>CM076604.1:68230000-78230000 GCA_038502835.1 Octonoba sinensis
CTTGTTATAATTTTAAATATAACTGATAAGTAATCTTTGGCAGCAACTCAAAAGAGAACTGCCGTTTATTCCTTAGTCTTTCTACTGCAATTGTTAGTTATGCATGTAATCTTTATCTTGCAACTTCCTTAAGAAACTGAATACCTGCCAAGAAGAAAAACCAAAGAAGAAAAATGTGCCCGCATAAACAGCCTTTTATCGTTTTCCTCAAAATATTCCTAACCGAAAACCGAATCATACTTTGTTTTTCATAACAAAAAAGAGAAAAAAAAAACAAAAACCTTCGTATTTATAAAGAAAAGATAACTGCTCATTCCATCGGGGAAAAAAATTCATTATTCAAAGCGCAGTTATTATCGCTCCCATTTTTACGCAGTAATATAAATTTCTCAAATTTTGAGTCATTATCATTTCCTGTGATGTCATTCCATTTTGGTAGACGAGGGAAAAGCGAAAATAAAGACTCAATGCGTATGATAAATTTCCGTTCATCTGCCTAATTGAACTTCTGACATGCTTTCTTGTTGCTGAATTTAATTATGAGAAACTCTTAGAGATTATTTTCTCCATTAATTTTACTAAAAAGGCCTTATTTTTTCAATGCAGGAAGGGATTACTACGTTTGTGAAGAAAAATGGCTTGAAATAAATAAGGTCTGTTAATATACTTGCGAAATATTTTAAGCAAAAGAAAAGGAAAAAGGAAAGAAAAAAAAAGGTAATCATCACAAAGAATTAGAGTTAACTTCTTTACTTTACTTCAATGATATTGCGATTTAAAAAAAAGAAAGTGTATTGCTATATGAAACAAATGATCTTATTCGAAGTCATTTGCTTTGGAATTGATTGCTAGTCTAATTTGCTATTTGATTCATGTCCCTGGTGGACATCTTTAAAAAGAATCCGTCAGTTGTTTTCCATTAGTTGTAAAGTTTCCCGAGTAAAAGTAGTTCACTCAAATTGTAAAAAAAAGTTATTTATAAAGAAAAGCACATACAAAACAATAATTACAGATGCTATTAGTTAGTCGTTTGACGAAACCTCTATGCTTTTTCATGTAAAGTGATTTGAACATTTTTCAACTTTAAGAAAATAATAATTACACACTTATACAAACAACAAGCAAGATAAAGAAAACAGAAAAGAAAGAAAGGTAAAAAATAAATGCATAATAAAAATTAAAAGTAAAAACAAAAACACAAAGTTCCGTCTAGAACTATACGAGCCACCTCTCCCGTATTACACCTAACTTCAAATTTATAATCTAGCTACCTCTATCTCTGTTTCTCCTTTAGTTTTACTTCTTGATTACTTCAAATATAACTTTTTCAACGTTTAATACAGATTCATTTACTCCCTTATTTACCTGTATTCATCATAGATCTTGGTATTCATTCATGTAGTCATTCATTCATTTACTCATTCATTTATTTTTCTCATTTTTTCACTCATTTATTCATTCACTCTTTCGCTGATGTATTTATTCATTCATTTACTCATTCATGTATTTATTTACTCATTTACTTATTTTTAAATTATTTTACTCACGTATTCTCTCATCTATTTATTTTTTTCATTTATTCAGTCACTCAATAATTTTTTAGTTCGCGAACTCATGTATTAAATAATTCCTTCAGAAATATCCTTGCAAATCCATCTAAAAAAATCAAATGAAAATAAGCTAGTTTCGTTCAGGCTGAATTTCGTACCTGTGCATGTTGTACGCCATTAACTCCTTCCGATAAAGTTTGTTTTAAGCAAATCTGTCTGTTAGATCAGGATGTATATAGGATTAAACCCATCCCGTAGGGGTGGTTTCTTATTTGAACTGCTCAAAAATGAGCAAAAATTGATCAAAATGAAAAATATTTGACGTCGAGTGGTATTTCAAATACGCTTGCTCAAAGGAACTTGTATTTTTGTCCAGAGTTTGATAAAATTTGCTTTACATTTCCCTAATACCGCTAATGTTAAGATTCTTTGAACTTTTCAAAATTGAACGAAAAATTATTCAAATAAAAAAATAATATATAGAAATGAGATGTCCTAGCCGAGATCTTTCGAATGCAAAAAAAAAAAAAATCATATCAGACAATTTACGAAAAAAAAAATTTAGGGGGGGGGGGGCAGAGAGACCGACAGACTGACAGACCGGCTGCAACACATTTTCTCCATCTTAAATCCCTACTTTCAATTTTTTATTTTTCAATCTTTATTTAATTTCTTCTCATGTTTTTCTTTGTAACGATATTTTTCCGATACATTAGTCCTTCTTTAGTACTTTATTATTATTATTATTATTATTATTATTATTACTATTACTTATTATTATTATTACTATTACTATTTTTTTTTTTTTTTACTTTTACTGGAAAGTATTTTTTTTACATCAGTAAAATGCAAATCGCTACCGGCAGAATTCCGATAATGCAATCAAATTAGTTAGGTATGCGTGGCAGCATTTCTTATTATAGACTGGAAATGTAGAGCTGAATAAATAGGATAAATAAATAAACAAATAAAAGAGTATGTAAAGACAGGAATTATATACTACCTCAAATTTTGGCGAAAAATGATTTAAATCATTCATTGATTGTTCGGTCTTAAGCTTTCAGGACAGTAACAGGACTTTTATGAGAGTAAAATTCTACTGAGCAATATCATGTCGTAACTCGTAAGCTTTCTTTTATGAATGCTTTGTTCGGCAACTTACTTGGAGCCGAAAGATGGGTGGTGGAAATTTTATTTCCGTCTTAGAAGCAAGCAAACTCAATAGGCTACCAAAATGCGTGATAAAGGATTATCTAGAAGTAACACGCATTCCATCACGCCATTAATCGAATAAGTTTCATAGTTTATTACCACGAGGTTCTTTCGGAATGGCCTTTTGTTCAGCTTACAACTACATAAAGTCTTTCGTTCAAGCATTTGCCAAAAGTAACCGCCCTCTTCTAAGCAAATATTAGGAGGAGTTTTCTCATCTTAACGAGATTTTCGTAGCAAGTGCTTTTTTCTTTTCCTATTCAGAAGAAATTACATTTAAATTATTTTTATTAAGTTCTTGTAAAATTATTTTTAATATTATTATTTTATTTTTACCTATTTTAGGAAGCTAACTTAAGTATAAAGATTATACATACTATAGGACTGTAATACGGAATGTTTTAAAGTATAATGTAAGAAATTCTGTAAAAATACGGGAAGGAAACTACGTGTTACTGTAAATTTACGACGAACTAGTTTAAAGCCGAAAAATTAGTTTTCTTGTTAGTTTATCAATAAAATTTCCGCACTCTGTACAACTACAGAGAAGTTACTAAGTACTCCTTAAAAAGCCGCGAATCAAGTTTCTCTGTATGCTGTGGCTACCAGTTTAAAAATGGTCAAGAAATGCATTATATATTGTTGGCGTACGGGTTCTAAGTCTTTTTTTTTTTAAGTTTTTTTTTTTTTTGGGAGCAGCTTAATCTCAGTTGAACTCCCCTTCGAATATGCGTGAAATAGTAATTCAGCGTACTCGCAGTTGGCGCGACTTCTGCGGAGCAGCATCCGTCGCTGTCATTTTAGTGTTTTCTATTTTTATTATCTGTAATTTCCTTTTTTAAAGACTTTGTAGTTACCTTTTTAAATTATCTGTAATTTGACGTTAGACTCCGGATAAACAATTTCCATGAAATTCTTATGTACTTTCGGGATTTTTTTTATCGAGTAACAACATAAATTGCAGTCAAGAAGGTAAGCAATTTAAAATCCGTTTGCGGTCAGGCACCGGCCGCCTCCTGTGAGTCGGCCCATTCAACTTAATGTACTATTGCGCCGAAGTTGTCGTGCCTGACCGCATCCGGATCGTCCGTGTGCATCGAGCCTTATGGCCTTCAATATGTTTTCTTCCAACAAAAAAAATGGTTTTTAGCCCCTTAACCATCGATTTACGGTCGAGAATGTTGGGCCGGAAACGTGAAACAAGTTCGCGCAGCCTTATAGCCATTCGGGAGTGGTTGCCCGATCATCTTACACGGGTTATGTCCGTAGTTGTAGGTTAGGGGGTTAATCTTTGCCAAAAAGTAAAATATAGTGTCATTTTTACTTAAAAATTAAACATTAAAAAATGTCCTCTTAATAATAATTCGCATTAAAAAACCTTTTGCAGACTATTAATTTATGTAGAAATTGAAGCTCTTTGATTTATCTTTATTTTGATTTAGTCAACTCAGTGAACTGGCAACTTTCATCAATGTTAAGTGCATGGAAAAAATAAATTTTGGTTTTTACTCATTTTATCTATTTCTTTTATTTACGCATGCATTCATTCATTTATACATTTATTATTTACTCATTCATTCAGAAATACCATTAAAATCTAAATCAAAAAGTTTGATGATAAAGAAGTCTCGTTTAGCTCTTGATAAACTGTTTTTCACATGTTCAATGACATATTTACCTTCCTAAGAAGTTTTTCTTATCTTTTTTCTTTCTTTCTTTATTTTGATTTTTTTCTTTCATTAACTCGTTCATCAATTTGTGTATTTATACATTTACTTATTATTTGATTTATTCATTTATTAATTCATTTACTCGTTTATTCACTCATTTATTCATTCATTTACTCCTTTCATTTATTCATTTACTCCTTTATTAGTAATTTTTTCCACTCATTCATTTGTTCATTCATTCATTAAAAATATCCTAAAAAATGAGCAAAAAATTTCATTAAAAGGCTTGGCTAGTTTAATTCTGGGTAAACTTTTTGTCTATACAAGTTCTACGTCGAAAGCTATTTACGATAAAAGCTGTTCCAAGTAAATCTACCTGTTAGAACAGGATTTATGTAGGATTCAAATTATTTCTCCGAAAGCGCAAATGTTAATGCTTTTTGAACTGTTCAAAATTAAACGAAAAAATATTCAAATAAAAAAATAAAATATGGGAATGACGTGTCCTCGCCGAGACCTTTCAAGCGCAAAACACAGTTTTCAAATTGGACTATCATCTCAAAAGTTAAAGAAGGTGACAGATGGACCGACAGACACAAATTCCCATCTCAAAACCCTACTTTCAATCTTTGTTTGTTTAATTATTTAATTAATTTTACTATTTATTTGTTTTTTTTTAAATATAAAACATACTTTTTTTTACTGCTACGGGAAAGTAGGCTAAAAATGCTTTTGAAGTTAGTCTTCAACTGTGAGTTTGCTTCGCTGCAACCAATAACATTGCTCCAAATATGAAAAATATTTTCTAAATGCGTGTGAAGTATCTTCTGGACTACAATTTGGAATGCAATGAATTACAGATTTGAAATAGTTATGGAATTTGTTTTAGGAGTGGTAATTGCATTTGATTCAGTTTGTTTTGACGATTTGAATCGATTTGGACCAGCGAGATGTATTTTGGAAGATGGCTTAGATGTATGTGAATAGACCTAACTTTTGCAGAATAAGGTCTGGTGGATGTTTACCATTTTAGTCTTCTGTTAAGCTGGATAATACCCCATTATAGTTTAGGATAAAATTGCAGAATTTATTTATTTTCCTTATAAGCTGTTCTTATTTATGAGTTGAGTAATGTATGTCGTGTTTATTTAGCCTAATATTTTACTGTTTTATGCATGATGCGTACAGTTTGAGTTATTTATTTTATTATATTTCTTTTTATTTATTCATTTAGTTATGTTTCGATAAATTATTGTTTTTCTCTATGTGATCAACTTTTGAGTGTTATACCTTCTGATGAAGGTTTTACCACTGACGAGCCCAGTTTCGTATTAAAATTACAGCTGAATATCTTTTGTTTTTTGTTTTTTGATGTTTTAAAAAATGTTAGAAATATTTTAGTTAGCAGCTTTTGTTCTGCTGAAGAAAATTTAGCAGAAAAAAAAGAATTTTTTTATTTATTTTTCTTTTTTGTTTTGTTTTCAAATATATTTTTCTCCAATGCAATTTACTTAATTATATATATATATATATATATATATATATATTCAATATTTTATCTCACCTTTTTTTTTCTTACATTAATTTGAAAAATTCTGTCTGGTTCTGCTTTATTATTTAAAAATTGCGTAGCCTAATCAGAGCAGAAAAATCGCAATATCGGAAAAAAGTCTTAACATCACTGAGATTTTAATTAATTTGAAGAGTTCCCCGAACACTTCTCTTATTCATTATTTTCGTTTGCTCCGTGACGCCGAAAATAAATATTTAGATCTCGTTTTCAGACTCAGTAAGCTCCATCTTTTTTCTTAGTTCTCTCCTTCTCTCATTATGTGCAATGCCTGGTGATAATATTTGTGTTAAAGCTTTATTGCTAATTCTTGTGATTGTTTCGGATTCTCACTAAGATAACTGTTTATTTTTCTTCTGAAGTAAGTCAAATTTTTTTAGCGAAATCTTATTTTGGACAAAATACTCATTAATGCTTGCTTATTCTGTTTACGAAGTGTGTGGATTTTTCGAACTACACTGCAAACGCACTTTTTTATTTTACTGAGAGTCTTATTCTGTTGATTAATTAGATGTTAATAAATAATTAACCTAGGCAAAATGCAGCACATTGTTAGATACAAAATGCAATGTTTAATTACTTGCCATTACATCGCCGACTTTACTAAGAATAATTATTTCTCTATTGAGTCTGGCAGTGTTGTTGGATTTCCAAGATGCAGAAAATCGTCTGCCCCATTTCGTATGATTTTGCTGTATGTAAAAGATCCCTTGAGTAGATATTTTTGGCTTGGATACTCTCTGCTAAATTAAATTCTTAGTGCATTTTCGCATCAACAGAGTACCGTAGCTCACCCTTTCAAGTGAAGAAACTGGACGTCAAAATTCTCATGCGGTGATGGTACCACACTCCTTGTGATGTCGTTGAAAGAGATGATACCAATTGCTAAAGGACGCATTAGGTCTGCACTTGGTAAAAACCAACATCAGTCCATTAGAATTAAAAAAATAATAATACAAATAACGTGTCTTCTACTTACATGGAACACTTTTTCAAGACACCCATATGTGAAATTATGGATGGAACTGTGTTAAATGGATGTGCCGTTATGAACAATTTTTTTTTTTTTTTGGATCGCAATTTTTTCATCCATATTCTCTCATCTTCGAACATTAATAACGTGTCCCATTGTAATTCCGAAGCATGTATGTGCCCATGCAAAAAAAATTTATGCTACTATTTTGTGCTACTATTTTTGTGCTTAAAAGTCATCTAATATATGCATAATTGTACATTGAATGAGAAAGCAAAGTCAGTTACTGTAGTTGTGCTTCAAGAGGGGTTTTCGGAATTATATTTTCTGAATAAATACAGGTACACCAAATGGGAAAAAAACATTCAGAAATGAAATTAATTTTTAATAATTCTCAGTCTGCATATAAATCGTATGTAGTATAAAATTGAAATTCATTTCTATCGTATTTTACTACACAGACTCTGTGTAGTAAAAAATTACAATTATTAAGTTAAATACTTTCATAAATAATATGAATGCAGTTTTTAAAAAGTTAATGTCAGAAAGGAAAACCTGTCTAAGTTTCAAGTTTAAAAGTAAAATTGTTAACTATGATGAAGATTTTTTAATCGAAATTTTAAACTAAAATATACGCTTCACGCTCATTTGTGATTTAACAAAATATATTATGAACACATTGTGTAAGAATAATATGCTAAATTAAAGCTCCGGAAAGGTGAAGGGTTAAGTGCAGTATAGAGAACTTAGTGTATCCTGCATTACCTTTTAGTCTGCAGGTGCTCCTTTAGTGAACATGTATTTCATTGCGCCCTTCCTGCGTTATTTCTATTTTTACAGTCCATATTTAAAACTTAGCTTATACATTTTTTAATTTATTCTTTCGCCGATTCATTTATTCGCTCAGTTAATCGGATGTATGGAATTCGTGAGAAAATTAGCTCTTTCGGTTCTGGATAAACTTCGTAACTATACATGTTCTACGTCCTAATTTCCTTCAGATAAATTTTGTTCCAAACAAATCCGCCAGTAAGATCCTGGTTTATATAGAATTGAATATTTGACTTATGCCTTAATACTTTGCTTACTTATTTATTTATTTATATTGAACGGTTCTAAATTTACCAAATATTTTTCTAATAAAAAAGTAATTCAC
Source organism: Octonoba sinensis (assembly GCA_038502835.1). Taxonomy (NCBI): domain Eukaryota; kingdom Metazoa; phylum Arthropoda; class Arachnida; order Araneae; family Uloboridae; genus Octonoba; species Octonoba sinensis. Next base: position 68,238,132 of record CM076604.1, read on the forward strand.
GTCGAGAGCTCCTTCGAATGAGCTGTTTGAAAGAAATTTGACTTTATGCCTAGGTTTCAACTAATTTGCTTTATATTTCCCCATAGGCGCTAATGTTAAAATTTTTGGAACTGTTCAAAATTGAACGAAAAATTGTTTAAATCAAAAAATGAAATAAGTAAATGAGATGTCCCCACCGCGCTGTTTCGAAAGCAAAAAAAGGAAAAACATCTTTCAAATAGGACAATTCTCTCAAAAGTTATTTGGGGGAGAGGGCAATTAGACAGACCGACAGACACGGATTTTCCCCCATCTGAAAACCCTACTTTCAATTTGCTAATTTTTCAATATTCGCTAAATTACTTTACTTATTTTTTTTATTTTCATTTTCCAACGGTATTTTCACGACAGACTGAGCCTTCTTTCACCTTTTTTTATTATTTATTTTATTTTAACTTTTACGGGAAATTAGGCTATAAAGGACTTCAGGCGACATTTTGTTTTTTGCGATACTTAGAAAACGTTTTGAATTTAATTATTCTTTAAAAATTATTTTGTTCTTTTATTTAGCATTGTTTTACACAATTTTTCATTGCAGATTTCAGTGAACCAAAAGTAAATCATTAATGGGTTAACATATTTTTAAAACGGAATTTAAGAGAAAATGTATCAACTGAGTGGAAAACAAATGTTTAGCACTAAGGCGAAGTTAAGCAGTAGTATCCATTTCATTTACTTCACACACCGAAAACTACATAACTCGTTATAAATTTTGTCTTTTACTTATTATTTTTTAAGGCACTGCAAGAGATACTATGTTTCTATCTTAGTTGTATTGATACTTGCTCACATAAATTACATCATGCATTTACATAACTTTAAGATGCAAATTATTCAAAGGTTTTAGGGATTAATTAGTCATTTCATTGAAAATTTTAACATTTGGAAAGCTAATTGTTTATTCTCGAGCAAAATTTTCAGCATTTTATCAATGTCATCGGAAGACACTCGTAAAACTTTGTTGAGTTATGTCTCACACTTTTCACGCAACAACATTTTAACTATGCCTTGGAGAATTTGGAAACTTTTAAAATGTTTTGTTATGAAGAAGAGAAAGGCTCAATTAATCTATACATTCATAATTTATGTCACACGAGGATTAAATGGATGCAAGGAGCACAAATATATTCAGTAATTATTCTTAAATTGTTTTCATGGGGATTTTTTTTTTGAAATAATAAGACGTAATAGCTTCTTATAGTAAATATTTTCGGAGGACATTATTATACGAAGTTCTATTCTAAAAGTACTAATATACGTTTGTTTTACGTTTATTTATGCATAATATATACTATGCGAGCAAAGGGTGCCTGATTATAGCATCTGAATCGGCTAAAAAAAAAAACCTATCAAGTACATAACAAAATTAAATTAAATTACTACTATATGTTTGTTTAACGTTTACTTATACACTGTAGAAAATTCTGGTATAACCCTACGCAAAACATTTAAAAAATGGTAAAATTTAGCTGCAACCAACATTTGGTAACTAAAGTTGAACCATTATCACATCCATGGTGAAACTAAGTAACACTACATCCTTACAATGGTTCAACTTAGTACCAAATTTTGGTTGTGTAGCTAAATTTCACCACTTTTTTTTGGTGAAAGGTTGAACTAGATTTTTTTTACAATGTGCGTAATAAATAAAATGCTGTGTGGGTAAAGGGTATTAGATTACAGCATCTGAATCAGCTAAAAGAAAACAAAATATAACAAATAAATTACACAATTAAATGTAATTACTAATATTCGTTTGTTTAACGCTTACTTATACGCTAGAAAATTCTAGTTCAACCCTTCACAACAAAATTAAAAATGGTAAAATTTTGCTGCAACCAACATTTGGTAACTAAAGTTGAACCATTATTTATTCGTAGTTTCACATCGATGGTGAAACCAAGTAAAACTACATCCTTACAATGGTTCAACTTAGTACAAAATTTTCTTTGCGTTGCTAAATTTCATCATTTTTTTCCACTTTTTTTGGTGAAAGGTTGAACTAGAATTTTTTACAATGTACGTAATAAATAAAACGCTGTGAGGGTAAAGTATACCAGATTACAACATCTGTATCAGCTTAAAAAAAACAAAACACATCAAATAACTTACACAATTAAATGAAAGTACGAATATACGTTTGTTTAAAGTTTACTTATACACTACAAAATTCTAGTTCAATCCTTCACAAAAAAATTTAAAAAATGGAAAAATTTAGCAGCAATCAACATTTGGTAGCTAAAGTTGAACCATTATTTATTCGTAGTTTCACATCCATGGTGAAACTAAGTAAAACTACATCCTTACAATGGTTCAACTTAGTACCAAATTTCGGTTGTGCAGCTAAATTTCGCCATTTCTTTTTCGTGAAAGATTGAACTATAACTTTTTACAATGTACGTAATAAAATAAAATGCTGTGTGCGTAAAGGGTACCAGATTACAGCATCTGAACCAACTTAAAGAAAACAAAATATATCAAATAAATTACACAATTAAATGAAACGTTTGGAAAAAAACTATTTGTTAGGACTAGAATTTTTTGACGAATGTTTTGACATTAATATAGGATTTATATTGTCTTGGTATAGTTGTTGCTCTTCGCCCGAAGTTAATTTCACTGGATCAAAAAAAAAAATTTCTCCTGTTTATTTCTGTATCGAGTAGGCTTTGATAGCAGATTAAAAAATGGTCGGAAATTCTAAAACATATAATTACTTATTAAATGTGATTTTAATGGAAATAAAATATTCAAGACATTAAATCTTAGAACAACTAATCCGATGTGCATTACGTAATGTCCCGAATCATTTTTTTATTTATTTTCATATGAACAAAATGGGTCTTATGGTCTTAAATACATTTGATATACAATAAATACTTTCCAAATCAATAACTTATATCAGAGTATTTTGTATAGCGCTTGTCCTGTATGTGATACGAATATATTATGATAATCGAGTTGATATCATGATTATCCACGGACGAAGAGTGGGAGGTAGAAAAACAATTCCTTCAATTCGTTAGTTTTTTTTTTTTTTTTGTCAAAGTGTTATACCGCATAGTTATTTAAAATTCCTAGAATTTTTTTATGAAAATGACAATTTAAAAGCTCTTACAAGAGTCAATACTTTAACTGTTACAGTTTGAAAAAATCTTTACCTGTACATGTTGAAAAATTTAGTTGAACCTAAACTTTGTTCATCTTTCTTCGAGTAATGAAAACGACTCAAATAGATTTTGAATATGAACAATTTTTTTAAAGCTGTTTTAATTAGTTCATTAAGATAAGCTTGTATTCGTCGGGTTCATTTTAAAACACTCCCATTACAAAGCTGTTAATGTATCAATCGTTTTTGTTATTCAATGCATAGAATTTTGCAGAAGAATAGTGCACACCCACTTTTTGCACCAGGCATTTTTATATGAATTTTATATAATAGGAATTAAAAATAAATATGCCATGATGTTTTTACTTGACTCATTTAAATGAGCGCTCTAATCCAATTTCTCTTTCTACCTAAATTCTAAGAAAATAAAATCTTATTAATGGCGTAGTAAATCATTGCTATTCTCTTCATGACAGCTTTTTTTCAGAGAATTATGTAACACTATAGGGTTTCATTTCTAACCAAAGAAGTGCGAGAGGCCTAGTTTCAGAACTTACTTTCCTGAATGATCTGAATCCCATCTAATGTGATCATATTCAGCAAAAAATGAAATCAAGTTCAGGTACTCAGCTCCCGTAAGTTCTGGCTTAAATTGAGTCCCGTGACGGCCTATCCAAAACACAAATAATAGAGAGAATACTTCGTTTAAAAACCGGTGAAATATTAGCACCAGATGAAACTCGGTATGATTTTACACAAAAAATATGTCTTTAAGAAATGTAGTGACAGCAGTGTTATTCCGGACGTAAGCAAACTAACGTACTGTTCATTATCGAAAAATAAATTTTAAAACGTTATGTGTAATACAAATTTTAAAAGGCTATGGGCAATATGAATTCAATATAGTTACGTGTTGTAAGTGGTAACTCAGATATAGATCATAATGTCAGACTTAAAAAGCTAATATATAAAGTTTTGAGCAAAGAATGGTCAGAAGGAAGATTATTTAGCTACCTAAATTCATTAAAATATAAAATTTTAACCGACTATGTTTTTTCACAGAATGCGGAGCCCGAGGTAATTGTTTTAAGCTTTTCAATTCTCAGGCTACTTATGAAATTAGGAAAAATTACTGACTTCAATAAGTTTCTAGGGGTTTTAAACATATTACCAGAAGCAATTGCTACTTGCAGTGGGGTAAAGTCTTAAGGGTCTTCATTGGGGATCGATAAATTGATTAGGATCGGTCTAGCTGGGTCCAGAGCCTGTTGCTGGTCGTCACTTTTGCATATTTTTTGGTAATACAGGTTTTTGTTTACGAACTATTTTCTTTTCATTTCCATAAAATATTGTGTACTTTCCGTCCAAATAAATAAAATAAATAAATAAAATATTCCTTTTTATGTATGTTTTTGAAATAAATTTCACAGGATATTTTTAAACACGGTCTTTAGGGAAGTATCTATCTTGTAAAACATAATTGGTCTACATTTAGATAATTTTGGATGCGATATGCAAATACTACAGTATTTAGCATGGAATCAATGGTTCATTGTTGATTCGCAATTGCAACAGTATGTGACAAAACACGCTGTTCAACATTAATTACATATATTGAATTAGACATCTCCTGTGTTGCATTCCAAGAATAACAGTCCGCACATTTCACTAACGTCCAGCGAACAAAGGAGCGCACTCTATCCGTCTGCTGAGATTGATCCCGCTCTGATTTATTCTTCTCTTCAAGCTACGCAAGCATAAAATTCGAAACATTTCAGATGATGTAGAAGCGAAGGGTAGCTTTGAAAGGCTTCATTCTTCATCAAGATTAAGTGGATGTGCCAGGATTTGTTGCGCAAGCATAGGATGTTTTCCCTTATCAAGGATGCTTCGCCGAGGAATTTTGTAATAACCAACACTAAAATGCTTTAGATATTTTAAGTATTTTTAAGTCTACAAAATTATAAGTGCGCCATTGCCCTTCTTTCCCTTTTTTTCCAGAGAAACTGAATGTTAAAAGCACAAAATATAATCGAAATTTGTTCAGCATTTTCTAGTAGAAAGGATAAATAAGGAACTCTATTTACAAACCAATGCATATTGCATCATAATTTTTACTATAGAAAGTATTGCCTAATACCAATTAATAAATATATTTAGCCCATGTGTTTATGTATGTATATATATATATCTGCTTATGTATATATTTATTTTCCCTATGTCTAATAAGGAATCGTCTTAATTTTGAAATTGAAGGTTGTGAAATAAAGTACAGATAAAAATTCATTAGGCAGGAATTCATTTCGCAACCCTGTCTGTAACGTAAGTTTAAAATAGTTAGGATATTTTTGAAACGTTTATGCTCATTTTTGCAAGTCTGTCAATTTACGTAATCATTAGCTATATATAAGAATACTATAAAGGGAAGATGCAGGTATATTTTTTTTTCTCTCTGCTAGAAATAATCCGAGTACCCCAAGCTTTACATAAGTTTTCATAAGTTTGTTTCAGAATATTAATTTTCGTTGTCTGCCTTTTCAGAACTTTTGGTAATTTGATGTCTAGACGTGTTGTCATCTCTGTGAGTTACCTTCTTCATGAACTAATAACGTACATAATAAAAACCAACTAGATTCGCTTCACAAATCAGTTAAATAAAGGTTTGTAATAATTTTAAAGAAAATATACCATTGAAAACTAGCTTAGGGGCAATTATTTCTGAGATTGGCTTCAAAAGTTCGTTATTTACATTCTATTTCATTTACGCTTTAAGCACGCAGTCTAAATTATTCCTATGTTCATTAAATAGTTTTTTCTTTCTTTTCTTGTATTTTATTTATTATTATTTCTTTTCAATTATTTACTTCATATATCTTTCGTATGAGAAAATTAAAAGAAAATGGGGAATACAGTACAAATAATATATGAGAACAATAACTAAATTATTTAAATTGGCTATTCATAAATCTTGAATTTTAAGTCACAAGGTAATCAAGTGAAGGGACGTATATTGAGGGTATTTTGCACTTTTATTACCGGTAGCTGTAAACACTGCTCTTAATAAGTAAAATTGTTCATGGCACTGTTTCATCTATTTAAACTAGCGTATTTGCCATATCTTTCCTCATTATGCCCCAAAAAACAGGGATCTGGTGAAACCAGACGCATTTCAGAACGAATGAATGCGTCTGAAATCCCCCAGTATTACAGTAAAGCACCGTTTATACGTTTTTCAAGGGACCGAGCAAAAAAAACGTATAAATGAAAAAACGTATAAACGAAAATCACAAAATAAACCGAACATTTTCTAACAAAAAACAAAACAGAAACTTAAAATAGTATTATGAAAAATAAATAATGAATAATTTTAATAATACATACTAAACATATAATACATTATAAATTAGTTTATAAAGTAAGACATAGTAAAATGAAATGATGTATAGTATACTAACTTTTGTATTCCTGAATTACATTACAATCACTACGTTTCATGTTCATGCAGTATGCCCAAAATATTTTGTTATTTTGGGTTGTAGCGCCTTTTTGGAATGCACAGAAAAGAGTTCCTTGTTCACAGTTATAAGTGCCATCTTGACATTGTCATTTAAATCACTACCAAGGAGATATTCTTGCATGATATTAAAACCCTCCAAAGCTTGCTGAAAACTTGGCTGTGGCTTTTCAGTGCAGTTATCCTCTTCTTCACTGCTAGTTTCTTCATTTGCGACCATTTCATCGACTGTTAGAAGCGAACATGTTGCAAGTTCCGAATCACATTTCACAAATTCTTCAAATGTAGTAACATCACTCAAATTTGACCAGTTTTCAGGTGGAACAAAATGCTCAGGTTCGACGTTTTCAATAGGAGTGACATCTACTGAAGTGAAAAACCCACCAAGATTGAAGCAGTTTCTTATTGTTTTCGGTAAAACACTTTCCCAAGCCATCATTATGAAATTCATAGCTTGCAAGATATCAATGCTCATTTTTTCGAATTCTCCGCTGTCTAAAGTAGCGATAGCTGTTTGCACTAAAAGTTTCCGATAATGTTGTTTAAGGGATTTTATGACTCCTAAATCCAGCGGCTGCAGTTTGCTGGTACAATTGGCAGGGAAAAACTTGACAGCTATATTTTTTAGAAAATCCGTATTAGGTGGATGAGCTGGACATTGATCAATGAATAAAATGATCCGCCGTTTCTCTTTTCGCATTTTATCATCCAACGCTTTTAACCAGTCGGTAAAGAAAGACATGGTCATCCATGATTTTGTGTTGGCCATGTATTTTGCTGGTAATGTTTTTACATTTTTAAAGCAGCGGGGCTTTTTTGATTTTCCAATGATCAAAGGAGGTAATTTTTCTGACCCATCTGCATTGGCACACAATAGCACGGTCAACCGTACTTTGCTCTTTTTTCCGCCATCACATGTATCCGATTTGAGTGCAAGAGTTTTAGTCGGCAGAAGATTGTAAAATAGGCCGGTTTCATCCGCATTAAAAATGTTCTTTGGTTCATATTCTTTTATCAGTTCAGGCAATTTATTTTGAATCCAATCATCCACTGTTTCACACTCAACATCTCCAGACTCTCCACTTACAGTTTTGCCTGTTATGCCGTGTCTTAACTTAAATTTATGAAGCCATCCCGAGGAAAATGATGCATCGCATTCTACATTTAACTTCTTCGAAATTTCTTTCGCTTTCTCCATAAGCAAAGGACCACTGATGGGAATTTTTGCACTACGACACTGGTTAAACCACTGTAAAAGCACTTTCTCTACATCCGGAAATTTTCCGTTTTGAACTCGGAAGTTTTTTTGGAGCATTAGCACCACTTTGATTATAGCTTTCCTCGATGATCTTACGCTTTTAAATTATCGTGCTTAAAGTTGAAACAGGTAAACCTAATTTTTTGGCTAGGTCAATTCTTTTTAAATGAAGGTTTTCATCCACTTGTTTCAAAATGCATTTTTTCTTTTAGAGACAGAGATTTTCTACTACACGAGCTCGAAGCCATCGTGAATGCAAGTGAACGATAGATCCCAGAATTTTGTAAAGCTGGTATAGGAGCAGGGTTGCCATAAAGTAATCAGGCTACTTACTGAAATTTTAGGGCGCCTGCCATGGCAAAATTTCCATGGCAGCTACCTACGCTCAATCTCGGATCCCAGGAGAGGAAAAGCGCTTGTCACCTGCTATTTCTAGGTATTGCACCACAATCAGAACGCTCTTATCTGTGGATATTCGCATTCTTCCGGGGTATGTCTTTTGTTCATTTAGCCAGGTGCGTGACCACCGCAAGTGGTCACAGCAGGTGTGGGTCAAGGTCAAATGCGATTTCTAAACTGGACAATCGCCAGCGCAAAATCAGGTTAAAATACGTTTTCTCTTTATGACATGGGTAGAGAAAAAACGTGTAAATGAAACTCGCAATTTCAGGAAAACGTATAAACGAAATTATTTAACATTAGTTTGTATGGGATCTCGCCGGGGCCGTTCAAAAAAACGTATAAATGATAAAAACGTATAAACGAGAAACGTATAAACGGTGCTCCACTGTACATGTTTTATTGCATGGTAGTAAAAATGCAATGATTATTATGACCAATTAAAATGTATGTACCGTCGCAGCGTATACTTTTTTGGTTGAAAATATACATCATAACAAAAATGAAGCTCATCGTTTCTGATATATTTTTCAAGGTTATTTTATTTTATTTTCTTCTAATATTTATCTAAAAACTTTTCAATCTAATCTTTCAAAAGAAATCATAACTGAAAAACTCACTATATATCTTTGCAATACTACCTATTTTGAAAATTCGCCCACAAACATATTCTTCATTCATTCTTTTATTTCGATTCAATACATTTGAAAATATAAATATTTAGATCTCATTTTCGGATTCAGCATATTTAATCTTCTCTTTTTCTCCTCATCTTTTCATCATGCGCAAGGCATCATGTAAATATTTATGAGAAAGATTTTCTTCTAATTCGTCTAAATTTTAAGGCTCCCAATAAGGATTTTACGTTCTACAACTATCCAATCATTTCAGTATGCTCCCAGTTCTCATCTAGACATTCATTCATGAATTTTATCTAAAAGTCATTAATGCTTTCTGAAGTTTTGCAGCCTTACTTAAGTTAGTAATTAAATTTTAATAAATGATCAGCATAGACATAGCCACAATGAACACTATAAGGTATCAAATGTCCTTATTTAATTAGCTTCTCAATTCATTATATTTCATTCCCATTATGCGTTTGTCATTACTTGCTTGTAAAAAATAGATACTCTTAACATCAATAAAACCCAAAAGAAGTATTTTCTGAAGAAATAAAGCACGTACTGAATAAGGAACATATTAAGAAGTAACGCTTACTTGTTATTTCTTAACATAACCAGTTTTAGTCAACTCAGTTGCTCAGGACTCTTGTTTTAGACCTGACACCACAGATAGATATTTTCTTCTCTTATGTTTCATTAATCATTTGAATATTTTCCAATACATAATGTTAAAAAAATGTCCTGTAGATCTCTATCTCACTCTATTTCAATCCCCCCTAATTGTTGTTTCGAGTTTTTTCTTCTATTTTTCTGATGAATCTTCGTATTGGCTCATCATGATATGCTGACTCCAGGGACTCATATTGATTTTTTATATGGCAGCACAATTGGCGGATATATTACAACTTAAGAACTTTGACACTCAATTTCCCCCCTGGAAAGAAGTATTTGGGCTCTGACGATGCGAGATGCCATGAACGGAAAGCAAAAGAAAATGTATGGTATAGCGTGACCGTTTATGTAATCAATAAAACTTTCAACACTTATAATGACCAATAAAAAACCAGTGAGTGTTGGGAAAATATTTCAAAAGGCACTATAAAGTTAACATCCAAATTTTATGACTCCGACAATTGTTAAATTTATTGAATTGCAAGGACGATTTTTTGATTATTTGCAGGTTTTCTGAAGTGTCCTTAATATTTCTTCCACTTTTCTTGAAAATAAAAGAAATTTATAAATTATAAAAATAGGTAGATAAATACACTTGTGTACTATTTCTGTAGATTTAATTTGAACTGCATTGGTTGTTTTGTGTTTTAATGTTTATCTAATTTATATAATATTGTAAAAATAAGGTATTTTTTGTAAAAATAATGGGTTTATTTGTAAACATCAAGAATTTTTTTGTAAAAATATTGATTTTTTTAACCTTAACGTTTTCCCCTCCGTTGTATAATTATCAAATAACAATAATAACAAGAATTTCGTCTAGAACTATACGAGCTAATTTTATCGTACACATAAACATCGAATTTATAATATAGCTATCCCTCCCTTTCCCTTTAGATTAGTTCTTAATTGCTTCAGGTATGCCTTTTGAAATGATTAATGCGTATTTATTCAATCACTAATTTATTCATTCTTGCTTTCGTTCAATCATTTTTGGAATTATTCATTCAGAAATGCGCTTTAAAATCCAGATCAGAAAATTTCTGATCCTTCTGTTCTGGACAAACTTGGTATCTGTATATGTTCTACGTCATAAGATATTGCCGATAAAGTTTATTCCAAGAAAATCCGTCAGTTAGATCAGGAGTTATATAGGATTGAAATATCCCTGTTGGCGGTAATGTTAAACTTTTCTTTGAACAGTTCAAAACTAAACAAAAATTTGTCAAATCGAAAAATATTCCACGTCGAGAGCTCCTCCCAATAAAATTGTTCAAAGGAGCTTTGTCCACGGAATATAATTTGGCGCTGATGTTAAGATGTTTTGAGTTGTTCGAAATTGAATGACAAATTATTTAAATAAAAAAATAAAATATGGAAATGAGGTGTTCTACCGAGATATTTCGAATGCAAAAAAATCTTAGTTATTATTGGGAAGACAGACATATAGACCGAGAGACATTTTCCTTATATCAAAACCCTACTTTCAATTTAATATATTTTTCAATCTTTATTAAATTACGTCACATATTTTTGACGTTTTTCTATTTTTACAATGTATTAAGCCTTCTTTCGTAATTTTTCTTTTTTTCACTGAAAATTAGGCTAATAAAAAATATTCTGAATGCATAAATTAAGAAGTGTGCATGAAATGTTAAAACAAACGCATTTCAAAAAGCAGAAAATATATCTTTTAAATGTAAAATAAGTTAATAATGAAAAATAAATGAATAAAAATTCAAAACATGATTTTTAAAATAATTAATTAATTTAAGTACCTACAACTAATTATTCGTGATCCATAGAATACCTGCAAAGAATTGTTGAAATTGCAATGTATTTCGTGGTTCCTTGTATTTTGTAGTTCCTGCAAAAAATGCGGAAAGCAAAAAACAGAAAATAGAAAGAAAAAAAAACTAAAGACGAGCATAATATTTGTAGTGTCATAAAATCATTAAACATAATTAATATTACCAATTCCTTCACACTTCCTTTTGTAATTCATATTCAAATGACTAAATACGAAAACATAAAATATTTTGAAATGAACGTTATTGTTAACCAGCAAAACACGTATCCTTTACTACCATTCTTTTTATACTTACACTTCAGAGACTCAAAATGGAATGTTTTATGTTTATCCAATTCAATGAAGAACGAATTTATTTGTTTTTAAAAGTATTAAAAAAAAACCCTTGCGAACACCAAAGCGTATCAAATGCATTTTCTTAGAATTCCCTTTCCGATAATGAGTTTCTAGTATTGTATGACTAAAATGGCTACTCCGATAACGAGATCCAACAGTTGTCTACACTTTCTTCGATTTTCTAAGAGTTTGTTTAGATTTAAACATCTTGACTTCACAAGTGGGAAAACAGCAGAAGGAAAAGGAATTTTACAATCATAGAACCAATGATTCGGGATAATAACATTACACGCTCGAATATTTTCCCGTACACTAGGGCTCTGAAATAACATTTTCCCTTTCGGAGAAAAGCAAACTAAGCAAAAGGTTTCCTTTTCAGAAACTTTTAAATGCCAAAACAATGACTTACTGGCACAAAGAATAAATTGAAACATGCAGCGTTTTAAATACATATTATAGTGTTCTTAATAGTTTTTGAAATATTTATCTTAAGTGAAAAATTTATTATACCTTCTAGAATTCTAAATATTAATACCAATAATAATTGCAATTTAAATTAACAACAGATTTAAACAAGAAGTTCCGCCTAAAACTGTACAAGCCTACTTACCCGTATACACCCAACTTCAAATTTATAATCTATCTCTCTCTCTGTCTCTGTCTCTCTCTCTCCCTCTCATTTAGCCTCAGTTCTTAATTACTTCAAATATACTTTTCAACGATTAATAATGTTCATTCACTCACTCATTCATTCTTTCATTTATTCAATCATTCATTTACTCATTCATTCATTTACTCATTCATGTATTTATTTATTTTAAACTTTATTTACTCATTTATTTATTTTATTATTTATTCACTCATTTATTCATTCATTCCTTCACTTATTCATTTAATCATTCATTCACTCAAAAATGTCCTTCAAAATCAGGAACAAAAAATTTCATAGAAAAATAGGCTCGCTTAGTTCTGGTTGAACTTCGTATCTGTACATGTTCTACATCATAACATCTTTCCGTAAAAATTTGTTCTAAGCAAACCCGTCAATTAGATCAGGATTTATACGAGATTGAATTTCCCCTAGGCGCTAATGTTAATTTTTTTTGAACTGTTCAAAAATGAACAAAAATTGTTCAAATCAAAAAATTTTACACGTCGATAGCTCCTTCAAATAAGGCTTTTAAAGGAACTTATGTCCCCGGTACATAATTTGGCGCTAATGTTTAGATGTATTGAACTGTTCAAAGTTGAACGACAAATTGTTTAAATCAAAAATAAAATATGGAAATGATATATCTTCCGAAATCATTTGAATGCAGGAAAAAAAAAAAAAAAAATCTTTCGAATCGGACAATTCGTACAAAAGTTGTTAGGGGGGAGGACAGGCAGACCAACCGAACGACAGACACACATTTTCACCATCTCAAAATCCAATATTCATTTTTTTAAATTTTTCAATATTTATTTAATTACTTTACTTTTTTGACTTTTCTTTATTTTTAACGATATTTTCACAATACATTAAGCATTCTTTCATGCTTTATTATTATTGTTTTACTGTTACAGGAGAGTAGGATAAAAATAAAATGAGTTACAACATTAAAACTCCTTTATAGCGAATACCAGCTGGACAAAAAATTTCCCGAAATAGAGGGGTGACCGCAAAAGACGAGTTTTTTAGCCTCAATGATTCGATGCTGGGAAACTAAAAGCTATGCTCGTAAGAGAGGTGTCAACGTTTGAGGGGTTCCGTTCAAATAAGTTTTACAGTAAAAAAAGACAGAAAAATCAATACGCGTTTAGAGTACTAGAACAGACATTTTTGGTAATAAAATGATTATGAGCAAAAATAAATTCTCAAAATGCTTAAAATTATGGAGAAATTATATATCTTTGAAGAATGAGCGCTGATGTTGAGGGTAACAAGAGAGATCCCCCCAGAGGACATCAGATATCCGGCATCGAACCGTTTTTTAATTTCTGTTATAAAATCCGGATATCTGGTAAGCCAAATTTATTTTTAAAATTCAATTAATTAATATGTTTCGAAATAGTATGCAAGTTGCAAACTTACTTTGTATTTGAAAGATATGGGAAGTTTAAAAATATGTGCAGAATTTACAGGTTTCTAACATCATAGCTGGATATCCGATCGGGATCAATAAATGAGTATGTAAAATGAGTATGCGATGCACCCCTAATCCTGACCTTGTTCCCGTCGCTCCCCAAGCAAATTCCCTGGTTCGCCACAGTTTACAACCATTAGCGGGTAAAATCATTTTAAAAAATGTCTTAAAATATATGCCTCTGAGAAAAAGGAACTTTCAACAACTTTATAAAAACATGAAGGAAGAAGATGCAAGTCGAATTCTCATCTTTTTTTTTTGTCACGACACACTTGCAAAATTTGCGACCCACAAAGTAAGAGATAAGTTTAAAAGTTGTTTACTTACCTATAGTACACTGTAAAATAGTTTATGATAATAATTTTGAATGTAAAATAAAATAATATAATATGTACTACAACTTTACTCGTAATAATAAAAAAGAAACATTTTAATTTTTTCCATATACATTTCTAATATTTTGCGGCACACAAACGTGCCGTGGCACAGTGGTTGAGAATCAAAACTGTATTCGTTGGGTTATTTTGTGAAGAAAACGAAAGATAAAAAAGAAAGCATTTCAAGCCTATGACAAATTTGATTTACTAACCAATTTTAGTTGTGGTTTTTTTTCTTTAAATCAACAAGTATCTTATTTTTTCAGAAAAGAGTTGGTTAATAATAAGCTACAAATGCTCTTGTAACTCTAGATGATGTATCATACTAACAGCTTTATTCACCAACCGATATGAACCTCTGTCAAACACTCGAACCGCCGTTTTGCGCATTCTGATTGGCTGAGAAAGCATCTGATCTGCAGTTCGAAGGTTCAAATCGGCTGGTGAATAAGACCATTATTAATGCTGCTTTGGGGGGTTGATGCTAACTGAAAAATGTGCAGTTTTTTTTTCATTGGAGCATTACGAGCTCCGTTGTCATGGCAACAGAAGCAAACGTTTCTTGAGGGTTTCCTGGCCCCCAAAAAGATACTACGGTTATCTGACTGTCGGAAAACTTCAGACAAATGCACCTTCATAATTATGCGATTCATTATATAAAAGTAGCAGTTGCTGCAATTAAAATGACCGTATTTTTACAAGCCGATCATTTCAGCAATCACTTTTATAAATACAATGTATTTAAACATGTGTTTTATGTATTTAGTAGCTTTTTGCATACAATATGCATTGAATATATAATCTTTAAAACTCCCTGTAAAATTTTGACGGACCCGTTTTTATCCTACTTTGCCGTAAAAGTAAAAAATAATAATTAGGCATGAAAAAAGGCTTAGAGTATCGTAAAAATATCGTTGAAAATAAAGACAAGTAAAAAAAAGTGAACTTTTTTAAAAACGGTTGAAAAATAAAAAAATTTAAAGTAGGGTTTTGAAATGGGGAAAATGTGTGTCTGTCGGTCTGTCTTCCCCCCTAATTACGTTTGAACGAATTGCCCGATTTGAAAAATTATTTTTGCATTCGAAAGATCTCAGCGAATACATCTCATTTCCATATACTTTTAATCCCATACTTTTTGATTTGAACAATTTTTCGCTCAATTTTGAACTGTTCAAAACTTTTAGTATTAGCTCCTATGGGCAAAAAGGAAGCAAATTATGTAAGCACTGGGCACAAGATCGTTCCTATGAGCAAGCTTACACTGTTAAAAAATTCCGTAAGAAAATAGTAAAATAACCATTTATTTGACTGTTATTTTACCATATTTAATTATAACAGTTGAATAACCATTAAAAAGATGGTACTCAAACCGCTGATTGCGAAAAAAATCGTTTATTCTGTTTCTGCTAAAGAACGTTCAACTAACCGTAGTTTACAAGCGCTCAGTAAGAATCGGGCGTCCATCTTGGTTGCGAAACCTTACCGGTCGTACATTGTTGTAAAAATGTGAATAAAGATTTATCACTTCAAATCTGCATGTGTATATAAAAAAAGAAGAAAAAAAAAGTGGCTTAAGCAGTGGTTACTAAATAGAAACACATACACGCGTAAATCAAAAATTGGAGACATTGGATTCCCGAACTGTTTGCGAACTAGCGAACCCATAACTTGAGCTGCTGAAGCTTGTTTGTATTTTAATTTTTGAAGCAAATAAAATGATTTTCGTCAATATACAGTAAATTTAGACCAAATATGGCTTTAGATCCAATCAAAAATTGAAATCTCAATTTTAATGCCGTTTATTTATCAATAAATCTTTCTTCTTCTGTTGAAAAGAAAGATTTATTGATAAATAAACGACCGCTTTGTGTGGTGCAGATGGCCGTATGGTTAGAGAGCAAATTTGACATGTCATACTAAGCGGGCTCGATTCCCGAAAGCTTCGTTTAAGATTTCTACGCCTGGAATATTCTACGCCTCAAAAAACGGCAAAAATTTTGTTTTGAAACCATTTTAAAATGGTTATAAAACCGTAAACTTTTGTATTTACGGCATTTTAACCAAGATGATTGGAAATGCTTAGGTCCCGTAAAGATAGAAAAATGTTCCAAACCGTAAATTTAACGGTGAATTAGATGGACAGACTGCTGCCGGTCATTTAACCGTAATTTCATGATGAAATTTCTAACAGAAGCTCTCGGCGTGAAACACAAAATTGGCCTAAATGAAGAACCGTTTAACAGTATTAGTAGAAATTTTAGTATGTAACTTTCCGTTGTTTTTATAATTTTAATTAACTGCGTAAAGCTCACCAACTTTCCATCTTATGCTTTTCTTGAATTAAGCACACTAATTTTGCAAACGAAAATTTTATAGGTGCCAAAACGGTGTTTATTTTGTAAACTATATTTATTGAATTATGCATGAATAAATAGTCACGTAAATCGTATTTTCTTTCATATGTTCAATGTCTCAAAAATTTAGTCTGCTTCAGAAATATGTAAAATATATTTATCAATCATACCATAAAAGATACCTAATAAACTTGCATATTCAGAGTAAATCACCGACACATGTTATATGTTGAACCTCTAACGTTGTAAATCAATTACAATCATCTTTGAATTTATCTGCAGCAAAAGACTCGAAATATATCCATGTATATTCGTCTCATTATAGGAATTAGCATCATCTTCGCCAAACAGAAAGTGACTAAACATACGTTGTGAGAATTACCAGTCAATAATGCATTCATATTAGTCATATCCATTTAATAGGGAATATTACATTCATAGAATTTGCAATTTGTGCTCAGTGGGTGTCATAATTTTCATCAAGATGGATGCGACATCACATAATAATGGCTTAGTAAGGATCTTGAATTATTGAGAATCACTCAAAATCACATTCGGTCTTCTTAATTACGTCTGAATAAAGACGCAAGATATTTTCCAAGTGGAGTTATCGTTAGATAAATTCATATTCATTAGAGATGGGAATAATTATTACTGTGAAGCAATCAACTTAAGAAAAAGCGATATAATAAAATCATTTGTCTTTTTTGTAATTTAGTCAATCTGATTGTTCATTTTAAAAAGCCTTTAAAAATACATATTTCATAATAATATTCCATATTGTTTCATTTTTCTTTTATACTAGCTGCATTGCCTGACTTTGTACGGGAAATCTCGAATATTGCGTCTTTCCCTGGCGGAAGAAGACTTTTCTCCACCAGACCCCTACCTGTTAGCCGAGGCCTTAGGATTGCTTACGCACGGGGAGAGGTAGTGAGGTCTACGGATTTTACATGCACATATCCCCAAGTATACATGGTGGTCTTAAGTGGGTATCGAACGTGCGACCTTCCAGGTGGAAGTCCGACGTGCTAACCACTAGGCTACCACGGCCCCAGGCGGAAGAAGACTGTTGTCATGTGACACATGTTCAAAACTCTGGTCTAGACAAATCGTCGCATTGGTTTGACAAGGTTCTAACTGACCAAAGAGCAGTTTCGAGTAAATTGACTTCAAAGATTGCTAGGTCCATAACTTTTTCATTTTTGTAAGTTCTTCATTCATATTATTCATTAACCAATATTTAGGTGATATCTACATGATGAACTTCTTGTTATTGATAAAACTTGTTCAATAGCCACCAAAAAAAAAAAAAAAAACCCCTCAAAATGCAGTTAGAACCTTGTCACAGTGAAATAGGCAAGATTTCACATTTATGACAAGGTTCTAACTGCTCTTAGAACCTTGTCAAACCGAAATACCATTCAAAGTTTGGTGAGAAGGAATATTTCATGATTAGTATGAGTAAGAAAAACCAAAATATTTCATAGAATACAATTTTATTCATTTTTATTTTCACACAAACCATTAAGTCTACAATATTTTCACATTATAGGCTTGATTTGACATGGAAAAGTTTATAGATTAAGTACCACCCTATAATATTCTCTGTCTTGTAGAGGCATGTACTGCAATGCACTCCTGATATCCTTTTTTTTTTTAATTCAGGTAACTCAACATGAAATGTCTGTATTTTGGGTTTCACTTCAAAAACAGAGAGTAAATTGGGCGATCTGCCTTTTGAATTGGACCTCTTTCTCTTTGTAGTTTCATTGAACTTAATGTTCACACAGTTCATTGGTTCATGTCTGTTGTGCCTTGTTTTGAACTCTACAATATTCGATGATTGTGTGAATTTTATAACTGCAAGTTGAGTAAAAGGAATTAATTTGTATTGAAACAGTTTTGAAGTTGATCCTGAATCTTTAAAATCTGATGAATTCATTTGGATGACACGGTAAGGGTTTGATCTGTTCACCTGTTTCAATATTCGGATCAATCCAATTGGGCTATAGAAATCAACTTTCCTCATTAGCTTTTCCATCTCACTATGAGCAGGATCCACTTCTTGAACGCATGAGTGCCCAGGCAAAGAATACTTCATTGTAATAGAATTGACAATGGGGTTATCCCTCAAAAAATGTAAAACAGCATTGGATATTATACTGTTCCAATTTTGTGGGACACATGAATCTGACCATGTGATAAGCTCAGTCACATCATTTTCTTCAATTACTGTATTTAATATTTTTATGAAGGCACTTGCAATATCATTGCCTGCTCCACCAGCCATCTTTTCAGTCCACAATGCGCAATATACTTTTTTGGTTGTTGTGAAATATGCAGTTAAATTATACACATTCATTTTTCTCAAATAAAAAAAAGAGCTGATGTCAGCATGAGGAGTCATAATAACATTTTGGAGATCGAATAGCAACACTGGAATAGTACTGTCTTTCTTCTCTTCAACCCGTGATTCTCTCATTTCTGTTTTATAAACTGTCTTTTAAAATCTTCTTTTAGCTGTTCTGTCAATGTCTCAGTTTTTTGAGCTACATGAAACTTCTCACAAAGGTCACATCTATCATTGAGTTTAATTATACATCTTACCTTTTATAGTTCACAAGGTTAAAATCTTCATTTTCAGATGATGAGGTTGGTGGAATAAATTCATCAGACGATTTATCACCAAACAAAGCAGATGAACTTGATTCATATGAAACGTTGTTATCTTCCATGTTGCAAAATGCTGAATTAATAATATAAGTTATTATTTGCACACAACTTTTACAGTATTGAACCCTTTCTAACCATAAAAGTCAACTTCTGGTTAAATTAATCGTAACAGAGCTGATTGTGAAGCAGTTAGAACCTTGTCATCCTGAAACAATATTATTTACTTGGGCAGTTAGAACTTTGTCATTCTAACTAGTTCCATTATTTAACAACAGATAGTGTTCTAAGTCAGTTTCCTGGATAGAAATACTATAGAGCATTGAGTTTGTACTCTAGCCTCGAATTCACAAAAAATGTCAGTTAGAACCTTGTCAAACCAATGCGACGAGATTTGGAGAAAACCACTGAGAAAACTCCCATTACAATAAGGACAGCAACCTATTGAAATTGCTTTTTGAGTAAGAACAGCAGGCACTAAAAATACCCTTTACATACCCGACATTAGTCACAAAAAATTCCCATTAGAGGGAAGATAACAGTTCTTAAATAACGTGAAAGTCTCGTAAAACTCACATTCAGAATAAAGACAATAGGCCCTAATATAAAAATGATATCAGCTCTCTGACAATGTCAACAGTCTCTCCCCTCCCCCTCTTGTTAAGATACAGGAGAAGGTGTGCAGAATGATACAGTTTATGCATAAAATATGTTATAAATGCATTAAATTAAATAACTTAGTGGTCAATCAGTCACGTAGCGGAGAGATTGTCGCTAATGGAAGTATTTAAACTAAACAAACTGTTCTGAAACAGAAAAACTAAAATGTCTAAAAGATGTTTTAACGCTTGAGGCTAAACTTGAAAACATTAATGAATTAAGGTTGAATTTCAACCGATGGGTGAACTCTAGTAAGTTTTAAATACTTTGAAAAGAAATAAATAAAATCAAACAGAAAGTAAAAGTATTAAAAATCCTCTGTGCCTAAAAATGTTTTGAAAAATGTGAATGTAGTTTTATTTTGCATATATTTATGTAGAAAAATTGGCAACGGTACAAATAAAATAAAAAATAAAGCGTTTTATCCATCGTCTGAGAAAAATCACTTAAAGGGTCATTCCACATTAACGGACGTTACATTTACATAGCCTTTTTCAACTTCAACGAACATTCTAACAAACTTGTTGCGTATTTATTAGGTTTTTTAATTTTGGCTAGTAAAAGTGCATGTGTTCTAAGTACGCAAAAAAAAAAAAAAATTGAAGATATATATGTATTTGCTGTATGTTAAATTTTTTTTTGAAATTTCGTTACGTCTGTTACCCGAAGAGTAACCCACGTAACGAAATTTCAGCATTTTTTTTTAACAGACAGCAAATATATATATATCTTCAAAAATTTTTTTGCATACTTATAACACATGTACTTTTACTAGCCAAAATTAAAAAACCTAAAAAATACCCAACAAGTTTGTTAGAAAGCTGGTTGAAGTAGCAAAATGCTATAAAAATGTAACGTCCGTTGCCGTGGAATGACCCTAAAGCTGATTACCGTGAAAAAATAATTTCCAACTAAAGTGAAAAATGCTTATAAATTCTATTCAAGTTCAATTTACAGGCTTTGTATTTTTACGCAAATAGTAAAACTCATTCTGGGGCAGGTTTTTATGGGCATTCCAATGATATCAAATTCGAAACGATACGGTAATTTCTATATGAGTAAAAAAGCATTTTTTTCAATTTCCCTCTTTAAAATTAAAATTTGAACTGTTTAGAATTGTTTAACGTACGCACATACCTTAACTCCCAGGGGGAGCGCAAAGAGCCAAAGTACCTCTGTGCCAAATTTAGTGAAAATAATTTGGTAAATTGTGGCTTTGTATAAGGAACACACACACTGTCTCTCTTTTATTTATATCGACAGATAGGAGATTTAGAGATTTTAAGGAAGCATGCGCATAATAAGATAATTTTAGGTGGTAACAGAGCTCTTAGTTTTTTTCTTTGTTAACTTGCTCTTAATTTTGAAACTCATATTTTAATGTAGTTGTACATAATACGTTTTATTGTTCATTGTTGAAGGTTTTTTCTTTTTATCAACCTATATGGGTTAATCTTGAGGTTTTCTATCGAAATGAGAAAAACCTTAGCAAAGAGAGAATGCATGCACATTTCATTCAAAACAATCGCAAGTTGACTGCTTTTACTTTATGCGATTCCTGAATTTTTGTACGTGAAAATTTTAGTAAAGTTTTTATTATCTTAATTTTAATGAGATTTTCAAGAAAATAAATTTTAACATGAACCCAGTAATGTCAGAAAGAATCTAAAAAGATATTCAAGCTCTGATAGGAGATCGTTAATAATACATAACTTCTTTATGCGATGCGGTGTTATGTAGCTGTACTAAATGCAAAAGATGCAGATGTACTGAAAATGTTTCGAGCATGGAGTGCAGTGGCGTACGCAAGAGGGGGGGGGGGTTTAAACGCCCTTGAGCCTCAAATAATAGTGCTTTATTATATACTCGAAGTTCTTTTAGTAGTTTCAGAAAATTATGACCCAACCCCTCCTTGAAAAAATACTGCGTACGCCACTGATGGAGTGCAATTTGAAAAAAAAAAGCTATCGTTAACATAATACAAATATACTGAAGACTATCAGATTAAAGAGCATGTACTATAAAAAGAGAAAATTCGTTAACAGATTTAATTGAAGACATTATAAAAGAGTTGTATACTCTTACTTAATGATGTACATATACATATTTATATATCATATATATATATATATATATATATATATGCGTGTGTGTGTGTTATGTTGCGTGTGTTTGTGTGTGTGTGTGTCACTTAATATAAAATTCCCGTTATTTTAAACCAATGTACTTATATGAATAAACAAACCAAAAGGAAAAGAAACATTCGCAAACATTTTAAATTAAAATTTATCACGTAAGATCCGTTCTGTATTTAACTGGAGTACTTTTTCTTTTATTTCCAAAAATAAATTCTGTAAAACTGCAGTAAATAAAAGATAAATCTTCCTTTGAACTCAAATGCAACTGCGACACTTAGGGTAAGTCCATCAGATACAAAATTATCATCGACAATGTTTGTTTTACTGCTTAGCATTTAAAAGTAACATAGAAAAGAGTTTTTTCGAAAACTTTATCTCTTTTCATTTCATTTTACATAAAGAATTCAAAAGAGCTGCCTCTTTATCTAAACGCAGTCATAACATTCAAATATAAGTGTTTATAGTTTTTTTGGGGAAGAGTATTAAGTTTTATTGCGTTGCATTCATTCGTTTTCCCTCTTGTAAAACTGGAACCTTTTCCACGTTCTTTAAGCATATTAAGCCCCAAAGTGCATTTCTTTTTATCTTTATTTGTATAATTTTAGAACGTTTAATTTATTCTTTTGAAGTATATGAAAATATGAAAAACTAAAAACGTTGCTGAATTCTTGGATTAAATCAGATTTCTTAATTTTCTTAAAATGCACTTTGGATATAAATTGATTTGCATTTATTTCAAAAACTTAATGGATCATTTCATAAAGCTCAAAAGCTCTTTAATATACTTGCCCTTTTTTAAAAAGATGATTTTTCTCTAATTTTAGTGAAAAAAGAATGACATTTATTTTTTAAAAACTATACGCACATAATCTGTGTTGAATAAATTGCCATTTTTTTTTACACACACTGTATGGAGATTTTATAATTTTACTTCATATAATACGAAAACACGATATTAAAAATGCGAATGTATATCTACCTGCGAGCCATAATATCTTAGTTCATTTTTTCAAATTTTTGCGATTAAATATTAAGGTGAAGTAACTTTTAGTACTACTTATTAGACTAGACATTTCCGTGCGAACCTTAGAAGAAGCCAGTATGTTGGGAGCTTTAAAAGTTCGGAACCATCATGCAGGTACAGTTTGAGAACGGAATTTTGATAGTTGGACGCTTCTGCGCATGGCAGAAAAGCACGAATCCATTCGATTTTTAGGTTTGTTCGTTTGCAGCTGCGTTTGTTTGGTACGTGAATCAGAATGTTCGCGTCTCTGTTTGTTGAAAGTAAATAAATTTATAAACTGGCATATAGCATCAGTTCGGAAGAAATTAAGTATGCTAAAGGAACTATAAAAAATAAGAACTAGAGAATAAAAAAGGCACATTTTTTACACCAGCAGTTCCTCAATTGAACATGAATGGATTCTTCTCGGCACTCTGCCAGGTAGCTTGCTTTGTTTGATGGTAGAACTGTAATTTCTTACTATTATAAATTGTATAACTGACATTGTATGTCCAATAAGTTTAACAGGCATTTCTACAATAGTATGCTCATATATATATATTATTTACGCGCCACACATATTAAGGGATCTAAGGACTCTTAAATGTCATAAAAGCGACCATGCAACGCTAATAGGTAAATGTTTATGCCTTTTTTTCGCTACTGCAAAAATCAAAAGTTTGGTATCAGAAGAAAGCTGAAATTTAAAACATTAAAATAAAAAGAAAAATTATCAAATTTTATTTTTGCTCCAAGCGTTTTAAAAAATTGAAATTTTCATATCTGAAGAAACGAGACTTAGCACTGCGTGCAGAATTTCTAGTTGAAAAAAATCTCCATTGTTTTGTAACTGATGTTGAACTATAGATAAGAACTGCTCTAACAAACTGAACCTAAATTTCAAGTCAAAGGATTGACCAATTTGTTTTTGAAAAAAAAATATATATATATATATTAAAAACCTTAAATTCACCAATAGTTTTTACTTATTTTTTTTAAATTGGCCATTAGCCAAATTTTTACCTATAGGAAAAAACGAAAATTTGACGTGTAGAAGCACACTTCTTTTTAAAGATTCAAATGTTGGACGAATACCTTATTTTGTTCAAATACATGCTAACTTTTCCTGGAAAAAAATTGTAATTGGAACATTTCAGAGCAAACAGAGTAATTTCTCCTAAAATACCATTTGACTCATTATTACACAACATTTCTTACACAAACAATAAGTCTGAATCCAATATTAATATATTGGCTATTTTCTTTTACCAACTTAAAAAGTAAATGAAATTTACAATTACATTTCCATTCATATCTATTCTTTACCATCTTCACTGAAAAAAAAAATAATCTCTCTTCCTCATAAATAAATTTAAATTAGTAGTAATCGCATTTCAAGCTAACATAAAAGTCATTTCTCAACATGAAATGACAGCGTTATTGAACATTCAAGAAAATGTAATTACTCTTCTAGAAATTTTCATGCATAATTCATTATACTTTAGCATCATTTGCCCAGAAATAATAATTGGATTACGGTTTTTGTTTATGCCAGGTTGATTTCAGAATTTTTTGTTTATTATGCAACTATCTTATGCTAATGGAATAATATCAATGCAGAACTGCATTTCAAGCATGCAATTGCAATTGAATGATACGTTGAATTAATGATTTACTTGGCGTGATGATATACGTTCAGCCAAACTGGTTTTCAAATTTTTTGTAAATACAACAATTCTAGAAATGTTTTAGTAAAAACTTTATTGCAATAAATAAATTTTTACACAAAAATTAGGAATGTTGAAGAGGAACAGAGCACACTTATAGTGGTACCCAATCTATCCTATTATTTATAAGCATTAAAACTCTGGTCATCCAAGATAGAAGCAGCAGAGATATTGTTATAGGCCAGAAGGGCAAGCTAGATCTTGGCAGACCCAGGAAGCCGGCATAGGCTCTTTGCCTAATAGGGTGCATTTAAAAAAAAACTTTTTTTTCTTTAAATGTAACAGCGACTAAAAGCTGCGCTTTATCTTGAATGAGTTCATGTTGTGAGGATCCGCATTTGCAGCAAAATGTCATAACATTCAAAAAGAAAAATTAATTTAATATTAATTATTATGCATACTTATTCAAAACAAATATAATCTCTAAACTAGAAAATTCAAAAACATTTTAGTAACAGTTGCTTGTTCATGTCTTCTGTAATGAACTTCTTTGCGGCAAATTAAGTATACTTGGGTTTAGTTTTCTTGATTGCTTAAGAGTTAGGTTGCTCTTAAAATAAAATTACGTTGGTGAACAAAAGCTGCAAATTACTGGACTCTGCTTAAATGTAACGTAGCTATAGCGATTCATGTATTTAAAAACTACAGAAATTTACATCTCCGTTGGATATTGGTTTTTATGGATTGTTTCTTTAGAAACGTATACCGTTTTAGTTTTAATAAGTCATGCACTTTCAATTCTATGTTTCTCACAAGTTTACAGGTTCTAAATGAAACATTTACACCTGTTTAGGGTGCTTTACTTGAAATGTTCTCTTCAGATTTATCATGCATAAAAAAAGAAACTTTAATCCTCCCCATGCAAATATTTGTAATGAAATCCAATTTTCACTCTAAAAAGGGGTGTTAGAAGTTCCTGGACACTTGTTATCAATTCTCATACTGTAAACTTGTAATCATCATGTTGCATGTTCAAATAAAAGAATCTGTTTATTCATTTTTGTTTTCATTCAGTTCTTAACAAATCATTTCTATTAGAGTTAGCTTTTCTATAATGGCATTCCTACACTGCTTGAGAAACTTGCGACAGAATTACTCTAAGTGCTACATTTCCATGTTTAAGAAGCTTTACTTCTTTTTTTTTAATTTTTTTTATCTCCATTTCTTTTCAGTCATTTGTCCGTTTTCACCATTAGTACATATACCATTTGCAGCGTTATCGTAAAATCCTATTTACTCTAAGCTCTTAAAGTGATCGTGTTGCTAACACTGGGATTAAATAGAGTTTGTTTATCAGAGAATGTTAAAATACAAGATGAAGAAGCCCAGTTTTTTGTTTTTTTTTGTATGTGTATATTTGTTGTATGCTTGTTCGTCTTTGTTTTTTTGTGCATGTGAAAATCTCCCATTTGGATGTCTCGAATCATTATGTGATAACCTGCTATTTTTTATTTCATTCTTTTATTACTTATTATTTTTTAATGTTTTCTTTTTGTAGATTATGCTTTTAGTTTTGCATTGCACACTAACCTTGTTTGTAAAATAAAATGTCATAATATTTTTTTTTAATATTCATGAAAATCTTCACGCGAGATTATTTTTACACATTTACGACTCGGCTAGAAAGATTTAACACTTTCAAAGATTAAGAAAAAAACACTTTTTTTTTGTTATTTGGAATGCATTTTATTATACGTCACTTTTTAGTTAGTAAGATAAGAGCAGTCGTGTTACGGATTTCATTATTTATTTTATTTTAACATTGTTCCCGTACTAGATTTTTAAAATAAAATTCCCATTTCCCTCTATATGTTGATGTCTTGTTTTCCTTAGAAATACTTTTGTTATTATTTATCGCAAACAGTCTATCGTTTTAAAAGTTTTGTCTATAAGAAAACAATACTGTAAAATTTCATTTAGGGCTTCCAAATTAGAACCGTTAAATACTTAAAGGATTTTATCTAAAAGCGTTCTTCCGCTAGGATATATGTGGTATTACTATTGTGCATGAGATGCTGCGTTTTTACATTTTAACCTTAACTGCATGTGAAACTGATAGCAAGGGGCTTACTTGCATTCATTCATGATTGAAATAGGCTCTAAGGATATAATGTGACATTACTAGGGAAAACTAAAAACATGACTGTGGCTCTTTCAATGCTGCATTCGAGTACTGAAATGCAACACATTCTTACGCTTAAAGCAAAAACGAGAAATGACCTCGTTAAAAGTAAATCTGCATCTCCGT
The DNA here is from genome assembly GCA_038502835.1 of Octonoba sinensis. Lineage (NCBI taxonomy): Eukaryota > Metazoa > Arthropoda > Arachnida > Araneae > Uloboridae > Octonoba > Octonoba sinensis. The sequence continues at coordinate 68,265,198 of CM076604.1, forward strand.
GTGGGAATGCCACACACTCTTCTTAAAAACCAGAGAGCTGTATAAAAATATTCGACATATTAAAGAAATGAACGCACATATTCAAGGAGAAACTTGATTCACTAGATAGTCTGAAGCTCAAGCAGGTATAAAAGCATCTAAACGACCCCGTGTACTGTAGATGATTCTAGCAACGTTTAGTCCTTGGCATGTTCTATAGCTCACATTTCTGAACAATTTGCGATGGTGTTATGTGTTATACGACACATCCGAAGAAGGTCCATAGCTTCATGGGAGATATACCAGATTAGGCCGCAGATCAGAAAAAAAGAAGACAATTTCGATCGGTCTGTCAATAATTTACCGTGTGTTATGAAAACGGTCATTGTTCTGATGTAAAAACGTGAAGAACGCGAACAGCGCAAAGAGCCGAAGCAGAACCCAAATTGTGTTCCGCACTTCTGCTATTATTCTGCAGCGATGTTGAGAAGTCTTACCATCTTTCTGGGATTACAGTGGGACTCTGAGAGAAGGTGCCTAACTTTGAGACAGTTCATTACTATTTGCGTAGAAAAAATAAGAATTCTTACATGGGCTCAGAGGAAATACCCATAGTAAACTATGTAAGAGCGGCAAATTATTTTCTTCTTGCAACTATTTCAACAAATGGAATCATTTAACCCTTCATCGGGAGTCATCCTGTCAAAGCCAAACAACATTATACCCGACCCCATGTTATTCTCGGCAATTTGGGACCACAACTGACGTTCGTCAAGATGACGCTACGTTGCACAACAACCACCAATCACGCTTCAACAAAATTGGTGTTCATCTCCAGTCCATGACCGCCCTCAAACCTTGGATCAGTGCCGGCCGATAACTTGTGTTTCGAGCCAGGCACGAAGACCAATGTTGAGCTCATTAAAGGACACCCATGTCTGATTGCCACGCACACAACCTGCTATAAAGGATTTTACAAGACACACATGCCCAATCTAATGAAGGCTTCGTCTGTCAAGTACTACGATGAATGCATTCCGTTGATCAATTTATCCAGTTGTTTTATCTGGCAGTTGTAAAACAGGCGTCCGTATGATTCACTGTCTCGTTGTGTCCTCATGTGATTCTGCTTCCTCCGTGCCACGTACTATCGGTTAGTACTTTTCTCCACCAGACCCCTACCTGTTAGCCGAGGCCTTAGGATTGCTTACGCACGGGGAAAGGTAGTGGGGTCTACGGATTTTACATGCACATATCCCCAAGTATACATGGTGGTCTTCAGTGGGTATCGAAAGCGCGACCTTCCAGGTGGAAGTCCGACGTGCTAACCACTAGGCTACCACGGCCCTCCTATCGGTTAGTACTAAGTGTTTATAATTTAATCTAAATGATTCAAATCAACGACGTACATAATGATCTTCTTTTTAATTTTAAAATAAAAATCAAATACGAAAACAACGTTCTTTTTAAAGTATTTAAAAAAACCAGGCCAAAGAAAAAGGAATAAAATCCCAGATAAAAGAAACTTTGTACCTTGACGCAAAGATATTTTTTCAAAGGAAATTCAATTCGGCTTCCCAAAATTGCGTCACACAAATAGTAATGTACAAAACTATCTTTCGAAAAAAAGATATTAAATGATACGTTAAAAAGAAGTTACACAACTGTAACGGTAAAAAAAACAATATATAATAACAATAATAAAACGTAGAACAAGAAAACGGGGGACAAAAATTCACTTTCGCTCAAAAAAGATAAATTCATACGAAAATTTATAAAAGACTAAGTGATTCATTTCAAATTACTTGCATTGTCTTATGTATATATTTGTTTACTTTCTGGTATATCAATATATATTGCACAAAGTATTGGATTTGTGAAAATTTTGAATTTCGACGGATTTACACATTTTTTTAGAAATTGTCTGCCTGTGTGTATGTATGTGATCTATATTTATTCTTTTTTGTGGCCACTGTAACTCAAAAAGTAATCAAACGAATTTTTTTCTCACATTAAATCTGGTGGGGATTGGTGCAGATTAGTGTTTTACTCGAAATCCTTCAAAGGGGCTGAAGCAATCAAACGTTTTTTTCTCGATTAGCGTGAGTGCTATATCTCAAGAAGTAATGGATGAATTTGAAAAAAATTTGGTATAGAAGGGGACCGCAATAAGAACAGGTGTTGATTCCCTTTTTCGCCATTCGCTCCAAGTAGAATGAATTAATCAGACATTTTATTAGTTTTTTGAGGACACTATAACACAAGACATAATGCATACAATTAAACGAAATTTGATAAACAAATACATATTGATAGGAAGTAATGTTGATTAAATTTTGGCGTCATTCTCCCTTCAAGCAATCGAACGTTTTTCTCGCTAGGCGCACATATCAAGAATCCAACAATTCAAACAATTATATTATGGCGCCGTTCGCGCAAAGGGAGCACACTTTAACAAATTAAATTATTAGTAATATTTTAGCATTTTGAGGCTTCGTTGGTAGCAAAATCTTTTAATTTGTTTATCCGGGTTCAATATCATTGTTTTTATACAAGTTATTATTATTGTTTTTCAGTAAGGATTTGCTTCATAATAGGGGCATTTGGCGAGTAGTAATATTTATACGAAACATATAGAAAAAAGTTCCGTGATGACCACAACAAACTAGTCTATGTTGTATTTTTAGCTCCATAAAAATGCAATTGTTTAAATAAATTGTGCAAGCATTTTTACTTTTAAAAATGGGATTATTTTTTTTTTGGACATGTCCTATTTAAGCGTAACATATTGGCTTGTCAAGCTTTTACATTAATGGGGCTTTTTAAGTGTCAGGTAGTTTACAAAATTGCTCTCAGAGAAATTAAATTCTATTTTTAAGTCCGTGTAATCCATTAAGTAACTTTTAATTCTGTTAAGTAGCTTGTTAGATCTCCAAGTTCTGACCCCTTATTTAAGAGTTTCTTGTATCTTTAAATTTCTCTTGGAATCAAGTTTTGCTCTTTGTACTAAAAGCTACCATCTTAAGTTTCACAAAACTCTTTAATTAGGAAGTTCGTGACTGCATTAAAAAGAGAGTAAATGACTTCATTCAATTGTTTTATTTTATCTTTTCATTTTCTCCCACTTCTTTATATATGTAGCCCTCATGGTACTGAAAATCATTGTAATGGATTAGTTATATTATTTCAGAATCTAAAACATGAAGAGAAAAAAAGGCTAACAAAAAAATTAGCCATGCTCCCTTTAAGTTCTGCTTACAGAAGTTTTTTGAAGAAATTTCTCATAAATTCTAATCTAAAAATATTAAATCTCGCTATACAGCCTAATATTTAATATTTCTTCCCAGGTAGTAACGCTAAATAAAATGCTAACATGGAATTATTGTTAATATATGAACTTAAAGTAAGTGATAACATTGAAATGGCTAGGGGATTGGAAGCTTTTGAAAATTCATTATCTAATTTATACAAAACTAAAGTCATAGCTCGCAAAAAAATCTAACTTTATTTAATCTTCATAACAGCAAACCTTCGTGAAAGTTTTTGAAGATTTTACTCAATATATTATGTACACAGTCTATAGATTAACAACAGTATTTATAATAGGCACTACACACAAAAATAGTTCATAAAGGCTGATCAACACTTATCAGAGATTTGCTTTAGGATGCCTAGTTGTTATCCGTAGAATTATTATTCTTGAGGTAATAAAAATGGTTCTGAAATTCAATTAGCGTTCTTTGACACTCCAATTCAGTAGCAACTGGAATTGCGCGGATTTCATCCGCATAGCTTAGTGGATTCTATGAACATCATGGATTCATTACTTAGACATCTTTTGTCAACAGCGTACATGAAATTTATTACCAACGATTTTTTTCAATCTACAAACATTTCTTGAAACTCTTATCAGGAAAGTAACTATCCTTAAAGTAGTCGTGGCAATTGTCTATTAATGCAATTTTAATTAAATTTAATCTATTTAAACATACGTACAATTATTCTTTTTAATAGATGTACGTCATTCAAACTTGGTGTATTAGTGATAAGAATCATAGGGAAAAATAATTACAATAAGAGAAAAAAATGTGAACATTTTAGCACCATTCTAACCGAATGAAGAAATCAAAACAAATTATAGAAGCCAAAAGCTTTATTTTCACACAGAATTTGTTCAATGGTCAGTCAAATGTTCAAAGTGTGTTTCGCAGTAAGGGAAATCTTTCTCCATCAATTGGCAGCAAATTTGGCGGTGATAATTTTGTTTGAAAAGCATTAAGATCTCACCTGGTGGTAAAGATTTTAATATTTCTTCGTTTCATATTTCTTGTCACCTCAGTCCAGATAACGTGTACATAATTTAAATGGCATGCGTCTATTAGAACGAGCTCTACAAAGGTCTAAGCGGAGTAATAAAATTACTCCACTTAGACCTTCGTAGAGCTCGTTCTAATAGATGTAACAACCCTGTATTATTAACTTTGAACTACTTTTTTTCGACATTAGAGTCAAACCTTCTCCGAATTTCTAAAGTCTCTGATAATGTATCTTAAAATAATGCATAGAGGAGAAGAAATTTTTCCTGGGGTTAATCAGAGTAAATTTCAAGATTTTTTTTTTGTTTTTTCTTCACCGGATATATGTGGCTGATAGATCATTTCAGGGACTTTTCTTTCTAGTAGATTCCACCTCATTTAAGCTGAAAATAATCGGAAATTAAAGCTGATCGGAAACCTAATTTTTCTAAACAGTGAAAATATCGGGGCAATGTTGCACGCATATACTCACTTTTTAGCTGCCTAGAACAAAATTTGCTTGAATCTGTCTTACATATTTTTATTATTATTATTATTATTTCTGATGGGCTTTTTTCAATTGCAGACGTAGTGGGTTCCCGAGAAATTGGTGCCATTTCTTTGAGATGCTCCCCATTGAGTGTGGTACCATCGCCGAATGAGAACTTTGACGTGCGGTATCTCCACCTGAAAGGGCGAGCACCCCCACTTTGTTGATGCGATATTGCTCTATTAATTTAATTTAGCCGAGAGCATCCAAACCTGACTACTCGAGAGATCTTTTACATGCCGCATAACCATACGACATGGGCGCAAACGATTTTCTGCATCTTGAAAATCCACCTAGACTGCCAGGCTCGATCCTCTGACGTGGGGCGTACGAGCTCCGCGCCTTAACTGAACGCCCCCATGACATGCCTTGTATAAAATATCAGTTAATAAAAATAGATATATGAATAAAATAAACAGGAGACATATGCCTTCTATTGTACTAAAAGCATCGTCAATTCAACCTTTTATGCGGTAGGAGTTATTGAGTTTATTTTCCAAGAAAACTAAAAATGATCGTTCACTTCTTTAATTGGAATGTCAAGTCCCTATATGAAATCGATTGGTCTTCATTCGTCTTTGGAAAAAAGTTCCAACAGTATACACATGGATATAATGGGTCGCCGGATGCATAATTTAAGTTAAACTTTTTTTTATTATTTTGAAAGAACCCTTTTATTTTTCATTTTTCTCAGGAATATCTTCTGAATACCAAATGTTCTCTTTTAAAACCTTTACTTCATTTATTATTCCCCATTTAATCAAGGACTTGACAACTTTAATGGAAATTTTAGTCATAAATTCATATTTCCACTGATTTACATTTTATGAATAATACATGACCATTTCTTCGATCTAATTTCCATTTAGGTTTCGTTTTTTAAAAATTGTCAGAAACAATGCTCAAGAGATGTTGTTTAGTTCAATGTTGTTTCTTTGATTCATATTGCGTTATTAATAGCTGCATGTTTTTCTTCTTTATTGTTAAAAATATAATATTTGTCTTTAACTCGCTAATTGAATTAAAGTAAAAGTATACCTTGGGAAACTACATTTTTAATAAATATGTTTATAATTGCTTTTCTTTTTTTTTAATAGTTAATAGTAGTTTTTTGGAACTTTGTTTCGGTATTTATTGTCAAATATTTTTCGTCTAGAAGCATTTTTTCTACATATGTCGTAACTTTTCTCCACAAGACACCTAATTCTTAACTGAAACCGTAGGATTGCTTGCGGACGAGTCTGGTGGCGTCGATCATCTCCGCTTGACGTAATCGGGGCCGCGATTACGGCAACGAGATATGTTTGCTAGGTGCCAGCGCAGCCTTACTTTCTCTTGCTCTCTGAGTCTGAAACTCCTTGGTATGTCTATTTTTGAATCATACTAGTTGGAAAGTTGTGGTTCCCTGACAAATGTTTAACTGCTTTTAAAGTGGATGGCTAATTTGTATTCAAAATTACTCTGCACTGCAACAAAACACTGTGTTCCCGAAAACACACGAGAATCTTCTGGAAATCATATATCCGGTATCGGAATTTTTTAAAAATTTCTAATGGGCTGCTGTTGGCTTCTGCAGACCTAGTGCGGTCCCCAGAGATTGGTACCATCTCTTTAAGTGGCACCACAATGAGTGTGGTACCATCGCCGCATAAGAATTCTGACGTTCGGTTTTTCCACTTGAAAGGGCGAGTATCCGGACTCTGTTGATGCGAAATTGCACTAGGAATTTAATTTAGCGGAGATCATCCAAGCCAAATGTCTACTCAAGGGAATTTTTGCATGCCGCATAATCATACGACTTGGGAGCAGACGATTTTCTACCGACACTGCCAGGCTCAAGCCTCAGACCTGAGGCGTACGAGCTCCGCGCCTTACCACGCCGCCATCTGAAGTAAACTTACGGAGTATTAAAAACAGGAAAACAAAAAGTCTTACAATAAGGATATTAAAGATAATAAAAAAACATAGACTAATTCGTAAATTGACAATGCGTAAATGAAATAATTCGTAATTGTCTGTGAGGACGCTTAATTACTCTTTTTGGTGCACAAAGCCGATGGTGGCTTTAGCAATTGATCCCACGCTGTTGTGATTCCTGTGCCTTAGACTGCTTGGACAATATGCCTCTGGACTTGGGAGGGCTGACTGTCGAGGGCTCACTAGAATTGAAAACTTACCGTACGTCAACAATATATAATACATTTATCGATAACTTTTAAACTGGTAACCAGGTTCCCGCGAATCTTGACTCGTCGCTTTTTGACGAGTAATTATGTAAGTTAACAGATATGTAAGTAACAGATTATGTAAGTTAACAGATAATCCTGTAGTTATGCAGAGTGCAGAAAAATATTTTATTGAAAATATGTTAGCTATAGAGTTGATTATTTAATTTTAAACAAGTTCTTCTTAAATTTACAATGATACTCGGTTTCCGTTCGGTATTTTTACAGATATTCAACGGTGTAATCTGCTTAAGAGACCAATTAATGTTTAAATAATATTTACTTCCCTATAACAGCCAAGGGGAACGCCTCGCCTCCTATTCGTGTATATATATATATATATATATATATATATATATATATATATGTATATTAAATTTATTCATTTAAAGTACGATTGCCTTCATTTTTGTATTCAAAGGAGATACGCGAATAAAATAAGGCAGTATTTCTGCATATAGGATTCATAATTGGGATTTTTGTTGTACTGGAGGTAAAAATTTAATCTGCCTATTTCTTTATCCTTTGAAAAGGTCATTTTTACCCATTACTGCGAAACAAAATATTTATATTTTGAAATTGTTTTTAAGGAAGTAAATTCATTTAGGCTATTAAAAAAATAATTTAGATTTTTTGCCTTCCACCGCCAGCGGAAAATCCTTTGTGAAAAATTGTGAATGCAAGAACTTTCATGTGCCGCACAAAATGCTTCAAATAATTTTACCATAGACACTTACTTACATTTGCTGAATTTGGTGGGAAATTATTTAATGCATTATAAGAGGTTTGAAATGTGCTGTGCAGCAAGGAATTCAACTCAAATAACTGTTAGCACGTCGGACTCTGCAGATTCAAACCATGTTCTCATCATTTACCGTAAAGATTTAATATTCAAAAAAAAAAAAAAAAACATGAATCCTTTATGCTGGATAAAGAAAAACTATGAGATTATTTTATTGTATTGCGCCATACCTTCTCAAGAACTTTTGCATTGCATTCAAAAAGAACCATTTTAAGTATTGAAACTTGTATATATCTTCTTACCTGAATGGGGAAAAATTTAAGCACAGAAAAATCATTATTTTAGTAAATAAGTATTAATGAATCTTCATTGAATCCTCCTTTTCATAAGCCTACATTTAAAAATAAAAATCATTTCGTTTTTTTAGTACTAAATTCGTGGATTTATTTGTATTTTCATCTACTGTTTAATTCAAAACAGGATAAAATTTTCATACACGTATGGGTAAGTTCATTTGAAATTTAAATAAGTTTTCACAGCTGTTCCCTTACTGAAGATTTCGGTAATTGAAAAATTTCCGATTTTTCGGAAGAGTGGAGAAGGAGTTTATTCATCCGATAGGAAAAATTGTTTACATGTTCTTTCGATATTTTCTAGTAATTTGCAAATGTAATACAAAAATAAACTCACCGTTTTTAACCCTATTTCAGTTATTTTTTGCATAAAAAATGAATAAAATAAATAAACAGGACGCAGAAAGTAAATTTTGAATGAACATACCTGATTAAGTTCTTGGGAAAACTGGATAAAGAAGCATGGAGGGGGGAGATAATTATAGTTTGCAAAACTTTAAGACATGACAAAAAATTTTTACACCCCGTAAGAGATTCACTAAGCCAACTTTGCTTAAATATAAATGCTTATAATTCAAATTTGAGACTTATATATAGTTTGGAAAAGTTATCTAACTTAAAATTTAGTTATTTCTGATACAACAGTATTTTTCGTAATTTTCATTATCTTTAAAAATAAATTTTTACAGTCAACTCTAAATTAAATCAAAAGCCTTTCAGACGATGTTTTATAAATCAATGAATGAAAATGGTATCATTTTTTTTAAAATTAAACATATTTCTAACTTTCCAAAATGTTTCTTCAATAAACTTATGGTATAAGTATTTAATCTAGTTCCCTGAGGGGGGGGGGGGATTTCAAAGCAGATAAAACAGAAATATTTTTTACAAATAATAACTTATCGACCATCACACGTTAATTTTTTTATTGATTTAATAAAGCTCTGCATTGATTCCTCAGTGGCAGAGGTGGAGGAACGCTATGCTCCCCCCCCCCCCTTTGGGCAGGCATGGTCGATTGGTATTGCCCTTTTTCCGATCATGTCTTAGTGCAGTGTTTCCCAAAGTGTGGTACGCTTACCCCTGGGGGTCGGCGAAGATCTTACAAGGATTGAAAAACATCGGGTAAACGTATACACTTTAATACGTCTCAATTTTTCTTTGCATTCTTGAATACGGACTTTCATTATTTCATATTCGAGATAAAGTGAATGGAACCAAGACAAAATTAAATTTGTGGCAAAAAAAAACTCGCTGGCAACGGCGGTATTGACTATTTTCCCTCCCGTCTGAATTTAAAGCAAATTCGGAGCGAAAAATTGATGATAATCAGAAATCTATAACACAGCGTTTAGAATTTACAAGTGGGACACTATGAAATATCGAAGAAACATTTTATTATGATCAAATTTCATTTTTCTTTATTATTACTTTGTTTATGCTAAAGAAAGGGAAAAATAAATTTTGACTTTCATTAAATATAATATATATATATATATATATTATATATTATTTTATTTAATAAAAGTCAAAATAATAATAATAATAATATATATATATATATATATATATATATATATATATAGTGTTGTGTTTAACTCGCACAAATCAGACCTAAAATAATGTGGATGAAATCAATGTAAGATTTTCAACTTTTATCGTTGAACATAATTCTTCTCTAACAAATCATCTTTCACGTCCAAAGCAGGGTCAAAATGTTTAAAAAATCTAAAGCTTTGTAGGAAAGCAAAAACTTAAGTATTGTTATCACGCAACTATTGCCACCATCAATAATTTTGAAATTGCAACAAAAGTTTCATCGAATGATGTTCGGATGATAAAAGTAAGAATAAAATTGATGAATGAAAAGTTGAAAGTAACAACGAAATTGCTCAAGAAATGAAATATAGTTATAATTTGGTTAACCTCTGCTCCTACAAATAATCTGAAAAATTACACAGGTTTTGGGTAGCTTTTTCTAAATGCATAAAAGTATTATGCGTGCAACTCAAAAATATACTTCAGCACATAAATACACTTGCACTGATTAAATAAGGATTGATTTTTAACGTTTTGTTTTTTCATGTTATGCAGTAAATGTTGTCCCAAAAATGTTTTCATTCTGTTTTTCTTTTTTTTTTTTTTTTTTCACTTCCTCATTAATTTTTGTCTTTGGAAATTTGTAAACCAGATTATGTCAATTTTGCGAAACATATTTTTACAGAAACACATTAGACGTTTTTAAAAAATACATTAAAAATTATTTTTCATAATTACTCAAACGTATTTCGAGTGTGCATATAATGCATATCTTGAATAGTATATTGAAGCTCTACATACGCAGGGTGTTATTTTCATGAATAAAGCATCTAATAAGTATTGGATTAGAACAATTAGAATTGGCATTAAACAAAGCATCTAATAAGTATCGGATTTAATATTAAATAAATATATTGGCAATAATGGTGCCTTTCCATTACATAGTAATGCACTTCAATATTTTGTAAATATATTTTTAAATAGGTGATGATTCCACCAGAAAGTAATTGCCAAGAATAACTTATAATACGTTGTTTAATTTTTAGTCTATTCTAAATACGCAGTTGCAATGAATGTATCTTAAAGTTGAAGTGTAGCAGATTTAGAAACAGAAAACTGAAAGAAAAAACAAGAAATATTACTGTAGTTTTTCTAAAGCCAATTCTTCCATTCTTCTTCAACAAGAAGTAAAACGTTCTGTAAGCAAAATGGTTATCTTTCTCATTCAAATGAAAAAACGAACAAATTTCAAAAATAAATTATGTTTGCTTACATTTACGTGAATAATTCATGAATTCTGCTCATTTTATGCAACGATTTTTGAAATGTAAGATGATAATTAGAGAAAAGACAACATTTTTTGAATAATTTAAATGTGGTTTCTGAGTACAATAAATTAAAGTGACGTGCTCGGTAAAAATATTGTAATGGAACTGTAAAATTAAAGAAAAAGATTGAGATTAGAAACGTTTCTTACATTTTAATATGACTCTGATTTATTGATCACTTTCAGCGTAATTTTCATTTCAAAAGAGGAAAGATCATTATAATATTTAAACAAAACATTGCAAAAGGTTCGATTTTGATGAAATTCTAATTTACACTAATAGTTCAGTGGCTGAAACTTATTTTTGATTTTTTTGTTTCAAATAAAAATGTTGGGGCCGGTATGATTGTATAAAATACACGATGCGATCTAACATATTTCGAGCTGTTGGCTTTCCAATGTTGCTATGTCGATTTTCAAGTGCATATTTATTGATCCACGGAAAACAAATAAACGTATAGAGATATTTTGAGTATCATTTAGTTCAGGTTTCAGAACACAGCTCCGTTACCACCCATTGCTCTCAGAAAAGACTCGCGGAAGTCGCTAGAGAAAAAAAGTGTTGCTTCTCAGATCCAACATTAACACAGGCGAAATTTACAATGATATTAAACAACAAATATATTGAAGATAGAATTAAGTTATTATTGTAATGTATATGGATTTAAATAAGACCATGACACTAATATGGTCAAGTATCCATTTTTAAAGTTTTCGTTATAAACCTATATTTTAATAATTTAGGTTTTTTTAACGCACAAACTAGTACCGTACTTTATGGCACCAGCTCCGTGCACAAGCAATCCTAAGGCCTCGACTAATAGGTGGGTGGTGGAGAAAAGACCGTACTTTACGGAGACTTATGTTCTTCTTCAGGAAGAAAGCCTTCGAAATTCAATTCCAACTCATACTCAGAACTAACATTAAAATGTCTCGTGTTTAACCATCCTAAAATTCCGCCTGTCTGAAAAATAGCCACCTATTATAAACGTTTCGGGTATCTGTTCCGCTCTAAGTATCGTTTTCTGCCGTATTAAAACCTTCTTATACATGAAGAAGATGATAACGGTGATGTTGAAAAAAGAGAAGTAGAAGAAACTTCAGATGTCGATTTTCAAGGATTTAAAAAATTTGTTTGGTTTTTTTAAGTAATAGAAAAATGTATTTTGAATTTTTGTAATCAAATAAATGACAGAAACGTGATTTTTCAAAAACAAATCTTGCAATTCCAAGTGTCTTATCGTCCATAACGTTTTACAGCCCGGAAAATATCGTAACTATTACCTTTTTCTTCTCTTCTTTTTAATTTCCCAAATATTTACAATGACAACTATGCGCAACTTGAATAAAATTTAAAATTTGTGGCCAAGATCTGAATTGTTTGGTTTTCAAAACAATCAAATTATACACTTAAGAACAATTAATACATGTTTACAAAATAATGTTATTTATATATTTATTTCTTTTTCAATATTTACCCATTCAACGTTTTTAAATGTACCTTAATTGACTTAGCGTATTATTTGATGATAAATAAAAGTTTAAATAACTGTCTTTTATTTTAAAAAATGTGAATAGAAATTGCAGGTACTTCAAATAAGTTTATAACCTAATATTTGTTTTAGACATTAAGTAAAATTTATTTCAATTAAAAGAAATTGTTCGTTATAACAAAAGACTAATACATACTGACCTTTTGAAATCTCTTTCGCTGTCTGAAATTTATTATTCACAACGCAATTAGGAAAACTTCAATTTCAGTGAACTGCGTTGTTCAAAACGACGAAAAAAACTTAGAAAGTTATGAATGCATTAATTTCAATTGCGTTTCTGACATTAATAATTGAAAATGTGTCCTCAAGATGACTCTTCTTGAAGTTGTGTAAGCAAAACTAAAAATGGAGTTTAATTTTTTGTTTGTTTTTAACTTTAATCCGTTTACATCGGCAATGAATTAATACATGCATTTTTGCTCGACATTTGATAATGATAAACAAATAGAACACGAATAGTTATTTTCAAAAGCCTAGCAAGTTTAATTCCGTGATTATCTGGGCCAGTGGTTCCCGAAGGGGTACATGTGGACCCTCAGGGGTCTATTCCGAACAAAATAGTCAACGAAAGAAAAGTTTTTCAGTACATTTCGAGTAAACAGGGATTTGTGAGACTAGATTTCATTTAATATAATTCTGACTTAATGTTTAGCACAGAACACAAATTTCTCCAATGCATTTTTATATAATAAGAAAAGTTCGCTAAATGCATTAATTAAATGTATCTCATAAATTTTCTAAGTTGGTAATCTCTTTTTTTTTTGGGGGGGGGGGGGGGTGGCAATTTGCCCTCTGGGGGATATTAGTAGTTAGATCTAATTCGGAGGGATACCTCGCCAGGAAATTTAAACATATGGAAGTGACATTCTATGTGATAGGAAAAAAAATCAAAATATTTCTTAAAGTTTTGTTTTAAGTTTTGTTTCGCAATTTTCACGTGACATTTCCAGACCTTACCCTAGTGTTTTGAAACTGCTTAAGTGAAACTTTATCATTATTTTTCCCTATTTTTGAAGCTTTCAAAATAAATATTCCACTAATTGACTTGTTTTAGAATGAACCTTAGGAATCTACTCTAATTGTTGGCCAATGGATCTACGCGACAAAAACGTTTCCGAACATAGGATTTAGGCATTGCGAATAACAAAATTCCTATGTTTTATTGCAAAATCATGCTGTAAATTCACACGTTGACTACCGACACGCTGACTGCCAGCGCTGTTTGTAGCTTTAGGATCTCCAGACGATAGTTTAATTTATTTAAAACATATTGCACAAAACATTTTATTAAGTAAAAAATTGCTAACTTTCTATAAATTTATTGAAATATGAAAAGAAGTCGGCAACAACGAGACAACTCGTAATGTGGTCTCTCAACAAGTTCACGTACTACGAGTTATCTCGTAAGTTGGCAGTCAACGCGTTAACTAATTACAACTACAATATAACTTAAGTCAATGTTCTTTTAGTGCTTTTCAACACTTTTTTTTGCTTTTACGCACTTTTAGATACCAAACTATAACACGAAGGCTACGTGCACGAACAACCACCTCGACTGCTATATCGGAGTGGTTAAAAGCCGCTGCTGACAAGGATTAAAGTGAAGACGCCGTATTGGGAAGTAGGCGAAAGGTAGTTTTGTGCCTGGTGCCTGAGAAGGTCTGCGGTCCGACCTGATACAAGATGTGTATATAATTTTAAATATCGAAGTCTAAATTATAGGACCTGGTGCGGTCGGTATATGGATCCTCAACGTGCCTTGTCAAAGAAAGAAACAGAAGGAAATTAGTCTACAGTGGAAGAGTAAGAAGAACATCCAAATATTTACGTGTTAAAGTGAGGACTGGAATGATATGGCGTTGAACTGGTTCAACAAGCAGTGTGTGAATATTTCCTTGCTTATTTTTTATCTTGCTGTTTTAATCTGTGAAAATTTCATGAACTTATTTCGGATTTTATCATTCATGAGGATGTTTTTAAATAATGTTTATTTTAATAAGAAGATTGGTTTTTTGGACACCGGTGAAACTGGTAGGCGTGGTACATACTATTCGATAATTTTAATCTAAAGAAAATTATACATGTATTTGGCCTTGCTTTTACACAAACGTTGACAATATATGTGGGCAAAGTCTGCCCACCTAAGCAAAAAAGGATTATCTCGAAAAGCTAATTTTTTATCAGTAAGCTTCCTTTAAATTACTTGTTTTGCACCCAAATAATGATAACACGTTTTTATTAATGTAAAATAATTCCGCTATTTGTTCTTATTTATTCAATTATAAAATGTTCATAAATTTATCGTAAGCGGAGGAAATGGTTTTTAAATACAATGTAAAGGAATCCATTAAATTTAAAACCATTACATTCTGAACATCTTCTCTTCGAAGCAATGCTTAGTTCAAGTTCCTGCTACTTTCAGCATAAATTGGTGCGTAAGTTCGAAAATGCCAGCGCCATCTTGTTGAAATGATGTTTTCGCTGGTTGATCAGAGCACTGAAAAAAATGAATAAAGTGTAAACCAATGTATGGTGCACATTTTTCAGTTCCACTAAAGTTAAATGATTGGAAGTACAAATTCATGTTGCTTTTACAACACATTGTTTAGCACTGGTTTACAGGTGTAAATTAGGTCTTTGTTGGCTGCCTTGTAGGCGTGGCGGTAGGGCACACGTGTCCCACTCCTTAAATCGAGTGTTAGAACCCAGAAACACTGAATAGATTTATTGTATTTTGGTGCTTAATTGCTCCAAAACACGGTAATTTTCAGCATAATCCTTTACAACTAGCTAGCAAGATACTGACAATTTTTTTAGTGTGGTTATAAGGTGTTTTGAGAAAAAAATTAGATACGTTCTCCTTGCTTAAGAAAACAGTATAATTTTGTAACTATCATAGCTGTTGACTGAAAAACTAGCTATAAGTCACTATTTTTCCGGATATGGCATCGATTTAGAACAAATAGCATCAGATACCTTAATAAATGTTAAAATCAAAATACCATAATAGATCACGATATAATGACGCTTTTAATTTTTTAAAGGCAGAATTGCAAGCTGCAATTATATTTTAAGGAAAAATATCTAAAAACAGCTGAACGTTATAGCGACCTCATTTATAATGAAAACACTTAGAATGTCAAAAAATTCCCGTCATTAGCCCATACACTTTATTGTGTATCTCCTACATGCGTCACTTGGCTAAACATTGACAAAAATATTCCACTCCGTTAAATGATTTCATAACATAGCTCCAATGAAATTTAAACGAAGTACATAATGTTAATATTTTAAAAGTGTTTTAATTAAATGTTGAATGCAGAGTTGATGCGAATTGCTCACATAACATTTATAATGGAAAAAAGCGGCCAACAAATCAATTCCTCAACGTTACGAAAACCGCGTATTTTATGCTCAATGTATTTAGCTCTGAGTTGTTTTAAAATTGAATTTAGCAGCACGATCAACACAAATAATGGATCACATGGGTGCATGTAGAAAATTAACCTTTTATTTCGATCACGAGTAGCACTTTCATTTTTCGCGGAAGATGTCCTGAATGCGTAATGCCTGTACTGAACAATTTTTGTCTTCATTTATTATTCCCTTTTTAATTTAAAATTTGACATTTTAATGGATCTTTTACGGGAATAATTTGTTATTTGTGACGTTTATGTATTATGTGTAATTCATAAACGTCATTCTGGCGTTCTTCTTCCTTAGACGCACTTTACATTCATTAAAATAACAAGCATCATAACAAAGAACAATGTTGTCAGTTAGTTAATTATCTATTAGATCAATAAACATATAAATTTTCGAACTTGCAACTTTGTTCCTGCTAAACGTAAGCTTTAGAAGTAAATAAATAAAATTAAGGCGGAAAATTTAATGTTTTATGAATATACAGTAAAATTCGTAAAGTTAACCACCCGTCTAAGTTGACCACCTTTGTCAAGAACGAAATTAGCCCTTCACTCTCTACCTCACCCTCTATAAGTTGACCCCCTGTTTAAGTTGACCACTAAAGTGCTGCACCGTAAGTGGTCAACTTACAAAGGTTTCACTGTACTGTTAAAAATAATATGCTTAAAAATGAATGGATCTGTGAGGCATTTACAGTTTAAGAAATTGGATCCAAGCCACTAGTACATAGCCGGAGGAAGTGCTACAGAGATCAGTAACATTCATGCTTTGTCGGGGATACTGGCTCACGTGTTAATTTTTCACACTCCATAACTCCAAAATGCTTACATTTTCCTCCGCAAGTGGTGCAGCGAAGGGCGTGGAATAGGGAAGTTGTGACTCATCAGGAAGAAAAATATTGGGCACACATATATGTATGCGTGTATTATAAGTAAGGATGTAACGAATAGTGATTTGGCCAAATAGCCTAATACCGAATATTCGGCCACTTCTTCCAGGCCGAAGCCGAATATTCGGCTATTTATGCTAGGCCGAATAGGCCGAAGCCGAATATTCGGCCAATGTCTTAGGCCGAATACCGAATATTCGGCGGCCGAATATTAAAGTTTCTAGAAAATCGTAGTAGTAGAAAGTATTTGACAAATTTAAAATTATTGACGTAGTCAAACACCAATTACACATAATCTATGATGTATGATTTAATTTTGTTTGTTAAGAATTTAAAACTATTTAAAATTAATCTATTTTCACTATTGTTTTGAATGTAATAAAACTAAGAATTTCACCCATAAGTGGAATAGAAATGACCGATTTTATGGTAGTAAGCATTAGCATTATTTCACTAATTATTTAATTTAAATGAAAGAACTACTATTGCTTAGTGAACTTGCTTAAAACTGTTTTATGGAGATATTTTAAAAGTTATAAAAGTTAATATTTTTATTTTATGGAGTTTTTTACATACCTATTTTTAAAAGATATATTAAAATTTAATACAATTAACTGGAATATATTTTTATTTTCAAAAACCCCAACAACTTATGCTATCTAAATATTCATGATATATTCTAGGCTTTTCACATTTCTCTCTTACCTAATATTCACAATAAATCAGTCTACCCAAACAAAGTCAGACTTCCACTTTGTTAATAATAACAAAATTAATTTCTCATATATCATAATTAACTATTGTCAGCTTTGGGAGCAAATGCTAAATATAAAATACTAAATTTAAAATCTGTTTTTGCTTAGTCAAGCCTAAAACAAAGTTTAAAAAAAGTAGTTTTTTCCTAAATTATTTTTATTTATTGTAGCTATAAACTAATGAATGTACTCTTTTGCAGTAATTATTATACAGTTTTAAATGTTTAAAATCTACTAATTTCTTTATTATTTTACATTTCCACTGCAGCAGAACAATTTGGCCGAATAGTCCATCAATATTCGGCCAGGCCGAATATTCGGCTTGGTGGTGAAATGACTATTCGGCCAGGCCGAATACCGAATACCGAATAGTGGCCGAATATTCGTTACATCCATAATTATAAGTGATGCTTCTCCTCTAGTTCACCCCGTTCCCAGCCAACCAAGAAAATCGTATTCCTTTGCTACTGCCCTCCATTGCATTTAATCAACCTGTTCAAGACATAAACATTTAGCACACCTTCTAGAAAATTTAAGACATATGCGTACTTTTTAAAAGTAATTTTGACTTAAAAATGAATACGTGTTCTTCTCAGTTTTACGAACCAACACTTATGTAGAAATTATAGATAATTTTATATATAATTTACGGAAAAGGTAAATACTATTTTATTTTTACTGCAATAAATTAAAAATTTACATAACAACTTAACATTCATTTCCAATACAAGCCTTTTTTAATCGAACCATAGTATTTGTATCAAAATTAAGGAATTATTTATCTCGATAGACGTCAGAACGGTTCTAGAAGTTTAGTAATTTGTTCATCTCTTCAGAGCAGGAATACAACATGAATAATTCATTGGATGCAGATTGAAATCAGAAAAACAAGGAAATAGAATGGGTGAGTGGAGAATTACACTTTTCTGGATTGGGCTATAACAATATTTGACACAGAGGTACTTTAACACCTGCAGCTGGTACCGTTTGGAAGCTGTATAATTCAACTTCGCCCCTGTCCTGTTGATTTATTCCGTGGCACAGTGGTATAGCATTAGCTTGCACTCAGGATGACCCGAGCTCGATTCCCCAGCATCGACGGCTCCACCGTTCCCAACGACGACGCATTCTTGCTTCACACATGCTCGGTTATTTCTGATAGTGTTACCTCAAAAATCTGAAAATACCTGTCTTTTTTTGTTTTTGTTTTTCATTTTGAAAATACGTTTCTGCGTCTCAAAAATGAGGACGTACCGAATCATTTTGAGACACGTTTACTACGAAACTAAGAACTGCAATTTTCAAGTATAAGTCATTTTCACTCGGAGGTAATACAAGAGCACGATGTACTTGAAAATAAGCTATATTATCTGAATAATGCGAATTTTTATTTGACTGTGTAAATAAAAACGTTTACCTTTGTACAGGAAAAATAACCAGCATTATTGAAACTCAACACGCCAAAACAATTTACCGTTTTGAGGATACAAAGAACCGCACTTTGACTTTAAGAAATTCTGAACTATTCAATAGCTAGTTAACAAGAAAAGAAAATGTTCTTTTTTTTTTTAATGTTTATAATTTTAGTTTAAAAAAATATTCGTTTATTATTAAATTATTATTTGTTTGATGGTTTATTTAGTAATCATTATAAATAATGTATTTACGGAAAATGAAGATACATAGAAGTTTATTCCAAACTAATAGTAGCGCAAAATTACAACGCCGTCCAAAATGGCGACAAGTCTATTCAATAAAGATTTGAAATATTAGTGATTTCAAACAGTGAAAAGTAAAATAATTAATTATAGATTAGTAACAGCTATTCCAATATTTTTCATAAATCGCTTTTTAGGTGGTGCAACAAGGAAATTGATGTTCCTCTGCTTTTTCCCAGACGAAATAGAGGAAATATATAAATAATGAAAATTAAAACTGAAACTAATGTGCCGTCATTGGCGACAATGTAGGGAAACATCACCACATTGGCGACAAAGTTATTGCCAAAAATGAGATGCCAAACTAAGTATCCGTTTTAGCGATATTGGCAAGATACCTATTGAACCCACCGTCAGACATTGTCAATATTTATTATGTTTCCATTGTTGGTTTGTTTTTTAAAAAATGTATACTATTGTTTCTGATGCTCTCTATTAGAACTAATAAATGGAAACATATATTGAAATATTTGATAATTAAATTATTAGACTCTACAACTTAAAAGAAAATTGTCCAAAGAAAGTAATGATTTTCGCTGCCATTTTTCCAAAATCATTTTCTCTCTTTAAGTTCATCAATCATGTACGTCGCAATGCCCGGATGTTTGTACAATAAACAAGTTTAGAAAGAAAATAGAAAAAAATGAAATGTATTTATGTCACGTCACGCAACACATAAAGTATGCACTTTGATTAATAATTTTGATATTCTACCAACATTTACTCAGATTTTCTATAAATTCATCTTCTCGTATGAAAATTTTCGACAATAGTGTGTTTTAAGATTTAATAACGAACACTATCGCAAACTATTTACTAAAAAGGCATATTATATGATGAATCTTTATTTTATTAAACTGATTTTGTTTTAACAAAACCTGATTCTATCGCTACTTTTTCAGTTTATCAAAGAATAACATTTGCAACTCTAAATTTGTTTCCCATTTTCATGCGGTATATTTGTATAAAGTAAATGTAAAATTACTTACACTATTACACCTTACATCTATTTAGTGCTAAATTCTACTTATTATCAGCCTTACAACTACTAAACACGCTGTTAATGTGTGGAAATATTGATACTTGACCCTTTTAATGCAACCCAATGACTGATATTTTGGTGACTTATATTTGACTAAACAAGCCGAGCAGCAATGGATCGTTGAGACATCTACAGTTTTAAGTGATAGGTTCCAAGCCACTAATACATAATCGGGGGAAGTGCTACAGCGATCAGTAACATCCATGCTTTGGCGAGGATTCTGGCTCGTGTTAATTCACTACTTAACGCCAAAATTACATCTCCCTCCGCAAGTGCATGCGTGTCTTATTAACGATGCGTCTCCTTCAGTCACCCCCCTCCCCCGCCAACCAAGAAAAACGTATTGTTTCGCTGCTGCCCTCCATTGAATCTAATCAATCTATTGAAGAGATACACATTCAGCAGCACCTTATAAAACTTCTAAAATCTCGCTTTTCTAATCTGTACACTGTAAAAAGTAGCGTCGAGGTGTGAAAAATATTGTCAGGCTTTAAGGATTTGAGTTAACAAAAGATTATGCAAAGAATTAAATAAACTATACATGCTTTATTTTTTTAATAATGTCAATATTATGATGCATTTATAATAAAGTTGTTACAGAAACAAAAAAAATTGACTGTACGACTGAAAAATTGTGTGCAAATGTATAATTACTAATAAATTGCAGACGCTATGCAAATGTATGATGTGTGTGCCCGAAAGGGGGGTTTGCATGTCCCTTAAGACACACGGGTCACAAAATCCATTGAGGCATGTCGCTTTCTTCTTACAATATGAGCCTGATGCATGCTACAATAATATTGTTACGGAAATCTTAGTTTAAAGACATACTATTTTGTTTTCAACTAAGTCCTTGTAAACGCGAGTTTAGAACTGACGATTTAACCACCCATCCAAGAAGGAAACAATATAAAATGCGGAAAAAAATCAGGCTTCTGAATATGTACGATGATACAATGTCTCACTGTCATAACGTTGAAATGTCCGTATAAATGCGGACGTTTAGTAGCCTTAGGCTCTAGATCTCAACGTGGTAGTTTGCTTTTCTACAGTCTCAGAAACGCATGTTCAAATCTCACGAAACTTTCGTCGTATTTGACAAAATGGCTTCGTGAAAAATGATCCGAGTAAACCTTTCGTCAATTTGGCGAAATATGTGTAGCAAATTTCTAAAGTCACGTGATTGCGCAAGGAAAGAATCGTTATAATGACGAAATTTTTTGACGATTGAAGACTCGTCAAAACTGAGAGCTCCATTTCTGAGAGTGTGTGACTGTGTCACTAAGCGACTAATCTTGGATGCGCATATCTGGTATATAATGCAACTATGTCCTATCGTATGTAGCATCTCAGGCCTTCACGGATTACCCCGAGGGGCCACGGAAAGCAGTGCTCGTCGTTCGTTCCTTCCAAAGGCTCTCAGACAATTAACAAGCAGAACCGGCCATATTGACCGGACTGGCCAGGTTGCCTACCTGCTTTACTGTCCCGGTGCCGCAGTCTCTACACATAGATAGCCTAATATCCGCCGGAAGCAGATTGGGGGAGCTTTAGCGTTATCCAGTCCACAGCGCTTCCCAGCGTTATCCAGTTCTTGTCGTTCGTTCCTTCCAAAGACTCTCAGACACTTAACAACCAGAACCAGCCATAGTGACCGAACTAGCGAGGTTGACCACCTGCTTTACTGTCCCAGTGCCGCTGTCTCTACACAAAGAGAGCCTAACATCCGCCGGAAGCAGATTTGTGGAGCAGCGTTACCCAATCCACACCCCACAAGGAGCTTCCCCCCCCCCATTGCGAACCAAATGAAATGCATCGCTTCATGCATCCAAGCTGTTTGAAGCTGTGTGTTTATGAGAAATCTAAAGAGTTACTTTTAATAAGTATTTTTACCTAACAGTTTTATTTGTGAATGCTTTACTACTTCTCAAAATGCATTATTTTTAATTGAATACAAAGATTACAATTGATTTTTGCGAAAATGAAAATTCAATTCGAAAACAACACATAAATATTAAATATTTTTTTCCGTATAAAAACTACTAATAAATCATTTTCAGAAAAGCTTAGTCCGGACAGTCAGACAGCTATTACCTTTACTGTATATGTTACACAAATGAAGGCTAGCAACATAAAAATAAAAACAAAATACAAAAAGGAAGAAATGAACATATTTTACGTCCGATTTTTTAATCTGTACGTTCATGTTTAAATATATGATTTTAAAAGTAGTTCTACAGCAAAAGTTACTGTGTACAGCTTTAGCATACATTTGCATTTTATATTCGCTTGAAGTTTCTTATGGATTTTAAAATCCCTTTTTCGGTTGATATATAAGCACATGACAGCAGAAACGACCGGTCTTAAATTTCCTGTTTCTCATCCAGATTTTTGTCTAAAGATTTGAGCCAGTATTTACAGCAGAGGACAAGAAACATGACAAAAGAGAAACAAGATTAAAAGAGAAGTTCTCTAAAGAATCTTTAAGTACGTTAAAGAAGAGGAAGAATCATCCAAGCGAATCAAGTTATGATCATAAATGATGTTAGTGTACCAGGACTTTTTCCATTTTTCCCACAACTGAGCACGTCTTTACGTCCTATCTTAAAAGACATGGTCATGTATTACGCTTCCGCGAACATAATTTTTTAAAGAGATTCTTCTTAAATCCTCTTTGTGCCCTCTCTACCGATCTTTTCGTTTCGCGATTTAAGATAAAAAAATTTTTTTTCACCATGTATAAGGATGATAACACTGTTTTTTCTTTTGTATTTCTCTTGAAACTCATATCTTTGGCACTTAAAAAACCATAAGAATCAAAATAATACAACTGATAAAATCCATTTTTCTGAAGACTTAAACTGATCAATATACATCGTAATTTTTACATTAAAAAAAAAGTAGTATCTCCCAATTAAATATAGATAAACCATCAAATTTAATACCCGTTAAAAAAGAATGAATTACAACTACTTTATTAAGTTTAATTACAACAATATTACATTTATCTACTTTTTTATGAAATTCATTAGTTGAAAAATATGTTACTTTTAAGAATGGTTCTGTGTGAGATACTTTTATTTGGAAGAAATAGACATGAAAGAAGCTTCGTCAGTGACGAAAATTGATAACTTCGCAAAAGCTCAAGAGCGGTTCAAAAACAAATGTCTCTCATGAAAGTTAATTTTCATGTGATTATTTAACACCATAAAAATATTGAATATTCTAAATTTTACAGAATCTGAGAATATTGATTACATAGTATAAATGAATTCACATTGCCTGAGCCATTATTTAGTAAAGAACGTTCAAGAGCAACATCAAAGAAATTGTTGTTGTTTTTCTAGAATATATGCTTTTTTTTTTTTTTTCAAACTTGAACTACTTTGGCGTTTTTTGCTTTTAGATAGTTATTTAGCAAAACCTTATAAAGTAATTTCATTTTTGAAATCTTATTGAAGCTGTCAGCTATATAAAACATTTGATTTAATTTTTTCCATGATTGTTTGTTTTTATTATTATTATTAGTTTATGTTTATTGTACGTAATATTATTTTTAATTGAAGGCCTATTTTTAGAAAAATAACATTAACAGTCGGATTATTTTTTCTGTAAACTAGTTATGGTGCGACTCATTTCAGTAATATCTTCCGTATGAAAATGAGAGAGTACTGAATCTTGAACTTCTCATGAGCTAATTACATTTATCGATTGCACTTTAAGGAAGACAACACCATAAGTTTCACTTAACTGCACTGATCGTTCAAGAGACAATACTTACACATCATGAAGTACTCCAATTAGAGGTACGAGACAGATTGTAATATACTACTTCACCTGACAATAATGCAACTGAACTCTCGGGGTTAATTAATTGCGTCGCCTTATGGTATCGATGTTATAACACTTTCTCAACAAAAAATAGTGTTAAATAGTTTAAATTCATATTTTCATTCAATGTATTAATGTATTCCAAAATTTAAACGGGAAGTTTGTAATTCGGAAAAAGTGATATTATAACACTATTTGTTTTTAAATCTTTAAGAAATTCTACGTTATTTTGCTTGATGTTAATGTAAATTTGAAATAGTAAGTCTTCTGATGTTATGATTAAGTTTAAATTTTTTAAGAGCTATTACAGGAATCAGTAAATTTAATTTTTAATGTATCATAGAAAAGTGGAAATTAAGAAGTTGCAATTATTATTTACATTCAGAAACTTATTGAAACGTTTGAGAAAACGGAGATAAGACAAAAGCGAATTCGAACAAGAAAATTTGACATCACGGTAGCTATTCAAAAAAAAAAAAGAATTTTTTTTTTTTTAAATTTCAAATCTGGACATTGTGAAATTTTTAAACATTTTAGTATAATCTATGCTTTCTTAACGCTAGATATTTAAAAAAAATGGTCATATCACGATTATCTGGGTGTAATTTAGAACCCAAAAATTTCGTTACAATCATTAAACTTGAGGTCTGAATATACATGCCTGTGGCATTTGTATAGCATATTTACATTATAGCAATAATTTTACTATTTTTATAATTTTATAGGTATTTTTTTATCAAAGACAGTAATTATTGAACATAAGCAGCACCTTATGTAACTTTTATGATTTGTAACAACATGGAACAAATAGTTACACATTAAAGCGCTTACAATATATTGCAAATATTATGACTCATGATGTTCTGTATGTTATGTACGTTTTCATCAATAAACTCATCAGTAAGAATTTTGCAATTTTTTTTTGTATATTTATTCAAAAGCAGTATAAATATAATCATTAATCAAGCTTCAAGTTCAATGAGTACTAATGCTTAAAATAAGTGTCATGCAAAAGGTTACGACTATGAAAGCAAAAATAAATATCTAATCAATAATAGCGTTCGTTTAATGTGAAAGGTTCTGCAATTCACCGTCCATGATAAACTCAAAGAATTCTTCCTCCATAAATAGAATTTGAAGTCTGCTACATTATCATGCTTTCTACTTTAATCTTACACCTTTAAGAAATCAGAATGTTATACTTTCTTCCACCCCTTAATTAAAGCAACGACTCTGCAAGAATTTTTATGATACCTACATGGCAGGTCATAATTAAAAGTCAATCCCTTTAGCTCTGTCTTTCACACATGGATGATTTGAACTTTTTATTCAAGTTTGGTGATTATTAGGCAATTAATTACAAGTTTATGGATGATAAGTAATTACGCTTGAAAAGGCAAAGAAGGTTATTGCATTACTCTTATTTGAGTGTCGTGTGATAATCATCCGGCATTGCAATTCCTTACCTAATGCTGCAGACAACTATAAACTATCCTGTTTGGTTCGTTTGCAGTTAACATAAAATTAGTTAATGTATTTAAATTATAGAAATACATATACTTGTTAAGTTTATGAAATAGAAGAATTATATGTAGTTCAGATTTATTTCAATTCTAAATTTTATTTATTTATTTATTTAGTTTTACATCGAACAATTTGCCAAGGAATCATATATATGTATCGACAAATACGACTAAGTAAGGTTAGCTCAAAAAATTAAGGGAACATGTGGGTTCTAACAAAATACCGGAACTACTTAGACCGAAAAAAATAAATTAAGACATCCAAGCTTCAAAGCTTAGCAGAAAACAGGAAAATGCGACAACGTTTAAGATATCAAAGGATAGAAAAGGAGGAAAGTGCAGAAAATATAATATTGCTGATTTTTTCTTCTTTTTTCCCTCGTTACCTCAGTTGTGATTTCCAATTTTTGAGCTTCTGTTTCGAGAAAAGGTTTAACATCGTGCTTTTCTTTCCCTTAAAACACAAAAAAATGTTTGATAAATTTCTTCAGGATGAAAAATGAATTAATTAGTTTTAACTAAATGAAAACTATAAAATAAAAAAACAGGATTTTGATAGAATTACGAAGCATATTTTAAAATAATGAGGGTGGGGTTTTTCAATTTTTGCCAATACCATTGAGTTTTGTTACTTTTTTTTAAATACAACTTTGAAAAAAAAAAGGCTAATATTTTCATTAAAGTAGTTTATGTCATTCAAGATAATCATGTATCTGCTTTTTATCCAATTTTCTTCATTAGAGGAGGTTATCAGTTCAAACCGTATGTATGACGTTTTTTTTTTTTTTTTTTTGTCCAATACATATCTTTCATAGAGCAAAAACGACAACTTTAGAGAAAATATATAGATTTTTTCATTGTTAGCTGAAAGCTCAAACACGAGTTACTTGTTCAACTAAAATTGCTTTTATAGGAACTGAGGCTTTCACGGCCGGTGTCCGTACCAAACATGGGTTCCACTGCTTTAAAAAGCACCCAATCAATGCTCATAACAAATATGAGGAACCCATCAGAATCAGTCGCAGCAAGCCTGAGATTGGTGGCATATCCAATGAGGTTTAAGCACATATGATGCTTGATAAAAAGGACCAGACCTCAATCTTGACTTCATTTTCGCTCTGAAGAAGCCTGAAACATGTCAGGCGTTACGTCAGCCAGAAACATCTTGGTTATACCACGGTCTATAATCCCGGAAAATATTATATTTGGTATATCATTGCTTTAATTAAAAATTTAAAACTTTAAAAAAGTTCTTTAAAAGAAGGTAACATTTTCTTTAGATTAGTTTATGTCATTCAAAAAAAAATCATGCATCTGGTTTTTAGCCGATTTCCCACATTGGAGGAGGTTATCAGTTCAAACCGTATGTACGCCGATTTTTTTTTTTTTTTTGTACATCAATAACTTCTCACTGGATGAGCCAATTTTGTTTATTCTTTTTTTAATCGATGGAGATCGGTCTCCCATAGGTAGGGAACCACAGCCCTCCAATGATACTCCTCAAGCATAGGGGTATCAAGGAGGGCCAGGTCCACACAGCAATGTAGTAAGGCTGGGCTGGAGCCCAGATAATCAAGCTCCCGGTGGGAGCGAGCCGTCGATAAACTTCACTTACCCGTGCCCGGGGGAGGGAAGCTCTAAGGCTACGTGCTAACAGGGTAGGAGGGGGGGGGGGTGAAGTAGAAAGGTTAGAAAGGTCTCCCATAGGTCTCGTACTTTAGATTGACCACATTCAATGATTGGAAAAAACGTTATGGGCTGAAATGTACGGATTTTTTTAATTTATAACATTTGACTTAAAGAATTTCTTTTAATAATCTTTTTTTAGAAATCGAAAGACAGTCTGACTTGTACATCGCATATCAATTTGACTTCATTTGTTCTTTAGAATGAACATTATGGTTCAAAAATAAAAATAATTCTTTTCATCGGATGTGCTTGGCTTGATATATCTTTGTTGGGAAAATTATTAATAAATATAATGTAAAACCCATTGATAAAACGAGTTTGTTACAATTAAACAGTAATATTAAAAAAAGAAGTGAAACTTCGTAATGTAATGATGTGAATGCGTCATGATGTAATTTCAAAAGAGAAAACCTAACAATCAATTGATATTCACAAGAGACGTACCTTGACATAACCTTAAATCCGTCGCATTGTCCATAGGATTGTTTTCACTCATTTTTTACAATTCTTATCCACTAAATTTGAAAATAAAAAATACTACCCTATTAAATTATATGTGTATCAAATCAAACTAAAACTCTCTTTCTCTCTTCTACTTTCTACCTTTCTGTATCTTCCTTTCTCTCTCCCTCTTGCGTTGGAATATTGGACGCTACTCGTTGTTAACGCTCGCACTGGCCTGTAACAGGTATACTACACGCATGCGTTCGAGTGCCACGCATTCACTCTCACTCTGTCTCTTTGTATTCCCCCTCCCCAGGAGCGTTAAACGTTTAACGCAACCTTGTTGGAAGTCGCATTAGAAGTTTCACTTCAACAAGTATAATGAGAATTTGAGTGAAGGCATCCCTGTAACAAATTTAAATTTTTTCAGTTAAAAACTGAGACTTTTTAAAATCGATTTAAAAACTGAATTTATCATAGAAATGATTTACCATAGAATGATATCATAGATAGCAAGTGCCCTTTTATACACATATTTTTTTAATAAAAAAGAGTATTTACATAAAAAATGTATCTTCACTAAAATGAGTACAAAAAAAAGGGGGGGGGGGATGGAACCGACTACA
This sequence comes from Octonoba sinensis, assembly GCA_038502835.1. Lineage (NCBI taxonomy): Eukaryota > Metazoa > Arthropoda > Arachnida > Araneae > Uloboridae > Octonoba > Octonoba sinensis. The sequence continues at coordinate 68,293,704 of CM076604.1, forward strand.
AATTAAAAATTTCGCTAAAAAGTAAAAAGTAATTTTTTTCCCCGAAAATTATTTTTTCATATATGTTTACAAGTATTTTTTTATGTTTACAAGTATTTTTTTATGTTTACAAGTAGTACAAACCGTCTAGAAAAAATGTCCTAATAAGAAAACGGAGCCATGAACCAAACAGGAAAGATTATTGCACGTCTAAATATCTATTAAGAGTTCAATTAGAAACTCAAATATCTGTATTAAAAGTTCATATTCATATCGTATAAAGTATAATGACACACACAAAAAAAAAAAAAATGTCGCTTCTTCGTTTTTACTTCAAACGATGTATTTCTTCAAAACGACAATAGTAAGAAGAAGAAAATAAAACAAAGTGTTTCCATGGACTTAGTATTAAAATTTATGAGAATGCATGTCATAAATACATTTTTGAATTCAGAATCAAATCAAAATAACATTAATTTGTAATTCAAAGGTTTTCGACCTAACATTTTGTGGAAACAAGTATTATCTTTGATAAAATATCAGTGTATCAAACACAAAACTGACATGAAATTTAAATTTTTGAGATGTTTTGTACCAATGATATCAAATAGTATGAACTTTTTTTATTGCACAAGGGAGCGAAACGCGTCAATCTTTAAGATTTATGATGAATAATTCAGTTGTTTTTTCTTTTCTGCGGGGTTTTATTCAGAAAATGCTACCGTGGTCGATATTATTGCAAAAATCATGTAATATCACAGCATTAGTTTTTAACAACTACATTTTTAAGATTATGCATTTTGTAAGCGACACTTTACCAGAAATATTTGCATCCTTAGAATGCGCTGTTCATTACAAAATATTATATGTTTTTTTCGCAATTCAAATTAACGAGTTGCTTATCTTATTTATTTATCTATTTATTTGTTGTTATTATTTTTTCTATATTCATCATAATTGATTATTTATTTATTTATTTGCGACCGTAAATTTTTTGCACAAGCATGATTTCTTCCTCTTCTTTTTTTGATGGTTTCATGGTATATAGGAATTGTTGTTCTTGATTTAACAAAGATTTCTGAAGAATGTTCTCATTATTTTAATGGGGATTATTAAGGTCTGCTATCCTTATTTTGAAATTTTTTTTTAATATGGGAAAAGAGGAGCTATGAGCCATGTGAAGAGAGGGGGTGGCATGGCTGATTTATTTAAAGTATTTCAACATAAGGGTAAAATTTTCTACATAAATATTTATTAAATCTTTCAGTGGTGTATTAACGTCACAGAAGTGCATATCTTAATTAGAAAAAAATGCATGAAACAGCGCAGAGCGTGAAACTTCTTACTTGATTCAGTTTTCATTGGGAAAAAGAGAAAAATAAGCTTTAATTAGTATCATGTTTTCCTCAATGCTTTTTCTAATGATGTGTCTTAGTTTTGCTGCAATACACCCTTTAAATTTCAAGATTTGATTCTATGGTGTTTCAACTTGAGCGTTGTTTTCTGTAAAATTTTCTTTTACACGAAAAATAAATAAATAAAAATAACAGAGAAGGAGGCCTAATAAACAGTGAAATATTTAACTAATAAAATTAAATAAGTCAATAATTATCTTAAAATAAAAACATGAAAGCAGGCTCATTAGATCAGGGAGATGTATGTCGGTCACCGCACTCATCCAAATGATTTCGGAAAGAATAATCCGAAACAAAGCAAGATCAACATCATTCTCATGCTTCACTTAAAGCTTTAAAGAATTTTTTGTTATATTTTGAGCAGTTAAGAGAAACAGCATTTTACATTTTTACGCTTAAGCCAAATCTGAGAAGGTAGAAGAATATGTAGATTACATGTTATGGTCTTTTCTGGAAATGATATTTTCATTTCGTGATCAGTCGAATGATATAAAATTGGTGGAAAAAATATTTTTAATGAAGTTTCATAAAGAAATGTGCATTTAAAATTGCAGTACACACAGAATCGAAATACTAAGCGAATACAACTGTGTTATGCATATTTTTATACTCTTAAGATTTCAGAATCAATACCATAAGTATTTTCGAATAAATTATCCAATGATTTATTTGGTGTGTGAGATATAAGCTAAAATATTGTACAAAATAAAAATTTGTAACTCATCGAGATTTTTCCACTTATATTGTATGTGAAAAGAGAAACTTGATATAGATTTTCATAAAATATTTTTATGTCTCAACAGTTAAATCCAGAATTCCAGCGAATGCATCTAGCGAAAACATGGGAAAAGAGATACGAGATTACATATGAAGTTTTCCAAATAACTTTTGCCTAGATTCAGGAAGAAATTTCGTCCAAGCGAATCAAGTTGCGATCAGAAATGGTGTTAGTTTATTAGGGAGTTATTTTTCCTCCCCCCTTTTTTTCCTGCAGAAACTTTTATTTCAACATAAAAAAGGATTATCATTTATTTCTGCTTTTCTAGTCGCAATTTTTTGGAAAACCTACCAAAGTTATTATTTTTTCTTCTCAGTGAATATGCATGTTATACTATTAATGGTCTATATACAGAGTAGTTATAATTAGAGTAAACCTATTTAGAACCCATTCTAACAGATGTATGATGTTGAAACTTGGTACGTTACATGAACCAAGAGAAAATAAATCAGCAAACATATTAGTTCGAATTTTTGCATAAAAATGAGTGTTTCATGCTTTTTTATGGCAATTATCATCGCCAACTGCTGCAACTAAACGGGGAACTTTTCGTGATACTGCTAAACACGTCTTAACCCTTTATCTACTGACGGTACTTATAAGTACCATTCTCTATAAATTCCATCCCAGCAACCATTTTTACCAATATTCTAATGGTACTTTTCCGGGACAGTCTTTAAATTCCCCCTTTTCATTATACACATCAGCAAGGGTTCTATAAAGAGTATTTTAGTGAGGAAAGGAACATAGATAGTTTTGAAACCGATGCTGTGTTTTGAACTTCCATTTTGTTCAGATTGCTCCTTTAGAGTTTCGCTCCAGAAAAGCAGTGAAATTCAAGAATCAAGTCATTGATTTTTTGAATATTGTTTGTTAAGAACTTAGAAAACTATTTGGCGAAATATTTTGATTAAAAAGTGCATGTAATTAATTTCACAGGATAAATACTCTGTGGCACTTATTAGCTGCAAAGAAATAAATACTTATAGAATGATCATTTTATTTAGGTAAATCCCTTAATTTTCAGTGTAAATACCTAAACAAGCTATTTCTGTAAAAAAAAAATACTCCAGAGCATAATGCGGTAGATAAATGGATAACGCGCTTTGGAAACGTAATTGACTCAAATGAATTGCTCAGTTTCAGGCAGACAGCTTTAATTCCCCAGAAGCAAAACATTGAGCTAAAAAAAAAACTTTTGGAGACACCTCCCTGTTACGGACAAATATTGTGGTGTCCGCCGTATAGGAGATTTACTATATATATGCAGTTAAACACATCTTTAACGGAGACCAGCGGGACGAAAATATTTGTCCGTAATAGAGAGGAGTACGCAAATAAATTTTTTTTTTTTTTTTGGCTCAATGTTTAGTTGGCCTGGGAATTAAAAACTGCCTGCCTAAGAGGGGTTTACACATTTGTAGGATGCTCATTAGGAGTTTTACTAGGCATATGCATGTAGTTTCAATGGCATACGTGGATTACAGTCTAGTCTTCATGTAGATATAAATAAGGTAAATTTATTATAATCACATCAAGGAGAGAAAAAAATGTTCGCGCACATTCGTTCCTTTTAGTCTAAATTCGTTGGCATTTCGAAAATTCAAAGAAAAAAAAATACTCCAACTTTAAAGGGAAAATCACTAAAAGAACGCCACGCTTCAAGTTTGATAATTAAAACACCTAACAATGAGCGAAAAAGCCTGAAAACAGCTATAAAATAAGTACATTTTAGGCGCGTCAGAAACTTCAAAAACTGATGCCGCAGTAAAACGTAAGATAATAACGGTGTCGCAAGAGGCTATGAACTACCAAAAATAACAGGCAGTGAAAGATTATATTGAGCAGATCAATCTCAATGATGTTTGCTGGGAGCAGAACACAGTATTCTGCCCAGGATTTCTCATGCGATTTAAAGCTGAAGTTCACGTTTAGATGACCCTAGAATAGAAGGTATTGTGCAGGTGAATAAAGGAAAAGCTTATCTTGTCGTGCCCTTGATTTTAATGAGAAGTATTTCTACTATAAAATAAAATTTTGTCGCTCTGTATTTTAATTTTCGATGAACATTTCATCTTGTTTTTTACTTCTTTGCATTCATTTACTTTTTGTCTTGTTTAATAATAAGTAATATTTTCTGACATTTAGTACATTCACGCATTTTATTCTTGGGATCATTCATAAATGATGTCACGCTTCAAGGGGGGAGGGGGATTCGTGAAATTGTGACAAAGTGTGACAAGGGGAGGGGAGGGGTAACAAGAAGTGTGACATCATGCATTATACAACATAGCGTGACACGTGACAAAGGGGGAGGTCGGTCCGCTGAAGTGTGACATATTGTGACAAAGTGGGAGGAGGGGGTCAAATATATGGGAGAAAAGCGTGACATCATTTATGAACGGCCTCCTTGGATTTATCCACTTTGATGACTGTTTTGGTGTTCGGGTATGACTTTAAAATATGTTTGGAGTGTATTAATTTAGTCACTTCCATTTGCCTACTGTTAGTTTGGGACAACTTGGGAAGAGTGTGTAGGTATTTTTATACATAACATCTAATAAATGTAATAACAATAATAAAACCTAATAATCTAATAAATGTAATAACAATAATAATATTGTTATAAATGTAATAACAATAATAAAACCTTTCTAGGCATTTAATTGATGTTACAAAAGTAGAAAGTTAGAAAACTAACAAATATCAAAATCATATGAACACTATAATGGCTTCAATCAAGAAAGCCCGGATTTTGTATAAGCAGTTAATTGACTAAACTACACAAACCAAATCTTATTTTCGTGCAAAAAAAAGAAAGAAAGAAAGAAAGAAATAGGCTAAAATCAGGGATCTAGATAAGCTACATGTTTTGAGTTGCTCCGCTCTAGCTCTACTCCGACTTCTAAACGCTTGCTAAGCGCCTTCTAAAAGCTCCCATAAGCTAGGCTCCGAGCTCCTAATAATTTTAATTTATATTGTTACGAATTTTGAGGTACCGATGTTGTTTCTCGCCAGGCTTGGCGCCATCTCGGATCGTGATAGGAAATTCCAGCCTTTGATGGAAATTTCTGGAATATTCCTGTTACGTGATCCGCGATGGTATATAAATAGCTCCGGCGAAAATTTGTAGAGTAATGTGGGAGCTCCAAGACATATTTTCGTTTACTATCTGTATATAGTGTAAATAGTTTGTAAAATAAATTGCTCTCTCTGTTTTGTAAAAGGAGTTGTAGTCATTCAAGTAAAGTAAGACGAAGACCCCGTAACAATATTATAATAATTATCTCTATTATTATTATTTTAGTTAATTTATTTTTATATAATAAAAAAATAAAATGTAAAAAAAAAGAAAATAAATCGGAGTGGTGGAAACAATGAAGCTCTTTGATCCGACTCCGCTCCAGTTTTGAGCAAAATCTCATTGAATCGCTCCTGATCCCTGATAGAAATTTGTCAGGTTAGGCCTAGGCCGGCAAACCGACGGGGCCTACGTGACAGGACGAAGGGGCCCACACGACAGGAAATGGTGCACGTGTGTCCCCTTGCCCTCAATGTCGGCCTAAGGTCAGGCACCCCCTATATAAGCTGCTCTCAAAAGCGGGGGCGAGGAGATCGACTTTCGCTTGCCTACGAGGTTGCGGTCGGATGAGCAGGAGATCTTCGAATGCTGGACAGGGAGGAGTTGCGCCCATCCAGACGTAACGTAACGGGAGAGCTTGTGCCCGTAAGAAATACCAAAGAACTGTAGACGTAACGGGAGAGCTTGGGCCCGTAGCTTTGAAACATCTAAGAACTCAATGATGTGGAAATTGAACCACTGTAAATAATATGTAAATAGGCAGCGAAGTGAATAAATGTAAATAAAGAAATATAGCCAAGAAACCTAACTAAATTATTCAGGGATAAATTATAAATAAATAAATAAATAAATACGTATAAACATTATTTAAATATTCTCAAATATACATTATAGGTATATGTTTTAAAGCTTTTATTTAAGCTCTATTTTTCACTCAATATACAATGCTTACATTAAATACATGTCACGAACTTTAGAACGTAAGCATGGCAGAGTCAATTTCTGCCTTTTTTTTTTTTCAATCGAACTTACATCTTATCCAAAATACGATGCATCATTTCAAGCATGAACCTAATAAAATTTCAAGGATTGTTTAATGTGCCATAATATATACGCAAACAATTCTCTTCCCTCAATGAATCCAAGCTTAAAACCATTCCCTTGATTGCCTTCGTTTCCAACAGCGTGGATTATAAACAAAACTCCCTTAGGAACAATTATACCTGCCTTTCTTAGAACTTATTTCCGTCGTATTTCCTTCTTATTTGCGTTAATCAAGATTTGCGTAAATTCTAACTATAATTAAACTTTGCTAAGAAGGTACGTTTACTGAAAACTTACATTTTACAATTGCATTAATGACTAGAAATGTTCCAAACTTCATTTGTAAATGACATTGCATTTTATTTTAAGTTCGTGCATTTTATTTATTCTTAATTTTCTGATTTTTATTTATTTTTGCTCCCGCGTTTCAAACGAAACTGAATTTTAAATTATCGAGACTTTACAGATTTACGACCTTTTTTTACAAATATTTCTCAGAACTAGTTTATTTTTAACCCGGCCCTAAAGACATTTAATGTTACTATTTCAAAAAGTGCTAATATTATTAAAAATATACTGAAGACAAACGTTACGTCTTTTTGAATTTCTTACTTCTTGTATTTCTTCAATTTCAATCTGTATCAACGCATAAACAACATGTTTCCTTTTTTGCTGTACATTTATTGACATTTTCTACTCAACCCTCCGTTATCCACGTGGATTGCATTGAGCATCTCACGAGAAACACATAAGCTCAGTATAGCATGAGTATGGTAATGATCATGCTCAAAAACGTTTAGTAGTACAACATTCTAATATGCTATGCCGGATGACAAGAAATGCCTATTACATTTTTTTTCTTTCTTTCTTCTTTTTCAAAAAAGAAGCAAGAACCTGAAACTAATCAGATGGGCACCCCACGAGAAATCACGGATGTTTTTTTTTCAAAAAGAAAAAAAAAATAATCACATAAATAAATTAGTTAAATTAAATAAAATAAGATTAGCTATATTTCAAGATTTATTTTTTATATATAAATAATTGATTTATTTACTTTGAGCCTTTTTCATACATTGTTTTATTTAATTTTGTTTTCTAAAAAATGTGGAAATGTCAGTGGAAAAATAGAGCAACAGTTTTCCAGATCTGTTGGATTCTGTTTTATTAGATTGTAAAGATAATGTGTGGCATCAGGTGCCGATTAAAAGTTTTTCATATGACACTTTAGGGAACGTTCAAATCATCTCTCAAAATTAGAATAAGATGTTGATAAAAGATAGGAACAAGATTCTTATGCCGAACTACAGACTGACTCTCTGTATTACATATACTGATTAACAAATCTCTACATAACAAATCATTATGTATAAAGAAAAATTAAAACGTGTTATATCCGAAGAAAAAAATATATCCAAAGAAAAAACCCATAAGACAATATTTTTAGACTGAGAATAATGTAAATATTTTTTATTATTATTTTTAAATGTTATGTAGCTGTCCATGGAATTTTTTTTTTATATATATTTTTAAAAATATCATGTTTCTTGCATTTTTGCGTTGTATCAATTTAGAATGAGTTTAAGTAAGGTACCTTAATTGCCTTGTACGTGTAAATTACTAGATTATGATACTTCATTACAACTTCAAAATGGTAATGAAAATTCAAAATTATTCTTGAAACTGTTTTCAAAGATGGTATATCTGATTGGCTGAAAATCTGTGAGCGATCTCCAATATAATACTTTAATTACAAAGAAATTTTTTTGTGCAGTCAAAAACAATTTTTATTCACTTTTTCCCATGGATGAAGTTTTTATTATTAAAAAAATAAAAAGAAAGAAAGATAATCTAATTTCATGCACATGAAAAAATATATTTTAAATCTAAAACATTTCACTCCATTTATCTTTGGTATTTCCCTAATGGATAACTTTTCTTAAATGTAGCATTTAATTTTTAAAAAGAGAAATATTGGATTGAAGATATAAGCGTTCTACTGAAGGAGTGCAAATTAAATATTTTTAAACAAAAATTATGTGCTAAAGCTGCAAGGTTTTCTGTCAAAAATATTTTTAAATTCAAAGACGATGAATGTTTAAGTGTGGTTTATTTCCCCTAACATCTAATGTATTTAGAATTGCGTGACTTTGCATTGTAAAAACATGATATGCTATACCACATTATACCAAACAAAATGCCTTTACTTAATTATTCACCGTAATTAACATATGATGAATTATCTAATTAAATGGCTGAACATCTTAAAACATCGGTATGTTATTACACAAATTATTTTCCATCATTCGTTTGCATTGCTATAAGCACGCACATGTGTAATTAGTCTAAAAGCTCGCAATAAAAGCTAATGACAAACTGAAAAAAATAATCTAATTACTCCACTATTCAATTAATATATTCATGTCGCGCCTAAAAGCTCTCTGTTTTTAAGAAAAGAGATTTGAACTGAAAGATAAATTAATTTTATATTGTCGTGATCTTTAATTAGAAAAAACTGATCAGACATGTATTTCTTCAGATTCTGTGTTTTAACTGTTAGTTTTGGTTTTTAAATGACATTTTATAAATTAGTGGTTCCCAAGAAAATGTATGGTTTACATTAAATGAGTCTCTGCGAGAAAAAAAAAATTCTTTAACAAAGAAAAAAAAGATTAAGTAAGATAGATTAAATAAAAACAAATTACTGTTAAATCTGGCTACAAAAAGCTGTATGATTAAAATGAGTTATACTTTATATCTGTAATCATTCATGCTATTTAGGCGACTATAAACTATATTCAGAAGCCTGGCAACCCATGTGGGCTAAGGCTGTGCACTTCTCAGTCAACGGAACCGAGGTCCTGCAGTGCGGAAGCAGATTTTCCAGTCAGGTGGTGAGCCTGACGTGCAACCTCCAGTGTTTAGTTTCTAAGGTTGGAGAGGGTGATTTTATGCAAGAACATGTTCACATGAAATGTTTGTCCTCGATTTTAAGCATTGTATTAATTGTCAAACTTTTTACATAAATTGTAATTTAATTAACATCCCTCGCGGTTTTTAATCTCAGGTATAGTAATTAATCATTATTTACGTATTCTGAAATTTCTATTTTTGTAACAAATGGAACAAAAAAGCTCCATAATTAACGTGTTTTGGGTAGTCAAAAAATGTTTAATTTAGTTGAGATGCTGCATCATAAATAAACTTTTCAGTGCACAACTTTATCAGATTTTTCTCCTTAAATATTTTGTATGCCTCCATCATTTACCAAAAATAAATGACAGATAAATGCCAAACCAATTACGTAATTACGCTATTACATTTGCCTGCTACCGAACAAGGCCCGAAATCTATGTTATATACCATTAATACTAATTCACTTTGAAACTTCGAACACATTTTGTCTTTTTCGGAAAATTTGGAGTATTTCTTTTCGTCTCAATAGCGTTTTTATATCGTATATGTTTAATCGAAGCCCCCCCCCCCCAAATAAAGTAATGGCAAATGGCCGCCCGAAATTTTCCAAATCCGATGGTACCAGCCTCAATTCAGGATATTTTCTTCAAGTCGATATTCACCAGCAGAGATAAATTTCAAACAGGCTGTGCCTTAGGAAAAATGACTTAAACAATAGCATTTTAAATTTGAAAATGTCTACACAATACAGCTTCCCTTAAACCACCCTCTAAACACCACCCCAGCGATTTTTGACGTAAAACAGTTGGGTGTTTTTCAAATTTTTGTCTCAGATTACCGTTGATTTACATTACAGATGTTGGTTAGTTAAAGCTAACTAGAGCTCTATCTAATGAAAGCAATGCTGCGTTTTACATCAAGGTAATTTTTTTACTTTTCAAAGCATAGTGGACAAAGGTCGAGCAATTGTGTATTATTTTGCTAAAAATATCACATTAATCCACTTTTCCATCTACGCTGAACACAATATGTTCTACTAATTACATTCGTCGATCGATTCTGAAGAAAGTCATAGTCATAAGCTTTCTTTAATTGCACTAGATATTCAAAAGACATTGTTTAAGCACCAGGAAACGTCTCCATTAGAGATGGAAGACCGTAACATAGCAGAATACATGGCTTTACGTGTTGGCATAGTGATTGTAAGCACTTTGCTCCTAATTGGGAGAGGGCAGAAGTTGTTTCAATTATTTTCCCCGCATGTAGCCAAGTACTATTTTAATGCAATGTTATTTTCTTGTTATCCTTATTTTCTTAGGATCATGGGGATATACAAGAATGGCAGAAATGTAAAACCACTGATAAATCATAAAAATAATGGTATAATAATATTAATAATAACGCTACAAAATAAAGGTACATTTATTTAAATCTTAATTTATTTTTAATTCCTTAACTCTATTGCATCTTTGCATTCTTCTAAATTCTTCAGTCTATTAAGGCCCAAATATTTTAACTAGTTATTAAAAAACCATTTATTTCACTTTCTAAGAGATCAAAAAACTTTCATCTTAAAGTAACAAAAACCTTTTTCCTCTTTTTTTTCAATTCGTAACAAAAATAAAATTAATCTACGATTTATGTGGAAGCTGAGATACGATTAAAGTATTTTAATCCAAAATCGTGTTTTACCGTTTCAGCTCTAACATTTGTAATTTTATGTGAAACAGCCAAATAAATATATTTTTTAACTACTGCATTAAATTCGTTTTTGACTGTTAAGACACTGATATCCTAAAAAGCATAATAAATTTTTATACCACTTCAAAAAGCGGTACAGCTGTGTTGTTTATTATCTGAATGTATGTTAAAATATTTGCAATGTTTTTGTATGATTTTAATAGTGGGTTGACCTATAAGTTCTAGTAAGAGTTTTTTTTAATTAAGGTTTCCATAAAAATCACCAAGAGAGGAACAACAAATCAATCAGTAGCGAATTGCTAACAAATTACGTGCTCCAATTTTGAGCCAACCCAAGAGGCATCGCATCTTCGCCATACATTTCACAAATCTCTCATGTAGCTGTTGTGGTTTTGGCACCGTGATTATTTTTTTTTAAGCAGAAGGTGTCGGAAAAAATATTTTTGTTGACCTAAATTAAAATTAAAACTTAAATTTAGAAATTTTAAAAGTAAATTGGGAATGTATTCTATGTGTGTAAATGTATGTTAAATGTTATGTGTATACAGGACTTTTCACCTTTATGTGCGACATCCAGACGTTATTTTTGAAGGTCAGAAGATCAGCCCATGCCTCCCCCTAGCTTGAGAAATTGGTATATGTGTGTATTTAATTCATCATGGCCTACTACATCATGGTTTCATTACTAGCCTACTTTCCCGTAAAAGTAAAAAAAAAAAACTTTGGCGACATTTCAGCTTGACAAAATTAAAGTGCAAATAATTATTAATGTGGCATTATTTTATGCTTTCATTTTATCATTTCACTTTGGGTTCTAAAGGATTTCAACTGTGATGAACATTCCCTATTCTCCGGGGAAATTTCTCACTTGCTGATAGCAAATAATTCCCATTGAATTAGAATTTCATTAAGTTAGGCAGATTAATGCCCTAAATCCAATAAGCGTAGGATTTCCACTGGTTTAACATCAAGATAGATGGGATGGAAAATAATATTAATTATTCAACTTTGAAAAGTATAAGCATTTTCTGTTACATATGTATAATGGAGCATTATGATCAGGAAATTGCGCCCATACTTAAACTAAACATTTTGTTACATTATTTTCTAAACACAGCTATTGCATACCTTTTTGCAGACTAGCCATACATCATATTTCAATAATTTAATGTAAATACAAATTCACTCTATCTGGCATGTGATACGTGCAGACATTGTTTTCATATCTCTTAATGCTTCCATTGTTTCTGTTCCTTGAGACTGAATAACATTCAGATATAACACGCATAATAATAATAATTAAATGGAGCAATTAATTCGATAAAATAAAATAATTGAATAGGTAAAAATACAAAAGGAAAAAAAAATTAAAAGAAAACAATGTGCACTCTGATAATTGTTGAATTAACTCATCTAAATGGACTGTGGAAAGTGAGAATCAAACTGAAAATTCTGAAAAATTAAAATGATTATTCGTTTATTTTTTGTAAAAGAAAATATCCATAAACATGTCTATTTTTGATGCAGGTTATTATGTGTGTTACATATGGCCCTATTTCGGAGATCAAATCCAAACAAATGGGTCTTTTCATCCCAATACAATTTAATTATGCCTCTGTTATTCTGAGAGCTTCTGCCAAGTCCAATGTCAAAAGATTGTTCGAATTCATGATATCTGTTCTCAAAATCGGACATACATTGGAGGATATAATGCATACAACAAATGTTCCGCCAAGCAATCGTGCCCGGTTTGTAGCCTAAACATTGCCACCGCTTCTTTACGGGATTTTAGACTGTCGAACTTCCAGAACTCTTGAATCCCCCCCCCCCCATACTTTATTTTTTATTACATTCAGAACGTGGGTGTGGCTTTCTTAATTAAGTTTTTTGGTGATACATCTTTTGAGTGTTTCTGGAGTAACAGTTGTAGTGATGTTCGTTCCGTATACACTGTTAGAAATTTCGTCGTGAAATTACGGTTAAATGACCGGCAGCAGTCTGTCCATCTAATTCACCGTTAAATTTACGGTTTGGAAAAGTTTTCTATATTCATGGGATCTAACCATTTCCAATCAACTTGGTTAAAAAGCCGTAAATACAAAAGTTTACGGTTTTATAACCATTTAAAAATGGTTTCAAAACAAATTTTTACATTTTTTTTTAACCATTTCGAGGAGTGGAAACCGCAAATGAAGCTTGCAGGAATCGATCCCGGGTCTACAGGAACACCAACCTTGCTCGCTAGCCATTCGGCCATCTAAACCACGGGAAGCGGCCGTTTATTTATCAATAAATCTTCCTTTTCAACAAGAAAACTGCATTAAAATTGAGATTTCAGTTTTTGATTGGATCTAAAGCCATCTTTGGTCTAAATTTATTGTACAGTCGAAGCTCGTTATAACGACCACGCATTATAAAGACCATTCCATTATAACGACCAGTGATAAAAGCCCCAACTTTCTTCCTATGAACTCTATGTTAATTTGCTTTCGGTATAACGACCGTTCTGTATCGCCCAATCCAATACAGCGACCGCATTCAACGGACACTATTTCCGGTATTTTTCCAAAAAGAACATGTTTCTAAATTTGTAACTTGAAATGACCTTGATTATAGTTTACTGACAAGCTGCATGCAGCCTTCAGTGTTCAGTCAGTCCAACTTTGACAGGGGGAGGGGATTACCACTCACCATAGTATGGAAAGAATAGAGAGGGGGAGAGAGCACGTGGACTTTACGGATTTTAGGAAAAGGGGTTGACAGATGTATTGGTAGTTTTTGTCATTTGAATCACGTGTTTTCCCAAGGGTCGATTCTCCGAAATACGAGGAGTCTTGCTGTCCGTGACTGGTGGTGTCATGTCAGCTCAGAAGTTCTGCTTCCAGAAATGTGAATGAGAGGGTTCGAGAAAAATTAACCTGCTCTTCAACCTGAATGTTGACAGGTTCCAGGTCACGTGCCTTGGATTAGTTATCCTCTGGGGGAAGGAGCGAAAAAAGAATAAGGTTCTTCAGTGAAATGCATACTGCAAACAGGAGTTGCATTTTCGCTATTGAACGAGATGGCAGGTTCAAACAAGCGCAATGCGATATGTCTAGATACTAAAATTAAAATCTTAAATGAAGTTGATAAAAAAGTTTTAAAAAAATGCGAAATTGCTAGAGTTTTCAAAATTCCCAAAAGCACCTTATTTGGCATCATTAACAACCGGGACTCAATTTTAAGAAAAGAAGAAATTGGAGTCAAATCTTCTAGAAATCGGTCCCGTGAAGGGAAATTTCAGAAGATCGAAAATCGAAAAGGTTTATATAAATGGTTGAAAATAATGCGATCAAAAAATGTCCCAATAGATGGAAATTTGCTGAAGTCAAAAGCTCTAACTTTTGCTCAAAAAATGGACATTGACGAAACTGTGTTCAAAGCTTCGGACGGATGGTTGCAAAAATTTAAAACCAGACATGGTCTTTCATTCCGGAAGCTTTGTGGCGAAAGTGGTTTTGTGAATGAAGAAGCAGTGGACACATGGAAAAAAGAAAAGCTGGAAGAAATTATCAAAAATTATACTCCAGAGGATATTTTTAACGCAGACGAGACTGGACTGTTTTTCATGATGAAACCTGATAAATCTTTCGTTTTAAAAAACGAAACTGCGAGTGGAGGGAAAGAAGCCAAGCAAAGACTAACAGTTCTCTTATGCTCAAATATGTCTGGTACTGAAAAACTTCCACTCTTAGTGATCGGAAAATAAAAAAAGCCGAGATGTTTTAAAGGACTCAAAACCTTACCTGTCACGCACAAAAACAACTCCAAATCGTGGATGACATCTGTCATTTTTGAGGAATGGCTACGTTGCTTGGATAAGCAAATGACAATTCAAGGTAGAAAAATTATTCTTGTAATTGATAACTGCACGGCTCATCCCAAACTAAATGGGTTGAAATCAATCACCGTGGAATATTTTCCACCTAATGTCACATCTGTTCTTCAGCCACTAGACCAAGGGGTCATTATGAGTTTTAAACGCAATTATAGGAAGTTACTACTGCGAAGAGTTGTTTCTGCACTCGACGAAGATCAAGATTACAAAGTTGATGTCCTAACAGCTTTGCATCTCTCTAAATCAGCATGGAATGACGTCTCAGAAAAAACCATCAAGAATTGCTTCCATCATGCTGGTTTTAAAAAGCAAGAGGAAAGGGAATCTACTGCTGAAATAATTAGTCCGGCAATCGAAGATGAAAATTTCGTTGAAGAAGAGGAAATGCTGCAAGAAATTTCTCAGAAAATGAACACGGATGCAACGTTGAACTTTGACGATTACGCTAAAATCGATAATGACTTGGAATGTGTCGAGCATCTGTCAGAAGATGAACTAATTTCCCGTTATTGTGGACAGGAAGAAATTGATGCATCATCATCAGATGAAGAAGAGGAAGAAATTGTAACAAAAACTCCTAGCATAAAAAAATGTGTCTAATGCTATCGAGACTTTAAAATGTTTTTTTGAAAGGCAAGAAAATACAGAACACTATTTGTCATCAATAACTGAAATGGAAAATTATGTTTTGCAAAAATCACATGTGCTAAAAAGGCAAACAACCATTTCTGATTTTTTCTTCCGAAAATGAATGATTTGCAAGTATGTAATTTTTTCCTTATATTTTCTACTTTAAAATCTGTTTAACATTTTATTATAACATATTGCACTGATAATTTTTTTTAAATTCCAATGATAAAATATAATTTGAGCATTTTGTTGGAATCTTTGAAAAATTGGCAATTTTAATGGAATTACTATACTGCATGATGCATGCATATACATTTTTAAATTCTACCTCTTATAGCGACCACCCGTTATAAGGACCTTTTTTTGTGGAACGGAGATGGTCGTTATATCGAGCGTCGACTGTATATTGACGAAAATCATTTTATTTGCTGCAAAAATTAAAATACAAACAAGCTTCCGCTGCTCAAATGACGGGTTCGCTCATTCGTAAACAGTGCGGGAATCCAGTGTCTCTAATTTTTGATTTCCGTGTGTATGTGTTTCTTTTTAGTAATCACTGCTTAAGCCACTTTTTTTTTCTTCTTTTTTTATATACACATGCAGATTTGAACTGATAAATCTTTATTCATATTTTAACAACAACGTACGACTGGTAAGCTTTCCAAGATGGACGATTGAGCGCTTGAAAATGACGGTTAGTTAAACGTTCTTAGGATAAACAGAGAATAAACGATTTTTTTTCGCAATCAGCGGTTTGAATACCATCTTTTTAATGGTATTCAACTGTTGTAATTAAATATGGTAAAATAACAATCGAATAAATGGTTATTTTACTATTTTCTTACGCAAATTTTTAACAGTGTAGGATCGTAGTTTCAGTGGTTCTTCTTTACAGCTTGGAAGGCTATAATTGAATCGACCAGGATCACTACTGGTGATCTTACAGGTGATTATTGATTACTGCAGGTGGTTATTGATTACCGAACCACTGCAGGTGATTATTAATTACTGAAATAGCATCTTTGATTTCATCCTGGATGTTTCATCCTTTTCCTAAAAAATATTTTTAAAAAATATATTAATAAAAGAAATATAAATAGTATAAGTGAAATAAATTAATAAGTCATGGTTATTTATTAGGTCTACTTTCATCCTAATCTCTCGTAAATAAATGTGTAACGGTGCGACAGTGGCTGTGAAGCGCCGGGAGTCGAACCAAGATCTTTTTGGTGGTAGCCGCATTCTTTACCGCTTTCCCAAAAGGCGCGCCCCCTGGGCAGGAGCAAAGAGGGCTATTTGAAGGACTGACTCGCACCGCTACATACTCCGCCCCCAGTGAACGAGTAGGGGAAGAGTGAACGATATTTTACCACAGATGGGTGCACCAGCGCGAGAGAAAGGCTGCGTGAGGTTGCTGCGTGAGTGAGTGAAGTTTTGGCCTGTTTGCTCGGATCCGTGGCTGGGCTCAAGTGCGAGCGCGTGCAGACTGCACGTATGCGTGCGAGCAAGTCATCTCGTGGCGCCATCTGTGGCGTGTTCGGGTCTCCATTGCTGCGTGCGTAAATGCCGGGTCACCAGATGTAACGATGCGAGAGTGGCTGAGAAGCGCCGGGAGTCGAACCAAGATCTTTTTGGTGGTAGCCGCATTCTTTACCGCTTTCCCAAAAGGCGCGCCCCCTGGGCAGGAGCAAAGAGGGCTATTTGAAGGACTGACTCGCACCGCTACAAATGATAAAATAAAATCAAAAGTAAATGGTATTTTTTTATGTGTATACATTTACATATAATCAGTGAAATTCCTAGCATCCTAGCATCGTTGTAATCCGGTGGGGTAATTTATAGTGACACTTCCACCCCCAGAAAAAAAAAATTGTGCTGCATAAACTTGTAGCTTAGTAGTATTATTTTTATTATTTCCCGCAGTGCAGAAAAAGGAAGAAATTTTATTTTATTTATTTAGTGTAAGTTTCATTAAACGACATATTCAGTTATATGTTGAAATCACACCAATAAAATTGCATAACTCAAGTGTATGTATTTTTTAAAAACTCCTTATTTCATTTTAGGTGTCATACCCTAACACCCCCCAAAAAGGGTGTCACCCGGGTAGACTGCCCCCTCCGCCCTCATAAGGACGCTACTAATATATATATATATATATATACATGTATGTGTGTGTGTACATAGTATACAGAGAGAGAGAAAGTCTCATAAATATTGGACACAGTTTAAGGGCAGTTAAAGCACTTTAAAAGGATTCAGAGTTTCATAGCAACCCATGCCCGTAAACATCATGAAAAAGTGGTGTCAGTGATGCAATAAATGAAGGAACACAGAAAAAAGATTACCAAAGATTTTCATTACTGATTAATATTACATATGCTGTGGCATATGATAGTGTTTAAAAATGTTACACTAAATCCTCAAACTTTTCACCACAAAAAGAGATGCAGTCAGAACAATGACGGACCAGGGATTGGCATATAAATATTCGAAAACGCTTGGATTTTCTTGGATATATATATCAGTACAAACGACTTTTGCGAACACATCCTTCTCAGACCCGACATGTTGTTTCATTCGGAGAAGCTTTAAATTATTCCCACAGAAAGAAATCCAGGTTGCTTAAATCCGGATTATTATTCTTTTATCTGGAGAGGTTATTTTCCACCAGTGGTATATCCGAACATCACCTAGTGTATGCATTAATATTTGCAGCCATGGGATGCTATACAATTCTCGATCCTGTTAACTTCCGTACCTAGAGTTAAAGTGTATCCCAATATTTATGGGACACTTTCAATACTTAGTTACTTTTCCCCTTAATATTCCTTTAAGCTAAACATGTTAACTGGCAAAAAAATGAATCTTGCACTGAAAAGTGAACAATATGGCAATTATACGTATATGTATCTTGTTATGTCAAGAATGTTTAGCATACAACTTAAACAAAGCCCTTTCGACTATACAGTTTGAGGTATCCGAACACGTTAAAATGGTTTTTTGACCAAATTTCACAAATTTTTTTAATAATTTTATTGGATTAATCACTTCTTTAGCTTTCCAAAACTGGTTCGTTTTTGTCTCTACGCTAGTTAGAAGTCGAGATATCGGTCATTAAAGCAAGATCGGAAAACCGGAAATGAAGTTTGAAAAGACCGGAAGTGAGTATTTAAAGGGCCGGGAATCTGTCAAAACAAAGTTGAGGTCAGAGTTTATTTATAAATATGACTTTAGTAATTTAATAGCAATTAATTTTTATGATAAAAACTGTTTGTAATCATTAAATAATTGTGTGGCAACATAAAATTACTTGACATATTGGCAACAATAGTTTGTTTACATCGTGTTTTCTCATCGCCCTGAAAGTTGTTATTGTTTAGTTTCGCTCTTACTGTTTAGCTGCTTATATTTAATTGTTTAACTATTCATACGTCATAGTTAAAGCTCTTTATTTAGATTTCATATAAATTTCTAAAATGGGGAGTAAAAAGAATCGGAACTATGCTCGTAAAAGAAAGTTTCGAGGGAATCAATACAGCAATTCAGTTTCCAAAAAATATGAAGATAATGGAACTGCACCGACAGTGAGTGAAACAAAATTAAATTCTGATTCTTCACAAACGGCTATTCCTGACGCACCAGAGAAAAATGTTATATTCAACTTGCAAATATTGAATGACGTTTTTTCATATTTATGCTGTCCCATCTGTTTACAAAGTAATTTAAATCTGATGGAGGAATCTGTGTTTGGGCTAGCTACCAACATGACACTTAAATGTATAAACTGTGATTTTATGAAGTCATTCTGCACAAGTGCAAAAATTAACAAAGGGCATACTATTAACACTGCATTTGTGTTTGCTTTACGAATAATAGGTAGAGGTTATTCTGCAGCAACAAAACTATGCTCTGCTCTTGATTTAAATGCCCCTTCAAAAACAGCGTTCAGATTCATTGAACAGAAATTGGGATCTGCTGCTTCTGATGTTGCCTGTGAAGTTATGAATAAAGCCGCTACTGAAATTATAGAAGAAAAAGGTGGAATTAGGGAAGAAGAAGGTGACACTGTGAAGTGCGGTGTGTCTGTTGATGGCAGTTGGCAACGAAGAGGTTATTCTTCGCTAAATGGATGTGTAACTGCCATATCCATTGATAGTGGCAAAGTACTTGACATTGAGATAATGTCAAAAATGTGCAGACTTTGTGACAATAGAAAATTTAAAAAGCCGTCTCATAATTGTGAAAAGCACATAGGGTCATCTGGTTCGATGGAACCTATTGGAGCTTATAGAATTTTTGAACGATCTACAAAAGCACGACAATTGCATTATGAACATTTCTATGGTGATGGAGATTCAAAAGCTTATGATGCTGTGAAAGACATTTATGGAAAAAATACTGTCTCTAAGTATGAATGCATAGGGCACATTCAAAAGCGTGTGGGTACAAGCCTGCGAAATCTGAAAAAGAAACAGAAAGGTATCGGGGGAAAAGGAAAGCTGACAGATGCTTTTATTGACAAGCTACAAAACTATTACGGGATTGCAATAAGAAGCAATACAAATAATTTAGAAGGGAAGCAAAGTTCTGTGATTGCAGTGTTTTTCCACTGTTGCTCAAATGCAAAACAATCTTTTCATGGCCAATGCCCCGCTGGATCTGACAGTTGGTGCAAATATCAACGAGCCATTGCCATGGGTAAAAAGTATGAGGAAAAATCCAAAGGTCTTTCAAAGAACATCATGAATATTGTTAAACCTCATTATATGAAACTTTGCGACCAATCATTACTGAAAAAATGCCTCCATGGCAAAACCCAGAACGGAAACGAACGTTTCAATGGCATTTTATGGCAGTTTGTTCCGAAGGAAGTGTTCGTCGAGAGCAAAACTTTGAAATTAGGAGCGTATCTAGCTGTGATTCAATTTAATGCAGGTTTTAAAGGGCTAATTGATGTTTTAAAAGCTACTGGCATTCAACTTGGTGCACATGGAGTTAAAGGTTTCCTTGCGATTGATGAAGAACGGGTGAGGGAATCGAGACGGCATTCTTTGCCAAATGTGAAAGTTTCTCGAAAGAAAAATAGACAAATAAAAAAAGGAAGAATAGCAAAATATGAACAAGAAGAGGGCATTACTTATAAATGTGGGGAATTTTAATTTGTAAGTTGTAATTTAAAGAGTTACTTAGTAAATTAGTTTATTACTTAGCCAATGTGTTTGTCGCATGTATGGCATTTTTTAAATTATAATTCTTTCACGAAAAACCTAATTATTTCAACTTCATAAAAGTGAAAATGTGTGTTTTTTGTTTACATATTGCTTTTTAGAAGGTCTATCAAAAAGAAAAATCAATTGTGAATAATTCTGAAAATATATTATTGAATTGATGAATTGTGAGTATTTCTGTGTTGGCGAGTTTCATCACCAAGTACAAAAAAAAGCCTAAATATTAAAAAATTAAATAAATAAAGTTCAAATGTGCTAAATATATGTAAAAACAAAGCATGGGCTATTATTGTGTTGAATTTTATATTTTTATGGGCATAATATATGGTAAAAATATGAAAGTCTAAACTTAAAATGCATTTTTCTCAAAATGAGTTTTTACGTAAAATTTGCTCGTTTCAAAAATGATAACTCAAAATATACTCATCCTATTTTTATGAAACTTGGCACACTGTATCTCTATATTGGCTGCTAGGGCATATACCAAAATCTTAATCATAACTGCAATAGTTTGCTATTTATGGTCCGTCTATGAAGTATCGAAGTAGCAAATTTGCCGAAAATCTTACTATTAATGCTTCGATGAGCTCTAAAAAATTTTCTTTACAATATATCCTCAAAATTGTTGGTATATGCCCTAGATGAGTGTCAGTAAGTTAATTTTGAGTTATTTTTGTTTTGTTAAATTCAAAAATATAATTTGTAGCATTTTTCAAAATTTTGGATTTTTCGTTTAAAATTTTACTAATAATTACAAGTTTTATAAAATTTTGCATGAATATTTTTTAAAATGTTAGTTAATTTCTGATTTTTACTGCAACTACATCGAAAAAAATAATAACAATGTTTCTAAACATAGTTTTTCTAAAAAAGTGCTCCGAACGTGTTCGGATACCTTGAATAAAAAGAGTAAAAGTGAAACATTTTCATCTGATTAATTAAATTATTTATTGCGATACGAGGGAAAAGAGAATTCTTCATGCTAGTTATCATGTTAAGGCTGACTGAATAATATCGAGCATAGAATTCTAATTAGCGAAAATGTAATGCAATATAGAAAAGATTAGGCATGCGATTTAATTTTAAGGAGTTTCTGAAATTACGATATGGGATCATGTATTTTCAGGTTGCTTGGATTTCATATTTTACGGTGCATCATGTGCTTATTTAGTCCGAAACATACTATTAATTCTTTGCTAAATGAGTGTTTAAACTTTTCCCTTTTAGTAATTATATCTTCGTGCAGTTTCCGCAGCAGATCTCGTTTTGATTTATTTTCATTTAACATACAAAACAAGTTATAACTTCTTTATTGTTTTGTAACTAAACTAAAAAACTAAACTCAGTTGCGCGACAGCCCATTGGAGATTGGAGGGGGGGGCAGTGCGCCGTGCGCCCAGAAACCCCCCGCACCTGCCATTTTCTGGCCTATCGTATTTTTAGATGCCCCCGAGTGCAAGCCCTCGGGAGCAAATGGGGTTCCCGGAGAGCTCGACCAACCGCAAATTTATGAAAACCATTTTAAAAAAATAATAAAAAAAACATAAATAATACAGGTTATTGTAAAACACTAAATCACAGTAGAATGCGAAACTTTAACAGTATGCATTAAGCGCTATATGACATGAGACAACAATGAGAAACCGTGCAACACTATAAAAAAGTACCAAAATCAATCATACAATATCAAAACAATGTGAAACGGTACACTCAAAAACATACACAAAAACAAAGGAAGATAAAACAAAACTTAGACAAACACTAAGTTCCCTGAAATAGATACCCCTCGCTTGATAAATGCAAAAACAAAGAAGCAAGGAGGGAGTGTGCATGGGGATGCTGGAACGCGTTACGAATAGCTTGAATGGGTGAAATTTGGCTGCTAGCCCGAATATGATACTTACTGGTTAAAGGGCAATGAAAAACATAGTGGTCAGGCGTACCCATCGCTTCACAGGATCAATAAGGAGAATCAGAAAGAGCAAAGCGATGAAGATAGCTCGGGAAAGGGCCATGGCCAGAAACCAGGATTGTTTCAAAACGTTGGCTGACCCTTGGAGAAAAACGAACGATTGGAAAGAATTCAAAAACCCGGCGACCAGTATCCGCCTCGTTCCAGCGGTACTGCCAATCCTTTCTAGTTTTGGCTCTAATTTGTTGTATGAAATTGGATTTAGGAAGGGGAAGGGCCGTGTAGGGTAAAAATGCGGGATCCTCAGCTGCCGTACGAGCTAATTGGTCAGCTTTGTCATTTCCCACATTCCCTGAATGACCCTTGACCCAGTGAATTGAAATTCTAGGATTCGAAATTAGCATGCTTTGTACTGAATTTACTAGAGGACTGCGCTGAAGTGGGTCTTTGATAGAAAGGATAGCAGCCTGACTGTCTGAAAAAATTTGAACGTTAGAGGATGGAATTGTGAGCGACAGGTTCGCCGCTGACTTAATAGCAAAAAGTTTCGCCTGAAAAATTGAATTACCAACAGCATGCCTCATTGCACACTCCCCCACTGCACGGTGTCCCTTGTACTGAAACACCGCCGAAGCCACGCCGACGGGCGTTTTGGATCCTTCGGTATAAAAACGATTAAATGATAAAGATGGGGGGTCACGGTCAACACTGCAAGGATAGTCAGAAATTTGCACCCACGAACGCTGAAACCATTTTGGTGCCGCGTGTTCATACAAAGAGGGATCGAATGTTACCCCATCTAAAACGATGGTCCTCCTCTCTACGTAGAACTGGGTGAGCCAGATCTTCTCCCTTATCGTCAGGTCTATAGGGGGCACTCCCGCCAGAATGTATAGTGCTGAGTGGGGGCACGTTGCGTACGCCCCGGTTACTGAGAGCAGTGCTCTGCGTTCTATGGGCTACCGTGCCCCTCCCAGTTTTCGAGCACGACGACACTGAGGTGCAGAAGCAGATGTTCCGGTCAAGTGGATGGCCTGACGCGGTACCCCCAGTGTTTAGTTCAAAAGCATGCTTGGTCCTCATATTATCTACCCCACTGAAGGGATGAGAGGCTGAGTTGATCCTTCCCAGCCCGAGAATCGAACCCCAGACTTATGGCATAGTAGCACGGAAGGCTACTACTCAGCGACTGAACCTCGTTTATTCTAAGTAGATTGTTATAAAAATTCTCGCTCACTATCAATGACTTCTGGGAAATTTTACAAGTAAATTGGCTTAGCTTATTCACCTGATAAAACTTAATTTCTTGATTATTTGATATGGATTATTTGTATTGTGGACATTGTTTTTATTTAAATGTATTAAAGTTACATATAAAATTGGATATGACGTACTGGATAATTAAACTATATTTTAACTGTGAATCATTAATGTAATTCATATATATCGACTGAAATATTTATTGCACAATGTGGCCTTTCATTTTCAGGTCCCCAGATGCTTAGAGGCATTTAATTTAAGTTATAATTGATAAATATATTTATTGGAACTTTTTTACACAGAAACAAATAAATCAATTTAGTGATTCTTGAACCTTTTCATCAAAAATATTGTGCGTATAGAAATTACGTTAACAGAATTAAAAGTATCAAATTTCTGAAACCTCAAAAAATGAAACTATTTATTTCAATGAAATTACTCCGAATTAATTCCATTTCGCCATTTCTTTTCTCACTAGAAAGGCTGTCATGCTCTTATTGCGAAATATCTGCTTTCACTTTTCGGAAATCCCATCAGGGACTGCCTGTAACAATGCACTTATCAAATTAGCAGTAAGAGTAAATAGGTGTCAAATTCCACATCTTGAAGGATTTTTTTTTTTTTGCTCTTTCCATGTAATTCGGGTAAGGTTGCGATGAACAATGACAGCATTCTGTTAGTAACCTCTGCTCAAATGTTGCTGACTACCTCTGGGCTTACAAAGATTACATAAATATTATTGGAATAAAAATGTAACGTTTTTTAAAAGAAAGTGATACATTTCCTTTTATGACACGGGGAAAAATGCGATTACTCGTTCATCTTGGAATTATTATTTTATTTAACTTTATCTAAATAAATAAAATGGATGACAGTTGCTTTTTAAATCAATATTTTTCTTTTGAAATTGAGGTATCGTGTTTTCACTTAATTGATATTTGTTTTTGGCTTTATTTTAGTGATTATTAATTTAAACGAAATCTATCTAACTGAAAAATGAAAGATGAGAAAATGTGTGATTCTAAAACAAAACTATAGCCGTGATGCTTTTTCTTTTGCTGAATCACAATTTTTTGCACATGCCGTTAAAATTAAGTGGTTAATATCCTGAAAAAGAATTTTCATAAAATGAAGTTTTAGCTAGCAGTTGGGTTAATTTCATAAAACAGTAGAAAGCACAGTAAAGGAGTAAAATCAAAATAATTAATAATCACGCTGTACCATGATGTACAGCATATCCCATGCTCTACACCACATTTCCTGCTGTAATATATTCCGGTAATTTTTCGCATTTTTCTACG
Source organism: Octonoba sinensis (assembly GCA_038502835.1). Classification (NCBI taxonomy): domain Eukaryota; kingdom Metazoa; phylum Arthropoda; class Arachnida; order Araneae; family Uloboridae; genus Octonoba; species Octonoba sinensis. Next base: position 68,318,827 of record CM076604.1, read on the forward strand.
ATTCTGCACACTGTACAATGTTTAAAGTTTAAAATATGTCCATGCACACATGCACACCAATCTATTTCTAATAATTAACTCTTATTAAAATGCATCGTCTACTGTAGCTCTGTGACGAAGATAAAAAACAAGACATTTTTTTTTAAAAAATGGGTGTAAAATTATTTGCATAAATTTTGGGGGAAAACAAATGCCTTGATTCAGACTTAATTTTAAAATATATAATAAATGAACATTAAATAATTATTGATACTAATTAACACATTTCCAATTTATTCTTAACATTTTTATGTTGCGGAAATACATCTTGATCCAAAAAGGAAATTCCAAAGTGAACTTTTTTCTTTTGCATCGAATATAACTAATTACGGAAAAGCGTGTTAAATACGCTTAAACAAACCATAAAAGTTTCGAACGTGGTAGTTTAGATCACGATAGCTATTAATTAAGGCGCTTAAGCTCTGCTTCCAGTGAAAATATTAATTGCTTTATTGGAAGAAAACATGTAATTTCTTTTCATTTTTGTTCTATCTTTGTTTTATCTCCTTGGCATTAAGAGCTTTTTTGCTTCAGTTTCTGAATTCAAACTCAGAAATAAAAAATATAAAATTAAATCTCACAAATGCTATATATTTAAATTAAACGTTTTCCCAAGTGTACATTAAACTGCGTATTTTGTTTTAAATAATTCATTTCGTTTATATCAGCATTTTTTTTTAATCAAATAGTTATCTCGATTTACAAAGTATATTTTATTTTACCATTTTAATTTAGCACATTTTATTTCTTGCAGTACATCTTATGCCCATTCTTCATTGCATCTTTTGAAGTTAACCACTGATGTCATTTGTTTATACATTTATAATACTACTGAAAGAGCCGTATAACAAAATTGGTTATTTGAATTTTTTATACATTTTAGAAGATCATTGGTGTTCCTCTAAAAAGCTATTGGCTTCCTTATAAATGTTTTTGGCTTGATTTATTTATTTATTTATTTTTATTCACTTATTTTTAAAACAAAATTTAGGCTCGACTTTTGAAATACTTGATTTAGTTCAACGGTTATAAAATTTCATAGATAATTAGCACATTTTATAGATCAAATTTTCAAACCGATTCTCGAGTAACGTTACCAGAAATTGTCTTCTCATTGTGTTGCAATTTCAATGATTTTCTACCCGATCAAAAGTTCTAACTCGGCATTTACTCCGTATATTTTGTTACAGCTTCGCCTGCGAATGAAGCATATTTTACTTGGATCAACTCATTAATTTCCGTGACTATACTTTATCTGTATGCGAATACAAAACCAGAATCTAAACGAATTTATGTTCCATGTATCTGTTGCTACTGAATCTAATTTTGTAAAATAACTGAAACTAAAGGCAATGACAGTCATTTTTTCTTATTAAAGGTAAACATAATGTTCAAATCGTTTGCCAAATCGTATGACTCTAAAATGTAGCTGTTTTCCATCATGTCACGTACTTAATGATTTCCTACTAGATTAAAAGTTTCACCACTACGTTTGTGCAGTACGTTTATTACTTCTGCACATATACGTATGTTTTTTTACATACGCAATACATGTTTTGTCATGTCGAAGTACCATCAGTGCAAATTATTTACTCGCATAAATATATATTTTAATAATATTCTTTATTTTGAGAAATAGCAAAGTTTTTCCTAACCAAATAGTAAACCAGAACCTGTAAAACTTTGTAAGGTTGAAATACGTGTATCTGATGTTGCTAACGATAGAAGTTTACAGAGTAATTCAATCGCTTTCTGTACTGCAATATCCCTTCGTTTTTATTAAAATAAGAATACTTTTCCTGTTTCGTAATGGGCCTTCCATTGATGATAATATTACAGAAGTTAAATCAGCAAATCCTTCCTCTGAAAGGAAACAATGATTCAAATTACCATTAGTCATTTCCAACACCCCTATTATTTTAATTTATATAGTACACATCTGAAGGATAAAACAATATTTAATTTTAAACATTAAAGACATTTACTATTTGATCTTTTAATAAAAAGGGTTAGCGAAACAATCATGGGAAAAATAAGTAAAAAAGAACTGCGATAGCACAAAAATCCCTAAATAATGAACAAAAGAAAATCATCTCAAATTTTGCCTTCAAAGATTGCTCATAAATTAAATTTACAGGCACATAAATTGTCCCCCCCCCCCCTTTTTGCAACCGTAGTCTCGCATTGTATCCCATTCTTTAAAAATAAGGAGGATGGATCACCATTCGAACATTCTTCAACTTGCTCCATCGCATTCATTATTTCTTTACAAATTTCTTTTCAAAATAATATCATTATGCCGTAAAGATTTTTGTACGACGTTCTGATGCAGATAAATTAATCATTGATAAAAAAAAAAGTGCACGTTTTTCATTATTTGTTTACTGTGAAACTTTACTCATATTTCTCTGCTGCAGTTGTCTTGACTGTCTAATGCACTCACAAATTCGAACAAATCATGACCTAATTCTAATTTAACGCCAAGGTAACGTCTAGAAAATACAAAACAGTTTTCTAAATGTCATTGAGAGTCCGAGTTATATAGAAAAGATATCGCCGTCATAATGTAAAAGTTTCTGTGCGGGGAGTATTCACATAAGTATCTCAAATTTCAGAATATGGAGAGAAAGAAAAATATATACGTCATTAAATAGAACGCGATTTGTCACAGTAGCTGCTAAATTTTCCTGGCTATATCAAAAAGCTTCTGAAGACCACATATTCAAAACCCGAGCTTTAATTTTCCTGTAATCCTGGATATCTCTGGAATGCATATATGTGGGTGAACAGGTACTGTGCAGAATATTTTATCCGGTACCCGGGAATTTAGGAAAGCGGGAAATGTTACGCTCGATTTTCCCATTTTTTCTTCTTATTATTTTTAAATATGCATTTTTCCAACTTTTCGAAAAAAAAGAACTCAAACTTTCTTGCCTTTTTGATATAGTACCCATTTTTGAAATATATGTATGAAAAATAAATAAGTAGATCCTTTTCCGTAAGAAGTTTACCAAATACATCATAATAAGACATAAAAAAATTACATCGCTACAATTCACGATGAAAATACTGTAAAGTGGTGTGTAAATTTTGGGTTCTTAGTTCTTAGATAGTTCTTTCTAATAAGCCAGCGATTCTCAACCTGTGGGGCGCGCCCCCCTGGTGGGGCGAGAGAACAAGAGAAGGGGGACACGAGAATATCCAAGAGAAATACTTTAAAAAAATTGATTAACTGATGAAAGGAAAGCACACATACACATAGAAAACAAAATACATTTCGACATATTTAATAACTTATTAAAGTATAACAAATTACTAAATTAAATCTTTCTTAATCAAGACAATACTAAATTAAAAACAAATTTAATAATTATTTGTAACTTCCTTGGGCCTGTCTTTCAAAGCGAAGTTTTTCAAAAGGAAGGCTTAATATTAGAAATTGCCACCCTCAGTTGTTTCTATATTTTGCCGAGATCTATAGTTTGTCTTCAAAGAAGCCACAGCAGAAAATCCAGTTTCACAAAAGTTGTTGAAGATGTTGAAAATGGTAATAGAATGCGAAATGCCCTTGTTTTTAGTGCAGAAAAATCATCCTCTAACGTGCTCAAAATTCAAATAGCGATTAATTACTAAATTAATTTTATTACTAAAATTACTTGTTGTTATTCTTGTTTTGGCAGTTAGTTAAAAATAATTCAAAAACAGAATCAGTACTCATATACATTATTGTTGTATACATTTTATGGAAAGGGGGGGGGGGGCGATGAAAATTATGATAGAAAATTAGGCCGCAATTACTGAAAGGTTGAAAAACGCTGTAATAAGCTTTCTAAATTTTTAATCATTCCTTTACTGTTTTCTTCATTTTTTTTAAATGCGTTACTATTTATTATTGCAAGTTGAGTTTAATAAATTATCGATAAACGATATCTATCACCGATGCATAAAAACGGGCAGCCCAGATATCCGAAATCACTTGGGTCGCTAGCACTCCAGATAGTTGGTTCTCCAGTTTCTAGTAAATTGCAAACATAATTTATAAACTAAAAGCGTTGTTGAATTCAACATAAATTTCCACAAAATAATAAGACGTGTGTCTTTGATAGTCTATATATGACGAAGTGTTAAAATGGGCCGTATGAGACTAAGACTGAAAATGCAAATGTGTGATATTCTTAGTTCCATTAATATCACGACAGCAATATCTTTCGTCTGAGCTATTTTCCTTCCGACTTTTGCTTTTCTTATTCAGCAGGGAAGAACACGTCAATCTATAAGATTCACTATGAATAATTCAAGTGCTCTACTTTTATCCTGTAAGCCTTCATTCGCAACAGAGTTCCATTGTTGACATCAATGTCAAGAGATCATAAAAGATGACATCTTATTGAATGAATGTAAAGTATAGTTGGAGTGTAGTCGAGAACAAAATGATGAAAAATTAATTCTATATATCCAACATAAATAATTCAAACTAAATAATGTGAATAAAGTGTGATAAATTTATTTATTGTATATATATTTTCCCATTTAAAGCAAAAATTTCTTCTGAAAAAAATATTTAATATTTATTACTATACAGCCTATATTAATTATAAACAGAATGATTCATAAAAATTAGGAAATGTTATTAGAAAACATTGAAACTTATATACTAAAATTGTGTCATGTTTCCTGCAATTACTGGTAAGCGGGCATTCATAAATGATGTCACGCTTCGAGGGGGAAGGGGGGGTTCGTGAAATTATGACAAGGGGACGGGAGGGGGTAGCAAGAAAAAGGAACATCATGCTTATGAAACATAGCGTGGAATGTGACAAAGGGGGAGGAGAGGGGTCAAATATATGGGAAAAAAGCGTGACATTATTTATGGACCACACCTTACCTGCCTACACTGTAAAAAGTTTTGGTGTGACACAACACCAAAAGTGGAGGCAACACTTCGAAACCAAAAAGGGTGTACGAAAACACCAGGCTATTTTTGGTGTACTGAAACACCAAAGATTATTCTTGGAGTTCTCAAACACCAAGGATAATTCTCAGTACACCAAAAATAATTGTAGTGTTTTCGTACACCACTTTTGGTTTCGAAGTGTTGCCTCCACTTTTGGTGTTGTGTCACACCAAAATGTTTTAGAGTGTACGCAACCAAAATGCTGGTAAAATAACCAAAACGTTGATAATTCTACCAGCACAAATCTTTTTTTACTCATATTTAATAAATTCAAATAACAAAATATTTAAATAATTCACAACGAGTTTCAATTTTGAAAAAGTGATTCGTTCTTGATCAATTTTCTGAAAACGTACAAAAGACAAAATATAATTTAAATACTACAAAAAGAAACTGATAAAGCAGGTCAAGTGGATTTTTTCCTTTAACGGCAACATGGTCAGCTTTTGGTTAAGTAGTTACATTTCACTGAAGCTACCCATTTGAATGAGTAGGCTGTATACTTCAAGGACAAAAAATGCTATATTTATTTGATTTTCCTTAACTCCAGCAACCGTACCAGAAAAAGTGTTATGTTATAAAATAAAATTATCAATACACATGAAAAAATATTTTTTTGATGAATATATAATACTAGAAAGCCCGGCGGTCATATGAAATGACCACTGTTCTAGATATTATAAATACTAATACAAACAATTGTCCACCTTCCCCCTGACCCGCTCAGTTTGCGTACAGTTGTAAACCGTTTCAAAAACAGATGATTGCTAATGCAAACAAATGTTCACCTTCCCCCTGACACGCTCAATTCGCGCTCAGCTGAAAATTCAGTTTAAAATACAATGGCGCAATGGCGGAGTAAAATCGGGCAAAATTTTAAACTCTTTACGCGTTGAATGCATAATAAGTATGAATTAAAAATATTTAAATCTTCTTAACTACCATGATAATTTAATTAAAACAATGATAACTACATGTATGGTATCAGTGTATATGTACTATTTGAATGCCGTGGCAACTTCACCCCATTGGCTAGTACAGTTACGCTAGCAACCAATACGCTATCGGCGACAAACAGACGCTCAAGCCGCTGACATATTATAAGATTTTTGATAAATGAGGAAACCAGGGTTGCGGAGGCGGCTGTGTAAAGCACAGACTCCTATTCCAACTCAAGTACTATATTATATATTTATTAGCAGTTGACACATTTTTAATCGACTCCGACTCTTCTATCCCAAAGTGAGCCCAAATCCGTCTCCGATTCCACATCCCTGGAGGAAACGGACATTATTTAATAAAGTAAAAGAAGGCAGGATGTCTTGCTTTTAGATCATAAAATATGAGAACTTTTTTTTCAGAATAAAAATTCAAACTATAAATATGAATTGAAAGCATGTTATAGTATGGAATGTTTTATTGGAAAAAATATATTTATAGCAGAACCAAACATATATCTACACCAGCTAATCTTCCCGGGGAAAGGGGGGGGGGGGCGCAGGCCATATTAATTTCTAGGAAAATTTAAAACAAGATATTTGCAGGGCCAATGTAAGAATAATATTTTATATAATTGCACGAAACACCGTCAAATGAAACAAAAATCTGCTCGTTATACGAAGATACTAGAAAATACCACACCTATGTATTTATTCATACTATATGAAATATAATTAGAGAGGAATATTGTCACCAAAAAAAGCCTGCTTAAGATATATAAATGCACAATGATAGGTGTGAGTAAACACATTTTATTACAAAATCAATTCTTAAGACTCAGTACCTCCGAGAGGTTCTTTACTGAAACCAATAACTAATGCAATTAAAATCATTTTTACGAAATCTAAATAAAACTTCAGCACTGTACCGATGCAACTCAAAGACTGCGAATTATCAGTAAAAAGTAAACAAGAATAAAATAAAAGCAGCTGTCTCATTATCGTCTACATGGGTTTAGGCTGCTTTCTTCAAACAAAATAAAAATAGAAAGAACATTTCTCAAACTGCTGGAAAACTACACAGTATATGAATAATTCCTCACGAGAATGCAAATTCCATTTTACTTAATAACATTTTATTCAAAATGTGCAGTACGGCTTTTATAATGTTCTTCTACAAGTAAAAATTTCCCAAGAATTACATAGTTAAAGAAAGCTCTTATTCTTCAGTAATAAAAAGCGAATAAACTGATACTTTTTCTGAATGTATTTCATCAGAAGCTAAAAACATTGTTGAAAAAGCATTTCGAAAATAAATTTTTTCTATGTAATTTAGAATTAGGGTTTTAAATTAATAATTATACAATTTAAAATAATTAAGGATGCATAACTGATTGAAAACTAAAGCTGATTGAAAAATAAAATAACGCATTCTAATGGAGACAAATTCTAAGTAGGCTTAAAGTATCATGGAATGCGTAACATATAAATTGAATTTAACAAAATACTTAAATACAAATGACATACACATGAAGTTACAATTATCCTGCGTTAACTTAATTGTCTTTATTACACAACTAAGAACAAACATAACTCGAATGAAACCAAACTTCGTTTCGGGAGCAACCATTGCAGTGACTTAAACAAAATGGCGAAGCAAACAGAATCAAATATTTGTTTATAAATAATCCATCGTTACCACCACACGTTTTGAAACGTACACCAAAGTTGGTGTTTTCACAAGTGAAAATAATTCACGAAAGGTGTCGACGTGGTGTAAAAATTCACCAGTATTGGAGTTTTAATGCAAACTACACCATTTAAAGTGTTCATGAACCCTTGATTTGGTGTTAGCTTGAAATAAAGTGTCTGTTCACACAGTTTTTAAGGTATTTTACCTCCAAATTTGCAGCTACTTTACTCCACACTTTTTACAGTGTAAATGTTTTTTTTTTTCCAATGAAAAGCGCCCTATGATACAGAGCATCATTTTTAATATTCCAAAAAACATCAGAAACAATTTCAACTTTCAGCAACAAATTGCAAGATGAGATACAGACTAAACAAATTCGCTACAATAAAGTCGACGGCTAGCTGTAGATAACGAGCTAGTCGTGTACTCTGACGCTAACATTGTTCTATAAAATTATGTAGCGCCATATATTGAGAGAGAACATCTTCTGACAAAATTCGTATATAGTATGTAGTGAAAGCATGCGTGGACAAAAGCCAGAACATAAAACTGAACCGGTGGTCAAACTTGGATGACCAATGAATGCATGCCACGTATGTAGGTCGTTATCAAAAGTAACAATTTTTTAAAAACTTTCTTTTAGACTAAATCTTTATTTTTGCTCTACCAAACCATAAATTCAAAAAGGAATGAATATAATTAAAGAAAAAAATAATTTTCGTGCAGAAATTCCTGTTGCATCCTGATCTGAATTTCTCAGGATAATCTTTTGTTGAAGTTCAAGAGATAACTGCAACTTAACCAAACCACGCTGCCAAAATAAGGAGAATATGTTGAAATTGGTTATTGGATATTCTCCTGCACGCGTACCACTAGTGGTACGCGTGCAGGAAAAAAAATAAGAGGTTAAAGCACAAAAACCCAGGATTGAAGATCGAATTAAGAAGAATCGATAAGAGTTGGGAGAATGTTGGCTCTAAGTTTAAAATTCCCTTTATTGTCAAGAAAAGCTGTTTTTAATTCAGTTCACAGCCACTCATCTTTGTGAAACTGCTTTTAACAATATTATATTTATTAAAAATAAATATATAGAAGGAAATTAAATGACGACCCAAATTTGCGATTAAAACTAACTTCTGCGGAACCAGATATCACCTTGCTTGTATCTGCCATGCAGCAGCAACCTTCTCATTAATTTTGATTTTAAATTTTTTTAAATGATAGGTACTTTGCATTTAAAGACGTATTTCTAATGGTATTTTGGAAGCACGTACTTAAAATATATTTTATAAATTTCATATATTTTATTTTATACATACAGCTTTATTTTAATAAACGCTTTCCTATGCATTAACTACAAAAAACGGTGTGATTGAAATAATCTAGTCATCGTAGTATTTCTCTATAATCTATAAGTGTTCTATTCTATATGATAAATTTACATTAGCAGTGGTGCGCAAATGGTTTGCAAGAAAAATGGTGGTATGAGAAAAAAAAAATATATTGGGAACCGCTGAGATACAGCACAAACTCAGTTAGTTGCCTGTCGTCTTTTATTAGAACTGGATAAAATTTAACACTAGGGGGAAAAAATCTAATCCACTTACAGAATCGATTCCCAATTTTTCTCTTCGTTTACACTTTAATTAAGATAATTATTAAAAAAAGGTCTAAAAATAGTATTAATGTGCAATATTGTTTTCAAACACTTTTGCAAACTTCTTCTGCACATTCGGTTTTAGCAAAATCATTTTAATGACACGCTCAATATAGATTTATTACTGAGGTATAAAAATAAGTTTCAGAAAACATGTCAAACAATGACTATGGTTCTGGCAAAGGCTTAATTATCTTGTATTGGCCAATAACAAAGGGGATGAAAGCCGAACATTTTGGTTTTATATAATATAGAAATAAAGATTTTTTTTTTATTTAAGAAAGCTTTCTTTTGTAGATGCAATATAAATTTATGCCGTTCAAACTGCCGCAGAAAACCTATTTGTGTTTTCTTTAAGAATTAGACACATACCGCTAAATTATTTTATCAATTTTAATGCTCGAATTAATCCCTTGTGTCATTTTTCACATCTTTAAACTTTAATGATCGTATAATTTAAAAAGAACTGATAAATTCCAAAACCAGATAATATAATTATACACACGCATTCACGAAGCCGCTGGTCGCTGGATGCTGCTGATATATTGTACAGAAAATGCACAAAAAACCCCAAAAGTTTATTTTTGATTCCAACTCTCACCTATTGCTCTGAAATCTTAAATCAAGATGAAAAAAACTCGAAGTCAAGAAAACATTTATTCCCTGTGGCACTATATTTTTTATTTAGCATTTTGTGACAGGTTAACTGCCCTCAAGTTCCAAAACTTTCACTCAATTTTCCATGTCAATCGCAAGCAAACCTACCAAGAAAAAAGAACAGTAAGGAATAAAAATACACCACCCGGATTGTTCCTGTGAAAGTCGATTTTCTTACATGGTGCCGAATATCGAAAAAGACAACTGCGCAAATCCGCTAGGTTTAACATAAATTTTCTGTTTGTCCACCTCAGTTTATAACTGTATTTGTGAAATATTGGTGATTGTCTGGTTCTTCTATATTTTTGTTTGCATTAAATTGCAGTTGTTTAGTATGAATTGCCCGGGTTTTAGTTCTTTTCGCAATACTGTTTACTCTATAGAAGAAAGAGTGGCTTATTTTCTCTTAAGCCAAGGTTCGCCCTAGGCCGCGTGATTGCGCGATTAGCGCAATATTTTTTGAAATCCCACTCAAAAAAAATTTGTTTCGCGCTTAAGTTTTAAAAATCCCACTTAAAATTTTGGTCAAGGTGGGAAATCCCACCTTGTATTTTTTCCCAGTGTGAACCCTGCTTAAGCGGTCACGATTTTATGTTTAAAAATAATACTTCAATATAAACAAGTATAAAGAAGCTTACAAAGCTTGTATTATTATTTGTTTCTGAGCAAATACTAATTAGATTAGGAGCAAGAACAAAAGCATATATTTGTATTTCCCTTTGCATTTTGAATTTACATTATTACTGAAATTCTATAACTGATTTTTTATTTATTATTACAAGTATACTGATATCTGCTATTCTGAAGGGTATATATCATTTTTTTTCCCTACTGAGCAACTTTGAGTTTATTTTGTTATTGTTTTTTGATAATGATTTTTTTTTCTAAACAGTTTCTGACTATTCGAAAGCGATATATAGAAATTCCTCCGTAGATGCTAATGTTAAAAGTTTTGGAATGTTTAACAAGGAACTTCAGCTAAAATATAGGTTCGTGTTCTACATCATAAGGTATTTCTGATGAAAATTTGTTTGGAGGAAATCCGTTTTTTAGATCAGCAGTTGTAAGGAAGTCAAAATTTACTTTGCAGAATAAAATTACATATTTATTTTTTAACTGTTTAAAAACTGAAAAAATGAAACACTTGGGAGCCAGATGTTCCGATTTAGATCATTCGAATAAAACATGTTTTGTTTTAGTTGGAATATTCCCTCATTAGTAATTAGGGACATCAGACAAACGCAGACTGTCACACAATTATCTTAGTTCATAGCCCTTAATTTTCGGCATGTGTTAAATGAATATATATATATATATATATATATATATATATATATGTGTGTGTGTGTGTGTGTGTGTGTGTGTGTGTGTGTGTGCGTGTGTGTGTGTATGTATCTGTACACGTTCCCCGTCTTATGATCCTCGTTAAAGTTTGATCTAAGCAAATCAAGCTGTTAGATCAGGATTTTTTTATATGATTCAAATTTCTCCTTAACGCTAAAGTTAATTTTTTCTGAACTGTTCAAATTTGAACAAAAATTGTACAAAAAAAAATATTTCATGCCTAGACCTCTTAATAATTAACTTGTCTGAACTTTGTTCTTGTGTCCATGGCTTATATGCTTTGCTTCTAATATCTCCATAGGCTGTAATGTTAAGCTTTTTTAACTGCTCAAAATTGAGCGAAAAAACTCTCAAATCGGACAATTCCTTCAAAAGTTCGTAGGGGGACAGATAAACACACATTTTCCCCGTCTCAAAACCTTACTTTCAATCTTTTTTAATTTTTTAATCTTTATTTAATTACTTAACTTATTTTTGACTTTTTCATATTCTTTTACGATATTTCTATGATATATTCTTTCATACTGTCATTTTACAGTTACTTTAACGGGAAAGTACGCTAAAAAATTAAAAAACAATCCTCTCGTCTGTGACAACAGGATATTTATTGACAATAAATTAAAATCACGATTTGTCGTCGCGAAATATTTGATAACCTACTTTCTTTTAAGTCTAAATTTTTCATTAAAGCTCTCGATTTTTACGACCTCTAGTCTTCTCTCAAAGGCATAAATCTGTTGCCTCCCTCGGCTTCTTAGTTCACTGATGGTTGCAATTAACGTCATGCATGGGAACATCAGCGGTGATGAATGCATTATTTAGCACCGGCTTCTCTTCTTTTGTTTTCCTTTCTTCACCTTTATTAAACGTTTTTCTTTTTTTAATGTCTCAATAACTTAGCTAATATATAATTACGTGCTGAGCCATAGATATTTTTGCTGTATAGAAGAAATAGAAAATGGATTTATCAAGCTTGTTTCTCTTTAATAAATTTAGCAGCAATTTAACTTGTTTTTCAAAATATATTTAGGATACTTTCATTGAAGCCCGTTTCGTTAACTGAGGGAATTTTTTTTTTTTTTCGTAAGGGAATGAACGCTCAATCGAAATAAATTTGAATCTAAACCTCAGCAATGGTAATCTTAATAAATTAATCTTCAATTATATGGTATATCATACATTTTTACTTTAGAAGATTGAGTTATAGTCTGTGTAATTAGAATCGGCGTGTCAAGGTCACACAACTCTACTCTCCCCCTTGTGGTCGCCATGGTTTCCGTCCTAGAAACTTTTTTCTCGCTTGGTTTGGGGAACATGATAAGTCAGTTTGTTGTTTTACTTATAATAATAATAGACGGATTAAAATCAGATTTATTCCTCAATGACAAACATAGATTGCGTAAGATAAAGTATTCTAATATTTTGAACCAATCTAAATCTTATTATAATACTTTGATGGGTTTCAGAAAGCTATTGTATAGCTAATTCATTGTATTTTATATTTTGTAAATGTTACTATCTTATCTAAACATTTCAGATTTAATTTATGAGAAATTTAATAACATTTACTTAATATCAAAAATAAATAAATGGAAAATAAATTATTTCTTGTTACTTTTTCTTAATTCTTCTAATATTTTGAATCGGAGGTGTAGTAATGCAATTGCCTTAGCTGCAGTGCAAAAAAAAAAAAAGTCTGACTCTGTTAACTATCTCGCAGTTGCCATGGGGACAAAGCCGGAAACGCGACCTTGATGTGCCTATCCTAATTTTAATTACGCAGACTGTAATTATGTTAGAAATCTGTTGGCGAGACAAGGTCCCATAAATTAAAAAAACACACACACAAAAAAAAAAAAAAAAAAAAAAAACATTTACCCGTAAAATGTTGCATTAAAAAAGTTTTTTTTCTTTTTTTACATTTTTTAAAAACTTTTTTAGTAGTTTCTGGAATTTTTCACCCGATTAAGCCAGAAAGGGCAGATACGGTGGGTATCGGAAGTTAAAAATAATAAAAATAAAATAGATAGTACATTGAACATTTACATTAAGCGGAATAATTCAAGCGATATTCTATTAAAACTTAATCGATTGTATATATATTACCTCGACAAAGCTCACATAATAAGCTGATTGAACTTTAAAAAGAAATCTCAAAATCACTAGTTTTTTATTGCTGAAATTCTCCCCCTTTTGCAGAACAAGTCTAGACTACAAAGAAAATATTTAAAAAAAGCATTCCTCTTCGAGCAGATTCTTTCTTTCTTTCTTTCTTTTTTTTTTAGTACTTTGAGGCAGGTTGACTACCCTCAAGATCTGAACTTTTCACTCAATTTTGCTTGTCAATCCCAAACATTCCAGCGAGCAAGACCGTGGAAATAAAAATAAAGTCTGGTGTTGTTCCTGTGGAAATCCGTTTTCCTATTGATGGCAGATATCGAATTGAATAAACAAAAGTTTAAAGTTTAGAGGGCATTATAGTTTGATCGCTACAGATAAGTATCTCAGAATTAATTGTTGCACTTTGAAAAAAACTTATTTATTCTGGCTGATTCTGCTGTTAAATATGTCGTGTTCTTTTTTTCCTGAAGAAAATGGAGAATTCAACATTTTCAAGTTGTTAGTTGCTTTTGTGTTTAACACTATTTTACTATCGCAATATAAGAATTTAGCGAACTAATCCTCAATTATTGATGCAACTAGTTTTTCCTCCGGATGTCCCCATCATGTTTTGAAAGAAAGCTCGATTAATTAAAAAAATAAGTTAAAAATAAGAGCGGAAAAAGTTGTGACATCTAACTGAATAAATTACAATAATTCAAAACGTAGGAAATATTTCTTATAGCAAACCTGCTGCTTTCAATTAGGACCTTATTAAACTGTAATTATTTGTTTTCGGGGGGGGGGGGATGAACAAGGAAAAAGGAGGGAAAATTTCTTCACTCAAATGTTCAGCTTCGTGTAAAAATGTTTGCTTACTGCAGCTTTTCGAACATTTGATGGTGAAGCTTTTAACCGTAAAATTTAATGTAAGGTTTTTTGTAATGTAAGGTCCTAGGAGAGTCTGCGCACAATTGGAAAACTAATTTTAAAAAATCGAAGTATGACTGTTTTGTTAAACTATTGATAAATAACTTTGACTTCATTCGTTTTTTATGCATTTCCATTGATATTTCGTTGTTTTGCTTTAATTTAATGCAACAGCTGTAAAAAAAAACAAGAAGACTAATTTGCGCAATCTGTCCTTACAGGGTTGGTGTGATTGCGCATATGGGTAGGAGAGATTGTTATTCCTAAAAACTGCAATTAAACTGCTAGCAATAATATTTACACTAAAACTATGTTGTTGTATGGTTTATATAAACACATACAATTTTAATAGGAATAAATTTTTTAACTCAATGATTACAGAATCGGAAAAAAAAAGTGTTTTAGTTAAAGAAACAAAATAAAGAAGAAAATAAGGTTTAAATTATAATTAATCTTATTCATTTTCAATTTCAATGCCTTTTGTTTGTTAACCGAAGTTGTTGTCGTTCATAATCGGTTTACTTATTGTTGTAAGTAGTGCACCCATCTGTTACAAATAGCACACTTAACCCATTAATGCCTACCGTCCCTCTTTAGGGACAGTCTGAAAAGTACGTCTGAAGCACCCGAAAGTAAACATGTCAACAAAAAATTGTTTTAATGTAGTCCTAACGGGTTATTATAAGTTTAGGAATACATTAAAACATTTTTTTTTTTGAAATGCTTATTTTTGGGTGTTTCATACGTACATTTCAGACTGTCCCTACAAAGGAACTGTAGGCATTAATGTCACTGGTCGAAGTTGTCTCCTGGTACAGTTTCAGACATTCAGTGCACTCATTCCTGTCCTGTCTGACATGGTACTAAAGGTTCAGTATTTTGACATTATTTCTTCTGAGGTGGCTGATGACGAAGATGTTTCAAAATTCAAACATTTTGTTTTGTTTTCTTTCCTGCAAGTTTTTGGTTCCCACTTTTTCTGAAAGCATCTTATCGACAGACGTTCGCTTCTTTTTTGCAGCTGCTTCTTTCTTAATTTTTTCCTCGAATATATGTGCGGGTCAATAACATTCATTGCACTTTGTTTTCTTTTTCATTTTGACGGCATTAAACGGTTTTCAAAAATAGTTTATTAATAAGAATATTTGTATAAAACTAGCACAAGAATATTTGTATAAAACTAGCACATTATTAATTTATTAGCAACATTTTCGTCTAAGAAAAGATATTTGTTCACAAATTACTTTATTTGCACATTTAGTTCAGAAACGTATATTTAATAACTTAAATCTTCAAAAGAAATAAAATCACACGAACTTGTTTTCAACGATTTAGACGGTATAAAAACCACAGTCCCTTGAAAACACAAATTATAAAGTCACGACAACTTTACCTCTCGATATAGAACTATAGTCAAAATATTTAATTAATGCCTGCTAAAGAGACACCCATGAATTTTTTATGTAAAGAAATAATTTCAAAAATCAATTTAAAGTTTAAAAATATTCAAGTCTTAAAAATGTGTTGAGAGGGCAGCAGTATTTTACATTTTACGTTTTAGTAAAAATTCAGAACGTCCCTTTTAATCCATTAATGCAGCGAATTTAATCGATTCAAACGTTTTATATGTAATTTGAAATTTATGCTGCATTCCCAACAAGCTATGGGTAATAACATAAAGCGCAATCCCTCCTAGCATGAAAACTAACGGGAGAAACGCGCAATTTCTCCTAAGTACAAAACGCGCAAACTATCCTATTTCGGTAGGACAGATTGCGCGGACTTTTACTTAAATATGACTGCTTCTAGAAAGAAATGCTGGCCTTCCCAATATTAGTCTAGCTTAGTAGCTTACGAAAAGTTGTTTAAGTTTAGAATATTTTGTACTACTGCTACTCTATAGAATTTCAAAGAAAGCATTATGAAAATTCAAGCACTTACCTTGTGAAAACAATATAGAATATCGATGCTTAATCACAGACGTTCATATCAATCAACTTGCACTTTCAAGTGGACATTCCACTATTGTCGTTGTACAAATGCATGGCGTTTGGTCACGTGCACCCTACTTCTTCCTCCCGAACTCGTAGGTGCGCAAACTCTCCGACCGCGCAATCTATCCTAGCTTTACCTTATAGTCTTAGGCCAAGGAAATTTTCTCGCTCTGATGCCCAAATTCCCTGCAAGTCAGAAATAAAATTAATTTATGAGCGCCAGTTAAGTGCGTTTTCTTAGCATATGTGATAGAAATCTGTAACAAGAACACTTCCTTAAATTTTACAAAAAAATGATAATACTGTTTTTCGTAAATATTCAACTTTTTTTAAATGTAATATTTGTTTTATATACAAAATGTTTTTTGAAATAATCGAGTGCGTTTAACATTTCTTCAAACAACAACGCGGTGTCTCATGAAATAAACAATACAATATTTACTCTACATCAGTGGTTCCCAATATTTTTCCCGTTGCGAAACCTTTCTAAAATCGAAAGAAAGTGGCGAACCCCTTCGGTAGTCGTTAGTAATGGGTAAGAAAACTATAAAATTTGCTAGCACATTTGTTTCGCAAGTTACACAACAGCTCATAGCAAGAAATGACAACAAAATTGTGAAAAATCTAAGTTCAATTGAAAAGTAAAATGTAGGTTACAAGAAAACGAATATTTTTTCTCAATTATTATTTTTTTCTGTAATTTGTTTTCTTTTTTAAGCATTAATGAAGCAAAACATATGCATTCGAAAAAACTATTCTTAAAAATTATTTCCCCGATCGTGTGAAAAAGTTGTAGATGGTATGAGAAATATAAGTGCAAAATTTTGAATCCTGGATTGAAACATACAAATTTTACAAAAATTATGGAAATTTACAAAAATGTTAAAGTTGCGAAAAGTTGGAATAAAGTATTGCTAAATGTGAGTAAAATTTTGAAATTAACGATCTTCCGGTTCCACTTTGTGTCCGGTTACATGAGAAATTAGCCGAAAACAATGCAAAATTTTACGTTTTAGTAAATTTTCATATTTTTTCTTTGCGCCTTTTTTTGACTCTTTTTTTAGCCTACTTTCCCGTAAAAGTAAAAAAAAATAATAATAAAGCATGAAAGAAGGCTTAATGTATCGTGAAAATATCGTTAAAAATCAAGAAAAGTCAAAAATAAGTGAAGTAATTAAATAAAGATTGTAAAATAAAAAATTTGAAAGTAGGGTATTGAGATGGGGAAAAAGTGTGTCTGTCGGTCTGTCGGTCTGTCTGTCTGTCGGTCTGTCTGTCGGTCTGTCTGTCGGTCTGTCTGTCTGTCGGTCTGTCGGTCTGTCCCCCCCTAATAACTTTTGAACGAATTGTCCGATTGGAAAAATTCTTTTTGCATTCGAAAGATCTCGGCGAGGACATCTCATTTCCATATTTTACTTTTTGATTTGAGCAATTTTTTGTTCAATTTTGAACAGTTCAAAAAATTTTAACATTAGCGCCTATGGGTGAAAATGAAGCAAATGGTATAAACTCTGGGTACAAGATATAAGTTCCCATGAACAAGCTCACTGGAAGAAGTTCTTGGCGTAAAATATTGATTTGAACAATTTTTGTTCATTTTTGAACAGTTCAAAAAATTAACACAGAGCTTACGGGGAAATTTCAACCCTATATAAATCCTGATCTAACGGACCGATTTGCTTGGAACAAACTTTATCGGAAAGCTCTTATAACGTAGAACATGTAGAAATAGAAAGTTTATCCAGAACGTACGAGCCTATTTTGCTATGAAATTTTTTGATCGGGATTTTCAAGGATATTACTCAGTGACTCAATGAGTGAAATAATGAATGAATGAATAAATGAAAGTGTGAAAGAATAAATCAATGAATAAATGAAAGAGGAAAAGAATGAATGAATAAATTATTGAATAAATGAAAATATAAATAAATGAGTGAATAAATACATGAATGCGTAAATGAATGAATAAACACTTGAATGAGGTAACGAATGAATGAATAAATGCATGGCTGAATAAATGAAAGAATGAATGAGTGAGTGAATGAATATGTATTATCCGTTGAAAAAGGTATATTTTCAATAATTAGAACTAAAGATAAATAAGAAAGAGAGAGAAAGAGATAGCTAGATTATAAATTTGAATTTGGTGTATACGGGAAAGTAGGCTCGTATAGTTCTAGACGGAACTTCTTGTTTTTCTTTGCGCTAGCGCTGAAAAATAGTGCGAAATGGTAGCAGAAACATACTTTCAAAATTCAAAATAAATCAATCAATATCTTTGGATCAAGGAATTACTTCATTATCCAAATTTTCAAAACTAGGCAAAAATATTTTTAAGTGCGTTTCAAATTTTATACGAAGGCTCCCTATGCCAACTTACAACTTTTCCTTAGTATTAGAATACAATTTATTAAAAAAATCATTTTTACTCTCCATCCTTGAAATTGATCAAAACATAATAAATTAAAGAAGCGTTCATTTTAGTACGTAACGACTTGAAACTAAAAAATTGTTTATCTCTCAACAAAATCATAAATTAAAAAAAAAAACTTTTTTGAAAAAATAAGGCTCATTTTCATGGTCATTATTAGTCAATATAAAAGACAGTGGTTCAAAAATATAATAAAAGTTATACTTTTTTATTTTACAAAAGAGGTCTTATTTTATGAGCAATTTGTTTTGCTTGAAACAATGTTATACAAGTTTTGAAAAATGAAGAAAAATAATAGCTTTTTTTAACTATCTCTAGGTGACAAGCTTATGAGCCTCTGAAAAACTAGCTAGCAGTTAATAGTAGTGAAACACCCTCGAATATGATTGTAAATTATAAATTATTTTATATTCAAAACTATAGGATTTTTTTTTTTTTATTTTAGTATAATTTTTCTTTGAAGACAAAAGTAGTTAAACAAAACTCGTGTTCTGATGCTCGATATAAAAATGCATATGGATTTGAAACATGAAAGTTTTACTTAAGCCTAACTTTGTTTTGGTGTTTAAATGTATCTAAAAACAAAGCCTGTATTGGCAAAGAAATCTCAAATGAGAAGATTAAAGGTAAAAATCTTAAATGTATGCTATGCATGTACATATATGTATTACAAAACAACTAAGTAAAAGCTCCTAACTCCAGTTCTTATATCTCTCAAACATTTAAAACATGATTTATTTCGTGCATTGCAAATGTGATTAAATGTGCGGTATACCTAAATACTCAGTTCTGTAATATCAAGTGCACTTTGAATGAAGTAATCTAACGCCAGTCAACATTCCCAGATATATCGTGAGTGTTGTTAGGCGTATCCAATGTAGGAGTCTTGTGAGATCATTGATCGTTAAATGTAATTATTGGCGAGGAAGGCAGTTGACAAGATCCATGTTCTCTTCTCATCACACGAAAAGTCCCCTAGTGGTAAGTGGACGGGTTTGATCTCTGGGAGATGTAAATTGATTATATGCTTCTTATGCGTTACTTAGAAGAGTTCCGAAAAATTGTACTTTTTATAATTTTAGTTACTTTACTGCTTCATTTTGTTGAAGATTTAAAGGAAAATGCTACTTAGCAAATAATTTCATGGGCTTAAAATTTAGCAAAATCTGTTGCGTGAATACGGAAACAATGATCAAGCGTTGTTCCGTGGAATGGCGATAAATACATTTATTTACATTTTAATTAAAAGCTACTGTCATATTGGAAGGGGGGATACATGCGTAAATACGGAAAAAATGATCAGGCGTTGTTCCGTGTCCTTGGAATAATGGTAAATACATTTATTTATATTTTAATTAAAAGACACTGTCATATTGGAAGAAGGGATACATGCGTGAATACGTAAAAAATGATCAGGCGTTGTTCCGTGTCCTTGGAATAATGGTAAATACATGTATTTACAATTTAATTAAAAGCTACTGTCATATTGGAAAGGGGGATACCTGCATAAATATACATCATAAGAATAAGCAGTAAAATATTTTTTAACATTAGTAATGTACAAAATTGTATTTTTCTCGTTTGAACTTTTAAAATTTATTTTGCATGACGAGGCTACTTCTAAATGTTGCTACAGTAATCATAAACGAAAACTCTGTAATTGCTAATATCTAACTCTTTATAAAATTACCTTACATGAATAAAAAATGCAACAACTAAATATTTGAATTAATGCAACATAGATTCACTCAATTCAGGCTATTTTGAAATCTTTAATAAAAGGCTTACAAACTCAACAATAAAAACTGAATTTCCATACTTACAGGCAACTACACACGTATTAAGGAAAGGATTGCCGTCAAGAAAAAAAGAATATATATATATATATATATATATATAAATGCCTAAGCGTTTTGGAAAAATCCGTATTTATGGGCTATAAATTTCGAAATCACGATTTGCCGACATGAAATGCGATAGAAAATATAGTAGATAACTTATCTTCTTGTAAGTGTTAAATTTTTCATTAAAACTAGCTGTTTTTACGACCTAGAGTTTCTGCTCAAAGACATAAATCTACTGCCTCGTTCTTCTTCTTTAGGCGCCAAGGGTTGCAATTACCGTCATGCCAGGATTCTGTGGTGATAAATGCACTATTTAACATAGGCTTTCATGATTTGGTTTTCTTTGAATTGCCTTTTTTTTATGCGACTTTTTTAAAATCAATTATCTCATTTAGTATAAGTATTTGTCAAGATACCAAGTTATGTTTAAGACATTTTCAAAATACTTGGTTTTCAAAAACCTTCTTTAAAAACATAATAGAAATTAAACGACACTTAGAGGGCAATGTGTGCGATATGCCTTTTAAGAAGTTAATGCTTTTAAATCAGAAAAGCTATTTTTGACAACTTTGAATTTGATGTGTCTAATCAATAAAACGGTCCTTTTACTTTTTAAATCCATATTGTTATGAGAAATTGCTAAGTTTCTGCAAAAAGAATTACGAAAACAATTTGGAAAAACATTTTTAGGCAACAGACACCAAGTAATTATTCTAAGCAAGTCGTCTGTTTATTGGAAATATTTTTACTAATTCTTAGGGCTAAGGAATGACAATTCCTTTGCTAGGATGACGATCACACTTGAAAATAGATTAAGACACATACTACGGTATTCCATTTTTTAGCTCCAAAATCTGTAAAAATTGTAGTCAAGGTGTGTTCACACTTATAAAAATTAAACCATATTTCAAACCGTACCTTGTTTGAAAGGGCTTATAAGTAATTATATGTGTGTATATCTTTATTTTGTCAAAAAGGCAGCAGTATTATTCATCCATTACTCAAATGTACGCAATCAGATCACATCAGAAACTGTCGCATACGTCTAATAAAACTCACACTTTGTTTCCTTATTTATCAATTTTATTTTACCTATTAAAATTCAAAATTTTATACTTGGGTAAAAAGTTTTCCTTTAATCAATCTTGCAGTTCATTTCTCTTACAACTGCCCGCCTAAATAACGAAAATAAATGCGATATATAAATACATAAAGGAAGTACATACTGCAGATAAAGCGTTGAATATTTAGAGACATATATAGAAATAAGTAAATACTCGTATATTGATAAAACAGAAATAGGGCGACACATGAAATTTTAACATTAAAGCAAACACAAACCGAACTCAAATCTTCATAAATTTTCTTTAAGCTTTCAGGTGAACATACGTATTTTTCTTTTCTTTTTAATTGCATTTCAGTCGGTAAACTCGGATTTTCATGTATGTATAAACATCAACATGTTTTCGAACCAAATACATTTCTTTCCTAAGCTAAAATCGATAACTTATAAAGAAGTAGGTAGAAATTTTTATGCGAATCTTAGTACAAACTTTATAAGTTAGTTCTTTCGAAAGAAAGGAATTACTTTTAGTAAATCGACGTTCCGTAGAAAAAAGTAATACAAAAGTAGGAATACATTTTTGGGGCAATGTTCCTATATTTACGTATAGTAGTTCGTTTTTTTTCTTTGTGCAGTAGGAAATCAAATATCCAAGTTTACTTACTAGCAATTATACTAAGTATTTAAATATGAGTTTCATGAAGAACAAGAAAAACAAGTAATTTAATTCTCAGCATTAAATTTAATAAATTAACATTTTTATTAATTTATATCTTTTTTAATTTTTCCTTTTTCTTTATTTTTCTTTATTTTTTTATTTTTATTATGAAAATGGCAAGATATTACAAGAATATTTGAAATAACGAAATATTGCAGAACAATTTCATTCTTCCGTATAAAATTCAGAATGTTTTTAAAAAAAATTCCTAAAACATTTAGTAAACGTCTGTTTTTATATAAATGTCTAAATATATAACTCATTGCAGGTAAATTTTTTGAATGTGAATAACAAATCAATCTCTTTGTAGCACGTCGGAATCATTTTTTGTGATAAAATCAGATATTTTCAAAAGAAGAATTGAGTTGTAAATATTTGCACTGTCAAAATACTTTCAGTAATTTTCGAAAATAAAAGGCAAATTTAAATGTCCAAAAATCTGGTTTTCTCGAAAACGTTTATTGATGTGTTTTCTTGCGCTTTCCCTTCTTTTACGGTGTTTTGACTAAAAGTTTATCTACAGTAATTTCTATCCAATTTCTCTGTTTGATACACAAACACCAAAATCCTAGGTAACCATGTGAAATTGTCCAAATACAAATTTTTCCAGTACAATGTAAAACTAACTGATTACACTGTGCAGCAAATTTGAACTTTTTTTTTTTTTCCTTTAGATGAAACTATGTGAATCTATAAAAACAAAAGGTGCTGGATTCAAATATCCAAACCAAAATGGTCCATCGCGTACCGTTTTTGCTGGAGACCCACTTCTCATATTTATGCAATTTGGTTATATACGAATGGAACTGAGGCTTACTTATTGAAAACACAAGCACTAAAAGGATTTTTTTTGGGCGTTTCATCTTGTGGGCATTTGTTCGTGTGCCCTGGTAACCAAGGCCGTAGGCAAGAGGGGGGGGGGGCCCGACGGGCCCGAGCCCCCCCCCCCCCCCCCCGAAATACTTTCGAAATTTTTAACTTGTCTAAGGAAAAAAAATCTAACAAAAAAAAAAAAAAAAAATTTTTTTGTTCCTCAAACCAATCTGTTCGGGAGCGTGGGGGGGGGGGGGGGTAGGTTCTCTGTTTTACAAATGGGGAAACGACAAGACGGCGCTTCAAAAATCCAGGGTCTATAAACCAGAACTCAAAATAAGATGTTTTCCCTGAATTCTAAAGACGGTAGGTCCCCCGTGTCGTGTCATCAACAGATAACGGATTGATTCCTTGCCTAAGGGCTACATTATGGTTCTAATTACCCGACCACACAACAAGAACAGCAAATGTACTGATCCCTTTTTGGAAAAATGCAAGCCACCACATCTGCCATAAATATACGTATAACAGTTAGGTGCTTTGTCCATCCTTGCCCGAAGGTTACATTCGTGGAAATGGCGACTCTTTTAAAACTACCCACATTGTGGAAGTAGAAGATAAAGGAACTTTCAGAGCTAATGCCTAAATGGACCCCCTCGTCTACTACTACGATTGCGGGATGTGGATGTTTGTGCTGTTATTGCTGGGACAAATCTTTATTTTTTGTCTTTTCTTTTTTAAACTAGCAATTCGTAAAATCGAATCAACATCGAAACGCTTCCGACAAGGGGGGGGGGGGGGCGAGGAGAGGGCTCTTGCCCCTTTGCAGATGCCTTGACCTTGCCTTGCAGACATAGGCAGTTGGGAATTTAGTGGGCTCGTGTGCTCTTGCAAAAGTCTTCTTTGCTTGCCTGCATACAAATTTTGGTTATGAGTAAAAGAAAAGGTAAAGTATTTTGTCTTATTTTGGGAAGAAACCCTGTAGAAATGTAGCAGAAAAGGTATGATTATTTTTATGTATTTTTCAAAATAATATTTTAGCTGCCCCTCTTTTTTTTTTTTGCAATTTTAGTTTCAACTTTGTATTTTCTTCCTCACATGCTGAGAAACTGCATCTTAATCTTTCTTTTTTCGTTTTTTAACTTCATGATGTCACACTACTTCGAGGGAGGGGGGGGGGGGAAAGGGGTTCGAGCAATTTTGGCAAGAAGTGTGACATTACACATTTTGATTTCTATAAAAACATGTAAAAAATCAGCTGATTAAACTTATTTTTGAAGTTTTTTTATTTTCATAATTTGATTTTGAAGTTTCATTGATTTCATTTTATATTGAAAATACCGCTGCTTATTAAGGTTTGAACTTACTTCTAGTTAAAATTTTAAAAGAAAGTCTTAGGTATTTACTTTTAAGATAAATAAGTGCGGGTGTTTTTTTAGAATTAATTAATTTTTTTTTTTTTTTTTGCTATTATGCACTAATTATCTTTTTTTCTATTTTAACCTTAATCTCATCTTCTACCAATTAAGCCCACGTGTAATAATTATTATTGTTATGCTCACAAATGTCATTAAAAGTTAAAAAATAAAATTAAAAATTTGACTCTTTAACGTAAGTACCTTATTTCTGAACTGCAACACTGCAAGTACATGTGCTCATGTAATATAGCGTGATATGTGACAAAGGGGGTAGGGCGTGTTGGAGAGTGATATCTTGTGACAAAGGGGGGAGGGGGATCAAATATATTGAAAGAAAGTGTGACACTGTTTATGAATGGTCCCATAGAGCGTTTACAATAACATTGCAAAGGTGAAAAATACCGCGACAAAATTACTCGTATACTTTTACTTAGCCTAGTCATAAATTTACATTGAACAAAAAGATCTTGATTGGTTCTTATTATATCGCTCATGGGCTGCAATAGTGGCACAACTCAAAAAAACTCGCGTTTCGGACTAAGAACAGATTGTGAATATAAAATACACATTTTTTTCAGCAGCAATACTAGCATAACTCATAATTCAATATTAGGCCTTAAGATTTAATAATAACTAAAGCATTTCTTTTATGTTTTTTCCTTAGCAATCAAAAGTTTAAACCCACTTATCTCAAAACATGATTTTTTGAGCTGTGCCGTAATTGCAGCCCATGAGCGATATGTATAATTTTGGAAGTGCTTTATAATTGTCCACGACTGCAAATCCAAGTTATACAGCTTTTTTTGACTTCAAACTTAAAAAAAAAAAAGGAGTTTGCAGCATTTAGGTTAAGGAAAAAGAAAACATCCAGTTTTTAATTATTTACATTTAGTTATGACAAAATATGGAAGGCTTGAAACTTGAGAATAAGTATGAATTGCTTAAATTGTCAAAACTAAAACGGAATAGGGAGTAATTAATTCTCAAAACAACGTATGTTTTCTGTTAACTCTCTCTCATCTTTTTTTTTTTTTTTTTTTGAAGTAATACTTCTGTGGGCGAAATTGAAAATATAATCTCATCATGCAACATGCAACCAGTGTTTCTTTCAGGCATCTCTCCGGGGAGGGGGGGGAGGGCACTGCCCCCTCAGAGATAACCAACTGCCCCCCCCCCCCCGGAGAAAAAAATTCAGATCACAGATTTTAAAAAAAAATGAAAGAAAAGAGAGATTACACGTTTAGGACTTCAGTTTCAGAAACACTTTTAGGGAAAAGACATCGAACACTGTCACTAGCGACACCAAAAGTAGCCCAAAAGATAAGAATTTATTTTGAAGAATTTGCGGGGGAAGACAAACCAAACTCCCTTCTGCTTCCTCTAAAATTACTAAAGAATCTCGAATTGTTAGGCAGTTTTCAAAAAGTTTCCTGGGGAGAGCCCTCGATCCAGTCTATGCCTCCAGTAACATTGACAAAGATAGACTGAAACTTCATTTTTAAGACTGCAGTTTCGAAAATTTTCTTTGGGGAGAACTTCTGAAACTCCTTCCTCTAACGTCCCGAAAGGGCATAAAATTGCATTCTCAGGAGCTAAATTGCGAAAAAATTCCGGGGGAGAACCCCCGGACCCCCCTTTTAGAGATAGTCAAAACGTTATGGTTGTAAGATCAGTTTCAAAAATTTAAGATAAGAAGCCGAAGCCCCCAAAAAACACTGCCCTAACTTCACCAAAGGTAGTCTAAAATGCACCTACTGTACATGGTATCAAAAATCTATCATATACTGTGACGTCATAAATTTTTTAAATCAAACGAAATATGGTTTACAAAAGGCCGTATCCAGAGGGGGAGGCCCACGCCCCCCCCCCCCCGAAAAATTTCTGGCTACGGCCTTGCTGGTAACAGATTAGCAATATTCAATTCATATACGGGTCCATTCCATGTCAAGTGATCCAAGGAATTTTACCTCACCCTTTTTGATTTCTTTCAAATTTGGCTCATCAACTGTACCCCTCAAGGTAATTAAAAATCCAAATTTTTAGATTTTTATCTTGTTTAGTTTTTTAGTTATGAGGCTTTGATTTTGTAAAAAACTCACATTTTTACATGTAGGCCTCAACACAAAACAGGCCATAACTCATCAACAAATAGAGATAAAAAGTTCTAGTAAAAAGCATTTTGAAGTATATTAAATGCCGTTTCATATGATATGCATCATGACAAATTTTATAAAAATTTTAAATTTCAAAAAATGACCTTAAAATTTAAATTTTAAATTTCTCGAAAAACGTAGTTTCAATTTTTTTAAAAAAATTCTCAAATATTTCTGTGCATTTTATCTTTGTCTATGCAAAATTTCAACTTGGGCATTCAATGGGATCATATTTTCCCGAATTTTCAAAAATATTTGATTTACCAAAAAATGAGCATTTTTGTTATTCAAGATATTTTAAGATGATGATTCCTTAAAGGAGATGATTTAATTAGCCTTCTAAACACATCTGTGCATGAGTGAACAAGCATGGACATGTCTGTGCATGAAATGAATGAGTTAAAAATTTATTTGGGGGGAGGGGGGCAACAAATTCATACACATGTTTGTCTTATCATAGCTATTTTAAAGTATTGATTTCAAATTATTCAATAGTTATTTTTAAATGAACAAATTGACTTATTTTATGCAGTAATAATAATTTTTTCCTGATTAATTGATTGATTTCAGATATATTTTAATGAGATGTTAATGATACGAGGAGAAAAAAGTATTTAATTAAATTCATCTGAAATGGTGTGAAAGAGGCACAGCTGCTAGAGTTTGTGACTTTCTGTTGTTGCTCTTGATTTGCACTTATAGCTTCTATTTGACAAAGAAAAAACAGAGATATTTGTTTTATCTGCATCCTAGCATTTCCATAACTCTGAACCAAAACAGAAATACACATAAATATAAGGAAGGAAGGAAATTTAAAACAGCTGCTAGACAGGTGTTGCAAAAAGATAAACAATGGGAGGGGGGTGGGCTGCTATCAAAAATGGAATGAAATAGAAAGGACTTAGTCTGAAATAGGAATTATAAATAAAGTAAAAATCACCCATGGTGGGTTGGCTTTTTTTTTTTTCAAATTGCCAAAGTTTACTGCCTGGTGGCGAATGTCGAGTGGTTAGTTTCATCTCCCTTTTGAAGGTTGCAGTCATGCTTAAAATCCAGAAAAAAAACATTTCTTTCAAAAATAGCAATTGCTGTAATCCCTTTGAGAAAGTACGTCATAAGTCTTTTAGATATCTAAGACCAGTTCTGCCTTGGATGTGTGAAGTAAAGCCCTGCATTAGACCTGATTCAAAAATTTTTGACACTTGTAGGAAAAAGCTTGCTAAATTAAAAGAAATTGATGAAGAAATAAATGATCCATTGGACGTTTCATTTTCTGATCCAAGCACTTCTGTAGACTACTTGAACAAATCTCTTGAATTTGCAGAAGAATCGCCTATTATGAAAAAGCGTATAAAAAGTGATCCATCGTATTGCCACAGAAAATTAGAAAAATTGACGAAAAATCTAACCGAGAAACTAATAGTCAAACAGACGGCACAGAATGACAGTGACAAAGATGATACAGATACCGAAATTATTGCTCAGCTAAACGAAAAGTTTAGGGAAACAGAAAGTATCAACGAGAAATTTCTTATTTTGACTGTTCTCCCCAAAAGTTGGACAATTAAAAACATTGAAACAGAATTTCAAGTCAGTAATAGAATGGCAAGAAAATCTAAAGCACTCATGAAAGAGAAAGGGATACTTTCATCTCCAGATCCAAAACCAGGAAAATCTTTACCGGAGTTAGTAATACAAAAAGTCCTTGAATTTTACAACAGTGACGAAGTAAGCCGGATAATGCCAGGGAAGAAAGATTATGTGTCGATGAAAACAGATGTTAATAATAAACCTGAACATGTGCAAAAGAGGCTAATTTTAGGAAACCTGAAAGAAATTTATCGTTTATTCAAGAATGAGCATCATGAAGATAAAATTGGGTTTTCGAAGTTTGCCGAGCTTCGGCCTAAAAATTGTGTTTTAGCAGGAGGAAGCGGCACACATTCTGAATGTATGTGCACAATTCACCAAAATGTTAAATTGATGTTAAGTGGAAAGATATTTAAAGAACTTGTTATGAATGATGGATCTTGCTCCGGTGACTACAAATGTTGTGTTAAGAAAATAATGTGTTTATCACCAAGTTCGAAATGTTACTTACATGATTGCGAAAATTGTCCAGGAACAAAATACCTAAAAGATCATCTATTAAATGCTCTAAGCGAACAAATGATAGAAACTATTATATATAAGCAGTGGGTGTCAGTAGATAGATGCAATTTCGAGACCATTATAAAAACATCTGAAGATTTTGTTGACACACTCTGTGAGAAGCTTTTAGCTTTGAAGACTCATTCTTTCATAGCCAAAGAACAATCTGCATATTTTTCCTACTTAAAGGAAAACATGAAATTAAATGAGGCTGTCGTCACCTTAGATTTTTCAGAAAATTATTCATTTGTGGTCCAGGATGAAGCACAATCTTTTCATTGGACGAATGACCAGGCTACAGTACATCCATTTGCTGTCTATTACAGAGATCTAAGTGGAGTAAAATATAAAAGTTTTGTGTTCATTTCCAATTGCCTAAAGCATGATACTATAGCTGTCCATCTCTTTCAAAAGAAACTTATTAAATTTTTCAAAGAGCCATTACTGCCATCTTTGGAAAAAATTTTCTATTTCTCTGACGGCTCAGCATCCCAGTATAAAAATCGAAAGAACTTCGGTAATATTTGCCTTCACCAAAAAGATTTCAACATACAGGCAGAATGGCATTTCTATGCCACAGCTCATGGAAAAGGAGTGTGTGACGTCTTGCTGCCAAAGCCAGAATTCAAAAACTGCATACAGATCAAATCCTCACACCAGTTCAACTTTTCAACTGGAGTGTTATAAACATTCCTTCTATTCAGTTTTTTTATGAAACTATTGAAGAATATTCAGAGGAAAGAGAACTATTAAAAGATAGACTTCTAAGAGCACTACCTGTCAAAGGAACACAGAGGTTGCACAGTTTTGTTCCATTCAGTGAAAAAGAAATTACTGCAAAAGTGTATTCACATAGCAATAACTTAAAAAAACACAAAGTCTTTGAAGATAGTTCAAATGTTTGACAAACCTAAAAGGGTATATTACATGCTAATATGATAAAAAGTGGTGGCTGGCTGAAGTAATTTCAACAGATGTGCAACAAATTAGTGACTCTCAATTTCTTACCTTCAAGAAAATCATCATTATTTTTTTACAGCAATAGTAAATAATTATATATATGTAGTGTCGTTTCTAATATTACAGTTGATTTGACAAAATGTTTTCTAAAAGATACAGTAAAAGAAGTGAAATTATAAACAGGCTGCATGTTTTATTATTTTGTATTGTGAAGTAAAAATTACATTTTTTTTTTTCTAAGAAGGTTTTTAATCCCTACTCTTAGATGGGACACATTACTAAAGTTCTGGAGTACATTCTTACTAAGAAATGTTTTGATTGTTGAAATTACACTTACTTAAAACTACCTTAAAATTGCTTGAATCTGAAAAAAATGCATTTTTTTTTCCTAAATGGAATATTTTTGAAAATTCGGAAAAATATGATCCCATTGAGTGCCCAAGTTGAAATTTTGCATAGACAAAGATAAAATGCACAGAAATATTTGAGAATTTTTTTTAAAAAATTGAAACTACATTTTTCGAGAAATTTAAAATTTAAATTTTAAAGTCATTTTTTGAAATTTAAAATTTTTATAAAATTTGTCATGATGCATATCATATGAAACGGCATTTAATATACTTCAAAATGCTTTTTACTAGAACTTTTTATCTCTATTTTTTGATGAGTTATGGCCTGTTTTAGGTTGAGGCATACATGTAAAAATGTGAGTTTTTTACAAAATCAAAGCCTGATAACTAAAAAACTAAACAAGATAAAAATCTAAAAATTTGGATTTTTAATTACCTTGAGGGGTACAGTTGATGAGCCAAATTTGAAAGAAATAAAAAAGGGTGAGGTAATTTTTTTCTAAAATTTTGGATCACTTGACATGGAATGACCCATACGTCCATTCCATCGACCGCTGAAACGCTTTTCAAACACAGAAATGTCCTGATGAAAACTGTCCCCATGCTCATCATAAATTGCACCAAGGTTTTGAGAAAAGAAGTCCATATGGTCTTCGAAAAAGTGTAGTTTTATGACATATAACAACCTTATAATACAAAAGCATTTTATCGTGTCACCAACAAGATTTTCGTAGTTTTCAGCTTTCTCATTTCCAAGGAAACGTGAGCACACTGATTTAAAAATCAGGCAGGCGGATTTTTCGGCTTCTGACTGTTTGTTTTCATACTCTTCATCATGAAAGGACTTCCTTAAGCTGTGGGGCAAAAAAAATCGTTTCTTTTACTTTTGCCTCACTTAAATTTTTGAATTCGTTCCTGAGAAGCAAGAAAGTCACTTCTTCTCTGTCCAGAGCTTTTACAAATATTTCGATAAACTAAGTTTAATGTGCAATAGTGGAAAAAAGGCACATTGTAGATTTACAAGTGGCTCATTTGATATGCTTTTGCCACTCATAATTTTGAAATTGCCTTTGTGTTTGCAGAACATACTACAGAATTAAATAGGGAAAAAATACTTAGATGGAAGAGTGCTGATAAACGAGCCCCACTCTTCTGAATTTTGCTCATGTCCTAATGCTTGAAATAGTACGTTCACATCACAGAAGCATACTAATTTTCTTTCTCCGCAAAATAGACTACAAAATGCCTTTGTCGTCTAGAAAAAAACTCGAAACTTCGAGAAGTAGTTTAAGCTTTCGTTGGTAAAAAGGTAGCTAAAGTAACCCAAGTTCATTAAAAAGGTCGCTAGAATGACAACGATCTCACTGTCAATGAGAAAAATATAATTTATGATAAATTAAGTCGAGAAATTATTAAAATATGCACATTTATCCAGAAAATACGTAAAAAGCTAAAATGTGGAATTTTGGGCAAATGGTACGTGGTAGGCAAAAAATAATTGCAGATTCGTAATTTTCAGCGAAAAATACATAAGAAACATAATTTTCATCTAAGGCACATTTTTCGTGTTGCACAGTGTTATCAATCTACCTAGACATTTTACCTCTTTAGCTCCTTAACGATTTTAAGATTTCAGTAATCATTAACACTCTAATGCCCAAGTTTTTTTCGTCACCCTCCTTGAGGCGGAGTTGGGAAATCTCGCACCTTCCGTTCTTGGTGGCAGGTATGAGCGAGACCACGGATTGGCGAAACCTGTGGTTAACCTAATTGGCTCTTAATAACTCAGAAACTCCGCCTTACTGCGTTAGTAAAAGTACCAATCAGTGAAAACGAGGATGGGTTAACCCAGTAATTCACTTTTTTTAATCGTCGTCCGCCTTGAGGCAAAGTTTGGCATTAGAGGGTTAAAGAAAAAGAAATCTTAAAACAAATAATAAATTTAAATTAAGGAAAAAAATATTGCTTATGTATTGTATTTAGTAAAACTACAGCAAATAATTTTTGAAAACTACCTTCATAACTGTAATTAGTCATTTTGAAAGATAACGGGGTGGGAGTCTTTAATTTCAAACGTCAAAAGTGTCAGAAAAAAAGTTATTACTTTTCCGACGTTATAAAATCTTCTGCTGTAAAGTAAGAAGAAAGTATATCCGTTTCTGACAAATTTTGTGATATATTTTTTTGCTAGTAATGACTAATCTCCTTTTGAGCCATCAGGAAGTTTTTATGTAAGCTAACAAAAATACCTAAGATAAGTCAAAATGCTAAAACAAAAATTTTGAATATTTTCAAGTTATAAAGATTAGTTCATGATATAGTAGTTAAGTTTGAAGATAGAAATCTTTAATTATTTTGAACAGTACTGGGTGTTTTTGAAAGAATTTTGGGGTTTCAACGCTTTGTAGTATTTATTACGTAAAAGTTACAATCATATTTATAGCATGAAACGAAAGAGCAACTCAAACAATTTTGTTTGTTGATGACGCGCATACGCTAGAAAGTCTCTGTGCATGCGCTGGAAAGCGCTAGTAGCAAAAAATTGCAACTAGTGGACAGAAATCGTTTCTGTGTTCTGCAGTTTGCAATGAACAAATTTGAAGTTACTGTAGAACGTGCATTACGGATTAAGTTCATATATGATCCCTCCAAGTCGTAATAATATCTGTAGATGGTGTCATTAGTTTGCAAATACCGATTGGTTGAACATCACTGTACTCGAACGCTGGATTGGCCGCAAAGGGCCCGGCTTGTTTCACATGGTCCCCACGCTCACCCGATCTCACGCCATGTGAGCTCTACCTGTTGGGGGTTCCTAAAGGATCGGGTGTAAGTGCACCTACTGCCAGTTGACCTACCCGACCTAAGAAACAGGATTGAGGCAGTTGTTGCAACAATTTCCCCGCAAATACTGAACAATGTTTGGGAAGAACTGGGCTATCGACTTGATGTGACGAAAAATGATCACATAAACACGTATAAGCTCGTACGTAAAACTGTTTGAGTTGCTCTTTCATTTCCTTTAATAATTAAAATTTTACGTTTTACCTTATAAATACTACAAAGCGTTTAAACCCCGCTATTCTTTTAGAAACACCCTGCACATAAAATACACAGCCCAAAAAATATAAAGCATAAAATACGATTGATAAAAGGAAATGTGGGGTAAAATATTTAGTTTGTCTGCAGGGTAACATTTTTCTATGTTACATAATATGTAGTTGATTCCAGACAAAAATTAGTTAACTATGAATAGGCTTACCATATTTTTGGTTAGTGAAACCGGGATGCATTAATATAGGATGGGCATACCGTTTGGTCTGGGGGAAAATTGGAAAATTGCCCCCAATCACGGCCCGACTGGCTGTAGAGCCTTCTCAGTTTCACCTTATAGGTACCGTGATTGGGGTACTATCAACTTTATTGAAATTAATATAATTTTGATACAACACAACAACACAACACAGAGAAACAGAGAAAACGAAATGATACAACAGAGAAAAGTATCAGATAAACTACTGACAAAAACAAAAACAAAACACACTTTACAGCATAGACAGACAAGGAGAGGCATAGGTGCAGAAGTGGTTTAGTTGTTATTGATAAATTAGACGTTAGGAAAGAGTTGGAAAAAAGGTATTTCTATTCAGGACTATGAAATGAAGTAATTCAATTAATATTGAGAAGGCAGTCTTATCGTGAATAGTGTAGCGAATCCACTGAGGACGGATGGCAGGAGAGAGTTGTAGATGGAACTGTCTTGTGAAGTTGCAGTGGAAGAAGTAATGTTCGTTGTCACCATGGTCCCCACAGATACAGTTACTGTCTGGGAGAAGTGAGCGTCGAAAGAAGTAGTCCGGAGTTAAGCCATGATTTGTGTAGAATTGGTTCGTAAGGGAATGATGAAGTCTATCAAAGGAGACAGTAGAAAAGATATGGTATGTCCATCGTCCCTTGGTAGAAGAATCCCAATAATGCTGCCAATCCTTAAGAATAGCGGTTGAGATGTTCATTTTGAAGATCGTTACGGGGAGCGGGAGGAAAAGATTCGTAGGTTGTTCCGCAGCATTTTTTGCAATGAGGTCAGCAGCATCGTTTCCCTCAGAGTCTGCATGTCCTTTAGTCCAAGACATTGGTCTGGGGGGTATGGAATACCCCTCCCCCTAGTGGTGGGGGGGTATTACCCCCCCCCCTAATTTTAAATGTTTAGTACAAGTTGTCATGTGCAGACGGGGCGAAGTGAAATACATATTTGATTTCAATTTTCCACTACATCAATCATCAGATAAATAAATTTGTCGTTCATTTATTCATTCATTTAATTATTAATTCATTTATTTGTTCATTTATTAAGTAGCTTTTGCCTTCGTCCTTTTTATTAATCATTTATTTTTACATTCATTACTATTTTTATTCATTCGCTCGTCTTAATGAATGATTGATGTTAGTCATGTTTAATATAAACTATTTATAACCCTTTTTATTTGTAAACATGAATTATTACAAGTTATTTGGACAACCATACGAATGCAAATGGTTAGTTATCCCATAGAAAACTAATTCATTAGGAAAATGTTATTCTAATGTTACTTTTAATTTTCCCCATGCATGGTGTAAATGTGGTAATTTTTCATCTTTACTTTAAGGTACAAATTGGCAGCCTAAAATTAAAAAATAATATTTCAATGCAAGTTCTACTATATAATTCATAGTTCCCTCTTTATGTACTGTTCTTTTTTTTAAATAATAAATATCCAATTTATTCATTTTGAAAAAAAAAATGTATTGATCCTAACGATTTCTCTTTGCCCCACATTTCTTTACTTAAAATTTTATGCAAGTGAAAATTTTCCTAATATAACATATAGTAAATAATTATCAAAGGATTAGGGAGTTTGACTTCAAAACAGAAATTGATATTGATGATGAAACTCAAATATTTATAAAGCGACATTTGCGATATAAATAATAACCAAACAACATAAGGCGTAGAATTAATATGAGTTAAGTAGTTATCGTTATTTCATACATAAAATGCAAAGAGTTCAATATTGAAAAATATATCAATGACACCCTCCCTTCACATTCCAAAACAGACAAATTCATCCTGATTTGTTTACGTATAAGGGAAAATCGCTGTTTACATTTGAAGTTTTAATTAAGTGTAATTTTTGTCCGATTTTGATGTGGATTGCTTTTAAGTGTCCCCAGTATCTTATATTATTATTTTTAAATATTTCCAGAATTCGAAATGGTTGCTTAAACAAGAAGTTCCGTCTAGAACTATACGAGCCTACTTTCCCGTATACAGCGAATTCAAATTTATAATCTAGCTATCTCTCTCTTGTCTTTCTCGTTTGCTTTAGTTCTTAATTGCTTCAAATATACCGTTTTCAACGGTTAATACATATTCATTCAATCATTCATTTATTAAGTCATTCATGTATTTATTCACTCATTTATTCATTCATTCTTTTGCTTATTCATTTAATCATACATTAATTCAAAAATATTCTTGAAAATCCCGATCAAAAAATTGCATAGGAAAATAGGCTCGTTAGTTCTGGATGAACTTTCTATTTGTACATGTTCTACGTCATAAGAGCTTTCCGATAAAGTTTGTTTCAAGCAAATCGGTCCGTTTGATCAGGAATTATATAGGATTGAAATTTCCCCGTAGGCGGTATGTTAATTTTTTTTGAACTGTTCAAAAATGAACAAAAACTGTTCAAATCAATATTTCACGCCAAGAACTTCTTCCAGTGAGCTTGTTCATGGAAACTTAGATCTTGTACCCAGAGTTTACATAATTTGCTTCATTTTCACCCATAGGCGTTAATGTTAAAATTTTTTGAACTGTTCAAAATTGAACAAAAAATAAGATATGGGAATCAGATGTCCTCGCCGAGATCTTTCGAATGCAAAAAGAATTTTTCGAATCGGACAATTCGTTCAAAAGTTATTAGGGGGGACAGACCGACAGACAGACAGACCGACAGACCGACAGACACACTTTTTCCCGATCTCAAAACCCTACCTTCAATTTTTTATTTTTCAGTCTTTATTTAATTACTTAACTTATTTTTGACTTTTCTTGATTTCTAACGATATTTTCATGATACATTAAGCCTTCTTTCATGCTTTATTATTATTTTTTTTTTACTTTTACGGGAAAGTAGGCTAAAAATAATCTTTAGACATTTTTTTTTGACGATTTGTATAAACTACTTTCCTGGCGTTCTGATGAACAAACGATCTGCATGAGCTAGTTTCCTGACAGTTTGATGAACAAACGATCTGCATGAACTAGTTTCCTGACAATATGATGAAGAACCAATATGTATGAACTAGTTTGCAGACAGACAATCTAATGAACAAACGATCTGCATGAGCAAATTCTTCCACTGAAATGAAATATTTGAAACTGATATATTTCTATCACAATAACTTCAGTTAATGCACTCAAATGGATCACAATTCTTAAAATATCCTTAATACGACGATAAGAATAAATAAATTAAAAAGAAAAAGTGTCCATCTGCGGCCTGACTTACACCACCGTCATTCTCAACCTAACTGGCGTTCGGTTTTATTTCCCGGCTTCAACCGAACTGGCGTTCGGTTGAGTAAGTGAACAGTTGACCACATTTTGACACATTTCGATTGATATAGCGACGATATCCTCTTAAATTTGCTGTTTGAGTTCTGACAAGGATGAGGCCACTTTTGAAAAACCTTTTGCTTCAGGTAGCCACACAAGAGGGTGGAAATAGCCGCTATACCAATCGAAATGTCAAAATGCGGCCGAAAACTTCAGAAATCGCCTTCATCAATGTATAGCTGATGGCGGACCCTCATCTTTCCGATATCATTTTTAAAACATAATGTATAAAACGGCATGATGTACAGAATAAGAAAAAAACCCCAATTTTTGTTAGTTGCTTTTTTTTTTCTTTAATAGATTTTCAAACCCCTGTTTGATTGGCCGCACCTCCCTGTACAATAATCGCCTTTCAATCACGCTGCCTGTAAATCGGTTTTTATTTCGTGAATAAAATTTCAAAAGGAGAAACAACTTACAGATGCTACACCAAAGGATGAGCTGAAAGAACATTTTTTTTCCAAGCCATACCTCGGTGGAAAAATTGTGAATTAAGGGAGCTATTTTTTCAAATTGATGGGGAAGCTTTATTCCGGAAATAAACCGGTTTTATTTATCTATCTATTTCTTTGCCAAAGTTTATTTAAACTCCAGCAATTTATGTTGTCCATATTTGCATTAATTAAGGTTATACAGGGAACTCAGTACACACTAGTGTTTATGCTTTTTTTAATCTTATTTACAATATATTTTTTCATATGCGTTATATATATATATGAGAATGCAGGGTAGGAAATATTTGTATTCCCTCCGGAGCTAAAGTTAATCTTAAAGTCAAAACGTACAATTATTTTAGACAATTGTCCTTTTTTTTACATATCTAACGAATAAAGTTTTTTCAATTTCTATAACTTTAAACTAATATTGAATGCATTTTCTAAAATGAAATAATTCTGGGTAAGAAAAACCGAAGAATAAAATGGTACGTAAAAAAGGTGTAATTGGAGAACAAGAAAAGACCGTATTCAATGTAAAAAAAAATTTTAAATCATTACAAAAAAAAGCTCGTAATATGATAGGAAAAAAATCCCTCGTATTAGCTAGTAAACCCTTTAAATTTCTCAAACACTTATTGACCAGGGAAAATAGCCAGAGACACACAATTGACATTTCAAAATAATTACCGGTTAAGAAAATAACGGACGAGATTTATGTTTTCTAATATATTAGCGATCAAAGATCATGGATTAAAAGGCAATAATTGATTTATTCCACAAAATCACAATATATTCTTCAATCTTCTGTGTAGTTAAACATTGCATTTAAGTTGTTTATTACGCGTAGCTTTAAAAATTAAAAAATCCTGAATGTACTAACCTTTGACTTTCTAGTGAAAATTCAGATATTGTTTCTAAAAATAAGGGGCTTACGTTTTTTGCAACTCAAAATCTCAGTCGCAACGACTCACTAACCATTTCCGCGACAATTATTATAATTCAGGGTGTCTCCCACGAAATAGCTTCGCATAATTGCCTAATTTCCAGTTTTTTCTTTTTTTTTTCTTGTAAAACACATCATATTTTGTTTTCGAAAAAAAAATGTTTTACAGTAAAATTGAAATCTGACAGCAAGTAAAACATAGTAAGATGCGTTGAAAAAAGAAAAAAAAATGCTGTTTTTATGCGGTGTCGTCAAAAGAAGAAAAAATATGCGGTTTTATCTACACTTATGTATTTTCATATCGTGGGGTAAGAACTACAACTAGGTAACTAGAAACTTGGCAAAGTATAGGCAACTGCGAAGAAAAATTCCATTAGGTTAGGCCTACAACATACTACAACCAGGAAACTGTTGTGCACCATGCACATAAAGGTGTTACTCAGAATTTTCAAAATTAGATAAGTTAATTTTTTAAAAAACTTCCATCTGTGATTAGGCATTTTTACATATCTAGAGGTATTAGTATTTTTTTGTTCGAAATAAGACATAAGCAATTCTACTTAAATACAATTTAGAAATGGTGCAAAAATACCATTTTATCAAGTCTTCACATTCTCCAATAATCGTGAGAAGACATTTCTCGAGAACAACTCAATTGTAGCTACCTAGTTGTAGTACTTGGCCGACAGAGTGGCGTTGCAGTAAGGCACTGGCGCTCAAGTTCGCAGGATCAAACCTGGCCAAAGTCGGTGGATTTTCAAGATGCAGACAATCGACAGAGCCCATACGGTATGATTATGCGCCATGATAAAGATCCCTTGAGTATTCGTTTGGCGTGGATACTCCGGGATAAATTAAATTTCTAGTGCAGTTTGCATCAATTAGAGCTCAGTTGCCGTCATCTGGGAGACTGAACGACAAAAATTGCGGCAAGGGTACCACATTCAGTCTGGTGCCACTGAAAGAATTGGTACCAATCTCTGAGAACGCACTAGGTGTGAAATGGTTAAGAACTAATATATACGCAGTCCCTTTGAAAAGAGTTGTAGCACTCACCCTGCGATATAATCTGAGTTCCAATGATGATGAAATACAGCTTGGCAGTTTATAATTGAAAAGTCGATAAAATCAGAATAAATACATTTATAAAATAAAGTTACGTAGTCTCACATAAATACAACAAGGCTTCGTGTTCAGAGAAACTTCTCTAACGAACAAAAAACTGTTCTTTCAAATGGACATTGATTAGTTTCAATGTTACGTGACCTATGACAAGAAATTCGCTGTGGAGATGGTGGTGAAAGCACTTCGCGTAGTACATTAAAAACAAAAATGTTTTTATCCTTAACATCTTAAAGAATTTATAGGCTGACAGAAATTTCGCTACTACCTTGGGCATTTTCCAGGTGTTCTTTTAAGTAATAAAAGAAACGGGATTGCAAATACAAGAAACGCTGTCACGAAATTTTCACCAATTTTACTCTCGTAAATCAGTTATATTTTCAAAGGGAATAAAAGTGATTTCAGCAAATTCCACGCGATCTCACTTTGGATCAGTTTTTTTTCTTCAAAAAACATCACTAAACAGCATTATTTGTTATTTATTGTTGGGAATGAAACTAGGCTAAGAACGTCGTGTAAAATAACTGCTGTGTTTGAATTGTGTGTTTGGCTACTTTTTTGCAAAGCATTTTTAAAAAAAAGAATGAAAGAATGTTTAATGGTCTGGTAAAAATATCGTTAAAATAATAAAAAGTAAAAAAAAAAAAAAAGTAATTAAATAAATGTTTCAAAAAAAGTGAAAGTAAGGTTTTGAGATGTGGAAAACGTGTGTTTTGTCTGCCGGTCTGTCTGCCCCCAATCCCCCATATTAACTTTGTTCGATTCAAAAGAATGTTTTGCCGCATTCGAAAGATTTTGACTGCATTATCATTTCAATATTTTACTTTTTAATTTGAAAAATGTTTCGTCCAATTTTGAGCAATTCAAAAAATCTTAACATTAGCCCTTATGAGCAAAAATGAAGCAATTTATGTGAACTTTGGGCACAAGATCCAACTTTCTTTGAACAAGCTAATTGGTAGAAGCTTTCAACGGAAGCTTTTTTTTTATTTGAAAGATTTTTGTTGATTTTTTAACAGTTCAAAAATAATTTAAATTTAGCGCCTATGGAGAAATTTTAATCTTACATAACTTCTGTTCTAACAGACGGATTTGCTTTGAACAAACTTTATCGAAAAGATTTTATGGAGTTGAACATCTACAGTCTTGAAGTTCATCCATAAGTAAACGAGGCTACTATTGTCCCCTCAACCTTTTTGCATATGGATTTTTAAGAATACTTCCGAATAAATGAATGAATAAATGATGGAATGAATGAATAAATGCGTAAGTGAATCAATGAATGAATATGTATAAAACATTGAAAAAAGTACATTCAAGTAAGTAACTAAAGCTAAATGAGGAAGAGAGAATTAGATTTTGAATTTGGGAGAAAGTTTGGTTCCCCCTACTTATTCTAGCTGATTATCATTTGAAAAAAACTCTTTTGTTTTTATATTTCTAGATGAAAGTTTGAGGGTTAGTTTTTTATTACACCAGGAAT
Source organism: Octonoba sinensis (assembly GCA_038502835.1). Lineage (NCBI taxonomy): Eukaryota > Metazoa > Arthropoda > Arachnida > Araneae > Uloboridae > Octonoba > Octonoba sinensis. The sequence goes on from CM076604.1 coordinate 68,359,680, forward strand.
TACTATTTAAATTTAAATTTATTTAAAATGCAAAAAAAAAAAAAAAAAACGGCGAAAATCATTTTGTTGAAGTATTCTATAAGTTTGCTTGAAAGAAAACCATTGTGATGCACAAGAGAAAAAATTGTACAGCCCACATAAAATCGTAAATTTTAACTGTTTGTCGTCACTTTAATTAAATATGAATGTAGAAGTTATGTTGAATTAATACTGGTTTTTTTTTTCCTGACAAACATTGAAAAGGTTTTAAATGTAATAACATTTTATAACAATGTTAAAATTTATTTTACAGAGTGTTTATTCACAAAAAAAAAAGTTACAAAAAAAGTTTAATTTAAAAAAGTGTTCACAAAAGAAACTTTCTTGCTGAATCATTTGCTGTTTAGGGGGCAAAAATACTTCACACCATCATTTTTCTATAGTTAAGGCTGTACTATAATTCAATAAGTTTCAAACCGTTTTTTTTTCACTTTTCGTTTAAATCACGGAGAAGAAAAAAAATACTGTATTTTCAAACGTAATTCATCATTGTGAACTATAATAAGTGTCATATTATGAATTTCTGATGCGAAACTCGTAATTTAACGTCAAATTATTGCAACTGAAGAAAATAAATAGCAGGGTAGTTCTGATTTAATAATAGAACATTTATTTTAGAAGATTTGTTGGTAATGGCTCTGTTCCTCCTAAATATAGTTTTCCGCAAAAGCCCGAAATTTTTCATCGGGTGTTATTTTCTTATCACCCAAAACGTGTGATATTTTTTAATAAGTCAAACGTATGTGAAAGAAAATTTTTTAAGGAAATATTTAAATTCAGTGCATTATGTAATCAATTGCAATGATTATTATATCATCATTAAATTACGTAATTAACTAAATCGGGGTTTAAGTTTTGGGAAAAAAAAAAACTTAAAAGTTACTGACATTGTCTTTTTTCCGTCGTTGAAATATTACAGTATAACTAAATTTTTACTATTGTATACTTATTATTCTATATACAATTCAGGTTTATGGAAATACATTATACTTTTCAAAGACAGCTATGTTTTAGTTCTTAGACCCATGTTTAAAAATCAGTTGTTAAAAAAAAAAGAAAGAAAACGAAAAAAAGTAGAGGGTATTTTGGCTTATTAAGTAACTGTAAACTTTTTCTAGTGACAAATATTGAACCGTTAGTTTTTTTCAGTAACTTATTACCAGACATTTACTACTCTTCACAATTTCCAGGTTAAGGTGATTCTAAGATACTTGTTAACTATTGATTTTAAAAACTGATAATTATACATATTTTTTAACGGGTGTTTTGACTTTTCTAACGGGCTGCGTAACATTGGTTCTTAACCATTGCAGACCTAGTGCGTTCCCAGAGATTGGTACCAGCTTGTTCAGAGGCACCACAATGAATGTGGAACCATTGCCGCAAGTTTTGACGCTCAGTTTCCCTCTAGCTCTAAATGATGCAAACTGCACTAGAAATGTAATTTATCCCAGAGTATCAACGCCAAACGGATACTCAAGGGATTTTTAACATTCCGTATAATCATACAACATAAGCGCTGTCGATTTTCTGCATCTTGAAAATCCACCGACTTGGATCAGATTTTATCCTGCAAGTACGAGGCCTGCGCCTTACCATTACGCCATCCTGCCGGCTTTTTAACAAATTTGACAGCAGAAAAAAAAATCCTAAATTAGTGTTTTGATAACTGATCTCAATTTTATGGGTAAGTTGACTATGGAAGCTCTAGATTAGAACTATAATTTTCCAGTACTACTAATTAATTATACTTTTTAAAATGTTGTATTATGAATATTACATATTTAACGATCGAAAATGGCGTAATGAGAATACGTTACTTTACGGAAGTATCCTGGTCGTGTTACTGATATTTAAGCTAATTTAATACACTGTAAACGAAGAGGATTAATTTGAAAAAAAAAATTTCCCATTCATAGTAAAAACAAGTTTTGATACAAGTTACATGCGTACTCTCGAAACTTCAAACTAAATGTTATTTTGAAAACAGGTACACGTTTAATTTAATGTGAAATCAAATTCCTTTGATTGCATCTACAAGTTTAAACATTTAAAGTAGGATTATTCATTAGTGGTGCATCTACGCTTCCTCCGTGGTTCCAGGAAAGCATAAACGATAGTTCAATTAGCACTTTTCACGATTAATATTAATTTGATCATGCGCCATTTCACCAATCACCGCTGTTGAATAAATAATTATAAATTCATCTAACCCCTTACATCATTTTAAACAGAATAGCAATGCCCAGAAAGTATTTCTGCTATAGTTATAAGCCATGTTTAATAATTATCAAGAATATGAAGTAAAGTAAAAAAAAAAATAGAGTAAAGTAAAAATCATAGTAGCAGAGATGTAACAAAAATATTTTTTATAATGTGTTAATTAACAACAATTCGGCAAAATTAAGTATCATTTATTGCTGAATGACTTTCTTTAAACGCATCGCTTTGCTTCTTGTTTCTGGGCATAATCAAGGCAATGAACTTCACTATTAAGTTCCCATAGTCAACCTGCCCAACCCATATTATAAAGGGGAAAAAATTCTGAGGGAATTGTTTTCTCACTTACTGGGCTATCCGAGTATGTTAACATATGGTAATGGATTTGATTGAGTTCTTCTTAAATTTTCCTGTATCATAAATGAATAACAGTTTTGTAAATCTAAAAGCATCGTGAGCCATTTTCTTGGGGAAAAACTTTCGTGTCACAAATATCCACTAAATTACCCCCTTTTTAATAAAATTGTGCATATTGATATACATTCAATGACTCGCCGTGCGGTGGCCGGCGTAGAATAGCGCCGACGTAGTTATGCGTGTCGTAAGAGGCGACTAAAATAGCAACATCCGATCCGGGTGACATAAAGCTTGCTTTGTAGCATGACTATGGCCCCGGGTCGGTAAAGCAGGTCGGCAAAGCTCTGCCAGCCCAACCCTTTATGGCTGGTGCTAGTTGTCAGTTTGTCAGAGAGTTTGTGGGAAGTTCGAGGAGGACAGCGCTGCAGTCGCACCCCCTTCTACTGGGGGGTAGTTCGGGAAGGCCTTCGATGCTATATACGGTATGGCTGCAGTTAGCATTGAGTACATTCAAAGACTATTTTAATTTCTATGGTCACAAATAATTAATTATTAAACTAACAAACTCATCTTTAGAGCTAAACAAAACTTAACAATTTTTATCGCATGCTTTCGAAAAACTATTACAACTAAATATGATACGTTATAATGTGTAATGACATAATTAGAAGATGTTACGTGCAAAACAACAACATTGGTATATTATATCCATATTTGTTTAAAAAAGTAGAAAAAAAAATTTACATTTTACAGAACATTAACGTAACGTGTTTCGAGAAAGGAATAATATATCTTTATATGTATGACACTGATTTAAACGAGCTCAAAAATGTTTACTTTCCTGGCTATGAGCCATAACTGTACTAAATCATCCAGAGATAAGTTTTAAAAACAGCTTAAATGTTCCAAAATTGTTGCCTTATGGCCAAAAACAATTTATAGTAAAGATATAAGCTTCTAAATATATGGTACTGCCATTACTTCTTAAGATTAAGCTCCTCAAGCGTAAATAGAGAATTTTACTCCGTTATAGTTTCGTGAGCCAAAATTGCAATAAATAAATTTGCAAGTATACCATTGTCCTTAAATTAGTTTGATATTAGGAAAATCCCAACTTCATTTTAAGAACTTTTTTTTTCATTACAACATTTTAATTTTGTTAAATTGAACATTGACAAAACTATAGAGTAATGTTAAGCCTTTTTTCCCGGTTCTAATTTCTCTCTTCTCTCTCTTGCTAGTTTTAAATAATTACGTACAAACAAGAAATCAAAAGCATGCTATTTTGCCTTGATATTTCATTGAATTGGCTGAATTGTGTCACAGAACGTTTTTTACCTATTAAAACAAATTTTTATTTTCTTGGAGCAAATGTTTGCAACGTAAGTTACGCACACAATGTAGTTCACCATGAACTGAAAGCGCGTTTGCTTAACTTTAGAATGACATCATAAATTGGAACTGTCAAAAGTTTCTTTCCTTTTTTTACATTGCTTTTATAAGCCTATCGAGCAGAAAATAAGAATCTGATTATCGCCCTTTTAAAGTTAAAAAACCCTAACCTTTATGTTCCTTAAAAAAGTTTTTTTTTTCAACAAATGTGCAATCAGAAACACCCCGTAGGGGTTTAAACTTGGGTTATGCGAATGCTAAGATCACTTTTAACAGAGATATAATGGACGCTTGATTAAAAGTTATATAAATTGTAATCAAAAGTCAATTAATGCATTTCTAAAAATAGGGTTAAATCGACTACTCAATGAAAAATATAAAATTCATAAAATTAATTTAACTTTGTGCAATTAAACTGTAATAAAAAATAATTTTAAGTTAAGAAAGCACAAATAAGCATTATGTTTATATTCTGTTATTTCCAAACCCTGGATAAAAACCAAGATCATAATGTTGTATATAGGGATAACAATTACTCTTGCATTTTGAGTTTTATTAAAAATTCATTAAAATTAGAAGCACCGAATGCATTCATTAAATAATGAATAACAATATATATATAAATCAATAAAAAATAATAAATGTTAAAAAATAAAGAAAAATAAAGTCCCGTTCAGATTTACACAAACATTCAGAGCGTAGGATTTATCCTCTACATTGTCTTTGACGAGACGCATGATTTTCACGTACTAACCCATAGAACTATTTAAGTATTCATCTCGCATTAATTTAACACGCCTGCTTCGAACCAGTAGCGTATGTTCATTACACTGTAAAAAAAAAAAAAATTCTAGTTAAATCTTTCACCATAAAACTGAAGAAGAAAATAGGAAAATTTAGCTGCAACCAGCATTATTAAAGTTGATTCATTATAATAGTTTATCCTTTCACATTTATGGTGAAACTACACCATTATATTGGTTTAACTTAGTACGAAATGTTAATTGCAGATACAGTTCACCATTCTTTCCATTTTTTGAGTGAAACGTTAAACTGGAATTTTTTAAAGTGTATAACCTGGACGCGGTTTCCAAGTAATAACTTCCAAGGTACGTGCATAAGCACACACACCCATTTTTAAAATTGTACATGTCAAATTGAAAAACAAAAAATGAAACTAGAATTTCTTTAAAACTTTCATCAATCAAGAAAACAACCACGAAATACATTTTAAAACGGGTTCAGAATGCAACATTTAAAACATTCAATAGAGTGATAAAAATGATATATTCATCGCCACTACGACGATAAGATTTTCGGAAAAAAGACGCCTCATTAATTATAATTTATTGTTTACTTTCATGTCAATATACTAAATGACTGCCCGTGCGTTTTGCATTAATAATAAAATTTCAACTGTCGGTTATGTTTCGTTAGAAAAGAAATTGAGCTATTGCTGCAGCCTCTACTCTAGGTAATTAAATATGACTAGGAAATATATTTTCCTAATTGTTCGCACGAAAAGCGATGAGTAACGGGGGAAACAAGACTCAACAAATTGATTTAATGTATTACCGACTTTCTCCCGTTTCATAGATGGAAAGTAAATATGCATTTGAAAACTGTTACGAAAGCTCGCAATCTTTATTGCTGTTTATTCCCTCTTTTTTAAGACCCTAGAATTAGTTTTTAACATTTAACATGTCAAGATTTTCATTTTGCCTTTCTCTTAGTTTGATGAATTGAAAGATATAAGCTTGAGCTTCATTTTGGCTTTGTTTGTTACTCACACATTTATAATTTGAAAGAGAAATAAAGATCATATTAATAATTTCTGCAAATCTTTTCAACTATCTGAGGCAGAAATTGTAAGTCTAAATACTGAATTCGTACACAGAAAACCTTCTAAATTTGACGCTAGACGCTTTTTATTTGCTAAAAAAAGCGTTGGTGTTTTGCTTTTCATTGAGAGGTTACTCACTTATTAGGGTAGACAATCATTGCGAATTCTCAGAAAGTATAATTGCTACAAACGTGAAATTTGGCAAGTTAGCTCCTTATAGAGAGTAGGTATCCGCTAAGAAAGGATTTTTAAAATTAATTTCTTAAGCATAATTTAAATAGATAACCTAATTGGTGGAAGAAAACATTATTGCATACCTTAATATTACATATCAATCTGAGGTGCTCTTTTTCCTGCGCAGAAAAATGTATAGTTAGCTAAACCCTGTGTTTTAAATATGTATATACCTTTTTCTTTTTCGCTTTTATGAGCGAAATACCAGTCAATGATTAATCACAAAATCTCAGAAACTGTAAAGACTTCAAATTTTTGGCCTGGCAGATTCCTTTATACGGTGTAGATAACTCATAAGAAAGGATTTTTGATCGTTCTAGCTTTACATAAATATATAATTGAAGCCACCATGTTTTTTAGTATTTAGCAAAGACAACCGTTTTTCATCCATGAATTTCCTTCATATCTTCAGATGGCCAGTTTGAATTTAATAGTTTGCAACATCCAGTTAAGTTATATTACGTAATGACAGTTAACCCTCTAATACCTAAGTTTTTTTTATCGTCGTCTGCCTTGAGGCGGAGTTGGGAATTAAAGGGTTAATCCCCTATGCCCGCACCTTCCATTCATGGTGACAGGTATGAACGAGACCACGGACTGGCGGAACCGGTGGTTAACCTAACTGGCTCTTAATAACTCAGCAACTCCGCCTTCGTATTGACGGAATGGAGGTTTATACTGCGTCAGTAAAATTACCAATCAGTGAACACGAGGATGGGTTAACCCTGTAATTCCCATTTTTTTTATCGTCGTCCGTCTTGAGGCGGAGTTGGGCATCAGAGGGTTAATATAGAGTAAGGTCAAATGTTGAAAACCGTTGGTGTTAATCTCAGGGAAGATTATTTTTCACATGGCTAGTTGTATGTGGTTTCTTCCAGGATTACCTTGTCGGACGTCTTTGTAGTGATCCAGCCAGAAAGATAGAAAAAACAAAAATGTTGCTTACATGGAAGTTTTAAAAGGAAAAGATTCATCACTAAACATAAAATAATTAGTTATTATTAATACACAAATAACAAACCTCGCTCGTACGAAATTGCGGGTAACATCCAATATAATATATAAATTTACCTGAACAAATTGCAAATTACGGTTAGTGTTATTGTTAAGGATATATAAGATACATTTCAGTGTATGCATTAGTTTTATGCAAATTATTTTGACTTTTTTTTCGTTTTACTGCTTACGATTATTTTTCTTAAATGTATTTTTTAGCCTACTTTCTCGTAAAAGTTAAAAAATAATAGTAAAGCATGAAAGAAGGCTTAATGTATCGTGAAAATATCATTAGAAATCAAGAAAGTCAAAAATAAGTTAGGTAATTAAATAAAGACTGAAAAATAAAAAAATTTAAAGTGGTTTTGAGATCGGGAAAAAGTGTGTCGGTTTGTATGTCTGTCGGTCTGCCCCTCCCCAATAACTTTTGAACGAATTGTCCGATTCGAAAAATTCTTTTTGCATTCGAAAGATCTCGGCAAGGACATCTCATTTCCATATTTTACTTTTTGATTTGAACCATTTTTGTTCAATTTTAAACAGTTCAAAAAATTTTAACATAAGCGCCTATGGGCAAAAATGAAGCAATTTATGTAAATTCTGGGCACAACATCCAAATTCCTATGAGCAAGCTTACTGGAAGAAGCTCTTGGCGTGAAATATTGATTTGAACAATTTTTTTCATTTTTGAACAGTTCAAAAAAATTAACATAGCGCCTACAGGGAAATTTCAATCCTATATAAATCCTAATCTAACGGACCGATTTGCTTGGAACGAACTTTATCGGAAAGCTCTTATAACGTAGACCATGTACAGATAGAAAGTTCATCCAGAACTAACGAGCCTATTTTCTTATGAAATTTTTTGATCGGAATTTTCAAGAATACTTTTGAATAAAGGAATGATAAAATGAATAAGTGAACGAATAGATGAACGAATGAGTAAATAAATGATAAAAAATAAATGAGCGTATAAATGAAAAAATAAGTAAATTAGTGAATAAATACATGAATGAGTGAATGAATTAATACATGAATGACTGAATAAATGAATTAATGAATGAATGAGTGGGTGAATATGTATTAACCATTAAAAAAAGGTATATTTGAAGCAATAAGGAACTAAAGCTAAACGAGAAAGAGACAGATAGCTAGATTATAAATTTGAATGTGGTGTATACGGGAAAGTAGGCTCGTATAGTTCTAGACGGAACTTCTTGTTAACTGTGACTGGTGTTACAATTTAGAAACATTTTCTTACGAATAATATATCCCTTTAACAGTAAGACATTTTACAGATTCTAAAAAATTAAAGTTATTTCATTTCCCGTATGTCAGAAGTTATATCTTTTGTGAATGAAATATCAAAGACGTAAGGACTGTTCTTTGAAAATATATTATGAATAAATGCGAATAATTTACCTCCAGTAACAACTGTTTTACGCACAAATGCAATCTCCGATAATATTTTTTAGATATTTCTCTGCTATTTGCAATGGCGGGGGAAAGTAAACATTTAAAAACAACGGATAACATTAATTACTGAACTCGAGTGTCACACTTTCGAACCAAAAACATAACACCTAAATAGGCAGCAAAACTTTCGGAATAATCTATTTTTTTATTTAAACTTTTATGACCACACATGTAGATAGTTCCATTTATTTTAAATTTCCTCTCGCTCCTTGTTTTACAGAAGTAACACATATTTCCAGGGAATCTAATATCATGATTATTATTTTAATGATTTTGCGTTTGGTTTAGCAGCCGTGGTCCTGAGTTCTAATGACGCCATCAACTACTGCTGCATCGCAATTTCCGCAATAGCATTGGGGCGAATCAGAATTTTATTATGGTGGGGTATTAAGCGAGATTTTGCTTTGGCGTTCATTAAGGCTTCGTGAAAAAAAAGTTGAAAAAAGGAAGAATTAGAGACTGGTATGCAGTAAGCGTTTCACTCAGAGTTACGTTTTATGTTTAAACAGTTTTAGATTTAAAATAATTTTCGAAAACCGTTTTTTATTTTCTATTTCGGCGGAATGAAAGTAACGTTTTCGCAACATTTATTAAATGAGATCTGTTTAAGAAGTTTTTCTTACTCAATAATATTCTGTGTAAAATTATATTTAAAAAAGGATTGAAAATGCAAAAATGTGTGCATGCTTTATGTATGATATTATCACAAAGTGTTCTTAGTAATTACTATATTTGGAGAGATAAAAACTTGAACAACTTAAAAATATTACTTTCGTACTATTAACATTAAAAGATACGATAAACTAATTTTTAGTTTTCCCCTTCGAATGAAAAAAAAAGCATTTTGTGTAATTGTTTGCTTAAATTGTTTTACTTTCCGCTGAGAGGCATGGTGCTAGTGCACGTTATTTGTGGTTTCTGCATCACAAACAATACTAATTGTTATTTTCATGTTATCAATACCATATATTTTAAACATATGCAGGAGCAATTTTAAGCGGAAATTTTGGTCAAAACTTAAAATTGAATTTATTTTTTTATTTTTATGTACATTAATTCTATGCCTGATAAAAAAGATTTTAAAATGTTGTATAATATTTTTAATGGTTCAAAAAGCAAAATACAAGGATTCGTCTATAATTGAACGAGCCTACTTTCCCGTATACACTAACATCAAATTTATATCTAACTCTCTATCTCTCCCTTTCCTCTCTCTCTTAATTGTTTTATACTTACATTTTTCAACGGTTTACACTTTTAAAAAGTTTTTTTTTCTATTTCAATCCTGTTCTTTTACTCATCGGCATTATGACTTGTGCTTATCAATAAATGCCTTTATGTATTAATCCCATCTGAATTTCATTACAATCAGAAGGAAAACTGCGAAAGATACGCAAATATAGATGCTAATTTTCATTTTTGCACCTACGTGAGTAAAGGTAAGTTTTCTTTTGTGCATTTACAGTAGAATCTCGATCAAACGTTCCCGCATCTATCGTTTTCTCGTATTTGTCGTCTTGCCTCTACGACTTAACAATATCGCCCTGCTTTATGCTGAGTCGCACCCCTCGTTTTCCAGTATATATTGCTCTAAATAAATGGCATCGTAAGAATCGATCGGTAAAGGCTCTGCACATTTGTAAAAAAATCACATTCGGAGAACTCAACAAGTATATAACTAACTATCTAGAAATTTGTTCATGTCTCTATTAGTTACAGATTGTTATGCAGCAGAAAACTATCGAATTTATAATTACATGATTTAAATGTACTTGTAATTATAGCATGCCAGTAATTGCTTATGAGAAGTGGCATGGTTAAAAAACATATATTAATTCAATTAAAACTAAATATGCGAGGTTTATCTCAAAATAAGGAAAACAGGCAATACATGTGTATGTCTTAGTTAATAAATGCAGGCTAATTTGTGAAAGAAATAAAACGTCGGGAAATACTTATGTAGGAAAAACTAATCTTTTTTGATAAAAGAAGGCGAAATTCGAAATTAAATACTTTGGAACGTTTACAAAAGACATTAATTAGAAAAGAGAAAAGAAAAAAAAAAAAAAAAGGAATTTAGATGATACATCATTTTTCTCCATGCAAGTGGTTTTTTTTTTTCATTATATGCTAATATATTGCACTAGTGGAGTTCCAGAATACTTGATGCATCGCATCTATTTATCATGCGCACATTAATACATCAATTACATCAATATGTATATTTATTTTAATAACTTAAGATACGTTTAGTATTAATGTGTATTACATTCTTACATTCAAGCATTAGAAATATATTGAAAGATTACTGGGATTTTAGTAATTTTTGGATGTATTCTACCTTTCCTACGAATGAAGTTTTTAAATTGTACTTTAAATTTTAAAAACAGTTGTTCAATTTTATTATTGTTTAGTTTCAACATCAATTTATGTTTCCTAACTTTGAGTGAAATAGCAAACAAGCGATGAGCATAGTAATATAAAGAAATTCAATCTTAAATGAAGTTGTGTATTTTCTATGTCTTATAAAAGGAAAAATAATTTCCTTTTTTCTACTTAAGTGTAATTTTGCTCGCGGAGAATCAATGGAAGAAAAACAGGATTACACCTGTTTTGAATGAAGAAATAACATACAAGATATATTTAACTTTTGAGAACTTCAAGTAATTTTCAGGAAAGATATTTTTTTCTACTTTACAATTTGCAAAAACAGCATGTAATTTTAAAAATGAAAAACATTTAGATAATTCATTTTTTAAAAATAATTCATTCATACGTATGGGTGTCGTTTTTACAGTCTAAATATACCCTCTTACTGCAGAAGACGCATTGTATCCTATTCTGCGCAGTTGTTTGAACTGTTTTTCTCCTAAATTTACCAAACAAAACCAATGTCCATTTTCATCAGAATCCGACTCTTTGTGTGTGTGTCTTTTACGTGTTATTTTTCTTTCTCTTTTGTTTTTAAATGCAAGTTTTTAAATACATTTCAAAATGTTAAAAATTCGTGACACTAAATACAAATCTTCTACTTAGTGTATCATTCCCTAAACGACACACTTACAATATAATGCAACTATTTCAACAGCAAGTGGCATTTATATTTGGCTAATGAAACAGTGCAAGCATTTTATTCAATTACTTTATTAATAAACTCAATTCTTACCGAATTTCGCACAGAAAACTAAAACAGTGCAAAAGCTGTTGTTGCTTAAGTGGAAACTTGACACAAGATACAACCTGCGTTAATTCCACAAGGAATCTGTAATCAGATTTAGGGATGTCTTAATAAATCTTAATTCTATTACTTTCCACCCCAATTAAAGATTTTCTGCAAAGTACATTTGCTACGTTTTAATCTAGTTGGGTATCTAATACCTTATGGGATTTTAAGTGGGTATTTCCTTTGCTATCCGAATAATCAACTTTAATGTATCGTTTGTTTATTTCGTTAAAAGCATCTTTCACCGACAATTTAGTTTCATCTGCACATTTGAAAGGAGTCGTATTTTCCTAACAGTAAAATCCCGTTAAAACGCGGGTGTCGGGGGACATGTTTGGCACCCGCGTTATAACATAACTGCGATATAATGAAACTGTACCGAGGAACCACATTTACGAAATATACTCGCTCCTGTTGTACCGCTTTTAGCTTTATCAATTACTCTTAACTTTTCTTATATTGTATAATTGTTTCTCTTCTTATTTGATGTAATTGCTGTGCAAGAAGCACACCTTTCAAATGAGCGGTTAGTCTGTCGAGTGATAGGTTATTCAGATTAAATTTTTCTGCTCTTAGAGATTCCTAAGCTAAAACTATATCAATCGCAGCAAAAACAATTGTATTCTGACAAAATGGGGGCTTAAAAATCTTGTTATCAGCATGAGAATAGGAAGGAGGAGAGATTCTAAGAAAAAAGTAGATTTGTGTGGAAGGGGAGGAACGCACTTTTTAAAGAAACAATGTTCAGTTTCTTTATACACTCCCACGGACTAAAGAATATGCTTACTTTTCAAAAATTTCAAGGAATCTGGAATACAAAGCGTGGCTTGAGAGTCGGGGGACATTATAGTAACAGCGTTATATCCGATTCCGCGGTATTACGGGGTTTTACTGTATATGCATTTTTGATAAGATTCCGGATGTGTACTTAACAAAAAAAAAAAAACGAAAAGAGAAATCTGGGATTGTAAATGTGTTTCTACCCTGGCTCAATAGTGTCTCTAATAGTACTTGCGTATAAATACAAGAAAAGGGCAGCATTTGTTTTTGATAGTACTTGATATTAGCTGTCAAACGAAGTATATGTAGCATTTAACTGAAGTATGAACAGCAGAAATTTTTAACTTTTTGAAAATGTTAAATTTTATTCCAAAAAAAAACGTCATTTGTAGGAAGTTTTATTGCAAAGAAAACATTAGTGATGGTTTTGTAGTTAAGGACTTACAACACGGAAAACCACCCAAAAATATGATACTTTGAAGCATCGTCAGTTGCTTACTATTGTTCGTGATGTTTATCATCGAGAATAGATGCGTATAAAGGAAGGCACAGAGCTGAAGAATGCTTTCAATAAATAGTTGTTTTAATATTTAAACATACACATGTTTGTTTAAGTTTTACGCAAAAAAAAAAAGCGCAGAGTCCTATTCACACACCCAATACTTTCCGTCACATTTTTTAAAATTTTAATTATTATTATTAATTTCATACATTTATTGAGAATGAGAATTATTTCCTTTTACTAAGAAATAACTGATGATATTTCTATTACACTTTGATAAGTGTTATTCTTTACCTTTTGCCTGAAAAATGTACCAAGTACAATACTTTTAGCAAATATAATTCAAATGCATGTTTCACGTATGCGATAGGTTTTTCACAATGACCACAACGAAAAGCATAGACTATTCGTTCCATTCTATGCAAGGTCGCTAACGGCTGCCAAGGTAAAAACGATTCCTGTAGTCAAGAAAGAAATATTTTTATGATACTTATATCTTGTGGTATTTTTCATTATCTAAGGAAAAGTTGCACTGAGTCAAAATGTATTCGTACGCACTTATGTTAAAACTAGTAAGCCCGCCGCTCATACGAAACGACCGCTGTTCTAGATATTATAAATTGTAATGAAAATGATTTGTGCAAAGGTCTCTGCTAATTCAAACTGAATTACTCAGATCAGGCGGCGAGGACGCTCCTTTGCTTATAGACTAAGAGCTGGCTACATGAAAATATCGATCATAAGGTACACGGCTAGTTTTCGCACGAAACGTCTCTATTAGTATGTCCAAGTACATAGCCACCGGTCTGCCAGGGCGTGTGTGGGGCTTAAAGCAGGGGCGGGCCCTCAAAGTTGACGAATTTTAGCGAAAAAAAAATCATAAGGTACACGGCTCGTTTTTGCACGAAAAATCTTTATTAATATGTCCGAGTACATAGCCACCGGTCTGCCAGGGCGGGCGTGGGGCTTTAAGCAGGGGCGGGCATTCAAAGTCGACGAATTTTAGCGAAAAAAAAGACATAAGGTACACGGCTCGTTTTTGCACGAAACGTCTCTATTAATATGTGCGAGTACATAGCCAACGGTCTGCTAGGGCAGGTTTGGGGCTTTAAGCGAGGGTGGGCCCTCAAAGTTGACGAATTTTTGAGGAAAAAAAATCATAAAGTACACGGATGGAAGTTTCACGAATATGTACTACTTATTACTCGAAATCACGGAAAAATAATGGCAGACTTTTTACTAGGGGCGAATGTGGCGGCAGACCGCTTTAAAGGGGCGTGGATTTCGAGAGAAAAAAAAAGTACACGGACCGAAGTTTTTTGGAATAGTTGCATACCTCATTGAAGAGCACGTATGCCAAATGGCAGACTGATATCTTGGGGATAAGGCACTGGCAGACCGATTTAAAGGACGCACTGTATTGTGATATAAATGCTCGGCTCTCTTATTTCATGTGGAATAGCAAAGCAAGACATCATGGAACATGCATTAATCTTTTTACTATCTATTAAAATAAGTTACCAAAAGTACAAATTTAATAAATTTGAATTCCAATGCATTTATTCTAAGCAATGAATACAAGGAAAATGCAAAAGATCCCAAAGTGGCACGTATGTTTAGTGCATTATATTATTTTGCATTGATAGGACATGCACATATAAAAACCGAGGTTTCCGTTAAAATAGTGTATACATATAGATACATACACATGTGTGTATGTGCGTATAGATATAGATAGATATGTATATTAGGGTGGAGCGTAAAAAACTTTTTTTGGAAATTGTTTTTGCGTGAGGGCCTAAAAATTGTGATGTGGCGTAAGGAACATACAAGGAAAATTTTAACTTCTTCAATTAATATCTTCCAGTTCCAGTTTTGGGTCATAAAACGCAAAAAACGTAAAATTAAGGTAAAATCCAACAATTTTGTATTTTCAAAATTTTAATTTTCTTTTTGTGATAACGACGACTATTTATCAGAATGTATGAGAAACATAAATAAAAATATTTAATTAATACATCAATACCTTCCGATTCCACTTTCAGGGGTAAATAATCCGAAAATGAAGTAAATTTTGACATAACATTTTATTTTCATATTTTCGATTTTGCCTTAGAAAAAGTGTGGAAAAATTGTGTAATGATATGAAAAATTATGATTAAATTATACACTAATAAATACTTACCTTAGGGCTACCCTTTTTTTCTAAATTACCAAACTTTGTTGGAAAATAGAGAAAAATCACAATTTAATAACAAATGATAAATTTTTGATAGAACCTTAATTTTGAAATAGGTAAACATATATTTTGGAAAACTTAGATGTTTGAAAATAATAATTTTGAACACTGAGCAGGAAATGTTACTAACAAAGTACCATTTTCATGTAACTAAGTGTGTCTTCAGTTTTAGAGTTTCATAGGTGCGTTATAACTTCATTCTCCAAGATCTGTATTTTTCGCTCTGTACTGGCTTTTGGTTTCAAATGGTGTCATGACGCGCCTTCATTCCATGCTTCACCATCACGTCCGCTCACACCGATGACTGCAAGAGATCTAGAGATCTTCTGTCAGTTTCACTGTTCTTTCAACACATTGAGTATGGCATGGAAAGTTTATATTTCCCAATGCTGAAACTGAAGATTCCCCAAATTTTGAAATTGCTCTATATCTTTGTTTAATAAGTGACTGGTAATTAGAGGTTCTGTTATTTTGCACCTCCACCCAATCTACTTGATCTACATAAGATTCAGCATTAAAATTTATTTTTGGAATTTTTAACACACGAACTCCTCAGGCCGTTTCTTCCTTTTCTTTCAAAATCCTGCGGAGGCCAGTTTCTCGCATATATTGGTCTGGGTGAACAAGCATTGCAAGAATTATGGCTTCAGGATGAGCAAAGAAAACCTAACGACAGCGTGATCTTTTAACGACAGTCTACAACTAATTTGAGACTGTCTGCGCGATCGAAGATAACGCGAATCTTGAATTGTTTTCCAAAGATTTTGTGGACCATCTGTGCAATTGTGATGTGATTTAATCCCAAACCACGCAGGGGCGTATACTTTCATTATAAACCCGGCCGGGACTTGTAGCTCGTTAAAGGGCTTCTTGGTTTCAATATAAAGACGCAAGATTCTATTCGCAGTTGTCAACCAACGAGCATAAGACATTTTTCCCGGATTTTTGTGCGATAAATTCTAACTAAACACTCCCTTCTTTACTGCATTGCTCTCAGCTGCATACCCGATATCACCCTTACAGGTGGGTCTGATTTGGTAAAATTTTTAAGTTCATTTCTTACCAACAAAAAACACTCCATAACGTCTCTATATGTCGGTAGAAAGCGAGTACTTAAATCGGCTGGATTCCCAATGATGGGACAAAAGACATGAGATCTACTTCTCTTTTTCATTTTCAACTTTGCATCATGCGACGTCTGCGGCATTGCTCTGTTTCTCCTTTCGCAACTACATCAACATAACACTCAAAATCCAAAGGTTAAATACTTCATCCCCTTTGTTATTTTGCTTTGAAATGTAGTAACAGCTGTTAAAAAACTCAACTATGACCAAGACATTGAACGAATATCTGAACACAGATTTTTTGGGGGATATTCCCAGATTTTTCGCAGCTGTTTAGCGTCCATTTTAAGAATTCAAACTCTAATGTACACAATAATCAATCTAAAACTTTGTTCCAATACTGTTTATATGTTTTCTAAGGTCTCAGAGCTATCGCAAAGTGAAACTCATAAATTAGATAATCAAACGCAGTATTACTTAGTTTTTGAATAAGTTCGCACCTTTACCCCTGAGAGCGGAACCAGAAGATATTGATGGATTGATTAATTTTTTTAAATTTATGTTTCTCATACATTTTGCTAATTATTCGTCATTATCACAATAAGAGAATTAAAATTTTGAAAAGTTAAAAAAATGTTGAATCTTACCTTAATTTTTACGTTTTTTGACCCGAAACTGGAAACGGAGGATATTAATTGAAGAAGTTAAAACTTTGTGTGTATGTTCCTCATGCCACCCCACATTTTTTAAGCCTCTCACGCAAAAACAATTTCAAAAAAAAAGCTTTTGACGCTCCGCCCTAATATGCATATCTATCTATATCTATACACACATACATACACACATATACATATATATACACTATTATAACGGAAACCTCGGTTTTTATATATGCATGTCCTATCACTGCAAATAATATAATACACTAAACTTACATGCCACTTTGGGATCTTTTGTATTTTCCTTGTATTTATTGCTTAAAATAAATGCATTGGAATTCAAATTTATTAAATTTGTACTTTTACTAACTTATTTTAATAGATAATAAAAAGATTAATGCATAGTCAATGAAATCTTCTAAGTGCTATTCCACAGTTGAAATAAGAGAGCCGATCATTTTACATCACAGTACAGTGCGCCTTTAAATCGGTCTGCTAGTGCCTTAGCATCAAGATATAAGTATGCCAATTGGCATACGTGCTCTCAATGTGGTATGCAACTATTCTAAAAAACTTCTATTCATGTACCTTATTTTTTTCTCGAAATTTGCACCCCTTTGAAGCGGTTTGCCAACACTTTCGCCCGTAGTAAACAGTCTGCCAATATGTTTCCGTGATTTGGAGCAATAAGTAGTACATATTCGTGAAACTTCCATCCGTGTACCTTATGTTTTTTTTTCGCTAAAATTCGTCAACTTTGGGAGCCCACCCCTGCTTAAAGCCCCACACCCGCCCTGGTAGACCGGTGGCTATGTACGCGGACATATTAATAGAGACGTTTCGTGCAAAAACGAGCCGTGTACCTTTTGATTTTTTTCGCTAAAATTCGTCGACTTTGAGGGCCCGCCCCTGCTTAAAGCCCCACACCCACCCTGGCAGACCAGTGGCTATGTACTCGGACATATTAATAGAGACGTTTCGTGCAAAAACGCGCCGTGTACCTTATGATTTTTTTTCGCTAAAATTCGTCGACTTTGAGGGCCCGCCCCTGACTAAAGCCCCACACCCGCCCTGGCAGACCAGTGGCTATGTACTCGGACATATTAATAGAGACGTTTCGTGCAAAAACGAGCCGTGTACCTTATGATTTTTTTTTCGCTAAAATTCGTCGACTTTGAGGGCCCGCCCCTGCTTTAAGCCCCACACCCGCCCTGGCAGACCGGGGGCTATGTACTCGGACTTACTAATAGAGAAGTTTCGTGTGAAAACTAACCGTGTACCTTATGATCGATATTTTTATGTAGCCAGCTCTCAGTCTATTATTTCCCCCCACTACTATTGTTTTAGGGTTGGATATTATTAGGAGAGCCTACCTCGTTGGCGCGGTTGGCGATGAGTACACCATCTTGGTAAAACTGATTTGATCGTAACCCTGTTTTATCGTTCTGCGAGGCGGTCGCCAAATTGGCGGTTTTGAAACGGGGTGGGCTCTCCTGGGATTTTACCAGAGCGCAGACGATAAATAAATAAATTAAAAAGAAAGAAAGTATTAAATTAAATCCGCCTATACATTAATTTTTAACGGAGATTGCAAATAGAGCGAAGCCTCACTCAATATGCTAGATAAACGTTTCGATTATTGTTAGTATATTTGTTACAATAACAGTGGCAACTGCATTGATTTGTTTGTTCACACGGCAACTGTAATTATACTGTTGGAAACGACGGCAACAATGCAAAAATAAAATAAAACGGGTCAAGACAATCATTGATAAATTTTAAAAAAATAATTAAAAAAAAAACTAGAGTTACAACTTTCATTTTTGCAGCGATGAGTTTCTCGGGTCATAAACATTAACCGTGCCGAATGTGGTCCTGATCTGTAAAACAGCCTGGGATTCTATAGCGGACAGACAGACAGATCGACAGACTGAATAAGCCGCTTATATGTAAGATATTAAAATTCTTACGTTGCTTAAAGTAATCAACTTGATGCTTTTTCCAAGTATTACTCATTGCAAAGTATTGCATTGAGACATGTTAACATGTTTCATTCTTAAAACCTTTTTCCCAAGATGTGTGCATTTCGACAATATGCGTCGCTCAAAAAAACTGAAGGAAAAAAAAACATGATAAAATTTTATCACCTTATTTTATTCTCGTAATACTAAATATATTATGGTAAGTAAATATTTGCACATAAATAAACAAACACAAATTTTTATCTAGTTGACACATTTGATGGTTAAGCGATTTTGTATTATATTTTCACAATAATACTTCTGTTTTTATTTCTCAAAAATAATAGTGAGCACATGCTAGTAAATTTAAATTAAGGTACATAAACTTGCATGCAATAAAATTAATCTGGAGATGTTGTACTAACAAGCTTTGAAAATAACAATACAATCGTCTTGCACATCTCATAAACTTTCAGTTGTCTTCATGTTTTTTTTTTTTTTTTTTTCGAATTTCTTTACCCGTTTTTTACAGAATAATCTTATTCACCCGAGTAAACAACATTTACTGAAACACTCTCTTAAAATATTCGATTTACATGCGTCGATAGCATACAAGTATGGAAATGATACTTCCTGATGAAACGACATCATTAGGCGAGCGCAAGTAGCGTGTTGTCAATCGTTTCGGGAAGAGTCATTAAGCAAAATACTAACTCGTTAGAAAACATTTTTACATTTATAGTTTGTTTTGAAGCATGTTTTCGGGATATACGTATCACTACGTAATATTGTTTTTTAGGGGTTTTTTTAGTTTTTTTTATTATTATTTTAAAAGCTCTTTCAAACATAGAATGCGTTTGCAAAAAAATTTTAAATTTGCATTTATGAAACATATTTTGCTTATAAAACTACATGTTTCATTTTAATAAATAATTTATCGTACAAGTAAATTTTTCCCCGAAAATATATTTATGTTAATAATTATATTATTAAATTAATTAATAATACTGGTTTACAAAAAAAAAACTTTTTTTCTGCCCCAAGGACTTTATTAACTGATCTGAAAAGTATTTTTCACGCTGAACTCGAAAATGAAAACCATTTTTCTCTATCACGTAAGGATTTTCCGTGAAAGGTGCTGTAATAGTTGACATTAATAACATTTACCCTAAATTATTGCAGTACCTTCCTTACAAAAAAAAACCCTTAAGTGATAAGGAAAATGGTTTTCATTTTCGAATTCAGCATGGAAAATACTTCTAAGATCAGTCAATCAAGTTCTTAGGCCCCCCCCCCCCCCCTTTTTTTAAGGGCATTGTAATTTTTACAGAAGTATTTCCATCAAAAAGCCAAGTAATTTTCTATTTACCTTATAAGGGTCGATTTTGACATGTTCTGGCATACTTTGTCTCAGGAATGTCCCTTTTTAACATCCAGCAATAATCTGCTAACATAGTTGCACTCCACTTCCCTTGATATCTCTTTTAGATAGCTGAAATGTCCTGATGGAACCGCTCTCCATATTCATCGGTTATACAGCTCCCATGTTTTCAGGGGGTATTTTTACACACAACAGGAGACTTCTGTGATAAAAAATAGTAGCTCATGCTCATTAAACGTGTCGTACAGTATCAATCTTTTGCCTATTTGCCTTTGTATCCCAATTCTCGTGAAATTTCCAGCGAGACCCGCATCCAGTGCAGTAATTTGATACGCACTTCCGTTCGGGGATCCGCGGGGGCTGTTTGCAACACTCCACTAAGTTTTTTTCCAGCAAAATAAAGTGATCACTGATTTAACGGTTGACATTCAAGCTCTTTTGTGTACTTTATCTCAATAAAAACAATGCTGCATGATCGGAAAAACACTGAAAAAACGTAAAAATCGAACATTTCCTTCCTCATAACTAAAAAACGATACTTGATCGAAAATTCTGATGCCAGATATGGATTCTTCGTGCAAAACTACTTCAGGAAAAGTGAAATTCATTCTTGGGGCAAAATACTTGTTGACCAGTGTAATTAGTAGAATTATAATTTATAAAATATTAGTAACATATTATTAGTTCATTATATACTTCATATTAACTGAATAGTATAAATAAACAGTTTTCAGTGTACACCGCTTTTTAAATAACATTTTGGTTGTACTTAAGGGATAGTATATCTTAATATCCTACGGTAACTCCCAGCGTAAACGAAGGTAGCGATACAAGCTGTTGCTGATTAAATTTTGCTCTAATCGTTCAAAGGGGATGGTGTTCCTAAGAGTATCAAAAAAATTAGTGTAATTAGTATGAAAGATATAGTAAAAGGTTTTGTAGTGACTACAACTAAGTGTTGTTTTTTTGTTTGTCTGAATCTGATTTTCTCAAAACAGACAGTTGTTAATTTCTTATCATAGCTTTAAATTGTCGCTTTTAGAATTGTTCTCGCCTTGTTCCCAATCTTTTCATATAGCTAATTCGGGCTTTTAATTATATCTTCTATTATTGTACTTTTTTTATTAGTTATGAAGTCTGATAAAACAGTTGGTAGGGGCAATCAAATAAACAGCTTGGGGCTGAAGAAGTATTTTTTAAATCTGTTATTATTTAAATTAATGTTCGTATTTCAGTCCCCATTTTTCGCTCCATTTTTCCATTTTCTCTGGGCTTATTACACTATTAAGAAGAAAGTATGGCAAATGAAATATTTTGAAGTATAAGTTTTCAATTGGAAGATATTATTAAAACTGTTCTTGGTTTTCAGAAACCCTTATTAATTCCGTTGAATGCAAAATCTGGAAAGAGTAATTGTTTCCTTACGCGTATTTTGATTCTTTTTGTGAAGACAGTTTCGCCGAACTTCTTAATGACCTCATTATGGGAACTCAATTGTAAATTTTGTTGAGCAGCTGTGTGCAAAAGGCTATTTTACGACCAGCTTTTTTTCATATTTTTACCTTTAAAAAATGAAATCACACTTGCATTTATTCACATAGCATTACAAAATAATAATAAATTTACAGTTTAATAGCAACTTTAATGTAAGTTTTTTGTTTGAGGATACATTTTACGAACTTATTAATGACTTCGTTATCCGCAACGAAAATGTATGGTTTGTGGTTACAATTCAGTATTTAAAAGCTTTGTGCGAAATGTTGTTTCACGCTCAAATTCTTATTTTTATTTTATTATATCTATGACTGACTTGGAGTTTCGCAGGAAATACAATTTCTGCATCACTTAGGGGATAAATTGTTATTTTTTATATGATAATTCAAAAACTAACTGGTGAGTATCACGTACTAAATTGTAAGCTTCGCTAAACAGCATTCTATAAAATGGTAATATTTCAGTGGCTGTTATTTCTTTATTTTCTCATCTTTTACATCTACCCAATAAATTAAACTTATGATTTAATGTTCTCACATTTTTAAAAAAATTTGTAGTTAAATTAATTTTATACCAAATGCCTTTTTTTCTTCCCATTATTTAATGCATGTTTTTTTCTCCAGAAAAAATTTGCTTAAATTTTTAATGACCTCATTATCAACATCTGATCATAAAGCTTTGGTGAGCAGATGCACGAAAAATAGAATTTTTGTTTAGCTGTAAATGTGTAATTAATACAAAAAAAATCTGTTTTTCATTTCGCTCACCCCGTTTAACGCGGATAGTTAAGTTTTGTAATATCATAGCTAATAGGTAATAATTCATATAATACTTTCAAAAAATTACTTTTTTATGTAAAGAATATCCATTATAAAGATACTTAAGTAAAAAGTTTACTGACTTCATTATCAGCAAGTATTAAAGAAGCTATGTGTGGAACGGTATTAGTGTTGATATTGTTTTCTTAAATGTATTTACTTTTAGGGAACGAAATTCCCTCTTAAATTTGCTAACAGGGTATTATGCGCGAAGCATACATTTTTGAAAGTTCAAAGTAATATTCAAATTGCCTTTTTAAGCCAATTTTTTAAGTACTTAGTCCATTCTGACGTGTATAATGTCTGTTTTTTTTTTTTTTTTGCTATGCAGTATATCACAGAAAAACTATATTTAATGATTATGAGCAAATTGACGTCTGATTTTTGAACAATCCATTAAAATCCATCTCCTTTCGGTAAATTGGTGAAATAACAGTCTCTCGATTGTTGATATCTTTCTGAATTTTCGGAATATTGAACTAGATTTTGCTTCCAGTAAATGGTAGTAAATTAATTATACGAGTTAGAATCATGCTACCGTTCGAGAATCTGTGACAAAACATTAATCACTTGTTTTTTTTTTCTCTCATTCATTGTCATGATGTCTGTGTTTGGTGAAATTTAGTACTATATTGCACTTGTTACAAACCAACAAGATGCAAAATAAATTACCACATTCAAAGAAGCGCTTAACTACTAGTACCTCGTGAGGAAATGTTTGGTATTGGCCTAGGTGGTTAGTTTGCACATTATTACACCAACAACTGTTAGTTGATTTTTCAAATGTTAACAATATTCATACTGAATACGCCTGACTCAGAAAGGAACTAAAAAACATATTGTTGTCTTAAGTATAAAGGCATACGAAAATCTAAAAACTCTGCTAATGTAGTCTGCCTAAAAATTGAATGGTTTCTTAGCTTTTTGCCTTTTTTTTTTTGAGTATCAGAGGAAGAGTAAAGGGTAGCTCACAGAAGAATTTAAAAGCGGTGCAGTGATCTGTGGCTTCAAAAGTTTGGCGACAGCGGTTTATATATTCGTGAATGTACGTGCTGTTTTTTCCAAAATGTAGAGAACAATTGCGCATAGCAAGTAAACTATACCGTCAAATTTACAGCTTATTTCTAGTTTTTAGGATACAGCACAATAGAAAACAGCTTTTCCCTCTCTAGTAAATCTCCTAAATATCCCCGTAATTTAATTCTTACTGAAAATTATGAGCTAAAGCATACCTTTTATATGACTGGATTAACAAAACGATTCGCCACATATTTCTTGGACCTTTGAAACAAAAGTTCTTTTTTTTTTAATTTTTCGCTAAAGTTGAACTTAATTTAGCATTGGTTATAAGTTTGTTGGCTGAATTTTAAAGATTAAACTAAAAAAAATATTTTTGACTAAAAAATTTCAAAACTATTAAAAAATATGAAAAATATGAAGAGCACAAAAAGCGAGTCTTGCGTCTGAAATTTCAACCAAATTGCGTACAAACATGCACATAAATACGTAATAATAATGTAATTACGTTATGAAAAACAATTGCTGTTTAATCATATACATTTTTGAAAAAAAAATAAATAAAATTTAACTTGCAGCATGTTGAAAAAGAATCTTTATAATTAAACCAGTACAAAAAGTTTTTAAGTAATTGCTTCATAACAAGTAATGCAAAAAATCATTTGTAACATCCATACGAAACTATTAAAAGTTGTAAGTAAATTACTCGAAAATTCAGACGCATGGGTTAATTTTTGTGTTTTTCATATGTTTCTATAGTTTTGTAAATTTTTCAGTCAAAAATATTTTCAACTGTCTTAATATTTAAAATTGAACCAAAGTATGCATAATTAATGCTAAAATAAGTCCAACTACAGTGAAAAATTAAAAAAGAATATCCTTATTTAAAGGTCCGTGTCCCCGTAAGTACAAAATAGCAAAAACAAAATTGCATCGCAGTTTACAAAGGACACCGTTTTTAGTGTCGGATATATTTCCATTCTTAAGATCACATCTTGGCGCATTGAAAAAGGAGTTCTTTGTAACCCCAAAATACGTGCATGTAATTTTATTTATTTATTTATTTATTTATTTTATTATTATTATTATTATTATTTGCTTTTAAACGTTATGTTTTGACTTTCAAAGCGGCTAACGTAACTTAAGCCTAGCGGTCTTAAGTTACGTTGGATATGAAATGCAAATGTCATCTCTTTCTAAATCATCAATTGTTAAAACTGATGTGTGAAACACGTGATAAATTGAAATTGACTGAGATTGGGATGCCCCACGTTTAAAGTAATTGAAAAGATTAGGGACGACAAATGGAGGATGCGTGAGGTAAAAACCTGTTATCAGGCAGTCTGGCTGCGAAGTTCTTAATTCTTTACAGCGCAGGGAAAGAGATTATCATTACGTCCTCCTGCAAAATAATTTATCGTTTTGGGTTGATAAGGCTTCGTGATCTTTAGTAAATGATTTTATGAATATCATTCAGATCAGTGGTATTAAACGAACTTTTGTGAAAGAAAACGAAAAAGAAAAAATATATATTCGGAAACAAAGTGTAAGGATATTTTACCCACGACGAGCGCAAAATGGGTATCAGCAGTTTAACATGTTTTAGTTACACATATAGCAAATTCGTCTTGGACCAGGACATATTTATACATTTTCTGCAATTTATATCATCTGATTTTGTCGACAGGGTGGCGTAGTGGTAAGGCGCAGGTCTCGTATGCGAAAGATCGCAGGTTCAAACCTGGCCCAAGTCGATGGATTTTCAAGATGCGGAAAATCGTCTGCGTCCATGTCGTATGATTATGCGGCATGTTAAAGATCCCTTGAGTATCCGTTTGGCATGGATACTCTCGGCTAAATTAAATTCCTAGTGCAGATTGCATCAACGAGAGCTCAGGTGCCCCATCTAGGGGAAACTAAGCGTCAAAAAAATTGCGGAAAAGGTACCACACTCATTGTGGTGCCTCTGAAAGAGTTGGTACCAATCTCTGGGGACGCACTAGGTCTGCAATGGTTGATGACCAATACTACAGCCCGATTAGAAAGAAAAAAATATCATCTGGTTTTGGAATGTATTGCGTCGAAAACATTTCTGAACAATGTAGCGTTTGTAGATCTAACTTCAAAATTGGGCGCATTTGCAAAATCTGTTGCACAGACAAGCATTTGAACTCATTAATTTTTTTCAAATTAGATAGTTTTCGAAATCTGTTTTCGAAATTTTCAAAATTATTTTTCAACCGATAACGCGAAGTGTTTCACTCATAAAATATGTAAAAATCATTTTATTTATTTATTTATTATTAATAGTTGTGCGCATACATGAAAATTGTTTTTTTCCCCTTTTAAATCTCTTAACATAACTTACCGGGATTTTTTCTGCAATATGTATTCAAAAAAAAAAAGGGCTATGAAAATCATTTCCTACGCAGGAGAATTATTTGATATGGTAAGTGATAGCTGCAAGGACATATCTAGGAACGTCATGCCTGAAGGGCACTGAAAAGTTACTGATAGGATGTTCTAGCGACGACCAATGGTATGCATTCGTCATTGGAAATCTCTAAGGAAAAAGGAAATAAATTCCGTCATTCACTGCTGAAGACATGTTGACAAACTCTGCTCGAATTTATTTTTCTGATACTAATGTTACCATTTCTTAAAATATTTCTATCGATATCTCCTATGAAAGTTTTCAAAAATTGCCGCTGTATTTTCACTTGCGCATGGAAACTTTTTAAAACATATCGCGGATAATGAAGCTGGTATTTTTCTGTATGATTTGAAATAATTTATAGTTATCTTCCCAAAATGTGAACTTCGATAATACAAATTTTCTATATCGTGAAAAAGTTATTTTCCTGATCTTTTATTATTTTCTAATGTAATTTTATCGCTTTGACTCCATTTTTTTCTTATTATTGATAACTCGATTTTTTTTCATACAAATTATTTGTTTCCTTTCTTCCAGCTCTTTATCATTTCCAATTTCTTAGAACTACGGTTTTCACAGAACTTATTTTCAATTAAAACTAATTTTGCTAAGAATGGTATGGACTTAAACTGAATCGATACTACCACACATGAACACAAAAACATCGCAAGTAATTTTACATTTGGAAATTAAATAACGTAGATAGAAAACGTAAACCCACTAAACTGTTCTGCATAAATTTAAAAAAGTGTTTATTTTGCTTATAATATTTAGATAAGTGTTTATTTTGTATGATGTACCTACTTATACCGCAATAGTTTTCTTAGAACTTTTAATAGAATAAATATTCGATAACTCGATTTTTTTTTAATTTCGAGAAAGCGAAAGTTGAATATATTTAGTTCAATGCTTGTTATTTTATAAAATGTTTCGTTCTTTTTTTTTTTGAATAGGAAAAATTAAGATTGTTTTGTGTTTTTATTCCATTGGCAAGCAGGGTTTGACACTTTCATCGCGAAGAACGAAATAACTCGTCTTCCGGGAATATTCACTGCGCGCTAGGAACGAGAAAACTCGTCCTGTACGCAAGGTTTTCTTATATTGTTGCCCATCGTGTTCAACAAGCTTATTTATCAACATTTTAGCGCATGCCTGTCCATGATATTTTGTTTCTGTAACGTTTCTACAAGATGTCTCTAGGAGCACAATTTTTAGAGTCTTTGTGAAATTTTTACAACAGTGAAGTTGGGTTATCAGTTTTATTACATTTCTTGTACGGTACATATTCTTGTTTCGTTTTGAAAAAAATAAGTAAACGAAAATTACAATTTTTTTTAAAATCAAAGATTGCAATATGCGTAGTACCTTGTTTTCATAATGTTCATACTTTAGAAAGATGTTTATGATTTTTTTTTATGATTTTTTAATCTGTAAACAAAAAACACAAAAAAAACATTATAATGAACATAGTTGCTGATTTAAATTGATGATTAGTTTTTTTAAGTAAGACAAACAAATATTAAAAAGAAATTTGCGTATTGTTTCAATTTTAGCACAGCGGGGGAAAAACAGAGAATGAGACTATGAAAGTGTTAAGCACGTAGCATAAAGCATTTTTGCCTTTTATAAATGTTTCTTCCTTTCTTATTAATGACAAAAATTAAATTGAAGAACTTAATATCCTGTAAAAAGAAACTATCTTAGATAACAAATAGTTTCAATATTTAAACCCTTTTAATTTTCGTGTCCTGGCATATTTTAATAACCTTTTAAATTTCGATGTTTACAAATTCGATTAAAATATTGCAACATTAAGCAATCCTGATTTTTTGAAATATTATTGGTGTCTTGTCTGTCGTTTTTAGGTGTTATAACTTAATATTTAAGTTTTGTTGAATTATATAGTTTGTAAAAAAATCTTATTAGATATTGATAAAGCATATACTCTGCTAAAAGGATGTAATAACAATAACATTTTTCATATCCGTGTGTCTGTGTGCATCACGTGTGATGTTGATTAATGCACATAGCTCCCCCCCCCCCCCGCCCATTGCTAGGAGAGAAAAAAACAATCTGAATCTCGAAATCGATGAGCCTTGAGTGAGTCTTTTTTTTTTTTTTTTGCCTCTCATTTCTTCCCACTTACCACCATTGTCCAAATTCAGCAGATTTCTTTTGTGAAGGATAAAAGTTAAGTAGCTGCTGTTCAGGAAAAAAAATGAGGAAAATCTAAGGTGAGAAAGAAAAGAGGCAAAAAATCTTTTGAAAGAGCTTGCTTCAATGGACGAGTTCGCTCCCCTCCCCCACCCCCACAATTCCCTTTTCTGGCTTTCCTGATTACTTAAGTGTCAAGAAACTGTGAAGTACTTTATCCAAGTGCTGAGGAAGGGAAATTCATAAGAAAACGGTGCAATTACAATCTTATATACTCATTTACAACTATAGGATTATTTTTTAATGCGCTTACAATTGGGCTCTTTTTCCGTACCAAAACCAAAAATAACTAGTTTTTTCAAAATTTTATTACGCTTATTGGAGTAAAAGGTAAGATAAAAATGCAAACAGTGAGATTTATTCTTTTATTCGTTGCTCTTTTTGAAAGTCTATTCTTAATTATGTTTCATTTTGGAATTTTATTTTTAACTCCCGTCAATTGCGTTTTTCTTACAGCCTTCTGAATATATTGTTAATAATTATATATATAAATAATTATTAACAATATATTCTTTTCCATTTCTTCCGTTGTCTCAGACAGTGCATAACTACAAAGTCATAAGCCTTTTTCCTAAGGTAGGGTCTGTTGGGGTATCTGTAAACGCTTTTTCAATGTTTTAACTTTTGATCCTTCCCTACCTCTTGAATGAATCCAGAGATAAAATTGTGAGCATTGTAGCCACTACTGTACTTCTTGTGAGTAAATGTGTGCAAAAACTTTGACTTTATGACTATTTGTTAGCAAATGAGCTCGTGTTTACAATTACCCCAGTGTGTTTACAATTACCCCAGCGATCTGGGGTAATTGTAAACAGTGATTTATTTTCGAATAAGGTTGATGCAAATGGAAAATTGTTTCATACACAGTGTGCTTGAGGGCTTAAGAAGTTCCGGAGCAAAGGCTCTCAATCTGTGGCCAACAGGCCGTCTGCGGTCCGCTGAGTTATGTTATGAGTCGGCCGAGATCATTTAACGAGAAATATCTTGCAAAAAATAAAGTAATGCAACAAATTTATGTAACATTTGTCCCGCAGTGGATCAGTCGGTTAAGCTTGGATCCCACAGAGCACCGAAAGTGAAGCACAACTGGCCGGGGTCAACGCTTGGGAGGGTGACTACGTCCCGCGACTGATTATTCTGAGACCGAGTGCGCTAAAGGGAGCTGTGCACGTAAAATACATCGTTGCTTCAAATGCAAACCAAGTTAGAAATAATTTCCGCTGATGGACCAACCTAGGTGACGATCTCTCTTCTGGGAGCTGGTTCAAAATCATTAAGCCCCTCCGAGCCAAGTGTACTTCATTCTAGCGGAGCTCATTAATAATCAGTAGGAGCTTCCTTAGCTCAGGGTCGCCATGCAAAGGGGGCTTAGATTTCCAAGTGGCATTAGCAACAACAACAACAGTTGTGTAAAATAGACACAAAAGTGTAATTTGCATCAAAATATAATACTTATTGTCCCCCCAGACTATTGGAAATAGGATAAATTTAAGTGTTTACAATTACCCCAGAGTAAGAAATATATGGGGTAATTGTAAACACCTGACTTGCACATAAAAAATGACAGGGAGGATGAAATTCATGACTGAATACTTTTAGCAACGTTCCATATGACAAATAAAAATGATTGAAACCACTTACATCGCTTTTGCAGATGAGCTGGAGACGAAAATGTAAGATCACTACATTTTGTTAAACAACTTTTTACACTGTGTCATTTTCAAACAATGGTGACGCCTCCACAAATGTTTCGAAAGTTACAAAACTCTTTCAGTGGCTTCCCTATGCTGCCGATTAATCACACACCAGCAGTTAAGTTTTCAAAACCAGCACAAGTGTAGTTATGAAGCTTGTTTACAATTACCCCAAGTTTACAATTACCCCAACTGACCCTACATATTTTTCCCTAAGGCTCATATTTTTCTCAATGCTGCATTAGAATTAATTACATGCTCAAAATACTGGTGCTGATTCCGGAAGAAAGTGAAATTCATATAAAGTGACCATTTAATTTCAAATTTCAATATAAGTGATGAAAATGGTGTAATTTCAATCACCAATTTTCAATGGTGTTAATCTTGTAAACACAAAGCATTGCGTAGAAGTGAATAAGTGATGAAAGGTAAGTAGTAGGAATTGTTCTCACGAAAAAGGATGATCAAAGTTCGAAACGACAACACGGAATGCGTTATTTTATAAAGATATGTGCAAAACAACCACGAGCAAAAGTACCTGAAAGTACACAAAATAAATTAGCACAGGTATTCTGTAGCAAATAATATTCATTATTATTATTTATTTATTTATTTATTTTTCATCCTTAAAACAACGCGTTGTCGGCATGTAAGCTTCAAATACGACAACTACTGTTTTAGATGCATATTGTCTTGTACTATCATAATCGCATTAGAATGGAACTCAGATTTATATTTCCTAAGTATACACGAAATAACTCAATATTTACACCATATATCTCGATTTTATTACATTATTAAATATTTATATGACATAAAATTAATTCGCTTTTTAGCCTAATTCCCTTTAAAAGTAAAAACAAAATCATGAAAGAAGGCTTAATGTAACGTAAAAATGCCG
The DNA here is from genome assembly GCA_038502835.1 of Octonoba sinensis. Classification (NCBI taxonomy): domain Eukaryota; kingdom Metazoa; phylum Arthropoda; class Arachnida; order Araneae; family Uloboridae; genus Octonoba; species Octonoba sinensis. The sequence continues at coordinate 68,390,618 of CM076604.1, forward strand.
TTAAAAATAAAGAAAAGTTTTAAAAAATAAGGAATTAAATAAAGATTGAAAAATAAAAAATTTGAAAGTAGGGTTTTGAGATGGGTCAAAATGTGTGTCTGTCGGTCTGTCTGTTCCCAGTAATAACTTTTGAACGAATTGTCCGATTCAAAATATTACTTATGCATTCGAAAGATCTCGGCAAGGACACCTCATTTCTATGTTTTACTTTTTGATTTGAACAGTATTTCATTAAAATTTGAGCCGTTCAACAAATTTTAACATTAACGCCTATGGGCAAAAAAGAAGCAAATTATGTAAACTCTATACACAAGGTCCAACTTCCTATGAACAAGCTTACTGGAAGAAGCTCTCGGCGTGAAATATGGATTTGAACTATTTTTGTTCATTTTTGAGCAGTTCAAAAAAATTAACATATGCGCCTATGGGGAAATTTCAATCCCATATAAATCCTGATGTAACCGACAGCTTTGCTTGCAGAGCAAACCTTATCGGAAAGATGTTACGATGTAGAACATGTACACATACGAAGTTCTACAAGAACTGAACGAGCCTATTTTTCTGTGAAATGTTTTGATCATGATTTTTTAGGATATTTTTCAGTGAGTAAATGAATGAATGATAAATGAAAGAGTGAAAGAATAAATGAATGAATGAATAAATGAAAATAAATGAGTGAATAAATACATGAATGAGTAAATGAATCAATAAATACATGAATGAATGAATAAATAAATGACTGAATGATTGAATGAATAAGTAAAAGAATGAAGGAACAAATGAGTGAGTAAATGAGCGAACGAATGAAAAAATAAGTAAATGAATGAATAAATAAATGGATGAGTGAGAGAATTAACAAATGAATGATTGAATAAATGAAAGAATGAATGAGTGAGTGAATGAATGAGTGAGTGAATGAATATGTATTATCCGTTGAAAAAGGTATATTTGAAGTACTTAAGAGCTAAAGCTAAATAGAAAGAGAGAGAAAGAGATAGCTAGATTATAAATTTGAATTTGGTGTATACGCGAAAGTATGCTCATATATTTCTAGACGGAACTTCTTGTTTATTATTAGTATTATTTTTAACAGCAATAAAATTAGCAGAAAATTGTAACTGGATTTTATAGAGGCGAAGTGCCTCACTGAAACCTGCATTGATCATAAAATTAAATTATATGAATATATATGTTATTTAATAAGCTTAACAATAACTATTTTTATTGCAACCACATTTGAATTTTATACATAGATTTCATAATTTCACAGATTCAATTTAATTCCTGAAGCAAATTCTACTTCCGTATATTATTAACAATAAACAAAATAAATTATTTGAAATCACAATTTAAGAAAGGCAGTTAATTAGCTTTAGTTTTAAATTTAAAAGCAAAAATATCTAAAATGTACAAAGTCTAAGATTGTTGAAGCTACAAATCAGGGTAACTAGGCTACATTTAGTGCAATTAGCATTCACAAAATGATATGAAAGACATTATTTTATCAGTTTTGATAATGGCGTCATGTAAACAACTGTATCAAAAGAAGAAAAAGAAACAAAGATTGACCGTTTTAACAAACAATGTTTCATCTTACACATTAATTTTCTTTTTGTTTGCCAAAAGGAATGCTTCAGCTATAAATTGTGACACTATTCTTAGGTGAAAAACATTTCCTTTCTTATCGCAGCATTAGGGAGGCAATTTACGATTCATTAAACTGAAAAATGTTTGCTTTTATTGCTACCATTGTCTTGGAAACATCTCAAGTATTGTGACTTGGAATATCATGAAGAACATAAAAATTTCATTGGCACTTTTTCCTCTTCGTACATTGAAGCTTTGTCGTAAAATTCGTTAAGATTTGCTTTTAAGTGACATTTCAAGGGTTACATAAAGTGAAACATTTTTTAAATGAGCTCTTTGACGACATAAGCTTATTTTCATTGCGAAGATATAACGTTTCGTAAATTGCCAGGAAATACTTCCTTCCATTCTTGCAATTGAAAGAATGTTTTGTTACAATAAAAAGCATTACATTTCCTATCAGAAGGTTTGCAGACTGGAACAGACATAGCTAGGTTATTATTACTGAATTATGCTTTTTGAACAAAGATGCAGATGAACGTTTAGTACAAAGCTCTAAAACCACAACGACAGGACTTAGCAGTTACTTTTCTTCTAAATCTTAGCTGAAAATATTTAGGAATTTTTAGCAGAACATATCAGCAGAATTTACCATACACCAAAATTTTTCTATTTTTATCTCTCAACCGTGCAGCATATAATTGTGAATTTGTTTCAGAGGGAAAATATATTACTTGCATTTTGATTTGAAAACTGAAAAAAAGTTATATCTTCTATGTATAATCAATATTTTCTATGATCTGTGACTTTATGCGTTATAAAATGATGAAAGCTTCATGATGTCAAGATCCTTTATTAAGTGCCCAGAACAAACCTCTGATGATAATTAAACTATAGGAACTCTATAATATCATGTCCATATGCTTACAGTAAGATTTAAGTTGCAGCAAAAATTCCATAAAATAAGTGTAACTTAGAATTAAAAAAAAGAGCCACTATACTTTCTGGGTTTTACCTACGACAAACTGTTTACGCTCATTTAATACTTAAAGCAAGTTCATTTTATTTTTTTTAATTAGGCAGGCCAGAATGTTGAATTTTTAGCCTACTTTCCCGTAAAAGCAAAAATAATAATAATGAATAATGAAAGAAGGCTTAATGTATCTAAAAAATATCGTTAAAAATCAAGAAAAGGCGAAAATAAGTTAAGTATTTAAAGATTGAAATTTAAAAAAAATAAAAGTGGGGTTTCGATATGAGGAAAAAGTGAGTCTGTCGTTCTGTCTGTCCCCCCTCCCCCCTAAAAACTTTTGAAGGAGTTTTCCGATTTCAAAGACTTTTTTTTTTTTTTTTTTTTTGCATTCGAAATTTAGCTTTACTCGGCGAGGACATCTCATTTCCATATTTTACTTTTTGATTCGAACAATTTTTCGTTCAATTTTGAACGGTTCAGAAAATCTTAACATTACCGCCTACGGGCAAATTATGAAAACTCTGAGAGTAAGATCCAAGTTCCTATGAACAAGCTAATTGGAAGAAACTCTCGACGTGAAAAAAGTTTTCGTTTGAACGATTTCTGTTCATTTTTGAGCAGTTTAATGGGGAAATTTCGATCCTATATAAATCCTGATCTAACAGACCGATTTGTCAGGAACAAACTTTATCGGAAAGCTCTTATGACGTAGAACATGCACAGATAGAAAGTTCATCCATAACTAACGAGCCTATTTTTAATATCAAATTTTTTGGTTGGGATTTTTAAAAATATTTTTGAATGAATGAATGAGTGAATGAATAAGTGAAAGAATGAATGAACAAATGAGTGCATAAATGATAAAAAAAATGAATGAGTGAATAAATGAGCGAATGAATGAAAAAATAAGTAAATGAATGAATAAATACATGAATGAGTGAAGTAATTAATAAATGAATGATTAAGTAAATGAATTAATGAATAAATAAATGAGTGAATGAACAAGGATTAACAGCGTTGAAAAAGGTGTATTTAAAGTAATTAAGAATTAAAGCTAAGCGAGAATGCTAGAGAGAGATAATTAGTTTATAAAGCTGAAATTGGGGGGGGGGGGGCGTGCATACGGGTCAGTAGGCTCGTATAGTTCTAGACGGAACTTTTTTTTTTTATTTTCTGAAGTTTTGGGGATGTACACTGTTAGAAATTTCATCATGAAATTACGGTTAAATAGCCGGCAGCAGTCTGTCCATCTAATTAATCGTTAAACTTACGGTTTGGAACATTTTTGTATCTTTACGGGTTCTAAACCGTTTACAATCAGCTTGGTTAAAAAGCCGTAAATACAAAAAGTTTTCGGTTTCATAACCACTTAGTAGCACTTATGATAACATACTGCAGTGTGTGCTAATTAGCTATATGCATAGAATCTTCGAGGCGTAGAAACCCTTCATAGCTATTATATTGTGGAGGACGACGAGGTGCGAGGACACTGGAGCTTCCGGAAACGGGGATAGAACCCCGGACCTTCACGGTGGAAAGCCAGCACTTCCATGCTTTGCCAAGAGGTACTTACTGGATGGCCAACATTTTGAGGAGTTTTTTTTTTATTCTGAGAGTGATAAAAATGCAATATCAAAAAATAATTAAATGGGATATGTTTCTACAACCAGATTTTATGACTATTACTAACTTCAACTTCTTTTCATTTTCCCCCTTCAGATAAAAACTATACAATAGATGGAATTCTAATCTTCACACTTCTTCGATCCACAACCAAGATGGACGCCCGATTCTTATTGACTATAAGACCTAGGTGGCGGTCGTAAATAACGGTAAATTAAACGTTCTTTAGGAGAAACAGAGAATAAACGATTTTTTTTTTTACAATCAGCGGCTTGAGTACCATATTTTTAATGGTTATTTGACTGTTGTAATTAAATATGGTAAAATAACAGTCAAATAAATTGTTATTTTACTATTTTTTCACGGAAATTTTTAACAGTAATTTTTATGCAAAATTGTTAGACACGTGTTTTTTTTTTTCCTTTGGTTTTTTTTTTTTTTTTCGAAATAAATAAAAAATAAACTTTTCGGAAGTCAACGGTCAACGTATAATTTTGTTTGTTTTTCTAAGATGAGCAAACCAATTTTACATAAATCAGTACTTTTGCACCAATAGTTGCTTTTTCATTTGTTTCATAACGTCCAAAACACTTTAGATTAAAATTAAAAAACATACTGAATTAACTGAGGTGACTATCATCTTTTGAGGTTTTCAAATCAGAAGAGAAAAGTAAAATCAGAAAGTAGAAAGTAATACATAGAAAAATCATAAATTTTGCCTTGCAATAAGTTTTATTTTGCGCCACGAAACAGTAAGAAAATTGCCTTTTCTATCCTAGAAAAAGCTAAATTTCGCCTTCCCGGAGGAGTAGCTAAAGCAAAGGTGACATGAATACATATGATAACTTTACTTTTTCTTGCGAATGGTAGCTCATTTTTCGTACTTCATCTACAGTATGGATTTGCTGGGACTTCTTTCTTATTCACATCGATGTCAGAGCCTTAGGCATATTCCTATACTTTCTTCATTTCTGGGGTGAAATCATATATTGTAAACGAAGCTGGCAGTTGTAGTATATATGTATATATATAATAAAAATACGTACATATAAATACATACATGTATGTGTGTCTGGGTATATATATATATACATATACAGAGAAAGAGAGAAAGACGGAGAACAAACATTTTGTGGATATTTTTTTTTTTTTTTTTTTAGGTTAACTTACAATGTACTCGCAACTTTTTTATTTATTTATTTATTTTTTTAATTCAATGTTTCAAAAATGTTTAATTTTAAATGGTTTTTAAACGCTTCATCATGATATATTATGATGAAAAAGGCCTGGAGGACTTATGAATGCAACTGCCCCGGTATTTGGCGTTGGAGAAAATCTGAGTCGTATCCTGATTTCTACAACCAACGACTGCAGCGCCGGCACCTTGAACCATTTGTTTCTTGGGCGAGCACATCGCCGTTAGGAGAAGATGCAGACCACCACTTGTATACTCTACAAGAAAAAAAAATATTTTAATCATTGACAAGCAAAACAAAGGAAGTATTTATCTATCTATCTATATATATTAAAAGTTAAGCAGGATAATAAAAACTTACTTCTCAATAATTTAAATTGTATAAAAAATAAAAGGGTTTCCATATGTTATTTTTAATGCAAACTAAAGCGTTTTTATTATATGTGTACATTAAACATACACATAATTATGTTTTTAAAGGTTTTTTTTTTTTTTTTAATTTTCTTTGATACGGGTCCAAAATGAATATTTCGCTGTCTTATGTCGTCTGACAACTGACCCTTGCGAATTCGCCTATTATCTAAAGAGGTGTAAGAATGGATTATTATTTTTTTAAGTCGCCAAGGTATAATTACTGATCACTTTTTCGCAAATACTTTCCGAGAAAAAGCGTTTTGTTTTGATAATTTCTAATGTAAGGTACCTTCTCCGCAGACTGTTTTACGAAGGCAATAGTTTTCTTTCGATAATGTATAACTGTATATTATATATGATAAATAAAGTAATGAAATGAATGAAATGAGGGAAAGGGGGGCACAAACGGCCAAGCACTGCGACCAGAGGTCTATTGTACTAAACCCCAAAAAGATGAGCATGCCTCTAGAAGAGACCAGTAGCTGATGCAAAGTTCAGCAGGCACCTAATAGGGATGTCATGAATTTCCCAGGGTTCAGTGATATGACGACCCAGGTGTTCAAACCTATAAGCAGAAAACACTTCACAACTACATAAGATATGTGCAACGGTTTCCTCATGAAAATGGCAACCCCTACAGGTTGGGTCGTTACTGACCCCCATAATAGTGAGATGCCGCTTTAAGGTACAGTGACCAGTAAGAAGACCAATTGCCTTCCTGATACCATTTCTATTCAGTTTTAGTAACTCTTTCGCCCTGATGCTGGGGCAACCGTAATTAAGCTCTTTAGCCTGGCGTTGTCCATCTATATTACGCCAGTTACGATACTGCTTATCTTTAAAAATATTAAAGACAGTGGTCCTAATAAGATTCCTAGAAATCCCAATTGCAGGCTCTGGGCCAATAAAGGGAGTGTCAGAACCTTTCCTAGCCAGGCGATCAGCAATTTCATTGCCCGCGACACCTGAATGCCCAGGCACCCAATAAAGAGTAATCCTATTATGCTTTGCAAGAGTACAAAGCAAGTTGAAACATTCCCAAACAATTCGGGAAGTCATAGCAACTCTATTTAAGGCCAGTAAAGCAGCTTGACTATCAGAGCAGATATGAACACACCTGTTACGGTAGCCCTTCTCTGAACACAAAATACAGCACCTAAGAATAGCAAAGACCTCCGCCTGAAAGACAGTACTGAACCTGCCTAGAGGACAGGAGTACTCAGTGCCATCACTGGGACAATAAGCTCCAGCACCTGTATTCAAATTCATTTTGGCGCCGTCAGTGAACCAGAGAGCGCAACTCTTGCCGTGCATTGGAGGCAGATCACTCCAATCACGGCGAGAGGGAAAGATCACTTGATAGGGCCTATCAAACGCCCAATGAGTGTCAAAAGAATCACTCGGCAAGCCAGAAAGGGGATGCCCCAGGACCTCCTCATCAAAGTTTTTCCAGGAAAGGTACCCAGAATAGGATTTCCAGAGCCCGGAATGCTTAAGCCTCTCCATGCACAAAAAAGCCTCAGCCTCAATGCGCATGTAGAGGGGACAAAGACCTAAGAGCAACTCAAGAGAAGCAGTAGGTGTGGTCCTTATACAACCACTTATGGCAATACAGACCATCCTTTGCAACTTGTTAAGCTCAGTCTTAACAGTACTTAAGCCGGTTCTTGACCACCAAACAATGGAGCCATACGTAATGTTTTTTTTTTTTTTTTTTTTTGCATTCGAAATTTAGCTTTACTCGGCGAGGACATCTCATTTCCATATTTTACTTTTTGATTCGAACAATTTTTCGTTCAATTTTGAACGGTTCAGAAAATCTTAACATTACCGCCTACGGGCAAATTATGAAAACTCTGAGAGTAAGATCCAAGTTCCTATGAACAAGCTAATTGGAAGAAACTCTCGACGTGAAAAAAGTTTTCGTTTGAACGATTTCTGTTCATTTTTGAGCAGTTTAATGGGGAAATTTCGATCCTATATAAATCCTGATCTAACAGACCGATTTGTCAGGAACAAACTTTATCGGAAAGCTCTTATGACGTAGAACATGCACAGATAGAAAGTTCATCCATAACTAACGAGCCTATTTTTAATATCAAATTTTTTGGTTGGGATTTTTAAAAATATTTTTGAATGAATGAATGAGTGAATGAATAAGTGAAAGAATGAATGAACAAATGAGTGCATAAATGATAAAAAAAATGAATGAGTGAATAAATGAGCGAATGAATGAAAAAATAAGTAAATGAATGAATAAATACATGAATGAGTGAAGTAATTAATAAATGAATGATTAAGTAAATGAATTAATGAATAAATAAATGAGTGAATGAACAAGGATTAACAGCGTTGAAAAAGGTGTATTTAAAGTAATTAAGAATTAAAGCTAAGCGAGAATGCTAGAGAGAGATAATTAGTTTATAAAGCTGAAATTGGGGGGGGGGGGGCGTGCATACGGGTCAGTAGGCTCGTATAGTTCTAGACGGAACTTTTTTTTTTTATTTTCTGAAGTTTTGGGGATGTACACTGTTAGAAATTTCATCATGAAATTACGGTTAAATAGCCGGCAGCAGTCTGTCCATCTAATTAATCGTTAAACTTACGGTTTGGAACATTTTTGTATCTTTACGGGTTCTAAACCGTTTACAATCAGCTTGGTTAAAAAGCCGTAAATACAAAAAGTTTTCGGTTTCATAACCACTTAGTAGCACTTATGATAACATACTGCAGTGTGTGCTAATTAGCTATATGCATAGAATCTTCGAGGCGTAGAAACCCTTCATAGCTATTATATTGTGGAGGACGACGAGGTGCGAGGACACTGGAGCTTCCGGAAACGGGGATAGAACCCCGGACCTTCACGGTGGAAAGCCAGCACTTCCATGCTTTGCCAAGAGGTATTTACTGGATGGCCAACATTTTGAGGAGTTTTTTTTTTATTCTGAGAGTGATAAAAATGCAATATCAAAAAATAATTAAATGGGATATGTTTCTACAACCAGATTTTATGACTATTACTAACTTCAACTTCTTTTCATTTTCCCCCTTCAGATAAAAACTATACAATAGATGGAATTCTAATCTTCACACTTCTTCGATCCACAACCAAGATGGACGCCCGATTCTTATTGACTATAAGACCTAGGTGGCGGTCGTAAATAACGGTAAATTAAACGTTCTTTAGGAGAAACAGAGAATAAACGATTTTTTTTTTTACAATCAGCGGCTTGAGTACCATATTTTTAATGGTTATTTGACTGTTGTAATTAAATATGGTAAAATAACCGTCAAATAAATTGTTATTTTACTATTTTTTCACGGAAATTTTTAACAGTAATTTTTATGCAAAATTGTTAGACACGTGTTTTTTTTTTTCCTTTGGTTTTTTTTTTTTTTTTTCGAAATAAATAAAAAATAAACTTTTCGGAAGTCAACGGTCAACGTATAATTTTGTTTGTTTTTCTAAGATGAGCAAACCAATTTTACATAAATCAGTACTTTTGCACCAATAGTTGCTTTTTCATTTGTTTCATAACGTCCAAAACACTTTAGATTAAAATTAAAAAACATACTGAATTAACTGAGGTGACTATCATCTTTTGAGGTTTTCAAATCAGAAGAGAAAAGTAAAATCAGAAAGTAGAAAGTAATACATAGAAAAATCATAAATTTTGCCTTGCAATAAGTTTTATTTTGCGCCACGAAACAGTAAGAAAATTGCCTTTTCTATCCTAGAAAAAGCTAAATTTCGCCTTCCCGGAGGAGTAGCTAAAGCAAAGGTGACATGAATACATATGATAACTTTACTTTTTCTTGCGAATGGTAGCTCATTTTTCGTACTTCATCTACAGTATGGATTTGCTGGGACTTCTTTCTTATTCACATCGATGTCAGAGCCTTAGGCATATTCCTATACTTTCTTCATTTCTGGGGTGAAATCATATATTGTAAACGAAGCTGGCAGTTGTAGTATATATGTATATATATAATAAAAATACGTACATATAAATACATACATGTATGTGTGTCTGGGTATATATATATATACATATACAGAGAAAGAGAGAAAGACGGAGAACAAACATTTTGTGGATATTTTTTTTTTTTTTTTTTTGAGGTTAACTTACAATGTACTCGCAACTTTTTTATTTATTTATTTATTTTTTTAATTCAATGTTTCAAAAATGTTTAATTTTAAATGGTTTTTAAACGCTTCATCATGATATATTATGATGAAAAAGGCCTGGAGGACTTATGAATGCAACTGCCCCGGTATTTGGCGTTGGAGAAAATCTGAGTCGTATCCTGATTTCTACAACCAACGACTGCAGCGCCGGCACCTTGAACCATTTGTTTCTTGGGCGAGCACATCGCCGTTAGGAGAAGATGCAGACCACCACTTGTATACTCTACAAGAAAAAAAAAATATTTTAATCATTGACAAGCAAAACAAAGGAAGTATTTATCTATCTATCTATATATATTAAAAGTTAAGCAGGATAATAAAAACTTACTTCTCAATAATCTAAATTGTATAAAAAATAAAAGGGTTTCCATATGTTATTTTTAATGCAAACTAAAGCGTTTTTATTATATGTGTACATTAAACATACACATAATTATGTTTTTAAAGGTTTTTTTTTTTTTTTTAATTTTCTTTGATACGGGTCCAAAATGAATATTTCGCTGTCTTATGTCGTCTGACAACTGACCCTTGCGAATTCGCCTATTATCTAAAGAGGTGTAAGAATGGATTATTATTTTTTTTAAGTCGCCAAGGTATAATTACTGATCACTTTTTCGCAAATACTTTCCGAGAAAAAGCGTTTTGTTTTGATAATTTCTAATGTAAGGTACCTTCTCCGCAGACTGTTTTACGAAGGCAATAGTTTTCTTTCGATAATGTATAACTGTATATTATGTATGATAAATAAAGTAATAAAAAGGCCCATATTTTTATAAATAATTATCTTCGTTTTGCCTATTAAGTTTAGAAACTTAATTTTTTAGGAGTTTATTATGCATATATGTATACGTGTATGTAAATAGGTATGCATATTTTCATTTTTGCAATTTTTCGACTTGTCAAAAAAAAACGAAAAAGAGTGCTACAGCTGTTTTAATTTGATTGCCTTTCTCTTGAAACTTGTACTACTTTATTGAGCCAGACATGGGGTTTAAAAAATAAAATAAAATAATAAAAAAGAACATGCCAAAAAATTACTCTCTCTTAACTTCTACCGTTTGGTTGAATAGATTCTTTTTCTTCATTTCATTGTCCTTCGCTGATTAATGTCACCACATTTTTAACCCGAAAGTCTTTATAATCTTACAAAATAGCCATGGAATTAATTAAACTAGATTTTCTTAATTTCTAAATGAGTGAATTATTCATTAGCTAAAAAGAGAACAAAGCAGTGTTTTTAATTTATTACTGTGGCAATTGAGATTATATTACATTTCAACGTGATTTTTTTTCCTCTCTCACCTCATGTGCAAAAGCTATTATTATCACCATTATTACTTAAATCGAAATATGAATTCCTTTATTTTTTCAATGTAAAAAAATCAATCATTTTAATAAACATAAACATATTTAAAAAATATTTTGCCCCCCCCCCCCCCCGTTATTATGATGTTATCGTAAATATGTGTTTAGAAGACTTTTCTTTAATGTTTACGTTTTGGTAAAATATGTTGTACATCACTAATTACACTGTTATTTAATACGAGAAAATATTCGCATTTTATTATTTTCCTTTGTGGTTTGACGGCACACTAGCAGCAATTTAAAAGTTACGCGAAACTTAACAGATAAAACTTCACGCCGTTACAATACGGTTCCAAATCATTCTGTATTATTAGTTTAATTGATTTTTATCTTTAAAAAATCGCAATATTAATTATAATATTGTAGTACTCCCATTCTCTTACAAGGATTGGTCCGAGAAACAGCAAGTGAATTTTAACCATTTAATCAAGAAACTAACATATTTTACAGCTATGTACAGAAAATAATTATAACATCGAGAGAGCACTGCTTATCCATTCTCTCCGAAAAACAACTAACTCAATTCAGCTCAAGTCAACTGACTGCACTGGAACACAACTTGTAACGCCTTTTATGCAAGCTCCGTTGCCAATCGGCAAAAATCTATTTCAGTTCAGTAACGATTGTAGTTCAGTTCCATATGTAAATCAGTTTAACTGTTCACCAACGGCTGTGTAGATCCCACAGTTCGGCCATCCGACAATGGAGCTGTCCTCAGATCCTGAAACACATTAAAAAAAACACAAAAACAAGCAAAAAAAACGAATAACACGCAAATGTGCGTGCTTTCCATAAATTCGAATCACTGTGATTCTGTCCATTTCTTCATATATTCGGCACAGGTTGTAGTACATTGTGGTCCATCGTGATAACCTTCTTTAGCTACATCAAAAGTGTCTCCTCCTTTTAACTTTGTAATCTTGTATGGTCCAAAAAATTTAGCTTTTAATTTTAAGTTCGGACCAAATTGGGTTCTCTTTATTGCAACCAAGTCTCCAACCGTTTAAGGTCTAGCTGCCCTCCGCCGCAGATTATACACTTTTTTATTTTCTTGTTGAATTTTGAGAATTTGCGCTTTCGCATGTTTCCTCAAATTGTCTCGCTGAGCCTCAAACTGATTTTTAAATTCGCGTTCAATCATTTCTTTTAACTTATCAGTACCTTTGAGGTTCGTTTTGGTCCCAAATAACAGCTCGAATGGGGTTGTATCTATGCTGCGGTGGTAGGTGGAGTTCAATGTTAGTTGTAACTCTTTAGTGTGTTTATACCACTGGGAGGGATTCTCAATAGATAATTTTGCAAGAACCGATATTATGACTTGATTTATGCGTTCCACTTGTCCGTTAGCTCTTGGCAAGCCGGTTGTAATAGTATGATGTGTAATTTCCTCCTTAGCACAATATTCGGCGAACTCGTTAGAAGTGAACGCAGTACCTCTGTCAGTAATAATTTGAAAAGGGCTTCCGAAGATCGCTTTTTGATCGTCTAATTTTCTTATCACCTCCGCTGAGGTTGTTGATTTTGTGGGATAAATCCACACAAATTTAGTGAAAGCGTCAATTATTACCAAAATATGATTGTAGTTTTTATTTGTGCTTTCAAGGGGTCCTAGATGGTCTACATGATAGGTATGAAGCGGTATATAGTCTTTATATCGCGGGTGTAAAAATCCTTCCCTTTTCCCTCGTTTACGGTTAATAAGTATACATTGGACGCAATTAGAAACTATTTTCTCTATAAGCTTGGGTATGTGATAGTATTCCGAAATATGTTTTTCCGTATGTTTGACACCTGTGTGCCCTTTTTCGTGAGCGTCCTTTATGATCTCTGTTTGCATATCATTTGGTACAACTAGTAATTCTCGACCGTTTACAAATTTATAAAGAATTCCGTTTCTGTTACAGTAATCTTCGTAATCATCGATAGCTAATAATTTCTTTATTGCTTCTATTTCGTTATCATTTTCCTGCGCAAGCTTAATTTTGGGTAATATATTTTCAATTGAGACGCACATCACATCAATAGGAGATCGGCTTAGTGCATCTACGTGAGGCATTTTAATTCCGGGACGATGCTCAATTACATAGTCAAATTCCTGCAACAATAATGCCCAACGCGCTACACGGGTTGATAGGTCTCGTTTTTCCATAGTTTTCTGGAATGCGGAACAATCAGTTACAATTTTAAAATTTATTCCCAGTAAATACACACGAAATTTCTTTAAGGCTTCTATTACGGCTAGGATTTCCAATTCATAACTAGAATATTTTTTCTCAGCGTCTGTAGTTTTTCTACTCGTAAAATAAACTGGGTGAAAATGTTTTTCGTCGGGAGGTTTTTGCAACAAAATTGCTCCATATCCCTCTATACTAGCATCAGTATGTAATTCGGTCTCAAAAGCTGGATTGTAAATAGAGAGTACGGGTTTCTCAGCTAACAATGATTTTAAGCGCACAAACGCATTTCTTTCTTCATCTCCGAAAGTGAATTTCTTTTCCTTTTTAAGTAGATCGCTTAACGGCTTAGCAATTATTGAATAAAGAGGCACGAATTTACGGAAATACCCGGTAAGACCTAAATAGCTCTGAACTTGTTTTGTGCTTTTAGGTTCAGGGAAATTTAGTACTGCTTGGGTTTTTAAAGTTGAGGGGTAAATTTTACCTTCTTCTATAAAATGACCTAGAAATTCAATACGCTTCTTTAGAAATTGCGACTTTTTAAAATTTATTTCTAATCCATATTCGCTAGCCAGATCTAACACCATTTTAAGTCTGCTTATTCCTTCTTCCATGGACACCGACAAAATAATAACGTCATCCATGTAGGGTAGTACTATACCATCGTTAACTAGGGGTCTAAAAATTGTGTTTATGAATCGCTGGAATACTGCAGGCGAATTGCACAATCCGAACGGCACCTTTCTAAACTGATATTGACCTTCATGAGTTACAAAAGCGGTATACTCTTTACTTTCTTCTTCTACATCGACATGAAAAAATCCGTTACGCAAGTCAATTGTGCTAAACACTCGAGCTCCCTGTAATCTATCTAGTATGTCTTCAATTAGCGGAAGGGGGAATCTATCCTTCACGATAACTTTATTTAATTTCCTGTAGTCAATGCATACTCTAGGCGTGCCGTCTTTTTTTTTAACTATAACTACTGGACTACAATATTCAGAGGAACTATTTTCAATTATTCCCGATTTTAACCATTCGGTCACCTGGGCCTCAACAATTTTTTTCTCTACGAAGGGTAATCTTCGCGGTTGATGGGATACTGGTTCATCATTTTTGAGACATATTTTCAGCTGAATATTCGTAGATCTGATTTTTCGCGGTTCGTAACTAGAAACTAAATGTTGTACTTCGTTTTTAATTTGATTTGGAACACTCGGATCAATGTTAATTTCGCTTTCGCTATAAGTTAAATCAACAGGTAAAATTTTAAGCAAATTTATTTCTTCCGCTTCAGAGTTCCTATTTTTTATTGCTATTCCCTTTTCGTTTATAGTTGTTTCTCCTTGCATCAGTACATTTAGTCCTATTATTGCTTCATTAGACATCACCTCGTCGTCCACCACATATACATCAGCTACGCATCTAAACGCGTCGATTTCTATGTTACTTTTGAAGCAACCCAAGGGTTTAACTCGACATCCGCCGAACCCGCCCAAAGTTGAGTTCAAAGGGTTAAGTTTCTCAATATTTAATTTATCAAAAATGTTCTTCTTAATAAGTGTAACTTGACTACCTGTATCTATTAATGAATTTACGCTTAAGTCATTAAATTTGCTGGGGACTTTCATTTGGGAATTTTTACTCATAATTACGTTAGACACTTCTGCTTTAGGGTATTTTTTAGGGCATTCGATAGCTTTATGTCCGAAAAGGGAACAATGGAAACACCTATTTCCCTTATCTCTATCCGGACAGTACCTAGCTATGTGTGTTTTTCCGCCACAACTATAACAATTAACATCTCTCCTATTACGTTTACTTTGATACGACTGCTCATTACTTGAAATCTTGTCATTTTTTGTTTTACTTCTATTTACATAATTAGCTTTATTCTCATAATTAACTTTCAATTTATCATTTTTAAATTCTGACTTATTATATCGGAAATTTTTGTTTTTATTTTCATCCGACCTCATTTGCTCATACGCTTTAAGTCTGCATCTAAATTCAATTAAATTATCACAACCATATAAGGATGCTTTTTTATATATATCATCACGAATACCATTTATAATATATCTAATTAGAGCAGCATCTTCTACTTTGGCTCTGTTCGCCAATTTTTTCATACACAAAAAATATTCTTCTACAGATTCATCATACCCTATCTTCCTCTTAGCTAACATTTCATGAATGTCAGCTGAATTTGAAACATCTCCAAATTCACCTAACATTAATTGTTTAAATTTTGCATAGGTATATATTCTTAATTCACTTTCAAAAAAGAGCTTGGCTCTTCCTTGCATACTACGTTTAGCATAAATTATTTTTTGCATTTCACTTAAATTTAATAAGGAAGCGGTATCTTCAAAAATTTCGAGCAAGTTTTCTAGACTCTCTGAACTGGTACCACTGAACGGCACAACAAAACTTTCAAAATCTGAGAAAGAGGCAGACGATTTTATATAATATTCACTAGTGGCTGGTATTTGCGCGATCTGTCTATTCTCACCGGAATCACTTCCCCTCTCAGAATGTTCGTCCTCATCTTCAGTCAAATCACTTTCACTCTCAACCATAATATTATTTTGCAATACATTTAAATCATTTAGTGAACAAACTATTCGGGTGACTAACTCGAGAGTCGACCCTTCATTTGAAATTTGTAATACATTCGCGATTGTAATTAATTCGTTTAATGAAAAATTAGTTTTAACTTTTTCTACTTTTTCTTTAAATTCTTTACCTTCTGTTTGAAAAGCAAAGCCAGAAAATTTTCTTAATTTATCGCGACTTTTTCTATCAAACGCGTCCTCAAAAATTAATTTATATAGCAGCTTAATACTGCTTGTGTTATGCGATTTGAGAGCAGCAGCCATTTCACCAATGTCAATTAACAACATGGTTAATTAATAAGGTTGGGACTCACCTAAGAAATTGAAAGAATATCTTCTATATTTATTCTTCAACACCGTAGATTTTCGGTCGTAGCTTTCACGGAAAATCCTTTAAATTCCTCACAGTAGATTTTCGTTGGTAGGTTTCACAGAAAAGTCTTTAATTTACTCTTCAAAACAGAATTTAACTTCAGCTTTTTCTTCACAAATTAGCTTCGTCTTCAGGTCAGATATAATGAAAATAATCTTCTTAGAATTAGAAAAATCTTCTCTAATATTCTTCACAAAAAAATATAAAGTACTTGACTTCAACTTCGTTTAATTCTTCTAAATAAATTTCTTCTATTCTTCGTAAAAATTATTTCTTCTCGATTAATTTCTTCTTCTATACTTCTTAAAAAAAATCCTTCTTCTAGATAAAGCACTTTTGATATCCTCAGAAAAGTATCTTCTTTATAGCTCTTCTGGATTCGTCACAAAAGTAACTTCTTCTAAAACGAATAACTTCTCCTAAAAAAACATCTTCAAAGTATTCTCAGAAAATTCTGCCGCCATCCCGACTGACCGCCATACTTCTATTGCTGTTGTAGGCTTGTTAGTCCCAATCCGACTTCTGAATTTGTAGTACTCCCATTCTCTTACAAGGATTGGTCCGAGAAACAGCAAGTGAATTTTAACCATTTAATCAAGAAACTAACATATTTTACAGCTATGTACAGAAAATAATTATAACATCGAGAGAGCACTGCTTATCCATTCTCTCCGAAAAACAACTAACTCAATTCAGCTCAAGTCAACTGACTGCACTGGAACACAACTTGTAACGCCTTTTATGCAAGCTCCGTTGCCAATCGGCAAAAATCTATTTCAGTTCAGTAACGATTGTAGTTCAGTTCCATATGTAAATCAGTTTAACTGTTCACCAACGGCTGTGTAGATCCCACAATATTATTATTAGATATGGATAATAATCAACGGCTTAAGTAATAGTAACGTGTTAAATAATAGACTGTTAAGTAGACACTTGAGTATAGTTCATATATGATAATGGTAGTTGAATAATAATCAAATTTATCAAATACATGTATTTGCTCCAAACAAATATACTCCAATTAAGATATAGACACAGACAAATATATAGTTTGTATTTATGCAGTGTCAATACCTCCAATATTATTCATAATATCCTTTGAAGAATGGTGATACATTAGTATAAATAAAAATGTCTTGGAATTTGTTCCTCTTAGTTGCATAAAATTGTTATGACAAGTCATTGTTGGATCTCCCAGTAATCAGTTTACACATCGTCAAAACTGACGTCAGTGATTGCGTGAGAGTCTTTTCAAGCCAGTTTTTCTTCAGTATTTATATATAAGTATGTATATATATATATATATATATATATATATTATATGCACACAAATATACATATTTCACTCCTTTTGTAAAACTTCCAGTAAGGCATGCTTATTTAACTCCTAACAGCTATTGGTAAAATTTAAATTTATCTTCAATAGTTGTCCTACTTACAAATTGCACTAAATTGCCAAATTGTTCGCTATAGAACAGTTAAACACAAAAAGTGATTTTTTTTCATAAAATCAATGTCATACAAATTTTAAATTCTTTAAAAGTGAAACAGTTTTACTGAAGAAGTTTTGTAAATTTTTATTTATTTATTTTAAATTAGTTTATCCCTAACATAGAATAATTTATGTTTTCCCATTCTATTCTTGTTACTAAATGAAGGAATATAACTGTAAGTGATTTACTACCGTCTTCCAAAAAACTAGTCACCCATAAAATTAGTTTTGAATTAAAACTAGACAGTTGTTATTTCTATCAATATCTTTGAAATTACGATAAAATTGTAAGTTTGCAAAGGAATGCCCCCACAAATTCTTGCGATTATTGAACATCTCAGATCACTGAGCTTGAAATTCATGTTAACGAATTTTTCTGTCCGATGTTATAATCCAATTCGGTGACATGGAGATAAAGTGAAGAATCTGAAGCTTGCGGATGAATGCTTTCCTGAATTGAGCTCTTCAGTAGAAGGATTTGAGCGGAAATGTCTTAATCTGACAAATCCTTTTTTAGGAAATCAGTAAATTTAGATCTTAAACATTTGAGCTTAGAGTCAAAATCTGTCAACATAATGCCCTAGTTAATCCGTTAACGTGAAATATCTAGTAAAGAAATAAAATAATACTTTTGTCTTTTGAACTTCTTGTGAGTTGCTTTTTTTCTAAAATATCAATGAAATATAAGAAAAAAAATAGGTTGACAGCTTCAGATTTTCTATTTTGCCAGAGCTTTTCCCTTGAATTTTTCGTTTTCTTATAAATTTTATTTCTGGTTCAGATATTCAGCGTTATAAAGCATTGAAATAGCATTTGTTAAGCAACTTGGCACGATTAATTTTGTGTTATCAATTATTGTTTTTTTCAGAAGAACCCTTTCTGAATTTACGTATTTTATCACAGATATTCTCAACTTTGTCACATGGGGAAAAAAATTCGAGTTTTTCGGTTAACTTCTATTTGCTGAAAAAGTTTCACAGATTCGTATCTATTTTCTAATACAATTTTCTTGACTTCGTCTGTTGGATAATTAAAAAAAACTGCAATAACTACATCGCTTTGGTATTTATTATAACAAAACAACCGTCTCTTACACTCGTGGTTGTAAGCATTGTCTTAAGATAGGTAACCCTAATCAAAATAGAGACGAAGAAAATTATTAAGTGAAAAACTGCTCAAAAACTTTTTGCATGTAAACTAGAAATTATTAAAATCTTGTATTCACAAGTTTGAAGTCAAAGCAGGTACGATTAAGGATTGCATTGGGGCTCATCGCACGTATCAGGGAGTGGCTATTCAGCAAATAAATGACTAAAAAATGTTAACTACATTTTATACACTAAAAATATTATGTAAAAGTACAGAAGGGAAACTGAAAGTTTTTAAATTTACCTAGTCCCTATGAACAAGCTTATTGGAAGAAGGTCTAGGAGTGAAATAGTTTTTCACTTGAACAAATTTTGCTTATTTTTGAACAGTCAAAAAAATAACATATCGCCTACGGGGAAATTTCAATCTGTTCCTGAACTAAACGAGCCTATTTTTCTATGATTTTTTTTTGCTCTTAATTTCTTCAGGATATGTCTGATTGAATGAATGAAAGAATGAATGAATAAATCAGTGAATAAATGAGTGAATAAATGAAAAAATAAATAAATGAGAGAATAAATCAAAAAACAAATAAATGCATGAATGAGTAAATCCATGAATGAATGAATGAATGAAATAATTAGTGAATAGAATGAGTGAGTGAATGAATATGGAATAACTGTTGAAATAGTATATTTGAAGTAATTACGAACTAAAGCTAAATGAGAAAAAGAAAGAGATATAGCTGAATTATAAATTTGAAGTTGATATACAATGAGTGGCCAAAAAAAAAAAAGAAAAAAAGTAACAGGCACTAATATTTAGTGGGACCACCTTTGGCAAGAATGACAGCTTGCATTCGTTTTGGCATTGATTGTACCAAATCTTGCAACATCTAAACACTTACTTTTGGCCACAACAACATCAATTTTTTGGCGAGATCGTCCAGTGAAGAAGGAAGAGTCGAGTTACTTCTCAATGACCTCTCGATGACATCCCACGGATTCTCAATGGGATTGAGTTGAGAGCTTTGAGGAGGCCAGTTCAAGCTCTCGAATGAATCATCATGCTCTTGGTACCAGTTATTGACAATGCGAGCTCGATGAATACGAGCATTGTCATCCTGAAAAACGCCATCAAGATCTGGAAAAAAGTAATGCATTGAAGGGATAAGATGGTCACTCAGTAAGCTCAGATAATCTGTAGAGTTCATTTTATTACTGCACAATTTTGCTGAACCTAGCCCCAATAGCAGAAGCAACCCCAGATCATAACACTTCCTCCAGAGGCTTGAACAGTGGGTACGGTACATGATGGGTCCAATGCTTCATGCACTTCCCTTCTAACTCTGATGCGACCATCATGTTGGAATAGAGTAAAGAGGCTTTCATCGGACCACATAATCTTCCGCCATTGCTCAAGGGTCCAATTTTCATGCTCCCTTGCAAACTGGAGTCTCTTTTTCCGATCAGTCTCAGTAACTAAAGGCTTTCTTGTTGCAATACAACTGTTTAGGCCCATTCCTCGGAGTTATCGTCTCATTGCACTGGTAGAAATGGTTTTGCTTGCCGTATTGAAGCTTTTTGTAAGTTGAAGGGTTGTTTTTTTACAATTATATTTCACTAATCGTCTTTGTGATCTTCGGTCACGATTGTTCAGAATCGTTTTTTGACCACACATTTTCCGCGAGGATGTTTCTTCACCCAGCTCTTTTCACGGTTCAATAATACGCCGGACAGTTCGCACTCTTACGCCGGTAATTTCAGCAATCTCCTTGCAGGATTTCAGCCCTTGGCACAACCCAACAGTTTGGCCCTTCTTCAACGTCTTTTCCTCGACCGCATGTAACTTCTCTAGACATGATTGCCTTCAAATGATTCGTTGCACACTGCTTCTTCACTATTTAAAGGTAGTCGTGAGAGCTAACATATACAAATTTTCTGAATACGTCCTCTTTCTTTCCTCTTTCACAATTTGAATATGTTAATTGACGTCGCGACTTTTTTGGCCTCTCAGTGTATATACGAGCGAAACGAACAGGGGCGGAGCCTCCAGTGTTTTTGAATCATGCTTATTATTAAAACATTATGATTTCTGTCAAACGAATAATACCTAAAAATGGACAAATTTAATAACACAAATAATAACTTTAAATATAATTGATATGTTTTTATGTTATGCCAACTTTTTTTCAGGCTAGACTTCGTCAGACTGTTGCAACTCTACCAGCATCGCCCTTTTGTTTCGACTTTTGCCAGAGCTCATCTGTGATATACACCGGTGAATGTCCGAATATACAAGAATGTAGCCAAATATTCGGATTTTCACTGACTTAATTGATTAATGTTGACATTCACCAATATCTGTCTTGCACCGTAACATGTATAGGTGAATTTAATTGTATTAAAAAAGCAGGGTTGTTTTTCCAGTTTTGTCTTGAAATAGACCTTATATTCACACTTACAACTTGAATATGAGCTCAGTTCGTGGCACTGCAAAATAGAAATGATTTGAAAATATTAGAAGTAATATTTTCCCGTCATATATAGCAATACATAAGAATCTTTCCTTGATGTAAGACGATCTAAGATTTATTACCTGCCAGAAGTTATCTCTGTTCTACCCTATAAATTCAACTTCGAAGCACTAAAGAACGAAAAATATTTTCAAAAATATATATTCTTTGAGATAGGCTTAAAATCCAGCTATCAATAATCTATATTGCGGAACAGTTGAGAAAAATCTGTGAAATTATTTTTAATTCATAAATATTATTACGATGAGTTTGTTTATATATTTTATGAAACTAAATTATCCTACTTAAACTATGAACTTCATCACATATATAGTTAGTAATAAAAGCAACTTAATGCGTACGAAAAAAATAATTTAAAAATTTAATAAGACCTTTGTTTGTTTAAAGTTTCGCCTCTGTTTTTAAGATATTTTGCCACCATAATTTACGTACCATAACAATAATGATCTTGCCATAATTTCGTTTGATTTTACACATAAACGCAATTGAAGCATCATTACATCGCATAATTACTGCAAACACAATTTTTGTTTTGAATTTCTAAAATAATTTACTGAAGTTTGAGAAATGTTCATATAAAAGTCGGATTTCTGGAAAACACTTAAAAAAATAAAACTTCAGTAAAAAATTCTAGTTCAACCTTTCACCAGAAACATGGTGAAATTTATATGTAACCAACATTTGGTACTAAAGTTAAACCATTATAATGTTTTCTAGTTTCAAATTCATGCTGAAACTAGGCGAAACTACAGCATTATAATGCTTCAACTTGGCGAAATTTAGCCGCAACCAACACTTAGTACTAAGTGTTGGTTGCGGCTAAATTTCGCTGTTTTAAAGGGAAAGGTTAAACTAGAATTTTTTTACAGTGTATAACTTTTAAATTTATTTCAATAATTTAATTCCCCATAACATACATACAATTATTTATTTATTTGTTTATTTTTAGCCTAGTTTCCCGTAAAAGTAAAAAAAAATAATAATAAAGCATGAAAGAAACCTTAATGTATCGTGAAAATATCGTTAAAAATCAAGAAAAGTCAAAAATAAGTGAAGTAATTAAATAAAGATTGAAAAATAAAAAATTTGAAAGTAGGGTATTGAGATGGGGAAAAGGTGTGTCTGTCGGTCTGTCGGTCTGTCCCCCCCCCCCCCCTAATAACTTTTGAACGAATTGTCCGATTCAAAAAATTCTTTTTGCATTTGAAAGATCTCGGCGAGGACATCTCATTTCTATATCTTACTTTTTGGTTTGAATAATTTTTTGTTCAATTTTGAACAGTTCAAAAAATTTTAACATTAGCGCCTATGGACAAAATTGAAGCAAATTCTGTAAACTCTGGGCACAAGAGCCAAGTTTCTATTGCAAGCTTATTGAAAGGAGTTCTCGGCGTGAAATATTGATTTGAACAGTTTTTGTTCATTTTTGAACAGTTCAAAAAATTAACACAGAGCTTACGGGGAAATTTCAACCCTATATAAATCCTGATCTAACGGACCGATTTGCTTGGAACAAACTTTATCGGAAAGCTCTTATAACGTAGAACATGTAGAAATAGAAAGTTTATCCAGAACTTACGAGCCTATTTTGCTATGAAATTTTTTGATCGGGATTTTCAAGGATATTTCTCAGTGACTCAATGAGTGAAATAATGAATGAATGAATAAATGAAAGAGTGAAAGAATAAATCAATGAATAAATGAATGAGGAAAAGAATGAATGAATAAATTATTGAATAAATGAAAATATAAATAAATGAGTGAATAAATACATGAATGCGTAAATGAATGAATAAACACTTGAATGAGGTAACGAATGAATGAATAAATGAATGGCTGAATAAATGAAAGAATGAATGAGTGAGTGAATGAATATGTATTATCCGTTGAAAAAGGTATATTTTCAATAATTAGAACTAAAGATAAATAAGAAAGAGAGAGAAAGAGATAGCTAGATTATAAATTTGAATTTGGTGTATACGGGAAAGTAGGCTCGTATAGTTCTAGACGGAACTTCTTGTTTTAAATTTTGTTTTGTAAATATTTAGCCCCCATGTCATTTTCAACAAGAATTTCCGTCCAAATGAGCCTACACTGTTAAAAAAAATAACTGCATGTTTCGCCAAAAAGAGTGCAAATTGCTACCAAATGCACTAAAAATAGTGCAAATGTTACTAACTGCACTGTTAAAAGTGTCCAAAAGAAAATGGTAAAATAACCATTTATTTGAGCGTTATTTTGAGCGGTATTTTATTTAATTACTAGCGGTACCCGCACGGCTATGCCCGTGTTAAAAAATGAAAAGACCAGTCGGTTTGCCATTGTGTATATAGTGATACCTTTTTTAGGTGAAAATTATGTTATTTATTAAAATGTATAACATTCCACATAATTAAAATTAGCTGCCCATGGCAATCAACCAGAGATCCTACACATTTAGGCATCTTTTTTACAAAACACACACAAAGGAAAAAGGAAAGAAAGAAACGAAACAAAGCAAAAAAGAAAATATTTGAAAGAAAACGCATTTTGTTTGTTTAGTCCAAGTACCCACACAAAAAGGAAGATTATAATAAATTAGAATAGTTTTAATTAATAAATTTTTAGTATAATTTATTTTTATCTATTATTTATTGACATTAAAGCCGGCTCCAGACGCTACGTTTTGTACTACCTTTTGTCGGCGCGGTCTTAAGACTGAATGAAAACGTTACAGTTTTTTATGCGTCTACATGGTGCAGAGATATTTGTATATTTCACTCAGTTTTGTGGTCAGTCGATATCGTCCTGAAGGAGGTACTACTCTGGTCAATTTTGGCATGGTGTCATGTTTAAAAAAAAGACTGGAACGTCTCAGAAGTACCCGGCGTTCAAAGTGGTCAAATGATTATATAAAATAAATATTTTTTTGTTGCCTCTTCTGGTGGTTCTATAACTGCAGTCTCTTTATTTTCAACCATATTATTCCTAGACTGCCTTGATGTCTCCTGATCATTTAGGAAATGTAAAAAATCAAAATACCAGAGAGATGGCTTGTAGATGTTTCGTCTCCAGCCCCAGATCGAATCGATTTATTAACTTTTGCCAATTCTTTACGGTAAACACTTCTCAAAGTATTAATTATTTACAACTGTTTCTCTGTTTGCGGTTGCATCAATTTCTTTGAATTTTTCCACTAAACTCTCATAAGCCTCCCTCTTTTTATCCCTGTCACTATACTCTTTGGATTTGACACGCTAAATGCAGGGGAAACTTTCGCATCATGCAATAAATTCTGTGAGAAACTCACGAGAACATCGCCGAAAGTCGGCCATTGTCGCCTGACGAATTGAAACTGAGAAACAAAATGAATCCGAAAAGGGTGCTACCGTCTACATGTGCCGATTTGTCTGCACAGTTGAAAGACATCTATGAACTTCGCACCGGACTCAAAACTGCGCACTTTTCCAATCTACACGCCAGGGCCGGCGCCAGCACGAATGGCGCCCTGACGCAAAAAACATTTTCCCGCCCCTATATTATGAAGAAATATACATTTTAAATTATCAATACAAAATTTAATTATACATATTTTAACTTTCAGAAAGCTAAAGGGAAACAATCGCTGATCAGAAGGGGAAAATAAAAAAGATAAAAAGCAATAAATTGCGTTTTGCACGTCATAAAATAGATAGGTTTGACTACAACTAACTTTGAACTCCAGCTGGGGCAGCTATTGAGTTGGAAAGTTAACCAATTCTACTGTTCAATTACAGTACAATTTAATTACTTAGAAAAATCATTGTTAGAACATTCGGAAGTTGTGGTATTCTAACATAGGAAGCCCATCCGCCACGGTAAGGTGGTAAAAGGTTGAGAAAAATCGGTTTTTAACTGTCCAAAGGCCAAAAACTTCATAAAAAGCAAACGTAATATCAGTTTTTAATTTTTGGAGATAAAAACTTGTTTTTTACTTATAAAGATGCGGTCAATATTTATGGCCAATGCGCCCCTAGGAACGACGCGCCCTGAGGCAGGCGCCTCACCACCTTAGCCTAGCGCCGGCCCTGCTACACGCAACATTTTATCTGCAACGTGTTGAACTGCGCAGACAAACGGATGTGCAAAACGTAGCGTCTGGACCCGGCTTAAAACAGAAAGACGAAATTTTGTAGCTTGCAGAAACAAACAGCAGCAAGCAAAGCTTTGAAAGAGGAATAAGCCTTTCATCCGAGCTGAAATAGGAAAATAACATATGTGCTTATTCACTGGCAAAAAAAAATAAAATAAATGAAAGTATAAATAGTAATAATAAGCTGGAATAACAAAAATCGCTATGAAGGATAACATTTGTTTTAAAAACCTCTGTGCAGTATGGAAATGGTCCCGTAAAATACATGTGAAAATAAGGAAATCAAAATAAAGCTATCAATCGCCTGGGAGCCGCATGAAATAAATTTTAATTCGTTTAAAAAAATAATAAACAAAATCCAAAAAAATAAATAAATAAATTAAAAATCGGCTGCTCGTCAAAATGCTAAAAACCGCAAGCACTAAATTTTAATTCGTTAAAAGAAACAAGAAATTCCGTCTAGAACTATACCAGCCTACTTTCCCGTATACACCGAATTCAAATTTATAATCTAGCTATCTATCTCTCTGTCTTTCTCGTCTAGCTTTAGTTCTTAATTACTTCAAATATACCTTTTTCAACGGTTAATATATATTCATTCAATCATTCATTTATTAAGTCATTCATGTATTTATTCACTCATTTATTAAGTCATTCATGTATTTTTTTAACTCATTTATTCATTCTTTCTTTTGCTTATTCATTTAATCATTCATTAATTCAAAAATATTCTTGAAAATCCCGATCAAAACATTTCATAGGAAAATAGGCTCGTTAGTTCTGGATGAACTTTCTATTAGTCCATGTTCTACGCCATAAGAGCTTTCCGATAAAGTTTGTTCCAAGCAAATCGGTCCGTTAGATCAGGAATTATATAGGATTGAAATTTCCCCGTAGGCGGTATGTTAATTTTTTTTTGAACTGTTCAAAAATGAACAAAAATTGTTCAAATCAATATTTCACGCCAAGAACTTCTTCCGGTGAGCTTGTTCATGGGAACTTGGATCTTGTACACAGAGTTTACATAATTTGCTTCATTTTCACCCATAGGTGCTAATGTTAAAACTTTTTGAACTGTTCAAAATTGAACAAAAAATTGTTCAAATCAAAAAGTAAAATATGGAAATGAGATGTCCTTGCCGAGATTTTTCGAATGCAAAAAGAATTTTTCCAATCGGACAATTCGTTCAAAAGTTATTAGGGGGGGACAGACCGACAGACCGACAGACAGACAGACAGACAGACCGACAGACAGACAGACCGACAGACAGACAGACAGACAGACAGACAGACAGACCGACAGACCGACCGACACACTTTTTTCCCATCTCAAAACCCTACTTTCAAATTTTTTATTTTTCAATCTTTATTTAATTACTTAACTTATTTTTGACTTTTCTTGATTTCTAACGATATTTTCACGATACATTAAGCCTTCTTTCATGCTTTATTATTATTTTTTTTTACTTTTACGGGAAAGTAGGCTAAAAAGGATCAATAGTCAGTCGGCATGGTAACAATTAAAATTAAATTAAAGTTAATTATCATGAAAAAATAATTTCGAACTTCAGAGAAAAATGCTTATAACTTCTTTTCTAGGTAATTTAGAGTCTTCGAATTTTCGCACGCAGAGTGAAACTTCTTCCGGGGTAGTTTTTTACGCGCTTTTCAACGGTATCAAGCTCGAAGCGATACGATAATTCCTTCCCATAGAAAATGACTATTTTATGAAACTTTCGGCTATAAATTGGAATAAAAGAAGAACAAATTCGAATTTCAGAAAAAACTCTCCGAGGTGCACACTCCCATGCTCCAAACTAATTTCATGACAAATTTCATGAAAATCCGCCGGACGGTCTGGGCCCTACGCCGGACACAGACAGACAGACAGACACACATACTTGCTGTTTTGTTATTAGTAGAGACAACAGTTGAATAACCATTAAAAAGATTACTCAAACCGCTGATTGTGAAAAAAATCGTTTATTCTGTGTTTATGCTAAAGAACGTTTAACTAACCGTAACTTCCAAGCGCTCAATAAGAATCGGGCGTCCATCTTAGTTGCGAAGCCTTACCAGTCATACGTTGTTTTACAATAGGAATACGGATTTATCAGTTAAAATCTGCATGTGTATATAAAAAAAGAAGAAAAAAAAGTGGCTTAAGTAGGGGATACTAAATAGAAACACATACACACCTAAATCAAAAATTGGAGACATCGGATTCCCAAACTGTATGCGAATGAGCGAACCCATAATTTCAGCTGCTTAAGCTTGTTTGAAGATTCTTTCTATTTTAATTTTTGCAGCAAATAAAATGATTTTCGTCAATATACAGTAAATTTAGGCCAAGAATAAATTTAGATCCAATCAAAAACTGAAATCTCAATTTTAAGGCTGTTTGCCTGTTGGAAAAGATTTATTGCTAAATAAACGGCCGCTTTACGTGGTGTAGATATCCGAATGACTAGAACGCAAGGTTGGTGTACCATACACCCAGGTTCGATTCCAGCACGCTTCGTTTATGATTTCTACATCTCAAAGATTCTACTCCTCGAAATAATTCAAAAACGGTAGAAATTTTATTTTGAGACCATTTTTAAATGGTTATAAAACCGTAAACTTTGGTATTGGCGGCTTTTTAACCAAGCTGATTGGATATAGTTTGGGTCCCGTAAAGATAGAAAAATGTTCCAAACCATAAATTTAACGGTGAATCAGATGGACAGACTGCTGCCGGCCATTTAACCGTAATTTCATGATGAAATTTCTAACAGTGTAGCCAGGAAATCTGCACCGTCCTTTGGTACAACATACCACTCATTTTTTTACAGTGTACTTTCCCGTATACGCCAACATCAAATTAAAAATTTATCTTTTTCTCCTTTTTTCCCATATAGCGTTAGATCCTACCGATAAAATTTGTTCCGAGCTGATTCACCTCTTGGATCAGGATTTATATAGGATTTAAATTTCCCCATACACTGTAAAAAACTAAACTGTATGTTTCGCCAAAAAAAAGTGCAAATTGCTACCAAATGCACTAAAAAATAGTGCAAAGTGTTGCTGAATGCAAAAGTTGGTGCTTATTTTTTCATATTTTGGTGCAATATACCCAAGTTATCACCAAGATATAGAAAAATTAAGCACCATTCTTTGTAGCCATTAAATCTGCACCGTTTTTGGTACAACATACCACTAAATTTTTACAGTGTAGGCGCTAATGTTAAAACAAAATTGTTGAAAGGTCTTTCCAAATTTGCTCAAAGGGACTTGGATCTTATGTCCAGGGTTTATACAATTGCTTCATATTTCCCCATACGCGTTAATGCTAAAGTGGAACAGTTCAAAATTGAACAAAAATATTTTCAAATCAAAAAGTAAAATATGGAAATGAGACGACCTCGCCAAGATCTTTCAAAGGCACAAAAAAAAATCTTTTTGATCGGACAATTTTCACTAAAGTTCTTCGGGGGGGGGGGGGGGACAGACTGACAGACAGACAAACACATATTTTCCTCATCTACAAATTCTACTTGTAACTTTTTTATTTTTCAGAATTTTTTTAACCTCTTGATTCTTAGTGTACCCAATTGGGTACATTAAAAAAAACTGTTTATTAACTACTGTTTGCAATTTGAAAGCTAAAACACCCAATTGTTTTTGGAATTAATCAACAAAAAAGAGGTTAAATTTCTTCACTTACTTTTGAATTTTTTTTACTTTTGACGATATGTTTACGATACATTAAGCCATCTTTCCTACTTTTTCTTAAAATTAATTTTTACTGGAAAGTTCGCTAAAAGACGTTAAAAGTATAATTACTTACTTGATACTTGAAATATTTATACAATGTTTAGCTTATGTCTTTTACGTGGTCTTGGAAAATGGATGGCAATGAAAGAAACACTGAATAAATAAATACTAACGTGATGCAAGTTGGCGACATTGATACCCCAAATTCTGGGAAACTATTTGGGTCCCGTTGCTGACCCTCAGAAACACAAGGTTGAAGTTTCAAAAGATAATACAACATTCATTACCAAAGGAAAATCTTGCATAGCAACACAGATCCAATAAAAAGTAACGAGTCCAAATATAAAAATAAACTGGAAAAGACTAAATTAATTCAAATGCGACAAAGTTACAGCATGATGGCTATCGATTGATGCAACTAAAAGTAAAACTTACATGTTTCTTGTGTCTCTAGTGTGAATAGTATACAAATAACAAGGTTTTTTCTGCGTATAATGAACTGCAATTGATGAGCGAGCTTATTGCAGAAGAGAAAGCAAAACACTATGTTCCAGAAGTTCAAACACTTTTCTGCATTGAAAAACCTGTTATTTTGCAGCTCAGAATATGCAGTGTTCTGGTTATGATTTTGCAATTTGAAATTTCTGCACAAAGGTAAATATTTCATTTCTGGTTGAATAACTTCTATTAAGAAATGGATCGCAGAATCATTTGAAATCATTAGTCTTATTTCAATAACTTAGTATACAAATTATTTAATTCGTGATTTTTCGTAAAATCTGGTATTGGTATTTCTGATTTAAACTTAGTTTAGAATGTTTCATTATGTATACATTTTTTTTTTTTTTTTTCAATTTTGTTTCGATAATTCAGCAAAGAACAAAACATGAAATAATATATAGTTATTTATTCTAAAACAAATTAAAATAAAAGCATTCGGAACCATCTCCTATGTTCGAAGCAATATGACCCTGCGTGTTTAATTCGATGCACAGAACAGTTCATTGGCCCCATAATCCCCGTTAACGAATCTCTTCCTCGGCTGACATAATCCAATCCAGTGACACGGAGATAACTTGAAGAGGTTGGGGATCGCAGATGAATGCACTGCTGAATTGCGCATTCAGCAGAAGGATTTTAGCTGTAGGTTGCTAATCTGACAAATCCCCTTCCAAAATTAACAGATTCCTATTGAGACATTACGTAATAGCCACTGAAACATGTCACAGACGTATTGGTCTCTTTTAACTATTTTTGAAGTAAATATGATTTTTTTTTAAATATAATCAAATAAGAATATATTTAGATTTTTATTTTTAACCTGCTGCTGTACATCACACAGTAAAACATAATAATAATAATAACACTCTACCTATATATTTTTAAAAATTACTTGTAATAATCTAAACATTTTCTTTTCGCAATAAACTTCATAAATAAATATGAAAGTACAAATATTTAATCAGTTGATGTGAAATTATTAATGATTAGTTAATGTAGCATAGAAAATATTTTCAGCATATTAAATATTGAGAGTACATAAATTTTATATATTTTCGTGAAATGCAAATTGAAATTATTTATCTTACATTTTTTTATTTGCCTTTTTTACTGTTGAAAGAAACAGTTTTCTGAATTTTAATTTTTATTCTTTGTATTAATTATGTAATTTCATTCTTATTCATCTAAAGAAAATCATTCATCTCACCTACAGCGAGAAAATGTGAGCTAATT
Organism: Octonoba sinensis; assembly: GCA_038502835.1. Taxonomy (NCBI): domain Eukaryota; kingdom Metazoa; phylum Arthropoda; class Arachnida; order Araneae; family Uloboridae; genus Octonoba; species Octonoba sinensis. The sequence continues at coordinate 68,421,850 of CM076604.1, forward strand.
TCTTGATAAGTTGTGACATAAGTTTTGCGGATGGATAGCAGTTGTTATTATTTTCTCTCTTGTTCCTTAACGATGAAATAAAACTGCAAATTTAATTTTGTTCGCTTGCTTAAGACAAATAATGTTATGTTTTTCCAAGCTGAAATTGTTTTTCTTGTCATAAGCAATAAGTTGAAATGATCTTTGCAAAAAATGTCTAACGGCATCTTTTATTGTTTCTTTTCAAGCTTTTTCACAAATAAAAAAAAGAAAGAAAGAATAAAAGGAAAAAAAAGTGGAAAAAGGAAAAAACATTGACATATTTTTTTTCCATGAGCTATTAATTTAATTCTAAGAGAAAAACAAGTGCGAATAATATTTACAAATTTTCAGCATCAAAACATTGTCGATTACAATTTTTAATTGGTTTTACAACAGTAAATTTATTTTATTAAACTTAATTGTAAATCAATTTGTGAATTGGTTTACATTATTTTTTAATTACCTGCTATGATTTCAAGGTTTTCCTTTGCTTTACTATACATTATTTGAGGACGTCACGAATGTAAAACTTAAAACGTCTGCGTTTAAAAAATGTCAATTTAGTATGTCACCTTTAAGACTTAAATAAAACCGGAAAATACTTTTTTTACAGAAATGATTAATAACCCTTCCACAAATTATTACTAAATATCAAACGCAGAGTTGCAAACAAACTGATCGTTTTAATGAGCTAAACTGCGTCAAAGGAAATTTTGTGTGTCGAGATGATAACGGTCAGAGCATCTTTGCAAGAAAGTTGTCCTCTGGGAAGACATATAAAGTAGCAGCCCCCAGTATTTGTATTGATTAGGAGAAAATCAAGAAACCTTCCAACTTGATGAGGGTTAGACACTTATCACATCAAAGACTTCATCTTATTCTCTTATCTTATCGAACGTATTGATTATCACACACATACGAGGTGATTGTATAAAAGTAATGAACTTTTAGTGGGATGCTAATCCAAACCTAGCACAACACTAATTCTTTTACTAGACGTTTCTGACTTAACTTTTATTTGGTCTTTATTCATATTGCAATCAAATTTGGATCTCCACAGTTCACTTTTTATCACTAGTGCGTTAAAGACAGTCTTGAAACGTTGTCACCTTTCAATAATACATAGTAACTCAACTGTGTAGAGATTTGAAAATGTCTACGTAAATGCAAGGCACAAATTCAATACTCAAAATTTAACTTTAGGATATGGTAAAATTAATCGTTAACTGGTGAGGTACTTAAGCTGACAAAAGACATTACACAATTTAAAACTCAACAAATTTAATAAATAACAAAAACATAGTAAAGTTAAGCAAAATCAAAATAAACTTTAAACATGTGCCGCGGGTAATAACCTACGCTAATCTACGCGGGCACATGATTGCTGTACAGCAAAAAGAAAGAGAGAGCGAGTGAAAAAACATTTCACTTGGCATTTATAGTTCTTCTCGCGTCCAAACACTGATGCCACAAAACTTTAAAAAGTTCGCTAACGATGCATACTAATGAGCAGGTTGAGCAGGTTGCATAATAACGATGCATAACAACAGGTTGCCACAAACTTATAAGTGAATATTCTATGTGGGAGTAGTTTTCACGTGTACTGGGGTAAACTTATTACCTAACTCTGCTCTTTTAAAAACTTTTGTTTTTTGAAAACACAACGCACACTCATATATATTATATACATATATATATGTATGCAAAGTCGACAAAAGTCCGTAAACACTTTTAAAATTTATAAAACAGGAAAAATTAAACGAAATAAAAAACTGTTTTAGCATCGATACGTCAAAGAAATTTTTATTTTTTTCTCTTAGTTAAGAAAAAAATAATAATTCAGAATAGTTCATAGGTGGCGTTTCGTGCATAAGTAAAGTAAAGGACACGCAAATAACAAAAATAATGTTACTAAATCATTTATTTAGAAATACGGCTTCCACATGTCCACCACCACAGGTTCTAACACATTATAGACGTGCAACAAATCCAGCAAACGGCTGACTGCAGCTTGTCCGTCTGTATACAAGTCAGCTCTCGGTGGACTGCATCTTTCAATTCCGACAGATTGAATACATGTGATCGATGCACCAGAGATGTAAATATATATTTAAAAAAATCTAGTGACCTATCAATGCTAAACATGCAAACCATTTTTTTTTTTTTCGGGTTTTATGAATGATGCTATACGGAGAAAAAACTATGGAGCCTTATGGAACCCTATTGAGAATTGTTTTCATTACTGAGCTCGAGTTTTTTTGCTTTAAAGAAAGGGATTGCTCGGAGCTATGATTAATTGAATTCATGCAATGTTAATCAAAATTTGCACTTTGAAACATCGTACTTAATAAAGCCACACTTAAAATAATGCTATATTTTTCCTTTTCAAGCTTATTCAATTAATCATTTGTTAAATCATGCACAGTAGCATACAATTATTTTTGAAAAAAAGCTTTAGAGCTTAAAAGGAAAAAAAACATACGGTTTAAAATATTTCCTGAAGCATAGCTGTGAGATACCTCTAAAACTGATGTATAAATGACATTTAAATAGCATTTATGTTCCTGTACTTTTGGTCCGAACTTTTGAAAGTCAGCGTACATCTGAGAGAAATTCATAAAAGTACTGGCGTTTAAGTGATGGATTACTGTATCTCCAAAAAACGGTTGTAAACTTAATATCGCATTGCATTCTTCAACTATTAATTTGACATAAAATACATCATCAACACTAATGTGCAGCATAATATACTTTATGGAAAAAAATATATGTTATTCTGAGTCATGTAGTCATAAGTTTAAATAATTGAAAATTTAGAAGGATGATAATGGATATGGCGTTTACGATTTCAGTTTCCGTCATCGAACGCTTTTTAACACTGCCTATTCGTCAGTGTGTAGTGCGACATTTTTTTACATAATAACGTTTCGACAAACACTCAAAAAGCTGTGAATAATATCAAAAAAATCTCATCTCATTAAAAAACATTGGTAATTCGTTATTTTTTTGTAAACAAACCGAAACACGTACGCCATATACCCTCCAGCAATGCTCTGAGTACTACACATATATAAAAATTATAATACGATCGAAACCAAACTAATACTAGAGTTATTATTTCACTTATACAAGGTAAAGTTACGAATGTAATGTATTAATTCAATTGAATATCTTTATTTTTCAATTTTATCCGTCCTTGATTCCTTCTCTTTTATAATTTACAAAAGGAAAAAAAAAAGTTTTTGTGTAGATAAGAATGAAAACACGTTTTATGGTGTTTCTAAAAATTCAGTTATGTGAATAGCAAAACATTTAGCAAAGGTGATTTCTTAAGTAACTAGTACCCACAGAGAAAGGAATATGAAACTACCAGAAAGAAAGAGAAATAGCAATAGTGTTTAAATAAATTGAACGAAAGAATACAACAAAAACAAAAAACAAAAACAAATTGCTGCGTATGTTATTAAAAGATTTAGCGAAACAAAGCAGGATTTAAATTTTGCATTCTAAAGTACAAAAAAAAAAAGTCTATATATTAATTAAAAACAAGGAAAATGTGTTCTGAAATGTTATTCATATTTTTTTCGTCTTAAAGGTAGGAACAAAAAGCTTTACTTATCGATCAAAACATTAAAATAGCCTTTACGACTTTTTTTGTAAAATTTTAGGATTTTATTACATATTTCGTCTCAAAAGAATGTTATTACTTAAAATTAAGTTTCTTAAAGAACTGCCGAAGGTATTAAATTTTCTGAAAGCATGTTGTAACGAAATGCAACCTTCTTCAAAGAAAAGACGAATTTTAATAAATTGTTTGAAAAGTACTGATGATTAAATTTCTGTGTAGTGCATTAAGAAAGAGAAAAATAGAGATATACAGTATTCTTTGCGATAATTGAATAAGCATTTTGGGGAAAAAAAAAAGGAATATAGGTGATGATGAGTAATTTAATAAATTGTATGAAACTTCATTATGATTCTGAGCCATGTGGAAACCAACGCCTTTTAATTTATTTTTTTTATTTCCTCCGTTTGTAACGATCAATATCAAAGTTATATTAGCCAGTCGCTTTAAAACTACAATTAATTCCATGTTGAGGATATGCATCATATCTATCAGCTTTTGTATAATTATTACTTGAACATTTGCTCCTGAGTGTAAAATGACGCAATTGTTATACTCATAGAGATACAAAATTAAAATTAGTTTTCTTTTAACTAACATTGTTTTGTACCCAAACTTGGCAAATAGTAGATATGAAACGTTTTTAATTTTGATTAACGCTTCTTAAAAACCACAAACTATTAGGCAAAAAAAAATGTTGAGCGAAAATAAATGTGTGTGAAAAGCATACACGGTCATAATTTTTCAGAATGAGATACTCATTAAACGGAAAAAAGACACATAAATTATATTATTTAGAGTAACATGGTAAATTGGCAAGTGAAAAGTGCATATTATTTCAACGCCAAAACTACGGCAAGTAGTCATGTCACTGAAAGTGGTGGAAAAGACAGTCGACTCGCGTTACAACGAGAATGCAGTACAACGACCCGATTAGTTATAACGACTTTTTAAAGATAACTTACTGACTTCCCTTTGAGATGATACCATAAAATGGTATGATATTGTGTTACTTTGGGTGAGAAGGTGCCATCATTTATTTAGAGAGTAAGTGCAATCTAATGGTTTGCTGGTAGAGAAAATTAGTTTATTTTCCCCAATAACAAATATGTAGTGTTATAATAATAATTTAACTTTGTGCAAGTAAACTGTAATAAAAAATAATTTCAAGTTAAGAAAGCACACCAAATAAACCACCATTTGGATGTTTTTCACCTAGAAGCTCCCTGTCGCATTGAAAAAGGGATTCTAAGCAATCCCGAAACATATGTCTGCATTTTAATGCTTATTTGTGCTTTCTTAACGCGAAATTATTTTTTATTACATGTAGTGTTATGTTAGTACGGGAAGCAACAAGCATTGTTACATTGTCATTGCTTACGGTAAGGTTTCATGTTCGATATAACGGTTCTTGATACAGAAAAATTCCTCTATATCGGACACCGGTGGAGCAAAAATATTTGTACATAATATAGAGATATCCTCAGAAGAGGATAGGCTCCAGGATTTGGTGCAGGGAGGGCAAAAACTGTCCGCAAAGAGGAGTGTCTACTTTTGAGGGGTAACTATTCCTAAATACATTCTACTGCGTGTAGCACCTCAGGCCTTCATAGATTACCCCGAAAGGCACGGAACGCAGCACTATTCCTTCGAACCTTAAAAAGACCCTCAGAAACTTAGCAACCGGAACTCGACAGAGGGCCCGGACTGGCGACAGTCGCTTCACCGTCACGGTGCAGTAATCTCTACAAGGAGATCCTAACATCTGTGGGAAGCGGATAGCTGGAGATTTAACGTTACCCAGTCCACACCACAAGGAGGCGGTCCTTTCAAATAGTGGGTTCCTCTTAGGTGGACAGTTTTCCTTCCCCCCCAAGCAATTAATTAGGATCTTTTACTGTATAACGATCCACATATAACGGGATTGAACTAGAAGTGTAGCGGGTTTCACATCCTAAAACTCGGAGTGATACTTTTTTCTTGCGCAGAGGAAAGAAAGCATGTTAATTCAAAATAAATTGAAAACCGTTCATTGTTCTCTTACATTGTAGTTAAATAAAAGTTTTTCTACATCATAAAGGTATGGTTTTTTTTATTGAATTATAGTATGTAATTTTTGAATATCGTTTATAACCTCGGCTCTGTTTTAACGTCATAAATACTGCTGACCCTCCGATATTGTTATAATTTAAGTCAATTGTATTTGTGCCTGAAGAAAGAGATTTGTTGGTTTTCCATTTATTAACTACGTAACAAATAACTAAATTAAAGATCATTTTAGTACCGCAGTGGACCAGCCGGTTAAGCTAGGTTCCCACAGAACATCGATAGTGAAGCTGCTCGGGCCGATGTCAGGGTTTGGGAGGGTGACCGCCTATCGCGATTGGTTGGTTGGACCGGGTGCACTAATGGCAGTTGGTGCACGTCAAATCTGTCGTGGCTCCAATTTCCTCCAAGTTTAAAATTATAACTCTGGGGTGCCAGCCTAGCTGAAAATTTCTCATCTAGGAGCTGATTTTAAGAGAAACCTCGGGTTGACTCGGAGTTGGACTCCACCTAAATGGGGACAATAAGAAATGGAAGCTATCCTCTTTGTCGCGTATTCTTTCTACTCGAATAAGAGGCACTCGACAACAAAAATAATAATCATTTTACGCTTAAAAATCGATTCAGTAAGATTTTAAAATATTTTGATTGCAAAATATGTATATGCTTAATTTATTAATTATATTTGCTTAATTTATATTTATTTCCGTTAGATTTTTTGGAGCAAAGCTAATAACGCCTATACAAGGAGATATACTTTTGCTTTAAGTTTCGTTTTTCCTATTATACGTCAAATAACATTATTTCACTTCTCTTTACATTTATAAATGTCTGAAGTGGTTTACTTAGTGACATTCAATATTGAAAGAAGCAGAAGCACAACTCAAATTAGCGGAACGATCAAGCGTTAATTAGCGTTGACAACACATCGATTCGGTTCACGCTCGCATACTGATGTGTTATGTGGTGTAACTGAAGGATACTACACGAATCGCCTCTACGTGAGTACTTGACGTTTCGTGTGTTTAATTTCACTAATGGAAAAATGTTCCTTTCTTTACAAATTTTAAGTTTAAACTTAAATAGAGGAAAGTTTATGCTCTTTGCAAGATGTCCTAAGCAGCTAATGATTGCGTCTGAAATTTGTGACTTAGAAATTTTAATTAGGTTACCTAATTAATTCTACATCTTTTCTTTTATAATTAACATTTTTTGCTTAATGCTACGTGCTTTATTGATGCTAATAAGGAAATTAATGGAAAGATCAATTTAGTAAATACATTAACGCTTCATTTTAAATTGTTTTTATTGTGCGTTATCCTGAATTCAAAGTTTAGATAATCTGACTCTTTCATATTACTTAAAGGTATTTTACGAAAATACCATGCAAGATATAAAATACAATTAAGGTAAGAGAAATTACATATTAAACACACACACACACATTCAAAGTATGTACTTTTAAACTTCAGCTAAAGTATGTATGGAATATACTAAGAGGTACATGTGATCTGCTAAATCCCTACTCCCTCGACAACCCCTACCTTTTTTAAAATATTTTTTCACTTGTCCAGTGAAAAAATTGCATCTTATTATGACTCCGTTTCTCTGAAATGTAGGAAAAACCACGAATTTATTCTAAATTTATTTCAGTCCCAATTTAATTTATTGTGTCAAAGCATCAACTTATGTACATAGTATTTATCAGTTTACACAAAAAGGATATAAACAAAAAACAGTTATACACATTTTTATATTTTTGAATTTTATAATATTTCAATTTTATTTATTACTTGTATTATATTATAGTGCAAATAATAGATAAATTCTAGATTAATCAATTAATACAAGTCGATTATTTGTTTTATCATCGAAACATCCAAAATTAAAACAGACTTTGACAAGGAGTCATGAGCAAATCCATTAAAAGAACGTCTGACAATTTCTTAACGCCTTAAAACAGAAATAAATAAATAAATAAAGCAAAATAAAGTTTACTTCTCAAAATTATTATTATTATTTTCATAATATGCTAAAATTTCTGTTTAATTCGCGTCATAAAAATTGAGTAACACGAACTGTAGTATGTTCGTACAATATGATGTTTTAATTTCTCCTAGTTTTTATATAAACAGTCAAAGTATGAATATTTTTAATTTATTAATTCCTCATTTCTTGTCCCTAAGGAAGGAGAGACGAATTTTAATTAATGTTTTTTAGCAGAAATGATCTCAAAAAATTGAAAAAACAAACGAAAGGAGGGGAAAAAGTGTATGCGCTGATGATTTGGGTTTTTTCTTTATAAAAAACATAAATTCGTTTTGAAATCATAACGTATCAAATTTTTTACTCCTAAACAAATTCTTATTTAATAACAGCATCAAAAAATTCTCAAAAAAAAAAAGGGCCTTTTTTATACGCATATGTGAGTCAACATTTTCAGTAGAACATAATTCGTAACGTTTATTTTCTTTTTTTACATTCACAATAAGCAATTTATTTGCTGATTAGTTTTGAACTTTGCAATTCTTATTAGCGTGTTAGTGCTTTTACACCGATTTAACGATGCGTTAAAAAACGTTCCAGTTTTTGCAATACACCCTTCTTTTTAAATGCCATCAATATTTCAATTGGAAGAAATACAAATTTTGCCTTAAAACATTTACGGTGCTTTGAACATCATCGTGAACTTAAATTCAAGCACGGCAAGAAACGATTTATTTTCTATCAAAATTAATTACTGCAATAAGATTCAATTTTTGTCCTCATTCCTAAAATACTTGCAAAACGTATGTTATTTTATGCATAATACTGATGAAATTTAAAATTATGTTTTGCTTCAGTTTGTTTAAAAATAGAGTAGAGTCATGATAACTTGGCCTAATGTGGACCGAAGAATGGTCGAGTTTGAAAACGCCCGGTAGTCGGGAATGGGGTTTAAAAAGGAAGAGCACGAGTGTTTCCTCAGAATATGTGTTACTGCACTTGCATGCATTTTTCGCTTGAGAATAAGCTCCCCAAATATTCTTAAACAACGGAAAATTACGTACCTTATGCATGCATAGAGCATTTGTTGTTGTTGTCGTGTCCTCGCGCGTGGCGAGGAAGAATAGGTACGCTGTTCCTGAGTCTAACGGGGCCCTTACAGGCAGAAGTCCGATTTTCGCCCCTTTGTAAAGAGTCTTAATTTTTTCAACCAGCTCCCAGATGAGAGACCGTCACCTGGGGTCGGCATCCCCAGAGGTATCGTTTCACTTGGAGGACATTGGAGCCACGACCTATTTAGTGCACTAGATCGCTTTAGTGTACACGGCCCGACAGGAACCGGCTACGAGAGGTTGTCACCCTCCCAAACACTGACCTAAGTCGATGTTGCTTCACTTTCCTTGTTCTGCGGGAACCGAGCTTCTACCGACTGGTCCACTGCGGGACCAGTCGGCATAGAGTATTTACTAAATGAAAGTGAAAGTTGATGAATACACATTGCACAGTAATTTGCCTAATAAAAGAAACTTCAGAAAAATACTTTATGATGAGATAACGCTATCTATAATGATAGTTAACTAACCGACTTTGCAAAAACTGGCTTCCTTTTCAGTCTACTTTTCCGCAAAAGTCAAAACCAAAAAGTCATTCTTTCATCCATTTACTCATTCATGTATTTATTCATTCATTTATTTTTTCATTCATTTATTTTTTCATTCATTCATTTATTCACTCATGTATTTATTTTATCAATCATTCATTCATTTATTCACTCATGTATTTATTTTATCAATCATTCACTCATTTATTCTTTCATTCTTTCACACATCCATTTAATCATTCATTCATTGAAAAGTATCACTAAAAATGTCGATAAAAAAGCTTCATAGAAAAATAGGCTCTTTTAGTTCTGTTAAAACTTCGCATCTGTACATATTCTACGTCACAAGACATTTCCGATAAAGTTTGCTCCAAGCAAATCCGTCTGTTAGGTCAGGATTTATATAGGATTGAAATTTCCCTATAAGCGCTAATGTTAATTTTTTTTTTTTTTGAACTGTTCAAAAATGAACAAAAATTGTACAAATAACAAAATATTTCACGCTGAGAGCTTCTTCTAATAAGCTTGTTCATACAAACTTGGGTGTTAAGTCCAGAATTTACGTAATTTGCCCATAGGTGTTAATGTTGAGATTTTTTGAACTGTTCAATTAGACGAAATTTTTTTTTTCAATTCGAAAAGTAAAATAGAAAATGAAATTTCCTTGTTGAGAGCTTTCGAATGAAAAAAAAGTCTTTCGAATCGGATAATTCCTTCAAAAGTTATTAGGGGGGACAAACATACCAACAGACATCCATTTCCCCCATCTCAAAGCCCTACTTTCATTTCTTTATTTTTCAATCCTTATTTAATTACTTCATTTTTTCCTTTATTTTTAACGAAATTTGTACGATACATTAAGCCTTCTCTCATGATTTATTATTTTTTTCTTAACTTTTCAGGGAAAGTAGGTTAAAAAGAATGACAGAAGAATTCATGTGTCGTAAAATTATCGTTAAAAATAAGAAATAGTAAAAAAAATTAAGTAATTAAATAAATATTGAAAAATGTAATATTTCAAATTAAAGTTTCGAGATGGGGAAGAACAGTTCAAAAAAAGAAAGAAAGAAAATTAACATTAGCGCCTGCAGGAAAATTTCAGTCGTGTATAAATCCTGTTCCAACAGATGGATTTGCTTGCAACAAACTTAATCGAAAAGATGTTATGACGTAGAACATGTACATATCTGAATTTAATCGGAGAGCAAAACGAGCCCATTTTCTCACGAAATTTTTTGATCTGGATTTTTAAAGGAATTTCCGAACAAATGAATGAATAAATTAGTGAGTAAATGAATGAAGGAATAAATGAATGAATATGTTCAAATTGTTGGAAAATATATATTAAACGTAATTAAGAACTAAAGCTAAATGAGAAAGACAGAGCTAGATTATCAATTTTATGTTAATTAACGGCAGAATAGGCTCGTGTAGTTCTGGACGGAACTTCTTGTTTTTCTCTCAAACAGAAAAAAAAAGAAAGAACTGCGTAATGTCCTGCAGTCTTTAGCACACTCACCCTTCGCCGAGTTATCCGGATTGCCGGGGCGCCAAGTTTTCGGGACTCTACTGTATATATATTAAAGTGTTTGGGGCGTTCCTAGCATGGGTGCCAGCTGAAGAGATAATATTTGGAATTACCAACCCCCTCTTCCACGAAAAAAGTTGTTGTACAATATTGTACTTTTGTAGATTTTGTTATTTTCAGTAGTGCGAAGAAAAAAAAGAGAAGTGAAGAGGGGAAAAAGGGAAATTTTATTTTATTTATTTACTGCAACTTTCATTTAACACGTTGACTGCCAACTACGAGATAACTTGTAGCAAGTGAACTTTGCTGAGAGACCAAATTACAAATTATTTCGTAATTGCTAACTTGTTTTCAATTTTTAATACATTTATAGAAAGTTTGTATATTTTTCTACTCGGTAAAATGCTTTGGACAATGTGATGTGATTTAATTAAACTGTCATCTGGAGATCTTGAAACTGGGAAAGGAGGGCGCTGGAAGTTAGCGTGTCGGCAGTCAACGTGTTAACCACATAAATAATCCGTTATGATACGTTGAAATAGCACCAGTCAAATCGTTTAATTCAAGGACGCATCATTTTTCAAAAACTTTTTAGTTCATTTTGGGTGTCACTGCCCAACACCTCTCAATAACGTGTCACCCGGGACGGATAGTGACGCTACTGAGTATGCAATATTCCAAGCATTTCTTAAAATACGTCTTGGTTTCTTGTTTTAGTACGAATTAGAGAAAAAAATATCTCACGTTAGAATCTACTTCTTGACCATAACATAAATAATCATGCTCGTACTACAATTACCTTAATCCTAATTCCTTTCCATATTCTAATTTCGTCCCTTTTATGTGTGTAACAACATGGCTGTAAGTATTAAATAATTGACTATTAAATGGTGGCTGTAGCCATTTTTAGTGCTGTATATACTATATATGAAACAATTTCTGGGGTGTGTCTGTTGCACGACACTGGAAAAAGTAGTCCAAGTGATAAAAAAACAAACGAAAGTAGTTTCAAGTATTTACGTATAACACAAAATATTATTTTATAATAATAATAATAATAATAATAATAAAAATGCGTGTCACATAATTCAAAATAATGATGCTCGCTATAGGTTTTAATTTGAATTTTTTTTTATTTATACAAATTAATATTAAGAAAAAGCTTTTGCGAGAAAAAAATAAATCATTTTTTTCTTTACATTTTATCTCAAAATAAAGAAGGTCCCTCAGAATTATCCTTCGCATTCGTTCTTGTAAGAATAGAAAGCATGGCAACATATTTCCGCTCCCATTTTTTCTCCACTAAACACAATAGATGATATGAAAACAGACTTTATTCACTTTTTAGAATGTTGTCACTACATATAAAAAAGTAAAATCCTTCTCTTAAGCCTGCTCTCATTCCCACAAGAATAAGTGGCAAACTGCCAGTTGGTGTGGAATTCTTTTTTTTTTTCCTTTTTTCGGGCAAAACATATTTTCTCAGAAACAAGAACGCGGTCTCAGAAACAGCATTCTTTCAATCTAAATGTGTCAGTTTTCAAGATTTTCGTGATTATTTTAGTCCAACTTCTCTTTCCATGCACTTCGAAGCCCCTCATCTGTCCCGAAGAATGCAATTTTTATGATAAGTGCTCACATGATTCTTATATCTTTATGTCTAAGTTCACTTCATGTTTGAAAGATGTACAATATCAACATTTATGTCCATTATTTATTGTTTATACTTTGTGCCTTTCAAGGTTATTGAATGGATTTTTCCTTCTTTTTCTTCCGCTAGCTTTCGCCGTTTGTAAAAAGTTTTTATTCCTTTGTTATTTAAATTTATTTTGTAATTTATGCGTAAAAAAAATGTGCTTTACTACATTTGCATCAATTTAACAGCTTTAACAATTACTAAATGAAATTAAAATTTCAAATTAATTTGAAACATTTAAATGCATAAATTTTAAACTGCTGAATGTATACAGACATTCGAATGATTGACTTGGAAAATATTTTTGAAATGTTGTTTTTATAACAACAAACATACCATTTAAATTTAAGCCCACGAAGCTACCAGACAACGTATAATGAATGATTGCATCTATATTTATTTAAGTTGCCTTGTCTTTTGATTATAATCAATACTTGTATTCTGCTGTATTCTTTAATTTTTAAAATTTAATGTTTATGGAATTTTTTTTACAAAATTCAAAGGAGGTGATAGACGACGATTTTCTCCAATGTAAGCAATTATGTAAAAATACCAATGTAAAACATTTTCTAACATTTTTATTAAAAAAACATTATAAAATCATGAAATTAATTGTGAATCAAGTATAAATATATCGTCACTGTATCAGTCACACACTTTTGTGATAATATGATCCTAAAAAATGTGTGGCACTAATTATTTCTTGATTGTACAAGGAACAACCATGTTTTTAATACAATTATAAAAATTCCACTAAAAATATAATACGTTTAAAATTTAGTTAGATTTAACCAATATCATAAACTTTCGTTTTATTATTACACTAGCGGTTCCCGCACGGCTATGCCCGTGTTAAAAAATGAAAAGACCAGTCGGTTTGCCATTGTGTATATAGTGATACCTTTTTTAGGTGAAAATTATGTTATTTATTAAAATGTATAACATTCCACATAATTAAAATTAGCTGCCCATGGCAATCAACCAGAGATCCTACACATTTAGGCATCTTTTTTACAAAACACACACAAAGGAAAAAGGAAAGAAAGAAACGAAACAAAGCAAAAAAGAAAATATTTGAAAGAAAACGCATTTTGTTTGTTTAGTCCAAGTACCCACACAAAAAGGAAGATTATAATAAATTAGAATAGTTTTAATTAATAAATTTTTAGTATAATTTATTTTTATCTATTATTTATTGACATTAAAGCCGGCTCCAGACGCTACGTTTTGTACTACCTTTTGTCGGCGCGGTCTTAAGACTGAATGAAAACGTTACAGTTTTTTATGCGTCTACATGGTGCAGAGATATTTGTATATTTCACTCAGTTTTGTGGTCAGTCGATATCGTCCTGAAGGAGGTACTACTCTGGTCAATTTTGGCATGGTGTCATGTTTAAAAAAAAGACTGGAACGTCTCAGAAGTACCCGGCGTTCAAAGTGGTCAAATGATTATATAAAATAAATATTTTTTTGTTGCCTCTTCTGGTGGTTCTATAACTGCAGTCTCTTTATTTTCAACCATATTATTCCTAGACTGCCTTGATGTCTCCTGATCATTTAGGAAATGTAAAAAATCAAAATACCAGAGAGATGGCTTGTAGATGTTTCGTCTCCAGCCCCAGATCGAATCGATTTATTAACTTTTGCCAATTCTTTACGGTAAACACTTCTCAAAGAATTAATTACTTACAAATGTTTCTCTGTTTGCGGTTGCATCAATGTCTTTGATTTTTTCCACTAAACTCTCATAAGCCTCCCCCTTTTTATCCTTGTCACTGTACTCCTTGGATTTTACACGCCAAACGCGTGGGAAACTTTCGCATAATGCAATAAATTTTGTGAGAAACTCCCGAGAACATTGCCGAAAGTCTGCCATTGTCGCCTGACGAATTGAAACTGAGAAACAAAATGAATCGGAAAGGGGTGCTACCGTCTACATGTGCCGATTTGTCTGCACAGTTCAAAGACGTATGCTTTCTAGCTCAGTTATCGCTGCAACTGTACAGTCTTCGCACCGGACTCAAAACTGCGCACTTTTCCAATCTACACGCAACGTTTTATCTGCAATGTGTTGAACTGCGCAGAAAAAAGGTTGTGCAAAACGTAGCGTCTGGACCCGGCTTAAAACAGAAAGACGAAATTTTGTAGCCTGCAGAAACAAACAGCAGCAAGCAAAGATTTGAAAGCGGAATAAACCTTTCATCCGAGCTCAAACAGGAAAATAACATATATGCTAATTCACTGGGGGAAAAAAAGTAAATAAATGAAAGTATAAATATTAATAATAAGCTGGAATAACAAACATCGCTATAAAGGATAACATTTCTTTTAAAAACCCCTGTGCAGTATGGAAAATAGTCCCGTAAAATACATGTCAAAATAAGGAAATCAAAAGAAAGCTATCAATCGCCTGTGGGACGCAGGAAATAAATTTTAATTCGTTTTAAAAAAATAATAATCAAAATCCAAAAAAAGAAATAAATTAATTAAAAATCGGCTGCTTCTCAAAATGCTAAAAACCGCAAGCAATAAATTTTAATTCGTTAAAAGAAAAAAGGATCAATAGTCAGTCGGCATGGCAACAATTAAAATTAAAGTTAATTACCGTGAAAAAATAATTTTGAGCTGCAGAGAAAAATGCTTATAACTTCTTTTCTAGTTAATTTAGAGGCTTCGAATTTTCGCACGTAGAGCGAAACTCTGTCCGGGGTAGTTTTTCACGCGCTTTTCAACGGTATCAAGCTCAATACGATGTGATAATTCCTTCCTATAGAAAATGACTATTTTATGAAACTTTCGGCTATAAATTGGAATAAAAGAAGAACAAATTCGAATTTCAGGAAAAACTCTCCGAGGTGCACACCCCCATGTTCCAAACTAATTTCGTGCCAAATTTCATGAAAATCCGCTGGACGGTCTGGGCCCTACGCCGTACACAGACAGACACACACACATACTTACTGCTTTATTATTAGTAGAGATAGAGATAGAGATAGAGATAGAGAAGATGGTTTTATTTAACTTGACTTGTGGCGGAATTTTGTAAGGCGGTTTTCGACAGCTATTACTGCATACATTATCTTCAAATTTTGCACACAAGCTTATCTTCGATGACAATACAATAATCCATCTATTTTATAATTTATTATAACGTTAATTAGGAAAAAAATTAATAATTTTGGCTCTGAGGAAATTATCAGCATTATCATTTTCGTTTGGCAACAATAGTTTTGTTGGGATAATGCAACTATGTTTTGTTTGTTACAAGGTTTTATTTAACTTGACTTGTCACGGAACTTTGTTACGCGGTTTTCGACCACTATTACTGCATAAATTATCTTCAAACTTTACACATAAGCTTATCTTCGATGACAATACAATAATTCATCCATTTTATAATTTATTATAACGTTAATTAGGAAGAAAAATAATAATTTTGGCTCTGAGGAAATTATCAGCATTATCATTTGCCGTTTGGCAACAATAGTTTTGTTTGGATAATGCAACGATGTTTTGAATTTAAATAAAACCATGTAACTTAAAACATTTTTGGCGATTTAATATTATAATTTATTACTTTAGTTTCCTTCATCAAAATTTCGAGTAAGATAGTCTAAAAATTCTTTTTACTTTTCCTATTAAACCTATCTTAGGATTATTTTTCATCGACACTGGAATTGACAGTTTTCTTCGAACAATTTAATCCCTGTTTTGATTTTCAAATTAATTAATATGTGTTTGTGTTTCATAAGTATTTCATAAAAATAAAACAAAGACAGATTTTAAGCAAAGTACAGAAACTTTTTTTTCAGTATTAGTTCTCATAGAGTTTAATCATGACATTGTTTCCATTGTACATAGTTTTGTACGTGTATTTTTTGTAAATTAAGGGCAGGTAGAATAATTCCCACGAATTTAAGCCAGTTAACAAGAAAGAATACGATCATGCTTCTATTCAGGACTGTGGGGAGGGCTGTATTATCGGAGTGGGGTTTTGGAGTATAGGAGTCAGAGTCGGTGTCGCTTAAAAATATGTCGATTATCGAATAACGAATAGGGACCAAATATTTTACAATCAGGATTTCAAGCTCATCAAAGCCTTTTAAGTGTGTAATACACTATTATCAATTTGCAATTCCAAATTTCTGTTCGATTTTGACTGGGGAACTCTTTTTTGTACTGCACACTGTTAAAAATGTCCGTAAGAAAATAGTAATATAACCATTTATTTGATTGTTATTTTACCATATTTAATTACAACAGTTGAATAACCGTTAAAAAGATTGTACTCAAGCCGCTGATAGTGAAAAAAATCGTTTATTCTCTGTTTCTCCTAAAGAAGGTTAAACTAACCGTAATTTACAAGCGCCACTAGGTCTCGTAGTCGTAGTCAATAATAATCGGGCGTCCATCTTGGTAATGGAACCTTACCGGTCGTACGTTGTTGTTAAAATATGAATAAAGATTTTAAAAAAAAAGTGGCTTAAGCAGTGGTTGCGAAATAGAAACACATAGGCACGCAAATCAAATATTTGAGACAACGTATTCCCGAACTGTTTGCGAATGAGCGAACCCATCATTTGAGCTGCTGAAGCTTGTTTGTATATTAATTTTTGCAGCAAATAAAATGATTTTCGTCAATATACAGTAAATTTAGACCAAAAATGACTTTGGATCCAATCAAAAACTGAAATCTCAATTTTAAGGCAGTTTGCCTCTTGGAAAAGAAGATTTATTGATAAATAAACGGACGCTTTACGTGGTGTAAATGGAAGAATGACTAGAGCTCTAAATTAGTATACCATACACCCGGGTTCGATTCCCGCACTCTTTGTCTCCGGTTTCTACGCCTCGAAGATTCTATGCCTCGAAATGGTTCAAAAACGGTAAAAATTTTGTTTTGAAATTTTTTTTTAAATGGTTATAAAACCGTAAACTTTTGTATTTACGGCTTTTTAACCAAGCTAATTGGAAATGGTTTAGGTCTCGTAAAGATGGAAAAATGCTCCAAACCGTAAATTTAACGGGACTTCATTACGTAAGTGTAACTGCGTCTTTGATAACAATTTTAGATTGCGAATTCAGGTTCATATTGAAAACCTCCTTGGTATTGGGATTACTATTATTTAAATTAATATTTTTCATTTTATTTGCTTTGAGACTTGTAGACAGAGTTAATTTATACTGAAAAAATGCTGTAAAAATACAGAAAGGAAATTGACTGTTTCTCTAAAGTTGTGTGTGTTTCTTGACAACAGTTTCATGATAAAATTCATCTTTCCCTGCCCTCTGTTTAACTACGGAGAAGAATCTGAAAATTAAGCAAGTAATCGTTAAAAAGCCACGAATCAAAATGATCGGCAGTAACTGCTCTGCAGAAAATTGAACACATGAGATCTGTGGTTACCAGTTCAAAAATGTGTCAGTTAATGGCTTATATATTGTTGGGGTACGGTTTACTTAAGCTCTAGTGAGCAACCTATTCCTCAACAGCCAGTTCTCCCATCTGCAGGGGCATCCTTTGCCTGAGCGGTCTAAGGCATAGGAATCACAACAACGTGGGTTCAAGTTCTAAACTCCTTTTCCACTTTTGGTACCAGAAATAGTAAATTCTATGTCTAGTAGAAATACAGTTAACTACAGTTCTGGCGTATTTCATCTTGCAATTGACTTTCTATAGATTCCATTGTAAAGTGATAATTCAAGTCATTTTGGACAATCTTTAGAAGATTCTGACATCCAATTTTTAATATTTTATAGAATTGTTTTCCTACAAACGGATACCGACTAAAAATATTTCTAAGTCGCGGTATTTTTTAGTAAAAATTCTAAATAGAAATTATATTCAGAGTTCTCACAGATGGCGCCGCTACTGCTGCATAGTACCTGTTGCTGTCAATTTACCGAGTATTCTACCTTTTATTCTCTGTAATTTCCTTTTTTTAGAGCTTGTAGTTTCATCTTTTTGGCCTACTTTACCGTAAAACGAAAAAAAATAAAGAAAGAAAGAAATAAAGTATAAAAGAAGGCTTAATGTAACGTAAAAATATCGTTAAAAATAAAGAAAAGTCAATGAATGAAGTAATTAAATAATTATGTGTAATGTTACGTCAGACTCCGAATAAATGATTCACAGCGGATTCCCATATTTTGGATGCAAAAAATTTTAGTGTATCCATTGTCCAGTCTATTCCGTTGCCAAATAT
The DNA here is from genome assembly GCA_038502835.1 of Octonoba sinensis. Lineage (NCBI taxonomy): Eukaryota > Metazoa > Arthropoda > Arachnida > Araneae > Uloboridae > Octonoba > Octonoba sinensis. Next base: position 68,440,558 of record CM076604.1, read on the forward strand.
TTTTGACATTTATTATTACACTTTATATCTTATGCGAAGTTACAATGACATTGATAAACGCCATTTTACACCCACTGTGTTAAAAAATAATATTGTTTCGTAGTAATCTTTATTTTACTCACACCATCTGTGGTAATCTTGTTTTATTTTTGCTTATGAATTTATGGATGAAACATTGATTTGTGTTGATTTTTTTTTTTTTTTTTGCATATTCCCGTAAAAAAACAGGCATCCGGTGCTAAAAATTATCTTATTGTTTTTTCTTCTTTTTAAATTTGCAGTTTACATTTCTAAAGTTAAACAAAAAAAAATATATGGAAAATGCTTCAGATAATATGAAAAACGTGAAATCATAATTTCATGTTGCAATAGACTTTGTATAGATTTCATTGCATTTAAAGTAGGAATACAATTCTTTATGTGATGTATTTAGAAGACTCTGATATCCATTTTTTAATGTTTTATAAACAGCTGCAAAATTGTGTTCCTACAAATGGATAGGGACTAAAAGGGACTGAATCTTTTACTTTTTTAACAAAAATTATAAATATTAATTTCTTAAATAATAACAAGTCTCTAAATTTGGCGCATTTCTAACATAATATTAAAAGCAAAAAGAAAAATAAAATATTCTGACGAGTATTGTCGTATCCTTCTTATTTTAAAAAAGTTATACAATTATATCCTGTAAGTAACTAAACAATATTTTTTGATTTATTTTCTCAGTATTATGTAGAATGGATTTATCAGAGTATTCAACTGAGTCTTAAAATAAATTTTTTATAACCTCAAAAAGTTGTTCTTTGCCAAGAATAAATATTATAAAACAACATACTGCTTCAGAAAATATGTCTTTGTTCAAGATGCGAAAAATGGGCAAAAAATATAATTAAATTCCCCTAATTTAAATTAAAATAGAAAAAAAGAAAAACATAAAAAATGAAATTAAAGCAAACTAAATAAGTAAAACTAAATTAAAATTTATAAATGCATGTTCTATTCTACAGCAAGTTCTAAGGAGCGTCGAATAGGAGAGAATATAATAAAGACATTAAAAATTTGGCTTTTAGCAAATAAGAATACTGTGTTGAAGCATGCATTATTAGCAAGAAACATTTGGAAACTACATTGTCCTCTTCCAAACGAAATATTTTCATCTTTTGTGAACTAAACATTTTATCAAGCCTTATTTGTGGCTCTTCCCTTTTCTTCATTTCTCTGTAGACATTTTTCTAGGTGGGCATGTCAAGTTATAAAAAATAAAATGAATTTTTTATTTTGAAAGATGAAACATAGATTTATGACTACGAGTCGTAGTTTTTTTAAGAGCAAACATAAAATATCAAACGTTTTAAAAGCTTGAATGGCTTTTTTTTCTCCTTAAATCTGGAAATTGGACATATTTACTTATCTTTTGTGTATCCTTTTTTGTAACTGAGAGAAACTCAATTTTGTTTATTTGTTCCAACTTTTCATTTTGAGATTTCTGACTCTTATTCTATACAGTTTGTTTTATCTGCTTTCTGCTTTTTTTTGTTAGTTTTTACTTTAAAAAAAATCTTTTACTGCTTTCTTAATAAAAGTTTTATTTTTGAAACTGGTATTTATATTGTATTATCGCTATTTGTTTTAAAGTTTTCAAATTTCTGTGATTTTTTCTTTTAATTAATTTATTTATTTATTACTATTATCAATAGTATTTTGTGCTTTTTGTAAGTCTAAATATAAATTTCTCAGCTTTTAATAACATATTTAGCCATTTATTTATATATATTTTAATAGTTTAATAGTTTTTTGAAGCTTATTTATATTAGTTAAAAAGATATATAAATAAATAAAAATAGCAATAATAAATTTTTAAAAAAGATCCTACTAACAAAAGAAAGTAGACCAAGCTAAAAACCTTTTAAATATCTTCAGATTTCAAAAGTCTCGTTCAGTCGAGATGTTTGAACCTATTGTTTTGAGAGAAATCGGTTAACATTTAAAAAGTCTCCGTCAGTAGAAACTGCTTTTCACTCTGTTGAATGAAATTGGTTAACGCTCAAATGCTCTCTTAGAAACACATATCAAATAGTTGAAACGGTATTCGATTAACTTTGCAAACTCGCTTGTTAGAAGAATTCATCGTGATTATTAAAAAAATATTTGATTATAACGGGCATTAATTTTGATGCTGCGAACAGTATGAAATAATTTTCATGTGTAGGGTCAGTAGGGGTATCTAGACACCCACTCGCAGACATTATCAATTTAGATATACATACATATAGTGCTAATTATATAACATGTAACGTAAATGGACAATCAAAACAATTACAATAGTCTATGTATATTTAAAAATCAAACATTAAGTTCTTAATAATTACCTATTTTTTATTTAGCTATTTCACTCTAAAAATGTATCAACTCTTGAACAACCATTTCGCATTTTAAACATAATAATTTAAAAATGAAATCGTTCAGTTCGGTATTAATTTTGGAATTTGTAGCAGAAATCATGCTCTTACACGCATTTAAAAAGTTTTAACATAAACCGCAAATAGCTACAAAAAGTTTTTTTATTGTTAAATATTGGAATTGTACAGTAGGGTGGGGCGAAAAACAAAAAACTTGTCATATCAATTTTGGATAGCTGCCAAAAGTTGTCTATGGGGATAGTTAGTTAATGGGCGAAATTTGACAAATATCAGTTAATATCTTCAGGGTGCGCTACGGTCGCAAAAGTTTTGTTATTGATTTTCTCCTTAATTTCATGGCAGTATTTTGAAAGACAATGCTTTTAACAAATTTTAATGCTTGTTTTTTACAGATAACAGACATTTATTTATTAATAACATTCCAAATAACTTCTTAAAAGATGTCAATAAATGTTAACATTTTGGAGGGACGTACGGAAGGGACGTTTTGTTACACAAAGGGTAAAATATGTGGGGACGCTGCATTCGAGGTGTAAGATGAAAACAAGAAAAATGCTAAAAATTTCAATTTTTGGAACACACAAAAACTTGTCTGATTCGGTGTTACGTACTTCTGAAGACTTTTAAAATATTATTTGTTTCTTGTGAATGAAAAAAGTCATTTCATAATTGCAAAGATCCCACCGTTGCAGAAATTTCAAAAGAGGTTGCCGCAAAGTTGGAAGAGATATGGCATCGATCATCCATGTAGTTTTTCTTCTGTTTTTTTATTCCTGTAGTTTTTTACAGACGAATAGTTCAACTAATTCAACGTTTTCATGACAAATATAAAAACCTGAAGAAAACGATGACCAAAAAATTTGCTAAATCCGATGCTTTTAATATCAAGTTACAGTTATTTTTATCCGAAACTCGTGAACAGCTTTTCGGTATCGCTTGTTGTAAATGCCATTTCTCTGCATGCAATTGTGATAAAACTGGAAAAGTCCCTGTCAGAAAACAATTTTTGCTTTTAGATCAGCGAAAAATGGTTATTGGAAATGTGGATGTTAAAACCACAAGGAAATTGAAACAGAAGTTAGAACGAAAAGCAAAAGAAGAATCAAGAGCAAAATGAAAGATGAAATTAATGCTGATGAAGAAGTTACTTACGAATCAGAAAGCGATAAAGAATGTATACAAAATGTCACTGAAGAAACTGATCCGGAGTTTAGTTGTATCAGGGTTCAAGCAAGCACTTCACAAACCGGTATCAGTTTAAGTAAAATTTCAAAAACGTGTGATCGCTATCATGTGTCAAATAGAGCAGCGGCAGCCTTAACATCATTGGTATTAAAAGACGCCGGCTTAATCCCACAAAAAACATCAAATGTAGTTGATCCAAGCAAAATTAAAACGAGAACGTAAAAAAGTGAGAAAACATCTGCAAACTCAGCAACACCAAGACCTTAAATATAAAGACATGCGACGCTTGTCTTTTGATGGACGGAAGGATAGCACATTGTTCTTAAATAACTTGAAGAGCAAGTTTCAATGGTTATGCTCCCTGAAATTATATATCTAGGACATATATCGCCAAAACGATCGAACGCAGAAGGAATTGCAAACGGAGTACTTGAATTCTTAGCCGCGAACAGAATTGGTACGAGTACGCTATTCGCAATTGGATGTGACGGTACTGCAGTAAATACCGGAAAGAAAGGTGGCGTGATTTTGTGTCTTGAAACGTTTTTAAATAGACCATTGCAATGGTTAATATGCGAACTTCATGGCAAAGAATTGCTTCTTCGACATTTAATGGAGCACAAAGATGGACCAACGACTGGTCCTCGAGGGTTCACGAGCCCTGTTGGCTAAAGTTTATTAGTACTTTGCGCATCCGGAAAATATTCTTCTGAGAATGTTAAATGATGATCGTAGGCATTTGTGGCAGTTAGCAGCTCGCCGGATATTGAGAGCACGAGCCATCAGCTCTCTCAATGATAATCAGATCCGTACTTTTATAATTCCTCATCCTATCTGCTCTCGACTATGTGTACCTGATTAATTGGCAATGTAAACATGTGCTTATAACGGAGCCTCCTATAGCAATGATACTATCTGAGAACGACAGAGCTATATGATATTTTTAAAACCGTAGACGTTCCAGATGTGCTTCGGGAAATGGAGAAATTTCCGTGTCATGCACAGTCCGTAGAGCGTTTCGTAAAGTTTGTGACGGAGGCTTCACTGGCTGTATGTAGGGATGGTTTTATCCTTGCACATCTACAGGCACGCTAAGAGCTGCCATTCTTTGAAACCAAGACGGAATACAAATCATTTGAATAAAAACTCTAGCTATTGCGCTGTTTTTGTGACGTATAAATTGTGCACATTTGTAAGCATTTAATTACGTTATTTTCGTCAATGTTTCTGTAATTTCATTTTATTTATTTACGTGAAATGTCTGTATTTTCATTTTTTTATGTCAGATTTTTTAACAATTCAGAGTTAGTACGAATAAGTTTTCCCTTGAGATCATTATCTTGAAATTTTCTTTCTTTCTTTTTTTTTTTTTTTTTTTGTTACAGTGCATCCTAAAAATGTTAACGAATATATGTATAACACATAAATAATATATATATATATTGGGAGTTATTTCGTATGTTTTTAATACATAGATGTCTCTTAACTGGAAAAAAGTATACAATAAAATTAGCTAAAATTATTATTTTTCAAAATATAAACACAAGATATTAAGGAGAAAACCAATGATAAAATTTTGCAACCATAGCGCTCCCTGAAGATATTAACTGATATTCGTCAAATTTCGCACATTAACTAACTATCCCCATAGACAACTTTTGGCTGCTATCCAAAATTGATATAAAAAAATTTTTGTTTTTCCGCCCCTCCCTATGGTACAGTACACACCTTAAAGATCTAAATTTTCATTTTTATTTATTTTTATTTTTTTACTAAAAGGGAATTTTGAAGCAACGAACACATACTATTACCAAAGCAATTCTGTAAATCATTTCTATTCTTAACTGATTTGCTGAGCATAAATATACAGGGAAAGGATGCTCCTATTCGTTGAACATTTCCATTATTAACGATGAATTCATTTACATGTCGTTCTAAATGCTCTGGCATTTACAAAGCTTTCTCTACTCATAATACATCCATTTTTACTATCTAGACACAAATAATGATCGCTTAGAATAGAGAAAGATTTTCAGCTCTGTTGAATGGTCCTTTTCAACAACATTACGACTACATCGCGTAAATAAAGCTCTCCAACAAAGACATAACTGAACTGGTGAAATATTGAATACGAGTCCTGATGAAGCTAGCTTTCGAATGAGCCAGCTTTTAGAAAATGTATAGTAGCTGTCAATTACAAATGAATGATTATGCATAAAGGCCTCGAAATATTGAAATATTCCATTGCAATTCCTGCCTTCGTAAAGTTTACTCAAATTGCTGTTGTGATCATTTATAACAATGCTGTTTAGTTCCTCTGAAAATCACTGTTAATTGGTGCATACCAGACAAAAATACTCATATTACCCGTATTGAAACGTCATAGTCACTTTCGGCTATTCTAGGTTTTAAAAAATGGGGGGGGGGAGAGAAATTCCTTTACAAATCAACAGTTTGGTCTAAATGCTTATTAAATAGAAAGACAACTTAATAATTTAATAAATAAACTAAATTAACAAAAATTAAATAGATAAAAAAAATTAAATTAGGCTTACATAGTGGGCGCTTATCTTTCTTTTTATATTTGAAATCATTTCTATTTCTATATGTATTGCATCTTGTATGCAAATGACCCATTGGAATAATATCTCTGATTATAAAAGAATGATGGTATCTAGTTTATCTCTCTGATGATAAAAAACTTTTAAATTGTTATTTTTACATCAAAATGCATTGCAGCTACTAATACGCGATAAACAATAAACTAACATAATACAGTAAAACTCCTCTATAGCGAATCCCAGTGGGACAAAAAAATTTGTCCGTAGTAGAGAGGTGTCAGCAAAAGAGTGGATATTTTTAGGCTCTAGGATTTGCTGCCGGGGAATTAAATATTTCCGCCTAATAGAGGCGTCCGTCAAAAGCAGTTTTATCATACTTAACAATACGTGAATAGCATTAGAAATATAATTTCACGTCAATTATAGCACAAATGAGCATTAAAACGCAGACATATGTTTCGGGATTGCTTGGAATCCCTTTTTCAATGCGACAGGGAGCTTCTAGATGCAAAACATACAAATGAAGCAGACAAAACAACAAAAACAAAGCTTATATAGCCAAGGAATTAACTGTAAACCAATGAGAATAAAGGCAGTGTGAAGTGGAAGTAGAAGTAGCAGGGAAGGTACCAATAAGAGAGCAACAAACGAATCCAGTTGAAAGTACAGGAAGTAAAAAGGAATATCAATAAAAACAAAGCAAAAAAGACGACAGCATGCATAAAAATGCGAAAATACATGAAAATTGCAAAAATAATAAAATGAAATACAAAGAATAAAATGGAAATAAAATAAGTACAGAAAATACCAAAACAAAAAGCAAAACAAATTACACATGTAAAGGAGGGGGAGGGGGGGGAAAGGAGAACTAACAAGAAAACCAAGAAAGAACAACAAATTAAAGGAACTTATGCCCATAATTGTAGGGATGAACATGATTCGAATTTTATCTCCTTTCCTAAGATTGTACTACTTTAATAAAACCTTTTTGCCAGTACAGTAAAACTCCTCTATAGCGGACAACAGTGGCACAAAAATACAGTAAAACTCCTCCTAATGAACACCCCTCAAGGGCGGAAATCCCTCATAGGCGGAGTTTTTAATTCCCCTGCATAAAAACGTTAAGCCTAAAAAAGACCTATTTTGCGGACAACTCCTGATTACGGAAAAATATTTTTGTCCCGCTGGTGTCCGCTATAGAGGAGTTTTACTGTATTAGTCCGTAATAGAGAGCTGTCCGCAAAAGAGGGATTTTTATGCTCTATGATTTGCTACCGGAGCATTAAATCTGTCCGCCTAAGAGAGGTGTCCGTCTGTAGGACTTGTACAATACGCATCAATTAATGAATCGTGTATGTTTCAATGAATCCCACTCGGCCTCTTACTTGCGACCATAATTTTAGGAATGAAAATGATTCGAATGGGGGGTCATCTTCTTCCCTAAGATTGCACTGCTTAATTAAGAGCATTTTGCTAGTATAGTAAATCTCCTCTATGGCGGAAACCAGCTGCACAAAAATACAGTAACACTCTCTTAACGGTCACCAAAGCTCTGCCAGCCCAGCCCCTATGGCTGGTGCTGGTTTGTCAGTTTGTCAGAGAGTTTGTGGGAGGAATGACGGAGGACAGCGCCACGGTCGCACCCCCCTCATACTGGGGGGGGGGGGGGTAGTCTGAGATAACCTAACAGTTCAGTCAGTATGGCCGTGGTTTGCATTGAGCACCCCTCAAGTGGTGAAATCCGCTTTATACTTACAGTTTTTAACTCCCTGGCAGAAAAACATTGAGCCTTAAAAAAAAAACCTCCTTATTAAGGACAAACATTTTTGCCCCGCTTGAGTCCGCTATTGAGGAGTTTTACTGTATTTGTCCGTAATATAGAGGTGTCCACTAAAGAGGGTTTTTTTATGCTCCATGATTTGCTGCTGGGGAATTAAGAGCTGTCCGCCTAAGAGCGGTTTCTGCATTGGAGGGGTGCCCACTAGGCGGAGTTTTACTGTAAATTTGCTTTTAGTTTTCGTATCTTGTATCTTTTACATTTAATCTGTTTTTAAATATTGTGTAAATGCGGTTTTTTCCTATTTTATTATTTAAAAAGTCTCATTTTTATCTCTTTGGCCAATTACTTTCTTGTTTTAAATATTCTGGCAATATTACATTACAAATGTATTTACTAAATATAGATGCACTTAACTATAAATGTTCGAATCGTGGGGTCCAATGTGCCTAATTTAATATTTTGCCTTATGAAACGACCAGTCGAAACTTTACTGATTCAAAAAGAAAATAAAGAACAAAAAGGGAAGAAAGAGTGAGAGAGACACAGAAAGGGGAGTGCAATCTGAATAATGGCTTTTTTATTTTTGAAAAAGTATTTCTACGAAAATAGCATGCAGTTACATGTGGAATTTCGTTTTATTATACAAATAAGAATCAAAGCATATTTCGCCTTCCCGCATAAAATTGAAAAAGAAAAAATCTATTTATGTTTGACCTTATATTAGTCTTGTATTTTTATATGAAACAATATGCATACATCAATCCACTGAAACGGATATCATTCAAAATAAGAAATAAGAACAGAATTAATAAACATTTGATAATGTAAAACAAATGGTTTTTTCATAGTATTTTTATGTTTAGAAATAAAGAAGACAGTTATTACCATAAAGAACATGTATATTTTGTGAACTTCTGATTTTCAGAAACTAGTTTTCTTCTTTTAGGTTTTAGAACGATTCGTATTTAAATTCTTTGCAGAATTTTTAAAAGAAATGTATTTGGGAAAATTTTCCCTTACTATCTGAAAAGGAAAACTCCCCGAAAAAAAAAAAAATATTTCAAAAGTTATAGCTTATAGTTTTAAAAAATGGTTTACAGAAAAGAACCATTAAAATTACGTCGTCGGGTAAAATTTTCTTTTGCTTTAAAGTGATAATTCTTTTTATTTAAAAATTTTAACTCACTTTCATTTCAAAACCTTTTTATCTAAACCGTATGTTTCTTTGACACAAAAAGCATAACTTTTTAAATTTATTTATTACTTTTGAAAAGAAAGAAAAGAGTTACCATTCGAAAATTGTACAGGGTGAGGCAGAAGCAATGACCCGGTTTTGAGGGGGTATAAAGAAAGCTTATAAAATTTGAGATTTGAAACTTTTTTATTTTGATCTGTATATAATCCCATTTTTTACATTTAAGTTTTGAATACCACTTCAGCAAGAAGGTAGCTTTCAGCAGCAATACACTGATACAGTCTATTTCTGAAGTTTTGGGAAACTTTTCTGCACATTTCAAGGGGTACGGCGGATATTTTCCCGATATTTCGGTTCTTCAGCTCTTCTAAAGTCTGGGGCGATGTTTCCAGACTTTCTTCTTTAAATAATCCTACAGAAAAAAGCTTCCGCTAGGAACTGTAACATTGCGCGGAATGTTTAAATGCACACGAACTTCTTGAGCTCACTGCGTGGAAGAATAGACAGCATCAGTGTATTGCCGCTGTAGGCCGCCATCTTGCTGAAGTGGCATTCAGAACTTGATGTAAAAAATGGAATTATATACAGATCACAATATAAAAAGTTTTAAGTCTCAAATTCTATTTTTTTTTTCATACTTCTTCAAAACCGGGTCATTACGCCCCACCCTGTATCATACGAGTATGAGATAGAAATCCTGTTTCTTTTTTTCGTCATTTGGATATAACGAACGGCGGTGGATTTTCAAGATGCAGAGAATCGTCAGTATAATTATGCGGCATGTTAAAGATCCCTTAAGTATATCTTTGGCTTAGATAATCTCAGCTAAATTAAATTTCTGGTGCAGTTTTGCATCATTTAGAGCTCAGGTGTCCCCTTCTAGGGGGAAACTGAGCGTCAAAATCCTCAAGCGATAATGGCATCGGCCGACAGTGGTGCTACTTGAAAGAATGGACGCCGGCTTCCGAGAAATGCAGCAGGTCTGCAAAGTTAGTGACCATGCGCCGCCCCATTAGAAAGTTTTGTATATAACGCAACTGTTATAAAACTTGTTTTTGAAGATGTTTTGCTTTTATTATTTTTTGCCTCAAGACTAAAAGCTAAAAATATGTTCCGGAATTTCCTTAAGGATTTGTGCTAAACAATACTTTTCAGTGGTTTTGACTTTTTTGCACGAACCGTGCGTACTAAACGTACTATACACAAATTTCTACTTTAAATGCTTATGCTTTTATAAATTATTTATGTGATTATAAACATTTTCTTTTAATTCTTTCTTTATCAAACAACGATATTTCTTTTGCTCTTTAGCTGGATAGAGTACTTGTTTTCGAATAAATACTTGTTTTCGAAATGCAATCACTTTTGGCGTTGGTTAGAAAGTAATGAATTAAAATATCCTGCATTGTAATGGACGTCTTATTTAAATATACAACAAGCGTTTTAGTTATTCACTTAAATATACATGCACGTCTGTTCTAAAACAAGTCTATGTTGATTTATTCCTCCCTTTTTCTACAGCTTTTAACAGATTTTAACCAACAGCAATTTTGGGGTAAAGAAATTTTCACTTCTCATTTAATTAGAGAAAGGTGCTTAGATTTTAATTAGAAATTTCGCCCGATTTGAATCCTTTATTTAATCCCTTTATTATTTTTTAAATTTACTCATTATTACTTTTAATAAATAATTAAATGCATTTTATATATTTTTAAAAACATTAATGTAATTAAGAATCATATATATTGTCTTCAATTTTAAAACCTGTAAAATAACAGTAAACTGGTAAATAAAAACATAAATCTTGAGACACTTTAACTGAAGTGCAAAAAAATATTATTTTCGAAGGAACTAAATAATAATAATAATACTAATTTTAAAAAAAATTCTATAAGTTTCTGTAAAATATCAAGCAAAATTAATTTGTATTTTCTTCAATTAGAGTATTATTTTAAATCGCAAATAAAAGTGATTTTATAGCTCAGAAATGGTTTTTATACTATCATTATTTACTATTTAAAGTGCAAGCAAAAGTTGACCTAAAGTACAAAGGGGAGCACATTACGCTTCAATATTTTGTAACAATAGTAAAACTATATTCTATTTATGAAGAAGAAACTGGGAAAATTAATATGAGATAAAGATTGCTAGAAGAAATGTTTTCTAAAAGTTGAAATTTTCTTTTGAAAAATAGAAATGAAAGTTTTCTGAAGAGTTTTATTTCGTATTGCTGAGTTTCTCTGGACAAATGTTTGACATTCAGTCATAAATCTTACGTTGCAGACACTAATATCAAAAATGTTCCTTTATTCATCAAATCTGAGACGCTCCGTGGTTTGGAATATTGTGTATCAGGCACGGACTAAGAAAGAACCCAAGAGGGGAAAAAAGGGACGATGATATATTTATTCTGATAAATAAATAAAAATTTACTTTTGAAAGAGAAAGAATTCATGAGATTCATCTTTGTTGTTATGCTGCTGCTGAATAGATTGATTCAAAAAGCTATTTCTTGGAACATATTTCATTTAAGTTACTTTTGCTTTATTTCCATTGTACGTATAATTTCATTTATCTGAGAAAGTTCTGAAGATTTGGATTTCTTTGAAATTGAGGTATGTCTTTCAAACATATGAAAAGACATGATAGAAATACAGGTATCCAAGCTCAATTATTGCTGAAAAGTAAAAATAAAAACAGTATAATAAATAAAAATGAAAATCACAAAATAAAATTTTTACATCGAAAAAACTAAACATCAAAAAAAAATCCTAAACATCGAAAAAAAATCCAGCCCTGTATGTAGTAACAAATAAGTTATCAATTCCATGATTTAATCACAAATGAAACAGATTAACAAATCATATGAAGAAGTTGTGTTGTCCAATGATGGTAATTCTTGAAATTTAACATTGACTACTTTCAGTGGAAACTCACTAGAAAGAAAATCCCCTTCGACTGCCAGAGGGCGCATATTAGTAGTACAAATGGAAGTGAAAGCGCCTTGTTGTTGCTGAACCACAGATGGATCCGGACTGCACACATGTTGAAGGCTGGTCAGGAATAAGAATACTATCACGGTTCATAAATTAATGAGTTAAAAAAAAAGTTAAATATTTAATGGTGTAAATGGAGCTATATTTTAATGAGATTTTACATATTTTTACACTCAGTATTATCTTCATTTGCTACCGTTAGCGAATTTAATTGGCGCTAATATATGTACTCTGTTTGTCGAAATAGACAAAATAGTAAGAAATGTACAAATGATTTTTGTTATTTTAGGTACACTATTAAATTGCACATGAAATGAAAAAAATAAAATATAAACTGTGAGAGAACTACAACTATCATCTGTTTTAAGAAAGCAGTGGAATTTTCATCAGCGCGCAAGACAACATTCAACTCACAATAGCCAAATTGTAAGTGAATACAAAACGAGAGCATAGGATTTGAGTCAAAAACGAGGCCACAAATCAACGCAGTATTTCAAGGGATGGTGGGGTGTCTTATCCCGTACCAGATTTGAATTAATACAGCATTAACAGACAAACTGCTTAATTTTATAATAACTCATAACAATGCATTTTTACGCTTGACTAAATATAATCAGGGAAATCATTGAATGAATATTTTATGTGTGCAATTATAAGTAAACAGTGTATACATGAGCTAAAAATTAATACTGTAGCCCCTCGTTATATCGCGCTTGTCGGGGGACAGCAAAAAAGCGTGATATATCCGAATGCGCGATACCGATACTGTCAGAAATAACTCAAAAAGTACAAGTACTCGTAAATTGAGTGTCAACATAAAAAATTTAATTTAATCTTACATAATGACAACATTCTTAATAAAAATAACAAATAAAACTAAACTTACTAATTGCTATTTTCATGCACATTTCTTACAATATAAATTCAGAATGTATTTCTATTGCTTTTTGGTGAATGAAATAAGTCCTAACTCATTTGCCGTTGTTTTTCGTTTAACACCTGTTTACCACTTAATATTAACGATCGAAAATGGACTAACTGCATTGTAGTTACTTGGTTAGACTCTTGGTTCGTATTTAGTGTAAGTTTTTTCCAAATGCAGTATTTTTATTTTCGAGACCTCAAACTTGAAATTTTGGGAGACATAGAAAAAGAGCGATATATCCGAATGAGCGATACAATAAGGCGCGATATAACGAGGGGTTACTGTATTAACTAGTAGGGTAAAGACCTTGTGCAAAGTCTTATATTTCTATATTTCTATAAAATAACTTAAAAAAGGGGAAAGAAACACACATATATCGCATTACTAATATCCATTCAATTTCAATACAACCTAGAGTTCAGAAGTGTCTTACAATGTAGAACCGAAATGCATTTTGGATTCACTTAAGAGTTTTCTTAAAACCGGACACAGCATTGACTTTATGTCTCGGAGAAATGATCTATGTGAGAGTTAAAAAAGCTTTTAGAGCAATATATAGATTCTCGTTTTCTACATATAGCTTGTGTATTTGAGATCTTCCAGAGAATAAAAAAAGAGGAGCAAAACTTTCTCCTAAAACATTTGTATTGCATTGTTATTGAAATATCTAAGTTAAAAGCATTTTGCTTTGAGAAAATATCTCTACTCTACCCCGAAAACAAAAATTAAAATGTTATCAAGAAGTATTTTCTTCCCTCCGCTCCCTTTTTTTTTGGGGGGGGGGGGAGGATGAGGGATGATAGAACAATGAGCTATTTCATATGCAATCAAAGTAAATAAAATAAGTAATTTTAAAGTTTTATATGCTTTATAAATTATGTTGCTCAAAATATTTTTAAAATATAGATTTGATCTAAGTGCAAAATGTTTCCTAGTGTATTTTGAATATTATAAGTGTAACTAACAGAGCAATGGTGCAGTTTTTAACATAAGAGATGTAAAACATATATTTTCAAAACTTTTATTGTAATTTAGAATCATATACAGTGAAACCTGTGTAAGTTGACCACTTATGGTGCAACACTTTAGTGGTCAACTTATTAAAGGGTGGAGATCTTTTTTTTTAATCATTTCTTAAACTATGCATTTATTCATTTGTAACTAATTAAAATATAGCTTTATGTATTACAGTTACTTTAAAATAGTAATTAGATATATTTTCCCCAGAATTATCTAAAATATTATTAGAGAAATCAAACCTGACTGACTTACAATGTATCCAATACAATTTTAAAAGTAAAGTACTTACTTAAAAAAACGATAAATATTTTATTAATTAGGTAAGTTATATGATAGTAAATATTTCCTAAAAATACATAATTTTTGAAAATGGCTACATCAGATCGAAGAAAAAAAGAAGAAACTTATTTAAAGAATAAAAGAGTGGTCATAGTAGTTTTCTCATATATTTTACTAACAAAGAAGTTTAGGCAAACTTTGTATTGATGTTTCCTCCATCCAAATACTGACCTAACATTATACCATAAAAATATCCTGGAGAAGTTATTTTAGTTTTTTTTTTAAATCTTTTAAAAAAAGATAAACAAATAAATATAGAAGTAATTAGGCGGTCAACTTACAAAGTGTTTCTTATAATGCTCCCAACCAAATTTGGAGTACATAAGTGGTCAATATAAACTGGCGGTCAAATTAAGAGGTCAAGTTGTAAAGGTTTCTCTACATTGTATAATATAGGGCTAATTCCGTTCCTGACAAAAGTGGGCAACTTAGACAGGTGGTCAGCTTACAAAGGTGGTCCACGTTACAGGTTTTACTGTATATATATTAACTTTAAAACTTGAAAAATTACAGTAAAATGGTAAATAAAAATGTACTTCATTAGATGCTTTAACTGACATGTATTTGAACAAAAACTGTTCAAATGAAAAAAATTCACTCTGAAAGCTACTTTAATAAGCTTGTCTGAAGTAACGTGGATCTTAAATCCAGTGTTTGCATACTTTGCTACATATATCCCCATAGGCGCTAATGTTGAGATTTTTTAAACTGTTTAAAATTGAACGAAATATTGTTCATTCAAATAAAAAAAATAAATAAATATGAAAATGAGATGTCCTCGCCGAGATATTTTGCATTAAAAAAAAAATCTTTTAAATCGGACAATTCCCGAAAACGTTATTGGGGAAAGGGGGGGGGGGGAGGCGACACACATTTTCCCCATCTTAAGCCCTATTTTTACATGTTTATCTTCTTTCATTCTTTATTGACTTTTCTTTACTTTTTAACGAAATTTTTACGATACACTAAGCCTTCTGTCATATATATTTTTTAAAATCGTTAACGGGAAATCAGGCTAAAAATCGGACTATTTTATTACAGGTCTTAATATAGGTTTATTCCTCATTTCCCTGCTACATTTCCTCGTTCGACCTGTTAACCGTTTTTACCTATGTACACCTTGTACAAAAGAAAGCACAGTCTATATTTTCGTTGGTCTGATACGATTCGAAAACATCACCGTAAAATTATTGCTCTTTTCAAACTGTATCTGTGAAAATCTCTGTCTTTGTGGTCAATAAAACAAAACCTAATAATGTGTGTGATACTATTACAAAAGACATATATTAAAGAGATATAAATAAAATCAAACTATAAGAAAGATAATGTATCGCAAAGAAAAAGGAAGTTAATCTAATGCAGGTACCAAACAAAGCACAACTATTATTTCTAAAGAAATTGTAAATATAAGTGTTGGCAGGGTGCGAAAACACATCCTTGCACTATATTTATGAAAAAAATAAATGAAGCAAAAAGCTGTAAGTCATTTCTTCGGCAAGCGATTGTTCGCGAAGAATAATTAATTTGTCGCAGCTTTTTTTGAAGTAACGTAGAATTAATTAGATCTTTTGATGTTTAATAAGAGAAACGCTTGCGATAAGGATTTTTTTTTCTACCGTTTGGGATAAAAATAGTAAAGGCAGAGCATTATGCTTTAAGAAATAATCAAAATATTTTACAAATGATCAACTTCATTGTACGCACGGTAGTTATAGTATATACTAAAAAACTATGATGTCTGAAATTCAAAAATATATATGACTTTTTCGTTGAAACAAATGTTAAAATTAATTTATGTTTGTATGCAATAGATGCATGTAACTTGTCACGTTCACGGTTTTTCTACGAGGAATCATCCCGTCAGTAGTTTTATATTTAAATTCAATAGTAAAAGGGATGTATTACTGAATTAAAGTACTTAAAATTTAAAGTCTATAACATTATTGATTTTTTTTCCAATATTACTGAAAAGATATGAAACTACACAGCAGTATACGGAACTACACTACAGTACATTTTATGTCAGAAGGGATATATCCATCTAAGTTACTTCATCATCACTATTACTATAATTATCGTCAGGGGTACCCAACCTTTTTGTACTCTATTGTGCTGATGCCGATAGTGAGGATGGCGTATCAGTCTTTATTTGGGATGATGAACTATAAAACAACTAATCCGTTCCGCCCCAGGGGCAAGGCTATACGCCTATAAGGCTATACATCCCCAACCTTTTTGTACTCTATTGTGCCGATGTCGATAGTGAGGATGGCGTATCAGTCTTTATTTGGGATGATGAACTATGAAACAACTAATCCGTTCCGCCCCAGGGGCAAGGCTATACGCCTATAAGGCTATACGTCCCCAACCTTTTTGTACCTGAGAGCACATACCAGAATATCGGTCGAATGGCGGGAACCATTTATTTTTTCAAGATACATTTATAGTTGGTGGACATAGTTCATATTACACACCATATAATGAGCAAAAAATTTAATTTCAAAAATTAATTTAACATATGAATATAATAAGTTTTAATATTCTTGTGTAAAATAAATGATGACTAAATTGCTTGCAAAACATACGAAGTATAATTTTTTAATAAAATGTATAAAATACAGTCAATGTGATCTTTGGCATTGCATTTCACTGATCAGCGCTTCATAATTGGGAGAATATGACGAAATTCCTGCTCGCAAGCAGTTGTCAAGGTGTGCATCTGTAAGTCGTGATCTATATTTTGATTTTATAATATTCATTGTCATTTATCATTATAGGGTTATTCATAGCTATAAGGGCCCTTTATTCATATTAGAAAGAGATTAGTTAGACTCTAGATTCTAAATTTACTTTAGTTTAAAACGGAAAACTGAAATATTTTAACGTTGGGCACAAGCAGCGAGCGCACCTAGACCGATCGTCGGTCGCCTTTGTGTTCGCGGGCATAGGGTTGGGGACCCCTAATCTATGCAATAGTCATCCATGAAATTTTGATAAATTCAAGAAAATAAGAAACTGCCAAAGAAATATCGCATTTATGCTGCCAAAAAGAAAAGTAAATAAAAATTCAGAATTTTTTGTAATATCAACAATAAATATTTAAAAATAAAACAATTCTTTACAATATCAACAATTAAATTTAAAAAAAAAATACGAACCAAAGATGGTCGCCATGAAAATTCTATTTTTCACACTTTATAACTTAAAATTAATAAATGTCAAACAACAATTAAAATTTATTAGTTAAGTCTATAAATTAAGAAAATATTAATTCTAATATTGGTGTAAACTTCATTCTCTAAAACAGTTACTTAAGATTTAAGCATTTATAACATCTGAAACATTTCGTATATTCATGAATTACCATATTGTATTTAGTGCAAATTACGCAGCAGTTGCACAAATGCGATACTTTTAGATGTAGGCAATTCTTAAGAAATAATGACAATTATATTAATGCACTTAAGGCATTGTTAAACTTAAATATATTTAAATCAGAGTGCATAGAAGCAAATTTCAAAATTGCATTTTTTATATGCAATGACATGTTTCTGCATGAATTCTTGTTTGAATCAGAACAGAATAACGTGCATAGTTGACACAAATTCGTTCGTATTAATCACGATGCAGACCAAAAAATGGAATGTCGGATAATATAAAAATATGTCAAAAATGACAGTTAGTCAAACACGTTGATTTTGTTATAAATAAAAATACTTATCAATTATTATGCTGTGCAATTTAGTTAGTTTCCAAGGGTTAACTAAATCAATGTCTGCAACAGATTATTAGTGTTCTATAGGGTCAACAAAGTGTAGAAGTCGTAAAAAAATAAATAAATAAATAAAAGTAAAATGAATAATTAAAAATAATTATTAGTAAAATGTAGTCAAAATTGCAAACAAGTTCATCATTGAAAACTCGTTTTCATTCTTCCCACCGCTTTTGAGTTCTTTCCTAAAAACTGATAAATCTCATTTTCGGATTTCATTGTGCTAATTGGCATGTTTTTAAATCAAGAACAAATGAAATATTTCTGACTGAAAAATTTACATTGGGAACGCATAATATAAAGTATACATAATTGTCTTATTAATATGATTTTCTGTCTTGAAAAAGAAAAACTTAATTTCCAAAGAATTTCCGAAATAATCTAGTTTCCATTTCATTATTATTCATTTAAAATTCATTTTTTATTTATTTAGTTAGTTTTTTTAGTCTGTTTTGCCTTAGAAATAACGAATAAAAAATAATTATTCGTTATAATTCTTAACTTTGTTCCAGTTCAAGAGGAAAAACCTGCAGAAAAAAATCATTTGATATGATTTTAATTACTCATTCTAATTGAATAAAAACTTAAGTAAAATGATAACTTAAAAAACTCAATTTATATGAACTGACTTTTGACGTGAGAAATTCTACCAAAATATTTGGGGCGATAAAAGGGAAAATATATTTTAAAACCTAAATATTTCGCGAGAGCACATTTTGAATACTACGTTTGAAATAAAATAAAAGTTTGCTTCCATAAAATGGGAAAGTTTTATTTAATTTTAAATAATCAAATTTAGGCCTAATTATATGATTAAAAGCTTTCCGTTCACTAAAATTTAATGTCTCATTTATAGCCACAAGTAAATCTTTAACGCAATGTTTTCATTTTGTTTAACTATTAGCTTTCTTCACTGATGAATGTAGGACATATAAGCTCTATAATTATGAGCTCTAGCTAGTATGAAAATGACTTAAATGCGTCTTAATTAGATAAAATTAAATTTTGATATGGTTAATGCAGGAAAAAATATATATGCTTATGATAAATATCTGATTGAAAAGAAACCTCACCTAATATAAATGGTGTTTTTAATAATGCATAAAAAAGATCACTTATTCATTTTCATATCCATTTTCATAGTTTACAAAGAACCTCCGTCAGTAACTTTTTAACATTTCGTGCTAGTTTGTGTAATTTTTTTAAAGCTCCTATGTTTTATTTTCATTTTTGCATTGACTATTAACCTCTCTTCCTATAGGATTACGAACTGTTGACTGCGAGTACGTTTTAAAATATGCCATTGCATCTTTGCAAAAGATAAGAGGATAGCATTTTGTTGCGTATTGCTCAATGATTAAATGTTCATTTAATGTATGCCAGATAATAAGATTTGTAATAAAAGTAAATAAGTGCTTGAAAGTAAATAAATTAAAATCAATACGTATGCAAGAATTTAAATAATTAATCAAGATTTGCGAATTCAAAACTAATAATTTTAAAATAAACTTGTTATATGACTTACCATTGAAATTCTACTAAATTACGAATATCTAAAAAAATTGCGACGAATATAGAAATTGCTGAGGTTATAGAACGACATAATGGGTGGAGCTAATTACAAGAATTTATTGTGTAAAGTCCATCACAATTATTCATATGCGTGTTTCAGTATATTTAAAAAATATTTTTTATAACAGTTTTATATAAGACACAAACTTACACCAGTTCATTTCGATATAAGAATTTTTGGCAGCTCAAAGGAAACTCCAACATTGTTTTTAAAATATTGCACAACATTTATCTGAGTTGAATAATTTACGCATTCTTAAAAAAAATTGAATGATTACAATTTTCTGCATGATATAATAAATAGAAATTAAATTTAATGTCTTGTCCCTTGTTCTAACTACTTTTTATGATGCCAATTTACTTTATTTTATTTTTATACTTTCACATTTCTACGCGTAAGAACCAATTTAAGCAGTACTTCTTATTGCTTTCATCGTTTAATCATGAAAAACATTATCTTTATGTAGCGTAATATGGATTTACTTTGTTTTAAATTCCTTTCTAAGGTCCTCTTTTGTAGTAAAAAATATGGAAAGAGAGTCCTAAATGCCAGAATACAGTGTAAAAAATTTCTGTAAAAGTACTGAAGGGAAACTGGGTGTTTTTGTAAATTTAGAAAGAACTTGTTTGAAATCAAATAATCAAATTTCTTGATTACAGTGTCTCCAGAAAATTCTTGTTTTTCCGCACTTTTTACAATTACAGAAAAATATTTGTTAACCTACATAAAACTGAAAAACTTGAGATCTATAACTACCATTTTGAAAATTGAAAATAAATGCATAAGTAAACACTTTAGATCTGTGATCACTAGTTTAAAAAATGTCAAGAAATGTATAATGTATCGTTGGTGTACTACATTATATCGGAAGCAAGTATGGCTGAGCGGCTTAAGGCACAGGAATCAAAACACCGTGAGCGCAACGAACATTACCTTCGACTTTGTAAACAATAACCAGTAATTTAGCATACTCAGAAATGTCGGCGTATTAGCTGTTACTGACAATTTACAAAGTCTATCCTTATTAATCCTCTAATTTCGTTTTCTAAAGACTTTTTAATTTCCTGTTTTTAGTTATCTGTAATTTTACTTCAGACTCCGAGTAATTGATTTCCAGAAAATTCTTATGTATTTTCGGGGAAACTTTTTTTACAGTGTAAGAATATTATTGAAAATTTATTCCGTCTACATCCACCCCCGTTTTCGAGTACTAATTTGTTGGGAAGTTTTATTTATGAATATCCTTCATTACACACTTGAACTACTTTATATCTTATAGAACATACCAAGACAGCGGAAAATTGAATTTAAACTGTATTTACTTGTCATTATATTTGTGTTAAACAAAGGATTTAACTATTATTCTTGCAGCTTAGTCAGCAAAGCGAAAAACATCATAAAGACACCTCCGTATTTGAAGCAGTACTTTTTCAATTCATTTAATTCCTTTTTAAACGAAATAACATGTTCCCTGCCCTTTTACAACATTACCATTACACTATTGATGCCTGTTTTACACGTTTTTTTTTCTCCAGTTTGCTTCCTGATTGCGGTAGATTCAACATATATGCGAAAAGTATAATAAAATATAGTGTTTTTTTCTGCTGAATACATTCGGTTTTCTGATTTTTTTCATAAACATATGATGTAAAATTCCTCATCATCGGCTTCCAGATAAAAAAAACTAAAAAATTTCATAATGAGCCGTATTATTTGTTCTTTCTTTTACTCTATAGTCATATTGACGTGTTCGTATTGTAATTTCACGTGCTTTGTGCTAGTACATTTTTTTCTTCCTTGTACTAAGTAGAGGAAGTATTGTAATCGCAGACTATTTTCCACTCAAATTTCAACATTTTGATCACAAATTAATCAGTTAAACAGGTTTTTTTTTGCAATGTCGTATGTATGCATATACGAACGTGCGTATGGCCCACTGAAATATCGATGTTGACCATCTTCGAGTCCATTTTGTCGTTCTGTCTGTATGTGCGTAAGTACGTATCTCGCATAGCTCCAAAACAGTTACAGTAAAAGCCCGCTATACCGCGGAATCGGATATACCGCGGTGACTATCATGTCCCCCGACTTTTAAACTAGCCTTTATAATTGCCATTTAAAGGTGCTTCCTTATTTATTATTGTAAATAAAGCCAGCCCGAGCACACAAATATTCTAGACCAAGAGCACCCACCCCCCTCACCAGACACACTAACATATAAAGCCCTATTGTGATAAGCGTGATGTACATCTTTTTCATGCTTTTTCTGTCTTTCAACCTAGAACATAGCTTGAATTCAAAATCGGGTGCAATCGCCCTGACTTGCTTCTCTTGACATGGGCGGAGCTCAATCTGTCAGGGACTGTTCAACTCAATGCTTAACTACTCTATTTCCAGAAGTCTAGTTATGCTGTGTAACTTCTTTTATAGCGCTACCAACCTTTGTATTCCAGATTCTTTACAATCCCAGAAAAGTAAACATATTCCCCAGTGAGAATTGCTTTCCTCCCCTTCCAAATCTAATATTTTCTTAAGACCTCTCCCCCTTCAAAATCCCATGTTGATAACATTAAGAGATTTTTAAGCACCTTTTTTCTCGGAACACAGTTGGTTTATAACCTATCGCTCGATAAAATTATACTATAGGGGGAAGAAAAGTTGCAAGTAATTGATAAAGGTAAAAATGATGCAACAAAAACGAATGTTATTTCGTGAATATGATTCCGCGGTATAGTTTCACAAAACCACGGTTATGTTATAACGCGGGTGCCAAACATGTTCCCGGACATCCGCGTTTTAACGGGGTTTTACTGTACTCGTAGAAGGTGAAATTTCTTATGTGGAACCTAATCTCTTGTAGTTTGTAATCTCTTTGGCTGCACTATGCCGTTGGGGAACTTCAGCATGGCTTAATTTTGTATACTTCGTTTCTCTACTGTATATTACTCTATGTATACTCAGACATCATAATATCAGATCAAGCTTTGTTTCATTTTTTTTTTTTTTTTACAACTTTGTATTCTTCAAAACAAGACATCAAATTTTGTATACTGTTTCTCTACTGTGTTCTACTCTCTTAATGCGCATCCAGACATCAAATTGCAGTATTGTGGACATCTGTAGCATCTCTTAAACTTTGTGTACTTTATTTCTCATCTGTGTATTGCCCTATCATTTTGTATCCAGTGTGGTGCGGCGTTGGTTGTGCGCAATAGCTCAATGATACTAATGCTTGTAGTGTAACAATTTTTGTTATCTGATGTTGATTTACATACACTATGCAATCTTTCGTATTCTGCGCTACGCGCATTATGACTTTTAGTGTTTTCCAATGACCTGTAATTTTTTTTTTTTTTTTAATGGTTTTCATAAATTTGCGGTTGGTCGAGCTCTCCAGGAGCCCCATTTGCTCCTGAGGGCTTGCACTCGGGGGCATCTAAAAATACGATAGGCCAGAAAATGGCAGGTGCGGGGGGTTTCTGGGCGCACTTGTACACGGTCCAGTTGTGCACCTTTCCTTTTGGTTGCAATCGGATGTGCCAAAAGGGGTGTTTTATGCGATTTTGTGTCAATTGCATGCAGATATCCAGGCGTTTTCAATACCAAGTTATTTACCCAATGGAATTACTCTCGTGATCCAAACGTTGAATCTGGTTCTTTGTTCAGTATCTTGCTTACTTTGTCGGTAAAGGCTCTTTGTATTTCTAACATTCTCACCTCTGAAACATTTATTTCAAATCAAAGATTATCTTTTCCAGCTTTTGTTTGTATGAAAATGATGTCAAATGCATTCTTTCAAATTTTTATGCGTTCCATTTTAGTAAATTGCAACTACGAATATTTTTAGTAAAACGATTTATCATTTTCAATCACATGATTTAATATATGAAGCATAGACACGTATGGAAAGTAAAATATTATTGAATTAAAGAAAAAAGAAGACCAATATTTTACTTTAAAGTTACATCATTTAACAAAAGAAAATATAAAAAAAAAGAATAGATTTCATAACACCTTTTCACGGGTACTGAGTTTGAAAGAAATAAATCATAAATTGTATTATATTGTTCCATAAGAAGCAACTGATTAATTAATTAAGACTATATACGATAAAAGGTATGACAAAAAATAATATTCAAAGAAAAAAAAATAACTTGATTTTAAAGAACGGGTTTCATTTTGGTTTATGTAGATTTTCCTGATAAAGGATATTTATGGGATGAATTTTACTAGTCATAGATTTTTTAAATGTGTTTAAAGGTATGACAATGTCATAATCGCTACCTGGTACAGCATTTACACTTAATCATCTCAAGGCTCCGAGATTTGATACATTTAAGCTTTAAAGGTGCTTAAATACAACTGACAAGTTTTCTGTTATTCTTTCTACTAATATATATTTCCTCCCCCTTCTATGCATTTGAATAAATTTTAAACCAATTTTTATTAAAACTTGCGTTTTGTTATGAAAACTATAAACGTCGATTTGGCTATAAATAGATTAAGATCAAATTTCAAAAGAGAATAAATGGGCAGCTTATCAAGTAAAATAAGCAAGCTAATATTTTTAAAAGGCGTGCTCCAACACTTATCATAATTCAAAATGACATGATTGTAAAAACATGTCAAGATCAATATCTGAGTGAATAGAATAGTAAATGCATATTTTGCGAGCGAAATAAATATTTCTTATTATAAAACGTAATCTTATTTTCTTAACAGTAGAGCATTATCTCGAATCGCCCTACATTCTTCGGAATCATTTTTTTAGCAAATTCGCTTAAAGCAAATATACCTTCAGTGTTAGTTGGTATTTAGCTATTTAGCTTGCTTTCTGTTTCGGTAGTGTTTAGATGGGTAATTTTATAAACTTACAAAGGGATGCTTTTCATGTCCGTTGAACGTTTTCTTTCTAATGGGGCTGTGTTTGGTCGCTAATATTTTCAGACGTAGTGCACTCCCCGGAAACCGGCATCCAATAGATATATAGGTAAATAGGTATATTATGTATTAGGCATCCATAGTGGTAAGGCACTAGCCTCGTACTCCCAAGTTCGCAGGATCAAACCTGGCCCAAGTCGGTGGATTTTCAAGAAGCAGAAAATCGTCAGCGCCCATGTCGTATGATTATGCGACTTGTTAAACAACCCTTGAGTATCTATTTGGATTGGATATTCTCGGTTAAATTCCTAGTGCAATTTCGCATCATTTAGAGCTCAAGTGCCGCCATCTAGGTGCAGCCGAGCGTCAAAAATATATCACGTGGTAATGCCATCCGTCGATAGTAGTGCTGCTTGAAAGAATGGATGCAGGTTTTCAGGGAAGGAAATAGGTGTGCAAGGGTTAGTGACCATGCGCAGCCCTATCAGAAAGGGGGAAAACACATGTCTTCGCAAAAGCCCAATAACAGGATATAGTTTTTCACGGTAGCAGCAATCTTTTCCGCGCCCTACTTATTATTACTATTATTGTTCTTATTAAGTTACTACTCATTAATTTTCCTATCGGCTAGACAGTAACAACTTTTAGAACGCTTCTGCCTAACGCAAATAAATTCGTCAGAAAATCCAAGGTATCAAATTAAAAATTGCTTTAAAAATATTATTTGAGTGAAAACCACTACATACAAAGTAATTTATAAATCTTTCTTTTGATCTTTAAAACTCATTTTTTCATAAGAGTACTTATCCACACTCGAATTCCTACATACTTCATAAAATGCAACAAGATGAGAAAACATTAAATCCAGTTATTAAAAAGCAACTTTTTATTAAACACAAAACAGGATTAGTACTTTTGCAATTAATTCAACGAAGCGTAAAACATAATAAACCGCTTTGTTCCCCTATCGAAAAACGGTCTTCTATTCGGTGAGTTTTTTTTTTTTCTTTGTAAAAAAATATTCTATTAATAGTTGAATGAATTTAAGATTGCTCTTTTTGTAGTCCAATTAAAATTCAGAAAGGCTTACAGAAAATGTTATTTTTTTCCCTCACCATTTAGAGAATCAATCATATAAGAAAATAATGATGTGTAATGGACAAAAAAGAAAAACAAGTATGTATATAACATGGATGATGTAGAACTATGCTGAAGCAGATATATTTTTGCTTGAAATATACAAAGTGGGAATTTTGTAAGTAATATTCTTGATTTGTTAAATCAATAATTTGCTTCTTTCTTTTACGGCACATTCTATCTAGCTACGATTTTCTTGCACAAAAAAACCTTATTAGTGCTTTTTTAATCGATTCACTATTATGGTTCTGCATTATCAACAGAATGAAATATGTTTAGTATTCAGCATTTCTTTAGACTCTAATCCAGTGAACCTCAATGTGGGACGTTCGCGCCACCAAGTGACATTTTGACTTTTCAAAGGAACACTGCAACAATAAGTAATACACTTTTTTTAAGTTTCCGTGTGATTTTTTTTCGAATCTATAAGAAATAATTTTTAGTTATCATAATCTGTGTAGTTAGAGGCGTGGTCATGGTGACGCCATCTGATGTCATCCGACTACAGCGTGTTACGATTGAGGCTGGTAGCCTATCAAATGACACTTTACAAATGACCGGCAATTTCTGGGGCGAATGTCGACAAGGCAAGTGCCTCCACATTGGATGTCACAACAGTGATAATAATCATATTACTCTTGTATTAAAATGTGAGTCGTGTTCGTGAGTAATATTAACACATTATGAGCGGGCGACGTAGCATGCGCAACTATGTTGCGTAGCGGGCTAAGGTGACTAAGTTTTAAAATGTTCTAAAAAATACACCAATTCATACATTATGTGAAACATTATTTTTTCTCTTGTGTAACTTAAAAGTGGTGATTTTAAACGGGTACAAAAACCAGCCCCGCTTTTTAACGGCAATGCACGAACCGGGTACTAGTACCTGCCGCCCGCTCATAATGTGTTAATAGTAATTTTATTTAGAGCGCAAATAATTTCACAACGTGTTTCATTAAATCCTCTGAGCAGTGTTTCGTCTACATTATTTCGCAAAATGCGCAAGAAGATGCAGCATTTTACAATTCTTTAAGAAAGTCTTCACTTCCTTTACGATCCCAAAGAAAAGACCCTTTGGCAGTGATGGACGTCTCTTGCTATTGACTTTTGCCTTATATTAAAATCTTGAGAGCTGGAGGAAAATATTTGGAATTACAACATCGAAAATTGCAAACTTATTGACATGCGGAAGCTCTGCATGTGAACTGCGCTCGGATATTTAAACTCCATATTACATTGCTCATCTCGAAGTCACGCTGACCAGTTATATTGAACCAAAATAAATAGCCATTTTCTAAGACTATGATTAATTACGATGTGAAGTACATTGCATTTGCCTTCTCCGTTTTATTTTTTCTCGTACTTGTCCAAGCAAAAACGAACTCTGTAACAGAGCTTTTATTGCGTATAAATGGGAAAAAAAGGAAGAACGAAAAGAAAGTAATTGAACTTGGTAACTTTTATAATCAACAAAAGTTGGTGAAAAAGAAGCTCTGATAAATAACCATTAAATTGCAAAAATGACACTTCTTCTTTACTTCTATTGCACTTCCTAATTTTCAGCATAGTATATCGTATTTTATTTAAAAGAATGCAAAAAAAAAAAAAAAAAAAAAAACATTAAAAGGGGGCAATATATATAATGCGAAATGTATCTGATAGAAAAAGTAACACATAGAATAAGTTAATTCAATAAGTATATTAATATTAAAAAATGTAAATTAGAGTACAAGTAGTAGGTTATGAAGTGTCTGTTCCACCTTTAAGATAGTATTTTGATTGAATATTGCAATTAAAATGATTAGTTCAAAGGGTATTTGCTCTGTCCGTCTTTCACCCGTTCCCTTTTTTTTTATCTGACCATCCCGCAACTTTTAATGGTTAAAAAAGAAAAAAAAAGAAAAAGAAAAAAAAAAAAAACACTATCACTTGCAGGGAATTTTGAAGCCTACAAAAATTTTAATCTGAAATTTGGATTTGTATCCTACAAATTTCAAACAAATTTTACTAGTAATCACTCTTCATGTAGAAAATATACAAAAATGATTTTTTGATTTCGTCATTTTAAGGGTGTATATGCACAGTTAAAAAAAAGTGCATAATAAATAAATTTTATCCTTTGTCATTTTAAAAGAAATATATAAGTAAATAAATAAAACCTTTTTTTTTTTTTTAACTCCAAGAAAAACACCCGCATTTTTCAATTTTTTTTGGTTCAACAAATAGGAAAAAAAGTTTGTTAACAAAAACCGAAATGCAATTTTTCATTAAGGATGTAAATTTCTATATTGAAAAATCGAAAACTTCTTAAAGATTACTAAAATAATAAAATAATATATAAAACGCTTTACTTTTCTTTAATTTGTTCATGACAAGAAAAAGCTGGATTTGATTTACTTCGCTCGGTGTAAAAAACATGTTTTTTTTTCTTTACAACGTTTCAAGTATTTATTTATTTTTTAAAAAAACCCCTTTGGATTATCTTTACACATATATATATATATATAATGTAGCGTCTTCAGGTAGGGCTCCGTAAGAAATCAAGATATTTGGCTACCATATTATTTCTCTAAAGAAAATAACAAATAAATGAATAAATAAATCAAGCACTGGTAATTTTAATTGGGGCTTTAAGATGTTGACTATTTTTTAATGCTGTATGCTATTTGTATTAATTGTTAAGACAAGCAATTTTGAATTAGGTTATTTTATCTTGCAAAAAGGAATACATTTAAGATACTGCCTCGGACATTTTCAAAAGTGTTCCATAAAAAAGAAGAGGTTGGGGAAAATGTTTGCATAAAGCATCAAGTTAATGGCATCCACCGATTTGCTGCTACATGAAAGCATAATTGACAGTCACAGAGGAATTAAGTAGGTTTCTTAAGCTTAATCACCAATACGCAGCCCCAGCAGAAAGAAAAAAAAAGTATGGAGTGTTTGCAGTGCGAAAATTCAGCGTTTAAAAGACAACAGGTCATATTAACACTACATGGAGATGAATTTACACACTTGGCGCTCAGACCCTTTTGGACTACGAAATAGTTCGTAAAATGGTTAAGTTTGTTAATTCCAAAAACACTAAAATTAGGTACTATATGTGATATACATATTTTCGAGACAAACTACATAGAAATCAAATTATTTTATCGAACAAATTGAATATATACTGCAAGTAGTGAAAATAATTTCATCTAAGATGTAACTTAAACTCGGGACCAGAGAAATGACTAAGCACATCCAAAAATTCAGAACTTAAGGTCAAAGTCAACTTGATAGTATATCTCTTTCTAGGAACAAAATACTATGGTCGGGGAAGGAAAAAAGCAATAGAAGTAAAAAATATTATTTTCTCCCTCATGTTTACAGTCCCTGCTTAATATTTTAAATACAGTTAACATTGATTCAATGGTTGCTGTTTTGTGACTTGCAAGTTGTTCATGAATCCGTGAGTGTCCGTAAAATTGGGTGTCAACTGAAAAAAAAATATATATATATATACACATATATATATGTCAAGTCTTAGCTTTTTACTTAAATTAATATATGATTTAAAATAACATCATTTATCTTTAAAATGTTTGAAACGAACCAGCGTAAAATGAGCCATAGAACAATTCGAATGAATTGCAGCAAAACTATCATATATCTTTTATAACATTCTGAACTACAATTTTCAATATTGATTCAAGTGTCAGATATGAATTTCAAAATATTTGCTGAGACCCTTGAGATATTAATATCAGATAGATGTCAATACACGACGTCATTCACAGAATCTATTGTTTCCTACTTTTGCCGTCTTCTTGTTGCTTAAAAATATGAAAATACAAATCAGAAAATCTTTTAAAGGTTTTTATTAATTTTACAATGGAAAAATAAGTATTTTGAATCAATTTGTCAGAAACTCTGAGAAAAGGAAAAATCGCAGATGACTTTCGTTTTTCTTTTAAAAGCTGAACTTTGTGTTAAAATTGCTTGATGCATCAGTTGCTCTAAAATAGGTGACTTCAACCTTTGTTAACTCTCTGAACTCTTTAAACTGTAGGAATTTTCCGTATGTATAAGGGTTCAGAGAGGTGAGGGGAATAAGGGTTGATAAATGTCAGTTTAAGATACAAAAACTGTATTTTAAAACAATATTTATTATTGTGCTAGAGAAACTTTTTTCGTAATATTGAATAAAAAGAAGTACCGGGTGATTCATTAAGAAGTATACAGTCTCGTTACACTATAACACAAGAACAATGTAAAATATTATATGTTACCTGCAACAGACTAATTAAGATTATCTCATTTTTTTAGAGATAGTCACAGATGTTCTATGTGCGACTCCCTTAGTCACACGACACTCATCGAGTCGGTAATGCATTTCTGCACAATCGCGCTTTAGTGTATCTCAGTGTTTCCCGAAGTGTGGTACGCGCACCCCAGAGGATACGGGAAGAGATAGGGGAGGGGTCTTAAGGTAAAACAAGGTGAGATTGCGCAGTCGGAGAGATAACGGGTTTGAATATTTTGGGGGAAGGCGGTGTAATTGCACACAATTGCAGTTAGTTGTCCAGTCACAACAGCACGTGCCTACTTGAATTCATAAGCTTTTTCCCTGAAAATGTATGACGCAACGTCGTTTTAATTGTTTGCTTTTCTAATGTAAGGTCTCGACTTTTCATTACTATTCCTCTGCTTTTTATTGTCATGTGAGTACAGCAAGATATTTTTAAGCAAACGCTTTTTCAACTATTTTGACTATTTACTTGCAGCTATTAATAAAATCTACTACTTACAGAAAGCCGTTTCCCATGTGTGTAAACAACCCATGTGTGCAATCTCATCCGCCCTATAAAGACAAAAACCAAGAATAGGTGTCTTAGTTTCGTTCCAGCTGTCGCTTCAATTTATAACGTAATAGCAAAATGATGGTAGAAATGCATGCAGAAGAAATGTGGTATATTCGCCGGAAGTGGACTTCGGGATTGAACTGTGTTGTGTGACGAAGAGGTTACACATAGAGAATCCATGACTGTCTGTAACAAAACTTAAAACAACCCGATACAAATGTGTTGCAGGTAACATATAATATTTTATACTTTCTTGATTTATAGTGCATTGAAACTGTACATTTCTTCATGAATAAACCCGTGCAGTGAATATTGACCACATATTATTTATTTATTTGTGTAAAAGAGAAAAAAAGTCGACTCCGAAACACGAATTTCCGTCAGTTCACACAACCCTTATAACTATAGGAATTTACAGTGGAAACCTACAAAATCCGTGTCTTAAAAAAATATTTGTTATTATGCTACAGGTGTTTTATGTAATGATAAATAAAGAAAAGTATACTGAATTGGAAGTAAAAACCTTATTTTATGATTATTTCTTTCTTTTTTTCTTTATTTTATGTTATTTATTTCGTAAATTTATTTCATTTATTTTCACTTTTTTATCTTTTTTGAGGTGGGAAACAAAGAGCCGATTTTAAAACAACTCTGGGGAGGGGGGAATAAAACTACTATTCATGTGGTTGTAAATTACGTTAAAAATGAATAAAAAAGAAAAATTACTCCGACATTGAAGCTTAAACTACATCGATACTATTTCCTATTGTACGGACGAAGTCATTTGTTTTAGCTAAGTCTAGTCTATTTAAATCTATAATTAAAATAAATTTCAAATCAATCACTTTTCGAGTGTAATTAAACAAACTGTGCTCAAATTTGCATGCTCCAATGAATAGAATATAACCCTTCCAAGTCTTGTGTTTGAGTTCGGATTTGGCATTTGGAGTCAGGAGAAATTCCTCCATTAATGAAATTACACACATTAAAGACCTTTACATTCCTTTCAGTTTACCACACGAAACGATGTTATACGACCCAGAACTGAATCTGTGCGTTGTCATCTCTAATTAACGCTTGATCGTTCTGCTAATTTGACTTGTGCTGCTTCCTCCTTGGATTTGGGACGTCACTAGCCAAACTGTTTGCGACACTCGTTTAATGTAAAAGGGAAACGAAGTAAAACAATTTACTTCGATTGAAAACGGTTCAGCATGAAACGAAGGTATTTTTGGACTTAACTACATTTTCTACGACGTTAAATAAAATGCATGTCAATGGTTTCTGTGTATGGTCTACCTAGAAATGTTGGCCCTATGTATGGTCATATTTGATAAGTTGTGGAATTGTATGATGATTTAAGATTTCACTATTGATATGAATAATTAAGGTTTGGTACGTCGTGATAAATCACAGTACCGTATGATAATTTGCGGTTTTCAATTTAGACATGATAAAATAAATTGGTAAATTAAATTGGGTATGATTAAACAGCTTGGAAGTACATTGCTATTGTTTAACATGGTAATATAAAATACAGAAACAGATTATTTGAAACATGAGAAATACGTTACTTGCTTCAACATGTTTATTTTACTTGCCAAATTTACAAATTAGGCATAATATAAAACACTATTGGTCATCAATTATGAAAAAAATTAAAAAAAACATTTTACCCCAATTTTCAAGCTAGAAAAATATAGGTTGCAGCCATAAAAAAGATAGCTACAGTGTTAAAAATTTCCGTAGGGAAATAGTAATATAGCCATTTATTTGATTGTTATTTTACCATATTTAATTACAACACTTGAATAACCATTAAAAGGATGGTACTCAAACCACTGATTGTGGAAAAAAAAAATCGTTTATTCTCTGTTTCTCATAAAGAACGTCTAACTAACCGCAATTTACAAGCGCCACTAGATCTCGTAGTCAAAAAAAAATCGGGCGTCTATCTTGGTTGTGGAAAATTACCGTCGTGCGTTGTTGTTAAAATGCGAAAAAAGATTTATCAGTTCAAATCTGCATGTATATATAAAAAAGAAGAAAAAAGGGGGCATAAGCAGTGTTTACTAAATAGAAACACATACACACGTAAATCAAAATTTGGAGACATAGAATTATCGAACTGTTTGCGAACGAGCGAACCCATAATTTGAGCTGCTGAAGCTTGTTTCTATTTTAATGTTTGCAGCAAACAAAATGAGTTTCGTCAATACACAGTAAATTTAGACCAAAAATGACTTGACTTTGGATGCAATCAAAAACTGAAATCCCAATTTTAATCCAGCTTCCCTGTTGGAAAAGAAGATTTATTGATAAATAAACGGCCGCTTTGAATGGTGTAGATGGCCGAATGGTTACCGCGCAAGGTTGGTATACCACACACACGGCGTTCGATTCCCGCACGTTTCGTTTACCCGTTTCTACTCCTCGAAAAGGTCAATAAACTAAAAATTTAGTTTTGTAACCATATTTATAAAACCGTAAACTTTTGTATTTACGGCTTTTTAACCAAGCTGATTGGAAATGGTTTAGGTTCCGTAAAGATAGAAAAATGTTCCAAACCGTAAATTTAACGGTGAATTAGATGGACAGACTGCTGCCGGCTATTTAACCTTAATTTCATGATGGAATTTCTAACAGTGTAGAATCGGAAATTACCTCGAGGAATGTTTATGACATTATGATCACAAATGTCGATCGGACTTAATTCATAACCCTATTTTAAGCATATAATGCAAAAACTATCTTGATATATTTTGGGGAAAGCATATTCCGATTCAGTAGTTATCAATATTTAAGCATAGCTGCTAGTCAAAACGTGATGATAAAAGATACTGAAAACTTTTTATCACAGCCGGAAAAAAACCCCGATTCCGAAGATCCTCAGAATCCTGAAAATTCATGACAAAAGTAAGTGGGTCGGCCCCAAAAGCCAAACCCCTACGGAAAAAACTCTCGAAACACACTAACCATAACAGGTTGTACGTGATCTCTGAAATTTTTTATTGTAACTCGTTCTCCTCGAAGTTTTTCTAAACAGCGCTCATTCGTTGCCCAACAGTTCGGTCCACACTCTGCGGGGAGCGGAAAGGTTGAAGAGAAACAGTTCGTGTTTTTGTGGTGGGGCTGCGGCGCAGAGGTTCATGTAACTTTATGTTAAAATATTTAATTTCAAAAAAATCAGAGATGTAGATCCACCACTTTTTTTAATTGCTCCGTTCCCTGCTCCAAAAAAAGTTAATAGATTACACGATTTATCTCTTTTTTTTTTAGTTTAATTATTTTTTATATGATAAGAAATCGAACAGATAAAAAAGCGGAGCAGTGTAGCCAAACAAATTTCTTTGCTTCCACTCTACTACAGTTTTAAGCAAAATGTCGTTGTTCCACTGCTTCGGGCTCCTGTTTCAAATCCCTTGAAAAAATAAACGAAGTTGTGATTGCATTGAAATATTCATTTTATCACCTCTATTAAAAAAGTTTTGAATAATCTTAATTCTCACTTTACCTTTTAATAACTTTAACTTCTAATATATACGCGGCTGTCTGTCTGTTTTTCTGTCCGAAATAGAATCTCGGGCCGTTTTACCGATCGGGACCACATTCGGCACGGTTAATGTTTACGACCCGAGAAACTCATCGCTGCAAAAATGAAAGTTGTGACTCAATTAGTTTTTTTTAAATTATTTTTTAAAAAAAATTCAATCATTTTTTTGACACGCTTTATTTTATTTTTGCATTGTTGCGTCGTTTCCAACCATATAATTACAGTTGCCGTGTGAACAAACAAATCAGTGCAGTTGCCCTTGTTATTGTAACAAATATACCAATAATAATCGAAACGTTTCTCTAAGCATTTTTAGTGAGGCTTCGCTGTATTTGCAATCTCCGTTGAAATTCAATGTATACGCGAATTTAATTTAATCCGTCCTTTCTTTTTAATTTATTTATTTACCGTCTGCGCTTTTTTTATTTTTCTTATTAGGGTGGCAGCGCTCTTTTTGCCCAGTTTCGTTAAAACTTTTGTTTTGAAAAGCATAATAAAAATATTTAATAAGTTCTTTGGGAGGTAAATATATAGTTATCACAAATAATTTGATTGTATAGTAAATAAATGTATAGAAGTGTGAGGCAGTTAGCAAAAGGGGGGTCCTCGCCGCCTAACCTCTGGGTAATTCAGTTTGAATTAGCATACACCTTTGCACAAATTATTTTAATTACAATTTATAATATATAGTACAGCAGTCATTTCGTATGATCGCCGGGCTTACTAGTAGCGATATATTTTCGCATTTCCATTCATAGTCTGAAATATGTTCATTGACACCTCTTTGTGTTATTTCAGTACAAAACTGCAAGCTATGAACAATTACTTTTAATTCATTGGTTTAAAAGTGCATTTTAGGACAATGATCATAATATTCACGTTTGTAATGACAAATTTGTTAATTTCAAACATGGCGTTTAAGAGAGATTCATACAAAAACTCCACTGTTAAAAATTTCCGTAAGAAAATAGTAATACAACCATTTATTTGATTGTTATTTTACCATATTTAATTACAACACTGAATAACCATTAAAAAAATATATTACTCAAATAGCTGATTGTGAAAAAAATCGTCTATTCACTGTTTCTCCTTAAGAACGTTTAACTAACGTAATTTACAAGCGCCGTCAGTAAGAATCGGGTGTCCATCTTGGTTGTGGAACAAATAAATGTGAATATTAAGCCGGCCATCGCCCCGCGCAATCTTAACCCTTACCGTCGTACGTTGTTGTTAAAATATGAATAAATATTTATCAGTTCAAATCTGCATGTGTATATAAAAAAGAAGAAAAAAAAGTGACTTAAGCAGTGGTTACTAAATAGGTACGCATAAACACGTAAAAATCAAAAATTGGAGACATGGGATTCCCCGAACTGTTTGCGAATGATCGAACCTATAATTTCAGCTTCTGAAGCTTGTGTGTATTTTAATTTTTGCAGCAAATAAAATGATTTTCGTCATTATACAGTAAATTTAAACCAAAATAGACTTGAATTCAATCAAAAACTGAAATCTGAATTTTAATGCAGTTGGCCTACTGGAAAAGAAGATTTAATGATAAATAAACGGCCGCTTTGATTGGTGTAGATGGCCGAATGGTTAGAGCGTAAGGTAGGTACACTGTACACCAGGGGCTCGATCCCTGCTCGCTTCGTTTACGCTTTCTACGCCTCCAAGATTCTACGCCTCAAAATGGTTCTAAAACCGTAAAAACTTACATTTTCAGTTTTGAAATCACACTACCTATAAATGGTTATAAAACCGTAAGCTTTTGTATTTACGGCTTTTTAACCAAGCTGATTGGAAATGGTTTAGGTCCCGTAAAGATACAAACATCTTCCAAACCGTAAATTTAACGGTGAATTAGATGGACAGACTGCTGCCGTCTATTTATCCGTAATTTCATGATGCACATTTCTAACAGTGTTGCATAAAGAAATTAACATTTCAAATTTAAATAATATTCCACTAATGATTACACAGTACAATATACCTATCAATTATGCTTTTTTGGTACCCTTGAGCCATAGTATCGTAAGTCCAGTTTCCGAGTTTTTGCGATAAAGTTAAAAAATAAATATTTTTAGTACTTTAAGACTAATTTTTTCCTTGCGAACCTTAGAATGAAGATGTCCGATGGGTGCTTTAAAAGTTCGGAACCCTCATGTAATTAGTGGCTTTATTGTCGGCACTCTGTATGTCAATTAAGGGTAAACTCGCAAAAACTCGAAAAATGTATTTAAGATATTAGGTTCTCAGGTAAAAATATATACTATAGTTTTAGAAAATCATGTCATGTAATTTATCTTAAAGTTCAATGACAATGAGAATTCATTTGTCAATGCTAACTATTCTATATAAGGCCCCAAAACTTAATAACTCTCAAATCTCTCTTGAAAGAGCCTGAACGTGTACTAGTTGAAAAAAAGCCATCCATTACTCAAGATTGCTGTAAATACAATCACACATTTAACGTTAATTAACTTAAATTCCGTACTCGGATCTTAATCTTTGAGAAGCGTCAGCATTTTGAAGAATCCTTCCAAGTTGCTGAATGATTCGGACATTATTTCTCTTCTCTCTTTCTTCGGACAGTATTTGCACATTCAGTTGATATATTTTATTTATTTATTTATTTATTTATTTCTGGTATAATACAATGTCTTTCCGTTGTAACTTTTTTTTTCTTTTAATTTTTTTTTAGCTACTAGGATTTTTGTTTTTAAATATGTATTTAAAAAATGTGTTAACGCTTTGTTCTCAAAGTAAGATTTTGTGTAAGTTAATTCCCTTTTTCACCACCAATCTCGCTACTAATATTTGCCACGGTTACGATGAATTTAAGGAAGCAACTCTTTTTTTCTTGACAAATAGACAAACGAATGACATAAGCAATTTTTAAGTGCAGTGTAGTTGTAGAAGATCAGAGTAAATAGTCTTAGAGATTTCAGTTTTTTGTAGCAGTTGATTATTTCTCTGTAATTTAAAATTGTGGTCATAATCCTTTATATGCTGCCATGGTGGCGGCTTGGTGAGGCGGGGTCTTCGTAGTTCGCATGTTCGATCCTGGCAGTGTCGTAGCATTTTCAAGACGCAGAAAATCACCTTCACCTATGTCGTAGGACTGTACGGTATGCAAAAGATCCCTTTAACAATCATTTGGGTTGGACATTCTAAGCCAAATTTAATTCCAAGTGCAATTTCGCATCATAACAGAGTCTAGGTGCTTTCCCTTCAGGTAAAGAAACTTATCGTGAAAATTCCGAGGCGGCGAGGGTGCCGCCACACTTATTGTGGTGCTGTTGAAAGAGAGGATACCAATCTCTGTGGAACGCACTAGGTCTACAATGGTAACAAAGTGCAGTCCATTGGGAAAAAATCCTTTATATACCTAGCAATAATTGTGTAAAATAAAAAATACATTAAATTCATTTTTTATTATGAGTTAATTCAGTAGCTCTTTAAATCAAGTGACAATGAAAAATCAATCAAAATCAATAGTTAATATAATGTTTGACAATAATAATTACTATTATAAATCCCTTTTTTTTCATATTGTACATAGAGGTAAACAGTCAATAAACTAAAAGAGAGAAAGCACACTGAAACTGTTGCATTTTTCTTACATACCCAAAACCTAAAGGCCCAGGCAACTTAAAATAATGCAAAGCTGAAAATTTTACCAAAAATCAAATCTTACAATGCATGTAATCGATAGTGGAAATATTAAACCTGGAGCATGTTTTGTGTGTATGATTTCATGTTTTTCCTTTTGTCAACAATGTTTGCAAAAGAAGCAAGTATTTTTTATATTTTACCTAAGCAATGCATGTCCAGCATCAAGGATTAAATAAAGAATAATCCATTTTTCGAAAAAGTAGCTTTTGGTGCATTTTCATAATGTCATGACATGGTGTACTATTACGGAAGTAAGAAAATGTTTTAGGAAACAGCAAAAGTTCTTAAAAGTTTGCCTTTTTTTAATGAAACTTAAGATTTTAAATTTGGAAAGTGGCTTGTTTATTACATTAAGTGCTGCAACTTGTTAAAGAAAAGAAGTGTTTCGGACATTACGGAAAATGCTTTAAAAGAAAAAAAACGTTAAACTTTCTTTTAAAAAGCTTTTCGAAAAGCTCCGCTCAAATAATACAATTATCGAGAAAAAGTTTAAGTTTTCAAAAAAATGAAAATTTTATGGGTTTTCTTGGAGACTACATAATTTTTACTACGTCAAAAACCTACCATAGAGCATTTAAAAAATAATAATAATAAATAATAAAACAAAATATAATAAATTTAACTGCTGTTTATGCGCTTAAAAACATTTTAATACTTTAGATTTTCGCATACGAATATTCCGTTTTTGTTAAAGATATTTATTTTATTATTTCATTAAAAATTTAAATAAATGTTTCAGATTTCTTCCAAAAACTAAATATACGAAAATAAAACATGGCAAACGCGTATGATTTATAAGCAAAGGTGAACATGGTTACAGTCTTTTCGAATACAGCTCTAGACTTATTCAATATTTAATTAGTTTTCACATTCGAAATAAAGTATAACATTTTTAAAATATATATTAAAAGTTCTCTCTGGAAAAGAATGAATAAAATTAATAGTCATAGTTTTTACAGTTCTTTAACGTGCAAATTTTTAAGACCTGCTTTTCTAATTATAAAGATTTGAGCTAAAATCTTATTCGGATTTGATTTTCTGTTTTACTTAACCATCGATTTTTCTCGTACATGTTGAAACAAAAATGAATGAAAGCAGTTGTGCCATATATCGCTTCAATTACAGTTGAAAAAAGTGTTTCGTCTACGAAATAAAGTTATGATAAAGAAAAGAAAATTGAAAAAAAATCAAATTACTAGTTCTCTTAGGGTAATGCTCAAAATTACTTTTCTCATTTATTTAGATACAGCAGAAGACAATATTGACTTATTTTTCTTACTTCTTAATATATAAAATATTTGTGAGAAGAATGCAAACAAATTTTTTAATTTGGTTAAATAAAACGTTTCATTCATGAATTGAAATTAATTCGCGTCTTCTCCACAGCAAGTTACACTGCTTTAACAGTGCAGCTTTGAAAATGCAATTTCTTACATTCGATAGCTCCTTATAATAGTATAGTTTCTTATTTGTGCTTAAAACCTGTTTTAAAAATTTTCAACCCTTCCCCCCCACCCATTTTTCTTTTAAACATAATGCTAGATAATAATATATTTTTTTAAAAACTTAATTATTTTTATTTTTTATTTTATTCTATTCATTTATTTATTTATTTATTTTATAACCATGGGGAAAATGCTAAAAAATCACGTTTTAATTTAATTTTGGTTTGTGTTGCTAAAAAACTTTTTCGACATTGTGCTTAAACCGTAAAAACAACAAGTACAATAAGCACTCTAAAATCAAGGAGCGACAAGAGCAGCGACTTTTTTCAGCAGCTTTGCTTCCTCCAACTTTTAAATAATTGTTACTCTATGTGCTCTAAATAGTTTGGCACATTATGTTATTTAGTCCTTTTTTTTTTTAAATTTAATTAACCTTTTGATCTGATAAAAAAACTATAAATGTAAGGGGAAAATTAAATAATCTTTTCTCTTGTTCCGCTCAAGTTTCGAGGGAAATCTCGTTTTTACACGCTCCGCTCTGGATTCCTGTTTTTAAATACCTTACTATTTCAGTTTGTAATTTTTGATATTTTACCAAAGAACACGAAGTACATCATTCTGAAGGGTACAAAAACTAAACGAAAAGTGCATGAAGTAAATAGTGAAAAAAATAAAGCTATTAAGCTATTTTTATCTAAATAAAGCTATTCTTACTTTTCATGAGCACTAATCTTGGTGTCTACAAGTAAAAACTAATTGAATGGTGTCATTAGCAGCATCATCTTATTGGCAACAACACGACTTAAATCGTTAGTTTTATTCTTACATGTATTTTGTTGTCGTGTCCTCGCGCGTGGAGAGGAAGAATAGGTACGCTGCTCCTGAGTCTAACTGGGCCCTTATAGGCACTAGTCCGATTTCCGCCACTTTGAAAAGTCTCTTAATTTATTGAACCAGCGCCCAGACGAGAGACCGTCACCTGGGGTTGGCACCCCCAGAGGTATCGTTTCACTTGGAGGACATTGGAGCCACGACCTATTTAAAGTGCACCAGCTCCCTTTAGCGGACACGGAACTACAGGAACCAGCCGCCGAGGTGTTGTCACCCTCTCAAACACTGACCTAAGTCGATGTTGCTTCCCTTTCGGTGCCCTTCGCGAACCGAGCTTCTACCGACTGGTCCACTGCGGGACTACATGTATTTTAAAAGGCTAAATTATTCATGTTGCCAAGTAGCAAAATACGTCACTTAAAGAATACGATAAATCTTTCAGTTCATTATTTTCTAATAAAAAACTTAAAAGATCTAAATTAAACTTGACATTCACAAAAATTATTAGTTTTCAAGAAAGTTATATATATATATATATATATATATTTATATATAGCATTATCTACTAGTTTTATTTCATAGAAGGTAATTACGTATCCCCCAAATAATAAATATTTAAATTATAAAAAAAATAGGGGGAAAAGATAAAAACTTCTGCTAAAATAGATGGCTATTTCAATTAATTCATAAATATAAGCCTAATGTTACCCACATAAGTTTAAAAGCAATATAAATATGTCTTCCGCTGAGTACTAAGTTAAATATAAACCTCAGATAAATGTTGCAATAAATTATAGATTACACCTAACACCATAAATCTTATATTTAAGGTCAATGTTCATTAAGCTTTTGTAGATTCATACCTGGATATTTTTAGCTTAATAGCTTTACTAGAGTGAATTGAACGAATAAATTATTGCTGCACTGAAAGCATAGGTTTATGTGTCAAAGTATAAGCCTTCGAAGTTTCGAATTCAAGATTAAAGGTCAAATGTTGCATTATATGAATTTCGAATGCTAAATAAATGTCCATTTTAATAGTTTGATTCCTTTTAACTGGATATTTTGAGCTATGTATCAATCGGTTTTTAAATTTATGTTTTAAAGTTTAGAGGTTACAGGTAAGTTTAAATTTTAAAAAAAGAAAGAAAGAGAGATGAGAGAGTTTCTTTAAAAAGGGGACAGAATGAAAGTACTAAACTGACTCCTAAAAAATTATATGAAAGAAAAAGTACTACTATTCCAGCTGCATTGCAAAGGAAGTAATGGAGAAAGTTAAAACGATCTTTCTCTGATTATTATTTTCTTGAAATAAAAATTAAACCCTCTCACATTTCCATCACAATTCATTGTATTTCAACGTATTTCAACATATAACATTTGGTTCAAAAAAGTATCATTTAACTAAATTATATGTTTAAATATAATCCATTTGAGAGCTGACAACCGCAAAATATTTCAATTAATCACTATTGATATTAATCATTAGTATAGACGAAAAATACTGATGCTTTCTTCTTAGAAAAATCTAATGGTAATTGAAAGAGTCGTATGATGGGAAATAATTACAAAGCACCACATATCTCCAAAAAGGGAATCTCTGGTCAACTTAAGCTGAGCACATTTTCAGGATATTTCTTTTTCTTTTTAAGTTTGATTTTGTTTTCAGATTAATAAATAAAGGTACAATTAACTACTTTGAGGGATCAACTCATTACGTTTATAGCACGTTCACTTGCATTAACATTTTATTGTTTGTTGTTTTAAAAAATGATGTTTTGTGGTGACTGTTATAACACCACCACCATTTGAAGACATAGCCTCTACATAGTGACGGTAATAAGCCTGGATGGGAAAGACAAAAACTTTTGCTGTGTAATTTATAGCAGCTGATTTGGCGTGATAACGCTATAAATAATTTCGTACATGTCTGGGGATTTCACATAAAAATAAACTCTGGAGAAATCGGGTTCAAAATTTAGGTACCTTTGACATCTTGATGATTAAGGGGATAAAATTAGAGTTTGGAAAAGCAATTGGAATGCGTTTTGGGAGTTTAAATTCATACATTTCAAAGAAGAAGCTGCGGAAAACTGAAAAAAAAAATAAAAGGGCTTACCAGAAAGTGCAGCAATGTAAAGAAGCAAACCGATCATCTTATTTATCTAAGGCAACTGGATCTTGAGAGATTTATTGATTTTACAACGAAGGATGACCAGATGTACCCGCTGTAAAAATGACGGTTAGCGCTCTTGCTGTCGAATTTACGTCAAACTGCAATATAATGATGCAAAGATTCAGACGATGAGCCTTAACTTATGCCAGTATTTCGTGATGAACTAATAGCGGTAATTGAAGCGTCTTGGTTCGCTTATGTCATTCTCTCTTGGAAGAGAACTATGGATCTTGTCAGCAGAAGTTAAATCCAACATCTAACAAGTTGGTATAATGTGAGGAATTATGATAGGAGCGACTATTTTTGTCAAGATGAAACGACTTTCCTTGTATCACCAGACACTTGTAAGCCTCGGTGCATTCCGCCTCCATCACCTATTTAGAGATTTCTTCCAGTGCAAAAGAGCATCATTGGTATCAATCGCCTCTATTCATCAGTGGTCGCCAACCTTTGAAGCCACTGAGGTACCACACCGTTTTTTAAATCCCAATGTGAACTAAAAAAAAAAAAGCAAGAAATTTATTAAATCTTATGTCATTTATTTGTTACATCCCAGAAAGACCGGGTACACAGTTATAACAAAAATTGAGTTATCACCATTTCATACATTAATGCCAAAAAATTTTCTTTTTAATTTCTTTCTGAGTCAGAGTTATTAAATTTGAATATTTTTTTTTTAAATTAAAAATCTTCTAGCA
Source organism: Octonoba sinensis (assembly GCA_038502835.1). Lineage (NCBI taxonomy): Eukaryota > Metazoa > Arthropoda > Arachnida > Araneae > Uloboridae > Octonoba > Octonoba sinensis. The sequence continues at coordinate 68,483,567 of CM076604.1, forward strand.
GTCAATATCCCCCTTCTAGCAGTCAACAGTAACCTAAAGGGTACGTCCGAGATCCAAACTGGTGAAGCAGATAGCCAGACTCAGATTCTCGGCGCTGACTCAGAGCGGCAGGTGTTGTAGCCATTATGAAGTTGGTTTTTAGCACGTACCAGAAAGAGCAGCAAGCAAAAACCACGATTTTAGTGCAGTACGGAACTTACAAAAGAACAGCTTCCTATTGTGGTTCTTTCATCAGCTTATCACATATCGGAGGGATTAAGTACAACTTATATTATTAAATCCTCGTTATTATCGCAAAACAAGAAAAAGACTCAAAACACAAACGAGAACAACGGTCCCAACACAAACGAGAACAACGGTCCCAGCGGCAGGTTGTCTGAAAAAAGAATGATAAAATCATTCCAGTAAAACGCCGAGATGCATGTCTGACTCAGAAACCCAGCGTACTATTTGGACGTACCCTAAGTGCGATCGCGAACTGCCTATAATGATCACACTAGAAACTGATAGCTCGCGATCAACGCTGCTCTTGACTGTAACATGTGGGATCAGAACCCACTTAGTCGCTTCCTAGTGGGCATCCTAGATCTCATAAAGTGTTTTGAAATATGCACCAAGTGTTCTGAGCACGCCTCCCCTGATCATATTCTTGCGCTCTCCAGGCAGGATCTCGCTGATGATCTTTTAATAATTCAGGATTTTCTTTGGGTGTAATATGTTATGGACCTGGTCTAGCTCAACAACAGCAGTCATTAGTACAAAATCTTTAGAATTGTATCTTACGCAAAAAAGGTATTTTGTTCAGAAGAGATTCTTTACAGTTTCTACGTAATTCCTAATTCTTTTCCCTTATCTTCCCCATTGCAATTCATTCATGTTGATTCCCACAAAATGTTAAACCACTCATATTTCTTAAATCTTTCATGAGTTCTCTATAAATGAGCTCCCTCCGGAGAAATTAATTAAAGCTAAAGAACATTTCTTAATCTGAATGCCCACTAATCATTTTTTGCGTGCCAGAAATTCATCTATATTCATGAGATTAATCTATTTCAAAATCCTAATTTATTCCAAAACTTTGAGATGTAATCCCTTGACGGGCAAAATCAATTTTATTTTTTCACATAAAATAATTTATGAATGCACGACGGCGAGTCAAAAATCTGATAAAGATTTAACAGAATAAGATATTAGGAAAATTAAAAAATAAATTAGGAATTGAATAATGAATTTGCAGAGAATAAAGGCGAAAAAAATGACAACATTCAAAACTTAATTTATAGGCTAGTATATATTTTTGTCGAATGACGTTTGATTATTAAAATGCACTTTTAATTGTTTTCAACAAAATGCAAATTTTGAATTAAGAGCTGTTAAAATTGGAATTTCGGTAAATGCAATGTTTATTTTGGTAACTTATGCAAAAAAAATGGAAAGTTGTGTTGTGAAAGAATGTTTTTAGGGAGTACTTGCATAAAAAACCAGTTTATATCACCGCTTATGAAGATTTTTCGGCTGCCATTAGTAATCCATTCCCCAAAACTTTTCCGGTTGCATGAGGTCCGTGAGCCAAAGTTTGTTATCGATGTCATTTGTGGAATATGGCACAAACAGTATATTGAAAATTATGCGTCCAAATATGTGTTATTAGGTCAATTGCGAAACAATTATTAAATGATAACACCTTGCTATATTTCCTAAAAATTAAGGTTATTTTTTTCACTTTATGCAATGAAATAAAAATTATATTTAAACTGATTCATGCTGTTAAAAATATTTTTAATGAGTTGTTTTATCATTTCATAGTGATATTTGCAATTAAAATCCTACATTCATTTGGAATTTATTACTGCGGTCAAAATAACCGCAATGGTGGTTCTAGGTAGTTTAAAATGTCGGTCGTGCTAGTGTTGACTGTAAATTTCAAAGTAGAAGCCGTTTTATTTAAGCGTTTATTAATTTTATAAGAACTGTTTGCGGAGTAAAAACAAAAAGAAGTTTCTTAAACCTCTTGAATTTATTATTTTCACATAGAGACGAAAAATGATAGCTCAATATTTTAAACGTTAAAGAATATATAGCAATGATCTTTTGATTCCCTATCATTTGGCCTTTGACAATCTAAATTAACACAAAACATAGGGAATAGGAAAAGTAAATGTTTGAGAAACCTTACACATCAAACAATTGTTTAACAACCAGAAAATATTAATCAACTTGTGCAAATTGCAATTTTCCCTACAAGTTCAAATATACATTTTTTCTATTTTATAAAGCAAAAAGTGTTATGTACTTTATCTAAGATAAGTATGTTATAACTTGCAATGATTAAATTTATTCTGACGACATGAATAATTCTCCAAGAAGTTATTTCGTTATCTTTCTTGTTCCGGAAAAACTGTGGTTGTATAAATTGTAAATGTATGCAAATAATGTCCCAAATATATAACTAAAATTCAAATAGTCTCCAATAAAATGTATTATAGTTTATTGTATAATTGATTATATAAATAGATATGTTTATGTATAACATAATATCTATTACGTATAAGCCAATATATTAACTATGGAAACTATATTTATCACGGAAACTAAGCATTTTGATTCCTTCATAATGCCTAGAAACTCTGCATACTGTAGGGGTTTTATTGTAGTTTTGTAAAGTACAAGAAAACCAAACATGGGCAGTGGAAAAGCAAAGTCATGTCAATTTCAAAACCCTGGTGAATTGGTTGCAAAAGAAATTAGTTTTTGAAAAGTTTCAGAAATTTCTTCATAACTTCATGCCGCACCTTTAGTGCAAGAAGGTCACAGCTCAAAATCTTATACTTTATCAGGAGAGGCATTTAAAATTTTTAATTACAATTTTAAAATTTAGTTTTCTTGTCAATTAAAATATGTCTAAAATTAAATAACATTTTGGAGTATTGTAATTTTATTTTGGCGTATTTTTTTAATGAATGTACAATTGTGTGCAATAACTATGAAATCATCTCATAGTTCAGTTCCAGAGTTGCCTGGAATAACTTGGTAAGAAATGCAAGTAAAAATATGCCGTTAGTACAAGTAGAAGAGCTTAGTAACACATCCATTCGGTCCAAAATAGGAATTCAAATTTCTGTATTGGACTACAAGCTTTGTTTTTTTTGAGCCACAGCGGGGGGGGGGGGGGGGGGGGGGAGAAAACTAAAGTAGTAAAAAAATTTTAAACAAATTTAAATACGGAAACATTAAAAATAGCTTCCTACCCTATTACAAATTTCATTTCAAAAGAGATATAAATAGAAAAATAAGCATTTTGTAAAAAAAAAAAAAAAAAAAACTACAATTTAGGCCTCTGTCGAAAAAATCGGACAGAAAAATAAAATTTGATTATGGAAATATATAACAACGGAGTGGTTTGCAAAACTCTAAAAGCAACTTTTCCTACTATATCGAAAAAAATGGTGCAGCCATGTTCCATGTTACCTACTCCTTATAGAACTCTCTTTGAATATTACATGTTTCATTACGCAAAAAAAAAAAAAAAAAAATGGAAGAATAAACAACAATGCATGAAAATCATATTAGTGGGTTTTGTCTTTACTTAATAAGCTTTGGTTAAAGCATTAGATAACTAATTTATCGCTTTAGTGAGCACTTTAAAGAAAACGTTATTAAAAAGCCAAAAGCAGATTTTTTGAGTGAGGAAAAAATGTTTGTAGTTTCCAGTATAAAAGTAATTACTTGCACGCTTTGGAGCTTGCATTTTTGTTTTCTTGAAAACCCATAGCTTTTATAAAATAAGCTTAGTGAAATTAAAAAACCCGAAAGAATAGGGGGGGGGGAACGAAAATTTGCGTGGTTCAAATTTTATTTAGTTAGCTCTTTCATGAACAGAATGTATTAAAAAATTTATTCATTCTTTTCTTTCATCAAGTCAAGTTCATTGTCTCGTCTGTTCAGCACAATCACATTCTTTAATTCACCTATTTCAAGTATACTCGACTTATATACGAGGGTAAGTCAAAAATGAAATTTTCGTTCTACAGGTTTATTAATTAAAGACAGGTGGCGGCTCCATGGGCATGCGTGTACTTAGTGCCCCTGTGATCATGTGTGCACAGTGTAATCACGATCGCATCGGTTGTCGTCAACCTACAACAGCATTCGTCTGTCAGCGTCAGCTCCACGATCAGATTGCAACAAAGAGGAGCAACGAGGAGTGATCAGATTTTTGTGATCTGAGTGTGTGAAAGGTCTTTAAGTTTACTGGAGAGTTCTAAGGCAATACGGAGTAAGTGCTTCATCTGGTAAAAGTTTTTCTTTGGCATATCGAAATGCTTAAAAGTGGTTGCACGAAAGTAACAGAAAACGGAGCTATGCGACCGTCAACCTCGACTACTGACAGCAGTACTCAACAAGTTCGAGTGATGGTTCACACAGATATGAAAATAACCAAAGAAGAGGTCGCATCTTCCTTGAACATCAGTCACAGTTTCGTATATGAAATTATGCACGACAAACTCAAATTCAAGAAGAGTGCGCGATGAGTCTAGCAGATGATTACCACAGAAAACACTGCCCGTAACGCCACAGAAAAGACACGAGCTTGGGATTTGAGACATTGTAACACCATTTCTACATCCCAGATCTTGCTCCGTCAGACTTTCATCTCCTTGAACCACTCAAGAAATGTTTGAAACATCGTAGATTTGTCCAATCAGAATCGCACGTTCGGAATAGAGTGCAAAAGGAACCTCACGACCAACTGCAAACCTTCTACCAGGAAGGGATACGGGAGCTTATGGCTCTCTGGAAGAACGGCGTTGCTCAAGTGGGATACTATATCGAGGAATAATGTACAATAGAGCGCCGCTTATCGGGACGCCGCTTAACCGGATGTCCAATCAACCGGATCGGTCAGGGACCATGCGGTTTTTTTCCTCCTGCGCTGTGCCACCTAGCGGAGAACTTTGCACGGCCGTTTTTCTCTCATATCGGAAGGCATTTAGTATAGGGGGCTCTGATTTGACTGATTTGGGTATATGAATAAACTTGCAAGTTGGTTTGTTTACATGGATATTTTAATGTCATAATATCCGTAATGCACTCTATCAAAGCATCGTGATACTTTTAACTCAAAATTGCAAGGCGTAGGACAAATTTCCATGAATAAAATTTTAGATTTTACGTAACTTGAAAACTCGAAGATGCCTCGAGAGTAACGTAAGAACGAAGCACATGTTTTGGTTTTGTATAAAATATTAAAATTTCGAAAGGATTAAATTTCACGTTCTTTTTTTTTTTTTTTTCAAATTACCTTTATTTTCACATTAAACCACATGAAAATCACGTGTAAGAAGAGAAACTAAACACCTCTTTTTACGTTAATTGCATAAGTTACGTGAAGCATGAAATGCTAACGAAACTACTGGATTTTAGAGATATCTGTGGTTGCCCGAGGACATAAATATAACCTACATTGCTCAGCCATTTATTTCAGATGACATTGTGAACGAATGGCGCTATCAGAATAAAAGGCTGAAAGATTTATTGTTGTTGAAACAATATCGCAAACCCACAATAAGCAAATGCTTTCTGAACAACTCTGATAAATATAAATAAGAATAAATATAATTTATTGGTTCTTGGTTTTATCTCTTGATAAACCATCTGTCTCTACATCCTAATATTTCTTTCACTTTTAAGCTTTTTCTCAGAAAAAAACATTGTTAATCATCTTTTTCAGAAGCAAAAATAGTTTTAAATGTATTTCAGTTAAACATTCTAGATTTCAATTGTTACGTCAATTACAGTTTTAGAGATCTGTATTGGTTCTTTCTTCATACATATTATTAAGAAAGAGTCTGTATTGCAATATTTCTACTTCTGCAGCACGAGTGTTGTAATGTTACTTTTTTCCTTATTTTAACGCAAAAGTGGGGTGAGGGATTCTCAAAAACATTGTTCTTGTCATGCTCTGTTAATTGGTCGATATGGGAAGGGGGGGGGGGGTTCAGAAAAAGGATTCAATTCTATGCAATAAAGTTGTGTAAAATCACTATTCATTTTTATAACTTTTAAAACAGATGTACTAAATATATGTATTATTTATGGCTTAATAAATATTAAAACAAAAATAATGCAAATGTGATTTTTTACTTTAATAAGGCGGTAATCAGTTGTGCTATTAGGCCACTGATGTCTACAACCTGATGCTATTATTTAATAGCAAATCCTTACACTAGCTTTAAATATACATACAGCTTATTGAGCTAAAAATCCTAACAAAGATTGCAAAAATTACTGGATAAAAAACCGTTTTCGTCTTGATCAACGGTAACTTTCGTAATTTAAAATAATGTTTTTTAGTATATGGTGTGATGACATTTTTGAAACACTCCAATTTAGTCAGGTTATATCTGTTTTGAGGATAAATTAGGATATTCAAATAAAATAAGTGTTATAAAAACAACATTCCGAAACCGCGCGTTCTACCTAGTAAAAATATACCGGAACGCCGAACCAGCGCTTTCTGACCCGGCTATTCCCAAGTGATGTCCTCCCCCCCCCCCCCCACTATAAGAAATAAATTAGTGCGATCTTTTTTAACCCTGGAGACAAAGTTCTGTCTTTATTTAAGTGAAAAGGATTATACAGCAGAACCGTATTTTTTTAGTACTCAGTTTGTCTCTGTATTCTGTATTGTAATGCAGTCAACTTTCGCAACTCGATCTTTGGTAACACGGATTTTTTTTATGTCTCTAAAAAAATATTTCTCATAATCTTAATTAATTACTTAACCCTTTTAACGCGAAGTTTTTCTTTCTTGTTCTAGATAACTTGAAAATTTTTCTGCATGCAAATTGGCTCCTTACTTGCTTTCGCCCCTTATTATTTCTAATTTCTCAAAGTTAGGATCTTCAAAACGTCAACTCACATTTAAATCTATAATAGTCAGCTGTCTTATTTGATATTGTACAGGAGATTTTTTACTTTTGCAAAAGAGTACCTAAAGGCTATCCTTTTGCTAAAAACGATATGTGGGCTATTTCCTATGTGGAAAGTAATAAATGTCTAAATAAAAGTAATGCTCTTAAAACTGCACTAAGGGACCGTTCATAAGTGATGTCACACTTTTTTCAATATATTTGATTCCCCGCCCCCTTTGTAAGTAAGAGTCCCACTTCAACATGTCCCCTACCCTCTTCTGTCACATGTCACGCTATATTAAATAAGCATGAAATAGGTTTAATTTGCTGATTTTAAATGTTTTTATAGAAATCAAAATGTACGATGTCACACTTCTTGTTACCCCCTCCCTTCCCCTTGTCATAAACTGTCGCACTTTCTTGAACTCTCCCCCCCCCCTCGAAGCGTGCCATTATTTATGAATGACCCCTAAACAGATATTTTAAAACAAAGTATGATAATTGTTCATTTTGAGATAATTGCTGTATGATGTATGTATTCAGTATTACTTAGTTTTTTACCAAAATAGTATTGATTGGATTTTCAATAATTTAAATTGTTATTTACTCCATTCGATTTTAAAGTGCCGTGAATGGACTGTATGGTTCTATTTTTAAAGTACAGTGAGAAATAACATTGCTGCTGTCTTTTTTGAGCCTAAAGGCAAAGTTTTCCTTTCATTTCAGCTATAATTTTGCTATATTACTTGCAGATTTTGGGTTCTTTCTTGGTGCACAATTTATCTTTGTACCGTAATATTTATTCATACTTTTAGATTACTATAGAAAATAATATTATTAGATTCTTTTTTTCAAGAGGAGAACATAAGTTAATTTTTCTGCCAGTTACAGTGACTGCAAAAAAATTAGCCCCTCCCCTCCCCCCCCCCCCGAAAAAATCTTGCAAAAATACAGAAAAAGTTTTTTTCTGTAATATTGTTATTATTATTAATTGTTTTATTATTATTATTATTCTTATTATTATTATTTAAACCTTGATTTTTTAGTAATCCACCGCAGTTGCTAAATGCTTTAATAACTTTCAAAAAGATTAAATGAAATCATTTAGAAAAATAAGTCTACTTTTTATTTTTTATTTGTAAATGCAACAACACAAAAGTTCCGACGAAACACCAATACATGAATTGATTTTTTTTCAAAAAAAACTATTCTTACTTATAAACAATTTTATATATAAATTACCATTTCAAATCTATATTCAAAAGTTTTTTTTCCATTCTTTAACAATTGTCTGAGAAGAGTTTTTGTTGAATCAAAATCTAGCTTTATGAACCAGAACTTAGAACGAAGTTTTACGAAAGAGATGTAATCAAAGAGAAAATAAAGAAAGAAAATATAATATTTTGTTTGCTACGGATAATACAATCTTTCATTTTTGATTAGGTATGTCTGCAGGGTTACAAAAGTTTAAAACTGGAATTTTGTTCGAGCCCCGATTTTCAATGGAACCAGAAATTTCATATTTATATAAATATAGTAAAATCCTGCACAATTATGTAAAAAAAAAAAAGAAAAAAATGCCTTTGGAAGAAAGGAAAAACTTTCAATGGTAACTTTTACAGAAAATAACAAGCTTTGCATCGAAAAGAAAAGAGGAACAATATTTATTATAATAATTTTAGTGTTTGTTCTGAGTTGCATGACAAAAATAAAACAGACAATTAGCAGTACAATTGATCATTTTACGATAAAAAAGGTGAGCGAAGCTGATAACACATTTGTTTGATAATTCACACAATTTGCTAAATTAGCAGACATTGATGCTTTCAACATTAGGAGATTTCAGTAACAAGAAGACAATGCTGTATAATACTGATAATAACAATTATAATGCTAATATTTAAAAAACATAATTAAAAATATAACAGTAATTATTTTAATGTTAAAAAAAGTACCCCTGTCCACTTGCAGTTCAATGTTTGATTTTTTTCCCCTGCTGCTTCCAGAATTCGTTTGCAAATGCTGATCTCCAGCGAGATCACTGTTGGTAATATCCCGTTCGGTACCTTCTACAGCACGAGATATACATTTCCTGACTTATCTTTGTCTTCCCCCATCCTTTAAATATGTTGGTTTCGTATACTCCAGTAAACAAGTGTTTTGAGACCGCTTTTGCGTTATACAGAAACGAGTCACATAGTTTAAATAATTATTTTATTTATCAGGTGATCTTTTTTTTTAAAAAAAAAGAAAAAAAAACATGAAATAAAAAACGAAGAACAACAAACAATGAATGTAATACACACCGAAATAAGGTCATCTTTAAAAGCTTTGTTCATTTAAAAATCCTGAAAAATCATATTGTATGGTTTAAGCACCTATTTATTTTTTATTTACAGTTTTAAAATGCGAGGAAATGAATGTTTTTAATTAAGGACTGATTTTCACTCTGGAGCCTTGGATATTTAATTCATGATGACAAAAATTGTATTATTTTTGAATAACAAGAGGAATTCAACTGGGTTTTACTTTAGTATGAAGAAGTTTTTTTCTTAACTAGGATAAGCAAGACAATCAGAAATGGTATAAATAAAAATAACGGAATTGAAAAATTATTTAAAAAATGATAGCAAATACGAGTAAAAACTCGGATTGCTACATTATAGATATTGAAAATAAATTTAAGATATGACATATACCCACTACACACTAATGCTTCCGAAATTGTATTTGAATATAGGATTTATTGCTCATAACGTCAATTTATGCAGAATATCTTCTTTTAATCTGATCTTGTTTCCAGAATAAATGAATAAATGTATCAACAACATGTATCCAATAGTTCATGAAATTTCCAATATTTTAGCTTTATCAGAAATGAAATATGTTTTTGATCAAGATTTAGGATGCCTCATAAATATATTTTATCTTGTCCTGTCAAGCAGTTCTCCATGTCAGATAAAGCTGCCTAATCATTTTAATACTGGGGGTAGAGTTTGTTAATATTTAATTTTAGTATTCATAGTTCTTTTACTTTCTGAGAATACGTGTTGTAAAATTACGTAACGTTTAATTACTTCCAATGTCCTTAAGCAAATTTGCATTTTTCAAAATATATTCTACACCAAAAATAAATATTTTACATAACGTGTTAAACATTAGAAATGAACATCTAAATAACGAGTTGTTTGATGATTTGTTTTTTATATACTTGAGAAGAATCATATGTAATATTTTTTTTACGAAATTTCTTTTAGTAAAAGCTATTTTCAGAATCACACACATACACGTGCACTTTATTATAAAGAAAGGACAAACCGGGAAGGAGTAACTCAAACTTCTGGAGGAAAATCTTTAGCTTTGATGTACTACATGTATGTGAACGAAAACACCAACATTGACATAATAATTGAATGTTTTATTTGGAAAATAAAGCTTCAAAAGGGAGGGGTGAAGGTGCTGTGAACCATCTCTAATCGTTTTACAAGTCATCCATTTCACACGTAGTTTAAGGATGTCCACCTTCGGAATTGAAAACATGTACGAAATGATTGTTAAATTCAGGATGCGAAATGATTGCGATTCAGGGAAAGTCGTAGGCCTGGGCTCATTAGAAGTAAAAAACGCTCGATTGAGCACATCCGTGGCGATCACGACGGAGATATGCACTGAAGAGGTAAGTAGAGTAGTAGTTAAAAAAGATGTCGTACGATTTCGGGCGACACCTTTAGTAGCGTAAACCCCGAGAACCCTGGAAAGAAAGTAGTACAACGACGAATCAAGTTAAGTCGCCGTATCAGTGTTGTGAGGGTGCATCGGATAACAGAAAAATCCGGTTACCAAGTACATTGACATTTCATCTCATAACTTCTTATTGTTGGGCTGTTGAAAGTGATGTGCATTTTAGCACACAGATATTTTTTTAACAAATTTAATTCATAGTAAAACAAGGATATTTTGTACGCTTTTCACAAAAATGTTTTTCTATTTTTTTAACGTGATTATTTTAAAAGTTCAAATTACTTGTTAGCCTATTATTTTTCTACATTATCTTTTTTTAGTTTATTTATACGCGTATCTTCCCATTACGGTAATTCCGTCGTCACATACTAATCATCAAAATAAAAACGGCCCTGCTACTCTTAAACTGTCTTTGCTTTGACTGTTAAGTTACATGATGACAGAAGATGTAGACTTTGAATAAAATATTTATTATGATTACGTATATATAAAAACAAAAAAGGTTACCATACCAGACTAGCATTTACATCACAACAGACTAATCAAAATTTAGGGGCCATAATCCAAGACAAAGAAATTTGATTTTTGCATCTTCAGAAGGGGACGGCATGGTAGAGTCGAGGTAAGGCTCCACCATCGAGCGCCCCAGGTCATAAGATCAAGCCTGGCTGTGTCGGTGGATTTTCAAGATTGTCTGCGCCCATGTCATATGATTAAGCGGCATGTAAAAGATCCCTTAAGTAGACGTTTGGTTTGGATACTCTCGGCTTCTTTCAGGTGAAGGAACTGGACGTCGAAATTCTCATGCGGCGGTGGTACCACACCACCGCACCATAGCGGTGCCGCTGAAAGAGAGGATACTAATCTTTGGAGAACGCACAAGGTCAGTAATTGGCAGAAGCCAACAGCAGCCAATTAGAAATAAAAATGAAATATGAAACTATTTTCAGAAGGATAAGACTTCGAAAAAAAAACGAATTTGCATCAAATATGGCTTGTCATACATTTTGATATGTTTACCTGCCCTTAAAATTGCTAGTATCATAGTTAGTAACACATTTCTTTAAATTCAACTTAAGAACATTGTTTCTATTTAAAAACAACTAAATGATTCACACTTAAGAGTTGACACATTGCTGCTGTCTTTTTTGAGCATTTTTACCTTGCACATTTGTTTGGGGTTAAAAGCGCCTAAACATTTCTTTCGGGAAAATATTTTATGAATACATACAATAAAAAGTAGACGCAAAAATTTAGTATTTTATACACACTTCGCAGCAAATTCACCACTTTTACTCATGGTAGAGAAGAAAAGAAAAAAGCTTTCCAAAAAGTCAGCTTTATAATGATAATATTAGCACATGTGATTTTTCCACCGATGCATTTGAGAACGAAAATCATGCAATAAATATGCAATTCTGCTTGAAAGCATGCTGCAATTTACTACTCATCACGAAAAAAAAAATAATTTAAAAAAAAAATTAAAAAAAAAAAAAACGGGGATCAACCCTTTTCTACTAGCTCTAATTGTTTATTCCTCAATATATTTCCGTGTTACAAAGAACACTAGGAAAAGTTCAACAGAGGAAACGCGTAATTATATGAAAATATGTAAACGCAGCTTTTTATGTGCTATAAAAAAGAAAGAAAATTTTTTAAAAAAAAGAAAAAAATTACATAAAGAGTAGCAAAATAGAGTACGAAGTTTCGTCTAGAATTATACCACCCACTTTCTCGTACACACCGATATGAAATCGATCATCTAGCTATTTCTCGTTTTTATTTATCTTTCTCATTTAGCTTCAATTACTTATTATTTCAAATGTACCTTTTTCTACGGTTTATACATATTCATTCACTCATTCTCTTACTCATTCATTCATTCACTCACTCATTTATTCAATCATTCAATCATTCAGAAATATCCTTAGAAATCCAGATCAAAAAGTTTCGGGGAAAAGTTGCAGGTGCGTCTAGTTCTGGATGAACTTCAAGACTACAAGTTCAATGTCATTACCATAACGTCATTACCTACATGTTCAACGTCATTACCTACATGTTCAACGTCATTACCTACACATTCAACGTTATTTCCTTGTCCATAAAGTTTGTTCGAATCAAATCAGTCTGTTAGACCAGGATTTCTGTAGGATTGAAGTTTACCTGTAGGCGCTAATGTTTTTTTTTTTTTCTTTTAACTGTTCGAATTTGAACAAAAATTGTTCAAAGCAAAAAATGTTTCCCCTTGAAAACTTCTTTTGATAGGCTTGTTCGAAGGAACTTGAATCTTATGCCCAGAGTTTACATAATTTGCTTCATTTTTGCCGATGGACGCTAAGAGATGTTTTTAACTGTTCAAAATTGAATGAAAAATTGTTCAGGTCAAAAATAAAATATCCTCACCGCGATCTTTTGATTACAAATATATTCTTTCGAATCGGACAATTGCTTTAAAAGTTATTAGGGGGAAGGGACAAACAGAACATCAGACCTCATTTCAGAAGCTTACTTTCAATTTTCTTATTTTTAAATATTTATTTTAACTACTTATTTTTGAATATTTCTTATTTCTAACGATATTGTTATGATACAATAAGCCTTATTTTTTCTTTTCTTTTTTTTTATAGGAAAGTAGTCTTAAAAGGAGAGGACACAAAGGTGAAATCATAAATTTTCAGTTACCATTTACTTCTGAATTTTATGCCAATTTACTAATAGCTTGGTTAGCATGGAAAGGCTGAAAAAAATACTGTTCTTATACTGTTCCACCAAACGTGACCAATGACAAAATAAATGTATTTCGCAAGTTGAATTTGACTCTATGGACTACAGTTCAAGATTAAAAATAAGAAAAAGAGAGAGAGAGAAAGAAAAAATAATAAATAAGAGAAAATGCGGAAAAATGAAAATTCACATATTTAATGAGTTTAAACTGTGATCAACAATATTCTAAAACGCGATTTTTTTTTTTTAAATCACTCAAAATTTTGTCTTTTTCTAAAAAAAAATACATTTTCTCATAATATTTGGTATCTGTAAACCTTTGCTCAACAATATCTTGTAAATCTTAACTTCAATTTATATTTCTGTAGACTGCATATCCTCCACGAATAAAGCAACAAAACCGAGAGAATACCATTAAGTACTTTTATTCGTTATGGAAAGATAAGCAATGAAGCATTCATCAAGATGTGTGATAAATTCAACATTGTATTATATCTTATCATATCTCGTCACTGCTTAAGGAAACGCATTTTCAGTTTGTTTCATTTATCATCTCTTTTGATGTATTTCATAATGCATTTTGGCACTATTTCTGAGAGAGATAACAACACGGAGATGCATCAACGCGTAAAAGGTACATCAGGAAACTTATTTTGTTGCCCATTTATTATGAGAAAACTTTAAATATTGTGGGATTTTCTTAAATGTTAAAATAAACATGTATGAGTTGTTTTTCTCGTTTGTTTTTAAGATGAATAATTTAGAAAGATGGATGGATACTATCTATACAAACAAAACTACATAAAAATAATTTAAATGATGACATAGAGGTAATATTTTAAATTAAAAGACATAATGTAAGTTACTTAACCGAAAAAAGTAAAAGAAAAATAAGTAAAAATTTTAAAATTCATTAATATATTTTGTTATTTGGTTTTCTTTTCTGTACATTCAGTGAATAAAATAAAAATATATTTTCGAAGCGATTGGTCTGTTGGAAATAATGTGGGGTGCTTGCGAACATAATAAAAAATGTCTATAATGTAAAAAAATTAACACAGCTAATAAGTACGGCAGGATAATTCAACTGAAATCAATTACATGCACTGTTCACTTAAAATATCCTAGGACTAGCACGCTAGCTCACTAGAGCTGCAGTTTAATTATACGCCAAAAATAAGTAATGCATTTTTGACAACTTTTAAACTAGTATTTGTTTACAACTCTTAGACTGCCAGTCACAGATCTCAAGTGTTCAGATTTGCGTAACTTTACATAACTGTCTCTATATTTTTAAAGTAGGGGAAAACAATAATTTCATTGAGCAACTGTTATGAAGAAAAACTGTATTATTTCATTTAAAAGAAGTTCGTAAATTTAACAAAACACTCAGTATCCCTTCTGTACTTTTATGGAAATTGTTTACAGTGTATGATACTTTTTAATAAAGTGCAGATAATATAAGATGAAACAATTTAATAAAATTATTCAATTGAAGGAAAAAAAGGAAGAAGTAAATACACGGAGGGTAAGATAAAGGGGGGGGGGGTAAGCAATATTTTTCAAGCACAATTTAACTACTTTGATTAAGTAAATAAACAATAATAACACGTAAAAATACAGGATCTTTTTTTTTTTTTTTGTCTCTTAAAGTCGGAGTAAACTCCAAAACGCACACACCACGTTCTGTACTTTATATCCTATAGATTCTAGTTAGAAATTGCCCTTTTATTTAAAAAATTATCTTTTCAAACCATGCAAAACATAAACTTCCTCTATTCCGAAAACATTTTTTATAATTTCAAAATACCACCACACATCCTCTTCCTCGTATCAAAATTTTACCTAATAATAAATTAACCTCAATAGTACTATATTACATAGTAGAAAGACTTCAATTTTTGCATAGCATTCTCAGAAAAATGTTGTAAAATCTGATCAAGGTGACAAAAATTAACTGACTACAAATTATCGTTTCATTAAATACAAAGTAATTTTAAAAGTAAAATGGAAATGGAATGTATATTTCCTATCTTAAATCTTTAAAGATCTCAATAGAAACTCTAATGTCCTCTGCTTATAAATAAATGTGCCATTTGTTTCTTACGCTGCATAAATCAAAATCAAGAAATTGCAGTCGGACACTAAAATAATCAATTCGAAAATGTAACAGAGTGCGGAAGGAAGAATAGATGTGAATCCTAAATTTTCACGGAACATTTACTGATCGGGTGATTTCTTTGTATTCGTAAATCAAACCTATTTTGTTTTTTCATGTCATAAATAAAACTGCACCTCCACAGAAACGTTTAAATCACTGTGCTCAATAAATGAATGACATAAATATTTCCTGGAAAAATGTATCATGAAATGAAAAGTTGTAGCAATGACATGTTGAACAGTTATTATTCTAATCAAACATCTTACCTATACTTAATATTGTTGTTTATGTTTTAAATGAAACATTAATTTTTGTATTTCCCAAATGAGCAAAGCATTATTTAAAAAATATGAATTAATTTAATTTCAAATTTCAAATTAACCGTTCAAATTTTGAATGGTGAATTTAAAATTGGAAATTAAATTAATTAACCATTCTTCGATTGATAAAAATTTACTGGTAACAAGATTTGGTACTTACGTACTATCGCAACCGTATGGCGAGATTGGCGACTTGTATATACAAGTCGCCAATCTAAGGCGTTTATGGTAACCTACTTATGGTTACCATAAACGCCTTAGATAGGTACAAAATCCGAGATGCCAATTTGGCGCGTTATCCCCGAATTTTGGCATGGTTGCGATAGTACGTAAGTACCCAAGATTTTTACGCAGAAAAAGTATTAGCAGCATTTGAAAACAAAATGAGTAAAAGTAAGCCGAAGCTTAAAATAATAAATATAAAGGACGTATTAAAAAGTTGAGATGTAAACTAAAATCATATTGATCAAATCATACTGCTGAAAAGTAATCATTTATTTAAATATCATATTGTTAAATAATAATCATTTTTCTAAAACCATAGTGTTGAATAATTATCATATATCTAAAAATCGTATTGTTGAATCTCCAAGAAAAACCCACGTCAAAAATATACACAAAACAATGATGAAGGTTTTCTTATTAAAAAGGTTGACCCCTAATCTAATTCTATAATAGTTATGTGCTAAAGCTTTTAATCACATTACTTTGGTGTATTGTGAGCAATCCGTCATCATGACAAAGCATACCTTTTGTTGAGTAAGATTTCCAGTCACTGTTTTTTAAGACTTTCTCTCTTATTTTGGAACGATTTTGAAAAATATTGTTTACTTTTCTACGTAATGAAGCATAACAAATATTGGAAAATGTTCAATTTGTTTAATAGAAAATATCACTGTTAATGGCATTATGTTTCCGTCTCATATTCATTTTGCATACAATAACCATCCTCTTCAGTATAAAAAATTCACTACGTCTTTAAGAACATTCTTACAAATACCGGAATAATAGAAAAGTTGCATATTTTAAAATGCAAAATCTATTACTCTGAAAGGAAGGGCATTATTTGAAAAATATGGTTACTTCTAATTAGTGGAGAAAAAACAGATTTCGTATTTTAAGAGGCACGAATTATTTTTTTAAGCTTTGAATGAAATAATTAAGCTCTCAGTTCTCTAGTTTAAATTAAATAACAATGCTCACACATGTAAAAGAAAATCAGTGAAATGAAGTTTGATTAGGAAACGTGAAATGAGCCACTTAAAAGATGAAGAAGTTTTGTATTGCAACTTTATATCTTAATTTGGTTAATGAGACAATACTTATCATAATACTCCACATCTTAAGGAAGCGAATTAAAAATCAGTAATAAAATAATACCTATATAATTTTAAATAAAAATTAATTATTAAGAATTTGAAATAAATACGTTATTGTAACTAACAAATAAATATTATACTTATTGTAAATTAGAATGGGAATAATTTAGAATATAGTAATTCTAAAACATTTTCATTCTTGAGTTTAGCAGCTGGGTGCGGACAAATCGTGGTTTGTACTGATACCTGTCCATTTTCTAATCTTGTTTGTAGCTTCGCTCCTAAATTTCAGTGTTAAAGCGTTTATGAAAGTGAATCATTAAATACACGGCAATTTATTAACACCCTTTTTTTTTATCTTTCTAGTAACTCTAAGATAAATTTTTCTGAAATCCTTTTCAAAAAAAAAAAAAGAGGGGGGGGGGGGCAGATATTGCTACACTGGCCTAAAATATACTGCCATTTCACGGATGGAAAATAATGAAGCTCAATAGTCAATCTGAATAAATTCAGAGCGACTATAATTTAACGTTAAAATTAAATTTAATTTTTAATATTGGTGAAATACATTTAAGACTAATACGAAGTTATAGAACGAGACAATTGTTATTAAAAGGTAACAGTAAAATTTAACTGATACCGAGATTAAATCATTAACTATTTAGAAACTTGCAGTATTGATATTTTATTTCCTTCCGCTTTAATACCAAATCTAATATTGGATTAAAATCTCAACTAAACGTCCTGTTGAAAATCGATCCAAATTTCATTTCTACACGTGTATCAAAACTGAATTATAGGAAAAAATACTTAAACATAACAAAAAAATTATAATACTACTAAAAAGTATTGGTTATCAAAAATATAAAAATCATTTTGTGAATTATTCATTCTGTTCCACACGTTTATTAATGCTGAAAATTTACCTGGACATACTACAAACTGCACATTATTTTCTATTACTATTAAAAGAAAGCTGTATATTAAAAGTTTTCCTTGAAGGTTAAACACTGAAAGCGTAGTTATATAACAATGGGAAGCATGGAGTTTTCATTAACAAATGCTGCACAACAAACGCAAATTTATGACAGTTGTTTTCAATCCTGGATGCAGTAACATAGAGTAAATATCTCTGGTAATTTTTTTTTATTACGTTTTTAATAAAATTAAAACTGGACAATTGTCACCTAAATTTTAAGTTATAGTACCCAATTTTTAGCCTACTTTCTCGTAAAAGTAAAAAAAAATAGTACAGCGTGAAAGAGGGCTTAATGCATCGTGAAAATATCGTTAAAAATCAAGAAAAGTCAAATAATAAGTTCGGTAATTAAATAAAGATTGAAAAATAAAAAAAAATGAAAGTAAGGTTTTGAGATGGGGAAAATGTGCCACCCCCCCCTGTCGGTCTGCCACCCCCCCCCCCCTAATAATTTTTGAAGGAATTGTCCAATTCGAAAGTTTTTTTTTTTGCAATCGAAAGATCTCGACGAAGACATCTCATTTCCATATCTTGTATTTGATTCGAACAATTTTTCGTTCAATTTTGAACGGTTCATAAAATCTTAACATTACCGCCAATGGGCAAATTATGTAAACTCTTGGAGTAAGATCCAAGTTTCTATAAACAAGCTTATTGGAAGAAGCTGTCGGCGTGTAATATTTTTTGATTTGAACAACTGTTGCTCATTTTTGAGCAGTTCAAAAAAACATAGCGCCTACGGGGAAATTTTAATCGTATATAAATCCTGATCTAACTTCCCGATTTACTTGGAACACACTTTATCGGAAAGCTCTTATGACGTAGAACATGTAAACATAGAAAGCTCATCCAGATATAACAAGTTTTTTTTCCAAGGAAATTTTTTTATTATGAATTTAAAGAATATTTTTGAATGAATGAACAAATGAGTGAATAAATGAGCGAATGAATGTAAAAATAAGTAAATGAGTGAATAAATACATGAATGAGTGAATAAATGAATGAATAAATAAGTGAATGAATATGCATTAACGGTTGAAAAAGATATATTTGAAGTAATTAAGAACTACAGCTAAACGAAAAAGAGAGAGACAGCAAGATTACAAATTTGAAGTTGGTGTATATGGGAAAGTAGGCTCGTATAGTAGTTATAGACGGAACTTCTAGTTAAAATTTGACATAAATCTGCTATTTTTAAGGATAACAAATCACTTACACGTGACTTGATGAGATTTATTATTGCTGTTTAAACATGTAAAACTATAACAAGTACTTTTAGGAAGTTCCGAAGAAAGTATTCCGAAGTTATGAATACAATTTCCAATTACCATAAAAAGAACATGAAATGAAATAATTTAAAAATAGCAATTTTTTATTATTATCATATTTAACAACAAATTCGCCATCGTATAATTGGGAGTTTATTGCAAAGAAGAGAGGAGGAAAGAATTATATACATTGCGATTGCTTACGTGACAATAGGAATTATATTTTCTAACAGTAGTCACAAACATAGGTTTTATAATAATCAGTAGCTCCAGAATATTGCTCATGACACCAAATGCGACATTTACTACAAATTATCCATTTTTCACCACGTACGTCTTTTGCATAAAGCTAATTGCAGAAAGGACACTCACAATCATTTTCGCTGTCTTCGTCGGCAGTAAATACTGCCAACGCTCTTCTTCTAATTCTGGGAATAACTCCCATAATTGCTTGCGTTTTGCCATTTTCCTTTTCTTCCATAGTGTTCCGTGTCATTTCTCGTTCAGCGGCAGGCTTATTATTAATCCTAATATCGCAGAGTAATATTAGGACTGCAGTAGGGGTGCAATCTTAAGAAAACCAGGACCTATGAATAAGGCTGACTCTAATGGCTAAACTAAAAATAGATACAGCGTTACCGCCATATCTACTTAAACTACATGATCATGTGGCTGTCTTTACGTTATAAGGATTAAGAATAAAGATTAAGAATATTGTTTAGCATTACGCAGATTGGTCAATGTCGTCAAAAACTTTCGTTTTGCTCAAAGCTTTCAAAAATGTACACTAGCTAAACACAACGGTTCACCTAACCAGCTCACTCATAAATTGGCAGCGTGTCATCAGACACTAGTAGAACCAGTGTCCATCAGGTGACAGCACCTGATTTCCGAGATCATGAGGGGTGCGAGTGCGACATTAGGCTAAGGTGTGATAATAAGCCCTCTTCCCCTATCTTAAACATTTGAGCGCAGAGTTCGCAACCACGTTTCTCAAGCTTCCGTTCTTTTCTCCACCTTTACAGCTTTTTACAAATCTCGCATCTCGTTCGCATTATAAGTCAAAATAATAGATTCAACAACGATGTTTCAGATAGTTTCAATTGGACAGAGGTAGTTAAATTTCACCGTGAGGATAATAAAGTTTTATCGAGATGATCGGCAGTACGGAACTTTTGCTAATTTCAAAATGATAATTTTGTCTTGTATTTTGACAGGCGGTTTTACTTCGCGTGCAATGGAAAACGCAGTTTTCTTTTAATCTGAAGTCTGTGGTTAGGACCTCTGCATTTTACGGGTACCTATCAAGGCTCAATACCCTGTGTAGAACAAAACTAAGCACTTCTCCCGCCGTGCAGCATCACTTAGTAATCTTAAAGCTTATCGCAAAAAGAGTTTATCGCAAGCAAAGAAGGAGACCCGCAAAAGAATCAATCTACATTATGGATTCATATTAAATGCTTAAAAATGCTTCAAATGATTTGAAAGCAATGCATGTTTACTAATATATTAATGTTAGTTATATTAATTTAACTGAACTTAATTTTAGTGAAGTTCTCCAAACTAATGCAATAATGCTTCATGCAATGAAAATTTTCGCCAGTAGGTTTCATGCAGAAAAATACAGAACATAGAACAATACGCCTTTATGTCTGTCCGAAGTGTTGTTATTACAAGATAAAATGTATCTTCCATTATGTTGTGAAAACAATGCATGCTTACTAAAATATTAATTTTAGTTAGCTGAATTTAACTGAAATCAATTTTAGTGAAGTTCGACAAACTAAAGCAATAGTGCTTCATGCAATGAAAATTTTCGTCAGTAGGTTGCATGCAGAAAAATACAGAACATAGAACGATACGCCTTTATGTCTGTCCGAAGTGCTGTTATTCCAAGATAAAATGCCTTTTCCATTATGATGTCATTCTTTATTATGCTGTTGCAAAGAATAAAGCAATTTTTCTGACTGCATTTGCATTTCCCAGAATATTCTGCTAAGTATAAGCATTCTAAAATCTTTTTCTTTTTTCATTTGATGTAGACGCAAGCTTACGTTTTTGTTCACAGTAATGCAAATTTGAAATATGCTAATATTTCTATTATTCTCAGTTTCTGGCTTTTGTTTCATCTTTTAAATCCTTTTACTCCTTTTCTTCATTAAAACTCAATTCTTTTTTTAATGATATTATTATCCAAGTTTTAGCAAATGTTTCTAAACAGTTTTTACTAATATACGTGTACTTAATCTCGTAAAAAATAATCTAAATAAGGCTATAGAAGCTTTATATCATATTGTCAGTTAAATCAAAAGGTAAAAGCAGGATCATGACAATGAATATGTTCCAAAAAATATAAGCCAATAAAAGAATATGTAATAATATTTCTTTAATAAGACAAAATCATTTGGACTAATGATAATTTAAAATCAAAATGAAGTTTTTTATCTCATTCTTTGTACATTGACAGTTTCTCTTTTAAAAATAAGGATCTAAATAAATAACAATTAAAAAAAGAAAACTTTTTTTAAACTACTTTTTTTTTCTCTATTGAAACCACCTCCAGTGCTGCAGAATTTTAAGGATGATTACTCGTTGTGTTTCAAACATGATACGTTTAGAAATTGAAGGTATATAAACAAAATAGTAAATAAATAAAAGATTCCAAACGCATTAAAAATTCAAACCATTAAATGTAAACCTGCATTTATTCTTTAAAAAATAATATATCCTTATAATATCTTCTCTAGGTTAAATTTGTTAATAATGTTATAAAAATTAAGCTTACTAGCATTGATTTTGTTCGAAACTAACAAACTGTGTTGTTATTATTACTATTAATGTTATTTCTGTACAGGTCTTATATAATGTAACCATAAATGTTAATGTATTTTCGACTAATTCGAGGGATGAGCAACTTATCGCTCAGTAAGGTCGACTGCATGTGTTCAAAGTGTCACGATTGTTGGATATATTTGTAGTGTTTGTGAAGAGATCTGATATGAAACAGAGATAAAATATTTAAACGCTATAAATGTTTACAATACGTTTATTAAATAACACATCAAAGAAAACTGGCACAAAATATCATTATGCCTATGTATATATAGATATTAATCGAGTAGAGCATCACAATATGGAATATTCAGTCCTACCGGCAAACAAAGAACTCTGCCTCGAATGCCAAGAAGAATCCATCAGGGGAGAAAGTGCTGCTTATTCAGTCAAGGTCTGTGACTCCGTGCTTTTCTCGCCCCTTCTGGGTTCGGGGTTACCGGCTGTTCCTATACCAGGAGAATCGGGTGCAAGATTCATGTAGAATCGCCCTAGTGGCTATCGCCGCGTGACTCTTGTTCCGAGCTGATGTTATATATCAGTTTAAAAATTTGGTTGATTTTAAAAAACAGAGAAGCGAAAATTCTGACTTCGCGTGCTAATAATGCACCTATAAAACGAACTTCACTAAAACTGGAATGGATTCGTCCTTTTCTGCCATGCGCAGAAGCGCCAATGTGTCAAAACTCCGTGGTCGGACTGTATCTCAATAATATACTCTTAATCGTCAGTGAGAAAATATGTCAAGGAAGGACGATACACATTACTCTCCGACGGATAAGGTACGAAGAACACTGTGTCCCTTCCCGCTCTCCAAATACACAGAGTATCCTGTATCCGACTGATTTTCAAATATCCGGAATCCGATCTAGCCACTGCAAGGTCATTCGACAGAATACCCGGATAGCAGACGCAGAATTGACGTTCTCTCTCAAGCAAAAACTTTATTTTAAAAACTTGATTGATTTGCACGTTGTGAAAACATATAAAAATTAGACACTTTCGAATGCTTGAAAATATGTACAAAGAATAAGTTTCAAACACCAGCTTATGATATTAGGTATGGACAAGGATAACAGGATATCCAATATCCGGTGAAATCAATGTGTGATGCGTTCTGAATCCTAACCTTGTTCCTCCCCTCGCAGAAACAAACAAAAAAAAAACATTATAGCTACGCTACTGTTTTTTTTTTTAATTATTGTTTTTACATAACAACACAAAAATTTTTAAAAGTACGACCCAAATAGATACTGGTCCTATACCTTAACCCGTGCCCGGGGGGGGGGGGCAGCCCTAAGGCCACGTGCTAACAGGGTAAAGGAGTGAAGTATAAAAGGTCCTATATCTTACGCATATTGATTAAAAAATCGTTCCGCTCTTGGTCTGTAGACCAATTCTGACTTATTCATTTAGAAAAAACTATAAAGTTCAATAAATGAAATACTGGTACTGTCTTGCAGTTACCTGTATTAACCTTTAAAATGTTTATGAATCTTCATACAGATTGAAAAAAGGATTCGAATTTCGTTTTTATCACTGTATTTCTAAGAAACTGAAGCATGTTTTTAAATGTCACCTCAAGCAGAAAAAGGGTTTATTAGTTCCTGTTTTAAAGTGCATGAAGCCTGATCTTTTAGAAAAGTAAATCTCAGTGTGCCCTAAAATTACCAATTCAATGCACAAGACAAATTAACATTTTAATGAAATGGCAATATTTACTTAGAGAGTTGCTTTTTACCAACTTAAAACAAGAAAGATAGAACATTTTACTTTCGAAACGTTCAAAAACATTCACTATCAATTTTATGGCTCGTTCATTACAATAAACAATTTTTTGTTGTTTATTTCATGAGGAAAAACGGAAAATGTATTTCAAAGTTTTTCAGAAGATCATACGATAGCCAATCCCAATGAATAGTATAAACAAAAAACAAACCTGATGAATAACAAGCATGTTTCTTATTCTCTTGAAATATTTTTACAACTAATATTGCATTGAAAATAAAGTTAAGCTCGATCTATTTAAATAAAATTTTCAGTATTTTAAATTCCTATAATAAATTCCAATA
Organism: Octonoba sinensis; assembly: GCA_038502835.1. Lineage (NCBI taxonomy): Eukaryota > Metazoa > Arthropoda > Arachnida > Araneae > Uloboridae > Octonoba > Octonoba sinensis. Next base: position 68,507,897 of record CM076604.1, read on the forward strand.
TTCCAATATTTAATTCCTACCTAAACTAAATTCATTACTTTGCCTTTGTAACTTAATGTTATTTTTTATTTCTAATGCAGCAGGCATTTACAGATGTTATCCTAACGCTAGACTTAACTTTATATGCTTTTGAATTAAGAGAAAAAAAATGTTTTGTATTAAATACTACGTAACGAAATTATTCGAAAAAGTTATTTGTATCGTTTTGAAATTTATGGACACCAAATTAAAAAATATAAATTTCATTCTTATAAAAAAATGCATATTTTTACAGTTAACCCGTTGCAGATGCTCACACTCATGCATTTATAATACGAATAAACATTTTACATTGCACAAGCGAAAACGCATCAGTATTTTTATAAAATATCATTCCAGGCATAAATGCAATTCACTATCTGTTTTTACATATTTATATGTATAGATATTCAGATCCTAATACATTTCGGGATCTGAAGCGCTATTTTAAAATTCAAAAGTAAGTCTTTCGTCGTTTCATGATATTTCAGGAATTGCGTTTTATAATCTTTAAAAATAAACATCACCCAAGGAATTCATCAATTTACGATTCATGTTTGCACTGGTACAGAAAGAAGCCCGCCATATATCTTGCTGGAGAAACTGGTTACTCGAGTCCTCTACGTACTATCTCATCTCTATGATAATAATCATAGAAACTTTGTAAAGCCATAATGCTTAACGGCTCAATTTACGCTCGTGGTATCATGAAAGATCAATTTTAGCAGTAAGAAAAGGCCAGTTTGTACGCTAAAATTAATATAATTTGAGCAGTACCTAAGTAACTTGCTTTTACATCAAAAATAAATAAAACAAATAAATAAGATGAATAAATACATGGAGAAAAACAACTCATTATCACTTGCTGCCATAATTTGTAAAATTAAAATATTAAAACCTGTTTCATCGATTTCTTGTTTTAATATGTCAGACCTTTTGGAACATGGAATTCTTTAGCTCGGGCTAAGTTGGAATATCCGGTGCAACGAAATCATTATATTGAGCCGTTAAGCATTATGGCTTTACAAAGTTTCCATGATTATTATCATAGAGATGAGATAGTACGCAGAGGACTCGAGTAACCAGTTTCTCCTCGGAAAACAAATGCCAAAGTTAACCATAGATCACATGGTATTTGTCCTGATCGGGAGTGCAATATTTGGTGAAGATCGCGCATTTTGGCGCACAAGTATTTCCCATCCTGTTATTGTTGCTGCTTACTCTTCGCGCAATACCTGCGCAACTTTTTCTATGGTGGTTTACTTCTTTCAAATATTCATAAACTACATTTTCAATTAAATCTGTTGAAAAAAATCTAAGCTGTTTTATTTTAATGAGAAAGCTAATATCATATTCGTTTCAAACTTGTTTGGAAGATGCATTCCGTTTGGTGTAGAATCGGGTACCCCTTAGTTTGGCTTTATATTTTGGCGATAAAATTTTATTTCTGGTTAGGCAGCGGACATCTTGCTAGTCACATCTTGGCGTCAAAAAAAATCGCCAAAAAAGTCAAGGGGTACCCGATAGTAAACTTTTCCCAATGCACTTAAACAGTTGTTTTGAAATGATTATTCTGTACTAGACTTTTAATAAAAATTTAAAAAACGAAAAGAAAGAATTTTAGTTTACTCAAAATTTAAAAATAAGGTAATTATTTCGGAAAATCAATTAACACTCACTCATGGGATAATAAAAACCTTTATTGACAATTTAAAGAACCATAACGTGAAACGAAGCTGTTTTATTTACAAAACTGTTGGCGACAAAAATAGTTCTCCGAGAGAAACAGACAAGAGCATCAAGACTTTTCGCCATGAAAACTAAATAAATATCGAAGCATTACATTTATTGGATACTTAATTAAGGGAAACAATCAAGGCCAGTATGAAACACATAATTGAACAAGTATTATTAAGTATTTCCCGAAACAGAGCAAAGAACTCATCACATACAGGAGTGTTGAAGTATTTAAAAGTCATCGTTTAAAGAAAAAAAGTAAATATAATTGTCGCTCTTACCTGTGAAATGATGCAGGACTATCCTTGGAATATTTCTTTTGGCGTCCAAAGGCGCAGCAATAATGTATTATGATTAAAAATCTGTAACAGTTAAAACAATTAGCCGATTGCAATCAACGGGATACAGATTTCAAGGCTGTATGTTGCAGACGGTTGCAGCTAACTCGAAATATCTCCACACATCACGTGATATCATCTTGGGCACGTCTGAGGGGTTGCTTTACGCCCTCTACCTACTATTTCACCTCTATGATTATTATGGTACATTATTTTTTTTATTTATATCATTATAAATAATTTAAAGTTATTAAGGTTATAAAAAAGTTTCAATCGTAAAAGTTAACTAGTAGTCAAAAATAATTGCATCAAAAGCAATATATTATAGTTGTTTATACTTAAAAAAAGACATAATTATTTTGCAAAAACTGCTATTGAAAATTTAAATTGCCACTTTGTGAACCATTTGTTAAGAAGGAAAAAACCTCTGTAAGGATACAATAAAACTCAAATATTGAAAACATAAAATTCATATATTGAAAATTAAAATATTGAATTACTGAAGCCCAAATTTTCCAAAATAATTCATACAAGCGCTTTAGAATTGCACGGAACTCATTTACCAACGCATAAAGATATCAGCTTCGAGATTTCATCTCGAGGCTGAATATTTCAATATTTTTCGAGAAAACTGTTATTAAATATTAAACTTCATGGTTTTAAAAGAAATGATATAGAATATAAAATTCTCATCAGAAAAAATTATTCGAGTGCCATTTTCACTTTTCTGTCTGGAATCGATCGAATATGGTGTTGATCGATTAGTTTCCACTTTTATTATATTAACAGCGTGCATAATATTAAATATATGTCTTTTTTACCTAAACATTTGTCCACCCTTATTTTATTTTCACCATGTATTTCATTCGCTCATTCCTTATTTTTTAAGAAAATTCCTATAATAAGTAATGAAACTAACAAAACAATAATGTATTAAAGCGCAACGGTAGTTTCAATGTCCATTTTGTGCTTCAGTGATTACCAGGACTCAAACATACTCTGATTGCCAATGAAACATCGAAAAGTGAAAATAAATAACGGTTCATCTCGAAAAAGAAATAAAGTAATGAAGACAAAGTAAAATATTTCCGATAAAAAATGATCCTATTCCTTAAATGGAAGAACTTTTAGATTGCTCATTCATTAAAGTCGAAAGATCCCTTCTGTAGCAATGAGGACGTAATACTTCGCAATAGATTTACTAAATGCGGCTCTAAGAAGGCGGAGTACGGTGATTGATTCCATTCTTAAAGAAGTATAAGAAGGGTCATTCAATCTTGGAATACGAAGCCCTTAATTTCCCAGTCCGTTTTGGTTTATTCCTATTTGTTCTGTCATGATTTTTTTCGTCCACAATGTTTCTCGGCTGTTGTTTTCTTTATTTTACATTACGTACTAAAATATCTGACTTATTCTTTTGAAAGATAACATTTGTTTGAAGATACTTGAATGGAAAGTACCATTGTTTTCTTTATTTTACATTATGTTCCAAAATATCTGACTTATTCTAGTGAAGGACAACATTAGTTTGAAGATACCTGAATAGAAAGTACCATTTTGTTCATTATTTAACATTATATCCCAGTCCCGCAGTGGACCAGTCAGTGAAAGCTCGGTTCCCGAAGAACACCGAAAGTGAAGCAACATCAACTTAGGTCAGTGTTTGAGAGCGGGAAACCTCTCGCGGCTGGTTTGTGTGGGCTGTGTATGCTAAAGGGACCTCGTGAACGTTAAATAGATCGTGGCTCCAAAGTCCGACAAGTGAAACAATACCTCTGGGGGTGCCAATCCCAGGTGACGGTCTGGTTTAAAATCAAAAGGCCACAAAATTTGAGGTCAAGTCAGTCTTCAGCGCTCGTGGTTCCTCGTTCTAAAATGAAGCTGCATTTCACCCTAAGCCAGGGTATTATTGATATTCTGGATCTAGTAGTAGGCTTTGCTATGCCAGGGGGATTAGTAACAACAACACCAACATTATGTTAAAAAATATCTGACTTGTTCTTGTAAAATATAACATTTATTTAAAGATACTTGAATGGTAAGTACTACCGCTTTCTTTATTTTACATATGTAGCAAAATATTTGACTTATTTTTTTGAAAGATAACACTTGTTTGAAGATACTTCAATGGTAAGTAATGGAGGACATGAAAAGGCTTTTTAACATTAAAGCTTTTTATATTTACAAAAAAAATACTTTGAATTTAAATTTAATGCAGGTGATTTTTAACGTAAAAAAATATTTCTATTTTGGGGGAAAAGGGGTTACTAGCATTCAGACGTATACAATAATACGATTTAAAAGTTATGTTTTGATTGCGCCAAAATTATCAGCGTAAGAAATAACAGTTCCTTGCTAATTTCACGTACATTGAAAAAATATGCTTTTTTGTCGATGTAAAACTTTTTGGGATCATTCATAAATGATCTCACGCTTCGAGAGGGGTGGGAGCGTTCGTGAAATTGTGATAAGGGAAGGGGATGGGGTAACAAGAAGAGGGACATCATGCTTATGCAACATAGCGTGGCAAGTGACAGGGAATTTTGAAGTGTGCCATTTTGTGACACTAGGGGGAGGGGTGAAAAATATGGGAAAAAAGCGTGACACATTTATGGACGGTCGCTTTATTAAATTTCGTGCTTGCATTTTTCAAATTTTCTGTTCGGGATTTTTTCCCCGTAAAGTCATAATTTCCGTTGTAAATAGCATTTTTTAATTTAGCTTTTATTGATGAATTACGAGATCAAAGAAAAATAATGAAGTTGAAATCTATCAACTTCATTTGTCAATTGTTAAACGACAGTTATCTTCTCTGAACTTGAATGCTTGCATGAAACTAGGATGGTTGGGGCCTTAATTTTGCTACACTTTGCTTGCTTATGTGCATACTGTTGCACCAAAATTTTAAGCGCTTTATAGGCAGAAAATTGGCACATTTTTTTGGTACAACATACCACCAAATGTTTCGCAAAGTAAATTGTCTAGGCTCAGATTACTGCCATACATGGTTGCAAATGCTACTTCTGAGAAGAGACAGGATAATGTATATAGCTCTTCTTTTTCTAACTAGCCCATAAAGCAACTTTCTTATGCAACACTTACGCATTTTTTTTTTTTTTTGGTAAATAATTCAAATTACGTTATTCTAATTAAAAGTATTTCTGGAGAATTCCAAGTTATCATTTTTTAGCTTGGAAACTTATTTAATGATCATTTGTTTCACAAGCATAATTGAATGTTTTTTTTTCATAATTAATAAATCTTACATTTCATTCAATAACAAAAAAAAATAATAATAGCAGCATTTTTTTTAATTCTACAACATAAATAACAATGCATTAAATACTCATTGATGTTAGGATTAATTAAAAAAAGAAAACTAAAGAGACGGCAAAATGATTTGTCAAACACACATTAAGACAAAGCATCTAATTAAAATGTTCTAAAAAAAGTTACCTAATTAAAAACTGATACTTTTCTTTGGCACTAAAAGTTAAGATAGCTCATTAAATGCGAAAGAAAAGGCACATAAAATTCCAATTAAACATAATTATATCAGAAAAAATAGTACTTTTGCTTGCACCGTTGGTTGAAAATCTAGGGCCTACTGAAACCTTTCTATATACATACATATATGTATATATATATATATATTATTTATTTATTTATGTATATATATTAGGATTTTTATAAATATCCTCTTTACTCCACATCCCCTCCGCAGAATTCATTCTGCTTATGCCACTTCAAGGTACCTTAATAAGGCAGCTTTTTAAAGGCAAAATTTAAAAAATAGAAAATGGCGAACTAAGGGCAGAAGTTTTTATCGGATGTCATATCACCATAATCTTTTTTCATCGTAAAAAGTGTTAATGTAACCAAAAAAATGTACATATGCATTTTTATGCTCATAAGAGTGATAATTTGCGTTTTTAATTATTTTATATATCTAGTTATGTTGAATAATGTGCGAATGCGAAAGACGAAATTAACAACAGGTGGTTCGTTCCAAAGCGAGTCTGAATTTTCTCCATAAGAGTGCATTTATGTAAAAGGTTATCAAGGAATTTTAAAGACCTTTGTCTATTCTACATTTTTTTGTTAATATATCCTTTAAGGAAACCTGAAAGAAAAAAAAAACGTTTGCTGAGTTCGACCTTCGTACTCCCAACACCACATTTCATTTTTGATTCCTTGATCATTAAATTATAATTCGCAGCTAATTAACTGCAGTCGGGTCCCGTTAGGTCGATATGTAAAATTTGAAGATTTAGACACCGTAAGTAGGTGGTATCGCTAGCAAACAAGTAAGACATGTGAGTAAGACCTCAAGAACCGATTTCTGTGCGGAAAGCTAGCGGAGCATGTGATAAACTCTCCGGCAGATCTCATTTTACAGCTGATTTGTCGCAGGTGAATGATTTTCGTCACGTGATCGCTAGCCAATTAAGATGAACTCGCAGTAGCTCCGTAGCTATCTCACATGCCTGTTTATAAACAGCGCTGTCGTTATGTTCTGGACACCGCAAGTGCAAGACATGCGTTATACCATGCATATTCCAATTGTGCGTCGTTTCCTTTGAGAGAGCATGCTTAGAGTGCCATATTGCTGGTTTTAAAAGTCAATAGTGTGAACAAATAAATAAAAAGGAGAATACACCGAATTATTGCCGTTATAGTTACATGCAGTGCATGAACGTTTGCAAAAAAAAAAAAAAAGAAACAAAAGAGAAAGATTTTTCTTTCAATGATGGGCATCACAAAATCGGAATTTAACTACTTAATAAAGGTTAAACCTTTAAGAATGAATACAACGAAATTTATAAATTCTTGACGTAAAGCAAACGGAGGTGAAAAATCTTTTATTGTAGCTCTTTTCACAATTCTTTCTTATCGAAAAGTTAACTTGAAATAGTGTATTTAAAATAGGCATACAATATTTTGCTTCACTTTTGTTTATTTTGTTAAACACTGCAAATAAAATATTAACAATAATTATTACCATAATAACTAAATTCTTTTTTTCTTTAACTATATTTTTTCTAAGATCAAATGTTGTTATGGCTGCATTTTGTGCTTTTGGATTTAAGGCATCACGCTATATATCAAAATATTAACTTACTGAAATATAGAGTGTTGTTATATTATATAGTTATTTTTTCTGAAGCTCAATTTTATTTCATGACAACGTATGACGAATGACGAAAGTAGTCAAAACTTCTGAAAATGTTACGAAATGGATCATAGTTTTCCTACATTGTATTCATGTTGTCCCAAGATTTGCTCCAGCCATAAAAGGTATGTGGTGATGTAAAAGATGAAAAGTCTCCAAATTTGGAATATGGCCAAAAAGAGCTGCGTATCTCACAAAGAAAGTAATGTATCTATGAAAAAGAGATCTTGATAATGTGATAAATTGATAATGTACGTATATTTCACCCAAAGCGAAAAACACAACGCTGCTTTCTTTCATTTATCATCTGAAACTGACGCTTTCCACGGTAAACGCAGACGTCGTCGTGTCTAATCAAGATAATTTTTCAACGTTCATGCGCAAGATGAATTTATATCCCAAAGATTAATGCAAAAACACAATATTTATCTTTTTCATTTGGCTTATATCAGTCCCATTAAATTATTTTATGAAAAATTATATTTATTTTTGACATAAATAAAAAGGTTTGGAATTACGAAGTTACGCATATTTATCATTAATGGAATTAATTTCTTCTTTCCTGATCTCAACTACATGTGTAAATGTAATCCTTTTTTTTTCTTTCTCAGGCTTTTTCCCCGTCAAACGTTCCAAAAAGGAAAAACAATAGGTGGGAGGGCATTATGAATCATCAAATATTGCTAAGGGAGTAGAAAAAAGTCAATACTGAAATAAATTTCAAAAATAAAAACATAAATAAAAATGATTTTAAGAAGTGAAAAAAGTATCTCGGTTTATTCGCCTTAGAAGACATCAGCGAATAATTCCATTCGTTTTGTATGTGTGTAAGTTCGAAAGATTACACCGATTCTTAATTTTTTGATTCAAATATTTTTTCGTTCCTACACTTGTTTACTCTCACATAAAGAAAAATTTAATAGTAAAAATGCGTTAGGATAAGAAGTGGTACTTACCAAAGACCCATATTCCTAGTTTGCTGGGAACCGACCCAAAAACGATTTTTACAGAGATTGTCGATAGAAGTATCTCCAATATTTTTTGGGGGGGGGGGGGGGGAGGTGGCAGGAATACTTCAAATAATACGGATAATTGTTAATTGATTCGAACACCGCAAAATGAATCCACACTGAGAAAAACATTATTTCAATTAGTTTCTTCTAAATTTTTTCAAGACAAAAATACTTGTATACTTTCTGAAATTGACGTAACATAATCAAAGGGGGAAAAGTAAAAATGGTAACACTTTTACTGCGTAATGTTCTCAAAACAAAAAAGAAAAACCCAATTTTTTTTAAATTAGAAAATCAGCTAAAGTTTTGCATAATTCTTTTTTTTTTTCTTACTATACGATACCACCTAACTTCATTTCCCTTAGTTTTTAGGCTCTTTTATCAGTTTAATCACTTTCCTCCATCATTTCTCGACTACTTTCAATAGCATTGAATTATCCTTCAAGAGTATTGAGTAGAAGTTTTTTCTGTTTGTGAATTTTCTTTTTTATAGTAATATCTTTCTTCTACATAAATTCGCTCTTATTCCATGCTGTTGGAAGATTCGCCGACTACAAACTGACGCATAGTCCGTTTTTGAGTACACCCCATGACATCGATAGCATCCGAAGAAGGAAAGTTAAAACCAGATTCACAGTGTTAGATCATTTATTATTTTGGTGCACGAACGTTTTAATCCAGTTGATAGTGAATCAAACAATATTAACAGCCATTTATTACCAGAATTTCTGGCCATACCTTACCGGGCTCTGAACTGAGTGAAGATCCAGTAAACCAGGTATTCCTGTCGTATACATCAATAAATGAATAAATAATACATATGCAGCGGAACCTCGGTAGCTCGGCATACGAGCAAGTCGACTACCTCGGTAAGTGACATTTCCCTCCCCTAATGATTGGCCCGATGCTAATTTCAATGGGCAAAAGACTCTCTAACTTGACGCACAATTTCCAGGAACCCCTGTAAGTCGACCTCTATTTTGTATCCTTGTTAACTTTTTCTTCCGGTATTTTTTTCAAGGTGTACAATTCTGAGAATTTTACAGTGATGTTTCCTCGTTAATAAAGCAATTCTTTTCTGAAAAGCGTTCCTGGAATGTTCACATATCCCCCTTGTACCTCACCATTTGATTTGTGAGGAATACGTGAATATTAACTCTGAACTAATCACTTCAGGACCTCTAGAGGATAGAGATATATTAGAAGCTATAAATCAAACTGCAAAACCATTAAATGCTAAAAACTGATCAAGTTCGGACAAAGATGATCAAATTGCAGCTCCGTCTAGGCGCGAGGCATTGAAAGCTGTGTAGATGTCCATTGCTTACGAACACAAGAAAAAAGTGAATTGCAAAATATGCAATCTTAATAACGTTGAAGAATTGAGGTTTTCTGTTCAAAGGGAAAAACTAACAAAAAGTATGGATTTTTTTTCTCAGCAGGTATTCTGCTTTGATGTACTGTGTTTATATATTTATTTATTTGTAATGTATAACTTTTCAAAATAATAATAATAATAATAATAGATGAATAACAAATGAGGATAATTTCATTCACTGGAATTGGCTTTTATAACTTCAATGGTAAGTAATTAACAATACAGACCAATTTTTAGTAATTGAAATTACGGAACCCTTGGAATATCGAGTTATCAAGGTTTCACTGTATATATAACTCATTGCATCGAGATACTCTTGTTACTTTCGAAGGGCACTAAAAGTTCAAGTATAGTTCACTATACCTTCAAATATGCATTCAGTTAATACTTAGCCTTAAAATAATGTAGACTTTGCTCTCTTTAGCTGTTATTAGAACATCATTGGGACCATTTGTGTTCTGCCTGAATTTAATAAGATAATTGATTTTATGTTTCTCAGTCTTCGGGTTTTTAATAAACAACAGACGGGCTTTAAAATGTTTTTCAATTATCTTTTTTTTTTTTTTTACCTTTCATAAATTATATCATTCGCAAATTAGTAATAAGTCTCTTCCTATTTCAGATAGAGTTCTGGAAATAAAATATTCAACATATACTTAAGAAAATGGCGTATTCAGTATTTCTGTCTAATATAAGGTAAGTAATTGACATTTGGTAATAAATTATTGAAAATATTTACATAATTAAAATTAATCTATTGTGCATTGAAAGTTAAAACAGAAAGGCTACGTAAATCCCCATTTTCAAATCAAGAATAGCGAATGCTTAATTTGCAACTGCAATATTTTTATATAACATTTCTTTCTTTTAACATGCTTCATTTCTGATAAAGTACTTTTTTTTCAGAGTTTAATTTTGCGGTTAAAGGCTCAAAACAAACTGTACTTAATTTATCATGATAACGAGCAAAATTTGAAAAAATACGTAAAGATCTACTAATACTAAAGATTTTTTTTCTATCGAAAAAGTGAACTTTATTCATCTTTTAAGTGAATTTCTAGAAATTACCAATAAAGCTTAAATATATAAAGTTTTTCAAATAAATGTTCGATATATATATACATAATTATATGTCGAACTGTTTATAAATTAGTAAAATATAAATAACGAACTTAAAAGGTGTATCTGTTTGAATCATAAAGAACAATGAATTTAAAATAGACTTAAATTTACAGTATTTCAACACATTGTAGACATATAGTGTAATCCAAGAAAATAAAGTTATAAATATGCTCAAATGTCATGCATTGGATTTTTTTGTTAAGTATCATAACTCAAAAATTATTTACACAAGCTGCAATCACGATTTAAAAAAAAAAATATATTTTTATTTTAAAAAAAAAGAAAGAAATATGGCTCTTCAATTTTCTTGGAACATTAACTTTAGCCTCGATTTCTTTTTATTTTTCTCTCTTAACATGCACCATTTGATCGTGTTTTGCGTTTAAGCCTATTTTTTTCCCTCGCAAAACTTCGATTTCCTAAATAAATGACTTATTGGGAAACTCCATTTATATTTTAAAGATCAGATAAAAATAAAATAAAACGACAGATCATGCCGTGTAAATGAACTTTGTAGGTAATGAGATGACACTTAATTCAGTTTCCACGCATGTGCACGCAGGAAAAAAGGAAAGATAAAATACAATTTTACTTCTAGCAGACGCTACGAGGAGTTTTGCTTGAAATTATTGTTTGAATATTTGTAATGCTATTATTTCGTATGTTTTCATAATTTATATAAAGATTAATCAGTAGAAGTACTGTCTTTTATTTCACGTTCTCACAAAAAATTTTACGGTTGCATGCAGATACAGAGCTTGAACTTAAGGAATATTTTTCTATAAAATGCTTCATCTCAAATACTTTCAAGAGCAAATATCAGTACACTGCATTGATTTCTATTAAATATTAATCTTATCTTATATATTTAAACGAGCATATATATATATATACATATATATATATATATTGAGTTCTCGAAAACGCCTCTAATGATTTTGATCAATTTTTTTATTTAGGTAAGGTTTTGTTTTTTAAGCTTACCTATGTGGGTGTCTTCCCTGAAACTGGGGTGTCCCCACTCGACCATCTCCAATTTTCATAAAATTTTGCACAAAGTTTCTGGTAGGTATAAAGCTAAGTTAGCCAGATTTTTAGACCTTGAAAGTAAAAACTCATGTAGCAGGGGGCGCCTAACTGAAGGAACCAAGATGGCTGCCATTGACGAACGAACCAAGTAGCCATGTTTGGATGTACCTGGAAAGCCACATAATAAAAGTACAACCCCGAAATTAATTTTCCTCAGACAACATTTTGTGCTTAATCTAATAGCAACGTTTTGAAAGACCACAAAGAAAGTTATTTACTATTGTGTTCAGTCAAAGTTGGCTGAAAATTCAATTTGACAAAATTTTTTTTAACTTTATACTGCTCTAAATCGTCAGTAACTAAACTTACACACTTGTAATTTTGTACATATCTAAGTCAACTACTTGTCAACGTATTCTAAAAATTTCAAAAATTTTGTTATTATAGGTTTTTATTAAGATAGGTTATTTTTTATTAAGATAGGTTTTGATTTATAATTACCTAAACATGCAGCGGTTTTCAAAAATGGCCAATCTTGATCATTTTTGAACCATCATATCTGAGGGGGAACTTAATGAATTTACATCGTTTTACTTTCATTAGATAGAGGAAAGCTTTCTCTACCAAATTTGAAATTATTAGGAGGGTGTTTTTTCGTAAGCCGGAGAAAAAATGGTTCAAATTTGAGCTTAAAACCATGCTGGATATGTGTGCATTTTTAGTCTCAATTTTGCTTTTTTGAAGTTTTATTTGACATTTAAAAGGAAAGAAACTTGCATTGGGTCCTGCAGGGCTCGGGAATACTCGCATTTGACACATATCAATATTATTTGAAAAAATTGACTCTCATTTTGGGAAGATGTGAGTCAAACTTTGGTAAAATTTCGACCAAAAGACATTTTAATACTGAAAAATTGATTTGTATTTTGGCTCAATATGCTTTGGATTGTGAATTATTAATAAAAGAACTAGAAATATTGTAAAATGAAAGCAAATGCAAAAAGATTGCCGGGCGAAAACGCTCTTACTGTTCCTAACAGGCGGCATCAAATAAACGTAAAAAATAGGCTAAAAGTAAAAAAAAAAAGAAAAAATCAACAAATAAAGTCCCAATGTGAATAATTTTGAACATTAAGAGAAATAAATAAATAAATTTAAAAAAAAAAAGAAAAACTTATTATAAAGAGTTTAAGAAATTCAATTTTTGGCAAAATGGCTGCGGTTTAATTTTTTGCATAAGGCTTGAGATCCTACAGAAAAGCGACCTACGCCTGTGGCTGAGTAGCGTGACTATTGGGCATGACCCCTTGGTAAAGGGCTTACTAGTGTAAACATAAACTAGTACAGTAAAACCCCGTTATACCACGGCTTAGTATACCGCGGAAACAGATATACCACGGTGACTATCATGTCCACCGACGTTTAAACCACCCTTTATTATTGCCATTTAAAAGTGATTCCATATTTACAATTGTAAATAAAGCCAGCCCAAGCACACAAATATTCTAGCCTAAGGGAACCCCCCCCCCCCCCCACCAGACACACTAACAGATAAAGCCCTATTGCAGGAGGCGTGATGTACACCTTTTTCTGTCTTTCAACCTAGAACATATAGCTTGATTTCAAAATCGGGTGTAATCGCCCTGACTTGTTTCTCTTGACATGAGAGGAGCTCAATCTGTCAGGGACTGTTCAGTTCAATGCTTAACTATTCCGTTTTTAGAAGTTTAGTTATGCGAGTGTAACTTCTTTTATAGCGCTATCAACCTTTGTATTCCAGATTCTTTAGCATTCCTGAAAAGTAAGCATATTTCCAGTGAGAAGTGCGCTCTTCCCCTTCCAAATCTAATCCCCCCCCCCTCTTAAGACCTCTTCCTCTTCACAATCGCATGTTGATAACATCAAGAGATTTTTAACCACCTTTTTCTCGGAAACAGTTGGTTTATAAGCTATCACTCTATAGGCTGATTTTGGAGCTGAGATGTGTGCTTCTTGCACAGCAATTACAGTGAATAATATAGCAGCGAAAAAGAACAGAAAAAAATGTACTATAGGGGGAAGAAAATTTATGAGTCATTGATAAAGTTAAAAATGATGCAACAAAAGCGAGTATTATTTTTTGAATACGTCTCTGCGGTCTAGTTTCACATTACCGCAGTTATGTTATAACGTGGGGGCCAAACATGTCCCCCAACACTCGCGTTTTAACGGGGTTTTACTGTAGTGGTTTAACCACCATGAACCAGTGGTTACTCTATGCTTGAAAATATGCGACTATCAGGCTGACTCACAAATTAAAAAAAGTAAATCAATTTTTGGAAAATGAGAGTCAATTGAGATAGTTTAACGAAAGAAAAAAATATTTTTAAAAACGCTGTCGTAGTCGTGATGATTTTACTCTAAAATAAAAAAAGTTCTACACGAAAATATAGAAGGTTGGTGTAAGGAATCCGTAGATAAGCAATTAAAAATTTAGATAATCTATTAAAAACTTTTGGGACGTATATTGTATGTCATTGCAAATTACATAACAAAACGTTTTTTTTTTTTTAATTACAGATTTTCAAAAAAAAAAAAGTTCTTTGGAGGCATTGTTTGATCTCGAATGTTTCAAACTAAATTCTTGTTTTTATGAAAAAAGAGGTGAATTTTATTTTCAATAACACTTCTGAATGCAAGAATAATATTTTCTTGTTGAGTAACTTTATGTGCAAATAAGTAAATGCTTAATTAAACAATTTAAAGCGTAAAATCCTAATTCCTTCAAACATTTTAATATGAAAGTAATGAGTGGTTTAGAATTAACCAATTATTGCCATGAGTAGGGGGGAAAGCCATTTTGCCAAAAATTGAATTTCTTGAACTCTTCATAATAAGTTTTTCTTTTTTTAAATGCATTTATTTATCTTAATGTTTAAAATTATTCATATTGGGTCTTTATATGTTGATTTTTTTTTTTTTTTTACTTTTAGCTTATTTTTTATCTTTCTTTGATGCCGCCTGTTAGGAACAGTAAGAGCGTTCTGCTGCAATCGCGCGGCAATCTTTTTGCATCTGCTTTCATTTTACAATATTTCTAGTTCTTTTATTAATAGTTCACAATACAAAGCATATTAAGCAAAAATACAAATCAATTTTTCAGTAATAAAATGTCTTTTGGTCGAAATTTTACCAAAGTTTGACTCTCATCTTCCAAAAATGAGAGTCATTTTTTTCAAATAATATTGATTTGATTATGTGTCAAATGCGAGTATGCGCGAGCCCTGAAGGACCCAATGCAAGTTTTTTTACTTTTAAATGTCAAATAAAACTTCAAAAAAGCAAAATTGAGGCTAAAAATGCACACATATCAGCATGGTTTTAACTCAAATTTGAACCATTTTTTCTCCGGCTTACGAAAAGACACCCTCCTAAAAGTTTCAAATTTGGTAGAAAAAGCTTTCTTCTATCTAATGAAAGTAAAACGAGGGAAATTTATTAAGTTCCCCTTCAGATATGATGGTTCAAAAATGATCAAAATTGGCCATTTTTAAAAACCGCTGCATGTTTAAATAACTATAAATCAAAACCTATCTCAATGAAATTTTTGAAATTTTCAGAATACGTTGACAAGTAGTTGACTTAGATATATACAAAATTACAAGTCTGTAAGTTTAGTTTACTGACGATTTAGAGCAATATAAAGTTTTAAAAAATTTTGTCAAATTGAATTTTCAGCCAACTTTGACTGAACACAATAGTAAATAACTTTCTTTGTCCTTCAAAACGTTGCTATTAGATTATGCACAAAAAGTTGTCTGAGGAAAATAAATTTCGGGGTTGTACTTTTAATATGTGGCTTTCCAGGTACATCCAAACATGGCTACTTGCTTCGTTCGTCAATGGCAGCCATCTTGGTTCCTTCAGTTAGGCGCTCCCTGCTACATGAGGTTTTACTTTCAAGGTCTAAAAATTTGGCTAACTTAGTTTTATACCTACCAGAATCTTTGTGCAAAATTTTATCAAAATTGGAGATGGTCGAGTGGGGATGATTTTGAAAATTGGTCCAGTTGACATGGAATGACCCTATACTAAAGTCGTTTCCTTCCCATGACAGGTACACAGATCTCATGGTCAAATTGTCGAATTTGTTGGAGTGGACTTGATATTACCAGTTTTTACTCATGGCATATTGTTCGCAGAATTTTCCAGAATAAAGCGACCGACTACGTCGAAAGTATTCTTCCCAAATGAAATTCACCGACATACCCACAAGTATAAAGAAACTATTACGTTACTGGGTTTGTATGAAACTGGGTTTACGTTCAAAAAAGTATAACTATAATGGTAAGTCATTTATTCAGTGCAATTCATTGTTTACATTTATATGTATCTTGTCTCTATATCTCATGTATCCTCGTATCTCGGAAACAGCTCTAACAATCGGTATACAAATTTATATTTAGTAAACACTTTAATTTTCCAAATTTATCAAAATAAGTATATTCTTCGAGGAAATAAAATAAGGAAAAAAAAACATGTATATATAAATGAATACTGTAATTAAACCGTTTATTTCATAAACCAGTCTAAAACCTTTTTTTTTTTTTTTTCAAATTTGCGTTATCGGCGGCATATGCTTCTTTTAGGGGTAAACGCACATTTTAGTGCAGTTACACGTTTCTATATTCTATACACAGTGATTCTTTTGTAAGTATGCAACATGCTAGATTTCGGCTTTAGTGCGGAAACCAGTCAAGCGACATTGTCTGGTTTGTGGTTCTTATATAAACTGCAGAATGTTTTTCGTGTTGATCCTTTTGTTCATTTAACTCGCTGCTTACGAGTTTAATGATTTAAATGTTCTTCGTATCATCAGTGTTAAAAACTTTGGAAGTATTTCTTTATGTGAGAATCCTTCTCGTCTGTATAAATCCGCCTTCCTCCAGCCTTGGTTTTATATGTTTCTCTCAATAAGCGGATAACTGGAACTGTCTCGAATAAATGTTTCTCATTATTAAGATGTAAATTATTTCTACTCATAATGATCAAATTACAATAATATTATTTAGTCTTTAAATTAAAACTTGAATTTAAAATCCAATTGACAACATAAATATTTTATAACGATGTTTCTTTATTCCTTTTTTTTCCGAGAACAATTATCACTTCAGCACTTACTTATTGTAATGAGTTCAATAGTAAATGGGTCATTCTACGGCAACGGACGTTACATTTATACAGCATTTTTCAACTTCAACGAGCATTCTAACAAACTTGTTGGGTATTTTTTAGGTTTTTTAATTTTGGCTAGTAAAAGTACATGTGTTCTAAGTATGCAAAAAAAAATTGAAGATATATATGTATTTGCTGTATGATAAAAAAATTTTTGAAATTTCTTTACGTGTGTTACCCGATGAGTAACACACGTAACGAAATTTCATCATTTTTTTTTTACAGACAGAAAATACATATATATCTTCAAAAAATTTTTTGCATACTTAGAACACATGTACTTTTACTAGCCAAAATTAAAAAAACCTAAAAAATACCCAAGAAGCTTGTTAGAAAGCTCGTTGAAGTTGAAAAATGCTGTATAAATGTAACGTCCGTTGCCGTGGAATGACCCAAATGGTTCTACCAATATTCTACATTGTTGTGCCATTGTCGTATAATGACAATTTTTTCCCCTTGCGGGACCCTCTTTTGCCCAGTTTGGGGTAAAAAACTCTTATGACTAATTTTTGCTAATTTATAAATTAAGAAAAAAAAATCTAAAATTACATCTAAAGGTTTAGGGTGAATATCAAGATATATCTGAAAGAAACATGGGAAAATCGTACTATGTTTTTTTGCAGTAAACATTACAATTGCATACATAAGTATAACTATTTAAAAACTAATTAATAATCATAAGCATACGTTGTACACTTTCCACATAGTATCGTAAAAATCTGAATGTTTTTAGATTATCTATGAGTCCTGAAGTTTTATACATTAAAAACACAACTGGAAAAAATATTTGACGAAAAGTGCAGAAAAACTTTATAATATAACCGTATGCTGCCAGAATTCAAACCATAAATATCTAAATCTTTCGCTTCACCTCTTTTAGGAAAAAGCATAGCTCAAAAGTGTGTCTCCTATGCTTTTTTCACCGAAAAAAAAAAAACGTCACGCAGAAAAAAGCAGTAGATGATTCTTGAATTTTTTTGGAACATTAACTTCCT
Source organism: Octonoba sinensis (assembly GCA_038502835.1). Taxonomy (NCBI): domain Eukaryota; kingdom Metazoa; phylum Arthropoda; class Arachnida; order Araneae; family Uloboridae; genus Octonoba; species Octonoba sinensis. The sequence goes on from CM076604.1 coordinate 68,525,914, forward strand.
GGGTGATTTGTTTCCTCAGAATCTTTTGCCCCATTTTTTCGCATCATTTCACTTTGTTTTTGCGTCAATACCAACGATTTACCGTCTAAGTCGTGTCATTTGTCATTTTGTCTTACATAAAATATCATCTAAATGTGTTTTTGGATTTTTCAGACGATTTTTGTAACTATCAGATCAGGTATCATGACAAAAATTAATACGACACACTAGAATAAAATAGAAATAGTTATACTTTTTAATACTGTTTTATCTAAACTTTGTACACAGATTAATTTATTAGTTGTAAGATAGAGTAACAACATCAAAACAAGAAGTAAACGTATTCCTTTGTTGGGCAAATCAGACTAAAAAGAACGTTACAAGCATGAAATGGTAATACGAAAAAGGAATACACGCATTTAGGATTACAAGAATTTTTTGTTTATTATAAAAGAGATGTGAACTAAAAAAGGAAAGAAAAACAAAATACCCGAGAAAGCGAGACAACCGAAAAAAGCCTTTTGTCGGATGCCTTTTATAAATGCAATAAACATTTTTCGTATTGAAAGAGACTCTTCCTTTAGCCCCCAAATACGTGTATGCATTTTTGAGCATACACGTAGCTATTTTGGTTTTCAAACTGTTTTTTTTTTTTTTTTTTACATCAAAATAAGCGAATCATTTTATTTGGTTTCAGGCTGAAAAAACGAAATTCGTCTTTCGATCAAAAATTTCCTCAGATCTTATCTTCAGTTATAATGCCCTAGTCATTTAAATTTTAACCTTTGTCATGTAATGTTTTTGGCTCGACTTTGAGCATTTTTTAGTTAGTTGAAGTTGAATTAAACTAAATAAAATCTATTTTTAGTTACATAATTGGTTCATACAACTTCTTTCGCATAATAATAATTTAACTTTGTGCAAGTAAACAGTAATAGAAATATAATTTCACGTTAGTTTAAAGCACAAATGAGCATTAAAACGCAAACGCATTGCGTTTTAAAGCTCATTTGTGCTTTAAATTAACGTGAAATTATATTTCTATTACAACTTCTTTCGCTTTTAAAACATTTTGAAAGCAATTCATAATCTAGATCTTTATATAGTATATCTAAAATCTAGTTCCCATTATTGTATGCCTTACAAAATAATTATAATTTTAAGTTTTCTAATAACAATTCTTCTCTTCCAAAATTTTAAAATGTTCATTGTTAAAAGTTCTAAGCTCAACTATTTAAACAAGTATATTCTATCTCATGTTTGTATATGATTGTCTTTGCTCTTTAAAACAGTTTTCGAAGCAAGTAATTTTTCAAATCTTGTACTAATAAAAATTCAGTCATTTATTATTGCCTTCAGTTGCTTCTGAAGTGCTCTTTTTGTAGAAAAAAAGAACAAATGGCCAATAGAAATGAACAGTGTCATATCTGCAAAATGCACCTTTTTCAGGAGAAGAGTTTAAACTTTTTACAATTTGTTTTATTTAACTATCTTATTAGTTTTAATGATTATTACAATCGATTTTGTTCGGAAAATAATTATTGCATGTTTCTCTCACATGATGGATGTTAAAAGATGTCAAAAAGTTAGAAATAACTAAAAAAGGCAGTTATGACAGTATTGCCACAAAAAAATAGTTTGTGAGTTATTTAAAAGTAGTAGAGTGACTAAATATTGTTCGTTCCTGTAGCTAAATGAGAGTAACACTGTCCAATTCATTAAAAACTAGTTGTCTCCGATTAATATTTTTATTATTTTTTATTTAGATTTTTCCCCTTGGAACATGTTTATATTATTTGATTAATATAAGCTTTAACTAGGCCTTCATACTACCTATAACTTATCTGAAAAAAAAACAAGCTAACGAGTATTTAAAAGAAAAAGTCAAACAAAATATAAAAATATAAAAGTTTATTTACTTAGGAAATAGGAACGTAATTTTTATAATTGAGAACTTAAAATTGGAATGCAATTGTAATTATTTTTTATGAAATGCACATTATTGTGATAGTTGTGCTGCAGCACCATTAACAAAGCAACCAAATAAATAAAAACATTGAAATGAAACTGCTGTATCTACCAACCCGACGGTATTCATCTTAATGAAGGACGTCAAAAAATTAAAAATTGAAATGAATACCGTCGTATCGGAGAGTATGTCAGTAGTACCATGTGTTATGAGTATATCAACTACATGGATTTTGAAATTAAAGCTGATAAAACATTGTACTTGCAAAAACTGAGATGCTATCCCGTTGAAATTCTATAACCAACCGAATTATTCTGCAATAAGGGAGTGTTGACATGTGAGAATTGGCGCTTCCAGCCAAAACGCATAGTGGCACTAGTTTTCTCTAGCCTTAATTTTTGAACTTCTACTTGAACAGTATTCCCAATATAAAAAGCGCAAAAATCTGAAAATTTTGATATAAAAACCAAAAAAGCGATTTTTTGCAGATATGACACTGCTCATTTCTATAAGCGAAATCATCTATATACTAAATAACTTAGAACGTCGGGGGGATACTCTTAATCCTTTACTCATAAGTTTTGCAATGGAAAATTACTGTTCGTCTTTTTAAATAACTATTTTTGCTTAAAAAATAAACTTATGACATAATAGAAAGCGAAATCTTTATAATACGTTATAAATTATTTTTATTTCTATTCAGTAGAAATATATTAGCAACCCGTTTAATGATGGATTGCTAATATATCTGAAAGCAAATCTAATACAGTTAAATTATTACACACATCGTTTCGTTTCAAAATCACTTTTCAACTGAGCTATTAAACTCAGGGTCATTATTGATTTTATAATTAGTTATATTTTTCTGTTTCTTTTGTAGAATTAAACAGTTAAACAATTCAAAACCATAAAAATGAATCACAATTGGTTTTATATCGAAACTAATGAATTAACCTAAACCTTTGAAGTTTATAGACATTGTAGGATAAGATGGGATAATTTGAAAACTTATTCGTAACAAAGTATTTACGAGTGATATTAAGCTAATTATAATTAAAATTAAAAAAGAAAGAAAAGAAAAGAACTAACTTGTATGAAACATTTTAAGTTTCTTAAACTACACATTTAAGTTGAATTTGAAGTAATTAATTAATTTTATTATAGATGCTTTAAATTTAACCGAAGTTTCTTCACTGAAATAATTAAGAATTTTTCCATCAAGCCATTTCCTATTTACGAGAAATACTTCAAAGCTACTATATCATATGATTAATGATTATAGTATATAAAAAATGAAAAGTTGTTAAATCCCGTGCTTTGCAAACCAAATTTCGTAATATGTTTTCTCATGCAGCAGCATTCTTCGAAATTATTATTTTGATTAAAAGTTGCTGCTAACAGACTGAGCCATATTATAACAAATTTTGGTTTTTAAAATTCAATTTATTTTGCTTTACACTAACTTAACTACAAAATGACCCATTTTATCCCATTCCACCTTATTCATCCAAATGATAATTCATAATTCTTTGTCTTTCGCGTGATCTTTCTCGAAACCTTATTTGTAATATCTGGTGTATACCTTAATGATGCAAATAAGTATTTCTTCTGAATTAATTTACGTCAAAGACCTTGGCATAAGATGCCCATGTCTTGAGAAAATGCAATGATTGTTACCCGTACTACACGCAATGGATTTACTAAAATAACGTTATTGCGGTTTTCTTTTCTTTTTTTTTTCTTTCTTTCTTTCTTTTTTTTTTTTTTTTTTTGAACAGCAGATTAATTTTTAAAAGTCAGGATAAAAGGTCAATATGTAAATTACTTTTAAAGTACCTCTAATAACCATGTTTTTAAATCCTTACATACAATAAATGAAAATAATTTGAAGAAATGTATGTGAAATGGGGAAAAAGAGGGAAGGATACTTTTCTCCACCATACCCCTACCTGTTAGCGCGAGGCCTTAGGATTGCTTACGCACGGGGAGAGGTAGTTGGGTCTACGGATTTTACATGCACATATCCCCAAGTATACATGGTGGTCTTCAGTGGGTATCGAAGGCGCGACCTTCCAGGTGGAAGTCCGACGTGCTAACCACTAGGCTACCACGGCCCACACAGAGGGAAAGATACTAATTCGTTACAGTATTCAAGATAATTACCTTAATGATTTAGAATCCACTTGTATAACTATTTTATAACATTTATGTAAGACGTGTCTCTATCATAGAAATTAAAATAAACAATCAACTAAATTGGATTATTTAAAGTCGTAATTCAGATTGAACACTTAATCTGCTTTACGAATCTGAAATTGTATATCCTCTTAAAATACTGCTGCCCTTAAATCTAGTATTATGTTCTCAACAGGAAAAACAGAAAAAAAACTCCCACTTGAGAGTTGAACTAAAACCGCAAATAAATGTGATTAACATATTTCGGATGCTCTAATAAAGCATATTTGTAATTGAAAGTTTTGCCTGTCACATAAATTTCGATAGTTAATGCAATGGCACAGCTACTGAAGGAGAATTCCCACTGGTGCTGTTGTCAACTATTCTTTTGCAATCTCTGTGGGACTCGTTTGGGTTCATTCTTCAAAACTAAGCTCTTAACTCTTTGTGGAAAGCGTTTCCGTCGATCACAATATATTTCCCAAGCTCTTTGATTTTCCCACAGCTAACACTTTTTATCTTGCTTCGTGTTTCTGCTGAAATTTATTCCCAGGTAGATAGATGCCAATGACATTGTAACGATATACATTATTTCTTAGATGAGTTGTTTTCTCCAAAACGTTATTTCACTCATACATCATGCCTTGGCCCTTTTTTTATGTGCATTTTCATAAAAAATACAATGGATTTTAAATTTATGTACGACATGTGTCTGCTTTTTGCACAGAAAATAGCATATTTTTATTGTGTTATTTATATTGTATAAAAGGAGGGGAGAATGTTGTACATTTTGCTCTCATGATACGCGTACAAAAAATCTATATTCTTGAACTTTGTTTCACGTTTATAGTTAAGTAAAGTTATCAATATTATTTCTATTTTACGACAAGTCATATTAATTTTCACAGAGTATTAATGCTTCTGTTTACGCTGTAAAATTCGAACACTTACTATCGTTAAACACATTCATCTTACTGTACGTATGGAATTTTAGGATGCTACGAAAAAAAAAGCAAGAAATTTAAGCAAAATTGAAATAATAATGCATAGGGGAGAGCGGGGCTATACCGTACACATAAGGGATATTCGTCGATACATAGCAAATTACAAAGTAAAGGTTATATGAACAAAAGTAATATATAATTTGATTATTCGGCTACTGATCATACATAAACATTTTGGAACTATTCCACTTTTTAAATATAAAAATTGGTGATTAAAAAAAAGTTACCTTGTACGAAATAGCCCCGGGGGTCTGGGCTATGTCGTACAGTAGAAGGGGCTATACCGTACAGTTTAAAAACCATCTGTTTAGGTAAGTAATGATTGTAATGCAATAGATTACTGAACAAAAACGTTTTATTACTTATAAAGGTCGTAAATAAGAAACTGTGTATTACAATTGTAAAATTTTAGAACAAATTACAATCTAAAAAAATCAGGTTAACTTTAATAAAAAAGTTCTAAGATTTCATTACAAACCCAAAAGAGAGCAGAAAAAAGGTCACACGTTAAGCTCTGTACCTAAATCACAAATGTAGTTGTCTGCAGACTCCGCAGCACTGCAAGCTGAATGGAATGGCCTGATCATGAGCAGCACCTGTACCACAGCTCTTTATCCTTGCCGAAATCACTGCACAAAATGCAAACATCCTTGGAGCCTGAAACTTCTCTTGTGAACCCTTTATCAACAAATGACTTCATTGGGTCCACATCATCTAAATAATCGTCTTCGATAATGTCTTTCATATCAGGAAGTTCGTCTTCTGATGATGAATCATCAAATTTGATGTTTCTCCTGCTTTTAGATTTTGCAGATACTGTTGTTTTAGAAATTGTTTTCCTCTGTTTAGGGTTTCCTTTGGTTTTACTTTTGAGTCCCATGTTCACCTGTTTTGAATTTTTCTGCCCTAACTTTTCAGCTTTTATCTTTCCCTGCAGTTGTTGATTTTTTTTTTTTTATACCTAGCAAGTCATAATTTTCTTATAACTATGAAAAAATTGTTAGGAAGAAATATAAAGCTTTAACATTTTTGGTAGGCCTACTTTTCTCGTAAGTTACAATCGATGTAGGTAGGTTACCATAGCAAACCATTTGTTGCTATGTCGTACAGCTAGGGGCTAAACCGTACACTTCTGTACGATTTAGCCCCAATCTGTACCTCACGGCACTATATTAAAATAACCTTAAATTCTATCACTTAACCAATCATCGCTACACTGTTAAAAATTTCCGTAGGAAAATAGTAAAATAACCATTTATTTGATTGTTACTTTACCATATTTAATAACAACAGTTGAATAACCATTAAAAAGATGGTACTCAAACCGCTGATTGCGAAAAAAATCGTTTATTCTCTGTTTTTAAAGAACGTTTAACTAACCGTAATTTTCAAGCGCTCAATATAAATCGGGCAGCCATCTTGATTGCGAAACCTTACCGGTCGTACGTTGTTTTAAAATAGGAATACGGATTTATTAGTTAAATTCTGTGTATAAAAAAAGAAGAAAAATAAAGTGGCTTAAGCAGTGGATACTAAATAGAAACACATACACACGTAAATCAAAAATTGGAGACATCGGATTCCCAAACTGTTTGCGAATGAGCGAACCCATAATTTGAGCTGCTGAAGCTTGTTTGAAGCTAGTTTGTATTTTAATTTTTGCAGCAAATAAAATGATTTTCGTCAATATACAGTAAATTTAGACCAAAAATAAATTTCGATCCAATCAAAAACTGAAATCTCAATTTTAAGGCTGTTTGCCTGTAGGAAAAGAAGATTTATTGATAAATAAACGTCCGCTTTAAGTGATGACGGTAGCCGAGTGGATAGAGAGCTAGACTAGTACACCACGCATTGGGGGTTTGAGTCCTGCAAGCTTCCCTTATGGTTTCTACGCCTCAAAGATTCTACGACTTGAAATGGTTCAAAAACGGTGAAAATTTTGTTTTGAAACCATTTTTAAATGGTTATAAAACCATAAACTTTTGTATTTACGGCTTTTTAACCAAGCTGATTGGAAATGGTTAAGTCCCGTAAAGATAGAAAAATGTTCCAAACCGTAAATTTAACGGTGAATTAGATGGAACAGTTACGGTTAAATGACAGACTGCTGCTGGTCATTTAACCGTAATTTCATGATGAAAGTTTTAACAGTGTAGCAACCAAAAGAGAGCTTAAGAGAAGTAGTTTATTATGATCTAACAGTTACTAGCATACAAGAAAAGATTATTCACTTACCTTTTATTTAGTACTGGACGAAAATTAGAAAAAAAAGAGTAAAAACAGGTTTTTTTACTGAGACACTGATACTCATACGCATAGCGAAACGATATCTATACTGTAAACTTGCGCGGTCTGCCGCTGAACTGCAACACTTGACGGGAGCTTCTAGCTTGAAATCTAGGCCAAAAAAATGGGTGTACGGTTTAGCCTCGCTGTACGGTTTAGCCCCGCTCTCCCCTACTACATGATCAAAGCAATTAGTTTATATTTCCATCATCAATGCATCTTATTTTTATGGCAATCATAACCAATTCAATTGGTTAATGCATAAAAGCTACTGTAACTGTTACATAAAGTATTGTCGTGATTCTCTGTTTTTACGAGATTTAAAAGTAAAATGTCAATAGCGAAAAAATACTAAAGTTTCCTTTTATCGTTATTGGCGAATTCAGATAAAATGTTTACTTATATTTGCGCTTTCAAAAGAACAAAATTCAATGTCAGACTATGTTTTAAAGCAATTCTGTACAATAGTAATTGATTCCATGTCCAAGCTACAAACAGGGAGGCAGAAAGGCAGCCTTTGGTTTATCAGTAAAGACAATTATTTCAAATTTATTTAACAGCAATCAGAAAAATGTGCATTCTTTTGCGCGAAGCTGGTAGCCAGTTAGGACTTAAATCGATTTATAAGAGTAAATTTCAAACTTATCGTACAGGATGAAAGTTTACTAAAATTTTGTGTTTTCTTCGCTTCGTAGAATTTGCCGTTAGGTATATAGAGTATGATTTTTAACTATAGTTCCATTTTAACTCTTACCCCTCTAGTGTTCTTGAGTACCGAGCTATATCTCACGCTTTGAACATATTAGCCTTCATAAATTGGATATTATGCTCAAATTTTAACTTTTCATAAAGTATTAAAATGTGTTAGAAAATCCGCCAAAGAGAACGAGTTTGCAAGTACCTGTAAGTATTGCAATGAGAGACTTTGAGGCATCTTTAATCCCATTTAACTATTGGTTTTCCGTACAAAACCCACTTCTTCGAGTCAAGTTCTAAGTACCAGCTAAGATTGCTAATAAGCTTTCTGTGCTGAAGTAGGGCATACACACCTAAGGCACAAAAGAGTTTGTGGAGTCGGGTTCGCTGTCACCCGTTGCTATGGTAATAAAGAACCTTCAATAACGGGATTAAATCTGTGCCATTTGATCGTATAATGGCATTAAAAGCAAGAAGTTTAAAGTGAATTATCACCCTCTGCTCTGTTGTATGGATAGCAAAATCGTATCTTGAAACACGATGTAAAAGTAATACCACTAAATTCTTCTAAATATGCTAAGCAGGACTTCTCATCACTCACTCTAAAAATTACTCTTATTTAAAAAAAAATCATACATATAGTAAGGTGGAGTATAAAACCTTTTTTTACAAATCGTTTTTGCGAGAGTGCGAAGCAATTGTGGAATAGCTCGAGAAACATAAACACACAATTTTAAATGCATGAATAATCATCAATCGGTTCCTCTTTCAAGTACCAATATAGAAATTTTTCCTAAAATTACATAGCTTTAACATTTTTCGAAGTTTCCTATTTTTATATTTCTCTTATATTAATGTTTAAACGTTGCAAGAATGTCCGTTGCTGAAAGTAAGTTTCCAATTGAAAATTGATCAGAGAAATTTCCAGTCTAGACTCAAATTGTACAAAGGATACAACATTTAAGGGTTTAGTTATTTTTCGTACTTTCGACATTATCTGTGCTATAGTACGGAAAAGTTGGAGGATGATAGGAGAATCGTACATTCAAATTTTAAAATAAATAAAAAAAAAATCTCTCGCTTCCATTTTGATGTTGAGATTTTCGAAACAGTTTTGATATAGATCGTAGTTTAGTAACAAGTGAAAAATTTTGCTTAAACATATATTTTTGGAATATTATTTGAGTGGAGAATATATAGAGTGGAGACTATAGCAAATGGAGAATATATAATCTTTTCAGAGCGGGAATCTAAAACAAGAAAGGCATTGTGTGGTAACTTATTGACCCTATTGTTGAAAAACATGTGTAAATTGGTCATACCAAGCGGTCTAGCTCTGGCAAGACCTTCCAACTCCGGAGGCCAGTGCGTCCAAGCGGACTAAGGCACTGAGGAATTACAACAGTGTGAACTTAACTAAACCCACCTTCGATTTTGTAAACAAGAAGTAGTATTCCAGTTTAAGCACATATTGCGGCCAAGGCTGTGGCATATTATTCGTTGTTAACTATTTAGAGTATCTTCTTCTTTCTCTGCATTTTCTTTTGTAGTTTCATATTTTTAATTTTTGTAATTCTAAGTCATACTCCAAATAAATGATTTCAAGGTGATTTACCTGTGTTTTCAGGCAAAAGTATTTTACAGCGATGACCAACATCAACGACATGACGAAAATACATCATTACTTGACAAAATACTGAAAACTATCTATAAATAGTTTTCTTCATTTTAATATGGTCAATTATAATAGTTTATACGTATTAAATAATTTTCAAAATGCTCAATAAGACTTTAGCAACTTTAATTAATCAGACGGGTTTGTTAACCACAGATGTGTCAATCGATTATATCTTGCCAGAATATTGAAAGGTTTAAATAATCATTTGCGATGACTGCCGGCTGCGCTGGAATCTACATCTAGCTAATATCCTTTGGGAATTCCATTGATGGTCATTAAAATTTATGTTCAGAATTAAGGTCTCTGCGTTATGCACATCAACGCAGAAATTGAATAAATATTTGATGAGAAACTATTTTGTAATTAAGAATAGTTTACGATTACTCAATATATTCTTCGCTGTATTGAACTTCCCGAACTAAGATATTGTACTCAATATCTGCTTAGATGAAAAAGAAACAGGTTTAAGTTAAGAAAAAATGGCAAAAAGAAACTAGTAAAGTAAAAAAGCTTTTTTCCGATCGAAAATATTGAGAGAGAATGAGACACAATGCGGATATTATAGAATAACCGGGCTCTCCTGAGCAAACAAGACGTGTCTTAGTTTTTTCTTGAAACTTTTTTTTTTTAAAAGTTCTACGATTTAGAAACAAACATAATATGAAATAGTAAATTCAAAACAAATATTTTAAAATTAGTTGTTACAAAAAAAAAAAAAATACAATGGACAATACCTCTAACTATTTATATGAAACAAAACCACATTTCATGGGTATAACAGTAAAAGTTTGAATACTTTTACTGACTAATAGAAAAACCACTTGTCTTTACTCTAATTGCAGTCACCATTTATTTCATTGTATCATCCTGCCTGGTGAAGCAAATCATACCCGACAATGCGGTGAGATAAAAATTGCTTTTAAATAAGTTTATTACTGCGCTAGAGCTTCGAAAGTCAGTAAAAATAATACTTATATCATAACAAAAAATCTTTTACAGACGAAGTTTTTATGTGGCAATTCTATCGATTAACAAGCAGTTTCGTCTAGAACTATACGAGCCTACTTTCCCGTATACACCAATTCAAATTTATAATCCAGCTATCACTCTCTGTCTTTCTCCCTTAGCTTCAGTTCTTAATTACTTAATATATCCTTTTTCAACGGTTAATACATATTCATTCACTCATGCATTCATGTAATCATTTATTCACTCATTAATGTATTCATTCATTCACTCATTCATGTATTCATTCATTCACTCATTCATGTATTCATTCATTCACTCATTCCTGTATTCATTCACTCACTCATTTATGTATTTATTCACTAATTTACTTATTTTTTCATTCATTAGCTCATTTATTCACTCATTTATTTTTTTTTTCATTCATTAGCTCATTAATTCACTCATTTATTTTTTTTATCATTTATTCACTCAATTGTTCATCCATTCTTTCACTTATTCATTTAATCATTCATTAATTCAAAAATATTCTTGAAAATCCCAATCAAAAAATTCACAGGAAAACAGGCTCGTTAGTTCTGGATGAACATTCTATTTGTACATGTTCTACGTTATAAGAGCTTTCCGATAAAGTTTGTTCCAAGCAAATCGGTCGTTAGATCAGGATTTATATAGGATTGAAATTTCCCCGTACGCGTGATGCTAATTTTTTTGAACTGTTCAAAAATGAACAAAAATTGTTCAAATTATTATTTCACGCCAAGAGCTTCTTCCAGTAAGCTTGTTCATTGGGACTTGGATCTTGTACTCAGAGTTTACATAATTTGCTTCATTTGCACATAGGCGCTAATGTTAAAATTTTTTGAATTCTTCAAAATTGAAAGAAAAATTGTTCAAATCACCGAGATCTTTCAAATGCATAAAGACTTTTTGGAATCGAACAATTCGCTCAAAAGTTATTAGGGGGTGACCAACAGACCGACCGACACTTTTTCCCCATCTCAAAACCCTATTTTCATTTTTTTTATTTTTCAGTCTTTATTTAATTACTTAACTTATTTGAATTTTCTTGATTTCTAACGATATTTTCACAATACATTAAGCCTTCTTTCACGCTTTATTATTTTGGTTTTTTTACTTTTACGGGAAAGTAGGCTAAAGAAGGAAACATTGTGGCCAACCTAATTAAATAAAGAGAAAAAGAACTGTCTGTTAAGTATTAAAATGAGCGTAAAAAGGTTTTAGTAGATAAAACCTAGAAAGTATAATGGCTCTTTTTCTTAATTCTAATTCACACTAATTTTATGGCATTTTTGTTGCAATTTGAATCCTACAGGAAACAAATCGATATGATATTATATGGTTCCCATAGTTCCAATTCACATCAGAGGCTTGTTCTGTGCAATTAATAAAGGATCTCGATATTATGAAGTTTTCATTATTTTATACCGCATAAAGTCCCAAATAATAGAAAATATTGAACTTTTGGCCAGTTTTCAAATCAAAATGCAACTGATCTATTTTCCCTTTGAAACTGATTCACAATTATCTACTGTACAATTGAGAGATAAAAATAGAACAATTTTGGTGAATGGTAATCTAATTTTGCTCAAAATTCCTAAATATTTCCAGTTAAGATTTAGAAGAAAAGTAACTGATAAGTTTTGTCGGTGTGGTTTTACAGCTTTGTACTAAGTGCGATAAAAAATCAAAAACATCCGAGCAAAGTGTATAATTCATAAGAGTATGTTAACGTACAATATCATTTATTTTACAAAATTCAAACAGAATATTACGCATTTTTTCTGTGTTTATTCCCAGCAAAATTCTTTAAGCCGTAGATATTGCACAACGCCTCTTTTTCTGTTACGTATTTCATCAGCGCAAAGCTTATCTATTGATTTTTCAATTTACCTGGAGTAAAAAATGAGCCTTGAACTTGTTCTTTTTCCTTTTCTTTTCTTTAAGATTATAAAAAATTTTATGAAGTATGAGGTAGATACAATATAAAATTGTAAATTAAAATTTATTGTTGCGTTAAACATACACTTCTACATCTTAAGTATCGTGTCCACTAACCTGCATTGTGTCATTTATTTTCGCTATGAAAGTAAACCTACAAATTTTAGTAGAAAGCGTGTTTTAAATATTTTATAAGAGATTACGGCAAAGACGAAACGCTAATAAATTTGTCGCGTAACAAAAAAGAAAAAAAGAGAGAACAGAGTATTCCTTTTATCAACCTTTTTTCAGCTCTTGTATTTTTTTATTTTCTTTGTTTTGGATTAAATGTTGTCATTGTTCTTCAAAATAATTTCAACTTAACTAACTCTTAAAAGTAAAACTCTTAAACTTAACTAACTCTTAAAATATACTGATGTGAAGACTGATTTTAAAGCAGCAAAAAAATCTGTGTTTAATTTTATAGTTATAAATATAATAATAATAGTTGTAAAGTATTATTATTAGTATTATTTAGTTTTTTTATTATATTAGTAGGAGTAATTAACGTATTAAATATCCATCAGTAATTAGAAATCAGAGGTCAAGTGGATCAAAGAATTAAAAGGAAAACAACAGTACAGTCAATGATAATGATCTTATTTGCATTAAAGGCAATAAAATTTATGATAATGTTAATTAATGTTACTAATATTCTTATATTTTCTTCCTCTTTTTTCTTTTTTTTTTGGGGGGGGGGGAGAGGGGGTACTAAACAAACTGTAACGTTTTCTCGCAACTGAAGTCAGAATTCAACTGCACGTCTTTTACACAGACTTGGTTGATGTTATGCAAAGAATATTCCATGCATATTCTCTATTTGCAACAGTATATTTATTTTTCCCTTTCAATCATTTTTTTAAAATCATTTAAGACACGTCACTTGGAAACAAATGGAAATATTTCCGGGTTTTTTTTCTTTTTTTTAACATTTAGATACGATACTATTATGCGATAAACTATGACAACTTGAAGCAGTTTATATATTTTTCATGTGCCACATAAGCAGTTGCTAAAACTAATGCTCAAAAAATCATTTTATGCACATTCTTTTTCAATTAAAACTTAGATTTGAATTTACATTCATAAAATATTGCACATTAAGCTTTAGTAAAAAACGTGTAAAATCATCTTTCGAAAATTCGAAAAGAAAAAATATTACAGTTTGAATGAAAAGTAAAGTAGGAGAAAAGGAAAGATATATTAAAAATAACGTATATTCTGTCTCAAAAATGGCGAAGTAATTGCATGCTCTAATTATTTCATCTCAAATTGCGCTGCTGGCTAACGACCAGGATTCCCTTTAATTCAATTTCAGTTAATCCGTAATATTTTTCATTCTCATATTAAAAGGGATATGCTTTTAATGGGAGTGACAAAAATTCTACTTGCTTTAGTTATTTCTTCTGATTCGAATTATACTCATTGTGTAATATGAATAAGGATTTAAAAATCTTAAGTGTTGGGATTCATTACGATATTCTATAACAAAAATGTCGCCTTATTGCGCTGTCGTAAAAATTAGAAGCTATACAACCTTACAGAAAAAAATGCTTTCTTTGAAAAAACAATCTTCAAAGTTATAATTTTCTACCATATGATGACTTCAACATGGCATATTAATGCTTGAAAATAATTAGAAGTTATGTCTTTCATTTTTAAAAGTAATATCTTGGTTTAAAGTAATTATTTTGATAAATGAAAATTAGATTGATGAATATGAATTAATGCGTTGCCGACAGATTTCTTTTAATTTAAATGAAGAGGTAGTTTATGAGCAAAAATATATGTTTGATATTTTATGTCAAACACAGCTTATTTTTTTGTATGCAAGTTTTATAGCATAGATTTTATTGTTCTAAACTGAAGTATTGAGTCATTAATTACAGTGAATATGCAGGGATACTGAAATTTAAAAATAATGTTGGCACTATAATCACTGCATGTTTAGACAGCATGTCTTAATTAATTAAACACTATGACATATTATAGGACAATTTATTCTTGAACTTTTTACAATTCACGGCTCATTGTACATTGCTCCATATTTTCCTTTTCTTTATTATTTTTTTTTTATTTTTTTTTTATTTCACCTCTCAAATTGTAACGGATATTTTTTAGTTCATAAGAAAGAGAAATACTAATTGGAGTTAGAAAAGAGTGGAACAAATTGCATCAATGTATTTAGTTTCTTTTTCAGTTCTCTTTAAAACACTTTTTTTTCTGATCTCAAATTATTTTATGACAGATAAAAGTTTTTGTCCTTATTTATTGTATTCCATAATAGCTTAATGATACTTGTAAAGTTAAAATTATGTTTCAGTAGCAAATGAATTCTTCTGTGATATTTTGAACCAATTTTTCTCAATCTAATTCCTTTGTAGTCCCATTACAAAATTTTCCCAAAGAGCAATTTAAGATAAGTTATCGCTCATCTGGAAATTAGGACACCCATTAAAGAAGAAAGAAAACATATTAAGGCATTATTGATTTCGGAAGAAATTGCTACGATGGCCTTATTATCCAATGATGTATTATAGAAAATGAACTCTGTTTTTCTCCATTGAAGAAGTTAATATTTCTAGAGCAAAAGCAAATGAACTAAAAGAAATAATAATGAGTTGAAAAAATTGGATTATCGACGTTAGTAATTATTTGTAATATGTAGAAAACTGATTAAATCAAAAGAGAATTTTAAAATATTTAGTTTATGATTTTTTTTACTCTAAGAACGCTAGTTTTTCGTTAAACGATTTTTACCTTTTTATATATTTGTAAACATTTCAGCTCAACTTACTACAGAATGATGCTTTAATAAAAGCAGACTAATTGGGTAAGTTAAAGTGAGGTAATACCATTATTTTACGAAGTAAGATAATTTTATTTTTTTCTTCACCTAATAAATGCAGGTTTTCTGTAAACATATTAGACACACATACAATAAATAAAAAACGTGCTTCATTACAAATTGTAAAATACAGTTACATGCGCAAAATATAGCACTTTTTAACTCTCATAATTTCAAACAAAAGTGTACAGGACAACCCCTAAAAAAATGTAGTTGAATATGTTGAAAACTCAGAAAGATATCGGTAATTCTTTTGATGTGTATTTCAACATTTTTTTGAAAAAGAGCGATTTTTTAAGGGTATGTTCACAAATCAGTCGCAAGTGCTTGCATTCATTTAGTGCATTTAAGCTGCGATTTGAAGTAAAAATTGAGCATTCATGAAAATTTCCCTACCAACCTCACCAAGAATATGCATAAAGAGGGTTTGGAGAGGGCATAAGTGCACTGAATGATTGCAAGCCCTTGCGACTGATTTGTGAACATCCCCTTTTCAAAAAACATGTTGAAATACACCTCAATAAATTGCCGATATCTTTCTTATTTTTCAAGATATTCAACTGAAATCTTTTTATGATTTTCAATGTACACTTGTGTTTGAAATTAGGAGTTAAAAATTGCTTTCGCGCATGCGCATTAAAAATTTTATTCCTTTAAATGTCCATAATTTTTCAAATATTCAACATTTTTATTTCAAATTTCAGTATGCTTCAGTCTTAGCTGTCAAGTTTTCTGAAAGTTTGATAACGTTTTGTGAAAAACTTTTGCGTGTTATGAGCCAAAAACATTTGAAGAAAATTAGAGAAATGCCTATATCTTCGCGAACGGAAATGAACATACTAACTGTGCATGGAAATTAAACTATTTTCTGAAATTTACAAATTATTCAAAGCTTTTTGCGATGCAGTATCCTCTGAAACATTTTTCTCCTTTTTCAAATTTTTGGCGGTCCCCAAAATACAAGAGCGAAGAAATTTTAACATAAAAGTGATCATTGTGCATTAAATCATGATCAAATAATTTTTAAGAAAACGGTCTCTGCATCAGACTAAATTTTAAGAACGAAATTACGAATATTTTGTAATCCGTCTACTAATTTGAAAAGATACTGTAGTTGCGCTCTTTAAAGCGTCAGTGTCTATCATATAAGGTGCATTTTGTGAAACCCGAATGGCAACAAGAAAATGTGTTAATTGAGACGTTATGCAAATCTACGTTAGGTCATCGCCAGGTTGTCACTCATCGCATTTGTTGTGTTTGTTTATGTCAATTAAATTTTTTTATACGAGTATTGCCTTATTACAGTAAGTGAAATATCATTTCACAATAATCCCTTATAATCAGTTTGTTGCATTTTGCCTTGGATGGCATCAATAATTATCTTTCCTTTTTGAATGCTGTAGTGCCTTTTCTATAAAGAACTCGATTCCAACGAATAATCGAAACTATTAGTTTTATTACTACGAATAGAACAACATGGGGATTTACCCGCTATACAACTTGAGCAACGAACTACTAAGCAACGAAATACTAAGCAACGAAATACATAAGCAACGAAATACATAAGCAACGAAATACATAAGCAACGAAATACATAAGCAACGAAATACATAAGCAACGAAATACATAAGCAACGAAAACTAGTCTTACAGACGTAATCTACCAAGATAAAGTTCAAGTTCCTCGAAACTTTCGAGTTTGGCGTTTTTATACTAGAGTCTTTTGGGAGTGCTGGCGCCTATGGCGAACAGCTATTTGCCAATCTAAAGCTCTGGCGCCAGCAAATGCTGTTCTTTACCGTTTTGTTGGTCTTACTGTCGAGTTTATTTTCCTAAAATCATGAAAATTTATTTTAGTTTACGCTTTCTTTTTCAACTCTTTTTGCCATTTACTCTTTTTATAGAATTTCTATTTAAAAAACATTTCATTAGTGAAAACTATTCAAACCATCAATAAATCTTAAAGGCACTTCGTATTTTTTTTCTGAAATAGTTATAAAAGTGGTAAAAAGAGAGTTAAAAACAGTAGAGTCTTTTCAAAGGTAAAAAAGCAAGGCTCTTGGTCACTGCATAAAAAGGAGAGTTCACAAAAAACACAGTGTATTAAATGAAATTTATTAGTTCCATAGTACATAATGCATTTTTTACTTCAACTCCTGTTTATACGTAACTAATAATGCCGTATTTTACAGATAAATTTAATCTTTTTTCAAGGAAAAAAATTATGTTTTTCCTTCCTCTATATCTATGTGTTTCGTTACACAGTGCAGTCATGAAAGTCAGATAATGAAAGAAAATCCTATTTAATAATTAAGAACTCAGTTGTACGTTTCGTTTCCTCTTCACTCTGAAGCAAAGGAATTATTTCCTAACATTCTACTCAGGTTTATATAAAATCTTAAATGCTAATAAATTTTCTAAAACTGAACATCCCATATTAAATCCTAATATACATCTTAATATTTTTTGTCTCTCATTTCTCTTTCACATTTCTCCGGGGAAAAATGTTTATTTAATATAATGTGATTATTTTCTCAAATAATATGCAATCATAAATATTTCATTCCACGAAAAGGATTATGATAAACAGCAGATTGGAACTTAAGATCCTTTGATATTGAGAAAACACAATTCAACGTAAGAAAAATAAATAAAGTGTTTCGTGATGGATGAAAATTTTACTTTTAAAATACATAATTCAGCAATGCAAAAGAACGAGCGACATCATGATGCAGCAGTAGATTAGGTTAGTAAAAGAAACCGTAAACATCTGTTTGTGAAAAGCCTTATTCCTAAATTTATCATCGTGAATCCTTATACACTAAATATATATTTTCAGCAAGGAAAAGATTCACCCTGCTATTAATATCAGAATAATCAATACCTGAATTCTTTAGTGTATATTCTTTATATATACTGATTGGCATATTTATAACAACGAGTACTTAAATTGTGAAGAGATAGATACATTTAGGTTAATGACATTTTCATATTTCTATAGAAATATGATATATTCATAAGCATTCAATTAAGTGTGTCATACGTTATACTTAGTTTAAAGTTGGAGAGACAGTTTGAAATCTACACTTTAGAATACTTGTCGTTCTGTACAATGTGTATGTCTATGAAACAATAAATAATAGGCCTTATGCAAATTTATTGTTTAGTGCAACTTTTGGCAAGACGTTTAAGAAAATATAAATTCAAACACGAAACAAAATTCACATCATGAAGTTTTTGGCAATTTAAAAATTTATAAACGTGAAAAAAGGACGCGTTTAAATTTTAAAAACTAAATATGTACCATATGATAAAAATTCTTTTTCTTTGTTTCAGTTGGATTTAGATTTTTTTTTTTTTTTTGAAGTGCCGTATAGCTTTTAAGAAAGAATGATTACATTTCTTTATTAGTTGTGTTTCCTACTAATGTAATATTGGATACTTGAGATAAGAAAAATGCAATAAGGTTTTTCGTCTTCTTTTAGACGCAATCGTCAATTTAGACGTCTTCTTTTAGACGAAGACGACATCTACTCTCCTACTTACTCTCAGCTCTTTTATTTTAAAGTATTTATTCAATTAACATTTTATTTTCTGATTAATATTTGTAATCATGTATGCGTACAGGTAATCTAAGCATTAATCTAAATATTTATCTACTCTATAGCTATATTATTGCAAGCAAAAAAATGGCTCTTATCTCTAAAAATGTACTCATTAATCCTCTTTCGTTTTTTTTTTTTTTTTTTTCATTTGGCATTTGGACACAATAGAGGAAATGAAAAAATGCTTAATTCACTTTTTAGAAGTCTGCCACTAGAAATGAAAGAAACAAATCATTTCCTTAGGAATCTTCCTACCCACAAGAAGCAGTGGCAAACTGCCAGTTGATGTAGAATTATGTTTTCTGGGTGCAATATCTTCTCCCGGAAACAAGAGCACGGTCTTCGAAACAACATTCTTTCAATCTAAATGTGTCAGTTTTCAAGATTTGAGTACTTATTTTACTCAAACTTCAATTTTTTATCCTTTTTGAGGGCACTCAGCTGTCTCGGGCAAAACAGTTTTTATGCTGAGGGCCTTAGATGGTTCTTATCTCTTTATGTACATTTCACTTCATGTTTGAAAGGAAAACAGATTGTAGATCTAATGTGTATTTGAGAGTTGCAGCCAGAGCTTTAAGGATTAAACGTTGAATCTGTAGGAATAGGCATAAACATAATTACATTTATAGACATCAAACTATTAATCAAAAAGCAATGTGTAAGATACATATGTATGTATATTTATATAGACATATATATACATTCACAAAATGTTCCACAATAACCAGTACTGCAAATCTTCGGATGCGTTCTAATTCAAGTGGCAAAATACTAATAGAAACATATAAAAAGTTATGATAGTTGAACCATCAGTATGCAGGAAATTCCTGTGTATTACCATTTATCCTAAGTTGGAAGAACTCTATTAAGCTCAGGTATGTTACTTGGGGTTCAAATTCTTGCATAAATTTTCTGGGGAATAGTTTTGTTCACTGTCTAAATAATATATTCATTTTTAATAACATTTTAGTTCTCCAAGCATGCAGTATTGCTCTTATAATGGAAAAGGGAAAATCCTTTTTATAAAAAGTATAATCTTTGATGAAAAATGTTTAATACAATTGAAAAAAAAATGGTATTAACAAATTTTATGTTAAATAATAAGTTTATCAGAAAATAGTTTTTGTGACTAATTCAGTCTTTTTCATCCTTTTTGAAAGAACTAAAATCACCCTGTTATGAATAACGTTAAAACACACTTAAGCGCCCTTTACACATACGTTCTTAACCGCGCGACTGAACGTGGCGCATCCGGCCACGGTCAAGAACGCGAGTAAAACCGTGGCGTTCAAGAATGTGTTGCAAAATGCACCACATTCTTATCCGCGCGCAGGAACGCGTTCAGATGCGGCGCGTTCCTGCCCAAGTCCCCAACAGAAGCCACAGCCTGCAGAATTGTCCAATCCTCCCACTTTGATGCGCGGTTAAGAACGTGTATGTAAAATGCATCATTTCTTGGAGCGCGATCATGCGCGCGCATCTGAGTGTCATTCTTAACCGCGTTCTTGAGCGTCCTAAAATTGCATTTACACGCACGCTCTTGACCGCGGATCTGAATGGCTCGCCGTCCGGACCGCGGTTAAGAACGTGTGTGTAACAGAACATCAGAAGATATTCTTAAATAAAACATGTAATATTAAATTTAGATGTTCCAGGACGGATTCTTGGAGTGAAAAGAAAGTTTCCAAATCCAATAGTGGATTTGCAATTTTTTTGAGTGATTTATGCATACGGATAATCAGACCAATCCGTACATGCGTTTCCCTTGTTCGAAACTTCTATCGCACACGCGCTCTCACTCTCTCCGTTTTGAATAATATTTATATATTCATAAACATTTTAAACGAAAAATTCTTTTTGAAGAATTTTTAGTTATTTTACTTGCTTTTTATTCATATATTAACTATTTATTTATATTTTGTATCTTTATTTTTATGCATTTATTCACTTATATTTTTTATTTTCATTTTTATGTATTTACTTATGTACCTTTTTGTTATTATTATTATTGTTTTCTCATGTCTTCATGGAAAAGTATCAAAGCAACTGAAATACGCTGCAATTTTTTTTCTCAGATTTCGTTTTACAGATTCTTTAGAAATATCTTTTTAAGTTCTTAGAATAATGAAAAACGAAATTATATTCTTATGCCAATTTTGCGTATCATTATAAAAGGAGATGAAGCATATTTCTGGGGATTATTTTCTATATCAGATAAAAGAAATGCAACAAAACTGAAAGATATCTTCTTCATCTAATCGCAGCCGCTTCTTCCGAAATCGAAAGAATAAAATGCGAATTTATCAAAGAAATTGGAGAAAGTAACATTCAAAATATACATTCAGAACATTGATAAGAAATATTTGATCATGTATACCAAATAGCATTTTCTTGATTCAGTTATCGTTTGGCGGAAATCGAGTGAATACCACGAGATTTTTTTTTACGTTGAAATTGTATCTTGTTCTTGCATTTTTTAAAAACACATTTCTTGTTTTCTGTGTTGAGTATAATACAATTTCAATTGAGTATAGACAAAGAGTTTAATGTAAGCATACTTTTTATATTGATAACGTCATCATTTCACATAAGATATTATTTATATTTACTTTGTATATATATATATATATATATATATATATTATTCATCGATTCTATTTAAAACTATAAACCGTGAATTGTAAATTCTAGTAGAAAAAAAATATTTATGACATCCTTTCAAGGATACAAACTGGTTTAGTAATATACAAACTAAATGCATAAAATTCATGCACAAAGTCATAATATAGATTTGAATTGGTAAAAGAAAAGAGTATAAATCCTGTTTAGATTGGATGTGGATTGGCAATGACCACAAGGAAAGGGGTTGCCGTAGTTTGTGTCTCCCAATAAAACACTGATGTGGTTTTTTTTTTAAACAATAACATCTAAGGTAAACAGTTAGATCTTTTTTCTATTTTGAACAAACAATCATTTCATGGCCTGCAAGCTGAACGAAATTGGAAAGTGTAGTGCCGTCAAAACGAAAGCTCGTATACAAGTTTGCCTCTAATCTATATAAATTAAACACAGAGTTTGTGGCCGTGGCACAACCGAGGAAACCGACAGAGTCTGTCGGTTGCCTCCTGGCGAGATGGAAAGGTTTAGAATTATGACATTTCGGTTACAATCTAGGCAGGTCATCATGCACCATGAAGCGTTTTTTTTTTTTCTTCAAAGTTTGAATTTATTCTTTTTTATTCCAATTGTAAGCAAATTTCTCTAGAAAGGAAACTATCCAGAAAGCTTCATAGGTTTCTTCATAATTTTATTAAATGAATGAGATTAATTGTATAGTCTTCCCTTGCGCCAACATAAAGGGGATTTCTCTTCATTTTTCTGAACCAGAAATATTTATAAACTTGCATCTCATTCTGCTAACTTCTAGGCACACGTCTCATGAGAAAAATGTGGTGATACAGATCTCAGACTAAGCGAGCCTACAGTCCCGTCTTCCGATTTTTAATTTAAAACTCTCTGCCTCTCTCCCTTTAATCGTAATGTCATCGTTTGAAACCAAAATCCAGTACAGATTGAAAAATACAGGTCTTGGAGAATGAAGCTACAACGCACCTTTGAAACTCAGGAACTGAAAACTCATTTAGTTACACGAAAATTCTATTTTGTTAGTAACACTTACTGCTCAAGGTCATAATTATTATTTTCAAACACCTACATTTTCCAAAATATATGTTTAAATATTGCAAAAATTAATGTTCTAGCAAAGATTTATCATTTTTTATTAAATTGTGATGTTTTTCTATTTTCGCCAGATTTTGGTAATTTAGAAAAAAAAAGTGTAGCCCAAAGATAAACATATATTAGTTTTCTAGCTGTACTCGACCACGCGTTGCTGTGGATCAGTATGGTTCGATGGAAAAGCAAAAGACAGCACATATTACTAATATGTTTCATTTCACAATGTTTGTTGTTTCATTGTCTGAAAATCTAGATTGTCTGGTTTACCCATTCTATAACACCACATGAGAAACAATCCGTGTCTAGATCTAAACTGCTCGATTTGATTGATTGGTCTGGAGCTTTATGCTTTTTTTCACAATGCTTGCGGACAATTTTTTTTTTTTTTTGTCGTTCCATTGTTTGTGAAGATTTTGATAGTGTCTAGCTCGGCACATTGAAAAATTCCAACATAAGCGTTATCCAAACAGAAAAAACACAAACAAAAATTCTAAAGCAAACAAAATTGCCATTCAAAATTAACAATCTTTGTTTTAAAGTTCCCTTTGATCATTAAGGGAAAAATACTAACAAAATACTTCAATACAAACAGAAAAAACACAAAATTTTTAAATCAAAATGAAAATAGCTAAATTAAACTGTTGCCATTCAAAATAAATAATCTTTGCTTTAAAGCTCCCCTTAATCTTCGAGTGCAAAAATACTTCAATACAAACAGAAAAAAAAACAATTATCAAATCAAAATGAAAAAATCTGTACCCTGCCACACGTTGCAATGGCTCATTCTCCTTAGTAAAACATTAAAAAACGAAATAATTAAATCAAAATTTAAATCAAAACACGCACGTATTCGAACGCGATATTCTGGCAAAATTTCAAAGCAATCGGTGACGTACTTTCAGAGATTTGAGGTGATGAACAAACGAACACTTACATTTTTATTTTTACAGGGTGTATCTGAAATGCACCGACAAACTTAGAGAGATGACAGTACTCAGCAAGATGAACAAAAAATGCAGTGGAACATGGGGTCGCAAATAACGATTAAAGTTTGAAAATCGCAAAAATGATAAAAGCATGAAAATCTCGCATGCTGATTTTCTACAGAACTTAGTAGCACGAAGCTGGTTTTCCTTTCACTTTGTGAATATCCGGTAAGAAAGAGATTAAAAAAAACTTGGAAGAAAGCCAAAAAAATCTGTGAGCAGGAATATACGTATGCAAACTTTCCATCTTCTTAGAAACAGACCAATAAACGCAACTTTGCAGAAAGCATGCGCTGTAAGTACATGCACCACCAACTACAATAGGTACTATGATTGCAAAAACATTTGGTTTGTGCTTTTAGTAAGAATGGCTACCTATTCCAATAACGAAAGGACTGATATGCGTATGTGTACGGCGAAGAAATCCAGGAAACTCCCGGAATCTTTGAGCGTGCCTGCCAGTCCTTGCTCCGTCGATGTTCTCTGTGTAATAATGTCCGCCGTCGACAATTTGAACAATTGTTGTAAATTTTTTGTTTTCTCTGGACATCACGAGCTGTATTGTACCTATTCTGTGCAATAACTAATTTTCTGGAGTGTTTCACATTCTTATCTCAGTTTGTTCATCTCCAGGCGCATTTTCACGATTTTCACCCTTTAAACGTCACTTGCGACCCCATGTTCCATTGCAATTTTTTGTTCGTCTTGATGAGTACTGTCATCCCTCTAAGTTTGTCGGTGCATTTCAGATACACTCTGTATAGACTAAGCTAACACTATTCACCCGGAGTTGAGGAAACTGCTAATTATTATTTTTGGATCAAGATAAGCCTTAAGAAATCGAGCTAAAAAGCTTATAACTTTCGTTCTTATTGACTTCGAACAAATTTCTTCTTGTGTAGAAAATCAGCCGCTTTTGATCGATATATTATATTGATATGCGCAAGGTTTTTTCAGCCCCATATTGGGGAATTTATGTGGAAATTTGCGTAAAATTTGAATAAAAAAAGGAACTACTTGAATAAAAAAAGGAACTTCATTTTCTGATAATTTCGCACATTTACCACTGAAAGTAGAACCGGAAGATATTTATGGATTAATTTTATTTTTTTATTTATAGTTAGTTCTTATACATTCTGCTAAGCATTCGTTAGTATCACCAAAAAAACAAGAAGTTCCGTCTAGAACTATACGAGCCTACTTTCCCGTATACACCGAATTCAAATTTATAATCCAGCTATCTCTCTCTCTCTCTCTCTGTCTTACTCGTTTAGCTTTAGTTCTTAATTGCTTCAAATATACCTTTTTCAACGAATTGATACATATTAATTTAATCATTATTTATTAAGTCATTCATGTATTTATTACTCATTTATTCATTCATTCTTTTGCTTATTCATTTAATCATTCATTAATTAAAAAATATTCTTGAAAATCCCGATCAAAAAATTTCATAGGAAAATAGGCTCGTTAGTTCTGGATGAACTTTCTATTTGTACATGTTCTACGTCATAAGAGCTTTCCGATAAAGTTTGTTCCAAACAAATCTGTCCGTTAGATCAGAAATTATATAGGATTGAAATTTCCCCGTAGGCGGTATGTTAATTTTTTTTTGAACTGTTCAAAAATGAACAAAAATTGTTCAAATCAATATTTTACGCCAAGAACTTCTTCCAGTGAGCTTGTTCATGGGAACTTATATCTTGTACCCAGAGTTTACATAATTTGCTTC
The DNA here is from genome assembly GCA_038502835.1 of Octonoba sinensis. Classification (NCBI taxonomy): domain Eukaryota; kingdom Metazoa; phylum Arthropoda; class Arachnida; order Araneae; family Uloboridae; genus Octonoba; species Octonoba sinensis. Next base: position 68,551,579 of record CM076604.1, read on the forward strand.
ATTTTCACAAATAGGCGCTAATGTTAAAATTTTTTGAACTGTTCAAAATTGAACAAAAAATTGTTCAAATCAAAAAGTAAAATATGGAAATGAGATGTTCTCGCCGAGATCTTTCGAATGCAAAACTAATTTTTCGAATCGGACAATTCGTTCAAAAGTTATTAGGGGGGGACAGACCGACAAACCGACAGACCGACAGACCGACAGACAGACAGACCGACAGACCGACCGACACACTTTTTCCCCATCTCAAAACCCTACTTTCAAATTTTTTATTTTTCAATCTTTATTTAATTACTTAACTTATTTTTGACTTTTCTTGATTTCTAACGATATTTTCACGATACATTAAGCCTTCTTTCATGCTTTATTATTTTTTTTTTTTACTTTTACGGGAAAGTAGGCTAAAAAAGCGTGTTTTCGGCAAAATAAATAGCACTTTTGTCGCCAACTAGACTATTTCTGTTAACGTAGGATTAAAAAAATGCTATTTTGTCTTTATTCATGTCGTTTTAAGACCGAAACAAGTCCTAAAAATTTATTTCATTTCTATGCATATTTTGTGGATTATTAACTGCAGAAGATTCTTAATTACTTTATCTTGAGGTTGATTCTTCTTCTTTTTTGGCGAGTTAATATTATTTCTTCGATAAAAACTAGGTGGGAAGGTTTTTGATATCGCTTATTTTTGATAAAGTTTACAATTTCGCCAAGTGGTGATAGCTTTTTTTTTTCGCTTCCCATCTAGTTAATTGTCCTCAATATATTAATTTGCGCTTCGTAACTTTTAAAAACCGCGCTAATAATTCTTATTAGTAATATTGTCTTCATTTAATTCAATACATGATTTATACCATAGGATAATGCTGCATTTGCGTTATGCTTCCATTACTATAGTGCTATTTGGCGATCTTCTGCTTCATTTTAACTTTTTTGCGTAGCGGTTTTGATTGGTTCTATATTTTACTCAAGTGATTTATTTTTTAACATTTATTTAATTTTTGTACTGCCTATTTAGTGCTATTTTTACATAATTTAATTTTCGCATGAGGGCCGGGCAAGTCAGTAGTAGAAAATGAGTTTTAGGTTTTCATTAGTTTTTAGCATGTGTTTATTGAAACAAAAAATATATCCATTTAGATTATCTGCAACGTTTACGATTTGTTTAATTCAGCGTTTCCCAACCGGTGGTTCGTGAGTCCCCAGGGGTTCGCGAAAACAAGAAGTTCCGTCTAAAACTGTACGAGCCTACTTTCCTGTATACCTCAACTTCAAATTTATAATCTAGCTATTTCTCTCTCTCTTTCTCGTTAGCTTTAGTTATACCTTTTTCAACGGTTAATACATATTCATTCACTCATTCATGTATTTACTTATTTTTTTCATTCATTCGCTCATTTATTCACTCATTTATTTTTTTTATCATTTATTCGCTCAATTGTTCATTCATTCTTTCACTTATTCCTTTAATCATTCATTAATTCAAAAATATTCTTGAAAATCCCGATCAAAAAAATTCATAGAAAAATAGGCTCATTCTGGATGAACTTTCGACCTGTACATGCTCTACATTATAAGAGCTTTCCGATAAAGTTTGTGTCAAGTAAATCGGTCCGTTAGTTAAGGATTTCTATATGATTGAAATTTCCCCGTAGGCGCTAATGTTAATTTTTGGAACTGTTCGAAAATAAACAAAAGTTTGTCAAATCAATATTTTAAGCCGAAAGCTTCTTCCAGTAAGTTTGCTCATAGGAATTTGGACGTTGTGCCCAGAGTTTACATAATTTGCTTCATTTTCGCCCATAGACGCTAATGTTAAATCTTTTGAACTGTTCAAAATTGAACGAAAAATTGTTCAAATCAAAAAGTAAAATATGGAAATGAGATGTCCTCGTCGAGACCTTTCGAATGCAAAAAAAAAAAAAAAAAAAAATTCGAATCGGACAATTCGTTCAAAAGCTATTAGGGGGACAGACCCATAAACTTTTTCCCCGTCTCAAAACCCTACTTCATTTTTTTTCATTCTTTATTTACTTACTTAACTTATTTTTGACTTTTCTTGATTACTAAGGATATTGTCACGATAAATTAAGCCTTCTTTTATGCTTTTTTTTTTTTTACTTTTTCGGGAAAGTAGGTTAAAAGCGAAATAACAAATTGGTATTGGGAACATTGGTATTAGGAAGGAGTGCCAAATGTTTTTTTTTTAATAAATTGTTTTCCAGATAATGCATAATAGTAGTGAACTGGTATAGGAATCACACGTACAAAATTTGAAATGCACTTGTTTTTGCCAGATTTCTAATTTGGATAACCAAATTTATTATTTCTCTACCAATTTGTATCAAAAATTGCTACTGAAAGATATTTATTAATTTGTTTTAAATTTTAGAATGTATTTTTCCCCTACTATTACCCACTTTTTTCTCGCAAGCGCGAAGAACGATTCGAAAATATGAATATTTACTACAAAGTGTAAAATTTTGCATTATTTCACTATAATTTTCCACTATATGAACATTAAACTGGAACTAGAAGATATTTATTCATTCATTATAAAGTTGGAGTCGCATTTATCACACTTTATTCCAGCTTTTCTGCATTATCACAATATCGCGATTATAAATTTGAAAATATGTAAATTTAATTTTCCTCTAAATTTCCAAAACTTTTCCGAATTTTATATACTTCAACCGGCAAGTGGAACCTACAGGGAAAATAATTTTTATTTTTTTAGGAATACATACGTTTACTGCCCTAATAATAATTCAAAGAGAACAAATGATAAAAAGTAATAATAAGAAGAAATATTTTTGTAGCTGTATTTTAGTTTTAATTTAAACTTAAATGTTTTACAATAATTATGTTTTAATTTCTTGTTATGGAGACATGGAAAATAAATGCTAGTAAATTTTATAGTTTTATCACCCGTTACTACCGACTACAGAAGGGGGTTCGCCATTTTGTTTCGGATCTGAGAAAGGTTCGCAAGGTAAAAACGGTTGGGAAACACTGGTCTACTTTTTAAAAAAAAATTGCATTTTGCTTTTTGCTTTTTCATTTTTTTTGAACTGATTTGAACTTTGATACCCGACCTGCTGAAAACCTACCATGTACACTTGGGGATTCATGCATGTAAAATCTGTGGACCCTAAGGTCTCGAAGTAGTTAAGAGGATACCGAAAGGTAGAGAATTGACCTTCCCCTTTCTTTTTTAAACGTCAAAAAAGAAATGTGGCGTATTTGTGGTGGCGCCTTCGACTGACATCCGAATACATAATCTGCACTTGAGACAAGCCGTACTTCCACCCTTGCGGTGCTCATTATAAACGAAAGACGTTGCTTTTATTCCTGGTCGATCTGCGAAGGGCTATTGGATTTCCGAGTCGCTTTAGTAACAACAACAAAATTAAAGTTTGTTCAAAAACTTGCCTTGAAAAACTAAAGGACAACTTCCAGATTTTTTTTTTTTTTTTGTTGATTGAAACAAATCGGCTTTTGAGTTCGAAATTTGCCCGTTCGTGCTAATATTCAAATATTAATTTTTTGAACTTTAAAATGGATCAAAGACGTGTTCAAATAAAACAGAGAAAAGATTGGAATGAGGTGATCTAACCGAGATTCACCGAGAAAAAAAAGGTTTTGTTTGAATCGAATTATTTCCTCCAAAGCTATTGGACATGGGAGAAGGGTATACTAGAGAGACAGACAAATTGACCTTCAGACACACATTTCCCGATGCCATACATTTAAATTTTAGCCTACTTTCTCGTAAATGATTTTTCAAAAAGCATGAAAGAAGGCTTAATGTAACGTGAAAATATCGTTAGAAGCCAAGACAAGTCAAAAATTATTTAAGTAATTAAATAAAAATTAAAAAATAAAAAAAATTGAAAGCAGGGTTTTGAGATAGGGAAAAAGTGTGTCTGTCGGTCTGTCTGTCCCCACCTCATAACTTTTGAACGAATTGTCCGATTCGAAAAATTCTTTTTGCATTCGAAAGATCTCGGCGAGGACATTTTATTTTCATATGAGACGTTTTACGTTTTGATTTGAACAATTTTTCGTTTAATTTTGAACAGCTCAAAAAAGCTAAACATTAGCGCCTATGGGCGAAAATGAAGCAAATTATGTGAACTCTATATACAAGATCCAAGTTCCAATGAGCAAGCTCACTAGAAGAAGCTCTCGGCGTGAAATATTGATTTGCACAATTTTTGTTCATTTTTGAACAATTCAAAAAAATTAACATAGCCCCTGCTGGGAAATTTGTATCCTATACAAATACTGATCTAACAGACAGATTTACTCGGAACAAACTTTATCGGAAAGCTCTTAAAACGTAGAACATGTGAACATGTTCAGATAGAAAGTTCATCCAGAACTAACGAGCCTATTTTCCTATGAAATTTTTTGATCGGGACTTTCAAGAATATTTTCTGAATTAAGGAATGATTAAATGAATAAGTGAACGAATGGATGAATAAAATGATAAAAAATCATGAATGAGCGAATAAATGAAAAAATAAGTAAATTAGTGAATAAATACATGAATGAATACATTAAGGACTGAATAAATGAATTAATGAATGAAAAAGTGAATGAATATGTATTAACTGTTGAAAAAGGTATATTTGAAGCAATTAAGAACTAAAGCTAAACGGGAAAGAGAGAGATAGGTAGATTATAAATTTGAAGGTAGTGTATACGGGAAAGTAGGCTCGTATAGTTCTAGACGAAACTTCTTGTTTAGAATAAAATTCATAAATATTTGTCGAATTTCTTCGACGCATTTTTGTTTTTAGATATATTTTTACGTGACAATAATCTTATTTAAATATTTTTTTGTTATTTTTACTTTATTTTATTTTAGTTAATAGCTTTATTAGAAAGCTGGCTAAAAATGAAGAAATGTTTTTAATGGGAACTAAAATCGAGTAACTTAAAAATATGAATTTGTCTCTTATTTGTGCTAATGTAACATATTATAAAAAGGAACTGTTCTTTTTCTCACACTCGCTTTTCTTTAATTTTAAACCAGGTTTAGCATTTTCGAAAATCTCTTAAGATATAAACTTCCGTGCTGTATTTACTTTAAAAACATTAACTTTCCTTATCGGAGCATTACAACGACAATTTACGATTCATTAAACGGAAAAATTAGCCACTTTACTACCCATAGTTTTCGGTTCTAAATATCAGGAGGAGCATAAAAATTTCATCAACATTTTTTTCCTCCCTTTTCGAAAGCTTTGATACGTTTGTTTCTGATGTTTGTTGTCTAGTCACATTTAAAATAGTGTTCGGATAGGCTTGTACATTTTTCTTACAAATAAAGTGAGCAGCGTAAAATTTATTTAAAAAAAACTAGTATTAAATTACTAGATCACATTTATGTCACTCGTATTTTTCAGTTCAATTTACCTAATACTACGTTTGTTTCTTTATTCTTCTAACTGTGTTAATGAACCTATGGTGTGGTTGGTAGGTTTCAACTTTAAATCGTATAAAAAGACTCAAACCACTATTGCAATTCTTTACAAAATTCGCCCACGTGATTCAAGGGCCGGTTCTCCACAAAGAAAATGCTTACATTGTTTGTTAAACACGTTTAAAAATCTACAAACAGTTTTCTGGATGATTTTCACTTTTTTAGAACGGTTCGAAAGTTTTAACTGACGATATCTCATAACTGAAGATTTGTAATTAATGACTTTTACACTTTAAATTTAACTCAAACGATATGTGAAAAACAATCGTGATAGTATATATATAGTAGTGTTATTTTTTTTTGTTTTATTATTATTATTTCTTTTGTATTTTAAGTAACAGTCATATTTGGGTAACATTTTCTTAAAATAATATTAAGTAAAATTTCACAATCCTGTCTTTTAATAAATATGATAGTTGCCTTTCTTAAGTTCTCCTGGCATTATTGAATAAATTTAAGCTTTATTAAAGATATTGATTTCAATGGTTTATTTCTTCCGTTTTATATAATAAGATTTCAATATCTTATGAAATAACTGAAAGTTTTGTGTGTGTGTATTTTTTTTTTTTTTTTTTTGCCTAAATATGAGTCGTTGAAATTTTCTTAAAGCCATAAATTATAAGGCCAGACGCGTATTTTATTAGCGTACAAAATTAATAAACCATATCACATTTCCTTTTTTCGAGATAAATACCGTACAATTCATGAAAGACATAATCGCAAACGCTATTACCAGCATAGTACTTGACAATGTCATAAAACTCATGTATTTTGTACGTAATACGAATGAAAAAATATTGCTTCCAGCATATGGCCGTCAACAATTCTTTCATTTGATAAAAGCAGGAAGAAAATTTATTTCTATCATTTTAAAGATATGACTTCTTTCCTCCAATTTATTTTCATTTCTATAAAACTGCTTTCATGTACGTGACTTTTCTAGGAGCTACCGATAAATGTATTTGCCCATTGACCTTTGTTGTTAACATTTGTTCTCGATAACAATATATTTTCATTCTGAGTTTCCAACCGCTGTGATTTTGCTTTCAATTCTTTCCTGTACACATTTTTCCTTGTATTGATTTATTTTACTTTAGATGTTCAATCAATCAAATGTTCTCAATTTAAGATGAGTTTTTTCCCCCGCAGTGTATAATAGTAATTGGTTATAGTTTTTTCATTGCTTCTTTTCTTCAAAGCTTCGAAGTAGGCAACTACATTCGGAAAACTTTTTTTTTTCTATTGACAGAAATGTTCTTTATATGTTTAGATTTATTTAATATCATAATTATTGGAAATGAACTTTAGAAACAAATACATAAATATATTTTCAATAAGTTTTAGGAAAATTTTATATATTTTTAAATGCTTTAACATTTTTCGAAAAATTCATCTGATTGAATATTTTTATATGATTCGCATTTCTTATTTACTAAATAAGTGAAGGGATCCCAAACTTTGCTTTACCTACATTAAGTAAAAAGTTCTGATGCTTCTAAACCACGTTTAGTGAATTGTTGAGATATTTTAATTACCTTTAAAGCTAAACGTGAGCATAAAATCAATAAACTTTATTCAAATCGGAAGATTATATGTCGTTTCCTAGTATATACTACAAAAACATTCCTATTCATCTTCATTCAAACCTTTTAAGACCTTTTTACAGAATATCTTTGAATTATCAATTTTTCGTCGAAAACACTGAGAGAAACAAGTTCTGAGAACGAGCCTCTGAGAAAAACAAGTTTAAAGTGGGAAGAAGCGGCTTATTTTGACAATGGCGCTATTGTTTGAGTTGCTGTAACTTTCAGAAAATGACAAAAACTGATTTTTCGATCAAAAATGTCGTGTTTAACATGGGTGGATACCTTGGAAAACGAAGTTAATTGACATTCTTTTGACTAAGTGCATTTAAACTTTAAAGTCTCCTAATTTAAAGAATTTATATCCTTATTTAGGTACCTTAAATCCATTCTATAATATATTTTTCCATTTCTCTTTACTTGTAACCTAACTGGTACAATTACATTGTCGACATATTTCTAAAAATTTTATTATAACCCAATTTACAATTATATGCGTTGTACCTTTAAAGACTTTAAAATAAAGGTAGACGTTTTCTACGGGCTCGTGTCCAATTAACCACGACATATAGCTATATTTTCTTGTATTTAACTTTTTACTTCTTTAGCCGGTTATTCCCAAGTCCTTGTGGTGTTACTAATATCCCATATGTTTTATTTATTTGTTATTTACTAAATTTTACTTTTTCTTCTGGCTTTTTCTTTTTTTCAGTTTAGCGCTTTGTTTACGTTTTGTATTGTTGTGTCACGTGCTTTACCTTTTCCCCTCTATAGCTCACGACAATGGCATAATTTTCACCTGGTAGGTGCCGCTGTATCGGACTGCTCGATAAAGAGTTGGACTGATCCTTCGTGTTTAATTTTGATAGTTTGGCAACGGGAAAGTTAGCGTCGGTTAGGAAACATAATGGCGTGAGTTATAATTTTTTTTTTTTTTTTTTTGGAGTGTTTGTCGTTGGGAATGTTATTGTGTAACGTTCTCTCTTAATTTCTTTACTGCCACGACTCATCATAACGAGTTTTTAGGGAATTCTTTGGGAATCAAGTAGAGTTGCTCAAAGGTTTTGTTTTGGCACAAAAACAAGTCGTTCAACATAAAATTCATCTTAATGGTTGGATAATGGATCAGAGAGCAGTCATCATCCATCCACCATTCTTTTTGTTCTTTATTCGATAAATTAACAATAAGTTTATTTTGGTTCAAAATTTGCCTTTTGCTTATTAATTTTGAATTTAGACATTGTTTTATCTTGCGGATTATCAGTTTATGTTTGATAATAATTAACGTATTTTTTGAATAAACATTAATTAACTGAAGACCTATGATGACTGAAACATAATTCATAAGAGGACTAAAATAAATTACTTTTAAAGGTAAAATTTAGGACAGTTCCTGTTGGAGCAAATTAGAAGTTATCTTGGATATTGAATGTTATTGGTTTATGTACGGAAAATAAAAAGATCTTGAAAAGTGCTGAAGGCGAAAAACAAATAAAAACGATGTTTTTTATTTGTAGTTTGTCTTATTCTGCTATTATGCTTCATGCCCACACATAGCTAAATTGTTCCTGGGTTATTGTTGATTTTTTAATGAATGCTTTCAATGGTAGCAATCATGTTATTCTCACTTCGAAATGTAAAAGTTAATAATTATGATTTTGCTCTAGTTTGTTGATCTCTTTGTTCGTTTTATTTTGCTTAACTTTGACCACGGCCTATTTAAATAATATGTCCTGAAAATGATACTGATCTGTTGTTAAATTCGAAAAAATATTTTTTTTTTTTTTTAATTTCAATGTACCAGTCTTTTTCACTAAAATTTAAAATGAAATTATATTTTTTATACAAAAATATCGTGACTGCTAGGGCTTAAAGCATAAAAACAATTCGTAGTCAAACTATCAAAGCTTATCATTAAAATAAAGTGTCAACAAGAAGTTCCGTCTAGAACTATACGAACCTACTTTCCCGTATACACCAGCTTCAAATTTATAATCTAGCTATCTTTCTCTCTGTCTTTCTCGTTTAGATTTAGTTCTTAATTGCTTCAAATATACCTTTTTCAATGGTTAATACATATTAATTCAATCATTCATTTATTCAGTCATTCATGTATTTATTCACTCATTTATTCGTTCATTCTTTCGCTTATACATTTAATCATTCATTAATTCAAAAATATTCTTGAAAATCCTGATCAAAAAATTTCATAGGAAAATATGCTCGTTAGTTCTGGATGAACTTTCTATTTTTACATGTTCTACGTCATAAGAGCTTTCCGATAAAGTTTGTTCCAAGCAAATCGGTCCGTTAGATCAGGATTTATATAGGGTTGAAATTTCCCCATAGGCGGTATGTTAATTTTTTTTGAACTGTTCAAATTAATATTTCACGCCAAAAGCTTCCTCCAGTGAGCTTGTTCATTGGAACGTGGATCTTGCACCCAGAGTTTACATCATTTGCTTCATTTTCGCCCATAGGCGCTAATGTTAAATTTTTTTGAACTGTTCAAAATTGAACGAAAAATTGTTCGAATCAAAAAGTAATATATGAAAATGAGATGTACTCGCCGAGATCTTTTGAATGCAAAAAGAATTTTTCGAATCTTACAATTCGTTCAAAGGTTATTAGGGGGGGGGACAGACCGACAGACAGACCGACAGACCGACCGACAGACAGACAGACAGACAGACCGACAGACAGACAGACAGACAGACCGACAGACAGACAGACAGACAGACCGACAGACACACTTTTTCCCCATCTCAAATTTTTTATTTTTCAATCTTTATTTAATTACTTAACTTATTTTTGACTTTTCTTGATTTCTAACGATATTTTCACGATACATTAAGCCTTCTTTCATGCTTTATTATTTTTTTTTACTTTTACGGGAAAGTAGGCCAAAATAGAACTAATTGCTCTATCGTTTGCTTATCAGAACCTTTTTTTGTGCCAATTATTGCCTTTAAATACCAACTGTAGGTACCTTAATCGAAGGAAATAGTTAAAGAGAAAAACGCGGGGGGGGGGGGGGGGCTCTTATAACGATCCTTAACTGAAGAGAAATGTATAGTACACGATTTAACATAGAAACGTAATTGCACTGAAAAAATAAAATGAATTATCATCTTTCTTATAGCAGAACTAAATATTCGTTAAACGAAATAAAAACTAAGCTTGAAAAGAGCACGTTTTTAATAGATAAAAATAATTTAGTTTCGCCTAATGGGATTAATGTTTTGCCTTATATTTTTTTTAAACGCTCCCTTATGGAAATAACGCATTGAAAAGTGAAAATAAATTAAAAATGTGTACCGTTTTTTACCCTCCTTTTCTAATGGAGCGTAGAAACTCATTTTTCACAATATGATTAAAATAAAAGTAAGTTCATAAAAACTTCGCATCTTGAACCTATTTTTTACTTACTTAATCACTGCTCGACTTTTATTAGAAAAAAAAATTGTTATTATTCACAGGTGATTTTCAAATAGATTTAAATTACGTTGAATAAATAAACGTTGAACGAGCATGATTTAATCAAGTGCCTCATTTCTAGAATTTAAAACAGATTTATGCATTCTTGGAATTGATGAATCAAAACCTGCTCAACAGACTGATAATTGCATTTTGTTTCGAAATAAATTTTAAAAACACGCAATGAAAAACAAGTACTTTAGTGAAGATATTATTTTAAAAAAAAAATACTATACTGAAATAGAGTAAAAATGCAATACATGAAATAAAATTAGAAATATAGATATTTTCTTGGTTGTATTTCAGCTAATATTAGCTGTGTTGTTTATGTAAACATAGAAACATAGACCATCATCCAATGTTTCAAAAATTTTAACGAATAACGAACAAATATACATTGTAAGAATCTTTTTATTTTATCCACCAGATCGTCTGGCGGAAGCCATTTCTACTTTATCACGTAATGTGTTTTCTCGTTATGCAGCGTAACAAACATAAGAGTGTAATAGGGCAAAAACACCGCACAAAGACACTGGTTTATTGATTCGATGACACTGATTGCAGATGTCAGTTTCTGGAACATCGTAAATTTGTCTATAGAATTATGAACACCAAATAAAGCAATCTTTGTGGTTTTTGTTGGTTAAGCTCACTATATAAAGACAAATGTAGATTGTCCTTTTCGTCATTACACATATTGCGAGATATATCATTGGAAATGTCTTTCTTGGAGAGTACACACAATAGCGAATCTGACATCATTAACATATAACTGACTGCTAAGGTGAAAATTATTATCTAATTATCCTCCCCTCCTCATAGATTTGAAGACATAATTCTAATTTTTAAATTTAAATCTCCCTCAGCGATTAAAATAGTTACAACAAAATCTCAAAAGATAAATATACTTCACCCTTATGTTTATAATTTAGTGATATTATTCTGCTTGTTTCTGTATTTGAACAATATTTAAAGAACTTCATAACCTACATTTCTTTCCATAACAAAACACCATACACTCTCAGAAACGCATGCTCAAATCTCACGAAATTTTCGTCGTATTTGACAAAATGGCTTCCTGAAAAATGCTCTGAGTAAACCTTTCGTCAAATTGGCGAAATTTGTGAAGTAACTTTTTTAAGTCACGGGACCGCGCGAGGAAATAATCGTTATAAATGACGAAATTTTCTTGACGATTGCTGAATCGTCAAAAGTGAGAGTTCTGCTTCTGAGAGTGTAGCTACATTTTGAAACGAGTAAACTTTTTGCTCCATATTACAGTTCTACCATCAACCAAAGCAATCCACCTGGCAGAGTGCCAAGAAGAATTCATTCGTGATCAAGAGAGGAACTGCTGGTATAAGGAATGTGCCGTTTTTGTTAATGCTCCAGTTCGTTTAACATACTTGATTTCTTCCGAGCTGATGCTATACGACAGTTTATAACTTTAGTTGTTTTCAACAAATAGAAAAGCAAACAGTCTGATTCACGTATTAAATAAACACACCTGCAAAACGAACTTTCCTAGAACTCGAATGGATTCGTTCTTTTTTACCACAAGCAGAAACGTCCAAATGTCAAAATTCCGTCGTCGAACTGTACTTGATTTGTATGATAATTAGGTATTAAATCGAAATAATTAAATCCTGATAATAAGCTGTCAAAATTTCAGAAAATCAGTTTGAATTGTATTTTAATGAGGGGACTATTACGAAAATTTACGGTTTTTATTCCTAAACGTCCGCTCCTAATTTTAAATTTTAAATTTTAACTTGTTTTATTGCAGAAAATTTTTGTAACCTTCATTATGAAGTCCTTCTATTTAGCTTTGTTTTCAATCATTCCAAATTTGTTCTTTTTTTGTACTAAAAAAATGACATACTGTTTGACAGTTCTGTTATTATACGTACATAAAAATGCTTCATTTCTCATTTTTTTTAAATATTGCAACATTATTAAATGCAAAAAAAGTAATAAATATTAATAATAATATTTTTTTTAAATCCTAACAACTATGCTTGCCACAAAATATTTTTGTGTGCAATACTAAATTGCAGATTTTTTTAATATTTACTAATAAATTTAAACTAATTTATAAAAGAAAACATGGTTTAATATGATTGAACCTTTATTTATTATTATTTTTTTTTTTATTTTATTTTATTTTTTCTTTTTTTGACTTTTTCGGAGTCGCTTCCATTCGCGCTCAAAAGCACTCCACTAAGTACGATATCGATGGCTTGTGAAGTGAGGGGTTTTTAAACCACTATCCCGGTAAATACTCGTAACAGTTAACGCAACAAATCAATATTGGTCCAACTTCGAGATTTCTGAAACTCAAGTTTTCTGTCTTAAGTCTTAAGTTTTTTTTTTTTTTTTTTTCTAAAAGCAGACAAAATGTTCGCGGTGACTGCGACAGCGGTGAAACAAATCTTTAAAAGAATGCGTTACTTATGAAGTTTGATGAACTATTAAGGTAGTCATTGGCCGTACCGAAAAAAATAAAAACACCCTTGAATTTGACTGTATTTGTTGCGCAAGAAAGTGATAAAATTGCGCAGAACTTGCATTAAAGTTTTCCCTAAATGGAAAAAATCATTGAAAGTTAAATAGTAGCTCGAGATTTAAAATGAGTGTTAATTAGAAAGTTTCTTTCAAAAAAAAAGAAAAAACGAACTCCCGTGCCGCTCGGGAGTCGACCCCGCGTCAACTGCTTGTTACCGTTGCGGCCAGTAATGCTAACCGTTATATCAACGACGCACTGCATTTCTTTAAATTTAATTTTTACGCACTTCTAGGTAAAATATCATTAACCTTTTAAATGAAATGTTTCGAAATAAAGCAGGAATGTAAATTGTTTGATCACTTTTCGCAGATAGTGGTGACAAAAAAATCTTTAAATTATGCCTTACTTATAAAGGTAAATAAAGTATTAAAATGTTATTGCGTACTCACAAAAAAAATGAACCCTTACATATGAAATAATATATATGTGTGTATATATATATATATATATATATATATATGTGTGTGTGTGTGTGTGTGTGTGTGTGTGTGTGTGATTATCATTAATGTTTTAATTTCGTGTATTATATTTTGAGACATAATAGTTATGCTCCACGATAAAAGTGTTCGATTGTCCATCCCTTTAGAACAATAAGCAAATAAGCACAAGTTCTTCCGGGAGATCAACTTGTAATCCGATTTTTTATTGTTTTTCAAACGTGTAAAGATTTAAGAGTCGTATTTAATGAAAATAAACCTGCAACTGCGCTACTCAGTTTTGAGGGTGTTGCGGTTATCACAAACCAGTACTAGTTACTTAATAACCACTATTTAAGATTTATATGTTGGCATAGCTCTTCTTATTCAGCCGTAAAACCCACAAAAATGTTTTTATTCATTCGCAGACACATGCATGAAAACAAATGTGGTAAAACTGAGATTAGTGTGGAAAAATAAATAAATTAGTAAATTTAATTTTTAGCAAATAAATATGCTCCGTTCCTTTGTTTTCTACAGGTTGGATATAAAAGAAAGCAAAAAGAACACATATGTATTTCAGTCTAAAGAATTAATTCCGTTGAAAAATAAAATAAGAAAGTTCGTTTTTACTATAAAAAAACATTTTTTCAACCTTTCACCAAAAAAAAGGAAAAAAATGCTGAAATTTTTTTTGGTAATAAGTTGAACCATTATAATTGTGTAGTTTAACCTAGTTTCACCACGAATGTAATATTAAGAACCATTATAATGGTTTAATTTTAGTACCAAATGTTGGTTGCATTTAAATATCACCATTTTTTCCTTTTTTTTTTTTTTTGGTGAAAGGTTGAACTAGATTTTTTTACAGTGTAGTGTTTCCTTTTACGTACGACACATTTTGTACTCTGAATTATGATCACCTTTTTTAATCTAAAAACTCGTATGCATCTTTTTTATTGTCTTTCCAAGTGCAATTTACGTACATTCTAAGATTTTCAAAGTTAGAGAAAAATATCTCTATTAGAAGCGACATATTCAAATTGATTAATGCTTAAAAATTCTAAAAATTAGTAACATTGTAATTAGACTTGTCATTTTCCGTACTAGTTTAGATATACGTCTTACATAGTTATCTCAGAAAAGTAAGACGTGTGTTTTGAAGTATCGAAATATTTCGATTGTCATCGCAGAATTTGAAGCAATATTTCAAATAATAATTTATCTTTTTCTCACTATTACTACTATATGACGAATTTAATTTCATTCTTTCAGAGTACTGATATTGTCCCCCTTTTAAAATTAGAAGACTTAATTAACTAGAATGTAGTTTCGATACACATTTCAAGATCACTAGAATATATTTTACCCTTTTCTGCTAATAATAATGGTTAAAACGATAAAAAATAACTCTCAGGCAAAATCATAAACAAATCTGTTTCAGAAATTATTCCCAAATAGTTTTTAAAAAATTCCTTGCACTAATGATGCAAGTTTACTTCTAACAGGGATGTTTTTGCGTTAAAATATGAACCATCGAGGAAAATATCAGCAAACTAAAAATCCTTCGTGTTTTAAGCATAGTTAGCACGGAATTTTCACTATATATACGTAGTTATAATAATGATCCTCGTATGATGCTGGTTCAAAATATGTGACGCTTGCATAAAAAAACCTCCACAGAAAATTAGTCTGTGCGACTGCATGAAAAAGTTTTTCAAAAATTACTATTAAAATTTAATATTCTAAACACTAATTAAAAATGTACCCCATATTAAGAGGTAGCTTCAATTTGCGCGTCGTTACCCCATATATTACACCTAATTACAAAATAATTATAAGCAGCAAATGTACAATGTCGGAATATTCTTTATTTGCATCATTTACTTTTGATTTACCAGTTGGAAATATACATACATTTGTCAGTTCTCATTTATTTAAGTGCAGTAAGTACGTGTGGACCCCAGCACTGTTTGAGGATCTGATATTCTTTTACTCACGCTTAAAGAATCTAATTATCAAATGCACACTTTTTGATATAATATTACACAATCTGCATATAAATTAAGCTGATACTTTTAAAGCTCTCAACTCTTGCATATTCAAGTTGACATTAGCATAAGAAAGGCTTTAAAGTGAGCAAAGCGGTACGCAGTTCAAATATTGAAGCTTCCTCCAGGAGAAAAACTCCCGAATGTCAATAAGTTTGCAATTTTCGATGTTGTAATTCCAAATATTTTCTTCGAGTTCTCGAAATTTTAATATAAGGGAAAAGCCAATAGAGAATGACGTCCATCACTGCCAAAGGCTCTTTCTTTTCTCATCAAAAAGAAAGGAAAGAATTTCTCAAGAGAATGTAGGAGGCAGTAGCATCTTTTATACTTTCCGAAAATACTTGAAAAATGAAACGCTTAAATTTTTATGTAGTATTTCAAAATATCGCTTCATTCATTTTTAAAATTTCAAGATAAAAATATCTGGTTGAATCTTTAACAAATGATTTCTCTCAGCAAAACAATAATGAAAATATAAGTCCGCCGCAAAAGAAAAAAAAATGAAAAATGAAACATATGAAAAACAGCAAAGAAAATGTAGAAGTTGAAATATATTATATCACTATTCAACTGATCTATTAATGTGCAGTTAAATTTTTTTCAAAAGACTGTGCTTCCCAATAATAAATAAGTTTTAATTTTGATCATGAAAATACAAGAAATAAATTTTAAATAGGAAAGGCATGCCTTAAAAGAACCGCCCTTATGATATCAAGAAAGAAACGTCTGCACATGAGTGAATGATACTCACAAAATATAACCTATATTTTACGGCGTAAAGAACTATAAAAAGAATATTTTACCAATATAGATCAGACAGTAAATTTGTTACTGTTCGTAATGTAATCAGACTTTAATAAACGCTCAAGCATTATTTCATTTTTTAAAAAATCATAATATTTTGTTTAATATGTAGCATTTGATACACGACAGTAGAAATATTTTTACTGATATATATAAACTGTCTTTAGTGATATATTTAAAAATTGTGAAGTTGAACATTAACAAAAAAAACACTTGAGGCATTCTCATTTGGCAATGCTTCAGATGTTTTTGGTTATGCAGATAAAAAATGGTACAACAAAAGTGGTAAATAACCAATGAATGAACACAAGATTTTGTAGTTAATAAGCATGTAACATATTGATTCTAAAAAGCAATTTAGGTTTTAGGTTGGAATTGCATTGAAGGTAACAACTCCTGTGCCAATCTATGTAGAAAAATCTATTGAACCCTGCGAGAGTGTGCCACCTCACATTTAAACTCTTTTTGTCTTGCGCTTTGCTTCATCGCAAACGCACCACATAACCCCCCCCCCCCCTGCTTTAAGGAAGGAATGAGTCGCCGACTGTACGAAAATTTGGCAGAACGTAGGAAAAATGTTCGTGGTTCTTTCCTTCTTTTTTCAACCGTGAAGATTCACACCTGGTGTGCATCCAAGGTCATTCAAAGCCTTGATTAAGCATACATGTTCCGTCTCCAATCTTTCTAGAATTTTCGTTTACCGTTGCACTGTGTGTGACGTAGTGCCTCGTTTGAATGTGATCGCACTCTCATTGGTCAACAAGTTGACTCGCCCCAGCATGCAATTCGGCAACGCTGCTGAAAATATTCGAAAAAGTTAGTAGCGTATTTTCTTTAAAATGCGAAGGACGTGAAAAACGAGGGGCCTTTTTCCCGAAGGAATGGACGGAGGACTCCCCGTATTGAGTTCTCTGCCAAGAATACCATGTGTTAAGTATTCGTTTTAATATCAAATTTTCTGCTTTTAAATTAAATTGTGTAATGCCCATGTCTTCTTTTAAATTTTACAGTGCTAAAATTTGGGTCACTGCATGGTTGCCGTTATGCCACCTTTGCATCAGTAAGCTGTTCTTACTGTTTTAAGAAAAAGAATCTTTGACTAAACATTTAAAAGTGCCTTCCACTCAGTATTTTACTTACTGACAAGTCCTTTATTTATGAAATAAAGTATTTGGCTTTCATTGAAATATATTTTCCATTGTTCTGACCCCAACGGCCAAATACAGTAAGATCATTTTCGTAGCCATGTATTTCTCAATGAACTGAAATGTTGGAATTCATACGCATTGTATACCTGGTCATTCAGGAAGAGATTCATTAACTCGATCAGATTAATGAGCATTTATATTCCGAAAGTGCCATATGTATTTCCTGTGCCATAATTAGTATGTCAATATGCTGTCTTATTTAGTGCGGTAGGGCATTAAAAAAAAAAAAAAAGAAAAGAAGACTTGATAATGTATGACTTGTATGACTGGTTATTTGAAGCGGTAAAATATTTGGCGTCCAGGGGACTTTTACTTTCTCCCCTCCAAATTTAAAAAGAAGTGAGTTTCTGTTTTGCCGTTAGTCATGTACTGGAAATCAAGTGACATGCATTATGAAACTCAGCCGTGAGTGCTACTTCTTACTATTCTCGAGACCATAATTAATATGATGGTTTCTCTAATGCCTATCTCATCATGTATTTAAGTGCAACTAAACTGACATCAGTATGCTGGGTGTTTTGCTAATTATATTGAACTTCTACATTTTATATCGTTTGTTCAAATGTACCACACAGTATTATTTTGATATGCTTGCACATGTTTAATAATTATGCACTTACAAAAAAGGCTCATTACTGACTGGATAAAATGTTCTTTTGTAGTGACAAAATAAAAAGAATACATGATTTACAAAAACAAATGTCTGTCTTCAATTTTATATTGTGGCAAACACATTTTCTTACAGATGAATTAATTCCTTTGAATGCATAAAAAAATATGACTCTAATACTTATCTTTATTCAATTCCTATGAGAATATAAATTCAAACAAGTCAACGCTATATTTCAACAAACTTGTACATAAACTTCACCTATGCAATTATCAGGGAATGGTTCCCAGGTATGTGATTATAATTATTGTTATTTTTGATGAAAAACAATAGTGCCATTCATGCCTACTCCAACATCTTCCTAAACTAATTATTTTTTTTATCGCGAAACGTGGTTGCAGTCTTATCTGAGTTATTGCGGCTCACAACTGCAATCTGCAATATAAGAAAAATTTAGATTATTTATTCCATTTTTAAAAATCTTTAAATTATTTTATATATTTTTTTTTTCCATTTTTCATCTGCACCACAAACCCCTATTTTTGAAAATAATTACAAACTGAGCATTAACAAATCTATTTATTCTATCTGCATTTGCCAAAGAGGTAATACGGTAAGGTGCACACTTTCCTATTTTAAATTTTATGAAACCACATTCGTTAATTCTTTGCGATATTGATGTGTTCCATTTCTGACTTGATTCTTCATCATACTAAAAAAAGAAGAACGGTTTATTATTTTTCATTAAAATGAAGGTTTCCTTATTATGATTTCGCCTCTCACCCTTATTTTGACCCCTGCTTCGGCTAAGGAAATCAAACAGTATTCATCTATTACACAAAATGTGGTTTTTTTTTCTCTTCATACAGAGATCACGATTAAACATGCTTTAAAAATGTATTGCTTTTAAACACGTTTCTGAGTCTATATTTTGTTTCTTAAATTTGTTAAAGTACCAAAATTTTAAAAACTTAGAATAATTTGTTTCAAAAATGCTATTAAAACTCTTTTAGAGAGCATAGCATATATTTTTATAGTTCTATCTGCTCCGATGTCAACGTAAGAAATAATGTTAAATAACATCAAGCACAAATATTTTCAGATTCCTTTCAATTTTAAAAAACATATCATACCAGAAATCGTGGACGATACTCTACATTTTGTTTCAGAAATTAATACTAAAAGCAAATTTGTAAACTTACATTAACGTATAATACCCATGTTGAAAAATACATGTATATATATTTATTTTTTAAAATAAAAAAAACTTAAACTTAGTGGTGTGACAGCTCATGAGGACCAAGACTCGCTGTGTCTGTCCCAGCTAAAGAACTAAGGGTGCTGGGGGGAGGCAGGAGTAGATGTTACGGTCAGGTGGTCGGTTTGACGAGGAACCCCCAGGGTTTAGCTTCCAAGCACGCTTGGTCTTCATTTTATCGACCAACTGAAGGGATGAAGAACTGAGTAAACCCTACAGACCCCGGAGATCGAACCAAAGAAAGGTAGCACAGAAGGCTATCACTCAGCCACTGGGATGCTATTTTTCAACACACAAATAAATTTTCTGCTCACATGAATGAAGAGAAATAGTGTTAAGACTGTCAGACGGTTTTTTAATAGTTTCTTTAAAATAGACCTTTTCATAAATTTTGTGTTTGTGTTATCGAAAACTTAGAACGTAAATCTTAATTTTGCTTTATATAGATATGGTGGGATAAAAAATCAAACACATTGAAACAATTTTAATAAATTCTTAAAACTGTGTATTCATTCATAAGTTGACAAAAATGTAAAGCTTGTTTCCTAAAGTATTGCAGTTTGCACTATTTGTGAAATTTTATTTTATTTTATAAATGTTAGGGGAGAGCGGGGCTAAACCGTACAGCGAGGGTAAACCGTACACCCATTTTTTTTTTTTTTTTGGCCTAGATTTTAAGGCAGACAATAATGTCAAGTTCTGCAGTCTAGCGGCAGATTGCGCAAGTTTACAGTATAGATATCGTTTCGCTATGCGTCTGAGTATCAGTGTCTCAGTAAAAAAACCTGTTTTTACTCTTTTTCTTCTAATTTTCGTCCAGTACTAAATAAAAGGTAAGTGAAGAATCTTTTCTTGTATGCTAATAACTGTAAGATCATAATAAACTACTTCTCTTAAGTTCTCTTTTGGTTGTTAGCGATGATTGGTTAAGTGATAGAATTTAAGGTTATTTTAATATCTTGCCACGAGGTACAGATTGGGGCTAAATCGTACAGAAGTGTACGGCGTAGCCACTAACTGTAAAAGCTGAAAAGCTAGGGCAGAAAAATTCAAAACGGGTGAACACGGGACTAAAAGTAAAACCAAAGCGAATCCTAAACCCAAGAAAACAATTTCTAAAACAACAGTATCTGCAAAATCTAAAAGCAGGAGAAACATCAAATTTGATGATTCATCATCAGAAGACGAACTTCCTGATATGAAAGACGTTGTCGAAGACGATTATTTAGATGATTTGGACTCAATGAAGTCATTTCTTGATAAAGGGTTCACAAGAGAAGCTTCAGGTTTCAAGGATGTTTGCATTTTGGGCGGTGATTTCGGCAAGGACAAAGAGCTGTGGTACATTTGCTGCTTATGTTCAGGGTGGATCCATTCAGCTTGCAGTGCTGCGGAGTCTGCAGACAACTACATTTGTGATTTATGTACAACGCTTAATGTGTGACCTTTTTTCTGCTCTCTTTTAGGTTTGTAATGAAATCTTAGAACTTTTTTATTAAAGTTAACCTGATTTTTTTTGGATTGTAGTTTGTTCTAAAATTTTACAATTGTAATACACAGTTTCTTAGTTACGACCTTTATAAGTAATAAAATGTTTTTGTACAGTAAACTATTGCATTGCAATCATTACTTACCTAAACAGATGATTTTTAAACTGTACGGTATAGCCCCGACCCCCAGGGCTATTTCGTACAAGCTAACTTTTTTTTTAATCACCAATTTTTATATGTAAAAAGTGGAATAGTTTCAAAATGTTTACGTATGATCAGTAGCCGAATAATCAAATTATATATTGCTTTTGTTCATAAAACCTTTACTTTGTAATTTGCTATGTATCGACGAATCTCCCTTATGTGTACGGTATAGACCCACTCTCCCCTACACTAAAAAAAAAATTACCAGAATATAACTAAAATTTCAAAGTCCGAAAAGGAAAGACACTAATACACCGGTAAATTATTACGACACTTGGTAAAATAAAATAATAAGACACATGTTCTATTTTAAAACAAATAAAATTCAAGTACATATTTGTCGTATTAAAACTAAATAACGTGCAGCTCCATTGCAATGTAAAAACAACTAAATATCCTGCAAACAAAAAAAAAACGAAAAGAAATAATTTGTTTGGGAAGTTCTTTGTGTAACTATCCGGAAATTTTTGCAATATATCACTAGAAAGTTCCTTATCAGTGGAACGAGAAAGAAGATTTATGATTTACCACAGTATGCTCCCATGGAAAATTAAATTTCCTGACACATGCCTGTGTAATACCATTTCGGGAGTCAGAATGTCTGTATTTATGAGCCACATTGCAGTAAAAGCTTACAAGGGAAACGACTGAAACAATGCTGATAGCAATCTTTATCGAACGGCTTTTCGGAGCGTTTGGTAATCTAAAACGGGAGAGTGTGACATTTAAGGCTTTATGAGCGAAACGTTTTCTTTATAATCTTTTAGTGGAATAACAGTATTTTTGAAACTTCGACAAAATGAAGTAGACGATGTAATAGATACGATTTGCTAAAATTCGATAAAACATTGTCTAATAACCGAAAGAACTACAGAAGACACTAAAATAATCATTAAGTATATGTATCTTAAGAAGGATATTTGATCTAATAAATGACGATTTACATGCTTAGAAACCATTTTGGTAAAAACTACCATAGTGATAGCTATGGATAAAACTTTTATACCAAAACAACACACCATACAAATGCATATATTATTATTCATTCGTTGTTGAATGGACACAGGTTTACAAAGATATCTGTGTTCTTGGTACACAAGTTGAATGAAGTTCGGTGGCGATGTTACAATCCTACTTCAAATTAAATATGTTTAAAAAATTGAAACATTAAAGAGGTTCAATTTCCCAATAAATCTACTGATTTAGATAATACTGTATTATTTAGATGCATCTGGATATCTGTTAATTATCTGCACCCGTTAGGAGTGTCTTATATTATTGGACTTATTTCGTTATATAAGTATATTTAGCATGGCTCTGGATATCCTTTACCACGTCTGCTAAGCTTTATTCATTTATTTTATTTTATTGTTTTTAATTATTTAATATTAATCTAAGTTACTTTTTTGTTTTCTTTCCTTCCTCAATTAATGTATTCTTTTGCTGCCATTGCGGTGTAATTGTGACATAACCAAATTATAACAAGTATTTTTAAATACAAATAACATTCACTCTAAGCTGGCAATATTATACCGCGTGTAATGAAATGATATCACAGCAAGATTTAGTGTCATCCCTTACAGCGGAAGGGCACTGCAAGCCTAATCCTAAAAGACGAGCATATGAATAATTTCACTCCATAATCTTACACCACCGTAAGTTACGATTAAAAAATGCGATTCTTTGTATCTTGTTAAGCTTTTTTCTTAATTATATCTGTCGCAACATGTAATGTAACCAATTTGGGATTCATGGAACAAGTACTCTTACCGATATAATGTTAATAACTCAACAATAAATACTAATTAATTATTGCCTAGCATCTATTGCAAAGAATGTATCAGATATTTTCCGCAATACAAATGTAATCTTCCTCTATTAAGTCTGGCTTTAACTAACTATTGTGATATCTTTTTTACTGATGTTATGCAATGCCTGAAAGAAACGGTTTAAAAAGCATATTTAAAATATTTATTTCGAAAAACGTTCTATAGACAAGCAAAGATAACTAGCACTGCTGATATTCTGAAATAATGAATAGTTAGAAAACCTTTAAAAAGATTATCAATTTTATACAAAAATGAAACATTCAACTTAATCCCATTTAAAACTTTTTTTCGTCGTCTAGAAATGATTACCGTTTCGTTTCTTCGTTTTTTTCTGCATTTCATATGAGCTAAAAACCATAACAATTCTTAATGCATTCAACTGTAATAAAATTTCTTTTTCTGCAAGTATGTTTTTAAAAGATGCAGAAAATAACGGGTATTATATTTCACGCTCTTTGGAGTTAATTATAATTGCTCTAATCCTATTTAGAATTTATGAAAAAACAAACATTAAAATATCTTCTCTGTTTTTACATTTGATACGGCTTATGAAATGTGCTAGAAAACGCATGTGACAAATATATAACACGAATAAAAAATGCAATGAAAGAAAGTACATTTCTTAAGATTAAAATATTTTTTTTTAGTTTTGTGATCAGTTTCACACAAATTATATTCTATGTCAATAAATATGAGAGGGAAATTAGTTAGGAAAAAATCTAAAGAAAAGTGTAAGATTTTACATTTATTACTTTAATATTCAGAAAGCATCACACTAGTCTCTAAAAAAGCAGAAATATTAATTAAAAATGCATTTTATAATGTGTTTTTTTCCTGCCAAAGTATATTATTGTATTAATAATGCTGTTTATTTTATTCGTGTCAGAGATAGGTACTAATGAATAAAACAGAAAAAAATAATTTTGCTATAAAACAGTTTATGTGTAGGAGTTAAACGATATAAATATGTCAAGAAAAGCGTATGTTCCACTATAAAATTAGGCTAAATATGCAAAAGTTTTCTGTTTCAGAAATTTTTCGTAGTAGATTATTTCTGTAATTTGTTTGTTCTTCGTTTCTACGATCATGTATGGGAAGATATATGCTAGAATTTAAACTCTTCCTAGTACTGATAATAATAATAATAATAATAATACTTAGAATTCACTAAAATAAAACACCTAACAGTTTGAAAGAGTAAAATTGCTTTTATTTTGTAATAACTCACTCTCACAGAAACGCATGCTCAAATCCCACAAAACTTTCGTCGTATTTGACGAAATCGCTTCGTGAAAGATGCTCCGAGTAAACATTTCGTCAAATTGACGAAAGTTGTGTGGTAACTTTTTTAACTCGCGTGATTACGTGAGGAAAGAACCGTTGTAAATGACGAAATTTATCTTGACGATTGGAGATTCCTCGAAAGTGCGAGCTCTAGTTAAATAAGGTGAAAGTGTTGTTAGATTAGTTTTTACATAAAAAGGAACTAGTATTTTCTTTTCAAAAAAAATAACCAAACGACAGAAAGGTCGTTTTATATAATTTACAGTCCAAGAAATTAAGCTTATGAAAATAAGGATAACATTGATGATGGTGTACGTCAGAGTCCACCGTTTTAATAAGACAAATTACGAAATTAGGTATTTGGATTCTATGTATTTAAAACATCTCCTTCAATACGTTTCGATGAAAGTGATCAATTATGTATCAAATAAGGTACGAGAACTTCACTAGGTGTAACTAAATACAAAATACTCTTAACATCATAGAAAACTTAGAATTTCATTTAAAAATTTGATATGAAGCATGTTCTTCTCAACAAATGTTGCTTTACTTGAATTGAATAAACTACTTTTACCAGTAACCTTTATTAGTTATACTTAATTTGCTTTGTTCCATAACCCGAATCTAGTGTGCAAAGTCATTACTCTCATTCAAAGAAATCATTTAATTTACGAAGAGATCAGGTTTTGGTCTTCCCTAAAATTTTTATTAATAAATAATAGTTCATGTATCACGCTCCGAAAATCAAAGCCAAGTGAAATGAAATATGTTTCTGAAAATAAGTGTTGGAATATAGAAGCTCTAGAGTGGTATTAATATTAACCATCAACTGCAAACCGAATTCCTCGCCCTTTTAAGGCATTTTCATTATTCATACAGGATGAATAATGCTTTGTGTTTTCTCGAATCCGTTAAGTTACGAAGAATTCGAATCCGAATGCATTCAATTGTATGCACAAAGCACAATTCTAAATAATAAATATTTTTATAAAAAGTTTGTGTATGTAGAGCTTCTGAGACAAATGTTGGTGCGAAAAAAATAATGAAATACAGTATTAAATGATGTTTACAATCTCTTTAAAATAAAGTTAAATTCATTTTTTTTTTAATTTGTTTTCACGAAATTATCAGCTTGTTTGGTAAAAATTAATATAAAGACTATTAAAAATGTAAACAGTAAGATACTTGCAACAATAAATATACCTGTAGAAAATTTTATATCTTCCGTTGCTGTTCAATGTTTTAGAAGTTGAAAAATCTAGTGAAAAATACTGCGATAGGCAATCAAACATACAAATAAGCGAGCGTTCTTTCGCCGTTTATTCCGATAAGGGACATATGTCATCCGATTATTTTAGGTTCTACTTTTTCCTTTGATTTTCATTGGTTGAAGAATAATTAGAAAATAAAAATAATAAGAAATAAAATTAATGATACTGAAAATAAATGCATAAATTTTCTATCAAAAAGAAAACTAATACTTATTGTGAAAACAAAATCCAATTAATTCACTTTCAAAACTGGGACTCGATAGTGGAGGGGTCCCCAACCTTTTTGAACCCAAGAGCACATACCAGAATATCGATTGAATGTCAAGCACCATTTATTTTTTCAAGATAAATTTATAGTTGGTGGATATAGTTATACACATTTCATATAACGCACAAAAAATTTAATTTCAAAAATTAATTTAACATATGAATATAACTGGTATTAATATTCATGTGTAAAATAAATGATTACTAAACTGCTTGCAAAGTATACGAAGTATTAAAATTATTTATAAAATATGTAAAATATAGCCAATGTGATCTTTGCATTGCATTTCACTGGCCAGCGCTTCATAATTGGGAGAATATGATGAAACTCCTGCTCGCAAGCAATCGTCAAGGTAAGTCCAAAAATAAATCAATTGTATTTGTGCTTTTTCACGTTGTTCTATCTTTGGACTTACATTTTAGTACAAAGCATTTTGATTATTTGTCTTATTATCGGCAAGGTGTTGATCTTTAAGTCGTTATCGATATTTTGATTTTATGATATTCGTTGTCATTTATCATTGTAAGTTTATTCATATATTTTAGGCCCTTTATTCAATACTCTAGATTTTAAATGTTCTCTTGTTTAAAATTTAAAACTGAAATATTTTATCCTTGGGTACAAATAGCGGGCGCACCTAAATCGACCTACGGGCGCCATGGTGCCCGCGGGCATAGGGTTGGGGACCCCTGCGATAGTGCATAGCTTACAAAGTACTTGACTAGATGTATGTCAATTTACATTGCCTAAACATTAATTCAAGCAATCAACCAACATTGTCCAAAAAAGTGTTTGTGTTGTGTGTATTAACATTATATTAAATTCAACATAAACTAGTTTACCCAAACAGAAGGGGTTTTTTTTAAAGAAAACTGCACATAATATCCAACGTTACGGTAGTTTTTTCTAATTTACGCTGTTCATATGTATGATGGCACACATGGATAAGAGAAATATAAATTGATGCATATAAATGTTTTTTTTTTTCAATAAGACAGTTTGCAATTGCTAAAATGTAAAATATTAACAGGTACATATATTCCTCTTTGAATTGAAATGTTAAATAATGCCTTTAAAATAACATCGAAATTTTTATTTTTATTTATGTTGAACCACTTTCAACGTTATCAAAATTGCCAAGTCAACATAGTTTCAAGCAAATTGAATGAAATAGTTTTAACCTTATCAAAGCGTTTTTCTTCCTGACTAACTATCCGATGGAAATACATATTTTTGAAAGTTTAAATAAATATTCATTGAACAAGGTATAGGGTTCCATTTTCCCCTGCAATTTCTTTAAAGATATGTCTTCCAAAAGTCTTACAATCAAGCAAGACAAAAGTATATTATTTTGCAAATTTTGAAATTCAGGTGGTGAGTAACATTTTGTGGTAAGTCAATGTTTTGGAAAATGTAGTTACTTCAATTTTCCATATTATGGGATGTCATCTATCTTTATTTACAGTAAACTAAAGAATACTTCAAAAATTTATCAACAAATGGCACCATTAGTTTTTCTTATTAAATACCGTAACATTAAAACTAGTGCAAAACACCGGGGTTTTGTTTTCGAAATATTAATCGCTTGACTTACTCTACTACGTTTCTTACCCCCTCATATCTTTACAAAAAAAACTGAATTGTACTTCAAACTTATTTTTATTCTCAGGTAAAGCTAATACAAACAAATATTGAAGAACATTTTCGGTGTAAACGCAATCTTTTGTTCTGAGATCTGCATTTATTACATAAATTGAAGAAACTGTGAGGAATTCAGAACAGTGACAAGAAGTATTTGATCATGTTGGGGAATGTGGGGTAAAGTGAAATAGTGGGCAAAGTGAAATGGTGAAATATTTACTTTGTTAGCAGGGCCACCTACTGGAAAGGCCCTTATTCTTGCGGGCCGTAATTTTCGCGAAAATGAATATATCGGCGATTTCGCGAGCTGAAAATTTCGCGAATTTTATGGGTACAGAACCGAAAGTTAAAAAATTCCAACAGGACCTAAGTAAAGTTGAGAAAGTTGAAAAATTCCAGAAGCACATCTTTTGCATAAAACATTTTAAGAAACTTCCTTTTGTCCGAGGAAGCTGGTATAAATATTGTAAGTGAATGAGCTGCCTTCTATTAATTTTATTGTTTTATATTCGAGGAATAGTTGTATATTATTCAAAAAATGGAAAAAGAAAGAAAGTTGTCAAGAAAACGCTTTTAACTGCGCCATAAATCATTAAATTTTGGGTAAGTGAAAAATTTCTGATTTTTTTTATTATTATTTGAGGCGGAGAAAAAAGTATTTCATGAGGCTTAAATTTTCGCGATTACGACGGGCTCGCGAAAATAAGGGCCTTTACAGTATTTAATAACATTTTAACTATGGTGCAGTAGTTGATTTCAGTCTAAAAATAGCTAACTCTAAAGATCAAGCTAAATAATTAATGCAAGCCATTTTCAAAAATACTTATCTAATTTAGGGATTCAAGAATCTAGATATATGAAGCAATCTGATACAGGAATTGTAAGTCCAAAAATGTGTTGTTAAGCAGTCAATGTGTAGATGAAAGATTTAGAAGTTGCAGTGAAAGTAGATTTTACATGTTGTATTCCGTTGGGAATGTATTTGACATTCAGTCGAAAATGAAATATAAAATAAAACGATTTGTTTCACTACTAAAATTGAGTCTTCTCTGTTCAAAGTACTTCGCATACTGACAATATTTCGACAGGAGTGAAAAAATAATTACTATTTTTGTAGGAGGGAGTAAAAATAATGCATTTTGAAAAAGGGAAAAGATCGTGGCTTGTTGTTTCTTGTTAATATTAACCCTTTCAGCCCTGGATTTTTTAATGTGAAAAAAAAATGTTGTTAATTATTCTTGATGGATAGCTTCTTAAGACCATAAATACCAAATTTGAACTCATTTGCTTAATTAGTGTAGGAATTAATTAGCGGTGGTATCTCGCTTCCAATTAATTTTTTTGTCGTTTTTTTAGTGCCAAAAGGGTTAAAACTTTTGCAGTTTTCTCGGTTCGAAAAAGTATTTTCCAAGAAACAACTACATTCACTTCGTTTTATTTTCGCTAACTAATAAATGCTGTTCCTTTTTAAGGAATTTAATTATCACAACTGATCTGTTGGAATTGAGACTTTGTACTGCATTATAAATTCAATTTTACATTCTAAAAGAAACAAGCAGTTATGCTTTTAATTCCTTGTTAACCTACTTTTTTTTTTTTTTTTAATATAATTATCTGACAAATTACTTTGTTTTTGTCGTATCCTTGCTTTTAGTCTTGTCTTTACGTAACATTATGTCTGTACGTCGTCGTTAATTTTGAGTAATAGGAAACCGTCTTATTAAAATATACTAATGATCTAGTGCGGTCCTAATGTGGATTATTGTATTTCTTTTACAATCAAAGACGAACCACAAATTTCAAAGTTCGTTACTTTATACTTTATTAAAATTAATATGAGCAACTAACAATGTTCTTATAATTAACGCAGTAAAGTCTGAGTGACTTTAACGCTTTAATAAATCAGATTTATAATAAGAAGAACTTAAAACTACACGTGTACAAAGCATTGAAACGCATTTCAGGTAGCTTTTACTTTAAGGATTTGCAGATATAATTTGTAAACTGAATGAGCAAACAAAATTAGCGAAATAGCTGAAGAGTAAAAAAATGCACAGAACTCTTCCTAGACATTAAAATGTTGTCCAAAGATACACTTCAGTTGATAACGAAACATAAAAAAATATTCAAATTCATTCATTCCTTGCTGTATGGTTTCGCAAAATTCATCTTTAAAATTAAAAATATTTGTTCGTACAGTAAAACCCTGTTAAAACGCGGGTGTCGGGGGACATGTTTGGCACCCGCGTTATAACATAACCGCGGTGTAGTGAAACTATACCGCGGAACCATATTCACGAAATAATAATCACTTTTGCTGCATCATTTTTAACTTTATCAATTACTCGTAACTTTCCTTCCCCCTATAGTATATTTTTTTATTTTCTTCGCAACCACTTTATTCACTGTAATTCCTGTGCAAGAAGCACACATCACAGCTGTGCAAACAGTCTATCGAGCGATAGGTTATAAACCAACTGTGTTCCGAGAAAAAAGTTGCTTAAAAATCTCTTTGTGTTATCAACATGGGATTGTGAAGGGGGAGAGGTCTTAAGAAAAGACTATATTTAGAAGAGGAGGAACGCATTTCTCACTGGGGCTGGAATACAAAGGTTGATAGCGCTATAAAAGAAGTTACGCGCGCATAACTAGACTTCTGAAAAAGGAGTAGTTAAGCGTTGAACTGAACAGTTCCTGACAGAGTAAGCTCCGCTCATGTCAAGAGAAACAAACAAAATCGGGGCGATCGCACCCGATTTTGAAATCAAGCTATAAATGTTCTAGTTTGAAAGACAGAAAAAGCATGAAAAGGTGTGCATCATGCTTATCAATATAGGGCTTTATCTGTTAGTGTGTCTGGTGAGGGAATGGGTGCTCTTTGGCTAGAATATTTGTGTGCTCGGGCTGGCTTTATTTACAATGGTAAATAAGGAATCACCTTTAAATGACAGTGATAAAGGGTGGTTCAAACGTCGGGGGACAAGATCACCGCGGTATATCCAATTACGTGGTATGCTCAGGTGCGGTATAACGGGGTTTTACTGTACTTAACAGAAGTTAACTCAATGGACTTTTAAAAATACTACCAAGAAATACGTAAGCAGAGCTTAAATATCTAACTCGAATTGCAGAGTAGATCTTCTTCAAAGAATATTTAGCGTGTAGTTTATTTCATTTCAGAAACAGAAAAGCTAAATTCAGTAATCTTGATTTGTAGTCGTTAACTGAAATTGTTTTAGGGAAAAGTAAGTATAAACCATATTAAAAGCGGTTATTCAATCAGTAAGAAAGACTTTCCATTAACTCAGAGTGTGTTTGCCTTTTAACGTAATCATGCTGTTTATATGCGCTGCTGTTTTTATTTTATTTTTTGAACGGAAGATCGAAAAGAACGGGGAAAAAACACAAGGAAGAAAAGACTGCGCAAAAAAAAAATTAACAGGATTTTAGTAAACATTTAAATACTTTTTGAATAATAAATGCAGTGTTAGTCAAACCATTGACCCATTGTTCAAAATAGATAAATACATGAGTAAATAAACATAAAGGTTTTTCCTGCAATACATTTATTTTACGAACAGAACCGAAAAACAAATATGTTTTCCTACATTTTGAATTGTCAATATAGCCATCTTTGGCTTTTATGACTTCCAAAATTCTTCGGGGCACCTTGGTGATGTGTATCTAGAAAATATCTATTAATTTAAACTGTAATTTACAAATAAAATAAACATAAGTTTTTTCAGGTTAAAATACTAAAATTTAAAACATACACGTTTGGAATAATCAATTTTTTGTTAATAAGCAAAACACTGTAAGCACTTTAATTAACCAAGCAGGAAAAACGTACCACCTTTTAACATGACTTTGGTATGGAGTACTTAATAAAGCCCACTTACTTTCTTTCGCACCTCTACTTAAAATTGTTTTTAGCCTGAATGTAGTTCATTGAAACCATAATTACGTTTTCCAAGCAAGGATGTTCCTCTTTTTCTTTGGAGGGGCATTCTATTCTTAACTCGATCGATGTTTCTTTAACTGACCCCCAGTCGTGATTATCATTCTAGGTGTACTTTCATAATAATCTAAAGAACAATAGTATTGTTATTCTGCTATTTCCATGTTACCGTTTGTTCGCAACTTTGTCCACCAGTTGACTGTGTTTGATGGGTATGCAAAAATATTGATAAAATCAAATGTAAAAAGCAAAAAAACAATCTAAACCTGAAGAATACAAAAAAGACTAATGTCTTGCGCATTAATGCTTTCAAAATATTCCAACTGTCTAAACTATTTGCTTAATTGAATATCTAAATACAATGCACCTTCACTGTTCATAACTTTTAAGTAAAGGAATTAATTATCAAGAGGTGCTGGAGGTGATGGCGTCGTGGTAAGGCGTGAGGATCGATCCTGGCAGTGACGGTGGATTTTCAAGATGTAGAAAATCGTCTGCGCCCAGGTCGTATGGTTGTGCGGCATGGAAAAGATCCCTTGAGTAGACATTTGGCTTGGTTGCTCTCGGCTAAATTAAATTCCTAGTGCAATTTCGCATCAACAAAGGCCGGGTGCTCGCCCTTTCAGGTGGAGAGACCTAGCGTCAAAACTCTCAAGCGGCGATAGTACCACACTCATTGCGGTGCCGCTGAAAGGGATGGTACCAATATCTCGGGAACGCACTAGGTCTGCAATTTGCAAAAGCCAACAGCAACCCATTAGAAAATAAAAAAAAAATTATAGAGGTTTCCTGGTAATTTCGAAGCTTTACTCATTATAATAAATGTCTGGCACTCAAGAGAGACATTTCTTTGAACTGCATTCATTGCAAGAATTTCCGAAATGCAACTGATTCTTAATTAAATTATTCTCAGAAGATAGTGTTTTATAAGCACATGGTGTACGCGCATTCCCGGGAAATCAAATTGTAACACTAACCATTAGAAGAGTAGTCACCACATCCACCCTGTATATTCACATCCTAATTTTTATCTGCTATTAATTCGTTCAACCGAGCTTTCGTGACGTTGCATCCGTTGAATATGTAATAAAGCACCTGAATTACTGAGAGAAACGAACACTTCACTCAATGTTCTGAATTTCGAGAGCGATTCGGCAAAGGTAGAGACATTAAGCTTACAACTTTACTTGCCACATGCTTCCTCATAACTTAGAGATGCCTCAATTTGAAAATTCAGTTTTGAGGAAAATGCATAGATGCAGTAACTTTCAAGCGCGAACATGTGTACTGTAGATTTCTTCAAGAGGATGTTTCAAAATGGTATTAAATGTACCTTTTGCACATATATTAAATAAAATATTAAGCTATATTGCTGTAGTTTTATATTTTATTTAGATAAGAAATATTTTATTCGAAGTACAATATCTAACAAGAAGAATATGATCTGCATTAGGTATAAAAAGGAAAATTGGCCTTATGAAAAAATGTTCACAAATTTATAAAGTAAACGCTCAATCTCATAATAAAACTTAGCTGCTGTGTAATGGGGCTTTACAATTAAACAATGTCATAAAACCCTTCATACAGCGCAAAGTACTATGAATAAATATAAATGAAATCATCTATCATAGAAATCTTCCTTCATGGATGATTGTAGATGAAGCACATGTAAAAAAAACTTGCATTAGGATGCTTTTTCAAACTCATAAAGCCAGCTAGAATAATATTAGCAGTTCGGATGTTAAAAAATTTGGAATGGCATGTTACTTACGTAAATCTCATAGAGAAGATTTCTTAAATCTTATTGGTGGAAAAATTGCGAAACTATACAACACCACCGTAGCTTTTAAAGCTTTTGAAATAAACGATGTTATCAGTTTATCAGTACTGATACTGAAGAAAAACCTGTTAAAAACACTTTATTCCCATGCCACAGCCTGCAGCAAAAAAATGCTCGAAATTCCCAACATAAGTTTCTTTTTCAGTTATGAGATTTGACTACGGTTGGATTAATCAAATAAAACTACTATCCAGAGTCATCAGTTTGGTCTAGGAAAAATTAGAAAAATAACCATGTAGTGAGTACAATAGGGATATAGGATATTAATGGCTTTATTATTTCCCCAACCAGGTTGGTAGTATACTACTAGACCGACTTATATCAAAGAAACTTTCTTCAAACAATCGCTTTGTGACTATTTATAGGGCTCTAATTGAGAGCAGAAAAAATAAAGTGCTAGAAAAATTAAAATGCTAGTAAAACGCAAAAATTCACAGGCAACTTGTATGCATTATTAACAATTCAATTTCTGAAAATTGAACTGCAAAACAAAATGGTACTTCTCATTAGAAAAATTAAATCATTTTGCCTTTTTTCGGACGCGGGTAGGTGATTAGGGAAAAGGGGAAGTAATGAAAAAGAAAAAAAAAACTGGTTTCAAAAGCAGAAACATTAGATCATTCTACGCCTTACTACTTTTTTAATTAAAAAAATACAAAATTCGAAACAAAATCTTATTCTATCCACAAAAAAAAATATTTTCGCCCTAACACTAAGCCTAACAGAGCAATCGAATGACCACTTTGAGACTTGAATCAAAACTGTTAAGTTTTAGGTTTCTATTTTATTTATTTATTATTATTATTATTATTTTTTTTTTTTTTTTTTTTTGAATTTACTGCACGAATTTTTCTATAATATGTAGTTACTTAAATAGCTATATATTAAAGAGAAAGTTGCGCAATATTTTTTTTTTTTTTGTTTTTGTTTTTAGTGGAAACTTGTAGTTCTTCAATTTTGTTTTAAGTCTCAAGACCGTGCCGGTAGATTTAATTTAGTGTTAATTTAAAGCTCTAGTAGAGGGCAGTAAAAATTATTAAATGCATAAAAAATAAGGGTGGGATACGGAGATATGAAGCAACTTTTCAATTACAGAAAAGAAAAAAAAATTGGCTCACCCTAGTGCTTATTTATCAATATCTTTTTCAGAAAATATTTTTTCGTTTTGTTAAACTCTGCCTTAAAGATTAAAAGGCTAGTTCCCATGAATCAAGTTTGCTTTGATCATTACTTGCCATTTAAGAACATGTTTTGCTTTTATATCTTTCATGGTCTTTAGATGATTGCCAGCTGAATTTTTATATTACAAATGTCATACAAATCCTGTTTGTTTTACAGATTTCTAATCATCGTTACATTATATATTATGCTGGTGTCTGAACCTTATTTTCCAACTCTATTTTTAATGACATATCGTCAGTTTGGTAGTTTGCCCATAATTTTGATATTTATTTAGTGTATTGCAAGATGTAAAACTGAAACTGGACATAATAAGTGCGAAGTAAATTTCAGTATATAATGAAATACCTTTCAATTAATATTTTTCTTAGATAAAGAAATGTACAAACATATTTTTAAATTAAAAGTAATTAAGCATATTTTTAACTTTATGCATTTTCTCACATGCAGTAACTATACTCTTTTTTTTTTTTTTTTTTGGGAAATATAGTTTCAGTATAATGTAGTGCCTTACAAACCGTAAACTTCTGTACACGGTAATATACTCAATAGACGTGATACATTAGCTTGCAACCCTTTTTCCGACAAAATGACTTGGAGAAAATTCTTACTTTCTTAACTACACCCCTGAGCCTTTTTTGTTTCTCGCCAACGTCAGTTTATTAGACAGTTGCAGTTTTTAAAATGTGTTTGAGTATTAATAAAAGATATACTGTCGTTAATATTGTTCAAGGTATTGCATGTTTTTCCTTTTTTTTTCGTATGCGGTTCTTCTCCTATAACGGTGTTTAAACATTCAATTTTTTGGTAAAATGTTAATTTTTTAGAAGATTTGTCATTTTTTTAATTCTAAAAAGTTATTTGAGTATATTTCTAAACTTAAAAATACATTAATTTATGCTTTAAACAATTGTTTCGAGTCTTTTTCCATTTTTACACATTTAGTTGAGAAAACATAAAATAATATTTATTGCTAGTTTTTTTTTTTTTTTTTGTAGAACTACTCTATCATTCGCGTTTCATTCGATTTGGTTTTTTGAAGATAATTTATTGTAGCACAAAAGGGATTAGCATTCGAGTTGCTAATGGAAAATACATGTTGTTATTTATAATTACAATAGTAGCTAAATATATGAATTCTTTTCTCATGAAAAATTTTCTGATCATTTATAATTTCTTCCATGTTTTATTTATATATTTATTTATTGATTTAGAAATACTATCTTAGTACTATTTGTCATCCTGTAACTATCAATCTATTATACTCTCTACTTCTTCTTGTCACAATTTTACAAATGCTGACATTGCCGTTAAACGAGTAAGATAATTTTCTGTTCATAAACCCCCTCCCCTGTCATGCTCTCCCGTTTCAGATTACCCCTCAAAAGCCGTTCGATATAAAGATTACTATCAAGATTGTTTCACTCGTTTCCCGTGTAAGCTTTACTGAAATGTGGTTTATAAATACAGACTTTCTGACTCCAGAAATGTCATTGCATAGGCATGAGTCAAGAAATTAAATTTTCCATGGAATCATACTGTGGTAAATCATAAATCTTCGATCCTGTTGTACTGATAAGAAACTTTGCGGGGACATATAGCAAATATTTCCGGGAAGCTGCATAAAAGAGCTTCCGAAACAAATTATCACTTCTTTCTTTTTCTTTTCACTGTGTAATTAGTTTTAATTGTAGGAAAAATTCAAATTATAGGAATAAAGGTATTGCAGTAACTGGAGCCGAATATAACGTTTTGCTTGTCATGCTTGCTCGTTAATCTAACAAGCACGAAAGTAAGAGGCTGATTGTTTTATAATTTCAACCTGATCTCTATTCGAAGTTCCTTGGTTTTAGTGGATGTCACATGGTAAAAAATATGGTTCTTGGAGTAATAAGTTAAAAATAAAGAGTTTCAGCTGCTGAAATCGAATATATAAAGACATGCCTGAAATGTCACAAACCGGTACACGAAGACAGTGACAAAGTAGAACTCCTCCCTCCCCGAAATAAAAAATAATTATTATCATTATGCTTCTAATAAGGCTGTGCAGACTAAGTGAGTATTTTAATTGTGGCCCAATTTAGGAGCAATATGATCATAATAGTAATCTATAATACTAATTTAGACCGTTGCAGACTTTAAATTTTTTGTTACAAATATTTATCTTATCTTCAGAGAAAATTTTTCTACCTAAATCTGTTTCAAATAAACGTTTTCATATTCATGCCCTATTTTTCTCATTTTTTTTTCAAATTCGCATTTCGTTACGCAAGCCACTTGTTCTTGTCGGGTCCAATACAGGCGGTGTTTCCATAAATATGGGATTTATGAAATAATTAAAAATAAACTTTAATGTTCATTGGCAAATATTTTTACGATTTATTTGGTATTTAAAAACATTTTTATCAATTTTACATGTATGGTAATTGGATGAGAATTGCTCCACCATAAAAGAAGTGGCTGATAAATTTTAACTTATCAATAATAGCTGGAAATTCCGATAGGAAGAGTGTTATGTTACGTAGCTTAATTGTATATACTGCAATTTAATATTTTAATGTTTTCTTTTAAGTAGCAGGAGAAACTTTACAATATGGAATTAGGACATGTCTCCCTACATGTGAGGTGAATTGCCCCAGTGCATTGGGAGTAATACCCCGTGGAAACAAGTCGATTAAAATAGGAGACACGGAGATTTTTGCACATTTATTACCACAAAAGAACCAACATAAAGTTAAATGTTTAAAATGTAAAATAACACAAAAAGTAAAATTATAATATACTTTTAAACTTTGAAGATGCACCATTAAAAGGAAAT
Source organism: Octonoba sinensis (assembly GCA_038502835.1). NCBI lineage: Eukaryota > Metazoa > Arthropoda > Arachnida > Araneae > Uloboridae > Octonoba > Octonoba sinensis. The sequence goes on from CM076604.1 coordinate 68,588,828, forward strand.
TGCATCTTTAAACTTTAAATTTTATACTTTTTTGCACAAATATGGCGAATTTCAGCCATGTATAGTATAACTTTTATGCATTTAAACCATTCGATGATTGACGAGGTTTGACAGTAATTTTCAAGGCATTTTATGCAAGTACTGATTATCATCGATAATTCCTGGTTTAATTATATTAATTGTTTCCCTAGGTTTTTTTCTGTCTAACATCCTCTCCTTTCTCCAGAACCTTTCCTTTTATAAGTCGTCTTCATTCAGCACTCAAAGCAGTAAATTGAATGACTTTAATATACAAACAAAATAATTAGTGCATGAAGAAGTTCTTGTGTTTAATTCTATGAGCTTTATAAAATTTATAAAACGGTTAATTAAATGGTTAAGTGTATGAATCTTATAGTAACATGAGGGAGTGCAAGAAAACAATATTCAAGAAAACACGTTCAACTGAGTTTTTATGTATCAGACTTATGTTATTATTTGCTACTTTATGTACAATAAATTAATCAACGCTATATATAATTTTAAATTATTTAACTTTAAATACAATAATTCAGGTTGTTGTTGTCGTATCCTCGTGCGAAGCGAGGAAGAATGGGTGCGCTGCTCCTGAGTCTAACGGGGCCCTTGTAGGCAGGAGTCCGACTTCCGCCCCTTTAATTGTGGTCTCTTAATTTTTGGAACCAGCTCCCAGATGAGAGACCGTCACCTGGGTGTGGCACCCCCAGGGGTATCGTTTCACTTGGAGGACATTGGAGCCACGCCCTATTTAACGTGCACCAGCTCCCTTTAGCGTACACGGCCTCACAGGAACCAGACGCGAGAGGTTGTCACCTTCCCAAACACTGACCTAAGTCGATGTTGCTTCACTTTCGGTGTTCTACGGAACCCGAGCTTCTGCCGACTGGTCCACTACGGGACAATAATTCAGGTAACACTGCATATGCAGTAAATTAACAGTGTTCATAAATTAAATTAACACTGTATGCGTATAATAAGTTAAAAAGCATGCACATGCGACAAGTTAAGTAACAATATTTGTAGAACTGATGGATTTACAGAAATCTTTAAAAACAACTTTTTTACATACAGTGAAGCATTTATCCCTGCATCTGTCCTCTTTGGTAAGGAGATATGGCCTTTTACGTTATTCCTATTAAAAAACCCGTCTTTTGCTATCTGGCTTTACCGTGCTATAATTGAATAAATTTAGCTTTGCTTTTACATTACGATTTTTTCCCATAAAGCATAAGTATTTGTGCTCAAGCTACAAATAAAAAACCACGAATTTTCATTTTAATGAAGAAATGGGTTTTTTTTTCTTTCCAATGGAGCTGCGGTATTGGGTCCTACAACCATTGCAGACCTAGTGCGTTCCCCAGTAATGGTACCATCTCTTTCAGCGGCACCACAATGAGTGTGGTACCTTCGCCGCATGAGAATTTTGGCGTTCAGTTACCACTAGATGGCGATACCTGAGCTCTCATTCATGCAATATGCACTAGAAATTTAATTTAGCCGAGAACATCCAAGCCAAATGTCTACTCAAGGGATTTTTTACATGCCGCATAATCATACGACTTGGGCGCAGACGATTTTCTGTATCTTGAAATTCCACCGACTCGGGTCAGGTTGAACCCGCGAATGAAGAAATGTATCCGTCAACAAAATACTCTAATATTTTTTGGATTCTTTTGCCACGAAAACAACACATTTTATACAGTACAGCATTCCCTTTATACGTAAACATTTTCCTTTTATATATTTATTTACTTCGCTGCCTATTTACAATTGTATATACATTATGTACATTAGTTCAGGTTCCACATCATTTGTCACGAACTCCAATGTTGTAAAGTTCGTAGCTGTTTCCCTACGGGCACAAGCTCTCCCGCATAATATTATGTCTGGATGGCGCAACTCCTCCCGTCCAGCATTCGAAAACCTCTTTCTCGTCCGACCGCATCCTCTTAGGCAAGCGAAAGTCGATCTCCTCGCCCACACTTTCGAGGACAGCTTATATACTGGGTGCCTGACCTTAGACCGACATTGCGGGAAAGGGGACACACGTGCACTATTTCCTGTCGTGTAGGCCCCTTTGTCCCGTCACGTAGACCCCGTATGTTTGCCGGCCTAGGCCTAACCTGACACACATAATATATGTTGAGTTATTTGGCATTCTTACTTAACTACACTACCAGGGGCATTACTCCTCAAATTACCCTATTAGAATATTGAATTCTTTTCTGCGGGAATGTGCTTCTTTCCTCGGTTTTGGACATATACTCGTATTTCCAACTTTGATGAGTTCTTCTGTATGAAGGAGAATGATACTAATTTATTCATGCAAGTGTTTCCAATACGAAATTTAACTTACATATAACAATTTAATTTTTTGCAATGTAATATTTTTTGATATTTTAAAGAAAGAAGACACTATATCTTGTGACATTCCCATTTCATTTTCAATGTGGAAAAAAAAAAGAAACTTCAAATGTTATTATGTGAATTAATCCCTCTTATAAACCAATCATAATATTTTGTCAATGTTTCAGTTCTGCATACATCTCTCTGATGACAATTTAGCTTTCTGTTTTAGAATGTTACTTCCTGAAGAATAACTAAATGTATTACTTAATAATACATATAATAAAGACAAAAAAAAATGTTTATTCATCTCTACAAATATGAACCACTAAGACCAATTTTCTGGTTTCTCTTAATTCACCCAGAAAATTCAGTACATTCCCGCAACTGACATCAGCAATCAGTGTTATTGATTCAATAGACTAATGTCTTTGTCTGGTGCTCTTGCTCCATTACACTTTTGCGTTTTCAATGCTGGATAACGAGAAAACAAATTATGTGATAAAGGAAAATAGCTTTTCCAGAAAATGCGGGTGAATAAGCATTTCTGCAATTCATCGCAAGAAACAAATGTGACTATTTGAGCATAAAATAAGGTTACTGTGTTTATTGAAAACATGTTCTTTAATTATGAGAATAATGTAAAAAGAATGTTGATTCAAAAAATATCGATCTTCAAATAAAAATTAAATTCACACAATGTTACGTCAATGATGTATTACAAAAAGTTCGAATGTGAATCTATTCAAAAACACGGCTTCAGAAAAACGTGGCTTCATTAAAGTAATGAATTTCAGTATGTCTATATAAAAATACAACGGCACGGTGGCGTAGTGGTAAGGCACTGGCCTCGTACGCCCAAGTTCGCAGTATCAAACCTGGCCCAAGTCGGTGGATTTTCAAGATGCTGAAAATCGTCAACGTCCATGTCGTATTATTATGTGTCCTGTTAAGGATCACTTGAGTATACGTTTGGCTTGGATACTCTCCGGTAAATTAAATTCCTCGTGCAGTTTCGCATCAATTAGAGCTCAGGGGCCGCCATCCAGGGGAAACTGAGCGTAAAAATTCTCAAAGTGGCAATAGCATCCACCGATAGTGGTGCTACTTGAAAGAATGGATGTCGATTTCCGGGGAATTCACTTGGTCTGCAAAGGTTAGTGATCATAGGCAGCCCCATTAGAAAAAAATATATATATAAATGTACAAGTGTGTGCGCTCATCTGAAATTAAAGGTCAACATGTCTGCACTCGTTAAACGATTTGAAAAAGTCGAATCACAGAAAATCGAATCATTGTTTTTAAGGAAATATTGGATAGGTTGAAATTAAAGTTTTGAACAAGTATTTAATTTATTCAATTTTTGCATTGGTTTCCTTTTTCTAATGACAAGTAGAAGAAATATAGTTTTTAAACAGCTTAATTACATTCATTTTAATGTTTCCTAAAGCAGTAAAACTCTATAGTAAATAGGACAGCAGTTATTGCGGCTGAAATGTGCTTTTGAGAAAAGCCAAGCTAGATACACAATATTAAATTCAAAACATTTTTTTGGGGAATACTTCAAACAAAGACTTTCAACAAGTTTTTTTTTTTTGGCTATTTTAACAAAATGAAATAAAACATTAAACACGTGTAATTAAAAGAAATATATGTAATTAGCTCCTATCTTCAAATTTTTACGCAAAGGTAACTGGCGTTCTGTTTCGGCCCCTACGAATCACTTTTTTTTTTTTAAATTGCTGTTCTAAATTCCAAGTATTTTCCGCACACCGCATCTCTTCCCCACCCACTCCTGAAGACAGCTTACATGTTCTTTAAAATTTCTTAAAATATATTTTATTTAAAATATATGTGTGTAAGATTTTAAAATTTTATTCATTTTTTTTTCTAATTCAAAAAGATTTAGTAACAGAAGACACTTCAGTATAAAGTGTTTCGAATTATTTTAATGTGGATGTGTCACTTAACTTCCATAACTTCTCATGTGTTATATTTCTGTAAATAGTTGAGTAAAGGTAGGTAGTTGCTCAAAGTTACATACTTTGTGCCTAGAATGTTAATCTTTTTTTGAATAGGAACTTGTCCTTCACTAGCAAGTGAAATTCCTCCATTAATGAAATTACACCCATTACAAACCTTCATTAAATAACACAAACCGTCTCAAAGCCCAATCGAACTAAATCTGTATGTTGTCATGCCTAATTAACGCCTGATCGTTCTGCTAATTTGAGTCCCCACTTTCTCTCCCTCTCGCTCTCTCTCTTAATGTCACGTCCTAACTACTGCTTCTGACACTCGTAAATGCAAAGAGAATACGAACTAATGCAGTTTGACTTTGATAGGAGCATATGAATGTGAAAAGAAGCGACATGTTTGGTTTTTAATAAGTGAAGTTTGTCTGAAACTAAAATCATTTGGCTGTTTAATTTTGTTCGATTTACGTAAAATAGATTACTATTTTTTAAAATGGGTATTTGAAGAAAAATAAAGTATTTTGTAAAACTAAATTTAAGCATTTGCATCAACCATTTTCTCGATTTATTTCATGCAATAAAAGTACATAACTTACCAATAACACGCATCAAGGATTTAATGCCACTATAGATGTGTCACTTATGCGCTGAAACGACAAATAGTTGCTTAGATTTTGCATTCAAATTTCAATACAACACAATTTCAAGAATATTAATTCAAATATCAAATAATTCAAAATTCAAATATCAAATTCAATAATATTTCAAGATTATTACTTTCAAGAATACACAATTTCCATGTTATGCAAAATGCAATATCGTAAACCTTTCAGCTCAGAGCCATTTTCAAATTCTATTAAATTTAATAATGTTTATTTGATATCCGAATAGGCGATTCTGCTCGTATTAACTGATTTTGGGTTGGCCTCGTTTTTAGTTTCGTTAAAACTTCCTAAAGCTTCCACCAAACCTGTTACACACACGACATTTACATATTTAAAAAAAGAAATCTCACTCTTTTTTCTTGAAGGTGATGCCAAATTTTTATCTATCTATCTAGATATACATAAACAGTATGATAACACTGTGCAACAAATTTGAACTTTTTTCTTGTCCTTTAGATGAAACTGTGTGATTCTATATAAACAAAAGGTGCTTGATTCAAATATCCAAACCAAAATGGTCCATCACATACCGCTTTTGCTGGAGACCCATTTCTCATATTTATACAATTTGGTTATAGAAGAATGTAACTGCAGCTTACTTATTGAAAACACAAACACAAAAAAGATTTTTTTTTGGCCGTTTCATCTTGTGGACATCTGTTGGTGGGCCCTGATAACAGATTACCCATATTCAATTAGTATACTTAAATTCTATCGACCGCTGAAACGCTTTTAAAAGACAGATATCGTGATGAGACCTTTCCCCATTCTCATCATTAATTACGCCAGGTTTTTCAGGAAAGAAGTCCATATGGAAGTCCAAAAAGTGTAGTTTTAATGAAATATAGCAACCTAATAATACAAAAGCATTTTATCATGTCACCAACAAGATTTTCGTAATTTTCAGCTTTCTCATTTCCAAGGAAACGTAAGCACACTGATTTAAAGGCCATCCAGGCAGATTTTTCGGCTTCTCACTGTTTGTTTTCATACTCTTCATCATGAAAGGACTTCCTTAGGTTGTGGGCCAATAAAAATCCTTTCCTTTAGTTTTGCCTCACTTAATTTTTTAAAATTTTTTCTGAAATGCAAGTAAGTCACTCCTTCTCTGTCCAAAGCTTTTACAAATATTTCGATAAACCAAGTTTAATATACAATTGTGGGAAAAAGGAACATTGTAGATTTACAAGTGGCTAATTTGAAATGCTTTTGCCACTCAAAATTTTGGAATTTCCTTTTTGTTTGCATAATATGCTACAGGAATGAATAGGAAAACAATACTTAGATGGAAGAGCACCTTTAAACAAGCGCCACTCTGCTGAATTGTGCTCATGTCCTAATGCTTGAAACACTACATTCACATCACAGCAGAATACTATTTTTTCTTTCTCCGCAAAATAGTCTGCAAAATGCTTTTGTCGTCTTGTAAAAAACTCGAAACTTCGAGAAGTAGATAAAGCTTTTGTTGCCAAAAAATGTTGCCCAAGTTCATTAAAAAGGTCTCTAGAATGGCAACGATTTCACTGTCAATGAGAAAGATATAATTTATAATAAATTAAATCGATAAATTAAGAAAATATGTACATTTATCCAGAAAATACGTAAAAAGCTAAAATGTAGAATTTTGGGAAAATGGTACGTGATAGGCAAAAAATAATCGCAGATTCTTAATTCTTAGCCAAAAACATATAAGAAACAGACATTTTCATCCAAAGGACATGTTTCGTGCTGCACAGTGTTATAAATGATTCATTGGATTTTGGTGTCCTATAGCTTCAAATATATAATTCCCACCCTTTTTAACCAATCTAAAGATCATACTTTAAAATATTGTTTTTGACATTGCAAGTTCTGTTTTGACTCACCAAATGGCAGGGTGATAACAGTTTGAAAAATTGCGGCTAACCAGCAGACGCCATCCTCTATGAACTGAGCTTGACTACTGCATAGATGTGTGACGTGTAACACGAGGGGAACAACACATAGAACATTCGAACGATGTGTAAGAAACTTGAAAAATCGCTTTTCATACAATGTATGAAAACCCAAGGGATCATTTGTAATCACCAAGTATATATAGACTTTTAATATGATTTTGGAAAACAATTGCAAAGGTCTAAAACGTTTTATCCCTCCAAAAAGTCCAATGCACAGGGGTACTATCAAGCAGATATCAGTATATCTAAGTATCCCATTACCTTGGCTACAACTTCTCGTGAAACAGGGTATAGTAAGCACGCTAATCCCCAAACATAAGAATATAACTTAGAACATAAAACTAATGAAGGTTCATTATCTTTTTCAGCTTTCAAAAGTTTAACTTAGAATATAAAACTAGTAAAATCTGAGGGAATGTGCGTTTTGAGATGGCTCATTAACTTGCTCTGTTGCATTGATATTTCCAATTCTGTTGTAATAAAGATATGGTAGTTCTTTTATTCAAATATTCTTAATACAAATGCAAATCTCTGAAAAAATAGTGAAATAAAATCAAATAAATGCAAAATATTCTTTTAAAAACATGTATTTCCCATTTATGAATATTAATAGCTTTTAAACTTCTCACAAATCAAAACATAAATAGATTATTGAATTTGATTGTTCTAAAGCGTATAAAATTGGAGAAAAATATAAGATTACGCCTCTAAATAGTTACATTTAAGACTATTTTGTAAAACTTTGATGCAAATATCTATGCCTTGCATAATATCTAATTTCCAGGTAGCCCTCGATCGATTTTGTGTTAGTTTCAGTTATAAAGCAAAGCCCCTTGGGAACCCATTTACTCTTATTCTGCACAAAAAAATGAATAATGTTCATAAATATGAAATAGAAATGATAATTAGACTGTACTTCATAAAGCCATATATCAGCTTATGATAAAACACCATTCTTTCATGAAAAAAATTTATTCATGTTTTCATATTTTGATAAAATTCAAAAATGTATCATGCCTATCAGTTAACCTTCCTCAAACAATAAAGTAAGAATTGAAGATTTTACACGCGCTTTCGGCACGATCATGAATAATATATGTCTTTATCTGAAAATATTTTCCATTAACGTGTAATTCTTTAAAGGGAAGGAAAGAAATAATCTTGAATGCTTTCGAAATTGTTTTTTATAACTTGTTTATATCATCGCTAGCTGATCATAACAAAAGATTTGCTCTCTAATGTTTACTTATTTAAATTGAGTTTTAGGAAGTTTGTTGGGGAAGAAAAAGCCATTTACGTTAGGAGTGAATGCATTTTATTGTATTAGAATTGTGATAACCAAAAAATGGAATAGATAATATATTTTTACGTGGATGCACTTTCTTCACAAAAATTAATCCTATGAATGGTAGAAGAATTTACGTTAATGCCATTTTTCATGAACTGTAAAATATGTTTTACCGCCATCAGCATACGCAGTTGTAAGCATTGCATTAGGTGCAATAGTCGTAAAAATTGCTATTCTTCTTCTTCTTTAATTATCTGTTTAAAGATAAGCCTATCTAATAAGTATCTAATGCAGCAGGAAATTTATCTACATTTGGTCGGAAATGATTGAAATTAATATAAGGTAAATATCGATGCGAAACTAGAAAATACTAATTCGCACTTATTTTATCTGTTGTTTCAAATGTTTCGTCTAACTGGAAGTGTAAAATTAGAAAAGTGATTTGCTTCCGAAGTTTGACCCAATTAACGTAAAGATTTTATTTTTCGTCATGTAAAGATATATATATATATGTAGTGTTCTACCATCAACCAAAGCAAGCCGGCTGGCAAAGGGCCAAGAAGAATCCATTCATGTTCAAGGGAGAAATTGCTAGTATAAAGAATGTGCGGCTATCTTCTCGTTCTAATTCCTTTAGCATACTTTATTTCTTCCAAACTGATGCTGTATGCCAGTTTATTATTTTAGTTATTTTCAACTAACAGCGAAGCAAACATTCTGATTCGCATCCCAACTAACGCACCTGTAAAATGAAACATTCCGTGGTCGAAGTGTAGTTCAACAGCCATCATCACATTAGAAGACAGTTCGGCGCTTGACAACAGTCAAAGGTTTCTGGGAGCAAAGGAATACGTCATCACTGACATGCGCATTGTACAGATAAGACTAATTTTTAATGAGCAGTAAAATGTTTACCTTAGCCAACCTTCTTAAAGGAGAGTTTTTTAAATATTGCATATACGTGTTTCAAAGTCACAAGGGACCATTTTTTAATGTTTAAAATTTAGGGTCTCCAGTCCCTAAGCAGTAGCCCCAAAGAAGCAAGACAAAATCGAAATCAAAGCTTATATAAATTGGTTTGAGATATTCGGAGGCATGAGGCAGCGGTGCGAGTTAAATAACATTCTTCGCACCTAATTATAACGCGTTCTTTTTCTCAAAAGCGGTAAAGAACAAAGCGGCCATCCTCTCCTTCTCACTCGCCTTAAAAAATTCTTGTAAGAATATTAAAAATTTATGAGCTCAATAATTACATGTATCGCTTTAGTTACTATAATGATTTATTTGCTTGTTATTAACGGTTTCCTGTACAAAATTTGTGCACTATCTATAGTTAAATAGACTGTATACCCACTTTTACAAATTAGACAAATAAAATAGAATTCCGGTAATATGTTTGTAGTTCTGACAAAATTTGAATTTTTTCCATCCCATTTTTATAACTGTAAACTAGGGATGTAACGAATAGTGATTTGACCGAATAGCCGAATACCGAATATTCGGCCATGTCTTCTATGCCGAATAGGCCGAAGCCGAGTATTTGGTCAATGTCTTAGGCCGAATACCGAATATTCGGCGGCCGAATATTAAAATTTCAAGAAAATCGTTGTAATAGAAAGTATTTGTCAAATTTAAAATTATTCACAAAGTCAAATACCAATTACACACAATATATGATGTATGACTTAGTTCTGTTTGTTAAGAATTTAAAAGTATCTAAAATTAAACTATTTCCTCTATTGCTTTGAATGTAATAAAACTAAGAATTTCACCTACAAGTGGAATAGAAATGACAGGTTTTATGGTAGTAAGCGTTAGAATTATTTTACTAATTATTTAATTCAAATTAAAGAACTACTATTGCTTAGTGAACTTTTACCTTGCTCAAAACTGATTTATGAAGATATTTTAAACATTATAAAAGTTAATATTTTTATTTTATGGGGTTTTTACATACCTATTTTCAAAGGAGCTATTAAAATTTAATACACTTAACTGGAATATATTTTGATTTTCAAAAACCCCAATAATTTATACTATCTAAATATTTATGATATATTCTAGGCTTTTCACATTTCTCTCTTACCCAATATTCAATTTATTAGTCTAACCAAACAAAGTCTGACTTCCACTTTGTTAATAATAACGAAATTAATTTATCATATTCTACATCATAATTAACTATTGCCAGCTTTTGGGGGCAAATACTAAATATAAAATACAATATTACAGCTTTAAAATTTGTTTTTGCTCAGTCAAGCCTAAAACAAGGTTTTAAAAAGTAGTTTTTTTCTACATTATTTTTATTTATTAAAATTGTATACTAATGTATTCTTTTGCAATAATTATAATAAAATTTTAAATGTTTAAAATCTACTCATTTCTTTATTTTTTTACATTTCTACTGCAGCACAACTATTCAGCCAGGCCGAATTTGTCCTTACCCAGTATTCGGCCGAATACTTCGGTCGAATATTCGGCTAGGCGATGAAATGACTATTCGGCCAGGCCGAATAATCGGCCAAAGGGTCGAATACTGAATATTGGCCGAATATTCGTTACATCCCTACTGTAAACCCCTCGCAATAAATGATATATTTGCTAAAAATAAACTTTCCATATAAAATAAAAAAAATATTTTTATACAAAACGAAAAGTACTATCACGTTTAAAACTATTTCATTGCGAGCATAATAAAATAAGGTTGTGAAATATTTTCTTTACTGAAATTTTCATTACGGCAACTGTCATTTTTTAGTTCTAAATATTAGAGCACGAATGAAAATCAATGTATGATATATCTTCAGATGTATTTCGGTAAACTTTAAGATTTGTGGAAGTAAAAGAAATTTTGAATGTGGCAAGCATAAATTTTTCCCGAATTGCTCTCCCTTTTACAAAAATGCCTACTGGGAGAATTCCCGCGTATTTGCTGAATTGAGATTCTGATGCAGTATTCGGGAGTAATACCTAACTCAAGGCAACAAAAATATAAAAATGAAGAAAAATCATGACTCTTTCTTACTCTCTTATCGATAAAAATGTATGAAAAGCGTAAATATATTTTTTCCTTATCTAAAGCTTTGAAAAATGACGTAAGACTTTGGCTCCATTAGTATTCATTTTTAAAAAGAAAATATCCGTGGGCTTTCCTTACAAATTCAGTATATTTACTTGTTGATTCATATCTGTACATAAAATTCTGATTTGAAATGCAAATCTGTACGACGAAACAAGATTATATTAATTTTCTACTTTCTAGAAATTCTACCAATGGCTGACAGTATGCAGGCTGTAAAGTGATAGATTTTATTTGTAATGCAGCTTCTTTAAAAAAAGATGTAAAATGTAATTTTTTAATTTATATCAAATAAATTGAATATATTGCAAAAGTAGAAAACTCGAAAACCCAATTCATAAGCATATACCTATAATTTGCAAGATAGTGTATAGGTTAATTAATATATTAATACGTTTAACCTCATGTTATTCGGGCAACGCTTTTTTGAGTAGAATTCTTGAATCTTGTATGTGACAAATCTTGTATGTGACAAATAAAAAAAAATGGTAGTAGAGATATCAAACGTTATTTAGCAAACCGCTTAATTTCTTCATTCGCATATTTACTTACGGATGCACTAAAAAGGGAATGAACTAAATTTTGCTATATTTTAGTGCTTGATAGTTTATTTAGAACATTTCAACTACAACTATAACTTCGAAAAAGAAACTTAAAATAAATACTAGTGGCAACGACATAAAAAACAGAAATTGAATATTTTGATAGTTTCATAGTATACTGTAATAAAAAATAATTCCACGTTGAGAAAGCACAAATAGGCATTTAACTGTGTGTCTTTACGTAAAATAATTTTTTATTACAGTTTACTTGCAAAAAGTTAAATTATTATTACAAGTTTCATTGGTTTTCTCGTGTTTTCAGGCGCATGAGTATTGATAAGCTATGTCAAGGCAGTAGAAGAGAAAGTAAAATTTCGAAAGGGTTAAATGAAAAAGTGTAACACTTCTGGAATTTTGAATAAAATGGCCAAAATGAACGTTTAAGTGAAGTTTTAAATTTTGAGTAACACAAAAGATGTAAAACCGGAGCAGTGGCAACAACAAAAGGATAATGAGACAAAATTTAAATCAAAGAGAGCAAGACAATCTCCTGATGAAGATTGTAGATGTAAACAAAGTAAAAGATTAAAAAACAACGTAAAATTAAGCAAAAAAAACCGCAAAAGACACACACACACACTTGTTTCAAGTTCACAAGGAACCCCTTTTTCATTGCAAAAGAGTGAGCTTCTAGAGGGAAATCATCCAACTGAAGACACGTGCTTCGAGGTTACAATTAACAACTTTTCCAAAAAGCAGAGGATTAACCTGTGACAATGAGAATAAAGGAAGCATAAGAAAGGAAACAATAAGGAAACACCTTCAACGAACCCACTTAACTTAAAGAAGCAGAACAACGCCAAAATAACCAGGCATACAAGCAACATTACACATATTTTTTTATGTTTATTTACCTAAATATTAAAATTTTACCATTCATGCAGTTTTAGCGGATTAGTGAGAGTTTTTTCCCCCTTTATGGTTTTGTATATTTTTATATCTGTATTTTTGCATTCGATTAATTAAAACATCGCAATCGTAAAATTACTTTTTAAATAGGTTTCTCATGTGTTTACGGGTTTAATTCTCGTAAAGCCTCGAAACAGAATGCTCATTTCTAAGGAAGTGTATTTTTTACTCGTCAAAGAGCGACTCTTTTATAACTTGGGAGGAAATCCATTTTTACCGCAGCCTTCTAAAATAAAAATTTGTCAATGACTAATTGCACGCAAAGTGTACCACAACAGAAAACACTGCGAAAAATTACGAAAAGTAAAACCTTTTGTCAGATGACTTTACTTTTACATGTTCATTTCTATTTCATTCTCTAGTAACTTTTCAACAATTGATATTAAAATTTGTTTTGAAGTTTTCCGCTATTTATCTGATACAAACGACGTCTTCTTCAACTGTTTATTACGTTCTTGGTCTTCGAGCTGAAAACGTACTTCTTTCACCTCGTGTTGCTTTGAAATATGACTTACAAACTTAAAAATTTTGCACTCCGCTTGAAACGACTCTCGAATGGAATGTGATGGTGAGTTCACCTGATGATAAGGCTACCGCAGTTTTATTTATTTCTTCTTGTTATATATATATAAATATATATATATGTATGGGATTTTCCCCACAATTAACCATTATGCACTTAAGAACTATATAACTATATACTATGCGCGCACTGTTACTTAGATGTACGCTGCGACGCGGCAGCGCGCAGGGAGATGGAGGCGGCAGCGAAGAAATAAGGAGGTTCTCTGATGATTGTGCTGATGTAAATGTCTGTCTTAATTTATGTAGTGTTGGTCTTAATAAACGTGATTAGTGACTTTAAGATGATGTCTTGTGTCTACAAGGCCCCCTGGATCCCACCAGGAATCCAGGGTTCCATGTATATTTATATATATATTTATATATATATATATATATATATATATATATATATAGTTTTAAATAAATATATTTTATGCTTATTTTTTAATTCTTTTTAAGCTTTAATAAAGCTTTATATGGTTTTTGTTTAAATGTTTAGTTTTTCATTTGTCAAGTATTTGTGTATCTCTCTCTCTCTCTCTCTTTATATATATATATATATATATATATATATAGTGTGTGTGTGTGTGTGTGTGTGTGTGTGTGTGTGTGTGTGTGTGTGAGAATAAACTTGACTCATCAATTAATTACCTTTATTGTACCATCTCACGCAATTAATTAACTGAGCTTACTACGTTTTTGCACCTTTAGTAGTTGATTTATCAATTTAGTTCCTTTTTTTTAACATTTTGACATAAAACAAAAAGTTTTCATTTATAATTCCTGAAGTTTATATATACTTGCCATAAATAAACAACATATTTCTTTTAATTATGAATTGTCTTTAAGATAAACGATGTGAACTAATGGGGGACAAGGAAATATAATAAAAAATTAAAGCAGAAGGTGGAAGTAAAAAGTAATTAATTACGTGATATGTTAATTTGTCCGACACACCATTGTGAGTAAAAAGATAAATGACGTTCAAAAAAGACTTAAGTAAAAAATCACGGGAAGACTTTTTCTACACATTTTTTACCAGGTCGCTAAGAGAACTTTTTAATTTAGACCTTCGGAAATTAATTATAAGTCGGCATATAAGCCATTTGCTGCTCAGTAAATTTTACGCGGTTTTTCTAAGCCTCACAAATTATATCTTACGTGATTCTTCACTTTTGTTGATTACTTACTTCATAAAATGTTATTACATGATTTTTTTTCTTTGTTTTCTCGTATGTATTTTAATATACTCTAGAAAGACAATAATCTTGAAAAAGTAAGCATTACACATTATACATATTTGGCCTTCAATAAAGAATGTTTTTTAAATGTAAAAAAAATAAATAAATACTTTTCTTAAAAGAAAAAAAACAGCTGTACGAAATGCAACAATAGCGTTTAATTGTTTCACTTCATTTTACCTTATTCAAGGTTTCTGATGTTTACTACATTGCCAAGACTTTAAAAAGAAACTTATTCATTCCTAGAATTTTTGCTAGTTGAATAATCGATGCGACTCATAATATTTATCGACTTAAAGTGAAGGATATATTATGTGCTCAAATATAGATAGAGGCGTTTTTAAGTTCTTATCCCATTTTAAAAATAGACTTAATTTGAATACCCCCCCCCCTTTCCTTAAAGTTACATTGTTACATATAAGTTGTTCTTCTCAGTACTTAAAACTCTTTCATTGTTTGTGCTTGTTTTTTCAAGAAATGATGTAATTTTTTTCAGAATTTAAAATACTACTTTTCCATCATAATTTCAAGATACTATCTTAAACTTTTCATCGCTAGAGCATAGATGGTAATAATTTGGAGGATATCTTTAAAAAAAGTTTAATATTAATGGTTTATTATTATTATTATTTTTTTAAATTTTGTAATTATTTTGAGATGAAAATTGCCAAAGATGAACAACGTTTATAAGTGGTGATATTGCAAAACAATATACTTCTTAAAAAATAGAAATATAAAATAAATGTGCTTATAAGTTCTCATGGTGCCATAGTATTTATAACTATTATATCTAAACCATTTAAATAATGGTAAATGTTTGTCTAGTGTTATTTCTCGCGTTTATGCGATTGAACCTAAATAATGCTCTTTTCTCATTAAAAAAAAAAACTTTGAGAAATAAATTTAAATTATATCCTGAGTTATCCTCGGAGAAACGAAATATATGCATATAAACTCACAAATCTGTTTTTCTTTTGTCAACATCTACTTTTAAAGATTTTAGAACGTACGTTTTTAATGATTTTAGAACGTACCAGCATTCAAATGGCATTATATTCATGTCAAATTCTTCTAATGAAGGAAGATAATGCCTTGTGGTAATGTTAAGTACTGTACCCTGTGAGTGCAAATACTTGGTTGTAAATGTACACGTAGTTATTGGAAATTGGCTATAATTGAGCAATATAAAGTCAAACGACCCCTTCCTCTTTCTGTTTTTTTTTTTTTTTTTGATGATAATGATGAGGTTAAGATCTTTCTACTTAAATCCACACAATTGTGTTTGATTCAAAAACTCATATTATGAAACTTAAGTGAAATTAAAGCCTCCCGAACAAGAAATAAAAATACTTCATCAATCTTGTTAAAATAAATTTACGAATGAATAACAAAATAAACATTATTTTTCACTCATTAATTCATTATGGGAGGAATATTACTGCCCGAATACATTAAATTTATTTTTAACAAAAGCAAAAACTCAACTCAGGATAAAGTCTCTACAAATCTGCAAAGGTTGCCGTTATTTATATAAAAAACAACTGTGAGGCACTGAGAAAAACAAAAACATGAATTCTCCATCAGGTAACCAAGAGATTAATTGTAAGGAATTGTTAATTCGCAGGAAAAGTTCCATCAAAAAAGGAAATTAATTAATGTTTACGCAAAAAAAATTGAAAAAGCTCTGCTGCATCTGATAAGAAAAACCACCAACAGGTCAAAAAAAATTGAGTGTAATGATTCGTGCTTCGTCCGTTAAGAGTCTACAAAAATGAAAGGAATTTAAACATGCAATTCTAAAGTTTTTGAAAAGTTTGTTTTATTTATATACAGCTCAACGAAGAAAACTACCTATGCTATAAATTTGTTTGCATTAACTGGATCATTTGAAAGAAATTCATTTTAATTCTATGTATATGTTTCATTGTATCTCTTTCTCTACTTTTTATCAAGTGAAAACTAATGTAATTTGGAAATCATACTGCATTAGTTAGCAATAAACTGAAACTTTTGTGAAGATATGTGTGTTTTGCAGTTTTGTAACATACGTGCTGGATTTTACTGAAAATAGATTTTTCGTATAGTTTCACAATATCTTTTATTTAACTGAAAGTATAACGTAGTGAGAGACTGAGTAAAATGACATGAGGTGTAGGGGGTCTATTGCGACCCACCTATTGCATAGGGTATATTGCGGCCCCATGTAGGTCACAATAGACCGTTGTCCTAGACGTTGGACAATGTGTTTTTGTTTTGTCAATACAGTTTGCTTTCCACAATTATACACTGGAGTCGTGTGACATTGCGAAGTGACAGAGACAATTCATCAATAACTCCCCTCCCCCTTCTTGTTTTTTTTTTCAATCAGAAAACTTACTAGAAACGAATTTTCTAAATCGTCTAAATATTGGTTAATTTGCATTCAACAAAAAAAAAAAAGAAATAAAAACGTTCATATAAGCTTTAAATTTTACACGTGTAGATATTATTTTTAAAAAACTTTTCGATAGTAACATTAATAAATAAATAAATGAATAAATTGGAATCCGCTGTTATAACTGAAACGGAGCATTCAACAGGGTTTTAGATATAGTAAATCCTAATGACATCATTAAGGAATAAAACTGCATTTTCATAAGAAAGGCGGAAAAAAAAAAAACGTTGAAAAGTACTAATCATTTTAGAAATTTCGCCCCTAATAGCTTTGGAATTTCTTAAATCAATGCAAAATGTTTTTGCACCATTAAAAAAATAATAATAATTTTCCTCTTGAAACATCGGAGACGTTCCTTCATTGGTGTTTTTTCTTAAGAGCACTTCATTAAACTTAGAAAAAAAATTTAAAAACGTAAATTTACTTCAAACAGAAAAATATCTTCTCGGTAACAAGTATTTTTTTAAAACAAATATTTCTCACTGATTGTTTTCAACTTCTTATGCACTTATAATAATTTAATAATAAAATTTCAAGAGAAAATATTTGCTGTCAAATGATAAATTCTAGACAGTGAAATATAACATGCTTTTACCTATATGTGTAAAACTAAAATGCTATTTTTTTCAACTGAGGTAAATGACGTATTTTTTTAATTTTTAATTAATAAAATTGCTAATATTAGTCCATGAAATGACTTATCTTAGATGCATATTTTTGAATCAATAATGACAAGTGTTTGAATGTAAAGAAAGTGTAAATGTAAAGGGAAATAAGTGAACCCCTATTTAAAAATATGTAATCGACTGCAAAAAAGTTTTAACTAAGAAATTTTGGAATCAACTGTGAATAGGTTTCTGTCTAACTAACATGGAAAGAAAGATGTCGATGTCTTTAACTGAACATATGTCTCAAATTTGCACCTGTTACCTATTGCTGAAGAAAACATTTACTAATAGCGTTTTCTGCATTAAAGTTCGAAAATTTGTCCATGATTCTACTTTGCATAAATTTGGCTTAGGCCTGGAAGGAATAGCCGAATATTCGACTATTCGGCTAAATCACTATTCATTACATCCCTAATAATTAATGATGTTTTCATTTGCCCACAATGCTCATGAAGGAAAATTTTTCATATCCACATGACTTCATGAACTGTTTGATGTGTAATTCAGGAATATGATTAATTAATTTGTAGTCAAGCATATATAGATTTTTATAATGCAATATATTTTACCTAATTCTACTATAAATTAAATCGGTCTAAATAAAATATAGTAGGATACGTACATGTTGCTATATAGGGGAATCTATCTGAGCAGTTTTTGTACATCTATTATGATTGATGTTAATTTTCATAACATATGTTTAAAAGCTGAGGTATGTTATACGAATAGACTAAAATATCAGCATACTTGATAAAAAAGAAAATCTTTTGAAGTCCTTAATTTTTTTTAAAAAAAGGTCCTTAAAAGTACTTAAAAAGTCCTTTTTTTTTGCTCTGTAAAAATAGTGGGAACCCTGCATTGGAGATAAGTAACAACAACAACTTTGCATAAATGCCTTTTTTACCATAAAAATTGCATAAATTAATACATATGCATATTCAGTTCGTGTACCAAATTTTTCTATGTAACAAAGTATGGACATAGAAATCAGAGCATCAGATCTCAGTAAACACAAAAAAAAAAAGAAATCGGTTAATTTCTAAGAAAGATACAAATTAATGTGCCTCCTCGGGGTTAAAGACGCTAAAAACGAAATTTCGTTTCTAATTTTCTGAAAGTATAATGCAGTGCATGCGTAAAAAAGTTTTTACAAGAAACATTCAGTCACCACACGTATTATAAATAATAAAGTAAGTATTTATTTTTTCCTGTTATTTTAAAACGTCCGCATGAGAGAAAAAATAGTTACTCTATTTTGACTGTGTTTATAATTACTCCAGTTTTTATCTCGTCAACAATACTGAAATAGTTTTTTTTTATTTATTTATTTCAACTGTCAGTATTTTATATCATTTTTTACTTCAAAATGCGTCTTGAAAAGACGTTTTAACGCTGCATGACAGATCATTAATTTAAGTGCTGGGTCTTCTGCAACAAATATTCTAACGTTATTTATTAAATAATTGAAAATAACAAATCTAACTTTCTCAACAGCTGATAAATTATCTCGCATTCTAAGCAAAAAACAAACACTGAGTGAGCATAAAACCTGTAATAAATTTCAAAGGGAAGGACGATTTTGACACTAAAAATGCAGAAATTCTCTGTCATTATTTTTCAGCATGATTAATTATAATTATTAAAGTAAGTCATATTTATTTTCTTATGAATTTATCAAGCATAATAAATAAAGAAAGGAAAGTTTTTATTTCATTTTTATGAGGATGTATTTTGCAATAATGAATTCCTATTTATTTTATTTATTTTTATTTTTTTTTCATTTAAATTTCTACCCTGCATAAGTTTTCTGCACTCGATTCATTTTGACATCAGGGTTTTTTTTTCCACAAGACACGTGAAATTTTTTGGAAAAAATAAATCAAGATTTCGACTAGTTTTTTATTTATTTCATTTCATTTCCCTTTTCTGAAAGGGAATTTTCCGTTCTCGCTTTAGCGCATAATTGAAGTAACTATTAAGGGAATGACATAATTTTTAAGCAAAAATATTTTTAAAATATTAACAGCAACTTTCATAAAATAAAATAAAAAAACAGAATATTTTAACGGATGCATCTAATTGCTTCACTTGAAAAAGAAATTCGAAAATAATTGCTTCTTCAGATCGAACAATAAAGAATTTAAATGATTAAATGTTTCTTTCTTTCCTTATTGTTTTGACTAAATAAAACAGAAAACGTAACAAATGCTTAAATAGTAGCAAACTCTTTGCATAATAAAACACAGCTATAAACTATTCTATACCTAATGAAAATACTAGTCAACAAATACATCGTTTGTTTATTTTAACCTTCCATATCTTTCCGTACTTGCCATTTCTAGCTTAACAAAATCGTTACAATATTGTTAATAATTTGGTTCAGAATAATTTAATTTACACAGAATTAGTTGTAAGAATAACCACCTTCATAAATACACTAGGATTGTTTGGTAGTAGCATAATAAAGGCTTTACTTCTGTAATAAAAATTATTTGGATTTGGCAACAAACTTTTCGTAAATGATAATCTCTCTCATAGTAAATGTTTATGTATGTTTAAGGTGATAATTATTATGTTATAATGTTTTAATCGCAAAAATGTAATGTAAAATAATATACGCAGATCGAATGCACTTTTAATGAACTGAAGAGCACTTTGAGTCTTCACTTTGCCAATGTGATTCTACTTACCAATCCTGCTGTGAAAAGTATGTTGACAATTTTTATTAAAGAAAACCAAAAAACATTTTCCTTTTTCTGAACATATATGTATGCAGTTTCTGTCTTTAAAAGGCTAGCTTATGTATCTTTTTGTGTCACCATATACCGTACACAAAGTATCTTATGAATTCCATTTAATTTTACTATCAGGATCTCATGCATAAAAACAGTTTTTAATCTTTATTGAGTAATACATTATTTCATTTCAAATATTAAAAAATTCTTTAAAAAATTACATGCTCTATTCATAACAACGGAATTTCTAAGAGATATTTCTCAAATTAATTCAACAAATCAGGAAAATATTATTTAAAAATATAACATGAACAGCAGTGAACTACAACAAATAGTTCAGGGATTTTCAACATTCTTAAAAAGTCCTACACTGGTAGAAATTTCATCATGAAATTACGGTTAAAGACCGGCAGCAGTTTGTCCATCTAATTCACCGTTAAATTTACGGTTTGGAACATTTTTCTATCTTTACGGGACCTAACCATTTCCAATCAGCTTGGTTAAAAAGGCGTAAATACAAAAGTTTACGGTTTTATAACCATTTAAAAGTGGTTTCAAAACAAAATTTTCACCGTTTTTGAGCTATTTCGAGGCGTAGAATCTTCGAGGCTTAGAAACCGTAAACGAAGCTTACGGGGATCGAACCCGGAATTATTCCGTACCAACCTTGCTCTCTAACCATTCGGCCACCTGCACCACACAAAGAAGTCGTTTATTTATCAATAAATCCTAATTTTCAACAGGAAAACTGCTATAAAATTGAGATTTCAGTTTTTGACTGGATCCAAAGCCATCTTTGGTCTAAATTTACTGTATATTGACGAAAATCATTTTATTTGCTGCAAAAATTAAAATACGAACAAGCTTCAGCAGCTCAAATTATGGGTTCGCTCATTCGCAAACAGTTCGGGAATCCGACGTCTCCAATTTGTGTTTTACGTGTGTATGTCTTTCTATTTGGTAACCACTGCTTAAGCCACCTTTTTTTTTTTTCTTCTTTTTTTATATACACATGCAGATTTGAACTGATAAATCTTTATTAATATTTTAACAAGAAAGTACGACCGGTAAGGTTTCGCAACCAAGATGGCCGCCCGATTCTTATTGAGCGCGTGAAAATTACGGTTAGTTAAACGTTCTTTAGGATAAACAGAGAATAAACGATTTTTTTTTTTTTTTTTTTCAATCAGCGGTTTGAGTACCATCGTTTTAATGGTTATTCAACAGTTTTAATTAATAATGGTAAAATAACAATCAAATAAATGGTTATTTTACTATTTTCGTACGAAAATTTTTAAGTCTATGTGCATATTCGTATTTGTAATATGTGCAAATGCACATATGCATAATATATGCATATGCACATACTATTCCATATGCGTATACTAACACATTTATCAACATAGTTCAATGTATATTTCTGTTATGAATATAACACAGAAGGGAAACGTAGGCAAAGTAAATCTTCTTTTATGTCGACATATTTAAAATGGAATATGTGATTACTACAAGAAAAATTATTCCAAAAATCTTATTGAAATTCTTGTCCCGCAGTGGACCAGTCGGTAGAAGCTCGGTTCCCGTAGAACAGCGAAAGTGAAGCAACATTGACTGAGGTCAGTGTTTGGGAGGGTGACAACCTCTCGCGGCTGGTTGTTGCGGTTCCTGTACAGTAGAGGGAGCTGGTGTACGTTAAATAGGTCGTGGCTCCAATGTCCTCCAAGTGAAACGATAACTGTGGGGGTGCCAATCTCAGGTGACGGTCTCTCATCTGGGAGCTGGTTCAAAAAATTAAGAGACCTTTCAAAGGGGCGGAAATCTTACTCCTGCCTACAAGGGCCCCGTTAGACTCAAGAGCAGCGTACCCATTCTTCCTAGGCCACGCGTGAGGGCACGACAACAACAACATTGTAATTCTTTTATATTAAGATTAAAATTCAAGATGTTTTATAATTTTAAAGATGTTCTGAAGAAATATTTTTAATTTTTTTAAAGTTTAAACTGTTGATGCATAATATCTAGCAAATGATGCATAATATCTAGCAAATCCTTTTTATTGCATAAAATAGTTTGGAATACTTTTTGACGACGCCATTAAAAACAATAATCCATTATTTACGTTCAATGAAATCTTATTTATTTTATACATCACTGATTCTGTTATCAAATTTAGTATTCTCTGTTGCCGAGGAAGACTCGCAACACAAAAATAGAGCACTTGAATTATTCATGGTAAATCTTATAGATTGACGTTTTCTTTTCTAAAAAAAGGAAAAATTAAAATAAAAATATCATAGGAGAAAGATATTTCCCCCGTGATATTGATACAACTACGAATCACAAAAATTTGCATTATCTATGTCAATCTCATGATGTTGCCATTTACATTTTGTAAAAGAGTATATTTTAACTTAAACTTTAACTCTGGAAATGAATGTTAATATAAACATGAAAAGAAAAATGTTTGTCTCAAATAATAAATGAACATTTTTTTAGCATTAGAATATATTGTTGCCGCGTTAAATGCTTTCAAAACCTATTTGCATTTTCATGACATTTTTAATAAAATAAATAAAGAAAAGAAATCGCATGCGCAAAACCAAAGCAGAAAAAAATTAAGTGACAAACTAAAAATTTCCTAATTTTAGCAGCGACAGCAGTTTTAAATCACATGTTGGAAGAACGTTTTTGTAATTAGAAGTTGCTACATATTTAGAATTCTAATTGGTGTACCGTTGTACCCCAGCTGAGCCTTGCAAGACAAATTGAAATATTTCATAACGAGAATTGAGCGTTGTCAGCATCATGCTTGTTCCCGAGATGTTTCTGAATTATTATTCAAAGCAGTCAGCCATTATTATTTATCTTATTCTGCACAATTACATATTCACTAAGTTTATTTATTCCCTTATCATATGTATGTTTAGTGTGTTTTACAATAAATGTTTTGTGTGTGTCGTACTGGTATTTAGAACTCAAGAAATTCAGTCAAAGTAGGCGGATCTGCAACTTTAAAAACCTAAAGTAATAGCAGTCCGCCACACTCAAAAACTTTTATTATTATGCTCCTTTGAATTTATACTTACTGCATGATTTAATACAACGTTCGTCTAGAACAAAAAGAGCCTACTTTCTCTTATAATAATATCTAGTTTGTTCGTTTACACCAATCTTCCTTTCTCACTCGTTTTTCTTATATTAACTTAAGAATGAAGATTATGACTTAAGAGTAGAAAATTTCAAAAGTAGAATTAGTTTTACAATAGGGTCTCGATAATCCGACGTGATTGGAACTTTTTCGGATAAAGCGACTTTACAAAAAAACCTGAAACTACACAATAACGCGTCCTAAAACCCCTTGCTTCATTCTGTGTATCAAAATGTACTGAAGTATTTCAAACTATCATAGATGAAAATGTTATTGAGACGAATACTCGAAACTGAAGAAAAAATACTATCATTGATTTAAAAAATCAAAATAATGAGCATTAAACATGTCATTTACTGGGTGGAAGAATCATGGGGATCTACAAGTGAGCAACTGTTGCAAATATCTCGGAAAGAACTTAACTTTGACCGAATACACATTTTAACAGACAACTAGAATCAGACGGAAAACAGAACTATTTCTGTTTAAGGACGATAACATATATATATATATATATATATATACATGTAATATTTTTTAAGCCAGTGTGGTTCAGCAGCAACTATTTTAGTCCGTTATCTAATTTGTTGTAATTTGGTGAATTCCATAGTTACGGACGTTACATACGAAAATAAATATAAAACAGCTCATTAGATGCATATGAATGTTTCAGAAACATTTATTTTCCTGATGAAACTAACGCTGAAGATAATATACATATTTGAATATTAATTGAATATACATTTATTTTATGTTTTTTGAGTTAGCAAAAAATAAGTTTATTACCTGCAACGGATGTTACATACAATGGAACATCATGTTCACTATAATGTCATTAGTTGTAAAAGTCTGAATTTATTAAGTACATTTGTTTAAGTAATTAAAAAATGACATTACAAGACATGCAGAAAATTTATCAAAATCTTCAAACAAAAATGCAGTCATATTTTGCCGTCATAATTCGGAGTCTGATGCAAAATTACAAAGAACTAAAAACAGGAAACTACAAGGTATTTAAAATACATATAATAGAAAACAGAGAACATTTTGCAAATTGATAGCAAGAAATAATGGGCCGCAGTACTGGCGCCATCTGGGACTGCGCTCAGTAGCTATTTATAGTACAATAAGGTCAAAGGAAAACTCAATTAAGCCCACACTACAGTCATTCCTGCGTAGTAAGACACTGTTGCAAAGACTGGCCACCGAGAGCAAGATGCTGCTCACTGGAGTTAATGCACCTACAATGCATAATGCATCTTCAAACAGTTTTTGACTGGTACCCACAGATTACAAGTGTTTGTTTATGCATTTAATTGCAATTTTTAAACTGGTAGTCACAGATCTCAAGTGTTCAGTTTTACGTAACTTAGCAAATATTTCTCTGTAATCGCACAGACTGCGAAAAAACAAGAATTTTATTAAAAAACTATGACCAGGAAACTTGATTATTTAATTTGATTTAAGTTCTTCATAATTTTATAGGAACGCTCAGCTTCATTTGTGTCTTTTTACAGATTGTTTTCACAGTTTAATTGATTCCAAAAAATACCGCAATTTCAATTTCGGATTAAGTGGACTTTCGTAATACCATTCAATCAATGAAACCAAGCTGAAAAAACAATGGCGTCAAAGTTTAATAAAAGTAAATGGAAAGAATTTAAATCGCAAGGTAACTTCCCCTGTTCGTTTATTGCGTTTTTTTTAACCCTCAAAACATCAACTTTAAAATTTTGAATTGTGTTAACTCATAACTCACATTATAGGAATTTTCGTTTTTTGTAGTATGATAGATTCTTAGAAGTTTCTATATTGTATTGCACTTGTCATAAATCTTCTAAGGATTATTTTCTTAGTTGTCACTATATACTTCAATATTAAAGTTATAGTTCATAAAAAATAATAATAGTTGTAATCTTTTAAGGAGTTTTGTAGCTTTTTAGTAAATTTTGCCAATAATAACTATAAATTCTCACTATTATCAAATAACCAAAACACATTTTGTGGGATGAAAATTATATTGCAAAATAAGCTAATAGAGATAATCGTTAGCTTAGAATCAACAAACCAAAATAAGGTGGTGCGAAGCAAGATTGATTATAAAAATATTGAAAACCAAACTGAACTAGGGTTTAGAATTGTAGCGTGTAACGACTGAAAACAAAAACTAGATTTTAAATAGCATAAATAAACGTGTACTTTTTTTATCGCAATATCATTCTACTTTTCTACCGTTAAATTGCTTTTTCATATGCTCCTGAACTTTCCCAGAAAGTTATTTTCTTTTCTCAAAAAACTTGCGTAAAAAGTTTTTGTTAACATTCCCCCCAAAAAAGAATTCTGCACATTTTCTTAAATGTTATCGATTTTAGCTTAGGAAAGAACTGCATTTTGTACTGCACCAGAATACACAGTGAATTTTCCAATTTTTCGTCCCGAAACACAATTAGGAAACATAACACAAGCGCCAAAAGAAATGCAAATATGAGAGAAATTTATGAATATTTGAACTCAGTTTGCGTATTTGCTCTTATAGAAAATATTTTATTAACTTTTTTTCCTGTCTCTTTTCCGATAATAAATATTCTTAGGCATATTTCTCACATGCGTCTCAGAATTTCTTTTGATGCTAGTAATGTAACCTTGCTCTACTCCATTTTTACTTATTTTTTACAAGTGGACTTTCTTAAAGTCATTTGAAGTCTCAGGAATGAATTGCTTTTTAGCTGGATACAGTATTTGATTGGTTTATAACAAACTGGAACTTCAAACGGATGTTTTTTATCTAGAAGCTCACTTCCTTTGCAAAGAAAAAATGGTTTCTTGTAACATCGAAACAGGTATGTGCTGTATTTCTGAAAAAAATGTTGGTGACTTTACGTTGCATTTAATCTTTCAATTTTTAGTACAACGGTATTCTACTTATTTCTTGATGATAGCTGCTTAAAAAAGTGTAATTGTTTGATACGCGGGAAATTTTAGGCATTTGATGATAAAGACTAAACTCGTGGTTGATTTGTCATGCTCCGCTTCGTATAAAAGTTTGGAAAAGTTTTACGGAACCCTTTTCACAATTTCCAACTTTCAAGGATCCGACACGTCTGCATTTTTGTTTTCTTCAAAATATTACTTTACTAGCAGTATTTTCAATTAAAAATTATGACTACAGTGAAACCCCGTTATACCACGCCTCAATATACCGCGGAATGGGATATACCGCGGTGACCATCATGTCCCCCGAGGTTTAAACCACCCTTTATCATTGCCATTTAAAAGTGATTCCTTATTTACCATAGTAACTAAAGCCAGCCCGAACACAAAAATATTCTACCCAAAGAGACACCCATCCCCATCCAGACACACTAACACATAAAGCCGTATTGTGATAGGCGTTATGTAAACCTTTCTCATGCTTTTT
Organism: Octonoba sinensis; assembly: GCA_038502835.1. Classification (NCBI taxonomy): domain Eukaryota; kingdom Metazoa; phylum Arthropoda; class Arachnida; order Araneae; family Uloboridae; genus Octonoba; species Octonoba sinensis. The sequence continues at coordinate 68,615,856 of CM076604.1, forward strand.
CTATCTTTAAACCTAGAACATATAAATAGATTTCAAAATCGGGTGCAATCGCCCTTACTTGTTTCTTTTGACACGGGCGAAGAGAACTTTAGTTATACATGTGTAACTTCATTTAAAGCGCTATCAACTTTTGTATTCCAGATTCTTATACATTAATAAAAAGTAAACATATCCCCCAGTGAGAAGTGCGTTCCTCCCCTTCCAAATCTAATTTTTTACTTAAGACCACTCCTACTTCACAATCCCATGTTGATAACATAAAGATATTTTTAAGCACCTTTTTTCTCGAAGCACGCTATCGCTCGATAGACTGATGATTGCGCAGCTGACATGTGTGCTTCTTGCGCAGCAATTACAGTGAATAAAGTGGCAGCGAAGAAGAAAAGGAAAAATTATACTATAGGGAGAAGAAAAGTTACGAGTAATTGATAAATGATGCAACAAAAGCGAGCATTATTTCGTAATTATGGTTTCTCTGTACAGTTTCGCTATACCGCGCTTATGTTATAACGCGGGGCCAAACATGTCTCCCTACATCCGCGTTTTAACGGGGTTTTACTGTATTAAAAAAATTTAATACAACAGGAGATTCACTGTTGATAATTGATACACAAAAGATTCATAAAATTCATTCATTCATTTTTACAGATTGCTGTCACTGAGAATTTGCATTTAGGCTAAATTTGTCTCATCTTTTTTCATGACATAATTACGTAAATTATACTCCCACTACAAGTAAATATCTAGGACATTGAAATTTATGTATTATATGTTTTAAATCGTTATACGCATATTTATAAGCTAATTAGTCTGGAACTGTAAATGAAAGCATTCATTAAGTTTTTATTTTCTGATGCATTAAATAAATATTTTTCTCTGAAGTCTCTTAAATATCTCCTTAAATAATCCCTTAAGGAAGGCAAAGAATGTGGGCAAAACTAGAAAAGATAACAATATTTGGCACCAATTTACTCTAGGGAGTAATTTGATGAATGAATTGCTGCAGGACGATGAGATTTCCCAGGAAATGCAGGTCAGGTTGACAGCTGAAATTAATTGAGAAGCTCTAAGGCACATAGGCGTTCTTAACTTATAAGAATGCTGTAAAAGACAGAGAAAATATAAGTAGAAATAGATAATTATTTTATTTTATTATTAGGTAATTATTTCACATTTGCTTTAAAGTAATAAAGAAGGGGTTCTTTTGTTTAAACGGTTTCGCCGTTTACACATACGCTGCGGAAAATAATGTTGCAGCTAGAGAGAATGTTGAGAAACTAGAAAGTCTAAGAAATTCTATAGAATTTTCTAAATATGTATGATGTTTTTTTTTCAAACATGTGTTGGGTTTAAAGTTAAAAAAAACTTTCCTAAATAAAAATATGCTCATCACGTGACACATACTTTTACATCCTACTTTCGTTACAATTAATTTATCGAAGTGAAAACAAATAATGAATAAACAATCAATGAAAGCATGAGAAAAAATACAATGCTATAAAAGCAAAAACTAAAAACAATTTAAAGTATTATGCATGGAAGAAGATAGAAGCGCTACTGAGATAAGAAAAATATAATGGTCAATTTGTGTTTCTACGTCCTCTGCTCCATACCCCGTAACTGCTAGGGAACTGTTTGCCAATTCAGATAGCGCTGGTCTAGAAAAAAAATCATTTTTTCTGCCCCAAAGACTTTGTTAACTAATCTTAGAAGTAAATTTCAAGCTGAATTCGAAAATGAAAACCATTTTTCTCTATCACGTAAGGATTTTCTATGCAAGGTGCTGTAATAATTTACATTAATAACATTTACCCTAAATTTTTACAGTACCTTCAACCAAAACCCTTAAGTGATAAGGAAAATGGTTTTCCTTTTCGATTTCAGCTTGGAAAATGCTTTTAAGATCAGTCAATAAAGTGTTTAGGATCCCCACACCCCCTTTTTTTAAGGGCATTGTAATGTTTACATTAGTAGCATTTCCACTAAAAAACCAAGTACTTTTCTATTTACCTTAAAGGGATTGATTTTGACATGCTCTCGCATACTTTGCCTCAGGATTGTCCCTTTTTAACGTCCAGCAATAATCTGCTAACATAGTTGCCCTTCACTTCCTTTGATATCTCTTTTCTATAACTGAAATGTCCTGATGGAACCTTTCCATGCTCAACTCTTATACAGCTCCCATGTTTTCAGGGGGCATTTTTACACACAACAGGAGTCTTCTATGATAAAAACATAGTAACTCAAGCTCATTAAACGTGTCGTACAGTATCAATATTATGTCCTATTTGCCTTTGTATCCCAATTCTCGCGAAATTTCTACCGAGACCCACACCTAGTGCAGTAATTTGATACGCTCTTCCTTTCGGGGGTCTGCGGGGGCTGTTTATAACACTCCACTAAGTTTTTTAGAGCAAAATAAAGTGACCACTGATTTAAAGGTTGACATTCAAGCTCTTTTGTGTACTTTATCTCAATAAAAACGATGCTGCATGATCGGAAAAACACTAAAAAATCGTAAAGATCGAACATTTTCTTCCTCATAACTAAAACATTATACGGAACGGAAAAATTTTGATGGCAGATATGGATTCCTCGTGCAAAACTACTTCAGAAAAAGGGAAATTCATTCTTGGGACAAAGCACTTGTTGACCAGTATAGTTAGACGGAAAAGTTCCATAAAAATATTTTCACTAAATTTAGTTTTCATTCAATTTTTAGGAACTGTTAGGACTGGCATCCTCTAGACAAATTTCTTCTCCCTTAATTCCTGCAAAGATGTAGCCAATAAGGCACAAACTTAAGTTCAAAGATGTTTCAATGTGGAGCATGTTGAAAAATAATTTTTTAATTGATTTTTGTCTTTTGCTTTTAGCAGGTGAAAAATTTAAAAAAAGCCATCCAAAGTGCGTAAATAATGCCAAAATTCTGAATTCAGTTTTAATTTTGATAGCTGAAATAGAAACATTTAGGGAGAAACGCAGAATTTGCCTTCAATTAGACGTAATGATCGGGCCTTGTGTTTAAAAACCCATTTTAATAATTAGACAAATTAAGAAGTTTTATCGAAAACCAGAGTTAAACATTGTCGTTAGTATTTATTGCTTTAGTAAAACGAATCATTAATTTACATAGTATGAAGTCTCAATTGCGCAGTATTTATTTGACGATAGAATCAATATCGTTTTCCCAATTGTTCAGTTTATTCATCGACTAACTTCATTTTGTTTCAGCACAGAAATATATATATGCATAGTAACAGTGCTGTGCTTTAGATGCATATTTGTTAGTTTAATTCGTTATTTAAATAAATTGTGCGTTGCAAAAAAAAATCTACAAGTGATATATGTAATAATATATAAAGTTTGCTGTTTCTGCGAACGAATCTCACACACTCAATTGAGGCAAAGAAGCCGTTTTAATTATCACCATTAGCTGGCAACCCGACGCAGACAATTAGCACATTTATCAGAGTTTGGGAACAAAACAGCGAATTCGCCGAGTAATCACAACACATTAAGAGCTCCTATCACTAACTAAAGTAGGTCCTCTTGTCTGGCATCATTGCGCTTGAATATCTATTGCAATTAATGAACCGGCAACAAGGTCTTACTCAAACTATGATCGATTGAAGCAATTAATGCAACATTATAAGATTGCAGATAGAAGAACTTAAGCAGTAGCAAAGGTTGGAGTTTATTTAAGCATCAAACAGGAAAATGATAGATTTTCTTTTTCATTTTCGAGCTAATTAGTAGTTACAAACTAATGCAGTCATTTTTATTAGAAATAACTAATTAACTAATAATAACACTGGACAACAAAGAAAATGTATCTTGAATGAAAGTGTCGAAATATTTATTAATTTAACTTGCTAATCATGAATATGGCAACAAAAAAGGGAATTTGGCTCTAGTTTCTTTATGTTGAGATATCACTTTGTATGATCTGGATAAAAGAATACAATAATAATGCATTGTATGTCTTGTTTCCAATTTGATTTATAAAGAAATAAAGGTAGCAACATAAAGTACCAATTCATAATTGTCTTACCAATACCTACAGTACATAATAAACGTGTACATAGCAAAAATGACAACATAAAGTAGTCTTACAAAGTTTATTGACGAAATCGTTTGGTTTACGGGATTGCTTTGCTCTCTCCAAATCATGGGAGCAGTAAACGGGATACTTTTCCTTTTATCAGTCACCCACAGAGAAGCTGTTGTTGCACAGGTGATACAGCATACGTGGGGAGCCCATTTTTTTATCTAGGTCGCCAATTTTACAACCAAATTAGAGGAAATATGCCTTCCTGATTGCGCCAGTAATGCGCTTTTTCGGTGATTCAAATACTACGTTACCACAAATGCAACAAAAGTTATTGGGATCATTAAGGCATTTTCGCGACATTGCTGCAAATGAAATTATAAAATGAGTACACGTAAATATAAAAGCTCCGCCTTCGACGAAGTACAGCACCGCACTAACAAGAGAGCGAACACCTACACACTTATTATAAAATATACACCAGGCTGTTACGTAATAAGTGATGTTACTTTAACAGATTGAAAATAGTTGCGCAATACTTTCTGTGTAGTATTACACTGGCAAATGGAACATAGAGAACAAATTCTTGCCTTTTATCTATGATATTTGTTTATTTTTTGAAATTATTTTGCTTTTTTCTCGTAATGTTTATTTTATTACCTATTTTATAAATTCCCTGTGAATATGTGAATATAAATTCACATATTCACAGGGAGATCTAAAAATGAACTATTACTTATTATAATGCACAATAAATCAGTTTATTCTTTTAATGTTTTAACAAATGTGACATTAAAGCATTAGGTACATTATATCTTTGCACCCCTGAATCTCAGAAACAAGAGCCAAAACGCAGTTTTATGGTGATATTCGTGTTCAGCATGTTGAATTCATTAAGAATTGGGTGTTTTCAAACTTTGGAACTTTGTCAAAAATTGTTGCCCAGCGTAATTTATGTTTACAGATAAACAAAACTGCATATGATAAAACAAATATAAAACGTATATACCAATGTTACATTAAATAATAAAAGAAAAGGCAGGGGTTTCATTCGGATTGGGGAAAACATATGTTAAAAATTTACTTTAATAAAAATATTAATTCTATTGTTTCTAAAATGTTCGAGGTAGCGCTTAGCTTTCTTTTCTTCCATTGCGATATTCTGAGCTTAAGCTAAGGATCTGGAGAGAAAGGACTGTGAGTTAAGAGTGGAAAAATAAAAATATGAATGATGATTAACTCGATTTAAGTTGCTAAAAAATATATAAAAGCCCAAATCTCGTTTGTCAATTGATTATCACAGAGGAAAAGTATACCAGTAAGAATAAATTCTCAACAAATAAAGCATACAAAAGCAGAGTTAACAATATTTTAAGTTTTAATTTGCAGTGACTAATTGTCACTTATGTCTCGATTTGGGCATTGTGTTAAAGAAAACCGTCGTGTGTCATTCTTTATGATACTCTAACTATATTTCGTTGTGTTCAACGTTAAATTGATTACATTTTTGCAGCATTAATGTAACCATTACGCAAGCGATGCGTGACCTACAATGTATATTTTGTGTGCTATATTTGCTCGTTTTATACTTTTGTTGAATAAAACAACCAAAATCTCAAGAAAAGGATGATCCATTAGACACATAATAGAATACTGAAAAAAATTTAAATTCATTTAATATAAATAAATATGAATTCCTGTAAAATATTGTCAAATGTTAAATTAGAAATAGTTATGAAGTCAAGCATTGTATTACACTCCACGTCACATGTCAGTAAAATAATGCTAGTGATTTATGTGAAAACAAGATAACGACAAGTAATACTTTTATCTTTTTCCGTCATCTATCATTTCTTTGATGTCATATGGCATTTTGCGATCATATCTATCGTGTATTAAACTATTTCTCAACGGATATAAAAGAAGTTTATTGGAAGAATTCATTGATAAGAAGGAGCATTTTGACTTACTATCAAAGATGATTATTCGTCATGATAAAAGCTATTATTATCAAAACGATTATATTAGAAGGAAGTGGATCGAAATAACGTTTAGTTTAAAACATTCGTTTGGAGTCGAGATTTGCAGGTATTTTTTGTTGTATTTTCGAATGTCAAAATTAATGCAATACCTTTATAATTTAAAAGTAAATATTACTGTAATTGCAATAAATTTACGCAGTCTTAAAGAAACAATTTCACCTTACAGAGTTTACCCTCATACATCGATGCTTGAAAAGAATAGCAACACAACTAAAAAATACCGAAAATGAGATTTTAAATTGATAATACATTTAAAAAATTGATCTTTTACATGGAATAAAGACACCAGTCGTAGATAGCAAAGCTGCGGGTATATGGCATAAGTGTATTTTCAGAATGATATTAAAACGCCATTTTTTTTTTGAACAGCGGCATAACTCGTGTCTCATCAGTTGGGTTTCGACTGCTGCGTGGGTAAGTACTGCGAATTTTATTGAAAAAAGGCACAACTCTGATTAGGTCCTAAGTGATATAGTCCCTTATAGAGCCCTGTGATTGTGTTGTGTCTGTATTGCTGTTAATGTAGGATTTTTTCATAAAATTTTATTAAGGACAATAGAGACATATTTGAAGTTCTTTTATTCGAAAAAGCCACAACAATAAATATTCATTTTAAAACTACATTAATTTTGTATACAAGCAAGTAAAAATAAATTTTAAGAAAAATTGTTGTTTTTATTCGAAAGAGTCACAACTCAAAGCCTCCTAAATTTGATTAAAATTTCTAGGAAAGGCTAGCACACAAACTGCATGAAATAAACAAAAAGCATAGCATTAACCATTATTAAGGGGCATTACAATAATCAGGAACTTATGAATGAAACAACAATAAATTACATATCGCAACAATTTAAAAACTGGTCTCCTGAAAAAGTAGCTTTTTTGAGTTTTGTCACTATTCTTTTCAAGCGACGGCATATGAATAAATGATTTGAAAAAAAAAACTCTTCTAAATAAAACGAATGGTAATAAAATATTTGTGTTTTAAGATCAAATTTGTTTCTCTGCTATTAGAAATTATTTGGGCGTCTCAAGATAGGCTGGACATTTCTTTGAAGAATAGGGAAGTGTAGAAATGTTCTTGTGCGATTGGTTATAAATTCTCGTAATTCGTAACTTGTAAACTAAATTTGATCTTCCTGAAATAATCCTGAATTGAATAAATCTTCCAGGGGGCAGAAATGCGTTTATAAAAGAGGAGGTCTAGCATAAAAAAATCGATATATTTAAAATAGTTAATCACTTTTTATCCATATTTAAAATTTGCTAATCAACGAATAAGAAAAAGCTAGAGCTTAGTTTCACACTTATAAATAGAGGTATGAATTCATGTTTATCATTATTGTAACTACTGTATAAAAACTAATTGTCGAAAGAAAACTTGTTTCGTCTCATTTTTCTTTTCCTCCGTCAGGTAAATCGTTCAGGGCTGATATTCTTCTGCGTAGGTATTCTGTAAGTAAATCTTCAGTGTATTTTTCTACCGAACAGGCTGTTATAACTTTATAAAATTAAATCCATTTTAAACTAACCTTAAAAATATTTTGAATACATTCCCACACTTTCTGTATAGTATAGTTTATGTATTCAATAATTTTTAAGAAGCAATCATCCATTAATTTTATTAAAATTATGCATTGATCTATTTTTAGGTTGATTGATGTTTAAAATTTTTTCTTCGTTCAGGGCGGATTTTTTATTAACTAACAAAAATGAAAGAATAATGTTAGAAAATGCATATTTCTTGTAGTCCTTTCTTTACCTGAATTTTCTTACATACAATTCTTTAAACAGAAAAAGTCACAAACACAAAATGAAAAACTGTAAAAGATTTTTAAAAAATGGGAACACATATACTAATATCAAAATTTATTTTAGTCATGACACGAGTCAGTAAAAACAAGACTGAAAAAATAGCGTCTTAATTTTAAGCATAAAATATGCAACTTGCCCCCCCCCCCCCCCCACCTTTCTTTCCATTAAAAACGTTTTAATCTTTAATATGTAATTTTCAAACAAATTAAAGTAAAGTAATTATAGTAATAGAAATAAAATTAATAAGAAAAATTAAAAATCTTTTTTTGTAAGCGTGGGGAAAAAAGCAATTTTTATTTCGTGAAATAAAAATACCGAATTATTAATCCAGCTTTTCACTTTGAACAGTTATATATCGAAGTAATTTCTATGTTATGCTGTTAACTAGCAAGATATAATGTTACATCATTAGAATAAATATTATAAATTTTCAAAATTTCCAGCTCTATAATCATTTATATTAACAATGAACTCTACAGAAAATTTTTGCTGCAATGTAAAATCAAATTTTTGAATTCACTTCATTTTGATATAATAATAATTACTCAATATAACTGACGTACGTGCAAACTCTACTGAGAAATAGGTCTTGATCAAAATTATACTATTTTTATATGCTTCTTGAAACAAAAATATAAAACTGTATTTAGAATCACGGCAACTTGCTTGATTTTTCAGTAACCAAAAATTATTTTCAGTGTTATTGGTTTTGAGAGTAAAAAGCTTTATATTTTTCCTGTATGCTTTAATGTTTTTTAACTCATCAAAAAAACCCTTAAATTGAAAAAAATATTTTAGATGTTCTAAATCATAAACTCTTTCCATTAAACAAATTTTCCAAGAAAATCCAACTGATAAACCAGAATTTACTTAGGCTTCATAGTTCGAAGAAAAGCGTAATAATATTTGTTTTCTATTCCAGCAAATTTAATGAAAAGTAGTTCAAATTAAATCGAACATGGGAACTAAATGTCTTTTCCGAGATTTTTCTATTTAAAAACGTTCTTTTTTTAATGAAATAATTTCTACGAGCTATGTAGTCGGGAAGAGACCGACCGACAAAGTAGTCGAGCCAAATTAGGCATCAAAATCGCAAAGCGGTTCTGATTTTTACTTTCGTCGTTATTCAATATATAGAAGAAAATATTGGATTCGTGAAAATTTCGATTTTCGACTGATTTGCATGCTTTGAGGTGTGCTGAACCTATTTTGACCATTTTCAGAAAATGTGTGTCTGTCTGTCTGCATGTGGTCTGTTTTTTTTTTTTTTTTTTTTTTTTTTTTTTTTTTTTTTTTTTGTGGCTGCTGTAAGTAAAAAGGTTATACATGAAATCGAACGAAATTGAATGCACAAATGGACCCTGACAGGAACTGGTACTGATTAGTTTTTGTCTCGAATCCGTTCAAAGGGGTCGGAGCAATCGAACGTTTTTCTAGATTAGCGTGAGTGGTATATCTCAAGGAGTAATAGAATAATTCGAACAAAATTTGGTATACAGCTATACCTCAAAAATAACAGGTGCTGATTACATTCTGGCACTATTCGCTACAAGGAGGGGGGGGGCAATCGAAATTTTCATTAATTTTTCGTGCGCGCTGCCGTTGCAGACGTAATGCAGAGAATTGAACGAAGATTTCGTCACACATACATCCTGATCGGCAGTAATGTGAATTAATTCTTGGCGCCACTCGCTGCAAAAGGTCGTGGAGCAATACAACGTTTTTCTGGCTAAGCGTACTTCTTCGTAATCCAATTGTATTCTCGTAACAAGACAGCAGAGACTTTGCTCTGTATTGTATTGTTGCCATTTGTCTACACTTTAACTGATAAAATTCTCAATAATATTTTCAGCATTTTGAGGAATTCGCTGGGAGCAAAACCTTTTAATTAGTTTATCTTGGTTTAAAACCATTATTTCTATGCAACTTATTTGTTATTTTTATCAATAAGGACTTGTATCGTAATGGGGATTTTTAGCCAGAACTGTCTTTTACTGCAAGCAAACGGCAAGCGAGACAGTTGCAGACCCACGACGGTGGGAAATAACGGTGGGACGAAGAAGCCGGAACAGGGTCTTAGCCTAATCCCTAGGAAGAAGAAAAGAATAAAGTTTCCCTTCTAAATTTACGTATCCATTAAAAAATATCAAAATTTTCAAAAGAATATAAAATTGTGCATAGTAACAGTGTCCTTTAAATGAATATATGCTGCAAATAAATTAATTGTCACGGAAAATTACTATTTCTTCAAAAGAGAATCTAATAATATATTTGTTATATAAATCTATCTGAAAACTCAAAAAGATTTTAAAATTAAACATTGGCCTGAATCTGTCAAACTATTGATTCACGAATTTGAAAGTATTTTAAAACAAAGTAACCACAAAAAGTTAACATTTCTAAATTTAATCGAGAAAAAAAAAGAAATGAAAAAGAGAAATATGTTGAATTATTCATAAAATGGAATTTTTAGTAAAATTATAACCAAAATATCCGATATCGCAGGCAAATTCCTGATTAAAATGAAACTAACACATTAATTAAAGTTTGACTATTGAACATTGCGTATTCGAAACTTTAAATAGAAAGTACCAGAATTCATATATATTGAATTATAATTTTAAAACTATCTTTTAGCTTTTTGCGTTCAATATTTTACATCTTTTAAAAGATGATAAAAAATTAACTGTAAAAAGAAATCATTCCCACTCTTATATTATTTAAAAAGAGAAGTAATAGAAGATTTTTAAAAAACCTTTATAACTGCATTAAGTAGAATATCTGAAATGTTGACATGAAATTTTTAAGACGGCAAATGCAATAAAATTTCCGTTTCAAGCTATTTGTTTACTAGAGCATAATAACGAAACCATAAAACTCATGCAATCGGGAAAAACTTCCATCGAAATAGAAATATTTCTGATTATAGTGTTATTAGTTCAGATTAAAACGCAAACCCAACGTTAATACTTTTGGTTTCAAATAACAAATGAAATATAAATTTAGTTATTTGTTCTTTTGCAAAACCATCATAAAAAATGTTTCACTATAACATCACAGAGAATGTGCTTGAAATATTTCTGCTTAAAAACTGATTTACATTTTATTGCAATTATGCATTAATTTTTCAGCTAATACATTAAAAATCTGTAGATTTAGTATTAAAGTCTTAAACTATCCATTTAAATTCTACGCAACTAATATGTGTAAGATTCATATTTCTGAAAACAGACCGAAGCATTTCTGTCAAATATCTTCAATCCCGTACAATTATCCTTTGACAAAGTTTATTGTGATTAATTTGTCGAATTATGCAATCGGCCCAATTTTATCATATCATGATTTTTTGTAAAATAGTTATCAGAATACCTCAGACGTTAGCTTTTTACATGAATCAATTCAGTAAATACATGACACCAAATTTGAGTATCAGATTACCTTGAACGTATTCTTGAAAAGTTTAAACATACTTATAATATATTATTGTCAAGAAATACAATTTTTCCAATTAAATTTCTCCATTTCTATTATATATTTAATCTAAAGTTTAGCAATCTGGAATCTGGCTGTTCCTTTTTATTTATTTATTTATTTTTTGTTAAAGGTTATCAAAAAAGAGTTATGTTTTTAGGGTCTTATTTGAAATGGTTTAAGGAAGGGTACTAAGGTTAGTACGTGGACTTTCAAGTTTACACTATAATACGAGCTACCATATAATCTAGGGCCATGGTAGATTAGTGGCTAAGATGTCGAGCTTCGGATAGGAGGATCTCGGATTCGATACCCGAGCCGCTGAAGACCCACCATGTACACTTGGCGATACGTGCATGTAAAATCCGTAATGCCTGAAGTTCCGAGGGTACCGGTTGGTGAAGATTTTCCCTTCCCTTCACCCATAGGTCTAAAAAGGAAGGTCGGCGTATTTGTGGTGGCGCCAGCTCGTGTCATCCAAGTACATTATGAGCAAAATCGTACTTCCACCATTGGTGCTCGTCTTGAAACGGAAGGCGCTCGCTCATTTTTGCCTTAATTCCGAGTCGATTCATCGTATGGGAGCTTGGATATCCAAGTGGCATAAACGAAAACAACAACACCGTATAATCTTGTCCAGACAATAGTTAAAGAGGTGATGATTCAGTTGTGTAATTTATTAAGATGAAAGATGCGGATGATGTGGATAGGCTACGTTTTTGTGCAGGAGGACCTGAGGTCACTGTTTTAAGTCTAATCTCAGACAACTCTTGAAAAATTACTATTTCAATAAGGTTTTAAGCACTTGGAATACTTTACCGGGAGCAACTGTTAATTGTAATAGGGTAAAAGTTTGAAGAGGACAATTGGTCTTCTCTGTAAATTGATAAATTGACTAGGCGCAACCTAGCTGAAACCAAAGCCTGTTGCTGGTTGTCACTTTAGTATTTGCTTTTGTATTCGCATATAAATTAAAAATGCAATCGTAGAGCTCTTATATAATTTATACAAAATTTATTACACACATTATTATTTACTACATAATTATATATACATAGGATGTTGAACTAAACTGAGCAAAAGCTTTAGTGTTTGGTTAAAATTGCAAGAAATAATCAAACCATGTCGTATATTATATTTGAATACTAGCTGATATGCCCGGCGTTGCGCGGGATAATATTGCATCATTCGCAGGCCAGGTGACACATATTAAAAATTCTGTTGTAAATATATCACAAAAAAATTTCTTAAAAATTCCAAGTTGAACATAGGCAACAGTCCTTAAAAATCCCATTTAAACAGTAAAACTCGTTAAAAATCACGATTGCATTAAAAACAACAGAATCAAAAAATTCCTTTTAGACCAAATATAACTATCCATAAAAATCCACATTAAAATGCCAACAAACAACAGTTTATAAAAATGCCATTCGAGTAAGGGCAACAGTAACTAAAATGCACATATTCATCAGGATAATTTTTCCAAAAGGATATCAAGAATCCATTAAAATCGCAATTACAATATAGACAACTCCACATCTAAAACTTCCGATCAGAATAAGAGCTGTATTCTCTTTAAAAATGCCCAACAAATGGAGGACAATGGTCCCTAAATAATTCTGCTACAATATAGAAAACACTCCTTAAAGTCCCCCACTTCAATAAAGACAACTATTCCTAAACATCCCTAATAGAATAAGGGCATTAGTCCCCAAAAATCTCCATTAGAATAAAGATGTCAGTGAATAAAAATACCCATTAGAATAATAACCTTCAAAAGCCACTGTTCTTAAAATTACCTACAGTCAATCATAAATTCCCCATCAAAATAAGGACACCAGTTCCTAAAATTACGGCTTGCAAAATTGTTAAAACAGTTCTCGAAAATTAAGTTAAATAGCACTTTCATAAAATTCGGATAAAAACGAAAGAAAAGAAAGCATTATTTCCAAAGGCAAATGCACATTTAAATTAGAAAATGTTTATTACTGAATCAATTCTGACATGTGAAACTTAAGTTGATAAAAAAAAATAACTAAATTCTGCCCAAATGGCGATAAATATACAGTACAAAAATTGAATAAATGTTAGAAAATAAATCACTTGCGTAAAATATGGAATCAATAATCGCCAAATTGCACGAAAATAATGTCAGCATTTCGCAAATAGGCCATGATCCTATAGTGTAAATCATGTATTGAATTAAATGAGAACAATAGTACTGATAAGTATTATTGGGCGCGGTTTGGAAAATTTACGAAGCGCAAAATAATTTATTGAGAACAATTAACTGGAAGATGGGAGGGTAAAAAGTTATCACCACCTGGAGAAATTTTAAATTTCATCAAAAATAAGCGATATCGAAGACCTTCCAACCTAGTTCTTATCGAAGAAATGAATATTAAATCGTCAAAAAAGAAAGAAGAATCAACAATAAAAATCGCATGCAGAATAATCCACAAAATATCCATAAAAGTGAAATGAATTTTTAGAATTTGTTTTGTTGATAAAACGGACACTCTACCATAAGAAATAATGTTTCATGCAATTGTTGAACTGCTTCTATACTATTAAATCGCCAAAAAAAGGAGAATCAACCTCAAGGTAAAATAATTAAAATTCGTCTGCAGTTCCACAAAGTATGTATAACAAGAAGTTCCGTCTAGAACTATACGAGCCTACTTTTCCGTATACACCAAATTCAAATTTATAATCTAGCTATCTCTTTCTCTCTCTTTCTTATTTATCTTTAGTTCTAATTATTGAAAATATACCTTTTTCAACGGATAATACATATTCATTCACTCACTCATTCATTCTTTCATTTATTCAGCCATGCATTTATTCATTCATTCGTTACCTCATTCAAGTGTTTATTCATTCATTTACGCATTCATGTATTTATTCACTCATTTATTTATATTTTCATTTATTCAATACTTTATTCATTCATTCTTTTCCTCATTCATTTATTCATTGATTTATTCTTTCACTCTTTCATTTATTCATTCATTCATTATTTCACTCATTGAGTCACTGAGAAATATCCTTGAAAATTCCGATCAAAAAATTTCATAGCAAAATAGGCTCGTAAGTTCTGGATAAACTTTCTATTTCTACATGTTCTACGTTACAAGAGCTTTCCGATGAAGTTTGTTCCAAGCAAATCGGTCCGTTAGATCAGGATTTATATAGGGTTGAAATTTCCCCGTAAGCTCTGTGTTAATTTTTTGAACTGTTCAAAAATGAACAAAAACTGTTCAAATCAATATTTCACACCGAGAACTCCTTTCAATAATCTTTCAATAGGAACTTGGCTCTTGTGCCCAGAGTTTACAGAATTTGCTTCAATTTTGTCCATAGGCGCTAATGTTAAATTTTTTTGAACTGTTCAAAATTGAACAAAAAATTGTTCAAATCAAAAAGTAAAATATAGAAATGAGATGTCCTCGCCGAGATCTTTCGAATGCAAAAAGAATTTTTCCAATCGGACAATTCGTTCAAAAGTTATTAGGGGGGGACAGACCGACAGACAGACAGACCGACAGACCGACAGACACACTTTTTCCCCATCTCAATACCCTACTTTCAATTTTTTTATTTTTCAATCTTTATTTAATTACTTCACTTATCTTTGACTTTTCTTGATTTTTAACGATATTTTCACGATACATTAAGCCTTCTTTCATGCTTTATTATTATTTTTTTTTACTTTTACGGGAAAGTAGGCTAAAAATGAAATGAATTTTTAGAATGTGTTTCGCTCATAAAACGCAATAATAAAGATAAAATAGCATTTTTTTCAATCTTACGTTTTCAGAATTCATCTAGTTGGCGACAAAAGTAATATTTATTTTGGCGAAAACACGCAAATTGTGCAGATAAATTCAGAGGTAAGCCTCGTTTTAAAATTCGAAAACGACTTTAAATTAACGTTGCGCGTGTTCTATTTGTTCTACGAACTTCAGAAAAAGATCATCTTGTGCAGTTTTTTACGGGCATTAATATGCCGCAAAAAACCTAAAACGTGGGACATTTCTTCGATAAGATAATTAAAAATTAACAGTTTTTCTTAAAATTGGAATAAAAAAAGAACAAATTCGAATTTTAGGAAAAACGGTTCGAGGTGCACGAGGACCTGACCTAAGGTACCTGTAACCAAAATTTCGTACTTCTGGACCGTTCCATCTTGCCAGGAGTCGATCGACAGACAGACACACACACACAAACTTTTGGTTTTATTTATATAGATAATGCCCCGTAGAAAGTTCTTAGAAGAAATAATCATTACCTAGCCTGTTAATTGTACTAAAATATGTGAAGTGAATGAATATTCAGGAAGGTGTTTATTAGATTAAATAAATGTCCCCCCTCCCCCCGTTGCAAATGGTCTAACGGATCATAATCCGTTAGCATTTAAAATTGTTCAATGTTCAAGTGTGAATACCTAATCGTTGATTTCCGATCAACAGACTAACTGTTTCTTACATTATGCAATACCTTAAACTGTTTTTGTCAGCACTAGTACTTGCTATTTTCTGATAGGATACTATTAAATTCGATAAAATAATAACCATCTAACGTACGTTAAAATGACAACCAAAATTCACCTTGCATGAAAATCATCGAAGCAAAACAATGCCTGATAATTAAACTTCTAATGACACTTGTCAATAAAATCTGATGCAGATAAACTCATAAATAATTAAATAAGCTGTATCATGCTAAATTAAGGTAATTTTTGAAGGTTGCTATTGACTTTGCGAAATATATTATACCTATTTTGTCAATAATCAGTTTTGTAGTTACGTCAACTAATCAGAAAATTTATTTAACGTATTTACTATATATCTGATCAGCATTTTTTTTTACTAAAAATGTTTTTTTATATATATATAAAAGTGGTTAATGATTTTTTTCAAACAGTTGTGCCATAAAAAGTTCACTTGTATTTTTACGAAGTTTTGTTTTCTCTCTAAAAACATAAAACTTTTATAGTTTGATAAAAGTTTATTATTTTTAAAAAAAGTTTGTTTTTTTTTTATTTTCCAAATACAAAACCTTCGAAATTATTTTTAGCCAGTCTTTATTTAACTTCAAACTTTTTTAAAAAACTTTCGCACTTTAGGTGCTATATATTTTTCCTTCTCTCTCTCTCTCTCTGTATATGCATATATATATATATATATATAGATATAGATAGATAGATAGATAGAGAGAGAGAGGGAGGGAGAGAAAGCGAGTAAATTACTCATATCACATTTTTTTTCAAAGAAGAATAAATTATTGATTCGCTGCTCTTATAAACAAGACTTACAAATTTTAATATTTTACATACCTTTAAAGATATGCTGTCGACTTTAATGCTTCTTCTTTCAGAATCATTGATCAGTTCCATGTTTACAATAGCATAGCTTACCGATTCTATTTCATTAGCATAGAGCGATAATAATGAGAAAAAAATATATGATACTTCTTACTAGACGAAGCATGGGGACATAAATAAAATTTGAAACAATCATTTTCCAGCACATGGTGTCAGTGGAAAATGAATTATGCATGGGGGGATGCAAGGATGCTGATTGTACTTGTTCTACTATGTAATTCGATAAATTACTTTCTTCTTGTCGGAGGTACGATTTTTGCTAATTAAATTATACTTGGAAGAATGAGCAATGTAAATAGTTTATTTTGAAAACGCTATTTTTACTATCATTTGAACTAAACTTGTGCATATTCTTTTAATATTATAAAAGGGGGAAAACAATATAGACATAAAAATATGCCTTTTGTTTGCGAACGCAGTATAGTTCATCAATTTACAGCCTGATTAGGACAAATAAATTCAGCTTATTTGAGATTATTTCAACATAAATTATCAACTAGAACATATAGAAATGATAATCAAATATTTAGCAAAATCAATGCTCACATTACGATAAAAATGTGCGCACTGTGGTGAGGGGTGAGAGATAATTAGGTTAAGTTTTTGTGATCTCAAGTGGAAGGCCGAAAATGATCGTAAACAAACTTAGCGCTGCGTTAATTAATGTTTTAGAATAACCCTAGTTCAGATCCATTTCCAGCATCTAAGCTCCTGTGCAATAAAGTTTGGATCGTAACAGATTTTTGGTGGGATAGCACGTGGTCGATCATGTGTATAATAAAACAAAAAAAAAGTACCTGGAATTAGGCTTCTTACATGAGATTTCATTAAAGCCTAAAAGGGGATCTGACGATAGGGGTGAGGTGAGGCTGCTATCCTATGTACCTGGTACCTTTTTTTTTTATTGTTCCTGGCGTCCATGCTCCGGATCGTGGCGTGTGCCCAAAAATGGCAGACTCTCCTGGTCAAGACATTACTGGTCACATCAGATCAATTCGGAAAGCATCAACTGACTGGATCGCAGGCAGGAGTCGATTTCTTGCTGAATCAGGCGACATCGCTACTTGAAGAAGTATCAGGATGAACTACTGTATAGATGGATCTGGACTCTGACTATAGTCATTCATCACGGATCCAGGGCGTACCGATCGTCCGGTACCGGCAAAACCTTGCAACACGTTCGTGGGCTAACAGCGGCTCACTCTCAAGATTTCCTCAAACGCTTTTCCCACGTTTTCCGCCGAAGTCCGCGCCAGCCAATCAGCGGCTGCGCCTGAGTTGCCATATCGTACAATTGGAAAGTTCGAGTTTCTGTTGCTCTTCTTCACTGTGAGTCACGTGAACTACTGCAGGAGTGCGAGGGAGCATGGAACATTGAGCAGTGCAAAAAACTATGTCGGGCTTCACGACACGCACCTCATTCCCCGATTTTACACGTGTATTTCTCCTTCTGTTGAATATGTGTATAATTCAATAACGTAGAACAACGATAGCTCTATATCAAGCATACGTGAAATTTATGAATAAACTTTCGTATGCCCGCTTAATTGTCTTTGAGAAATATTTTAGTAAAATATTTATGTCCGTAGTGAATAGAAAGTCAAATAAATAAATAAGTAACGGTTAAGCAGGAAGGAAAAATTTCAAATTCATTTAAAACAATGTAAGTTTTCAATGATAAAAATTTTACTTGAGATTAAATAATTCTTTTCGAACAGAACTACAGTCATTTATTTATCTCAGAGCAATAGGTAAGTAAGGGATATAATGATTTTCTCATCTGATATTCTTTTCTGACATATATTTGCTAGAGTACACCGGAAAAATCTCTACTAATACATAGTACCAAGAAAAAATGTCTTAGCTACAACAACTTACATAAAGCACTTTGTACATGGCCCGAGAAAAAAAAAAAGATGGCATACGGGTGGTTTAGGTCTTTTTCTTTATTATTTAGTAATCTTTTTGGATTGCCATGGTGCCTTTAAAACCAGTTCAACGCCGGGTACATCAGCTAATAAGCAAAAAAATAATAGCTTGATTTTCCGCTAGCAGGACGGCATTTATATTTTATTTCTTTTTATTTTATTTTATTTTTTTTTTTTTGCGTAACTAGGAAGCTAATTGTCACTAATAATAAGAATAGCTAAAGCAAAACTCAAAATTTCAAAATCACGATATTTCTTGCTGTTTGCAGCGCAGGATTCAATTCAAGGCTGCGCACTCTGCTAAACCGCCTCCACCTGGTAAAAATTCAGTGTCGCGCAGTAAAGATAGCAGTACACGACTGTTATGAAGTTTAATGGGTTATTTGCTTAGTGCTGCAAGATTTTTCAGATAAACATGTGCACATGCTAAATACGAATTGGTTAGATCATTAGCTGATTATGGGACCCTAGTTCGTGAATCCACTCACTTTGGAGTTCCGAAACAGCCATATTAATCCATTTATGCCTACTGTTCCATTTTTGGAACAGCAATTGAGTGAGAGTTATTTTTAGCCTACGAGTTCAAGGTCACCCGTGTTCTTGGATTTGGGGCGTCAACCTGCTTCGTAGGGACATAACACTTTCGTTGAAAACATTCAGTTAGTTACTCCTGCAGATATTTGCCTGCAATAATGTTGTGAAAGTTGGTTTATATTTTGATGAAGTTTTTTGAAAAACATTTCACATTTAGTAACAAATACAGCAATGGTTTTGCCTAGTGTTCCAAAAATGGAACACCATATTACTCATACATGGCATGAAATAAAAAAAGATTTCAGCGAATTGTTGTTGTTTTTTTTTTTTTTTTCTACCTCAAATATACGAATTTCACGCAAAAATTCAAAACCTTCAACCTCGGTCATAAATGGGTTAAGTGCATGAGCCACCTCAACGCATTGACAGCTAACAAGAGTTGTAACACGTCACACCAGAAATCCAGGATATGATTATAGTTGAGAAACTAAAGTCCTAGTATTTTGTTTGGTTAAAGAAGATCAAACGTTTTACTCTATGGCTATTTGTAAAGCTTTGTATGATGCAAAGACTATAATAATTGTGATAGTTTAATTATATTAATTATCATAATTTCATTTTTATTAAGGTGATTTTAAATAAGATACGTTCTGTTTTAATGAGTGACATTCATTTGTATAAAAGTTTTAGTACTTCCAGTTAAGCGTGCAATCTCAAAAGCTATTCTCGAGTACAAGCATCTATATTCGTATTATTCTACATTGGCAATTTACATCCAATATGCCGCTGCCATCAACACTTTACATACTAGTATATAACTTTGCATCAGATATTAACATATTGCATGCATAAATTACCACTATATTTAACTGTTGGACCAATGCTAGAAGCTCGAACATAACATTACAATATAATGAAGGAATTAATTTTATATATACTTATAACATATTACAAGAGAGATAAGCAAAAGATCAGATATACGGAAACACGAATTTAAACAAAAAAAAAATGGAACAACAATGATGTTGCCAAAACATATAAAATGAAAACAATGCAGTTTATGAACGAACAGTTCAAATCACGGAGCACAACTCTGTGGCTAAAATAAATTCAACACTCCTCCTCGTTTTCATAAACTTTGCAATTCTTTCTGAGTACCGCATGTCTGTTAGGTGACAAAGGTTTAGTTAGCAAATCAGCAATCATCAGATCAGTAGGACAGTATTCACATTCAATGAGATGTTTATCCACACAGTCCTTAACAAAATGGTATTTTGTGTCTATGTGTTTGGTACGATTAGAGTACTTCCCACTCTTAATCAAACATAAGTAACTCTGATTGTCCTCGTATATTGTTGTCGCACTGTTAACATCTTGATACATGTCTTTCAATAAACGTCGCAACCACAGAGCTTCTTGACATGCTTCAGACAAGGCTACATACTCAGCTTCTGTAGAAGACAATGAAACACATGTTTGCTTCGTACAACACCAGCTGATGACACCCCCATTTAAGAAGAATACATATCCACTATTGGACTTTCTCGTTTTACGATCTTCAGCCCAATTTGCATCAGCGTACCCATATAGTGCTGAATTTTTCTGAATCCTTACATTACTAAGCTTAAGTTTCATATTGGCAGTAGATCTCAAATATTTCACAATTCGTTTTAATTGTGTCCAGTCTTCTTGGTTTGGAGAAGAAACATTTTGTGCAAGAATACTCACATTTGCTGAAATATCAGGCCTGGTATTAACTGATACATATAATAAGGATCCAACCAGTTTTCGGTATTTAGTGTTGTCTTTCAACAGGTCTGTATATTCTGACTTCCCATAATTTTGATCCATTGGTGTTGTCACTAGTTTGGCATCTGAGAGTCCTACATCAAGCGCAATTTTCTTGATATAATTTGATTGACATAGCTCAAAGCTCCCATCTGGATCCTTTTTAACTTCAATTCCAAGATACTGTTGAATAGGACCAAGATTTTTTATTTCAAATTTCTTAGATAAAATATTTTCAACTGCACATATTTCATCCTCTGATTTTCCAGCAACTAAGATATCGTCTACATATATCAAAATATAACACCAACTGTCACATGATCTTCGGGAGTAAAGACAAGGATCTGTTTCACTTTGTTTGAAATTTGCACTGACAATAACATTATGCACTGCATCATTCCAGACTCTAGCTGCTTGTTTTAGGCCATAGATACTCTTCTTTAATAAGCACACCTGTGATGTATCACCTTTATTAAAACCCGGAGGTTGTTTCGTGTAAATTGTTTCAGTTAGTTTACTATTCAAAAATGCTGTTTTTACATCTAGGTGATGAACTACTATTTTTTCTTTGGCTGCAACTGATAATAAGGTGCGTAGAGGTGTTTGATGCACAACTGGAGCAAAGATCTCATCATAGTCTTCCCCGTACCGCTATGAAAATCCCTGGGCAACAAGCCGTGCTTTGAACTGCTGGATGCCTCCGCTTGTGTTCCGTTTAACTTTAAACACCCCCTTACTCCCAATTGCCTTTCGATCTTCCGGAAGTTTACACAGCTCCCAGGTTTCGTTTTTCTCTAATGATGTTAGCTCCTCCTGCATTGCCTGAAGCCAGTTTTCTTTGAATTCACTAGAAATTGCTTCATTATAGGTTTTGGGTTCATTGACGTCTTTTGCAGTATGCATTTCCTCTATTAATCTTTTCGGAGCAATGCCTTTAGTTGATCTATGAGAAACACGAATCTGAGGTTCATCAACTGATTCACTTGTGGCGGTACAATTTGACACCTTCAAGAGCTATCTTCTGTCCTGGCCATTAGGTACCTTTTGGCAAAGCACGGAAGCACTGGCTTTCCATCAAGAAGGTCCGAGGTTCTATCCCTGCCTCCGGCAGACATCCTCCACCATGTCACGTCCATGGCCTGTCGTCGTCGCCCACCACATTTGGTGACCCGGCAATTACACGCAACGAATGGAGACACAATCACCCCATAGATGGCGCCACGAGAACACTCGCACTCATCCGCCCGACCGAGGCGCTCGATCACAAGCTCTCATCAGCGCCCGACCGCGGATACGAGCCTTCCAATCTCGCCAGAACGCCTGGCATTGGCACACCCATCTATAGTTGGTATCGTTCACTCCTCACCTCCACACTGTCGTTCACTCGTTCACTGGAGAGGGAGTATATGTGGCGGTACGATTTGACACCTTCAAGAGCTATCTTCTGTCCTGGCCATTAGGTACCTTTTGGCAAAGCACGGAAGCACTGGCTTTCCATCAAGAAGGTCCGAGGTTCTATCCCTGCCTCCGGCAGACATCCTCCACCATCACCTCCGTGTCCTCACACGTCGACCGCCACACACTTATCTCCTCCTGAACCTCGATTCCTGGAGTTGAAATTATGACACTTGAATCCACATCTTCATCATTTTTGGCAACATCATTTTTGAAATTTTCATACCTTTCACATGCATCTACACTGAATCTGACATCTCGACTGATAACCACTTTCTTTGAAAATGAATTGTAGCAACGATAAGCTTTTGATTCTTCATCATACCCAAGAAATATCATTTCTATTCCTGTATTATCTAGCTTTCGACGATTTTGGGCTGGTACATGAACAAAACATTTGGAGCCAAAAATTTGAAAGTTCTTTACTTTAGGTTTTTCCTTATTCCACAATTCATATGGAGTTAACTTCTTTGCTCGAGTAAGAACTCTATTTTGAATGAAATTAGCAGTCACCACAGCTTCACCCCAAAATTGATTTGGTAAGCCTGCATCAATAAGCATGCAACGTGCCATTTCCACCAATGTTCTGTTCTTCCTTTCTGCTACACCATTTTGTTGAGGAGAAAAAACAGCGGTTAACTGAGTTTGAATTCCTTTATCAGCTAAATACTTTCTTAAGTGTGTACTTAGATACTCACCTCCACGATCAGATCGAATAATTTTGATCTTTCTTTCAAATTTGTTTCTCACAAGTGCTATATAACGTTTTAAAGTATCAGGAACTTCAGATTTATTTGCCAATAAATATACGTGAGTATACCTAGAGAAATCGTCAATAAAAGTCACTACATACCGTTTACCACTTGGTGTCAGTGTTTGCATTGGTCCACAAACATCTGTGTGAATCAATTCCAAAGGACCAGTTGACTTGCTAGTGGATTCTTTAGGAAATGGTAAGCGTGTGAGTTTTCCTTTCATGCATGTATCACAGGACATTCTGATACCACAGTCAACTATATTCAAGTCAGATAAAAGTCCTTCAGTATGCATTTTCTTTATTGCTTCTGGATCGCGATGTCCCATTTTTCGGTGCCAAGTATGTATGCAATCCTCCTTATGTTCAATCACTGTGTTAACTTTATGTGGTTGACATAATCTGAATAAGTTCCCAACAGTGCTAATAAATCCTATTTGTTTTCCGTTCTTGAGAATTTCACAACAATCTTTATCAAAAGTCACTGAAATATTGCTCAAAGTTAGCTGTCGAACAGAAACTAAATTTCCAATAACCGTTGGAGCATAAAGCGCATCAGAAACAACAACTTCTGTAATTGAACCTTCTCGATCCTTAAATAGCAATTTTCCACTACCAATGCCAACAACATCAACTAATTCACCATTTGCAACTTCAATTTTATCAACATATGAACTATCTAAAGATGTGAAAAACTTTTTATCATTAGTTACATGCCGAGTAGCCCCAGAGTCCAAAATCCAACTTTCAGATCGAATTCCAACAGTAAACAAACTATTTTTATGTTCAACTGTATTAACTTTATTTGGATGACTTTCTTTACACTTTAAATACTTTTTGCATTCACTTTTCCCATGCCCATACTTTTTGCAAAAATAACATTTCATGGAAGTTTTCCGAGCATCTTTGCTTAGGTTTACCTTCAACATTCTTTCAGAGGAACTAGGAGTTTCTACTGCATGTTGCCTACGTTCATATTCCGCAATAACCTTCTGCTGAACAATGGCAAAAGTCAGTTCACTTTCAGAACGTGTTTCTAATGCAGTAATTAAAGGATCATAACTTCTAGGCAAACTACTTAAAAGCATCGCCACACTCCAATTGTCAGATAAAGACTTCTCGCCAATGTCTCTAAGCTTTAAAAACAACTCTTGCATGTGAGTAACTTGTTGGCGAATATTACCGCCTTCTTCAAGTTTCAAAGAACAAATCACTCTCATGAGGTGAACTTTATTTGTTAATGTATTTCTCTCATGATATTCCTTAAGAGTGTTCCACATGTCCTTTGCTGTCGTCTTACCCCGGATATGAATAAGTTGATCATCCTCGACTGTAAGACCAATATAAGCTTGTGCTTTATTATCAGCAGCTTCCCAATCAGTTATTAATTTTGTGCTGGATTCACCACTTGAAATTGGTCTTTCATCTTCAATAACTCTCTTGAATATATTTTCCTTCATTAAAAGTAGCTGAACTTTATATTTCCAGTTTGAATAATTTTGATTATTCAATTTGACGATATCACTTCGGAATTCCGCCATATCGTTACTTCCACTTTATGTAACGCTAATACAACCGGAAAACAAAACTACTTAAAGATTATAATGTTTTAAATATAATGCGTATCCTGGGCCGTAACCTGTTGGACCAATGCTAGAAGCTCGAACATAACATTACAATATAATGAAGGAATTAATTTTAAATATACTAATAACATATTACAAGAGAGATAAGCAAAATATCACATATACGGAAACACGAATTTAAACAAAAAAAAAAAAAATGGAACAACAATGATGTTGCCAAAACATATAAAATGAAAACGATGCAGTTTATGAACGAACAGTTCAAATCACGGAGCACAACTCCGTGGCTAAAATAAATTCAACATTAACATTCTCTATTAACACAAAATTTTCATATATAAATCAAACATCATTACTACAATGAAGCAATATACAGTTCAACCTGTGTGAGGAGTTAATCCCTTGCAGTGCAGCACTTTAGTGGTCAACTTCGACTGGTGGTCGACTTATAGAGGGTGCGGTAGAGGATGAAGGGCTAATTCCGTTCCTGAAAAAAGTGCTCAATTTTACAGGTTTTACTGTATTTGTATCTTCCAACATGCTATTCTGCAACTTAATATTTTACCTAAAAATTACCACATGCCCATCATAAAACACCATTTAAAATATTCCGTTATAGTTCTTAGAAATATTCAAGTAAAAATACGCACCAAAGTTCAATTGTTATCTGCATTTATAAAAATATTATCTCGAATTTAATTCATAACATAGTTTTCAATAATTTACAGAATGCTGTTGCGCAGCAGAAAATTCCATCGGAATTATCTTCATTGTAAATGTCTATTTTATAAATTTACTTTTAGAAAGTTAGTTGTATAAATGTATTGTTAACGAATATTACAAAATTTTTCTACCAAATAAATTTCTTTTTTCTTTAATTTTTTCTTTTCAGGTTTTTTACAGTGCACCATTTAATTTCATTATCAGTAAAAAATAAAAAACCTTCATGCAAAAAAGTAAATAAATGATAAAATCAAAGTTATTAAAGCACTGAACTTGCAAAATCATTAGACACGTGTCTCAGGGTTACAATCAACCCCTATTTCAATGCAGAAAAAGTTTTGAACTTTGACGTTAAGTATCATGTTGGAAATTTAAAAGTTCTTCTACATTAAAAAGGGGGTTTTTTGTAACCCTGAAATACGTATCTGCTATAGTTTTACAATTTTTGTGCTTCACTTAGTTTGACTTTATTAGTTACTGAGCCATTATCAGTGTCCTGAAATGTTTCATGATATAAAATATTTGAGTCCTCTAGTTTCAAAACTAGCTACATCCAAAACTTGAAACTTTTCACGGCGGGCAAAAAACTTTTAATATAAAATGTAGTTAAGAAATTCGAAATGTTAGAGAATCAAGGTTTTTCTAGCTAAAAGCATTGGGATAGGCTTTTAACTTACTGAAATTTTAACACATAAGTTTTACTTGGAAGATATTTGGAGGGAAAAAGTGGATGTACCTGGTTTTGAAACTAGAGACTCATTTCAGGACATGAGATAAAACGTAATATGAATGAGAGATATATTACTTTATGAGAGAAAAATTGTCACCCTACAAAAAGCAGGCACGTTAACAGTAAGCAGTATCATGACTTTGAGATGAAACTCGGTTAAGGCGAAGTGTTATTAGTTAAAATACGGGTTTAACCAGATTAAACCATCCAAGTTTTTTGTTTTTTCAAATTGATATAATTTCTGCTTAAATCCTTTAAAGCAAAAGTATGTGCATTAAAATTTGCATCAAAATTTCAATATAGTATAAAATCCTAGCTTACGGAAAGTTGTTAACTAATGATTTTTTTGTAATATTCTGTCTTCCTTAAAAGATTCCCAGGGACACTTAAGATCAGTAGAAATACAGCGTCTTCTAAAGAATTAAGCCAGAATTAGTGTATTTGTGTTCCGCCACACTTGTTTATTATCGTGTTTCAAATACCTTTATTGATACATTGCATTATCAATAATTCAATTATAATATTATAATTTCCTACAATGTGCATTTACTGTCAATCTACAGAAAGAAACGTGCCTTCTGCAAAGTCTACTCATCCAGGATTTTATTCGTGAGTGAACAAGGACTCACAACTTTATAGTTGTGTGTTGAGCACTTCTTTTTTGCACTGATATAAAGGCTCCATTGTAGTCTCGAAATAGCTATTTGTGTTATCTATACTATTAAAACCTGTCCGCGTCTCTGTGTGTGTGTGTCTGTCACCTCATCTCCTCAAGAACGGCAGGTTGCCCGACGTCGGGACGGGTACCGTCGGATTCGGAATTTTCCGGGGAAGCCATATCGCGTGGTCTCATCCGTGTCCGACTTTAATTAGCGGAGATATTAATTAAAAACGCAATTTTTTTCAAGTTTTGTTTTATTTTCGTATTGTTGGCATCGTTGCAACAATATATAATGCAGTTGCCGCTTGACTTAAAATCAATGCAGTTGTTGCCATTTTTGTAATAAATGTCAACAATACTAATAATGTCTCTCTAGCATTTTGAGTGAGGCTTAACTGTATTTGCTCACCGTTAAAAATTAATGTAGTTTAATCCTTCTTTCTTTTTAATTAATTTATCGGCTGCCATCTAATAAAAACTATTTTTCGTAATTTCGGGGACTTTTAAAGATTGTTTTAATTATTCTGAATGCATGAAACGAAAATGGCGTAAAGTCGAAAAAGGATTGAAAGGATAATTATTTGTCCTTATTCTGATGCGAAATTTTTGAATTTTTCGATTATTAATATCGGTCCGGGTCTGTATGTCGGTGTAATAAGGAATTTCAATGCCGTGTTGTATATAAGCTCGCGCAGCGCCGGGCGTACAACGGTTTCGTAACGAAAATCAAACGCCAAAAGAAAACTACTTTTTGGGAGCATTGTACTTAATTAATCTATGATTTTTAGGGACTGTTGCGCTTATTTAGGCTCGCACAAAGGCCATTACTTATTATCATCGGTCCGGTTCTGTATGTCTGTGAATGGATATATAATAAAGAATTTCAATCCCGTGTTGTATTTAAGCTCGCGCAGCGCCGGGCGTAGCCCGTGCATGCAACGCCGGGCGATGCATGGAAGAGCCGCAATATTTGAGATGGCCCGTGCAACGCCGGGCGGCACGCCTAGTCTATACTATTAAAACCTGTCCGCGTCTGTGTGTGTGTGTGTGTGTCTGTCACCTCATCTCCTCGAGAACGGCAGGTTGCCCGACGTCGGGACGGGTACCGTCGGATTCGGAATTTTCCGGGGAAGCCATATCGCGCGGTCTCATCCATGTCCGGCTTTAATTAGCGGAGATATTAATTAAAAACGCTATTTTTTGCAAGTTTTACTTTCCATTGTTGCATCGTTCCAACAATATATAATACAGATGCCGTTTGAATTAAAATCAATATGCAGTTGTTGCCATTGTTGGAAAACAAATGTCAACAATACTAATAATAAATGTTTCTCTAGCATTTTGAGTGAGGCTTCGCTGTATTTGCAATAATAAATTTAATCCTTCTTTCTTTTTAATTTATTTATCGTCTGCTATCTTATAAAAACTAGTTTTCGTACTTTAACGGGGACTTTTAAAGATTGTTTTAATTATTCTGAATGGCATGAAACGCAAATGGCGTAAAATCGAAAAAGGATTGAAAGGGATAATTAATTGCTCTTATTCTAATGCGAATTTTTTGAATTTCTCTATTATTAATACCGGTCTGGGTCTGTAGGGATCATTCATAAATGATGTTACGCTTCAAGGGGGGGAGGGGGGTCCGTGAAATTGTGGCAAAGTGTGACAAGGGGAGGGGAGGGGGTAACAAGAAGTGTGACATCATGCATTATGCAAAATAGCGTGACGCGTGACAAAGGGGGGGGGGGGTCCACTGAAGTGTGACTGACATATTGAGACAAAGGGGGGGAGGGGGGTCAAATATATAGGAAAAAAGCGTGACGTCATTTAT
Source organism: Octonoba sinensis (assembly GCA_038502835.1). NCBI lineage: Eukaryota > Metazoa > Arthropoda > Arachnida > Araneae > Uloboridae > Octonoba > Octonoba sinensis. The sequence continues at coordinate 68,644,611 of CM076604.1, forward strand.
GAACGGCCCCGTATGTTTGTGCATGGATAGATAATAAAGTTGTTCAATGCCGCGATATATTTAAGCTTGCGCAGCGCTGGGCGTAAAACGGTTTCTTAACAAAAATCGAAAGCAGAAAAAAAAAAACCTTTTTACGAGCGTTGTACTTAATAAATCTATGGTTTTTAGGGACTGTTGCTCTTATTCAGGCTCGCGCGAAGACCATTGCTCATTAAGATCAGTCCGGGTCTGTATGTATATGTATGGATAGTAGATAATAAAGAATTTCAATGCCGTGTTGCATTTAAGCTCGCGCAGCGCCGGGCGTAGCCCGTGCCACGCCGTGCGACGCATGGAAGCAACGCAATATTTGAGATGGCCCGTGCAACGCCGGGCGGCACGCCTAGTTTGTTATGACTTTTTGTGCTTTTTTACGTTGTTTTGTTTTTGTACTCATATTTTAGCAATACACATTTTGATCATGTGCATTATAACAAGTTGTGAATTACTGAATTTTTCAATACAACTCAAAGTATCTGACTAAGTACGGATGTATTTCAGATTTTTATTTTTACACAATAATACTGCATATAAAAAAAATTTATTCGCAAAACACTTATTAGAGCAAAAGTGCGCATTGTGTATTACGTTTTCGTTGCAAATTTGAATCTCCACGCTTATGTCTATTATATGCTCTAGATATGCCACGATTTTATATGCTTTAGCATATAAAATAGTTTAATTTAACGTATTTTTTACGCAACAAAATGGTATTTTATAGCCAAATTTATTCAATTTTACAAGCATAAATTACGTACAAGTTAGAATTTTTAAATCTTCAACTTTTATTTGAGTAAGAAAAAAAAACTTGTAGAACCGCATGCGAACATCATTGAAATTCTCTCATTTAGTAACTGTTCTCTGAAAGTCCCTCAATTTTTGTGATTAAAATAAATAGCTCTCCAAGCTTTCATGCATGAAAAAAAACCTATCACAACACGTTTCTGGTATTGTGTCATTTATTTATATATGAAGCGCTAGATTTACTCTGTATCTGACAATTAGTATAATGCATAAAGCGGATTAAGGCATTAAATTATGTAGACAAATATTTACGCCATTTCCAACAAATAATTAATTTAGATTTTTTCCTTGCTTGTGCAAATGTTTATTAATAAAATATTTTTAAAAAAATACATTAAGAGCATCACGTTATTAAAATTACTTAAGTAACGTAGAGTAACCGGAGATTTGTAAACCGTAAATAAATTAAAACTGAAAAAATAAATAAATAAATAAAAATAAACTTTTTCTCCATATCTCGTGGTACACGCATCGAAGTTAAATTTATATATTTCTACCTCGTGAAAAGGGAAAAAAATATTCTTACGATATCATCCATCCCCTCGCAAGCAAATGATTTTTATTTTTAAGATAGGATGCGTAAAAAACCGCAATATCCAAAAAAAAAAAAAAAAAGAGATCATTTCATTTTGTCGTTGTTGCTAAAATGCCTCGAACCACAAAGCCCGAGTAGAATGTACCCGATTTAAGACTAATTGAGCACCTTCCGTTTTCACATAAGAATCAAAAGGGTGAAAGTCCACCTAGCTCAAACACCACACAATCCATTTCTCTTTCCTGGAAAATTATTTATTTATTGTCTTTCATACTAGAAGACAGTACTAAACTATTTATAATGGAACTTTTTTTAAATGATTTTTTTAACTAAAAAAGGGGCTTTCGTTTATGTTCTCTGGAAAAAGTATTTCATATATAGGTAGGAAACTAGAACCTAAATAAACTCAGCATTTCATCCTAAAGTATACTTAAAAATTTAAATAGGTTTGTGCAATAAAGCCTTTTTCCCTTTTTTTTCCATTACATATTATTTATATTTTTAATGAGTAATCAGCAAATTTTACACAAAAAGAGTCTATTAAACACTGATATATAATAACCAATATAAATATCTCACTTATTTTTTCTGTGAACACAGGAAATACTTCTGCATCTTTATTTTTACCTCACTGCTATACATTATAGATAAATGGCGCGAACATAAACACAATGACACGCAAATATATAGTATGTTTATTTCAAAAGAAAGATTTTTTCCGATGAAAAAAGAGATTTTATTCATTACCATAACTTAAACAAAGTAATGGAAACCTGCGGCATTGAGACCTCATGTTTATCAGTCATTTGTAATTGCATTTAAAAAAATATCATGCTCATTTAAAGTACATATGGCATTCGAGGTATATAAATATGTTCAATTAGTTAGCTTTAGACGAAGTACATTAGTGTCATTATTGTAATTTTATAATATAATTTAATATTTACACCAATCGCATATCATATCCGTCTGGAAAGTATAATAACTGCAGAATAATAGCTCTAAAGATTCTGCTCGTCCGTATCGCTCATATTTCAAAGTTTATGTGACATTAAGTTGCAAAAAAAAAAAAAAAAAAACCTGAACACTAGTCTTTATCAGTTGTTTAAGCAGTACATTTGCTAAATGTTTTCTTCTACCAGAATACAAAGCAAGTTCAACCAAAATATTTTGAAATGCGCGAAAACACATACCACGAAGACAACAACTTCACTTTTAAAAAAGCAATCAATGTCGTCATCATAAATGTTTTAATTATTTTCCGAGTGACATTTTGAAAGTAACATGTGTTCAACAAAAAAATAAAGGCTAGATACTAAACTTTTTTTTTTTCGCAGGTGAATAATAAAAATGTCAAACATGCAAAATAATTTCTGTCAAATTCAATGTTCTCCGAGCAAAATAAATTCTGTCTCTCTTGTCTGGAAACTTTGTATAAAATTTCTTTTTGCCTTTTATCTTTTTTTTAATAGTTATTTATCAGATATGAATTAAAGAAAAGGCATGAGGTAGCATTATCTGGACGATTGACATTTTTAATAGGGTCACTCAATTTCTTTAACTTTTAATTTGCTTGACTTCAAGTTCTATGTCGGTGCCGGCAGGGTGGCGTAGCGGTAAGGCACTGGCCTCGTACTCTCAAGTTCGCAGAATCAAACCTGGCCCAAGTCGGTGTATTTTCAAGATGTAAAAAATTGTCAGTGCCCATGTCGTATGATTATGCGGCATGCTAAAGATCCCTTGGCTTTCTGTTCGGCTTGGATACTCTGGGCTAAATTAAATTCAAAGTACAGTTCCGCATCACTTAGAGCTGAGGTGCCGCAGCCTAGGGGGAGTCTGAACGTAACAAATTTCAAGTGGAATGCCATCCACTGATAGTGTTGCAAGAATGGATGCCTGTTTCCGAGGAATGCATTAGGTCTGCAAAGGTTAGAGAGCATGCGCGTATGGAGTAATTACAAATCTCCCAAAAAGGAGTTTTTTTTTTGTTTTTTTTCTCTGGCGTTCGATTTTTTTTCAGCAACCGCTGTCACGCCCGGCGCTGCGCGAGCTTGAATACAACAACGCATTGAAATTCTTTATTATCTATCCATACACAGACGTACAGACCCGGACAGATATTAATAATAGAAAAATTCTAAACATTCGCATTAGAATAAAGACAATCCCTTAATTATCCCTTTCAACTCTTTTTCGATTTTACGCCATTATTGTTTTATGCATTCAGAATAATTAAAACAATATTCAAAAGTCCCCGTTAAAATACGAAAAATAGTTTTTATTAGATGGAAAGAAAACTACCGACCGGCTATCTGCTGCAAGGAATAAAATTTAAATCGTTTAAAAAAAAGAGTAAATCAAATTTAAAAAAGGCGTTTTAAAACCAAAGATAGAAATGGTTAAAAAAGGAACACATTGTATTTACCAAAAATAAAAGCAAATTAATATTAATTTAGTTCTACTGTATTAACACTATATAATATCCAGTACTTTGATAATGTGATGCTTTTCAAAACAAAAGTTTTAATGGAACTGAAAAAAAAGAGCGTTGCCACTCTAAGAGCTATATGTAAAAAGCGTACACGTAATAAATAAAAAAAAATTATAAAAATAAAGAAAGATATTACATTCGCGTACAAATTAATTTAACGGAGATTGCAAATAAAGCGATACCTCACTAAAAATGCTAGAAAAACGTTTTGATTATTCGTATTGTTGACATTTGTTACAACAATGGCAACTGCATTGATTTGTTTGTTAACACGGCAGCTGTAACAACTGTTGAAACGACGGTAACAATGCAAAAATAAAATAAAACGGGTTGAAAAATCGCGTTTTTAATTGATACCTCCGCTAATTAGAACCCCACGCGGATGAGACCGGGTGATACGGCTTCCCCGGAAAATTCCGAATCCGACGATACCTGTCGCGACGTCACACAGTCTGCCGTTCTCGAGGAGATGAGGGGCAGATACACACACAGGCAGAAAGACGCGTGCAGATTTTAATAGAATAGAAAGTAGCTTTTGCAAAGCATTAGAATGTAAGAGGACTTCTCCTCACCACTTCATTTTTCTTTCAGATCCCTCCAACATCCGACACACACCGGACTTTGACCTCTGCAAAATATTGCATCGAACCTTGAACATAACATTTTCAGAGCAGTGTACAGAAAAAACTGTTTTTTATGTGAATGAACTGGATCGGAAGAAATAATTACAGCTACATAGGCATGAGGCAGGGTTCACACTGCGGAAAAATGCAAGGTGGGATTTTCCTCCTTGACCAAAATTTTAAGTGGGATTTTTAAAGTTTAAGCTCCAAAAAAAAATTTTTTAAGTGGGATTTCAAAAAATATGGCGGGAATCGCGCGATCGCGCGGCCTAGCGCGAACCCTGCATGAGGACTCCTATATTTTAAAACGAACATTGATTGGTGTACATTTTGCATCGAATTCACCGGCATTGTCGAATTTTGTTTTATTTTATTTATTTATTTATTTCGAGAAAGCCGTCGATCACTAGTAGGCCCCCGAAGTTGACCATAAAGCAATTTTAACGTTCATCCTGGTTTAACCATTTTAAACTATTTTTCTCATTTTAGGTCATTTTTCTATGTTTATCCACATTTTTATTTATTTATTATTTTATTTAGTGATTTGTTATATCTATATACACATTTTTAAATTTTGGATTAAAATTCAGAGCGATTTATTCATTCAATTTAATAAAACACTTAAAAGGGTCTATAAAGCGTAAATTTGGTCGAACTGCTCCATCGATTGTTGCAAATTGAATGACGACAAATTAAAGAAAAAAAAAGTATTTTTAACGTTTAAAAATCTTGCTGATGTTATAAAAGCGAAAATGGTGCGTGATTTATGAGAAATGTTTCCATGAGTTAAGCTCGGTCGGATTTTTCCCAATTATGTCTGCACTACACTGTGAAAAATTCTAATTCATCCTTTTACCAGAAACATGGAAAAAATGGTGAAATTTAGTTGCAACTAACAATAAAAGTTGTACCATTATGATGGTGAAGTTTCACCTAGTTTCACCATAAATGCACTGCTAAAAATTTCCGTAAGAAAATAGTAAACTAACCATTTATTTGATTGTTATTTTACCACATTTAATTACAACAGTTGAATAACCATTAAAAAGATCGTACTCAAACCGCTGATTGAGAAAAAAATCGTTTATTCTCTGTTTATCCTAAAGAACGTTTAACTAACCGTAATTTCCAAGCGCTCAATAAGAATGGGGCGTCCATCTTGGTTGCGAAACCTTACCGGTCGTACGTTGTTGTTAAGATATGAATAAAGATTTATCAGTTCAAATCTGCATGTGTATATAAAAAAAGAAGAAAAAACAAAGTGGCTTAAGCAGTGGTTACTAAATAGAAACACATACACGCGTAAATCAAAAATTGGAGACATCGGATCCCCTAACTGTTTGCGAATGAGCGAACCCATAACTTGAGCTGCTGAAGCTTGTTTGTATTTAAATTTTTGAAGCAAATAAAATGATTTTCGTCAATATATAGTAAATTTAGACCAAAGATGGCTTTGGATCCAATCAAAAACTGAAATCTCCCTTTTAAGGCAGTTTGCCTGTTCGAAAACGGGTAAAAATTCGGGTAAAAATTCGAAAACGGGTAAAAAATGGTTCGAAAACGGTAAAAATTTAGTTTTGAAACCATTTTTAAATGGAAATAAAATTTCACGTTAAATTAAAGCACAAATGAGCATTAAAACGCAGGGTTATAAAACCGTAAACTTTTGTATTTACGGCGTTTTAACCAAGCTGATTGGAAATGGTTTAGGTCTTGTAATGATAGAAAAATGTTCCATACCGTAAATTTAACGGTGAATTAGCTGGACAGACTGCTGCCGGTCATTTAACCGTAATTTCATGATGAAATTTCTAACAGTGTGGGAACAAGGAACCATTATAATGGTTCAACTTTTATCCCAAATGTTGGTTGCAGCTAAATTTTTTACAGTGTAAAGAAAGTTTTTCAAGATACAATTACGTACTTTTGGTAGCACGAAATCCTCCATTTTATCGTGCAAAAAACATATTATAATTCAGAGTATTTTAGACTATCTTACTTAAAGCTTTTAAAACGTATATTTACCGTACAATTATTGGTTGCCTTGCTTTTTTTAAACAGAAGTGATTTGATGATGATGTGATTCAAAAAACAATAATGTAAACGGTTTTGGGAGTTTTGGCTCAGAGTACACAAAACATAAAAGTGAGTTTACATATGTTTTCAAAATTTATTTTTCAATTATTTTTGTTGTTTGTTAGTTGTACAAAGCATTTCGAACTTTTTTGAAATGTCAAGTTATGTTTTATCTGCTCTAACCTTCATAAGGCCCTTTTCATCTATTACTGATGTATCAAAACACTTTGTGGCTTAGAACTGTTCAAAAAGAAAACAAACTCGCTTAGGAGTTTTAAAAAATATTTTAGTTTTTAACCCCGCACTCATTTTTCTTTGCTGAGAATGCTTTATGAAAAAAACTGTATTACATGAAAAGTGTACTTTTTTCAGCCTTAAAAATATAAACGAATCATAAAACGAAATTTTCTATTATAGTCTATTCGGTTTAATTAAATTGGAGGGGGGATTTAAGCGCCTCATAAATGGTTAAATTGCTATTATTCCAAAAAAAAAAAATTCATAATTTGTACATTTTTTTGCTATCAAATTCCCAATTGCTGTTAGAACCTAACAAGTTACGAGCACATTTCTTTAACATTGACCCACTGAAACATAGACACGCAACCAGAAGTGCAGTTTTATTAACGTGATCTTTCTTCGTGCTTTAAAAATGAACAGTACTTTCTAAGACGGTTTTTTTCACACATTATTAGACGAAGCAAAACCCGAGAATAATTGCATTTTAAGCAAGTAGCAACTCGTGCAAGCATCAACGATGTATTAGGGAAGGGCAGTTTGCAGAAAATGATGGAATAAGCTAACTGAATGCTGCACGATCCGTAACATTGCTAATTACGAGCATTATTGATATTGATAAGCTGGCAGGAATGCTCTAATTCTATCAGCTTGATGATAATCATGAGACAATAAATCAAATATTGCATTGGATCTGATTATCTTATAGTATTCAGTACAATACAGTGTTCTTGCTGAGCAATGTGACTTAGGAAATGATAGTTTAGGATTGAAGTGCATTATAAAAGGTAATTCTTTAATCCCCATATTCCATTACATTTTTAATTTCATTTACTTTTCAAAAAGCCACTATTTTTCAACAGCTTTTCATTTTTCATCAGCTTTTCATAGCATTTCTAAAGAAAAAAGAATCAGTTGCATCTTTATGGGTTCACAGTACCTCAAAATTGTTCAAAATATCAAAAAACCATTTGTTACGTATTTCGATAGATAAAACTGTTTTAAAGCCTCAGGCAAAATTTCATACTTATGTGAGCAATACTTTAAAAGATATTCCAGTTTTTGTAAATTACTTTAGCTGCTTTCATTCAGCATTTAAAACTTTAAACGCATTTTTCTCTGCTTTGTATTTCTGACCAATGACGTGTGGTAAAATCCCTAAGGTTTTTTTTTCACGTAAAGACACAGGTTTGAAACTTTGTACATGCATTCCACGGAATATGGTTAACAAATGTTAGCATGGGTTTGACTCTAAAATTTGCAGTTTGTTTTTATTTAAGTGTTGATTATGAATTTTTGGATTTTTTGTCCTTTATTCCGAGATTTTAACGAAAACAAAATATTAAAATTTAATTAAGTTTCAGATAGTTAATTCCATGCTAACTTTTATTCTAGAATGTTTCGGAAGAATTATAAAGGAAAAAGTTTTTGAAAAAAGATATAATTGAGAAAGTTATAAGCAATTTAATAAATTCAAAAAAAAAGTTCTTTTTTTAATTTTAAATTAATGGTTGATCACAATGAGGTTCTACTTTCAAATTTTATTTCTGATCATAATTAGAATTAAATGCATGCATTATTTTTCATCTGATTGTTAAACGAAAAAAAATTTGAAAAATGGCACTGTGCCTCCTTAAAAATAATATAGTACTACAGAATTCTTAAACAAAAACAACATATTTACCCAATATTTTAAATAATGCTACTAACATTCCATTTCTAAACATTGATCTGTTTCCATTTCGTTCGTTACATTTTTTTACTGTTTTTACCAATAAATTACACATCATATTCGAAATCTTTATTCATTTTTCATATTTAAATATTTGAATTTCATATTATTTTATTTAACTTTCAATGATTCCTTTTTAAATTTCAATGTTTGATAAAAACCATTATGAGTATGTAATCGCAGCAAACATATGTCATCAATGCAGTAGCCTCGTAAAGTACACTGTGGAATATTAATTTTTTAGGTCTTTTTCTAAGTCAATGAAAGTAGAGAATACAATTTCAAAGTATTCTTTAAATGACTAGCTCTGTTTACTCTTCATAAAAAATTAAATATCAAAAATATTTACCTAAGCTTGGAAAATGAAATATTTATTTACGCACTTTCAACTTACATTGGAATTTCCAATTTAGCTGCTATAATGGTAGCAAATGAAATTAATTTATTTCTTATATTTAATAACTAATAAAATTTCTGGCATTAAATAAATTGTAAAATTTTTACTTGAATTTTTTAAGGCAATTAAACACGATTAGGGCGCGGAGAATCGTTAAAAGGGTGATATACATTTTAGCTTCTAAAAAAGTTTGCCGAGCAAAATCGTAAAGACTTGCTAAATTTATTGTTCACAATATTCTCGTGTAGTGTTTTTAATCAATGGAATTATATTAAAAACGCGTCTGTTTTAGGATCAAATACCCTTTTTTTCAAAGAGATTAGTCGATACATATTATTTAATGTTGAATGTTAATACTCATAAGAACCATTTTTAGGAATTATCTGAGCGTTAACTTTTCAATGCGCGCTTTTTTTTAATTATTACACTAAAAAATTCTAGTTAAACTTTTCGAAAAAAAAATTCTAAAATTGGTAAAATATAGCTGCAACCAACACTTAATTTCACCATTTTTAAAAATTTTTTGGTAAAAGATTGAGCTAGACTTTTTTACGTTGTATTATTTTTTTTTTTTTATTTTAATGTAGAAAATGTTTTTGAGATGAGAAGTTCACAGATAACTGGAGAAAAATACGCAACAAAAAAAAGCACAATGGAACTGTAATATTATTAAATTGAATTTCAAATTTAATGCAGTTGGCATTGAAATAGAGAGGAAAAATACATCAGTGTGAATGATTTTTTTTTTTTTTTTTTGGCACCATATTCGATACAAAATATTTAAAAAATAATATTATCAAATGGTAAATATGAAGCAATCAAAGACTTCTTTTTAAATATAACAACAGTTGTTCCAAGAATTGAATAACTGATTATAGCAGCTTTATCATTAGGACCTGCGGTGTCTCTTGTGCGTAGAAAATGCTGCGAACGACCTCTCCTGTTTTTAGCAAGGCGTGTACGAGTGGAAAAAAAACATTCCAGTGATTATTAACTTTAAAAAAATTACGTGTCAAATTTAATGCATTATGCGGTAAGGGGTTGACGGTATTTCTGGGATTTCCATTTGATTAGGAATGGTTGCTTTTAAGAAAAAAAATTTAAAAAAAAGAAATGTTAAAAAAATAAGCCCAATATTTTTGCCAGTTTAATTAATCAGTCATTAAACTGATTAAATAAAATCAACTCACTTCAATTGTAATAACAATCGAAAATATAAACCATTTTTAAGTTTATATTATAATGTAAGAAAATGCATTTAAAATAAAAACGGTGTTTAAAAAAAATTTTAATATTGTAAAAAGTTAATTTTACAGAAAATTAAAATCATAATTTGAATTCATATTTCTTCAATGCATAAAAACCTCTAACTACACGCAGCAAGAATATTGTAGAAATTAATACAAAGCATCAGATTGCTCACGCCATCTATATGTGAATATGTATCTAATGCCGTGAATTCCTACCTGTTTTTAAAGAAAGTATTTTTTAAAAATTTTGTGTTAGAAGAAAGGGTTTTTTCTTCTAGAAACTAAATTTATTAAGGAAAAATTGTTCCAACTGGAAATTTTCTTATCGTGCAAGAACAATATTTTTGCTGTATTTTGATGTAAAAACTAAGTATAGAATTCTCGATTTTTCATCAAAAATAATATTATCCGTTTGATCCAGGTAATATTTGATGTTTTGTTCTTTGAAAAATAATCTTTGGAGGAATAATTTTAGGCACATGTTCTGGATCAACAACCTTTCCTGATGAAATTGTTTCGACACAAGGCGTTCTGTTTTATCAGGAGCTGTACACTAAAAAATGCTGGTTCAACATTTCACAAAAAAAATGCAAAAAATTGTGAAATTTAGCTGCAAGCAACATTTGGTACTAAGTTGAATCATTATAATGGTGTAGATTTTACCATGAATGAAACTAGGAACCATTTTAAGGGTTCAACTTTACTACCAAATGTTGGTTGCTGCTAAATTTCACTTTTATTTTTCATATTCTGGTGAAAGGGTTTTAACAAAAAATTTTCACAATGTATAACGTTAAAAATTTCCTTGTAAAAAAAAAAAAAAGATTTCTTCGTAAAACACACGCACACAGCATTTGAAAGAGCTCTTTCGTAAATATGGTACAGTGGTCTTCTCAAGAAATATTATACAATTTTTTTCCTTGTGCAATTCGTGACAACGAAATAAACGCTTGCCAATGCATAAATCCTTCAACATAATTAATAAATCAGACTTGACTTTATATATGCTTTCCCTTTTTTTTCGTTCCAAATACTTCAAAAGAATAAATTAAATCCAGCAAAATAAAAGGAATAAATCGAAGAGTAAATAAATGCATTTGACGACGAAAAATGTATTTAAAGAGCGTAAAAAAACGCCTCTTTCAGGACTCGAATGCCTTTCAATAAAACTTAATATGCTTCGTACAAAAAAAAAATGACTCACACTTATACTTTAACATAGCAGGAATCGAAGTAGATAAATATGCAGTTATTTGGCATTCTTTATGCAAAATGAAATGAAAGAGATAAAATATTCAATGAAATGATGTTCTTTCTTCTATTTTTCTCTAAAATCTAAGTAATATTGTAAATGGTAATTTTAAATCCAAAACACTTTTGCAATTTCCGAGTTAGAATTTACTTTAAATTCAAAGTGCAGACTCCCTTTCATTTACGAAAACCTTTTAAAGTATTTATTTGATGGAATTATGTAATTGAGGGAAGTCTGTTCGTCAGTGAATGTGCAATAGAATTTATGTAATAATTTCTTGAACAAGCAAATGCTTCTGTGCAGAAAACATTTTATAATACAAAACAGAAATGGAATAAAGCTTCTTAAAATCACTAAATAATTTTATGGCATTTTTATATATATTTGTAATGCATTTGTGATTTAAATAACTGGTGAAAATGTATATGGAAACAAAAAATGTACCGAAAAGAAAACTGAGTTTGCTTTCGTTATTATTTTTTCAATTTTGTTATTATGGTTATTATTATATAATGCAGAAATTCAATTTCTACGCCTTTGAAAATATATTATTCAAACATTTGGTTATTTATTATGTTGTTTCATGTGTACATTTGCTTCTTTGTGAAAATCGAGCGTTATATTCTGAGTAGAAAATAAAGAAATGTACATTCTTTAACACTGTTAAAAATTTCCGTAAGAAAATAGTAAAATAACCATTTATTTGACTGTTATTTTACCATATTTAATTACAACAGTTGAATGACCATTAAAAAGATGGTACTCAAAATGCTGATTGCGAAAAAAACCGTTTATTTTCTGTTTATTCTAAAGACCGTTTAACGAACCGTAATTTACAAGCGCTCAGTAAGAATCGGGCGTCCATCTTGGTTGCGAAACCTTACCGGTCGTACGTTGTTGTTAAAATGTGAATAAAGATTTATCACTTCAAATCTACATGTGTATATAAAAAAATAAGAAAAAAAAGTGGCTTATGCAGTGGCTACTAAATAGAAACACATACACACGTAAATCAAAAATTGGAGACATCGGATTCCCGAACTGTTTGCGAATGAGCGAACCCGTAACGTGAGCTGCTGAAGCTTGTTTGTATTTTAATTTTTACAGCAAATAAAATGATTTTCGTCAATGTACAGTAAATTTAAACCAAATATGGCTTTGGATCCAATCAAAAACTGAAATCTTAATTTTAAGGCAGCTTGCCTGTTGGAAAAGAAGATTTATTAAAAAATAAACAGCCGCTTTACGTCGTGCACACGGCCGAATGGTTAGAGAGCAAGGTTGGTATAAGATACAACCGGGTTCGATTCCCGCACGCTTCGTTTACGGTTTCTACGCTTCGAAGATTCTACTCCTCGAAATGGTTCAAAAACGATAAAACTTTTTTTTAAAACCATTTTTAAATGGTTATAAAACCGTAAACTTTTGTATTTACGGCTTTTTAACCAAGCTGATTGGAAATGGTTAGGTCCTGTAAAGACAGAAAAATGTTCCAAACCGTAAATTTAACGGTGAATTAGATGGACAGACTGCTGCCGGTCATTTAACCGTAATTTCATGATGAAATTTCTAACAGTGCAGCATTGAGTTCAAACAATTGTTTTTATCATCATCGAATTCAATATTTCCGCACTGATAAATTTCAACTTCGCTGGTGTAAACGGTAGCTTTACTAACGCGAGAGACGGGGAGTTTCATAAATATTCTGCAAAATGATTACAATATGTGAAATTACACTACGTTTGCAAGTGAATCGTTCATTGCAGAAGCCCCGTAAATGCATTTTGGAAATGTTTGAAAAATCTAAATGCAAAAAACGTCCTTTCTTTGATAGTAGGACATCTTTTGCCTCGAGGTAATAACAAAAACTCGCAACATTAGTAACGTGTTTTCTAAGCGGATGTTACTTGCAAGGGATGTTGGTAACATTATAATAATTACTACTAAATAATAAAATAAAATACAGTGTTTAGGTTGAGAAGTTTTTTCAATAAAATTAGGTTTTTTTTCGTGGAAAAACATACTTGTTAAAACTTAACGGCGATATGTTAATGTTGTAATCTGTCTTAAATATAAAAATGCAAAAGTTAGAATTTACACTTATTATATAGGGCAAAATATATCCTTTGCTATATTTTATGGCAAATACGAATTTGTGTGTTTAAAATACTATTGATCTGTTAAATATATGCAGAACACTCATAGTAATCGTGATATCCGCGTCTGCGAAAGATAGCTGGTCCTGTGAATGCTATTATGTTTTACTGAAATAACAAATCAGAAAAGATTAAAAATATTTTTAAGGAACACTTAATACAGGTAAAAAACTTACATCTTTTGGCGCAGATTAGGCACAAAAAAGGAAGAAAGAAAGAAAAAGAAAGAATGGAAATAAAAAAAAGAATTTTCTGAGTTAGTTAAGGTATTTTTTGAATAATACAGAAAAGTTTGACTAGCACCCACTGGAAAATTTGATGCGCGTATAGTGAAAAAGAGAAGTAAAAACTCGGGGGGGGGGGGGGGGTTTGCTTCGACCACATTTACTGGAACGAACTTTTGGCGCAGATCATCTTCAGACACAAGACTTTTTGGTTAGATATCTTCAATAGTAATTTTTGAAAATTTTGAAGAAAAAAAAATAACACTAGCGCATTAACAAAAAAAAGTTTGAAAAAAAAAAATTGAATAATGCTAAAAATTATCGTTGAGCACCAAAATAGAAAAAAAACAATAAATCCAGAAATTAGGTTTATAATTTTAGATTTTTCTTTCAAGAAATAGAAAAGTTTGTATTTTTATGTAAAACAAAACACATTTCCTCGTAAACATAGTATTGACCAAAGTAAAGGACTAAATTATTGATTCAGAGAACTCGAAACTCACTCAGCAGAAAAAAATCTAACGATTTTTTTTTATCTCTTCTAATAATAAAGTACAATGTTTGGGTGTCTGTGTGTGTGTGTGCCTGTTGGCGGTCTACAGAACAAAATACTGAACCTAAAGCTACGAAATTCGGCACATACATTGTTTGGACATTGAGAATGTGCACCTCGGAGGCACTTTTTCAAAATTCAATTTTGTTCTTTTTTAATTATATTTTTATTTCCTTTTGGAGAAATTGAATTATTAATACCAGGTGTTTTTTATCACTTATTTCTTCTAACAATAAAGTAAAATGGTCGTGTATCTGTCGGCGCCAGCAATTCGCTCTGACATCCGCAGTGTCAATGTAAATGCCTATTGTCTGGCAACTTGGCTCGAAAAGGCAAAAATAAAGCTAACTCTATTATGGAGATTCCGATTCCCCAGTACCCTCACTTTGAAGGTCCAGATAAGAAGGTGAGTGGTAGCACTACTTTTAGTGGTTTCATGTTTAAAATGAATACTTCAATTGGAGAGTTTAAAAATAATTTACGCAAAAAACCTAACTCAGAAGAATGTTTGAACATTCAAGGATTTTTTTTTTCTTTTTAATTTTTAATGGGCTGCTGTTGGCTTGTGCCAATTGCAGACCTAGTGCGTTCCCGAGAGATTGATACCATCTTTCAGTGGCACCCCAATGAGTGTGGTAAAATCGCCGCATGAGAATTTTGACTTCCGGTTTCTCCACTGGAAAGGAAGAGCACCTCGAGTTGACGCGAAAATTCACTAGGAATTTAATTTAGTCGAGAGCATCCAAGCCAAATGTCTATTCAAGGAATCTTTTACATGCCGCATAATCCGACATGGATGCAGACGATTTTCTGCATCTTTACAATCCACTGATATTCGGGCCAGGTTTAAGCCTGCGAACTTGGGCGTACGAGGCCTGCGCCTTACCACTACGCCACCCTGTCGACACATTCGTGGAAAAATAGACAAGTTAATTAAAGACTTTAAATTTACTTATTTGAAATCAACTCCTGATGGAAAAGTCAACTTTGTGGTTTAGTTAAACTGAAATGCATTGCATATTCCCTTCAAAATTTCAAGGGAGTAAAACTTAGCGGAAATGCTCTTAAGGAATAATTAAATCTAATATTTAATGTAAGGAAGAAAAAATTAAAGACAAATGTAATATTGATATTTAAGTTGGTAATTTTTTATGCAACTTGATTGAAAACGAAGTTTTTCTTTGCTACTGTTGTTAATGTAAACTTTACTTCATTAATAAATATCAAAACTACAGCTATTAGGAACACAACGGTTAACGTTATAAATAATCTTGTTTTCAAAATTTGTTTCAATTTCCGAAAATGATGTTTTTTTTTAATTTACAGTTTAAGCCAGTAGAGAGAGAGAGAGAGAGAGAGTTAACTTAGAAAATCAATGTAAGTATACCAAAACGCCTGAGTCAATTGAACCAGAGAATTATTAAACTTATAGAAGGAAATAGATGTTAGTTTACGGGAAAGTAGGCTCGTTTATTTCTGGATCGAATTCTTGTACCTTCGGAAAAAATAGGGAGGGGATATAAATTTAAAAGAAAAATCCGTATTGTGTTTTAAAGAAGCATTAATAGTTCTACAAGTCCCAATTTTACACAATAATGTATTTTGAACTAAGGGACTGGTAAAGAAGGAATATTTCCTTTTTTTTTTCTCATTATTCACCTCGCATTTCAAGAAAGAATATATAAATAAATGAACGAAATGAAAAAATGAATAAACAAGCAAATCTATAAATATTTTATTCAAATATTTAAGCATTAGCGGACAACATCTTAAATTGTAAAATCCCACATGTAATTGCATCGCAACAAAGAGGAATTTCTTACCAAAATATGGACAAGTGTATTTTCTTGACAGATATTTTTAAATCTTTATACCAAATGAAACAAGGAGAAAATTATATATTAGCTAGTCAAATGCAAAATACCAAACCAGATGTTTGTGAGGTTAATTTTGCGTTAAAAGCTTCATACAAAAGGTCTAGAATACATTGGAATTCGAATTGGAACTTTTGCGTTAAAAGTTTCATACAAAAGGTCAACAATGCATTTAATTTCAAAATGGAAGTATTTCTATACCTAAGAAAATGCTCCGAAAATGTCAAATGAATAAATGCTGATGAACTCTTAAGACTAACCCATTAATTCCCAGCTTCTCAAAAATGAGACGCTTCTTAAAACGGCTGTAACTTCTACAATTATGGGTTGACTTTTTTGGGAGGGGAGCGGGGGTAAAGTAGTTCTAATGAATTTTCCATTAAATATGAAATGACAAATTTAAGGACTTTTGTAACACGGTGTAACTGTGAGCTGGGAAATAATTGTTTCTTTAATTCTATGATATTTCACGATGTTCATTAAAAAAGTAAGTCATGAATAATATCTTATGCTATTTTTGAATATCTTATGCTATAATTTGCTTTGTCTTTGATCTTAGGCACTCTCCGAGAAGCGTTTTTTCAAAGTTAGGTATTTTGAGGAAAACATTACCCTCTCATATCTTCCGAAATTTTATTTATTTATTGAAATGTTTTTAAAAAAAAAATTGAGCATTTTTTATTGTTTTTTCCTTTTTATATCACTATTTCAAACAATATCTTATTATAGATTTAGGTGGAACAAAATTGCCCACTAACGAGCTAATACAAGAAATAGTATATATGTGGTCCTAATGAGAAAAAACATTCAGAGCGGAACATATATATATATATATATATATATATAAGTTCTATAATTAAATTCCTTGCAGTCCATTTTTATTTTAAGAACCTTGCATTAGATTTTCAAACACATTTTCGATGATAGCGTAAAACCTGCTAAGCGGAAACGTTTTTATTTTGGCTGAGAATATAATTTTAACTCTCCCATTATAGTGGAACTAGCAATGGCGCTTTAATCCATCTATTATGGATACATCAAGTACGTCTTATAATAATGAGCGCACTTAAGTACATGTTTTTTTTTTTTTTTTTACTTTCATTAATCTTTTATTTATTTATTTTTACTTAACTTGATTTCACACTTCTAAAAAATGCTAGATTAGACGATTCTTTTTATAGCCCTCATATCCCGTTCATCACTTTTTGTTTCTTATGCGTAGATTTTTCTTCCTCAAATAATATGTACTTATATATAGGGCCGGCCCGAGGGCGGTGCGAGCGGGGCAACCGCCCCAGGCCCCGCGCTTCTTCTAGGCCCCGCACAAAACCTCAAAATATTTTTTAAAGAAACAAAAAAATGAGATAAAGAATCTTTTTAATAAAATTTCAGCTTTTTGAGTTTTTCTATATAGTTAAATAACAGATCAGTTTCTAAATTGATAAATGTTTGGAATTTTCTCAATTCTATTGGCAGTAAGTGAATGTTTTTAAAATAGGAATATAAATTTGATTTCTACTCGTTGTGTTACGCAGCTAATCTTAAGTTGATAAGGTATTAGGGGTTAAGTTGATTGGACCTATTGCACCCAATAAGAGGACCCGCACTTTAGGCGCCGTAATTATTAATTGGCGCTTAAATTTTTCGAGGCCAAAAAAAGAGCAACTATAAACAAATAAAAATAATTAAACATAAAACATAATAACTAAAATTAAGACTAAAAAGTATAAACTAAATTTGCCCGAAATAAATAAATAAATAAATTTGTGGCTGCTAACTACTATTCCATTGGAACTTTTCAACTTAGTTTAACGCAGGTACACACACACACACACACATATATATATAGGCGTAGCAACTAATTCCGCTCGGGCTCCACTTTTGATTGGGCCAGCCCTGCTTATATATATATATATATATATATATATTCTATCAAATAACTTTATTCCCATTTAAATCAAGAAAAGCAGTAAAACTTTTGTAGTCTATTACGGAAAACATAAACAGGATCTGTGTTAAAAGATACTGTGTTTGACATTTTACAGAAATACTACAAAACCAGTTCAATTTTTTTTCTGCCCACTATTTCGGGAAAATTTTACTTTATTTACTAATTTAAGATTTACTAGAGAAAATTACATTTTTATGCAATGCGAAAAGCACTGGCCATATTGCCTGATGTTTGCACCTAATAATTTCATGTAAGTGTCATTAATTAAAATAAAATCTTACTCATTTTTCTTCAAATAATACTTTGATTATACTTTTACATGTTTTAAAAACAAAGGTTATGCTATTCTATAAAACATAAAACCTTTAAACGCCAGCGCTGTTTGACAAATTATGTGAAATTGTTTACAAAAAAAAACTTATTTTGGGTAATCCTCCCACATATAAATTTAATGAAACAGAAATTTGCCAGCATATACAGAATTATGCTCTCTACGCTGTTGTAAAAAAAATAGAAAGAAAGAAAAATAAACAAGAAGAAGAAAGCAATAATGATGCAACAAAGCGAAAATGTAGTATATAAACTAATTTTAACAATTCAATTAATTTTCATAAACGGAAAGTTTCATTACAACATTTTTTATCTTAAACTCTGCAAATATATATAGCCCCTAAAATAGATGTTTCCGCGCTATGTAAGTTACTGAAAAAAGCATAACAGCAAATCAATTTCGCCGGCTAAAACAGATGAAATTTTAATTACTTTCTAGACCGCTTTAATCGCATTCTAGAAATTTGTATATTTTCTGTTTTTGCCAAACTAGGAAAGAGTTTGTTTTAAAAATAGTATGATACGCATAACATTTCTCATTAAATATATTTTTATTATGAATCAACACAACAATAGGTATGTTTTTTATCAATAAGCACAGCAGCAGATAAAGAACAAAATCTATTTTAATTTTAACGATGAACTTTTTAAGTGTCATGTATTTATGTGAGGAGGGGAAGGGGGAGTTTGAAACTAAAAAGAGTTATATAATACGTTCCCTAAGTTCACTCAATGTAATTTCACGGACCATGCAATGGTTAAGAAGTATTAAAAATAACAAACCTCGGAAAGCTGTAGTTTTCAGTGGGATGACATTTTCTTAGAGCAGAAATGAATTTATGTACCAAAACTTACCTATAACGCCCCTTTAGTCTTCCACATAATTTGAAATGGTATCCAGCCATTTTGTCTGAAAGCATGCAACTTCCCCGCAATAAGAATTTACTGTCTTTAAAGCAAAATAATAACAATAATGTCTGCCTTTAAAAAACTACATTATTGGTTTTGAATCTTTTGCTTCAAGAAAAAGGCGGTGAGAATGTGTTAAAGCAAGATCTAACCAGTATCTTGAATACAAAACTTATTTCACTTGAAAAAAAGATTATTGAATAAAAGAAAAACCAACAGTGTCGGGATTCTTAGCTCAACGTATTCAAGTCTTGTTTCTTCAAGTTATTTTTATGTATCATCGGCGTTCACATAAAAGTTACGAAGTCCATAACTCTAGTTTTGATGTATTTTTAACATTCCAATTTTTATGGAAAATAGTAAAATTATTTTACATATACATACAATTTCTAAGATAGATGTACTTATGTATTTTTTAAATTGCGTGAATATTTTGTTTCACGAAACACTTAACTTCAAATCCTAATTAACAAAGTTTTCCATTAAACTTTTTATGTGAGATTAGCTACTTTTACCACAACGATTTTTAGTTAGATTATACTTAGTATTCTATAGCTGTATTATCGATTATCTCTCAAATATCCTTTGCACACAATAATAATTACAGTAATACTAGCTAAACAGAATAAATTAAGTAGAGTGATTCTACTTAAATCAGTTGGGATTATGAACCTGTTTTTCTCAACAGTTAATTTTTAATTTATGCTGTTTTATTTTAGTTTGAAACATTATGTCACTTGTAGACTGTAAGTCATATTTTCACTTTTCTAAACTAGAAATAATGTACTTATATCATTTAACTCTAATTATAAAAACAAAACGCTCTGAATTATTATGGTTCAAAAACAGTTTTACTTTTACCCCATCAGCACTGCATAGTTTATACACAAGTTTTCTCGACTAAGAGAACTTATGAAGTCAGAAACTACAATATTAATCGATGCTTATTTACAAAATGGATAACAGAAAAATGCAAAACACGGACTGGCTAGTGCGTGGCGATCTTACAATAACGCTATTTCCGTTACACCATCAGTGAAAACATTTTCTTGGTTTATTGCTTTCGATGCTTCTTTCCCCATGAAACGACTTCTTATTAGAAGTTGATGAAAGCACGAAAGTAGACCAATACCTCTTAAGAAATCGATGCTATAATGGATCCACCAATGATTCCTCTTATAATATAAGAATAAAGAGAAAAGAAGAGAAAGGAATGATGTAAATATTCGTCGTTTCTGTTATTAACTCCATCCAAAGTATACAGTGTACGGTAACACGCAATATGTGGACGCACTCAAGATTTGTAGCCTTAACACTAACAGTCTTTTAGTAAACGATATTATTTTTATTACCTGATATTATTTTTAGTCTTGAAATACCTGAAGTTACTATAAAATAATATTTAACTTTCGGTGTTTGCTTTAATGTAGGCTTTTAGTAAAAAATCATGTATTTATTTCAATATGCAAATTACGCATTGTAATTTGAGAGTATTTCTGCTAGAGGATATTTGGTAGATTTAGAAGTTTTATAATAGGGATTCAAATTAAGGTATGGATTTGAATTACGTGTTGTTTTCTTGCCATTAAATAGAAAATTTATGTCAAACCAAAAACATAATTGCCATTATTTTCCCTCTTTTTCTCTAATGTTTTTCAGAAATGCTTGTGCTATAAAATTATTTGTTGAGAAATTGTTATTCTTAACGTACTCAAACTGAGCTTTAAAATTTTATATCTGCCGGAGTATCACGAACATTTTAAAGGTTTTAATATAAGGCAATTACAAAAGAAACTCAAAGTCTCCGTTTCAAAGAATTTATCCAATTTTTTGTTTAAAGGCTGAATAATTTTAAAATTCTCTCAACTCCTGCACTTTCAATTGTTTGTGAAATCTTACATATTTTATGGAATTCAGACTTTTTACATAATTGCAAATCATGTTTAAAGACCACAGGATTCACGCAGTTATTTATTTTTCTTAAAATTTAATCTTGCAGTCCAGGATCATGTGTGTCTAAATGTCAAGGTTGGAACTCATAATAGTAATGATTTGCCATTGCTAAAAGTAGTTTTCAAGTTGACCCACGTTTTTAAAAACATAGTCTTTTTTAAACGTACAGACTAAAAAACATTTAATTTAAATATATATAAACAAATGAAAGCACAGAATCAAACCCAAAAAATGCAAAGGAACCAATAAGCGAAAATTAGAACACATAAAAACAAACCCCGAATCTGGCAGGCTTTTTGTTTCAGTTTGAAAGCGGACAGTTATATTGAACCCTTCCAGAACTCGCATCAAAATGAGTTACCTGAGAACTCGCGCGGGTGCATTTTTCAAGCACCACATATTTCCTTTAAATAAATGATTGTAAATAAAGCATTTTCAATTAAAAACATTTTTATTTATTCTAAACACCAAATACTACCAGAAATAATATTAGTTAAAATATATTGTGCCCGTGTACTGTTTTCATGAAATATTGTGTCACGCAACTTAGGCATTTTTATTTGTGGGGTACAAAATATTCCTTAAGAAAACTAAGATTTTTTTTTGTTTTCGCAAACTATGTACGTCTATTTCATAAGTTCACGTCTATTTCATTATATTATAAGAAGCATTTTTAGCCAGAGCCATTTGAACCAACAATTTCCTTGTTAGGTCATCCTCGAAAATAAAAACGGTTTTTCAGAACAAAGGGAAAATTTTAAAAAATTAAAGAATTATACTATATGATTAATTTATTCATTTATTTTAGTCCTAGGTACATTCCTGGTTTAGTATATGACGAAACAAAATTGAAAAAAAAAACGTTTTCGGTAACTCACACGAGCACTCACTTTATGGGAAAAATGCTCACTTAAAAAAAAAAAGCAACGTTTTACCAATACTCGCACGATGAGCAAAACACTCACACTGCACTCTGACAAGCAAACGCCCTTGACGTTTGCTTGTCAAGACTTAATGATTGCGAAACTCATCGGGGCACCAACAAATGGTTATAAAGAGAAGCTAGACAGAGCAACTCCTTCTCCTATAAAGTAGAACACAAGATGTACTTTTTTCTTCTTGTTGTGAGTACTTTTCTCACGGCGTGAGTTCTAAAGGGTTAAAATATTGTGCTATTTTAACAGGGTTAGGGAAACATTCTTAGAATGTGATTTAGAGTATATTTCAGTTTTATAATATGTCAGAGTAAAAACAATTTTTTTAAAAATGCAATTCTAAATATTGGAGTTCGCCCAGTGGTCAAAATTCGACCGTAATTCATGATTTTTTTTAAGCTCAGCCTCGAACGTTTATACAACTTTTAGAAATTTTGGTTTTTTCTGCTTGACAACATTTTATTTTGTTTGAATATTTCCATTAATGATAATATCTCCTCAGTGTGATTGATTGATCTCTAAGCTAGTCATTTAATTTAATGCATTTATAAAACATATTATACATAAATTTAATAGATAATTAATGAAAATAGCAATAAAAATTTTCATGTCCCCTTATTTTTATTGAAATTAGAAATACAGACTCTCAATTTCAATTTAATTAAGAGTCTACTTTGCATTCCAAATCCAAATGCAGGTGTGCCTAGCATTGGTTACAGCAAAACACGACAGTTCTTCACAGATAAAACTTTTAGAGATATATTATGAAAATATTCTTCCCCCAATCTTGCAAATGCCTACGGCAGATTAAAATCCGAAATCAATATACAAATCAAAACTCATTCAACTGTTGTGCACCATCAGGAGGTGGTCCTGCATAACAAGTGCTTCAGCAGAAACATATAAGCCTACTTCTACTCTACATCAAATACAGATACTCCTGCATTGGTACAAGCAGGGGTTCTTCTCAAAACACAGGAAATAAAGAAATAATTTCCCAAAGCTCGCAAAGGAAAATTTATCAGTAAAAAAAAACTCATGCTGAGTGCTATTTTAACAGATTCAAGAAGTATAAAATACTCTGAAAGGAGAATCCAAAAAACGCCAATCGATGAGGAGAAACTATTCCTCACTAAAAGAAAGAAAAGCGTCCACCTAGATGAGGAAACCTTAGAATTTTTATAAAAGGTACAAAATAATAACGAAAAAATGTATACATACTCACAAGTGTGTTAGACCTAGTATTATTAATTAAACTACTTTGTGTAATTACTTACACTAGATTAATTACTTCTTTTGAGTGTAACAATATCCCCCATGGTGTTACTAAATACATGACTGCGTTGTTACAAAATACTTGACTGCTATCCATAAATTTAATGTTCATTATCTAATACTTCTTTTAAAAATTTTCTATGCATGTACAATAGTTACAGTGCATTTTAAAACCAAATTCACAAAAATACTCACAGTGGTTACTTCTAGAAAAATTACGAAAAACGTTTGTAACAACTAGCCCCGGGCTTCCTTACATATAGTTTAGAAATGGATTAACTGACACCTTAAGATAAGTATTATTTAGCTTTGACATCCATTTAATGGATTCATTACTAGATTTTCGTTTGTTTTGTTCTTGACATTTCTTCTTCGAGTTATAAAGCGTAAAATGTGTAAAAAAAAAATTCCAAATTTTTTTACTTCATAACACTAAAACTCATAAATAGCTTCTAAATAAAAATAAAAAAAAAAAAAAAAGAAAATCGGTTGACAAACAGTGGAGAAATTGGTAAATAACTGATTTTTCTTTGCCTATTTATAGATAGATATTTTAGGTTTTTCAACCGGTATAGCTTTATTTCAATTTCATCTCCACTCATGTTGTTGTTGTTGTTGTAGTGTTCTCGCACGTGGCGAGGAAGAATGAGTACGCTGCTCCTGAGTCTAACGGGGCCATTGCAGGCAGGAGTCCGATTTCCGCCCTTTTGAATGGTCTCTTAATTTTTTGAACCAGCTCCCAGATGTGAGATCTGGGATCCCTGGGATTGGCATCCCCAGAGGTATCATTTCACTTGGAGGACACTGGAGCCACGACTTATTTAACGTGCACCAGCTCCCTTTAGCGCACACGGACCGCAGCAACCAGCCACGAGAGGTTGTCACCCTCCCAAACACTGACCTCAGTCAATGTTGCTTCCCTTTCGGAGTGCTGCGGGAACCGAACTTCTACCGACTGGTCCAGTGCGAGACATCTCCACTCGTAATAATAATCTATATAAATAAAACCAAAAGTGTGTGTGTGTGTGTCTGTCGATCGCCTCCTGGCGAGATGGAGCGTTATAGAAGTACGAAATTTTGGTTACAGGTACCTTGGACCAGCTCCTCGTGCACCTCGAAGCGTTTTTCCTAAAATTCGAATTTGTTATTCTTTTATTCCATTTTAAGCAAAACTGTTAATTTTGGGTTTATCTCATCGAAGAAGCATCCTACGCTTTAGATTTTTGCAGCATATTGATTCCCATAAAAAACTGCACAAGATGATCTCTTTCTGAAGTTTGTAGAACTAATAGAACACGCGCAATATTCATTTAAATTAGATTTCGAACTTTAAAGCAAGGCTTACCTCTGAATTTATCTGCTCAATTTGCGTGCTTTCGCCAAAATAAATAGTACTTTTGTCGCCAACTAGATGATTTCTGTTAACGTAAGATTGAGAAAATGCTATTTTATCTTTATTCATGCCGTTTCATGAGCAAAACAAATTCTAAAAATTCATTTCATTTTTATACATATTTTGTGTAATTACTGACGATTTTTAATTACTTTACATGAAGGTTGATTTTCCTTCCTTTTTTGGCAATTTAATAGTATGTAGCAGTTCAACAATTTCATGAAACATTTCTTTTGATGGGGTGTCCGCTTTATCAACGAAACAAATTCTAAAAAATCATTTCATCTTCATGCATACTTTGTGGATCATTAACTGCAGACAATTTTCAATTACTTGATCTTGAGGTTGATTTTTCTTTTCTTTTTTTTTTTTTTTGGCAATTTAATATTTATTCTTTCGCTAAAAACTAGGTTGAAAGGTTTTCAATATGGCCTTTTTTTCATGAAATTTAAAATTTTGCCAAGTGGTGATAACTTTTTTTTTCGCCCCCATCCATTTAATTGCTCTCAATATATTATTTTGCGCTTCGTAACTTCTCCAAACCGAGCCAATAATAGTTATTAGTAATATTCTCATTTAATTCAATATGTGATTTATATCGCATTTGCATTATGCTTCCATTTCTATAGTGCAATTTGGCGATCTGCTTCATGTTAACTTCTTTACGTAGCGGTTTTGATTGATTCCATATTTTAGTCAAGTGATTTATTTTCTAACATTTATTTAATTGTTTGCACGGTCTATTTGGCGACATTTGGACATAATTCAGATAATTCTTTCGACCAAGTTAAATTTCACATGTCACTATTGGATTAGTACTGAATATTTTCTAACTTAAATGTGCATGCTTAATTGCCTTTGGAAGTAATGCTTTTCTTTTCTCCGTTTTTATCCGAATTTTATAAAAAAAGTGCTATTGAATGTTCAGGAAATGACGATTTTGCAAGTGGGATTTTTAGGAAATTGTGTCCTTATTTTGATGAGGAATTTAAGCTGGCCTTGGTAATTTTAGGAACAGCAGCACTTAAAGGCTGTAGCTTAGTTTGTATTTTTCGTCACTGACGTCTTTATTGTAATGGAGATTTTTTTGGACTAACGTCCGTATATTTTAGGGGTGTTTAAGAATAGTTGTCTTTATTCAAGGGATGACTTTAAGGAATGTTTTCTTCATTGTAGCAGAAATATTCAGAGTTGTTATGTTGTCCTTCATCTGACGGGCATTTTAAAGAGAATACTACCCTTATTCTGATAAAAAATTTTAGATGTAGCGTTGTCGATATTGGAATTGCGATTTTTACGGACACCTGATACCATTTTCGAACAATTATCCGGTTTCATATGTGCATTTTAGCTCCTGTTGCCCTTACTCTGATGGCAAATTTATGAAGTGTCTTTGGCCTTTTAATGCGGATTTTTATGAACGGTTATTTTTGGTCTAAAAGGAATTTTTTCGAGGCTGTTTTTTTTTAAAGCAATTGTGACTTTTAATGAGTTTACTGTAAAAATGGGATTTTTAAGGACGGTTGCCCATCTTCTACTTGAGTTTTTAAGAAAATTTTCCCTTATATATTTACAACGGGATTTTGGACATGTGTCACTTCGCCTGAGAATGATGTAATATTATCACGCGCAACGCCGGGCATGTCAGCTAGTAAATAATAAAGAAAATAAAATAAACTTTTGAATTGAATAATGTGGTTGCGGATGAATCTTTATCTGGTAAAGATTGTTATAAACGTAAATGCTCTGAACAGTCCGCAGCAAACGTTAAAGTTAGTTATAAGTTCAACTAATTTATAATGTTAGTTTTCCAAATTATGTCAGCAATAACCGAATCAGCATATTGTCGATACTACTAAATAATGTGAAATTCTTAGAATACATTAATGAATTAGAACGAATTCTTCATTTCTAATGATGCGAAAGAAGTTTTGAACTATTGACTCTTATTGGTTCAAATAACTTGGATGACAATTTAGTTCAGAGTGTAAGGAAATTATTTATAGTGTAAGAATTTTAATTAATATTCAGTCATTGAAATATATGCTTATAGGAGTACATAACTTTAATTTCATTTAACTGTCTTGAGAACTATTAATTGCTAATTCAATGGAAGGTACATTTCATACTATAATTTGCAATAGAATCATTGACATGTACTACAATTTATTTAATTTATGAGTTGTCTGTTACGAATTGTAATTTCCCAGTAATAGACGAAGCTGCTTTCATCAATCGTCGGCTTTTCGATAAAACCCTTTGAGTTGATATGGACCTCCCCCCCCCTATCCCACAGAAAAAAAATCTTAAGAAAATTGTTTTAATATCTCATCTTGTTCACAGTCAAAATTTAACTAATCGTTTCTACGTGAAAAATAAAAAAGGTTTTGTTTCTTTTCTTTTTAGCCTACTTTCCCGTAAAAATAAAAAAATAATAATAATAAAGCATGAAAGAAGGCTTAATGTATCGTGAAAATATCATTAGAAATATAGAAAAGTCAAAAATAAGTGAAGTAATTAAATAAAGATTGAAAAATAAAAAATTTGAAAGTAGGGTTTTGAGATGGGGAAAAAGTGTGTCGGTCGGTCTGTCGGTCTGTCTGTCTGTCGGTCTGTCCCCCCCCCCCCTAATAACTTTTTAACGAATTGTCCGATTGGAAAAATTCTTTTTGCATTCGAAAGATCTCGGCGAGTACATCTAATTTCCATATATTACATGATTTGAACGATTTTTTGTTCAATTTTGAATAGTTCAAAAAATTTTAACATTAGCGCCTCTGGGTGAAAATGAAGCAAATTATGTAAACTCTGGGTACAAGATATAAGTTCCCACGAACAAGCTCACTGGAAGAAGTTCTTGTCGTGAAATAATGATTTGAACAATTTTTGTTCATTTTTGAACAGTTCAAAAAAAATTAACATACCGCCTACGGAGAAATTTCAATCCTATATAATTCCTGATCTAACGGACCGATTTGCTTGGAACAAACTTTATCGGAAAGCTCTTATGACGTAGAACATGTACAAATAGAAAGTTAATCCAGAACTAACGAGCCTATTTTCCTATGAAATTTTTTGATCGGGATTTTCAAGAATAGTTTTTAATTAATGAATAATTAAGTGAATAAGCAAAAGAATGAATGAATAAATGAGTGAATAAATACATGAATGACTTAATGAATAATGATTGAATGAATATGTATTAACCGTTGAAAAAGGTATATTTGAAGCAATTAAGAACTAAAGCTAAACGAGAAAGACAGAGAGAGAGATAGCTAGATTATAAATTTGAATTCGGTGTATACGGGAAAATAGGCTCGTATAGTTCTAGACGGAACTTCTTGTTTCTCTTTGAGATTCTAATATTGTGAGTGATTTGAGTGTGATGTAGTTGGGAAACACTCAGTTACGTCATTTCCGTAATCTGTGATATGTTTTTCGTTTCGTTTCATCATAACTTCCTGATCGTTTCCTGGCTTCATAATATGAATAAGAAACTCTAGAAATGATTTAGGGGGGGGGGGGATAAATATGACTATGTAAGTGAATATCCAAGATGGGGAGAATCAGTTCTTAAAAATCACCTTCTGTTCTAACTGTAATGAAGCTAATACCGAATTGTAGGGAAACCTTTTGCTTTTTCACGTTTTAATTATATAAGCAAGATTCTTTTAAGCCTTGAATGAAACTTAAAACAAGATAAAATCTTTAGATTCAGTGCTGAAAGCGGAGTTTCTTCTCTTGCCGTAATGCAGGGTATTTCTAAAAGAATATCGGGGTTTTAACGCTTTGTAGTATTTATAATGTAAAACTTACACTTATAATTATAGCATGAAATGAAAAAACATCTCAAACAGTTTTGTTTGTTGGTATGAGCATGCGCTAGAAAGCGGTAGTTGCAGAAATGGCAACTAGTGAACGGAGATCTTTTCTGCGTTCTGCAGTTTGCAAAGACGGAATCTGAAGTTACTGAGGAACGTGCATCACAGATTAATTTCAGATGTGATCCCCCAATTCCTAATGATATCTGTAGATGGTATCATCAGTTTGCAAATACCGATTGGGGGAACATCACTGCACTCGAACGCTGTATTGGCCGCAAATGGCCCCAGCTTGTTTCTCATGGTCTCCACGCTCACCCTATCTCACGACATTTGACTTCTACCTGTAGGGGTTCATAAAGGATCGTGGGTATGTGCATCTACTGCCTGCTGACCTACTCAACCAAAGAAACAGGATTGAGGCAGTTGTTGCAACAATTACACCGCAAACACTGAACAACGTTTGGGAAGAACTGGACTATCGATTTGATGTGTGCCGAGTGACGAAAAAGGCTCACATTAAACACTCATAAACTTGTACGTAAAACTGTTTGAGTTGCTCTTTCATTTCGTGTGTTAATCATAGTTTTCGTTTTACGTTAAAAATACTACAAAGCGTTAAAACCCCGATATTCCTTTATAAACACCCTGCACTGTACAAGCTGACGTCGCGCAGACTGGTATTTGAGTCAAAGACCTGTGGCTATAAATCAAAATTGTCAACTTTAGAAAGTAATGTTGGGCTTGAGTCTCAAAACAATAGAATATACATGACATGATATAGAAGTGTTCTCTCAAATAAATTTACAAGCTGCCGGAACCTAGCACTCTTATGGTGTGATTGTCTTTGGTTGTGGCTTTAATGTTTTTCGACAGTACTACATTGTATTATTTTAGCTTTAGAGTGACTTTAGTAAAATAATTTATATGGATGTTCTTGAGCACTGTTTTTACCCTATTACCCACCTTTTTTTTTCTTATTTTAAATTGTTAGTTTTTATTTTAATGTCGTTCTTAAAATCCCAAAAAATTATGTCCCTTTTTTCAAAATTTTAAAAAAAGTGTATGTTTATAAAAGATTTTAAATTTGCGCTATTTCTAAATTATACCCAGGGATATTTTTGAATGTCTATTTTGGCAATCTGATGCGAAAGTTTTCCGGAGTTTTCACAAAAATATAATATAGCATATTATTGTTTTCATTTATTTTCTTTTTTTCAGTTATTCTTGGGTTCTCAGGCTTTAGGCTGTTTAATTTCAGTGACCAGCTCTTCCTACACCAGAGGAAGCTTCTGTCGAGCGGCCTCAGGCACAGGAGTCGCGTTAAATGTACTGTATACCAGAAATTTTAATCCAGCGTAATCAAAGATAGCGCCACTACTGTGGCACATTGCCTGTTGTTATCAAATAATAAAACGGTCTCTGGTTCTTATGTTCCGTAAAAAAAGGAAAAAAAAATTAAGAGTGCAGTTTCTGGTTTTGAGTTCTCTGTAACTTTACCTCAAACTCAGCACAAATGATTTTCAGGAGATTCTCATGTATTTTCGGGCAAAAGGTTTGACTTTTCAGTGCATACAGGTAGCTTCTTATAGACCCAATGTATATGTGATAGCATTTAGGTACGAAATATGCAGACGATACACCCATTGATGACGCTTCTGACGAGCAGAAATGTTAAAAATATAGAAGTTGGAACTTTAAAATGTAGTTTTGATCATTTAGAGATTTGTGGCTATAATTGTTTTTCCCAGCGACCCTTCAATATTACTTTTAGTGTTTACTCAAGAATTTTGAGCATCAAATCAATTGCTTAATTTTAAAGTAAAGAATGATGCTATGCATTACCATTATTGTTAAATTTTATTAATTGAAAAATTTAGGCATCGATTTTATTTTGTTTATTCAAATTAATTTTTTATTCAAATTTATTTGAACAAATTAACTAATAAAACTTGATGTTAATAATTAATCAAATTTATACATATACACAAAGTAATTTTTTAATGGTCCTTTTGATTTTGTTTTACATTATTATGTAAAAATGCTGATACATGTGCAGCTCAATAACAATGACTGAAAAAGGTTTTCCTAGCAAATGATTATTCTTTGATCCTTATACGTAATATCGCTTTAATAAATGCATTTAAATTTAAATATAAAAAGTCAGAAATCACAAAAAATGAAAAATCATTTAATATGTTTTTTATATGCAAACGCTTGTAAAATTTGGCAGTTAACAGCACAAATGCAAATGATTCTTCGTTTAAAATATATGATTTTTTACAACAAGGAAAGCTTTTTTTAAAGATT
Organism: Octonoba sinensis; assembly: GCA_038502835.1. NCBI lineage: Eukaryota > Metazoa > Arthropoda > Arachnida > Araneae > Uloboridae > Octonoba > Octonoba sinensis. The sequence continues at coordinate 68,675,731 of CM076604.1, forward strand.
TTTTTTTTTTTTTTTTTTTTTTTTTTTTGTTTTTCTCTTTCTCATCCAAGTGCAGACTTTCTTTTTTGAAAATAATTTTTTGTAACAGATTGACGAACGTAAAACTGCTTTTTAATAGGCTGTTCTAAATTGAAAAATCGATAATTTCCTGAGCCAATGATGAGTGAAATTATTTCATTTGCTTTTTTCTGTTTGCTGATACGTTCAATGCAAAAGTTCAGTGTGAAATATATTTCATGTTTTAATTTTAACGTTATTAACTAACTTTTGTAGGTTTGAAAATTAACTAGTAAACGCATCTAATTAGGAAAACAAACTCTAATAAATTTTACGAAGCATTAAGAAAGATTGAAGCCATCAAAAGTGTTAAAAAATGCTTACATCATGCTTTAAGAAATAAGAACCAAGCTTATATTTTGCTTAGCGATATCATTAAGAATATCTTTACTAACACAATTCTAAAATAAGCAAGCAAAAAATTCTGGAATAATGTTTTGTTGCATTAATTAGGTAATTTAAATGTGATTACTGTTTGTTTAGAAAAGATAATTATAAATGTTGTACTGTTTTGGCAGCTTTTTTGAACATCATTATATTTGAATTTGTAGGGTACCTCGTAAATTTAGGAACAAGTAATATTTACGATGTGTGCAAAAAAAAAATGACATCAAACATATGATACATGTAAAGGAGTAACGAAATAATAGCAATATTACAGGAGCCCAACTTATTTATAATACTAAGATTTAAAATTGAGAAATAAAAGTAATGTTACGTACATACACATGTAACAAATGAAAAAAAGTTTTGCAAGTTTTTAAATCAATTTTCAACAATTTTCATCAAGTTCAGTAATTTTCATACACCAACATCATGTATAATCAGAGTAAGCGTTTTGAATTATCCATAATCCTTACTTTGGTCCACTCCCAAAAACCAAATCCAGTAGGCTCCACTGTTTGCACTCATATTCATAACTCAGAGGGAAAAAAAGTAATTTAGGCAAACATGAAGTTGTTATTAGAGATTGGTTAGCTATCAGTTTTTACTTAAATCCCGTGTTACTTTGGTAGTAATGCAAATGATTGGCCAGCTGGTGTACTTTTATTTTGCTGAACACGAAGGGACTCAATGGATTCCGGGGGTAGGATGAAGGGTACAGCTTAAAGTGTGATTTGAACTACTAGGACACGTGATATACCGATCAATAACATCCATGCTTTTGCCGAGTTTTGTAACCGTAGATGCGTTAACCTTCCACCCCACTGACTATGCAGTTGGTAACAGCAAAGGTTTAATTCAAAACCTTTTTAACAAAACAAAGGTTAACAAAACAACTTTTGTTTTGCTAAACTTATTTAACAAAACAACCTTTGTTTTGCTAAACTTATTTAACAAAACAATCTTTGTTTTGCTAAACTTATTTAACAGAACAACGGTTCAATTTCCTATTTTCTTCCCAATATTCCGGAATTCCATATTCATTTCGCATGTTTGTTCCAAGTACACGAAAAGAATGGTATGTCTAATTCAATTGTCTTTTTCCTTCCTTCTGTAACCTTTAAGAGTAAAATGTGAGTAACATTTCCTGATTCATTCAGTTTTTTGCCTCTCTTTTGCTTCAATTAAATTAATTTATTTATTAAAACTAATAAAATAACCAATTCATGTGCAATTTTTAAAAATATTTTTCTTGAACACGTTTTAAAAAATGACTTCGTATCTGAGTAATGATAAATGGGTGGTTTCTAAAATCTTGACATCGATCAGCAAAGACTCGTCATGATGCAGTCTGAACGAATTCTAATCTGGCTTATGAAAACAAAAAGCCTTCGGGAGGGAGTACAAAGGTGTGGCTCAGTGTGTCTACGATTTGTCCAAATCATTAATTAAATCCTTTTTGAAATCTACAATAAATAACAAAAGGTTTTGAAATAAGTCACCTTCTTTTCCAAGATCGATTGATTCGATCCAAAAATATGTGTGCTTGAAAGCTTCTACCTCTGGATACGGACAAAAGTAAAAACGCACGGAAAATAGTCTTGCTTGCTATGGAAAACCAGTTTTCCAAGTTTCCATATCGCTCTGATGCGTACAATATATATATATATATATATATAGTGTGATATGGATGTTCTTTTGCTTCGATTTCAAATTGCATTTATATAGTCTTATATGCACTAAAGAACTAAACATGACAAGGGCTGACAGTAAATCCCTGGTACTGATGCAGAAAAATATGCAAAAAATATTGAAGAAACAAATCACTTTAGAAGTTAATGTTCCCAAAAAAAAATTCAAGAATCATCGGCTTTTTTTTTTTTTCTTATTAGAATTTCCTCTGTTAAGAAAGCACGAGCGGCAGTTTTGATTTATGTTTTTTACTAAAACGAGGTGAAGCAGGTAACTTTTATATTTATGGTCTTCCTTTTTTCGCGTATGGTCGTAATGTAAAATTTTTTATGGGCTTTCTACAGATTTTCTCAATTAAGGAGTGCGTCGGTGTTTTGTTCTGAAAATTGAGAAAAAATAAACTGGTCAACGTTTTAATGACTCAGATTACGCTTGCTTTGAATTAAAAGGAAAACATTAACATTACAGGCATTGCTGTATTATGTTTAATGTCTCTTATAACTGATTACTTCACTTCTCTTTTTTTTCATAGAAGTCATTTGCTGATTCAAAGTTTTCAAAATCAGTGCTTTAACTTCTCATAATTCATTTGCTATGAGCGTTAAAATATTTTTGACTAAACTTCTTAAAAATAAATAAATAAATAACGTGAATAAGGGAAAATTTTCCAATGAAAATTGTATATATGTACTTCATATTTGGGAGTTACCATTTCACTAATGGGAGCAAATATATATATATATATATATAAATGTACACACACACAGTAGAGCCACATTTACTCGACACGTGGATAATAAGTCGACTAACTCAAACGCATACTGGCAGAAATCCCCTTAAGTCGCTTGACGTTTCCATTATTCCATCACAATTTATCCTTATAAATTGCCTGAGAGTTTGCCATTTCTAACTTAGTCAATTCACTTAGTTGTTTCGTATTATTTTACAGTCTTCCATTTTGATTGCTCGGTTTCCTTCTTTTACTCTAAAGGATTAAGCCTAAAACCCTCTTTCAGGATGTGAATGATACATGGATTTAAAGAATATGAACCTAAACACCTGCATTTTGTGGATAATCTCGCTTTTTGAGTACTTATTGTGGGCAACAGCATATCAGGGCTGAAGATTTTATCTTAAAACTAGGAATAGCAGTGGAAATGTGTCCTCTGCGTAAAATAAACTGAAAGTTCCAAAAATGTACAGTTCGACCACGGCTTTTTGACATTTGGACGCTTCTGCGCATGGCAGAAAAGAACGAATTCAATCGAGTTTTAGGGAAATTCGTTTTGCAGGTACGTTTGTAAAGTACGCGAATTAGAATGCTAGCTTCTGTATTTTTTGAAAAAAACTAATTTTAGAAACTGGCATGTAACATCAGTTCGGAAGAAATCAAGTATGCTAAACGAACTAGAGCGAGAACAAACACAGCACATTCCTTATACCAGCAATGTTTTCCGTTAACATGAATTTCCCTATTACACTGTCCGAAAACTGGTTCGAATGTATTAGTAGTAAAAGCTGATGTTACTTGAATAATTCTTTTCTTCCATTTAGTATTCATAACAAAATAAATAATGTCCAATATTTTGCTTTCAAAATTGAAAGCTAAATAGCTGATTAGAAAGTTAAGACTATTTTAAAACAGTCCAGAGGACCCAAAGTGTAACGAACCCTTTGTACGTTTAATCTTTGTTGCTTAAAAATATAACATTTCATATTCCAATTACAATATTATCCAGGTGAAAAAAAACGGTAAGTCTTCATTTTTTTAACAATTTTAAAATTGTGTAACAAGAACGATAGCTGCCTACCACGCAGTTAATGATAATGTTCATTAATTTTCAGGTTGTCAAAAAACTTTTTACTCTAGTTACAGATACCTGAAGAAGGTAGATAAAACGTTATCTAAGCAAGTCTTAGAGAATCATCTAATAGAATTTATGCATGAGAAAGATGATTATTGAAATTCTTTAAGAATGCTGTCCGTAATTGATAAAAAAGCTAAGTGCAATAACGTAGAAAAATCAATCTTGCCTTTAATTTAAAACAGGAAATAAACGATAATGTTCCTGCGCTTTGACAATTTGAGAAGCAGGATAGAACCATCAATTAATTAATGTTATTTAGATTTAGTGCTAACAAATCTAATATAACGTTTGTTACTTTGGTTATGACATTTATCACTTTTGATGGATAGTATCTAAGATCTTCCTAACGCTCTAGCACTTTGTGAAACAAAATGGAGCGATCAATTGACGATATTAAAATTTGTTGCATGTAAATATGGTTAGTTGGGGGATAACAATTATCCATATAAGATGATGTGAAATATAAAATTGACATTTTGAAAAACAGCAAGTGACTGTCATTTTATATGTAGTATGTCATAATGGGTGACAGACCGGAACTGGAAGTGAAGCATTGTAGAAGGATATTTAATCTGTAAATCACCCTGTTTTGCCTGCAATGCCGAAAAACGTGTCTGCAATTCTAACAGCTATTTGGGCTTTTTTTAAAAATGAAGTTTATGTTTTTAACGCGTGCTTTAATGCCCAAAAGATATTCAATAAAGATGCATTTCCACATTTCATATCACCAAGAGCCTGGATATGACAAACAAATATCATTGCTTCGTCCTTTACGAATAGGATTTTACATAAACTTCATTATTCCAAAAGTCTAAAGTGTGTTTATAATCATGATAAGATTTATTTTATTCTGAAGACGATGCTAATTTCTCAAGTATTTCTTGAAAAGTACACAGCCTTTAAAATATCAAACTTTAACATTTGATCATAATTGTTTCAATTTTTAGTCACAAACTTAAATTGGTCTTAAAGTTTGACTCTTTCTATTTTAAAGATGCAACGCTTCAAAAATTTGAATAAGTATATCAGATGATGAATGAGACAGCTGTCGAAATATCCTACTTGAAGTACTGTGTGAACTTTTCACAAAGATCCACGAAATCCTTCAAATATGGGTTTTAAATTCAGTTTTGAAAGAGATGGTACTTAAAATTTTACATTAATAAGCACGCGTAATTCTGAAATGTCTGTGCATAATTAGAGCATTACGTGTTTCCTTTATTTCTCTAAACATTTAACGTTTTAATTTATCAGGGGTTTTAAAACTATGGTAAAAAATATTTTGAAGTTTTTTTACTGTGAGATACTTTCTGCTTAATAGGCAAAAAAGTATCGTTGTTTTACACAACACAAATTTTCGAGATTTTATCAGATAAATTTCCCTTTCACAATTACTAGTAGCAATTCCTTTTCTTCTAAATCAAAATCCGTTTTCAAAAGCATCAAAATTTTGTTAAAGAATTCAACTGATGATTTTTTTAATCATCAACTGCTTGCTGACTCTAGAAGGAAAGGACTATAAGTGCGAGAAACACTATAAAGAAAGAAAACCCTTCCGAAATGGTATTTTTTATGCTCCTTAATGAAACATTAAAAAAAATCGCTTTTGCTCTGTTTTAAGCTTACTTTCCTGTAAAGGAAAAAAAAGAGGGAAAGAAAGCTTAATGCATCGTAAAAATATCGTTAAAAATAAGAAAAGGTCAAAAATAAGTTAAATAATTAAATAAATATTGAAAAATGAAAAGTTTGAGAGTAGGGTTTTAAGATGGGGAAAGAAGTGTCTGGCAGTGTGTTTGTCTCCCCTAATAACTTTTAAAGGAATTGTCCTATTCGAAAGATTTTTTTTTTTTTTTTTTGCATTCGAAAGATCTCGGTAAGGTAACCTCATTTCCATATTTTACTTTTTGATTTGAAAAATTTTTCATTGAACTTTTTAACAGTTTAAAAAATCTTAAGATTAGTGCAGATGGTCAAAAATGAAGCAAATTACATAAGTCTGGGCATAGGATTCAGGTTCCTATGAACAAGCTAGGTGTGAAGGAGCTCTCGGTGTGAAATATTTTTTGATTTAAGCAATTTTTGAACAATTCAAAAAAGTTTACCATTAGTACCCATGATGAAATTTCAATCCTATACAAATCCTAATCTAACAGACGGATGATCGAACAAATTTAATCGGAAGGATTTTATGACGCAGAGCATGTACAGATAATAAGTTCATCCAGAACTAAACGAGCCTATTTACCTATGGAATCTTTTGATCTATATTTTTAAGGATATTTCTTAATGAATGAATGAATACGGTATATTTGAAGCATCTAGCTAAAGGAAAAATAGAGACAGATAGCTACATTATATATTTGACGACGGTGTATGAGTGGAAATAGGCTCGTACATACGAAACTTCTTGTTACTTTTATTTCAAACCTTTTTCCACATGCACAACTTTGTTTCTTAAAGTTGAGCATTTGACTTGCATGCAGAACTAGAGAAATCTGATCTTGATTCTAGATCTGATCTTGAACTAGTGTTGATTCTACTAGTTCACGCTTGATTTTACGAACCTGTAATTTACGAACATTCACGATTTTGCGAACAGTTAACTAACCCCGAGGAAACTTGTACAGAAAGTGCTTTTCTGTTTTTTCGAGCTCTCGATTTTGCGAAAATGCTTCGTGGTCCCTAAGTGTTCGCAAAATTGAGCGTCAACTATATATTAGTGATCTTGAATAATTATATTATTCTGAAATTTACATTTATTTTTGTTGCGTTTGAGTTTGTGAAACAAGGATTCGAAATTAATTTCAGATATTTCTGTTCTTTCTGATTTAATATTACTAATTTTTTGCTTACGTTTTCTATTTTGTTGCTTATTGAAATTGGATCTGATATATTCTGTTAGTGAACAATACATTGCTATTTTTGTGTAATTAATTTTTTGTCACTGATATTAAATTTGCCGATAAAGACGAACCAACTGGCTGCCACAGAAGAATTCTTTAAACTTTTAACAGGAGGTTCTCTGTGACTGAAACATTTTATGTGAATTTCAAAAAAATAAATGAGACATACATATATTTTTCTTTTTTGATTGATTTGAAATTTGGCTGAGTTTGGAAGATCAACTTGAAAGTTCGTCAAAGTCCACTTCCTTCCTTTTTTTTCCCATGGGCAACATCCTCGGCGGAATATTTGTTAAGCGTATTTGTATTTTTTTTAGTAGTTTTGCCTATGTTATCAACCTCCGACCAAAACGGACAGCATATTGATAATGTATTGTGTTAAGATTTATTTTGAGCTTTAAAAAACCTTTTCTATTGCCCTGTTTTTACATTAGTCAGTAAGCTTCTGATATTGTAATGATTGAAAATTCTTTTATAATCTATGTTGATCACGACATTACTGGAGCATTAATTTACGAACTTTCGAAGACAATCACATAACAACATGTGTTTACCTACACTGTTAGAAATTTCATCATGAAATTACGATTAAATGACTAGCAGCAGTCTTTCCATCTAATTCACCGTTAAATTTACGGTTTGGAACATTTTTCTATCTTTACGGGACCAAACCATTTCCAATCAGCTTCGTTAAAAAGCCGTAAATAGAAAAGTTTAGTTTTATAACCATTTAAAAATGGTTTCAAAACAAAATTTTTACCGTTTTTGAACCATTTCGAGGCGTAGATTCTTCGAGGAGTAGAAACCGTAAACGAAGCGTGCGGGAATCGAAACCGGGTGTATGGCATACCAACCTTGCGCTCTAGTCATTCCGACATCTACACCACGTAAAGCGGTCGCTTATTTATCAATAAATCTTCTTTACCAACAGGAAAACTGCCTTAAAAGGGAGATTTCAGTTTTTGATTGGATCCAAAGCCATCTTTGGTCTACATTTACTGTATATTGACGAAAATCATTTTATTTGCTGCAAAAATTTAAATACAAACAAGCTTCAGCAGCTCAAATGATGGGTTCGCTCATTCGCAAACAGTTAGGGGATCCGATGTCTCCAATTTTTGATTTACGCGTGTATGTGTTTCTATTTAGTAACCACTGCTTAAGCCACTTTGTTTTTTCTTCTTTTTTATATACACATGCAGATTTGAACTGATAAATCTTTATTCATATTTTAACAACAACGTACGACCGGTAAGGTTTCGCAACCAAGATGGACTTCCGATTCTTATTGAGCGCTTGAAAATTACGGTTAGTTAAACGTTCTTTAGGATAAACAGAGAATAAACGATTTTTTTCCCAATCAGCCTTTTGAGTACCATCTTTTTAATGGTTTTTCAACTGTTGGAATTAAATATGGTAAAATAACAATTATATAAATGGTTATTTTACTATTTTCTTACGTAAATCTTTAACAGTGTATGTTGTCACGTTCATGGATGCACTTAATTTGCCTCTAACTGTATTTGGTTATGGAATTTCAAATTTTTAGCAGCTACGTAACCGAAAATTAAAATTACAAAGTATTGTTTTGCGTCTTCTTTCAGTATCAGCTATATAAGCGTCAAAAGGTTATTCCACTTTTGTACAATGTATTCATCTAAACTCAAAACAATGTTTTAAATGATATTAATTAGTTCATATTTTACGGATACAAACGTACTAAAATGCTGCGAGTATCCAATTTCGACTCTAATCGTACATTATGCGGTCTGAAACGCGAAACATTTAGTGTCTTCTAGTTGATTTGTGGCGGTAATATTTTTCTTCGCTCCAGGAGACAGGCGGCAAACCAATCGGGATTCCACCAAATGATTCAGTTAATACCTGTCATCGTTCATCTGGAAGGTGGAACTTTCCATTAAGGGTATCAGGCCCTCTCTGTATTGATCGCTTGATCTGGGACTCCGAGCTTTCAGACGATTTATTTAAACTGGAGAAAATTGCTTTCCTGCACCGATATCAACAGAACAATGAAAATAGAAATATATGTATATTCATTGAATAACTAGTGATTTAATATAAAAACAATGCATCATCACCCCATCATTTCTGGAAACTACCTAAAGACTTTTAAACACCACCCAACGAGGAATTCGGAATTTTAGTTAAAGGATTTTATGACTTCGGCCCCAAAGATCATATAAATTTTGTATTGTCAACACATTTTCAATTTTTTTCTGGAGTGAATGAAAGCATATTCTACTTCGACGATAATAAGTTCATGTATATGAATATATTCGGTAAAAAGCCTATATCAAAGGGATTTACTACTGAGATTTCCTTTAAAATTTCTGAGCTAATTTCAAGAAAAATATTAGTCTCAAAAATTTACTAAAATCACAATGAAATAAGTAGCCATAAAGTGCATTAAACGTCGTCAACGTTAAAAATGTGAGTGGTATGGCAAAAACGCAGGAAATTTTTCAAGCAAGTCAAACTGTAAAATAATGTTGCTATATAAAAGTGAAGAAAACTGAGATTAACACTTCAGAATTCGCGTCAAAATGAGTAACCCGAGAACTTGCGCATGAGAATTTTTCTCACACCACCTGACTCCGAAAAATGCTAGTAAATGAAATATTTTCAACAAAAATACATTTTTTTTTAATTCTAAACACAAACGTTGCCCAAAATAATAGTTTATTCAAAATATCGTATAAGTGCACTCTTTTCAAGAAATATTATGCAGCAACTTAGGTACTTTTTATTTGTGGGGTACAAAATATTCGTAATGAAAACGAAGAAAAAATTGTTTTTTCAAACTATTTGAAAGGTTTTATGAAAAGCATTTTTAGCCAGAGCCATTTGAAATAACAACCTTCCTCTTGAAGTCATTTTTGAAAATAAAAACAATTTTTCAGTGCAAAAAGAAATTTATATGATTCAATAACTTTACTTTTAATTGATTTCTTCATTTATTTCAGTCCATTTTGGTGCATATCTGGTTCAATAGTTGTCTTTTTTCGATATTTTTAAACTGGTAGTCGCAGATCTCAAGTGTTCAGCGTTATTTAACACATCTTTGTATATAGTTGTACAGTGAGTGAAAAAGCAAGAATTTTAATTAGAAACGTCAAGAATTTTGATTAGTTGATTTTAAAAGTTCTTCGTAATTTTATAGAAATACTCAGTTTCCTTTCTGTATTTATATATAAATTTTTTACTGGGCTTATAGCATATATTTGAAAATACATAGTTAAATTTTGTATTGTAAAAGTGTATAATTAAACCTTTTATTTTCAATTCACTTAATCGTTTGCATTTGTAAAACTTAGATCCCACTCAACATTTACTTCAACATCAAAATAATTTAAAACAGCATTTCCTTACTAATAAGGAAATTAACTTTTTCCTACATTACCCTTTTAACTCATTACATTACTGGAGTAGGAAGTTTTTTTATTATAAATCATTAATTTATAAAAGTACTTTTGAGTTTTCGTCTTGTGAGCAAATTAATCTTTAACGCATAGCCCTCATGCATGTCTTTCTGCGTTATGAGAATAATGATCACAAACTGATTTATGGAACCAGATTTCAAAAACAAACGTTTATTCTTTACTGAAAAAAAATGATCCAAAATAAATCAACTTAAATTTAAACATAAATTTCATCTCGCTAGTCTATACAAAGCTAGGAAGCGGCTGTTCCCATTTGCGTCACACATTCTGCATTTTAAAGCATTTGGCGTATAGCTAGAATTTGAAATTAAGTATGCATAAGCAATGAAATTCTAATATTAATTCATAAGGCATGATTCTTTCTATTATAAATAAAATACAAAGATTATATTAATAAAAGTAAAGATTTCGATTAGTTTTGCGAATAAATTGTGATTAGAAATCTTATGAATTTTATTAGCCTATTTCCTTATAATATTCAATATAGGAATATAGTATTCAGAGAAATGTGCACTTTTATGCTTAAAGGATGAAACGATACGAAATATAATTATTTATTAAAAACCTGGCGTAAATATGCTCCATTTAAACAAAAAAGCAATACAATTCTACTTTGAATCCTTTTACAACCAAAGTGTGAATAAAACATTGCTTATGTTATTATATGTGCCGTTGTATTTCTACAGAGAGCCAAAATTAAGATTAGCAATAAATAATTTATCGAAACAAAAACGAGGAAAGTATTCATAAACACTCAAATAAAAATTTTATATTGAAATGATATGTATCGTATGATAGCTTTAAGAAATGTTATTTATAACATAGAAAAAAGAAACAAAATGTTCATCAATTTGAAGAAAATAAGATATTTCAAGATAAGTTTATTGATATGTATAAATATTCTATAAGTTTGTTTGTTCTTATATTGCGTTTGCCGAAGGACAATTTACTTATTCACAATAAAAATCTTTATGCCTCGATTCTCGAAAAACAAATTAACTAACTTTTCAAAAGCACTGACATAAATTATTATGTAAAGAAAAAAATAATAAATTTATTTTTAAGTAGAAATACATATTAATTTGCTGTATATTTTGAATATAAAAATAATGATTACATTTTACAGAATTCAAGCAATTCATTAAAATATTCTCCTTTTCAAAGCAACCTTGAGGAATGACTTGATATCAGTAGCTTTTAAAATATCTTTTAGATACAAAATAAAATAATGTACGTACGAAAGTACAAATTGCATAATATAATAATTTCAGTACAGTAATTACATATTTTCGCTAAACTCAAAAATGAATGAATAAATAAATAAATAAAAGTAATAATTAAAAAAAATGAAACAGTCACTTTTAGAATGTATATTTATTTAATAATTTATCTCCTTTTAATTATAATAAATTAATGTTGTATTTATTAATAGCCTTATCCTTCTTCAAGTCAAAGGGAAAAGAAACAAACTTCAACCTAAAAAAAGTTTGTGCCTTTATTGAAAAAAAAAAAAAATGCTGAAACATATTAATATTCTTATCATTCTTTGTGGCCTGAATTTTAGTCTATGAGGCAGTTTTCTTGCTATAATATTTAGTGGCAACGTTAATTTTCTGACGCGTTCTTTCCAAGAAACACTTATAATAAATATATATTCTTGAATTAAAAAAAATAATTAAATGGTGGTATTGTTGAAAATTTGTCTTTTTATTTGTTGCATGCAACATCTCTTGTTTTTCGTATAAGAGTTGAGCTTAGCTTTGATGATAAGTTAAATCTGGTGTTTTAATTACACAGGGCATTTTCCCAATTACAGCTACTCTTGTAAAGCATCCAACATCAAAAACAATGCAAATAAAATTCGAACATTGCAAGTAATAATCTATTATTTCCTTTTCAATTAACAATTGCCCTATTATCCAATTCAGCAATAGTGCGGAAGTAGCTCCCATCATGTTAGTTTTCCGGGTCTCATTTGAGAATTATAGTTTCCGTATTATGAAAGCATATTATCATTCATTTAGACAACATTCCATTTATGTATAAAACTGTCATTAGCAGTGACATTGGAAAGAGTTTTTACGTAACTGAATATCTTGGAGAGAGTATGTTCTGTTTTGTGTTAAGTTTCATGTAAGAAGCAATATTTTATAAACAAGTCATAAAAATTCAGGTACTTCCGTTGAGTGCCAAAACGTAATGTACAGCATTTTCTATTCGGCGGAGACATTTGTTGGGTCTTTTCCCCCCTTGATCCCTTCTTTCCTGCATTGAAAATGGAATTCCAGGTAATTCCGAACCAAGTTTATGTATTGTAATTTTGTGCTTAATATCGTTGCTTTTGCTTGCTTCATTTTTCGCACAAAAGGTAGACTTTTTCGCTTGCTTCATTTGTCACACAAGAGGTAACCTTTTTTGCTTGCTTTATTTGTCGCACAAAAGGTAAACCTTTTTGATTGCTTTCATTTGTCGCGAAAAAGGTAAACTTTTATGCTTGCTTCAATTGTTGCGCAAAAAGTAAACTGTTTTGCTTGCTTCATTTGTCGCACAAAAGTAAACGTTTTTGCTTATAATGTACAACAATTGAAGAAAACAAATATTTCAAATTTTGGTGACTCTTCCAAACAGTTACACTACAGAATTCTGCAATTGAAATATATGCAATTAAGTTAGGAAAATGAAAGATTAAGTCAGTATTCGAGGTTCTATGAACTTCAGTATAGTAAATAGTGCGGATTTACGAAAAATAGCCCCAACCCATCCTTAATATTGTAATTAGTAGGCACAAAGCAAAGATAAGTAAAAATCAGTAGGTAAAAGTGGAAATCGTTGAGGAAAAAGAAAACACAATTGCGTCTTTTTTGATCTAGTACGTGAACAAATATTTTAAAATCTATTTCTCAGTCTGTAACATTAAGTTCAACAATACAGCAATTCGATAACAGCAAAATAATTTTTGAAACACATAAGCTCAAAACAGATGAAAAATCTTTTAAACAATCATAACTTTCATCACACATAATAAAGCATTTTAATAAATTGTGCGAAGAACACATATTTATAAATGTTTTTTGTTTTTTTTTTTTTGTTTTAATTTACTTTTTTTTAAATTGTTAGTATTTTTAGTGATTTTACCAGAGAAACATCTTTATAATAACGTGAATCATTTTTTCCTCCAAAACAAGAAGAACTGGTAACAAGTGTTGCAGAAACTTCCACTGGTTAAGCACAAATAAATAAATATTATTATTTTATTATTCATGAAAAGCCGAAAGAGACACAATTTCCCTTTCAGAAACTCTTTATCAAATTACATAGTTTGTTGCCGTTTTCTTCATCACTGAGTTTTCTCTGTAATAAATAAAAATTGTACAAATGAAAAAGAAAATCAATAAGTGGGAGAAAAAATATGCATACCCGGTGGCTCTGTTGTTCTTACATGTTTCTTCTGTATCAGCTTTAATTTAGTTTTATCTACAATGAGGACCTACAGCATTTTTTTACGTAAATTCAACGGATCTGCATTACATTTTTGCGTTAATTTCTACATACACATTGGAGCTTCTCAAAAGTTTCCAAAAAGTTAGAAAATTCACGACGTATGGAGTACAGCATGTTCTAAGTTGCAGGACAGCAATCAGGAATTTGCTAGAGAAGCAACGAGGAGTTTGGAAATGAGATAGCAATTGAAAAAATCTATTTTGTTTGAAAAAATCATCGGAATTTGATTTGTGCCGAAAGCCCTATTATATATCTGAGTGTGTGAATACAAGCAGACATTCACAGCACATTTGACAGTGCCACAACACTACTTGGAGCTGGTCATTTTCTGTTTCTCATTTTTCTTTCAGCTTCCAATTTTCCCATTGATACACTTGGTTCTTTAGGACTTGCTTCCTATCAGTACTTTCTGACTAAAAATTTACTTTGTGTGCACACAAGAATGTTTTCTTACACAGAAACTACGTAATGTCATATCCTAACAGGAGAGCTATCATAAGTTTTAAAATTTCTTTGCTTTCTCAAAAAGGCATGGTTTATATTTTAAGAAGGAAAACTGTTGCGTATATAATTTATCAACAGAAAAATAATTTAGCAATAAAAAAACTAGCGGTTATATAACATAAAATGCAACTACTTTTAGTAGTACATTAACCAATGGGGCCGTGGTAGCCTAGTGGCTAGGATGTTGAGCTTCGTATCGGAGTATCTCGGGTTCGATACCCGAGCCACTGAAGACCCACCAAGTACACTCGGGGATACATGCATGAAAACTCCGTGGACCTTGAAGTCCCGAGGCCGTTCCGAGGGTACCGGAGGGTTGAGATTTTTCCCTTCCCTTCACTCTTAGGTCAAAAAAGGAGGGTGACGTATTTGTGGTGGCACCATCTGGTGTCCTCCAAGTAGATAATGAGCCAAGTCGTACTTACACCGTCGTGGTGCTCATCTATAAACGGAGGGCGCTCCTGACTGCCTTCATGCCTAGTTGCTCTGCGAAGGGGAGCTTGGATATCCAAGTGGCACTAGAAACAACAACAGCACATTAACCAATATAAATTCTTTTTTCACTTCTTTAAACCAGAAGTATTTCTTGCCCCACATGTTGCAAAATATTACAGTAATAACTATTCCGTCTTTACAATTGAAAAATAAATATATTAATTAATTAATTAATTAAAATAAAGAATCAAATTAATATAAATTAATAAATAAAAAAGCAACACAATTTTTCAAACGGTGGAAAGTAATTACTATCCTCTTAACGACACGTAAATGATTAATATTAAATTTCCAGGTACTCGTTTTTCATTCGCCTGTCAGTTATATTTGCAGGGAAGGGTTTCCAAATACTTAGGATAACGTTGAAAGTCAAGTCGGATAGATGTAGCTTCATTTTCTGAGAAGATTAACTACTTCTACTTCGATTAATGCCAAGAATCTCCAAATATTGTTTCATACAAATGATACTTCTGTTTTGAATAATGCAACGCATGATTCAAGAAATATATGGTAGCGAAATCCTTTGTTTACACAATGTGATTAAATTTATCCAATTAAGGAAATGTAATTATTTTGGTGAGAACATGACGAAGGCTGAAATTATTTGATAATAATTTACCTGTGTTCCTTGCACTTTAGAACGTTGAAAATTTTTCACTGTCCAGTTCAAATACTACTTTCAGGTAGTTAATCATTCTCACTTTCGCATTTCGTAAATCTTTGAAACAGCGGACAATAAATTATCGCTTAGCAGCGAATTAAAATTAAAATATGCAGGTACACATGCTGTAAGAGCTATAAGACATCATTCCATTAGAATCCTATAAGAGTTTTGCTGTTGTGAAAAAATATGTTCCTGAAAATGATGCGTGACTCGCATAATGTATTCATTCACATGCATTAAACACAATCATTTTAAAGGTCATGCATAAAATACATATACGAATTCAAATACAAAGTGACGACCAGTAGCAGGCACAGGGCCCAGCTAGGCTGGTTCTAGTCAGTTTAACAATCCCCAATGAACATCAAGAGCCTTCTTAAAAGTATTTACTCCCCTTCAATTAACAGTTCTATTAACACATCTAGAACCTGGTTTTGTATTGTTTCAACCTGCACAAGAGTACATGTTGCAATTGAAGTTAGAACGGCCGATAATAATTTTGTAACATCTCGAGGTGTTGTGCAATGTGTCCAAAGAAAAAAACTCCCACAAATGTGTCTTGAATGTGACAAAAAATGCATAAAGCAAAGTTTTTCCGCATATAACAGCGGTTTAGTGCCAATTCAGTCGTTCCCAACTGAGTCGGTAGGGCAAAATTGTGCCATCTCAGTCGGTAAGGGTTATAATGAGTTTTGGGTATTCCCATTTGAGTCGGTACGATTCCAGGTTACCAGAATTGGCTATATAGCACTCATACTTGCCATGAAAACTCTTCTTTAGAAAAACAAATTTAAATACAATGTAGTCATGATAAATGTTCCTGTCGTGATGAAGTTAATGGTTGCTAAATCGATTCAAAAATGATAAAACATGGTGAAAATATAAAAGATTTTTTTTTTTTCATTCCTAGGAATATTCAGAAAGTTGCTAAGTACAGTTAAACTTTCTTAATACGAACACGGTTTATACGAAACCACGGCTAAAACGAACAATTTGTTTATGAAGTTTGGCTTACTATTCAATTACACCAAATATCTCACTCATACTACGAAGGCTAAAATACAAATTTCGACTAAGACAAACGAAATTTCTGACCTATTCACGAAAAACAATTTCGATTGAATATAATTTTTTTTTTTAGAAATTGTTGGTTGTTTTGAGTCATTTTATTCTCATATTTATACAATTTGATTGTAGAAGAATGTAACTGAGACTCACTTATTAAAAACACAAACACTAAAATGATTTTTTTGGCCGTTTCATCTTGTGGACATCTGTTGGTGCTCCCTGATAACAGATTAGCAATATTCAATTCGTATACTTCCATTGTATCTACCACTGAAACGCATTTCAAACACAGGGATGTCCTGATGAAACCTTTCCCCAAGCTCAATCATTAATTGCGCCAAGGTTGTAGATTTACAAGTGGCTCATTTGATATGTTTTTGCCACTCATAATTTTAAAATTTCCTTTGTGTTTGCAGAAAATGCTACAGGAGTGAATAGGGAAAAAAAATACTTAGATGGAGGAGCACTGATAAACAAGCACCACTCTGCTGAATGGTGTTCATGTCCTAATTCTTGAAATAGTACAATCACATCATAGCAGCATATCATTTTTTCTTGCTCCGTAAAATAGTTTAAAAAATGCCTTTGTCGTCTTGTAAAAGACTCAAAATTTCGAGAAGTAGATAAAGCTTTTCTTGCCAAAAATGTCGCTAAAGTAACCCAAATTTATTAAAAAGGTCTCTAGAATGGCAACGATCTCACTATCAATGAGAAAGATATAATTTATAGTAAATTAAGTCGATAAATTGCGAAAATATGCATATTTATCCAGAAAATACGAAAAAAGCTGAAATGTGGAATTTTGGGAAAATGGTACGTGATAGGAAAAAAATAATTGCAGATTCGTAATTTTCAGCCGAAAGTACATAAGAAACAGACATTTTCATCCAAAGGGCATTTTTCGTGTAGCACGCACATGAATATATGGATAAAAAATGCTTCTTTAATGCGAGTTAAACTTTGAATCGTAACATTTAAATCAAAAAGAAAAAAAAACATTTACACTCAAAATTTTATTTGCATTTTTATTCAATATGCTTTAGATTGTAAACTATTAATGAAACTTAAACCGCAAATAGATGCAAAAAAAGTTGCTGCACAATTGCAGAAAAAGCTATTATTGTGCCTAACACGTGGCATCGAAGAAATATTAAAAAATAGGCTAAAAGTATAAAGTTTCGAGTTTCAAAATTTCTGAAATTTAATAATGCGATAAGCGAAATATTTAAAATATTGGATATTATGTCAGTTTTTTGACTTTGACTCATAACTGCACAGTGCTGACACCTTCTTTTATTAGTTCATAGCTTTTATTATACAGAATAATTCCCCCCAAAAAAACAACTATAAAAATGTAGTAATGATTAAACATTCATTCCAAGCGATTCCAAGCGATCCCGAAACATATGTCTGCGTTTTAATGCTCATTTGTGCTTTAATTTAACGTGAAATTTTATTTCTATAAAAATGTAGCTTGTTTCACCCGAACCATCTGAACGATTCCATTTTCATCTCATTCATGAAAATCGGATTAGTAATTCAGGATGACGAAAAAAAATCAAAATCAGAATTTACTCTCTGCTTGACACTCGATAAGTGCGGTAGAACGGCAACGAGGAATAACTCATTCTGCAATGGCGATTCTGACTCCCTCACCGTTCTGGCGTCAGTTATACAAACTGCTCCAAGGCAGGACCACCGACTCAAATGGGAATACAGAGCTATCGCTAACTCCCCCACCGACTGAGTTGGGACAAAATTCCTGCACCGACTCAGTTGGGAACGACTGAAATAGGACATCACCATAACAGCAAATAAAGGGTAAACAAATTTATAGTAACATTTTATCAAATTGTTAAATATTTTCATAATTCTTAATTAAATGATTTTTTGTTCGTTTGTTTCTGATAAAATGATACGATATAAAAAAAAATACTCATCAAATACCACTGTTCCTGTTTGGGAACATCACAAAAATCTAAGTAAATTCTTTTTGCTGAAATTTTTATGTAGAATACTCATAACCTATCCAAAGTGTACATGATCAAGAGTATTTTAATGCAAAATCTTTCTGCTTTCATAATTTGACCTCAAAACGGTTAATTTAATTCTAAGCAATGTACTATTGTGAAATATTCTAAAACCTTTATGAAACTATAAAAATATGCTTCAGACCTTTGTTTAAATTAAAAATGCTTCTATGTAAAAAAAGGCGAACATTAATTTATAAACATTAACAGCTCAAGGAAACGTATCCCTGATGAGTCAATGAAAATTAATCATGAAGACTTTGGAGTAAAAAAACTTCTGCTTAAAAGTAATCTACCGTAACAGGATAAAACCTTAAATTAAGCGGAAAATTCATTCTTTCGCTTAATTGTTGGCAAAACGTAATCCTTGTGCGATATCATCCCATCCTGATGAATACTTAATTATAAACTTTGAGCCCTAGCTGTTCGATATAATGTACCTCACGCTAATGTTACTTTTTTAGAAATGAAATCACAAGTTGTATCATGATGAGAATTACGCTACAAATTAATGATGTAGATTACAAATTGACAAAAATATCTGCAGCATTAAAACGACATTAATTTTTACTAGAAGGATGATTGTATTTTTATAAGAAACGTTTAAGCATAAAAAAAAACACATAATGAGATTTTTCGATAAAAGCTAACAAATTTTGACTAGATGATCATATGGAGCTGGCTAAATTAAATTATGAACATTTTACTTCAATTCATAGGAGTTTGTTCTTAAAGAAAAAAGCTGCCTAATGTTTTTGGGTATTATAAAGCATGTTGATGCAAAAAGATATATTTGCAGTACATATTTCATTTGCTTCAAAAGTTTAATTTTAATTTTTAAGAATGTTTATTTATTGTATCAATAAACGAAAGCAAATAAATTAGTAAAAAATACAATAAAACTCAGCACTAAATTTGAAAAAGGGGGAGGGGACACAGAACAAAAACTGACCTTTAATTCGACTTTATCACTGTTAGTAACTTGTAGTATCTGTTTTATTGAAGTCATTTTCCGCTATAAATTCGGTTATAGAATTAGTCTGATTTATTTTTTATCATGCCTCTCGTTTTATGATTCTTTTCGTTTTAAGAATAACATAAAAGGAATATATTTCATCACCTTGCCAAGGATGATTCTATTCTGATGGTGATATGGTATCATAATGTCAAAGTAACTACCACAGGACATGCCTGGCACAATAGATATTGTAATACTGTATATAACATTTGTACTGGGGATGCATTCGAGCTCCAGCTTTTGTTAATTAACGGGGTCTTCGAGAACCATACATTTCCCTTTCATCTCTCCAAGAGTTTCACTTATGTCCAGCAAAGCACGTATTATCTGTGGAACAGATTACATTTGATATGTGTACACGGATTGATTAAGCTTATTTGTGTTTGCTTTTCAGTTGGTGTCCTGTTATCTTTGCTTTATTTCTATTTAGAAAATAAAATCGTAGTATTTGAAATATTTCAGATAGAGGGATAACACAGTGCTCATTATACTTCTTGATTTGGTAAAAATTAAATGTCGATGTCTTCTTATTGCGTCTTAGTAATGGATGCTGATCTGTGTACAAAGGTAATTTCGAAAAATATAATTTATTTTACTCTTCCTAAAATATAAGCATAGTGTTCGAAACCCTTCGGATGTAGTGGAAATAGTGTTTTCAGATGGCTCTTCATTTTAGTCCGAAATTCGTGGTGCAGTAAATTCATTGCGCCTCAGTAACGGATGTTACTCCCTTTATGAAAGGAACGCAGAATTATCGATAAAAAAATCCTCATACTTAATGCATAAAAAAATCATAAGTATTTGATTTTCCCTCCCTGATAAATAGTAATTGAACACAACTATCTCCCAAACACACTTAGTTACCTACCTTATAATTATTCACATACTTTTTTTCCTTGTGTTCAATAATGGTTATGAATATTTGCACTAAATGCAAAATACTAAAACTTCTAAACGAAGAGCTAATCCTATATATAAATAAATAACCTTACCCCCTCTCCCCCTTTCCTGCCTCACGTCAGGATTTTTCAAAAACCCAAATTTCAAAATTTGAAGAAAAAAAAAAGCAAAAGGGCGAATTTAAAATAAAAATATTTGAAATTCTTCTCTTTTTTGTACAATTTATTCATTTTTGTTTGTCTTACTATCCATAAAATATGAAGAAAATGGCTGGAGCATCATTGAATGCAAATGCAGAGCTCCATTGAAAAAAGTCCAAAAATTAACCTAAATTTCATTTTTAAAGTTTTTTGAATTAATTAATTTAATTAATATTTAGGAGGTGCATTATCCTTACGTGACAGGTAAGAAATGAAAGTCATTTTTGGTTTCACCATCAAAAAGTACATAAGAATAACTTATCAAAAACTAAAACACAGAACCATCGCAGACTTGTGTAATCGAACCGTGCCTATTATGATAGATGATTTGTAATTTTTTAAACAACAAAGGTAAAAATAACAAAAAAAATGGCAAAAATGAGGAATTCCAAGTAAATTCCCAGCACTTATTGCTAAAACTGCTACCGTTATGGTTACAATCGAAAGACCAAAAACGCTTTGTTATAAAATGGTTAATATTTTATAACCATATTTGGAGGACGAGAATTTTCCAATTTATCTTACATTGACATGCAAAGTACATGTTTGCTATAATACATAGTCATTGATTTTTATTTACATGAAAAAAAAACTTTTACAAAAAATGCTCCCGAACGTTTCTCATTTTACTGTGCAGTTTATCAGCTGGAAACATATCTATTGATTTTTCAATTTACCTGGCATAAAAATAAGCTTCTGGTTTTTTAAATCTCAAAACCTTAGACGTGCAAAAAAAAGTAGCACTTCTGCAAGATAGATAAGATGCTGGAAAAATGACTTTAAAATTTAGTATGCTTCTATAAAGTATGCATACCCTTTTTCTTCAAGTTTTACTTTTTAAGTTCGCTCGATCAACTTAATTAACATGATTACAATGAACAAAACGCAGTGAATGATGTATTTAAATGAATAAACTCACCTGTGGTACATTTCAATATCATATTTTTCTTCCGTACTAATTACTTGGGGCAATGTTTTGTTGATCTTTTTTTTTTTTTTTTTTCCTATGAGTAGTAACTGATACTTCTTTTTTGTTGTTGTTAAATTTGAAGCGAACTATATTCCAAATTTTTACTGATTAAACTTTAATCCGTAACAGGGGAGGTGAGAAATCGGAACGTAACAGGGCACGTGCTGTCTCCCAACTTACAAGAAAACAATTTCCAATTTACAAGAAAACCATTCAATCAAAATTTAATCCTCAAATTTCACTCAGATATTCTTTTAACTTATCTTTCAAAAAAAAAATCTTGTTTGTATTTTATAGCAAGAAAAACAGCGTCAGAGAAAACTTTGTCAGAAGCTGGGATTCCTTGATAAAAATCTTGCATCAAAACAAATTTTCAAAAATGTTACCGATAAAACTCGTTCTATTTTATATTTATCAATTTATTTCAATAATTCACCACACAAAGCAATTTTTAGTAGGTAAAAAACAAAAATTGCGCAAAATAAAAAAAAAATGACATTGCCTACACTAATTGTATTTTACTAATTTCCAGAGAAGAAAAAAATCAGTTTTACATGGCATTCTCAAGGCCTAATTTTTTAAATTTTCTAAACAAACTGGGATTTAGCAAGATAAATATATATATATATAACACACACACACACACACACACACACATACATATATATATATATTGAAATATAGATGTAAATGAAAAGAAAATGAAAGTTTCGGGACATGTAAACTAACATTAACGAAACGTATAAATTGCTAATACAAAAAATAAAAGTCATAAAATAAGAAACAAAAACAAATAACTCTCCTCATCAGTGGGCGGGGAGCATAACGTATACAAAAGAAACCAAGAAAAATAGTCCTACAGGTTTCGGAATGCGTCGCAGAAATGGCATGTAAAAGGAAGTATTGTAAATAAATTGAAACGACGAAGTTGCGATAAATTGAAAAATGTGGTGAATAACATAAAAAGGAAACTTTGACGGAAATAACGCAAAAGGCTTTGACACAAAAATTACAAAATAAGACGGACGTGAAACATGCCACCAATACGACGCACCCGCACATACCTGCAGGACGTTGGCACGTAGCAACGATTATACTCACCTACACCCAGATATGAGAGGTTCAAAGATGTGACGACAAAAGCAGAAAACACAAAATATTTTCATTGTTGTTCCGTGTCCGCAAACTCCTGATCAAACATTCGTGTCGGACATCATCCGTTGCATCACATCCAGGTTGAGGCCTTCCATGGATTTTTAGAGGACTTTAGCCACGACCCTTCATAACATCCACAGCGAACAGCGTCACCAGTACGTCAGCTAGCACGTACGTCGTACATGCGCACAGCCCTCTTGAATATCTTAACGTAATGTTTAATGAATTCTAGTGGAAAAAGGTTATTATAATAAATATTTGCTGTATTGTTGAAAATTTGTTTATTTAAAAAGATATTATTGTTACAGATTTTTGAAAATCTGTTTAATTGATTTATTATTACGTTAACAAAAATTATTTTATTTAAATTACTGTGCCAATGCGGCATATGTATCGTAGAAAAATTAAAATCTTTACGTTTGTCGTAAAGATCTAGATTTAGTTTGTCAGTTTCAATATTTATATAGATATCCAAGAAGTTAGCGCGGGTTGCAGTATTATTGTGTGCGTATATATATATATTGTGTGCGTTTCCTTGCTTGTGGGGGGATAAGTATTTTTAGGGGATTTTTGCTGTTTTGGGTTCAGCTCAGTTATATTCAGAAGTAAAAATATGGAAGTCTAAATAACTGGAACTTTTACAAGTAAAATCTCATCGAAAGTCTTTTCAACACTAAACTCGCATCCAAGTTGATCCAGAATATACTGCAACTCTTTTGCACAAAGAGATCAGAAATACGACGATCAGGCACAAAGAGATCAGGACGAAAATTGCAACGCAAAAGGGCTATTTCACCGGCAGTTGTCACATAAACGTCTGAAATTTTACCAAAACGCAGGCACAAATGCATTTTGACACCATGGGACGTTGTTTAGGGTCACTAAACTTAAAGTTACCGGAAGCATACATTTAATTGGACCAAATATGTAATTGAAGTGATAAAAGGAATGTGTTGAGCGATCTGAGAGATTGCACGTTCCTTGTTACGGGTTAAAATTGGTAATTACTAAAAAAAAAGATAGTTTTACCACGCTTAATCTGTTTTGCAGATGATGATAAAGCAAGAGACTAAAGTATCAGAGCTTACAAACTAAGAATTCAATTCAACGACACCCAATGATTAGTTATAATTATAGTAGCCGAATGTTTTAGTTTCAAATATTTCATTCTAATGTATCAAATGCGCTGCAGACAAAAGAGCAAATCTATGATTGGAGCGAATGGGAAGTGTACTCATTGCGAAGAAATCATCCGTTATAATTGCAATAAGAACATAATCGAAACAGTGTAGAACATAATAAGGTTTTACGCTAAACTTTTAACAGATTACAGACTTGATTAAATCTGTACCTGAGAGCCATAATAACCTACGTCCATTTTTCGATTTTTTTACTATGAAGCAGTAAACATTTTTCGTACTATTAGACTAGACTTTTCCTGTAAACCCTATATATATATATATATATCGATCTATCTATCTCTGCCTCTTTAACATATATTATAGTTTGATCACTCGCAAACTTTTAGCTACAACTTTATTATAAAGTAAGAATATAATGTAAAATAAATTCCTTACATCTAATGCGTTATCAAAATGTTTTACCGCCACCTTCCGCTAAAGAGCAGATAGTTCCACCAAACAAATACTTACTTAGCCAAAATAACTAATTTGCTGCGTATTAGAAAGGTATGGCCGTGTGTATTGCCTAGGAAGATTTTCGTAACAAGTTTAACGAAGAACACTTCAAATTCAGATTTAAGCTAAGCAAAGTTATAATTAGACTGAAATTTATATTCACAATTTTACGTTAAGGCATGCCAGAGAAAAATACTAATGGCTTCAAAACATGGTGGTGTTTAATAGATTTTAGCTTCTGTTCAAGTAAAAGTAAAAAATAGTTTTAAAAGAAAATAATGGAAATAAATAAATACATTAAAGTAGGGTTAATCTAGTCTAAAAATCTCACTAAGAGCAAAAGAAGTTATGTTTAGTTTTTTTAATTAAAAATATAGAATTTCCGGTTATGTAATGATATTTTAAATCAGAGTGTCTATTCCGATACTCAAGATAACTTGACTGTTCTTTTTTGCAGCAGAGACTCACAGGAACAACCGTTAGAGGCATGCTACTTCCTTTCTTTTTCCCTAGGTTGAAGACTTACAACCAAATTTGTAGTTTCAGCCAGATGTTAATCCACTTCTCTGCTCGCTATGAATGCTCAGGAAACTCTGAATGGAATCCAGGATAGGACGAGACGGACCGCGAATTAAATTCCATGTTGTCCTAAGGTAGTACGGAAGCTCCGTGACCTTTGCAACTAGTTTTTTGTATTAACTGCATTGGGGGTACTAACAGCAGTGGACCTGGAGGAAGAATGAAACTAGATATTCTTCGTGTCAAGTAGTTTTTTCATTTATTAATTTTTATTTACCTGTTTAACTGTTTTTGAATTTAACATGACATGCAACTTATATTAGTGACAAAAACCTAATACTTTCATTTAATTTTATGGAGAGTGCAAACTTTAAATAAATTATTTTTGGGAATACACAGGTACATAAAAATTTTGAATTATAGTGTATGGATATTTATTTCATTTTTAAAAATTACTGAAATTAGGTATAAAAATTGCTTTAAGCGTTATTTAATGATAAATATTTAATTATATGTTATTGTTTTTCTAGAAACAGAAGTAATTTTACAATTAAAAAGAACTAAAATAATCTGTTTTGAGCATAAATGCTTCAGAAAAAATCGGGGTGCGTCGTTTGATGACATGTATAATTCATTTCTTTTTACTCAACTTTAAAAGACTACAACAGAAAATTGTCAAAATATTATTTTTAACTGAGAATGCACTAAAAATCAAGCATTAAGTTAAATCAATGCGCATGAAATATCTAATGAATACAATACATCTTTTTTTTTTCTTTGAAAAAAGTTTTGAAATACGTCTCTTCTCGCACGGGATTCTACGCAAGCGTTGAAAAATTGCTTGCGATTTGAGTGAAGATGATATTTAAATCTTTCGGAATGAACAAAATTCGTTTTTGGAAAACGATTGCGAAGCTTAGTAGAAAGTAATGCTGCTGGAATTCTAGAAGTGCCTCTGGTGTTTTAAAAATATCGTAGATTTGAAACACATTTAAGTCCAACTCTTAGATTAATGCTTTACTTATTCTTAGGGGAATATTAGAAACTTTTGTTCGAAGCGGCGGGAAAAGATTTCAGATTAGACTGTAAATTATTTCCATTCTTTATTTTTGCACTTGATGTAAAACTTTTACATGACTTCTGAAAGATAAAGATTGGAAATTCGAGTTTTGAGTATTACTAAAGATAACATCATACGTTGCATTTTATTGCCCTTCTTTAATGACTAAGTCACTTGAGCGTTGGATTTTGTGTAAAAAAATTTTTTGAGGGTCTTAAAACCTCAAACTTCGCACAATATCTATAGTAACTAATTAAACAAACGAAAATAATATTGCATTTCGCAATTACCGTAAATTTGTTGACTACATTGATTATGTATTGCATTTATCAGATGATTTTAATTATAAATCCAGTAATTTGTCTTGTTTTCGTGCTTCAAAAGTAAACGTGTATTGAAGTGAAACAAAATGAAAACGTAATAGCGTGCAAGAAAACTTGCATAAATTTGTATCAGTGTTGCAATTAATGATTTTTAAATTAATGCAAATAGAGTTGATGAATTATATCTTTAAATGTTATTGCGAATTTTGTACCATTGAAATAAAATTTTTCCATTAACTGTAAAAGTCATTTTTTGGGAGAAATTTATCATGTTAAGAGTTCCAATACAGAAAGCGCACTATAACAGTACGTTTATTGAAGAGAGATTTATTACTTCAGTAACGGTTCCCCTTACAGCGTTAGGACAATTTTTGAATTAATAACTATTTCCTGAAATAATTCGAGCAAATTTGGAGAGTAAATATAAAAAGCTATTTTTTTATTCTAATTTAAGATTACTAATTTCAATGCTGATAGTAAACTGCATATTCAGTTCATACTTTTACATCAAATGAACAGAGGAAACAATTCAAAAGCGCCTTTCTCTTCACGTATGATCTATTCTTTTATTAATGGTCTTTCTGTTAGTGAAAAAATATTGCAAGTATGATTAACTTAATTGTAATGCTTGATTTTGTGTAAAAATATGATTTGACAGCATATAATGTGTTCAGTAAGCCAATTACATGTCTAAAAAAATAATTACTTTGTCTTAATAAATAATGGATTGTTTTAAATAAGGCCAAACTGTAAGTGTTCGGACACAATGTATTACGCTAAACTAAAACTTAGACGAAACAACATCTTAAACCAAAATATTCTGCCTTAGACATTTTTTATTATATCTAAAAAATAATAATATTAATACAAAATGCTCATGCTTCATTAAATATCTGTTAAGCAAAAAGTTGCAGCGCTGAGAAAATGTCGAAAAATAATTCAGCTGTTAATTACTTTAGGTTACTTTTAATATTAAAAAAAATATGGCATTGAAGAAATTCATGATTTTTTCTACACGCTCAATATTTTCTTCATATGTGGCGTAAGCGATTTTTTATAGTTGTTCTTCCGATTAAGTATTGAGGTTTTGAAAAAATCAATCTTTTTCCTAAGTAATTTCTGAGTTCTTCACAAAAGAAGAAAACATTTGGAGCAGGAATCTTCTGGGAAAAGGCGAATATTAATTAGAAAACAAGTTAGCATATGTAAACATTTTTTATGACTGATTACTTATGTGTACATTTCTTTAATATATAATAAATATATTACAAAATATAAAATTAAACTACAAATGTTGTAGTAAACACTAAAATTAAATTTAAAACAAATCTCATGAGATAATAATTTTTATGTTGATTGATTTTTTTAAATATGTAGACATATTTACAATTAAAATAAAAAGAATAGCGAGAAATTATTTTTTGCATTTATATTTTAGAATCTGTAATTGAATTTCAAGAAGCGTGAATGTATTTTTTTTCCTCATTACATCCATATATCTCAGTAAGAAAGTTTTGAAAAGCATTTTTGATATTTCATTTAAGCATGCATTAAAAATTTACAGGTTTTAATTTTCATACCTGTATTCTCATACTAAATGATTAAGATATTTTCTGGGGCTTTCGATACAACGCTTTTATTTTGGATGATATTTTTCACAACATGGCCATCTCTATAAAAGGTATTTGGAAAACTTTTCTGTGTAAAGAAATTTGTAGCATGACTTCCTTTTTAATGAAATGTTTTGTTACATTTGAATTTTACCCAAAAAAAAAAAATTAAAACTCTATGCTTAGATCTTTCAGTTGACTCTTAGGTGTTGCAATCACCGCTCTTAACTTCAACTTTAAGCGTGTCTTGAGACGTTACGCTGCCTTACATTTTGCAATTCCTTGCACAAATGATCATGAATGTCACCTGTACGCATCGCCAGAAAACCACTGAAAAAGTTATGAAGATTATTATGTTAAGTCATTGATTAACAAAGGGTTTAAGTTGTGGTTGAGTTCTCTTTTTTCGTCCAGATACCGACTGTTAGTGAAAGTTTTTGCGCACTGTGAGCAAAATTTCCCATTTGCTGTTGTTGTTCACGTGTTGTCGAGTCCTCGCGCGAAGCGAGGAAGAATGGGTGCGATGTTCTTGAGCCTAATGGGGCCCATATAGGCAGGAGTCTGACTTCCGCCCCTTTGAGAGGTCTCCTAATTTTTGAACCAGCTCCCAGATGAGAGACTCACTTGGGGTTGGCACCCCCAGAGTTATCGTTTCGTTTGGAGGACATTGGAGCCACGACTGATTTACCGTGCATCAGCTCCCTTTGGCGTACGCGGTGCCAAAGCAACCAGCCACGAGAAATTATCCCCCTGACCACTGACCTAAGTCAATATTGCTTCACTTTTGGTGTTTTGCGGGAACCGAGCTTCTACCGACTGGTCACTACGGGCCAAATTTTTCATTTAAACCTCCTTTATAAAAGATAATCTCTATTACAAATTGTATGAAACTATTATTCGTCTAAGTCAGAAAATAAATTAAGAGCACTCGCCATATGTACAATATAATAAGCATTTTTCATTTTCATTGAATTCCTAGAATGCTTTTAACGAAGTTAACCAGCCTAACAACATAAAATAACATGTGTAGCTTAGCCCAACGGCGGCAAACATATCGAGTATGGGCAGAAACACCTCCTTAATAACTACAATCAATAAAAATATAGACTAACATGTTGAATTTTGAACAATATGAACATGTTTATTTGAAATGAATTCGAAAATGCGTTATCAAACTCAATAACTGTGAAAGTTAATGTCTAAGTCGCAAACATCCATTAAAAAACCCAAAGTGAAAATGAATCGCTTTGTTTTATTCCGTAATAATTATGTACGATTAAAATTTGATTCCT
Organism: Octonoba sinensis; assembly: GCA_038502835.1. Classification (NCBI taxonomy): domain Eukaryota; kingdom Metazoa; phylum Arthropoda; class Arachnida; order Araneae; family Uloboridae; genus Octonoba; species Octonoba sinensis. Next base: position 68,705,042 of record CM076604.1, read on the forward strand.
TCATTTTTAAGAAGACGTTGTAGCTTTAATTAAAGTAAAGAAAGAAGGGTTTTTTTCTTCAGTTTGAAAAGGTTTAATTAGATATTTCGTTTTTCGGGTAATTAGCTGGATAAAAATAACTTGTCTCAATTAATGAATATAATATTTGAATAAAAAGTCGAAATTATTATTCCATTAATTGCGAATCGCAATGTGAAAGTGTTTATCTTCTTTTTCCCAGTTCATTTGCATTTATTGAGCAATTATATATGAGGGAATATTGCGTTTTTTTAAAAGAATCATGTTTCAAAAAGTCTTTAGAGCTTCAGTTTTCCTTTCAACATTTTGCAAAAACTGAACATACAATTCATCTCTTTCATTAAATAAAATCAGGACTTCTTTGGATTTGAATTACATGCATGTGAAAAGAAGTTGTTTAATTCGGTGTCGTAAAACATTTCTCAAAATTAAGAGATTTTACTTGGAAAAGAGATTTTTCCCTCTGCAGTAAAACTTTGATTTTTTAGAAAAATTATTAGATTGATAAGGTATGAAACACATAAAATTATCTTCAAAACAATCGAGCTGTATACAAAGTCAAATAGAAGTGAAATATTACTGTGGCGACTATGCTTATTTTCATTGCAAGAAACTTGATCTAGAATAGTGCTCCTGAGTAGTACTTAATCCAGTGGTAAGTAAAATTTAAATTGTCGGCAGCGGTAAGGCACTGACCTCATACCTCCCAGTTTGCAGGATCAAACCTGGCCCAAGTCGGTGGAATTTTAAGATGCAGAAATTTGTCAGCGCCCATGTCGTATGATTAGGCGGCATGTTAAAGATCCCTTGAGTGTTTGTTTGACTTGGATACTCTCGGCTAAATTAAATACCTACTGCAGTTTCACATCATTTAGAGCTCAGGTGCCACCATCTAGGGGGAAACTGAGAGTCAAAAGTTTCAAAGGGAATGAAATCCACCGATAGTAGTGCAAGAATGGATGCCTATTTCCGGAGGATGCACTAGATCTGTGTTAAAAATTTTTGTTTTTAAAATAATTAAAAATGGGTGCCATTATAATTGTTAAAAATGGTGATTAAAAAAATGGAAAAAAAATGGAAAATAAAATGGAAAATACTGCATCATTAAAAATAAAAAAGCATTAATTTTAAAATACTTAATTTCTGGAATAGTTATCATCACATGTTAAAGTGAAATGTTTGGTGCACCATTACTTCATAAAATTAATTATGCAAATTCATATATGATTTAAATTTCAATTAATAAAAACAATCAAATTTTGGTATAAAAACAACAACACATAACACAATGTATTTGCATGGAAACGCAGAAAGCTGTGAACCTTTGGTTCGGATGTAGTAATTGTTCGTTGAACAATGAAGCTAAATCTAATTAATCATTTCTTTTTGCAATAAATAATGTTAACCAATTTATAGAATTTAAATCATTTTTCCTGAGCACAGGATCGACGTCTGTGACTCACAGAAATTTGATACAGAAAAATAGAAAATTTCTCACTTGATAGTTGAGTTGCAGCAATGTCCGTTGGAACTTAACTTTGTGAGAACTATAAGATTTTCATCATTTTCTTTGTGCGCAAACTCACTTAAATTCTTCGCAACACACCAACTTCTTTTGATTGTATTAATTATGAAGATCGCAAAGTTTCATCATTTATTTTTCTTTCTTCATTCTATTTCTTGGTAGGTTACTGGCCATGACGAAATGATTTTTTAGATCTCTTTTTTCAATCTAGCTTCATCTTGTTTTTTACAACTTTCTACATAAATTTCTTTATTATGAATGAATTTCAAGACTTTATACCATCTTGAGAGATTTGATTCATATTTTTCAATTATGTATCTTCAAAAAATTTTCTTCCTTTTTTTTCTTTTTGGGCCACTTGCTCCTTCTCTGAAATTTCGTCGTCTTCTCTTCATGGTTCTGGAGGGAAAAGAAAGATCTGGAAGAAATGTAACTTGATATTCTAGCGTGGATAGCTCCTATTGGTCGATAATGTTCTTTTCAGTTTGAAAAAATCGGTGTTTTAACTATGTTGCTTAACTACATTGACCGGTGATGCCATCTGGCAATGAATTTGTTCATCAATAAAAAAAAATGTGACATTTTGTTACAGTCTGCAAAGGTTAGATCAAATACGCAGCCTCATTAGAGACAAAAAATGTTGAAGGTCCCTAAAGGATCTGTTTGGCGTGGACGCTCTCGGCGAAATTAAAATTATAGTGCAGTTTCGCATCAATAGAGCTCAGGTGCACCCTCTAGGGGGAATCTGAGCGTCAAAATTCTAAAGTGGCAATGGCATAAAACGATAGTGGTTCTACATGAAAGAATGGATGCCGGTTTCCGGGGAATGCACTAGGTCTGCAAAGGTTAGTGATCAACGCAACCCCATTGGAAAGAGGGAAAGAAAATTATACTATAGCATTTATCAAGGATGCAACTCTTATATAATAGAAATAACTGCAATAAAAGCATTAGGTTGTTGAGTCGTTTCCGGAATTAATTCTTTGTTCCTAAGAACTGCCGCTGATAAGGTAACAAAAAAAAAAAAAAGTCATGCAGTATGTTTCGCTAATGGCCGCTGAAGAGAAAACATGCCCTTATTTCTCTATTAATGGGACAGCTCATGTATACCTAAAAATAGTAAGTATACATGAGTAGAGTAACGGCGTAACCAATGATTTTAAGGGGTACCTCTTTAAATTGTTTTTCGTTTAACAATTAGATAAAAAGCAATGCATGCATTTAATTCCAATTATGATCAGAAATGAAATTTGAAAGTAGAACGTTATTGTGATCAGCCATTAATTTGTTAATCAGCCAAATAATAAGTTCTCATAACTTTTTAAATAACATCTTTTTTTTTTCAAAAGATGTTTTATGAATAATACTTCCAAACATCCTAGAATGAAAGTTAGCATGGAATTAACTATCTGGAACTCAGTTGAATTTTAATATTTTTTTTTCGTTAAAGTCTCAGAAAAAAGGACAAAAAATTAAAAAATTCAAATTCAACAACTAAATAAACACAAACTACACACTTCTGAATCAAACCCATGCTAGTTTTTGCTAAACATACTCTGTGGAACTTGCATGCAAAGTTTTGAAGCTGTACCTTTAGTTAAAGAAAAGCCTATTACTCATTTTTCTACACGTAATTGGTCAAAAATACAAAGCAGAGAAAAGTGCGTTTAAAGAAGTTAAATACATAATGAAATCAGTTAAAATAATTTACGAAAAAGGAACTATTTTTACGAACTCATTTGAAATATTTTTCACCATAAGTTTGAAATTTTGCATGAGGCTTTAAAGCAGTTTTATCTATCGAAATACGTAATGAAAAAAATCAATATTTTAATTCATTTTGAGGTCCTTAAAGGATTGTCTTTTTGCAGTAGCTGGACCGTGCATTGATGTAAAGTAATAAGGTACAATTCCAACAAACATTGCATACACGTTTTTCAGATTTAAAAGAATATCTGTGCGTAAAAAGGCAGCTATACGACATAAATAAATGAAAGAACGCGCTTTTTCTTACTCTTTATTTATACTCTATGAAAAAATGGTTCTTGAAAACTCCGAAAGAAGTACCATTTTAATTATAATGTGTGCTTTACTATGTTGTTTTTTCCATGATATTACGGATATACAGGGTGATTCAAAAAGAATACCACAATTTTAAAAATCTGTATTTAATCGAAGAAACACAATACAAACTTTTGTTATGCATGATTATAATGAGAATTTAATAAAGTTTTTATCACGAAAATAAGTTTACAAATGTTTAATATGGCCCCCTTCTGACACGCGAGCGATATCAACCTGATATTCAAACTCGTTCCACACACTCTGTAGCATATCGCGGCCGTCCGGAACCTTTTCCTTTGCACAAACAGCCCTTCTCTGTAAACGTTTTATACCAACGTTTAAACATCGTTAAACAACATCGATTTTTGACCTCAAGGTTGAAATTTGTTTTATTTCCGTTTCTAATACTTTGAACTTTTCTCTTTCCAAAACTGTTTTCGGTTTTCTTCTACGTGCTTTAGAAAAAAAGTTATAACTATTATAAAACATATCGTCTGCTACTCCTCATGTAATTCCAGCTTGTTTTTGAACGAACTGTAACTTTCAACTGCAATTTTCTCGAAAGTTATTTTTTTCGCAAAACCCATTTACCATTATCATGATATCTGAAAACATAATCAATGTATTCTCGCAAAATTTTCACTGTTTGTTTTAAATATTATCAGCTATCATATGAACTACAATTTTTAATGTAAATAAAATATTTTTTTATTTACAAGGGTTTTTATGTGGCTTGCACGTTAAAAATTCGGAAAAGCGATGCATTAGCATACATTTTTCCTTGTAATTTTCATAAATTTTAATATTTCTCTCTCATTTTAGTTCATTTTGAAGATCATTGTTATTTGTAACTAATGGCTGAAAATAATTAATATTGCAGCAATATTTTTTCTTTTAAAGTGTTAACCGTTTTGATAAAATTTAACTAAAATTTCCCTCATTTTACCCATTCATTCAGAAACTAAAGTACATGTGGATTTTTTACAAGTATTTTTATGTTCATAAATCATTATTTAACCAAAAAAGTAAAAAACGTGTGCAGAATTTGCATTTTTTTAAAAATTTTGTTCGGAAGGTAGTCGGTCACCTTAATGCACCACCTATCCGGAGGTTGAACACCATACTTCGTTCGAAATGCACGCTGAACAACTGTCGTCGATTCACTTTTGCCGTACTCGATTACACAAAATGATTTCTGTCGAGTGGTCGAAATCTTAGCATCCCCTGACGCTAACGCATGGTCAACAGCGATCAAAAGGGCAACTAAATGAAACTTTAAAGTTTCCTTAATTCGACGACAGGTAGTGCTGAACTCTCCTTTACTTCTCTGCAGTGTTATTGATATTTAAAATTGTGGTATTCTTTTTGAATCCTGTAGAATGAAATAATTCTCTTGAATGAAATTAATAATATGGCAATTAAAATACTATGAAACTAAATTCATTGCTTTATTGAAATACACAATTGTTTGATGCGAGGAAGAAAGTAATAGAATAAGACTAGCTTGGGTTTTTTTTCTATACAAGGTAGGTACAAGGATTTTTTGAAGAAATAAGGATGGTTTCTCTTAAAGATTAACAAATTGTGCATATTTGCTTAAGAAGGCAACCTTTAAATTAGCATTTAAATGATTTTATGTTCGTTAAAAATTAAAATAGACCTGAAATTATAAAACTATTCCACTTAATGGAACGTTACTGAATAAAATATATAATTTTAAAATTGTCGCTTTTCTTCTTAAATCTTTTCATTAATTCATAAATGAATATTAAAATGGGAATACCTGGATTTAATCTCATTTTCACCTTTCCTCCCTTTTTTTTTCTTTTTTTCTTAATTTATTTTATAATCAAGATGGACTTGTTTACTGCCTGTGTGCTCGAGGTAAAGGGATTTGAAAACAAACAAAAAATGTTATTCAATTTAGATTCACTAAAAATAGCACAGACTGCAGTTACTTATAGTGCCATTTTCTATTTCTATTGAAAGCATTAGATCTGCACTTTTACTCTGCTTCACTGAATCGTCGATGGGGAATCATTCGTTCTTTTCATTCGCAAAGAGCCCTCATGAGAATTAGCGAAGCTCAATCCAACCATTTGGTAGATATAGAGAAAGATGTAAGAGAAGTGAAGTGAAAAAGAATAAGAACGGGATTTAAAAAGTAGGGATTCTCCTTCAACGGGCGACGGATAAATGAGTTGGCTGTGTGATTCAGTATAAACTGACTGCCTCTTCTTCGAGTAATAAAGAAGTATTTCTTTGAAAAATGGTGGTTTTAAGAGGTTCCATCGGGAAAAGGGTCTTGATTAATGAAGTACTAGAATAAAATACTCCATCACAAGTCATGGAAAGTGTTTATTAAATTATTGAGTACAGAATTTATAAATAAAGATTGCTTTAAGTCTATTACAATCAATAGATTCATAAAAAATTAATTAATTTTAAAATTGACGAGCACATTTTTAAAGAGTATAACACGTTTCAAATTTTATTAAGTGCATTGAAACTTTCTTTTGATCTTTAACTGTCATCTTTACCAAGGTTTTGAAATATTTATCCATAAGATGTAGTTGTTTATATTTTGTTGCTTTAGAAATGTGTTAAGCAGTAGGAGCGTTAGTTCATCGAGAGTACCGTAAGCGTACTTGAACATAGCAAGTTTTTTAAAGCCGTAGTTGCATCCTTCAGGTATTGTATAGTGCTGCTACCTAGCAAGGAAAAAAAACTGCATGTGTAACAATGGAACCAGATAGAATTAACACAGTTTTCGGAAGTGAGGTTGGTTTTAGTTTACCCCAGGGATCAAGTACCCACTTATGATAACATAAAATTTAGCGGGAATTCGAAAACAGTAAATGAATCTTATTTAATTAAGCATATTATATAAAGGACTTAAGAACTATTTGAAAGATTTGCAAATTCATGTACAAAAATTAAGGCTCGACCGATGCATCGGCCATCGGCATCGGCGGCAGATGTTAACTTTAGAAAAACATCGGCCCATCGGCCTTAAAAAACATCTAATAGCCGATGCAAGGCCGATGTTTATCGCAGTGACAACTTTAAAGAAAACATTCTGTCTTTCACTTTCTTTTTTTCTCCATAGCTCACTTTCTATTTCCATACAATAACAGGCAGCACATAAGTTTAAAAAAAAACACAAAAATAATGTCATTCTACAAAAGTATTTGATAAAAAATTCGGAAAACTAGTTTAAGCGATCGCTGCCCGAAAACCTTCATTATTAAAATAGTTCTCGTTGAACAGAATGCTCGCGAAATAGTCAATGTTAAAGTAAAAGTCATAGAGGCGTCTTATTGAATGCTATTTGTTTTTCGCACTAGGTTAGTTGCCTCCTTTTTGTCCGTTTTTCTTTTAATAAGGACTTTTAAATGTTTAATATCTACTAATTTCTTTATTTTTTTACATTTTTACTGCAGCAGAACTATGCTGCCGAATAGTCCGTCAATATTCGGCCAGGCCGAATATTCGGTCAAAGGGCCGAATAGATCGAATACCGAATAGTGGCCGAATATTCGTTACATTCCTAGTCTGTGTCATAACATCTGCATTCCTCTCCATGAAAAAAAATAAGAAAATAAAGGCAGCTGCACTTGGCATTTGCAGAGCAGGTTTTATAAAGAGATAATGTTGAAGCAAAGGGAATTAGACCCGAGCCGATCCAATAGTTGTTGAGTTTTTTTTTTTTTGCAAAGATAAGAAAAAAAAAAAGAATTGAAAATCCTCCGATATAGCATTTTTAATTTTTTTTAACCTCCAAATAGATTAATTACTTTACTAGAATCGCGAGTGATTCTTTCAGTTTTAATTATTATGTAAACTTCCCCCAAACAGTTTTACGGACTTACTTGAACAATGCATTTTTTTTTTATAAACATAAAAATAAATAGTAAATAATTTAAATGATATTTTTGACAAGCATTCTACCCTTTTTAATGGTTTAAAGCGACTTTTTTTTCCATCGGCCATCTGTATCGGCCATCGGCCGATCGAAGAGGAGAATAATCGGCAATCGGCCATCGGCCGATCTCGGAACAATCGGCCAACAATCGGCATCGGCCCATCGGCCAAAAAATGCCATCGGTCGAGCCCTAACAAAAATATATATTTTGTTCCAAACTGTCACAAACATAGCACCTTCGTATGGTTTCTGTTAAAAACAGGTTGAACCGGATTATACAGTAGCGAAGGAATTAAATTAATTATAATAGCAAGAATAAAAACTATTATTATTATTATTATTATAAATTAAAAAACGGCTTTAAAAGATAAAGGTAAATCATTAAAAAATTTCAAAATGACTTGTCATGGTAACGCAAATCTGGTTTTTCAATATGCTATTCTTGTCAAAAGCTGTAAGTTTAGTATTTAGCAAAAAACGTCTTTTGTTAAGATTAAAAACAGATTTGTTAAAGTTCTTAATTTGAATTAATAGGTAAATAAATAATGATTGAATGATTTCCAAGGCACTTGCCATGTCGGCATTCCCCCATTTCAGAGCCAAGGAAAACTGCTATCCATTTGTGAAGGGCCACCTGATAGAAATCAACATTAGCCCTAACACACTGCATTCAGATGCCGTCACCATAACTACGTCAGCTCTCTTTTTAGACCTGAGTAGGACCTGAGACTGAAGGGGAGGGATCCCCTGCTTCGGAACTTCGGGCTCCATGGATTTTACATCCACGTAGCCTCCCAGTCCGAGGTCCTACCCACTAAGGTACCACGGCCCTAAACAGGAGGTAAATAATTAGTAGAAGTAACAGAATAATAAAAGTTCCAATGTTAAATGGGAATGAAATATATGCGTGCTTCTCTCAGACAGTTTTAATAGCAAAACAACTTTAATTAGTTCCTACGTAATAAGGACTTATATAGCCAGTTTTAGATGACATGGGCTGTCGCATAGATGCATTATTTTGTTATTTAAATTCAGACACAGGGCAAGGATCATGTATAAATAATTCTGAATATGGCAGCTTTAATAAAAACCTAGTATTTACTTAATCGAACCAGAGCCTTTTTCATCCAAAGATAGCAAAATAAGAAAGCTATTTTTGCCTTTGTGGAAAAATGGCAAAGTTTTGAAAATGGCAAACTTTTAAATAATGATAATTAAACTATTTGTTAGAAAAAGTGTGCGGTTTGCGGCTCTGACTTGATATTATCATAGCAAAATGTGTGTGCCTAACATTTCTCTCTTCCCTCTCTTTCCATCAATGAAAAAAAAATCCAAGAAAAAAAGCAGGTTGCTTCTAACTAAGTGAATTTTTACATTTAGTCAACTTGATTTTGATTAAGATTTTTTAACCCCTCTTGAATCAAACGGAAAATAGTGTCCAGCATAAAATACTTCAACTACAACTGTCAAAAAACATATTGAAATATGAAAACTGGCGAAAATATATGTAAAATACACTGAAATAACGATTTTTAAAAGTATATTTGGGATCATCTATTTAAAATAAAGTTTTTAAAGATCTTTCGGATTTTGGTAAAATAATTAAGCAGTTTTTCATTGTGGTTATGAAAAAAGTAACAACTTTGAAAAAACTTTCAAATGCTTCTTATTATTCAGCGAATGCCTATATTGCAACCTAATGCTTGTTCGAATGTCACAAAAATTCTGACACTAATTTTTTATTCCCCACCCCCCTCAGAACTCAATTAAATAATTAAACGCAACCAGCACAAGAGAGGTAAATGTTTGCGAAAGCTTCGGTTCCAAACAAAGACAAAAATAGCCTTCGCAGTTTGTTATCTTTGGTTGAAAAGACTTTGGTTCGATTAAGTAAATACTAGCTTTTCATTAAAACGCTTATGCCTGAAATACAGTGAATCAATAATTGGAGTCGACTAATATTTGCTTCCATTTAAGTTTAGCTTTTATATAATTGTTCAGATTCACTTCCCGTCCTAAACTAACAACAGTGTTCGACTATTTTTAGTACTCCATATCCAAATTATATTTTAAAGTAAATCACGTTAGAAAATATGAAATGATATACACCAGTAGTTCTCAAACATTTTTTCAGGCGGTACCTTTGAAATTAGAAATTCAAAAGTGGAACACTAATTTGTATCTCGCAGCTGCATAGTGTATTTTGTAAAAACATCGACACAGTGGCATTGACGGTACAAGGTAATTTTGTTTCATCTGAATTTGTTGGACATTAAATCTAACTATTTAATTTTTTCTGCACTGCTTGTTCATTGCAGAACAAAAGAAAAAATTATTTTAATCTTGTCCTTTCTCGGAACACTATGATTTTTTTTTCGGAGCGCAGCTTGGGAAACTGATATTTATGTACTAAATTACTATGCATTTTTTTTTCGAAATTCTCATAGCCTGTTGAAATGTTTAATTAAATTATTTACTTACTTTTTCAGTTTCAAGATTAGCTGTTTCGCTAACTTTTTTGTTTAAAGCTGAATCCTTATCTTCAACTAAACGCTTTTTTGCTTTAACCAGATAAATGATAATGTCTGGACAAACTTTGTTTATCTTTTCAACTACACTCTATCAGAAGAAATAAACCACAAACAGAAAAACGCTAATAAAATGAAGACAATTAATTGAAATGCAATGAAATTTTTACAGATTGCTCAACAGAAGAAGCAATGTCATACGAAATAGCAGAGGAAAACAATAATTACTTTTCAAATAAACAGCAAAAGCAATGTACCTAGTTTGTGTAGAAGAGTACTTAGTTGCACGTATGTTTTACCTATTCAAAATCGAGCGAAAATTTTTTCATACAGAAAATAGAATGACATATAGGGAGGAGAAAATAAAATTAAATATGGGAAGAGAAAATAAAATGTGGTAATGAGAAAACATACAATATGGGAATGAGAAGCCCTGATGAGCCTTCGAATATTTGTTTCCCCGAATTAAACTACTTTTTCAAAAGTTATTCAAGGGGAGAGATCAACCACCGAAACCCTTATTTATGTTATTGTTAATGTTAACAACTTTACTAGTATTATCATTATTTCTTTGATAGTTGTAAGCATTTACAAAAAAATGGATGCATAATAAGTTGTAGCTTTTTTTAACTACTTAACTCAGTGGTGAAAACACCATACAGAAATACGAAACTAAAAATCATGAGAACACATGAAGAAATTCCGTTTTGGTGATGTGTAAAAGCAGATTCATCATTTTCTGAATCAAATTCTTTTCCTTTCTTTTTTTTTTCTCGTAAACTTAGTATAAACTTTTGTCTTAAAAATAATTTTTGGAAAAAAATAGAACCGACTTCAAATCATAAATTGCGCTAAAAAGTGAAAAATAAATTCTTTAAACAACATCGATGTGACTTTTAAACATAGTTTTAGAAATCGCTGCAAAATTAGGATAGATAAAATCTTTTGTAATCAAGAATCAATTACAAATATAAATGAGCCAGAATTAGCAACAGTTCCAATATGAAGTAGCACATGGTGTAATGGTAATTAGGTTCATAATTTTGCACCGACTTCTGAAACTATGTTCAAAAGTCACATCGATGTTGTTTAAATAATTTAGTTTTCACTTTTTAGCTCAATTTATGATTTGAAGTCGGTTCTATTTTTTCCAAAAATTATTTTATTTTATTATTTTTAGTGTAAATACATTTTTTATATGAATACTCTATTTTTAAAAAATCCGTATCAAAGGGCAAACCTTCTTTGTATAAAAAATTCCGTTTTGAAATCGATTTTAGCAAACAAACTGATTGGATTTAATTTTTGCTTCAGAGAAGCCTTCAGTGAAAATCTTGCTGTAATAGCATTTATTATTATAGCACAATGGCAACAAAAACTTTTTTAACAATGAGGTTTATATTTATTAATAATTTTCCCAACAAAGAAAAATCAAGTCAAGCCTTTCCAATTAAAAAAAAAATAATACTTATTTTTCACCCGTAACATTTTTTCTAAAAAACAAATGTAGTCAAATTGATGTGCGATATTTGAGAAAGACGGCATTCTATCTATTAAAGAAAAAGTCATCTAAATCGGTTCATTTAGGCAAAAGTTATTTATGAAAAACCAAAAAAAGACCCTATTTCTGCCCATAACTATTTTTCTAATTATCGAATATGGTCAAACGAAGGTACGGGACCTATGGGAAACCATCCTCGATCGATTACAAAAAATCATGATAATCGGTTCATCCGGTGAGAAGTTATGTGGACAAAGAAACAAAAAAAAACGACATATATACAATACGAATGTATAACCTCCTTCCTTTGTGAAGTCGGTTAAAAAAGGAAATATTTTACCCATTTAACCCTTACTGAAGTTTTAAATTTCGCAGACATGTTGTTTTTGTTTTAAATTTTAACAAGAACAATTGAATAATTGTATTTAAAAATCCTATTAACTACTTTTTTTTTTAATTTTAATGCACATTTTTTTTAATTGTTCATTAAAAATTAGGGCTCGACCGATGGCATTTTTTGGACGAAGGGCCGATGCCGATTGTTGGCCGATTGTTCCGAGATCGGCCGATGGCCGATGGAAAAAATTCGCTTTAAACCATTAAACATGTAGAATGCTTGTCATAAATATCATTTAAATCATTTATTTAATGTTTATAAAAACATAAATGTATTATTCAAGCACAATAAAAGACTGTTTGGGGGAAGTTTACAAAATAATTAAAACTAAAAAAATCACTCGCGATTCTAGTTAAGTAAGTAAACTATTTGCCGGTAAAAAAAAAAATTAAAATAGCTATATCAGAGGATTTTTAATTCTTTTTTATTATCTTTACAAAAAAAACTCAACAACTATTGCATCGGAACTGATCTCCTTCCCTTTCCTCCAACATTTTCTTTTTATAACACCTGCACTGAAAATGTCAAGTGCAGCTGCCTTTATTTTCTTATTTTTTTTCAAGGGGAGGAATGCAGATGTTATAATACAGACTGACAAATAATGTGGGTTTGTAAGTTTAACAAAATTGTCAACCCCCCTCGGGTTTTTTTCATTATTGTTTTCCCGTTTTTAAAAGAAAAGCGGGAACGATTCAAAGTTTATTTTAAATTTTAAGAGTTATTTTAACTAAAAATAACTCCTTTTATAAAATCCAAAAAAAAAATAAATAATTAAAAAGTTTCTCTTGCAGTAGCGCTCCCCCTCCTCGTTTATAACCAAGAAATACTGAATATTGCTTTAAAAACATAATTTTTTTTTGTTATTACAAATGAATGATGGGGGAGGGAAGTCTTAAGAACTAAGTGTATTAGCTTTTTATCTTGTGAATTTGGAAAATTACACTAAAATACTTGACATACTCTTTATAAAAATAATTTAACTTTGTGCAAATGAACTGTAATAAAAAATAACGTGAAATTATTTTTTATTATACTCTTTATATTTTTATGAGCACAATGTAAGGTCACTGAAATAAGCCACTATTTAAATAGTGGTTGTAACGTGAAAAATATTTCGAACACCGGCAGTTTTCTGTTGACAAATAATCTTCTGAAAAACACGTGATTGATTATAAAAATTTGGATGCATTTTGAAACAAAAATATATAATGTCAATTTTTGAAAATAAAGAAATTGTAGTATTTTTCTTAAGATATTATTCCATCCTGCCACGCGAACTCGCTTTTTACGAATTAAATTTTTGAAAATTACAAGTCGAACGTGAAGACATAAAATTTCGATCAATAAGCATTTATACTGAAAATTTATTCATATTTTGCATCAATATGTTCTATGTTGTAAACTAATAATAAAATAACAAGAAATATTCTAAACTGAAAGCAGATGCAGCGAGATTGTTGTACAATAAGCAGAAAAACGGTCAACTGTCTAACACGGGGCATCGAAGAAGCCAAAAAAAAAAAAAACAAAATACGCTAAAACAACGAAGTTTGCAAAGGGAAAAATTAAAATAATTATCGTATAAAAAATTAAGATGTATTTTGAAAAAAAAAATGCAGTGCTCAATCTTTGAAAATAAAGAAATTTTAGCATTTTTATTAAGATGTTATTCCATTCCGTCGCGCGAACTCGCATTTTGAGGGTTCAATTTTTTAAAATTACAAGTTGAACTCGGAAACATAAAATTTTGATCAATAAAGATTTATACTGGAAAATTGTTTTTTATTTTTGATCAATCAATATGTTCCAGGTTGTAAACTAAAAGTAAAATGATGAGAATAACCGCACACTAAAAGCAGATGCAACGAGATTGCTGCACAATTGCAGAAAAACTAACACGTGGCATCGAAGAAGTAAAAAAAAAAAAAAAAAAAAACGCTAAGAGATAAAAGTTTACGGAGGTAAAAAATAAAATTATTATCATACTTTGATTGAGTTGACTTTGTACTGTTTACATTTTTTTTTTTTTTTTAGTATTATGACAAACTAAATGCCGATGGTATAGGATTACTGCGCAATGACATCTAATGCACTAAGTCATTATAATTAAATCGAAAGATGGACAAAAATGAGTCAACTAACCTAGTGCAAAAAACAAATATCACTGATAAGACGCCTCTATTAGAGGCCGTTAATAAATGATGTCACGCTCTTTTCCCCATATATTTGACCCGCCTTTGTCACAATATGTCACACTTCAGCGGACCCCCTCCCCCTTTGTCACATGTCACGCAATGTTGCATAATGCACGATGTCACACTTGTTACCCCTGCCCCTCCCCTTGTCACAATTTCACGAATCCCCTTCCTTCCTCGAAGTGTGACTTCATTTACGAATGATCCCTTACTTTATAACATATTCTATTTCGGGAGCAGTCTGTTCAAAGAGAAATAATTTTAATGATGAAATTTTTCGGGCAGCGATCGCTTAAACTATTTTTCCGATTTTTTTATTAAATATTTTGTAGAATGATGTTATTTTTGTGCTTTTTAACTGATGTGTTACCTGTTATTGTATGGGAATAGAAATCTAGCTATAAAGAAAAAAGAAGTTTAAAGACAGAATGTTTCCTGGAAAGTTGTCCCTGCGAAAAACATCGGCTTTTAGATGTTTTTTAAGGCCGATGGGCCGATGTTTTTCGAAAGGTAACATCGGCCGCCGATGCCGATGGCCGATGGCAACTTTGCTGAACAATCGGCGCCGAGGCATCGGCGAGGCCGATGCATCGGTCGAGCCTTATTAAAAATTTAAAATGGAAAACTGAAAAAAATTTAAAATTTAACTGGAAAATTTCAAAACATATATTTTCATTTGAATCATTTTCTTATTTTTTGTGCTTTTATTTAAGCATAAATTGAATTCAGGTGCGATAAGCAAATTTATAGGTGCTATAAACAATTTTAATGTAAACTCTGGGGTTGATTGAGCGTTTGCTTTTGTTTTAAATATTTTTGATTAAATTGATGACATTTAACGTAGCTTAAGGAGACACAGGTTCTTTGAAATAATTTTTCACTGTAGTGGGACATATTTTATCATTGGTTATCTATATTTTGACTAAATTTTAAATATTAAACTAATAAAAATTATTTTTGACTAGAATTTTTTTCAAAATTATTAAAAAATATGGAAAACACAAAAAAAAATAAGGCTTGCGTTTGATATTTCATCCAAATTGCATAAAAATTTGCATATAAATAGCAACAATAATGTAAAAACTTTCTGGCAAACAGTTGGTTTAACCTTATAAGTTTATGAAAGAAAAAAAAATGTTAATTTCCAGCATACGTTTTTAAAATTTTTGCTTCTCGCTACAGTAAAACCAGTACAAAAGTAATTTTTATAATTGCTTCATAAAAAGTAATGCCATAAAATATTTGTAATTCTTTAAAGAAATTTTGTATAAATTTGTATAAAAAATTGTTAGCAAGCTACTCAAAACTTCAGACGCAAGTGTCAATTTTTGTGCTTTTCCTACTTTTCATATTTTTCTTAGAATTTAGAAAAACTTATTTTAAAATATTTTTAACTTGCTTAGTGTTTAAAATTTCTTCAAAATATATATAATTAATGCTAAAATAAGTCCAACTACAGTGAAAGATCAGAAACAGAAAATTCTTATTTTAAAAGTCCTGTTTAATTGTAACACAAAAAAAAAAAAAATGAAAATAATGAAGTACTCAATTTAACAAAATGACTGCAAAATACGATTTATGTGAAGAATAGCTTTTATAGAACTACTTGTCTGAGCTATACTTTCATTTACGATGAGAGCACAAAAGCAAAATCAATCTCTGACTGTTACTTTTCGAGTCCAAATCACCACATGTAAACAAAAGCAGCAGGAACAGGATATATGTTTCATTATTTGACGTGATTTTCTTTGTTTGCGATTGACTACTGGAGGGGCAAAAAAGATATCCAACTGTCTTAAGAAGAGAATGTAACCTACATCTTACTGCCATCTATTTAGATGTCACATCAGACCAATGGCGTTGTTTGCGTAAGAACGCAGAAAAGTCATTGGTTCTGGGAAGATGTTTGAAAACCACAGGAAGCAAATGCAATCTTCACACCTTTGTCATCTCTGACTGACTGCAGAGTAATATAAGAAATGCTCTGTGACGTCAAAGTTTATTTAACCCCAGGCACCCGCGAACCTACAGTAAAAATTATTACTTGTATATTTATATACAGGGTGTTCATTAATTATTGTCGGGGTTTCCGTACCTCATAACTTTCGAATAAAAAATATTACGCAAAAACTGATTACGTATTCGTAAATTACAACTCAAAGAATTTTATTAATGATATTAAAAACATTAATGAATTTGCACATGGCTGCCCTTCGTGACTCGTAACACATCGAGACGAAATTCGATTTCCCTCCAAGTGTTTTCCAGCATGTGTGGGGTAATATTTTGGATCGCAGTAACAATTTTACGCTTCAGTTCATCAAGGGAGGGCACAGGGGTCTCGTACACAATGTTCTTGACGAACCCCCCTAAGAAAGAAGTACACATTGCTTTTTCTTGCACGGTCGCCATTTTTAGCCTACTTTCCCGTAAAAGTAAAAAAAAATAATAATAAAGCATGAAAGAAGGCTTAATGTATCGTGAAAATATCGTTAAAAATCAAGAAAAGTCAAAAATAAGTGAAGTAATTAAATAAAGATTGAAAAATAAAAAATTTGAAAGTAGGGTATTGAGATGGGGAAAAAGGGTGTCTGTCGGTCTGTCGGTCTGTCTGTCTGTCGGTCTGTCTGTCTGTCGGTCTGTCTGTCTGTCGGTCTGTCTGTCTGTCTGTCGGTCTGTCCCCCCCTAATAACTTTTGAACGAATTGTCCGATTGGAAAAATTATTTTTGCATTCGAAAGATCTCGTCTAGGACATCTCATTTCTATATTTTACTTTTTGATTTGAACATTTTTTTGTTCAATTTTGAACAGTTCAAAAAAATTTAACATCAGCGCCTATGGGTGAAAATGAGGCAAATTATGTAAACTCTGGGTACAAGATCCATGTTCCAATGAACAAGCTTACTGGAAGAATCTCTTGGCATGAAATATCAATTTGAACA
Organism: Octonoba sinensis; assembly: GCA_038502835.1. Classification (NCBI taxonomy): domain Eukaryota; kingdom Metazoa; phylum Arthropoda; class Arachnida; order Araneae; family Uloboridae; genus Octonoba; species Octonoba sinensis. The sequence goes on from CM076604.1 coordinate 68,722,138, forward strand.
ATTTTTGTTCATTTTTGAACAGTTCAAAAAATTAACATAGCGCTTACGGGGAAATTTCAACCCTATATAAATCCTGATCTAACGGACCGATTTGCTTGGAACAAACTTTATCGGAAAGCTCTTATAACGTAGAACATGTAGAAATAGAAAATTTATCCAGAACTTACGAGCCTATTTTGCTATGAAATTTTTTGATCGGGATTTTCAAGGATATTTCTCAGTGACTCAATGAGTGAAATAATGAATGAATGAATAAATGAAAGAGTGAAAGAATAAATCAATGAATAAATGAATGAGGAAAAGAATGAATGAATAAATTATTGAATAAATGAAAATATAAATAAATGAGTGAATAAATACATGAATGCGTAAATGAATGAATAAACACTTGAATGAGGTAACGAATGAATGAATAAATGCATGGCTGAATAAATGAAAGAATGAATGAGTGAGTGAATGAATATGTATTATCCGTTGAAAAAGGTATATTTTCAATAATTAGAACTAAAGATAAATAAGAAAGAGAGAGAAAGAGATAGCTAGATTATAAATTTGAATTTGGTGTATACGGGAAAGTAGGCTCGTATAGTTCTAGACGGAACTTCTTGTTATTTATGAGGTCATAATTACCCAGACTGCAAATACGCTAAGATCACATTGTTGCCACGTAAAATTCTTTGAGTTGTAATTTACGAATACATAATCGGTTTTTGCGTAATATGTTTTATTCGAAAGTTATGAGGTACGGAAACCCCGACATTAATTAATGAACACCCTGTATTATCCATTATTTAGTCGGACTCTCTTTATTTTCACGTTCTAATGCATGCACGTCACACTTCTCTTCGAAATATGGGTATGAAAGTAATGTGAAAAGCTTGCATTTTGTAGCAAAAAAGAGTATGTGACTCTTTCACATTTCCTTATTTTGTGTTTAAAATCATTACACTTTATGAAATAAATGCAATGTACATTGGGTAGAACAAAAAAACACAAAGAAAAAAAATCAAGTCAGAATACTGCAAAAAAATTACGAATTTGGAACACTAAAAATGAGTTCAACAAATCGGTTGTGATATAAAGCATATTTTATGTCAGAATACATGAAATTAAAATTTGAGTTCGAGTTTACGTTTTAATAACTTTTCTATAAAAGTACGGTAAAACCTCAGTCATTTTTTTAAAGTATTATTTCCTTTTGTTATTTGATAGGCATCTACAAATAAAATACGCATAATTATATACCGTGTCTTTTGTTAATTATACCTATTTTAGCTGCAAATAAAAAGATGAACTTATTGAGTATATATTATGAACTTATAGAGCATAGGAGGTAAAACACGTTCTAGTATAATACTATATTAAATGAGCTTATATTTGGCAACAGAAACAGCATTTCAAATTTACCAAGTTCACAAGTAAAAAAAAAATATTTTCCATTCCTTTTAAATGCTAAGTAAATTCCAACATACCAGAACGTAACCATGAGGGGAAAAAATAAGAATTGCGATGATTACATTTTGGCTGATCATTGGTTGATCGGGTGACTTGTTTCATGTTGGCATTTATTCAATTTTGTTTGTGAGAGCCGGAAACATAAATGATGAAATACTTTTAAACATATGTAACTAAGTTTTAATTTGAAAAATGTTTCCATAGCAAATGAGATCATTAATAATTCAGTCGTACGTTGGAAACTTTGCGATGTCAAAAGGTTAAAATTGACGTCCATTGCTTCTGTAAATAGCCCTTATTCATATTTTTTCTTTTTTTAACTTGAAAACAAGTTTTTTTTTTTTCTTTTTTTTTTTACATTGTGTAGGTAATCTACTATATCTACTACTTTCGATGCAATTTAATAAAATTTTGAATGTTTATTTCATTTTGTTTCCACTTAAATAAATTATTAAACTTTTTTGCTTTACGATCTTCCTTCATCACTCAAAATTTCTCAATGACGTTAAACCGGATAACGTCGTCAACCTATAATATTTTCCAGAAAAATGACCTAGTGCTAGTTTTCATTAATAAATAATAAAATGCTCTTTATATTTCCTTTAACTTATTGGAACACGTAGTTTTGCTCCTAGGGTACTTTTAACAAAATGATTGATGAATTTTATAGCGAGGTTAACTATTTGGGTCATTTTTTAGATCGCTATTTGGAGCGATCAACATTATTGGACGAAAACAATTTTGCGGAAGTTCTCTGGTTCCAACCAAAGAAGCGTCCTTTTAAAAATTTTTCCTTTATTTACATATATACAATTTTTCCGTCAAACACCTTCATTACTATTAATTCCAATACCTTGGCTCCCGCCTGCCACACGAAAAGTTGAAATTTCTCCTTTTTATAGGGAGCTGCTACAGCGCCCTCTCGTGCAGTTTTATATTCCGCAACAAACAACCTATCGTCAGCACTCTGACAATATTGTGCTTGTCAACAGTTTGACATCATTACGCTAGAGCGAGATATTTCGTCAGCATTCTGTTAATGTTGCACTTGTCAACAGTTTGACATTATTACGCTGAAGCGAGACATTTCGTCAGCACTCTGACAATGTCATGCTAAACCGAGACTCTTATTAGCGGTTTGAAATTATTGCGCTAAAGGATAAATCAAGAAATCTCGAAACATTATAAGCAGTTTGATGTTACAACTTATACAAAACGACTCGTCAGTAATCTGACTTCATTGCGCTAATACGAGACATCTCGTGAACTCTGGTTTTTTTTCTCACTGTGGTTATTTTCTATTCTTCCAAATCGGAATGAATATTTTGCTGTATTTTTTGCTTCACCTTATGTGAAGACGTACCTGTAAAGAGGATTAAAAAAAAAAAAAAAAAGCATTAATTTATTTAGAAAAACATTAAATCCCTGAAAATATAATTAACGTCTGTTTTTCTACATCTGCCGAGTCCAATTGATCAGTAGGAAGATGTTTTATATTTATCTTTTTTTTCTTTCGAATGGGGCTGCGCATGGTCACTAACCTTTGCAGACCTAGTGCACTCCCCGGATACCGGCATCGTTCTTTCATGTAGCACCACTTTCGGCGGACGCCTTTACCAATTGAGAATTTTGACTCTCAGTTTTCCCTAGCTGATGTCATCTTAGCTCTAAATGATGCGAAACTGCACTAGGACTTTAATTTAGCCGAGAGTATCCAAGTCAAACAGATATTCAAGGGATCTTTAACATGCTGTATAATCATAATACACGGGCACTGACGATTTTCTGCATTTTGAAAATCGACCGACTTGGGCCAGGTTTGATCCTGCGAACATGTGCGCACCAGGCCAGTGCTTACGACTAAGCCACCCTGCCGGCATTTATTAATCCTTACGGTTTCTATTATAAAAACTTCTATAGTGCCAAAAACTTTCATTGGCTCATTTGGGCCCACATTCTGTGAGCATTTCCATTGGAACGTTAGACATCTAACAAAATGAATGTATAATCCAATACGAAATTCAAAATATATTTACGAATGCCGTAAAGATATTTTTACTCAAATACAAATATTCTACGGCAGTAAAATTTTAATACGATTTCAAAACATTTAAGAGGGCTACAGTCATTTAGGGTAACTTTGAACCATGGGTATTAACTTTGAACCACGTCACATTTTTCAATATATTTGACTTTAAACAAAATACAAGGTCCAGTACTGCACTTAGCTGGATAGGTTATAAAACAGTTCCTAGTCTTAAGTTTCGAAATAAGTTTAAAACACTGTATACAGACAGTTAAATAATACAGTTATTCTGACAGTCTGCCGGTTTGAAGTTGATGATATCTTTAAAGTGTCCTGCGCACTATCATAACTTATGCGACAGAATTTGAAATGTTGTGACATATTTTTTTTTAAATATTTAGAAATTTTATTCTTTTGGTCCAATGTTGCTACAATGCTTTTATTAAAATAATTATTTTTAAAACCACTTTTCTGACGTGGTTCAAAGTTCCGGAAGTATCAGTTCGAAACCGGTAAATAATTCATTTTAAGTGATTTTTACAATTATTATTTCTTGACTTTTCCTGACTATGCAATACTTTGGGAGTTCTTCCGTTTTATACCAGTAAATACAATAATAGAGTCGAACCCCGGTTATCCGAAAAGCACGAGACCGTACCGTTTTTGGTTAATCGCGGTACCATAGAAATTTTCGAATAAGCGATAATTACAGGCAAAAGGACATGTTTATAACCAACGTGTTCCCCTTTGCACATAGAACTTCTTCCAACTGCAGAATACAATGGATTACCAAGCAGATTAACCGGTTCTGAACTTGAATGTAATATAGGTGTTGCAATAAATTCTGTACAAAATAATAATATTTTACATTTATGTCATTTAGTATTAAACATTTTATCATGTACTGACAATAGTTTTGATAATTATGGAAAAAACGGGCCATTTTCCCTTTATGAAAAAAAAAACTTTTTAAAAAATGGAGCATTTGCCGGTTATGGAAAAAAAAACGATCCATTTGCCTTTTCGATTAAGCCGATTTTCGGATAAACGGGTTTCGGATAACGGGGGTTCTACTGTACTATAATTAAAAACAGAAATGTTGTGGATCAAAGTTACCCTATTCACTTTATACTGATATACTCACATACTAATAAAAATCTAAATTAATGAATTATTTATGTTTAAAAACAATTCTCTGCAAAGCACAAAACTGAGACTCGAATTAATATTACTCTTAAAATTATTATATAATTTATTTAAAACCTAAATGCATCGACCTCCTCAGAACTTTTATTGTGCAATTTAAAATTCAGCTTAATACATCGAATCAAATGTTGGTCTTAAACCCCAATAGCTGAATAAACTATAAAACCTCATCTGATAACCACTCTTTCACGCTGAATTGCATCATAATGGCCAGTAAAAGTTACGCTGCACTCCATTTCACGTAACCTCATTCGTAGTTTTATACCAATCGAAGAAAATATGGATAAGCGTTAAGTTAGTAAGCTGCACTTCCATAGTTTTTCCCTATAAGACATATTCGATTGTTTGTAAGACGAAAGCGTAATAAAATGTCCATAAAATTCCTGGTGTGGATTAAAGAAGGCAGTAAAAGGTTGCAAGTAAAGTTTTTGTTCCATAAAACATACGTGGTTTAATGGTTATTATAACAACCTCAAAATATTTTATGATACTTGAAGGATAGAAATAATAAAATAAATAAAAAGTGCGTATAATTTTACTTTTACCTTCCTAAAGTGTCCGTATCACTTCGAGGTAATTTTTAAAAATGGCAAATTAAAAATATAATTTTATTTAATATTGTTAATAAATGTACTTTAAAAACATAAGTGTTTTAGTTTTCTACTTTCTTTTATAACAGCTATATTTTATAGCAAAAATAAATGAAACATAAGTCGTTTTTAAAATATTATGTCTAAAAGCATAAATATTTTTTAAGTTATAAAATTCTTTCAATTTCCAAATACAACAATATAAAAGTGGATCAAACCGCTTTCTATTTCTGGATTGATTCATTAAAGCTAGATAAGATATTATTCGGTTTCATGAAGCTATGGTTCGATCAAAAATATTTACAACTTTTGATAGCACTGAAATATAAACAGAAAAAACACAAGTATAACTTCATATCATTAATTTTTTTTTCTAAAGTCATGTTTGTTTAAAGTGATATGCAAAATCTAATTTCAAATAATATAAAAGCGTGAAAAATTGTAACTACCATATAAACATTTTTGTAGAAGAAGCCCCCGAACTCGAAAACAATTGCAAAGACCAAAAGCTTGACTTTTTCGTGGATAAAATGCAGTGTATTGCTGTAAACTTGTATTTTCGCTTCCAGTCTAGTGTAGGCAATTTCTTTCTAATGGGACTGCGTATGGCCACTAACCTTTGAAGACTCCCTCCCCTGTTTGCACATGGCCATAGGGGTGCCCTCCCCCGGGCGCGGGGAAGTGAAGTCCGTCGAACTCTCATAAGTGCTCCGAGAGAGGTTTGCTTGGCGCCAGCCCAGCCTAAGTACCTCTTGCTCTGTGAATCTTGCCCTCCTTAATACCCTTACGCTAGAAGAGTACCATGTAAAGGGACCAAGTGCATACCCCTGCACTACGGAGGGGAAACAGACCTAGTGCATACCCCGGAAACCGGCATCCATTCTTTGAAGTAGCACCACACTCGGCGGATGCCATTTCCACTTTAGAATTTAGACGCTGAGTTTCCCCCTAGCTGGTGGCACCTGGCCTCTAAAAGATGCGAAGCTGCTCTAGGAAGTTTATTTAGCCGAGAGTATCCAAGTCAAACAGATACTCACTTTTACATGCCGCATAATCATACGACATGGGTGCTGTAGATTTTCTGCAACTTGAAAATCCACCGACCTGTGCCAGGCTTGATCCTGAAAACTTGGGAGTACGAGGCCAGTGCCTTACCATTAAGCCACACTGCCGGCCTAGTGTAGGCGATTTTCAACAAATTAGTTCGAGCTGTTAAAGTAATCGCTAGTAAAAAAAATTTAACGAATATAAAGTACAGAGAATGAAAATATCATTGTTTTTTGTCATAAAGTTTCATACATCTTATTTACCTGCTTTATCTTTTTCAAATACCTTGAGTGACTTGAGATACCACAAAAAAAACTGAACACTAACTTCTTTGTAAAGATTTACAAAATAGATAAGATTGTTTTTTTCTTTTTAGCCTACCTTTCCATAAAAGTTTTCAAAAATAATAATAAAGCATGAAAGAAGGCTTAATGTATCGTAAAAATATCGTTAAAAATAAAGAAAAGTAAAAAAGAAGTGAAGTAATTAAATGAAGATTGAAAAATAAAAACTTTCTCCCTATAGATTTGAGATGGGGAAAACGTGTGTCTGTCGTGCTGTCGGTCTATCGGTCGGTCTGTCTGCCCCCCCCCCCCCCCTCCCCGGAATAACTTTACCGATTCAAAAGATTTTTTTTTTTTTTTTTGCATTCGAAAGATCTCGACGAGGATATCTCATTTCCATATTTTACTTCTTGATCTGAGCAATTTTTTGTTCACTTTTGAACGATTCAGAAAATTTTAACATTACCGCTTATGGGCAATTATGAAAACTCTGGGAGTAAGATCCAAGTTCCTATGAACAAACTAATTGGAAGAAGCTCTCGACGCGAAAAAATTTTATATGGTCAAGAAAGGCAAAAAGGCCTATATGGGCAAAAAAGAAGAAATTTTTGTAAAATCTGGGCACAAGACTAAAGTTCCTACGAGCAAGTTTACTGGAAGAAGCTTTCGGCGTGAATTATTGATTTGAACAATTTTTGTTCATCTTTGAACAGTTCAAAAACAATTAACATTATGGATTAAGGGGAAATTTCTGTACCATTTAAATCCTGATCTAACCGACGGATTTGCTTGCGACAAACTTTATCGGAAAGATGTTACGATGTAGAACATGTACAGATACGAAGTTCAACAAGAATTGAATGACACTGTTTTCCTATGAAGTTTTTTGATCGGGATTTTTAAGGATATTTCTCAATGAATAAATGAATAAATGAATGAGTGAAAGAATGAATTAATGAATAAATGAGTGAAAAAATGATAAAATAAATAAATGAGTGAATGAATGAAAAAATAAAGGAGTGAATAAATGCATGAATGAGTAAATGACTGAATGAATAAATGAATGAATGAATAAATGAATGAATGAATTAGTGAGTGAATGAATGTGTATTATCCTTTGAAAAGGCATATTTAAAGTAATTAAGAACTAGAGCTAAATGAGAAAAAGAGAGAAAGAGATAGTTAGATAATAAATTTGAATTTGGGTGTATACGGGAAAGTAGGCTCGTATAGTTCTAGACGGAACTTCTTGTTAACTGTTCATGAAATAGGATATGTGATTCAAACAACATGCAGTAGTATTTTATTATTTTTGTCATATTAAAGATACTCACATTTTCGAAATGTTTTTAAATGGTATAACATTTAAATAAAGTCTATCTAAAAAAACTAAATAGCGTAAAAAAAAAAAAGAATTCCCGTCAAATATACGGAAAAAGAAGAAATAAGGAATTCTGAATACGTTCTTCATTTTTTGTTCCACAAGATCTACACGATAATTAGTGTGATAATTAGTTAGATGCTATAATTAGTTGTTAAAGAAGTTCTATTTTAAGCATTTTTTGACATCAAGACGTGTGTTGTTATCTAAAATTTAATTTAAAAAGTACCTCCCAAGTAGATTAGTGTCAAAATGAAATGTGATTTACTTAAAATAGAGAAGCGCTCAATAACAAATATCATAAAATGAAATTGAAATTACTTTTAGAGGAGAAAAATCTGAACTTAACTTCATAATACCTTGTTTGATAACCCAACTCTTTTTATGTTCTTCTGATGCTTTAAAGCTCCGTGATTGGTTTTCTAAACAATTTTTATTTTAGTTATGTCTTGAAGAGAGTCATATAAGATAATCCTTTTGTGATAGAAATAGAAAGACTAGATTGTCTGAAACTTCGTAATATTACTTCCCTCTAAAGAACTGAAGTAAGCGATATAAATAATAAAAATGTCGACGAAAATTGAAAAACGGTTTTGTTATAATTGGGAAATAATGTTAAATTAGCTTTAGGACTGTTCACCACTTTTATATTTAACCATTGATTCATTCAAACTTTTAATTTAACTGTTAATCGGACTACACAATATGAATGCATAGACGTTTTTCAAAGTGTTGTCGCACACTAACCTTTAGGGTTAGTGTAGTCCTTCGCCATTCTATTTTTAAGTATCTCGAATCGGAGGTCGTAAATTAGTCAATCGCGAGTCACTAATCGCAGGGAATTATTTCAGTATATCGTGGTCACGCTCAAGAAGTTTACTCAATACATTATTACACTATTGATTGTTTGTCGATCTTTTACATATTTCGCCAATATTGGCAATAAACAGCGCATTTGGTCAGAAAAAAAACTCTCAAGAACATTTTTTTTTGTATAAGTATACTAGAATATAACAAGGCGTAACTGCCAAAAAATACCCCAATCGTGTTTTTTGGAATATAATAATATTTGAGATTTTGGGGTGGGACGGAAGGGGAAGGCAGCGTAGCTCACAGTAGCTCAACAGTGTTAGGCAAACGTTGTTTAGCTTAAACGCCATAAAATACAGAATTATATTTCGATAAAAGGAACACATATACAGCGAGTAATTTCAGTTAAAAATGATAAGGAAAAATGTTTAGGCAAGGACGAAGTGCACATGCAAAAGTTTTTACATTAGAAGATGCTGCGCTCTTTAAGTCTTAATTTTCAATGACACTAGATTTTTTTTATCGTTATTTCGACAAAATTATCACTTGTCTACAAAGCACTCTATCACAATCAGGCTGACATGTTTAGTTTTTTTTTTTTTTTTGTTCTCTTTTTAACTACAGAAAAAGCTATGGGTTTGCGGTTTTAAATATTTAGAGAACGCTACGGTTAGATTTTGTCGACTCTTGTGCTCATGCTTTATGTACCCTGAATGCCTGAATCCCAAGAACGCATGTGCAAAAGCAGACGTATGACGCCAGCTTGACTTAGGTCGGCAAAATCAATTAAAGCAATATCTTAAAATTCGAGACTTGACTCAAACTACCACAGGGGTGGTAGAATACGTATAACATTAACTAACACGAAAAGCATAAAATCTTTGAGGGATTCGTGAATTTCAACGTCGTTCGGCAATTGCTCTAGAACTTTCCACAATCTTAGTAGTTTTCGGATCAAAGAACAACAGTAAAATTTCCCTCAGTCGCTAAATTAGTGACCACAAATGCAATCATCAGTTGTGAAGCAATACAACTCATGAAAATTTAAACCACAAACAACACCGAAGCGAAGCCAAGCGTAGCAAACATATTTAACAAACATGTTTGCAGAAAAATTACTCGACTGAAAAGCTGAAATATCGACAGTCTGCACAAATCGTTTCTTTTTTCCTACCAATCACTTTAAAAATGTATTGTTAATTAGAGGGATTAAGTCATTATTAGCAATATCAACAATAAATTTAAATCTATGATGACAAAAAGCATATGTTTTGTACACCATTAGAATATTTCCTTCAGGGAAGCAATTGAGGTAGAATTTAATAGGTTCAAAATAAAATTCTAATTTATAATTTGCAAAAAAGTTGCTGAATAAGCATTAGATAAAATAAAATACACATTTTATCTTCCTGTTAAAAAATTTTCTGAAGACGTCATTGAAGCTAAAATTCAAAAGCATAAAAAAATGTTACAATTTAAGGGGGAAATGAGCCCTTGAATAATGAAGAAATCAAAGTCTGTTTGCATGAAATGTACATTTTAATAACTTATATAATCTTTAATAACGTAATGCATTTTTGCATTTGTCAACAAATTTATGTACTTATTTCTTCATTAAGTAATATTTCGGTTTTTTTCCCTCTGGCAAAGAGCTGCAAATTTGTATCCCTACTAACAAATAAAAAGAAATGTTCGTTATGAAAAATTTAAATTCTCGAATAGTTTACTGTAAATTAGGTAATTATAAACACAGATAATTAACAAATACATTTTTAGTAGTTTTTTTAAACCTATAGTTCGTCATTTAATTCAACTCAGTTTTGCCATTTTGCTGATATGATATTGCACATCTAAGTTACCTTCTAATTAATCATAATATTATAAGGAAGTTCTTTGGGGAAATCTTTCTGGAATTTCTTTCAGAAAATTCGAAGAAAAAAAAAGGAATTCTTCGACATTCTTTCATCTCACTGGAACTATTTTTTTTTTCAGCGATCGTCTTCCTGTCGTAAGGTTTCATATTCCGAGTGAATCTTGATTCTAATTAGAAAAGAAATAGGAAAAATTAAAAAATTGGAACTTTATTAAGAAAGTCTTCTCTGGAAAACTAATAATTTTGGGGCATTCCTTTTCTTACTTTCATAGATAAAAGTGAAAACGTCATTAGCTCTCTGGTTATACAAATCCAACCTGGATATGAAAAGTTTACAGAGGGTTTAAAGCAAAATTTGGTTCCGCTTACAGCTGGTTCATTATGATTTTTTCCTCTAATCACTGGTTATTTAGATTACCATTACTTTTTTCAGATTCTTGTTGAAATTAAGTTACTACTTTTCTCCACCAGACACCCATAAACCTGTTAGCCAAAGCTGGGAGCTGGTGGTCGTCAGTCGAAATAAGTTACTACTAGTTAAACGTCGGTTACTTTTAATGGTAACGTTAGTTTAAATGGTGATTACTACAACTATGTATGAAAAGTTTATGAATTTTTACTACGATATTTATTGATAGTCTGTGACAGAAACAAACAATAAATATTTTACTTTTTGATAGTGTGGCGCACAACATTGCTTGCCTCTTGTCATTTACCCCAGGTTAAACTGGCATTTGAGTTATGATTCACTATCCTGCGGTTAGTGGCGCCTATGGCACACTGAACTCACATAAAGCTTTCGGTGGCTCCTAACGCAAGCCAAGTGATAGTGCCGCCTTCGGCAAACACAATTTCGACTTACCGCCTACACACTGTTAGAAATTTCATCACGAAATTACGGTTAAATAGCCGGCAGCAGTCTGACCATCTAATTCACCGTTAAATTTACGGTTTGGAATATTTTTCTATCTTTACGGGACCTAACCATTTCCAATTAACTTGGTTAAAAAGCCGTAAATACAAAAGTTTACGGTTTTATAACCATTTAAAAATGGTTTCAAAGCAAAAGTTTTACCGTTTTTGAACCATTTCGAGGAGTAGAATCTTCGAGGCGTAGAAACCGTATACGAAGCTCGCAGGAATCGAACCCGGGTGTACGGTATACCAACCTCGCTCTCCAGCCATTCGGCCATCTACACCACCAAAAGCGGCCGTTTATTTAATCTTCTTTTCCAACAGGCAAACTGCATTAAATTTGAGATTTCAGTTTTTGATTGGATCCAGAGGCATTTTTGGTCTAAATTTACTATATATTGACGAATTTATTTGCTACAAAAATTAAAATACAAACAAGCTTTAGCAGCTCAAATTATGGGTTCGCTCATTTGCAAACAGTTCGGGAATCCGATGTCTCCAATTTTTGATTTACGTGTGTATGTCTTTCCATTTAGTAACCACTGCTTAACCCACTTTTTTTTCCTTCTTTTTTTATATACACATGCAGATTTGAACTGATAAATCTTTATTCATATTTTAACAACAACGTACGACCGGTAAGGTTTCGCAACTAAAATGGACTCCCGATTCTTATTGAACGTTGTGAATTACGGTTAGTTAAACTTTCTTTAGAAGAAACAGAGAATAAACGCAAATTTCACAATCAGGGGTTTGAGTACCCTCTTTTTAATGGTTATTCAACTGTTGTAATTAAATATGGTAAAATAACAATAAAAGATGGTTATTTTACTATTTTCTTAAGGAAATTTTTAACAGTTCAGGTTAAACTGGCATTTGAGTTATGATTTACTATCCTGCGGTGAGTGGCGCCTATGGCACACTGAACTCACAAAACGCTTTCGGTGGCTCCTAACGCAAGCCAAGTGATAGTGCCGCCTTCGGCAAACACAATTTCGACTTACCGCCTACGGAGCACGCAACACAATTTTGGTGGTCGCTTACACAATTCCTGATTTACTATTTTATTGATTTCCATATGTGGCCACCTAGGTTCTCAAGGTAGCCAGCCACCTTAGGAACACGCATATGACCACCATTTTCACTACGTAAAGCTATTAATCTGACAAATTTATTAAAATCAAAGTAAATGTGCTTAAAAGAGTAAGAAAGAAACTTTCGGAAAATATTTCATAATTCAACGTTTGTGAAATTGAACATATGTAAATTAAAATATCTCCTTACCTGAAAATTAGTACAGCTTCTTCTGAGAAGTGAAATGGTCTGTATACAATGGCGGCGTATTATACTAAACGATTCAATCTCAACGACTTGCCTTGTACATGGATTATTTACAAAGCAGTGTAAATATCTGGTGATTAAAAATGATATTAATTCCTTTTTAGGATGGGGGTCTGCCTTAGGAACACTAGGCCCCTTCGGGTCACCTACCTTATACGACCTGGGAAAAGAAGGATTTAAACAATTCTTCTCTATATGAATTCAACATAAAGTAAAGAATACATAAAAGTAAACAAGTTTTTCTGTCCTTTAATAAAATAAATCGTCAAATTTTTCCGCATTTATCAAAGAAAACACGATTTTTTTCTCGCATTGCAAGCATTTTTAAGAGGAAAATACATACGTTTAGTATGTACTAATTGAAGGAACTGACATCCGCAAACACAGAAGCAATCGAGGTCTTTTAATCTTTTTTTTTTTAATCTACGCATGAGTAAGAAGTTAGCTTCACAAAAAAGAAAAAAGTTATGCAGAAATTTTTTATATGTTTGGAAAATAAACTTTTCATCTAGAATTACAAACCCACAGTTTGACAAACAACGAAAAAAAATAATAATCATCTAAGCAGTCAATATTACGGCAGCATGAAAAAATTTCTTAAATGCAGCTGATAACTCTTTCTTCCTTTTAATTCTGTTAATTAAAATTGGTATGTTTTTTTTTTATTTCTTTTCAACATAAAGCACATGTTTCGGGTTTTTTACTGTATACCCTAACGTAGTTATACAAAGAAATCTGACGTTTTTGACAAATAAGCACAATCAAAATTTATGTAGTATATAAATGTCATTAAAAAGCCAAAGAAATAAAATATATGTAACTTGCAGCGATATTGGAAGCTTCAAGATAAAATTAAAGGCATGTGAAAAGATACAAACGGGAGAAATCTTCTCATAAGTTCACTAAAGTCTTAGGATTGATACAGGAACTGCACTGTTTATCCATTCGAGAAGCTATGTTTTTAATGACTGATTATTTTCTGGAAACACGCATGAAATGATATGAATTGCTCTAAAATTACTTGCTCTAAAAGGCAGTGATCAATTATTATTGCCTGATTTTATTGGGGATAAGGTTAACTGAATTTTCCAAAATAATGGCTTGCGTATGAAGCACCGTTAAAATAGTAATAACTGAATAAAGAAACGAAAATTCCAATACATAAAAAATACCCAGTTATTTCTTCATTTTCCGGTCAAAAACATACATTTTTCGTACTCCCCCCCCCCCCCCAGCCTCTCTCTCTCTCTCTCTCTCTCTATCTCTATCTATCTATCAATCTTCTATTGTAAGTAAAATCATCAAAAAATGTTTCGTCAAATTATCAGTTTTTAGATCATGATAATTTTACGGTTTTGTGATATATAAGCCCATTACATTGGAATGATCCTAGCCTATCCAATGAGAAACAGCTTGGATGTAAGCATGCCATAACCCGTTCTGACGATGAGAAAACAAACTATGATTATGTCCACACCTACGTCATATATGCGAACTGGGGAAGTGGTTAGGATGGGTCGACTTTCCACAAAAAAGGTCGTGTGTTCGATGCCTGACCCGCTGAAGACCCACCATGTACACTTGGGGATACGTGCATGTAAAATTCGTGGACCCCATTACCCTCACTACCTCATGGTATCCTAAAGCCTAGTGCTAACTTTGATGGAGGTTGGAGGATAAAAGTATACGTGAATTGTATTGTAAAGATTAAATGATGGTTATCGTCCTGTAGATATTTGTCTGGTATGTTAAAAAAATAAACTATATTATTTGGAGTTTATAAAAGACACCAAAAAGCACACAAAAGGACTCAAACGTCAAGCCACGCAATGATACAATGGATTTTAACAGAATTTTGCGCAAAATTCTTCCATTCTTTACTTGAGAAAGCTCAAGAAAACCCATTAAAAAGTTCTCTCCCCCCCCCCCCTCCTTTTATTTTGAATGAATTCCTTTAACATGTTAAAATTAACATAAAAATGAAGGAAGTTCAAATTAAATACATATTTTTTTTATTTATAAATACTCAATTTATTGTAGTTTATATAACTGTTTGTCCTGTAATTTATGTAGTTTTGTACAGCACTTTGAATTAACGTGACTGATATTAATTTCAGGTAATTGTTAGAAGCTTTCGGTCAGCTACTTTAAGAAATTCAACAGATAATTCTGGTTATCTTACAGCCATGAAACTTAAACTAAAAATTTCATAACAATATTATCTTCTTTAAACTTATTCAACCATACGTTCTTCGTAGAGAACATGAAAACTATCTCAGCACTTCACAAACAATTCTTTATATTTGCATTATATAGTAAAACTTTGCTAATAAATTGTATATCAGTCTTTGAAAAAGTAAAGTTTACCTTTAAAGATAAAACTTCGACAAAAGTTAAACGCTTCAGGCAGTAACTTATCAGGAACCTCTGTGAATAAACAAAAAATTAGAAAATGGACATTATTAATGCACAAAATGCAGAAGCATTACTGGGGTGTTGGTATGCTTCACACTAGCATACGTTGCTTGTACTTGTGTTGGAAGCTTCTGGAAGAAAGGAAAACCAACGAAATGATATCAGAAATCCGGATCTTGTGCATATGCACATTTCAGATCTCATGTAACAGATCTCATAATATTGCAACTCCATATACATCAAATGAAAACGTCTATCGTTTTAACATAGCTTTCCAGAAATATAATTACGTTTCTCTCCCTTTCAAGTTTGCAACCCTTTTAATCCTTTATAAATAAAAAAAATCTAAAAGCCGTCGTTATCCATTGCTCCAATATTTTACTTTCACAATGGTTAACATTGTAATACTTGATTATAAGTTAAAATTTTTCACTTAATAAACTAGATAGGTCTTATTTTTATACTTCACAGCCCCCCCCCCCCCCATTTTCGAAGTAGCCCCACCCGCGTGAATTTCAACCCCTAGGGTGATAAACTTTTTTTTTTTTTTGTCGATAGTATTTACACTATAAAAAGGACTTTTTCAGTTGTTCAATACAAAATTGTTTTGCCGCAAAATACGATGAAAATGAAAACTACGGAGAAGTAAGAAGAAAGAAAAAAAAAACAGAATGAGAATAGTAAAAGAAGGAAAATATTGAATACAATGTCGCAAAAACTGGAGACAACTGAATTCAAAATTTTATTGCATGAGAAATAAATTTATTCTAAAAGGATTGTTTAAATGTAAAATATTCTTTGAAATAAATTTAATGTAAATGCTAAATTTTTTTTAATTTTAAAATGAATAACACGAAAAGGTGTTAAATATATTATTCTTAATCCTGCTTAATTCCATGCACGGTTTAAAACTGCATGCATTTAGAAAATTTTACAGATCCAATTCTTCTATTTCTTTCAACAAAAGTATCGGTTTTTTCGTAAGCTTTATTAGTATAGTTAACATTACTTTATTTTATTACTTTCAAGGGATTTAAAATGTCTGTAAAACAATTGCAAGAGAAGAATTTTTTGTGATATGGTGTTTTGCACGAAATTGTATTTTATATATAAACCTAAATTAATGTTTTGTCACAATTGATATCAAGGAATTTAATTTTTTTAAGCATATGGATAAGTAATTAAATTTTGAAGTATATTTTATTCACTCTCACAATAGAGCTATACAACTATTTTATAATATATTTTTATTCGGAAGAACGACTTCGGTTTACGCTTCTATTTTTTTGCTTATTTTTACAATCTATTTTTATTGGAACAAGTTACATTATTTAATAAACATACAGAGAAATGTAATATACATTTTAAAATCCTGTTCTAAACTTAGGTTTTTAGTTAAATGCTATCAGTTACGAAAATGCTGTCCTGTAAATTTAATAAGATACTAGTCGACCCGTGCGAAATTCCGCATTTTATGCAATGAATATTTAATTTAATAAATAATTTTAATTGTATATTTTCTATTATTTTTTAATTTAATGCTTAAAAATAAAAACACCAAATAAAATATAGAAGAGCCCTTTTTAAGTTCAGTTTATCAAAAATCTACGATCCAGCAAAACAATTAATTGGGGCACAACGTCAACGAAATGCGAGACTCGAACCATGGGCGTTGGGTTACCATCCTTGCACTCCTAACCACTCAGGCTCAAACCAGCAAGCACAACACCAACTTGGCATCCATTAAAGGACCTCTTCTTAAATTATTTTAAACTTCAAATTTAAGAAAATCGGTACATTTTTAGACCGCGTGTCTATGTTTCCGGTGTAGAGTTAAGGAAAGCTTTAAAGTGGTGCCTCATTCATAAAATTTGATGAAGTATTAAGGAAGTTATGGCGTACCGACCAAAAAAAAGCTTTGAGAAATAATATGAATGATGATAACAAAAATCGCTATAGAGGTAACATTTCTTTAAAAAAAACCCTCTGCAGTATTTTAATTCGTTTAAAAAAAAGAATAATCAAAATAATAAAAAAAAGAAAGAAATATATTTTTAAAAACGACATACATACAATATGAATGTATAACCTCCTTCCTTTGTGAAGTCGGTTAAAAATCGGCTGCTCCTCAAAATGATAAAAACCGCAAAAAATAAATTTCAATTCGTTAAAAAAGAAGGGGATCATAGCCAGTCGGCATGGTAACAATTCAAATAAAATTAAAGTTAATTGCTGCGAAAAAATAATTTCGAACTACAGAGAAAAACGCTCATAACTTCTTTTCTAATTAACTTAGAGACTTCGAATTTTAGCACTTTGAAGGAAACACTGTTTGAAGTAGTTTTTTACGCACTTTTCAATGATATCAAGCTCGAAAGAATGCGACAATTTCTTCCCATAGAAAAGGATTACTTTATGTACTTTTCGGCATTCGGTATATATATTTTTGTATATTTCCGTATAATTGTATATTGTATATTTTTCTGGAGTAGCGGTTAAAGAAAGCTTTAAAATGATGCCTCATTCATGAAATTTGATGAAATATTAAGGAAGTTATGGCGTACCGACCAAAAAAAGGCTTTGAGAAATAATATATGTGATTTGCATAAAACAGCGTGTGCAATGTATCTAATGTACTGTATAATAATTACACACAACATTAGAGACATTACACGTACGCTCCATGGCCTATGCCATAGATCATAGAGCGGATTTCAGGTCATTTACATCCACCATCCAGAGAGCCTTCTGTATTTCGGAATCTCGAACTTCACCTACAAAGTAGTTGAAGTCTAAATTATCCCGCACCTCAGCAGGGCAATCAGAAAAAGCGAGATGGGGCCTCAGTGGCTGAGCGGTCAAATCGACTGGCTCCGGTGCCTCCCTGCGCGGAGAGAAAGAGGCGTGGGTTCGATTCCCACCTTTGCCCTGGGTGTATTTCCTTCTTTGTATATTAAAATCTGCTGTGCTGTCTTGTTCTATCTGTCATATTGGACGAGAGTTTGAGGCATATCCTTGAGAATAGCAAATAAACTCGAATATTTATGTGACCTGAAATGGTCGTAAACAAACAAACAAACAAACAAACAAAAAGCGAGATGAGAAGGCCTCTCCACGTCTGCAGCAAGCTCTTGAAGTGTTTCAGACGATCTCTGGATTCCAGATGTCAGCTGCAGTCGGTTCAAGTCTTTTTGGCACTTTACGCCAAAGCAGAGCTATTACGCAGAAGTTAGCCAGTTGAAATCTATGAGTTGGTTTTCCTGGAGAGTCTGTACCTGCGTTTTATAGACTTCCCAAGATGATCTTCCGTCAAAAATTGCAAGTTTCACCGATGGTCAAGAATACGTTCTCAAAAAGTCATCAGTGTTGCTGTCAAAACTTGCCAATCTTCTTTCCAGATCTTTAATTCTACCCTCTTCTACTCCAAACTTCTAAAAAGCCGATTCGGACCTCAAAATTTTCCTCAATGGCGTCTACTCTATTTTCAATGGCAGAAAATTTTGCTTCTACCAGCGTTTTCATAAAACTAAGGTCATTCTTCGGTTGTTCTTAATTGGCGAAAATATTGGCAGTCAAAGCATTTTTAACAGAGTTGAGATAATGAGTCAACTGCTCCTAATTGGCAGCCAAGTCCTTTTCAACTGCTCTTAATTCACAGTCACGTCCTTTTTCAACTGCTCTTAATTGGCCTTCAAGTCCTTTGTGTCACTTTTTCCGGAATTGATCACTTTTCACGGAATTGAGAGCTTCTAACAGAAGTTTCATCTGCTCCTCCATTGCTTGGGTTGCACCACACAAACCAAGAGTTCTTAGTCAATAAAATTCCGAAGTCGAAACCAGTCCCGAGTTGAGCGCCAAAATGTTACGGGTTCGTCGTACTTTAAGCAGATGACTAACTCCCTGAACATACAAAGCAGTTCATTTGCAAGTTAGTTACAAAAAATATCACAAATTTTACACATCACCGTAAAACGAATGATAATCTCATATTTACTTCCTAAATACGAATAGAGTCAAGCACGAATCTTACAGCACAATGGCTCAGACTGACAGGCACTCGCTACAGTACTAAAACTAAACTGAATTCCTCGCCAGAGCTCCTTAGAAAACATCTCGGATAACGTGACATAAACACTCCAGAAAGTTCTAGCAAAAACTAGGATTATCTAACATGATCGGAAAGTCGCCAAGTTTGGAGAGAAACAACAAAATAAAAATCTAAAAACTGAGGTTCGTAACACTATATCGCTCATGGACTGCAATAGCGGCACAACTCAAAAAATCATGTTTTGAGGTAAGTGGGTTTAAAGTTTCCATTGGTAAGGAAAATGCATAAGAAATGCTTCTGTTTGCTGCCATCTTACAGCCTAACATTGAATTATGAGTTGTGCTAGTATTGCTGCTGAAAAGAATGTGTGTTTTCATATTTGCATTTGATCTTAGCCCAAAGCGCTTGTTTTTTGAGTTGTGCCACTGTTGCAGCCCATGAGCGATATATATATATATATATATATAACAGAAATGTAGTAAAATGTTTTTTACAACTTTACAGATAAAACAAAATTTTAAAAATTTAAAGTTTGAAAATGAGACAAGGACTTTTCAGCGTTGGTTTGTCTCAAGGAATGAGCGATGTAGAGAACCTCACAAATCCCAAGCAAAAACACAACTAGAGCCAACAGCATTATAGCCCAGAAAAGCATCAAAACAAGCATAAAAATAAAAATTGAAATACAAAATGTAGAGTTTCGTACATGCCACAGTCCTGAAATTAAAATAAGTGACACACCGACAGACCCGCTACCAAAATAATTAAAATAAACTACTCTTCCCTAAAAAATCCGAGTGAAAAAACAAAATCCTTGTGCCACTGCTCTGTTCGTTCCAAGTCGTCGTTTATAAAATATCACCGTTTAAATCATGTCCAAAAAATTCAAAACCATAAAACGTGCCAAGTCGTCCAGCCAGCGTTGTTTCCAAACATCAAATATAGTATTTCCTCCTACAGTTTTAAACTACTATTTTTCAAATATTTCCTTCGACGAACACTTCGCTATTTTGTAACCAGTTAACTGTTGCCCGCATGACAATACTTTTCTAAAACACATTATATGTGGCGAATTTTATTTAATGTTTGGCAACAACGCTTGTTGGACGACTTGGCACGTTTTATGGTTTTGAATTTCTTGGACATGATTTAAATTTCGGTGGTATTTAATGGGTGACGACTTGGAACGAAAAGACCAGTGGGACAAGAATTTTGTTTTTTCACTCATATTTTTTAGGTCAGGGTATTTTATTTTAATTATTTTGATATAGGGTCTGTTTATAGGCGTAACCAGGGGGGGGGTTGGGGGTTCAACCCCCCCCCCCCCCCCATTGAGGGATTTACTTATTTAGGCACACAAAAAAATTTCTGGCTACGGCCTTGCAAAGCAGATTTTTTTTTTTTCCCCTAAGAAAATTAAACACATATGCATATGATTTTATTTCCTCTTTCTCTGAAGAGTTGTGATCATGACCAAAGTATGCAGCTCATAATAAAGAGGACTTTTCATCTGGTTATAATCATCCCGCTTATCACCTTGGGGGGGCGGGGTTACAGCGAAAGGTGGCTTCAATCACCGTACCACACACAGACAAACAGAGATCCTTTCAATCACTCCAGAGGGTTTTCTTTCCTTCTTAATGTCTTTTTTACCAAAAGGCAGCAATTTGGGAAGGCGCTGGGGTCTGAAAAGGAAGGACGCCTATCCAACAATTGTCCTAATGGGTTAAACCCTCAAGCCAGGAAGGGATGCTCATCAAGCAACTTAAAGAGCAGTTTGTATTTATTTATGACTTCCTGTCCAAACACCCATTAAGGTAAGATCTTTTTTGTAGATGAGCCGATTAGAAAACTGATGAACTGTATTTGCATTGCATTCTCATTTACAGATATTCTCTCATCTCTTATAATTTAAATGTTTTTTTTTCTCTTATTGTGGTCCATCACTCATTGCATTACGACTCTGGAAATCATCCGTTCAACGTTTCCAATCTCACTGCTACGGTTTAATGCTGCATTTTAATTTACAATCAAGTATTATTTATATTTTAGCTAAATTTTTAATTATTTTCGATACATAGTAATGTTTGCACTCCAGCGATGGACACGTTCGTCATCCGAAAAGCAAAAAGAAATTGATTCAGACGCTTCCACTTCTGAAGTATGTTTTATTACAAATTTAACAAAATTTTTAGAAATTTATTGTGGGGATGAGCATTTTTGTAAGGGAATTTGGATTTTTTTCTCTAAAATTCCATTATTTCCCAGTTTTAATATTATGAATGCCTGGACATGGAAGATTGCTTAGGGCTAAATATTGAATTTTCTATTGCGTTTGAATTAAGATCTAGTAATGAATGTTTAATGTTTTTGTGAATCAAGGCCGTATCCAGAGGGGAAGGGGGATCTTTTGCAATCTATCATATATTCCTCCCTGAAACTTTGCTTAACATAAGTGTGTCGAAGTCTGCCCCCCCCCCCCCCCGAAACAAAATTCTGGATTCTGCCTTGGCTCCGGAGCACGGGGAGCATGTTAAGAATTAGGAAGGGCAGTGTATGCTTCAAAACCATACCCTTTATATATACATATATATAGATATATATGACTAGAAATGATGTTAATATGATTTTTTTTACATATATGATAGCTTTTTGATGTATATATAGTAGATGTATGTTTAGATCTTTGGTGAAGTTAGAGGAGTGGGTATTTGGGGCTTCTGCAACTTAAATTTCTGTAACTGGTCTTACATCTATGATGCTTAGGCTATAACTCTCAGGGCCGGCGCTAGGCTGAGGCTGTGAGGCGCCCGCCTCAGGGGGCGTCATTCTTAGGGGCGCATATTGGCCATAAATATTGACTGCATCGTTTTAAATAACAAACAATTTCTTGTTTTGCACATTACCCTTATCTTTTCCACAGCGACAGGCGGCTTCAATGCATTCGGAGGGAGCGCTTTATAAGTGTTTGCAGTTCTAGAAAGTGTCTTTTCTATTTTATGACGAGCCAAACCCCAAAACGCAATCTATTGCTTTTTCTGTTTTTTATTTTTCCTTATTCAGTAGCGATTTCTGAGCAGCGATTGTTTTCCTTCAGCATTTTGAAAGTTAAAATATATATAATTCAAATATGTATCCATCATTTTTAATCTCTATTCCTTCATAATATATAGTAGGGGCGGAAAAAAGTTTTTTGCCTCAGGGCGCCATTCGTGCTAGCGCCGGCCCTGAAACTCTGGAGGCAAGGGTTCGAGGGCTCTCCCCAGGAAACTTTTTGAAATCTTCCTAGCCATGCAATTTCGGGATACTTTGGTGATGTTAGAGGAAACAGAAAGGAGTTTGGTTACTCTCCCCCCCCTCCCCGCGTTTTTTTTCAAAATAACGTCTTATATCTTTTAAGTTACTTTTGGTGTCGCTCGTGATAGTGTTCAATGTCCTTTCCCTGAAAGTGTTTCTGAAAGTAAAGTGTCTTAAAAGCGTAATTTCTCTTTTCTTTCTTTTTTCAAAGCTTGTGATCTGAATTTTTTTGCTGGGGGGGGGGGGAAGTTGACTTGCTCCGAGGGGATAGCTCCCCCCCCCCCGGGGGATGCCTGAAATAAACAAGGAGTACAGGTATATCTTAAGAGACAAGTATTTATGACTAGTAAATCTTCAACTCTTTTACACTTCTTTGGTGTTTAGTCTGTACATTTTTAGGGTGACCCCCCCCCCCTTTCACCAACCCTAGTTACGCCTATGGGTCTGTTGGTGTGTCACTTATTTTAGTTTCAGGACTGCGGCATGGACTAAACCCCACTTTTGGTATTTCAATTTTTATTTTTTATGATTGTTTTGATGTTTTTCTGGCCTATATTGCTGTCGGCTCCAGCGTGTTTTTGTTTGGGATTTGGGAGATTCTCGGCATCGCTCATTCTTTGAGACAAACCAACACTGAAGAGTCCTTGTCTCATTCTCAAACTTTTTTAAAAAATTTCACTTTTTTTTTATTTGTAAACCTTTTAAAATAAAAAAATTTCACTTTTTTTTATTTGTAAACCTTTTTAAAATATTTTACTACATTTCTGTTATATATTGCTTTAATTAAATTATTGCTGCTTTGCGCATGTATGTTTAGATGATAAGTGTTTATTTTTGCGTTTTAGTTTTTTTTTTTTTTTTTTTTTCAAATTTTTTTCATATCACATTTAATGCACGAGCAATAAACTATTTTTATTTGAGCCCTGTAAAAAACACAATAGTGAAGAATTAAGTTATCAAAGACTTCGTATTATATCTTGAAAGAAACTAACTGAAACATCAAACGCTATTTTAAAAACCAAAAGCTTCTTAAAATACCATGTCTGTCTTTTTTTCAATTTATTACAAATAAATATTAATTATTCTTTACTTTTAAAAGCATCTTTCTTTTCTCTCATATCTGAAAAAATCCTGAGATCAAAAGAAATCAATTTGCTTTGATCAATTCGCGTCGCTTTGTATCTTCAAAAGAGGAGAAGTTATTGTTCGACGCAGAAGTTTTGTAACAAAGATTTATGGGTCAAATATGAGAGCATGTTTCAAAAACTTTGAGCAAAAACTTCTTTTACCCTGTTTTTTAGTTTTTATAGCTTAAAATGAGAAAATTTAACTTTTATAATTTTACCAATATCTTTTAATGTACAAAGACTTTTTCCTCATTGTTTATTTAACTTTTCTAAGCGTGGTTCAAATAGAATATAATTCTTTTTTTCTTTCTGATGTTACTTTTTTATTGGTTTTATGAACAAAATCTTTAGTAAGTATTTACATTCAATTTCTCTTTGATTGTATTATGTTTTTCCTAGATCGTATAATAACTATATGTATATGAAATACTTCCACTGTTGGAGCAATATAAGAGGTATAATTTAAACGATAAAGTACTTTTGTGTAGTACCGGTGAAATAAGATACAAGTCCTTCCAATTAATATACAAAACATCTTAGTTCACCCATATTTAGTAACAAATTTTGAAAACGATTTACGAATTGAAGTACACATAGCACCCATAAGTCGCTGTTCTATAGCATTAATTTGAAAGAGGAAAAGAGTTTTTAAGCCCCGCCCTGCCGGGATAGCAAATGTAACTGACTTCAGTCCATTCAGGTTTATGAAATAAAAAAAGCTACCACAGCTTTCTGCCTGTATTGCTAACTTATTGAATTGACACTTGTGATGACAAGTAAATGCATCAGGTAAATGTGTTAACACTGCAAAAGTTATTGCTCTTAATTTATTTCTGGTAAAGTGATGCTTAAAATATGGGTCTTTGTAAAGTAGTGTATACAGGAGTGATCCAATATAAACCGGATTGTAAGTACGCGGCTAATCCTGGAAAAACCCGCTGATAGGTCCATTAGACCTGTCCTAAACAGTTGGTTAAGCGATGTTTGCTCGGACATTAACGCTTGATCTTGGTGTTGTTTTGTGCAACTATTCTCGTTTTCCCCCTGCGAAGTCGTTATGACAAATTTCAAAGAACAAAAAAGTGTTTCAACTTTTGCTTCTTGCTTAAAAAATCGGCTTACCAAATATTTTAACAGGCTTTCAAGGATGACGCTACACTATTAAAAATTTCCGTAAGAAAATAGTAAAATAACCATTTATTTGATTGTTATTTTACCATATTTAATTCAAACAGTTGAATAACCATTAAAAAGATGGTACTCAAGCCACTGATTGGGAAAAAAATAGTTTATTCTCTGTTTATCCTAAAGAACGTTTAACTAACCGTAATTATCAAGCGCTCAATAAGAATCGGGCGTCCATCTTGGTTGCGAAACCTTACGGGTCGTACGTTGTTGATAAAATATGAATAAAGATTTATGACTTCCAATCTGCATGTGTATATAAAAAAAGAAGAAACAAAAAGTGGCTTAAGCAGTAGTTCCTAAATCGAAACATACACACGTAACTTAAAAATAGGAGACATCGGTTTCTCAAACGGTTTGCGAATGAGCGAACCCATAATTTGGGCTGTTGAAGCTTGTTTGTATTTTAATTTTTGCAGCAAATAAAATGATTTTCGTCAATATACAGTAAATTTTGACCAAAACTGACTTTGTATCCAAACAAAAACTGAAATCTCAATTTTAAGGCAGTCTGCCTGCTAACGTGGTGGTATCAAACGGCCGCTTTACGTGGTGTAGATGGCCGAATGACTAGAGCGCAAGGTTGGTATAACATACACCCGGGTTCGATTCCCGGACGCTTCACCTCTGTTTATACGCCTCGAAATGGCTCAAAAACGGTGAAAATTTTGTTTTGAAACCATTTTTAAATGGTTAAAAAACCGCAAACTTTTGTATTTACGGCTTTTTAACCAAGCTGATTGGAAATGGTTTAGGTCATGTAAAAATAGTAAAATGTTCCAAACTGTAAATTTAACGGTGAATCAGATGGACAGACTGCTGCCGGTTATTTAACCGTAATTTCATGATGAAATTTTTAACGGTGTATAAGCCGCACAAAAGTTTTCGAGCGGTTTCGACGCTTTAAATATGGTCAGATGACTGCTGAAAATCAGGGCCGGAGCCTCGAGTCGGCTCATTATTACTGATTTGTAATTTAAAATAGTTTACGGGAATGATAATGAGGGCCCCGACATGACTAGGGCCGCCATTGCTCAAGATCATGCACGTTCTGGGCACCCTTCAAAAGCTCAAAATGATGTAAACGTTAAAAAAGTCCTCCAAAAAATTAAAGAGGATCATTATTTTATGATCAACGAAATGGAGCAATGGATTTGCAAATGTATCATGTATGCATATATATCCATGTCTCTGAACTACTCTTCGGCCTTTCATGGGATATCCTCCATATTCTCCAGACAGAGACCTGTTCTTAAAAATGGAGAAAACTGTCCCCATGCGACTTTTTCCTGTTCCTAAGAAAGAAGAACATTTTAAAAGGGAAGCTCTTTGATGATGCTGGGGGCTATAAAAGCAGCTTACCAAAAAGCATTGGACGATATTAAAGTTGAAGAGTTGCAGAAATGATTTAATCAGTGGGATAAAAACTTGATAAATGCATCACATCTAATGGAGCATACTTTAAAGCAGACTGAAGAATTTTTTTTAAGTAATAATTTTTTTATAACAAAAGTCCAGGGGATTTTTAGGGGATCCCATCTCGTAAATATTAAAGAAATGTTTTCACTTTATTTCTTCATTTATTTTACATCATCAGTTTTGAAATTTTTGAATCGGGAAGAATTTTTCTTGTAATTCAGTTATGCTTTGTGTTTTGCCATCCAATTTTTATAGTACGCTTAACTATAAAATTTTCCTTTTAAAAACTAATAGAAGAATATCACTGAAATTTAACCCTTTTGACAAAAAAAATATAAAATATTTATTTTGCTTTAAGATAGCAGTTTTTGCCGTTAAAAAAAAGTACATTTGTATCAGTTAACACGTTGACTGCCAACCCACGAGATAACTCGTAGTAGATGAACTTGTTGAGAGACCAAATTACAAGTTGTCTTGTTGTTACCGACTTTTTTCATTTTTCAATACATTTATAGAAAGTTAGTAACTTTTTACTTAATAAAATGTTTTGTACAATATGTTTTAATTAAATTAAACTATCGTCTGGAAATCCATAAACTACAAACAGCGCTAGCAGTCAGCGTGTCCGCAGTCAAAGTGGTAAGAATTCAAGCGAAATGAAAGAAAAATAATTTTACAAATTCGATGCTGGTACATAAGAAATAAGGCTCATTTAGCTCTAGACGAACGTCTTGTCTAATGTAAACCCTGCAAAACCTGCATGGTAAGAAAGGACATTTGAGGCCAATAGCAAAATCGAGATCTGCTTTTCCGTGTCTTCTTTCTTGCCTTTTCGATTTTACTATGTCACTAGTTCTTTATGATAAAAGAAGATTAAGTTTTACAACATTGCATACATTAAAATGATATTAGAAAATGATATTAAAGCATATCAAATGCATCTTATTAAAATGGCAGCATTTGCATTTTGTTGAAATGAGTATTCTTCATTGAAATTAAATCATGAAACACGAAACAAAATAATTTTTTCCTTATTCTTATAGCATGCAAATGTCGGATATTTCAACTAGTTTTTATACATCGTTTACCGTGTGAGGAGAATAAGACCCCAACTTTTATTATAATCGATCTGAGGCATAATTTAGTTCTGTACGCCACTGCCCTTGAGTATCCGTTTGGCATGGATACTCTCGGCTAAATTAAATCCCTAGTGCAGATTGCATCAACGAGAGCTCAGGCGCCCCATCTAGGGGAAACTAAGCGTCAAAAAAATTGCGGCCACAATGGTACCACACTCATTGTGGTGACGCTGAAAGAGTTGGGACCAATCTCTGGGGACGCACTAGGTCTGCAATGGTTGATGACCAATACTGCAGCTCCATTAGAAAGAAAAAAAAAAAAAACGTTACTAAACATTTTTATGACAAAAATTGGAAAGAAACAAAAAAAAGTGAAACGAAGATCATTGATGCTGTGAAATCAGTTATTAATTAACCTCTTTTGACTATCGTCACCATTAAAAACTTTAACTTTCACTTCGATAGGTTTAAAATCTACGTTGCAATTCTACGTCGCAGTATTGAGAAATATCTGACTGGAAAATTAAAATTCAAAAATTAACGTTATGCGTAATCTATGATATACATATACGATCAAAAACCATTTTTTAATCTCTTTAAAGAACTTTTGCATCATATTACTTTTTAGCTAAGGCAATGTCTGTTAAATTCCGAGAAAAATAATCAATAAATCGGAATACGTAATTAGTTTTTTTTTAAATTATTCCTGCTGCGTGATTGTGACAGCTAATTAAAACTTAGAAAATAATCAAGAAGCTTATTAAAAATAATCTTCTTCGAATTTCTATATGCGTATAAATCATTTCACTGAAACATGTGAGCATCATTGAAATACTTTTTTTTCTTTGATTTCCTATGCAAAAATCTTTCACTTTTAACTAATTTCTTGCGCTAATTAAAGAAGTTGCAAAAAAAATGTCTCAAGCAGTTATTAAAAATATTGATGCATAAAAAACCGAAAACTTTTTTTAAAAAACCGTTTGCTTCAAAATTTGTATTTAAAAAGGATGAAACATAATAAAAACCTAATTAGCGTAAGCACAAAATACACGTAATATTTCTCAGAAAAAAATGATATTTAAAAAATTCTAATTAAGTAATAGGATCGGTTATTCAAATGTTAATATCTACCTATCGAGAAATTATATTGAAAATGAGAAAATATATTGAATTTCAAACATATTTATCGAATATAAAAATATTTCTCGAATTTTTATAAGATACAGGTTATTAGACAAAATTTACTAATAGCATTAAATTTTCTAGCAGGAATTTTAGATTGAAGCAAAATCTTTAATTTTATTTGTCATGTGCATGTTTTTTCTTTTCAAAACAGTTCATAATAAAGAACGCGATGTTCATACCTAAGGTATCAGGCGGCATGACGTAACCGCAAAAAAGATATAGAGAAAAGAAAGCAAAATTCAGATGATTCCGGAATCATCCTAAATGAAAAATATAGCAAATAGTTCTGACTAACTTTTCAAGATTACGGAAAACGCTCAAATGTTTTTATTCGAAGGTCCTAAAACTACGGGAAAATTCAAAGAATTAAGAAAGAAAATGGCGATTCTTTCTCTCATAGCTCCATTTCCCGAAGTGAAGAAGGCTTTCCTTGTAACTCCGAAACCGGCGTATGTACTTTTATTGGAAATTTCTGATTAACAACGTTCTATTTGTAAATATTTACATTCGGTAACGTAACATTAGATAATATATTACTACCTAAGCATGTATATTCTGAAACAAAAGTAGACTAAAAGCAAAACTGTAAAAGATACTAAATACTTATCTTGTTTCTCGCATACTTTTAAAATTTATTGCTTTGTATTGCTTCAAATCAGTTTCAAGTTAGTTAATATTATTCTCTCAAGATATTCCTTATCTGTAAGAAATTATTTTTTTTATTCTTAAGTTTTTTAATTATTTATACAGCTTTGTCAGATTCACTGAATTGCAGCAGGGTTTAGTAATGGAATTAAGGTTTAGTAATATTTAAGGAAATTTATCTGTCTCCATAGACAAAGTATTTAAAAAATCAAGCTATGAGAAAAACATTATTTATGTTTTGTTTTTTTTTCATTATTTTAGTTACACTTTCTGAAAACTTATTTTCTTATCTTTCTGTTACACCTAAAATGATTAATTTTATAATAAAATAAATTTTCTGAAAGTTTAATATATTTTGTGCTGCAAATTATGCTTTTTTTTAATACTATGCCACTATGCCACCAAATGTTCCGCAGCAGAAGTGGAAAATAAGGGGCACTTTATATTTAGAAGTTTATATTAGTTCATTCTATGGTTAATTCTATTTTATCTGAATAAGATTCTTTTTGGCAAAAAAAATATTGACTGAAATATTAAGCAGGGTATAAAAATTTTAATGTACACTGTTACCTAATTTATTTTCAGCTGTTATGTAATTAAGAATAAAGCTAGTTAGAAATATTAAACCTTATTGGATGTGATAATACTGAACTAAATGTTAAATCTACATAACAGAAGCAGTAAACGCAATGTAAAGAGCATTTGTCTACTATGTTACCTTACTTTAGTAACAAAGCAGACGTTTTAATGAAAATTAATAATTTCTTTAATAAAAGATTAAATTAAACATACTTTAGATGGATTAATGCACTAATAATTTATTTGATAATTTTATTGCAAAATGGAAAAGCAATCAATAAGACTGGTCTACAAAAAAAAAAAAAAAAAAAATTTCTGCCTAAAAGACTTTGTTAACTGATCTTAGAAGGATTTTTCACTCTGAACTCGAAAATGAAAACCATTTTTCTCTATCACGTAAGGATTTTCCGTGCAAGGTGCTGTAATAGTTTACATTAATCCCATTTACAATAAATTATTATAGTACCTTACAAGCAAAACTCTTAAGTGATAGGGAAAATGGTTTTCATTTCGAATTCAGCTTGGAAAATACTTCTGAGATCAGTCAATAAAGTCTTTAGGATCACCCCGCACCGCTTTTTTTAAGGGCAATGTAATTTTTAAATTAGAAGCACTTTCACCAAAAAAAAAAAAAATTTATTTTCTATTTACCATAAAACAATCGATTTTGACATGTTCTGGCATACTTTGCCTCAGGAATGCCCCTTTTTAACGTCCAGCAGTAATCTGCTAACATAGTTGCACTACACTTCCCTTAATATCTCTTTTCCATAACTAATAGAACCGCTCTCCATGTTCATCGCTTATACAGCTCCCACGTTTTCAGGGGGCATTTTTTTTTTCACACAACAAGACTTCTATGATAAAAAATAGTAGCTCATGCTCATTAAACGTGTCGTACAGTATCAATCTTTTGCCTATTTGCCTTTGTATCCCAATTCTGGCGAAATTCTTACCGAGAGCCGCACCCAGTGCAGTAATTTGATACGCACTTCCGTTCAGGGGTCTGCGGGGGTTGTTGACGACACTTCACTTAGTTTTCCAGCAAAATAAAATGACCACTGATTTAACGGTCGACATCCAAGAACTTTTGTATACGGTGTACTTTATCTCAATAAAACGGTGCTGCGTGATCGGAAAAACACTGAAAAAACGTAAACTTGGGACATTTCTTTCCTTATAACTAGAAAACCATAAGTGATAAAAAAAAAATTTTTGATAGCAGATATGGATTTCTCGTGCAAAAAACTTCAGAAAAAGTGAAATTCATTCTTGTGGCAAAACACGTTTTGACCAGTGTAATTTATTTGCTTAATTAAAAATACTTTGGATATTTTGAAACAGGCTTATTTTAATAACAGAGTAGACATTTTGGTGAAAATTTATAATTTCTTTAATAAAAGATTCAATTAAACATGCATTATATGGATGATTGCACTAGTAGTTTATTTGATAATTTTATAGTAAAATAGAAAAGCAATCAATAATAATTTATTCGGATGATTAAAAATACTTAACTGGGATATTCTGAGGCAAGCGTACTTAATTATTTGACTTAGTTACATATACTTAAATGATCCTCATAATATTTTCATTCGAAAATTATTTTGTATCATGTCTCTATCAGCCTCAGATGAATAGCAGAAATACAGATAGAACAGGAGGTTAGATGCAACTGGAGAAATCTCTTACATCTATAAACACATTCAACGTTATTATGCAATAAAATATTAAACCTCCAAAAAATGTTTTGTGTTACACGGTTTTATTTAAAAATAAACTAAAATGCAGTAAAGTGGTCGAAAACCGCGTAACAAACTTCCGTGACTTGAATTGAATTGAATTGAAGTACATTTATTTTCCAGTTCGTGTGCTTAGTCTCGGGACTCGCTTATGAACTGTCGTCCAATATGACAGATAGCACAAGACAATACATGAAAGATTTTATTACATCACAAAGAGGGGAAATAACAGAAATACACCCAGGGCAAGGTGGGAATCGAACCCACGACCTCGTTACTGCGCGCAAGCAGCGGGCGGAAACTGGTACTGAGACCGCTCGACCACCGAGGCCCCCTTCCGTGACTAATCAAGTTAAATAACATCGTTACATTATCCAAACAAAGCTATCGTTGCCATTCGGCAAATAAAAATTCTGATAATTTCCTCAGACCTTAATTATTATTTTTTTTTCTAATTAACGTTATAATAAATTATAAAACGGATCGAATATTGTATTGTCATCGAAGATAAGATTGTGTGCAAAGTTTGGAGATAATTTATGCAGTAATAGGGGTCGAAAACCTCGTAACAAACTTCCGTGACAAATTAAATAAAACCATGTAAAAAAGAAACTTCTACAAAATACGACAGACGGAATCTGTGTGTCAGAAATATCTACCGACGGTATAATCCACCTACTGTTCGACCACGGATTTTTGACATTTGGACGCTTCTGCGCATGGCAGAAAAGAACCAGTCCATTCGAGTTTTAGGGAAGTTCGTTTTGCAGGTGCGTACGCGAATCAGAATGTTTGCTGAAAGCAACTAAATTTATAAACTGGCATGTAGCATCAGTTCGGAAGAATTCAAATACGCTAAAACGAGAATAGAAACGGCACATTCCAGTAGTTTCTCCCTTGAGTTTGCAACTTACAAAGTAAAATAAAATGATGTAAAAAATATTGCATATTAATTTGATAGTCGCAAGTTATTAGCATTAAATATTCGTTTTCTGTATTAAGTCCATACTTATATAACATATATATATATATATATACAGGGTGTCCCAAAACGACCGCATAAACTCTGCACAGCTAGATAGGTTCCTCGTTGGGAATACATAAAATCTGCCCAAAGAAGCGTTCCTGTCCGATTCATAGTTTACGAGAAAAATACGAAAAGCAAAGTATGACGTCACTGCCGGTGCAAGAATAACTGTATTGGACATATCAACAACAGTATTTGCATATCTGTCCACATGTGGCTGCTATGTGTAAGGGTGTACTACTGCAGGTTTTGGCAACAGCATCCACATAAGCTCCATGTTTCAATAAAACTTTAGTTATCTTTTCATGACCAATTTCTATTGCATAATGTAATGAGGTACAACCATTTATGACATTGGCATTAACATTAGCTCCTTTCAGAATTAAAGTATCTACTATTTCTAAATGACCATTATATACTGCTGCATGTAATGGCGTCCAATCTCTGTCATTTCTAGCATTTACATCTGCTTTATTTTGAAGTAAGAAATTAACTATCTCCAGGTGACCACTTTCTGCAGCTTCATGTAAAGGAGTAAATCCACCCATAGCCTCGTTAATATCAACATTAGCATCTTTTAACAGTAAAACCTTAGCAACATCTACATGATTATTTCTGATTGCATAATAAACAGGTGAAAGACCACTCATATCTAGAACAACAGTATTAGCTTCATTTTTTAATAAAACTTCAACAATATCATTGTGACCATTTTGGGCTGCAAAGTGTAAGGATGTCTTGCCATGATTATCCACATCATTAACATTTAAACCCACTTCCTTTACAAAAAAGTTTACAATTTCCTTTCTTCCACATGCAGCAGCAATATGCATTGGGCTCTGACCATTGATGTCCTTAGCATAAGCATCTAAATTTTTATCAAGAACAAATTTTATAATCTCAAGACTGGGACCCATGGCAGAAAAATGTGGACATGAGGTGATTGTTAAAGCTTTATTGGAAAATAAGGCTAATGCTAGATGTACCGATGTTCAAGATATGACTCCTTTGCATCTTGCAGCACAGAGTGGTCATGTGGGAGTATTGATTGTTCTCCTTGAGCATGGTGTTGATGTTTGTGCTAGAGATAAGAATAATGCTACACCATTATATTATGCAGCAGAAAGAGGTCATAAGCAAGTTGTTGAACTTTTAATAAAGAAAAAGGCTGATG
Source organism: Octonoba sinensis (assembly GCA_038502835.1). Taxonomy (NCBI): domain Eukaryota; kingdom Metazoa; phylum Arthropoda; class Arachnida; order Araneae; family Uloboridae; genus Octonoba; species Octonoba sinensis. Next base: position 68,755,988 of record CM076604.1, read on the forward strand.
TTAATGTAAACGCTAATCATAATAATCTCACACCATTACATGTAGCTGCTCTAGAAGTTCACAAAGATACAGTTGATTTCTTATTACAAAATAATGCAAGGGTTAATGTACAAGACATTAAGGGTGGAACACCACAGCATGCAGCTGCCATGAATGGGAACAAAGATGTTATTGACCTCCTGATAAAAAATCAAGCTGAAGTAGATGCTAGAACTCATGATGGTATGACTCCACTACATTTTGCTGCTCTAAATGGCCATGGGGATGCTATTGACTTGCTTATAAAAAATAAAGCTGAAGTAAGTGCTAAGGCTAAGCATGGTCTTACACCGCTACATGCAGCTGTTGTCGGAGGTCACAAAGATGTTGTTAGTCGCTTACTTAAATATCAAGCTGAAGTTTATGCAAAAGGTTTTGCCGGTAGTACACCGTTACATTTAGCTGTGGAAGCAGGTCAAAAAGATATTGTTAAGATTCTGGTAACAAATGGAGCCAATACTAATGTAAAGAGTTCTATTTTAACACCGTTGCTCTCTGCTATTAAATATAATGCCAAGGAAATTGTTGAAATCCTTGTAGCAAATGGTGCAGATGTTAATGAAGAAGGTGGAAAACCTTTATCTGTAGCAGTTTTTGCCGGTAGTAAAGATATTATAGAAATTTTGTTAAAAAACAAAGCTAATATAAATATAAAATGTGCCAATAAAGTCACATTGTTGCATATAGCTGCTAAAAGAGGTCATAAGGATGTAGTTCAGGCTTTAATAACAAAAAAAGTTCCTGTTAATGCTGTAACTCTTGATAAAACAACACCATTATATTTTGCAGCACAAGAAGGTCATGAAGAAGTTGTTGAAATTTTGATTGCAAATGGAGCTGATGTTAATATTGGAAATACTGATTGTTCTCCCCTACATATAGCTGCACTATCTGGCTATAGTAATGTTGTTGAAGTGCTATTAAATAGTGGTGCTAAAATTAATGTTAAGGACTACGATAATCGAACACCTTTAGAATTAGCAGTTTCACGCGGTCATTTGCAAGTGGTTAAAATGTTACTTGATCTTAAAAAAGTAAATATAAATGGTAAAGGCAATAGAGGTTATACAATACTGCACATCGCTTCACAAGAAAATAACTTGGAAATGGTAAAATACCTAACAGAGAAAGGATGTGATATTAATGCCAAAAATGCCTCTGGTTCAAAGCCCATACATATTGCAGCTAGAGTAGGTTTCAATGATGCCGTAAAGTTTTTTCTTAGTAAGGGATTAAGTGTTAATGAGTTTGGTATGGCCAACCAGACATTACTGCACTATGCTGTAATGAAAGGTCACTTAGAAACTGCAAAGTATTTGATAACACAAGGTGCTGACGTTAATGCTAAGGATAGTAGTGGTATATCTCCTATGCATCTAGCTGCTGTCTTTGGCTACAAAGACGTTATTGAAGTTTTATTAAAAAATGGTGCATTTTATAACGCTATTGACATGCTTCATAGAAAGCCATCAGAGGTGACTAACAACAAAGGTGTTATTAATTTATTAACATCAACTGAAAAATTATACGAGTCTGTAAAATCTAATAGCTCTTCAAGAGTTGAGAATGATATTAGAAGCGGAGCATTTGTTAATGCAAAAAATGTCAATACTGAAACATCATTACATTATGCTTCATGGAAAGGTTATGATGAAATAGCTCTGATTCTATTACAGCATAAAGCCAATCCTAATGTGACTGGTAATAAAGGATTTACTCCTCTACATTATGCTACTAAGTTCTCACATTTAAAAATTGTAAAAGCTTTATTGTCTCATGGTGCTATATATAATGCTATTCCTGACAATGGTAAAACACCATCAGACTTTGCTGTAGATAAAAATATAATTAATCTATTTAAGCTCATTGATGAGTCATTCAAAAAAGTTGAAAAAGGTAATGTTCAAGTTGTTAATAACCTAAATAAGATAAAAGATATTGATACAGTAAAAGCAGTTATGAGTGCTCGTAATAGAGAAAACAAGACATTAATAATTGCTGCAATGCAAAGTAACTTCTCAAAAATTGAGCAGTTAAAACAGATATGGCAAAATGATGTAGATGCTCAACTTAATGCAGCTTCAGTACTCTTGAATGAAGCCAATTATCAAGAGGCATTAAGTGTTTTTAGAAGTGTATTTAAAAGAAGAAAAGAAATACTTGGATTGGATAATCCTGGCACTTTAGATATTCAGGCATACATTGCTAGAGCATTATGTGCACAAGGCACTTATGAAGAAGCTTTAAATACCCTTGAAGAAGTTTTTCAGAAACAGAAAGAAATGTTGGGTTTGAATGATAAGGATACATTGAATACAAGAAGTATGATTGCTTTTGTGCTGCATAGACAGGGAAAAGATGAAGAAGCTTTTAATATTTATCAAGAAGTTTTTCAAAAACAAAAGGAAGTACAAGGGCCAAATCATCCTGATACTTTAGATACCCAGTTTCACTTGGCATTAGTATTAGATAGGCAAGGAAAATACGAAGAAGCATTAAGCTTCAATACAGATGTTTTTGAAAAAATATTTTAAATAGAAAAAAAATGTGATGCAATATCACAGTCCAGACGATAATGTTTAAAGCGAACGTTTTAATCTAGCTGTGCAGAGTTTATGCGGTCGTTTTGGGGCACCCTGTTATATATATATATATATATATATATATATATATATATATATATGTATGTATGGCTGAAATTACTAAAATTACTGAAAATGTTTTTCAAATAAAAAAATTTTCATAAGTAGTAATAGGAGGGACTTTTTTTTTTTTTTTCTTTTTCAATAAGCAAATAACTAAATTTAGTAACTAAACCTGTAAAAAATGTTCAAATTTTGATAAATTTCATCAATATAAATAGTTTTTTTAGCTAAAAATAATTAAAACTTGGAGAAAAAAGTATACTTATTTTTTTAATTGCAACATTTTTTTGAGAATGATCCACGTACATACGTCACTTCAAAACTCGTCTAAAATGAACTCTAAACGAATTTCGAGGGTTGCCCATATTATTCGTAAATTTGAATGACATTTCTGGGCGACATTTTTCACCTATACAATACTCCCTTTACGTCGTACAATAAAGTAATAAGCATAACAGGGCACTGCTTTTGCTTAGGAACTGGAATTTCCTTCACGCATACTAATTTAATTACTTCTTTTAAAATGTATGCTAAACTCATTTGTTACTCAAGATTTGAAAAGTCTTTCATTTTTCGAAATTTACTGCGCGTTATTGGTTTCTAACCATTGCAGACCTAGTGTGTTCCCAGAGATTCGTCCCAACTCTTTCAGAGGCACCACAAGGAGTTTGGTACCATTGCCACAATTTTTGACGCTCAGTTTCCCCGTAGATGGCGGCACCTGAGCTCTAATTGATGCAAATTGCATTAGGAATTTGATGTAGCCGAGATTATCCAGGCTAAACGGATACTCAAGGGGTCTTTAACATGCCGCATTAGGCATTATCATACGAAGTCGGCGCTGTCGAATTTCTGCATCTTGAAAATCCAGACTTGGGCCAGGTTTTTCAATTCACGTCCGGGTCAAGTAAATCAAAGTTTTGAGGCCATGGTAGCCTAGCGGTTAGAGCGTCGGACTTCCACCTGGAAGGTCGCGCGTTCGATACCCGTTGAAGAACCGCCATGTACACTTGGGGATACGTGCATGTAAAATCAGTGGACCCCTCTACCTCGCCCTGTGCGCAAGCAATCCTAAGGCCTCGGCTAATAGGTAGGGGCCTGGTAGAGAAAATGCTTGATCCTGAAAACTTCGGCATACGAGGCCTGCGCCTTACCACTACGCCACCCTGCCAGCTCATTTTCAAAGTTATGTAAACTGATAAAGTATTTATTATGCGTTGCTAAACATTTTTATGCCAACAATTGTAAAGTAAGTAACGAAAAAAAAGTGAAACGAAGATTATTGATGCTGCCTCTAATAGTCTGAATACAAAACAGGTAGTACATTTTTCTATGTAGTTCTCGTTTCTACCATTATTCAAAGCTGCTTATTTATTCATGCATTTAACTCTCCATGACTTGGCACCGCATACGAAAAGTTTCTGTAAATAACTCAAAGCAGAAAATCTCTTGTTTCCTTAAAGTGCTATGAAAAAATCGGAATTTAATTAACTAAAAGGTAAATATGCAAAATGTTTTTAAATTTTCCAATACGAAAATAAAAACCACAATCTGAAGTAGTTTCGCTTTTAAACTTTCGGAAAACTTGAGTCACAGCTTCGTTTAGTTTAAAAGATTTCTTTACACGCAAAGTTTAAATAATCTCTTCAATTTTAGCAAGTTTGAAGGAAAATGTGAGCGTGTTTTTAATGTCATTTTAAGCATCGAGCTAAATTTTCTTCACTAAACTTTCGTAAAAAAATTTCCAATTATTTGCTCTTGCTTTGCGAAATTTAATTTTTAACAGCATAATACACACTCCTCCTTCTGAAATGTGTTATAATATCAATATAAAAAGAATTAAGAACACTCTGCTGAAGCGTTAATTGTGTAATGACACCGATTTAAAAAATTGTTTTATTTTACAATTGTGAGTGATTTGTGCAGACTTTCTAAAAGTAAATTACACACAATATTGACATCCCTTGCAGATTAACTGAGCTTTCATTAGTTCTGATGCATGAAAACTATGTTATTTTCATCTGTTAACTTTAAAAGTATTATGGTATGTTAATGTTTTCGCTATCTACTAACCTAAGCGCTATTGTCCTGGATTTCGAAGGTCAGTTTAGTTTTATAAACGAAAAAAACTTTCTTTACTATGATTTTAAAATCAACACATAGAAACGCTATTTCTTCCTGGAGGAAAGTGGACTGCTGAGCACCTCTGCGTGGCTGCATGACGTCATTATACTCTCTCTGTCCGCTTTCTCTGAACGCTCTGAGCGCTTTTTCTCTGCAGGGAAGTGGGCGGTTAGTTAAGCTGCTATTGGCTAACTCGACTGCTGAGCACCTGTGCAATTGCTGCATGACGACATTAGTCTGTTTCTGTCCGCTTTTCTGAACGCTTTTTCTCTCTGGAGGGAAGTGGACTGTCAGTCAAACTGCTATTGGCTAATTGGTCTGCTGAGCACCTGTGCGTTGCTGCATGACGTCCTTTTTCTCTCTGAACGTTCTAAACGCTTTTTCTTTTTGGAGGAAAATGAACTGTCAGTTAAACTGCTATTAGCTAACTCGTCTGCTGAGCACCTGTGCGTTGTTGTATGGCGCTATTATTCCTTCTCTGCCCGTTCACTTTAAATGTTGTGTATGGGTTGCTGTGAATGTCCGAAATCGGAAAATGTCGACAATCACCGGTCTGGTGGATGGTAAATGTCGACATTCACCGATGATTGTCAACGTTCTGTATTTTGTGCATGTCCACATTTACCGATGATTGTCGACGTTCAGTGTTTCGTGCATGTCGACATTCACCGCTGATTGCCGACATTTCACAGTAACATATGAATCATAGCTTGTACAAAATCCGCTTGTACTCTAAATAAACATCATGAAACTAAAACCACTATTCTTACATTCATCGGATTTACAAAAATAACTTTTCAAGCTAAGGAAATCGCATATATTTTTAAAATGCTTCCGAATAAAAGCTATAAAACTATTCCATAGCTCCTGTAAAAAATATCACCACACAAATACGTTCCGTGTTCTATTTCTTATTCAGAGACACAGTCTGTAGAAATATTTGTTGTAAACTTAAAAAAGCTGAGAACAATGTTTCTGAGATACTTGTTAGAATCTGATATGTCTGGTATACATGTACTTACCGTGCTAAAATCTTATTTGCTGATCATCAAAAGGAGGTTTCATTTTTATTTTCTTCTATTACACAGCAAAAGAAATATATAGCAGAAAGTGTTGAATTCGTAAAAATTAGCAAATTTTGAAGGATTTACAAGCTTTAAAGGGAACCCATTTCGACCATTTTTGGAAAATGTCTGTGCATAGTAAAATGTCTGTATCTGTTTATCTGTGGTCGTGGTTTTTTCCCTGAAATATTTAAGTGTACAATCGTAGGAGATATAAATTATGGAATTGAATTACAACAAAATTTTCCACAAAATAGAAGTTCGAACCTGAATAAGGGAATAACTGAATAAATAAACAAGTAAAATAATTTTTACAATAGGAAATATGTCTTTTTAGTTATTTTTCCACACATTTAGAATGAAAAGAGTAAATAATAAATCATTCATATTAAAAAATTGTCTGCAGGTAAATCGCTTTCCTTTCGCTTTGATTCAATAAGTCAATCATATTTTTTTTCAATGCTAAGTTAACCAGGACATGTATTTCGATTTTTATAAATGTTTATTATTTTTTTTCTATTCTTTGAGTTAATTTCTTTCCTTAATTAATGCTTCTTCATCAGACAACTATTTGACACATTAAAACACGACGTTCAAAACTGAATTAAACTATTTAATAAAACCATAAACACATAAAAATGTACAGACGGTTACAACAAGGTTAAAATTTCAACGTCAAGGGATCACAATAAGGACTCGGGCAAAAAAAAAGAGAATTAAAATTTGATTGAATAGTAATAATAATCTTATTTACATAGTAGATTTGGAGAGCTGTTGTATTGTTGTCGAGTGTTCACGAGAAACGCGGAAGAATGAGTGCGTTGCTCCTGAGTCTAACGGAGCCATTATGTGCAGGAGTCCGACTTCCGCCCCTTTGAGAGGTCTCTTAATTTTTTGAACCAGCTCCCACATGAGAGACCATCACCTGGGATTGGCATCCCCAGAGGTATCGTTTCACTTGGAGGACATTGCAGCCATGGCGGATTTAACATGAACCAGCTCCCTTAGCGTACACGGACCGCAGCAACCAGCCGCGAGAGGTCGTCAGCCTCCCAAACACTGACATCAGTCAATGTTGCTTCACTTTCAGTGTTCTGTGGCAACCGAGCTTCTACCGACTGGTACACTGCGGGACATTTGGAGAGCTAAATAACTTCTTATGGCGTTTTTGTTTTAATAGATTTCCTCATTATATAAGATGTCCATCATTAATTCGTATTGTGAGCAAACAATTTGGTGCCTTCTTATATATAAGCGGCTAATTCTGTCTGTCTGTCTGTCTGTCCGCTATAGGATCCCAGGCCGTTTTACCGATCGGGACCACATTCGGCACGGTTAATGTTTACGACCCCAGAAACTCATCGCTGCAAAAAGGAAAGTTGTGACTCAATTAGGTTTTTTTTTTTTTTTTTTAAATTTTTCAATTATTTTTTGACCCGTTTTATTTTATTTTTGCATTGTTTCCCTCATTTCCAAACATATAATTACAGTTGCCGTGTGAACAATCAAATCAATGCAGTTGCCATTATTATTGTAACAAATGTAACAAATATACTCATATTAATCGAAACGTTTTTTTAACATATTGAGTGAGGCTTCGCTGTTTTCCAATCTTCGTTAAAAATTAATGTATACGCGAATTTAATTTAATCCTTTCTTTCTTTTTAATCTATTTATTTATCGTCTGCGCTTTGGTAAAATAGTAGGAGAACCCACCCCGTTTCAAAACCGCCAATTTGGCGTCCACCTCGCAGAACGATAAAACAGGCTTACGATCAAATCAGGATAACCAAGATGGTTTACTTACTCATCGCCAACCGCGCCAACGGAGTGGGCTCTCCTAATAAGATCCAACCATAAATCCGTAGTAATGGGGGGGCAGTAAGCAAAGGGGCGTCCTCGCCGCCTGACCTGGGTAATTCAGTTTGAATTAGCAGACACCTTTGCCCAAATCTTTTTAATTACAATTTATAATATCTAGAACATCGGTCATTTCGTATGACCGCCGGGCTTACTAGTGTTTAGATAACGAAATAACCAATTCTTATGAACCTTTAATAATATATTGAACATTTAATGTGTAAAAGCCCGAACCTAGATGAGAACACGGTAAATTTTGCCTTTGAAAATACTGTTTTCGCTTTATATGTAAAATATAACCAAAATTTTTATTTTGTTTTTTACAAAAACCGTTAGTAGAAAAATAACGTCAAAAAAGGCTCAAAGAAATAGTTTCAAACATGTTAGTAATTACTTTTTTTACTATGGAGCCATAATGAGAGAGAAACGTATGACTTCCTTCTCTTCGAGACCTGATTTTGACTCTTCTAATAACGTCACTCTAATGTGCTCATCGGAGCGATAAATTAGTTTTTCTACGAAAATTTCAAAAATAATGAAAAAATTAAGTCAGTGGACTGTTTATATTCTTCACTTCCTGAAAGTTTCATAAAATAAAGAAAAGTTTATCTACTAATTACTTCTGCGAACGTTATGAAGTGTATTCATACCGTAAAACTTTGTCTAAAAGTAAAAGATTTGAATTTTTCGATTTTTTATATTTACTATAGTATTATCATAAAAATGTATTTATAGAAAAAGTGAGTTGGTTCAAAGAATACGTTCTTTTTTTAGAATTATTATTTTACATTTTATTGCACTATTTTCATAGTAATGTCAGCTAGGGGCCGTCGTAACCTAGTGTTTAGGACGTGGAGCTTCGGAGGATCTCGGGATCGATACCCGAGCCACTGAAGACCCACCATGTACACTTGGGGATGTAAAAACCGTGGACCCTGAAGTCCCGAGGTAGTTCCAAGGGTACCGGAGGGTGAGGATTTTCCCTTCCTTCACTCTTAGGTCAAAAAAGGAAGGTGGCGTATTTGTGGTGACGCCATTTAGTGTCCTCCAAATACATAATGAGTCAAGTCGTATTTCCACCGCTGTGGCGCTCATCTCTAAGCGGAGGGCGCTCCTGACTGCTTTAATTCCTAGTGTCACTGAGAAGGGGAGCTAAGAACTGAAAGTGAAAAAAAAAACAATTTTTTCATCTTCAAAAAAAATGTTTAGTTCCGATGCTGCATTGTAATCTAAAAACACTAAGTACCAAGAAATAAATCATATCTTCACATAGTTAATTTTCCTTAACCTATACCTGGATTATCATTAAACAGTAAGATAAGAATCACTTTTTTGCTTTAAGAGTTCCTTTAAGTTTATCAACTCGAATAAACTTAAAGCGAAAGTTTATAGTTTGCAGAAAGTTATAAGTAAATGTTATGTCGATAAATGTTTTCAATATATCATTCTAAAACTGTAAATCGATACTCGCGCCCTTCATATTTTATTCCGAGAAAAAATTCCGTTCATTTATTAGGATTTAGTTTCCACGGTCTCCCACGCACCTACTAAAAATATCTTTCATGCTATTGATTGATTGTATAGCCTTACAGTATTATTTAAATCCTCAATTTTTGTCTCTTATTGCCAAAATAGAAAGATGGATATGGGTTAAGGACTCTATAAAGGTTGCTAGAGTAGTTAGTAAAAAAAATCGTTAAGAACAGCTAAATATCATTTCAGAAAACCCTTCGATGATTCTGCTGCTTACTGCAGCATTACGAGGAATTCCAGCTTATAAATAAAATAAATCAAAACTATACATCATGTTGTGCTTACTGGAGATGCACCGATAAGCAAACTAGACGATTATCGATTAATCGCCAGAAGATAATTGGCCAATAAGGATTATTAGTTATCATGCCCATATTTAGTATTATTATTTATCTATCACTGTTCTTTTTGTTTAGAATTTTCAACTTTATAGACTTAGATAACAGTTAATTTTTGTGAGTAATGGTTTCTTTTCCCCCATTTTTATATTTTAAAAAGTTATATTTTCAGATTTTATTCAAATTCTGTGAATTAATTTTCCTATCGATTCTTAATAAAATCGCATACTGTTAACTAGACCTGAAGGTTCGAACAGTTAGATAGTAGCTAGTGGCCAGTAGACACTTTTAATTTAATAGCATTATTTTTATGAATAGAAGCCACTTTCTCCAAGATTTTTATTCTTATAATGTCTGTAAAGAAATTTTAAGTGCATTCCTAACGCTAGACCTTGGAGGAAAGTATTTATTTGCGAGAAATGTTGCAGTATAGTATGCATTTTTATATGAATAGAAAAAATTAAATGTAAATAATTGCATTAAATGTCAATTTCTGTGGAAAAAAATTAAAAGCGTGTACATATAAATTCTAAATAATCAAAAGATATTCAATAATGATAAATTTTTTATTCAATGAAAAATTAGCCATTTTTAAAGTAAACTGTAAAATGCATATATATAGTGTAAAAATGAAAATTGTGTGAATTGGAGTATTCTCTCAAAAATTTGGGGGGAGGACCGGCAGACATGCATATCCTCATCTCATAACCCCTAGCTTTTCATAATATTTTTAAAAGATTACATGAAATTTTTAAAAGAGTTTTGCTTTAATGTTGTGTATTATTTTCACTTTATTTTGATTTACTTCTGTTTTTAGCTGCATTTTTATGAATTTTTATTCATTTTTTTCTCTCGTTTTTTGGAAAAGTGGGCTAATTTAAATGAGCGTCTGCTGATTTTAAGAATTTTTTTTTTAATAAAAATGCGTTCCCCCCTTTACAATGAAACTTTAAATTTTGAAAATTGGGAGAGCTTTTGATTATTGGAGTGGGTAATACATTGAATGGAATGGAGGAAAGGAGAACTACAATTCTAAACTAATGGTGGTTAGTCGTGATTTTCGCCCACAAATTCCTGTTTACGAAGTAGGACGCTTTATCTTCATGTATGACCCTTATTTTAAGAGGTCAGGAGTAGACAAACGAATCGAGCGTGAAGTTCGTTTAAAAACCAAGCCTCTATGCGATAAGACCAAAGTTGCTGCAATGCTGTGAAACTCTGTATGTGCCACGAGCTCACGTCAAACTTTCACGTGCATGTTCGATATGAACATGCTTAAGGGGCAAAATTCAACTGCCGCAAGCGTTGCTCCATATCATGAAAATGCACACGTCTAACCTTTTAAGGGCCACGGGGGTATACGATTTTAGTCACAAATCTTTAAATCCTCATCATTGCGGTTTTAAGATTTCAACTTCTTTGATTATTTTTGTTCGGCAGAAGCACCGTTAATGGAATTTTCTTCTGATTATTTCTTGCCTAAATGATATCGCAGATATATTCTGCCTATAATAAGCCGTCTGTATGCACTAAAACCTCAACGTAACAAGTCTCGAAATTCTCCAAATTGCGTTTTTAACGTTTCAACTTCTGAAACTTTTTTATCCTCAGAAGCGTCATCAATGGATGGCTCATCTGTATACTTCTTTCCTAAATGTTACCGAATATGTATTTTATATATAATAAGATACCTATATGTACTAATAACTTAATTTGGCAAAAAGTCGACTTCGATCGTTTTTCCCCGAATTTCTTCATTTACTAGCAACTAAAAATGAGAAACTAGAAATTTCCCTCCTTCTTATGCTGCAAATAATACTTTTAAAAATTAAACTATCTATAATTTGATTTTGTAATCCTACTAAATCTATGATTTACTAAAATTTTGTAAATTCTGAACTACTACATAATTTTAATTAAAATCAGTTGCAACCTATTCTTTTTGCATTGATACCAACTTAACTAATTTTAAAGTACTTTCCTTTCCCCGCAGATGTAAAAGAGTACGAAAACTAATAACATCCTCAATTAAAAAAGCAACTTCAATGAATTGTTCTACTCAGACATTCATTGTACTGTCTTGATTAAGAAAATTAAGATGAAGAAAGTAACCAGATATTCTTCCTTTCGAGGAAGCAAGTTCTAATTCATTATGACGCTGGTGGAACCTTAAACTATCAAAATAGAACGTTTTAAATTCCGGTAACAAGGCAGCGTAAAATTAAAATTGCAAAATTAATTTTTCTTTTCTTCATTCAATACCTCTTTTCATACTAAAAGACTAAAAGGTTTTTTTTTTTTTTTTTTTTTTGCATGTCTGTGGGAGTGGAGTATGGATTTGCTTCATGAAAATTGTTTGGAACAAAACAAAACGAGTTTGCTTTCCTATATACCAACACACAATTTGTAACAGAAAAAAAGTATATATTTTATATATATAGGGTTCAAAGGTACGTGTTAAAATGCGTTGCGAAAAACTTTATAGGTTACAATATTTCCTAAACTTTATAGGTTACAATGCGTATACGTATTTCCAACTCAATGGAAGCGCCACCCTATGGAGATAATTGAACCCACGGAAAACGATTGATTGTTAATGCAGAGAAAAGAGTTTAATGCAAAGAAAATAAAGCTGTATATATAAAATAAAATATACGAATTTTTTTTAATACATACTTCCAAAACACATTAGAAATACGTCTTTAAGTACAAAATACATGTAAAAAGAAAACTGGAAAAACAAATTAATGAGAATTTTGCTGCTGCATGGCAGATGCGAGCGAGGTGATATTCGATTCAGTAGAAGTTAGTTTTAGCCTCAAATTTGGGTCGACATTTAATTTGCTTCTATATTTATTTTTAATTAATATTATATTGAGAAAAGCAGTTTCACAAAGATAAGTGATTGTGGACGGAATTAAAAACAGAAGTGCTTTTCTTGACAATGACGAGAATTCATTTTTAGATTTGAGCCAAAATTCTCCCAACTTTAACTGGGTAAATTCGATCCGCCTGCAAGCGTACCACCTGAAGAGGCTGCACGTATCACTGGTGGTACGCGTACCACAGTTTGGGAAATACTGCACTAGACAACCGAAGATTCCTTCACAAATATATAACTATATTTAAATGTATATTTATGTTCATATATATATAGATAGATAGATAGATAGATAGATAGATAGGTAGGTAGGTAGATAGACAGATGGATGGATATAGATATATGTATAGATATAGATAGGTAGATATAAATGTCATATTTTTCGAAAAAAACTGACTGTCGGTTCGACGAATTGACAGTAGTGATTAATTTAAGAAAATCATATTGTAATGTTATAGTATTCCCAAAAAGTAAACCACTAAATTTACTCTTAATCAGGTTGTGAGGGCATTTTTTTTTTCTTTTTTTGTTTCGCGGGCTTATTTGATGAATTCTAATCATTAATTGTTTCTTTAGGTGTTCATTAATATGTCTCATGAAAGTACTCGCACTCTTTTGAAAAATGAAATCAATTAGTTTTGTTCTGTAGGTAAGTCTTTTATGCTCACACTAAAACAAGTTTGACTAAATGAAAAGCATACAATAGTTAAGGTTTTCAATCGATTTATTGAATAAAAACGTCAACTCTAAAGTTACACAGACGCTGCGACTTATATGACAATGGAGATAATTTTTGGCACACTTGAAGACAAATTTAAGTTAAACATTAACTTTTCTTATTATGGTTGAATCCCATTGAGCAAGTGATTTGGGACTCCAGAAATGTCCAGAAATTAAATCAATATTAGCATAGTACATGACTTTCTTCAAAGCATTGATTTTACTTTGATATCCATAATTCTTGTTCAAATAAAGTTTTGCAGGGAAAATCGTGAAAGAAGCTTTTCACCTATCTTAATGATGTAAGGAATGTAAAAGACACTTCAGGTTTTGGGGACCTTATATTTACTTCTTTTAGAAATGAAATTAATTCAGCGGTTCGTTAAAAAAATATCACATTCAACCAGAAATGAGCTTCATTTATAACTCAAATGTTTGCATGTAAGAGGGGATTTTCCTCAAAAATAAACTAAAAGGAATTATGAAGAAAAAATATATGAAGAAAATATAAACATTTTTATTAAACTGATGGTTCATAAGTTTAATGAACATCATCAGATATATAACTAGTACGTTATATATCTGAATTTCCGAATTTTTAAATGTAATGTTTAAAAGTACATCAAGTTAGTGAATACTAATTATGAGATCTTTCGGAAAAATTGTCTAAGTTTTTTTAAGTGAATATTTTTTTAAAAATTGTATTTGTATGTTTTGTGGATTTGGTTATCCATTTATTTATTCACCGTTTTTTTTTTTTTTTTTCAAAAGCAGCGAAAGAAGAGGCAGAAGTTCGAGGACCGAAGTGAATAAAGTTATTTATTTTTGAAAAATGTTGACTACTTATTAAAAAAATAAACAAAAGCACTTCGAAATAAAATAAATAATAAGGAAAAAAGAAAAGAAAACTAATTGAAATTGAATAGTACTAATATACGAGGGTCATGAATATGGAACATATCGAATCTTTTCTTCGGTCGGGAAAGACATTTCCCAAAAGATTTGTAGATGAAAAGGCATCTATTCAATTTTAGCACAAGAGATAAATTGCATTTTAGATTGATGAATCCATGAATAATTTGCTCTCTTTCATTTTCAGAAAAAAAAATTAACAGCTGAAAATGTTTCTCTTCAAAAAATCAACTTATTTATTTAGATTGTTGCAAAACTATAAATGTAATAAGTTTTTAACCAATATTTAATTGCAAGCATTTTTTTGTTATGTTACTAAAAAGGTCAAAATAATAAATGCAACCAAATGAAATGCGCGAAAATAAAGCAATATTTTAGAAAAGGTCTTCTAAGAGAAATGCTTCTCCTGAAATGAAAATTAAGTATTTAAACAAATTAGTACGTTGCTCATATACTAATTTATTTCAGTGTAAGAGCATTTGTTAAGTATGTATTTCTTTAATATGTCTTTTAAAGCCAAATGGCTGCAAATGAAGTTATTATTTAATGGGTCCGGTAATTTAAAATCTACATGTGTGTAGACCTCAGATCACCATAAATCATTGCACTATTACCAAGCATAAAATACTTCAAAATGTAATTATTTCAAATACGTTAATAGATTACAATGCTACAAGTATTATTTTCAAAATGTGTTATATTAAGTTGTATGATAATAAAATATACTTGCTTATTCAATCGACTTATTTCTTTTTAAATTACTTCTTTACTTTTATCTTATTTAAGCTATTTTAAGAAAACAGCTAAAAGAATTCATAATTTCATAATTAATCCAGTATATATTTCGGTGTGTACAAAATATTTTGCTAAGTTTTAACAATACAACTAAGTTTAACAATTTGCACGTACAGTTATAAACAAACATATACAAGCGAGACCACTTAATGGAATAGCCAATTTGACACGAAAAATTATTTCAAGTGAGATATTCAATTATCCGGGATAGGAGAAACAATATACTACAGTTAGGTACATTGAAAATTCATTACATTAAGCGGAATATCTTTTAACCGATATTCCTTATTAAGCGAGTTCAACTTTATATATAAAGTAGAATTCTCTATTTTCTCAGAAATTGTATCTATAAACATCACATATAGGTGAACAAATCCAAAATGTTCTAAGGTACAAAACATGAAACTAGAATTTCCCAAAATAAATGGCATCAAAGTGTTTTCTCCTACTTAATTATTGTAACTTTTCTCTTTAATAAAAGATAGGACGCCACATTTTAGCTTAGAAATAGAAACAACGTAAATTTTCTCTGTTAGTTCTGATGTCTTTCATTATGTTTCCGATTCCTCAGGGTGTAATAAATTATTTCCTATCTACCTACATACAATTTAGATTTGGAATCCCTTCAGACTTTCCATAAGTTTGCAACTGCTCATTGAGTGAATAAATTTTGCAGAGTTTTGTAATCTCACAAAGCAATTCTGAGGAAATAAATTCAGTTAGCCTTTCTAAAAGCACGCGAAAAGTTAAAAACGTTCTTGGTCTCTACAAAAGGGAGCACAACAGAAAATTGTTTTTCCTTTATATTATATTGTGAAATCTTTTGTAATTTTATAAAAATATATCTGCTGTTTGCAAATGGTAATAAATGAGATGGGATTTAAAGTAGAATAAAATTAAATAGCTATAGTAATGAAAAGTTTTAACATCAATCGAAATGCATGGAAGTTGGGGAGTATATCAGTGCTTATATCCAAAACATATCATGAATAATAAAGTGCTCTCTAATACTGTACTTATTTGTTGTGCAGATAATTTTAATACATTTTCCAGAGTTTTACTCTTAAAGTTTCAATTAAATATGCAACTCTTTCACAACATGAATAATTGCTTTAATATTTTCGAAAACGACTGAAAATAATTAATTGGCAAACATGTTTTCTAGCTCATTTCATAAATATGCCGGGTTTTGTTAAAATAAATAAGAGATTTGTTTTACTTCTTTTATAACATTTGAAGAATTTTTTTAATTGTAACTAATTTTTGAATATGCTGAAAATATTTTCACTAATGAAAAAACATATATTTTACGAAACCTATAAGTTTGTTAAGGTAAACGCGCTCACGTTTATCACCTAAAAGAATAAAATGCTGCCAACATCTGCGTCAGTGAATATTTTCTTTCAATGGCATTACATTTACAGTTATTTTCAGGGCTGTATTGGAGAATCTACGACGGTATATGAGGTAAACTTTCTGGTTTGTTTCGTAAAATAGCGTATATCCACAGCTTACGATATTTCATAAAAAATTCTAAATTTATGCCAGATAACTTTAACATCTCGATTAAACACACTATCAACTTTGCCGGGATCTGGGTGTAAAACTGAAATTGTGGGTATCCTGTAAAGTAAACTATTATGGATTACAGTACAACATGCAGAACTGTTTAGGCAGTCATTTATAGAAGATGTGTTTGATGAGTGGTTCCGTAAAATAAAGGAAACAAGATGCACAAAAAAATACCTTTACTGACATTCAAAGTAATAGCCAATAGCTACGTTACACTTTTGACATTGGATGTACAGCTGCTGGCAACTACCAACAAACGCTTATTTCAGTATCCTGCGTTTCCATACGTTGTTAGATCGTTTCGAATGACTGTTTCTGGATTACGGTGACGCGCGTCGATGTAATTTCAGAGGTTTCCGTTCGTTATTCCTTTCTGGCAACTTGTGCGTTACAAATCGGGCACGAGCCATACGCGTTTGCAAATGTTCGTGAAAAATGGTGCTCACACTTATACTTATCTTCAGTTTTCGTACTGCCATTCTCAAAGACAGTCTCCGAGCATCCATAAACATAGGTCCCACTCGTTCCATGTGGTCTTGTGTTGACCGTTGACCCGAACGTCACTCATCGTCGACATCTTCTTTTGCATCGCTCAAGTGCTCAAACTATTCAAAAACACACTTATTTCTCATTGCTTTTACTCCGTACACTTTCCCTAACATTTCATGCGTCTCTTTTCGCCTTTTTGCCAAATTTGAGTCAAAACTAGAAATGTTCACGGCATTGCTCCATTTCGTAGTGCCTTTCGTAGTCCTTTCTGACACTGAAGCGGCAAAATTAATCGTAGCTTCCACTTAACAGTTGTGATTTGAACTCCAGGGGGCACTGCGCATGCGCAACATTGTAACAGAAAACTATAGTATCATTCACTGAATTTTGCGAATGTACCTTGTCTACAGTTCACGTAAAGATAAGTAAATAGATTTTCCAAATAAAATTGCAGTTTTCAGGTTAATACAGTTAGAAAAACTTTTATTGGGACTCTTGTGTAATAAGTAAATTTTGAAAGGCAAGTAATATGTACCCACGTATACATTCTTAAGTCGTATATCGTCTCACGCTTAGCTTATTTATTAATTTTAAAAATTTGTTATTTCATTTAACGCAGTGAACGATAGGAAAATGGACCAAAAGATGTCCCTGATTTTATCACGAATACTTTTCTAGAACTAGTACGTGTTGGCAACAGAAGAGGTGATGGGTGATGTGATGAAAGTATCCTAGATATTTATTGATTTCAGATTCCATGCTGTGATACAAAATGCATCGAAACAGAAGCAAGATGTCCTTAGGCAACGACGAACGAAAGTATCAGAAATGCATCTATGTCAAAAATTCATGTTTCAATCTCATCACATCCAGCAGTTCATATTTCTATTCCTTTTTAGATTATTTTAGATGAAATGTATAAGCTTAAAAGACATAATTTTAAAGGTTACATTGCACTTAACTGTATTATTACTGCTCTTTTAAATATATTCACTTTTTCAAAAACGATTTTTTTCTAGAAAATTGAACTAATTAAAAAAAATTTAAGCAGTTTAAGTTGAACAAAATTTTGAATTTTTCTTTTTTGCTTGAAACTTTAATTTAATTTAGCATGATTGCCTCAAACGCGCTTGATTAGAATGTTAATTATATTCTCCCTTGTGGCTCCTGTTTCAAAATATCATGCAACACATGACAAGAATATTCTTCCATTTAACATGAAATGCTGGAACTGACTAAGAGAGGGGGAGAAGATTTCAACTTGCTTCCTCATTCCAAGTTTTATTGACATTAAAAATATATTACTTTTTTTTTACTTGTCGTTAAATATAAGCAATGTTTTTTCCTTTCTTTGAGGACAAGAAAATATTAATTCCGGGAAATCATATTAAGAAATGTAATAACAAGAAAATAATAAGAAGTTCCTGAGGCCTCCAAATCAAGTAACTTTGCTCATTGACACTATATTTGCTAAAGCTAAAATTTGTTTAATGGAAATGTTTAAGTTCTAGTTTATTTACTTTTCTCTCTTTTTTTTTTAAATTTTTTTTAATTCTCTTTGAACTTTAATTTTGTCTATGTATGCTTTTCCTCCTAAACTTTTTTACGTTTTCCTTTTTCATTTATGTGTGTTTTTTTTTATGTCTATTCCTTTTTATGTATGTGTATTAACTAAAAGTTCTAGCATAATCTGGATATCAGAAAGTATCTTGAAAAAGATAAAGAATGCAATCATGTTTTAAATTTTTTTTCAATTGAAAACACGAAATTATGCACCAAAAATTCCATTAAAGGCTGTTTTAACTTTCATTTTCTATACATAAAAGTTTTCGAAAGAATATGGTTTAAAGTACGACGAAGTTTGATGCTTTTTTACATTATTTTATGATTTTTTTTCTTTTTTACTTTGTGCATAAGTGCTCAGCGGAAAAACTCATTTTAACCTTGAAAATGCATTCGTAACATATATTTAACACTGTTTGCTTAATACCGTTTCGCTTAACAAAGGCTCAGAAATATTCATAATAATAGTAAGCCATTATTACCAGAAACCTACGACTAAAGTTGCATAAATATATTTTGTGCATCCTAGAGGATATCAATTGAGAACATATTAAATGTCTCCTTGGTCGTAAACTGCGCAACCTCAGGAAAGGTATGCATCTTGTGCTACCGGAACAGGAGTGGAAATTCATTAGTACAGATTCGCTTCACAATCTTAGAATTCCTTCAAAAGTTCGAACATATTATTCAGTTACCCATGATTCTGTTCAATTCGTACCTGAATTAACTCTACCTAAGTACCACGAGGCAGAACTACTCGAACAGAAATTTTCAAAGTATTCCATTCATTCTAAGTCTCTTGAACTTTGGATTCGATAATTTAGTACATTAGCGATAAACCAAAAAGTACTGGAAGTTTTGAGAAAATAATGGTTTTTAACTTTAAAATATTTTTTAAAAAAATTGCAAAAGTATGACTTGTGTTAATTTTCATGAACACGTTGCATTTCAGAAAAATATTATGAATAAAAATGAAAGAAGTATTTTAGGTGTTCATCCAAGTCAAGACACAAAAATTTTTAAAAAACCGTGTTACACGAGTCTTTTTCAGTGTTCACACAAGATTACAATTTCCCCCGTGATAGACGAATCCGTCTCACGTGAACCCGTGTTAAAGGATGGTGTACTGTAAAAAATGTCAAGATATTGAAAATTAAACGCACACTAACTTGTCAATTACGATTTACACTGGTCTACTTCAGTAATGTAAAAGCAGGGTAAACTATAGTTAAGTCGGGAATAAATTTTTATCAAAATTTAAACCAATATTTATCATAAAAATACATTCAGAATCAAACTCTCTGCTCCGCTTTACAATCACACAAGAACTTTATGACTTTCAGGTTCCATTACCACAATAATCTCAACCTTTATGTTTCAGAATTACTTGCTGAAAATTACAATGCCTCTGCTTTTGCTACAATCAAATGCTAATGCATTATACACTAAAACATTACATTTAAAAGCGTATCATTAGAAATTTCCAAGAAATGTCCCAAAAGACTTTTGAATGCTCCAGCAACCACAGACATTTTTGCAACAGCGCTGACAAATAGCATTAAAATTTTGGAAAATGTATTCATCGAAAGATACCGAGTTTAACTCAATCTCATGGGGCTCTAAGAAGAAAGAATTGATAGGGAAATTTAACTCGCACGTGGTTTAGGAAACTAATAAATATTCCAAAATTTATTCATCAGAAATGAATTAAATTGGAATTA
The DNA here is from genome assembly GCA_038502835.1 of Octonoba sinensis. Taxonomy (NCBI): domain Eukaryota; kingdom Metazoa; phylum Arthropoda; class Arachnida; order Araneae; family Uloboridae; genus Octonoba; species Octonoba sinensis. The sequence continues at coordinate 68,776,244 of CM076604.1, forward strand.
AAAGAGATAAAATTAAAGTTTTAAGTACGTCAAAGACTTAATCAGAAATTGAAAAGTTTTCCATTTTATTTTAAAGTAACACAAAACAGGGGCTGGAAATTTTCTGCTGTTTACTTTATAACAACGCAAACCATGATCACTAAAATGGATCAGTTTTCAACAAGTAGATTAAGAATCATGCGTTTCTCTCAAGTGTAAATCACTAATTAGGTTATCTTTTCCCAGACTTTTGTTTTAAAACTAACTTTTAATAACATCTTTCATTTCAAACAATTACTAGAGTCTCCCAGAGCAATTCTTGTACATAAATGAAACTGACTATCTTAAAACAGCTAGTTACTAATTTTGAAATTCAACGCTGTCTTTCTAAGATAGAAATTACTTTATGACTAATGCACCTGTAGTGTACGTAATTAGTGTTAATTAGTGCCTATGAGATGAGGAGATTTTTAAACACTTCTGAAGTACTTATTTGACACTTGTGTAGAAATTCTTAGGCAATGACTTCTACAATGCAAATGGAAAATGTTTTATCCGTATTCTTGTAACAAATGCAACTATTACCTTTAATCATGAAACAAAAGCAAATTTTAACCAAGAAAAACGTTGAAAAGTTTACTTCTAAACACAGTTCTAGTAACTATGGCCAATGCAATCTTATAAACGCTAAAGCAAGCAAACAAAAAAAATTCCCGAAAAAAGGTGGACTTTTTTTTTTCAAAATAAACAAGTACTAGTAAACTTATAAAGTAATAATATAGGAAAAAGAGATAGTCTATAGGTGCCTCTAGGATCTCCGTATTTTTACAACTGAAGCAAATCGAGCTAGAGTGCGCATCTTTGCAAGGATATGATCTCCAGAACTAAACATTTTCCGTAACACCTAGCAGTTTTTGAGTTGGTAAATTAATTTTGAAATAATATAATAACGTAAATCAATGAAAACAGCCTAAATTGACATTATTCTTACATTATTCATCATGAGAGCAGTAAATGAGAAAAACAATGGTTTGTATAGAAAGAATGTTTTATCTAAATACAAAAATTGTTACAAAACTCTAGAGACGCGTTTTCTTAAATGTTTAGTATTGTAATACAGATTATAAAGCTGCAAATCCTCTCGTTAGAAGTACGTTAGTAATAAAATAATTTTTATAAAAAAAATAGAACCGACTTCAAACTATAAGTTGCGCTAAAAAGTGAAAAATAAATGTATTCTTTAAACAACATCAATGTGACTTTTAAAGATAGTTTTAGAAGTCGGTGGAAAATTAGGATAGATAAAATCTTTTGTAGTCATGAATCAATTACAAATATAAATGACCCAGCATTAGCAACAGTTCCAATATGAAGTTGCAAATGGTGTAGTGGTAATTAGGCTCATAATTTTGCACCGACTTCTAAAACTATGTTTAAAAGTCACATCGATGTTGTTTAAAAAATTCATTTATTTTTCACTTTTTAGCGCAATTTATAGTTTCAAGTCGGTTTTATTTTTTTATAAAAATTCTTTTATTTTATTCTTTTTAGTGTAAATAAATTTTTTATATAAATACTCGATTTTTAAAAGATCCATATCAAAGGGCAAACCTTCATTGAATGAATAGCACTAAATTTGTATGATAAATTCCGTTTTGAAGTCGATTTTAGCAAACAAACTGATTGGATTTAATTTTTGCCTCGGAGAAGCCTTCAGTCAAACTCTTGCTGCAACTGCTTTTAATATTAGCACAACGGCAACAAACGCTTTTTAAACAATGGCTTTTACATTTATTAATAGCTTTCCCAACAAAGAAAATTCAAGTAAAGCCTTTCCTATTAAAATAAAAAATACTTATTTTTCTCCCGTAACGTTTTTTCTAAAAACCAAATGTAGTCAAATTGATGTGCGATATCTGAGTTAGACGACACTCTATCGATTAAAGAAAAAATCGTCAAAATCGGTTCATTTAGTCAAAAGTTATAGATGAAGAAACAAAAAAAATACTACATTTCTACCCGTAACTTTTTTTCTAATTATCGAATATGATCAAACGAAGGTACGGGACCTATGGGAACCACCCTCGAACGATTAAAAAAAAAATTCTGAAGTCGGTTCATCCGATGAGAAGTTATGAGTGGACAAACAAACAAAAAAAACCGACATACATACAGTACGAATGTATAACCTCCTTCCTTTGCGAAGTCGGTTAAATTTTACAAAAATACTTTTCATTTATGCACTTTTTTTAGCCGAAATCAAACATAATTTTTTCATAAGACAAATGATCGAAATGCTTTGTGCTAAAATGTAAGTACAAAGATAAAACAACGTAAAAAAGCACAAATTCAGAATAAAAAGTATCGCAAATAGCTACTTCGAAGCTACAATGGAGCCTCTTAATCAGTGCAAAAAAGAAACGCTCAGAAAGCTGTGAGTGAACAGGCAAGAACCAGAGAGACAACCGGTATTTATACCAAATGTGGTTTTTATTATACCATATTTGCACCATTTCTGCACTAATGAAGAGGCTCCATTGTAGCTTCGAAATAACTATTTGCGATCCGTTTTATTCTGAATTTGTGTTTTTTATTACGTTGTTTTATCTTTGCACTTACATAATTTTTTCGCATTGAACAAAAAAAAAACTTTTTTCTGTTCTTAATTGGGGGGTAGGGGTGGAAGTTTCTAAACACGTTTTAGTAGTTTCTAATTTCCTCTACCCCTTTGAAACATGTTGTTGTTTGTAATTCCACTTGGGTATCCAAGCTCTGCTTTGCAGAGTGACAACTAATTAAGGCAGTAAGGAACGCCTTCCGTTTCAAGATGAGCACCACAGCGGTGGAAGTACGACTTGGCTCATTATGTATTTGGATGGCGTCACCACAAATACGCCACCTTCCTTTTTGACCTAAGAGTGAAGGGAAGGTAAATTCTCCGTTCTCTGAACCCTCGGATCTGCCTCGGCACTTCAGGGTCCACGGATTTTACATGCACGTCTCCCTAAGTGTACATGGCGAGTCTTCAGCGGGTCAGGTATTGAACAGCCAAACTTCAGTTGGAAGCCTGACATTCTAACCACTAGGCCACCACGGGCCCTTCACCCCCTATCCCCCTAAGCATTAACAATATTTGGAAACATTTGTTCCAACGAAAAATATTCTACGACCATCATTTCAATTTAAGAACTTAATATGCTTTAAAATGCATTTGACAGGGCATTCAAATTGTAACCATTAAATTTACTTTATTTCAGTAATATTCTAGAGAAGTTTATTTTACCAGCACTATGTGTTGTTATTTTGTAGGTTATGAGTTAAAATCAGCGTTTCTCAACCTTTCAGTATTCGGGGCCCAGTTTTCAATCATAAACTGGGCGCGCCCCCCGTATACAACAATAATGTATATTGAGTACTTTGGATTCTGTTTTTGAGTTATTTTTAACGAACTGCCAAAACGAGAGTAAAAGCGAGTAATTTAGCAATAAAATTAATCTAGCAATAAATCACTATTTGAATTTTGGGCAGGAATAGAGGATGATTTCTCTGCACTAAAGACAAGGCCATTTCGCATTCTACTACCATTTTCAACATCCTACTTTCGTAAAACTGGATTTTCTGCTGTGACTTTTTTCAAGACAAAGAATTCGGCTAAATATAGAAACAGAACTGAGAGTGGCTATTTCTGATAGTAAGCCTTCCGTCGAAAAACTTCACTTTACAAGACAGGCCTAAGGAAGTCACTAATAATTATTAAATTTGTTTTTAATTTAGTATGTTTTGATTTAGTTATTTGTTTTATTTTAACAAGTTGTTAAATATGTCGAAATGTATTTTGTTTTCTATGTGTATGTGCGCTTTCCTTTCAGTCAGTTAATCAATTTTTTAAAGTAATATTTTCTCTTGGATATTCTTGCGCCTCCCCCCCCCCTTCTAGTGTGCTCCATCCCCCCTAGGGGGCTCGCCCCACAGGTTGAGAATCGCTGAGTTAAGTAAATGTATGACTATATGAAATATATTTTATCCTAACCATTTTAGTTAGCTCATAGTCTCTTCAGACCCCAGAACTAAGCACAATCAATTTTGACGCAATTTGTAGAATCTCATTTAAAAAATGATTACAAAACAACATATTTTTTTAAATTTTAATTAATAATTAGTTTAAATAATAATTAATGCCCAATTTCCATGTTTTCCATGTTTTAAACGAAGTAAACTATCTGTTGAATAATTTTTAAAAAATTGGGTGTTTTGTCTTTCAAATTGCACAAACAGTAGTTAATAAACAGTATTTTAAAACGTACCCAATTGGGTACACTTGGAATGAAGAGGTTAAAGATTAAAGAAAAATTACAAATCTTTATATGTTCTTCCTATGTCTGCACAAAAAATAGCAAGACAAAAAAAACTATAAGGAAAACTTCCCGGAGAGCTCGGTAATTAAAAAACTTTTAATCTAACATTTCTAAATTAGAATGTATTCAACATTTTATTTAAATTTTTCATTTGAGGAATGTAACCACGAAAGTGATTTCATTTAAATGGTAATTTTAATTTAAAAAAACAGTGACGAATGCGTTAGCTTAAAAAAAAATCGAACTTTTGTTTTCTAGTTTTTTTACCCCTAAGCACAACAGTTTTTCGCTCCGTCATATTAAACGTCATCCTCTTGTAAGCTTTTAGGAGAAAAAAAATGTTTTATAATCATCTTAGAACAATGGGAAAATGGAAAATGTAAAGCATCATTTTTTGCATTCGTAAAACCAAATTGTAAAGCAGGTTATAAAAACTGTTTTTAAAAAAATAGTTTTTTCTTCAGGGGACAAAAAACTAAATCGTTGTTCGTGGAAACTTTTTAGTTTCTTCGGTTTATTTTCAAACCTAAACAAAGCTAGCACATAAAAATGTCTTTAGACGTTATACATTCAATAGATTTAAAACTTTAAAAATTAAGAAAGACACTTGCTTTTAGCAGTAAACAGGCTCAGGGGGATTTCCGAATGTTTTCCCCTGCTCTCATTACCAGAAGATCCTTCGGCATCTTGAGGCAGCGAAATAAATTTTGACAACATTCAATTAGCATGTAATCAAAAATATTAAAACACCTTAAGTCAGAAAATGAAAATTTCAAATTTGGGTATGGGTTTTTTATTATTGTTATTATTTTCCAGGTAAAATGTTTTAGGTATATAAAAATAAAAATTTTCATCACAAAAAAAGAGAAAAAGATAAAGGAAAAAATAAAGATAAAGAAGATTTATAAAACTAAACAGCATTGTTTGTTGATCTATGCCAGTGGACGGCCACCCGTCGATCGCGATTGACCGGTTGATCGTAACCCAATTTTCGGTCGATCGCGACAGCATTTGAATGGTGTAATATGGTTTTGGTGGTGGGGAATCCAATGACTTTTGAATTGGAAGGCGAATATTTTCTTTTCAGAAAAATGTTTATGAATTTACCATTTGCCGGATCTAAAAAAAAATTGCCAATAATAGGAAATGTCAATCGTCACATTCATTAACTATGAGTTAATTGAAGTATGTAACGACATTTCACATGTGTGCTTTTTTTAAACAAAACAAAAACTAAAAGCATTTTATTAAATTTAACCTTATTCTCATAAAGTAGCACACGTGCTACCTGGGGTTTTCCTCTACTTTCTAATCGTTAAGTGACGTCAGCGCGTATGTTGCACTGTTTTTTGCTAGCCCTTGTTCTCATAAAGTAGCATATATACTACCTAGGGTTTTCCCCTACTTTCTGTTTGTTAACAAATAGGAAATAGGGGAAAACCCCAGGTAGCATATATGCTACCTTATGAGAATAAGGGTTAAAAGAAACAATATATTAGTACCCGAAATTTTGTTTTGATGCGACTTGACGGTGTTAAGATGACATTATTTTAGAAACTTTAAGGTAGGTATTTCATTAGCATCAAAACTTGTTCGGACAGGAATTAACTTACAACTTGAAGACAGGCGCAGTCCCAACATGTCCTATTAATTCTGTATGCATCCCCCCCCCCCCCCCCCCCCCCCAACCCGGTCCTCTAAGTCGATCTTGGTTTCGCCGAATTTGAAAAGTAGATCTTCAGTCAATTTTGGTTGCCGACCACTGATCTATGACATTTCCATCTTCGTCACACAAGTGACAAGCGTTTCTCCCCTCCGGCGGCAAAATTTAAAGAAAGATAATTAAAGGGTATTTTTCTTCTAATTTCGCCTTTTTGTCTAGGTTATATGGTTATACTTAAAATTTCCCTACTTAGGCCTATGTAAAACTCATCCTAATAGACGTACGTTATTAAAACTGAGTATATATGTTATATACAGCATGCAGGAAAGAAAACTGCAACAAGAAAATACTAGTTCCATATTTTCCACAGAATTATTTCAATGTGCATGTGCATTCCATTTGCATCAATCACATCTTCAGAGGTTGTTATAGCGTATCCAACAGTAGCACAAAGGATTTATTTTACAATTGCAGCTATTTGCTGATGAGAATTTCAGTTGATAGATTTGCAAGAAGCCTTCACGTGGTGCAAAACTTGACATATTATTTTCATATTCCATAAGTATTATTACAACACGTATATACCAAGTTTCAGTAACATGGGCTTATTAATTAGAACGAGATCTATGTAGGTCTAAACTGAGTGATTTTAATAGGAACGTTTTCGTTTTTTTTTTTTTTTTTTTTTGCTTAAAGAACGTCCGCATTCTCTCGGAAATAAATTTTGTTCTGCGATAAATATTTATTTTCTAAATTTTCTAAGTTCAAGCGCAGTAAACGACGGGAAAATAGTTTTCTGCGCACGTGCGCCACACTTTAGAAAACAACGACGTTACTCTGGTGGTGACACAACACTTGGATTAGCAGGGGGCTTTAGTTCCGCGGATGTCCGTCAAGAAAAACAGGTAGAACAAGAATGAACTGCATCGGGTTTTAAAGTGTTGAACTGTTGGGAAGCTATAAAAGCCACCCAGTAAGAACTTTCGCTGCATATAATTGGATAAAATGAAATAATACCATCGATGCCCTCTTTTGGCACGATGCTTGATTGACCTTTTCCAAATCTAGATTCCATAATAAAAGTCATAATTTGAATGTAACAACAAAATAATGATGAGATATAAGCAAACTAGTTAAGAGCAACGTAAAGACATAAAAGTCAAAAAAGGGTTTTTTTGAACTTTTAATGACATTTAAGAGCATAATAATAATAATGGTTATATGATGTGCGTTTAATTTGTATAAAAAGAGATTAAGGGTTCTCTTTTCTAGAAACTAAACTGCATGATGTCACACTTCTTGAACCCCCTTCCCTACCATTGTCACAAACGGTCACAATTTCTCGAACCCACCTCCCCTCTTTGAAGCATTTACGAATAACCCCCTAGGAAGGATTATTTATGGTTTTTAAAAATTACTACTTCTATTTTTCGTGCATCGTTAATTGATTGCAATCGCTGATTGTTCAACGTTTATCCTGGTGAAATTTTAATTTCATAGTGATGCAATATTAAAATTAATTTCTTTCTTATAAACTTCAACTTTTCTTACAGAGAAACCATCTACAGAAACTTATATCGTGGATAATCCCAAACATTCCCTTTTTTGTAGTAGCTATTTGCTTATTGATTTATGAAACACGTCGCTGAAATAGAGGGAAATTTTTTTAATTAATTTACTCTCATATGCATGTTTCTTAAAAATAGAGGAAAGAAAAAAAGAAAAAAATCTTAGTTAAGTAAGAAAAGTGAAACATAATTTGAATAATTATAAAGATGAGAGCCCTCTTCCTAGTTATAAACATGAATGAATGTAAAAATTGACTTTGCTCTACTCCTACCTAATATATATAATTTTTTTACCTTCTCAATTTTTCAAAATATTAAAAAATGGGAAACAAGTTTTATACTTTTACAATCTACTTACCACCTGACCGTTACTTCTTAATTATGTAAATAACTATATTCATTAAAAAATGAAGATTTCGCGAAAATGGTACAAATCTAAAAAAACAAATTTAGGAAACAAAAATATAGAAAAAAAAACATAAGAAGCTCCGGTTTTTTTACTTTCTTCTACATCCACTGCATAGCAGAAATTCGGGTTCATAAAAATGTTCGGTTTTCATATTTTGGTGGATTTAGACTTTTTAAGGTGTACTGACTACATTTTGGCCAGTTTTAAAATGTTTTTCTCTATGTGTGTGTTTGTATGTGGAAACACTTTTTTGTAAATGTCTTAATCAAAAAGGTAATACAAGGAGTCAAACGAAAATCGCTGCACAAAGTTCCTGATGGTAATTAGTGCTGATTAGTTTTTGACGGCAATAGCTCCAGATGGTGTCCCGCAATTAAATATTTTTCTGGTTAAGCATGACTGCTATATCTGAAGAAGTGATGCGAAGATCAAAAGAAAAAAAGGTTATGTAAGTGAATTTCAATTTCAACACAAGCTATTTCATTTTTAACGCCGATTGTTCTAAAGATTACCAATTGTCTAAAGTTTACCTTTGTTTCTAGAGAAACGCGACTGCTAAATCTCAAAAAGTAATGCAAGAATTAAAAAAAAAAAAGGATGATATAAATTAATATGTACTTTTACATACATATGACAAAAAGGGGAAAACCTGTGAAACAGGAGAAAAAAATGAGTTTAAATTTTTCAATTTAAACATTCACAAAATTTATATTATACTAGCGGTACCCGCACGGCGCTGCTCGTGCTGAAATTTAACCGTACCTAAAAAACGTAAGCACAATTTCATTAGTGTGTTCCGATTTATCGCCAATGACTAATTAAAAAAGTCAAATCGTAGCGCGTCATATTCGCCACGTTATTTGAAATCTAGTATAAACCATACCGGGCCGTGGTAGCCTAGTGGTTAGCACGTCGAACTTCCATCTGGAAGGTCGCGCGTTCGATACCCACTGAAGACCACCATGTATACTTGGGGATATGTGCATGTAAAATCCGTAGACCCCACTACCTCTCCCCGTGCGTAAGCAATCCTAAGGCCGCGGCTAACAGGTAGGGGTCTGGTGGAGAAAAGTATAAACCATACGTATTCCTTTTCTGGCGATATTTATTTAAATGCTATTGCTAAATTAAGGAAATCGTTAAATCGGGTAGACAAAACTTTTATCAAGTTCAATCTCGAATTTAAAACCTATTGCTAATTTGAGAAAAACGTTAAATCGAAGGTATGCTTTATTATTGTTTTTCCGTTGATAACTAAACTGATGTCTCTCTATTTTGAAAAATAAGTTTTATATTGAAATTAAGCTAACACTATTCACCCGGAGTTGAGGAAACTGCTAATTATTATTTTTGGATCAAGGTAAGCCTTAAGAAATCGCACTAAAAAGCTTATAACTGGTGTTCTTATTGACATAGAAACTTAAAACAAATAAATATCATCTTGTGTAGAAAAATTAGCGCTTTCGACCGATATATTACATTAACATGTGCAAGGTTTTTTTCACCCCCATATTGGGGAATTTATGTGGACAATTGCGTAAAATTGGAATAAAAAAAGGACTACCTGTAGGATTTTTTTCAGAAACCTTCGCAGGAGTGTACTCAGCAACTTCCCAAAGTTTCATGGCGATCGGATGAATGGTGTAGTAATGCATAAAGAACAGACACACATACATTCATTTTTATATATACAGACTAGCTACGTCAAAATTTCAATGTATAGAAGAGGAGCACGTCAAATGTGGAGCTACTGAAACACTATAAGGATGAAAATAATTTAACTTTGTGCAAGTAAACAATAATAATAATAAAATTACACGTTAATTTAAAGCACAAATGAGCAATAAAATGCAGACATATGTTTCGGGATTGCTTAGAATCCCTTTTTCAATGCGACAGGGAGCTTCTAGATGCAAAACATCCAAATGAATGTTTTGCATCTAGAAGCTCCCTGTCGCATTGAAAAAGGGATTCCAAGCAATCCCGAAACATATGTCTGCATTTTATTGCTCATTTGTGCTTTAAATTAACGTGTAATTTTATTATTATTACTATAAGGATGCTTTCACACCAAAAGGAAGTCAGACATTTTGCCTCCATCGTAACAGACTGTTGCTATGGTTATGAAACTGATCGCGATGACGAATGCCTGCTACAACACAATGAACCAATCACTATCGGCAGCAGGAAAGTCATTCTTAATGACGCAATAAAAAAGGCCAATCAGTGAACGTGAGGGCGTGGTAATGAAATTAGGTAGAACCAATGATATGCTCTAAAAAATTAGTCCTTGTCGTATGCTGCTGTTGTGTTTGGTATGAAAGCACCTTAACAGTAAAATGAAAACTTGTCAACGAAGCCCAAGCGATAAAGTTCTGTAATTGAAAGAGAGGGTGATAAAAATAAAATTCATAATATTTCATACAGAATAGGGAATTTAACCTAAATAAAAATGAGGTGGGAAATTTTTCTTCTCGTGTATATGAACCTGATTCTACTTACATAAATCCCCCTGTAGAATTTTTAAAAAAACTGTTTGGTTCTTTTTGAAATTATTACAGTTTGATCTTAATGCATATGCATATGTTTATCATTTTTTTTTATTATTTATTTGTAATACTTTCTGTTCATTATTTCTTCTGTTGCTCTTGTTGCAAAAGTCACTTGGACATTCAAGCTCCCCTTGCACCTCGACCAGGAATTAAGACAAATAAAGGAGCGCCATCCGTTTTTAATGAGCACCGCAAGGGAATACGACTTGGCTCAAGCATGCACTAAGTATTCGAATGACAGCAGATGGAACCACCAGAAATGCGCCACCTTCATTTTTAGACCTAAGACTGAAAGGAAAGAAAATTCTTCAGCCTCCGGTACCCTCGAAACTGCCTTGAGGCTTCAGGGTCCACAGGTTTTAAATGCACATAGTGCCCAAGTGTACATGAAGGTCTTCGAGGGTCGTGTATTGAGCACCAAACCCTCCGGTTAGAAATTCCTAATCACCAGGCTATCACGGCCGATTCTTTCTTCTTTCTCTTATTACTTTCTTAAAATTCTACTGTTAACAATTTTCTTAAAAAAATAGTAATATAACAATTTATTTGAATGCTATTTTACCAAATTTAATTACAACAGTCGAATAACCATTAAAAAGATGGTATTTAAACCGCTGATTGAAAAAAAATTGTTTATTCTCTGTTTCTCCTAAAGAACGTTTATTTAACCGTAATTTACGAGCGCCACCTAGTCTCGTAGTCAATAAGAATCGGGCATCCATCTTGGTTCTGGATCGACGAAATGTGAAGGTTAGAATTCCATCGCATAATATTGTGTAATTCCTTTTTATCTGAAGGGAGAAATGAAGAGAAAATGAAGTTAGTAATAGTCATAAAAGCTGGTTGTGGAAACATTTCCCATTTAATTTTTTTTTTTTTTTTTTTTTTTTTGCTTTTCCATTTTTATCTTTCTCAGAATAAAAAAAGTTCTCAAAATTTTGAACATCCAATAGGTACCGCTTGGCAAAGCATGGAAGTACTGGCTTTCCACCGTGGAGGTCCGGAGTTCTATCCCCGTCTCTGGCAGACCTCTTGCTCCACCGTGTCCTCGCATCTCGTCATCCGCCACAGTATAATAGCTATGAGTGGTTTCTACGCCTCGAAGATTCTACGCATATAGTCAATTACCATAGCCTGCTGTATGTTATCGTAAGTGCTACTAAATGGTTATGAAACCGTAAACTTTTGTATTTACGGATTTTTAACCAAGCTGATTGGAACTGGTTTGGAACCCGTAAGGATTCAAAAATGTTAAAAACCGTAAATTTAACGGTCAATTAGATGGACAGACTGCTGCCGTAATTTCATGATGAAATTTCTAACAGTGTAACTTCGTTTGCATGTCATATTCAACTACTTTTCATAAGCTATGATTTACGTATTTAAATCGACTAGTACATATAATTTCGACACCCTATTTTATGCTATCTAAAATGGTTACTTTAAATATGTTTAAGTATGTTTCAAGTATATGGCTCATTCTTGTTTGTTTCAACTTAACTCTCCCATGTATAAGCTCAACTTGAGAATGCTTTTAGTCACAGCAAAATTTTAGGCCGAACTGTTGAAAGCCACAATTCTCCAGTTATAATCTTCGTAGAGCGATGAGACACAGGGAAGGCACTTTTCATGTTTTAAAATTGCATCTTACACGCTGCTAGAAAGGGAATTGGGAAGCGATTAGTAAATTATTTAAAAGGTTTCTGCTGTTTCTAATCATGAAAGAGATTTCGAGTAAAATTGCTTTTGAGTTTCTGAATTCGTTACCGAATTTAGTTAAAAATACATCGCATGAAAACGCGTAGAAATGTTACGGTAATTACTTGTTTCTCTGGAGAAATGCATATCAACTACCAAAGAGTAAAATATTCTAAGATGCTGTACAATTGATTTATAGAAAATAAGCTCCCGAAAATCCAAATTTCAAGTATTTTCTGAAAAGTGCGGGGAAGTCTCCTGCGTGCATTTGCATCTTACTTTATTCCGAAAGGTATCTTCCAAGAATGAATTTTATATTCAATTGTTCTTCTGTTTATCAGTCACATTTAAAAATGAAGTCTGGACTTAAAAGAGAATAAAATAAATAACAGAAATCATTCTCAAACAAAACATATGATTAATCTTTTGATTTTTACTTGTGTTCTCACTGGCGAGAAGGAGATAAAGAATGAAAACGAAATTTTTGAGAACTGATTCCAGACGAGTGAGAAAAATTTCTTCTAAATCAGGCAAAAAGTTTTTGTTATAAGGAGGTAAAAGATGCGTGAAATAATATGTCTGTGTACCTGTTAATGTATAAAGAAACTAAGATACTTACTAAACTGTTTCCTCGTAACTTGTCTCCCATGGAAAATATGTGGGACATTAACACATTGAGTGCCACGTCAGCCATCGGTGGCTGAACTTTCTGATGAGGGCGCGTCAGCCACCGGTGGCTGACAGTGTAAAGTCAAATATGATATAAAACTAAAGCAAACTGAATTTAAAATTTATTTTTTATTTATTACAGGATTATGTCATTAACAATATGGCTGACACTAAAAGCATGGTCAGACTGGAATTTCCTTAAAAATTCACGTGGCACTCAACGTATTAAGGGGCGGCGTCTTACCCATTCACTAACAATAAACCGAGACTTTCTGCATGTTAAATTGTAGGAAAAGTAGAAACCAACTGCCAGCGTAACAGGAAACCCTGTAGTCAAAAATTGGAGGAAGGGCTGCCTTCTGCAACTTTAACGCCATTGTGATGAAAATCAATTACCTCCAACTAAATTTGCGAGAAACACCGTCGTTAAAAAAACCATTTGACTGAAAAGGGTTCCGGTCATCTCAGGAAATTGTCATGCGACTTCAGTATGAATCTCCTTCATGTTGACAACCTAAACATAACTCTGACGCTCAGTTTTATCTTTAGTTTACAGTCTTGACGGCCATGAGCGATTTTTCCAGTCAAGTTGCTGCATACATGGAGTTCCTTGCCCAAGGTTATACTCACTATCTTTGCCAGACCTCTACCAACTTCTATCATATAATTTAAAAGCATATTACATTCCAAAAGCGCTCAATCGTAGTAATCACGTGACGAGAGGTTCTATTTTTATGCTAATTGCAAAGCATAGCAGTTTTCTGTCACACACTTTTAAACACAATCACCTTTGTATTCTGGAGCTATGCTGTAAAACTTTCATTTGGGTCAAAGATTGCCATGGTATTCATTTACCATTTCCTGGGCAGTTTATGCCTTCTTAAGAAATATTGTATGTTTTAATAAAGGGCCACGTGTATATTTATTAAAAGGAATTTCTAGTTTTCCAAAAAGACGGAGAGAGAAACAAAAAAAGAATGACGATGAAAAAGAAAAGATAATATTATTTCGGGAAAAAATATGCAATATATTTCAGCGCAATTAATTTGTAATGAAATGTGTCCAGGGATTTATTTCAAATTTGAGTTTTACTTACATTCAGTATCAATATATATATAACGCTCGCAGATGTAATTTCTTTTCTAATACATTTTTCCTACAGTTAAAATTTTCTTCGATTTTATCTTTTACTTGCAAAACTAAAATGCAGCTTCCTAGATTACTTGTGGTATAAAAAATACGTACCAAAAAGGTACTTTTTAAATTGTACATTTGCAAAAAGCAAGAGGTTGATCCATGAGGGAGATCCTTGAAAAGGTACCGAAATCACTGAGACTAACACCAGCGTCACCGAAGGCGTACCAAACCTGGAATAAACATTTCAATTTCTTCTTTTTCCGAAACTCATTCAAACTCTAAGTAGCTTATCATAATGGACTGACGGAAAACCTACCTTAGGTAACATCATTTCCTCCACAATACGTACCGTTCATTGCTTACAGGTTTAGTGAATTTTATCCAGCCGAGATATGAAACTAAAAATGAAAAGGGGGAAAAAATTATCGATTTTAGAACATTTTTCTTTCCCCGAATAGTTTTCGAAGCTTTTTAAAGAGAACACATTTATCAGGAAGCTAAATGTGTTTTAAAAGAGATATTCCCGTATTTCCTGGGGCAGTTTTGGAATTTCCTGAGAATTAATTTTATTTGGAATGTAACTATTTTTTTTCCTTTTCTCCGGAGTTGGACTCGGTTAGAAAAGCTAACTGAAAAAATTATCAACTAGATAGTGTGTCTAAAAATTGGTACAGTAACTATATTACGTTGAAAAATTGTATTTAATTCACTTTATTGCAAAACCGGCTTTTCTATATATTTGACTAAGAAATACACGTGTAAGTTGTGTATCAGTTATTACTTTAGTCCGGGAAGAAGAAATTTGAAAATTTTTGTCTTTTTAATCCTGACGAAGGCGGCGAAAAGGTTCCCCGGAAAGGAACCCTGGGGTCCTTTTTGGATTGCCTCTTCTTAGCTATGAAGAATTTTCTGTATCAGCATTTAAGTAAAACTTCGAATAAAAACCAATAACAACTCATGTGAAACAACCTTTCTATTGCGGAAAGCTTTTAAAGTTATATATTCTTTTAATAAGTAACGTACAGTGTGTCAAAGAATTTTTAAGACTAGGTTTAAAAAAGAAAATAAAAACTAGTTATTGTATTTTTTTGAGTATTTTTATTCAGAATAAGCTCCTTCGGCTTCTATACATTTTTTACAGTGGTTTAACAACGATTCGAATGCCTGTTAAAAATATATAATTACTAGTTTTTTTTATTTTATTTTATAAACCTAGTTCCTTGACATATTGACATTTAAACATTCCTTGACACATTATATATATACATATATATATAAAGATGTGAAAGTTATTGCATTCAACAAAGTTTTGCAGTAAGAGTATAGTCTGGGACGACTTAGAGGTAGTATTACATTTAAAAATTCGCCTTTTTATTAATATGCTATAGTAACTGAAAAACTTTAACTCTTAGTATTCATGAAAAGATTTTTTCATTTCATGAAAATCAATACTCGAGTTGCTATACTCTTAAATAAAAAGAAATCAAAAGTTTCGAACGATGTTATATTTAGCACGGCTCTTCCTTACAGTTCTTGAATTTCAGAATATCCACTTTCAGAAATAATGTAAAAGTTTCGCATCGAATGCAAAAATAGAATATAAAAATATCTTTCTATCTAATATGAAACCTTTTCTCATTGCTTCGAACAAAAATTTCTAATATATCCAAAAAATAACAAATAAAATATTAATCGCTGAGGTGAATATGTTTCAAATCGAGGATATTTTTAGAACAATGGATGCCGTCCTAGATTTCTAGCAGCATTTATTTTCTACTAAGCTTAAAAAGCGTTTGACAAAAA
This sequence comes from Octonoba sinensis, assembly GCA_038502835.1. NCBI lineage: Eukaryota > Metazoa > Arthropoda > Arachnida > Araneae > Uloboridae > Octonoba > Octonoba sinensis. Next base: position 68,792,077 of record CM076604.1, read on the forward strand.
CGAAATCTATTTACATCCAGAAAGATTTAAACATCATCTTCGCTCAAATCTCTAACAACTTTTCCTCTCTTATAGAAAATTCTAAGTAGGGAGAAATACTTTTCGGTATTTCTGGAAAAAATATATATATTCATTAAGTGTCATGGATAATGTAAGCATATTATACTGGTTTGTTTGATTCCAATATATGAAATCATTTCTCTCGGCTGACATTATTAAATCGCTACTACATAAATCAAAATAAACTTCTTTATAAACATTTTTTCTTCTTTTTCAACATTTGGGTGTGGGCGGAATTTTTCTTCTGAGAAAGAATTGCATTCTTGAATTATATGGGGGGGGGGGGGGGAATTCGTCGTTTGCTGGGACAAAATCATTTGAAATGTACATTGGCATTATTATTACTATTATTTAGTATAAATGTCTACAAAATCATACTGAATAAAAAAGTTTTTAAATATTTTATTTTATTTTATTTTTTTTGCAAAATTAGCAGCTTTTTAGTGTGGTTTATCATGTATAATTTTAGGACAAAGTGTCCAGCCCTAAAAGTTTGCTTGAAAGATTAAAAAAAATATGTACAAAAATAGCATTTTCACAAACTTAGCATTAGTGTTCAACCACTCCTTTAATCAAAATTCATATAAAATTACCTAAAAACGCTCCTCCCGTTTATATCTTGATATTATAAGGAATCGACCAAATTTGGTAATTCTTCTAAAGCAGCCTTTCCCAACCGGTGGTTCGCGAGCCCAAAGGGGTTCGCGTGGTGTAGAAAAGGGGTTCGAGAAAATAATATTGCAATGAAGGAATTTTTAATTGCCAACGTGAAAGAAAGAAACGAAATAGTAAATTTACATCTGTATTAGGACGGAGTGTAAAAATGAAGTTTTTTTTAAAATAAATTGTTTTCCAGTGCGTAGAAGTTGTGGACTGACATAGGAAGTAACCAAGTACACGTACAAAGTTTGAAATGCACTTATTTCTACTGTTACCTGAATCTCAAAGTGATTTCAAAAAATATTCATTGATTTATTTTAAATTTTGAGCGTATTATTAATTTTCCCACTATTTCCCACATATTCCTCGCTAACGCGAGTCGGAAATACGAAAAGTTATATTATTTAAATATAAAATGTTTCTTTCTTTCTTTTTTTTTTTTTTTTTGGCTAATTTCGTAGAACCAGAAGGTATGTATTGATTAATTTTAAATTTTGTGCTCACATTTATCACACTTTATTCCAAATTTTCTGCATTATCGCAATGAGAAATTTGGAAACACGTAAATTTTAATACTTATTAAGTTTCCACAACTTTCGAGAATTTTGTATACTTGAACCCGAAATTGGAAGCGAAAGATATTTATTGATTGATTCAAAAATTTGTATGTATATTTCTCATGCCCTTCCACAACTTTTACGCGGTAAAAGATTTTTTTAAAGACATTTTTTGCGTACACAATATACATATGCTGACTGCTCTATCAATAATTCAAAAAGGACAAAAAATAGAAAGTAATAATTTAAAATCTGTATTCATTTTCTTGTAGCTGTATTTTATTTTCTATTCAGACTGAGATGTTATGCAATTTCACTTTCATCTCTTATTATAAACTATTGTGTAACATGAAAAATAAATGTGCTAGCAAATTTTATAGTTTTGCCACCCGTTACTAACTGCTACAAGAGGGGTACGCCATTTTGTTTTGGATCTTAGAGGGGGTTCGCGAAGAACAAATGGTTGGGAACCACTGTTCTGAAGCAATGTATATATTTTTTATTACTTTTTGGTTGTACTGTTTTAGAAATTTAAAGTGTGTTACATTGTCTTTCTAATGTGTCTGCTTATGGTCGCTTACCTTTGCAGATCTAGTGCATCCCCCGGAAACCGGCAGCCATTCTTTCAAGTAGCACCACTATCGGCAGATGCCATTAGCACTTGAGAATTTTGACGCTCAGTGTCCCCCTAGATGGCGGCATCTACGCTCTAAATGATACGAAACTGCACTTAAAGTCTGCTCAACCGAGAATTGCAATAGATAAAGAAGTCAACATCCAGGCAGTAAAAATTTGAATTTGTATTTTTTAACCTACAGATTTCTTTCTCCATATAACGGGTATATCAAATTTCGATGACATACGTCTGTTGGAACGAGCTTAACATACGTATAAACGGGGTAGCGTCAACTATAACCAACCTTGTATTTTTGCGCTTCATAGCGTTGTTCTCTTACATTTACCCAAAGGTATATTTTAATTTTATTATTTTCTTTCTTTTTTGCAAAAGAAACTTTTAATAAGCTTCATATGTATAAATCTATTTGAAAACATCTAAGTAAATAGAATTTCTTCTTTTAAGGACTCATAAAATGCAAGCGAGAAAAACAACAGAGCCACACGAAATACATTATTCTTTCCAATAAAAAACTATTTCTACTAAAATTGCACCAGGTGCACTTCCTTCACGTTTTCTTCCCTGACATCTTGTTATTTCGGAAACTGTTCTTCAAAAAAGAAAATTGCTTCCTTATAACAATCAACATCAAAATAATTTTTTTCCTAAAAGCGGGAGGTACATAAGTGCTGCAGAATCTGTCTTTGGATGAACAAACATAAATAACGCTGTTTTTTTTTTTTTTTTTTTAATAACGTCCAAAATAGCATCTTTTTCACTTCAAAAAATTGCAATCAGACTCGAAATGTTGTTTCAGTGTTTCTTTTGTTTTTTAGATGAAACACATTCTTAGCGAATTTCATGAACAGCGAAAACCCAACTATTTACTTTTAGAATATTCAAATTATTCCGATTGTGGCAATTAGAATGAAATTGATTCCTCTTACCGTTATTAGTTTTTGTAAATCTTCACATGAACAATGCAATTAAGACATTTCCAGATGACGAGCGAAAATGAACAGAGGACTTGGAAATAATAAAACAAAAAGTTTGATTCAACCGGGGAAAAAATATTTGTATGAGACTTGAAATAAACTAAAGCTTTGGATTGTTGCGCATTCTAGTTGACAAACGGTAACTTGAATGCATTTTCTTCAGAAAAACTTCATAAGTTGCTTTTTTTACACGACTATTTCTAGCGCATTAGTCTCATTAACTCCTTGGAATCACAAGGTTACTGGGATCGCTTATTTGAAAAACATCGGTTTAAGTTATAAGTATAGGTATGGGCTCTTATTTAAAGTAAGCCCTTATAAATCAGATTTCTATTTTTTATTTAGCTATTCTTATTTCTCATTCGGAAACTATTCAAAGATCGTTTGGTGCAGTTATTGATTTAAGAGATTTTCTTTGTCAATTTTAAATCGATTTGCTCTTTGTAGAATTTCCTCGTTAATTCCTTTGATTTCGGTTGAGTTGAGTTGTGATAAATAAATCACTGCAGAAATTAAATTTCAAAGCATTTGCTTTTTCCGCCATTATGTTACGGCTAACATATTCATTTACGTATTTCTTTGTTATAACAGAAGTATATTCTTTTTTTCTTTTTTGGTTGAGGATTTTGCATGAAAAGCCCGAAATAATGTTGCATAAGCAGGTAAAATTAAATGTGTTTGTTTTTAAACTAACAGATCTGCTTAAAGTGATTTGTTTATATCTTGATCACTTCTGATGTTTGGCGGTTTACTTTTGAAACGATATAATATTCATCAGTGTGACCTTCTATATAACCATCAATAGTTCAATAATTATTTATTTCTGATAATCTTATTTATTTTTATGGAACGTACCTAATCTCTCTCTCTCTCTCTTTCATCCCTCTCTCTCCTCTCCCTCTATCTCCTTTCTCTCTCTCTCACCTCCCTCTATCTTCTTTCTCTCTTCTTCTCTCTCTCTCTCTCTATCTCTCTTTCTTCTTCTCTTTCTTACGTGAACTTTGAGGAAACCATTCTTTAGGAACAAGCAACAGATTATTTTGTACTGCTCACCAGAAAAATAATAAGAAGCTAGCTTAGCAAAAACGCTTAAATAAAGATCGAGTACTTATTAAATAATTTCTCTCATAGAATTGTTTAAATTTCATCTTCACAAATTAGTAATTCATAGTGGTTAATGCAAATACTTTCCAAAGGCAATCTTTTTCATTTTTTGGGGAAAAGAACAAAAGAATCTGGCTTACTTGTACGTCTTTCCTCCTTTGCATTTCCTCGCAGGTGCAAATACAGTATGATGACTCACTTAAGACACTAATGCCTATAATTATAGTAAATAGCACCATTGGCCATTATAATACATTTTTCTATTTCATATAGCCGGCGCAGTGGCGTAGTGGTAAGGCACTAGCCTCGTGCGCTCAAGTTCGTAGGATCAAACGTGGCCCAAGTCGGTGGATTTTCAAGAGACAGAAAATCGTCAGCGCCCATGTCGTATGATTATGCGGCATATTAAAGATCCCTTAAGTATCCGTTTGGCTTGGATACTCTCGGCTAAATTCCTAGTGCAGTTTCGCATCCTTCAGAGCTCAGGTGCTGCCGTCTAGGGGAACTGAGCGTCAAAATTCTCAAAGTGGTAATGGCATTCGCTGATAGGGGTGCTTCTTGAAAGAATGGAGGACGATTTCTGGGGAATGCACTAGGTCTGCAACGGTTACTGACCATACGCAGTCCCATTAGAAAGAAAAAAAAATATTTCATATAGGAAACAACGTGCCAATTCAACATGCTTTAATTATATTTTTCTGAAAAAATATTTTTTTAATGCAAATACATTGATTTTGTCATGGGTTTCCTTTCATCATCTCTCAGCCTATCTACTCCATATTCTTTTAAACACATGGCACTTATTACGAATTTTAAATGAAATTCTAAGTGTTATTTTTTAATGAAATCGTAAACGGCGATATTGCCAGATGTAAATTAAAGGAAACTTCAGGATTTCAGCTGGTATTCTTTCCTAAAAATAATAAGCTTTCTCTCTACGCTAAAACATAAATAGCTTGAGCTCTATTCCAATAAAATGCCATTCTTGTTCAAAATCAATTAGATAAACCTACCCGAGAAAATCCTCCCGGAATAAAGCTAAAATATTTCGGTAATATTTTCTTTCGAGATTTCGATTAAAGGATTTATTTATTTTTGAAACAAGGAGAACGCTAAAACCTTGTTTGTGATCCACCTAAAGAGATTTAGAGCACATAGTACATTTTCAGTGAGCTTTTCGAAAACTCCAGCTATTCTTTATTTCAGTGTTTTTATTTAATCATTGTCTGTTTGCGAGCAAATATTATTAAGTCTGTAAATACGCTGATTCGAAAGAAATATAAACAATTACCCGTCACATTTCGTAGTATAACCGGTAAGACAAGAATTTTTTACTATCTTTCTGACAACATAAGAAGATTAAATAGATTTATAAATGGATTTTGCAAAATACTGGGTGGACATAATTAACCTTCTTTAGACTTACTAAGAGCTCGTTCTAACAGACGGTTGTTTCTAATAGGTATTGTTAATTTTTCAATGACGATTTTCCTTGAAAATCGTAAATAATAGATTTGGAATAATAGATTATTCGAATAATAGATTTGGTTCATACGTTGGCTATATGGACCATGGGGGGAAAGAAAGGTGCATAACAAAATAATAGTTAAAATTTTCGCCACCAGGTGAGAACTTCTCGCTTCTCTGCAATTCAAGCAACGTCATTGATCACGTGGCAGAGATTAAAGCAATGTAAACAAAGAAAGCCGTAGCATCACTTCGCTTCGAGTTCGACAAATCTAATTAAAAACTAGGCCTAAATAAAGTTCTTCTACATTACATAAAATTAATAAAACACTGTAACTATTGTAAACACTCACTAATAAAACACTGTAACTATTGTAATAATTAATAAATTTCTTTTATAATGATTAGATTAAACTCAAATACTGGGTTCTAATCAGAAATAGCTGTCAAAATAGTCTAATTAATTTTAAAATAACTAATTTTGCCTCCTGAACGCCACGTAGAACTCAATTGAAAATCTTAGTAAACAAAGAGCGGATCACGTGACAACGATGATCGTTCATGAATCCCTCTAGCGGTGTATTGAATCCATTGTAATTGTCATCTCCAAGTTTATGAAATTGATAGAAAAACCTTTCGCCCTACTGATAAGCCCACTATCAGTATGTTTATGTGATTGACACAAACAGAATTCACATTGGACAAATTCCGAGTTCTTTGTTTCTAATTTGTTTTTGCTTTCTATGCTGCCCCTCCCCTTCTAGCGACAAAATTTTTAGATATTATTTTCTTATGTCAATTTTTTCCCTCATTATGCTTTATATACTAATTTTCAATATCCATGTGCCTATTAGAACAAATTCTTCTTAGGTCCGAACAGGGTAACTTGAATTATAACCACCCTTTAAGTTTCAAGAGTTACTATCTGAAATCAAGGCCTTAAATATTTCATTTTATTTCTATATTCAAAAAATAGTTGTACATTAAGCTATATAAATAGTTTTCTTTTTTTCTTCAAACTTTGATACGGACATATTAATTTGATAAGCAAATCATTATATAGCTACATAATTTGGAAATTGTAGGGAATTCATTCCATCTACAATGAAAGGCCTTCAAGAAATAATAAGTCTAATGCGTCAGTCATCTGCAAAATTATTTATTTAGCATGGGAAAGATGTATTCATTAATTATTTCAAAAACTCATTTCATATTACAGTAATCAGTTTGAGGGCCGTGGTAGCCTAGTGGTCAGAGCGTCGGACTTCCACCTGGAAGGGCGCGCGTTCGATACCCGCTGAAGACCCACCATGTACACTTGGAGATACGTGCATGTAAAATCCGTGGACCCCGTGCGCAAGCAATCCTAAGGCCTCAGCTAACAGGTAGGGGTCTGATAGAGAAAAGTAATCAGTTTGCGTTCTTAACCTATGTATACGGACGAGTTAGTTTGCTAAGCGTATCTTCTTATATTTACTGGAAGTTTGGCATTGCTAATGAAATCATTTGATGCACAGAAAAATTTTTAAGAAATTAATATGCATATCCAATAAAAAGTTTAATTTTGAAACTGTTTTTTTTTATAAAGTCCACATCATCGTCATCGTCAAAATTACTTATTTAACATTGTAAAGACGGGTTACTTAAATATTTGAAAACCCATATGTAACTAATGTTTTGGAAACTTAATATATTCATTAAAAAATTACTACAGAATATTTTTTTACAAATAGAACCAGCAACTACAATTGCTTAGTTCTTTCTCACTAGCTATTACATGAGTTTTATCTAGATTAGGAACAGCTGATTGAAAACACCTTTCTCTTTACGCAGAAATTCCACGAAAAGAGCTTCAAAGATTCAAATATTTTGAATTGCTTAAACTCTGAATCTCGTAGGATTTCCAAGCTGAAAGCTCTAACCGCTTTGATGATAGTACATCCGGAAACGACTATTGTTGAGAGCACAGGATTGGTAAAATTGATGGGAATTGCAATCGTCTGGGAAATTCTGAACAAATTGCTTCCTTCTAAGGAACTTCATCGTAATTGAATTTGTAATACTTTGCAGGTCAAAGGAGCGTATTTTGTTACAGCAATTCAAGGCTGAATTCTGCAGTGTTGGTTGTTGAATACGTGGTGTACAAAATATTCTTCTGTGCCATAAAAGTTTTATTTAAAATGTATAATTCTTTGAATATAATTTTCATACGGCATTTAGGATATCTGTTCGTTCTGCTTTATGGATGATTTATTAAAAACAGTTGTATTTTTGAGGAAAAGATGGGAAAGTTACGAAACTAAAAAACGACTCAAATAAATTTAGGAAAATGTTTAATTGCTCTTTTTTGTTTCTTTTTTTTTAATATTTTTTTTCTTTCTAATGGGGCCGCAGTATTGGTCATCAACCATTGAAAGACCTAGTGCTTCCCCAGAGATTGGTACCGGTACCATTGCCGCAATTTTTTTTTTCTTTTTGACGCTTAGTTTCCCCTAGATGGGGCACCTGAGCTCTCGTTGATGCAATCTGCACTAGGAATTTAATTTAGCCGAGAGTATCCATGCCAAACGGATACTCAAGCGATCTTTAACAAGCCGCATAATCATACGACATGGACGCAGACGATTTTCTGCATCTTGAAAATCCACCGACTTGGGCCAGGTTTGAACCTGTGATCTTGGGCATACAAGACCTGCGTCTTACCACTACGCCACACTGTCGACTTTTTTAAATATCATGCTCTACTAAAGATGCCTCCGGAGTTGGGAGGACTGGCTGCCGAGGGCAGGGCTGATCGCTATAACTGAACATTTTTCGTACTTCAACAATACATAATGCATTAGTTTACAATTTCTAAGCTCGTACTGACAGATTACAGAGAAATTTTATTCGTGGTATTTTAATGAGTACTTACGTCACTTAACAGATACATGTCTGTAGTCGTACAGAGTGCAGAAAAACAAGAATTTTATTGACAAACTGTCAATAAAATAAGAAACATGATTATTTGATTTTGAAATTTACACAAAATTGAAATTATCTAATTTAATAAAATAGAAATTACTAGTTTCTACTTTTTTAAAAATGTCTTCGAAAGCAAATCAATATTTTCATCAAAACAAAGCTGCCAAATCCTTTAGCAAAACAAATAACCTACACCCAATTAATTTAAAACATCAGTTAACAGTAAAGTCTTTTAGAATAAATTCAAGACACACATTTTGCTCTTTTTCCCCCCAGAATTTAAATTAAATGGCTCGTTTATCTTCGAAGTATATATGGAATTTAAGAAACTTCCTTCGAGGAAAACTTAGCTATCTTACTTAGATTGCGTTCTCTGTCATTTTAACTTCTTTTAAAAATCGAGAATAAAGATATTACTTCATATTTAAAACGGATATTTAATCGCGTTTCAAAACGCTTGTTTGTGCATAACATAAATTAGAACTTGAAATGAATTGTTTTATTGCATTTTGGAGCTGTAAAACCTATATTCAAACCGTAATAATTAAAAATACTTTTAGCGTAGTATTATCAAGAAAACTCAAATTTTAAAATTGGGGAAAAAAAGAGTTTCAAAATAACCAAGTCCTATAAATGTCAAAAAGTCAAAAATTATACCATTTTCATTCAGAAAATAGTATAGATTATTATTTTTTTTATTATTCCTAGCCGATGTACCCGGCGTTGCACGGGATTTAAATGCAACATTTCAATCCGAAGAGAGTATAAAATAATAAAGAGAAAAGACCTAAACCAGACGTATGCTACCTGTTTTTTTTTTTTTTTTTCCCCGGGCCACAACACAATTGACATCATTATCACGCAGGCGAAAAAAATAACAACAATAATGATAATTAATAAATTTGCACAAAGAGTTTGTGTTAATTTATTAATAACATGTTTAGTATTACTAGTTATACTTAATATATGTAGTCCTTAGTATTACTTAGTTATACTAAACATATGTTATAAATAACATATGTTTAGTATTCTGAAACGGCGTTCCACTGGAGTGAACATTTCTTCGATTCATTCTATTGTTACGTTTTCGAAAATTTTTCTCACAATTTTTATGGGGATCTTTATTGAACCTTATATCAGTGTTCTTTGCTTGTTTTGTGATATAACTAAGATTTTTTTTCGCAATAAGGCGGCTTGGATATTTAGAATAGTTTACAATGTGATTAATGCATTTTGGAGGCAACTTTTAAATCGTAATCATAATTGGAGGATTTATGAGCTCCCGAGTATATTACACAAACTGGCGGTATGTTACATTTGTATGGCGAATGAAAATTCTTTTAGCAATTCCAACATTGATTTAACTTATTACGACGTTTGATCTTCAAGCTCCCACACTTTCCAAACTTTCTTATTTATTTCATCAACTTTTTTAATGAATAACAAGAAACGACTATATTCGATGAGAGGAACTTTTATGATTTTTAGAATGATAGAGTAAGGGGGGTACCATTTTTGTCCTATTCTCTTAAGATCCATTCGTAATAGGCTTTTAGAGAAACCCTCTAATAACAGATTTGATCTTTTTTTGCAGATGGTGAAATGTGATTCCCTATGTTATATTTATCACAATAATTGACCTATGTGGTTCCAAGGTTGGTATTTTGCACATAAGTTGGCAATTTTGAAAAATTTTACCTGCAATACTTTCAAAAGTAAGATCAGTAAAAAAAAACATTTTAGTTTTTCTCCGGTTCTTCAATGTTGTCAATTCATATAGAGAGAAATTTGCTTTATTCACGTTTTTACAACTTAAAACCATTATCATTGTTGTATTTATTATCAACATTAGCGCAGGACGCAATCATTGATGATTCAACATCAGAGTCGTTCCTTGAATCCCATTGTGGTTAATTTCTCAGATTTTTACAATCATGAAAAACAGTTTTTACTTTTTTCTTTTTCTTTTTTTTAGAGTCTATTATATGCGTTGTTTACAACTTCAACTTTATCAATTGATTTATCAACTGACTTGGCATTTCTACCAGTTTCATCTTTCTTGTTTCTTTTTCGGTTTATTAACAGTTTTTGCCGAGGTGTTTGGAATAGCTTTGGTTTCGATACTAATTAGTGAAGTACAGTTCTTGTCAACAATAGTAACAGAAAAACTGATTTCATTTTTTGTCTAGTTTTTTTTTTTTTTTCTAGTGGGGCTGCGTATGGTCACTAACCTTTGCAGATCTAGTACATTACCAGGAAACCGGCATACATTCTTTCAAGTAGCACCACTATCAGCGGATGCCGCTACCCCTTGAGAGTTTTGACGCTCAGTTTTTCCTTAGTGGCGGCACCTGAGCTCTAAAAGATGCGAAACTGCACTAGGAATTTTAATTTAGCTGAGAGTATCCAAGCCAAACGGATACTCAAGGGATCTTTAACGGTCGCATAATCATACGACATGGGCGCTGACGATTTTCTGCATCTTGAAAACCTACCGATTGGGCCAGGTTTGATCCTGCGAAATTGGCCGTACGAAGTAATGCCTTACCACCACGCCACCCTGTCGACACATTTTTAGTCAAGTTGGGTAGAGAATTTTGATTTCAGTACCGATATTACAATTTCCTTTAATTTATTCTTCCATAAATTAAATATTCGATTATAATTCGATATGCATGAGTGAAAAAAGAGGGGGGAAGAGATCAATTAATTTTTATGCGGCGATGAGATACTTTTCTCGTTCTCATAATTTCGCACACAGTTATTAAGCTAATTTTAAATTACTATCTTTACTAACTTTATCCCCTGGCCGTTTTGAAAAATTACCAAAAAAAAAATTAATGTGCAACTTGTAAGTTAAAAAATGCATTATTTTCAGAATTATTTTGCAACTTTTGACTGCCATGTTTTTCTTTTTTTTTTTGACTGTTTTAAAATTTACTCATGATTATTTAGTCATGTTGAACAACTCCCCTCCCCCCCCCCCCCCCTCCCAGGCCGATTCCAAAAGTTATACAAATCACTGCATTAGTGTCAAAGAAAAATAGCATTTTTTTTGTTTATATATATATGTGTATATATATATATATATATATATATATATATATATAAAGCAAAGGACTTTTCTTTTTTTTTGACTGTGAGCGATGCTCTGAAGAGTTTTAAAAAATTACAAAACAAAAAAAAATTATCTTCTCAAACTTTAAATTTTTCTCTTTTATCTCATTTGTAAAGTGGCGAAATGGTTGAATAAAAAGGCAATAAAAAGGTTGAATGGAAGATTATTTTTGCAATGAAAGGTAATTTCATTTTAAGAAAAGAATAATAACGTGATATTTCACTAACAGATTCCATAATTTATTTAATTCGAACTGCACAGCCGGCAGTTGCTGTACTTTTTGTAACGAGAGGACCTAGCAAATAAAATGTCAGGATTATCGCCAACGCAGTTCTTGTATAAGCTGTAAAGTCGAAAAGCAATATCTTTGCTATGTGTAATCTGCAAGCATTTTCAGCTCTCAGCGTTTTAAGTTCTGCACAAAGCCCAAGGATACTTTCATTGTGATCACAAAGTTAATACTTTGTTCTTCTGCAGCAAAACGAATTGCCAGTACCAAATCAATTACATTAACCAGTTACCAGAAAAGCCTTCTAAAATAAATCCAAAATAATTCTGCTTTATTTTCTCTGGGGTATACTAGAAGATCCATTCTTTCTCAAAACAGATAGGTCCGCTAAACCTATTCTAAATTTCATTCAGAGAACAGGAAGACAGTTTTGTACTAAAAGCTTAGTTTAAGTTAATTTCGAGGATCTAAGGGTTTCTTTGTATACGCGAACATATTTTAAAATATGTAAAGATGAATGCAAGTAAAATTTTCAAATGAAATATTTTACTGCATTTTACAATTGTAAAAAAATGCTAACTTTTTAAACACTAAAAAATTGCCTGGATATACATAAGAATATACTGGAAATTATTTATCCGGAGTCTCACTTAAAATTACAGAGAATTAAAAACAAGAAATGGCAAAATCTTTGAAAAAGGACCGAATATAAAAAATAGAGAATAATAAATAACCGAGTATAAAAGTGGAGAACACTTTGTAAATTGATAGCAACAGAATACCCAAGATAAACAAAAATATATATATGCCGCAGTAGAGGTGCCATGCTGCGTACGCCGAATCACTATTTCTGGTACACAAAGTCGAATGTGAGTTCAGAAGTTGTGCCGACCTTGTTTTGATTTTTGTGCCTTACACCGCTCGGCCAAATATGTCTCTTTAGTTGGGAGGACAGGCTACTGAGACCTAGGCTGTTCAACAGAGCTGAAAATAAACCAATAAACCGATGGATACATTATATGCCAACAATATAATGTATAAATTACGCGCGTTATGAAACACATCGATGTGCAAGTGTGAAAAAGACATTGAAAATTTCATCATGACAGTGCAGTATGGCAGAACAAGTCGTAGGGGAATAAGAAAATTACATTTTCTACGTAAATCGGAACATTTACGTAATTGTAGGGTAAAAATATTTCCCTTTATTAAGTACTAGCGGTAACCGCACGGCTATGCCCGTGTTAAAAAATGAAAAGACCAGTCGGTTTGCCATTGTGTATATAGTGATAACTTTTTAGGTGTAAATTATGTTATTTTATTAAAATGTATAGCATTCCACATAATTAAAAATTAGCTGCCCATGGCAACCGGCCAGAGATCCTACACATTTAAGCATATTTTTTACAAAACACACACAATAAAAAAGGAAAAAGGAAAGAAAGAAACGAAACAAAACAAAAAAGAAAATATTTGAAAGAAAACTTATTTTGTTTGTTTAGTACAAGTACCCACACAAAAAGGACGATTATAATAAATTAGAATAATTTTAATTAATAAATTTTTAGTATAATTAATTTTTTTCAATTATTTATTGACATTAAAGCCGGGTCCAGACGCTACGTTTTGTACAACCTTTTGTCTGCGCAGTCTTAAGACTGAATGAAAACGTTGCAGTTTTTTATGCGTCTACATGGTGGAGAGATATCTATATATTTCACTCAGTTTTGTGCAATATCGTCATGAAGGAGGTACTACTCTGGTCAATTTTGGCATGGTGTCATGTTAAAAAAAAACGACTGGAAGGTCTCGGAAGCAGCCGGCGTTCAAAGTGGTCAAATGATTAGATAAAATAAATATTTTTTTGTTGCCTGTTCTGGTGGTTCGACAACTGCAGTCTCTTTATTTTCATCCATGGTATTCCTAGAGTGCCTTGGTGTCTCCTGATCATTTAGAAAATGTAACAAATCAAAATACCAGAGAGATGGCTTGTAGATTTCGTCTCCAGCCCCAGATCGAATCGATTAACTTTTGCCAATTCTTCACGGTAAACACTTCTCAAAGAATTAATTATTTACAACTGTTTCTCTGGTTGCGGTTGCATCAATTTCTTTGAATTTTTCCACTAAACTTTCATAAGCCTCCCCCTTTTTATCCCTGTCACTGTACTCCTTGGATTTGAAACGCCAAATGCATGTGAAACTTTCGCATAATGCAATAAATTCTGTGAGAAACTCCCGAACACATTGCCGAAAGTCGGTCATTGTCGCCTGACGAATTGAAAATGAGAAACAAAATGAATCGGAAAAGGGTGCTACCGTCTGTCTACATGTGCCGATTTGTCTGCACAGTTCAAAGACATCTATGCTTTCTAGCTCAGTTATCGCTGCAACTGTACAATCTTCGGACCGGACTCAAAACTGCTCACTTTTCCAATCTACACGCAACGTTTAATCTGCAACGTGTTGAACTGCGCAGACAAAAGGTTGTGCAAAACGTAACGTCTGGCCCCGGCTTAAAACAGAAAGACGAAATTTTGTAGCTTGCAGAAACAAACAGCAGCAAGCAAAGCTTTGAAAGCGGAATAAACCTTTCATCCGAGCTCAAATAGGAAAATAACATATGTGCTAATTCACTGGCGAAAAAAAAAAAAATAAATGAAAGTATAAATAGTAATAATAAGCTGGAATAACAAAAGTCGCTATAAAGGATAACATTTCTTTTGAAAACCCCTGTGCAGTATGGAAAATGGTCCCGTAAAATACATGTCAAAAAAAATAATTTTTGAGAAAAAATCGAACCGACTTCAAAGCAGAGCAACTATAAATTGCGCTAAAAAGTAAAAAATAAATTCATTCTTTTAAACAACATCGATGTGACTTTTAAATATAGTTTTAGAAATCAGTGCAAAATTGGGAGTCAAATTCCCTTTTTCCATGTGTTACTTCATCTTGGAACATTGCTAATTCTGGGCCTGGCCATTAATATTCACAATTGATTAATCGTTAAAAAAGATTTTATTTATCCTAATTTTGCACCGACTTCTAAAACTATTTTTAAAAGTCACATCGGTGTTGTTCAAAAGAACGAATTTATTTTTTACTCTTTAGCGCAATTTATAGTTGCTCTGCTTTGAAGTCGGTTCTATTTTTTCTCAAAAATTATTTTATTTTATTCTTTTTAGTGTAAATATTTTTTATACAAATACTTTATTTTTCAAAAAGTCCATATCAAAAGGCAAACCTTCTTTGAATGAATGGCACTAAAAACTAATCATTTGTATCACAAATTCCGTTTTGAACTCGATTTTAGCAAACAAACTGAATGGAGTTAATTTTTGCCTCAGAGAAGCCTTCAGTCAAACTGTTGCTATAATTGCTTTTAATATTACAGCTCAATGGCAACAAACTCTTGTTTAACAATGACTTTTATATTTATTAATAATTTTCCCCAACAAAGAAAAATCAAGCCAAGCATTTCCAATTAAAATAGAAAATGCTATTTTTTCACCTGTAACGTTTTTTCTAAAAAACAAATGCAGTCAAATGGATGTGCGATATTTGAGCTAAACGACCGTCTATCAATTAAAGAAAAAATTATAAAAATCGGTTCATTTAGTCAAAAGTTATGAATGAAAAAACCAAAAATGACTATCTTTCTGCCCATAATTTTTTTTCCAAGTATCGAATCGGGTCGAACGAAGGAACGGGACCTATGGGAAACCACCCTCGATCGATTAAAAAAAAAAATCATGAAAATTCATTCAATTCGTTTATCCGGTGCTAAGTTATGAGTGGACAAACAAACAAAAAAAAAACGACATACATACAATACGAATGTATAACCTCCTTCCTTTGCGAGGTCGGTTAATAAGGAAATCAAAATAAAGCTATCAATCGCCTGTGAGCCGCAGGAAATAAATTTTAATTCATTTTAAAAAAATAATAATCAAAATCCAAAAAAAGAAATATATAAATTAACAAGAAGTTCCGTCTAGAACTATACGAGCCTACTTTCCCGTATACAGCGAATTCAAATTTATAATCTAGCTATCTCTCTCTTTTGTCTTTCTCGTCTAGCTTTAGTTCTTAATTGCTTCAAATATACCTTTTTCAACGGTTAATACATATTTTATTCAATCATTCATTTATTAAGTCATTCATGTACTTATTCACTCATTTATTCATTCATTCTTTTGCTTATTCATTTAATCATACATTAATTCAAAAATATTCTTGAAAATCCCGATCAAAAAATTTCATAGGAAAATAGGCTCGTTAGTTCTGGATGAACTTTCTATTTGTACATGTTCTACGTCATAAGAGCTTTCCGATAAAGTTTGTTCCAAGCAAATCGGTCCGTTTGATCAGGAATTATATAGGATTGAAATTTCCCCGTAGGCGGTATGTTAATTTTTTTTTGAACTGTTCAAAAATGAACAAAAATTGTTCAAATCAATATTTCACGCAAATAACTTCTTCTAGTGAGCTTGTTCATGGGAACATAGGTCTTGTACCCAGAGTTTACATAATTTGCTTCATTTTCACCCATAGGCGCTAATGTTAAAAATTTTTGAACTGTTCAAAATTGAACAAAAAATTGTTCAATTCAAAAGTAAACTATGGAAATGAGATGTCCTCGCCGAGATCTTTTGAATGCAAAAAGAATTTTTCCAATCGGACAATTCATTCAAAAGTTATTAGGGGGGGACAGACCGACAGACACACTTTTTCCCCCATCTCAAAACCCTACTTTCAAATTTTTTATTTTTCAATCTTTATTTAATTACTTAACTTATTTTTGACTTTTCTTGATTTCTAACGATATTTTCATGATACATTAAGCCTTCTTTCATGCTTTATTATTATTTTTTTTTACTTTTACGGGAAAGTAGGCTAAAAATCGGCTGCTCCTCAAAATGCTAAAAACCGAAGCAATAAATTTTAATTCGTTAAAAGGAAAAAGAATTAATAGTCAGTCGGCATGGTAACAATTAAAATTAAAGTTAATTACCGTGAAAAAATAATTTCGAACTGCAGAGAAAAATGCTTATAACTTCTTTTCTAGGTAATTTAGAGGCTTCGAATTTTCGCACGCAGAGCGAAACTCCATCCGGAGTAGTTTTTTACGCGCTTTTCAACGGTATCAAGCTCGAAGCGATGCGATAATTCCTTCCCATAGAAAATGACTATTTTATGAAACTTTCGGCTATAAATGGAAATAAAAGAAGAACAAATCCGAATTTCAGAAAGAACTCTCGGAGGTGCACACCCCCATGTTCCAAACTAATTTCGTGCCAAATTTCATGAAAATCCGCTGGACGGTCTGGGCCCTACGCCGGACACAGACAGACAGATACACACACACAAACACACATACTTGCTGCTTTATTATTAGTAGAGATATCTTTTTTAAATCTTCAACGTTTCTCTTCTATATAGCCATCTCATCTTCTATATAGCCATCATTAATTTTTCTGATACTGACTAGTTTTAGGAGCCATGAATTCCAGCTCGCCAACACGTAGGAACAACGCCAAATTAGTCGCTTATGAACGACACCAGTATAACATCGCTGTTGCCAACCCCAGCCAACGCCAACCCCATAACTCATAACTAGAACCATGATACGAAAAACGGAAAATTACGCGAAAAATATTGCAATTACTTATATTTATATTAAAATTAAGTGAGTTTGCTATAAATCTTAATGGTTAATGATCAAATCGTTAACATAGGCTGCATTTGTGAAATTAATTGAAACGTTGATGCAGAAAAAAATACCTGCGATATTTTTTAAAGAAAATTAGATTTAGAACCATTGCTTAATGCTATGAAATTTGTTGTGAACATAGAAACGTACTTATTTTTTACAGTTCTACGATGGAAAATGCAGCAATTAAAATCTTCTCTAAAGTGCAACGAAAGATGAAATTATAATGAAAAAAGTTCCTCTTCAATCACTACGATAAACATCATTAAAAGTCAGAAATATTTTTTAAGAACTTTCTTAATGTTTTTCCCTTCACTATTTTTTAAAGGTAATTTCTTTGATACAATAGTTGCAAATATTTTTTTCAGAAATGTTACTTACAAATTAAAGCATCCTTGCAACCATCACAAGAGCAAACTATTTTTTTCACTCCCAATGAGTTTGAAATAATATTTCGTAAAATTTTCCACTTGGTTGACACTAGTAAATGAGGAACAAATCATTTCTCTGTACAAAAAAATGGAAGAAACAATTTTCCCATTTTGAAGGGTGATTATTAAAATATTTCCAAATGTTTTCCTAAATCTTATTCCGCTCTTTTTTCGCTGATTTTCTTTTTTTTTCCAACTATCGATTAAACAAAGAGAAGCATTGATTGGAAGCATGTTTCTTTTTTTTTCCTTTCTCTCTTTAACCAAACTCGGAAGAGTTTCAGAAAAAAAACTTTCTACGCAATTATAAACAGTCATTTTGATATAAAATGATATGATCTGTCAGAAGTTACTCGTAATTACCTCCATCCGTTTCTCTTTCATATTTAGAAATAATTTGAGCTTAAAAAATATGTGAAAGAGATACAATGCTTTCGCAAATTTAAAAACAAGCAAAATTCTTTTTTTTTTTTTTGAGATGATACTATTACTGCTACTATTCAAAAGCAGTATTTCTTTCTAATGGGGCTGCATATGGTCACTAACATTTGCAGACCTAGTACATTCCCCGAAAATCGACATCCATTCTTTCAAGTAGCACCACTGTCGGCGGAGTACTCGTACCACTTTTGAGAATTTTGACGCTCAGTTTCCGCTAGATGACGGCACCTGAGCTCTAATTGATGCGAAACAGCACTAGGAATTCAATTCAGCCGAGAGTATCCAAGCCAAACGGATACTCAAGGGAACTTTAAAATGTCGCCTAATCATACGGCATGAACGTTGTCGATTTTCTGCATCTTAAAAATCCACCGACTGGGGAGAGGTTCGATCCTGCAAACTTAGGTGTCCGAGGTCAGCGCCTTACCATTACGCCACCCTGCCGGCTCAAAAACAGTATCAAACATTTTATCTTCGTGAATAAACTTGTTTTCTGGTTTTTGACACAAACTCGTTTGTTCCAAAATTAAAAAATTTTTCCTTAACCTCTTCATTCCAAGTCTACCCAATTGGGTACGTCTTAAAATACTGTTTATTAACTACTGTTTGTGCAATTTAAAAGCTAAAACACCCAATTGGGTATTAATTATCATTTAAACTAATTATTAATTAAAATTTTTAAAAATATATATATATATTTTTTTTTTTTTGTTATTTTGTTTTGTAATCATTTTTTAAATCAGAGAACCAAAAAATTGCGTCAAAATTGTTTGTGCTTAGTTCTGGGGTCTGAAGGGGTTAACAGAAATAAAAATATAACAATTTATTAAAACTTGTCGAAAATCTTTCTCCTCGTTTTAGAAAATGTGGTCAGATTTTTTGAAACACATTTACATTTGCGACAGCTTTCTATTTTTTGCACTCGTTTAAAATTCAAATTATTACTAAGTTATGAATTAGAAACTGGAGAAAGTAATTACGAGCAACCTTTGACCGGTCATATCACTTTTATATCAAAATGGTTGCTGATAACCGTTTCAGAATTTATTTTGCAAAAACTTTCCTGAATTTGTTTAAAGAGAGTAAGAAAAAAGAAGTATTTTCTAAATATCTAACTAGAAATGTTAAGTAATAGTTAACTCTTTGGTTGATAGGGTTATATATATCTTTAAAAGTAAATCTTTGGACGGTAAAAGACCACCTGTCCTGCCCTGTCCAAAACCAGTTTTGGACGTCCAAAATTCAACCCTGAAATTAATCCCACGAAAACTTCACCAGAAACTATTTTCACATGTAGCAACAATTAGTAATTAAACGAGATTATAAGTGTATTTTGTTTACAAAACTCTCGCAATCAGCATTAGTTGCACTGCTTAGAAGCTTTACTTAAAATGTTGTGTATGTTCCCTGAAAATAATTGATGATTCTGTGGAATCTTCTGTGTAAGAATAAAGTAATTGCAGTCAATCAAATGAAATGAATACGAGACATCTTTGTGCCAAATAAAGCCTTGTACAAACACAAATCCATTATCTCAAACTTTCTCACGCTGGATTAAACTAAAAGTATCAACTTCCAGATGCATACATTTAAAATATTTCATGACATAGGAAAATATTTCACTTTGAAGCTACTTGCTGAATGTTTTAAGCACTTAAGGAATCGATGAAAATGTCAGTGCTAAAGCATTAAGTAAACCGATGAATGACAACGGTATAATTATAAATAGCGGCAATGATTCCCCTCCCACCTTTCAAAGAAATCGGCCTATTTTCCTTTTCTTACGTAATTCTATACCACATTTCACTTAACCACGCGGATTCATTGTTGTTCCGTTAGATTTGAATAAAATACTTGTTAACCTCTTCATTCCAAGTGCACCCAGTTCGGTACATTTTAAAATAATGTTTATTAACTACTGTTTGTGCAATTTGAAAGCTAAAAAACCCAATTGTTTTTTTAAATTAATCAACAGATAGTTTACTTCATTTTAAACATGGAAAACATGGAAATTGGGCATTAATTATTATTTAAACTAATTATTAATTAAAATTAAAAGAAATTCTTTTTAGTTGTTTTGTTTTGTAATCATTTTTTAAATCAGAGAAACAAAAAATTGCGTCAAAATTGTTTGTGCTTAGTTCTGGGGTCTGAAGAGGTTAAATCTAGTTAACGTTCAATTTTTACATTTTTCTTGATTTTTCTATGATTTTTGATAATTTAATGGATCTAAATCTGTCTGGGTTTTCAGCCTACTTTCCAGTAAAACTTTTTTTTTAAGTGAAAGAAGGATTAATGTATCGAAAAAATATCGTTAAAAACAAGGGAAGTAATTGAATAAAAAATGAAAAATAAAAAATTTGAAAGTAGGGTTTTGAGATGGGGAAAATGTGTGTCTGTCTGTCTGTCCCCCCCCCCCCCCCCGCCGCCTAATAAATTTTAAGGGCATTGTCCGATTCGATTTTTTTCTTTTCTGTTTCTTTTTGGATTCGAAAAATCTCATCGAGAACATCTAACTACTTTCTATATTTTATTTTTTGATTTGAACAAAATCTTGGCAATCTTAACATTAACGCTATTGGGAAAATGTAAAGCAACTTGAATAAACCCTGAACATAAGATTCCAGTTCCTTTCGACAAGCTTATTAAAAGAGATTTCGGCTTGAAATATTTTTTTCTTTAAACAGTTTTTGTTCAATTTTGAACAATTCAAAAAAAATTTAACATTAGCCGCTCTAGGGAAATTCAATCCTATATAAATCCTGATATAACGGACGGATTTTCTTTGAACTAATTTTATTTTAAAATTCTTATGATGTAGAACACGTACAAATACGAAGTTCAACCAGAACTAAACGAGCCTATTTTACCACGAAAGATTTTGATTATGGATTTTCCAAGCGATGTCCGAGTGAATGAATGAATAAATGAGTGAGTGAATGAATAAAAGAATAAATGAATGAGTGAATGAATATGCATAAACCGCTGTAAAATGCATATTTGAAGTGATTAAGAACAAAAGCTAAATGAGAAAGAGAGATATATAGTTATATTATCAATTTGATATTGGTGTATACGGGAAAGTACGCTGGTATGAGCCGCGTTTACACGATGCCAGTTGAAGAGACAATTGCCTGGAGACAGCTTATTGGCATAAAGTTATTGGCTACGTGTGAACAATTCAGGTCAATTGGTGAGCCAACTGCCTCGACAGTTGTCGTGAAATTCAGTTGGCTCGAGGAGTAGACAGAGGACAACCCGAAACTGGGCCCAGTGAGATTCCCCACCACTCTGAATCACAGTTGTCGAGCCAGTTGGCGCCGTGTGAACGTTGCAGCAGTTGATTTGCTTGATTTGCAGTTGATTTGCTTTGTGTTGTGCCAATTCACTTGTGTCAGTCAAGTCTCTCAGCCGTTTTTCGTCATCAACTGCTCTCCCAATACTTTCATAGTGTGAACAGGTTCTCTTCCAACTGGCCTGGCCATGACATTCCCCCAACTGCTCTGAGACAATTGGCCCCGGCTATTGTCTCTTCAACTGGCATCGTGTGAACGCAGCTATAGTTCTAGACGGAACTTCTTGTTTTAGCATGGCTTTGCAGTCTAAAGATAAATGTTTTGAGTACCAATGTAATGCCGTTTTTCTATCTGAGGGAAGTAAAGTGTTTCTAAAGCTACTAATAGTTAACGTGATTTGCGGAGCATCTGTGCTGCTAGATTACGTCATTATTCTCTCATTGTCCGTTCTTAGTGTATTTGAATTGTATCATGTGGTCTTGCAAGCCTAAGTCTTCGTTTACTGTAAATAAACATTATGAGAACTAAAAGTCACTTTCCCTGCGTGCATTAATTCATATATTTAAAATGCTATTTTACGGAGAAATTGCTTAAAAATTAAGATGCGTCGTATTGTACGCAGCGTCTTATAGTACGTAAAATACGGTATTCGTCTATACGTCTAGTTCTGTCTAAAGTACCGTTTTCACGCTTTTAGATTCATTATGATTTCAAAATAGTTTTACAGATAAAATCTACACTTATAAACAAAAAATAAATTGGTTCATTGTTAAAGATTATGCTCATAAATTAATTTCAATGTCATCACTATTCGAGACATAATTAGATTATCCAAAAAGTGATACTACAGAACAAGAAACAACTTCTTTATCAGAAATCACCTTCCCTTCAAAAGCACAGAACCTTATCCCCGCCTTAGGCAAGATTTTCACCCGCAGCGATCAACATAAAGAATGAAGAAAAGATTCTATCTATGGAGATTATTATTCGATTTTAGAAAAGTTCTTCCAGAATATTTTCCTAAATGTGCAACATTTATCAGAAAGTTAAACGTCCTTTAAACTAAAATAGTTGAAAAAAAGAAAAAAGAATTTTCTAGAATAAATGTTTGAGTAACTCTTACTTCCTCTATATCATCAGAGTTCTTTGATTAAGTGAATATTCTATAATTGACTATTACGATTTTTTTCTTATTTTTAATCATGGTACGGGAAAAATCCTTGAGCATATGCATTAAAAAATATGCAAGAATATGGTGTTTAAATCGCACAAATTCTTCTTTGAAATAACTTGCAAAAAGGAATTTTTAAGTAATGCTTCCAAGATGTAATGATCTAAAGAGAAAAATGCGAATCAAAAATAATCAACACATTCATACTTTACATGTTGCTACTTTTTTGAATCCAATAAACTGCCTTCACTATCAAAACCTGAATGAAGTTTTTCACAACTATTGGATTAGCCGGTTAAAATGTAGAAAAATTTTAATTATTTTTTTTAAATTGTAAAGTACTGGTATTTTATAAGCTTGAATTTGACAGCAAAAAAATATCACGTGTTCTTGTTAAAAAATGAATGCACACCAGAAATGAGCATAAAACATACAGCGCACATCGGCCAAACCGTGAAAGAATGATCATGTTTTCTTCCAATTAAACATATTACACTGATGAAGAGGTTGCATCGTAGCCTTGAAACAGCATTCTCTTCAGTTTTTTGACAATTTACGGTCTATTTACTTTGTGTTTCAGCTTTTGTGCAATTTTAGCACAAGTAATTTTGATACGTTTTTGTGATACCAATTTATTTAGATTTATTACAAACTAATACCATTTATGTCCTGATGTTCCACAATCTACACGATACACATTTTCAACGAGCTAAAATTGTCGCACAACCGCACTGTAGTTCTCTGTGTGTAGGGAAGCTTTAGTATCTACTTAGTTATGCGCGAAGCACTGTACACCTGCATCTTGCCATGATATCAAATTCCCCACTGGACTTTGCCTCGCTATCATATTTTGTCCACTTCTTTCTTGGCCATACACTTTGGTGTTTGTACTTGCTTGATCTGTAGAAAAAAAAACAGAAATTCTTACTATCGCATACTAATGTTTTGGCAATTGAAAAGTATTTTAATGTCCGTTCATGAATTGTTTATGTTGCTAAGTAATTTATTTAGCTACTTATTTGCTTTTCTTTAAAGCAGTTCTTTGGAAATTTTAGAGAGTGTGTGTCTGTCTCACACATGCGGGATCGCTTTGTAATTCTAATATTGTTTTCATATCTTAACTATCATATTGTGTCGCAGTGCGGAAGAAAAAGTGTAACAGTCCTCAAAGCGTAACAGTTTCTGGTTGGCTAACTCCAGCAGTGGAATGGAGGTCTCTGGCAAAATGTGTCAGCGTAAGACACCATCAACATGGCATACAGAAGCAAATGTGGCAGCCATGTCGCAGTAATTGATCAAGATAAACAGACGCATAACATTCAACGAGACTCAGGAAGAGATAAGGCTTGTCCGAGTAAGCCGCGTTTACACAATGCCAGTTGAAGAGACAATTGTCTGGAGACAGCTTATTGGCATAAAATTATTGGCTACGTGTGAACAATTTAGGCCAATTGGCGAGCCAACTGTCTCGACAATTCTCCTGAAATTCAGTTGGCTCGAGGAGCAGACAGAGGACAATGAACAGGTCCCAGTGAGGCCCCCCACCATTCTGAATCACAGCTGTAGAGCCAGTGGGAGCTGCGTGAACGTTGCAGCCAGTTGATTTGCTTTGTGTTTATTCAATTCACTCGTATCAGTCAAGTCTCTCAGCCATTTTTCGTCATCAACTGCCATACCAATACTTTCACAGTTTGAACAGGTTTCTCTTCCAACTGCCCTGGCCATGACATTCCGCCAACTGTCCAGAGGCAATTGGCCCCGACAATAGTCTCTTCAACTGGCATCGTGTAAAAGCAGCTATAGCGAGGAACATTGCAGGTGAATAGTCCGCAGCCCTTTATGTGGTTTAGGGGTTAGAACCGCTGTCTTTCCCCTAGACGACCCGGATTCGACCCTCGGTATGTGAAGAACTTTCCACTTCTCCCGCACAATGCAGCAACGTATAATGTTCCAAAAGGTTTGTAGAAAAGGCGACTGTCGTTGGGCACAATCACCCTCATGAAATAGTTTTCTGGAGCCCTCTGGAACCTCCCACCTAAATGGGCACTGAATTAACAAAGATTATATCTAATTTATGTACTATTCGTTTTTTGTTAATAAAGTGAACTCCGTCTTGTGAAAACATTTGTGCATTCATTTACTTACGACCTAAGTATTATATAACTAACCGCTCGTAAATCCACCGATTCTGATGATTTTCAGTTTTAACTAAACTTTCAAATCGGATGCTACTGTAATTTTTCTCGCTATGAATTAAACTACAAAAAATGAATTCCCGAACGATCAATAACAGAACCCAGCATCTTCCAGTAATTCATAACTGTAATCTTCCTTTTAACTACTTTTGGAGGTGATTGTCAAAGACAAAATGTCGTGTGTTAAGGTTCCGAAGTTCGACAACAATACCCTATCCCTGTCGCGATATACGATTACGAAGTTTGTACAAGCTTAAATCACCCTGTGTGCGTGTACATATAATGTAGACTGAAACCTGTGTAAGTTGACCACTTGTGGTGCTGCACTTTAGTGGTCTAGACAGGTGGTCAACTTATGGAGGGTGGGGTAGAAGGTGAAGGGATAATTCCGTTCCTGACAAAAGTAGTCAACTTACAAAGGTGGTCAAATTTACAGGTTTTACTGTATATATACAAATGTCTACATTATAAGTACATGTCTATAGTGTAGTGTCTACACAGTTTCTAAAAAACTCAAACAATTACTGGATCTTGTAGAGTAAGTTGCTGATCTCTTTGCGGCTCTTTTTAACATCGCCTCGGTAGGCATGGCCGGTGGTTGGGGTGGTTGTGGTGGTGGTGAACTATTTCTATTAATTGCAGAATTTTCAGTTTCCGGGTTATGTCTTTGCAATTCATCAGACCATAAAACAACAGGATTAGTTTTTTTAGTTCTTGGCGAAGTTATGAGTCTTGCAGAACGCGTGTTTTCTACTGGAGGAAAATGCTCAGATTCAGAATCAGATTCTGGCAAGTCGGAGGAAGAAAGCGACTGCTCGAGTCGACTCTCTGTTTTGACACTTTTACACTTTTTGGTCTTCAATTTGCAACACATTGAGTTTACGCAAGGCTTAAGATATCTTCTAAAGCTAGAAAAAAAAGGTTAAAACAGTATTAATGATGCAATTTCTGATCACTGAAAAGAACCCTCACACAAAAACAAATTAAAATGTTACTTATTAATATAATTAATTTTCACTTCAATTCTGTTTCGCATGTTCTTCCCGCTGCCCCTCTTGGTCCAGACCATTAATTCCATGATGCAGTAAATTTTTTCACAAAAATAAATGGAATGACTGTATAATTGCAAAGATACAATGCTTATAGAAATTTTCAAAGCAAATTCATATGAATTTCATGTTTGTAAACAAAGCTATTCAATAATTTTTCATTTCTCCCCTACAAAGTATGCACTTAAGTTCAATTAGACTCCAAGAACTACTAATTAACCATGCTACTAATGTTGCACAAGCCCACAACTATTTTGTTGCCGAGGATTTGAAGCTGATTTTCTATGAATTTGACGCGCTGGGGCTTAAATATGACATTAGTTTTTACTTATTAGTTCTTATTTTTAAGAATTGACAGCTTACTGAAATATGCGTGAAATTATTTCAAGTTAAATCCAAGGATTTAAAAAAAAGTAAAAAAGGGATAAATTTTGCTATTATATCATACCAATACCGAGCAGTAATCGAAGTGGATTTGCGGTTCTCTTTAAACCATAGATACACTGAATTGAAAACATTTCTTTCTGCCGGTAGTCTAGGGACCTAAATGTTCCATATAAGCTTTACAGACCTGATGTGGTGTTCAAGTTTTGTCTTTGTGCCCATGCCCAAGACCAAAGTATCTAAGATAAGCTGTTTTGACTAAGTCACAAGCAATTGTGTATGTTTTCTTTTAATGTGTATTTCCTGCATCCGTAGCAAAAAAACATCTTGATGAATTATACAATTTCTATTAAAACTCATTTCATTCCTATTAATCAACCCAAATACAGTCCGCAGAGGACCAGTCGGTAGAAGCTTGGTTCCCGCAGAACACCGAAAGTGAAGCAACATTGACTGAGGTCAGTGTTTGGGAGGGTGACAACCTCTCGCGGCTGGTTGCTGCAGTCCGTGTACGCCAAAGGGAGCTGGTGCCCTTTAAATAGGTCGTGACTCCAATGTCCTCCAAGTGAAACGACACCTCTGGGGGTGCCAATCCCAGGTGACGGTCTCTCATCTGGGAGCTGGTTCAAAAAATTAAGAGACCTTTCAAAGGGGCGGAAATCGGACTCCTGCCTACAAGGGCCCCGTTAGACTCAGGAGCAGCGTACCCAGTCTTCCTCGCCACGCGCGAGGACACGACGACAACAACAACCCGAATACAACAATCTTCAGAACAGTACGCTGTAGGTTGAATTTTTAATAAGGCTTGACTAAAAGAAAAATTACATGAGGTTAGCCTTGATCTGCCCTGCATATCAAGAACTCACAAGCTAAATTCAACACGTTGAAGCGTTGAAAGTCACTTTCCAATGGACTTCATGGTATTAACTGAACAGCAGACTGACAACATTATATATTGGAAACATATATAGCGCGCAAAATGGAGCAAAAACTGCACATTTCGTGTAGAACTGCACGTTCGTGTAAATACACACTAATACAAATCCATCGCTTGTCATCTTCTACGTTCTATCGTATATTTCGTTTAAATTTAAGTTATATTCCAGTCAAATTCAAGCGTTAAAAATTACGGTGCAAGTTAACCTAACTTTAAAAAAGTATTTCAGGTACTTAAGACCTTCTGTTTCTGTATACCTTTGCTCAAAATTTGCTAGGTGAAGTGAATTAGACCCTAATTAGCACTAATAGGAGTGTCTGAAAATACCACATTTTCAATGTTCAAACTCATTTAAAAAGTCAAAACGGGATAGCCAACAGTGATACGAATAGAGGGATCACGTTGAGAAAATTATGCATTTCTGAATTCAGTTAAGTATAGATGCTCGTTGGATATACTACTTCTGAAAAATGTTTCAGGTATTCAAGAACTTGTATCCCTGGGCAACTTTGCTCAAATTTTGCTCGATGTACCCCTAATAACATCAAAATAAGTGCGTAGTGTAGTAGTTGAAAGGATACGGCATCCCTTCATTTTTTAATTCTAACACCAGTGTTCCTTTAATATTTTTTTCTTGTGCTCGTTCATTCTTTGATTTCAACAACTTTAAGTTACTATCTGTAAGCCCATCCCCCAACACACATACACAAATATTTTTCACGACTACGCCATTGGAAGCAACTGAAATACTGTTTATCAAATTCTATCAAAAAATTAAAATAGCATAGTCAATTATGGTATGGACGCATGTACAGGGGGAAAAGAATTCTATATTTCCAAACTCAGAAAAATATAGTTGCTTAATGGATAGTATTTGCAATGATTACATATAGATTTTAAAAATTCAATTTTTCATGAAGAAGTTATCTCTTAATTCATAATGAAAATATTAATTTTGTCGTAACTGACATGTTATCGCGGGGATATTATTCTGCAAGTAGGAAACATGCTACGGAACCGTTCTTAATCTGAATTATTCATTTATGCTCGTAATTTAATAGCATGGATACGCTGTTATTATACACAATTCAATTAGTTGCTTGATATTATTGAATCCGTCATCTCTTACTGTTTCTTTTTTTTTCTTTTTTTGCCACAGGTTCATTAATATTGATTCATTTACGTAATAATTAGAGTAGCTGGTTGTGGTTCTTATTGATAATTGTACAACAAGTAATTTTTCTACAAAATAAAAATATTTATTGCAGTAAATATATATTTTTACTAAAGTGCCGAGAGCTAAAGTGTTACTAGTATGCATTGTGAACGTATTTTTACCTGTGTTGAATGTGTTTAACAATTTTTAAAATTACAAACAATGAAGTTACTTTAGAGTTTACAAAAATATCACGTAAAATTTTGTAAATAACTTTAAAACAACTGAGTTTTTACAATCTGTTAAATATGAATTACGCGTTAAGAAACGATTGCGATTATTTATTTGTTAATTCTCTTACACTGAGTACGAATGCGAACGAAATAGTTCGTAACAACGTATTTAAAAAGTCACACGTAGGCTTTTTTTAAATAATAATATAGTAAATTTGAAAAGACAATGAAAATTTAAGTTCCAGATTTATTTCATACTTTGCAGTCGAAGAAGGAATTAGCAAACTTGGAGCTATACATTTCGCTCATTTGCATTAAACGTATTTTAACATTACGTTTTAACCACACATTTAGACAAAATTAAACAATTTTTAAAATGGATTTTGCCCCTTCACAGTTTAAAACATTTAGGAACGATCCTACACATTGCAGTTATAAATTTCACACATTAACATCAATTGTAATGCAGTCCTAAGCTTTAAAACAATTTTAAAAGTAAAAATTTCAGTATTATGTATTGTTTCTTACCAGCAATAACAGAATATGAGAACTGTACAGAATATCAATAATGCCGTAACTATAAGCCATACAAAGCGTGAATCACTGTCTAAAAAAAAGGAAGGAATTAGCTACTTTCGTTTTCAATTTATAATCGGTCAGCAGAGGTAATATTACCAAATAAATAAGTTACAGGAAAGAGTATCAACTATGAAATCATTATGTGAAGTCAGAATAAAACTCAGTTTATTTCCTTTCTCTATGACAGAAGTAGTGACTAATTGCAGTTTTTAACGTAGCTAGAAATTTCATTTAAGTTGCGGTAGGGTCAGGTGGGGTAAAGTCGTCATCCATCAAATATAAAGGTATAAATTTGAAATAAATAAAGAAATTGGTTCATTATTTTTATTTTAGCTTTCAATAATTAAGAATTGAATTTTACATTCAAAATTAGATTAATGACAACTTTTTTTTGGTGGAGAAAAGACATATTTGTTTGTTTGTACAAAACTTGAAATTAGAACATCTCTTTTAACTTCTCCCTGACATTTTAGTTAACCCCTTCCTTCTCGCTCCCGTCAAAATCATGGACTGGAGTGTTTAACCTTCTAATGCCCAAGTTTTGTTATCGTCGTCCGCCTTGAGGTGGAGTTGGGAATTAGAGGGTTAATTAAACATTTCTTTCATCGTCTTACATTGTGGTTAATAGTTTGGTAGAAATTTTTAGTGTTATTTTTGTTCAATCATTTCTTTTAAATTATTTAAATTTAACTTAGCCCTCTAATGCCCAAGTTTTGCTATCGTCGTCCGCCTTGAGGTGGAGTTGGGAATTAGAGGGTTAATTAAACATTTCTTTCATCGTCTTACATTGTGGTTAATAGTTTGGTAGAAATTTTTAGTGTTATTTTTGTTCAATCATTTCCTTTAAATTATTTAAATTTGACTTAGCCCTCTAATGCCCAAGTTTTGTTATCGTCGTCCGCCTTGAGGTGGAGTTGGGAATTAGAGGGTTAATTAAACATTTCTTTCATTGTCTTACATTGTGGTTAATAGTTTGGTAGAAATTTTTAGTGTTATTTTTGTTCAATCATTTCCTTTAAATTATTTAAATTTGACTTAGCTCTCTAATGCCCAAGTTTTGTTATTGTCGTCCGCCTGGAGTCGAAGTTGGGAATTAGAGGGTTAAAAGTGGCGCACTAAAACGTTTTAAAAAATCCACTCTTCAATCCCGAAAATTTATTTCTTCTTCTCTTACATACTACGTGATAGTAGCAAACTATTTATAGTATAATTAGAGATTAAACATTTTTTTAAATGCTTTTCTTGAAAAGAATAGGTGCTTCTAAATTTTATTATGATAGAAATTATAATACCTGCACGAGCACATGCATTTTTGTATTTAGCCATCTGTTACCCTACTCAATGTGCTATCGTTGATTTAGTGAAGGAATCTTTCCTGAATTAAATGATTTCGAATTTTTCAGGAAGAAGGGAAAAGGGTACATTCTCTTTAGGGATCATTCATAAATTATGTCACGCTTCGAGGGGGGGAGGGGGGTTCGGGAAATTGTGACAAAGTGTGACAAGGGGAGGGGAGGGGGTAACAAGAAGTGTGACATCACGCATTATGCGACATAGCGTGACGCGTGACAAAGGGGGGGGGAGGGGGGTCCGCTGAAGTGTGACATATTGTGACAAAGGGGGGGAGAGGGGTCAAATATATGGGAAAAAAGCTTGACGTCATTTATGAACGGTCCCTTATATACTACATCTAAAAAAAAAAAAATTCATGCATATTCATGAAAGCATATTCATGAAAAAAAAACTTATTTTCCAACCCAGGGTGTGAGGTGATTGCCCCCTTCTGATCCCCTTAAATGACTAGCCTAGCTACCACTACAAAGGAAATTTCGACCATAGTTCTTGTTTTTTCTCATCCTGAAAGAACTCATTTTACATTTGAAAATGATTGGTTGGCGTTAAAATGTTTATAGAACTTGTTCGTTTTAAATAATTATTTTTAAAAATGTCTATTCATTTTTGTTTTTATTATTTTTTAAGAAGAATTATACAGTCAATTCTCGATAACTCGAATTCCCAAAAACTAGAAACAGAGTTAGTTCCTAACTTTTTATTACTTTTCATAATCTAATTTTCTCCCTTTAACTCGAAGTATTTCTTCAATACACTCCATAACTACGGCTTTTAAAAGCCTGTACCTATTGCCATTTCCATTTTTAGTTATCTCCATATTTTTCAATTTGGTCGAACAACGCCAATCTTTCGTAAACTTTTCGCTACCAGTCTGGATATAGTCGAATTTCTAATAATAATGCCACCTCACTTTAGTTTTAGTTCGTTTCACTAATTTAGTTACTACATTTGATCTTCTATAGGAACGCTACTACTACCTAACTTTGTTTATTGTGTCACAAAAGGGGAAAGTATTGGACTGATTCTCGGGAATAAACTGGATATTTCGGGGAGAAATTTTTCAAAATTCAGAGAAATTTATCGAAGTTTTAAGAAAGTAAAATTTTAGTTTTATTACTACAAATTATTTTACTTTTTCTTACAATAATATTCTTTAAAATTTATGACAATCCAGTAAATTAAAAGAGCAACAGCTTCAGAATACATTGCTGTTACGTATTATGTTATGGGAATGATATTCGGAGAATTCTTATTCTTTAAAGTGTCAATAAACTATTATACAGGCTCTTTTAATCACAACACATTCTTTTTCCTTACTTCAAATGCATTTATCATTATTGTTGTTGTATTTACATCTCATTGATTATTTTTCAATTCTCAAAATACTTTTTTATTATTATTATTGTTTTTCAATTGACGAAAGTATTCATTTTTGTACAATGTGAATCACTAAAACTAAAATGTAGCAAATATTATAATCCAGAACGAACGAAATTACTAGAAAAAGAACTGACATTCTATTACTATAACTTTCAGACGTAAAAAATTGCATTTTTCATTTTAAAGCTTTCTTTTAAAAAGAATCTAGAAAAAGCATTTTGAACGTTCCAGAAGATTATTTTTTTACGTCATCTTGGCAAGTGACAATAAGATGCAGCAAAAAGTATCCAACGAACAAGTAAAAAATTCTACAAATTATTCCATTACTTTCATAATCATACAGCAAGAATGAAAATTTTTGGGCTCAAAGATCATATAAAAGAATAGCAGCAATTTTTTAACTCTTTCGCATTTTTTTTTTTTTCTTTTTTTTTCCACACTGAATACATTTTTACTCCCCGACAAAAACAATAAGAAAGAACACAAGATTACAGCGATAAAGCTTTGTTTTTTTCACTCTGATTCCGGGAGAATTGCTGCCTCCCCCCACCCCTCACTTAAACAAAATATTCTTATTTTAGTTTCCAAGAAAAAATTGCAGTGCAAATATCATTTTTTTACGAATAACTGTCGCCATCTATCGCTTTGAATAGCAACTAGATTTATTAATTTCATAAAAATATAGCTCACAACTAGTGATAGTTTGACAGCAATACCAGACAAAAAATACGTTACATGTATTCGATATTTTTTAAACTTGTACTGGAATACCGGTAATAGAAACTTTACAAAACGTTACATTTTCTTTTTTTGTTGTTGTTGTTGTTCTGATTAGTTTTATACAAAGGAATTCTCTGTAAAAATATAAACAATTTTGTTAGATTATGTAGGAATCTAAAATTAAGCAGTCGGAATTTGTTTGACTGATTGTTTGCTTTTACGCGATGCCCAACTGACCTTATTGCACCTGCAGTCTTGAAATTTGGTACAAACATAGTTTAAACCATGTCCAGTCTGTACTTTGCCTTTGCTAATACAGTCGACGCTCGTTATAACGACCACGCATTATAAAGACCATTCCATTATAACGACCAGTGATAAAAGCCCCAACTTTCTTCCTATGAACTCTATGTTAATTTGCTTTTGGTATAACGACCGTTCTGTATCGCCCAATCCAATACAGCGACCGCATTCAACGGACACTATTTCCGGTATTTTTCCAAAAAGAACATGTTTCTAAATTTGTAACTTGAAATGACCTTGATTGTAGTTTACTGACAAGCTGCATGCAGCCTTCAGTGTTCAGTCAGTCCAACTTTGACAGGGGGAGGGGATTACCACTCACCATAGTATGGAAAGAATGGAGAGGGGGAGAGAGCACGTGGACTTTACGGATTTTAGGAAAAGGGGTTGACAGATGTATTGGTAGTTTTTGTCATTTGAATCACGTGTTTTCCCAAGGGTCGATTCTCCGAAATACGAGGAGTCTTGCTGTCCGTGACTGGTGGTGTCATGTCAGCTCAGAAGTTCTGCTTCCAGAAATGTGAATGAGAGGGTTCGAGAAAAATTAACCTGCTCTTCAACCTGAATGTTGACAGGTTCCAGGTCACGTGCCTTGGATTAGTTATCCTCTGGGGGAAGGAGCGAAAAAAGAATAAGGTTCTTCAGTGAAATGCATACTGCAAACAGGAGTTGCATTTTCGCTATTGAACGAGATGGCAGGTTCAAACAAGCGCAATGCGCTATGTCTAGATACTAAAATTAAAATCTTAAATGAAGTTGATAAAAAAGTTTTTAAAAAATTCGAAATTGCTAGAGTTTTCAAAATTCCCAAAAGCACCTTATTTGGCATCATTAACAACCGGGACTCAATTTTAAGAAAAGAAGAAATTGGAGTCAAATCTTCTAGAAATCGGTCCCGTGAAGGGAAATTTCAGAAGATCGAAGAAGGTTTATATGAATGGTTGAAAATAATGCGATCAAAAAATGTCCCAATAGATGGAAATTTGCTGAAGTCAAAAGCTCTAACTTTTGCTCAAAAAATGGACATTGACGAAACTGTGCTCAAAGCTTCGGACGGATGGTTGCAAAAATTTAAAACCAGACATGGTCTTTCATTCCGGAAGCTTTGTGGCGAAAGTGGTTCTGTGAATGAAGAAGCAGTGGACACATGGAAAAAAGAAAAGCTGGAAGAAATTATCAAAAATTATACTCCAGAGGATATTTTTAACGCAGACGAGACTGGACTGTTTTTCATGATGAAACCTGATAAATCTTTCGTTTTAAAAAACGAAACTGCGAGTGGAGGGAAAGAAGCCAAGCAAAGACTAACAGTTCTCTTATGCTCAAATATGTCTGGTACTGAAAAACTTCCACTCTTAGTGATCGGAAAATCAAAAAAGCCGAGATGTTTTAAAGGACTCAAAACCTTACCTGTCACGTACAAAAACAACTCCAAATCGTGGATGACATCTGTCATTTTTGAGGAATGGCTACGTTGCTTGGATAAGCAAATGACAATTCAAGGTAGAAAAATTATTCTTGTAATTGATAACTGCACGGCTCATCCCAAACTAAATGGGTTGAAATCAATCACCGTGGAATATTTTCCACCTAATGTCACATCTGTTCTTCAGCCACTAGACCAAGGGGTCATTATGAGTTTTAAACGCAATTATAGGAAGTTACTACTGCGAAGAGTTGTTTCTGCACTCGACGAAGATCAAGATTACAAAGTTGATGTCCTAACAGCTTTGCATCTCTCTAAAGCAGCATGGAATGACGTCTCAGAAAAAACCATCAAGAATTGCTTCCATCATGCTGGTTTTAAAAAGCAAGAGGAAAGGGAATCTACTGCTGAAAAAATTAGTCCGGCAATCGAAGATGAAAATTTCGTTGAAGAAGAGGAAATGCTGCAAGAAATTTCTCAGAAAATGAACATGGATGCAACGTTGAACTTTGACGATTACGCTAAAATCGATAATGACTTGGAATGTGTCGAGCATCTGTCAGAAGATGAACTAATTTCCCGTTATTGTGGACAGGAAGAAATTGATGCATCATCATCAGATGAAGAAGAGGAAGAAATTGTAACAAAAACTCCTAGCATAAAAAATGTGTCTAATGCTATCGAGACTTTAAAATGTTTTTTTGAAAGGCAAGAAAATACAGAACACTATTTGTCATCAATAACTGAAATGGAAAATTATGTTTTGCAAAAATCACATGTGCTAAAAAGGCAAACAACCATTTCTGATTTTTTCTTCCGAAAATGAATGATTTGCAAGTATGTAATTTTTTCCTTATATTTTCTACTTTAAAATCTGTTTAACATTTTATTATAACATATTGCACTGATAATTTTTTTTAAATTCCAATGATAAAATATAATTTGAGCATTTTGTTGGAATCTTTGAAAAATTGGCAATTTTAATGGAATTACTATACTGCATGATGCATGCATATACATTTTTAAATTCTACCTCTTATAGCGACCACCCGTTATAAGGACCTTTTTTTGTGGAACGGAGATGGTCGTTATATCGAGCGTCGACTGTAGATTAAGTTTTAATTTCAGTATTATACATATATATCACAGGCGTAGCGAGGGTTTTCAGCGACCGAGGACAACTGAAGATTTTGCACCCCCCCCCCCCCTTCTCTGCACCCCTGGGGTCCTAGAGGCACCCCTGGTAGGGAATTAAAAGAACTTTTAAGCTTCCTAAATGATAAATAGCTCTAAAAAGCAGCCTTTTCAACTTCCATTTTTATTAGCGACCATTCACTTTGAAGGGCAAAATGGGACACATTGGCCACATTGGTCATTCCCGATATGATTTGCGGTTCTACCACGTTTTTGTCGAACATATTCACACCTCTTCAGTTCAAATAATTTTCTTCTCGCATTTAAAAATAAAATTAAATAAATTAACACTAATTTGGCGCAGCTTGACGCTGCGCCCGGGGACGGCTGTCCCTCCTTGCTACGCCTCTGATATATATATATATATATATATATATATATATTCTTTTAAGCAAAGTTTTCACATAAATTGCCTAATTGGGCAGAGGAGTTTATTTTCGCCACACCTTAATATTATACTCATCCAAACACTTTTGTTTCTACACAATGAAATTTTTCAATATCTCCTAGAGCACCAGAGTTGTAACTATTTAATATCAAGTATAATAATAAAAAATCTTCATTTTATCATGTCATTTGATATCATGAATAATAATAAGGAAATTTAATGGTTAGTAAAAGTTTGAAAGGAATAGATAACTTTAGGAAAAAATTCGGGTGAAGGTTGAGATGGGCCAATCAAGGTGAAAGGAGAGCTCCGCCTACTCTAACTTTGCTCCAAAAGTTCCTAATTTAATTAGAACAAGAATTATAAAACTTTCTAAAGAGTCTTTTTCAGGACTTATAAACGTTTCTAAGGTTTTTTTTCTTACAATATTTGAGCTGAGACAATCCTGCATGTAAATGAAGCTCTTTGCTGAGGTGACGCCTTCGTTTTTTTTTCGTCTTTTTCAGCTACCATAAAGTACTGGCCTTTAAGGGTTGTTTAAGCTGTGAAATATCATGAGGGATGTTGTATATATAAAAAAATATATATATATATATATATAATATATATTTATATATATGAAACCTCCAGGTTACAAGCGGCAGTTCATTTTAGTCTAATGTCTGTCTATGAATCAATTGTGTAAGCAGTCGTGACCAAAACCTATTAATCAATTGTTATTTGCAGCGTCAACATAGTAAATATACATTCCAAAATAACACGAAGACGAACACAAAACATCAAAGTCTATACTACATATTTACATGTCATGAATCCCCGCGAAATCGCTTTAAATAATCTTTCTAGCTCTCTGTCACGTGATGATGCAAATCTTTTTTGATTCGCCCATTCTGCGAAACTTATCTAGGCTCACGTTACGAATTTCTTTCCCGCCGTGAGAAAAAGGGACCAGTATAAGGGAACGTATATAAAGTGCCTACAATTGTCTGTAGGTCACTTTAGTTTTTGTGTTTTAAAATCGAAACTGAATTTAAAAAGGAGTTTAAAAGAGTTTTTAGTTTTTTAATGTTATATATATATATGATGAAGCTTATTTGAAAATTTTACCAGCATTTCATTATACAAATGAAGAATTTCTCAGAACTTAATCCATGCGTCTTTTATTCAAAACAAATGGCCCGACTGTTCAGAATTCTCTTTTAGTTATGATATTCGGCATGTTACAGAATTGAATAATTTATCAATTGCGCGATGAAAACTTACAAAAGCACTCCTCAATGGACTTAGCACCTCTTCTTCTGGTAATTTGACCATCAGGACAAGAGTCGCACTCAGTGGCAGAGTGGCGGTGGATATACTGATTCAAAAGGCAAGGAATACAATGACTTCCATCCAGAAAGTGTCCAGGTGTACAAGGCACTATATCAGAAGTACGAAACGCATTTCATTACTAATAAAATAAAAATTCAGAATTGCAAAATGAATAATTTAATATCCAAGTTTACATTAAACATCAGTTGTAATATTTATTGGTATAAATAAGGTACCAACAAATACAAATACAAAAGTGACGACCAGCAACAGGCTCAGGGCCCAGCTAGGCTGGTCCTAGTCAATTTAGCAGTCCCCAATGAACATCAAGAGCTTTCTTAAAAGTTTTTACCTCACTGCAATTAACAGTCGCTTCCGGTAAACTATTCCAACTGCCTACAACCCTATTGAAGTAGTAATTTTTCCTAATTTCAAGATTAGCCTGAGATTTGAAAAGCTTAAAACAATGACCTCTGGTTCTACTTTCAGCACATAGCTGTAGTCCATCAACATTTCCCATTTTAATGAATTTAAACAACTGAATCATGTCCCCTTTAACTCTCCTTTGCTCAAGACTATACATATTGAGCCTTTTAAGCCTAACCTCATAATCTAAGTCTGAAAGACCACTTACCAATCTTGTAGCCCTTCTTTGGCCCCTTTTCTAATAAGGTAATATCCTTTTTAAGGTACGGAGACCAAAACTGAACAGCATACTCCAAATAAGGTCTTACCAAACTTCTGTATAATGGCCGTATAACTTCCTTAGGCCTGTTCGAAATAGCCTTATTCATAAACCCAAGCATCCTGTTAGCTTTGTTACTTACTAAAACTTACTACTACTTTGTTACCAATAGCTTGGGTCGGAGCCATGTAATATATTACACTACGGCAACGTTTCCCAACAGGTGGTTCAGGAACCCCCAGGGGTTCGTGTGGTGTAGAAAGGGGGTTCGCGAAAATAATATTGCAATGGCGGAATTTTTAATTACTAACGAAAAAGAAAAACGAAATAATAAGTTTACATACGAATCAGGAGAGTACGAATTACAGAGTGTAAAAAAGATTTTTTGAAGTGTTTTTCCGATAATGACCAAAAGTTGTGGACCGGCATAGGAAGCATACACACAAAATTTGAAATGTACTTATTTCTACTGTTACCTGATTTCGAAAATTTGAATCTCAAAGTGATTTCGGAAGATATTCATTGATTTGTTTTAAATTTTCAACGTATGTTTCCCCTGTCGTTCCTAGCTAGCGCGAAAAACGAGTCGAAGATATGGAAATTTACTAAAATGTGAAATGTTGAATTACTTTCGGTTAATTTCTTGCATGATATACAAATCCCAAAGTGGAACAGGAATATAGTTTCTCATTAATTTTAAATTTTGTACTCACATTTATCTCACTCTATTCCAACTTTTGCGAATATTGTATATTTCAACTCGAAAGTGGGAGCAATATTTATTAAGCGATTCAAAATTTTGTGCATATGTTTCTCATGCCATTCCACAACTTTCTCGCACTATCAGGAAAATAATTTTCGAAGATATTTTTTTTTGACCACGCATGCTTGCTGCCCTATTAATAATTCAAAAAGTACAAGTAATAAAAAAGCAACTTTAGTTTTTATTTAAACTCAGTTGTTATTTTCATTTCTTGTTGGGAACTTTTGTGCAAAATGGAAAGTAAATGGGCTAAAAAATTGTATAGTTTCGTTACCCGTTACTTACACTACAGAAGGGGGTCCGCCATTTTCTTTTGGATCTTAGAAGGGGTTCGCAATGGGGAAAAGGTTGGGAACCACTGCACTAGCTGACCACCGCAGAACATCTGCGGGCTGTAAGTTCAACAATCAATCTAAAAATAATCGCTCGATATAAAAAAAAAACTAAGTTGTTGCCACTACAAAGAATCCGAAATCAACCATTTTTAAATCGTAGAAAACGTTTTAAAATTTTAAAGGCTTAAAATAAAGATGGCTAGATATGAACATGAGAATAATCGCTCGATATAAACAAACTAAGGTGTTGCCACTCAAAAGAATCGGTAATTAGAAATTGAGTTGTAAATGGAAATATTTTTTTAAAAATAAAAATAAATTTGTTAAAGTCTGTAAATTACGATAATAAATACGAATATTATGTTACGTTTCTTGGCTAATCACTGGACACATTTTTAAATATAGTTTTTTTTTTCCTTTTTGCATGATGACAGTCTTGTATCGTATCCCAAAATTTAATCGTAACTGGTCCACGCTAAGTAATATATATATATAGATGCGGTTTTGTGTATAAAAATCAGAAAGATCCGAAACATAAACTGCTCAATCTTTTGAATAGAAAAAATAACTTCAAGTTGTCTCATTTCGATATTAAAACTCATCTGTTAAAGAAATACGCTGTCACACTTTTAAATCACTTTTAGCAGCATTTTTATGAGCATTCTTTCAAAAGCATGTTAGTTACAACAAGAAGTTCCGTCTAGAACTATACGAGCCTACTTTCCCGTACACACCAAATTCAAATTTATAATCTAGCTATCTCTTTCTTATTTATCTTTAGTTCTAATTATTGAAAATATACCTTTTTCAACGGATAATACATATTCATTCACTCACTCATTCATTCTTTCATTTATTCAGCCATGCATTTATTCATTCATTCGTTACCTCATTCAAGTGTTTATTCATTCATTTACGCATTCATGTATTTATTCACTCATTTATTTATATTTTCATTTATTCAATAATTTATTCATTCATTCTTTTCCTCATTCATTTATTCATTGATTTATTCTTTCACTCTTTCATTTATTCATTCATTCATTATTTCACTCATTGAGTCACTGAGAAATATCCTTGAAAATCCCGATCAAAAAATTTCATAGCAAAATAGGCTCGTAAGTTCTGGATAAACTTTCTATTTCTACATGTTCTACGTTATAAGAGCTTTCCGATAAAGTTTGTTCCAAGCAAATCGGTCCGTTAGATCAGGATTTATATAGGGTTGAAATTTCCCCGTAAGCCCTGTGTTAATTTTTTGAACTGTTCAAAAATGAACAAAAACTGTTCAAAACAATATTTCACGCCGAGAACTCCTTTCAATAAGCTTGCAATAGGAACTTGGCTCTTGTGCCCAGAGTTTACAGAATTTGCTTCAATTTTGTCCATAGGCGCTAATGTTAAAATTTTATA
Source organism: Octonoba sinensis (assembly GCA_038502835.1). Lineage (NCBI taxonomy): Eukaryota > Metazoa > Arthropoda > Arachnida > Araneae > Uloboridae > Octonoba > Octonoba sinensis. Next base: position 68,832,702 of record CM076604.1, read on the forward strand.
AACTGTTCAAAATTGAACAAAAAATTTTTCAAATCAAAAAGTAAAATATAGAAATGAGATGTCCTCGCCGAGATCTTTCGAATGCAAAAAGAATTTTTCCAATCGGACAATTCGTTCAAAAGTTATTAGGGGGGGGACAGACCGACAGACCGACAGACAGACCGACAGACAGATAGACCGACAGACCGACAGACACACTTTTTCCCCATCTCAATACCCTACTTTCAAATTTTTTATTTTTCAATCTTTATTTAATTACTTCACTTATTTTTGACTTTTCTTGATTTTTAACGATATTTTCACGATACATTAAGCCTTCTTTCATGCTTTATTATTATTTTTTTTTTTTTTACTTTTACGGGAAAGTAGGCTAAAAAACGGAGTCACGTAGCTTTATACGAAAATTCCCAGATATGTTATAGCAGAAATTTCAGATCATTCAATATTGTTGACAACCTTTATCACGCTTACAACCCCACACGGAAAATTTGCCACACACTACATATGGGACTCTTAAAAACAAAGGCGGTGCCGGTGACAAATTAAAAATTTTGATGACAACTGTCGCAAATGATATAAGAAACTCCCATCTACTTTGTGTGTGTGTAGTGCTACCCATAACAAGTGCTGCTATCCAATGAATTTCCAAAGAAAATTACAAATATAAATTCATATAAAATACAAAAGTGATCAGCAGCAGGGCCTGAGCCCAACTAGGCTGGTCTCTGGCTTGGGGTCAGTTTATCAGTCCCCAATAACGGTTAGCCTCTTGAGGGATGTAGGAGAGCCCTCTTGAAACTGTTTACCTTATTGATGGTAAGTGGAGACAGGGTCAAATCTTACTCTTTTGAGTTTTTCGAATCATTCAGCAACCATGTTAAATAATAAGAATTGTAAGTGAAAGGTCGTTCGAAATAAAAATCTTATAAAAAAATATTGCAACAAAATTAATTCATGGAAAAGGTGCACCACAAATTGAGATTCTGAATTAAAGCAAGAAAAAATAACTCATTCTAAAATGAAACCTGCAACAAAATTAATAGTGGTTACCAAGAGACGGTGACTGGAAAAGGCAAACATATAAATAAATTTAATGAAAGTTGTTAATTCCACCAAAAACAAATTCGAGCTTTAATTCTGAGGTTTACAAAAATGGCAGGCAGGGTGGCGTAGTGGTAAGGCACTGGCTTTGTACGCCCAGGATCAAATCTGGATCAAGTCGGTGGATTTTCAAGATGAAGAAAATCGTCAGCGCTCATGTCGTATGATTATGCGGCATGTTAAAGATCCCTTGAGTATCTGTTTGGCTTGGATATTCTCGGCCATATTAAATTTCTAGTGCAGTTTCGCATCATTTAGAGCTCAGGAGCCGCCAAATAGGGGGAAACTGAGCCTCAAAATTCTCAACGGTTAATGGCATCCGTCAATAGTGGTGCTACTTGAAAGAATGGATGCCGGTTTCCGAGGAATGCACTAGGTCTGCAAAGGTCAGTGACCATACGCAGCACCATTAGTAAGAAAAAATGCAAGAATTATGCGCTATTTCTTTTTTGCCACGTAAGTTTTTTACTAGTGTTATACATAGATCGACGCGAAGGTAAATAAAGTGCACAATTTTATCAGATGCTTAATATTTCTAAAATAAATTTATTCAAACTTACCACATAGAACTTTTTCGTTTAAGTCCTGCATCTCAAATCCTGGATCGCAAATCACACCTTTCCTCGTATCATGGTACGACAGAGGTAAAATATCGTCTAAGAATGGAAGGTGTAATCTCTGACCTTCCGTAACAGTCTCAACAATTTGTTTCGTTAACTAAAAAATAAATCAAAACAAACATTAACAATGTACCACATGAGTTTTAAAATACAAATATTTCATTTTATCGCGTCATTCGTTCACCGATTAAATTTCAATGCTAAGTATAGCTTTGTGACTAAAACAAGTTCATTTGTTCTTATGTAATCAATTGTCGCTGATTAGTTTTTAATCACACACTGTTAGAAATTTCATCATGAAATTACGGTTAAATAATCGGCAGCAGTCTGTCCATCTAATTCACCGTTACATTTACGGTTTGGAACATTTTTCTATCTTTACGGGACCTAAACCATTTCCAATCAGCTTGGTTAAAAAGCCGTAAATATAAAAGTTTACGGTTTTCTTTCCTTTTAAAAATGGTTTCAAAACAAAATCTTAACCGTTTTTGAACCATTCCGAGGCGTAGAAACCGTAAACGAAGCATGCGGGAATCGAACCCGGGTGTATGGTATACCAACCTTGCGCTCTAGTCATTCGACCATGAACACCACTTAAAGTGGCCATTTATTTATCAACAAATCTTCTTTTCCAACTGGCAAACTTAATTAAAACAAGGCTGAACTTGATCCAGAACAGTGAAATGGTTAACGATCAAGTTTAGCCTTGATTAAAATATTGATGTTTCAGTTTTCTATTGGATCCAAAGTCATTGTTGGTCTAAATTTACTGTATATTGACGAAAATCATTTTATTTGCTGCAAAAAGTAAAATACAAACAAGCTTCAGCAGCTCAAATTATGGGTTCGGGCATTCGCAAAAAAGTTCGGGAATCCGATGTCTCCAATTTTTGATTTACGTGTGTAAGTCTTTCTATTTAGTAACCACTGCTTAAGCCACTTTTTTTCCTTCTTTTTTTATATACACATGCAGAGTTGAACTGATAAATCTTTATTCTTAGTTTAACGACAACGTACGACCGGTAAGGTTTCGCAACCAAGATGGACGCCCGACTCTTATTGAGCGCTTGAAAATGACGGTTAGTTAAACGTTCTTTAGGATAAACAGAGAATAAACGATTTTTTTTCACAATCAGCGGTTTGAGTACCATCTTTTTAATGGTTATTCAACTGTTGTAATTAAAGATGGTAAAATAACAATAAATAAATGGTTATTTTACTATTTTCTTACAGAAATTTCTAACAGTGCAATCAGTCTACTCGTTCATAAATCAAACTTATAGTTACGTCATTTAACTTTTACCAGTGATGATTTTATTCAGAAGAAAGAGATTCCAAAATAATCCCATCTAGCACAACCATTTTATTTTAAAATTACTAATTACAATGAACATTTCACCGCACGCAGTGTGCTAATGCTGTTTAGTTTTAGTCTCCTTATCTAAATAGGGATATTTCCTGATTGGAAAATGGGAAATGTTGATGGGCTGCAGTTATGCACTGAAGGTAGAACCACAGGTCATTGTTTTAAGCTTTTCAAATCTCAGGCTAATCTTGAAACTATACTAATCTTGAAAAAATACTACTTCAATAGGGTTTTAGGCAGTTGGAATAGTTTACCGGCAGTTGGAAGCGATTGTTACTTGCAGCGGGGTAAAACCTTTAAGAAGGATCTTGATGTTCATTGGGGATTGTTGAATTGACTAGGACCAGCCTAGCTGGGCTCTGTGCCTTTTGTTGGTCGTCAGTTTTGTATTTGTAGTATTTTGTATAATATGCGAATTCGAAATTATTGCTTACCTTACAAACCTTTACCATCCATGTTCTTGGTGAGGATGGTAAGGGATTCTTTACAGAAACTCAATTTTTATCAAAAATCACCGCACTCAATGACTGTGAATGCATGTGTCTGTTTGATCCATCTCTTTTTTAATGAATCATTGAAATAAAAATAACTAGATTTTGATATCTTACTGAATTTTTACAATATTCAACTGGACTTTTTTCTTGTTTAATCAGTTGCCCAGAATATTTAGGATGAAGCTATGAGAGTTAAAAATTGATATCTTTCTCGCATGCGCAGCAAAACAATTATTCCTTTAAATGTTCATAATTTATCTAGTATTATGTTCTGTCATTTCTAAGTTCAGTATAATTATTCTTTTGTACGTTCTAAATATTTTTCTAAGTTTTGTGAAATTTCTTCCAAAATTCTGCCTGTTATAAATTGGCATTTTGTAAAGATTGTAACTTCGTGAATATGAGTGGTAGTTTTACAAAAATGTGTGAGGTTATTTTATATGACAAGTAAACTCTTCTGTAAAAGTTACAATTTATTTCTAGCGTTTTACGATACAGGATGATCGGAAATAGTAACTTTTCTCCAATTTGTTGATGATTTTCTAAATGCTCAAGTGATGAGATTTTAACTGTAAAGGCTAGGTGAAGCATGTATTTTATGACAGAAGTTACATAACATTTTATTATGTATTTCTGTAGAAATGTAAAGAAATGTCTAAAATTGAAAGCGTTTGATGACTTTTGGCTATATATATATATTTATATATATATATATAGAGAGAGAGAGAGAAAGAGAGAGAGAGGGAGAGAGAGAGAAAGAGAGAGAGAGGGAGAGAGTGAGAGAGAGAAAGAGAATGTATTTAAAGAGAGAGAGTCAGGTAGGATACACATTAATATTCTTGTTTTTAAAGTCTAAAAGCAAAACAAAAAGAAACTGAATTTACTTGTGAAATAAAATTAGATCATAAACGGCAAATCAATTTCAAGAATCCAAATTTCAATAAGGTGCATTGAAAAGTGCTTTCCCAAAAATCATCCAGAATATAGTAACAACTTGCTGCTTTAAAAGAATGGTCGCGACTATCAATGTCGTGCTTTCAATCCCGAAGCAGAGTGAGAACAAGCAAGGTTTTTCCATTCCCACTCTTAAGAGAAATAGTAGAAAATAGTATATCGGCAAAAACGTCGCTCACCTTTTCTTCAGCGTCTCTTTGCTTTCTTCTAGAGCAACCAATGCCGCAGTTGACGTCCGGTACGTCCGGTACTATGATTGGCACCACGACTCGTAATCTTGGCATACCTGACTGAGTCAAAATAAATGTCACATCAGAACAGTAGAATTTATTTTTTCGTCGTTACAAACATCAAACATTTGTTCATTCATATCCACGTGTTTCAGGGGAAGAATGGGGGTGGGGGGGTGCTGAGGAGGAAACTAGTTTTATCTACTACTGAAAACTTTTCTGATCTGCAAAACATTAAAGTATGTAACAAAATGATTTATTTTTCAGCATTTTGGGGACGATTAAACATGAGTAATTTTAAGTTAATATTCCAGAGTATCTCTTTTTTGTATGCGTACAGCAAGTTTCAGATTCAAACTGCTCTCTAATCCTCTAGTTTTGTTGTTTTCTATCTCTTATAATAAAATTCCTTTACGTAATGTTCAAAATTACCCCTAATTTATATATAAGATTTGGCAACGTCTTGGTTAGGATTTTCTTCAGCCTGTTTTCTTAAAATTTATTTTGCAATCATTTTGAGTGGCAAGACGATGCTTAGTTTTTTTCCCCTCTCTGATTCCTTCAAATTCCTTATACATTTAAATGTTTTTAATGTCAACATCTGCTGGGTGTCTACAGGAGTAAAGTTCGTAAGTGACATTTTGTGATTTTTTTGGTGACTTTTCGGGACCGCTTGGTGATACATAGAACATTGATTCTTCCGGATATCAGATATCTGGTGTTTTCTATATTACATATACGTACCGGATATCCGGCTCAGATGTTTAAAACTAGTGAATTCTATGCATATTTTTAAACATCACACAGCCTAAAAATACGTAGTAAGTTTGTATTTCACATAGTTTTCAAAACATGTTCATTAATGAAATTTTAAAAATCAAATTTGACATGCCGGATAACCGAGTATTTCGTGGATTGGTCAGATCGAATTCAGGATATTTAAAAACTTGTCGGATTCCAGATATCTGATGTCTTTTGGAGGGGACCAATCTCAAAAGACTGAAAATTTTCATGACCTATTCGTAATTTTCGTGACTTTTTCGGGACTTTCGTGACCTACAGGCACCAATCTCTTATATAGCACCCAAAATCAACCCTAATTTAGAAGATTTGGCAAAGCCTTAGTTAAGTTTTTCATCAGCCTGTTTTCTTAAAGTTAATTTTGCAATTATCTTGAGTGGAAACCTGATATTTATTGTTATTCTTTCTACTTTCTTTAAATTACTATTAAACTGAGTGGCAACACTTTTGGAAATGTCTCAATAACTGAGACTCTTAGTTATTTTTTATGTATTGTATTTTTTCTCGTGCATTATTATATTATATAAAATATTTTTTTTTTAAATAGAACCGACTTCAAATTATAAATTGCACTAATGAAATAGCATGAATAAATGGCCCAGAATTAGCAACAGTTCTAGTATGAAGTAGCACATGGTGTAGTGGCAATTAGACTCATAATTTTGCACCGACTTCTAAAATTATGTTTAAAAGTCACATCAATGTTGTTTAAAGAATTAATTTATTTTTCACTTTATAGCGCAATTTACACTTTAAAAAAAATGTAAATATATTTTTTTATGAATACTCTATTTTTAAAAGTATCCATATCATAGAGAAAACCTTCTTTGAATGTATGGCACTAAAATCTAATTATTGGTATGATGAATTGCGTTTTGAAGTCGATTTTTGCAGACAAACTGATTGGATTTAATTTTTGCCTCAGTCACTCTTTCAATAATTGCTTTTAATGTTATAGCTTAATGGCCACAAAAGCTTATTTAACAATGACTTTTATATTCAATAATAGTTTTCCCAACAAAGTAAAATCATGCCAAGCCTTTGCAATTAAAATAAAAAATACTTATTTTTCATCCGTAACGTTTTTTCTAAAACACAAGAAAAATAATCAATATTTTTCTCAAATATCGCACATCAGTGTGCGATATTTGAGAAAGACGGCATTCTATCGATTAAAGAAAAAAACATCAAAATCGATTCATTTAGTCAAAAATTATGGATAAGAAAACAAAGAAATGATTAACTTTCTAACCCATAACTTTTTTCTAATTATCGAACAGGGTTAAACGAAGGTACGGGACCTATGGGAAACCACCCCCGATCGATTTTTAAAAAACATGAAAATCGGTTCATCCGATGAGGAGTTCTGAGTGGACAAACAAACAAAAAAAAACGACATACATACAGTACGAATGTATAACCTCCTTCCTTTGTGAAGTCAGTTAAAAATTAAAAAAAATCATTGGAAGAAATTAACCGATTTCATTTCTTTGCAAAAAAAAAATTCGATTTTCCCAATTCGCAACTTTTTTGCAATATTACAATTTGAAAAAAAAAAAAATTGCTTTTTTTTTTTTTTTTTCAAATTGTAAAAACTCTAAATCTAACGGTTGTAGATTTAGCTATTCTACAACCGTTTCAATCACACTGCCTTTCTGTAATTTGGTTTTTGTATGCTTTCGAAACAAAAAACAACATCCACAGATCCCACGCCACAGGATGGGCTCAAAAATTCAAAATGGTTTTTCTACGTCGTAACCCATTTAAAAAAATACGAACTAAACGGACTAAATCCTTTCAAAAGTCGCAAATTTTTGAGCACATGCAAGGACCTTTATTTTTTTTCCAGTTAGCAACTTTTCTGAGGCATTACGATTAAGAAAAAAAAAGTTTGCATTTTTTCGGCCCACCCTTCTAAGCGCCTTTCAATCACGCTGTAAATCGGTTACTGTAAATCGGCTTTTATTGCGTGTGTATACATGCTAAGGAAAAAACACATTCAGATGCTACTCTGGACCGAAGAAGCTTTCTTTTTTTTTTTTTTTTTTCAAGTCATAATTCGGCGGACGGAAAAATTGCGAATCAAACTACCGAATGTTCTTTGTTTTTTATTCTCTGTAATTTCCTTTTTTTTTTAAACTTTGTAGCTTCCTGGTTTTAATTATCTGTAATTTTACGTCAGACTCCGGATAAATGATTTCTAGGAGATTCCCATGTATTTTCGGCTAAACTTTTTTACAGTACATTTTAAATATCTTGTGAACGATGGTATAACTATTTATATATAAATATGTATGCAGGGCGTGTGCATTAGTTTATTTGATTTTCCTTTACTGAACTCGCAAAAAACAAGTGCAAATTTACGGCGCAATCTTGATGGTAAGCATTTACTTTCTTTTTCTGAAGCATGCGATGCATTAAATTTTGCAGATTGAAATAATACTTTTTTTCCTTTTGAATACCTTTGAGCCAACAACTGAGTGAAACTGCATCCTTGTTAGGAACTTTTACACACCTTCGTAGTACAATTAATTCTTTATAGTGTGGCCATGTTTCTTAGATTAACCACTATAGCTTTTCTCAAAACTTACAGCACAACTGCAGAAGCGCATTGAAACACGAAACCGAAAGCGACCAGCAAAATAAAATTAGCTTCCTCATATTTATTTTCAAAATAACAAGCCCACAATGATAATACATTTCCTGGAATCGATCTGCTGCTCGCTCAATCAAAATTTCGCTCTCGCTTCTGTGACTGTAAGAGAGAGGGTGGAAAAATAAAAGATTAATTGCTTCTTCATTTTTCCCAAACCACATCAACAACGAAAAAAGGTCGTCGGCAGTCGCAAAAAAAATCGCTTTTAATCAAATTGCGCCTTAAAATTTGAAGCTAATACCATCTAAAGCTGAAATAGTCGCTTGTTAGATATCAACAACCGTTCTGCTTGAGCGGTCATTAAGAAAGTATTGATGGTTTAAAAAAGAAAAAAAAAAACACCACCAGAAATCCTTTGTAACACATTGGTTTCACGTATAATTATCCTATACAAACTGCCAAAACCCTATATCTTAAGCTGGTTTGGAAAAATATAATTACTTTCCGATATTTTACTTTTACACTTCTAGATAGATTAAGTGTTTTAAAAAACAACGTTAAAAATTGTTTTTTCAGAGGCATTTTATATTAAGGCTATACTTACTGGATTCCTGAGGCATTGGCTGTAAATTGAGCCAATTTTGCAACCTGTAAGACACACTTTATCCTTCAATTTACTTGTCACAAATGTTTTTGCCGAGTTTTTTGCGTCCTTGGTACACTGCTTGATACTGTAATAGAAGTACACATGCGATGTGAGAGATGGTAACTGTGCGACTGAAAAGAAGAAGGAATTTTAGTTGGATCTTTAACGTCACCTATAGACTGCTTTATTTATTTTGAGTTGGGTCAAGGTTTTTTAACATGTGAATTATGTATTTGTTTTTTTTAATGCTAAAATAACATATTCTGCTGAGTGTGAAAAGAGACAAACCGCACAACCCTAAAGCAGAATGTTCTAAACTCAAAACTATATGTTCGACACACTGTTAAAACTTTCCGTATGAAAATTGTAAAATAACCATTTATTTGATTGTTATTTTACCATATTTAATTACAACAGTTGAATAACCATTACAAAGATGGTACACAAACCGCTGATTGTGAAAAAAAAATCGTTTATTATGTATTTATCCTGAAGAACGTTTAACTAACCGTAATTTTCAAGCGCTCAATAAGAATCGGGCGAACATCTTGGTTGCGAAATCTTACTGGTAGTACGTTGTTGTTAAAATATGAGTAAAGATTTATCAGTTCAAATTTGCATGTGTATATAAAAAAAGAAGAAAAAAAAAGTGGCTTAAGCAGTGGTTACTAAATAGAAACACATACACACGTAAATCAAAAATTGGAGACATCGGATTCCCGAACTGTTTGCGAATGAGCGAACCCATAATTTGAGCTGCTGAAGCTTATTTGTAATTTAATTGTTGCAGCAAATAAAATAATAAAATGATTTTCGTCAATATGCAGTAAATTTAGACCAAAAATGACTTTGGATCCAATCAAAAACTGAAATCTCAATTTTAAGGCAGTTTGCCTGTCGGAAAAGAAGATTTATTGATAAATAAATGGCCGCTTTACGTGGTGTAGATGGCGAAATGACTAGAGCACAAGGCTGGTATGCCATACACCCGGGTTCGATTCGTGAACGCTTCGTTTACTGATTCTACGCCTCGAAATGATTCAAAAACGGTAAAAATTTTGTTTTGAAACCATTTTTGAATGTTTTTAAAACCGCAAACTTTGGTATTTACGGCTTTTTAACCAAGCTGATAGGAAATGGTTTAGATCCCGTAAAGATAGAAAAATGTTCCAAACCATAAATTTAACGGTGAATTAGATGGACAGACTGCTGCCGGTTATTTAACCGTAATTTCATGGTGAAATTTCTAACAGTGCAGATGTCGTGGAGCAATCAAAAGTTAGACAGAAAATGGACCAGAAGCACCTTAAAACGTTTTCATGAACGTCGTAATCATTCTTTTGCAAGCTCATTCTAAGGGTCGAATATAAGCAGATAGAGTGAGGATTACACCCCAAATAACTTTGCATTCAATTACATACAATATCGCTATACGTATATCCCGATATTTTCAAGTAGCTAAAAGCTTCCTGCAAGGCATTGCAAAACATTCTGCTGCACAGCCTCACAGTATAAAGATTTTAGATTTGGGTTGTTATTTTCGAACAAACTCATATAAATGCGATATTAAAATCAATCCAATAGATGAAGGAGTGGGGTGTATATCATTCTCTAATATAAAAATAACGAAGACCTTTTACTTCGTGCTCGAATCTCATCTTTCCGGCTTTTGAGTGCAAATTGCAATAAAACATTCCGCCATCGCTAAGGTTGACACCATCAATTGTTAGCTCTCCGTTCTCACTTGTGCCATAATGATTCCCGGCAACGATTACTTTATCTTGACGGAACCATGAATAACCTTTTACTTCTTTAAGTCCTTCAGTGCTTCCAGCACACGGAATACTTTTTCTAGAGCCCAGGTACGCAATTTCTTTATAAGAACCTAAAGGTGAAAGTTTCCATTCATAAAAATATATTTAAATACTACAGATATGCACAAAGAAATGTCACTCAGGTCAGTCACCCCATCCTGATTAAATGTAAGTTTTACAAAGGCTGGTGTTTTTGGGGGGGAGGGGATAGATAGTGATGACATAGAAACATTAGTGGTTTTCTAAATTTTGTACCAAATGCAGAAAAACAGTGCTTCTCTAAATGCATAAACAGACTGATAGAAACATCGATAGTTTTCCTAATGTATACAAATGAGGAAAAAAACTTACGCAATATAAACAGACAAATAGAAACAAGAATACTTAATTTTAAAAATAGGTACAAATGGGAAAAAAATACTCCCCTCAATGCATAAATAGACTAATATCAACATTTATAAATTTCTAAATTACATCGAAATGGGGAAAGAAAATATTTCATCGACACAGCCAGTGTCCCACTTTTGTGAGAAAAGTGGGAGTCAAAATTATCACTGTGACGATGGTACCACACCAATAGTGGTCCTGCTGAAAGAATAGGTTACCAATCCCTGAGGAATGCATTAGGTCTGCAATAGCGGTAAGAAAATATGCAGCACCATTAGAAAAGAGGATAAAAACAGACGAAAAAAAGACGGAAAATGGGGAAGAAAATACAGAAAAGTTAATATGTATTAAACATAAGAACATAAAACTTTTAGATTTTGAAAGAAAGAAAATTGCCTAGAAAACATAAATACAGAATTTTAAAGCTTGAAACACTTAACGAGAGATAACTGCGGAATAGTTCCAATCCCAAATTGTATGCTTTTCGCCAAAATAATTGGCGAGATTCTTAAATATTATGAAATAATTTCATCACCGAGTCTCACTAAAAATGAATTATAGTGACTTTTGTCTTAAAATTTGGCGTTCCAACTGATAACTGACGAAAGGCAGTTTTTAGTCAGAACTTTCTATATAAGACAATTATTTCTAGTCATTTTGTATTACATTCAAGGAGGCCATGCTTTTTGAAAGATTTTACAAAATCTTGAAATTGAATGTATTTTTAAAAACTAACATAAAATGGTTTACCCTGAACTTTTTGTTCCTTTACTTCCAAACCGAAAAGTTTTTTTAAGTTCAGGTGCTTCATAAAAATAAAATCAGAGCAACACTTATTTAAACAACAAAAAAATAATAAAGTAATAACAAGTCCCATAATGTTAAGAAAATCATGTTATTCATTTCCTAATCAAAATTTACTTTCTATAATTCGTTGCGCTTCCACAAGATCGATACATAAAGACAATTAAGATCTTTTTTCAGCAACGATAAATAAGGCCTCTCTTAAACCGATGGTAGAAATCCCAAAACTTTTAAAGCTCGAAACCGAAATTATATAACTCCCTAGGAAACAAAAAGTTCAAATTGATACGCAGCCTCATCAAAAAACCAGCAGATTATTTTCATTTTAATCTGCTACTTTTTTTTATGAATTTTTGCTGTTATAGGTAACGGCTTTGTTTTTTTTTTTTTTTTTTTTTTTTTTTTGAAATCCCATTGAAATAACTTTAAAAAAAAACTTGCAGGTGTAAGTTTTAAGTAATAAAAAAATATTATTTAAGTTAACTTTCTTATTTCAAGTCTTTCCTTCATATTGGTTGGTAACACATATAAAAAACATTTTTTTTTAATTTCTATTAGAACAAATAAAATAGCATTAAGTAGTTCCACGACTCGCCACGAGGAAATCTGAGCACTACCAATATTTATACCCTCTTTTCTCTAAGACAGGTAAGAGGTGGGGCCCAAGATTGGAAATTTTTGTTAGATGGATCGGAGCCCAATCAGCTTTGGGAACCACTGGCCTAACGTATAGTTGTTTTTAATATTGAGAAAGTGGTAGTCAAAGAGCCCCAGATTTTGCTGCCATCTACCGGAGAAGCGTAACAATTAAATTACGGAAATTGTTACTATAATTAAACATTTATAATTCTTCTTAAATCATGCTTTTAGCTTGGAAAAAATGAACAAATTTAAATCTAAGCTTAATTGTTAATTTTCGGAGACCAGGTTTTCTTTTGCTTGAATATTTTAAACCATTTTATATATTTTGTATTTGTATTTATTTGTATATTACCCTTGGAGATAATAATAAAGAAGGATATTGACTGGAACAGTAGTTTATACTCAAATATTAGGCCTAGTTGGATGTGAAGTATGACTGGGTTTGTTTACACTCAAAACTCCCAAAGTTCTCCCCAATGTTTCGGGTTTATTCCCGTCGCTCAAAAACTGGGTTTTTTTAAACTCTAGGGCAAACCATGTAATGTAGAATTTGTAACCCAAGAGATAGAATGGCCACCCAATTACTTCCATTAAAAAAAAAAAAGAAATCTTTATCAAACTTCCCAGTTTCCATCTTAGTGGAATTACCCACTTTGGCAACTGAAAGACAAAGTTTTTATTTCAAAATAAATTATCAAACGTTCTTTGAGTAAATCAAAATTGTTTCCTGAATTATCATTTTACTTCTCAAAGATTAAATCTAATTTTTCTTATTTTCTTACCATACATTTCTTTTATAAAATCTTAGCAACTAATTTGGGCCCATAAAAGGTACAATTTTATATTAAGTACAAAGGTCTATTTATTATTATTATTATTATCTTTATTATTATTATTATTAGTAGTAGTAGTAGTAGTGTACTTTTTTTTTTCTTTTTCATTTCATTTTGTTTATTTATTTATTTATTTTAAGAAGGTGGGTGCAAGCTTTTACGTATCAATATTTAATAGTGTGAGGCATAAAATATTAAAAGCTACCGTGTTATAATAGAATTTTTAAAATTTTGGCTCAAATAAAAGGAAAGTACTTTGAGAAAAATGTTTAAACCTTTTATTAAAATTTTCATATTTATTTGCACAAACAAGATATCATTTTAAAATTTGATTAAAAGTAAATTATGTTATACAAAATATTTTTTCTTGTCATGCATAGAACGCTCATTAACTTGTAAATTAACAAAGTATAAAAGCAGATCAACATGCTCATCACAAAAATATTGTAAAAGGTAAGTAAAATATGTTACATAACATTTTTGCAGACAAATTGGACGGATGAGTAACAAGTAATTTTAGTACACATAAATAACACAAAAACTACAAAATTTCCTTTTAAACACATAACTGTAAGAAAAAAAACTATATAAATATATATTTCTCTTAAAACTTTTCAACATCCTAAAACTTGAAAGGCTTGGGAAAAGGAAACAGTACTCAAGTAATAAAAAATAGCAATATGAAAATAGTAAAACAAATATGGTTAACATTAATGATTAAAAAAGCTTTTAATACAAAAATAGCAAAAATTAACCCATTCCTTGAAACAAAAGTAATTGAGAAAATACGTAATTTTCAAATGGGAACAGTAAAAAAGGGCAATGTACACGTACATTAATGGATAGCCAAAAAAACAAAAATATAAAGATTTAGTTTATTTTTCTTGTTCTTAATTTTAGATATGCATATTCACAACTATGTTGGTACTTCCGAAACATAAGTGATGGAATAGTTTACTACCAATTTTACACATTTTCAAAATTTCTTTTAGTGGTTTTAGTAGCAGCATAAAAGGTATTTTTGCTACTTTTGGAAATGCATCAAACTGGTGTGAGAATGAGTGTAGTACTTATAACAGAAAAGTACAGATTTACATATCATACAAATTCAATAACATGCTCGTTTTGAGTGTCCCCAAAAAATTATACATCTGTATATCATTCCTTTTTGGGCTATGAAAGCTCATACATAATTTTCAAAATGTTGTGCAAATGTATGTTAAGTATATATATATATATGTATTATTCGTATGAGTATTATCCGTATATTCAGGACTTTTTCCAAAATTATTTTGTAAAAGACCTTTCTAACTACTAATTTTGACAGCGTTTATTTCTATAAAAATTACTCAGTAGATTTAAAAGTCACAAAGTTTACGAAATTGAAAATTAGGAATCAAAGTTTATCCAGTGTATAAAAAACTAGAGTTACAGCAAAAACCTCCACATTTTCACTATTACTTCTGCTAAAATTATACACATACAATGATAATTAATCTTCGTAACAACCTCTCAATTTACTTTCTAGAAATTTCAGAATGCATTACATATTTTCCAATTTTATATAACATATATTTGGTTTTGACAGTCAAAAATATGAATTGGAATGTTTTGAAACCTATGTTACAGAATGTCTTTTACTTTTACATAAACAATCAGTTAAAATTTCATTTTTCTAAGCACAAAAGAATTGAACTACACCATATAAGTTGACAACATATATTTTTGATGTATATATTTTTTTATATAAAATAAAATTTGATTTGCAAACGAAATCAAGTCATTAAATAAAGACTAATAGCATAACAAATATTAAACAGAGCAGTGTAGAGGAAAAAAGGCATTGGGAATCAGATCACAATTAACATACTCACTAAATAAACAACAACTGAGCAACAAAACTTATGTAAAACATATTAAACTTGTAGCATTTGAGCAATACAAATCAATGCAGGGTATCTACAGGTTTTGAAAAGCAAAAGTTGACAACTTCTTCGGAACCATTTGTTGATTCATCAGATATTGATTTCAGCAGATATTGGATATCCGGTATCCTTTGTATGATGTATACTTACCGGATATTTGGTTCTGATGTTTGAAACTTGTAAATTCTATGTGTATTTTTACACAACATGCAGGTTCCAAATACATAGTAAGTTTGTAATTCATATATATTTTCAAAACATTTTAGTTAAGCAAATTTTAAAAATCAACTTTCACATGGGAGATAACCGGGTATTTCATGCAGTGGCTGGACGTTTATAAACCTGTCAGATACAGGATATCCAATGTCTTCTGGAGGGACCAGTCTTGATGAGCAGAAAGATTTCGTGACTTTTCCTTAATTTTCAGGACCGATTTTCAAATTTGTGACTTTGTTGGGACTTCCATGACCTGTAGACACCCCACAATGTCAACATCTTATGTAGAATTTGCATTCTCTGATACGAAAAAAACATACTGGGTATTGTATTACCAGTGCATGTAATACAATGCCCAAAAACTAACTAGTGGGAAGTTTTTACAAACACTTTTATTTCTTCTTTAATATAATAATCATAATGATTTTATGATTCGGTAATAGGAATGTCAGCTCACAATGACTCAAAAAAGAAAAAAAGCACTGTATAAAAATATGAAAATGTATGTATGTGAGTATAGATATTTATGACACACATTATGTTCATAATGATTTTCTAAAGGAAATATAGCAGCCATATCATTTGATAAATTCATAACAGTGATGCAGATAGCTGTAGATTTAGTTGATTATACAGCATAACTTCAATTTAATGCTCTCAATTTAACGAAATTCCCAATTTAGCGATAGATTTCACAAGTTTGTATTGGATATAATGAACGTTATGTCTCCCTAGTTTCATGACAACCTAGGTTTAGGGATAGCCTTCTACAGTTCACAGACAATTGTTAAATTGTGGGTGTACTGTATATTGGTCATTAGTCTACACACAATATACATATTTGCGGTTGAAATAACATTTCTATTTGGGTGCATACATTTTTATGCAGGGAATTATTTGGTTACTAGTCAGAACACAGATGATTTGATGAATAATCAGCTTTTATAAAAATTATACACAGAAATGATTAAAATTTTGACCCTAGCGAGATTCAGAAAAAATGGAATGCAAATGAGAAATATATGACATCAAAAATGTTTTTATGAACATTTTTTAAAAAAAGAACTTTCATTGCAAGTCTGGAATCTTCAATGCTTACAGTTATATTTCCTGTGAAAAAATCTGCTGCTGAATGTAAATAGCCCTTAAGTAAGGAAATTTTTAATACATATAGAATGTAAAACTAAATTTAACATCACAAGCCTAAATATTTCACGTTACAAAAAGTATACACTTTTTCCAAAGAATTCATAGAACATAAATTACTAGCAAATATCAAGTTTTTAAACAACAAATTTTAAAAATAAATGGCTTAGTGATGTCTAAATGCATATCCTTATTGAAGAAAATATCATTTATATAATACTGGAACACACACCTAAAAATTTAGCTCAAAATGATTTTTTTTTTGTTAATATCAAAAGATTCAATAATCAATAAAACAAAATCTAAATTTAAGCATTATACATTACACATATGAAATGGAATAGCTACATAGATTAAACTTAAAGATTTTTCATTTTCAAAAAAAAAAGTTTTGATAATCCTAATGTGATGTCTTTAAGAAGAAATTTTCGCATATAAGGTAAAAGGGAAAAAATAATACCACATACTACAATTATAAAATAACTTATTTCAAAATACTACAATATATATTTTTTAATAAATTCTGTATATAAGTATTATTCAATATAAAATGTTTCATATTTTTCTTTCCAAATTAAAAATTTATAATGCAGATATCTATAAAAATTAATACATTATACACCGGTGCAAAATAATACTGCATAACACAAATGCAAAAATCAAAACTATATTATTCCAAATAAGGGAGTAGTAGATTTTTTCAGTTTCAATAGGAAAAAAAATGAGATTCTATAGAAATCCTTTTATAATAAAATACCATAAATACTGGAAAAACAATACAAACTTATAAAACAACTTATAAAAACTACATAAACAACATTTTGTCTCCTCTTGCACGGAAAACATTTTTGAGCATTTATGACGCATTTTGAAAAAACGAATTGCTGAAAGCATACTAACTGTTGAACTAAAAATAGTTCAAGTAGCAACCGTAAAATGTTTTTGCAATTTAAATTTTATCAACATTACATTTTAATAAAAACAGATAAAATTAGTTTTATATATTATGGTGCTTGGGATTAGAATTTCCACTCTTCACATCATGATACAAATAAGAATAGGGATTGCACTTTTATGATTCAGCTTTCTATTAATGATCGGAATAAAGTATTTCCATATTTATTGGAAAAGCCATTTTAAACTTTGAAAAAATAATTAAAAAAGAACTTCAGCTGAAAATTGAAGAACTCAAAAGTGTTAACATCCATTAACACTAGAAAGACGGAAGGGGCCAGTGTGGCCCTTCCAAGAATTTTGCAGAAGATTCTTTCCAAATTTTGTCTTGAGTGAGTCCACGTGCCAATTGCATCTTTTCTAATAAATGCCTATACAACAGCCGAGTGTATGATAGTGTACCATGGCGTTTTCTTTTTCACATTGAAATGTAAAGTTTATTTCTCTTTCAAGGAGCAATCATTATTGTCTGGCAAGCCAGGTGTCGCATTTGTTTCGTATTTTGAATTGAAACCAGTTGCAAAAAGAGAAAGGTCAAGGTAAAACCAGACTAAATGACGCATTGTCCTACTACGTCCATTAATATAAACGTAGAATTTAACAGTATTCACCATAAAATACATTAGGGACCACAGTGGCCCCTCCCATCATTCTAGATATAAGGTTCAATATATATGCTTCTATGAGGATAAAATTAAAATGATTAAACAAGCACTTAAATATTATCATATTAGAAAAAAATCAGAAAGTTATAACACATTTAGTCAATTATTATTGCAATTAATGAACAGTAAATATCGAGAAGGGCCACATAGGTCCACTATCTTTCTAGTGTTAACAAATGATGGAATTATCAAGTAAAGTTAATAATTTAACTTTTATCTTATATTTGCATTGCATTTTCTTACCATCTGATTAGAAAACACTTTCAAAGCATTATATCATGCAAAATATTTTCAGTAACTACGTGTTATGAAAGGCAATAAATTATACTGAGGATAAGACTAAATGCAGTTTGTAAAACAAAACTGAATTCCTGAAATGAGCTTGCTTGAGACAATCCACATGCAGGAGGGCATTCAATCTTATGTGACTCTGCAAATTCAAACAAAAGAATGTAATGAAAACAATAATCAAACATACCATAAATATAACTAAACAATCTACTAACACATTGCATAGTTCTAAAACTTATAAGAATGCAGAAGAATAATAATTATCTTTCTTTATCCTCAATGTAACAAAAAAACTTACTACCACATGGAGCTAATATGAGCAAAAAAAATATATTTTCTAAAAAAATTAATTATTAAACAATTGCATAGATGAACAGTTTAGTATATCAACCAAATTAAAGGTTAAAGTACAAATTCTTGTACAAAATAGTTGATGCTTTAAAAATGGTATTTAGATTTTTTTTTTTTTTTTTTTTGTAAAATTTGAAAAGTGTACATACTAAGTCTTTTGTCCTATATGCACAAGTTACGTTTTAAAAAATCATACTCCCTCGTGAAGAAAGCTACAGCAACAGTAACAGTATGATAATCTACTCTAGGATCTCAAAAGTTGAACTATATAAACTTTCTGACAAAACATATCAACAATAGATGCTTATTTAAAAATGCTTACCATCAAGCTTAATATACTTCTGATCATGTCCTAGTTTATTAATAGCTTTGCAAGTGTAAGTTCCATAATCATCAGGTTCTATTTCAGCCACACGCAATTTTGTTTCAATAAAACCAGGTTCAGAACTAAATGTTGTGATAAAATGCTCTCTCTGATTGTCAAAAATTTGAAGTTGGTCCTTTAACCACAGAATGGATGGTTCTGGAAATGCTTCTATTTGACAGTAAAGATCCATGTCATACCCCAATGCTTGTCGATAATGAGTGAGAGGAACAGAAACAACAGGAGCAACTGAAAAAGTAATTATAATTCCAAATTTTGATTAAGTTAAAATAATGAATTAATTTATCAAGTTGACATACTCAATATCATAACTATATATGACTTTATGCATTTGCAAAAAGTTATGTTATGAAAAGAGAAAAAAATTTCACAGTGCCATTTCATAGGTTTTGTATTTTAAATGCAGTCTTCATTAAATTGTGTTACCAGCAAAAACCTATAAAAAGGATTTACGCAATTGTAAAAATAGTTCTAAGCATAAGTTGATGTGAACCATTCTAATCAAGATATGAATGATATTAACAAATCACAAAGAGCTTCAATGTATGACATCATATTAATAAATTTTGAATTTTTAGTTAGCAAAAACCATAACGTAAATGTATCTATATGTTTGGATATATATATATATATATATAGATAGATAGATAGATAGACAGACAGATGTTATAAATAAAATTATAAAATAAAAAAAGTGGAAAAGACAAAGAAAACTTTTTACACCAATTAAACAGGATTAAAACTAAATATTCATCAATAGTTTAATCACATATGATAACATTTAACATTATTTCCTTTTTTCTGCTTCCCCCTTCCCCTCCCTCTCAATTTTGAAGCTTTCAGTTTCGGAATTTTTGTTTTCAAATCATCTGGCACAGAAAATCTCTTTGGAATTATCGCGACACCGGAAATCAACCTACCCCCCAGTTGGCTCTAAACTTAACCAATACCTCACTCATATACTGTGAGTATATGAGTGAGTATATACTGTGAGTATACTTTGTATATGAGTGATACCTCACTCATATACAAAGGTGATACAGACAATATTCCTGTCTTTTCTCATATTTTTGAAGTAAAAAATATGCTCTGCACTTGAATAAATGAGAAAAGACAAAAATGTTGCCTTTGGTGTGAAAGCACCCTAATAACAATCAGTGACATCCCAAACACATGTTTCGTTCCATTCCACCTCTTTCCTATTATTTTATCTCTATTTTGTTCTATTACACTGGCTACCCCCTCCCTCTTTGTAACTGTTTTCTTTATGCTGATTGGAAAGGATCAAATGTGGTGTATCATATTTTATCCTGTCCCTTTATGAAACAAAATTTCAAAGTCACGACAGAGAGGGGGAAAATCCCACAGGTAGTTGACTTTCCCTTTGCCAAGTAAATAATAAAATTAAGTTACATAAAATCGTTAAAAACAAAATAAAAAAAAAATCACTATGAGTAACATAAAAAACTGATATGTTTAAGCTCTCCTTCTTACCATGCTAGAACAAATCTCAACAAAACAAAGATACAAAGCATTCATTAAAAAAATTGATTTTACTAAATTTAAACTCTTATGAAGCCTTAATGAGATGCTCTTAAATTACTTTATGATCTTAGCCATTAATTCATAAGAGGTGTGAATTAATAAGAGACCGCAAATTATGATTCTTAGATAGACTTAACAGTGCATTTAAGTTGATTACAAAAAAACAGCTTAGTTAATATGTAGCCCTGGTGTATAATTTTTTTTTTAATAGAAAAATGCAGTTAAATTGATAAGTAACCAAGTTTACTAGCTAAACATCATATAATTCTCTTTTTTTTTTTTTTTTTTACTTCTTTTGTACATCACTCTTCATATTCACATGCATTATTGTAATAACTTTGTATCATGTACATCTCAGATTTCTCTATGCTGGTAAAACCTTTCATACCTCTTATATAAAGCTTTGTATAAATGTTGGGATGGTTCAGGCAGCTTTTCAACATAATTTAGAAATTGCAACCAAGTAAAATATATTGGCAACTAAGAAAAAACATTAGGGGAAATTGGCACCTAAAGGGGTAATACTAATTTCAACCTTTCAATAATTAATATTTTGATGCCCTCCCAATTCTTATTTTCATCTACCCATTTTCCCCAGTTTAGATAAATCTTAGACGTTTATAACTATATCATAAACCAGTGGCGTTCCTAGCATAGCTATCATCCAAAGTGGTAATTAGTGGTGTCACCCCCTCCCTCAAAAAAAATTGTGTTGTATAATTCAAGTATATGTATTTTTTTACTAACTGTTCATCTCATTTTGGGTGTCAAACCCAACACCCCCTAAAAGGTGTCCCCCAAGGCGGACCATCCCTTCCACCCTCCCGTAGTGATACTAGTGCATAAACCTATAAATGACATAAAAGCGAAATGTTTTAAGAAAAAATATTGAGCTATGCCAATTATTTTTTTAAGGCAGAATAGTGATGGTAAGTTATGCTGTACAGCTATCAAGCATTCTCTAGGGTAAGAAAAACCTAGTATACATTTCAACTTCATTTTTTATTTATTTTATGCATATTATAACCATTCCACACAAAAAAAAAAGGTGAATTACTTGAATAATTAGCCAATGTATTGGTGAAGAAAATACCAAAAACTAGAAGAAATTACACAGGTGATATCAAAAATATTTAAAAACCTTACGGTTGCGATTTACTTGGAAAATGAAACAAATAAAAAGAAAACTGTTAAACATTTGAATCACTCCTTTTGTTACCTTAACACTAGAAGGGCAGAAAATTGTCATGTACCTAAAAACTCTGAAGCGACCAGTGTTGCCCTTCCTAGCTTTTTGAAAGCAATTCATTCAAAAAAATTTCTTGAATGAATCTACCTGCTTATGCATCTTCTCTAACAAAAAATTAACATGATACTGTATCATGGTAACTCGTTGCACATCAAACTGTAAAATACATTGCTCTTTGCACAGAGCAATCGCCATTGCCTGGCTGGCCAGAAAGAAATATTATGCAATACACATGCAAATATACAATGAATGATTACAATAAAACAAAATTAATAAGAATTTTTTTATCTTTCTCACAATAAACACAGGATAAATAAATAATTCTACAATCATGAAAAATTATCCATTTTTAAGCAGTTGAAAATACTTACATTCAACTTCAACACCCACATGTCTACGAGCACCTTTACCAACACCATTTTCAGCAATGCAATAGTAAGTACCTCTGTCATGTTTACTAATATTATGTATGGACAAAATATTTCCTCGATACACAGCCCCTCCGGTTGGCAAAATGTCATTGTTTTCCCTTCTCCATGATACTTTTGGCTCAGGATAACCAGTTGCATAACAATGAAGGGAGACTGTTGCCCCAGATGTTGTTTGCACAGTTTGTGTGCTGTTATCCAAAATAATAGGTGGAACTAAAAAATATACAAACTGAATAAGATATTTAAAATTAAAATGCAATTTCTTTTGCAGTTTAAACAGTCAAAATCAACTACCTCAACTAATGGAAAATAACAACTAATTAGGCAAAGCAACAATTTTTTTTTTGAAGGATAAATCATAACATACAAAAAAATTAGCTACATATACTACAGGCACAAATTATGTGCACATAAACATTACATATGCAGATGCTTAAACTATTTACAACAAAAATCATGTCTACAGCATTTTTTTTCTTTTACTAGAGGGTTCATAAAATATCATTATATACAGTTTATAGATATAAAAATAGTGTATTAAATGATGAAAGTAATTTTACTAAAACCAAAGTGCTATAAGTGCATATAAAAGAAGCTCACTTAAAATAGCTCACAAATCAAGAGGGGGGTGGAATCTATCAGTAACATGGTCCATACTTCAAGTAAAGGAATGAGTTTGTAAACTATTTTGATAGGAATGGCATTTTTAAACTGATTGTACACAAATGCGCCAAAACATTTATAGAAATTTTGTTTTGCAAATATCTGAAAAAGTGAATTCATCAAACCCTTGCCCTTAACAAGCTTTTGAATCAGAAATAGAGCCCAACTCATCCCTAATTCCAATAAAAATGAGGCTGTGGCACTCTTCTATTTTTTTACAGGTCATGATATTTGCATTGGCTCAAATTACACAATTCTTCTTTTTGCTTCCTGTACAAAAAAGACAAAATTTTTGATGTTACATATTTTGCCGCTTGCTCTACCCTTCATGTTTTTTAATGTATAGTTCTTAGATATTGGAGAGCTAGAGCACAAATGACATCAGCACACAGAAAAAAGTTTTGGGCATTTTCTGACATTTATTTATTTAATTACCTCCATGAAACACGCTGTTTGGAACTGACAATAAGACTCCCAATGTTAGAAGGATTAAACTTTCCATTTGTTGAACTAAGTATGAGGAAAATAGGCTTGACTTTACAATAGTTAATGGCTTTGGTAAGAATTGCTCCTTTTCTTCACTAAAAAGAACTCCCTGAAGGACAGGTGTCTTCCACTCAGAGCCCAAGTACACAGTCAAGGCATAGGTAATCATTCTTATTTTACATTTGGGGGATTGTGAGTGATAAAAATGTAATATGTGTTTTAACTTACTTCTCACATGCACCCAAGCGTCCTCGCTCAGTTTACTAGCTGACCCAATAATAACTTGACATTGATACAATCCAGTATCAACCTGCTGAATTTTGCTAATCTAAAAGATATACAAATCAAAATGCAATTTAGATGAAATATTATGTTTGCAACATAAAATAGATAATTATTTTAGAACTATTTCAAATTTCTTTCAACAGCCATGGCATGAGTTGCAATTATATTTTCTTTAAACACTATTTTTAACATGTAACTAATTAAGTAATTAATGTATTAAACTAATAAAAAATTAAAACTCAGCTTGTAGATGTCAAAAAAATTCAAAGCAAGATTACAATCTGCATTTCAAGATATCTAAGTACTTTGCACAGCAGAAAAATATACAAGTTATCAAAAAGCAGGAAACATAAAGCTATTGAAACAGGTTTATAGTCCTAGATTCTAACATTTTATTTTTACTACTAAACAAATTATTCAAAGAGACACAAAAAAAGCAATTGATGGCAAGCAAATAACTGCAAATTCATTTAAACAGGATACAATAACTTCAGCTGGAGCAAGAATAAGTAAAAAACATATTGACTTGATATATAAACTAAATAATAAGAAGTTGGTACTCACTTGCAATGTGTAAGTACTACTGGCATCATCATGTCTAATAGAATACCGCTGGTCAGGAATGATTTGAGTACTGTCTCGTGATATAACTGATGCTGAACCAAGATCATTAACTTTCACCCACAAGACCTTTAAAAATAAGTAAATTACAAGCTCATAATTTCAAACATCAAGTAGTTAGAATAAAAGTTGGTTCTAAATATATTACTTTTTAAATAGAGTTTTGTTTGTTTTTTTAATAACTTTCTGATGTTACATTAATTCTTGGTAGTGGCATGTGAAATAAATTTCAGTCAGGCTGAAGCAAAAAGTGCTTATAGGGTCTCAGAAATTGAACACAAAATGAAATTTTTATCTGCTCCATATATAGAATCATTCTAACAAATTGTTCATATTCATGTTTTAATTACAGAAAAGGGGTTGGGGCATTATTTATCATCTGGTAGTTTTCACTGCCTAGGATAAAACATGTTATTCACACCAAGACAGATAAACACATTTCCACAAAATTGTTTTTTAACGTCTCCGGAAAAACTAGTTTTCCCTAAATTGCTTTTTAACATCTTGGGGGAAATTAGTTTTCCTCAAATTGATTTTTAATATCTTGGGGAAAACAAGTTGATAAAAAAAAAAACCATTATTTCAATTAATTTTGCCATTTTGTAAACATGTCTTTAAAAAATAGTTAAGACATTTATAAACATAAATATTGCTATAACACTCGCTAATAAGCATGTTGAAAAATATACTGTATGTGCGCTTACAAAAAAATTGCCAAAGTTCACAAACATTATTATAAGAATAGCAATATTTAGTGACAGTAATCATTTGTTTAAGCCAGTGGTCCTCAATGTGGGCAGTACCGCCCTCTGGTGGGCAGTAGGGGATACTGAGGGGCGGTGAATATGCTTTGGGCAGTAAGGGCACGGTGGGCATGTTTTGGGTTTAGAATGAGACGGTTTTATGACGAATCTTGAGGCAAGAAAGAAATAGAAATTGTGCAAGAGGGAACTTGCAACCTTCACCTTATTAAAAATGTTGAACCGAAACTTGCCCTGAACCAATAAGCACAACTATCACACCGACATAGGCACTCTAATATTTTTTTGAATGCCATATTTTAAAAGCTTTATCTTTTTTTATTAACCACATTCTGTGCACAGAAAACTGCGAAAACATTTTGTCTCTTATTACCAACCCCCCCCCCCCCCCCCCCAAAATACGGGTTTTCAAAAGGGGCGTTGAAAGCTTCTTCATTCCTTAAGGAGGCGGCAGCATTGAAAAGGTTGAGAATCACTGGTTTAAGCTATGATTTGAGTTAAAATGGGACCCTCATTAAAGATTCAATGGTGAAGGTGTCAGACCCTAAGGGTTTACTAAATAAAGAAGTTGTTTTAGTGATCACAAAAAAAAAAAAAGATCAAGTTTTCAAATAAATATTATATAATTTTTATCACAGTAACACTTGGATTGAACTTAAAGATTTTATGTTCACGATCATCCATTTTAAGATAGACTTTATTACTGATAACTCTGGAGAAGTGACATAGCATTTATAAATTCATCTTTTAAATGCAAAACCGAGTTAATTGTGGAAAAAATTCTAGAAATTAAAATACATTTTCAATAATTAAAACTATGGAAACTAATAGTAATTTCACTTACTTTTTTGAACACAAAAAAAATCTTCGATTTGAATACCAGTACATAAATAATGTTATTGTATATACTTTGATAGAATGCATGAAGTGAATTCCGTGGGCCCGGTAGCAGAAATCGTGCAGCACGGCAACGAGTGCTGCAGATTTATCTTGAAACTTGCAGATTAATTATCCACCTTACGATTTTGACGTGAATATGTCTTGAATTTTGCTACCATACGGGGGCAATCCAAAACATCTATTGATAACAAAAATTGGGGGGTACAGTTTGGCGTTGTAGTTTCGAATCTATCCTCTAGATCCAAAATTAAACTATACCACTGGAAAACTAAAGGATCAAATAATTCATTACAATAAGCAAAAACAGTGATGCATCGCACGCGGTGGAGGGAAAAGCGCTGTCATTTTGAGGTTATTTTGCTGTGTATCAAGATTTGCAATTAGTATAGCTTCTGACTCGGAGAAGCTACAATGTTAATTTGAGTTTTAATTCTCAGCTGTCGTCAAAATCTATTGATTGTACATAAAACATTAGTTTAAAGTAGTGACAGTGAATATAATAAGTTGTTAGAATAAAAAAATATTAAAAATATATAGATAATGTCGGCTTATACACGTCAAAAAGCCAAAACCAAATACAGCGATCGTATATGGTTGGAAGGGGCTTCTCAAGGACAATCGAATGGTAATAATAAAACACCATACGATCGAGACAAGCAGTGCCCGGAACATAAAAAAATGAATGCCGCCATGCGGATCAACAACAGTGCCGGTACATCTGCAGCTGGGGTGGTTGAAATTATGCAAGTGGATGATAAAATCGCTTCTACATCGACAACGGACTGTATAGGCATAGATTGTGTACGATCGTTGATTGTGAAAGCACATTGGGCAGAAAGGAGTGCGTGAGACACACACTGGCCTACGGCGTTTGTCAACAATCCATTCGGACATAAGTGTGATGAGTGGGATCGTCTATGTTTTCTGCGCTCATTGAAGCTAACAACAGACAAACACTTATAGCTGCTTAAAAATACTTTCCCTGAAGAGCCAGTAGCAGTACGATGGTATCATCGGACAAGTACATAACACATATTCACGTACAACACATGGCCGTGTTCATGACGCAGTCAGGCCCAATTTTTTTTTTTCCTTAATGCGACCGGGAAAAGAAAGTTTTCTGGTTTTTAAATGATTATATTTTTTCCACAGGATAAATACTCAACCCCCCCCCCCCCATTTATAAATTTAATAATTATAATATTTATTTATTGTCTGCATGTATTATTGTTATATGTTAACTATTTTAAAATGCATAGTTTGCTATTTTTTATGATTGTAAGTTTGATTCCACATCATTTGGTGCCGCAGATAAATTTTGACTTCTGAAACTTGTACTGCAGATTGATACAGAAAATTATGCTACTATGTCCGTGGGTAATGGAAGGAAGTTTTTCTACAACAAAATATCCCTTCCTAAGCTTGTCAATTGAATTTAAAAAATGTTTTCAAATAATTCATAATCAGACCCTTATACTTTCCATTAAGTTATATGAAATTTACTAAACTTGAAATTTAACAACCAATAACTTTTTTTTTTAATTTGAAACTTTAAATCAGGTAATGGAAAGAAATTTTTCTAGAAAAAATTTCCTTTCGTTACCAACTTTAAAATTTGAATTTAAAAAAAAAAAAAGTTATTTTTTATAAATTCAGTCATTTTCATATAATTATATGTGAAAATGTGTAATATCTTACTGAATGAAATTTTAATCATTTACATTTAATTCTGAATAGGTTAAGATCATACAAATAACTAAAAGTAAGAAGATGTTTGCAATCAATGTATAAAGAGCAGCTGAAATATACGTACTGGATATTGGGAAGCATAATGTACAGAGCAATGCAAATCTATTGTGTCACCAAGATTTGCATACTGTGTCTTTGTTATATAAGAGATGGATGGGTTCTGCTGCCCTTCAGCTAAAATGAAATAATTTAATTTCACTAAAATAAATACATATGAAAAGTAAACACTAAGAAAAGGGGATATTAAAATGAAATCCATGCACAAAATTACACCTAGATTAGTAATGTACAACATGAATCATAGCAGTTTCCTTTATATATTTTCCAACCAGGTTTGAGTAGGATTTGTTTCTACAAACCATTTTATATTCAATGTAAAGAGCAATGGGAAAAGCAACTGATCATTGCCCCCGCCCCAATGATCAGTTTGAGGGGGTGGGGGCAATAAGATTTTTTCAGCACATTTTCTTTTTCTTGTTATTTTACCCCTTAAAAAAAATCCTTAAACTCATTGGCAGGCAGGCTTCTCCTGGCGGAGAGGAAAAGAAATCGAATCAAACCTAGTTGTACTTGTACTAGTTAGGAATGAATTGTACATTTGTGCTTGTTTACAAAAAAAATTTAAACTCGGCAAACTTTGTAAATAACACAGTCAACTTTCCAAAATTTGAAAATCGGGGGCCAAATAGTGACTGCGTTTTAGAAGTTTAATTCAATTTAAATCTTACAATATTTCAATTCAAAATTATATTTCTTTAGTAAAATTTCTTAATGGACACTCCACTGAGGCAAACAATTTTTAATTCCCAGGCAGCAAATCCTTTGAGCCTAAAAAAAAAAAAAAAAACTGTTATGGACACCTCTGAATTACGAACAAATATTTTTGTCTTGCTGGTGTTCACTATAGAAAAAGTTTTATTGTGCATATAAGACAAAAAGACAGACAAATTATTCATTGATTTTCCAAAAGGGAAACTATAATTATTAGTTGCATTTTTAGTGGGCTAGTTCATCTATATTAATATTAATAAAGCTGAAGAGTTTGCTTGCTTGAACGTGCTAATCTCAGGAACTACTGGCACCGATTTAAAAAATTCTTTCAATTTTAGATAGCCCATTTATCGAGGAAGGCTATAGACTAAATAGTTAAGACTAAATAATTATCATGCTGAGACCAATAGGAGTCGAGCACCAATGAAGAATGCATCAAAGTCTGGTTTTTTTCACTCCAATTGTGTTGCTAAGAAACCTTAAACCACCAAATTTATGCAACGGAGCCAGACTCCAAGTAAAATTTCTTCGCGAAAACGTGATTGGTGCTACAGTTTTGACTCGTCCAGCAGTTCGCATCCCTATGATACCAACGGATTTGCCTTTTAACTTTAAAAGAATTCAATTTCCGGTGAAAGTATCATTTGCAGTAACAATTTATTAATGCCCAGGGGCAAACATTTAAGTACGTAGGAATAGATTTACGCCAAGAGTGTTTATTGCATGGGCAACTATGTGTTGCCCTATCGAGCTCTGGTTCTGATGAAAATCAATATCTACTTCTGCTGGAAGAAAACAACTAAAAATATAGTGTACGCAGAAGTACTTAAAAATAACATTTGTTTTGAATTTTCTTTTGAATAACCTACAATCAACATGATATAAGATTATAAGACCCAGTGTTTTATATGGGTATTTTTAATGGAATATGACACATTTTTCACAGAAATACGTGACATCACTTTTTGTCTTCCGCCAGAAAATGAGCATTTTTAAAGATAGACCGTGCAACATCGGGCGTCGCAGCTAGTAGAATAATAAAAAGACTACCAAGTAACAATGTATAAACAAATGTTGAAAGCTATGAAAAATAATGTGAATTGTTATGCATAAATGTATGCACAGGTTTTTCTAAACATTCTTACTTTCATACATCAAAGCAACTAATATACCTTTTACATAAAAGCTACAAACTTACGTTGCGAAAAAAACATTCTTGTAATTTACAGGAATAATGATTAAAAACAACCACACCCAAATAAATTTCCTAATGTTTTCAGTTTTAAAAAAGTTCCATACACTCACCCAAATGAAACCCCAAGATAAAAACTGTATAAACAACTAATAAAATCCAAAAATCCATCATCGTGGGGAATGTTCTTTCCTTTTTACTTTTTTAAAACGACGGAAATTTGAAAAGCCAATTCCAATGTAAACAAACCTTGCGTAACAGTATTACGGTTAGAGCTAAAGACACGAAGCAAAATTTTCAGTTCTCTTGATAAAATAGCGCGATGCTAATTAACCACCCTACGCTGATAATTGAACCCCATCACTTTATGCAGTACTATGATAAAATAATTAAGGAAAATAATTTCGAGTAAATTTAAAATTCACTACTTTTATAAGGAAATATTGAAGTCACTTCAGATCGACTATCACAGCGCGGACTGTTTTGTTTTTGTCAATCGCAGGGTCAATTTCAGTCAATTTTTATTTTTATTCCATTCCCGTCGTCTTCATAATTTACCAAGCATTGGAGATATTTAGATATGTTTCAATATCTTTCGTAAGTAAATGTATGCTTCTGATATTCTGATTTAAAATGTAATAGCTTACAAAATCCGTTACAGATGCACCTATCACTTAAGTTTCAAGTTTTTATGATACATGAACAGATATTGCTTAGTAAATGTTTTTTAATGTGACATATATTTAATTTCACGTTCAAACACATTTTATCTACACTATGATTATAAATGTAGGTTGGTTTTGCACATTTCAGAATTTACTGGAATGAAGGAAGAAAATGAATGTGTTTAATTGTGAGTTTCGCTTAATAATTCAACAACCTTAATTCGATGCATATTTATACTAATGTTTTGGTAGGTAGTTTGAATTTTTGTTAAATTGCTGAATTTCGTCTACTGTAATTAGTGTAATGTTACTGTCCTATAATGAATCTGATTTAGGTGACATATGAGGCAGCTAGAAGCAAAGTAATATAAGTGACAAAAGTAACATTTTGTGTAAAACTCGTGCGAAGTTCGGATCATATTTAAAATTCTAGAAGCTTTTCAATTAAATGTTTTTTTACATTTGGATCTATATGATTTTATTTAAATATGAAGTTCCAAGTATTTCCAATTATTAAGTTTGGCGTAAGATGTTTTTGAAAAATACCCTATATTTACTTACATCGCTTTGCTTCGAAATGAGTAACTTACATCCCTTTGCAAACTAAATGAGTAGTGTGTTTGGTTCATTTTCATCATTTACGGAGTTCAAAAAACTACGTGTTTGCTATAAAAATTTATTCAGTGTTGCAAAATGTCAATAATTGACTAAGAAAAATTAAAAATTAGTCTAATAATATGCAAGAAAAGTTTATGATTTAAGCTTTTATTGTCTGAATCATTAATTTTGTCCTGGTCAACTTCTAAATAAGGTATTGCTTTGTTGTATGCCAAGGTAGATGTAACTATTGCTATCTCCCTCTCTCTTTGACAAAGTTTTAAACACCATTAGTCTAGCATATGTAGTGAATATTCCAAAGGTAATAGTTTTTATTCTTACTGGATTATATCTTCCTAAAGGAGAATCCGTACCTTTCTTTGTTCATTAAATGCGTTCAATTCTATTCTATATTTCTTCTCAGTAATCAATTTTATACAAATGGCAATTAGTAGCAGAGCAGGAAATAACATTATCACCTTTAGAATAATTTAACTTAAAAAAATATAAGCTATTGTTAATTTAGAAACTGCAAAAACATCATGGGCAAAAATAAAGTGTCTGCACATGATTTAATGACTTTATTTATCTTTTTCAATGACAAATTGGCATTCTTTTTCTTTTCTCTCTGAGAATAAATTGTCTTCATTGTGCATTTAAAATAAACAAAACATGAAACAAAATTTTTGTTAACAGGCAAGCAGATGTAAGTGCACTTCTATCCCTTTGCCTCTAAGCAGAATGAAGCCTTCATTTAGTATTTTTTCTAGAACATGCTGTTTTGCAAAATTGTTTAGGTTTACATTTAATATCTCTTAGTCACAAAACAGACGGGGGTTTCCTTTGCACTAGTTCCTCTAAATTCTAGATTTTGTCATTTCCAGCCCTTTGCTTCTAAGTGCCTCATATTAACTCACTGCTCATTTTTTTGTGAAATCTAGTATTTGTCTCAGGTTTGCTTATTTTTCTGTAACAAAATACTTTAAAATTAGAGGATTACTTGTAGTTCCATGCCAAGTACTCGGTACTCAGGAAGTTCACCGTATGGCCAGTAGTACCAAGTAGTTGTAAGAATTAAATATTTATGAGCAGAGTTGAGTTTCTTCCAGGGCAGTAGAACAAACAAAAAAAACTGTTGTTAACATAAATAAATTCTTAGAATAATAGTACATCAAATATAAAGTGTATTAATATTAGAAGTGTTATTCTTCAGAAAAACTACTTTTAATAAACGTAAAGTTTGACAGATGGATGCCTAGTACAATTAAGTCGCACAAGAAACACTGATTATTTGATATCCATCAAAATCAATATCTATATTATCCCTAAAAGTTTATTCCCTGTTTAAAGTTACACACATAAACATAGTTCTGTTTCTCTACTAGGTAGCAGCACTATATTGTACCTGAAGGGCTCAACTACTGCTCTTAAAAGTTTTTTGCCGAGTTCAAGTACTTATGATATCCAATCAAATTTGTGTAGAATTGTAAATAAGCAGACAAAATCTCAGGAATATTGTACTTTTAAAAACAGTAAGAAGTTAAGTAATATCTTATTTAATTTTAAATAATTAATGCATTATGGAAGGAAAATTTACAAAAAAAATTCCATTCTACAAAATTTAAGAAGTTTTGCTGCCTTCACCCCACACGCACAAAAAAAAATGGAAGTGCTTCAAAAATACCCCAGAATACATAAGCCAGACTTTTACAAACAAATTTTTATTATGCATTAGTGATAGCATGAAGCACAGTTATTCCAAAGCACGGAATACTGAAGCCCTGATATTACGATGCGCTTTTTCTGCGTCTAGATGGTCGGGAGTGTATATTTGTGAGATTCCTTCCCCTTTTCGCAAACAGGCTCCCTGGTGTATTGGGAGCATTGCTTTTCCGCCCATTCCTCATGCCGTGATATCACGGCCCAAACTACTAGTGAGTTTAAAGAAATCAGAAAGAAAGAAAAAGCATATCCATCAAACTCACACTCAAGATAATTTCAAAATCAATTTAAACAATAAACACAAGTGCTGTTAGGATTTCATTGCTTCCTATGACACCTTCATTATAGAATTTTATGCATAGATTTGATTGCTGGGTTGTGTGTGTGAATCAGTTGTGGTTAGGGAAACATAACCTACAAAAATGGAAATAAAAAGCAAAACTAACTAGAGTCATGCACAAATAAATGTTAGCCAGTCCTTAACTGCAAGAACATTTAATTTTTCTACAAATTCAAGTTCTATATGTATTTTATTTTATTTAGTTTCCTTTTTATCCCCTCCTCCAATAGTATGGATAGCAATGTAGCTCGTAATAGCAGATTGATCGATATTGTTGATCAAGTTTGGCGCGAAGAGAAATTACCTGATGAGCACATCGCAGTTCCAGCTGCTGAATTGCCAGACCCAGAACCAGATAATGGAAATCCTCAAGAAACATTGCGTGAACAAGAGCAAAAGTGGACTGATTTAGCTCTTAATAAAATCCATCGTGTGACTCCAACAGCTCCAGCTCTTTAAAGAACTTTTGTGTGAAAATTTGTATTTAAAAAAAACTGTACTGGTAGAAGTAATAAATCATTAAAAATGATATCAAATCTCATATTTTTTTGAAAATTTTCCGTGCAAATGCATTAAATAGTAAAGCACTTTCATCACAAAAATAAATCGATAAGCACACTGATTAAACCTTCCAAATTTTTGGTATTTTAATCTTCTATAAAAATTAAAAAGAGGTTGTGTATTGTACGTATTTTCCTTTTGCAAATCCATAGTTACAAATTTACAGTTGACTTTTTTTTATATTTTCTTAATAAAAAAATAAATCTAGGGCAATTACTTTTCAGGTTTTTTGCAACATAGCAAATAAAAAATAGTCTTAAATTTTACTGAAGAAAAGTAGTGAGAATCACATAAAAGTACTACTCGAACAACCTTATGAATGGCTTGTAGGAATCAACTTGTTTTCATAAATTTCACTTTGTATTTACAGGCGAATATAATGCTAATTATTGGTTACTAATTTTTGAAAAAAAATCCAACTTCAAAGGAAATTTAATTTTGCATTTGTTTTAAAAATAAAATGATTCTAAGAATTTTTATTATATTTACTTTGTTATTTTATTTATTTTCCTCCCCCTCCCCCTTTTCGCATTTTAACTTGACTTTAATGTCTGCTAATGTTTATGAAAAAATTAAACTATTTTATACCTACATTCCTGCATTCCAAAAGGAATATTTGAAATACAAATTCGTATCGAATAGAAATGCATAATATTCAGTTTTGTCCATGATTAACACCGTATCGTTGCCGTCACATCACGCGATCGGCACGAACGTGTTTAAAGCTGATTAAAACAGAATTTACAAATGGCGCAGTAGACATGCATTAGCAAATGTGTGAAATTTTTATTTTAAATTAAACGCATTTTTTAATTTAAAAAAATATTTTGAATTTAAAAGCATCAAAAATAATTATAAATTAAGATATATATTTTCAATTTTAGGAAATAATGACGATTTGAAAAAAAAAAATATTGAAAATATAAAGTATGCAATATAAAATAATTTTTGGAAACAAACAGTTCCGACTTCAAATTATAAATTGCGCTAAAAAGTGAAAAATAAATGAATTCTTTAAACAACATCGATGTGACGTTTAAACATAGTTTTAGAAGCCGGTGCAAAATTAGGATAGATAAAATCTTTTGTAATCATGAATCAACAACAAATATAAATGGCCCAGAATTAGCAACAGTTCCAATATGAAGTAGCACATGGTGTAATGGTAATTAGGCTCATAATTTTGCACCGACTTATAAAACAATGTTTAAACGTCAGACAGGGTTCCCACGGTCCTTGAAAGCAGTCCTTGAATTTTTATTCAGCTATTTAAACAATCGCCGATCCTAGCTGAATAATTCGGAAGCTTAATAAACAGGGTGCGACAGAACCGGGAAATCAAGGAGGTCGGGAAATTTTAAATTCTGAAAAAATCAGGGAAATTTGCAAAAATGTCCTAAAATTATCGAGTTTTTTCTTTGTTTTTGATTCATCTCTAAGTTCCAACGATCTTATCTGCAATCATTAATAATTATTAACGTTCCCAAAAACCTTCTAAAATTATTTAACTCAAAAAAGTTCTTTTATTTCCCGTTTTTCATACATTTGTTTCCCACATATCGAAAAATGCGATCTTTTTGCATCGGCGATGAGAGCTGGACTTTTCAAATTTTCGATGATTCTTATGTTTTGTCAAAAGGTAAAAGAAATAAAATTTCTTTTTATTTTCATTAACACTTGAATTAAAATTTTTAATTGAAATTTCGTGAATTACACACATTCATTTTTCATATAAATTGATTCTGGGCAGGAAAAACATGTTAAATATCTGAATTTCATCGCAAATAATTAATAAAATAAAAAATGAATTGAAAGAATCATTTATTTCATTACTTATTCAGTACGCATATAAAATCTTGGAATAAATTTTCTTGCTGTAGATTAAGAGTTTTACCTATTTTATGTGCACAGTTCAATTTTTTTTATTTAGCACTAATCCTAAAATATTTAATCTTTGATTAAAATTCTTTTCTGGAGCTTCGTACTTTCTGATAGAATTGAATGCTTTTTTAATTTTTAAAAAAATGCATAATTTTCTTAATAAATTTTATATATTTTTAAAAAGAAGTCTGAAATTTATGCATCTTCATTCTTCTTTCAAGCACATTACTCTTTTACCCGTCAAATATTTGTTAATTATTTCTGTTGAATAGAATAAAATTCAATTAAATAGAAGCAAAACTAAGAGAAATGCATTGCTTGTTGAACATTAAATTGCTAACAAGTGGTTTTTTAAACCAAAAAGAAAAATTATGATAAACTTTGGTCCGTCTTGAAGATCATTTTTACGTTATCACATGGGCAAGCAGCTATTGAATGTGGATTCTCAACCAATAAAAAAGTCGTAATAGAAAATATCGCCCAAGAGACCTACCTATGGTGCACAGCATATGGTGAAAAACTCTATAAAATGTTAAGGAGGTATTAAGAATATTCCCATAAGTAATGAACTAAGAAAATTTGTTTCCTCTGCACGTCAAAAATATGTGATGCATCTAGGGACCGCCGGACCGTTCATAAATAATGGTACGCTTTTTACTAGTGATGGGCATAATCGAGTGATTAGTACTCGGGTGGTTTTGATAATCGAGTGATTAGTACTCGAGTGATTATCTCGAGTTCTCGATTGATGATTTAGAGTTCTCGATTGTTGATTTAGAGTTCTCGATTAATCATTTCGAGTTCTCGACTGATCATTTCGAGTTCTCGATTGATCATTTCGAGTTCTCGATTGATCATTTTGAGTTCTCGAGTGGTCATTTCGAGTTCTCGAACAATCATTTCGAGTTCTCGAACGATTATTTCGAGTTCTCGAGCGATTTCAGAGTGGAATGAATCTCTAACAGGGACGTCATTTAGTGAGTCAGAAGGGAAAAATTTCCACCCCTCCCAAGCCTTAATATAATGTATTTCTCCGTAGGTGCAAGTATTTTCGTGTCAGGGAACTGGAGCAACAAAATTTTTGAGTTTGGACTGTTAAATATTTGTTCCAACGCTTCTCCAGCTCTGCTCCGTGCAGCGAATAGCTTTAATAGAAATCATTTTTATTTTTTTAATTAACTAAATTTACTATCATTTAATTATTTATTTATAGACAATTTATTTTGAAAAAACTCTTTTTGAAAGATCACCTTTCGTTTTACGTTGTTGTTCACTTAAAGCTAGTTTTAATGAAGAAAGATGCCATGTTTAATGAAATTCTAATTTTAAATGATCAGAGCAGATAAGCGCAACAAGTTTCCGTGTTTTGGCTTCGCTCCTACTCCAAGCAAAAACTAGTTGCTCCACTGCTTCGCTCTGCTGCTCGACACTCCGCTCCAGATCGCTGTTTGTTGTTTTTTTTTTTTCATGTAACATGTACCGAATTTATACGCCCCCCCCCCCCCCCCCTTTTTGAAATGACGGGCATGATCTCGACTAAAGCTAATCTTGACAAATTACTAATGATTATTTCAAATGATTTCTGGGCATGACATTAAAGATGACCCCCTCTCACCGCCCTCGAAGCATACAGATTTATTGTCGTTGAAGAGATTTTGGCAAAAGAGGAAGTAGCGAGTAGATGAAAACTTTTAAACGGAAGGGTGAGTACAGGAACGTTATTTATACTACGTTCACACATTATACTATGCTGACCTAGGGCTGGCTACATTTCACTAATTTTGTTTCGTGCTAGATCTGTTTACCGCTTAATGCTTATGATTGTTTTCTGAATAACCGACTGACGTTCTTATTGATTGCGAAATGGCCGAATATTCGGCTTCGGCCTGGGAGAAGTGGCCGAATATTCGGTATTCGGCTAAATTCTGCCAAATCACTATTCGTTACATCCCTAATATAGACCGCCCTGGAATCCACTCTTCCGCTGTTAAAGGAAGACGAAAATTTCCCTTCATTTTGAAAATTAAAACCTATAAAAGTAGTGTTCTCGAAGTTAAAAATCATGCTCATCTAGAAAGGCTGATTTTTTATATTATTTTATTTATTTATAACATTTATTTGTTCTGATAACAAGGGCAGGATGCTTTTCTCCACCAGCCCCCTACCTGTTAGCCGAGGCCTTAGGATTGCTTGCGCACGGGGCGAGGTAGTGGGGTCCACGAATTTTACATGCACGTATCATCCCAAGTGTACATGGTGGGTCTTCAGCGCGTATAGAACGCGCGACCTTCCAAGCATGGGTGCAAGACTTCCGTCCACGGGACGGATGTCCGTCTTTTGAAAATACTCGAGGACGGAAAAAAAAAATACGGAAAGATCGCAAGGAAGGAAGGGATTTTTTTTTCATCCCCAAACGAATTTTCCACTCCCTCTCATCAATTAAAAGTCACAAGCGCAAAAACAAACCCTTTTACACAAAGCGCGATCGCAATCTTAATGGAGCATTTACAAGTACAAAAATTGCAAATTTCCACTATTAAATTCTATCATTAGCTTTTATTTTCATTCTTTTCAAAATCTTTGCTTGAATTATCGGACTATTTTTAAAAAAAAGTGTTTTCAAAATGGCGCACATCGTTTTACTTTACATATGACGACTTTGTGGGTTTATCGCTGTCGTTTCTCAATTTGACTAGCTGATATGGAAAATATCCTATTTGAAATGTATGAGTTGTACCATACTAAGTTTCTTTGAACAAATTAGGGATGACTCAATAAGTATAAGATTAAAGACTAATTGGTTGATGAATCATTAGAAGGATGTTTTACACGCATTTAGATTGCGTAACGGAAGTTTCTCTTCGTGGTGACTGTTGATGTTATTTTTGTTTTAATTTGCACTTATTACTTTTACTTCATTTTAAAGAGAAAAGCAGAACTGTATTTAGCTCGATAAAAAAGCTATCGGACTTTTTATTTTTCTTCCGTTTTTGAAAAAGTGAAAAAAAAACTTTT
Organism: Octonoba sinensis; assembly: GCA_038502835.1. NCBI lineage: Eukaryota > Metazoa > Arthropoda > Arachnida > Araneae > Uloboridae > Octonoba > Octonoba sinensis. The sequence goes on from CM076604.1 coordinate 68,871,357, forward strand.
TGTCGGAATACCTGTTTTAATGAATAAAAAAATTAATAATTTTTTACCACATTAAAGCCTTCAACTGGTTATTCAATATGTTCTTTTTCTCACTTTTATTTTTTTAAGCCTTAAAAAATTTTCCGATTTCTGCAAGAATTAAGGGGGTTTATATCGGTGGTTTTCAGATATTTTCGCCCCCTTTTTTAATGAAGGAAGCTGAATGTCTTCTCCGAAAACGGCGAATAATGCCGGGAAAATAGGCGAGCGAAAATTTTCCCGGTTTTTTTGGATCGGCCATTAAATTTTGGTGGAAAAATACGCATCAGGCAAAGATATTTCGTTTAATTTCTTAATCAACCATAATAAGCTGGTCACAACTGATCTTTTTCCTAAAAGTCCCCCCCCCCCCTTTTTTTGTTAAATTTGAAGTCCTTTTTTTATAATCAAGCCTCAGTTTTTCCTTTACTTTCGTTTAAAAAGTACTTTTCATTATTATTTTTTATTTTAAATTCTCTTGATTGATTCATATTCATGTGTTCATTTATTAATTATAGTAATTGTATTTTTAGTACATGAAAATGATACATTTACGGTACCGGACCCCAAAGACGGAATCCCGAAATCCGGAACTTTTTCAAAAAAATCGGCTGCTGGAAGAAAAACAGCTTTTGTTTTTCGAAGAAAAATCGGGAAAGATTTTGCACCGTTTTTTTTTTTTTTTTTTTTTTTTGGAAATAGGCGCATTTTAAACAGAAGGGAAAACAAAATGTAATAAACATTTTTAAGATCGGAAATGTGCAGTTTTCAAAAAAGTTATTTCGCTACTTTTTGAAAATGGTTCGTTTTTGCGATTAGAGTTTTTATTAATTGTTGCTTTAATTTTAAGTTAATATCATTAAGTTTTGCTTTTTTTCCCCATTTCTTGTAGTTTTATTACATTTATTTTTTAAAATGAGCTCTAATTTTCGCGCGATACAGAATATTAACGAAATTGAAAACCGGCGCTTCTGGCATTTTCCCGCTAGTCTGATCTTTTACTGCAATTTAGTGGCTAGAGAATTAGAGTATAAAATCAGCGCCCCCTATATCTAGGAAGCCTTTACACGGGAGTAGTCTAATAATGTCACGTGGTTTTGAGAAGGCCATCAAATCTGCCATTGCAGTGTGTTGTGTCGCTACCGGTATAGTTGTATGTTTGTTGGTTATCGTTTCTATTATCTTTATCTTCTTGTAATCAATTTTCAAAGTTTTAAAATGCCTTACAAGTGTGTCGTTTACGGCTGCAAGGGCAATTATGCTTCCGGACAGAAGGTGTCAATTTCAAAGTTATGAAAGATTCAGTTCTTTTAAAAGTGTGGACATCAAAGACAAGGAGCAACAGCTTCAAACCATCGAACAGTTCCAGAGTAAGTAATTAAATTCGTTAATTTATAGTTCGCTTTAAGAATATAGAAACTGGAAATATATAAATCATGTTTTGGGAAGGTGTTTCGTTTTTGAATTGTGTCACTGTTCTTGCCAGTGTGCGATGTGTTACATTATCGTTTGTCATTAATGTTGTGAAATTAAAGTTTTATGGTGAACAAGTTTTAATTTTCATGAACGACTTTCATCTTTCCTAATCCTGCAATTTGAAAGAATACCGACTTGATATATTTGTTAGTTTGTATGTCATTTATGTGTGACAAGGTTATACTATGCTTATCATATTTTATGAAGTTAGAAAACTTGATTTTGGTTCTTGATCGTTTTGCATACACATGACATTTAAGTTAAAATTCATTACTAAGCTGTTTTATTATTCTTAATATTACTATTTATTAACTAAAATTATTTTTGAACGCTTTAATGTACAATTACTTTTAACGTACTACTCTTTATTCATTTCTCTAGTGTTCATAATTTTGTTTAAGAGTACTGTTACCAATAATAAGTGTGCTCTCTTTTATCTATAATTTAGGGTGTAGGTTACTCACTGTATTATATTGTGTGAATACAGCATAGGGATCATTCATAAATGATGTCACGCTTCGAGGGGGGGAAGGGTCGTGATGTAGCGACAAGGGGAGGGGGTAACAAGAAGTGTGGCATCTTGCTTATGCAACATATCGTGGCATGTGACAAAGGGGGGAGGGGGTATGTTGAAGTGTGACACTTTGTGACAAGGGGGGGGGGGAGTCAAATACATGGGAAAAAATCCTGACATCATTTATGAACGGTCCCATATTGCTTTCTGGGTGATTCCACCTTATTTTTGTGTTACGTGCGGAACATTTTTGAGCAAAATCCTGTTATATTTATTTAATTGTTTTTAATTATGAAAATATTAATGCAAAGTTTTCAAAATTTTTTAGAACATTTTGTACAGCTGGAGCCACATTTTGAATATTAAAATTTTGTTTCGCACGGGATATCACAAATGTCCCGTACTTATCAAAATTGTAATATTTTTTAAATAATAAACTATTGACCCTATTGAAAAGAAATTTTGTACCACTGTTGGCTCCAAATGTACGGACTGTAATACAAATTTTTGAAAACTTTTCATTAATATTTTCAAAATTAAATACACCAAAATTTTGTTCTAACATTTCCAGTAGGTAACATAAAAATGCTGTGGAATGACTCTTCTATGTTTTATTTTAAAAGGGATTTCAATATTTTAAAGATTTTAGGGGCCGTTCATAAATGATGTTCACACTTTTCCCCATATATTCGACCTCCCTCCCCCCCCCCCTTTGTCACAATATGTCACACTTCAGCGGACCTCCTCCCCCCTTTGTCACACGTCACGTTATGTTGTATAATGCAGAATGTCACACTTTTTGTTACCCCTCCCCTCCCCTTGTCACAAGTTCACGAACCCCCCTCCCCCCTCGAAGCGTGACATCTTTTATGAATGATCCCTTACCCACAGCTCAAATACGAATAGAACTCAAAAATTAAAGGGACTTTTGAGAAAAGAGGTATTTATTCTAATGATAGGAATTTTCTACATAACCCTCCCACAAGTTCATACATAGTCCAACGTTTCACAAGTTTTATTACACAAGGTACATTATATTTGTATAAAGTGTATTCTTTTCGCTCGATATCAGTTTAATATTATTTTGAAATTTAACAGTAAATATCAAATGCTTGTTTAAAACACGAGAAAAAAAGAAAGAAACATACAGCTTATAGTAAAACTTTTACAATGTCTAAGTTTATTCTACACTTTTAAGAGTTATGATAGAAACGTACTACTCTTTATTCATTTCTCTAGTGTTCATAATTTTGTTTAAGAGTACTGTTACCAATAATAAGTGTGCCGAATTTTAGGTTATAACTTTTTTCCAGGTGTTAACTATTAACATGAACTAAATGTATAAATAAATTGCAAATTCATATAGAATGTTTGAGAGGTTAATTCCTTCATGAAAATATATGAGAGAATGTCAATATTGGATTGCTTTTCAAAATAGACAAGATTTTATTTTTCTTACTAAAGAAAAATATCATAGCGTAGATTAAAAAAAGGCTGAAGGTTAAATTAAAAATGGGTTAAGATGAAAAGTTATCAACTAATGAATTTAAGATGAGCGTTAAAAGAAACAAATAATGTAAAAGATATTTTGGAATGACTGAATTTTTGGTGTCTGTTTTTTTTTTTTTTTTACATAAATTCACAATTATTATTTCTAATTATCCTGTTGTTTTTTTTCTTCACAAATATTGATTTATTTTAAGTAGCAGTCAATTGAAAAGAAATAAGCGCGAAGCGAACCGGTCTTTCTCACTCATCGTGTTATCGTGTTTAGCAACGGAGACTGAGAGACTGGCCTTCTGCTGATCACGTGACTTGCCTGTTCACGGGCTTCCTGATGCAGGGGGCATTGATAAAATCATATCATTTGACGGAATTCTTTTCTTTTATCGGAAGAAGTTAAAATAATATCGGGAAAAGTCCAGATGGTTTCGATGTTTTGCCTTGAATGTAAGCCGACTCAACTTCGTTTTTTGTGCGAAACTTCGCGACTTATAGACGAGTATATACGATAATAAAAAATACTATAAATGAGCAAAATGCAAATAAAATCTTCTAGAGCAAATTAAATCGCACTGATGCTACTTACAAAATTCTTTGAATTAGGATCCAAAATCCGGAAAGCTCACGGCGCCGAGCGCTCCGGATTTGAGGTCCCATACTGTGTATTGCAAATTTTAACTCACTCACAAAGTATACTTGAAAGGAAAAGAATAGTGGCATATCAATGAGATTATATCAGTAAAAAAAGTAGTAAAACTTACCATGTGTAGGTATGTATATAATCTTATTGCTTAAATCAGGTCGATTCAGCATTTTTAACAGGGTCTTTTTTTGTGAATTTTAAAGAGATTTTTGTGAAAAATCAATAATTTTGTGAAAATTAAAAATGTAAACATATAGTGATGAATTTTTTTGTTATTATTTCCACTTTTATAATAAATAATGGTGTAAAAAGTAAAATTTGGAATTTTGTGAAATTGTGTGTTTTGATTGATTTGAATCTTGCTAAGGGTCCTAAAGCGGACCCGAATTTCATCTGGCGTGATGCCTGTATATATATAATAAATACTCCCCCCCCCCCCTCCTCATGATAAACTTCCCGTGAGTCAGAGCAAAAATTTTTCAGTCCTGGCAACTTCCAGGAGTTGCACCCATGCTTCCAAGTGGAAGTCCGAAGCTCTAACCACTAGGCTACCACGGCCCAATTGCAGGATGCTGGTATAGGGCAAGTTATCAAAGGATAAGCCATAGAAATCTGTCTTAAGCTCATGTGATAGAAAAACATAATTATTATTTGACAGAAGGAAATGTTGTTGTAAAAAGCAAAAATTTACTGAGATATTAAAATTGTGTATAAACTAAAATTTGCATCCTTAAGCAACTGCGTATTCTGTCTATTTAAAAATTTGATTCGGACTGCTATGAAATAATTACGTATATGACGTAATTCTTTGAATTCACCTTTTTTAGGTAAAGGAACAATTAAATAAATACTCCTCCCTTCATGCATCAAGTTTTAGTTTCTAAAAAAAAAATCTTAAATTTAATTATTAATTATCATATATTAATAGCGATTTTGAAAAGATTAGCCTGACATATTTTTTATAAAGAAGAAAATAACTTGAAATAGTGAAAGAAAATGGTCCATTCAATGCAATTTATTAGAATGGAACCGTGTTGTATGAGAAAAAAAGGCTGTGTTTATTATTAAGAATACCTACACACACTCACACATCTAAATGATTAGTCTCGTCTACTCGGCGCTTTGTCTCGATATGCTGACGCTAATCGAAAATAAATACCAAGTTCGCACATAATTTAAAAATATTATATGATGTTTAAATGAGCTAATGTTTAAAAGCCTAAAAAAAAAAGTTACAGCAGACGCCTTGCAATTGGTACCGCAACGTCTAATTCTTTTTTTCCCCTTAGTAATTATCTCATGTCGTTTTGTTGCATATTTGGCACAGATAATATATGTATGCATGGATGATATTTTAAATATTAAAGACTTCAGTAATAATAAACTGTATCACGTTTTTTATCTTTTTCACAAAACTACATGTAATATAAAACTAATAGCTTAAATAAATAAGATATTAATAATACTTTGTTTATAAAATAATAGTTATATATATAAATATATTAAATTATTGTGAAAGTCCGCTCTTCTGAACAATGGTTCGAGGGTGAATACAGGGAGGGATCAAAAAATGGAATTAGAGTTCTGACATTAGAGATTACATGAATAACAAGCTAAACTTTTTGCAATTCCCCCCTTTGGTACAAATTTTTGGGGAGCAGGACTGTCATTTGGGAGGGGTCAGGAATGGGCAACTGCCTTTCCCTGGCTTTGAGAAATATAGTGTATTTTTGTCAATGCATCTTTTTTTTTAATGCAATAAAAAGGAGAATACCCCTTTGCCTCCTACTGGAAAAATCCAAGATGGCAGTCCTGATAAGGAAAGCTAATAAAGCTCAGGTCGGACTCGGGGCCCAGTGGAAACGTATTCATGAGTTGTAGTTGCTTTGGAACTGAGGTCTGAGGAGGGGAATTTGTTATTGTAACACAATATATTACACACATCCTGTTGGCAGCTAAGAATTCTCTACTCGTTCCCTAAGCAGTAAAAGAACCGGCGAATCCTTCCAAATTTATTCTTAGTCTTTATTGGGGACTGCTAAATTGACTAGGACCAGCCTAGCTGGGCCCTGAGCCTGTTGCTGGTCGTCACCTTTGTTTTTTATTTGTATAAACCCCTACCGTTGCCCTAACATTTCGCAATACAGCTTAGCTGTCATTCATAAATAATGTTACGCTTCGACGGGGGGGGGGGGGGAGTTCAAGAAAGTGTGACAGTTCGTGACGAGGGGAAGAGAGGCGGTAACAAGAAGTTTGACATCGCACGTTTTGATTTCTATAAAAACGTTTAAAATCAGCAAATTAAACTTATTTTATGCTAATGTAATATAGCGTGAGATGTGTCAAATAGGGTAGGGTGTATGTTGAAGTGTGACACTTAGTGAAAAAAAGGGGAGGGGGTCAGATATATTGAAAAAAGTGTGACATCATTTATGAACGGTCTCTTAAAACCCGATTTTAGAATGTCAATTTAAACAACTTTTCAGTGCTAGAGCAACCGAACCCCCCCCCCCCCCTCCCCTTATGCTATTAACCCTGATGACACACTAACGATAACCTAGAAATGCGTTTGTAAAACTTAAATTTCGAAAAAATTTGGGACCTCCCCCTTTTTCTAACGTCATCAAAAACTGCTTACCACTCCGTTTTCTGCAATTTCCGGGAGAAGCCCCCTACCCTCCTCCACCCCTTCCCATCACCAAAAATATACTGAATTAACGCACATTTCCAGAGATAATCCCGAATATCAGCTTTCCCAAACAGCTCTATAAGTACAGCATTAAGCTGCGAATTTATCGCTTAAATTTCAAAAAAATTCTAGAAATGTGCTCCTTCTCCCTAACGCCACCAAAGAGTTTAAAACTACGATTCTCGTTCTTCAATTTCAAAGTAATGACCCATAACTCTCCCCACTTAACCCTAATATAGCACCACCCAAAATTGAGTTTTCAGTATTTCAATTTCGAAAAATTTCCGTCACTTTTCTTTTTGTTAACATGATAAAAGTAGTCTTAATTTCTATTTTTTATACTTTTAATTCTAGAAATTTTTAAGGAGAGACCCCTCCCCCTCTTTTCCCCAGGAAAAATAGCCAAGTAACGCTCTCGGTAGGTGCCTTTTTTTTTAACAACTGCGCAAATGTGCATAAATTATACCTGCTAACTCTTCCAATTTCAGTGGAAGATCCATTTCTCAATTAAGAATAATTCTCATTGAGGTTTAATTTAATGGTCCTTGGATTTTTTTAAAAAGGTCCTTGAAAGTCCTTGAATTTTTTTCTTGATTAAGAGTGGGAACCCTGGTCAGATCGATGTTGTTTAAAGAATTCATTTATTTTTCACTTTTTAGCGCAATTTATAATTTTAAGTCGGTACTATTTTTTTTTCTAAAAATTATTTTATTTTATTCTTTTTAGTGTAAATACATTTTTTATATAAATACTATATTTTTAAAAAATCCATATCAAAGGGCAAACCTTCTTTGAATGACACTAAAAACTAATCATTTGTATGAATAAAATAATTTTTGAGAAAAAATAGAACCGACTTCAAATCAGAACAACTATAAATCGCGCTAAAAAGTAAAAAAATAAATTAATTCTTTAAAAAACATCGATGTGACTTTTAAACATAGTTTTAGAAGTCGGTGCAAAATTAGGATAAATAAAATCTTTTGTAATGATTAATCAATTACAAATATAAATTAGCATCAGGGAAATAGCAACAGTAACACATGGTGTAATGGTAATTAGACCCATAATTTTGCGCCGACTTCTAAAACTATGTTTAAAAGTCACATCGATGTTTTTTAAAGAATTCATTTATTTTTTACTTTTTAGCGCGATTTATAGTTGTTCTGATTTGAAGTCGGTCCTATTTTTTTCTCAAAAATTATTTTATTTTATTCTTTTTGGTGCAAATATTTTTTCAATAAATACTTTATTTTTCAAAAAATCCACATCAAAGGGCAAACCTTCTTTGAATGAATGATTGCACTTATTATTATAGCACAGTGGCAACGAAACCTTTTATTAACAATGAGTTTTATATTTATTAAGAGTTTTCCCAACAGAGAAAAATCAAGTCAAGCCTTTCCAATTAAAATAAAAAATACTTATTTTTCACCCGTAACGTTTCTTCTAAAACAACAAATGTAATCAAATTGATGTGCGAGTTCATTTAGTCAAAAGTTATGGATAAAAAACAAAAAAAATTACCCTATTTCTGCCCATAACTTTTTTTTAATCATCGAATATGGTCAAAGAAAGGTACGGGACCTATGGGAAACCACCCTCAATCGATTTTTAAAAAATAATGAAAATCGGTTCATCCGGCGAGCAGTTATGAGTGGACAAATAAAAAAAAAACGACGATACAATATTGAATGTATAACCTCCTTCCTTTGTGAAGTCGGTTAAAAAGTAACAGAATTTTAAATAAAGATGTAAACAATTCACGTTAGTATCGTATCTAAATCTAGAACGCATTTTATGCATAAAGGAAAGAAAGCTCCTCATTCGTATAATTTAGGAAGAAAATATTCTTCTTCTAAAAGAGAAGCTGTCGATTTTTTTAAAATGACTGTTATATTTTTTTATTATTATTATTATTCTCTGCACCAGATAAGTGCAATATTCCGGGTTGTAAATTGGAAAATATCCCCTGGTTCCGATCCGTTATGCGTATCGTTACATCAAGTACCAAAAGAGTCATGTTCCTTCACGTTCGTTATATCGGACGTGAAATATCATTACCTTACACAGGAAGTCATTCTGTTTTCTGAAGGTCTCTTTTCGACTGTAAAATTGTAAATGTTCAATTTCAATTACGGACATGTTGCAAAAAGCCTTGTTTAGTATAACTTCTTTGAAAATAACCCAAACATATTTGAATATTTAACAAATTTGTACCTTACAACAGGCCAGTTGCTTGGGCGTTCAGGGGGAGTCTATTGCTCTTCCCCTCTCCCGACTTTTAGAACAGCATTGTATTTAAACATGTGATGATGTATTTTGCTGTGTTTTTACCTATAATATGCATTGAAGGTATACCTTTTGCCTCCCCACCCCTGAAAAATTTTAAAATGACAGGCCTGCTTAACAATGTTACTTTTCACAGGGCTTAAGACGTCTTAGCTTAAGCTTTTCCAGGCGAAAAAAAATTAAACTTAACACACATTATGTGTACATTATATATAAACAGTATGTAAATTTAACAAGATTAGAAGCATGTGTATCTCAAAACATAAGGGCACATTTTGATTTCTTCATATCCTACTGCAAAATTATGAGCTCAACAAAGGAAATTTTAAGCCTTTATTACATTTCGCTAAGACCTGACCGGAAGGGGTGTACCAGAATTGTAATAAATCGCGATTAGGACCCCACCAAAATTCCCAATTGAGGCACCCAAGTCTTAAGTCTGGTCATGCTGCTTCACTATATCTAAAGTTGTGCAAATTAAAGAACCTTATCACGCTTTAAAAGGTTTATTTTTAAATTCTATTTTAAGACATCAAAGGACATAATTTTTACAAGAAAAGCTACTTGTACAAGTACATGATTTGAATTCTTCGGCTCTTCTAATGAACTTAATTAAACCTTTTTGCCTATCACAATGCTCTGCTTTGCTGTGTTTTCTATCAAATAATCGATTACAACTTGATTTCCATTTTCTATAGCGTAGTCCAAAGCAGTCTGAAAACAAAAGAAATGATAATATTATTTTTTATAAAACAAAAGAAAACTTATATTTTCTAATTTAATTAAACTTAGATTTGCTTAGAATGGCCGTGGTCACTTTTCTAATACTTTAATCGTATTCAAATGTTTATGTACTCTCTCTCTCTCTAACGATATATACAGTCCGTGTAAAATCCGTGGACCCGATTACCCTCGCGCACGGGGGAGGGCATTCCTAAGGCCTAGTGCTAACAGAGAAGCAGGTTGGAGGCAAAAAAATAAGTTCAAACTGTAAGTATATTGCTGCTGCTGTGGGCCCCGCAGTAGACCAGTCGGTAAAAGCTCGGTTCCCGTAGAACACCGAAAGGGAAGCAACATCGACTGAGGAAAGTGTTTGGGAGGGTGACCAGCTCTCGCGGCTGGTTGCTGTGGTGTCCGTGTACACTAAATGGAGCTGGTGCACGTTAAACAGGTCGTGGCTCCAATGTGCTCCAAGTGAAACGATACCTCTGGGGGTGCCAATCCCAGGTGACGGTCACTCATCTGGGAGCAGGGCTCAAAAAATTAAGAGACCTTTCAAAGGGGCGGAAATCAGACTCCTCCCTATAAGAGCCCCGTTAGACTCAGAAGCAGCATACCCATTCTTCCTCGCCACGCGCGAGGACTCGACAACAATAACTGCTGCTATGACACCAAAAAAGTTGCTGATTCAAGACCTCACAGCTACACGCCTTCAACATCAAAGTATGACAACAAAATAAAGGGTATTGAAACTATTTCCAAAAGCTGTGGCAAGGGATGTTGAACAAGAAGAGAAAGTGGGTAAACAGAGAAGAAAACTAGAGAAAAATATTGAAACATATGAAATGGATCAAAAAACTTCTTCCCTGGTCAAAATTAAGGAAGAAAAGTGGAAATAAAAAGAATGATATAGAAATTTGTAATTATAGTAGTTCTCAACAAAAGTTTTCTCTAGTTGACAAATATGTAGAATGAAGTAGAGGAAGCGAACATTGTACGAAGTACATCAGTGAGGTTGGGGGGGGGGGGACATTTACGTCGCGCTATTAATAGTGGGGAAAAGGGAAATTTTGTTCTCGTGTTATGCATCTTGTTAAAATAGTCAAAAATGTGTCACAATCTGCACGCAACATTTCCCCTCGACATCTTCATTAAAATTTCAGAAACGGTTGTTTTTTTTTTTTTTCTTTTTCCTTTTCTTGCAGTTGTCTATGATGTCAGGAATTTTATTGATAGGTAGATTTGAGTCGAAAAATTTAAATATAAAATTTACATAATTTATCGTTTTTTCATTCTGTCACACTATGAAAAGCGATTAAAATAACTTTCAGAATCATTACCTACTCTTATAAAGGATGAAACTGGAATTTTCGATAAAGATAAACGGTATTGATTATTTTTTACTCTGCTTTGAACAATCTAAAAGTAACGTACACACCAGGCCACAATAACCATTTTGAACTTGAAAAACGTATGCATAGATTAATAAGTTATGTTATTATTTTCTACATTTATCTATTTAAAGATGTGTCTATCTTTCTATCTATTGACCACTTTATTTGTCTGCAGACTAATGTTAATAAAATGACTATTGAAAAGTACAAAAGTTTTCTAACCTCCAGCCTCCTATTAATTATCTCGGGTATGCCTTAGCGTGTTTTGAAAGTAGTTTGCTGTAAGAAAAGAATTAAATGTCAGCTTTTTTTTTTTTCCTTTACCTTTCCAAAAACATCTTTTCGGTTAATGTCTGCAAATGTCTTGTTATATTGCTTTTGAACTTCCACAATAGCGTAAATTTCTTCCAAATCCGAGTTTATGACTGCTATGTGAAGATTTCTGGAATACAAATTTGAAAAATTTGAAAAAAATTGAAAATCAAAATACAGAATTTAAATTTTTTTTTTTTTTTCAAATGGCACATTAAAAGACAATTGGAAATCGAACGATAACAATAAATCTATAAATGATAGCGAGCAGTCCAGTATCGCTCCCAGATTGATGTACGAGGAAGGGCGGGGCAACGAAACAGGTGAGACATGTCCATCTCTTCGAGAAGGTCACACAAGGTGCAAAAAGGCTCAGTGACCACCTTGATGCGATACAGATGTTTGTTTAGGCAGTCATGGCCAGATAGAAGACGAAACATGGCAACAGATTTCATTCTAGGCCATTGAGGGACATCTAGAATTTGGTTTAGCCACGGTTTATTGGAATTACGATGTCTAAGTTCCTCGAGGAAAGAGTCCTTAAAGATGTTCTTTACTAGACATTTAATATTTTTAAAAGGAAGTCTGGGATTTGATGTCTGTAAAACAGAGGCTCCTTTTTTTGCCAAGAAATCAGCCGCCTCGTTTCCCTGGATTCCACAGTGGGCCGGAATCCATTGAAGAACTACTCTTTTATTTTTACTGGCAAGGCAGTTGAGCAGATTTAGGCAATTATCGATAGTTAAAGTTCGATAGTGACTGGGTGCATTGATTGCCTGTATTGCTGCCCTTGAGTCAGTCAGCAACACAACTTTTGAAAAAGAGTCTAGCCGTGGCTGTAGCTGTAGCAGGGCCTGGTGAATGGCCGCGATCTCACCATCAAAAGCCGATCCGTAGATACCGATGGGAGCGTAAAGGCAAAAAAGTTCACAGTAAACGCCAGCACCGGCGTTGACACAACCGCTCACTCTGGAGCCGTCAGTATATACTCTCAACCAGTCCTTCTCGGGGTAAAAGGAATCCATTGTTTCGAGGGCTAGTGCTCTCAAAACTTCTTCACGGTATCCGCTTTTGAGACGTCCTTGATAAGCTCAAGGCTGGTAAAAAATCCCTTAACGTCAATGGGGTTAATGGGAGGAGGGAATTGTTCGACTTCGAAATTCAAGTCTAATTTAAATACCATTTCAGCAACTCCCTGCAGGAATCCATTTTGTGTTTTCAAATTTCTCTCAGAAACGGGGCGAGAGTATGGCTCCACAGGGACAGACACCCAGGAGTTCTGAGTATTCTCTCCCAAAGGAGAATGGCATTTTTATATGGGAATTATGAATATTTAAATATATATATACATATATATATATATATAAATAAAATCTTTTAACTTTCATTTTGATACGCATTTTTAGTAGAAAATCAAAATGTAGGGCAGAAGGAGACTAGTAGTGAGCACGGAGCTAGAGTGGACAACGTGAATTGTATCATTTGTTTTATTCACCTTTTTTTACATCTAATGGTGGATTGTCAAAATGCAAGTTAATTATGTACAGATTTGCAACGAAACATAATTTTACTTTTTATCACAGTACACAGTATTAAAAGATTCAAGGACCGGCAAATACAGTACTAGAGAGTTTTAAATATATATTTGTAGGAAATCAAATTCATACGGATGAATTTTAACTTTAAACGTGTTCTAGAGCACTTTGCTGTCCATTATTAATACTAAAGGTCTATAAATGAACACTGAAGCAAGGAATCACCCATATAATTTCAGCTTTTTTTTCTTTTACCTTTACCCATACAGATATATATATATATATATATATATATATACTAGTCGACCCGTATGGAATTCCTCACTAATTTGGGAGAAAAGGAAATTATGAAGAATAATAGAAAAAAGTAAACTGTTGTTGGTACAAAAGAAGACATGTAAGTGAACACATTAGTACAGATAGCTGTTACAAATTTATTATTAAGATGTTCAAAATAATAAAATAATAATAATGATAATTATTTTTATTAGTAGTATACATAACATTAAAATACAATAACGAAACAGTTCCATTACTTGAAATATAGTTACTGTTGGTTAGATAGGCTTGACACATTCATAATTTAAATGTAATGTAAATGAATGTGTAGAGATTGAATAAGTTTAATAAATACAGACGCAGCTAAAACTGTCCAATTTTCTATACAATAAAAATAAAAGAGTTTCTTGTTAGTTTACTTGGTAACGGATGGCGCCAGCATACACAACGCCAATTTGGCATCCATTAAAGGACCTCTTCTTAGATGATTTTAAATCTCAAATTTAAGAGAAGCGGTACATTTTTAGACCGTGGGTCTATTTTTCGTCATTAGCCGGCACGATAAACTTTAAAATGAGTGGTAAATCATGGAATTCTATAAAGGAATAAGGGAGATATCGCGGACCGACAGAAAAACAGGTTTGAGAAATAATATATAGAGATGAGAGGCCCTTCCTACACACACACAGACATATATATATATATATATATATATATATATATTCATGAAACGTAAAAAATATATATATAATTTAAACAGAATTAATAATTCTGTTTAAATTATATATATATATTTTTTTTTTTACGTTTCATGAATATGTTTCGCAACCGTTTAAGTGTGCTGCCTCGTGCGCCTTTTTACAGATCGATTCACTTTGTTACCTTATGATTATATATATATATATATATATAATACAAATGTAAGCATGTAGTATGTATAGTAGATCGTTGAAAAAAAAATTTAACTGTTTTGTGCTACATTTGTTTCAAAAGTCAAAACAGGAGACTTTCTCCAATTTATAATACTGCTAATAAAAGGTGATATACTTACGTTAAATTTAAATGCTTTCCTTTTGAGCCTCTAAGTTCCGTTACGTAAATGATATCATCTTTTGAATCTTGTGTTCTTTTATAATACTTTCCTAACAACAAAAGGAGTCTGTCGTTGTGCAAAATACTGCGCAGTAACTGCTTTGAGAATCCACTAAAATAAAAAATAGTTGTTAAAGCAAAAGTTATTTTTTACTTTTACACTTTTCAAGTGCATCTTGCAAGCCCCTGATTTGGGGCTCGGGAGTAAACAATTACCTAATGTATTTATAAATGGATGGGTGTATTTTGTTGTTTTTCGTACAATACCTATTGAGCAAATAACCCCCCCCCCCCCCCCCGCCGAAAAAATATTTAAATGATTAACCAAAAATTAGGCGGTATTGTTCGAGGCATTCGCACAAAGCTTTATCCCGCCTATTTCTTCTTCATTTAAAACTGTAATGTAAATTTTATTTGCTGCCCTTTAGAATAATAACATAAATATAAAGTCTATGCAGGCCCGTAGCCAGAGGGGGGCCAGGATGGGCAATGCCCGAGCTGGAAAATATCTTACCCGTCCTAGCGTGATTAATTGGACCTTAATAATCTATGTATTGGACATTAATAAACTAGTCTGCCTCTCCTGTCCAAACGTTTGCCCCCCCCCCTGGAGTCAGAGTCTGGCTACAGGCCTGAGTCTATGGTGGGGAGGGGTGGACCCACAAACCGTTCCCTGGTTGCGTCCCTGCTCATCACAGATGATACAGTTAGTCTCTCCAACTCCTGAAATTAAACTAAATTTCTAAACTTTGGTTTAATTTAATGCACTGATAATTAATTTCGAATTTGAAATAGCAGTTGTATTTTCTTCTACAATAGTTCTATATCTTTTTGAACAAGACAGTTTTATTTTCCTTATATTTAATGTAAATATCTTATTCAGCATAGAAAATAAACTGATAATTTGCACGCGTTTAAGTAAATAAGACTTTTTTTGAAGCTTCATAACTACACTTGTGGTGATTTTGAAAACTTAACTGCTTGTGAGTGATAAACTAGCAGCATAGGGAAGACATTGGAACAGTTTCGTAAATTTCGAAACAACTGTGGAGGCGTCGCTATTGTGTGAAAACGGCTCATTGAAAAAAGTTGTTTAATAAAATTTAGTGATCTTACATTTTCCTCTCCAACTCATCTACAAAAACGATGTAAGCGGTTTCAACCATTTTTATTTGTCATATGGAATGCTGCTAAAAACATTTAGTTATGAATTTAATTCTCCCTGTTATTTTTCATGTGCAAGTTAGGTGTTTACAATTACCCCATGTATTTCTTACTCTGGGAGAATTGTAAACACTTAAATTTATCCAATATTTTGGGGGGACAATAAGTATTATATTTTGATGTAAATTACACTTTTGTGTCTATTTTACATAACTGTCGTTGTTGTTGCTACTGCCACTTGGAAATCCTAGGCCCCCTTGCAGGGCGATCATAAATTAAGGAAGCTCCTACACTGTTAAAAATTTCCGTAAGAAAATAGTAAAATAACCATTTATTTGATTGTTATTTTATTATATTTAATTATAACAGTTGAATAAACTTTAAAAGGATGGTACTCAAACCGCTGATTGCGAAAAAAATCGTTTATTCTCTGTTTATTCGAAAGAACGTTTATCTAACCGTAATTTTCAAGCGCTCAAGAATCGAGCGTCCTTCGGGCGTCCTGTTGGAAAAGAAGATCTTGGTTGCGAAACCTTACCGGTCGTACGTTGTTGTTAAAATATGAACAAAGATTTATCAGTTCAAATCTGCATGTCTATATAAAAAAAGAAGAAGAAAAAGTGGCTAAATAGAAAGACCGTAAATCAAAAATTGGAGACATCGGATTCCCGAACTGTTTGCGAATGAGCGAACCAATAATTTGAGCTGCTGAAGCTTGTTTGTATTTAAATTTTTGCAGCAAATAAAATGATTTTCGTCAATATACAATAAATTTAGACCAAAGATGGCTTTAGATCCAATCAAAAACTGAAATCTCAATTTTAAGGGAGTTTGCCTGTTGGAAAAGAAGATTTATTGATAAATAAACGGCCGTTTTACGTGGTGTAGATGGCCGAATGGTTAGAGAGCAAGGTTGGTATAAAATACATCCGGGTTCGGTTCCCGCAAGCTTCGTTTGCGGTTTCTACACCTCGAAGATTCTTCGCCTCGAAATGGTTCAAAAACGGCAAAACTTTTGTTTTGAAACCATTTTTAAATGGTTACAAAACCGTAAACTTTTGTATTTACGGCTTTTTAACCAAGCTGATTGGAAATGGTTAGGTCCCGTAAAGACAGAAAAATGTTCCAAACCGTAAATTTAACTGTGAATTAGATGGACAGACTGCTGCAAGTCATTTAATCGTAATTACATGATGAAATTTCTAACAGTGTACTGATTATTAATGAACTCCGCTATAATATACACTTGGCTCAGAAGGGCTTAATGATTTTGAACCAGCACCTAGATGAGAGGTCGTCGCCTAGGTTAGTCCCTCAGCGGAAATTATTTCTAACTTGGTGGACATTTGAAGCGACGATGTATTTTACGTGCACAGCTCCCTTTAGCGCACTCGGTCTCAGAGTAATCAGTCGCGGGAGGTGGTCACCCTCCCAAACTTTGACCACGGCCAGTTGTGCTTCACTTTCGGTGCTCTGTGGGATCCAAGCTTAACCGATTGATCCACTGCGGAACAAATTTTACATAAATTTGTCGCATTGCTTGATTTTTTGCAAGATATTCCTCGTTAAATGATCTCAGCCGACTGATAACATAACTCAGCTGGCTAACTCAGCTGGCCACATGCGGCCTGTTGGCCGCAGATTGAGAATCATTGCCCCGGAACTTCTTAAGGCTTCAAGCAGACTGTGTATGAAACAATTTTCCATTTGCATCAACCTTATTCGAAAATAAATCACTTTATACAATTACCCCAGATCTCTGGAGTAATTGTAAACACGAGCTCATTCGCGAACAAATAGTTATAAAGTCAAAAATTTTTTAGACACTTACTCACAAGCAGTACAGTAGTGGCTACAATGCTCAAAATTTTATCTCCGAATTTATTCAAGAGGTAGGAAGGCTCAAAAATTAAAAAATTGAAAAAGCGTTTACAATTACCCCAACTGACCCTACTTGAAATTAATACAAAAGACGTACTTACTTCGCGATTTTGCACTTCAATGGAACCTGTGAGTTTTCCTGCACAGAAACTGTATTTGTTGACGAACGATTGCTGCTAATTTTCTTCGTTCTAATTTTGTTTGGCAATACCGACTTTTTTGATACGTTTAAACTCGTAGAGTTGCCAAAAGTTTCTTTTCGTGTGCTTTGTGTCCGTGTTTCAAAACTGTCATATAAACTCCTTGGTGAACTTTCTTTGATACTTAGTAGACCCCTCAAATCAATTTTATCTAAGTTATCAAAACTCAAATTTTCACTTTCAAAACTGCCTGATTCAGCAAATAAATTGAAATTCTCTGAATGAGTAATAGGTAAAGTGTTTGTATGTGAAGTAGTTATATCAGTGTGAACCTCAAATGAGTTAAAGTTACTTTCGCTTAGTAATAAATTTTCACGGGAATTTATGTTGGCTTCCACTGTTTGCAATATAGCTTCATTGTCAAACATTTCACGTAAACTTTGATTATACGAATCATCGTTGAGGGATGAATTGCTGTTTTCCCGATTCTGACTTTCACGTATGGCTAATTTGGAGAAATTTTTTATAGAGCTTTCATTATCGAATGCAGCTCCAAGAATTTCATTGGCAATCAAATTTCGCGATCGTAAACTATCTTCGTAAGATTTATATTGATTGGTATTTTTATCAGTAGCTGTTGAATAGTTCTCACATAAACGTTCTTCAAATAGATTTTCAATTAAATTTAAGTAATCTGGTTCTTTAGTGGCTTGTAAAAAGTTAGAAATTTCATCATGCACTTCAGACAGCTCATCGTTCACGACTTTTGCATTTCTGTTTTCTTCTAAATCATCAGAGCTGTGACTTGTACTGGAAAATGGGGAAGATGTACATTCACTGTCGGTGTAAGAAGCAATTGAATAGTCATCTGACTGAGTTTCACTAGATAGCGAATAGCACTTCGCTCTTTGAGATGAGAAACTGGAAGCAAAAGCGTGCGAATTAAGTGTTTCACATTTCGTTGCATACGGTTTCTTCATATGTGTCTTGAATAATGTTGTTATTGGTCCATGAGGTCGAATTTGGTCTCCAAATTCTTCGCTGTAATTATTTTGGTCTTCATCAATTTCTTCCTTAATATTTGCTTTTTCTTCGTCAGAATCTTCATTAAAATTACTTTTATAATCATTGGAATCTTCAATAATATCTTCTTTCTTTTTATTATAATCTTCATGTATTTCTTCTTTATTTTTATCAGATTCTTTATTTATTTTTTCTTCATTTACATCTTCGTTCTTTTCGTCATATTTGGTATAAACAATTCCTTTGTCATTATCGTAATATTTGTCATCATTGTTTTTATCTGAAGCAGAAACTTCATCATTATTTTCAAAGTTTTCATCTGATTCCTCAAGCTCGACTTTTTTATTTAAATAACAATTACGAAGTAAAATTCTGATTTGATCGATTTCAGTACTAGATTCTTCGTTTCTTTCACTTTTTTTGTCTTTAATAATGCAACAACAATCAAATATTTTACTATTTCCTTTTTTTAATGACTGAGTATTTTTGAATTCTTCATGCACTTTTATATTTCTCGACAATTCTGCATTTCCTTTTTCAGTACGTAAATCATTTGTTTTAATTTCATATTTTCCTTGAGTGTTTTCACTAGTAACTTTATTTGCTAGAGAAGAAATGTTTTCTTCATTTGTACCAGTAGGACTTTCGCCTTTATTTGAGTATTTATTTTTGAGTAATGTACAATTTTCTTTTTTACTTAGTGAATGTGTATCGATAGGATTGCTCGAATAACGTTTTCCACTTAATAAATGTTTCTGCTCCATATTCGATTCGAGTTTCGACAATGGAAAGGGTGCATGACATTTTTCAGTAGATTTAGTTGAATCATCTGTTTTTAAAGCTTTATCTTTACCTTCTAAAGACAACGAACTATTTTCTGGCTTGTGGAAGCAATGTTTATTTAAATATATTTCATGCTTGTGAGACCCTTCTTCCACTTTTGACAGGAAAGTGTCAGGTACAATAGTCAGTTTTTTTATTTGATCCGACAAAGAATAACTTATTTCATTATCCTGTGTCTTGATAAGATTTTCTGTATTTTCTGATTTCTTGTCGGATTTGAATGAATACGAATTATTTGCCGATTCAATAATTTCAGTTTCCGTTTTTAATCCAGGAGCTTTGTTAGATTCAATTCTCAAATTTTTTATTAGCTTCGACAAGGAGTAACTTATTTCTTGCTCTCGTGTAGTAACATGATTTTCTTCACTTTTCATTATTTTAGGTGTCAATGAAAAATTTGGTAATTTAGCTAAATTTACTTCTGTTTCTAATTTGTTTTTCAAATATCGATACTCATCTGAAATTCTTTTTGGATCTAGAGTCATCTTTGGTGACCAGTTCTGGAAATTTCGAAAAATGTCCTGGACCTGAAAATAAAAGATAATTGTTAGAGATTTGCTTTTTAATGAGCGAATGGGCGTAAAATGGTGTAAATTGCAAATTTCTCTCTATCCCTATCACGCACTCACACACAGAAATTGGACAACATCTTTTTCTTAATAAATTTTCCGTTAATAACACGAATATTTTGATGTCTATTACTTCACATTCAGAAACTAGTAAATATACAGGTGATAAAGAGCTATTAATTTGTAGTTAAGTCAACTCCTTCCATTCCATTAAATATTATAAATCCTCAGTTCGTCCGTGTGCTACTCATATGCCTAGGGCCTAGACCAGTACTTCGCAAACCACTGTTTCGTGCCATTTAGGCTTGAGGTGAGATTCTTCAACTATACCTCCAATGCGCAGAAATATTACAGTTCTGTTTTGTTTCTAGATTTAACCTTTAAAGAAAAAAAAGGAAAAAAAAACTATACAAACCATTTATTTATTTATTGCTAGTTATCAAACGATAATACAGGATTTTGCTGAGGAGGGGCAATTTTTTTATTTATTTTTTTAATTTCCCATGTATCCCTTAAACTTAGTGCCAAGGGAGGAAATTATTAATCGTTGCTCACATAATTTTTAATGATGCTTCACTCTCAGGGAGGAGCCCCGTTGCCTCCCCCCTGTGTGTATCAGTGAACTCCCGTGAGTTGTTATGTAGATTAAGCCCTGATCTGATGCATAATCTCTCGGATGCATACGATATTTCGATGGGCCCAGCAACCAAAATATCGTCTTCATTCAAGAGATTATGCACGTATGTACAAGTACGTATGTACCGACGTCAAAACCGAGCCGTCAAAGAGAAGGGGCAAACTTAGCCCACGAATGATTGAGAACAAAGAAAAAATTGTAAACAAATTTAAAGTTTCCTCCCAATTTTAGAGTTGCGAGTTTTGAAGGTTCCAGATTCTAAAAGAGTAAATAAGAAATTCTATATTTCTGAGTTCCGATGGAGTTATTAAAACTGTCAGAACCAAAGCAATTGATTCTTTCATTTATATAACTAATAATATTTCTAATCCAATACTATTTTTTTTTTAATCATCACAAATTAATTTTTGTTCGCAGGTAAACTTTCAGAGGGAAAAAATAGATTTTCATTACATCCTTAACCAATATTTGACATATTTATATGAAACAGAAGCTTAGGAGGTAGTGAAGGGTCCCAAATTAAGTTTCATAGGGACATATAAATCCAGACGACAGCCTTAATCAAGACGAAACTACTCGAAATTGATTCAAGGAAAGTAAAAATTTTAATTTATGTTGAAATCTAGGTAGAAAAGTTTCGTGAATAGAATACTTCCGTTCGTACAAGGAAGTAAAATGTTAATCTCACCTGGCGAATGTACAAAGTTCGATTAGCTTCCAAGTAATGTATCTAAAACGAAGCGATTCTGTTATCTACATTGCATAACTCTTGCCGAATAACATGCTTCTATAAACTGAGCTTACTTAAATAATTCAATTTATGAGCTGATAAAAATTATTCGACTATTTTTAGCAAAAAAAAAGCTAAATCTTATTTATTTTACTCATTTTTTCCAAAAAACTTTTTAATATATAATTATTTTTAGCGTGCTGTTGTGCAAATGAACTTTTAAAATAGATTTTACAAAAGGAGAATAAAAATATACTAACTGGGTATTAAATAACACTGTAATAATTTACTAAATCTACAGAGAAGCTTTCATGCAAAGAATTCGCATTTAATTTATGCAGCATCAACTGTAAGAATGGTAACTAGAATAGAAAAAAAACTGAATCTAAAATTTACAATAAACACTTTATCTACATTTTTAAGAATATAATGCAGCAATTAATCAACAGAAGCTCCGCGGACCTCTGGGGTCCTCGGACATTCTGCAAGGGGTTGTAGCGTCCGGGACAGAAACAAACGAACGGGTAGTGAAAATAGAAATTTTATTTTCTTGATTAAAATAATTTCGAAATTTGTATTTACAGAGGTTGACAATAAAAAATCACAAAACTCCTGGTTTTGGAGAGAGATGCGGGGAAAACTTCGCCCGATCTTTAGAATACGAGGTATAAGAGCCTCTCCAAAAACAAACACCAGTCTGCAGAGCAACTCCCCTGCACGCCTCCACGCATCTCCTTTTATCGGCGCTCGTCACTCGCTCTAGCATCTTCGCGTGTTTTCTCCCAAAATCGAGAACCCTCTGGATCTGAGGGGGAGGAGAAGATCCCCGACGCCTTTTCGGTAGTGGAGCTGACGCAATGTCCGAGTAGCCTTTCGTCACAGCTTAGCTGACGCAATGTCAGAGTAGCCTTTCGTCACAGGGTCCGCGAATGTCATTTTTTTTTTGTTACATTATGCAAGGCACAGAATTTAAAAACAAAACTTTAATTTTTAATGTAGAGGAAGAGACATTAAAATAATTAAATAAAAATAATTCTATTATAATTTCATAAATTAAATAATAATAATAATAATTTTATAAATTAAGATTATTCATAAAAATAATGTTAATAATTCCTGATAAGGAAATGTTTGTAAACGATTTCCATTTTCATTTTGTCTTCCTAACATGCATTTTCATGTTGAATGTTTCTGCGCGAAGCATAAACTTTTGTTATTTCTTGGTGGATGAATGTTTACGCAGTTTAGTGATAGTGCACCATGAATCTAAAGTCAAAATATTTGACTGTCCTTTAAAAGTTTCCAACTTTTTAAGGACTTAGACTACATTACTAGTGTTGTTTGAAATTAAGAAGATGTTTTGCGTACTGCGACGAAAATTCATTTCATAGTAATAAAAGATTATTACTACTTAGATTCCAACAGCTTGCAATATTTTTTTCATCTGATTTGAACAAAACTAATTCTTTTATATCATCTTACTTTTAATGCCGTAAAAACACGCAGTGTGGCCAAATAACCTCGTTGGAGGGGGATATTTGTGTGGCACGGCAACAGGCATTTCGTTTGGAGTGTAGCTGCATATTTATTGATCCAAATAGTTATCTATTACCCAGTATTTATTTTGTTTGATGTTCCTGCCAGAGTTAAATCTGGGAGCCGACAAAGGGATGAACGAACGGACAGAGACAGACCGACTAACCAATACATACACAACCCCTCCTCTTCTAAGCGTACTTACAAAATTTTTATTTATAGACATTAATTAAATTAATTAATTTTATTTTCTCATATACTACTTTTATTTTTACATATATTTTACGAGCCACTATTTAAATGGCATAAAAAATGACTTTTAAGCTTTCAATATTGGAATGTCATGACGAAGGACAGAATATAAATGAATTGACTGAGGAATGTGTCTTGCCTCACCACGACATTTAAGGTGAATTCACACCTACTCAGACGGCGACGAGCGACACGCCCTCATGCTGACTAATTGCTGTATTTTATTGCGTCATTAAAAGTAACGTTCACTCATTCACTCAGAGGACCATGATTTGTTGGTTGCGCTTAACGTCACTTTGAACTGATGATTCCTTGCTATTATAAACTATCATAATAACTATCTATTACGACAGCCTCAAAATGTGTCCATCGGCGGCGTTGAAGTGAATGCATCCTTAGTTGATTGATAATTGTTTAATTGATAGTAAACTTAATGATAAAAAAATAATTAAAATTCTAAATTTGGAAATTATTGTTTCAATTTTACGAAAAATGTCAAAATTATGTTTGGAGAATTACAGAAAACAAATTATATTAAATACCTAGTGATTAATTTTCTGATAAAAAATGTTTTAATAAGTACTCAAACTTTCATATACTTACAAAGAAAATACTCTAATGAATTACATTTTAATTTTTCTATACTTTTAAAAACTCATCTCAAAATTGATAAAGCTAATAGCTGGATTCTGCAGTAGGAAAGTATCATTGTTATCTAGGAGTAGGTATTCAAGATTTAAAGTATTTTATTCCAAGTATATGTTCTAATGAATAACATTTTCATTTTTCTATACTGTTAATAATTCATCTCAACGTCACACAACATTGATAAAGTATAATAGCGGGAGTGTTCAGCAGTAAAGTATCATTCTTATCTAGAAGCAGGTTTTCCACTTTAATATGACTCATCAAGATGTAATCGAATAAACAAGTTTTCGGTAAATAAATCTTTCTCAGATAAAAATAAATATAGATAAGAAAACGATCTTAAAAGTATCACAAAATAAAAAGTAGATCAGTTAAATTTTAAAAAAAAAAAAAAAAAAAAAAAATATTGATCAAAAAAACAATACCTCCTATAATTCAGTAGAATTACCAAGACGAAAAACGAACACAATACTTTTACCACAAATAATATTTGAGACGAACTATTAAGTACATGCGAAGAAAAGGAAGATTTGTTGGCTATTTTTTAAAAAAAGCCTCAAAAAACATTTGCGAGCCGATTAATATGTTCTTAATAATTATTATTTATGTACGAAGTAAGAAACTATACACTTGATCACCGACTCGTCATCTAGAACTCGTTTTAATGTATTGTAAGTTGATAAATTTCTCCCGGACTGCGGATGTTTGATAACCCTATCAATGATAGTCGTTGTGCATGTACTGAGTTTTAAAAAACGGAATGACAGTTGGTTTCGGCGCTTATAACTTATCATTTTACGTACATATGCTCTTGAATAATGATGGCGAACCGTTGACCAGTGGGTCAGACACTGACCCACGCAAAAAAATTTACTGACCCACGATTGCTAAACAACCATTTGTTTGTTTACGCGGGTATATTTAGATTTTCTAATTTGTGTGGATAATTTATATTCTATTTGTATTTTTTCAAGCACTGCATTGACACAAAGGCAATTTACAGAGTCCGACTAACATGTGAAAATCTTAGGAGCCAGGGAAAATATTTGGGAGCCAGCAATTATATTTTCATTTGCGTCAAACTTATTACATTTTAAGTGCTGCTTCTTTACATCACCAAACAAAGCAATGAAAAGCATTGCAGGTAGATAAGCAAAAAAAGTTTAAGGGTTAGTTACGGGTGAAATCTACTTCATTTTCTACTTAGAGTTATTGTGCCCCTTAAGTAGTTTTTTAAACATTTAATTCTCAAGTCCTGCTGTGAAATACTTTATTTTCTACTTAGAGTTATTATTTTTTCATTTATTTGTCAAGTTTCTGTAGTAAAATATTCAATTTTCTATTTAAAGTTATTATTTTGACAAAAAAAAAAAAGGTGAGAAAAAACGAAGTCCAGCTGCGATTTCAGAAAAAAAGAATGAAGTTCGGAAGTTCAACTACACTTGTTCGCAAATAAGTTCAACTTTTTGCGATGTGTAATGGAAAATGCTTGCGTATCCTACGTGAATAGAAGTAAGGTTTCCTATACACTAGGGTGGGGCGAAAAACAAAAATTTTTTCATATAAATTTTGGATAACTGCCAAAAGTTGTCAATGGGGATAGTTAATTGATGTGCGAAATTTGACAAATATCATTTAATATCTTCAGGGGGCGCTGTGGTCGCTAAATTTTATTATTGGTTTTCTCCTTAATTCTTTTGGTTATATTGTGAAAAATAATTATTTTAACTAGTTTTATTGCATATTTTTTTCAGCTAAGAGACATTTATGTATTGAAAACATACAAAATAACTCCCAATTTTTATAAGTTATATATATTTATGTATGTGTTATCTATATATTCGTTAACATTTTTGGGATGCACTGTAACAAAAAAAAAGAAAATTTCAGGATAATGATTTCAAGTGAGAACTTATTCGGGCTAAATCTGAATTGTTACAAAATCTGACCTAAAAAATATGAAAATACAAACATTTCACGTAAATAAATAAAACGAAATTACAGAATCATTAATGAAAATAACATAATAAATGTTCACAAATGTACACAATTTACACGTCACAAAAACAGCGTAATAGTTAGAGTTTTTATTCAAACGATTTATAGTCCGTTTTGGTTTCAAAGAAAGGCAGTTCTTTGCGTGCCTGTAGATGTGCACGGATAAAACCCACTGCTAGTACACTTATATAGCTAACTATTATCTGTTTTTGGGAGCAAATGCTAAGTATAAAATACAATTTTATAGCTTTAATTTCCGTATTTGTTCAGTCAAACCGAAAATAATGTTTCTTTTTTTTCCAAATTAATATTTATTTATTAAAACTATAAACTAATGTGTTCTTTTGCAATAAATATTATACAATTTTACATGTTTAAAATCTACTGGTTTTTTTATTTTTTAAAAAAATTGCTATTGTAGCACAACTATTCGGCTGCATAGTTCCTAAATATTCAGCTAGATCATGAAATGAATATTCAGCCAGGCCGAATACCGAATAGTGGCCGAATATTCGTTACATCCCTAGTTTTCAACCTTTTTTGAAAATTCTTGAGATATTTGTCAAATCGCTTTCGAAAACTTGTATTGAAGTAAAAAGAGCCAGTTTGGAACATTAACAGAAAAATTTTGATTCAAGCTTTTTAATATTGATCTATAATATTAAAAGTTATTAGCTCAGTTGTGCGAATGTACAATATTATTGTTTGCGCAATATTTTTACTGTTAAAGCATTTTTAAAACTTGAAAGAATTTTTCGCCTCCCTGTATGTTAAGAACCTAATGTGGCCAGATAAAAAGAACCAAATAGGGTCAGTTGGGGTAAGTAAACGTTTTTTCAATGTTTTAAATTTTGATCCTTCACTACCTCTTGAATGAAATCAGAGATAAAATTGTGAGCATTGTAGCCACTACTGTACTTCTTGTGAGTAAATGTGTACAAAAAGTTTGATTTTATGACTATTTGTTAGCGAATGAGCTCGTGTTTACAATTACCCCAGAGATCTGGGGTAATTGTAAACAGGGATTTATTTTCGAATAAGGTTGATGCAAATGGAAAATTGTTTCATACACAGTCTGCTTGAAGGCTTGAGAAGTTCCGGAGCAATGGTTCTCAATCTGCGGGGTCCGCTGAGTTATGTTATGAGTCGGCTGAGATCATTTAACGAGAAATACCTTGCAAAAAATCAAACAATGCCACAAATTTATGTAAAATTTGTTCCGCAGTGGAATCAATCGGTTAAGCTTGGATCCCACAGAACACCGAAAGTGAAGTACAACTGGCCGTGGTCTAAGCTTGGGAGGGTGACCACCTCCCGCGACTGATTACTCTGAGCCCGAGTGCGCTAAAGGGAGCTGTGCACGTAAAATACATCGTCGTTTCAAATGTCCTCCAAGTTAGAAATAATTTCCGCAGAAGGACCAACCTAGATGACGATCTCTCATCTGGGAACTGGTTCAAAATCATTAAGCCCCTCTGAGCCAACTGTATTTCATTCTACCGGAGCTCATTAATAACCAGTAGGAGTTTCCTTAATTCATGGTCGCCCTGCAAGGGGGGCTTGGATTTCCAAGTGGTATTAGCAGCAACAACAACAGTTATGTAAAATAGACACAAAAGTGTAATTTACATCAAAATATAATACTTATTGTCCCCAAAAATATTGGAAATAGGATAAATTTAAGTGTTTACAATTACCCCAGGGTATGAAATATATGGGGTAATTGTAAACATCTAACTTGCACATGAAAAATAGCAGGGAATATTAAATTCATAACTAAATGTTTTTAGCAGCATTCCGTATGACAAATAAAAATGTTTGAAACCGCTTACATCGCTTTTGTACATGAGCTGGGCAGGAAAATGTAAGATCACTAATTTTTGTTAAACAACTTTTTTCACTGTGCCATTTTCAAACAATAGTGACTCCTCCACAGTTGTTTCGAAACTTACGAAACTGTTTCAATGTCTTCCTTATGCTGCCAGTTTATCACTCACAAGCAGTTAAGTTTTCAAAACCACCACAAGGGTAGTTATGAAGCTTGTTTACAATTACCCCAACTCACCCTACTTATGTGCCCACTTTCACACAAGTATGGTGACACAGATACGGACGTTAGATTTTGGGGTGTCTCAGGAGATCTACGTCAGATTTTGGGGTATCTCTGGATCTCCCTTGGGGATTCATTTACTTTACAATTTCCTAGTACATTGTAAACTCACAAAGAGAAATCATTAAAACAAAAGTTTGCGAATAGAATTTCGGAAAAAGTCTCTCAATGAAACCTGAGTAAAGTTTCTTATTTGATAGTGTCCTCTAAATCTTGTAAGGATGTGTATTTAAAAAACAACTACTGTCTTAGTTAGCACAAGATCCTAAATTACAAATTAACTTTTCTTGGGGTTTTTACTGAAAAAAAAATATATATATATACATACTGTGTACAAACACAATTCCAAAATGAGTAAATATCAGAACCCGTAATTATTTCTAAATACAAACGCAGTTAGGTAAGTGTAACATTTTTAAAAAAAAATTTTTTGTTCATTGCCTATTACTGTATTTTAGATTTTTATTAAAGGGGTGCCAAACATTGTTTTCGGTTTCACTTTACAAATAGATCTTACCGACCCAGGTTAGCGTTTAGGGCGAAAATAAGACAAATAGTACTAATACGAGATTGGGTAGTGAACTGTGACTGTCTGTGACTGACTCTCCGAGTACCTGGAGAGTCACGACAGGCATTTTCGCGCGACGTGTTTCTGTGAGTGGTGTAAGCCGAAAATGCAGCGTTCGTTAGAGCAGAGGTACGCGATTAAATTCTGTGTGAAACTCGGTAAATCTGCGACAGAGACGTTTGATATGATCAAGCAGGCTTACCCAGATGTTGCTTTAGCAAGAAGTGGTGTGTTTCGGTGGCACCAGGCCTTTTTGGAGGGCCGGGAAGAGGTCGCCGATGAACACCGTGCTGGAAGACCTTCGACTTCGACAAACACCGACAATGTGACTCGTGTGCGCGAAGTTTTGAACTCAGACCGTCGACTAAGTATTCGTTTAATTGCCCAGATGTTAAATTTACCAAAATCTGTGGTTCATGGCATTGTGACGGAGCATTTGAACATGCGCAAGGTGTGCGTGAAGATGGTCCCAAAAGTGCTTACTGACGACCACTGTCTTGTGAACAGCTACCTGACCAAGGCCGGCATCCCAACGCTTCCGCAGCCGCCCTACAGCCCAGATGTGCCCCCCCCCCCCCCCCGGACCTTTTTGTGTTTCCTCGCCTGAAATGGGCGATGAAAGGCAAGCATTTTGAGACGACAGAGGGGATCCAAGCAGCATGCACCGCGGCTCTCAAGGCTATTCCGAAGAATGCCTTCCGTGACGCCTTCAATATTTGGAAATCGCTCTGGCAGCGCTGCATCGACGCAGAAGGAGCCTGTTTCTAAACTTTTTAAGGAATTGTAACGATTGGCTCAATAATTTTTTTTAAATCGACTCAGTCCTATTACTTTCCGGACAAAACCTGTACCTGCGCGACCCCTGTTAATGCGCGACTTGGCGTAGCTAAGTGGGGCGGTGTTTTTTGTTTAATCTTTTCCATGGGGTGACACCACCAATAACTTCGGGTGTCTCCCTTGCTAGCTACGCCACTGATGCGCAACACTAGTGTTTGACTTTGTGAATAGTTTTAAACTTGACAAATACTTTCGATTACAATGATTTTGTAGTAATTTTTACATTCGGCCGCCAAATATTCGGCAATCGGCTTTTCTGCCAAATCACTATTCCACTATTTGTTACATCCATCCCTATTGGAAATCACTGGTCTAATTAGACCATAGGTTCTCAACGTGGGCTATAACGCCCCCTTGTGGGCGTTTGAGACTTTCAGGGAGGCAGTAAAAGACCCAGAGAAAACTAGGGGGCATTGAGATGACCCGGAGAGGCGTGGGCAATTCAATATAGTCTAAAATAGACTAAACACGCTGATTATGTACTAACAAAAGTATTAGGTTTATGGTCAATGGTTCAACGATTTCTGATAGCATCCCCATCTTCATATTTAGCTGAACGTGGCTAAAGTGCTGTAGTAACATTGATTACCACTGAGAAATCAGCTTTTAGAAATTGTTTTTAAGTAAAATCGAGCCTGATATTAGCAAACTCCTTAAAATACATCAAATTCAACCTTTTCATTAGTCAAGTTACGAATTCAATGTCTGAAAATTTTAATGAAAATATATTTCAATATAATTAAGTATGAGTTTTGATTGCTCTTATTAAAAGTTTTACTTAAAAATAATAAAATAAATTTTGGAAAAAAAATAGAACCGACTTCAGATTATAAATTGCGCTGAAAAGTGAAAAATAAATTAATTCTTTAAACAACATCGATATGACTTTTAAACATAGTTTTAGAAGTCGGTGCAAAATTAGGATAGATCAAATCTTTTGTAATCATGAATCAATTACAAATATAAATGGCCCAGAAGTAGCAACAGTTCCAATATGAAGTAGCACATGGTGTAATCTTAATTAGGCTCATAATTTTGCACCGACTTCTAAAACTATATTTAAAACTATATTAATGATTAAAGAATTAATTTATTTTTCACTTTTCAGCGCAATTTATAATCTGAAGTCGGTTCTATTTTTTTTCCAAAAATTATTTTATTTTAATCTTTTTAGTGTAAATACATTTTTTATATAAATACTCTATTTTTAAAAAATCCATATCAAAAAGCAAACCTTCTTTGAATAAATGACATCAAAAACCTAATCATTTGTATGAAAAATTCCGTTTTGAAGTCGATTTTAGCAAACAAACTGATAGGATTTAATTTTTGCCTCAGAGAAGCCTTCAGTCAAAATCTTACTGTAGTTGCATTTATTATTGTAGCACAATAGCAACAAAAACTTTTTCAACAATGAGTTTTATATTTATTAATAGTTTTCCCAACAAAGAAAAATCAAGTCAAGTCTTTCCAATTAAAATAAAAAATACTTATTTTTCACCCGTAACGTTTTTTCTAAAAAACAAATGTAGTCAAATGGATATGCAATATTTGAGTCAGACGGCCCTCCATCTATTAAAGAAAAAGTCATCAAAATCGGTTCATTTTGTCAAAAGTTATGGATGAAAAACTAAAAAAATTACCATATTTCTGCCTATAACTTTTGTTCTAATTATCGAATATGGGCAAACGAAGGTACGGGACCTATGCGAAACCACCCTTGATCGATTTTTAAAAAAATCATGAAAATCGGTTCATCCAGTGAGAAGTTATGAGGGGACAAACAAACAAAAAAAAACGACATACATACAATATGAATGTATAACCTCCTTCCTTTGTGAAGTCGGTTAAAAATAGGATAGGGTCATATCCTATCTACGAATAAAATGTTTAATATTACACATTAAAAAATATATTCGTGGGAATAGCTATTTCAGATTCGCAAGTAAAAAAAAAGGGGGGGGGGGGGGCTTTATAAAAAAAATATATTCTCAAAGAGGGCCGTGGGCAAAAAAAGGTTGAGAACCTATGAATTAGACGAAATCAAGTTTCTAAATAAGCAGAGTAGACAGTTGCTTAGAGCGGCAATTTGACTCTCTCTTTTACAATCTCTTTCGAACCACGAAAAAAGTTCGTAGAATCGAGTGCCAACTGTATATCTATATATATATATGTACAATAGAGTCCCGCTATTGCGAACGCTCTTCGGTTTACAGGGAATTCGGATTTTGTTAATAGTATCAACATAGTATAGTATTGACTTGTTAAGACTTAATTAAGTGCAGAGACATTTGCTTGTGACTGGTATTACTTCTTAAGTGTGTGTAAATTAGTTATTAGTGCTTGTGATCAAAAAATGACTCTGCGCAACTGTGGGATGGAACCGACATACAAAAGTAACCTACTTTCATTCCAATTTCGGTTTCAGGCGTTCTCGTCAAGTTTAGGCTTTATGTAGGGGAACCTGTTGTACTATGGACCCTGTTGTACTGTGGTCCTAATGATAAAAAAATATATTTTACGGATTTATTTTGCAATACGGCAACACTGGTTCATGTAATATCTGTTAGCTGTCATTTATAACTAATTTTCTAGTTGGACTCGAACCAGATCTGGCAGTAGGAGACCAAAAAGAATTTGTGACCCTAAAAGTAAATTTTTTTAGTTTCTTCCTTTTGTAAATAACTTGTTTAGTTTGTTAAAAAGTTAAGTAATCCTTTTTGTTTATGTTTACCAACTTATTTGGCCGTGTAATTGA
Source organism: Octonoba sinensis (assembly GCA_038502835.1). Classification (NCBI taxonomy): domain Eukaryota; kingdom Metazoa; phylum Arthropoda; class Arachnida; order Araneae; family Uloboridae; genus Octonoba; species Octonoba sinensis. Next base: position 68,903,518 of record CM076604.1, read on the forward strand.
GCGTTAAATCATTTTCAATTCCTAACCTATTACTCAAAATAAGCAGTTATTTTAAAATGTGTAGGGTGTTGTACCTTGGACCTAAAAAAGTAGTTGTACTATGGATAGGTCCATGGTACAACACTTTGAACCGTGGACTGTATTTACCTTGTTATATTTTAAATAATTTAAGATGTTACGCATTTACAGTGTAATAAAATAGTTTATTCTTTTTAAAGATTGTTGATACTTCTTACATACAAAAATGCCTCGAAGTAAAACGGGAATTACGAGGACATCGCCAAATTATGGTAAAATAATGGAGGCTGTAGAGCTTATTAAAGATAATAAATTAACAGTTTACAGTGCAGCTAAGACTTATAGTTTATCAAAAAGTACGCTGGCACGTCACTTGAAAAAAGAAAATTATCCTACTGAGCCATTTAATTTAAAAATCGAAACTTGCAAGTCACAAAGTATTTTCAGATAATGAAGAACTCTTGTTACCAGATTATATTAATAAAGCTTCTCAACTACAATACGGCTTTACACTAAGAAATTTGATGAAATTGGCGTATAAATTTGCCAAGTCAAACAATATTAAATATCCTGAAAGTTGGGATCGAGATAAAATGGCGGGTGTCTATTGGATGAGGTTATTTAGGAAGAAATACAAGAAAATGGAAAAATCTACTATGGAAAAAGCTAAAAAGAGCTGGAAGTGGCCGGAAAACCCAGAGGAAATGTTATATCCTTGGGAGTAAGAGAAAAAATTAAACCACCATCAAAATGCCACTCCAGAAGGGCCAGTATGAAATAAAAGAGCTGAAAAAATATTGGCAGTGCTAGAAGGGGTATATAAAAACAAAAAGAAGAAGAAGAATAAAATTCCAAAGATAATTATTGAACAATAACACGTTAAAGTGATCAAATATCTCATAGAATTATGAATGTTAATTAATATAATGTCTATTAATTGCTAAGTAAATTGTTATGATGTTTAATTTGTTTTATTAATAAATGTTAACTTTAATACAAGATTTAGTAAAGATTTGTAATATAAATAATGTTTTTCTCAAAAATAATAACAGTAAGTCCATAGTACAACATATATAGGTCCATGGTACAACAGGGGTGTTCTACCTTGGTCCTATAATTCCTTTTTTTTTTTTTTTTTTCAAAAGGCTAAATGACATATGATTTATTTTTCTACCTTACTTTGAAAATAGCCCTTTTGTTCATAAATGAACACAAAACATTATGTAATACGTAAAATGCACTCACTATAGTAGTTTTTGAATAAATAATTAAAAACAAAAAATGTGTCCAAGGTACAACAGGTTCCCATATGCCTCCATTTAACTTAATTGTCTAACAATAATTAATGTACGTTTTTACACGAATGTCTATTTAATTTCTTCTATTTTTAAGTTTAAAAAAATCGGTATATTTTTTCTGTCGATATTTTCCATTTCGAGTTAGGACATTTGAAACAAAAGATAAAAATATACTACTGTTCTTTATGGAAATAGTTTAAATTCAAAGCTTTTAGTGAAGTGTACCGGGAGGTTGTTTTTTCTCATTTTTGAAATGGATAACGTTTTATTTTTATAGAAATATTTCTTTTAACTTGATAATTTTCGGTCTAGCATAACATATATATATATATATATATATATACAAAGGATGTCTCAAAACGGTGCAGCTATTTTGATTTAACGCAATTTTTTTGGTCCAAAATTCGAGAATTTATTTAACGCCATTTGATATTTTTCTTGTGGGGTTATCTTAAGAGTGTTGTATACGAGAATAATCCACGAACTTTGGTAGATTTGAAACGAAATATTGAAGAGAAGATGAGATTGATTCCTCAATAAATTGTTAACAAAATTCATCAATAACTTCCGCACAAAGTTTGAAGAATGTCGTCAAACAAACGGTCGTCATTTGACTAATGTAATATTTAAAAAGTAAAATTTCCTTCTTTGTTTACATTTTGGTATGCATAAATAAATGGTTTCAAACAGCATTTTTTTAAAACTGGTGATCGAAATCGTGGGATCGTTCTGAGATACCCTGTGTGTGTATATATATATATTGATGTTCATGTCCGGGTCCTTTCATATTTGTAAAGATGCATAAAAGAAAAAAATCCCGGTTTATTCGAGTATTTTGGGATTTTTTTAGGCTTTTGCTGTGAAATTATAGGACGCTACTGTGCTACTCCATGAGTCATATTACTTACTGTCTAAGTATTAGTTTCACTGTAACTGCTGTACATATATTTTTTTTTTTTTGTTGATTGCATTGGAGATTGCAATGCGTAGCTATGTAGCTGTTAAGAGCTCTTTATATTTTTGTTTTTGAAATGAATCACTTGCTGAAAAAAAAGCGTAAAATATATTTTAAGATAACTGTATGTACTTTTTTACGTTGTGATAACTACCTTACTCCTCCGATATAAATATGTGCGCAAAACAACCTCCTGATTTTATCATAGAATCTTTTTCATTTATGGGTTTGTATTTTCATGTAACATTGACGCAAACATTTTTTAATCTGTCATGCTCTTTATTTTAAATAAATAATTCTGTGAAAATCATTAAATTGGTTCTGATGATTCAAGTTTAAACGGACTGTTTGTGACCCATTTAATGAGGTGGAGTAAAATAAATTAATCATGCATTAACTTAAGATATGCATCGAGTAATGTTGTAATTTTACGTAGGTGATAAAAGATTCATGGTTAATTCTGGTCAGAAATTGAGACAGTTTGTGACTGTATATTCAGAAAACTTTTAAAAGTCGATTCTGCACTGCATGAAGTAAACAAAAAATGTTAAAAGATATACTTATTCTTAGTGTCTTAAAAAATTCTCTTCACAAACTATTTTCTGTGTTGGTGTATTGTGTATACTATGTGTGTATAAACATATATTCTATGTTATATGTGCTTGCTTTCCATTTTTGTGTTGCTCTTTAAAAAAATTTTGTTAGTTCAGAAAATTTTATTTTAAACAGAACCATTTTGAGACATGTGGAAGGATATATCTTTGAAAAAAAAAATCACTTAAAGTACTTGATTTTTGATAGTTAGAAATTAAGTTATATTTTACTTTTATTGAAAGACGCAACTTAACATCAGAATATTGATGCAAAATATAAAAACACAAGAAAAAAGTATTTACATTTTACATTATAAAACGTGTTGAAAGAATATTTTAATTAATCAGGTTTGCTACTCTACCTGGAAAACTCGGGGAATTTGAAAAACTGTTAATTAATACAGGAGATACTCCGGGATTTTTCGAAATTATTCATTGTGCAAACTGTGAAAATTCTGGGAAAATTGGGAAGGAAAAAAATGGAAACTGCCAGTAATACAAATAAATTACTTAAGTTAAACTTGTGCATTTGGAATGTTCAAATTATTTAAACTCTTATGTTGTGTATGTATTTAGATTTTTTTTTTACTTGTTAGCCTAATTGTTCTTTTTTTGTAGATTTAAAGGTGCTTGGAGGCTAGACTAAATGGCATAATGGCTTTGAAGACAGATGACATAGATATAGATGCATTGTTAATTAGCTATGAGTTGGAAAAACTGAATTTGGATAATGTACCAGATGATATCTTAAATTTGCCGGAGCTTTCAAGACCAGAACAAGATGTAGATGAGGATTTTAGTATTGAAAAGTTTGAGAAGGTTCCTAATGGTATTTCTGCTCATGGTATACAGGATATAAAACCAGATGTAAGCAAATTGCTCACATGTGATAAAACTGAGCCGGTTGTTGAATTTAAGAAAGTGCCATCTAGCTCTAATTGTGTTAGTTCTGAAATCAATTTAACAAAGGTTAAATCAACGTATGAAAATAACAAAGAAAATATTGTGATCAAGGAAGAAACTAGTGATAGTGATTCTGATGAATATTATGACTCTCAGGAATCTCATGATGAAACTGAAGATGAAAGAGAAAATTTTCCTTTTACTCTTAGATCACGCGGTCCTGTAAAGGTCCGAAAACGTTCAAAAAAACGTTATGAAGAATATGCAAAGCAAAGAGAAGGTTGCACTTATTTTGAATTAGATAAAGAAAAACTATTGCATAAAGCCGGTGGACAATGCATTCAACTTAACAAAAGTCAGGCTATAAAAAATCAAATTTCTTCAACCGAGTCTTTACTTCTTAATGATCTTACAGATCAGTACTATCAAAATAGCTCAAACAATTTGCATAGTCCGGAAAGTGGGTATGCAACTTCGCCTTCTAGTGCTTCTCTTCATCTCGCTGATCAATCATGCTCCACCTTTTCAATTCATAAATCATTATCAGATGATGATGAAACGTGTATTTTGGATGGTGTAGTTGAAATGATAGCTGAAAACAAAGGCGGCATTGTGCCTGCAAGTGTAAATGTTGAAACAATAAAGCAGTTTTTGGAAGATGAGAAGCCTGAAGATGTTGAGGAACCTTCCAACGGCACATGCTTGCAAAATTCTAAACTAAGTTTTTTAAAATGCAAACCAATTGGGTAAGTTTACATAATTTTAAATTCATGTAAAACTTTCAGTGCAGCTCCCTGAACTATCTCTAAAGCAAATACATGCTTTCTAGATTTTTTCTTTTCCCCATAGACCAATATTTTAATATTGGTCAAAATTTTAACACTCAATTTGGAAAAATTTTTAAACGGTTGGGCACAAAAAAATTATCCAATATGCTCGGACCCTTCAGCAATTTGTTAGATAGGAATTTAATAGTTGTAAGCCAACTCTGATTTCTTTAGTTTTGAGATGCATGCATTATGGGGTATCAAGGCATCGGATATAATGTGCTTAGCAGAAGAAATATTAAATATTTTAAAACTGTATTTTAACTTTTATTTTTAAATCAAAAATTTGTCATCAAAATTATTAAGATGGTTTGTATCGTTCATCTTATTTATTACCATGCTAATGCTTCAAATGAAACATTTTACTAAAGCATACCAAAGTTTTCTGTTTAACTTGAAACATGTTATCCCATGGTTTAGTTGTAATTTTTAAGTAAAGTTTTCAATCTTTTGACTGCTTTTACCAAATTGGAATGACAGGACTGCATAAAAGCTTGATTGACCATATGTAGGGGTGCAAGTTTGTCACGCCGCAAATTCCTGTTATGATTTTTGCAATTTTTAAAGCTTTTTCCCTAAAAGTGAGATGTGTTTTTTTCTTTTTCTTTCTTTATTATTATTATTGACCCACGAAATATCAAGTTCTTCAAAAATGTTAGAAAGTAAATACATAAAATCTGTGAGTACCCAAAGTTTAAAAGGCTCTAAAATTCAGAATCTCTTTTTTTTAAAAGCAGTAACAATAAGCAAAGGTTTCGCCGAGCTCAAACTTTTTTAAAGCATGCAGAGTTTTTCATCCTAGTCAATATAATATTTAAATGTGTTTAACAAAGTTGATAATTCTTCCATTTTAAACAATACCCATATGTTTGAGGGCGAAGAATAACTTTCATTTGCAAATATCCTATATTTTATTATATTTGTTCTAGTGAACATTTCGCAAAATTTGCTGCGAGCGTCCCGCAAATTTCGGGCTCTTTTTCATGACAAACTTGCAAACCTAACTATATGGTACCACTTGTCCTCAACTTAAGTATAGCTTACTAAACAATCTAACAAAGTCGAGAATAGATATGATTGAAGTGAGGAATGAAAAGATCTAAACGTGTGCAGAAGGAAACTATTCTGTAGAGAAAAATACTGATTAATATTCTTTTAAATTTTATAATTATACAGCACACAATAGATTAAATTGTGATAAAAATCTAATCACAATGATTTCACAACGAAATAAGATTTGATATGATAGATACATTTAAATGTTTAACAAATTACTAAATCATTTTTGCAAAGATTTTTTAGAACATTCTGTTCTTAGAAAATTTTAGTAACAAATTTGAAATGATACAATTACTCTTTCGTGTAATAAAAAGCAGTTTTATATCTTTAAAGTTGAAATTTGAATGATTTTGAATTTTTGCTCTTGAAAATCTCCCTATGACCACCTCGTGCCCAAGTACCTCCATGCCAAATTTATTGGACATAAACTGGATTTATATCAAGATATGCATACATATACAAGATAGATATACACACATACACAGTTTTATTTTTCTAGATTTATTATCACGGTGAATGACTACCAAGAACGTCAAAATTTTCGATGACGACATCAAAGTTACGGGGAATATTAACAATATGAAGGACAAGTGTAACAGCTTCAACATAGTACTAATCAGTTTCCAAAAAAATGCCACCATATTACTTACAGGACAGTTCTTGACTTACACATAAAAAAAAAACAATCATTTTTGTAAATTAGTGTTATTTTTATGCACTTTTTTTTTTTCTCTTCTAAAGATTTTTTTATTTTTTAATGAGATTGTTTACGATAGGTAAATCCATACTTGAATGCTCGATATTTTGTTTCTGTTCCCTATAGTGAAAAGAAATTTTGCTTTTTTTTTAAACATTGAAACGTATTGACAAATTAATTATAGATGACGGCAAACTAAATTTCAACTTCTATATCACTGCCTAAATAACTCATTAATTACCCCAGCAATGTGTTCTACTTTCAAAATACAGTCGATAAGTCGACACCCGAAGGGAACACGAAAACATGTCGAGATAAGCGGGGGGGGGGGGGGGGGGGTCAAGTTACCGAGGTTCCGTAATTTCGATTGCTAATATTGGTCGGTATTGTTATTTACTTTCCATTCAAGCCATAAAAGCCAATCCCAGTAAATGAAATTATCCCCATTTATTATTTATCTATTATTATTTGAATTTGAATTGAATTACATTTATTTTCCAGTTTGTGTGCTTAGTCTCGGGACTCGCTTATGAACTGTCGTCCAATATGATAGATAGCACAAGACAATACAGGAAAGATTTTATTGCATCACAAAGAAAGGAAATAACAGAAATACACCCAAGTCAAGGTGGGAATCGAACCCACAACCTCGTTACTGCGCGCAAGCAGCGGGCGGAAACTGGTACTAAGACCGCTCGGCCCCTCTATTATTATTATTTTGAAAAGTTATACATTACAAATAAATAAATACATAAACATAGTACATCAAATCAGAATACCTCATGAGAAAAAATCCAGGTTAGAAGGGGAATAGTGAAATCTTCCAGGAACACTTTTCAGAAAATAATTGATTTATTGACAAAGAAACATCACTGTAAAATTCTCAGAATTGTACACCATAAAAAAATACCGGAAGAAAAAGTTTGTAAGAATACAAAATGGAGGTCGACTTACCGGGGTTTCTGGAAATTGTGTGTCAAGTTCGAGTTTTTCGCCCGTTGAAATTAGCATTGGGCCAACCATTAAGGGAGGAAAATGTCGTGTTACTTACGTAGTCGACTTATGAGCGTGTCGAGCTACTGGTTCCACTATTTTTCATTTTCGACACAAAGCTAATATGTTATTATTGCTTTTTTTCTCTAGATATTTTTCTAATTATTAGTTTCACGCTAACTGCTGTACATCTTTTTTTGTTGTTGTTGTTGAGATTGCAATGCGTAGCTAGGTAGCTGTTAAGAGCTCTTTATATTTTTGTTTTTGAAATGAATCACTTGCGGGAAAAAAAAGCATAAAAAAATTTACTTTTAAATGTATTATTAGATATTTTTTAATGTTTTATTATTTATTTATTTATCTCTGTTTTAGAAATAAAGCAAAGAAAAGATTGTATGCTGAGTTGTGTAAAGAAAAATATGAAGAAGAAAAAGAAAAAATATATAGAAGGCTACAGCATACTGAAGTAATTTATGTTCCTGATGAACAAAATTCAAAAGAAAATCAAAGGTGCATAGAATTCCTTGTATAATATCTTTTGTGTGTGTTTAAGTTGAAAATTGAATGTTATTTTCAAGTTAAAAATTGTAAATTATAAAATTCTTTGAGATATGTGATGATTTTTGTTTAGAGAGAAATTTAAATATTTTTTTATGAAGTAAGAAAGAATTATTCTTCTTTAAATGTTCTTCTAACCTTAAAAAATGATCAACATTTAACCTCTTCACGCCCAGCAAGTTCTGCAACGACGCGCTCTCACCGGCCCGCGCTCTCGCGGACGGGATGTTTCCCTCGGCCTGAAGAGTTTTTGATGTTAAGCCTAATTCAGCAAATAAATCGTAAAAATTCAATGAAATTGAATTTTTTAATTCAAAACGTGGAAAATAAGAAGATTATGATGGTAGCTTAATTACATATCAATAACATTTATAAAATATTAAAAAAATATAAAACATATGAATAAAATACTTTTAAGTAAAAATAATAACACAAGTACTCTAACTACATAAGAATAGAAATACGAATATAGAACTGTACACAAATATAAAAATATATACTAAATGCAATGCTTTCAACACTATTCTATAATAAAACAGGAAATTTAAAACTTAAAAACCAGGTTATTTTAAAAGTTATCTTGACCCCATCCGTCATTAGATGCTCTATTTGCATCACTAACAATACTAACATCATCATCATCACACACATCTGATTCTTCACTCACATAAATATCTGTTTCACTATCACTGGAATCACTCTCTTCATTCATCATACGCGCAATTTCACTTTCCGTAAGATATTTCACTCTTTTCGCCATGGCTGCATAAACGAAACTGATATAAAATAAACCCTCGTGCACCCTCTGTACCGATAAACATAAAAACCAACCCATTCTCTATCCCCCTATTCGTCCTAAAACCCAGTGTCACAATAAAAAACAAAAACATTAAACTCCCCGCAAAACACGCCTTTGAGATCAGCTCGTTAACTTTGCTGCTAATCCACAAAGTGAACACGTGTGTTTGTTTATTTTACCTCCTGAGTCATTCCCAGCTGTAGGAATTCCGATAACAGAAACACAGGCTGAAAGTTCAGACCTCATATGACCTCCACAATTGAAAATTACGGTATAGTATTGCCATCTAGTGTCATTAAAAAATTCTAAAAAAAGGTTCCAAAGTTTGGTTCCGTATAGGGAACGATGGGCAAAAACAAGCGCTCGCAACGAGTTCCCAATACGGAACGATGGGCCGGTGAGAGCATAATTTTCCCGTGCCGTATCGGGCACGATGGGCATGAAGGGGTTAAAGCACCTAATTGAAATGTGCAGTTTGTTACATCGTCAACAATCATAAGTAAAATACTGGCTAATAATTCCTTTTATTTATTTCTTTAATCTATTTTATTGATTTATTTTTAGCTACATTTTTCAGCTTAGAAAGTTATGCTTTATATCAGGGTTGGCAAGTTTTTGACATGTATGCGGAAAAAACTTGGTAAAAACTGTCGTAGCAAAAATAGCATTCATTCTCTATCTCTCTCTCTGTCTTTTTTTTCCCCCAGCTAAACTAAAACATCAGATAAAAGAAATGTTAGTTTCAAATTAATGTTATCAGAGATGCCGAATGCTACGAATTCTCCGTAGTATCTATGGAAAAATGCAAAAATTTGAAGTTGACTATGAATTACGGAATGTGCTTTTTTTCTACGGAAAATACGATATTTTAGTATTATATTTAAAGTGCAACTTTTCAAAAAAAATTCAAGGTTCAGGAAATTATTTTAAAAGTTCAGGAAATGCAATTCCTTACTACTACCACCCCTGCCTTCACTAAAAAAAGGGGAATTGCACAAAGTTCAGTTGGAAAAGTAGTGTCACCCTCCCTAAATATTTTTTCTGGTTTCACTACTGTGATACTGTCATTACACATGGCAATGATGTTGTGTAATTCACAATTTAATTATAACTTCAGGGAAATTTTTGGATCCCAATCAGGGTTTCTTTTTTCCTTGGATTCTGTTGCCACCATGGTTCAGTTGAGGCAAATATTTGGCTCTTAGGTTGAATATTGAGTAGTTTTTGCTTCCATGTTTCTCCGGTATTATAAACTACTGATAAGCGCTGAAAACTACTGAAAATTCTCTAGGTTACTACTGAAAACCAAGGCCGTAGGCAGGGGGGGGGCCCGAGCCCCCCCCCCCCCCCCCCCCCAAATACTTTCGAAATTTTTAACTTGTCTCAAAAAAAATTAACAAAAAAAAAAAAATTTTGTTCCTCAAACCAACCTGTTCGGGAGCGTGGGGGGGGGGGGGGTAGGTTCTCTCTTTTACAAATGGGGAAACGACAAGACGGCGCTTCAAAAATCCAGGGTCTATAAACCAGAACTCAAAATAAGATGCTTTCCCTCAATTCTAAAGACGGTAGGTCCCCCGTGTCGTGTCATCAACAGATAACGGATTGATTCCTTGCCTAAGGGTTACATATGGTTCTTATCACCCGACCACACAACAAGAACAGCAAATGTACTGATCCCTTTTTGGCAAAATGCAAGCCACCACATCTGCCATAAATATACGTACGACAGTTTAGGTGGTAATGATTAAACTTTGTGCAAAGTAATAGAAATAAAATTTCACGTTAAATTAAAGCACAAATGAGCATTAAAACGCAGACATATGTTTCGGGATCGCTTGGAATCCCTTTTTCAATGCGACAGGGAGCTTCTAGATGCAAAACATCCAAATGAAGCAGACAGAACAACAAAAACAAAGCTTATATAGCCTAAGAATTAACTGTAAACCAATGAGAATAAAGGTAGTGTGAAGTGGAAGTAGAAGTAGTATTAAAGGCACCAATAAGAGAGCAACAAACGAATGTAGTTGGAAGTACAGAAAGTAAAAAGGAATATCAATAAAAACAAAGAAAAAGACAACAGCATAAAAATGTGAAAATACATGAAAATTGCAAAAAAATAAAATAAAATACAAAGAATAAAATGGAAATAAAATAAGTACAGAAAATACCGAATCAAAAAGCAAAACAAAGTACACATGCAAAAGAGGGGGAGGGGGGGAGAGAGAAAAAAATTGACACAAAAAAAGGAAAACTAACAAGAAAACCAAGAAAGAACAACAAATTAAAGGAACTTATGCCAGACCTGTGAAAAATAAGGAGTTGAGGAAGAATCATTAACCAAATTAGAACTATTCCTGTTAATATGATAAGCTTCCCAAAAGTCAAGTTCTAAAGGGGAAGAACATTTTTGAATAATTTTCCCAGAATTGAAATCAAAAGAGTGGTTGGAATTCCAATAATGTTGAGCAATGCTAGACTTATTCAGCTCTTGCTTTCGTACATAACCTTTATGCTCATTTAACCGAATTTTCAGAGCACGTTTTGTCTGTCCAATGTAAGAAAGGCCGCAACGGCAACTAATTTGGTAAATACCCCAAGTATTAAGTTGATCAACAGGATCTTTAAGAGAAGAGAAGGAAAGTTTGTTGCTAGGAGCAAAAACAACTTGAAATTGAAACCTTTTTAGGATTTTAGCAATACGAAAACTTACAGAATGAAAGAATGGTAACACAACCAAATCCTTTCTAGAAACCACATGATTGGGACCAGAAGTTTTTTTAGAAAGTTTGTTATGAATAGAATCAATTAAAGAGTGAGAAAATCCTCTATCAACAGCTACAGCTTTCAGATAGTTGAGTTCAATCTTGAGAAGCTCAGGAGAAGAGCAAATATTAATAGCACGATGGAGAAGAGCATTAAAAGCCGAATATTTTTGGTTGGGAGGATGAGACGATAGTCTGTGAGGAGGTAAAGAAACAGCGAAAGGTTTACGATAGACAGAAGTTGTGAAACCAGACTCACTCCTAGAAATCAAAACATCAAGAAACGCGAGGCTACTATTAAGTTCTTTCTCACAAGAAAACTGGATATTAGAATCAATGGAGTTCATAATCGAAAGAGCATCATCAATACCTAACAAGTTACTGTCCGTTAGGACAAAACAATCATCCACATAACGAACATAAAATTGAAATTGCAATTTTTGGAATAGTTTTTCCTCAAAATAATGCATATAGAAATCACTTAAAATAGGACTAAGAGGACTTCCCATGGCTAGGCCATCTACCATAGCATAGAATTTACCATTAAATACAAAAGTGCTCTGTTGCAAGCACACACGAGTAAGAAAAACTAATTCCTCGATTTCCACAGAAGTAAAATGGAATTCAGAAAGCCTTTTCCTGAGGCAAGTCAAAGCGCCATCAACAGGAACATTAGTAAACAAAGAATTAACATCAAAAGAGGCCATAACCGAATTATTCGGAACGAAGTTATGAAGTTTCTTAACAAAATCGGTGGAATTTTTAACAGTGAAAACATTCCGACTCCTAAGTGGAGAAAACACAGAAACTAAATACTTGGAAAGTTTATATGAAGCAGTGCCAATATTGGAAACAATTGGTCTGAAAGGAATACCTGCCTTGTGTACCTTCGGTAAAGCATAGAAACGCGCACAATTAGCAACAGAAGGAATCACAGACCGTTTAGCAATCAAAGGAATAGAATGAACAGACTTAACAGCAGAAGAAATAGCTTTTAACTCCTTGTCGCTAGGATCTTTATAAATTTCAGAATAAGGACCAGAAGCAATTAAATCATCAGTTTTTTCAACATAAGATGATTTATTAAGAACAACAATCTGACCACCCTTGTCAGCTTTGGTAATGACCAAATCAGAATTTGAAACTAAATTATTGACACAGCGTTTCACAGAATGGGTAAAACCAATATTAGGAACTTTTGAATTGAAATCAACATTGGAAGCAATAAGATGCCGAACTGACTCTTTTTGAGTGGAAGTTAAGGCACTAAATTTGAAAGCTTTTTCAACCGGAGCAATAAGTTCAGAAAAAGAAGGCTTTTTAGCCAAAGCAAAATTGTTATTACATTTCAAAGCATTAATTTCATTACTATTCAAAGAAAATTTCGAAAGATTTACAACCGCATTCCTATTAACAAGAGGCAAATCAGCCGGAACAGGAACATTTGAATCGTTACACAACTTGGTAAATTTCTTATTTAAAGTAATTTTGTGACTGTCAGATGAATGAAGAGCTCTCGCCCATGACATTCTATCAATAGAATCAAAATCGAAATTAGAATTAGATACAGAAAGATGTAAATCATAAAGTTCACGTTCTATGAACGAAAGTTTTTTCCTAGTTTCCTGGATAGAAGCTCTAAGTAAAGCTAATTTAGAACGAAAAATTACCTTATCAACCCTAACAGAACGCGGTAAATTACACTTTAAAGTGATAAACTTAGGAATGACTTTCTTGCGCCTGCAAGCCTGGAGAAATTTTAAATGGTTCAAAAACCTAACCTTTTTAATTCGTAGATTACAAAATCTGTTAACTTGAGACATAACCAGAATCAAAACAAACAAAACATAAGGGGAAAAAACAATAGCTAAACCGTTCAATAAACAAAAAGAAACAGAAAGAACAAATTGCAAAACATACACCACGTAACAATATGCGGAACAAATGTCAGAAAAACAAAAAAGCAAAAATAAACACAGTCAAGAAAAGCAATGAGGAAAGAACAAAAATCAAAAACTCACCAAGCAGCGAACAGATGGGAGAACAAAACAAAAGAAAGAAGAACAAATTCAGGCACGTTAAGCCTAACAGATAGTAATGATTAAACTTTGTGCAAAGTAATAGAAATAAAATTTCACGTTAAATTAAAGCACAAATGAGCATTAAAACGCAGACTTTAAATAAGAAATTTACCAAGTTGTGTAACGATTCAAATGTTCCTGTTCCGGCTGATTTGCCTCTTGTTAATAGGAATGCGGTTGTAAATCTTTCGAAATTTTCTTTGAATAGTAATGAAATTAATGCTTTGAAATGTAATAACAATTTTGCTTTGGCTAAAAAGCCTTCTTTTTCTGAACTTATTGCTCCGGTTGAAAAAGCTTTCAAATTTAGTGCCTTAACTTCCACTCAAAAAGAGTCAGTTCGGCATCTTATTGCTTCCAATGTTGATTTCAATTCAAAAGTTCCTAATATTGGTTTTACCCATTCTGTGAAACGCTGTGTCAATAATTTAGTTTCAAATTCTGATTTGGTCATTACCAAAGCTGACAAGGGTGGTCAGATTGTTGTTCTTAATAAATCATCTTATGTTGAAAAAACTGATGATTTAATTGCTTCTGGTCCTTATTCTGAAATTTATAAAGATCCTAGCGACAAGGAGTTAAAAGCTATTTCTTCTGCTGTTAAGTCTGTTCATTCTATTCCTTTGATTGCTAAACGGTCTGTGATTCCTTCTGTTGCTAATTGTGCGCGTTTCTATGCTTTACCGAAGGTACACAAGGCAGGTATTCCTTTCAGACCAATTGTTTCCAATATTGGCACTGCTTCATATAAACTTTCCAAGTATTTAGTTTCTGTGTTTTCTCCACTTAGGAGTCGGAATGTTTTCACTGTTAAAAATTCCACCGATTTTGTTAAGAAACTTCATAACTTCGTTCCGAATAATTCGGTTATGGCCTCTTTTGATGTTAATTCTTTGTTTACTAATGTTCCTGTTGATGGCGCTTTGACTTGCCTCAGGAAAAGGCTTTCTGAATTCCATTTTACTTCTGTGGAAATCGAGGAATTAGTTTTTCTTACTCGTGTGTGCTTGCAACAGAGCACTTTTGTATTTAATGGTAAATTCTATGCTATGGTAGATGGCCTAGCCATGGGAAGTCCTCTTAGTCCTATTTTAAGTGATTTCTATATGCATTATTTTGAGGAAAAACTATTCCAAAAATTGCAATTTCAATTTTATGTTCGTTATGTGGATGATTGTTTTGTCCTAACGGACAGTAACTTGTTAGGTATTGATGATGCTCTTTCGATTATGAACTCCATTGATTCTAATATCCAGTTTTCTTGTGAGAAAGAACTTAATAGTAGCCTCGCGTTTCTTGATGTTTTGATTTCTAGGAGTGAGTCTGGTTTCACAACTTCTGTCTATCGTAAACCTTTCGCTGTTTCTTTACCTCCTCACAGACTATCGTCTCATCCTCCCAACCAAAAATATTCGGCTTTTAATGCTCTTGTCCATCGTGCTATTAATATTTGCTCTTCTCCTGAGCTTCTCAAGATTGAACTCAACTATCTGAAAGCTGTAGCTGTTGATAGAGGATTTTCTCACTCTTTAATTGATTCTATTCATAACAAACTTTCTATAAAAACTTCTGGTCCCAATCATGTGGTTTCTAGAAAGGATTTGGTTGTGTTACCATTCTTTCATTCTGTAAGTTTTCGTATTGCTAAAATCCTAAAAAGGTTTCAATTTCAAGTTGTTTTTGCTCCTAGCAACAAACTTTCCTTCTCTTCTCTTAAAGATCCTGTTGATCAACTTAATACTTGGGGTATTTACCAAATTAGTTGCCGTTGCGGCCTTTCTTACATTGGACAGACAAAACGTGCTCTGAAAATTCGGTTAAATGAGCATAAAGGTTATGTACGAAAGCAAGAGCTGAATAAGTCTAGCATTGCTCAACATTGTTGGAATTCCAACCACTCTTTTGATTTCAATTCTGGGAAAATTATTCAAAAATGTTCTTCCCCTTTAGAACTTGACTTTTGGGAAGCTTATCATATTAACAGGAATAGTTCTAATTTGGTTAATGATTCTTCCTCAACTCCTTATTTTTCACAGGTCTGGCATAAGTTCCTTTAATTTGTTGTTCTTTCTTGGTTTTCTTGTTAGTTTTCCTTTTTTTGTGTCAATTTTTTTCTCTCTCCCCCCCTCCCCCTCTTTTGCATGTGTACTTTGTTTTGCTTTTTGATTCGGTATTTTCTGTACTTATTTTATTTCCATTTTATTCTTTGTATTTTATTTTATTTTTTTGCAATTTTCATGTATTTTCACATTTTTATGCTGTTGTCTTTTTCTTTGTTTTTATTGATATTCCTTTTTACTTTCTGTACTTCCAACTACATTCATTTGTTGCTCTCTTATTGGTGCCTTTAATACTACTTCTACTTCCACTTCACACTACCTTTATTCTCATTGGTTTACAGTTAATTCTTGGCTAAATAAGCTTTGTTTTTGTTGTTCTGTCTGCTTCATTTGGATGTTTTGCATCTAGAAGCTCCCTGTCGCATTGAAAAAGGGATTCCAAGCGATCCCGAAACATATGTCTGCGTTTTAATGCTCATTTGTGCTTTAATTTAACGTGAAATTTTATTTCTACAACAGTTTAGGTGCTTTGTCCATCCTTGCCCGAAGGTTACATTCGTGGAAATGGCGACTCTTTTAAAACTACCCACATTGTGGAAGTAGAAGATAAAGGAACTTTCAGAGCTAATGCCTAAATGGACCCCCTCGTCTACTACTACGATTGCGGGATGTGGATGTTTGTGCTGTTATTGCTGGGACAAATCTTTATTTTTTGTCTTTTCTTTTTTAAACTAGCAATTCGAAAAATCGAATCAACATCGAAACGCTTCCGACAAGGGGGGGGGGGGGGGGCGAGGGGGGGGCTCTTGCCCTTTGGGGATGCCTTGACCTTGCCTTGCAGACATAGGCAGTTGGGAATTTAGTGGGCTCGTGTGCGTCGTGTGCTCTTGCAAAAGTCTTCTTTGCTTGCCTGCGTACAAATTTTGATTATGAGTAAAAGAAAAGGTGAAAGTATTTTGTCTTATTTTGGGAAGAAACCCTGTAGAAATGTAGCAGAAAAGGTATGATTATTTTTATGTATTTTTCAAAATAATATTTTAGCTGCCCCTTTTTTTTTTTTTTTGCAATTTTAGTTTCAACTTTGTATTTTCTTCCTCACATGCTAAGAAACGGCATATTAATCTTTCTTTTTTCGTTTTTTAACTTCATAGGGGATGATGTCACACTACTTCAAGGGAGGGGGGGGAGAGGGGTTCGAGCAATTTTGACAAGAAGTGTGACATTACACATTTTGATTTCTATAAAAACATGTAAAAAATCAGCTGATTAAACTTATTTTTGATGTTTCTTTATTTTCATAATTTGATTTTAAAGTTTCATTGATTTCATTTTATATTGAAAATACCGCTGCTTATTAAGGTTTGAACTTACTTCTAGTTAAAATTTTAAAAGAAAACCTTAGGTATTTACTTTTAAGATAAATAAGTGCGGGTATTTTTTTAGAATTCAAGTAATTATTTTTTTGCTATTATGCACTAATTATCTTTTTTTCTATTTTAACCTTAATCTCATTTTATACCAATTAAGCCCACGTGTAATCATTATTATTGTTATGCTCACAAATGTCATTAAAAGTTAAAAAATAATATTAAAAATTTGATTCTTTAACGTAAGTACTTTATTTCTGAACTGCAACACTGCAAGTACATGTGCTCCTGTAATATAGCGTGATATGTGACAAAGGAGGTAGGGCGTGTTGGAGAGTGATATCTTGTGACAAAGGGGGGAGGGGGATCAAATATATTGAAAGAAAGTGTGACACTGTTTATGAATGGTCCCATAGAGCGTTTACAATAACATTGCGAAGGTGAAAAATACCGCGACAAAATGACTCGTATACTTTTACTTAGCCTAGTCATAAATTTACATTGAACAAAAAAGATCTTGATTGGTTCTTCTTATTATATCGCTCATAGGCTGCAATAGTGGCACAACTCAAAAAAACTCGCGTTTCGGCTAAGAACAGATTGTAAATATAAAATACACATTTTTTTCAGCAGCAATACTAGCATAACTCATAATTCAATATTAGGCCTTAAGATTTAATAATAACTAAAGCATTTCTTTTATGTTTTTTCCTTAGCAATGAAAAGTTTAAACCCACTTATCTCAAAACATGATTTTTTGAGCTGTGCCGTAATTGCAGCCCATGAGCGATATGTATAATTTTGGAAGTGCTTTATAATTGTCCACGACTGCAAATCAAAGTTATACAGCTTTTTTTGACTTCAAACTTAAAAAAAAAGGAGTTTGCAGCATTTAGGTTAAGGAAAAAGAAAACATCCAGTTTTTAATTATTTACATTTAGTTATGACAAAATATGGAAGGCTTGAAACTTGAGAATAAGTATAAATTGCTTAAATTGTCAAAACTAAAACGGAATAGGGAGTAATCAATTCTCAAAACAACGTATGTTTTCTGTTAACTCTCTCTCATCTTTTTTTTTTTTTTTGAAGTAATACTTCTGTGGGCGAAATTGAAAATATAATCTCATCATGCAACATGCAACCAGTGTTTCTTTCAGGCATCTCTCCGTTGAGGGGGGGGAGGGCACTGCCCCCTCAGAGATAACGAACTGCTCCCCCCCCCCCCCCCCCCGGAGAAAAAAATTCAGATCACAGATTTAAAAAAAAATGAAAGAAAAGAGAGTTTTAACACTTTTTAAGCTAAAGAGAGTTTTTACACTTTTAAGACTTGCAGTTTCAGAAACACTTTTAGGGAAAAGACATCGAACACTGTCACTAGCGACACCAAAAGTAGCCCAAAAGATAAGAATTTATTTTGAAGAATTTGCGGGGGAAGACAAACCAAACTCCCTTCTGCTTCCTCTAAAATTACTAAAGAATCTCGAAATTGCATTGTTAGGCAGTTTTCAAAAAGTTTCCTGGGGAGAGCCCTCGATCCAGTCTATGCCTCCAGTAACTTTGACAAAGATAGACTGAAACTTCATTTTTAAGACTGCAGTTTCGAAAATTTTCTTTGGGGAGAACTTCTGAAACTTCTTCCTCTAACGTCCCGAAAGGGTCTAAAATTGCATTCTCAGGAGCTAAATTGCGAAAAAATTACGGGGGAGGACCCCCGGACCCCCCTTTCAGAGATAGTCAAAACGTTATGGTTGTAAGATCAGTTTCAAAAATTTAAGATGAGAAGCCAAAGCCCCCAAAAAACACTGCCCTAACTTTCACCAAAGATAGTCTAAAATGCACCTACTGTATACTGTACATGGTATCAAAAATCTATCATATACTGTGACATCATAAATTTTTTAAATCAAACGAAATATGGTTTACAAAAGACCGTATCCAGAGGGGGAGGCCCACGCCCCCCCCCCCCCCGAAATTCTTCGCAATGTAGCATGTATATTCCTCCCTGAAACTTTCCTAAACATAAGTGTTTCAAAGTTAGGGCCCCCCCCGAAAAAAATTTCTGGCTACGGCCTTGCTGAAAACTGTTAGATTAGAGTGGCATCTCTGTGTTATTCATACTTAATTTAGGCACTAAGTCAAATGAATATAATATATGCATCATAGTATTAGATAAGAAGTATGAATTTCATGAAAAAATACTCAATTTCGTAAGAAAAATTGAAAATGAAACTACGGTAGAACCTCGATTTAACGTTTACCATATTTAAAGTTTTTTTCTTGTTGGTCCCAAATTTCTTAAATGCTCTTAGTGTTATTCATTTTTGTACATTACGTTTTTTATTCACTGCACTCCCACTTTCAACTCCCCCCCCCCCCCCCCCGTAATACTGATTTGTTTTTTCTCATTTTCCTATTATGTCTCAAATATTACATTCATTTTGAGACATGATTTACACCATTTCTGAAAAATTAATTAGAGTATTTTTCTCACTAGCAATTTACATCTTGCTGTTCTGAACTCCAATATTGAAGAGATTTATTGCATTGTGGAAATTCACAAACAATACAATAAACCTTTCTCTGATATCAATAATAGAGATAATTCAGGAAAGGTAAGAAAATCAGGTTAGTTCATTTTTCAATGTAGTATTTATGTGGCTTTTTAATTGGTTTAATAATGGTAAATTTGGTTTTTGGAAGTTAGGCTATGTTTTTTTTTTCTGCAAAAATTGTTTGTGCATGTTAACCAACTATGAAGTTGCTCATATACAGTGTAATCTTCCTAAATCAAATTATTGAATACTAGCGGTACCCGCACGGCTATGCCCGTGTTAAAAAAGGAAACGATCAGTCGGTTTGCCATAGGTGCAAATTATGTTACTTTATTAAAATGCATTGCATTCTACATAACTAAAATTAGCTGTTCACGGCAATCAACCAGAGATCCTACACATTTAATCCTTTTTTTTACAAAACACACACAATAAAAAAGGGAATAGGAAAGGAAGAAACGAAACAAAACAAAAAAGAAAATATTTGAAAGAAAACGCATTTTGTTTGTTTAGTTCAAGCACCCACCAAAAAAGGACGATTATAATAAATTAGAATAGTTTTAATCAATAAATTTTTAGTATAATTATTTTTTATCTATTATTTATTGACATTAAAGCCGGGTCCAGACGCTACCTTTTGTACAACCTTTTGTCTGCACAGTCTTAAGACTGAATGATAACGTTGCAGCTTTTTATGGCGTCTACATGGTGCAGAGATATTTGTATATTTCACTGTTTTGTGCGATATCGTCATGAAGGAGGTACTACTCTGGTCAATTTTGGCATGGTGTCATGTTAAAAAAAAGACTGGAACGTCTCAGAAGTACCCGGCGTTCAAAGTGGTCAAATGATTACATAAAATAAATAATTTTTTGTTGCCTGTTCTGGTGGTTCGATAACTGCAGTCTCTTTATTTTCATCCATGGTATTCCTAGACTGCCTTGGTGTCTCCTGATCATTTAGGAGATGTAACAAATCAAAATACCAGAGACATGGCTTGTAGATTTCGTCTCCAGCCCCAGATCGAATCGATTTATTAACTTTTGCCAATTCTTTACGGTAAACACTTCTCAAAGAATTAATTATTTACAACTGTTTCTCTGTTTGCATCAATTTCTTTGAATTTTTCCACTAAACTCTCATAAGCCTCCCCCTTTTATTCCTGTCACTATACTCCTTGGATTTGACACGCCAAATGCATGGGAAACGTTCGCATAATGCAATAGGGATTCCAAGCAATCCCGAAACATATGTCTGCGTTTTAATACTCATTTGTGCTTTAATTTAACGTGAAATTATATTTCTATTACTTTGCACAAAGTTAAATTATTATTTATGATTAATAATCAGTCGGCATGGTAACAATTAAAATTAAAGTAAATTACCGTGAAAAAATAATTTCAAACTGCAGAGAAAAATGCTTATAACTTCTTTTCCAGTTAATTTAGAGGCTTCAAATTTTAGCACGAAGAAACAAAACTCTTTCTGAAACAGTTTTTTACGCACTTTTCAACGGTATCAAGCTCGAAGCGATGCGATAATTCCTTCCCATAGAAAATGACTATTTTATGAAACTTTCGGCTATAAAATGAAATAAAAGAAGAACAAATTCGAATTTCAGAAAAAACTCTCCGAGGTGCACACCCCCATGTTCCAAACTAATTTCGTGCCAAATTTCATGAAAATCCGCTGAACGGTCTGGTCTCTACGCCGGACACAGACAGACACACACACACACACACACATACTTGCTGCTTTATTATTAGTAGAGAAGTCAAGCTAAAATTTATTCCCCTCAACTTGTCAATTTCTCCTTCTTTTGAAACTTTTTAATTCAAAATTTTCAAACTTTTTCAGTTAATTTGAAGTCTGATCAGACAAATTTAAAAAGAAAATTGCTCCCTCTCAAATCTAATATATATTTTTTGAAGAGTGGATATCACAATAAAAAGAAAAATATTTAAATGAGTTTTGTTCCTTGTTACGTACTTTTGTGTAAAGTTATTCAATTTTATTGTGTTCATTATATTCTGGTAACAATACTCATTTTCTTTAATTCAAATTTTGAATAATTCAACCTTTCTTGCTGCCCACTTCAAATTTGAATTATTAAACTTTGATTGTATGTAATTTGCCTTGGCAAATTATTATACAGATCGAAAATTATATCTCTCCTCTTATTGTTAAGTTCAGAAATTAAAAGAAATTAGTAGATTGCTAACCAAACATTTACTAAAAACCTGAACAGAAAGTCAATTTATACCAGTCGTTGATAAAGATTACTAAAACTTTAAATTTTAAATAATGAGAAACAGTTTAAATTAGTTAGAATCAGAGGTAAAATCAACCAAGTTTCTCAACAGATTATGGTATTTGAATAAATACAACATAAATAAGGTACAGCATTGACATGTAAATTGCACACATGTGAAATTACTAGGAACTACTTTTTCAGTGCAAAAATATGGAGCTATGCAGGAGTTCTCTACTCCATCCCCTTCCCGTATTAGCACATGGTCTTAGGGTTTCCCTCTACCAGGCACGGGGAAGTGACGTCCAATGAATGCTCCTTACCGCTCCGAGATAGTTAGGCTGGGCTGGCGCCCAACAAACATAACTTCTGCTGCGTGGACCTGGCCCTCCTTGATACCCTCTGCTTAAAGAGTATCATTAGAGAGTTCTCGTTCTCTAAGCTATGCAAGAGTAGTTGAAGTACATTAATTCTGAAAATCCAAGTCTCAGAAGTTCAAAGTTAATTCAATTTGAAGTATGAGAAATTTTTGAAAAGTTCAAAGTAGTTAAAACTTATTGTAAATACCCTGTTCTAATACATTATCAAAATGAATTATGAACAGGAGAAAAGGATAAATCATTGAAACTTTACTACAAATAGATACAATAGAGCGTCGATTATCCGGACTGGTCGGGACCAACGTAGATCCGGTTAAAGAAAAATCTCGATATTTGGATTGACAACTTTAAAGCACAAATAAGGCTAGGTTTCTTAAGCAGCTTCCTTTCATACGTTTTCCAGGCTTAGGACTGGCATTTGCAGTAGTACACATTACAAATTGCGCAATTGAAGTCTTTTTTTTTTTTTTTTTTTTCTTGCTTCATTTTAAATTTTCTTTTCTTAGTGTTTACAAAAAATGATTCATACACTGTACTGACCGTATAAGAAAATCATTCTGATGTAAAGTAATTATTGATAGTTTTCTGCTACATAGAGGGTATTCTCAGTTTTCTGCTACATAGAGGATATTCTCTTTTTAGCGTTTTCCTTTCGGTGCCTAACTTTTAAATGACTTCTATTAGATATTGAAATACCTGGAGGGGTGTATTCCAATATCTTCCCCTCTGGATATGCTCACAATTGTTTTTGGCATTAAAGATGTTTTCTTTATTTGTATTATATACTTTGTTTCAATTTTATCTATTGAGACAGAACTGTAATTAATAATTATTTGCCTATTAAATATTTTATTTCACAGTACTCGCAAAAATTCAATCTGTTTCCAAGAATAATTAGTTTCTTTGTGGTAAAAATTAGTTTTTGTGCTTTATTTTCTTAGTAGTTTATATGTTTTGAATAATTCTCAAATGACTTTGGAAAAATTAAATGTAGAATTAACATTAATCTTTTTTCTGAATTTAATTTTTTTTAAAAACTTTTTCAGACTGCATTAGATTATGCTCTGGAAGAAAAGAAACGCACCCAGGGGGTCGATTATGCTTTGGAAAAGAAACTCACTGCTGTGGTCGATTACTTAATAGAAAATACAGCTCAACGAGGCATAAGTATATAGACAAGGGCAAAATCTCAAGCGATTATTTTATCAGTGGCAGAGGTTTAATTCTCAGAACTTATTTGGAACTATTCAATTACTTGAAAATCAACAAGAAGTCACTAAAAACTAGCAATCTCTATTGTAGACTATGTAAGCATTTAAAGAAACTATATCGCTTCATATAGTTTTTTCTCCTTAGTAGATAAAGTAAAAGCTGAAGTTTTTCACAGAATTTAGTTCCTAAATTTATGTTTCTAACTGGAGAAATGTGTGTATTGTTTTGATGATTTTAATTACATTGATAATTAAAATCACGGCATTATTTACCATTGATCTTAAATAATAAAAATAATTTTACAAAGATAAATTAATCATTTTATCTTGAATATATTATGAAATTGCTTTTTTCAAAATTTGATTGATTACTTAACATTTATCCAAAATGAAATATATGCTAACTTTTACTAGAGTGTCTGGGGAATTGTTATATTTTTCATAATTTATTAAACTCTTTACTTTCACATCCATCACTGTGAGAATAAAATATTGAAATGACTGGGAAATTGGCCCAATGTCATTTAGCTTAATCATAAGAAAAATGTTTTCTGGAATAAAATTTAATCTTTTCGTATAAGTGTAAATAGGTTGTCCAATTTGGAAAACAGAAATTGATTCTGAATTCCTATTTTACATTTATTTTAATTATTGACTTGTAAAAAAAACATTACATCTCTACTCCAAACATTTAAAGAACTTGTGTCTGTTTTCTATATGTGTCTCAAAGTTTTCTTTAGATATTCAGTTTTGGTAGTTATGTGTCGTTTTTAAATATTTAATTAATTAAATTTAAAACTGGTATTCCAGTTTCTCTGACAGGCATTTACAAAATGTACCTCAATATTGTATTGATTATTCTTACTTGAAATGTTGATATTTGCTTCTACAACATTTCTTTTTGTTTCTCCTCTTAATTTGCCATTTCTTATTATTTCCCAAACAGTTGATAGTAGAAAGCACTCGGAATAAAATAAAGTCAAAGTTCTTGCTAGACACTTACTAGACTAGCACAATTACATCTCATGGCTGCAATTGTACAAATTTGTCTGGTATACTTTTTTGGCTTTGAATTTAAAAAGAATAATCATTTGATGATTCTCACCCACCCCTCCCTCTTGTCTTTTAGCATTGAATAGGTCACTTTCATTTTTTTTTCATTCATAGGCTTAAGTTACTCTCAATGGTTTGCTGCTTTATCTACTGACATCTGTTTCACTGAATCTATTAGTAGCATTACAGTGATGACTTTTGAACTGATCTAATTGCCGGTTTTACTAGAAAAAAGAATTAAGTACTTACTGGTAGTATTTACCAGTTTCATTAGTAGTTTACATATTTTGTATCAAACTTTCAAGAAGTGATCAGCTATTATGGATTATATATTCATCCACATCTTAAAAGCACAAACATGGAAAACTTGAAATCCAAAGAATTTTCTTGTTGATTTACTATTTTTGTTTTATTGCTTGTAAATATGAGTTGAAATATAAACTAATAGTAAACTATAATTTATTATCTAATACTTACTTTCAAATCTGATATAAAATATATATTTATGTATAGTTTTTGTATAAGAGTGACATACAAGGCATACAAAATGTAATATTTATCCATTAAAGTAATTTTTGAATTGTTCCTAGTTTCATACATGACTAATCTTATAGAAACAAATTGTATTAATATTCTTAAATTTGAAAGAAATATAAAGTGTAGTTTTATAAGGTTGCAATATTTGCTAGCGACAATCATTAAGGGTGTGTGTTGTAAATATTATGATGGAAGTTGTTTTTTGTAAATAGTATGTCTGATTGACTAAGCATTTATTATAATTTGAGTTTGTGTATAGATAAAATCATCATACTATGCAAAGAAGTGCTAATAGAATACTTGTTTTATGCAATTTTTTTTTTTTAGTCTTTAGAAACTACATTTAATAAAACTTTTTTTTTTACAATTATTTTTTATTTCCAAAGAAGCTAATAATCCTATATTTGAACCTTAAACTTTTTTTTACAGAGCTTTGTATGTTTGTAAAGGCGTTATTTTAAAATGTATTGCATCCTCAAATTTTGTCTTCTTTTGTGAAAACCATACAAAAACCACCCTGTAATAACTTAACCAGTGTTTTTATTGCAATTGAAAACGTAAAATGGTACTTAATTTTTAAATTCCATTTTCCCATTTTAATGTACTATAATTTCTTTATTTTATGTTATTTCCCCCCTCCCCTTCTTTGTAAATAATATATAGTTAATTTTAATTCTGCTTTCAGTTGGAATGTTATGATTTATTTTTTTTTTTTTTTGTGGGGGGGGGGGGGTTGGGATTTACCAATTTTATCCTTTTTTTTCATATGCCAAAAGAAGGAAAATTAATCTATGTAAAATATTTTACATTTTTTTACTGTTATCTTTAGCAGTATTTTTATACCTTTAACAGATTACATTCTTGCCGAAAGAATGTCATATAAGACATGTTCAAAATTAAAAAAAGGAAATCAAATAATGAATATAAATTTATCTTTTAACTTTCAAAAATTCAAACATGCTCCAAGCTATATAATAAGTTTTCTCTTCCTCTTTGATAAAATGCTTCTACATAATTATTATTTCCATAAAGATTACATTATTAAATTCTTATACAAAATGATTAATGAAACAGATATCTAATGGGTGAGTAACACCCCTCCAAAAAATTAATTTAAAAATTAGAGACATTATGTCTAGTGATGAGAGTTATCTAACTTGTTTCATGCCATCAGCATGAACTTAAATATCATAACCAAGCATATGCAATGGTTAGCTAAAAAGTTCCATGTCTTTTTTTAGTTCTTATGTACTTAGCTCCATATCTATTTCAAATATTGTAAAAATACTATAATTTGTATGTATTTCTGCTCAAGTTTAAGAAAGACAAAATCAAAATTGGCTTTGGTATGACAGAGAGTTGTGATAATTGGAAATTGAAAATAAAGTCAGCATTATTCCGAACCCACCATGATTCATTAGATATTTGTTATTTTAAATTGTGGTTAATCCTTATCAGAATCCCCCCCCCCCCCCGTTAAATTATTGTATTTAATGCATTCTAAATTTGTTTTTAAAAACGTATGAATAATAAAGTGTTGAACTAATTAGTTTATAGATAAGGTACCTTAACTTTTCTTTAGAATCGAAATTTTTCACCCGTGCTGTGCCGTAATCTGTTATTGTTGCGATTCATATTTTTAAACACTACATTTTATAAATCTATTGATTTTTCCCACACAAGAATAATTTTCCTTCCTTTTATGTAAGACTTGTAATAAGTACATTTTGTTTGCAAATGTATTTAATCAAATGGTTGCATTTTTAAATTTCATGTTTTAATGTCTATTTTAAATGTTTGTACTTTAAAAGTTTAAACACTTTTGTACATGAATGTACAATTTCCACAATTATGCCATAATTTTCTAATGAGCTATTATGAAGACTTATTTTGTTATTGTTATTTTTAATAAAGATATATTTCATACTGAGATCAAATGTGCTGTTTGTCTATTTCTTAATTGTTTGCTTGGCCTTTTGTATTAACTGGTGGGCTGCAATTATGTAATTTGAGATGAAAGGCTAATTTCAGTTCTTCATTTATCAGATTTTGCTTTGAGATCGGGTTATTCTTTTTTTTTTCTTAGTATCTGTCTTTGACTCTCATGCTTTTATAGCACACACAATGACCTTCAGAGCTGCTGCTAAGGTTATCCTTCAGTATCTCTTACTAGTCCAAGAGCTGATGACAAATTTAGAGAAGGTGTTTTGCCCCCTTTAAAATAATTTTAAAAAAACAACACTATTACCATGGGTGCATTTGGTATGGTAGGTCTGGTAGAGTTCGTGCAGTTATTTCGCCATTGCGCAACCTATTAGATTTGCAAAAAAAAATTAACCCAAAAAATATGTTTTGGACAAGTTGAAATTTTTTTAATCTATTGTTTTTGTCGCTGTATAATATATAAATAACAACCACAGACTAGTTTTTGAGTTTTAAAGTATGACCTGAATTTATTTAATCAATATACCACAAATATATACTTCAGTCATCCTAAAAATTTTACGGCATATTCAATGAACGATTGAAACAATACATGCCAATTGCCAGACTATTTGAACAGTTTTAACAACCCACTGACGTGAATAAAAATTTTGACTCCTTAGCCTGTGATTGGTTACCATGAAACTCGTGCTCCTTGGCCTGTGATTGGCCGGCAGCAGTAATAGTGTTGTTTTTTTATTATTTTAAAGTGTTCAAAACACCTTCTCTAAATTTGTCATCAGCCCTTGGACTATATATAATGCAGCAAGAAGCTAAGGGAGTCACCTGACAAAAAGATTTTGAGTAAAACAACGGCAACTTTCGAATCATATGGGAGTAATTCATGTAAATATTCCTAAACCTTGTCCTGCAGCAGCACTTGTCAGAATTACCACTAACATCTCTTCCCCAAAACAGATTGGTGTTTTTCCTATCATTGTCAGAGAGTATTTGCTTCTAGATGCTTCATATGAAAAATTTTCCTGCAGACAATTTATAATGAGTGTCAGGGTTCTGCAGGGTCTATGAGCAATTCTCAGTAAAAAGGATTTTTCTGAACTTCACACAGAACTTTCAGGAAAAGTGTATACCACGAATTTAAAATAAAAATTTTATAATCGGGTGATCCCCTCTCCCTCACACAATACATACATATAGTAAATAAACTATAACAAGAAATTCTATCTTGAACTATACGAGCCTACTTTCCCGTGTACACCAAATTCAAATTTATAATTTAGCTATCTCTTTCTCTTCTCTCTCTCTCATTTAGCTTTAGTTCTTAAATACTTCAACTATGCCTTTTTCAACGAATAATACATATTCATTACCGCACTCATTCATTATTTCATTTATTCAGTCCTTCATTTATTCATTCACTCATTTATTTTATCATTTATTCATTCATTAATTCTTTCACTCGTTCATTTATTCATTCATTCTTTCACTCTTTCATTTATTCATTGAGAAATATCCTTAAAAATCCCGATACAAGAATTTCATAGGAAAATAGGCTCGTTAGTTCTGGATGAACTTTCTATTTGTATATGTTCTACGTTCTGAGAGCTTTCCGATAAAGTTTGTTCCAAGAAAATCGGTCCGTTTGATCAGGATTTATATAGGATTGAATTTTCCACGTAAGCGATATGTTAATTTTTTGAATCTTTCAAATTAATATTTCACGCCAAGAGCTTCTTCCAGTAAGCTTGTTCATTAGAACTTAGATCTTGTACCCAGAGTTTACATCGTTTGCTACATTTTCGCCCATAGGCGCTAACGTTAAAATTATTTGAAATGTTCAAAATTGAATGAAAAAATGTTCAAATCAAAAAGTAAAATATATAAATGAGATGTCCTCGCCGAGATCTTTCGAATCCAAAAAGAATTTTTCGAATCGGACAATTTGTTCAAAAGTAATTAGGGGGGGGGGGCGGCAGACAGGCCGACCGACGCACTTTTTCCCCCCATCTCAGAACCCTACTTTCAAATTTTTTATTTTTCAATCTTTATTTAATTACTTATTTTTGACTTTCCTTGATTTCTAACGATATTTTCACGATACATTTATGCCTTCTTTCACGCGTTATTATTATGTTTTTTACTTTTACGGGAAAGTGAACTAAAAATGAAAGTTTTGCAATATTAATACCAGAAATCAATTTTTCTAGAAACATAATTCTTAGAAAGAAAAGCACATATTATTATTAGTCAAAAAAATCTTAAAACTATTAAATTTTAAAAAGTTTTTTAAATGATTTTTTTTTTAATTTTCAGAATGATTTTACTAAAATTTTGGACAGTTTGGCATCAGAATCACCCATGGCAGGGTCCTCTTACCATCTGCTAAAATTTCAGGTCTTTTAAAAGTCAATTGCAACTTTTTAGGTGCATATTTCCTAAGGCTCGACCAATGCATCGGCGCCGATTGTTTAACAAAGTTGCCATCGGCCATCGGCATCGGCGGCCGATGTTAAGTTTAGAAAAACATCGGCCCATCGGCCTTGAAAAACATCTAAAAGCCGATGCAAGGCCGATGTTTTTCTCATAACTTTCCAGAAAACATTGTCTTTTACTTTCTTTTTTCTCCATAGCTAGATTTCTATTTCCATACAATAACAGGCAGCACATCAGTTAAAAAGAGCACAAAAATAATGTCATTCTATAAAGTATTTAATAAAAAATTTGGAAAAATAGTTTAAGCAAAAGCCGCCAGAAAACTTTCATTCTTAAAATTATTTCCCTTTGAGCAGAATGCTCGCGAAATAGAATATGTTAACATAAACGTAATAGAGGCGTCTTATGAGTGCTGTTTGCTTTTCGCACTAGGTTAGTTGCCTCATTTTTGTCCGTTTTTCGGTTAATAATGACTTAGTGCATTAGATGTCATTGTGCAATAATATTATACCATCTGCTTTTAGTTTGTCATGTTTCGTAGTATTCCGAAATTGTAAACAATAAAAAGTCAACTCAATCAAAGTACGATAATAATTTAAATTTTTACCACCGTAAACTTTTTTCTCTTAGCGATTTTTTTGCTTTGATCCCAAGTGTTAGTTTTTCTGCAATTGTGCAGCAATCTCGTTGCATCTGCTTTTAGTGTGCGGTTATTCTCATTATTTCATTTTTAGTTTACAACATAGAAAGGATTGGTCAAAAATAAGAAAAAAATTTCCGGTAAAAATGTTTATTGATCGAAATTTTATGGTTCGACTTGCAATTTTTAAAAATTGAATTCTCAAAATGCGAGTTCGCGCAACAGGATTTAATAACATCTTAATAAAAATACTAAGATTTCTTTATTTTCAAAGATTGATCACTGCATTTTTTTTTTTTCAAAATACATCTTAACTTTTGTTATACGCAAATTATTTTAATTTCCTCCCGTTTATACTTCGTTTTTTAGCGCTTTATTTATATATGTTTTGGCTTCTTTGATGCCACGTATTACAGTTGACAGTTTTTCTGCTATTGTACAACAATCTCGTTGCATCTGCTCTCAGTTTAGAGTATTTCTTGTTATTTTATAGTTAGTTTACAACATAGAACATATTGATATAAAATATGAATCAATTTTTCAGTATAAATGTTTATTGATCGAAATTTTGTGTGTCCAAGTTTGACTTGCAATTTTCAAAAATTTAATTCTTAAAAACCGAGTTCGAGCGACAGAGTGGAATAATACCTTAATAAAAATGCTACAATTTCATTAATTTCAAAAATTGACAACGTATATATAAATGTATATATTTAAAAAAAAATACATCTCAATTTTTATAAACGATCACGTGCTTTTTAGAAGATTATTTGTCAACTATGTTGTAGCTGCTGCTGCTCAAAATATTGGTTCATTTCGGTGACCTTACATTGTGCTCATGAAAATAAAGAACATGTCAAGTATTTCAGTGTAATTTTAAACTTACAAGAAAAAAAAAAGCTAATAAGATTAGTTCTTAAATACAAATACAAATACAAAAGTGACGACCAGCAACAGGCTCAGGGCCCAGCTAGGCTGGTCCTAGTTAATTTAACAGTCCCAAATGAACATCAAGAGCTTTCTTAAAAGTTTTTACCCCACTGCAATTAACAGTCGCTTCCGGTAAACTATTCCAACTGCCTACAACCCTATTGAAGTAGTAGTTTTTCCTAATTTCAAGATTAGCCTGAGATTTGAAAAGTTTAAAACAATGACCTCTGGTTCTACTTTCAGCACATAGCTGTAGTCCATCAACATTTCCCGTTTTAATGAATTTAAACAACTGAATCATGTCCCCTCTGACTCTTCTTTGATCAAGACTATACATATTGAGCCTTTTAAGCCTAACCTCATAATCTAAGTCTGAAAGACCACTTACCAATCTTGTAGCCCTCCTTTGAATCCTTTCTAATAAGGTAATATCCTTTTTTAGGTACGGAGACCAAAACTGAACAGCATACTCCAAATGAAGTCTTACCAAACTTCTGTATAATGGCAATACCACTTCCCTAGACCTGTTCGAAATAGCCTTATTGATAAACCCAAGCATCCTGTTAGCTTTGTTACTTACTATGCTACACTGCTGCCTGGACTTGAAGTCGTGACTAATCAATACTCCTAGATCAACAACCGCTTCTGCTTCCCTAATGACAGAACCTTGTAAATAATAGGTTGCATGTTTATTCCCATGACCAAAATGAAGCACTTGACATTTCCCAATATTAAAAGGCATACCCCACTTAATTGCCCACCTAGAAATTTGATTTAAATCCTCTTGAAACTGATTGACTTGTTCCTCCGTGTCCCCAATTCCCATGATTTTGACATCATCAGCAAAAATATTGATGTTCCCAGAAATACTCTGAGTAATATCATTAATAAAAATAATAAATAATATCGGCCCTAAAACTGAACCTTGTGGAACCCCACTCAAAACATCAATCCACTGAGAATAATTGCCCTTCACTACTACTCTCTGTTTCCTCCCAGTCAGCCAGGTTTTAACCCAAATTAAAGTTTTTCCACCAATACCAATATAAGCAAGTTTGCTAAGAAAAGCTTCATGCGGTACTTTATCAAACGCTTTCTGAAAGTCAATGTAAACAACATCTACGCACTTTTTACTATCTAATGCCATGGTAACCTTGTCATAGAAATGCAACAAATTAGTTGTACAGGACCTACCCTTCCTAAAACCATACTGAAAATCAGTCAACACTCCATTTGCCTCCAGGAAATTCACTATTTTGATTTTTATCAGAGTTTCAAAAATTTTACAAAGAACGGAAGTAAGACTCACAGGTCTATAATTTCCTGCCTTAGTTTTAGACCCTTTCTTGAAGAGCGGCGTTATGTTTGCCAGCTTCCAATCCACTGGCACAGTCCCCGAGTTATATGAAGATATGAAAATAGTCAAGACAACATCCACTAATTCCTCTGCACATTCTACTAAAAATTTTTGGATAAACATTATCAGGTCCTGGAGCCTTATTTGCTTTAATTTTTTTCAAATGAAACAACACATCATCCCTAGAAAATACAAAATCCTCAAGGTGTGTATTAGCTTGCGTCTCGCTTATGTCAACTGTTGAGATACAGTTTCTGTTAAATACACTGGAAAAAAAATTATTTAGAATATCAGCAATATCTCCCTCATTTTGAATCAAGTTCCCGTTCTCATCCGCTAGTGGGCCTACCTGAGTATTACGAGCTTTCCCTGAATTGGCATAAGCAAAAAATTTCTTAGGATTCCTTTCGATGTTATCTGCAAGCTTTTGCTCCAATTCCTTTTTCTTACTCCGTACCAAGTACTTGAAAGTACGTCTAGCTTCACAATACAAAATCCTGTCAGCATGGCACCCAGTCTCTTTAAGTCGCCGAAAAGTGGCTTGATTATAATTGAGAGCTTCTTTCACCTCCCTAGAGAACCACATGGGCCAAATTTTCGTGAAGTCCCCTTTCTTTCTAAAAGGAACATAATCCATCACTGTTTTTTCCAATTTCCCCTTAAACTCTTCCCACTGAAGATCAGCTTCACTATTCTCCAACCCAGAAGAAAAAACCTCTTTCAAACCCTGCCTAAGTGCAACATAATCAACATTCCTGAAGTTAGGTACAAATCTGAAATGCTCACCTTTGTGAGCATCGAAGCTGGTCCAAAACCTAATAGTATTGTGATCACTATCTCCAATATGTTCCCCTATACTCAACCCCTGAACAGAACTTCCGACATCACAAAAAACTAGATCCAAAACAGCACCATGCCTAGTCCCCTGGGTAACAACTTGATCCAAAAAACAGTCCCCAATCACTTTCAGAAAATCTTCCCTAGCATTGCTAGTGTAAAAACCATTCCAGTCTATGCCCGGGAAATTGAAATCCCCCATCATGATGACCGAGCCCTTACCAGACATGTCCCTAATAACACTATACATCTCCTCGTCTTGATCCTGACTAACATTAGGCGGCCTGTAAACATTCCCCAAATGTAACTTCTTCCCCTTATTGCTCAGCAACTCCACCCAGACCATATCAATATCCTTAGGCTTATTATTAATGACCAATTCATTGCAAATAAAAGTGTCCTTAATATAGAATAAAACCCCTCCACCTTTCTTACCCAGCCTGTCTTGCCTAAACAAATTGTATAAAGCAATGCTCACCAAATCCTTATCATCATCATCAGTAACCCATGTTTCCGTAATTCCAATAATATCCAACTCCTCACCTGCGATAACACTATTTAAGTATGCACACAAGTTATTTAAATGTAAATGTAAATGCCATCCATTTTCCAATGCCTTCATCAAAACACCAGTGTGTTATTCACTAAGCGTAGCCAGCGTGGTGGCGTCGTGGTAAAGCGTGGGCCTCATATTCCTGCAGAACGTGGGTTTAAACCCCAAACATTGCAGTGAATTCTCAAGATGTTGAAAACCGGCTGCGCTCATACCATATGACTATGCGTCATGTTAAAGATCCGTTGAGTATCTATTTTGCTAGGTGTTGCTTTTGGTATTTTGTAATTTTGTATTGATTTGTTTGGCCACGAGCTTTCTGAATTTTATGCAAATTAAAGTGAGTTTAAAAGTTTGCTTTTGTGAAAGTGGAAACAGACAACAATGATGTTTTTCCCGTGAGCTGTGTAGCAGTTGTTAATGTTCCCTTTTTTCCTAAAATGTATGTGCAATTAAGATACGTTTTTATTTCTGAAAATGATGTGCGTCTTTAATTTCATGGACCCCACAACTCTTGGAAACTCTTGGCTAAATTAAATTCTTTCTGCAGTTACACATCGTCAGAATTCAAGTGTTCCACCTTTCAGTGCAGAAACTAGACTTCAACCGTCTTGTATGGAAATAATATGTGCCGATTGTAGTGCAACTTGAAAGAATGGATCCCAGTTTGCGAGGAATTTATTTAGCGCTACCAGATCCCCCCTACCTGTTAGCCGACGCCTTAAAATTGCTTTCAAACGGAGCTGGTGGTGAAGAATTTACTAGGGGGTCTGCTGAGGTTAATGACCAATAAGCAGCCCATTTAAAAGAAAAGGAAATGTGTACTAAACCGTATTCTTCGAATCCTTTTGGGTATCATGTCAAAAGTATTACAAAATCAACTAAATTCCCTTTTTTTGCTCCTTAGTCATTATCATCAAATATAATTGACAACCTTTCATCATCAACCGACGTATACGATTTGACCCGCCCCAATAGAGTTGCAGAGCGGCCTTAAGCAGAGCAACGAGTCATTTTACAGTTTTCACAATAATTTTACATTAAGTAACTAATTTTAAAAATTCTCTAAACAGTTTTTTTTTCTTATTTTGCTTCCTACAAATGTATTTTCGTTTTCAGAAAGGGAATTAATTAAAACTTCAGCTGAGTTTCATCGCGACACATAGTCAGAACATGACTTACTGAACAATGTTAGGTATTAAAAAATTGTCAAAGGAACTCCTGCCATTCTTCTGTGGGACCCAAGGGATCCGCGGAACCTACTTTGGGAAACGCTGGTCTAGATAACCAACGCAATTTTTCAATTCATAAAACTTCGTAAGAGTGCCGAATTCGAAATGTTATTAATGGTTCACAAAAGTTGGAAGTCCCCATTTGTTTCCTGTTTATGTTTTATACATTTAAAAATTGAATTTTTCTGCTGGACAGTGCTTCAACTCAACGCTCAACTTTCAAATCAACGCTTCAATGACTTTTCCCGAATAGTGCATTAGTTTTGAAATTTTCCGTTTTCAATCTGATGTAAACAATGTAAAGAAAATCGGGGGTGCTCTTAAACAGTACTTTTATCAAAATGGAAAAAGTCATATGTTGAAAGAAAAACTGTCCATGCGGATGGCTCGGGTTGACCAGAAAATATGGTTTTATTGGCGGAACACGGCTTTCATTCTACTAAGTTGAATATTTTAATTAGAAAATTCAACGATTGTTAGTAAGTGTAATGGAAACATAAATTTTAAATATATAATTGTTAGTACAGATAAAACATGACTCATGTATTTCCCCCCCTTTAAAAACTATTAATTTAAAACAAAGATTTCAACATTATTTTGTTAAAACTGCGGTTTATGATGTGTGTGAAAATTATTAAAATAAACGAGTGACTAGGATAACTTTCATTGGTTGACATTCAGTGTAATAACTTGAAGTGGTTGCAATCATAAATACAAAAAAGCGCTCAAAGCTGAGTAGTATAAATCACTAATAAGATTTAACCCATTAGCCTCTGGTGTTGTGTTGACGCAACTGCTACTATGAAAAATCATAAAAAATCACTAATAAAGTTATTTTTGTACCGATTGCAGTTTCAGATTTAGTACTATCAATAGAAATGCCACAACAAAACACAATGATTCAAAAAAAAAATTTTTACTTCTAAAAACAAGCGCTATCTCGGATTTTTCTAGAAAGATTGTTAAAAAACACAAAATAGGGCTTGGAAGTAAAATACTTTGGTACAAGGTCACATCTTATCAGTATATTCCGCAAATCAACTGTTTGTATGGGGGTGGAGGGGGAAGCAAATACAGGCGTTGCGCCCACGCAACGTCAGCGGAAAGGGGTAAAAAGTTTCTACTATTTTCCGCGTAAAGGTATTTCGATTCTATTCCGTGCAATTTGAATGTGTATTTGATTATCGTCTCCTTTTTTGGTAAAAAATGCCTAGAACAAAATCTCGTACATTTGAAGATGCATTATCACGGGTTTTAGATGCAAACTCCGATGACTATGCGAATGAAGAGGAGGATTTTGGAAATATTGAACCTGTAAAAAATGTTTCCCGCTCTCCAAAATCCGGAAGAGAAAGATGTTAGCTCCTCAGCCACGTATCATTGAGCAATATAACCTGAAAATGGGGGGGGGGGGGGTTGATTATTTGTGTGACAACGTGGTTGCAAATTACAGAATTAGAGTTCGAGGTAAAAAATGGTGGTGGTAAATATTTGCAAATTATATCCATGTTGCATTGATAAATGCTTGGAAGCTTTTAAGAATATTTGAAGAAGGAAATAAGAAGGCACTGCTGGGATTTTAAAAGGGAGGTTGCACTTCATCTTTTGCAGACCCCCCTTTGATAGTGATGTAAATCAGGAAAAAACAGCGATGGGACGACCAAGTAAATTCAGCTTTCCAAAGCCAGTAACTGGGAAACATTTCATTGTAAAGTCAACCGACAAGAAAAGAATACACTACAAGCATTGCCACAGACACACAATTGATCGCTGCAGTATTTGTAATGTTGCTTTATAACATGACTGCAGTGAAGTATATCATGTATGGAAAATAGTTACTGATTATTTTCTCAAATGTATAATTCCTCAAGTGCGCATATAGCCTTATATTTAATAAATTTTAGTATCCTATAAGGTGTAATACATGTTTTTAAACTATAGTAGTGCTCACAAAATTTTCCAATTCTTAAAACACATTGAAATCTCAGCATAGTTTCTAACGAGAATTCTTCGCATCCGTACTCCTTTTCCGCTGACGTTGCGTCAACGCAATACTCCACATTTCTAAAGATAGTTACAATTTTCTTCTTTTTGCAGCATATTACTATTGTATGTGACCTAAATTACAACTTTTGTTAATTGTATAGAAAACAAATAACGATTTCGACTTTTGGCGGTTAATGGGTTAAGAGGGACTAACAGAATTTTAGAGTGTATCTTATTTGAAACAATATTTTCATTATATTGCAATAATTCACAAAATGAGTTTCTGCTTTAAGTTAAAAAAAAAAAATGAAAACCCCTATTTAAGTAAGCAAGCAATATTAATCCTTCTCCCCTTTGCAGTAACACATCGAAGCAAAAAATCTAAATTTGTCGCCCGTATAAATTTTAACACAAATTCAGATCGAGATTGGACGCTACTCTAGGTCTATGTTTTCTGCCATCTGAGATAAAACCACCTACCCTTAGAGTATTTATTAACAATACAGTGACAGGTCTAATAATTTACGAACATTTTGCAGATTTACTTTACTTTAAAGAACATTTTTATCCTTATTTTTAGTTTTTCAAAAATAAAAATATTCAATCATGATTTTCCCCTTATTTATTTTTTCAATTAAAAAAAATATATATACCAATTATTTTTTGTTTTATTAATATTTTTGTCGCTGCTTTATTTTGTGTCTGCTCTTTTCAGCACTAGAAGTTGTATGGTTGGTTGGTTGTTTTTTTTAATCACATATTTTAGTTGGTTTTACCTTTGAGAAAATCACTTTTTTGTGTGTCGTAATACAGACTGAAAACGAAAGCATCAGCATCTATTTATTTATTCGTAAATCGAATTAAGAGTTCCTTTTTCGAAGTAAAACAGGTGTAACTTCTCTTTGAAGATTAAGATTGACCACATAATATTTCAAAATTGTTAGGTCGTGCCAAAATTACTATACCATTACAATGCTAGTAAACCTCTAGCAATAAGAGTAACCTTCAACACTTCATCTTTTATGAATAAATGTAATTCCTACGAATGCTAATCTATATAAATAAAACCGAAAGTTTGTGTGTGTGTGCGTGTGTCTGTCTGTTTGTCTGTCGATCGCCTCCTGGCGAGATGGAACGTTCCAGAAGTGCGAAACTTTGGTTACAGGTACCTAGGGTCAGGTCCTCGTGCACCTCGAAGCGTTTTTTCTAAAATTCGAATTTGTTCTTTTTTTATTCCAATTTTAAGCAAAACTGTTGATTTTGGGATTATCTCATCGAAGAAGCATCCGACGTTTTAGATTTTTGCAGCATATGAATGCCCGTAAAAAACTACACTAGGTGAATTTTTTTGCAGTTCGTAAGACAAATAGAACATGCGCAGTATTCGTTTAAAGTAGTTTTCGAATTTTAAAACGAGGCTTAACTCTGAATTTACCTGCTCAATTTGCGTGTTTTCGCCAAAATAAATAGTACTTTTGTCGCCAACTAAATTATTTCTGTTAACATAAGATTGAAAAATGTTATTTTATCTTTATTCATGCCGTTTTATGAGCGAAACAATTTCTAAAAATTCATTTCATTTTTTAGCATAATGCAGACGATTTTTAATTACTTCTTGAGGTTGGCGAGGTTGGTTCTTTGTTTTTTGGCCATTTAGTATCACTATATCAACTTAAATGTTTACACGTCAGGATTGGATCAGTACTAAACATTTTCTAACTTTAATGTGCATTTGCCTTTGGAAGTATAATACTTTCCTTTCTTTCGTTTTTACCCGAATTTTTTGAAAGCGCTATTTAATTGAATTTTCAGGAAATCCTTTGACGATTTTGCAAGCGGGATTTATAGGAACTGTCCTTATTTTGATGGGGAACTTAAGATGGACTGTTGGTAATTTTAGGAACAGTAGCTCTTGAAGGTCAGTATTCTAATGGGTATTTTTAGTCACTGACGTCTTTATTCTAATGGGAATTTTTTGAGACTAATGTCCTTATTCTATTAGGGATGTTTAGGAATAGTTGTCGTTATTGAAATGTGGGGATTTAAGGATTTTCTTCTTTATTGTAGCAGACATATTCAGGAATAGTTGTTCTTCATCTGATGGACATTTTAAAACAGAATAAAGCTCTTATTTTGATGGGAATTTTTAGATGTATTGTGGTAGATATTGGAATTACGATTTTTATGGACTCTTGATATCATTTTGGCACAATTATCTCGCTACATGTGCGCATTTTAGTTACTGTTGCAATTACTATAATGGCAATTTTTATGAACTGTTGTTGGCATTTTAATGTGGATTTTTATGGACTGTTATTTTTGGTCTAAAAGGAATTTTTCTAGGCTGTTCGTTTTAATGCAATCGTGTTTTTTTAATGATTTTTACTGTTTAATTTTTATAAGGCCTGTTGCCCATCTCCTACTTGAATTTTTCAAGAAAATTTTTCCTTACGTATTTACAACAGAATTTTTTACATGTGTCGCTTAGCCA
This sequence comes from Octonoba sinensis, assembly GCA_038502835.1. Taxonomy (NCBI): domain Eukaryota; kingdom Metazoa; phylum Arthropoda; class Arachnida; order Araneae; family Uloboridae; genus Octonoba; species Octonoba sinensis. The sequence continues at coordinate 68,942,875 of CM076604.1, forward strand.
GCGAATGATGCAATATTATCCCGCGCAAAGTTCTACGTCATAAGAGCTTTCCGATAAAGTTTGTTCAAAGCAAATCGGTCCGTTAGATCAGGATTTATATAGGATTGAAGTTTCCCGGTAGGCACTATGTTATTTTATTTTTTTTTTTTTGAACTGTTCAAAAATGAACAAAAATTGTTCAAATCAATATTTCACGCCAAGAACTTCTTCCAGTGAGCTTGTTCATTGGAACTTGGATCTTGTACCCAAAGTTTACATAATTTGCTTCATTTTCGCCCATAGGCGCTAATGTTAAAATTTTTTGAACTGTTCAAAATTGACCAAAAAAATTGTTCAAATCAAAAAATAAAATATTGAAATTAAATGTCCTCACCGAGATCTTTCGAATGCAAAAAGAACTTTTCTAATCGGACAATTCGTTCAAAAGTTATTAGGGGGGGGGGGGGCAGACCGACAGACACCAAACAAAGACACCCAAAAATTTTTCCCCATCTCAAAACCCTACTTTCAATTTTTTTATTTTTCAATCTTTATTTAATTACTTAATTTATTTTTGACTTTACTTGATTTCTAACGATATTTTCACGATACATTAAGCCTTCTTTCATGCTTTATTATTATTTTTTTTACTTTTACGGGAAAGTAGGCTAAAAACGTCAATGTTTTTAGCTTACTTTCATACTGCTTTTTTAAAGCCTAACAAAAAAAGATTCTTTAAAAATTTTAATGTCTTAATTTAACTTTTTTTTTAATTTTTAAATATTAGTTAATAATTAAACTTGTTTTTCGCATTGAAAAAAAAAATATAACAGTAATTTTTTTTCATATTGCATAATGACGCATTATAATCGGTAAATTTCTTATTTTTTGAAAATGCGATAAAATATAATCTCTCTGTTGCTTTTACGAAAAAATAAGCTCAAAATTATTCACATAACTTTTATAACCCTCATAAAAATTAGAAACGCATTTTAGAATTAATACTTGATTTACAGAGACTTACGTATTAAAACTAAGTATTATACACATTTAAACTATGTTTGATCATATACCTAATTTATTACTTTTTTTAAAGTTATAGTATTTGCTGAGGTTAAAAAAAATCAAAATCAAGCTCTTCAAACCTTAAATCAAGCGTAAAGCAATCGATAAATTTCGTGCTTCTGAAAGAAAGCGTTGTAGTTGGCTTTTGGGGAATAAGAAAGAAAACCGTTAAGGAGAAAAAAAGGAAGGTAAAGATAATTTTAGAAAAAGAAGTAAAGTGAGCTTTTCTTACCTAACTATAAATCTGCTGAGGTTCAATCACCATTGATGGCGCCGGCAATTTTCGCTTCAGCAATCAATTCCCACCATCTGCTGTCCAGTATCACCCCTACTTAACCGATAAAAAAATATATATTTGCAGAAGGTTTTGGAGATAAGTTACAACTTGCGTTTATCAAATAATTCTATGATATAGTTTAACTGTATCTTAGAAGTTCCCCGTTTAGAAGCAACAAAGGAAAAAAAAAACTGTATACAAAATTATCTGAATGATAAAACATTAAATTTGCAGTTTTCAATGCGATGATGCATTGGGAGCAAAATCTTGAAAAGAAAAGATAGTTTCTAGAAATAATTTGAATATCATAATATCTGAAATGAGAATATTAAGACTTTAATGCATTAAAATAATTAATTAATTAATTAATTAATTAATTGACAATAACAAAAATTTAAAAAAAAATTAGGGTAGCTGATAAAAAAAAATATGTCGGGTCGGCGAATCTTTTTTTTCAGTAAAAATTAAAAAAACAAAACAAATGTATTTCTTTTATTATTATGAGTTATGAATAATAATGGCTAGTAGCTTTGCGGAACAACAATATATACAATAAATCATAAGCATTTACTGAAAATGCAATTACAAAAAATGGATGTATTCTATTAAATTAAAAATATTAAAAGTCAAATAGCATTGCTCAAGAAATCACGCCCACTACATTTCATGATTAAATAACTGTTAAAATGTTATTTCCTGAACAATATGTTGTATCAAATCCTATATTTGTTTGGGGAAAAACCGAAACGGAGCTCTGAAAATTTGTGTAGCTTTACCCTTTCTAATTAAATTCCTTCAAAGTATTAAGCTATATATTGTTGTGGGACATCTTATTGCTACTGAATATATCTTTATATTCAAACATTATTTTCACCTTTTTATTTCATATTGCTGCGAAAGCATATTTTTCCTTGTGTTTTTAACACTATAATTTTCTTTTTCGTTTCGTAGTTCGGAGGTATCTAAAAGAACTAGACAAAATACAGTCATGGTTGATTAAAATGGAGATTTGGGTTGAAATTCGGGTGGGAAATTTGTCGTCCTTTACTTCGTACAAAAAAAAAAACAAATCATTGCATTGGACTAAGGAAACAGTAAAAAATATACTTCACGAGAAACAAATATAACTTTATTCATAAAGCTGTCTAATTACAATGAGTGAATAGAAAATAATGAATAATAAGTACACTGTTAGAAATTTCATCATGAAATTACGGTTAAATAACCGGCAGCAGTCTGTCCATCTAATTCACCGTTAAGTTTACGGTTTGGAACATTTTCTATCTTTACGGAACCTAAACCATTTCTAATCCGCTTGGTTAAAAAGCCGTAAATGCAAAAGTTTAAGGTTTTAAACCATTTAAAAGTGGTTTCAAAACCAAATTTTAACCGTTTTTGAACCATTTCGAGGCGTAGAATCTTCGAGGCGTAGAACACATAAACGAAGCATGCGGGAATCGAACCCGGGTGTATGGTATACCAGCCTTGCGCTCTAGTCATTCGGACATTTACACCACGTAAAGTAGCCATTTTTTATTAATAACTCTTCTTTTCCAACAGGCAAACTGCCTTAAAATTGAGATTTCAGTTTTTGATTGGATACAAAGTCATTTTTGGTATTAATTTACTGTATATTGACGAAAATCATTTTATTTGCTGCAAAAATTAAAATACAAACAAGCTTCAGCAGTTCAAATTATGGGTTCCCTCATTCGCAAACAGTTCGGGAATCCGATGTCTCCAATTTTTTATTTACGTGTGTATGTGTTTCTATTTAGTAAATACTGCTTAAGGCATTTTTTTTTCTTCTTTTTTTATATGCACAGGCGGATTTGAACTGATAAATCTTTACAATTCACAATTACATGCAAATTTTCACGAATAAAAGCGTCAAAACTGAAGAATGTGGTGTATACTTAAAACGCTTTTCTCATTATAAATGCAGATATATTTTTTAAATATATAAACAAGACAACGTACAAAATAAAAATAAAAAAATAAATAAATAAAATAAAGTAAAACATAAAGCGTCACATTGTATAGCCTACTTTACCGTAAAAGTAAAAAATAATAAAGAATGCAAACAGGCTTAATGTATCGCAAAAACATCGTAAAAAATTAAGAAAACTTAAAAATAAGTGTAAAATCAAATATAAATCAAATAAATAAAAAAAAAAAAAAAAAAAAAAAAAAAAAAAAAAAAAAAAAAAAAAAAAAAAAAAAAAAAAAAAAAAAAAAAAAAAAAAAAAAAAAAAAAAAAAAAAAAAAAAAAAAAAAAAAAAAAAAAAAAAAAAAAAAAAAAAAAAAAAAAAAAAAAAAAAAAAAAAAAAAAAAAAAAAAAAAAAAAAAAAAAAAAAAAAAAAAAAAAAAAAAAAAAAAAAAAAAAAAAAAAAAAAAAAAAAAAAAAAAAAAAAAAAAAAAAAAAAAAAAAAAAAAAAAAAAAAAAAAAAAAAAAAAAAAAAAAAAAAAAAAAAAAAAAAAAAAAAAAAAAAAAAAAAAAAAAAAAAAAAAAAAAAAAAAAAAAAAAAAAAAAAAAAAAAAAAAAAAAAAAAAAAAAAAAAAAAAAAAAAAAAAAAAAAAAAAAAAAAAAAAAAAAAAAAAAAAAAAAAAAAAAAAAGGATTAAGAAGAGATTGTAAATATAAAATACACATTTTTTTCAGCAGCAATACTAGCATAATTCACAATTCAATAGTAGGCCTTAAGATTTAATAATAACTAAAGCATTTCTTTTATGTTTTTTCCTTAGCAATGAAAAGTTTAAACCCACTTATCTCAAAACATGATTTTTTGAGCTGTGCCGTAATTGCAGCCCATGAGCGATATGTATAATTTTGGAAGTGCTTTATAATTGTCCACGACTGCAAATCAAAGTTATACAGCTTTTTTTGACTTCAAACTTAAAAAAAAGAAAGAAGTTTGCAGCATTTAGGTTAAGGAAAAAGAAAACATCCAGTTTTTAATTATTTACATTTAGTTATGACAAAATATGGAAGGCTTGAAACTTGAGAATAAGTGAATTGCTTAAATTGTCAAAACTAAAACGGAATAGGGAGTAATTAATTCTCAAAACAACGTATGTTATCTGTTAACTCTCTCTCATCTTTTTTTTTTTTTTTTCGAAGTAATACTTCTGTGGGCGAAATTGAAAATATAATCTCATCATGCAACATGCAACCAGTGTTTCTTTCGGGCATCTCTCCGGGAGGGGGGGAGGGCCCCCCCTCAGAGATAACCAACTGCCCCCCCCCCCCCCAGAGAAAAAAATTCAGATCACAGATTTTTAAAAAAATGAAAGTAAAGAGAGACTACACTTTTAGGACTTCAGCAGTGCCGGATCTAGGGTCGGGCAAGCCGGGGCCCATGCCCCGGGCGGCACTTCTGGGGGCGGCAAATTCAACTGTCATGCACAAAAGGAAAAAAAGGAAGAAGAAGTAGGAAAAAAAAAGAAAAAATGTTTAATTAAGCAAATTTAACTTTTGGAACAAAATTAAAATCCGAATTTGATCATTGATCAGCTATTCTATTTCGCTACCGATTAAAACCGATTAATAGAATTATTTATTTGTATAAACTCTTTGCAACGCTAAAATGTAAGTTAGGGGGGCAGTAAACTTCGCAACGTCAAAATTTAAAAATTTAAAAAGTTAAGGTTTTCCCCTTTGTGAAATACGTATAAATCATGCTGTGCTCAAACAATACAATAGTTTTTCTTTTAACAAATTTCAAAGCATCCTTTTATTAAGAGGCGGGAGCTTGTAACTGACGTTTTGAGAAAGCAGACACGTGACTCTTCGATATGGGCGTTAGTAAGAAGAAGGGGGAGTGGGTCCTGCCCTTTGAATTAAAAAAAAATTACCAATTTTGTTCTGCATTTTTATGAGTAAAAGTGTTTAAATTTAAAAAAAAATTGTTTCCTTTTTTCATCCTAATAGTTTTGCAGTCCCAAATACATCTTTTCAGGCCTCAAAATACACCAATTTGCATATAAGTTTCAAAATTTTCCCGAGGGAGAATCCCCCGGACTTTCAAAAGTCAAAATTTCATATCTACAGTAAAGGGTTAGATGCTAGGTTTGCCCTTCATATGGCTCTACCCCCCTAATGTTGAGCTAAAATGGACATGTCGTGAGGTCATTAACTAAAGTTTATCTGTGACCAAAAAGTGAAAAATCCTCATCAAAAAAAAAAAAAAAAAAAAAAAAAGGCCAACGCATAAAAATTATATGAAATATCAACAATGATTGGATGGAAGGGGGGCGGCATTTTGAAGTCTTGCCCCGTCTCGGAAAACTCCAAGATCCGGTACTGGACTTCAGTTTCAGAAACACTTTTAGGGAAAAGACATCGAACACTGTCACTAGCGACACCAAAAGTAGCCCAAAAGATAAGAATTTATTTTGAAGAATTTGCGGGGAAAGACAACTCCCTTCTGCTTCCTCTAAAATTACTAAAGAATCTCGAAATTGCATTGTTAGGCAGTTTTCAAAAAGTTTCCTGGGGAGAGCCCTCGATCCAGTCTATGCCTCCAGTAACATTGACAAAGATAGACTGAAACTTCATTTTTAAGACTGCAGTTTCGAAAATTTTCTTCGGGGAGAACTTCTGAAACTCCTTCCTCTAACGTCCCGAAAGGGCATAAAATTGCATTCTCAGGAGGTAAATTGCAAAAAAATTTCCCGGGGGGAGAACCCCCGGACCCCCCTTTCAGAGATAGTCAAAACGTTATGGTTGTAAGATCAGTTTCAAAAATTTAAGATAAGAAGCCGAAGCCCCCAAAAAACACTGCCCTTACTTCACCAAAGATAGTCTAAAATGCACCTACTGTACATGGTATCAAAAATCTATCATATACTGTGATGTCATAAATTTTTTAAATCAAACGAAATATGGTTTACAAAAGGCCGTATCCAGAGGGGGAGGCCCACGCCCCCCCCCCCCCGAAATTTTTCGCAATGTAGCATGTATATTCCTCCCTGAAACTTTCCTCAACATAAGTGTTTCAAAGTTAGGGCCCCCCCCGAAAAAAATTTCTGGCTACGGCCTTGTCTGTGACTACCAGTTAAAAAATTGCAAACAAATGCATAATTAAGCACTTGAGATATGCCGACTAGTAGTATAAAAATATTAAAATCTGCGACTGTCAATTGTTAAAAAAGCATCATATACTGTTGGCATCCGGGTTATTTCCAGCACTAGCCCTCGGTGGCCAGTCTTCCCAGCTCCGGAGGGATCTTTGCCTTAGGGCGCAGGAAAAACAGCGTGGGATCAACCAAACTCACCTTTAACTTTGTGTAACAGAAATAGGACCAGACTCATCTATTTTTATTCCTTGTAATTTAATTTTTAAAGGACTTCATAATTTGTTGTTTTCAGTGCTCTAATTTTACGCTAGACTGGATAAATGCTTTTCTGGAAATTTTCATGTATTTTCGGGCAAAAATTTTTAACAGAGTGCCTGTTATTATTGTTGCCACTTACAATTAGCTTATTATCTGAGTTACAACTATGAATGATATTTTTTTTGTATAAAATAATCTGAATATAATAAACGCAATTCTAAATTTGTTAGTTCATAGAAAAATAAACTAGAATGCTTAGTACATTTATGAACGTAAATAACAGCTTGAAGAAATTACAACTTATATGCCGCAGTAGAAGAGTTCATTCTTTTATAACCGGCTAACAATATCGCGGCGTCTGCAGTAAATATTTTTTCCCTCCACACATTCAATTTACTTTTGCGAATATAAATCCCGAAAATCGAATTTTATTTTGTCTACGAAGGGCGTACAGCTGTAGTGCCTTACAATTTTATCAAAAAGTCAAATCCCAAAATATTGCTAGTTAAATCTTTCTTGGGATTCAGTAAAAGCATCACGTAAAAAAAGCAAAGGACATAAAAGAAAAGAAATGATCTCCATTTGTATTTGGCTACTCTCTAATCCTGCAGTTCATTACGATACCATTGATCTATGATTTTCAGTTATTTTCCAGTGACAGCAAATAGTTGAAGATTGTTTTTCGCATTTCGACCATTTCCTTTCACTTCTTTTTACTGCGGCCTGGATAATTCAGCTAGAAAAACTCATGTCTAAAATGTCTCTATACTAAACATATTTTGGAACTTATGTTTGCGGGAAATAGGACCAATAATTATTGTTTTAAAGTGTGAGTTTTTCTGTTAAACACAGTTTAATCAGAAATTTTACTGAATTGTATTTTATCAATCTTCTAGGGTATAATTGTAGTCATGAATGAATAAAACCAGTCACAACTTATGTATCAAAATTTATATTTCAGTATTTCAGTGTCTCATAGTTCCTTGTCGAATAATTATTTCTTTTATCGAATAATTATTTCTCACAGTTCCTTTGTCGAATAATTATTTTTCATAGTTCCTTTATCGAATATTTATTTCTCATATTTCCTTTGTTGTATAATTATTTCCTATTATTCCTTTGTCGAATAATTATTTCTTATTGCTCCTTTGTCAAATAATTATTTCTCAGTTCCTTTGCCGAATACTTAGGTGACAGAAGTTCTTACAATTCATTTTAAGTGCACTGATAGAACCACTACTGATTTAAGCTACTGTTTAATAGGTTTCATAAAATCCATCACACTTTAATGTTAATATTTTAATCATGTATCGTCATCTTATAACGTCACTGTTAATCCTTTTCCTCTAGTAGGAATTCATTAATAATGTATAAAATTTAATTCCAGCAACGTTTTGAAACGTTCCTTACCCCCAAAAAACCTGATATTTTAATACAGATGCATTTGGCTACATCAAAATTATGTATATTTTGATTCTGAAGTTCATAAACTTGTGAACAATAAGAGCATTACATAAAATGATACGACTCCTATTAAGTTAAAACGTATCTTCATGTTCTGTAAAAGGGTATAACTGCCATTTAAACAACTGCCAGATGACAAAAAAATAAAAGGAATGAAGTCCACAATATGAGTTCCTATTATATATAATTTGTTAAGCGGATTCAGTGTTTCAGTGAAATTAATAACCATACACTATAAAAAATTCTAGCTCAACCTTTCACCAAAAACATGGTGAAAATGGGAAAATTTAGCTGAAACCAACATTTTGAATAAAAGTTGAACCATTATAATGGTTTCTTGTTTCCCATTTATGGTGAAACTATTTCCTAGTTATGGTGAAACTAGGTGAAACTTCACCATTATAATGATTCAGCTTTTATCCAAAATGTTGGTTGCAGCTAAATTTCGCTATTTTCACCATGTTTTTGGTCAAAGTTTGAACTAGAATTTTTCACAGTGTACTAAAGAAATGAAAAACGAGGTCAATTATTAACTCGTCCATCTTATTCCTGATACTGCGAGCATTAGTATATAAAAACCTGAGCATGCCCATTTTGCTTGTCTTAAACATTTTATGCTGCCTCAAATCACTACTATTAATGTTACTATAGCTTAATATTTTACCCTCATTTTTAAAACATCCAGAACAGAAGTCAACACCATGACATTCTCCAATCCCCCCATCCAAAATTAGTTTTTTGATTCTAAAGCTTCTAAAATCATATCGCTAACCTTAACTACACCCCTAGAACTAAGATGCAGACCATCCCTCGCAACCCAATCACGCTGACAAGAACTCCAAACATCAATGAACCTGATTGAATGCTTTATGCAAAGTTTCTTAAGAATCAGGTTCATGCTCCTAGCCCGCTGATTTAACCAGCCCCTATGCACCCCATACCTGGGAAGCAAACCAACTACCTGGACATCTGTCGAAAAGTTAGTTGCTTTATCCAACAGGTTCTCCCAATCCTTAACAAACTCCTCGTTTGTGCTGTTACCGACGTCGTTAGTCCCCACAGAGTAACTGAATCTCCCTTCTTAAACATTCCCTTTTTCTCCACAACCTTATTAACATCCTTCACCCGAGCCCCTGGTAAACAGCACCTAGCCACCTTGCGCCTCGTTCTCCCGACCACATTACCTATCCCGCGTACCATAGAATCCCCTATAATGACACCCTCTGTTTTTAGGTCTACAGTTCTACCTTTCCCCATACTAGATCCTTCTCCTGCACCCTCACTCTCCCCAACAAGCCCATCACAAGAAGTTCCCACCTCTTTTATAGAATTTTCACCCAAGTTATTTCTAACTAATTGGGCTTCCAATGCTACCACCTTGACACGTAACTCTAATAATTCAGCACATTTTGTGCAAATATATTCCTGCTCTGTAGCTGTATTAGCGTTTCCCTCCAACTTACTAAACATCTCACACCTATCACAGCAAATCCACCAACTCCCATTACCATTTTTAATTTCCTTCATTAAACATATAACTCCCATAGCTAAATAAATCTAATGCAAACAATCTAACTTTTATAATGAAAAATAAACATATAATTGTTCCCGCTTTTTATTTGAAAACGGGGGGGGGGGGGGAGGTTATGAAAAAAATCTGAGAGGAGGGTGTTGACAATTTCGTTAAAGATACAAACCCAGATTATTTGTTAGTCTGTATTATAACATCTGCATAAGCAGCTGCACTTGGCATTTGAAGTGCAGGTGTTATAAAGAGAAAGTGTTGAAGGAAAGGGAATTAGACCGGATCCGATCCAATAGTTGTTGAGTTTTTTTGCAAAGATAACAAAAAAGAATTAAAAATCCTCTGAATCAGCATTTTTTATTTATTTTTTAACCTCAAAACAGTTTACTTACTTTACTAGAATCGCGAGTGATTCTTTTAGTTTTAATTATTATGTAAACTTTCCCTAAACAGTTTTACCGTCCTTGAATAATGCATTTATGTTTTTATAAACATTAAAATAAATAAATTATTTAAATGACGTTTTTTACAAGCATTCTACAAGTTTTAATTGTTTAAAGAGACTTTTTTTTTCCATCGGCATCGGCCATCGGCCAAAAAATGCCATCGGTCGAGCCCTAAATTTCCTATTACACTTAAAATGATTCTTGGAGGAAAAAAAGACTGAAATAGTAATCTTTCGCCAAGTGTATACCATATATATATTCGTATATAACTTTTTCCGACAAGAATTCGACACAAAAGCAGGGGGGATGTGACTTATACATGGCTAAAATATTTCAAAATTTGCTCTGCGGAATAAGGACCTAATAACAAACTTAAGATCTGAACATATTAGGTTTTTGTATTTAAATTGCAAAAGATTACGAAAATTCATTACTTTAGTATTACTCGGCATAGCAACATGCAGAAAGCTCTTAAGGTTTTAACCCTTTGCACTCGTACCTATGCTTCAGAAAGTTAGCAAATAACTCGTTTTTTTTTTTTTTTTTTTTTTTTAATTTTATTTTTTCATGTTCGATCAAGAGAAATTTTTTGATGGAGATGTGTTCCAATTTAACTAGAAGGTTTACCATCCTTAAATCAAAAATTTAAAAATATAACCCCTGAATGCACTCTTTAACCTAGGATGGGAATGTGGCCACATAGTTTATTACGACATTCGAACACAACGGTACAGATGCGATGTCCCCTGTATGGGGACATACGACGCGATGGTAAAACGAGGGATGTCCCCCATACGGGGACATACGAGTAAAAAGGGTTAACTCCCACATTATAAATACAGCAAAATTACCATTATCATTTTCCCCAGAATCGGATCGTTCAGAAGACTATTATTAAACTCGTCATTTTCAAAGTGGGGCATGGGGGAGGGGGGCTTTACACGGGTCGGTCATTTTCGATGGATTTTTTGTGGAGGGGGAGGGAACTTGTACACACATACATTCGGTACTGAATAATAAAAACTAGTTATTGGAAAAGTGAATATTTTGTAATCATGTATCAATTACAAATATAAATACCCCACAGAAAACAATAGTTCCGATATGAAGTAACACATGGTATAATTAGAATGTAACAGTTTCGCGCCTCCTTCTAAAACTATGTTTAAAATCGTATCGATGTTGTTTAAACCTTTTTAAGGTGGTGGGAAATATGCTACCCACCAAATTCATCAAATTATAGATGTTTATAGTAAGCTATTTTACCCTTTCTGATTGGCAGAATCTTGCAAAGACTCTGGGAAATATATTTACCACCACATGCATCAATATTCAAATATTATAACTATCCCCCTCAAAGGGGGGAGGAGGGGTGGAAAAAATCATGCTAATCTTATTTACTGTCCTATATGAATTTCTTTTTTGAAACAAAACAAAAGCTGAAAAATATTTTAACATACCGATACTACAAAAAAAAAAAAAAAAAAAATGGCCCTATAAAGGGTTAAAGTATGAATTTATTTTTTACTTTTTAGCGCAATTTTTAATTTGAAGTCGTTTCTTTTTCTTTTCCCCAAATTTTTTTTTACTTACTTTGATACTTTTCTAATGTCCAATCCAAAGAAAAATTTAATGTTAGAAAAGAAACTAAATTTGGTATACACATGGACCCTAATTTAAGTAATGCAGATTAGCTTTTAGTAGTGATCTCGTCAAGTAGGTTGACTCAGAACATTTTTCTATTTTTTTTTTTTTTTTTGTGTTACACCGAACAACTCTCAAGAAATAATGAAATAATGGAAGGATTCAAACAAAAATTGGTTGTGGCCAGATAAAGACAGACACTGCCTTTTCTTTGAATGCATATTTCTGTACATTATGTGACTATTTTTCGTAAATTTTTTGAATTATTTTTCTATATTATAAGAATTGCTTTCGTACATTTCTTTCTTTTAAATGTTTTTGATGGACTTTACTCTAGTCGGGTATTAAAAAAAATTGTGGCGTGGCAAGGCAATTTCTTAGTAATTTATGCCTTTAAGTTTAGCACAAAAAAATTCAAAATTTTAATTAATATAAGAAAGAGTCATTTTGCTTGTCTATGTGGTAAAGTTTTTTTTTTTTTTTTAATTAAAACTAGAGTTCGCACAACAGTCGAAATCGAATGTAATAATCAAATTCAGCATTGAAAACAGTATGCTATTTATATAATTAAAAAGTATTATTCATCAAATTTGGCGATCATAACGTCGAGTTCATTTTGATCATCCTCACTTTAAAGCAAACGTATTGTAAATCATTGTCGCTGCAGGGGCAATTACGCTCCTAAATGTAGCCGCTTGCACTCCTGCCGATGTCGTAGTAAGTCGAGTGGCATTTGAATAAAACTTAAATGTTTGCTTCCATACACTATTCTCATTTTTCATTCCATTGTTCCAGAGAAGCCCTCACTCAAACTCTTATTATAATTAATTTTAATATTACTGCTTAATGGCAACAAACTCTTTTCTACGATGAGTTTTATATTTATTGCCTAGTAATTTTTTCAACCAAGACATGTTGCCATTTGCTATCTATAACAATATAACATTGTAATTATACATGAGGCTTACCTGATAAAAGAAAATGGGAAATAATTAACTAATAATAAACGGTTTCCAAACTATTTTAATTGATATCACTAAAACGCGTCATTAGCTACTGAAAAAAAAGTAAGAAAAATCGGTTGAAAAACAGAGGAGAAACTGGTTCTAAACTGTTTTGTCTTTGCCTATTTATATATAGATTAGAAATTATACGGCAATTCCACCTTGGGTCGCGACCCCGCACAGGTTCGAAATCAGGATGTAAAATTTAGACGTCTTTGGCACCTAGCTGTTTTGCTTTAGTGGCCAAAAATTGTCTGCTACGCGTAATTTTAAAATTATTCAAATTGCTTGGGCAGAGATAACAATTGGTAACTTTGAAGACAGCTGTGCAATTATTTAAAAAATATCGCAAAACATCACAACCTTGCTAAGAAAATTATTGAGAAGTAAGAGAAAAAAGTTGAAAAATCAGTTTTTACTAGTAACTTTGGAGATCAATAAAAACGTTTATTTTAATCAGGGCCTAATATAATAAAATAATTTTTATATAAAAAAATAGAACCGACTTCAAATTATAAATTGCGCTAAAAAATGAAAAATAAGTTAATTCTTTAAAAAACATCGATGTGACTTTTAAACATAGTTTTAGAAGTCGGTGCAAAATTAGGATAGATAAAATCTTTTGTAATCATGAATCCAATTACAAATATATATATTTTCGCAGAATTAGCAACAGTCCCAATATGAAGTATCAAATGGTGTAATGGTACTTACTCATAATTTTGCACGGACTTCTAAAACTGTTTAAAAGTCACATCGATGTTGTTTAAAGAATTAATTTATTTTTCCCTTTTTAGCGCAATTTATAATTTGAAGACGGTTCTATTTTTATAGAAATTATTTTATTTTATTTTTTTTAGTGTAAATACATTTTTATGTAAATACTCTGTTTTTAAAAAATCCATGTCAAAGGGCAAACCCTCTTTGAATGAATGGCGCTAAAAACTAATCATTTGTATGATAAATTCCGTTTTGAAGTCGATTTTAGCAAAACAAACTGATTGGATTAATTTTTGCCTCAGATTCACAGAAGAAAAGAAGACAACATTCACAAAGAAGCTTTCTTCAGAAGCCTTCACAGCCAAGCTCAGATAAGTCAAACTCTTGCTGTAATTGCTTTTAATACTTATAGCCCAATGGCAACAAACACTTTTTTAACAATGACTTTTATATTTATTAATAGATTTTCCAACAAAGAAAAATCAAGCCAAGCCTTTCCCATTAAAATAAAAAATACTTATTTTTCACCCGTAACGTTGTTTCTAAAAAACAAATGTAGTCACATTGATTTGCGATATTTGAGTTAGACGACCCTCTATCGATTAAAGAAAAAATCATCAAAATCGGTTCATTTGGTCAAAAGTTATGAGTGAAAAAACAAAACAAAAAAAAAAACTACATTTCCGCCCATAGCATTTTCTAGTTATCGAATATGGTAAACGAAAGTACGGGACCTATGGGAAACCACCATCGATTGATAAAAAAAAAAAAATCATGAAAATCGCTTCATCCAGTGAGAAGTTATGAGTGGACAAACAAAAAAAAAAAAACATACATACAATATGAATGTATAACCTCCTTCCTTTGTGAAGTCGGTTAATAAAATATGAGTTAATTGGTTTAACTGTTTTTTCAAGAGTTATTTACATTTCAGTGTTACTTACCAAACTTCATTTGTAAGTAAAAAATCACGATTCAAAAATTTGAAGGTCAAGAAGTTACGATAGTCTTCATAGGCATCGTAAAAGCTCAGAATACAGAGAAGATTAGATGAAATATGTGAATTAAAATATAATTGTACAAAATTATACCAGCTTAAAATAAATAAATATAAAATGATGACTTAGTGAAAAATTTTAGTCGTTAGACTAAAAGTTTTTATGAAACGTTAGGCGTCAAAAATGACAAGTAGAAGTGAAATCGCGGTCGTCAAACAAGAAATTAATGTTGCAAAATATGACTAACGACCGCTAATTTCGAACCCAGGTTTGAGAGCCCCAGCCCATGAAGTTTTTTCTATATCTTCTTTTGCTTTCGAGATATTCAGGAGGCGGGATACCCAAAAATTACATCATAGTCCAACATTTCAAATTGTATCTCCCCTAATTTGTGACATAGGTTTAACAGTTTAATATGATTTTCTTAAGCACTTCGCTTGATAAAAGATATTTTTCATAGTAGAAATGTTTTTTCGTATTCAGAAAAAGCTCAATAACAGCATACAAAAGTGTCGCGAATAAGTCTTAGCCATCTGTACAAACCACTTCCCATTTCCCACACACCCACAATGCCTTAATTTTATTTCCAGCGTACACAATTTTGAAAATATGCATAGGCAATAATTATGGAAATTTGAAGAAGTATCCCTGCGTATCACGAAAAAATAACGTTGTTGAAAAGGTCGAAAATGTAGGATACGAAAGAAATCTGCTTTCTGCGTTATAACATTTAACCTAGGTTATCTTTCAATTCATTTAAAAGCACTTGTGATCAGGGTTGCCAAATTTAAAAACTGCAGATACGGGGCAACAGGGGGTGCACTGACAGGGCGGGGGGGGGGGACGTTGACTTCCGGATACTGGATATCCGACATCGGATATTCCGTATCCAAACGATTTTTAAATATGCGGAATCCAATATCCGGCCACTGCATGAAAGAAGCTTTTTCCGGAATGCCAATTTTGGTTTCTAAATATTATAATTTTTTAGTACAGTGGAACCTCGTTATTCGTACACAATTCGTTCCAGGAGGCAGTTTGATTGGCGATTTGCACGAATGACGAATTATTTTTTCATATAAGATGCAATGTAAACTGGATTAAGACCCACAGATCCCACCCCCACCCCCATGTGGGTTCCAGACCCACAGATAGTTGCTTATTTAAACCAATGAAAAACAAATGTACAGTAGTGTAGGGGAGAGTTGCCCAAAACGGGATAGGCGGGCAAAACGGGATATTGAGCCTCGGATCTTGACTGGTGGTGCTATATCGCGGGAGAAAGGTTAAACTAGTTCCCGACCGCCATGACCATAGGCGTAACCAGGGGGGGGGGGGTTTGGGGGTTATTAAAAGTAATGAAAACGACAAGCTTCTCCCCTTTTTTACCCCTAAAAAGTTCAGGTATTTTTTCTTGAACCTAAGCATTCTTCATATGTAGTTGCATAGGCGTAACCAGGGGGATGGGGTTTTGGGGGTTCAACCCCCCCCCCCATTGGGTATGTACTTATTTAGGCACACAGAAAAATTTCTGGCTGCGGCCTTGCAAAGCACAATTTTTTTTCCCCTAAGAAAATTAAACACATATGCTTATGATTTTTTTTTCCTTTTTCTCTGAAGGGTTGCGATCATGGCGAAAGTATGCAGCTCATAATAAAGAAGACTTTTCATTTGGTTATAAGGTTATAATCAACCCCCTTATCACCTTTGGCGGGGGGGGGGGGGGTTAACAGCGAAAGATGGCTTCAATCACCGTACCACAGACAGACAGAGATCCTTTCAATCACTCCAGAGGGTTTTCTTTCCTTCTTGATGTCTTTTTTACCCAAAGGCAGCAATCTGGGAATACAATCGCACAAGTAATAAGTTTCCTGGAACATATTCTCTACTGTGATGGAGTCCTAAAGTCCAATTGTCCTAATGGGTTAAACCCTCAAGCCAGGAAGGGATGCTCATTAAGAAACGTAAAGAGCAGTTTGTATTTATTTATGACTTCCTGTCCAAACACCCATTTTGGTAAAATCTTTTTTGTAGATGAGCTGATTGGAAAACTGATGAACTGTATTTGCATTGCATTCTCATTTACAGATGTTCTCTCATCTCTTATATTTTAAATGTTTTTTTTTTCTTATTATGGTCCATCACTGATTGCATTACGACTCTGGAAATTATCCGTTCAACGTTTCCAATCTCACTGCTACGGTTTAATGCTGCATTTTAATTTACAATCAAGTATTATTTATATTTTAGCTAAATTTTTAATTATTTTCGATACATAATAATGTTTGCACTCCAGCGATGGACACGTTCGTCATCCAAAAAGAAAAGAAAATTTGATTCAGATGCTTCCACTTCTGAGGTATGTTTTGCTACAAATTTAACAAATTTTTTAGAAATTTATTGTGGGAATAAGCATTTTTGTAGGGGAATTTGGATTTTTTTCTCTAAAATTCGACTATTTTTTCCGGTTTTAATATTATGAATGCCTGGACATAGAAGATTGCTTAGCGCTAAATATTGAATTTTCTATTGTGTTTGAATTAAAAAATAAACTAATAGATCTAGTAAGGAATGTTTAATGTTTTTGTGAATCAAGGCCGTATCCAGAGGGGAAGGGGGACCCACGGGCAGCCCCCCAGAAATCTTTTGCAATGTATTATATATTCCTCCCTAAAACTTTGCTTTACATAAGTGTGTCGAAGTCTGGGCTCCCCCCCCCCCCCCGAAAAAAATTCTGGATACTGCCTTGGCTCCGGAGCAGGGGGAGCATGTTAAGAATTAGGAAGGGCAGTGTATGCTTCAAAATCATATCCTTTATATATACATATATATAGATATATATGATTAGAAATGATATTGATATGAATTTTTTTACATATATGATAGCTTTTTGATGTATATATAGTAGATGTATGTTTAGATCTTTGGTGAAGTTAGAGGAGTGGGTGTTTGGGGCTTCTGCAACTTAAATTTTTGTAACTGGTCTTACATGTATAATGCTTAGGATAACTCTGAAGGCAAGGCTTCGAGGTCTCTCCCCAGGAAACTTTTTGAAATCTTCTTAGCAATGCAACTTCGGGATACTTTGGTAATGTTAGAGGAAACAGAAAGGAGTTAGGTTACTCTCCCCCCTCCCCCCGCAATTTTTTTCAAAATAAAGTCTTATATCTTTTAAGTACTTTTGGTGTCGCTCGTGATAGTGTTCAATGTCCTTTCCCTGAAAGTGTTTCTGAAAGTAAAGTGTCTTAAAAGCGTAATTTCTTTTTTTAAAACTTGTGATCTGAATTTTTTGCCGGGGGGGGGAGGGAGGAGTTGACTTGCTCCGAGGGGGTAGTTCCCCCCCCCCCCCCGGGAGATGCCTGAAATAAACACGGAGTATATCTTTAGAGACAAGTATTTATGACTAGTAAATTTTCAACTCTTTTACACTTCGTATTGGTGTTTAGTCTGTACATTTTTAGGGTGACCCCTCCCCCTTTCTCCCACTCTAGTTACGCCTATGGCCATGACAGCATTCTCAGTTGATCTCTCAACGCTAGCCTCGTATTTCGCAAAGAAATATTTTTTCAAAGTTTTCAAGTGAAATTTTTACTTACTTTGTACTTTTTTCGACTGCAGAACACCTATCCTTGTGCTTCTCCGTCTTTCGAAACAATTCCGGCAAGTACTGTGTTTTGCTCATAGCTCTTTTAACAACAATTTCATGTATTTAAATATTGCTAGTGAGTGACGGTTCAGGGGTCAGCCATTTATGTTGTCAAAAGCATCACGGTCGGGCAAAACGGGACACTTTTGGGTTGACCAAAACGGGATACAATTTTAATGTGTCCCGTTTTACCCGCCCATTTCCATTAATGTTTTGGAAATGTGTTTAAGTTATTTCAATTGAAATAAGTAATGAATTAAAATATGTATAATCAATTACAACAATTTATTTTAATTTTAAATAATTATATTTTCGAAATAAAATAATTTACTTTACTTTTGGAGTACAAACAATCGGCCTGAGTTACGTACAAAATGTAGTTATAGGTTAAAACTGTAAGTCAGAAAAATGTTTTGACCAAAAATTCATTCATTGACGTCCCAACAACCATTAAATCTGCAACAAAACGAGGCCAGATCCGAAGGATCTTCAAGTTCAGTCATAGCATCTAAAAGTTTGAAGTCATCACAACCACTAGAGACAGTATTGATTGAATCATCTAGTGATTCATTCGATTGGTGGCACCGATAACACTAGCACAAACGCAGGACTTATCCAACCGTCCACTTCGACAAGAAACAAAGGACTTGGGCTATACTATCGCCCTTCACTGCCATTTTCTATATCACCCAAAGAAATTCTACCTCCACCACGAGTGATTGGACCAAGACCTCAAAATAAACACGATAGGAGAAGAGGGAAAACAGCAATTATAACAGGAAGCCCTTATAAACTTGAGTTGGAAGAAGAAAAGCGTAAAAAAAAAAAAAAAAAAAAAAAAAAAAAAACGAGAAGGAACTCAAAAGCTGAAAAAAAAGGGCTGCTAAAACAAGTCTCTTGAATGTTCCGAAGAGAAAATAAACAATGCGTAAAAGAAAACCAAGTGGAGATGCAGAACAGGCAGATAAAGTTAAAAAATGTTACTCTGAACCTGAAAGAAAACCACAATCATCATTTGCAAAATTGAAGAAAATGGACCAAACATAAGAAAACCTAAAAAAAATCAGCAGTTAGCCAAGGTTGGACGTCGTCGTCTTCAGAAGATGAAACTGAAAAAGATGAAGCATGTATTTTCTGCAACGCTCTGTATCTTGAATCGAAATCTGGAGAAGGCTGGATACAATGCTCGAGCTGCCAATGATGGGCCCACGAAGCATGTTCCAGAGCAGAAGAAGAAGACGACACATTTTTATGCGATTTCAGTCCCTATCCCGTTTTACCCACCCTTGGTAGGGTAAAACGGGATCGTGTAAGACTTTGTGAAACCAGTAGTTTTCACATAAATATTATTGAACAAATATGACAAAGGTATTTTAAGTAGTTGCAAAGGTGTATACTTTTAAATGACGTCTAGCTTTGGAATGTACCTTGCACCCAATAAGAAATAAAGCGAAGAATAGATAAGCTATCCCGTTTTGGGGTACTTTCCCCTACATGAAATTATAGATAAATTAAAATTTAATTGCTATTTGCTTGTACTGAGGTGAGCTGATGGCATAAGTGGAATGTTGAGAGGAGGAAGAGAAATGGGTAAAAGATTCCATAAAAACACCAGGTAACATCCCTTCAGGTGTTTTCTCCCTTTCTGCTGTTCTTTCACTTTTGTCTTTTTTCACTAGAAGGGTCTTGGGTTTCTTTCTCTAAAATCCTGTCCAATGTTGTCTGCCTTTGACGTTTTTTCAGAATTTTTCCAAAATGGTTAATAACATTGTCGTTGAACAAGTGAATGCTGTTGACCACAGCAGTGTTGGGATGCCATTTTTCCACCCCTCTGTGTTTTCTCGCAGGGGTAAGGGATCATTTATAAATGATGTCACGCTTCGAGGGGGAGGGGGGTTCGTGAAATTATGCCAAAGTCTGACGAGGGGAGGGGTAACAAGAAGTGTGACATCATGCATTATGCAACATAGCGTGACATATGTGACAAAGAGGGGAGGAGGGTCCGCTGAAGTGTGACATGTTGTGACAAATGGGGGAGGGGTGTCAAAATGGGGGAGGGTGTATATGGGGGAAAAGCGTGACGTCATTTATGAAGGGCCCCTAACACAGCTCTTTCATTTCTGCAAAGGAAATGCTTTCCTTACACTTTCCTCCTCTAAAGAAGAAAGTTCTTCAACCACCTCCTCTTGCTGCCCCCTTAAAAAGTTTAAATTGTCAGTAAAATCTCAAAAAGTATTAAAAATTTTTAAAAAATCCAAAACGTCAAACAAATTATCATTTCCAGACGAGTTCAAAACGAGCTTAATTTCTCGATTTTTTTCTTAAAAAAAGCCAAACTGGCAACCCAGCTGTCCCCTGCCGCCGAACGAATCACGGGACAAGTACGAATGGCCAGTTGCATTTTACTTGAACAAGTTGGACGAATAGCGAGTTGTGCGAATAACGAGGCGAACGAATGGCAGAGTTCCACTGTATAGTTTGAAAACATATGTAAATTAAAAACTTATTACGTATTTAAAAGCTCTGGGGAAAAAATGCATACCTGATACTTGATGGGTCACCTGATACTCGATATCCGGGAAAATCAATATTTTGACAAGAATACGAAACTTTTGAGGTTCTGTACTGAAGCTCCAAAAATCTCAAAATATGGGGCTGTCCCATAAAATCCGGAGCGATTGGCAACACTGCATGGTTGTAATATTCTTATAAGTTTATTAAGAATACGGAACTTTTGCAGTTCTATACTGAAGCTCCAAAAATCTCAAAATATGGGGCTGTCCCGGAAAATCCGGAACGCTTGGCAACACTGCGTGGTTGTGATATTCTTATAAGTTTATTAGAAAAATCATTTGTTCAACAACATTTTATTTTCTACATTTGAATTAAACTAAATTTTTATTTCATATCTACTTAGATAATCTGCAAATTTTTCACCTTTTGTTACGAAGAATAAATAAATAGCATACCTTTGGTCAGTTTTCCTTTTCTTTCACGCAATTCCGTCAGAGTTACTTGGGAAAATATAAATAAATTATCCAGCTTCATTAGTAGTATGAATTGTATTTCATTGGTGTCATAATACGTTTGAAATACTTCAGTTCAAGGTTAATCCCCTACTATTTTATATAGATCAAACGATAATGCTTTGATGAAAGTCCTTTGCATTTATTCGCCATGTCTTGTATAAATTCTATAACAAACATCAACGAAAAAAAATCAGCAAAAGGTTGCATAGCGAATGCGTTCTTATTAGCTTATGTGGGTGGATTATTTTTGTGTCTAGTTCCGCAGAAAACAGTCTAGAAAAAATCAGCACACAACATTTTCTGTTCGTGACTTGTTCAAGGGTAGACCGTTAAAAGCAACAAGTTTCTCAGAAAGTAGCCATCTGGGAAGTACATACCACTTTCACTTTTAAAATATATTATCAGAACACGGAACTAACGTAGATTAAAATGTTTCCATGGCAATTTAAAAGGGATATCACTTTTTATTATTTTCATTCTGCATCAACAGAAAACACTGCGAATACTACTAATTTTTGTAAGTTTCCATTTAAAAAGTACCAAATTTTTGCATTAAAATCGTTCCTTTAGCGCGGTGATTATACGTATGTTAGAAACTTAAATTTTACGAAAAACACATACACACACACACACACACACACACACACACACACACACAACATATATATATATATATATATATATATATATATATGTTTTTTAATAACAAATATCATTACTTAATTGAAACTTTTAAAAATTAGAATGCTCTGTACGAAACTTTCTTCAAAATCTTTCATATGAATACTCTATCTCAGGGTTTTCAAAACTAAAACTGCTCGGTGGAGGACGTGCTTTGCAAAACAACCCCTATCAATCAGAAAAAGACATGTTTAAGACTAAAAGCATTTTTAATTACATCTGTATACCAAATTTTGTTTCTACAGTTTCCCAGGGACGAGCGCCATAAACGGCACACGAACTCCTTTAAAAATTTCGAAAAACCGCCCAAAACATTATATATATATATACTCACGCCCGTTTATAACAAAATCGAAGTGACCCAATAAAAATTTCGTTATAAAAACTACGTAGTAAAACAAGGGGGAATTCAAATTATTACGTTAAACGTTATAACCGCAAATTCACTATATACAACTTCGTGATAAACGAGCGCGACTCTATACATATATATATACATAAAATATATATTTTAAATCAATTTATAAAAAATCAGAGTCCGTGGTGCACAACTTCAAAAAAAAAAAAAACTACATCTGTTTAGCAAATTTAATATTTATAGTCCTAACCGGTCCCGGCAGTGGACCAGTTGGTAGAAGCTCGGTTCCAGCAGAACACCGAACTTGAAGAAACATTGACCGAGGTCAGTGTTTGGGAGGGTGTCTACCTCTCGCGTCCATGCTCGCGACTGTTTCGCTCCGGGCCCGTGTACGTTAATGGAAGCTGGTGCACGTAAAATACGTCGCGGCTCCAATGCTCTCCACGTAAACGCGATACCTCTGGGGGTGCCAAGCGAAGTGATGGTCTCTCATTTGGGAGCTGGCTCAAAATTAGGAGATCTAACAGAGGCAAGGCACAACGTAAGCAGACCTCTTAATCTGATGCTTATTTTCATTTAAACCATTGCCTTCTTACACTTACATTTGAAAGGTTACCTTTCAAAAATTTCATTTGAACGATTCATGTATTCCAATTTCATTTTCACTGATGTACCAAAAAAGTAAAAAAAGGGGTGGGGGAGAGAAAGGTTTTTAAAGCTCACAGAAGCAAAATCTTAACTGGAAGCAGTGACTGAAAAACATTTCATTTGTCAAAAATAAATTCACATTTTATATTTATTTGTTAATTCTTTAAAAATATATTTTCTATTTATTCCAACCCTTTATATGTACTGTAATTTGTATTTTTCCTCGATTATATTTATTCACGTATATTCCATTTTTTTGGAACACGGGTTGTAGCTCCAATCATTACAAAAACATTCTGCAGAATTTAACAATTCAAGTTGCGTATTATTTATACAAAACAGGAATTGTTAGACACAACATTTTTATTTTTACAAGAAATTCATGTTAACTGTATTTGTTATGTTTATTTCCTTCATTATATTTTCACCTGCAATATAGTACATTATATTGTACCCGTATATTATATTGTACTTTTAAGCGTAAGAGGGCGGATATATTTTATATTACAATAAAATTTCTCGGGAGCGACCACTCTCCAAACCGAGAAAAATCAGTCTTACGACGGCTTTTTCTTTCATTAGCTTGTTAAGTAACCTAATAAAAAAATTTACGAATTATTACTAGTAATAAGTACCTTTTTTTTTCTTTCTAATGGGGCTGCAGTATTGGTCCTCAACCATTGCAGACCTAGTGCGCCCCCATAGATACCCCAACTCTTTCAGCGGCACCACAATGAGTGTGGTACCATTGCCGCAATTTTTTTGATGCTTAATTTTCCCTAGATGGCGGCACCTGAGCTCTCGTTGATGCAAACAGCACTAGGAATTTTTTAATTTAGCCGAGAGTATCCATGCCAAACGGATACTCAAGTAATAAGTAATAAAAGCAATTGTTTATGATCCTCTTTACTAAAGGTCAAGACTAACGGTCGCCACTCACCATTGGCTACTATAAATTTTTATGTGGCGACCACAACATGTTACGTCGGTCGCCAAAATTGACGACTAGAAAAGGTTTGTAATTTATTATTTAAAAAAAAATTAGGGCTTTGTGTAATTTTGAAACAAAGTAGTTTGAGGTATATATATGCACATGTTCGTACGCAAAATGAACCCCCGGTTGGGGAGGGGTGTACTCAATTCTAACCACAGCCGTACCGTATATAGCATCTGAGGCCTTCACGGATTACCCCCCAGTATGAGGGGGCACGACTGCGGCGCTGTCCTCCTTGTCTTCCCACAAACTCTCTGACAAACTGACAACCAGCACCAGCCATAGGGGCTAGGCTGGCAGAGCTTTGCCTACCTGCTTTACCGACCCGGGGCCATAGTCATGCTACAAAGCAAGCCTTACGTCACCCGGATCGGATAATGCTATTTTAGTCGCCTCTTACGACACGCATAGCTACGTCGGCGCTATTCTACTCCCGCCACCGCAGGGAGTGGGGAGGGGGTATCAGTTTGAAACATGGTTCAAAGTAGCCACTAACTTTTTTGGGTTTACTGGCCACTGGCCACCATCAAATTTGTCTCAAGCATTACTCTTTACTAAATACTGCAATTAGAAACGAACACCTAGACCTATCTTATAAAGAAAAATATTTAAACCTATATAAATCATCAGGAAATTTGCATTGTTTTATTTCTCAAAAAATTCCTACTTATCTCACATTTTTTTAGTTCCGAAAATAGAACATTTATATTAAGGGGATTAATGCCTTAAAAAATTAGTCAATAACAAAGATGGTCGCTGATAGGAGTTTTACTGTATTTTTTTAAAAAAAATTGAGACGCATTTCAGTAAAAGTTTTGTGTAATAATATCCATCATTAAGCTTTTTCATCAAATATCTAGGAGAGTGTTTCTTTGCAAAAAAATTTTCCTAGATAAGACAATCATTATACCATAATAATCTACTTACAAACAAATTTCATCTTATACAGAAGATTAATTTTTTCGATAAGTACCAAATATGAAAATGTGCAAGAATTTTTTCGTCTCTATATAAATGGATGTATGAGAGAGCTTTGCTTCAAATTGGAATGAAAGAAATGTTTATTTATGATTCCGTTGATTGAAAACTGAAATGTTTTCTAGTGTAACTGTACGAGACATGCGGGGTATACGTACTTATCTCAAACAGTAACATTGCATACCGAATCCGAGAACAGAGGAAATAGATGAAGTAACGATTTCAACATTTGCAATAACAAACAGAGTTTAACAGGGTAAGTTAACAGAGCTGGCCTTAAGATTTGTAGGGCCCGATTGGGAATAATTTTGGCGGGGCTTCCTTTTCTCGATTTTTTGCAATTTTGGTACACAAATTGCAAAAAACCGAGAATTTTTTTTTTTGCAATTTTTCAAAAAAATTGCAAAGACCTCTTCCGGTTTTGGCGAACTGTCAACAAGACATAAATTTCCCTTGTTAAGTTCATAATTTTGCTGTAGTATATGAAGAAATCAAAATGCACTTAAAAAAAAGATGCATTTTAAAACAATAATAATCTTTTAAATGAAAACACATATTTTGAGGTATAACGCATGCAGTAGGCTTGTAACCTTGTTTTAACTGTTTTTTCCCGTTCCTTCTCTTTTTGTTTCTTTTTTTTTTTTTCGTCCTAAAATATTTAAGCGAAGACCCCTTAAGGATAGGGCCTCTTTAGGCGCAGGGCCTATTGGGAGCAAATGATCTAATCAACTTAAGATCGGATCTGCAAGTTAACATAAGTTTTGTAAAAAGAAAAAATTTAATTCAAGCCTTACGTCACCTTACCGTCATTTTTGTTACCTTACATTGATTTAGTGCCTACGATTTTCATATTTTTGATTTATATTGAACATTTGTCTTTTAGATTAATAAGGAAACACTTGCTATCATAAAACGCTGCTCTGTACTTCGAATCCGTTGAAAAAAAGAGTTTTAACCTATCATCCTTTGCTCCTTTTGATGTTTCCCAAAGTTACTCAACAATTTCAGATAACCTTTCAAGCACACTTTGGCATTTGATTTTTATAATAAGTAATACAGTGAAACCTGTGTAAGTTGATCACTTGCGGTGCAGCACGATAGTGGTTAACTTAAGCAGGTGGTCAGCTTATAGAAGGTGGAAATTTTTTCCCCATTTCTTACACTATGCATTTATTCATTTGTAACTAATTAAAATATAGCTTCATGTATTAACGTTACTTTAAAACAGTAATTAGCTATTTTTTTCACAATTATCTAAAATATCATTAGAGAAATTTAACCTGGATGACTTACTTACAATGCATCTTATACAACTTTAAAATTAAAGTACTTAATTAAGATAGAGACAAATATCTTATTAATTATGTAAGTTACTTGTTTGATTGTAAATATTTCCTAAAAATGCATATTTTTTTCAAAATGGCTGCATCAGATACAAGAAAAATGAAGAAACTTATTTAAAGAATAAAAGAGTGCTCATAGAAGATTTCTCTTATGGTTAAGTTACGAAGAAGTTTAGAAACACTTTATATTGATGTTTCATCCATCCAGACAATATATATAAATAAAAATGTAAGTGTTCGTTTGTGCATAGCCGCAAATTTCCGAAAGTACTTCACCGATTGCTTTGAAATTTTGCCAGTAGACAGAGTGATTCAAGAGGTTGGTTTATAGACCCGTAAGAAAAATACCCGACAGGTAGTTCCTTTTTTATTCCAATTTTAAGCAAATTTCTACATAAATTTCCCATTATGGGGGTGAAAAAAAACTTGCACATATTAATATAATATATCGATCGAAAGCGCTGATTTTTCTGCACAAGATGGAATTTGTTCGAAGTTTCTAAGTCAAAAAGAACGCCAGTTATGAGCTTTTTAGTTCGATTTCTTAAGGCTTACCTTGATCCGAAAATAATAATTAGTAATAATAATTTAACTTTGTGCAAGTAAACGTAATAGAAATATAATTTCACGTTAATTTAAAGCACAAATGAGCATTAAAACGCAAACTATTACGTAAACGCATCTATTACGTAATAATTAGTAGTTTCCTCAACTTCGGGTAACATAAGCTATATAAATAAAAATGTAAGTGTTCGTTTGTTCATACAAGGCTGAACTTGATCCAGTTTAGCCTTGGTTTCTAACCTCAAATCTCCGCAAGTACTTCACCGATTGCTTTGAAATTTTATCAGAACATGTGTTTTTATATATCACTTATAATTTATTTCAACTTTTATTTAATTATTTCGTTTTTAGCCTACTTTCCCGTAAAAGTAAAAAAAAATAATAATAAAGCATGAAAGAAGGCTTAATGTATCGTGAAAATATCGTTAGAAATCAAGAAAAGTCTGTCTGTCGGTCTGTCTGTCTGTCTGTCTGTCTGTCGGTCTGTCCCCCCCTAATAACTTTTGAACGAATTGTCCGATTGGAAAAATTCTTTTTGCATTCGAAAGATCTCTGCGAGGACATCTCATTTCCATATTTTACTTTTTGATTTGAACGATTTTTTGTTCAATTTTGAACAGTTCAAAAAATTTTAGCATTAGCGCCTCTGGGTGAAAATGAAGCAAATTATGTAAACTCTGGATACAAGATATAAGTTCCCACGAACAAGCTCACTGGAAGAATTTCTTGGCGTGAAATATTGATTTGAACAGTTCAAAAAAAAAAAAAAAAATTAACATACCGCATACGGGGAAAGTTCAATCCTATATAATTTCTAATCTAACGGACCGATTTGCTTAGAACAAACTTTATCGCAAAGCTCTTATGACGTAGAACATGTACAAATAGAACTAACGAGCCTATTTTCCTATGAAATTTTTTGATCGGGATTTTCAAGAATATTTTTTAATTAATGAATGATTAAATGAATAAGCAAAAGAATGAATGAATAAATGAGTGAATAAATACATGAATGACTTAATAAATAATGATTGAATGAAAATGTATTAACGGTTGAAAAAGGTATATTTGAAGCAATTAAGAACTAAAGCTAAACGAGAAAGACAGAGAGAGAGATAGCTAGATTATAAATTTGAATTCGGTGTATACGGGAAAGTAGGCTCGTATAGTTCTAGACGGAACTTCTTGTTTAATGTTTTATTAAGGAGAATGAGCCACTGCAACAATTGGCAGGGTACAGCTATTTTCGTTTTGATTTAATAATTTTTTCTGTTTGTGTTGAAGTATGTTTGCACTCGACGATTAAGGAGAACTTTAAAACAAAGGTTACTTATTTTGAATAGCAACAGTTTAATTTAGCAATTTTCATTTTTTAACCGACTTCACAAAGAAAGGAGGTTATACATTCGCATTGTATGTATGTCGTTTTTTTTTTTTTATTTGTTTGTTTGTCCACTCATAACTTCTCACCGATTTTCATGATTTTTTTTAATCGATCGGAGGTGGTTTCCCATAGGTTCCGTATCTCCGTTTGACCCTGTTCGATAATCAGAAAAAAAGTTATGAGCAGAAAGATAGTCATTTCTTTGTTCTCTTATCCATAACTTTTGAATAAATGAATCGATTTTGATGATTTTTTTCTTTAATCGATAGAGGGTCGTCTGACTTAAATATCGCACATCAATTTGACAACATTTGTGTTTTAGAAAAAACATTACGGATGAAAAACAAGTATTTTTTTATTTTAATTGGAAAGGCATGGATTGATTTTTCTTTGTTGGGAAAACTATTAAGGAATATAAAAGTCATTGTTAGAGAAGCTTTTGTGGCCATTTGGCTGTAACATTAAAAGCAATTACTGCAAGAGTTTGACTGAAGGCTTCTCTGAGGCAAAAAATAAATTCAATCTGTTTGTTTGCTAAAATCGACTTCAAAACGAAATTTATCATACCAATAATTAGCTTTTAGTGCCTCAGAAAGTGTGCTTTTAGTGCCTCAGTGTTCAAAGAAGGTTTTCTCTTTGACATGGATATTTTTTAAAATAGAGTATTTATACAAAAAATATATTTACACTAAAAATTATAAAATAAAATAAATTTTAGAAAAAAATAGAACCGACTTCAAATTACAAATTGCGCTAAAAAGTGAAAAATAAATTAATTCTTTAAACAACATCGATGTGACTTTTAAACATAGTTTCAGAAGTCGGTGAAAAATTAGGATAGATTTGTAATCTTGAATCAATTACAAATATAAATGGACCAGAATTAGCAACAGTTCCAATATGAATATATGGTGTAATGGTAATTAGACGCATAATTTTGCACCGACTTCCAAAACTATGTTTAAAAGTCGCATCGATGTTGTTTAAAGAACTAATTTATTTTTCACTTTTTAGCGCAATTTATAATTTGAAATCGGTTCTATTTTTTTCTAAAAATTATTTTATATTCAAAAATTTTGTGTTTTTTCTGTTTGTATTGAAGTATTTGTTAGTATTTTTGCACTCGAAGATTAAATGGAACTTTAAAACAAAGATTACTTATTTTCAAAGTTAACAGTTTCATTTAGCTATTTTCATCCTGATGTTAATATTTTGTGTTTTTTCTGTTTGTGTTGAAGTATTTTTTTTAATATTTTTGAGCTTAACGATTAAGGGAACTTTAAAACACAGATGATTTATTTTGAACAGCAAATTTTTAATTTAGAATTTTTGTGTTTGTGTTTCTTCTGTTTGGATAAGGTTATTTGGAATTTTTCAATGTGCCGAGCCAGACAATATCAAAATCTTCACAGACAATGGAACAAAAAAAAAAAAAAAATGCCCACAAGCATTGTGAAAAAACATAAAGCTCAAAACCAATCAATCAAATTGAGTAGTTTAGATCTTCTCATGTGTACAATTATATATTCCGTGTTCTAGAATGGCAAAACCAGACAATCTATATTTTCAGACAATGAAACTACAAGCATTGTCAAATGAAACATATTAGAAATATGTGCTTTTTCTTGCTTTTCCATCGAACCAGACTGAGCCACAGCAAAGCGTGGCCGGGTACATCTAGTACTGGTATAAAAAATATCCTGGAAGTTTTAGTTATTTTAGTTTTTGTTATCTTTGCAAAAATAGATAAATAAATAAAAATAAATATAATAATAATTAGGTGGTCAACTTACAGAGGTTTTTTTAACCGACTTCACAAAGGAAGAAGGTTATACATTCGTATTGTATGTATGTCGTTTTTTTTTTTGTTTGTTTGTCCACTCATAACTTCGCATAGGATGAACCGATTTTCATGATTTTTTTTAATCGATCGAGGGTGGTTTCCCATAGGTCCCGTACCTTCCTTTGACCCGATTCGATAGTTAGAACAAAAGTTGTGGGCAGAAATAGGGTCATTTTTTAAGTGTTTCATCATAACTTTTGACTAAATGAACCGATTTTGATGACTTTTTCTTTAATAGATAGAGGGCCGTCTAATTCAAATATTGCACATCCATTTGACTACATTTGCTTTTTAGAAAAAACGTTACGGGTGAAAAATAAGTATTTTTTATTTTAATTGGAAAGGCCTGACTTGATTTTCTTTGTTGGGAAAACTGTTAATAAATATAAAACTCATTGTTGAAAAAGTTTTTGTTGCCATTGTGCTATAATAATAAATGCAATTACAGTAAGATTTTGACTGAAGGCTTATCTGAGGCAAAAATTAATCCAATCAGTTTGTTTTGCTAAAATCGACTTCAAAACGGAATTTATCATACAAATGATTAGTTTTTAGCGCCATTCATTCAAAGAAGGTTTGCCCTTTGATATGGATTTCTTAAAAATAGAGTAGTTATATAAAAAGTGTATTTACACTAAAAAGAATAAAATAAAATAATTTTTGGGAAAAAAATAGAACCGACTTCAGGTTATAAATTGCGCTGAAAAGTGAAAAATAAATTAATTCTTTAAACAACATCGATGTGACTTTTAAACATAGTTTTAGAAGTCGGTGCAAAATTACGATAGATAAAATCTTTTGTAATCATGAATCAATTACAAATATATTAGGCCCAGAATTAGCAACAGTTCCAATATGAAGTAGCACATGGTGTAATGGCAATTAGGCTCATAATTTTGCACCGACTTCTAAAACTATGTTTAAAAGTCACATCGATGTTGTTTAAAGAATTAATTTATTTTTCACTTTTCAGCGCAATTTATAATCTGAAGTCGGTTCTATTTTTTTCCCAAAAATTATTTTCTTTATAATACTCCCATCCAAATTTGGCGTACATAAGTGGTCAATATAGACAGGTTTTCAAAATTAGATGATCAAGTTACAAAAGTTTCCCCATATTATATATTATAGCGCTAATTACATTCCTGACAAAAGTGGTCAACTTAGACAGGTGGTCAGCTTACAAAGACGGTCAACTTTACAGGTTTTACTATATTATGAATAGAATCCTCTTTATACGAGGGACATTTCATAAATATTGCACAGGTTGGTCGCAACACGTCAGTTGTAGTTCAAAGCTTGAGAAAGAAGTGTGTTATTTTTACATGGTTTTATTTAACTTGACTTGTGGCGGAATTTTGTAAGGCGGTTTTCGACCAACTATTACTGCATAAATTATCTTCAAATTTTGCACACAAGCTTATCTTCGATGACAATACAATAATCCATCCATTTTAGAATTTATTATAACGTTAATTAGGAAAAAAAATTAATAATTTTGGCTCTGAGGAAATTATCAGCATTATCATTTGCCGTTTGGCAACAAGTTTTGTTTGGATAATGCAACGATGTTTTGAATTTAAATAAAACCATGTAACTTAAAACATTTTTGGCGATTTAATAATTATGTTTCATTTGTAGTGTATTGCATTTTTAAGTTACGCGACTTTGAAATGGAGCCTGCAAGTGTCTCGGGTACTGTGACTATTGAAGACCAACGGGCATACATTAAGATTGAAACTTTACGTGGAAAAAATCCGACATAAATCCACAGTGCTTTAAGTGAGATTTGTGGTCTTACAGCCCGGACATGAGTCCACCAGACTTCGACCTATTCCCAAAGTTGAAACAACCTATGCGTGGACGTCGTTTTCCACCTCTGGAAGAGCTTTCTATCGCCGTTACCCGAGCCATCCGCCAGATGAACAAAGATGGTATCCTCGATAGTAAGGCTTCCGACTCGTTGGGATTCGGTCATTGAGAAGCAGGGAGACTATATTGAAGGAATGAAAAGAGATATTTCTGTAAAAATAAAAAATGAAAGTAAAAAAAAAATTGTGCATTATTTATGAAATGACCCTCGTACAACTTGCGAATCTGCTTTCATTGGCACTTTTTATAGGTTTTATAAACAATTCTATACACAGTCTGTCCACTCAGCAGCCATTTTAAGTCATAAGGATTCAATAAACATTCTGCACAGGCATCCTTTTATTCTTTGCATTTTATCAAGTCTGCACAGGCATCCTTTTATTCTTAGACTTCTTTACAAATGATGCGAACAAAATAAACCTCCACAGAGTTGAATTATTCGTTTCTTCATGGAAACCGACAAAGACTACAAATTTTATTAAACTATTCAGATATCTAAAAAATAAGCATCATAGATTCGAGCCTGTTTTATAGACTTGCCTATCATATTCTTCCCACACTTCATTAAATATCTCGCAACAGACTTCTCTACAAATTCCAAATAAGCTGCCACGTTTCACCTAATATCGGGAATATGCGCGTGATCTATTCTTTTTTTTACACCAAAATGGAGCCATCTTTCGAAAGTGGAGATGTGATAATAATTTTTTTACGAAAATTATTATGTTTATTAGTTATTATTTCTATTTGGCCGAAGAAATCCCCCCCCCCCCCATCAAGATTTCTTTTTCTAGTATCATATTGATCAGCAACAGATAATTATATTTTTATTCATCGACATATTCGAAACATGTTGGGGGGAAAAATTGAATTCGAAATTTATTTCGGAAGCACCTTTTTCAGATTTTTGAAGTATTCACCAGTTCACCAAATAGTTGCTTTGACCCACCACTTCTCTTGCTCAGTGTGGCAACGTACAGTAATCCTACAGCTTTATGTTAGGGAGTTGTTGAAGATTAGGTGCTTGCCTTTTTTTTGAACGTGAATTTGCATAGATATTGAATTTAGATTAATAACAATGTAGTTACTATGAAAGTTTTCGGAAATATATAAATTTCATTTCTTACGTTTGTCTACATTTAAATTAGTTTCATGATGAGATTTTATCATTCTAAACAATAGATAAAAAATTTTTGTGTTTTTATCTTTTTCAGTTACTTACATTTCAATTAATTCATTTCAGTCAAAATAAGTATGTATTTACTCATGTCTGTTGGTGGATGTATAGTATGGGACCTCAAATCCGGAACGCTCGGTGCCGCGATATCTAATTTTCCGGATTTCGGGTCCTCAATTCAAAAAATTTTGTAAGTAGCATTAGAGCCCATATAATTTGCTCTGGAAGTTTTTCTTAATATTTTAATCATTTATAGCATTTTGTATTATCGTATATACTCGCCTATAAATCGCGAAATTTAGCACAAAAAACGGAGTCGTCTTACATTTTAGGCAAGTCGACAGGGTGGCGTAGTGGTAAGGCGTAGGCCTCGTACACCCAAGATCGCAGGTGAAAACCTGGTCCAAGTCGGTGGATTTTCAAGATGCAGAAAATCGTCTGCTCCCATGTCGTATGATTATGCGGCAAGTTAAAGCTCCCTTGAGAACCGTTTGGCTTGGATACTCTCGGCTAAATTAAAATTCCTAGTGCTGTTTGCATCAACGAGAGCTCAGGTGCCGCCATCTAGGAAAAATTAAGCATAAAAAAAATTGCGGCAATGGTACTACACTCATTGTGGTGCCGCTGAAAGAGTTGGTACCAATCTCTGGGGACGCACTAGGTCTGCAAAGGTTGAGGACCAATACTGCAGCCCCATTAGAAAGAAAAAAAAATTGTGGCAAAACATACAACAATCTAGACTTTTTCCGATATTATTTTAACCTTTTTAATTAATCAATAACAGAAAAGAATTCCGTCAAATTCTGATATGATTTTATATTCTGCAGCCATTTAATTGCAGTAAAAGATTAGACTATCGGCAAAATGCAAGAAACGCCGAATTTCAATTTTGTGAATGTTCTGTATCGCAAGAAAATTAGAGTCATTTAAAAAAATAAAGCTACAAGAAATAAAAAAAAGCAAAATGTAATGTTAACTCAGAAAGCAACAATTAATAAAAACTCTAGTCGCGAAAACGAACCCTTCTCAGAAAATTGCGAAATAACTTTTTTGAAAACTGCACATTTCCAAAAAAAAAACTGCAAAATCTTTCCCGATTTTTTTTTCAAAAAACAAAAGCTTTTTTTCTTTCGGCTTTTTTTTTTTTTGAAAAAGTTCCGGATTTTGAATTTGGGGTCCCATACTGTACTACTAGGGTTGAGTTTTTGATATGACGTGTATTTAAACCGTGTTTTAACTGGATTAAACTGTCAAAAACTCAAAATTTTAAGTATGTTATTTTAATCATGGAATACAATTAAAGGTCACCAATTAATTTTAATAATATTCTATGTAATTAAAGTACTAATTGTATTCTGTGAAATTAAAAGTAATCATCAATTACTTTTGTTCAAAATAATCAGTAAGTATTAAGGATTGGATTAATACTACTTCTCAGAATACAATTCATTGAATATAAGTAATTAATTTTAAATTAATGAGCTGAATCAAATTGTTGAGTTCTCAATAATCCTTCACCACTGTATTTAGGATCAAATGAATAAATGGTAGTTACTCGGTAATAAAATAATTTTGCAATTAAATAGTAAATTGTCCAAAGCAAAATAATGCTGTAGAAAAATGCTTGAATAGTTAATTGATTAACAATACTTAATATATACAAATGATTGGCTTGTTGTTACTGAAATTTGCTGCAATGGCAGATAACCCTAATTTAACAAGTTTTTGATATGACAGCTAAAAGTATGGTTAAAACAGGATAAAACCATCCTATGTCAAAAACCTAACAACTCTGAATGTTTGTCATTTCTAAATGATAATTATATTAAGTTACAAATTCAGCTACATAATCTATTTTTGAAAGCAAAGGGAAATGAAATCAAAAAAGCAATAAAGGAAAAACAACCCTTGACCAATTCTATTGAGGAGGATAAATTACTGTCGAGGATTGATTATTGTTCCATTCTTCACTTCAAATTTTTTGACTTTAAATTGTTCTTCACTATTTTAATTATGAAACAATGGATAACTATTTAGTTAAATAATTATTGAATTAAATTATTTTTTTGTACAACACACTTCCACAATTTTTCCGTTTTGATTGACCTGATAAAAGTTCTCAATTATAACCTATTTGCTCACCTCGTGGCACCGCACAGCTACTTACTGAGCAACCTGAAGATAATTAACTGAATGAAAAATTACAACAAGGTTCAGCTTTTATCAACGTAGGTTGAGCTATTCTCTCATAAAAAGCTGCAGCTGCAGTTCAGCAGAAAAATGTTTTTGATGTAAATACAGTAAAAAAATTGTTTTGGAGCAATCTAAATGCAATCAATCAGATTTGGAGAAATGGTTCGATTCCCCCAGTGAAGAAAATGCTTGCATTTTCAAGTAAAGTAAAACTAACTACTTGAAATACATAATATGGTTGCAGTTAAAAGAAATTATGACAGCAGAAATTTTTTTAAAAATTTATTACTCTAAAATATTTTAACAGTAATATCCTCAACAAAATTTAAATATGCATTTAATAAATAAGTACATTCACAAAACAAAAATTAAAATCCTTTTAAATTCCACTTAACATAAAACAATAAAATAATTAAGTATAAATAAAACAACAAAAATCACAGTTCTATACTAGCATTCCTTAACAATAGTAAAGTGATGATATAGTAAATTGTACCTCATGGTTTTAAAGGCAAGTATAATCTAAATCTTACTGCATGGACATTACAGTACTAAATATCCTTCCATAGTGTGAGAACAATCATTAAAATGTTAGGTAAAATGTTTGGTACAATCACAGAACATTTTTCAAAACAATCGTAGTCCAGTATGAGTAATACAGCACACAGATAAAATCTTATTCTGTTAAAATTGAAGCAAATTTAAATGTTTAATTGCACTTAAAATACAGTCCTTTTATAGAAACATGAATAATAAATAAAAACTGATTCTGTGTTGGAAAAAGAAAAATTCATGCAACGTGTGAGAAGTTGACATAAAATGTCTAGGAAAAAATAAATTATGAATAAATAAGTCTAATGTAGAAAAGAAAACAATTTCAAAACCAATCAATCAAATAAGCAAAGCAATCAACAAGATTTTAAAGGAAAGGAGCATTAGGAAACTAAAATAATAATGGTCCTACTTTTATTATTTAATTTTCAAGGCAAAAGTTATAATAATATTTGATATCAGAGATTACTTTAGAAAAAACAAGCTTTAAAAAAAATAGGTACCAAGATCAGAGATAAAAGGAGATTAAATTAGAACCGTATTTGATTAGAATTTTATAGCTTATAAATAAAATATAACTAATGTTCATAAATTTCAGTTACGTTGCTTCGCAAAATGTTAGCAGTTTTTATTGATTATTATGTTTCACTAAAGGTTATTCCTTAGTATTATTAAAAGTGACACTTCAGTGCTTGGCTAGTAAAAAAACGAAGACAATAAACATTAAATGAAAGAATTTCACATAAATGTTGGAGAAAATGAAACAGAAAATGGTCCCTTCAACCCAAAGTGAGCATTCATGATCAATTACAATCAGGCAAATTCCATAGGAAAAACAAAATGAAAACATGACAACTATTTTGAATTTTAAAACCAAAAAAATAGATATAAAATAGATATAAATATATATACATAAACAGTGGCTATAATTAAAGTTAACCTGTTTAGACATATGCAGAGTTTGTTCTAATAGGCTTATGTCACTGAAACTTGGTACATACATTAATAATGCAAGTGGAACGCCCATTCAACAAATTCTGCGACAAAATAAAGGTTTTTCGTTTCCAATTTGCTTTTTGTTCCTTATACACCCTAGGGTTAGGGTGTTTCATTTTGTACGGTAAAAAATAAAATGTGACATTTTTGCTGACTTTGCGTAAGCCCAAGTCTGTGTGACATAAAAGATATATGTCTCAAATTTTAAAGATTGGATATTAATTACATTGAATAACAATTAGAGATTGCACACTTGGATCATTTTGTAAAAATAGGCAGAAAATACAATATATCAAGGTTAATTACTTTAATTGGGAAAACTCAAAATCAGAAACTTAAATTAATATTAAAATGGTACACTAGGATTTATAGATAGTATGATTGGCAAAGCATGTGTTTAATTAATCAATTTTAAGCAATACAAGCTCTTCTTTTGTGCATGTACTGACGGTGTCATACTCGACTACCTTTCAAAAAGAATTGTTTCTGTTGCTTTTCCTGCACCAATTCATTAACTTTTCTTATCAGAGCATTGCTCTTTCTGTTGTACTATTGACCACCATAAAAGTGTTAACATAGCTTCTTACAGGATCATGGCAACATTCTGGTCTTTTCCTTCAAAAAATAGGTTCTTAATGAGAGCATTTTTTTGTCATCTGAATCTGGGTAAGTGCTCAGAAGCTGTAACATTTCGGAATCATTCTCTGGAGCCCATTGGCTTACCTTATGTCAAAAGAGAAAAGGGTACATACACTGTTCTCAGAGTAAAAATCAAGTATTTTCCAGGACACTTCATAGCAAAAATCGAGGATATAATTCAAATGAAATAAATTGAACCAGTTTAAACAGAAGTTACATTACAAGCCAGAAAGATTTTTGTAATACTATTTAATTTAGGGCACTCTAACTCTAATGAAATATTTCATATTCATTACTGTAGAAATATATCAGCCTATACATTAATTAGATTTATGTGTTGTATCGGCTGCGTTTAGAATGTCTTGGCTCGTGGCCTAGCTTATTTGCCGTCAGGTTAGGTAGGAATTTGAAGAAAGGTGAAATTGTGTGTTGATATGGTTGCAAAAGAATAGTAAAAATGAGAAAATCAAAGTCATATGAAAAACTCACCTTTGCAAAAATGAAACACCCAAATGGAACCCCTTTTTTCTCACCTCATGCTAAAAATTTGAGCTATTATTTTTGAATAGAATATTTTTTTTGCCATTGTTCCATATTATGAAAATATATAACATCCATCTATGTATTTCTAAACAAGGTAACTTTAATTATAACCACCATGTATATGTTTCTTTGATTCTCATAATTCATCATATCAATAATTTGCAACAAATACTTTCAGTCAAAATAAAAATTCTTTGAATATTTAAACAATTTTTTCAAAGTAACAATTTTCAGAGAGATTTTGCTAATGCTCACCATTTATTTCCATTAATCTATTAATATTCAAGTCCTATTTAAAGGTGCTTTAAAACGCAATCTCAGATTTAATATACCTCCAACGGAGGAAGAAAAAAAATGTTTTTTTTAAATCACCATCACCCTGATATCATGAACTTTGGGAGTTCAATTTTACAAAAGGAGAAGAGGAGATATTCAGACATAAGTTGCAAGATGGTTCCAGTTGCAGTTCATTGAATGAATAAAAGCTAAATAAGCAGATAAGAATTTGATTTTATACAAGAATACATATGCATATATATATGATATATGACACATCCACAGTAGTTAATGTTACTTAGTGCATGCCTGGATTTAGTAATCCAGTATTAACAATGAATGAAGAACAAATTGTTGTTCTAATACAAAAATGTAATAATAGAACATAATGTTTTTATAATAGACAAAACTCTGATTTAGTAAGTGAAAATAAATAAATAAATAAATAATATATTTTATCCTGGAGGACATGTGTGTGTAAATGCGAGGAACACAGCTAGGGGGAAGAGTTTCTATGGCTAACTCTCCCCCAGAACATTTGATCTCAAGCCATGTTTTCAATGAAATAATATCTATACACATGATGGAGATTGTCATGATCAATAGGAGTAATCATTCAAACAGATAATCATGAAAAAGCCAGAAATATGGAGGGGGGAAAAAGAGTGATCTAAATTGCCCCAAAGAGGACATGTTTCACGATGAAATTGGTGCCTTAATATGCATACATATATTAACATACTTTTCTCCACCAGACCCCTACTTGTTAGCCGAGGCCTTAGGATTGCTTGCGCACGGAGCTGGTGGTCATATATTAACACACTAGAATTGGCAATGTGGCTTGAGGACAAAGGTTCTTTTTGAGAAGAGGGGAGCGTCCAACAATTAAAGAAAGAAAACAACTCCGCTGTTGATTAGCGTGTTATTCCATAGTTTGTAAAAATGTTACAAACACCTTCTGATGGGTGCAGCCCAGATTTTTATGCACTGCACTTGATTAGGTGGCAGTGAAAGCAAGTAACCCAGAATGAAAATACATATTTTTTCCCCATTGAAACAAAATAAGCTACTTTTCTGTTTTTTTCTTTTTTTAGCCCCCTTTTTAAAAGCCTTTTATTTTAATGAACAAGTTTATTGGTCCTCTCATACTCACTAGACAAAGGTTTGACTGTGTGCATGTATTATATATGTGTAAAGAGTAAAAGCTCCAATACTCAGAAGCAAGGGAAATACCAAATTAAAGATATGCAAATTTCCTAGATAATTGAGTAAGTGAAAAATAAAATTTGCTCAAAAATATTGAATGTAATAAGGCTACAAGAAAGTCAAAAATAAAATTTTAGAATAACTGTTTCTGGTTAGAAGCACAAATTAGCAAAAATCAAAACCACGCGTAACGAACCTTTATAAAAATAGCAAGCTCAAAAGCAAAGCCCCACAAAAATTTTCGATGATAGCAAAAATGGACCATTCTCATATACAAATACGAATTATCCAGTTCCAATCCCGCTCATTACCTTTTTTGCCTCTCTCATTTTTACTCTTTTCAAACATTAATTTCTTCTAGCTCGCTATTTTTAAAAAGACATATTTTCAAAATGGCACCATTTTGAAGAAGGTTCCTTCATAAATTCAATAGAAAATGTCCTGTCCAAAACAAATGGGTTGCAAATAAGTGCAAGATTCTTTTATTGTAAGCTAGTCCTAACATATAAAGAAACATAAAGAAAAAGCACCATTGCATCAAAAGGCAAAAGAAATGAATGACCAGAACCAACATTTTGCACATATCCAGCAAGGATCTTTGCTTGATGGTTTGTTTTAATTAAGAAGACTGTTTACTTCCACAGACTGATGCCCCTCTGTTTTATTGGAGCAAAGAAAGGAAATATACATGAATAATGACGAGGAATAACATAAAATGAAATGCAACCAGGAAGTGCCCTTATAAAATTGATGACAATTATGATTCATCGTCAAGTTGGCAAACCAATTTGACATCTGCAATAACATCCCAAATCTAATGTAACTTTGGCAGTACTGGCCAGGTTCCCATAGAACCCAATGTTGAACATTGGGGATATTTATCATAAGTTGTTATTGCAAATTCAGATCCCAACCAAAACACTAAATTTCTTTAATTCCTTAATGTATTCACCCGTGTCTGACCTGCGCAAAAGTCATAGAAAAATTTCGCAAATGCTTGTGTCTCGCACGAGCGATCTTGTATCTTGCATTATTTGTATTCTACTGCTGGCAGATTCCATTCTAGTAAAAATAGACTAGATTACAATTATTTTTTTAATGACTTTTACCCCCTAGTCACCCCCACAACTTAAATTGCAAAAAACTAAAAAGGTAACACTATACTAATATATTAATTTTGTGTAAAAAAAAAAAAAAAATCCCCCCCCCCCCCCCAGTTTTTTCATGAAAAAACTTGTATTAAGAGGTAAGTTGATATAGGTGAGTGCCATTCTCTACACCTACTACACTTATTAGTTTTAAGGAATGTTGGCACTTAAATTGTTCATAACAACAATCTAAGATGAGATTTTAAAAATTTTAGTTTTGTTTTAATGAAGCATTTACCTACAAGTATTACTAGTTAATATTTTTGTCACCAAGCAAAATTTTATGCTCAATCCATAAACATGAACTCAAAGAAACAAAAGCCGAATTACAATCCTTGGCTGCATAAACTTTAATTTGTCAGCTACAAATTTCTTTGAGAAGTGTAAAAGGAGCAATAAAAGCCAAAGCACTTAGCGTAATTGAAAAGTCTTAAAATTCTTGGACAAGTCTCCTTTTTTAGAGAGAAAATGGCAAATAAAGGCTGTGAAGAAAATTATTTGAGCTTTCCAGTCACTTGAAGGTGGGATAGATGAGCTTCTACTGTATATATAGACATATGATAAAACACAAAACAGAATGTTGCAGAAGAGATTAGAATATTTTTACAGATACTTTTGGACAAAATGACTAGACCTGAAGGACAAATAATTGACTAGTAAATAATTTACTAAAATAAAAATGAGTCATCTCGATGCACAATCATATTCAACAATTTAAAAAATCAAAATATTGTACTTTGTACCCTAGTTTTGGTCTAAATGTGATATTTAAGTAGCTAAATAATAATGAAAAGGCTATATCATAACCTTAATGTGTTTTTAAAATGATTAAGGATTAAAAGCGAACTCTCGATTAAATGAATATCTGACTAGAATCAACATCTGAAATTTACACATTTATTTATATAATATTATATATTATATCTTCCTAATGCAATAGTGAAATATGTATACTGGTCGTTACATATGTTTATTAAATAAGTCATACTGTTACACTTTGACTGCTAATCAATGAATGATGTAATAAGAACAACATAGAAGGATAGTTCAAAAGTTCTGTTAGGTGACTATATAAAAAGTTTAACTTTCAAGAGTTTTAAAGACTACTGATCAGAATGACCAGTAATTTTACTTGAATACACGTGGAGCAACTGGCAAGAAATAGTTCAAAAATTTTCTAGTACATTTTTAAAGTATACATTAAGTATATATTTATTGGGCAGATAGTATTGTACTTATATGTATGTGCATGGCTTTAGTTACATCTTGGATTAAACCCCGCAAAAAGCAAAAAGATTGAATTTTTTATTGTTCCTAGGTAGAATTTTTAATTGGTATCTGGACTGTTAATTTTCATCTGAAATGCAGTTCCACATTCGTTCCTTCTTTCTTCTTCCTTTTTTTTTTTTTTTTTTTGACCCCAAATTCAAACTTTTAAAGTCCACAAAAATAAAACAGAAGCTATGATGTTGAAAGAAAAATTACAATATATTTTAGGACTTTTTTGTTGAAACTGGGATACACATATTGAATTTGGAACTAGAACAATACTAGAACACACTCTTTGTGTTTGTTTATCAAGAAATGGTCTGAAGCTAATTCTGACAATTTTTCTTCTGCATGCAATTTAATTTCTGGTATAATGTCGATGCTTTTTTTTTTTTTTGTCAATTATTTTTTGTTGTTTTTACGATTCTGATTTCCTTTATTTCCTTGTTCTTGGTCTAGCCATGCACATTTACTGAATGTTCTCAGACCGAATTGTACAACCAACACATTCCTCCAGTACCCCTGGGGGTGCATGTACCACAGTTTGAGAAATACGGGCATAAAAGATATAAGAGCTTCACAAGCAAAACTCAGTTTTTATTGATGATGTTATGATAAGATACTACTTGGAAAATAAGGAAACTGCATGTACCTCACATTTTTATAATGTTTTTTTATACATTGCACTGTACAAATGACAAACTTTGATTTTGCATAACGTGAACTACCTTGTTACCTACTGTTAAGATTTCAAACTATTTTTTCTCGTTTCCTCAGGCAAATTCCTATAGTTTCTTGCATATTTATGTAAAATAAATCCTTTTCTGACCAAAGGTTTTTTGTTAGGAAGGTTTTGAAAGATGAACTTTAATCATAATCACCCTGTGTGTGTGTGTAATACATATTATCTAATAAAAAATTTAACAAGTTCCATCTAGAACTATATAAGCCTACTTTCCCGTAGACATCAATATCAAATTTATGATCTAGCTATCTCTCTTTTTTCCATTTAGCATTAACTTTTAATTACTTCAAATACACCTTTCTCAAGAATCAATACATATTCATTCATTGATTCATCAATTCCCATTCATTCATACACTCATTCATATATTTGTTCATTCATTCAGAAATATCCTTAGAAAGGCAGATCAAAAATTTCATGGGAAAATAGGCTGGTTCAGTTCTGGACAAACTTTATCTGTACACGTTCTATGTTATAAGATGCTTCCGGTTAAGTATGATCCAATCAAATCTATGTTAGATAAGGGTTTATATAAGACTGAAATTTCCTCGTGGGCACTAATGTTATTTTTTATTTTTCAATCTTTAATTACTTCACCAATTTTTTACTTCACTTTATATTTAATGATACTTTTACTATACATTGAGCTATCTTCCATACCTTTTTAAAAAGATCTTTAACGGGAAAGTAGGCTAAAAAGGTTTGAAACTTTTCACAATTATGACATTTAAACTAAAAAAATATGTTCTTATGTCAAACAAATCAGCTGACAGTATATTACAAATAAATAAATAAAATAATAAATTAGTAAATACACAAAATTTTTAAAGAACAAAAAAAGAATTTTCTTTGTAAACCTTTTGATAAAATTTTACTCTCATGACTTGGAAAAAAAAAGAAAAACTTACTTCATTTCTGTAAAAATTGAAATTTTGGTTTAATTGGAAAATATTTTGTTCAGTTCAATTTAAATAAGAAATAAATGTGTATTCTACCATAGTAGAATAGACTGTATTATGAACATTGAAAACTAAATAAACAATTACATCATAAATTCTTTAGCATAACTCGAACATAAACAACCCTCTTTCAAACCCAAATAAATACTTCTTTCAAATTATGAATAGATCAATGCATTTTCTTTTTATATTACTCATGTAACTTGAATAATTTATTCATTTACAATGCTAAATTTCTACAAATAAACAACTGGAGTATTGCAATTTAAATTTAAAAGAAACCAAGAAACCGTAATATAGCTAAACAATGTTTTCAATATCTCTTTGCTTTTGATTAACAGGAATCCAAATGCAATTATTTTTACAAGAGAAACAGCAGGAATGAAAATATATTTGCCCTTTTCAAAATTTTGCAATATTATTCTTTATGGAAACTAGATGTTGCCAAACCATTTACTGGGAGAAAAATTATTATTTTTTTAACTATGCTTTATAGACAAGCCAACCTTTTCGTCATAGATTGTAAAATTTAGTGATAAGATTTAACATCTCTTGTATAAATTGTGCTTTAATGATGACACCAGCGTATGTTCTTTTTTTTCCAACAACATTCAGTTTTCAAATTGCATATTGACATTCACAAACTGATCATTCAATGAAATTAAAAACTGTGCATACACCAAAACATATTAAAATGTCTAAAGATGGTAAATTTTCAATGGTATTTTTTTTTTTACTCTCAAAAAGGAATTAATTTTATCTAGTATAACAGAAAACTTCTAACAACTACCTGTATGCAGATATTCATAACATTATATTTCAAAAGCTATTTCATGGTTTCATTTTAGTCTTAAGTGGAGTTTTAAAAACAACAGTTTAATATTCAAACTTTGTTTTACATCCAAATAAATAAATATTTATTTTTTCTCCCCCATACAAATGTTAATTATTGAAAATTATTTTCCAAATGTTAATAAGAATTTTTGACTGTCAAAAAGACAGTTGAAAACTAAATTAAATGAAAAAAGGGGGAGGGATGCAATGCAAAAGAATTAAAATGTTTGCAAAATATTTAGTTGTCTATTAGTCAAACTTTCCACTTAAAAAAAAAAAACAATTAAACACACAACATTTCTCGTCTTGCTTATAAGTAGGAAATCCAAAATAAAGCAGTACTACAACACAATTATGTGCTCTGTGTATATGGAAGGAATTGAATTACAATAGGCTAG
The DNA here is from genome assembly GCA_038502835.1 of Octonoba sinensis. Lineage (NCBI taxonomy): Eukaryota > Metazoa > Arthropoda > Arachnida > Araneae > Uloboridae > Octonoba > Octonoba sinensis. The sequence continues at coordinate 68,987,611 of CM076604.1, forward strand.
TGATTGCTGAAATGCTCATAAAATAGTTTGAAATAATGAATGCATATGTGATTATAAATAAATACTTTTTGTGCATATGATAGAAAGGAACAGAGTTTCAAATTAACATATTTGCACTTTACAGGTGAAAATGTCTAAAGTTGAAATTGATAATGCTGATCCCCAAATTCCAAACATAATAATGAAAATTCAAAATCACATTCAAAAGATAAATTTTCATGGATATTTTTACATCATAAGAGCAAGTTGGATACTTGCTATTCCAACTACAAAGTTTATATGGAAAAATATTCTTGATTCATTATATTTCCCATGGATCATGATTTGTCATGCAATAATTTAAGTCATATTTACTTTTATTTTTAATTTAGCTAATTAAATTAATTAAATAACTTCTGAATTTTCTTATTCTAATTAGAGTGTGAAATATGAAGAATATTTAAAAGTGCAAGGTTAATTTTTAACTCTGCAATAAGGCAATTTTCAATTAGGGCACTGATTTTCTGCTATCCATTTGAAATCTTTCTGCATGGCCCAATGCATGTGAAGTCCTCCTAAAACTACTAATACATGCATTATGTTATGGCTGTTAAATGCATAGTCAAACTTGCCTGGCAACCATCTTTCGGGAACTAGTGAAGCACTTATGACAGCACCAACCAAAGACCAGAAGTCTTGCATGAAAACATGGTAAAAGGCCTAAGCAAAAGACAAAAAATAATCAATCTGACATCAAGAAAACCATTACAAGAGCAAAATGAAACGGCCGGCATTTTAGTTTTACATGAAGCTTTAAATAGGAATAAAAGTGAGCTCACTGAATTTGGGTAGTAAACAAACTACACATCAATGAAATACAGTCGAGGCTCGATATAACGACCATCTCCGTTCCACAAAAAAAGGTCCTTATAACGGGTGGTCGCTATAAGAGGTAGAATTTAAAAATGTATATGCATGCATCATGCAGTATAGTAATTCCATTAAAATTGCCAATTTTTCAAAGATTCCAACAAAATGCTCAAATTATATTTTATCATTGGAATTTAAAAAAAATTATCAGTGCAATATGTTATAATAAAATGTTAAACAGATTTTAAAGTAGAAAATATAAGGAAAAAATTACATACTTGCAAATCATTCATTTTCGGAAGAAAAAATCAGAAATGGTTGTTTGCCTTTTTAGCACATGTGATTTTTGCAAAACATAATTTTCCATTTCAGTTATTGATGACAAATAGTGTTCTGTATTTTCTTGCCTTTCAAAAAAACATTTTAAAGTCTCGATAGCATTAGACACATTTTTTATGCTAGGAGTTTTTGTTACAATTTCTTCCTCTTCTTCATCTGATGATGATGCATCAATTTCTTCCTGTCCACAATAACGGGAAATTAGTTCATCTTCTGACAGATGCTCGACACATTCCAAGTCATTATCGATTTTAGCGTAATCGTCAAAGTTCAACGTTGCATCCATGTTCATTTTCTGAGAAATTTCTTGCAGCATTTCCTCTTCTTCAACGAAATTTTCATCTTCGATTGCCGGACTAATTATTTCAGCAGTAGATTCCCTTTCCTCTTGCTTTTTAAAACCAGCATGATGGAAGCAATTCTTGATGGTTTTTTCTGAGACGTCATTCCATGCTGCTTTAGAGAGATGCAAAGCTGTTAGGACATCAACTTTGTAATCTTGATCTTCGTCGAGTGCAGAAACAACTCTTCGCAGTAGTAACTTCCTATAATTGCGTTTAAAACTCATAATGACCCCTTGTTCTAGTGGCTGAAGAACAGATGTGACATTAGGTGGAAAATATTCCACGGTGATTGATTTCAACCCATTTAGTTTGGGATGAGCCGTGCAGTTATCAATTACAAGAATAATTTTTCTACCTTGAATTGTCATTTGCTTATCCAAGCAACGTAGCCATTCCTCAAAAATGACAGATGTCATCCATGATTTGGAGTTGTTTTTGTACGTGACAGGTAAGGTTTTGAGTCCTTTAAAACATCTCGGCTTTTTTGATTTTCCGATCACTAAGAGTGGAAGTTTTTCAATACCAGACATATTTGAGCATAAGAGAACTGTTAGTCTTTGCTTGGCTTCTTTCCCTCCACTCGCAGTTTCGTTTTTTAAAACGAAAGATTTATCAGGTTTCATCATGAAAAACAGTCCAGTCTCGTCTGTGTTAAAAATATCCTCTGGAGTATAATTTTTGATAATTTCTTCCAGCTTTTCTTTTTTCCATGTGTCCACTGCTTCTTCATTCACAGAACCACTTTCGCCACAAAGCTTCCGGAATGAAAGACCATGTCTGGTTTTAAATTTTTGCAACCATCCGTCCGAAGCTTTGAACACAGTTTCGTCAATGTCCATTTTTTGAGCAAAAGTTAGAGCTTTTGACTTCAGCAAATTTCCATCTATTGGGACATTTTTTGATCGCATTATTTTCAACCATTCATATAAACCTTCTTCGATCTTCTGAAATTTCCCTTCACGGGACCGATTTCTAGAAGATTTGACTTCAATTTCTTCTTTTCTTAAAATTGAGTCCCGGTTGTTAATGATGCCAAATAAGGTGCTTTTGGGAATTTTGAAAACTCTAGCAATTTCGCATTTTTTAAAAACTTTTTTATCAACTTCATTTAAGATTTTAATTTTAGTATCTAGACATATCGCATTGCGCTTGTTTGAACCTGCCATCTCGTTCAATAGCGAAAATGCAACTCCTGTTTGCAGTATGCATTTCACTGAAGAACCTTATTCTTTTTTCGTTCCTTCCCCCAGAGGATAACTAATCCAAGGCACGTGACCTGGAACCTGTCAACATTCAGGTTGAAGAGCAGGTTAATTTTTCTCGAACCCTCTCATTCACATTTCTGGAAGCAGAACTTCTGAGCTGACATGACACCACCAGTCACGGACAGCAAGACTCCTCGTATTTCGGAGAATCGACCCTTGGGAAAACACGTGATTCAAATGACAAAAACTACCAATACATCTGTCAACCCCTTTTCCTAAAATCCATAAAGTCCACGTGCTCTCTCCCCCTCTCTATTCTTTCCATACTATGGTGAGTGGTAATCCCCTCCCCCTGTCAAAGTTGGACTGACTGAACACTGAAGGCTGCATGCAGCTTGTCAGTAAACTATAATCAAGGTCATTTCAAGTTACAAATTTAGAAACATGTTCTTTTTGGAAAAATACCGGAAATAGTGTCTGTTGAATGCGGTCGCTGTATTGGATTGGGCGATACAGAACAGTCGTTATACCGAAAGCAAATTAACATAGAGTTCATAGGAAGAAAGTTGGGGCTTTTATCACTGGTCGTTATAATGGAATGGTCTTTATAATGCGTGGTCGTTATAACGAGCGTCGACTGTAGCAGTATTTTTTTTAATTTTTTTTTTGAAAATTAAAAAAAAAAAAAATGTGCACCACCAATTTAAAATAAAAACAACATAATTAGGTAGCCCCTCCCCTTCCCCCGACACATAATACATATGTACATTCAAATTAACTCAAAAAAAAGGAAGAAAAAATTATTACTTAAATGAAAGATCTGTATTATCACAAAAAATCAATTTCTTACTGAAACATTATTCTAAGCTTTTTAAAATACTAAATATTTTGCTTGCCTCAAGGTAGAAAGAAAAGCAGAAAAATTCGTCACGGTAATCTTAAAATTAATAAATTAAAAAAATTTCGAAAAACCGATTTTTAATTTTTCTTATTGGTAACAGGTTTTGAAAAGTTTTTGGATCAGAATCATCCATGAACAGATCATAGCTATGAAATTAAACCTAATGAATTTGAAAGCAATTAAAATGAAATCATAGGTAATAACAGCCGGGCCCAATAAACCCAGTGTGGGGGGATCAGGTCCAAAATTAACTTGAGGCCCCCTCTCAACCTCAACTGCAATGTTAAACAGAAAATAAATCAATGAAAGTAGGTTCATATTACATAGATAATTTTTAAAAAAAGCAATGATATAAAAAAATTAGAAATATTATTCATTATAGACTAGCTATAAAGTAAATTAATAACAATTTTTAATTAATGTATTCACTATAAACATAATTGCTCAAAGTCACCCGATTATGTGATGAGTGAGTGGGGGGTGGGTAGATTTTGTTCAATACAAGGCCTTTAAAATTTGTGATCTCGGTAATACAGTCCTAGAGCTCATGGCACAATCTATGCCATTAAAATTTTTAGGGGGGGGGGGATTGTTTTTAGCAGCATTTGAATGATTTTCCTTTGGGGGTAACTTTCCAGGCGGTGCGCCTGAGGTAGGGTGGGCACTGGGCATGCCTGATTTAATTGTGTGTTTTATAGCTTTGACTTTTGTGTCAATCATAACCAACCAATTGCTGCATGAAAATTTAGCTTTTGCATACCAAGTGCGGCCTGTGTGCTAAAGGTTGCTGGCCTCCGATTTAAAAAAAAATGGTTCAGTTTACAAAACTTTCACAAAAGTGATAACATTAAAAATTTATTCTTCACAAAATTCAGAAATCTAAAAATTGAATCTATAGCTATTCACTAATGAAAGAATTTTATTTTCTACACACATTTCAATTAAATTTACCTACGTACATTTATAATTTAAATTTTATTGCAAATATTAGTAATTTTTTTTCTAAAATAAAATTTCAAATTCAAATCTTTTTTACAAAACTTACATAAGGGGGACTCTTACGGGGGAAAAAAAGAAAAGGAGAAGAAAGGAAGAAAGAAAAAAAGAAAAAGAAATATGTCTGAAATAATCTTTGAATATTCTTTAAGCATTCTAAGAGAGATTTGAACTTCGCAAAATTTAAAATAAACCAAATATGTTACCTATAATCAGTGATTAAAAACAAGTTAAAGACACCTTTATGTTATGCATGGTACACAAAATTTTTACATAGTTCTGCAGTATAATTTCATATATAATTTGAAAGTCAGTTTATTATGTCATTTTATGATGTTTTTAAGTATTTAATGGTGTTCTCCCCCCCCCCCCCCCGCATGCCTTTTATGGATTTTGAAAGAACCGAAACAGGCTAATATGACATTTCACCTCTCATATTAATTGCATTGAACTGACAATTTCTGTACTAAAAATTCTTGCCTTTTGATAAATATGTTCAATATTTGAGTGAAGTATAAATATAGTATAGGGTTCAAAATTAGCAAGTGTGTTATGTATCTATATAAAAATGTTTTTTGTTTGGATACATCACCATTCCCAAACTATTTGTTGGACCTTCTACATATTCAGAAACAAGCGTCTTCTACTATAAATCTTTGTTAACTTCAAAGGTTTTTCTGATGAACTTCACGGCCACCATAGGTCATGCAAAATTTCTGATTTTAAAAGGCAGGTCAGATTACACCTAAAATTAACTTTTTCATGTAGGAATGGAAGGTTTACGAAGAAAAAAGTATTGATTTGTTTTTGAGCTGCTGGTGAAAAAAAAAACAATTAATGATACTAACAAATAATAAAACATTTCAGCTACAGTATGTAAACACTTCAGAATAAACATAGTACATGAGGTTCAATTTCATTTTAGAGTAAACAGTGTTGCAACTGTTAATTCTCCAAATGTAGCATTAAAGAGGTCTAACTCCATTTTATAATAAACTCCACAACTGAAATATTAATTCTTTAAATGTTGCTCATAGACTGTATAACAGGTTTCCTGAATAAAGTCTTTTATTTATTTTCCTACAGTTAGAGTGGAAATAGTTGTAAAGTGTACTTGAGTTGCAATATCATACAGCTGATCTTAGAACATAACTAATGGAGAAAATAACATTTTGTATCACAATAACAATAAACTTTAATGAAGTTTAAATATCCCATAGCTAAAGCACAATTTTAATGATACAACTCAAAAATTCTATTTAAAACAAACATGCTTGATCAAAGTTAGTTGTGACTTCTATGTGATAACACATTCATAGGTAGATGAAGTTTTTAAAATGATGAAACATAAAACTTAAAATATACCTAAACACAAAATATTCTTTATACACATAGAACTTTTTTGCAGGGGAAAACAACAAGCAGAACAAAAAACAAAACTAGCAACATGCACTTTTGGAAGCAGATAGGGCAAGCATAGTATATGCAAAAAGAGTGCAATAACGAGCAAGTTCTAGTAGGTTATAAAATCCAAGCAATAAAAAAAAAGCAGTTTAAAATAACTATAAATTGCTACACCATTATAGCAAGCAGGCCCGTCATTTAGGGGGATCATGGGAGGTCATTCGCTTCTCCGGCTTGGACTTGAGAAATATAATGTATTTATATGCATGCACATGTACTTAGTTGCTATTTTACTGCAACATACATCGAGTTTATACCCTTACCCCCCCCCCCCCCCCCCCCGAAAATTTGGAAATGACGGGCCTGATAGCAAGGCAGATAGAATTGATGCAGAAAGGGTTCAGCAGAATGCTTACCCTTTGCTGACAATAGTTCACCAAATTATAAGCCTATAAAATACCAAATTTCAAAAAAAAAAAAAAAACAACATTTAAAGAAAATTTATAGCATATCTTGCAAACAGTTTTTCTCTTTGAATGTAGGAACAGAACAAGTCAAATATTAAAAAGGCCTGTTTAATATAATGCGAATTAATGCCTTTTGTTGTTCTTTATATTTCTTTATGCACCTAAAGTTAAACAACATTATTAGAGCTATATTAGTTAAGGCAAAAAAATAATAACAATAACATTTTCATTATAAAACTCTGCTATCAGAAAAGATTATGCTGATTGTTAATATAGAACACTGTGGTTCTTGCAAGCACTTCTAAGACATAGATATCACATGAATAAAGTTCCCCTGCAGACTGTTGACAGAATAAAACATCTAGATTTTTTTATTTAGCATGGATACCTTTATAACAGCATGGGAGGAAAAACAGAGAACAAAACATCTGTTTCAGAGGAATATTTTTTCTAGGAAAGGAAGGTGAATTTTGAAACTGTATTAACGAAATTCCTGTAAACCAAATCAAATATTTATAAATGACAAATAAATTATAAAGGATAACACTTAGCAATTATTTTTTTATTATAAAATAATAAAATAACATAAAAACAAAAGAAAAACACAAAATTTAAAAACTTAAAAGATTTCTTTAAGCTTCTATAATATACATCGTTTATTTTAAGTTTACAGGGTAAAACCCAGATTTTGAAAGGGAATTACTACGGCCCACAGTTTATAAAAAATAAACTATCATTTCATTCATATGCTTAAAAATTAAAAAAATTATAAATATTCATTATTAAAACAGGCGACTTAATCGTGCAAGTACTCGTCAGCCGTTTATCAAAAAACACTTCATAGTAATTTCAATAAAAGGAATAGATGGCAGAACTAAAACATATAATGCATAAAAAAAAATCATAACCATGGTTTGATACTGTATTCCATGTATCATCCAGGATACCAAAAGAGAGGAGGGCTTAACATACGCCGGACTTGATTTTCCTCTTTTACAACAAATATAATTCAAAATGAGATAACTGGAATGAATGGAAATTTTACAAATTCTGCAAATGGTAGAAGTGTTTCATGCAAAAAGTCAAATTGGGTTTGGCATGCTTTAAAAAACGTTTCAAAATGTTTAGTAAAAAAATCTATGTTAGTGTTGAATAAAAGATGTGTGTATATCATATTATAGGTACTTTTGCAGGCTAAAATCATAGATTGAATGAACCTTTTGAAAGCAACAAATTTGGAACAAATGATGATGAAAACAAATAATAAGTGAGCATTGAACTTTTCATAATTTGAACATTTATTTTCTCAAGTAACAACCTGAAGTTCTAAAAAACTTTTAATTTTGGTTAAAAAAAAAAATATCGAAAGATACATAGTGTTACAGGCCTGTGCACTACTCAACATGAGTCTTTTCAGCATTTAAACCAGAATTTCCCAAACTATGGTTAGAGGAGATAAGAGAATCCTCTATTGGTTTCTTTCACCAACAATCACCTCTTTATATACACATGGGAGAAAGAAAAAGAATTACTTGAAAAGTAATATACATATTCATCTAATTCTGTTTTTGCCGGAACCTCTTTTGCATGACTTAACACAAATTGGAAATAAATATTTCATTCTCATTTTATATGAGCCAAATCCTTTTTTTTTTTTTTTGCCTAGCAAAGAGTTTATTTAGAGAATTTGTCAACCTCTGAACTAGTTTGCGTTTCGAGTCCCTTGCTTTCACCAACATTTTTAACCGACTTCACAAAGGAAGGAGGTTATACATTCATATTGTATGTATGTCGTTTTTTTTTTTGTTTGTCCACTCATAAATTCTCATCGGGTGAACCGATTTTCATGATTTTTTTAAAAATTGATCGAGTGTGCTTTTAAAAAGTAAAAAATAAACTCATTCTTTAAACAACATCGATGTGACTCTTAAACAAAGTTTTAGAAGTCGGTGCAAAATTAAGATAGATAAAATCTATTGCAATAATTGATCAATTTCAAGTATATATGGCCCAGAATTAGCAACACTTCCAAGATGAGGTAACACATGGGGACATGGTGTAATGATAATTAGACTCCTAATTTTGCACCGACTTCTAAAACCTTGTTTAAGAGTCACATCGATGTTGTTTAAAGAATGAGTTTATTTTTTACTTTTTAGCGCAATTTATAGTTGCTCTGCTTTGAAGTCGGTTCTATTTTTTTCTCAAAAATTATTTTATTATTATCTGCACTATTCATGCATTTTATCTTCGGAAGAAATTTAGTACATAGCTTAATTCAAAGGGAAAGAATCAATATACAGTGAAACCTCCCTAAAGCGACCACCTCTCGTTCCGCCGAAAAGTGGTTGTTCAAGGAGGTGGTCGCTCAATGGAGGTTACTTGAAAATATTCAATAATAACGTTAAACATATCCAGAAGTGTCCAAAATAAATAAATGAACATAAACGCAATTTTAAATATTTTGCGATCACACGAGCTTTTTCTTTCTCACCTAACGCATTTACGCAAAAAAACTAAAGTTAGGCGTTCTTTCGATTACTCTCCTCTTTTTTGCACCCTCCGACTTTTCTGTTAAACTTTCCGTTGGTTAAAGCATGAAAAATTATTCCATATTCATCAAGATTATAAATGCCTATATCATCATAACCTGCAAAATGACGAAAAGAACAATTTTCTGATCTCTACTCTTTTTGACTGTGCCCACTCTTTGATGAGCATTTCCTTGTTTTCTAAATTGTCATGGATTTGAGTTTTCCCGCATTTAAATTTTTCAGCCAATTTCCTTTCAGATTTACCACTTTCATACTCTTTTATCCTATTTTTGTGAGTAAAGAATTGCTTTTTTGTTAGATGCCACTTATAAAAAGTTGAAGAAATGTTCTTTCAATATCGATTGTTGGTTATAAAAATGAATTCTCTACTGAAAGAAAAGGCTTGTTTCCGACCGCTCGATCACCACCAAGCCACCAGGGGCTCTGGGAAATGGGGTAAGAACAACGCACCCCAGGGTTTGTCGGTGAAAAAAACGGGGATATCACTCTATCCTTATCTCATTAAGAGGACAATGTGGTAGGCCTGTTTGTTTGGGCTAATGTGTTTCTACCCCTATACAGAAGGAGTTATTCAATGCACACGTGTTGGGAAAGCTAACTTCTTCGAAGGCTTTCTGGAAAAAATGCCCAACAATTGACATCTGAATTGTAGGGTATCCAGGGGAGTAGAAAACGACACAAAAATTAAAGCACCGCTTTTTACTGATTGTAGCAATTGAATGATGCTGAAATAATAAAAGTGACAGTAGTTTCTTTTTTCTTAGAAGAAAATGTGGTCGTTTTGAGAGGGGAACTGTTTTAGTGTGGTCGCTTAATGGAGGTCAAGTTAGCATTAAATGAATGCGGGGAAATTCTGTTCCGGCAAATTTTGGTCGTTTAATAGAGGTGGTCGGCTAGAGAGTTTCACTGTACAGGGTATCTGCTATACTGAAATTTTCAATGCCATGATTTTCCCATGACTGTTGCCTGCAACTTTCCAAGACTTACACAAGACAGTTTTTATTTTGACAAAAACTCCGCTGTGTTTCAAATCAGTCACCAAAACCAGTCTTTTGCAAAAATCAGATTGCATTTATCTGAGCTATGCTAATAACAGTTGTTTTTGAGTACTTTGAAGTTACAACAAATCACAAAAATGCTTGCTATGTTTGGATTTCCTTTTCTTTTTTTTCTGTAATTGATTATCGTAAAAAACAACAGCAATTTAGTAACCTTTTTCACATTTAAAAATATTATATTAAAAGAATTGATTTCTTCACAAAAAACATGATAAAAATGTTCCATTTTGATCAATAAAAAATAATTGAATAAATATTATAATTTTAAAACAATATGTTTTAAGTGAAAGCACTTAAATTTCTTGTAGTGATGCTTTAATCTTAAATTTAAATATTACTAGTAGTGCATAGAAAACTGTTAAGCTAATATTTTAGAATAAGATTGTTTTTTACTGTTATTTATTATTTTTTTCAAAAGTTTTATAATAACTGAATCAAGTTCACAAAAAAAAAAAAAAATCAAGAAAATTAATTATTTATACTAAAATAAAAGTAATAAAATAAGCCATTCTAAGCTTGCATATGTTTAAAGTTTCAAACTACAAAGTAAATGAAATATTTGCAGGGTTCAATAGGATTGAACGCTCGAACAGAGTAAGCAATTTTTGGGAAAGTTATTATTCTCGTTAATTTTTGCGTAAGAAATACATTGTTGTGCAGTTCACAGCCTTGAATATGGTGAATATTCCCAAAACAGAAAAAACAGCACTTTAGCAAGATTAATGTATAGATTTCAGAGCCTAAAATCCAATATAAACTTTTAATTTCTATGATTTTTGAGCTTTTTTCACTGAAAATCACGACTTTTCAAGACAAATTTCAATCACTATTAAAATGCATGACTCTCCAGTTGCGCGGATACCTTGTATATAGTGAAATGTGCATATAAATTTACAAATTTTCCAAAAGTCAATAAATTGTAATTTGAAATTTTTTTATATCTTCATTTAATGTTTTGAGTTAGTTACTTATAGTACAATGTCACAGAATTTATCCACTACCAAAGTGGAAAAGAAAATGATTTCTTTGGAACTTAAATTCAAATTTTAGATTGTCTTGCAAATGGACTAGGTACTGCGTCTATAGGAAAGCATTTGGAATGTGCTTAAAATTATTTTTACCAATTCTTTACTTCTAGAACCAATCTTCTTGTCTCTCTCATAACGTCTTTTTGCAAATATTTTACACATAATCTTTAGGAACATGTTTATTGTGTTAGAACAGAATTAGGTGTATTTTACTTACGATTTGGAAACAATGGGATTTTTTTCGGACTGTTCCCATTATTGAAGGCTTTTATACTTAACTGCATATCGCATATTATGATTTCAAATAAATCTAACTCTTCCTATGGTACTTCCAAATGTGGTTGTTTGTATGCAACATTATCTCAAAATATTTTCAAAACCTAGCTGAAAGACTGAATTTTATTTTCTTCTCCCCTAAATAGCATTTAGATATCAGAAAAACCATGTTGATATTAAATTATTTTTTTGGATTTGAAACTTTTTTTCAATGTTAATAAATAGTTGAGAATGATTGTCTCACATTAAAAGTTATAATTTAGGCAGTTGTAAGGGACTGGGACTGAATCAAATTATCTATGCATTCAGCATTAGTTCTTCGATTCTTTCCTTCGAGGCTTAGTTATTTTATTTTTTACTGAACAACTGCCACCAATTCTTTGTATTTTAATTTTAAGAAATGTAGTTGAATTTTTTTAAAAGCTCTACATTTTAACAAATATCTTACAAACGTTGTATTTTCAGGGTCAGCGCGAGGCAGACAGGTGCTGCTTCACAGCACAATGCAATTAAATGCAGCAGCTATTGATGGCTAATTAGTTTATTCCATAGTATGATGCTTCTAATTAATAAGGAATAAAAGTCTGTCCTATGAGTACTTAATATTTAAATACAGAAACATTTATTAATGGCAATATTTTAAATTGCTATTCCCTACAAAATACATATAATAGGGCGCAGAATCTTTTGTTGCCTCATGGCGGTGCTTATACTTCCGCCGTGCCTGTGTATTTTTTGGCATGTTGGGAACTGACCAGAACAGCGAGTGCCCCCCAGTGATGGTTTTCCTCGGTTTTACCAGTTTGCTAGGATGATACAGTGACATATGGTACAAGTGATTTTGAACAAGTATGTGCTAAGCAGCATGCAAAGAGGATGAAATCAATTATTTCAGAGAAAATAAAAGTGCAGTGTGCTTTATGCCAATTTTGTGTAGTGCAACATAAAAATGTACTATTCTCTTGTTATGATGAGTGAAATTTACTTCAAATAGTGTGGCTAAATCTCAAAGAGAAAATTACTCATCTTTTCACTCATTTTCAGAGAATGTTTCAAAAATTAACCAGGAGGGAAATGCAAACATTTTGAAATAGTAACTTTTGTAACCACCTTTGTATTCTGAGGATGAAGCTCTTACTTGACTAAAGGGGAAATAAAAATGGAATGCAGAAGAATTAATTGCTTTGCATGCAACAGATGAAGAGATTTTGAACTCCTTAATGTGTGCAACTGAAGGTTAGTAAAGTGACAGCAATTAAGGAAATGAAGACATGTAGTTCAGTCAAACACACATCAGACTAAAATGTTAAAATTAAAAATCATTAGAGGTAAATCCCAACTCGCTTGTAAAAATTTTTAAAACATTTTACTTCATTGAAAATGTAAAACATAAGGTTTTCAAATATATATTTTAAACATAGTATATATGTTTAAAAAAATATGTTCTATATATGTTCTCAAATTGTAAATAGTTTTTACTTTGGAGCACTAAATTGAAATATTTTTGCTTTATTTTTTAAAGTCCTAACTAAACACTCTTGCAGTTAGCACTTTAACTAAATCTTTTCAGGTAATTCCTTAAAAAAATCATTCTTTTATTAACACTGCGTTAAAATTCTCATGGCTTAAAAATTAAGATCAGGGGTTCCCAATCTAATGGTCGCAACCAAATTTGGAGGTCGTGAGACAGTTCTTATTGGGTTTTGAAATTACTCCAAATTTTAAAATACATAATATTATAAAGTTAAAGTACAATTAGTTGCATGAAAAAAAATTAGTATCAATCCCCCCTCCTCACCCCCTTTATAACAAGGTGAATTACCAGTCATAATACTCTCACACAAACAAGCATAAAAAAAAATTTGTGACGGTCAAGACAAAGACTATGTAGCAAAGCAATGTTGTCAGGAATAGATTATTTATTTATTATCTTATTTTGGTTGGGCCTAGAAGTATGCATATACCTTATCTTAATTATAAAACTGGGTAGTAGCAGGCAATTTCAATTTTCGATATTGACAGGGTTGCCATCTCTCTCTTACTGTAACGTCACTATATAACTAATCTGTCTCGTACTACTACTTTTCCTTTATTTTGTCCCTAAATGCTGCGCTGGGCTGGTTCGACTCCTTACTTCAGAGAAAACGAACATCGTTTTGGCACTCCTCTACTTCAATATTAATAAAAATGAAAAGTGCAATGACGGACTAATGGACCAAAATTTTAGAAGTACTTATTATAAATGCAATTTTCTTGCACTGTCTAATTCCCAGGGGCAAAGTGTAGGTTTGTGACACTTGTAACTCGCCAGAATGTATGTTACAAGAAAAAAAGAATTTAAAAATCACACTCTTGTCTTACTGTGTTTGTATTTACGCTTAAAACAGAGTTTAATACAAATGCATTTTGGGGTTTGAACTCAACATGATTTGGGAGATCTTTTCCAGCAGCACACTGCAAAAAATCATCTTGTAGTTTATGATCCTGTATTAACCGAGACAGTTGCACCGTCTCAATGATTAGATCCAGAAGATGACACGGCAATTGTTTATTTATCATAAAATTTCATGAAAGGGTATCTCTTCAGTTCTTGCAACTCCACTGTAAATTTGTTATTTTACATTGTTATTATGAATCTTGTAAAGATGCTTATTTTGCAAGAGTCCAACTTCACTAAAATAAACAAATTTATAGTGAGCTTGGATGTCGAGTCAGCTTGGATATGGATACATGGAGGGGGTCGCAGGCTTTTCAAGCTTTAAAAATGGGGTTGCGAAGTGAAAAAGGTTAGGAACTACCAATTTAGACAGAAAAATAATGAACTTTACAAAAACTTCAAAATACAACAGTATTTTAATCAAAGGCACAGAAAAAAATATAGCTCAACCACAATATTAAAATATAAATAAATTGTAAAAAATAATCTTTTTCTGAAATTAATACTGAATTAGGCAGATGTTTATGTTTTAGAAATTGGAAAACACTTCCCATTTTAGAAGATAACATTAAAATTATAAAAGGCTTAGAAACTACATAAATATCTTGAGTTTCACAAAAGGAAACAGAGGAATTATCTCTAAGTGAATACTTATGTATTTTTGGTTGAATTGAAACTTTCTTTATTCAATGTAACAATACCATTCCTATGACTTTTTCACTAATTGTAAAATATCTATACCATCTAATAAGGTAGAAGATATCAAGCTTTCAAATATGATTCAAGTTTTTGATGAAATTAATGCAGTAAATTTAAGTAACACAAATATTTCAGCAATTTTTTAGCCAATAGAATTTAAAAGAAAAATCATTTACATAATGAATCTATTTATATTCATTTATTTAATGATTGAGAATTATTTTTTTAAGCTATGCAATTTATAGATATAAAAAAATGCTATATTGTTTTAAAAAAGGGAAAAAATGAAGTACATAGGTGAAAATAAACAATATAAAATATTTGAGCAAATTTAAAACTGAAAAAAGTAGAACATTTAAAAACTTTACAAGTATTTCAGTACAGAAGTTTAGTTTCAATAAATTCATATTAGATAAAAGAATTAGAACAGCAGAAGACCTAAAACGCACACCTTGGGATTAGAGGTTTTGTGCTTTATTGATTTTGGCACTTTACAGATAATTTCATAAATGGATAAATAATATTCAATATATTTGCATATTTTTATAAGGTTAAAATACAATGGGTATTAAAGCAAAAACTATGCAACTTATTTATCATTCACAAATAACTATGCTTCACAAAAGTTCATTATCCTGCCCTTTTTTATGGTTTGTATAGCTACATTTACAAAGACAATCTGGTATTATTTTTTTAATATGAATGTTATTTTTCATTTATAAACTTTGAATCAAGGTTAAAAGATGATACACAGTTATGAAATTTTATTTGGGTTACTCTTAAGTTCTGAAAAGTTATGTGGTTTGTAGAGAATTGCATTTTATAGATTGGTGGTTTAGAGGTTTTCTACTGTATATATATGTATATCTATCTCACACAATTTTTACAATCTATTTAAAAACTCATTACCTCAGGATGTCCACCACCATAGGATGTATATCTAACACATAAGATACACAAACGCATGATGAACATTGCAGCAAAACTAATTCTGCGTTCCCATGGTCCTACCGCAAATACTGCTGCATGTAAAGCTTTCAAAGCAAACATTGAATAGATGAATAATAAAGTATATCTTATAGGCCAAGGCAAACAGACGGTACCAACAAAGATAGATGTAAATCCACCTAAAACCAATGAAAAACACTAAGTTAGGGTAGGTATTGAAAATATAAAAGATAGAATGTGTAGACCCTTTACAAAATATCAATTATACAAAAATGAATCATGAATGATGCCAGAATTTTTGCTAGCAGAGGACAAAACATAAGAACAATAATTTAAGTTTTGTAAATTAACCTCATAAGAAATGATTTTCCATGCAGTTTGTCATTTAACTTAAACTAGTGGTAATTTAATACATTATAATATAACATTTTGTTTCATGCGTTAAATATAAAAAAAGTGCAGTTTTCTGATAATTTGGTTTCTAAATTTACATAGGGAGAAAAGGAAAAAAAAAGATAAAGTATATTCTACAAGGAACATTGTATAGCAACAACCAGTTAGTTCCCTTGCAAATGCATTTTATACACATCAGCTAAGAGAGTGCTGATGGAAATGAATGTGTGCATTCCAAGTTAGGTTTTTTGCCCCTGAAATGAATGTTTGGCATTTCCATATTAGTTTTTTTTCCTTCTGCATTCTTGCTTTTGCATGCTGAAGCTAAACCAGAACATCTAGAACAGGTTACAATAAGAAATGTAAACATGGGGCACCATGTACCTTTAAGGGACATAGGCCAATTATTCTGTGTTGGAGCCAGGAGTTATGCAATATGTAAGGAAAATAGATCATACTCTGCTACAGTTTTATGACATGAATATATTAATGTATCCAGTACCAAAAATTTATACCATATGAGGCACTTAGAAGCAAAGGGGGGTAAGTGACAAAATTGAAAATTTAGAGATAACCAGGGCAAATGATAGAGAAAGCACTATTCTATATTGGTGCAAGAGATGTTAGTGATATCTCTAACAGGTGCTCCGCAACTACCTGATTTAGAAAAAAATAACATTAAAGGTCCCACAAGATCCAAACTTTGAACGCGTTTTTCTCGGAATCGTTTTTTAGTCACTTACCTCCCTTTGCTTCTCACTTCCTTATATGTGCAATTATTTGTACCATGGAGCTTGCCAACAGTAAATTATGTTCAATATAACCCTCCCCCCAACCTTCACTAGTAAATTTTATTTCAAATAGAATAATAATTTTCCATTTCAACTATGGTACTTTTTTTTACCGTGGTATACTGAGGAGCGGGACTTTCTGCACAGTAAAACCGTGCTGGGGTTTTACTGCACCTATAAATAATTTTAAAACTTAAAGATACAAACCTCCTAAAAATTTTCAAAAAATCTTACCACAGCTTTGAGTGACCCAAACACCTGCAACATCCCATTGCAAAAGACGCTCATATGTAGAGAAACCAGAGTGATGGTTCATGAATAAATGATAAATAGAACTACCAAGCCAGGGACAGATGGTTGCTGCAGCATGAAAATAATGGTTTTTGGCAAAACGCCATTTCATCTAAACATGCATTACATTATTCTCCAAATGGCATTCAAAAACAACCTAAAAAAAGGGGGGGGGGGGTCAGAAATAACTTGAAGTAAAATGAAATGAATTTTTAATCAATCATTAAAATTATCAAAATAAACTACAATACTACAAATGTTTATACAGTTTTGTGCTTTGACACTATTTGAATCTATATTTGTATGAAACTCTACTTGCTATAAATTTTTGCCTAAATCAGATTTGAAAAAAAAAAAATCAGATTTGTTTTTTGCTTTAAACTTAAATCAGGCTGTTTTTTATTATAATTACACAACTGATTCTTGTTCAAATAAAAAAAAATCTTAATTTAACTGCGATTAAACACGAGAAAGAATAGGCATAATATAATTTCACTTCAAAAATGTATGAAAATATTTTACAAAATCAAATTTTAATACAGTAGAATCTCATTAACTAGATAAATTCATTCTTTTTGCTTGATAACTTGATACATATTAACTGAAATTCACTAATTGACTTACTACCATTGTAACACAATTTATTCTTTTAAACCAAGAAACGGCTTCATTATGTTTTGAAATTTGACTTCATTGTCCTCTAGCCAATTGTTCAGATCAATATTTTAAAACTATATGTCAAGACTTTTTTTTACCTGTGAGATCATGAAGGCAACAAAGATCATTGCTGCCAAAATCGGAAGTATTCTTAAAACAGGGTTGGAAAAAAAAATCAGAATTTCTTTTAATTAAAGCAGTTTTTTGAATCTAAATTAGCTGACTGATTACTTTATAAATGGGTCATTCTCAGATAATGGTAAATTTTAGCTTTAAAAAAAAAAAAATTTTTTTTTTTTCAATCCTAATTTTTTTCATGCCAAAACAATTATTCATGTCCACTTATCTGGGAAAAAATCCCAGTAGAGATCATTTGCTTTAATTACACCTTTAATTAATCAATTATATTTTATTGGGACATGGTAATGACAAATAGGAACATGGTAATGACAGGTGATCCATGGAAATAACTATAGGCTAAATAATTACACTAATAGTTAGGTATATTTGTGTAAAGGAATATGTGTTAAACTATATTAAAATCATCTTCATTAGTTTATGTTTTAAAAATGCATTTACAATGAAAAGTTTAACTTCTTTTGGATTTACAACTACAAATTACATATTAATAATCCTCTAATAGTTAAAAAAAATACATAGTATTTTAAAGTTATTCTTACTGCCTTTATTTTTAGTATTTTGTACCCTTCATATTTAAAAAAAAAAAAAGATTAAAACATCTATTATTTCTAAAAATAAAAAAAAAGCTTGAAAATACGTAAGTTAAAGCAGTATGTTTGAAAATAAAATACAACCGTATTTTATGAATTTAAATATTGAGTTCTTTATAAGAACTGAATTTCTGTAGGTTAATAAGGGTCATTAGAAGATTAGTGGAAGAATCTAGAAAATTTTTATAACAACAATAATAAATTTAAATAAAACTGCTTATTAGAATCCAAACTGGCTTTCGTTATTTCTTTAAGATCACTTTATATGTGAACAAATCAAAGCAAAAGTTTATAATCAACTTAGTCTGCAGGATAAAATAAAGGCAATTTCCTCTCAAAATAATTATGAATTTATTATAAAGTCAAAAACTCATTACCATGTCCTTAGACATCATTACCATGGTGTTCTGAAGACACGGTAATGACATTTTTTAATGTTAGGCCTGCTTATGACTAAACTATGGCAATTAGAATCAAATACTATATTTATCCTAAATGTAGTCCTAAAACTGTCTATAAATCATTCAAAAAATTTAACTTTAATCACTTTATATTTCAGTAACAATAGACATGGTAATGACACACAATAAAGACACTGGTTAAAATTTTGGTAAAAAAATAACAAAATGAAAAGGTTGTTATTTATTTGAACCAAAGATGAATTGTCTGTCAGTAAGAGCATGTTGTCCTGTATTGCTAATAGTTTGATAGTGTAAAAAGTGGCACCTGGTAGTGAGCTAGAGAAAAATAACTTCCACACCATGGTAATGAGTTACTTCTAGGGACAAATTTTGAGGGGGGAAAAGGAATATAATTTTCCCTCTTTATGTGAAAAGATCCAAATATATTTAAAATAGAGAAATGAAATATACCTAGTTGGTTGCTGTCTATGTTTTTAAAGCTTTCCAATTTTTACAGTAGAGATTCAAATTATAAAGTCTGCAGATAGGGACATGCCATGGTAATGACATTTACAACTTTAAAAAATTTTAAAACATTCAAATTTTCCTTTTTTTAATATTTCAACTAGAGCACAAAATAGGGTTTGAATAGAAGTGTGTGTAAAATTTTTAAAATTCATGGTGGACTTAAATCAATTAGTATTTTTAAGCCAGGGACATGAAATTTACCATTACCGGAGAAAGACCCAAATAGTGTTGTAAAATAACCAGACATTTATAAGTTAGGGAAAATGCACAAAATTCATAAATGCCCGTAAGATTTTTTATAGAAATACCGATTATTGTCGGACAGATTTTTTATTAATGATTCTTCGAACCTGATAAATATAATGTAATTTTTTTGTAATTTATTTCTTAGATGTAGTCATTGATATCGCCACCTGCAGATATATATATATACAGTAAAACCCTGTTAAAACACGGGTATCCGGGGACATGTTTGGCACCCGCGTTATAACAAAACCGCGGTATAGTTTCACTATACCGTGGAACCATGTTTAATTTTATCAATTACTCATAACTTTCCTTCTACATATAGTATAATTTTTTCTTTTCTTCTTTGCTGCTATTTTATTTATTGTAATTGCTGTGTACGATGTCCACATCTCAACTGCGCAATCAGTCAATCGAGCAATAGGATATAAACCAACTGTGTTTCAAGAAAAAGGGGGCTTAAAAATATCTATGTGGTCATCAATCTGGGATTGTGAAGAGGTCGCAAGAAAAAATTAGATTTGGAAGGGGAGGAACGCACTTCACAAAGAAACAATGTTTTAAGCCTGTATACATACACACTCAGTCACAGCAATTGCACCCAATTTTGAAATCAAGCTATATAGTGTCCTAGGTTGAGACAGAAAAAGCGTGAAAAATGTGTACAACAGGCCTATCACCTTAGGGCTTTTTCTGTTAGTGTGCGTGGTAAGGGGATAGCAGCTCTTTGGCTAGAATATGTGTGTGCTCGGGCTGGCTTTATTTACAATGGTTAATAAGGAATAACCTTTAAATAACAATGTTAAAGGATGGTTTAAACGTCGTGGGACATGATGGTCACAGCAGAATATTCGATTAACGGGGTTTTACTGTATATACTATATATATATGTTTTGGTTTTGGGTAAAAGGATTCAGTTTGAGTGATTTAAGTTGGTTTTCGGTTTTTGGTTATAAATTGGTTAACAGGTAACCCCTAACATATATTAGGTTACATGTTACCTAATAATAATTTCATCTTCATTTCCAACATGGCTTTCTCAATTTTTGAGTTATTGCGAAAATTACAGTGCGAACATCAAAAGTATCTGCTATCTTTTTTAGGGAAGCTTCTAGAGCGATTCCCAAGTTGACGACCTGTCAAAGTTGACCACTAAAGTGCTGCCCCTCAAGTGGTCAACTTACACATATTTCACTGTAGTCGATATGCTTACATGTTTAAACTGGGAGGTGGTAATGGTGCAATCTGGGAGATCACTTTTTTTATGCAAGAGCGAGATGCTTGGCAGATTAGAGGGGGTCAGTAGATTCTCAGGCAGTGCACCATCAGACTGAGGGAGAAGGGTCCACCCCAGTTTAAACATACGTGTCAAATAAGGATGGATAGAAATTACCTCCCCCCCCCCCCCCCCCGACTTGAGTGTCTAGATCCGCCACTGGCTGAAGTAAGAAAAACAGCAGAAATCCTGGATTGGTTCAAATATACTGAAGTTAAAAATGGAAAGTTCCATCTCAAAAGCTGCCAAATGCAAGCAGAAATGCAAAAAGCTGCCTTCGATGACTTTTGAAAATGTGCCAGATTGGTGTAAAAACAACTGTAGGACATATAGAAGAAAAGTACCAGAAAACAAAGTTTTGATAAATAACAATGACAATACTAAAAAGAGTACATAAAATGAAAAGAGCAAATTTTACGTTTTTGCAAACTTCATATAGAAATCAACAGCAAGAAGCACATTTATGTTGCAACTTACTGCATCAAAGGATTTTTACCAATCTGCTTATAATTTGACTCTAATATTAATACAAGATAAAATAGGTAGTGCAAATATTAGAATGATAGGGCTGGATATTATACTAGATAAATGCGGCTTTTTATCAATTGAATGTAGTTTATAAAACCGTACAGTATATAAATAAAATTTAAGCTCGAAAAAACTTTATACCATGCTTTAAATCAAAAACTCAAAAGTTATAAATTAAAAAATACAATTTTTTAAAAGAAGATTTAAATATACGGAAATTGATAAGACAAAAACTGAAATGAGAAAAAAGAGACGTTAAATAAAAAATATGTGCAGTGTAATAACTTTCAATTAACAAAGATCGATATCAGCAAAACTACATTTAACTTACCATGAGATAGAATATTAATAGTTTCATTGTGTAAATAAGTAAGGCTTACGATACATTCCCAAGTATTCATTATAGGTCTGTAGCCAGTATGCACAAATGGATTAAATTGTAAATGTTTAGGCATGACTTCAAACCGAAGCAGTTTTAATGACACATGACTTGCCGGTTTATTGTCAACTTTAATTTTATCATCAATTTCGATATCACTAGAACTAATACCATTTTCAGAACTTCCATAACGAAAATTAATATGAGAATTCATTTTACTATCAATTAGATGGCATTTTAAACAATCCTTTACTTTTAAAAAGAAAAAACAAATATGACAACAGATGCGACAGACAGCGCGAGCGCGAAGATCCTTGAGTGAGTGTGGGTGAGGTTAGAAGGGTTAGAGAGCGCGAACCTTCTAACTGTTGTTTAAATAACTTTTGCCCATGGAGTCTCGCCAGACTCGTCTCAATCTCAAACGAAATCCTTCAATGGTTGCTGTGCCTTTCGTACTTGGCAGCATAGCACAATTGCCAAGTTGTTAACGATGTTAACTTGTTAACGAAGTTAACTTTTAATGAGAGAAAGGACAAAATATAAAATTTCTAGATAAAATCGCGTTCACGTATTCCAATTTTTATTTATTCTTTTATTCATTTATTTTGATGTTAATATTATTTCATTTTTTTATATTTAATTCATGCAGTTGGAGGTTTTAAGATTATACAGGAAAAATATCCCTGAGAAGTCTTCCGCACTGGAACTCAAAATAAATAAATAGGGCAGCTTCTTTCCAAAATGATCGAAATTTACAACATTTTAAAAGTAACGCAAATGTTCGAAGAGGGGGGGGGGGGGTTAAAGAATGAATATGGAAATTTTTTTTGGTGGATGTGTTTTTGCATCTGTTTAAGCTCACATTCTTTTTTTCATGAAAAAAGGAATTCTTTGTAATACCTGAAACGCATGTGCCTGAAATTTTGTGCATAACGTTGTTAAGCTTATTTTTTTATTTTTTCCACAACAGGTTAAATTCTTAGTGATTAAAGAATGGTTTTAAATAAAGTTTCCGTTTCTTCGATATTGTTTTTCAAAAACTTCTTTGTTACTAATTTGAGTCTAAAATTTAGCAATAAATTAATACTAATATTAAATTATGCATTTATGCAGGTTTTAAATACCCTGCAGATAAATCCAAAATAAAAAATCTGTATTAATCAGTTTTACACTTGAAATCTTCCAGAATCTCTGGGTTGTTATTGGTACTAAAAATATTTAATAAAATCCTTGGAAAGATTTAAAAATAAATTTCGCTAAAAATTTGAAAGCATTTTCTTATATGCTATATTATTGTTTAATCTGTAAAAGAGAATGTTCTTTGGAATTTAACATGTTTCGCGCAGGAAAATAACTCAATTTATCATTAATGTTTAAGTAAAATAACACAAAAGGAACAAAACTATATGTTGTTTAAATTAGTTCAAATCTAAATTAACTTATTCGAACCATATGGGGGCCCACACAAAAACTGATAGAAGCCTTTTCTCCCCACTCCCAGCCTCAGAATATTCAGCAGTATAATTCTATTTTGTAAAAATTATAAAAATGCGGAAAAAATGAAAAAAGCATGAAGAAAAAACAAATAATTGCGTAAATTTATTTTTCATTAATAACTTAATAATTTATGCGCTTGTAAATTGAAGAACAAGATTTATGATTATAAAAAAAATGATTCATTAAATTTATTCAAAGAACTTTCAATCAATTGGTTTGTAAATTAAACAACTAGAATTACCAAAACTGAAATTACAAATCCTTGCTGCCACTTCTGGAAAATATTAGTTGAGAACAATGAATCAAAAGTTGCAATGCATTCTGACATTCATTACTCATTACATGAAACATGTAACAGCACACTAGCGTAAATAAGGGGGGGGGATAACCCCCCTGAAATGGTGAAGATTGTCTAGAATTTGACAAATTTTTCCTGTAAAACAATAAAATTAGCTCATTTCTTAAGAAGAAACCCCAATGAAATGGTGAAGATTTTCTAGAATTTGACCAATTTTTCCTGCAAAAGAATGAAATTAGCTCGCTTCTCCCGAAGAACCCCCCTTCCCCCCAAAAAAAATAAATCTGGGGCTAGCTACGCCACTGTAACAGAGGGTACTGCAGTAACAAGGTTAAGGGCCGGATTCTGGTGTAACGATGTTTACGCAAATGCGCCTGCAAATCTCCAATTTGTCGAGATTCCGATTCTGGCGTAACGATGCGCATGCATTTTCGCCAATTTTTCCCCCTCGATTTGCGGCACATTTTTACCTCGCGCAGGATCAGCAAGTGTCATGGCTGCCCCCTGTAGTGCTTTTCTTTTGTTCTGTTTACGCATAAAAATCTGAAGATTTGAGGAATACCCTGCCAAGTGAATGAATCAAATTGTATTTTATTTAGAGCAGAACAGATAGCATGTCCTTTCGTGAGTCAAAATTTATAGTTAGTATGTGGTTTTGTGTGTATTTTCTGTGTTTTGTTTATCGCGCTAGGGCGAAAGTATTTTTTAAAGAATTCCAAAGTTTATTTCTTATGAATGAAATTCTTTAGAAATTTCTATTCAAAAATTTGTTATCTAATATTCTTCGCTTGTTATAGAGAGTGTTCGTGTATTTTTTTTAGAATGTAGAGTTGTTATTGCTTGTAAATTAATAAATATTCCGAAACGAATGCTTGTGGCCCAATAAGAACGGAAATAAAATATTTGATTCTCTAGTTATCTATCAGTCTACAGCGTATTTTGTATGGCAATATGTTATATTATTACAGGCATGTAAGCTTTCAACTTTGCAATCATACCCACCACTAAAAATTAATAGCTTGAATTGCCTCAATTATGCTTACTATACTTAAGTATGGTAATGTCCTTATTAATGTGATGTGCCAATGCTATACTTTCTTTATCAAAAAAAAAAAAAAAACACACAAATCTGTTATCATAACTGATTTTTAAATTTTAGTTCTGAATCTGTCGAGATTTTATTTTGTTTTGTAAAATTTTATTAAAAAGAATTTTTGTTTATTCACGCACAACTATAAAAGTGATATACAGCTATTTTGATTTTTTTTCTTGCACTGTGTTTGTACATATTGTGATTGTATGCTCATTAATTTTTTTCCGTGTAGTGTGTTTTTCTAGAATGTCATGACTGCATAGATAAACGAAGAAACCTATTTTTAATCCTTTAAGTATTAAACATGTTTCTTATGTTACTGTCGAGGTTTCTGTTATTACTAACTTACTGAAACAGAATTCTTACTGCATAATATTGCATAACAGTATTGTCATATTTCGACACAGCATTTAAATTAATATTTTATCAAGATAAATTTTGTAATGTGAGTTAGTTAGCTCTAAATATTTGGTCCCTTAATAAAGCACTCAACATGTAGTGGATTGCATTAGTTTTCCTATCCAAGCTTGGATAGAACTCAGAGTTTGAATAGTTGCTATAATTTGATTAAAAGCTTCAGATCAGTAAAGCTGATAGATATTAAAGTTGACTGAATGTGATCAATATTATGGGTTGTAGTAATAACACTTTCTCTTTAAAGAAATTTATGGTAGTTGTAAGTTCTTTTTATTATTTTAAACCATCAAATTGTCTTATTCATGCTTTTTCCCTTTATAATGTTAAAAATAATTAGTATTTTAAGTATCTCAATAAATAGTATAAGTATTAATTACTATCTACATGTGTTAAAGCAAACAACGCAGCATTTTTAATTGTGTCATGTTGTCCTTCATTTTACGAATTATGTAAACACATACACGTGATATTACAAAAAGTACTATATGTGTATTATTAATATTAGATGATTATTCATTCCATTAAATGTGTGATGCATGTATAAAATGACTGTGACGAAAAAAGCTGTATTGAAATTTTGTCTAATTAATTAAAGTACAATAATCAGTGCTTTTCAAGATTGTAAAACTTAATAATTGCCATTACTATTTACAGGTTTGCAATATTATTGTAGCTCTAGGGAAGATTTGATGTTCTTATAGACTGCTTATTTAGCAATTTTACATTAAATGAGTTATAGCTTTCATATGATATTATATGCTATCTCATAGGTGTATGAAAGTCCATCATATTTAGGATTATCTGCTTTAAGAAAATATAGTTGCTGTATATGTTGTAATATGAGAGTTTTATTCTTGTCAAAATTGTTTGAAATATTTGAACTAAAAATGTTTTATTTGTTTTAAATTTGACTTTTTAAACTAGCTGGGTCATTTTTATTGGCTGAATTTTATTCCGTCTTAAGAATGATCTTGCTGGTAGCTATTAATATGTGCAATACTGGTGGAAAATTTTATCAAGAGTTATGTCTTGTTAAATGCATCATATTGTGAACTAAATTTCCTGTTGTAAACTGCTTGATTACCGCAAAGGCCAACTAGGCTGCAACCTTGGGCCCCCAAGCTTATTTAACATTGCACATTAAAGTATTTATTTTTTGTACCATAGGGGGCCCCAAAATAATGTTGTGCCATGGGCCCCCTACTGTCTTAATCGGGCCTTGGTTGTAAAGAAAATGCTTATTCTTTAAAGAAAATTCTGGAGCGATTCTTTTCAAATGAATGCCTTTCTGGTTAAATGAGACGTAAATCTTTGTGCTACAAAGTAGAAATGTGCTACAACATAAAATTAGGCACAATTTTTTTCAAAAATTGCAGACACGTGTTTCGAGGTTACAAGCTCTTTTTCAATGCAAAAGAATGAGCTTCAAGATGACAAACATCCAACTGATTTGCTTTTACACCTTAGTTATAGTTAATAGATCTAAGTAAAGGGATTGTAAAATTATTTTAAACTCCTTTGTTTGTTTCCATTACAATCATTTTTTGGGTAACTTTTAACCGCGTTATATTTTTTAGTATATTTGATTTGAAAAAAGGAACTAGAAGTTCTAGTGCTAGGCACAGCTGGATAGATTACGAAATCAGTTTTCTACTCTTAATTCTTAAATTAAGTCAAATATACTAAAAAATATGATGCTGTTCAGAGTTAACCCCCATCTTTCAGTTACCCTGCATGACTAATAATTATAAATTTAGTAACTGCTGGAAAATCAACAATAATTTATTAACAGGCATCGTCTTAAATTGCATTTGTCCCTAAACTAAAAAGCAATACAAACTAAATTGTATGTTGTCGGAAATTGAAATGGAATGTTATTAAGCTAATGTGAAAATAAATTTTTCTTTCAAATAAGAGAGTTCTTGTTTAATGATTGATTTGAATGAAAGGGAGGGAGTTCTTGTTTAATGATTGGTTTGAATGAAAGAGAGGTGGGGGGGGGGTAGATATTGTTTAATAGTAGAAAGCGGACTACAATGTATATTGCGCACAAATTTTTTTAAAGATTGCTGACGTGCGTTTAGAGGTTACAAGGAAACCTTCTAGTTAATGGCGAAGAAGTGATCTTCTAGATGAACAAACATCAAACTGAAACTTCAGTTTTGTAATTTGTATTATAATATTGTTGAAAAACTATTCACTTCATTGAAGGAGAAATAGTTATATATTAATGAACTTCTGGTTGTCTTATCTGCATGCAAATTCAATGTAGACAACTGTGTTACTGTGAACTTTTAGAATTGGGACATGCTATAGGCTTAATAAGATGCACAAACTGAGAATGAATGACTAAATTTATAAGCAAGTTTTTTGCAGAGGCGTAGCTAAGGTTTTAAGCGCCCGGGGACAACTGAACATTTTGCGCCCCTTGTGCGCCCCTAAAGGGAATTTAAAAACTTTTGTGCTTCCTAAATGATAAATAGCTCTAAAAAGCATCCCTTTTAACTTTCATTTTTATTAGCGACCATTCACTTCTAAAGGAAATATGGGACACTTTGGCTTCGCAAAATTATTTGCCTGATTTTCCATGCACTCCTGTGCTACATTGGTCATTCCCGATATGATTTGCGATGCTCCCACTTTTTTGTCCAACATATTCACACCTCTTCAGTTCATATAATTTTCTTTTCGTATTTAAAAATAAAATAAATTAACATTAATTTGGCGCCCCTTGACGCTGCGCCCGGGGACAGCTGTCCCTCCTTGCCTTGCCCCCACCTAGCTACGCCTCTGGTTTTTTGTTGATGGTTTTGTATGTAATGCAGAAAAAGGAACAGGAAGAAATTATTATAAATATTTTTTGGTGTAAGAAATTTTGAATATTGAAATGTAGAGTGCAGGAATAAAATGAATTTGAAAAGTTTGCGGGAAAGTAAACAGGTTCCACAGGGACACAAATAAAATTTATAATAATTTATACACGAATAAAATTGAAAACTTTAATGGATAAAACATTCTATTTGGATTTAGATCTTGTCATCAGTGCAAGTTTTTTTGCATTCTTTACTTAGTCATTTATATTCAAACTTTGTCAGTAGTAATGCATTAAGTATAAAATTTTTACGTGTGGATCTTCTAGTAATTAGAAGTTATTTCAAGTATAGTTTAATGTTTCTTGGGAGAATTCCATAACCACATTTTAAAAAAAAGGTAATGTTACCATCAGGCTTGGAGTAATCGCGATTACGTAATCGTAATCGGCTGTAATCGATTACATTTTGACAAAATCGTAATCGTAATCGTAATCTGATGATGGCATATTCTCATAATCATAATCGAAGTTGTGTAATCCCGTAATCCTTTTTCTCCCGTAAATTTTAATCGTAATCTTAAGGAAAAAATCCGTAATCTGCTAGTCCTGCAATCGTGTAATCTGGACCTGCTGAAAGCTGAAATTTTTAGCGCTACCCTTGGATAGAAGAGATAAGATTACAAGAAAAAGGATTCAAACTGTGTACTGAAGTCCTATCCTAAGCGGTCTGTAACCTACGGGCAATCATAATATAAAAGGTTCTGTGTGGCGGTCGCAGAGCCTTGATGGCAGGACCATATAATAGTCTGCTAGAGAAGCTTGTTGTCCTACTTGTTGCGGTCTCTCAGAATCCCTAATTGCGGCTCCACTCTCCACGGGGAATGGCTGGAGAGCCCGAGAAGAAAGGGAGTCTGGTCTGGATATGTCACTCGCATCGCCTTGGGGCTCTCAGTTGGGGGGGGGGGGGTCTCCGGTCTCCTCGCGTCGTCCAGTTTCGGTACAAGAGCGGTAATCTGTCCGCAAGTCACATATTTCGGGGTAGAAAAGAAAGGGGAAGGTGTCTATTAGGACCAAATGCATGGGTCATTTTGCTTCCTTAATTACCCCTTCAAAACATATTCAAACGGTTGGGCAATAGGCGAGAGTCTGGACGGGACCGCCGCGAGTAAAAAAGAGAGTTCTCCCTTTCTTCTCTCCGCGGGGGTCCCGGTTTGGAGTCGGCATTAAGAATGGGCGCCCCATTTTCCCTTTCAATAATCGAAGTAGACTGCCCCCCTGAAAATCTAGTGTTGGTACTATCACCTACACACATAAAGAGACATGAAATGACTTTTGTGTTTTCGCCTTCCTTTAATGGCAGAAGTGAAGAATTTTTCTAAAGAATAGCACATTTACACTTCAGCAATTTAGGAGCAAGCGTTACATGATGCTCTATGCTTAAGATGCATGAAATCTTAACCCTGGTACGTGTGATTATTATTATTTTTAAAAATATGTTCTTTGAATATTTAAAAAAGTACATACATTTAAATCTTAAATTTATTTATATTTTAATGCTAATATTCTTTTTAATTAATAGGTATGTAAAAGAAAATGATATATGTTCAGACATTTTCCCAATTGTTTTTTACATGCATGAATTAATATTTAGGAATTATTTTAAAAAATTAATTATCTTTTTCTTCTTAGAATTACCTCAACAGAAATTTGTATTTCAGTTGAATCTTGTACGTTAAATTTGTGTTGTAAAATTACTTGCACTTTATTTTTTTTATTAAAACAGTTAGTACATGGAAAAAAATATATGCTCGTGCATGTTAAAAAAAAAAAAACCACAAAAATCCTATTAAAATATTATAGTCATTCGTATTATAATTATTCTTCATATTACTTTTTAACGATTACTAATTTTGCTAAGAGTTATTTGAATGTTCATGTTCAAATTTTTTGAAATTATTCTAAAATGCAGCGTTTATTTTCAAAAGATTATTTATCTCTTACACTATCTGAATATTTTATAAGATGTGCATGAATTGCACGGGATAACAAGTGATTTCATAAAGAATTATAGAAAATTATTATTTTCAGTAAACTAATTGGTGTTATGTGAAATATTTGCACAATTTAAACTAGAAAATAAATACAATGGAGAATATACATTTTCAGAAATTGCGGCCAACTAAATTTTGATTGTATGCACACAAAATAACAATGAACCAGGTAAATCACTTAAATCACTTATGCATTATATATACATTTAGTGCATCGTCTTTGCTTACATACAAAATACGATCAATGTAGTTATTCCTCACATGAGTTTTAAATATTCGAAAAATACTGAATGTGCCTTTCCTGATTATACATATATATATATATAATGCAAATTTTTCATTTCTGCAACGACGTCATAATTGCAGAACTGTGATGTTGAAATTGTTTCATTATAATTGCATTCATCATCATGTCAGTTATCTCTTATAAAATCAAAAATTTAATTAAAAATCATAACTTTTTGATTTATGACACTATTGTGAAAATGAGAGTTGTATGCATAAAATCGGATAATTTTATGCTAATCTAATCGTAATCAAAATCGTAATCGGATGTCATAATCGTAATCGATTACATTTTTCAACGACTGTAATCGCTGCCGTAATCGTAATTACTTTTTGGCAAAGGATTACAATCGTAATCGTAATCATAATCTCTCAATTTCTCCCTTTGTAATCGTAATCGTAATCGATTACGTTTCTTTGTAATCGACTCCAAGCCTGGTTACCATTATATAAAAATTGTATTTATAGCTGATATTTCTGGTTTGATGTTACCACTCTTACTAACTTATTTTCATCTTGCTGCGCGTGTCCAAACATTAAGTCAATTGCATTTCTTTAATCGTAAGGGAAAAAAATGCATGAAAAGTATAAATACTTTTCATCACCCCTGTATGACTTCAATGAAATTGTCATTTAAATGTTACAAGAAAAGAACATTTTCGTTTATAATTCTACATATTCACAAAGTCAGTCGTTTATAGATTACGGGATACATATATCATAACTAGAAAAATTAAGTTTTTGAGCTAATTTTACGATTTGTGTGCAGAATCAAATTGTGAATTCCATCCCTTTTATCAGTATAAATTCATTGAAAAATAAAAATATATTTCTAACCAACTAATGTTTATATTATTTTCCATTCTATATGATAAAATCCAAAAAGAAATACAGCAACATGCACGAAAACAAACGGAAAACATTGCTTTATTTTTCGAAGAAGCTAGCAGACGAAACAGAAACAAATCCTTTCTTCTGATTGGTTACGATTGTCATTTCCCGATGTTTTCCGAATCTCCTTTGGTAAAATCGCTTAGTCGCGCCGAGCTCAACCTCATATTTACCTGCGCGTGCAAACGTTTCACCAGAATCCCATTTGACCAAAGAGGGGTGGAAATACGCAAATTTTCAGAGTTGCGTGTGCAGAAAAGTTGTGCAAACATCGTTTCACCAGAATCCCTAGCTAAAGCAGAGGCGTAGCTAGGTGGGGGCAAGGAGGGTCAGCTGTCCCCGGGCGCTGCGTCAAGGGGGAAAGCCAAATGAATGTTAATTTATTTTATTTTTAAATGCGAAAAGAAAATTATTTGAACTGAAGAAGCGTGAATATGTTCGACAAAAACGTGGGAGCACCGCAAACCATATCGGGAATGACCAATGTAGAACAGAAGTGCGTGGGAAATCACACAAATAATTTTACGAAGCCAGTGTCCCATTTTTCGAGGAATGGTTCCCATGGTCGAGGAATAAAAATGAAAGTTAAAAGGGCTGCTTTTCAGAGCTATTTATCATTTAGGAAGCATAAAAGCTTTTTTAAATTCCCTTTAGGGGCGCGCCTAGGCCTCCAGGGGCACAGGGGGCCGCAAAATCTTCAGTTGTCCCCGGGCACTGAAAACCCTAGCTACGGCTCTGGGTCAAAGTGATTTAAGAACGGGTCACATAAACATTACAAATAAATATACATATAGTATATATATTTATTTCCAATATTGTATATTAGTTATATATATATATATATATATATATATATATATAGCAAACCAGAGCTGCTGTAAAAAATCTAAAACCTATCTCATGACGATCAGACCCGGTACGCATCCGCGTGGACTCTCCTGCCATCAACTGGCTTTGGTCCCGTGACCCCATGTGACTCAGAAGGGCGACACGGGAGATACCATTATGGCGGCCCCTCTGATGGAGCGAACCACATCCGTTTTCTACACAGGGAAGTCCCCAGAAACAGATAGAAATCTCTCGGCAAATTTCGGCCCAGTATGGGGCTGCAATGGCCATGGTAACCTAGTGGTTAGGATATCGGACTTCTAACCGGAAGGTCAGCGGTTCGATATCCGACCCGCTCTAGACCCACCATGTGCACTTGGGGATACGTGCGTGTAAAATCCGTGGTCCCCACTATCCCTCCCACTACCTTTTCCTGGGGAGGGCATCCGTAAGGCCTAGTGCTAACAGGGAAGGAGGTTGGAGGAGAAAAGCATGGGAATGCATGTTTATCGCAGACTCAGATGTACGAATGGTGTGAGAAATTCAGCAGCGGCACAAAAGCTTTGGTGGATACGCCGAAGCCAGGGCAAGCACATCGTGTTGTGACAGCTGGGGCGATTGCAGCAGCGGAGTACTAAATGATTCTTCAGGATAGACAGGTCACCGTCGATGATATTGCAATGCAATTACTGGTCAGTTAGGAAACGGATCCCTCTGCGCTGCTCTTTGTGAAATCCAACAGAACTCCTGTGTAGCGCTCTGGGTCACGTAGAGTCGCGGGACCGATGCCAGTTGATGGGGGGGGGGGAGAGAGAGAGTCCACGCTCATGCGTGCCCGGGGCCGATCGTGGTAAGAAAGGTTTTAGATTTTATAGAGAAGTTTCCCGGTTTTCGTTTGCCTCGTCCTCCTGTATAAAATCTGCTCCATATAGTATGGTCTTCCATACACTTTCTACCCTTAATTAGTAAATGTGTTTCTTTAACAGTGATTTTGTATGGGAGCATACCTTAAAAGCACTCTAACTCTCGAACAGTCGTGCACATTAAAAGGGTGGTGACGCCATCCCTTCTTCCTAGTCTTTCCAAAGGGACACAGGGCCGTCGAGAGGGAATGTCAGTCATGTCTGATTCATGGGGCCGGCGTTTTTGAAAGGGCCAGGTTCGGCATCGGAATTGTGCAAAAGATAAAATGTGTCTATACCTAGATTCAACTCAGCTAGATTTATGACTCAGCTGAATCCACATGACTGACAGTTCATTAAAATTAGAACTATTATCAAAACAAAACACAATGGAAAGTTTTTAAACTTTAAAAACTTAAACTTTGACAGAAGATATCTTCCCTAAATTAAATCTATATATATAAGGCAGTGTGCTTCATAATCATAACCATTTTCGTAATTTTTTGATACCAAGCCTCCTAGTCAAAGAGATTATTCGTTGTTTGCAGATACTCTCTATATACAGATGCAGACTTTCAGGGGTGGACTGTTTTGACGACGACCCATTGGCACTCGGGCCCGGTGCGCCCTCGAACCCATTTGCCCCACTGCCTTCTGTGGAATGCTCTTAAAAGTGTTGCAAGGATATCTCTAGCGCTTTTTGGCAGGACGCAGATCACAGTTGCTTCTTGGTGCACCTTGTTACCTTTCACAGTGCATTTCCTTGCCCTTTACAAGCATATATTTTCAAGGAAATTTTTGTGTTTCAATGGGAGAACCCGTACTTTTACGTTCTGTAAAAATTATAACTTAAGTGCAAAGAAGAGTGCGCAAATATTAATTTTTAAAAGCTTCCCGTCAGAGGATATGAATTTCCTCCTTTTTTGACAGAAAGTGCTTTACCCCCCCCCCCCCCCTAGTGCGCCGTGCAGGAAGTAAATATCGGTGCTCTATTAGGACAGCCAGTCCGCACCTGAAGACTTTGACTTATTTAATTAAGTCTGTATCGACGTTATATGTGTAAACTATGAATTTCTATAGAATATATATGATCTCACAGTCACATCAGAGATCAAATTTCTATAGATCATAACATAAACTCTTTATTTTCCAACAAACTTGATAAACTCCATCATAGTCCATGTGTCTAAACGAAACTAAAGCAAGGCTGTCATTTAGGGATGACAGTTTTTCCCCTCCTAGCTTCAAGAAACATACTTTTCTCCACCAGACCCCTACCTGTTAGCCGAGGCCTTAGAATTGCTTGCGCACGGAGCTGGAGGCCAAAATTAAGAAACATACTGTGCATGTAGGTTCCTGTATTGTGTTGTAATTTTACCCACAATTAGTACTTAGAAAGTTAAGAAACCCTTTGCCCCGCTGCCTGTCCCCGTGAAAAAAAAATTTAAATGACGGGCCAATCTATAATTTATTTCGATATAACAATGGTCATTGCAAACAATTTCTATAAAATGCATAATACACATTGTAACCATATGATGTAGAAACTTTAGTAAGCATTTAAGAGAAGGGGAAAAAAAGAAAAGAAAAGGAACTATAATGCAGTTATTGCTGTGTCAACGATGGGGCTTATATTGTATCAGAGCCTATCATGTTTAAGGAGCGCCATTACCATTTATAATGCGTTAATTTCTATAACAGCATTATTTTAAGTTTAAAGCTTTTCGGCTTATTCTTTGTGAAGTACAGAATGCTAACGAGCTAACGCAATGCGCATACTTTAGAAGACTCAGATGAAAAAATTAAAGAAATGTAGAGTGTCTAGTCTACATGGCGTCTGATTATAAAATTACTCAACTCGTGTGTTAGCAGTTTGTGTTCCCTAAATTAATTCCATGGATAAAGTATATAGATCCAATGATAAGTTTCTAAAGCTCTTATGGAACATGTATAAAATCTATTACTAGGAGCATTAACCCCCTCAAAGCGATGGAGCCTCCTTAGAAACGATGCCCCCAGTGGCGTACTAACATGGGTGACACCCGGGGCGGTTATTGTTGGTGTCGTCCCATGTAGTAGATTAAACAAAAAAGATATGTAAGCGCGAATTGGGCATTGTGATGCAATACATTAAAAAAAATCATCATAACTTGGAAACAGAAAAAAAAGGGGGGAGGTGGGAATGTCATTCTCATCATCGGTGTCATAATATTTAAGGTATTTGTTGACGGCAATGATGTGTTTAGCAGTTAAAGAACACGTTGACTATATTTTTAAAAGGAAACGCTTTTCAAGTTGAAAATAGAACGAAATTGATAGAAAAAAGTATCCAATTTGAGGTATTTGCTTTGTTTCATGGAGCTTTTAAGGTTTCTTTTTTTCCCTCGCAATATTTGACCACACCGTCCAGTTTTTCAGGAGTGGAGGTAGCGGGGGAAGCGCAAAGGTATATTATAGGTTATATCCAATGTACATTATAGGGAAAAACAAGAAAATACGCGTGTACATTGTGTACACCCACAATATATAGTGCTTCTGAAAACCACAGGGGACAATTGCCCTCTCCTGATTCCCCAAATGACAGGCTTTTACTCAGTGAGGGGCAATTGCCCCCTTATCCACGCCTGGGCAGTGATCTGTAGATTACCTTCCTCCTCGAAATTCCGATATTTAAGAGAGGCCACTAAAAAACAAAAGCATTAATAGACGGAACTCAAAATATACACTAGGGATGCACCGATAAGCAAATTGACCGATTACTGATTAATAGGCTGGATAATCGTCCGATGCTGTTATAAATTTTCATTCCCTTCAAAACATTTTTTTATGTAATCATATTTTGAGAAATGTTACTCTGATACTTCTCTTAGGTATGTTTTGGAGGGGGGAAGGTGCATCATCACTCTTTTAGGAAGGGCACCCATGGTTAATTACTAAATTCATTCAGCAAGGTTTCTTGTTTTTGGAATACTAAAAGTAATTTTAATAAAACAAAACTGTGCCGATTATGAAAAATCGGCAAAATGACCGATTACCGCTGGTTAATCGGCAATCCCTAATATACCTCCTTCCCCGAAAAAATCCGAAACTGAATAACCTATATTATATTGTATACTTATGGTATGTATGCATGCGGTACAGCCAAGGCCGTAGCCAGAAATTTCTTTCGGGGGAAGGGGCTGACTTTGAAACATTTATGTTGAGGAAAGTTTCAAGAAGGAATATATGCTACATTGCGAAAAATTTCGGGGGGGGGGGGGGGGGGAGGGTTCGTGCCCCCCCCCCTTACGGCCTTGCGGTACACTAGTTTTAAAGATTGCATTCATAATTTGAACGCTTTTCCATCAAAGAGAAGACCCATACAACCACTGTCCTCCAATTACCATCCAGAGTACAGCCATTTCATCCATATGACGTCTTGCAGCCAAGAAAGACGTCAATATGAGGTCGAATCAGAGCATCAACTGGAATAAACCATGATGGATGTCAACATTACGTCTTTTCAGCACGTAAAAGGGATGAGCCAGATTTTGTCCCTTTTTGACATGTTTTTGACGTACTTTTAAGCTCTATTCAGGGACAAAAGCGATAGTAGCGCCACACTTTCATGCAAAGCATCAAGAATCAAGAAATCGGATCGGATCGTACGCCATTTTGTGCGTCGCTTGATATGTAGATGACAACGTACGATTTGGGAAAAAAAAAAAAAAAAAAAAAAAAAAAAAAAAAAAAAAAAAAAAAAAAAAAAAAAAAAAAAAAAAAAAAAAAAAAAAAAAAAAAAAAAAAAAAAAAAAAAAAAAAAAAAAAAAAAAAAAAAAAAAAAAAAAAAAAAAAAAAAAAAAAAAAAAAAAAAAAAAAAAAAAAAAAAAAAAAAAAAAAAAAAAAAAAAAAAAAAAAAAAAAAAAAAAAAAAAAAAAAAAAAAAAAAAAAAAAAAAAAAAAAAAAAAAAAAAAAAAAAAAAAAAAAAAAAAAAAAAAAAAAAAAAAAAAAAAAAAAAAAAAAAAAAAAAAAAAAAAAAAAAAAAAAAAAAAAAAAAAAAAAAAAAAAAAAAAAAAAAAAAAAAAAAAAAAAAAAAAAAAAAAAAAAAAAAAAAAAAAAAAAAAAAAAAAAAAAAAAAAAAAAAAAAAAAAAAAAAAAAAAAAAAAAACTTGGATCAGACAGAAATGGATAAAATTTCTTACAGGGGTCATAATGGAAAATGTATAAAATGTGTGGATTAATAAACGAAATAATACAATAACATCAGATGATAAATAATCATCAGAATGATAAAGAAATCTTATTAAAATTATTTACATGCATTTAATTCACCTCTTTTGCACACACGTGTTAAATAAACACAACACAGAAGATGGAAATATTTTCGTTACGTTTTTGCCACCTAACGTCACGGCACTTATCCAGCCCATGGACCAGGGAGTTACTGCTTCTATGAAGAAAAGGTATCGCACCAACTTATTGAAAAAACAGATTGAAGAGGGGTACAATCTCCAGGGCTTCTAGAAGGACTACATGATTCTTGACAGCATATATGACATCAACACTGCTTGGAATGCGGTCAAGATAACGACTTGTCAAGTCCTAGAAAAAATTCTGCCAAATGTGGAAAAAACGTTAGATTGTCCACTGGAAGAAGAAAACGAGGACTTTACTGCGTCTGATTTGGCAAATTTAGGAAAATCTGTGCCTGGAGGAAGCAACATGGACAAAGGTAATATCGTTGAGTGGATCAATTGTGACACAAACTATCCAGGCTTCGGACATCTTACTGATAAAAAAATCATAAATGGAGAAAAAGGCGGCTCCCACGGCTGCGCAAAACTGCGCCAAAACAATTTTTCTGCTACAAAATGCGTTTTTTTCGCAAAATTTGCGCCAAACGGCGATTTTTGGAAAAAAAAATCGAAAAAATTTTAGATTTTATTTTTTTAACCTTAAAATCGACATCATTCGATGCATTTTTCCTTTAGTGAACTAATTTTTTTACCTTTGAAGCAGTTTATTAATGAATATTAGCTCTACCCTCTCTTAAGAACATCAAATATAGATGAGAAACTTGAGCAAAATGAGTGATGTGTCCCACGCTTGTGGAAGAAACAATGATACGATTTCTAATATTTTGAAGTATTATAGAGAAAAAAATCATTCCTATTATCACTATTTATGTTGAACATTTTATTTAGTAAGTTTTTCTTGAAATAGATAAAAAGTTTAATTTCATGGAACGTGAAAAAAAAAAAAACTTAGCCTCTAATGTTTAGGAAATACTAATCAATGTGAAAAATCAATAACAGAACAGATGTTAAAAAGATTGCTGCTCCATTATAACAATTTTTTCAAATTCCTTAAGCCTCCTCCTAAAAAATCCTCCAAAAATGGTACAAAGTTGATATTTTCGGCTCCTAAACTGATACAAAAGTCTATTTCTTCTGCTCCAAACTGATACAAAAGTTAAAATTCTTCTGCTCTAAACTGATACAAAAAGGACATTTTACCTGCTCCGAAAGCTGCTACAAATTGTGTTAAGGCAGTGGGAGCCCTGAAAAGGTCATTTTCGGCTGATAGGGATGAAGAAGTTAAAAGAGAAGTGATGCAGAAGAAAATGAACCACAGTGAAGCACTTACTCACATTGATGGAATTACAGTAAAACCTCTCAGTAAGGGACACTAAGGGGACTGGAGGTTTTGTCCCTTAAATGGATATGTCCCTTCCTCGGAGGTTCAGAAATTGATGCATACTCATATAGTGTATTAATTTAGTTTAATTCAGTAATAAACACATGCTAACATTTAAGCTTAAATACCGATGAATGTTTCATGCATACAAAATAAAAGTCAAAATAATTGAAATTTAAAATTTTTTGGTTGAAAAACTAAAAAATTTATTCTGTCGTATTTGCTAAGTTTTGTTACTTACAGAAACTTATTTGAAGTAATCCATTAGATGGGTTTGTTTTGTAGTATGTAAATTGGAAGGATGGGGAATACAGTATAAATTGCATTTTGTGTGCTTTTTTCCAATCCTTGCCTAAAAACCTTATTGACAGACGGGTACTGTGTGTCAAGGTTGACCCCACATGTGTTCTATAGCACCAAAGAGAGGAAAGCATTCGTAAGTGAGCAAGCACTTTAAAATGCACACTTGTTTCTTAGTTAATTCTTCTAGGACTCGGCCAATTTTCAGAAGCTAATTTTTAGAAGAAAAAAAAGAACCTCAGCTGCCAGTAAATATTTCTTATCTATACAACTTTAATTTTTGAAACTTTTCTCTTTGAATGTCCCTTAAATAGTGTGTCCCTTATCCAGAGGTAAATACATTGTGGTCCCTATTCAAAGGGGCTGGGACCAGAAAAAATGTCCCTTAATTAGAGGTGTCCCTTATTAGGAGGTGTCCCTTAAGGGAGGTACTATTGTATTAATTAGGTAGAGGAGCAGGACGATTCATCACTTTGCAATAAGATGTCGCTCAAAAAACTTCGATCCCAAATAAAGAAGAGGAGTTTCAAAACGAAACACAAAAGAAATTTAAACCCTGACTTTTTTGTAAAAATGTAAGAGTACTGCTGTTGATGAAGTCACAACTGTTTGTAAGTATGTATTACTTACTATACTATGATTCTTAAAAATGGTTTAATTGCGTTTGTGTGTTGATGTTTGCAATTTTGCGGGACTATCTACGGATAATCGGAAGTTTACTGTATATCTTTTATGACTGGGCTTTACACTTAAAAGTTAACCAGTTTCAGAATCTGCAGCTTAGAAATCAATATCTGGTCTGCTGTCTAGCTAAACTTGTTTTGTAGAATCACAATCAACTAAAAAAAGATAAAAGCTATTTAAAAAAGAAAATATATATTTGAAAATTTGGTTTAAACAGTGTACTTTATGATTTATCAATGATTATTTTCTTTCTCCTGGAAATTTTTTCCCATACAAGCTCGTTTCCATAAAATTGGTTTTAATTTGCTGCGAGACAAAAATTTAATGCTGTAAAAGTTAGCTGTGAAACTTTTCCCTGCTGCAAAAGTGAGCTTTTTTTCTGCTCCAAAATTTAATTTTTCTTGTTCCAAAACCATTCGACTTATTATGACCTCTGTGATCTGATCTATGAACTTATGATTTAGTGACACAAAATGCTAAAATTAAAAATATATATTATATAACTACATTTAGAAATGATTTTTTTTAAATTTTAGTATTTTGCATTACCAGGGGTTGATCCTGCTTTTTAAAGAGGATCTGTTTTTCATGAATTTTAAAAAGATTTTTATGAAAAATCAGATTGTTTTGTGAAAATTCAAAATTTAAATATAGTGACAAACGCATTAATTTTTTATTGCTATTTATTTAATAAATAATTATGTGAAAAGTACAATTTTGTAGCTCAGAATTTTGTGAAGGGTCCAAAAATGGACCGGAATTTTTTCTGCTGCTACCCCTGGTTACTGATGTGATTTTCAACAAATTGTCAGATTCCAGGAATTGGTTTTAAATGTCATTATGACTTTATATAATATCCTTTAACTTGTTGCTTTCTGTGCCATTTTTAAAGTAATTTACCACCAAAAAGTGCTTCTCTTCATTACAACTGAGCAGTGTAAAGTTCATGCTAAACTTATAATTAAAATGAGTGAACTTTTAAATGTTGGCAACATTGAACCAGTTTATCCAAATGCATGTTGCCACGGTAGTGTAAGAGGAGCAGAAAGGTTTAATGGTATCTTATTTTCAGAGAAGTAATTGCCAATTTTATTTTGTTTCAAGCATGTTGCTGTGGTTTTTGCTACTATTAATACAGGTGCTAAAATTCAAATGTACAAATAGAAGGGGACTACCTTTAAGCTATATACATTTAGAGGACTGCACTTTTTTTGGAAGAGAGAAAACCGAACAACTTTTGACTTTTGTCAGTGTTTTTGGCTTTTTTTTTTTTTTTTCATTCCCAAATTTGACCTTTTTCAGCCTTTTGTGTACTTCTACAAACAGTAAAAGTTTTTGAATACTGTCCATATATAAATTTCATTTTTACTGCAATGGTATTAACCAGAGTTTTCTTGCGTGTTCATTTAAATAAACTAGATATTTCTGCATCACTGCATTTATTATATGCGACGTTGCATAAACATTCTGCATATTACATTCATAAGAGAACCGCAGCAAGCACATGGGTCTTTTTTTAACAACACATTTTTAACTTCCACAGTTTGTGTTACAGTTAACTTTTACCAATTTGTAAAAGATATATGTTAAAACAACATAAAACTAAAATATAAATTACAACAATCACATTAAAAATTAGCAATTATTAAGTAGTTTAATATGTAACACATTTAATATTTATTATTTATTTTCTTAGAATTAATTAATTTATTTAAAACGATGCTAAACATGAAGCATCTGTATTTCTGAAAACAGCTTGACTGGTGCAGTCATCTAGTGGCGAAAAGGAGAGTTATCTTCCTAACAGTTTTGTCCTGGACGGGAGGGGCAAAGATTTTTAGCAATCCTCTCATGCATGCATATTCACATTTGCGCCAAAACTTTTCGTATCTTCCACAGACGTTAAGAGAGAGTCTTCTACCCAGTCTGTTTTTAAGGAAAAGATCAGAGAATGTTGGGTGAAGATCCCGCCATTCCGCCCTGAATTGTAGCCTATGTGATATTAGTATAAATATAGTTTTCTAGTCCTTTTTTATTATAATTATTTTGTAATCCTAAATATATATTTCAATCTTTTCAGGCTGGACCCCTAGAAAATGTAATTATCCCAAAAGATAAAGATGGTCGACGAAGAAATTTTGGTTTCATTACTTTCAAGCATGCTGTCTCTGTCCCATATGCAATTGCATTGATGAGTAACATTTCCCTCTATGGAAAAACTCTGGCATTAAATTCAAGAAATGGTTCCACTAATGAAGAGAATCCATATTTACAGAAGTTAATAAATTACAGAGATTCCTTCATGAGAAGAATGAATGTAAATGATAGAGGACATATGTATGATCGAGATAATTTTGATGATCGCTCAAGGAGGTCAAGGAGATACCCAGATGGTGAATTTTATGCAAGGCAACAATATCCTGGAACTTCAGGATATTCTGGTTCTTCCACTCCTTATTTCTCTAATGATAATCAACCTAATTTAATGCACACTTCTTTCTCTCACTCCCAAAGAGTTTCCTATCCTTCACGTTATGATAGGACTTGGTCTGGAAGCAGGCGATAATATGTTTCTAATATGAAATAATATTCAAACGGTTTTAATGAGGTGTAAAACCTAGAATAAGCCTGAAGTACAAAAATTGCAATGTTCAAAACTAGTTACGTGTTACAATAATACATGCCCCCTTATTAATGCACTGCAAAGATCTACTTTTCTGGTTAAGACATTCATAGTTAAATTTAGCTTAAACTATGTTCTCAAATGTATAAATTCCTGAATTATGTTATTTGTATATATATATATATATATATT
Source organism: Octonoba sinensis (assembly GCA_038502835.1). Classification (NCBI taxonomy): domain Eukaryota; kingdom Metazoa; phylum Arthropoda; class Arachnida; order Araneae; family Uloboridae; genus Octonoba; species Octonoba sinensis. Next base: position 69,029,887 of record CM076604.1, read on the forward strand.
TGCAAAATATTCAATTGGAAGTTTTCTGAAAAATGTGGAAATTAAGGAGAAGTTGGGGATTTTGCTTCACAGATTCTGTAGCCACCCTGCATTATTCAGACTCAGATACAGGATTTTGCACAGGAGAAGGGGCATTTTTTTGTGATTTCACCTGCCTCCTGTTCTAAAGGGGGAAAATTATAAAGTTTTAAGTTTATTATTCACGCAGTTTTTAATAATAATTGAAGGAGTAGAGTACATTGATTTATTTATGTTATATTTTTTAAATTTGATGTTTGCAGTTGGTAATGAAATTGTAAAACATAAATGATATTAAAAAAAACTAAAAAGCAAGTTCTATCATTCTTTTTGTTTTCACAATCCAGGCAAAGTGGAAACCCAATGTAAATTCCTTAAATAGGCAGTAAACTGAATAACATAAGATATTCATTTTGAAAATTTGTACCACAGTAAGCACAGCTATTTAATGTGACATTTTTCTGAATAGTAGTGTGTGCTTTTATTTTAATCAGTATATCTTTGGACTAAATCAGTATTAAGAGAATAGTGGAATCATATTTAAGTTGAGCAACTGTAATCTTTATCTTGAAGTTAAAAAAAATTAATTTATGGAGTTTTAATTGTTACTCATTATTCTAAAAAAAGAACAAGGTTCCCCAGTTTAATTTCCTGTTTTATTTTTTGTCAAATGGTTTTTAAGTAACATTTTTCTTTCTTTTTTTTAAAAATCTCATTGTCACCTTTTAAGCCTGAATGCCACCAGCCTGGTTTCCACAAGCTCTATTATTATGAAGTAAAATTTGTTGAGCTGAAATGATTAGTTTTTAACTTCCACTTATGAATGAAAGTTTTTTGCCTGTAGAAGGATTTCCATCTATTTTTATAAAATCGTTGGACGGAAAAGGGCAGAATACTCTGAACTAAATGAATTATAACATAACAGTGTGGTCTAGCCTTTAGTTACCCAAGGCCCAAGAAAGCTTTAATAGAAAGATGTGAGGGGCCAGACACAATCCTGAAAGAAAACAATTTACATATTTTATTAAACCATACTATAAGAAGTTTAATATATCACTTAATTTTACCGTTGAGAAATCAATGTGATGATTCACACTACTTCACTGATACAAGTTTATCAATGTCCACTGAAAGTTCGGTAGGCCAAATTCTCAGGCTCGATCTTGTTTTTGATTCTATTTGATTGAGAGCAGAAAAGGCACTTTGGTAAAAATGCTTACTGCCAAATAGCAATAACATTTGCAGAGAAAATTTAAGCAGTTTAGAAAAATGTTCAGAAATTTTGTGTTTCAAAGACATGAAACAAATGTTAAATTGACATTTTTTCAATAAGAAGTTCAAGGGCCAACAAAAATGATTGAATGGGCTGAGGGTTGGACAATACTGGTTTATAATGTAGATTTAAATGTGTTATAAGTAGGGTTGAACCAGAGAGTGATTTTGCTGGATACCGGATATGAAGTATTCTGCAATTTTATCTGCTAGGTAAGGATATCTGGACCAGATATTTGTAGTTCAGCTGTATATCTGGAAGCGATTTGATTTCAGTCATGTTACATATTTGCTTATTTTTTATATATAGTACAACTTCAAAGCAATAAATCTCAAATGTGTCTCACTCATCATTTTTTTTGAAACATTTTTAATATATCAAAAAACATTTTTTCAAACCGTCTGTATACTTAAATTTATGTGTATTTTAATAATGCAACATATAAAATAAAACATTAAAACATTGTTTTTATTTGTACGGAATTAGAAAGAAACAAACTTTACAAATAAATTGTTTTGTGATATACCTATGGTTTAATTAGAAATATTTTCCTAAAAATATAGATTTAAAAGCACTTCTTAAAATTCTTAAATGTGTAGTTATTAGCATTAAAAATTTTATAGTGAATTTCACAAAAAAAAAAAAAAAAAAAAAAGAAGCAATTCAGTACTTTTTACAAAAGTGATTTTGATCCGAAAATTTTAGAGAACGTGTTTTGAAAATTAAAAGAATAATTCGGTTTAGTGATGGTTATCATTCCCCCCTCGTGCCAAGCCCAAAGAGTGATAATTGAGGCGGCATCACCAGAATCATAGATATACATCAATATACATACTAGGGGTAACTGAATAGACTTCCAAACAACCTCCTGAAAACACCGCTCACTTCTTAATTTCAACCCCTTTTTCTGCAATAAGAGAACTTTCTGCATATTCTTTTTATTTCACTTTTTTTTTTTTTTTTTTGTGAAACAAGATATTAAAATCTGTTGTGCCTCCCTGATTGATGGTGCACCCCTAAAAAGCTACAGAGTCCCCCTCCAAAATGATGACTCTTTATAAGTTAGCCAAACCCTCTTAGCCCCATTTGTAATTATCCACCCCATTAAAAAGCTACAGACTCCCCATCCCCCCCCCCCAAAAAATAACAGCACTAAAATTGTCCAAAAAACACTCCCATTAATTTTTTAATTATCCACCCCCTAAAAAGCTACAGAGCCCTCAAAAAATGCAGACAGCTCAAATGCAAAATATCGTTCGTAAAATCGCCCTCTCCCTAGCCACCATTTTTATTATCCTCCCCTTAAGAAGCTACGGACCCCCAAAACATGACACCCCAAAAAATCGGTCCGCCATCACCGGTAAAACAACCCGAAAATTTATTAATTATCCATCCTTCCTAAAAATCTATGAAACTTCCTAGATGACTCCCACAAAAATCGGCCGTTACCCCTTAAATCCCCCATCCATTTTATAAATTTTCCAATATCCAAATTATCCCCCCAAAACTATGACACTCTCAAAATTCGGCCCAAACCATTCTTTAAAACCTTTGTTTTTTTTTTTTTTTTTCATTATCCGTCCCTTAAAATGCTACGGAACCCCCCAAAAGCGATGATACCCTCACAAAAAAGGCTAAGTCCCCTTAAAATGCTACGGAGCCCCTGATCTGTACATTGCAGAAAGATCCAGTTTTCTGGCATATCACATTTAAGTATTTAGCAATGTAGATAAATTGAAAACTCATTACGTGTTCGGAAGCTTTGAGAGGGTTAAAAATATGTATAAATTTGCAAGTTTCAAACATTAGTGCCTGATATTCGGTACGGAAAATAGTCAGAAAAGTGACACCATACACCAGATCTTGGTCATCCAGAAAAAAAAAAACACCCTCTAAAGTATGGACTTTAGAAGTAATTTGATCTTCTTTTTCGTATTTAGAACACGATCACCTCTATTATGAAAAATTAATCTTATTAATATATTTCAAAGGGTATTCAAACATATTTTATCGTATTTCTTAGTTTTCTAACAAGCCATAGCCTGTTAGAAATTGAATACTAAGCCAATAACTTGATAATTGCCTTAATATTATCTAAAACTTTACAAAATACCATCTTAAAAGTTCAAAATTGCAAATCTAAAAGCAATTTGAAGTAAAAAGGTTGGAAAATTTTAGATTTGGGGACTTTAAGCGTCCCAGACAAGAGACAAGCTGTGGAAAGTGACGTTTATTTGTTTGTTTACGGCCATTTCAGGTCACATACATATTCGAGTTTATTTGCTATTCTCAAGGATATGCCTCAAACTCTCGTCCAATATGACAGATAGAACAAGACAGCACAACAGATTTTAATATACAAAGAAGGAAATACACCCAGGGCAAGGTGGGAATCGAACCCACGCCTCTTTCTCTCCGCGCAGGGAGGCACCGGAGCCAGTCGATTTGACCGCTCAGCCATTGAGGCCCCGAAAGTGAGCGTTTGTATTTGTGGATATGTCCATAAGTTGAGTATAGAAATATGGTCACTCTCTATAAGTCAGTCATAAATAAGCTTATTAGATGACAACTGAAAATGTGGGGGACGGTAAGAACACAACCGGGGAGGGGAGAAAGATATCCGGCATCCGATCGGCCTCAACAAGAAAGACCCAGTTATTCGGTATGTCAATTTAGAAATTAAAAATTTAATTAATTAGCATATTTTGAAAGTATATGTAAATTAAAAACTTATTACGTGTTTCAAAGCTTATTACGTATTTCAAAACTTATTACGTATTAACGTATAAACGTCCCACATTTGGGGAATGCTCAGGAAATTTATGGAGAAATATCGGTGACCTTTTTGAACGCGCCCAAAGAAAAAAAAAATCCAAAGCTGCTTCAAAAATGTGTGCTGCAAAAGAAATAAAAATATTCGTATGAAATCTCCATTACATTATTCCACCAATAAAACTATCTCCAATCCTTGCCACACCTTTTGTTTTAAGTTGAAGAATTACCAATTTAGAAGGTGGAAACAGTATATATTTACAAGCTGCGGGATCTTCTGGTCGCACGTTTGTCGTCTACACATCGAGAAGAACTGTTGTGCAAACCCTTATTGCTAAAATAATGTGCGACGTGCTTATATATATATATTTTGAAAGGGCAAAATAAACAGAAAAAGAAGTAGTTTCTTTTTCAGCATACTCAGTTGTTTTGTTTACGTTTGCACATCTTTCACGTTGTTTGTTTATTGCTTCAAAAATGTGAAAAATTGTGTTCCGGTTGGCGGGAAATAGTATTTTAATTTGAATTTAAAGTGAACTTGAAAAATCATTTCATCTTTTATTTGTTATAATCTTAGAGCATAAAGAGCCTGTGTAAAAGGTATTAGTGATTGTGTGAAGAAAATATATGAAATATTTTGAAGTAAATGGTGATTTTTATTCCATTTGATCCAGTTGATTGAAATTAATGTGCAAGAAAGTGAACTTTAATTGATACTATGTAAAATGGGAAGCTCGTAGCCAAAGACGTCGAAATATTGGCTTCAGTAGTGAATAAATATTTTCCCCCGGGATTTTCACGATGAGATTCATGGTAAATATTGCAACAAATCTTATTTATTGTTTCAGGTTTTTCTCGTGTAAACGAGAACATGTAAAATGTAAAAATTAAATGTAAAAACTTGCACATATATATGTTATAATTTTAGTGTCTGAGTTGTTTGTGTTTTATAATCCATTTTTAAAAAATGTGTTGTAAAATTTCTCATAAAGCCCGATTGTGCAAGCTGGTTTGAGCTTGTTTAGCCACGTTAAGTTTACAAAAGTGAAGTGTGTAAGTGTAGAAGAAAAATACATTAGAAATTTCTTCTGGTACTGAAGTGTTTTAAGTTTTTCTAAATTTTAAGTGCTTCCCTGGTAAATACTCAAATTTGATTATGATAAAATAATAGTAAATAATGATGATAATAAATAAAGTAATAATAAATTAATATTAAGAAACTGAAATCAGTCATATACAATAGTTAATCAGGATTGAACTGTTGTGTCAAAGATTTTTTGAATAAAAAAAAGTTTGAATCAAACCAACTCTTTCAGAAGTTATTAAAGGGGAGCAGACATTATGATACTTTTAAAATTAATATTGAAAATACTTGTTGAGTTAGGTATGTTTTTAGCTAAATTTTTTTTACATAAATAGCTCTAAGCCTTTCATACTGTTGGTTATTAATTATTATTATATTTTTTTTGTTATGTCAATGACAATTAAAAATGTATAAAAGAACTAAATATGGCCATGCGCATCAATTACTGCCTTTACAATATGTTCAATGCAGGGCTGGCAAGGTTTCGTACACTGCACTAAAAATCATGATTTTTACCGTCCTGTCCAAAACCGTACTTGTGTCCAAAAGTCTAAAACTGTTCAAAACTATGTTTTTAGGGAAGTTGTGTTTTGTGTGCAAATATCAAAAATTGAATTCAATGTATTAAAGTAATATTTTATTAATATTAAAATTTTTAATATTTTATTAAATATTAAAATTTTTAATATTTTATTAAATATTAAAATTTTTAATATTTTATTAAATATTAAAATTTAAGTAATATTTTATTAATATTAAAATTTAAGTAATATTTTATTAAATATTAAAATTTAAGTAATATTTTATTAAATATTAAAATTTAAGTAATATTTTATTAAATATTAAAATTTAAGTAATATTTTATTAATATTAAAATTTAAGTAATATTTTATTAATATTAAAATTTAAGTAATATTTTATTAAATATTAAAATTTAAGTGAACTTAATAAAACCGATATAGATGATTTTAATCTGGTTGAATAAGAATAACACTGGTCAGTCTACTTTTACTAAGCACCGGTTTGCCTTACAATGGTATCTGTGGTGAGCCGGTTTGTGTTAATTTTACAAACCTGGTTTTTGATGGGATCCTTTTTTCTCTTAGTTTGAAGTCTGCCATTGTATTTGCATGATGTGGGGAGTAACATTTTTGTTATTGCCATTATTGGTATTTCTGGACTCCTTGGGTTAGTTTGTTTACTCTTTCATTTCCCTCAACATTTACATGTGCAGGCAAGTACGAGGGTCAGTTTTTAAGTAAGAACCGATCGCGCATCCGGTCTGGTGACAACAGTTTAAGGTCGGGAACTCTTGGCGGGCCCCCCACTAAACCACTATTACGTTTCACGTCTCTGCCGGTGCTGGTTGTGTGGTTATACTGCTTAGTTTGTCACCATGTTGATCAGTAATCCCGCCAATTGTGAAGTGCGTGCCGTTATTTGGTTTTTGAAGTGAAAAAACCTTCGTCCTGCTGAGATTCAAGAAGTACTGAATCATCCACCTTACAGCCCAGACTTGGCACCATCAGACTTTCATCTCTTTCCAAAACTTAAGGCCAGGGTTGTTTGGTTTAAACCACGTTGGTTTAAACCATGGTTTAAACCAAGGTTTAAACCAAATGGTTTTTTTAAAAAAACCACTTGGTTTAAACCAAATCTTTTTTCATTAATTTTGCACATCATTAAAAGTTGCAAAATCCAATTTATGCAGAAATTACAAGCACAGCACTGGATAATTAATGAATTTGAAAATTAACAAACTTTTTTTTTTAATCAATACAAATTTTTCTCATCTCCTATCTACAGACTACCTATCTCAGACTATTTGGGTTTTTCTAAAATTAGCTCTGGAAAAGCTAATTTGAGAAAAACTCTTCTCAGTCATTATAAAAATTAAAATGACATTGCAGTTGTAATTCATGGAGCTAAAGAATACATATTAGAAACAATAAAATAACTTCATAATAACCAATTTGCAAATGTATGTTACAGACAACAATTTTTAGAAACCAAACCTTTTTTCATTTATTTTTCGCATTATAAAAAATTGCAAAATCCAATTTGTGCAGAAATTGCAAGCACAACATTAGATAAATCATGAATTACTGAAATTGACCACTTAAGTACCAAATTTGGGTGGGAATATTATAAAAAATCCTTTGTAAGTTGGCTGCCTAATTATTACTATATTTATTTATTTGTCTATTTTTGCAAAGATAAAAAAAAAACTTATAAGTTTTCCAGGATAATATTTTTTATGCTATAATGTTAGACTAGTATTTGGATGGATGAAACATCAATATAAAGTTTGCCTAAACCTCTGTAAGTTAACTATTCAAAAAAACTACTATGAGCCTCACTCTTTTGTTCTTTAAATAAGTTTCTTCTTTTTCTTCTAATTGATCTAGACGTTTCGAAAAATTATGTATTTTTAGGGAATCTTTACAGTCAAATAAGTAAACTAACACATTTATCTTTAACTAAGTGCTTTAATTTTAAAGTTGTATAGGATACATTGTAAGTCATTCAGATTAAATTTATCTAATGGTATTTCAGATAATTGTTAAAAATAGCTAATTACTAATTTTAAAGTAACATTAATACATGATGTTCTATTTTAATTAGTCACAAATGAATAAACGCATAGCGTAAGAAATGACAAAAAGAAAAAAAATCTCCACCCTCTATAAGTTGACGACTAAAGTGCTGCACCTATATAACGTAATTAAAATTTAAAGTTTTAACTTATAGTTGCTTAATTAATTATCAATAAATCAACTATCAATAACATTTATTTACAATTAAGGATCTAAAATCAACATGATTTTCTAAAAGTCAAATTGTTTTTCCTACAAATGCTATTTAAACCAAAAAAACCCGGTTTAAACCAAAAAAAACCAGGTTTTTTGGTTTTTTTTCAAAAAAACCAGGTTTTTTTCCAACCCTGCTTAAGGCATTTCCCAGTGGGAAGCATTTGGAAAAGGATGACGTGCTTAAAGAAACAGTTACGAACTGGTTTAATGGTCAGGTGGCAGAGTTCTTTGATGAAGGGATCCAAAAGCTGGTGTCAGGGCTTGACAAATTCTTGAGCGTTGATGGCGACTATGTTGAAAAGTGAAAAAACGTTCATAATTTAATTTTTGATATAATTTGTTTTTAAATAAAGTTTCTTTTACTCCATTACAAAATGGTTCTTACTTAAAAAATGACTCTTGTAATAAAAAATAGTAAAATTAAAATACATCATTTCTAAATGTATTATACCAGACCTTCCCCCAGGATTGAAAAAGGGCAGGGTGCTACTGTAAAAAAAAAAAAGGCACTTTTCCAAATTTAGGGCATCTTACCGAAATAAAGGACACATGTAATTTGAAGTAGGGGCCCTTCATAAATGTCCCACGTTTTTCCATATTGGACTGCCTTTGTCACGTGTTACGATATGTTGCACAAGCAGAATGTCACACTTCGTCATAATTTCCCGCCCCCCCCCCTTCCCCCTAGAAGCGTTACATCATTTATCAATCATCCCGTAGTAATACTTTATTATTGCCATAATTTAACATTTTAGTCTTAATTTTAGTCTAACATCAACTTCATCACAGTGAATCTGAACATTGGAAAAATATATAAACTAATTTGACAGTATTTATTTTCAAGATAGTTTTCAATATTTGAAGTAAGCATGAAAAAATTCTGCGTGGCAACATCAACCAATAATGATTTTAAATTCAATAAAATATCTAGCAAGGACTTTCTGAGTTATACATTTTTACTAATTTATGAGAGTGTTTCTGTTCATTCCAGTACTTCTGAAGATCTGATCACTTGTGAGGAATAATAAGAAAATGAGAATATATCTTTTCTTAATACAATAAAGCTTCAGTAATAATAATTAGAGCCCAGATTTTGATGACCTAAACGATCACTGAAAACGCCCTTTAAAATCTTTAACATGTCCTAAAAAAAGTATAATTTCAAAAAATGCCATTTTAATTAATCAAGAATACCAATTGAAAGCAATGGCTCAGCTTAAAATAACAATAGAATTTTTTTAAAAAAAAATTTAATAGAAGCAAAATTAATACAATACATTTTCATTAAAGACTGAAATGAACCTTTATTAAAATAAGGAGAGAAAAAGGAAATGTCTAATATATGGATTCCTCACACGTTGCCATCTTTTTCCCCCGCAAAGTTTTAATACATTTTAAAACATTTCTTTCTTGAAGTAATTAGAAAGCACCATTAGATTGGGATTATTAAATGCTTTTTCATATTTTGAATAGTAAATAGTTTCTTGTTTGAAAGAGCAGTCTCTCTCTTATATTTTGGTTAGTTTTCTCAATGTCTACAGATGGAATAAATACATATTTGACCCAAATGGGTCCCTTATAGAGATGAAAAAAAGATTTTTTTCTTATCAGTCTTCGGGAATCTACTGTTCTGAATTTTACGAGATAGGGAGTTTTTAAGAGTTGCAATATAATCAAGCACAGAATCATTGGAAGATGTTTCAGGCTACACACAAAAAGTTACCCAAAGCCAAAAAGAGCCATAAAATGATGAATGATGTAAAACAAAGAATCCCCAAAATCTCAAAAAGTGCCTGAAAAAACTCTAGCCTGTCGGCCCTAAAAGAGAAAAAGTCCCAAAATTATAAAGGCTATCAAAATCTGGGTTTTAATGAAATTGATAATATTAATAAAATGCATTATTTACATATATTTTACACATTAAATATTTTTAAAAATATATTCTTCTACGTATTAAAGCCTTCTATTTTTTAATTGCATCATTTGGGTTTAAGTTTCCATTCAATTTAGAAGCATTAGCTGACTGACATGTTCCATTTTCAAACTGGATCTTTTATCAGTTAAACCAATTTAATTTGAAAAAATCCTCTCCACCTCTGCATTTGATATTGGTAATAAACATGCAACAGCTAAGGGTATTTTTAAGCAGGGAAATATTTCCCCATTCACTTTCTCAGTTTTCAGAATTGCTGAAAATTTTTTTGTATGAATAAATGGCTTCTGTCGCTTGAGTTCCCATAAAGTTCACCACTAACAAAAGGGCAAGAAGGTATACCTCAAAACTCCAATTCTTGATTGGTAGCCAATGGCTACTAAAACCCCACAAAATGGTAGCCAAACTTTAAAAAAAAATTGCACATCTGCAAAAAACTTTAACTGTGTATTGTTTTTAAGAGGACAAAACTGGTATCAATTGCGATGAGCGTTTGAATTACATTTAAGTAAACCATGTGGTTCTCCGGCACGAAATTGTAGGTGTTTTTAGGGTTAGAAGAACATTTAGTCCCTCTGGGACTAATTTTTTAGCTAATGTTTAATCATTGTACTTGAAATAAATACATGTAATAATAACATATTTGTCAATGCAATGTATTAAAATCTGAACAGCAAACAGTGCAAAATCTAGTACCAAAAATATGGATGGACTTTCAATGTAACCTATAATGCCGTCTTTTCGAACTTAATTTTCTCAGAATTGAAAAAACACTCCTTTCCTCTTGCTTGTCAATGCCTAAATTCTTACTAAAAGTTGATTGAACAATTATCTACCTTGGCAAAATTACTCTGGCTTTTTTTTCTATTTAATATACACACATTATTATTATTATTTTGTAAAATATTTAAACTAAAAAAATAATAATTCCTTATTTAATTTATAATACTACTACTTCTTTTCAAGAATTGTTTATTTAACAAACAGTTTGCAATAATTGTTTTTTAAAGAAGTTAAATCCAGGTAAATTAACAATTTTCTAAAAATTTCTTATTTATCCAAAATTTAGTACTTTCTAAAAAGTAAATAGCTGTCAATACTAAAATCAAATTTGAAGTAAATAAATGAAACAATAATGGTGAATAATAGTGATAAACGCAATTTTCGACAAACACGTGTTCAATATCGGCAAAGTTCAAAAAAAGAAAAACGCCAGAAACTATTAAAATAAAATGCAAAATAAGCAGATTTAAGGAAGCAGTGTGAAAAATATCTTCTAATTTAGAAAATAATTGAAATTTGTATCCGATGCAAAAGGATTAAAATCTCTAACGTAGAATCCAATTTTCGGCGAAGCACGTGCACGATTTTGGCTGTTTCATCTTTATAGTTTTTTTTTTCTTTTTTAATTGCTAAAATGAAACGACAAATAAGCAGATTTGAGGTTATGCATGCAAAAAATATCTTACAACTTTCAAGATAATCGAAATAATTCCAGGATGGAATAAGATTGAAATTTCAAACACGGTACGCAATTTCCGGTAAAAATCGGAGGAAAAACTAGTTTCCGTGTGGCGCGAAAATTAACTCCTATTTCTTTCTTCTTCATTTAATTTTTACTGGACAAGAGAATTTGGGAAAAGGTCACGTGTCGAAATTAGAGTTCTGGAAAGGGCACGGACGCCGAAACGTGAAAATTGGTCGCATTTGGCGACTGCCGATCGCGAGTTCTGAGCTCTACAAGAAGGGCGCAGTTTCACTAACAAAAGGGCAAGATGGGCGCGTTTCCCGAATCCGAGGGCAGGCAGGGAGCGGCGCCCTCCCGCCCAAGCCTGGGGGAAGCACTGATTATACGTTTTTTATAATTTTAGTATTTTGTGTCACTAAATCATAAGTTTAAAGAATAGATCACAGAGGAAAATATAGCTAATTATTTTGAAGAAAACTCTCTTAATACGCATTGAATGAGCCCTCCTTAAAGTGCCCAACTTTATTCATGAAATTTCTTCAAATAGTTTAATTGAACTTTTTCTTTGCAGGGGCATTCCACAGTATTTGGTTGTTTCGGACTCTACACTTTACAAACTTATTTCCTTAACCATTTGCCACTTAGTATAAATAATCAAATCAAAATTGATGTATTTTGGTGCTTTTATGTATGATGCATAATGAGATACAAAAAATTAGTATTTACTTTTTTAATTTGCCACAATATAATGAAATATATTACCTGTTTCGGACTCTACAAGCAATGGACATGAAAATTTTAGAGGAAATTCAGCTTCAATTTCTTCTGAATTTTACAAACATTCATAGTTATTGGACTCTGCCTATCACATACTAATCCATATAGAATACGTAAACACAAAAATATTAATTAAAAAGAACAACAATGTTTTTTAAAATCAACTATTTGTCGATCAAGTGGCAAATGTTGGGAGTGTTTCGGACTCTACAGATTTGTCCTTGCATGTATCACCCAAGCTAAAGTGGGTTTGTAGTGAATATTTACAATAACACATATACATAAATTAAAAAATATTTATTACAAACTATTACATACATAATAACATTAAATTTATTATTATAATTAGTAATTATTTTAGTTACTTAGGTGTGGAACACCTAATCATGTTTTCTCCTACTAGTTTTTAAACTTCTATGTCCCTGGCATCTTGTAAAAATAATAGTAAATAACAATAACTTATTATTGTTGTTCAATAGTGCTATCTTTGATGCAACTTTGGTGTCTTGATCATAAGCAAAGAAACATGCAGAAAAATCAATTGGATTTGGGTCTCCTGGAAGAACAGCCAAATGAGTGCCAAGGGCAATTTCCTCAAACTATTTTTCCACTGCTTTGAATTTTTTTCTTGCAACAGGTTTAAATGAAAACTTTACTTGTAATTTTATTTCTTTTAACATAACTTTATTTGTCCTGGCCACCAATCATTATTAAAAAGAACTGAAATCCAAGTTCCTTCTCTTAAACTAGGCATAAAAGAGAGGGTGCCGTTTCAGTAATACTTTTAGATTCTAAAATGTTTGCATTAATGCTAATGGATCCCTGAGTCTTATTAATATATTTAGAATTTACTTCTTCAAAAACTTCACCATCTGAAACACAGAAATAGATCATCACTCGCATGTCAGGTATTCAATTTTGACGTTTTCCACCTTTCTTCCAGCCTGAATTTTACAGCTGTTTACAGGTAAAATTTAATCACGTAATTTCCCACGTAATTCACCAGGTACATTATTTCTTCTGTGTAGCAGATGAAAAAAGAAAGAAATATTAAAAATTCTGAAGTGTTGAATTGATTTGAACAGAGTTGAATTATTCTAACAGGGAATAATGGCTTTTGTAATTGAAATGTATATAGTCTCATAACTGTATTTTTATTATGTAATGTTGTTCTTTTTAAATGCTTCTGTAAGTTCTTTAGGGAGGAAAATGGGAAATCCTTGCTTGTTTTCTGGAGGAAGATTCTATAAAATGTTGATATGAAGCCAAATGCAAGCAAAAATGTTTTTTACTATACAATTCTTGACCTATCTGCTACATAAAGCATATATTACTTCTGTTAATATGTGTACAGTATAATTAATGTAAACATTTCCTTTTTTTAAAAAACAATCATGACTTGAAATCAACATCTTAAACCTAATGAGTATATATTTTTTCTGTAGTTAAAACTATTCTGATGGCTAGAGTGGAAGAAGTGTCTACATTATTAAACTTGTGGGAAGAAGCTAGCGTTTCCCAAGGTAGGGAAGTTGTTGGAGTTTTAAAAAGGTAAGTTTTGAAAAAAAGATTTAATTTGAACTGAGGGAAAAATAAATATTTTATGCATAAAAATATAAATATAAAATTCTTTTTTGTTGTTCTAAAGCTTTCAAATTTTATTTACCTAAGTAAGACCTCAAGAATGTTTTATAATGTGCAAGTAAGGTGATTTAAAAAAATGTTTAAAATCTCTGTTTCGCTTCACTTTTTCATTGGGAAAATATATATGTGTATTTGCATGCATATATTTCTGCATACTACTTCTTCAAAGAAGATTATGTCTGCTTTTTCTCTCTCCTCTTTTTAGATGAACAAATTTAAAATTATACAAGAGTAAGTAAATTGGATTTTTTTAGGAACTTTTTCTGAAAAATATACAAAATTTGCAATTTTATTCAATTTAGTGCCCTGTTTTTCAGCATTTTGCACCTTTTATCAATCCCCTTTTTCAATGAAATTTTGATATTAATGCCTGACAAGTAACGAGCAAAAGTGTACTGTATATTTAACAATGAAATTTATTTCAACAAAAGAACTAAATACATCTGTATTTTGCAAATGCTCAGAAGAGCGCTAAAGAACCAACATGCTTCCTTCGTGAAAGATGTAGTTACACTGATCATTTCTGTAACTCACCGCAAGAGGGTGAGTGGCACATGCTCAGACATACCGCACCCTGTTGCAATGTTGTAAACATCCAACAATAAGTAAAACAATAATATTGATACTAAATCATAAAAGTAAATTATTGACACAAGATGAAATCAATAATGAAATGCAAAGGTAACAAAAATTAAAGGCAATAAAAACACATGTGAAATTCAAAATTGTTAATTGGCTGTTGGCAAAAGGCATACTTTAGAAATTGACCATTTAAAAATTCCTCATCGAGTCTTTATCACGATTACATACTTTGTTATCCTTACCGGGATAAAGTTCTACAATCTTTCCCAATGGCCATTGACAAACTGCCAAGTTATCTTTGATCACAACCAAATCACAAATTTTTGCATTATTTTTCTCAAGAAACCATTTGTGACATTGTTGCACATTGAACTTAAGCAATCATTTGACCATTTTTTCCATATTAATTGTACAAATCTGGTGATTTTTGCCACATTTTAAGAATATTTTCAGGAATGTCTAAAATACAAGAGAGAAAACCAGCAAGTGAGTCATCTGGTGGCTTTACTAAATTAAAAAGCCTTTTCAACTCTGAATTAGAACAATAAAATTTGAACCATTATCTGAAAATATTCGGGAACATTTGCCTCTTCTAGAGAAAAACCTTTTCAAGGTGGCTATAAAACTGTCAGAAGTTAAATCTGTCACTATATCAAGATGTATGGCCTTAGTTACATACAAAAATTAAAGCATACAAATAACTACATAGATTTTGTTTAATATACCGTTTCTTTGAGGTTAATAAAAAAGGATCACAAGAGTCCACACCAACACAATTAAAGGGATAATTAACAGTGACTCGTTCTTTTGGCAAATTACCCATTAATTGGTTAGAAATTATGGGCTTTGCACGGAAGCAAATGATGCAGTCATTTACAACTTTTCTACGAATTGTACAACCATTGATAGGCCAAAAGACTTTTCTAACAGAATACAATAAGGACTGAGGTCCTAAATGAAGATTTTTCTTATGAAAATGTTGACAAATCAAAATTATAAGTTTATGCTTTCTTGGAAGAATAATTGGATGCCGTTCAGCAAATGTTAGGTTAGAGTGATCAAGGCAACCACCAACTCGAAGAATTTTGTTTTTGTCTAAGAATGGATTTGGATTTAAAGACTTAAGCTTACTATTACCTGAAACAGGTACATCCTTTTTCAAGTTTGAGATCTCATCCCTTTGTACTACTTTAACCATGAAACTTTCTGTAGCTGTTAACTCAACAGAGGTTAAAGGTCCAGTCATCTTTGTTTGAGGACTTCTTGCAGGTTTTAAGCACCTGTGGAAACGTGTTAATCTATGAAAGTGCGATACTTGAATCTGACCACAGCAGAATTTTATGGAATTCTAACTTTAAGCTCGTAGAACTTTAGACACTAAATTGGAGTGAAGGAGCACAGCACAAAGCTCCAGGCTAGAAACAATGACAGTTTTCAATAGAGCAACTCTTGATTTGCTGCGCAGCAGATTAACTTAGCATTTATCTGAAGTGGAAATACTTCTAACATATAAGGCAGCTCCATAAGCTACTGTAGCAGAGGTCGCAGACCTCCTTTATTCCTATTTTTTTCCTTTTTTTTTGAAACATGCTCCTTTTTTCCTTTTTTTTTGTTTTCTCCTGATCGCATTTCTTTTTTAATTGTCCTGAATGTTGTTTTCGCGGCAATTGCAACGCGCATCGTATGATTCCTTTCTCCAAGGTCAACTGGATAACCAATCCTAAACGTTTTTGGATGAGCGGCTGTCAATTCGCCGAAAATGGCTTCCCGTGTTTGAGATTTCAATCCTTTTGCATCTCTTAAATATTTCAATTTTTTTAATGTTTGGAAGTTATTTTAACTTGTTCTACCTTAGAGTAGTGTATTTTATTTTTTATTTTAATAATTAATGAACTAATTTTGTGTACTTTTTATTTAATGAATTTTTGTTATTACTAATTTTTATTAAATTTTTACTAAATAAACTCTTAATTCTTTATTTTGTCATTTGTTTCAAACAGCTACATACAGGGTATAAAGATTTTTCAAATATTAAAGCATTAACTTGGATGGCTTTGAAAAGTATAGACAGCTATAAGACCACAGCTATAATGGTGTCTAATAACATTGGGAATACTCCCAGCTAAGCACAGCTGCTAAGTAACATGGCTTTAAGCAGGTTTGAATTGGATGCAGTGCTTACATTAAACATTCAATATATAGACTTGGTTTGGGTACAATATATACATTGAGAATGCCCCATTCTTAATTCAGAGGTGATTGTGTTCCGGTTATGCACTGGAATTTCTGTATTTTTTTGATCTTATCACCAGGAATTTGGTATTTTCAAAATTTCGAAAATTGGCGATTTTATTTTCCTTGTTTTTAATTTGCTTCAAATTTCCTACCGTAACGCTGGTTGTATTAGTATTGATCACCCCTATTAATGCCATCCTTATGTTATTCTATTTCTAGAAATTTTTATTTTCCCCCTATGTTTTGATACCTTCATGTTAAAAAAATTACCACTGTTAGAATTGAAATTTTTTCACAATTGATGTCTATTAAGAATTATTAAAGGGAAAATTTAAAAAAAATCGCTTTTATTTTCAGTAAAATCTTGATTTGAAATTTTTTAAATGACATTCTTTGCTGTTAGGAGTATGAGTTCTCAATTGTCAGAAAGTTGAAAAATGCTGAATTCAGGTTTATTTTTATTTGTGTCAATTATTTACATTTTTGTAATTTATACATATCTCCAGTCGTTCAAAAATTTTGAAACAATAAATAAAAAATTATATAAATAAATAAGGAATAAAACTGATAACATTTTTAAAATTCCATTTGAAAAATCAGAACACACAAGTTGCTGTTTCATCATAACAATGATCATTTTTATTTAAAGCATATTCATCGCAGTGCATGAATAAGTCGTTTAAAGTAAAAATAGTTATTTTAAATTCATGTCTGGAAAAAAGATTCATCTAGCACACATCTTGATTAATAAGAATGTTAAATCTTAAAATCAGTTCTCAATGTATAGATTTGGGCATTTGCTAAGTACATCCCATTAAATTCTTTTCCATAGTAAGCAGCAACTGCAATCTTAATTGATTTCAAAACACTTTATCAATTTTAAAGAGCAAAAGTCTTTTTTTTTTCTTCAAAATTATGGGAAAAAGATATTTGAACTTAGCACCCGCACCCACTAATATAAAAGATACAGTTTTTAGGGTTATATTAAGAGGTAGGAACTATATATTTGGATGTTTCGCATCTAGAAGCTCCCTGTCGCATTGAAAAAGGGATTCCAAGCAATCCCGAAACATGTCTGCATTTTAATGCTCATTTGTGCTTTAAAATAACGTGAAATTATTTTTTTTGTTATAGTATATATCACTGTTCATTTAAAGTAATGAAAGCGACAAGCTTCCCCCCTTTTTTACCCTTAAAAAGTTCAGGTATTTTTTCTTGAACCTAAGTATTCTTCATATGTAGTTGCAAAAGAAGCTCAGGGGAAAACTAGGGGGGGGGGGAGGGGGTTGAGCTCTTGAAAAAGCTCAAGAAAATAAGAAGAGAAAGTAAAAAATGAAAAGAAACAAAGCCAAAGTGAAAATTAGTATCAGTTAAAGAAATCAATCTGAAAAGTTGAAAATTTACAAAAATACCTTTTCAAATATGTTTAACTGAAGGTAACCAGTGATTAAAAATCACTGAAATCTAAAGATAAGAATAATATGAAAATTAATTCTACAATGATTGAAACATCAATAGTAAAAGAAATACAGAATATGCGTGATAAAGTACTTGCAATAAAGTTTAAATTTAAAATAAAAATAAAAGATTATAGTTTTAATTAACATTTGATTTTTTTTTTCTTTTTATTTTGCTTTGTTTTCTTTCTTGCTTTTTTGCATGCTACTTGATTAGGAGCATTATCTGCTTGCAAACTGACTGCCTACTACATTTCATATGTATATATACAGAGTCAGACCTCCGATATAAGGAAACTTTTCTAAAGTCCCAGCTCATTGAATATCAAATATGTATGAATCGGTTATAAGGTTATTTGCGTTAAGTCCCGAAGGGTGGTCTTATATCAAGGTCTGACTGTATATATATGTATAAAAATTAAAATTTTAAAATCTTAATCACAATTTCCTGAATTTTTCATTTGTGCTTAAATAGGGACTTAAAATTCAGGGGGTGGGGATGGCAGGATTAGAGGATTCTATCCCAAATTTTTCAGATCCCTGACAGATATAGGCAGGTTGGTGAACTCCAATCCATGGAAGAGAAAAATTTCGGCTTAAACAAATTTTATTATACACTTTGGTTAAAACCATATTGCCAATCCTAGTATGGTAACAAATATGCATGTAAGAACTGTTATAACCCCCTCCCACAAAATTCTATCTTTCTAGTAGAAGTAGAATTTATTCTTGACTAGGATGTAAAAACTTTTACAATCTAAAAATACATAAAAGGCCTGAAAAAATCAAATTATTTTGCCATTATGTATCTGAAAATATGTAAAACTATGTATAAAGCTTGGAGGGGCTCTCCCCTCCACTTAAAAATTTGGATTTCAGCCCTTAAAAGTGTTTACTAGTTTATTAGCAGTACTAGCAAAACTGAATAGATAGCAATTAAGTGTATATTTATTGCTCTTGAAACAAACACCTTGAAATTTCATTATAAGCACTTAACTTTCTGCAATGATTCTAGTAAAATTTCAGGCATAGAAAACATAGTTACCTGAGACAAAAATATTTTTATGTTTTCAGTTATCAATCTATGAAGCAAAATAGTGGTTGAAAAAATGCAAAAGATTGAAAGCTTTGTCAGTCTGATCTTTCTTTTGTGCTAAACTAAAATTTGAGGAGATTAACTAATGGTTTTCTCACTTCAAATGTTTTGGAAGGATTTAAGTATTTTTTAAGTAAGATGCAATTTTGTTTTCCTATACTTTTTTTTAATAATCAATTTTTCTTCAATTTTCAAAATATCAGCTTTAAAAGGGTTTTTCTTTTAATTTTGTTTTAAAATTATGCTGTTATGCATATGCATAATGTCTCAAAAGCATCAGAACCATTCCTTTTTTTTTTCCTATTGAAATTCTTTTTTTTCATATCAAGATTCCTTTTTTCCTTTTTTTTCTTCCAAATTTTCACTTCTACCCCTGCTGTAGAGGCATCAGCGAAACTGTGAAGTTCAAGTACATATATGTTGTCACAGAGAACAAACCTTGTGCTTTTGATGTGTTTAATGCTGTTCAGTTCATCCAAAAAATGTGTCCAGACCAGTACTTCATTAGCAGGTAATGAGTCGTTCCAGTTGAGTTTTAGCAGCCACAATTGCTGCATAAAGATCTTGGCTTTCAAAATTAAGGGACCCAGTAATCCTAAAGGGTCAAATAGTCTTGCGATTTCTGAGAATACAGAACGTTTTGTAATTTGCGTAGAGGTTGCTGCAGAATGTGGCACAGAAAAACCAACCACATTATTTTTAGTGTCCAATGATAATCCTAAAGTTTTAACAGTATTGTCATGAGATTTTCCTAGTTGATGCTGTTCTTTATCGTAAGATACATGTGGGATAAGCATCAGTTTGTCAGGAGCCCACTTGTGGAGCTTCATTCCACCAGAGGGTAATAGTTCAACTAATTCTTTCTGCAAACTTAGAGCAGATGAAGTATTCACACCTGTGACTACATCATCAACATAAAAATCAGATTGCACTACTTGTGCAGAAAGAGGAAACGTGTTGTTCATCACAGGCTAACTGGTTTAGTGTTCTTGTAGCAAGAAATGGTGCACTAACTGTACCGTAAGTCACTGTACATAGCTTAAATACAACTATGGGATCGCAGGGACTCCATACTATATGCTGAAGATCACACTGAGAAGGATCAATCAAAATTTGGCGATACATTTTTCAATGTCGCAGGCAAACGTAACCTTATGTTTTCTAAATCTTAAGAGTATGGAAAAGAGATCATCTTGTACTATACCATCATTTAATTGCAGTTCATTTAATGAAATCCTAGAAGATGAGGGCAAAGACGCATATTAAACACTATATGTAATTTAATGAAGCTTTTGCTGGGCGAAAAACACTGTGATGGATAATGTAATATGAGGTAGAAGGTTCTATTTGTTCGTTAACACATTCCATGTGTCCTAATGTTTCATATTCATGAATAAAGTCCTTGTATAATTTTTTCAATTCAGGTTGTGCAGACAATTTAACCCAAACTGAATCTAATCTATTAATTGCCAAATTCTTTGTGTGACCCAACGACAAAGTTTCATTCTTTAGGGGCATTCTAACAATGTATCTACCAGAAGGATCCCTTTTAACTGTGCTTAAAAACTCATAAACTCATTCTCGCAAATTTTTTCTTCTTTACTTTGTTTGACCTTGATATCTGCAACAGATTCCAATTCCCAAAACCGTTCGAGTGAGTGTTCAAGGTTATCGCTTTGAATGAGAGAAAAGCAACATGTTGATAATCTAGCAAAAGGCAGATGCCGACAAACTAAATATCCAAACACACAATTTTGCAATCTAAGATTATCCGGAAATAATAAATATAATAAATTGTTCCTGTCGTAAAATGCTATCAAAAAGGGAGGCACTGATTAAAGCATGGGCCAATTGTATATCTTTCCGAAAATTTATTCCGGACAGATCAAGATGAGAAGTAGGAATATTTTGTGTTATTTTTTGTACCACGAAGAATTTTGTTTTTTCTTTGAAGGTCTCATTTTCATTCGATATGACACAAAACACTTGTTCTTTTATTTTTATTGTAGACTTACTGATGCCGGGGGGGGGGGGGGGGGGAAGAAGAAATATGCTATTTTGCTAATCCGAGATACCTTGCGCAATCATTAGTTATTTTTTATTTCGGAATACTTTCTACTTTCGCACTAAATCCACTAAATTATATCCCTCTTTTCCCAGGAAGGTACATTAGTTCCGCTGAGAAGAGTTTTGAATTGCTTTCGTGATTCATCGTCTAATTTTTGAATGATAACTTTGATTAAGATAGCTTCACTACATGGATCTAAATAAAGCTCTAGCTCTAACTGCTTGAGAGCTCTTAAATGATTAGTAATTGTGTCAACTAACAGTCCTAATTCTTTGAATGATTCAACTTCAGTTTTGAATGGTTCAAAAGTTCAGAAATATGAGCTTTTACTATTAAACACTTGTTTTCATAGCTGTCCTTTAATGCATTGAACAGAGAAGTGTATGAAGCATCAATTGTTCGTAATTTCTTAGTGCTACCTTTTTATGCTGATTGTGAGTAATAATACTTTTGAGAGTCATTAATATCAAGCAATGTCATGAATTGAGATTTGAAATGCAACCAATCAATATACAATCCTGAAAATGCCGGCAAATTTATAGATGGCAATTTATCTTTAGTGCTGTTAGTGGTTGCACTATTAGCAGAAGTATTCAAATTAGTATTAGGTTGAAGCAATTTATTCAAACTCGCCTCTATATTTTCGAGCTCTACTTCCATTTCATTGAGGATTTTGTTTCTGGAAGGTCTACGTTGGACAGTACGGCATAGCACTCATTTCTTAATTCGTCTTGTTTAGCTTTCAAACTTTTGGTGGATGATAGCTTATTTATTATATCTTCATGATCCGTTGGAGGACTTTCACCCCCAAGCACATTTTGAATTCTAGTGATTTGTCTACGTCGGAAATCGTAGTTGAGGACATTTTGTCTATTCTGAAAGTAAGTATATATCCAATAAATCTCCGGCCGAATTGACCAAAAATATGACGAGTAACGAGCAAAAGTGGACTGTTTAATTAACAATGAAATTTATTTCAACAAAAGAACTAAATACATCTGTATTTTGCAAATGGTCAGAAGAGCGCTAAAGATCCAACATGCTTCCTTCGTGAGTGATGTAGTTACACTGATCATTTCTGCAACTTACCGCAAGAGGGCGAGCGGCACATGCGCATACAATGTCTACAATTAGTGTCAAGAAAAAACAGCCAAAGGTAATAATTTACCTTTGATTAGGCCACTTTTGTGCAGATGTTATCCGAGATTGGCACTGGTTATGACTTTTGTCTTTGATACTTTATTATCTGTCCATAAATTTATTGGCCTAATCATGCACTTAGGTCTAACATCATAATGTCCCCTCCCCCAGTGGTGTAGTCAGCAGGGTTCACAATCTGGGTCCAGCTCAGAAAATCCTGCTCAAGTTTTTCTGAGCTTCCACTTACAAAAACCCGCTAGATTTTTTCTTGAAAAGAGGGTTTTTCTATTAAAATATATTACTTGTAAGTAAGCATTTATTTCTTTTAACAGGATTAATATTCTGCTGTTTAATTCTTTTGATATTTTAAATTAGTAGATAACATTATTGTCATAAAATAACTATATGCACAACACAGTACTTAGTAGGTAAAATTTAAAATTGAAAATGTGTTAAATTAAGAAAATTATATTTTGTAAAATCACTTAAAATTTCAATGTTTTAATGCTTTTTAAATTAATGTAATTTAATCTCTATGTTGAAGTTCAAAAAATTATTTTATGATGTTCAAACTGGGAAACATTTACCTAGTCTGATATTGATACACTGTTATGGGAAAAGGGTTTTATGTGTGTATACACAAATTTATATTTAAGAAAGAAATGTAAATTATTTCTAAAATAACTATTGAATGGTAAAATGCACTTGCTAGTTACTTTAGATTAATTATGTGCCGAATTAATTATGTTATTTAATAATTTTCTACTTTGTAACTTTTTGTTATTTTGTATTATGTATGCTGTTTAGAAACAAAATATATTATTATGACAGCTGATGTCACACTCATATTTCATACAAAAACCTAGAAAGACCGCTCTCCCTATCCCCCCCCAAAAAAACACCAGGAAAACCCACAACTACACAGGAAGCCCTACAAAAACCCAGGTTTCTTCCAGCCCTAGTAGTCAAGGGTCATTGTGTAGGATGGCGTCTCTCCTGTTTATTTTTTAAAAGTCCCCCCCCCCCCACTTTTTAAACTTAAATATAAGCGTTCCCCTACCTTTTGATTTCAACAAATGTTCATATCTGTAAATGTCCTTGCCTTTTCACCAGAACCACTGGCGTCACAGCAGTCTAATTATTGAGGGGTACGACACCAATTTTTGACTTGTCTTCCTAATTTTGCCAAACAGTAATTGAAACACTTTGTTATTTCATCAATAGTATTTCACATTTTTTCTATCAATACAAATTGTGTTAACTATTTACTTATTTTATGAACTTAATTTGCAACAAAAATTAGATGTGATCTAGAGAAATGAAATATGTTCAGAAAACATTAAAATTAAAAATATATATTCAAAAAAATAAAAAAGGTTTATTTTACTCTGTACAGAATAATTTTTATATGGTTTATAATTAATGATGTATACGGACTCATTACTTTTCTGACCCAAAAACATTTCTTCGACTGTCTTTGGTAGAAAAAAATATTTTTGCGATGGTTGCCGTATCAACTTGACTGATGACATCTTGATGAACGAAACACATCTCAACGTGATTCAATCACTTTTGTGTTACTGTTGAGCGCAAATACAACTTCAGCTTTTGATAGACTTTTCTTTTAATGCGCTGAAACTTCGTTCCGCCTCACAACTGGATGCTGGAGTGTTAGGCGTTTCTAATAAAAAGGAACTGAATCTGTTTAACTTATAATTCACATATTATTTGGTCAGAGACATGACAAAAATAACAACAGTAAAAATATGAACATGAGTATAAAAATTAAAAGAACATAACGAAAAAAACGGTGAGTGCTCACAAGAGCCCCGTAAGAAAAAGGATCTGCTTTAGGAGTTCCTGCACGCAGTTTTTATGCTGCCAAAAAGGACTCCTACGCATGTGCAGAATGCTCAGAAAACTATTTTACATCCGAGCATGCACATTATGCAAATTATTATAAAAAAAAGAAGATAACTTTCTTCAAAATAATATATAATTAAATGATAAGAAAAATCCTTTAAAAATAGACATTTATGGCTATCATGGAGACACTAGCAGAAGTCATACCAGAAATCTATATTAGAGAATAATTGCCTAGATTCTGCTTCCATTTGTATAATGCTTCTCTAACATTGTGTACGCAAGTTATGTCTTTAAACTCCTCTTTGAAAAGTGCAAGTTGACTGTTTAATTTTGAAATATTAAATTCTGGATAGTTTACTGCAAGCTCCATATTCTCTTCATGAAGTAGCATCTTTTCTAATTCAACTTGTTTTTGAATTACTTTTTGATTCAATATGCGGTTTTTTAGTTCGGCAATTGTCACATTAAGTAAGTGAAAGAATTCAACACGATAGTATTCTTCACATGAAGAAAAATCATGACCTACTGCCGGACCATCAAACCACTCAGGAGGCCTTTTTTTTTCTTTGCAATTTTAGAAGTTCCAGTCCAAGTTCTATTTTTGATACAATCATCAAAAATGGTAGAAAACACATCATCGTTTCACATCTTTTCCAAGTAATTAACATCTGTTTGAACTGATTTGACCAGTCCTGCTACTTTTCCTCCCTTGGAAGGATTGTGTTCAGTTCTGCCAGCAAATAAGTAATATTAGTGTAAGTTTATATTATTGTGAGTAAACTTAGGTCCACTCAGTGGTGTAGCCAAAGGGGGGATGGCGTCCACTTACTTTTTATATTTTCTAAGAGTCCCCCACTTGTTTTGAATTTTAACATAAGTGTCCCCGCACCTTTTTCCAGAACTACACTACTGAATCCTTTTATTTTTAAATTTTCGCATGAAAGGAGGAGTCTGTCCCCTCTACCAAATTTTTGGGGAGGATGCGTCCCCGAATCCCCATAGGTCATGATGCCTGTGACCAGAACTACACCACTGACCATTCTCTAAATCGCACTTTTGATTGAGTCAAAAGTTTCGATGGTTTAATATCATCTTTTTTAGAACATCATTGTACTTCTCTGTAAAATGAGTAATGAAACAATTCTTCAGTTTAGCTATACTGAGGAAAAGATGGGAGAAAAGCCACTTATAAAATGGTTTTTCTCACTTGTAACGCATTTATAGCTTCCACGCTCCATTCCCTCAATTCACTTGGGCTTATCCAAAGCAGATGAGGAATAAAGTTAAAATTATTTTCACCTCTTGTGTTCATAATAATGTTAAGTACTATGACTTTTTGAAATTTGTTCAACATTTGCATTAGTTAAGGATGTTTCACCTTAGAATATTTTTTATTGTAATTTCTGAGCTTTAAAAAAATTAACTTGTAAATGAAATGAAAAAGAAATATTAAATACTCGACTGATGTTTTTGTAATATTTTCTTAGGTTGGCTGAAATTTTTGAGGCTGAAACTGAAGCATTTTTGAAGCAAGATCCAGATCCTTTCGATGATCGTCATCCTAGTAAGAATTATGAATCCATTGTATATAAAAAAATAATTCAATAGAAAATACTATAATGGTTTGATTTTTTAACTTATTACTAAAAAAGGCCAAAAGCATCATGTTGTTTTCTGTTGTGCTATGAACACCATATATTTTTTACTTTCTACAAAATAGAATTCTTTTACTGGTGCATTCCACTATATTCAAGGTATCTGCACACTTTTAAAGTTATATATTTAAATTGTGACTGCAGTTTGTGATGGAAATCATGATTTTCAGTGAAAAAGGCTCAAAAGTCATGGAAATGAAAGTTTATCATGGATTTTTGGGCTCTGGAACATAAATTTGTCAAAATGCCATTTTCCCCCGTTCTTCTATATTCAAGAGAGGAAACTGAGCAACAATGCATTTCTTATGCAAAAAAAAAAAAGACGAAAAAAAAAAAAGAAGAGACATTATACGACATATTTATTGGGGGTGAGGAGGGGGTCGATCCTTTGTAATGTAATATTCTTAAATATGAAAAAGTTGTATGTTATATTGGTTTGCTAAATTTCCAGTGTTTTCTATAATAATGAATTCCAAAAAAAAAATAGTATACATTATTGTGATTTGTTGTAATTTAAAACTATTCAGAAACAACTGTACTTAGCTTAGCTCCGATAAATGCATTTTGATTTTTGCAAAAGACTGGTTTAGGTTATACCTTTCTATTAAGTTATGTGAAAGTTAGAAAACTTGGAATTTTACAATTTTATATATTTTTTTAATTGAAATTTTCAAATAGGTAATGGAAGGAAATTTTTCTGACATGATAATTTTGGTTACACAACCTAAAGTTCAGTTCAACTATCTGCATAAATTTCTTGAAAAAATTTAGGCATCTTAAGGTGCCAAATTACAAGATACATATTAAAAATGCTGAAAACTTGAATATGTGTGAAAATCATGTGTAAAGCATTTTCTTACTGGCTTATTCATTAACTGGTAAATCACTGGTTGCATTTGTATATTAGATTTATGCTTAAACCTGCATCTCAGTCAAGTGCTGGGACAGTCCTCATAATTATCTTAGGTTCAAACATTTTTTTTTTGTTATTTGTTCAGTGTCAATCCAACATTTGTCCTCTTTTACAGGATAAATGTTAGTCAAACTTTCATGAGTTTAGTTTTTGAAAACTTTTTAAATACGTTTATTGAACATTCAAACAAAGTCTGAAAACAAGATATCTCAGTAATGCATATCAACTTAGAATAAAACAATCTACTAATAAAAGCATCTCTCAATCTCAATCACGGAGCTCACCACTCACTCACATTCCAAGTGAACATTCACAACAACTACCTGCTGTTGCCACAAAAGATATCACATGATCTAAAAACTGGTGTTGTCAAACCTCACACCCTCTCTCAATTTTCTCTTTCAAATTATAAATTAATAGAAAATTGCATAAAGTTTCACAATTACATCTAAACAGTTATAAGGAAATGATCACACACAAATATTAATAAGCAAATTTAAAAAAATAAATAAATAACATATGCACTGAATACTAAATATGAACATTACAACCAAAGAGTCTAAATTCTCAAGTTTAGCAAGTCCTTCAAATTTGAGAAAATAACTGAAGTCAATGACGGTGAGAATGTCAGATAAGTTGTCATGAGTCGATACATATTTCACCAAGATTTGCCCTTTTTCAATCAAGTCCTTGATGAAATGATACTTGATATCAATGTGCTTTGATCGCTTATTGTTTTCATAACCTTTACTCAAATGAATTGCACCTTGATTATCTAAGTACAATGTCCCTGCACCAACTGCCTTGTCTTCCATATCAGATGCCAATCGAGCAATGGATATGAGTTCTGCAGAAGCTAATGCAGCAGCTATATACTCTGCCTCTGTTGATGATAAAGCTACACAGTTCTGCTTTCTGGAGAACCACTGAACTGGATTACCATGATGGAAGACTACGCACCCAGACATACTTTTTCTGGTTACCGGATCATTTGCCCAGTCTGAGTCTGAATAGCCATCAATACCCCGTCTGTTCTGTTTAGTATAATACAGTCCACAAGATATTGCTTCTTTTAGATATCTTATCACCTTTTTCCCTGCTTTCCACAAAGATTCTGTTGGTTTGTCTAAAAACTGGCTAAGATAAGATACAGCAAACGTAATATCTGGTCTGCTGCCAAGTGAAATGTACATCAAGCTGCCAACAAGTTCACGATACGGTATCTTCTCATTAATTGCTTCATTTCTATCAATTGTAAAGTTCTTTTCCATAGGTATCTTTGATCCTTTACAGTCTTTCATTCTGAATCTATCCAGGATCTTACAAATCATATTTTCCTGGCAAATCTTAATTGTATCATGATGTTTTTCTATCTGTATTCCAAGAT
Organism: Octonoba sinensis; assembly: GCA_038502835.1. NCBI lineage: Eukaryota > Metazoa > Arthropoda > Arachnida > Araneae > Uloboridae > Octonoba > Octonoba sinensis. The sequence continues at coordinate 69,058,068 of CM076604.1, forward strand.
AATTCTTCAATTCTCCAAGATCTCGAATTTTAAATTCACTCTTCAGCAGTAGTACAGCTTCTTCAATTCTACTTTCTTCCCCACTCAATAGAATATCATCAACATATATAACCATAATCAGATTCTCTTTCGTGTATACACAAAAGTCATTCTTTGATCTTGTAAAATTATTTTTTAAAGCAAATTCGTTAAATCTTTCATTCCAGCAACGTGGAGCACCTTTAAGTCCATACAACGCCTTGTTGAGCTTTAAAACATTTCCTCTGTGTACATTAATGCCTTCAGGTGGTTTTATGTAGGTTGCTTGTTTAAGAGTTCCATTTAAAAATGCAACAGGAACATCAAGTTGTCTTATTGTCCAGTCTTTCTGCAGTGCAATAGATATTAGCATTCTGATTGTAGATAATCTTGCCACTGGAGCATAAAGTTCTGAAGTTACATTTTCCTGAAACCCTCTGGCAACAAGTCTAGCTTTTTTCGTTCCATCACTCTTACTACGAAAAATCCATTTTGCATCAATAACTTTTGTATTTGAAGGGCACTCAACTTCTTCCCAAGTGTTCATATGTATCAGAGAATCCAATTCTCGTTTCCATGCCTCATTCCATTCAGGGTCTTGAATAGCCTCATCATACGAGACAGGATCCTCTGCTTCAGCAAGGAAACTACAAGCTGAATACAGTTCAAAATCTTTAAATTTCTCTGGAATCTTGGTAGTTCTTTGAGATCTTCTAATAACAGTGTCTAACTCATTGGTATCTGCATCATCTTCTATCACATCACTAGATAAATCAAGATTTTCTTCTGTTTCACATTCAGGCCTTTTCTCTGCGGTGTCATGTGTAGGTGTGAGGTCCACGATTTCTTCATTTGACCGAGCTTCGGAATCTTCAGAATAATTTAGGCATTCATTTGTTTCTTCATTGTCCATTGACGGATGTTTTGATTTAATTGGTGTATTACTTTCACCTCTATGTGTTTCAAGTTCAGGTTTAAATATCACACTTCTTGAAATTTCAATCTTTCTTTCTGCTGGAAAATAAATCCTATAACCCTTAATACTTTCTCCGTAGCCAACAAAGATTCCTTTCTTACTTTTCGCATCCCATTTTCTTCTATGTTGCTTTGGAATTAAGACATATGCTTCTGATCCAAATGTATGTAGTCCTTTTAAGTTGGGGAGATTCTTGAACCATAATTCATGTGGAGTCTTTTCTTTCACACTACTTGTTCCACTTAGATTAAGAACATAAACTGCTGTGGCGACAGCTTCAGCCCAGAGTTCCTTTTTCAAGTTCTTAGCCTGTAACATTGTTCTTGCCAGCTCCACTATTTTCCCTTTCAATACGTCCGTTTTATTGAGGTGTGTAGGTACATGATTTCTGATGCCTAATTCCTTTATTTTCCAAAAATTGAGTGACTTCTTTATTAACTTCCTCTAAACCTTGATCGGTTCTAAGAATTTTTATTCTATTTCCTGTGACATTTGCAGCCAACTCTAAGAATACTTTGATTTTGTCTGTGGCTTCCGACTTCTTCTTTAAAAAATAAACACCTCTATAGTGGCTGTAATCATCTTTCAACAACAAAAAGTATCTGGAATTTCCAATTGAGGTTTCTTCCATTGGTCCGCAAACATCAGCATGAATTATTTCTCCAGGTAAATTAGCAACTCGTGTGCTTCTTCCAAATGGCAGGATATGCTGCTTGCCAAAAATACACGCTTCACAAAAGAAATCCTTGACATCCTGAAACTCCATATCCTGTGATTTCAAAATTGCTCTAACTTGATGAATGTTTTGATGGGCTAATTTTTTATGCCATGTAAGTAGACTTTCTGTTTTTTCACAATAGGTTCCCAAAAAGGCACTTTCTTCATACTTAAGTATTAACTTATACAGTTTACCCTCTCTTTTTCCGAGAATTTTGACTTCACTATCTTTAATAATTTTACAACCATTTCTTTCCATTTCAAAAATATAACCTTTTTCAGGCACTGCACTAATTGAGAATAAATTGCATTTTAGCTCTGGAACAAACAATACGGATTTCAGCTCACCATCTGTCCATCGTCTACCATCAAAGGTTTTTACTTGTATATCACCATGACCTACAGCTTCAATGACACTTCCATTCGCAATTTTTATCTTGATAGGATCTTGTAATTCCTTATAATTATAAATCCACTTCTTGTTGTGAGTCATATGTTCACTTGCTCCAAATCAGCATACCAATCTTGATCCAACAACTCCTCTTCCCCTATCAATGCAATGCTTGTATATGCAGAGCGATGATGTATCATCGGTTTTCTTTGCTGCATATTTTCTTTACCTCTTTCTTTACGATAACAATCTTTAGCCTTATGGTTGGGTTTGTTACAAATAAAACATAACTTAAGGTCAAAATTTTTCTTTAAATAACATTCATTAGCCAGGTGTCCAATCTTTCGGCAAATATTACAGCTGTTATTGTTTCCAGATAATTTTCTTCCACCACTGTTTTGAAATTTTTGGCTTGTGTAACTCCGCTTTCACATTCACTTTCTGACTTTTCATTCTTTCCTCTTCTATGTACAACCTGCTAATAAGTTCATTGATACTTTGCTTATCTGAAGGAACAGATTCCCATACACTAATGAAGAAATTAAATTCAGGTGGCAGTCCCATCAAAATTTTGGTCATGAACATCTGATCGGAAATTTCCTCCTTGTGCTGCTTCAATTGGGTTTTAATTTCTTCCAAACCAGAAATATAAGTGGAAATTTCTCTGCCATCATGTGTATAATTAAAAAATTTCTTCTGTAACATATGAATGCTTACTTCCGATTTATGCTCATAAACTGAGCAAAGTTTGCTCCACATGTCTTTTGCATTTTCACATGTAAGAATGTGGGACATCGGACCATCTTCCACTCTGCTTACAATGATTTCTTGCGCTTTAAGATCTTTCTTTTTGTAGTCAAAACTCTCTTTAAGATAAACGCTACCATCCTTATCGTCGTCCTTTTTAATTGGCGGAATTTCATTCACTGCTTCAAAAACTCCTTTGCTAAGTAGGGTTATCCTTGTTTGGAACTTCCAAACATTCCAATTTTCACTTCCTTTTAAAGTTATTGATGGCGAATTTTCCATCTTCTTTATTCTCAATCAATATTCTATAATAGAGTCAGTTTTTTATAATCACTATCAGGCTTGGAGTCGATTACAAAGAAACGTAATCGATTACGATTACAAAGGGAGAAATTGAGAGATTATGATTACGATTACGATTGTAATCCTTTGCCAAAAAGTAATTACGATTACGGCAGCGATTACAGTCGTTGAAAAATGTAATCGATTACGATTATGACATCCGATTACGATTTTGATTACGATTAGATTAGCATAAAATTATCCGATATTATGCATACAACTCTCATTTTCACAATAGTGTCATAAATCAAAAAGTTATGATTTTTAATTAAATTTTTGATTTAATAAGTGATAACTGAAATGATGATGAATGCAATTATAATGAAATAATTTCAACATCACAGTTCTGGAATTATGACGTCGTTGCAGAAATGAAAAATTTGTAATATATATATATATATATATGTATATATATAATCAAGAAAGGCACATTCAGTATTTTTTGAATATTTAAAACTCATGTGAGGGATAACTACAGCGATCGTATTTTGTATATAAGCAAAGACGATGCACTAAATGTATATATAATGCATAAGTGATTTACCTGGTTCATTGTTATTTTGTGTGCATACAATCAAAATTTAGTTGGCTGCAATTTCTGAAAATGTAGTATATTTCTCCATTGTATTTATTTTCTAGTTTAAATTGTGGAAATATTTACACAACCCCAATTACCAGATGTGCATGAATTGCACGGGATAACAAAATATTCAGATAGTGTAAGAGATAAGTAGTCTTTTGAAAATAAATGCTGCATTTTAGAATAATTTCAAAAAATTTGAACATGAACATTCAAATAACTCTTAGCAAAATTAGTAATCGTTAAAAAGTAATATGAAGAATAATTATAATACGAATGACTACAATATTTTAATATGATTTTTGTGTGTTTTTTTTTTTTTTTAACATGCACGAGCATATAATTTTTTTCCATGTATTAACTGTTTTAATAAAAAAATAAAGTGCAAGTAATTTTACAACACAAATTTAACGTACAAGATGCAACTGAAATACAAAATTCTGTTGAGGTTATTCTAAGAAGAAAAAGATAATAAATTTTTAAAAATAATTCCTAAATATTAATTCATTCGTGTAAAAAACAATTGGGAGAATGTCTGAACATAAATCACTTTTTCTTTTACATACCTATTAATTAAAAAGAATATTAGCATTAAAATATAAATATATTTAAGATTTAAATGTATGTATTTTTTTAAATATTCGAAGAACATATTGAAAAAAAGTAATAATAATCACACGTACCAGGGTTAAGATTTCATATATCTTAAGCATAGAGCATCATGTAACGCCTGCTCCTAAATTGCTGAAGTGTAAATGTTGTATTTTTTAGAAAAATTCTTCACTTCTGCCGTTAAAGAAAGGAGAAAAAAAAAACGCCAAAAGGCATTTCTTTTTTTTTTTTTTTTTTTTTTTGTGTGTGTGTGCGTCTCTTTATGTGTGTAGGTGATAGTACTCTTTCCACTAGATTTTCGGGGGGCAATCTGCTTCGATTATTGAAAGGGAAAATGGTCCATTCTTATTATGCCGTCGCCAGACTCTCGCCTGTAGCCCAACCGTTTGAATATGTTTTGAAGGGGTAATTAAGGAAGCAAAATGACCGAGGCATTTGGTTAGACACCTTCCCTTTTCTTATCTACCCCGAAATCTTTGACTTGCGGACAGATTACCACTCGACGCGAGGAGACCGGAGACCCCCCCCCCCCCCCCCCCCCGTGAGAGCCCCAAGGCGATGCGAGTGACATATCCACTCTCTTTCTTCTCGAGCTCTCCAGCCATTCCCCGTGGAGAGTGGAGCCGCAATTAAGAATTCTGAGAGACCGCAACAGTAGGACAACAAGCGTCTCTAGCAGACTATTATATGGTCTTGCCATCAAGGCTCTGCGACCGCCCCACAGAACCTTTTATATTATGATCGCCCGTAGGTTACAGACCGCTTAGGATAGGACTTCAGTACACAGCTTCAATCCTTTTTCTTGTAATCTTATCTCTTCTATCCAATGGTAGAGCTAAAAATTTCAGCTTTCAGCAGGTCAAGATTACACGATTGCAGGACTAGCAGATTACGGATTTTTTCCTTAAGATTACGATTAAAATTACGGGAGAAAAAGGATTACGGGATTACACAATTTCGATTATGATTATGAGAATATGCCATCGTCAGATTACGATTACGATTTTGTCAAAATGTAATCGATTACAGCCGATTACGATTACGTAATCGCGATTACTCCAAGCCTGATCACTATACACAATCAACAGTCACTCTAGCGCTAGTTTGGAACGTTAGGCTTAACAAAAGCCACATGCACTTGCAGCAGGTGTATGAGACTGGGCCGATAACCTGAGAACTTTTTAAATACGTTTATTGAACATTCAAACAAAGTCTAAAAACAAGATGTCTCAGTAATGCATATCAACTTAGAATAAAACAATCTACTAATAAAAGCATCTCTCAATCTCAATCACGGAGCTCACCACTCACTCACATTCCAAGTGAACATTCACAACAACTACCTGCTGTTGCCACAAAAGATATCACATGATCTAAAAACTGGTGTTGCCAAACCTCACAGTTTTTCAAATCCAACACTTTGAAAAAAATACCCCCCCCCCCCCCTGCCTTCTTCTCTTACCTCACCTAGTTAGATGTTTTCCTCTCCATTCAACTAATAAAAAATTTCCGACTTACAAAGGCAGCTCTACTGTTAAATTTCATGGATACTTTGCTAAGTATTATTCAGTAAGATAAAAATCTTTGCAGTAGAAAAAATATTTTTATTTATGTTTATAGGATAAAACGTGTTAATTCCTACTTAATGGGTGCTTCATGTTTCTAGTAGAGGATGGAAGTATTCCCATCTTTCAGTGAGATACTTATTGAATTGGTGAATATCTTTTGTGGGTGAGATGTCCAACCATAAGACTTTAGATGGTTTTGCTGTGCTATGTCTGCAAAGTCCTTTGCAGTAATGAGTTTCTAAGATAAAATGCTGCTCTACACCAGCTCTGTCCACATCTCCTTTTCTGTGACTGGTGTCGAAGAAGTTCTTTGATGCCTTGATCTTTATACCAATATATAATTTCCAAGGAAAATTAAATTTATGAATAGATACTAATGTTTAAACAGGTATAGAACCCCATAACTGGAAAAAAAAGTTCAAATATGGAAACGCATTTTGTGTATCAATAAAACGCGAAACTTCCTTTTCCATAGTTTAGTTCATCGTTGACCAGTGCATATACTTGTCCTTTTTCCCACACCAAATCAAATAAATACAATTAAGATGGTTTTATGCAGTGAATACATATTGCTTATATTAAGAGTATTTAAAAAATTAAGTGAAAATGGGTTTAATTATGACTGTCCTTCCGCTATGATAATTTGTGTTCTTCCATTGCGATGATTTATGTTTCTGCGTTACCATATTTTTGTCCTTTTATTACCATAAAAAAACTCCTAAAATTGCAATTTTGAAAAACTTTGACTCTGCCTAATTAATGCAAGCCTTAAACTTTCAGTGTACAGAAAAACTTAAAATTCTTAAGCCATTGTATTCCAAACAAGGGCGGACTGAAAGGAAAATTCGGCCCTGGCATATTTCTATCAGACCGGCCCTAGTGAGTTGATACTACCAGGTAACAAAATAAATGGCCCCTCAGATAGTAGTTGCCGAATTTTTTTTTAAAATTTACTCACTTACAATAACAAGTTGTAGCAGCATTTCAAAGAGAATTGTAGTTTTCAATTTTTTTAAAACAAAGTTTTTAAAATAATATATAAGAAACCCAACAAAAATTGCAGCCATTTAAAAAGAGATACAGTTGAAGCATAAACTTTTTTAGCCCTTTATCTAAATTATTTATCGGTTTATTCAAATGAAAAATCATGTACTCATCAGGCTTGGAGTAATCGCGATTACGTAATCGTAATCGGCTGTAATCGATTACATTTTGACAAAATCGTAATCATAATCGTAATCTGACAGTGGCATCTTCTTATAATCATAATCGAAATTGTGTAATCCCGTAATCCCTTTTCTCCCGTAATTTTAATCGTAATCTTAAGGAAAAAATCCGTAATCTGCTGGTCCTATAATCGTGTAATCTTGACCTGCTGAAAGCTGAAATTTTTAGTTCTACCATTGAATAGAAGAGATAAGATTACAAGAAAAAGGATTCAAGCTGTGTACTGAGGCGACCTATCCTATCCTAAGTGGTTTGTAACCTACGGGCGATCATAATATAAAAGGTTCTGTGTGGCGGTCGCAGACCCTTGATGGCAGGACCATATAGTCTGCCAGAAACGCTTCTTGTCCTGTTTGTTGCGGTTTCTCAGAATTCTTAATTGCGGCTCCACTCTCCCCGGGGAATGGCTGCTGGAGAGCCCGAGAAAAAAGGGTCTAGATACAGGACTTCTGGATATGTCACTCGCATCGCCTTGGGGCTCTCAAGGGGGTCTCCTCGCGTCGTCCAGTTTCGGTTAAAAGAGCGGTAATCTGTAAATCATATTAAAATATTATAGTCATTCATATTATAATTATTCTTCATATGACATTTTAACGATTACTAATTTTTTAAGAGTTATTTGAATGTTCATGTTCAAATTTTTTGAAATTATTCTAAAATGCAGCATTTATTTTCAAAGGATTATTTATCTCTTACACTATCTGAATATTTTGTTATCTCGTGCAATCCATACACCTCTTATTAGTGATTTCATACAGAATCATACAAAATTATTATTTACAGTAAATTAATTGGTGTTGTGTGAAATATACTACATTTTTAGAAATTGCGGCCAGCTAAAATTTTGATTGTATGCACACAAAATAACAATGAACCAGGTAAATCACTTATGCATTATATACATTTAGTGCATCGTCTTTTTTTATATACAAAATACGATCAATGTAGTTATCCCTCACATGAATTTTAAAAGTTCGGAATGTGCCTTTCCTGATTTTATATATATATATATATATTACAAATTTTTCATTTCTGCAACGACGTCATAATTCCAGAACTGTGATGTTGAAATTATTTCATTATAATTGCATTCATCATCATTTCAGTTATCTCTTATTAAATCAAAAATTTCAGTTACAGAAAAACTTTTTGATTTTGACCATTGTATAAAAATGAGAGGATGTATGCATAATTCGGCCTAATTTTATCCCCCCTAATTAATCCGGTAACAAAATCGAATGGCCCCTCAAAATCGAAATTTCCAAATTATTTTTTTCAACACTGAAACTCGCTTACAATAACAATTTACAGCATTTAAAAGGGAAAATTTACAATTTTTTAAAACTTTTTAAAATCATAATCCTCAACAAAATTCAGCCATTTGAATCTTTAATCGAAAATCTTTTACCTTTTTCTTTGTTTATGGGATTCCAAAAAACGGGTACTCATTATTATTGTTGTGTACTGAGTGCTACAATCAGTATGTCAGCATCAAGTATTAATGAATTCTAGTTATGAAAAGGATAAAAGAAATGTTTGTTCTTCTGATTTCCAGTACTATAACTATAACATACCAATAGTAACAGGTTTCAAAAGTAAAAATCAATGACGCTTCATAAAAACGCACCTACAATCAAATATATTGTAATGTTTGATTGAAAATGAAGTTATTTTGTTACTTTGTACCTAAAAAAATTTCATTTTCAATTTACTGTAATTTCTGGAACAAACGCAGCATCGGCGTAAATGCCCCACCTGAGGAAAATGGCCTAGAAAAAAATAAAAATGCACAGATACAATGCATCGACCTAAACTCCGCTGTCTAGAATCCTGCGTTACAGTCAGCCACCCGTGTTATATTTCAAAGGATTGCTTGTGTCATTCAAATTTATGTTTCAAATTTATAAAATTACCTAAAAATTAAAGCATCGCTGTCGTTATATTAATTAAAAAAAATCACAAGTTGAAAATCACCAAAGTCGTCGCCATTGGTCTGGAGATTGCATAACACATACTCTTGAAATCAATATGTATCACAAAAAATATAAATAAGAATTAAAATTTTAAAGTCTCGAAAATGTTTATTATCCTTCTTTAATAATGAAATAAACTCTGGCCAAAAAATGTTCATTTAACGTATGAAAAAAAATTGAAACTTCATCGGAGAACGAGAAGCAGAAACGAAGCACGAAGATGAGGTGCCAAGCTGGGGAATTCCACCGATCAGTTACGCTCTGACATCGTAAAAGCAGTCCTTGCTAACTTCTAAACATTTCCTTTGTAATCCCCAAACGACACGAACTTCTGCAATGACGTGGCATTTCCTCCGATATGACAAGTGTAGGTGCGTTCGTTGCCAAAATAATGGCGGGAACTCGAAATAATTTATCTTCCCAATTTTAATGCAAATCACAAACCACATCATCGTCGTTGCCTTTGTTATAATTTTCATTCTTTACTTCAATGGATGATTTCTGAACAACGATACGAAACCAATGCTCCAAATACTGTACTGCTAAGTATGATTACGTGAATTCGGTAGAGCACGTGCCGAGGTCATTGAGACCGGTTTGGCGACTTCCTAGGGCGGCAAGGAAAAATAGCCGGTTTTTTTTTTGGTCGTATGACACTGAAAAATTTTTAACTTTTAAACACGTAAACGCCACGGCTTTTCTTCCAGAAATTATGGTATTATGAGATGAAATTTTGAAGTTGCCAAGATTGTATGTGGAAGAACGATGCTCAATTCGTATTGTAACGTAACAATTATTGCATTCGGTGCTTTTCTTATATGAAATAGTCTCGCTTATCCAAAAAAATAAATTCTTTTAACATCAGTATCAAAATCAATTCAAATGATTGGTTATGAACTCATAAGCTCCCAAATCCAGGCGTGGAGATTGTGCCAGCCATAGATGTTCCTACTTAATTTTCTACATTCTTCTATTTTTATACTTAAAAAATGGTTTTATAAACTTATTAAACTTTAAAAATTCAACTATAGTTACAGTTTATTTACAATTTTATTTTTCTATTTATCTCCAGAAATAATTTTATTTTGAATTTATTGCTTATAGAAATGTATCAAATATATAAACAAAGTTAATGTTTCTTGAAAATATTTTTAGGATTTATAATGCAATAGTAAATCTAAAAAATACAAAAGTCTCTATTTCTAAAGGGGAGTATTCACCAACGTCATCTAAGACTTTATAAATCAAGCTTTATTAATATACCTTTTTCACATGTGACATTAATATTAATGATACCGATTTATCTTGACATAAATTACTTCTTAATCTGTTCTTAATATACTTTAAACCAGGGTTCGTTGATTTAAATCAAGTGATTTTTTTTCAAAAAAATCATTGATTTTACAATGTTGGAAAGTGTTGTAAAAATTAAATATGTTGTAATTACAACCGCTGTTTCAAACAAGACTTCCTAGGTCCATCTGTCTGTGTGCATAACATATTTCATAAGTTTAGTACTAATTACTATTTTTGAAATTTTACAATATTACTCTTATTCTTCAAGCATCTTGACAGCAAAGCATAATTCATTCAATCATTCAAATTAGAATTCATAATAATCATGAACCATTCTGTGTTTTTTGTCTTAAAAATAGTATTTTAGATCAATTTAATAAATGCCACACAATAAATAACTCAGAATGATAGTGTTAAAAACAACAATTGTTAGAATTTATAATATCTATCCTTAAAGTTTCACCCTAATAGATTAAGGTTTTTTTCCTTCTATTTTAATTTTTATCATAGAAGTTTTCAATAAAGATAGTTGATTAAAACAAAAAGTTTCAGGTTTTAGTAATGGTGTGAGCATACGATTTTACTAAATGAGTACAAATATTTCAGGCTTTTGCATTTATAAAATAGAAAAATGGTTAAAGTACTCAATGTAAAAATTAAGCACACACAATTATTACTTTTTTTCGGCTTTCAACAGCAAGATAATTCAGATTAAATTTGTTCATTTTCTCTATACTTATGAGTGTACTCTTATTCCTGTAGGGTTAAGTTTCATTTGAGTCATGCATTTGTATTAAAATTTGTTTATCATTATTATTATTTAAAAATATTTATTTCTGTGAAAATAGCTTAAATAGTGTTTTTGCATATTGTTAAATATGATATATTTTTTCTATGAATGTAACATAATAAATATCCAAAATATTTAAGGTCTTTTTGAAAAAAAAAAAAAATCGATTTAAATAAAAAAAATCTGATTTAAATTTTAAAAAAAATCGATTTTTTTTAATTTAAAAAAAATATAAAAAAAATTCACGGACCCTGCTTTAAACTATAAAAACTTTATTCACGACCTACTTGGGAGAAAGACAAACTTAATAGCTACTTAAAAGCCAATTCAATAATGCCAGTTATGAAAATCTGACCTTAAGTATCTATTTTCATTTATATAAATACCCTGAAAATTTGTATGATTTTCATACCATACAAAGAGAATAAATGTAAAGGCAAACTTTTGTCACAGTTTTATTAACACTGTACAAACTTTACTTTATAAAAAAAATAAAAATAGGTAAATATTTTTCGACCGCCCGACCCAGGGAAGACCAGCTTTACTGGCATTTTCCAGAATGCCCACCTAGCTAGTTCGCCACTGTCTGAGTGAGATAGTTGATATCTACTTTTTCAGTAACGGAAGGAGAAGTTCAATTTAAGTAATTAATACACTACTTTTCTAATAAGAATATATTTTAAAGAGTTCACTTATTTCAAAAGAAAATGATGTTTTACAAGTGGTTCATTATTAATTTTTAAATTTAAGCACCATTTCCCCCTTTTCACGGAATTCACCAACTTGAAGTGGTAGCATAGCCCTGTATATTGCATTTTTTATTTTTGTCAAAGGTACGTTTTTAGAATTCAGAATTTTGTAAAGTATCTCTAACACTCAATTTTCTTCTAAATGAACTTCTAATAATGCTCAAATTTTTCTGCCTTTGATTGTAGACAGGTATGAAGGCTATTCCTATGCCTGCCTTTGTGTCGACTGTATAATAGAATAAAACTTAACTTGGTAAAACCCAAATTTCAAAAACTCGTGCTGTTTTCATTGCTAACAAAGACGACTGTACTGCAAAAATGAATTAAATTTTCATAATGAAGCTTTTGAGAATTGTCCCTGTATTATTGTAATACTGTTTATTAAGTAGCATTGCTTTTTTTTTTTGTTATTTCATTTATAAATAAGGTTTGAAATCATTTGATAGGTCGATCACAACCAGACTGCACACTTGGGCATATGCTGAAAACAGTCTTTCGGAATGACAGAATTGTTGATGAGGTAAATGTTTGTTGTTAGCTTTTAAATGTATGGAATATGCTGTATTTTTTATTCTTATTTTGAAAAACTGAGATGGCTTATTGATAAATCTTGCAACAATGAATTCTACAGCATTAAAGATTGTTAATTTGGTTCAATCCAGTCATCAAATAATTTTTTTGTATCGATAAATAAAAGGAAGTGCTGATCTAATAAGTTTTGTTGTGATTACCAAAAATTGAATAAATAAATAAAAAAAAAACAAGTAAATACATAAAAAATACAAAATCAGGTGAAATAACTATAAACTCGAAGCTGTACATTGTTAAACACTAAACGTTTTTGGCAAGTTGATTAGCTTATACATCACTCAAATATGAATTTGCTAACCGGATTGTTCCATTTCATCTGGTGTTCGGATGATCTATATATATATTATTGTGATTATTAATTGGAAATAAAGAAAGCTGATTTCTTCAAATACAAGAAATACTCCGAACAAGTTGCTGATGGCTTCAGCAATTACTGACCATTAGGTGTCTGCCAAGGGCGTAGCCAGGATTTCTGTAAGGGAAGGGCAACGTTACTCAACTGATGCACAACTAACATCAGGCTTAAAAATATGCATATTTTTAAAAAAAAGTGGGGGGGGGGGGGAGTGTAAAAACATATTTTGTACACAAAATGAAAGAAAAGTTTTAAAAAAAGAACCTCTTTATTCAGTTATAGATGCTAAAATAATTTTTAAAAGTAAAATAAACAAAACAGAATATTTCTAAACACATGTATTAATCTTTGTTAAAGCTATTTTGATGCAACAAATACATGATTATTCATAATAACAATATAAGCAGCAATATTTTCCCATAAAAGGCTTCTTTTTAAGGTTAAATGGTTGATAGAGAACTTGCAATTGATGAAATCATTGGACAATGTTGGAAAAACCATTCTTGTTTGGCACGTTTTTACAGTTACAGGAAGGAGGAAATGGGCAAAAGTCTAAATTTAAAAATTATTAAATGTCTGAAATGTTTTAAAATGGTAAAGAAAGTGTGAAATTTAGACACATTTTTAAAGAGTGTCATCACTTTAATATATTTGGAATGAAGTAAAATGGGGCTTCAGTTACTTGAAAATTTTAAAATTAATGCACTTAAAAAAATCAGGCAAATAAATTAGTACCATAAAAAGGACAAACATCCATAATAGTTAAATATAACCATGAAGGGGAAAAATTTCTATTCTATTTTTCTCAGTACTTCCGTTGCTAAAAACTCATGAGAGCAAACCATGCACAACATTCAAATAACCACTAAAAAAATTTAATAGAATTTTCGGCTTAAAAATTTCATATACAGAATCTATGATTAATAAAAGAACTAATTATTTGTGAGAATAAAAAATAATAAAGTGAAAACCACTCTTATTCACAACGTTTGTCAAAATAGATCACAGTGGAGGATTTAGTTGACTTAGCAAACATTACCTCTGGAGCTTTTCTGGTAATGAATAAAATATTAGATCACTCCTCAAATCAAATATCTGTGGAATTAGAAATAAACAGGTACTAGTTAAAATTTTTTTATGAAAACACAACAATTATGTTTATCATAACGCTGTAAGATTGAATAAAAAAGTTAAAATTTTTGATAAGTCATTTGAAGAGATATTTCATTAAACACCATTTCAGGGATACGTATATATACTTATTTTCATGAAAACTTTCGTAGAAAAGGGAAGCACTATTACTATTAAAACGTATAAATATGAAAAATATAGCAAAAATTGGTTAATGTCACACACAAGTATTAAAATGCCGACATAGATCTCAAGAATTAAAGTGGGCTAAAAAAACATTTTCTATTTGAGATTATGCTTTAGCCATTGGTGGCACAGTGCACATAAGTTCATAGGCAATTTCTTGATTTGCCGCACATGCATTGAATTTTTGGGCAACTACACTTTTTTAAACAAAATTTGTAAAAAATATATATAAAAACTATTTTTGTTTTTGAAGATGGGTGTTTTTTTAATGTGGTTAACAATTTTTTTACAAAATGAAACGCCTACCATAGTTTGTCGTATATTTTTGATCGAAATTAATGCACATTAGCGACAAATGAAGGAATTAATTTGCACACTGCAATTTTCTATGAGCAGTTAGTGACACCAATAGCATCTTTTCCTCACTATCCATCAACAAAACTTGCGTAAAAAATGTTTTTTGACAAATTTCGTTAAAAAAAGCACTATACTGAAATTTCAACGTATTTGCGGGAATTGTGGAAATTGTCCTATAAACTTTATATTTTTTATGTGCATTTGGTACCACCAACAGCACCTGTTCCACACTACCCATCATCAAAAATCGCAAAAAGTATTCTCCTTTCCATCCTGTAATTCATATTGCACATAGAATTTAGACTGTAATTGTATACTAAATCAGAATTAATCAAACTCGACATTGTCAAATGTGAAATTTTAGTAAGGTGGCGTAATTCCCATAGCTTTAACGGTTCAAAAAATAGGAAATATGTAAAAGCTCTTACCAGTGAAACACTTTCGGAAGACCAATTTTAAAATTTTTTGCAGTAGTGAAACTTACTGGCCAGCTCTGAACAACAGCAGTTCCTCAACAACGGCCACTTTTTTTTACTCCCATCCGATCACCAGAGAAATAAAACTAAAATCTCTGAACAACAACAAACAGTCGATAAATATTCCCGTCAATTGCCAAACGGCCACCTTTTCGGGACTCCGAAAATTACTTTTTATCTTTCTGTTGATTTTTTTTTACAACTGAGGCTGGGGAACGACTAGCAAAATGAACATTTTTTTCCTGAGGATTCTTAACACTCCTTAAGAAAGTAGAAATCCCTCTATTGTTTCAAGCAAAATATTCATGTCATGGTAAAAGCCTTTTAATGACTGTCAGTACCAAACAATGATCATCTGTAGGTAACTTCCCGAATTAGACTTAACAGCCTGAAAAAGCAATCTGTGAACAAGATATAAAAGAGGTGAAAAGGCTTTTTATTACTGTTATTTTTATCAGGATTTCCTAAAGTAGTTTATATTTCGGTTGGCTTCCCATGATTGAAGGAATATAAAAGGGAGAGGGAGATATGAGGAAAGTGCCACACACATGGGATGAGCCACCACCCTTTGAGAATCTTTATCTTCTTTCATCTCGAAAACTAAGCTTTCCTGCACTGAAGGATGGTTTTATGGCACCTTTTGTCATTGAATGGTCATCCAAGAGATAGTTTGCTTACTTGTAACACATTCATTTTCTTTCTGTTGATGAGATAGTGCAGCGGAAATCTTGCATTCACAACGAATGCAAGAAAACGAACTAAACTTCCCTCATCTGGGGAGGGACAACTGCCCCTTCCTAGATGTCCCTTGCCCTGATCTAGGTAGGGGCATTTGCCCCTCCCTGTCCCCCTCTGGCTACGCCCTTGGTGGCTGCTATTCTAAGATGCAGATATTTTGCAAGAATTGGCAATAAAAATCAATAATGTTAAACTTTTGAAAGTGAAAGGAAAATATTCATATTTTAAGCACATTAAAGTTACAAATATATAGAATGTGAGTAAAAAATATGTATATTGAAAAAAGTTTTTAAGTTTTGAAGGTTTTATTTTAAATTTATTTATTACACTTGTCAACATGTGTTTTGCCCCAAGAATGAATTTCACTTTTTCCGAAGTACTTTTTCACGAAATATCCATATCTGCTATCAAATTTTTTCCATCACATATAGTTTTCTAGTATAAGGAAGAAAATGTTCTATTTTTACTTTTTTTCAGTGTTTTTCTGGTCATGCAGCATCGTTTTTATTGAGATAAAGTACACAAAAGATCTTGAATGTGAACCGTTAAATCAATGGTCATTTTATTTTGCTGGAAAAAACTAAGTGAAATGTCGCAAACAGCCCCCGCAGACCCCCGAATGGAAGTGCGTATCAAATTACTGCACTAGGCGCGGGTCTCGGTAGAAATTTTGCTAGAATTGGGATACAAAGACAAATAGGCATAATATTGATACTGTATGACAGGTTTAATTAGCATGAGCTACTATTTTTTATCATAGAAGTCTCCTGGTTGTGTGTAAAAATGCCCCTTGAAAATAAGGGGTGTATAAGCGATGAATATGGAGAGCAGTTCCATCAGGACATATCAGTTATGGAAAAGAGATATCAAGTGAAGTGGAGTGCAACAATGTTAGCAGATTACTGCTGGATGTTAAAAAGGGACATTCCTGAGGCAAAGTATGCGTCCGGCATTCCTGAAAAGGCAGACGCCCGGACTCTGTTAATGCAAAATTATCCTAGGGATTTAATTTAGCTGAGAGCATCCAAGCCAAATGTCTACTCAAGGGATCTTTTACATGTTGCATAATCATACGACATGAGCGCAGACGATTTTATGCATCTTGAAAATCCATCGTCACTGCCCTGCTCGATCCTTTGACCTGGGGCATATGAGCTCCGCACTTTGCAACGATGCCAGCTCGAAAAAAAAAAAAATAAATATATGAAAATAATGGAATTTGTTTTATAAATATAAAATAATTAAAATTTACATCTTTAATAACTAAGAGCAATCTGCAATCAACTACAAAAAGAATTCTCATCTAAATCAATCTCCAGTAGGTTTTTGTTTCCAAACAGTTTTAATCAATACAATTTTAAAAATAGTTTAGCTTTAATTCAGTTCCTTAAGGGAGGAAAAACTGATTCTAACTATTATAATGCATAATTGCACAGATTAATTAAATGACTGAATAAACAAATAAAAGTATCTCTCAATTAGATTTAATTCACTTGTTAACAAAATAGAGGAGATGTGCTTTGAATTGGAAGTTAAATTAGCTAAAAAGTTTTAAAATATTAAAAACATATTTTGAAAAAATAATTAGTAAACACCGAAACAGCAATGTGTTGAAATGATCTCAATAGAAAAACTTGCAACAATAATGCAGTTTGATTGAATCAGAATTTTAGAAATTAATACAAAAATCAATATTTCTTAAAAGGTAATAAAATGCATTGAAACTATTTATACCTAAAAGGTTTACATTCTTATCCTTATTAGTTATATTGGAAGCCATTATGGCCATTATTTAGGGTTAATGAAATTCCTATAAAATTCTTTAGAGAAAATATTAACGCATGAATATGAATCAATCAAGATAATAAAAAAAAGATAAAATGAAAAGTATTTTTTAAAAGAAAGTAAAGAAAAAACTGACTTTTGATTTTAAAAAAATGATTTGATATTTAACAAAGAAGATGGGGGGGGGGGGGGAAGGGGGGGACTTTGAAGGGAAAAAAAGATCAGTTATGGTCAGATTATTATGGTATGGATAAGAAATTAAATGAAATGTCTTTGCCTGATGCTATTTTGCCTCCAAAGTATTTAGTTGCCAATCCAGAAAACGAGAAAAATTCTCATTTGCCGATTTTCCTGGGATTTTTCGCATTTTCAGGGTAAACATTAATCTTCCTTCATTAAGAAAAAGGGTATTTGTCCGAAATATCTACTGAAAAAAAATGCATTTTTTCCGGTGTAAGTAGCGAAGAATACCCAAAAAAATACCAAGATAAACCCCCTTAATTCTTGCAGAAACTGTAAAATTATGGAAGGCATTAAAAAAGTAAAAGTGAGAAAAAGTACATATTAAGCGTCCTCTTTATGACTAGTTGAAGGCTTTAATGCGGTGAAAAATAATTTCTTTTTTTCATTCATAAAACAGAAAAACAGTTTTTTTTTTCACTTTTTCAAAAACGGAAGAAAAATAAAAAGTCTGAAAGCTATTTTATCGAGCTAAATAGTTTTGCTTTTCTTTTCATTCGTTTTTCTTATCAAAATGTAATAAAAATGAGTGCAAATTAAAGCAAAAATAACATCAACAGTCACCAAGAAGACAAACATCCGTTATGCGATAAATGCCTGTTCGTTCTAATGATTCAGTACCCAATTGGCCTTTTATCTAACTGGCCTAGTTATATTTATTAAGTCATCCCTAATTTGTTCAAAGAAACTTTTAATATGGTACAACTCATTCATTTCAAAACGGATATTTTCATTTCAGCTAGTCTGATTAAAAAGCAATACACCTACAAAGTTGTCATGTAAAGTAAAGCGATGCTCGTTATTTTGAAAATGAGTTGTTTTAAAAATAGACCAAAAGTTGGAAATTCAAATAACATTTTTGAAAAGAATGGAAATAAAAACTAATCATGGAGTTTAACAGCGGCAATTTTCGTACTCGTACTTGAGAAGGTCCATTGAGATTGCGATCGCGATTTGTATAAAATGTTTGTTTTTGTGTTTGCGGCTTTAATTGATGGCCCTTATTATCACTTGGCCATCAATTAAAGCCACAAGGGGCTTTAATTGATGGCCAAGTGATAATAAAAAAAAAATGCTAGTCACCAGTTTTGGCGACCGACATGACATTTTGTGGTCGCACAATAAAAATTTTTAGTTGCCAATAGCGAGTGGCGCCCACTAGTCTCGACCTGTATACAATAGTGATAAAACTGTATACAATAGTAGCATAACACAAAAGGATTGAAATGTCTTTTAATACAGCAAGCAATTTTACGCAAAGCACATCTGCAACACACTCATATTTACGGGGGAAAAAAAGGTTTATGCATGATGCTCAAAGAAAAAATTATCAAAAATCCAATTAAAATTCTTAAAATATTCTTTAAATCTTCATGAGCATTAGGGTCATTCCATAGTAACGGACGTTACATTTACACAGCATTTTTAACAAGCTTTCTAACAAACTTGCTGGGTAATTTTTAGGTTTTTTATTTTTGGCTAATAAAAGTACATGTGTTCTAAGTATGGAAAAATTTTTTTGAAGATATATATGTTTTTGCTGTCTGTTAAAAAAAATTCTGAAATTTCGTTACGTGTGTTACTCTTTGGTCATAAAATATTAGTAAGAAAAGTTATGCAATGCGCTACGCACGAGTTTAAGTCATTAAAAATTTGCTTCAAAAAGTTTTAATAATTCTTTCTGCTTTTGTTCTATTACTGGATACTAGTTTAAAAATTAAAAGGGATTAATATATAATACATGTTCAAGACCGGCCCAATGCCAAATTTCTGAATTTTTTGAACTTCGAAACACTACCAAATATGGCGGAAAAGGCTGTGGCATTTCACCGGTTTTCTTCAGAATACAAAGCAAAGAGGTCTGATTTTGAGTAGGTGGTCTGAAAATCGTATTTTTTTTTTTTGGGAGATCCTTTTTAAAAATAACAAAAAGGGGGAGAAAATGCCCGACATTGTTCTGTGGCGCATGCCACACTTTTTGTTATATTCTGCTTTGGGGCTGTACACCAGTTAAATATTTATATAGAATTGTTTAAATACATAATAATAATTTCTAGTTAATTTTCTTTATATAGACAATTTAAAATCATTTCACTTTCTATTTCTCAAAAATGATAAAACTTTTTACCTTATTTAGTTGGTTAAGAACTATTGTATGCAAGATAATGAAGAATTAAATACAGTTGTTTGTCGTCTTCTGTTAGACATTCTTCCTGGTCTTGAAAATGTTATTTTCCAAGAGGTATTTTATATCATGTATTACATTCCTATATCATGTATAATATGTACGTATCTTACATTTGCACAAGTGTATAAAATATTTTATGTGTTTTGATTTATTCCATTTACATCCTTCAAATGACTGAATTAAATTGTGGAAGCTGCATATTTATGCACTTATGATGAAAATGGATTAAAATTAATTTAATTACTCCATTTTGATATTTGCTATTCGTCATGCTGTTTTTTGTGCTCACAGAGACTGAGTTCTGAACTTTTTTTTCTCATGCAGTGTATTCTAAATTAAATTCATTCAGTTGTTTGAAAAATAATGTTCTACCATCAAATAACATTAAAATGCTTCAGTACATGGGAGAAAATGTAAGCTGTCACAGCCTGCATTCCTAACATAACTATTTTTTGGGCTCATAGGCTATGATTTATCCAAGATGTTTCTGGCTGACATATCTCAAACTCCTTCAGAGCATGGATGAATTCAAAGGAATAATCTGCTTCAAACTTTGTGATCATACTTCTCTTTGGAATTGCTTGAGTTTTTGAATGCTTTGAAAACACTTGAGCCATGTCAGGTGAAACGTTATGCCAGAAAAATCCTGGATGGATCATTATCAATAAGTCTGTGAAATAGCTGTAATATTACAGGTATATAAAGTCTTCTTGTAAGAAAAGTTCTAAGCAGGGATTTTTTTTTTTTGTATAAATGCGAATAATTCAGGATTTTGAATTTTATCAGATTTTTTTTGAATGAGAAAAAACTTTTTTCACTTAAAAAATGGAAAAATTTCATCTAACCTTAGAAATTGTCAATGTTTTTTCAAAAGTTCAGACGATTTTAACCTTAAGCAAATGCTTGGGTGAGAATATCCACTCAAGCAGTTTGAACTGACTTTTCTCATCTGTTGCACATCCTGTGAAAGAATCCTTGAATTTACAAAGATAGTTGATACAAGTTCACCTCTTTATGCCTTGTGCTTTCCATATAACATCACCATACAAAGCTTGTAAATTACTAGACAAGCGTTTGCCCAACGGTCAAAATTCAACCAAAATCAATTAAGTTTTTCAAATTTAGCTTCGCACGTTTAAACAATTTTTAGCCTTTTTTTTTGGTTGAATAGTTTGTTTTATTTAAATATATCCATTATGGCTATCTATCCTTTGCCACTGCTATTGTCACTGATTGACCTGAGTTAGTTATTTAATTTAATGCATTTGTAACACATATTATGCATAAATTTTATCTCTTTGCACTCCTTCTTCTGCAAAGAAAATAAAAATAAAAACTTTCATGCCATGCTATTTACTATTAAACAAATTTGAAATAGAAACACTCACTTTCAATTTCATCATGAGTTCAAAACGCAAATGCCAATCTGCAAATTTACGAAACGTTTATTTGAAGCAAAGTAAAGCGTCACCGATCTGATCAGTGACTCACGCTGTAATATATTGAGATTCTTAGCTTCAAATTGTATTTTATTTTGTTTGGCATTGTTGTGGGCAACAATGACTAACTTATCATAATATGTATGTATATACATTGGAAATGGTTTAACTGACACCTAAAGGGCTAGCATTATTTTACTTTGACATTCATTTCATAGTTTACATTATTTCTTTTGTTTTGTTCTTGCCATTTCTTCTTTGAATTATGAATAGTAGAAATGTATTGAGTATTGCACAAATATTATGGATTGTAGACGTAAGAACTAGTTTGAAAGTATGATGCATAAAGACTTCTAAAAAGGTTTTGAATCTACATTGACAGTAGGAAAGAAAAATATAGCTAACTATTTCATTTTTTAAAATTAATAACACTAAAATTCAACAATATCTACTAAATAAAAAAATATAAGAAAATCGGTTGACAAATAGGGGACAAAAGAGTACCTAACTGTTTTGTCTTTGTTTATTTATATATAGATTACATTTGAAATAAGTTAAATAAAATCAGCTTGCTATCTTAAAAGCCAACCAACCATAATTAATCAAATCTTGCATGAAACACATTATGCTATTTATATAATTATATAAGTATTATTCATCAAATATGGCGATTACAACGTCGAGTTTATTTTGATCGTCCTTATTTAAAGCTAATGTATTGTAAAACACTGTAGCCGCAGGGCCAATTGGGCTCATAAATGTAGCAACCGCTTGTACTTTTATCGATTTCATACCAAGTTGAGTGGCAGTTGGAATTTAACTCAAGTGTTTACTTCCATACACTATTCTCACTCCTTTCAGAGAAGCCCACACTCAAACTCTTATTATAATTGCTTTTAATATTACTGTTTACTGGCAACAAACTCTTTATAACAATGCGTTTTATATTTATTACCTATTAATTTATTTAACGAAGATATGTTGCCATCTGTAACAATATAACATTACAATTATAAATAAGGCTTTTCTGACAAAAGAAAAGGAGAAATAATTAACTAATAATAAACTGTTTCCAAAATTTTTAAATTGATATCACTAAAACTTGTCAATGGTTACTAAAAAAATGAAAAACAGAGGAGAAAATGGTTCTTAACTGTTTTGTATTGCTTATTTATATATAGACTTTGCTAAATGGCAAATTAAATTAAGGATGAAAATTAATTCATGATGTGGATATTATATATGATATACTTTTTTCACTGGTGCTCATATAAATCAGATTGATTAAAGCTCCTTAGAACATATTTCAATCTGAAAATTCCGTACTTTTTATTTAAGCCACTACAATGTTTTTCTCGATCTGATTTAGAAATTATTTTTTTACACATTTTTGAAAAAATATATACTGTTGATAGTTTTATTCTATATAAAATTTTGAATTGTTTGGATGCTTTTTTTTATTTGCTTAAAATTTTTAATTAAATATTGTTTTTTTTTTATCTTTTCTGCACCAAATTCAGATTTTCGCTAAGTGAAGCAATTCTACATGTTGCCAATTTACTCTCACTCCTGCGATGTTAATTCTTATATCACTAAAATTTCTAGCAAAAAATCCAGATGAGATAATATTCAATATGATTGCATAATTATATTATAACCTCATGTTATATTGAATTTATTTCTAAAATTATATGGGGTGTTATTTTCTGTATAAGCTGTTAACACTGTTTGAGAATATTTTGGAAAGTTATCACAGTTTTCTTTCTAAATCCTATAACTTTTTCTAAAACTGCTATAAGAAGTACTTTTTATTTTTATACTAAAGCTCTGTTGTTTTTTTTTTTTCCTTTTAGGAAGGTTTTGTTCCACGACTATTACAATGGGTTGAAAGTGCTTCTAACCCTTTGCAATCATATGCTACTGGACTTTTGGCTGCTGCTATGGATGTCGCAGAAATTGCTGCAAATCACAGAGAAAAAAATAATTATTTTGTATGAAAATAATTCTTCTTTTTCCGAGTTTTCCCCATTGATTTTTGTTGACATTTAACATGAATAATTAAAAGTTTTCTTTTTTATTACTGAACTCCAAAGTACGCATGCTATATTTTATTTCTTTTTAAATTGCTAATGTTTCAATTAAACATGTACCAGATTAAGGTGCATTTGCATTTCTAATGCTACAAATATGGATTTATAAATAACCAAATAATCGTTGATAAAACAGGAAATTATTGAATTTGTATGTTTTGGGGGTTGTATCGTATAAGTATAAGGGACGCCTTTTTTAAAGCTTCTGATTAATGATGGGCATAATCGAGTGATCATAATCAAGAACTCGATTATTCAGGATAACTCGAGAACACGATTCAGACGACCATCTCGAGAACTCGATTGAACATCTCGAGAACTCGGTTGAACCTCTCGAGAACTTGGTTGAACTTCCCGAGAACTCGGTTGAACCTCCGGAGAACTCGATTGAACTTCTCGAGAACTCGGTTGAACGAGAACTCAGTTGAACTTCCCGAGAATTCGATTGAACTTCTCGAGAACTCGATTGGTTTACTTCTCGGAAGATAGAATCGAATGAAAGTCTCGAATGATTTTCTTCTCGGGTAATACATTTGGATGATTCGTAGTCAAGTGATTGCGAAAATGGCTATGTGTGTGAGTAGGTAACAAAGGCGGATAGTTTATTATTTAAGAGGAAGTCATTGCCACAAACAAATTTAGAGAACGGAAGTGATGGAAGAAAAAACAAATGGATAAATAAAGTAATGTACATAGTAAATGGTCATTTCAAAAACAATGCACTTTTTTTAATCTACATGTTTATTTGATTTGCACCTCCCGTTTTTTTTATCTTCGCAGAATTGCTTTATAGCTTGGTGTGATTACGTAAGGTTTTACATTGAAAAATTTATGGAATAGAAGTGCTAAAGGAAAGGAGTTTCAAGGGGGCCTCTTTGAGGATAATTTTCGAAACTACATTTTTAAGCTTTCCCTGGTGACATGAGGGGAACGGGTTCGTAGTATTTCTCGGGAAGTTTTCGAAATTTAGGCGCTAAAATCGCAGTTTTGTGTTTCATTTTGCAGGAGTTAGAGAAAAAGGGGGATTCAGGGATCTCCCCGGAACGTTACTTTTGGCTATTTTTCGTATCAAAAAAATTAGAAGGACCTAAAAACTTCTAAAATTTAAAAAATAAAAAGTGGAAATTGAAACTATTTTTAATGTTAACGGGAAAAAAGTACTTCCCGTGGAAATTTTCTGAAATTGTAATCCTGAAAATTCAGTTTTAGGCTTGTTGATATTAGGGTTGGGGGAAAGGTTTTGAGAGGAGGGCATCACTTTGAAATTGAAGAATTAGAGTCGTAGTTTTAAACTCTTTGGTGAAGTTGAGGTGGCATTAGGTAGGTGGGCACAATTCTAGATTTTTTTTAAAATTTAAGCGACAAATTCTCAGTTTGATGCTGTATTTATAGAGATGCTTCAGAAAGCGGGGATATGGAATTATCTCCAGAAATATGAGTTATTTTAGTAAATTTCTGATCATGTGGAGGGGTTAAGGGAGGTTAAGCAAAAAAAAACTGCAAAAAAAAAAAAACCCGGAATTTTAGGCTGTTTCTTTGGTGATGTTTGGGAAACAGGGGGTGGGTGGAAGGTTGGGGGGTCCCCAAAGTTTTTCGAAATTGAAGTTTCAAAAGCGCATTTCTAGGCTTTCGTTAGTGTGTCATTAGGGATAAGAGCATAGGAGGTGGGAGTTCATTTGTTCTTCCAGTCATTAAGTCTTTTAAATTAATATTCTAAAATCAGGGTTTTAAGCGGTACATATTTTCAAAATGTTAGTGCAAAGGACGGGGCTTTGGGGGGGGGGGGTGTCGGCGGCTCTTTTGCTGAGTTAGAGCAAAGTAGGGAATTCTATATAGTGTTTCATATATAGTGCTATAAAAACAAGTTCACCGCCTTTGTTCCAAGGCAACGACAACAGCTCTTGAATACGTTACCACTGGGCCGAGTACAGTGGCGGATCCATGCGGGGGAAGGTGTTGAGATCGGTGCAATAGCCCCCCCCCCCCTTCCCAACAAATGAGATCCAAGGAAGGGGAAATGGGAACATAATCGAACTGTTCTGAACAAATAGAACGGAAAACTAATGAAAAATAAAACATGTTCAAAAACAACTAAAAATTAAATTTTTGCTTAAAATCTACAAACAAATTTTATCATTCCACGAAAGGGGGAAAGAAATGCAGAGAATGATTTATTAGTCTCCGCTTATCAAGAACTTGCAGATTTGTGTACGTTTTATCAACTAACTGTTGATACATCTTGCGAGGGGAGGTAGACATATACGAGCGACGCCCCATATAGGTCTAACTTATGAGTAGTAAGGGACCGTTCATAAATGATGTCACGCTTTTTTCCCATAGATTTGATCTTCCTCCCCCCTTTTTCACAAAATGTCACACTTCAACGGACCCCCCCCAACCCCCTTGTCTCATGTCACGCTATGTTGCAAAAGCATGATGTCGCACTTCTTGTTACTCCTCCACTCTCCTTGTCACACTTTCAGGAACCCCCCCTCAACCCCCCTCGAAGCGCGACATCATTTATGAATGATCCCTTTCACGTTTAAACTGCAAGGGGGTCACGGCGGAGACTGCGCCATTTTTTTGCAAGGGGGGGGGGGAGTTAAAGGGTTTTGGAAGAGGTTTGGCAAATTTGAGGAGGGATCCGTATATTTTCAGGGAGTGCGCCATTGCATTGAGGAGGGGTACCCCTGTTACACAATTGTTTCGTGTTACTAGATTACTTACATCCCAAAGTGTAGTGATAACTGAGACAGAGAAAATTACCAAGCTTTAATTCGATAACACTGTGCAACAAATTTGAACTTTTTTTTTGTCCTTTAGATGAAACTATGTGATTCTATATAAACAAAAGGTGCTTGATTCAAATATCCAAACGGAAATGGTCCACCACGTAGCGTTTTTGCTGGAGACCCACTTCTCATATTTACACAATTTGGTTATAGAAGAATGTAACTAAGGCTTACTTATTGAAAACACAAACACTAAAATGATTTTTTTGGCCAATTCTTCTTGTGGGCATCTAATGGTCTGCCCTGATAACAGTTTAGCAATATTCAATTCGTATACTTCCATTCTATCAAGTGTTGAAATGCTTTTCAAACAGAGATGTTCTGATGAAACCTTTCCCCATGCTCAGAATTAATTGCACCAAGGTTTTGAGAAATAAAGTCCATATGGGAGCCCAAAAAGTGTAGTTTTAATGAAATATAGCAACCTAACAATACAAAAGCATTTTATCATGTCACCAGCAAGATTTTTGTAGTTTTCAGCTTTCTACATTTCCAAGGAAACGTGAGCGCACTGATTTAAAGGCTATCCAGGCTGATTTTTTGGATTCTGACTGTTTCTTTTCATACTCTTCATCATGAAAGGACTTCCTTATGTTGTGGGCCAATAAACATCCTTTCTTTTACTTTTGCCTTTACTTAAATTTTTGAATTTGTTCCTGAAATGGAAGAAAGCCACTCCTTCACTGTCCAGAGCTTTTACAAATAATTCGATAAAGCAAATTTATTGTGCAATGTGGAAAAAAGGCACCTTTGTAGATCATTTGATATGCTTTTACCACTTGTAATTTTGAAATTTCCTTTGTGTTTGCAGAATATGCTACAGGAATGAATAGGGGAAAAAATACTTAGATGGAGGAGCACTGATAAACAAGCGCCACTCTGCTGAATCGTGCTCATGTCCTAAGGCTTGAAATAGTACATTCACATCACAGCAGCACACCATTTTTTCTTGCTCCGTAAAATAGTCTACAAAATGCCTTTGTTGTCTTGTAAAAGACTCAAAACTTTGAGAAGTAGATAAAGCTTTTGTTGCCAAAAATTTCGCTAAAGTAACCCAACTTCATTGAAAAGGTCTCTAGAATGGCATCGCTCTCACTATCAATGCAAAAGATATAATTTAAAAAAATTAAGTCTTTAAACTACGAAAATATGCACATTTATCAAGAAAATACGTAAAAAGCTAAAATGTGGAATTTCGGGAAAATGGTACGTGATAGGCAAAATATAATTGCAGATTCGTAGTTTTCAGCCAAAAATACATAAGAAACAGACATTTTCATCCAAAAGACATTTTTCGTGTTGCACAGTGTAATCGCTCAAGCAGCCGAGATGACTGCTCGAGAAGTAAATCGCTTGAAAAATCTAAATGATCGCCCGAAAACTCGAAATGATCACTGGAGAACTCGAAATGATCGCCCGAGAACTCGAGATAATCACTCGATTGCTGATCACTCGATTATCAAAACCACGAGTACTAATCACTCGATTATTGAAATCTCTCGATTATGCCCATCACTACTTCTGATGCTATGTACTTGAGAATGCCGAAGAAGCAAGGGCAGATGGGATCAATGATATTTATATAAAATGTACCAGCTGAGAAGAAAAGCCAATAGTAGTAGGGAAAATGAAAAACATGGGAAAAGACCAAGGTTAGAATGGAAAACTTTTAAAATTTTCCGAAGTTGCCTTGAACAGTCAATCTTACTTTAACTTTCCAAAGCATTTCACAAAACTAAATCTGTTTATTTAAAGAAAGCATAAATGCAAATTTAATGTTGGTAAAAATGTATTTAGCAAAGTAATCGTAGGTGGACAATATGCACACATTTTTGGACAAATTGAGCAGATATGCCAGAAACCAAAAAAATATTTCAAAATTGTTCGACATCAACCAGGAACTGATACAGGAACTTGTTTGATACTTTTCTAATTTTAAAACTGCATTCATTAAGCACCAATTACCTGATCTAATCAGTGTTGTGAAGATTTAGTCCAAGTGAATGATCTATCACAAGTTCAATGAAGAAGGGTTCTGTACCTCTTGAAGCATTTTATACTATTGATATTCTTGTACTTGATAAAAAAACCACTTTCAAAGTTATTTTAACACTTCCATTTATTTGCAGCAAAAATTTTGTTGCAGCAAGAATTCTTTTAATAAAAGTGACTTTATTTTCATTCAGACAGTGGTGTAGTGAAGGGGGTCAGAACCCCTCTCGTAACAAAAAGCTTTGCTTGACCTTTAAGGATAGATTGGCAGAGACCTCTCTCCTTTCAGAATTTTCCAAAAAGATATTGACAGTTTGTTTTTCCAGCATGAGAAAGTTTCTTTTTCCTGTAAACTGTGTCCCAAGAAATTCTCTTTCTCTCCTCGCAAATGGTAGCTAAAGAAGTTCGTAGTTCGAACTTTGAAGAAGATCCATTCATTAGCTATAAGCCCACGTAAGTGTGTGATGTCTGTGAGCCTCAAGGGGTTTCGAAGGATCAACAAAGGACAATACGTTGTCTTCTTTCCAAGAGGGTTTCATAGAAGTAAACAGTTCCATACTCGATTATTTTATCCCCATTAGCCACCAGAACAATTAAGCAGTGTTGAAAGTCTTGTTCAATTAGCTCCTGTCTTAGGAGGAGGAGAATGTGCCTTGAATATGACATCAGAGACTCAAGAATGCCAACAGGGGTTAAACAAGTACAAATGGCCGCACAGAATTGCATATCGCACCCCCACTTTCCTTGCGTTTCTTGTTCAGTATATAGCATGCAATATTTTTTCTAGTATTTTACTAAAATTTCAATCAGCTGGCTAATAATTAAAAAAAAAAAAAAAAAAGCTCTTATAGCTAAATTTCTGTTTCTTCGACCTTCTAGTGCTGGTATTATCTTTCCAGTTTTGTTATTCTCATTTTTGCGGATTTGGGTTCATGTTTCCTTTGCATTTCTACCGTTTCAGGGAAAAGAAACACCCCATCCATATAACTTCCCTCCTCTCCTTTTCCCAGTAAAATGTACATTTAGTATTTCAATTAAGTTAAGAATACTTGGTGTTTAAAAAATATTTTCCATTTTTTTTATGAATTTGTTACTTTGATCATAAATATGTTTGTCTAGATGGCTGTTCATTTTTTATAATCAGTATTCATTGAATAATATATAAAATTAGTTTGAAATGAGCAGTTGCATTTCTGAACAGTTTTTCTAAAATTCAATTTTTTTGCCCATATCAATTTTAAGCTCATATTTTGCTATATATTTCTAATTGTGCGTCCAAAAAAATTTGCATATCTTTTTAATAGTTATATTGTTTTAAAGACACCAAGTTTATAACGCGATCAGAACGCTTGTGTTAATCATTTTTAGTAAAGGAAATTTAAGCCCTTTAAGTCTCAAAACCTGTTTTTTTTTTTTGAGTGAGAATTTTTAATTGTAAAATATTTGTATAATTATAACTAAACATGTCTATAAAAAAGTTTTAAAATTAATAATGTTAAGTAACTTAGAAAAAAAAAATTAACAAAAAATAATAATAGTAATAACAATAATATAAGACCAATGTGCTACCCAAGCATGCTTTAAAAGAAAACGGTTTCCTTTTTCAAAACAGTTTCCCCTTTTAACATTGCTGTTAAAATGCAAGTAATAAGTTTTAAAACCAAAACAGTATAAAATTTTAAACAGTTTTCGCACAAATCATGGTATTTTTAAATATTCTTGCATTATAGGGAAAAGCTTTAAAAATTGCGGAAATCATCATGAGAATTCGCGGCATGACAAACTTGCAAATCTAGTTATAATCAAAATAAATGATACATCATAAAAATAAAGTTTTGTGTTGCCTTTCAATCCAATCCTGAAGGCTTTGTCACACATATTCAAAATCACCCTCAGGTGATGTCTGAAAGGTAAGATTACTGCAAATGCAGTGAAAATGTGCTGTCGCTTCCCCCCCTTAAAATATCTTTTGTCATTGGAGTTCCTTTGATGACTTTGGGGAAGTGCGAGTTTCTTTCTGCTACTGGTAGTCGGAGAGATTTCTTGGTACCAATCGTAAAACATGGTACAGCTGGACAGGTTTTCCTTCTTTGTTAATGAGTATCATTTACTACTTCTCCTTCTAGATTAATCAGACTCTGGTATTATCTTAGGTGGCTTTGCTCGAATAAGAAAAACAAAACTTCAATTTATCAGAAAAATTTATCTTTTTTACCAGAAAACTAAATCTGAAGGGGGCGGAAATCAGCGCTAAATAATTTTTTCCATGGACTCTCCTGAAGTGTGGGGCCAATAGCATTTGCTCTACTTCTGCTATTGGACTAATCCGGCACTAGTTCTACTCTGTTTACTTAATTTTTCTGGTTATGTATGTATGCACACGTAAAAGAAAGAAGAAAAAGAAGCATGCATGCACCATTAATGGTTAAGCTGAAGGGGGCAGAAATAAAGCTGAATAATTTTTTCCATGGTTTCTCCTGAAGTGTGGGTCCAATAGCATTTGCTCTACTTCTGCTATTCGACTAATCCGGCACTAGTTCTACTTTGTTTATTTATTTTTTCTATTTATGTATGTATGCATACATAAAAGAAAGAAGAAAAAGAAGCATGTATGCATCATTAACCATTAACGGTTAATCTGAAGAAGGCTGAAATAAAGCTAAATAATTTTTTCCATGGTCTCTCCTGACGCGTGGGGCCAATAGCATTTTCTCTACTTCTGCTGTTAGACTAATCCGGCACTAGTTCTACTCTGTTTACTTAATTTTTCTATTTATGTATGTATGTATGTGTACATAAAAGAAAGAAGAATTATGTATGCATCATTAACCATTAACGGTTAGATCTGTAAATCTGTACTAAAATGTCGGTAATCATGTTAAGTTTTTTACATATAGTGTCATACTGAATTTTCTTTTTAATTTATATTCTCTATTATAAGTATAAATGTACCCATGCTATTGTAAATTAACATAACATTCATAAAATCTAATTATTAAAAGCTGATTGAGTTCATGTATTCCTCATATCTAGCATGATATCATTAAAAATCTTTTTTTGTTGCTTTTTTTGATGTTTAATAAGTAAAATGAGATGGGTCCATAAAACAGAAAAATTTTTTTTTTTGAAAATTTTGGAACATTAAGTTTTTTTAGCAGATTTTAATGAGAAGACCTTGGAACGAGGTTTCAATATAAAGTATATATTTATTTTTTTTAAAGGTTCCTTTAATGATTCAGAGGCTTCGCGAACTGAGCAAACAGTATCTTCGAAATCCGAGTCCTCCTCCTGATGAAGAAAATGCCTTTGTTCGTCCATTTGCACAATTTAGTTCAAAAATTGACGGTATGGCAACAAAAGCAGAAGAGTCTAAAGTCCTTCCTAAAAGAGGGCTCAGGCGGAAAAAGGTAATACTATAATATAAAGTTAATTTTTTTATGCAGATAGACTTCATTTACTCTTTTTTCATGAACAAAAGAGAAAGCGGAATACATTCAATGCTTTCATTAGAAAGCTTGTAGTGGTTTTGAAACATCCTTTGCATTCTTTTATTTTTCTGTTTGAATCTCTTAATATGCAAGTACTAATCTCTGCTTAATGTAATTGTAGATTTGAATATTTTGATAACATTGATTCATAATATCAAAAATTATGCAATTCCATGTAAAAGTAATTGATAACATTAAATATAATGCATTTCCATGTAAAATACTTTTTTGTGGAATTGCTTCTCCCCCCTTTCTTTTTTGACTAAAAATTTATTCCCTTTTGAAAATGAGTTATTGTATATTATTTGATATGAACTCAGACAAATTGTTTTGTGTTTTCTTGTTATTTTTTATGTTTCATGGGGTAATCTGCAGCATAGATAAATTATTGATATCAATCAATATTTGGTAAATATTATCACTATTAATGCATGAATTTCTAATTACAGGAATAAAGAGTCTCCTTTGAGTTATGTATTTATTGATAATTTGTGCAGGGGGCCTCAGTTTTAAATTTTCGAAAAGTTGATTTTCTTCTTCCTCTTTTTTATAATTTTATTTGTGAATTGTTCATGCTTAAATTGTTTGAAAGCTGTCAAGATTATATTATGTTGTCAGCAATTAAAAACAAGTAATTTTATTGTTATACGTGTTATTGTGGTTACATGTACATTATTATTATGCATGTATTTGGTTATTATGCACTTTAATTTTGGTATTCATTGGAGCACTTTTGATTATATCTTCCTTATTTCATTCGATTTTTGATGTGATATTCAAGTTTTCTTCTTCCAAAATACTTTTTTTGAATAACTAGGCAACTGTTGGAAATTTCTCATAGTTAATAATGAATATTTTTTTGTAGTCATTTCTGTCGCATGTCACATCTGAAAAGTTGACTCATGATTTTGTTCTTCATCTTGCTTTTCACTTAAACTATGCAAACTTCACAAAAATAATTTGCCTGAGTAATTGTTAAAAATTTTTGTTTTGTGTGATGAAATAATTAATGCAGTTTTATGCTTCACATTTTTACATGTTTTTTCATTTTTATAAAGGAGTACTCCAGATCTTCACTTCGTTTTAATCCTATTTCCTCAGAGTCGAAAAAAGAACGAAAGTCAAGTTTGAAGGTATTTGACTTTTTTCATATTTTCAATTTGCAAAGCATTAAAAGTATATATATATATATATATATATATATATATAGGAATTTTTTTGAAGCAATAATATGGTCTTTTGTATTTTTATTTGATATTTGTTGCCAAAAAAAGTTTGTTATTGAAAATTTAGAACAAATGCTCAATTGAGCAACCATGAGTTGTTGTACAGGCTTCACATGCGCAACAAGAGGAATTAACACATATGTTAATTCACTTTGTTAGTTGTGAACTAACAACTAACTTTGGTGTTAACCAACAACTGGCTTTCTCTGAAGTCAATCATTTGCTTAACCTCACTAGATTCCTTTTCAAAAAAATGAAAATTAATTTATAAAATTGATATTAACTCCCTTTTTTATACTTCTTTTTTAGATGTCTCCTGTTTCTCCTCCCATATGTCATACTGAAGGTTCTAATTCTAGTTGGACTGAACTGGAATCCTATGTCATTGGTTCACACCAAGTCTACCCGTTAACTTTAGCTGCCCAGCAGCGATATATTTTGCAGTATCTAACACCAATGGGAGAATATCAAGATGTAAGATTGTTGTTTTTGTTATGTTGATTACTGAAATAGCAGATAGTACTATTTGTATATTTACTTACAAAGTTTTCAGTTCTTTAAAAAATAAAGAAACAGTTTTTAAATTTTTTTTATTGAAATTAATTTGTAAAATTTCAGTTATTGCTTTATTTAAACTCTACAGACAATATAAGTTTCCTTAAAAATATTGGTAAAATTGAAGTAGTGCTAATTTAATGCATCATTTTAGCTAAAATGCTCAGTAATTACAACCAAGTCTTGTAAAATCAAAACAAATGAACATTGACGCTCATTTATAGTTATATGGTAATCATACTTGGAAATAAAATTTATGTGTCATTAAAAATACATTTTATACTATTACCTTTTTATTTCAGCTCATTGGTCATGTATTTGAGCAAAATACTCTTCCATTAATCCTACGATATGTTGATTTAAAACAGAATCGTGATGTGAGGCTTGCATTTGAAGCTTTAAAGGTAATTTATCTTGTTATAGTTCTTTTAAAATAATTCTTCATATGGAAATTCTTCTTGCTTAATACACATAGAGAGTGCTTCTCTAAATTTCTTATTTCTCAATTATTTTTTCAATTCAGATAATAGAATTTCGAAAAGTCTACTTTAAGTAAGAGGAAAATTTCTAAATTTTTAGCGGTTTTAGAACGGTCATATTTTTTCTCCCCCCTTGGTGACTTTTTTGTTGGCGCTAAGAAACCATCGCCAATAACGGAATTATGACATTTTTATGTAGCCAACTTCAAATAGAGTGCAGCACCCTTGGCAATGATTTTTATCGCCAAGTACAATTGTACTTATACTCATGCTCTTCGTGAGTATAAGTACAATTTTTTTCGCAAATGCACAGAATAATTGTACATGGCTATTAAATTATTCTCTGAAAATTACAGCTTATTCCGAGCTTTTTACAATGCAGGATCGTCTATTTTTTTTCCTTTTTTCAATTTGTTTATGGTCCCCTAAATAAAAAAGCGAATGAATTTTCACTGGAAATTATGAACATTGTAAATTAAAACATGACCAAAATAAGTAAGACGCAGTTGATGCATCAGACTGAGTCTTAAGTATGAAATAACAAAAACTCTGTAGTGCATCTATTAATTTGGCCAGGGACTGTGTGTATTACTTTAAACATTTAAATAAAAATGGGGGGTCCAAAGATTGTAAATGAAGGATGCATGTAAGCTTACATATGAATATCAAAGCAGATAAAATGTAATAGGGTCAGTTGGGATAATTGTAAATGCTTCTTCAATGTTTTAACTTTTGATCCTTCCCTACCTCCTGCATGAATTGAGAGATAAAATTATGAGCGTTGGTAGCCAATACTGTACTTCTTGTAAGTAAATGTGTACAAAAATTTTGACTGGCTTATTTATTAGCGAATAAGCTCGTGTTTACATTTACCCCAGAGCTTCTGGGTTAAATGTAAACACAGATTTATTTTTGATGAGGTTGATGCAAATTGAAAACTGTTACATACACAGTCTGCTTGGAAGCTTAAGATGTTCAGGAGTAATGGTTTTAAATCTGGCGGCCAACGGGACGATGTGGTCAGCAGAGTTATTTTTCGAGTCTTCTGAGATCATTTAATGAGCAATATCTTGCAAAAAATCAAGTAATGCAGTAAATTTATGTAACATGTGTCCTGCAGTGGATCAGTCGGTTAAGCTTGGATCCCACAGAACACCGAAAGTGAAGCACATCTGGTCGTGGTCAACGCTTGGGAGGGTGACCACCTCCTGCGACTGATTACTCTGAGCCCGAGTGCGCTAATGGGAGCTGTGCACTTAAACTCCGTCGTTACTTCAAATGTCCACCAAGTAAGAAATAATTTACCCGGGGGGGGGGGGGGGTGGCAACCTAGGTGATGATCTCTTATCTGGGAGCTGGCTCAAAATCATGAGGCCCCTCTGAGCCAAGTGTACTTCATTCTAGCGGAGCTCATTAATAATCAGTAAGAGCTTCCTTAATTCCTGGTCGCCATGCAAGGGGTGCTTGGATTTCCAAGTGGTATTAGTACCACCAACAACAGTTATGTAAAATACACACAAAAGTGTAATTTACATAAAAATATAATATTTATTGTCTTCCCAAAATATTGGAAATAAGATAAATTTAAGTGTTTACAATTATCCCAGAGTATGAAATATATGGAGTAATTGCAAACAACTAACTTGCACATGAAAAATAACAAGGAAAATGAAATTTATATCTAAGTATTTTTAGCAGCATTCCATTGACAAATAAAAATAGTTGACACAGCTTGCATCACTTTTGTACATGAGCTTGAGAGGAAAATGTAAGATCATTAAATTTTGTTAAACAACTTTTTTCACTGTGTCATTTTCAAGCAATGGTGACACCTCCACAGTTGTTTCGAAACTTAGGAAACTCTTTCAATTTCTTCCCTATGCTGCCAATTTATCACTCACGAGCAGTTAAGTTTTCAAAACCACCACAAGTGTAGTTATGAAGCTTGTTTACATTTACCCCCTGTTCACAATTACCCTAACTGACCCTATAGTATTACAGTTTTATGTTATAAAACTATGTTTGGCCCGACTATGAAATTATCAAGTTTATTTATCTATTTATTTTTTTCCTATTTAGGCTTGCCATGTGTTTCTATAATGAATTGAAAATGTTCGTTAAAAAGAAAGGTTTGAAACGCACATTTTGGCGGCCTTTAGTTAACTAATCGTAATAATTAATTTTTGCCACTGTTCCAATAATATTTTAAGATTGCATTTTTTAAAATAACTTTAATTGAAAAAATATTTTTTGTAATTTATATTCAATTTCCCATCCCCTCCCCTTTTTCTATTATGAAAATTTTCCTCTTATTTTTCTTTTTTCCAAAATTGAAGTTTTGGAGAGTTTTTCCAAAAAAACCCACAATTACTACAACCCAGGGTTTTTTGTGTTTCTACAAAAAAAAAAAAAAAAAAAAATGTGGAAAACTAGTGTTTTGTTTATCAAATATTTGTGATATACTTTGGTTTGGCGGAAAATAAGTCGGATTGAAGCTTTTTGAATGGAGTAGATTTCATTATACAATCGTTAAACTTTCAGAAAACTAGATATGACCCGACTTAAACAAGGTATTTTTAATTATTTCTTTACAATGATCAGTTGCAGTAAAAAGTAAAATGTTTTTGTCATTTAAAACCTTTGATTTAATTTTATTTTTTTCTTTCTTTTGAGACTTTAGAAATAACTGCAAAGGTATATTTGAACAAAAGTAAAGTACAATGCATTTCTAAAAGCTGTTAAAATTAAAAAAAACATGATAATTTTCTTTATGTTAAATGTCTGTTGCGTAAAATGAATTGAAAAAAAAATAGAGCCAAAAAAATATTTTGTTTAATTTATTTCATTTAAAACTTCTTAAAAATTTGAAAAAACCCCCAAAAGTGGGCTATGATTAAAATTTTGACATAACAAATTATAAAGTCTTTACACTGATTTTCTATTCTACTTACATGTTCATATTGCTAGTTTTTTTCGTGGTGTATAATAATATTTTACTTTTTATTTCTAAAAGTATTTAGCATCACTGTTGTGCCATAAGAAAATTGCTATTGAATTTCTGAACATAGGTGGTTTACAGCTCCTCCTGAAGGTTCCCCGTCCTTCAATTGCAGCAACTGGTGTTTCAATTTGTATCTATTACCTCTCCTACATTGAAGAAGTCATGGAAAAAGTAAAGAATTTTTAGAAACTATATTTGACAGCTTTCTTGTTTTAAATAAATTTTTCTTTTACTCCCTTACTGTTTTAAACCTTCTAGTTTGTTTCTCAGCATTTTTTCTTTTTTGTTTGCTAGTTAGCTTTGATCATTGTATATATGATGTATATATATGATGTATTAACTCTGTTACTGGACTGCTTGGGTCATACTTTGCCCAAAAATTCAAATCCAAGAATTAATATTTTGTAAATTAATTTCAAAACAATGCTGGTCACACCACCCCCTACTATGCATGCACAAAAGTGGCTCATACATATTTTTGGCAAAGCACATTCGTCCCATTTCCTTTTTTTTTTAATTAAAGCACCCTCTCAAGGTTTCTTTTTTTTTTTTTTTTTGCTTGAAAGACTTGCACAGTCGATTCATGATAAAGCTATCCCATTCAGACTTAATTATTCAGGTCATTATATCAAATGGTTGCTGCGGAAAATGCATTAATAATAGTATTTAAATGATTCACTTTTTAAAAAAATTTAGTTAGCTCAAACATGGCAGAATTTATGTACAATATGAAAAGTTTGAAATCTTTTGCATCAAATAAATGTTTTGAATTTGAATACTTTGAAAATAGTAAAATAATTAATAAGATACAATATGCTCTTTAAATTTGATGAGAATAAGGATTTTAATGTGGCAATTGGATATAGTTTGTAAAAGATAAATAATACAATAAGAGTTTTTAAATGAATTAAAAATTTGAAGTACACTGAATTAAAAAAAAATTATATGAGCGATTTACGTAAGTAACATATAAAAACACAAAATGCGATTTATTCATAAATAAAAGACTGCTTGTCACATGGATAGTGGAAAGAGAGAACATTCCATTCAACATAAATTAAGCACAAACTCTACAGACATGTTACTAGGAATCCCATTTTCAATGCAAAAGAATTGAGCTTCTAGATAAAATTTTTTATTTAGAATTTAACACAAATGTATTCTACTTATTTTTTGAGGTGTTAATTTTTTAGAACGAAGGTTTTCGTTTCTCTGTTGCAGTGATTTCAACATTCCAGATTTACAGAATGGTTATATTCCCTACTCGTTTGGTTCTGATTGTTATGCGCATGGTTTTATACATAGTTACGATTCTGGGCTATATTTTCTTTTAAAACATTTATTCACTTCGCTGCCTATTTACATTATTATCTTACATGGTATTTACAGTGGTTCAGATTCCACATCATTGGTCTAAAGTTCTTAGCTGTTTCCAAGTTACGGGCACAAACTCTCCCGCACAATGTTACGTCTGGATGGGCGCAACTCCTCCCTGTCCAGCATTCGAAGACCTCCTTCTCGTCCGACCGCAACCTCTTAGGCAAGCAAAAGTCGATCTCCTCGCCGCAGCTTATATAGATGGTGCCTGACCTTAGGCCGACATTGAGGGCAAGGGGACACACATGCACCATTTCCTGTCGTGTAGGCCCCTTCGTCCTGTCACGTAGGCCCCATAGGTTTGCCGGCCTAGGCCTAACCTGACATACATGATTCGAGTTCTGCTCCTTCACAGTAATTATATTGAATATGAAGTGACGTTATCTTGAATGAAAGTATATAGGTTCTCTTTCATAGTTCATTAAATGCATTGGGTTTTTGTACCACAGGTTTGCTATGAAGAAAGTAGTGTCCAGGCATCTATAAGTTTGGGCAAATTCCCAAAACCCATAAATGCCTTGGCGTTTATGCGTTTTCAGTCAAATTCTTATTAATAATTAGAAATATTTTAAACCTGATAAATGTAATGTAATTTTTTTTTTGTTAGAAGTAGTTCTTAATATTGCCACCTGCAGATTTAAAATTTTTTTGTTCTTTTGTTTTTGGGTGAAATGATTTTAGTTTGATTAACATTTGACTTTGTTTTTGGTATTCCATTATAAATAGGCCATTATAAATAAGCACACATAAATGAATGAAATTGCTTATTTTTTCCTTGGTTTCATTCTTATCGTTACTGCTGCTCTCTGAGGAAGTGGCTTTGACATTCAGATTTTCCCATGCTAAATTCATCCAATGCAAAATTTCATCTTCATTTGCAGCAGGATGCTTTAAATTTTTGAGCCATCGAAAAATTGCATTGCAAACATCAAAAGTATCTTCCTTCTTTTTTAGGGAAGTTTCTAGCGCAATCTTCTATTCTTAGTGGAATTTTGCACCTCTGTAAATCAAAAACGAGTTCACAGATGTTCCTAAGTCTATACCAGTAGTACATCTCCACCAATTTTGAAGAAAATATGAGATGGTGTTATTTAGGCTGTATTGAGTTGACATGCCCACATGGTTTGTGATGAATACTTTTCTCCACCAGACCCCTACCTGTTAGCCGAGGCCTTAGGATTGCTTACGCACGGGGAGAGGTAGTGGGGTCTACGGATTTTACATGCACATATCCCCAAGTATACATGGTGGTCTTCAGTTTGTATCGAACGTGCAACCTTCCAGGTGGAAGTCCGACGTGCTAACCACTAGGCTACCACGGCCCCCTTGTGATGAATACTGATAAAAATGTAGCAATTTAAAATTAGTCTGCCCTTTATACTTTTATCAGTGAAATGTATATTTTAAAATAACTAATGTTATTTATAATCTGTAATACTCATTATATGCATCAGTGATCAATATTTGTATTTTTATGTGTTTTCTGTATTTTAACGAATTTTAACTGTAACTAATTTTAATATATGTAGACTTTTCTTATACCTACTGTAAGGGACCAAGTTGTTGAAAATTTTTACTTAGTTATTTGGATTTTTTTGTTTTTCCAGATTTGCTTACTTCCTTCATCAGTTATATCAGAACTTGTTAGGTGAGCTATTTATTATACTTCCTTCTTCTCTTCTTTTTTTTAATGTGAAATTAATTTTATCAAATTTTTATTTATATCATCTGAAAAGCTATTAATTTTATTGCAAAACATAATGCATTTTGCAAATAAATCATATTACTCCACAGTCTGTAAAGGCATAGTAAGATTTTTTGAATGTCTAACTGCTATTATTAAGATCAAGAAAAAAAAAATTATTTTTGTAATTTTGCAAACATAAAATTAATAAAATTTGAGGCCAAAAAAAAAAAAAAAAAAAAAATATATATATATATATGGAATGCAACATAGTTTACTATGTAGTAACTAGTTTCTTTGAGATATAATAAGGCCCGCCTTTTGGGCGATCAGGGTGGGGGGGGGGGGGGGGGGGAGGTCAGCGGGCCAACCTGACTTTTAGGAATACATTGAATTTGTACGTATTTTAATATATTTTGTTGTTTTTGCCTATAATATGCATTAAAAATATACCCTTTGTCCCCCTGAAAGATTTTGAAATGACAAGCCAGATATAATGCTATAATAAAAATTTGATGCTTGAAATTAGAAGTCCAATAATGCATGTGATTTTTCTTTCTATGAATGAAAACAAAAGAAAATATGAACATTTCTCTTTTACTTTATCATATTAATCATGCTTCTTTTTTAAAAAATTAATCAGTTCGATCCTTTGAATTGAGTGACTGTTCACAAAACAAAAACTCATTAAATATTGGTAACAAAAGCAGAACAAAAATTATGACTATTTCATTTTGCTCTCAGATTTTTATGTCATAATTGAGGTACTGTAATTTATATGTTTATATATTTATTTATATAACTACTACTGTACTGTTCGAGTTGATGTCCAATTGATTTAGACAGACTTGTTATTAGGTGGCTGCTACGTGTACTGCTCATTAATAATGTGTAACACGTTTACATGTATATTAAATGTCTTTCTTTATAAATTGGACAAAACATGATTTTACTATTTGCTGTCCTGACAGTTGTAAAAATTGTAATGGTCTGCAGTGTATGACGTAGTTTTGTATATGCAATCACACAAATATGTCTTATCATTTTAGTTATGCAGTATGGCTACTTGAATGCTCCCATGATTCAAGCCGTTGTCATGCAACCATGTTTTTTGGGTTTGCTTTTGCGTTCCGAATTATCCTCCTACATTTTGATCTCCAAGATGGATTGCGCAAATTGTTCAATGTTGTAAGTTATTTTTTGTTTTACCTTGTAATTGTTATATTTCCATATACTATACAATAGGATGCCTACAACTAACAAGTATCATGAGCGTAAGGAATGAAATTGGAAAATTGTATAAATCTCTCATATCAAAGCTTACTTAATATTTAACTCCTGTATTTTTCACAAAATTGCAAATGTCTTTGGTATTTCAATTACTTTTGTCCCCAAAGAATTTTATTTCAGACCTGCCAACTCTCAGGCTTTTAGCCAGAGTCTACGGCTTTTTCGTCGAGTCTCCGGCCTCCGTCCGTCGTTCTGTAATCTCCGGCTTTTTCCCTTCACTTCTTGGGAGCTCACTCTCTTTGTGCACTTTGGATACATGCCCGTAAGCGCCATACACAAAGTAGGAAACGGAACGAGGTTTGCGTAGGATATCTGCGCACAAAACGTAAAAAGCAGTGAGCGAATGCGCGAAGCGAATCGGTTATCTCAACTCGCGTTCCGAACGGTTCGGTAAGTGCGTAACGTTACGCGTTCAGTGTGTAGGGAGCGTATATGCTTCCGGCTTCCACAAAGGGTGTAGAGGTAATCACGTGACCCTACGCTCTCGAAGGAAGGAGGAGAGAGGCACCAATCAGAATTTGAATTTCTGTTGGGAGGCGCTCCACTTAGCGCTTGCAGTTGTATGCATATTGCTTAAGCTCTCGGGTCCTTGAACTGAAATGAAGTGAGGCTCGAACTTCGATCGTTCGATGGTTCAATCACGTTGTCGAAAAGAATTATGTTTTCAAAATAATTTTGACAATGAATTTTTAAAAAAGGCAAAGTCGGCAACTGTATCTGCTTTAAATCAGAGTTCGTGATTTTAAAAATTTAGCTCTTTTATTATTTTTTTTTAAACAGACCTTAATTTTTTTTTCATGTTTATTATGTTACATTCATAGAAATAATATAACATGTTAAACAATTTGCAAAAACATTTTAAGCTATTTTCACAGCAATAAATATTTTTTAAAAATAATAATGGTGAACTAATTTTAATACAAATGAAACTTAACCCTACCAGGAGTAATATTACATTCATAAGTACAGAAAAAATGAACAAATTTTACTTGAATTCTTTTGCTCTTGAAAGCTGAAAACAAATTAACAATTCTGTGCACTTAATTTTTACATTGAGTACACTTTAATTATTTTTCTATTTTGTAAATGAAATAACCTGAAATATTTTCACCCATCTAGTAAAATCATATGCAAACTCCATTACTAAGAGCTGAAACTTTTTGTTTAAATGAAAAATCGTTATTGAACTTTTCCAACATGAAAAAATATTTTACACCTTAAGCTGTTGTGGAACATGGATGAAACTTTACAAATACATATTCTAAATTTTGCTTTAAACACAATTATTTATTGTGTGGTATTCGTTAAATTGATCTAAAATACTGTTTTTAAATTAAAAAAACACAATGGTTCATGATTATTATGAATTACAATATAAATGATTGACTGAATTATGCTTTGCTGTTAAGATGCCTGAAGAATAAGAGTAATATTGTCAAATTTAAAAAATAGTAATTATTTCTGAACTTATG
The DNA here is from genome assembly GCA_038502835.1 of Octonoba sinensis. Classification (NCBI taxonomy): domain Eukaryota; kingdom Metazoa; phylum Arthropoda; class Arachnida; order Araneae; family Uloboridae; genus Octonoba; species Octonoba sinensis. Next base: position 69,100,986 of record CM076604.1, read on the forward strand.
AACTGTTATGCACACACATAGAAAGACCCATCAAGTTTTTTTTGAAACCGTGGCTGTAAATGCAACATATTTCATTTTTATAACGATATTTTCTAACACTAAAATCAATTTTTCAGAATAATTTCATAAATGATTAAAAAAATAATCACTTGATTTAAATCAACGAACTCGACTTTAAAGCAGTTTGTCTTTGCCATCCAAGTTTTGAAGTTTCGGCTGGGTAATAAAATGACCAAAACCTTTTTTTTTAATTTAAAATCATTTAAATTGTATTAATTTTGTTGCATTGTATTTGTCTTGTGTAATTTCCTTACTGATGAAAAATTTTACATTTTGAAATGCAATTAATTTTATCTACTTGTATTTACTAAATTTAAAATACAGTGATATGTCTTGTGAGTAATAGTCATTACTTAGAAGTTTGCACATTTGTGTACAAAAGTGTTAAACATATGTTTTTTTTTTTTTTTTTCTACATTTTTCTTAACTGCCACAGGATGATTATTATTTTTTTCTCTATTTGTTAAAATTCAGTGTTCAATTGCTCCAAGGCAGTTTACTTGCGATCATTAAAATGTTATACAGGTAAATAAAATGTAATTAAAAGAAATTCAATTTTGTTTTACCCCCCCCCCCCCCCCCCCTTATTGCGCTACACAGTGTTGTCGAAAAAGTCTCGGGCTTTTTGATTTGTTTAGGTTGGCAGGTCTGTTATTTGTTTTAAAGATTATTTATTGTAAAGATTATTGTAATTTTGATAAGATGTTAAAGAATATTTTGAATTCAATTTACTTTGCTGATTTGATTACTATAATGCAAAAGGGCAAAGAGAACTAATTACAAAATTATATGAAATTTCTTCTTATGACCTCAGTTGAATGATTTCCTGAGTTAAATCTTTATCTGTTTAAAGAATTTAAATGACATGCAATAAAATGATGGGCTTTGAAACAAATGCTATGAACCATTTGTTTTTCTGGCTTTCCTTGTAAAATTATGTTGTATTTGCTATTAGAATGAAATATTTTTAATCTTTAAAGTGTCTATATTTTATTAATGAAGTCTGAATTGAAGTAAATGCCTGAAATGTAAGTTTTGGAAATTACACGTTTCCATTATTATTTCAAGGCAATATCTTCCTTCAGATTACTGATTTATCATTAAAAAAATTAACAACAATGTTCTGCAGCGTGAAGTAAAAATCAATGGAATCAAAAATACTTTGACAGTTGATTATTAAAATGCTAAAAATGCATTAGAAATAATTTTTTCTTTCTATAAAACTGAGAGGTTTGAAAAAAAAAAGGGTTCTACCCTTTGTTTGTTTTTTGTTGTATTATAGGGTGCATAGTAGGGTGAAGCAAAAAACGCTTAAATTTCAAAGGGCAAGAGCAGCCGAGTGTAAAAGTTGTGTACTTATACTATTAAGAGAAGTCTAAAATTTTAGCACGATTAGCAAATGTCTTTTGCTTTTTCACAAATGAAAGTTTTATTCAAATCTATATAAAACTGTTAGCAAAATATTTAAACTCGCATTACAAAGCAGGAAACCATTTTTCTGCCAACAATCTCTGTTTAATTTTTCATTGCAGTTTTGAAGAACAGTTATTGTTGGTGCAAATTCTGAAAGTATAATATACTTGCGTATACAAAATCAATACAGGTAACCCTTTTTTTCTGGGAAATAGAGTACTAATCATGGTGGTGTTTTCAATGCATCTACCACTTATGTAACCTTATCGCCTGAAGCATGATTAAAGAATGACTCAATAAAATATGTTTTGTGTTGTTTATTTACAAACAAATAATAAAAACATTTTCCCCCTTGTAGGTTAGTACTCTAGATGTCTTTGTTCATGCAGCTTCTGGACAGAATATGCCAAGGCCTCTTAGTGATGATCAGATCTGGGCAGACAGGCAAACAACGAGGCATGTCTGTGCTACGTTAAAGAGATATTTTGAAGCACATTTAATTGAAAAAGTTGAGCAAGAGGGCTTATTGCAGTCAGGGAAGATGAATATGAGTGTTTCAAGTGATAATAAAACATATAAGTACAATTTAGTAAGCTGTGCCTTTTGTATATCCCTAAACCAAATATATAATAAAAGTGTTTTAAAATTTGTTGAAGTTATTTAAAAGCCCGGTAGCAGAAATTGCACAGAACGGCAGCGAGCATTGCAGATTTATCTTGATGCTTTCAGATTAATTAGCCACCTTACAAAAAAATTAAAAACTAAAAAAAAAAAAAAAAAAAAAAAACTACTTTCAACATTTTAAGCATGTGCCCACAAAGTTTGCTTTTAAACCAGTTATTTTTAAACTGATTAGTAGAGTTATTAATGACTCAGATAAATGTTTACCCTGTTTTCACTTACATCGTTCTTCAGTTACATCATAAATAATTTTCAAATAGTAAGCTGTGCGTTATTGTCTTTACTTCATTTTTTCTTAGCTTGCATTAGTTACATGTTCAATTTTAGATTTTATTAATTTATTTATAAATTGAATAATTATAACGTTTATTTATTGTCTGCATGTGTCAACTATTTTAAAATGCATAGTTTACTATTTTTTATGATTGTAAATTTGGTTCCACGTCATTTGGTGCTGTAAGATAATTTTTGACTTCTGAAACTTGTGCTGCAGATCAATACAGAAAATTCTGCTACTGGGCTTAAAAGTCTTTTTAACAATAAAATAGTTTATGTAATGTGCCTCTTAGTTTTTCCTATCATTTAAGGGCTTTACACAGCTATATTATTGGCAAGTATTTGATATATACAGTGAAACCTGTGTAAGTTGACCACTTGCTGTGCAGCACTTTAGTGGTCAACTTAGACAGGTGGTCAACTTATAGAGGGTTTTTTTTTTGCCATTGCTCACACTATGCTTTTATTCATTTATAACTAATTAAATATTGCTTCATGTAATCACGTTACTTCAAAATAGTGATTAGCTTTTTTCCCCCTCACTAACCAAAAAAACATTAAAGAAATTTAACCCGAATAACTTACAATGTATCTTATACAACTTCAAAAGTAAAGTACTTAGTTAAAATTAAGATAAAGATCATATTAATTGTGTCAGTTACTTATACAAATACAAAAGTGACGACCAGCAACAGGCTCACGGCCCAGCTAGGCTAGGCTTATATGATGCAAAAGATTTCCCAAAGAAGAAGTATTTTTCAAAATGGCTATATCAGATCAAAGAAAAGAAAAGAAACTTATTTAAAGAATAAATGAGTGCTCAGAGTAGTTTTCCCATTTGGGAAAACTACTCTACCCATACAAAGTGGTTCAGGCAAACTTTATATTGATGTTTCATCCATCCAGGCAAATACTGGTTTAACATTATAGCATAAAAACTATCCTGGGAGAAGCGATTTTAGTTTTTTTTTTATCTGTTCAAAAATAGATAAAAAATAAATATAGTAATAATTAGGCAGTCAACTTACAAAGGGTTTTTTATTATATTCCCACCCAAATTTGGCCTACATAAGTGGTCAACATAGACAGGTGGTTAAGTTACAAAGGTTTCTCTACATCATATAATATAGGGCAAATTCCGTTCCTGACAAAAGTGGTCAACTTACGCAGGTGATCAGCTTACAAAGGTGGTCAACTTTACAGGTTTTATTGTATATATATCTATTTATGTCCAATGTGTTTTTTTGCACAGTTTTTATAAAGAAGGAAATCTCTCTCTGGCTGTAAAATTCACCTTTTCTTTTTAGTGTCTTAACCTTTTCAGTTTTTTGTTTATGTTTAAAACTTTATGCCAAATGTAGCTACAGATAAATTTGTATTATTTGTAGCTTACTAAAAATGATTTTTCCCCATCAATATTAAGGAACTGAATAAATACTTTAATTGCATGCAGTATTTGTTTGGGGCCCTTTCTGGCTGCTTATAAACTAAACTCTGTGTTGCAACAGCCCATTGAACGGCATGGCCTCCTGTGCCCATTCCAGCTTTCAAGACTGTGGGCCTGGAGGTGCAGAAGCAGATTTTCCGGTCAAGTGGTGAGCTTGATGCGGAACCCCCAGTGTTTAGATCCAAGCATGCTTGGTGCTCATTTTATTGACCCCACTGAAGGGATGAAAGGCTGAGTTGACCCCGTCCAGCACGATAATTGAACCACGGATTTGTTGTATGGTAACATGGAAGGCTACTTACTACCTGGCTGCTGATATGTTAGCTAAAAGAGATTTCCATATCATTGCAGACATTTTTTACTTTGTCTATTTTTCCATTGTGCAAAATGGTGGTGAGATGTGGAAATAATATTCTTGACTTTTCCTAGAGATTTTTTATTAAATGTAATCAATTATTATAATTTTTAGATTTTTTAAAGGATCCATTTTGAAAGTTTCCTGTTGATGAACTTGAAATTAGTTTATTTTCCAACTAACTGTTGTTATATATTCTAATCATGATATCAATTATAAGGTGCAGAGACATCCTTTATACAAAATGTTTGGAAAAAAAAAAAAGTTTTTGAGCATAAGTCTAAGTCTGCCTGACTAGATTATGAACTAGAATTTTTACTTATGTTAAGTTCTTTCATAATGCAAATTTTATTGTGTGCTTTATGAACACATACTTATTAATAATTTGAATGAACTGATAATAATATAATTTTTAGGCTGTTAGCCTGACTCCAGAAACAATTGAACACTACTTGAATCGACTACACGATGAAGGTGTGATTCCTATGTTTAGCTGGAAGCCCGTTGATGAGTTTCTTCATCTTGATGGTGTATCATTTCTGCTCGAACTGATTTTTACCTATTTTGACTTAAGTTATTCTGGAAGGCAAGTATTTTTAAACTTTAAATAGTAATTGCAAGTATAATTTTATGAAATCATATTTTGTATTAAACATGCCGTTGTTCATTTAGAAATTATTTAATATCTGGTACTTCAGTATATTTGTTCATTTGATTCTGAGACAATGTGTCGAAGAAAGCATAATTATTCGCAGGTTTGTTTAGGTTAAATTTAAGTCTTTGTGTAATACTTTTTTTTTTCAAGTTTAGACACTCTTCATAATTTGCTTAAAAAGCCTACTTTAATGTACATTGTGTAGATAAAATTTTTTACCTATATGCTGAACTAACAGCATTGAAAATGAAAATTCTACAAAGTAATCAAAGTATTAAAGTTCTACACAATCTAGTCGATTTCAATTTATGGGCAAAAATGCAAGCAAAATCATTTGGCAGCATTCAAATATCCCCAAACAGCGAAAAGCTACTGGTAGCTCGTGACTGAAAATTTGATTTACATCAAGATCAGTTGTTGAATTTTGCATTAATTGGACATACTTGATTGGGGCGAGAAGCTTGTATCCAATTGAAAGCATTAAGCACAGTTAAAAAGCAGGGTTCGTTGATTTAAATCAGCTTGATTTAAATCATGATTTAAATCGCGATTTAAACCAAGTGATTTTTTTAAAAAAAATCATTGATTTTGCTATGTTAGGAAGTGTTGTAAAAATGAAATATGTTGCAATTACAACTACTGTTTCAAACAAAACTTCCTAGGTCCATCTATCTGTGTGCATAACATATTTCATAAGGTTAGAATTAATAACTATTCTTTTAATTTTACTATATATTTTTTTAATTTTACAATATTCTTATAGCATCTTAACAGCAAAGCATAATTCATTCAATCACTCAAATTACAATTCATAATACATAATCATGAACCATTCTGTGTTTTTTTATCTTAAAAATAATATTTTAGATCCATTTAATCAATAACACACAATAAATAATTCAGAATGATAGTGTTTAAAACAACAATTGTTAGAATTTAGAATATATATCCTTGAAGTGTCATCCACGTCCCCTAATAGCTTAAGGTTTTTTTCCTTCTAAAATATTTTTATATCCAAGAAGTTTTCAATAAAGATACTTGATTAAATCAAAAAGTTTCAGTTTTTAGTAATGGCGTGAGCATATGATTTTTCGAAATGGGTAAAAATATTTCAGGCTTTTTTATTTATAAAATTGAAAAAGGATTAAAGTACATTCAATGTAAAACTTAAGTACACACAATTGGTACTTTTTTACAGCTTTCAACAGCAAAATAATTCAGATTAAATGTGTTCATTTTCTCTGTACTTATGAGTGTACTATTATCCCTGGGAGGGTTAAGTTTCCTTTAGTCATGCATTTGTATTAAAATTTGTTTATCATTATTACTATTAGAAAATATTTATTGCTGTGAAAATAGCTTAAAGTGTGTTTTTGCATACTGATTAAGATGCCATATGGTTTCTATGAATTTAACATAATAAATATCCAAAATATTTAGGGTCTTTTTTTAAAAAAATCAAAAAAATCCGATTTAAATAAAAAAAATCTGATTTAAATAAAAAAAATCCGATTTTTTTTTTTTTTTTTTTTAAATTTATTTTTATTTTAAAAAAAAAAATCAAAAAATCACGAACCCTTTTAAAAAGTAATGCATTCTCAACTTACAATTATATTATAGAAAATTACACAAGCATTAAACACCAAATACAATTTTATGAATTTAGTGTTTTTATGTGTTAACAATATACGCATTTAATAAGGGATCCCTCTAAAAATATTTTCTGGGTAAGCCACTGCGTGATGCGAAAACCTTGTGAACTTTCCACCAAAACCCACTTTGAGAAGCCTCAAATATGGTGTATATGAGATCAGTAAGTTAAAATGTTTGTTTTATTTATATCAAAAGTTATAGAATTTGCATTTAATTAAAAAATATTAGAATGTTGGCAAATATCACAATCAAAAGATTTTTATTTTTTCTTGTGAACTTTGTAGTCTTATAAGTCTTATGTGCTTTATATTTATTTTACTTTTGTGTCAATATCCCAAAGTATTGTAACAAAGCTATGATGATATTTTGATAAAACTTGTTATTTCAGACTTGATACTGTTAAATGTGCACTAGATGTTCTGAAACTGTGTTCTTTAACTGAGCGTACACAACTGTCATTTTGTGAAAAAATTTCAAGTCCTGAATATCTTCATGTCACAGGAATGAGTATATTGTTGACAGCTGCAGAAGGGGAATTAATGTTAATTCCTGATATTCAGAAATCAGCTTTAATGATTATAATTAACTGTGTTTGCTCAAAACTACCAAAAGTAAGTACACGCCAAACATAATTTTGTATTATTTTCTTATTTCTACTTCTTTTTTTATTCCAATTTTCAGTTTGTCAGTTTGGATTTGTTAATGTCAAAGCTAAAAGGAAGTCTTGATGTTATTAAAGCAGGATGAGATATACTTCCCTAAATTTTTAATCAAGCACAATGGCCCTTTGGTTGTAACAGACTTTGTTGTGCCTTTGTTTTAAAAGATGTTCTTGCAGTGTGCAGTCTAAGCTTGTTTGTGTTGTGATTATGCTTGCACAGGAAAGACCCCCCCCCCCCCCAAAAAAAAAAAAAAAAAACAAACTACATGACATGTGTCTTCAAGAGTTTGAGCATGGTGAACTAATGTTGTTTGCACTCAAAGTATGATTTTGTTTTTTATACATGTTAGTTTATTAATTAAAAAAACTAATTTTTGTGCTACAGTTTTAGAGGACAATTAAGATACAAACTCTGAGTTAAGTTAGTGGTTTATTTATTTATTTTTTATGTTTTTTAACAATTTTTATACACATTATTGAATTGCACTGCAAATGCACCTCAAATAGTTTCTCGAAGGTTGGCAACCCTTTACTTTTTGTTCTGGACAAACTTTGTGCTTAGCTTTTGTATAGATATGTTATTGATTTCATTACCTCCTATTGAAGAAGAAATGAATGGATAAATTAAATTAAAAACAGTATACAGTAATTAAATCAATAAGTAAATAAAAACAATATTGTGATACTTAGTATTCAAGATTTTTTATTTTTAAACTGAATTTAATGAAATTTTCTCTTTGAATTTGTAAAAATTTTTATCTACTGTGTATTTCAACAGATAATATGCTCAGATTTTTAAAAAAAATTTACATATGCAAAAAACTTATCTTAATGTTATTACTAAATTCTTCATAAAGATGTAATGTTTTTAAAAAATAGATTTTGTCCTGTCTTGCATTATGCTATGTGTAAATGATTTACTCAAAAATTGCATTCAGATGTCAGGAGTATTCTTATTCTTTTGCTTTCTAGGTTGCAGACTCCACTCGTAACTCTTTGGTTATAGGTCACAGAAAGAAAAGTGTACGTCATACGGAAGATCATTTGAGTAAAATGTATAAAGGTGTACGGACGAAGAATGGAATTAATGTATGGAATAATTTTCTTACGTTCATTTAAGGTTCTTGCAATAAAACACAGAACTTGTAATGCATACTTTTAGATTGCTCCTCATATTTAGTCTTTCATTTCATAACTGCAACATTTAGTTAACTCTACTAACTCTTGAGTGCAAGGAAAGGCAATGCAAATAAAGCACAAATAGTTCAAATAATGCAAATAGCTATTTTGAGGCTACAATAGAGCCTCTTCATCAGCGCGGGAAAGGGAAGTGCTCAGTACACTACAAAAAAATTGTGAGTGAACAGGCAATAACCAAGATGCTCTGGCATTTGTACCAAACCAGTGTCTTTCTTGTTGTTGCCTGTTCACTCTCAACTTTCTTGTTGAGGAGGCTCCATTACAGGCTTGAAATAGCTATTTGCTTCTTTTGGACAGTATGTGCTTTATTTACATTGTTTTTCCTTGCACTCAAGAGTTAGTTGACTCAAGAATAGTTTTCAAGTGGAGTGTACTCAAGAGTAGTTTTTATTTTTATTGTACTCTTATTTTAGCACAAAGCATTTTTTTTTTTGATCATTTGTTTTATAATCTACTAACTCTTGCTATTATATTATTGCTAATTGTTACATTTTTATAGATTTTGATCAATTTGCTGACCATAAAAACACCTCTTACGGATGCAGATTGTATTAGAACTTTGGCTTGCAAAGTGAGTATTAAATGTGTATTAATTAGAATGTGGTCTTGGAAAATAATTCTATACACAGAAGAATGTTACCGTTGAAAGTATTTTACTTCCTGTGTTATTTTCCCCTTTAACCTGCGTTTGATTGAAAATAATAGATTTAAGTTACTGAAATTGCTTTTTTTATTTTGTTCTGGTGAATATTAATATGGAAAGTTAATTAATGAGAAATAATCAGTGCTCTCAAAGCTGTTTTTATGAGATCATTTTTTAAAAAAAAATGAATTTCTCTCTTCTTGGTTCAATTTTTAATTCTTTCCACGCAAAATGTTTTTCACTGTGTTACAAACAATGTATTCTACAGTTACTTATGCAGCTTCTGAAAAGAGTTCTAGGTATTTTTTTTTTATGTAGTCCTTATCCCGCATGCAAAAACGGGTATGACTGTAATAAACAGGACTGAAAATCCTCCGTGGATCTGCGATTCTTTTTTTGCTAATTTTGTCTTCCTGTGTTTTCTTTAATCTCTCTCTTTTCTTTGTTTGCTTTTAGTAAATTTATTAGTTTTTCTACTTGCCAGGGGTCGCACCAGAGGAAATTTGAATCTGCTTCCGGACCCTTCTCAAAACTTATATTAATTAAAATGGACTTTTCACAAAATTCCAATCAATCAAAACGGATCTTTCACCGAATTCCGTAGCAACCAAATCATACTTTTCACAGAATTATTTATTAATTAAGCGGCAAATAATAATGAAAATTTGTATCACTCTGTATTTAAATTTTGAATTTTCACAAAATTATTCGATTTTTCTCAAAAATCTTTTTAAAATTCACAAAAACAGGACCTTGTTTAAAATGCTGGATCAACCCCTGCTTGCTGTTACTCTTTGGAAAATTCATCTATAGCTGTCATTAATGCATGAAATGAGGAAAAGTAGATTTTGTTTCTCTGCATTTTCTAGAGGAGTTTAAAAAAAATGTCCCAACTGCCTTTCTAATGCGAAAGACTCAAATGCTTCTGAATTTATAGTTCCCACAATCAGTCATGATGGATCATACTATTTTATAGTGGTGAAAAATCAATTCTAGAGCATAAATAGCAATCAATTCCTTGCTACATATATCCGGCTTTGCTACAGAAACGTCATAACTCCTTCATGTTGAAAAATGAATTTTTTCAGAAATAAATTGACGAAAATGTGAAGTTTATTTCTGACTTTTTCAACATTTTCTTAGTTTTGAATTTTAGATTTAAGCTAATTTTAGCCAAAAATGATGAATGAAATGGTCTTGGTACATTTTTACAACCTTTTTTGTCTACTTTCCTGTAAAAGAAAAAAAAAAAAAAAGAATGAAAGAAGGTTTAATCCTATTTAGGGTTCATACTCCACCTGGAAATCATGGAAAACCTGGAAAAGTCATGGAAATTGATATCCTTTGCAAAAATCATGTAAAAATCGGAGAAAAACGTAAATTTTTGACAAAACCTGGAAAAGTCGGGGATTTTTCCCCCTCTTGGAGGGAACCTACGCTCGTTGCAATGTCAGATTAACAAGAAAATAAAAAATCGTTCAAAAAACACGTTAGGCGCAACATCATGATCTGAACAAAATAGAAACCGAGAAATGCAAAGCATTGGAACAAGTAAAAAAATTGAAAAAAAAAGAACATTATAAATTTTCTGTGCAGATAACTGAAAACCTTAATATCAACAGCCAAATTTTTGAACTCCCAAAAATGTATGAGGTTTACCGACTTTGATTCTATTTAAAATGGAGATTGATTCCATTTTTTCATAATATTTTTATTTGCATATTGTATGTATGTATTTAATATTTTATTAAATGTTTTTTTTAAAAATAAAAATTAAGTTTACTTTTATTAACTGTTATTTTTATTTGAGTTTCGAATTTATTTCTTCAGTGCAATTGAGCAGTTGTCATTCAATGGATTTTATTAGCAGATCATTTTTAAGTATTGTATTTGTATTAAAAAAGAATAAGTCCTCAATTAACTCGCCTTCCTTTTCTTGTACAGGTTTTTTCTTTCTATAATGGTGTTTATTATATTGTCATGGCATAAAAGTGCCTACATCAGGATTTCTTTAAATATTTGTTTACATGTGTTATTAAAGAGTTAAAAAGCTGATTTGACCCCACTGGGATCACCTTAATTTTTTTTAATTTTATTTATTTATTCTTTATATTTTATGTTTTATAGTTTTAAATTACCTTTCTAAAATTTAAATTTAAAAAAATACAAAAAGATTTATGCAAATATAAAAGCTAATTTCTTTTGGCAGTGGTGTGTCACAAAATTTCACTTTTGAAATTCTATAGACTAGAAATTCTATAATATAAGTTTCTCTTGATAAGCATCTGTGTGGAATTTTTTAATATGAGGTTAATATAATTGTGTGTATAAAATGTTATGGCGGGAGTATTTAATGCACAAGTAGTGCCTTTGCTAATAAATAGTTTTACTTAGAACGTTAACTTGGAATTTTGCTTTGATCTACCTGGAAAAGTCATGGAAATTTATTTGGCTATTTGAGTATGAACCCTGTATATTATAAAAAATATTGTTAATAATAAGAAAAAGTCAAAACTAAGTTAAGTAATTAAATAAATATTGAAAATTTACAATTTAAAAGTCCGGTTTTGAGTTAGGGAAAATGTGTGTCTGTCGATCTGCCCCCCCCCCCCCCCAACAACTTTTGATGGAATCATACGAATTGAAAGATTTTTTTTGCATTCGAAAGATCTGGCCGAGGACATTGCATTTCCATATTTTACTTTGTTGATTTGAACAATTTTTTGCTCAATTTTGAACACCATAAAATTTTAACATTAGCTGCTATGGGCAAAAATGAAGCTGATTATGTAAACACTGGGCATAAGATCAAAGTTCCTTTAAACAAGCCTATTTTAAGAAGCTCTCAACGGGAAGCATCTTTTGATTTGAACAGTTCAAAAAAAAAAAAAATACATTAGCACCTACAGGGAATTTTTAATCCTACTATATAAATCCTGTTCTAACAGACAGATTTACTTGGAAGAAACTTTATTGAAAAGATGTTATGGCGTAGAATATGTACAGATACAAAGTTCATCCAGAACTGAACAAGCCTATTTTCCCATGAAACTTTCTGATCTGGAATTTTAAGGATATTTCCGAATGAATGAATGATTAAATGAGTGAGTGAATGAATGAGTGATTGAATATGTATAAACCGTTGAAAGAAGTATATTTGCAGCAATTAAGACCTAAAGTTAAATGAGAAGGAGAGGGAAAGAGAGATAACTCAGGGGTCGGCGCGAGTCACTTTTTTCACTAAAAGTCACTTTTTTTTTCATTGGTCACTATTAGTCACTTTTTCAAAAATTGGTCACTATTTTCACTTTTTTGCCCTTTCTCTGGCAGAGCAACCAAAAAAGTTACTTTGTCTGTCTATAAGTTAAGAAAACATTGCAATTTTTCATAAAAATACGTGCGCCAGGATTGAAGCTTCCGCGTATCCGCCGTTTTTGGTCCTGTAAGTCCGCCATTTTTGGTCGTTTTTTGAAATTCGGCGTGGCGCCGGCCCCGAGTGTGACGAAGTTAAGGTTTGATATTGCAGTGTGATGCAACCAGAAGGGGAGGCCTAAAGGGCTTGTGACCTCTCCCCCCATCTAAAATGATGATTTTAATTGTGTTTATTTTTTTTTTTTTACTCGAGAAGAGCAAATCCTAAGAAAATAAAATAAAGCTATATTAAAGTTAGAAAAGAAAAAAAAAATCGGACTAAAAATTTTTAGCAGTGGCAGATTATATCACTCAAAAAATTACCTTAATTTCTCTTTTCTTTCATTCTCCCCCCCCCCCCCCCACTCCCGAACTAACTCACAATCACAAAAGAACATTTTTGGTGAGGATTTCTCAACGAAAAGACAATACGCATCTCGAGAAAATAAAGTTGCAGTATAGAACCTCAAATCCGGAACACTCGGGGCCGCGATCTTTCCGGATTTTGGGTCCTCATTCAAAAAATTTTGTAAGTACCATCAGAGCCCATGTAATTTGCTCTGGAACTTTTTATTAGCATTTTGCCCATTTATAGTATTTTTATTAAGGTATATACTCGCCTATAACTCGCAAAATTTAGTACAAAAAACGAAGTTTGAGTAGGCTTACATACGAGGCAAAGCATCGAAAAATCTAGACTTTTCTCAATGTCATTTTAACCTATTTAATTAAACAATTAAAAAAAAAGATTTCTGTTAAATTTTGATATGGTTTTATATTCTCTAGCCACTAAATTATTGTAGTAAAAAGATCAGACCATCGGAAAAATGCAAGAAACGCAAATTTTCAATTTCGCGAATGTTCTGTATCGAGCGAAAATTAGAGTTCATTTCAAAAAATAAATATAAGAAAACAATAGAAATAAGCAAAATTTAATGATATTAACTCAGAATTAAAGCAACAATAAAGGAAAGCTCATCGCAAAAATGAACCCTTTTCGAAAAATCGCGAAATATTTTTTTTGAAAAATAAAAGGCACATTTCCGATCTTAAGCATGTTTATTACATTTTATTTTCCTTCTCTTTAAAACTCCTATTTCCGAAAAAAAAAAGGTGTAAAACATTTCCCGATTGTTTTTCAAAACAACAATTAATAAACTCTAATTGCAAAAGCAAACCCTTTTCAGAAAATCGCGAAATATATTTTTTTGAAAACGGCACATATCCGATCTTAAACATGTTCATTACAGTTTATTTTCCTTCTCTTTAAAACGCCCACTTCTAAAAGTAAAACGGTGCAAAACATTTCCCCTTTTTTTTTTTCCAAAAAACAAAAGCTGTCTTTTTTTTTTTCAGCTGCCGATTTTTTTCGAAAAAGTTCCAAATTTGGGGTTTACCGGATTCCGGGATTCCAAAATTGGGGTCCCATACTGTATATTCATGTCAAGAAATCATTAAATGATGATTCAGGGGAGGGGGGAAGCTAAATTCTTTAAAAAACTTTAGATCTGAAAAATTCTTAGCAATTGCAGATTATATATATCGCTCAGAAAATTACATTATGACCGCTTTTTATTTCCATCCCCCCCCCCAATAAAAAGGAATTGCACAAAGTCCAGATAGGAAAAAAAATAGTGCACCCCCCCCCCCCCGTAAAGAATTTTTCTGATTGTGCCACTCATACTGTCATTATGTATAACAGTGATACCGTGTAACTATCGCAACTAAAATTATAAAATCAGGGAAGTTTTTGGAGCTCAATCAGGGAAGTTTTCTTGGATTTTGTTACTACCACGAAATTACAAAAACAGTATCGAATAATCAAACGGTTTGTTTCCTACAGTGATACAGAAGATTAACACAGTATTTTCAGTCTGAATAATTTTGATGAAATATCAAATTTAGATTTATTTTAAGTGAAATTTTCTAATCCTTAAACAAGTAAAAAAAAAAAATATTTAGAGGTATCATTTGCAAAATAAATTTTATTCAATGTTGAACATAAATTAAAATTTGAAATTTCTGCCGATTTGAATAAATATTTATTCATTTATATTTTTAAATAAGTAACAATTTGAGAAAGAAATTAATTAAAAAAAAATAACTTTTGTCTCTCACACTCTTAGCCATTTATGGGTTTTGAAAAAGGTATTTGTGAACATAGTTACAGGTATAAAAATTCTTATTTTTGAATAGGCTATGAATTTTTTTTTTTTTAAGTTGGGTAAAAGCTCTATTTATTCAAGTTTAGTTTTCAAAAGATGTCAAAACTGCTCTTTTTCAAGTTATATTTAGTTTAAATAAAAAAACAAACACACAAATTTATATTTTAATGGTCACTATTTTGGTCACTTTTTTTAAAGCTGTGGTCACTTTTTTCACTATTTTGAAGACTCCAAAGTGCGCCGAGCCCTGGATAACTAGATTATCAATTTGATATTAGTGTATACGGGAAAGTAGGCTCGGTTGCTCGGTATAGTTCTGGACGAAACTTGTTTTTATTTTACTCTTCATCATAAATATATATATATATATATTTAACGATTATGTATGGAAAATGTAGGATGTATACTTTCTACCTAAACAACATTTTAGGAATCATTGATAATGTAGACTGTCATTCCTTTCTAGAGAAAGGGGGATTTTTTTTTTATTTTCTGAGCTAGTTTTTTTTAGACTTCTTGTAATTTCCTGATTTAATAACTATTTTTCTTTTCAGGCTCTTTGTGGACTTGCAAGGTCTGAAACTGTTAAACAAATTATAAGTAAACTTCCACTTGTTACTGATGGACAGCTACTAGGTAAAATACAAACAGCATTAAATATATAATGCTTTTAAAAAAATAGCCTTTTGAAACTTGATTAGTTTCAGTTTTTGCAATGCAGTACAATTAAAATGAGGCATTTAATGTATAATGCATTATGCCTAATATTTTGTAAAATTGTTTTTTTTTTGTAATTTGTTAAAAATTTAAATTAGGATGCTTCACATTAAATGTGCCGCAAAGAAAAGAAAAAAAAAAAAGCACACACATGAATGCTGTTTTTATCAAAATTATCTTATTATTTTGAATCTTAACGTTTTATTTTCAAAGTGATAGATAAAATGTTTTTGCAATGGTACAATGTTTGTTGTAAGTTGAAGGATTGTTGAAAGTATTTTTCCCCTAGCATTCTTCAACATATATTTGCTGAGCACACATTTTTGAAAGAAATCTCTAATTTAAGATTGAAAGAAATAATTTAATTGATAAATTGCCTGTTAATGAAAAAATTACGATTAAAGGGGTTGAAATATTAAGTTATAAAAGTAATTTTGATTGCTTTTCTCTCATTTGACCAGTTTCTAAAAAGCAGTTTAAAATAAGAAAAAGTTACTGAATTTATTTTAAAAATTATTATATTGTATTGATTCGTGTATTACTCACGTACATCAAAATCATTTACAGATCTTATGAAAGAACCTGTACTTCATGATAAATGTCAGTATCATGTGCAATTTTGTAAGCTTGGATTGGAACTAATTCAACAAGTCACTGGTGCTCCTGCAACTCCAACTTCAGGATCATCCATGCTAAACATCAACAAAGTAATGTCTTGTTACTCAAACTAAAATTATGGGTTTACTCTAATTTCTCTTAATCCCATAAATCTTGATCTGGCTTACTTACTTTCAGCAACTCTGAAAATGAATATATGTTATTATATTCTGGGATCTATTAAAAACTCAGGCATGTCCTACAGCAGTGTTCCTCAACCTTTTTATCACCGCGGACAGTCAACATTTGATAATTTTACTGCGGCCCGGGTGGGGGTGGGGACATTGATTGTTTATATTTTAGATTATTTTGACTTATTAATTTTAATTTAATTGTATTTAAACATGCCTTCAAAATAAAATACAGTTTCACCAAAAAATAAATATAAAGTGATTTAAAATTTTAACTGGAACGTTAAATCAATAAGAACGCTGAGCTTGTTTATTTGCAATGAGACGGTTCCATCTTGGGGTAATCAGAGACAGTGACACCCAAAGTGTATTGCTTATGTCAATTTTTTTCCGTAGCTTTGGTTGCTGTTACTTCAGAAAACCCCGCTTCCCGACAGAGTTGTCTCGAACATAGTTTTAAGGCCGCTGTCATTTGCCGTCAATAAAATTTAACGAAATACAGGTGTTTTTAATTTGGGGTGTTTGCACCCCAAATTAAAATATCAATTTAAATTCAGTTTCAATGAAATGAATACCCGTGGCCCAGTACCATTTCATCCATGGACCGGTACTGCTCCATGGATCGGGGGTTGGGGATCACTGCCCTACAGTGCACTGTGTATACATTAAGCAGCATAATTAGTAATTTCTTTAATCAAGTGGGAATTTCAGTTCTTATGAGTGTGGATAAATATAATAATCTGCACTGCTGGTCGTGAAATGTAACACCATTGAGGAATTTTTCAAATATTCACTTAGAATTTTTACTGTGTACATAAAGTGTTAGAGTACGCAACAATTACGATTTTAATGCAACTGCATGGCATCATCCATAAAAACTATATGAATGGAGGAAATAATGCCAATTTTTTTCTACTGTAGTTGTTTTTGTGTACCATTTACTGTATGTGTAGCTTCAGCATAAAAATACAAGTGCCAGTGGCTTTGGTTGAAAAACATTGATGTCTGCAGGGAAGGTTTGACAAACTCCAGATTTTTTGGAAACCCGTGTTTTTTGGGGTTCTTCCATGAAAAAATGAATGAATTAAATTTCAATCTCTGATTAAACATTGTACCAAATTACTGTTTGGTTATTTTTACATTTCATAAAGCTATATATTATTTTTGAATCGTACAATTTCGTTTTACTCAAATATGATGTTATAACTAAAAATTCTATTTGCTAAAATATGTTTACTAAAATGTAAATATTTACATTTGTGGGGAAACAAGTTATGCAAATGCTTTTTTTCTCATTAAGAAGGGTATTCTTTATAATTCCCAAACCCATACATACAATATCTTTTTTGTAGTTAATATGTTACACAAGTTTATTGTGTGGCAAGTTGTGTTGCTCTGTATAACTAAGTTGAAAAACTATAGAGAAAGGGTTTCACATAAGTCATAAACATGAATAAATATGAATTTAAATGAAATTTATTTACTAGAGAAGTTAGAAACAATATTTGGAACTGTATTAAAATGCTAGTTGTTAAGTCAATAAGTCTTGCATATAGAAATATAGGAAATATGATGTATATATTTGAGGATTGGTACAATTCAAGGACATCACAATTATCGCAAATTTTGACTATTTTGGCTAAATTCAAGTAATTTCATGTACATACTCACTTTAATTAACGTCTCATTAGCTTTCCCACAAATGATATTTATTTTTCAATTGCATTTATTGCTTTAAAGCTATTCATTTAATTGGTTTTGTTGCTAATTAACTTTTTCTTAATATTGTACCTATCCCCTCGTGTAGGCACTCATTTTAATCTATGCTTCATAAGCTTTTTCACAGGTGACATTTATTTTTCAATTGCATTTGTTGTTTTAATGTTCTTCATCTAATTAGTTTTGCTGCTAATTACTTTTTGTTTATGTACCTACCCCCTCATGTAGGTTCATTCATTTTAATGTATGCCTCATAAACTTTTCCGCTGGTGAGATTTATTTTTCAATTACGATCATTGCTTTAAACTTATTATTCATCTAATTAGTTTTATACTTAGTTAGCTTTTTCCAAATTTTCTTATTACCCTCTAGTGTGAGTCTTTGTCTCATAAGCTTTCTTGCAGGGGACAATTATTTTTCAATAAAGTTGACCCCTCCCCACGGTGGTCACCCCTGGTATTATTTGTTTACAAGTTATTTGGATAATTAGTTATTTATAATAATTCCGTTCTGAAATCACCCGATTATCAAAACCACTCAATCTCCAATCAGTTGATTATTGAAACCTCTTGATTATGTCCATCACTACTATTTAGCCAATGTGAAATTTAATTTCTTGGTAATATTTCTTGATTAAAAGTTAATATTTTTTTATGCTGTCCATTCAGTACTTAATTGCATTTTTTACACTGTGTTTAACCATATTAAACTTATGCTTTTTCTCAAACATTTCAGTCTGAAGTTGTTTCTAAAACTGAAGTAGTTTACCATCAAAACCAACTAATCCAGCTAATTTCTGATCATCTATCTCTCAAAGGTATTTTTGAATTCTTAATGTTCAGATTATTTATGTTTTTAATGCCAATCTTACTCTTTGGTGGAATGCAAGTCATTATAGTCATTATTGGAATTAAAAAAAAATATACATACGATTTATATCCATTTCTTAAAGTGGGCTTAAGATTCTTAACTTTGTTTTCTTCAGTTCTTAGTCCCAGAAAACTCTTTAAGTGTGAGGAAAAAATTAGTTAATTTATGAAAAGCACTTGGGGAAATTTAGCTTTATTTGAAAGGTTTCTCTAAACAACCTGCAAAAATTATTCAAAAACAAGAGTTTTTGTGAAATGTATCAAAGGCTCTCAATTTTTGACTCTATTATAAAAAGCTTTTTAAATTTTTATCTGTTTTAATATGGACCTAAAATTTCCTAGACTTTTTGAGTAATAAGATGCATTAAAATATGCATATAGCTTTAATGCAATTAACTGTAATGCCTCATTCAAATGAATGTAAATCTAGGGATTCCCCCCCTCCCTCAAAAAAAAGTTGAAAATGTTTACTCTATTTCATTATACAGTGAAACCTCAATAGCTCGACACCCCAAGGGAACACGAAAACATGTCGAGATAAGCGGGTGTCAAGTTACAGAGGTTCCGTAATTTCAATTACTAATATTGGTCTGTATTGTTATTTCCTTACCATTCCAGTTATAAAAGCCAATCCCAGTAGATGAAATTATCTCCATTTCTTATTTCTCTATTGTTATTATTTTGAAAAAGTTATACATTACAAATGAATAAATATATTAAACAGAGTACATCAAATCAGAATACCTCATGAGAAAAAAATCCCTCCCTCCGAACAGAAAACATAAATTCCTCAACGTGATTAAGTTTGCTAATTTGCAATTCACTTTTTCTTGTGTTTGTAGAAAGCGCTGGATGACACCTACAGCTTTCAATGTCTCGCGCCTAGACAGAGCTGCAACTTGGTCATCTTCATCCGAACTTGATCCGTTCTCAACATTTAACGGATTTGCAGTTCGATTTATAGCTTCTAAGATATCTCTATCTTCTAAAGGTCCTGAAGTGATCAGTTTAGAGTCGATGTTCACATATTCTTCTAAAATGATGAGGCTCCCCAGGGTACAAGGGGAATATGGGAATCTTCCAGGAACACTTTCCAAAAAAAGAATTGATTTATTTACGAAGAAACATCACTAAAATTCTCAGACTTGTACACCGTGAAAAAAGACCGGAAGAAAAAGTTAAAATGAATACAAAATGGAGGTCGACTTACAGTGGTTCCTGGAAATTGTGTGTCCAGTTAGAGGGTTTTTCGCCCATTGAAATTAGCATTGGGCCAACAATTAGGGGAGGGAAATGTCAATTTACCGAGGTAGTCGACTTATCCGTGTGTCGAGCAACCGAGGTTCCACTGTAATTTATTGTTCTCATATCCCCCTCACAATCTGTGTTTCCCTAGTGAGTTGCTTATCTCTTTATCATACAAAATACAGTAGAGCCGTAGTTATGTGAGCCCCGACTAACCAAGGTACATTTAGTCCATGAAAAAAGCGACTTTGGCGTGGGCCCTTTTTTTTTTGGCACCCCTGCGGATGGCCCCATCATTGATGTCAGTTGCTTTTCTATTTTGCTAGTGAACAGTTTGCTTACGGGTTGTTTTTTTTTCTTTTGTACTGTACTGCATTTGTAACGTGATGAGTACTAAACGAAAACGAACTGTTTTGTCTTTGGAGACAAAATTACAAGCTATCAACAGACTCGATAAGGAAGAGACAACTAAAAAAGTGGCTTCATATTTAGGTGAGAGAAAATCATAATTTTATAATATGTACCATAAAGGCCTTTTTTCACATCTTTGACAACGTTTTCCTTCATATTTTAACCGTTTACTCACGTTTCCCTCTCGATATGGACAGACTCCGTGCTATGCGAGTTTTCAATTATCCGAGGCACCCTTGGTCTGCATTACCTCGGATGACCGAGGGTCTACTGTAGTGGAAATGAGTGTCAATAATTAGGAGATATAAAAGGGAAATAGGTTGCCAAAAGTGATCAATATTTTAATAAAAGAATAATAAATAAATAAAAGAAAGCATGAATTAATAATCAATTAAAAGAAAAAGAAATTGTTGCTTTTTATATGAACTTCTGTAGCCATTACTAAGGATCCATCTAATTACAATACTTATTAAGATATATTTCCAAGTGGCTTTTAATCATTCATACATTTTGAAGATTTAATTTTTTCAAATAAATAAAAACAAGTAATTACTGTTAACAGATAACTCTGGTGCATTTTTTAGTAGCAGACACACATATTTTCCCTATCTTGAAAATCTACTTTCAAATTTTTTATTTTTAATCTTTATTTAATTAATTACTTCACTTATTTATATTTTTTACGATACATTTAGCCTTCTTTCATACTTTATCATTTAATTTTTTAAAACTTTTATGTTAAAGAAGTATACATGTAACTTTTATGTGATAAATAAAAAAAATACATAATGAAAATATTCACATTTAATAAAAAAATGACAGTATATAATTCAGCACAATAACAAATATTGGAATATTTGACACAAATAATTCATGCTGTGTCAACTTCACATTTTTCTTGTGAATACATAATTTAAAATGTCTTTTCAGGCTATACTGAAACAGTGAAGTGCCTTCAAAGGGAAATGGCTGAAAGATCTATTCCTGCTGCTTCATGGGTTCCTGACAACTTCCCTGTTAAAAATCCTTCATCATTTGCTTCAGTCATAAATCAAGAAAAATCTTCTTTCTCCAATTTGTTTCCACAGATTCAAACTCCGGTGGCAAATAAGCAACGGACAGTCATTTCCCGTCGCATTGTGCTTCATAGAAAAAATGCAGTAAATGTTTCTTTAAATATATTGTTCATAATCATCTTAAAATATAATATAATATAATATTGCATGCCAAAAGAAATATTTTATTACTAGATTTAAGTAACGAAGAAGAAACAAAAATTTAGAACGACAAAGATCAATGTGAAGTTTTAATTTCATCAAACTCAGTAGTTTTAATGCCATTTAAAATCTGTTGTATGTTTTGAAATTAAGAAAAAACCTATTGTTAGAAATTGATTTAAAATTGATAAATCCATATTTATTTTTTTACATAAGTATGTAACTTTGTAAACTAAACACTTGCTTAGGGGGAGGGAAAAAACCCAAATCTGTGTGGTATTGCTTTTATAAATTGCTTGAAATGTTAGGTTCTTTTACAGTCCTATAATGATCAAGTAAATAGTTTATAAAACCTTATATACAGTAGAACCCTGAATATCCAGTCTAATGTGGTGCAAGGACAGGCCAGATAATAAAAAAGGCAGATAGGTCATTTCTCTGCTCTATCAAAACCAGAAGACTTTTAAACTCATTTCTTTGAAGATAAAGATTTTACACTAAAACCCCACTGTTATAATATGCATTTTCTCCTTTCTCTTATTTAGTATATAATCATCCATTTATTTCAAGTCACATAGAATGTCAATGCAGTCGGGGCCCGGTGAAGCACAAAAGTTGTTACTGGTAACGTGTTAAAATATTAGGCTCTGTACAGGTAGTTTAAAAATGTTAAGCCTTTGATGGTTATGAACGAGTTCAGCTCACAATCGAATCATGCTTCATAATGCGCGCAAACGAGTTCCACCGAAATGGTTAGAAACAAGCACTACTCGCGTAGTGAAATTTTTCCCCAATGCACACTGACGAGCTGAGCTCGTTCGTGAGGCGAGCTATCTACTGCATCGCCAGAGAAGTTTACTCGTAATACTGCGCGAATTAAGTAAACGAAAACTGCTCATTTCCCTTACCGTCAAAGGGTTAATGTACAGAGCAGCACATGGGAGGCACTTAGAAGCAAAGGGGTGTAAGTGACAAAATGGAAAATTTGGAGATAAATACTGCAAATGATAGGGAAAGTACTATTCTATATTGTGGCTAGAGATGTTGGGGGTAGCCCTAACAGGTGCTGCCCCCAACACGATTTAGAAAAAAATAGCATTAAAGGTCCCATGAGATCCAAACTTTGAACGCGTTTTTCTCGGAATTGTTTCTGGTCACTTACATCCCTTTGCTACTCACTGCCTTATGTTAAGAACCCGAGTAAGGTATTGAAGTAAATTACTTCATTCATAGATGCAAATGAGCTGCAGATTTGGCTTGCTGAAGCTTGTTTAAAGTTTCATAAAATGTTCTGGATTAATTTGAGTATATTCTGAAGATAAATCCATAAATTTATTAATAAATCTTTCCATCAGTTTTCTGCATCAGTATTTTGAGTACATTAGAACTTTTGAAGAATTTGAGTTGGTTTCCGAGCTTTCTCTAAGTGCACCATCCAAGCATAATGGTCATGTGTTCAAGCCATTATGAAGCATCAGTTTTAGGGTCAAAATTGTAGTGTCATTGTCAATATTTTTAAAATTTTTCAAAAACATTAATCGAATATTTTAATTGATATTCATTAAAATCTTTTTAGGGTTTTTGAATATTAGTGAAAAGTAATCTTTTATTCCTTTGTCAGACATCAGCTGAATTGCAATTACATTTTATATGCCTGTCAATGTGCTTTTTATTTTCAAGGGTTAATTTATTTACTTGCAAATTTTTTTGGTGCGTGTTAAGCATGTTCCTCCCCACTGTAGCCTTGAACTAACCATTTGCTGTCTTTTTCTGACAACTGGGCAATTAGTTATGTTGATTATTCATTTTATTCATGTTTATATATTGCTATTGTTTCATACTCCAGCGGTTGATCCAGCATTTTTAACAGGCTCTGGTTTTTGTGAATTTTTAAGAGATTTTTGTGGAAAACCAAATAATTTCATAAAAATTCAAAATTTAAATACATAGTGATACCAGATTTTATTATTATTTGCCGCCTATTTAATAAATAATTCTGTGAAAAGTACAATATGGTAGCCTGGGATTTTGTGATAGGTCCGTTTTGATTGATTGGAATTTTGTAAAAGGTACAAAGACAGACATGAATTTCCTCTGGTGCGACCCACCTTGTATTCATTTTTATGATTATTAGTACATTGAAAAATGACAACTTCAATTGAGATGTTTTTCTTTTCAGGCTTCTGACAAGGTATTAACGCCTTCTTGTCGACTTCAGAAGCCACAAGCCTGTTCTGGGAATTATGTGCAATCGCCTGCCATGAAACGTCCTGTTTCTACCTATATACCTTATGGGTCATCTCAAACTGTAGGTCTTCATTCAATTGTGACAGAATATTTGCGCAAACAGCATAGTTTATGTAAAAATCCTATGCTTGCTTGTCCTCCCTTTGACCTTTTCAAGTAAGTGTTGTATTCTTTTCATATTTTTTTGTTATTTGTCATAAATGGCTTTCCATTAGCAGAACTGTTTTAGTAAAACTATTTGTGATAGTTCTAAATTCCAAAACGATGACTTTAATTTGCATGTTAGTTAATAATACAGGGTAATTCAAAAAGAAATATACAACTTCAATGCACTATAAATCAAGAACAATGTAAGCTATTACATGTTACCTGCAATAGAAATGTATGGGATTTTTTAAAAGTTTTGTTAGAGACCATCACAGCTGTTCTATGTGTGACCCCCTTCAACACACGACACACATTGATCAGGTAATCCATTTCTGCTCAAATGCGTGTTCAGGTATCGATACTATTAACCAAAGTTCATGAATAGTTTCTATGATAAAATGTCAACAGGAAGGGTGAGGAAATACCTTGTCTTTTCTATGCCCCAACGGAAAGAAATCACAAGGTGTTGGGTCAAAACATGGGTGGCCATTGGGTAATTAGCATTAAAAAGTAATATGTTGATTATAGTCTGCAGCACATCCAATCCATTGTGTGACTAAGGGGTCACTCGTAGAATATCTGTGGCTGTCTCTAACAAAACTTAAAGTAATCCGATACAATTCCGTCTTACGTAATATCTTACAATGTTCTTGATTAATAGTGTATTGAAGTTGTATACTTCTTTTTGAATCACCCTGTATAATACATGTTGTATCTTAATTATTTGGATACATAATCAAACCAAATACCTTCAAATCGGTTTTTCCCCCCCCTTAATTACCAAAGTCCAAAAATTATAGCCAATTTAGCAATCTCCTTTTTAGATAACCCAGGTTCCCCAATCATTGACCACAAGGAATCAACTAAACACACATTTTATTTAACAGGTATTTCAAAACACATTTTTACAATGAATATTTAATTATCTAATAGATACAAAACATTACATAATTTTTTTTTCTTTTAAATTTCCAATTACTGATTATCAGTTATGAATCATTTTTTTTAACAACATAATTATTAACCTCCTAGTCTGGCAAGAAAAAAATATAATAAAATAATTTAACTAAACAAAACTTACATAATGGCCATAACCTATAGCCAGTTGAGCTCAACTTCTCAAAAATTAGGATCTGTCTATAAATAAAAATATAGTCCCATAGTATGCAAAAATCTCCAAAGATGCATCAGCAGAGAAGATAGGAAAAAGAGAGAGCCTGTAAACATGTGCTCACCCTTTCATATCATAGGGCTCAATTAACACCTAGCAGCCAAAAACAGTTGTATCAGTGTGCAGAACGGAAGTAGTCCATTTCTGTTTGCTCTATATGCAAACATTCATCCCTATACACAACTATTCATCACTATACACAACTATTCATCACTATACGCAACTATTTATAGGGTGCTATGGCATGATTTGTAATAATAAATAGTTGTATTACATCCAACTTTTATTATTTGTAGTTTATTGTAAATTAAATTTCCAAAATAAACAGTAAATATGGCGGCCAGGTCATATCTGTCCGCTTATCTCCAGTTGCCACAGGAGAAATACAAATTGTTCAGTGTAACGCAAATCCCAATAGATCATGGAGGAATAAAAAAAAAAACAAATATAAATTTATAATTAAATAAATTTAAAAGAAAATTAAAAAATGCCAGGCTATGAAAAAGGAAAAACTTGCCAGACTGTACATTGATATTTCTTTTTTTTTTTTTTTTATAAACCTTATATTCAACTTGAATATAACATACAGAAGTGAATGAATAATCACAAATTATTTATTTTACAAGTAAATAATATCCACAATATTCAAATTTTTGAAAAATAAGAAGGCATATGTGTTTATTTATTTTTTTTTGATACAATAGATAGTTAAAAATTTGTAAGTCTCGTGTGTGATAGTTATGTATAATTAAGCTAGAAATACAGCTTATAAATAAATAGATTGAACATGCCTTGAGAATGTTAAATTTTGCTTTTTATTTGCATTTTTTTTTCAAATTTGTAATGCTTTGTTAAATAGCAAATTTTAAAGCATTAAGGAGAAAATAAATGAATAATTTCATGTGTTAAGTCTACTGAACAAGGAAGAAATTATCGGAGTAAAAGAAAAATATTAAATGCACTACATATGTTATACTATCAACATACTAAAACATTCTTATTTGTGTTTTTTTTTTGGATTTTTTTTCAACACAAAACTATTGACTCATCATATCCTCATTTGTGAAATAATCAGTAATGTAAAAGTAACAACATTATTTGAGAAGGGAAGGAGGGGGGAAAGGATCTACACTCCGAGAAGTACAGATTTATTTCCGACAAAATTGTGTCACTTAAAAGCATTATTGAGGCCCAGGTTTGAGTAGTGGTGTTCCGTGCTGCCATGCTACACTGGTCTGAGGTTCGATCTAACCTAATGCTTATTTTATTTCTTTTGTATCACTAATATGTGTTTCAGTCAATATAGTACAAACGTAGGAACGTTATGGATCAGTTTAAAAATAATAAATTGCACATTATATGGTAATTGTTACAAACCAGGGGTCATAACAGCCTAATTGTTTTAAATTAATTATCATTTGTTTTAAAAAGCTTGTTTATTGTTATTTAGTCCACACAAATGTCCAGAGCCTCATGGCAGGAGGAATGCCCCTAGTAATTGTGCTCTTCGTCTGCCAAAAAGAGAGGTATGATGTTTTTACATTTAAAATTTTATGAACTGATGAAAGTTTTGTCATAAATTAACTGTAAAAGATATTGTGAAAAATGTCTATTTTGTTTATTGTTAATATATTCTAGTCCTTTAAAGGGGCAGGCTTAAAACTTGTCAAAGAAGGAAAAAGTAGCCAATATAAAATGTTTCATGATTAGGGGATTTTTTAATTTTTATTTTTTAAGTATGCTGTTAAGTTAAAGAAAAAGTATTAGTTTCTTTTGCTTATAATAAAACAGGCTTGCTTTTGCAGTAGAAAAAAAGCAAAAGCAAAAAAAAAAAAAAAATATATAAAATAAAATAAATAAATAAGAAAACTGCATTTGTAAGACGCATAATGTATATTTTAATTTTAAGAACATCAAATTGTTTTGGGGCACAAAACAAATATTTAATTGTTGTTGAACATCATAGCAATTTTATTTCCATCTAAATTCATTATACTTATAAAAGTAAATGTAAAAAAGCAAGTTTATTTATTTTCAGAAAATAGACCAAATATAAAGTTATTCAAAATTTTTAAGAAATCAAAGCATTTTAAATTTAAAAAAAAAGGGGGGGGGGAGGAGAATAGTAAAAAAACAAAATAAAGCACTGAAACCAAACGAGTTGAAAATTTTACTCCTACCAATTATATACATATATATTTTGTTTTTACTTTGAAATGATTCATGTAAATATTTTTCCATATTAATGTTCTTAATAAATGTATTATAAGTATGTGATGGTGAAGAGGAATTGAGAGTAGAGTAGAGTTGCAATCTGTATCAACTATATATAATGTTAATAGTTAATTGAAGAGAATTTAAACTGGATTTTCTTGTTAGGTTTTTCCTCCAGATGGTGGTTATGGAGGATCTGCACTAAACAGAAAGTTAATATATGGCAGGTGAGTTACCGTGTCATCAAAACTAGGCTTATACATTTTATGATATGGTGCAAAGAATAATGCACTCCCCACATAGGTCGATCTAGCATTTTTAACAGGTTTTTTCTTTGTGAATTTTAAAGAGATTTTTCTGAAAAATCAAATATTTTGTGAAAATTGAAAAATTAAATATATAGTGGATAATTTTTTATTATTATTTGCCTCTTTAAACGAAATAATGGTGTGAAAAGTGCGATTTGAAAGCTTGTAATTTTGTGAAGGGACCGTTTCGATTAATTGGAATTCTGTGAAGGGTCTGTTTCGATTCATTGGAATTTTGTGAAGGGTCCGTTTCGATTCATTGGAATCTTGTGAAGAGTCCGTTTCGATTCATTGGAATTTTGTGAAGGACCAGTTTCGATAAATTGAAATTTGGTGAAGGGTCCGAAAAAGGATCTGAATGTCCTCTGGCACGACCCCCACACTCAGACCTGTTTTTATGTGCTTCAGTTTTTGTTCAATTTTTTATGATGTTTGCTTAAATTCATTATTTTTAATCTGATGCAAATACCGTTGATTTTGGCTATTAGTAAC
Source organism: Octonoba sinensis (assembly GCA_038502835.1). Classification (NCBI taxonomy): domain Eukaryota; kingdom Metazoa; phylum Arthropoda; class Arachnida; order Araneae; family Uloboridae; genus Octonoba; species Octonoba sinensis. The sequence continues at coordinate 69,129,151 of CM076604.1, forward strand.
ATCTAAGATTTTGCAGTATTTTCAATATTAAAAGAATTGATGCTATAAATGAAGTTGATTTTAGAGATTGCAAACCAAGTTACTCACTAGCTGCAGGGAGTTTCTTCGGTGGAATTTCCTTCTATTGGGCGTGGTCGGCTCGATTGCCAAAATCCCATTGGTTGAGAGCACCCTTTCTCTGCCTGAGCAACATTTTCCTTCTTCTTGCTCTATTGCCAGCAGCTGGAATTTTGCTGTGCACTTTGACTATTGTCCGACTTATATATTTTCAAAGAGATGTTGCAATTTGAAATTGACTAAAAGTGAATGCTGATTTTGGATATCTGTAGTTCATGTGTCGGTAGTGGTGTTAATTGACCCTACTTTTATTTTACCATCATAATTATTATTTATTGACATCAAGTGCATCAGAAGAATCGAAACGTATATTATACTTTCATTGTCTGATTTTTTAAAACTATTAGTTATCAGTCGGCTTATTTATTTGTGAAATTGTGATACTGTTTTTAAAGGTGTTCTATAGTAGTAGGTAAGTAGGTCATCAAAATCTTTTTTTTTTGCATTGCTGGATTTGTGATAATGTTTGATTTTGTGATTGATCTCCATTATTTCTACACTAACTTGCCAAATGTTGACCACAATTTCTTCTGCACTAATATCCTGTTTAATTATTAAACTTCCATGTTTAAGTTTATTACGATTTTAGAGTACAGATAATAAAGATAGTTGTACATATTAAGGGTAGAATCCAATCATTTTAGTTAATATATGTTTGTAGTGGAATGAGTGACAATTCTAGCTTATTTATGACTCTCTTTCAAGTGAATCTCATAGATTTTTTTTTAAAACAAAAGAGTAGAAAAGGAAATTGTAGAATGAAAGGACATGAAACCAAGGTTGCCATCTAAACTATGACCTGAAGAGCAAAGTAGTTTAACATTATTTTCAATGGGAATCAGCAGCTCATTGGTATTATAACCGATTTGTCACTGAAAGTAGCTTTATTAAAAACAAGTTGGACTGTAATATATTTTAGTATAGGTTTGTATAAACATCTAAAGAAAAAAAAATACATTTTTAAAAATAATGAATAGTATGGGACCTTTGGTTTACTGTATAGTGGCTGAATTTCTAAATTTTAATTGGAAGGAGAATCCTCTTCAAGCTTTATACTTCTAGGGGATCACAAATTTTGGCAGGAAGAAAAGTAACAATGCTATTTGATTGCTTCAATATTTTCTGTACACCTGTCTACATTATAGTGCATTTCATATTTAAGTTGAAACCATTGTTTTGGCAATTTTAAAGCGTGTGCTTAAGATAGTTTTTTATAGTTAAAATGATAAAGCCTTACATTAAAGAATTGAAAGGGCAGGTATAGAAAACCTGCACAAATTGCACTAAACTATGCCAATTAACACCAAACTATGCTAATTCCTGATATATTTGATAGATTCACGGTTTTTGCGACACACTGCAACGAAATTGCGATTTTAATATTCTAAAATGTTTAAAAGGTAAAAAATAGCAGTTAGTTGCACTTTAGCATTGAAAGCTGCAAATAACTTAATAATTTATATAAGCAGGGTTCGCGCTAGGCCGCGCAATCGCGCGATTCCCGCACTATTTTTTGAAATCCCACTCAAAAAATGTTCGTTTGCGCGCTGTTCCCGCAACTAACGGACACGCGTTCAAAACATCGCGAAACGAAACTACTATTCTAAACTGATAATTCAATACAAACTTTATGGAGTATTGGTAGTTTTCAACTAACATCTTATCCTTATTAATGAAAAGAAGAATCTAGGAACCCTATTTAACATATATAATAACATGGGCGAAAGATTGACAACTTCTTCATTCCTTTGAATGCAGATGTTCATTCATTCTATTCACAGAGGACAAAATCAAAAAAAGGGAATCTTCCTTGGTCACAAGGTTACAAGAGAATGCTGGTTTCTTAAAATATACTGTTTTCACTGAAAAACATCAATAGATAAAATGACATATGATCAGAAAAAATAGAGAAAATATTAAACTAATTTTTAGAATTTGTTTGTAAAAATCACACATCAAAGAATTTTGGTTAGTTAACTAAAATATCAGAGGATCTTTTTCATGCTTAACGTTTTATAAAGCACCCATTTTTGCGATCGCGAATTTTGTGAAGGATCCATTTTCTGTGAACTTTGTTGATGTTTATTTCTTTGCTGAGCATAGCTTAGATAATCATCTTTTATTACATAGTTTGTATTGGATCATGATCGGACAATTTAGTAGTATTTTTAAAGACAAAAACAAAAAGAAAAGTTCCCACTTAAATTTTAAAAATCCCACTTAAAATTTTTTTCAAGGTGGGAAATCCCACCTTGTATTTTTTCCCAGTGTGAACCCTGATAAGTAATTGCTTTTAAGCATATCTGAAGTGTGTTCTGTCTGTTCTAAATTGCATTAAAAGAGAAAAATAATCTTATATGCATTTATTGTTGTTTACCTTATTAACCAGACAAAACACCTTGTGGCTTTTCAAACTTATAGTTTGGAAATTTATATCAGCTACCCCCCCCCCCCCCAAATAAGCTGTTATTGTTCTTTTAATTGATGAAATTCCTAAATTAAGAATTTGGCATTTTCCTGCTTCCTAGCAGAAGAGATTGAAAATTGGGGTTTTATGTTGTGTAAACCTCTTGGTTTCTCACTTAGTAAAGTGAACAACTCTGATCATAACCTCCTCTCCTCTTACACTCTACCCTTTACATGATCAAAGATAGCCAAATACTGTATAGCTAGAACTTCTGTTTTGAAAAATTACCATACGAGAACAGTTGAAACATACACTTAAGATAGAGTTATAGTTCTATAGCAAATAAGTCCCTTGTGGACTTTTATTTTCAAGAAAACTTTCCTACCCTTAAAATAATAATAATAATAACTGTAAACCCTACAATATAAATAAAAAAAATAAATGCATGTAGTGCTAAGCAAACCTACTTTGGTTTTTTAAAAGCTTTATTGTTGTACTTTAAAAAGTAAAATGCTTGTAAAGAAATTTGTGTTTTTCACAAAAGAAATTTTTTTTCACATGATTTGGCATACTTTACTTTATACAATAATGAGAAACAAAATTTTGCTACTTGTTTATATAGATATAAATATTTCCTTTTTGAGTTTTTAATTGCAGTAAAAGTAACTATTTGATGCAGTTGTCCATAATGCAAAGATTCTTTTTTTTTTTTTTTTTTTGAGTTTAATCAGTAGTAACAATTTAAAACATTTTGATACACGCCCCCAAAAATGTTTTTTTTTTACAAACTATATTCTCCAAGCAGCAATACTGCTGAAATTGTGAATTAACCTGATATAAAACTGATAATTCTGATACCAAATTGTCATTGGCAAGATATAAAACTGAGAGTTCTGATACAAAACTGATATTAATACTGATGCAAAGTTGATACAAAACAGAATTTTTGATTTTCCACCCCTGAATGGGCTAAAATATATATTTACTAGAAAACTACTTCAGAAGATTGCATCACCATTCCTGATTTTTAAAATTCTTTCTACATAGGTACCGGCTTGTTCGCACTTTTCGTGCAGAGGATGCCAGATGTGATTTTCTGACTTGCTCATTTTTGGTGAGTTTTATAAAGTTTTCAGTCTTCATTGTTAATTGAAAAGGTTTCTTTTGTTTTAAACAAAAATAGAGCACAGCAAAAGAAGGCTGAAACAGCCTTCTTTTCCATATATATATATATATATATATATATGTCCACAAAAGCATCAAAGTTAGCTTAATATTTCATAAAAGTGTTCACCCGCCATAGCTTTAGCACACTCCAAGTAGCACCATTTTGGGGGTTGGCACCTAAAGTGGGTTTGAGAGTTTCTAAAATATATATTTATTTCAAATGTACAAATTTTCCTATTATACTTTCAATTTTAATATACTAAACATTTTCCAATTTTAATTTTAATGGTACACACATCATACATCATCTGCTTAAAAATTTTCTTTCTTTTTCCTGCATTTGTTTAATTTATTGTATGTTCAGAAAAAAAGAAGAAATGTGTGTCATTGGCAGACTTGCAATATCTGAAGTCAAGCTTACAGAATTGCCTGACTTGTGCTACGTTTAATTCTTTTTTTGCCTCTCGTCAGGTATAGAATTGTTTGTGTGCATCCTTTTCAGAAATTTTGTAAAATAAGTAACTTTTTTGTGTACCTGTTCTAAGATTCCCTTTAGATAAACCGAACCAGCGCTATAAAAGTAGTAAACACGCGTAAAAAAATTTTTAAGTTTGCAAAAACTGCCAGAACTTGCCTTCTGACTTTTTACTCTTCTTTTAAGGGGTTGAATTTACCACTTGCTGGACAACTGATGAATATAAAAGGCTGAAAATTAAAGCATTATTTAAATATTAGAGCTGTTTCGGCTTTTTCAAATATTTGAACAGAGTATCAAAACACCAAATGTTAAAAAAGTTTAACTTGATAAGTCCCCAGAAACTTCATTGGCTAGATTTCATATTTCATATTAAACACTTATATGTACGCTTCAAAACTTGCTCTTTTTATTGTTGATTATTTTTAGCATTGAATATACCATTCCATAAATTTTAGAGTATTTGCTTTATAATGTGTTTTGTCTGAATGTATATATATATTTATATATGTGTTTTTATCCATGAAAAATGTACATATGCAAGCATTATATTTTTAGAAGTACAATTCTGAGTTTCCTCATCCTAGAATATTAGTTGGTACCCTGAATGGTGACTTGAAAGTATTCAATGTTAACACTGCACAGGTACATTTTCTTGTTAATTTTTAATAATGATTTCCATTTGCTGTTGCTAGTTTTTTCTTATGTTTCAAGTTTAATCCTTAGGAAGAACTAAGTAGAGAGTGCCACAGAGTCAGAGGTGTTGCACATATAGAGTCCAGAGAGGTATGCCTATCAGTAGTTTCTTAAAAATTTTATCAAATTAGTCTCCATCATTTTGTGTTGTGTATTTCATACCAATTGACATTAAATTTTACTGCTTTAATGGTTTTAATTACTGTTGCTGCAATCTTTGATAGTGTTTAATAAAGAGATCTAATAACTTTTTCCTTCTTTCAAAAAGCATTTTGAGCTATCTTTAATGTTTAGAGAATAATTATTTAAAAACTAATTGTGGCTTCATCTAATTATATAATCTTATTTTGACTTTTAGGTAATGTCAGCACTAGTGAAACTCATCTAATTCTCCTATGCTGAGCTCAGTAAATTAAATGTTAATATTTTAAAATCCTGTTCATAAAAAATGGGGCAGAGCTTATTTGCTTTTGCCACTATCAAATAATTTCGACCAGAGGAAAGTTAGTAATAAATGATGATAAATTTTTTTCTCTGCAGAAAAAGAGAAAAAAGTGAAGAAAAGACTGAATTTATTTTTATATTAGATTTTTAGGCATCAATTGCTCCCTCCTGCCTGCCCTCTCTCCTAAATAAGCCTTCAACAAAGATAATTCAATCATAAGCAGTACCATCAAATGTGAGATTAGTGCCCCAAGGGGCCACAGAAAACTTAAAACCACGCTTCTGCTGTGACCTCATTTTTGTTCTGAAATAGATTGAGACATGTCGGGCAAAATTTTAGCCAGCTTAATCATAAAGGGCCCATGGTCTATAATTATAGTAAAATTTCAATTTCTGAAACTGTGAATCCCGCCTCCCCTGTTTTTTTACTAAACATAAATTTTCAAAATTAATGAAATTTCTAGAAATACTTGAATTTTGTGTCTTTTGCATATACTCGTACTATTAAGTCTACCGGAAAGTTCTGTCCTTTCTATTACAACAAGTTTCAACACATTCTATATTTCATGTTCTAGCATGAAATATAGAATGTGTGATGTAACTGTTCTATATTTTTATCGCTTAATGTATACATACTGATGTAGCAAATTGGCTATAATAAAGTAAATTCACATTAGCCGGCAATGTTCAAAAGAAAGGACATCATACTGCATCATTATAATGCCAGGCCACATGCTGCTTTGAGGACTTGTCAAAAAATTCCAGAACTAGGCTGGGAAATCCTATCGCATCCACCATATTCCCATGACAAAGCATCCTCTGACTACCACTTATTTTTGTCTTTACAAAATTTTTTGGCGTGAAAAAATTCAAAAACGAAGAAGATATCTAACAAGCACTGGTTGAATTTTTCGAATCAAAAGATGAAACATTTTTTCAAAAATTGCTTTCACACTGGAAAGAAGTCATTGATAATAATTTCAATTATATTATTAAATGAAATTATTTGGCAGTAAGAGAAATTTGTATTTTCTTTTATTCCAAAAACGGACAGAACTTTCCGGTACACCTTACATTATGATTACTGATAGATGCTGTTATCAAAATTGTGAAAATACTTACTAAAGGCACAGAATCATAAAAATACGTATTTTGTAAGAATAACATTGAGTCATTGAATTATTTAAATCTGTTTTAATTTATGAAAAGTGATTCTTTTTTTTTCTGTGCATGGAAGGGGGAGCTTTTAACTAGTGGTGGGGGTAGTGAGGGAAATAAATTAAAAATACTCTACCATGAGTTTCTCATAAAACTTAATGAGGATTTGAATTCTTTTAATTTATAATTGCTATTTAATTCTTCAACTCTCTCCTGTATTATGTATTTTATGGGGAAAAAAATTCTGTGCTTTTCAGTATTAATATTCCTGAACTTATTTGAAACTCAAAATTGCTATAATTTTATCTTGGTGTATGATTTATATTTCTGCTTGTTAAAAATAAAAATATTTTTCAGACAACACCCATTGTTATCACTTCAGATGGTGGTCGCATAGGGAATTCATCTTTATGGAATAGTAATGACAATTTTGAATTTATGTAAGTAAATTTTCCAAGTTTTGGAAATATTGTTTATAACTATTTATAAGTTTAATTAATTCAAATTTATGAATATTTCGAGAAGTGAAAACAGTAAAGCTTTTTTATTTGAACTGAATGGTAAAATATTCATTATTCTTTAACATCCTTAAAATAAAAGATTTCTTAACTGCATTTTTTTAAAAAATTTCATTATTTATTTTTTAAAATTATAATTTCAACTTTTAATAAATTATCAGCTCTTATACAGTTGGAATCCAGATATATTATCAGAGTTAATCATATTATAGGAGATCTGATGACTAAAATGAGAATAAGAAAGAAAATTACTGCTGGATTTTTAATCTCAAATGCTGGATTATTATTGAAAAATTACGACTACAGTTAAATTTCATCATGATTAGAACATTCTGAATTGTTTGATTATGATTACACAAAATGCAGTCCATTCCATTGTTGCAATTATTCCAAGCCTAGAAGAAATGCCATATGAAAAACAAGCTGGAAAATCATATAGGTAAAAGTAGGTACCATGTAAAGATAATTTAAATGGTTGATAGAACAAAAACTAATCCAAAAAATCAAGCAATGAAAAAGAAAAACAAGTCATACAAGCATTTAAAAAATAAATGAATGAAATTAGTCATAAATTTAAAAACTAATGAAGAAGATAACAATTTATGGGAAGTATGAACAGTAAACTGAATTAGCATTAGCATTAATAAAAAAGACAAGTAATGACTTCTTTATTGAGCAAACTACATTAAACAATTTATCATAGGTTTGCTTTAAAAATTTGATCAGAGAAAATGAAACAGACCAAGATGTGTTATTAATCACAATCATGACTATTTATTTTCTGTAGAGGTCTAGGTAGGTGAAATTTACAATAATAATAAATTAAATAAATAATTAAAAAAAGAAAGGCATTATCTGAAAGAATCTATGTAATGTGGGAAAGGCAACGAGGGGAGGGCTTAAAAATGGAAATGCAGAAGTAGATGAAATGTTTTCGAAACATTTGTTTTTCAAATGGACTTAAAGAGATCACCTGAGTTTCAAAGTTTTGATATGAAAGTGTTGAAAAGTTGGAAATATTGCTCTTAATTTGTCTGTTACTTTGCAGAAAGAACTATGCAAAATAATTTTTTTGTAATCGGCTAATGCTATTCTTAAAAAAATTCTGTATTAGGTAAAAAGCCAATGATTACTCAGTTGGCTTTAGTACAAGCTGACATGAATTCATAATAATTTTGGAAGTGTTCAAGGCTTTTTACTTGGACTCTGCAACATCTTTGTTACTTAGTAATAGAGATGCATCATGTGTCTAGATGTTTTATTATCTAAATATGAGCTTACTTGCTGATTCCTTTACAGAAGAACATTTACTAATATATTTTACAAGAACATGTACATACAAGTAGTGTGAGGTAAAGAATAATGTTAGAAATTGCTTTTAATGAACTCGATACATTTTACTTTCTTTTTTAGGCATAATTTTACAGAAATTTCTCATCTGGAATTTGGAAAAAGAAGTATTGAAAGATTAGTTGGCTCTAAACAATACTCAACCTCGGTAAGATGAAGCTTTCGAGCAGTGTTTCCCTTATACAAATCTTTTAGGGTTTTGTTGTATTGGGAAATGTAAAAGTTAATTTCTAAAGTATACTTTTAATATTAATTTGACATAAGTGTATCTTTTCTTAATATTAAAAGCTTCTTCTGTTGATACAACTTTATGAGCTATAAATTTCAATGAACTTCATATAATTTTTACTTTATGACAGTGTTTTATCCATTCATCTTTAATCTTGCAGTTTGTTTAAAAACTGTTTTCTGATGAGAGTTTTGTAAAATAATTGCACCAAGATTTACTTTTTAACCTTCTGTCAAATTATTTCTATGATTTGGGTACATAAATTGTCTTTTTTTTTTAATTGCAAAGATCAAATGTTTAGTACAAAATAAAATATACTTATAGTTAAAAATTGATATTTTGAATTACATGCATGAAAATTTTAAGGTCTTGTAGGCACTACATATTTGCTAGAAGCGGCTGCCACTCAGTGTGGCAGTGGTAAAGTTTGCTTCTAGTGGAGCATTATTTTCTGAATATTAAAAATAATAATTAATTTAATTATTTAGAAGAATAAATAAATAAATAAAAATGAATACCAATTAGTAGGTCGGTAATTCGGTTTTGTGTGGTATAACTGGAAACACTTTTCCAAGCAGTAACCAACTCCACAATCAGTACACCAGAATTGTGTTTCCTTCTTTATCTTTCTCCCATTTGTAACCTTTTTTGATCAACAAACTTTGCTCAGTCTTGTCAGCTCAATTCAGTGCAAATTTACTTTTCCTAAGATAGAATGGGGTTTACCACAGAGATGAAGCCGAAATAAACTTCTCCCGATATATATTCGAGTACAACAATATGATGCACTCAAAAAAAAAAAAAAAAGACCCAAATAATACTTGGGCGTGACATTTTGGAAGATCAGTGCTGTGCTCAAGATAATCTCGGGTGTGACATTTTGGAACACCACTGCTTTGCCAGAGATAATCTTGGGCATGACAGTTAAAAGGTTAAAACATTTTATGCTCATACTTTAGTAAATTTTGTTTCTTATATAGGATGATTTTGCTTAAATCTTTCCATTTTTTAAAAAAACTAGATCTTGGATACAGCAACCTTTGCAGAAGTTCAAAATTTCCCTCACAACAATTTAGGAAATGGCTACACAAGAAATCGAGCTACATTTGATTATAATGATGAATTAGTGCTTTCTGATGGACTTATTTGGGACATTCGAAGTGGAAAAATGATTCATAAACTGGATAAATTTAATTCAACAGAAAATGGCATTTTTCATCCTAATGGACGAGAAATAGTTTCTAATTCAGAAATTGTATCCTTTTAAACAAAATTGTTTGAATTTGAATTGCTTTTTTGTCGTAATCAATAACAAATCATGAAGCAAAGTAAAGGTAACTTAATTTGCATAAATATCATCTGAATTATGTCTGTCACAATTAGTTTTATGCTGTTCTTTGTTGCAGCCATACAACAGTTTTCACTCATATATGCACCTTTTATTAATCTATCATTTTAAAGATTTATTTCACCGTTTGCGTATTATTCAATCATCCATGCATTATATGTTAGGAGCTATGTACAGGGTTCCCACTGGTGTTTATAAGTACTTAATTTGACCTTTCTAAAAGCCCTTAGAAGTACTTATTTTCAATCAAAGCTGCTTAGAAGTGCTTTTCTTTCTTTGAATACGAATGTCAATTTTTTAAATGACTGTATTTTTTTATTATTGTTTAAGTCAAGATTTTTAATGTTTAAAGAATGTGGTAAGGTTTCCATTTTCTTGATGTCTCTATTCTGATATTTCTTTACATATTACTTATATGTATACACAATATGCATATTTGTAAAAGTGAGACTGGGTTTATGTTTTTACGTATAATTTTTGGGAAAATGCACTTAAGTATTAAAATTTTAACTTATTTGTAAGAACATTCAACTTGATTGAAATGGACTATCATCCATTAAATTGTACTGTGTGTGTTCTACAATATTTTATTTAAAGCCTTAGAAAGTGACTTTGAAAAGTCTTAGAAAGTGCTTATTTTTAGCTATAAAAAAAAAGAGTGGGAACCCTGTATGTAGTTATATAGTGATATTAAGATATGAAAAATTTAGTCATTAGCAAAAACCTCAAGCCAATAAGAACAACCTAAAAATGTAGTTATAAACAAAAGGCATGAAATAAAATGTATAAAAAAGGCTGCCTTTTTAGAATAATTTGGTTATGTCTTTGATGATCATATACATAATGTTTTTTCTTCTATACATAAGTAATAGTTTCTTTGAAAATAATAGAGAGAATTTTGTTATGTAAGATTTCAAACTGTGTAAACGAATCAGTGACCCAAAATTTGCAATTTGCTGGTTCCCAAGATATGTGAATTTGAGAGAGTTGACTATATTCTGATTTTCTCTTCAATTGCCATTATTTTTCTTGATCAGAGGGTGAAAATCAGTGTATGACTTATTTTAATTATTGCACTAGTTTGGTTTTTTAAGTTCTTCTTTTCGTTTGTTTGTTCAACAACTTTATTGTTGTAATTTAGAAAGTAAAATGGGGCTTTCAAAGAAATTGATCTTTTTTACAAAAGGAAACTCTTTTCACATCAGAGGGTATAATTTTCTTTATACAATAATGAAAAACAAAATTTTGCAACTTAGCTATAATAATACCTTTTCTTTTCGAGTTTTGTATTACAGTAATTTGTTTTGTATAAGTAACTTTATTTGATGCAGTTTGATCATCAGGAGGTAACTGGCATATATCTGTATCAGATAGATCCAAATCTAATAAGGTTTCTAAGTACAGTTAGGAATCTTTTTGACATTTTTTTAGCATTTGCTTACGCTTGGTAAGCACCTAACGAAAATGAGCAAAAAAAATACTACTAATAGCTCAGAAAACGTAAAGAATCTTAAAAGTCCCCTTGAAAATTGCTTTTTCAGATTCCTTATTCATTTAGTATCACGTGACTTTGTAACGGTCATCCAGTACCATTTAGCTAAATAAACTAGGGGTATTTAGGTACTTTAAACTTAGTTAATTTATTCAATGGTCAGAGGACAGGTGCACAGCAAATTCCTCCTTGTTGTCCCGTCCCCTTTCTTTTATTGTTTCTTTTCTACCCCTACTCCACACTCTATCAAAGTATAAATTTAAACACCTGTTTTTAAAACATCTGCATGAATACATTGTAAAGAGAAAGATAATAAAATGAAAGAATGCGGAATTCCCCCTGTAAAACCAAGTGATGCATTTCTGGGAAGTCTGACTCCTTAGAACCGCCATTGTTCCAAAATTGGAACAATCTTTTTTGAACCTGCGTAGCTTTTTGAAATATCATCCAAGTCATTTGCTAATATTTTAGCATTATACATTGAAGTATTCTTTAGATGTAAAATGAGTAAATTATATAGTTTTGTGCAAAAGCTGATTTTTGGTAAATTTGCGTGTAAAAAGCGACAAAACGCTAAAAAATTCATAAAATTCGAAAAATCATTAATAGAAAACTTAAAAAGATAAAGATTCAAATTCAAATTAAAAAAATAGTTCAAAACATGATTTACAAGCTTAGAAAAAAAGTACGCAGTCGAAACATTTTTAGGGAAACTGTTAACTCAAATGTCATGTTCCATTTTTGGAACATTGGCAGGTAAACAGTTAATGTATGAGCGACATGTATACTGTTCATTCTCGAAAAGCAGACCTATCAAGGTTGTGCGGTTCCACTTTAAAAAGGGGTGATAGGTTCGTGGATGGGCACAAGCTTGCACTTCCCTATCTCATAGTTTTTTTTTTTTTTCCTCGATGTTACTTTTAATTTCCTATTTGCAGTCTGTTTCGTTTGATGCTAGTCAAAATGTCTCTCTTATTTCTCACATTATTCAAGTAGGAACGTTTTCGTACAATGTTATAAAATTTTGTGATTAAAAAATGAAGAATTAACTCTCAGTGGCGAAACCAAAAAATTTTTAGCAGGGATTTTGATTTTCTCCGATTCATGCTGCGAGTAATTTTAATAGATAATCTTTTTTTATCATTATTTTTAGTTATTTATTTTTTTTTTTTTAATGTGATAAAAAAGTAAAAAGTTTTAAAAAATGGAGCGCTGGAGCGCAACAAATTCCTTTGCACCGGCTATGCTCCAGTTTCAAGCAAAATCTTGTTGGTCCACTGCTCCGTGTGCCTGCTCTACTGTCCGCTCCAGACCCCTGTTTTTTGGGGTGGGGTGTACATATTTTCCCCATGTGGAAGTTTTTCTTCTAGGTGGAGGAAAGGCGAAAAAGAAGGTAAAAGAACGTAATTTCCTGAGTAATGATCTGCAACCCCTTTGAAAATTCTCATATTTTAAAGGAATTAAAATCCCCCTTCCCCCTCCACCCTTGCCTTCTATATTTAACGCTTTCGTTAGCAAAATAAGTTCGTTTTTACCAAGATGCTTACATAACTTCTCTTCAGCAGGGACAGAAGTGCCCGTGTAAAAGGGGGGGGGGGGAGATTATTTATTAGCGGATTTCTGATATTCGACAAATTTTTAAATATAACTGAAATCTGATGTTGCCGTTGCAGGAAATGTCCGGCAATCTGACATGCTAAATTAGATTATTAAAATTTAGCTAACTAGCATGATTTGAAAGTACCTAAATTACGAACTTACTACGTATTTGCAAGATGTGGGCTGTGCAGTTTTGGTTTTAAAAATAAGTACGGAATTTACAGGCTTCAAAAATTAGAGCCGGCAATTCGGTATATGTTCGTTAGGCAAGGGGATATCAAGAATACAGAAAACGGAAAAGTCATTGAACTGGAAAAAAGGGGGGGGGGGGGGCACCACTGATCAGGGACCTGGAGCAGCCCACTTTTTTGAGTCACTCCACTCCAATTTATAAATATTTGATCCGGCACCACTCCAGCTCAGAAGTTGCGTCGTGCTCCAAACAAATTAGATTGTTTATTTATCTCCTTTTTTTAGGTTAATTAATTTTATTGTCGAATAAAACATTAAAAATATTTTTTTAAAAATCGATCAGTGGAGCGCAATAAACTCCTTTGCTCCTGCTCTACTCCAGTTTCCAGCAAAATCTCGTTGAAGCACTGGTCCTCTACAGATCTATGCTCTTGAGTAATAAACAGTTTTTAAAAAAAATTCATATCATCATTGTCAGAGCGAGGGGCACGGGCCCAGGAGCATAGCAATTTAAAAATCATGGGGGGGGGGGGGGGGGTGACTCGAACAATTTTATTTCAAAATGCTTAAAATTATTTCCAAGAAAAACCAATTAACAATTAAAAAGTAATTAGTATTGACTCATTATTATTATTAACTACAAAAAATCACTAATAAATGAATATTTTTATAGAACCTTAACAAATTCATAGTTTTCACAAAATAACCGAAATCTTTATGCAGTATGATTTCTGATGGGGGGGCTGAAGCCCCCTGAGCCCCCTTTCCTACGCGCACGCACGGGCCCCCAATAGGCCTCCTTCTGGTTGAGCCACTGATAATCCGGTAACTCATCCAAAACAAGTCGGTAAAATTCCCCATGTTTCAGTTCGCACCATTGAAAAGATTATAAATATTTGAAGTTCAAGTTGAAATTATTCATTAAGAAAATGCATAGCAGCATTGCGGAAAAGTTTTATATAATTTTCCAAGATCCGCGTAGAAAGGGAAATTAAAAATAAACCAAAAAGGAAAAAAAATAATCCGCACAAACCCACACCTGATAGGCAGAATTAATACAGGGGAAAAAAAGAAAAGGAAATAAGCAAAACACTTATCGCAAATGCCTCATATCAAGCAAACACCCCCATTTTGATAAAATCAAAGCAGACCTGATGCATGCGCAAATTCTTTCATGGCTCTACTTTTGAATATCGGACAGTATATATATACATGTGTGTAGTACATATATATACATACGTGTGGAGTACACACATATGTACAGTAACCCCTCATTATATATTTGGATATATTGTGTTTGTCCTCTATTTGCCCAAAAAAAAAAAGGTTGGAAAAACTTGGCTTTTGATTTAAGACCAATAAAGTCATAAAAATATTGTATTTCTCAGTCTTTTTCTTCTTTTACTCGATGTATTAAGCACAGAGCGTTTTTGATGCATCTGAATTTACTGTAGCTTACATTATAGCCTTGAACTCTTATTTCACCCCCAAAAAACAAGAATATTTTGAATCAATTTGTATCTTACAATCAATTTGTATATTTGTATCTTTTGTATTTGTAAAAAACTACTGCTTTTTCTTTTTGATCTTTTATTTCAAAAATGAACCTAATCTAAGATCAAGTAAATTTTCTGAAGATACACATATCATTTACTTGTCTGTCATAACAATTTTTATTTTGAATGACCTTTGCCATATAGTGTTTTTGCATGTATTTTTTAACTTTTCGTGACAAATACAAAATAAGAAAGGGGCTACTGTATTAAACTATAAACTTGAATTTTATGCCAACTTTGACCCAATTAAATAATTATCATAAAAATGTTAGAGTTTCTAAAAGTAGCCTCCCTGGAAACTCTGCATTTTAAAGTCTATTATTTTTATTTGAAAGTTTTCTTTAACTTGAATAATAGTGGGACATTAGAACATTTAAACTTCTTCGCACAGTGAATACTCTGGATCAGACAAAGATATGTTTTAATCCTCCTGGAACTGTAATGTATGGTGTACATTTATATCGTGAGTATCATTTTTTCTTATCTTTTGAGTTCAGTGGTGTTTTTTCATATTTTATTAATTTCTTTTTTTCCCCAAGGTGACCTTAAATAAGTGTCCCTAAATTTAAATAGGCATTTTATTCACATGTTTTTCAAGTATAAAAAAACCATAAATGTTCTTCCAAACTATTTTCATTGCAAGCTAAATGTATATACTTTAAGTGCATGCTGTTTGTGTTCTCATTTGAAGTTTTCATCTTATAATGAAAGAGACCTTTAAAATCTTTAGGAAATTCTTCGAATTTTCAGGCAATGATAGATATCATCATGAGCAAAAATGTTTACATAACCATTACCCATGATTACATTAAATAAAGCTGTTCATAACAAAAGTGAAAAGTTGAAATTTCTTGAAAACAAATTAATTTTTACGTAGTTAGAATTCGCTTTTCAAACACTTTTACCTTGTAAATGTTTAACTAAGCAACATTTTTCAACTTGTTTTTTTGAACTAAAAAAAAAAAAGTTTATATTAACTATGTACAGAACCAAACAGCCCAGTTATTCCAAAGCCTGTTGCTAACTGAATTATTTAAGTAAGGCTAAAACTGAGGCAAAAAAAAAAAAAAAAAAAAAAAAAAAAAAAAAAAAAAAAAAACCTTGATGCTTAAGTAACTAATGCTGTATTCTAGAATTGTAGTTTCTTATGGATCTTCTGATATTAATATTCATAAAACTATTTTCTATACTTCCTCCTGCATTTTTTAATCATTTAAATTTAAATTACACTGTTTTATCCCTAGTTAAAATTCACCATTTTGAGTACACGTTGTATGAATTTCCCACCATATTATCTGCATAGGCTAGTGTTGACTCTAGAACAAAATGAGACTATGTGAAGCTTTTATCTAATCAGCGATTGAATGCAAAATATTTTTCATGACTCAGTTGTTTGCATACTTATTTTTTAGTGATAATTGATACATTTTTCTAAGTAAATTTCATTTTGCTGTTTCAGCTACCTTCTCTGTTTGCTTATGACCTAAAAGTAGGCTTGCCATATTTTTAGTGAGTGAAACCGGGACACATTAATATGGGGAAGGGTTACTGGGGGTCTCCCAGAAATTTTTAAAAATAGAAGTCAAATGGTGAGTTTTAAGCCTCGCTAGTAACGGGAGTGGGGAATCTGGAACCTTAGATTGTTAGTCCACCCACCTTTTAAAAATAAAAAAAGGAATTTTCGCTACTTAATTTGCTTAAAAAGAAATTTTTCCTTTTTAATGATAATTTTTTCTGGTCTACCATCTAGAAAGAAGTGTTAATAAAATTAAGTTTAAAATACTTTATAAAATTGTTTACTTAAACAATTAATTATTAAGTCTTATTTTTTTAAACTACAACTTTTTCTCTAAACTGCATTGTCCGCCATTCACAACTGTCAACTGATTCTTTCTCTCAGTACTTACTACCCCGACTGTGGCCGCAATAGCCGCAGTCAAAAATGTTGATTGTAGAAAAGTAACCGATTCATAAAAGAATCTTAAAAATATAAATTCATTACTTTTTACATCTTACAGACAGGGCTGCCGGATTTTAGCCTGGCCAAAAAAAGCCGGCCGGCTTCTTTTGGTTTAAACCGCTTTAAAAAGGCCGGCTTTTTTAAAATAAAAGCCGGCTTTTATTAAAAAAAGTTTTTTATCATTTTTTTTCCAAAAAATTATCAAATAAAAAATTACATTTCTATCATTTATACAATTAAATGATTACTGCAATAGCAAAATACTTGAAATAAGATTGAAAATTATTTAATAGAATGATACATTATAGAAAGAGCAAAGAGAAAGTGCGCCTTATTAGAAATTTGTTTAGATTCAATACAATTTAAAAGATTTATTTTCAAAGATTTTTACTAAGAATTCAAAAGTTCACTTGACACTACTATATGAACTAAATATTACCAATCCTTTGCCTTAGTCTTTAACTGATAATCTTTTGTATATTTTAAAGCACATTGATTTTTTTTTTACTTTTTCAGAACCTTAATTAGTTCTCTGTTCCAAATAAAAATAAAAAAGCTATTTGTCAAATAAATTGCATAAAATAAAAGATGCTCATCTTGAAGCAGACCAGCTGGTCAATGTTGAATTGTACTAGAATGATATTCACCTTAAAAAAATTTAATGTTATGTATATTAAAAAAAATTTCTCCTTACATTAAAGCAAGCCAACTACTCACCACAGACTTCTTTTACATTTTTGCCATGAGTAGTGCTGTAGGTAAAAACTAGTTTAGAAAGTTAATTCGGATTATGTAAGCAGTATTTTGTTAAAGGAAAGGAGATACTTCAAATCATCGTTTTTCCTACTCTTCTCGCCTTGAGCAAAAGACTTCTTTGTTTGTAGTGTAAAATATATGACGTGGTAGCCCAGTGGTTAGCACGTCGGACTTCCACCCGGAAGATCGCGCGTTCGATGCCCACTGAAGACCACCATGTATACTTGGGGATATGTGCATGTAAAATCCGTAGACCCCACTACCTCTCCCCGTGCGTAAGCAATCCTAAGGCCTCGGCTAACAGGTAGGGGTGTGGTGGAGAAAAGTGTAAAATATATGATAAAAAAAATAATAATATACACATAGTTCTTTATTGCAAGCTTCAGTATTCTGAATTATTTTAAAGTAATTACATTCGTAACATTAAAATATCAATTTTGAGTGAGAAGTATGTATTTGAATCTGTAATAGAATAGCTTCTCATATGTATTAAGATAAGGTATTGTGCTCGACCATAGAAGAAGCCGAATTTGATTCCTCTCCCAACCTGGATTTAATTTCCTTTTTGTGTTGCAGAAAATCGATTCTGTATAGCTATAATATTAGGCAAGGGTTTAATGAGAGAGTCTCCCAAAATTAAGCACACAAGTACGAAAATAGTTGTCAGTATTGTAAAATGCATTCAGGTTGTGTAACAAAATAATTCTGAATCTAATTTTAAATAAACTCAATTGAATTTGAGCTTCATATTACACAAATTAACAGTAGCAACATAAATGGATATAGTACAGGTGCAAATAGTAAATAGTATTGTGTCTAATTGAAAAAGGCCAATAACGACTGGCCTTTTTTTAAAAAAGACCGGTCTTTTTTAATAAAAGCTGGCCGGTCTGGCCTTTTTTAAAAAAAGCCGGCTTTTTTGCAGCCCTGCTTACAGCCGTTTCCGGGACATTGATAAAACTGGGCTGGACACCGGGACAAGAGCAAAATACCGGGACTGTCCAGCCTACCTAAAAGGAACTTTAAGTCAAAAAAAGGATATTATAAAGTATTTTCATGAAAAGAGACATTAATAATGCAATTACATAAGTTTTGCATGAGGTGCCAAAGTAATACTTTGAACAAGATTTGAAAAATACTGTGAAGGGCACTTTATGAAGACAGGCAATAAAATCATGTGCCCTGCCAAATAAGTCTATAGCCATACTGTGTGTATATTTAAAAAAATTCAAAATATTTTTATTTCTTTTTCTTAAAGCTCCTATTCCCAGAGATGTAAAAAATGAAGATAATGCCAACACTTTTGCTGTGTATGATGCATATGATTACAGCAGTATAGGTATTTTTTTTTCGTTTTAATTCAACCTCATATTACTTTTGAGTATTATATGCTTATTTCATAAATCTTAAATTCTGAAGGTAGCAATTAACCATTTTTACTGATATGTTTTTGCATCTTTTCAAACATTTTTCATGTTTGGTCACCTTTTCCTTTTTATGTATCATTTTAAACAATACCCAATGAAGGGGCTGATTGTAATGTTGTGTTTAATTAGTAGAAAAGGAAATTTTAAGCTTGAAGGATGCATCATTTGTTCATCATTAACAAAATATTTCTTTTCTATTGAGCCATTTTTAAATCCAATTTTATGAGCATTTAATGGAACACGAACATATGTCATTAAGGTAGGGATTCAACTGAAGTGCTTTTGACCATTTTGCCCTTTTCTATCAAACACTTTCATCAAAATCATTAAATCCGCATTCAACTGAAACACGTCAATCATTTCGTACCACGTGACCAACTCAATTGTTTTCATTCGACCATTCTGACGGTTTGACTGGTTTTCTTACAGTAATGGCGTACATTTTGGTGATCAGAGGTCGCAGAATACAAAGAGTTCCATGATATTTGCAGATCTGCAGCAATCCATTACATTTGAGCAAACAAGAATTTATTCATAGGTATTGCTTAGATAGAGAGAAACTTCTATTTTAGTGAGATAAGCTGGATGTAAAACTGGCACACAAAATATCAGGCTATCCCGTAGAGTTACCGGAAGTTTTTCATTTTTATCAATATATAAGGAATAAATAAATGCTGAATAAATATATGTCAACAAGTAAGTAAATAAGGCTGTAACTTAATGATTATCAATCATTTTAGTAAGTTATAAATGCTTGAATTTCAAGGGACCATTTTTTAAATGTAGTGCAATCGAGTAATTATTTTGGAAAGTGCTTTTAAAAGTTCAATACTTTGGTTGACAGAAGTACATACGACATAGGTGGCACTTAGAAGCACAGGGATCTAAGTGACAAAATGGAGATTTAGGAGATAACTAGCACAAATGATAGAGGAAATATCCATATGTTTTGTGGCAAAAAGATATTAGTGCTAAACCTAACAAATTCTGCAGTACAGCATATTTTAGAAATACTAAACGAATGCTTCAATCTGCTTGGCAAAGGGAAGTGCACTTACATGCACTTGCCTGTTAAAAAAAATTTGTTTCATGTTTCATTCATTTTAAATACATATTGCAGACGATTTATTTACAGGAGAAAAGAATGCAAATTTATCATTGACAGGGCTCCCACGGCTGCGCCAATTGCGCAAAACTGCGCCAAAACGATTTTTCTGCTACATGCTGCTACAAAATGCATTTTTACGCAAAATTTGCGCCAAACGGCAATTTTTGGAAAAAAAATCGAAAACATTTTAGATATATTTTTTTAACCTTAAAATCGACTTCATTCGATGCATTTTTGCTTTAGTCAACTAATTTTTTTACCTTTGAAGCAGTTTATTAATGAATATTAGCTCTACCCTCCCTTAAGAACATCAAATATGGATGAGAAACTTGGTCAAAATGAGTGATGTGTCCCACGCTTGTGGAAGAAACAATGATACGATTTCTAATATTTTGAAGTATTATAGAAAAAAAAAATCATTCCTATTATCACTATTTATCTTGAACATTTTATTTAGTAAGTTTTTCTTGAAATAGATAAAAAAGTTTAATTTCATGGAACGTGAAAAAAAAAAAATACTTAGCATCTAATGTTTAGGGAATACTAATCAATGTGAAAAATCAACAACAGAACAGATGTTAAAAAGATTGCTGCTCCATTATAACAATTTTTTCAAATTCCTTAAGCCTACTTTCCACGTGCAAGCAAAGGAGCGCATACGTTCTACAATCTTTTTTGCATCCTCTATAAAAATCGGATTTTTTCCATTTCAACTATTTATAATGTTTCTTCTCAAAGTAAATAAATAAAATGTATATTTATTTTAAATAAAAACATTGTTTGAAAATATATATTTGTTCCCGAAAGTGTTTAGAGGTAGACTTTCAAAACGCTGTAAAATTAAACATTGAATTTCAGCTTTTTTTCTTTTCTCATTACTCTTTAAGCTCTGTAATCTATATCGTATAACCACAAGCAATTCAAAAACATAAAACATAAATGTAAAGAACAAAATAAGTAAAACAATTAGTTAAGTTAGAAAATCATTAAAAAAAAACATGTATATCTTAATGAATTGATAATCTTTAGCAAATATGTTAAGCAATATTATTAGAAGAAATAGAAATTTTGTCGTGGATGAACGACCTCATAAAAGTAAACTTGCTTAAAGTTTCAATTTTTTAACTAGATTTGAAAGTTATGAAATTATCACGCATTTCCTCTTTCTTTTAATTCAATTTAGTTTCTTTCAGCATCCAATTGCTGTAACCCTAGGACTCTTGAAATTTAATTGTAACTATTGCACAATTTTGAAAGATGTAAAGACAAATTGCTGGAAAAAATAAATAAATCATTTAGAAATTAAATTATCAACATGTAATAAGAAATACATTTTTCCTTTCTATTATAGAACTGAAAAATATAATTTGGTTCTTGAATTTTCTTGCTGCAAAATTATAAAACTCAGCAATTTACTTTTAGTGCCATTAATTACTTCCAAAGCATCCAAGTGAGCATTTTGGATTGAAATTTAAAGGAATATTTTTTAATCAGAAAAATAATAAATATTACTGCAGGTAGAAAATAGGATCGACTTCAAATATATTCTTTGATAAAATATGAAATTATGTTTAATTCATTCAAAATTTTACTGTTTCTATAAGCACAATGATTATATCTAAATAAGTACCATTTAAAAAACAAATGATAAATAGTTTAAAATAGTTGAACCTTTCATATTAGTTAGTTTTTGCTTATTTTCTTGAAAGAATAGTGTTTTAGCTATTAAACAAAAAAGAGTGCAATGATTTTTGAAAAGAAGAAAATTTTAAGCTTTCTTCCAGTTATTCTTAACTATTAGAAGAAGAAAAAAACAATAAAACATTTTTTAAAAATAATAATCTGTTTCTTGAGAAAAGTATTGAAAACACCCTTATAAGGGTTATAGGTTTAGTTAGTCTTACTTTTTGAATAGGTTATGAATAATTTCTTAAAAAATATAAAAGTAATCCAGTTTTTGAAGGATGACTGACGTTTACATTTCCTATCATTTTGAAGACTTGAAACTGCTCTTACCCTTGATGTATGAAAATGACATTGCTTTAAAACAGCCAACATTCAAAAAATAAAGAAAAAAATCCTCCAAAAATGGTACAAAGTTGATATTTTCGGCTCCTAAACTGATACAAAAGTCGATTTCTTCTGCTCCAAACTGATACAAAAAGGACATTTTACCTGCTCCGAAAGCTGCTACAAATTGTGTTAAGGCAGTGGGAGCCCTGCATTGAAAAAACATAAAATTATTAAATTGTCTGCAGGCGTTTTTTTTTTCTCTGTCGATGTTTTAATAGCTTGTTTTTTTAAGTAAAATTATTATAAATGTGTGATAAAGTTATTTCCTTGCCTGCTGCTGTTTGCCATTCGTAAAAACTGACTACTGGGAGGAAATTTAAAATAGAATTGGCATTTATAAGCAAAGGAAGGTATGTATTCTCCTCTAGCAAGATACAATTCAGTAAGAATAAAAACTATTACCTTTGGAATATTCACTACATATTATAAGCAACAATATCGAGGAAAATTGCCAGTGTGACAAAAGCACTTGTCGATGTTCTTCCAGAATATGGTTGTCCTGCTCCCCCTCATTTGATGATATCTACTAATATTTTCGTTTTGTGACTCATTGTGTATTAACAATCAGCAGAAAACAACTCGGGGAACAGCAGAGCAAAACAAACGGTTCAAACCAAACAATAAACAAAATATCAACAGATAAAGTTAGTTAAAATAGCTTTCTCATTTAGTTTTTTCATTAGTCAGCTTAAAGTGCCGGTCATGTGACGAAATGCTGAGCGGCTAGAGCATTTGGTGACAATCCTATTCGTTTTGAACGAAGTCCAGGAAACAAGCTGAATGTCAATATATAATCAGTTTGAAAATCGGTCGAATTTGAGTTGAAAATTTGATCCTTTTGGATTTGATCAAACGCATTTCAATTGAACTAGGCATAAATCACGTGACATCCCTGTTAATACAAATTAAATACTGTAACCGAATATACATTCAGTAAAACTTAGCAACAAAAAGACCACACTTTATTAAAAGTAAAAAATAATTTTAATTTCATACAATTTTGCTTTTTGAATTTTCTTGTGAATACTTTTATGTAATTAGACCTCCCTCCTTTAAAGACAAAAAAAGAAGAAAAAAACATATAAAATAAAGAGTTTATATATATTTCTCATAAAGAATTTATTGCTCTAGAAAGAAGATTTCCTATATGCGAAGGATTAAACGATTCTATTCATTGAAATGGGGCTGCGCAAAACAAGATTGCCTCTCCAATAACCAATATGATGGTTGTCGGCTCTGTGCCATCATAAAAATTTCTCCTCTTTACTGTTTGTTCTCCCAAAAAAGAAATGAACTCCCTCAATGCCAGGTACTTTCTTGTCAGAAGCATACTGCAGATTTATATGTACAGTGAAACTCTGCTATAGTGTCATTCAAGACACCTCAATATTTATGACGCCATAAGCGATCACCATTACTATTGATGGGAGAGTGACGGGACAGAAATTTCTTGACATTGTGACAGAGTTGTCACTATAAGCGATGTCACTATAACCAAGTTCAACTGTACTACAGTTTGTTTAACAGTTGAAGTTCGACCATAATAATTAAATTTAGCATTGAAAACATTATGCTATTTATATAATTATATAAGTATTATTCATCAAATTTGGCAATTATAACGTCAAGTTTATTTTGATCATTCTCATTTAAAGCAAATATATTCAGGGGGGTAGTCCTGGAAAAAAAGGTGGGGGGACGCAGACATATATCAACATCAAAAAGGGGGGTACGCTATGTTAAAATTCAAAACATAGTGGGGGGGGGGGGACGCTTGTGCTAAAATAAAAAGGTAGGGGGACCCCGTCCCCCTCAACTACACCACTGAATATATTTTAAATCATTGTCGCTGCAGGGCCAATTGCACAGTGTAGCCTTTGTCTTCTGCTGATTTCATACTAAGTTGAGTGGCAGTTGCATAAAACTTAAATGTTTGCTTCCATACACGATTCTCATTTTTCATTTAATTGTGTCAGAGAAGCCTTCACTCAAACTCTTATTACAATTGCTTTTAATAGTGGGGCTTAGTAGCAACTAACTCTAACAATGAGTTCTTTTATATTACCCAATAATTTACTCAAACAAGACATGTTGCCATCTGCTATCTATAGAAATATAGCATTACAATTACAAATGAGGCTTGCTTGACAAAAGAAAAGGGCAAATAATTAACTAATAATAATCTTTTCCAAATTTTTTAAATTGATATCACTATAATTTGTCAATAGCTGCTGAACAAAAAAAAAAAAAAAAAAGTAAGGAAATCGGTTGGAAAACAATGGAGACAATGGTTCTTAAATGTTTTGTCTTTGTCTACTTATCTATAGATATTTGTTCATTTTGGATCAGAACATTGGGGTTTGTTTTTCATTGAATTAAAAAAGTTGTCTCTATTCATATTATTGCAAAAACTTCAAGTAAATTATTTAATTTTTACAAAATATATAAATTAGATGTTTTGATATGTTTTATATTGAATTTTTGCAAAATGTGTAAATATTTATTTTCAGCTACGGTTGAAGTTAGAAAGCCAGTTTTCCAGTTAACATCTGATTTAAATGACAGATATATTGCTATTATTGAGGTAAATGTTTTTTGAATTATTATTTTTTATCTTGAAATTTTATCTTGAGTTGTTCAACTGCAAGGGTTAAATTAATAAGATATGTTTTCTTTAAAGCAGCGTTCCCTCATCTGATGGTTCGTGAACCCCCAGGGGTTTGCTTGAGGAAGAAAGGATGGGTGCGAAAATAATATTGCAATGGCAGAATTTTTATTTGCTAACGTAAAAGAACTGGTATTTTATGTCACAAAAACTCTTGTTTTTTTACTTTGTGAGGTTGACAAGTTTTTTTACTTTGTGAAGTTGACAACTTTTGTCATAACCTCCACCCTTAACATGGTCAAAAATAGTCAAAAACTCGATTGAGTTTCAGTTAAAAAAAAAATTCCTCACCAGAGCACTTGGACCATGCTCTTAAGACGCAGTAGTAGTTCTATCTCTCCCCCCCCCCTCCCCATAATAAGATGGGGATTGTCCTTTTTCAGGAGAACTTTCCTTCCCATTAAATAATAATCATAAAACATACAATGAATGGAAAAAATAAAAAATGCATCTAGTACTAAATGACCCTGATTTATTCAACAATTTCATTTTATAGTTTGAAAAGTTGCATGCTTTAAAGAAATTTGTTTTTCACAAAAGAAAGGACAAATCTTTTCATATTATATGGCACAGTTTTCTTTTTACAATAATGAGAAACAAAAGTTGCTGCTTACAAATGTATTTATAAATACATTTTCTTTTTCAGTTTTCAATTACAGTAATTTGTTTTGTAAAAGTAAATTTGTTTATTTAGTGTTAGTTGTCTGTGATAAAAGGTTTTCTTATTTTCTTTCCTTTTTTTTTTGGGGAGGGGGGGGGGGGTTAAAAATAGTAGTAGCCTGAAAACGATTATACTTTATTGTACATTGCAAAAAAAGGTTCCTCCTTGCAAACTATTTTCTTCAAGAAGCTTTTCTGCTAAAAGTGTGAATTACCCGATACAAAATTATTAGTTTTGATACAAAATTGTCATTAACTTGATAAAAAAACTAAGAGTTCGGATTTTAAAAAATTGTAAGTTGATCTGATGCAAAACCTTTATTAATTCTGGTACAAAACTGGTATTTCTGCTGATGCAAAGCTGATGAAAAACTGAATTTTTGATTTTCCACATCTGCTTTTGGTTAACTCCACAAAATTTTTAAAGAAACTCTTGAATACAAAATAGTCAAAATTAGCTTTCAACATCTTTTAATTAGAAACTGTTATTGAGATAAAAGTGAATTTTAGCTTCTTTAGTTTCCAGATGCAAGATATGGAAAATACTGAAAATTCTGTGAAATAAATCTTTTTATAAAAAATGTTTTCATTTTAAAAGTTGTTGTGTTTTTCATTTTATGTACAATATTAAATATAATATTTCAGAATCAAACTTTAAGTATGGCAGAGCATTTGTTGGCCCCTGTTATTGGAGTTGATTGCATTTGTAAATTATATGAAATTGGAAGAACCAAAGAAGAAGGAGACGTAAGTGGGGCTTTTTATTTTAACGCATTCTTCAAAAATAAAATGTCAAGTTACTTTTACACAGTTGTTGCATAACTCATTTTCTTAATCATTCACGGGGTAATTTCTGTGTAATGACAAATATATTTTTGACTTACAAGCTGTCCATAATTTAAAAAGCAATAATTTGATTTTATATAGTTTTTTTAGGATTAGCAGAGCATATGTTATTTATTTAGTTATTTGCCAAAATATTGGTTAATGCTATTTCATTCTGCTTTAAATAGCTAGCAGATGTTGATTTCCAAATGACGATTTCAGATCTTGTAAATCACTCTTAGCAAGATGATCCTTTCTGTGAACTTCATAGCTGTAGCTTGTTCTATCTACTTGGCTTATGATGCCAGTATGCATTTTTGTTCAAGTATTGCTATTACCTACACAAAGCACTCAAAAGAAGTCAACATTTTGACAGCGACAGTGTACATATTTGTTTTACAAATAAAGTAAATATTCGTAATGCTAAAACATGGACTCTGAAACATGCATTTATGCCCATTTTGAACTCTCAAGTCTATTTTTAAAACAGATATATGTTTTCTTTTGCTTTCCTGTTACAGGATGGTGAAGAAGAATCTGATGACAGTGAAGAGGGCACTGAAGTAGATGATGATGATGAAGATGATAATAATGACAGTGAGTTCACTTCATTATATTCTACATTTGACGGTAATCATAAAATAATGATTTATGTTTGTGAAATGATGTGTTATAATACATGGTTTTGTTCCTTGGCATGGAATGTTTCTGGATTTTCAACAAATGTTAATTTTATTTTTCATGAGTATGTATATTTTTTTAAGCAGTGAGATCCTTCTGACTTTTAGCTTAATTTCAGGCTTTTCTTAAGTTTTTGAAAAATCTGCTGATTTTCCAGTTATGGAAAAAAAAAAGAAAATAAAAAACCTTTACCCTTTTCGAAAAGCTACTGCTTCGTTTCTAGTGCGATGATAAATTACTGGATATTTACTGTGGTAAATTTTTTTAACAAGCAAATATATTTAATCAATGTAATTTTTAAATAAATTTATTTCTTCGTTTTCCTTGAGTGTTTTGTGCTCATTGTACTCAAATGGACAAGCTGCTGGTGTGATTAAAATACTGGTAAGCCGGAATGCAGAGGTGATTGATTCTTCTTTTTTGTTTCCCCATATCAAGAATTGTTTTCAGGGTTCCATCTTGTCCAAAAAAAGAAATCAGTAGATTATCATCACATAACACATCTTATTCTTAGATGTTTAAATGTTTTGCTTGTAGACGCTTGATCTCTTAGTCTCTCATTTGTAATATTGAGTGTTTCGATTTTGAATGTCTTTATTTGGTGTGTTTTTCATGTAAGTATGATTACTTTCTTTAAGTTTTTGCTTTACAAATTGAATCTGAATTGCTTACTTAATCGATGGTTGTCTATGATACGACCATGGAAACAGACCGGAATAATCTTAAATTTCCATTCCATGACGGAATGGGAAAAAAAAATAATTAAGAAACGAAAAGGAAAAAAATAAGGAAATCTATTTTCTTTATTTGTAATAAATCACAAGTAAAACCAATGAGAAATGGAATTTGCTACTAAATAGCTTCCACGTTCATACACGCTTGAACATGTATGCCAAATGAGGAAGAATAGAATTGCCTATGCCATCATTTCACATTTTTCTGAGGGAGCGGCAAGGGGTATAATAAACTTGATGCTTATTGCAGTAAAAAATACCAAAATATACACATAGGTATAAATATATTGTTTACAAAAAAAAAGACAAACAAACTAGGGGAATTAACCCCCACCTCTCCCCTCTAAATGACGGACCTAGAACTGACTCTCCCAAATCGAGTCTCTGGATCCACCACTATAATAATGTCATCCAACCAATTCAGAAATGTGCAATATATATGTGTATATATTTATATGTAATGCATTGAATAATAATATATTGTGGGTATATGTTAAAATTTAGTATTGTTTTAGCCCGGAATGAAGAAGATAATGATGATCAAGATGACACAAATTGGGTTACAACTACAGATTCTGGCGGTGATGATGACGACGACGATGATGATATTGACGATGTGTTGTTTGCTCTAAATCCTTCTGCTGATGAAGATGAATAATAGCACTTGTGATATTGTATTTTATATATTTTAAGAAGAACTATTTATGACTTTCAAATGAAGGAAATGAATTTTGTATGTAAGGCATAATAAATTTTTCTTATACTTGTACAATACATGCTCTTGAGATCAGTTCTTTGTGATTTAAAATGGGAAAATATACACATATGCATAGCTCCCCCTCCTCCCGGTTAAACTGCCACATTTATTTTGTATTTAAACGTATCTCCCAAACAAGAACTTACATAAGGGCATCCTTTTCTGTGACAGCTTGATGTAACATTTAACCACCCTGAAAATTGAGTTTTTCCTTTCTCTCTCTTTCTTTTATTATTTTTTTTTGAATTAAATTTTTTTTTTTACATTGCATTTTCCGTTTAGTCTACATGTGGCTTCATAAAAGAAAATCCAGTGATTAGGCTTCCTATACAGAAGGTGTTGGATAAGTGCAGTAAGGGAGGGATAAGAACTCATCACCTACAGCTGGCAATAGCAGATACATCACCAAAGTCGTCTACCCAGGAGGCCTCAAGTGGAGACTCATCAGAGGTTATTCCGTCTTTCCATCCTCTTTTGCTCAGCGGGTGAAGTACAACAATATACTCACCAGGGATATGAAGCTGGACAAATCACCTTGCTATAAAATAACTCTAGTAACATATGCATTTAATCTTCGCTCTCTGATTGCTCTTGGAATTGTTTATTTCAAATTTTCAAGACTTATGCACTAAGTTGCCGTCACAAAGAAGCCAATTGTGTTCAAAAATGAGCTCCTTGTATCCCCGGCATAATAATCTGTTATTTTGCAATTGTTTTGCTGAAATAACTTTGATTTTTCACATTCTAAGTCTGATGTTGAAAGGACAACTTTTTTGTTAGTTTAATTCAGTTTTTATCTTTCTTTCCCATAAAAGTAAGGTTGTGAGATGAGGAAATGTGTATCTATTATTGGTCATTCTAGCCATGTGTCTTTTTTGTTCAAACTATTCCCTCAAAAAGTTATATATAAGAGATAATAATTTGAAAATAATAGTTTGATCAAACCAAAGCACTCCTTATCCAAAAGATCTTAACCAATAGATTTTATTCTCATATTCCTCTATTTTGAACAATTTTTCATTTAATTTTAAACAGTTTAAAAAAAGAAAAGGGCTCTACAGGTAAATTTGGACTTTAATAATAATAATAAAATTACACGTTAATTTAAAGCACAAATGAGCAAAAAAATGCAGACATATGTTTCGGGATTGCTTGGAATCCCTTTTTCAATGCGACAGGGAGCTTCTAGATGCAAAACATCCAAATGAAGCAGACAGAACAAGAAAAACAAAGCTTATATAGCCTAAGAATTATCTGTAAACCAATGAGAATAAAGGCAGGGTGAAGTGGAAGTAGAAGTAGCAGGAAGACACCAATAAGGGAGCAACAAACGAATCCAGTTGAAAGTACAGGAAGTAAAAAGGAATAACAATAAAAATAAAGCAAAAAAGACGACAGCATGCATAAAAATTGCAAAAATAATAAAATAAAATACAAAGAATAAAATTGAAATAAAAATAAGTACAGAAACTACCAAAACAAAATGCAAAACAAAGTACACATGTAAAGGAGGGGGAGGGGGGAAGGAGAAAAATAGACACAAAAAAGGAAAACAACAAGAAACCTAGAAAGAACAACAAATTAAAGAAATTTATGCCAGACCTGTGAGAAATAAGGAGTCGAGGAAGAATCATTAACCAAATTAGAACTATTCCTGTTAATTTTTTAAATTTGGACTTCTCTATGATATGAGGAATGTAAAATGTTCCTATAAAGAGTTCATTAAATAGATAGGAAATCGCTGAAATGTAACTAACACCTTTTAGCTTAAAAGTGTAGTTCTCTACTCCATCCCTGTCCCACTGTTAGCAAGTAGCCTTAGGGTTGCCCTCCCCCTGGTACGGGGGAGTGAAGTCCGACGAATGCTCATTACAGCTCCGAGATAGGCTTGCTTGAGCGCCAGTCCAACCTAACTAACTCTTGCTGTGTGGACCTGACCCTCCTTGATACCCCTACGCTTAAAGAGTATCATTAGAGGGTTGTGGTTCCCTGCTTAGAAGTGTAGTAAACTGAGTCATTTTTGTATGACCTCATAGATTTATTTTTATATTGACGAGACATATTTTGTTTTCAGAAATCAATGCTAAATGTTAAAAACATATTTGAAACAAGTTGTTGTCTGAGCCAATTGAGAAAGAAATTTAGCTGATGTTAGAAATTGATTTTGGGAGTATGCAAAAGCAGGTTCTTAAGTTCTGGAAGAACTTGTCCTTTTTGATGTACGACTGTTTGGAATATTATTTCTCATGTCATGGGTGCACTTAAAATTTTCTCCTGAGGAGAGAGGAAGTGATCAATATGTCTTAACATGCATCCATATTATGTACTTGGATTAGATCCATCGCATAACACCAAGGTTTTCTCTTTTTATGGGGGGGGGGGGGGGGGAGTTTAAAACTCAAACACCCAAGGTCACACCCCTTATTTCCCTCTACTTTTCATCCAAGTAGCAGATAATTACTCTTTCGACATTTGATGCCTGAAATGAAAAAAACATTCATTTCCAAAATTTGAGCCTCATAATTTTTACGTATGAAATATTTTTTTCAGTCTTGATTTAGACTTTTCCTATTTTGGTGCAAGACCTGTCTCCCAATTTTCCAATTAACGTAAAAATTTTCTGATTTTTAAAAATTTTTTCGAATACAGTGGAACCCCGCCTTTTGTCCACCTCGCTATTCGTCCAACTTGTTCAAGTAAAATTCATCTTGCCATTTGTACTTTTCCCGCGATTCGTACGGCGCCAGGGGCCAGCTGGGTTGCCAGTTTGGCTTTTTTGAGAAAAAAATCGAGAAATTATGCTCATTTTGAACTTGTCTAGAAATATAATTTGTTTGGCGTTTTGGATTTTTAAAAAAAAATATTAATACTTCTTGAGATTTTACTGACAATTTTAACTTTCTAAGGGGCAATAAGAGAAAGTGGTTGAAGGACTTTTCTTCTTCAGGGGAGGAAAGCAGAAAATAAAGAGCTGTGCCACCCCTGAGCGGAAACACAGAGCGGTGGAAAAATGGCATCCCAACACTGCTGGGGTCAACAGTATTAACTTGTTCAACAACAATGTTATTGACCATTTTAGAAAAATTCTGAACAATCATCAAAGGCAGACAACATTGGACAGGTTTTTAGAGAAAGAAACCAAAGATTCTTCTAGTGCAAAAAGACAAGAAAAAAGAAAGAACAGCAGAAAGGGAA
Organism: Octonoba sinensis; assembly: GCA_038502835.1. Classification (NCBI taxonomy): domain Eukaryota; kingdom Metazoa; phylum Arthropoda; class Arachnida; order Araneae; family Uloboridae; genus Octonoba; species Octonoba sinensis. Next base: position 69,160,740 of record CM076604.1, read on the forward strand.
AACACCTGAAGCTATGTTACCTGATGTTTCTATGGAAGTGGGTTCCTCTTTCAACCATTTCTCTTCCTCCGCTCAATATTCTACTCATACCATCAGCTCACCTCAGTACAAGCAAATTGCAGTTAAATTTTTATTAATCTATAATTTTATGTACAGTACTGTACATTTTTTTTTCATAGGTTTAAATAAGCAACCATCGGTGGGTCTGGAACGGATTAATTCAATTTACATTGTATCTTATGTGAAAAGATAATTCGCCATTTGTAAAACTCGCCTTTCGAACTGCCTCCTGGAACGAATTGTGTACGAATAGAGGTTTTTCCACTGTATTTCCTTTTGAGAAAATAATTCTGGAAAAATGTGAATGAAACGAACGCTGACTTAAAAATATCGAAACCTGTCGAGAAAAGAAAGAAGGAAAGGAAAAGAAAAAAATTAATTAAGAAGCACATTTTCTTTTTTTTACAAAACCGAGGGAAGAGAGAGCCAGCGCATTTCTCCGCGTTCGTGCAACAGCATGTCCGTGGCAACATTTTTAAAAAAAACTTTTTCCAAACAGAGGTAGATACCGCTCCCGAGAAAACCATGAATTTGAAAAACGGGGTCCCGCAAAAGCCATTATTTTTGTCATGTGCTTTTTGAAAAAGACAATACCACCGTATTTTTATTTAGTCTACTTTGTATTTTTACAGGCTTCTGTTTGGAAAATAATAAGTAATTTGGGAAACCTATTGTATATGTTAAAAGATAGTTACTCAATTTCTGCAACGCTTTAATCTTTCCTAAACCAATTTTCCACGTACACGCGAAAGAGCGCATGCGTTATTTTTTTTACCCAGTCTTCCTGCATCCCTTGCAAGAAAGGGATTTTTCTCTTTTCACAGGCATGAGATTCTTCCGCGGATCCGCGATTTTCCGCTTTTTTTTAGTTTTTGGAGATTCCGCGGTTTTTTGTTTTTTATCTTCAATTTTCCGCCTCGGATTTCTTTTTTTTTTCATTCGTTTTTGTTTTCTCTTTTTTTTTTGCACATAAACGCTGCACAACTAGGTTCGAGGGGCCTCAGTGGCTGAGCGGTTAAATCGACTGGCTCCGGTGCCTCCCTGCGCGGAGAGAAAGAGGCGTGGGTTCGATTCCCACCTTGCCCTGGGTGTATTTCCTTCTTTGTACATTAAAATCTGTTGTGCTGTCTTGTTCTGTCTGTCATATTAGACGAGAGTTTGAAGCATATCCTTGAGAATAGCAAATAAACTCGAATATTTATGTGACCTGAAATGGTGGTAAAACAAACAAACAAACAAACTAGGTTCGTTCACGCTGATCACTGACGCACTGAAATCCTGATGTTGGAGCCAGCACAACAGCCAGTACAATTCTTTCCAACAGCATTTGGACATTCCTAACTTCATGACTTCGGGCTGCGTATTATAAGATGTTTTTTGTAGTAAACTTTTAAACCTAGATTTTTCAAGAACAAAGATCGGAAGTCGTATAAAACCACTCACATTCAGCTCTTATATATTAAGAATCGCAAGTTTATCGCTTATTTTTATGTTTCCTCAATGCCATGTGTTTGCGCAATTTTACCGTTTTGCTGAAATTTTGCGGTAATCCTTTTGCATCTGCTTTCAGTTTAATATGTTTCTTATTATTTTCTCATTAGCGCACAATACAAAGCCTACTAAGAAAATATACAAAGCAATTTTTATGGAATATGATTTTTTATTGCATCGGCACAATACTCAGGGTGCGTAGCGGTGCTTACAGGTGCTTATATTTGAAAATAAAATATAAGGACCCTTATAAGTGCTTACTTTTCCTTAAAATGCTTATTTTCTAAAAAAAAATTACGAATGTTTAGTTTCCCCCCTAGCAGAAATCGAGCGTTAGTTTACTCATCGGATGCATAAAATGGCGTTCCGCTTGCTAAACCAGCTGGCGCAGATCGCCATTCATAGTTAAAATGAAAAAACATGTGTCTATGAGTGAAGAAAATATTGCAAATTTGGCGTAAAAAAGCGCGTGTCAGCGCCGATGCTTCCTAGACATTTTTGGTTCTGTAAATCCGCCATGTTTGGTCGTGTTCCAAAATCCTGCACAGCGTTGGTGCTGAACTTGCCAAATTTGAGGTTCGGTACTGCTTACTTGCCAAGTCCACTGTTTTTAACGGGAGACTCCCTTTTTTTGCGTCTGTCTCCCGATCTCCCGTTTAACACAATTTTCTCCTTTTTTTTGTAATTTTCGCTTTAAAATAAATCAATGAAACTTCAATATTTTTTTGCTCAATAGACGGCGCCCGTAATCGTAGTTACTCGCCGAGTAGTTTTTATGTGATTTTCCCGTATTTTGCCGAAATTCCGTATTTTTGAAAAGTCAAAATTTCGGTTCGGCGAATATTCGTAATTTTGGAAATTTTTTTCTCCTTTAAATGAGAAAATCTTGAAGTAGCATGTGTAGATACTTGCATTACGAAACTTTTACAAATTAGCAGTAAAACTTCCGCATTTTGTCTTTCATATGCTTTCAATGGTCAGTCCCGATTTTTTTTTGAAATCCGATTGCATCCGCTTCGGTAAAAGTCCCTAGTTCTTGTGTACTATCTCATTCCATCTCTTGGACATCAATAACTTCTGGTTTAATATTATTTTTATTATTTTTTACGATTTAGCCTCTGTAATAGAGGATTTGCACTTCTCATTTTGCCTCACTCACTCGAAATTTCAGTGAAAATTTTAGCCTTTTTAAAAAATTTTAGGGATTTTATTAGGTAGTTATAACTATTAATATTGCATCTTTATTAATAATCTTGTTTTAAAAATATTTTTTTGCATAGAATTAATTTTTTTTCCCTTCAACTTAGGGTTTCAGTTTCTTCCTTTTTGGGAGTCATGCATTTTTACAAAATAGATAAAGAACATTTCTTCCTATTTTTATTCAATATATAACTAAAAAATGGCTAAATTAAAAAAAAATAATAATTTTTTGCACAGTAATGCATTTTCTGTAAAGTTTAACCAAGTTTCGTTTAATGCTGTCAAATGAAAATCTAGAGAACATCCTATTGCTCATAAAAAATAGTTTTGCGGGAAAATGTTTCGATCAAACATTTGATGATAAAATTTTATCAAATACTGCTGTAATGAACATTAAATTTTTTTTTTATTTGTAAGTCAGTTTAATTTTTCATTTTGTATGTGTGTGTGTGTGTGGGGGGGGGGGGGGGTTAAGTTAAATAAAATTTATTTGTTTTCCTTATGTAGTGCAAAGCCTCTCTTCTCATTTTTGTTAGCTATTTCTGTTAGAAGTATATAATTTTGTCAAGTCGTGTTTTTCCTCTAAATTATGCAAGTAATAATGTATATGTGTACTTAAACATGTGCTTATTTTTTTCTGAAAATGTGCTTACAAAGTGCTTATAAGTGCTTACTTTTTGAACGAAAATGTGGCTACTCACCTCCCCCAAAATATACTACCCGCGGATTATACTTCAGAAAATGTTAATTGAGTTTCAACCTTTTTGCATCTGATTTTTATTTCTTAATTGATAAACAGAAAAAAAGAAGAAAAAAAAGCATGTTGAGCAGAAATACAAAAGTTTTCTTGCAACCCCTGAATTTTTGCCTTCAATTTTTAAAAGATTTAGCGCTATTTTTTGAAATTTGAGCATGTTTGCAAACTGATTTGGTTGAAAGAATTGACAATTATTTAAAACTTCCACTCTTATTAATTTTCACTCAGACCACCATTAAAAAACAAAAACAGAAAATTAAAATAAGTAAACCCAATTTAACCACAAAAGAAATGTATGCTGTTAGATCCTACTGAAAAATTCTTGTCAATAATTTTTTGAGCTTTTGATTCAAAAAAAAAAAAAAAAGAATATGAAGTTCTTTTTATACTCCTGTTATTTTCATTAAAACTTTATTTATTATTTTTTTTAAATTCAGCTATGTACATTAGCAATGTGGCAATTCTTTTATCTTTCCGTTTTTGATAATAATGCACATATATTATATAGTTTAATTAAGAAACCTTAGGTGAGTAAATTAAAAAATATTTTTATAATGTAATATAAACAGATTAAATGCATGAAAATCTATTGGATTGAAAAAAAAAAAAAAAAAAAAACTTATTTTGAGCATTTCGTCTCTTAATATAACTGAACTTTTGATCACGCATTTTTCCTCTTTTTTCATCTTTCTTCAATCTCATGCCTGTTTTCAGCTATTTATTAAGTTTTGTCATTAGGTAAATAAACAAAATTTCTTTTTATTTTCATTGAAACCTTACTATAAAAATATGACCATAATTTCGAGATAGCATAGAAGTAGTCTGTGAAGTCCTGGAACATTTCCTATCCTATTTTTTCTTCCAATTAAAGATATGCTGCGCTATAAAAAGTTGGGTATTAGGTGCTCCAAAATGTAATCTTGCTGCTCCAAAAAGAGAATTTTCTTGCTCCAAAACAGGTGTTGAGCACAGATTTTTGAGTTTTAAAATGCTTTCATCAATGTCATCATTCAACAAAATTTAAGTGAATGAGTCATTTAAAATTCTTATCTGTAGCAACAATTGTAAAATTATTCAAAATGCAATAATTAAACGTGCTTTATACAGTAAAACGTACTTAATAATAATAAATACTTATGCCATGCAAAAATCTTCCAATTTTTGAACAGCAATGCATGTTTAAATTATTTTGCAGTCCTATGGAGTGCCGAAAAATTCTTGAGATCAAACAATTTGTGCTCCTCATGGGCATATCTCGTCGAAACTTCCCTAATTCTGAAAGAAGAGTTCTAAAAGAATCTATTTTAAAGAGAACATTGTAACTTTATACAGAAATATTAACTGTCCTTCCAGCCCAGCAATCGCCGATTCAAAAAAAAAATAAAAAAAATCATGAACCCTGTCCCAACACGAGCAGAAATAGCCCATAGCTGCATTTTTAGAACTTCAATTTCAGCAAATTTTGGAGGAAAGAGCCCCCCCCCCCCCCCCCCCGGCTTCTTTGCTTGTGCGTGCATCTTACTCGACGACAAGGATTGTTAAGCATTTTTTCTTTGTAACGTGTCTGAGAGAGTATAAGGAGGAGGAAGGGAGATCTTGTAAGACGTTTTTGTATAAAAAATTGGTGGCACAACCAGAATTTTCTCATCGGAGGGGGCAGGGGACAGGTGCAAAGTACGAATCTAGGAGGGCAAGCCAGGGCCCGTGCCCCTTGCGGCGCTTCTGGGGGCGGCAAATTTAACTGTGATTTTCAATCCCAAAAAAAAAAAAAAAAAAAAAAAAAAAAAAAAAGAAGATAGGAAAAAAAAGATAAAATGTTTCATATGGCTTTATTGGAATCGAATCCATTTACATTTGGCCACTCGCCAGATAACAACAAAAACATTAATTTTAAAATTCCACATTGTGTAAAGGCAACAAAAGACATAATATAAAACACACTAAAAGGGTAAAACTTTTGTAAAATACATTAAAATTTTAATATTGGCAAAAATACATTACAAGATTTACTTTAAAAGCTTAAAAATGCAAATAGAATCTTAAAAAAAATGTTTAAAGCTAGAGGCCTGAAAGTATAAAGGGGAGGTAACCGTATGTTCAGGCCATAAGGCTCCTGGCCATCCAATACAGAAGGCAAATATCTTTTCTTTGTTGTAGTATAGGGTCAAGATTTGGACAGACAAACATATGTTGTTTATTCATAATTCATTTCCTTTAGTATTTTAAAGGAAGATGTTAATTGCTGTTTGATAGCAACAAGTATACCGCTGGCTATTTGTCTCTTCTTATGTAGTCCATATAAAACATAGTTCTTAATATTATCATATTTGATGTTTTGTTCCGTGATATTTGCCTCCTGGATAACCAGAACAATAAAATAAAAAAAAAGAAGATATTTATTAAGAAAATTTAGGACTATATAGTATGTAGGAGTAAGTAGACTATATTAGAATCTACAATATTAGGACAGTACTGGAATAGAGTTATTGAAATACAAAATATAACTAATTCACCTGCTTGGAAATTTTGAGATCGAAAATCAAACCCTGCTGATTTCCTATCTTTCTCGAGGGTGTACAACTCGAAAGTCAAAATTTTTGACTTCAAGAACTTTTTTTCCAATTTCAACTTTTTATTGATGAGTTGCTTGTTGACTGATGGTAGAACAGATATAACCAAAAATGAGCGTCGAATTAAGAAAGAAAAAGTGCACAATATAACTGTTTTGGATAGAAAAATATTTTGCTGTACTTATGAAAGTATGTTAATAATAAAATCCTTTATTAATAAAATGTATCTTGTCCAATAAAATCTTTTATAAGCTCATAATTTTACTTATGATGGCTCTGTTCATCAATTGCAAAAAAAGTAGGGAACGATTTGATGGCCTTATTGTGGTCCATAAAAATTTTACGAGTTTTCCTACCACGCAACAAGTTGCATTTTCTTCTGGAGGTAAGTAGTAAACACTGAATAATTAATAACAGGGACATCTTTCAGAAATTGATTTTCTAGTTTAAGTCTGATTAAAAGTTGTGGCTCACGATAGTCACGACGTTTAAAACTGTGTTTAGTGCTTGAAATTTATTGCATTTTTAATTGAATTAACCCTTAAAGCACTCGAAGGAGTAGACACACACACACACACATATATAATCACAGTGGCATTCATAGACCTGATGTCACCTCTCTGAAAATATAATTACATTTCCTGTGGTATATAAACCTAATATAAACAATTTTAATAGTGGAAATAAATTTTTAAAAGATCAATTTTTTATTTGGTGTTATAAAAATCTATTTATTTAAAACGATTATGCCGTAGCGGAAGAAAAGCCTTTGTTTCTTTTTCCTAGTTAGCAACAATCCGTTTGTTCACAAGTACCAATTCTAATAGCGGCACGCAGCGTTCCGCGATTCTGCACGGTTTATCTATACACGAAAACACCAAGCGAGTTCGTTTGTGATCTCTAGAATATAATTTGGGCGTAGAAACGCAGTGAGATGAAATCAGTTAATGAGGTGGGATTGAGACGAACGTTTCTGAGATCAATTGCGGAATTATGACCAAAAAAAAAAAAAATGCAATTTTTGTCAATCTCTTTATTGGAGACATACTTAATTTCAGCTATGGTTAAAGTCCGTTTCTAATTTTTTCTGTGAAAATGAGAGATGAAAGTATGTTGGTGTCCGATAAGAGATTGGAGAGAACAGTGTTGGATCTAGGGAGAGGGGGTGGCAAGCCGGGGACCATGCCGCCCGGACGGCACTTCTGGGGCGGCAAATTCAACTGTGATGCACAATAAAAAAAAAAAAAAAAAAAGAAGACAGAAAAAAAATAAAGTAAAAAAAAGAAAAGTTTTCAATTAAGAAAATTTAACTTTTGGAAAGAGAGAATTAAAATCTTAGTTCGGTACTCCGATTCGACCACTGATCGGCTATTTTGCTAACGATTAAAAACGATTAATAGAATTATTTATTCATATAAATTGTCGGAACCTCTAAAATTGAGGTACACTGAATATGTTGTGTTGTTGATCAGTCGGCCGGTTCCTGTGCAAGGCGAGGGTTCTTATGAAGGCAGTTTTAGGGCGCAGCAAATTCCGCAATGTCAAAATTTAAAAATGTCAAGGTTTTGATCCTTGTAATAGTGAAATATAAATCATGCTATGCGCAAACAATACAATAATTTCTCTTTTACAAATTTTCAAAGCATCTTTTTTTTGAAGCGGTCGGGGAGGAGTTTATGATAGTGAAAGATAAATCATGCTATGCTCAAACAGTACAATAGTTTTTCTTTTAAAAATTTTCAAAGCATCTTTTTTTAAAGGGATGGGGGAGGAGTTTGTGATAGTGAAAGATAAATCATGCTATGCTCAAGCAGTACAAAAGTTTTTCTTTTACAAATTTTCAAAGCATCTTTTTTTTTGAAGGGAGGGGGGAGGAGTTTGCGATAGTGAAAGATAAATCATGCTATGCTCAAACAGTACAATAGTTTTTCTTTTACAAATTTTCAAAGTAGACTTTTAGGAAGAGGTGGGGGGGGGGGGGAGCTTTTAAGTCGTTTGAGAAGGCAGACACGTCGCTCTTTGATATGGGCGTTGGTAAAGGGGAAGGAGAGCTCAGACCCCTGGATTTAAAAATTGCTAATTTTGTTCTGCATTTTTTGAGTAAAACAGTTAAAATTTTAAAAAGATTTTGTTTGCTTTTCCCCCCTAATATTTTTGTAATCCTGAATGTGTCTTTTAAGGCCTCAAAAAGCACCAGTTTGCATGTAGTTTTCATAATTTCCCCGTGAAAGAATTCCCCGAACGCCTTCCACTGTCAGAATTTCATATCTCTAGTTAAAAGGGGCTCTTCATATAGCTCTACCCCCCAATGTTGAGCTGAAGCAACATTAACAAAAGTAGTTTTATGGGTTTATCCGTGGTCCCCAAGTGAAAAATTCTTAAAAAAATGGCCATCGCATAAGAGTTTCTGAAATATCAACAATGATTGGATGGAGGGAGGGGGGGGGGGGGCGACATTTTTAAGTAGCAAAACTTTACATAAAATTGAAAAGAAGTAAGTACCCCGTGAGTTCTTATGCAAGTTAAGCTCTGATCAAGCTCATAAATTAACGCTAAGTAATTGTTAGCCTTTATCCATTGTTGTACTTTACTATCTTACTTAAAGTACTGTAAAATAATACATGGGGCTCCCACCCCCAGCTTGCTATCGCTCGCCAACCCTCGGAACAAACTTACTCAGCTCCATCGGATCGCTTTGCAACTTCACTAAACTATTTTAGAGCAGCTTTATGGGAAAAAAAAACGGTGCTCTGTCAGAAATAACGTTCTATATTGCCCATAAATCCTTAGAATAAAAAATGTATATCTTGTAACATAAGGTACATAGATTTTATAATGTCAGAAGCTTAATGGTTAGTGAGGAAGTATTTCTAGGATCTGTGTAAAGTTTTCTGCCCCATTAATTTGCCACAAATTCTTTTAAGCGAAATTTCAGAGATAAGTTAAAAAGAAGTTTTCTAATTTAAAAATGTCGTATAAGCATACAAATTGACAGTTTCTTTAGCTACAAAGCTGACATTAATATAATTTCGAATGTAAAATTTAATTTTGAGTTAATGATTATTAAAATACAAAAATACACCAATTCCAATATTTGATTCAGAGCTGTAGCTTTTTATTTGCTGTATTACCACTTTACCCCACCTGACCCTATATTTGCTGCACTAATTCACTTCTTTTAGAATGATCCCCTATGACGAGAAACAGTCCACGAGAAACAGCAAGAAATGTCAAGAATTCACGGGATAAAAGAGTTTGGGAACCTATGATTAGGGTTGCAAGTTTGTCGCGCCGTGAATTCCCGCGATGATTTTCGCGATTTTTAAAGCTTTTTCCTAAACTCCGCGAATTTTTCTTATTTTGTTTTTTTGTTTTTTTTTTAATTATTGACTTGCGAAATATCTGATTTTTAAAAGATTTCAAAAACCAAGGATAAAATCTGATCTCCCAAAGTCTATAAAAAGGCTCTAAACTTGTGCCAAAAAAAAAAAAAAAAAAAAAAATCAAAATTGTTTTTTTGAAATCAGTAAAAATAAACATAGAATTTGCCAACCAGCCTAAAAAATGTTTTAAGCATGCAGAGTTTTTGATTCTAGTAAATACAAATATTTAAATGTTTTTGATGAAGGTAATAATCCTTCAATTTTTAATAATAGTCCTATATTTTAGGATGAAGAATAACTTTCTTAGCAGATATGCTATCTTTTGTTATATTTGTGTTCTTGCGAACATTTCGCAAAATTTGCCGCGAATAGCCCGTGAATTTCGCACTTTTTTTTTTCCCAACGACAAACTTGCAACCCTACCTATGATCTACAGAAATTCTACCTATTAGATCAGCATTTACGTATAATGTTGCAAAAGTCTAATATTACTTTTCTTGTTTAGAACTAGCAGTACATCGAGCAAGAGCAATGCATGAAAGAGAAATAATTTAAACTGTCTAGATAAAAATATGTATTTTCCTCCCATTTTGCTTTTTAATAAGTTATAATAATCTCTAACTTTCTTAATAATACAATTTTTCAGCATGTTTTTAAAATAATTTAGCCATTCATTAAAGGCTATTTTAGTTTTTTCGTGGTAATTTTTGAATTTCATAGTTATGTCTTCTTTCATTAAATTAAAGGACTACTGATATTTAGGGATTAAAACTTAAGAATACCTATTATGTAACTTAAAATGTCTTGGTTTCTATTTTAACAGTGTAAGAATAATTTCAATGGAAAAATATTTTTTAAGCAGAAAAAAAAATGTGATGCATTTTTACTGCTTTTTTTTGTAAACATCTTTTGATCTGCTCATAGTGGTGCTTACTATCATAAATAACTTATTCTCGCTCCAGAGAGAAGTCAAATATGAAAGAATATTAATAAGCTAATATGTATATGTACATGGTATTCTATTTTCTTGAAAATAAGCGGTCTTTTCTAAATAGCATAAAAGTGTAGCAACATTTAATACATTTTATCTGATGTATAACAGTGTGCGATATTTTTATGGCATGTTTTATGAGGCCAAGAAGTAATATCTTTTATCAGTCTCATAAGCGGGAACTAACAAAATGAAAACAGGTAAGAACAAAATTGATTATGTTAGGGATTATTTTTCTTTTCTCATGTTATAAATATTTTTATGTAGTAATGGAGTCATAACTTTCGTGCGCTTTACTTGCTATGTGAACTATTCTTAAGTTATATAACTGTACTTAATGTCCGGATCTTTTGAAAAAAATTGCTCATAGCAAATTAAGATAGTAAAATGGGGGAGTGTGTGTCTGTCTGTCCCACATTATTCATTTATGAGAGAATATGCTCTCAATAAGCATTATCTGATTCGAATAAAACGTTTCCTTTCGAAATATCTTTCCCGGGACTACTCATCCTCGTGATTTGTTTCTTAATTCATGTTTCATGTAATCATGTTTCGCTCTTAGGTAATTTTTCGTTCTTAGGTCTGTAAATTTTTTAACACTTACCTATTAACGAAAAAGACGTGAATCCTTTATAAATTCTAATCACTAGACGACTTAGGCTATAGAAAACTTCATGCGAAAGATCGTTGGACGTAGAACATGCATGCATAAGGGTTTTTATTTCCCTATTTTAGACGAACAGTTCAAAAAATACTAATGGATTTAGAGTAGTATCCGAGTAAATTAAAACGTAATATGTAAAAGATCAATAGTGTTAGAAATGTAGTTCCTGCACGAAAATGTTGAATCATTATAGGAAGTCGAAATATTTTGCAACATTTTGTCGTGAAGTAGAAAAATTTGAGCAGAAATGAATAGATAATATCATAATTACTAAAAAAGTAAATTTTTCCATGGAGTTAGCGTGCAAACCGCTTTGAAGAGTGAGTGATATGTCTAAAGGTTTAAAATCAATCTCCGCCTTTTATTTTTCTTTAATTTTGTATAACAGTGGTAAAATTAATCACACAATTTTGATTAATATCACAAATTATATCGGAAATGTGGCTTTATTTTTGACACGAAAATTTTAAATATGGTCAAGAACTTAAAGGATTTGAAAATTTTATCATTTTTATATTCTTACAACCTGCCAGCCTGCAAATTAAATACTGTATATGTACCAACAGCAGTAGCGACCCAGCGAGAAGAAAGTCTTTTATGTAATAGTTTTATTTTTCCTTTTTATCCGACTTCACAAAGGAAGGAGTTTATACATTCATACTGTGTGTATGTCGTTTTTTTTTTTTTTTTTTTTTGGTTTGTTTGTCCACTCATAACTTCTCACCGGTTGAACCGATTATCATGATTTTTTTTCAATCAATCCAGGGTGGTTTCCCATAGGTCCCGTACTTTCATTTGACCATATACGATCATTTGAAAAAAGGTTATGGGCGAAAATTAAGTTTTTTTTTTTTCATCCATAACTTTTGACTAAATGAATCGAGTTTGATAATTTTTTCTTTAATCGATAGAGGGTCGTCTAACTCAAATATCGCAATTCAATGTGACTACATTTGCTTTTTATGAAAAACGTTACACGTGAAAAATAAGTAGTTTTTATTTTAATTGGAAATGCTAGGCTTGATTTTTCTTTGTTTGGAAAATTATTAAGAAATATAAAAGTCATCGTTCAAAAAGTGTTTGTTGCCATTGGGCTATAATATTAAAAGCAATTACGGCAGGAGTTTGACTAAAGGCTTCTCTGAGGCAAAAATTAAATCCAATCAGTTTTTTTTTTCTAAAGTCGACATCAAAACGGAATTTATCATAAAAGTGATTAGTTTTTAGTGCCATTCATTCAAAGAAGGTTTGCCCTTTGATATGATTTTTTAAAAAATAGAGTATTTATATAAAAAATGTATTTACACTAAAAGGAATGAAGTAAAATATTTTTTATAAAAAAAATAGAACCGACTTCAAATTATAAATTGCGCTAAATAGGGAAAAATAAATTCGTTCTTTAAACAACATCGATGTGACTATTAAACATAGTTTTAGAAGTCGGTGCAAAATTATGAGTCTACCATTACACCATTTGTTACTTCATATTGGAACTGTTGCTAATTCTGCGAATATATATATACATTGATGGAAAAAAAAATCCCAACACCAAGAAATAATTATTGTATAGTAATGAAATTTCAGCAATACATTTATATAGGTAACGTACGTAATTGATTACAATTTCAAGATTACAGGTTACTTTAAGCCCGAGAAGAGCCATTGCAGAAGTGAAATACAGGTACATTAATAACCGGTGTAACCGCCAGAATTTTGAATGCAACCATACAAACGTGCATGCATTGAATCATACAGGTGCTGGATGTCCGTTTGTGGGATGGAGTTCCATGCCTGTTGCACTAGATCGATCAATACAGGGACGGTTAATGCTGGTTGAGGATGACACTGGAGTTGTCGTCCAATGATGTCCCATACGTGCTCAATTGGAGACAGATCTTGTGGTCTGGCAGGCCAAGGCAACATGTCGACACCCTGTAGAGCACGTTGGGTTACAACAGCAGTATGAGGTCGAGCGCTATCCTGTTGGAAAACACCTCCTGGAATGCTACTCATGAAAGGCAGAAAAACAGGTTGAATCACCAGACTGACGTACACATTTGCTGTCAGGGTGCGTGGGATAACCACGAGAGTGCTTCTGTTGCCATAAAAAATTGCTCCCCAGACCATAACTCCAGGTGTAGGTCCAGTGTGTCTAGGCCGCAGACAGGATGGCTGCAGCCGCTCACCTGGCCTCCTCCTAACCAACACACGGCCATCACTGGCACCAAGGCAGAATCGGCTTTCATCAGAAAACACAACAGATCTCCACTCCGTCCTCCAATGAGCTCTAGCCTGACACCACTGACGTCGCAAACGGCAGTGGTTTGGCGTTAGTGGAATGCACGCTACAGGACTTCTGGTTCGGAGCTGTCCTCGAAATAACCGATTGGTAACAGTTCGTTGTGTTACTGTGGTGCCAACTGCTGCTGGAATTTCTGCTGCAGACGCAGTACGACTCGCTACGGCCATACGCCGAACACGGCGGTCTTCCCTCTCAGTAGTGCCACGTGGCAGCCCGGAACCCGATCTTCTTGAGGCAGTGCCTTCCCTTGACCACTGCTGCTAACATTCATGCACAGTGGATGCATTCCTGTCAAGCCTTTCTGCAATCTCGCGGAAAGAAAACCCACCTTCTCGTAGGCTTATTACAAGACGTCGTTCAAACTCAGTGAGCTGTTGATAATGGCTTCGTCGTCTTCTTAAAGGCATTGTGGACTAACATCAACTCACTACATCAAATCTCGACGCTAAACAACGCTCAGCGACGTTACAGCGCGTATTTAAAGCAAACCTGATTTGCATCTTCCGTGTGTCGCTACTAGCGCCACACTGATGCGCCGAGCGCAAAATTTGAATCGACGTCATCTTTCAGATGTATAAACACGCCTGCCAAATTTCGTTTTGCTAGCACAACTCCTTCTTGGTGTTGGGATTTTTTTTTCATCAGTGGTATTTTTCCACATATATATATATATATGTAATTGATTCATGATTACAAAAGATTTTATCTATCCTAATTTTGCACCGACTTCTAAAACTGTGTTTAAAAGTCACATTGATGTTGTTTAAAGAATTAATTTATTTTTCACTTTTTAGAGTAATTTATAATTTGAAGTCGGTTTTATTTTTTTTAATATAAATTATTTCATTTGAACTAATATTTTAAACTATTATGATGCCCATGGAATAAAAATTCATTCTAGAACTAGAAGATGTGTTTCTTTAAAGTAGTTTTTTTTCGATAATAGTTTGTTTTGCTTTTAATTCAAAAATATTTCTTTCTTTTTAAATTGCAAAATGCTAAACATTATGAAATTATTCACATTGCTTTTGAATTAAATGAGTTAAAGAATTCTTTGAAGAACATCTTTTCGTATCTAATTATCTTGAACAACTTCACGTAAGGGAAAGGAGGGTAAGGGTACGCAGTCAGTTAAGAGTACGCAGGGACTTTTTTCCCTGTTGGTAACACTGCAAGCAGAAGCGAGTGTGATCAACTCAACACGTTTGTTTTCACCTGGCTCAAGAGACCGCCATTGTTATTTTCATCCTTGCTGTTGTTTATTTATCAGGTAAAATATGATTTCTGCATGTTGGCATGTAATTTTTCTGTGAAGAAATATTATTTTTTTTGTCAATAAAGGATTGATGTTAGCTTTTTAAGTAGATATCATTATTAGCTTCGTTCCCTTCCGAACAACGTGGGCATGTCAGAATTTTGCTATTGTGAATGCTACAGCCATCTATGGATGATTTTGAGGAACAATGCATCGGAGGGTAAGAGTACGCACATAAGGAAAAGGTAGAATGAAAGAGAGAATTAGAAGAATCAAAGATTAATCGAGCTGCTATGAAAAGTCAAAACGGGGCTAAAACTGAAAAAGGAAAAAACCGTGAAAGCAAAGAAAAAACTTGTTCTGCATTATATCGACAACCCAGTTCCCTCAACAAGTTCAACAAGCAAAGAGGCGACAATATGCCCAGGCTGCAAACAATCATATGATGAAGATTGGATCCTGTGTGGATTAGGAAAGGAGTGGTGGCATGATGAATGTTCCAGTTACGAAGGCACTGGAGCATTTGTATGTGACTACTGCTAAATTTTCTGAGTGCGTACTCTTATCCGCCAGGTCGGGTAAGAGTACGCATTTGCAATTTTTTCCCCGCTTGCTTTCTTTCATATAATTTTTTAAGATAAAACTTTCATTTTGTGCACCTAAGTTTCTAAGTTAATAAACTATGATTCAGTCAATTTTCAAGGTTCTAACTTTTCAATTCTCATTTTTATAACGAACAATCCACTAGGTGCATACTCTTACCCTCCTTTCCCTTATCTGCAAAAAAAAAACATGTTTTTTTTCATTGTCATTGGAGTGTCAATGCTGAACATAATGAATTCGTTTTTGTTTGTTCTTTAATTTAACTGTTTAAGATACTGCAGATTGTTTCTAACTTATTCAAATATCTCTGTCGAAAATGTATCATTTAATTCAGACAAAGAACAAGCTCAAGACAGGCAACTTTACTTCATTATTCTTTTCAACGTATAACATGTAGGGCAGAACAAAGATTGGTAACAAATGCTTTCATCACAATATAAATATTGCGGACCATTTTGTTCCTAAAACGATATAGCTGTCAGAGAAACAGCACTAGAACAAAAATTTTATCTCTATAATTAATCTAAAAGACTTTCCAAGCCATAGAACAGAATATAGTTCCCGATAAACTGAGACAAGTGCATAAAAAAATGGCGTTTCTCACAGAAGATTTAGAACCAGGAATTTAATTTAGTTTCTCTGTGACAGATGGCATCCTACGCAATTATTTACCTGTTACGGAATTCAAGGCCCAGTGACAAATCGCATTTTGGTTCCTTTTCATTCAACGAGCATTTATCATGTTGGAATGAAAAACACACAGTATCGGATTCTACGTTTGTTATCAGCGAATTGCCTGGTTCTAATTTCTTTGTTGGAAAAATCAATTTTGCTGCAATGTATATTAAAAAGAAAAAAAAAGAAAATTAAAAAAAATAGTATAGGTGCAAACGGCTGAGACATAATATTAAAATAATTCACTTACTTAATCTATGTACAGCAGTTGATAAAGAGAATTTTCTGGAAAATGAATGCTGCCGCACCTTTTACTATGATTTAAATAATAAATAAATAAATGCATAAATACATAAAAATAAGATTTTTCAAAAGTTAGTTCCTTATAAAAGTTTCATTCTACATTTTTGAAACATTGCATTTCGTTTCGATACACTGTATAATAAGAAAACAAATAAGTAAATATTAAATCTATGTATGTAAAGTTCTAATGATGGTGTCGCAGGAACCAATGAAATTGTAACGGCTAATTACAGCAGCCAATCAGAAGCGATATCGCATCATCGGTGCAAGCGTTTAAAATTCAAGCAATGGAGTATCTTGACAACTGGCACGATTGCTATGCTTTTCTCGATATGTAGGTGTCGGCTTTTCTTTTATTTGATTTCTTTAAGCTACTTTCACAGTTAAATATCTGGAGTGGCAACACTTATATAGAATATTTGAATAACTGACACTCTTGGCATTAACGTTTTCTCATGTGTTCTTATTTAAAAAAAAATTCGATAAGGAAAACATTATACATTTCTTTGAACGATAAAGCTATTTCTTTGTCGCCAAATATGAAAACGTCTCAATACAAATCTTAAAATTTTCAATAAAGGGTTGAATACTTAAATTCTTTCTGTCGTCTCCAAGAGTCAGAACACTAAATGAAACGTGTATTTAAAATATACGTATATTGCTGTTACAATTTAGAATTTTGTCTTTACGATACGCTTTACTTTAAATTTTCGAGTACTTCGTAACTGTATGTACAATTCCAGTAGTGGGTATTACTGCCGACATTCGGAACGTCTCCAAGCTTCTGACTCTGTGAAATCTATATACATTATGTTACAAGATATATATATATTTGATACCAAAGAGTTGTGTGCAATAAAGGCGTTATTTCTAGCAGAAAACCGACTCTTTTCATAAAGCTACTCTAAAATGATTTTGTATGTAAAGAGCGAGTGAAGCGAGCTCGAAGTTGTGAAGCAATCCGAAGGAGCTGTGTAAGTTGTTTCGGGGGTTGGCGAGCAATAGCAAGCTGGGGGAGAGAACCCCCCTTGTGTATTGTACGTATTATTTTACAGTAATTTAAGTAAGATGGGGTAAAGTGCAACACTAGGGTAAAGTCTAACAATTACTTAGGGGCAACAATGGGGTAAAGTGTGACAATTACTTATCGTCAATTTATGAGGTTAACCAGAGCTTAACTTGCATAAGAACTCACGGGGTACTTCTTTTCAATTTTACCTAAATTTTACGCAAACATATACAAGGAGGTATTTTCTGATCTAGAACACTTTTCAAACACCAAAAATGTTATTGAGTACATATTGCAGTTTGGAATATAATATATTTCTAGAGTGAATTTGTTACTACTGCCCTGTTGCATTGTCGGTGGAGCAGAAGACATCGAAGCCGACGGCCTGGGTTCGGATACCGGCCAAGGCATGAATGTTAATGAACGATATAGTACCAACGATCTATAGTACTTCTTCTGTTCGCGTCCTAGTGATTCGTATGAAAGCTGTAGGTCTGCTAGCGATCCATAGGGCAACCTCCTGCTCTGCCTGTTTATCCAAATGTAAGTGCATAAGGTGGTCGATTGTTTGGATTGCAGCTAACGCTCTAATTTAATATTTTCTTTGACTGTTGCAATACAAAATGTAAGAACACTAAGCAAGGCTCAAATTTTTGAAATGTTAAATGCATGAATAAAACCACAGTACAAAAAAAAAAAAAAAAATCCTTTGGGGGAAAAAATCAATCAGTCACTTGGAATCGACATTCTGAATGCACTGTAAATGAGCTTTTGCTACCGTTAAGCTAATATAAAGGGAAAAACTAGCAATAGAAATTAGCTTTGTTCTTGCTCCTTTTCCCTCTCCTTCAAAAGAAAGGAAAGAAAAACAAAATGCAGGAAGAAACGTTAAAAATTGAGTAAATTAGAGATATATTGATTAAATGTTCTGATACGTTGCTGCATTATTCTTACTATGCATTATTCTTTCAAAGCTTTACGTGTTTGAAAATTTTGTAATTAATCACAGTTAACATTCAGTATTTTGATAATATTCGTAAATAAAGTTATTTTTGTGCTGGATACGTTTTTCCAAAGCCATTCCAGCGGATGTACGTTTTTGCCAGTACTTTTCTCAAAATGAAAGTGGAAGAAATCAGATAGTGTATCCAAAACATAGAGGGCGAGACTGCGCTTTGAGGTTTTTGTGCAATAAAGATTTTGATTATGGATCTTAATCTTATTTTTAGAATTATCTAAGACGGCAACCCTACAATACAATATTATTTGTTGCAAGCCGAAAAGGGCATTTCATGTTCGATGCGCGATGTGTCGCAAAGGATAATTTCGCCTACTAATGTTAGATTACAAACCTCAAATTTCAAAACTCAATATTTTATTTCATATAGAATAATTATTTATATTTCGAAACAAGGTGCAGATATTTTGTTGTACAGAGCTAGAGAGAGAGAAAAACGAAAGAGAAGGGAACGGGATAGCTACTCATGTTATGAAAAATGGGTTAATTTGGTATAAGCACTAAGCTTAAAAAATAAAACCGATGAGTTACAGTTGAAAGCTTTGAGAGACTTTTAAAACTTTCTTTCTGTTTTAATAATAATAAAAAAAAGAATAAGAAAAAATAAGATACATTTTACTTAAGAAAAAGAAAAATAAATGAATAAATAAAATAAAATAAAAATAGAACTAAAAAAAGAGAAATAAAAAACAAACAAGCCATATTGAAATATTTTTAATGCATTTGAAGAAAAACATTTCACTGAAAAACATCCCATTCAGAAACCGTTTTACTCAATAACATCATTATGGAGAAATTCTTCTATACTCTGCATACGTCGTATGTAAGGCATTGAGTTGAATATATTATAAAATACGTCATGAAAAATTAAATCCTTATCTGTAGTCCTAAAACAAGAGCATTTGGAAAGACAATCAGCATTGAAGGCAAAAATCAAAATTATTTTGAAAATGCTCTAATGGGTTTATGCGGAAACTTCTCGGTTTTACTAGAAGATAAAACAAATAAGTTCAAAAACAAAGAAGTGATAATGAAATAAAATGATCGTACAATTCATAAGTGTTGCACATATTTCAAAATATTTTTCCATGCTTTCCTCTCATGTTTACTACTATCGAGGCAATACTGAATAAGAATTATTTTTCTCTGAATGGGGAATCAAAGTAGAAATCTACTCAAGGCGGTGAAAGAAGAAAGGAGATTAGAGAAATGATGAACAATGAATGAAGGACTGGACGATTAATCAAATGCAGCTGCATACCTTTAGAGTAAAAGGTCAAGGAATGCTCAATATTTCTTCAGATAGAAAAAGAAAAGATCGATAATGTTAAAGTGTTCGACGAAAATGGATTTAGGAAATGCACGTGGAAAATATTCAGCCTAAATTCCGTTTTCCTTTAACACACTAATTGGTTTAAGTTTTCTTTTAGGAAAAGGGGCTTAAGAAGATCTTCCTTTTCAATGCTTTTTTTTAATAATAACAAACTTAAAAAAAAATATTGCTAATAGGCTGCGCATATTGGTTCACAACCATTGCATACCTAGTGCGTTCTCAGAGATTGGCACCAACTTTTTCAGCGGCACCCCAATCAGTGTGGTACCATTGCCGCAACTTTTAACTCTCAGTTTTCCCCTAGATGGCGGCACCGGAGCTCTAATTGATGCAAACTGCACTAGGAATTTAATTTAGAAGAGAGTATCCACGTCAAACGGATACACAAGGGATGTTTAACATGCCGCATAACCATACGACATGGGCTCTGACAGTTTTCTGCATCTTGAAAATCCACCGACTTGGACCAGGTTTTAACCTGCGAATTTGGGCGTACGATTCCTGCGCCTTACCACTACACCACCCTGCCGGCATAATAATAAATATTAAGAAGCTATGAAATGCCAAACATAATTTATGGGCACATTTCGTAAACGTAGGGATAGAAATTATAGAATTAGTATATAAGAGATAGCAAAATAGCGCAAGCAGTAAAGACATTTCATTTCAGTTTTAATTTTGTCAAATGAAGGAAAATACACCTAATGTTAAACTCTTTCGAACTGTTCAAAACAGAAAAGAAAAATTGTTCAGAAAAAAAAGCCTCATGAATATGTTGCCATGGCCGATACTTTAAATGAAAAGAATATATCTTGTTCAAGTCTTACTATTGTCAATTTGTTGCAGTTGTAATTGAAGGGAAATAAAGCAACAAACTATTGATGTAGAGAAGCTGATTAATAATATTGCTTATAATTATAGGCCTCCATTTTGTAAGGCATGACTAAATATTTCTGAATTTTACTGAATATTTTTGAATGCTAAATTTATATCGAAAACATTGTTACGAAATTAGGGGTACCGATGTTGTTTCTCGCCAAGTTGGTGACTTACCGATCAGGATAGATAATTCTAGTTTTTGCTAGCATTTTCTGGAATCTTCATGTCACTTGATCCGAGACGCTATGTAAGGAGCTCTGGTGAGAAGTTAAAAAGTTCAGTTTAGTTTTAGACTTTGGCGAGTGCCTATCAGTCTGAGCCGTCCCTAATTTCGAAACAATATTGTACAAAAAATAGACAGTGATTACTTTCTTTAGTATTAGGAGCGAAAACCTACGCAGTAAGGCACAAACTTACAATGAAAATTAGTAACTCATGCAATTTTTCTTACTAAGTGCAATGTTTATCTTCTTTCTGCAGTCAGAACAAAGGTAATCAATTTAACACCCTTTTTCTTACTCCTATTTTCATTTTTTAGTAATTAATGAATACTATGAAAAACATTACAAACATTAAGAATAGTTACATCATTTTATAAGCTTTTCATTCACATATATTGCCTGTAACATCATAACTTTATGATGTTAAAGGTTTTCAAAACTGCATTCAACAATGCAACATTACATCTCGTAAAACGGTAATCATCTAAATGCCAAAGAATGTAAATGTTGTGAATAGTCACGCGACATATGTTTGCTACTTGTACAGCTCCTTTTCCTTTTTTGCTGAACACGAAACCATCAAGTGCTATTAACTTTAAGACCGCCCATCACAGGAATTGTTTAAACACAGGAAATAAGTCTGTGCTTCTAAGCTATTCACGTACTTTCAGAAATTTGATGTGTTTTTTATTCACTGCTTTTGCGTGTCTTATTTCTTTTAATTCTCTTTGCATGAAAATCATAGCTCAATAAAGATTTTAGCAATTTTTAGGAATATATTGGCATTGGCACACGTAGAGAAAACTGCAAAAATTAAAACTCATTTAGATAATTTTAGGTATTCTTATAATGAAACTTAATATAACATAAAACTTTTCTGACAAGATTAATTTTAAAAATAAATACAAGCAAAACAAGCTGATATGTGCCCCGCATCATTTCCTTGTACTGATTGCACTAATTATATAACATACCTTTTTAAGAACTAAAAAAATGGGTGCGTGTATAAGATACTCACGTTAAAGGTTATATTTCTTAGTTTCATTATTTTTTAAATACATTTTTCGTTCACTTTTATTTCCCTACACCTATACAGTATAGTAAATATAGAGAATGGCAATTGTTTTACAAAATCTTAATTCTTGCAAATGTTTTAACATTTGTAAGAAAATATTAAAACATTTTCAAAAACGTACGTTTCAATTGTTTTAACATTTGCATTTGGCGATTTTCCCGATGCTACGGGAAAATCGCCAAATATCGCATAAATCCCCCAACCGACACTGGCATTGGCTTTCTTATATTTTCGAGATATCGCCAAATTTGGCGCTATCTCGCTTTTCACAAGTGCTTTCTTTCTTTTACACTCGACTTTTCCCAAGTTGTCTCCAAATGAGCGACAATATACTTAACTATAGAGTTGGTTTCAGTAATGCTTTTGGGTAAATATCTTGGTATGGAAAACGACTGGAAATTTGCATGCAATTGATACAAAAATAACATAAAACACCTCTTTTGAAACATCCAATGGTAACCGAAAGGAGAGATGCACGGCTAGACCTTCTATTGGGATAGACACATGAAATTTCCCACATGAATAGTGGATGGACACATGAAATTTCAACCTTCTACATCTAAGTGTTTTTAAGTTCTGCGAGATACGCAGAACTCAAACCGAAAGATACTGAAGTCCCTATATTCATAAACTAAAAACAACTTGAGAAATAAAATAATTACGCATGTCCGCACTTTCCGAATTGAAGCCTTTTTCAGGGGGAAAACGCACACACATTTTAAATTTGTTATAGATATTATGCAATATATATATATATATATATACGAGGGGAGTCAAATGAAAACCATAATTATTTTTTTAAATATTATTTATTGGTCACACAGAGTACAGAAGTAAATCATTTTTCAGCATAGTTCCCTCCTCGTTAAATGCAAGTCCGCCAGCGCTTCGGAAGAGCCTGAATACCTGCAGAAAAAAAGTCTTTTGGGCGACGGCGCAACCACTCGTGCACCGCGTTGCGTACCTCTTCATCGGAGTGGAACTTCCTGCCGCCCATTGCTTCTTTGAGCGGACCAAATAGATGGAAATCGCTCGGTGCGAGGTCTGGCGAGTAAGGGGGATGTGGGAGGCATTCAAATTTCAGGTCTGTGATGGTCGCAACCGTTGCACGCGCCGTATGAGGCCGTGCATTGTCGTATTGCAGCAGCACACCGGCTGACAGCAATCCACGTCGTTTCGTTTTAATGGCAGGCCGGAGATGATTTTTTAGGAGGTCCGAGTACGTAGCACTCGTCACAGAGGTTCCTCGTGGCGTGTAGTGTTCCAAGATGATGCCCTTTTCGTCCCAAAAGAGGGTCAGCATAACCTTCCCTGCTGACGGCTGTGTCCGAAACTTTTTAGGTTTCGTGATGAGGAGTGGCGCCACTCCTTGCTCGCTCGCTTTGTTTCAGGCTGATGGTAATGCACCCATGTTTCGTCACCAGTGACGATTCGTGACAGGAAGGCATTACCGTCACGTTCAGCACGCCACAAAAGGTCTTCGCACGCATCAGCACGTCGCTGTTTCAGTTCAGGCGTCAGTTGTCGGGGCACCCATCTTGCAGACACCTTATGAAACTGGAGAACATCATGCACAATATGATGTGCCGATCCATGACTCATGTGTACACATGCTGCAATTTTGTCTATTGTCACACGGCTGTTTTCCAAAACGATGGCTTCAACGGCTGCAATGGTCTCTGGAGTCACAACGCGCCGAGCCTGGCCGGGGCGTGGAGCATCGGCCACGGACGTAACACCATTTGTAAATTTCCGGCACCATTCATAGATTTGTGGCTGTGACAAACACGCATCTCCATACTGAACCTTCATTCGCCTAAAAATGTTAATCGGTTTCACACCTTCACTTCGCATAAAATAATTTTTATAAAAAAACAGAACCGACTTCAAATTAATAATTGCGCTAAAAAGTAAAAAATAATTTCATTCTTTAAACAACATCGATGTGACTTTTAAACAGTTTTAGAAGTCGGTGCAAAATTAGAATAGATAAAATATTTTGTAATCATGAATCAATTACAAATATATATATTTCCGCAGAATTAGCCACAGTTCCAATATGAAGTAGCAAATGGTATAATGGTAATTAGACCCATAATTTTGCACCGACTTCTAAAACTATGTTTAAAAGTCACATCGATGTTGTTTAAAGAATGAAATTATTTTTTGCTTTTTAGCGCAATTTTTAATTTGAAGTCGGTTCTGTTTTTTTATAAAAATTATTTTATTTTATTCTTTTTAGTGTAAATACATTTTGTATATAAATACTCTATTTTTTAAGAAATCCATATCAAAGGGCAAAATTTCTTTAAATTAATGGCACTAAAAACTAATCATTTGTATGATAAATTCCCTTTTGAAGTCTATTTTAGCAAACAAACTGATTGGATTAATTTTTGCCACAGAGAAGCCTTCAGTCAAACTGTTGCTGTAATTTCTTTTAACATTATAGCCCATGACAAGAAACATGTTTTTAACAATGCTTTTATATTTATTAATAGATTTCCCAACAAAGAAAAATCAAGCCAAGCCTTCCCAATTAAAATAAAAAATACTTATTTTTCACTCGTAACGTTTTTTCTAAAAAACAAATGTAGGCAAATTGATTTGCAATATTTGAGTTAGACGACCCTCTATCGATTAAAGAAAAAATCATCAAAATCGGTTCATTTAGTCAAAAGTTATGGATGAAAAGACAAATAAAATACTTCATTTCTGCCCATTACTTTTGTTCTAATTATCGAATATGGTCAAACGAAAGTACGGGACCTATGGGAAACCACCCCTGATCGATTGAAAAAAAAATCATGAAAATCGGTTCATCCGGTGCGAAGTTATGAGTGGACAAACAAAAAAAACAAAAAAACGACATACATACAATACGAATGTATAACCTTCTTCCTTTGTGAAGTCGGTTAAAAAACCAAATCACAGAACACTGCTCCTCGCTGGTGCATGTGGCTAGTGGGGCTGCCATTTTGGAACTGTTGTTGCGCCGGTGTTTGTGCATCTGCTGACTGCTGCCACCTAGGAGACTTCCGGCATACTATCGCAAACAGGCATGCCAACTTACAGCTCACTGGCGCCATATGAGGATTTTTATTTCTACTTTTATGGTTTTCAGTTGACTTACCCTCGTATATATATATATATATATATATATATATATATATATATATGTATGTATGTATGTATGTATATTAGTAGAAAAATATTATACTTGATCGGTTCTTTTAGTTCTAAAATGGCCTATGTCAAATAACCAAATAACAAACAGAAAGTATTTTTTTTGAAAACTTTCTAGCATTTTAAAATGCTTGATATCTTTGAATTCTTTTTTCGCAACCGAAGAATTTGACTTTGGCCTCGTTAGAAGCACGCCAAAGATATATATATATATATATATATATATATAATACAAAAAAAAAGTTTCTCTGAGAGTAAAAAAAAAAGGAAAACTTTTCGTTTTAAATTATGTAACTTTTTATAAGCTTTTCAAGTGATAATGCGGAAATGTATTTTACAGAGAGCAGAACATTCCAAAATCCTCTTATGGGATAACGTATCTTGTTTTGGGATTGAATGAGCTTTGAACTGTGTGAATGACAGAATTTTGAAAATATTTCTTTTGATTGTTCATTTATTTCGATGTTTTTGTCCTTATTTTATGTATCCGACAGAAACCGGCAACGGTCATAATAACAACAACAACAGCAACTACAACAATAATAATGAAATAATAATAGTAATAATAAAAATAGCCTGTTTAAAATATTTTTAATTTATTTGCATACTGGAGAAGAATAAATTTAGTAGCAGAGCTACCTAATTATTTAAAAAACTAATAGTCTTAAAAAAAATTGTTTTAAGAAACAGACGGAAAATTTATCCAATGGTAAATGCAAGTGCTTCAAAATGAGATATTTAGAGAATATTACCCTCGCATTATCATCTGAATATTCCCATTAGCATTCCTTTTTTACAAGTACGGCACATTATGGAAAGGAAGTATTCTCCATCTTAATAAAATTAACAAAAGTTCATTCCGAACAAAACGATCTTATTTTCTCGTTACCAGCATCAATTTTTACGACATTAGTTTTCTTTTCTCAGTTTGGCATTATTTCACGAGTTCCCTTCCCTCATCATTGCAACGTTTAAAGTACTATAATTTTCTAACGGTTTGTTGCATTTTAAAATATGTTTCCACATATATGTAACGTTTCGACATTGAACGAAACAAGTGCAAAAATATAGCAGCTCATTAATTTGTTTCACTTATGAAAAATAAAATTTTAGGAAACGCGCAGTTTGTTTAAAATATGCATGACGAACTTTAATTTAGAATATTTTTAGACCAAAAAAATTAATAATAATTATTAAAAAAAAAAAAAAAAAGGAAAAAAGTTGCAACAAATATAAACTTATGCAGCACACTGTTAGAAATTTCATCAAGAAATTACGGTTAAACAACCGGCAGCAGTCTGTCCATCTAATTCAACGTTAAATTTATGGACTGGAACATTTTTCTATCTTTACGGGACCTAAACCATTTCCAATCAGCTTGGTTAAAAAGCCGTAAATACAAAAGTTTACGGTTTTATAACCATTTAAAAATGGTTTCAAGAACAAAATTTTGACCGTTTTAGAACCATTTTGAGTTGTAGAATCTTCGAGGCGTAGAAACCGTAAACGAAGCATGCGGGAATCGAACCCTCGTGTATGGTATACCAACCTTGCGCTCTAGCCATTCGGCCATCTACACCACTCAAAGCGGTAAATAAATATCTATTTTACTATTTTCTTACGGAAATTTTTAACTGCAAAAACATTAACAATTAAAGAAAATGTTATTTTATAACGAAACTCTAAACAGCTTTAGCATTTGGTTGTAACAGATTAATTTATGCGTCAGAATTCTTAAATGATCATTTCAGTCATAACTTAAGTTCAAATCAAAGCTTAAACTCAAAGTTCAAATTACCTTAAAAGCCAACACCATTAAGCGACTCAACTCGGGCCAACTCAAATATAAAGTTCAAATCAAAGCTCAAATTTAGTCATAGTGAAATTAATCAAGCTCAATAAATGACTTTAAAATAATGTACTGCAGCTTTTCCGTTGCAATTCAGCTGCTATATTTTCACCTTAGGTATTTTGAGCCATCCATTACAGTTTTAATTAAACTATGAGTCTATTCAGAAAAGTTTCCTTGTGAATATATATACTGTAGTAGTTTTAGTATTAAGAGTTAAATCACAAACCAACCGCTATAACCCATTTTCAATACGTAAGCAGATTGCTTGAATAGTGTACGTAATTAATTCGCGAAATGTTTTCAATTAAGTGATTATGTGCAAATTCTTTAAAATCCATGTTGTTTAAAGTTCAACTCTGCTCTGTTGTTACTTAAAGTTTAAGTAGCAAGTTGAGGAAAAAAGCACTATAAATAATGCCATGAAAACGACCGCCCACCTTTTATGAACATCGAAGTAGTCATTAAATAACATCACTAATTAATTATTCATTTCAAATTATTTTAGATCCACTAAGCTCAACCGTAATGACTACATAAACGTTCCCTAATGATAATTTATTCATACCACCTAAGAGCTAACATATATTATTCACAAATAGAGGATATAAACTCACGCAAAATCAAAAGGTTTCTGGACTTCTGTCATACTAGTGCTAGATTCTCTTGATCGTTTCTATTGATATTTTTCTATATATTCTATAGAAAAATAAATAAAAAATTTCTATTGATTCTATAATCGTTTTTATTGATATTTTTAAAATTTGAGTAAGATGTTCAATTTTTATTTTGTCATTTCATGTAAATTTCTCTTAGTATTTTTCTAAACGACAAATTATTTTGTAATGCATACAGTTAACCACATTAGTAACAAACATGACAAGACACATGTTTGTGTTTTGGTTTCAAGTACTGAACATTAAAATAACTTAATTAATTTTGGTGTGCTTACACGATGTTATGTGTATTTTAAAAGTAGTGAAAGAATTTCAGTCTGAAAATGTAAAATTTTGAATGATTACGTGAAAGCATGTCGCCGGCAGAGTTGCGTAGTGGTGCTTACATGTCGTTATTTGTATTTCAAAAGTAGTGAAAGAATTTCTGTCTTAGAATGTAAAATTTTGAATGATTACACGAAAGCATGTCGCCGGAAGGGTGGCGTAGTGTAAGGCATTAGCCTCGTATGACCAAGTTCGCTGCATCAAACCTGGCCCAAATCGGTGGATTTTCATAGTGCAGAAAATCGTCAGCGCCCATGTTGTATGATTATAGGGAATATTAAAGATCCCTTGTGTATCCGTTTGGCTTGGATACTCTCGGCTAAATTAATTCCCTAGTGCAGTTTCGCATCAATCAGAGCTCAGGTGCCGCCACCTAGGGGTAAACTGAGCGTCAAAATTCTCAAGTGGTAATAGTATCCGCCGATAGTGGTGCCACTTGAAATAATGATTGCCGGTTTCCGGTGAATGCACTCGGACTGCAAAAGTTAGTGACCATACGCAGCCCCATTAGAAAGTAAATGCATGTCTTGAAAATTTTTGTCATTGTCTGCCACGGCATGTTTTTACATAATAATGCAAAATATATTTTCTTAGACTCTAATTTTCAAAGTAAGCCTGAAGATGTGTAAGCACGCCAAAATTTATTACGTTATTAATATTTATGAATCTGAAATCAAACAAAAAAGTGTGACATACATTACAAAACCTATACGGAATTAACCATAAGTTGTTGAAAATAATTTAATAATCATAAGCCAAACAAAAGAATTAACACATTATTTCAATTTAAAATTGGTTAGAATTTAAAGTTTCTGGTTATATTTCGGGATTTTAAATCCGTGAGAAATCTACGCTATTCTACTCTTTTTTTTCTTAATCAACGGATCTTTCTTTGAACAGCATCAAAATATTTGAATCAATAAAGTAGTTAGTAAAAAAAGACTTATGCCCGATTATGTCTATGGCTTCAGCGGCACTCAAGAAACTTCTAAATCTTTATATTTTTCAAAGGTGCTTTTCAAAAATTCCTAATTTTAAATATTTTTTGGTGAAATTTATAAGTAAACAAAGCACTTTTAAAAAACAAGAAAATATTTTAGAAACTTTTCTTAAATTTTTCCACTCATAGAAACTATAAAAAATACAAAGACAAACATTGTCGACACTAGTTTTATACAATTAAAACCGACAATCATTCGGTCTTTTATCAATGTGTTTGATGTATATCGACATTCACCGGAGAATGTTGACATTCTCATATTGCAAACTTTCACAGAAACATGTTCCATAAGTAATGCGACATGATTTTTTTAGTCGCGGCTGTACATCACAGAGCATTTTAACCTGGAACACGTTGAGGGAGTTGTTAACTTTATAACGTACCCATTCCTTATCCCTTCCGACCTGCTGGAGAATCAAGACAAACATTCCCGTGAACCCTGTGTGAGCTTGACATAACACAGCACGTAAGATTGGCTTAATTAATATATATATATATATATATTGAAAAGGATGGTCGTCGCGAGCTGGCGAAGTGACATCAAAGACGCACGGAAATTTCATTATGACGACACCTTATTTAAGAAGGGGCAAAACGATTTGCCACTTAAGACTCCCACCCTCTCTCATTGCTTTCTCAGTTTCTATACCCTCCTGACTTCGCTTCCCCCGACTTCTTGTTGTTTCCTCGTTTAAAATGAGTCATGAAAGAAGAACAAAAGGACATGATTGAAAACATATAGGTTTATGTTAGATTGGCTCTGAAGGGACTTCCCAGAGAAGACCTACCAGGATGCCTTCTAAGCAGGGTTCGTGATTTTTAAAAATTTAAAAAAAATATATATAAAAAAATCGGATTTTTTTGTTTTAAATCAGATTTTTTTAAATTTAAATCGGAGTGTTTTATATTTTTTAAAAACTACCTTAATTTTTTTGGATATTTATTATGTTACATTCATAGAAACAATATGAAATGTTAATCAATATGGAAAAGCACATTTTAAGTTATTTTCACAGCATTAAATATTTTAAAATAATAATAATAATAATAAACAAATTTTAATACACATGTATGACTCAAATGAAACTTAACCCTACCAGGAATAAGTACAGAGAAAATGAATAAATTTAATCTGAATTGTTTTGCTGTTGAAAGCTATAAAAATGTAACAATTGTGTATGGCATAGTCCGTTTCAATTCAGGCAGGTAAAAATAAAATCTCACCTTCATAGTCTCAGAAGTTTTTGAATTTCACATATGTTAAAATATAGAACTATGTGAGTTATAGGTATGTTTTTGTTTTGCTCAAAAAAATTCCTGGCCCGAGATGCAGGCCGCCAAAGAGGGCGCCTTCGGCGCAATTTTTCACTTGCGATTTTTGACAAAAACTTTCAAGTGCTCTATTTCCTGAACGGTGCAAGGTATTTTGATGCGGTTTTTTTTATTTGAAAGATAACTATATTCTGTTTAAGATAAAAGGCTAAATTTTTAAACATCTATTTAACTTTTTTTGCTGCAGTCTTTTGAAATTTAAAAAAAAAAAAATCTTTTATATTTTTTTTCTCAAAAAAGCCAATTTCAAATTTTTTTTTTTTTTTTACTGTTGGTTAATACCATTAAGTACTACATTCCCTGAAAAGGAGAGCTTCCACTTTTGCGTTTAACGGTTTTTACAAGCAATTTAAGATTTTGCCACATATTTCATCAGTTTTGTTAACAACATAGTCATATATTGGCCTCATTAAGTCAAAATTATATTAATTTAATTTTCTTAATAAAAATTAGAAACATATCCCCCCTTGAGACAAAAGAAATTTACCAGTAGACAAACAGACAGACATACATTGCCCAATCTTATTGCCCGCTACTTTAAAATATTTATTGATTTCCTTCATTTTTTTAAATATCCTTTTCTCCTTTTTTCCTAGCTAGAGTTCAAATCTATTAATTGTTAATTTTAATATATGTGATATTCAGTAAGACATAGCTTTTTATATTTGATCTTCATATCTTGCTATTGATGTTAAGAAAACAAATGAGAAATACTACTGGGGGGGGGGGGGGAGATCAATTTAGGATTCAATCACTTTGCATTTTTCTTCCTTTTCTTTCATAAGGAACTTAACAAAAACAAAGCACATGCACGAAACACCATACAAAACCAAATACTCAAGTGAGAACCTTGAGGACTGAAGTCGGAGCAGGGTTCCATGTGAACAGCAGTTGAACATGGGTCAGTCGGCCCTAAGGGATCGGAGAAGTCCGTTCCGAAGCGGGACGTTACTACTGATTCGCCTGGCGATACGTCGTGTGCGAGTCCCGCTGCCGACCGAAAGGGAATGGGGTCAATATTACCCAACCCGGACACGGAGATTGGTCTCTCGGGACCCAGTGCGGCGACGCAACCGAACTCGGAGACGCCGACGGAGGACCCGGGGAAGAGTTGTCTTTTCTTTGTAAGAGTTCGTGTCCCTGGAATCGGCTCGTCCGGGGATAGGGATGTTGTTCTCGTAAAAGCACCGCGGCTCTTGCGGTGTCCGGTGCGCCTCTGCCGGCCCTTGCAAATCCGAGGGAGAGAGTGTGATTTTCGTGCCGGTCCGTACCCATATCCGCAGCAGGTCTCCAAGGTGAACAGCCTCTAGTCGATAGAACAATGTAGGTAAGGGAAGTCGGCAAGTTCGATCCGTAACTTCGGGATAAGGATTGGCTCTGAGGCCTGGGCCCGTCGGGCTGGGGTCCGAAGCGGGTGTGGCACTGCACCGGGACTGAGCGAGACTGGCCGCGTCATGTGGTCTGGTCCAGCCCGGACCAGCGTCGGGGCCTTCCCGTGGAATGCCTCAGCTGCGCGGGGCACCGGGTCGAGCGCCCGGAGCCGCCGTTTCGGCGGGCGACTAACAGCCGACTCAGAACTGGCACGGACTAAGGGAATCCGACTGTCTAATTAAAACAAAGCATTGCGATGGCCGGTGACCGGTGCTGACGCAATGTGATTTCTGCCCAGTGCTCTGAATGTCAAAGTAAAGAAATTCATCCAAGCGCGGGTAAACGGCGAGAGTAACTATGACTCTCTTTGTGGGAGTTGTAGGGACAGGGGTTCGCACGCGCAATACAAATCGCCTTCGGGTGGTTCTCAGCCTCTGCGTTCCCTAACCTGACAAGTGCCTCCTCGTGGCCTCGCCGGAAACTGACGGACCGCTTCGGCGGCGAATCAGGCTAAATCTTGTTCAGGTGGCATAGGGCTTCAATGTTGCCAGCCCTGTCGCTCCGAGGAAATTGGCCCTCGATTAATAAATTCAGAAGGGGCGCTTCCCACGGGGAGTGCCCACCAATTTGGAGCACAGTCGCAGCCCAGCGCGCCTGGGCAGAACTCCGGAGTAGTCCGGTTTGGCTGCGGCACTTGTGGCCGCTCTTTTGGGACCAAAAGTGGTCTGGGGGTGCATGTGAGAAGGGTGCATCCCGAGGTAGCCAACGCAGCCGTAAGCGTAGAGCGCGTTAAGGCACGTTGGACTGCTGAGGAGACGACGATGTTGGCCTGCTCGGAGGCGGGGCTGGTGCGTCGTGGCGTGAGATTTATAAACCAAGAGTTGGTGGCTCTCCATCCGGATAGGTCCATAAAGGCCATTAAGTGGAAAAGGCGTCAGCCTGAGTACCGACGGATGGTAGAGAACTTGGTCGCAGCCGACGTATCCATCGCCCCACAGGCAGTGACTCCCCCTATTGGGAGCCCTCCGACGCTGGGTGAAAATGGTGCCACTCAGCAGGGCAGTGCCGATGTCTCTTATGTCTCGCCAGGTCCGGCTACCTCGAACTCGAACGAGGAGGTGCAGAGGCCGGAGCTTGATTGCCGGTTGAGAGAGTTTCTGAATTTGCTGCCTGTCTCTTCCGGTACTTTCGCCGAGATAGACGAGGTAATCTTCTCTCTGGCTACGCTGTCTCGTGAAGCAGTTGCGGCCAGGTTAGAGGAGATTTGGAGGAAAATTTTTCGCCCAACCAAGGAAAGACGCCAGTCCAGGGTGCCGCCCTCGTCTCTGAGTGGACCCGGCGGTTCTCGCAAACGGCCACCCACTCGGCGGGAAATGCGGCGAGCACAGTACGCTAAAGTCCAGCAGAGCTATAAGCGAAAGAGGGCTCGCGCAATCGCGGACCTCTTGTAAGGGAAGGCGGAATCCCCCGCCATTACCCGCTCGCTCTGCCAGGATTTCTGGGTATCTGTGATGAGCCAACCTATCGCTCCGCTACCTCCCTTCCCCGGGGGCTCCCTAGTGGTGCCACGGACTGAGGTGTCCCTTGTGGACGTTCTCGGGCCGGTGGACTACGAAAGGATTTTGATGTGTTTGCCTGGGCTCACGTCGTCCCCGGGGCCCGACTATGTGACGCCACGCCAGGTCCGGGGGCTCCCTTGGGAATTGGTGAAATTGATAAATCTGGTGTTTTGGTGTGGGTGGTTGCCCGAAGCTTTTGGAGCGGCCCGATCAGTCTTCCTGCCTAAAAAGCAGGTAGTGACAAATCCGGGGGATGTAAGACCTATCACGGTCAGTAATGTGATAGGGCGAGCCGTAACGAAGATCATCAGCTGCCGGCTTCAGCCGTTCATTCATTTGGACGCGCGGCAGCGGGGCTTTCTTCCGGTTGATGGGTGCTTGGAGAATACGACTGTGCTTGACCTAATCTTGAAAGAGAGAAGGTCGGGCCGCCAGTCGTTGTTCCTTGCATCTGTCGATCTACAGAAGGTCTTCGACACCATCTCACAACGTGCCCTCATCGAATTGCTGGAGAATCGCCTTATCTCCAAAGGGGTTACAAATTTTATCAGACTACTTTACAAGTCTGGGCGCACTGTTCTCCAGTTCCACGATGGGGAACACGGCCCCATCTGCCCAACGGCGGGAGTTAGACATGGGGATCCTTTATCATCCCTCCTGTTTACTGTTGGGATGGATGCCGTATTACGTGCCTTGCCTGATCATTTAGGCATTCCTGTGAACGGCGGACTAGTGAACGCCGCCGCGTACGCCGACGATCTCCTACTTTTTGCGGAGATGTGCCAAGGCTTGCAGGTACTACTCAACAATGCCCATTCTGCCTTTTCTGCGCTTGGCCTAAAAGTTAACTACCAAAAGTCGTTCACGCTTTCTTTGGTACCCAGTGGACGTGAGAAGAAGATGAAAGTTTGTCCTAGCCGGTTGCGTGTCGGTAGCACTCCCCTACCTGCTCTACAGGTGGGCGACACCTTCCGGTATCTAGGAGTCGATTTCTCAGTCGCTGGGAGGGTCAAGTCAGATTTGGTAAAGTCACTAAGGGACATGGGCGAGATCCTGACCAAGGCACCGCTGAAGCCACATAGCAAAGACTTTATGCCTTGCGGTGTCATGTCTTGCCTGGGTTATGCCATACAATATCTTTGGGCCGGGTCTGCTGTGGCACCCTACGGCGGGCAGACGTCCAGGTAAGACAGTATGTGAGAAAATGGCTGGATCTTCCGCACGACACTACCATCGCTTTTCTGCATGCCTCAGTTCGGGACGGCGGTTTGGGTAACCAATCTCTCCGCTGGCTGTGGCCACGCCTTCGCTCTGACCGACTGTCCAAATTCATGGGACTGTCGGGGCCACACCATCGGGGGTAACCCCGATAAGGTGCGAATTGGACAGGTTGCGAAATTGGGCCAGACTTTCTGAAGGAACTGTCATAATGAGCCAAGGGTCGGAGCAAGGAATGTGGAGGAAACGGTTACGAGAGAGCGCTGACGGGGCTGGTCTCCGTCACGCACCGCTAGTTCCCACTCAGAATTTGTGGATAAGTGATGGAACATCCATGATGACTGGCCGAAATTTCATAAGATCGATAAAGACCCGGATTAATGCGCTGCCGGCCATGTCAAGGACTTCGCGTGGTCGCCCCGAAAAACGACGAACGTGCCGGGCCGGGTGCTCCACGCAAGAGACCCCTAACCACTGCATCCAGCAATGTTTCAGGACTCACGCAGCTCGGGTGAAGAGACACGACAAGATCGTGTCATATCTGCAGCGCGCCCTTGAGCAACGTGGGTTCGAGACAACCCGTGAGCCTCGCTATTGCTTGGCCTCGGGCACGCTCAAGCCCGATCTCGTGGGTAAGGTCAATGGTCAGGCCGTCATTATTGATGCCACCTTTGTCGGCGACAGTTTAGATGAGGGGGTAGCACACCGGGCGAAGGTTGAAAAATATTCCACGCCCGCCCTGAAGAACGCTGTCAGTACGATTACCGACTCCCGTCAGGTACGAGTGACATCGTGTACCTTTTTTTGGCGGGGAATCTGGTCGCGGGACAGTGCTGAAGAGCTCGTCTCAATGGGGATCTTGAATCAAACGAGACCTCAAGGTTCTTGCGGTTCGAGTGCTGGAGTCATCCTTTGACTGCTTTGGAGTCTTCAGCCGCATGAACGCTTCCTATCGGGGGGGGGGGGGGATCAACAGGGTCGGTGTTGGCTGAGGCTGTGCTCACTTTCGCTTTTTCGTTCTGGCTGCTGTCGGGCCACTCTCCTCCGGCACAATGTGCTCTGGGAGAAGACGTCTTTCTTTTACCTTCTTCATTCTTCTAAATGTGTTTAACACTTCTCCCTGGAGGCATTAAAAAAAAAAAAAAAAGAAAGAAAAAAAAAAAAGAAAAAAAAAAAAAAGCACGAAACACCATTACTTGCTTTATCTAAAACTTACGACATAATTTTGGGGAATGGTATGTTTTAAAACATGTCCATATATTGTAAGCTTTAATATGTTTTTAGTTCTAAAATATTAGTGTTTTTTCTTTCCCTATTTTTCTTTTTTGAAAAGATATTTCTAATATTTATCAGGCTGTACATAATTTAAAGCAGATGATTTTTTTTTCGAAAAAAAAAAAAAAAAAAAAAATCATTCATTTAACTCAATAGTTCTAACAAAAAGCAAGTCAAACAAAATGTTAAGGAATTTATTACTAATTTCAGTTAGCATTATGAGTTGTGAGGTATGGGGACAATAAACATCTTCTGAATTCAAAACACAAAAAAAATAATTTCATTAATTATGTTGTCCTGATAGTAACGAAATAGCATTCATCTTACCTTCACAGCTACAATGGAATTTAATATATCGTTCCATAAACAGTTACAGAAGCAATTAGCTAATTTTTATGCAGGTACTTAAAGAAGGAAGTAGAAATTTAATAGCGAAGTAAATATCAAAATATTTTCAATGGGGCAATGGAAGAGAATGTTGAGGATCTGCCTAATCAATTAAATCCTATATTAACTGCTTTAAATAATTTGAAGAACATAACTAAATTAGCCGAAGCTGTTACAAGTATTCAGGAAAAGCTAGAAAATATCCTAATTCAGCAAGATAAAGTAACTATACAATACTTTAAAAAATATATATGAACATACATTGACACCTTTCTTTCTTTTTTTTTTTTAGCAATCTCTAACCCCAAAATATAAAATAAGTGGTTTAAGAGCCAATTAAATTTGGTTAAAGAAAACACTGAACTATGAAGTATGGCCTGAAGTTCATAATTTGTGCACTTCCTTTTTGTGGAATTTAATTTGAAAAAGAAATTGCAGTCTATGTCAACATTTGAGTGTGGGAAATTGTAACTACTGTAAAATAATTCATTGGTAATAAACAACTAAAAATAATTCAGGTGCTCATTTTAGCAGCAATTGAACTGAAGTTTTTTACATTTGCATTCGTTCACAACAAGCTCAAAAAATAACCTTTGGGTAGCAAAGACTGCCAAACTTGTTTTCTTTTCAAATTACTTGATGGCAAATGGAATCAAGAAAATACCTAACTGTATGTGTTATAAAAAATAAATTTAATTAATAATCAATTTGTGATTATGAATAAATGATATACATAATTAGTTTTAATGGTTATTATACATATATTTACATTACTTGCTAACAACCTGGCGAATGTGCAGTAATTAATTTTTCTTACACATGCGTATTGGGTTGAAAGTACAGTGTATTGCATTTATTTCTCTAAATTTTTAGCATAAATATACATTTTTCAATGTAAATTCTTATTTTTACTTAAATAAATATTATATTCATTGTATTTTACTCAGAATGTCAATCTTAAGTTATGTTTATGGTTATGCTAAGCAATCTGGTTTTAAATTTAAAAAAAAAACTTTTTTTAAATTAAAAAAAAAGTCGCTCTAATATTATTTTTTCGCTCTAATATTATTTATTAAGAATTAAATGCCATGTCAAAGAAAATCAAATTAATACAATTTTGACTTAATGAAACCAATATATGACTATGTTGTTTACAAAACTGATGAAATATATGGCAAAATTTTAAATTGCTTGTAAAAACCGTTAAACGCAAAAGTGGAAGCTCTTCTTTTCAGGGAATGTAGTACTTAATGATATTAACCAACAGTAAAAAAATAAAATTTTTGAGATTGGCTTTTTTGAGAAAAAAAAAAAAAAAAGGATTTTTTTTTTAAAAATTCAAAAGGCTGCAGCAAAAAAAGTTAAATAGATATTTTAAAATTTAGCCTTTTATCTTAAACAGAATATAGTTATCTTTCAAATAAAAAAAAGCGCATCAAAATACCTTGCACCGTTCAGGAAATAGAGCACTTGAAAGTTTTTGTCAAAAATCGCAAGTGAAAAATTGCGCCAAAGGCGCCCTCTTTGGGGGCCCGCATCTCGGGCCAGGAATTCTTTTGAGCAAAACAAAAACATACCTATAACTCACATAGGTCTATATTTTAACATATGTGAAATTCAAAAACTTCTGAGACTATAAAGGTACCCCCCTGCCTGAATCGACACGGATTATACCGTATACTTAATTTTTACATTGAGCGTACTTTAATCATTTTTCCATTTTATAAATGAAAAAGATTGAAATATTTTTACCCATTTAGTAAAATTATATGCTCACAGCATTACTAAAAGCTGAAACTTTTTGTTTTAATCAAATATCGTTATTGAAAACTTCTATGATAAAAAAATATTTTAGAAGGTAAAAACCTTAAGCTTTTAGTTGACATGGCTGAAACTTTAAGGATACAGATTCTAAGTTCTAACAATTGTTGTTTTAAACATTATCATTCTGAATTATTTATTGTGTGGCATTTATTAAATTGATCAAAAATACTATTTTTAAGATAAAAAACACAAAATGGTTCTTGATTATTATGAATTTCAATTTGAATGATGGAATGAATTATGCTTTGCTGTGGAAGATGCTTGAAGAATAAGAGTAATATGGTAAAATTTAAAAAATAGTAATTGGTTCTAAACTTATGAAATATGTTATGCACACGGAGAGATAGACCTAGGAAGTTTTGTTTGAAACAGTGGTTATTTCATTTTTACAACACTTTCTAACATTATAAAATAAATGATTTTTTTTAAAGAAATCATTTGGTTTAAATCAACGATTTAAAAAAAAAATCACTTGATTTAAATCGGGATTTAAATCATAGTTTAAATGAAGCTGCTTTAAATCAACGAGCCCTGCTTCTAGGTATAGAAACACTGTATATAGAAGTGTGTGTAGGCGTAGGAGGCTACTATTTTGAAGATTTTTTAAAACTACCTATGCACATTTTTTCAATCAATACTTTTTTTTTTAATGTAGCATTACTTATGGAACGCACATTGTTATTAAGAGTTCGTAAAATCGAGCGTCATCTGTACACACACACACACACACACACGAATATATATATATATATATATATATAGTAAAAATTCTCCTAACGGATACTTATTTTAGGTGGAAAGTTTTTAATTCCCCGGAAGCAAATCATTAACCTAAAAAACCCCTTTTTTGCGAACACGTCTAGATTACGGACAAATGTTTTTATCCCTCTGGTGTTCGCTATAGAAGAGCTTTATTGCATATATATACATATATATATATATATATACACACATGTACTTTTGTAATAGTTTACAGAATTCTTTATTCGATTCGTAGAATTTTGGCTAATCAGAATCCCCGTGAAAAATGTAAATTCTCATCTCATTCTTTTTTTTTCGTCAACGTGATGAATGCTTCCGGAATAAAGAGGAAACGAAACGCAATTTGTTACCGCCTCGAATTCCAA
Source organism: Octonoba sinensis (assembly GCA_038502835.1). Taxonomy (NCBI): domain Eukaryota; kingdom Metazoa; phylum Arthropoda; class Arachnida; order Araneae; family Uloboridae; genus Octonoba; species Octonoba sinensis. The sequence goes on from CM076604.1 coordinate 69,199,658, forward strand.
AGCATGTAAATAATCGCATTCGCTGCCGTCAATCTGACTGAAACTGAATTAACTTCCTGGCTGTAAATCTTCCAAACGTAATGTGGTTTCTGTTTTCATAAATTTTTCCCGCTATTATCGGAAACCAAAGGTTTTTGTTCGCTCTGGGAGAAAATCCTATGTCAAAATAAAAATGCTATTCGCTCACATTTCAGATATGCGCATTCAGACAGAAAACACAATGAAATGAGTCATTTTTAGAATTTAATTTAATGTCATCCGTGGTGTAGATTATTTTGCTATATCACGCCGTTTTACTCATTTTTCATTCGTTTTTTTTTTCCAACAACAATTACCAGCTTTCATGGCATCCATCGATCAAAGTTTATTCGAAATCCTAATATAACTTTTTAGCAGAAGAAATTGAATTGATGTAACATGTATATTTATGTGATTCATAAATCTCTTTTAGGTTAGAAAGAGTGATATTACTTTGTGGCACTAGAAGATGAAATTCCCACAGAAGGGAAGGGAAGGGATTTGCAGGATTTTATTTTTCTAGTTTTCTTTTGAATGAGCATCATGCTGTAAAAAATATGCAATAATAGCAAAGAAAAAATCTGAGAATACTTTAAGGAGGAAAGGGCATTTAAAAATTTCCAGTAATTTATTTTTACACGAGTTGATATGAATGAAAGATAGACGATTTGACCTCAGGATAAAGTATAAACAAGGCTTTGTTTATAATAATAATTTAACTTTGTGCAAGTAAACTGTAATATAATTTCACGTTAAGAAAGCACAAATAAGCATTAAAATGCAGACATATATTTCGGGATTGCTTGGAATCCCTTTTTCAATGCGACAGGGAGCTTCTAGATGCAAAACATCTAGTTCGTTAATTGCCGAGGTAAGGCTAAGGCATTGTTTCAACTTTGTATTTCGTCTGTTCGTAAACTTATTTGTTACGCAGTTACGAACAAATGTTTTATTAGCTATTCTCCAAATTTGATATAGAAGTTCCATAAAGTCAATGACTGTTAATAATTTCGTTTTAATTACACTTGCTTCATCTAAAATATCTGGCACTATTTCCTGAAGAGTTTTTTTTATCGTATTATTTTCCATTCTTAACATTTTGTTAATATTAGAGGCCGTTGTGATAATATACTACATATGCAGTACATTATCACAATAAAATGGCATTCAATGGAACTATATCTTTTATAGTTCCGTTTGAATACTCTATAGCGGATGGTTATGCTTCTTTTTTTTTTTTTTTTGGCATTGAAAAGATGTGTGTGATGAGGGGCTCGATTTAGAATGGTCATTATTACCACCAATAAAATTTTTATTACATTCAAGTCCTATACTTCCGTCGACAGGGTGGCGTAGTGGTAAGGCGCAAGTCTCGTACGCCCAAGATCGCAGGTTCGAACCTGGGCCAAGTCGGTGGATTTTCAAGATGCAAAAAATTGTTTGCGCCCATGTCGCATGATTGTGCGGCATGTTAAAGATCCCCTGAGTATCGGTTTGGCTCGGATACTCTCGGCTAAATTAAATACAGAGTGCAAGTCGCGTCAAATGAGAGCTCAGGTGCCGCCATCTAGGGGAAATTGAGCGTCCAAATTCTCAGTGGCAATGGCATCCACCGACAGTGGTGCTACTTGAAAAAATGGATGCCAATTACCGGGGTACGCACTACGTCTGCAAAGGTTGATAATCATACGCAGCCCCATTAGAAAGAAGGGGGGGGGGGAAAGAAGAGGAAACAAGCTCTATACTTCCACGCCTGTCCAAGCTTCGAATAAATTCAAAAGCCGAACAATATAAATAGCAAAATCAAGAAAGTATCTTTAGTTAAGTAACGTGACAAGAAAAAAGAAGTACAATTTAAAATATTTTTTTTAAGCTACCAGGCATTCGGTAGATCTTTATTTTCGATCCTCATACACACTATTGCAACATTGAAATAGGATTTCATAAGACTTGTTAGAAACTAAATTCATAAGCATAAAAATTGTTATTTCTTAGCAAACAGTATTCGATGGCTTTTCGAAATTAACGAACGGTAACAGTAGTTACAAAAATCAAAAGTAGCAAAGATAACAAAAAAAAAAAAAAAAAAAAAAAAGAAAAAAAGTCGGTAATAAAATTCCTTTTCTAGGAATTTATAGGTTTTCTATTATTTATATTTCAATTTTCCTAAACCGTTTGATGTAGTGTCACGGGTTCGTAAATGGATTATAAAAAGATTCGTGATCTTCCGAATTGATATAAAATTTATGTTCTTTTTCGGGCGCGATAAAGGAAGTTATAAGGAAAAGAAAAGAATGAAATTTTCTGATCTTCCAGTCAAGGAATAAGTAGTGTAAGAAAAGTATTCTGAAGGCAGAAATGCGATATCTTAGTAGAAAGTAGGATTATATGTTTTTTTGAAAGAAATGTTATCTAAAATACAGCGAGATTTTCAGTCACATTTATTGCGAATTGAAAGGTTTAATATCTTTTTATCCTTTTTTTGTAAGTCAAGAGCGTTTAGCTTCTACAGATATTAACTTTACTCTTTCAAATTTTAATTTTTGCTTTATTTTAGCATTCGAATGTTGGTATCGTAAAATTTTCTCTGCAGTTTGGTTTTATTGCTTTCAATTGCGTCATCGTTTTGATATAAAGACTTATAACACTTTATAAGCAATTTCCTGAAGAGGGAGTTTAGTTTTAACGACTCATGGCATACAATGGCGTGGAAGAATTTATGGAGTGGCTAAAGTGTGCAAGTTCTCTATACATGCCACACAAATAATTGAAAGCTATAATTTTTTTGGTATATGCGTCAATATTGTAGACGATCTAACCCAAATGGCTGTAAGTTATTCTTTGTATATATATATATATATATATATATATATATATTTGCTGTTACTGAAACAAACATTTACTCTGGGGGAAAAAATCTAATGACTATCGATTGCCTCGCTTTTGCGCAAATTAATTAATATATAATAGTTTAGTAACCGAAATAAATAGAGAAATGGAACACGGAGAGAGAATAAATATAAACATAAATGTACGTAATTTTTGTTGTTGACATTTTACTTTAAATTTACGGAGTTTACCTGGAGTTTTCTCATAAAATGCATACCGAGACGTGATAGCAATAATGTGACATAAATTAAATATTAATTTTTACTGACGCAAATTAATATTTAATTTTCAGGAAATTTGTTCTCACGTAGTCTTATACGCGGGGAAGATGCCACAATATATTTTACGATGCAGCATGTTGTGAGCTAATCGGTTTATGCGCAAATCTCTTGACGTGACCACAATGAAGTTTAAAATTTTATTTCAGATCTTTGGCAGCACTTAAAAATACTTAAGTTGAAATTCCTAAGTTTAAAGTCCTAACCAAGATTGTAGTTACAGTCAATTTCATCCAATCTAAAATTCAACTGATAAATGCAATGGATTCAAAATATTATTTATTTTTTTAATTGTTAGAATTTAATCTTCGATAGGGTTTCAAGTTTTTATATGTAATGGAAAAATAATCATTTTTAAGATTGCAACGAAAAATATACAGGTTACATTTCAATTTCGTTAGTTCTAAATTTATAATTAGAAAAAGCTCAAGAATAAAATGAATTTGAATTTTTATTAAGAGCACTTAAAAATACCTATAAGTTGAAACTTGTAAGTTTAAAGTCCTAACCAAGTTGTAGTTGCAGTCAATTTCATCCAATCTAAAATTCAACTGATAAATGCAATGGATTCATAGTATTATTTATTTTTTTAATTGTTAGAATTTAATTCTTTGAAAGGATTTCAAGTTTCTATATGTAATGGAAAAAGACTTATTTTTAAGATTGTCGCGAAAAAAATATAGGTCCCCTTTCAATTTCGTTAATTCTAAATTTATAAATAATAAATGCTCAAGAATAAAATGAATTTGAATTTTAATTAAGATTTAATGTGACCTTGATTCGAAATTAAGTTCACTAAGCACTAGTATTTCTTTCATTGCAATTAAATAATTAGTAAAATAATGCTAATGCTTACTACCGTAAAACCTGTCATTTCTATTTTGCTTGTGGGTGAAATTCTTAGTTTTATTACATTCAAAACAATAGTGAAAATAGATTAATTTTAAATAGTTCTAAATTCTTAAGAAACAAAATTAAATCATACATCATAGATTGTGTGTAATTGGTGTTTGACTTTGTGAATAATTTTAAATTTGACAAATTCTTTCGATTACAACGTACAACGATTTTCTAGAAATTTTAATATTCGACCGCCGAATATTCGCTATCCGGCCTTGCCAAATATTCGGCTTCGGTCTATTCGGCCTTGAAGAAAGGACCGAATATTCGGATTCGGCCTGGAAGAAATGGCCAAATACTCGGTATTCGGCTATTCGGCCAAATCACTATTCGTTACATCCCTAATGCTAATCCTAGTGTGTTAAAAATTACACAAGTGTTGTTATGAAACAACCCCTACTTCTGGTAGAAGAAAGAAAAAAAAAAAACAAGAAAAAAGAAAAAAAAAAAAAAAAAAACAACACCCGACACTTTGTTTGTTTTACTGTATATTGTTTTACCCCTCTTTAACTAAAATGAATTAAAGAGTTCATACATCATTTAGGTTAATGACTTCATTTTGACATTTTGATTTAAAAAAGTTGAGAAGAAAATTGAGCGTAATGCCCTCCAATCTGAATTATTTTTACATTTTTGAATTTTTCTCAATTTTTGTATTTAGTGTTACTTTTACTAAAATACTGTAAACATTTTGTTTGAACCAACGCTCTAAACAATTTTTTATTTTATGCATTCTTTATCTGTTATTTTATGACGCATATAACATGAATCAGCATATTATTTTTGTGAAAACAAATAGTCATCCTGTTCCACATCTTATTATTCATTAACCGTACTCCAGAGGCCAGCATCACGTTGCTGCATCGAAACATGAAATTATGCATTAATTTCAGTTCAAGCAAATCAGCTTTCAACAAGCCTCCTCAGTTATTGATGAATGATCCGCGGATGCCTTCAAACCAATGTAGAATATTTAATTAAGGTGGCTTGTGGGATATTTGAGAGCTTTAAATGAATAATGTTTTGATGTTTCCAGTAATCAATATGCAGGAAGCGAATACGAACTGATTTGTGATGTTCAGGTAAAATCCTTTTCAAGTTTGCTGAGGTAGCAAAGTGCGCAAATAAATTACAAAAAATGTTTGTTGAAACGTGAATTCATAACGCTTGCAACTTCGCACTCTGATGAACATTCCTGAGCCTCGAGGTGGTTAAATCTTCAATGTCATCTCCAACCAGTTGCATAGGCGGTAGAGTATCATCAAGCGTCTTGGCTTCGGGTTCGAGTCTTGGACAAAGTATGGATGCTATTGACAGATATATTGTACAGCATTTCTTCTGATCATGTCTTAGTGGCACAGAATCCACTTTAAGTTATGGGTTCCGTATCAATGAATAGGGTCATTCGGTTTCGACCTGGTTAGTCGAATATAAGCACAAGAATAGCGGCCATCTGAGTTACAATCAATGTATCAAGTACCTAAATAGCATCGCGTGTTTGATGACTTTGCTGCAAATCAAACACAGAGTTATAATTATTTTAATTCATTCCGTTAAAAATCAAAATTTAGAAACCATATTTGATATTTTGCCATTAATTAGTGCAGGAGAGATTTAGATACAAAGTCAAAAATCCGGAAAATTATCATAGTAAAATATTTATTACACTATAGTTTATATTGTTAACATAACTAATATTGTTACGCGTATAATTTTTCTTCCCTGTTTTCCTAGAGTCTCACAAAAAAAAAAAAAGAAAAAGTCCCAACTATTAGGGTATCTACTTTTCTTTCGTAGTCCATTGATAAACAAACAGGCAAAATTGCATTATTGATTTCTTTATTGCATTTTTTTCTCAGCAGAAATGGAAATGAATAATGAAAACGGATTTTAGAAGGATCGTGGATATCCAGAAATTTCGAAAGTACGAACTGCAAAACATCCAGAATTTCTCCGGAGCACAACGTCCCTGTTTAGTTCCTGAATTAGCGTGTATCCTTTACATTAATTGTCTGTTGTCTGAAAAGACAGAATTCTTGTAAGATTTGATAACACTTTTATACGGAAACATTGTAATGAAAAACTAGTAATATACTTTGTAGATTAGTATTTCCTGGTTCTAATGACGCTCGTTGCTTATACCTCATCAGAACTATCGTCAATTTAAAAGTTTAGGTATAATATTGTATAATGGATGCGATTGGAAGGGATGTCCCACATAGACCCTATTGGAATCTAACTATGTTGCCACTCCTAGTGTGCTAAAAGTTACACAAGTGTTGTTATGAAACAACCTCTCCTTCCGTCCCCCCCCAAAAAAGTAACTACATTTTGTTTATTTTACTGTATATTGTTTTTACCCCACTTTAACTAAAATGAATTAAAAAGCTCATAAAGTATTTAGATAATGACTTCACTTTGACATTTGATCAAAGAAAGTTAAGGAATTTCCAGTAAAATTTGTAGTTATCCAACACAATTCATGTATACCATATATCTATCAAATTAACTTCATTAAAGCAGAACGTAACTCCAGATTAAAAAACATATATATGGACACCAAATGACTATTATTAGGTCATTTGATTATTTCTGTAGAGAACTGGGTACTTTTCCATTTTACCGGCGCAGGCGATAAAGTCGCCAGCAATGATGCAACCAACGCCAAACGGAATATCGCCACTGGTAACCTTTTGCGTTCTGTCGCCAAAAAGCCTGCTTTGCGCCGGTATAATGGAAAAGTACCAAGAACTGTAATACACGTGATGCTTTCGTTGAGTTTTAATAATAATGAAGTACTGCTTTTATTAATTTATTATCTTCTATTCTAGAGCATGGCTTCTCATAACTTTCCCCCTCAACAGCAATTTAACGGAATGCCACTAAATGTTTCAATACGTAATGTAATACAACATGATTTCAACTGATAGTGAAAATTTATAACTGGAGCTACTCTAATTCCAAGCCTAAGCCAATATAAGGGTATTATTGTGAAATCATGTTACAACGAACTCCAAGATGCTGGGAAAATATTTCGTTGTAATGGAATGCTTATTTCTATCCCAATGTCGTTTAAAAAGGTACTAAAAATTAAATTGTAACGGATTCAAGAAAATGTATTCAACATTCATTCATTATTACAGATATGACATTGTATCGGTATTCGTTGTAACCAAATTTTATTGCAATGCATTTTCGGAATATTTTATAGTAACGTTTCACTCCTTTATGATATTATTTCAGCCGCAAGCGGACAAAAGTCAATCTTTGTTATACTTGTATATCTGTTATACGTGGAAATCAGTATATGTTTATTATGCTATTTATTTGCCCTTTGTCAACTACGTCATTCCTTAGTTATAACAGAACTTTTAAAATTCTGCTTAATTTTGATTTTCTTCATTCATTCTAACAATTTTTAATGCATTTTCCCTTTATATTGTATCAATTTCAGTAATGTTAAGTGGATTCATTTGATATAAATCAAGTTCGGAAAGTATGTTAAGAAAATAACATAAATAACAGATTTCGTTGTTGCAATGAAACTGGACAAGTTTACCAAAAGTCTTTGCGCAATTAATGACAATAATTATTGAAGATCAATAATTATATACGTTTAAATATTAAAGATAGAAAGATTTCACGTAGTCTCTTGGAAAGTTTCATTTTATTCCTACCTGCTCTAATGTAAGATTTTAAAAACAACTCTTGCTCCAAGTCTTAAGAAAGAAATTAAGTGTGGGCGTAAGAATGTAATTTAAAAGAGAACATGTCAGCTCCCTCCCCCAAATAATGTTACCGACCTGATTTAGCACTCAGAAATTTTGCTCCAAAACTTTTTATTGTTGTATTTCCCAACAATAAATTCCGAATTCCATTTTTGAAAATCTGGTAGCAATGCCAATAAAACCTCCTGTGAAGAAATTTATTGAATTCTATTATTCATGTTTCAATCTCCGTAAGATGTCGAACATAGTGTCTAGAATTCGTAAATGGATTATAAAGGAGTTCTGTGACGTTGAGAATTGAAGGAAATATTAAATTCTCTTTACGCACGTACAACTCAAGGATGGAATGGAACTTTCGGGGGAAAAGTTACAGAAAATGTCTTCGAGTAAAGAATTTTTCAAATTGCAACAACAGATAAAGTACGCTTAAAGCCGTCTTGTTACGAAATATTTCATTTTGTTTTTCAAGAAATATTTTTAAAAATATATTTATAAACAATGTATTTTTTCATAGATTATTATACATCTCGATGTAACGGCCGGAAAATCATAGATTATTATATGCTCGATATAACGGCCATCTGCGTCCCACAGAAAAAGGTCTTTATAACTAGTGGTCGCTATAAGAGGTAGAATTTTCTTTAAAAAATATACATTCAGTTTTTCCATTAAAATTGGTAATTTAAAAAAAATCCAACTAAATGCTGAAATTACTTTTAATGATTGGAATTTCAAAAAAATTATCAGTGCAAAATATTAACATATTTTAAAGTAGAAAATATAGGGAAAAAATTACATTCGCTGGAAGCAAAGCTTCTGAGCCGACATGACACCTAGTACGGTCGCTGTATTGGATTAGATGATTCAGAAAGGTCGCTACACCGAAAGCAAATTAACATAGAGTTCATAGGGATAAAGTTGGGACTTTTACCACTGGTCGTTATAATGGAATGGTCTTTATAATGTGTGGTCGTTATAAAGAACGTTGCCTCTATTATTATTTACTAATTACAAGGATATATGTGAAGAAATGCATTCATTTACCCCCATGTGTCACAATGTGACACATGAGCAGCATGAAAAATGTGGTAACGGTATGAAAACAATAGAAAAATACCAAGTGTTCAAGTGCTCAAATTTAATATGCTGGATTTCATCTTTTAAATATAGTACGGTGCAATTAGGCCGAAAAATGGCCTAACCCCAACATCCAAAGTAAAAGTTTCCCTCCAACTCCAAACTGTTCTATACGGTCCACATATTGTTCGGTAAAAAGTCACACCATTTTGAGCGTCGGGTTTGGGGGGAGGAGGGGGGGAGATGTTGGTAAATTAGTAGTTTTTATTTGTTTTTTTCAAATATTTCGAAAATTATGTGCTTTAGCACAAAAGTGTTATTTACAAAAATAATCTACATTAAATTGCGAACAAAAATGATAAAATACATATTGTTGCTAAAGTGAACGGTTCCAGAGTTACGGAAGGTGTAAAAGTAGACATTTTTCCTATTTTTTAGATTTTTTGAAAAAACGAAATTATAACTACTATATAAAGGAAAATAACTAAATAATTTCATTAAAAAGTAATATTGTACAGTCGTATTGTAGTCCAAAAGCAGCTAAGAGTCACGACAGAGGGTTAGAAGCCAAAAAATAGTGGGAAGGAGAATCGGTATACTACAAGCGCGGACCCCAGAGTGTCGGTCGACTACTCACGTACAGCCTGCACCAGCCGCCCGCCCCTCTCCCACATAAACTTTCTCATGTATTCTCTTTCGTTCAGTCGTATTTGAAGACCCGTTCATTGCGTTTTGGAGTGTTATTTCCTGTAAAGTTCCGCTGCCATTTTTTTGTTGTTCCTCTTTAGAATACCGTGCGAATTCGGTGATAATCACTTCAAAACTATGACGGAGTGTGTGTTGAAACCTTGTAAGGACAAGGGTGGTGAACTAATTACTAACTCTGACTAGAAAGGTGGTGGAGAAGATAATTTAGTGCAGTGAAATTCGTCAAGATGGTGTTAAAGAAAAGTTACTGCAAAATGACTCGTTTCAAGTACATAGTATTGCAGGTGTGCGCATCGTCTCTTCAGAGCAGCACGTGGAGATACGAGAGGTAAGGCAGAAAAGAAATTGCAAGGATTTGCAAACTTTAATTTCTTGGCTTGAGGAACACAATCCGTTTTCTAAAACACCTGAACTCTCTTTCTTATCAGCAGGGCTTGTAGCAGATGAAAACGTGAACTCTGATAAAGCATTTGAAGTTGGAACACTAGCCTTGAAAGAGGTTGAGAACAAAACATTCAATGAGGTACACTTGAAAAGAAAGTTAGCTGTTAAGTCTCTAGTCTCTATAACTAAGTCTATGACAATTAACAAGAATACTGTATGTGTGAAACCTAACACTCTCTTACATCGGATGGTATGCACAGTAAGGAGTGATGAGAGACTTGAAAACATATTTCAATTTGAATTATGTGATTATCCTCCATCCTTGTTCGACGAATCTGGCTTGATAAGGAAGGGTAAGAAATCTTCAATGGTGACTGTTTTGGTTCCAGATTCAAATGAATCATCATCAATCACTCCCAGATCCAGAGTATATTACATCATTGATGGAGGTCACCTCCTTCATCGTGTTGTTCGGTGACGCCCAGCTACCTTTAGACAGATTTGGGAGCAATACACAGATTACATACTTACTCATTATGGACCAGCAACTGTTGTTTTTGACGGATATGAGCAAGGAAACACAAAAGATGAACAACACTTACGTAGATCACGTTCCACCACTAACATTGAAGTGAAAGTAGAAGACTCAATCCTTGTAAATATCAATCAAAGTGAATTTCTAGCTGACGCTAAGAACAAAATGGGCCTTATTACTCTCCTTACAGTACACTTGCAAAGAGGTGGTTGCTCAATTCAACAAGCATCGGGTGACTCTGACTTATTAATAGTTTTAACAGCGATTGATGAAGCTAAGAAATTAGTTGTAGCTTGTGTAATTGGTGATGACACGGACTTACTAGCCTTGTTGACTGTTCACGCACCATCAGAGAACAAATTGAAAATGGTGGTACCAAAGAAAGGCAATCAGCAAGAAAAGAGTACACTATATCTGAAATTCAATGAGGAATTGGGGACATGAAAGGTGTACTCTTAGCAATATACGCCTTCACAGTATGTGACACTGTATCAGCTATCTACAAGAAGGGGAAAATTTCATCGTATAGGAAACTGCAAGCCAACAACGCTCTTTGTACGAAACTTATTCTAGTCTTCAACGACCCCAAAGCTGACCCCAGTGCAGTGGCTGACGATGGAAAGCATTTCCTTCTTGCAATGTTTGGAGCCAAGAACACTGAAGATCTAGATTATTTTCACTACCAGTGTTACTTGCAGGCTATTGCAAAAGCAGCCTATACAACTCATTGTTCAAGTTGGCTGCACTTCCTCCCACTTCAGCAGCTTTCAGACAGCATTCATTTAGGACCTACCCCCAGGTGCAGCTAAAGGTGCAGTAGTGGCTGAAGAATGCGATAACAGGGACACGAACATCTTAGACGAAGATTAAGAAGAGGAGGGTGTTATGTTTGAAGAGGATTGAATACTGATGAATAGTTTACACTAATTTAAAAAATTTAAGGAAATATGGTTGCGATATGCAGCCAAATATGCCTATTTTCTAAAGAAAAACTTCGAAAAGCTGCAGTTTTAAAAAATATTATGATTTAAAATGACATAATTATCTATCATAATTATTATACAGATAATATTTTTATATTTTAAAATCATTTATGTTATAAAGATGTTCATTTAAAATGTGAGAGAAAGCTCATCTAGAGAAAGCTCAGAGCAGGATTCTCCGTACCACTGGTTTATGTGGCCTAGCCCAGTGGAGGCCTCTTTTCCTTTAAAAAGTAGCGACCCTTGAGAAAGGTGTGAGGTTGTTGTTCCTTCAAGGGCTTATCACTAACATACCACAGGGCCACGAAAATCCTAATTTGCTTTTACAAAACATAATCCTGTATAAAAAAATTAATTTCATTCGTGATATTGTCATTTAAAAAAAAAAACTTAAAAATACGAAAAATGTCTACTTTTATACCCTCCGTAACTCTGAAACCGTTCACTTTAGCAAAAATATGTATATTACCATTTTTGTTCGCAATTTAATGTAGATTATTTTTGTAAATAACACTTTTGCGCTAAAGCGCATAGTTTTCGAAAAATTTGAAAATAAACTGATAAAAACTACAAATTTACCAACTTCTCCCCCCCTCCCCCCCAAACCCGACACGCAAAATGGTGTGACTTTTTACCAAACAATATGTGGACAGGAAAACAGTTTGGAGTTGGAGGGAAACTTTTACTTTGGATGTTGGGGTTTGGGTCTAATTGCACCGTACTAATTATGGTCATAAGTGATTTTTGATTCTGGAATTCATGCTTTTCTGTTGTGCATTAAAAGAGCCAATTAAAACCAATTTAGAGAGCAAAATAAAAGATCAAAGGTTCGTCAATCACCGAAAATAGTGAGTTATTTAGCTCTTGTAAGTAAACAATTTAGTTCAAATTTGAAACGAAATTAAAAATTTCCTAGTAATTTCGTATTTTTTTATTTCATAAGGAATAAAATAATTTATAAATGCAAAATTTAGAGCATTAATATTAACGTACTTAAATAGCTACCTTTTCCCTTATAACAGTTTCACCTTTTGAAAGAAATAAAAGACGTTAAATATATTTTGAAAACTGAAACAGTTAGGGTTTTTTTTTCCGTTTTATAAGCAAATACTATTATAAAAGAATCGATAAAATTTATATGTTTGTTTAGCTCTAAAAGTCTTGGAACACTTTTTGTAAATAAATTAAATGATAAAAGAATGCATAAAATTAAACATTTTTCGAGGGCACAAATTGTTAAGATATTTCAATTAACTGCAAAAATAAAAATTACGACAAAAAATATTTGCTTAAAATATTTTTTATAATTAAAGTAAATTAAAGGGTGAAGGAATTCACAAAATTAAATATTTTTCCACCTTTCGATGAGCTATTTCAATCAAGTAAAGAAATAAAAATTGCAACAAAAAATAAATTAATTTTGTTACAGGAAAAAAAAATGATACTTTGAAGTATAAATTTATTAAAACTAAATTTTCAGAAGCCTAATAAGTTCTATATTGACACAATTTTCCGAAAACTAATTTTGTAAGCAATATGTTTCCAAAATGTAAAAATAAATTACAACTATCTTTAATTTAATTTGGTAAAAATATGCATTAATCAAGCCTTTCGAAATTTTCTTGAGTTGATTTCATGAAACAAGTTAGCATAAAACTATATTATCTTCGCTATGTTTCAGCAAGGTATTGATGTTAAAAAACTTTCCGAGCTTTTTAGTTTTGTTATACTAAAGCTCGTTTTTTTGTTTAGTTATTTATTTTTATTTTATTATTTTTATTAGCTTACTTTCCCGTAAAAGTAAAAAAAAAATAATAATAAGGTATGAAGGAAGGCTTAATGTATCGTGAAAATATCGTTAAAAATAAAGAAACGTCAAAAATAAGTGAAGTAAATAAATAAACATTAAGAAAATTGAAGTAGGGTTTTGAGATGGGGAAAATGTGTGTCTGTCAGTCTATCTGTCTGTCCCACCTAATAACTTTTAAGGGAATTCTCCGATTCAAAAGTTTTTTTTTTTTTTTTGCATCCAAAGATCTTAGCGAGGACATCTCATTTCCATATTATTCTTTTTGATGCGAACATTTCTTCGTTCGATTTTGAACATTTCGATAGCGCCTATGGGCAAAACAATGAAGCAAATTTTGTAAGCTCTGGGAATAAGATCCAAGTTCCTATGAACAAGGTTATTGGAAGAAGCTCTCTTCGTGAAATACTTTTTGATTTCAACAATTATTGTTCATTTTTGAACAGTTCAAAAAAAAAAAAAAATTAAATAAATAACGTGGCACTTACGAGGAAAATTTAGTCCTATATAAATCCTGATCCAACAGACGAATTTGCTAACAAACTTCATTGGAAAGCTCTTATGACGTAGAGCATGTACAGACAGGAAATTCTTCCAGAACTAAACAAGCCTATTTTCCCGCAAAACGTTTCGATCTACATTTTAAGGATATTTCCGCATGAATGAATGAATAAATAAATGAATGAGTGAAAGAGTGAATGAATAAATGAAAAAAATAAATAAATGAGTAAATAAATACATGAATGAGCAAATGAATGAATGAATGGATGAATGAGTGAATGAATCTGTAATAACCGTTAAAAACGTATATTTGAAGTATTTAAGAACTATAGCTGAATTAGAGAGAGAGAGAGAGAGAGAGCTAGATTATAAATTTGAATAGAAATAAAATTTCACGTTAAATTAAAGCACAAATGAGCATTAAAACGCAGACATATGTTTCGGGATCGCTTGGAATCCCTTTTTCAATGCGACAGGGAGCTTCTAGATGCAAAACATCCAAATGAAGCAGACAGAACAACAAAAACAAAGCTTATATAGCCTAAGAATTAACTGTAAACCAATGAGAATAAAGGCAGTGTGAAGTGGAAGTAGAAGTAGTATTAAAGGCACCAATAAGAGAGCAGCAAACGAATGTAGTTGGAAGTACAGAAAGTAAAAAGGAATATCAATAAAAACAAAGAAAAAGACAACAGCGTGCATAAAAATGTGAAAATACATGAAAATTGCAAAAAAATAAAATAAAATACAAAGAATATAATGGAAATAAAATAAGTACAGAAAATACCAAAACAAAAAGCAAAACAAAGTACACATGCAAAAGAGGGGGAGGGGGGGGGGGAGAGAGAAAAAAATTGACACAAAAAAAGGAAAACTAACAAGAAAACCAAGAAAGAACAACAAATTAAAGGAACTTATGCCAGACCTGTGAAAAATAAGGAGTTGAGGAAGAATCATTAACCAAATTAGAACTATTCCTGTTAATATGATAAGCTTCCCAAAAGTCAAGTTCTAAAGGGGAAGAACATTTTTGAATAATTTTCCCAGAATTGAAATCAAAAGAGTGGTTGGAATTCCAACAATGTTGAGCAATGCTAGACTTATTCAGCTCTTGCTTTCGTACATAACCTTTATGCTCATTTAACCGAATTTTCAGAGCACGTTTTGTCTGTCCAATGTAAGAAAGGCCGCAACGGCAACTAATTTGGTAAATACCCCAAGTATTAAGTTGATCAACAGGATCTTTAAGAGAAGAGAAGGAAAGTTTGTTGCTAGGAGCAAAAACAACTTGAAATTGAAACCTTTTTAGGATTTTAGCAATACGAAAACTTACAGAATGAAAGAATGGTAACACAACCAAATCCTTTCTAGAAACCACATGATTGGGACTAGAAGTTTTTTTAGAAAGTTTGTTATGAATAGAATCAATTAAAGAGTGAGAAAATCCTCTATCAACAGCTGCAGCTTTCAGATAGTTGAGTTCAATCTTGAGAAGCTCAGGAGAAGAGCAAATATTAATAGCACGATGGACAAGAGCATTAAAAGCCGAATATTTTTGGTTGGGAGGATGAGACGATAGTCTGTGAGGAGGTAAAGAAACAGCGAAAGGTTTACGATAGACAGAAGTTGTGAAACCAGACTCACTCCTAGAAATCAAAACATCAAGAAACGCGAGGCTACTATTAAGTTCTTTCTCACAAGAAAACTGGATATTAGAATCAATGGAGTTCATAATCGAAAGAGCATCATCAATACCTAACAAGTTACTGTCCGTTAGTACAAAACAATCATCCACATAACGAACATAAAATTGAAATTGCAATTTTTGGAATAGTTTTTCCTCAAAATAATGCATATAGAAATCACTTAAAATAGGACTAAGAGGGCTTCCCATGGCTAGGCCATCTACCATAGTGTAGAATTTACCATTAAATACAAAAGTGCTCTGTTGCAAGCACACACGAGTAAGAAAAACTAATTCCTCGATTTCCACAGAAGTAAAATGGAATTCAGAAAGCCTTTTCCTGAGGCAAGTCAAAGCGCCATCAACAGGAACATTAGTAAACAAAGAATTAACATCAAAAGAGGCCATAACCGAATTATTCGGAACGAAGTTATGAAGTTTCTTAACAAAATCGGTGGAATTTTTAACAGTGAAAACATTCCGACTCCTAAGTGGAGAAAACACAGAAACTAAATACTTGGAAAGTTTATATGAAGCAGTGCCAATATTGGAAACAATTGGTCTGAAAGGAATACCTGCCTTGTGTACCTTCGGTAAAGCATAGAAACGCGCACAATTAGCAACAGAAGGAATCACAGACCGTTTAGCAATCAAAGGAATAGAATGAACAGACTTAACAGCAGAAGAAATAGCTTTTAACTCCTTGTCGCTAGGATCTTTATAAATTTCAGAATAAAGACCAGAAGCAATTAAATCATCAGTTTTTTCAACATAAGATGATTTATTAAGAACAACAATCTGACCACCCTTGTCAGCTTTGGTAATGACCAAATCAGAATTAGAAACTAAATTATTGACACAGCGTTTCACAGAATGGGTAAAACCAATATTAGGAACTTTTGAATTGAAATCAACATTGGAAGCAATAAGATGCCGAACTGACTCTTTTTGAGTGGAAGTTAAGGCACTAAATTTGAAAGCTTTTTCAACCGGAGCAATAAGTTCAGAAAAAGAAGGCTTTTTAGCCAAAGCAAAATTGTTATTACATTTCAAAGCATTAATTTCATTACTATTCAAAGAAAATTTCGAAAGATTTACAACCGCATTCCTATTAACAAGAGGCAAATCAGCCGGAACAGGAACATTTGAATCGTTACACAACTTGGTAAATTTCTTATTTAAAGTAATTTTGTGACTGTCAGATGAATGAAGAGCTCTCGCCCATGACATTCTATCAATAGAATCAAAATCGAAATTAGAATTAGATACAGAAAGATGTAAATCATAAAGTTCACGTTCTATGAACGAAAGTTTTTTCCTAGTTTCCTGGATAGAAGCTCTAAGTAAAGCTAATTTAGAACGAAAAATTACCTTATCAACCCTAACAGAACGCGGTAAATTACACTTTAAAGTGATAAACTTAGGAATGACTTTCTTGCGCCTGCAAGCCTGGAGAAATTTTAAATGGTTCAAAAACCGAACCTTTTTAATTCGTAGATTACATGGGCGAGAGCTCTTCATTCATCTGACAGTCACAAAATTACTTTAAATAAGAAATTTACCAAGTTGTGTAACGATTCAAATGTTCCTGTTCCGGCTGATTTGCCTCTTGTTAATAGGAATGCGATTGTAAATCTTTCGAAATTTTCTTTGAATAGTAATGAAATTAATGCTTTGAAATGTAATAACAATTTTGCTTTGGCTAAAAAGCCTTCTTTTTCTGAACTTATTGCTCCGGTTGAAAAAGCTTTCAAATTTAGTGCCTTAACTTCCACTCAAAAAGAGTCAGTTCGGCATCTTATTGCTTCCAATGTTGATTTCAATTCAAAAGTTCCTAATATTGGTTTTACCCATTCTGTGAAACGCTGTGTCAATAATTTAGTTTCTAATTCTGATTTGGTCATTACCAAAGCTGACAAGGGTGGTCAGATTGTTGTTCTTAATAAATCATCTTATGTTGAAAAAACTGATGATTTAATTGCTTCTGGTCCTTATTCTGAAATTTATAAAGATCCTAGCGACAAGGAGTTAAAAGCTATTTCTTCTGCTGTTAAGTCTGTTCATTCTATTCCTTTGAGTGCTAAACGGTCTGTGATTCCTTCTGTTGCTAATTGTGCGCGTTTCTATGCTTTACCGAAGGTACACAAGGCAGGTATTCCTTTCAGACCAGTTGTTTCCAATATTGGCACTGCTTCATATAAACTTTCCAAGTATTTAGTTTCTGTGTTTTCTCCACTTAGGAGTCGGAATGTTTTCACTGTTAAAAATTCCACCGATTTTGTTAAGAAACTTCATAACTTCGTTCCGAATAATTCGGTTATGGCCTCTTTTGATGTTAATTCTTTGTTTACTAATGTTCCTGTTGATGGCGCTTTGACTTGCCTCAGGAAAAGGCTTTCTGAATTCCATTTTACTTCTGTGGAAATCGAGGAATTAGTTTTTCTTACTCGTGTGTGCTTGCAACAGAGCACTTTTGTATTTAATGGTAAATTCTATACTATGGTAGATGGCCTAGCCATGGGAATTCCTCTTAGTCCTATTTTAAGTGATTTCTATATGCATTATTTTGAGGAAAAACTATTCCAAAAATTGCAATTTCAATTTTATGTTCGTTATGTGAATGATTGTTTTGTCCTAACGGACAGTAACTTGTTAGGTATTGATGATGCTCTTTCGATTATGAACTCCATTGATTCTAATATCCAGTTTTCTTGTGAGAAAGAACTTAATAGTAGCCTCGCGTTTCTTGATGTTTTGATTTCTAGGAGTGAGTCTGGTTTCACAACTTCTGTCTATCGTAAACCTTTCGCTGTTTCTTTACCTCCTCACAGACTATCGTCTCATCCTCCCAACCAAAAATATTCGGCTTTTAATGCTCTTGTCCATCGTGCTATTAATATTTGTTCTTCTCCTGAGCTTCTCAAGATTGAACTCAACTATCTGAAAGCTGCAGCTGTTGATAGAGGATTTTCTCACTCTTTAATTGATTCTATTCATAACAAACTTTCTAAAAAAACTTCTAGTCCCAATCATGTGGTTTCTAGAAAGGATTTGGTTGTGTTACCATTCTTTCATTCTGTAAGTTTTCGTATTGCTAAAATCCTAAAAAGGTTTCAATTTCAAGTTGTTTTTGCTCCTAGCAACAAACTTTCCTTCTCTTCTCTTAAAGATCCTGTTGATCAACTTAATACTTGGGGTATTTACCAAATTAGTTGCCGTTGCGGCCTTTCTTACATTGGACAGACAAAACGTGCTCTGAAAATTCGGTTAAATGAGCATAAAGGTTATGTACGAAAGCAAGAGCTGAATAAGTCTAGCATTGCTCAACATTGTTGGAATTCCAACCACTCTTTTGATTTCAATTCTGGGAAAATTATTCAAAAATGTTCTTCTCCTTTAGAACTTGACTTTTGGGAAGCTTATCATATTAACAGGAATAGTTCTAATTTGGTTAATGATTCTTCCTCAACTCCTTATTTTTCACAGGTCTGGCATAAGTTCCTTTAATTTGTTGTTCTTTCTTGGTTTTCTTGTTAGTTTTCCTTTTTTTGTGTCAATTTTTTTCTCTCTCCCCCCCCCTCCCCCTCTTTTGCATGTGTACTTTGTTTTGCTTTTTGTTTTGGTATTTTCTGTACTTATTTTATTTCCATTTTATTCTTTGTATTTTATTTTATTTTTTTGCAATTTTCATGTATTTTCACATTTTTATGCACGCTGTTGTCTTTTTCTTTGTTTTTATTGATATTCCTTTTTACTTTCTGTACTTCCAACTACATTCGTTTGCTGCTCTCTTATTGGTGCCTTTAATACTACTTCTACTTCCACTTCACACTGCCTTTATTCTCATTGGTTTACAGTTAATTCTTAGGCTATATAAGCTTTGTTTTTGTTGTTCTGTCTGCTTCATTTGGATGTTTTGCATCTAGAAGCTCCCTGTCGCATTGAAAAAGGGATTCCAAGCGATCCCGAAACATATGTCTGCGTTTTAATGCTCATTTGTGCTTTAATTTAACGTGAAATTTTATTTCTATTACTTTGCACAAAGTTTAATCATTACTATAAATTTGAAGTCGGATGTATACGAGAAAGTAGGCTAGTATAGTTCTCGACGGAAATTCTTGTTTTTATTTTGTAATAAAGCTAGAGTAAGTTTTAGTTGAAATACTAAAAGCAAGAACTAAAAGCAAGTATTAGTTTAAGTTGAGTTAATATTTTTATTTTCTAATTTTTCTCCTACCAAATTTTTTTTAGAAAATTAATGAGATAAAATTTTTAAACATTACGTTACTTTAGCATCATTGCATAAATATATTTTATTTTATGTAGGAAACAAATCCCCTTTTTCAGAGAAGAGAATAGCTTTGTTTAAGTGATTTGTGATCAGAAATTAAGGGAATTCCTATTCTAAGCGAAAATTATAAATACTTGCAATTTTTTACATTTGCTTTTTTTAAGAAGCTCAAAAGACTAAAGTAATGTATGCTGTCCGAGTGCAGCCTTCATTGTTTTGAAAAAGTAGTTAACGTGTTTTAAAATATTGATGTAATTACATTTTAAAACGCTTTGAGTTTTAGCGAAAAATTCTTGAGTAGCATAAAATTGCTTTATTGGATCAATTGGAATAATTTTTAAAACTTTTCCCCAATGCTCGTACTGACAATTTAACGAATTTTTGAAAATAACATTTATAATTAAGTTTTCTGTCCAGTTGAAAAGGAAAAATTACGTCAATAAATTCATTATTAATGTCTAGGTATAGTATAGTAGTATAAGGAGAGTTACCATATGGCATTCCTCTTATAACTATTTCGAAAATTCTTAAATAGTGCATTGTATATTAAGAGTAATAAAACGTTAAATACGCTTGAATGGAGTGTTACTAATCAAATAACTTGTTCTCAGTTAGTAATCACAACATCATCTATCATTTATCTGCAGATGTTTTAAAATATAAATCAAAATGTTCTTTTTGTTTTGTGTGTGTAAGGAATTAAAGAGAAATTAACAGAAACAGAATATCAACCCAAATCATATTAATACTTAGTTGAATGAGACATAATTTACTTTAAAGGACACTTATTTATACATTTTTAAGGGGAAATCTTTAACGAAAGAACACTTTAGAAACATTTCTACATTTTAATAAAATGTGATACCCAAATATGTTTGTTTATACTATTTCAAAAGAAAAAAATAACAAACATCTATTTATTTTGAATTTGGCAGCTATTTTGAGCACAGCACATGAAATATTCAGCATTTATTACAGTTTATTTTTACCGTTTCAGTACTAACAGTTCAATTATGGTAGCGTTAAATATAAAAGCAAATTTATAGTCATGCTGCAAGTTTTAAATTGTGAAAAGTTTCCTTTTATTTCAAGCGAAAATGCTTCATAAAAATATTAAAAAAAAGATTCATGGTTGCTTTTAAAGAATGCGTACGAGAGAGTATAAAATTTATGCCTACTTCATTCGCAAACTTTTGAAAATGGCATTCATTATTTAATACCATGCTCAAATATTACTGCTTGAATTGAATAACTGTAATAGCGATAAAACGAAACTGCATTAGAAATATGCGAGTAAATTTATACAATGCTTTTACATTGTATTTGCAAGTAGTTAGCCTCACTTGATCATTAAATTAAATGTTTTAATGTTAGTTAAATTTTCAAATCAAGTATCGTATTTTTTCGTGACTTTAAAATACCGTTTAGAGTTAAATCTATGTTTATCAATGTAACGTACTATGAGGATTTAGCGACTTATCTATGTAATTAATTAGACTACAGAAATAAAAATAATTAAAAGATGAAACAACGAATCAATGTATACTTCTTAAACATGCTAAGAAATGAGTTAATGATGTCCATTAATTATAAATATAGTGTCCTAAATTGTGTTTTGAAATGTTTTATTGTTCAACAAGAGAAATGTATAGAAAAAGAAAAACTTCTTTTTTTAACTTGCATCATAGTTTAGAAGTTGCAATATAATATTACTAAGCATCAATTTATATTTTTTCCGTCGGAAGTTGCTTTTTGATGTCAATAACACATGTTCGAACATTAACAAATTACAGGAAATCCTCATAACGGTTTCCTAGGAAATAGTTGGTTCCATAACACCTCTATTGACACGTTGACCATTTTTCTTAAGGAATAAGAAATTTTTTCCTGAAGGAGAACATAACTTGTTCTTCTGTTTCTTTTGCGAATCTAAGAAAATAAATTATTGTGTGGTAACCATTATGAACGTATAACATTAGGAAGAATTTTATTAAAAATAACTTTGTATTTTTTATATATATATATATATATATATATATATATATATATAGCAAAATCTGAGATACGATTTAAGGATTAATGTTACTTATTTAAAGTGTCTCTAAATATTAGTCTTGTGTCCTTCTTTCCTTTTTTTATTCTGTGTTTCTACTGTTTACCTACGGGTGCCATTTTTTCTTTGTGTTCCTGTTCTGTTTTGGGGTCTTTTCTTTAAAAAAATTGTCTTTAAAATATGAAATTGCATGCTTAAATTTAAGCAATTTTTATCAAAAATTTTCAAACTTCTAACTTATTTAATTAATTTATTTTTAAGTCACTATTTCCGTCGACAGGGTGGCGTAGTGGTAAGACGTAGGTCTCGTATGCCCGAGATCGCAAGTTCAAACCTGGCCCAAGTCGGTGGATTTTTAAGATGCAGAAAATCGTCTGCGTCCATGTCGAATGATTATGCGGTATGTTAAAGATCCCTTGAGAATCCGTTTGGCATGGATACTCTCGGCCAAATTAAATTCCTATTGGTGCAGATTGCACCAACGAGAGCTCAGGTGCCCTATCTAAGGGAAACTAAGCGTCAAAAAAAAAAAAAAAAAAATTGTGACAATGGTACCACACTTATTGCGGTGCCGCTGAAAGAGTTGGTACCAATATCTGGGGACGCACTAGGTCTGCAATGGTTGATGACCAATACTGCAGCCCCATTAGAAAGAAAGAAAAATAAAAAGGTCACTATTTCCAGTTTTAGGTTGTTTTCAATACAGTTTGAAACATTATAGCTTTTTATTGCTCTCGCACTAATAAACCCAGTTCAACCAACGACTGTTATTTGAGTTACAACTATTGACGCTTAATCTTTCAAAGTAAAATTTAAACTCTTTGTTCTCTGATCGGTGATGAATATTTAAAGAAAACTTACTCTGTTTTTAACAGAACGGTAGCAGTTGGTGAAAGGTTACGTAGAGTTCTTTTCTTTGTCACGAGAAATGAACCGCCTAATCATCGCTTCACGATAGAAAAGTCAAGTTAGAGCTATTTATCATTTATTTTTGGAAATTTGCTTTCGCTGGTCTGTAGTGAACTTTTCTGTAGTTACTCTCACAGTTTTCTAAAAAATACATAAATAACAATTCTACAGTGTTTAAATGTGGCTACCTTTTTAGCTCATTTGGCCTATCTTGTAAAATAAAATTCACCAGAAAATATAGCAGGGGTACCCTGAGTGAAACCATTGCAAAATAGACTTTTTAATCCGTTTCAAAATAGAGTAGGGTATCTGAATAGTTCTTACCCTAGCGAATTTCATGACACCTAGTGGTGAGATGTGCTAAAATGAAAATTGTTAGTCCTAGTAATGTTGTACCGATAGTCCTTTTTAATTTTTTAATTTTATAATATTAGAGTGTCTACAGGTCCCGAAAAAGTCACGAATTCGGAAATCGGTCACGCAATTAAAGAAAAAATCACGAAAATTAAGAATGAATCACGAAAATTTTCCATTCAACGGGACCGATCTTCTCAGAAAGCATCGGATATCCAGTATCCAACTGATTTTTATGTATCGAGAATCCAATCCGGCCACTGCACGAAATATTATTTTAAAAGTAATATTTGACGTGTTATCCGGCATGTCAAATATTATTTTTAAAATTAATTAATTAATGTTTTGAAAAAAATATATGTGAGTTACAATCTTAGTACGTGTTTGGAAGCTGTGAGCTGTTTCAAAATGTGTATAGAATTTACAAATTACAAACAACAGAGCCGGATCCCTATCCGATGTTTGTTCGAACGGTCACGAAAAGTCCCGGAAAGGTCATGAAATTTCACTTTGAAAATTTGTAGACACCTTGAATAGGTTTCGTGACTTTGGTCTGACATATCGCTAAACATTTCAGAGATAGGTGCAACAAAATAGTGTCTTTCAAGCTAAAATCGTGATGTCGTAATTATAAATCAGGAGTGCAAAATAAAGTTAACAGTTTGAATTTCAAACTCAAGTGCGGGGGTGCCTAGCATTGACACATTGTGAACATCTTCTCCAATCTTGCAAATACGTTCGGATGATTAAAAAGTCAAAACACATTCAGTAATTTTGCAACAACTGGATATGGTTTTGCTTCATAAAGAGGTCCTTCAGCAGAATTATATGAGCATATTTCTGTCTCTGTATCAAATACCGATACTCTTATATTAGTCCGGGCAGAGGTCCATGTGAGTCCAAGTGAAATAAGGCCATTTTCCAAAGCTGGCAAAAGAATAGTGATCCTTGAGCGGAATCTTAAGCTGAGGGCTATTTTAACAGAATCGAGCAGTAAAAATGCCTTGAAAATAGAATTCAAAAAACGCCAATTCAAGTCCATTGGAAATTGAATAGGCTGTGTGAAGTGCAAAAAGTGGCCTACCAACTATTGTGCTGATGTCGATAGTGAGGATGACGTATCAGTCTTTGTTTGTGATGATGAGATGAACTATAAAACACCTACCCCATTCCGCCCCCGGGGCAAGGCTATAATGGGGCAACGGGGCAATGTGTATTATTAAAAAAAAAAGACGATTTTTACTTTTAAAATATTGCAATTTTTTTTTTTGTGGTTTGATATAATGAATATATTTCAAGGAATATGTTTATTCCAAAAATGTTTTTAGATTCCAAAATTTTTCCTCGCGTAACATGTAAAGTGTTAAGTCTCCTATTACGCAACAGGTACCGCTAAATAAAAACTTCATTTAATATTTCTTTCCGTTTATTAATAAGTTAAATGTTACGTAATATAAACAATTCATGCTTATTTACCAAGTTTGTGTTTTCTTTTTGTACATTTACATTGGATTTGTAAAATGTTTAGTTTTGTATTTTTAAATAATGACCGAATTCTGAAAATCCTAATGACTGCAACTTTATAAATGAGTTTCATTTAAAATTACAGAAGATATTGAGTCAGGTGACGCAGATAGCAAAATCAAAACTCACTTGATGATGAAACTTATTAAAGTTGAATCCGAAGAGATTGCACTTACCAGAAAGAAAAACTTCAAAAATTAATAAAGTGAAAAGTAAACATGACAGACGAGAAAAGTGAGAAAACTGAAATTGGAAATTTTTTAATGAGCAAAAGTGAATGTATAGTTTTTTTTTTGAAAGATTTATATTTTATCCATTCTTCTTTTTCTTTTCTGAACTGATGGCTCAGCGTTATTCAAAAGGCAATTCGTTTCATTCTTTTTTGAACGGGAGATAGTACCTCTCGGAATTTAATTACACCTTGCTTCCGAGCTAAATTGCCAAGAAATAAACTGCAAGTCAACAGTTTTAGTTTTTAACACTTAGAGACTGTATTTGCCTTGCAACAAATTTGGCCTAAGATAATAATTATCCTCAAAAAGAAATAACCATGTATAAATTTTCATTATCTTGTAAAATAACCAATTATCATTTTTTAATGCATTCTTTATTTAATAATAGAAGTTTTAACCTTACGCTAAAATCTCTATCTATTTTTCTATGCATGTGTGGCTATATGTAGATAAACTATGTATGCCTATGTGTTGCAGTCGATCTCGCTTAATGGAATATCCTTTGAAAGAATACCCTGCTTAATGTAATAAATTTTCAATATACCAAACCATAGTGCATTGTTTCTGTGATCTCGGACAATGGATTATCACGGTTATTAGAATAATTTTTTGTGGCAATTTGGACATTCCATTAAGTGGGCTCGACTGTATATATTCTTTTATTCAAACACACATAGTGTTTAAAATAAAATGGTACCTTTATATGATGTGATAGAAATCGATGCAATAAAGTTACAGCTACTTTCAGTCGACGACCTAACCCACGTCAAAGATACCTCAGCAGTAATTCAATATAGACTCCAAAACCGTAAAATTATGCTACTTTCAATAACAAACGTGTTATTATTGAATATTATTACAAGTGCCCTGACATTTGAAATTCAGGAAGTAAAAACTCTATTTAGTGGGGTATGGCAAATTCATGTTCTTTTATTTATTTATTTTTTGTTCCCGAAAGGAAATTCGCAGCAGTGCAGAAAAATTGACTAAATATCTCCATTTTTCCTTCCCTGTTTACATTTTTAACAATTTTTTCTGCCCCCTACCGCGGTTCTAAGATTAAACAAAGAGCATTTTTGTACTTTTTAATATTTTTCTTCGAATTTCGCAATTTTTTAAAAATTAAAGTCGTTATAGGGCGGAAGCTTTCTTTAATTATTCCGCATTTTAAACCTAATTGTTTTATTTCTTTATTTTTTTTCCTACCTCCTACCAGGGTAAGAAGAAATCTAAGAGGGAAAAAAGTTTTTTTTTTTTTCGGAGAATTCATATTTTGAGATTGAATTATAAATCGTGCAGAAAAATAGCCTTTAGACCTCCCCATTTAAAGCACATTTTTAATTTTTTTAGTACTCTTTTTTTTTTCTGCCTCCTACTGGGATCCTATAAATATGCATTATGCATTTTTTTGAAGAAAGTAGATGGAAGTATTTGGCTTATATTACATGATTTGTTATTAACCTGAGTTGAATAGTTATTCTAAATAATCTTTTCTAGACTAAAATAAAGTTATTAGACCACTGGACGGCTTATTAATCCTTTCGTTTTGTCCAAAATTATAACGGAAGAAGAGACTTCTGTTACGACTATTTTTATTTCTACCTTTAAAAATATCAGTGGTATTGCAGTTATACAATTTTTCAAATCAATAAATTTACTTAATATAATTTATAAGGTCTATGTAATTCACACCTAATTACAAAACTTTAAACATCCGAGCTGCGGTTAGTGCCATGCCATTAACCTATTAACAATTATATGGCCCCAGGTGCAAGACTAACTGATTTCAGGGAAAATAACTTCTATCGAAAAATTCACCTCGAGAAGGGGCTTATTTATAATCGCTAACGTGTCAAACAAACTTACGCACTAAAATTCAAAAGGAAAGTTTTTGACTTAATTTTGTATAAAAATAAAGGAGATAATCTTTAAAGTTTTACTTCACACAAAGCAGTTACGTGTTTCACTTATAATTTGCCACATATTTGTCCTCCAAGATTTCAAAATGGTTGCAAAAATAGCAATTGGTTTTGTAACTGAACCTATTGAATAATGAGAGGTTTAACTTAATATTATTTAAGTGGACTAGGGTGACCTGGCATACATGAAGACTATAAGTACATGGATTTATCCTACTAATCTAGCCTTAAAATTAGATTTCCAGTAGTCAGCCATCTTGAATCATTCAATGTCGCAGCATCATGTTTAGATACCTCTAACGAGTACGTATCCTTGGATATTTCCATATACATTTCGTAAAAATATCTCTTGTCTATCTTTAATTATTGAGTTATATATAATGTTACGAAATTAGGGGTATCGATGTCGCCAAGCTTTGCGACTTTCGGATCATGTTAGATAATCCTAGTTTTTGCTAGAATTTTCTGGAATATTCATGTCACGTGATCCTAGATGTTATACAAAGAACGCTGGCGAGAAGTTAGAAAGTTCAGTTCAGCTTTAGTCTTCTGCCGAGTGCATGTCAGTCTGAGCCATTGTGCTGTAAGCTTCGTGCTTGATTTCATTCGCATTTCTCAAGTGAATACGATATTACCATTGGTTGTACGGTGATGTGTGAACTTTGTGAGATATTTTAGTGTTCTTAAAATCTGTATATAGAATAAATAACTTGTAAAAAAATGATCTGTACGTTCGAGGAGTTAGTCATGAGTTCAAAGTACGACGAACCCGTCACAATAATATCTGAACCATACATTTGAAGTGTCATCTGCTGCAGCCGGATAACACTTCAGCAACGAGGGGAAAAAGAAATTCCGCGAACAGTAACGAGTCCACCATTACGTAGCTTTTTTTATCCTTTATTCTGAATACTAGATCCACACATTAAATAAAAGCTGTACATAAAATAGAATAAAAAAAGGCGAATTTGTTTTACATTTGGTGAGAAATGTTACACCGAAATAAATTCTTTCATTCATGTGTATCATGTGTAAGAAAAATATTGTAAAATGTCTTATCAGGGAAATTCTTACTTAGGTTTAATTACTAATCTTGAAAAATGTTTTCTACACTGTACCAGCTATTAATTAATGATCCAATACATATTTTTTTTTAAAAAAGAAAGTTTAAACTTGCAACAACTGCTACTTACGTAACGTAACGTAATAAAAATAGGTTCACAGGAAATGCTCTTAGATACTAAAGTTTCACCCTTTGTCTAAATGTGAGCATACAATACCCATCACCACCTGCTCCTGAAAGCTCTTTTACACCGCGAGATCTAGTTGAATACTTCAGTTAGAGGGTGAGTAATGATAGAGAATAATGCTAATGTGATTCAAAATCATTGTTTAACCATCATTCATCATCACTTTGGTAGCAGAGTAGTGTCAAATGCTTTCTCCTGGCAAAAGCCGCGTTAAGGTAACAAAACATTTCTAGTTTAATTGGAAAATGTGACATTGACCAAGACCCCATTATTTTAATAAAGAAATTAAAAAAATATTTATTTTACATGAAAAATGAATAAAAAGGATCTTTTATTCTGAAAAATTTGTATAAAATTATTGCACAAATAGTCTTCATTAAAATATTTCATGCGATAAATAGCCACTTTGTTCACGTAATAAACTTACATTTTACCCAGTAAAAAGTTTATGCAAAAATACACAAAGGAAACCGAGAACTTTCGTAAATTTACGAAGCACATGTTTAAAATCTTATAATCAAGTTCTTTATGTTCTCTGTTTTTTATCTTTTGTATTTTCCTGTTTTTAAAGACTCTAGTTTCCCGTTTTAAATTCTCTGTAATTTTACGTCAGACTCCATATAAATAATTTTCAGTAGTTTCTCATGGATTTTCGGGCTAAAAGATTTTACAGTGTGTGGTTTCGACAATTAACTTTTAAAGGGATATTTAAAGTTTTTCAAGAATGCCTGTTGGTAACATGAGTGACGTGCTAACTGTTAAATTCTTAAAATGTACTAATAGGATATTTGCACTTTTCCTTCATTATTTTACATATTTATGATATTTTATGGTTTATAACATTGTAAATTACTCCCATTGTATCCCCATTCGTTAATGAAAATGTAATTGTACTTATTTACACGCAAATGTTTTTTCTTGTTGTAGAAAAAAATTACTGAATGGTATTCTCAAGTGATTCCTTTTCAAGTGCAAATAACACTAAACAAATATTGTTTCCAGAGGACAATCAACTATATTGGACCCTCTAAGAGCAACAGGTCTGTGTATCGAAATGTGAAATAGGAATAAATTACAGAACTAGAACAGTCATTAGGAGCAGCATTAAGCAGATACTTTTTCACTAGATCAAAAAATAATCTTTAAATAAATTGTTTATATAAAGTTGCAAAGTGAAACCTGTGTAAGTTGATCACTTGCGGTGCAGCACTTTAGTGGACAACTTATAGAGGACGGAATTTTTTTTATTATTTTGTCATTTCTTATACTACGCGATACAAATATCTTATTAATTATGTAAATTACTTATTTGATGGTAAAGATTTCCTAAAAATGCATATTTTTTCAAAATGGCTACATCGGATAGAAGAAAAAAGAAGAAACTTATTTAAAGAATAAAAGTTTTTAAAGTTTTGTCATATAATTAACTTACAAAGAGGTTTATACCTCTTTGCAAGCATAACTAAATGCAAACTTTATATTGATGTTTTATCCATCTGGTGAAATACCGGTCCTACATTATAGCATAAAAAGTATCCTGGAGAAATTATTATTATTTTTTTTTGTATCTTTGCAAAAATAGACAGACAAATAAATATAGTAGTAATAATTAGGCGGTAAGTTGACCGAGGGAATATTATAAAGAACTTAAGAAATTGTTCTTTATAATACTCCCTCCTAAGTTTGGCTTACATAAGTAGTCAATATATATAGGTGGTTTCTCTACATTATATAATATAAGGCTAATTGCGTTCCTGATAAAAGTGGTCAACTTAGACAGGTGGTCCGCTGACAAAGGTGGTCAACTTTACAGGTTTTACTATATGTCCTCATATTAAACCATGCTCTTCATAAATTGCTTCAACAGCGAAAATGATAGAAACATGTAATATAAAACTATACGGTTTTATTACAGGAATCACAATTATAATTTTTTTCTTTGTCATCACTTTGGCAGGCTTGATATACTATTGAGGACATTTCATGAACTGGATTAAAGGAAAACTAAAAATCCTCCACTTAATATTTCAAAGTCTTGAAATTGTAGAAAAGAGTAGTAGGTTTTGATGAACTTTTCTATCCTTAAAAATTGGGGCTTTCTAATGAATTTCTAGTTTCAAACTGATTGTAAAAATAGCTCTACTATTAAGAAAAATACTTTATGCAAAACGCCAGAATCTTGCTCCAACGAAAAAAGAGAAATATCTATTGCAGTAAAATTAAAATCAAAATTGCGTGGAGCTTGAATAAATTCCTAACCTTTGCTAGAAAAAAAAAGATATTTATTCAGAGCGAACTCAAATAATATTGAATATGAAAAATTTTAGTGATGGATGTTTGAAAGAACAAATATTAATTATACTAGCTAAATATTGACTTAGTAAAAGATAAGAAGTTTTGTTTCTTTAACCGTATATTTATCATTTCTGTTATGAGTCTCTATACTTTGATCGTATTTCTTTAATGTGCTTCTTCTGAAAACATATTTTTTGTTTTTAATGATCACATTAACGTTAAAAAATGTACCTACTTAAGCATGACATATTTTTCACAGACAAGTTTATAAGATGTAAGCATTAAATGTTTATATCATAGCAAATTTTTTACTGTTCCTTCAGTGCTTTAGATATTTTTCTCCACTTAAAATTAAAATTCTTGTTTCTGGGGGGGGGGGGGGGGAAGCAAGTACGTTCTGCTTGTTTTTAGGTGTGTATGAAACGACTCCCTCCCTTACAGGTAATAATTGTTGCTAAGATTTTCACAAAAGTGCAACATTTCATTTTGGAGAAAGTTTTTTTATATAGTTATGTAATGAAAGAGAGAGTCTAAACTATTACAGTTATCAAATAAAGTGGCAATTTGAGTAGAAGTAATATTTGTTCTGTTATCTGCAAGCAAAAATTAATCTTTGTTTTCAACCTGTTAAACCCCTTTTTCAGAGTAGAGCAACATTATATCCCTGGTATAAATATTACCACTATAAAATCTTGGGAAAAATTCGAACCTTAAAATATTTTTACTTTAAATGTCTTTTTATTGCTAGGAATTTTTTATCCTTAAACGAAACGGAAAAAAAAACCCTAGAGAATTATTTTCCGGCCGTTACCTTACAAGAAATTTAAATTCAAGCTCGAGAGCGAATGTTCAAGCTTGTTTCATGGTCAAGCGCAATGCGAATCCATAAGTGCACGTTGGTTTTAATGATGCAGTTAGCAAACACAAAAGAAACAAGACTCTGGCCAATAATTCACGTTCTATTTTCTATAGAGTTTTCAAACAAATTCTATCGGACGTAATTTGTTATCATTTTCAGAATGATATTCAATTTTATAAAATAAGATGACTTTTTATATTTTTTTATTGTTTAAATAAACCATGAAATTACAATTAAAAAAAAATTAAATGAAACAATATAAAAATAAATGATAAAAGACATATTTCAGTGTGCATTATTTTTCTCAGAGAGTGATTATATTTTGTGCCGAATTTCAATGCAATGCGTGAGCTGTGCCTGCTTCTTATAGCGGGGAGGGGGAAGCAAATATGCAAGCATTAAAAAAAAGAAAAAAACCGGAACCAATTTAGATATATAGTTTATTGAGGTTAACCTTATATTTAGTTCGTCCAAATATTTTCAGTTTGAAATGAAAAGTGCATTATTTTACTGCAGTTAAACTGCACCTCAATTTTATTAGAGGTTATTTTGTTTGCATCATATATTTCATTTTTTATAGGCAGAGTTCACTTGTTTGGTAAGAGTGAAAAGGGGAATTATTTAATGTACAATCCGTGTGTATTAAATAATTTTTCATTTAGAGCATAAATAGTTGAAACCTTCTTGCCTGAGTGTCTATTAATCCATACCTTCTTAACTAAACCGTGTATAGATAGGAGTATGTAAGCGCATAGATCGTTATACCAACTACATTAACTCGTCTCTCCAAAGTTAATGAAATGTTTGCTTGGATGCAATGACGTGTAAATGATTTGTTAAAGTACCGAAAGCGGAACGATATTAAGTGTCTCTGCTAAACGGATGACTACGTTTGCAGAGCGGCTGACTAAGTGTTTTGTTCGAATCTGCAGTTGTTAAATGTGTTCTCTGAATTGAAACAGTAGACTGGACAGTGACGTTGAATGTAAACGAGTCATAAACAATCATTAGAACCTCATGGAAAATGGTTATCATTGACAATGGTGCTTATCCATTCCGATTGCTGAAAGATAAGTGCATCAGTTTAATGTGAGCTTGGTCGAAAGGTGATTTTCTCTTACCCAGTGATATGAAGTGAAGTATTAATTGATTAACTTAACTAGGTTGTGAAATAATGTTGTGTGCCTTTTTGAGGAGTTACTTCTGAAATAAGACATACCGATCATTTCTTATAGTTTTTTCCCGAAAAAAATCATTAACTTGAAACAAATAGCATTAATTTCTTAAATAATTGCATTATAGCTTTTTTATTCTATTTTGAAGAGACTCACCGAGTATCTAATATATTTTTTCTCTCTAGCCTGTTTTTTTTGCCGGTCCGCGAGATCTTTGTTATTCCTTTATCAAATTCCATGATTTCCCCCTCATTTCAAAGCTTATCGTGCCGGCTAATGACGAAAAATAGACCCACGTCCCAAAAATGTACGCTTCTCTTGAATTTGAGGTTTAAAATTAAATAAGAAGAGGTCCTTTAACGGAGGCGTCGAATTTTCGATAAATATCGAATCGGATATCCACTTGAAACATCAACGTTTACATATTTGTTTTTTAAGTTGCCCTTCCGTCATAATAAACAGAACTTATGATAAAAAAAACTGTAGAAGATCTTTCAACTTAACCAAAAAATTTCACTAAAAAACCACTTAACCAAAACTTCTTGCACGTCAGACTTTTCTTTTAAATAACTAGTTTTGAAATTACTGTTGATAGTCTGCGTCACAAACGTATCCTTTTACATTTACTTCTCATAGCATCAGTTAGTTACTTCCTGGTTCTCATAGCATGGGTAGTCTGTTGGTATTCCGTTCACTTCCAACATTGTATTTAAGGAGGCTTTGTAAACACGTATATTATTGGAATGTTTGAATATAATACTTCTGTAAAAAAAAAAAGAAAAGTGTAACAGCTATTTGTGCTGATGTGTTCAATTACATGTCTTCTTTTGTACCAACACCCGTTTACTTTTTTCTATTCTTCTTCATAATGTAATTTCTGCCAAATTTTTTAAGAATGGAATGCCACACAAAACAGTTTAGTACGCTTGTGCGGAATTCCACATGGTCGACTAGTTTTTTATGAGTTTTTTACTATCATTTATTTGAAAATAAAAAGTAACTACTTTATATATTTTTTGAATTGTTGCGTTCTTTTCCTTTCCCGAATATACAATACGAATTATATTTTCTGTTTATCAATTTGTAGTTGTTTATAACTACCCTTACCCTACAATTAACACATAATTACTTATTTACTAGCTCAATACAAACAAAATTTAAAAAATAAATAAATAAAATAAAATAAAATAAAATAGCTCTTTATCAATTGTCGGTGTGAAAGGAAATAAAGCTCAATACCGTGAAGAGCTGCATTGTAAAAAAAAATTGCCTGAAAATACATGACATTCTAATGGAAATTATTTATGTGGAGTCTGATGTAAAATAACAGAAAACTAAATCAGTAAACATTAGTCTTCGAAAAAGAAAATTACAGGGAGTACGATATTGAGAGCATTCTGCAAATTGATAGCAGTAAATAATGTGCCGCATTAGTGACGCCATATGTAAGTAGGCTGAATTACTATTTGTTTGTTTGTTTACGACCATTTCAGGTCACATAAATATTCGAGTTTACTTGCTATTCTCAAGGATATGCCTCAAACTCTCGTCCAATATGACAGATAGAACAAGACAGCACAACAGATTTTAATATACAAAGAAGGAAATACACCCAGGGCAAAGGTGGGAATCGAACCCACGCCTCTTTCTCTCCGCGCAGGGAGGCACCGGAGCCAGTCGATTTGACCGCTCAGCCACTGAGGCCCCTGAATTACTATTTCTGGTACATAAAGTCGAAAGTGAGTTGAGTTGAGCCCACTTTGACGAGATTCTGTTGCCTTAGGATGCTCGGCCAATGATGTCTCCGGAGTAGGGAGGACTGGCCGCCGACTGCTAACTGCCAGAGCCAACAATATATAATGCATTTCTTGACAACTTTTAAATTGGTAAACACCGATCTTAAGTGTCTAATTATGCATTTGTTCACAATTTTAAAACTTTTCACATATATCAAGTGTCCAATTTTACGTAACTTAACAGATCTTTCTCTAATTAATATATAGTGTGCGGAAAAGCAGGAACTTTATTGAGATACTGTTATCAAGAAATTTGATTATTTGATTTGAACCAAGTTCTTCGTAAATTTAAACAAACAGTGTCAGTTGCCGTTTTGTCTTTTTACGGACTTTTTTTTTTATATCGTGTGAGGTTAAACAAAAATCGGTTATAAAAAGTCCATCTTATGTAGAAAAATTAGCCCATTAAAATATCAAAATTTTTGCTGTGTTTTCATGCTCTGCAGTAGTTTTGGAATTTGAAACTGAAATCATTAAGCAAAGAGAACATGTACCCAGAGAAAAATATTTCTCTTAGTAATACTTTTCAGGGGAAAAACATCTAGTATTTACCTTCTTGCTCTTTTTTCCCCTCTAATTTTCTAGAAATTTCTTTTATTTTTTGAAATTCTCATGTAATTGACGCATATCACTGTCATTTTAATTAATCTGTAAATGTCTGTATTTTCAATAGACTCATAGGTATAGAAGTTTAAATTACTTAAAGAAAAATTACGAAATAAGTATTAATGATACTCATGTTATAAATTCTCCCCTTCCTCAAATAAATGAATAAATACATAAATAATAAATAAATAAATAATAATAATAAATCAATAATATTAAAATTAATTAAAAAATAAATAAACAAATAAATAATAATATTGACATAATAATAACAATAACAGTAATTACTTTCCAGATTTCTACAAAAGATCTAGTTTTCTTCTGTCGACAATACTTTTATTAACTCCGATACTCAAAATTGAATCGAAATCATTGGGAAAACAAGTACGCAAATTCAATGTTTCTGTACGGTAATGACTATCTATAGAATGAAAATTAAGTGATTCCTCAGGGCCCAGCTAGGACCAGCCTAGCTGGGCCCTGATCCTGTTGCTGGTCGTCACTTTTGTATTTGTATTTGTATTTATAATAAAAACATCTAAGTCAGAATTTACTTTTATGTCAAACATAATTTTTATTCACTTAACTTCCTTCGTGTAGGAAGTGAAGCATTTTCCTTAGCTCCGTCCTTGCATTCTAATCAAGTTGAATTTTTCAAAAATACTTTAAAAATTATAGATTTATTTCTAAGTACAAATTTGTATTTTGTACAAGAAAATACCCAATATTCCGGCTGTATGAATCTGTGAAATTAAGCTGTTAACACAAACTTCTATTTCACTCTCGCTTTTAAAACCCCATTTCTAAAACAAAGCTTCTATCTTGATAAAATGAATACATGTAAAAATCATATAATTGGGGACCACCCCCCTTCATGTGGTATAGGTAATAATTTCCTAAAAAGAGGAATTCCGCGTTTTTATTAATGTATATTTAGTTAATTACGATATTTGCAACAATATATAATTCATATTAGCCCTGTGGAATGGTATCATCAATAATTTTTTTAATATCTTAACCATAAATAAAATACCGCGTTATCGTTTAAATTCGAACAAGCGAATCTTCATAAGATGAGATAAGAGAATAATTATTTCTTTTTCTTGTATAAAACTCTTCTATTATCTTCTAGTTGCTGTTTCCTCTTCTGCAACAAAAAGTCTTTGACCACCATAAAGAAGACTAATGTTTAGAGCTTAAGCTCTGGAAGATTATGGAATGAGTTGCAGGTAATCCCTTAAGCTCCATTAACCCTGGAAAGTAATCGAAGAAATGGTATATGAGGAAAGGACTGGGTAGTTCACTTGTTGAAAGAGAATAATAGAAGACAATGATGCATGTAATGAAGAATAATATTTTTTAGAAATGTCAAATGAAGTTTATCATTTAACAATACATTTTTAATGGATGTGCGTAAAGAAACATTTTCTTCTTCTTATGTATAATTTTAATATTCAAAGACAGACTAACCGTACTTGTATTTAAAGTAGTTCACGAAACATAAAACTTAGACATAGGCGGATTTACAAATGTGCCTCCTATAGGCTAGGTTAAATCGCCGCATTCTACAGTATTTCTTACAAAACTAAAAAAAGAGGTAGTAATATAAGGAATATGAAAGTTACAGAACGTTTATTTGAATCAGATAAGAACGCATCAAAAACTATAGTCCAAACAAATGTAAAAATTCATATACACTATAAAGTATTTACATAATGTAGACATTCACTGAAAAAAATCGTTTTTTATATATAAAGTTTCTTTTGTTTTTTGCATTGACGGAACTTTCTTGTAAAAATTGTGTATTGCCATTTCTTAAAGGAAAAAGACGACTTACACATAAAATGAACATTTAATGACAAGACAATTTACAGCCATAAAATAAAGAAAAATAAAACGAGTCTCTTGGATCTGACATAACTCGAATTTAATGTAATACATATGATAGGGATGATACCAATGCATGCAATACTCTTTACTAAAAACAGACCTCAACTGCTCTTACTCAGCTCACTAACTTCCCATTGACTCTACACTTTCCCAACGATTGAAAGGACGTGATTTGCATTTGAAACGCTCCTGCACTTGCGAAATATTTTAATCTATATATAGATAGGCAAAGACAAAACAGTTAAGTACCATTTTCTACTCTGTTCGTCAACCGATTTTTTTACTTTTTTAAAAATATAGTAGCTTTTGATGAGCTTTAGTGATATCGATAAAATTGTTTTGGAAATAGTTAATTAATTATTTTTTTTTATTCCCTATTTTTGCCGTAGAATCTTTATACGTCATACTTTCATGTCACTACTTTTACAATATTTGTACAACACTCAATACATTTTTAATTATTTATATTTCAAGGAAGAAATGTCAAGCAAGGATAAAAGAAAAGAGAAATCGTAATTTATTAATGAATGTCAAAGCAAAATAAGACTAATCTTAAAGTCTCAGATTTCCTGTATATATATATATATATATATATATATACACATGGTAAGTCAGTCAGATTGTTTGTCCAGTAGAATTTCAAAAAAAAGCAAAGCACAATTTGAAGTTAATAATGTTTAATATACTATAAAATGAGAATAATAAGGACGGTGGGAGTGTTACTTTGCTTAGAATCAACGTTTCGTAAGTTTGTTAATTTGCAAAAGCGTTTTGAACTCTCGATCAAATTAAAAGTGAGCGTTTTTATTTCAAATTTGTTCAATAATAATAGGGTGGCTTGAAAATTTTTATTTTTGTTTTCTTTTCAGGAGAAGGAGTGCAGAAAGATAAAATTTTTGCATCATATTCTTACAAATGCATTAAATTACTTAGCTAAATCGGTATTCCATCAGTCGCACTGGGGACATTTATCGCCAATTGAAATACATTTGAACAAAACGAACTGTCGGTAAACAGAAAAAATAAAATGCCCTAAAAGTTAATTTAAGCATTTGAGGCTGAACTTGAAAATGTAATGCAGTATGGTCGAATTTCGACCGCTATATGAACTCTAGTCATCTTAAAACGTGCATTCTAAAAATACTCAAATTTAATTGGATGACCAAAAATTTGATACCTCACAATTTTCACCCGAATTAGACTTTTGGTCGGAATTTATTCTATTCGAAAAGATGCCCTCTACGAAAATTTGCTCCTATAGGCAAAAGCCTAACCAAACCCTATTTAGGAATTGGATACTGTGTACAGCATCATATCACACCTAATGTAAAAGAGGGCCACAACTCACTTTTTTCAGGAGAAATGTTTGTACATTTTAATTAGAATTTTAAAAACCATTTTTGTTTTTAATTTATATTTATCTAAATTTAAATAGGGTTTTGGATTCTTATAACCTTATGTGGACTTTATTGTCTTTAAATATATGTAAAAATTTGAGCAATAACTCTCGAATGATCCTATCGTTCTGTTCAAAGCTAAAGTTGAAAGTTTTTCGAATAACTTAAAAAATAATATAAATAAAGACATGCTGTAACTATACGAAGAGTCAGCAGGGCGCCGTAGTGGTAAGGCACTGGCCTCGTACTACCAAGTTTGCAGGAATAGGCCTGGCCAAGTCGATGGTTTTCTAAGATGACGAAAATCATCAGCTGTCGGTATCCGTTGGGTTTGAGATCCCTTGGGTATTCGTTTGGCTTGTATACTCTCGGCTAAAATTAATTCCAAGGGCAGTTTCGTATCATTTAGAGCTTAGGTGCCGCCATCTAGGTGGAAACTGACCGTCAAAATTCTCAAGTGGTAATGACATCCGTCGATAGTGGTGGTACTTGAAAGAATAGATTCCGGTTTCCGGAGAATGCACTAGGTCTGCAAATGTTAATGACCATGCGCAGCCCCATTAGAAAGACATTAACACGCACACTCATACACACGCAGAGCATTTGTAATAATATTTGTCCAAAAAGTTGAAAAGGAACATACAAAAAAAAAAAAATGGAAAAACTGTCATTCTTTCTGTTCATAACTCAGAACTTTCAAGTACTTGAAAAGAAAGAGTAGATGCCGATTTACGGGGAATACACTAGGTCTGAAAAGGTTAGTGACGAATTAGAAAAGTTTAGCTCCATTAGAAAAAGGAAACTGCACGAAAAACTCTAAAAATCAAATTTAATTTTAAAGTAACTACCTTTTTCTTATTTATGACTTTCTTACACTGTCGGGGCGGTGTGCGTGGTTATAATAAAGTTAGTTGATTATTTTCAAAAGCTTAAATTATTACACAAACAATAGGGAAATTGCCAATGTTGTTCTTAAAAGAAATGCGTTGACGCTACAATTATTTGTTATACTAATGAAAGAAAAGAAGATTAGCTTCTAATGAGACGAAAACTATATAAATACACATTCGCGAAGGAAGGAAAATAGTTTAATTTCTACGCAATTCAAAGAATATTATTTTCATTAGCGATAAAATATTCTCTGTTACGTATAAAATACCCATGTCGATTTTTCCATTTGAAGATAATGTTTTTTTGCTTAACATATCTAAATAAAAATGATATTATCACATTTTATGGTAAAAACAAACAAAATATAATATTTGTTGTTTCAAGCAGAGAATAAACATTCTGTATTTGAAAATAATTA
The DNA here is from genome assembly GCA_038502835.1 of Octonoba sinensis. Taxonomy (NCBI): domain Eukaryota; kingdom Metazoa; phylum Arthropoda; class Arachnida; order Araneae; family Uloboridae; genus Octonoba; species Octonoba sinensis. Next base: position 69,239,010 of record CM076604.1, read on the forward strand.
TAAAAGTACATTTCTAATAATTACTAATTATACTCAGCCGGCTTTATTATTTGAAGTTATTCCGAATAAGTAAAAGCACTTAATTATAAGTGTAAAATGTTTTCAGTGAAACGCACAGTACATTTCTTTGAATTTCTTGCATAACAAGAGACAATATTTTCTTATCTATTTCTTTTTAACTTCCTTGTAAAAGGAACAGGAAGATTTATATTTTCAAAAGATTTCCCACCCCAATTTCTATTTTAATCGACCTTGAATCACTTTTTGAATAATTTTCCCACAACATGTATGTTTTATTGAAATGCCTATTTTCACAATCTCCGATGTGACACCCGTAAACACGTTTGTGTGTTCGTATGCATGAATAAATGTATACTTGTGCGCATCAAGCATAACTCAAAAAGGGTGAGCCGTAGAAGGTTGAAGTTTTGCATGTATGTCGTGTACAACGCCTCATCATGCATCCCCGTTTTGGGTACAATCGAATGTTGCAAAACGCTCTTTTTACTCGTTTTTTGTGTCAAAATCCCGTGAACGACTCGATTAAGTTTTTACAACTAAATTGGTGATTTCTTGGCGATACCTCGCCAACTTTGACGAAATATAGCAAAAATTTGGCACTAAATTGATATGAAAAATCTAGTGTTACTTTGGTGATATTGGCAATTCTGAGTGAGTTGTCGTAGAATTCTCACGTTAAAGCTTCAATTCAAAGCAAAAATTCTATTTTCTTTTAAACTTGTCTTTCCTACACCGATTTCTGAGAAACTAGGGGGTATAATTGTTCACAATGCTCATTTCTTCGATTTAAACATGTTTATATTATTGTATTTTTGTTCCTTTTTTGCATTTCAATTAGTTTTTATTATTTGGATTTCTAATTACAGACACCGACGAAAACATTACATTTCCTTAAGTTAAGAAGTGCCATTCTCTGTATTGAAAAATAGAGAGGAATATATTGGAAGGAAGTTTAACATTATTAGATAATAAGTTTTCAAAGCTTCAGCTTCAATTGAGGTAAATTTTTAACCGACTTCACAAAGGAAGGTGGTTATACGTTCATACTGTATTCAAAAATCTTTTTGAGTTTCATTTTAAAACCTTTTCTTTATAATATTTGTTGTTTCAAGCAGAGAATAAACATTCTGTAGTTGAAAATAATTATAAAAGTACATTTCTAATAATTACTAATTATACTCAGCCGGCTTTATTATTTGAAGTTATTCCGAATAAGTAAAAGCACTTAATTATAAGTGTAAAATGTTTTCAGTGAAACGCACAGTACATTTCTTTGAATTTCTTGCATAACAAGAGACAATATTTTCTTATCTATTTCTTTTTAACTTCCTTGCAAAAGGAACAGGAAGATTTGTATTTTCAAAAAATTTCCCACCCCAATTTCTATTTTAATCGACCTTGAATCACTTTTTGAATAATTTTCCCACAACATGTATGTTTCATTGAAATGCCCATTTTCACAATCTCCGATGTGACACCTGTAAACACGTTTGTGTGCTCGTATGCATGAATAAATGCTTAAGTTAAGAAGTGCCATTCTCTGTATTGAAAAATAGAGAGGAATATATTGGAAGGAAGTTTAACATTATTAGATAATAAGTTTTCAAAGCTTCAGCTTCAATTGAGGTAAATTTTTAACCGACTTCACAAAGGAAGGTGGTTATACGTTCATACTGTATTCAAAAATCTTTTTGAGTTTCATTTTAAAACCTTTTTACCAAAGTGAAAATTAACACATAAAAGTTTCTCTGAGATACGAACTCCGGAAAAGCATTTGAAAACCGGCTAAATTCAAAGAATTAAGAAGAATAAAAAACATTTTCTCCCTTGAATTTTTATGAGTGCATATAAATGAAACAGTAGCCAAATGGTAAATAGTAACAAATGGGTGACTGTGTGATTTATATCTCCAGAACACGCAAATGCAATTAAAATTGACTTTAATGTGAATACATTTGCAATGTAAGATACAAAACCGCTTCAGAAGCAAGCAATATGTATTCATTGCAATATTCAAGTCGAAAAATGTCATGCTCTTATTATCGGAGTCATAACAGAATTTTTCTTTTGTACGAAAAATGTATGCATAAGGTGCTGCGACAATTTTCGTACGGAATTTCTTAGATCAGTCGTACTTAGGTTTCCGCCTCTTGAACTTTACGAAGTGGCCTCTCGTGCAGTGGCGTACGAAGAATTTTTTCAAAAGGGACTACTGAAACTACTAAAAGAAATTCGAGTATATAATAAAGCACTACTATTTAGGGCTCAAGGGGGGGGGGATTAAACCCCTAACCCTCCCCCCCTTGCGTACGGCACTGCTCTCGTGATATTGGTTAGATACTGAAAATGGCATTTGAGAATTTCAGATGAAGTCAGTGACACTATCAACGAACTATTACGCATTTGATTTTCATTAATTATTAAGTTGTGACACCTATGAAATAACTGTAATGACTATCACGTGTCCTAAAGGGGAAAAAAACATTGCGTACGGCCGGTTTACATAGAGGAGCAAAGTCAAACATGTTAACAGTAAAATTTAACGAATTTTTTATTGCTAATATATTTTTTCACTCTATTTAAAGACGACAGAGCTCAGATGCAGACTGATGCTAAACAATAAAAATGCAGTGTCCCCAGTCCACGAAATATGTACCACAACTAAAAGGTTTTTTACGAAAATATTGCTGAATGTTTTAAAATGATAATTTAGACCGCAATATATATTATTAGCACATTGAGAAAGAGCGGATTTTTGTTTGGAGAAGTTAAATTATTGGGAAAACGTAAGAAATTTCTCGAAGACTGTCAGATGAAAAACAAAAGAAAGTGGTTCCATTTTTCTGTTCCCTTCTGTTCTTTTTATCTCTTTATTTTTTTCTGGTCGAAGATGTTTTGACTGCTAACTTGTGATGCCTCGATTTTTAAGAATGTTTAAGTTTCAGGCTGAATTTAGCTTATGACTTATATTTTAACTGGAAAAGTTGAACAGAAGCTATTTCATTCAATACAATTCGACTGTTTTCATCGTCATCATTTATTATTATTCTTGACGTTGTATTAGTATATTCTGAATGCTTAAATTGAAAGGTATTGGGAACAACTAAAAAATAAATCTGGTTAATAAACACAAAACTTTTCAAAGAAAAACGAAAACGGAATGAAAGTTACTACTTTGGAGTGGAAATTACTAGTTATATTATCGAATGCATTTCGATAAGTTTCTCCTTAAAGTTTTCAGAACTAATGAGAATTTTCTGAATTAATAATGAGTTGTATTTTTATAAAGACAAAGTCGGTAATTATTTCAGAACGTCGCGTTTTATTTTACTCTTAGGGCCATTTCACAGTATTTTCTAAAAATGTAGAGTCCGCAACATGACACTTTTTTTGTTATAACTAAGTAAGTTACAGTTTAATTATCACTAAATTTTGTTTTCAAATAATGTGCTCCACACATTATTTGAAAATAAAATTTGGTGATAATTAAACTGTAAATTACGTAGTTATAACAAAAAAAGTGTCATGTTGCGGACTCTACGTTTCGACAAAATACTGTGAAATGGCCCCTTAATTTATAGAATAGAGGAAATCTGTTCCATGTTTGAATCTTTCACCTACATTTAACTGCAGACTATTTTTTGACAGCTCTTTATTTTAAAGATTTCAATTTTTTAAGCAATTTTAAACAACTTGAAGTTAAATTTTAAAACTTAATTGCGGAATTAATTTCTAAAATTTCTGAATTAATTATTTGTTGTATTTTTATAAAGACAAAATCGGTAATTATTTTAGAACGTCGCGTTTTATTTTACTCTTAATTTATAGAATAGAGGAAATCTGTTCCATGTTTGAATCTTTCAACTACATTTAACTGCAGACTATTTTTTGACAGCTGTTTATTTTAAAGATTTCAATTTTTTATGCAATTGTAAACAACTTGAAGTTAAATTTTAAAACTTAATTGCGGAATTAATTTCTAAAATCTCAAGCATAGTACTAAAATTTTAAATTTTTTGAAATTATAAACTTGAATATTGTTTTTACTGATATTAAATTATGCTCAAAAAGTAACATAAAAGTAAAATATGAGTGGAAAACAAAGAAAAGATAAATCGTCTCTCAAGACATATAGCACGAAGATTTTTTTCGTGATAATTAAGTGAATTTAAAACTGAAAATAGAGGTGAGAAAAGCTTACTTCATAAATTGGTTTATATTAGTTGTACATCTCTAGAAAATAATTTTTATCCGTAAAAATATTTACAGAAAAGAAATCAAAACCAAAATTGTTTCGCAAATTAGTGCCGGCTCTTTCGCATTTAAATAAAATCGTATGGCTCAATTATGTTTTGATGTGCTATTTGCATATTTTTATAGGCGTCAAAAAAGACTCGCTTTTCCAAAAGCACCCTCACAGAATTTGTGCATTTGGAAATCCGAAAATAAATTTAGCTTTTGTCAAATTTGAGTATTTAATATTGATTAAGAACTCGCTAATATTCACAATGACAAAAAGCGCAGAACAAACTTGAAGATTATTAAGACTGGGAAAAAAGATGAATAAATAATTAAAAATCAAGGAAATGCACCCACATTAAAAGCTGCCATTAGTGAAATTTACGATTAGCATTTTATTGAAGCTCTTATTACACTATCATATAAGTTAAAAATTATGTCCTGCTTTTTATAATTTGGATTCTCAGAATTTCCTTATTTTATTAATTTATTTATGTCATATCTAGATCGATCCTTATTTTTGTGGTATTCTTTTTGTTAATTTGGTTTCATTGAAGACATTCACAGCAAAAGCAATGGTTTTTTTTTTTTTTTTTTTTGAAATAATTCACAATTTGACTTCTATTAAAAATTGGACAACGAACGAATTGTACTGAAAAGGTTATAGTCTAGAATGTAGTTTTGAGAATCGGCGATTAATATAAAGAAACGTTCTGTGGGAGCAAAACCATTAACAGATGTTCTGATAGATAGTCGATTCCTTCCTTTCTCAAACACTGCACCCGATACTGAACCAGCCTTTTAGTAACTGAGTGGTTTTTCATGTTAAGGTTTTCTCCACGCTGTAAAATACCATTGTGTTTCTTACTGCCCTATGACAACAACTGTTTCCACAAATTTATATTTTCTTCGACTTTTTCTTTTATTGCTTTGTAGTACTGTTATAGGAAATACGGGGAACAAGTTTTCGTAATTTGTTTTATATTATTATTTCCTTAAATATGAGTTTTCCGAATTTCGTATTATTTGAAAATGAAAGAAAAACCTCACTTTATGATAATTTGGTGTGTGTCATAACATACAAAGTATAGAACTAATTTTTTTCGTTTTTAATGACATTGTATTTTTTTGGAATACTAGCTAGCACATTAGTTAATATTCAGTAAAAGAAGGGCCGCTAAAAACGAAAAGGTCAGAAATAAATAGATTAATTTGATAAATATGAAAAGATAAATAAATATATAAATAAAAAATTAGAAAGCACACCTCAGTTTCATGTCTTATTTTTTGTTTTAAAAAGGTTATTCTTAATATTGAGCAATTAAAAAACGGAGCATTAGGCTCTACGACAGAGTTTAAGTTCTTTTCAAGTTCAAACTTAACAGATGGATTTGCCCTTCAAAATCTTTCTTCTTTTGCCATCAATGGCATAATAGCAAATTTTTTCTCTTTTTCTTTTTAAATTTGATTATTTAAAAAATATTTTGCAGAAATACTTAACATTATCCTGTATGAGGGAAATTGAAACATTTTCCCAAAAATTTTAATAAAGCCAAAAATAAATTTTCCATCAAAAAAAAAAAAAAAAAAATCAAAAATTGTGGACATTCTGAATGCAGTTAAGATTTTTGTCTTAAGAAATAGAAAAAAGTATAAAGCAGAAAGAACTTTTCCTTAGTTTTAATGTGTTATCTAACAAAGCTAACGAAGTTATTAAATGTTTAACTTAGGAACTGTGACAATATAAAACAACTTGTTTATCACGGGGGGAACGTGCCACAAATGAACATTTTTAGTAATATTAATTCTGTACATTTTTGGAGTTCTTTTTCAGATGTTTTTAATTGCTATTATATTTTCTTTTTTTTTGCGGAAACAATTAAAACGTAAAACATTTTGTTTCCAATACAATAATTCTATTGGGCTCTACTATTGTGTTTTTACTAATGAAAAATCAGTTGTATAAATATTTCTCGTACGTGACTTAATCATTACCTTTTTTAACTATTGAATCTTCAGTTCTACATAGGTTGCATTTTTATTGTAACTTTGTTGTATTTTTTATTGTAATTCTCCTGTCTTTTTTGTGTTTCTACATTTGAATCATTGCGATATAAGCTAAAATTTCCTGTCCAACAAACTTTTTATTAGGAATCTATTAAAACATAGCAGTTTAGAATAAATAATTAAGCATCTGCGAATTAGCTAGCGTGCGCAAAACTATGTTCTCTTAGCTCTAGACGACTGAGGTGTCGTCTTGTTTATATTAAACATTTCCTTATGGCCTATATAATATATTATTTAACAACATACGAAACGAAACATATTGTTTTTATATGTTATATCTATTTTTTGCGAAATAGGAGACTTATCTTATTATTTTTATGTAATTTATTCTCTTTTCTACTGAACAAATAAACAGCGAGCTAAAAATGGCTATTTTTAATATTCTCATTCGTTTTCCAAATAAAAAACTGCTTGTTTGCTTTTAAACATAAAATTGATTTTATATAAAAAAAAGTAAGTAACTTTTGTAAAATAACATTTAAATGAAGAAAAGACTATTGGAAATATCTCTTGAAAGTGCCTTGTTAATGCGATAATTAAATAAAAGTAAAAAGATCGAAAACATTTGTAGCAAACCTTTACTTTACATCATAAATCTGCCAATAACTTCTTGACAGAAGCTAACTCTCAGCATGTTCTGTAATAACTTCTTCTGGCTGAGATGATTACGAAAATAAATTCTTTTGTCGTTTACACAATGTAAGGGGAATTGATTGTAAAGTTGATACGACCAACTCTTTTTATTAGGAAAAGATAACAAATTTTTAAGGGCAATAGACGCACTCAGTTTTTTGGCTTTATTTTACCTGCCTAAAGATTGAATAACACTTTATCAAACTGCAAAAATAATTTCAAAGGAACATTTTACAAAATTTAGTATTTTCACTACTTGAGTAATATTGTGTACTCATAGAATAAGAAAGCCTTAAATGAAAACTTACATGCAAGAAAGTGCTAAATTTGCCTATTTTAAGCAGAATAAATACATTATTTACAATATTTGTCATTTGATAGAGCAACATTTTCTACATTTTATGAATTTTATTCGATGATTCTGAGTTTGTTACGGTAGAAGTTATTACTGTTTTAGAAAAACGCAGGACGATTGAAAAAAATTGCTATTTTATCTTTTTTATGCCGTTTTACTAGAAAACACACTCTAAAAATTCATTTCATTTTTAGGCATATTTTTTGGATTATTAACTTGCAGACGATTTTCAATTACTTAATCTTGAGATTAATAGATTTTTCTTTTTTAGTGATTTAATACTTATTCCTTCGATAAAAGCACTATTTTCCTTTAATTTTTAGAGCATCCATGTTATAATAACGGGGTTTTCCGGATCTGTTGTTCTTAATCGAAGGGATATTTCTGGAAGGACTTTTGTCCCCATTCTAATTTACATTTGTTAGGGACTGTTGTCCTTATTTAAAGCTCTTATTTGATAAGCTTGTGATTTATGCACTGTTAGAAATTTCCTCATGAAATTACGTTAAATAGCCGGCAGCAGTCTGTCCATCTAATTCACCGTTAAATTTACGGTTTGGAACATTTTCTATCTTTACGGGACCTAAACCATTTCCAATCAGTTTGGTTAAAAAGCGGTAAATACAAAAGTTTACGGTTTGATAACTATTTAAAAATGGTTTCAAAACTAAATTTTTTTTTGAACCATTTCGAGATGTAGAATCTTCGAGGCGCAAAAACCGTAAACGAAGCGTGCGGGAATCGAACCGCGGGTGTATGGCATACCAGCCTTGCGCTCTAATCATCCGGCCATCTACACCACTCAAAGCGGCAGTTTATTTATCAATAACTCTTCTTTTCCAACAGGAAAACTGCATTAAAATCGAGATTTCAGTTTTTGATTGGATCCAAAGTCATTTTTGGTCTAAATTTACTGTATATTGACGAAAATCATTTTATTATTTTATTTGCTGCAAAAAGGAAAATACAGAACAGCTGCCGCAGCTCAAATTATGGGTTCGCTCATTCACAAACAGTCACTTTTTCTTCTTTTTTATATACGCATGAAGATTTGAACTGATAAAACTTTATTCATATTTTAACCACAACGTACGACCGGTAAGTTCCACAACCAAGACGGACGCCCGATTTTTATTGACTACTAGACCTAGTGGCGCTTGTAAATTTCGGTAAGTTAAACGTTATTTAAGGGAAACAGAGAATAAACGTTTTTTTTCACACTCAGCTGTTTGAGTACCATATTTTTAATGGTTATCCAACAGTTGTTATTAAATATGGTAAAATAACAATCAAATAAATCGTTATATTACTATTTTTTGCCGACATTTTTAACAGTGTGCTGCATTCGCGATGGCCCGCGCAAGGCCGGACACCTCAGCCAGTACTAAATAATTAAATATATTACTCGTTACAGATATTATTGCAAGGATGCAACCCAACTGAGCTTTATTAGTCAAAATCCTTTTTCGAACAAAAGGAAACTGAAACACTAAAAGTTCAAAATATTAAGTAATTTGTCAATCACTATTAATCCTGTGTATAGAGAATTTTTTATTTTGTGTGGTACCGGGAAAATTGCTCAGAGAATAAAACTGTTATTCGAACAAAACGAAACTGAAATACTAAAAGTTCAAAATAGTAAGTAATTTGTCAATCATTATTAATCCTGTGTATAGAGAATTTTTTATTTTGTGTGGTACCGGGAAAATTGCTCAGAGAATAAAACTGTTATTCTCCAAAGCCAGAAAATACGAGTCTCAATATAAACTTGTACCTGATAGTTACTGAATTACCTCAGATGTCTAGTGCAAAATCTGCTAACGGATCAACTCATAGATTAACTGTTAGATAGTTACGGACTCATTGTATAAGAGAAGATCTCTGTCTGTTTCAATTTTCTGACTAGAATTCTTACAGCATACATACTTTTTGGTGTAAGAATACGTTATTCGGGTTTTGTTACATTGCAAAAAAGTAACAACTATGTTGGTTAATGTAAACAGTGGAAAAGGCAAACATTTTTGAATTTCTTAATCGTTGATGCCCCTTGAGGGAGATCAAAATATTGTTTTATTCTCAGACAACTTTTCATTTAAATTATACATGCACTTATTATACCAAATTTAATTATGAAAGCTGTTGTAAGTAAAGAAAAAAGTATAAACTTTTCAAAAATGCTGTTCCCCCCTTCCTTTCATTTTCTTTTGAAATTTTACGAAACTTCGGCACCCTTACGGACGATCAAAATTTTAATCATAATTTGCAAAATGCTCGCTGGTAACATGTTACACTGGGATAGAAATTTTGCACATATCCCCTAAGAAAATTTCTTTAAAAAAAATGTACGCACTTTTTTTCTGGATAAGCTTTGTCTCTGTACATATTCTACGTAATACACTCTTTCCGATTAAAGGTTGTTCCAGGCAAATCCGTTTGTTGGATCAGGATTTATATAGTGTTGAAATTTACCCGTAGGCACTAATGTTGAATTTTTCTGATCTGTTCAAAATCGAACAAAAATTGTTCCAATCAAAAAATACTTCAATCCGAGAGCTCTTTTACCTAGCTTTTTTGAAGGAACAGATCTAATGCCAAGAGTTTACATAATTTGTTTCATTTTTTCCTATAGACGCGAATGCTATAATTTTTTTGAACTGTTCAAAGTTGAGCGAAAAATTGTTCAAATCAAAAAATAAAATATGGAAATGAGATTATCCTGGCCGAGATCTTTCGAAAGCAAAAAATAATCTTTCGATTCGGACATATCTTTTAAAAGTTATTGGGAGGGGAGGGAGGGCAGGCAAACAGACAAAACGACAGACACACTTTCCCCCCCCCCCCCCCATCTCAAAACCCTACTTTCAATTGTTTTATTTTCCATTCTTTATTTAATTATTTCACTTGCTGTTTTTTTTTTTTTTGCCTTTTCTTTACTTTTAACGATATTTTTACGATATATTAAGCCTTATTTTCCTGTTTTTTTTAGTTTTTTTACTTTTACGGGAAAGTATGCTAAAAAAACGCCATACTTGTGTGAAATAAAATAATGGATAGAAATAAAATTACGCAAAACTTGTGAAAAGTAAAATTATCGATAGAAATAAAAAAGCAATAGCCGTGAACCGGTTCACTCCCCTGTCTGGGGGTTTTTACGGGATTCGCTCTTTTTTTTATGCAGTGATAAAGAGGATCGCTTTGGTAGCTTTGAAATTTTCTGCAACAGTTTTTTTTTGAACATGCCACTATTTTTGCTGATGAGCGATGTTCTTGTGTTAATATAAAACACTATGATGGTTAAATATGAAGCAAAGTAATCCACCTGCATCGAAACCTCAAGGAATTTCTTTAGCTGTTTAATATAACGCGAGATGGAATATCCAAAAAAAAAGAAGAAGACGAAGAACAATGCCTTAAACTGCTTTCTTTTGTGGAGTGTCTACAAATAGAACGGCTACAAAATATTAAAAAAGCATCTGGAACTCGGTTTTAAGTCTATTATTCATGCTCCCATTCTTTTGAAAAATGTGAACAGATACTTTGAAGCTGGTAAGTGGATTATAAATCTTTTCTATGATCCAGCGGAAACCGAAATTCCGCTATATCATACAAAAGGAATTATTATTCTTTCTCGAGTCAGGATAAGTGTAAACAAAGTTAAAGATGAACTTTTCTTTGTCTGTTGAGTGAAAAATATTCGAAAGATTTAGAGGTTTAAAAAAAGAAAAAAGCTGTCTACAAAGCTAGTAGAATTTAAATAATATTTGTGCAAAATCTATGTTATTTTTGTTTTCCCCCGATACTATTATACTTTTGCTTTTCCGTTTGGAATTTAAATGTGAAAAATGCAGTTAATTTGTACTGACACACGTTGTTACTCTCTGCTAATATGATGGTTAAAAACCAAAATGCAGCCTTAATTACCATGAACCTTATTGCCATGTTATCAATGGTGCAACGTAAATACAAACAATCGTAAGGAATCATTCATAAATTATGTCAGGCTTCGAGGGGGGGAGGGGTGGTTTGTGAAATTGTGACAAGGGGAGGGGAGGGGGTAACAAGAAGTGTGACATCACGCTTATGCAACATAGCGTAACATGGGACAAAGGGGGGAGGGGGTATGTTGAAGTATGACATTTTGTGACAGAGGAGGAAGTGGGTCAAATATATGGGAAAAAAGAGTGACATCATTTATGGACGGTCCCTACTAACAACATACTCCTTCCCAAAAACTAGAAAAGAAAAGATCACTCTACCAATTACCACGAATTAAAACTAATAGCTTAATATTTACTTTTCCAAATATTTTAGATGTATCAAAGTGAGTAAAAACAATTTAAGCGTAATGAGGAAAAAAAAACAATTATCCAGGGATATTTAAGATATGTACAATTATTAAAAAGAACTATTAATTGTTTATTTAAAGGTTTGCCAATGATAAAAGTTGCCATTATTCTAAAAAATATTATACGAAGTTTATAAAAGTTTATGCAAAATTTAAGTTCTATTAGTCCACATTCTATAAATGTGGTTATGTTTTATCTTTTCTTTCTGGCAACATTTAATATTTCCTTAACTCTTGTTGTCAGTTATGGTCTAAGTTACTTTCAAAATGCGCTTAGTTACACAAGAAGAAAAAGGACAAAAAATGCGGCCTATTGCAACAAGCAGTTCATTGTTCTTGCTATTTTCGCACGAATGAACATTGTTTCCTATACGACGTGACTTTTTCCAGTTTTCTTGTAAAGGTTAATCGAATTTCCAATGTCAGGTATCCTTTTGCTTATTAGACTGAGTTCCAGAAAGTTAATGATCACAGTTTAGTATCCTCTCAAATCAGCAAAATATGATCCTTTTTTATGTATCAGATAGCATTTCCTTCCTCAAAATAATATGAACAACTGAAGTTCAAGTATTTTTTGATTTGTTAAAGAACTATGGTATGTTAAGGTTCTTTCTTGAGATAAAAATGTATGTATAGGATAAAGACATCCATTATTGACCTGTTACCAATTATTGACTTATTATTATTCTATCTTAAATTTGATAGAATAAACATTTGTGGTAATCAAGGATTTCGAACTTGATGCCATTTCAAAGCTCCATGATTGATCTTTGAAGTGGCACCAAGTTTGAAGTACGCTAATTTCATCAAACATGATCATACATGTCAGTATTAGGTGCCTTTACCGTAGATTTGTATAAACAACTTCAATATTCTCATGTATAATATAAACTGTTCACCAACATATAACATATTTAAGTTAACTTTTAACTTATATTATCTATGTATGAATAGGCAAAGACAAAACAATTAAGAACCATTTCCTTCTCTGTTTTTCAACCGATTTTGTTACTTTTTGTTGTTTAATAGCTATTTACGAGTTTTAGTGATATCAATTTAAAAAAAATTTGAAAGCAGTTTATTATTAGTTAATTATTTCACCTTCTCTGTTGTCAGGAAAGCCTTTTTTATGATTTCAATGTTACAATGTTATAGATAGCAGATGGCAACATGTCTTGATTGCGTAAATTATTGGGTAATAAATATAAAACTCATTGTTAAAAATAATTTGTTGCCTTTAAGCAGTAATATTAAAAGCAATTATAACAAGAGTTTGAGTGAAGGCTTCTCTGAAACAATGAAATGAAGTATGAGAATAGTGTATGGAAACAATATTTAAGTTTTATTCAACCGCCACTCAACTTAATACGACATCGACAGAAGGGCAAGGGGCGACATTCATGAGAGCAATTGGCCCTGTGGTGACAAGGATTTACAAATCAAAATAAATTGGAATACCTACAATCTCCAAATCTGTTGAATAATACTTTTGTAGTTATGTAAATAGCATATTATTTTCGATGCTAAATTTAATTATTACGGTCGAATTTCGACTGTTGAGCGAGCTCTAGTATAGTTTAAATTTTGTAGTGGCACCACAACTTGGATACTCGGAAGTTCAAGTTCATTGTGCGTTCACTATAAATTGGTGCACAAATTCAAAAATGTTAGCCATGGAGCAACCAGTACATTGAAAATTTTGGAGTCAATTTCATCCTTAATGGTGCCGCTAAGTATAGTTGAATCGATGCCTCTGCTAACTGACCTGTATGCGTTCAGTGGAGCAGGCATTGGAGCACGTTGACATCAGTCTTTGGGCCACGCATTCGAATCCGGTAACATTGTAAAGAGTGGTCCTTAATTTTATATTTTATTGCTTACTTGCGCACTCTGAAGCAAAATATAGTAAAGCTGAGAACCATTCTTCGCAAAGTAGCAAATTGGTACCATGTTTTATTGCAGCATACTACAAAATTGTTTGTAATAAACTAAACACTTCCAAAAAAAAGTACAAACAAACGAAGTATTTTTCCTCGTGAACGCTTCGAAAAATCAGCTGCATTTTAAATTAAAGTCGTACATTTTATTCTTTGTTTTAGTGACTCTTCATAGTTGACTAATTACTCAGCTCACAAATCCTGTCCGATGCTTTTCGAGTAATTTGATAGCTCTAAACGCTGCACTGATGGAAAGCACTCAGCAGCATTATAAAAGAACAATATGTCAACACAGATTTTATGTCGCAGTTATCCAATGTATAATGAACGCACCGTTGTTTTCTTTGTTGCGTTCAACCTTTTTTCTTTTCTTTTTAATGGTGCTGCGTATGGTCACTAAACTTTGCAGACCTAGTGCATTCCCCGGAAATCGGTATCCATTCTTTCAAGTAGCACCACTATCGTCGGATACCTTTACTACTTGAGAATTTTGACGCTCAGTTTCCCCTTAGGTTTGCCGCACCTGAGTTCTAAATGATGCGAAACTGCACTAGAAATTGAATTTAGCTGAGAATATCCAAGCCAAGCGGACACTCAAAGGGATCTTTAACATTCCGCATAATCATACGACATGGACGTTGCCGATTTTCTGCATCCTGAAAACCCATCGACTGGGGCCAGGTTTGATCCTGTAAACTTGGGCGTATGAGGCTAGTGCCTTACCACTACGCCACCCTGAGTGCAGTATACTAATGTTTTTACCAATAAAAATTTTGCTACAAAGACACAAAGTTCTCGAAATATAATTAAAAATGATATATTTCTGCACTCTCAGAAATATAACTCTCACTTTTGACGATTCTTAAATCGTCAAGAAAATTTCGACATTTACAACGATTCTTTCCTCACGCGAACATGTGACTTTAAAAAGTTACTACACAAATTCCGCCGATTTGACGAAAGGTTTACTCGGAGCATTTTCCACGAAGCCATTTCGTCAAATACGACTAAAATTTCGTGAGATTTGAGCATGCGTTTCTGAGAGTGTGGAAAATTACGCTTGTACAAGCTACGCTGCTTATGAAATTTTGCGATTTATTAATTTTTTATTACCAAGATTTTTCAAATGTTCCGTAGGAACAAATATTATTCCATTACCAATAGTAAATACTTTGCATTTTTCTTCCATTAACAACAGATTGTTTAAAATAGCTGCCCTTTTTCTGAATAAAGAAAGCTAATGCTCAGTACTTAAAACTACCACAAAGTATTATGAGTGAATATATATTCTGTGATTGATGAATATGATCGAATAAATGATTGATTGCCTTACGGGAGTAGAAAGAAATGAAGTGCGAGAAATGAAATCATTCACGCTTCCATAAACAAGGAGTTAGATAGAAAATTATTTTTCAGTTAGGCGTTCCTCTACACTGATGTTGAATGTTTTATTAAATAAAAAAAAAATCAGCAATAGCGCTAAAATTAAATTACATAGATTTAAAATCTTTTATTTATAAAATGTTTTAACCTCTTCAGACCCCAGAACTAAGCTGAAACAATTTTTTTGGTTCTCTGATTTAAAAAATAATTACGAAACAAAATAACTAAACACTTTTTTATATTTTAATTAATAATTAGTTTAAATAATAATTAATGCCCAATTTCCATGTTTTCCATATTTAAAACGAAGTAAACTATCTGTTGATTAATTTAAAAAACAATTGGGTGTTTTAGCTATCAAATTGCACAAACAGTAGTTAATAAACAGTATTTTGAAATGTACCCAATTGGGTACACTTGGAATGAAGAGGTTAAAATTGTTATTTAGAAACAAGGCATTTGTTACATGAGTTGCTCGGGCGAAACATTTACCGAATGAACATTTACAAGCATGCCGGTTTATTTTGTTATATAGGCGCGACCATGGTTTGTTGTTCCACGGGGCAAGTTATGACACTCGAATATAAAGAGAACCACATTACGTAAATCTTTTTTTTTTTTTTTTCATGGTTACACCGGTCCAAGAATTATTTGCAACCAGTAGCAGAGATACTGCGTATGAAAACGTTTGTTTTTTCTTTAAAAGTAATTTTTCTACAAAATGCAAATTTTTTTCATGCTACTGAACTTTTGGAGATACCTCAGTACTTTCTGTACCACGTAAAAACCTAGGTTTCAAACAACAGAATACATATTTAAAAGTTTTCTATAACTTTATTATATCATATATAAGAAATGACAAGTAAAATGTCTCCATGTGTGACAAGTTGTTACGTTGTAACAACGTGCCCCTTAAACATATTCATCATTTTTTTCTTCGTAAGAATAATGTGAAAGACCGTTCGTTATAGAAGACCGTTAAGAGTCATTCTGCTACAGGAAATATTTCTAGAGGTATCAGAAAAACTTATGATTGTTGGTATTTGTCGTTCGTCGTGAAAGGTGTCTAATAAACCCGAAATGAATTTCATGACACATTAGAGGTGTACTAAAATGAAAATTGCTAGTCCTTGTAAGTTGTTTCAATAATCTCTTTCATTTTTAAATTGAATAATATGTTTCGCTAAAAATTTCAGAGATATATACAACAAAATATTGTCGGTCAAACTAAAATCATGATATCAAGCTTATAAATGAGGAGTGCAAAATAAAGTGAAAAGGGTCTAATTTGCATTTCAAATCCAAACTCAGGTGTGCATAGCCTTGGTTACAATAAAAATTCGACAGATCTTAACATATACAATAGACACATTGTGAAAATCTTGGCCAATTTTGCAAATATCTACTTTATATTAAAATTAAAATGTCAAGATGCAACTCAAAATACATTCAGCAATGGTGCACCAATATGAAGTGGGTCCCGCATCATAAACAGGTACTTCAGCAAAAACCTATAAGCCTGCCTATCTCTATTCTACATCAAATATAGATCCCTCTGTATTGGTATGGCCAAAGCCTCATGGCCGTCCACAGGAAATAATGCCATTTTCCATGTAAAAAAAGTGATCCATAAGCGGAAACTTAAGCTGAGTGCTATTTTAAGACATTCAAACATAAGAAAATGCTCTGAAAGTAGAGTCCAAAAACGCCAATGAACGAAGAGAAAACTATTATCTCTCTGAAAGAAAAAAAAAAGTGTCCATAAAGATGAAAAAGCATTTGAATTTCTATAAAAAGTACAAAATAATAACGAAAAAAATGTATACATGCACAAGAAGGATGATAGACCAATTATTATTACTTAAAATATTTTGTGTAACAACTTGCTCCAGCCAGTATAACAACATGCTCCGTAGTGGGGCAAGTTGTTACAAAAGACAGGACTGCGTATAATTGTTCATAAATTGAATTACAGTTATCTAATCCTTTTTCAAAGAACATCTTAAGAATCTACAATAGTTACAATAAATTTTGTTGCGAAGTATGCATTGTAGCGGATGCAAAAAAAAAAGGAATTTCGAACATTTTATGTAAACATGGTTATTTCCTTCATAAGT
Organism: Octonoba sinensis; assembly: GCA_038502835.1. Classification (NCBI taxonomy): domain Eukaryota; kingdom Metazoa; phylum Arthropoda; class Arachnida; order Araneae; family Uloboridae; genus Octonoba; species Octonoba sinensis. The sequence continues at coordinate 69,256,107 of CM076604.1, forward strand.
TGAACATGACGTGTTGGTCTGTGCGACTTCATTTTAGCCCCGCTATAAACTGCCTTTTGTTATGCTGCCGTAATGCATTTTGTTTTGTTTGAGTTTCGGAGACAACTTCCTACGTTAAATTTGTTCGTCGTGGTCACACAGATCAGCACGTAAAGTTTACAAACGAGCTTTCTGGACCATATAGCATACATTTTTGAAAGATTTAAAAATGATATCACATGTAACGGACATATTTTATCTGATTAGTTATATAAAGCTTTGGTTTCATTTCCAGGGTTTGGGTATCTTTGCAAGTTGATCAGTTTTTGAAGTTTCAATGCCTAAACTAGAAGCAGGAATAGACACAAGTGCACCGAATATGTTTAAACAAAAGGCCCATTCGTTTTCTGTTAGTCTCCAAGTACAGATATTTTCTCTTCATTCCACATCCTTTGAGTCTCATCAAAGTTCCCACCGTATATTACTCAAACGATAAAAAAGTTTTGTTTTCAAGTCTTCAATCCCAATACGTGGAAAAATAAAGGCATTTTTTTCAGCTTTCTCTGGATCATGGGAGAACTTTATAATCCACTAAGCAGTTTCAACAATGTTCTTTCTATGTTTGAGAAGAATAGGAGCATGAATAATATATTTAGCAAGGTTTTTCTAAATACTTTTAATGTTTGACCGTTTTTCGTTCGCTACGTATTCCTTTCAAAGGGTTTTTAAGGATAACAAAGCAATTTAATTAAATCTTAATATTTTTGTTGAAAAATGAGTATTGATCGTAATCATATCAACACAAGAGGGCCAAAACTCAGAACCTACTGGTTTTTCAGAAGAGGTTTTAACTATTTTTTCCTTCTTAATTTTAGTTTTCATTTTAATTTACATTTATTTAAGATTAAATAACTAAACTAAACTCAGTGGCGCCAGCCTTTTTGGGGGCCATGGCCTACTGTGCCCATCCCAGTTTCAGAGGCTGAGGGCCCTGGGGTGCAGAAGCAGAAGTTCCGGTCAAGTGGTCAGCCTGACGCGGAACCCCCAGTGTTTAGTTCCCAATCATGCTTGGTCCTCATGAGATTAAATAACATTATGTAATTTTATGTAATCATTGTTATTTTTAAACATTTGTAAAATTTTGTGCAATCTCTATGGTATCACATAACTTTTCAGCTTTAGTTATTTTTGGAATCATCTCGAAATTTCTTTAGAAATGCAGATAAATATAATTTTTCATAAAGTATTTTAATATTACATTTATGAGGTAGAGGATGCTTCCCAACATTGTAAGCTTAAGCTACGTAGGCTACGTATAATGCTTATACTACGTAGGGTTTGGATTTATTGCAAGAGATAAGTCGATCGTAAGAATTAGAACTGAAAGTCAAAATCTGCCCATCCTCATACAAATTCAGTACACAGCCATCTGAATGTTCCTTACTACGAATTTTCTCGTTAGTGTTTTCAAATACCGCATTATATATGTGCAATTATAATGCAATGTTTCATTCAAACAAACTCTACTAAAATCAGTTGATTGCATTTCTCATTGGTACATTTATTAAAGTTGAAAATACTATATTGTATAACATTATTTTGAATTTTAAAAATGAATATTCTTAGTATAATACGCTTCCGACTTTTGCATAAAAATACCTTTTCTTTCTAACAACATATTTAGAAAATACCAATCTTAATTTATCCATAATCGTACTTTTCGATGTCAAAGAATATTTTTCTTTTTAAAACAACTTATTTATGTCAAAAACTAATTATTTCTTTTCATCACTATTTAACAAATGAAAAGTTTCGTGAAAAGTTTTTCCTAAACTCCAGTCACTTTGGAAGAAAGAAAGTCTTCGTCGTACAGTTAAAAATGAACAAGAAAAAGCCTCCAGTCGGGTGACTTCATTCGCAAATTGACAGCTTGATATTTTCTGATTAACAGTATTCTTTTCTCTACTATTGATTTGAAGTTTTCTCTTTCCGGAGTTTTTTCCTCCTTTCATTTTGGAAACAAACCATCGGTCGCTGTATAAAAGTTTTTCGGGTTTTCATCTAGATGTATTAAGCGACAAATAGTGATCTATTTTCACATTGAATAAATTTAATTTGAATGCTAAGAAATCCCTGTGAAGTTTTATGCAACACACTGTAAAAAAATTCTGTAAAAGAACAAAAGGAAAACTGAGAGTTTCTTTAAATTTACGAAAAACTTGCTTCAAATCAAATAATTAAGAGTCTTGATAACAGTTTCTCAATAAAATTCTTGTTTTTCCGCTCACTTTAAAACTGCAGAGAAAGATTTGTTAAGTTGCGTAAAACTGAACACTTGAGATTTTTGACCCCAGTTCAAAAATTATCCTCACGTTGAATTTTATAACTGTCACCCCCCCCCCCCTTTATGTGAACGTCGAATCACAGCTACTTGCATATTTGTTTACAGTTAGAAGAATATCTCGAGTAAAATCTAATGTACTGAAGAAAATAGAAAAATGATGGAAACATAATTTGAGTTTCTCTTTTCTTCTGATACATCTGGTGTTATTTAGAAACATGTTCATTGCTACATTTTTAGATTATAGTATAATAAACGAGAAAAAATCTCGACCAATGTGTGTTTAGTAATTCGAGCACTATCATAAACTATCCAAAGCAAAGTGAAAAAAGCCGGAAGAAAATCTATATTTCAGAAAACTATTTGTTGACTTAGTGCAAAAAAAAAAAGGTTGAACGCAATGACATTTTGCTTTGTGATGGAAGCCTTAACACGAAAATCCACTCAACGACTAAAGTCCCAGTTTTGTATCTTTTACTGTGTTCGAGAAAAAAGGATGGAGCATTTATCAGAACAGGCTGTTAACGGTGTAGAACATATCCTTTTGCTTAATTAAAGAATTTAGATGTAATATCAAAAGCTGTTAAAAGGCTAATAGTTAAGGAGCTCGGTAAATAAGAAAACGTTACAGACGTTAGTGTGTTAAACAAACGTTAGTGTCCTAAACTGTATTGTTTTCATTTAAACCAAATCAAAACTAAAAATAGAAAAAAAAAAATGCGTAATTTATGCAGAATGTGTAATGGTACAAAAGTTAAACAGAATGATTAGAATTTTATTTATTTATTCACTTTTGAACAATACTGTCAATTTAACAGGGCCAATTGACAGTATTTTTCAAAAAATAAGGCAGAATAATGCAAGCGCATAATAAAAAAATATGTTTAAGTCGTTTATTTATTACCACTAGTTAGATCTGTCTCCACTTAATATTCTTTAAACATTCTCTTACCAGTAATAATATTATTTTGAGAAATTTTACCTACAACAAGGTATGATTTAAAAGGCATTTACTGATGAATTTTGTGTCAAATTATCCGATTTCATTTATACGTCAAGGTTTGTTTAACTTTATTTCAGCTACATATAAATATTTCTGCTTCATGTTTAGAGCACTTTTATGCTGATGATAGTAAATTTTACAAATGGGCATTCGAAGCTGAATTTTAAAAATATGGCAATATCAATGATTAATAAGTCATACTTTTGATGCGTTTGTATATAATCTTCAAATTCATGTATTTTTTATAAATTTGACTTTTAAAAGCATAATTTCAGAAACTCAAATGCCGCTTATGTATTTGAAAATAAAAACCAATAAAATTTAGAGTAACTATATAAATATTTCCTTTTTGTTGTACATGTGTCTAGCAACAATTCTTGTTTCTGTACTGGTTCAATAAATAAGTAAGCTATTCTACGATTGTAAATAAATAAAGTAAGCTATTCCACCGAATGCTAAGGTTTGTTTTTCCAATAAGGAAGGGATGGCACAATTGTACAACTCCTTTCTTTCAGTTCATCTAAATTCAAAAATCTGAAAAAAATTATCGGGAGATGATATCATGACTACCATCTCTGCCCGAAATTGCTTTGCTGATTCTAATAAAGAATTTCAAATTCAAATTCCAAGGCAGATTATTGGCAGTTGTCCAAGTCGTTTTATACTTGTTATAACCCAATAACGTCTTCTCAAGTTATTGGTGTAAAACGATATTCAAGAAAGTCTTTCAAGCAGACTTTTAGCATTGTATTCTATTGTGAAATTAATAAACCAAGTTCATGAAACCGTTTTTCTTCCCAATTTCAATTATAAGTATTTTTTGTCTCCCAACCCATTCATAAGCTTCTGTTGGTAGGTAAGGAACATTTGAACACTCTACATGGGATTTGAACAACTGAAATGGGTGTTTATTTCTCTCTTTTTGATTATTTATGAATTTTTAGTCTGTAAGGCTAGATTTAATGACTCAGTAACAATAAATTCCTAGGAAAAGGATTCCTGTATATAAATTTTCACGGTTGTCTTACACATGATATCTTAAAAGCTTTGCACCGCAATTAAATCAGGTTCTACTAAACCTGGAATTTGAAGTTTCACTAAACTTGATATTGGTGATGACTTAATGTCAACACATCTTACAAGCAATTTGAAATTCAGTCTAGCTCCTCAAATATCAAGGAATGTAACCGTAGGAGCAATTTATATCCGTGATGATATAAATAGTTTGATCTGAATCACTAAATGTGAAATTCTGATAACGGAATGTGTACGGGCATTCCCTATAACCACCACTAGGGGGAAATGTGTGTAACGTTTCGAGAGTGCCTGTGAAGCGCCGGGAGTCGAACCAAGATCTTTTTGGTGGTAGCTGCATTCTTTACCGCTTTTCCAAAAGGCGCGCCCCCTGGGCAGGAGCAAAGAGGGCTATTTGAAGCACTGACTCGCACCGCTACATACTCCGCCCCCCAGTGAACGAGTAGGGGAAGAGTGAACGATATTTTACCACAGATGGGTGCACCAGTGCGAGAGAAAGGCTGCGTCAGGTTGCTGCGTGAGTGAGTGAAGTTTGGGCCTGTTTGCTCGGATCCGTGGCTGCGCTCAAGTGCGAGAGCGTGCAGACTGCACGAATGCGTGCGAGCAAGTCATCTCGTGGCGCCATCTGTGGAGTGTTCGGGTCTCCATTGCTGCGTGCGCAAATGCCGGGTCACCAGATGTAACGGTGCGAGAATAGCCGTGAAGCGCCGGGAGTCGAACCAAGATCTTTTTGGTGGTAGCCGCATTCTTTACCGCTTTCCCAAAAGGCGCGCCCCCTGGGCAGGAGCAAAGAGGGATATTTGAAGCACTGACTCGCACCGCTACATGTGAAAAGGAAAGGTCTCGTGTATTGACAAATTTCCCAAGCTGTGGATGGGAAGGTGAAGAAATGGATAGAAAAAGACGAAGGAATTTTGAGTAAGGGGGAGGGTAGGGAGTGGGAAAGAACTGAAAGCCCGATAGACAAAAAAAAAAAAAAAACAATAATAAGGAGAGCTGTTAAGAGTTTTAAGTGATTTAGAATCCGATTTCAGCATTACATCAGTTCAATTGGCGATTAAATATTTTGTTTTTGTGGAACTCGCTACCAAAAGTCTTGGATGATGCATCATGTGAAGTTCATGAGGAAACAAACCCCAACCTTCATTTCCAGGTGACGTATATCGAGCTGTTGGCTCACTTTCCTTTAGAGCGAAACTGAAAAGATATAATTTGCTGAACTAGTTGCTTTTTTTACATAAAGAAACTCTTCGCATTAAAAAAAAAAAGAAAAAAAATTAATACTCAGTTTAATTAATTTCTATAGATGTAAAATTTGAAATAAACTCTTTGGTTTATAAAAATGGATGTCGCATTAGTTGTGCATGTGTTCAAATGTGTCCCAGATGTGTTCAAAACTACTTCTCCTCCTGGACAATTTGAATAGAATTTTACATTCTTTAAAATGATGACCTAGGCTCGAAAATTCTTGATAAATGCATGGAAAAGTTTTACCAGAAATTCAGGAAATGTGTAAATCCATATACAAACGAGTTTTTGTTTAAATATCTGATAAAAGTATTGAGAAATAATCAAAAACGTAAAAAGTGTTAAAATGTATCTTCCCATCCACTATATTACACTTCTACTAGCTTGATAGAGTTTTAAGTCTTTGATAGGGGATGAGTCTCTGCATTGTCTTCACATTTCCCTTAATCACAATTTTACCACTGGTTTCACCAGTTTTATCTGTGATTCGTCGAACATAATACAACTAAAATCGACATTTGAATAGAAATTTTCAATAAAAACGGCACACACTTATTTCTCACATGGAAACCTTCTTTAACGCAAGAAATTTGAGCTATACGCGAAAAAGGTTTTTTCTTCATTGCAGTGAAGAAGGAGCTTTTTTTAACTTCGAAACACATGTGTGAACTTTCCTGTAAAATATGCTCAAAAACTGTTGGATTTTCCATCTTACATAGAATTATAATTATTAGACAATTCATTTAAGAAAAGCATGAACTCATCACTAGTAGGTAAAGAAATTTATCAATTATTAAATTAAAACTTTTGCATTATGTTAAAAGCAATGGTAAAAATGTTAAAGCATTTTTCTTAATGGAATACTTTAAATAATGAAGACGTTTCTAACTCAATTTTAAACACATCTAAAACTTATTGTATTTTTTCTATTTATTTATTTTTCAGAAAGGCTTTCAAATGCATTCGAATTTTACCAGCAGGATAATTTCCTTTATGAACCAAGAAAAATGATTGAATGCGTATTAAAAGTATTAAGAAAGCCAACTAATTTAATTGCAGCTACATTCATTGCAAATAATGTTTTGATTCAGTTGAGGAAGAAGAAAAAGCTATCATTCACTTCGAATCGGCAATCTTCATTCATATCACTGTAAATGAGCTTTTGTTACAGTTAGGCTAATATGAGGGAGAAAACGCACAATGGAAATCAAAGTTTTGTTCTTGCCTCATTCTCTCTTTTTCCAAAAAAAAAAAAAAAAAAAGACAAATGAAAAGAAAAACTGAAAATGGTAAATGAGGATAAAATAAAGATATAGCGTCAAAAACGTGTGAGAACTATTAATTTTTTAAGGGCTTCAGTAGACTTTTCAGAATCTAAAGGAATTTCGTGCTATCTTTATGATCATTTTATATTCAGTTCTAGCTTTTTTTTTAAACTTATTCACTGTAATTGGACTTAATTTAGAATTAATTATGCATATTTTTAATAAATTTTAAATAGTTAGCCGATTATAAATACATTTTACATAACTAATGTAAAAAAAAAAAAATCGCACTACGGTAAAAAGTGAAAAAGTTAAAAAGGAAAAAAAAAAAAAAAAAAAACTTTTATTTTAAAGGTTTTGTGTCCTTTTAAGGTATGAATTGAGAAAACCGAATTATTGTTACTATTAAACTATTCGAGAAACTGCTTGCTCCGTGACTTGAAGTTTTTAACATTTTTAATCAGAAACTTATATTCTTAAAAAATGCTATGAATCAAAAGAAATATTATGTTTTTTATACTTATAATATATTTTAAATAGAATTTCAAATTTGACTATCAATTATATGGAAACCAGCATAAAATTAAACTTTGAATTATCTTATATTTGATGCAACTAGACAATATGGACTATATACTGACCTAAAGTTTACTCATATTTTTTTACAGAGTACTTTTTAAGTTTTTTCATTTAGCTCTTAAAATTTTCAGTTATTCTAAGTTGTTGCAATAAGTATTTGAAGCATTTAAATTACTTGAGATCAATTGCAAAAGCTTATCATTTTATGGACTGTACACTCTCAGAAACGCATGCTCAAATCTCCCAAAACTTTCGTCGTATTTGACGAAATAGCTTCCTGAAAAAAACTCCGAGTAAACCATTCACCAAATTGACGAAATTTATGTAGCAAGTTTGTTAAGTCACGTGATCGCGCGGGGAAAGAATTGCTGCAATTGACGAAATATTTTTGACGGTTGAAGAATCCTCGACGGTGAGATTTCTATTTCTGAGAGTGTAGAACCAAAGAAATTCAACGCAGTAAGGTTCAACGGGTCATTATCAATTTGTGACTTATCAAGTTTAATTTGTTTAATTGCACCTAAAATCACCCGCTTTAGCCATGTCGTATCTGCTCATTGCTTTAAGTAACTTATAGTTCGACCACGGAATTCTGACACTTGGACGCTTCTGCGCATGGCAGAAAAGAGCGAATCCATTCGTGTGTTAGGGAACTTTATTTCGCACGTGCGTTTATTTAGTACACCAACCTAAATGTTTGCTTCTCTGTTTGTTGAAAGCAACTAAATTTGTAAACTGGCAGATAGCATCAGGTTGGAGGCAACTATGCTAAACGGACTAGAACGCGAACAAATACGGAACATTTCTTATACCAGCAGTTCCTCCCTTGCATACGAAAGGATTCTTCTTGGCACTCTGCCAGGAAGATCGCTTTCGTTGACGGTAGAACTGTAACTAATATATTTTAATGAAAAGCTTCATTTTTTCCATTTCATTATTAATTTGAACAAACATAATGTTTAGTAGGCATTAAAGAACTGATGAGTAAACTGACTTTCGTTCTCTAAATGTTACGTTCTGGTTCACCAGTAACATTAATAATAATAATAATAATAATAATAATAATAATAATAATAATAATAATAATAATAATAATAAAAGCTTGGGGGGGAATCAAATCAGAAAATGTGCACGATCCAACCCTTATAACGTATTAACTCGCATTACAAGAGTGATATTCTATCACAATGTTCAATTTTTATCGAATAGTGTATTGAAGTTCCCTTCATTATACAAAGAAAGTAAAAAAATTAACATAATAAAGAATATTCATAAATAAAAAAAATCTTATTTACAGAAAGAAAAGATTATCCTCCAAAGATTTCCGGAGAAAACCGGTTTGAGACTGTCACTGGAAAAGTTTGTTCCTTATTCCAGCAGTTCCTCCCTTGAACATGAATGGATACTTCTCGGCACTCTGCCAGGCAGATGGCTTTGGTTGATGGTAAAGTTGCAATTTTGCTTTCATCTTAAAAATAAACTTTACGTTAAATTGACAGTTTAAAAATTTGATGATAATGTATAAAGAAACGTTTGTGCACGTCAAACGCTATAAGACGTGTAGGGAAAGGGAAAATATTAGCTAGAGTGCGTAGGGGGGGAAGGGAAACCGAATAGTACTAACATGTTTCACTTTGGAACCACTCCATGGAACCTGAATCGCTCCCCACGGAATGCGTTGCTACCTCAATTTTGTCATTGATAGCAACTACGTGCGAGTTATCACATTTAACGCTCGCGTGTGCATACATATGGCTTAATTGTGAGGAATATTTAGTGCAACACTTAACAAATATACGATAGCCGCTAAGTTTAAGAGCTATAGCGGGTTGTTGGGGCATACGTCTTGCAGTCACTTTCTTCATTGCTGTTAACACTTCTCTATTGTTCAGTTTACATGCATTCATCCAGGAGAAAAAAAGAGTCAAACTCGTATTTTGATTGCGGTAATTATTCTTTGCTCTTTCAGTCTTGTGTTGAAGTCGTTACAGTTCTGGAGTTCGTAATTCGAAAAATTTACTGCTGCATTGATGTTGTTCTTTGAGAATATAGCATTGTACAATAAATACGTGTTATCGATGAGTTGAAACCTTTTGAATTTAAGTTACTTTTTAAATTAACAATATTGCTTTTTGAACTTTTAATGCATTTAATAACAATAAAAAAACTGTTAATTGTTCCCAGTTTCTGACAGAAAGGTACAAGTAATTCATTGTTTTTATTCAAAAATCTAGAAAGAAAAATACATTTATAGTTCTTGATGCTTAAAGGAAACACCTGTTTGTTGATACTTTGGTGTTCTTGAATGAGACTAAAACGAATAATTACTAAAACGAATTAATTAAAAAGAAATTTAGGTTAGTTTTGCGATCAATTAATTAGCCCATGATCAGTGTACCCATTTTCTCAGGGCCTCGCACCTGTTTAGACATAATAATGCATTATATAAGATAAAAATTGAATAAATGATAGAAGAATTTTTGAAGTCTATTTTAAAGCTTATTTTAGAGTTTTTGAAAATTCTGAAACTTGCGATTTCTTAAAATTTATGAGTGAAAATGAAGGTCATTTTTGAAGTGAGTGCTAAAAATTCCATAAGAATCAAAAATCAAAATATCATGGTAGGCTTGTAATACTATTTTATGTTTCTGCTCTCTGTTGTACTAAAGAATTATTTCGTTGCTTGTGGACATTGGATTCTTAAATTTTCTCTTAGCTAATGTGATTAATTAGTGGCTAATGTGAATTGATTTCTATCTTGTTACACTAGTATCTAATTCTTCTTCATTCATTAGTAATGATAGTTAATGTTCATTTATTTTACTCATGGAGTAATTTAAGCGATTTTCCTTTTCGTTCAGGAATAATTCAAGTTGTATTGGATGAACTAAAGGTATTCTTATAGATACAATGGCAAATAAATTTTTATGCACGTATATTAAATCTACAGACTTATCTGAAACACTCTTTTGGTCGAACCGTTACATTTTCATTTCTCGTGGAATCTTTTCCATGATTGGAATTCGAAATCGTCAAGAGTATACTTTTGCTGTTTGTTTATTTCAGGCCTATTTATACGTGAAAACACGATTTAAAATAGACAGTTCTAAAAATGGTGTTACAGTTTTGCAACTCAAAAATCTCAGCCGCTCCGCATTTCTTTTAAAATCTTTCTTTAAAATAAAATAAAAAGATCCCTAAAACCAAGCGAGAAACACTATAAAATGAATTTTTTTAAAGCATCTAACTTCGGTATAAAAAGCAAAAATATGCAATGATATACACACATGTATTTGCAAATGTTCCGGCCAATAATCATAAGTTTAAAATCTCTTCTTTTTAATTAACATGTATCTTAAGTTGAAAAACTTTTTTGGATTGTCATAGTCTTATGTGGGGTATTATTGTTTTTAAATACATGTACAATTTTTTGCAATTATCTCATAATTCCATTGCAACCATACTATGAATTGCTTCGATTACTTTAAAAAGTAATGCAAGTAAAGACATGCGGTTAGTACACGAACTCACAAGTAATTCCGAATTTACCGCCATTTTCACTTTTGTTAAGTTGCCTAATCGTCGCAATTGAAGTACGATATGTTCACTCACAATTATATATTTGTTTTGCTCAACATTTAGTCTAGTCATAACAGATTATATTTCTTTCGTCTATTTTTAGCAATTAGATCCTGCTACTCAAAACTCACAGAATTTTCTCAAAATGGTGTCCAGGTGGTAGCCATTGGTTCTATGGAAAAGTATGTCCACCTGAAATATACTAACAAAAATCTGAAATGCTCCGAGAGCAAAAAAATTTACACCGATCAGAAACTTTAATGTACTTAAGTCAGATTCTGACAGGTGGAAATATCTTGATGTGCTACAAATTTTATGGCTTTGTGAGCAATTTTTTCCCCAGCAGAAAAAGTACATTTTTCAAATCCATTCTATCGGGAAGTAAGTATGTGACATATATTACACGATTTAGATGCTCGTAAAATGACAAATGTCTAGTACTTTCATTCTGATTTTCTAAAAATATTTCATTTCTAATGCATTTAAAAAAACTTGATTCTAGGAATTCATATTGGGATATTTCTACTTTCATAATTCATGTTTTTGTTCTGCCATTTTCACGTCAGCAAATGTCAAACTTTAATAACAAGTTTTTGAAATAAATTTGTTTTTACTTAAATGTAAGTGAAAGCTTCATCTAAAATTTAGATTATGGCACTGTATATTGCATTCTTGTGTTTTCTAAACAAAAAAATATCTGAAATTTGATTAATGGGAATTTTATTCAAAATTTAGATGTTTAGCGTGAATTAACATTCGAATTGAAAAACATAGTACTTCCAATGGGGATATACTCTATGTTTTCTCTTGATTTGAACTTAGTGGCGACTTATATGCTAAATAAATAAATAAATAAATGAATATTTTTTTGTAAAAATTATTTTTTATTTATAAAAAAACTCGATAAATGAAAATTTTTTAAATTTCTGTTATTTTTTTTGGTGGAGACTTACATACTAAAAATAAAAATAAATATTTTATTATGGTTTTTTTAAAAGAGCTCATTTTTAAAGTAAGTACTTTTGCGTTTTAAAACTCAGTTCGTAACTGGTAATTTTCAGTATTGTAAAGTTAAGGAACATTGTCAACGGTTGTTTTTACTTATTTATTCCTTAACTACATGGGGTTTCTCAAACATTTCAACGTCGTGATTCCCTTAGAAAACATAGATTTTTTCTGAAGGCAAATAGTAATACAATATCTATTCATTATGTTTAAAAATATGTACATCTCTACTAATAATAAAGCAGTAAGTATGTGTGTGTGTGTGTGTGTGTGCGTCTGTGTGTCTGTGTCCGGCGTAGGGGCAAGACCGTTAGGCGGATTTTCATGAAATTTGGCACGAAATTAGTCTAGAATATGTGCGTGCGCACCTCGGAGAGTTTTTTCTGAGATTCGAATTTGTTCTGTTTTAATTCTAGTTTATAGCCGAAAGTTTCATAAAATAGTCATTTTCTATGGGAAGGAATTATTGCATCGCTTCGAGCTTGATACCGTTGAAAAACTACCCCGGAAGGAGTTTCGCTCTGCCTGCGAAAATTCGAAGCCTCTAAATTAACTAGAAAAGAAGTTATAAGCGTTTTTCTCTGTAGTTCGAAATTATTTTTTCACGGTAATTAACTTTAATTTTATATATAAATATACTTATATATTTGTAAACTATTTTAATGGAAACTCACGTAAGTGGTAATAACAACAAAGCACCGATTGTAACTCAAATTTAAAATTCACAAAAATGCTTTAATGTACAGTTCTACCGTGAACCAAAGCGGTGTGCCTGGCAGAGTGCCAAGAAGAAACTATTCATGTTCAAGGGAGGAACTGCTGGTATATGAAAAGGGCCATTTTGTTCTCGTTCTAGTTCGTTTAGAATACTTGATTTCTTTCAAAATGATACTATATGCAAGTTTTTAAATTTAGTTGCTTTCAACAAACAGTAAATCAAACATTCTGAATCGCGTACGAAATAAACACGGCAAAACAAAGTTACCTAAAGCTCGAATGGATTCGTTCTTTTCTGTCATGCGCAGAAGCGTCCAACTATCAAAAGTCCGTGGTCGAAGTGTAACCATAAACTTTTTGTTGGCTTAGGAACAAAATTTGATGTCGTGAGCGCCTAGCGGTACCCATAATTTTTCAGTTTAGGAGCAACTATCTGAGCAGATAAGGCATCACCTGCGTTGATGGAAATTTTGTACAAGGAAAATACACTACCTACTGCGGTTTCATAAGCAATACATCTGATTCGGAAAGAAAAGACAAGATATTTTCACAGTATTAGAATGAATATCGTATAACAACAATAACGGCGAACACTTTACCCAGGCACAAAAGCGGTTTTCTTTCCAGCGAGAGAGAGAGAGAGAGAGAGAGAGAAATCTTTTCCTCAAAGCGAAAAACTTTAAAAAAGCAAACTGATTGATTTAAAATGGCTGTTAATATACGAGTAACTAGCGGTAGGACAAATTTGTTTTCCTAAAGTTTTAAAAAGTACTAAATCCCTTTTTCAATGAAAAAGATGTGAACTTTTTGGTTGAAAGATATCTGACAGATTTGGTTGATGTCATTGCATCCATAAGCTCACACCTTTCAAAGCGGAAAAAGCGGTTCCTTGTATCCTCGAAACACATCTCTGTAATTTTTATGCCATTACCACTTGAGAATTTTTGACTCTCAGTTCCCCCTAGATGGCGGCACCTGAGCTCTAAGTGATGCGAAACTGCACTGTGAATGTAATTTAGCCGAGAGTATCCAAGCCAAACAGATACTTATGGGATCATTCACGTGTCGCAAAATCATACGACATGGGTGCTGACGATTTTCTTGAAAATCCACCGGCTTTGGGCAGGTTTGATCTTGCGAACTTGGCACGAGACTGCGCACGATACCTGTGCCTTATCACTACACCACCCTGCCGGCTTTATATTTTAAGTAAAAATAATCGTTTTCTGATAAAATGGTTCGCTTTAACCAGATTTAAAAATTTTGTTTAGAATACAATAAAAAAAACGTGCTTTTAATGAATGTATTAGTGATCGACGATGTCGTTAAATATTAAAATTTCTGACATTAAAGTTAAGAAATTTCAAAAATGTCTTTAAAATCCAGTATTAATATTTACAGATAAATTTCGGAGAAAAATCCTTTCAGTGTTTGAATAATAAGCTATTATTTCTCACAATGCCTCCACTCTAATTAAACAGCGCAAGGAATAGGAAGAAAATACGAAAAGCACGAATCTCAGTGAAATAGTTCTTACTTATAAATCACTTTAATTGCTGATAATAATTCAAGCTCTATGTGTGTTACTCGTTCAACTTAAATGGGAAACCTATTTCAGTGACAAAATATTTTATGAAAGTAATTTTCCTGCTTTGAATCTTTGAAACCATTATACTATGACTTAGACGCGTAAATAAAAATGTGAGATATAGATTATAATTAAAGACGTATTTTTGATAATTTCGAACTAATAGTTCTAAGATGCATTCAAAATAAGTAGTGTTAGTTTCAAACACCTGTAAAAAGTAAATAAATAATAATAAAAGCTAGTACAGTTTTTGTTAACAATATTATGAGAAGAAGTGATTTCATTTTTAGTCAATTTAGTAATGCTTGAGACTAAAAAAAATTGATGGCGGCCAGTGGCTGGTAAATCGAAAAAAGTTAGTCATCACTTTGAAATTGTTGCTCGCCACTTAGAATCATGTTTCAAACTGATCCCCCCTCCCCCAACCGCGGCTTCATTTTGCATACATTCGTATACATATACCTCAGACTACACTTCGTCACAAAATTACACAAAGCTCTATTTTTAAAGAAATAATAATAAATTACTAACCTTTTCTAGTCGCCAGTTTTGGCGACCGACATAACATTTTGTAGTCGCGAAATCAAAATTTATAGTCGCCAATGGCAAGTAGCGACCGTTAGTCTCGACCTTTATAATTTGGGTAAGGGATCATTCATAAATGATGTCACGCTTCGAGGGGGGCAGGGGAGTTCGTGAAATTGTGACAAAGTGTGATAAGGGGAGGGGGTAACAAGAAGTGTGACATCCTGCATCATGCAACATAACGTGACGCGTGACAAAGGGGGGGGGGGGAGGGGGTCCGCTGAAGTGTGACGTATTGTGACAAAGGAAAGGGTCAAATAAATGGAAAAAAGCGTGACGTCATTTATGAACGGCCCCTAAAGTATTATCAGTTTGAGTACCTATATAACAAATTTCTTTAATTTATTATTCCTTAGATTTAATATTATTAGATTTAACTTTTCTTAAAGAGCATTTTCGCTAAGTTATATTTTTTTGAGATCTTGATTAAGACCAAATACTAAGCATTAATGGAATATTCAATGAAATTCAAGTAAACAAAGCCATAAAGTTGCCTTTTTTTTCACCAGGAGTAGATTTCGAATAAGTAAATTTCGAGTTTTAACTTAACTTGTCGATTTTCCCATAACTGTTTAATCATTCTCCTGGGTTAGCTTTATTGCGTAAAGAATTTTGTAAATCTCTAATTGGAAGGAATATTCGTTTTAAACGCGGGACCACCAGAATTAGGGCTACCCTTCACCTTCGTAGCCAACCCTTCAAACTGAGGGACGGGACGACGGACGGAGCGGCGGGATATCCCAAATATGGTCAGCTTCCTTGTTAACCTTTGACCCAACTTTTCAGACAACCAGCAGGTACGTGAAGACACGTCGGGCTCAGAATGAATAGTAGCCCAGACTGATACACGAACATTGTACTTTATTATTAGTAGAGATAAGTCAAAAAAAACCATCTTGTATTAATAACTAAATTTTGCCAAAATGGAATTCAAAAAAAAAAAAAAAAAAAACTGAATTTCAAAAGAACGGCTCCGAGGGGCGCATTTTTAGTGTCCAAAAATATCTGTACCGAATTTCGTAGCTCTAGGCTCAATGGTCTATTCCGTAGACCGCCAACAGACCCCCGGACGTTGTGATTTATCACCAGTAGAGATAGAGATAAGTTACAAAAAACACCCTGCTGGTACTTTTTCAATTTTTCCCCAAAATAGAATAAAAATGGAATTCGAAAAGAACAAAATTGAATTTCGAAAAAACGGCTCTGAGGTGCACATTCTTAGGGTCCGAAAAATACCTGCGCCGAATTTCGCAGCTTTAGGTCCAGTAGGCTGTACACCGCCAACAGACAGCCGAGCATTATACTTTATTATTATACTATTCTATTTTATTCTATTCAAGATGCTTCTAGCATCATATTAAGAGGTCTGAGTACGTTGCACCTTGCCTCTGTTGGATCTCTTAACTTTGAACCAGCTCCCAGATGAGAAACCATCATCTAGTTTGGCACCCCCAGAGGTATCGGTACGCGATAGAGGGGCATTGGAGACACGACGGACTTTACTTGCACCAGCTCCCATTAACGTACATGGTTCCGAAGCGAATCAGTCACGAGACGGGGTCACCTTCCCAGACACTGACCTCGATCAATGTTGCTTCACTTTCGTTGTTCTGTGGGAACCGAACTTCTACAAACTGGTCAACTGCGGGACTATTTTATTATTAGTAGATAAAGAGACAGAGGAAGAGATGCTTTCTTTACTTCGCTGCCTATTTTTTCCTTTCAACTGAGTTTTGTTTCAAACACTGGCATGACACACCTTGATTCCCCTTCTGGATCTGATATATCCATCCCGCATGCATTCACTGATGATTACTTGATGAGAGAACTGTCCGTTGTCTGGAATTATATTTTGCTCTTGGACCATACTTAGTACTGCCCCTTAAAGAGGCCATTTTCCGATACTGACTTTGGACTTTCTCCAAGATTTAACATTTTTATACGGCTTTTGACAGGCAGACGGACAGATAGACTGTTAGACCAACTGACATATTTTCTTCATCTCACTAGTCGTACTTCATCTTTTTTAATCCTCTATTTAGTAAATAGCTTTGTTTATATTTGAATTTTTCTTCGTATTTAATGACATTTTTACAAATTGACCAGCTGTGTGCCTCACGCTTTAATTTATTTAAAAAAAATAATTTTATTAATTATTACGAGCTAAGAAATAAAATCTTTTACGTTTACAGGAAAAAAAATATAAAATCAACATTTTTTAAAGCCCATAATTGAACAAGAAGTTCCGTCTAGAACTATACGAGCCTACTTTCCCGTATACACCAAATTCAAATTTATAATCTAGATATCTCTTTCTCTCTCTTTCTCATTTAGCTTTAGTTCTTCATTTTTTCAAATATACCTTTTTCAACAGACAATACATATTCATTCACGCATTCATTTTTTCCTTTATTCAGCCATTCATTTATGCATTCATTCGTTTACTGATTCAAATGTTTATTCATTCATTTATTCATTCATGTATTTATTCCCTCATTTATTCATTCTTTTCCTCATTCATTTATTCATTGATTCATTCTTTCACTCATTCATTTATTCACTGAGAAATATCCTTAAAAATTCCGATTAAAAAATTTCATAGGAAAATAGGCTCGTTAGTTCTGGAAGAACTTTCTATTTGTACATGTTCTACGTTATAAGAGCTTTCCGATAAAGTTTGTTCCAAGCAAATCGGTCAGTTAGATCAGGATTTATATAGGATTGAAATTTCCCCGTAAGCGCTATGTTAATTTTTGAACTGTTCAAAAATGAACAAAATCTGTTCAAATTTATATTTCACGCCAAGCGCTTCTTCCAGTAAGCTTGTTCATTGGAATATGGATCTTGTACCCAGAGTTTACATCATTTGCTTCATTTTCGCCCATAGGCGCTAATGTTAAATTTTTTTGAACTGTTCAAAATTGAACGAAAAATTGTTCAAATCAAAAAGTAAAATATAGAAATGAGATGTCCCCGCCGAGATCTTTCGAATGCAAAAAGAATTTTTCGAATCGGACTATTCGTTCAAAAGTTATTAGGGGGGGGACAGACCGACAGACACACATTTTCCCCATCTCAAAACCCTACTTTCAAATTTTTTATTTTTCAATCTTTATTTAATTACTTCACTTTTTTTTTACTTTTCTTTATTTTTAACGATATTTTTACGATACATTAAGCCTTCTTTCATGCTTTATTATTATTTTTTTTACTTTTACGTGAATGTAGGCTAAAAAGGAATGAAAACCATACAACCGCAATTTTAGCTTAGAGCTGACTAAAGGAGCGATTGTTCCCAGAAACCGGTCTGCTAATTTTAACGAAATTTATTTAGGCCAGTTCACGTAGCTTTTCTATTTTGCTAATGTTAAAGCATAAGCTTTTTTATATAATCTCATATTTTTCTGATATAACTTGAATTTTGAGAACAGGAAAAAAGTATACACTTCAATCCTATTCGAAGAATAATACACGTATTACAACGTTACAAGAAACCCCGTTTTTACACAAAAAGATTTTATCTTCCGACGCTAAATTTCTTTGGAAACTGTAGCTTAGCATCAAAAGCTCAAAACTTTCTCTGTGTTGAAAAAAAAAAAAAAAAAAAAAAAAAAACAAGATTACTTGTAGCCTCGAAACCCGTGCATGCAATAATTTTGTGTTTTAATGACGTTGATATGTAATTTTTCTTACGGGAAAGTGGGTCAAAAACAGCACCATTTAAGAAAAAATAGCACCATATAGGAAATGCCACACGAAACTATTGCATAAATTCTAACAAAATTATTACTAGTAAACTTTCCTAAAAAAAAAACGCGAGCACTTTTCGTTTTACAATAGGAAAAATACTGTCAAAACAGTTATTTGAATTTTAACATTCATAAATGCAAATGTAGGAATTGAAATGACATATTTTTATAATTGTTGCGTGAGTGAAAGTCATGCATCTTTAGAACAAACCAATTAAGGACGAGCCATTTCTTTAAATTTTATGTTGGCATTCACAATGCTCATATATTTTTCTACTCATGAAACGACACATTATTATTAGCATTTTAGTTTTATCACAAATTATCATATTTTCTACCTGCAAAAGTTAATGTTATTTCGTAGAGTTTAGCTTAAGTATTTTAGCCAGATTTTTTAAATATTTCACGCCGTAAGTTTAATTATTATTAATTTTACAGATGCAGATTTTAAAAATGTATTAAACTACTATTATAGTGAAGTATTTTAATGCGGAAATATAAGCAAACATTAGCTGTAAAATAATAAACTTCATTGGTGAAAGGCGTTAAAAGGTGCAAATTTTAGAAATGTATTTAAGAAATTTTATTCAGCTGGGAATCCCGTGACGTAATAAAATCAAATTTATTTAGAATAAATTAAAGAATTAACAATTATGAGTTTAATTACGTTGTATAGAACTTTAAGTTTTTTTTTCTTTCTTTGAAAAAAATTAATTTTATTTCAATCACACATGTACGCATTTTGATGGTTTTAAAAATTAAGAATTTTTATTTCTAAATGGAAATATTGCTAACAAACTTAACCGACGTGGTCCTTAGCAATAACAATATAGTGAAACGAAAGTAGAATAATGCGTGTTGAAATGTGGTCCTTAACTTAAGGAGAAAAAAAAATAACTAAACAATGTTTGCTAAGATATATCCCAACGAAAAAAGTTCGATAGAACAAACGACCTTCAGAGTAGTCGGTGTCAGGGATAAAATAATTGATATCTAACGGTTGCAAAGTTCCATAGCAGGTTTTTTTAACTATAGCTGTAAGAGTGTACAATGTTCTCTTATTCATAAAAAAATAATATGGTCCTTTATAAATCTCGGATTTCTCACTTGACAAGTCTTAATTCAGGTAAATGCATTCAAAAAATTTAACTCTCCAATTGCTACATATTTTTAATGGTTAGCAAAATCATGTGGCAAGAAATAATAGTGAACTTCTAATTGTCTTCTTATCCGTGACACCGGCTACTCTGAAGGTTGTTTGTTGTATCGTACGTGGCCCTTTTTTCACATTTATGCTTTAGTTGGGATATCATTATTTTTTGGAAAGCTAAATTTATGTATTTATACTGACCATACTTTATACTAAATTAAACTGCGCTAAGTTATCGTTACTAATTATTTAAGTTTTTTTTGTTTGAATTTCCCCGCACTTAAGTCCCGTATTTAATTTTATCATTTAAAAAGTTGAAAGCTTCTGCTTAAGTATTACAGCTGGACTGAATTCTTTGCGCTCAGTTTGAGATGAAAAATTAAATCTGCTTTAAAATAAAAAATTAGGACAACTTTAATTTTTAATTGCCTTAAGATGAAAAATTAAAGCGGAAAGTGAATTTTCATGTATCAATTATTTTCCTTCCAGCGCGAGAAAGTATTGCTTTTGTCAACAGCAGGAAAATATGGTTGCCGTTTGAAGTTGTGAGGTATGATGCTAGTTATGAGGTGCTAGTGAAATCGATAATAAGGTAATTTTTAAAGGTTTCGGTTTTTTCCTTTATAAATGCTTAATGATCTACCTTGATGCCAATTTTCAAGTTTTTATGTTTAGGTTTTTGATGAGGGAGACAGTCAGATAAAAATGACACTTTTCTAAACTTAATAATTCCATAATTCAAAGAGGTATGTCAATGAAATTTGATATTCTAGGGGATCAAGGGATCTTTATTAGAAGTATAAAATTTTAAGTATGTAGGTCTAAGTTTTTGAGTAATGACGGGGCCGAAAGCAGCTCGAAAAGGTTCGGGTCACCGAACCATTACATACTGGCCTGGTGTCGCCTTTGCTAAACCCTGCTGGCACACTGCCGTGTGCCTAGTTGATTGCAATTTTAATTTTGAACTTTAATGATATTCATAAGCACAATAATAATAATCATAATATGTGCACTTAATTTCGTACAAAATGAAATTAGGATTTTCAACAAAAAATATAATTAGTATATAACAGGAAAAAACATTAACTGCCCCAAATTCTGTAAAAATGACCCGCGCTATTTTTTCTTAAAAGTGTAAATGAACAAGAAACTTCTTTTATACTTAAACTTTTAACCATAACTTAATTTAAACCTGAATCCTCATCGATATTTTCAATACGAATTAAAATCAATGAGAATACAAAATAAAACAAATGAAAAAATAAATAAATAAAATAATGAAATAAATAAATATATAAATAAAATATTAAATAAATAAATGAAAAAAACCACAATAAATATTCTTTTTCCAGATTTTGAATGTTTTTATTTTAACCAAAACGAGTGATGTCACACTTCTTGCTACCTCCTTTCTCTCCTTGTCACAAACTATCTCAATTATTCGAAACCTCCTCTCCCTCGAAACGTGACATTATTTGTGAATGACCCCTAATGTGGGCTATCACCGTCTCTATTTACAGTAAACCAAAAAATACATAAAAAATATATCAACAGTTGGCACTATTAGTTTTTTTAAATTAAATACTGTAATGCAAAATACAATTTTTCGCAAACCTTGACTTACACCTTTATCACACATTTTCTTGCAATCACTACAAGTCAACATTTTTATCGGAAGGGAACTCTTTATGTTTACTCCATCAACATAAAATCAAAGAAAAAAAAAACCTAACTGCAATCCTTCATTTTGAAAACTTTAATTTGCTAGAAACGAAGTAAAAAAGAAATATTTTTTAATGTGTAGGTATTGTTTCGTCGGGTTTTCAACGGAAATGGAAAACCAGAAAATATTACATTTTGGTTTGAACTGCAGGATTAACATTATCTGATAAATAAATTTGTATCTATAAATCTTCGTTTCCCTCAATCAATGTTGTATCAATGTTGTTTAAATAATTATTTTTTCACTTCTTGGCTTCCATTTTTGATTTGAAATTGGTTCTATTTTTATTTATTTTTTTTGTAATTTTTTTTTATAATTGAAAATTTGGAGTGGGCGACAGTTCAAAAACTGTCGGCAACTCGATAAATACTGCATTAATTTGTATACGAAGCTTGACAAACCTGTATAAAAGTCTATTGCTTACATAATAAAATTTATTGACTTACAATAGTAAGAATATATGCAATTTCAAGAGGTATGAAGGGGATGAAACAAATTGAAAAGTCTAAAAATTAAACTTTACTCTAAACATCATAAATTCAAACAAACGTTACAAAATGTATATTCTTCTACCGAAATGCTCTAATCCTAATTGGGTTCAGCTTAAAATGAGCGTAACTTAAAAATTAAAGTAGATCATTCAACAATACATTAAGTGGAAACGCTAGGTAGAAGGAATATTAGTTGTGTAAATATGGCGTTGACGTATTTTCAGGTGTCAAAATTCCGAAAATTATTAATTTTTCAACAACTTTGAAATTCCTGACAGAATTTTAAGCTTTTTGGTCTCGAAAAATAGAGTTATCTTTCCAATGAATTTTAAGATGTAACTCTGGTCTGTATCAGAATGTTTTCAGAAGTACTTCAATTGAGATTAAGGAAGATGAAAAGGCTCAGATCAATTTTTAACCGAATTGATTGCTTGTGGGAGCGGTCGCCGTATCATCGCGAAAAAACTTTTTTATTGGGATAGATTATTCAGAGAAACCGCTATATCGTGACGCCAAAATAAGCCTGCCTATTGGTTACGGTTAAAACGCTTTCAGTATTCATCGCGCATCTACCGCGGAATAATGATCAATGCTCAGTTCATAAATCAGGCATACTTAATTTGGAAACCATAATGATATTGCAGCATAGATGAATAACAATCAGATATTGTTAGCAAACTGATGATGAAAAATTTAGTGCCACCACAAATTACACGTGGTTGTTGTTTAGGTTGCTCATACAAGAAGTAAATAGTACATCGGCTAATAAATTGATGCAGGTTTCTGAAAATATTTCAACTTTGCTAATGTTTTTACACTGTTTTATTCAACTTGATTTTTCACGGAACTTTGTTACGCGGTTTTCGACGACTATTGCTGCCTAAATTATCTTCCAACTTTGCACACAAGCTTATCTTCCGATGACAGTACAATATTCCATCCATTGTATAATTTATTAAAACATTAATTAGGAAAAAAATAATAACTTTTTCTGAGGAAATGATCAGAATTATTTTTTGTCCAATGGTAACGATAGCTTTGTTTAGATAATGCAACGATGTTATTTAACTTGGTTTGTAGCTGAGCCTGTGGCGTAGTGGTTATAGCGTTGGATTGTGGCACCGGAGGTCGTCAGTTTGAAGCCAGTTCCCGATCTCATGCATTCTATTCAACTTGATTTGTCCCGGAAGTTTGTTACGCAGTTTTCGACTACTATTACTGCATTTTAGCTTTTTTTAAACTGAAACCGTGTAACTTATAAACATTTTTTAGAGATTTAATATATTATTTAGACTTGCATTAAAAATACTATTTCTTTAAACACCGCTAAATACAGTACAGTTTGACCACGGAATTTTGACATTTGGACGCTTCTGCGCATGGCAGAAAAACACGAGTTTTAGGAAAGTTCGTTTTGCAGGTGTGTTTATTTAGAACGCGAATCAGAATGTTTGCTTCTATGTTTGTTAAACGTAACTAAATTTAAAAACTCATATACACTCAGCTTTTAAGAACTCAAGTGTGGTAAACGAACTAGAACGAAAACAAAAACGGCACTTTCCTTATACCCACAGCTCCTCCCTTGAACATGGAAGGGTTCTTCGCGGCACTCTGCCGGGCGGATCGTTTTGGCTGATGGTATAACTATCCTCAATCGATTCTAGCCATTTTATTGCCTTGTGAGAGGAAAGGGTAAGGTTACTACACTCTCAAAAATAGAATCCTCATTTTCGACGATTCTTCAATCGTCAAGGAAATTTCGTCATTTATAACGATTATTTCCTCGTACGATCACGTGACTTAGAAAAGTTACTACACAAATTTCGCCAATCTGACGAAAGGTTTACTCGGAGCATTTTTCACGAAGCCATTTCTTCAAACACGACGAAAGTTTCGTGAGATTTGAGCATGCGTTTCTGAGAGTGTAGTCTTTGATCAATCTGTGTGTTTTGGTTGATTGCGGAGCTAAGAATATGAATTTGACTATGAATTTACTTTCATGAAACTTATCAATCCACCTCTTGAATTATTTTGACGGTCATTGCCTTTCACAGCAACTTCAACTGTGTTTTTTCCCGTGCTAAGTAAAAAGCAACATTTAATCTAGAACTATTGCGAAACATTTTTAAAAAGAAGATAAAAAACCTTTCGTTTACTAGTTAACAATAAATTATGAAGGCTGAAGAATACGTTTTTTCGTGAAATATGAACAAAATATAGGATAATACAAAAGGTTAGATACTTAATATTTAAAAATCTCATTCAATGTATTTGAATTCCCATAGAAATAAATGTACTTAAAGTAATTAAATAGCCTTCTCAAGAAAGGGAAACTTTTTGAACAAAGTAAACGAAAAATGCAAAACTAAAATAAATACAACATTAATTATGTTCTTGAACACACTCTGCGAAAATGTCTTTGTTTTTCTACAAGTTTTGTATTTTGTTTTAAGTAAAATATTAATTGATAAATACGTAAAATAATCTTTCATATATGCTTTAATGATGTGCATTACACATGGATGCAATAGACTAACACAAAACTTCTCAAATATAAGTGGGTGAGCCGATATCAATATTCAATGGCTGTCTGAACTAACTCAGAATCAGAGATATTGAAGAGAAAGCCGTTTGGAATACTTGATTAAAGCATCAGGTTGGAGTGTAAATTATTAATGCATAGCAGAAATAATTGGGATTGAAAATTAAACGCTTGGGCACGAAGGTCGTAAATCTCAGGTTCCTTTGTTAACACCGTTCCTCATATATCCTAAAGACCAGGGCTGGAAAAATCTTAAAAATTTTGTATAAAAAAAATACATGCCTGAGCAAAATTTTTACATGCCTAGAAGTTGTTTTATTTGCACATTTAAAAAAGCATTTGAATTCGTCGTATAGCATTAATCAGACAAAAAATTAAGTGAACAACTTTGTATCTGAATCAAAAATTATTTCAATATGAATCTAAACATTAAAACATTGCATTACAAATAAATATTACGTAATAAGCCGTTACAAGTCAAAATTAAAAAAAAATTAAATTGTATTATCACATTCATTGTTAACATGCATGTCCATCATTATGTCTTGTTCCCTTGGTGTTGAACAACCAGTGTTCGATTGCCAATGGAGGCTCAAATTTATCTGGTTCTACACCATCAATGGCAATTCTCTTTAGGCTGCTGATTGTCTCTGCAGACAAACTGCAACGAAGAGGGCTTTTTATTAGATTCATGCCACTAAATCTCTTCTCGGCAAGTAGATGTACTAGGAGAAATGTATAGTACTCCTTAAACGGTCGGAGTAAACAGTGAGAAAGTTTGATGATGTTGTCCACATTGTTCAACAGTTAATTTAGAACTTGATTTAAACGGTACCGCTTAAAATAAATACCGTTTTTGAGCTCCGGTAAGAATGTAGTGATTTTTCAATAAAATACGAAATAGTAATGTGTTGGAAAGGAACATTTAATTAAAAAATTACATACCCGGCCGGGCATGTAAGGGGTAGAAGATTCATGCCCAGTCGGAATTTTTACATGCCCCGGGCATGTCGGGCAATATAATTTTCGAGCCGTGCTAAAGACATTTTTGATATTAAATGTTAAAATTTATAAATGTTGATTGTTAATATTGGCTTTTTTTAGCTCACGGCGAAAGTATTATTATTTTTTTAGTTGAAAATATCGTATTTAATTCAGAAAAAAAGGAAAAGAAAAGATAAGAAAGAGAAAGAAAAAAGGAAACAGGGAAGTAAAAGAAAGAAAGAAAAATAAAGAGTTTTATCTTAAACAATCGAAAGGTTTCTTGATAACAAAAACAACAAATAATTAGAGTATTTAAATGAAATAACGAAAAAATTTGGGGGGGGGGGGGAAACGATGTAGATTGCAATCTTAGTTAGGCGCAATTGCTTTGTCATTCTAGTGTAAACGGGGAAATATCAATTAGCACACTGGTCAAAATGTCAGAATATTCTAGAAGAATAGCATAGTTTATCAAACTCAAATCTTTTAACATTTAAATTAACGAAGCAAGTAATCAAACCGTTAAGCTTTATGAAAACTGAAGTAGTATCATCATTTTCACTTCTAGATCTTTTCAAGGATTTCGTAATTCCTTTCTGAAAATTATATTTTAATCTAGCCCTATCCAAAAGCAAAAATTTTTAGTGAATGAATCTGACACTTTAATGTTCAGGATAATAAGCAGGTTTACTATTCTCAATGTTTCCAAGTTCTGTTATTTAATTGCGTGGTTTATTGAAATAACTGCCGAATAATAATACTTTTTCATTAATTAATATGAAATTTGCTAGAATCGTAGCAACAAGTAGTTTATATTAAATTTCTTAAACCCTAAACGGTCGGGTAATTTTCAAGAAAACGGTCATAAAAGTGCCTATTTTTTATCCCTGAAAATTATATAAAAATATGTGTATGAACAATGTATATAAATTCATTTTTAATTTTTGATTTGTTTTTATTTTGAAATTTTAAACACTCCGGCCCGGAAATATCACGCAAGCGAGAAAAAGAAGGCGAAACCTCATCCCGTCATTTTCGCGGGAGCGAGAGGAAAGGGGTTAATACAGAAAGCATAAATTGAGTTAAGTATATTTTTTAATGCAAAATATTTTAAGTTCATTTTTCCTAAGAACGAGATTACGGAAAATATATTTGTTGTGTAGCGCTCTATTAAAGTAAGTAATGGATACGAATTCATTTCATATACATCTCTTTATTGTTTAGTTTAATCTGATTTTTGTACTTTCAAATGAACAAAACCGCTCATTAGCGGTTTCTTTCTCTTAACTTAAAAATATAGAAAACATATTTGTTCTTATGCACTATAGCAAAGTAACTGACAAACATGCACTCATTTTATACATACAGGGTGCGGCAGCATAATTTCCTTTTTTTAAATGCTCGCGTGTCAGGCTATAAATGTTAATGCAGGACGGGAGTGATCTCATTCTAGATTCTAGAGGGAAGGTTCTAAAGCTTTGTTCACAACTTTGGTCAGTCACCATCATGCCTAGAAACTGAGGAGCGTATGCTTTTCGTCGAATGTTCCGTAATTTGGGTGACTAGCACGCTCCCCCGATTTGAACCCCTTATGGTTTTTCTTGTAATGTTTTTTGAAATCCCACCTTTATGCCAACCGTTCAACAACCCCACAGCATCTAAAATCCAACATCCGAGCTGAAATTGCAAACACGTAAAATATGCATACCCGCTGCTATGCTGGTAAGAATAGTGACAATCGCTGGAAATCGACTCTCAGTGTATGGGGAATGGGGGTCGTCACCTTCCTTATTTGATTTTCACAACTGCGTAAAACAAAACTTTAGATGTATATCTGCATTAGTTAAAAAAATTAAAAAATTATGATTCATAAAACTGTCGTAACAGAAAGATGGGGGGTTACAATGTAATAGGCATTTTTACGACCAGCGGCGACAGTCCGTCTGGACCAACAATAGCTGAAGAGATTTTCTCAACAAAAGCCCCTTGCTGATTTGATGGGAGGTCTTGACCAATTCAGACTCAATTGGCCTCCCATCTTTTCTTAGATTTCTCCCAACCAGGGCGCTTCCCGTCGGCCGTTGGCTGGCGAGTTTATCTGTGGGGCGGTACGAAGATCCACGCAATCAGAGCGTTTTGCTTCTGGTGTTCTCACAGTGTTGTTGTCTCCTCCGCCATCTTGAGTTATAAAATTTATATTTATCTTATCCCTCCAATGGGCCTTTGTTGAGAAAATCTCTTCAGCTATTGTTGGTCCAGACGGACTGTCGCCGCTGGTCGTAAAAATGCCTATTACATTGTAACCCCCCAGGAATCTGTCGTAACAGAAAGATGGGGGGTTACAATGTAATAGGCATTTTTACGACCAGCGGCGACAGTCCGTCTGGACCAACAATAGCTGAAGAGATTTTCTCAACAAAGGCCCATTGGAGAGATAAGATAAATATAAATTTTATAACTCAAGATGGCGGAGGAGACAACAACACCGTGAGAACACCAGAAGCAAAACGCTCTGATTGCGTGGATCTTCGTACCGCCCCACAGATAAACTCGCCAGCCAACGGCCGACGGGAAGCGCCCTGGTTGGGAGAAATCTAAGAAAAGATGGGAGGCCAATTGAGTCTGAATTGGTCAAGACCTCCCATCAAATCAGCAAGGGGCTTTTGGTGAATTAAAACCAAAAACATCATCAGAAAACATGATCAGAGAACACCAGAGTTACATAAGAACTGCATCAGAGCATCATCAGATCTGGACAGAGGTGATCAGTTTTTCCCTGAAACCACTTCATCTTCCAAGGCAGAGATGGACCCCTTCTGTACAATTTTTGATTGACAACATCTGCCGTCTATAAAATAGGCGCGGCAGACCTCTTCTGCAAGCAGGACTATGATGATCGCCATTCGCTTCCGGACGAGGAAGGATCGCCCACCGACACATATGGACTAAAATTCACAACAAGTGCTGCCCGTTGGATCCGGACATGGTTCGTTCCCTGCACATTTCGTTTTCCTTTTTAATAGTAGTAGTCTCATGGGCCTAAGTTAATATCTATATAAGTGAATAAATTAATCTAGTTAACCAAAAAATTTGTGTTTTATTGTTTATGCCACTTTACGTATCACGCGCCCTGATGTCGTGAACCTGGCCGCGACAAACAGTTTTCATTGCGCTTTGAGAAAAAGAAGTTATATTGCTGCACCCTGTATATCCACCTAATGTATTTTAACTTGGTTTGTTATTATATATTTTTTAATGGGGCAGCGTATGGTCACTAACCTTTGCAGGCCTAGTGCATTCCCCGGAAACCGGCATCTATTCTTTCAAGTAGCACCACTATCGGCGGATGCCATTACCACCTGAAAATTTTGACGCTCAGTTTTCCCTAGACGAGCTAGCTCTAAATGATGCGACGAGCTAGCTCTTCCCTAGCTCTAAATGATGCGAAACTGCACTAGGAATTTAATTTAGCCGTGAGTATTCAAGTCAAACAGATACTCAAGGGATCTTTAGCATACCACCTAATCATACGACATGGACGCTGACGATTTTCTGCTTCTTGAAAAACCATCGACCATGGCCAGGTTTGATCCTGCGAACTTGGGCGTATGAGGCCAGTGCCTTACCACTACGCCACCCCTTGTTTAATACTCATAAATTAGCAACGCGCTCACTAACGGTTTCTTCTTCTTAAAAATTAATACATGTGTAAAACATATTTGCTGATGAGCACTACATCAAAGTGACTATCAAATATGCACCCATTTCATAGAACAAATTTAATAATTATTAGTGACATCCTTGGGCCTGTCTTGCAAAGCAAAGTTTTTCGTAGGAAGGCTTAATATTCGAAATAGCCACTCTCAGTTGTTTCTATATTTAGCCGACATCTATAGTTCGTCTTCAAAGAAGCCACAACAGAAAATCCAGTTTTACAAAAGTAGGATGTTGAAAATGGTAATAAAATGCGAAATGCCCTTGTTTTTAGTGCAGAAAAATCATCTTCTACTCCTGCCCAAAATTCAAAGAGTGATTTATTACTTAACTAAGTTTATTACTAGATTACTCGTTTTTACTCTTGTTTTGGCAGTTAGTTAAAAATAATTCAAAAACAGAATCCAAAGTACTCAATATACATTATTGTTGTGTACATTTTATTGTAAGTGGGTTGCGGGGGGGGGGGGGTGCGATGAAAATTATGATAGAAAATTGGGCCGCGTATACTGAAAGATTGAGAAACGCTGTCCTATTTGAACTTGATTTTTACATTCAAATAGCAACGCATTCCTGTTTCTTCCCCTGAATACTAATAAATGGAAAGTATGTTTGTTATAGTACTTCATAGCAGTAATTAATGCCTGATAAAGGCAACATTATCTTAGCTTTCTCGGTTGCTGGCAGAGGTGGTAATCATATCAATATTAAATGAGTTCGCCAATATCACAAGTGCTTCGAGTTAACTAAATATCACTGGATTTTGAAAGTGAAAGCAGATTAGAATATTTAATAGGAATGGTTTATGGAGGTGCGTAATGATTACGAACAGTCAGATGGAGGTAGTTATTTAGAGTGAAAAATTGAACGTTTTGGATCGAGTGATGCAAATATCGTTTCATTTGGTTACTTGTTATAACAAGTAGCGGAAGGAAAATTTGTAAACGACGTTGTTTTGATAATCTGCGCTGTTATAGAACTCCTACTGAAAAGTAGCTCACAAACAAAACTAAAATACGGTGAAATTCTGCTACAGCAAGAACCGATACAGCGAAACATCCGTTATAACGAAATAAATGTTAAATCCCATTTTAAATGCCATTAGGATAAGGAATGTTCGTTAGTATGAATGTCCGTTACAATGTGGTATTTTCCCAGTCTCTTGAAGTTCATTGTATTGAGATTTTCTTGTACCTGAGGTTTGATATTTTGGTAAAATAATGACTCTGGTATAACTTTGAGAAAATAAAAATTTTAAAAATATTTATGAAAATAAAATACAAAAGCATTTCCAGAACATTCTCAAAATTTAATCAATTTAGAAATTCTCAGATAAGCATTACAAAGGAAACTTGTGTTTCCAAATAAAATATGTTCTGTAAAATTGCTCTAGAACATAGAAATAGAAATAAAATTTCTGCCATCATACAGTACCTATTACAAGATTTACGGATGGCAGTTTGCTTTGAAAAGAGTCAAGCTAACGTGGTCTTAATATAAAGTGCACCATAGCCATAAAATATTTCATGTTCATCGTAAAAGATACGAAAGGTATTGAATTGTTGTACAGTCAAAGGGAGAACAGTGCATTCTGAAACTAAATAATTAGTGTATTAAGTGCATTGAATTAACCAAAAATAACACGTAACGATAAAGTAGTGTAATTTTTAACATGCTTATTATAATATTTACATGATGTATATTTTCCCAAATGAAGGGATCTGTTAATGCATGAGTTATTCTGGGTCTTACTTATTATGTTTTGAGCAGGTTCTGTTTTCTAGTTATTTTACACGAAATTAAAATTTCTTGTTTTCGATAAATGATTTAAATGTACTGCAAAATTTTAAGATTTGAATGAATTTTTAATTAATAATTTTTGAAGTAATATGTATGTTTATAAAATTGACATGTAAAATGCATTTGCAAAATATATTCCTAGAATTTGCAATTTTAAAGGTTTGTACTTATTTAATTATTTTGTTATACATTTTATTTAACACATTCGCTCCTGAAACTTGTTAATCACTAAGGGTCGGAATTAAATTTTAATCAATAAAATCGTATGCCGCCATCTAATAAAAAACTGGTAAAGTAATTTGCATTCTGTTAGTCCCAATCCTCGTATAAGAACTGAAAAACTTACTTTTAATACAACGATTTTTTACTATTAAATAGATTTTTTTAACCAGAAAAACTTATACTAAGGAAGGGAATCTTCGAAATCTAGGAATAACTGATCATATATATGCAAATATAAAACCAAAAAAAAAAAAAAGGTTAAAATGCAGCAAAATATTTCCTGCATACTAAAGTGTACTCACATCTTTAAAGGAATTCGTTTTAAATGTACAAATCCAATTAACTAAATACTTCTTTACAGGTGTTGTTTGATGCGCAAGTGAATTGCAAAGTGAAGATCCACTATCCACCAAAACACAATCTATTGGTTTAATTTCCACGTCGCTTAAAATCTTTCATTAACGACGATCAAATAAACCTAGCTTTACATTTTTCCGCTTTGCGCTGTTAAATAACCATAAGAGAACTAAAGAGCATGCAATCAACAGTTTTATATAAACAAAAAAAAAAAAAAAAAAGCACAAAATAGTTCAAATTTTTTGCATTGAAAATGAGTTCTTTGTAACCTAGAAGTCCTTGTCTGCAATTTTTATTGCTATTTTGTTTTTTAAAACGCGTTCTTTTTTTCTCTGTGCTTATAATTAAAAAATATGTTTTTCCTAGAGATTAAATGCAATTAAAATGAATAAAACCCGGGAGATCATGTTTATTAAATCCAAATGAAAAATGCATTTCCGCAACTTAAAAAAAAAAAAATCTGCCAAGAAATAGTTATGAGAAACGACAACCCTTTATTTATGACAAATTTAGTCTTTCCTTGCTCACACTGAAGTTATCCATTCATTTTTCGATACATTTTTTTTTTGTTGTTGTTGAAATCGATAATATAAAATAAATGTCTTTCGGGCATTTGAAGTGCTATGCTAGCGGGAAAGTGTTCGGAAGTAGAATTTATATTTGATTCATACACTTGTCTTGCATAAAATACGGTCCTTTATATATTTGTAACGAATTTTTTATGAATATTAAAGCGTAAATTTGATGTTCATTTATTTTCCCATTTTCGAAGAAAATAGAAAAGGAAACATTTTAGAACTTCACAACAAATAGTTAAATCATACCGACAGATTAGTTTCACCATTGTATCAAAAAATATATACATGTGAATTGAGTTCCAAAAAGTCATCCTCTAAATTAAGCCCAAAGACCACATTATTAATAATATTGAAATAGTAGGAAAAAGTCTACAATTTCACACCGCCATCAGCATTACAAGAGCTATTTAGGGTTCAAGGAGGAACACTAAGAAATTTCTGAGCCACCGCAGTGATGTGTTTTCCGAGTATATAGGTAACGTCACACTAGCTGGGGATCAACCTATGTTTATTGGTTGGTTGTGGAGGTGAAGATTTAAGTTAACTGTTTATTTTACCTGCAGATTTTTAGTCGTCCTCCAGTTTATTTTTAAGGGCTTTGACTCTTACAGTAACCTCTATGTGGTGCGTTTTTGCCTGCAACAGTAAAAAATACTGTTTGATCCTCAATAAGTGCCCCAGTAACATGCAAGACTTTTTGAGCAATCTACGTTTGTCTGAAATCGCGCATAAAGAAGCAAATGTCCAGGAGAACTTTGTAAAATGTTTGACAAAACAAAATGATATTTTTAGCGAGTCAAAATCGAAGTAAATATCTGTCAAAATTTATTCAATATGAAACAGTTTGTTTAAATTTCAACATTTAAAATTTCTGATAGTGAAGATTTAAGCACTTTTACGTCTGGGGGATCTCTGTCAGGTAAAAACCAAAGAAATTTCATAATTGTGTAAAATTGAATAAATGTGTATTGTAAGCCTAAAATTCTACATCGAAAATATTTTTTATTTTTCAATTGTTTTTTTTTTAAAGAAATTGCTATCGATTGGAACGTTTTTTTTTCCCAAAAACATTCCTACACGAAGGCTGAGAGGTGGTAAGGACTTAAAATTTCATTAATTAACCAATTTTTAATGAAATTATCTAAGAATAAAAACAGCCACCCCGTTTACTTAATTATTTTTGATTGAAAGAGTGGAAAGATGCTGATCCAATCTCATCCTTCCTAAAGAACATGATTCCATTTTAAATTTATTCACTGTAACGCAGCTTGCTCGGTTTTGTTTGACCTTGATGAATACGAAGCAATTTATTTTCTTCCATTCTTTGAGCGTAAACGCTCCGGTCGGGGTTGCAATTGTGACAACATGATTGAGCATTTCATTTACCACAAACGCATTAGGCTCCTTCTGAGATTTACCATGGAACATCATATCGATCACTTTGTTCAAGAATCGTAAAGAAGGTTTTTCCATCCCTTTTTAAATTTTACTAAGCGTATGTTGTTTACAATTTTTAAATACATCATACTTTTGCCAGCTTTTATAAATATTATTTTGAATAATTTATTTATGTTTGCAACTAAGAACAAACACATAACAATATATTTTTTAACAAGCATCCAATGGTTTTCAGCTAGGACTATTTTTTATAATAATGTGGTTTTATTCGTATGTTTACTACATCTACTTTTAGTTCGGGTTTCAGTAAAGGTGCGTCTTTTTTATAGTTAAATGTTATTTGATTAAGAAAAAAAAAAGCGGTAAAATAAAAGTTAAGAGGCTTTGTATTCTTTTTTATTGTTACTAATTTTTTTGAGATCGTTCGAACGCTTGTTTGTGTGTATGTAGTTTTGTTTGTTTGTATGTTTGTTATACAAAGCCACAAAATGGACGTATTGGAATGATATTTACAAAATTCAATCATCCCCTGAGAAAGTAACGCTACAAAGTCCCATTTTAAAGTTTGAATTAGTGATTTTCACAAAGCTTATTTCGACAATGAAAATGAACAAAAGTCATCTCATCTTCTAAAATTGTATATATTCTGAAAATGATAACAGACTACGCCAGACATAGAATTTCTTCTAAAACTCTAGAATAAATAGAACGAGAGCATTTCCCAGAATCTTATTTCTTCTAACGAGGATTAAGCTGCCCCGCAGAGGACACCAAGAAGGTAGAAGCTCGATTCCCACAGAACACCGAAGGTGAAGCAACATAACGGAGGTCAGTGGTTTGGGAGAATGACAACCACTCGTGGATGGTTGCTTTGGTACTGTGTACGCTAACGGGAGCTGGTAAACGTTAAATTCGTTGTGGCTTCAATGTCCTCCAAGTGAAACGATACCTCTGAGGGTGCCAACCCTAGGTGACGATCTCTCATCTGGGAGCTGGGTCAAAAATTAAAAGACCTATCAAAGGGGCGGAAGTCGGACTCCTGCCTATAAGGGCCCCGTGAGACTCCGAAGCAGCTTATCAGATTCGTTAAATTGATTTTAAAGAATCTGATTTCATTGAAGCCCATTTTTCCGCGCTTCGCTCATGGACACGACACCTACCAACCAACCAGGATTAAGCTAAGCCTTTGCTGTTGAATGTAAATTTTGGAGAGAGTCTATTCCAATAATTTATTAGTGTAAAAATTGCGTTTATAAAAATGTGGATTAGTGAATAATTCTCTGAAGGTTTTTTTTTTATCGTGACTTTGTGAAGGTCTGTTTTTGCAATCATGATTTATTTACAAAAGCAAACTCTAAAAAATAATAAAATTTTCAAAAAGAAGATATAATTAATAAAATTTGTGACAAAATATTTTCCAAAATAAGCAAACATGAGAAAACTTCAAATACAGCAACATGTATTTTTTGTTTCCTATCTCAGGAGAATTCCTTAAAGTTTTCCTTTCTTCTGATCCCTAAAACAACTCCAAATTCATTCATAACTCATTAGCCATTTGCAGCACAAGCCAAATTTCCCTAGACGTTGAAGCCTTCGAAAGCACACGTCATCCAGCTGGTTGAGATGCGTCCTGAATATTGATATTACTTCTGTTTTCCAAAACAACGAACTTTGAAATTATTCCGTTATTCTCGTTTAGTTTCACACAACGTTGGATGTTGGGAATAAATATTAAATAAAGCAATAGATAGTTGAAGACAACTTGAAGTGCGATTGTGTCAGATTTATCTTTAAATATGCGTGTTAGTCAATTCAATAAATGGAAAGAGGAATCTGACCGGGTTTATACCTGACACTTGCTCAAGCTTCTCCTCTTAAAGAACATTAAATACCTCTTTGCGATAAATAAGAGGATAAAATTTAAATATGAAATTGACATATTCTCAAATATTAATCTCTCCTTTGGTTAAACTTTATACACAATTGCATGAAACTTTTTTGAAAATGTAAATTTTTCATTCACTGCTTAACCTTTTATACTTAGCTGACATTGCTTAGTTGAACAGAATGCAAATATATTTTCTTTTTTTTTCTTTCTAATGGGGCTGCGCATGGTCATTAACCTTAGTGCGTACCCCGGTCATTGGAATCCATTTTTTCAAGTGGCACCACTGTCGGTGGGTGCCATTGCCACTGAGAATTTGGATGCTCAGTTCCCCCAGGTGGGGCACCTGAGCTCTGATTTGGATGCGAATTGCACTGGGTATTTAATTTAGCCGAGAGTATCCAAGCCAAACGGATACTCAAGGGATCTTTAACATGCAGCACAATCATGCGACATGGGCGCAGACGATTTTCTGCATCTTGAAAATCCACCGACTTGGGCCAGGTTCGAACCTGCAATCTTTTGCGTACGAGACCTGTGCCTGACCACTGCGCCACCCTGTCGACGAATGCAAATATATAGTTCATGCGATATTTAATCGTGCATTCCCAAGGAGGTTAGCATTTATTTATTTTTTCTAAAATGAATAAATAATTAATAATAACAACAAAAATACTTATAATTGCTTTCGCGAAAAAATACTCTAACCACTTTATTTAAATATTCTCGTTTTAAAAGGGTTATGAAAATGCCAATTTTCAGTCTAAGATTAATAAATTTCCATTTCTTAAAATATAATAGGTAATTGAGTGGGTTGTAGTAGGTTATTATTTATTTCATTTTTACTTTAGGCCTCCTGCCTTTTCTTGTGTTATTTCCATGCCTCGATGAAACATGGTGTCCGGAAAGATTTTAAAAAGATTTCTTTAAACTAGTTCCGATAATATACGAGGAAAATTTAGGGCACTCTTGTTTATAAAATACGAAATGGAGATATTAGTTTAGTGGAGAGGTGACCTCAGCGTAATAAGTCATAGGAAAAAAAGAAATCGCTTAGAACTTTCTTCCCCTTTAAAATAGTAGTGAAATATGATAAACATTTATTTACGTCAAAAATATTTCCTTTATTTTGCACTACAAATAAATTTCGTTTCATTTTTCGACACCATTTTTATTCTTTACAGTTCTACACTAAAAAATATCTTTCTTGTTTTTGTTACCCAAAGATAAAATTAATTTCTTTTTAGATTTTGATAAATGTATTTCACATGTACTGGAAAGAGAAAAATATTTGGGAAAAGTAACTTACTTATATGAAATTGCCAAACAATTTAAAAGAAAAATTCTAAAAGTATGTATTTTCCAGTCGTTTTCTCATTAAAAAATAGCGTTTAGGGGTCAGTCACAAATGACATAACATTTTGAGGGTGTTTGATTAATTGTGACACTTTGTGACAAGGAGAGGAAAGCGGGTGACAAGAAGTGTGACATCATACATTTTAGTTTCTGTAAAAAGATATAAAATGACAAATTAAATTTATTTTAAAAGGTTTTTTGATTTTTACAATTTGATTTTTAAGTTTCATTTTAATTCTGAAAGTGTAAAAGGAATTCTCAGTCATTTACACTTTTAAGATGACAAAGTAGCCCGGCTTTTTTTTTTAGAATTCAAACAATTAGTTTTTTCACTATTATATGCTCAGTATCTTTTTTGTTGTAAACCATAATCTCATTT
This sequence comes from Octonoba sinensis, assembly GCA_038502835.1. Classification (NCBI taxonomy): domain Eukaryota; kingdom Metazoa; phylum Arthropoda; class Arachnida; order Araneae; family Uloboridae; genus Octonoba; species Octonoba sinensis. Next base: position 69,293,359 of record CM076604.1, read on the forward strand.
TATACAAATTAAGTACACAGCATATAATCATTATTATTGTTATGCTCTCAAATGTCATTGAAAGTTCAAAAATAAAATTAGAAATGTGGCCTTGAGAGCGTAATATGAAATTCTCTCATCGTTAACGAGCCCTGTTTAATTCACGTATAAACAGATTCTTTGACATTAAAATATTAATTTAACTTTGTGATAAGTAAACTGTAATAAAAAATAATTTCACATTAAGAAAGCACAAATATGCATTAAAATGCAGACATATGTTTCGGGATTGCTTGTAATCCCTTTTTCAATGCGACAGGGAGCTTCTAGATGCAAACATCCAAATGAAACATTCATTTTTATGTTTTGCATCTAGAAGCTCCCTGTCGCATTGAAAAAGGTATCCCAAGCAATCCCGAAACATACGTCTGCATTTTAATGCTTATTTGTGCTTTCTTTAACGTGAAATTACTTTTTATTATAGTCTTTGACATTAGTTATCACGGGTATTTGTCTTCCGATTATTTTATTTTTTTCTTTCCATTGGCTCGAATAATTGTTTGCGAAAACGACCTCAAATTCACTTTTTCATTTCATGCGCGTTCTCATTTCAAAAAAGTTTACTTATTTTCAAATTTACACACCCATTATTTTATGTTATCAAAATGGCAACATAATTGGGATCTTGTTCGAAAAAGTTAATGGCTGCACTGAGTTGTAGGCATATATTTTCTTGAAAATACAAATAAAGAAGCTTTTGAATAAATAGACTTATTATTTGGTCCAAGTCGATTATTTCTCCTCAATTCAGAAAATTCAAACTATATGAAGTTCGTACATTCGTATTATATACAAAGCTAAGTTATAACTTTTTGCATTGCAGCAAATCATTGCAAAAAATTAAATGTAAAACAAACCAGAAAACAAGTTACAAATCACCAAGAAAAAGTTTTAAATCTTCAAAAATGGAGTATAATTGCTGACGCATAAATCTCACTATGATAATTATTCACATATTTCTTGTAGAGTTTAACTTCATGAAATTCTAGGCATGAACTGCAATCCGGGGCTATCTTCAAAAAGAAAAGAAAGAAAGAAATGTGTGCTGCCAGATATATAAGAGAGCAATAGGACCTGGTGGATCATTTAAATTTTTGCTTTCCCACAAGCACATTCTGTTCGTTTTTATCTTTCTTGGCTGATAAGTATTGAAAACGCTGTGGCATCCACCCTTGGTATTTTACAATGATTTCGGCAATCGAAATCGGATTTGCACTAAAATCCTCGAATCTTCAGGTTAAATTTCCATCAAGCATTTTCGATGCGGTCTATCCTTGCGTAGAAGTTTCATACGCTTCTTCTGCAGAATGATTTGACGGAAAAGACAAACTTAAAAAATGTCCCTCACAGATTTGACGAGTTAGGTCCAGGAAACAAAGAATTTGGTTTGTATTAAATTGCAAATTTCTACTCTTAAAATCAATTTTGCTTTCTTATTCTGTTTTCTTCTTTTTTTCCTCTGATTTTTTCTTTCCCCCCCCCCTTTTTTTTTTGAATAATAAAAGAATGAAATAAATTTTCAGAGAGCAAACACCCGAAATTAGTTCAAAATTGGACATTTCCCTCTTTGGGTATAAGTTCTAATATTTATTTTTATGAAACAATATTTCAGGCTGGTTCTATTACAGTTTAGTAAAATTAAATTGCCTGATATATTTTGAACTGCTAGAAGATATCACCTGGTATCAAATATGGAAAATAAATCAAATATAGTACGTAGGTAGTGTGCTTTGTGGTACGTCAGAACAAAATGAGGTTTTATGCCTAAATAAATTCAATATCGGTAACTATAATCTCTACAAAACCTTGACAAAGAAAATTTTACTATGGCGATATAATTTACAATTCTCAAATTTATTTCTGCACCATTAAAGTAGATCAAAAATAAAATAAAATTATTTTACCTTAAGAGCTTATACATCTTGTGGTTGAAAAATAAGTTTACTATTGGGCGATTCCAACGCAATCACAGAGGAAAAATGCCCTGCTGCTTTAAAAAAAATTAAATATCTACCCACATCGAGATTATAATGCTGCACACGATAGTAGAAATGAGTTAAAGAGAGTTACTTATAGCAAACTATTTAAAATTATTATTTATGAACAAAAAAAAAAAAAAACGGTCACCGTAACAGACTACCACAAATTGCGATAAATTCGACACATTTTATATTTATGCCTGCACATAAAATAGCTGACGACTCTTTTTGAAAACAATATACTTCATGAAAAAGAGGTTAAAACAACTTACAAAATTTGAATAGTGCAATTAGAATCAAACAAAAATGTGTGTGTTTAAAACTGATTTTCTTGCTCATTATTTTGACAAGTTTCCAAATTAAACATATTCTAAAACTTAGGGGTTTCAGATTTCTGTTGTTTTTAACTAAAGACAGCAGAAACTTTTAACTAAAACTTTTTTATTGTTTATATCAGAGCATTAAATATGAATATCTAAACTTACATTTTGCGTCGAACAATATTTACTTTATATTTTCATTCACATAAACGCATGGTTTTCTCTGTCTTTTTTGACCGTGATGAAAACGAAGAAATTTGTTTCCTTCCTTTAAACGTAAGCGCTGCAGTCGGGGTTGCAAATGCAACAACATGATGGAACATTTCATTTACCACAAAACCATTAAGCCTCTTTTGAGATTTTCCCTGAGCATCATATCGATCTCATGATTCGAAGATTGTAAAAAGCTTTCCTCGTGATTCTTTATTCTTTTTCTGATTGGTTGTTTAACATATTTTCACACAACATTTTTATTGATTTTGAGAGAAGTTTTAAAAGAGTATGAACTACAATATATGGCAAGTCAGTTTTTACCATGATCAATTATTTCAGTTAAATTGAAAGAGACAAATAAAAATACAAGTAACAGAAATTTGGTCGTTCTGCAGTGGACCAGTCGGTAGAAGCTCGGTTCCCGAAGAACATCGAAAATGAAGCAAAATTGACTGAGGTCAATGTTTGGGAGGGGGACAACCTCTCGCGGCTGGTTGATGCGGTCCGTGTACGCTAAAGGGAGCTGGTGCACGCTAAATAGGTCGTGGCTCCAATGTACTCCAAGTGAAACGATACCTCTCTGGGGGTGCCAATCCCAGGTGACGGTCTCTCAACTGGGAGCTGGTTCAAAAATTAAAGACCTCTCAAAGGGGTGGAAATAGGAGTCCTGCCTATAAGGGAACCGTTAGATTCAGGAGTAGCGTACCCATTCTTCCCCTCCAGACGCGAGAACTCGACAACAACAACAGAATCAGTAATTTGTTCAAGAATAGAACGTTAATTAGCCTACCAGTTATTTTCTTAATCATGCACTAATTGTTTCACAATTTTTCGATTTTATGCTCAATAAGTCTCAATGTTACCGTTGCTTAATGCACATAACTTCAAATGTTTTCTCATTGTAACTTCAAAATACCTGTATATACTACATTTTAGTTTTTGCTTTACAATTTTGATTTCTCCCAGCTGGTTTCGTCAAAAACGGAAATATTTAAGCTACTTATTATGTTTGTTTTTATTCTCAATTCTTAGCAAAAATGCCGCCAATGTTCTCATGAATTATCAAACTTGCTAATCTAATACTTTTGAAAGTCAAAATCACAAATGTAATTTTCCGCAATTTCATTTGAACATATTTTCACATCAATATTTTCAGAAAAGTAATTCTAAAATTTTTTCAAGGAGAAGTATAATCGCCGGTTTTTTTTTTTTTTTTTTTTAAGTCTTTATTTCATTTACGAAGAAAAAATATACCTTTGCCTTTTAAACTAGCCACTTATTAGATAAAATATCAGAATTAGAAACATTTCTCTTTCACATCTTTCAAATAAATGGCTTTTATTTGATCACGTAAACGTTAATAATTGTGAAATGTAAGGAATAGAATTCAATTAGATAAGGCATTTTATGCGAGAAATTATTCGGAATAACGTAAGTGAAACTACGTTAAAGACTTACTGGTCATAAACTATTGAAGCACATTTAGTAAGCATTTACAATTGCGCTACAACTACTCAGAGTAGAAAGTGTTTCTTTGCGTATAGGAAGCAGTTTTTTAATAGAGAAAACTCATTCTTCCATAATCAAAGAACATAATTATAACTTACAACAATAAGTAAAGAAGTAAACAAGACTCTTTTTCCGTGTATCAACATAAATTTTGTAACATGTTTATATCTCAATTGTCTTTGACTTCAACTCAGTTGAATTTCAAATTTATATTTTAGGTAGTATAAGCCGTTTTTCAAAAAGAGAAAGAAATGTTAAAAGAAAATTATTAGTTTAATTCCAAATATAAATGTTTTTTAATGCGTTTTTATTTTGCTTTACCTGTAAAACTTTCAATTCAATTTTCCCCACTTCCATTGGTTCCGATTCTTCGAAATTTTTCACACACAACACTAGAAAAAAATATGCTTTTGTAGAAGTATGAGCTGCATAATAATAAAAAAAAAACTTTGAATAGAAAGATTTTTTCAGTAGCGATGGGATGTCCCACAATTAGGTATGGCTACGTTTTTCGATTGCGCTTAAAATAAACAGAATGAAATTATTGACTTTAATGCCAAAAAAAGTGGGGTGTAGCTCTGTTTACATTTTCATAATAGCACATTGACAAATAGTTATCAATAAGAAATTTTTGTAATTATGACAAACACGTACGAAGCACCATACTCTATCTTTTCTTTTTTTTTTTCCTTTTTTTTTTTTTTTTGGTAAACTTTTGTAAGCTTTAAACACGTACATTTAAAACACATCCTCTGTTCAGCAAGTGTGATAAACGTACTTTTAATTAGGAATAAAAGGAATTTTCTATAACAGAGTACAAAATTAAAAGGAAAAATATATCTCCGCTCGTTCAATGAGAAAATTTTCATTTTCAAAATATGCTTCCTGGAAAAGAAGAGGATCAACAAATCAAATTGTGTTTTCAATCCTCAAAAATTTTCTTGTTATTGACTTACCAGAAAAAATACTCACCTCCTTTTTTCGTTGTAAACTTTTGTAAATTCATATTTGAACAGCATCATCTGTTCATCAATCGTGATAAACGTACTTTTTATTATCAATAAAGGAAATTTTCTACAACAGAGTACCAATTCAAAGGAAAATATTTCTCCGTTCATTCAATGAGAAGTTTTCCATTGTCAAAATATTTTTTCTGAAAAAGAAGATGAGCAGCAAATCAAATTGTGTTTTCACTCCTGAGAAATTTTCTTCTTATTGACTTACTAGAAAAAATACTCACCTCCTTTTTATTTTTCAAACTTCTGTAAATTCATATTTGAGCAGCATCCTCTGTTCATCAATTGTGATAAACGAACTTTTATTAGGAATAAAGAGTGTATTCTTTAACAGAGTACAAAATTTAAAGGAAAATATTTCTCTCCTCATTAAATAAGAAATTTTCCATTGTTAAAATATGCTTTCTGAAAAATATGAGGATCATCAAATCAAATTGCGTTTTCACTCCACAAAAATTTTGTTGTTTTTGATTTACCAGAAAAAATACGCGCTTCCTTTTTATTTTTTTTCCTTTAAAAAAAAAAGTTAAAATCTTTGTAGCACAATGGATAGAAGTGCCAATTAACTCAATCTTAAATTTGGAATATTGGCCAATTAAGAAACTGAGCTATGTCCACTAGGAAGAAAAATTTATTTCTTAACAGAGGAAGAAAAATTGTTATTTCAAAGTAAATCACACAGTTAAAGCCAATACCCGCTCTTTGAAAGATTTTCTGCGCTGGAAGTCAAACCCATAATGCGGGTAATAATTTCATAATGCCTTCTTTTAATCAGGGGCATTTTTTCTGAATAGGATATAGTGTTTTTTTTTTCTTTTTTCCAGTGAATAGCGCTTTTAGCAGCAGTAATTTTCTAATTTGCACACAACTAATATAGCATTAGGAGAACCTATTTGGGGCTGTCTCATTTTTCAACACTAACTACAGTTCGACCACGGAATTTTGACATTTGGACGCTTCTGCGCATGGCAGAAAAGAACGAACCCATTCGACTTTTAGGAAAGTTTGTTTTGCAGGAGCGTTTATTTAGTACGCCAACCTGAATTTTTGCTTCTCCGTTTGTTGAAAGCAACTAAATTCATAAACTGGCAGATAGCATCAGTTCGGAGGCAAGCATGCTAAACGATCTGGAAGGAGGACAAAAGCGGAACATTTCTTATACCAGCAGTTCCTCCATTGAACATGAATGGACTCTTCCTGGCACTCTGCCAGGCATATCGCTTTCCTTGATGGTAGAACTGTAACTACTATTTTTAATGAAGAGCTTCATTTTTTAATTTTATTATTAACTAGCGGTACCCGCACGGCTGTGCCCGTATTAAAAAATGGAAAGACCAGTCGGTTTGCCATTGTGTATATAGTGATAACTTTTTTAGGTGTAAATTATGTTATTTTATTAAAATGTATAGCATTCCACATATTTAAAAATTAGCTGCCCACGGCAATCAGCCAGAGATCCTACACATTTAAGCATTTTTTTTTTTTTTTACAAAACACGCACAATTAAAAAGGAAAGAAAGAAGCGAAACAAAACAAAAAAGAAAAAATTTGAAAGAAAACGCATTTTGCTTGTTTAGTTCAAGTACCCACACAAAAAGGACGATTATAATAAATTATAATATTTTTAATTAATAAATTTTTAGTATAATTAATTTTTATCTATTATTTATTGACATTAAAGCCGGGTGCAGACGCAACGTTTTGTACAACCTTCTGTCTACGCAGTCTTAAGATTGAATGAAAACGTTGCAGTTTTTTATGCGTCTACATGGTGCAGAGATATCTGTATATTTCACTCAGTTTTGTGCGATATCGTCATGAAGGAGGTACTAACTACTCTGGTCAATTTTGGCATGGTGTCAAGTTAAAAAAAAAAGACTGGAACATCTCAGAAGTACCCGGCGTTTAAAGTGGTCAAATGATTACATAAAATAAATATTTTTCGTTGCCTGTTCTGGTGGTTCGACAACTGCAATCTCTTTATTTTCATCGATGGTATTCCTAGACTGCCTTGGTGTCTCCTGATCATTTAGGAAATGTAACAAATAAAATTACAGAGAGATGGCTTGTAGATTTCGTCTCCAGCCCCAGATCGAATTGATTTATTAACTTTTGCCAATTCTTTACGGTAAACACTTCTCAAAGAATTAATTATTTGCAACTGTTTCTCTGTTCGCGGTTGCATCAATTTCTTTGAACTTTCCACTAAACTTTCATAAGCGTCCCCCTTTTTATCCCTGTCACTATACTCCTTGGATTTGACACGCCAAATGCATGGGAAACTTTCGCATAATGCAATAAATTTTGTGAGAAACTCCTGAGAACATTGCCCAAAGTCGGCCATTGTCACCTGACGAATTGAAAATGAGAAACAAAATGAATCGGAAAAGGGTGCTACCGTCTACATCTGCCGATTTGTCTGCACAGTTCAAAGACATCTATGCTTTCTAGCTCAGTTATCGCTGCAACTGTACAGTCTTCGCACCGGACTCAAAACTGCGCACTTTTCTAATCTATACGCAACGTTTTATCTGCAGCGTGTTGAACTGCGGAGACAAAAAGTTGTGCAAAACGTAGCGTCGGGACCCGGCTTAAAACAGAAAGACGAAATTTTGTAGCTTGCAGATACAAACAGCAGCAAGCAAAGCTTTGAAAGCGGAATGAACCTTTCATCCGAGCTCAAATAGGAAAATACCAAATGTGCAGGCGAAAAAAAAATAAAATAAATGAAAGTATAAATAGTAATAAGCTGGAATAACAAAAATCGCTATAAAGAATAACATTTCTTTTAAAAAACCCTGTGCAGTATGGAAAATGGTCCCGTAAAATACATGTCAAAATAAGGAAATCAAAATAAAACTATCAACCGCCTGTGAGCCGCAGGAAATAAATTTCAATTCGCTTTAAAAAAATAGTAATCAAAATCCAAAAAAAGAAATAAATAAATTAAAAATCGGCTGCTCCTCAAAATGCTAAAAACCGCTAGAAACTAAATTTTAATTCGTTGAAAGAAAAAAGGATTAATAGTCAGTCGGGGGGGGGGGGGCATGGTAACAATTAAAATTAAAGTTAATTAGCGTGAAAACATAATTTCGAGCTGCAGAGAAAAATGCTTATAACTTCTTTTCTAGGTAATTTAGAGGCTTCGAATTTTCGCACGCAGAGCGAAACTCCTTCCGGGGTAGTTTTTTACGCGCTTTTCAACGGTATCAACCCTCGAAGCGATGCGATAATTCCTTCCCATAGAAAATGACTATTTTATGAAACTTTCGGCTATAAATTGGAATAAAAGAAGAAGAAATTCGAATTTCAGAAAAAACTCTCCGAGGTGCACATCCCATGTTCTAAACTAATTTCGTGCCAAATTTCATGAAAATCCGTTGGACGGTCTGGGCCCTACGCCGGACACAGACAGACACACACACACACATACTTGCTGCTTTATTATTAGTAGAGATTTGAACAAACAATGTTCAGTAGGCAAAAGAACTTTTCTCTACCGCACGGGGCGAGGTAGTGGGGTCCACTGATTTTACATGCACGTATCCCCAAGTGTATATGGTGGGGCTTCAGCGTGTATCAAACGCGCGACCTTCCAGGTAGAAGTCCGAAGCTCTAACCGCTAGGCTACCACGGCCTCAGGCCTTAAAGAACTGATGAGTAAACTGACTTTCGATCTCCAAATGTTACATTATGTTTCACCAATAATAAAAATAATACTAAAATTAATAATCATAAAAGCTCGGGTGGAACCAGACCAGAAAATGGGCACAGTTCAATACCCATAACGTATTAATTTACATAACAAGGGTGATATTGTATCACAATGCTCAATTTTTATCGAATAGTGTATTGAATTTCCCTTCATTATACAAGGAAAGTAATTAAATAAATATAATAAATAAATATTCATAAATAAAAAAATAGAAAAAAAAAACATTCTTACAGAAAGAAAAGATTATCCTCCAAAGATGTCCGGAAAACCGCTTTGAGATTGTCATGGAAATTTTTTTTTCAGGAGTTATTCTAAAACGAGAATGCAAAAATGATATTTTTCCATTTCAAGATTAATACTTTTATTGCTTTAAGACCCGTATTTATACAGCATATTGAGCACATAAATCTTCTTACACAAATATGAAGGAAATTCGTTATCCTTAGAAAAACTTGAAAATAATTTATGAAGTTTCGGAAAGATCTACAAGAAATATTTTTTGTCGAAGAATTCCATTTTCAATGTAGAATAGCGTTTCGATAAGTTAGTTAAAGTAAATGTATACCAAGACCCCTTACATTAAAAAAAAATGTATTTGTATTTTGAAAAGCCTTATTTCTTTTACTCCAGATTCAAATAAAATGGATTTATACATGGTAAACGAATAAAATAATGCATTCAAGGCGCAAAACTCTCAAAGGATTTTAACTGAGAAAAATATTTCCAGATATTGCGGTAAACAAGCGTTATTTTATTTGAGTTTACGCTCAACTGGAATTGAAAAACCGAACACATTTTTGTTTCAGAAAAAATATGAGTAAAAGTTTTCAGTAAGGAATAGAAAGGAAAGTATCGTTTTAATAACTTTATAACTCTTGTTGCTTACAATTTTACAGAAACTATTAAAAGGTTTTAAAGTGAATGCTTTACGAAGTTTTATAATTTAATGAATGTTAACATAAGAAATATAAATTTCTGGCCAGAGGAGAGTGTTATTTCTCGTTATCACAAAACTTTTCTTTCTTTCAAACTCTTCTTCGTTTCCTTTATTTTGTCCTTTGGCATCACAAGCAACATTTGGTTGTGAAGGGTTTTTGTCATGATCATGAAGTTCGTGCAATAACTTTTTAGTTTGACAACGTATAAGGGTGAAAGTCTGTATGCCAACCCTAGCAATTCGCGCCATGTTTGGTTAATACTTATTCTTTTCAATTATGATGATTTTTATCAATTTGGCGATTTGACAAAACATTGCGGTTACGTCGCTAAATATTGCACTGTTATCGCCAAAGAAAGTCTCCAAATGCCAAAAACCTACATAACCGAATGTGTCCTGCGATTCCTTCAGCTAATCTATTTTAAATTTCGGGAAAAAATTGTAGAAACTAAACTGGAAAGGACCATCGGCACTCGAAAAAGCAAACACACGAAGTGTACTTGAGACAAGACTAATAGACCTACAAACGGCGAAAAGTACCACCGTAGTATTTTTTTTTATAACTCAAATGACATTTCCGCGTAACATGAATAATACTAACGTCTTTCCACTTTATTTATTTTATACTGAATTTCTATCATTTCTGGGCTCTCTGTAATGTTGAATTGCCGAAAATTCAAAATGAAACATCTATTGTAATATTTTAGAAAAAGCTGCTAACCAGTATCAATTGATAGCTTCTTTAGTAGCAACGCATGGTGCAGAAAAATCGGTATTCTTGACAGCTAATAAATAGTATTTTCTCTAAATAAATAGTAATTGAAAAAAAAAAGAATACGTATAAAATAATTTTTTAAAGTAATATTACTTAAGAATGTGTTTGAACATTGTCTGGAAACTAATACATTTAAATTATTTATTTTGGGAAATTTACAGCTTTGACAATACTTAAATTAAGAAAAAAATATTTCAATTAAATACGAAGGATAACAAGGTAATTCTTTGGTCATACTTATTGTCCTCTTAGGAGCTACATGTTACGAAATAATGGATTGGTATCGGGCGCCTATATATATATATGGCTGTTCTGGAGTGAAACAGTTTACGTCCAATTTCAGTCCCCTTTTCGTTGATGTTGAGTTATTTAAGGTTTTGAATAAATGACTGAAATAAATAATTATTATTACAACTCCAATTTGTTCTTTCTTGTAAGTATTTTATGAAATTTTATTATGAAGGTTTTCAAAGATAGTGTATTGACTAATGTAATAAAAAAACAAGAAAAATTCCAATTACTTGCTTACACTCGTTGACTTCTGACCAGCTGAATGTTATATTGTTCTTAAAAGCTGCCTTATGGGTTAATGATTATATTATGTCTCCTAGGCAGTTATTTTATGAGAAAATGTTTTGCACTAATTATTTTTCGAAGGAAATATGAAAATAGTAATTATAATAGGATACGTCATAAGGTTTTGTGGTGTGTAGAAACTATCTGCTTTTGAAGAGTTAACATTCTTAAAGACTTTTGTATGTTCCGATTAGATAAAACAGAATATGTCCATGATTTTAAGACATACACTATCTATTTTGACAGAAATATTATTTATAATTATATAAACATTGTAAACATGACACTCACTGAAATATGTGTTTTGGTTTCGAATAATTAGTTTACGATTATGTTACGATCAATACTTTTATTACTGGACATTTTGGTAGAGCTTTTAAAGGCTTAACTTTAAAAATGATATTTATAGGCAAGTTTAAAAGCAAGAAAATAAGAACACTTTTCTAACCATTTGTTTTTTAACAAAAAGTTATTACTTACGTAACATTTTCATAAAATCGAAACTTTTGTAAGGAAAATATTAAAAAATAGATTCAATCATTTTAAAAATCTCAAAATACGTAGGTGGAAATCAATTGTATGCTTATTTTTTATCTAACAAAATATATTTAAAAAATTTTAAGAACATAATGAACATATATTTTTGTTCAATATTCAACGAAAGTTTATGTAAAATAACAAAGTAAGGGGGGAAAAATTCTAAAACTTTTACATTAAATATCCTTTCTATTTTGCACACTCACTCTATTTATATCTTTTCTAGAAAGAGAACGTTTTTATTTTAATGGAACAAACTCTCTTGCTGGGAATTCAATTCAAACGACGTTCGTTTTGATTGAGTAAATGCAGAAAATTTTTCATTCAAAGACTTTGAAGCTGCGATTTTCCAAATCAAATTCTTGTTTGACAATTTTTATTTTTATGAAAACTAAGATTTAGCAGATTTAAATTCATGACGCCAAATCTTTGCTTTTATCTTTTGACTAAAAGTCATACATCACTTTCTTCAATTCAGAGGAGGATTCAGATCAAAGTGTTTCGTCTCAATTCGGATTTTCTAAAAGACATTTCATTCCTAGAATAGAAGGAAATGAAGACATTAGAATATTTTAAGTTCCTTTGAAACTTTCCTGTTATATTACGTGTTTTGACTTTCACTTCTAGGTAAACTAAATGTTAGTGAAGGTTGCATAAATATTTGACAATATTTCTTACAAATTTAGAATTAAACACGAGACATTTTAAATTATTATAAACTACTAGACGTTCTGAGAAGGACTGATTTCAATATTATATAATATTATTCAATATTATATAGTATTGTATATGCATTAAATACTGAATAAATATATATGCTTGATGCCAGTAACTCACCTAAGATTTTTTTTTTTTTTTTTGAGGGAAAGAGGAGGAGACCAGGGTTAGAATTCGGGATACAAAGCATATAGATTTTTCCGGCTATCGAGTATCCGACGTCCCATCTCTGACAGGTTTGTACTGGAAATCTGCTGGCTCTGATGCTTACACTGCATAAATTTTATCCATTTGAAAATCTTCCTGAAGTTTTCAAATACGTTGTAATTTTATAATTTACATGTATTTTAAAAACATGCTAACTATTTAAATTTAAAAAATCCAATTCACATGCTGGATAGCCGGATCTTTAGTGCAGTGGTCGGATCAGATTCTGGATGTCTAAAAATTGGTCGGATACCTGATGTCCGATGCTTTTTGGGAGGGGGAGGTGGGGCCCAGTCTCGTTCGCACCTCCCCATCAGTGCACCACTGCTTAATACGCTTTTGATAGATCAATAATAATACTAATAATTGACTTTATAATTTTATACCGGAATTTAATAAAACTACAGTGCTTTATGTAATGAAAGAATAAGAGCACATTTTATCGGTGTAGTGCCTGTTTACAGTCAGTAAGTTACTTTTTTTCAGAAAGAGTTAACAATAAAGAAAAAAAAACTTGTTGATGATGGAACTGTATCGAATATTTGTTTAATATGTAAAACGTTTTATCACTCTCACACACGTAGAATGTTTTATGTCTAAGATAGATAGAAAACAACTTTATAACATTACATTGACCACTTTCTTTCAGACACGGCAAAATCGAGTTTTAACCTTGGTGGTTAACATAAAAAAGGTAACTTTCCATGTTGTTCCAGTTTTATTTGCCGAATGTTTATGGTTATAGGTTTGTCAAGTCGAAGGGGGGAGGGAAGGGGAGCAACTACTATTTTAGAAGAGAAGAAGTTGATTTTTCATCACAAAAAATTAGTATTTTAACTTTCTTGTACGAAGTACAGGAAGCATTGTATTCAAGAAAAGTGTTTCTTATTCAAATCACTCTGTTGGCTAACTTTTTCTTGACATATGTTTTTATTTACATGTATTTTCAAAACATGCTAACTAGTTTTTTACGTCTGTATGTCCGTATTTGGCACGTTTTCGAACTCCCATGTTAAAGCATTTGCGAGAATTATACATATAACTTATAAAATTTTCCTACATCGGTTTTCAACAAACTAGACCGTTATGTAATTAACATGTGCTTCTCTTTTAACACTGATGCATTTTTATATTGTATTTTTGTTCCTTTTGCACAATTTATTTAGTTATTTTTATTTTTATTTCATATTTACCATGGAAATGAAACCATTAAATTTGTTTAATTCTGAAAATAAAGTTTTTTATATTTAGTATGCTTTTCATGTGTTTTAAAAAGGAAAAAAAACTAAAAATTCATTTAAAAACATTAGTATAAGAATTATAATTTTTAATGTCCGTACATGAGTAGCGTACACTATTTTCTTTGTTGAGTTATTTTATTGCTTAGTTTAGTTATTTTTCAGCTAGAAATTTTATTGCTTAGTTATTTTTTGTTCAGTTAGTATTAATTAATAGGCGTATACAAGGAAGTCATGTGCTGCACACATCAATTTTTTTAATGCGCATTTTTCTTGGTATAAAATCATTTCAAATGATTTACCTATTATCTTTTAAACCTTGTGTATTAAACTTTTTTGAGACTACAGTTTGGTTTCACCTTTTATTTATTAATGCTCACGATTTAAGATAAAACTTTTAAAGCCTTCTCTATTAGTAAGACCACGAACAATAGACGCAACGAAACTTTCGTTCAGTATTTAACTATCTTGAATCTCAAATAGGTGATACAATCTTTCTTTGAATAAACAGGAAGTACAAACACGCTCCTTTTGGATAAATATTTCGAAATTTTTAGAAAAGTAGTTTAATGAATTCAAGTATTCAAAATACACCCAAGGGAAACTTCTATAGAATTCTGAAGGTACAAACGATTATAATCTTTCTGTTGAATTTATGACTTTCAAATGGATTTCTTTTAATAGTCCAGCATAAAATATTTTTGTCATTCAATAGACTAAACTCATAATTCTGCTAAACAGAAATTTCGGAAAGTGAACAAAATGGCGCTTTTTTTCACTTTAGAGATGGTGGCCATAAAATCTTTGACTTATTAAAAGAAATCATGACACAAAAACTAGATGAGTCTTATGCTTGTTTTGATTTGTTGCAAAGTCATTTATAAAGCTTTTGTTGAAACTACTTATGTCCGTTAGGCCGTGGTAGCCTCCAGAGAGAGAAAAGGCCAAGAGATATTTTGTATGTAAATAATTTAACAGAATGTATAAAAATTTTCTAATTTAACTATTATTAATAAATTTTAAAAATTAGCTTCGTTAGGAAACGTTTATAGCAATGCATATCCAAGAACTACAGAAAACATGCTTTTTGAGTAAAAGAGTGTCTTATTAGCTGTACAGTACTTTTCCTATGCTCTTCAAATACACTTTCCGGGGGGGGGGGGAACTCGATTTTTTCTTTAAGGTAGTCATAAATATATAAATAATAAATAACCCCTCTAACTTGCCACTTTCCGCTAATAAATTGAAATTTTGAGAGTAACCTTATAAGGCTCCAAAATCAAATTATTTTCCTGAGGCAGAGATGTGGGTTAACTTAAGATATAAGAATAAGTATACATGAATTTCTTCTGAATCCAACCTTTAACAGCATTTCGATACTTTAGCCAAAATAAATATGGATCGGAAACCCGCACTTTCGGAAATAATACAACGTGAAAATGTCGTCTGCATTTCTATAAGCGTATTTCCTCCTTCTACAGTTCTCTGAGAAATGGAACTTTGTGTTGTAACGAATGAAATAATGTATTCAGTACGCAAAAACTCTCAAAGGATTTGAATTGAATAAAATCTGTTTGGATATTGCGGTAAACAAGGGTTATTTTATTTGAGTTTGTACTCAAATGGAATTGGAAATCTGAGAACATTTTAGCGTTGGAAGAATGAATGCGTGAACGGTTTGGCCTGATTTTCTAGCTTTCCAGTGCAAATAATTTCCAGAAAAAAGTATAGCATTTGAATTCAATTTTACTTCAATGTAGATAATTGGAATAGCGGTATACTTAACATTATTTCTATAAAAACTATTCAGAATAATTGTATAAAAAATATATCTTGAGTTCCTTCTTAGTAGTCAGCTGATGAGCTTAATTAAAACATCGGCTTTGTAGAGCCATACATGCAATGTAAATCTCTAGACGTACAAGACGGTTCCCGTTCGAGGAAAAACAAATGACGAGCAGATTTCACTGCAATTTACTGTTAATTGGCAATAGCGAAATTTCTGTCGAACCAGCCAAATTTAGTTGCCTTAAAATTTTGCAATACGGTCTCTTTACTAGAAGAGTTTATAACTGAAATGTAAGCAAAATTGACAACCAGCATCGACAACTGCGAGAAGGAGCCATTTTAGTACTAAATGAGCCAATGAGTTAATTGTACTAAAAAACTACTTAATTGTATCTCCAAAAAATGTTTCAAGTTACACGGTTTTATTAAAAAAAAAAAAAAAAACTGAAATGCAGTAATAGTGGTCGAAAACTGCTGCGGAACAAACTTCCGTGACTAATCAAGTTAAAGAACATCGTTGCATTATCCAAACAAAGCTATTGTTGCCATTCGACAAAAAATAATTCTGATCATTTCCTCAGAGCCAAAATTATTATTTTTTTCCTAATTAACGTTATAATAAATTATAAAATGGATGGAATATTGTATTGTCATTGAAGATAAGCTTGTGTGCAACGTTTGAAGATAATTTATGCCGTAATAGTGGTCGAAAACCGCGTAACAAACTTTCGTGACAAATCAAGGTAAAATAAAACCGTGTAACAATAAATGTAATACATCTTTTTAAGAACTAAAAAAAGTTATATTT
Source organism: Octonoba sinensis (assembly GCA_038502835.1). NCBI lineage: Eukaryota > Metazoa > Arthropoda > Arachnida > Araneae > Uloboridae > Octonoba > Octonoba sinensis. Next base: position 69,309,733 of record CM076604.1, read on the forward strand.
TTTAGTTTTATTATTTTTTAAATGAATTTTTAGTTCACTTTTATTTCCCGACATCTATACAGTATAATAAATAGATATAATGGTATTTTCGGGATTAATGGAATTTATTATTTTTATCGTCCTGAGTAATCTGAAATTAAAGCGCAACGGTAACTGAACGGAATCTGCGAAGGAAAAAAAACGAAAGCATGTCTTAGGGGGAGGAGTGAAGAGCATTTTAAACACTTTTAAGTAGCCTTTACACACACGTTCTTAACCGCGATCCGGACGGCGAGCCATTCAGATCCGCGGTCAAGAGCGTGCGTGTAAATGCAATTTTAGGACGCTCAAGAACGCGGTTAAGAATGACACTCAGATGCGCGCTCATGATCGCGATCCAAGAAATGATGCATTTTACATACACGTTCTTAACCGCGCTTCAAAGTCGGAGGATTGGACAATTCTGCAGCCTGTGGCATCTGTAGGGGACTTCAATGGAACGCCCCGCATCTGAACGCGTTCTTGCGCGCGGATAAAAATGTGGTGCATTTTGCAACACATTCTTGAACGCCACGGTTTTACTCGCGTTCTTGACCGTGGCTGGATGCGCCACGTTCAGTCGCGCGGTTAAGAACGTATGTGTAAAGGGCGCTTTAAACCCACTACTTTGTTGAGAACCAATGGAGGAAAGAATATTTCACTAAATCCTAGTTCTTGCAAATGCTTTAACAAGGGAGTTCTACGGGAAAATCGCCAAATATCGCATAAATCGCCAAACCGACACCAGATTTGACATCTCTGTTTTGGCGGACAATTTGGCGAAATATTCGCAAGTTGTTGCCAAATTGGGCTCAAATATACTTAACCTGGAGTTGGTTTGAATAATGCCTCAGAAAAATATTTTGGTATTGAAAACGACTGAAAATTTGCAATTGACACAAAAGCACATCAAACCCCTTTTGGAACATCTGATTGCAACCAAAAAGAGAAGTGCCTCACTAGACTTTGTACAGATCCTACACACGAAACTTGAAGCTTCTAAGACTAACTTTTTTTAGTTATGCGAGATACGTACATACGCACATACAGACGGCACGACAAAGTCGTGAAAACGGAGTTTGGGATGGTCAAAATTGATATTTTAGTGGTCCATACGCATGGGCGAAGGTACATACATACGGATATTGTAAAAAATAATCGTCCTAACTGATTAATTTATGATAAAAATGCAAATTTAAGCTGAAATTTAAGTGGAAACTTTTTCGCGAACAATACTTCCTGTTCTTCGTACAAGGAAGTATAAACGACAGCGATTGATGTTCAAGCGATCATATTCAGGGAATGATATCATACATCTCTTCTACTGGGGTATTTTTTTATTTACTGAGCAGGCTGTGCTGAGCAAATTATTAAATTCTCTTAATTGCCGCCAAATATGCTCTTTTTTAAAAAAAGACTGAGCCAGAATATTATTATGTAGCCTCGACCTTCCAAAGCTTGGGTTGTCAAACACTATCCATACTTTTAAAGTATAATTGCTACAAACTTTAGACATTCCTACAAAAATCAAGTTTAAAACTCAGTATTATATCGAAATAAGAACTCTATGCCGTGTATTAAATTTGTTGCGTAGCCCAATGAACAGCTGTGAAGAAATTCTGAATATGGATTAAATAAACAAGTGCAAGAACTAATTTTCTTCTCAATAAGACTTGTAAATAGAATGTAATTCAAACTATAAACTCATTAAATTCAATGCTGTAATAAATTGAAGAAACGAATTTGCGTCAAAGAAAACTTATTGCAGAGTTTCACTGCAGTACACAGTTACGGAATTTACTTCGCTCTGTTATTATAAAATTCTAACTTTATATTTTTGGCCAAAATATTCAACGAAATCTTCCGTAACCAATAACTTGTAAGGAAAACTTGGTATGACTCGAACTAAATCTACTCCAAATTCCGCTTTCCCTTTTCGTCAGAGGGATTAATTTCTTAAGAAAAATATTTCTATGTTCGGATGGGACACATTGTGTTTGCATTTATTAGTAATCCTCGTAAATTCAAGATAACGGTTTATTGTTATCGAACAAAACTTAGCAGTAAGGTTTTGAAATCAGCGATAAATTTTGACACTTTCTAACTGAAGTCAAAAGTTGTAAATTATAATCCGATTAGATCCGTGAAATCTTGTGTAAGAATTTCAAACTGTCTCACGATGTATGATTTTAAAATAACTTTTGCAAACTGGTTTTAAAAGAGCTTCTTATCCGAAATATATGAAATATGTGCTTTAGAATTCACTGACGACATAGTTAATTAATAAAATTCAAGTAAAGAAAAAAGATCAAATAACAATTCGATTGCACCAGAAAGCTCAATTTAGATTTTCCTTTCATTGCGCTGCCTCTGTAAACACAGGCTTTATAACAGTAAATAGAAAGTAAAAAGTTAAATATCAACACGAAGCCGGCAGGGTGGCTTAGTGTTAAGGCATTAGCCTAGTGCGTCCAAGCTCGCAGGATAAAGGCCGACCTAAGTCGGCGGATTTTCAAGATGCAGAAAATCATCAGCGCCCATTTCGTATGATTATGGGGCGTGTTAAAGATCCCTTTAGCATCTGTTTGGCTTGGATGCTCTCTACTAAATTAAATTGCTATTGCAGTTTCGCATCATTTAGAGCTCAGGTGCCGCCATCTATGGGGAAACTAAGTGTCAAAATTTTCAAGTGATAAGGACATCGACGATAGTTGTGCTACTTGAAAGAATGGATCTCGGTTTCCGGAGAATGCACTAGGTCTGCAAAGATTAGTGAGCTAGAGCTTCCTCATGAATACCAGATCCATCAAATACATATATATGTGTGCTTGTATGTATACGTGTGTAAAGGAAAAGAAGGAGTCATACAGCAGCATTTGTAGTTATAAGAGGTATTTGTTCTAAAATGTCTATTTGTTCCATCTTGTGCGTGTCGTGGAAAATGTTAAAAAAAAAGAAAAAATCTTTTTTCAACTAAAATTTTTAAAAAATTTAACGCATTATTTTTTTCTCCTGTACTAAATTTCCAGAAGTTTTATTGTGTCTCAATTCAAATATTTTGTAAAATGTATTTTGAAAGACGTCACTCAAGGCATTCAATTTATAGACAAATAATTCTCAAAGATTAAACTTTGATTTTATACCTGCACTCAGTGCGTATTGACAAGATACAAACGTTATATAAGGCAAAACCTTTGTTTGAATTAAAAGAATCTTGAGACGTTAAATCTAAATAGTGTTTTTGGAGCGGCTTGCTTAAAGAAACAAAACTAAAAATGAGAAACAGCTATAGAAAAAGCCCTTTGACAAGATAAAGAAGTTTATTTTGTAATAAACTTTACGGTCACTGTCAGTATTGTATTTATATTGTTATTTTACAAGTTTCACTGTCTTTATCTTTTCTTTAGTGCAGGTGACTTTTTCATTTAGTTTATGAAGTTTCATGCAAGATCAATTGCCGTCTTTTACAAAATTTGAGTAAGAGAATTTAGTACTTTTTTTTAGTATAACTACCGATTTTGTAATTACTTTTATCAGTATGAACTACTTTTGTAGTGCGCGCATTTTTAGTTTTACGTTAACGTCTGTTTTCTTATAAAATATATTTAAATCGTAATTTTTTTTCCTTTCGTGTTTTTTTCACACTCAAATGGTTAGAATAAAACTTCTGATATCTCAGAGAAATAATACACACAAATACCATTTGTAATGAAATTATCTTAATTAAATTTAGTACGAAAGGTAGATTGCGTGGCATCAAGAACTTTTCATCAAAAAGATTTTAAAACAGTTCTAAAAGTCATTTTGAACAGTAAACGTTCAGGAAGTTCTATGCAATGTAAAAATGGAATTAGCTGTTAACTATTAAAATATATTTATCAACTTCGTAGTTTGTAAATAGATGGTAAACTAACTTCGAAATACTTTTGAACGATAGTTAAATTCATTTTTGGCTAACATAATACTTTAGAAATCTGCTTAAAATAGGGTGATATAAAAATAAGCTTCATCTGCTTATGCAGATTATTAAATATAATATACAATTTTTAATAGCTTGCATTTTTCACTAAATATTAAGAAAAACTGTTTTACTAAAGTTTAGTTATTTATTAAAGTGAGAAGGAGATTAGATAGTACATTAATTGCTTAAGGATAAGCCTTTTATGCTATCATCTATTCGTTATAATATGTTTCAATGCTATGTATTTCCTTAATTGCGTGCTGAAAATATATATTACTCCAGTGACAGAATATTCTGTAGCTGTCTGCGAAAAGCTTTTAGAATGTTGTAATCCATCCGCGCACAATTTTATTGCGTAAATCATGCAAAAAACTAAAATTTTTTATCATTCTACTTGAAACTTCGTAAGCATGATGTTTATTTATGTGTTTTCATGACGAAATCAGTTTCCAGCGCACCCATGATAAACATCTGTTCCTCAGCACTTTCAAGGAGCTTTCAGAACAACCGCAACTGTGACAAGCAATCGCGACGAAGCGTTTCAGGGCGTTTCATTCATTCTACATGTTATTAACGATGCCCTCGTACTTACTAATTAACATTTTTATTGCGTCATTAAAACTGACTTTCCCTAAGACGATCCCGATTTGTTGATAGGAGTATCCAAGAGGAACTTCCTCCCTAATAGCAACAGTTCATTGCGACGAAGACAAAATGTTTCCGTCGCCTTTGGTGTGAAAGCGCCCTTATCAAAGAAAAAAAAAAATCCCCTGCAATGTCTGGAGTAATGGTAGAAAACGTACATAAGCGTGCATGCTCTTGAGGAAAAAAATGTGTCTGAACGTTGCAGACAATTTTTAAATTGTTTTTGTTATTGCAGACAAAAACTGTCTACAAGAAGATTTCATTGTCCGCTACAATGTCGCAGTATCGCAGTGTTTTTGATGAGGGTACATTACATATAAAAAATGATAAAAAATCCTTTGTGCAAAACTGCAACTAAAATGAAAGAAATCAACTTAAATAAAGCACAAATTGTCAAAGCAATACACCAACAACAAGAAAGGTGCTCAACAAACAACAAGAAAGTTGTGAGTAAACAGGTTTGAGCCAATCGACTCTGATAAGTTGTCAAAAGTACTTAAAAATAACAATAATAAGAGACATAATGAAAACTCTTTGAAAGCTTCAAAACGAAAACATTCATTAATAGTACAAATTAGCAGGACACAAATTTCTAATTGAGATAATAAAAAAAAAACATATTGAGCATTTGCTTTTGCATAAACTTTAATTGCAAACTTACTTGTTCTAGTGAAACATCACGTCCTTTAAGGTATAAACTTCGTAGTGCGTTGAATATATCGTTTGCATAAACAATATATATAAGTATAAGCTCAATGAAAGCAATCAGTGCTGCAATTATTTCAATAAACCACATGCAAGATATTTACTTGCAAAAATTCTGATGCAATATTTTCATTGAATAAGAAAATGCATTTAAAAATTGCAATCTCATTGAAAATAAAACGCCCATCGTTGCCATTTAAATCATGAATACGTTACTAATCGAAACATTTCTCAACAATGAATGGCAACTGTGAGAAAAAACAAGCCTATTTATTGCACCAATATTTTGAAGCCAGCCATCAATAGTTCCTGCATTAGCTATTCGACTTGGGGACAAATTAATGATTTTCCTATGTCCTATTGGCATTCGCATCACGTAAATTACTTTCGCGAACTAAGAATGAAATACGCATTAGTATAGTGTGGCATGTTTTCAAAACTGCTGCGAATTCGTTATTTCATGCATAAAATCGAAACCAGCGAAGTCGATTACTTATTGGTTTTCTGCATTGTTAAATCTCTTTTGACGTCCATAATATCATTAGCAACAGATTTAGTTTGATGATTTGGATTGCAGAGCTTCATTATCTACGTTTTTTTGTGCATATTTGTTTTAAACATCCAAATAAAATGATTACAGATAAATATGCAACGAATGCAAATATATACATATATACATACGAATATATAGATATACGTGTAAAATGGGTTCAATATGTAGAAAAACGCTTGATGATATAGGGTCAGTTGGGGTAATTGTAAACGCTTTTTCAATGTTTTAACTTTTGATCCTTCCTTACCTTTTGAATGAATTCAGAGATAAAATTTTGAGCTTTGTAGCCACTACTGTACTTCTTGTAAGTAAATATGTACAAAAATTTTGACTTTATGACTACTTGTTAGCGAATGAGCTCGTGTTTACAATTACCCCAGAGATCTGGGGTAATTGTAAACGGTGATTTATTTTCGAATAAGGTGAATGCAAACGGAAAATTGCTTCATACACAGTCTTCTTGAAGGCTTAAGAAGTTCCGGAGCAATGGTCCTCAATCTGCGGCCAATAGGCCGCATGTGGTCCGCTGAGTTATGTTATGAGTCGGCTGAGATGATTTAACGAGAAATATCTTGCAAAAAATCAAGTAATGCGACAAATTTATATAAAATTTGTCCCGCAGTGGATCAGTCGCTTAAGTTTGGATCCCACAGAACACCGAAAGTGAACCACAACTGACCGTGGAAGGTGACCGCTTGGGAGGGTGACCACCTCCCACGAGTGATTACTCGGAGACAGAGTGCGCTAAGCGGCGCTGTGCACGCAAAATATATCGTCACTTCAAATGTCCATCAAGTTAGAAATAACTTCCGCTGAGGGACCAACCTAGATGACGATCTCTCTTCTGGGAGCTGGTTCAAAATCATTAAGCCCCTCCGAGCCAAGTGTACTTCATTCTAGCGGAGCTCATTAATAATCAGTAGGAGCTTCCTTAACTCAGGGTCGCCATGCAAAGGGGGCTTAGATTTCCATGTGGCATTAGCAACAACAACAACAGTTATGTAAAATAGATAAAAAAGTGCAATTTACTTCAAAATATAATTCTCATTGTCCCCCCAAAGTATTGGAAATACGATAAATTTAAGTGTTTACAATTACCCCAGAGTACAAAATATATGGGGGAATTGTAAACACCTAACTTGCACATGAAAAATAACAGGGAGGATTAAATTCATAACTAAACGTTTTTAGCAGCATTCCATATGACAAATAAAAACCGCTTACATCACTTTTGTAGATGAGCTGGAGAGGAAAATGTAAGATCACTAAATTTTGTTAAACAACTTTTTTCACTGTGCCATTTTCAAACAATAGTGACGCCTCCACAGTTGTTTCGAAACTTACGAAACTGTTTCAATGTCTTCCTTATGCAGCCAGTTTATCACTCACAAGCAGTTAAGTTTTCAAAACCACCACAAGTGTAGTTATGAAGCTTGTTTACAATTACATCAACTGACCCTACCGTATTTATGCGCGTCGTTTTTGGCCAAATGTAGTATTCAAAATTGGGGTCCGCATTAGATTCGAGGGCAAAACTGGTCAGTAGTTCGCCGATGACGTGAATCAAATTTATTCGCCGACAAACATTTTTTTATTATTTAAAGTTTTAAAATGGGGATGCGCATTAGATTCGCATAAATACGGTATTTTAAAAGTTCGAGAGGGGTGAAAAGCACATAAGGTATCATGTATTTCAACCAAGGTTTTGTCCAAGAAGGGGGACCAGCAACAAACTGAAAAAGTAATGCTTCTGATCACCATGTGAAAAGTTATGGTGGATATGCGTTTTAATTGTAGCATAAGGTTATGATACTTTTTTAAATTCATTTTTAAGGTAATAGCATGTGAACTCATAAAAGTATAAAGATTTCTTTAAAAAAATCACAAATGTCTCGCAAGTTTTTTTTTTTTTTTCATAACATGCTGGGCTCTTCTAATCCAGCGCAATGCAAATTCCAGGAAACTTGCACCCTCAGAAAGGTATGGTTAAATCTCACGAAACTTTCGTCGTATTTGACGAAATGGCTTCGTGAAAAATACTCCGAGTAAACCTTTCGTCAAATTCCCGAAATTTGGGTGGTACCTTTTTTTAAGTCACGTGAGCGCGCGAGGAAAGAATCGCTATAAATGACGAAATTTTCTTGACGATTGAAGAATCGTCGAAAATGAGGATTCTATTTTTGAGAGTGTGGGAGTCTATTGAAAAAATAATTTTCCCCGAATTAGAATGTAAAAATAATGAATATTTGATCAAAAATAGGCATTTATGCTAAATGATGTTTAACTGAGCATATGCCAAATGAAGCATACTTTTGCCCTAATTTATAAACTAAAAATGCATACAGTTGCTCTTGTAAAAGTCTTCGTAAATTAACTTGAAAATTCATATAAATATCTTCATTCGAATGAGTTAAATTTCTTTTGTTTTCAGAAATATAATATCGCGTTTCCTTCTTATAGATACGGTCATAATTGGCTGTAGTGTGTACATTAGATCAAAATAGCAACAACGTGGAGAAACAACCTTGTTTTAATTCATTTGAAATTAACTGAAATTTATCTAATCCGTTCTAGGATATCCCATCGAATTTGCACAGATAATTCCTTTGAATTTTTACGAGATCTAGCTGTAAGCTTTTGACACATAAATTACATCAAACAAATAAAAAGAGTTGCCATTGGCGCATGTGCAGTTAAATATAATTTAGTATAATCACTCCTATTTTATCACACAATAAATCTTTTTATATTCTTATTGTAATATACTGATTCTTCAAGGCCTTGTCAACTATCCTAAAAACTACATTGCACTTGGTTTAGAGCCTTGCGCTTTGTAAACTAACAATTTAGAACCATTTTCTTTTTTTTTTTTTTTTTTCAAAGATATCTTCAGATATCTCCATAAGTATACGTGCTATACTCATAAAAATGCACTTGGATAATTTCTAGAAGCATTATGCTAAAGTTGAGTTGAAATTGATTTCATGCGTTTTTTTTTTTTTTTTTTACAGAATCATCATAAACAAAATTTATTTCTTTCTATTTGTTGTTGGTGGTCTGAGTGCCTTCGGAATAAAACCTTCTTTGGAATATTGAGGCCTTATACGGTCATAACACCTCTGAAGTTTCAAGATAAATAATCAAGTATTTAAAAAATAAATAAGCGAGTAGATTGGGTAGAGTTTTGAAGTAAAACGCATTCCGAGATGTTAAACTAAATATATCCAGAGAAAAATTTTCTAGTTCCTGATTGGTGCATTCTATTTTATTGGTTTTACTTTAATCTACCGATTTGAATAAAATGTCTTTACCTTCTATTTTTTGTTATCCTTTTTCATATTTCGTACACTTTAAAACTTACAACTTTTAGCATTGGTAAAGAGGTCCCTTTTGTAACTACGAAACACGTTTGTACTTTTATTGTGGCTAGTTCAAAAATTGATCTTTTTATTTATTTTTTGAGGAGATTCCTTTACATTTGGAGTCTTTTCCAAAACCAAAACCTTAACAACTGTAATATTTCTCATAATTTTGCCTGTAATATAACCAAATGAATGAAATATAGAGCTCTAATCAGGACCTCTGAAACCATTTTTCCTTAAGAACATTTTCTCCCATTTATAAAGCTCACACTTAACTTTTGAAAAATACTGATGAAGAGATTAGAATGTAGCAAATGAAAATAATTAGTAGAACTCACCGCCTACGTTATGAACCAAAATTTTCATATTTTGTCTCTATTTCAAAGAAAAAAGTTTTATTAAAATTTACTTGATTGTTATTGTTGTACTGTTACAAAATATGTGCTTAAAAATTAGAAAATACAGCTACTTATATTTAAAGTAATTTTGACTTAAAAATGAATAAGCGCTCTAATACGGATACTTACTTAGACATTACCGTTAAAGAAAGGGAAAATGTTATTTTATTTTGATACAATTAATTAAAAATTTCTAGGAAAATTTTACATTCATAATTAATTCAGGGTTTTTTTTTTTTAAGGAGTTGTCCTTCAGAACAAGTGTTAAAAATTAAGGAATTAATTACCACGATAGACGTCAGAACGATTCAAGAATTTGAGCAATCTTTTCGTCTCTTCGGAGCAGGAGTACAAGATGGTTAATTCGTTGGGTTCGAATCGGAAGCATCAAAACAAGAAAACAAAAAGAAACAAATGGATAAATAACGCTTTCCTGGATTGGGCATGAACTACAGCACCCGCGGTTGGTACGTTTGGAAGCTATATATTCCAACTTTTCCTAGACCTCTTGATGGCCTCCTAGCACAGTGGTAGAGCGTTACCTTGCAGACAGGACAGCCCGCGTTCCAACTTCAGCGTCGACAGCCGTTTACTGTTCCTAACAACAGCGTACTCTTGTTTCACACTTGTTGTGTTAGTTCTGATTGAGTGTTGCCACAAATTTTAGGAAACATCTTTTTTTTAGTGGTGCCTTAAAACTTAGATCGTATCGAATCATTTTTAAGTTAAGGTTTAGTTCGAAAATAAGAAACTGGTATTTTCAAACCTAAGTCATTTTGACTCGAATCTATTACAGGAATACGGTATGCTTGAAAATAAGCTCTGTTAAAACTCAATAATAAAATTTTGATTTAACAGTGTATAAAGAGTCTTCCTTGCCTTTTTTTTATTATTATTATTATTATTATTATTATATCTTTTTAAAGAAAACAAGATTCCACTTGAACAAAATAAGATTTACATAAATTTACAGTAGCAATAATCTTTGCTTTGTTATTTTCAGCTTCTTGGCTTACGTCCAAAAAGAAACCCTTACAACTAGGGAATTGTTTAATATTTTTTCCAGTCCTTGTATATTTTGCTTGATAATACCCAAGAAAGGTAAATAGCAGTTTTTTATAGATGCATATTATATTTTTATGATCTTAAATTATGCACGTTCTTTGTGCATGTTTATATGCTCTCAAAGTATTCTTTTCTACACTACTATTATTTGTGAAGATTATTCTGGAAGTACCTATCGCTGCACAAATTTGTCCTTTCTCTGCAACCAAAGAAGTGCATAGAGGTTTTAATAAGAATAAATTTTCTCAAAAATGACTATAGATTAAACTTCCGTGAAGAATTGAGAAGGAAAATCAATTAAATTTGCATGAACTTTATTCATAACATTTTAGTTTTATCCATTTTTTACATTTTTCATGCTATTGGAATTTATGACTTACCTTAATATAGCTTCTATGACAAAAGCAAGCTTGGGAAAATTTAAAAATCCTACTGTGAAGCTTAGGATTCTTTAGGAGAATTTTTTTTCGATCGTTTGAAAAATATAGATGCATTAAAACTGAAATGTTTAAACTATGATAAAAGTTTGTATTAATTTTATAATGATGACTTGTGAGAATTTTCTGCTACAAAATGATGCATTAGTTCCCTTGAAGTTATGTAACCGTATTGGGTCGATATAACACTAATCTCTAACTATTAATATTGGATCAGTGTAATAATAATCCATATCAGATTAGATATAGGAAAAGTAATTTGAAATAACTTAGAATTGCAGTTCAAAAATTTATTGCGTAAAAACTGAAGGCAAAAAGAAAAGAAAATTAATTACAATAAATGAGTAAATTAATGAATAAATAAAATAAATAAATAAACAAAATAAAATAAAAGGAAATAAATGATGAAAGGATGAAATAAAGAAAGACAAAATCAAATAAATAAATAAGTAAATAAAATAGAGTCGAAAATACTTTCACTGTATCTTACGGCAAACGTACATCAAAGGAAAAACCTTAGAATCAAGACTTTTAGAAACTGTTTAAAAATTCATTTATGGCACATATTGACGGTAAAAGTATTATTTGTTTTTTTTTTTTTGGAAAAAAGGAAATTTTATCCAGAAATTTGAAATAAAAAAGAAAAGTTGATTTCTTTTGAATATCAAAGTGTATATATCATGCTTTCAATGATCCCCTACCCTTTATCTGTTAGCTATCTAATACAGCAAAGCTTTTAATTAATCTAACTAATTATTTACTTAACTGATTATTGTGAATATTTTATTATGCTAAAGGGAAAAAGTTTGATGTTCTGGTTATCTTGAAATTTTGGATGATTTCCAACAAAAATGAAGTATTTATTTTGCAAATAATCTCGGAGTTTCAATACCTTTTTAGCTTGTATCGATTGCGTTTCGAAATCGATGTTGGAAGTCTCGAAAAATTGGTTTATTGGTTTCCGATTGAGGTGAAGAATGACTTGTGGTGAATAAAAATTTTCTGAGATGAGATTCAAAGCTAAATTTAGAAAACCTCAAACTCTTTTAGGTATTGGATGAAAAAGCTATTTACGTCATGCGGTTTATATTGCGCCTGTTTCGTTTAATGACTTCGTTGAAAAATTGACACCAGGTCAATTACTTAAGTCAATTCTTAGAAAATAATTTTCGATTTATCTTTTCGTAATATTTTATTAATATTGAAAAATTGAGTAGAAGTTTCACTAATTATTTTCTCTTTTTAGCTTACCAAGTTTTACAACGCTTTATTCTTGTCCGTCTTATTTGTTAAGTCTTATTTGTAAGATAGTAGTGTTAAATATTTTCCTATTTTCTCTTGCTCATTTCAAGAATTGGATTTTATGCATGATAATTCTGAATTTTATTCAAGTTTTAAATTTGAAAAATAATATTTAGGAAGGATTTGTATTTACTGTTCTTTTCTAAGGAGTTTGTAATGGTTGTTGTAGGAATGATGCTATTTATTGAGCGATTTTTTTTTTACATCGTAAATCTGGAAAAATGCTATAATTGTGACTCTGGTAAAGTATAGAATACTTTCTCCAATAAGTAAAGTAAAGCTCTTGTGCAGTTTCTGCCACAGATCCAGCAGCACGGGACAATAGAGCTACGACTTTCCATGCGCCTTTCTGTAAGAAATTTCTGTAAAAATAGAGAAAGGAAAGTGAGAGAGTGTTCCTGTAAATTTACAAAGAGCCCAGTTCAAGTCAAATAATTACATTTCTTGATAACAATTTCCCAACAAAACTCTTGTTTTTCCGCACTCTGTACAATTACAGAGAAAGATCTATTAAATTACGTAAAACTGAATACTTGAGATCTGGACCTACCAGTTTAAAGTTTGTAACCAAACACATAACTAAAAGCACTTGAGATCGCTTACTAGCAGTCAAAAAGTTTTCAAGAAATGCGTTATATATTGTTGGATTAAGGTTTATTTCCAGCTCTAGTGAGCAGCCTAGCCCTCGGCGACCAGTCCTCTCAACTCTGGAGGCATCTTTAGCCGAGCGGCTTAAAAGGCACAGGAGTCACAACAGCGTGGGCTCAACTGAACTCAGGTTCGACGTTTTGTACTAAAGAGAGTAAGCCACGACTACGGAGCATTATCTGTTGCTTTCAATTTACAGAACGATCTCTGTTTTTTATTCTTTGTAATTACCTTTACCATTGCAGTTTAGTATTTTTAGTTCTCTGTAATTTTACGTTAAGCTCCGGATAAACTATGTCCAGGAGATTCTCATATATTTTCGGACAAACATTTTTACAGTGCTCGAAAAAGGACCGGAGCTAGAGCCTGGAAATTTGTTGTGCTTCTTTGCTCCAAGTTTTTCTTCTTTTTTCTTTTCGAAATTCATTCTAAACTTAAAAATAAATAAATGTGGTGGTTTTTTTTCTCAGTTTTTTTATAAATTCAATGTTGGATGGCTGTCATAAGATCACACTATTTTTAATATTTCTAGTTTTGTTATGTTAAAGTTTTGTTCCGGATCATTTTCAAATAAAGAGGACTCGATTCTCTTTCTTTGAATAGCATAGCCCGATATTTGGTTGCCCTTCTTTTTCACTCCTCAGTCAAAACGGGTTTTCATCTATTCTTTTCACTTCAAGTAGTTCCACTTCTGACTAAAATATTCTACTTGTCTATAATTTTTTTGTTTCCTTGGGAATTTATCTCAATCCATTAGGGTCATTCCACAGTAACGGAGGCTACATTTACACAGCATTTTTCAACTTCAACGTGCTTTCTAACAAACTTCTTGGGTAGTTTTTAGGTTTTTTAATTTTGGCTAATAAAAGTACATGTGTTCTAAGTATGCAAAAAAATTTTTGAAGATATATATGTATTTGCTGTCTGTTAAAAAAAATTCTGAAATTTCTTTACGTGTGTTTCCCGAAAAGTAACACACGTAACGAAATTTCAGAATTTTTTTTAAATAAAACATTTTATTGGAAACGATAGAAAATTTATTTTCTATGATTGAAAAACTACCTCCCGTAAGCTTTAATGTTGAAAAGCATCTAATTGTGCAATAAGTGTGTATGAAATGGAACAGTCATATATTTAAAGAAAATCCTTCATTTGTACACGTTCTGTGTTGAAAGTTCATTCCGGTTCAGATTTTCGAAGTAAATCCTCGAGTTCTCACCTATTTGACCTGAGCAAGATCTTTCGAACCTTTTTGCCCGCACTTTTATTGAAGTATTTCCCCAAAGAATATCGAGTAGGGAGGACTGACAGATATTTATTTTCTCCCTCTCATAGTCATGCAACCGCATATTTTATCAATAAAGAGTTAAAAAAGAATTTAGTTTTAACGTTTGACTTGTTTGCTTTTAGATGTATGATACTAGACTTTAAGAACATTTCTCTTTCTATTCCTTTTTTTAACTTTTCTTTTTATTATTATTTTTTATTTTAGCTGGAAACTTGATTAAAAAGCGATTCCGCACAAAATATTATGGGTAAAAAATTTGGAAAGCTTGTGGAATATTGAAATTATATAAATCCTGTAAGTTTTTGCAAATTTTTTTCGCATGATTAAAAATTTGAGCTTTAGCAAAATATTTTCTCTGAAAGACGTGATTTGAATTGATATTTATATGATTTTACTTATGCCTATTTCAGAGTTGAAGAAAGAAATATTCAGCAGTTTCAAAATTCAATTATCTGCGCAAACAGATATACTCTCGGATCAAGTAAGAATATGAAGTTATCAAACATGAAATTCATATTATTTAATTCAGTTTTTTACGGAAATATTTATTCTGCAAACATTCCTGAAACAAAGTTCGCAACACCCATGTGCCATTCCGTTATGACACTTATTAATGTAG
This sequence comes from Octonoba sinensis, assembly GCA_038502835.1. Classification (NCBI taxonomy): domain Eukaryota; kingdom Metazoa; phylum Arthropoda; class Arachnida; order Araneae; family Uloboridae; genus Octonoba; species Octonoba sinensis. The sequence continues at coordinate 69,324,734 of CM076604.1, forward strand.
ATGTACTATTCCGGTATCTCTTTGCATTAAAGAATAGTATCAAAATTTCTTTTAAACAGCTATTCATAAATTGGCTTACTGGAGCGATCATCTTCTGCTAAATATATCACATTCTTTTCCTTCCATTAATTCCTTTTTGATAAAAACATTTGTGACATGTATTTCTATTTTTTTTTTTTTTTTTTTTGTAAATCAAAAAAAAACTTCTTTCTGCTTCAAACTGAGAATAAATTTTTATCAATACTATTTTACCAGTTTGTAGTATGTTGGAAATCAGAAAAATCGAAGGTGAAATGAAATAAATGATGGAATATAACCAACGGGAAGCCACTAAAGCGCATCTAGCGGGACTTTGCTCGAAATTCACACTTTATGATTTTTCCTCTGTTGAAATTCCATAGAAAATTCTCGATTAGAGTTATTGTTAAAAGTTTCATGCAAAAAAAAAAAAAGTATTCAAATGGATTACGATAGGAACTCGCAGGGTTTAGTTTTTTGCATCAATTTTTTCAAGGGCAGGGGAGCAGTGATTTTGGAAAGCGCTGCTGTTTTGTCTCAGAGTTTCAGAAGATAAGAATCTCAAAGTCTATCAGGGCGGCATCGTGGCAAAGCGCGGCCTCGTACTCTCAAAATCGTTGATTCGAACTTGGCCATGTCGGTGGATTTTCATGACGCAAAATATTGTCTGCTCTCATGTCGTATGATTTTGCTTCACATAAAAGATCCATTGAGTGTCTATTTGACTTGGATACTCTAAGTTAAATTAGATTCCTAGTTCAATTTCGCATTCACAGAGCCCAGGTGTTTTTCCTTTCGCGTGAAGAAACTGGGCTTAAAATTTCTCATACGGTGGCGGAGCTGAAGGAAATGGTACCAATCTCTGGTGCATGCAACAGGGCTGCAATGACAGTAAGCTAAATGAAGCCCAATAGAAAGAAATAATAACAATAAAAATAAAGCAAGAAAAAATGTTAAAAAAAATTGATTTTATTACCAGATACCTTAAAAGAAGTGGCACAATATTTTTGAAGAGTGTACGTAAGCGCAACAATGCAACTGATTTAGAGCAAAATGCAGAAGAAAAAAATTCATTTTACCACCGAAAAATGTGATTTTTGATCAAGCGAATTAATGCAAATAATCTGTTCATTACTTTCAGAGATCTTATGAGTCTAAGACCTATGGTTATCTGTTTATCATTGCGTTCACATCGGCCAGTCTCAGAAATTCTTTCTATCACGCGTATAAATAGTAAGGGACCGTTCATAAATGATTCACTCTTTTTTCCCTCATATTTGACCCCCCTCCCCCATTGTCACAAAACGTCACACTTCAACGGTGTCACATGTCACGCTATGTTGCATAAGCAGGATGTCACACTTTTTGTTACCCCCCCCTCCCGTTGTCACACTTTGTCGCAATCTCACGAATCCCCCCTCCCCTCTCGAAGCTTGACATCATTTATGAATGATCCCTAATGTAAATGCCTTAAATCCGTGTGGTCGATAGAAAAATCGCTATCGACAAGTCAACCGCTGCAATTTTCGATTGATAATATGATTTAATAATATTTTTTTCTACTAGATGGCGTTGCACGGAATGCCACGAAGATTGTGTCATTCCATGGCAGAGTAAATAAGTGTATAATGTGGCGTTTCTTCAATGAGATATTCGTAAAAATATAAATGTTGCTTAAAATTGAAAAAAAAAAAAAGCGGACAAACTCGAATTTGGGGAAAAACGCTTCGAGGTGCACGAGGCCCTAACCCAAGATACCTGTAACCAAAATTTCGTTACTTATGAACTTTTCATCTCCTCAGGAGGCGCTTGTCTTATCTGTGCGGAAAATCACTGGGCGTGCGAATGTAATAGGCCAAAGTCCGAAAAACCTACCTGCGCCAACTGTGGAGATGAGCACCTTGCAAATAGCACAAAGTGTGTAAAAAGACCATCCCCAAAAACAAAAGAGGAAAAAATAATCCAAAGGACTGTAAAAACCCCATCGTACGCTAATGCTCTCACAAGTAAACAAACGACAAACCCTCCGCAAGAATAGCATAGAAGCTATAGCGACACTACCGCTGACAATAGCATCTCTCATGCAAGATCTTCAAATCCTTGTACGTAACTTAAACACGCACCTCGAGAGCGCTAATCATGGCAAATCTTAGTTGCATCTGTATTATGTCTTGGAACGCAAATGGCCTTTCGCCCGAAAAAATGGACGAGCTCGAAAGCTGTATCTCCTCCCTCTCCCCTGATGTTATTCTTCTTCAGGAGACCAAACTAAAACCCTGTCTTAATCTTAGAGGCATCCCAAATTTCTTCAGCTTCCGCAACGATAGGGGTATTGGCCGCGGCGGCGGCACTGCCATCTACGTTAGGCGAAATATTATCACTAACGAAATAAAGCACCAAACCGCTACCTTTGAGAACACCACTATTGCAATCAAAATTTCAAGCAACGAGCACCTTACGATCAGCTCTATTCATATTCCTCCCAGCTCACCGAATTTTGATATCTCTGAAACATTGCAAATCAGCCAAATTAACCAGAATACCATTCTCTCCAGCACCCAGACTGGAGTTTTGGCAGAAGAAATAGGAGGGGTAATCAAATACGTAAGTTAAGCTTCGATCATAATTTCCAAATGTACGCCCCAAATACCCCCACCCACTTTGGCATTGGTGAAGCATCCACGCTTGATATAGCTTTAGCTAGAACCCCTAACTGGCCGTACGCCATAAGTACATACACGGACCTATCCTCTGATCATAACCCGGTTATGATCACATTAAACTCTACCAAATCCCTAAGAAAGAAAGAATTTTGAAGACTACAAACTGGGCAAATTACACAAACTTATTGCAGGAAAAAATAAGGGATAACCCCATCCTACAAACCATTGACGATATCGAGAAAAGCGTAAAAAGTTTCTCTGAGTCGCTGATTGACTCCTACGAAGCCTCCACGAAATCGCAGGCTGTAAACCACACCCCCATTAGACTTCCCCCTTACACTAGGCTACTTATTGCCCAGAAAAACAGATTAAAAAACAGTGGCAAAACACTAGAGATCCCAGTCTGAAAACGGAGATAAATAGGTTACAGAAAATAATAGAAAGCATAACTAGGCAGTATAAAGAGCAAAGGTGGACTGATTTCATAACCAGCCTCTCGCCCGAAAACGGCTCTCTTTACAACCTTTCAAAAGTATTCACCCACTTCACACTACGGGCAGGATAAATTTTGATGATAGGGACAAAGCCGAAGCCTTAGCTGAAGCTTTTGAAGAAAATTTTCGACCAAGTTCCCCCTCCCCAAACAATCATGTCACGTCGTTAGTTCGTAAAAAAATTCAGGATTTTAACTCCTCCCCCCAAAACCAGATCCAGTTTATGCCAACTAACCCAAGCGAAATTGCTGAAATTATTAAAAGAACTATAAACAAAAAGGCCGCCGGGCCAGATAATATCTCAAACAAAATGCTCAAAATTATGCCCCTTAAAGCACTGACTTGCTTAACAAAAATTATCAGTTGCTCACTCAAGCTTTCTTACTTCCCCACTATCTGGAAAAACTCAAAAATAACCCCAATATCAAAACCCTCCACCGACTCCAGGGACCCCCATAACTATAGACCTATAAGTCTTACCTCACATGTTTCCAAAATATATGAGAAAGTTATAAAGAAAAGATTGCAAAAGCATATAGCTGACATGAACATCATCTCCCCAGAACAATTTGGTTTTCGAGAAAAGCACAGTACAATCCACCAACTAATCAGAGTCCTTAACGCTTTAACTGAAGGTTTTAACTATGGCAAACAAACCCTAGGCATATTTCTCTATATCCAAAAAGCCTTTGATAAAAACTGGTATGGTGGGCTCATATGCAAAATGATAATCCATAACTTTCCAAAATACCTTGTAGATTTAATCAATAATTATCTTAGAAACCGTACCTTTAAAGTACAAATTGAAAATGAAACCTCCACCACGAAATTCATTGAAAGTGGCGTCCCACAAGGTGCAATATTATTGCCTCAACTGTTCAACATTTTCATGGCTGATTTCCCGACTCATGAAAAAACCATGACCGCCCTCTTTGCCGACGACGCAGCGATCATTGCAAAACACAAAAGACGTAATTGTGTTAAGAAATACGCCCAAGAGCACCTAATAAAAATAGAAGATTGGTGTAACAACTGGCGGCTTGCTCTAAACCCCACTAAGACCATTGCAGTCCTCTTTAAAAAGAACTGAAAAAAAGTGGCCCCGAAACTCTTGAACTTATGAATAATACCCTAAATTACAAACTCCAAGCTAACTATCTAGGCATCACCCTCGACTCCGGCCTTTATTTCAAAAAGCACGTCGAGAAAGAACTAGAAAATGCTAAACATAAATTACACCTCCTCCGCCCCTTACTAGGGCGCTACAGCAAACTTTCTTTAAAGAATAAGATGTTGATATATAATCAAATCCTAAGACCAACCGTTCTCTATGGATTTACGGTATGGGGGCACGCTGCACGCACCACCATAAACGAAATCTAAATTCTACAAAATAGAACCCTCAGACAAATTGCTAACGCTGATTGGTACGAAACAAACAAAGCCCTCCACAGTGAATTATCTGTCTACTCAATCTCAAGGCACATTATAAAAAATGCCCTAAAACTGTTCAACAGCTTCCAAAATCATCCAAACGAAGCAATTCGTACCCAATCCCAATACATAAATAGAAACCAGAAGTACCCCTACCCGGCCAGAACTGGTCTGCTCAACTATGATTCTCTCAGTACTAAGCATAATCCTCTTCCAAATCCTCAGTTAGACATGCTCTCCTTGAGATAGTCGTTTTTTCTTTGCTTTTCATTTACTTGTCTTATATATGGAAGGAAAAAAAAAAGCAGAAAATCCAAAAAAAGTATAAAATTTAAAAAAAATGCTTTTAACAAAAAAAAAATATTTTTTTGTCGTCTTGCATTGTTATGTACTATTCTAACTAGTCCGAGACGTGGACCCCCTTCCCCCTCTGCCCCTTCGGGGACGTGATGTAAGCCTTCGGGCGAATTGATCTATCTCCTAACGACGTACGATCACAAAGGAGATCTGGGTAAAAGGCCCATCTGGGTAAAGGCCTAACGGCCCATCAACAAATATAAGTAATGATGATAGAGGCGATCGACGCATACAAACACACACATACACAAACTAAGCCACAAACGTTTTTTTATTTATATAGAAGATTAAATGATTTTAAATCTTGTGTTTTGAAAAATAGACGAGCTTAAATTCTAAACTGTTTTTTTTTTTACAAAATTTTACAAAAACCACAATTTTTTCATTCATGCAGTTTATGTGTTCATATTTTATTAAATTTCTACTTTAAAAGAGTTGGAACTCTTTTAAGAGAGTACTAACGTTTAAAAGAGAGAAATGTTGACAATGAAACGGGAGTAGTTAATTACTATTTTTAATGTAATAAAAGAATAAATAAATAAGTGAATAAATAAATGAAACAAAATAACGAAATATAAAAAAAGTAAAATGCCTCAAAAAATTGAGGCTTTTTTTTCCTCGCAGACTTGACCTTGTGTTTTAACTTTCTCCAGAGAGATATCGAATACTTTAAACCAAAGGTTTATTGACAACTTGATATAGAACTCATGAGTTTTATGTAGATTAAAAAAGAAGAAATTGTGATTTTAAAGCAATAATATCAACAGTTGTCCCAGAAAGCCGTCATCTATTCACAAGTCATTTTTCATTTCAATTGGAAACCAATACAGCAATCTTTTTGAAGACATTCTAACGATTTTGATTTCAGCGCTTTAACCTTAAGGATCAGTAATTTTTTAAGTTGAAGGAGGATTTGGGAAGGAAAATAATACGGGGGGTGGGGGAGCGTAATACGGGTGGTACGAACGGGACTCGCCCCCCCCCTCCCCAAAGGCATTAGAAACTCAGTATCCGACCGATTTTTTTTAAATATTCGGTACTCGATTCGCTTCCTACCCGAAAAATCTAGTTATCCGACATAAAATTTGATTTTTGTGTATAGAATTTGCTGGTTTCAAACGCCAGAGCCGGATATCCGGTACGGATAAGTCACACGAAAGATACCGGATATCCGGCTGTTTATCCCTAATTTTTTCGGCCCCCCTCCCCCCGAAGCAAAATCCTGGCTGCGCCTTTATATATGTATAAGCTTATGCTCTGATGCTAATGCGATCTTAAATTTTTACCCTGATTACTTAACACTTTCAATTACGAATCTTACAAAAATTTGAGCTAATTATTCAGATCTAGAAATTAATATTGTTGATAGTGCTTAGTGTTCCAACATTTATGATAAAATACGTGATTTTAGTTTTGAGGTTATTATTTTTTTTTTTCTTTCCAATGGGCTGCAGTATTGGTCCTCAACCATTGCAGACCTAGTTCGTTCCCAGAGATTGGTACCAACTCTTTGAGCGGCACCATAATAGTGTGGTACAATTGCCGCAATTTTTTGACACTCAGTTCCCCCTAGATGGCGGCACCTGAGCTCTAACTGATGCAAACTGCACTAAGAATTTAATTTAGCCGAGAGTATCCACACCAAACTTATTCAAGGGATCTTTAACCGCCGTATTCACCTTCAACTCTAACCTCATGGTTTGACGCGAAACCAGTCTCCAACCTGGAGTTACCGCGGATTTCCTATTCACCATCAACTTTGACTACGCGGAAACAGGTTCCCGAAACCATGCCAGGTCGAGTAACTCAACCAAGCTCCAGAGCAAAGTTAAGGTTTGAGCGCATACGCAGTACATGTAAACATTAGCAATGGCGGACTGGATGTTGCGATAATTGGAATATGTTGAGTTTTTAGAGCTTTCTTCGCCTTACACGATCTTGAATTTCTGAAGAGGCCTTACAAATAATACAACTTTAGAGTTGTTTTAATTTTATCAACTAGTATTGTTCAATGATTTCTTTGTCACTTTTGTGTGTTTCCGATAATGTTTTTCTCTCGGGAGCTATTACTTCATTAAAGATTTTGAAACTTTATCATGATTCCTAATTGAACAGAAATACCAAACAATGGGGGGTAATATATCTTTAGTATTTTTATTTAATTATTTATTTTTCTCTCTCCTTGTTGCTTTTTGATATAATTTTATTCTACTTTAAAGTGTACATGTATATACTGAACATTTAACATGCGTCCTGATTTTTTTTGCCAAGGTTACTTCTGGGCCTGCGAAGTTCATGTGGAATATTTTGATTTATGTATGTCGAGTAAAATAAACTTGTTGACCTTTACTATGTGTTTTATGTCATTGACCAATTTACATTTGCTTGTATATTCTTTTCTTTTTTTTTTTTTTAATTTAACAAACGTTTTGAATATGTGAAAAGCTTCTTTAAAAAAAAAAAAAAAAAAGACATGAAATGAATCCATAATGCTAATGGCAGTTTTGTGTTTAAAGGTAAACTGCAAGGTTTTTGAAAAAGTCAAAATATTTGCCATATGTATTTGTATTAATGAATTCATATTTGCATTAGAAAAAGGGTTCTTGTTAACCCCAAATCACATAATTTTGAATTGCCGTTTCATGCAGTTGTAAGACTTAAACCAAATTTTTACTGTACTTTGCCAATGCGAAGTGATTGTAATAATAAAATATTTACAATAGTTATAATTGAAATCAAATGCATTTTTTAAATACTCTCATGAATTTAATGCAAGGCCATAACCAGATTTTTTTTTTTTTGGGGGGGGGGGGGGCTTTGAAACATTTATGTTGAGGAAAGTTTCAGGGAGGAATATATGCTACATTGCGAACATTTTCGGGTGGGGGGGGGGGGGTCCGTGGGCATCCCTGGTTACAGCCTTGATTTAATGAAAGAATATTCAAATAAAAATTTAAATGATACAATAATACACTACTGCTTGGTTCATAATGATACATTTCTATATTATATATATATCGTTTGTGAATGGTACATTTCTAATGTCAGAAAGAGATATATTACAATTATAAAATTAGTTGTAATTTCCTATTCGTTAAATATATATATTTTTCCCACTAGTGCGAGAAGTAATACCTTCTCAAACGGGCTAAAAACCACTCGTGTTTTATTCATCGCTATATCGCAGAGAACGGGAATTTTAAAAAACGGGAAACGAAATGTACACTGCGCGGCGAAAAAGCATGAAGAAAATCATGTGATAGTTTTGACCAATAACGGGCCTGCGTACGTTCTCACACGGCGTCGAGTTGACTAACTTCGTGGTTGGAAAACCCCAGGTTGATTTTCCTTCGTGAATACCGATTTTTAACTTTGCAGCGCTGAGCCCCAACTCCGAGTTAACGGATCTCGTGGTTTCACGCGTGGAGTTAGGTTAACGGTGAATATGGCGGTAACATGCCGCATAATCACACGACATAAGCGCTGACAGTTTTCTGAATCTTGAAAATTCACCGACTTGGACCAGGTTTGATTCTGCGAACTTCAGCATACGAGACCTGCTCCTTACGACACCCTGCCGGCATAATAATAAATATTAATAAACTGTGAAATGCTAAAGATAATTTATGGGCACATTTCGTAAACGTAGGGATAGAAAATTTTCTGCATCTTGAAAATCCACCGACTTGGACCAGGTTTTAATCTGCGAACTTGGGCGTACGAGGCCTGCGCCTTACCACTACGCCACCGTATCGGCCGTTTTGAAGTTATAAAATTAAATCTAAAATTCGAATATACATGTATGTTTTTCGCAATATCATTTAAAACTATTTAACAAGAATTGAAAAATTCTGCACAACGGGAACTATGACAAAAGAATAAATATTTTCAATCTTTTTGAATGTGCATTAAATGCTTATTATCCTATGAAATTTTTGCATATTAAAGTTTAAAAGTTTTCAAACACTTATATACGAATGTCATGCACTAGAAATAAAGGGTGGTTGTAATTAAGCTTCCCCTATTCAGGGCGTCCTACAGCTAAAACCGTTCAACGGATTGACACCAAAATTGGTGTCAATCCGTTGTGTATTATACACGAGTTGCGCTCAAAGAATCATGAAAAAAAAAGTTTTAAAAATGGCCACTAGTTGCGTTGTTTAGCCTCATAACATGGTTTTCACGTAGGAAATGAACAATAAGGAATAAAAATAATAATATCAACACTTATTGAACACTTTTCAGTCCATATTTATCATCTTGCCATTTAAAATAAAAGTGAAGACAGAGAGAGCTATAACAGTTCATCTGTGTGGCAAAAAAAAAAAGACAAGTTTAGGTTACCATAAAATGAATTATTCTCCTTTCATACACATTAATATCATTGTTTTTATGCCGTACTGGTTTCCTACGTTAAAATCCTGTTATAAGGCTAAACAGCTCGCCTAGATGCCATTTTTAGAACTTTTTTTTTCATCGTGATTCCTTGAGCGCATCTCTTGTATAGTCCGCATACTAATTTTGGTGTCAATCCGTTGAACGGTTTTAGCTGTAGGATGGCCTTGAACAGGGGAAGTTCAATTATAACCACCCTGTGCATTAGGTACATCAAGTACACTAGGTACCTGGATGCTGGTAAATGTGTTTACTATATTATGTTCTTATTTTATTTTATTTTATTATTATTTTTTCCAGTTGCACTTCTCTTTTCACAAGCATAAGTATACATTTAAACTACAACTTTTTATAACATGTACACATAAAAAGCGCCATATGTAACTGGTCTGTTTTCCTCATAAGTACTGTAACATTATTGACAGAATGTGGGTGTTGCGTACTATGGCGTTAGTGAATAACTTGGGTCTTAATCAATTGGCGGTGTTGCATTTTTTCGCCGATCTTATTCACTCTGTTTTACTATGCTGGCAATATGATTATTTTTGTAAATAGTTGCATGCTTTCATTTTTATTCTTATTTTTATTTATTGATAATTTTTTGCAGTGTATTAATGTCGTGGAGACCCGCTCCATTATTTTACTCGCGTGTAAAAAAATAAATATAAATAAATTAATTATTCCTGCTAGAAAAGGAATTTTGCAAGTAATCCAAGGGAATTAACATTTGAAAACAGATCCATTGCTTACGAATTATTTAATGATATATGCCGAAAAATTCCCCGTTAAAATAAAACTTTATGGTCGGGAAGCACCAAAGCATAACTTTAGGAAATGTAATTTTGAGTAAATAAAAGCCTGAACGTTAGTGGTAGTACAAAGGTTACTTGCAAAACACCAGGAGGGAATGGAAGAAAACAATAAAAAACACAAATAAAAAAAAAATGACTCACCAACATTAGCAATGTGCTTCACTTAGATTTATTTTTGAACTATTAGCATTCATTTTTTGCATCACAGAAATCATCCTCTTATAAAAGCTTCGCCGCGCCGAGACTCGTAACTTCAGTAGCACGTAACAAGAGCATCGCGGTCAGTCTCCGGAAATCCAGATTCCAGTAGAAAGAGAGCTGCGCAAAAGTCAGCGGTCGGTAGCCCTCAAAGCCTCATCTCTCTCCGAGAGCGGAAGTGCTCGTGAGAGTGTCCGTGGGAGTCTGTGTGTCATCTACCACCCCCCAGCTTGGGGGATCCTTTTATACGCCGCTTGCAACGGTTACAGTATGTGTGCTGAGGGGTGAGAGATAATTAGGTTAAGTTTTTGTGATCTCAAGTGGAAGGCCGAAAATGATCGTAAACAAACTTAGCGTCGCGTTAATTAATGTTTTAGAATAACCCTAGTTCAGATCCATTTCCAGCACCTAAGCTCCTGTGCAATAAAGTTTGGATCGTAACAGATTTTTGGTGGGATAGCACGTGGTCGATCATGTGTATAATAAAACAAAAAAGAGTACCTGGAATTAGGCTTCTTACATGGGATTTGTTTTAAAAGCCTAAAAGGGGATCTGACGATAGGGGTGAGGTGAGGCTGCTATCCTATGTACCTGGTGCCTTTTTTTTTTACGTTCCTGGCGTCCATGCTCCGGATCGTGACGTGTTCCCAAAAATGGCAGACTCTCCTGGTCAAGACATTACTGGTCACATCAGCTCAGTTCGGTAAGCACCAACTGACTGGATCGCAGGCAGGAGTCGATTTTTTGATGAATCAGGCGACATCGCTACTTGAAGAAATATCAGGATGAATTACTGTATAGATGGATCGGGACTCTGGCTATAGTCATTCATCACGGATCCAGGGCGTACCGATCCTCCGGTACCGGCAAAACCTTGCAACACGTTCGTGGGGGAACAGCGGCTCACCCCAGATTTCCTCAAAGCGCTTTTCCCACGTTTTCCGCCGAAGTCCGCGCCAGCCAATCAGCGGCTGCGCCTGAGTTGCCATATCGTACAATTGAAAAGTTCGAGTTACTGTTGCTCTTCTTCACTGTGAGTCACGTGACCTACTGCAGGAGTGCGAGGGAGCATGGAACATTGAGCAGTGCAAAAAAAATATGTCGGGCTTCACGACAGTATGTTTCAAAAGTTCAGCAACATACCTTCGAAAAAAACATCACAACCCCACTTTTCAGGGGTCAGCGGTTACGTCTTCACAATAATGCATTGCATGGCAACACAGGAGAAGAAAAGGGAGGAGTAGTTGACAATTTACGATGAGGGTACTGTCAGTCCGGTGGCCAAGATCAAAAGAAAGTCACTTAAAAAGATGCCCATTTTGTGTAACTTGATGAATGCACTTTTTGGAAATGGCACAGCTGAATAATTATTTGTAATAATTCCATAATGTCACTGTTCATCGTGACAATCCCCCAGACAATAGGGAAAAAAAAAGGCTACTAGCTCAACAGTGAAGTATCTTGAAAAATATATACACAAGTAACTGAACACATAGTGACTGACTGTGAACAGCTGCAAAACGAAGCTACGTGATAAAGTGCAAAAGTCGAGCAACTAGTGAATGCTGTGAGGTAAAAGCGTGAAGCACGTTCAATAACAGAAGTATAACTTGATTATGAATAACAAATACATAATATATTTACATAATGGCTGGTAAGTCAAATAAATGAAAAAAAAAAAAAAAAAACCCCCGGGCTGAAAACAGAACCGAAAAACCCCGCATTTTGCGTGACATTAGTGCATTAATAGAAATATAATTTCACGTTAATTTAAAGCACAAATGAGCATTAAAATTTGCGTTTTAATGCTCATTTGTGCTTTAAATTAACGTGAAATTATATTTCTATTACTGTTTACTTGCACAAAGTTAAATTATTATTATTAGTGCATTGTAAAAAAGCAACATACATGTGACACACAGTGAAATCTACAGACATATAATAAACTCAAAAGTTCATCACTCGTTAGCGTGGCATTTGACACTTTTTTTTTTTTTGATATTTGTAGAGAACAAGTATTGAAGATTTCACTTCATATTGTAGAAGAAAGTATGTGTTCATATCTGCGCTTATTACCAGAATCTTTTTATTGTTATACAGTCAAACAGTCATTTGAATCAAAACTTTGTAGATGCGTGTGTAACACTTTGTTTTTTTTTTACATTTCATTTTGTTTCCCTCTTTTTTTTTTTTTGAACAACATTAAGAGGATTTTTGCTTGATAAAAAGTCAGGTAAAAATGCATGTTTCATTACAGCACTGATTATCATCTGACAAAACATTAAGTACACAAAAACAGCTATTAGTATGTCACACATTTTGAAAATCTAATTGTGATCAAAATAGTATCAAAGGAACATCCCAAGATTATTGCTTAAGTGCTTCAAAGTCTGAGCGACAAATTTAAACTAAACTGCATTACCTCTTTACAAAATAGGAAGAATTTTTATTGACACAAAAAAAAAAAAAAAAACAAGTACATGTTAGAGATAAGACAAAAGTTAGTTCGCCACACTAAGCTTGGGATTACACAACACAATCTAACTAGTATTGAAGTTTACGCCTGCGTAAACCGGTTGAATCCTGTAAAATTAAGCCCAGAGTGGTAAACGTTACATCATTACCCTATCTAAACATACAACATGAAGCACAAACACGTTTAATATTTGGGAAAAAGAGCATAAAGATATTTTATATTATGCGCCAAGAAGTAAAGCTGGACAATCGAAAAAAATGTATATGAAGAAAACTTTCTACCTTATATAGAAAAGAAAAAAAAATTCCTGACAATAAATCAAAATAGACGTGGCCGTCGTAAACGTTAGAACCTTATTTACCGAGGACGCAAATTATAAATACGTCTATTGCTTTCAGCTGGTCTATCAGTTTCGCGTTTAAGTAGCAAGCATTCTTTTCTATTTGGTGCATATCTAAGACGATCGACATGAACTTTCATTTTAGTGGCATAATTATTATCAAGCAATTTTATAACATAATTCACCTCGTTTACCTTTTCAACAATTGAATAGTGCCCAGTAAATTTTTCTTTGAAAGCCCCTTTTGACCGCAAATACACAGTATCGCCCACTTTTAGATTACGTGCGGTAGCACGGGAAAGCTGACGATTGTTTTGATCAATCTGTCTTTGATCATATGCTGCTCGTAAATTAGAGAGAGTCTCCTGTACATAATGAGCTTTATCAAGGAATACTGGTTTATGTTGCTCATGAAAAGGATCAAATATTAAAGACAAATTTCTTCCAAAGTGAAGAAAGTTTGGCGTATAGTTCGTAGAACTATGTACAGATCCGTTATATATACAGAGATTGATGAATTATAATGGCTATTTTGAAGGAGACCCCGCTATTAGTTAGAGTCGTTATGGAGGATTTGATGGCAGTATTAATTCTTTCGCTCCGAGCATTGTATTGCGGATGTTGAACGGAAGAAGGCACTAGCTTAATGCCCAATGATTTGTTAATTTGATCAAATGCTTCAGACATGAATTGAGAACCCCTATCAGTAAGTACAAATTCAGGTCTACCAAAAATAGAGATATAATTGAGAAAATGTTTGCAAATAGTTGCGGCGGTGATGTTTTCAAGAAGATAAAGTTGTAAATGCTTACTAAAATGGTCAATTACTGTTAAACAATTAGGACCGGCGGGTAAAGTTACAATGTCTAGAGATATAAACTGCCCCGGGTATTTTGGAATCCATACATTATTAAATGGAACGGGTTTTGGAGCATAGTTTTTGTACTGCAAACAACTCGAACAGGACAGAACATAATTTTGGGTTTGAGAGTATGCCCCTTTAAAAAAGTAAGTTCTAGACAAAATGTTATACGTTTTAGACACCCCGGCGTGACAGGCGTGGCAAATTCTTAACACTTTTTCTCTTAATGAAGTAGGCACCACAATACAATTGTAATTAGACTTTGGATTGAGATACATTACTAAACCGGTTATAGGTGAAACATAAAAATTTTGTACCTCTGCCGCATTGATTAAAGAGTCAGATTTTATTAATTTCACAATTTCCTGAATATGCTCATCTTTGTTTTGTTCACGTAAAAAGGTTTGCGTAGAGATTTCATTAGGAGGATCGGATTCACTGATCATGTTGACAAATTGTAAATCCTCATTAATTTCATTAAAAGACAATACTAAACTATCACCATCGTTTTTAATTGCATCAACCTTATTATCGGGATCCGGACACCTTGTAAAATAATCTGCGAGAAGATTTAATTTCCCAGGCATGTGGGAAAACGTGAATTCATATTCACTGATACATAAAAGCCAACGTGTGACTAGCTGGACTAGTTACTTTCTTGTAATGTAAAAGCGGCTTGGAATCGCTTATGAGATGAAATTTGCGAGCAAACAAATATTCTTTAAATTCAAGAATACCCTTGTAAATAGCATAAAGTTCTAACTTAATGGCTGGGTAATTCTTTTCAGAGTTTGTCAAAGATTTACTAAAGTATGAAACACGGGGGCAATTCATTATTGTGCTTTTGAAGTAAAACAGCACTTATTGCTTCCCGCGAAGCGTCGGTATTCAGGTAGAATTCCTTTTCCCACTGCGGCAAAATGACAAAAGGAGCGGAAAAGAAAATGTGCTGCAAATATTCAAATGCAGCCTGCCTGATGTTCAGCAGTTCACTGAAACTTCGCTTTCTTGCACGTCAAACTAGTTAATACACTCGTGTGAACAGAGTAGTTAGGAATTAAGCTCCTATAAAACCCGCATAATCCCAGAAATTTTCTAACTTGTTTTACGGTAGTGGGTGGTTTGAAGGAGGTTACTTTTGAAATATTCGAAGTGACGGGCTGAATAGTATTTTGACTAATGTGAAAGCCTAAATAATCAATGTTATCCACTTGTTTGGAGACAATTTTAAATTGTACTTTATAAGAATGTCAAGTAGAGCGGTTACCTTTGCCTTCATTTCCTCATATGAATTGGCCCCGACGATAAAGTCGTCTTGATATGTCAGTATGCCTGTAATATTTTGAAGATTTAATTCATCTATTAGAAGGTCAACAGCCGATTGGAAGCATGAGCTGGCTCCTTTAACGCCAAAACAGAGTCTCCGATAAGCAAAAGAGCCCATAGGGGACGTGAATGTTAGAACATCTTCAAGCTCTTCAGGCAATTTGATTTGCCAGTATGCATTTTTTAAATCTAACAATGAATAGTATTTGTAGGAGGATATTTCATTGATAACGGTTGAGATTTTTGGAAGAGGATATGTCGCGTTTTCAATCACGGAATTCAGCAATCGCAAATCTAATGCAATTCTATATTTTTGCTCTGCTTGGGGATTTTTAACGGGTCCTTTTTCTTACGAACTAACAACATTGGACACGAATAGTGGCTGGCGTTGCGCCGGATAATTCCACTTTCAATTAATTCATTGAGCTCCTCCTTTACTTGACCATGCAGCGCTTGCGGTATCGCAAAAGGCTGGGTCTTGATTGGGTTGGAATTACGTAGTTTGATTTGTGGTTCAACGATGTCAGAGTGACCTAAAGTTTTTGTCGATTTTGAAAAGGCCTGAAATTTAGACATTAAAATACTTAGGAAATCTTTCTGTTGTTCCTGTGATAAATGCTTTAGATCAAAATCTGACATTTTCAATTCTTTCTGACGCATATCGATTATCTCCTTTGATGCGGTTATAAAGTTACATAGCGGAGAATCTAATTCAATCTTCTGGTTAGAAATTTGCTTAGTAGTGGCATTTTCAATTTCAATATCATCAAAAATATTACCTACAACTTTATTTTTATTTAAATGAACAGTTTTGTTAAATAAATTACGTATGACGGTAGAAAATTGACCTTTCCTCGCTGTATGAATGGACGGATGAATTTCGAGGTTATATTCAGAAATATTTGGGCAAAACAACACAGTAGAATCATCTATACCTGATTTAATATTTACTAGAATTTGCGAATTTTCACCCGGCGGGATTATGGTCTTTGCGAGCAAGAACGGCCGAAATGGGCTGATGAGCTATGCTATTGACCGACTGTTGGTTTGATAAATCAAGGGGTAGTGCAAAAGTTTCAAATTTTATAATGCGTGATTTTGCATCCATGATAACATTATACTTTGACAAAAAATCATACCCTAAAATACCCGAGAAAAATTGTGAATTAAAATGAGTTATGTAAAAGGTATGTCTGAAAAACGTTTTATGGATTTTAAACGAAATCTCCGCACAAGCGAAAAAGGACAAATTAGAATTCACTGTACGAATCTGAACCGACCGCGACAAATATTTGACTTTCGTTAATTGTTTAATCTCATCAAAACTTTCTTTCGTCAAAAGCGAAATGGAACTGCCACTTTCTAAAAGCAATGACAGAGACTTTGTCTGAAACTGTACCGGAATAGTGGGCAATTTTCCATTATCAATTAAATTTACACATTTCAAATCAAAATGACTTTGTAAATTTTGATCATTATCTCTACCTTGATCAGAAGTAAACTTTAAGTCCTGTGGAAGATTATATTTATTAGTCAACCTGTCGGTACTAGAAAAAGTTTTGTCATAAGCTTTTACCCTTGTATTCTGGTTATCATTTTTATGCATATAATGATTTTGTTCCTTTCGAAAGGAATAATTATCTTTTAGCCTTTGTGGCGACATAACCTTTTGAGAAGAGGTGGGTGAGTCACCTAACATCCGCCTCAATTCTAGTTTAAATTTCGATCCTGTGAACGAAAGTTATTTCCCTTCCCTGATTATAAGACGGACGACCGTAATTATTTTGTCTTCCAGGCAAAAAATTTTCTCTTTGCTCATGAAATGGAGCGGGTTGCCTATACTGCATTAGACCGGGTGACGGCCTAGACAAACTAGCCAGATACGAGCGATAATTTTGACAAATGTGATTCCTTTTAAGGCAAAAGGCACATTGTATGACATTTTGAGTAGAATTACTTATATTTCGTTGATTTGCGTCACTTTTGTTTTGCATTAAACTCTTGAACACATCACACTCATTAAGTTTATGTTTTTCCCCACAAAAATTACATGTACTAAGTTTTTCAACCACTGCTAGGGTAAATTTGCTGAAAATCATTTTTCAATTGCTCAATATCTCTGTTATATGATTCCGATGCTTGGGTAACATTTATGGCATTAGTTTGATGTAACTTCGTTTACGGTTTCTACGCCTCGAAGATTCAACGCCTCGAAGTGGTTCAAAAACCATAAAGATTTAGTTTTGAAACTAAATTTTTAAATGGTTATAAAACCATACACTTTTGTATTTACGGCTTTTTAGCCAAGCTGATTGGAAATGGTTTAGGTCCCGTAAAGATGGAAAAATGTTCCAAACCGTAAATTTAAGGGTAAATTAGATGGACAGACTGCTGCCGGCTATTTAGCTGTAATTTCATAATGAAATTTCTAACAGTGTATAAATGTCTTTCTGAAGAAATTCATGCCATGTTGAGTTGAAGAAGACAAGAAATATAAATCATAAAATTCGATAAGAATAACACAGCGCAACCAGTCATAAAACACTGTAATTTTTTCTTTTGAAATAATGTCTATGATATAGAAATCGAATGTGTGAGTTTCTGACTGCGTACAATGAATTACGTAGGATGGTAAAAATTGTACAAGTATTGATAAAAATGTAAATTTATTTCATTATTTGTGGCAACTTGACTACATAAAATAGTAGCAAACGAGAACAAATCATGCATCAAAAAAACTGCGTTTAGAGATTTGCACCATTAATAATTAATAAATAATACATTTAAGCAGAAAGGTCCTAGGCATACTTTGGGTGCATTCTTATTAAGTGCCGCAAGTGTATAAGCCCATCATTAATCTCTCAAAACGAATCCTTGCCAGAGAATATTTTTGTTTCTTTCGTTGTCTCAGTTGAACATGCGTGAGTGACAGACATAACTGAGGAAATTCATTTTGCACTCATTACCAGGAGAATTCGTCAAGAAGTAATAGGTCACATTTATAAACAAAAGAAATGCAGTTGTGAATGCATAGATTTGTTTCGAAATCTGCAAAACATTAGAGATTATATTTGTGATTAAACGGGTTCATAATTATTGTATTATTGCTGTGCTGTTTAAACTTATAAATAATAATTCACTCTATTATTAGGCTACCAGCCGAATACGTAGTAGATATTAAAATGCATGATTAATGGGAAGCTCCAATGACTTGTGCGCGCTCTAAAAGTTGACAAAAAGGCTTCCCTTTTACTTCATTTATTTACAGTATTTCATAGCACTTCGTTTGCTCCAACAAAACTATTATAAGTATAAATAGTGAAAATATATCATTGAGAATGGCAAAATCATGTTGTGTGGTTTGTAATTTCATTTAAAACTTCAACTTTAACTTAGTGTTTGGTTATTCGTTGTATGAATGGCAAATTTAATTCCGTTTACTTTGACATATAAGAGAGGCCCGAAAAAAAATTCCCATTTAAATATGTTACTACAGCGTGGTCAACGTGTCTAAATGCAACGCGAATTTCCATTCAGGAAGTTTTTGACCAGAATTAGGGCATATTGGCATCTAATAAAATAAGGATTAAATGTACGTATTCTTTAGATGCTAAACTAAGTTTGTACCGAAAAAGTTGAATTGTAACTTTGATTATAGAAAAATATGCATCACTGTCGCATTTAGGGTAGCTAAAATCTTCCGATCAGGTAGTCGTCGTGTAGTAGTCGTTATTTGATCTTCAAACATAACACAAAAAATACAGATGGCTAATTCGCGACTTTTGTCGCATTTTGGAAATGCTGGGGGCCAAAAAGGAATCGGGTTTTCGAAACGTTGCTTCAAAATGAGTGATATATATTACAACAGGGAGTTTCCTAACAAAAAAAGCTTTAAATGTGATGGAAGATTTTGCATATTGCTCCCGAATTCATATGTTTCAATACATTACATTTATGAACATTTCCTGCAGTAATATTTAAGGTAAGCGAACTTGTCGTCTTCAGGCTGATTGAACTCATGCTGGTACACATAAGAACCGACTTCAAGGCATGGAGAAATTGAGTGGCATTCGTTCCCTTTTGAAGTTTTTGCTGTTAATGCGTCCAAGAAGAACAATGGTGCTGTTGTTGTTCTTCTTCCTGTTCTTTTACATCATCATCCTCTTCTTTTTTTTTTTTTTTTTTGCTGTAAAACGACAAAAATAGACATTTCATACAGAATGTGGGAGGTGTTGAAATCTCTGAATGGAGTAATTCTCAAATTTCAGTGCTGGTCGCTTTTCGACTCAAGGTGTAAGTCGATTTGGGAGGCTATTCACATCAAGTACAGACAATAATTTTACAATATTGAATGTGATCAGGGTGAAACGTCGCAAATATATTTTCCATGCGATTTTTAGGCATAGAAAGTGTATTTCACGCATAAAGTATTTTAAATCTGATACGATTAATAAATTTAACTTGTAAAAAACTGCTTTGATCTATATTTTTAAAGAAGTTTTCGAAAGAAGCCGATTTTGTCTTCATAAATAATTTTATTTTCCATACTTAGATAAGTATGAAAGTCTTTAAAAAAATATTTTCTCATCACTGCCAAAAAAAAAAAAGTTTTCCTTTGCATAAACATCAACGAAATGTTACTTAAAAATATTATTTATCAATAGCATTCAATGTGTATATTAGATTTTATTACTAAAAAAAATTGACAAAACCGCTGCGTCGATGTTTCACGCCATACATAAATATAAAATATAGCAAACTTCAATCTTTGGCACTATAAAACCTGAAATGGGTTTCAAATATATGTATTTGAAAATAGGAATACATTGAACCGCCATAAATTATTTTTTACTGAATTTTAAACTTTCTGCTTAAAATAGCAGAAAGAAACCGAAATCTAAGAGTACGCTCATATGAACTATAAATCGGACGCTGCTCGAGGTATATTGCTACCAAGAGAATGGCTTGAAATCCAATCAGCTCTTTCTCCTAAAAACAAATTCTGAGATCGGTGGCCTTTTTTCAAGCATTACACTCGTTTCCCTGGAAATATAAAATATGGGAAGACATTTCGTGCAGCTATGAATGGAATATAGCTGAAATATTCTGCTGCCTTCGTAAAGAACACTGTAAATGTCTTGCTGTGTTTTTTCCTTAAACTCTAGAGACTTTATATTACTTTTTATTTTTCATTTGTGGTAGGTAAAAAAGGCAACTGAAGAATTGTATCTTCTTTTGAATACATTTTAATTTTTAATTTATAAAACTTTGTGTCGACGCAATAAGGTGTCGTACGGAAATTTGAGTAGCGACAAGTGAACTACAACAGTGGTTCTTCATCCGTGGTCCACGGCGCAATCACACTACGTGAAACTACTTTAAGGGTGCCGCGTGGAAACTTATACACATGTATATATATATATATATATATAGGTGTATCAAGTTGTTAAGTAAATGAAATTGTCAAAGTTAGTGCCAGGCGCAAATGCAACACTATGCAGCGAACTTTAATATATTGAAATATAGATGTAAATGAAAAGAAAATGAAAGTTCCGGGACATGTAAACTAACATTGAGAACACAGGTTTCGGAATGCGACGCATTCCGAAACCTGTAGGACTATTTTTCTTGGTTTCTTTTAAATACCTTATGCTCCCCGCCCACTGATGAGGAGTGTTATTTGTTTTTGTTTCTTATTTTATGATTTTTAATTTTTGTATTAGCAATTTATACGTTTCGTTAATGTTAGTTTACATGTCCCGGAACTTTCATTTTCTTTTCATTTACATCTATATTTCAATATATATATATATATATATATATATATATATATAAACATTGTTGTTTTCACGTATGTTTGAAATAAGTAAACTCGCGAATTATAGAACATGCAGAAAACAGATAAATGCTGTTGGACTCAGAGTTTCACCATAAGTATCTTTAGCTATTTATATTAGTTTTTAATCTTAAAAAAAAGGAATAATATTTAATTAATTTTCCAAATTTAGTCACGTTATGTGCTGAGTACAACTTAACTTCTCTCTAATGTTGGTAAACAATGATCCTGACTAGAAAGAAAAACGCCATAAACGATTTTTGTCGAATCGGTTTTGCTATTTGTCTTTTAACCAATTGTGCCTGCAATTTTTTTTATGCATTATTGTGTAATATATATTAGCAAAATGTCTTACTGGAGAAACCTTCAGTAGTTGAAATAACCCGGGCATCGCCGGGCGACGCTGCTAGTATATATATATATATATATATATATACAAAGCCACTTCATAAAAGGAAATTGATACAATTATTGTATTAATGAAAAAAACATATCTGACAACAAACACAATTAAGAAATTTGGCCATCTCTGTTTTTAAGATCACAAGGAATCGTTAGTGTTCCACCCATCATAAAAATCAAGTCATAAAAGTTTAGTGAATCATAGATGCAATAGAATTAAGTAAAAAAAAACGCAAATAGACTTACAATTTATTTGTCCGGAAAATTCAGCTAAGAAGACAACTTGCAACTATTACCGATACAATTTCATTTTACCTCAATATAACGTATAAACATAGCCGTTGGCTTAAGTACCTTTGCTTTAAGCAAATTTTAAATCTCGAGCAAGACTAGAAATATTTCCCAACGATTGTGAAGAAAAAACTCTACAAATTCGTTCTCCAAGCGTAAAAACAAAACTTAGTTATTCTAAAAACATTATCAAATGCTTTCTTTTAAATTGTCAGGTATTATGTTTCAGTATTTCCAGTTTTCTTATCCACAATAGTATAGTGCCGTATTTCCGGATTCATAAGATACACTTTTTATGTTCCGAAATGTACCACAAAATTATTTTGAGCCATACACACTAAAAAAACCTAGTTCAATCTTTCACCAAATATATATATATATATATATATATAACAAATGGTAAAATTGAGCTGCAACCAACATTTGGCTCTAAAGTTGAACCACTATAATTTGTCCTAGTTTCACATTCATGGTGAAACTAGGTGAAACTACACCATTATAGTTGTTAAATTTAGTACTAAATTGCAGCTAAATTTCACCAATTTTTGGTGAAAGATTGAACTAGAAATTTTTTACAGTGTAGATGGGAAGAACAACTTCGTCTTCTAAGACGCAAAATGATTCGTCGAGGATAAAATACTGTTTAAATATTTATTTATTTATTGTTCGTGCATCACATGGAAAATAGTTGTCCATTAAAGATACCGAATATAATTACTGTTTAAAGCCAGTGTTATAAACTCATATAATTTTAGCAGCAGTTATAGTATTGGCAAATTTTAGGTATTCTGTTTATATATACATATTATATATATATATATATTAATGTTACAGATCGTTTTGATACTTTTTTGAGTTATTGAAGTACTTTCCGTAACTAAAAAGCTGAAAAATCACAATATGTGTTATTGCTTAAGACATACGGAAATATACTGTCAATACCTAATTTAACAGAAAAATGTTAAATTAAAGCTAATTTTCAATATCTAGGAGAACAATTGGACAGAAAGAATTGATAATAACGTTAAGCTTTATTAACGGTTCAAAATTGAATAAAAATAGTGCTAAATAAAGAATAAAAGAGAGAAAAATAAAGGACGAAAAGAAGGAAATGTGGTGCTGTGTATTCCCTGGAGAAGGACATTTTAAGCAAAAAATTTTGATTTTACATGGTATGAAATCTTTTCCTTGCCTTTTTTATTGTTATTCATTTTCATTTTCCATTTTCTTACCGGTAAGTAGAATGAAAACGGAAAGCAAAATTAAACAAAGCAGACAAAAAATAGAAATTATAAAAACAAAAGTAAATTTTGAGAAGCATTAAACAAGAGCGAGTTTTTGACTATGAGCAAAATATTGAGATTTATTTATACAACACAAAGCCACTACATTATTTAATTGTAATAAGACCCTTCAGTGGATTGTGCAAAATAAGGAAATTAACTTATTTTAGACTCAGTTGGTTGACATTAACTTATTAACATATGAGGCTTACTGTTCCTGTTATAAATGGCGGTTATTTCTCTGCTAAATTTAACAGTCGAGTTTTATTAAAATATTAATAGATGTGCTATGGAGTTTAACACGAAAGAAATGAGGTTCCAATCTTCCATCTGCCGTAAGTAATAAAATACTATTTGTTATATCTTTTTTAAATTGAAAAAATATTAACAAAACTTTATTTGGCATACAATTTAATAATTGTTCTAATAGATAATTTTTCTGGCAAATCAGATCGTAAAATACTCGTTAATGCTCAGACAATATTTCAAGCTGAATTGTGTGCTCAAAAAGGTTGATCTAAATCTGTTTCGTATTTGTTCCTTTTATTTCATAGAATTATTAATACAACAATATTTTTAACTCATTTAGTACTGATGTACAATCAAATAAAGTTGTAATATTTCTCATTTCCTTCTCGAGTACTCGAATGACTTATTTTATATTTTTGCTTCACGACAGAGATTTGTACTTTTCTTTCATTGCTACCAAACAGCAAGCTTCCTTTCAAACAAATACACTAACGAGGAAAAACTGTTCTAAAATATTTTCGATTGTCGATTGACATAATTAGCTACTAATGTCATTTTCGTCTGCTATAGTTGAAAGGAAAATCGCTAGATGCACTTTTTGGCTTTGACACTTTCCATTCATCTCCGTTCTTTTACCTTTTGCTCAGAAGAGCTGGACGGAAATTTCAACTGCGGAAGAAAATTCTCGCACATTTTTGTCAGTAGCCAACTTCTTCATATTACAACATTAAAAATAAGAGATTGTAAGAAGAAGATATTATGCATATCCAAAATACCAGCTCCGTGTGCTTTGTCGCTTCAAATATAAAGCACATACAAAACTTCAACTAGTCGAATAAAATACAATAATTAATTATCGAGCACACAGCATTTTTCTTTGGAGCTATCAGTAAAATAAGGTCATAATATTTGATTAACGAAAAGCAAATATTCACTGTTGGAAATTTCATCATGAAACAGCCGGCAGCAGTCTGTCCATCTAATTAACCGTTAAATATACGGTTTTTAACATTTTTGTATCTTTACGGGTTCTATATCGTTTCCAATTAGCTTGGTTAAAAAGCCGTAAATGCAAAAGTTTACGGTTTCATATCATTTAGTTACACTTATGATAATATACTGCAGGCTATGGTAATTAACAAAATGCGTAGAATCTTCGAGACGTAGAACCCATTCACAGATATTATATTGTGGCGGACGACGCGGTGCGAGGATACGCTGTAACAGGAGATCTGACGAAGACGGGGATAGAACACCGGACCTCCACGGTGGAAAGCCAAGATTTTGGAATGGCCAAGATTTTGAGAAGCTTTTTTTATTACGAGAAAGATAAAAATGCAATATCAAAAAAAAATTAAATGGAATATGTTTCCACAACCAGTTTTTATAACTGTTACTACATCTTCTCTTCAATTCCCCTCCTGCAGATAAAAAATGAACTATACTATATTATGCGATGGAATTCTAATCTTCACACTTCTTCTATCCACAACAAAGATGGACGCCCGATTCTTATTGGCTACGCGACCTAGGTGGCGCTCGTAAATTACGGTTAATTAAACGTTCTTTAGGAGAAACAGAGAATAAATGATTTTTTTTTTCGCAATCAGCGATTTGAGTAATATCTTTTTAATGGTTATGCTACTGTTTTAATTAAATATGGTAAAATAAAAATCAAATAAATTGTTATATTACTATATTTTTGCGAAAATTTTAAACAGTGTTGAGTTGTATTGTTTGCATTACAAAATAGAAATTTCTTTTACATACTTTGGCGACATTAAGGGAAAGGAGGGTAAGAGTACGCAGTCGGTTAAGAGTACGCAGGGACTTTTTTCCCTGTTGGCAACACTGCAAGCAGAAGCGAGTTTGATCAATTCAACACGTTTGTTTTCAGCTGGTTTAAGAGACCGCCATTGTTATTTTCATCCTTGCTGTCGTTTATTTATCAGGTAAAATATGATTTCAGCATGATGGCATCTAATTTTTCTGTGAAGAAATATTAATTTTTTTGTCAATAAAGGATTGATGTTTGCTTTTTAAGTAGATATCATTATGAGCTTTGTTCCCTTCCGAACAACGTGGGCATGCGGAATTTTACTACTGTGAATGCTATAGCCATCTATGGACGATTTTGAGGAAATTTATTATAATTATTGATTTATAAGGAAAAGGTAGAGAGAAAGAGAGAATTAGAAGAAGCAAAGACTAATCGAGCTGCTGTGAAAAGTCAAAACGGGGCTAAAACTGAAGAGGAAAAAACCGTGAAAGCAAAGAAAAAACTTGTTCTGCATTATATCGACAACCCAGTTCCCTCAACAAGTTCAGCAAACAAAGAGGCGACAATATGCCCAGACTGCAAACAATCATATGATGAAGATTGGATCCAGTGTAGATTATGAAAGGAGTGGTGGCATGATGAATGTTCCAGTTACGAAGGCAGTGGAGCATTTGTATATGACTACTGCTAAATTTTCTGAGTGCGTACTCTTACCCTTCCTGGGTGCGTACTCTTATCCGCCAGGTCGGGTAAGAGTACGCATTTGCAATTTTTTTTCCCGCTTGCTTTCTTTCAGATATTTTTTTAAGATAAAACTTTTATTTTGAGTACCTAAGTTTTTAAGTTTATAAACTATGATTCAGTCAATTTTCAAGGTTCTCACTTTTCAGCTCTCATTTTTATAACGAACAATCCACTAGGTGAGTACTCTTACCCTCCTTTCCCATACAGTTTCTCAAAAACAAATTTTAGTGTTGAATGTATGTAAAAGGCAGAGAGGGAGATATATATATATATAAAGGAGATAATGGCAATTATGTGCATAAATTACAAATGAATTTAATTTACCTACATAAACAAATTTTGTTCTACAGTGCAACAAAACAGTTATGAATTAGGCTGCTCCATTGATCAAATTCCAATCATTTTTATGCAACGCGTTAACTTGCAAATTAAAGAAGAATCATTAGTTAACATTTATTACTTTAACTTATTTTAGCTAGGGCAAAGTTTATGGCGAGAGCTAAATTAAATAATCTAAGAATTTAAAACATTTATTAACTGCACAAGATTACTTTTTATCGCTTTCCTTTGGATTCATATAAGCTGAACGCTTCTTAACCCTTCAGAACTCACGACTAGCGATTGAGAGGTTTTCTCACGGCCCCTATTTTCTTCAAAAAATGATGGTAAATAAAACATTTTGAACTAAGAAGCATTTTTTTAAAATTCTAAACATCAAATGTTACCCAAAATAATAATATTACTCAAATATATCATATATGTGTGCAGTTTTCATTAAATATTATGTCAAGTAAATTTCGGAACTTTTTATATCTGGGGTACAAAATGGTTCCTTATAATAACTAAGAAAAAATAGTTTTTGTAAACTATGTATGATTATTTTATAGTTTTATAAAGTGCATTTTTAGCCAGAGCCATTTGAAACAGCAACTTTTCTCTTGAAGTGATCCTTAAAAATAAAAACAATTTTTCAGTGCAAAAAGAAATTTATGTAATCCAATAACTGTATTATTTAATTGATTTCTTTATTTATTTTTGTCCATTAGGTAAATACCTGCCTTAATATTTGATGAAACAAAATAAGAAAAAAAGTTTTCAAATAATCATACGAGCATTCACTTGATGGGAAAAACTCACATACTAAAAAAAAAAAAAAAGTTTTACCAGAACTCGCAGAGTGATAAGAACGCAAACACTTGACTACTGCACCTAGAAAACACCCCCGTAGACAGTCAGACGAAGATTTAATGATTGTGAAACACATTAGGACAGCAAAAGAAGGCTACAAGGGCAGCACATTCGCCTATGAAGTATAATACCAGATATACTTTATTTTTCTTCTTGGTGTGAGTATTTTGCTCACAGCGCAAGTTCTGAGGGTTAAAAGTCAGAAACAACAATTTATTTTATGAAGGTAAAAAAACGATTTATCACTATTTATATATTTTTCTGAGGAATATTATTTTTCTTTATTATTCCAAGAGAGTTAAGTACAAAAAGAAAGTAAAAAATTTCTCCTCACTAATAAATATTCATAAACTCCTTATTACTTACCGGAAGATATTTAATTCTTAGGAAATATTTTCCTGCTAGGGAGCATAAAAATAAAACATTAATTACAAAGAGGTTCCTCTAGATACCACTGTTTAACTTACTCTTGGAGTAATTTTTCACGGTCCGAATCAATTTACTAATCGCTAAGTATTTCCTTTGGCCATGACATGAGCATTTTCGCTGCATTACTGAAGAAAATTTCTTTCATCATAAGAAGCAATAAAAGTTTTGCTTTGCGCATTAATGTTTTGTGGTTTAATGCATTGAATCTTCTTTTATTTTCCCATGAGCAAATAATACTATAAAGGATCGAAAATTACCTCTCTGCTTTTTAATTGTCATTAAAAGCTAATATGCAGTAAATAGGCAGTTAAAAATTGTGGTCAGACATGTTCTTTTGCAGTCTGTATGAATGTGTTACGGTTTTAAATAAAAATACAGAATTAACAAAAACAACCAGAGGCTTCACAAAAACTATAAATTTCATTATACATTTTTGAAATTATGACAGAAGTTATTCATTAATGATGCTTAGGACGAGTTTCTATATAGGTTTAATAACAGCAGATACATTTTCAGCAATATGGTCGTTGAAATAATGCATAAATAACATGTTTTTAATAACTGATTCTACTGGGCATCTTTTGCTGCGTTATGGCATTCTCCTAGATTCCTTAAAAACGCAATTGAATTTTCAACTGTTGTGAGAATAAATTGTTTTTACATGGTTTTATTTAACTTGACTTGTGGCGGAATTTTGTAAGGTGGTCTTCGACAACTATTACTGCATAAATGATCTTCAAATTTTGCACACAAGCTTATCTTCGATGACAATACAATAATCCATCCATTTTATAATTTATTATAAAGTTAATTAGGAAAAAAAAATTAATAATTTTGGCTCTGAGGAAATTATCAGCATTATCATTTGCCGTTTGGCAACAATAGTTTTGTTTGGATAATGCAACGATGTTTTGAATTTAAATAAAACCATGTAACTTAAAACATTTTTGGCAATTTAATATTATTCTTGTTGAACTCTTATGCTGGTTGTATCGTACACTGTTAAAAATTTCCTTAAGAAAATAGTAAAATAACCATTTATTTAATTGTTATTTTACCATATTTAATTACAGCAGTTGAATAACCATGAAAATGATGGTACTCAAACCGCTGATTGTGAAAAAAACCGTTTATTCTCTGCTTCTCCTAAAGAACGTTTAACTAACCGTAATTTACAAGCGCCACTAGGTCTCGTAGTCAAAGAATCGGGCGTCCAGCTTGGTTATGGAACCTTACCGGTCGTACGTCGTTGTTAAAATATGAATTAATATTTATCACTTCAAATCTGCATGTGTATATTAAACAAGAAGTTCCGTCTAGAACTATACGAGCCTACTTTCCCGTATACACCGAATTCAAATTTATAATCTAGCTATCTCTCTCTCTGTCTTTCTCGCTTTAGTTCTTAATTGCTTCAAATATACCTTTTTCAACGGTTAATACATATTCATTCAATCATTATTTATTAAGTCATTCATGTATTTATTCACTCATTTATTCATTCATTCTTTTGCTTATTCATTTAATCATTCATTAATTGAAAAATATTCTTGAAAATCCCGATCAAAAAATTTTATAGGAAAATAGGCTCGTTAGTTCTGGATGAACTTTCTATTTTTACATGTTCTACGTCATAAGAGCTTTCCGATAAAGTTTGTTTCAAGCAAATCGGTCCATTAGATCAGGAATTATATAGGATTGAAATTTCCCCGTAGGCGGTATGTTAATTTTTTTTGAACTGTTCAAAAATGAACAAAAATTGTTCAAATCAATATTTCACGCCAAGAACTTCTTCC
Organism: Octonoba sinensis; assembly: GCA_038502835.1. Classification (NCBI taxonomy): domain Eukaryota; kingdom Metazoa; phylum Arthropoda; class Arachnida; order Araneae; family Uloboridae; genus Octonoba; species Octonoba sinensis. The sequence continues at coordinate 69,354,107 of CM076604.1, forward strand.
AGTGAGCTTGTTCATGGGAGCTTATATCTTGTACCCAGAGTTTACATAATTTGCTTCATTTTCACCCGTAGGCGCTAATGTTAAAGTTTTTTGAACTGTTCAAAATTGAACAAAAAATTGTTCAAATAAAAAAGTAAAATATGGAAATGAGATGTCCTCGCCGAGAACTTTCGAATGCAAAAAGAATTTTTCCAATCGGACAATTCGTTCAAAAGTTATTAGGGGGGGGACAGACCGACAGACAGACAGACCGACAGACAGACAGACCGACAAGACAGACAGACAGACAGACAGACCGACAGACAAGACAGACAGACAGACAGACAGACCCGACAGAACCGACCGACACACTTTTTCCCCATCTCAAAACCCTACTTTCAAATTTTTTTTTTTTTCAGTCTTTATTTAATTACTTAACTTATTTTTGACTTTTCTTGATTTCTAACGATATTTTCACGATACATTAAGCCTTCTTTCATGCTTTATTATTATTATTTTTTACTTTTACGGGAAAGTAGGCTAAAAAAAGGGAAAGAAGTGGCTTAAGCAGTGGTTACTAAATAGAAACTCATACACACGTAAATCAAAAATTGAAGAGATCGGATTCCCGAACTGTTTGCAAATGAGCGAACCCATAATTTGAGCTGCTGAAGCTTGTTTATATTTTAATTTTTGCAGCAAATAAAGTGATTTTCGTCAATATACAGTAAATTTAGGCCAAAAATAATATTGAATCCAATCAAAAACTAAAATCTCAATTTTAAGGCAGTTTGCCTGTTGGAAAAGAAGATTTATTGATAAATAAACAGCCGCTTTGCTTGGTGTAGATGGCCGAATGAGTAGAGCGCAAGGTTGGCGTACGGTACACCCGGGTTCGATTCCCGCACGCTTCGTTTACGGTTTCTACGCCTCGAAGATTCCAAGCCTTTGAAATGGTTCAAAAACGGTAAAAATTTTGTTTCGAAACCATTTTTAAATGGTTATAAAACCGTAAACATTTTTTATTTACGGCTTTTTAACCAAGTTGATTGGATATCGTCCAGGTCCCGTAAAAATACACTCTTAAAAATTTCCGTAAGAAAATAGTAAAATAAAAAAAAAATTTGATTGTTATTTTTCCATATTTAATTACAACAGTTGAATAACCATTAAAAAGGTGGTACTCAATCCGCTGATTGCGAAAAAAAATCGTTTATTCTCTGTTGATCCTAAAGAACGTTTGACTAACTGTAATTTTCAAGCGCTCAATAAGAATCGGGCGTCCATCTTGGTTTGCGAAACCTTACCAGTCGTACGTTGTTGTTAAAATATGAATAAGGATTTATCAGTTCAAATCTGTATGTGTATATAAAAAAAAGAAGGAAAAAAGAGTGGCTTAAGCAGTGGTTACTAAATAGAAAGACATACACACCTAAATCTAAAATTGGAGACATCGGATTCCTGAACTGTTTGCAAATGAGCGAACCCATCATTTGAGCCGCTGAAGCTTGTTTGTGTTTAATTGTTTGCAGCAAATAAAATGATTTTCGTCAATATACAGTAAATTTAGACCAAAGATGGCTTTGGATCCAATCAACAAACTGAAATCTCAATTTTAATGCAGTTTTCCTGTTGAAAAGGAAGATGTAGTGATAAATAAACGACCGCTTAGTATGGTGCAGATGGCCGAATGGCTAGCGAGTAAGGTTGGTATGCCATACAATGCGGGTTCAAATCCCGCAAGCTTCGTTTACGGTTTCTACGACTCGAAGATTCTATACCTCGAAATGGTTCAAAAGCGGCGAAGCTTTTGTTTTGAAACCATTTTAAATGGTTTTAAAACCGTAAACTTTTGTATTTACGGCTCTTTAACCAAGCTGATTGGAAATGGTTAGATTCCGTAACGATAGAAAAATGTTCCAAACCGTAAATTTAACGGTGAATTAGATGGACAGACTGCTGCCGGTTATTTAATTGTAATTTTATGATGAAATTTTTAACAGTGCAGCGTCTGAGGTTTTAATACTTTACTAACTTTGTCATAACGACTACTAAGTTTGTTGAATTTAAACTCTAGAAAGTGTTAGATGATTCTTTGCAAAAGCCAAGGTTGTATTTGCTTTGCAATTTACTCTGTATTCCCTTTACAACAATAAAATAATTATTTGTACAACCTTTATTAAAATAAGCTAACTATAACAAACTGAAATATAGCTTTGATTTAGTCATTCTTTCTCTTTTAAAATTGTGCAATACTTTGGGAGTTAGCGCCACCACTTCTAAAAGAAAGCTCTATCAGAAAATTTTTCTGAAAACTAGTGTACAGAATCTACCGTAACTTCCAGACCTCCTTTGCGTACTAAAATCATCCCACATAAATAAGTCCCTCGTACCCCCATAAAGGATTATATAAAAGCCTAAAACATAAAAGTACGTAACGGTTTACATAATACGGGACATAAGGACCTTCATAATGAATGCGCACATATCGCAAACTGAAATTTAGTGCTTTGACAATACGAAATTTTCAGGTAATTGTATTCAGTATTTTAAAGTACATGATTGCATAAACAAAGCATAACATCTTAAAATATAATTTGTGAGTTATTTATGTATCATTCAACAGAAAAACATTTTTATTAGATTTGATAGAAAACATTCCGATCTTTTAGAAGACAGATAGAAAATAACCTTTTAAACCTCAGCTCTACTCCATAACTTTAGAAGAAACCTCAGCTCTATTCCATACAGCGCAACTTTTAATTATTTTATTTTCAACAGTATCACGTTTTACGGACAAAAATATACAGTAGCAGTTTTCTAAATTTGTGTTTTATAAGAACAAAAAATATATCATCTGTATGTATCATTACGTGAAAATTTTCCCATAGTACTTATTTAAAAAAAAAAGTGTGATAATTCAAGAGGAGATCCTAAAATTTATTTCTGTAATAAAATCACTATTGGATTTCAAAACTGTTCTCTAGGTAGCAATTTACTTCGGAGAGCGTTGAATTTATACTTTATATATAAAGAAGATGCTATTCCGGATTTAAAAAATATATTGAACTCAAAGCTGTAACATTTATTTTCTTTAAATTTTTTTAAGGAAAATAAGATGTGTAAAAGAATCTATGCTCGTGATATAATAAGGTCTATAAACAAAGAAAGAAATAACTTAAGGTAGCATGAAATATAATTTTTACTTGTGACTGTTTATGAATATGTAATTGATTTGTAAAAAAAACTGCTCAAAACTGATAAAATCTTTATCTATCTGTGTCACTATTTATGCTTCTTCAAAATTAATTTATGGGATTTTTCTACTCAAAAAAATTTGGAAGCACTATAAAATAGTTGTAAAATATGGAATAGGGGAGTCAAAATGAAGAAAACGAACTACAGTCGATACTCCTTACAGTGAAGTTTCTCCACAGCGAATTTCTCATCCTAATATAAAATAACATTCAAATTTTTCTCCATGTAAAGATGTAGTTTTCTCCGCACATGTTTTTTCTTTTGAAACGTTTAACTTCTCGATTTTTGTCATTTTTGAGGAAAGCTGATAATTTCTAAGCAATCAATGCACTCACAAAACAATGTAAAATAGCGTAATTTTTCAAGAAAACAAGAAAAAGTACATAATCATGCAAATTATTATCTAAATAAGTAACTTTACTGTAACTAAGTTGTCTCCCATTTTGAGATTTTTATTTATATAATAAAATTGAAAATAATTTTACCATATCTGCAATGCATTTTTAATTGAAAACCATAATTAAATATTTTAAAACCTATCCCAACAAATAGAAAGTTTGTAATCTATTTATTTCAGTAAGTACAAACTCGTCCAGCAGTGGACCAGTCGGTAGAAGCCCGGTTCTCGGAGAGCACCAAAAGTGAAGCAACAGCGACGGAGGTCGGTGTTTGGGAGGGTGAAAACCTCTCGCGGCTGGTTGCTGTGTACGCTTGAGAAAGCTGGTGCACGGTAAATTCGTCGGGGCTCCAAAGTCCTCCAAGGGAAACGATACCTCTGGGGGGCCAACCCCAGGTGACGGTCTCTCATTTGTGAGCTGGTTCAAAAAATTAAGAGACCACACAAAAGGGGCGGAAGTCGGACTCCTGCTTATAAGGGCCCCGTTACACTCAAGAGCAGCGCACCCTCGCTTCGCGCGTGGAGACGACGCCAACCAATCAGGTGCTAAAAATCAACTTTCAATTTCTTTTGATTAAAGATGGACTAAGCTTTCTCCATATGTTAGAAGTTTTCTTTTGGTGATGGGGGGAAATTTTTTGACCTAGATTTCAACTCTGAGTGTCACTGCTCTCTACTTTACTGCTTCATATCATTGAATGCCACCAAGAAGACTGCCAAAGTGTGGCCAAAAAGAAAATTATGTAAGTAATTTTAGGTGTAAGAAAATTATATTATGCCAGTATGTATATATTATGTCAGCAGTAAAACTTTATAGTTTATTATGCTGTTTTATTGATAATTTTCAATGCTATTCTAATTTCATAAGAGCGTGATCAATTGTTTGCATATAAATTCTTTAACTAGGCCATGAAAACTGTCAAAGTGTGGCCAAAGTGAAAATTACGTAAGTATGTTATGTCAGTATGTGTTATGCCAGTAATGAAACCGTATAGTTTTATTAATCATCTTCAATGTTGGTCTAATTTTAGAAGCGCGTAATCAATTACAGGCCCAAAAATTCCTTAATTAGAGTTGTGCAACCTTATTAAAAATAGTTTATATATGGATTATTTTCACATTTAGAGAAAATTTGTGTACCTAAATATGTTCCTAATAGGTATAAGCTCATAATGTCCTAGTTCTGAAGTTGCCTTTGTGTTCACGTCACCACACAAATCTCGGGTTCTTAGGGGGCCCATTTAAACGATCTTAGACTGAATTATTTTGCAAAGGCCAGCTAGTTTTTTTTTTTAGGAATTATGCAAAGAAATTTTATGTTAGACACTTTTAGCGTCTTATCTTGTTGCTTAGCAGGAAAATTATAGCTAGTGGGGTAATGTGCTGAGGCCTAATTTTAGTCCCTTGCTTTGCAAACTTAGATGGAACAACAAAACATAAATGTGGAAAATGAGACAAGTTCAGTTGAATCGAGCTTCGGGATAGTCGGTGTCACCTATAAAAGAGTTGAGGTTTAACGGGTGCGAAGTTTCATATTAGGTTCTTTAATCATAGCTGTGGGAATGTATAACGTTCTTTAATTTATTTTAAAAACAATTAGTTACTTTCTTTGATTTTGGATTTTTAACTTGGCATGTTTCAATTGTCAATAAATTGCGTTTAAAAAATGTGACTCCTGCAATTAGAATGCAAATTATGTATATTGCCACATGATTTTATCAAATACTTATTAGAAATTACTAATTGGAAGTTAAACTGTCGACATTCCGCTGCCCTTAATGGATTGGGAAAACACAACGCTAGCGCAATTTAACTTCAACCCATTCTATTGGTGACGTGAAGGGCGATGCTCGTTATGAATATTAGTTGGTTTAACAGATACTAACGTAGTTTCTTGAAGTTTTAGAAGCTTCTTTTGTATTTGCTTAAGGATCTACCATGATGCCAAATTTCAAGTATCTAAGTCTCTGAGAAGTGGTTTTTGACGAGTGAATGAGTCTGATAAAAAATGACACTTTTCAGGTCTTAATAATTCCATAACTATATGAGTCATGTAAATGAAGTTTAGAAGACAAACGAAAGTGTATGCACTCAATTGTAAGTCCAATAGTTTTTGAAGGTCTAATAGTTAAACCAAAAGGAACTCGAAATGGCTTCTGCAATGTACACATTGGCGAATGTGTCGTCTTTTCCTTTTCCGAACTTGGCTGACACACTTCCCTATGTCTAGATAATTGATTCTTTTAATATTTGGGTGAAATTCAACGAAATATATAAAACGGAAGCATTAACACAAACTTGAAAGCTTCCATAATATTTTTCTAAAGTATTATAAAAATCTAAATGTTGTATTTTTATCTCCCTGCTTGAGTATAACGAATAGCGAATACGTTTAGTTATTTTAAACCTTGGAGATAGCTTTGTTTTTAAAGGAAATTCCTTTTATGCTCTATTTATTTACTTTTTGTTTCAAAAAAAAATGTAGCTGCACGGCTACTGTAAAAAACACACTTGCGTATGCGAGTTTTGAGATATCTAAAACAGAATTTCGTCTTTATAAAGCGATACACACAAGCTTAAAATGTGAGATTTACGGAACTTAAAAAGCAGCATAGTTTTGCAAACGGTATTTCAATAAAATGAAGCAAGATTTATCATAACCATAAAATTTTCTTCTTCGTTTCCAGTTATATAACTTTGGTAAGAGAGCTATTTCAAATGGGCTATTTCAACGGGAGAGTCAATGTGAAATCATTGAATACAGATCATGTTCTTGTTATTTCTCGTAGTTTGTTAGCATAAACTCAAAAGCAATATATGCATGTATATTTTAACTCCACCTATCAATCATATGTTTTTTCTATTTTTATGATTTATGCCTTAACCCTTTGAGAGGACAACTTTTCTTAGGAAAGATATATTAAAATGTTTTTGGAATTGAGATTTATTTAAGAGTCATTCAGTTAAGTAAACAAAATTGAATAAATGAATTTGATTTTTAACCCCCCTCCTCCGTTTTTTTGTTTGTTTGGAGTATACTTTTCAGATTTAAAAGCTCATAACTTTGGAGGTAAACCTCACTTTCTCGCTCTTTCTCACACAGAAAAAGTCTAAAAAATTCTGCCTAAAAAGAGGCGGACAAATACTTTGCCATCATTGGCGGCAGGGTGGCGTAGTGGTAAGGCACAGACCTCTTACGCCCAAGATTGCAGGATCAAACCTGGCCCAAGTCGGTGGATTTTAAATGTGCTGAAAACCGTAAACGGCTCTTGTCGTATAACTATACGGCATGTTGAGTATCTCTTGGGCTTGGATACTCTCGGATAAATTAAATTCCTAGTGCAGTTTCGCATCACCTATCGCATTTGTACTCTTACCTTTTTCGTTGCAATCGGATGATCGAATAGGAGCTTCAAAATCACTGATAATGACCAAATTGTTATCCGTTTTAATAAATTTTCCCCGTCGACGAAAACTTGGTTATATCTGAATCTAAAACTAAGTTTAAATAAATGCGTTTTCTGTAAAACTTAATAATGGTTTTCTCTAATTTGAAGTTACTCATTCGTATCTAAAATGAGTAATATTGTAATGTTATTGCAACTAAATTTTTGAAGAATAATATCATGTTTTAAAAAGATTATAACTAAGAATTTTACATCTCTACTTTGCAAGTACGACTTTCAATAAAATCCTTGAATGATTGTCGATTCTTCATTCCATACCTACATGATATAACCTATTGTTAGCAGTTCAAAAACTGTTAAACTATATAACAACTCTAGTAACTACATAAAGAGCATATCATTTTTTCATCATTCGTCGTGCTATAATTCGTTTTATAATGACTTGTTTATCAAAGTGTCTATCGTATATTAATGCCTACACTTGTTTCTTATATTACTAGAACCAATTTTTGTCTTCTTGTCCTTTTTAGTTTTTTTTTAAATTTTTTCTCGTGCAAGCACTACTCCCTTTAGTATGCTTGGATTCGTTTTTGACGAGGGTTATAGTCGCCAAGAAGATATTAATTATTTGAAGGGAAAAAAGAATAGGTGCGTGCATTTACATAAAAAGTTATCCATACGAATTTCACATTTTTTTTTTCTGAATTTTCAGCTTAAATGATTGCGAAATTTCTGACCGCAATTCATTTTCAGAGATAAGCTTAGTGATAAAGGGAGAGATAATGTTATGATTAGCTAAAAGTTTACAAGCATAGTGTAACTAATAATATTCTTAGTAATTTGTGTGTGTTTTGTACAAGCGAATATTAAACCACTACACAAAATTACTTTGCGATTTTAAAGGTGAAAGTTATCGCCTGAATTAATATATGAAAAATACCATAACATTAGCTGAATGAAAATATACGTTCTCTTCACTTTTCACTTTCTTATATTCTCCTCGTTTGTTTAAACGCTCAAAACCGATTTGGAAAAAATGGCCACTGCTTTAAAAAGGAACCTTGACGCCTAAAGATGATGGAAAGAAGTTGTTTTTATTGCGATTTTCTGAGCTATAAAATAGGGCGCACTATATTCCTGCTGGTAGAAAAATGTCTTCTCAGTTTGCACATTTTCTTCAAAATGACTGCAATAATTCAAGCACAGCTACGCGTTAATCTAAGTCCTCCGAATTCGGTTTTTATCGGAAGAGGTACTCAGATTTAAACTGCCTCCTAGGGAGCCATGTTCTTCAAACTAGATCTGAAAAATATTTTATGTATGGATATTGAGGTTATCGTTTCACTTCCCTTTTTCTGCCTGAAATGGTTCCGATTTCACATTTGAGAGCATTTGGAGAACTTTCAAGTGACAATAATCCTAGTTATTATGTTCTCCTGAAATACAAATCTACAGAAAAGAAAGTATCACTATGTAAATAATCGTAGTTTTCGTTGAATTAGATCAGAACTGCATCTAAATAATAATAGTTTTCGTTGAATTAGATCAGAACTACATCTAAATAATCATAGTTTTCGTTGAATTAGATCAGAACTACATCTAAATAATCATAGTTTTCGTTGAATTAGATCAGAACTACATCTAAATCATCATAGTTTTCGTTGAATTAGATCAGAAGTACATCTAAATAATCTTAGTTTTTGTTGAATTAGATCAGAACTACATCTAAATAATCATAGTTTTCGTTGAATTAGATCAGAACTACATCTAAATAATCATAGTTTTCGTTGAATTAGATCAGAACTACATCTAAATCATCATAGTTTTCGTTGAATTAGATCAGAAGTACATCTAAATAATCTTAGTTTTTGTTGAATTAGATCAGAACTACATCTAAATAATCATAGTTTTCGTTGAATTAGATCAGAACTACATCTAAATAATCAGTTTTTGTTGAATTAGATCAGAACTACATCTAAATAATCATAGTTTTCGTTGAATTAGTCAGAACTACATCTAAATAATCATAGTTTTCGTTGAATTAGATCAGAACTTAGTTTCAATTTGATATACAGTTATTTTATAATTTTAGTGTTACGTATATTTAAAATAAAGCACAAAAGGTTAACTAAATGGGCTATACGCTGAACTCGTTCTGAACCAATATGTTATGTGAGACTTAAGGCTCATATTTTAAGGGAGCAATAACTTCAATTTCAATGACATAGACCGCCCTGACGTCACAAGCTTCTAGTGCTCATGCTCGACATATCGTTGTGAAGTGTGAAACATGCGCACTAATCAAGTGACATCAGAGCTGCGTGTGTCGTCGATATAGAGATGGATGATCTTTTAAATAAAATCTCAGCCTTAAAGGCATTGTTTAGGTTGTTGCAAATTCGTGTAGTATTACGTCAGTGCTTCTTGAACCTATAATGAACAGAAGGATATAGCTGACAAGTATTTTCCGCTTTTTCATTCAGGTGAAATGCTTAGAGCAGTGGTCGGCAACCTGTCGATCGCGAGCCCATTTTCGGTCGATCGCGACAGCATTTTGGACAGTTTATAGTTTAAAAAAATAAATAAAATAACTTTTGAATTTGATGGCGAGTTTATTGTTATTTTTTTCTTCCGAAAATGTTTATTAGTTTGTCAGACCATTCATCGGACCTAAAAAAACTTCCAATAATATGGAATGTCAGTCGTCACTTTAACTATGCTCTTGGTGAGAGTTAATACAAGAATGTAACTACATTTCGCATGTGTGTTTCAGTTAAAAAACAAAACAAAAGCTAACAGTTCTTTTTATAAAATTCGAAAGAAAAAAAAAATTGTATTGTTTTGATGCGAGTTAACGTTTTAGCAAACCATTATTTTAGAAATTTTAAAGTAGGTCTTTTATAAGCGTCAGAGCTTGTTCTGACAAGAATTAACCAACAACTTGAAGACGGTCGCAATCCCAACATGCCCTATTAATAATGTATAACCCCCCCCCCCCCCCGACCACCGGTCCCTCGAGTCGATCTTGGTGTTCACCGAACTTGGAAAGTAGATCTTCAATCAGTTTAGGTTGCCGACCGCGGGCTTAGAGTATTTTCTTTACGCTTTACGTTATATTATTGCAGTGTCGTGAAGTAAAACTCAATGCAGATAAGGTTGGAGACTGACACGAATAGAACGGTGGCATTTCTTCGACACATGACTTCTAAATGAAAAATCTGAAGAAAGCTTGAAAAAGCAATATTTGTTCTTGTTACTAAAAATACATATCACATGGTGTTCTGTGAGAGAGAAGTATAAATTGCAGGAGCAAATGAAAAAGCATTTTAAAATTGTAACTGGTTTTGGAATACAGAAGAGAAACCTTATGAATTGCTATCAGTAAAAAAAGCAAGTATTCGTAAAAGAACAGTCAACATCGGAGTAATATTTCTTCCAATGATCGATTTTTTTAAAGGCATTATTTATTATGTGTTAAGAAAATGTGAATTGATATCGGCAATTTGCCAATTGAGTTAATTTAAAGTTAAATGAATTTTAAGTCCAAAAAAAATCATTTTTCTACAATATTTTTTAACGAAATATTTGTTAATGGAGTACTGTAAAAATCAAAAGATGCTGTCTCTTCTTTTGTACCTCAAAACCAGTTACAATTTCAAAATGGTTTTTCAGTTTTACCTACAAATTTATATTTCTATCTACCAGAAGTCCATGTGACAGCTTTTGTAAAAGTTGTAGAATTATTCAGAGCTTGCCTTAGTTTTCGTTCAGAAGTCGTATATAGTAGTTGTTCAGCTGTAATGCTAATTCAACTTAACGAGACGCCTTTTAAATAGCTTAAAAACATTTTCAAAAAAAAAAAAAATCTTCTTTTGTAAAAAGCCATGGAAAGAACACATGCCGTGTTTATTTTCGTTTAGTTAATTTGCGCAGAGAGAGAGAGAGAGAGAGAGAGGAGAGACATTGTGAAAACATACTGAATTAATATATTGTAAAAGAGTTACAGCATCTTCATTTTTATTAGCCTACTTTCCCGTAAAAGTAAAAAATAATAATAATAAAGCATGAAAGAAGGCTTAATGTATCGTGAAAATATCGTTAAAAATCAAGAAAAGTCAAAAATAAGTGAAGTAATTAAATAAAGATTGAAAAATAAAAAATTTGAAAGTAGGGTATTGAGATGGGGAAAAAGTGTGTCTGTCGGTCTGTCGGTCTGTCTGTCTGTCGGTCTGTCGGTCTGTCCCCCCCTAATAACTTTTGAACGAATTGTCCGACTGGAAAAATTCTTTTTGCATTCGAAAGATCTCGGCGAGGACATCTCATTTCTATATTTTACTTTTTGATTTGAACAATTTTTTGTTTAATTTTGAACAGTTCAAAAAATTTTAACATTAGCGCCTATGGACAAAATTGAAGCAAATTCTGTAAACTCTGGGCACAAGAGCCAAGTTCCTATTGAAAGCTTATTGAAAGGAGTTCTCGGCGTGAAATATCGATTTGAACAGTTTTTGTTCATTTTTGAACAGTTCAAAAAATTAACACAGAGCTTACGGGGAAATTTCAACCCTATATAAATCCTGATCTAACGGACCGATTTGCTTGGAACAAACTTTATCGGAAAGCTCTTATAACGTAGAACATGTAGAAATAGAAAGTTTATCCAGAACTTACGAGCCTATTTTGCTATGAAATTTTTTGATCGGGATTTTCAAGGATATTTCTCAGTGACTCAATGAGTGAAATAATGAATGAATGAATAAATGAAAGAGTGAAAGAATAAATCAATGAATAAATGAATGAGGAAAAGAATGAATGAATAAATTATTGAATAAATGAAAATATAAATAAATGAGTGAATAAATACATGAATGCGTAAATGAATGAATAAACACTTGAATGAGGTAACGAATGAATGAATAAATGCATGGCTGAATAAATGAAAGAATGAATGAGTGAGTGAATGAATATGTATTATCCGTTGAAAAAGGTATATTTTCAATAATTAGAACTAAAGATAAATAAGAAAGAGAGAGAAAGAGATAGCTAAATTATAAATTTGAATTTGGTGTATACGGGAAAGTAGGTTCGTATAGTTCTAGACGGAACTTCTTGTTTCTTTTCAGTTTGGCGATTGTTTTTAAAACTACCATAGCACTTACAGATTGTTATTCTTATAATTATTTTAAAAAGTGATCGTCTTAACTGTAAAACAGTTTATATTTGAATATGTTTTCTGTTTCAATGTATTTACTATAGAATTAAGGGAATTTTCTAACTGAAAATGAAGTCATTTCCTACGGTTCAGCTAGATACAGTAGGATGTAAACAAATTAATTTTCTAAATTATCTTACTACATTTTTATGACTGTGGCGGGAGTGCTAAATTGGTCGGTTTATTAAATTCGATGCTCATAAATTTAGTTTTCACCTCGTTTAACCTTCCTCTAAAGAATTAAGTAACGCACATCTACATTGCATTTTTATGAAAATTTAACAATGTGTTTTCTGAAACCTTCCAGGTATTTGAAATTGCAAAACTTTATATGCCGTGCTATTTTTTTATACATTTGGGCTTGATACGTATTGCTATTTTATATTGTTTTACCGTAGTATATAGCTATGTAATATTTTCTGCATAATTTGTTCAAATCAAATTTTGAAGTTTGTGAAATAAAATTACCTGTGCGCTCAATAGACAATACAGTTTTTTTTCCTTTCTGAGACCGAAGCCAGGTGACGCTGCATCAATCTTTATGGAGGGCGTGTGCAAAATTTTATCAAAACCTGGGAGTTGCACCTCAAAGCTATATTTTTGAGTTTCTCCTTCCTTTTACATTTTCACGCAAATTGCCTAATAAAGAGCAAAAAAGTTCTTGAAAGCCTTAACCCTATGTATCATTCAGAAACGCTTTTGTTTTCTGTACAAAGTAAAGTTTATACCAAGTTTCTAAGTTCATTAAAACAGGAGCTTTAAGAGTTTCTTTGTTAGCGAAATTCCTAGGCTTAACTTAGTTCTCCGACAGACGCAGTTTTTCTCTTCTTTTCAAATAATGCACTATTTCTCGCCAAGTTTAGGGTCATTATCGTAGAAGAAATATTAATATTGATTAGATACATTTGCATTTATTTTTATATGGATTTATAGGAATTGTTAATCATCGCTCTAATTCTAAATATTTTACGGGGGTATTCTAGTGTAGAATTTTGAAAAATTGAAATTTTTTTTCATATTTCCAAAGTTTACATTCAAGAATATGCCATTAAAAGGACTTATCAAAATTCCTATTATTTCATGAGTTATAGCCATTTTATGACGTGGCACCGGTTCCGGCCCGACCGCTACAAGTCAGCAAAAGATGGTAGGCGTTCCCGAGTCCCTACGGTTGAATATCCCTTGTACATTATTGTATAGTATCCCTTTTAAATCTATATTTAATTGAAGGACATAGAAACTTGTTTTGTTGGAATATTCTCCTTTTAGTTTTATTTTAAGTTAGTTTTGAGCCAACCTTCGTACTTTCCTTCGCAGTTAGTACTTTTAATGAAAGTTTTATGCCCATATTAAAAATCTTAGATGTTATGGGAATCACGAGTAGCCCAGAAGCTAATACTTTTGCAGCGAGACGGGATGAAGAGCGTTTCGAGCGCTCGGAACTCCGGACTTCAGAGGCGGCAAAGGAGGGTAGAACTGCTCGTCTTCACCAGAGGACATCGGAGAATGAGCATTTTGAAATAGAGGAAGGTTTCTTATGGTGGAGCAGGAGTCGCCGATTAAAAATATGTAAATATTCTGTACCACGCTATAAGTAAAACTGCCGAAAACTTGTCTCAAAACTTTGAACGTGTTTTTCTGGAAACTACTTTTTTCGAGCTGGCGGTAAGGATACCTCGAGTTTTAAAGAACCGATTTACTTCAAATTTGGAGAGGACGTTCTTCATACATCCCTTTATCGTGTGAACCTACCCTCAAAACTAAGTTTTCATTTAGTAATTTGATCAAAATCGTAATTGTTAAAAAATACGCAATATTTTTTAAACAGCCGCCATTTTTTTTTTTTTTTTACTTGTTTAAGGGTCACACGGTAGCGGAATCTGTAATAATTAAGAATATCCCCGTCTGTTTTTTATTTTCCAGATCACCAGGAGGGTTGGAATAATGCACGCCAGGACACCCTCTTTTTTTTGGACCCCCACTTTGATTGCTCATAACTTTGTCAATTTTAATTATTATTTTTTTTTTGGTTAATTTTTGTATGTAATAATAAACATCAATAAACAAATGATAAAAAAATGGATAGTCAAATTATTTTTTGTTTCCTTTGCACGGCGCTTCAAAAACCGGGCGAAATTCATGCCTCTACACTAGAATACCCCTTAAAGATACTTTTTACGCTTGTTTTAGTAAATAAATAAAGTATACTTTTTTTTTCCTTTTTCACATAAATTCTACTTTTACTACGGCGTTCCCACGGGAAACGCCGTTTTAGAAGCGTTTTTATTTATCGTTGCGGGAATGTTTGGAGATTGTTGTCTTATTTTAATGATACTTTTGATGTATATTTTAATTAAAAGAATAAAACGCGTTTTTTTTTCTTTATATATTATACGTTATCTGTGGGAAAAGCCGTTTGGTGAATGCCTTTTCTGCTTATATAGCTGAACCAACTGCTCTTTTTTTTTCGCCGAATTAATTAATTTTTTTCACGCCGTCGGGAATAACTTACTCCAATTAATTCAATAAAACGCACAATTTTTAGAAACTCTTGTAATTATTCTAATTATGCTTTTTATGCATATTTTAAATCAATAAATTTTAAAATTATTCTTTCTTTAAAATTTTAAGCATGGGTAACGTCGTTGCGGACATACGTTTTGTCTTTATATAGGTTTCCGCGTGAGTTAAAATTTTTATCATGAGCAACAACGTGCCGATAATACTTAATTTTAATTAGATTCATGTAAGGGAGTATTCTTCTTCTTCTTCTTCTTTTTTTTTTTTTTTTTTGCGCAGCGCTCATTTTCATCAAGGGTGCCACAATCGACTTTTAAACTATTTGCATGAATGAAGACAGCGAATTAGTTATTTCAGAGGACAGATTATAACTGCCTAATACAGATAAATTTATCAAAAAATTCACTAAAAAAAAAAAAAAAAGGAAATACGAAAAAGGTCCCTAATTTTTATGGATCCTCACATCATTCGTTTACGTATTAGAACGAAACAAAAAACACACAAGTAGTGCCCGTTTCTATATGATACAGTAAAACCTGAAAAGCGGACTACCTTTGTAAGTTGACCCCCTGTCTACGTTTACCACTTTTGGCAGGAACGGAATTAACCCTTCACCCTGCACCTCACTCTCTATATGTTGACCACCAGTCTAAGTTAACCAGGGCCGTGGTAGCCTAGTGGTTAGCACGTCGGACTTCCACCTGGCAGGTCGCGCGTTCGATACCCACTGAAGACCACCATGTATACTTGGGGATATGTGCGTGTAAAATCCGTAGACCCTACTACCTCTCCCGGTGCGTAAGCAATCCTAAGACCTCGGCTAACAGGTAGGGGGACTGGTGGAGAAAAGTCTAAGGTAACCACTGAAATGCTTTACCGCAATTGGTCAACTCAAAAAGGTTTTACTGTATTTTATATGATATTTATAAATTGGTAAACATTTTGAAACAATATTTTAAAACACAATTTTTGCTAAGGGCATAATCTAAATGAAATATAAGAACAAGTCATTATTATTCCATTTAGAAGCAAAGTACAAAGTAAAAATGCAGAGTCCTGAAATCTGAACACGATAAATATATCTTTTAGATTTCTCAAAGTCAAGAAATGTTGAAGCAAAACTTTTTTAACTTAATCTTTAAACTTTCTTTTTACGTTATCGCATTCGTAATGATCGCCAACACAGAGTGCTCAATGGAAGCTTTTTCAAAGCGTTGCCAAAGTTATTCAATAAGTGTTGATGTGAGAATGTAGGAAATGTCGTTTTGGACATTACCGCAGGAAATGTTCCAGATAAAATGTTGTAAATAAAACGCCAAAAACCCGCTTAAACATCTATTTTATGAATGCCTTAAACTTTGATGTATTTTGATATTTTACGATACTCATACGAAAGAATAAATTTCCCGAGAAAATAAGAGTGCCACTTTAATACGTGACTATCGAAAAGTACGTATTTTTCAATGTTGCTACAAGAAGAAGGGAAACTAACTAACCCGTTTGTCATAGGTTTTGTTCGAATATATCCTATTAATATTAATGGTTTGTTTTACGCCTAGAAAACCAATGCTAAAATTAATGAAAGCTATCTAGCCAATGAATAAAGTTTACAGCAATATCTCAACAGAAAATTCAAATTATGTTTAGTAATGTTAGCAACTTGAATTCTATTCAGAATAAAGTATGCAATATGCTTCTCTTTTTATTTTGGCTTGCGAGGAAAATTATGAACAAAAAAAAAAGGGGAATAATCTATAATATAAATAAAAAAGATGTGTTGTGTGTGTATATGTATGTATGTTCCTTTGGCACAGGGGTGCATTGGTACCCAGGGCAGATCGTAGGAAGGTTTTTCGAAACTCGAAACAATTTCGTACCATTAGAATTTTAATTTTAGGTCCAAAAAATTCAAAAAATGGCTTTTTTTGTGCGAATAAACTATCGCATCGTTTCGAATTGGGTGCCGTTGGAATGATCGTTAAAAATTGCAGCCAGAAGAAGTTTTTCTGTTTGAGCCAAAATTAGAAGGCTCTAATTTAACTGGAAAGAAGTTTCGCGTTCTGCGTTTTTCACTGCAGTCCTAAATTTCTTTCCTGGTAATTAGCTTTTATTTATTTTCCCCAGACGATTGATAAAACGCGTTACATGATTTGTTTTAATTTTATCGTTACCCGTATTTGTCTACATGCATCTTTGTCTAAATAAAATTATTTTATAATAAAATTATTCACAATGTTTAGCATTTTAAGGCGCAACTAATTTTTAATTTTTTTTCTCTTTTTTTAGCTTTTGATTCTTCTATATCAATTATATGTTTTCAGCATTTTGTGGAATAGCCGATTTTTATTTTTTTCTCTTTTGTTTTTCTTTTAATTCTTTCTTTTTAAAAGCTTAAAAATTTACTTTATGAAGGACAGGAGACAGGGACAATTCTTAGATTTATTTTAATTTTCTTATTTTGAATGGTATTTTTATGACCGTAGTCCATATTCTACAGGGCTTCTTTTAAAACACAACTATTGTCCTTATTATTCTAATGGGGATTTTCAAGACTATTGTCCTTTTTCCTTTCCAACTGGCATATTTCTATGGTCAGTTTTTAGAAAGACTGTCGACGATGTTATTTAACACCTTATATCTATTTAACACCTTATATCCCAATTCTAAAAAGGATTTTAAAGGAACAGTTTTCGGATCTTAACAAGGACTTTTAGAGGGATTGTTAACGTTGTCTGATAACGGATACCCTTTTTACCTTAGGGATAATGTCCTTATTATGATGAGGGTTTTTAGCGGGATCGCTAACATTATTTAAAAACTGTTTTCCTTATTCTAACTCGAATTTGTTGTTACTTATGTCGTGGATGTAAAGGGGAGTTTTAAGGACTGCTGTTCGTACTCAAACGGTGATTCCAACAGACTACTGTCCTTATTCTAATGGGATTTTTTTAGTAGCTTTCTCCTTGTTCACGTAGAACAGAGTGACGTTAGTCTTCCTCCGCCAGGGAGTGGCTAGTACTCGAGAAATTCCGAGCAAAGCCTGGAAAAGCAATTAGTAACATATAAAAATAAAAAAGAATAAAAATACAGGGAAAATACCTCATTCATTTATGTTTAAGTTCTTGAGTGTGCTTCAAAAAAAAAAAAAAAAAAAAACAGAAAAAAAAGGGAACTTTTTTTGCTCCGGCTACAATCTAGTTTCGAGCAAAATATCGTTGCTCCATGCGTCGTTCCAGATCCTTTGTTTGCATTAGTTTAATAAAGGTTTGTGTTTTCTTGCTAGGTGTGTAAAATCTGAAGAACCTCAATGGGACTATACAGCAAGAAAATTAGTTTTACAATTTGCTTGAGTTCAAAAGTACCTTGGGAGAATCTGCTTCCCTGAAAAACTTCAAAGTGGATGCTCTACATTTGCATATTGAAGAGGAGAAAACCAGGAAAAATTTATATGGAAATTTGATGAGGTAACCAAGCAAAAAAATCAACGTTAAATCCAAAAATAGCAGTAAAAATAAGCAGATGTGCCTAAAATTTTCATTTCTGTTGTGAGCTTTTAACGGTGATTTCTTTCTTTTCTGTGTTTATTCTAACAAAATATAAACTGTTTACTTCACACTTGAGCGTATCACAACAATCACTTATATCCTCGTCTCTCAAAGCCAGCGACTGGTATATCGAAATTAAATGACGAGAATCTCTGGTCTCGAGGTTGTTGCGTTTTTCTATTCCTTCGTAGTAATTCCTAAATGCAATCGAACTTAAGTATCATCGTTCATTTTTTTCTGTAATAAATTTCATTGGAAGATATATTGAGGTAGAAAACTTTCTTTCAGTCATGAAATAATTTTCTTGAAACCGGGGACATGAGTAATTTCCACTTTAACATCATCTGATTTTTAGACCCGAAAATGGAAATGCTAAATTTTCGGTTGCATTTCGGAAACTGAAATAATGTGCTTTTAGTTTCTTCTCTCACTCCAATTTTTCTACTGACCGCTTCAGCATCTCCTGAACATAGTTTCATAGGGAAGAAACAGTGTTTTCTGATTTTAACTTTTCCTTAAAAATGACTGCAAACCTATTGCAGGTATACCTTTTTCTTTCCGCCTTTCTTTTTTTTCTTTCGGTTTTTTAAACTTAGTTTTTAATAATTTGTGTGTGTTTCTCTATTTTCTTGCAAATATTTTTTATTGAGAATAATTTCGTTGTGTACTATATTCTTAACTAAAAATTAGTGTCAGTCATTTTTTTTTTTTTTTTTTTAATCTGGGCTACGAGTAATTTTAAGTTTGACATTATGCAATTTGAAAAGAAAAGGCAACTCTTAGTGACCCGTGACGAAAATTGAAAATACGTACGTGCTTTTACTGCCTGCGATTTTACACATCCCTTTATTCTGGAGCGAACTTTTACTCATAATATTTTCCTTTAATTCATTATTCTCATAAATGCTTCTCATTATCTATAACTGAATCGTTAATTTCAGAAAACATAAGCCATTTTTCAAATTTAATAATATATAAAAACTGGTTCTTTGGTCAACTTCTTATGTGCTTTCATAAAATATGATGCGGCTACCCGAATAGAATATGATTTTATACAAACATGAATTTCCAAGTATGGTGCCTTGTGCTTTTTCTATGATACAGAATAAAACTCTTACTACAACGTGTTTTTTTTTTAATTGCGCCTATAAATCTATAATAATGTGCATTATCGTTTGGCAACATTATTTTTTACCGATAAATTTTGCCTGATATAGTGTTTTGTTAGGATATTTTAATTTCTGTTACATTCTATCACTATTATTATTTTTCTTTTACTGGCCAAACTACCGAGGCCATGTATTTCTAAGACATTTATACAACCCTGTATACGCACGCGAAGTTGAACGATAACATTCAATGTGAGAAAGCAGATTTTGCGTTATAAATTTCAAAAGATAATAATAATAAGTGAAAATAATATTACTACGATAAATTTCATTGTACTGCTCAATTATTAGCATTTATCTAAAAACTAAAATTGTTCCAATGATAAAACGCAGTGGAGGCCTTCAATTATAATAGTGATTGATACCTCAAATTCAAATAACGTATACAAATCAATATGTTTCGTAAGAATTTTCTCAAAATTAAAAAAAACACATAAAGCACAAATCTATAAATTCAAAATTTTATTTCACTTGCTAATCATGTAGGAATTAAATTACATTTGATGCAATAATA
Source organism: Octonoba sinensis (assembly GCA_038502835.1). Taxonomy (NCBI): domain Eukaryota; kingdom Metazoa; phylum Arthropoda; class Arachnida; order Araneae; family Uloboridae; genus Octonoba; species Octonoba sinensis. The sequence goes on from CM076604.1 coordinate 69,374,108, forward strand.
TGCAATCTTTTAATGCAAAAAATATATTTCACAAAAAATACTCAAATATGATAGTAAATTTTTAAGGATTCTAAACATTTATACATTTTTAAAAATTTCATATTATTTTTTTATTTTATATTATATTCCTCAAATATTGTGACTGACTTCGAATTTTACTGCAAGTTTATGTTCATGATAAAAGAAGAATTGAAAAGCTGTATACTCAATACAAGCAAGACAAATACGAAAGAAAATTATTTGCCAAACTCTTCGCCAAAAAGAAAGGAAGAAATGAATAAAAAAGCTGCCTTTGTTTCAACCGGTTTCCTATTTTTTATGCCTCATATGAGTATCTGACATATTTGCATAACTTTCACTCAGTAGTATGGTCCTCGGAATTCTTGTTTAGAACAACATTTATGGAATGAATACTGTGAGTGTAGCGATATTCATAAAAAGCAAATACTTTCACATAAAATAGGCATTATTTCGAATATCCAGTACAAGCATTTTCACGATATGCAAGGTAACCAAGAAGTTCCGTCTAGAACTGTTCGAGCCTACTTTCCCGTATGCACATCAAATTTATAATGTAGCTATCTCTCGCTCTTTATCATTTAGTTTTAGTTCCCAATTACTTCAAATATTTTTTTAACCCTAAATACATATTCATTCACTCATTCATGTATTTATTTACTCATTCATTTATTTATCATTATTACTCATTCATTATATTCATTTATTCCTTCACAAATACCCTTAAAAATCCAGATGAAAAATTTTCATTAGAAAATAGGCTTTTTAGTTCTGGAGGAGCTTCATATCTGTACATGTTCCGCGTCCCAATATCTTTCCGACAAAGTTTGTTCTTAGCAAATCCGTCTCTTAGATAAGTATTTACATAGGATTTCCCCGTAGGCGCTCATGTTAAGTTTTTTTGAACTATTGAAAATTGAATAAAAACTGTTCAAATCAAAAACTATTTCACGCCGAGAGCTTCTTTCAATAATTTTGTTGCAAGGAAGCTGGATTTTAAGTCCAGATTGTATGTATTTCGCTTTATATTTCCCCATAGGCGTAATGTTAAGAATTTGTGAGCTGTTCAAAATTGAACGAAAAATAATGTGTGGAAATGAGATGTTCTCGCCGAGATCATTCAAATGCAAAAAAAAAAAATCTTTTGAATCGGACAATTCCCTTAAAAATTATTGTGGGAACTCATTTAGTTCTGGATGAACTTCATATCTGTACATGTTCTACGTCAGTGGTCGGCAACCCGTCGATCGCCAGCCCATTTTTAGTCGATCGCGACAGCATATTGGACAGTTTATAGTTTTTAAAAAAATAAAATAACTTGTGAATTAGAAGGCGAATTTATTATTTTTTTTCTCTTTCAGAAAATGTTTATTAGTTTGTCAGACAATTCACAGGACCTTAAAAAACTTGCCAATAGTATGGGATGTTAGTCTTCACATTAACTATGCTCTCGGCAGTGCCGGATCTAGGGTAAGGCAAGCCGGGGCCCGTTCCCCGAGCGGCACTTCTGGGGGCGGCAAATTCGACTGTGATGCACAAAAAAAAAAAAAATAATAATAATAATAATAAAGAGAAAGAAAGGAAAAAATATTTAATTAAGGAAATTTAACTTTTGGAAGAGAATTAAAATCCTAGTACTGCGCTCTGATTTTATCATTGATCAGCTATTTTGCTAAATATTCGATTAATAGAACTATTTATTTGTATAAACTGTCGGAAATTCTAAAATTTAGATTAAGGGGCGCAAATTTCGCAATGTAAAAATTTAAAAATTTAAAATTTAAAGCGTCAAGGTTTTTTCTCTCTTGTGATAGCGAAATACGTATAAATCAGGCTATGCTTAAACAATACCCAATATTTTTTCTTTTAGAAACTTTCAAAGCATCCTTTTAGGAAGAGGTGGGGGTGGGAGCTTGTAAGTTGTTTGAGAAGGCAAACACGTGGCTCTTCGATATGGGCGTTAATAAGAAGGAGGGGAAGGGGAGAGTCCTGCCCTAATGGATTTTTTAAAAAATGCCAATTTTTTTGCTGAATTTGTATTATTACTTTTATGAATAAAAACGTTTAAATTTAAAAAAGTTTTTGTCTGCTTTTCTTTTCTTAAAATTTTTCAAGTCCCAAAGCGTCTCCCAAGGCCTCAAAATGCACCAGTTTGCATATAATTTTCAAAATTTTCCCGGGGGATAATCCCCCAGACCCCCTACAATTGTCAGAATTTCATATCTCCAGCTAAGAGGGACCTTTCATGTGGCTCGATCCCTCCTAATGTTGAGCTGAAAAGGCGATGCTGTGGGAACATTAACGAAAGTTTTATGGGTTTATCAGTGACCCGCCCCAAGAGGAAAAATCCTCAAAAAATAAATAAAAAATAGAAAAAACGGCCAGCTTATAAAAAGTTATATGAAATATCAGGAATAATTGGATGGAGGGAGCGACAATTTTAAGTTTTGCCCCGCCTCGAAAAACTCCAAGATCCGGTACTGGCTCTCAGTGAGAGATAATTGAAGAAAACGGCACTTCACATGTGTGTTTTAGTTAAAAAACAAGACGAAACAAAAACTAACAGGTTTTTTAAATCAAATTTAAAAGAAATAATATGTTAGTATTGTTTTGATGCGAATTAACAGTGTTAACATAACATTAGTTTCGACATTAGCTTCATTTGGAGACAGGCGACATCTCAACATGCCCTATTAATAGTGTGTGTACACCTCCCCCCCCCCCCCCCCCCGCCTCCGGTCTTCCGAGTCGATCTTGATGTAAGCCGTGGTAGCCTAGCGGTTAGAGCGTCAGACTTCCACCTGGAAGGTCGCGCGTTCGATACCCGCTGAAGACCACCATGTACGCTTGGGGATACGTACATGTAAAATCAGTGGACCCCACTACCTCGCCCCGTGCTCAAGCCAACCTAAGGCCTCGGCTAACAGGTAGGGGTCTAGTAGAGAAAAAGTCGATCTTGATGTTCGCCGAACTTGGAAAGTAGATCTTCAGTCAATTTAGGTTGCCGACCGATGTTCTACGTCATACTTTCTTTCCAATAAAGTTTGTTCCAAGCAAATCCGTCTCTCAGATCAGGATTTACATAGGATATAGATAGGGGGCAGACAGACCGACAAACATTTTTCCCATTGCAGAATCCTACTTTCAAATGTAAAATTTTTCATTCTTTATTTAATTACTTCAGTTATTTTGGACTTTTCCTTATTTTTGACGATACTTCTGCGATACATCAAGCCTTCTTTTATACTTTTTTTTCTCCTTTATTTTCTTTTACAGTAAAGTAGGCTAAAAGGGTGAAATGTAACCATATTACGCACAATAGTCTTAGCAAATATACTAAATAATCAAAAATTTATATTAATATAAAATTTTTGATCGAGATCTTTTGAACAAAATAGTTTCGTTCAAATCGGATTATTCCTTGAAATGTTATCAAAGGGGAAATATACAGACTAAAAGATGTACATTTTCCCCATCTCGAACAGTATTGTCATCGTCTTAAATATTTATTAACTTAAATTATTGACATTACTTATTTATTACGATTAGTTTTTGCTTTTAAATATATTTTTACTAGAAAGCCTTATTTAATGCGTTTCTTCCATTCTTATATTTTATTTATTGATTCATTACTTTTACTGAAAAACAGACTAGAAGATGTTAAGATTTGCAACGAAAACCAAAAATCTTTTAAGGTCACTTAATAATCAAAATTAAGTGCTTTTAGGATTGTTATTGTAAAATTATTATAAGTCCTTGTATCTATAAATTTTTACATTCATCTTGCATGTACATGTATAATTGTTTCTTCAATGGAGAAAGCACCAAAGTACATTTTGTGGCAATCACAACGCGAAATAGATGTACACAGATAATAAATATGTATAGCATTAATAGCGTAATTTTTAGCACTCTTACATTTTCTTATGAATTTACGTGTTGCAAACCTCCTCGCTTGTTTATGCAATCAATAAAAACTTCCATCACACACGGATAATTTATACCCAGCAAAGCTTACTTTACTTTTATTTTTGGCAACAAATGTCCAGAAACGTTGCTTTGCTCTGAGTATTCTTTACAGCTGTTGTGCTTATAAAGTCAAGTCTTCACGAACAACGATGAAAGACAATGGCTCTGCTTAAGTGTATTACTTCGATCTCCTTATCGGGATATTTTACAAGAAAGTCCTTGAAATAAGAAGAATAAAAAGACTCCATAGGGGTCGAATAGTCTTTGGGTTCCATGTGCTTTTGCTTGAAACTATAAAAGATAAGGAGATAATATCCTGTAATTTTCGCAATTTCAACAAAACAAAAAATCGTCGGCGTTCTGGGGAAAGTCTAAATCCACAAAAAGAATTTGACGGATTACTACAGCGAATATGAAGTTATAGTAACTTGTTTCATGACATACACCAATCACACATTTTAAAAGTAGCATCAATAAACCTAATGTAGGACTTAGACTATTATCTGAACGCCGATGAAATTTCTTTACATAGAAAAAAATTTACATTCTGATTTATTACATGAGATAAAACAAAATTAGCAAAAGTCATCTACTCAACAAAGTATAACTATAAAATAATAACCCCAGTATTTCTTAAACATGATTATTTCGGATTACAGCTTGTTTTATTATTATAATTTTAGGTTTTAGCATTATGTATGTTGAAACCTAAAAAAATAAATAAATAAACTGCAATTCATTTTAAATTTTCGGTAGCTTTAACTAAAACTTATCTTTTAAAAGAATAAACAGCATTTTTTATGGGAAAAATAGATTACTTCTACGGCCCTGGTTTTATTATTATAAAATGGAAAAAATGTTAATACGTTGTTTTCTATTTAATTCATCACTAATTTAATACCTCATAGCAAAAGGGCCGTAATGGTGGGGGCCTCCTCGTGGTGCGGCTTGGGTAATGCCAAATACCCCACCGATATGTTCCGGCCGATGTAGGACTCACTTTGTAGTGCGCCCGTGGCACCGGGACAGTAAAGCAGATAGGCAACGCTCGCCAGTTCGGTGGTGTCCCTACGGCCGGTTCTGGTTGTTAAGCTTTCTGAGAGTTTGTAGAAGGAATGAAGGAGGACGTGCGCTGCTTAACGCGCCCGTGAGGCAATCCGTGAAAGCCTTTGATGCTATAGACGGTAGTGCGCAGTTAGCATTGGGTACCTCAAAACAAAAAAATCTCTTACTGTGGCTTGTCTGAAACCGTGACATAAATCACAGTAAGAAAAAACTCTAAACTCTTAGAACACCTCTAAAATGTATATATACCTAACTCCCACAGGTCTGTAAGTTTTGTTTTAGAATTTATCTACTTAATACAATTAAGTGGAGCCCTTGAATTTACACTGAAGCTTAAGGATAAAGATAGAATTCCACTTTGAAAATAGATAAATAAATAAATAAAAATAAACTACAAAAAGAAAAAAAAGAATAATATGAAGTGGTCCTAATTATTTCAAGGATCCTCGTAACAACTTTTGATTTTATCTTTCGTATCTTACCTGCAGCTGCATTGAATAAGTCGACATGCAGATCCGATTTTTGTTGTTCTGATAAAATGACTTCCAGTGGTTCACTAGTCATCCTCTTTACCTCCGACAGAGTTGCTGTACAGCGAAGCCTCATTTCTTGCTTCTGAAAATGCCTCTGTCGTACCTCGAACCGCAGCCCGAGTACTGTGGATTCTTCGCCATCCTGGTAAATTATAGGTTGCCGGGGCATTAAATAATCAAGTCGGGCCTTTAAGAAGAACAAAAAAGTTATTTTCCACGATTATTCACTGCCAAAGAAGCAGTGTATTGTTTAAAAGAGTAATTTTGAAAAGGAAGGATAAAACCGTTTAGTGAACAATAGAATAATCAAATGCGCTACAAGAAGCCGTGGGACAGTATGGAAGAATAGTCAATCAATAATAAAGTGTAACATGAATTTCTAAAGTATAGAATAGCAAAGAGCGTAAAACTCGTTCTTTTTTATTTCTTTCTATCCTTACTTATTTTGGTACTTAAAGATCTTTTAAATTTTGAGTTTTATTTTATGATCAAAATAGCTTTCTCCCCACTCTTCAAGTAAATTTTCAAAATTTATGAATTTCTATAACATGAAATAATTTGCTTGTAATATGTGTGTGAATTTAATAAAGTCATCAAGCCACAAAAACTGAATTCTCTGAAATCTTCTCTTACCCTCCAAATATCTTATATAGTTAACTTAGTTTTTGAGATGATTGTATTGAAAACTGCTGTTTTTACAGAGTAGGCATTGTTTGACACTTTCTTTGATGCATAAACATCTTTAGTAATACAGTTGCATATGTGAACCTATTTCTGCAATGAAATGGGCAACCTATTCGTAAAATGTTTTCATGTACGACAGAATTTACGTACTGAATTTTAAAATGTGGTAAAAAGGCTCTATTTACCCACTCACATGATTTATTTTCATTAATTTCTGTTTTTGCAATATAAAATTTTAATGTTTTATCGTTCCTTAGAAAGAACAAATTTTGAAATTTGGCTATTTACTTCTTTGTCATTAATGTACCAATGCAGCTCCGCGGGTGGCTGCGATTTTGCAGCAGTGCAGTTGAGATCGACAGTGTCACCAACTCGGTAGATGCGCTTCCCGCCTTTAATGCTGGGTCCGTCTTTCTGCTGATCTAGGAAGAAGCAAAATTAGAATCAATGTAATTCGTTCGCAGTTGCTTGATGGTACTTTTCTGATTGCAGATTTATTGAGAGAAATCTACAGCACAAACTTTTTTTAAAACAGATTTGGTTATTTGTTGATATGAGTTTATTAAAGATGCTGCAGTGAGCAGCGCTGAAAAAAACTAATTGCAATATGGAAATATAACTATTTTTAAACATATCAGTCGCTTTGAGAGTTTATATTGATTATATTGTTTATTATTTAATATAAATGCTCAAAATGATTTATCTAATGTATTTTTTCATTTCTTTTCCTTTTAGTTTTTGGATTTATTCCCTATTCAACGTTAAGCATTGTAATTTTATTAGATTGGGCACTTCGATCGAGAAAACTCTCGAGAGAGCAGCAAAACTCGAGATCACAGAGAAACAGCAAAAATTTCGAAGCACACTTCGATACTCTGAGTCCATTAACGATGATGCAACGGGAAACATCACAATATAAGCATGAAAATTTTGGTATAGATACATTTAATGTGAATTTACCTATACAAAACACAGACTATACAGAATGTTTTTAAAAGAAAGATACTGTACAGAAAACTAACAATGCATTTATTGGCAGGGGAAAACCCTGAATTGGAAGAAGTGGCCACTATGTAGGTGACCCAACACGCACAAGCTTCTCATGCGTTATTTAAGTGTAATATCTTGCACTCCCAACTTACATTCACATGACACCAAATTTTATCCTACAAAGCTTAAAATTTATAACTGCTTACTTTATTGTCGTTACCTTGACATGCAATATTCCCTGAAGTTCTGAACATTAAAACGTATAATATAATAGCACTGTTTTACAGAATATTTCAGAATCCAGCCTAGTTGGTGGCCACTGGAAAATGTTTTTTAGACCGTTTTCTTAACTTCTATTAAACTCCAAAAATGTTGCTGCTTTGCTGCATTTTTCTTATGGAAAATGTCTTAAGCAGAGCGGTATGTAATTTGATCTTCCACAAATAGGTGTCTTATTAAATTAGCAAGATAAGGAATGTCAATCAAGTGACCGAATGCAGCGAAAAAATTAAATCACTTAAAAAATGTCGCCCATACAGCAACACTTCTATTTTGTAAACATTATTCTTTTTCTTTATTTTTCAACTCCTATAATAAACTATCGCAGATTTTTCTTGCCAAATTCTGAATGGTTGCAAAGTCATTGAAAAATACATTCTAAAATTTTTAAATATACTAAAACCTATAATCCTATAACGTATTTTTTTTTTTCTTACCTCCAAACATATTATACACGAGAGTTCAAAGTACAACAAAGCTTACAGCAGCTAATCATATTCCTAACAACTAAAATCTAAAGGATTTTCTTAAAACTTTAGCATTGAATTAAACAAGAATGGCTTATGAGAGCTTCAATTAAAGACATAATATCACCTTCAGTGATCAATTTTCCATGAAAAAGGAGGCGATTGTTTAAGGAGATTTTATTTCACTGTATTTTATATTTATGTTAAACATTTTTTAGCTTTGAGAAGTGATAACTCACCGTAAGCTGCAGTGGCAGACGTCGCTCTATTATTTGCTGAAATGATGATTTCCTCACTCCGAAGGGTATGAGCTTGAGAGATTATCGCTTCACATTGGACCCTCATTCGACCTTGGAAGAAATGACTTGGTCTTGCTTCAAAAGTCAATCTTAATTTCGATGTATATAAGCCATCATAAGATTCATCTGGTGGAGGTCTAGTCAACTGATGAGGTCTAGCCTAAATATAGGTGGGTAAAACAAAATCAAAATGCTTGAAATTTGAGAAGGTTTAAGAGGCAGAGTACTCAGAAAATTCAGAAAATATTAACTCGCAGTGCTCAAGAAGTACTAGAAATGTTGTTTGACGCATTTCAGCTCGATATCAAAGTTTTGTGTTCAAATATAACACTGAAGTTGAACTGAAGCACGAATAAGTAAAGTAGTTGTTTTGACGTAATGTCTAACATTCATCAAGTCACCGCTAGAAATTTTACCGACTCTGTGAACTAGGTCTGAAAAAACCCTGGATTTTATCAAAAGCTCAGGACACTGGGTTTTTGATGAAAACCAGGGTTTTCTCGCGTTTTTGATGGAAAAGCTCAGTCTGTGGACTTACCTGTATGTCGCATATTTTGAGGAAAAAACCGATTTGAAGAAAACCTTTTTTCTCGCAAGAAATCCACCAGCACCTCCGTACAATGCTTCACTTTGATTTGATAGGTTTTTTAATAAAATTTCTTAGCTCAAAAAAAAGGTGCTACGGTGAAGTATGAACTATTTATTGCTAATGACCTAATAGTTAGATTTCACTCAAATTAGATATACAGGTAAACTTGAACAATGACTTCAAACAAACTTCATCACGAAAACTTTTGACAACAGAACACGTGAACCCGTATATAAAACATTCTTAGTTTCTTTTTTATAAAATGTTGCAAGTAACAGTGAAAAAAAAAATCTGCGTAAACACTGAATTGTCAAAGTGCCAGACTTAAAGCTAGTAAATTGACTGAGTAGTTAGATTGAATTCCATGGAATTAAATTATGTGAGAACTTTACAGTGAAGTCTTGTTCACCGCACATTAAAAAACGGTCGCAACTTATTTTCTTTAATTAAACAATAAAACATATTTTTTTTCTTGCAGAACAAACGATTGCAATTCAGCACAGTGCTTGTAACTATTAAGAGTGTTTACATCAATCTTTTGCCTATTATTATTTACTAATTATATCCTTTGGCAAAGTAGTTTTCTGCCAACTTCTATTACTGGTACTTAATTATATCATTTGCGAGCGATTTGATTTTTGTAAACATCAATTGTTCTTCGTACTTATATTCCTTTTTTTTTTTTTTTTTTGTCTATTATCATCAGCGAGCAATTGTACAGTTGTATACCACGAAACCTACATAGTGAGTTTCCGATTTTCGTTTCTTTTCTTAAAAGCAAAAGTGTACCTTTTAGAGACACGTTCAACATAAACTCTAATATAATAAATAGTCAATAATTATGATTTAATATAGTTAACGTTGGGCTACATTTTACCTCAACCCCGTTGATCCACCATTTCAAAAATGCAGCTGGTCTTGATGGTGCTGAAACACAAGTCACGTTCACAAGATCACCAGGAGAGTAATAATTTTTCTTTCCAAATATCCTTGGTTTTGAACTTGGATTCACTGTAAGAATCGTGAAAAATTGCTTTAAACATCGCTTTTAATCATGAAACTTATAACACAGCGTCATTTCTTGATTTTGTAAAAATTCACTCTTGATTGATTGAAAATTATTTGAGTTTTATTCACTTAAACTTTGAATATGCTGCCTAAGAAGATTTTTTTTGTTTCTACCTTTATAATGTTTTTAAAATTTTTAATTTTTCTCAAAAATATCTAAATATATATTTCATTTAACGTGGACCAGTTACGATTAAATTTTGCGGTACGATACGATAGTGACATCATGCAAAAACCAAGCTATGGTAAAACGATTTTTAAAAATTTGTTTAATGATTGCCACAGAGAAAGAACATAATATTTGTATTTATTTATCGTAACTTACTGGGCTTTAACAAATTTATTTTTATTTCTTAAAAAGTATTTCCATTCGTGACTCAATTTTTAATTTTCGGTTCTTTGGAGTGGCAACACCTTAGTTAGTTTATTATCAAGAGATCTTTTCTTAAGCCTTTGGAATTTCAAAGCGTTTTTTACGTTTTTAACATGGTTAATTTTTTGTCTGCAGATGTTCTGAGAGGGATCAGCTGGTAACTTTTATATTTTGCTCAAAATTTTACTTTTTTTATTGTTTCGCAAACAATAATTAATAGTTCTAATTTAAACAAAACTTGTGAATTCAATTATACGAGTTATTTTTGTTGTGGAAGAAAATATTAATTTATCTATGTCAATTTTATACAATCTATATGTATAAACTAATTTAATGTGTTTAAACTTGAGAAATAAAGTCGTTTTTTTTTTTTTTTTTCCAGAAAAAGATGTTTTTAATTTTGAATGTATGCAAGATAAATAATTCTTCAGTTACCTCAGCGGAATGCTAGAAATATTAAAAACGTTCTAATAAAATAATTGGAAACAGAAAGACATGAAGACAAAATATCCGACTAAATGATATTAACTATACATCTAACCAACCATCAAACCAAAATTCTTCTTTCAATTAATCCTAAATGAATTTATCGTACTAAATAAAATAATAAATATTTCTTTCAAAGGCAATAACAATATGGATGTAATTAAGTACTATTTGTTATAAAACCAAAATAATTTTCTCAAAGGTTTCTGCGATGACATCCTAATTAACTACATTTTTCGATTTCTAGCGGAAAACTTTGTATATTTTTGAGATAATTGAATAACACTACGCCTTTTCCTTACATGATAACGAAAAAAAAAATTGCATTCGTTCTTGAACTCATTGAAACTCAATTAATTAAGGATTACTCTGAATTAAACTAATTTCACGTGCGTTAGAAATACTTACGAATTCTTTTTTAATAATAGTAAAATTTCATTTACCGTAAATGTATTTAAAATTTATTTTATCAGTGAATCTATATTTAACTGCATAATTAAGATATTTGGTAAAAGCTGTGCAAACATATTGCAAATACTATATGATTTTTAGAACTCTTTGTATGGTTTTGGTTTTAAGCCTTGGAGACAAAATTTTGCAAATTAATTTTAAAAAATCAGTTTTAATAATTCTTAAATTTTAAAAAAGAAATTATACTTTTATTTCTGCACAATGATAGTAATACAGGGGCCCCAGAAGTTGATGACCTAAAAACGTCTCTGAAATTGCTCTAGAAACACTCCAAAGTTGACCCAAACATTCACTTAACATTTTGAAAAGCACACTTAAGATCTGAAGTCAAAATTCGACTAAAGCATTTAAAAGACTTGTTTTTTGAAAAATTATGATGACTTTGAAAAATTATGATAAAATTTACGATGACTTTCCAAAAATAAAAAAATAAAAATATAAAACCAATACACCAATAACTGGTAAACATGTGTTTCAAAAATTTGACTGTCGTAAATGACAAAATATTAGTTGCCCTGAGTAAATAAATGTGTTTTTTGTTTTTACATTATCAAAGACCGCTTACGAAAGTAAAGTTTTTGAATCTTGAAACACTTTTGATCAATTTAGTCTCATTCGGGGTAAATTTCTAATAAAGAGGATCAAGCACAAATCAATTTTCTTCAAACACAACCCCCCCCCCCCCCCAACCGTATGTTCTCCAATTATAACACCAGAAAAAATTTCAAACGTCAAAAGTACTTTGTTTCCTTAAAACATTCTTTATTCAGTTTTGTGCAATAGATTACAAGTTCTGCCTTCGACCAACCCTTTTAAGTGCTTTGTAAAATTTAATGAATAAAGTTTTTTTTTAAGCGAAATCATAGAAAAATGCTCTAAAAAATGAAAAAAATTTTTTTTTTTTGATTTTATCAATAGTGAATATATAGTTACATTAAGAATATTATAAATCATACTTTACTTATTATTAGCTTACGCCTCTTTCTCGCTTTTTTTTTTTGTAATGCTAGGTAGAGCATACACAAATTTGGTGACACTAAAAAATTAATTGAATGCACTTTATAATATTACAGTTGTTTTGTTTAAAATAAGTAAAAGTAACTATTCTAACTTAGTAACAGGAGCATGTAAAGCATTATAAAACGAATTAAAGTCACAGAACCGCAATGTATTAAAAGCGTAGAAGTAACTATACTTTTTCTCAATGAGCAAAATGATGTTAATGTTTTGATACATATGAATAATTGAAATTTTTCCCTATCACTTTCTGAAAGAGAATATGGAATTGAAAACTATTCAGAATTATTTTTAAGTAGCAAAAAGTAATAAATAGATAAAGTAAATAAAATTAACTAAAAATAAAGGCAACAAGAATTTCCGTCTAGAACTATACGAGCCTACTTTACCGTATGCTCCAACTTCAAATTTATAATCTAGCTATCTCTCTCTCTCTTTCTCACTTAGATTTATTTCTTAATTATTTGAAATATACCTTTTTCAACTGTTAATACATATTCATTCACTCACTCATTCATTGATTCATTCACTCATTCATGTATTTATTCACTCATTTATTTATGATTCTTTCGCTCATCTTACTCATTTATGTTTCTTTAACATTTTTTCACTCATTTGTTCATTCATTCTTTCACTTATGCATTTAATCATTCATTCATTCTTTCACTTATTCATTTAATCATTCATTCATTCTTTCACTTATTCATTTAATCATTCATTCATTCTTTCACTTATTCATTTAATCATTCATTCATTCTTTCACTTATTCATTTAATCATTTATTCATTCAAATATATTCTTAAAAATCTCAGTCAAAAAATTTCATTGGAAAACAGGCTCGTTAGCTCTGGATGAACTTCCTATCTGTACATCTTCTACGTCATAAGAGCTTTCCGATAAAGCTTCTTCCAAACAAATCGGTTCGTTAGATCAGGATTTATATAGGATTGAAATTTCCCCATAGGCGCTATGCTTTTATCTTTTTTTTTTTTTGAACTGTTCAAATCAAAAAATATTTCACGCCGAGAGCTTCTTCCAATAAGTGTGTTCGTAGGAACTGGGATCTTGTGCCCAGAGTTTACATAATTTGATTCATTTTTGTCCGCAGGCGCTAATGTTAAGATTTTTTGAACTGTTCACAGTTGAACGAAAAATCGTTCAAATCAAAAAGTAAAGTATGGAAATGAGATGTCCTTGCCTAGATCTTTTGAATAAAAAGAAAATCTTTCCAAACGGACAATTCCATCAAAAGTTATTAGGAATGTACAGACAGACAGACAGACCAACAGACCGACAGACACACATTTTCCCCATCTCAAAACCTACTTTCAATTTTTTTTTTTTTTTCAATCTTTATTTAAATACTTCACTTATTTTTGACTTCTCGTTATTTTTAACGATATTTTCACGATACGTTAAGCCTTCTTTCATGTTTTGCTTTTATAATTATTGCACTTTTACGGGAAAGTCGCATTTGATAGTTATTTATTTTTCATTCCTTTATTATTTCGTAAGCTTTAATAACGCTTAATAACGAGTATATTAAAGTGCTCAATAAAACGCAATATTGTGACTGTCATGAATAATAATAATAATAATAATAATAATAATAATAATAATGTAAAAATTAAAAAGCAAGGTAGAACCACTACGTAAAGTTCCCACATTTTGTACACGAGTGACGAGTTCATTACAGTATAAAAACTTTTTTTTTTTGCTGTATTATACTCTTTCTCTTTCTAATGGGGTCTGCGTATGGTCATTAACCTTTGCAGACTTAGTGCGTACCCCGGTAATCGGCATCCATTTTTTCAAGTAGCACCACTGTCGGCGGATGCCATTTCCACTGAAAATTTGGACGCTCAGTTTCCCCTGGATGGGGGCACCTGAGCTCTCATTTGATGCAATTTACACTAGGTATTTAATTTAGCCGAGAGTATCCAAGCCAAACGGATACTCAAGGGATCTTTAACATGCCGCACAATCATGAGACACGGGCCCAAACGATTTTCTGCATCTTGAAAATCGACCGACTTGGGCCAGGCTCGAACCAGCGGTCTTGGGCGTTCGAGACTTGCGCCTTACCACTACGCCACCCTGTCGACTTGCTGTATTATACTGGATGATCAAGTATGCAGCTCTGTCTTTTTTCCTACAAAGTTTATGTTTGCCTATCAAATACGAACCTTAATTATTTCTATCTCAATTTTCGGTAACGTTACTGACACGAGCTCTTTAATGTAGTACGTTCTGTTGATATGCTAAAAGTTATTTAATGCATAGCTTTATTTTAAAAAATACTCCAATTCCTAAATATATACTTCACGTCGTGAATTATTCCTGAATATTCTAAAAATCAAACAATGCAAACAAGTTTTTTTGATAGTAGGTGCCTAAGCGCTTTTGTTTTCCTGCTTCTAAAATACACACAATAGGCTCTCCCGTAAAAAGTTTCCCAAAGAAATTGAAAGCTTTGAAGTGCGTAATTTGTTTCAAGCAACAAAGTAAGATGCTTAAAAACTGACATTTTTGATAAAGGAAAATTCTTCTTGGAACCAGTTTAGAAAAATAATTGACTTGACAAAATAATAATTTTCTTCCAAAATGTTTTCTCAAATTCATTTGAGTTGTTTATATAAACTAAGAATTATTTAATGTAACATTTTATAAAATTCCGATTTAATTTCTCTAGCTTGATAGGGTAAGTTATTCAAAAACTATCATATTCCGATAAAACAACACTTATTTTTCTCTCACACCTCGCCAAAAAAGTGTTATTATCACTACAGGCAGCAATTTGTATGTTTTATAATTTAACGCAGCACATTGCTGTCTTTTATAATTTAAATGTAAACATTTCGTAATATAACTATGGTTAACAATTTGAAATTCTGTTGAAATGTATTCAAATAATGTTCGAGACGAATTAAAAACTTTTTAAGCATGATTTCTGCTATGGCGACCGAAAAGACAGATTTATACAGATCGTATGCGAAAGAGCAAGAATTTTTCCATTGGTTTAGTATGGCGCATATCTATGGAAGACCTCGTCAAATATCGCCAAGGATGCCAAATATGGAAATATATCTCCAAATTTTTGGAAATTTTTATAGCATTCTCGGTCGTTCCCGGTCGACGAGCACCGCAGGTTTGGGGCCAAGAAAAACTAGTGCGTTCTCGACGCTCTGGATAAGCTCTCGGAGTTTGGAATCTGCTTTGTGTTTTTCCACCCATTCTGTCCTAGTAATTAACTTTGCTTGAAACTGTTATTCGCTTTCTCCTGAAGGTGTTGCAGATTTGCGAACTGCTGTTTTTCAAAGTACATTCAAGTGGTTCTCTACAAGAGCAGTTCTGTCCCAATTTGTAAAGAACGCCACCAGAACTACATAGTTCTGTTTCTCCTTTCTTTCTGATTGAGTATCCAATTCTACACAAACTCGCTTGATTAATTGCTTAAATAGTGGCCTTAGTCTGCAAGTGGAGACATGTTTCCTAAAGTTTGACCTTTTGGCCTTTGTCTGCAAGTGGAAAAATGTTTCCTAAAGTTTGACAACTCAATATACCATAAAAAAGATTAATGACATTTATTTTTTACAGTAATGATATTTCTACAGTAAGAATTTTAAGGTTAAAAAACAATATTTTCCATTTTTGTATTAAAAAATTGCATTGTGAAACTATTACGAACAATTCTCTTATCTTTTTAAAATTTGTATTATAACAAAAACAATCATTGCGCAATGTTTTTTTTACTTGCAATTTTTTATATTATGTTGAACTATTATTTAAACTAATCCAAACGCAATTATGTTAAGTCTTTCTCTTCTAGCAACTCTTTTAGGTAACGAAAATGTAAATTAAGGTTAGCTACGCTCATAAATTTTAAAACTACAAGACTTTAATCAAAAGGAAAGATACCTTATTTTCTGTAAAAGATGGTTTAAAAAGCAGCGATTGAAATTAAGATTAAAAACAAAAAGTGTTTTCCTAATCTCTTAAAGTTATTTTTTATGTCCCAAACATTTGCATAATAAATATTTATATTAAAGATTCATATTCTATCATAAATTATTTTTCATTAATCTACTTTTTTGCGTCGTTACTTATTCATTTTTAACTACCCTTTTTCTTAAAGACGAAATTTGTTCAAGAAACGTTTTACATTAGTTTTTGCTCTGTAAACTTTGGGCAATTCATATAAATAAAGATCTTTTTTTAATCAAAAATATTGAAGGAATTGTATAGAGCAAATTAATAAACGTTATACGTATTTTTTGTATTTTTATGTTTTGCACTCAATTTAATGCAAAAATCTGTTTTTCACTTATTTGGTGATCTTTAAATCTACAATGTCCACACTTTATAGTAAAAATTCATTC
This sequence comes from Octonoba sinensis, assembly GCA_038502835.1. NCBI lineage: Eukaryota > Metazoa > Arthropoda > Arachnida > Araneae > Uloboridae > Octonoba > Octonoba sinensis. The sequence continues at coordinate 69,390,795 of CM076604.1, forward strand.
ACTCTTTCATTTAGGGAACCATCAGCAAGTTGGAAAAGGAGAAAATGCTTGGATGATCCTGCATCGTAAAAAGCTGGGAAGAAGCTGTGATTATAATTTTAAATAGATCTCTGAAAAGGGATTTTGTAAATGAAAACTAGAAAAATATTACCGTATATCCTCATTTCCCGCTCTCCCTTGACAGTTTGGAAGGTAGGTGCGTCCGTTGACACTTCACATCTGTAAATACCTTCCGAAGATACTTCTGTGAAAGGCATAAACAAGTTACCTCGGTCTGTACGAGTCAGCTGAAAAACAAATATTTACTTCAGAACTTGAGTTAAAACATTCTTCCATAATAAGTTGGCTCTTTTGTTGTTATTCTTAAGACATAATACCAGAGAATAAACCATTAACTATTGTTTTTACATTTGGGAACCTTCAATATGTTCTATTGAAGAGGTTCTAAACGTAATTAATTTAGCGTAATCATTACCATATCATGTATGCAAAACAGCCGATACGTTTGCTGTGATATAAAATTCGGTGCAAAACATTCTATGTAAGTAAAGTAAGAAGTTTTAATGTAAGCAAAAGTGATCTTAAAAATATAAAAAACCAAACAAGGCATCTTAAAATCACAATGCAGCCACTGACCGCGAGTAATACATCCAGGACAATTACAGGCACCACAGGGAGAGAAAAAAACATAATTTATATACAAATATGCAAAGATAAAACAGTACCATTTTCTGCTCAGTTTATGAACCGATTTTTATTTAGTAGCTATTGACGAGCTTTATTGTGATCAATAAAAAATTGGAAATAGTTAATTTTTTTTCTTTCTTACTTTTGACGTATATTCGAAGCCTTTATCAGTCATTTTTTCATACTACTCTTTAGAACTACAATCTACAATCTTTATGCTGTACTCAATAAATTGTTTTTAAATTTTTAGAAGAAATGTAATCTAGTAAAGAAATCTTAAAGCAAAACACTTTAAACCTTACTCAATCAATTCATGTCTAAAATATTTGTATATGACAAGTACGTTAGATTGTTTGTCCAACACAGTTTCAAACAAAATAAAATACAATTTTAAGCTAACAGTGGCTAATCTTTATATCATTATCTTAATCTTATATTTTTTATTACAAATGCGGAAGTTTGGATGTAGGCTCGTTACTCAATCACAGCAGAAAAGCTGAGCGGATCTGGATGAAATTTGGCACAAAGATAGATTACAATCTGGAACAGCACATAGGTTACTTTTTTATCCCGGAAATACGTTAGGATTTCATGTGGTTAAGCAGTAAGTATTTGATTCTCCAACTCTGGCCACTAGATAACGCTTTGCGATGAGCATTAAGTTTTCTAAATCGCGTTATTAACATTTTCTTGCGAAGAATGACCTTCCAAGCAGTTTTTTCATGAACTTATTTCAGCTCAAGACCTACTTGTTCACCTTCGCTTCGCCTTCTGTTTTTAAAAATTTCAATATCAATCGATAACCCTCGGCTAAATTGAATTCCCAGTGCAATTTCGCATCAACATAGTCCGGATGCTCGCCCTTTCAGGAGGAGAAACCAGACGTCAAAATTCTCATGCGGCGATGGTACCACACTCATTGTGGGGCCGCTGAAAGAGATGGTACCAATCTGTGGGGAACACACAAGATCTGCAATTGGCAGAAGCCAACAGCAGCCCATTAGAAAAATATTTAAAATATCAGTCGATGATGACGGATTTGGTTTTGATTTATTCGTTTGCTGTTTTGTTTCAGATCAGGTACATATTGTAAATAATTTGTTTTTTGGTTAGTTTTTATCTTTTGTAATAAAACTGTAGTTAGGTTAGACTTATGTGTACTTATAGGATTAAGTACATTGTTCTTAGGTTAACTAGTTATACTTTGTGTAATTTGCTATTGTTCTTTATTCTTTGAAAGCGACCGTTCTGCATAGTTGCGTCCTAATGCTGTGGTTTCCAGCCAAAAATCAACAAAATATTTACCTCCCAGAAATTAGCACCCTTTGGTTTTAAACGCCACAAGAATCCAGTTAAAAATACTTTTTGATTACTTGGCAGGTACAAAATAGTGCAAGTTATTTTTCTGCCCTTTGTATTTGCATTAACTTTCTTCACTCAGCTTTATGAAGCAATCCAACTCTTTTTCTAACTTAACTTAAAAAGATGTTTTTACGGAGTTTTTGTTATAGAGCGTTTTTCATGATAGCCTTTACGTTTTTTCTTGTTTTTGTTTTTTACTTCCATAGGAAAGCAGGTTAAAAAAGAGAATTAGGGTAAAGAAAGCGTATCTTATGAACTAAAACAATCACAAATTCTAAATAACGTACGTCAATATGTATTCCCTGGAGTTCGTACTTTTGGCCTGGAGGCTTGTCTTCTGGTAGGTACCTGTAGAATTCAACATTATTCTTATGCCATTTGATTGAATAAAGTTTCTCATTTTCCAAATCGTATGTACAATTAAGCCAAACTGCTGCTCCTCGTATAACCACTGCAGGGATAGCAAGCTCTCGGAGTTTGAGGCACATTAGATCTAAAAAAGGAAAATAAGTAGTTTTAAATACCTTTGGAGGAAAAGTGTCTATGAAGAGATTTTATTAAGTTTGAATGGATTGAAAAGACAAATTCCACAGATTTTATTTTATTATTAGTCGCACAGAAAAATGGAGTAAACAAACACATAGAGAAATGAACTTCACGAACAAGAAATATATTTCAATAGTAAAGTAAATAAATGAATAAAGGAATTAATTTAAGATTTTGGTAAAGCTTAAAAAGGTTCACGTGGGAATGAACAAAGCATCATTAGTTATTTTCTTTCCGGCTTCGTTTTAACATGACATTGTTCCGCTATTTATTCTAGCCATGTAGTTTATACTAAATATTCTGTTAAAATTATATTTCTAACAGCAATGTTTAAAAATTCACTGCATGTAATAAAATATCTCCATTGAAACCAAGGATTTTCTATTTTGGATGTTTTTCAGATTTGAAAAAAGAAAAATAGTGATAATAATGATGACGTTTTGTTCAAATAAAGGCTTCATTTTCTTAAAGTTGCAAAGTAGCGATACTGAGGCTGCCTTAATAAATTAATATTGTAATTTTTATCAGTTAGCCAAACACAGTGGTGTCGTGGTAAGGCGCGGGACTCATACGTCCCAAGTCAGAGGATAGAGCCTGGATTTTCAAGATGCAGAAAATCGTCTGCGCCCATGTCGTATGATTATGCGGCGTGTAAAAGATCCCTCGAGTAGACATCTGACTTGGATGCTCAGGGCTAAATTAAATTCCTAGCACAATTTCGCATCAACAGAGCCCGGGTGCTCCTTTTTTAAGTGAAGAAACTGGACATTAAAAGCATCATGCTGCGGTCGTATCATACTCATTGTTATGCCGCTGAAAAAGCTGGTACCAATCCGGGGAACGCACTAGGTCTTCAATTTAGCAGAAACCGACAGCAGCCTATTAGAAAAAAAAATATATCGGTTATTCGGAGAGAACAAATACAACAGAAATTATAAGATTACCAGCTAGGGTGTATTAAGCAAGCTGATGTAACAAACTTTTGCACAGCAGAAAATCTCGGTTCAAATCTCGGTGACTCAATTACTTTCCATAATTTGTTTGAAGGCAAATTTATTGGGAAAAGTGCTTTCTGAAGAAGTAGAAATATTTGGAAGGGTATAACAGCAAAAGATCCGAAAAGAAAGTTCTTTCAGTTTAGCCAGATGGATTGGAAAAGTAAAAAAGGCATTCTGACTGCTTCAATTTATAACATCATTTCATACACTTTCGTTTCATATTGAAATTACACACTCATTGAACCAAAGAATCATAAAGTGGGTTTAAAATGCAAATAAACACATAGCATGTGGACAATATAATGTCCCAACTTTAAGGTCAGCCTTATATAGAAATAAGAAAATTCTATAGTCCGGCTTACGAGCCTCACAAAGTATTATCTATCAACAGATTTTGTTCGGTCTTAGACTTAATTCATTTGCTTCTCAGATACGGAATGCTCATCATTATAGAGAACAGGTCGTTCTATCGGACATTTCGGTTCCAAAAGAGCTTTACACCTAGTCTTGTTTAAAATACTTGAAAAGACGTTGCATGGGTAATTCTTAGTAAAAAGGAGCCAAAATGTCGGATGAGTAGACTACCATAATATTTGGTCTTCATTACTCACATATGCTGGAGTTTATAGATACAAGTAGAGCACATTAAGTACTAATGGAAACCCATTTTGTTCCAACATCTGTTATGGGAGACCAAAATCCGCTATTTGATCGCAAAACAGAGAACTTATCTACTTCCCTATTATCGTTTCAACTCGCAAGGTTTTCCTTGAAAGTTCAAGTACTCATCGCAGAAACCCTTTAAATTGGTTAAATCTAATCTACCATATTAAACTCATTCGAATAGGTCGGGGGAGTTGAAACCACTTCACTCCACTGCTTGGGAGATTTAGCAGAGCTTGCTATCTAAATGTTGAATTTGTCTACCTCTAATGGAAAGGATTAGTTACGGTTCAGATGGCCAAGAATTCAGTTGAAACTTGAAGCATTTTAAGAAGATGTGCTTCTATAGTAGAGAGTAATTTCTATGAAACGGACAAGTTTCATTGCTTGGTTAAATTAATTAACGTTTAAATGTTCAGGAGCGGTTATTTGTTTGACAGTGTAAGTTGGTTAAATATGTTTGTTACACTAAAAATTTTGCGCTTAGTTGCCACCATTTGTGGTGTTACACAGTTAAAATTTTCTGTAAGAAAATACTAAAATAACCATTTATTTGATTGTTATTTTACCATATTTAGTTACAACAGTTGAATAACCATTACAAAGATGGTACGCAAACCGCTGAATGTGAAAAACAAATCGTTTATTCTCTGTTTATTCTGAAGAACGTTTAACTAACCGTGATTTTCAAGCGCTCAATAAGAATCGGGCAATCATCTTGGTTGCGCAACCTTACCGGTCGTACGTTGTTGTTAAAATGTGAATAAAGATTTATCAGTTCAAATTTGCATGCGAATACAAAAAAAAAGAAGAAGAAAAAAAGTGGCTTAAGCAATGGTTACTAAATAGAAACACATACACACGTAAATCAAAAATTGGAGAGATCGGATTCCCGAACTCTTTGCGAATGAGCGAACCCATCATTTGAGCTGCTGAAGCTTGTTTGTATTTTAATTTTTGTAGTAAATAAAATGATTTTCGTCAATATACAGTAAATTTAGACCAAAAATGACTTTGGATCCAATCAAAAACTGAAATATCAATTTTGAGGCAGTTTGCCTGTTGGGAAAGAAGATTTATTGATAAATAAACGGCCGATTTAAGTGGTGTAGATGGCCGAATGACTAGAGCGCAAGGTTGGTATTCCGTGCAACCGGGATCGATTCCCGCCCGCTTCGTTTACGGTTTCTACGCCTCGAAATGGTTCAAAAACGGTAAACATTTTGTTTTAAAATCATTTTTAAATGGCCATAAAACCGTAAACTTTTGTATTTACGGCTTTTTAACCAAGCTGATTGGAAATGGTTTAGGTCCCGTAAAGATAGAAAAATGTTTCAAACCGTAAATTTAACGGTGAATTAGATGGACAAACTGCTGCCAGTTATGTAACCGTAATTTCCTGATGAAATTTCTAACAGTGTACTGAACCCCGTTTTGGTGTTCAGTTGGTGTAAAGTTGAATATTATTTATTTTTTGATGTACAGTAGAGCCCCGATTATCCGAGGTAATGTGGACCGAAGGTACCTCGGATATTCGAAATCTCGGATAATACGGACTCTGTCCAAATCGAGAGGTAAACGGGTGAAATCAGTAAAAAGGGCGTCAAAAATGTGAAAAAAAAAGGCATTTGCTGCACATATTATGAAATGGTGATTCCCAGCTCTTAAATCTGAAGCAACTTTTTAAATTGTCGCTCCTTTATCGCGTCTGTTGATGGCTTATAATGTAGTCTCCAAAGTCACAACAGTTGGTTTGCGTTTAGCACTCATCACGTAACCCATACAGTACGGTACAAACGAAGATAAACAAACCGTAAACGAACACTGGCAAAATGAAAAAGCAACTGACGCCAGTCAGGCGGCAGTGTTCTACCCAGTCTATTTTCAAGGAAAGGACTTGAAAAATTTGGGCATGAATTCTGCCATCCCGCCCTGAATTTTAGCCCCTGTATGCATATACACATAAGTATTTACAACACGACTGATGTTCTAAAAAATGTTTAAAATAAAATCGTTCTGAAAAAACTTATAGAAAGTTTAATAATATTTAAAAGAGCTGGATATTTTTTTTTGAAAGAACTGCCTCAGATATTATAATCATACACTTGTTTGTTTAATAATTTTGCTGAACACTAAAAAAAAAAAACGAAAAAATTAACAAAAGGAATAATTTTTATTATTTTATGTTCTGTTTTTTGGAGGAAAAATAAATTACAATTTATCATGAAAGATCAATCAATCAATTAATAAAAGTTAACGGAAAGAGTATATCCGAAAACTAGTGCCGATAAAAAGCAAAGTATTTTTTTTAAAATGCCGTAAAATGATGTTATCACAAAATATTACCTATTACAATGCGAACTGTAGATCAAAGCTCGCTTTAAACCAGGTGTGGGATTTAAAAAACTTTGCTGAAAAGTTGCTGCTAGTTGATCTTAAACATTTTCAAGTTATCCATTAAAAAAATAAATTATTAAAAAACAAATTACGATGGAAACTATATTTAACCATATTAAACTCACACAGCTGTAACAAAGTTACACGTACTGTGATGCAATCTTCATGGCAAAGATAATAGCTTCATAGGTTAGAACTCTTGTAAAGGATTACTTAAGGTTTTGATAATATGAAAGCAACAGCTGTAAATAACTATGATTAAAATGCAAAATGAATAGTTTGCCCCTCCAACGCAAGAGGGCCAAAACTCAAAACCGACTACTTTCTCAGGAGAGGCATTAAAAAAACTAACGATAATTTTAAAGCCTAGTTTTATTTTTAATTAACATTTATGGAAAATTCAATAACGCTTTGGTCTGTTATAATTTTATGGGGGCCATTATGGTTTTTCGAAAGGTGCGTAATTTCGTGCCATAATTTTGAAGTTATCTCAACTTTTTAGCTATTATCTCGAATAACTTAAAAAGTGATGGGGGTAAACAAATGCCATAAGTACGCGAAGAAAAACTCTATAAAACATAATTAGTTGGGAATTTATTGTATTTTTTTTATTTATGGCTCAGTTAAACTAAAGGTACTATATGACTTGTTCAGCTCCCCAAAGTTCAAAGCAAAAGTTATTTTACCAACGAAGTACGTACATACAAAAGTAATTAAATGGTTGTTACAACCAAACTTTTTAACAAAGATTCAACTAATTAACATCCGTCAAAGAAAAAAATTTCGGGAAAAATGTAACTTGAACCATTACCCAATGTTGCACGTTAAATGAGTGAGATATCTCGTCAAGAGGAGGGTCAACTCGCCAAACTGCGTATGCGGTGCTAGGGCAATATCTTTATGCATGTCCAGTGACCGTAGCTTACCTAGTGCAAATGGACAACAACCTAACAGTCGGCCAAAATATAAAGCATGCAATGAGTCATAAGGCCGGGACGGCGTTCATTATGTGTTTAATGGAGTTTATCTTCTACGTAGAGCACGCTCTGCAAGAAGCGACTTAGGCCGCCCCCTCATCAAGGGAACATTCTGTGATTGTATAACGACTCCTTCCTGTTCCCCTCATTGTATGTGTGTGTGTGTTTTATTTCAACTTTGTTTTTATTTCATCCTATTTTTTAATATTCTGTTTATATTCTGCTTTTGAAGCTATTTTCTGCTGTACCACCTATCATTCACGTAAACAAAAGTTAATTTTTCTATATGCTCAGATTAATATACTAAAGGACATAATACTTAATTTTAATTTTATTTTCTTATTTTAGTACTTTTTTTACTTGTTTCCAAAGTTGCTATTGATGGAGATTTGACCCAGATCAAAACTTGGGGATATAACCCGGGTCAGTCCTCCCCATTGATTAGTATGATTTTGTCATATAGTTTAAAGTGCACAAAATTTAATTAATTTTAAATAGAATTATTACTCTTACTTAAATCAAATGGAAAGGCACTGGGTTTATATTCATGTATTGTTCTGATCTAAACAGAACTGAAATTTACTTTCTCTACTTTGTCATTAAAATATTATGGTATATAACCTATGTTTAAACTTTCCCCTCACTAATTGATATGTATTCTCTTGCAACTGAGGTAAATTCTACTTTATTCAAAATCAACAAGATTAAGGTTTGTTATAGCCGTTACCCTCTTAAATTTAATCGTACAATTAACATCGTGTAATTAATTATCATTTTGGTCAATTTCGAGTATGTATTAAGTCAATGCATTTACTCAATTAGTGTAATCTGCATTTACACTGCACTACTTCTTTTTACCTCTTATTTTATATCATTTGTTGTTTAGTAGAGCAAGAGTTTGCATTTTTTTTATTTTATAAATCGCGTATTTGTCTCCAGAAGCACACACACACACACATTTTTATCTCAAACATTTAGCTATCACCAATTATATAAGAACAACAATAGCGAAAAGAAGCATGATTATCTCAAATTTCTCCGTTGTTTTAATGACTGAAGTTTTATTTACTTTAAGATTCTTAAAAGTTAAAAATGAAAAAAAAAATTTTTTTAATTGGGGCATTCAGAATTTACGAAAGTACTTGCGCATATCCAACTATAAAACTCCTCTTTTCACATTTTTTTTCAGTTTGGAACTAAATGTTCCAAAGCAGCTGAATCTCAAAAGCATTAAAACAACAAAATTTTGTTAAGACACTACACATTTAAATCTTCCTTTTGTTTCAGGAAATTCAAATATTTTGCTATTAGCAGTTTAAAATTCTTTGCCTTATTAAGAAATTTTTCATTACCATCCTCCTCGAAAAGACACAATCTCAAAAACTTCTAATATTTGAAACATTTAAGAAAAAAAGATCCTAATTTCGAACTTATTTTCCTTGAACAATATTAATGTTTGAGAGGAACCTTAATTTCATTTTAAACATTGGTAAATTGCAAGATCCGGGCTTCAAAAACTGATAAAAAATGAAGTACCGTACTTTCTGCAGCAAAATCTTTTTTAACTGTAAATTATTGCCGAAATAACGAAACGAGTTCCAAATTTTAATTAACTTAAGAAAGTTCCAGTTTTTAACGTTATGGTGTGCTTTTTAATATTTTTAAAACATCTCTTTCTTTTACAACTTTTTCCACGACACAAAATCTTTATTAATCCACGAAAGCCTCCGCTTATGAATCTCATTAGTTTGCCTGTTAAATGAGAACGCATTCTAATTTCAGATGCATAATTTCATCCCAGAATCTTTTGAGCGAACCACGGCAAAAGATGTGCTATATACCAATAAAGTATTTCTCTTGATTAAAGAAGAGGAAATTAGTAAAGCTTAAAAAAGCTTTTAAATAGAAGGATATATATAATATATAGCTACAAAAAATAGTTTAAAATATTTTGAATAAAAGTTATTCCCACTGGAAATTAGTGTCGCTCAAAACAACTGTGTATTTCAGATTCAGGTAAAACAAGACGGTAAAAACGCCAAAGGTGAAACAAAGCTTGTTATGAGAGAAATCAAAATTTCACAGAAAAAACATTTCTATAAAAATTATCATCTCAATAGTGTTTCATTCTCCTCATTTTTCCTAAAAAGTAAATCTAGCGATATCGATAATACCTAAATGTAAAATTCCAAATATGTTGAGAGAGTATTTGTGCCCAGAGGATTTCTGAAGAAAAAAAAAACTCTTTATAATTTTACGGTTTAAGATTTTGCTCGCGCAGCATTATTTTAGAAAAAGCAAAACGGCTTACTTTTTTTATATGTTTGAGATTAATAATAATAAAATTTAGTATTCTCTGGTTTTCTCCTTTTTTATCACATTTCTATTCACTAAGAAAATCTTCATTCGCTGCTGAAAATTAATTTTTTTGACGGTATGCAAAAGTCAGTTCTTCTGGGTTTTTTCTTCTTCTTTTTTTCCTTTTCCCCCTAAATATTTTTTTTTAATTAATAAATCACAATCATTGGTCTGCTATAAAAATAGTTGGAAGTCTCTTCCAATTATTGTTAAAACACTCCTAGCACAGTAACATATATAAATTGAAAAGTGTTATGAACACAACCCTCCCATGTAAAAAATGCTGAGTATGATATGTTATATATTACGTACGATCTACTTGCACTCAAAGATGCCGTTGCAAAAATATATATTTTTCCTTGATAATTTCGACACAAAAATCCCTCTCGGAAGACAAAAAGACTAGTTATTATTATTATTATTACTATTTTATTATTATTTTTGGAAACATGTATTTGAAATATTAATTTATTTTATAGCAAGTACACGTACTTACTAACACTCTGTGTATTCTGAAGACAAAAAGACTGCACGAAAAGAATTTGAAAAGCTTTTTAATAACGCAAAATAAAACTATTGTATTACCCATTTCTTATTAGTTTATACTCGAAACAAGTACAAGATAACTTTCATTAACCCTGAAGCATACATAGAATTGTCTTTTAAAATCGTACTTTATGTAGAAAGAATTAATATCTTTGATGTGTAAATAACACTAATGTATTTATTTGCGAAATGCTTTCATAGGCAGAGCAGACTAATCAGTTTTCGATACAATATAAACTGCATCTATAATTATCAACAGATATTTTATGATTAGAAAAAAAAACAAAGAAGAAAATCATGAATCGATGATCTCCAGGCGTAATAAAGAATAAACTTCAGCCGAGAAATTCTGGGCGTAATGAGGAAGCACTTTCCTTGTACTTTATTTTTTAGTTTTGAAGCTTAATTCTTTCTTTCTTTCATATTTCAGAAATAGGAAATTTTTGAAAAGTTTTAATGGATTTTAATGCCACGAAGTCGACGAAAAGTTTCAGCAGCAAAAATTAATGACGTGAGATTTGATGTGAATTTTAAGATATTATTCCGACGACTGCAAGATGTTCGAAGATTCTTGATTCTTTGATTTAATTCAAGTGGAAATCTTTCATCAAATATATATATATATATATTATATATATATATATATATATATATATATATATAAAGTACCGTGAGCGTATATAGAAGAATATTTCGGGTTTAGTTAATACTGGTAGTAGATAATAGCGGCTTAGTGGGAGTGGGAGATCCTGTAACTGTCTAATGTTGGCTAATACAAAGTGGGACAGAAGTAATGACCCAACTTTGAGGGGCTAACTAATACAATTTGAGACTTAAAATTCTTTTTATTTTGATATGTATATAATCCTATTTTTTACATTAAGTTTTGAATACCACTTCAGCAAGATGGTTGCCTTCAGAAGAAAAAAAACTGATGCAGTCTATTTCTGAAGTTTTGGGATACTTTTCTGCACATTTCAAGGGGTATGGCGAGTATTTCCTCGATGATTCGGTCCTTCAGCTCTTCTAAAGTATGGGTGTTACGTTTCTAGCTTACGCTAGAAACGTAACATTACGCGGAATATTGAAACACACGCAAAGATGCAGTCGATCTTCTTTGCGTGGAAGAATAGACAGCATCAGTATTGCTGCTGAAGGACGCCATCTTGCTAAAGTGGTATTTAAAACTTATTGCAAAAAAAGAGGATTATCTACAGATGGAAATAAAAAAGTTTTAAGCCTCAAATTGTATTAGTTCTTTTTAATACCCCTCAAAACCGGGTCATTACGTCTGCCCCACCCTGTATATGTTGATTGTTTATTTCGGGTAGAAGTTAAAGCTCCTATCGACCTCCCTGTATGTGACCATGATATATACACACGGAACTTCAAACCATTCGGTTTATGAGTTATCCGTGCAGTTAAATTTTGATTTGGCGATTTTTTTTCTCATTAAAAAAACAATAAATGTAATATTTTGAAGTGCACTAAATTCTGTTTCTATCAGACAGATATGTTTCCGTAGAATATGTATAAAAAATAACATATAAACAAAAGTTAATGTATTTATGAAAGAAAAGTACATTGGTTTCGAACCTAAAAAAATATATGTTAAAAATAATTTTTAAAAACACGCTAAATGCTTTAATACTCAAGGGGCATCTTGTCTAGTGGGAAGACGGTTTAAAAAATTTTAACTTTTGGTTCCAAAGAAATCGTTTTCCTTTTCGTTTTGGTATTGGGTGAATTATTTGACATTACACGCCAAAACACATCTTAAACTAAAATAATAAATAAGGACATGAAAAATATGTGAACTTTCGATTTTTTGACTTTCTACAAATTTATGTGTGCATAAATTTCACTAAACAGAGTTTTTAACTTTGAAAAAGAGCTACATGCTAAATGTTCTCCAAAGATACAATCGATGAATACTGTAGATTTTTATCAAAGTCAATGATAGAAACGTACAGGGTAGATGCACCAATTGTGGCCAGTTTAAGGCGAAACAAAAGTTGGAAGAGACCAACTTCCTCCAACATAAGCATTAAAGCAATAAGAAATGTCATTCTACGCATAATTGATGTCTCTTCAACACAAATATAGCCTTATAAACAGTTAAATGAATAGAATGAAAACAAATCAAATCAACTGAAAAAGTGCAATTGGCGCCAGTTGTGGCCACTTGTGAGCTAGTTGTGGCCAAAGATTGTTTTAAAAACTTGCTTACAAAACTAAGGGACAAATATGATGAAATAGGAGTGGCGTGCTCCCATTGGCTAAGAAAGACCAAAGACTAATCCCCGTAAAAGCCGCCGATGAGCAAGGAAACCGTGAAAGCTAGTGAATCGAATGTAGAGTGATAGAGGTGTCTAAGATAGTGTTGTTGTTTCTAATGCCAGCTCCCCATCGCAGAGCGACCTGGAGTTAAGGCAGTAAGGGAGCTACTTCAGCTTAGATGAGCACCACAAAAGTGGAAGTACAACTTGGCTCATTATGTCTTTGGATGACACCAGATGGCGCCTCCACAAATTCGCCACCTTCCTTTCTTGACTTAAGAATGAAAGGAAGGGGCATTCTCCGCATTTCGGTAACCTTGGAACTGCCTCGGGACTTCAGGGTCCACGGATTTTACATGTACGTACCCCCAAATGTACATGGTGGGTCTTCAGTGAATCGGGCATCAAGCACCGAATCTTCCGGTTGGAAGTCCAACATACTAACCACTTGCTACCACGGCCCTGTCTTTATCATTTCAGGCGTTTAGTAAACAAGCAACTAAGATAGTGATAGGACCTACTAACGAAAATTAATTTTCGTAATTTTAAAGCAAGGGGTTTTTCACACTCTCGTGCTTAAAGCAAATGAGTTAGCTTTTGAATAGTAATATTATTAAGATTTGCTAGTACTCCTGTTTTCTTTTAATGATTTCGCATCATTTTTGTTGCAGTTTGAAAGATTTTGTACAAACTTTCTTGTACGATAAGCGTCACTCCAAAAAAAAAAGTTCGGTTCGTAAAACAAAAAATGAATGAAATAAGAATTAGGCGTATTTAGTAACGTGTTTCGCGAAGCATCAAATTTTCAAATTTCTGATCAGGGAGTGGGGAGGGGGATGGCTAAAAAGAGGTAACTCTTACCTGCTTTGGTTGATGGACATTTCTAAGATAAAACTTTCTGTCCAAGGAACAAAGCGAAAAAAAGGAATTTTGTACATTTTTTATTTATTTTCAGTTTACATAGCCATTTTTTCGATTTAGAATAAGATGAAAAGCGTCCGACCTTTGCGTCTCGGCCGTTCTGTTTACGCTTATGGATCAGAAAAGCGGAGGTTTCTGGACCCAATTCCACCTATCCTTTTATTTCAATCAACCATCACTCGTTCACCAATTTCATGTGTGTTTCAGAAACATTCTATGTGTTTCCAAAAAGCATTTATGAGTATGCATTGCTAATACTGAACTATGTCCAATTCTATTAGGATGTCTTTTCAGCACAAACATTGGTAGTTTTTTTTTCGAAATAGTTCTACGTTATATATTTTATTTATCTTTATTATAGTTCATATTTATTTAATATTGTGTTTATTAATTATCGTCTGCAGTTTTAAATATTTATAATTATTACTTTAACTTGCAATATTTTTAACACTACTACTTTTACTTATCGTTCGTTATTACGTTTTCCTTCCCTTCTTCTTCGAAGTACGAACTCAAGAGTTACGCTGAGTGTATGTGTTGTAAATAAATGTAGTTACAATACATTCATATACACATTATTGTGAAATTGCGGTAGAAGAAACTTTTCTTTGAATAAGAAGTCTTTTTCCTCTGTCATTCCACACAAGTACGCAATACATATCTTAAAAAATAACTCTGCTATACATGATAAATTCAAAATTATGTAATTAAGCCGTGCATAGTTTATTCATATAAGAAAACAGATTACGTATTAAATTAAAGCAAAAGAAATGAAAATCGTAAAGGAAAACATACAAATATACGTATTTATATTATAATCATTCTTAGTTAATTACTGGAAAAGAACTATAAATTGAAATTGGCAACTAAGTAAGTATACAATATTTTAAAAGCCAATTAATTTTTGGTTTTAGTTTTTCACGCACGATGAAACATGCATTTAAACATTTTGAAATTAGCCACATTCGAATTTATCTAATTGAGCAAGAATAATGAACATGCTTAGAAAACATTGGTGCATCATTAAAACCATTATTTATTTATTTATTTATTTATTTATTGTCAAACTTCCTACAGCTTTCTTTACAGATTAGCATAGTTCATTTTCTTAAGCGATTTGGGACACAAATTCAACAAAAACATAAGTAATTTATTAAAATAAATTTTTAAAATCACACATAGTTTTAGAAAAATGATGGAAGAATATTGACAAAATTGTAGGTATATTTGTATGGAAAAGTGTTATAGCCATAAAAGACCAAAATAACATTCCTTCCATTGTCAAATTAATTTAACTGAATTAATACACAATGAAAAAAAAAATAAATAATAAAATATAGTATAGTAGCTAATTATGTCAAACTTATACTCATACAGAAACGTTTTCATTCCCATAAAATACTTTAGAATTATGTGCTATAACTCTATCAAACTCATTGTTGTTTTTGGATGCACCTTTATTCATGTCCATTACAATTTCCAAAATTTTCCCTTAAATATATTGTTCCAGCAGTATTTCTTTCGTGAAAGATTTAACAACTATTATAAATAAGTGCTTGTTAGAAGAAGACATTAGAAAATAATTTACAGAGCAAACCTTTTCCGAAGTATTAATAAATAACTCCGTTTCCCCTAGAAACAAAATCAGGATCGGAGAAAAAACCAATATGTCAGAGAATTGATTTAAAATTTTAAGATAAATTTAAATCCTGAGAAAAACCTTGATGTATGTAAATATCTTAAAGCATTAAAATTATAAAGTATTCCACCCCCCCCCCCCCCAGCGTAAAAGCTAATAAGGGTTTTTTCAAGAAACAAATTTATCAATTTTTGATACAAGTTTTAGCTCTCCAAAAGTGCCTTTCTATGTGTACACAACGAAAATGTTTGACCGAAAATACATGAAAATCTCCTGGAAATTGTTTATCCGTAGTTTAACGTAAAATTATCGAGACTTAAAAACGAGAAACTATAAAATCATTAAGAAAGAAAATAAAGGAAATTACTGATTTTTGAAGCATGAGGACAAAAGTGTAACATTGCTGTACTTTACAATCACGTCTTCGTTAAAAACAAGTACCTTTTCAAGAAATTATTATGTGAGAAACAAAATCATCAATACTTTAATATAAGCACAATTGTCAAAAAAAAAAAAAAAATGCTTTTATGGAAATACTTTTAAATAATAAGTGTAATGCAGTTCATGTCAAGCACTACAATAAGCAAGAAACTTATACCATACCCGAAATAAAAAATATTATACTGCATTTCTGGAAAATTGTTTCAGCCATGCATTGAAAATGATTGTTTAGCAATTACACATTCAGTAAATGACAAACATTTATCTTTACTCACAATAGGCCTGAATAAATCTGGCGCGAAAAAGGCACAAATTTGAAATTAAAACTACATACTGAAAAGTTTCAAGACGTTATAGTGAAAAATAAAAATTTTTTAGTAAGTAATGTTTAAATCAGTTTACTTTCTTAACTACTTGTATAATTCTACTCACTTCAAACTTTGGCTTCTAGATATTTAACAATTTAGTCCTCGGATTTAAATTTTTTACTCCCGATATAGTGTCTACAAGCAGAGTTCTAAAAATGTGATTTACTCTCAAAACGTTGTCCATGTCCGTAATTGAAGTATTCGTTAGAGAAAGGTTCTTAATGCATCAGGTTCAATGCCTTGCTGCCGGGGAATTAAAATCCGTCCGCGTCAGAGGGTTGCCAGTTTTTATGATTCCCTCCAATTCAGTATAATTTCTTTCGTGTATTATAATAATTTGCTAACATTGCGAAATCTTGTATCTTTTTCAAATTTTTATAGCCTTTAAAAATTTTGCAATGAATTACACAAAACGAAATTTTTTTAAGGTAAGACCTGAGGAGATTGCGCGGTCGGAGAGATGGCGCGCTGAAATTTTGGGGAGGTAGGGAGGAGTGAGAACTCTACCATTGCAGGTAGTTGTAGAGCCACAACAGCAGTGTCTACTTGAATTCATATGTTTCTTCTCTGAAAAGGTTTGACACAACGTCGTTTTTATTTTTTGCTTTCTTCATGTTAGGGCTTGAATTTTCATTACTGTTCCTTTGATTTTCATTGCGATGTGAGTGCTGTAAGCTAGTTTTTAAGCAAACACTGTTTCATCTGTTTTGACAATTTCCTTTCAGTTATTATTAATATAACCTACTTATTATCAAAAGTCATTTCCCATGCATGTAAATCACCCACGTGCGCAATCTCGCCCTCTCTGTAAGGAGAAAAGTGAAAAATAGCTATCTTATTTTATTCCAGCTGTCGCTTCAACTTATAGCGTAACGACAAAAGAATGGTGGAAATACATACAAACATAATGTCGTCTATAATATTCAACAAAAGTTTGGCAAAAAAATTACGTTTTCATTCCCTTTTATCATGTTTTTCCAATTGTGCGCCAAATCTACCGGCTTTACCTTAAAGGTCGTTCGATCTTTAAAATGCGTTCAATAATAAATTATTTTAACTTTTTCAAATCGAAATCTAAATCTGATTAGTCAAGAGCTTCTACTATATTCATAAGGATTAGTGCTCAAAATAATCTGCACTTTGGTTTTAAAACCTCTCTCATATAGTGTGTTTTTGTGCCCATAGCCAGAGAGGTAATTTTAATCGTTTTATTCTTAAAAACGTTTGCAGTTTTTCTTTTCCGCTCAAAATATAACATTGTACAGTAGCCCCTCGTTATATCGCGCTTGTCGGGGACAGCAAAAAAGCCCGATATATACGAATGCGCGATATAACCGATGCCGTCAGAGCTCAAACTTGAAATTTTGAGAGACATAGAAAAAGCGCGATATATCCGAACGAGCGATATAACAAGGGGTTACTGTATATTGTCATCCTACTTTGAAATAATCCTTGAAAGAAGCTAGTAAAATGAATAACTGTGTGCGTTTAAAATTACCGCTAATATTTTTTGGAGACAAATTAGCAATGTCTCACTAGGTGCTAAATGTGGTATACAGAGACGTGAATTTTGACATTTTTTAAAGTGAACTCTGTCCAGTTTCTTTTGACATGTATAAACAATTTTCATGCTAAAGCTGTCGCCAGTAAATATATTTAAACCTACAATGTCTAAAACTTTTTCAGTTGATTATAATTAATTCTTAAAGTAGTTTTTTGTTTAATTTGTCTCCCTGTGTACTACTTTCCCCTACATGTAGCTTTGAAATCGTTTTGCTTTGCTTTCTGAAACGTTTCTCGAATTTAGAATCACTAGTTTAGTCGTTAACTATTATACATTTGTTAAAGATTGTTATTGTTTTGATTATATGCAAATCTTATACGCAAGAAATTCAAATAAGCAATCTTTCGTCAAAAAACCTGCTGCTAAAATTAGCTCGAAATTTAAGCAACCAGAAATTAAAGAAATATCGTAATATTTAACTGAGAGTGCAGCTCCATAAAAAACGCCTTCTGATCATATGAGATGGCTTCTATTATCTAGCAGAGAGCAGGGCTTTTTATACTCAGAAAAATCGGAGCTTTACTTTCATCAAGAAAGTTTTGGCATAATGAGAAAACATTTTACTTGTATTTTACTCTTCAGTAAATCTAGTTTAGCATTCTTTCATTTTTTACTTCATTTAAAAAAAGAAGCAAGCTCGTTGAAAAACTCCATAATGGCCTAGAGCGGAAAAAATGTGAGACTAAGGTTTAATGATGAAAATTTTTTAAGCTAAATTTTAAATTGATTTGCCTTTATGCGCTTAATGTACTTCTTTAAGGTGTTTCGGCTACCTATATTTTTCGGTCAGGAAAGTACGCTTCAAAGGATAAAATGAATAAAAACGCTGTTTGTTCAGAGTTCTCGCTCATAAGCATAAAAAAAATCTCACTTGAGCAGAAACATATTTTTTTCAGGGAAAAGGCTGAATGTTTGGTTGTGCTCATCAAGTTAAAAAACGCCTACATTCTAACTTTGTTTTTCCTTAAATAAATACAAAAAAAGCAAGTTCATTCAGAAACAAAGTTGCCTAACTTCCCATGTATCAACATCGGTTCTGTAGCCTTACTTATTAGGGACGGTTCATAAATGATGTCACGCCTTTTTTCTACATATTTGACACATAATGTCACACTTCCAACGGATCCCCCTCTCCCCCTTGTCCCCCACTCCCCCTTGTAACAAATTCCATCTTGTTCAAAATGATCGGAGATTTCGATTAATGTATAATATTAATATATTCTAGGGTATTTTGACCTTTATGTTAGGAAACTTGAAATTTTCCCTAAAATGTGAATTGCAAAATTCAATTTTGAAACAAAACGGCTGCGAGTCCTAAGGATCTAAAACACATGTGTGCCAAATTCGATGGCTCTGTGTTATACACATATCTTCTCTAGACAGAGAACAGATACTCACATGTATGTATACACACACGGACATAGAGCTTTTTTAACACAAAAACACCGGGTCGTTTCCAACCATTTCTAAAATTTCCTTTTACTCCAAGTTGCTGCACTGTTAAAAATTTCCGTAAGAAAATAGTAAAATAACCATTTTATGTTACTGTTATTTTACCATATTTAATTACAACAGTTGAATAACCATTAAAAAGATGGTGCTGTAACCGCTGATTGTGAAAAAAATCGATTATTCTCTGTTTATCCTAAAGAACATTTAACTAACCGTAATTTTCAAGCGCTCAATAAGAATCGGGCCTCCATGTTGGTTGCGAAACCTTACCGGTCGTACGTTGTCGTTAAAATATGAATAGATATTTATCACTTCAAATATTCATGTGTATATAAAAAGAAAGGAAAAAAAGTGGCTTAAGCAGTGGTTACTAAATAGAAACACATACACACGTAAATCAAAAATTGGAGACATCGGATTCCCGAACTGTTAGCGAATGAGCGAACCCATCATTTGAGCTGCTGAAGCTTGTTTGTATTTTAATTTTTGCAGCAAATAAAATGATTTTCGTCAATATACAGTAAATTTAGACCAAAAATTACTTCGGATCCAATCAAAAACTGAAATCTCAATTTTAAGGCAGTTTGCCTGTTGGAAAAGAAGATTTATTGATAAATAAACGGTCGCTTTACGTGGTGTAGATGGCCAAATGACTAGAGCGCAAGCCCAGATTCGATTCTCGCACGCTTCGTTTACGGTTGCTACGCCTCAAAATGGTTCACAAACGGCAAAAACTTTGTTTTGAAACCATTTTTAAATGGTTATAAAACCGTAAACTTTCTTATTAACGGCTTTTTAACCAAACTGATTGGAAATAGTTTAGGTCGTGTAAAGATAGAAAAATGTTCCAAACCGTAAATTCAACGGTGAATTAGATGGACAGGCTGCTGCTTTGTATTTAACCGCAATTTCATGATGGAATTTCTAACAGTGTACTAATTATAAAAAAACTTTCAGTCTCATTAAAAACTTGTATTACTTACCGTGTATTAGGAAAAGCCGATGTAATTGAAAGTTGCACTATAATTAGTTACAAATTATGCAAAATGAAAGCTTCGAAACAGTCAAAATGTCTGGCCTGCAAATCTAGTGTTAAAGTATTTTGCAACTTACACCAATAACATGTTTGTTTGTTGAAAATAAATCTTATAAATTGAAGTATTTTTTTTTTCAAACATAGCATAAAGTATTAAACAAAATTTTTAATAAAATAATTTTTATAAAAAAACAGAACCGACTTCAAATTATAAATTGCGCTAAAAAGTGAAAAGTAAATTCATTCTTTAAACAACATTGATGTGACTTTTAAACATAGTTTTAGAAGTCGGTGCAAAATTAGGATAGATAAAAACTTTTGTAATCATGAATCCCTAATTACAAATATATATATTTTCGCAGAATTAGTAACAGTTTCAATATGAAGTAGCAAATGGTACAATGGTAATTAGACTCATAATTTTGCACCGACTTCTAAAACTATGTTTAAATGTCACATCAATGTTGTTTACAGAATGAATTTATTTTTCACTTTTTAGCGTAATTTATAATTTGAAGTCGGTTTTGTTTTTTGACAAAAGTTATTTTATTTTATCCTTTCGAGTGTAAATACATTTTGTATATAAATTCTCTATTTTTTAAAAAATCCATATCAAAGGGCAAAATTTCTTTGAATTAATGGCACTAAAAACTAATCATTTGTATGTCCCTTTTGAAGTCGATTTTAGGAAGCAAACTGATTGGATTAATTTTTGCCACAGGGAAGCCTTCAGTCAAACTCTTGCTGTTATTTCTTTTAATATAACCTTATAACCCCCTTTTAATATTACCTTGTCCATGGTAACAAACACGTTTTTAACAATGACTTTTATACTTTTTAATAGATTTCCAAAGCCTGTCCAATTTAAATTAATTTTTAATTAAATTGGATTAAATTAATTTTTAATCCAAATCAAAAATCAAGCCAAGCCTGTCCAATTAAAATAAAAAATGCTTATTTTTCACCCGTAACGTTATTTCTAAAAAACAAATGTAGTCAGATTGATTTGCAATATTTGAGTTAGACGACCCTCTATCGATTAAAGAAAAAATCATCAAAATCGGTTCATTTAGCCAAAAGTTATGGACGAAAAATTAAAAAAAAAAAACTACATTTCTGCCCATAACTTTTTTTCTAATTATCGAATATGGTCAAACAAAGGTACGGGACCTATGGGAAACCAACCTCGATCGATTGAAAAAAAGAATCATGAAAATCGGTTCATCCGCTGAGAAGTGATGAGTGGACAAACAAACAAAAAAAAAAAACGACATACATACAGTATGAATGTATAACCTCCTTCCTTTGTGAAGTCGGTTAAAAATGAACTTATCAAAATATTTCTCCGATTTGCCCAACAACTACGAAAGCTACACCTGTATACCAAATTTCATCGTTTTAGACATTACCGTTTTTTTCGGAATGCGCGCCACACACACAAGCACAAGCTCTTTGTATTATTGTTGTGACGCAGTTCTCGTCACAAAATTCTTAAATTAGTAAAATATAAGTAGCTGAATTATGTTGGAGATAAATGTTTTATTCTATGGAAACAAGCATCTGATACAATGCTTGACTTTATCGGATCACGTACGAAATCTTGACCTTTAGTCGCATTTCTGTCCCACTGAAGAACAAATATCACAAGTTCTTAGATTCAACGGTGAATTTGTTTGCAAAGTTTTTTAAAAACCACCCATTTGATTCACGCAGCTATCTCATTTTCAGAGGCGTAGCTAGGGGGGGGGGGGGCAAGCAGGGACAGCTATCCCCCGGGGGCAGCGTCAAGGGGCGCCAAATTAATGTTAGTTTATTTTATTTTTAATTGCGAAAAGAAACTTATTTGAACTGAAGAGGTGCGAATATGTTCGAAAAAAAACGTGGGAGAACCGCAAACCATATCGGGAATGAACAATTTAGACAGACAAATAACACTGTGCAACAAATTTGAATTTTTTTTTTTGTCCTTTAGATGAAACTATGTGATTCTATATAAACAAAAGGTGCTCAATTCAAATATCCAAACCAAAATGGTCCATCATGTACCATTTTTGCTGGAGACCCACTTCTCATATTTATACAATTTGGTTATAGAAGAGTGTAACTGCGGCTTACTTATTGAAAAGACAAACTAAAAAAAGATTTTTTTTTGGCCCTTTTATCTTGTGGGCATTTGTTGGTGTGCCCTGATAATATATTAGCTATATTCAATTCGTATACTTCCATTCTATCGACCGCTGAAACGCTTTTAAAACACAGATATCCTGATGAGACCTTTCCCCATTCTCATCATTAATTACGCCTAGGTTTTGAGGAAAGAAGTCCATATGGGAGTCCAAAAAGTGTAGTTTTAATGAAATATAGCAACTAATAATACAAAAGCATTTTATCACATCACTAACAAGATTTTCGTAATTTTCAACTTTCTCATTTCCAAGGAAACGAGAGCACACCGATTTAAAGGCCATAAAGGCAGATTTTTCTTTTTCTCACTGTTTGTTTTCATACTATTTATCATGAAAGGACTTCCTTAAGTTGTGGGCCAGTAAAAATCCTTTCTTTTTGTTTTGCCTCAATTAATGTTTTAAATTTTTTCCTGAAATACAAGAAAGTCACTCCTCTGTCTAGAGCTCTTACAAATATTTCGATAAACCAAGTTTAATATACAAGTGAGGGAAAAAGGCACATTGTAGATTTACAAGTGGATAATTTAATATGCTTTTGCCACTCAAAATTTCTAAATTTCCTTTGTGTTTTCAGAATATGCTACATGAATGAATTGGAAAACAATACTTAGATGGAAGAGCACCTATAAACAAGCGCCACTCTGCTGAATTGTGCTCATGTCCTAATGCTTGAAACACTACATTCACATCACAGCAGAGTACTATTTTTTCTTTCTCCGCAAAATAGTCTACAAAATGTTTTTGTCGCCTTGTAAAAAACTCGAAACTTCGAGAAGTAGATAAAGCTTTTGTTGCCAAAGCATGTCGCTAAAGTAACCCAAGTTCATTAAAAAGGTCTCTAGAATGGCAACGATTTCACTGTCAATGAGAAGGATATAATTTATAATAAATTAAGTCAATAAATTTCAAAAATATGCATTTATCCAGAAAATGCGTAAAAAGCTAACATGTGGAATTTCGGGAAAATGGTACGTGATAGGCAAAAAATAATTGCAGATTCGTAATTCTCAGCCAAAAATACATAAGAAACAGTCATTTTCATCCAAAGGACATTTTTCGTGTTGCACAGTGTAATTTAGATAAAATAATGTAGAAATCAGACAAATAATTTTACGAAGCCAATGTCCCATTTTTCCCTTAGAAGTGAATGGTCGATAGTAAAAATGAAAGTCAAAAGGGCTGCTTTTTATAGCTATTTATCCTTTAGGAAGCATAAAAGTTTTTTAATTATTTTTAAGGGCGCCCCTAGGCCTCCAGGGGCACAGGGGGGCGCCGAATCTTCAGTTGTCCCCGGGAGCTGAAAACCCTAGCTACGCATCTGCTCATTTTAAAATGATTTCGGGATACGACTGCTATGACCTTTGGGCGTGTAATCAGTTGACTCCAGCGGTCACACCACGGAATTTATAAATAATTGTGCACACTCGACAAGAGGACAATTAGATGGATACTATATAGAGAACATCACATACACAGTTAATTGTTGTGGAGTATACGATCCTATGGCCATGGAGAAATACCAAAGGGATGCGTCTCTCTACCGCTTTTATTTTTACAATTTTAAGTCTTTTTCTTAACTATAAATGTATTTATAGTTGAATAAATTTCCTTCTTATTCTACCCCTTTTTCTGACTTATGGGTATATATGCAGCCCCGTGATATTATACTAGCCTGCGGCCATACTAGGTGTGCAAGTTTAAAAAGTCATTTTAATTTCCAATAGATGCGCTCTTAACCTTATGAAGCATATGTTTATCTCTAAACGCTATTTTGTTTGTTAGTCATTTGTTTACAAAAGCCAGCTGTTTTTTAGTTGTTTATGTCTAAGTATCATACCTTTTTTGTGTGTTAAAAATGTCCAATTTCAAGCCAAATAAAGAGCATTTGCGGCAGGTAATGATTTTCTTGTTCAATCAAGAGAAAAAGGCATCTGAATGGCATCGAATTCTTGTAGAGACTTATGGCGATCTTGCTCCAACCGTCAAGACTTGTGAACGTTCGTTTCAACGTTTCAAAAGTGGTGATTTTAATGTTATTGATAATGAACGCGAAAATCGACCAAAAACGTTTGAGGAAGACGGCAAACTTCTCAAACCCGGCGACACAGTCAATACCGACCGCTACCGACAACAAATGGTCGATTTGAATCACGCATTGATCGAAAAACGCCCAGAATAGGCTCGAAGACAAAGCAAACTTACTCTGCAGCATGACAACGCTCCTGCACATTCAGCCAGATTGATCAAAGAAACGATTTCTTCGCTTGGTTGAGACTTCCTACCCCACCCGCCGTAATCACCAGACCTGGTGCCTTCTGACTATCATCTCATCTCATCGATGGGACACGCATTGGCTGAGCAATACTTCAACAATTTCGAGGATGTACGAAAATGGCTCGATGAATGGATTTCAATTAAAGATGAAGCATTCTTTTGGAATGGTATCCATAAATTACCCGAGGGATGGACAAAATGTGTAGAAAGCAAGAATAAAATACTTGGCTATTTTTATGAAATAACTGGGTATTTTTTTATGAAAAAAACGACATTTTAAACTTGCGCACCTGGTATTTGTACCTTTCGGTAACACAAATAAAAATTGTAAAAAATTGCCCGCTTTCGGCGGACACAATTTTAGCTTGGAGCCTACAGCGCACGCAAAACAACTTTGGTAGCTGATGCGAAAGTTTGAGGCTTGGCATCTTCAGAGCATGCGGATTTCCGTTGTTGCTTACACAGTTCTTGCTTTCCTTTCCGTCAGTGCACGACTGACTGAGCTCAAAAGGTATATTTTTTTATTCCAAAGTGTTGTGTGTTTTGTAGAAGACTGAAGCAGTTTAGCCTGCAATGAGCAAGCGAAGCGAGCTCGTTCGTGGAGCGATCCAAAGAAACTGTTCCTTAGTTTGGCTAGCGATAGCGAGCATTAGGGCAGCCTCTTAGTTTATAAAAAAGACGCATTCAATATCAATTGGCACTTATTGACGAAGAAGCGAACTACAAGAAATATCACTAAAAATTGTAAAATATTTTTAATACTGTAGCACAAATTTATAAACTTATGATTTTTCCTTATACACGTCCCTTAAGAAATCTATTGGTATTGAGTTATGTACTTCTGCTCATTTTTGAAAGAACATACAATGTGAAAAATATTTAAAACTGTAAATGCTTTCACGTCCCTTTGCTACATTTCCCCATTACAGACAAGTATGCCTGCCCATATATGCAAGTTATATCTCATTATGTATGTTACAGAATACATTATATTTTCAAATATTTAACTTTATCGTTACCGATGGAATTGCCGCTAGCGATAGAATCTGAATCATAATGACGCAATAAATCATAATCAACTAATAGGAATAGAATTTAAATGATGTTATCAATATATAACAAAATATCAACATTAATCATTCTTATAATAGTCTTACAATTAGATTACCTCAATGAAGTTGCCTAACAGATCCCCGTGGAACTTAATTTACAACCAAGATTATGTCAGTGGGTGTGACTTTAGACAGGTCATGCGGAGTGAATTCGAATGTTATGAGTGAGCAACATCAAAATTGCATTATTTATCAATACTCGGGATTTGAAATAGATCGTAAGCCAGACTGGATATCAACATCGCATCTTATATTTAATTTTTCGGCAAAGAACTAATTTATAGATTAGGATGAATTTAAAAGACGATTGTTCAAATGCAAACAGTTTTGAATTTAAAAGTTTTCCGGCTCAGCCCAGAAGAATGCATATGGAAACAGTAATCATGTGGAAGAGAAGCTATCTTATACTCTTTAAAATGGGAACATAATAGATATTGCTGCGTGAAAGATTTAACATGAATCGGAAATTTTTAATAGTACTGACGTAAGGTAAAAAACTAGAACTGCCTAACAATGTTTACTTTTTTCGTCACGTGACTAAGATCTGAAGTCAAGTGAAGACAAGATGCTTAAGAAAAAATCTTTAATTACTTTCATAACTTGTAAATATAAATTCTACAGATAATTAGAGCAAAAATCTATGGTTTTTTCTTCTAAGAAGAAATATTTTAACTTTAAAAGCATTGCTGTTGACAACTTATTTTTAAAGCTGTAAATAATCTATGAACTTACAATTTGTTTTCTGTAGCTGCTTGCACCACTAAAGTTCTGTTTTTAGTAAAATCCCTCTTTCTTTCTTGCATTTATGAAGTTTTATTTTTTAATACATTTTCGTAAAATTAAAAAGTGTTGGTTGAACTTGAGCATTTGATTTATCAATACAATCAATACTATCAAAAACAATAATGACAACAAAAAGTTTGTCTAGCCATCTCCTAATTGTAAGGTAAAGATAAATTTCCCTCATAGTTTTGTTCAAGCTGATAGGCACATTTAAATGGTGGGGAATATCATAATTTCGAACGGAAGCAAAGAGACGGTGTACTTTCTGTTTTCTCTCTAATTTTGTGGATGAAAGTAATACTATAACTGATTCATTTTCACCGACACAGATTTGGTTGAAAACTTCGCATCCCCCACACAGGAAACAGGATAATTTAAATTTATGCTGGACGTTGCTGATAGTGTAATTATTTGTGAAGACGACAAGCCCAGAGCTCAATATCTTACACTATCTAGATCTCACGTTGATCTTAAGACAAGGAGAAAATATTATTTTAGTTGGGTTCTAAATGCTTACCGCAGTTCTCCAGAGAAGCTTGTTACTTGTAATGAGAGGAATAGTTTAAAAAAGGTATTTAATCTTCCGTATGGGTTAGTTGGCATACAAGAATAAGCTTGTCTGGGTCTAGATCTAGTTGTTACTTGGACGTTTTGTAGTTGCATTAGATAATTAATAATTGCAATGTCAATGCTTTTTCTTCCTTCTCTTTTAAATTCGTATGCTGAATAGCTATAATTCTGTGATAAAATGTACTGTTAACTAGCAGTATCTACGGAAGAAAACACTCTGTGGAGAATATGGTTCTATAAAAATTATGTGCCGCATGCGTTCTATAGATACCACCCAGAGAATTCAAGAACAATGTTTTTTTATCAGTAATATATTGGAACTGTTCTAATCTAAATTCAGCTTGAGGAGCTTTAAAAGTCTTCTCTGTTCAAACAGTTCTAAAAGTCAATTCTGTTCAATGAGCTCTAAAAGTCAATTCGGTTCAATGAGCCCTAAAAGTCAATTCGGTTCAATGAGCTCTAAAAGTCATTTCGGTTCAATGAGCTCGAAAAGTCAATTCGGTTCAATGAGCCCTAAAAGTATATTTCAAAGTACACTATTCGTACAATGTGCTTAGCAATAGGGATGTAACGAATAGTGATTTGGCCGAATAGCCGAATATTCGGCCATTTCTCCCAGGCCGAAGCCAAATATTCGGCCATTTCTTCTAGGCCTAATTCCGAATATTCGTTTAACGTCTTAAGCCGAATACCGAATAGTCGGCGGCCGAATATTAAAATTTCTAGAAAATCGGCGTAATAGAAAGTATTTGTCAAATTTAAAACTATTTACCAAGTCAAGCACCAATTCCACACTTTAATCTATGATGTATGATTTAATTATAATTGTTAAGAATCTAAACTATTTAAAGTTAATGCATTTTCTGCATTGTTTTGAATGCAATAAAACTGATAATTTCACCCCTAAGTGGAATAGAAATGACAGGTTTTAATGTAAGCATTAACATTCTTTTACCGATTATTTAATTCAAATTGAAGAAATACTATTGCTTAGTGAACTTTGTACAAACAAGTGACCTTCTTCAAAATAGTTTTATGAAGGTATTTTAAACGTAATAAAAAGTTAATATTTTTATTTTACGAGGGTTTTTTACGGGCCTATTGTCAAAAGATCTATTGAAATTTATTGCATTTAACAGGAATACATTTCTATTTTCAAAAACTGCAGAAACTTACGCCATCTTGATATTCATGAAAAATTCTAGGCTTTTCACATTTCTCTTTTACCCAATATCAGTCTACCCATAAAAAGTCTGACTTGAATAATAACAAAGTAAAAGTCTCAATTAACTATTGCCAGCTTCTATTACCAGCTTATAAAATGCAATATTATAACCTTAAAATATGTTTTTGCTCAGCCAAACCTATAAGCTCAGTCAAACTCCAGTACTTTGCTCAGTCAAACCTGCTTAAAAAAAAAGTAGTTTTTCCCAAAATTGTTTTTATTTATTAGAACTTTATAGTAATGTGTTCTTTTGCAATGACTATAATTCAATTTAAAAATTTTAAATCTACTAATTTCTTAATTTTTTTAGATTTCAACTGTAGCAGAACTATTCGGCAGAATAGCCCAACAATATTCGGCCAGGCCGAATTTGATCTTACAGCGTATTCGGCCAGACCGAATATTCTGCTAGATCATGAAATAACTATTCGACCAAGGGGCCGAATAGGCCGAATACTCGTTACATCCCTACTTCTCATATTGGCTGATTCACACTGAAATATACATATAATCATAGAAATATACTCATTTCCGATGACCAATGCTATCATAAGCTTTACGAACTCATTAAACTCTCAACTTATCTAAACGTAGAAAAGAAAAAAGGGCAAAATTTGAGATTCCGATAAGGATAATAATTTAAACCGGAAAAATAAAAAATTGAAACTTCTATTAAAAGTTTTTAGTTTCGCATCCACCAAAAAAGATATGCCCTAAAACGTACAGCCATAATGAGGCAGCAGTTTATTTATATTTTATTCATAATAAATTTCCAACTCACTTTTCTTAGGTTTCATGGTTCATTACTGAAAAATAAAGAAATTATGAAAAAGAAGAAAATATTTTTTAAAAGCGTGCAAAGTTTGATGAAAATGGAATATTTTTCAGCTAAATTTTTAAACACTATTTATCAGAGAAACCTTAATATTATTTCTTTGCCGAAGCTATCCAAGCTATATATTGGAATCCCAAGGGCGAGAAATTTTGGGAGGAAGAATTATTGTTTTAAACATCCTCAAAGTGTTAAAGCATCATTAATTTTAGATCGTAAAAATTATTTAACGCGTATACTGCATATGTAGTGCGTGAGGGGAGAATCGTTCAAAGAATAATGATAATGTTATAAATAGTAAAATATTTTGTAACATTTCTTATAAAAATGAAAAATTCTCGGTTATAATCTTTTGCAGAAGATTCTCCTAAAATTTAGTAACAATAGTATCACAACATTCCACATTTTGATGCGAATGGATAATTTTAAATTTAAAAAAAATGTTAAATGAATTTCACAGAAAAATCACTAACCGCCATTTATTAATTTTTAAAAAAATTTCTAAATATTTTTTCTGCAATAAAACGTAGCTTTTCAAACAATCAAAAATAACATTCTTTGTTCAAGAGCATTTAGAATTACTCTTTTGCAAGTTTGTGTAACCAAATTTATTGTTTTTAGATACAATTCTACAAGCTTTTATGTTCAATTCAGGTGCATATGATGGTTTGAAAAGAAGAATTTCAAAAATTAATTCCATCAACATCTTTCAATTTTTAAATTATTTTCACAAAAGTACAGATTAAATTAATTAATTAATTAATTATAAATTAAATTATTTTAGTTTTACAAGGAAAAAGAACGAATAACCTATGTATTTTCCCTTTGTACAACCGTTGCACGGAAAAACTTAGCTCGCCTAAATTACTCGATGCAATCGCGTTCTGTGAAACAGAAAATTTATCAGACAAAATAAAAAAAATAATCTTTTAAACCAGGCAGATACTTTTAAGACTTGTCGTGCAAGTATAAAGCATTTTTAAAGAAAATAATTTGATTAAAACTCCATTAGTTTTTTTTTCTTTTTGCTTCAATCAACAACATTACAAAAACTAACAAGCGACTACTTGTATACGACCGCAGGATACAAATTGGAAAAAATGAATATTTCAATGGTTAAAAAAAAAATATTTTTTTGACTGAATAAGTGCCCTATGCTTAAAGCATTTTTCAATAATCCCTTTTTAGCCTACTTTCCCGTAAAAGTAAAAAAAAATAATAATAAAGCATGAAAGAAGGCTTAATGTATCGTGAAAATATCGTTAAAAATCAAGAAAAGTCAAAAATAAGTTAAGTAATTAAATAAAGATTGAAAAATAAAAAATTTGAAAGTAGGGTTTTGAGATGGGGAAAAAGTGTGTCTGTCGGTCTGTCGGTCTGTCTGTCTGTCGGTCTGTCGGTCTGTCGGTCTGTCTGTCTGTCTGTCGGTCTGTCCCCCCCTAATAACTTTTGAACGAATTGTCCGATTCAAAAAATTCTTTTTGCATTCGAAAGATCTCGGCGAGGAACATTTTTAATTTTTTTTTTCCCTTAAAAATTTTAAAATTTATGGGCGAAAATAAAGCAAATTATGTAAAATTTGGGTACAAGATCCAAGTTCCCATGAACAAGCTCACTGGAAGAAGTTCTTGGCGTGAAATATTGATTTGAACAATTTTTGTTCATTTTTGAACAGTTCAAAAAAAATTAACATACCGCCTACGGGGAAATTTCAATCCTATATAATTCCTGATCTAACGGACCGATTTGCTTGGAACAAACTTTATCGGAAAGCTCTTATGACGTAGAACATGTACAAATAGAAAGTACATCCAGAACTAAGGAGCCTATTTTCCTATGAAATTTTTTGATCGGGATTTTCAAGAATATTTTTGAATCAATGAATGATTAAATGAATAAGCAAAATAATGAATGAATAAATGAGTGACTAAATACATGAATGACTTAATAAATGAATGTTTGAATGTCTATTAACCGTTGAAAAAGGTATATTTGAACCAATTAAGAACTAAAACTAAACGAGAAAAACAGAGAGAGAGAGATAGCTAGATTATAAATTTGAATTCGGTGTATACGGGGAAGTAGGCTCGTATAGTTCTAGACGGAACTTCTTGTTTGTATGAATTTGTTATAAAATTATTAACTTGAATGGAAAAATAAATAAATAAATAAGTAAAATAAAAATAAACTGAAATTCTTTCTAGCAGTAACGTGTGATCATAAAATGTTTTCCCTTCAAAGGTTAATTCAACTCAGTTGTTCTTTTGTGCACTAATAACAATACCCGCACGACGACACGCGTGCTAAGAGTTTAAATAACTTAGCCAAGAGCAACGTTGAAGAGGAGCAATATATCCTCTCTCATGAGCTAAAAAAATGAGCGTTTAATTAATTTAATCAAAATGAAGTACTCGCGCCACAGTATTGCATACGATGAATTCAGATATAAGCAGAGAACACATTTCCGATACGATATTTCTCGCTCCAGGAGCTTACAAGAAATATGTATTTTGGCGATAAAATTTTATTTCTGGTTAGGCAGCGGACATCTTCCTAGTCACATCTTGGTGTCAAAAAAAAAAAAAAAGGAAAAGAAAAAGGATCGCCAAAAAAATCAAGGGGTACCCGATTGTAAACTGTTACCGAAATATGGCCCTGCAGTGCGCAGAAAACAAAAAAAAAAAAAGAACGGAAGATAATTTTATTGATTTAATTAAAGTTTTCCCGCCACAACGTTGCTCGTGATAAATGCCAATATGGACAGTGAAATTAATGCAGGGGTTTGAATTTTTCAAATGTTCTAAATTTGATAATTTTTGCTTTGGATGAAAATTTTTAAGTAACTTTCCCAGTCTATTACATATTGTATTAAGAATTGCAACAGTTATATAAATCTTAAGAACAAGACATGCTCGTGAGATGATTCAATAGTTAGATTGCTGGAAAATTAGTTATGTGGGGATACTTGCAAATGTAAAATATAGTTTGATAAATGCAAGATTTTTGAAAAGTGATGTGCAATTTTTATGTAAAACTAGCGGTACCCGCACGGCGCTGCTCGTGCTGAATTTTAACCGTACCTAAAAAACGTAAGCACAATTTCATTAGTGTGTTCCGATTTATCGCCAATGACTAATTTAAAAAGTCAAATTGTAGCGTGTCATATTCGCCACGTTATTTGAAATCTATTATAAACCATACCTATTCCTTTTCTGGCTATATTTATTTAAATTCTATTGCTAAATCCAGGAAATCGATAAATCGGGAGAGAATATTTTTACCAAGTTCAATCTTGAATTAAAAACCTATTGCTAATTTTAGAAAAACGTTAAATCGAAGGTATGCTGTATTATTGTTTTTCCGTTGATAACTAAACTGATGTCTCTGTATTTTGAAAAATAAGCTTTATATTGAAATTAAGCTAACACTATTCACCCAGAGTAGAGGAAACTACTAATTATTATTTTTGGATCAAGGTAAGCCTTAAGAAATCGCACTAAAAAACTTATAACTGGCGTTCTTATTGACTTAGAAACTTAGAACAAATATCATCTTGTGCAGAAAAATTAGCGCTTTCGACCGATAGATTACATTAATATGTGCAAAGTTTTTTTCACCCTCATATTGGGGAATTTATGTGGACAATTGCGTAAAATTGTAATAAAAAAAAGAACTACCTGTAGGATTTTTTTTTTTTCAGAAACTTTCGCTGGAGTGTACTCAACAACTTCCCAAAGTTTCATGGCGATCGGATGAATCATAGAGTATGTATGTCGTTTTTTTGTTTGTTTGTTTGTCCACTCATAACTTCGCACCAGATGAAGCGATTTTCATGATTTTTTTTCAATCGATCGAGGGTGGTTTCCCATAGGTCCCGTACCTTCGTTTGACCATATTCGATAAATAGAACAAAAGTAATTGGCAGAAATGTAGTACTTTTTTTGTTTTTTCATCCATAACTTTTGACTAAATGAACCGATTTTGATGATTTTTTCTTCAATCGATAGAGGGTCGTCTAACTCAAATATTGCAAATCAATTTGACTACATTTGTTTTTTAGAAAAAACGTTACGGGTGAAAAATAAGTATTTTTTATTTTAATTGGAAAGGCTTGGCTTGATTTTTCTTTGTTGGGAAATCTATTAATAAATATAAAAGTCATTGTTGAAAACATGTTTGTTGTCATGGGCTATAATATTAAAAGAAATTACAGCAAGAGTTTGACTGAAGGCGAAAATTAATCCAGTCAGTTTGTTTGCTAAAATCGACTTCAAAGGGGAATTTATCATACAAATGATTAGTTTTAGTGTCATTCATTCAAAGAAGTTTTGCCCTTTGATATGGATTTTTTTTAAATAGAGTATTTATATAAAAAATGTATTTACACTAAAAAGAATAAAATAAAAAATTTTTTATAAAAAAACAGAACCGACTTCAAATCAAAAATTGCGCTAAAAAGTAAAAAATAAACTCATTCTTTAGACAACATCGATGTGACTTTTAAACATAGTTTTAGAAGTCGGTGCAAAATGATGAGTTTAATTACCATTATACCATTTGCTACTTGATATTGGAACTGTTGCTAACTCTGCGAAAATATATATATTTGTAATTGGGGATTCATGATTACAAAAGATTTTATGTATCCTGATTTTGCACCGACTTCTAAAACTATGTTTAAAAGTCACATCGATGTCGTCTAAAGAATGAATTTTTATTTTTTACTTTTTAGCGCAATTTTTGATTTGAAGTCGGTTCTGTTTTTTTATAAAAAAATTTTTATTATATATATAGATAGTTTGATAAATGCAAGATATTTGTAAAGTAATGTGTAATCTTTATGTAAAATTAGAAATGATAACACAGTTTCTTTGCTTTCATTGATTTTCTTCACTGGGGCCGCAATCGCGAATAAAAGTAAAAATAATTCACTTCCAATGATAAGTTGCCAGAAACAGAATATTTCGTACTCAAATGAAAGCGGAACTAACTTCCACACCTATTTCATTTTGAATAGGTTTTGTCAAAATAAGTTCGTTGAGACGTTGACATTGCCGGCTCGCAATTTTTGTAAAACAAGATTCCGAAGAAGACGTCAAAAACATTTTGTACTTACTGTCAAACAGCTTTAAACTGAATAAAACCCGAGCATCCATTTTAAATATAAATAAGGAACTGCGAATGTAAATATTATAAGCAGTATTTCTATATTTGAAGCAGCTTTAGGAAAATAAAACATTTATACATCTAAATTATATGAATTGATACGAGCAATTCGTTAACGTAATGAAGAAATATTTTAACATCTTGTAAGTAATTGAAAGAAATCAGACTATTTTGGAGTGTGAAGGAATTACAATTAAAAAAAATAAGTCAAAATTTGGAAAACTGCCGAAAAAAGAGAAAGAATGATTAATTACAAAAGTAAAACAAGATAATTAAATTGAAGTTCAAAAAGCAAATTTCTGAATGTAGGCTTGAGATGGCATTTTGTCTATCCGTCTGCATGACTATACAATAGAATTACTGTTAATGAAAAGTATCAGATAAAGAGAACTGTTTTTGTTCAAAAGATATTTTCCAAAAAGTTTGACTTTCAATTAAAAAAATCCAGCTTTTGCGTACTACCTTTTCATTCATAACTGTCTTCTTGGATTCAAAATAGATTCATTCAACCTTGAAACACATGGCTGCAATTCTATTGCTACTTCTTGCACTTGCATTTTTACTTAGCGTTTTAAATTTTCAATGCACCCCACAATGGTTAATATTTTACTTTTCCTTATTTCCATTTTTATTTTTTTTATTTGGACAGTTGTGTTAAATACTGAACAGTTGGAAAAAAAAATTGTTTTCTTTTTTTGATGAAAATTTAATCTTTTTTATCTGATGACAAAATAGGTGCTTTGCTCGAAAACTTTGTTTAAAAAGTGTATCGATATATATGACATAAAATACATAAAAGCGTTCTTTGTTTCAATCATACTAAGAGTATTTTTATTATTTTAAAAGAGGTTAAAAATATTTTACTTTAGTACTAACTATCAGAATTTAGATAATGTTATCTAGAAGCTATAAAACTTTGTTTGCACCTGAAAAAAAAAAAAAAAGATAAAATAAAAATAAAAGTATTTTTTGCATGTACAGTAAAACCCCGTTATACCGCGCCTCAGTATACCGCGTCATCGGATATATGACGATCATGTCCCCGGACGTTTAAACCACCCTTTATCATTGCCATTTAAAGGTGATTCCTTATTTACAACTATAAATAAAGCCAGCCAGAAAACACAAATATTCTATCAAAAGAGCTCCCATGAGATAACCTACTATTCCACCTCTATGCTCCCATCCCCTTACCACACACACTAACAGATACAGCCCTATTGTACACCTATTTCATGCTTTTCTGTCTTTCAACCTATTGCTCTATACAGCTTGATTTCAAAATCGGGTGCAATCGCTCTGACTTGTTTCTCTTGACATGGGTGGAACTCGATCTGTCAGGAACTGTTCAATTCAATGTTTAACTATTCCATTTTCAGAAGTCTAGTTATGCGTGTGTAACTTCTATTATAGCGCTATCAACTTCTGTATTCCATAATCTTTAGCATTCCGGAAAAGTAAACATATTCTCCAGTGTATGCAGGCTTAAAGAAGTGTTCTTTGAGAAGTGCGTTCCTCCCCTCCCAAAAGTTTTTCTTGAGACCTCTCCCCCTTCACAATCTCATGTTGGTAACATAAAGAGATTTTTAGGCCCCTTTTTCTCTCGAAACACACTTGGTTTATAACCTATATCTCGATAGACTGATTGCGCAGCTGAGATGTGTGCTTCTTGCACAGCAATTACAGTGAATAAAATGGCAGCAAAGACGAACAGAAAAAATTATACCATAGAAGGAAAGTTGCGAGTAATTGATAAAGTTAAAAATAATGTAACAAAAGCGAGTATTATTTCGTGAATATGGTTCCGCGGTATATAGAAAAGAAATCAACAAAAATAAAAACAAACTCATACTTGACATACGGGTAAAATAACGAACGGCTTTCAAAATTCGAAGTTTGCAAATGCATAAGAGAAATGTGCTACATCAGTCAATTTCATTTTTGATGTCTTCAATAATGCTTTTTATTACTAAAATTTGATACTTGTTATTATTATTAATGTATTAATAACAATTATTATAAATATTGTTCATTTCTTGATGCTGTCTGATATTAGCAGAAATTTGTCGATCAAACTGAGAAAAAATTATTTTCTTAAAAAGCAGAGGGAAAAAAAGTCATAGATACTGCTTTTGTTTAGAGTATTTATTTTATTGTATTAAAAAACACATATAAAATCGTAGAGCTCCGATTCGATGTATTTTTACCGAAAGAAAAATGAAACTTGAATTTTAAAGCGTAAATTAAATAGCCCCTATATTTTTTAAGTTGTAGTTATTCTTTTAAAACTTTTTAAGTTGTGGTTACTATTTTTTAAATTTTAAAATATTTTTTCTTTGACGTACCGAGCTTGCGCGGGTTATCTCGAAAATTGAATCATTCTCCAAGGGGTAAAAACGTGAAATCACGTGACAAACGTCCAACAGGTTCTCCCAAAAAATAAATTAATTTAGTTAAAATTCTCCGTTTGAATGCGACAACAATCCTGAACATTCCCTATTTGAATAAGGACAACAGTCCCAAAAAATCTTCATTAGAACAGCGAACAGTTTCGTTAGAACTCAGGTGTCTGAAATTAGTTATTGCCTTTTTGTGCTTTAAACGTAGTTTTTAACCGACTTCACAAAGAAAGGAGGTTATACATTCATACTGTATGTATGTCGGTTTTTTTTTTTTTTTTTTTTTTTTTTTTTTGTCCTCTCATAACTTCTCACCGGATGAACGGATTTTCATGATTTTTTTTTTATTCGATCGAGTTTGGTTTCCCATAGGTCCCGTATCTTAGACCATATTCGATTCATAGAGCAAAAGTAATGGGCAGAAATGCAGTATGTTTTTTGTTTTTTCATCCATAACTTTTGACTAAATGAACCGATTCTTTCTTCAATCGATAGAGGGTCGCCTAACTCAAATATCGTACATCAATCTGACTTCATTTGATTTTTAGAAAAAAGGTTGCGGGTGAAAAATAAGTATTTTTTATTTTAATGGAAAAGGCTTGGCTTGATTTTTCTCTGTTGGGAAAACTTTTAATAAATATAAAAGTCGTTGTTTAAAAAGTGTTTGTTGCTATTGTGCTATAATATTAAAAGAAATTACAGCAAGAGTTTGACTGAAGGCTTCTCTGAGGCAAAAATTAAATACAATCAGTTTGTTTGCTAAAATCGACTTCAAAACGGAATTTTTAGTTTTTAGTGTCATTCATTCAAAGAAGGTTTGCCCTTTGATATGGATTTGAAAAAAATAATAGTGTATTTATATAGAAAATGTATTTACACTAAAAATAATAAAATAAAATAATTTTTATAAAAAAATAGAACCTACTTCAAATTATAAATTGCGCTAAAAAGTGAAAAATAAATTAATTTTTTAAACAACATCGATGTGACTTTAAACATAGTTTTAAAAGTCGGTGCAAAATTATGAGTCTAATTACCATTACACCATTTGCTACTTCATATTCAAACTGTTTCTAATTCTGGGAAAATATACATATTTCTAATTGATTCATGATTACAAAAGATTTCATCTATCCCAGTTTTGCACCGACTTCTAAAACTATGTTTAAAAGTCATATCGATGTTGTTTAAAAAATTAATTCATTTTCCACTTTTTAGCGCAATTTATAATTCGAAGTCGGTTTTATTTTTTTTTTATAAAAAATATTTTATTATTTTATTTTTAATGAAACGATATCTTTAAAACAGGTTTTTAAATACAAAATTTCCTATATTTGGCATCGGTTAGAGAAATCTTCAGAAATTAATTGAAATGCAATATTCATTCTATTATCTATATAGCATTTTATTCCTTTATGTCACATTCGATGACGATAACGCGTAACTCGAACAAGTGGGAATACCAAAAGCAATAACCCAAATTACGCTCATCAGCAAAGTGTGATGCAGCAAAAATACCAATAAGAAACGTACCAACCGGAAGAAATTGATCCAACACACTTAAAAAAAACATTGAAGACGTTGCAGTATATGAGCGGTATGTACCTCAAGGGACAGTTCAAAAGGTTAAATAAAATGCTGAAACGTTGTAGAATTTGGAATTGAAAGTAAAATGGCGAATATGTTTCGTAAATTTTCTCGTTCGGGGAAAATTTTGCTTAGGAAAAACGACACTAAGTTTGAAAATAATTCTTCCAAGTAAAAAATATAACTACAGAGTTCGAAGTTTTAATTTTTATGCAACTGCTCACCTAAGTGTAAATTTCGCCAAAAAATCATACTAAAATATTTGACCTTTTTTTTTTTTTTCCTTTCTTTCTTTCTGTTTTTTACTTCACACAAATGTTTAGAGTAAAAAAAAAAAAAACTTTCGTTTCAATTACTTCAGTTACAATTTCAGCTCATAATTAGAACTTCAGTGGCTTCCTCTTGTAAGCGCATAAATTCACAAAATGGTATAAACAGCTTATATAATAGCCCCCCCCCCCCAAAAAAAAAATATCTAAATTAAATGTCAAACGATCAAAGTCGGTACAAAACAGATATTCTTTCAAGATATCTCAAAGTAGGATTGAATAAAGTGAGATATAATTTCAACATTTAGTGTGTTTTCCTTGAAAAAGGATATTTCAGAGATACATTTATCTAAGCAAAAACGAAAGTCGTAAACAGTGAAACATTCCATATTGAAAAGCAACGTGGTGTGAAATTGCGCATGCTATGCTCTTTGTGAATCTTGAGCTTTTCTTTTGCGGAAAAAATAGCTAATTTATAGTGCTAATTTAAAGAATTTAATTGAGAGGTGATGCTACAAATAACGGAAATACCGAAAGTACGTTTATCGTCGCGCTTTTTCCCAATCCAATCTTAAAACAGATAACGCAAGAGAGAAAACCTACGCTAAAAGTTCTAGAGTTCAAACAAATATTCCATTTCTTTTTTACCCCCATAAAACAAGAAAAAAACATTAGAGAAAACAAGCGATGAAAATTTACCTAACTAAAATTTAGTGGTTAAATCACCAAATTTCAACTATTTAAATGAAAAAATAGAATTTTTTCTTAAATGCAGTACATGAATATAACTAGTAATACAAATTTATGTCACAAAAACACTCCAATAAAATTGCAGACACGTGTTTTGGTGTTGCAAGGAACACCTTTTTAAATTCAAAACATTCTTTTAAACGAAAATTAATTACTTGGCCGATCTTTCGTCGGATGTCCATTCACCCATAAGTTCATATCTTTTGTATTGAAAAAAGAGGATCTTTGTAAACCAAAAACACGTGTCTGAAATTTAATTTGCATGTGAATGCATTGCAACGGCGTTACTGCTGCCTTAGTTTAAAATGTGTAGAATTTCGCCTGAATAGGAATGTGACGGACCTACGGACCTTTTTTTTTTTTTTTGACACATAATTGATTATTAGTGGAAAAAACTTTTTTTGTTTTTACTCTTAATTTTAAAAATTATTATTTTTTCAATATTTGCTTTGACTAAAATAATACGATTTATTATCTATTGATATAACAGTTTGAACTAAACGAGCTCTATTATTTTATTCATTGCATATAAAATACAATTGATGTCATTTAAATGTTAAAAAAGGGTTTTTCTTAATCCATTTTTGACTTTTTGTATTGTTTAAATCTTTTGTAACAATAATTTTATTTTATTTTTTAACTTTTGTTTTGCGTTATCTTTATTTCTTTATTTTGTTCTCAGCGTGTTTTCACAACGGTTTAAAATTTCCTTTTTTTTTTCTTTTTCCTTTTCTTTTTTTTTCAAATAATTATTTAAACAAGGGAAAAGGGCATTGTTGATTCCCCAAAAAACGCACACTTTGTAGCCCATTCGTGACAGCTATATTCCAATAATAAAATTGTAATTAAAAAAGATAATTAGTATAATTTTTCACTTAAGAAATAAAACAAAAAAATGTATTCACTTTTTTATTAATAATATTAAAAAAGTTTAGCTGCTAGCCATCTCTTTTTCCCCGTACTGTTCACATATAACATAATTTGGAATCCAAACATCAGAACTAATTGCATAAAATAGATGGTATGCGCTAAAGTAATCTCTTTTAGTTCTGTACGAAATTATTATTTTATCATAAATGTAGCGTTTTAATTACTTCATTTTATCATTTAATTCACACTTATTCCTTTTCAAAAAATTAGTATTTTCCAAACACAATGTATTTAAAGTGAAAGTAATTAGCACCACATAATACACTACATTCAAAAAACTAACAAAATCTTCACTAAATATATACAAAAAATAGCAAATATACATTCATTAAAATTTCAAGAACGTAAATATTTAACAATTATTAACTTCCATTTTTGTGCCAGCGTATAACAAGTTTGAAGGATATTTTTCTAAATTTCTAACTTTGGGGGTCATTTTTAGGTGCAAAAACACATTGTGTTTCCAGCGACTTTAATATTTTATTTTTTATTGATGCATGACTTTAATTAACCTATCATCTTTTTAATACATTAAATAA
The DNA here is from genome assembly GCA_038502835.1 of Octonoba sinensis. Taxonomy (NCBI): domain Eukaryota; kingdom Metazoa; phylum Arthropoda; class Arachnida; order Araneae; family Uloboridae; genus Octonoba; species Octonoba sinensis. The sequence continues at coordinate 69,431,651 of CM076604.1, forward strand.
ATAAATTCAAAAGTTAAATTACATTTTTTTCAAATACGTATGAAACTTTAAACTGATAGTGGAATGAAACGTTTTATATACGCATTTAGAAATTAACTTGTGCCTTTTTTATTGAAGTTTTAGGCTTACAATTTCCCCTCCCCCCCCCCTCCTCCTCCGCTCCTATAAACTAATACTCAGTCTTTTTTTTTTAATTTTGAATAAATTTGTTTAACTCAGATTGTGATAGAATGTATGGAAATTTTAAGATTTCTTTTTGTGTCAAAAATAGTAAGAAGACTTTTTTCTTTTACCTTGTGTTGTCACAACTAGTACGGTTATGACGAAAATTAACATCCTGAGATCGTGTTAGCCATCCACATCAACTAGCAGCGTGCAAGGGCTTCACTGACAACTAAACAAAACTCGCCGCGTTCAGTTCCACAATCGTAAAGCGAATCTGGCGCCGCCCTAGCTATTGACTGATTCTGTCGTAAGGTGGCGCAACGCTACAGAAGCTAGAATAGTGTTTTATTTAGGCTACATAACGGATGCTTTGAGCTTAAGCTAAGGAGGTTCTTCAAAATGGCATGCAGCTCGTTTAAAGCTATAAACGGTCCTAACTGAATCCCAATAAATTTATACATTTTTAAAATTATTATTCATTCATGGTATGGAGTCATCAGTTGACTGATTAACCATTTTGGTTAATTTTAAATTACGAACGTAGCAGCGCATCCGATGATGCTTAATCGCGTAAAAAAGGACAATTCGAAATTCAATGATGTAGATTTCTTGAAACGATTAGGTTTTTCAAAATATTTGTTTCAATTTTGTCTCTTGAATTTTTTTGTTGAAAACCAAAAATTTATAGAGAGTGGGAAGGAACCAGAGGCTCCTTCCAGACCCTAACAAATAACAAACTAAAATTCTGCTGGATATAAATTTTTAACCATTACTTTTTGCTCTATTTTACATGGTGACAAAACTTTTAAAACTCTACGCTTATTTAGTTTTTCTTTTATTTATTTTTTAATTTTGTTAAAGAATGCTTTACATGTATTTTTAAAGATGCACAAAATAGCGTTCAATATAAACTGCTAAATGCACAAGTTCAGTTAAGCTGGCATTTTGTTGATTCGCTCTTTGTTGTAAATCGGAAACTAATTGAAAATTGTTTGAAAATGGGGGGTAGGATGAAGTTTGTTATCTCTTTAAGCAAATAATACTTCCCTGCCTATGTATTTTCTCTTGATATTTATACCATGAATTTTAAAAAGTATAATAGCTTATAAACATGGGAGTAAAAGGAAAAAAACCCAGCAGAAAAGGACCATTAATGAATAGCTCCTAAACAGTCCCCCCCCCCCCCCGAAAAAAAGGTCTGGATAGGTCACTCTTTGTAAAAACTAAAAAATAATTTTCCAATATCGACGAGATTTAGTGGTTCAGTGGTTCAAAAAACAGGAAAGAAATATCACACAAACTACAAATTCGAATTTTAGTCTTTTAAATTTTGTACAAATTTAAAGTCTTAATTTTCACCTTTCATTTTTAATCATCACCTTTCCTTTTCATTTTTTTTTTTTGTGTTTCATTTTTAGAAGTAGGTATGTAGGTATGATACTAAGTATATATCACTCATTTTTCCAATTTTTTATTAGTTTTAAAAGGATTTACTTTTCTTAGGAAAAAATTCTTTCGTTGTCAGAAAAAATTTAAATTTAGAAAACAATTATTTTTTATGAATGACAGTTGTTGCAATGGGCCATAGAATGATAAATATAAAGAAAAAGTATTGAAATAAAATCTTACTGTAAAATGCCAGACAATGTGATTCCATTTTCTGCAGAATAATATACGTAAAGTAAATATTTACGTAATTAACGGTTGTATTTAAATATAGTACACATTTAAATAACTTAAAACATAAATTAATGCAAATGTTAAATTATATTGGGATTTTATTTTTCCCGGTGTAAAATGGTTTGTTTTCGGGAATAAGTAACTATGTTATGTTGTAACGGATGGTGGTGCGAAATATTACTGAATCGGAGAAGGTTTAGGGGCATAATTGTTTTAAGGGGACTAGGCACCTTTTGACAATTTTTCTTTATTTAAGAACTTTTACCTATTTCATTTGTATATTATGAGCTGCAATTGTGCAACAAAATAATTTTCACGTGAAAAATCAAAATTCAACTAACAGAAAATTTTAAAATTTTATTTTATTAAAAAATTTTAACAATTTTAAATTTCCTTCTTCTTCTTCATTTCTTGACCAATTTTTTTTAAAGTACTTATTATAGTATGGTTTACAATTTTGGTGATGGGTTTTGCTATTAATTAATTATTTTTTGAGAAAAAAGTTTTTAAAGTTACATCGATGGTAGAACAAAGGAAAAAAAACGACTTGTGTTACATTTTCATTAATTTTTTTTTTTTTTTTTTTGCAAATATATAGCAAAATCCATCCCTAACTTTATCAAGCACATCATATTGAACACACACAAAAATTTCAAGTTGCTACATGAATATATAGAAGTTTTAGCATTTAAGTACTACAATATTGCGAAAAAACACAAACCGAAAAAACGCAGTTCAAAGAATACAAAATCCTACTAAAACATCAGAAATATTTGAATTCTCTTACTTCTTAATTACATTTATATTGGTTGTATCGCTTCAAAACTTCGCTCAGATATACTAGGAGAGTCAAACCACATTTCACGTAGAAAAATTGAAAAATCGGTATTTTCATCGATTTTCTACATTTGAAAGGTGCCGAGTCCCCTTAACACTAAACGGAAGCATTTTGGAGTACGCAGAAACAGGGAGAAAAGTGTGTACCGAGTCAGGTTGTGTTGTAGGAGCCGTACCTTTGAATATTACTCCACACGCACATAACTTGAACTTTATCAGACTACTTCATTTCAGTACTGATATCTTTTTTGCAATTATTCTTTCCTTTTCTAATGATTTTATACCAAATAAACTCTTAGATGAATTAAATTTCATGAAATAAGATTTCCTTTTTCTTATTTGATGCTTTTATCCATTCTCAACAGAGTGTTTTTAGAATATTAAACTAAACGAGAAACAGAAGACATTTTGAGACGATTAAAAATCTTAAACTCTTAATAACAAACGTTTGTAAAATCCATTATGAACAGAAATCGTTTTCTTGTAAATGCTCTTCGATTCAATTAAATATTATTTTTCGTTACCATCAAACTAAAAAATCAATTGCCATTAAGAAGTATATAATTTATTCCTTTTGTTCATTCTCATTTAGTTTTTGAGAGAGAGTTAATTCAATTTTGTGTTTTGAATATCATTCATTAAATGGAGACTTCTTATTGAAAAATTAAACTAACTCTGGCAATGCATATAAGACTTCTTCAAGAAAAGTAATTTGCAAGGGTATGTCAATACGTACCTCACGTAATGTTAAAAAATAATAATAATGAATAAAAATTATAATTGAAACAGCAAGTTTCGTCTCTAACTATACGAGTCTACTTTCCCGTATACACCAATATCAAATTGATAATATAGCTATCTCTGCTCTTTCTCATTTAGATTTAGTTCTTAATTACCTCAAGTATACTTCCAACAGTTAATATACTCATACATTGATTCTCTCATTCATTTGTTCATTCATTCATTTATTCATTCATTAAATCATTTATTCATTCTCTCATTCATTTATTCATTCATTCAATCATTTATTCATTCATTCATTCACTCATTCTCTTATTCATTCATTCTTTTGCTCATTCATTCTTTCACTCATTCATTCATTCTCTCGTTCATTTATTCATTCATTCACTCTCATTCATTTATTCATTCTTTCACGCGGATATCACGTGATAACAGTGATCGTTCATGAGTCCCTCTAGCAGTGAATTGCCTCCATTTCGCAGCAGCTGATTTTTAGCCTACTTTCCCATAAAAGTAAAAAAAAAAAAAAAAGCATGAAAGAAGGTTTAATGTATCGTTAAAAATAAAGAAAAGTCAAAAAAAAGTGAAGTAATTAAATAAAGATTGAAAATTAAAAAATTTGAAAGTAGGGTTTTGAGATGGGGAAAATGTGTGTGTCGGTCTGTCTGTCGGTCTGTCGGTCTGTCCCCCCCTAATAACTTTTGAACGAATTGTCCGATTGGAAAAATTCTTTTTGCATTCGAAAGATCTCGGCGAGGACATCTCATTTCCATATTTTACTTTTTGATTTGAACAATTTTTTGTTCAATTTTGAACAGTTCAAAAATTTTAACATTATCGCCTATGGACAAAATTGAAGCAAATTATGTAAACTATGGGCACAAGACCCAAGTTCCTATTGCAAGCTTATTGAAAGGAGTTCTCCTCGTGAAATATTGATTTGAACAGTTTTTGTACATTTTTGAACAGTTCAAAAAAAAAAAAAAATTGCGGCATTTTCCCATTATTCCGGCGCAGTCGATAAAGTCGACAATAATGATGAAACTAACGCCAAACGAAATATCGTCGTTGTTATCCTTTTGTGTGTTCCGTCGCCAAAAATTTTGTTAGGCGAGATTTGCGCCTTGATAATGAAAAAGTACCAAATTAACATTAGCGCATATGGGAAATTTCAATCCCATACAAGTCCTGATCTAAACGACGGATTGGCTCGCAACAAACTTTATCAGAAAGATATTACGCTGTAGAACATGTACTGATACGAAGTTCAACAAGAACTGAACAAGCCTGTTTTCCTATGAAATTTTTGATCGGGATTTTTAAGGGCATTTCTCAATAAATAAATAAATGAATGAATGAATGAGTGAAAGAATGAATGATTGAATCGATGAAAGAGTGAAAGAATTAATGAATGAATAAATGAATGATTGAAAGAACGAATGAATGAATAAATGAGTGAATACATGATAAAGTAATTAAATGAGTGAATGAATGAAAAAATAAATAAACGAGTGATAACTACATGAATGAGTAAATGAATGACTGAATAAATGAAAGAATGAATGACTGAGTGAATGAATATGTATTATCCGTTGAAAAAAGTATATTTGAAGTAATTAAGAACTAAAGCTAAATATGAAAGAGAGAGAAAGTGATAGCTATATTATAAATTTGAAGTTGGGTGTATACGGGAAAGTAGGCTCGTATAGTTCCAGACGGAACTTCTTGTTTATCTTGTTCGCCTATTTTACAACCAAAATAGAGGAAATATGCTTTCCTGCTTGCGTCATTAAAGCTCTTTGTCTGTGATTAAAATGTTAGGTTACCGCAATTGTAACAAAAGTTATTGGGATCATTAATGCATTTCCGCGACATTGCTGCAAATGTAATTATAAAATGACTGCGCGGGCATATAAAAGCTCAGTCTTCAACGAAGTAAAGTACCGCACTGACGAGAGAGCGAACACCTACACTCCTTTTATCAAAAAATACACCAGGCTGTTACGTAATAAGTCTGATGTTACTTAACAGATTGCAAAGAGTTGTGTGATACTTTCTGTGTGGTATAGACTGGCAAATGGACAAATGAAATATAGAGAACAAATTCTTGCATTTTACCTATAATATTTGTTTACTTTTTGAAATTCTTTTGTTTTTTCTCGAAATGTTTATTTTATTACACGTTTTATTAATTCATATACTTACAGGAACATCTAAAAACGAAATATTATTTATAATAATGCACAATAGATCAGTTTCCCCTTTAAAAGTGTTTAACAAACGTGACATTAAAGCATTATAGGTACATTATATCTTTGCACCCCTTAATCTTAGAAACGAGAGCCAAACATGGTGATATTCGGGTTCAGCACGTTGAATTCATCAAGAATTGACTGTTTTCAATTTTGTTACACGAACTTTGTCAAAAATTGTTGCCCAGTGTTATTCAAAATCCAACTCATTCTTTTTTTAAAAGAGCACCAAAAATTGTTAAAGAATAAATTGATTTTTGTAATTAGACCTAGAACAAAAAAGCTAGGAAATTAAATTGAGTACTGAAATACATATTTCGAAAATATGCTTAATATTAAAAGCCGTGAAGAATAAATCACGCAATTATAAATGCGTGGTGACTTTTACTCAAAAGGAAGAGAATAAGAATTATACATAGTAAGACCAGAAATATTTAAACAAATAAATAAATGAATAAACGAAAAAAAAAAAAAGGATTTTGAAAAAATGCAATTCAGCTAAATCACACTATAATGTTAAAAAAAAAAAAAACAATTTACATAAAAATAAGGCTATGAAATATACAACCTCCCGAGGTAGCAATTAGTCTATTACAAATTTCAACTTAACAGCACTGATTAAAGTAGAAGTTAAAATACAGTTGAACTTCCTTGATACGAACACGGTTAATACGAAATCACGGCTAAAACGAACATTTTGGTCATCAAGTTTGGTTTACTGTTGAATTACACTAACTATCTCACGCATATTACGAAGGCTAAAATACAAATTTAGACTAAGACGAACAAAATTTCTGACCTATTCACGAAAAATTTTCTCGATTTCTGTATAATTATTTTTTTTAATAGAAATTGTTGGTTATTTTGAGTCACTGTAAACCACCAAGTACACATGATAACCTTTAATGTACCTAAAACAACACCCATAAACAACTACCCATTAAGTATTTTTTCTGAAATTGTTGAATTTTAATAGGGAAGGTCACTTTTTATCAATGAACTGGTAAGATTTAAAACTATATTAGTAAAAATAAATCAATTGTTTTCACTATTTATTTTACTTTGTATTATAAATAATACTAATTATTTTTAAAATATAAACATGCATTTCTAACAGTTTTTTTACACAATTTTACGTATTCCCGGTTGTTGCGAATAACCGCTAATACGAACAAATTTGCGATTTTTTGGCATTTCGTATTAAGCGAGTTCAACTGTACTTTCCTGCGGTGATTTTAAATAATTAAAAATGTTTTCCACGCATTAAGATATTGGCTGTTTTTCAATAGATCATTTATGCACATGTATGTTTTTTTTAATAAATTTTTACTGTTCAAAGAAATTGTTGTGCAACGTTGATTAATAATAATGTTTCTGTGTTTTGTTACGTATCTCTTAATAAAAAGTAATAATAATAAAGCATGAAAGAAGGCTTAATGTATCATGAAAATATCGTTAGAAATCAAGAAAAGTCAAAAATAAGTTAAGTAATTAAATAAAGATTGAAAAATAAAAATTTTTTAGCCTACTTTCCCGTAAAAGTAAAAAAATAATAATACTAAAGCATGAAAGAAGGCTTAATGTATCGTGAAAATATCGTTAGAAATCAAGAAAAGTCAAAAAAAAGTGAAGTAATTAAATAAAGATTGAAAATTAAAAAATTTGAAAGTAGGGTTTTGAGATGGGGAAAAGTGTGTCTGTCGTCGGTCTGTCTGTCGGTCTGTCGGTCTGTCCCCCCCTAATAACTTTTGAACGAATTGTCCGATTGGAAAAATTCTTTTTGCATTCGAAAGATCTCGGCGAGGACATCTCATTTCCATATTTTACTTTTTGATTTGAACAATTTTTTGTTCAATTTTGAACAGTTCAAAAAATTTTAACATTATCGCCTATGGACAAAATTGAAGCAAATTATGTAAACTATGGGCACAAGACCCAAGTTCCTATTGCAAGCTTATTGAAAGGAGTTCTCCTCGTGAAATATTGATTTGAACAGTTTTTGTACATTTTTGAACAGTTCAAAAAAAAAAAAAAATTGCGGCATTTTCCCATTATTCCGGCGCAGTCGATAAAGTCGACAATAATGATGAAACTAACGCCAAACGAAATATCGTCGTTGTTATCCTTTTGTGTGTTCCGTCGCCAAAAATTTTGTTAGGCGAGATTTGCGCCTTGATAATGAAAAAGTACCAAATTAACATTAGCGCATATGGGAAATTTCAATCCCATACAAGTCCTGATCTAAACGACGGATTGGCTCGCAACAAACTTTATCAGAAAGATATTACGCTGTAGAACATGTACTGATACGAAGTTCAACAAGAACTGAACAAGCCTGTTTTCCTATGAAATTTTTGATCGGGATTTTTAAGGGCATTTCTCAATAAATAAATAAATGAATGAATGAATGAGTGAAAGAATGAATGATTGAATCGATGAAAGAGTGAAAGAATTAATGAATGAATAAATGAATGATTGAAAGAACGAATGAATGAATAAATGAGTGAATACATGATAAAGTAATTAAATGAGTGAATGAATGAAAAAATAAATAAACGAGTGATAACTACATGAATGAGTAAATGAATGACTGAATAAATGAAAGAATGAATGACTGAGTGAATGAATATGTATTATCCGTTGAAAAAAGTATATTTGAAGTAATTAAGAACTAAAGCTAAATATGAAAGAGAGAGAAAGTGATAGCTATATTATAAATTTGAAGTTGGGTGTATACGGGAAAGTAGGCTCGTATAGTTCCAGACGGAACTTCTTGTTTATCTTGTTCGCCTATTTTACAACCAAAATAGAGGAAATATGCTTTCCTGCTTGCGTCATTAAAGCTCTTTGTCTGTGATTAAAATGTTAGGTTACCGCAATTGTAACAAAAGTTATTGGGATCATTAATGCATTTCCGCGACATTGCTGCAAATGTAATTATAAAATGACTGCGCGGGCATATAAAAGCTCAGTCTTCAACGAAGTAAAGTACCGCACTGACGAGAGAGCGAACACCTACACTCCTTTTATCAAAAAATACACCAGGCTGTTACGTAATAAGTCTGATGTTACTTAACAGATTGCAAAGAGTTGTGTGATACTTTCTGTGTGGTATAGACTGGCAAATGGACAAATGAAATATAGAGAACAAATTCTTGCATTTTACCTATAATATTTGTTTACTTTTTGAAATTCTTTTGTTTTTTCTCGAAATGTTTATTTTATTACACGTTTTATTAATTCATATACTTACAGGAACATCTAAAAACGAAATATTATTTATAATAATGCACAATAGATCAGTTTCCCCTTTAAAAGTGTTTAACAAACGTGACATTAAAGCATTATAGGTACATTATATCTTTGCACCCCTTAATCTTAGAAACGAGAGCCAAACATGGTGATATTCGGGTTCAGCACGTTGAATTCATCAAGAATTGACTGTTTTCAATTTTGTTACACGAACTTTGTCAAAAATTGTTGCCCAGTGTTATTCAAAATCCAACTCATTCTTTTTTTAAAAGAGCACCAAAAATTGTTAAAGAATAAATTGATTTTTGTAATTAGACCTAGAACAAAAAAGCTAGGAAATTAAATTGAGTACTGAAATACATATTTCGAAAATATGCTTAATATTAAAAGCCGTGAAGAATAAATCACGCAATTATAAATGCGTGGTGACTTTTACTCAAAAGGAAGAGAATAAGAATTATACATAGTAAGACCAGAAATATTTAAACAAATAAATAAATGAATAAACGAAAAAAAAAAAAAGGATTTTGAAAAAATGCAATTCAGCTAAATCACACTATAATGTTAAAAAAAAAAAAAAACAATTTACATAAAAATAAGGCTATGAAATATACAACCTCCCGAGGTAGCAATTAGTCTATTACAAATTTCAACTTAACAGCACTGATTAAAGTAGAAGTTAAAATACAGTTGAACTTCCTTGATACGAACACGGTTAATACGAAATCACGGCTAAAACGAACATTTTGGTCATCAAGTTTGGTTTACTGTTGAATTACACTAACTATCTCACGCATATTACGAAGGCTAAAATACAAATTTAGACTAAGACGAACAAAATTTCTGACCTATTCACGAAAAATTTTCTCGATTTCTGTATAATTATTTTTTTTAATAGAAATTGTTGGTTATTTTGAGTCACTGTAAACCACCAAGTACACATGATAACCTTTAATGTACCTAAAACAACACCCATAAACAACTACCCATTAAGTATTTTTTCTGAAATTGTTGAATTTTAATAGGGAAGGTCACTTTTTATCAATGAACTGGTAAGATTTAAAACTATATTAGTAAAAATAAATCAATTGTTTTCACTATTTATTTTACTTTGTATTATAAATAATACTAATTATTTTTAAAATATAAACATGCATTTCTAACAGTTTTTTTACACAATTTTACGTATTCCCGGTTGTTGCGAATAACCGCTAATACGAACAAATTTGCGATTTTTTGGCATTTCGTATTAAGCGAGTTCAACTGTACTTTCCTGCGGTGATTTTAAATAATTAAAAATGTTTTCCACGCATTAAGATATTGGCTGTTTTTCAATAGATCATTTATGCACATGTATGTTTTTTTTAATCATTTTTACTGTTCAAAGAAATTGTTGTGCAACGTTGATTAATAATAATGTTTCTGTGTTTTGTTACGTATCTCTTAATAAAAAATAATAATAATAAAGCATGAAAGAAGGCTTAATGTATCGTGAAAATATCGTTAGAAATCAAGAAAAGTCAAAAATAAGTTAAGTAATTAAATAAAGATTGAAAAATAAAAATTTTTTAGCCTACTTTCCCGTAAAAGTAAAAAAATAATAATACTAAAGCATGAAAGAAGGCTTAATGTATCGTGAAAATATCGTTAGAAATCAAGAAAAGTCAAAAATAAGTTAAGTAATTAAATAAAGATTGAAAAATAAAAAATTTGAAAGTAGGGTTTTGAGATGGAGAAAAAGTGTGTCTTTCGGTCTGTCTGTCTGTCTGTGTCTGTCGGTCTGTCGGTATGTCCCCCCCCCCCCCTAATAACTTTTGAACGAATTGTCCGATTGAAAAAATTCTTTTTGCATTCGAAAGATCTCGGCGAGGACATCTTATTTACATGATTTGAACAAGAGTGTGTCTGACGGTCTGTCTGTCCCCCCTAATAACTTTTGAACTAATTGTCCGATTCAAAAAATTATTTTTGCATTCGAAAGATCTCGGCGAGGACATCTCATTTACATATTTTTGATTTGAACATTTTTTTGTTCAATTTTGAGCAGTTCAAAAATTTTTAACATTAGCGCCTATGGGAGAAAATGAAGCCAATTATGTAAACTCTGGGTACAAGATCCAAGTTCCCATGAACAAGCTCACTGGAAGAAGTTCTTGGCGCGAAATATTGATTTGAACAATTTTTGTTCATTTTTGAACAGTTCAAAAGAAAAAATTAGCATACCGTAAATTTAAATCCTATATAATTCCTGATCTAACGGACCGATTTGCTTGGAACAAACTTTATCGGAAAGCTCTTATGACGTAGAACATGTACAAATAGAAAGTTCATCCAGAACTAACGAGCCTATTTTCCTATGAAATTTTTTGTTCGGGATTTTCAAGAATATTTTTGAATTAATGAATGATTAAATGAATAAGCAAAATAATGAATGAATAAATACATGAATGACTTAATAAATGAATGATTGAATGAATATGTATTAACCGTTGAAAAGGTATATTTGAAGCAATTAAGAACTAAAGCTAAACGAGAAAGACAGAGAGAGAGATAGCTAGATTATGAATTTGAATTCGGTGTATACGGGAAAGTAGGCTCGTATAGTTCTAGACGGAACTTCTTGTTATTTAATTCATTGGTCAAACAGCGATGCGTTTTTAGTATCTGAAGCTGCAATGAAAGTTTGTCGTTAGACTGCGCAAAATGGATTCATTCGTGCCAAACTTCAAGAGAGGAAGCAACTTCCAACGTTTGACAGCAAGAGAATAATATTCAGTATGCATGAGGTACTGTATAAATATCAAATTTGTAGATTTTTGTTTGAATCTGCATTCTGTCTTCATGTAATTACTGACAGAAACATGATATTATTACAGTTGTTTATAGTATTATTTAATTTATCAGTGCCAATGCTAACTTCAATAAATAAATTTCATAATTTATTTATTTATTGAAAATCTGATTTTTTTTTCATTTTTCTCCAAATTGTGATGGCAGGGGGGCGTGGTTAAATATTGAGAGAATATAATAAAACTTTTTGTGGTTTCTAACTGAGCCAATACGTAACATTTTTATTGTATGCATGAAATTTTGGAATTCGTTTTTTTATCAAGAAGATCCGTCTAGAACTATACGAGCCTACTTTCCCGTATACACCAGCTTCAAATTTATAATCTAGCTATCTCTCTCTCTTTCTCGTTTAGCTTTAGTTCTTAATTGCTTCAAATATGCCTTTTTCAACGGTTAATACAGATTCGTTCAATCATTCATTTATTCAGTCATTCATGTATTTATTCACTCATTTATTCATTCATTATTTTATTTATTCATTTAATCTTTCATTAATTCAAAAATATTCTTGAAAATCACAATCAAAAAATTTCATAAGAAAATAGGCTCGTTAGTTCTGGATGAACTTTCTATTTGTACATGTTCTACGTCATAAAAGCTTTCCGATAAAGTTTGTTCCAAGCAAATCGCTCCGTTAGATCAGAAATTATATAGGATTTAAATTTCCGGTATGCTAATTTTTTCTTTTGAACTGTTCAAAAATGAACAAAAATTGTTCAAATCAATATTTCACGCTAATAACTTCTTCCAGTGAGCTTGTTCATGGGAACTTGAATCTTGTACCCAGAGTTTACATAATTGGCTTCATTTTCACTCATAGGCGCTAATGTTAAAAATTTTTGAACTGCTCAAAATTGAACAAAAAAATGTTCAAATCAAAAATATGTAAATGAGATGTCCTCGCCTAGATCTTTCGAATGCAAAAATAATTTTTTGAATCGGACAATTCGTTTAAAAGTTATTAGGGGGGGACAGACCGACAGACCGACAGACACACTTTTTTCCCCATCTCAAAACCCTACTTTCAAAATTTTTATTTTTCTATCTTTATTTAATTCCTTAATTTCTTTTTGACTTTTCTTGATTTCTAACGATATTTTAAGCCTTCTTTCATGCTTTATTATTTATTTTTTTTACTTTTACGGGAAAGTAGGCTAAAAAATGTAAAATGAAAAGGATTTTTTCTCTTTTTTCCTGATTTTTAGTGTCAAAGGGACACGACTGTTTTATTTTGTTTTAAACTTATTAATCGCTAATAAAGTACAAAATTAATATTTTAACCTAATTCTACCACGGCCTTAACGATACTAAAAGGCCGCGAAAACCTGCGACCAAGTGACTTTTTTCATTCTGCTTTCTTTACGATGACAAAAACTGGTTTTGACTACTTTTTTCCTCGTTTCTAACGCATGACATTATTTTAACAAATCACTATTTTATTGCTTTTCATTAATTTTAAGCAATTAATTATGCAAATATTTCTGCCTCAATCAGATCTGTTTTCTCGTTCTGTGCGAACGAAAGAGCAATATTCAAGATAAAAAATTTGTGTTCTAACTGCCTCATGATACAACTTTTAAGCACTATGCCAACTAAAAAAAAAAGGTTTTTTGTTTTTTTTTCTCACTTTACCGTCCATTACAAGGAATATCAACCTCCCCCGAGATTCCCCACATGCGTCGAAATCCTAAATTGGACTGCAAAGTAGCAGGTGCCATTCAATAAAATAAAAATATTTTGAATACAAATGCTAGGTATATCATTGAATTATGATATACTATACTATTTCAAATACCGATAACTGCAAATTAATTGCATTCTCTTATTTAGCACCATCATTGTGGCAAAAAGGAATATCATTCTGCTTAAATTGAGACACAAAGAACCTGAATGTGATGATTATGGTTCTTTTATTTCTTATTTTGCACCTAAAAATTTAATTGTTTGAGGAAAACTTAGTTTATCACCAAAAGAATAACCAAAAATTAATCCTTTTGTTTTCTCTAATTGCGCTTCTAAATGAAACAACCCTATGAAACATTGCGCTTCATATAGGCACATTGATCTTAATGAAATTATCCTTTAACGATTAAAACTAAATACAACATTAGAATGTTACCAACCCACCGAAAGTCCACGTTACCCACAGTTCGGGAAAAGTTGTTCTAAGCATTATATACAGGTAGCAAGAGGAAGAAAATGCGAAAAAAAAATAGTAACTCTAACTTCTTCATAATCTTCGATTTCTTTTATTCTGATATCCTACAAGCATGTTTGTGCATAAATTTCATCAAATATACTTGTATAATTCGAAACACATGTTGTTTATACCTTTCTAACTAATTGCTCTAATGAAACAAAGCAGAAAGGAAAACAGAGTGCAAAAAAAATATTGCGAAGTGGATTTCGAATCGGAACTCTAAATCAAATTAAACAAAAGATCTTAAGAATCGCAAGCATTAAAGGAGCCTGAGTATTAATCGCTTTTTGTTTAAATACGACATTCCGATTTATGTAAAAATCAGATTTCCATCCCACCAGACTTAAAAAGCAATCCCATTACGAAATGCACAATTTATTCGCCTTTATTTAATGTTGATTTGTCTATGAGCGAAAAAAAAGAAAAAAACGTTATTCAATTTTGTATTTTGAATAATGTGCATAAATCCAGATAAATTTTATTACAGAATAAAATTAACTTGAGTAATCCATGTAAACAATTTTACACAGAAATGATCAGTATATTCATGAAATAAAGCTTTGTAAAGAAGAAACGAGTATCGCAGATCATATTAATTTTTTGTTCTTTTGAATCATAAACCTTTCAAAAAGTAATTTTACCTGAAACTAAAATTACTCAAACTTCAATTCCCTAAGGATAACATTTAAAATATTCTAATATGAATCACAAACTACCTGCCTATATTGAAACAAAAAATCATTTGTTGAATATTATTCTTCAACATAAAACAATTCATCTTCTCTGATTAAATTAGTTCCAAAAGAATTAAAGCTAAAATCCAGTTTTTCGTCTCAGTTTATTAAAAACTAGCAGATGCGCACTCGTCATTTGTTGAGTTATTTCTCCCTTAAAACCTTGGGGTGTAAATGTAAAAAAAAACCTCAAAAGTTGAATTTTGAGTTTAACATTTCTTTAAATATTTTCCGCTGCCGATGTGAAACATTCTTTAGCAAAAAGCTTGAGATAACGATCCATTTAAAATAATGCACCTTCTTAGTTTGTCTTTTAGTAGAGGTTAAAAAAATGTATATTTATCGTTACAATTCGAAGAGTTTGTTCTTAACGTCCGCTGACGTAAAACAGATCGAGATTAGGTATTCTCACAGAAATACAGGGTGGGGCAAAAGTAATGACCTGGTTTTGAAGGGTTATAAAAATACTAATACAGTTTGAGACTCAAAACTTTTTTATTTTGATCTGTATATAATCCCTTTTTTACATTAAGTTTTGAATACCACTTCAGCAATATGGCGGCTTTCTGCAGCAATACACTGATGCAGTCTAGTTTTCCCCGCAGAGAGAATTTATCGCCTCTTTGTGTGCATTTCAATATCCCGCGTAATGTTACGGTCGTTAAGCTTTTTTTTTTGGGGGGGGGAGGGTTATTTGAAGAAGAAAGTTCCCCATTCTTTAGAAGAGCTGAAGGACCGAATTATCGAGGAAATATCCGCCATACTCTTTGAAATGTGCAGAAAAGTTTCTCAAAATTTCAGAAATGGACTGCATCAGTTTATTGGTGTTGATGGCCACCATCTCGCTGAATTGATATTCAAAACTTGAAGTAAAAAAATGGGATTATATACAAATCAAAATGAAAAAAGTTTTCAGTCTCAAACTGTAATAATTTCTTTTATATAACCCTTCAAAACCGGGTCATTACTTTTGCCACACCCTGTAAATAAAATGCCCTCGACCGTTATTGACGGTAATTATTGCTAACTACGTTCTATTGTATGTAACATCTCAGGCATTCATAGATTATCCCAAAGGGTACGGAACGCAGCGGTCCTCCTTCGAACCTTCCAAAAACACTCAGACACTTAACAACGAGAACTGTCCATAGGGACCATACTGGCAACCGTTGCCTACCTGCTCTACTGTCCCAGTGCAGCAGTCTCTACAAAGAGAGCCTAGTATCCACCGGAAGCAGATTAGTGGAGATTTAGCGTTACCCAGTCCACACGAGGAGGCCCCCGCCGTTACAGACTAGGTATTGATGGTTATGAAAATTGCCGCTTAAGACAGAATCCTCAGAAATAAAAATCATTCTTTCAATAAATAAATCCTTTTCCAGAGGTGTAAAAACTAAAATTAAATAATTTAATTTAATTGATGTGAATTGCTTTTGCGCAGCCCTCTTAAACGAAGTGCTTTGTTTACCAGACACTGAAAATATAAGCAATAAATATATTCTATATCCCGCAAGTTTCCATTTAACTTTTCTCCCGTAGACTACTTGGGGGAATGCTTCTGGCTTGATAACGATATAAAACGTGACAAAATTGTTGACAAGTAAATTGACAAAATTTGTGTTAGGCTGAAAATTTGGTGATAGCTTGTTTAAATAAGATCCAGTCTCATGGATCCCAAGATGCACCTTTTGCGCTCCTAATTTTTTATTTCGTTGGCGTGGACCCCTTGCAGGAAGGATAGAACCACGGGGGTCCGTATGGACTACTTTGTAAACCAATTTTGTACAAAGAAAGCCTTCCTGGAATCGCGAAAAAGAGAATTTAAAAAATTAAAAGGAAAAAATTCCGTAAAATCGGCTTATCGAAGTAACTCTAGCAAAATAAAACAAATATTTAAATTAAAACCATTAGCCCTATGAAAAAATGCAGATAGGAATTCGTAGTAGTACAGCTACCTGTATGTTTTCCACGCTTCATTCACCAAACATGACTGATGTTTACTTGCCTTTCCGTTGAAATATTTGAAATTCTACCTTGGTCTAGCGCATGCGTAAGGGCAAACTACCCCTAAGTTTATTTTTAAAATTCTTTTTAAGCTTAGAAAATGTAGTTGATGTAAAAGATTACTTTGATCTGGAACAATCAGACAGTTTTAATAAAATGTCAAACAGTTTTTTCTACTTTTTTTTTTGTTTTGAACTTATTAATCGCTAATGAAGTACAAAATTAATATTTTAACCTAATTCTACCACGGCCCTCAAGATACTAAAAACCTGCGATCTAGTGACTTGATTCATTCTGCTTTCTTTACGATGACATAAACTGGTTTTGACTACTTTTTCCCTTGTTTCTAACACGCGGCATTATTTTTACAAATCACTATTTTATTGATTTTCATTAATGTTAGGCAATTAATTATACAAATATTTCTGTCTCAAGCAGATCTGTTTTCTCACAAATATATGTCTGTGCGAATTCACTTTATGTGGTGTAATCAATTAATTGTACTAAGTGAAGTGCTCCTGTATAAACATAAAATTTAATAACTAAATCATATTTATACGAATTAGTTGTTAGCTACACCATTTTAAAAGTCAAAGTGGCGTCGGTTTGTGACGTAAATAGTCAGTCGAGTCAGACTCTGCGTACATCGCAAAGTACATAGTTTTTTTTATCATTTTAAGTTAACGCGAAGCATTTGTTCTTATACGATGTTTTCAAATGCTTCTATTAATATTTGCAAGAGACAAAAACAAACATATGCAAAGGAGTGCACAATTCTCAAATTATCCAGTCATTACATCGAGAATTCAGATGAAAACTACATTAACTTCCAAGTGTACAGAAAATTTCAAAAGTATATTGAAGTTTTCATACAACAGTTAGTAGCTTTTCTTCGATTCCTCTTTACAGCAAACCAATCCTTCTCTAACAATTTCATGTGTGAAAATTCCATCTCGAGTATTTGGTAACTTCACAATAACATAAGGAAATAATGTTCTTTCATTCAAATTTTAAATTAGATGTCTAGACCAAGTCTCTAAGCAATATGTAATCTTATCCCGTTGTTCTGTTCCATCAAGTAAAAGGAGACGTTGCAATGATGAGTTTGAAATCACTGCCAATGGAAATGTTTCTTTTACATTAATGAACATACGAACATGAATTATTTCGAAATTTTATACAATAACATAAATCTTCATTCCTAATTTATTACAGCCTACTTAAAAACATTCAAATAAATGCTAAACATAGTTTTAAGATGATGAAATTTTTCATTTTAAGGCCTGTGTTAAACATCAGATGAATTTCTAGTAAATAATATTTTTATGAAATATTTCAGAAAATTTTTGTAATTCTTTTAGAATTGCATTTTCTCGTTATATATTTTGTAAGTTAAATACCGGAGTTTGATAATGTGACTGACGTATTCACGTTAATTTATTTAACGGTATATTTTTAAATAATGTGTTTTATGTCAGCCTTAGGGGCGTTTCGAGTTATGCTTTTGAATATTATTAAATGGGGAAAGCTAAAAGTCTTTTTTGTAATTTAAAATTGAAAAAAGGAATGTTACTTATTTTAAACCCTAGCGAAGACCTAGCAAACAGTCAAAGTTAGATTTTTTGCTAGGTAAGAAAAGCAACTGTGCAGTATACAACGGTGTACTTACTGGGATGAAATATCGCAAGGTTTTTTTTCCGAGTTAGTCTCAAAAACTCCAATATGGATTATCTATATCTTAACAGCTCTCTTAGCTAAAATATTATGACTTTTATTTTTTCTGTAGCATGCAGAATAAATTTAACGTAAAACCAAAATGATTTCTCGAAAACTGTACACATTTGTGGAAATTTTCTAGTTCTTTAAGTTTAATAACTTCCTCTGTCGTTTATATCAAACATGAGAGTTCTTGGGAAAGCATATTATTCGTTATTAGACTGCCGGAATATTTTGATGCAAAATATATATATATTATTTTTCTGCTGTTAGCTTTCTAGCAACTTTTGTTATTGTGTTGATAAGCTATCTCATGTGATACTTATTTTAGATTCCTGTGTTTAATGTTCTGTGAGCTGTTTCACAAGGAAAAGAATAAATATTCGTTTATTTCATATTTATGTTTTTTTTTTCCAGTGAATTCACGATTAGAAATTACACGAACGAAGGATTTTTCGAGCTACCAAAAGTTGTAAATCATATCAATTTTTGTTTTTTTCGGCTGCTTAAAATGCCAAATTATTTTATGCAAAACAGACATTTTTTGAAGTTAGGCATATCCCCAGAAACTATGCTTCCAATATTAACATAATATAAGTGGATAAATGACGAAACACAATTAACCTATATTTTCTATAAGGTACGATAGTGATTGCTTTTTGTATCTTTTGACTAAACATTATTTCAAAATATTTTGTTGCAAAACCTTTTATAACTGGGCGAATTATCTACTTCAAAATACATGTCCATTTCCAAAACTTGTTAAATACCTCATGACTACAGGCGCAAACTAGTTTTTATGATATCTGGAGTTTTACAAGCTGTTAATCTCTAAACGTTTTAAATGATAACTTGATAGACACCGAATTACAACAAGGGATGTAACGAATAGTGATTTGGCCGAATAGCCGGATACCGAATATTCAGCCATTTCTGCCAGGCCGAAGCCGAATATTCGACCAATGTCTAGGCCGAATACCGAATATTCGGTGGCCGAATATTAAAATTTCTAGAAAATCGTTGTAATAGAAAGTATTTGTCAAATTTAAAATTATTCACAAAGTCAAACACCAATTACACACAATCTATGATGTATGATTGAATTCTGTTTTTTAAGAATTTAAAGCTAGTTAAAATTAATCCATTATCTCTATTGTTTTGAATGTAATGAAACTATGAATTTCACCCACAATAGAAATGACAGGTTTTATGGTAGTAAGCATTAGTATTATTTTACTAATTATTTAATTTAAATGAAAGAACTAGTATTGCTTAGTGAACTTTTACCTTGCACAAAACTGTTTTATGAAGATATTTTTTAAGTTATGAGAGTTAATACTTTTATTTTATGGGGTTTTTTACATACCTATTTTTAAAAGATCTGTTAAAATTTAATACTTAACTGGAATATATTTTTATTTTTAAAAACCCCAATAACTAATGCTATCTAAGCATTCTTGATATATTCTAGGCATTTCGCATTTCTCTCTTACCCGATATTCACAACAAACAAAGTCTGACTTCCACTTTGTTAATAATAACAAAATTAATTTCTCATCTTCTCCATCATAATTAACTATTGCAGCTTTTGGGAGCAAATGCTAAATATAAAATACAATATTACAACTTTAAAATCTGTATTTGCTCACTCAAGCCTAAAACAAGGTTTAAAAAAAGTAGTTTTTTCTAAATTATTTTTATTTATTAAAACTATATAATAATGCATTCCTTCGCAATAATTATAAAACAATTTTAAATGTTTAAAATTTACTAATTTCTTTATTTTTTTTACATTTCTACTGCAGCAGAACTATTCGGCCGAATAGTCCATCAATATTCGGCCAGGCCGAATTTGATCTGACCCAGTATTCGGCCATAGGGCCGAATAGGCCGAATACCGAATAGTGGCCGAATATTCGTTACATCCCTAATTACAACTAATTAATTCCACCTTTGGATGGATGTTATTTTCTCTCTGTTAATCATTCTCGTTTTTTTTTTTTTATAGTATAATGCCAATTGTATATGAGTCGTCTAATGTCAAAACCAGCTACATAGACAAAATGAAATTTTTCACAGAGGGCAAAAAGCTAATATCTAAGAAATTCGAATTTCTATCAAAGAGCATTGGGATAGACATTTAATTTGCTGAAATTTTAACAGAAAAAAAATTTTCCCTTGGAAGATATTTGGAAGGAAAAAAGAAGAGCTGACAAGCATGGTCGATGGGGGGGGATCTGGATTTGTAACTAACCGGCACATTTCAAACACACTTTTTAGCATGATGTAGCTGCTTTAGAAACTTATGGTGTAAAAATATTAACACCATATGAAGATTACTTTCAACTATTAAAAAGTAAAAAAGTTGAAATCGAAAAAAAGTGGATGTATCTGGTTTTGAATCTAGACGACTCATATATTCTCTTTTCCTCGGAAATACAAGGTTAAACAAAAATGAGCTCCCGTACAGATACAAAAATGTTATTTGAAATTACACAAGTCATAACTGTTTAATACAAACTATTTAATAAAATTACTTAATTACTTAATTAGTTATTATACAGCTCTTGACAAAACAAAATTACATTTTTTTTCGCATCAGAAGGATTCTAAAATTCCAATACAACTAAAACGTTTTGAAGCAGTTTTTCTCGATTTTCTACATATATTTAATTTGTGAATTATCCCGTTTCAACATTCGCCTACTCACATAGTTTAGTAGAATGAATGGAATGACTTTTTCCAAGATGGATATTTAAAACAGGCCGGCGTGGTGGCGTTGTGGTAAGGCGCGGGACTCGTACGCCCCAGGTCAGGAGATCGAGCCTGGCAGTCTCCCCATGTTTTCAAGATGCTGAAAATCGTCTGCGCCCATCTATGATTATGCGGCGTGTAAAAGATCCTTTGAGTAGACATTTGGCTAGGATGCTCTCTGCTAAATTAAATCCCTAGGGTAATTTCACATCAACAGAGTCGGAGTGCTCGGCCTTTTCAGGTGAGAAACCGGACGTCAAAATTCTCATGCGGCGATGGTACCACACTCATTGTGGTGCCGCTGAAAGAAATGGTACCATTATCTCGAGAACGCATTAGGTCTGTAATTGGAAGAAACCAACAGCAGCCCATTAGAAATAAAATAAAACTATTTAAAAGATCTGCTGCAATAAAAAATTAAAAATAACGAGAAAATATTTTAAAAACATGTCTTGAAATTTCCGGCGCACCTTTAAAAAGGCCTTTATATTATAACCCATTGCATTAAAAGAGCTTAAAAACAATTTCCCTGCGGATATTTTATGACGTATTTTGACACCGAAAATAGTTCAGAAACAGTGGTGTTTTATATCATTCTGTTATTATATCTAAGCAAACATTATGGGCGAAGATATGCCTAGAGAAGATTTATTCTCCTGCCAGCTTCCTGAACTATTTACACTATAACATTCCATCTTGTTCTGAGTTGGGCATTTCTGTTGGAATATATTTTCATGAATAGTAAAACGAAAGAGAGGAAGCATTTCCATTAGTGGGAATTGCAAAAGTTTATAATATTTCCGTTGCTTTTCATAGTACGATAAATTTATATTTGTATGTATATCCATATATGAACAAATAGCGTTCTATTTAAGTAATGCAAACGTAGAAATATTGACACAGGAGCAGAAATTATGTCTCTCCCTGCCTTTCTTTTTACACATACATACACACACACACGTATGCACGTATGTTTGTATGTATATCTATACTTTTTTAAATTCTAATGGGCTGCAGTTGGCTTCTGCGAATTGCAGACCTTGTGTGTTCCCCACAGATTGGTACCATCTCTTTCAGCGGCCCCACAATGAGTGTGGTACCATCGCCGCTTGAGAATTTTGACGTCCAGTTTCTCCTCTTGAAAGTGCAAGCACTCGGACTGTTGATGCGAAATTGCACAAGGAATTTAATTTAACCGAGAGCATCCAAGCCAAATGCCTACTCAAGGGATCTTTTACATGCCGTATAATCATACGACATGGGCGCAGACAATTTTCTGCGTCTTGAAAATCCACCGACACTGCCAGGCTCGATCCTGTGACCTGGGCCGTACGAGTCCCGCGCCTTACCACGACGCCACCATGCCAGCTGTGTGTATCTATATAATTGAAACGAATTTAAAGCAAAATTAAACAGAGAAATTTGAAAGTATTATAAAAAAAACCCCAAGAAAATACCGGAGCAAATAAAATTAGGAAAAAAGAATACATAACAATCAATCCTTTTAAGCGTAGATTTTGAATAGTTAATTGCAGTTCTTATTACTGTTCTTGTATTTTTACATTGTTTTCGAGAACTTAAATCCTGTTCTTGCTTAACAAGCGATAAAACTGTTTTCTGAAATGTTTTGGAAAACACAGAAAAAGTATTCATAAACTATTGAAATGAAAATCTTTGTATGTTCATTACATTTTTATGGTTATTTTCGCAATTAAGGCGCAACGCTGATGCTCACATTAGATGACGTTTCTCATATCATCAAATAAGTTTATCCCAAGCTCAGTCATTTCTTGAAAAGGTATACTTATTTATTTCTAATGAGGCTGCGTATGGTCAGTAACCTTTGCAGGCCTAGTGCATTACCCGGAAACCGGCATCCATTCTTTCAAGTAGCACCCTATCGGCGGATACCATCACCACTTGAGAATTTTGACGCTCAGTTTCCTCCTAGATGGCTGCATCTGAGCTCTAAGTGATGCGAAACTGCACTAGGAATTTAATTTAAACGAAAGTATCCATGCCAAACAGAGGCTCAAGGGATCTTTAACATGCCGCATAATAATATGAAATGGACGCTGACGGTTTTCTGCATCTTGCAAATCCACGACTTGGGCCAAGTTTGATCCTGCGAAGTTGGACGTACGACACCAGTGCCTTACCACTACGTCACCTTGCCGGCCAGGTATATTTATTTGTCAAATTTTTTTGTGTCAGTATTTTTTTTAACAACTTCATTTATCATGTTCTTAGTCTCAGCTGTCCCTATATTAAACATTATGTGGCATATTGTTTACCTAATAATATTACTAAAATCTTTACCTCCCCAACAGGAAGTAATTCTGAAACACCTAAATTATATATGTACCTAATAAAAATCAAGCTCTCATTCTCAACTCATACTATAGAAAAGTACGAGTTTATTGGCAGTAAAAATGTAGGGAACAAATTAATATATTCTGTACATGTAATTTTTTATTTCGTCAAACGTTACGTACTGTAATATTAGCTATGCAGATGTCCATTTACTGTATCAACTCATAGATGGCGTTTTGCGACTAACATTTTCTCCCCTCCTCAAAGTTTTACTTTGTTATTGAATCATGTTGTTATAGCTTTTTAAATAATTACTAGGCGTGCCGCCCGGCGTTGCCCGGGCTAAAATAATAGATTGGGGACGCCGGGCTACGCCCGGCGCTCCGCGAGCCTAAATACAACACGGCATTGAAATTCTTTATTATCTACTATCCATACACAGACATACAGACCCGGACTGATATTCATGAGCAATGGTCTTCGCGCGAGCCTAAATAAGAGCAACAGTCCCTAAAAACCATAGATTAATTAAGTACAATGCTGGTAAAAAGTAGTTTTTTTTTTTTTTTTTTGCACTCGATTTTCGTTAAAAAAACGTTGTACGCCCGGCGCTGCGCGAGCTTAAATACAACACGGCATTGAAAAACTTTATTATCTATCCATGCACAAACATACAGACCTGGACCGGTATTAATAATAGAGAAATTCAAAAAATTCGCATTAGAATAAGAACAATTAATTGTCCCTTTCAATCCTTTTTCGCTTTTACACCATTTTCGTTTCATGCATTCAGAATAATTAACCCAATCTTAACAAGAAGTTCCGTCTAGAACTATACGAGCCTACTTTCCCGTATACACCAGCTTCAAATTTATAATCTAGCTATCTCTCTCTCTTTCTCGTTTAGCTTTAGTTCTTAATTGCTTCAAATATGCCTTTTTCAACGGTTAATACATATTCGTTCAATCATTCATTTGTTAAGTCATTCATGTATTTATTCAGTCATTTATTCATTCATTATTTTGCTTATTCATTTAATCTTTCATTAATTCAAAAATATTCTTGAAAATCCCGATCAAAAAATTTCATAAGAAAATAGGCTCGTTGGTTCTGGATGAACTTTTTATCTGTACATATTCTACGTCATAAGAGCTTTCCGATAAAGTTTGTTCCAAGAAAATCGGTCCGTTAGATCAGGATTTATAAAGGATTGAAATTTCCCCGTAGGCACTATGTTAATTTTTTTTTTTTGAACTGTTCAAAAATGAACAAAAATTGTTCAAATCAATATTTCACGCCAAGAACTTCTTCCAGTGAGCTTGTTCATTGGAACTTGGATCTTGTACCCAGAGTTTACATAATTTGCTTCATTTTCGCCCATAGGCGCTAATGTTAAAATTTTTTGAACTGTTCAAAATTGAACAAAAAATTGTTCAAATCAAAAAGTAAAATATAGAAATGAGATGTCCTCGCCGAGATCTTTCGAATGCAAAAAGAATTTTTCCAATCGGACAATTCGTTCAAAAGTTATTAGGGGGGGACAGACCGACAGACCGACAGACCGACAGACAGACCGACAGACAGACCGACAGACCGACAGACAGACAGACAGACCGACAGACCGACAGACACACTTTTTCCCCATCTCAATACCCTACTTTCAAATTTTTTATTTTTCAATCTTTATTTAATTACTTCACTTATTTTTGACTTTTCTTGATTTTTAACGATATTTTCACGATACATTAAGCCTTCTTTCATGCTTTATTATTATTTTTTTTTACTTTTACGGGAAAGTAGGCTAAAAAGCGCCCGTTAAAATACGAAAAATAGTTTTTATTAGATAGAAGACGATAAATAAATTAAAAAGAAAGAAGGATTAAATTTATTATTGCTAATACAGCGAAGCCTCAACCAAAATGCTAGAGAAACATTGATTATTAGTGTATTTGATTTGTTTAACAATGGCAACTGCATTGATTTTAATTCAAACGACATTATATATTGTTGGAGCGATGCAACAATGAAAAAGTAAGGTAAAACTTGCAAAAATTTGCGTTTTTAATTAATATCTCCGCTAATTAAAGCCGGACACGGATGAGACCGGGCGATATGGCTTTCCCGGAAAATTCCGCATCCGACGGTACCCGCCGCGACGTCGTACCGCCGCCCGTTCTCGAGGAGATGAGGTGACAGACACACACACACAGACAGACAGACGCGGGCAGGTTTTAATAGTATAGATGTAATTTGGCTGAAATGCTGTTAAATATCTAGTGCTCTTAGTTGAGTTGTTAAATTCTTTTTTTATTATCTAAAAAATATGAGTTGAAAAAGAATGTTCATCTTGTTTTTTATTACCTTTTTTAAAATTTATTTTAAAACAAATAACAAGATAAACTTTTAATTATATATTGAATGCAAGGAGAAGAAATAAATTATATTTTAAAATTTCTTTTATTAGCATATATCTTTCATAAGTTGCGCTTAATCAGTTGCACTTTTCTTTAAATAATGTAATTGCATTTTGGAGAATATTCTAACCAAATTTACATAATAAATCACCAACACCTTTAAATTAGTTTTTCTCTTGACTTCTTTAATTCAAACTTGTTTAAATAAATAAAGCACGTTTACAGTAACGTTATTTATGTTTAAAACCCTAATGTTAATTTTATTTCAAACAGTAATTATGCCTTATTTCCAAGATCCGATTTTCGCAGAATATTAAATTTAATTAGATTTTTTTAATCTGAATATTTTATTGAGATGTATGTTAAAGTTGGCTTTTTCATGTAATGGAATTGCTATTGCATTTCATTAAAAAATGGTATAAACTGATTGTTCATCTAGCCATAAAAAGGCAAGAATCACTAATTGCTTTAATATAAATTTTTCAATTCTTAGATGTATTGTAATGGTAATATCTATAAATGGGAGATATTTTATTAGTATTTGTTGTTTCACCTTCGATAAATAATGATTAAAAATTCTTTTGTATTTTCCATAAAAAATCATATAACGTTTTTTTTCTTTTCTTTTATTTAAAAAAAATGTTTTCTTCTGTAAGCTTTACAATTCTTTCTAATTAGGCAGAATATGCATGAAATTACATTTCCATAATTTAATTATTCGACTGCAAGGTGAAGTCAAGAATAAAATGGGAAATGTTAAATAAAATTTTCACCGTTATCACACAAATCCTATGGTTTCTTGTGGGTGTAGTTTTTTCTTAAGATATTGATTGAATAATTAATTACTTCAAGTGACAAAGATAAGGAACTTAACCGTTATTATATATAGTAAAATGGTTTGTAAAATGGTTTCTCAAACCTTGGTTTGAGAAAGTTCAAATTTTTACCAAAAATAAGATTGTGGGTCTAATTCTATTGTTGGCGCCTATTTGCTCCATGATCTCCTTTCCAGCAGAGCTAGCTGACAAGCCTTTCAAATAAAAAGTATTTATTTTTTCTTGTTTATAGCCATCCGGAGAGGAAGTGAAGTGAACGACTTTCTCACTCTTCGGTTTAGGGTTTAGATAGGAGCAGCATGCAAGTTTTCCCTAATTTAATTCTTCCTAACATGAACATTTTTTGCACACATTAATGCCCTAATTTAATTCTATTTAACAGTACCAATGACGTTGGTTTTATCATTTAGAGGGCAATCTGTTCGAAAGCACCTAATAAGTAATTCTATGCGGCATTTCGAGCCCAATCGTCATTCCTTAACTGTACGGGAAGACATTGAGAAAATACACAATAATTAAGATGCATTTACTGAAATCATGCGTGATTCTGATCCTAAATTTAAGAAAATTTTCGAACACCTGAAAGAAGAAAATTTAAGAAAAAAAATCGGTTTTCCGAGTTTTTTTAAATTTAATAATCTTAAGATTTCTGTGACAATTAATATCTGTGCGTTTTTTTTCTACCTTCAGACAAGCAAAATGTTTTGTACTACTTTAAAAAAGTTTCTCTACAATAATTTTTCCCGGGGAAAAAAACGACTTCTGGGTATTAAATATATTAGACTTTTCATTTAATTACTTGAGGGATTATTTTTCCGCTTATATATATATATTTGCGTACGTGTTGTGTGTTGAGGGGGAGGGGGTTGTTAATCTAAATATACATTTTTTTTATTTTAAATTGATGGCGCATACTTCTTCCGAAAATTTTGTGTGAAGTTTCGAAAATTTTTTTTCACTTAGAATCGCCCGACTGAAATAGTAAATGCATCTTTACCAGAAAAATCGTCCAGTACTATACAAATTTCTTTTGAAGCTCAATTTTTTCAAAGAATCCTCCGAGAAATTGAAGAGTTTCCTTTCTCTATTCATATGGTTCAGTATGAAAAAAAATTAACCCTTAGAACAAGAAGATGGGTGCGCTTTTCAAAACTGAATAACAAAATACATTATGCTACCTCAACCGTACAGAGCTACTTTCTCGCTCCTCACGTCCATCAATGATCCAAGTATTCAATAATTCTAAAACTTGCCGAGTAAAATTCCAATACTGGAATGCATATAAAGCCAGATACTTTATATAATATGTTTTTCTATTGCATTTGACAGCCTTATGCAATATCTTAATGCAAAACCGCAATCTTTTAAACGTGAACAAATGTATTTTCCGAAATTTAGTTTTGTTTTCGTTGAAATACTGCTCCAACTTTTCCATATAAAGTCTTACATGCAAGTATAATGCGAATGCTGCACGTGCGTTGATTTGTCAGGATGCAAAAATATTGGTTTTGGAACGTCTTAATATCGTATTTACGCTGTTATTTCTTGCTGAATCAAGCCATTATAATTGTACTTTGAACGTACGGGAAGTAAAACAAATTGCCGTCTTTAACACAACTTTAGTACGTCTTGAATACAAAGGGGGGAGGGGAGGAAAGAAAATATTTACCGACAGTGCTAGAGGTTTCTTAAAAATGTTACAATCGTTTTGATAAACGTGACGATTATAAAATTAAAATGAATTTCGAGATTTTCAAATTCTTTAAATGTATATGGTGTTATTCAATGGTCACAAAAACGAATAAAGATAACTAAAAAACATTAATAAATATTTAAGTTATACGTTTCAACGCGTGCTTCAGAAAGAAACATACTTTCATTGGAACTTACTCAATACAACAACAATGTAAAAACAGCAAAAAAAAAAAAAATGCAAAAAGTAAATGACAGACTTAAAAGGTCTCTTAAAAAATTTCTTTTAACCAACCACCGACATTATTGGACAATGTCTCTGAAACTCAACGAATATGGTAAATGGACGTCGATATAGCTCTGTCTACAAACATCGAAAAAATTGAAGAAGAGTAGAGAATGTCGAAACTGATGATGACGAAAAAAATATAAAAATAAAAATAGGGTTGTCTCAATAAGCTGCCTGCCAGGGTCACCAGATCATTCTCTTACCGAGCACTTACGGATCACTCATTACATGATGACGAATGCAATGTCATCACACAGTAGAACCGCATTAAATTTTAAGTTTCAAGAACCATTGTTGCCATTCGATAAAAAATAAACACATAACAAAAAGAAAAAATATGCATGTATTAAAAAGAAAGAAAAAAGAAAAAAATATACACATATTAAAAAGAAAAAAAAAAAGAAAAAAACAATTCTTCGAGTAAGTATTGAACAGTTACATATGCATACTCAGTACCTATATGTTAAATACGTACTTATAGGTTATAATATGCATTATGGACATATTTAAAAAATGGAAGTAGAATATGTAGTATGCTCATTTGGAAGAAAAAAATCATGTGACATTATTTCCATTTTAATTTAAATTACCACATTTAATACGTAATCTCTTCGATGACATATAGCTCAAATATAGTATACTAGTAAAAGCCCGGCGGTCATACGAAATGACCGCTGTTCTAGACATCATAAATATACAATTCTCCCAGTAACTGAAAATGCACATCAAATCAAAGAGATATTTATCAGGTAGAACAGTCAAGTTTAATAAATAAATAATAAACATATAATAATTTCGAAAAAAATATTCTTGCCGAAAAAAAAACCATCTATATTATAATAATCTGTAAAATAAAAATATTATTTACTATATAATCAAATTGTTTGTGAAAAATATTTATTTATATCCAAAATCATCATTGTCAAAACAATAGTTTTAACGAAACTGGAAAAAAGAGCCTTGCCACTTTAA
Source organism: Octonoba sinensis (assembly GCA_038502835.1). Classification (NCBI taxonomy): domain Eukaryota; kingdom Metazoa; phylum Arthropoda; class Arachnida; order Araneae; family Uloboridae; genus Octonoba; species Octonoba sinensis. The sequence continues at coordinate 69,461,352 of CM076604.1, forward strand.
TATGTATAAAAAGCGCAGACGATAAATAAATTAAAACAAGGAAAGAAGGAATTAATTAAATTCGATTACACTGCTGTAAATTCGCTAAGCTTTTGGCGAACTTCTATTTTGTAGAAGTTCGCCGTAAGTTCTCTTCCATAAAAAACGTTTTCATTATAGAAACAATTGTGTAGAGGGAAGCACGATGCAGTTTTCTCGGAGCTATCGGTGACAGACAGACACTTAAGCGGATTATATATAAGATATTACAATGGATAACGTTATGGTGAACATTTTAGATAGGTAAGCCATTGCAATATCGTTTAATGATGAAGAATGAATCATACCAGTTAATTCTCCATTCTATCAGCAAGTAATGTGATGTTCTGAGAGCATCTTCAGAGCTAGCGTGCATTCGTACAACCTGGCAGTTTTAACAGTGATTAAATTATTGGTAAGGTAAAGCTAGGAGAGTCTGCGCACAATTGGAAAAATAGTTTTTAAAAATCGAAGTATGACTTTTTTGTTAAACTATTGATAAATAACTGTGGCTTCATTCGTTTTTTATGCATTTCCATTGATATTTCGTTGTTTTGCTTTAATTTAATGCAACAGCTGTAAAAAAAAAACCAAGAAGACTAATTTGCGCAATCTGTCCTTAAGGGTTGGTGTGATTGCGCACATGGGTAGGAGAGATTGTTATTCCTAAAAACTGCAATTAAATTGTTAGCAATAATATTTACACTAAAACTATGTTGTTGTATGGTTTGTAAAAAACGCATACAATTTTAATAGGAATAAATTTTTTTAACTCAATGATTACAGAATCGGAAAAAACAGTGTTTTAATTAAAGAAACAAAATAAAGAAGAAAAGAAGGTTTAAATTATAATTAATCTTATTCATTTTCAATTTCAATGCCTTTTGTTTGTTAACCGAAGTTGTTGTCGTCCATAATCGGTATACTTATTGTTGTAAGTAGTGCACCCATCTGCTACAAAAAACACACTTAACCCATTAATGCCTACCGTCCCTTTTTAGGGACAGTCTGAAAAGTACGTCTGAAGCACCCAAAAGTAAACATTTCAACAAAAAATTGTTTTAATGTATTCCTAACGGGTTATTATAAGTTTAGTAATGCATTAAAACATTTTTTTTTTTTTGGTTGAAATGCTTATTTTTGGGTGTTTCAGACGCACTTTTCAGACTGTCCCTACAAAGGAACGGTAGGCATTAATGTCACTGGTCGAAGTTGTCTCCTGGTACAGTTTCAGACATTCAGTGCACTCATCCTCGTTGTCCTGTCTGACATGGTCCCAAAGGTTCAGTATTTTGACATTATTTTCTTCTGAGGTGGCTGATGACGAAGATGTTTCAAAATTCAAACATTTTGTTTTGTTTTCTTTCCTGCAAGTTTTGGGTTCCCACTTTTTCTGAAAGCATCTTATCTTCAGACGTTCGCTTCTTTTTTGTAGCTGCTTCTTTCTTAATTTTTCTCTCGATTATAAGTGCGGGTCAAGAACATTCGTTGCACTTTGTTTTCTTTTTCATTTTGACGGCATTAAACGGTTTGGAAAAATAGTTTATTAATAAGAATATTTGTATAAAACTAGCACAATAATATTTGTATAAAACCAGCACATTATTAATTTATTAGCAACATTTTCGTCTAAGAAAAGAAATTTGTTCAAAAATGACTTTATTTGCACATTTAGTTCCGAAACGTATATTTAATAACTTAAATCTTCAAAAGAAATAAAATCACACGAACGTGTTTTCAACGATTTATACGGTATAAAAACCACAGTCCCTTGAAAACACAAATTATAAAGTCACGACAACTTTACCTCTCGATATAGAACTATAGTCAAAATATTTAATTAATGCCTGTTAAAGAGACACCCGTGAATTTTTTATGTAAAGAAATAATTTCAAAAATCAATTTAAAGTTTTAAAATATTCAAGTCTTAAAAATGTGTTGAGAGGGCATCAGTATTTTACATTTTATGTTTTAGTAAAAATTCAGAACGTCCCTTTAATCCATTAATGCAGCGAATTCAATCGATTCAAACGTTTCGCATGTAATTTGAAATTTATGCTGCATTCCCAACAAGCTATGGGTAATAACATAATGCGCAATCTCTCCTAGCATGAAAACTAACGGAAGAAACGCGCAATCTCTCCTAAGTACAAGACGCGCAAACTATCCTATTTCGGTAGGACAGATTGCGCGGACCTTTACTTAAATATGGCTGCTTCTAGAAATAAATGCTGGCCTTCCCACTGTTAGTCTAGCTTAGTAGCTTACGAAAAGTCGTTTAAGTTTAGAATATTTTGTATTACTGCTACTCTATAGAATTTCAAAGAACGCATTATGAAAATTCAAGCACTTACCTTGTGAAAACAATATAGAATATCGATGCTTAATCACAGACGTTCATATCAATCAACTTGCACTTTCAAGTGGACATTCCACTATTGTCGTTGTACAAATGCATGGCGTTTGGTCGCGTGGACCCTACTTCTTTCCCCGAACTCGTAGGTGCGCAATCTCTCCGACCGCACAATCTATCCTAGCTTTACCTTACTATCACTTATAATATCTTCTTCACTCAAAAGATATTTAATGGCCACTCAACTTAATACATGTAAGTCACTTTACAAATATTTTCTAATTCACTTAAGGTTGAATACATCGTAATTGAAATGGTACCTGCGGATGCCCAGCTTGAATTAACACGAAATCCAAGTAATGTTTTAACTGAACGTATGAAGGAGTTGTTTTCGCAGCATTTTTTTCTTTTTAAACATGAAACTGCACTAGAATTTAAAAATTAATATTTTTTCTATGATTAAAATTATCCATTATGGTTTTAAAACAAGGATATTTAATAAACTGAATTACTTTTTTCCATATTTCTATTAAAATAGTTAAATCTATTAATAGTTAAGGGGACTCATCATTAAAAATCGGACAAAATCTCGATTTTCGGATTTTTGCTCCAAATTATACTTTATATATTAGAGAACGTTTGTGCAAAGTTTCAAAGTCCCACGTACACTCTAAGGTATCTTATTTTTCATTTTATATCAGCATTTTAACACTTTTTTTACCTAACCAAAAACTTTAAATGACTTTTTCTCAGCCTCGCTTTTTTGCATACTATGTAATAGTCAAAATGCTAAGGCTTTTTCAAATATGTATCTATTCACTTGAAATTTTTATTGCTTGTTCCAAATGTTTAACTAAATGCAACCTAGTATGGAATTTTTGATGAATTTATTAGAAATTATTTTAAAGCAATTTAACTAAAAAATCTTGCAATACCGAGATTTTTCTCAGATTTTTCAGGTTTAATTTTTTTTTTCAAGAACTAATAAAGACATCAAAAATTCCATTCTACAAAGTGAAGAGCATAGTTTCTTCTTTTCTGTAAAAAACATCCAGGCAAAAATCTCCCCTTTTAAAAAAAGAGTAGCGTTTTAAAAAAATTAAAATTTTGTAAAATGTTTTTAAATTTTGAATTTTTTGGACTATTTTTTATGTTTTCCTTCTATAACACATCAAGTTTGAGTCATAAACATACATTACCAGTCAATACACCTTGAATTATGTTCAATTTGAGAAGGTGGAGTTTAGGTGGCGAGTCTCCTTAAAAGAAAAATAATAATAACTATAATACAGTAAAATCCCCGCGTCTCAGAATACCGCGGTATCGGATATACCGCGGTGACTATCATGTCCCCCTACGATTAAACCCCATTGTTAAACCCCCTTTACCATTGTGCATAAAGCCAGGTGCAATCGCCCTGACTTGTTTCTCTTGAAGTGGGAGGAATTGAATCTGTCAGGAAATGTTCAGCTCAACGCCTAACTATCGTCCATTTTGAAAAGTTCAGTTATGCGGGTGTAACTTTCTTTTATAGCGTTATCAACCTTTGTATTCCTAACTGTTTTACATTCCTGAAAAGTAAACATATTGTCCAGTGTATGAAGGCTTAAAACATTGTGTTTTTTCAGAAGTGCGTTCCTCCCTTTTCAAATCTTTTTTTTTTTTTTTTTTCTGAGGACCTCTCCCCCTCTAACATCCCAGGTTGACAACATCAACAGATTTTTAAGCCTCTTTTTCTCGGAACACAGTTGGTTTATAACTTATCGCTCGATAGACTGATTGCAATTGCGCAGTTGAAATGTACGCTTCTTGCGCAGCAATTATAGTGAATAAAAGGGCAGCAAAAAAGAAAAGAAAAAAATTTACTATAGAAGAAAAGTTTCGAGTAATTGGTAAAGCTAAAAAGGATGCAACAAAAGCGAGTAATATTTTGTATATGGTATAGTTTCACTATACCGCGGTTATGTTATAACGCGGGTGACAAACATGTCCTCCGGCACCCTCGTTTTAACGGGGTTTTACTGTAATAACATTCAATGTCTATCCCCCTCCCCCGTCCCAGAAACTGCTAATCAAATGTCGTAATTAATCAAAATAAAAGTTTTCGCAAATTCGCAAAAATATAATCAATTCCCCAACTGAAACTTTAAATGCGGCTCATATTTCCTTTTAAGGAAATAAAAGACGCAAATTGGTTTGAAAACCAATTTACTTTTTTCTTTCATTCATATCAAATCAAATAGATCTTCAGGACTCGTATTAAAATTAACAATAAAAAAATACATATTCTAATGACTGATGATTTACTCTTGAACTTAACATTTTCAAAAAAAAAAAAAGAAATAAAACAAGGCAAAGTTTAAAATACAGCTTAACTCCCTTCAATACATTAATCCTCGATTCGCATGTCGTTCTATTTTCTCCTTTTTGTTTTCACAATTTCAAACTGATTTTCTCATGATTTGATGTTAATACCACGGAATATTAGTTGCTTAAAATTGAATCTCAATGCATATTCTTTCAAATCCTTATCTTGATTCCTTTCAATGAATGAAAACGTAATGGGAACATGTTTTACATAATATTAAAACAAAATTTCTGTTCTATTAAAGGTTAAACTATTCTGACACGTGGTATTTCGAAAGCTACTGAAAACCTTTAGTTAAGAATATTTTTTTCAGATGTATTTAAAATCTAAACATTAAACATCACCTAAATTAGGGTTAAATATTATTCCTAACTCTATCAAAGTCCCCAATGTTGAAATATTAGCAATCCTTAATTTCTAACAAATGATTTCCGCTTCTCGCCGTAATATAATTAAACGTCTAAGTTGTTCTTCTTCACTCAACTTCAAGGAGAAAATCAATGCGAGTTTCTTTTAACTGGGATGCGATGCATTTATTGCGTTAATTTCTTCTTGAATATCGGAAGAAGTTATCAAAGTAATCGTAACGATTCATAACTAACTGAAAGAGAATAGCCAACTCGCTAATTGTAGTCTTGATTAGCAAATTCGTTGTTCTACGAAATTACTCCCAAATTGATAGAAAAATAGCTTTTTAGATTATTAGTACAACTAACGCATAAAATATTAATTGATTTAATAATAAAGCACAATGAAATTATTTTGAACATACTTTTTTTTTCACTTATTGCCCCGAGTAACAAAAGAAACACTTGAAAATACAGTATGTCCACAAAGTGTCTTTATAAATATTTCTAATGCCACTTGATTATCCAAGCTCCCCTTCGCTCCAGAGCGACCAGGAATTGAGGCAGTAAATAACGCCTTCCATTTATAGATGAGCACTACAACGGCGTAAGTACGACTTGGCTCATAATGTATTTTGATGACACCAGATGGCGCCACCGGAAATACGCCACCTTCCTTTTTTGACCTAAGGGTGAAGGAAAGGGAAATTCTGAACCCTCTGGGTGCCCTCGAAACAGCCTCGGGATTCAATGTCCACGGATTGTAAATGCACGTATCCCTAAGCGTACATGGTGGGTCTTCAGCGGGTCGGCTTTCAAATACCCAATTTTCCTGTTGGTAATCAGACATCCCAATCACTAGGCTACCACGGCCCTGTCTTTATAAATTCAGGTGTTTAGTAAACAAAATACAGAATAAATAGATTTGAAAAGTATTTTATTTTCAGATGTAATTTTTGAAAAAAATTCCAATAATTAACCCTTAAATGACCCTTTTTTTTTTTTGTCGTCCGTCTTGAGGCGGAGTTGGGAATTAAACTGTTAATCCATTACGCCCGCACCTTCCATTCTGGGTGACAGGCATAGGCGAGACCACGGATTGGCGAAACCTGTGGTTAACCTAATTGGCTCATAATAACTCAGTAACTCCACCTTCGCTATGCCGGATTGGCGGTTTCTGCTGCGTCAGTAAAAGCACCAATCAGGAAACACGAGGAAGGGTTAACCCTGTAATGCCCATTTTTTTTTATCGTCGTCCTCCTTGAGGCGGAGTTTAGCATTAGAGGGTTAATAAATCTCTGCACTCGCGTTGTTACTTGCACGAAGCATTTGAAGGTGATACTCGGTTTACAGCCATATCCTTAGCGATGACGTCAAGGATCCTTTTCTTTTCAGGTCAATGACATCCACATTCTGTATACATGGTCTTTAGCATATCTCCTTCAGAAAGAAATCCAGGGACGTTATATCAGGTGAACGAGTTGTCCGGGGAATCGGGGTATTTCGTCCAATCCACCGACCTGGAAATGTTTCATCAAGTAAATAAAATATATCAAGACCCTAATGTGGCGGTACACCGTTTCGCTGGAAGAAGACATTTGGTTGAAGATTCTCTAACTGGGGTAGCCACAAATTTAGTTACAAGATCTAGGCAAACCCCTACAATTACTCTGATTTCTCTGGGTTGAAAAATGGTCCAAGACTCTGCTGCATATCAGGCCGAACCACACATTCACTTTCGGGTAAAACCATTATTAGCTGTTTATTTATACCAAATTTCATTTTCATACCTCATTAAGAAATTTTTTTGTGAATTTTTGAAGGTGTAAAAAATCTTTGACAACACCTCCATTTCACTGAGCACTGCATGGAAATCCTTAATTCCTTGCTACCACCTTCTGCTCCTCATTTAGTTTTAAAACCTACATAGAAGAATGCCTTCAGTGATTGCTTGTTGCCTATGAAATCTGAATTGATTTCAATTCACGATACACGGCCGTGGTAGCCTAGTGGTTAGGTTATCGGATTTTCACCTGCCCGGGCGATCGCGTGTTCGATACCCGCTGAAGACCCACCATGTACACTTGGGGTACTGCTGTAAAAGCCGTGGACCCCGCCATCCTCGCCCCCGAATGCAGAACATCCTAAGGACTAGTGTTAACAAGACAGGAGGTGGGAGGAGAAAAATATCAGACGTATCTCAAAGGTTTCTTTTTCTTCAAAGAAGTAAGTGACAAAATGAATATTATTATTTTTAGTAGTAGTAGTAGTAGACGCAATAGTAGTAGTAGTGGTAGTGGCAGTATTTGGTTAATGAACTTTTGCACTCGGCTTAAACCCTGCTTTAATTGACATAATCCAAATTCCTTTTTAAAAGCAAAATCTATGGCAATGAAGTTAAACTGTAAAAGAAAAACTCCCATAGAACTTTAGTCACTGAAAAAATATCAGTGAGCTAATTTGGAGCCTGTTTTAGCTTAAGGCTAATCACGAAAGCTTTACACAAAGAAAAAAATGCTGTAGTAATTCTTCATGATCCCATTACCAGCCAGAATTAGATTTCCGATGCATATTCTTCATTAACCTATTCAATTTTATGTATTTCTCTTCTACTCAAAAAATAAAAGTGTGTTAAGGTAGAAATTTATTTTTCTGTAAAACAAGATTTGAAGAAATTAGCAAACAAATCTTTGAGTACTACATAAAAATTCTATCATCAAGTGAATAGAATTACTAATCCCCAAAATCAATTGTGGAAAAGGACAACTTTACTTAGATCAAAAGACGAAGGCTAAATAGAAACAAATCAAGTAATGTATCTTATTTTCTATGGTAAATGATCTTTAAATTGCTTAATGACCTCAAAAGATTAAAATGGATTTTATAAAAGCCTTTTTGTGGTTGAGATTCCGTTTTAAAAGCAGCGATAGTCTTTCAAAAATCGACGTTTCAAGAAGGACGAAGATCGTTATATTGGTTTTCGATTCAAGGGACGAATGATTTGTGAATAACTGAGCATTATTTTTCCTGGAGAAAAAAATCAACTTCAAGTTTTTATTTCGAGTACTGAAAATTCAAAACTTAAAATATATTACAATTCAGCAATTAAATCTGAATAGTCTGCAATTACAAACAAATTGCGTAAGAATTTTAATAAATGTAGTCAGAACTATGCAACTAAATGAACAAATTTTGTATTTTGTCTAATCTTAAAGGAGTATAAAACAAAGTCGCTACTCGTGTTTGCAAGCTCAGATCTTTTAAACTGCGCAACGGATTTTAATGCGGTTTTCATCAATCGACAGACTGATTCAAGAGGACGAATCATAGCCCCGTTGGAAAAAAATCCGACTGGTAGCTCTTTTTTTATTCCAATTTTACGCACATTTCCACATAAATTCTCCAATATGGAGGTGAAAAAAACTTTGCATATATTAATAAAATATATCGCTCGAAAGCGCTGATTTTTCTGCACAAGATGAAATTTGTTCGAAGTCTCTAAGTCAATAAGAACGCCAGTTATTAGCTTTTTAGTTCGATTTCTTAAGGCTTACCTTGACCCAAAAAATAATAATTAGCAGTTTTCTCAACTCCGGATGAATAGTGTTAGTTTAATTTCAGTATAAAACTTATTTTTCAAAATCGTTCAGTTTAATGAAGATAAAACAATAATAAAGCATATCAAACTAATAAAGTATATTTTCGATTTCAAATTCGAGATTGAACTTGATAAAAGTTCTGTCTCGCCGATTTAACGATTTCCTTGATTTCGCAACAGTATTTAAATAAATATCGCCTGGAGATGTTTACGGACGTGTGTAGTTTATTCTAGATTTCAAGTAACGTGGCGAATGGCGACACGCTAAAATTTGACTTTTTTAATTAGTCGTAGTTTAATTAGACATACGACGTTTTAAACGCACTGCAGGCTTTATGCCGCAGGCGATATTTTTTATACTCTTAGCAAGGACAGCGCCGCATGCGATGTTTTTTGCGTTCTTATCAAGGACATCGCGGCAATTGACGCTTTTATACTCTTAGAAAGAACAGCGCCGTAGGCGACGTTTTTAAAATTCAGAACGGGCAACGCCGTGCGGGTACCGCTAGTAGATAAATAAATAAAGTAAGTTTTTTGCTGTACAACTTGTCAATAATGCAGGATAAAAACATTTCAAATCAGCAAATTAAACTTATTTTATGCTAATGTAATATAGCGTGACATGTGACATCATTTATGAACGGTCGCTTATCAAGATTTAGCATGTGAAATACAGGAATTTCGCAATCACTTATGCCCTCAGGAAGATGAAAATAAACAAATTTTCTTAAAGATTAATGCTGCGCAATATATAACTGTGAGTCTCTCACGGAAGCATCATTACTTCTAAGTTATGCGCTTAACAGTATTTTCTTCTGTGTAACTAACATCTTGTTAGTACAAAGATTTGCAAACATACTATCTTCCTTTTTCTTTGCTATGGCAAGGGATTTGAATTTTCACTAAACTCGTTATTAAATTTTCTAGTGAAACAACTCTCATGCTAAATAACAAGTTTCAGGCAATCTTTTATTTTGTTCTAAAGGTTTTAAACTTGCTAACAAAGAAGTACATTTCGTTAACTAAAAGGCTTTCTACCTACGCAGCCAATATTTCGATTGCTCTTTTAGTATTTAAATTTTATGCATTAAATAAATGATGTTACTGAGAAAAACAAATACAGCGAGAATTTATGTAGTTGTAGTATGTTGACATTTAACTATTCATGGAATCGTCAGCAGATTCAAATTTATTTCTTCAAACGGCTTTAATTAATGAAACATTCCCTTTTTTTTTAAATAGAGAAAATTTAAACCTGATTTTTTAAAACAATAATAATAATTCGTTTGCTTCATTTTGTTTTACCAGTCTCGTCTCCCAACAAATGGGGGTTAATGATTTTCTTCTTCAATTCAATCTTTAAACTTTGCACACAAGCTTATCTTCGATGACAATACAATATTCCATTCATTTTATAATTTATTATAACGTTAATTAGGAAAAAAAATAATAATTTTGGCGCTGAGGAAACTATCAGAATTATTATTTGTCGAATGGCAACGATAGCTTTGTTTGCATAATGCAACGATGTTGTTTAACTTGATTTGTCACGGAAGTTTGTTACGCGGTTTTCGACCACTATTACTGCATAAATTATCGTCAAACTTTGCACACAAGCTTATCTTCGAGGACAATACAATATTCCATCCATTTTATAATTTATTATAACGTTAATTGGGAAAAAAAATTAATAATTTTGGCTCTGAGGAAATTATCAGAATTATTATTTCTCGAATGGCAACGATAGCTTTGTTTGGATAATGCAACGATGTTGTTTAACTTGACTTGTCCCGGAAGTTTGTTGCGCAGTTTTCGACCACTATTACTGCATCTTAAGTGTTTTTGAATATAAAACCGTGTAACATAAAACATTTTTGGAGATTTATTTATCTTTTGGGTGCTAATTTATTGGTTGACACTTTGAACAACAATTTTGATTCCTGCTATAAAGTTTAAAAAAATGAAATTTAACAACTTAAGATTTTACTAGTCATCTACATTTTCATTGTTTACTTACATCATCTCAGCTTGCACTTTTTTGCTACTCAAAGTGGAATGCACGCCCTCACTTCCAAATATTGCTTATTTTAATGAGTACAGTTCTACGACGGAATTTCGACATTTCGACGCTTCTGCGCATGGCAGAAAAGAACGAATCCATTCGAATGTTAGGGAAGTTCGTTTTGTAGGTACGTTTACTTAATACACAAATCAGAATGTTTGCTTCGCTGTTTGTTGAAAACAACTTAATCTATAAACTGGAATATAGAATCAGCTCGGAAGAAATCGACTGTGTTCTACGAACTAGAACAAGAACAAAAGCAGCCTATTTCTTATACCAGCTGTTCCTCATTTGAAAATGAATGGATTCTTCTTGGCACTCTGCCCGGAAGATCGCTTTGGTTGATGGTAGAACTGTACAATTCCCCTTCCTTTTTCTCGAAAAACTCTTTTAAAATCCATGTGCATTTCATACTAATGATTGCTGCACATTATTCACAAAATAAACGGTCATGTCAAATAAGTCTCTTGTAATTCAATTTGATGGTCCGAAAAAGGCAACTGTGCATGGGCGCATCGACGGGGAAGGCCGAACGGGACTTATCTCCCCTGGGTAATACTACTGCAACTGTGCATCGCATGCTGAAACGCACCTGCCTGCGCGCAGTGAAAGAGACATGGGTTCGATTCCCACTTTCCCCTTGGTGTATTTCCTTCGTTGTATTGTAATATTCTATTATGCTGTCTTGTTCTATCTGTCATATTGGACGGGAATTTGGGGCATACCCTTGAAAACAGTAAATAAACTACAAAAATAAATGTGACCTGAATGGTTGTTTACAAATAAACAAACTTATTTAAATAGGAAATGTCCCAAATGTTTGAAGTTGCATTGAGTGGAAGATCCCATTACGTTTCCCATCACGATGTCGAAGAAATCGTTCCATCACATATATTTTTGATTTACGTTCTTAGATTTAGAAGACACGGTAACTAAAATTCAAATGTTTTCATTTCCTTCGAATGCTCTGCACATTTATGAAGAATTTCCGTTATTTAGATTTTCTTTCCGGGAGGCCTCTAAAACACTGGCTATTCAGCTAGTTAAACGCTTTTAATACTTTAGTATATCTGTGCTTATATTTACTATTTTTGACTGTAAGTGAATGTAGTAGAAATAAATATTTTCAAAAATGGTGCAGTATAGAATAGGGGAAATATATCAGTTTAAATTAATTAGAAGCAGCAGTATTCCATAACTAATTTTTATTTACTTATTTTTAAGCTATTTAATCTAGTTTTATTTTACTTATTTATTTGATTCTCTTTTTATAATCCATTTGAACATTATAATTTTCTTATTTCTAAAAGTGTGGCCTAAAATATTTTCCAGCTTTCTTCTATGTCAGGGGTGGCTAACCTGCGGCTCCTTGAAGGATTATTTGTGGCTCTCGATAAATGTACCCGAGTTCCCTTTTCATTTTTGTGCTATTACATTTTAAAAAACTATTATCGTTCCGTATGTGTTTCAAAATGTCTAATCACATATTCCACTTTAAAATTCGTGAAATTCAAGCACCGATCAGTATTAACTAACCAGCATCTCAAAGAATTACTGAGAAATGCTGTCACCAATTATTCATCAAATTTTAAAGAATTATCAAGAGAACTAAAATAAATGTGTTTATAATTTTTAATATTTAAATTTCAATACCCATATCTTGTAATTTTATTTATATGTTTTCTATAGATAAAAGTTCTGTTAAAAAAAAGTTTAATACTACCTTTTTTTTTGCATGCCTTTTAAATACGTATTTAATTGCGGTTCGCGAAAAATTTCGAATTTTGAAAAATGGCTCGGACTATCAAGGAGCTTGTCCACCCCTGCTCTATGTTTATGTTTTCCTCTTCTTCAATTATTCATTTGAAAGATTTCATTCCAACTATTTACATTTAGATGCTTATAAGTACAAAATCAGCGTCAGCATTATAAACCATTAGGCTACTATTGGAAGATGGTCTTCTCTAGCTTTTATACAAATGCTAAGATGTGATATTTTCGATTTCAATTCACGCCTGTAAATTTTCTCAGCTTTTTAGACCATCTTGACTGCAGAAGCTTTGGGTTCATTCACACCAAAGGTGACGGAGGCATTTATTTGGGTCTGTCGCTGTTGAAATGCTTAAGAAACCAACAACGTGGGAAAAGTGACATCATAGGGCAATCAACAAATCACGGTTGTCTGGGGGAGAGTCGCGTTTAATGACGCAATACAAAAGGTCAATTGAACAAGGCTAGGGCATGTTTTTTAAGTGCTGAAGAATCAATGATGAGCGCTGCAATTTTTGTTTGCCCTCGTGCGTCGTTTGTTGCGACGTTTGCGCTTGTTGCACTTGATGTGCATGCATCTGTTTGGGACATTTGATACCACAAGAGAACAATCCTTGTATATTGGAGGTTCTATCTGTAGTAGTTGTTTTCATAGAGTAAAATTAGAATTTAGAATGAGCCTTCCTTCATTGTTTGAAAAGTAGCAATTGGCGGAAAGTATGAAAACCTCAGGTCAAAATAAAACTTCTCAGAATATTAGGTTTCTTTTAGGCTGTCAACATGAAAACGTTTTTGACCACAATCGCGTGACCATTTGGACAGTTGAGCGCACCTTTTCAGAAAAGCGTCTTTTCAATGATGATATTTCTCGAAAATTTGGTTAAACAGGGGTGGCTTAAATTTTACCGTGATGGTGATAAAAGCTCCAAATGCAGAACTCCTCTTGAGTTTCTTGATCACACTCCCTACTTTCATCCTGACAGCCGGTATCCATGTCTAATGAAAGGCGCAGAATATATGGTACTATTGCTTTGTGATGAAATTTTGAGATTGGTTAAAAAATGAAGGGAGGTCCACAGTTGAAGTCTTTCTCCAGTTATGGTGAAATCAACTAACCTATGCGACCAAATTTCACAAGAACAGGTCATAAAAATCTTCTGAAAATTCGCAATTTTCCACGGTTTATTTTTATCTTCGCTTACACTGTCGAGTTTACCTTATTCTCCCGTTCTTCGCTTCGCATTTTGTGAAATATCTTTTCGACCTACTGCCGACCTTGTAAAATCCATCCATGACTAAGGGATCATTCATAAATGATGTCACGCTTCTAGGGGGGAGTGGGTTCATGAAATTGGGACAAAGTGTGACAAGGGGAGGGGAGGGGGTCAAATATATGGAAAAAAGAGTGCCATATCATTTATGAACGTCCCCCTAACACCAGGGATGCCCACTAGGGAGGAGCTCAGAATGCGCCATTGAACTTTTCTTTTTTTTTGGGGGGGGGGGCGTGCTTTCAGAGGATTTTGATCAATTTTTGGAGTGTCATCGATCTTTGGGGATCCGTAGCTTTTTAGGGAGTTCGACATCGCTCTGAGGGATATTGGGCACCCCTGTGGACACTATTGCCTAGAAGGAAGGAAACCAGGTTTTGTTCCCCTGATTTGCTGAGTACGTGAGATAACAACGTCTCCAGATGTAACCAGAAAAACTTACGTACTATTTAATTCATAGTCGATACTTTCTGTCATGATGTGTCATGACAGACTACAGAGTTAAAAGATCAATTCCAGAATGTGGAAAATTCATCCTCCCTATAACTTGGATGCAAAAATGGATGCTTGTCTCAAAATTCATTTTTGAGACAAGAAATTAAAGTTTCGAAAAGAAACTTGTTATACAATAAAACCTTTCAGTTAGGGACACTAAGAGGAATGGAAATTTTGTCCCTGAAGTACAGGTGTTCCTTCCTCGGAGGTTCATAAATTGATGAAATAAATTGCCATGTAGTGTATTAACTTATTTTAACTTAATTATAGACATGTGTTATCATTTAAGCTTAAATACTGGAAGAGTTTACTGCATACAAAATGTACGTTGAAAGTTACTGAAATTTAAAATTTGTTCATTGAAAACGTTTTATCACAAATGTCGTCATTGGGCAAGCACTCTAAAATGAACTTGTTCCTTTGTTCATGCTTCTAAGACTCACACCAACTCCCAGAAGCTTTTAGAAGAAAAAAAAAAAGAACTTCAGCTTCCAGTAAATGTTTCTTATCTATATAACTTGAATTTTGGAAATTTTTAATTGCAGATGTCTCTTAAAGGAGGTACTACTGTATTTCCAAAGACCATAACGAAATAAAATGCGCTCATGTTTTCTCCAGATCGTTTTAAAAATTTTGAAACCATTTCAAGCATTATAAAGCAGATTTTAGATTTTTTCATTTATTTTAAAAGATAAATTTATTTCTATCTTTCCAGATCTTATTAGTACCACGAAGGTAGCGATTAAGTTGCCTTTACTAATTATATCATTATTTTATGCCGAAACATTTACGAATTGCGTTTTGGCAACGTGAGAAGTTTTAAAAAAGGGTTTGCTTGAGAGTGAGGAGAGTTATGAGTATGTTAAGAAAACATCAGTTGTATTTTATATTGAAGGGAGATTTTACTATCATTAAAACCTAAAATTAGGCTTTGAGCTATAATAGTATTGATTTGTTGTAAATATATGTAAATATATATGTTCGAAAGTCTTCAATAAAGTGTTTGTTTCACGCCGAGTGCTTCCTGGTTCGAGTTTTGAGTATGAAAATAAGCATAATATCTCACGGTTTCGCAACAAAACGAATTAGCACGAGGCGTTGGAGAGCGAAGCAAGTACCAGTATTAAAAATTATTTTATTAATTAATTTCCCAGGAAACATTATGCTTATGCGAGTAGATTTCATTTTGCTTATTTCTGTAAAAAAAAAAACCTAATCACTAAATATTCGGTATAAATTCCAAATTTACAACAAATATGTTCAGTTTGAAATCTCGTTTTACAACAGTAATCGTAACAAATCTAACTTGAAAAAAAATATCGATACTAGAACAGTATTTTGAAAATTTAATCATTTACTGAGAAGAATTCCAATCTCTTTTGCATTTTCCGAATTACATTTCGTTTCCAGGAATGCATTTCGAATTTGTTTTGATTATTAGAATAAAATTTTCTATTGATTTGTAATAGTTTTAGATACAGTAAAACGTCTATTTATGCGTATCGCATATACTACGTAATAACTTGTTTTGATATATAGATAGAAATACTCCAAAGAATTTTCATCAGTACAATTGTAAACGTAAAAATAATGAAATAACAATTTAAAACAACACTTTGCATTTTCATAAATATATTTTCTCATTATTTTTTTAATGTCTTCTGACAGTTTAGTACTTGAATATAGTTAGCTCACTTTCAATTTTTCCCCATTAGGCTGTGGTTTATGATCTGTACTGCCTTTTGTAAATAAATTTATTTTCCAAATCAAAATTAAGGTAAAAACATTGCATCGTAGTAAGTAGCAGCTGTTTTTAATTTGAAATTGCACATAGCAATGAAAAATGGGTGTACAATATTTGAGCCCATTCGATGGATTCTTGTACCAAAAATCAAAAATGAATTTTCGCTTCGTTTTTCTGTTTGCTTAAATATTATAGGTTTGCTTTATAAAACAGAATACAATTTTCAAAAATTTACTTTTAAATTGAGTAGAAACCATACTTTACAATGGAACACTCTTAACCATATATGAAGAAAAGAAAAAAGAAAACCCACCTTCATTTTGAAACTCAGACCAAGTTTAACTCTGGTCTCGTCTACTCCGGTACTCTTTTTATCTAGGTGTAAAATTAAATGCTAATCAGCAATATTCAAAACTCCTGTCCGTTTCTTGGTTAAAAAAGAAAAGAAAAATCTGCAAAACTCGCTCTTCAAAATTATTAAATTATAATATACTAATTAGGGGCCGGCGGGGTGGCATAGTGGTATGGTACTGGCTTCGTACGACCAAGTTCGCAGGATCAAATCTGGCCCAAGTCGATGGATTTTCAAGATGCAGAAAATCGTCATCGCTCGTGTCGATGATTATGCGGCATGTTAAAGATCCTTTTAGCATCTCTTTGGCTTGGTTAAATTGATTCGGATAATTTACTCTCGGTTAAATTAAATTCCTAGTGAAGCTTCGCATCACTTAGAGCTCAGGTGCCTCCATATAGGGCAGGGGTCCTCTACCCGATGACCGCGGGCACCATGGTGCCCGTCGAAGGGTTTAGGTGCGCCCGCTGCTTGTGCCCAACGATAAAATATTTCAGTTTTCCATTTTAAACTAGAGAACATTTAGAATCTAGAGTATATGAATAAAGGGCGATATAACTGTGAATAACCCTATGATGATAAATAGGGATGATGATAAATAGATAGCGGAAAGTGCCGAGAATGAAAATACACAACAGAATTATGAATCATAGTGCTAAAAAAAAATATTGAAATTTAAAGACATAGGGAGCTCTGAATATTCAATTTTTAATTATAATAGATAATATAATTTAAAGAGCTTAAATATATTAAAAACCATTTCAACAGAGAAAGAATCAAAAATATTTAAGGTTTGACATTTTTTTTTTCTTAAAATACGTCAAAATTAACATGAATTATACTAAATTAAATGTTAAATATTAACCTTCACCAAAGAATTAGACTTGATTCTAATTCTAAAACACGTGAATTAATTTTAAAACACGTGACATTCTGACACAATGAAGGTCTCATATTATCCTTTATAACCGACTTCCAAACAGGAGACCGGTTATCAATTAATACCGTAGGTATGTTTTTCCCCCATCGACAACTTCACACTAGGTGAACCGATTTCGATTATTCCTTTTTTAATGGATCGAGGGCCTTCTCTCATAGGTCCCGTAGTCTCGTTTGACCATATTCGCTAATTAGAAAAAAAGTTATGGCCAGAAATTTAGCAATTTTTTTTCATCCATAATTTTTGATTAAAAGATCCTATGTTGATGATTTTTTCTTTTTCTTTAACCGACTTACACAAAGTAGGAGTTTATCAATTCAAACCGTATATATGTCGCTTTTTTTTGTTCTTTTTTTTTTTTTTTTTTTGTTTTGTTTTGTCCATTGATAACTTCTCACTGGAGGAACCGCTTTTGATGATTCTTTTTTATTTCATCGAGGTTGGTCTCCCATATGTCCCGTACTTTAGTTTGAACATATTCAATAATTAGAAAAAAAGTTATAGCTCGAAATGTAAGGATTTTTTTTTTTTTTTTTCGTCTGTAACTTTTGACTAAGTGAACAAGATTTTGATGATTTTTTTTTTTTTTTAATTGATGGAAGGTCGTCCAACTCAAATGTCGCAAATCAATTTGGCTAAATTTGTTCTTGAGAAAGAATGTTATGGTTCTAAAATAAGTATTTCTCCTTTGGTTGAAAGGCTTCGCTTGATATTTCTTTTTTGCGAAAATTATTAATAAATATAATATAGAACTCATTGTTAAAACGAGTTTGTTGATATTAAACATTAATATTAAAAGCAATTATAATAAGAGTTTGAGTAAAGGTTTCTCGAACAAAAAATTAAACCTTTTCAGATAATAAGTTAGATTTTTTTAAATCAACTTCAAAACGGAATTTATCATACAAATGGTTAGTGTATATTCAAGTCATTCAAAGTAGGTGTACCCTTTCATATATATATATATATATATTTAATGAAAAAGAGTATTTTATATTAAAAAAATAAATCTTCACAAAAAAGTGTAAAAAATAGTTTTGGGGGAGGGGAAATAGAACGGACTTCAAATTAAAAATTGCGCTAAGAAATCAAAAATAAATTCATTCTTTAAACAACATCGTTACAACTTTTAAAAATAATTTTTGAAGTCAATGCAAAATCATTACAGATAAAATATTTTGTAATCATGAATCAATTACAAATATAGATGGCCCAGAGTTTTCAGCACTTCGAATTTAAAGTAACATATGGCAGAATGGTAATCAAACCGTCATAATTTCAGGTCGACTTCAAAAATTATGTTTAAAAGTCGTATCGATGTTGTTTAAAGAATGAATTTATTTTATACTTTTAAAAGCTATTTTTAATTTGAAGTTGGTTTGATTTTATTTTTGTTTCCAAAAATTATTTTATTCAAAGATAAGTTTGAAACGCATGAATTCGAACCAGCAGGACTTCTGGAATTTTCACCTTTGGCCACTCGATGGAAAATTTACTAACTATTTCAAGGCACAAAACATATGCACTATGCTGTGTGGGGTTTTTTTAAACGTTTGTAAAGGTTTCGAAGTTCAAATGTTCAAAATAAAGAAATAAAGTCAAGTGTTTGATTGAATAGGCGTTTTCTGGCCAGCATTGTAATTCTAATGGCAGAAGGTATTTTTAAACATTTTTAGAGAATGACTTTCGATTCCTTCCGTAGTTCATTAATCACAATAGTTCTTCTTAAGCAATACTTTTTCGCAGGGGATAAAGACACATTTATGAAATTTCTAAAATTTAACAGGTTTAGAAGTTTTTTTTTCCTTCTCATGGATCTGCGTATGGTCACTAACTTTTTGCAGACCTAGTGCATTCCCCCGAAACCGGCATGCATTCTTTCAAGTAGCACCACTATCGGCGGATAGCATCACCTCTTTTCAGAATTTTGACTGTCAGTTTCTCCCTAGATGGCAGCACTTGAGCTCTAAATGAGCGAAACTGCACTAGGAATTTTGTATCCGAGAATACGAGATGGACGCTGACGATTTTTTGTATCTTGAAAATCGACCTACTTGGGCCAAGTTTGATCCCGCAATCTTGGGTGTACGAGGCCAGTGCCTTACCACTACGCCAACCTGCCTTCACAGGTTAAGAGTACGCTTTCAATAACTGTCAATACTTATCTCTTCTAGGGATATAGAAATAATTTTAGGGGACATGTCTAATAATTGTTTTAGAAACATGGCTTGCTCTTCTTGCAGTTTTGCTCGCAGAACAAGTAAACGTAACTTCAGTAAATATCACACAAAACGCATTCGAGAGATGATATAACGTGCTGCATTTATTTTTTTCATCAACGTTTGGTTATATTTGATTTAATCGGATACTGTTACATTGTCGTGGTAACCATAAGATTTTTATTTGAACTTCTCTGTAGTCTACTCGTATAAACTAGCGTTAATTTTCTTTATTTTCAAAACAGAGTAACGAATTTTTTTTTTTTTTTAATCATTTATACCTAACTATGTATCATTATCGAAGGGGATTATTTTGCCATTTGTATTGAACTAAACATAATTGCAAAATCCAAAAAAAGTGTCTCTTGTGCTCTGCCACATGCCTCGACCAAAGCAGACGATTAATATTATATTTCATTTTTAATTTATAAAACAGATTCTTTTTTTTTTTTTTAATTTTGATGACATGCTTTCAAAATGATTTCTGATCCAAATATCATATTTTCTCTTAATAGAGAGACTTCAGGACAAAAAAGATTAATTGATCAGCATTGCGTATCCTTTTGACTCGTCGATTAGACTCTTGTACAGAATTTCTGCTCCACATGCTTCAAAACCTTTTTAATAAATAAAGGAAGGTTTTGGTTCTTTACATGAAGCAAAAAACGTCATTTCATCCATACTTATTTAGCAAGCTATGGCTCTGAAATAACTACCAGACACGTTTCGAAAATTATGTCTGCATTCCTAGAAGAAATAAGCATTAATAGTAATTGTAAGCGTACTTGTTTGCTGACGCAAGAAGGAAATTTCAACACGTCAGTGCAGTTAGATTTTATTGCACAACGTATATATATAGTCGCTTTCTTTCTCTCGTTCTTTATGAAAGTCGTTCTAAAAATATGCAAACACAAAACAAAATTATGCGTCGCAAAATATACGTAATAATTTTTAGTTTGAAATGTATTGGGAGAAAAAGATAAATAAATAAATAACGCACATTAGTCCTGCAGGCAAAAGTGTTCTTTTTTTTATCTTAACCTCGGTTTTATTTTTTATTTTCCCATTTTAACACTGAATTAATTTATAATAATATTTTAGTAAATATGAGCAAATTAAAGGGCTATTTCATTTACTAATACAAGATTTATCAAACTTAAATTGAACATTGTTAAAACTTTGTTCTCTTAATTTTTCGCTTCAAAATTTAATGCATTAACTTATTCTCTATTTAAACAAGTCTTTCTCCTAAGCCGTTAGTTACTGGAACTGCTCTTTCAATTATGCTACCCTAAGCAGTTCAAGGGGCGTAAAATTGAATTGACTGGAGCTCCCAGGACCTTAATTACTCCCGGTGAACAAATTTTCGTACGTTTTTATTCTTGAATTTAGGAAGCAAGACGGAATTTTTGATTAAGAGGTGAAATATTTCGCACTTGTTTCGCTCTCCCATGGCTGCGAAGAGCTAAAATGCCTTTTAAGTAAAGCAAGGGATTGTTGTAGAGATAAATTTATTTTTCAGGGACGAGGATTTAATTTATTATCATTTAAATTTATGTAATTTTTATGCTTAACTGCTTAAGTTTAAGTAAAGACGGGAAAGTGAATTAGTTATATTATTCCGTTTTCTCTTTTTACTTTCATCAAACTTCACAATCCGTGACAAGATAATTTAAACTCAAAAGCGGAAGAATATTCATGATATAAATTAGCATGGAGATTATATTAATTGGAGCTTTGTTCATTTTTCACATTTGACTGTTATTATGCTTGTCGCTGCATGTAGCATTAAAATTGAAGGTTGTCTTGTCTTCTTATAAGCAAAGTTTCGCAGAATAAACAGTTTGAACCAGTGGTACTCTAACTTTTTTCCGCTGGGGTCGCATACAAATGACAATTGTTCCACAAGGGCCACGACACATAATTTAACGAAAAATAATGTACGTTTCTTTGTTAAAGTCACCGAGTTAATCTTTTTTTAACCGACTTCACAAAGGAAGGAGGTTATACATCCATACTGTATGTATGTCTTTTTTTGTTTGTTTGTCCACTCATAACTTCTCACCAGATGAACCGATTCTCATGATTTTTTTTTAATCGATCGAGGGGAATTTCTCATAGGTCCCGTACTTTCGTTTCACCATATTCGATAATTAGAAAAAAAGTTATGGGCGGAAATGTAGTATTTTTGTTTTTTCATTCAGAGCTTTTGACTAAAGAACCGATTTTGATGCTTTTTTCTTTAACCCCTTACCTCTCGCTCCCGTCAAAATCACGGGCTATAATGTTCCAAAGTAACGTACCAAAACATTTTTTTTAAATCCTCCCCTTATTCCCAAAAACTTATTCTCTTATTGTATTACATACTAGATGATCAAACTATCTCTAGTGTAATCAGAGAGGGCCGTGGTAGCCTAGTGGTTAGCACGTCGGACTTCCACCCGGAAGGTCGCGCGTTCGGTACCCACTGAAGATCACCATGTATACTTGGGGATATGTGCATGTAAAATCCGTAGACCCCACTACCTCTCCCCGTGCGTAAGCAATCCTAAGGCCTCGGCTAACAGGTAGGGGTCTGGTGGAGAAAAGTGTAATCAGAGAATAAACATTTTTAAAATGTTTTTCTGGAAAACAAATTGGCCCTTTGTTTTTTGTTTTCGTGAAATTTATGCGACCGTTAAATGGTCAATCGATAGAGGATCGTCTAACTCAAATATTGCTAATTAATTTGACTACATTTGTTTTTTAGGAAAAACGTTACGGGGTAAAAATAAGTGTTTTTTATTTTAATTGGAAAGGCTTGTCCTGATTTTTCTTTGGGGATCTTTGTTGGGAAAACTATTAATAAATATAAATGTTTTTGTTAAAAAAGTGTTATTGCCATTGGGATATAATATTAAATCAATTACAGCAAGAGTATGACTGATGTCTTCTCTGAGACAAATTAATTAATACAATCAGTTTGTTTGCTAAAATCGACTTCAAAGCGGAATTTATAACAAATAATTAGTTTTTAGTGCCAATTATTCAAAGAAGGTTTGCCCTTTGATACGGATTTTTTAAAAATAGAGTATTTATATGAAAAATTTATTTACACTTAAAAGAATAAAATAAAATAATTTTTATTAAAAAAATAGAACCGACTTCAAATTATAAATTGCGCTGAAAAGTGAAAAATAAATTCATTTGTTAAACAACATCGATGTGACTTTTAAACATAGTTTCAGAAGTCGGTGCAAAATTATGAGTCTAATTAATATTACACCATTTGCTCCATCATATTCGAACTGTTGCTAATTCTGCAAAAATATATATATTCGTAAATGATTTATGATTACAAAAAATTTTATCTATCCTAATTTTGCAATGACTTCTAAAACTACGTTTAAAAGTCCCATCGATGTTGTTTAAAGAATTAATTTATTTTTCAGTTTAGCGTGATTTATAATTTAAAGTCGGTTCTATTTTTTATTATTATTTTTTTCTTTTTTTTAAATGTTTAAGCAGTTGAGGAGATTGGCGGTGTTCGCGGCAGGGAGAAAGGAACTAGAGTGGACAACTTTCATAAACTTTGCAATAAAATAAAGGTGCCAAATGCTATTTTAAACGCAACAAAAGCATTAAAAAATATATCTTTGCATTTTTAAATTTTGTTGATACGATAAATTATTAGGAAATAGTTGTTTAATAATATATTTTTTAAAAAAAGGTGTTTTTTTTTTTTTTTTTCTGTCCATACTAGCCTCATGTGATGGGGCGAGTAAGAACCCGCTGTAGAATACTGCTTTACAAGATGTAACAAAACTCTTAAAAAGGGAATGAAAACCATACTGACATAAATTAGAAACGCATGTTCCTTAGTAGTATTAATCTCAATAAAGCAATTTTAATTAGTATTATACCTCATATATGCTTCTTATGAATTATTTTATTTAAGTATGCAGTCCTTCTGTTTCAGACAATTACTTGCATTGCAAAATTACAGAAAAGCACCGATATATATAAAATGCCCAAATAAAAACATACAAAGTAAAGGAAGCATTGTATTCGTGAAAAATTTGACACTCAAATTTCAGCCTAAATATGCATTTGAATCACCCATTAACCAGTTCTGAATGGTTTTGTTCACGATGTCCGTCTGTACGTACATGAACTCGCGATGGACCGCCGATTCATTTTGATGTGACGTCTGTATGCGGATGTATGTATTTCACATAACTCAAAAGCTTTTAGTCGCAGATGATTAAAATATCATATGTAGGACCACTATAATATCTAGTTGTGCACCTTCCTTTTTGGTTGCAATCGGATGTTAAAAAAAAAACTCTTTTGCTAGATTTCGTGTCAAATCCACGCCGTTTTCAAGTCGTTTTCCGTATCAAGATATTCTCCCGGAGGCTTCACTCAATACAACTCCATAGTTTAATATATAAGCTCTGATTTGGCGCCAACTTGGAGGTATCTCGCCAACTTTGGGACTAAAATAGACATGCCAAATCCAGTGTCAGTTTGGCATTACGTGCAGTATTTGGCGATTTTCCCATCGAATCCAAAGGTTAAAGCATTATATAAACTGTCTTATTCTTTTGTTAAAAAGATATATCATTTTATAAGCACTGTTCTACACACTAATGGGAGCTGGTACTGATTATTTTTTCACGCGAATCCTGTGATACATTTGTATAATATATGCTTTAACTGTAATCCTCTGCTCTTAACTGCAACCGTCTGGGATTGTTAAAAATGGCTCGATGGATCTCTCGAACGATGCTTGCGTCGACTTCAATAAAGTTGTTATGTTTTCTTAAAGACTCGTTATTAATGAAATACTGGAAAGTATAAATTCTAGGAAAGATACAACATGGTGTCAGATTTAAAAAAAAGTTACGAGGATTGAAATCTGTAACCTTATGTACCAAGGCCGCCTGCTTACCTGCGTCGTTTATAAGTTGAAATGGAGTCCTTCAGACCCCCTGGAATTATGTCATTCAGTGACAATGTAAAGGAGAATTGGACAAAGGGGAAACTGAAATTACAGAATTTCCTCCTTGCATCAGAAAAAAACGAAAAGTCTGACCCCGTCAAAACAGCAATATTGTTAAACCTCATTGGAGAAGAAGGAGAAAATATCTACAGCACTTTTAAGTTCGAGGCCAATCAAGAAAAGTCATTCGAGGAGATCCTAAAGAAATTTGATGAGTACTGTTTGCCACAAAATAATGAGGTGTTCGAAAGGTTCAAATTTTTTTCATGTGTCAAGAAAGAGGGACAAAGCATCGATAATTATGTGACAGAGTTAAAAACTCTTGCTGCCTCCTGTAATTTTGATAATCAGGAAGCCAGTCTAATTCGTGATAGAATAGTCCTAGGTGTAAAAGATACGGGAATGCAGGAACGACTACTGAGGGAGCCCAGTTTAACTTTACAGAAAGCAATGGATAGTGTTCGTGCCTCTGAATTAAGCAGAAAACAAGTAGAAACTATTAATGAAACAACAAATACTAGTGTTGATGTTATCCAAAAACAAAGAATTACTACATATGTGCACCAGACTGTAGAATGCAAGGCATGTGGCAGGGGACACTGCCCAGCACATAACAAAATTTGTAATAAGTGCCAGAAAAGGAACCACTTTGCAGTGGTATGCCTAAGTACAATGTGTTGAGCTATGTTATTTATGTCTTCTATATAAATCAATGTCTTGCTATTCCCCTCATTAATTGCAACAGTCGCCTGCAACGCCACCTTGCATGGTGCGCATGCGTTGTGTTCAGAGCTCAAGAAAATGTGGAGCTGAGAACATGTATGTTTTGTGTCTCTATGTATTTATGTCCTGTCCGTATCCGATAGTAAAGGATTATTTTACATTATCAACTGTCTTAATTCTGCCTAGCTTACACACTCTGCTGATTTAGCCCAACAGGTTATGGGCCCAGCAGACAAGCAGTTGAATTGAATTTAATAATCTAGGATAGAGCGGATACTTACTCAAGATGGCGTCGTATGGAACAATGCGTATTGAGACGCTGAGTAAGGACAACTTTGAGACATGGAGAATTCGGATGAAAGCTATATTAGTAAAAAATGATTTTTGGAACTATGTATCTGGTTCGAAACCGAAACCTGAACTGATACGAGATGATGAAACCTCCAAGGAAGCTTTCGACCAAGTGGATTGAAATGGATGAGAAAGATAAAGCAGACATTATTCTGTGCATATCCCCTTCCGAGCTGAATCAAATAAAAAACTGTGATACTTCATCTGACGTGTGGAATAAATTAGAGGATATCTATCAGTCGAAAGGTCCCGCCCGCAAAGCTTCACTGTTGAAGTCACTTATTCAATATAAAATGGGTGATTCATCTAACAGAACTTGCATCCGTGATCATCTAAGAAAGTTCTTTGATATTGTGGATAAATTATCAGAAATGGACATTAAAATCGACAATGATTTACTGACTGTAATGTTATTATACAGTCTTACGTCAAGTTTTGAAAACTTCCGATGCGCTATTGAATCTCGAGACGAGCTACCCAAGCCGGAAGTACTTCGCATTAAAATAGTAGAAGAAAATCATGCGCGGCGCCATGATGAAAGGCAGAACAGTGAATTAGGAGCTTATAATGCTAATCATTTTCGAAAGAAGCCGTTCTGGAATAATACAAATAAGAAGAGTTCGAAATATTGCGAGTATTCAAACCAGAAGGAAAAAGATAATTCGAATATAATTTGTTTCAAATGCAAACGCGCTGGTCACCGACAGTATGAATGTGAAAGTCACAAAAAGGAAACTGCAAATTATAAGAAAAACAATCTTGGATTAATAACAAGTGTTATCGACCCTACACATGCCCTTACTATTTCAAGTGAAATTATGGAAAATTCTTGGTGTATCGATAGTGGGTGTACTCGGCATTTGTGTAACAGCAACTCGAAATTTCCAAATTTGACTGATACAGAAATCAAGTCTGTTAGCTTAGCTAATAATGAAACTACAGAAGTTTCCGGGAGTGGAAAAGTGTTGATTAAAGCCGAAGTAAATAAAGAATTACAGAACGTAGAACTGTCAGACACATTATTTGTTCCAGAATTGAAGATGAATTTATTATCCGTGTCCAGATTGTGCGACAAAGGATACAATGTGAATTTCAAAAATAACTGTGCGTTTATAAAGAATCCGAACAAAAATGTTGTATTAATTGCGGATAGAAAGGAAGATTTGTATTATTTGAGAATTGGTGACTCTAATGCAAATAATAGTGTAAGCCACGTAAGTGAATCTATAGATACCAACAGCAACAAACAGGTTGATATTTTTAAATGGCATAAGCGAATGGGTCATCTTAATTTTAAAAATTTAATGGAATCAAGTCTTAAAGGCAATATTAGAGGTTTAAATATTTCAAAATTCTCTGACGAGTTAAATTGCGAAGTGTGCGCTTTAAATAAGTTAACACGTGCGCCCTTTCCAAAACGGTCAGAGAGAGTCACAACCTTTTTAGATATTGTTCATTCAGATTTGGCTGGTCCGATAAGAATACCGTCAATAGGTAAGTCGCTTTATTTTATGACTTTTATTGATGATCATTCGCGTTATTGTGTAGTAAAATTTTTGAAAACTAAAAATGAAGCCTTCGAAGCTTTTAAGGATGTTAAAAATCTTTGGGAGAATCAAAGATCAACTAAAATTAAAAGTTTTATGACTGATAACGGGGGTGAATATATTAGAAGTGAATTTGAAACATTTTTAAGAGAAAATGGTATTGAACATAGAATAACTGCCCCTTATTGCCCAGAACAGGGAGCAGTTGCTGAACGCAAAAATAGAACCCTTGTTGAAATGGCTCGTTGTCTTTTATCTCAATCAAAGTTATCCCTAAACCTTTGGGCAGAAGCAATCAATACAGCTAATTATGTTAGAAATAGGGGCCCCAAACAAAATTACTAAATGGAAAAACACCTTATGAATTATGGAACAATGTAGTGCCTAATGTTAGCTATTTTAAAATTTTCGGCTGTACTGCTTATTGTTTAATATTAAACCAAGTCATAAATTTTCTCCAAGATCAAAGAAGGGAATTTTTGTAGGATATTGAGATCATTCAAAGGCTTTTCGAATTTATTTCCCAGATGAAACTCGTGTAATTGTTTCTAGAAGCGTCAAATTTTTTGAAGATAGCTCTAATGAGTACTCAGATGTAGGTCAACTGGAGCAGGAATTATTCCATCGCGAAATAAGTATAAATCAGCCAGGGATATCTCAAGTGCCAGGTGACGGAAGTGAATTTATTGCCAGTGAAACCATGAGTCAACAAGAAAGCGAACCACCATTAGATTGAAAGGCGTCAAGTTCGGAGAGAAACATTCTCTCGTTGCGTAATCGTGATGTGTTACGTAGTATACAACCAAGAGCAGAAACTGTTTATAGTTGTAACACTGAGATATCCATAAATAATGCACTCAAAAGTGCTGATGCGCCTAAATGGTATGATGCGATGATTAATGAAGTGAAAACTATATTAAAAAATAATACATTTGAAGTAGTGAATCGACCAATTTCGCAAAAATGCATAAGAAGCAGATTTATTTTAACAAATAAATTTGATGAAGATAGTTCTCTTTTAAAACAGAAGGCCAGGGTCGTTGCGAGAGGATTTGGTCAGCAACCTGGGATTGATTTTTGGGAAACTTTTGCACCGGTTGTTCGCATTAGTTCAGTTCGTATTATGGCAGCACTTTCCGCTAAACTAGGAATAAAAATTCATCAATTTGATGGGCCATCAGCTTATTTAAATGGAAAACTAGATGAGGAAATTTTTATGGAATGCCCGATTATTTTGATAAAATTCATGAATTAATTGCAAATGAAAATAATTGTAGTGATTCTATATCTAAAGCAGCTGCTAAGATCCTAAATTCTTTAAATGAAGGCAACAAAGTTCTTTTTCTAAAGAAGTCGCTTTATGGCTTAAAACAAGCAGGTCGATGTTGGAACACGAAGTTAAATGACATTTTATGTAACTTTGGAGCGAAACAAAGTAGTGCTGATCCATGCTTATATTATATTAAAAATGAAAAAGGCTTAACTCTTATTATGATCTATGTAGATGATATTTTAATTATGTCACAAGATCCTGATGCGATTTTAAAATTTAGAGTTCATCTTAAGAAATAATTAGAAATTAAATATGTCGGTTTAGTTAAATATTGCTTAGGTATTAATTTCCAAATGGAAAATGGGGTTGTAGCGATGAGTCAGCAAAATTATATTAGGGAACTTTTATATCGTTTTGGTATGACAGATGCGAATCCCGTACCTTGCCCTATGGATATAAACGTTAAATTGAAAAAGGCTGAAAAATGCAATGAGCATGAATTTCCTTATCGCGAATTAGTAGAAAGTTTAATGTACCTTGCAACATCCACTAGACCCGATATTGCCAATTCAGTTAGTCAGTTGAGTCAATTTCTAAACGGGTATGATAAATCTCATTGGTTAGCAGCTAAACGGGTTTTAAGATATCTGAAGAAAACAATTAATTTTGCACTAATATTTAGAAAAACCAATGAACCTTTACTCGGGTATACTGATGCTGATTGGGGAAACTGTCCTGATGATCGTAAATCATATACAGGATATTGTTTTGTACTTAGTGGTAGTGCTATTTCATGGGAAAGTCGCAAACAGTGTACTGTGGCTCCCTCATCGACCGAAGCCGAATACATGGCTTTGTCAGATGGTTCGAACAAAAGAACGAAACACATTGATGTAAGACATCATTTTGGAAGAGAAGCTCTGAAAAATGGACAGATTGAAGACGATTTCGTGCCTACCAATGACATGGGAACGGATATACTAACGAAATCATTGCCCTCTGCAAAGCATTATAATGCATGAAATTACTAGGGGTTGAAGATACAATGATGTTCTTCGGGTAAATGCGTCGACATTGAGCGGGGGTGTTGAGCTATGTTATTTATGTCTTCTATATAAATCAATGTCTTGCTATTCCCCTCATTAATTGCAACAGTCGCCTGCAACGCCACCTTGCATGGTGCGCATGCGTTGCGTTCAGAGCTCAAGAAAATGTGGAGCTGAGAACATGTATGTTTTATGTCTCTATGTATTTATGTCCTGTCCGTATCCGATATTAAAGGATTATTTTACATTATCAACTGTCTTAATTCTGCCTAGCTTACACACTCTGCTGATTTAGCCCAACACAATGACCAGCCACCTGCTGGCAACAACAGTCACAGAAATGTAAACGAGGTAGCGGTACAATCCAAAAGTGACTCTAATGTGTGTCTTTTTGTTGATAGTGTGCATAGTGTTCATTCAGTTAATCGAAGTGAATGGCTTAAGATAAAAACAGTTGAGGGCCATCAGATATCTTTTAACATAGACACAGGTGCAGAGGTCGTTTTGCCACTGCACATTCTAAAAACCTTAAATTTAAATCAAAATTTAAGCCCAACTGATGTTGTCTTAATGTCCTATGGAAATAATAGGTTGAAGCCTATTGGCTCTATAGATTTAGCTTGTAGCACTGATAAACATTATAATGTTTTACTTACATTTATTGTGCTTGATGTAAAATCTAAACCCATCCTAGGTTTGCAAGCTTGCGAAAAGCTACAATTAGTCAAATGTATTGATGTTGTTTCCCTTGAATCAAAAATGAAAGTGATTGAAAATTACAAAGTTGTGTTTGAGAGACTGGGAAAGTTTCAAGGAGAACCTCATCACATTGAAGTAAAATCAGATGTAACTCCTGTAATTAATGCACCTAGGAGGGTAACCCAGTCTTTACATAAAGAACTAAAAAGTACCCTAAATGAGTTAGAATTGCTAGGCATTGTATCTCAAGTCAATAAACCAACTGATTGGGTCAGTAGTTTAGTGGTAGTAGAAAAGCCTAATGGTAAACTAAGAATATGTCTTGACCCTAAAACCTTAATAAGGCAATAAAACGTGAGCATCATACAATACCTTCAGCAGATGAAATAATTAGTAAATTAGAGGGGAAACAAATTTTGTCAGTGTTGGATTTAAAACAAGGATTTTGGCAAGTCACATTAAACGATGCAAGTTCTGACGTATGTACTTTTAATTCGCCCTTTGGTAGGTACAAATTTAATCGTTTGCCTTTTGGTATTTGTTCAGCACCGGAGGTGTTTCAAAAAAAGAATCAGAAATTATTTGGGGACATTACTGGAGTAGAGATTTACTTTGATGATTTGATTATTTCAGGCAAAAATGAAACAGACCATGATAAAATCTTGTTAGAAGTTCTAGAGAGGGCGAAAGCAAATAATGTGAAATTCAATCCCGATAAGTTTCAATTTAAAGTTCCGTAGGTAAAATATATGCGTATTTTAATATCAAAAAATGGAATACAAGCAGATCCTAGCCATGCTAGAGCTATTACTGAATTAGGTAGGCCATCTAATAAGAGTGATATTAAAAAATTGCTAGGCATGGTAAATTGTCTTTCTAAATTCATACCTAATGTTTCAGTTGTTACAGCGCCTTTAAGAAATTTGTTAAAAGATAATATAGTCTTTGAAAGGGGTCGGGAACAAGAGAAAAGTTTTGATACTGTTAAAAAGTTAATTAGTTCAACAGTCTTAAAAGTATTAAATGAATCAGTACCTATTACCATTCAATGTGATAACGCTATAAAGATGGTCTGGGTGCTTGTTTGTTGCAAGATGGTCACCCAATTTCTTTTGCATCTAGAAGTTTAACAGAAACTGAACAAAATTATGCCCAGATTGAAAAAGAATTATTGGCCATAGTATTTCCTTTTCAAAAATATCACAATCTGATTTATGGGCACAAAGTTATTGTTCAAAGTGATCACAAACCTTCGATCTCTATAGTACACAAGCAAATTAGTAAAATCTCTTCTAGGTCACAGAGAATGCTCCTTAAATTATTAAAATATGATTTTACAGTAAAATATTTACCAGGTAGCCAAATGTATGTTGCTGACACATTGTCCAGAGTATTCATTAAAACGAAAGTGTCTGATGATCCTGAAATGCTAAATATGGTACATTCTATATCTAAACTTTTGCCAATGAGTGAAAGTAGGTTCAAACAATTTCAACAAGCTTCAGAGCGTGATAGTGAATTAAAATTACTCAAGCAATATTTTCAGAAGGGTTGGCCGGAAAAGAAAAATGTGTCTGTAAATTTGAGGCATTATTACAAGGTGAAAAATGACATTGTTTGTGTGGAGGGATTAGTGTTTCTAAACGATAAAATTATTATTCCTAATATACTCAGGCAGGACATGTTATTATTGATTCACGAATCTCATTTAGGTATTGGAAAATGCAAAAGTAGAGCCAGAAAGTTTAATGTACTGGCCAGGTATTAACCAAGATATTGAAGATATCATTTCCAAATGCAATGTATGTGAAAATTTTCAAAAATCTCAATGTAAAGAACCACTAATTCCGCATGAGATACCTATTAGGCCCTTTCAGAGAATAGGAATAGATATAATGTATTTTCACAATACTGAATATCTTGTATTGATTCATTATTATTCAAAGTGGATTGAGGCAATACCCATTCAGAATAAGACTATTTCAGAAATTGTGATTAAGTTAGAGAACATTTTTTCAACATTCGGAATCCCTGAAACTAGTATTTGTGATAATGTGCCATTTAACAGTTATGAATTCAAAAACTTTGGGAAGGGGTGTGATATTGAACTAATATTCACTAGTCCGAACTATGCACAAAGTAATGGGATGGTTGAGAAAGCAGTGGGGATATGTAAGGCAATTTTTAAAAAAGCTTATGAGGATAATCGCAGACCTTCAGTGGGTTTATTAGAATATCGTAACACACCTATTTCAGGATTGGGATTATCTCCTGCCCAGTTAACGTTCAACAGACGACTGCGAACCAAATTGCCCATTACCAATAAACTTCTTAATCCCGAACTTTTCAAAGACTAACATGGAATTATTAAGGAGACAACAAAAACAAAAACACTATTATGATAAATCTAGCAAAAGCTTAAAGGAACTTAAAATTGGTGATAAAATTACTGTTCAAAATGTTAAGTCTAAATTATGGGAACCTGCTATTGTATTCGGTAAAACCAGAAACCCCAGATCATATAGAATAAAAACAAATTCTGGACGAATTTTTATAAGAAATAGAAAGTTTTTTAAATTAGCTAAAGCTGTTAATGAATATTATGATGATACATTTAATGAATTTCCAGAAAAGGAATCTGAAATAGTTTCTAATACAGATTCCAGATCAGAACCGGATATTGTGTGATCAAATTATTAGTCGGACTAGTTGTATTATTAGGCGACCTCAGCAAAGACCTCAGTACCTAAATGATTATATATGTAATTAATTTGTTTTATGTGTATTGTATAATTTAAAAGGAGGATGTGTTATATTTGTATAATATATACTTTAACTGTAATTCTCTGCTCTTAACTGCAGCCGTCTGGGATTGTTAAAAATGTCTCAATGGATCTCTCGAACGATGCTTGCGTCGACTTCAATAAAGTTGTTATGTTTTCTTAAAGACTCGTTATTAATGAAATATTGGAAAGTATAAATTCTAGGAAAGATACAACCAAACTTTTTCTCGATGAGCGTGAGTGCTATATCTCAAGAAGTAATGGAACAATTTGAACAAAATTTGGTACGCAAGTGGACCGCAATAGAAACAGGTGCTGTTTATATTTATGCACTATTTGCTCTAAAGGGAACAGAGCAATCGAACTTTTAAAAAAATATCCGTGGGCGCTGTAACTCAAGATGTAATGCATAGAATTCAACGAAATTCAGCACACATACACATACTGATGGGATATGGTGGTGTTCAAATTTTAGCGCTATTCATTCCAAGGGGGGGAGAGGGGGAGCAATCAAACATTTTTCTATCTAATCGTATCTTTCAAGAACTTATCAATTCAAGCAAAATTGCAAGTGCAATTTTGTTTGAAAACATATATTCTGGCATCTTAGTACTAGAAATGCACAATCGCGCTAAGGAGGCAGAGACTTTGTTGTGTATTGTATTGTTGTCATTTCACCTACCCGTTGGCAAATAAAACTCTCATCAATACTTTTGGCATTTTGGGGCTTCGCTAGTAGCCCAAATCCTTTGATTAGTTTATCTCGGTTTGAAATCTTTCTACTATTATTGGTTTTTTTCTTCAAAATAAGGTTTTGTATCATAACAGGCGAGTAAGCTAAAGCTACGTTTGTAAAAATTCACCCCAAAACTTTTCACAAGTATATAATTTGGCGAGTAGAAATTCATATGAAGGTTATAAAAGAAAATTTCGGGACGGCCACGGTGACGAATAGTTTAATCTTACAAATGAGTTTAAAATCTCATTCCTCTTCGTAAAATTACATTACTTATTAAATCGAACAAAGCATTTTACTGTTTCTTATTAGTATTCACAGACTCAGAAAACAAGCATTCTGCATTCTTGAATTATGTCTAAAAACGGCTGCTGTTTAACTTCTTGCCACGTATAAAGAAAACTGATGACGTAAAGAACTTCATGTTTTGATATCTGTCTCTCAGTCCTATGGACTACTTCAATTTCTAATTCATCAATTTCCTTGTCAAAAAGGCTGCCTACACTGTCTGCCCTTATGCTTTACCCATCAAATTAATATTTATGAAACTGAAATCTGGATGGGGCAAGTTCCACAGTAGTTTCACCACCATGAGTCCACACTAGCCCTATGGAGTCATTTAAACCCTTTCACGTGATACTGGTAAATTTAAACCATGCAGATAAAAAGTGATTATCCAAACGTGTAGTGATTATATTCATTTACTAGCTGCGACGCCCGGCGTTGCACGGTCTATCTTAAATAATTATGTTTTGCAAATACAGCGATGCCTCGTCAACAAGCTAGAAACGTTGATTATTAATATATTTGATTTGTTTAACAATGGCAACTGCTTTGGTTTGTTTGTTCACACGGCATCTGTAACAATTGTTGAAAAGATGCAACAATGCAAATAAAATAAAACGGTCATCATCAGAGTCAAATAAAATTAAAGTTGATTACCGTGAAAAAATACTTTCAAATTACAGAGAAAAACGCTCATAACTTCTTTTCTATTTAATTTAGAGGCTTCCAATTTTAGCTCGAAATACAGAACTCTTTCTAGGATAGTTTTTTACGTGCTTTTCAATGGTATCAAGCTCTAAAAGATGCGATAATTTCTTCCAATAGAAAAGGACTAATTTATGCAATTTTTGGAACTCCGCTCCTTATTGGTCTTAGCGTGATGATATATAGCCTATAGCCTTCCTCGATAAATGGGCTATCTAACACTGAAAGAATTTTTCAAATCGGACCAGTAGTTCCTGAGATTAGCGCGTTCAAGCAAACAAACTCTTCAGCTTTATAATATTAGTATAGATAATCCCACCAAAATATTAATGTGAATAAAATATTTTTTGGAAAAAAATAGAACCGACTTCTATATTTTATTTTATTCTTTTTAGTGTAAATACATTTTTTATTAATACTCTTTTTTTAAAAAATCCATATCAAAGGGCAAACCTTCTTTGAATGAATGACACTAAAAACTAAAAATTCCGTTTTGAAGTCGATTTCAGCAAACAAACTGATTGGATTTAATTTTTGCCTCAGAGAAGCCTTCAGTCAAAATCTTACTGTAATTGCATTTATTATTATATTACAATGGCAACAAAAACTGTTTCAACAATAAGTTTTATATTTATTAATAATTTTCCCAACAAAGAAAAATCAAGTCAAGCCTTCCCAATTAAAATTAAAAAATACTTATTTTTCACCGGTAACGTTTTTTCTAAAAAACAAATGTAGTCAAATGGATGTGCAATATTTGAGTTAGACGGTCCTCCATCTATTAAAGAAAATGTCATCAAAATCGGTTCATTTAGTTAAAAACTATGGATGAAAAACTAAAAAAATGACCCTATTTCTGTCCATAACTTTTGTTCTAATTATCGAATATGGTCAAACAAAGGTACGGGACCTATGGGAAACCACCCTCGATCGATTAAAAAAAATCATGAAAATCGGTTCATCCGGTGAGAAGTTATGAGTGGACAAACAAACAAAAAAAAAAAAACGACATACATACAATATGAATGTATAACCTCCTTCCTTTGTGAAGTCGGTTAAAAAGGGCCAAGTTCGATAGAACAAAAACGGCCTTCGAAGTAGTCGGTGTCAGCGATAAAAGAATTGATATATAATGGGTGCCAAGTTCCATAGCAGATCCTTTGATCATCTCTGTAAGAGCGTACAATGTTCCTTAATTTATTTTAAAACATTTTTTTATCGGATTCCTAACTTGGCAAGTGTTAATTAAGGTAAATTACATTCAAAAAGTTTAACTCATTCAATTAGCAATTTTTAATAGTTAGTAAAATCATGTGGCAAGCTATTATAGTTAATTTCTAATTGTCTTCTTATCGTCTTCTTGAACGTAACTTATCTTAATTAAAACTTGCCAAGTTAGGAATCCGATAAAAAATGTTTTTAAATAAATTAAGGAACATTCTACACTCTTACAGCCATGATCAAAGGATCAGCTATGGAACTTGGCACCCGTTAGATATCAATTCTTTTATCGCTGACACCGACTACTCCGAAGGATGTTTTTGTTCTGTCGAACTTGGCCAACACCACCGAAAAACAAGGCCAACTGTTAGTAATGATTAAACTTTGTGCAAAGTAATAGAAATAAAATTTCACGTTAAATTAAAGCACAAATGAGCATTAAAACGCAGACATATGTTTCGGGATCGCTTGGAATCCCTTTTTCAATGCGACAGGGAGCTTCTAGATGCAAAACATCCAAATGAAGCAGACAGAACAACAAAAACAAAGCTTATATAGCCTAAGAATTAACTGTAAACCAATGAGAATAAAGGCAGTGTGAAGTGGAAGTAGAAGTAGTATTAAAGGCACCAATAAGAGAGTAACAAACGAATGTAGTTGGAAGTACAGAAAGTAAAAAGGAATATCAATAAAAACAAAGAAAAAGACAACAGCGTGCATAAAAATGTGAAAATACATGAAAATTGCAAAAAAATAAAATAAAATACAAAGAATAAAATGGAAATAAAATAAGTACAGAAAATACCAAAACAAAAAGCAAAACAAAGTACACATGCCAAAAGAGGGGGAGGGGGGGAGAGAAAAAAAAAAAGGGAAAACTAACAAGAAAACCAAGAAAGAACAACAAATTAAAGGAACTTATGCCAGACCTGTGAAAAATAAGGAGTTGAGGAAGAATCATTAACCAAATTAGAACTATTCCTGTTAATATGATAAGCTTCCCAAAAGTCAAGTTCTAAAGGGGAAGAACATTTTTGAATAATTTTCCCAGAATTGAAATCAAAAGAGTGGTTGGAATTCCAACAATGTTGAGCAATGCTAGACTTATTCAGCTCTTGCAGTTAGAAGAAAAATGCAATTCTCAAACATGTGAATAACTTTGCTTTATCTGACTATTGTTTTTATGTTTACAAAAAGTCTAATTGAACATTTTTGAGGCTGGAGGTGTCATTCATCCCCCCCCCCTACCATATTAATTATAAAAAATCCAAACTGAACTTTCTCTATGTTAAAAGATACAATTTAAATGATTGAGAAAAAGCTAAAAATGAAGGGAAATTATTAATGGTTTGATAATATACAATACGACAACGGAATTTTAAGTTCGGCATTTCGTATACCACTTAAATTATAGTGATTTTAAAAGAAGCAGAGTCACCACTTTTAAAACTTTTAAAGAAAGTTGCACAATATGTGCCAAGTTTGTTGCATACTTCAAGGTGTAAACAATGTTTAAACACAATGAAACAACTCCAAATTTTATCTTAGAGCTATTATTAATATTTTAGGTAAGTTTGTGTTATAAATTTTTATTGCTGTGTTTTGTAGCGAATTTGAGAAACCTATTTAGTATATCGTTAAAGTTTTCGTTGGAGACGAACTGAGAAACAGTCGTCAAATTTTTATTGCAACGCTATGTAGCGAATTTATGGTATTGCCAATGTTCGTGGTGGCGGCATACAGAAACGTTCACAGATGAGATATAAAACAAAATTCTATATACATAAAATGAATAGCAGTTTTAAAATAAATTAAACCTGAACTTACTTTAGAATATTTTTATTGTTTAAAGTATTTTCTTGGAATCCATTTCGACCGTCTATCCAACCGTGATGGTGCTTAGACACTTAAATACAGAGAGTCTATGCTTTGATGCGTAATTAGAATTTAGTACATAACAGCAACAACATGAAATAATGCTTCTGTAGATTGAATCAGAAAGCAAATACTGTATATGAAGCTTTAACGAAACACATATGCTGTATGAAACAATTTCTTGGAAAACTTCAGAAATTATAATATTGACGTAGCCTCTTCGTTACTGCACAGTTTCAAAGAATTAAGAAAAAAGAATTGTTGCCATTTCTGATATTAACAATAAATATTTGGCGATTAAAATAATTTTCGTCTTAATAAAATAATAAAATATTTCAAAGAGCTGTTATTGGCGGTTATCGTTCACCTACTTGTGATGACGTCACCATGAGATTATGCTTGAGACCTCAGGCCTTGTATTTCGGTGGTGTTGACTTGACCCTTTTTCACATTAATGTTTTGTTGGGATATCATTAATTTTTGAAAAGCTAAAATGCGTGTTTTTATATTGACGATAAGTTATTCTAAATTAAACCAAGCTGAATAGTCGCTATTAATTATTTAAGATTTTTTTCGTCTGTTTACATTTCTCCGTAATATAAGTCCGTAAACCTATCTTTACGTAATTAATCTTTTATTTAAAACGTTGAAAAGTTCTGTAATAACTACGACACTGGATTCTTTGTAGTCAGCTTGAGTTAAGCCTTAAGGCGAAAAATTAAAGCGGAAAGTGAATTTCAATGCATCAATTATTTACCTTCAAGCGCGAGAGAGTATTATTTACTTTAAACGGCAGAAAAATATGGTTGCTGTTTGAAGTCGGTAGGTATGATGCTACTTATGAGTATGCTAGTAACTTCGAAGATAATGTAATTTTTTGAAGTTTCGGATTTTTTCCTTTATATATGCCAAATTGTCTACCTTGATACCAAGTTTCAAGTTTCTAAGTCTCCTAGAAGTAGGTTAGGTTTTTGATGAGTGAGTGAGTGAGTGATAAAATGACACTTTTCAAACCTTAATAATTCCATAACCATAAGAGGTACATCAATGAAATTTGATATTCTAGGGGTTAAGGGGATCACTATTAGGCGTACAAAATTTCAAGTATGTAGGTCTAATAGCTTTTGGGTAATGGTGGGGTCAAAATTAGCTCGAAATGGTTCGGGTAAATATACACATTGGCCGGTGTCGCCGTATCTTAATTTGGCTGACTTTCTGAACTTGGCGGACACACAGCCGTGTGTCTAGATAAACTATTTCCTTTCGTTTGTTATGGAATAGACCCATCAGTTGGGGAATTTCGGCGTCATTTGGCGGGAAGAAGCATCTCATCCCCTCAACTTTAGAAGCTTAATGTATTTAGATGTGTGTATATGCATTTCGCTGTTTTTTACTTGTGAAAAGTTTTGGGGTGAATTTTTACAAAAGTAGCTTTAGATTAGTGCTTGCCAAGTGTTTTGACCGAGTTTACTGGGCCATGCTAAAAACTCGTTGGGCCACAGGAGTGACTTCGTACGCAACGTACAAGAGTCAATTATGCTAAAAGTGTTGCACAAATGGTGTAAAGTATATGATAAATATATATATTCTGATAATGATGTATTACAAGAGTGATGAATTATATTGTGTCTACTTCGTACTCCGAGAATTATTCATATCGTGCTAATACATTTTGTCATTAGTATGAACTGAAAGCACGTTTTACTGTGACATCCACCTAATCGGTGGTCGAATAGTATATCGACCCAGATAGAGATGCAAAAAAACCGGAAATTTTGAAGTGAGGGAAAAAACCCGGGAATTTTCGGGAAGAAACTGGGAAATTTGGGAACATTGGGAATTTTGAGGGGAAAAAACAAACTTAAGCTTTCTTCAAATAAACATAAATTATTTACTCAATATACAAATATTTTCAGTATTCAACTATTGTTACAGAGCATCTAAAATTGTAATCTTATATTTTTTCTATTCTAGAAATATGCTCTATAGCGTCAAACACTTTTATATCAAGCCTTTAATTCATAAAATTAACTTGTAAATTCAATAAGCTTTTTTGCTGCAATATTTTGTTTATTCTAAAAATGAATTGATTTTGTTACTTTTGCAGAAAATAAGATTAACCTTCAAAATAGTTTTTTTCTTTGTTCATAGATTTCAAATTACTGTAAGAAATAATGCATATATAAATAACTTATCTGTTTCATTCATAGCATTTTATTGCAACTTTACCAACACATTTGGAGGGGTATTTTTATGAGAAACACTATTTAAAGCACCATTATACATTTCAATTTTTTTTTTTTTTTTTTTAATTTTTTATGTGTGACATATTTTGTTTTTATTGGTGACTTAAGTGATTTCATCAAACTTCAGGGCTCTGGACTAGAACTTTCACCTTTGGTACAAAAAATATTACTAATTCAACTCCCCAAACCCATTCCACTTATTATTTAAATGTTCATTCCTAAATTATTATTCGTCAGCAAATAATTACCAGCTGAGGTGAATAGTTGTTTATTAAATTACCCAATATAACGTGTAATTTTCATTTTGATTTGCTTTGTTATCTTCATTAAAGGTTTTATTACTAAAAGTGAAATAATTCTTAAAATAAACTCTGAAGAGATTTTAAAAAATTCTCAGGCTTCATATTTGAAAATTAATTTATCTAAAATAGATAAATATTTTAAATACAATTAAAATTATGAAATGTTACTCCTATCAGCATATAGTGAAAACCATCAAAGTAAAATTTTTTTTTGTGCTGTGCTAACTTACCTTTTATTGATGACAACAGAAAAATAATGCAGAGTGGGATTTTTAATAGTTATTACGATGCAAAATAGAAAACTAAGATTTAAGCATAATTTATTTAAGAACAATAACATAACAATACTATCTACTCTTGCACATATATCATTTTTAACTATAGGAAAATCGTGGAAGCTTAATTAATCCATTTCAAATTCCAATTCACTCGTTTGCTGCAAATTATGTGAAATTCTCAGGTGAAATTGCTTAATAAATACTTTCCAATTATGAACTCTATATACCTTTTTCCCATTGTAATATGACTTATCCCCTGAAAATACTAATGTCTAATCGTTGTCACTACCTTTTTCTCACTGATATTTTGTTTCAAAGATCTAAGAAAAGCAGCGTTTTTTTCTTTTCTCATTTATACATAGATATATTTATTTTGAATGAAGCCTTGAAGCTACTGAATGAAAACTTTGCTTTGAATTGAATGGTAGTTCTTTTTAATACATCACTATATTAAAAGTCATGTATTTATTAAAACCTTATTTACATGCATTACAAAAAATAGAAAACATTGGAATTGCAATTAATAGTGAATAAAAAAAAATAATAATTTAAAAAAAAAATTCAGCTAAAGGAAATTCTATCTGCACCACTGACATATATTACTAATAGTAAATGTTACTCGTTTATTCTATATTTATTTATATTTTTTTTCAACTAATATTTCTTGGTTAAAAGTTACTTCAAACAAGGAATAATTATGAGAGGTAAGAGACTACCTTGTACACAGCTCGCACAACACAACATAGCATTACTAAATGAAGTTCTATTAATTGCCCCCTTGATTTTTAAAAAAATTACCAGTGTGATAAGCTCAAACAATTACTTTTAAAATTATTATTTGCAAAAAAGAAAAAATCGAATGTTCCCAGTTTTTGGGAATTTTCAAATTTCCCGATTTTGCTTTAAATTCCCGGGGGAAAACCCCGGTTTTTTTCCGGGAATAAACCGGGCATTTTGAAAGCCTTGCAACGCTCCATATCACTTTGTTTCCTACAATAAAGCATGGAAGCTTCTCTGTCGCTGAAAGAGAAAGACGATGCAACTGGGTTAATCCAGTGTCTCTGCCAGAGATCAAAAATTTTATTAGCAAATAGCGATTTGGAATTTTATAGTCATGACCGTCCGCTACCTCCGTAATACTAAATGCCTGACGAGTTGACTCAAAAAGTTGAAGTCATATGTTGGTCAGATACCGTCCTGGAGATCAACGCCATCTAGCGTTAGCTTAGGGCAAAAGCTTCAGTGTCAATTATATTTAAACTCGCGGGCTTCGTTTTAAACCATGCCATTATTAATAGCTCATTTAATTTCGTTGTTACGCTTCTCATTATCTCCGACAGGTGGCGCAAAATCCAGGACGCTTTGATTTACTTTCTCTCAATGTTACAATCAACAGCGCGTTAGGCGTTTAGTATCACGGAGGTAGCGGACCGTCACAATTGTAGTGATATCAACATCGTTGGATAGACTCTTTTTGTGATAACCCAAAAGGTCGCTAAAAACTATGGAGAATTGTACGCATACCAGAAATTAAATCGTTGTTACCTTTAAGCTTTGCCTATTTATTTATTTTTCTTTATTTATTTATTTATTCATTTCCATCTATCTCTATTAGGTTAATTTAAATATCAGAAAGCCACATGTCAATTTTCGAGTGAAAATTTCAATTTGATAAATTAAATACTATTTATAAATCATAAATTATACTAAATTACGGGTAAAATATTGTTCGGCACTTGTGCAGCTTATTGATAAAGACCTTTTATGAAGCTGATACATAATTGTTTATTGTCCATCTGCATATGAATAGGCAGTTAAGTGCCAATTTCTCCTCTGTTTGTCAAACGATTCTCGTACTATTTTTTTATTTAACAGCTATTAATGGATTTTTGTGCCATCAAACAAAATTTTGGAAATAGCAAACTATTTTTTTTTTCTCCTACTTTCGACTAGATTCGAAGACTTTTTTTTTTTTTTTTTCATAAATATGTATTTGTTATACATTCATACTACTAGTTACATAATCCACGATATATTTACAATACTCGATACATTTTTTACTATTTATAATTCAAAGAAGAATAAACTTTTTTCTTCTTCTAATGGGGCTGCAGGGGTCATCAAGCAGACCTAGTGCGTCCCCAGAGATTGGTACCAACTCTTTCAGCGGCACCGCAATGAGTGTGGTACCATTGCCGCAACTTTTTGACGCTTAGTTTCCCCTAGATGGGGCACCTGAGCTCTCGTTGATGCAATATGTACTAGGAATTAGCCTTAGCCGACAGTATCCATGCCAAACGGATACTCAAGGGATCTTTAACATGCCTCATAATCATACGACATGGACGCAGACCTTTTTCTGCATCTTGAAAATCCACCGTCTTGGGCCAGGTTTAAACTTGCGATCTTGGGCATGCGAGACCTGCGTCTTACCACTACGACACCCTGTCGACAGAAGAATAAACTTCAAGACCAAAATAAAAAATGGAAATGTAAACTATTAAATGAACGGGGTTAAAGCAAAACAATACTAATCTTAAAGTGTCGGTTAATCAATCTCCAATATATATATATATATATATATGCATGAAACTTTTTATTTCTGTTTCCTTTACAGGAGAAGGAGTGCAGAAAGATAAAATTTGTGTGTAATATAGGTTACAAATGGCATTAAATTAAATAGCTAACTCAGTGTTCAATCAGTCGCACTGAAGTGAGTTTATCCCTAATTCATAAATTAAACAAACGAAATGAGTTATGTCATTAACGTAAAAACTAAAAATGTCTAAAAGTTGCTTAAATGTTCGAGGATGAACTGGGAAAATTCAATGAATTGAGGTCGATTATCGACCGCGTTCCGAACTCCAGTTACATAAAATACCTTTTTCTTAATGACATTGCAGTAGAGATATTTCCTGTTGAGAAATTAAAGTTTCACATACTGTTTAGCTTTGTCATTAACAGAAAAATGAAGACAGTACGAAAACAAGTTTTCATTACATCTTGTTAAAACTTCATCAACCATATTAAAACGTTGCTTAAGAATACCAGGCACCTGCTTGCTCCTTTTTGTTTGTCAAAACTTTAGAGGAAGCGGAACAACGGAGAATTACTCCTTTCTTAATCATACATTCTGCTTCATTCTTCGAAAAGCGAAATAAAAATGGAAGTATGCATATTGGGGATAATTAAGACACTGGTGGAAGTACGTCAATTTAATTTCACGCTGTCTTAATCCCTTCAAACTATAGAATTTCACTAATCAAATGAGCACTTCCAAGTAAAAA
The DNA here is from genome assembly GCA_038502835.1 of Octonoba sinensis. NCBI lineage: Eukaryota > Metazoa > Arthropoda > Arachnida > Araneae > Uloboridae > Octonoba > Octonoba sinensis. Next base: position 69,505,230 of record CM076604.1, read on the forward strand.
GGTATTGGGATGCGAAAGATTCAGTTTAAAGATGGAGCCTGAGCATGAATTAAATTTTTGAAACGTAAAGTCATTGATCACTGGATTAATTATGCGATCCAAAGTTAAACTCAGATAACATTTTTCTTCAAAATGCTCTACTTTCCAAAGGGAAAATTTTGGTCATGTGACTGAGAAATAATTCCTAATGGTCTTTATAGTTTACAAACATAAGGGTGTATAGAAGTTGTAATGGCGGCGCTAACAGTTTAGGGATCCATTCATAAATAAAATCGTACTTTTTCAAAACATTTGACCCCTCTCCCTCTGTGTCACAAAATGTTACACTTGAACTTACCTCCCTACTCCCGGGCAGTAATGGTGGGGAGGGGGCCTCCTCTTGGTGCGGCCTGGGTAACGCTGAATATTCACCAATCCGCTCCCGGCTGATATAAGCCTTCTTTGTAGTTTTGGAGGGAAAAAGGAGCACTCTTTTAAATAAGAAAAATGATGAGCTTGGTGAACGCATGTCTGTAAAATGTTTTTTTCATTTGTGCATTGACGAATTGTTCCTTTCACTGTTAATTTCGTCTCACACAATGCATATACACACAGGAATTCACTAAAACACTTATCAAAGGAGTGATAGTATCTAAAAATATGAAAATATACTCTATGTACCAATGGTCACAATTAGTGATGGACATAATCGAGTGATCATAATCGAGAACTCGATTCTAATGAACATCTCGAACAACTCGGTTTCTCGATTCTCGAATATCTCGATTGGTTTACTTCACGAAAAATAGAATCAAATGAATGTCTCGAAAGGTTCGCACCTCCCGTTTTCGTAGAATTGCGTTATATCTAAGTGTGGTTACATAACGCTTTACATTGAAAAGTTTATCGAATTGAAGTGCTAGAGAAAAGGGGTTTCAAGGGGGACTCTTTTAAGATAATTTTCGAAATTAAAATCCTCAAACTACATTTTTAAGCTATCGCTGGTGACATGAGGGATACGGGTTCGTAGAATTTCTACGGCAATTTTCGAAATTCAGACGATAAATCGCAGTTTTGTGTTTCATTTTGCAGGTGTTAGGAAAAAAGTAGGATTCAAAGATCACCCACGAATGTTACTTTTGGCTATTTTTCCTAGCGAAGGAAAGAGAAGGGGGCTCTCACTAAAAATTTTATAGTTTTTAAAAGTAAAAATGGAAATTGAGACTATTTTTTAATTATGTTAACGGAAAAAAGTATTTCCCGCTGAAATTTTCCGAAATTGAAATCTTGAAAATTTAATTTTTGGCTTGGTGCTATTAGGGTTAGGGGTGAGGTTTTGAGAATGGGCATCCCATTAAAATTGAAGAACTAGAGTCATAGTTTTAAACTTTTTTGTGGTGTTGGGGTGGCGTTAGGGGGAAGAGCACACTTCTAGATTTTTTTTTTTTTTTTTTTATTTAAGAGACAAATTCTGAGCTTAATGCTGTATTTATGGAAATATTTGAGAAAGCTGGGATTTGGTACTAACGCATATTTGGAAATATGCGTTACCTTAGTAGATTTCTGATGATGTGAAGGGGTGGTGGAGGGTAAGGGATCTCTCGCGGAAATTGCAAAAAAAAAATCTTTTTTTTTTTTTTTTTGGTGACGTTTGGGAAACGGAGGGGGGAAGGTGGGGGAGGTCCCCAAAATTTTTCGAAATTGAGGTTTTAGAAGCGGATTGCTAGGAAATCGTTAGTATGGCATTAGGGATAAGAGCATTAGAGGTGGGGGTTCAGTTGCTCTCAAACTGGAAAGTCTTTTAAATTGACATTCTAAAATCAGGGTTATAAGCGATACATATTTTAAAATGTTAGGGAAAGGGGAGGGGTTTATTTGGGGGGGGGGGATCGGCGGCTCTTTTACTGAGCAGGAGAAAAGTAGGGAATTCTTAACTGCCAACTGGATGAGTTTCATATATAGTGCTACAAAACCGGGTTAGTACGAAAATCTTAGTTCCAAGGCAACGACAAAAACTCTTGAATATGTTACCAGTGGGCCCGAGTCCAGTGGCGGACCCCGGGGAGGGGGGTTTGAAATTGGAGCGATACCCCCCCCCCCCCCCCCCAACAAGTGATGTCCAAGGGAGGGGAAATAGGAACATAATAGAACTGTTATAAACAAATAGAATGAAAATCTTATGGAAATAAAACATGTTCAAAAACAATTGAAAATTAAATCCTAGCTTAAAACCTACAAACACAAATTTAATCGTTCTTCGTTTCTCGCCATTCTGTAAAACTTTTTCATCAAATTAGGTATTTTTTAGTGACTGTAATTTCATTCTTGAGAAGGAACCGAGTAATTTGTCAAGTAATGCATTTTGACTTAGACTGTTTTTTGTTCTATGTATCTGCATTTCGGTAAAAATTCCTTTAAAGCTAAGTTTAATATCTTTTTAATAATTAGCTCCATTTCTATGTTAATACATGTGCATTCCATTAATTTAAACAATGTAACTTAAAATAACATCAATGTATAGCAATGTGTTGTTGGTGAATTGAATCTTACTTGCTTATACTTTATCGATAATTTGCTCCGATGCGACTTATGGAAATTGACTGTCGTCTAGGAATATAGTTTCTAATATTACACGACTGAATGGAAAAGTATTATAAAAACAGGGGAAGGGGATGAAGAAAAATCTATTTTCTTTATTTTTAAATTACAATCAAATCAAAAACCGAATTTGCAACTGAATAGTTTTTTACCGTCTTGCACGTTTAAACTGGGATTGGGTCATGGCGGAGACTGCGAGGGAGGAGGTTCAGGGGTTTTGGAAGAGGTTTGACTGATTTGGGGGGGGGGGGGCGTAAATTTTCAGTCGGTGCGCTATCACAGTGATGTGGATGTGGGGTACCTATTACACAGCTGTTAAATGTTACTAGATTATGCAGGCTCTAAGCCAAACACGGTGCACCTCTATCTTTTGACTGAGGACCTACTTACATCCCAAAGTGTAATGATAGCTAAAATAGAGAAAATTACCACGTTTTAATTTGATAATCGCTCAAGAAGCCGAGATGATTGCTCGAGAAGTAAATCGCTTGAGAACTCGAAATGATCGCTCGATAATCACTCGAGAAATTTACTCGATTATTGAAATCGCTCGATAATGCCCATCACTAGTCACAATACACTCAAAGAAACAAAAAAAGAAACTCAGTTGTCCACTTTGATATATATATAAGGAACGAATATTTAAAAACAAAAAGAAATTAAAAAAAAAAAAAAGTAAGTTGCATTTATAAACTTCGAAGTTTTATAAATAAACTAATGGTGACCGTCTAGCGCAGCGGTTCTCAAAGTGTGTTCCGCGGAACCCTAGGGTTCCACAAAAGGATCGCAGGGGCTCTGTTGGCAAGTTATTACTATATAAAATTATGTTCAGTAAATCATGTTCAGAAAATGTTTTACGATGAAATTTTGCTGGAAATGGTAGTTAATTCTCTGTCTGAAAATAAAAATATATTAGGAGGAAGCAAAATTAAAAAAAGACTGTTCAGAGAGTTTTTTAAATTACTTAATTAATGTAAAGATTGTAAAATGACTTTTTGCTCTGATTTAGTAGACTCTGAAGCTCTATTAGGGTGGTTCAAAGAGACTATACATCGTTTGATGATGAAAGGTTGACAGTTATATGATAATGACCAATGAGCAAAGAATGGAATTTAGTTGGTTTTGTTGTGATTTTGATATGATTCCCAAAAGGAGTCGAAGAGTAGGGTTTAGCAAACATTTTTTTTTCCTTTCTACATGGGCTACGTCAATAACTTTTGCAGTCCTAGTGCATTTCCCGGAAACTGACATCTATTCTTTCAAGTTGCTCCATAATCGGTGGATGCCATTGCCACATGAGAATTTCGACGTCTAGTTTCTTCACTAGAAGGTGAAGCATTTACGATGCGAAACTGCACTAGGATTCTGACTCTGATGATTTCAAAACTGAACAAGGAATTTAATTTAGCAAAGAGTACCCAAGCAAAATAGATACTCAGTGGTTCTTTATGTGCAGGCACTATTCTGAATCTTGAGAATCCCCCAACATGGTCGGGAGTGAAACCACGATCTGGGGCGTTACGAGTGCCGCGCCTTACGCATCACCACCATGCCGGCTACTTTTAGTAAACAACAAACTAGTGTTTTGATGATGGCACTTTTACTATAAAAACAAATTTTTTTCCATTTGCCTCTTGCTCATATTAATGGTTCACAAAAGTTTGAACTTGTGTGCACAATCATGTCTCATTTCTTTTCTGTTTATGATTTTTACACTAAAAATTAAATTTTTCTGCTGGACAATGCTACATCAACTTAGCTCAACTTTCACATCAACGCTTCAATGACATTGCTCGAAATGTACATTAGTTTTGAATTTTTCCATTTTCAATCCGATATAAACAATATAAAGAACTATATTCTTAAACAATAGTTTTATCAAAACGGTAAAAAGTCAATTGAGGAAATAAAACTGGCCATGCGGAAAGCTCTATTTGAACCAGAAATGGTATAAAATATATGATTTTATCTGTGGAACACAGCATTTCATTTTACTGAGTTTAATTTATTAACTAGAAAATTCAATGATTGCTATTTAGTGCAATGGAAACATTAATTTTAAATATTTAATTGTTAGTATAGATAAAACATGACTCATGTACTTTTCACCCTATTTAAAAAACTATTAATTTCAAATAAAGATTTCAACGTTATTTTGTTAAAACTGCAGTTTTTAATGAGTATGAAAATTATTAAAATAATAGTCACTAGGATAACTTTCATTTCATAGTTTACTTTTGACATTCAGTGTAATAACTTGAAGTGGTTTGCAAGCTTAAATACAGAAAAGCTCACCTTGCAGAATCTGAATAGTATGAATCACTAATAAGATTTTAGAGAGACTAACAGAATTTTCGAGTTCATCTTATTTGAAACAATCTTTTCATTATATTTCAATATTTCATGCAATGAATTTTTGTTTAAAATTAAGAAAAACAAATTGAAAACCGGTATTTAAGTTATCAAGCTATATTAATCCTTTTCAGTAACATATCGATACAAAACACCAAGATATTTTGGCCTGTGCATATTTAAACCCTAATTCAGATCTAGCTTGGACGCTACTCCAGGTCTATGTATTCAACTATCTGAGATAAAAGCTCCTACCTTTACAGTCATTACTAACAATACAGTGACAGGTGTAAGTAATAATTAACAAAAACTTTGTAATTAATTCTTATTTACAAAAGTGTATTTCATCGACAGCCCCATAAATTAAAAACAGGTTACAAATTTAATTCAGAAAGACAACAAATGGCCACCATTTTTGAACTTTTTAGTTGTCTTCGAATTCCAGGGGAAGTTATTGGCATTTTTTCAGGTGGAGAGGCAAGGGGAAGCGAGATAAACATGAAGGGAGCTTGCAAAATTAGAATTTTACAATTCTAAAAATCTTCAATTCAAATCAAGTAGTTTTAAATTTATTTCCGGTGCGGGGGGGGGGCTTTAAATTAGCCTTGCTTAGATTGTTAAATTTGATTTTCAATATAAACTCTAATGGGTGTTCCTGAAAGTAAAAGGGAACCGTTAAGGTCAAAAAAGTTTGGGAACCGCCGGTCTAGCTCATGGTCTAGCGTGTAGGCCAGGGATGGGCAAACTTTTTCGGTCGCGGGCCCAAAATCGAAAAAAAAAGTTTGACGGGCCAAGAGAAATTTTTCTGAAATTTAAAAACTATGCACAAATATGGATCATGTATATTATACGGTATCTCAGACCCGTATAATACAAGCAAAAAATTTTCTTAAAAAATTATAGGTGTATTTAGCTTTGAAATGAGTAATAGAATCTTTATTACCAGATGATTCCCCGCAGAACATCTGCGGACTATTAGCCATTTTAAAAAACGCTTTAAAATTTAAAGGCATAAGAAAAATCGCTAGATATAAACGAACTAAGGTGTTGCCATTCCAAAGAATCGGAAATTAAAAGTTGAGTTATGAATGAAAATACATTTTAACAAATAGAGACAAATGTGTTAGAGCCCGTAAGTTACTGCAATAAAAACAAATATGTTCTTTTTCTATGCTAATCATTAAACAAATTTTTAAATATCGTTTTAACATAGTTTGCTATTTGCATGACGTCAGTATCGTATCGCACCGCAAAATTTAATCGTAACTGGTCCACGTAAAGAGAAGTATATATATAGATTAACCAATGCTATTGTTCAGAATTTTGAATGTGATTAAAGTTACTCCATATTTATATTCAAAATGTCCACAAGAGGATCATAAAGCATATAATTATAATGTTAAAGCAACCTAAAGTACTTTTTATTTCTTTAAAGACGGCTTAAATAACTAAAATGATCATAATATTTCTTTTCCAATTCTTTCTGTGTGTTTATTGTTTTTAAGCTTTTTTTATGCGGGTGCTGTATAATGCACATGATTCACAAGTATTAAAATTTAAATATCCTAATGAGATGAATGAAATTGTGATTTCATTTTTAAAAGTTCCTTATATTGAGGTTCAAAGTGAGATGTGCTGATTCTAAGGAACGAGGCTAAATGCTCATCTGTTAGTCTACTTCTGAAATAATTCTTTCTAAGGTTCATAGTTGAAAACACTTGCTCAAATATGAAGCAAACATAGCACTGATCTTCTGGGCATGAGATATTAAATTTAGGATACTTGCTCTTGGTAATGATTTGTAAAATTCTAACTTTGGCGTATTTAAAAACCATTGCTTGAGATGATTGTTAGAATGCAACTCAATTAATTCAAGCTGCAAATCGGACCTCACTGCTTCACAATTTACGTTAAAAGGCATGGTAAAAATATCCAATTCAGCTTGAATGGCATTGAAATCTTGGAATCTGCGTTCGAACTTAAAATGCAGTTTTTTTTCAAGCAATCTTCATAATTCTTAAGCTTCTCTTCATTTACTGAGGGTATTGAATTTAACCTCGGGAAATGAAACAAGTCGTTCTTCGCTAGCTGCCCAGCGAAAATATTAAGTTTTAGTTTAAAAGCTTGAAGATGGGCCCATATAGCATCGAAAAATTGATTTTTCCCTTGCATCTTTATATTCAAATTGTTCGTATGACAAATAAGATCTGTGAAAAACGTGAAGTCAGAAAGCCATTCTGTGACTTCTAATATTTCGCACCCCCCAGAACACTTTCCCTTGGAAGCTGCCAAACTCGACACATCCTGCACTAAGCCACCTTACTTTCGAGTAATACAGTACAGTACATCAGTGTATTCGGATTGCACGAACTGAAGAAATTCTCGAAATTGCCTGTGAGCAAGCCCACGAGATCGAATAGCATTTACAAGCTTCACTACTGCATCAAACACAGGTTTCATATTCAGTGCAGATTTACACAGAGCATCTTGATGTATAACACAATGTAGGAAAATAACATTGTTCACATTGGGATCATCATTTGTCATCATTGGGATAGTTTTGATTAAAGAGTCCAAGAAATCCAGATTTTTTTCCTGTCATATTTGGTGCTCCATCGGGCGCAATATTACATATATTTGTTACAGGCACTTTCAAAGTTAAAATACCTTCCTGAAATTCACGAAAAATGTCACATCCTGTTGTAATTCCCTTTAAAGAAGGCATGCACGCCAGTTCCTCGGTAATTTCAAAATTCTTTGAAAAAAAGGCAGGAAAAAAATATTATTTAAATAAGGTAGAAAAGGAGATGGATATATAATACATATACATTCCTTTTAATTTGTGATCCGAGGCAACTTAAAATTCAATCCGCGAGCCGGAGATGGCCCGCGAAGTCCTTATCCTTCATTCGAGGCAATTCAGAGCAAATCCTTGGTTGATCGAGCAGAGATAACTTACACGAAAATTTGTTACAAATACTTTCAACTTGAACTTCATAACGCTCATGCATAGCTTCGGCTGTAACCCCTCCACCAAAAAGTCCCTGGGATAATAATTCATTCCCTGAAGGTGACAACTCGAGTTCTAAGGCTAATTTCTCTTCAATGTAGGATCTGTGAGATCCGTCATCTAAAAGTGCTCTCACATACTTTACTTTATTTTTGTTACGTATTCGTACCATTAGAGTTTTCAAATAAATGATGTTAGCGGAAGGTTCAACGGATATTAAAGAGTTCGATGTCCCATCAATTTTTGAAACAGTTTGCTTACTTAAATCCGGACACAAGAGCGCGTAATGTCTGCGATTGCAAATAATACACCTGACAGCGCTTCGACAGGTTTTAACAATATGTCCATATCTTAAACAGACCAGACAGCAATTTTTCTTTATAACGATAGATTTTAAATCATCTAACGGCATGTTCTTTGCTTTTCTGCAATCATAACTATTATGCTTTCCTTCACAAAAAATGCAACGAGACTTACTTGATGATGAGGAAACCAATGCTGATGCAGATGGAATCATTTCATCTACCGAATACGTATTTTGTGCATGTCTTTTATTTTTAGAATCGGGTTGAAATCCCATTTGAGCCAAAGCGCGGTGCTCCTCCCCTTCAACTTCATGACTCAAAAAAGTCATTAAATCTTCAAGGAGTTTTTCTTGTTTCTTAGAAGAAGATTCTTCTCGATTCAATCTATATCTATCCCATGCCTTTAATGTATCAACCGGAAGGCAGGACTCAACTACTGGGAAAAGCATTGCTGCATAATTCTTAGTCGTGACACCTAATGTCTCTAATGCTCGCAAATAAGATCCCAGTTTATCATACAATTCTGCTAACTTAATATAAGATCTATTGTTCACCAATAATAATAGATTTCTTACGTAAACTTCTATCAATAAATCATCTCTGCCGAATCTAGATTTAAGATGTTCCACTGCTTTCTTATAATTTTCTTTTGAGGGCGGATAACTGTCTACAATGTCTCTTGCCTTAGTTTTGATTTTTAGCGAACTTATAAGATATTGGAATTTATCCTCTTCTCTTATATCTTCATCATCATGGATTCGACCGAACTGACCCCAAAATGCAACCCAATTTTTGGGGGACAAGTCAAATTCCTTGAGCGTTAACTTAGGAAGCTTTAAATTATCTGGCGATCTTCTTCCGGATGAGGTAGAAGTAGTATCATCACGATTACTGTAATTTCTTTCGTATAAAACTCTTATTTCGATAAATTGATCCCTGTAGGATTCTATTTTGTCATACTCTTCGTCAGAGAAAACTACAAGTTCTTTCAATTCTTCATCAACTTTAAACAAGCGCTCTGCCTTTTCTATTACTTTCTGATATTGCACAGCTATATTTTCCATTCTTATTTTTATGCAGCTCGTTAAAATTATTAGCTGCTAACTTAAACAACCTTCTTAAACCTTTCTTTGTTCTGTCTCGCTTTAATTGCATAACAGTACTTGTTTCAGTCTCATTTTCCACCTTATCAGTTTCTTTCGTATCCGTTTTATTCTGCTCAATCATTTTTATTCTTAATAAAGCATTCGCAATGCAAAGAACACACCAATAAAATTGCTACTCAAATGCAAATCAAATAACTTTCGCTGCGATTCTAACAACAAGGAAGTTATTAGCATTTCCCAACGTAAACAGTTCGCTCTATCTTCGTAGGAGCATTCCTACAGTCGGAACGGCAAAAGTTTCAGTTTCGATTTAGTTACTTCAGTCACAATCCTGTCGCGGACGCCAAAATTTGTAGAAACCAGGCACAGTTTCACTTACTTAGCACTTTATTGCATATCAAACACACTTACTAACATATAAAACTTAGACTTATTAATTATAAAGCAATATTAACGTAAATATCAATCGTAAATGGGATACAAATCGTAGATCGTTCATACAGACTGTAGCTCCGCTCGCATCGAAACTCTCTCTCTCTGTTTTCAGTTACTCTGACAGTTAATGCGTAGTTCCTTTCTATTGTATTCTATTTAAATGCTTCTAGCACCAGACGAAATTACAGGACGTAGTTCTTTTAAGTTGCAACAGATCCCATAGGGGTCATTCATAAACGATGCCATGCTTCCAGGGGGAAGGGGGTTCAAGAAAGTGTGACAGTTTGACACACTTTAGCGTGACATCTGACAAAGGGGGGAGGGGGTCAAATATATTTTAAAAAGTGTCGCATCATTTATTAACGGTCCCATAAAGAAATAATACCTGAATATTATTCATTTGCAAATAATAGGTTAGTTCCAAATTTTAAAAAGGCCAATTTTAGTTTGATCAGATCTGAACTTATTGATGTGTTTAAGGAAGGGCTAATGCATGGAAACGTTGAAGAACAGTGGGCTGATTTTAAAAGTAAAATAAATACAATAGTTAAAAACCGTATCCCATTTGTGCAAAAGGGGAAGTTGCGTAAATTATATCCTATGTGATCAATAATAAAAATATAATTACACGTTAATTTAAAGCACAAATGAGCAATAAAATGCAGACATATGTTTCGGGATTGCTTGGAATCCCTATTTCAATGCGACAGGGAGCTTCTAGATGCAAAACATTCAAATGAAACAGACAAAACAGCAAAACAAAGCTTATATAGCCTAAGAATTATCAGTAAACCAATGAGAATAAAGGCAGCGTGAAGTGGAAGTAGAAGTAGCAGGAAGACGCCAATAAAAGAGCAACAAACGAATCCAATTGAAAGTAAAGGAAGTAAAAAGGAATATCAATAAAAATAAAGCAAAAAAGACGACAGCAGGCATAAAAATGTGAGAATACATAAAAATTGCAAAAATAATAAAATAAAATACAAAGAATAAAATTGAAATAAAAATAAGTACAGAAAATACCAAAACAAAGTACACATGTAAAAGAGTGGGAGGGGAGGGGAGAAGGAGAAAAATAGACACAAAAAAGGAAAACAACAAGAAAGAACAACAAATTAACTCACCGGCGGTCTAGGCCGTGATATCACGCCATGAGAAATCTTTCTTGAGATGGTCGAAGCCGTGATATTACGATGCACTTTTTCCGTGTCGAAATGGTCAGTAGCGTATATTTTCGAGATTCTTTCCCCTCTTTCCAAGTAGGCTCCCTGGTGCGCCGGAGGCGTTGCTTTTCCGCCCCTTCTCTCACATACGCACACAATGACCATTCATTCCCTTTGTGCTTTCAAGTTCCAGCATTCAGTCACTACTAGAGCCACTACAGAATACAGGCCGACCCATCGCCGCCATTTTCTTTCCCAAGTCAAAATGTAAACAAGAGCGTGCTGCTAGATTGGCGCCTTTACCGCTGTCAGTGGTCCAATTAATAAAATTTAATCATCAACCAAGTCAAATAACAGAAATGACAATTTAAATATCAAATCATTACTATACCCAAATCATTTACTATAAAAATTTGAAAACTAAAATATACTGTTTATAGACACTTAAGGTTTTTATAGTTTATGCTTATTCTACTTTGGAATTTTAACAATTAAGTAAACAGCAAAGAAGAAATTTAATTTTAATAATTATTCTTTTTATATAATTTCACTTCACGCCAGTTACTGTATCATTTTATTAACGGAGAATAAAAATAAACGATTTTCTGCATTCAAATTCCGCGATAAATATCTGTATTGTGTAGGTGTATTAAAAATGTATATAAAATAGCCAATTTTTTATACTTGTGTTAAGTATCATGCATTATTTTATCATAATATTTTCGCTTAAAAAGAACAATACAAAAATTACTGAATTTAGTTCAATTGGCGACAAGCACATTTCGTCGCCAACAATTGTTGCAAAGCTGCTGGTATCCAATTTTGACGCCGGCAATTTATAATCGATTTCTTCTTTCTTTCTTCATCTGTTGGAAAAGTAAACAATCTCCACTTGTTTCTGGAGTAATTGTTGCAATTAACTGCAGCACAACCACCCATTTTTTAATCGAACAAGCTAAAAAGTTAACGAAATACCAAAAATCTAGTCTTAAGCTAGCACAACGCAATACGACCCAGCGAACGAGTGGGAAAGAAAATGGCTGACGAGTCAGCTCGTAGTAATCGGAGACTCAGTCACTACCCCCTGAGTGGGCATTGAAATCAGCTTGCAAGTACAAGAAATCCTTCTTGATTACAACATTTAAAAATGACTCAATAGCAAGTGAAATTTTATTCTTAAAACTGAAAAAATATATATATCTGTCCTCTGTCGTATCTTGTCAGTTTCTGTTTGGTTGTCTGGTCAACGAAGGCAATTTACTAAAATTATTTATAGGTCATCGCATTTAATGAAATTACGAAGTTTGAAAAATTAAATTTTATTCGGGTGAGAATAAATTGATCCTGCTTTTAAAAAAAACCTCATTTCTATGAAGGATATACAGTGTATATGAACAAGATATGTGCACAGAAATTTAAATCAGTAACTTATAGTGGCGAGATGAGAAGATTAAGTTATAGTGAAGAGGTTTTACATTGGGTTTTTATTACAATCCCAGCCAAATTTGCTGTGCATTCCGGGCCGATGTCAAGACGGAGCAGTGTTTTCCGAAAAATAAGCGATAGCCAATTCCGATTTAGAGATGTAAAAGAGAAAGAGAGGGGGGTAGGGGGAGAAGGAAAACATTCTAAGTCTTCAAAAAAATAATCAAAATTGAAAAAATATTGCAATATAAAGAAAGATTTTTTTTTTTTTTTTTTTGTTAAATTCAAAAAGATCATTCGTTTTAAAAATATTATAGCAATACCGGCCAATCTGCATTATCAAGATTACCTTTAGATTAACTGAATTAACAATCCAAACATTTTTTTAAGACAAAACATTTTAAAAACCCAAGCAAGCCTTAGTTTTTCTAAGTGGATAAATAAACGTGATAGCTTCATGGGTTCACACATGGGGCGAAACATTTTTAAAAAATAGCGAAGGATTTGCCACAATCTTCATATTTAAAAGAAATAAAAGGAGGCATAGGGACATAACCAGGGGGGGGGGGGCACGAGGTCGATTTCTTCCACTAACGTCATAAAGCTGGCCAAGAATTGCGTGTTTAGGACTTCAATTTCACAATTTTGCCCGCATTGAACTTCCGATATATATGTCTTTTAGCGTTACTAAAAATATACTAATATTTTTTTTAAATACTGTACAAAAAACTCACGTGTAAACCCCGAACCCTCTTTCCTTATCTTGATCACCTAAAATCACATTTTTAGAACCTCAATTTCGAACACCCTGGGACAGAACTTCCCAAAACCCCTCTAACATATCCAAGATCGATTAAAATTACGTTATTAGGTATATATGTATATATATATAAACACACCTTTCAAAATGGAGGGACCGCCAAACACATAACTCCCCTCCCCTCCCTACTCGATATTTTTGTACTAGCAACGACCCTGTCTGGTCATTATCAAGATAGAGAGCCGTTTTCAAGAGTTTTTGTACTTTTTATAATATACGATTATATCCATGCCTGATAAGAGCTTCGCTGTTATATACATGTATATTATTGCAGAGCGAACAAAAACTTCATTTTCCTTTCAATATACCCTAGCGTTGAAAGGTTGTGTCTTGATAAGAAATCCATGTGCAGTAAAAATGGAATTAAATTAAAATTAAGGTTCCTTATGGGACATAAAATATAAAATTTTTGGAACTCTGGAGGTTTTTTTTTCAATAGTCCCTAGTGTCCAATAGTTGTGTGCTGGCAGGAATCTATGATATATTTTTTATATTTATTATTATTGTTATTATCTATATATAAGTAGGCAAACCCAGAATAGTTATTAACCATTTTCTCTTTTGCTTTTCAACCTATTTTCTTACTTTTTTTTTTTGTTTTGTAGCAGAGTTTTTTGTTGACGAGTTTCAGAGATGTTATTTAACAAACTTTGGGGACAGTTTATTATTAGTTAATTATTTCCCCTTTTCGTTTGTCAGGCAAGGCTCATTTATAATTGTAATGTTACATTGTTAAAGATAGCAGATGAGATAACATGTCTTGATTGAGTAAATTATTAATTAGGTAATAAATAACAATAAGGGTAAATTATTAATTAGGTATTAATTAGGTAATTTTAACAATAAGTTTAAAAAGAGCTTGATGCCCTTAAGCAGTAATAATAAAAGTAAAGAGTTTGAGTAAAAGCTTCTTTTAAGCAATGAAATTAAAAATGAGAGTAGTGTATGGAAGCAAACATTGAAGTTTTGTTCAACTGCCACTCAGCTTAGTACGAAATGGGCAGAAGTACAAGCTGCCACATTTATGAGCGCAATTGACCCTGCGCCGACAATGATTTAGAATACGCTTTCTTTGAGTGAGGATGATCAAAATAAACTTACGGTTATCATCGCCAAATTTGGTGAAGAATACTTATATAATTATGGGGGGGGGGGGGGTAGAAAAATGTTTTCTATGCTAAATTTAATTAGGGTCGAATTTCGACTGTTGGGCAAACTCTAGTTATTATTATTTTACTAACTGCCCTATCATCGAAGATTATATATTGCTACCTAGGATACAACAAAAAGGAAACGAAAAAATATAGTAACATTTAATATTTGCCTAAAATGAGAATTTTTGGGACCCATGAGGAACCGGTAGAATTAAATTCTCTCAATTTTTTGCACGTGGATTTCTCTCGTCAATACACACACAACTTTTTCGCGTTAAAGCATATTGAAAATTAAAAACACCAAAGCTATGTTTTCGCTCCGCATTAAGGTATGCACAAGGGCGCACATTTAAAAAAAAAAAAACTTGAAATTAGAGACTTTTTTACTCAGCAGCCTCATTTTGAGGCCTACTTTTCGAATATTTTAGGGAAAAGGAAGGCTGCACTCCTCTTCTTTTAAAAACGTGTGTGTGGGTGTATGTGTGTATATTTACAATGTCTGTGTGTAAAATGTCTCATTCTTGCTTTATACTTCTAAGACGGACATAAAAGGAAGTAGATGCTTTGTTCTGAATCTCCTTGTACTTCAGTTCTATTAACTCTTTGGTTGTCAAATAACAAAAGTAAGATTATCTAGCATACAAAGTGAGCGTACCACCTACGTTTCCTACTGACACTTACGAGCACCCCTTTAGTTCTTGCGAAGTAGAGAAAAAGTATTTTCTTCTAATAAAACTATCAGGTTCAGTAATAATCTCAATTTCAAAGGCTATTGACGCGTATTTGCTCTCCTATTTATTTGATTTGGATGCTTACCGTTTCAAGAATTTCTAAACCTCAGCAGAATGCAGCAGATAACAATTGTCAGTCATAGTTAATGGTGCATAGTTAACTGTGTATGTTAGTCCAGTCATATAGCTTAGGGACCTTTCATAAATGATGTCACACGTCTTTTCAATATATTTGACCCCCTCCTCCCTTTGTCACATGTCACGCTATATTACATTAGCATAAAAAAGGTTTAATTTGTTGATTTTAAAGGTTTTCATAGAAATCAAAATATTCGATGTCACACTTCTTGCTACCTTTCCCCTCCTCTTGTCACAAACTAGAACACTTTCTTGAACCTTCTCCCCCCTTGAAGCGTGACATCATTTATGGATGACCCCTTAGATGCCTTTTGGTGTAGTAATTGAAAATACTTAGAAGCAATGCCAAATTCTACTTTATAGCAATGGCACATATATTTATGCTTAAACGCTTTTTTAACTTTTTTGTTCAAAGTAAAGGAGCAGTAAATTCCTAATCAAAATCTTTCTCCTCAAGCTTCAAAGCCAGAGTTCGTGTTGGTGAAAAACAAGAAAATAGTTCCCAAATTCTTTTTATGTAAATATATTATTTTGTGTAATAAATTTATAGTATTAAAACAGTAACGCTTACGTTTGTATTCACCAGTGGCTTAGCCCGACACTAGTTTCGGGGGAAATACGACTGCTCGCAGCTAATTTTATTGTTTTGTGAAGGTCTCTCAAAGTATGTACTCACAAATTCGGTGTGGGGGGGGGGGGGGCATCGCCTTTTTTTGTGCCAGTGGTATTCACAGTAAACAAGAAAACTAAGCAAGGCATTGAGCACTTTTCCAATTCATGTCGAAAAATACTCAAACTTTTAACTTAAAATAATTTACCCCTTAATGATTTTAATGTTACCCTGTCATCTTGAACCTATTGATATATGTACAGTTTCATTAAAACAACAATAATAAAGCAGATTGCATTTTATTAGCTACGCAAATACTTTTGTATACTTTATCTTTTTCCCTTGCTCAATATTACACAGGTTATTTGTTAGAATAAAGAGAATGTGACAAATGCAATTGTGCCCTTTAGTTTTGTTTCACAACAAACACTTTTTCCAGGTTCTGTAATTGTCATACAGGCTTTGTACAAACTTCATCTGGCACTGTCTTTTACGAGCTGAAAGTGGCATAAACTCGAATCGATACGTAGAAATTGCATGTAAAAGATAATTTTTTGCAAATTTATAGTTGACTGTTTTAAATTTCGGAATTTGAATTACTGGAAATCAATGTAACTCAATCTCAAATTTTGCGAACATTCACAGTGAAGTAAATTTGTATAAAGAACATACACACAAATTCAGAAATCAACAACTCCACAAACATACATATATCGATTAAATTAGACAGATAATATAAAAAAGTCCTGTTTATATCTTTCTCAGTCAATTATTATTACTTACGTTTTGTCTGTCCAATGTAAGAAAGGCCGCAACGGCAACTAATTTGGTAAATACATCAAGTGTTAAGTTGATCGACAGGATCCTTAAGAGAAGAGAAGGAAAGTTTGTTACTAGGAGCAAAAACAACTTGAAATTGGAACCTTTTTAGGATTTTAGCAATACGGAAACTGACAGAATGAAAGAATGGTAACACAACCAAATTCTTTCTAGAAACCACATTATTGGGACCAGAAGTTTTCTTAGAAAGTTTGTTATGAATAGAATCAATTAAAGAGTGAGAAAATCCTCTATCAACAGCTACAGCTTTCAGATAGTTGAGTTCAATCTTGAGAAGCTCAGGAGAAGAGCAAATATTAATATCACGATGGACCAGAGCATTAAAAGCCGAATATTTTTGGTTGGGAGGATGAGACGACAGTCTGTGAGGAGGTAAAGAAACAGCGAAAGGTTTACGATAGACAGAAGTAGTGAAACCAGACTCACTCTTAGAAATAAAGACATCAAGATACGCGGGGCTACTATTAAGTTCTTTCTCACAAGAAAACTGGATATTAGGATCAATGGAGTTCATAATAGAAATAGCATCATCAATACCTAACAAGTTACTGTCCGTTAGGACAAAACAATCATCCACATAACGAACATAAAATTGAAATTGCAATTTCTGGAACAGTTTTTCTTCAAAATAATGCATATAGAAATCACTTAAAATAGGACTAAGAGGACTTCCCATGGCCAGGCCATCTACCATAGCATAGAATTTACCATTAAATACAAAAGTGCTCTGTTGCAAGCACACACGAGTAAGAAAAACTAATTCCTCAAAAGAAAAAAAAAGAGAGAGAGAGAGAGAGAGTCGGTTCGGCATCTTATTGCTTCCAATGTTGATTTCAATTCAAAAGTTCCTAATATTGGTTTTACCCATTCTGTGAAACGATGTGTCCATAATTTAGTTTCCAATTCTGATTTGGTCATTACCAAAGCAGACAAGGGTGGTCAGATTGTTGTTCTTAATAAATCATCTTATGTTGAAAAAACTGATGACTTAATTGCTTCTGGTCCTTATTCTGAAATTTATAAAGATCCTAGTGACAAGGAGTTAAAAGCTATTTCTTCTGGTGTTAAGTCTGTTCATTCTATTCCTTTGATTGCTAAACGGTCTGTGATTCCTTCTGTTGCTAATAGGGAAGTTTTCGATTTTCTAATTTTATTTTTAATCTACAGAATAACGTATTTTAACACCATCTGTGCAAAAAATTTTGTTATGCGATTAGTATTTATTTTTTAAATAATTTTTTAAATTCAAGCGCAGTCAGGGATCCCGAAAAAAACTTTCTGCGCATCGGGCATGATTTGCGTCACAGGTTGGATGACGTATATAGCTTGGCGAGCGTAAAGCCAGCCATTCACAAGCGAGCCATGTGGAGCGAAGCCGTTTGGAGCTCATCTATTTAGATAAAAAGATTTACAAGTTCAAATCTGCATGTATATAACAAAAGAATTAAAAAACAGTGGCCTAAGCAGTGGTTACTAAATAAAACACATACACACGTAAATCAGAAATTGGATACATCGGATTGCCGAACTGTTTGCGAATGAGCGAACGCATAATTTGAGCTTCTGAAGCTTGTTTATGTTTTAATTTTTGCAGAAAATAAAATGAATTTCGCCAATATACAATAAATTTAGCCAAAAATGAGTTTGGATGTAATTAAAAACTAAAATCTCAACTATAATGAAGTTTACCTGTTGGAAAGAAACATTAATTGATACATGGACCCTGCTTAACGCAGTGAAGATGGCCGAATGGTTAGGGAAGAAAGCTTGTACACTGTTCGACCGTGGTTCGAGTCCCGGGGATTTAGTTTGCGTTTTCTCCAGCAAATGTTTTGCTGCACCGTTGATTTTTGATAAACTAAATATAAAAAGGGCGCTTTATTTGGCGTTTTTTTCTCGTGCAGGGGGGGGGGGTAATTAAAAGATAAGCTATTAAAATTATATATTAAATTAAATATTCATTGCGTAAAATATTTTTTTAGAATGAATTCGTCGAACAATCTATTATTATTAATTTATTAGTTGCTAAATTGAAGCATTTTATGTGGATACAAGATATTCTTTCTGAATATATATATATACGGGGGGGATTTCTTGTTTCTTTGTGTTATACTTTTGTAGTTGCGCTCTTTCTTACATTTGCGTTCGATCAGTATGTCAAATACTAATTACAAGTATTGTTTTGTACCTGGATGCACATCAACGACTAAAAAAACTACAGGCAAACGCTTCATTAATGTTCCAAGGGACCCTAACTAAAGTTCGAAAAGCGTGGCTATTTAAATGCAGAAGCGATGTTTCTACGAAGTCGAATTTTCATTGTGGTAAAGATCATTTCTGTAAGTACAACTAAGACATAACAACATATCTACTTAAAAATTACAGTACCGGTTTACATTTCGTTCGTGCCTAATAGTTTTCAAAACACAAATGAATAAATAAATAAATATACATATATATATAATACATATAACAGAAAAATGGCATAATTAAGGCCCTTAGGATTATTTTTATCTTAAAATTTAAATGCTATTAGTGTAAGAACAGCACGAGCTGATTAATTACAATACAACGGAAATAACACAGAACCGGAAAGAAATAATTTGAGTGCAGCAAAGCCATATCCAGAATTTTTTTTCGGGGGGGGGGGGGTCTTAACTTGGACACACTTGTGTTAAGAAAAGTTTCAGGGAGGAATATATGCTTCATTGCGAACATTTTCGGGAAACCCCCTTTCCCGCTTCTGGCCTTGGAGTGTAGAAAATATTTTGAGTTATCGAAAACGAGAAAGAAAATTTTCCTGTTCAAGGGATAAAATTACATTAAAAAGTAATGAAAGTATACATAAATAACTTGATTCAAGACATCGAAAAATTTAGGTAAATTGAAATTTGTATTATTGCAAGTAGGAAATACACATTATTCTTTGGCAGCAGTGCAACTCTCAGCTGATTCAATTTTATTTTTTGCTTCTTTGACTACCATAACAACTTGTTTAGGGCTCTTTAATTTGTGCCCAGGACATACACGACTTTTGACTGTGTTAATTCCTGCTGTCCTTTTTAGTTGTACATACCCAACAGCTGAATCACCATATATATTCTTCTCTGCAAGAGCTATTTATTAAAAATATCATAATTGTCTTCGGGATCATTCATAAATGATGTCACGCTTCGACGGGGGGAGGGGATTCGTGAAATTGTGAAAACAGTGTGACAAGGGAGGGGAGGGGAGGGGGTAACAAAAAGTGTGGCATCATGCGTTATGCAACATAGCGTGACATGTGATGAAAGGGGGGGGAGGGGGCCCGCTGAAGTGTGACATTGTGACAAAGGGGGGTGGGGGTCAAATATATGAGAAAAAAGGGTGACATCCGACAGTAAATACTGATATGACAGTATAAAAGCAAGGTGCCTTACTTTCGGAATATTGCATTCATCTTGTCACCGACAGTATACCCTGATATGACAGTGCTTTGTCAGTATAAAAATCAAGGTGTCTTATTTTTGCAATATTGCATTCACCTTGTCACCGACAGTATATACTGACATGACAGTATAAAATCAAGGTGCCTTTTTTTTTTAAATATTGCATTGTTCTCATTTTATTCGACACGTGATTTACACTAGACCATCATGCCGCGTTTGCGTTATGCTTCCATTCTTTTTTCATAGTCTTCTCAGTAGATAACCACACATCTACTGTCCTGGGTTACATTAATAAATGAGATAATGCATACATAATTACTGAAAATAATATTTCCCTACACTACTCTTTATTGTTGAACAACCAACAAACGAGAAACCACGTGTGAGTGTGAGGAGAGACACGCCGCCGATTGGAACGATGGGTAAAATTCTTTCTACCCCAACGCATGCGCAGCTCAACATCTTTCCATTGGCTGTTACTTACCCTGATGACAACAGCATTGAATCAATGTTGATTTGAACTATTTTTTGTAATATTGATGCAGATAACACTTATACAGTGTTGATGATGTAATATAATATCAATATTGTTATTTAAAGGTAATTACCATGTTGCATACATGCTGTTATTGCAGTATTGTTATATCAACATTTATGCAACCTTTCAACAGTATTTAAGAAGTTCATATTGAAGCTGTCAGTATATTACCAAGGTCTATCAAGGTTGTTGCAAGATGTTTTGCTAATAGGGAATGTTTTCACTGTTAAAAATTCCACCGATTTTGTTAAGAAACTTCATAACTTCGTTCCGAATAATTCAGTTATGGCCTCTTTTGATGTTAATTCTTTGTTTACTAATGTTCCTGTTGATGGCGCTTTGACTTGCCTCAGGAAAAGGCTTTCTGAATTCCATTTTACTTCTGTGGAAATTGAGGAATTAGTTTTTCTTACTCGTGTGTGCTTGCAACAGAGCACTTTTGTATTTAATGTACCTTTATGAGAATTTTTTTTCAAAGGCGCCTTTTGTGTATAAAAAGAAGAGCTCATATAATAAAAAATACTTGGGTAGAAATACGTTTCGGTATATACGGAAGTAAATCTGAACATCTTCTTGCGTGCCTCTCACACCCTCGTGACGTCATGTGGATAAGGCGTCTGCAACGACTTGGACTGACTTTTGCCTTTTCATGCTTTACGTGTATATTTTTCTAAATTGTTAATTTTTACACAATCCGTTTTAAAAATGCTTTCATAATATCTGAAATTGAATAAAAATTTCAAACTTCATTTTAAATTATGCTGTTGATGCAGGAGCAAAATGCTTCAACCCTGTGACAATGATAATTTCGTTGTTGATTGCTTGTGGCATGTCCATAGAACACGCGAATCTTCACCCCGCAAGGTATGCCTAAAGTCAAATGACTAGCCGTGAGGTATTGGCGTGGTTGCAAGATTTGGCGCTTTATGCATTTAACAAATATTGCTGCTCAGTGCGCGAATCCTCCTCGGAAACCGGAAAATCTTCAGACTGCGAATCTTCATTTTTCTCTGTGCATTTTGCGACCTTCGTTAATCTTCATTCTCTCTCCCAGCAGTGATAAGCGAAATAGGCCGAAATTTGGACATGTTTATTTTTTATAAAGCACCATGATGAAAATTATTTTATGTATTTTTCTCTATGCTACAAATTCTTGGTGAAATTAAGCGGTGTAAAAATTAATATTATTTAACTCTCTTGATGTTTATTAACGATAAACATGCTATTTATAATCACCTTTCAGCTCTAGTGTTGTAAAATATGTAAGGAACTATAAAAAAGTATGAATAATACAAAATTTTTACCCCCTTTTTAACGAAGTTAACTTTCTTAGAAAGAATGGACAAAATATAAAATTTCTAGAAAAAAATCGCGTTCACGTATTCCAATTTTTATTTATGCTTTTATATTCATTTTATTTTGATAATATTATTATTTGATTTTTTTATATTTAATTCATGCAGTTGGAGATTTTAAGATTATACAGGAAAAATATCTCTGAGAAGACTTCCACACTGGAACTCAAAATAAATAAATAAAGGGCAGTTTCTTTCCAAAATGATCGAAATTTACAACATTTTAAAAGTAACGCAAATGTTCGAGGAGGGGGGGGGGGGGCAGGATTAAAGAATGAATATGGAAATTTTTTGACGGATGTGTCTTTGCATCTGTTTAAGCTCACATTCTTTTTTTCATGAAAAAAGGAATTTCTTGTAATACCTCTGAGACACACGCGCCTGAAATTTTGTGCATAACGCTGTTAAGCTTATTTTTCATTTTTTCCACAATAATTCTGGATTTCGGGGGGAGTCGACGCCCCCCCCCCCCCCCCCGAAATCCAGGAAATTTTTGCAATGTAGCATATATTCCTCCCTGAAACTTTCCTCAACACTAGTGTTTCAAAGTCAGCCCCCCCCCCCCCCCCCCCGAAAATTTCTGGCTACGGCCTTGCCACAACAGGTTAAATTCTTTGTGATTAAAGAATGGTTTTAAAGAAAGTTTACTTTTCTTCGATATTTTTTTTTGAAAACCTTCTTTGTTACTAATTTGAAACTTCTGAGAAATTTTTTATATACTTCAGAATACCCCACAACCTCAGGTCTAAAATTTAGCAATAAATTAATACTAATATTAAATTATGCATTTATGCAGGTTTTAAATACCCTGCAGATAAATCCAATATACAAAATCTGTATTAATCAGTTTTACACTTGAAATATTCCAGACTCTCTGGGTTGTTATTGGTACTAAAAATATTTAATAAAATCCTTGGAAAGATTTGAAAATAAATTTCGCAAAAAATTTGAAAGCATTTTGTTATATGCTACATTATTGCTTAATCTGTAAAAGAGAATGTTCTTTGGAATTTAACATGTTTCGCGCGGGAAAATAACTCAATTTAGCATTAATGTTTAAGTAAAGTAACACAAAAGGAACAAAACTATATGTTGTTTCCATTAATTCAATTCCAAATTAACTTATTCAAAACATGGGGGCCCACAAAAACTGATAGAAGTCTTTTCTCCCCACTCCCAGCCTCAGAATATTCTGCAGTATAATTCTATTTTGTAAAAATTATAAAAATGCGGGAAAAATGAAAAAAGCTTGAAGAAAAAACAAATAATTGCGTAAATTTATTTTTCATTAATAACTTAATAATTTATGAGCTTGTAAATTGAAGAACAAGATTTATGATTATAAAAAAATGATTCATTAAATTTATTTTTCATTAAGAACTTTCAATTAATTAATTTGTAAATTAAACAACTACCAAATTAATTAAGAATTACCAAAACTGAAACTAAAAATCCTTGCTCCCACTTCTGGAAAATATTAGTTGAGAACAATGAATCAAAAGTTGCGATGCATTCTGACACTCATTACTCATTATATGAAACATGTAACAGCGCACTGGCGTAGATAAGGGGGGGGGGGAATAAGGGATAACTCCTCTGAAATGGTGAAGATTGTCTAGAATTTGACAAATTTTTCCTGTAAAACCATAAAATTAGCTCACTTCTTAAGAAGAAACCCCTATGAAATGGTGAAGATTTTCTAGAATTTGACCAATTTTTCCAGAATGAAATTAGCTCGCTTCTCCCGAAGAACCACCCCCCCCCCCCCCAAAAAAAAAAAAAATCCGGGTCTAACTATGCCACTGTAACAGAGAGTACTGCAGTAACAAGGTCAAAGTGATTTAAGAATAGGTCACATTAACATTACACATAAATATACATATTGTATATATATTTATTTCCAATATTGTATATTATTTATATATATATAGCAAACCAAAACTGCTATACAAAATCTTAAACCTATCTCATGACGATCAAACCCGGTACGCATCAGCGTGGACTCTCCTGCCATCAACTGGCTTTGGTCCCGTGACCCCATGTGACTCAGAAGCGCGACACGGGAGTTTCCATTTTGGCGGCCCCACTGATGGAGTGAACCACATCCGTTTTCCACACAGGGAAGTCACGAAAAACTGATAGAAATCTCTCGACAAATTTTGGCCTAGTATGGGGCTGCAATGGTCGTGGTAACCTAGTGGTTAGGATGTCGGACTTCTAACCGGAAGGTCAGCGGTTCGATATCCGACCCGCTCTAGACCCACCATGTGCCCTTGGGGATACGTGCATGTAAAATCCGTGGTCCCCACTATCCCTCCCACTACCTCTCGCCTGGGGAGGGCATCCGTAAGGCCTAGTGCTAACAGGGAAGGAGGTTGGAGGAGAAAAGCATGGGAATGCATGTTTATCGCAAACTCAGATGCACGAATGGTGTGAGAAATTCAGCAGCGGCACAAAAACTTTGGTGGACACGCCGAAGCCCGGGCAAGCACATCGTGTTGTGACAGCTGGGGCGATTGCAGCAGCGGAGTACTAAATGATGCTTCAGAATAGAAGACAGGTTGCCGTCGATGACATTGAAATGCAATTACTGGTCAGTCAGGAAAACGGATCCCTCCGCGCTGCTCTTTGTGAACTCCAACAGAGCTCCTGTGTAGCGCTCTGGGTCACGTAGAGTCGCGGGACCGATGCCAATTGATGGGGGGGGGGGGGGGGAGAGTCCACGCGCATCCGTACACGGATCTGATCGTGGAAAGGGAGGCTTTAGATTTTCTAGAGCAGTTTCCCGGTTTTCGTTTGCCTCGCCCTCCTGTATGGAATCTGCTCCATATAGTATGGTTTTTCATACACTTTCTTCCCTTAATTAGGAAATATGTTTTTTTAACAGTAATTTTGTATGGGAGCATAATAAAAGGGTGGTGACGCCATCCCTACTTCCTAGTCTTTCAAGAGGGACACAGTGCCGTCGAGAGGGAGTGTCAGTCATGTCTGATTCATGGGGCCCGCGCTTTGGAGAGGGCCAGGTCCGGCATCGGAGTTGTGCAAAGGGTAAAATGTGTCAATGACCCAGATTCAAGCATAATATAGGGGTGGGGCATGACGGGGATGGCGGCTCCGAAACTGACACGGGCCTGCTTTGGCTCTCGACAGCCCTGAAAGGGCCCTGACGATAGGAACAAAGGTTTTCTTAAAGATGGCAATATACCAGTTGGTACTAATTGATGCCACACAAATTTACTGCTCTATTCCCAACAAATCAGGGAGAGCACTTTTGACTTAACTGAATCCACATGACTGGCAGTTCATTAAAAGTAGAACTATTATCAAAACAAAATACAAGGGAAAGTTTTAAACTTTAAAAACTTAAAATTTGATTTTAAACTTTGATAGAAGATATCTACCCTAAATTAAATCTTTGTATAAGTCAGTGTGCTTTATAATCATACCATTTTCGTAATTTTTTTTCATACCATGTCTCCTAGTCAACGAGATTATTCGTTGATTGCAGATACTCTCTATACAGATTCAGACTTTCTGGGGTGAACTGGGCCGACGACGGCTCATTGGCACTCGGGCCGGTGTGCCCTCGAACCCATTCGCCCCACTGCCTTCTGTGGAATGCTTTTAAAAGTGTTGCAATGGTGTCTCTAGCGCTTTTTGACAGGGCGCAGCCCATAGTTGATTTTTCGATGCACCTTGTTACCTTTCAGAGTGCATTCTTTTGCCCTTTACAAACAAATTTTTTAAGAAACGGTATGTATTTCAATGGGAGAAGTCAGAAAACCCGTACTTTTATTTTCTATAAACGTGCAAGGAAAAGTGAGCAAATTTTAATTTTTAAAAGTTTTCCGTCAGAGGATACGAATTTCCTCCTTTTATGACAGAAAGTGCTTGGCCCCCTCCCCTCTTGAGGGCGCCCTGCCGGAGGTAAAGATCGGCGCCCTATTAGGGCAGTCAGTCCGCACCTGCAGACTGTGACTTATTAAATTAAGTCTGTGTCGGCATTATATGTGCAAAACTATGAATTTCTATAGATTATATATGATCTCATATCAGAGATCATAACATACGACTCCTTATATTCCAACAAACTTTATAAACTCAATCAAAAGTCCATACGTCTAAACGAAACTAAAGCAGGGCCGTCATTTAGGGATGGCAGTTACTCCCTTCCAGTGGCGTACGCAGAATTTTTTCAAGGTGGGTTCATAATTTTCTGAAACTACTAAAAGAAATTCGAGTATATAATAAAGCACTATTATTTAGGGCTCAAAGGGGGGGGGGGATTAAACGCCTAACCCCCTTGCGTACGCCACTGCTCCCTTCAAGAAACATACTTTTCTTCACTAGACCCCTACCTGTTAGCCGATGCCTTAGGATTGTTTGCGCAATGAGCTGGAGGTTTAAATGACGGGCCAACAAAAAATCTATTTTGATATAACAATGGTCATTGCAAACAATTTCTATAAAATGCATTATACACATTGTAGACCATATGATTTATAAACTGCAGTAAGCGTTTAAGACAAGGGAAAAAAAGCAAAGAAAAGAAACAGTAAATAGCAGTTTTTACTGGGTCAACGATGGGGCTACATTGTATCAGAGCCTATCACCATTACCATTTATAATGCGTTAATTTCTATAACAGCATTATTTTAAGTTTAAGAGTTTCAGCTTATTCTTTGTGAAGTACACAATGCTAACGCAATCCACAAACGTTCATAGACTCGGATGAAAAAATAAAAAATATATAGAGTGCCTAGTCTACATAGCGTCTGATTATAAAATTACTCAACTCGTGTGTTGGGAATTTGTGTTCCATAAATTCCTTCTATGGATAAAGTACATAGACAAAAAATGACAGGCTTGTATTTGACTTTCAGGGAAGGGCAATTCCCGCCCTATCCAGGCCTCTGGGCAGTTATCAGGATGTACCTCCCTCCTCGAAATTCCGATATTTAAGGGAGGCCATTAACAAAACCAAAGCATTAATAAACGGAACTCAAGATATACACTAGGGATGTGACGATAAGCAAATTGACCGATTACTGATTAATAGGCTGAAGATAATCGTCCGACGCTGTTATAAATTTCCGTTCTCTTTGTCATATCTTCAATACATTTTTTAAAATGTAATCATATTTTGATAAATCTTACTCTGATACCTTTCTTAGTTATGTTTTGGAGGGGGGAAGGTGCATCATCACTCTTTTAGGAAGGGCACCCATGGTTAGTTAGCAAATTCATTCAGCAGGGTTTCATGTTTTTGGCACATTAAAAGTAATTTTAATAAAACAAAATTGTTCACCAAAATTGGCCGATTATGAAAAATCGGCTAAGTGGCCGATTTTACCGGTTAATCGGTGCATCCCTAATATGCCCCCTCCCCCGAAAAAATCCCCAACTGGAAAACCTATTATGCATACATTATATGTTTATGTATATCTATATGCATGCTGTACACTAGTTTTAAAGATCACAATCAATTTGAAGGTTTTTTTTTTTTCATCAAAGAAAAGATGAAAAAAATATATACTTTTACAGAAGGTGAATTAATTGTAATCAGTGGCGTACTCAAGGGTTTAACACCCCCCCCCCCTCCTTGAGCTCAAGTCAAAATTGTCTAGCTGTCTAAATTAGGGAAATAATAGGGAATGAATTTCTTTTAGAAGTTTCAGAAAATTATGAGCCTTGAAAAAATTCTGCGTACGCCACTGATCGTAATAAGCTAAGGTTACCCTTGTGTACCAACATTTATTTTTCTAAACCGACATTAAATGTTGATTATTTACTTGTAAATTATCGTTTTTGTGTTGTAAGGTTTAACGACATCAGTTTATAGCACTTTTCTTTTGTCTTCGGACAGCCGCAATATACCGAGGAGCTACTGCGCATATTGCAACTGTGTGCCGTCCTGGCCATGAGAATATAATGTATGTTTTTATCAATACGCATGCATTTTGTTGTTCATTATATAAGGATAATATACCCTTTGATCTCCCCCTTCGCACACCGAAAAATTCGAAATGATAGGCGTGACAATCATGTTTTTCAAAATGTCTGGGCACCTTTGATCCTGTGTAACTCTGAGGAAGATTTTTTGGTTTTGGTAGGTGAAGTGATTAATGTTAAATAACTGCAATTTATTTATAAATGATAACGAAAGTGTATGATGTCTATAGAAAACGTCTTAATGCACAATGAGCTGTACTTTATTTTCTTTAAATTAGTCTCAGGTAGTCAATGAAATTATTTCAAATATGTTAACAGTTGTAAATGAAGCATTTAATTTTCTTTCTTTTCAGCTTTTTTGTTTTTCAACACCCAGAACTATTTTTAATGACAATGTGATCACTATTTTTAATGATTTCTAATGATAGTGTAGAAACAAATTTATTTGAAAGCACAGTAAATGAGCTTAATCATGATTTATTTTCTTTAAAATGCAAAACAAAATTCACTCTTCAATTTTAACAATGAAGTAACCTCAGAATGTAACTTATATTAGTTTTGAAACAAAATAACTGTCTGAATATGTTTTTTTTTCTGATGAGATAAAATGTGGAAACTAATAAATGATACTTTTAAGTCTGAATGAAGTCTCAACAAAAACATTCCAATGGTATTCTCTATAATCAGTAAGTACCAACTAAAATGGTGCTTCAGGAGTTAATCTCAGAATATTTCAAATCATCCTATAAAAAACTAATGAAACTATGCATAACTCTGTGTGCTCAGATATTTGAGTTTCAGTACTTAAAACCCCATGAACTTACCTGTTTTAAATATCAAAAGTTTTATTTTTCAAATCAATGTAAATTTAAAGGATGTGAGGTGTTAAAAGGAAATTTTAACATAGATCAACTTATTCACATAAAATTACTTTATTTCAATAATTTATAAGATCCCTATTGCTTTAAATAACAATAATATATTGTACTTCTCTGCCTAATTAAATAATGTATTTTATAATTTGAAACTATTAAAAACTAAATTTCATGTTTCTTTGAATTTCTACTTAGTTTACTGCCCCCCCCCCCCTCCCTCAAAAAGAAAACTTTGCATACATACTAGTTTTATTTCCCCCCTACTATATTCTTTGATAAATTTTGCACTTGTATACTACTTATTGTTAATATGACAAAACTTTATTCCTTTTTAATATGCAACCTAAATTGTGAGGGTGAGCAACAGGACATATTTTATAAAATTGTGACATTCTATGAACTATTCATGTTTATTACATATTTGGCAAAACAATTTTCTTTTTACTGAACTATTATTATTCATTTCTTTTTTCAATATTTTAAATTTATTAGAGCAAATTCACTTAGATGAATTGTGTTATGAACACTTTTTTGTATAAACTTTCTTGCAATTTGTATAAGTAATTAATCCCCATTGTATTTCTTTTTAATGTTTTTTGTTTCTTGTATCTTTAAGTCACCATTTGATTCCAGGTGCTACATAAACTATTGAATGTTTCATTTCCAACAATTACTTGTATAATATAATGAAGCAATAAAAGGAACACAATTTGTTTTACTTATATATTTTTTATTCTCCATAAATGGTTGACATTTATAAGAATTTAGGTAGGGTAAACCCGGAGTTATTGACACACTAAGACTACATTTCTGTGGTGAAATTAAAAAAAAAACTTTATGAAGGGATCATATTGATTCCTATAGCTTCTCTTTATCTATCCTTATATAGACTCAAGAGGTTTTTTGGGTCAGAAGTTCAATTCCTTTTACCATATGGCAATATTTATGGTAAAAAGTGCAAAAACTAGTTATAGCCACCCTGTGGTTAGTTTCTTAAACACTTACATCATAAATGACTTAGAGGACCCTCAAACATTAGTTTCCTGTATATCTTAAAATAAAATTAGAACTTGTTTACTTATTTCTTTCAGTTAAAGTTTGAATAACTGTACTGAGTGTCAATAACTGTCCGGTTTACCCTACATAGATGTACTTACAAAGCATATCTTAAAATTAATTACATCAGTGCTTGCTCTAGACTATATAAGATTGAGAGAAGTATGATTGAATATAAGAGCAATATTATGCAATGAAATTTAAGAAATACATAACAAGCTTTCCCCTTTTGAAACTTTTACTTACTTGAGACAATTCAAACTTCAGTGAAATGATGTATTTTTTCTCATCAACTCTACTTCACTATCAACAGAAAAAACAAAGCAAGAGCAAGTTGAAGCAAATCACATACATGCTCATGCTTTATTCATTCTATTTTAGCCACAAATGTAGTTTTTAACGTCCAAAAAACAAAAATTTACACAAATTAAAACTAACTTTCTCATTTTATTAAATCCATCATAATTCAAATCACAAAAGGAACGCTCCAGAATTTTCAGTGTACACACCAAAGAAACTTAATTTGAAAAAAAAGTTACCAGCACTAGCGAAATTAAAAAAGGAGTGAGAAATACTTACTAATAATGCTCAAAACTAAAAACAAGCTTGATAAGAAGAAAAATTAGTACAAATAAACAAAAGAAGCAGGAATATAAATTATGCAAGTTTACTCTACTTATTTTATAATTATTTAGACACATAAGCATTCATAAACATGAAAACCATTATCATAATACTACACATATTGGTACATTTACCCACGTTATTAGGGTAATTATAAAAAAATGAATCGGCAGGACTATAATTTGGTAAAAATTCTCAATTTAACACATTAAATCTTTCAAGTGAAACGTAAAACTAAAGTTACCCACAAAATATTTTTAACAGAGAGATGAAAATAATAATTTTTACCAGTTTTAATTACATTTTGCTTGTTCCTTTGTTTGGAGGCTATATTCAAACCTCTGATTGAACAATCTTCATTCTCTGGAATAAAAACTGTAAATCCAATACATAAATAAGCAACTAATATTTTACGAAGATATTACAGAATTATTGACCAAGATTAAAACTTTTGTTACCACTTGTTAAGCGCCAGAGTATAATCCCAATAAATATCGGCAAATAAGAGAAATATTCATCAAAATTACTTCATATTCAAATAAGAATAAAAGAATAACAACTTGAATCAAAATAATTGCTGGTTAAAATAACTACAATTTTATATAATAAGAAGAAAATAGGAATACCAACCGCACATAATCATTGTTACAGAGCGCGGGAAATTTGCCGAAATTGCACCATTCATTGCTGAAAAAGAGAGACGCTTAGATAAGATTTGGCGATCTGAGAGCGAAAGCAACCATACAAAACGGCTTGGCGATTGTGTTTCTCGCCGAGAAGATTCGCGTGTTCTACCTCGCCCCTTGCTTGTGTCTTCATTTTGTGAATTATATGGTTTGGAAATTACTTAATATTTTCGTGTTATTAATTATATCTACTCTGAACGTTCGTTAAATGTCGCCTTTCAAATTGACTATCAATCGAAAACGTCGTCATATTTTTGATTCAAGGTAAGAGCACGAAGAATCGCGTGTAAAAATATAACGCATGAGATGAAAACGCGGGATTATGTGTTTCTACTTTACCTGTCATTTTATTGCGAGATTTCAGTTGGTAATAATGTTTCAAATATTTGTATATTTCTCTCTTTGGGTGTGCTCTCATATAGTTTCTTCAATGTTTCTTGCACCATGTTCTAAATGACCCCTGAAAAAACGGTTAGGCATAACAAATTTTGAAATTCCTATTCTTGGCAAGTGTCGGAAGGAGAGAAAAAACTCATTGACATATAACAAAACGATCATCAAATATCTTTCTACTTAAAAATGTATAATTATCTTTGACGCCGTGTCCACTGCGTATTTACTTCTGATTCAACAGTATTTATTGCATACTTCAATAAAATGGTGTAAGGATACAAAAATTATAACTTTTATAAAATATGTAACTATTCTAAGGCTTTAGTCACGCATGTGTGAAATAATAGTTTTTTTGTTATGTTTCATTCCAAATGAAATTTTAAAAATTTACGAGTTGTAAATCTGTTGAGAATCAATGGCAATCAGGATTTAATTGTAGTGAAAACACCATAAAGTTTTATTTTTGAATTATAGTGGATGTTGCATACTCATGCCTCAGATAATTGTAACTAAAATTATTAATACTAATTTCAGGTTCCTTTGCAATAAACACGAGACCTAACATCGTACCTCACATTATTTTTTTCAATGGGACATTCCATGAATAACAGGACATCAGATGAAAAAATTAAAAGCGTTTTTTTCTTCAAATCTTGCACATCATTATGTTTAGAAATATCTGAAATTTTGTAATTTAATAAGGGTTATCCAATTTCTCAAGAAAAAAATTACCTTAAACCACTGCAGAAAATATCTTTTTTGCATCGTCCTTTGAATGACGAAAAAACGCTTTTTTCTCAGTATCATTGAGGTGTTTATTTGATGTTTAAAAATTCATCCAATTATTAGACTATGATCCTTCATCTGTTTTCTTAAAAGTTCAATGAAGAAATCTTTGCTATTTATTATTTTTACTGCCTATAGAAAGGGTAGTGAACAGAGTTCAACAAAAATGCGAAAATCTTGGGAGCCAGGGAAATTTTTTTGGAGCCAGCTACAATATTTTCATTTGCGAACATAGTCGCTACCTGAAAAACTAGTCGCCTGGGATTTATCGAACCCTGGTAATGAAATAGATGACATGCAAATGTCATTCTGTTACCGAAAAAACAATATTTATTTCTCTTATGATTTAACCTTTACGGATTTAAACTATAGCTTTTGGTTTTAAAGTAGGTTTTGGGTCTAAAATACTGTGGTAAGTTTGTTTTGAAAGCTATTAATTTTTATGTAGTATTTATAGGTAACGGAAGGTAAATTCCTAGGAGAGCCCACCCCGTTTCAAAATCGCCAATTTGGTGTGAATCTTGCAGAACGATGGAAGCTGGAATTTGATCAAATCTGGGTTGCCAAGGTTGCATACTTATCGCCAACAAAGGCCAATTGTGTGGGATCTCCTAAGATCCAACCTAACGGAATGACAAAAAAAGATAATAATCACAATCCACTTTTTAGACACATATAGAGTATAAACCCATTTTGAAAAGATAAAATTTAAAGGTTATTGTAATCTTTAAAATTACTGATACTAAAATATCTTTTTTTTTTATAGTGAAAAATTAGGTTAATTTTCGTTAAATGCTTGTTTTTATACAAATGCTTTTTTAATGAATCAAAACGTAAAATAGTTTTTATTTTATGTAAAAATTTTATTCTGACAGGAAGATATTTCTTAGCAAGCACAAGGAAAAAAAGATTTGTAGTAAATGGTTCTAAAACCAAAATATAAAAACGTTTCTTTTTCAGAGTTTTGTGACCTTTGTCCTCAGTCAATGATTTTTGTTGTGCCTTGTTTAGCTTATCAACCTTCTTGCTCGCATAACATTTTTCAGGGTTTTTGAGTCTGAGTGAGTTTCACCCCTGTTTTATTAAGCTTATTTAGTTTCATAAGTAAAAACATTTTTGTGTTGAAAATGACTGAAATGTTTTCTAATGAATCCAATCTTAATGCTGAGGTACTTTTTGTGTTTTGTTCCAGCTTAAGTTATCTGAATTTTAAAATGAATGTTGCACATTGCGATATGCATGTCCAAAATTTCATTCTGTTACCACAGAAAAAGACTGCACTTTTTAAATGAAAAATATGCACAATACAAAATTGCATGTTTCATTATTAATTCATTAAAGTGCTCATAGTTAGCTCAATTTAATTTTCACATTTTAATAATAAGTTTGTAAATTCTATGATATATAGTAAATGCTTGACCAAATGTCATTCCGTTACTCATGGAATAGCCCCAATGCTACTTTACCAAAAAACATTGTCTCCTGCTTAAAATAACTAGCATTGCCAAACCGTAATTGATGAAAACAAAGTACCTAAACCTAAATTGAGCCGTACAAATCTCTGTCTCGAAAACTGGGATGGGCACAGTAGGCCATAGCCCCCAAAAGAGCTGTCGTGTTACTGAGTTTAGTTAGCTTTTCCAAAAACATAGTCTCCTTCTTAAAGTAACTAGCTTTTGCCAAACTACAATTGATAAAAACAAAGATCTTGACAATTAAAGACATAAAAATAAATTCAACAATCAATAAATTATTCCCTGTTCCCTGCATATAAATAATGGTGAAATGTACTTCAGTCTCATTTTATGTTCATTATAATTATTATTGCTTTTATATTCATATATTTATTGTTGCTTTTTGTTTTGCAAAAATAATGTATTTAGCTAATTATTATTCATAAAATTTAAAATTTTGCTTGATTAATTAAATGGACTGTTTCACAATATTCATAGTTCCGTATGTAACATTTCACAGCAAATTTTTAAACTGAAAGTAATAATGAAGGTTTTTCAAATATATTTTTATTTCCTTTTTTGCTTGTTAAGCAACATTATTATAAGATTATGTTACTTTTCCGTTAGCCAGGCGCAAATGTTGCCAGTTGTGAACCAAACTCGAATAACAAAACTGAAATTTGGCGAAATTCTACATTATTTGGCGATTTTTCGCTTGTGCCCAGCTAACCGAAAAATCCCAAAATTTCTACTCAATAGGGCTAATAGTTTTCCATTTAAAAATTATTAAAGTTTTGTTGTACAATTTCGTAGCTTGAAATTATATGAAGGGCTCATTTTGATTAGTTAGAGTTTTGAAAAGGGCTCCGAACACAAACCTAAATTCCCTCTGTCATGACCTGGTGAAGCTAATTATGACCATATTAACTTTCATTATATGTTTATGTTTCATTTTAGTGATAGTGATACTGATAGTGACGACGATGTTCTCAAGGTGAAAAAACATTGCAAAGATCGTGCAAGTAAGTTAGTAATTTTGGCATTAATTGAATTTTTTTGTACTTTTCGCACTATACAGTATTTATTAGTCTTTTATGCAGCTACGAACTGTTTCCTTTTTTCTTTCTTTTTCTTTTTTAGATTTACAAAATATTGTGTATGGTTTCCTTGGGTAATTCTTGCAGGATTTCCATGGTTGCACAAAACTGAGCCAAAACAATTTTCCTGCTACAAAATGCATTTTTTCGAAAAAATTGTGTCATCGTGATTTTTAGGAGGAAAATTCGAATAAATTTCAGATTTACTTTTTTTTTTTTTTCATTTCAAAATCAAAATCATTTATTACATTTCCTCCTAATCAACAAGTTTCTAGCCTTTGAAGTAGTATATTAATCAATATCATGGGTGTCGTAGAGTGCTCGGAAAACTGGGTCCACGGATCCACAGTTTTAAAATAAGCGAGTCCCATCTTGAAAATTGTGGGTTCCCAAAAGCATTTTTTCCTTTTATATGTTGCTATATATAGTCAATTTGTAAAAGTATAGTAATCATAATGTAACAAAAAAAAAAAAAAAAAATCCTTATCATAGCCCTAAAAACAATCTCTTTTATGAAAGCAGGACCAAAATTCTATATTATGTACTAACTATATAACTACTAGATGAAATAAACAAAATTCCTAATCTATAGAACAGGGATGCACAAACTATGGCCCGCGGGCCAAAATTGGCCCGCCGAGCCTTTTGAATTGGCCCGCTAATATAGTTAATAAAAAACAACAATTATAATAAAATGAAAAAAAATAATTGTAATAAAATGCTTACGAAAAATCGTAGAAAAAAATACGATCGCAGCGTTGCTACTGAATTTTGGTCGCAATTTTCGGAAATAATCGCCATATTTAATTTTATTTTATTGGAAAATACTTCAGGAACTAATCAAATCATGATAAAAGTGGTAGAATATTGCATTGTCATCTGGTTCTGAGCTATATGTAAAGTTTCAGAACAATAGCTTATCGGGAAATGGTCGAAAATTCGATTGCTGGATTTTTCGAACGGCCATTATGTGCATTATTTCGTCTATAAAAGAATTTTGTCCCATTCCTGGCATAATTTCTTTAGTTAATTCAAAGCAACGATCGTTAGACATAGCAGGCAAAATGCACTTATTATCGTCTTCATCGCTACCTTGCTCTGAAATCGTTCAGGTGTATCACCATTTGGATGCTTTCCGAATCAGACATCTGTTTATCAAATTATTAATTTTGTAAAATCTGATCATCAATCATTTTTACAACAATAAGTGATTTCAAAAAGGAGGAAAAGGCGAAAAAATGTAAGAAGCATGTTTACATGCAGAAACGCACAAATTTCATACTTGAGTAAAACAGCTTCGCTTTTGCGAACTGGATTTTAATAAAGAATTCACTTTCACAGTTGCAATTTTTGTTGCCTTAATATCAATTTTAAATTCTTATTACCTTATTGCAGCTCTTAAATAAATAAAAAAATTATATAACGAAAATAAACGAGGCTTAATTTTCACACGTTCAGCTCTTGCGGAAAATTCGCGAGTCTGCCGTATTAAAAATAGTCCGACTTTTGTTGCTTCGTCTTCTGACAACACTGACGAGACAATTAAATAAATGTATAAGAATCTAATTACTTATTTATTTCCTGCTTAATTATTGAAATAAAATAGAGAAAATGTCTGATTTTTCTCAACTATCGTTGGAGATTTTTTTTTTCAAATTTCCCTCTGCGAGTTGACGCCCCCTTCCCCTAAAAAAACATAGTTTTTAGACTAAATTTTTCGACTTATAAACACTGAATATGTTACTTGCAACGGAAAAATGCGCATTGTTAAAGGCATTTTCAAAAATTCGTATTTTTACTAAATGGACAAAAAAAAATGCGAACTTTTCAAAAATGGCGGGAAATTCACGAAAAAATTCCCGGTTTTCTGGTTCCCGGATAAGAGGTTCTGTACTGTATTACTCTGCCGATTTAACTAATAAGATTTTGTAAATGGTTAGTTAAAAAACAATTCTACTAACACTGGGAAAAAATACAAGGTGGGATTTCCTGAATTGACCAAAATTTTAAGTGGGATTTTTAAAATTTCAACGCAAAGAAATTTTTTTTGAGTGGTATTTCAAAAAATATTGCGGGAATCGCGCGGCCTAGCGCGGACCCTGACTAACCAAATGGACTAGTAAGTATTTCTGAATCGCAAGGGTTTAACGTGATGTACAGACTCATAGCATTTGGATTTTGCTAGTTAATATATGTGTGTTTATTTCTTCTGCATTTATATTCGCACTTTTAATTAATTTCTCATTTTAACTCGTAAAATATATTTTAAATTTTACATTATAAAATTTCAAAGAAAAATTAAATTGTAAAGAAAGTTATAATTTAGAGAATAATGCTGTGTTTTAAAAGTTTAAATTATCTTTTTATTTTATATTTGTTTCATTTCCATAATTTGCACAAATTTTTGTAAAAAATTTTAGTATTCCTCTTTTTTGCCATTTGACCAATCACTTCATTGATATATATAAATTTTGTGCAATCAATTGTTTAGAAATTGTATACCTCATTTTGTTTGAATTCATTTACATTAAGTTTTTAAAACTTTTATTTAATAATCTGTTCCTGAGTACAGTAATTATTAATATATTTTATTTGTACATATTACCTCTAAATAAAAACTGAAATACATCCTGTATTTTTATGAATAAAACATTACGTTACTTTGGTCCCCAACCTGATACTTTCTCATTTTTTGGCCCTTCACCCAAAAAAGTTTGGGCATCCCTGCTATAGAATGAAAACAGCAGGGTTGGAAAAAAAACCTGGTTTTTTTGAAAAAACCCAAAAAAACCCGTTTTTTTTTTTTTTTTGGTTTAAACCAGGTTTTTTTGGTTTAAACCGGGTTTTTTTGGTTTAAATAGCATTTGTAAGAAAAACAATTTGACTTTTAGAAAATCATGGTGATTTTAGATCCTTAATTGTAAATAAATGTTATTGATAGTTGATTTATTGATAATTAATTAAGCAACTATAAGTTAAAACTTTAAATTTTAATTACGTTATATAGGTGCAGCACTTTAGTCTTCAACTTATAGAGGGTGGAGATTTTTTTTCTTTTTGTCATTTCTTACGCTATGCGTTTATTCATTTGTGACTAATTAAAATAGAACATCATGTATTAATGTTACTTTAAAACTAGTAATTAGCTATTTTTAACAATTATCTAAAATACCATTAGATAAATTTAATCTGAATGACTTACAATGTATCCTATACAACTTTAAAATTAAAGCACTTAGTTAAAGATAAATGTGTTAGTTTACTTATTTGACTGTAAAGATTCCCTAAAAATACATAATTTTTCGAAACGTCTAGATCAATTAGAAGAAAAAGAAGAAA
The DNA here is from genome assembly GCA_038502835.1 of Octonoba sinensis. NCBI lineage: Eukaryota > Metazoa > Arthropoda > Arachnida > Araneae > Uloboridae > Octonoba > Octonoba sinensis. The sequence continues at coordinate 69,543,479 of CM076604.1, forward strand.
CTTATTTAAAGAACAAAAGAGTGAGGCTCATAGTAGTTTTTTTGAATAGTTAACTTACACAGAGGTTTAGGCAAACTTTATATTGATGTTTCATCCATCCAAATACTAGTCTAACATTATAGCATAAAAAATATTATCCTGGAAAACATAAGTTTTTTTTTTATCTTTGCAAAAATAGATAAATAAATAAATATAGTAATAATTAGGCAGCCAACTTACGAAGGATTTTTTATAATATTCCCACCCAAATTTGGTACTTAAGTGGTCAATTAGACAGGTGGTCAAATTACAAAAGTTTTCCTACATTAAATAATATAGGGCTGATTCCGTTCTTGACCAAAAGTGGTCAACTTAGACAGGTGGCCAACTTACAACGGTGGTCAATTGTACAGATTTTACTGTATTAACATGTTATAATACTCTACTTATACAGACCTTTCATCAAATTATTAAAGAAATAATTATTATGCGGGTTGAGTTTTAACAAGAGCATATTTTACTAAATCAATAAAAAATAAGCAAAAATGAAAGATACATTAAAAATAATGTGTGTTGATGTACAGTATCAGTAATATCAACAAATGATTACACCGTAACACTAATACAAATCAGCAAGATTGGCTTAGAAATTATCACTATTATTTATATTTTTTTTAAATACAATTTTTCCTGATCAAAGAATAAATATATTTTTAAAAAGAAGAGAATAATTTAGGAAAAAAAGAAAAGTTTGCACCGATTAAAAAAAAATTTTGTTACTTTACAAATTCATTCATGATTTATCTAATGTTGTGCTTGCAATTTCTGCACAAATTGGATTTTGCAATTTTTTATAATGCGAAAAATAAATGAAAAAAGATTTGGTTTCTAAAAATTGTTGTCTGTAACATACATTTGCAAATTGGTTATTATGAAGTTATTTTATTGTTTCTAATATGTATTCTTTAGCTCCATGAATTATAACTGCAATGTCATTTTAATTTTTATAATGACTGAGAAGAGTTTTTCTCAAATTAGCTTTTCCAGAGCTAATTTTTAAAAAAAACCCAAATAGTCTGAGATAGGTAGTCTGTAGATAGGAGATGAGAAAAATTTGTATTGATTAAAAAAAAAAGTTTGTTAATTTTCAAATTCATTAATTATCCAGTGCTATGCTTGTAATTTCTGCATAAATTGGATTTTGCAACTTTTAATGATGTGCAAAATTAATGAAAAAAGATTTGGTTTAAACCAAGTGGTTTTTTTTAAAAAAACCATTTGGTTTAAACCTTGGTTTAAAACAAACAACCCTGGAAAACAGACTTCTAGATTTCACATTTTTAATACAGACGTGTGCTAAATGAAACTTAACATTTAGAAATGAATTGTAGATAATATATCCTTCAAATGCACTATCAACTCATGGGCATAAATAAATAGTTTTGTTTAAGGTGATTATCTCTATCTATAATAAAGCAGCAAGGTGTGCATAAACACCAAATTTTTTTTTTCTTCAGACTTTTTCAAATGCAACATTCATTTTTATCAGTTTTGTCCTTTATTTGAATTTCTTTTGAACGACTGGACATATGTATATATTGCATACTTAAAATTACTGAAACAAAATGAAATTAAACCTGGGATCCAGCATTACATTAAAATATTTTTTGCTTTTGAAAGCTTGCGCTCTTAACAAGCATACAATTTTGTTTAAACACCTTATAATTAAATTTTAATGAAAATAAAGAGATATTTCATTTATTTGCCTTTTAGCAAAGCTTAATAAGCATAAAAGATGAACAACTTCCAGAGCAGATGCAGTAAGATTGCATTCTTCAAAATGTGATCGGAATGAAACTGGCAAATGAAGGAATTTTCCTGAATAAAATAATTTTAGAATTGTACTTTAAATAATTCTCTGGTTTTATGTAGCAATGATTATCAACATGATCGTAGCAAATCTTAACTACGTTTAAATTTTTTCTTTCTTTCTTTCAAGTCACTGAATTCAGTGTTAAACTGGAGCACAGTCACTTCTAATACTCTGTTTAAGGATAAAAATTAGCATTATAATGTGAATGCGTTTTAGCAGCATGTGTAGGACCACTCACAGACGTTTGACAGTCGGAGACTGACACTTGCCTGTCAGAATGAAAGGGGGGGGGGGGGGGTAATTGCTTTGAAAAGAATAGCAGAGATCAAACATGTTGTAAGGTAAGATACTCCTCACAGGGGACAAAGCCTGAGCCCCCTGTGAGAAATAAGTTCCTTTAGGCGATTATGTATAGTGCGATTGAACAGCAGAAAAATACTGGCAGGAAGGTTGTTAGGGTGCTTGTTCTGTATGCATAATGGACTTTTTAGTAATCCTTTTAGAAGAAAATAACTTCTATTATACTCTGGTTTTACTTTTTAAGAAATTTGAAAGAAAGTAATGAAATGAAAATAGCGCTTCCATGAGGACACATGAAATTTAAAATATCAAGTCCTTTACTATAGCGCTTTACTTTCTAAGAGCATCAAACATGCAGGGTGATTCTCCTGCACCTCAAAGTTAGCTCTCTGTCTTTTTCGACCTATCACGTCATGATTTCATCATCTTATTGAAAAGAGTGGGTTTCTCGTACTTGGACATTGAAATGCGTTCAATGTTTGCCGTTAGTTTAAGCTCGACTGCTCCACAGATGCCAAGAACACGCTCCATGTGCTTCGTTCCATTCTTTTGAGCAGGTTTCTGTTGAATTTGGAGCTTATTTGTATTTGTACTTTCTGCAAACATTTTTTTTAAAAATCTTTAACTCTAAAATAAATTACATCACTTGGAATAGAAAGTAATTTGTACTTCAACGCCTTGAAGCATTAGTAAAAAAATTGGGGGGCAGGGGCCCACGTTCATGGGCATTTTTGCACAAAATGCTCTTTCTGTGCAACAAAAGTGTATGTAAAGAATTAAGTTTTATGTATTTTATTATCAAAGGGAAGATAATAAATGGGGCATTCCACAGTATTTGGTTGTTTCGGACTCCACACTTTACAAACTTATTTCCTTAACCATTTGCCACTTAGTATAAATAATCAAATCAAATTTGATGTATTTTGGTGCTTTTATATATGATGCATTATGAGATACAGAAAATTGGTATTTATTTTTTTAATTTGCTACAATATAATGAAATATATTACCTGTTTCGGACTCTACAAGCAATGGACATGAAAATTTTAGAGGAAATTCAGCTTCAATTTCTTCTGAATTTTACGAACATTCATAGTTATTGGATTCTGTTTATCACATACCAATCCATATAGAATACTTAAACACAAAAATATTAATTTAAAAGAACAACAATGTTTTCTAAAATCAACTATTTGTCGATCAAGTGCCAAATGTTGGGAGTGTTTCGGACTGTACAGATTTGTCCTTGCATGTGTCACCCAAGCTAAAGTGGGTTTGTAGTGAATATTTAGAATAACACATATACATGAATTAAATGATATTTATTACAAACTATTACATACATAATTACATTAAATTTATTATTATAATTAGTAATTATTTTAGTTACTTAGGTGTGGAACACCTAATCATGCATCCTCCTACTAGTTTTTAAACTTCTGTGTCCCTGGCATCTGTAGAAATAATAGTAAATAACAATAACTTATTATTATTGTTCAATAGTTGCTATCTTTGATGCAACTTTGGTGTCTTGATCATAAGCAAAGAAACATGTGGCAAAATCAATTGGATTTGGGTCTCCTGGAAGAACAGCCAAATGAGTGCCAAGGGCATTTTCTTTAAACCATTTTCTGAACTGCTTTAAATTTATTTCTTGCAACAGATTTAAATGAAAACTTTACTTGTAATTTTATTTCTTTTAACATAACTTTATTTGTCCTGGCCACCAATCATTATTAAAAAGAACTGAAATCCAAGTACCTTCTCTTAAACTAGGCACAAGAGAAAGGGTGCCTTTTCAGTAATACTTTTAGATTCTAAAACGTTTGCATTAATGCTAATGGATCCCTGAGTCTTATTAATATACGTAGAATTTACTTCTTCAAAAACTTCACCATCTGAAACATAGAAATAGTGCATCATTCGCATGTCAGGTATTGAATTTTGACGTTTTCCACCTTTCTTCCAGCCTGAATTTTACAGCTGTTTACAGGTAAAATTTAATCAAAACAATTAAACCAATAAAATATGTATGCAATTCTATATTCTGCAGCAAAAAACTAGTTATGTTTTAAGTTATAAAATTTAAGAAAAAAAAAACAAAACCTATTGTTAAGCTAATTTATATATTGATGTTTTGTTAATAAATAAAACATTTTTTACCATAATACACAGACTACTTTCCAGCTAATTAACTGAAATTTATAAAAAGAATAAGGTATATCTATAAAAGCTTATAATAGTATACCAAGCATGGCAGCCATCTTGAAAGAAGTCTTGCCGGATGTAGAGTCCGAAACATTTTGTTGAGTCCGAAACAGAAATTCATAATTCCATAAAAATTAGGTGGCAATATTATACATGATTATTACTGAAGATTTTTATTAGACCATGCATGGAGATAGAAAAAAAATCATTTTGGCAAATATAAGTACATACTGAAAAACAAAAACAAAACTTTTCAACCTATTTCGTTACGGACTCTACAAATATATTTTCAGTAAAAATTGCTGTTAGTAATATAAAGATGTCTTTATTTTATGTGTCTGAAAAAAAAGTTGGGTTATAAAAGTCATTTTAATTCATACAGGGGGAAAAAGGTAATGTAGAGTCCATAACAGATAAAGCAGGTTTCTTCAAGTTTAGAGTACAATTACATGAAAACTATGAAATGAATAAGCAAACAGATGTCATAAATATGTCCTCCAGAGTATGCTCTTTCAATGTATGTAATTATTTTTGAGTTTTCATAAATTTTTTTTATGGACACATTTTGTCTTAAATACTGTGGAATGACCCAAATACAAAGCATTAATCCATATTTTTAGTTAGGCCACTACACAAAATATACGACATTTCGAATTTGAATTCACCTTCCAATTGAATCAACATTTTTTTGAGAATGTAAATTGCAAACGTAAAATGTATTTCAAAGCTGTAGTTGTGTTTAAAAATATGTACAGAATTTACAGATTTTAAACATCTTGGCCAAATATCCGGCATGGACCTATTGGACAAGCTGGGATACCGGATATTCGGCAGCAAAAGCTTTTACTCATTCAAGGTATATATGATTGTCACACAGCTTAATTCGCTCGCAGTGATGAACAGAGAAATCAGAAAGCACATTTCATCGTTCAAAAATGACAGGTTTCGGATATTTATTTTAGTTTGTTTATTAATTTTTTTTATTTAATGTACATCTCACAGTCACCCCTGGGTTAAGAAGCTTGTTATAAAATGAAGTATTTTGTACTAAATACTTTGTGTTTCTCAGGATCTATAAATGCAAACCTATAAAGCAATTTTTTTTCTTTGTGTAGGTTTTACTTCTCGACTGAAACAGCTGATGAGTTGGGTTACTGATTTAAATGTTAATCAGTATTTCTTAAGAAGTGTACAAATGGGAACTTCCAGACCAGTCACTTTGATTGATGATGAAGTAGAAGCTAAAGAAGTTGATAATGAAGTTGTTATCCTTGAAGAAGTAATTTATTTTTGGTTAAAAAAATTATTTTTAACTTTATACTTTAATTTAATTACACAAAAATATGAAATATTTTAATTTATGGCTTTAGAGTTGCTTCATAACTTTTTGTTCTTAACACATGTTTTACAAATTTCATTTCTATGTTTTAAGGATGATTAATTATTTTTTTAATCCTTAAACAATGTTTTTAATGTAGCTAAAATGTTTGATTTGTTTAAATTATCATTCTTCTAATATTTTTCTCTCCCCCCCCCCCCTTCAATAGTTAGATATTATGTTCTAAGCATTTTGGTACATTAGATTATGTAATTTTTTGATAGTAAGTTTAAACTGCTGTGAAATTAATTTTGGTCATTTCCGTGTAGTTTGCTTTTTTAACTGATGTCATCTTTTCATTTAGGTGAACCCAAAAGGAAAACCAAATCCTTTTTATGATCGTAAGTAGTGCTCAATTAACTGAAATTTTCATATAGACTTATTTACTCAGTTATTGTATTTATTATTTTCTTTTTTAATTTATTTATTTTTGCATCTACCTTTGCATATTTCCTCGAAGTAGTGATTATGGTTATGTAAGTTTCACGTTGCTCAGTTTTGCTTAACCCATTTCCGGCCGAGCATAGAAATTTTATAAAATGCAGTATAATTTTTTTTAAATATGCTTAAATTACATCCATTAAGACACAAAAAAAGTTTCATGCATGAAAAATAATATTTTATTTGCGAAATGAAATGGTGCGTATACGCACCATTGGCCGAATCCATGAACAAAAAGTTGAAACTGGAAATGGAATTTTGAGGACCATGTAAATTGCATTATAATGAAATATTATATTTTTTATGAAAACTTTCAAAACATTTTGGATGCAAATGTACTCGGCATTTGAGGCACAGATAGATCATGTGGTTTTACACACCTTACATCGTCTACGAGATTTTTCTTCATGTTCACTTATGGTATGGCCCACTATCGGTCCATATTTCTTTCGGTAGAGTTGCGGATAATGGAAGCCCTTTATTAGGGTGAGTCATTTGTAGTTTCTTTTCATCAGATAGATTGTTCTTGCATTCATATTTTAATAGGGCAATTTCTATGTGAGATCGGGTCAATGAGGACCCTTTTTGTGTTAGTAGAAATTCTATGCAGATTCCATGAATTGATTACAACGCTATCAATGATATTTGCAAATAATGGCCACCAACATTGTTTACCTTGAATGTTTATGCTGTGTCATTGTCATGAAGGTCAACACCTCCCATATGTTCATTGTAATCCGTAATAACGTTCAGTTGGGAAATCATACCTTCTTTCTTTGCGACAATATCGTTTGGTACTTATAAGAGGCAAAATAGTAACAATTGCAGGGGTCGCATTCCCCCTAAAATTCCTAAAATTCCCAAAAATTTTTGCAGCACCTAAAATTCCTAAAATTATACTAAAATTTTGCTCTTGTTCCTAAAAAAATGCTTTTTCTGCTGCTCACTTAAGTGGGACTCGAAGTTTTCCTATATCCCCTACATATTTTTAAAAATTAGGGGAAAACCTCTTATATTATTCTAAATTTTGATAGTTCTGTATTTCTGCTGTAGATACTAAAAACTTCATTGAAAATCGGCTACGCAAGCGCGAGCGCCATGTTTGGTCCGTAGTTAATGCCTTCATTACTGCATTAGCTGAATGCCTTGTTTTATTTTTGTTTTTATTTCAACAATGATTTTAAAATCCTCAATTCTATTGGAAAATGGATATTGTAAGCATTTAACCAATGCTGTCTTACCTCCAATATATTTTTCATTTTCTCTTTGATCGAGCATGGCTGCTACGTGAACAAGGTCGCCATGTTTGGTCATTCACGGAGATGGAAGTAGTAAATAAGACACCAAATGCATAAGTTTTTGGAAGGATTATTGTGTGCTTATTGCAATGAAAACAATGTAAAATAGAATAAAAAATTGTTATTTTTCCGCTTAAAAAAAATTCATGTTTAAAATTTTTTAATTTTTTTTTATTTAAATTTTTTCCCCCTTTATTTCTATTTATTATTATTTTTAATTTTTGGATAATAAGCCTAAACTGCATTTTGCCTTTTTTTCTTCTTTTTTTAAATTTAAATATTTTGCATTTTACAGTTCCTTTTTAAAAAGGCAAGTTCTTTAATTATATTTTTCATGAAGCAAATAATTTAAGTTAGGGTTTTTTCTTTATAAGCATGCTTTTTAGAAAATTCTATTACTGTTCCCCTGGGGAAATAATGCTTAAAACGTTTTTAAATTACAATGAAATATTCTGGAAAATACCCCTCCCACTGAAAAAGTCCTTCTGAAATTTATAACAAAGAGCAAAGACCTTATCTCTTTTACCTAGCTAAAGTTTCACAACAATCAATACAAAAAATATAAAGCTCTGAAAGACAAAAAAATATAGTAATAATAATAAAAATGTCATTAATTAATTTTATGGCAGCAGCAATATGAGAAAATCAACTTCACTTGAAACTCGTATATCAGCCAAGAGCTTTCTTATTTAACATACAGCAACAGGTAAATATTTCTCTTCAATGTTTGTTCTGCCTTAATTAAAACAGTTATTTTAAATTATTAAATATTCACTTTTCTGACCATTTTTTCAGGACTTTAAAGTTTTCAGCCTGGAATAAAATTGCATAATTTCTCCCAAATTTTGCAGGCAGTAAAAGTAATCACTAGCACACTACAGACTGTTGTTGTACGTTTATTAAAATTCAGAATCAAATCACTACAGCACTCTTTTTGGTTTCCATTACATTGTAAAAATCTTGCAATTCATTGTGAGCAATTGAAAGCAAAGCACAATTGTTTAGGCTTGCCTCATTGGTTCATTAAAGAATCCTTAATAATAATATCCTGCGGAATGCTGCTTCCCCTTCAGCAACTGTTATAGGAATTGTGTGAAAGATTCTGTTTATTTCTGAAAGAATTCCTTCAAGTCCTAATTTTAAAATGTTGTTTAAAAAATCTTTGAGCCCTTCCTGTCTTACGCCAATGTTTTTAAACATTGTATTGTGCACATTTGGGTCTTAAATGAAAGTATAAGGGAAAATATTGATTGCACTTACATACTGGTGGCAAGTTGAGAGATAAGTGTGTCTAAATATGCTAAGAGATGTAAAAGTAATAATACAACAACTTGACCGTTTTATATTAAACGGTTTTGATTCATGTATCGAGTCAAACTTCCCATTACTACTCCTATCTACAGGTCATGAAATAAATTCAAAAGTCATTAAACTAGAACTAGATTATGAAATTTAACAATAAATTGCCCCTAAAATTTTCCTAAAATTTTAGGAGAATGTTCCTAAAATTCCCCTAAAATTTTGAAAAACTTGACTACTACCCCTGCAATTGTTTCCACAGCAGTTTTATTTGATTGCACATGTTTCTGTGTCGAATGTAAAACCTTAGGAACCACTATGGTTTTTTTTTCTTCATATTTTTTGAGTCGTCCAATATACAACCAGATATGCGATTTTCGAGAGCTGTGCCAAATAAAAAAAAACTTCTTATTTTAGAATGTCGAATAAAGCATAAGAAGAGAAAATGTTATCAAAATATATTTTGCTCATTCCAGGTTTTGGAACCACGCTAATTCCAAAACAACACTTGTTAATAATGACATATTTTGCAGATCACTGTTAGTCTCAGCACCTGTAAAAGGTACCCGTCAGGTGCAGGGACGTAACTAGAGGGGGGCAGACGGGTCGTATGCCCCGGGCACCAGGTTATTTTTTAGGGGCGCCAAATTGACTGAATGTGTGTGTTTGCCTAAATACATATAGTTTTTATGTGTGTATAAGGGGGAAGGGGCGCTAAATCCTGGATTTGCCCCAGTTAGAAAATGACCAAGTTACGTCCCTGGTCAGATGAGCACGAACACCAAAGTTTGAATCCAAGCCTTACCGGCTTCCTCTTCATAAACATTTCTGATGATTGCCTGCCAAAATATGGCATAAAATGCCAAATTTGCATAAAAACAAGGGTTTTCAATTTTTTGCTTTTTGTTTATGCTTTCGTCCAATGGTGCGTTAACGCACCATTAAATTTAAATAAAAATTTTAAAGTTCTTTAGTGATATTTATTTTATTTTCATTTTTTTTACAGAACCTGCAACTTAAGGCCATTATAAAAACATATGATTAAACTCGAATAGATAAGTTATACCTTTTCAAAAAGTAGAATTTGTCAATGATCGTATTGAGTTAAAAAATTAGCGTTTTTTGAAAATTTCTCAACATAAAGAGCTTGCTCTAATTAAGTCACTAGTATTTTTTATTTGTCTTCAGAACCTTTAAAAATTGCATAAAAATAAAATTACTTAAAAATATACGCCACAGTGTCAACTGTCAATAAAAAAATATTTTTTGAAATGGTGCGTATACGCACCATTGGCCGAAAATGGGTTAATAAAGGCAGCTAAAAGGAGAAACGTGGTAAGAAAATTAAATTCTACTGTACATAAAGTTTTTTGGTCCTGAAAATTTGCAACATGTTTCAGAATTCTGATTCACACTTACTGCTATAGGTCTATATTGATGAGGAATAATGATATTAGTAATAAATCTTTCAAATTTCGACTTGTAGTTACATTTTTTTTTCTCATTTAGATCAGCGCTTGATTATTAACATGCATTGTTGCTGGTAATTTATTTCTATGGTACCAATATGTTATGTACAGTATGGGACCCCAATTTCGGAATCCCAAAATCCAGAACTTTTTCGAAAAAAATCGGCAGCTGAAAAAAAAGCAGCTTTTGTTTTTTTTTTGAAAAAAAAAATCAGGAAATGTTTTGCACCGTTTTTTTTTTTTTTGGAAATAGGCGTTTTAAAGAGAAGGAAAATAAAGGGTAATGAACATGCTTAAAATCGGAAATGTGCTGTTTTAAAAAAAATTATTTCACGATTTTCTGAAAAGGGTTCGTTTTTGCAATTAGGAGTTTCTATTTATTGTTTCTTTGAAAAAAATTGCGAAACGTTTTGCATCGTCTTTTTTGTAAATAGGCGTTTTAAAGAGAAGGAAAATAAAATGTAATGAACATGTTAAGAAATGTGCTGTTTTCAAAAAAATTTTTTTGCAATTTTCTGAAAAGGGTTTGTTTTTTACGATTAGTTCTTCTTAATTGTTGCTTTAATTCTGAGTTAATATCATTAAATTTTGCTCTTTTTAAAATTTCTTGTAGTTTTCTTATATTCATTTTTAAAAATGAGCTCTAATTTTTGCACTATGCAGAACATTCGCGAAATTAAAAATTCGCATTTCCCACATTTTCCCGATAGTCTGATCTTTTACTACAATTTAGTGGCTAGAGGATATGAAATCAATCTCAAAATTTGATAGAATTCTTTTCTTTTATTGTTTAATTAAAGAGGTTAAAATAACATCGGGGAAAATCTAGATGTTTCGATACTTTGCCTCGAACGTAAGCCCACTGGCGTAGATAAGGGGGTGGTTTTGGGGATAAAACCCCCCCTGAAATGGTAAAGATCGTCTAGAATTTAACCAATTTTTCTTGGAAAACAATGAAATTAGCCAACTTTTCCCGAAGAAACCCCCCTTGAAATCCAGGTTTAGCTACGCCACTGCGTAAGCCTACTCCAACTTCGTTTTTTGTGCTAAATTTTACGACTTATAGGCGAGTGTATACGATAATAAAAAGGCTATAAATGAGCAAAATGCTAAGAAAATGTTCCAGAGCAAATTGTATGGGCTCTGATGCTACTTACAAAATTTTTCGAATGGGGACCCAAAATCAGGAAAATTCCGAAATCCGGAAAGATCGCAGTCCCGAGCATTCCGGATTTGAGGTCCCATACTGCATCAAGATAGCATAGCCATTTAAAACATGTGTTAGCAGATTTTTTTTTCTCTTTTTGTTTACAACGTATTCTTCAACTGAAAAAGTATTAACTCTGAAAGTATTGTATACAGGGTTGGCAAAAACCCACTAATTTTATGCACAGGTCAAAACTGGTTTTAATCGTGCTTAAATAGTTTTAACCGGTCAAAATGGTCAAAACTTAAAAATAAAAAAAAAAAAGAAAGAAATTTTGAACATTTTTTACATAGTTGTTTATTCCTTTAATGGTTAGATGCAACACCCCCCAATTTAATAGGCAGTAGGTAAAAGTAACTTAAACTGAGAAATAATAACAGCAACCAAGGTTGAAATTAAAATATTGTTTGAAAAATAAGCTTAATGACTAAAATAAATGAGGCAATAAATATTCTAAATTAAGAGGGATTGCAGTTTCAATATGCAGTATCTAATTTCCAATATAATAGGAAATAAGGATGCTATTTAATAATGTAATGAACTTTTTTCTTGCATCACCCATTTTCTCATTGGTTGATTACTGCTTCTGCCCTGCCCGTTTTTATTGATTGGCTGCTACCAAAGCTAGCATGATGCAACCTTTCATATTCATTTTGTTTGTTATATTTTGTTTGTTGCAAGTAGTATTCTGCATAAACGGGATCATAATAACATAACACATTACAGTATTATTTGAGGTTGGGTGGTCAAAACAGTTTTGACCATGGCGGGTTAAAACTGGCCAACCCTCATTGTATAAGGGCCATTTCACAGTATTTTGTCCAAATGTAGAGTCCGCAACATGACATTTTTTTGGTTATAACTACGTAAGTTACAGTTTAATTATCACTTAATTTTATTTTCAAATAATGTGTTAAGCACACGGTTGTCCAGCCACGGTCAAGAATGCGAGTAAAACTGTGGCGTTCAAGAATGTGTTGCAAAATGCACCACATTTTTATCCGCGAGCAGGATCGCGTTCTGATGCAGGGCGTTCCATTGAAGTCCCCTACAGAAGCCACAGCCTGCAGAATTGTCCAATCCTCCCACTTTGATACGCGGTTAAGAACGTGTATGTAAAATGCATCATTTCTTGGAGCGCGCCTCTGAGTGTCATTCTTAACCGCGTTCTTGAGCGTCCTAAAATTGCATTTACACACACGCTCTTGACCGCGGATCTGAATGGCTTGCCGTTCGAACCGTGGTTAAGAACGTGTGTGTAAAGGCTGCTTAAGCCATATAGCATCCCTTTTAGTCCTAAAACTGTTATCTTCGTCTGAAGAGGCCTTTTCTGAATTTGATTCTGCCCCAGAAGTAGATTCCTTACATGAATCGTCCAAAGTATCGGGTTTCTGATCTTCCTTCGCTTCTTGGTGATCCAAATCACTTTCATCTGAATTCTTATGAGTTAGAGACTAATTTATAACACTACTATCTGGCTTACTATTAAAATTGTCTTTATAAAAATAATTTTCTTGAAACGAAACATTGATAGTTTCCAAAATTTTACCCGTTTCCAATATCCAGATACTATAGCCTTTGGTCTTAAATGCGTATCCCACCAAAATGCCTTTCTGTGCTTCAGCATCTAATTTATGCCTAGGATGACGGGTATCCCTGCAAAACTATAGTACCGAAAGGTCTAAAATTATTTACCCACGGTTCATTACCCCCATACAATTCAAAAGGAGTTTATCCATATTACTATAGCAGACACATTTAACTTTTCTGCCAAGAAACCTCTCTGATCGTAAAATATGTTGTTTAAAGATCTCAGAAACTTGACTTTTATTTCTGAACAGATACAATGAACATCTCCGTGAAAAATCGTCTATTATGGACAAATAATATTTTTCCCCATTCCTGCCATCAACGTTGCAAGGACCCCATACATCTGCATGAAGAAGTTGGAGTGGGTTCTTTGATCTTATTCCACGTAATGATTTGAAACTGACTCTCTTAAATTTTGCTATTTTACAGCCATCACAAAATATATTTGAATTCTTAAATTTAGGTAAGCCGTTAATGTGAGGCAGGCGTTTATGCCAAAATTCCAAATCATCCTTATGACTAATTTTCGCCGGAGTTTCACTATTTACATGACTAGGATTTATAAGAACTTTATTGCAACTTAAAGGGAGTTGACTAGATTTAGTAGAATCCGTGATATATACACAATTTTTAAGATGGCTTTTAAAATCAATTCATCATTTTTGTCAGAAACTCTCACGAAATCTCCTTCACCCCTAAATTTTGCACCAGATAAAATATTTCTCCTCAAGCAGGTAGAGTACATGACATCCTGTAAAACAACAGAGCGATTACTGAATCTTACTTTTATTCCCCCTTTCCCTCAATTGGAAAATATTGATCTTTAATTGCGACTGCAATTTTTACAGGAGTAAAAGTCCTAAACCAGTCTCTGTTTGCACAAAAATGGTGTGAAGCCACTGTATCAAAAATCCATTTTGAAGGTTTTTCATTTACCTCGCTGATATTGGATTCTGAAATAAAAAGGTCTTGATACTCGCATGTTGTACTGGATGGGGAACAGGCTCGCTCTTTGAAAAAACTTCTATTCCGCTGTGAACTCATGCATCGGCCTCTGGACCTGTCGTCAGGAGTCTCCAGGCTCCTCGCTGTCCGTTGCTGGGAAGCATCAATCCAAAGTGGGCAGCTCTTTTTTATATGACCAGTTTGATGACACTTAAAGCAATTACTCCGCGGCTTTCTTCTAATGTGCGAGACATACACGAGTTACTTTAACTTACGGTGAGGCGACTCTCTTCGACTATTAAATCGTTGACGATTTTATCAAGTTTAAACGTGTCGCCTGGTCGCAGTAAAATCCCCTGTACAACATGTTCGAATTTGTCTGTAAGACTACGCAAAAGTTGATAAATTATGAAATCTTCCAGAAATGGATCCAGAATCCTTCATGTGCAACTTTTATCTTTTCAAAAATACGTTAAATTTACATAATTAATACGTAAAATTTACTTTTCAAAATGACTTTATCTCAGTAGCATAAATAGCCCCAGGTGACAATGGAGGCAATTCAAGCAACGTCATAGTTCACGTGGCAGTGATGAAAGCAATGTAAACAAAGGAAGCTGTAGTATCGCTTTACTTCGAGTTTGCTTGTTTAATATTACTTTTTTGTTTGAATATTTTATTAAGTTTTAAAAGATGTCATACTGCATTGCATATGGGTGCACTATCGTAAAAACAAAATCTGAGTGCACTGGCTAGTCATTTTTCAAATTTCACTTAAAAGCAAGAAGCAGTCGAAAGCTTGGCTCGTTAAAATAAAGTGAGAGAACTTGCAGCCAACAGATTACTTTGTTATGTGCTCTGATCATTTCGACGAAACTTTGTTTGAATATCAAAATTTCACCAATAGAAGACTTTTAAAACAGGGTGCCATTGCAACAAAATTTGTATTCAAAAAATAAAAGCAAAGAACTTGTTAAGAACTTGAGCCTCATAAGCATTGAAGTCTATAAAAGAAAAAAAAATCAAAATGAATTATGATAAATAAACAATAACAAAAACTTGCATTCTGTTGAAATCGTAACTTTTGTAGTGTAAGCTTCTTTCACTTTCTTTTCAGCCTTGACAGTAGCTGATATGTCAAAAAATGCATTGATGTCTGACAGTTCGAGGATGCAGATTTTGGAAGCGAATTTTTTATTAAATAATAATTATCCTTTCTTTATTTTAGTAATCAGGCTGTTATTTCCATTTAGTGCCGGAAACTGCTCAGCATATTCCATTATGGGAAAAACTGTTAAATACAGCGGTTTATCAACAACAGAATTAGCCATTGAGCCCTATAAAGCCTAAATTATTACTAACTAAAACTTCTTTTATGAATTTAAACTAATCTAATTAAAAACTAGGACTAAATAAAGTTCTACATTATTAAAAACTAGGACTAAATAAAGTTCTACGTTATATAAAATTAACACTAAATAAAACACTATAACTATTGTAATAATTAATAAATTTCTTTTATAATGATTAAATTAAAGGTAGATACTGGCTTATAATCAGGAAAAGCTATCAAAATAGTCTAATTTTAAAAAACTAATTTTGTTTTGTGAACTCTACGTAGAACTCAATTAAAAATTTAGTAAATAAATTAGTGATCTGTTGTCACGTGATATCCCTCAAGCGGTGAATTGCCTCCATTCTAGAGGGTTAAGATTGAAAATGCATTCTATAGAAACTTCAGAAAAAAAATAGAATTTTCCCCAAATATTCTGTTAGTTTTACTTATTATTTATTGTTCTTGGAAAAATTGTGTACAGTTTATTTATTTTTTACTTTTTTAGGAACTAGGAATAGACAAGCCTTTATTAACGGAAGTCGGAGGCGAAGTACCAGGCTATCTGATTCATTCATTTGTGCTACAAACGGTAAATATCACTTTTTGTTAGCTCAAATTGTGTTTTTCAGCTATGTACAGCTCTAAGCTTTTTAAAATTTAACTTAAATATTTAGGCATTGGGCACTATTGGATCTATTTTTCAGATATTGGTCCCTATTTACACTTAGTGAATATACTTTGCTTTTGAAAGTGATAAAGCTCATCAGTAAATGGGTTTTTTCCTCGGTCTAAACTAGTGTTGTAAAATGGCCAAGCATTTATAAGTTGGGGCTAATGCATAAATGCCTAGGCAGATTTTCCCCCAGGCTTGGGTGGGAGGGCGTCGCGCCCTGCCTGCCCTTTGATCCGTAAAATGCGCCCTTCTTGTCCTTTGATCCCTGAAATGCACCCTTCTTCTTCTTTTATTAGTGAAACAGCACCTTTTCTGCCTTTTTGTTTATAAACTGAGGCTGTTTAGATTTTGAAGACCTCAAAAGTTAAAATCTCAAAGTACCGAGCAAGCCCCCCCCTCCCCCCGCCCTGTTTTTCCTTCCATTATCTGTTATTTCAAGTGATTCCTGGTCCTCAACTTATAGCTTCACTGCTTCATAAGTTGAAGAAGATTTTTTTTTTTTTTGTCCGATCGCTCTAAATACACCGTGCAGATTCCGGTCTTCATTTACGTGATTTTCTCTTTAAAGAAAAAAAAGATATAAATGCAAAAATAAAAAGACATAAGCAATTGCAAGAAACAAGCTTTTTTTGCTGTTCAAGCAATTTTGCACATGCAGATGCAAAACAAACGGTTCCGTTGATTAATAGTTCTCAGATTCAGACTTTAATTTCTTTGTTGATTGTCATGTGAAGGATGAACCCCTAACTTTTGATAGTATAAGGAATCCTCAACACCTTGATTTTTTTTCAAATAAAATCCTTTATTTCAAATCGAATATTTTCATTTGAACTTGTAAATGTAGAAACTCATAAGCGCCTACAAAAGTCTCGGGCCATTTTGAAAAGAGTGAAAATAAAATTTAGTGAACGAATTCAAGATCGAAATGTTCATTTCTGTACTCGTTTTCGATCTTTCTATTGCAGTTTTTGTAGAGTTTGATTTGCCTTAGCGATTTTTGTTAAATGTTTTTAATTCTACTATAAAGTTTCAATAATAATCGAAGTTGAGAGGGGTGGGAATTCGGCATTTTAGAGCTGTCATTGATTGAAATGATAAAAAAAGAGGAAATTCGAAAATGCTGAACTAGGGCTGAAAATAATAGTAAGCAAGAAAGGATTGACATCTAAGGGGTAAAATCAGAGTAAATATAAAGGAGAGAGTTTTACAAAAGCCAATGCAACCGGATCTTGAAATCGAAAAAAAAGTCGAGACCAATGAGAAATAGCACGAAAAATGCCTAAATTTTATCCTTTATCCATGAATGTTAGTAAGTATGCCATGGGATGAACTGCAGAAAAAAAGTTTTGGGTAAAAAAATTGGTAAAGATGATAATTTTTTTTTTAAATCAGAAAACCGCGAAAGAATGAGATTTTTCAGTATTTTAGGGTATGGGCAATTTTGCTTTAGAAAAAATGCCCTTTTTTTTTACTGTTGTGCCCTTTTTTTTTATAGTAGTGCCCTGCCCTTTTTTCAAGTAAAATTTTTATTAATAATTGAAAATACTTCAATCCTGATAAACATTATATATATTTTTGTAATTTATTCGTTAGAAGTAGTTATTAATATTGTCACCTGCACATAAGAAATGTTTTTTTTTTTTTTTTTTTCTTGTTTTTTTGGGTTTTGAGTAAAATAATGTCAGTTTGACTAACATTTAATTTGGGTTCTGGTATTCTGTTATAAATAGGCAAATAGCTATTATAAGAAGAAAAAACAACAAAACATTTTTTTAATAATGGTGAATTCCGTGGGTAACAGAAGGACGTTTTTTACAACAAAATAGGACTTTGAGGGCTTGTCAATTTAAAAAAATAACTGTTTTCAAGAAACTGACAATCAAACCTTTATACTTTTTATGAAGTTATATGAAAACTAGTAAACTTGGAATTTTACAATTAATAACTTTTTTTAAAATTGAAATTTTAAAATTGGTAACGGAAGGACATTTTTCTGACATGATAATTTTGGTTGCACTATCAACTTTAAAGTTCAGTTAAACTATTTGCAGAAATTTCTTGAAACAATTTGGGCATCTTAAGGAGGGCTCATTCAATGCATATTAGGAGAGTTTTTTTGAAAATAATTATATTTTTCACTAAAAAGAAATATTTTGTTATGGTAACGGAAGGACAAAAGTGCCATAGTACAAGATACAAGGCTGAACTTCTTTCAAATATGTGTGAAAATCAGGTGTATGACCTATTCTTAGACTTATTCATCAACTGGTATATAACTGGTTTTATTCATATATTAGATTTATACTTGAACCTGCATCTCAGTCAAGTGCTGGGGCAGTTCCTATAATTATCTTAAGTTCGATTTTTTAAATTTCTTTATTGTTGGTCCAACATTTGTCTCCTTTTACACGATAAATATAAGTCGAACATTCATGGATTTAGTTTTTCAAATGCAACACTTCAAAAAATATTTTCCCTCTCCCCCTACCTTAACTCTTCTCTCACCGAGTTAAATGTATTCCCCTCCGTTCAACTAATAAAAAACTTCTGACGAACAATTACAGCTCTGCTATTACATTTCATGGATACTTCAATAAGTATTATGTAGTGAGATTAAAAATCATCTTTCCACTAGAAACAAATATTCCTATTTATATTTATAGGATAGAAAGTGTGAATTACTAATTAATGGGTGCTTTGTCTTTCTGGCAGAAGATGGACTTGTTCCCATCTTTCAGTGAGGTACTCATTGAATTTTGATAGATATCCTGTGAGGGAAGATTTCCAACTATAAGACTTTAGCTGAGTGTGCAATGTCTTTGCAGTAAGGAGCTTCTCAGATAAAATGTTGCCCCACACCAGCGCTGTCGACATCTCTTTTTCTGTGACTGCTGTCCAAGAAGTTTTTTGATGCCTTAATCTTTAAACTGTTTTTCAATGAAAATTAAATTTATGAATAGATACTGATGTTTAAACAGGCATATTAAGCTCTGTAACTGAAAAAAACATCAATCCAAGTATGGAAACACATTGTGTGTATCAATAAAACCAGAAACTCGCTTTTCTGTGGTTTAGTTCATCATTAACCAGTGCATATTCTTGACATTTTCCACACCAAATCAAATAAATACAATGAAGATAAGTTTTATGCAGTGAATACATGTTGCTTATATTAATAGAGTATTTTTAAAATTAAGTGGAAATGAGTTTAGTTATGACTGTCCTTCCGTTACCATGATTTATGTCCTTCCGTTACCATGATTTATGTCCTTCCGTTACCATATTTTTGTCCTTCCGTTACCATGAAAAAACTCCTAAAATTGCATTTTTGAAAAATTTTGACTCTGCCAAATCAATGCAAGTCTTAAACCTGCATTGTACTGAAAAACTCATAATTCTTGAGCCATTGTGTTCCGAGTGAGATAGTTGATAGCCACTTTTTCGGTAATGGAAGGACATGTTCAGTATGACTAATTAATACCTACTTTTCTGGCAAGAATATATTTTTTTATTTATAAAATGAATGAAAAGCTTAATATAACACCCAAAGTATAATATTTAATCTGTTTGTTAAACTTTTATAAATTAATTAATCAAATTTTTAGGTTAATTTAAAGTTTAAGTAATTTGGCTCTACAAAGGCGTGACATAAAAGAGTAACTTTGAGCACAGTTTTTAAAACTTAAATTATGTCAAACTCAAAAAAAAATTCCATTTTCAAAAAGTTAACTTATTTCTGAAGAAAATGATGTATTGCAAGTGGTCCAAAGCTATTTTTTAAAATTTAAGGACCATTTCCCCTTTTTCACGGAATTCACCTAATCCGTTTCTTGAGAAAAGTATTGAAAAACACCTTTATAAAGGTTTTACGTTTAATTTGTCTTACTTTTTGAATTGGTTATGAATATTTCTTAGGAAATATAAAAATAATCCAGTTTTTGAAATAATCTAATCCAGTTTTTGAAGGATCCCCATTTACATTCCCTATTATTTTGAAGACTTGAAACTGCTCTTACCCTTGATGTATGAAAGTAACATTGCTTTAAAACAGCCATTTAATATTTAAAAAATAAAGAAAAAAATCCTCCAAAAATGGTACAAAGTTTATATTTTCGGCTCCTAGACATAATACTGTCATTACAGAAACTGTTTATTTCGGCTCTCTCGGCAAGGGGGGGGGACCCCCCTAATTAATAATAAAAAATTAGTGCATAATAGTGAAAAATAATTAATTGACTTCTGAAAAATGACCCGCACTTATTTATTTTAAAAGTAAATACCTAAGAAGAGTTTCTTTTAAAATTTTAACTAGAAGTGACTTCAAACCTTAATAAGCATCCGTATTTTCAATATGAAATGAAATCAATGAAACTTTAAAATCAAATTATGAAAATAAAAAATCATCAAAAATAAGTTTAATCTGCGGTTTTTTACACGTTTTTATAGAAATCAAAATGTGTAATGTCACACTTCTTGTTATCCCCCCCTTGTCACAATTTCTTGATCCCCCCCGCCGCCCCACTCGAAGTAGTGCGACATCATCCCCTATGAAGTTAAAAAACGAAAAAAGGAGGATTAATAAGCAGTTTCTCAGCATGGGAGGAAGAAATAAAAAGTTGAAACTAAAATTGCAAAAAAAAAAAAAAAAGAGGAGGGGGCAGCTAAAATATTGTTTCGAAAAAATTACATAAAAATAATCATACCTTTCCTGCTTCAGGGTTTCTTCCCAAAATAGGACAAAATACTTTCACCTTTTCTTTTACTCATAATCAAAATTTGTGCGCTGGCGAGCAAAGGAGACTTTTGCAAGACCACAAGAACCCACTAAATTCCCAACTGCCAAGGTCAATCAAGGTCTCTGTTTTACTGTGCAAAATGGTTGGGGAAAAAAAGAGAATATGATTCGAGGAGAGGCATCCGCAAAGGGGCAAAAGCCCTCACCCCGCCCCCCTTGTCGGAAGCGTTTCTATGTTGATTCGATTTTACGAATTGCTAGTTTAAAAAAGAAAATAAAAGAACTAAGATTTGTCCCAGCAATAACAGCACAAACATCCATATCCCGCAATCGTAGAAGCAGGGGTCCATTAGGCATTAGCTTACTTCCACAATATGGGTAGTTAGAGTGTCGCCATTTCCATGAATGTAACCTTCGGGCAAGGATGGACAAAGCACCAAACTGTTGTACGTATATTTATGGCAGATGTGGTTCCATGAGGCTCGCATTTTGCGAAAAAAGGATCAATATATTTCCTGTTTTTGTGTGGTCGGGTGATCAGATCCATATGCAGTCCTTAGGCAAGGAATCAATCCGTTATCTGTTGATGACACGCGGGACCTATCGTCTGGAGAATTGAGAGAAAAAAGGGTCTTTTTCTGAGTTCTGGTTTGTAGGCCCTAGATGTTTGAAGTGCCGTCTTGTCGTTTCCCCATTTGTAAAACAAAGAAGCCCCCCTTCCGCTCCCAAACAGGTTGGTTCAAAGAACAAAATCTAATTATTATTTTTTTTTGTTTA
The DNA here is from genome assembly GCA_038502835.1 of Octonoba sinensis. Lineage (NCBI taxonomy): Eukaryota > Metazoa > Arthropoda > Arachnida > Araneae > Uloboridae > Octonoba > Octonoba sinensis. The sequence goes on from CM076604.1 coordinate 69,564,987, forward strand.
ATTTTTTTTTCAGACAAAATTTCGAAAGTATTTCGGGGGGGGGGGGGGGGTCGAGTCCGTTGCTCCCCCCCCTTGCTTACGGCTTTGCCTACAACACCAGTTTATCAGAAAACAAACCTCCATCAAAGAGGAGAATATTTTCCAGGAAACTGGTGCGATTGTGTTCCCAAATTGCTGCCTTAGGGTAAAAAAGACATCAAGAAGATAAGAAAACCATCTGGAGTGATTGAAAGGATCTCTGCTGTCTGTCTGTGTGTGGTACGGTGATTGAAGCCACCTTTCGCTGTAAATTCCTAAAGGTGATAAGGGGGTTGATTATAACCAGATGATAAGTCCTCTGTAATATGAGCTACGTACTTTGGTCATGATCACAACCCTTCAGAAAGAGGAAATAAAATCATATGCATATGTGTTTATTTTTCTTAGGGAAAAAATAGATACGTGCTTTGCAAGGCGTAGCCAGAATTTTTTTTGTGTGCCTAATAAATGTGCCTAAATAACTAAATACAAAGTAGGGGGGGGGGGGTTGAATCCCCAAAACCCTCCCCTGATTACGCCTATGGCAGAAATCACTTTAAATTATGTTTATAATCCTTTAATATTACTGTTATTAAACTGAAAAGGTAAGTTAGGGAAGGAAAATGCTATGCATTTTGATACTAAATGAGTGATGCATGAATCTGAATTTTTCAACTGCAGAAACTGAAGCACATGGCTCTCACAGCACATTGGTAAAAAAGAAAAGAAAGACATTGCACATCTGTAACTATTTTGCGATTTTCTTTCAAGCTATAGACGGTACAAAAGGCTATCCCGTTGCGTCTTAACCCCCCCCCCCCCCTTCCTAACAAGTTTACATCCCTCGGTTTTCTCGGAATTTTAGAACCAAAAGAAATAGCAACCCCTCCACCAATTCCGAGAAACTCCAGTTCAACTTTGGCTACAAGTGCAGACTCGCCCCTTAATGACGATTGACAGATGCATCCCCCCTTATCACGGACTCTCCGTTTCAGTTTCTCACGAATGTGAACTAGTGGTGGACCGTGCTCCAGGCCCCGAGAGTCTTGCCCGTTCTTCTCCTTCAACGTCCATCTCCACGATTTTGTCCGAGGAAAGAGATGAGGAGAATTCCACAGCTTGTCTCCTATGTTGTTCACACGAAGTAAAAAAAAAAAATTTCCAAGCCCACAACCCGATTAACTTGACATAATTTCCACCAAGTCGAGGAACAAAAATGAATAAATAACTAAATACCCAATGGGGGGGGGGGGTTGAACCCCCAAACCCCCCCCCCCTGGTTACGCCTTTTTTTGTGAGTGTACAATTATTCCTGGTAGGATTAAGTTTCATTTGAGTCATACATTTGTATAAAAATTTGTTTATCATTGTTATATTATTAAAACATATTTATTGCTGTGAAAATAGCTTAAAGTGTGTTTTTGCATATTGATTAATATGCCATATTGTTTCTATGAATGTAATATAATAAATATTAAAAAAAAATATTTAAGGTCTTTTTTTAAAAATCAAAAGAGTTCGATTTAAAAAAAAAGAAAAAAATTTAAATAAAAAAAATGGCCCCTGGTTTTTAATAGGCGTACAAGGAATTCATGTGGTGCACACATTAGTTTTTTTTTTTCTTGAGTAAATATGGGAGCCCTGAATTGAATATGTTTTGAAAATTGTAAAAGCAATACAGTAATTTTAATATGCATTATTTTGATAAAATGTCAACTTTTGATATTTTGATTTAGTTCAATTTTTTCTTTCTCTACTGTTTTAACAATGGTTAAACCTCCAATGATTATTATGTTCTGACAAAAAATATTAAACAGTTTTTATTTCAAAAAAATATCAAAAGCTGCCAAGCAGAGTATTGTCTGGTTTAACAAACATGTACACGGGAAGGTGTAAGTATGAGAAGACAATGGAAGCAACAAATAATGTGTAACAGTTAAAATGCTTTTAAACTCAACTGCAAAGTTTCTTGACTATGGAGAAATATGCTGAGAGCAATCGAAGAAAATAGTTCTCCTTGCGGTGTCCGATTTTAAGGTTAAACTAAGCACTTCGTTATAGAAATATGATAAGGTATTTTAACCTCTTCATATAAAGCGTTTTTTTGTCAAAATTTTCATAAAATGTTATATATTTTCAATTTTACTAGAAGTGCAACGCATAGTAATACCTTCATTTAGAACTGAACGCTCAGCCAATAAGAGCTCACGAGCAGTTGGCGATCTTCCCATGAGCGGTTTGGCGAGATTTAGAATATAGAATGATTTATGTTTATGTCTGGCTTGTGACTTTGCGAAAAGTTAAATAGTTATTATTATTCCATTCGTTAATATCGCTATTAGTATTCTTTCGTTAATATCGTAATTTTCCATTAAAAATAAACTTACACACTAAAAAAATTACGCTCGGGGTAACAGGAAGGAAAAAAAATATTTATTGGAAAAACGAAAGTGTTCAAAAGTCCAACCGTTCTTATGAATTATTGAAGGGAGAAAAGGAGTTTTAGAAGAATATAATTTTAATGATTACATTAAGCCCATTGATTAATGATTGATCCCACGGCAGCGCCAATTGCGCAAAACTGCGTCAGAACGATTTTTCTGCTACATGCTGCTACAAAATGCGTTTTTTTTGGAAAATTTGCGCCAAATCGCGATTGTCGGGGAAAAAAATTCGAAAAAATTCTAGATATTATACTTTTTTACCTTAAAATCAGCATCATTCGTTACATTTTTCCTTTAGTCAACTAGTTTTTTACCTTTGAAGCAGTTTATTAATGAATATTAGCTCTTACCCTCTCTTAAGAACATCAAGTGTGGATAAGAAAATTGAGCAGAATGAGTGATGTATCCTCCGCTTGTAGAAGAAACAGTGAGACGATTTCTAATATTTTGTAGTATTATAGAGAGAAAAATAATTCCTCTTATCACTATTTATGTTGAACATTTTATTTAGTAAATTTTTATTGAAATAGATAAAAAAGTTTAAAATTTCATAGAACGTGGAAAAAATAAACTTAGTGTTTTTCCTCAGTGCACTTTGTGTTTTCTATTCTAATGTTTAGGAAATATTAATCAATGTGAAAAATCAATAACAGAACATATGTTAAAAAGATTAGTGCTCCATTGTAACAATTCGTAAAAATTCCTTAAGCCTACTTTCCACGTGCAAGCAAAGGAGTGCATACGTTCTAATCTTTTTGCATCCGCTACAAAAATCGGATTTTTTTTTCATTTTAACTATTTATAATGTTTCTTCTCAAAGTAAATAAATAAAATGTATTTTTATTTTAAATAAAAATACTGTTTGAAAATATATATTTGGTCCCGAAAGTGTTTAGAGATGGACTTTTAAACACTGTAAAATTAATCTCTGAATTGCAGCTTTTTTTCTTTTCTCATTACTCTTTAAGCTCTATAATCTGTATCATATAACCAAAGCAATTAAAAAAGATAAATATAAAGAACAAAATAAGTAAAAAAAATAGTTAAGTTAGAAAATCATTAAAAAAAGCATGTATGTCTTAAGGAATTGATGATCTTTAGCAAATATGTTAAGCAATATTATTAGAAGAAATAGAAATTTTGTTGTGGATGAACGACCTGTTAAAAGTACTCTTGCTTAAAGTTTCAATTTTTTAACTAGATTTGAAAGTTATGAAATTATCATGCATTTCCTCTGTCTTTTAATTCAATTTAGTTTATTTCAGCATCCAATTGCTGTAACCCTAGGACTCTTAAAATTTAATTGTAACTATTACACAATTTTTGGAAGATGTAAGGATAAATTGTTAGAAAAAAAATCATTAGACATTAAATTATCAACCTATAATAAGAAATACATATTGCCTTTCTATTATAAAACTGAAAAATATAATTTTGTTCTTGAATTTTCTTGCTGCAAAATTATGGAACCCAGCAATTTACTTTTGGGGCCATTAATTACTTCCAAAGCATCTAAGTGAGCAGTTAGGATTGAAATTTAAAGGAATATTTCTTAATCAGAAAAATAATAAATGTTACTGCAGGTAGAAAATAGGATCAAGTTCAAATATATTTTTTGATAAAATATGAAATTATATTTAATTCATTCAAAATTTTACTGTTACTATAATCACAATGGTTATACCTAAATAAGTACCATTAAAAAAAAAACAAATTTTAATTAATGATAAATAGTTTTAAATAGTTTAACCTTTCATATTAGTTAGTTTTTGCTTATTTTCTTGAAAGAATAGTGTTTTAGCTATTAAACAAAAAAAAAGAGAAAATGCAATAATTTTTGAAAAGAAAAAAATTTTAAGCTTTCTTCCAACTATTCTTAACTATTAGAAGAAGAAAAAAACAACAAAACATTTTTTAAAATAATCTGTTTCTTGAGAAAAGTTTTGAAAAACACCCTTATAAGGGTTATAGGTTTTATTAGTCTTACTTTTTGAATAGGTTATGAATAATTTCTTAAGAAATATAACAATAATCCAGTTTTTGAAATAATCTAATTCAGTTTTTGAAGGATGACTGACATTTACATTTCCTATCATTTTGAAGACTTGAAACTGCTCTTACCCTAGATGTATGAAAATGACATTGCTTTAAAACAGCCATTTAATATTTAAAAAATAAAGAAAAAAATCCTCCAAAAATGGTACAAATTTGATATTTTCGGCTCCTAAACTGATACAAACGTCGATTTCTTTCGCTCCAAACTGATACAAAAGTTAAATTCTTCTGCTCCAAACTGATACAAAAAGGACATTTTATCTGCTCCGAAAGCTGCTACAAATTGTGTTAAGGCGGTGGGAGCCCTGCATTAAGAAGAAATATATTTGATCCAATAAAATAAATTATGATTATGTAAAAAGAAGTACGTTTTTTAGTTTGTTACATCTGTTTATCTTTTTCTGATAAACTGACAAATGAGTTTTCAAACGCGCAATGTGCCAAATAGAATGCTTAATCGGATTATTTCGCCAAGTTGGTGTGGCGTCTTTTCTACGCTCGTCCTTGTAACCCCAACAGCCTCGCCGTTTACTCATTTCTTCTGCTGCACGTTGTGACGTCATTGTCAAGAAACATTGCAGTCTAGTATAGTAAATTACAAATTGCAAAAGATTTATTATGTTTTGGTCATATTTTGGTATTTTGATGAAGAACTATATTATGTGTTTATTTTATGTATTTTTTCTCACTAGGTTTTAATAATTTAAGTTTATCTCCTACCAAAAATTCAAGAAATGGTATTAATAAGAATTGCTTCTATGAAGAGAGCTTAGGTTCAAGTGTAAATGATAGAATAGTCAATGGTGTTTCTAAGATATCAAAGCAGAAAGTTCTATCCCCTGTTACAAATCCAGAAACCGATATTCAAATTCTGGTGGACACTCATGAAAAATCTGAATCAGATGCTGATGAAATTATCATCTTATCTGAATGCACACATTCCAAGAGTAGTAGTGCTCATTCAAGAAGAGCCACAAGAAATAGAAGTACCGGTGATATTAGTGCTATTTCCATGTATTCCAAAAAGAAAAGTGAAGATAAAGAGAAGAAGGCTTTTCAAATGCCTGACCCTTCATCATGTGTTAGCAATTCATTTACTGCATTTGAGGTAATTATGCAATCAAATTTTCTGTGAGTAAATGATAAGCAAAGAGTTTTGTTGAACGTGACATGTCAAGTGTTTCATGATCTTCATGATTATTTGAAATTGAAAAACTTACTAGTAACTCTTGTCATTTTCAGTTTAACTTTTTATCACCCTATAGTGTTCACCCCAAACTAATATACACAATAAGAACCAAAAAATGTGCCATATTTATTTATTTTCTAAAGTTTGTGCATAAATACACTTTTCAATGCAAAAGTACTTTTTGTCTTAGCATGTAACTGTTTCAAATTTTGTTTATTGACTTGAAAAGTATTCTGACATGACACTTTAAGCCCAGTGTGCCCACAGGTGGGCATTTCAGTTTTACTCCCTGGGACCAAATTTTTATTTTATTTATTTTACATTTTTATTGAATTATATACATGAGGGGATAAGACACATCTTGGTGTAAGTCGATTTTTTTTTTTTTGAAATGTAGTTAATTCAAATTTCCATTATATGAGATGTCATCTACCTTTATTCACAGCAGTGTAGTGCAACCTTTAGTTACACTAGCAAGAATATGAGGGCTAGAAACGTTCCAGAAAGAAAACAATTTACATATTTTATTCAAAAACTTGTAGTAGAACTTACATTAAAAGAAATTTTAATATATCACTTCATTTTATAAGAAAAAAATCGATGATTGGTGCTGTTTTACTGGTATAAGTTTATCAGTTCAGTAAGGCAAAGTCGCAGGCTTGATTCCAGTGAAACCCTCTTAATTTGATTTCTTGTTTTGGATTTAATTTGTTTGCAAGTAGAAAAAGCACTTTTTCACACATATGTAGTGCCAAACAATGATAACATTTGCAGAGAGAATTTAAGCAGTTTAGGAAAATATTCTTGAGAACTTAGTTTCCAGAAATTTTCAGAGACTTCACGCTTTTTAAGTCTAGTAGAATGGGTGTGATTGATGGGTCACAAATTTATGTTTGAAGACTGCAGGGCACTTCATTCGCTTCAACATCCATGGGGTTGTTGAAGTACAGGGCTGCAAAAAAGCCTAGACCAGCTGGCTTTTATTAAAAAAGACGCATCTTTTTTTTTTTAAGCCGGCCTTTACTAGCCTTTTTCAATTGCACACAACGCTATTTACAATTGGCACCTATACTATGTTAATTTGTATTAATTAGAAATGAAGCTCAAATCTTTTTTTTTTTTGATGGAGTTTATTTAAAATTAGATTTAGAATTGTGTTATGCAACCTGAATGTATTTTGCAATACTATTTACCATTATCGGGTTTGTGTGCTCAATTTTGTGATTTTGTGAGACTCTCTTATTTAACTCTCACCTAATATTATAGCTAGTGCACAATATATTTTATTTCAACACAAAATGAGAAGGAAATTAAATTCAGATTTTAAGAGGAATCAAATTCTACTTCTGTAGTCAGGTGTGTGTCAGTAAGCAAAACCACTAGATACAGTACCTTATATTAATACATAAGATATCCTTTATTATAGATTCAAGTTTATTTCTCACTTAAAATTGATATTTTAATATTACGAATTACTTTTACATTATTCAGAATACTGAAACTCGTAATAAAGAACTACGTTCATTAATTTTTTTTCTAGCGTATATTATACACTACCAACAAAAGTCTTTTGCTGAGAGCACGAAGAAGAAAAAGGAAGTGATTTTGAATTTTTTTTATATGTACAACTTCAAGTATTTCCTTCCAACAAAATACTTTCATAATCCTAATAAACTAAACTAGTGTTTTCCTACAGAACTAGCACTACTCGTGGTAAAAATTTAAAAGAAGTTGCCTGTGATGAGTAGTTGGCTCGTTTTTATAACGGGAATTTATTTTAATACAGTCGACGCTCGTTATAATAACCACACATTATAAAGACCATTCCATTATAACAACCAGTTGTGAAAGTCCCGACTTCATCCCTATGAACTCTAGGCTAATTTGCTTTCGGTATAACTACCTTTCTGCATCATCTAATCCAATACAGTAACCGCATTCAGCAGACACTATTTCTGATATTCAGAGTACCTTTTGCAGGGTTCCCACCAAGTCACTTTTTTCACCTAAAATCACTTTTTTCATTGTTCACTTAAAGTCACTTTTTGTAGCAAATTGTCACCTGAAATCACTTTTTTTTGGGGGTATTTCATAAAGTGATATATAACCACCAAACTTTTCCTATAAACACCAGGAAAAATGCAAATAAAATAGTTTCCACAAAGCTATTTTATGAAGCAAATGAAAAGTTAAAAGAGGGCATTAGAAATAAAGATTTTACAGAAATACAGCTTGTTCGGACAATGATAGAGAGTGCTCAAGAGCAAAGGGGCCCATGAAATTGAAAAAAAAAAAAAAAAAAACTACAGAAGAGAAAATCTTCCCTAATCACAACATTTTTTCAAAAGAAATCTAAGACTGATTAAATTGGAACTTTTACAGAATACTGCCATTTATATACCAGGGGCGATGGTTCTCTAAATTTTTGAAGCATTCTTTTCCGAGATTTTTATATTAACATTTAAAATTTTTGAGCATTCCTACTGTATTGATTTTTTTTCTGATTTTTTTTTTGCTTTTCAAGGGCTATTCTATCATATCATTTTTATTTTTAGCCTTTGAGCGATTTGCAAATTAAAAACTTTTTGCTACAGGATAATTAAGCACTTAAAGTATGCTTTTCAAGTATTTTACTTTTGGTATCTGTACTTTCTAAATTAGCTTTGGACAAAGGATTATAATCAAAATCCATTTCTTGAACAGAATGCATTTAATTTAGCGATTTCCTTGCTTGATTTAACTGGGCATTGACCCTTTTACTGTTTTTTATTTTTATAATTGATTTTATTTGCTTCTTTAGTTGTCAATCGAAAGATTTTTATTTTTTACTTGCTCTAAAATATGTAATTTGACATAAATATGAATAATATTCAAATTAACTTTATTTCTGTAGTAATCCCAATGAAAACCCAACTTACCCCAACTTACAAAGGTAAAGGTTACCTTTGTAAGTTGACCACCTGTTTAAGTTGACCAATTTTTTTCAGGAACGGAATCAGCCTTTCACCTTCTACCTCACCCTCTGTAACTTGGCCACCTGTCTAAGTTGACCACTAAAGTGCTGCACTGCAAGTGGTCAACTTACACAGGTTTCACTGTACTTATTTTTGGTGTTTTAATTTTGGCATCAAAGAATATTCTGAATTAAATTTTTTAATAAGGGATTATAATATTCCTTGTATATACATACCTTTAATTTATCTAATTGTTTCAAATATTTTGCTCATGCTCCTCTGATATTCTAAATGTTTTTATTACCTATAATTAATTTTATTTTTGTGATCAAACATTTTAAATAATTTTCTTGTTTCACACATTAAAAAATAAAGTTGATTCTGTAAATTGCTAGCATAATTGGTCACCCCTGGCATATATATGTACGGCTGCTTTCTTTCTGTGTCTGATGAAAAACCATTGTTTTTTTTTTTAATGATTTTTTATTTGAGATGATAGTGATGTTTATTTATGGAAGATTAGTTAAGGATTGAACTTCTGTTGTTTTTAGCCTACTTTCCCAAAAAATAAAGTGTGAAAGAAGGCTTAATGTATTGTAAAAATATCATTAAAAATGAAGAAAAGTCAAAGAAGTAATTAAATAAGGAATGAAAAATGAAAAATTTGAAAGTAGGGTTTTGAAATGGGCAAAATTTGTGTCTGTTGGCTCAGTCACATCCTGAACCATAGCACAACAGACTAAGTCTGTAACGCATCATCCAGTGTCTGCAGGTACCATTCGACACCGTTTGCAGCAGAGTGGTCTGTCCAAAAGACGTCTATTTTTTCGTCTACCCTTGACGCAGAACCACAGACGTCTCCGCCACCAATGGTGCAATGAAAGAAGGATGTGGACGGCAGAATGGAATCAAATTGTCTTTACTGAGAGTCTTTTGACGAGTCACGCTTCTGTCTGCAACACCACGATGGTCGGATTTGAGTCTGGAGACACCGTGGAGAGAGGATGCTGAACAGCTGCGTTATGCACTGCCACACTGGTCCTGCACCGGGTATTATGGTATGGGGCAGTATTGGATATCACTCTCGCACTCTAGTATGCATTGCTGGTACTCCAAACAGCCAGCGCTACATCTCCGAGGTGTTGGAGCCAGTTGTCCTTCCTTACCTTCAGGGCTTGCCCATAGCCATATTTCAACAGGATAATGCGCGACCACACGTGGCACGCATTGTCCAAGGCTTCTTCGTCAACCGCCAGATTGAATTGCTTCCCTAGCCGGCTCGCTCTCCGGATCTTTCGCCGATAGAAATCATGTGGTACATCCCCAGCTGCCACACCAGATCAACTTTGGCAATTTGTGGAAGCTGCTTGATCTGCTGTACCCCAAGAACACATCCAAAGTCTCTTTGAATCAATGCCGAGGCGTGTGGCAGCGATGATCACTAACAATGGCGGTTACTCTGGCTATTGATTTTGGCAGGAACCACACTTCACAGAAGTCTATAAATTTAATCATTTGATACTTGGGCAACATGTTATCTACAAAATAAACTTCGTTGTGATATCTCTTGTCTTTCTTGGTGTTGCAATTTGGGTGGCCAGCAGTGTATGTTGCGTCGTTGATCATTCGGCCGGTTCCTGTGGATGGGCAAGGGCTCTTGAGAAGGCAGTTTTCGGGGGCGGAGAATTTTGAAATGTCAAAATTAAAAAAGAACTAAATCATGTATGCTCAACCAATACAATAGTTTTTCTTTTACAAATTTTCAAAGCATCCTTTTGGGAAGAAAAAGCGGAGTGGAAGGAGCTTGTAAGTGTTTCGGAAGGCAGACACGTGGTTCTTCTATAAGGGCATGAGGAAGAACGGGAGGGCCTGGCCCCTGGATTTAAAAAAAATGCTAATTTTGTTCTGTATTTTTATGAGTAAAAGCAGTTTAAATTTTATGCTGTTTTATTAGTATAAAGCAATAGGTCATTTTGTGTAAAAATAAGATAAGTGAATGTCTTTTTAATACCTAAAAATGACTTATATTTAATACCTGAAAATTTCTTTATTACCCAGTAAAAGTTTACAAATTTTATTCGAATGGCCCCCTCCGAAATTCTCTCCTGGACCCGCTCTTGTATCATGTCGCCTTAAAAGTTATGCTTCCAGAAATGTGTTTGTAATTTCCTCCCCCCTATATTTTCTACTTTAAAATCTGTTTAATATTTTGCACTAATTTTTTTAATTCTAATGATAAAAATAATTTGAGCATTTAGTTGGAATCTTTGAAAAATTACCAATTTTAATGGAACTACCGAACATGCATGATGTATGACAGATTCTTTAGAAAATTCTACCTCTTATAGCGACCACTCATTATAGCGACCTTTTTCTGTGGCACGCAGATGGTCGTTTTATCGAGCATCGACTGTACATAGCAACAGAATTTTTTTTAGATCAATATCGTTCTAGTAGAATTTAATATTGACCATGGACGTTTATCCATTGGGTCTGCTTCAAGGGGAGCATCTCTATTTTATGCAATTTTTTGACAAATAGCTTTTATTTTTATTTAGAACATAGAACTAGTTAAAGTGCTAGTTAAAAAGCTAAAAGGTGCATTAAAATATGTAAAAGATTATTAGATAAAGACTAAGGCAAATGATGAGTAAACTGGTAAGATTTAGTTCATATAGCAGTGTCAAGTCAAGTTTTCAATTCTTAGTAAAAATCTTTGAAAATAAATCATTTAAATGAATTTCTAGTAAGGAGCACTTTTTGTTTTGCTATTTTTGTAATGTATCATTCTATTAAATAATTTTTCTTTAATTTCAAGTATTTTGCTATTGCAATAATAATTTAATTGCATTAATGATGATATGATTTTTTATTTAATATTTTTTGGGTGAAAATATTAAATAAAACTGAAGCACTGGTGGTTTCCTGGTTATTAACTTCCATCAATTGTCCTATGTATGTATAAACATTGAGTTACATTGTAGTTCAAAATCTATCCTGTAATGTGATTACTTTTTTAACTTGAGCAACACTTTGACTCTAAAATTGCAAATACTTGAGAGTTATGAGTTTCTAAAAATCAAATAAATAAAAACAAAAGGTTGGTTACTTCAAAAGCTACTGTATTGCAGGTTATAAGATTGCATGAAAAGCAGCAGTATCAAGAATTATTAGACAAGTATATGAAAAATCAATTATATCAACCTGTAAAGAAAACAACTGATCAAGATGTTGAACCTGATTCAGCAAGGTACGTAGTTAAGAAATTGTATTGTATTTAACTGGAAGTACTAAACATCTGTTCTACTTTATTATACAGTCAATTCTTGGAAACTCTAATGTAAAGAAGCCAAAGAAAAACTTCAACTTACCACTAGTTTCAGTTTCCAACATTTTAGTAATGAAAACTTTCCAAAATTTCAGTAAAATTGCAAATAATTGATAACATTACATAACTTATTATTTTTTTTTACACATTCGACTTTTTTCTATATCCAATATATAAAAGAAAGTATTGGATTTGGAAATTTTCAATTTGCGACGGAGTTACACATTTCGAGGTGTGCTAAAGCCATTTTGACCAATTTTTAGAAAAGTCCATGTTTTTTTTTCCTAATGTGCTGCGTAGTGTTGGTTCTTAATCATTGCAGACCTAGTGTGTTCCCAGGGATTGGTACCAACTCTTTCAGCGGCACCACAATGAGTGTGGTACCATTGCCACAATTTTTGAAGCTCAGTTTTCCCCTAGATGGCGGCACCTGAGCTCTAATTGATACAAACTGCACTAGGAATTTAATTTAGCCAAGAGTATCAATGCCAAACAGATGCTCAAGGAATCTTTAACATGCCGCATGATCATGCTACATGGGCGCTGTCAATTTTCTGCATCTTGAAAATCCGCTGACTTGGGCCAGGTTTGATCTTGCAAACTTGGGCATACAAGGCCTGCGCCTTACCACCAAGCCACCCTTCCGGCAAAAATGTCTGTGTGTGTGTGTACCTATGTTTTTTTTTTAGCTGTTGTAACTCAAAAGGTAATGCATGGATTGGAACAAACTTTGGTGCACACATGGATCCTGATGGGAACTAGTGCTGATCAGTTTTTTTTTCTCTATATTGCCATTTCTGAAGGAATAATGAAAGAATTCCCACAAAATTTAGTATACAAGTGGACCTTAAGAGTAACCTTTTTGTGCCATAAGTTCAAAGGGGGTTGGAGAAATCAAACATTTTATTGGTTTATTGTGGCTTATTTATATGTATGCATTTTCTCTATGCACAATGCACATGTTAGTCTGTTATGATACTTATGCTTGTCATCATAGAGTTTTGCACTGTTTATTCACTCTTTCCAGAGTTCTCCAAAATAGGCCCAATTCGAAAAACTCGACAGGTTTTTCGGATGGGCCCACTTGAAAAAACCCACTGTGTCAGTAAAGTGGGTTATTTCAGAATTTACCTCACATTTCAACATCTACTTCACAAACAGGAATAATGTTATATTTAATTTTTCTCATTATCAAAACTTGAAATTGTCATCATCCTTTCTAGACAGCTTTGGTCTTTTATACAATACATTTCTTAAAGATATCTAGATAAACATTAAATATTCTTAGAGGTTTTTTATTTTAGTTACTTCTTTCTCTCTTTTTTCCAACAATATAAATATACATAAATGCATTAAAAACTGAGATTTTACTGTTAAATTAAAATATATATGAGATCAAAGCAAAGATTCATTTAACACCAAATATTTTCTTTTTTTATAAGCAGATTAGTCAAAGATTGCCAAAAAATGATTTAATTTCAAAAACTACTTGAAAATAGCAAAAATAGTTGATATATGAATTGCAGTGTTCCTTAAATTGTTCCCATCCTCAAATATACACATCATATTTCCTGTATTTCTGATGCAAGATTTATCGACTTAATAGCCTAGTCGTTAAGGTGTCGAACTTCTGATGGGAATGTTAGATACCCGACCCGCTGAATACCATGTACACTTGGAGATAAGTGCATGTAAAATCCGTGGACCCTACTACCCCCAGTACAGATGAACTAGGCCAAGGTAGCTTAGTGATTAGAGCGTCAGACTTCCACCTGGAAGGTCGCGCGTTCGGTACCCGCTGAAGACCCACCATGTACACTTGGGGAAACGTGCAGGTAAAATCAGTGGACCCCACTACCTCGCCCCATACGCAAGCAATCCTAAGGCCTTGGCTAACAGGTAGAGGTCTGGTGAAGAAAAGTACAGATGAACACGTGTAATACGAAATGCCAAAAATTCGTGAATTTGTTTGTATTAGCCATTATTTGTAACAGCCAAGAAAAAGTAAAATTGTATGTTAAAAAAAATTTTAAATGCATGCTTATGTTTTAAAAATAATTACTATTTATAATAAAAAGTAAAATAAATAGTGAAAACAAATGATTTATTTTTATTAACATAGACTTTTGAATCTTACTAGTATATTGAAAAAAGTGAACTTACCTTTTAAAATTAAACAATTATGGAAAAAATCCTTAAGGGTTAGTTGTTTTTTAGGTACATTAAATTTTATCAAGCGGATATCTCGGCTCAAAATGCCTAGTGCCATGCATCTCATAATAGTTCATTAAAGTACCTTAAGATTCTTCAGCTTTGCTATAAGCTATTGCTACCGAGAAAGATTCAACGTATGATTCAAAATATGTACTTCGTAGTTTACAATTGCTCAAAATAACCAACAATTTCTTTTTAAATTAAATAAATGATTTGCAATCAAGAAAAATTTCGTGAATAGGTCAGAAATTTGTTCGTCTTAGCCGAAAATTCGTATTTAACCTTCGTAATAAACGTGAGATACTTAGTGTAATTAAATAGTAAACCAAACTTAATGAACAAAATGTTCATTTTAGCCATGATTTCGTATTAACCATGTTCGTATTAAGAAAGTTCATCTGTATTTTAATGCAATTCCAAATACTATTCCAATTTCTCTAGTCAATAATTTTAGTTACTTGGTATTTTCATGTTTATGATTTATGTGTCTCCTTTCCCTACACAGATATAGGTAGTTCATTTTCCCCCAGGGGCAAAACCAGGCTTTAGTGTGCCCCCCCCCCCCTCCCACATACAAAAAAACCACACACACTTAGTCATAGCACCCGGGGCATCAGCCCTTGTCTGCCCACTCTTAGTTACCTTTTATTTCCCTACACCTTTTGAACTTAGTCATACATTGTGGCGCAACTTGCCACTCTACGAACTTTTTAGCAAAATGCAAAAATTATAGTGCATGTATGTGTTTGGGAATTATAAAGAACACATCTCGATGAATAAAGTACTCGTATAATTTGTTTCTGGACAGAGGTAAATGTTTACTTCTTAAGTAATCATATTATAACAAATAGAATTTTTGATAGTATTTGGTAAAAAAATTTTTATTTTAAAATTTAAATTCAAGTTTTTCTCTTTAATTTCCAGTTTTTACATTATATTTGAGTACAACAAAACTGCATGATTTAAAAATAAGAAATGTAAAAATTACCGAGCTGTATTTTGATACAATTTAATTATGAATTGAATTTTAATGGCTTCTGCAAAAAGCCGAGTTTTTCATCAGAAACCTGAAAAAGCCTGGGTTTTCCAACAAAAACCTGAAAGCTCGGGTTTCTCATCAAAAACTCTGTTTTTTTTTCATATTCTGATTCTTTCCCAGTGCATCTGTATGGGCCATTTATTTGTGGAGATTGGGAAAAAAATTAGAGAAAGGGAAACCACTAATTTATTTCTTTGACCAGTTTAAGAGCATTTTGCAGAGCCATTAGTACAACACTTACAGGGTTCGTACGCTTCCTACTTTTCCTACTTTTTCATATTTCTTCCTACTTTCCTAATAATTTTTTTCATGTCCTACTTTTTCACATTTTTCCCTATTTTTAAAAATATTTTCTTACTTTTCGTGCATATTTTAATTATTTTTGCATTTTTAAAAAAAGAACAAGTGTCTTGGCTTTCTTTTCTCCCAATCTGAAGCTGATCTGGCGCCATGTGTCACGTGATTATGGTTTTTTTCCTTCCGAATACAGGTGCCACCTTTCCCGTCTGTTAGAAAAAAATGAACGGAACACCGAATTTCTATAAATAATATTAATAAGCCCAAAAGTTAATTTATTTAATAATTAAGTATATACTATTACAGGGTTCGTACGGTCCTTAAAGGTCCTTAGAAAGTCCTTAATGTGTATTTTCATTTTTAAGGCCTTAAAAAGTCCTTAAATAGTCCTTATTTTTTAATCCAGGTGCTTAATTTTTTTTGTGAAAATAAGAAGGTACCCATGTGCTTTATTTGTTTTGCAATCTTTTGTATTCTTCACAAGAATCAAACTTCTTTCATTCCAACTACTTAATCGAACCTCAAATTTGGTTTGCTCTTGACCGGTACTATCGCGGCTTTCGGACAGACCCAAAATGGCGGACTGACATAAACATCAACGCATTTTTATTTCAAATTGCAGTGCTTTCTCAATTGGTAGATAAATAAGTAACTTGATGTGTTATATATTTTTATAACTAAATTGATGTGTTATATATTTTTACAAAAAAAAATCATGGATTTTGATAAAATGCTTCAAATTACAACACCCAAATCAGTTAAAATAAACTTGTAGCCACCCACATGGCAGCTCCCAATTTGCTATCTCCTCCAATTGTATGAAAAAGAAAATCTTTAAAAAAAAAAAAGAAAACTATTAGTAGACAAGTCGAATCAAAGAGCCAAGCATTTGTACAAAATGCAATGGTGCCCAGTAACTGGGCACCATTTAGGACCACAGAAAAACAAATCACACAGGTTCCCTCATTTTTCTTTAAAAAAAGAAAAGAAAAAGGAATAAAATTTGAAAAACGGACTTTTAAGGACTCGGGGGGGGGGGGGGGGGGGAATTAGGGAAAGATGCGCGGTGAGCTTAAGGAACCAATTTAATTTTTAACATGGTTGGGTTTTCTTATTCTATCTTGGTTTCCTAAGTTTAGCTCACGTAAGAAATATATCTACAAGATTACTTCTATTTGAATCAAAACTTACTGGTATTTATTGATTTAACAGTTTCTTAAATTAAATTTTTTCCCGATTTTATAACAACAACAAAAAAATCGGATATTTTTTAAAAAGGGCTGAATTTTGGGATTTCAAATTTGGGATTCGATACTATTTATTAAGTTTAGTTACAAAGTAAACGTTTTTTCATGAAAATTGTTACTAAATCTAAATACAGTCTAAACAATTATACAATTATCAATAAAGCAAGTAAGAGCAGCTCTTAACAAGTAATTAGTAAATAAATATTGCTTTTGAAACTTTTTTTAATTTAAGGGAAAAAAATACTTCAAAGAAGCATATCGTTGACATCTAGCTCAATAAAAAAAATACATTTAGGCAAAAAAAAAAACCTTTTTTTTTTTTTTTTTGTGTTTGGCCAATTGCTTGTATGATTATCGCATATTTATACTGTTAAAGGTAAAAGAATGATTTAACTTTTCTTATCATTTTTCTTACGTCTTACACTAATAAGCGCCGAGTTACCAACTCTCCCAATCGCTTTTCAGCTGATCTTGTGCTAAACAGTTTGTTCTCCCATTGTTTTTTTAGATCAAATAAATTCCCGTATCGAAAAAATTAATTAATTTTTTAAAGCATTGTTTTAATATTTAGTGATTTTTAGCGACCAATTTGGCTTCGCAATCGTTCGCTGTGGGGTTTTGTCGTGTGGGAGATGATGATATTTGCTGCGTTAATCAAAATTTGTATCTTGTGAAATTTCTTAATTTGCAGTAAATTGAAAGAATCGACCACTTTTTAAATCTATACACCGCAGTTGCCAAATGCTCCGTTTTCTCCTAGTTTTTCTGATTTTATTTGTGAACTTCGAAAATTCGATTTTTTGCAAAAAGATTTTTCAAGCTGATGTACAATTATTTTTATCTAAAGGAATTGTACTACAAAACAAGAAAATGTTTTAAGGAACTGTTTAAAAAGATATCTATTAATTTACGGGAATTTTCATAACTTATAAGGCGAAAGTGTAAAAGCCTTTTTTTTTTTTTGGAAACTTGCTAACATCTAGCACGTGCTTCGCCGAAAATTGCACGCAGATTTTGAGATTTCTATCTTTTTGCATCCTGTAAATATATCAATTATTTAAAAAGTTGACAGTTGTTTTAGTATTTGCAGCTTGTAGTCTGCTTGTTTTATTTTTTATTTAAAAAATTTGTTCAATTTTTTGAAACTTTATTTTAGTTAAATTTTGATCGTTACCACTTGAGGGTAATGTACAAAGTTTTAAGCGAATTAGCTGCATTTTTATTTGTATGTTGTTTCCAAAATGAAATATTTTCTCAAGTTGTAGAAGTTTTTTCTGGATTTTTGTAAGCTCTTCTAAATAATTTTAAAAAATTATTTATGGCAGAAATAAAAATTTAAGTAAACCTAAATTGAGATGCTGGCAACATAAACTAAGTAAAATGAAAAAAAAAAAAATCTAAATTAAACAAAATTCTCTCTCTTGTATTTTATAGCCCTAACCATTTTTGATAATTTTTCATATCATGATAATTTGCTTATATATGATTAATGCTTGTGTTGTGTGCTTCTTATTACTAGCTCCAATAATTATTTAACTCCCTGATTGTATTGAACATTTTAGAAAAGCAACAAGTCAAAGAGAGCTCCATAAAACTGTTTGTTGCGATCCTAATAAGAATACGATGTTAAATCAATTTCCTCTTTCAATAATGCTTCCTTCTAAAATAAACATAACAGTTTGTATATTTCGAAAAATTTGCGAGGTCCTTAAAATTTTTTTGTAGGTCCTTAAAAAGTCCTTAGAAAGTCCTTATTTTTTGTTTTGCCAAAAGAGTACAAACCCTGTATTAGGTACTGTACAAGTGACCTAGATCGAATAAGTGTCCCCCTCAAAATCGGTTCTTAGTGAAATTATAAATTAAGAACAAATGCTAACAAAATTTGATAACAAAAACAAACTGTTAGAAAAATCACGATCAAAAATACGAATCATAGTACGAAAATGAGCACTTTCGATCTTAAATCCGTTCATTACATTTTGTTTGTATTATTTTTTAAATGTTTATTTATAATTCTCCCACTATTTTAAAAACAACGCGTGCTAAAAATGCAGGGATGCCAATTTTACGTCATTCGGCGGATTTCCGCTTTTTAAAATTTTTACTCAATTTTCGCTTTTCCCAATTTTTCACGGAAAATTACGCTTTTCTCGTTAGTTTGAATTTTTCGGAAATTCGTTTTTTTTTCCTTAAAAATATCTTGTTGTACAGATAAAATAACTTGAGATTTTTAATAAGGAATTGTATTCGCGCAAACTTATTACATCATTTGGCTTAAAGGGGGAAATATGTGTAAAACGGCGTATTAAGAGCAATTTTCATGAATTTTTTTCACGTATAAAGAATAAATATTTCTTTGATATTTTGAGGTTATTTTATAGATATATTGAAGAACATTTACTGAACTTTTCAAACATTTTCTTGAAAACTCCCGGAGATATCGTCTGCTGCACACTGTACTCCGGGTCGGCAGTTTGTGTACATCCTGCTGGTCACAATTTTTATCTGAAATCAATTTTTTTTTAAATCTACTTTTTTCATAAGTGTCTCTTCTAGTTGAATTAAAATCATTACAAAAAGTTGAAAATTTATAATTTTTTTTTTTTAGAATGAGAAAATTAAATACGATTTTTAACCACGGTTTTTTTTTGTTCTTTCTTTACAATAAAAAAAAGTAAAAATAAAGATATGTTTATGATTCTAGTTCAACGAAAGCGTGTATATATAAAGAAAATGTGTGCTAAATTTGATAAGGATTGATCAAAAACTCTGCGAGCTAGAGTGTACTCAAATTCCAAAAAAGTAGGTTCGAAAAAACTCATTTGAAAAAAGTGTGGTATTGAAAGTAAATTTAAGGCAGTAATGAATCAATTTTTTTTATACTTATAGATACTAATACTTATAGAAATTTCTATCCAAGCTCTCAATTGTTAAAAGAAATAAAGGACACCTACTAACGTTCTCTAATACCCTTTTCTCTAATGTCCTTCAGGTGGTCATTCAGGAGGGAGTACCTGCTGAACTGCTCCAAAAGGGGTGCTTGCTCAAATGCTTATAAATTTAAACGACTTGGAATTTTGCTTTGAAATTTTCAGGGTATATTATTGAATAGTTGTAGAATCGATTTATGAAGAAATTTTTTAAAAAAAATTTTGAGACCTTTACTCGTATTTCCCCCTTAATTAACGAATCTAGAAGTGCCGAGAAGTACACTCGTTATGCAAGAAGTAACTAAACCAGCGTTTCAAGTGCTTTCTATTTTGCACCAAAACATAATATGCGCATTATCGCTCATAGACAACATTTTTTTCTTTATTTTGTAGTCACAGTTGTTATGAGTTCAAAAAAAGCATTAAACTTAAAAAAAAAGATTAGGTAAAAATTAAGGTTAATTTTAAAAAGGTCAAAAAACTAGTTTTTAACCTTGCAAAATTTATTTTATTGTTTGATCAGAGATATCATATTGAAAGTAAAAAAAACCCCAAAGATTGCAAGCTAATATTCTTGTTAAGGAACTGAAAATTAGTGGAATTGATTTTCTATTAAAATAAGTCTACTACTTGAAAATGCTTAAATTGCGATAAACGTGTATTTTTAGAAGCGTTTTGATGTGCTATTTATTCACATTGAATTTCGGCTTTTTTTCCTTTTTTGGCACTAACATACCTGAAAATGGATCAAGACATTTAGGCGCTAAATATTTTTCAAATTTTTTAAAGTTCAAATGAAACTATTCGATCTGAAATGAATGAGTTATCAAAAATATAAAAAAAGCTAGGTGTAAAGGTCTCTTTGCTTAAAAATAAAGGCATCCGTTATTCATTATTCACATGACATTCAACAATTCAACGAAGAAAGCAAAGTCCAAGATGGAAGAGGAGGAATCAAATATATATTTTTTTTTCACGCATTTCTCGCAAAATCTTTTTAGATGCAAAAAAAGTGTTTCATGCAATTATATTTTTTTATGATTTATTTATTTTGAAGAAGAAATCACGTAATGAATGGGCGAATCCAAGTTGTGTATTGAAGGCAATCATTTTTTTTTTAAGTGAAAAGTGAATGGTAACATGAATGCAATTTAGATGAGCTTTTTTTACTGTGTTAATACCTTATACTTCGTCAAAAAGGGTGTAAAAATTGGAAGAATTATGTACACTTTAGAGCTCTAATACTTTTCCAAGACTTTAATATTTCAAGAAAATTGATATTTTTCGTGGGTTTTACTCCAATTGCCTCTTTTTTGTGTGTATTTGTTCTGTAAACAAACTTGATAAGTACATTTGTAGGTGTTTTCGTCTGTATTTTGAATTCTTAATTTTTCCTACTTTTTTAAAGAAAAATTCCTACTATTTTCTTCAATCTGCGTACGGACCCTGCACTTAATGAAAATTCAATGAAGTTTAACATTGATGTGTAATAAATCCAGAGTTTTATAGAAAGTGTTGCTTATTATATATATATATTTTTTAATTTTATTTTAAAGTGAACTTTTGAATCTTGAACATTGCAACAAAGAAGTTCTTAAGCAGCCTTTAGATTCATATCTGGAGAAATATTATGAGCCTTTTAAAACTGATAAAAAACCAACTGACAAATCTCGAGACCAACAAATGCCTGATATGACAGTTACAACAGATGAAATTTTTGGTAAATATGTCTCGAATTCATTTGTTTAAATATGTGTGCAAAGAAATATTTCAAACTATATATAAATTTTAATTGTGAGTTATATGTGTAATTTAACTATTGTGATAGATTTCATGCTCAGCATACCAACTCTCCTGCTTTTGGTAGGAGACTGCTGCTTTTTAAGCAGAGAAAAAGTCTCTGAACTATTCTTCAGTTTCCTTTGTACTATTAAAAATTTCAAAGACTTCAAGACTTAATATTTATGTCAATTTCGTTTTCAAAAGCTTTTTACTGGCTGCAGTTGGATAGCATAAATTTTTTAGTTGGTTGTTTGCATTTACTGACCACATAAAAGCTCTACGTAAATCTCAAAAATATTTTTATTTTTAATTATCTTTACTAACAAAAGACATTTGAAATAATGTAGTAAATGATCTTAAAAAATAAAACAGCTTAAATCTGTATTATAATTTCAGTTCTAAATTATCTTTTAAAAGTGGATAACTGATCTATCTTCTGGATTAATTTTTATGTAATTTATATCTAAGAACAAAACATTATCAGTTTTATACTAGCATTCTGATATATCTATTTGATCTGGTTCTGACGCACAGAAATTTCTCCTGCTTTTTGATTTTGTTCCTCCTGCTTTCTCATTTTGTAATGTTCTTAAAAGCTGACAATCCAATGATACACTAGCTATTATCTTGATGAAAAAAGCATAGCATAGCTTTCTCTGTCAGGGGTTCTTGCATATTTGAGTAATAATTAATTTATTTTTGAGAAGAAGAAAAAAAATTTGAGTGAGATGTTTTTACTGATTCGTTTTAAAATAAAATTGCACAAATTAAAAAAAAAAAAAAAAAAAAAAAACAATAAGTGAGGCAAACCTGCCAATACGTGAACCAAAACAAATGTGAAAATAAATGTCGGGCAGCATCCGAAGTGCAGTTGGTGTAAGCACAGAAATATATACAGGGTTTGTGTAATCCTTAGAGGTCCTTAGAAAGTCCTTATTGTTCATTTTCATTTTTAAGTCCTTAAATAGTCCTTATTTTTTATTCCAGGTGTGTACTGTTTTTTGTTAGAATAAGAGGGTACCCATGTGCTCTATTTGTTTTGCAAGCCTTTGCCTCCTTCACAAAAATCAAACTTTTTTCATTTCAACTACTTAATCGAACCCCAAACTCGGTTTGCTCGGGTCTGGTACTATCGCGGCTTTCGGACAGACCCAAAACGGCGGATTGACAGAACCAAAAATGGCAGAGTTACGCAAACATTAACGCATTTTTACTTCAAATTGCAGTGCTTTCTCAACTGGTAGATAAATAAGTAAATCTTTTTTTTAAAAGGTATAACTAAATTGATGTGTTATATATTTTTATTAAAAAAAAAAGTTCATGGGTTTTGATAAAATGCTGAAAATTGCAACAGCCAATTCAGTTAAAATAAACTTGTACCCACCCACATGGCAGTTTCCAATTTGCTATCTCTTGCAATTGTATGAAAAGAAAATAGAGCTACATCAAAAAAAAAAAGGTCGAATCAAAGCACCAGGCTCTTGTATATAATGCAATGGTGTCTAGTAACTGGGCACCATTTAATACCACAGAAAAACAAATTACACAAGCTCCTTCATTTCTGCTTTAAAAAAAGAAAATAGAGAAAAAAAGGAATACAATTTGAAAAACAGACTTTTAAGAACTGTGGGGGGGGGGGGGGGGGATTTTTAGGGAAAGGTGCGCAGTGCGCTTAAGCAACCAATTTCATTTTTCAATATAGTTGGGTTTTCTTATTCTATCTTGGTTTCCCGAGTTTAGCTCATGTTACAAATATATCTACAAAATTGTTTCGATTTGAATCAAAACTTACTGATATTTATTGATTTAACAGTTTCTTAAATTTAATTTTTTTTTTTTTGATTTTACAACAGCAAAAACAAAAAAAAATCGGGAGATTTCGAAAAAGGCCTGAATTTTGGGAATTCAATTTTGGGATTCGATACTATTTATTAAGTTTAGTTACAAAAAAAAGAAAGATATTTTTTTTTTCATGAAAATTTTTACTAAATCATCTACATTCTAAACAATTATCAATAAAACAAGCAAGTAATCAGTAAAAAAACAAGATTCTTAACATGTAATCAGTTAAAAAAATATTGCATTTGAAACTTTTTTTTAATTAATGGGGGGAAAGTACTGATGTGTACTTCAAAGAAGCATATTGTTGACATCTAGTTCAATAAAGGAGATTACATTTGACTAATATGTAGGCAAAAAAAAACTTTCTGCTTTTTTTTGCATTTGACCAATCGAATGTATGATTATCACTTATGTTGTTAAAGGAAAAGGAATGATTTATTTTTATTATCATTTTTATTACATATTACACTATAATAAGCACCGAGTTGCCAACTCTCCCGATCGCTTTTCAGCTGATCTTTTGCTTAACAGTTTATTCTCCCATTGTTTTTTTTTTTTTTTTAGATCAAATATCCTGTATTGAAAAAATTACTTATTAATTTTTTTTTAAAGCAATATTTTAATATTTAATAAATTTCTAGCCACCAATTTGGCTTCGCAATCATTTGTTACAGGGTTTTGCTGTGTTTGAGCTGATGATATTTGCTGCGTTAATCAAAATTTGTATCTCATGAGATTTCTTAATTTGCAGTAAATTGAAGGAATTGACAGCTTCTTAAACATATACACCGTAACTGACAAATGTTCCATTCCCCCCCCCCCCCCCCCTAGTTTTCCTAATTTTATTTGAACTTCGAAAATCCAATTTTTTGCAAAAAGATCAGATTTTTCAAGCTGATGTACAAGTATTTTTATCTAAAGGGGTACTTACTTCTATAAAATTTTGATAAATTCTGAAAACAACGCAAAAATGTAAAAACCTCTTTTTCGGAAACTTGCTAACCTCTATCTAGAACGTGCTTTGCCAAAAATTGCACGCAACTTTTGAGATTTCAATCTTCTTGCATCCTGTAAATATATTAATTATTTAAAATGTTAACAGTTGTTTTAGTATTTGGAGCCTGCTTGTTTTATTTTTTATTTAAAAAATTTGTTCAATTTTTTGAAACTTTATTTTAGTTAAATTTTGATAGTTACTATTTGTGGGTGATGTAAAGTTTTAAGCGAATGAGCCCCATTTTTTATTTGTATGTTGTTTCCAAAATGAAATATTTTTCTCATGTTGAAAGGTTTTTTCTGAATTTTTGTAAGCTCTTCTAAATAAACTCATGTTTGTGAAAATTGCAACACCATGAAGGATTTATGCGAGTGAGCTGAAAATTTCAGGAAATGCAAAGTAGCGCATGCGTATGCTGAGCAGCGCCCTCTGAACGGCGGATGGATCCGAATAAATAGACGGCTGTAGCGAGGCGTGTATGGTTATCGGTGGTTATCTGCTAGTGGTAAACGTTAGCTCAATCTTTACTTATGCCTCTTCGATGAAAGAGAGCGAGATTTGAACAACTTACAGAGTTTGAACGGGGGAGAATCATCAGCCTTTGTGAAGCTGGATTGTCGTATCGTGCAGTAGCCGCTTGTGTGCAGCGTAACAGCAGCACAGTGATGCGTGTTTGGAAGCAGTGGACGGGCGAGGGTCGGACAACTCGGAAATCCGGTAATGGACCCCGAAATGTGACGTCAACTCGCGATGATAGACACCTGGTCCACATGGCGGGGACGGTCCGTACAGCTTCCTCTAGACAATTGGCAGCACAGTGGTCAATAGCTACAGGTGTTTCATTGTGTGCTTCATCAATTCATAGACGTCTGCTGCAGCGTGGACTGCGCACAAGGACTCCTTTATAAAGGATCCCCCTCGCGCTAAACCATCACCGCCTGTGCATTATTGAACGCCACAGTGGACGAACACCCGGAGTTATGGTCTGGGGTGCCATAGCCTATCATGGACGATCTCAATTGGTACGAATTGTGGGCAATCTGAACAGCAACCGGTACATCAGTGAAGTTCTACAGCCATAAGGTGTTCCCTTCCGTCAAAGCTTGGCAGGCGCTGGATTTCAACAGGACAATGCCCGCCCTCATATTGCTAGGACTGTTCAATCCTTCTTTGCAACGCAGCAGGTACAGCTTCTTCCTTGGCCTGCGTATTCCCTGGATATGTCGCCAATTGAACATGTGAGGGATTTCGTTGGTCGGCGTCTCGCTCGTAATCCTCGTCCTGTTGCTTCTGTAGACGAACTTTGGGTACGCATACAAACAATATGGAATGCTCTTCCTCAGGCAGACATTCAAAATTTGTTTGACTCCATGCCACGTCATATAGCAGCACTTATTGCGGCGCGTGGTGGCTACACAAAATACTGATTCCGATCTCTTGTTATTGTTTGTTTGCTTTGAAAATTTAATCATTTATTTGTACCACTACCACTCAACTGTGTATTAAATTTCATTCAAATATGACGATTCCTTCATGGTGTTGCAATTTTCACAAACATGAGTTTAATTTTAAAAAATTGTTTATAAAATAAATATATTTTATTAATTATTTATGAATTAAATATATTTTCTTAATTATTTATAAAATGAATCATTTAAAACATTATTTATGCAGGGTGTCTACAGAACCGGGAAATCAAGGAAAAGTCGGAATTTTGTCAATCGGGAAAAAACCGGGAATTTCGAAAAAATAGCAAAAATTCAGGGAAAAGTTATCAAATGAAAAAAAAAAAAAAAAAAGGTTTTTGCCTTGCAAACCTGAGTATCTTTCGCCAAAAATGCAATATTTTGGCTAATAAGGAATAAGAAAAAAAATCGGGCATTTGCCGCCGTCATTTTCTTTTATTGTTTTTAATTTACTCCAAATTTCTGACGATAATGCCAGTAGTTATTACTGTTGATTATTATAGCCCTATTAAAATGAAATCCTGGAGTTCTTCTTACTTATAGAAAATCTTTTATTTTCCGTCTTTGCATTTGATGCTTTCATTACAAAAAAATGCAATCTTTTTGCATCTGCTGTTAGAATTGGAATTTTTCCACTATTGATGTTTAGCTTTGTTAAAAGGCTAATGGAATAAATTCCTTAATATTTTTTGTAAAATTTTGAATTAAAATTTTTGAAACTGTGCTTGTTAGGAGTTTGAGCTCTCACATGTCAAAAAGTTAAATGCTGAATTCAGGTTTATTTTTATTTTTGTGTCATTTATATCGGCTTTTGTAATGCATATATATGCTACCAAATCATACTTTTTGCTTATTAAATAATAACAAAAAATTTTATCACTTTATGTTTGAATTTTCACAAATATGTTTTAAAACCAAAAAAGAAATGGACCTTGTTTTTAAAAAAAAGCTGGTTCGACACCTGCACATCTTTATTAATAAGAATGTTAAATCTTAGAATCAGCTCTCTTTGTATAGATTAGGAGATTTGATTATTACAGCCCATTAAATTCTTTTCCATACTTAATAGCACATACAATTTTCATTAATTTCGCAATACTGAGTTTTTAACAGCATAAGTCTTTTTTTTTTTTCAAAATTACCTAAATCAGATTTGGAAATTTGGTCCCTGCTATTATAAAAGTTAGAGGAATTTTTAAGACTATTAAGTGCTAAGAAATATATAACACCTGTTCATAAAAATAATGAAAATGACAAGCCCCCCCCCCCCTCCCATTTTACTCTTAAAAAGCTCAGCCATCTTTTCATGTACTTACTTAAAATCACTCTTAAATATATTTTGAACTGTTTTATGCTGCTTTACTTGTATTTGAATTTTAAAATAGTTAAGTATATTAACAACAATTGCATTGAAAAGTGTAAAATCTTAATTTTTTATTGCCCTCCTGAATTCTTGATCAGAGACCTCCTACACTTCAATTCTAGCATGGTGGCACGTCTGGAAGTGCCCCCACTAGTCAGAGCGATATAATTGCTAAACGTCTCACCAGTGACCCATTGTTACCGGCAAATTTTGCATTTTTTTATTTAGTGGCTCAGGAGTTTGAAAGTTTTTTAAGAGTATGTCAAGATGACATGCCTCTTGTTCCATTTCTTAATGAATATTTATCCAGTCTTGTATTAAGAATTTTAAGGCGATACATTGCACTGCTCTACAGTGGTTCGTGAACAACAGCCAAATTATTAATTTTATTATAGATTCATATGGTTATTCAAATACCTGCAAGTAAAAAAGTTCCACCACGTCACATTTTTGTGTAACAAAAATTGGAGCTTTCTGCTCTTTTTCATGATTTTTTTGTCGCATGTGGCAACCCAACGCTTCTGGTACCCTACAATCTCGCCGCATCTAGTTATTTCTGGCATCCCATTATGTAAACCTTCCTTGTTGAATATAGTTGTGGGTTTTTTTATTATAGTTCATGTTGAAAAAGCAAATTTTGAGTGCAGACATTGCAAAACTATGCCAGATAAGTTTTGTTACATTTGTGGGCGGTTAGTTTTAAATCTCAAGGTAAAAAATGTGAATAAGGCTTGTTTCTTGTACTTCGGGTGCCAAGTTGGTGACATATGAAAATTGGGCTCTTCACGTGTGTTATGTGAGTTGCAATGTGGTTCTTGTTCAGTGGATGAAAGGCAAAAAAAGCACTTTACCACTTGCTGTCCCAATGGTGTGGCGAGGACCTTCAAATGCTTTTG
Source organism: Octonoba sinensis (assembly GCA_038502835.1). Classification (NCBI taxonomy): domain Eukaryota; kingdom Metazoa; phylum Arthropoda; class Arachnida; order Araneae; family Uloboridae; genus Octonoba; species Octonoba sinensis. The sequence continues at coordinate 69,593,048 of CM076604.1, forward strand.
ATGATTGTTACTTTTGTCTTACAAACATAGAAGGATATTCCAAAAAGCAAACACATAAAATTAAGTATCCGAATATCCCATCTGCACAGATAGCTCCTCACGGCAAACACTTAATGGTACCAACTATTCCATTGAATTGAAAAGATATTGACATTCAAGAGAGGTGAGTGACATTAAAGACACAACTGAAACACATGTTGTTGAAGGTACTTGTAACCCAAACAGCGAACTCCATTTTATTCGTCAAAATGAACTGAATGATCTGCTTCGCAAACCAATAGCCCACTTAACTTCCATGAAAGAAACGTACGCTAACGTGGTGACTATTCTGATTGGATTTAAGTATAAACAGTTTGATTGGCAAATTTGTGGAGACTTAAAGGTCGTAGCTATATTAAGGGGTCTTCAGGAGAAATTTACTGAGTATTGTTGCTTTTTATATTTGTGGGATAGTCAAGTAACAGCACAGCATTTCGTAAAAAAAGGAATGACCACCCAGAACATCACTTCACCTTGGAGCTAGTAATGTTAAATACAACTCTTTTTTTTTTTTTTTTTTGAAAGGGAAAAAATTCTGCTCCCTTCACTTCACATTAAATAAGGACTGTTGAGAAACCTTGTGAAGGCCATGGACAAAGAAGAAGGATAAGGATTAAAATTTTTAAAAGAATGTTTTCTACAATTGAGTGAAGCAAAACTTAAAGGAGATGTTTTTATTGGACCTCGAATCAGACAAGTGATTTGCGACCCTGATTTCGAAGGGAAGCTTAATCAAACAGAGTTAGCAGCTTAGAAATCGTTTGTGAAGGTGGTGGAAGGATTTTTAGCAAAAAAGAAAGATAAAAATTATAAAATCCTAATTTAAGATCTTCTTAAGTCTTTCCAAGCCATGGGGTATGGGATGTCATTTAAAATTCCCTTTTTACATTCATATTTGAATTTTTTCCCAAAAAGATCTTGGTGAACCTAGCGATGAACAAGGGGAAAGATTTTACGAGGACATTAAGATATACCTGATAACCGATAGCAATGTCATTAGGAACCAGCAGTGATGGGAGGCTACTGTAGGTTTATAAAGATAAAAGATTTAACGTCACTTAAGAAAAAAAAAGACAACATTTCATCGCATTTATTAAAGTTTGATAGTTTTATGTTTTATTTAGTCTAAAATAAGTATCTTTTCTCAATCGAAATAGAATTCCATGATGAATTAAGGAGATTAATCATGATAAAAATTGTGATTTAAATGCATTTTTGAGTTTCTTTTCGTACTATACAATTGTCATAACAAAAAAACTGTACGTGTTACAGCTTTTTTACAATTATATTCAAATTCTACGCTACAAAATTAGTTGGAAATAGCTAATTGCATTTGTGTTAGGAAAAAAGGTTTTTTTTTTTTTTTTTTGTCGACTAGTGTTGTCAAAGTACTGATGGAAGGGAATATTTTGAATGAACTTTCACGATGCGAAAACTTTTCTTCCTTTTAAAAAAGTAGATCTTGGAATTTCAGCATTATGCCACATGAAGAAAGCTAAAGCTTCTGAAGGGCAGGTGAGCATTTTTTTAACCACCCTGAAGTTAGCCATCACCGGCGATAGCTCTATTCGTAGCGTTGAGGGACCTGTTCAAGAAATGCTTTTAAAATAAGCAGGTTCCTACACGTGAGTTTCCTTACAATGCTCCTCAATGCTCCACAGCCGTTCTTTCCCCCATACCCCCTGTACAGCTGATTCCAGAGGGAGAGCCAAAGAACCACCCACTCGTCAATCACTTCTCATTGTGCATGAACCTGCAAAAAAATGTGAACTTTCTTGTTTATTTCCCGAGACAAGAAATAGTTCAAAAGCTGTCTTTAGTAACTGAACAGAAGCATTACGTTTCGATTTAGTCCTAATTGGAATTTGGATTAAATGTATATATAAATATATATATACAGAGAGAGGGAGGGGGGCTATCCAGAATTTTTAACAGGATCCTTTTTTTGTGACTTTAAAAAAGATTATTGCGAAAAATAAAATAATTTTGTGAAAATTCAAAATTTAAACGTGCAGTCATGATTTTTTTTTTCCCCCGTTTGTTCAATAAGTAGCTCTGTAAAAAGTACGATTTGGTAGCTCAGAATTTTGTTAAGGGTTCGGTTTGATTGACTAATTTTGTGAAGGGTCCAAAAACGGACCTGAATCTAATCTGGTGAGATCCCTGATGTATATGTATCTTTTTTTTCATCCAATTTCATTTTTTCAGCTACTGCATTTTAAAGTAATTAATTCAGTGTAATTGTAATGTTTTTCAAACTTAATATCCTGTTAAAAATTGTTGTAAGTCTCCTCGATATCACAAAAATACATGTTGCTTCTCATTATTAAAAACGTTATATTCATTTATTTAGTACACGTGCCAACACTATAAATTTTGGATGGAAAATGCAAAACAATTAAGCTACAAAAATTATGGGAGGGAGGGGGGGAGGGACACGCCAAATAGTTCAGTTATTCTAAAGCGTACAGTCTATCTCGATTACCAGAATGAATGAAGTCAAGGCAATTTATTCAGGCATGAAACTATATTAATTATTATAAGTAATTCTAAAACTGTATCTAATAAATATAGAGGATCTGATGCAGCGCAGCGGGTCGTATTTAAGAAGTGCCATTCTGTGTTCAAGCACAGGGCGACAAATTTTTTTTAGACTAAAAAAAAGTGAGTGTGCTTAAAATACAATTAGCTCATTACTAGAGAACCTTGGCCTCTTTAAAATAAGCTCCATTTAATCGGCCGTAACTAACAATTTAAAAAAAGCATTGTAAATAAAAAGTCCTACTTAGGCATCAAATAGCGTAGAAAGCGTATCGTTTCCACTACAAGCATGGAATAAGTACACAAGTTTGCGATGGTTCTGTGTGTTAGGTTTTGATAATTGACTTATATGTAGTTTTTAATACTCTATGGGGAGATTTCTTTTTATTTTAAATAAATACCAAAGCGGTTCGAACATAATTTGCACCTTACAGAAAGGTACGAAGCAAAATATGAGTGAATGAGCTGCAAATGGCGTCCTTCTACACAGGACCTGATTAAGGCAGGGGCATACGGGGCAGCTGCCCAGGGCTCCCACATCTGAGGGGCCCCAAATCGAATAGAAAGTTTATATTGCGTTTCCTTCTTTAATGAACTTTTAAATGGATGAATGAATGTTTAAAAAAAACCCAAAATATCACTACAGTGTAAAATCCGTCAGTCTTATGTTGGCTTCTAAAATTCATCTATTGTATGAACAAAAAAATTCTATTTTTCGTAAATCCATGGCTTTCTAGGGTGGAATTCAACTAAATTTTTGCAATTACGATGGACAAATTTGGCCAATCAAAAGCCTGTATCTCAAAAAGGGGGGGGGGGGAAGCATATCTTAAAATGCGATATGATAAATACCGTCTCGTGATCTTTTGTCAAATATTTACTCTTTTCAGATATGCTATATCCTTTAATGGTAGACAGAATTGTCAGAAAATCAATAAAATGGACAGAACGATATTTCGTTTGATCATTGGAGGGGGAGGGACTTAATAGCTATTTTAGCATCTAGTCAATTTTCTTGTTATATTACCTGTGATTAGGTGAAAATTTTAAATACTTCCATAAAGTTCGGTTCTTCATTACTGAAGTAGTAAAGCAGAGGCCCCAAGTTAGTTTTTGCCCCGGGCCCCAATTAGGCTAAGTTGGGCCCTGCTTCTACACAACATGAGCTCCTTAATCTTGAATTAGTTTCATTATCGTCTGATAAAAAACTATGATTTTTTTACAAAACGCTTAAAAATTCACAAAACAATCAAAAGAAAGGCATAGCATACAGATTTTTTTTCTCTTTTTCTTTACAGATTTAGAAACAGATTAGATCTCTTTTTCTTTACAGATTTGCAATTTCTGAACCTGCGCCTAAAAACACTCAAGAATGAGTGCTAATGAATGATACAAAGCTAAAACATATACCAGAAACGCAATATAATGCAATGTTCCAGCATGTGCATAATGAACTAAGTTTGAGCTGCTTTGTCCAAAAAATTAGGGTTTGTTTCTTTCTCAGTACGTGGTTTGTGGAGGGTGGCAATTTACTTTGAGCGCAGGGGTGCACAACACCCTAAATTCGGGCATGGTTATGTATATATATATGCAATGCACTTGACCCTTCTCAAACAAGGAGTCAAACAATATCCCTGACAAGAATACGGGACAGTCGCCGTCCCGTATTAAAGTGCGCCGGGACGCGGGACAATTTTTCAAAATCCGGGACGTTTGGCAGCCCTCAGGTCGTGACTGAGCTCATTTTTCACGCTGATCATTAGAGTCTGAAAAACAAAAGGAATTATGGAGCATCATTCTGACCTCTAACTATTTGCTCCGACTCTGATCAGTGGTCAAAAGTTTTAATTGGAATCATTTTGATTACTTTTATATTTTTTAATTTATTCATAGGTTATATGTGCGATAAAAAATTTAAATAGTTATTTATTTACCAAAAACTATTTAATAACTCATTTGCACTGTGTCGTGAAATAACTCATGCATTCTTAGAAAATTTTAGCATTTCTCAATTTTTAACGGGTGCGCAGATGTGATTTGATTTCGTTTGCAAATTAGCAGCCATGATCATAGGGCAGTACTGAATAGAGAATCAGGTGCTTTTTATCCGAAAAACGATTCCGGTCGCAGCAACGGAGCATCATTGCTCCATTCTCTTGCTCGGGCTCCATTCGAATTTTCAGAAAAACTAGTTGCTCGTCCGCGCTCTGTTCTTGATCCCTGTATATATATAGAGAGAGATGTACACTTTTATTTTTTAGGGAAGATTTAGTTGACTGAATTTTCATAAAATGTAGTCACAACCTTATTCAGACAAAATGCGAGTTTGAAAATCACTTAACAATTTCGAAGAAACAACTTCTATTGATTCTGAAACGAATTCTGCAATTTTGATAAAATTTCATTCAATTTCAAATTTCTAAAATTTTGTATGACTTTTCAAAACATATCAGTAGTAACATATCTTAAGCTAAGCATATTCACAAATGTATGGTATTATTTTCCTTTCGTAAAAGAAAGGAATCAAATGCCTTTGTATGCATACTCCTTCGTGTACATACACACATTAGCACAAAATACATCGACTCTAAAGCGAAGGGGAGCTTGGATACCCAAGTGGCATTAGAAACAACATCATATTTATTAGTAATTTAATTTAAAATATTTCAATGTTAATACTTAATAGTAGTTTAATGAATCCGAAGAATTTATTACATGTTGGTGTAAGTAATCTTTTTGGACAAAATTATACTGTAAAACTAAGCAAAATATATAAGCTGTTGAGCATAATTGCATTATTACTTTGCATATTAATCCAAAAGCGGTTCTCTATTTATTCCTATATACTTTCCTGATGAAATTTTAAAAATATATTACAAACAAAATCGGAGAGTAATTGAAAACACACTGATTCTAAGCTGTTTTTAATAATTTGCAGTCCTCCAACATTCTTTTATATCGTAGAATATATTATAAATTATATTTTATACACGCAGCTTTAATTATTTTACAAATTTATGTGCTTGAGGCAATATCAATTTTAAAATTTTATTATTTCCCATCTGCTCAAAATACTACAGAAGGGCATTGCAAAACTTTTGGTATGCGAAATATCTAAGAATGGTGTCGGCGGAACAAATCAAATCACAGCAGCCAATCAGAAGTGAGATCTCATCAGTGGCACACGTGTTTAAAATTCAGGGGATGGCTTATCTTGACAAACCATTGCTACGCGTTTCTTTTATTTGAGTTTTTTAAACTACTTTTACAGTTAAATAAATATCTAAATCAGCCACACTTTTGGGGATATTTCAAAGCAGACTTTTGGCACTAACTTTCTCTCATGCATTCCTATTTTAAGCTACTCTAGAATACAGCCCTAGAAAAGCAACTCTAAAATAGCTTAGCTTGTAATGAGCGAGCGGAGCAAACTGACGAAGCGATCCAAAGGAGCTGCATAAGCAGCTCTAGGGTTGGTGAGTGATAGCGACGAACGGCCGGAGCCCCCTAGTATTTCAAAAAAATAAAGATTTCAGATAAAATGGTTATAAATATTTAAAAAGTATCAACTTTTTTCTCAATCAAACTTGAATTTTCAGTTCTAATTTCGAGATATCTTAAAAATCAGCATTACAAAAGCAATTGTACAAATATACTTGCTACAAATTATGCAATAACTATACCACAAATGCACCATTATAGTGATAGGAATAAGAACTTTAAGAACACAAGATAGTAAGTAACCTATTCAAAAATTTTAGAAGAATAGTGCTTTAAAATTAGAATTAAGATACAAATGCTGGAATTAATATGTATTTTTATATGTCAACAATGAAATTCACTATGATAATCGTAATTTTATATGTATACTATCACAATACTGTATTTTTAAGATTATTATTTGGTATTTTTCTTTACAGAAAAACATTTACCCAATAAATTTGTAAACATTTACCCAATAAAATTGAAGACATTCTAGTAGACCCTATTCCTCTTTCTGCTTTGTTTATCTGAGGGGACAAGTAAAGTAACGCCCACCTGGGTTGAATGAATGAAAAATAGCAAATCCAAAAATTCTTTTAGAGTGACTAATGGGTGAAATCACTTCTGTTATGCTGTTGAAAGCAGCTTTTTTATCAGCCTGGCGTAAAAAGGATTCAAGCTCGCGGGAGCGTACACACATACACGCACCTTCCCAAAGTTGTTATAAACCTGTAAATAACTTTCAAATGTAAAGTTTGCGATTAAAAGTAGTTAATTTCAACAAAAATAACATTAATTATTAATAGAGTCATATCTATTTTATATTTAATGATTATTTATATTTGATGATTATTCTAAGAATTTTTTATTTGTGCTAATTTAATTATATTTGAACTTTAAACGAATGTTTAGTTTTCTGTTGGTTGTTGGTTTCTTCCTGTTCCTTTTCCCTTTCTTTCATTTTTTACCCTCCTGCAAATAGGCACTAAATGTCTTTATGCATTACAATGTAACTTTATTTATTATATTGATTTTTCACAATTATAAAAATTTTAATTTTCTTGGCATTCAGTTATCAAATTTTTTCATTTATTCAAAATTGAGAAAAAAAAAGCTTTTCGAGGTGCTAAATTTTTTTACTGTTTCTATTTTCATACAAGATATTTCGTGCGTTATATATATATATTACATAATAGTTGTTATGTACAAAAAAAATCAATATATTTATTTTTACTGGTAAATTCTGCATTTTAAATTTTGAATTTCCAGTTCATCAAAGAAAATTTGCACAAAATGATATACTTCGTTCGAGACAGTTTTTTTCCTTTCCGGGCAATTCTCATCCCCCCCCCCCCCTCACCTCTTTTTCTGTTTTTGACCTCTCGGCGATCCTGATTTGTATACAAGTGTACCTGAATTGGGAGAAGACGCCGATTATATCTTGTCGCCTTTTTATAGTTATACAATATAAGAGTAGAAATATGAAAGATGTAGAAGAAAGTTTCGTGTTGTCTACCAAGTATTACTTTCTTTTGAATAACTCCCTGTTAAGAAATAATTGCCTCAACAAATCTTTGTCATTCTGAATTAAAATTAAAAAAAAATGTACAAAATTTAATTTTTTGCATCATAGTGGCAAAAGAAAAAACTGTTTTGTACTACTGGCGTTAGCATTTTATCCAGGAATAAATACTAGAATTGTGAGCTGAATTCCCACACGCTCTTTACAGTTTACACGTGTCCAGTCATACCTATGAATCCGAATACAATGTGCCTGAATGCAGGTGTAACTGAATACAATGCAACCCCAAGTAAATCCACTTAGTTCACAGTCTACTAGTCAGGAAGACATTCTAGTAGACCCTATTCCTCTTTCTGCTTTGTTTATCTGAGGGGACAAGTAAAGTAACGCCCACCTGGGTTGAATGAATGAAAAATAGCAAATCCAAAAATTCTTTTAGAGTGACTAATGGGTGCAATCACTTCTGTTATGCTGTTGAAAGCAGCTTTTTTATCAGCCTGGCGTAAAAAGGATTCAAGCTCGCGGGAGCGTACACACATACACACACACCACTGGCGGATCCACAGGGGGGGGGGGGGGGGCGATCGCCTCCGCTAACAAATGAAATCAACAAGAGAGGAGCAATATGATCTGCACAAACGAATAAGAATGAAAAAACTAATGAAAAATAAAAAGTGTACAAATAACAAAGAAAACTAAATCTTTACTTAACATCTACCCACGAACACAAATTTGGAATGGAAATTTTAAAAGTAGAGTGGTTGAAATACCGGTCAGCTGGAAGGCTAGATTTATAAATTTTTGCTCGCAGAGTCGCAGACCCCTGCCCTCTGGGTCCCTCATTTGTAATGATTGAGTTTTAAACTTCGAATTTCTTTTCTTTAGTCTGTTTCTCATGTCATATGAGTACTTTCATTATTGTTTTTTTTAAGTTTTATATTTTGAATCAGAATTGCTGATTTTATCAATAATTTCCTCCGATACTTCATGGAAATAGAATGTCATAATATTTGTTTTCCATTCCATGGTGGAATGAAAAAGCAATATTAAAACAAAAGGGAAAATATTTATCGCCCAGGCCCATTATTTCGCATTTTTTCCGAGGGGAGGAGGCAAAGGGTATAATTAACTCAAATCATAATACATTTTTAGAAAACAGCAAAATATTTATGCATAGACATTTTAATTCTTAATCCAAAGGAGTGCCACTGCCCCTCCTAACCCTCCAAACTGACGGGCCTGGAATCGTCCCCCCTAAATTGAATCTCTGGATCCACCACTTACACACACAGACATATATATATATATATATATACATATCTTTATATATATATAATATGACTGTACGTTCCTAAATAGCATAAAGACTTTCGGCCCACTGAAGTGATTTTAGAGCTGTTTGCACCAATATATAGAGTGACTCATGAGGAAGGTTTAGGTATATAATTTGTGTAAATTGGTTGAAATATAACGGAGATATAATTAACAAACCTCATATTTCAAACCATTTTCATTGTTAATTTCTCTTTCTGTTATTGCCATTTTGAATTACTTTAGCCCAAAAGGCTTACCTCTGAGTTCACTCGCTCAATTTGAATATTTTCGGAAAAATAAAGAGTACTTTTGTCTGTAAATAGATTATTTCTGTTGACGAAAAACTAATGAAAATTATTTTTGCATTAAGTGGCATACATATACACTAGGTTGTTAGATTTTCGATGTCGCTGATTTTTGATGAAATTTAAAATTTCGAAGTAACGAGGTGGGGACTCCCCCGCTCCATGTAGTTAATTGTTCTCAATATATTATTTTGAGCTTCGTACACTCTCAAAAATAGAATCCTCATTTTTAGACGATTCTTCAATCGTGAAAAAAATTTCGTCATTTGTAACGATTATTTCCTTGCGCGATCACGTGACTTAAAAAAATTACTACACAAATTTGGGTAATTTGACGAAAGGTTTACTCGGAGCATTTTTCATGAAGCCATTTCGTCAAATACAACCGAAGTTTCGTGAGATTTGAGCATGCGTTTCTGAGAGTATAACTTTTGAAAACTGCCAAAAATCCTTATTAGTAATTTTCGGGGGAAGGAGGTGGAGAAGGTGATGCCCCCGATATATATGTATTATATATATATGTATAGAGAGAGAAAGAGAGAGACAGTAAGGTCACTTGGGGATCCTCTCCGGATGAAACCCTTTAGAGGGGGACGTTACATCCAGAATGAAACTAAGAGTTCTTGGAAAATCCATCTATACATAGTTGAATTACATTTACTTCAGCGTATTATAAGTGAAAATAAATGTCGTTTCCTGTAAGTTACGCCAAATAAATAAAATAAAATTTCTTAATTTTTTTTTTTTTTGCTCTACTGAAAATAATACAAACCGCATCTTTATACAAAACAGCAAAGTTATTTTTCTGGGCAGGGGGGGGGGGGGGGAAAGGGGGTTTCAACCAGTATACATATAGTAGATCACCGAGTGTTTAGCTTTAAGGGGGGAGGCAAGGATAGGCTTATGGATGCAATGCATATTGATTTTGCCGGATATCGAGTATCCGGTATCCCTTTTCTAACGTAGCCGTACTTGAAAGCTGACTCTAATGTTTGAAACCTGTAATTCTGTGCGCATTTTTAAACATCTCAAAACTTCCAAACACGGAATAATTTTTAATTTACATACACCAGCTCTGATTTTGAATATTTAAAAAAAAATCGTCGGATACCGGATATGGCATGCCTTCTAGGGGTAAGTTGTCAATTTCACTCATATCCATCGATGCGCCCCTGTATGTGCATATATACATACATACAAACCAACTACGCAGAACAACCACCACTAGGGGATAGGAACTCATACCCTAGCTTTTTTTTACGCAAGTGATTCTATCCCCCATAAAACAAATAATCTATACTTGATATCGTAGTTTATTTTCCGAACGTGCAATATTTATCTAGTAGCGTAGGTTATTTTCTCAACTTGTAATATTTTTTTGGTGAAACCAAATCTAATTGATAACAAGAAAAAATAACAAATTTGTGTCACAAGCTACAAAATGAACATAATGCAGTTCAAAAATAAGTATTTTATGTACAATAGGTATTTTATAGTAATATTTTCTACAAAAGTAAGAAATTTTGCTAACTTTTAAAAATCAAATAATATGTATTACGTTGCCTTGAAAATTGTTGTAAAAGTAAAGTGTACATAATTATTTTTGTACTTAAAATGTTCTCTTTAATTAAAAAATAAAAACTTTTTAAGATGCATATCCTATGCATATATGTTGTTTAGCATGCTGTTGAGAGAAAACCCCACAAAAAATGCATTGAAAGTAGTTTCCCTTTTAGATTTCAAAGGATTTACAGCTCCGGTTTGAAAGCAGTTCTAAGAGCAACAAACACGCCGACACCAATCTGCGCCTTCTTTTAACTGTCGATCAAAATCACTCACGTCCACCGCAACCTTTTAAAGCAACAACACCACCAAACAATACTTCTGGGGGAAGAAGTCAGGGCATTGCAGGAAAGCATTCGGGGAAAATTCAGGCGCTTGTCTTCTACCAAATGGGACCATTCTACCTCGGACGAGATATCTCGTCCTCAACCATATGAGTGACCTCCATCTTGGACGAGATATCTCGTCCTCAACTGCAGGGTGGTTAAAAGATTGTCGAAAGTTTTTGATAGTGTATGTTCAGAAGCTACAAGAGAGATCCCCATTAAAATATGCTCTAAGAAAAGCAGTTTCATGTTTTAATCCTACTATTTCTATTAATGAAGCATTGTTTGATAAGAGACTCACAAAATTGTTACTAATTTTATGCGAAAAAATTGGCCGAGTTCAATTGTAGCAGAAAGAGCAAAAGACCAACTGAAAGAAATCTGTTTAAAACCTTCTAATGTGGCAAAACTTAAAATGTATAATAACAAAGCAGAAAGACTTGATGCATTTTGGCATGATATGCTATTAAGCCAAACAAAACCTTGCAATGATGCATTATCATTAAAAGGGCAGATTTGTTTTTTCTTCATTTTTAATAACAGCTGAAAACATTTATAATGCTACTTAATATAAACATACTATAGTTTTCAAGTGGGGGCAAAGGGGAAATTCTTATCATTAGTAACGTAAATCAGGGAAATTCTGTGAGCTTGATCAGGGAAGTCGGGGAATTTTTTTCTCTCAACTCCTGTAGACAAGCGCTCTGCCCTGTTATGGCAGAGATAAAAATTTAAGTAAACCTAAATTGAGATACTGGCAACATAAGTTAAGTAATATGAAAATAAAATCTGAATTAAACACAAATTCTCAAGACAAAGTGCAGCATTTTCTTTGATAATTTTCTTTTTTTAAATCACTTTCATTTAACTTGCATTTTATAGCACTAACCATTTTTGATAATTTTTCATATCATGATAAATTGCTTATATGTGATTAATGCTTGTGTTGTGTGCTTCTGTTATTACTGGCTCCAATAATGATTTAACTCCCTGACTGTATTGGATATTAAAAAAGCAACAAGTCAATGAGAGATCCATAAAAGTGTTTGTGTTGTGTTCCTGATAAAAATACAATGTTAAATCAACTCCCTATTATAATAATTCTTCCTTCTGAAATAAACATACCAGTTTGTATATTTCAAAAATTTGGTGAGGTCCTTAAAATTTTTTGTAGGTCCTTAAAAAGTCCTTATCTTTTGTTTCGCCAAAAGGGTACGAACCTTGATACAGACTTTTTCAGTTGTACTATCTGGCTCTTTCTTTGCCTATTAAATAATTATTTCCATTGTAGATTTTGTGATTTTTAAGCCCTTAAATATCATATGTTGCCATTTGGCAACATATCTTTCATTTGAAACCCAATATTACCAGTTTTTCACATAAACAATTTTTCCCATGATTTAAACAAAAGCCAAAAATCATTTATAAAAATGTTTTTAAGAACTATGATATTATGAATTAGTTTCAAACCAATTTTGCTCCGTAAGAGAACATTTAACATATTAGAGAGGTTTTGGCACAGTTTATTTATTTATTATGATTCCTTTTTAATGTTATTGCAATGGCTTTTCAATCATTTATATAAATGTATGTCTCAGATAAATTACTACTCCAGATAAATACCATTTTTTAATTGTGGACCTTAAAGGCCTTTTTTCGGAACTTGATAAATATTAAAAGCCCTGAAATAACTGCTTTGTTCTAGAATACTGTATAGATTCTTAATACTTTAGGAAGAAGAATATTTAAAGATATGAAAAAAAAATTCTATCCAACTGGTTAATAACAATTAAGCACAGAAAATACAATGCAATAACATAGTTTTGCAATAAAGTTTGCTTTTTCTTCTTTGCCTATGTTTTGTAATAGATTTTTAACTTGTCATGCAATTTTCTGTTTCTTCAATGCATGTTTTTATTTTGTAATGTATCTTTAGCTCCATTAATTCAATCTCCATATTCTTAGCAACTTTTTACTGCATTCAGCCTGTTAAGTTAGTTTCTAATGACTACACTTTTTAAATTCCTAGTGTATGCTAATGATAATATAAAATTTACTTTATTCTTCATATCTTTCAGAAATTGATGATGACATATCAATACTTAAAGTTACACTACCAAAATTCAAGTAAGATATATTTATATGTTTTTTGAAACACATAAATTGTGTTAAATAATAAAAAAAAATCCTTACAATTATATTCTTAAAAATTTTTTAGGTTGAAGTATGATGGAAAGCCTAATTTTGCTGATCCAAAATGGCTTTCTCAGTTGTAAGTTTATTTATTATGATTATTGATTTACCCTGATAAGGACCATTAATAATTCTTGTAAAAACCTCTGCTGTAATTTTTCAGTTTTTCAGAAATGCATAAAGTTAGATTATCAGGTTCATACTTCACATGGAAATCATGGAAAACCTAGAAATGTCATGGAAATCGATGTCCTTTGCAAAAGTCGGGGAAAACATAAATTTTTGATGAAAACCTGGAAAAGTCAGAAATTGGGGACCCCTTGGAGGGAACCTACGCTCTCGTTCCAATGTCAGATTACCAAAAATTGTTCAAAAAACGCGTTCGGCGCAACATCCCCATTCGGATTTTGATATTTTTTCGTTTGTGCTGCCGTAGACAAAAATGAGCACAAACTAATAACGTTAACCTGGAATTCTGCTTTGATCTACCTGGAAAAGAAATGGAAATTTTTTTAGCTATTTGAGTATGAACCCTGGATTATATTCAGGAAACTAAACTGACTTGAATTTTTAGTATTAGAACATATCTTCATCATAGACAATGAAATAAGCTTTGAAAGTCATTGTCTGCAGGTTCAAAACCAGGGCTTGAAATTACCGGTCGTTAGTTGTATTTTGCAACTAAAAAATTCCGTTTGACGACCGGGATTTCGCATCCAGTCATCACTTTTGATGTCTAACCTTTCATAAAACTTTTAGTTTAACAATCACAATGTTTCACCGTCATTATTATTAATTTTTAAATATGATATAACTTTATACAATTACATTTTTATGAGCAAATTTCATCTAATCTTCTGTATTTTGAGTATTTACAATACCTGTGAAGATTTTCGTAATGTCTTCACCTTCAAATTTTTGAATTGAATTTTTATTTATTTGTAAGTAACACTTGATTGTAAATAACACTTGAAAAAAAAGTTCTCATATTTTATTAGGCACTGATTAAAATAATCATTTATATAGATGCATAAACTTAAGAAAAATGGCAAAATTCTCAAAAGTTACTAAAATAAAATGATTTTCGCTAACATTTTTCTCTTACTTATGAATAATTTTCTCATGTTAAGGTTGTGATGTTTTGCTATATTTTTAACAAATGCACTACTGTCTTAACAGTTTTGAGTTGATTTATCTGCCCAAGCAATTTGAATTATTTAAAAATGATGCCTGGCCGAACATTTTTGGCAACTAAAACAAATAATCTAGGTGCCAATGAGGCCTAACTTCTCCATTCTAATTTCGAACCCTGTTCAAAACCACTTAACCACTTTATGGATCATCTTTAGAAACTGATTCAAATCACAAAGAAATAGAACTTGGGACCAGTAATAGACTGCAATCTAAAGCATTTCATTTTAACTATTTATTTAAGTAAAGTTGTCTTGAATGGAAGATTGATTTTGTATTTTTCATGTTAAATAGCAGTCGATTATTAATTACATTATACAAATTAAATGTGCATCAGGTGTACAGGAGCTATCTGATAGGTCTATCTGGCTAATTTTTAAGTATCCGGTACCCTTTTATCAAGACCTATGATCTGTGGGACAGTGAGCCACATTGTTGTGAGGATGTCGACGCAGAGTAAAGTTCAACACACATTCTATGTGAATGTGACTATTTTTCTGCACAGCAATTTGAATATCCAGGATACCACTATATCGAACCCTGGGAACTACCCAGTATCCCTGCTACTGAAATTTGTTTCATTACTACTGAAATTTGTTTCAGCCATTGGTCTGTTTCAGACATAATTAAGGGAGTTATTACAATAGACCTGTGGTCGCAGTGCAGCTCCTTGGAGCCACCCCAAAAATCAAGTCATTCATTCAATTACTTTGATGTAAGCGTTACTACCAGCCATCTTGCTTGAAGCAAATTTAAAAGAAAGCTATACATTGGTACCTTTTTAGATGTCAATATTTAGTTTTAAAATATTTTATTTCCAAAAAATTTTTTTAAACTGCACTGGACGAAAAACGATTCAAGTTAATTCAACAGATTCACAACAAATAGTAAAGTACTGGATCATATTATAAAAATTGCTATAAATATTTCAAAACATAGAGCCTTGAAAACATCAACATAATGACACTTTAAATGTATTATAATAAAATTAGTCCCCTCTTTGATAAAGGAACGTTAATAGCTACCTAATATACCGTTTGCCATTGGTTATCAGTTTTAGCAACTTTATGGCCTATGCCAACAAAATGATTCTAGCATTTCTTAATCGGTTAAGCTGAAAAATGCAGATTAATCCCTCCGCCACTAACATAACAAATAACATAGAACATTTCATACTTCTTTACACACTGTAACTAACAAAATAGCTTGCACTTATCAATATTACACTGTTTCAACATGTAAAAGCCAAATATAAATTATTTTGAACCCTGAAAGTTTAAAAAGTTAGTCTTTAGCATTAAAAGTTTTTAGAATATAAAGGTTTTGCAAAATGACGCCATTTATTATTATTTTTTCCCGTCTGCTGGCAGTGGGTAATTCTAAAGCAAATTATCTGAATTTTAAAAATATCTTAAAGAGTAAATATTACTTATTAAAATATCAACTTTTTAAACTTATTTGCACAAAAGGATACACAGCATTTTTTTCAATTTTAAAGAAATGTTACTCCTCTGTTTAAGAAGTGCAGTTTAAAATTAAATATGTTTTCTTTTTCATAAAAGTGGTGATAATTGAAGAGTATATTGTGAATTTTCAATCAGTTTAGAAATTTATTTCATCTTATTTATTTCAAAAAAAAAAAAAAAAACTAAATGGTAATAAAACACTACAATGAAAACATAAATGAAAATTTAGTGTAGCATAATATTAATGATATGCACATAGCATTATGAAATAAATTAGACATTTATTTAACAAAGTATTTATGCTGTGAAAGATTATTATTTACCATAAAAACTAAACTTGTCTGCTATAAAACTCAGAGCTCTGCTTCATTCTTTTTCGCTCATTTATAGTTACTAATAGAGATATTCAAAAAATAAAATAATGAATGCTCTGGTATGAGTTTATGTAATCTGTAAAATAGGAAAACTTAATTTAAAAGAGGATTTTGCACTTTTTTCTGTTTTGTTTACAGCCACTTATGTATTGAAATGTGCAATCCTTTACACCTTGATATGAAGTCTTTATCGGGCGGGTAAATATTTATGTAATATTTTCAATCAAACTTAAAATTGTTGATCATTTTTATTTTGCATTAAAACGTAGAAACTGGGCAATAGAGCTTACCTAACTTATTGTTTTCTCTTGTAGTTCAACTTTCAAAATTTACATTTGGCTAGGAATAAAATCTTTTAACAAAATGATTAGATTTCATTTATATATATATCAAATTACAGTAATTGTAAAAAAATTTAATAAAATTAGAATAAATTAATTTATGAAAACATTGAACAAACTTTTAAAATGTGGAACATTTTTGGAGAAAGATTTTGGCTTTGAAAAAGTTTGTTCCAGAAAGCATAACAAATTTCTGTCGCAGGGATGGTGACCTCCATCCTCCATATCTAAAAACCCGAATTAGTCCAGAATTTGTATCAAGCTGTATGGGAAAGGGTTAAGGTATTTACACAAGTTCTTCAGGCTGTTTTTTCCTTTTTAAAGCAATTTTCCAAACCTCAAATTTTAGTCAGTTTCCTATGTTAAACAAATTTATTTATCTATTTTGTATAAGAAAGGGGGGAAAAAAGCAAAAATGGGACTAATGCTTCAACAATTTAACAGTAAATTACTGCCCCCCCCCCCTTTCTCTTCCAAGAAATTTAATTTTCACTGCTGTAATTATTTAATTTTACTTTTATTCGCAATTTCCTTGGTTATTTGAAATCAAATTCCACTTTTGCAACCTTATAGATGTTTTATATTTAAATATGAAATTTTCTTCTTAGTCAATATCAAATTCAAGCACAAACAGAAGAGAGAAAAAAAATAGAAGCAAACCAGTTAAAGATTTTGGATAAAATGCGAAAAGAGGTGGGTATTAATGGTATTTAAATAATAATTCAGTAAAGTCTCAAATTTGGATGTCTAAATTTTAGGCTTCTCTAAAATCTAGA
This sequence comes from Octonoba sinensis, assembly GCA_038502835.1. Classification (NCBI taxonomy): domain Eukaryota; kingdom Metazoa; phylum Arthropoda; class Arachnida; order Araneae; family Uloboridae; genus Octonoba; species Octonoba sinensis. The sequence goes on from CM076604.1 coordinate 69,610,482, forward strand.
CATTTTACAAACCATCATATGAAATTTTTTTATTGCATAATTTTGTTACAAAGAAATATATTATTTATCTCTTAGGCAGATTACACGCTATTTTGAAACTTGCTTCTTTAGCTTTATTAAGCAGTTGTCCTATGTTGTGCATAGGTATTACAGGGTTACTACCGGTCACCAAAGTCACGGAAGTCCCCGAAAAGTCACCAAATCGGAAAAGGGGTCATAGAAGTCCCCAAAAAGTAACGAAACTGGATAACCAGTCACGAAAAAATTCGACGCCCCCGAATTTTTTTTTCTTGGCCATGATCGCCGCAATTCGCGGCGCAGCTATTTTTAAAAATGAAAGTGGAGTTGATTAATGCAGTAGATAGTAGATATAACATTGATTTTAAATCATTTTGCACTTTTGTATTAGACGTGTGATTTTTCCGTACTTTCGATAAAAATTTCATTTTTGCAAAAATTCGTATTTTTGGAAGTTTTTCTTTTCTATGATTTTTTTAACGTAGCCTACGTACATGCCTGCCAAATGTTAAAAATTACGGGTAAAATTTGCACGAGTAGTCCGTTTTTTGTGCTTTCATGGGCCAATACTGATTTTTTGAGCATTTCAAAATCCAGTTGCATCAGCTTCGGTAAAACTTCCTAATTCTGGTTTGCTATCGGATTCTTCCTCTGGGACATCAATAACTTCGAGTTTAAAATTATTTTTAATCTTTCTCAAGTTTCAACTTCTGTAGTAAATGACTTGCCCTGACGTCATTTTGCTGCGCCCCCTCGAAATTTAATCAAATTAAGGAGTTTTTAAAATTCATTTTTAGGTTTAAGGTTTTAGTGACCATATCAGTAGAATATAATTATTAAATATTGCAGCCTTATGAAGAATATAATTTTAAAAATATTTTTGCTGGAAAAAAAATTTATCTTATTTTTTTTTTTTTTGCATGAAATTAAATGTTTTTCAATGTCACTAGGTTTTTACCCTTTTAAGTGCTCATTATATATTGTTACAATATAAATAAATAACATTTCTTTCTATTTTCTTTTAATATATTTTAAAAACATGTAAAAAATTTAGCAGTTTTTCATAACTATAGTGTTCATTAAATTCGACAAAATACTAGTCCTAATGTTTTTAATTCTGCCTCTTTTTAACCGACTTCACAAAGGAAAGAGGTTATACATTCATATTGTATGTATGTCGTTTTTTTTTTTTTTTTTTTTTTTTTTTTGTCCACTCGTAACTTCTCACCGGATGAACGGATTTTCATGATTTTTTTTTATCAATCGAGGGTGGTTTCCCATAGGTCCTGTACCTTCGTTTGACCATATTCGATAATTAGAAAAAAGTTATGGGCAGAAATGTAGTCATTTTTTTGTTTTTTCATCCATAACTTTTGACTAAATAAACCGATTTTGATGATTTTTTCTTTAATCGATAGAGGGTCGTCTAACTCAAATATTGCAAATCAATTTGACAACATTTGTTTTTTGGAAAAAACGTTACAGGTGAAAAATAAGGATTTTTTGTTTTAATTGGAAAGGCTTGGCTTGATTTTTCTTTGTTGGGAAATCTATTAATAAATATAAAAGTCATTGTTGAAAACATGTTTGTTTCCATGGGCTATAATATTAAAAGCAATTATAGCAAGAGTTCGACTGAAGGCTTCTCTGTGGCAAAAATTAATCCAATCAGCTTGTTTGCTAAAATTGACTTCAAAAGGGAATTTATCATACAAATGATTAGTTTTTAGTGCCATTCGTTCAAAGAAGTTTTGCCCTTTGATATGGATTCTTTAAACAATAGAGTATTTATATACAAAATGTATTTACACTAAAAAGGATAAAATAAAATAATTTTTATAAAAAAGCAGAACCGACTTCAAATTATAAATTGCGCTAAAAAGTGAAAAATAAATTCATTCTTTAAACAACATCGATGTGACTTTTAAACATAGTTTTAGAAGTCGGTGCAAAATTATGAGTCTAATGACCATTATACCATTTGCTACTTCCTATTGGAACTGTTGCTAATTCTGCGAAAATATATATATTTGTAATTGGGATTCATGATTACAAAAGATTTTATCTATCCTAATTTTGCACGGACTTCTAAAACTATGTTTTAAAGTCACATCGATGTTGTTTAAAGAATGAATTTATTTTTCACGTTTTAGCGCAATTTATAATTTGAAGTCGGTTCTGTTTTTTTATAAAAATTATTTTATTAATCTTAGAAATTCATTAGTCAAGTAGCTCAAATTAATACACATATATATTAATAAAACATCTACTATGGTGTACACAAGTATTAAAAGTTGATGCTCGAAAACATGTTTATTTCTTTAAAATATGCAATGAGTTTTTACAGATTTAATTCAGACTTTATGTATTAATATAAGTTCCGAAGAATGTAGGACTTAACACACTTTTTTTTGTTTGACATTGAGCTCCAGTAATTAAAAATTGTAAAAACAAAATTAAACAATTTATATTAATAAATTCAGCATTAATTTGTCCTTTTATTTAATCATTATTAAAAATAAAAGTTTTTAAGAACAAGTTTCACGAAAATATACTAGGTCACTAAATAACTTTACAAAGTCCCCGAAAAGTCACTAAAAAGTCACCAAATTATTGACTTTGTGAAACTTGGTAGACACCCTGTATTACCAAGGATCCATCCAGTGCACCGCTTTTTTGGGGATAGGGGGAAACATGCCATTAAACATACCTGCCATGTTAAAAAAAAAAAATGGACATGCATATTTTAAATAATGAAACTAAACTTTATCTTATTTTTTAATTCCATTCAACAAAAAATAAATATAGGTCTATTTATTGAATTTCAGAATACTTAGTCTACCTATAAAAACATGCTACTGTTTGTTAAGAGTTTATATAAAATTTTAAATGCTGAGAAGAAATTTTTTGTCAGGGACCATTCATAAATGATGTCATGCTTTTTCCCCACATATTTGACCCCCTCCCTCTTTGTCACAAAATGTTAAACTTCAATGGACCCCCCGCCCCCCCCCCTTTGTTATGCGTCACGCTGTGTTGCATAAGCAGAGATGTCACATTTGTTACTCCCTCCCCTTGTCACATTTTGTCATAATTTCACCCCCCCCCCTCGAAGTGCTACATCATTTATGAATGATCCCTTACCAAATTGCTTGTTTGGTCTTAAATAAAACATATTTATTCATCTTGAGAACACAAATTCCTAAATGTTGCAGATTCTTATTTTGAAAGTTTAAAACTGTTATGAACTTCCTGAGTATTACAACATCTAATTTTTTCATGAATATCCAAGGAATCTTAAGGGGGGGAAATACGGGTAGAGGTCTCAAAAAATTAAAAAAAAAAAATTTCTTCATAACTATCCTCTACAACTATTCAATAATATACCCTGAAAATTTCAAAGCAGAATTCCAAGTCATTTAAAAGTTATAAGCATTTGAGCGAGCGCCTCTAATGGAGTGGTTGAACAGGTAGCCCCTCATTCATGAATGACCTGAAGGGTATTAGAGAGACAGAAGAACGTTAGCAGATGTCCTTTTATTTCTTTTAACAATTGAGACCTCGGATAGAAATTTCTATAAGTATTTAAAAAATTGGTTCATTACTGTCTTAAATTTACCTTCACTACCACTCTTTTTTTTCAAACACCTTTTTCTCGAAACTCCTTTTTTTTTTTTGAATTGCGTACACTCACTCTAGCTTGCAGAGTTTTTGATCAATCCTTATCAAATTTAGTACACATTTTCTTCATATATATACGCTCTAGTTGAACTAGAATCATGAGCATATCTTTTTTTTTTTACTTTTTTATTGTAAAAAAAAATTAAAAAATGGTTAAAAATTGTTCTTACTTTTTCCATTCTTAAAAAAAATAGAAATTTTCAATTTTTTGTGAAGAGACACTTATAAAAAAAGTAAATTTTAAAAAAATTGACCTTCAGGATGTTATGTACGTAAATTGCAGATCCAGGTGGCGACTTACAATGTGCAGCAGCTGATATCTCCACTATTTTTCAAGTAAAATGTTTGAAAATTTCAGTAAATGTTCTTCAATATATCTATAAAATAACCTCAAAATCTCAATAAAATATATTTATTCGTTATATGTTGAAAAAAATCATGAAAATTGTTCTTAATACGTCATCTTTACACCTATTTTCCCCTAAAAAAAATGTTGGGACTTTCTTTTGTGCAATTTTGTTTCATTGAGCGTGGTCGGCTCGATTGCTGATTGCACATTCATTGGCTGAGAGAACCTTTGCTCTGCCTTAGCAAAAAAAAAAAGAATTGCACTAAGTTCAGATGGAAAGAAAAAATAGTGCCCTCCCTGTCCCCCAAAGAGTTTTTCTGCTTGCACCACTGTGATACTGTCATCACCAGAGTCCGACAAAAACGCGAAAATCTTAGGAGCCAGGGAAAGTTTTTAGGAGCCAGCTTTTCATTTGCGAACTAGTCGCCACCTGAAAAACTAGTCGCCAAGACATTTTTTTAGTCGCCCGGGCGACCTGGTGCCCGGGATTTGTCGGATCCTGGTCATCACATATGACAATGGTACTGCATAACTGTCTTTCTTTCCTGGATTTGGTCACCACCCTGTACAAACAAACATTACAAAATAAAGGGAAAAGTTACTATAAATGAAACAGCAAAAAGTAAGAAGAGTGGACACTGGACATGTTCTTTGTAGCTCCTTCAAAACATTTGTAAACACATCATACATTGCAAGCTGATCTTTTTTAAATACCTTTGCAAAAATATTCTTATTGAAATATCTGCTCTTGTTCCATACATAAATAACATTTGCATAAATATGGGGGCAATGTTAGATTAGTTTTGTGACAAGCGAAATGCTAATGTTCTAAACTTCAGAAAAGTCCAAAACTTGTAATTGCCGGAGTCCAGTGGATTTCAAATTTGAGACTTTGTACTGTACTTAGTTTCAGTTCAATTTTCTGGAAAAATAAGAATATCTTTTTTTTTTTTTAGCGTTTAACGAAGCAAGTAATAGAAGCTATTGAGCCACATAAGAAACAAGTTCGTGGATGTCTAGAAGTTCCTGGTAAGTGTATACCATAACTGAAACTTAATTAATTTTTGACATATGCAATATTTGTAACAAAAGGAAATTCTGTATTATGATCTGCTCAAGAAGTTTCCCAGAAAAAGTTACTATTGTGTTTTATTTCCAACAATCTCTCCCCCCCCCCCCCCCCCGCCCAAGAAATATGAAATATTAATTGTATATTAATTGTAAAAACTGCTTTAAATTTTAAGAATAAATAGACAGTCTTAATTTTTCTTGTGCTAAAATAATACATTAATGCATTTTAAAAACAGACAGAAATTGTTTCGTACTTCAATTTCTTGTTTTGTCAATGTTTAATCTAACCGAACATCTTGTAAATTTTTTGCTCTTAGATACTCATAATTCATCATAGAGCACATGGTCTTTTATGTAATGTATTTGCTGGACTCAAATGATTAATTCCTCCTTGTTCATCTCAGAAATTACTCCTGAAATGAATGAAGTTATTGATGAAGCTTTGAGGCAGAATTTGGAAACCAGAGTCACTCAGACAGGAAGACATAGCCTTTGTAAAAAAGATATAGAGACTTTGTGTCTTAGTAACTGGTTAAATGATGAAGTAAGTGATCATCTTTAAATGTTTATTATGGATATTTTTAGCCTATTAATGTTCGCATTCATCCAAGACCAAGAAAATGACATTGTTTTTATTTTCCTTCATTCTATATAAAGGGCCATTTCACAGTATTTTCTAAAAATGTAGAGTCCGCAACGTGAGACTTTTTTTGTTATAACTACGTAATTTACAGTTTAATTATCACCAAATTTTATTTTTATATAATGTGCTGAACACATTATTTAAAAATAAAATTTTGTAGTTTATAACAAAAAAAGTGTCATGTTGCGGACTACATTTGGACAAAATACTGTGAAATGGCCCTAAATATAACATCAAAGAAAACCTTTTTCAGCAAACAAACTAACATAGGTACAGTATGGCTCTTATAACATGATGCCTGACCTCGGAAAAAGTTCATTTTTTAAGGAGAATGAGTTGAAGAGGAGGAATTCTTAGATTTCCTCTGTGCCAATAACCATTATTTGAGAGGCAAACCTGTTTTTCTCACCCCTATTTTAAGATATGGAATTGTTAAATCCTTTGTGTATCCAACATGGATGAGATTTTTCCATCTTTTGATGGAATTCCAGCTTTTTGTGTTTTTGTTCTGTGAAATGTTCCGCCTTCTCTGTTCTCTATGACATCAGCATTTTCATTAGCTTGTGAGATTGCTTGTCTTCACGGAGTGATGGATCCACAGGGGGGGAGGGGCGATCACCCCTCCCAACAGATTGAAATCCAATCGAGGAGCAATAGGAACAAAATCCCCTAAAAAAGTGAAATGAAAAAGAAAATTTTGAAAACAAAGAAAACTGAATCCTTACTTGAAACCTACTCATAAACAAATTTCATCATTCCACGACAGGGAGTTGGAAATTTTGCAACTAGAGTGATTGAAATACCGGTAAGCTGGACAGCAAAGGAGATTGATTCTTCACATTGTTTTGCAATAGCCAGAAGTGTTTACAGAGTTCAATCTTGATGCGAGAAAAAGATATGAACAGATTATCATCACATAACATTATATCATATCCTTAGACTTTTAAAAATTTTGGCTGTTAGACTCCTGTTCTCTGGTTCCCTCATTTGTAATAATTCCCCCCCCCCCTCCCCATATTAATATTACTACTTTCAATAAACTTTTATTTCATTTTATTTGCTACTTCATCCATAATTTGCCCTAATAAGACATGGAAATTGGAGGTTGGGGGTGCGGGGTGAAAATTGTTATGCATTTACCAGGACGTTTGATTTTTATCGCGGTTAGGGGGGATTGAGTAATATTTATAAAAAATCAATACGCAAAAATAAAAAAAATGCAGGCATTTCTTTATATGAAGAGAGAGTTAGGAAACGGGGCCAGCTCCCATTGTCGCCCATTTCTTTCCCTGTACTTCTCCCTTGCCACAGCATAGGCAGGGGAAACTGGTGTGCTGAACACAAGTGATTTCTACAGAACAATACTTCGATTCAATGCCCAAAGATTTCTTTAAGGATATAGTCAACCTGATGTTTAATAACAGGGTGGGGACACATCCGGGAAATCAAGGAATTCTCAAGGAAGTTTTATGTTCTGGAAAATATCAGGGGATATTTAAAGTTTCCCCAAAGATCAGGGGAAATTTTTGTTTCTAATATCGAAACCGGCAAGCATCTGGAGTTTCGTTTGCAGAATTTTCATTGTGGTGTGGTCAGCTGGATTGCCGATTTGTCATTGGTTGAAAGCGTCCTTTCTCCCATTAAGCAACAAAAAAAAGTATCTCTTTTTTTTTTTGTATGAGTTAAGAAGACTTTGCATAAGAAGATGCTTGTCATTGTTTATGCTTCCGAGAATCCGCCAGTTTTGGTCATGTTCAAAATTTGGCCTAACACTGCTCTCAAGCATAGCGAATTTGGGATTTGGTACTATGAAAGATACTGCAGTGGTGCAACAAGGGGAGCACAAAGAGCCCATGGCCCCCTCGCCCCCAGACTGATGATTTGGAATTTTTCCAAAAATATTTTCTTTACTCAATAAAAAAACGATATGTATCTTTCGAAAATAAAGTTATAAAAGCATTAAAATAATGATGGAGGGGGGGGGGGGGTGATCTTCATTCTTATAAAAAACGTATATCTAAAAAAATTTAAATTTTAGATTTAAAATTCTCATTAGTTGCATGTTATTTTCTCTTTTCTTTCACCCCTCAAAAGAAAAAAGGGATTTGTATGAAGTTCAGATGGAAAAGTACAGTCCATCTCTCTCCCCCTAAACAATTTTTCTGGCTTCACCTGGGATACTCTCATTATATATATCATCGCATGTCTGTCTTTATTCTATATTAAGGACACTTTTATTTGCAATGAATTGGTCATTAATAATAAGCCTAAGGATATTGAAATAGTCTGGGTGGAGTTGCTGAGAGAAAAGGATAAGAAGTTACATTTGGGGAATGTTTACAGGCCGCCTAATGTTAGTGAGGATCAAGAAGAGGAGATGTATAGTGTTGTTAGGGACATGTCTGGTTAGGGCTCGGTCGTCATAATGGGGGATTTCAATTTCCCAGGCATAGACTGGAATAGTTTTTACATTATGGTAGGGAAAAAGATTTTCTGAAAGTGATTGGTGACTTTTTTAGATCAAGTTGTTACCCAGGGGACCAGGCATGATGCTATTTTGGATCTAGTTTTTTGTGATGTTGGAAGTTCTGTTCAGGGGTTGAGTATAGGAGAACATATTGGAGATAGTGATCACAATTAGGTTTTGGACCAGTTTCGATGCTCACATAGGGGAAAATTTCAGATTTGTACCTAACTTCAGAAATGTTGATCATGTTGCACTTAGGCAGGGTTTGAAAGGGGTTTTTTTTTCTTCTGGGTTGGAAAATAGTCAAGCTGATCTTCAGTGGGAAGAGTTTAAGGGGAAATTGGAGAAAACAGTGATGGATTATGTTCCTTTTAGAAAAAAAGGGGGATTTCACGAAAATTTGGCCCATGTGGTTCTCTAGGGAAGTGAAAGAAGCTCTCAATTATAAGCAGGCCACTTTTCGGCAACTTAAAGCGACTGGGTGCCATGCTGGTGCTTGCAGCTAACATTGAAAGGAATCCTAAGAAACTTTTTGCTTATGCTAATTCAGGAAAGCTCGTAATAAATACTCAGGTAGGCCCACTAGTGAATGAGAACGGGAACTTGATTCAAAATAAGAGTGATATTGCTGATATTCTAAATTTTTTTTACAGTGTATTTAAGAGGAACTGTGTCTCAACAGTTAACATAAGCGAGACGCAAGCTAATACACAGCTTGAGGATTTTGTATTTTCTCGGGATGATGTGTTGTTTCATTTGAAAAAGATTAAAGCAAATAGGGCTCCAGAACCTGATAATGTTTATCCAAAAATTTTAGTAGAATGCGCAGAGGAATTAGTGGATGTTGTCTTGACTATTTTCATATCTTCTTATAACTCGGGGACTGTGCCAGCGGATGGGAAGCTGGCAAACATCGCTTTTCAAGAAAGGGTCTAAGCTAAGACAGGAAATTATATGCCTGTGAGTCTTACTTCAGTTCTTTGTAAAATTTTTGAAACACTGATCAAAATCGAAATAGTGAATTTCCTGGGGGCAAACGGAGTGTTGACTGGTTTTCAGTATGGTTTTAGGAAGGGTAGATCCTGTACAACGAATTTCTTGCATTTCTATGACAAGGTTACCATGGCATTAGATAATAAAAAGTACAGATGTTGTTTACATTGACTTTCAGAAAGCGTTCGATAAAGTACCGCATGAAGCTCTTCTTAGCAGACTTGCTAATATTGGTATCGGATTAAAAACTTTAATTTGGGTTAAAAATTGGCTGACTGGGAGAAAACAGAAAGTAGTAGTGAAGGGCAATTATTCTCAGTGGATTGATGTTTTAAGTTGTGTTCCACAAGGTTCAGTTTTAGGGGCTATATTATTTATTATTTTTATTAATGATATTACTCAGAGTATTTCTGGGAACATCAATATCTTTGCTGATGATGTCAAAGTCATGGGAATTGTAGACACGGAGGAACAAGTCAATCAGTTTCAAGAGGATTTAAATCAAATTGCTAGGTGGGCAATTAAGTGGGGTATGTCTTTTAATGTTGGGAAATGACAAGTGCTTCATTTTGGTCACGGGAATAAATATGCAACCTATTATTTACAAGGTTTCATCATTAGGGAAGCAGAAGCAGTTGTTGATCTAGGAGTATTGATTAGTCACGACTTCAAGTCCAGTCAGCAGTGTAGCATAGTGAGTACAAAGCTAACAGGATGCTTGGGTTTATCAATAAAGCTAAGGAAGTTGTGTTGCCATTATACAGAAGTTTGGTGAGACCTCATTTGGAGTATGCTGTTCAGTTTTGGTCTCCTTACCTAAAGAAGGATATTACTTTATTGGAAAGGATTCAAACGAGGGCTACAAGATTGGTAAGTGGTCTTTCAGACTTAGATTATGAGGTTAGGCTTAAAAGGCTCAATATGTATAATCTTGAGCAAAGAAGAGGCAGAGGGGACATGATTCAGTTGTTTAAATCATTAAAATAGAAAATGTTGATGGACTGCAGCTATGTGCTGAAAGTAGAATTAGATTTCATTGTTTTAAGCTTTTCAAATCTTAGGCTAATCTTGAAATTAGGAAAAATTACTACTTCTATAGCGTTGTAGGCAGTTGGAATAGTTTACCAGAAGCGACTGTTAATTGCAGTGCTGTAAAAACATTTAACCCTTTCGGGACGGGCACTGCAGTCAGCGAGCCGCTGCCACTGGACGGGGTTCTAGCAGAATGGATTGTCACTTGAGGACGGGCGATTTGCGCTGCTAAGCCTAACTTTGGAAGAAAATTCATAAAAAATTAATTTTTTATTCAATTGCTTCAAAATTTGGTACATTATAAGAAAAACTTGTTGTCAGCTATAAGGATAAATTTTAAAACTTCATCATAATATTTTCCGTAAAAATTTTATAAAATTAATTTTAGATTGGTGAAATTCTTGACTCACCTCAAAAAGTTATGTATGAAAAACATTAAAAAAAAAAAATCACAATTTAGTTCACGCAGCATATAGGTACAAATAAAATAATACAAATTATTTTATTGATAAAAATTATCTCTGCTGTCGCGGGATGTAAAAGGCATGCATGCTGCAAATTATGTGCCTGATAGTATGTCAGTATCAGAGTCACTATCACTTTCCAGTTCCTTTGAAATACAGGGTTGCCACAGGCGACTAAAAAGCAACTATTTGCAACTATTTTCAGCATCAGGCGACTATGGCAACTATTTTCTTCGAAATCGGGCGAAAAAGCAACTAATTTTTCCAAGAGGCAACTATTAGGCGACTTTTTTTTTTTTTTTTTGCCTCTTTTGAAATTCTTTTATTCAAATGCACCAAAAAATATTTTTGAGAAAAAAATTTTCTTTTATTTTACGGAAAATTGTGCCATAATTTTTCAAACTTCCATCTTGGCCCAAGCGACTGCCTACACTTCATATTGACCTTGAAGCAATTGCCAATGAAGCTGACACTGCTGCCAATGAAAGAGGTTAGTTTGCTTTTTTCATGGGTGATTTGGTAGTCAACACAGAAGCTGTGCCGTGTGCATGCGATATGCATTTCAATATCGCGATATGCGCCTTTTCTCTTTATTTTTCTGTAACCCTTACCTTTTCTCTCGAACACTGGCAACCAATGACAGTGGTGCTTGACCACAATATCCACGGTGTTGCGCGGCGAAGGATTGCAACGATATGTCCGAAACACCCAATCATCACATAGACGGACATGTGTTTTTTCTGTATTTTTGGAAAGTTTTGAAAGTAGCCTAGCCTGCCAACTTTTACAAACTACGAGTAAAATTTACGCATTTTTTCTGTTTTTTTGCTCTTTAAAGGCTTGGTCTTGATTTTTTACGCATTTCGAATTACGATTGCATAGGCTTCAGAAAAACTTTCTAGTGCTCATTTACTATCAGATTCTGCATCTTGGAGCTCAATAACTTTGAACTTACCATAACTTTTAATCTTTGTTACATTTCAACTTCTGTAGTACAAACTTGCACGGGTGTCATTTTGTCACGCCCACTTGAAAAATTCGACCGAGAATAATATAATTTGTGTCAAAATTCTTGTAAGTTTTAGTGATCATACAAGTTAATTACAAGAATTAAATATTTCAGCCTAGTTAATAATCTAGTTTTAAAAAATATTTTTTCGAAAAAATATTTTTTATATATATATGTATATATATTTTCTTTGGCATGTAATTTCAAATTGATTTTTTAAAATTTTTGATTATCTCTAGCAATTGTCTATTGGGTGATTTTTCCAATATTATAAAATAATTGTTAAATTTGTGAAAAAAAGTAAACTTAATGTTTTTGATATTGTCTCCTCTTGGTCTTAGAATTTCATTAATCAAGTAGCTCAATATTATACACGTATCTAAATAAGAGATCAGCTATTGTGTGTTTAAATCTCAAGTATGTTTATTTTCTATTAATAACCTTGCTCTTCTCTCTCATATTGCAATCTTTTTTTTTACTTCACTCCTTATTCATTTATATTTTTAATCTTTGGTAGATATGAAATACTTATTTCAGTTTAAGAAGTTAATGCTCGGAAACGTGTTTATTTCATATAAAAATGCAATTGCTTTTTTATAAATTACACTGTATTCATAGCAACTCTTTATGTAGAAATATAAGATCCGAATGTAATAAATAAGTACCCATCACTGAACAAGTTAATTAAGACTTGTTTGTCATTGAGCCGTGGCTACTATTTAGGCTACTATTTTCGTGCTTTTATGCTACTAAAGCAACTATTTTTATTCCATTTCTTCTGTGGCAACCCTGGAAATATCAAAACTATCATCACTATTTGAGTATGAAGCATTCACTAATTGGGTGTATTCCTCTTTTTTAAAATTTAGTTTTCTCTTAGCCGTTATAATAATAAAGCATTTGTCAAATGATACAAGAAAATCTCCTCAGAGCGCTAGCCAAATCCGAATAGAAATGAAGGCAAGGAAGCAAACCCCTGAATATCTATATATCGACAAAAAGAGAAATAAAACTATTTGGAATGATCAGAACAATTTGCATGTGTTTATATCAGCTGATCCAGTTAAAGCTAAAGCTTGTTTATTTTCATTACTCATTGCCACTGCTACTCTGTCATAAATCCTTCCCTCCTACCGAACCAAGAAAAAAAGAATAAAAAAAGCTATGGAAATGAAGGTCAACATTCTCCAGTCTCCACATATTACACCATAACAGTCATAGGGCCCTATCTAGTATCAAAGAGAATTACTAATATTTCATTCCATCTGAAATCCCGTATACGGTACACCCGTCCTCAAGACTATTAGAACAGCGAGACTTATTCGTCACACCCGGCTGTGAGGTGGCGCTCTCTGGCGGTTCGTATACGTCACACCCGTCCCAAAAGGGTTAAGAAAGCTCTTGATGTTCATTGGGGACTGCTAAATTGACTAGGACCAGCCTAGCTGGACCCTGAGTCTATTGCTATTCGTCACTTTTGTATTTGTATATGACAATGATGGCGTGTAATTCACAATTAAAATCTTAAAATCAGGGAAGTATAAGGGATTTTTTTTCCTTTGAATTCTGTTTCCATCATGAATAAGTTGGGAAATATTAGTTTTTGTTTTTTTAATCTGGTATGAAAAGGTTTCATTTTCGTGATTGCAAATTTTTTAAAGGGGGGGGGGGGGTTCGTTATCGTGATTACAATTTTTGCCTAGCTTTTATTTTGATTTAAAATAATCAATAAAATTTTCGTATTTAATTTGTTATAGCCTGATTGCATTCACCATTTAAAGAACGAGTGCTACTGTCCATGTAATCGACATTGCGGAAAATTTGCAAATTCGGCATTCTGCCAAAAATCAATCACTTTATTTTTAGCTTTTAAATATGGAATTTTGGTTTTAATTCTTGGTCGAATTGTTATTCAATCAATTGCTAATTGCATTCGAAAACATTTCTTCTCATAAAAGGTTTATTTTTATTTATATCTCACGAGCAGTAGAGTTCTGCAAATACCATAAATAGTTTTGCTCAATCACCCTAAATTTTTTGCCCCCGTTTTGGTTTTTTCTGTTGGCCTTAGAAATTAAAGTTACATTCAAATTTAACTTAAAATGAACTAAAATACTTGTAAGGATTTGCCAACATAATTTGACTGTGGACTTTTGTGTGAGGAATACATAGTAAAGTTTTTGAGAATAAATGAGCATTTATTAAACAAGTTAAAAACATAACAATCTATAGGACCTCACATAAATATCACACATCCCCGAAGTAAAGTATCAACATCAAAATTCACCAAATGAATGAAAAATCACCGGAGTCAAAAAAAAGGTAACCATTCATCCTCACTGGTTCTTAGACAAAAAAAAAAACCGTCGATGTTGGATTTTCATCCAGTTGGTTAATCACCGACAATCCATTCACTGAGGCAAGCGAGAAAAACCTCACACAATATGGTTGGCCAGGTGATGTCCTTCAGCAGAATGCTGCTATCCAAATCGGGAAGTATTTAGTTTCATGGATGCAGACCTTCTCCCAGGATTGAAAAAGGGCAGAGTGCTACTGTAAAAAAAAGGGCACTTTTCCAAATTTAGGGCATCTTACCGAAATAAAGTGCACATGTAATTTGAAGTAGGGACCATTCATAAATGATGTCACACTTTTTTCCATATTGGACCACCCCTCCCCCCTTTGTCACGTGTTACGCTGTTGCACAAGCAGAATGTCACACTTCCTGGTACCCCTCCCCTTGTCACAATGTCACGAACCCCCCTTCTCTCTATGAGCGTGACATAATTTATGAATCATCCCGTAGTAATACTTTAACCCATGCCATACTTTAACATTTTAGGGGCCATTCTCCACTGTAAACTCTCTGAACCCCAATTTTTAAAAAACTTGTATATGTTTTTTATTTGTGCAATATTAAAGTACATAAGTTGAACCTCATTAAATAAAATAAAATGTTTCTTTTAACTAAATTCTTAATATGTAATTAATTCTTGAAAGTAAGCATTATAATTTTTAAGTTTTCAAAATACGATCAACATTTTTACGCGTTTTTCCCTAACTAGGAAAACATAGTTGAATTTAATTTTTTAAAATTTTTAAATATATCTATATAATGTTCTTAATTAGTAATAAAAGAAAAAAATAAATATCACAGTAAAATTTTGCAGAAAAAAGAGGATTTATTCGAACCAGAATTTGATCAGAAATTGCAAACCAGAATTTGCATAACACAAAAACATAATCTTTTTTATGTTCCATGCTTATTTTTAAGGTGAAACAGAAACTATTATAAATTTACTTTCTTTTTCTTAATACCAATGTGCTGTAAAAAAGTTTGACTTCAAGTTTAATATAAGAGGAATTATTACTATTTGTTTTCTTGTCCCGTGCATAACACCAATTTTTTAAAAAACTGGAAAATCAAAACCCCATGAGCATTTAGAACTGTGGGTGGTTTAATAACTTCACTCAAGTTTTAAAATACTTTCCCTTTTTTTTTTTTTTTTTGGCCATTTCCAAAACTTTCCTAACTTTTCCATGGCAGAAACTTCAGTTTTTTCACATGAAACTTGCGTAACTTCACCAGCATATAAATTTTCGTCATACTTGACTACTACCCAATTTCCTACTGAAATATTTACAGAGCTAATTGCAGTATCAGTAATTTGTTTCATTGATGTTACAGCATTTAGAAAAAATTCCAAACCAGATGAGCATTTAATTCCATGCATTTTTGAAATGCCTGGTATTGCTTTCGCTTTAGCCCAGATATTGTTATCTCTATGTATAGCTAAAACTAACATAAATGTGGTGCATGCATTTTTGACAACATTTGCAAAGTCTTCTGCTGACTGTACAATTGGGGCAGTAGATTTTTTTGTCATCACAACATTTTGTACTGAACATTTTGCTTTGCCACCAATTCCATCCACCACACCTTTACCGTGTGCTGTTGAAAAATACTCCCTAGTGGAAAGTTTTTTTGTATTTAATGCTGAGGTCTTGTAGCAGCAAGGTCATGTATCTGTTTTTAATTTCAGATGAAGGGCCATCTGTCTATATTATTTCTTCAAAAAATTAGTTTTCTAAGTAGCATTTAACCGAATTTCATCGTAAATTTTTTGAATGAAGGCTTTAACAGTATTTTTTTCTTTCTCAGAAGTATAGGAATATATTAAAAAAGTATTGCACTTTCAACTAACAAATGTTATCAGTTATGTTATTGTTATTACCCACATTAAATAAATACCAATATATATGCAGCCCATTTGAAATAAAAAATAAATAAATATTAATTAAATTTAAAAAACAATTTTTCCCCCTTCAACATTTTATCTGAATTATGGTTATCTACAATAGCTTTTATTTCATCAAGAATTTAATTACCACCCTAATTTTTGAATTCTGACTGCTTATATAGAGTAAAATTTAAACATGTCCCGTGCATAACACAGCTTAAATAAATCTTAAATTTTACTTAAAAATGCAATTGGCAAAAATGCAGCATAATATGATAGAGAAACTAATTAGCTATTAGGAAAAAAATACAATGGCAAAATATAAGTTTTAAATTCACCGAATTTGAGACACATAAAAGTCAGGGTAGGAAATAAGAAATTTTCTGAGTCCCGTGCATAACGAGGATATTAAATCTGTTTTTACATATTTAAAGTGCAATTATTATTTTGTTTTGCACCTAAAGGTTTAGAACCAGTCCTCCTTTTAAAGGGGATACCAAAAAAGAAAAAACAGGAATACATATTTTATATAATTTTTTTACAAGCTTCAAAAGTCTGCAAATGTCCCGTGCATAACAGGAGAATGGCCCTTAGTCAAACATCAACACCATCACAGTGAAACTGAACATTGAAAATATATATAGACTAATTTGACAATATTCATTTTTTTAAGATCGCTTTCAATATTTGAAGTAAAGCAAAAAAAATTCTGCTTATATATTCTTGGCAACATCAGCCAATAATTATTTTAAATTCAATAAAATATCTAGCAAGGATTTTCTGAGTTATACATTTCTACTAATTTATGAGAGTGTTTCTGTTAATTCCAGTACTTCTGGAGATCTGGTCACCTCTGAGGAATAATAAGAAAATAAGAATATCTTTTCTTAATACAAATAAAGCTTCAGTAATAATAATTAGAGCCCGGATTTTGATGACCTAAACAATCACTGAAAACGCCCTTTAAAATCTTTAACCTAATATCCTAAAAACAGCAAAATTGCAAAAAATGCCATTATAATTAATCAAGAATACCAATTGAAAGTAATGGTTTAGCTTAAAAATGACAAAAGTGTTTTTAAAAAAATTTAAAAGAAGCAAAATTAATGCAATATATTTTCATTAAAGATTGAAATAAATGTTTATTAAAATAAGGAGTGAAAAAGAAAATGTCTAATATATGGATTCCTCACATGCTGCCATCCCCCCCCCCCCCATAAGTTTTAATACATTTTAAAACTTTTCTTTCTTGAAGTAACTAGAAAGCCCCCTTAGATTGGGATTATTAAATGCTTTTTCATATTTTGAATAGTAAATAGTTTCTTGTTTGAAAATTCCTCTTATATTTTGGTTAGTTTTCTCAATGTCTACAGATGTAATAAATGCATATTTGATCCAAATGGGTCCCTTATAAAGATGGAAAAAATAATTTTCTTATTAGTCTTTGGGAACTTACTGTTCTGAATTTTATGAGATAAGTTTTTAAGAGTTGCAATATAATCAAGCACAGAATCATTGAAAGAGTTTCAGGCTACACACCAAAAATAACCCAAAGCCATAAAATGATGTAAAAAAAAAAAATCCCCAAAATCTCAAAAAGTGCCCGTAAAATCTCGCCTGTCCGTCCTAAAAGAGAAAGTCCCAAAATGCAAAGGCTATCAAAATCCGGGTTTTAATGAAATTAATAATATTAATAAAATGCATTATTTACATATATTTTACACATCAATATTTTTAAAAAGGTATTCTTCTACGTTTTAAAACCTTCCATTTTTTAATTACATCATTTGGGTTTAAATTTCCATTCAATTTTAGAAGCATTAGCTGATTGACAGGTTCCATTTTCAAACTATCTTTTATCAGTTAAAACCAATTTAATTTGAAAAAATCCTCTGTACCTCTGCATTTGATATTGGTAATAAACATGCAACAGCTAAGGGTATTTTTAAGCAGGGAAATATATCCCCATTCACTTTCTCAGTTTTCAGAATTGCTGAAAAAAATTTTTGTATGGATAAATGGCTTCTGTCAGTTGAGTTCCCCACTAACAAAAGGGGAAAAAGGTATACCTCAAAACTCCAGTTCTTGATTGGTAGCCAATGGCTACTAAAACCCCACAAAATGGTAGCCAAATTTCAAAAAATGATAGTCAAACTTTTAAAAAAAATTTGCACATCTGCAAAAAACTTTAACTGTGTATTGTTTTTAAGAGCACAAAACTGGTATCAATTGCGATGAGCGTTTGAATTACACTTAAGTAAAACCATGTCCTCCGGCACACAATCGCAGGTGTTTTTAGGGTTAGACATTTTAAGAACATTTAGTCCCTCTGCAACGAATTTTTTAGCTAATGTTTAATCATTATACTTGAAATAATTACATGTAATAATAACATATTTTTCAATGCAATGCATTAGAATCTGAACAGCGAACAGCGCAAAACCTAGTACCAAAAATATGGATGGACTTTCAATCTAACCTATAATGCTGTCTTTTCGAACTTAATTTTCTCAGAATTGAAGAAATACTCCTTTCCTCTTGTTTGTCGATGCCTGAATTCCTACTAAAAGTTGATTGAATAATTATCTACCTTGTCAAAAAAATCTCTGGCTTTTTTTTCTATGTATATACATGCAATATTATTATTATTTTGTAAAATGTTTAAACTAAAAAAAAAAAAAAATATTTATTTAAGCATTTGTGATAATGCTACTTCTTTTCAATAATTGTTTATTTAGCAAACAGTTTTCAATAAGTTTTTTAAAGAAGTTGGATTCATGTAAATTAAAAATTTTCTAAAAAAATTTTATTTATCCAAAATTTAGTATTTTCTAAAAAGTAAATAGCTGTCAATATTAAAATCAAATTTGAAGTAGATCTATATACAGTAAAACCTCTCAATAAGGGACACTAAGAGGACTGGAAATTTTGTCCCTTAAATAGAGGTGTCCCTTCCTCGGAGGTTCATAAATTGATGCATACACGTATAGTGTATTAACTTGGTTAAACTTTTTAATAATAAAGATGTGTTGCAATCTCAGCTTAAATACTGAAAATGTTTCATGCCTACAAATAAGTTGAAATTATTGAAATTTAAAAATTTTTCATTAAAAAAACATAGCATACATGTCGTATTGGCAAAGTTTTGCAGCTTACAGAAATGTATTTCAAGTAATCTATGAGATGGGTTTGTTTTAAAGTACTAAATTCGGACAATACAGCATAATTTAAGTTTCGTGTACTTTTTCCAATCCTTGCATCAAAAACTTGTTGGTAGCCGAGTACTGTCAATGCTGTATTCCATAGTACAAGAGAGGGAAAAGCCTTTACAAGTAGGTTTGGGCTAGCACTTTAAAATACAGTTGTTTCTTTGGTCATGTTTCTAGGACTCAGACTAGTACTTTAAGAAGTTAGGTTTAGAAAAAAAAACTTCGATTTCCAGTAAATTTTTCTTATCTATGTAACTTGAATCGAAGAAATTTTTCTCTGTGAATGTCCCTTAAATAGAGTGTCCCTTATTCAGAGGTAAATACATTGCGGTCCCTATTCAAAGTGACTGTTACCAGAAAAAGTGTCCCCTAATTAGAGGTGTCCCTTAAAGGAGGTTTCACTGTATATAAAAATAAATGTGTGTGTCTGTCTGTGTGTCCTTTATGCATTACTACACCATTCATCCGATTGCCATGAAACTTTGGGAAGTTGTTTAGTACACTCCTGCGAAGGTTTCTAGACCCGTTAGAAAAAAATCCGACAAGTAGTTACTTTTTTATTCCAATTTTGGGCAAATTTCTACATAAATTCTCCAATAAGGGGGGGATAACAACCTTGCACATATTAATGTAATATATCTATCGAAAGCACTGATTTTTCTGCACAGGATGATGTTTGTTTTAAGTAAGTCAATAAGAACGCCAGTTATAAGCTTTTTAGTGCGATTACTTAAGGCTTACCTTTGTCCAAAAATAATAATTAGCAGTTTCCTCAACTCCGAAATCTATTTTTATATTGAAATTAGTGTTAGC
This sequence comes from Octonoba sinensis, assembly GCA_038502835.1. NCBI lineage: Eukaryota > Metazoa > Arthropoda > Arachnida > Araneae > Uloboridae > Octonoba > Octonoba sinensis. The sequence goes on from CM076604.1 coordinate 69,630,472, forward strand.
TTAATTTTAATATAAAACTTATTTTTCAAAATAGAGAGACATCGGTTTAGTTTTCAACGGAAAAACAATAATAAAGCATGCCTTCGATTTAACGTTTTTCTCAAATTAGCAATAGGTTTTTAATTCGAGCTTGAACTTGATAAAAGTATTGTTTCCCCGATGTAACGATTTCCTTGATTTAGCAATAGCATTTAAATAAATATCGCCAGAATAGGAATACGTTTGGTTTATACTAGATTTCAAACACCGTGGCAAATATGACAGTTACAATTTGACTTTTTAATTAGTCATTGGCGATAAATCGGAACACACTAATAACATTGTGCTTACGTTTTTTAGGTACGGTTAAAATTCAGCACAAGCAGCCCCGTGCAGGTACCGCTAGGTTTCAATATGAAACTTATTTTTCAAAATAGTTCAGTTTATTAAAGATAAAACAACAATAAAGCATATTTTCGATTAAAGTTGGTAAAAGTTCCGTCTCCCCGATTTTACGATTTCCTTGATTTAGCAATAGCATTTAAATAAATATTGCCTCGAAAATTTTATGGACGTATACTTTATTCTAGACTTCAAACAACGTGGGGATTGACGACACGCTTTAATTTGACATTTTAAATTAGGCGTTGGGGTTGGTGATAAACTGGCGATAAAGAATACTAACAAAATTGTGCATACGTTTTTTAGGTATGGTTTACAGTATCATTTAACTATAAATATTATCACCTACTATTTCATCTCTATGGTACCGCAAGCAAAGCTTCATTTCATTATAAAACTTATCTTTCGGTTAGCGAGATAACAGTTCACCATGGCTGGGAAATAAAATAAATATGATATTGCAATTTCATTCTTACAATCAATCTAAGATCATTGCCAAGACTTAAGACTCATTCCAGATGAAAAGTAACGCAACAAATGATGCCATGCTACAATTTGGCAGTTTTAATAACCCTCTAGTGACAAATCTGACCCTACTGATGGAATTGTTCCCAAGTTTTCTTAATTGATCCTTATACATGTTATATTACTTTTTCAAGCATTGCATTGACAATGTTTAATGTTTTTTTTTTTTTTGACAAATAGACACACGAAGTGTTTCAAACACAACGGCGGATCTAGAGGGGGGGGGGGCAGGGGGGATCGCCCCCCCCCTCTTGGGCTGATTCAAGTGGAAACTACATCAACACAGTTTGTACGCCCCGGGACCAGCCATTTTTTTATGTTCTTGGAATCCCAGCCTAATAATAGCCCAGTTTCAAGTTCTATGCTTTCCCCCTGTCTCTTTGTCCTCTGAGTTGCTAATCCTCGGAGTAATGGGAAAGAGAGTCCCTGCTCTTTTCTTCTACCTATCAACTGGTGACAGCTAGCCAACCCTTAGCACGTGGTGTAAATTCCTGCAGCATTTACGCTAAAACCTGGAGTCTGAAACATTTCATTGAACATTCATAATTGCAGATGTTTAGATAAATTGCACATACACATTGATGGTTTTTTAGTACATATTTAATATTACATTTTAAAAATTTTAGAAAATATATTACTAATAATTGCTATTATTTTGTAATTTAGACATATCAACTCAAATTTAGAAAATGTATTTACAAGCCTACATTTTTCTTGAAAAAGCTTGAAGGAAATCCTAACTTGGTTAAAACTTGGCTAAGAAGTAGAATGAGTGATGATAGACTCACTGGATTAGCGTTATTGCATATCCATAAAGATATTACATTGGACGTTGAAAAAATTATAGACTGCGAAAGCAAAAAAAAAACGGCAACTTGTGTTCCTTTTATAAGGGCTTTGAATAAACGTATTATGCATTGAAAAAATGTGTTAGTAAAATTTTAAATATCACTACACTAGCATTTTCTTTTTTGTTGTTCCTGCTGTTTGAAAAAAAAAGGGGGGGGGGCTGTTGAAAAGGTATGAAGAATCTCCTCCATCCATCCTTACATTGAACCCCGAGATTTCCCAAATCGCCCCCCCCCCCCCCCCCCGAAGATTTTCTAGATCCGCCCTTGTTCAAACAATGCAGGCTTTATGCCGCAGGCGATTTTTTTTAATACTCTTTGCAAGGACAGCGACGTTTTTAAAATTCAGCCCGGGCAACGCCGTGCGGGCATCGCTAGTAAATAAATAAAACAATAATAGTGATTTAATAATGGTGAATAATAGTGATACACGCAATTTTCAACAAACACGTGTTCAATATCGGCACAGTAAAAAAGGGGGGGGGGGCAGAAACTGTTAAAATAAAATGCGAAAAGAGCAGATTTAGGGTAGCATGTGTGAAAAAGTATCTTCTAATTTAGAAAATAATTGAAATTTGTACCCGATGCAAAAGGATTGAAATCTCTAACGTAAATCCAATTTTTGGCGAAGCACATGCACGATTTTGGCTGTTTCTATTTTTATACCTTTTTTTTTCTTTTTTAATTGTTAAAATGAAATGACAAATAAGCAGATTAAAGGTTGTGCATGCAAAAAACATCTTACAACTTTCAAGATAATTGAAATAATTCCAGGATGAAAAAGGATTGAAATTTCAAACACAGTAAGCAATTTCCAGTAAAAATCGGAGGAAAAACCAGTTTCCGTGGTGCAAAAATTAACTCCTATTTCTTTCTTCTTTATTTAATTGTTAGTGGACAAGAGAATTTAGGAAAAGGTCACGTGTCAAGATTAAAGTTCGGGACAGGGTTCTAGCGTTAGCAAATGGTAGCCACATTGGCGACTTCAAAGAAAACGATGGTCACCAAAACGTGAAAATTGGTCGCATTTTGCGACTGCTGACCGCGAGTTTTCAGCTCTACAAGAAGGGCGCAGTTTCACTAACAAAAGGGCAAGATGGGCGCGTTTCCCGAATCCAAGGGCAGGCAGGGCGCGACGCCCTCCCGCCCAAGCCTGGGGGGAAGCATTGTGGATGACTCTTAAAAACGGGAAGTTCATACATATCCATGATCCGACAAGAAAAAAACACTAATTTAAAGGTTCATTCCAGAGGCCACATGCCTCATACGACAAAGAGAAATTAACCTCCAAAAAAAGAACTTCTTCAGAAGCCCAACAGGGTGTGCAATCACATTGGTAAGATGAGGTCAAGTTAAGCCAAGCACTAATGCCTGCTGCTCGAGGTATTTGACTAGTGGACGGAAGGAAAATATAAACGAAAAGAAAAAAAAGCAAAGGAAAAAAAGGGAATGGGAAGGGTAAGACAGAATTGGGGATTGACTGTATTAATCATTTTACAGACACGAATATCAATTCCGATGAGCCTCGAAATTTTATCGTACATCTTTGTAAGAAAAAATATCTTTAACTGATACTAAACAATTGAATCATTCTCAATACCATTTTAACACAATCAAAATCCTTCTAAATCAGGGTTGGCATGATTAAAATCAACTGATTTAAATTATGATTAAAATCCAGATTTAAATCATGATTAAAATTTAGATTTAAATCAGTTGATTTTTTTAAAAAAATCATTGATTTAAATAAATTTTTTTTTTTTTTTTTTTCATTTCTAAATAAGGCTGACTTCATTCCTGACTTACAGGAGAATTGGGAATCAGTCAGCAAAGAAATACCAAGAAGTAAGTGTAAATAGGTAGCAAGTGTTTCCAGAAATTTTGGGAGTTATCAGAAAGAATGTGGCAGGGGCAGGTGTTAGGTAATAAAAAATAGTAAAACTATTAAATGGGAAGAAGCAGAAATTTAAGTGAAGGAATTTAAAATTACTTTTTTTTTATGTACTATCTAATAATAGTTTAAATATTTCAATCTTAAATTTTAATTTCCAGAAATAATAAAATAGATCGAATTGTGTTAACTTTAAAATTATAAAATTTATTTTCTTTAAAACTTAAATACTTTAATTTATTTAACTAAAGCCTAACAAAAAAAAATGTTTGCTATAAAGAAAACATTTGGGCTTGTTTAAAACCTACTTATCTAAACATAAACTTTTATTGTGGAAATGAACAAAGCCAAAAAAATAAAATTAAAAAAAAGCTTCAATATCAAAGTGATTTCATCATAGAATATTAGAATAGTGGAGACAGTATGGCTGGCACCAACCACTGCTTCCTGGAGCAGAGAAAAAAAAAACTGATTTTAATGATGTAAATGAAATACAATGTTGTTATCTCATTCAATATCCAACATATCTAAATAAATAAATAAAATGCATAGGTTAACTTTTATTTTATTGAAATCATTTTTTTTTATAATTGTTATTTCTCTGCTGATAACCTGCTGATTTTAAATGTTTTTATTTTAACCAAATTGTGTGATGTCACTTCTTGTTACCCCCTATAAGCATGACATCATTTGTGGACAGCCCCTTAGGACTTCTTCTTAATCCTTTGTTCTTTTGTTATAAATCTGTTTGAAAATAGTTGGTTGAAAGCAAAGAGTAAAATGTTGTTTGTAGCAATTCTCAACTCATATCACTAGCAGTGCATGCAGACTTATATTTCTGCTTTTAATCATTCACAGGGTTCGTACGGTCCTTAAAGTCCTTAATGTTCATTTTCATTTTTAAGGCCTTAAAAAGTCCTTAAATAGTCCTTATTTTTTATTCCAGGTGCTTATTTTTTTTTTTTGTTAAACTAAGAAGGAACCCATGCGCTCTATTTTTTTTGCTATGTTTTGTATTCTTCACAAGAATCAAACTTCTTTCATTTCAACTACTTAATCGAACCTCAAATTTGGTTTGCTCGGGTCCGGCACTATCGCGGCTTTCGGACAGACCCAAAACGGTGGATTGACAGGACCAAAAATGGCGGACTTGCATAAACATCATCGCATTTTTACTACAAATTTCAGTGCTTTCTCAACTAATAAATAAATAATTACCTTTTTTTTAATTTTTTTTTTGAAAAGTTATAAGTAAATTGATGTGTTATATATTCTAACAAAAAGAAAAGGTTCATGGATTTTCATAAAATGCTTCAAACTACAACACCCAATTCAGTTAAAATTTACCTGTACCCACCCACATGGCAGCTCCCAATTTGCTATTTCCTGCAATTGTATGAAAAAGAAAATCGAGCTACATCTAAAACAAAAATTAAATATTAGTAAGAGAAGTCGAATCAAAACACAAGCATGTGTACAAAATGCAATGGTGCCCAGTAACTGGGCACTGTTTAAGACCACAGAAAAATAAATCACACAAGTTCCCTCATTTTGCTTTTAAAAGAGAAAAGAAAAAGGAATAAAATTTGAAAAACGGACTTTTAAGGACTCGAGGAGAAAAAATTTTATGAATAAACAAAAATCGGGAATTTTTGAAAAAGAGCCGAATTCCGGGATTCGATACTATGTATTAAATTTAATTTCAAAGTAAATAAATATTTTTTTGCATGAAAATTGTTACTAAATGATCTACATTCTAAACAATTATCAATGAAACAAGTGGGAGCAGCTCTTAACAAGTAATCAGTAAATAAATATTGCTTTTAAAACTTTTTTTTTTAAATTTAAGGGGCGGTGGGGGAGGGGGGGGGTTAATACTTCAAAGATGCATATTGTTGACATCTAGCTCAATAAAAGAGATACATTTAACAAAAATGTAGGCAAAAAAAAAAAAAAACTTTCAGCTTTTTTTGCGTTTCACCAATCGCATGTATGATTATCGCTTTTTTTTAGCTGATCTTTCGCTAAACAGTTTGTTCTCCCATTGGTTTTTTTTTTTAAATCAAATAAAAAATATATATCTAAAAAATTAATTTGTTTTAAAGTAATGTTTTAATATTTAGTAAATTTTGGGAGATGATGGATATTTGCTGTGTTAATCAAAATTTGTATCTTGTGAAATTTCTTAATTTGCAGTAAATTGAAGGAATCGACCTCTTTTTAAACCTATACACCATAGTTGCCAAATGCTCCGTTTTCCCCTAGTTTTTCTGTTTTTTTTTTTTTATTTTTTTTTAATTATTATTATTATTATTTGTGAACTTCGAAAATTCAATTTTTTGCAGAAAGATCCGATTTTTCAAGCTGTTATACAAGTATTTTTATCTAAAGTTATTGTACTACAAAACAAGAAAATTTTTGAAGAAACTTTTTAAAAAGACATGTATTAATTTACATGAATTTTCATAACTTATAACGCGAAAGTGTAAAAGCCTATTTTTCGGAAACTTGCTAACATCTAGCACGTGCTTCGCCGAAAATTGCACACAGCTTTTGAGACTTCTATCTCTTTGCGTCCTGTAAATATATCAATTATTTAAAAAGTTGACAGTTGTTTTAGTATTTGCAGTCTGTAGTCTGCTTGTTTTATTTTTTATTTAAAAATATTGTTCAATTTTTTGAAACTTTATTTTGGTTAAATTTTGGTAGTTACTATTTGAGGGTAATGTACAAAGTTTTAAGCGAACAAGCTCCATTTTTTTATTTGTATGATGTTTCCAAAATGGAATATTTTTCTCAAGTTGAAAAAGTTTTTTCAGAGTTTTTGTACGCTCTTCTAAATAATTTAAAAAAATTATTTATATCAGAGATAAAAATTTAAGTAAGCCTAAATTGAGATGCTGGCAACATAAGTTAAGTACAATAAAAAAAATCTAAATTAAACACAAATTTTCAACACAAAGTGCAGCGTTTTCTTTAACAATTTTTTTTATTTAAATTTTTTTTCATTTTACTTGTATTTTATAGCATTAACTATTTTTGATAATTTTTCACTTTGCTTATATATGATTAATACTTATGCTGTGTGCTTCTTATTACTAGCTCCAATAATTATTTAACTCCCTGACTGTATTGGACATTAAAAAAGCAACAAGACAAAGAGAGCTCCATAAAAGTGTTTCTGTTGTGTTCCTAATAAAAATGCGATGTTAAATCAATTTCCTCTTTCAATAATGCTTCCTTTTGAAATAAATATAACAGTTTGTATATTGCGAAAAATTTGTGCGGTCCTTAAAATTTTTTGCAGGTCCTTAAAAAGTCCTTAGAAAGTCCTTATTTTTGGTTTTGCCAAAAGCGTACGAACCCTGATTCAAATTTAAATTATTCAGTAATCTGATTTCTTGTTTAATAAATGGCAAGTTCAGGAAGGAAAAAAGATCCCATATGGGAACATTTTAAAGAATTACCCAAAGTAATTGGGAAAGCAGGGATTAGAGCCAAATGTAAATATTGTGACAAAGAATTACAAGGGCTGGTGGCCAGGCTGAAACTACACCATAATAATAAATGTGAAACTAGTGAAACGCAAAGTACTTCCTCTACAAATGAAATGGATGAGACTGTTTGTGATTCACCTTTAACAAGAAACGAAAAAGGTAAGTTTATATTTTTTATATTTTATTATATTTTTCAGATATAAAAACATTTGATGTAATGTAAAATAGCACCCAGTGCCAGTAACTTAAGTTAAATTTTATAGCAAATTCGATAATATTTAATCACTTATTTATTCTTCTATATCCTAACTTGGAGTATTTGAAATTTCAAACACTTAGTTTTTTTGTTGTTGTTGTTGTTATAAATTAAATACTTACTTTAAGAGATTATTGAAGACATTTATTATTATATTTTATCAACAGGGGTGTGACAGGAATTTAAAAACAGTGTTGCTACAGAAATTATGCTTCGAGATTTTAATTTTACTCCTTCTACTTAAATATATTTTTTTACACAGAGCAACAGTTATTTATTTGTTCATTTATTTTTATATTTTATGTATGTGTTCTTTAAAGTATTTATAGAATTATTTAAAATACAAAGAAAACAAAAGTATTAAATACATACCTGTGAAGTGATAATGATATAATGAAAAAATTAAATTCAAATAATTTTCAATTACATAAAATAAGGTTTTTAAGAATTCTTACTATTCTATTTATATTTAGATTTATTTTTCATGCACACCAAGCTATTTGTTTAGAGCTTAGATACAGGGATAAATCCTTTTCTCAACCCAACCCTTAAAAATAAATAGTATTTTTTTCAACATATTGTCCAATTAAAATGGTTAAATATTTATTCTAGGGGTCCAGACCCCTCCAGAGAGTTTTGGACTTACCTCCCTTTACTCCCTCCAATATACATATGCCTCAATCACAATGCACTAAATATTACAACTACAAGATAACAGCTCTGCCATACCCTTGTTAATTTCAATTATAAATAAAAAGAAATCTAAAATAACTTTATTTATTTCAGAAGATTCTACATTAAATCCATCAGTGGTAAAAAAAGGAAACAAAAGATGCAAAATGGATAATTTTGTAGTATGAACATCAGCTGCAAAACAAGAACTTTTAGATGAACAAGCTGCTCGTTTCATATATGCTAATAATTGCCCTTTTCGTATAGTTGAAAATACTGAATTCATCAATTTCTGTGAGAAACTTCGTCCGGGATATACCCCGCCAAATCGTAAAGTTATTGCTGGAACTTTATTGGAAAAAGTATATAATGATGAGAGTGTCAAAAATGCATAGATGTTTTAAGTGGTGAAATTGTGTGTATGACATTTGATGGATGGTCAAACATACGAAATGAACCGATCGTATGTGCATGCGTGATAAATAGAGGTAAAGTTTACCTAGTTGACACTATCGATACATCAGGATTTTCGCACACAGGTGAATATTTAACTGAACTAGTGACTAAAATAATTTCTTTAACAGAAAATAAATTTAAATGCAAAGTTCGTAGCTTCGTCACTGATAATGCTGCCAACATGGCTAAAATGCGAAATGAATTAGAAGAGAAAGGTTTAAATGTAATTACGTATGGGTGTTCCGCTCATGTTCTAAACTTGTTGGCAAAAGATCTACTAAATAAAACTATCAGTGATCATATTATAAAAATAATGAAATGTTTCCGAAATACTCATCTCCCCAAGGCTTGGTACGATAGTGAAGGCGGCAGTGCATTAGTTCTTCCAGTAGATGTAAGGTGGAATTCCTATGCTGACTGTTTTCAATCATACATAAAAAATTGGTCAAAAATAGTAAAAGTATGTGAAGAGCATCGAGAAATTATAAGTTCTGATATTAGAAGATCAGTAATGGACTTAAATATTAAAAGAAATACAGAACATATGATTGAAGGTTTGGAACCCATTGCTTGTGCCCTAGATACAATCCAAAAACAGGACTGCTCCCTTGCTGAATGCATGTGTCAATGGAAAATTCTGGGTAATAATTTAGAAAAAGTGTTAGATAAAGATGGAATAACAATAAATAAATATAAAGCAAGATATGAACAAGCAATTAATGCATGCCATTTTGCAGGAGTTTTATTAAGTCCCTCTGTCTTAAATCAAGATGAAATTTCAGTTAGTGTTTATGAAAATAATCATGGTTTAGAATTCATTAAAGAAAAGTGTCCAAGTCTTGTCAGCACTGCAGCCGATTTCCTAGCAAAAAGAGGCACATTTCAAAAATCACCATTGGTTGATAAAAAAGTGACAGATACAATGACTGATTATGACTGGTGGAATTCATTTTATGTAATGGGAGGTAAAGAGAGTATCACAGAACTTGAAATCCAGTTTATCTACCAAATAACAACAGCCGTGGCGTCATCTGCTGGAATAGAAAGACAGTTTTCTTCTTTTGGTATTGTTCATTCTAGCCTTCGTAACAATTTAGGAGTGGACAAAGCATCAAAACTAGTGTTTTTATTGAAACGATCGAATCCATAATTCATTTGCTTAAAAAATATCTGTATAAATTGTGATTGTGGTTTCTCTTTTTTTAAATAAATAGTTTGTATTAAATAAATGAATATTTAATTTGTTCTTTAAATTTATCTCTTATTTAGTTTGCACTATCCAATTACAAAATAATAGAATGTCTTTAGGTTAAAACTCGGATATTTAATTTTAGGTAATCAGTGAATAGAATATACAATACAGTTAAGAAGTTGTTTCATGTATAATGCAAAAAATATTTTTAAAAAATGATAATAAAAAATAGAATTCTAAAAAAATCAAATAAATCCGATTTTTTTTTTTTTTTTTAATTTTTATTTTATTTTATTATTATTATTATTATTATTATTATTTTTTTTTTTTTTTTTTTTGAGTTTTTAAAAAAGATCATGATTTTTTCCCAACCCTGTTCTAAATACAATATAATATAATGATTCTTATACAATACAATAACAATTATTTTTAATATCATGTAATAAAATTTATTCTTATACACTAAGATCAAAATCATCCCTTTATTTACTTACTAATCTATTCTAAGGAACAATTCTGTTAGAAGGGACACTATACATCATTCAACGTCTAGGACGCAGGTTATAATTATGTGATGACCTAGCACGCAGTCTAAAAATTATGGCATGCCTAGGACGCCTAAATTGATACCACCTGTCATTACTCGAATTGTCATTTTTGCCTAATGTCTGATCATTATTCAAATTTCGATTTTGATTTTCATTAGTTTGACCTGGTTCATATTCTTTTCTTAGGATTGAGTTTTCTCCTGAATTTTGAAATGCTATTCTGCTCTCAGGCTTTGAAAGTCTATCCACATGAACTAACTGTGTCTTTCCCACATCAGTTAACGATTCTATAACAATGTTTACTGGAGATGTTTTCTCTTTTACTCTAAACGGGCCGGTATTACTCATATGAAATTCTCGAGAAAGAAACGATAGTACGTGAGGAGTATGTAAATAAACAATATCCCTATATCAATGTTCTTCTCTCTACAAAAAATTATTTCTGTACTTTTCTTGTGATTCAGTAGCTTTCAACAAATTTTCTTTGACTGTTTTAAAGGAATTATGTAACCAAACTCACATATCATAAGCATGCTCTTTGGGTTCAGCATAAGAAAATGGGATTTGTTTTCTTAAAAGGTGATAAGGTAATCCTATCTCCCTACCATATAAAAGGAAAGACGGCGAAAAACCAGTTGTTGAATGAATAGCTGAGCGATGAGCTAACAAGGCAAACGGTAAATGCCTATCCCAATCGTTATGAGATGCATTAGCTAGAGAATTCATAAGGGTGTCATTTAATCTTTCGACTAATCCATCGCTCTGTGGGTGACAGCAGTAGTAGTGTGTTTTATAATGCCTAAACTTTTATAAACATCTGTAATAACACTTGATATAAAATTTGACCTGTCTGAAATAAGGTGGGAAGGGATTCTGTGTCTGGAAATAAATTGTTCAAGCACTTCCACGACTGTTGCAGATTTAATATCTGTAGTTGCGTAGGCTTCAGGCCACCAAGTGAAATAGTCCGAGATACTACAATATATTTATTTCCCTGGTAAGTAATCGGAAGTCGCCCGACTGCATCTATGGCTACCATACTGCAAAAGACGCGTTGCTAATGGCATACGTTTCAAGGGTGCCCTTTTTTCTGGTTTATGAGCATGTCTTTGAATGCATGAAACACAAGATTTAATATTATTCCGCACATGTTTGGTCATATTTCTCCATCAAAAAGACTATTTTACCCGTGACATGGTTTTGTGAAAGCCCTGGTGCGTAACAGTTTTATAGTCTGTGTAATTAATAGGCGCATCAAGGTCGCGTTTGCTGCTTTGTCTCCATGGCAACTGCGAGAATGATAACAGAGCCAGACTTTTTTTTTTTGCACTGCAGTTAAGGCAATGTCATTATGACACCTCTGATTCAATTTTTGATATTAAGTAAATGCAATTAAATTTCATCTAGAATGTTTAGATAAGATTTTCACATTTACAAAATATAAAATACGATAAATTAGCTATACAATAGCTTTCTGAAACACATCAAAATGTCAGAATAGTATTTAGATTGGTTGAAAATATTTGAAAACTTTGCCAGACGCAATCTATTTTTGCCATTGAGAAATAAATCTGATTTGAATCCGTCTATTATTATAACCAAAACAACAACCTGACTTATGTTCCCAAACCAAGTGGGGGAAAAGTTTCTAGCACGGAAACCATTGCAACCAGAAGGAGAAAAGGTAGAGTTGTATGACCTTGACACGCCGATTGTAATTACACAGACTATAGTGTCGTGACACAATGACAAAATCTCGGGGACTAGAGCCAACAGGACAACTAATTTTTCAGAATTATTAGAATTTCTAGCAATTTTCAATTTTGAGTAAAAGATACCATTTTTTATGAAATATAATATGGACTGATCAGATATATCTAATGATTGGGACAATGACTTGCGAATTTTTATTTTCTTTGCTTTGATGTTCGCGAATTTTCTCTAAAAGCTCAGGTTCAAAGGTTAGCTTTGACTGACGTGTTATGCTATTTACATGATCAGCACCTTTTGACAGGAAATACGCTGCTATGTTGAGTTTTCCTGGTTTGTAGATTACAGTATAATCGTACTGTTGCAATGTCATAACCCAGCACGCTATTCTGGAAGTGGGGTCTTTGACCTTCAAAGCAAATGAAAGACTTGCCTGATCACAGTAGACTAAGCAGTGGCGCCCATAGAGGTATTGTTTAAAATAAGTAAGACCAAAAACTACCGCTAACATCTCTTTTTCCACTGTCGAATAATTTATTTCAGGATTTTTTAATTTACGACTTGCATAACCAATAGGGTGGAGGGAACCTGTTTCATCAGCTTGGCATAAAACGGCTCCCAGAGCATACTTTGATGTGTCGGTGCAAATAGCAAACTCTTTTTGGAAATTGGGCAATTGTAAACAATGTTGCTTAAAAAAATGACTTAAGTGTATCAAATGACTTTTGTGCTTCCTCGTTCCACTTAAAATTTGAAGTTTCTTTAGTCGGGTTAGTAAGAGGAAGTGCTAAATTAGAATAATCAGGGATAAATTTCCTATAAAAACCTGTGAGACCAAGAAAAGCAAGCGTCTGCTTACGTGAGGTATTAATTTTGAAACTTTCAATCACTTTAATCTTATTTTTGTCCGGAAATACTTTACCTTCGCTTGTTTCAAAACCCAAATATTCTAATATTTTTCTTAAGAAAAGAACATTTATTAGGCTTTAGCTGTAAACCGTGAGTTCTAAGACATTCGAAAACGCGTTTTAACTTTTCTAGGTGTTCATCAATTGAATCCCGAGACGTAGTAATTTTGTCATCTAAATGAACTGCAATTTGTAAAGGTTTTAACCCTAATAATACAATGTCCATCAGATGCTGGAAACTGTTTGCGCTATTTCTAAGTCCAAAGGGAACACGTCGCCATTCAAAAAGTCGTCTTCTGTAGCAAAAGCTGTCTTATGAGCATCTTCCGGATGCATTTGCATTTGAAAAAACCCATTACATAAATCTAATGTAGAAAAAAGGGTAGCTCCCGAAAGATTATCGACGAGCTCACCAATATTTGGAATTGGAAAGGCATCTGCAAATGTTTTACAATTTAATTTTCTAAAATCAGTACGTAACCTAGAGGACCCATCTTTTTCTTCACAAGAACAACAGGCGCCGAATATGGCGAGGTACTTGGAGAAATTATTCCTACGTCTAGCAGTTCATTAATCTGAGTTAATGAACTGCAGTGTCCCGATTTTCGATCATTTTTCCGCTTTCCTGATTTTTCTCAAATTTCTCCTGTATTTCCATCTAATTTTCAAATACTATTTCTTAACCCCTAAACAATGAATTTGAATTTGGAAAGGAGCTCTTAAACTCTTATTTTTCTATTAGTGCGGCTCAAATAGATTGATTTTTGCAGGAATGCAGGAATGAAAGTACGAAAATTCACCTTTTTTGGTTGTTTTTGTTAGGGAAAAAATCCCAACAGAGGAGTGTGGACCTCAAGCCTTAAGTGTCTTGGAATTAAAACATGAGAAAACATTTAAAACAACAAATTAATTTATTAAACATTAACTATGAACAATTGTAAAAGAAAAATTAACAATCATTCAACTTCCCTATTCTGTACAGAATAGTAAAATAAAAAATTTATACCAACAGTCAGTCAGTCCAAGTTGAATTTTCACCGGGCATGTCGTTTAAAAACAAATATTAGATCATTTGGATTCCATTTAAAATTGAACAAGACAAGCTGGCAGTCCGCCTTTCATCTGGTCAGATAGACTGAAGAAAACCACCAATCAATAGGCACAGGAACGGCTGGACCAACTTCTGTTCCTCAGGTTGGAACCATTGCTTGTTAAAGTAACAGGTCCCCAGACCTCTAATCCATACAGCAACGGGGCGCCGGTAGGCAAGCGAGAGAAAGAGAGCGATCCACCTCTTATCGTGGCTTATGTTATATACCCTCCATTTGTAGGCCAGATCTGCATTTTCATTTGCATACCCAACACAAAAGTGACAGCAGACAGTTTCATCCAAATCTCTGGTTTTCACTGAGTGGCAACACATCAATCTGAAACAAACTGCCCTAACTGGTAAAATAACGGATAAAACCATTGACTGATGATTAAGGGTTAAAAACCGTAAAAACTTGTTTAGGGGCCGTTCATAAATGACGTCACGCTTTTTCCCCATATATTTGACCCCCCCCCCCCCCTTTGTCACGCATCACGCTATGTTGCATAAGCAGGCATACAGGGTTGGGAAAAAAACTGGTTTTTTTGAAAAAAAAAAAAAACTTTTTTGGTTTAAACCGGGTTTTTTTGGTTTAAATAGCATTTGTAGGTAAAACAATTTGACTTTTACAAATCATGGAGATTTTAAATTATCAATTGTAAATAAATGTTATTAATAATTAATTTATTGATAATTAATTAACTAAGTTAAAACCTTGAATTTTAGTTACCTTATATAAGTGCAGCACTTTATTCCTCAATTTATAGAGGGTGGAGATTTTTTTTTTTTTTTTTTTTTCATTTCTTATGCTATGCGTTTATTTATTTGTGACTAATTAAAATATAGCATCATGTATTAATGTTACTTTAAAATTAGTAATTAGCTATTTTTTAACAATTTTCTAAAATACCATTAGATAATTGTTAAAAATAGCTATTAATATTTAATCTGAATAACTTACAATATATCCTATACAACTTTAAAATTAAAGCACTTAGTCAAAGATAAATGTGTTAGTTTACTTATTCAGGGTTGCCACAGGCGACTAAAAAGCAGCTATTTGCAACTATTTTCAGCATCAGGCGACTATGGCAACTATTTTCTTCGAAATCGGGCGAAAAAGCAACTAATTTTTCCAAGAGGCAACTATTAGGCGACTTTTTTTTTTGCCTCTTTTGAAATTCTTTTATTCAAATGCACCAAAAAATATTTTTGAGAAAAAAATTTTCTTTTATTTCACGGAAAATTGTGCCATAATTTTTCAAACTTCCATCTTGGCCCAAGCGACTGCCTACTCTTCATATTGACCTTGAAGCAATTGCCAATGAAGCTGACACTGCTGCCAATGAAAGGGGTTAGTTTGCTTTTTTCATGGGTGATTTGGTAGTCAACACAGCTGTGCCGTGTGCACGCGATATGCATTTCAATATTGCGATATGCGCCTTTTCTCTTTATTTTTCTGTAACCCTTACCTTTTCTCTCGAACACTGGCAACCAATGGCAGTGGTGCTTGACCACAATATCCACTGTGTTGCACGGCGAAGGATTGCAACGATATGTCCGAAACACCCAATCATCACATAGACGGACATGTGTTTTTTCTGTATTTTTGGAAAGTTTTGAAAGTAGCATAGCCTGCCAACTTTTACAAACTACGAGTAAAATTTACGCATTTTTTCTGTTTTTTTGCTCTTTAAAGGCTTGGTCTTGATTTTTTACGCATTTCGAATTCCGATTGCATAGGCTTCGGAAAAACTTCCTAGTGCTCATTTACTATCAGATTCTGCATCTTAGAGCTCAATAATTTTGAACTTACCATAATTTTTAATCTTTATTACATTTCAACTTCTGTAGTACAAACTTGCACGGGTGTCATTTTGTCACGCCCACTTGAAAAATTCGGCTGAAAATAAAATAATTTCTGTCAAAATTCTTGTAAGTTTTAGTGATCATACAAGTTAATTACAAGAATTAAATATGCAGGGTTGGTGCTTTTCCGGCCGTAGGCAGAAACTCCGGATATTTTAAGGCTTTTAAGTCCGGAATTCCGGATCTTAAAAAAATATTTCTAACTTTTTTTAGCGCTATCCTTATGTTTTTTGAAAATTTTGTGAAATATGTTAAATTTCTTTTCAAAATGTGATGAAGAATTTTTCATAGGTTTTATCTGTATTTTGTTTGGAACTGTAAGATGGAAGTTATGCAGTTCAGAATGTTCTTCAAAGATTAATAGATCTGTGAATACATAAAAATTTATTAAATTCTTACAAAAGATGTATCTGCATTTTTATGTGACAAATGACGATTCAGAATATAACTTTTCTTTACAAATAGTAATAATACCGTATATATACATATAATAGCTTAAAACCTTGTTTCAACCTTAAAGATTCCGCAAATTAGTTTCAGGATTTTTTGGGGAGGGCCAGTACCACCCCTGAATATTTCAGCCTAGTTAATAATCTAGTTTTAAAAAATATTTTTTCCAAAGTTTTTTTTTCTTTGCCATGTAATTTCAAATTGATTTCTTAAAATGTTTGATTATCTCTAGCAATTGTCTATTGGGTGATTTTTCCAATATTATAAAATAATTGTTAAATTTCCGAAAAAAAGTAAACTTAATGTTTTTGATATTGTCTCCTCTTGGTCTTAGAATTTCATTAATCAAGTAGCTCAATATTATACACGTATCTAAATAAGAGATCAGCTATTGTATGTTTAAATCTCAAGTATGTTTATTTTCTATTAATAACCTTGCTCTTCTTTCTCATATTGCAATCTTTTTTTTAACTTCTACTTATTCATTGATATTTTTAATCTTTGGTAGATATGAAATAGTTATTTCAGTTTAGAAAGTTAATGCTCGGAAACGTGTTTATTTCATATAAAAATGCAATTGCTTTTTTATAAATTACACTGTATTCATAGCAACTCTTTATGTAGAAATATAAGATCCGAATGTAATAAGTAAGTACCCATCACTGAACAAGTTAATTAAGACTTGTTTGTCATTGAGCCGTGGCTACTATTTAGGCTACTATTTTCGTGCTTTTATGCTACTAAAGCAACTATTTTTGTTCCATTTCTTCTGTGGCAACCCTGCTTATTTGACTGTACAGAATCCCTAAAAATACATAATTTTTCGAAATGGCTACATCAATTAGAAGAAAAAGAAGAAACTTATTTAAAGAACAAAAGAGTGAGGCTCATAGTAGTTTTCTAGAACAGTTAACTTACCGGGGTTTAGGCGAATTTTATATTGATGTTTCATCCATCCAGACCAATACTGGTCTAACATTATAGCATAAAAGAAGAGAATATATAAGAAAAGGAGAACTTATATAAGTTTTTTTTTTTTTTATCTTTGCAAAAATAGATAAATAAATAAATATAATAATAATTAGGCAGCCAACTTACAAAGTGTTTTTTATAATACTCCCACCCAAATTTGGTACTTAAGTGGTTAATATAGACAGGTGGTCAAATTACAAAGGTTTTCCTACATTAAATAATATAGGGCTAATTCCATTCCTGACCAAAAGTGGTCAACTTAGACAGGTGGCCAACTTACAAAGGTGGTCAACTTTACAGGTTTTACTGATAATACTCTACTTATACAGACCTTTCAGCAAATTATTAAAGAAATAATTATTATTGGGGTTGAGTTTTAACAAAAGCATATTTTATTAAATCAATAAAAAATAAGCAAAAATGAAAGATATATTAAAAATAATGTGTATTTATTTACAGTATCAGTAATAAATATCAACGAATGATTACATCAAAACACTTATACAAATCAGCAACATTGGCTTAGAAATTATCACTATTATTTCTATTTTTTTTTAAATACAATTTTTCCTGATTAAAGAATAAATATATTTTTAAAAAGAAGAGAATAATTTAGGAAAAAAAGAAAATTTTGCACTGATTAAAAAAAAAGTTTTTTACTTTATGATTTCAGTAATTCATTATTTATCTAATCCTGTGCTTGTAATTTCTGCATAAATTGAATTTTGCAATTTTTTATAATGTGAAAAGTAAGCGAAAAAAAAGTTTGGTTTCTTAAAAATTGTTATCTGTAACATACATTTACAAATTGGTTATTATGAAGATATTTTATTATTTCTAATATATATTATTTTATTATTTCTAATATATATTCTTTAACTCCAGGAATTACAATTGCAATATCATTTTAATTTTTATAATGACAGTAAAGAGTTTTTCTCAAATTAGCTTTTTCAGAGCTAATTTTAGAAAAACCCAAATAGTCTGACATAGGTAGTCTGTAGATAGGAGATGAGAAAAATTTGTACTAATTAAAAAAAAGTTTGTTAATTTTCAAATTCATTGATTATCCAGTTCTGTGCTTGTAATTTCTGCATAAATTAGATTTTGCAATTTTTAATGATGTGCAAAATTAATGAAAAAAGATTTGGTTTAAACCAAGTGGTTTTTTTAAAAAAACCAACGTGGTTTAAACCAAACAACCCTGCAGGCATGTAACACTTCTTGTTACCCCCTCCCCTTGTCACACTTTGTCACAATTTCCCGAACCCCCTCCCCCCCCCTCGAAGTGTGACATCATTTAAGAATGATCCCTTACATTCAACCACATGTGCATGGGATGATTTCGTGAGAGTCGGGGATGTCCGCCCGTAAGATTTAGAAATAAGCTTCCCCCGAGCTCTGGAGATATTCCCTTTACAATACATGTAAGTAAACATTATTTTTACACAAGACACGGCCTTATTTTCCCACGGCCTTAAAAAGTCCCTAAAAAGGCCTTAAATTTGGAAATTGATTTAGGGGCCCCTAAAAAGCTTTATTTTCTTCCAAAAAATCTCAAAAGGCCCTAATTTTTATTTGTGAGGACTTAAATTTATTTCCCCTTCTAATTATTCATTCATGACATGGATTTTTCAAAACTGGTAAATGGGATGAAAATCTACATGTATTAATATATATATATGTATATTTTTAAATCTGCACAGTGGCAAACTTGTATGGATTTTCTAGTCTAAGTGAATTTTCATTTGATGTTACGATCGTTCTGGAATTTTACAAATTATCTCAGAAGCTAAGTGGTCACAGATAAATCAAGGATACCATGAAATTGCTTGAGGAATGTTACGTTATGGGGGAAAATAAAAAAGAATGTGGAGAAACATACCTACAGTCAGCATTTTTCCCTTATCTTTAACTTAACCCAAACTTTGGACGATCATGTAGATAATTATTAGTATTCATTATTGTAGCTTTATTAAAATATAATGCTTAAATTATTTTAAAAATAATCTGCCTTCAGAAAGAACATTGATTTAAGACATTGCTATTGCTTGCTTTATAATAGTTTAAAGCTCGTTTTTATGAAGAAAAAGAGACATTTATTTTAAGTCATACTTCTGAGCAGATAAAGTGTGATTTAAGGCAATAAATAGATACATCTTCAGTTGGATGTTTTTACCTAGAAGTGCACTTTTGCATTGAAAAAGGGGTTCGTTGCGGCCTCAAAATCTTTTGCAAAATTTGCGTAATATATGTTGTTTTTACTCTTTCAAGATTTTTAGTTGCATGGATTTACATGTATAAAAGGCATAATCATAAGATATATCATTATATTTGGATAATACACTGCAGCACTGCAGATTATGTGCTGAGAAATGTTGTTGGAGGCAAAATAAAATCTGGTTGTGGTTTATAGATTGAGAAGTTAGCTAAGCATAATACTTATAACTATGAAGGAAATATAACTATTAAAGGAATAAATCTTTCAATTTAAGATAAAATTTGAAAAAGTTGACTTTTGTAAAAGATTTAATTCAGTGAGATGTTTCATGTTGCTGCTTCATCATTCTGAGGAAAGCTTTTATTCATAACAATTAATTGATCGTGCAGGAAGATGCATCAAATATACATTAAAACCCATTGGAGGAAAAATTAATAGTTCCTTAGTTGTGATAGCAAAGTTTTAATGTCATTATGAATGGGTCTTATGAAATGTGACCTTCATGTGCGTGACCTGATGACAAAGTTTGACTATTTATTAGCAGTACTAAAGTTTTTTGAAAACATGAATTTTTTAATACCTTATTGAATTTTTGTAGCCATTTTCTTACTTAATATGTTTAATAGTGTCTTATTTATTACAGATTATCAATTATTACCTGGAATTAATTGTTCAAAGAAGTAAAAAGATGGAAAATTATCCAAGAGCTTATGCCTTTAACACCTTCTTCTATCCTAAATTAAAAGATCAGGGTTTTGCAAGTTTGACAAAATGGACCAAAAAGATTGATTTATTCTCCTATGACCTCGTGTTTGTGCCTCTTCATCTCGATATTCACTGGGCCCTAGCAGTATGTACTTTTCCTTTATATTGTCCTCTTTAGATGTGAGTGTGATGAAACTGTTATATTCCGTTATTTCAAATTTTAAAGTGTCATTAAAATGTGGTGCATTTAAAAGGCAACCTCATTTGTAAAATAAAAAACAAGTTGGCCACCTGAAGGGAGGAAACACCAGGAATAGTTATGAATTTTTTCTAACCAGAAATAATCATGGAATTTTGCGGAAAAATTAAGAGTTTATTTTATTTTATTTTTTCAGTTTTTGCATTGAACACAATGTGCTGAGATTATGATATCACTGTAGCAGCTTTTCATTATTATATACAGTGAAACCTGTGTAAGTTGACCACTTGCGGTGCAGCACTTTAGTGGTCAACTTAGAGAGGGTGAAGGGCTAATTCCGTTCCTAACAAAAGTGGTCAACTTTACAGGTTTTACTCTATATGGGTCATTCATTCCACGTCAAATGAACCAAATTTCGGAAAGGTCCCTACTTCGACCCTCTCCAATTTTGATGAAATTTTTATAAGTGGTACACATAAGTCTTGCATGGATCCATGCCAAATTATAGCTCCATAAGTTGTATAATTGGGCCACTAGGCATGGTTTTGTAAAGGCACCTTTTTTTCATGTCTCAAATGAAATGACTAAATCAGGGATGCACAAACTTTTTTTGGTGAAGGGCCAAAAAATTAGAAGTATCAGGTTGGGGGCCAAAGTAACTTAATGATTTATTCATAAAAATACAGGGTGTATTTCACCCTGAGGTGAAATGAGTGAGGTAATATGTACAAATTACATGTATTAATATTACTATACTTGGGAACAGATTATTAAAAAAAAAGTTTTAGCATAGCAGGAATGGAACAAAATTCTTTCATAGACAGACATAAGAGCTGTTCGAAAAATCCAGCAATCGAATTTTTGACCATTTCCCGATAAGCTATTGTTCTGAAACTTTACATATAGCTCAGAATCAGATGACAATGCAATATTCTACCACTTTTATCACGATTTGATTAGTTTTTGAAGTATTTCCAATAAAATAAAATTAAATATGGCGATTAGTTCCAAAATTGAGACAGAAATTCAGTAGCGGCGTTGAGATCGTATTTTTTTACTACGATTTTTCATAAGCTTTTTTTTACAGTTATTTCTCTTTCGTATTTTTTTTTTTTTTTAATTTTATTATAATTATTCTTTTTTATCAACTATATTAGCGGGCCATAGTTTGTGCATCCCTGGACTAAATTGTCAACTTTGTGTTCTTATTGATCATTACCTAAGAGGACTACCAAAGTGAAACTTGGTGATCCTGCTAAACATTTGTGATATAACAGCCTACTAGCACAAGGAAAGCTTAGCGTATTTTAGATTTTTCACATTTTGCTGCCAAAGTAGCTCATTTGTGCCATTGTGGCAAATTTTGATCGCACCTTGCCGGCTTGTATCTGTTGATAGAAATATTTTCTAAACTGGATTCTTTCCTCATTTGCACAAGTGTTCAAGTGGCACCTTGATTGCTCAATTAACTGCTGAGTTATGCTGGTTCAAAGTTCAATACAAAATTTCATGCCTCAAATCTGGCTCATTTTCAAAGAGCCATACCTCAATACCGATTCCTCAAATTTGATTTTACTTTCTATCATGAAAAAGAGCTCACTTTCCTCCATAAGGAAATGTTTTTTGAATTTTTGAGACAAAGCAGTTTTATACAGATAATGAAGTTCAAAACAATGTATTAAATTTTGCTGATTACCGAAAATAGAGAATATTTCATTACTTTATATATGACCTATGATTACTATAGGCTGAAATTTGGTGATCCCGCTTAACTTTTGGGATATAACAGTCTACTAGTACAACGAAAGCTTAATGTATTTTAGATTCTTCACATTTTGCTGCTAAGTAGTTCATTTGTGTCAATGTGACAGATGTTGACCATATTTTGCCAGCTTGTATCTGTTGATAGAAATACTTTCGGAACTGAGTTCTTTCCTCATTTGCACCATGCTGACATGTTATAAAGGTGTGCAAGTGGCAGCTTGATTGCTCAATTAACTGTCAGGTTATGCTGGTCCAAAATTCATTCTAAAATGTCATGTCTGAATTTTGCCTCATTTTCAAAAAGCCATACAAAAGGGATTACACGAACGTGGTTTTTATTTATATTATTTAAAAGAGCACTGCTTTCTAAAACTAAACAATTCTTTTTATTCATTTTGTACATCTTCAGTATGCTTTTTAGAGTTAAAAATGTCAAATTTCTTATTATAGATTTTTATATTTCGTTATTGAACTTCGTTATCCGTAAAAAACTGCTTTGTCTCAAAAATTCAAAAGACATTTCCCTGATGAAAGAAAGTGAGCACATTTTAAAGATATAAAGGAAAATCACTTTAGTGCGATCCTTTTTGTTGAACCAAAATTGAGGCATGAAATTTTTGAATGAACTTTGAACCTGCATCAGTCAGGAGTTAATTGAGCAATTAAGGGGCCTCTTGCACACCTTCATAACATGCCAGAAGGGTGCAAATGAGGAAAGAATCAACTAAAAAAGTTTTTCTCTCATCAGATGCAAACTGGCAAAATATGATCAAAATCTGCCACATCGGCGCAAATGAGCTACTTTAGCAGCAATATGCGAAAAGTCTAAAATAAATTAAGCTTTTGTTGTACTAGTAGGCATTTTTACTTTTAGAAGTTTAAATGAAAATATTCAATCTAAAATGAATGAGTTTATTTTTAAAAAATTCGAGGGGTTTATCATTTACTTGATATTCAACAAAGAAAACAAAGTCCGATTCTGAGAACAATGAATCACCGCAAGAGTTGTTTTGCGCATGCCTTTACAAGTTTGCTCAGCAAAAGAGCTATTTCTTGCGATTGTTTATTTCTTTTTTATTTATTTCCCTATTTATACCTTTTTTTTCTGAAGAGAAAATTAAATGAAGGCGTGAATCTGGGCTGTGTATTTAGAGCGATCGGACAAAGAAATTTTTTCCCCTCGTGAAAAGGATAGAAGGATGGTCAATATTTTTTGGCAATTTTAATGCATACTGTCCTTAGTGTTGCCCAAATAAAAGGCAGAACAAACCCTAAGTCAAGAAAAAATAATGCAATTTCCCAGGGTACTTTTTATTACTTGAGGTTTTCTGGTACTCCAAAATCAAAAGAGCCTCAGTTTATAAATAAAAAGGCAGGAAGGATGCGGTTTCACCAATAAAAGGGCAATTGATAACAGCAGCCAATCAGAAGCGAGATCTCATTAGCAGTGCACATGTTTAACCCTTTGATGGTTATGAAAGAGTTCAGCTCGGGAGCAAGATTTCGTCCAAAATGGTTAGAAACGAGCTTAGTGAAATTTTTCCCCAATGCGCACTGATGAGCTGTTCTAGTTCGCCATTATTATTCTGCATTGATTATGTTACAAACGAATCCTACTCGCGAAATTTAGTTAGTTTTACTGTCTACAGATGGCAGTACGGGTTCCATGAATTTCTTTTCATTATGAAGGGGGGAATTTTTTTTTATCTAGTGAAAGTTGGATAGTTATAATTCTGATGCAGAAAGCTTATCAAGCTCGGAAGACGATTCAAGCAACGAGGAATATATTTCGAGTGTTCGACAGTGCTGTAAAATTGATTCAAGTTTTCATGCTCCTAGCCGATTTAGTTTTACTGGTGATGTGGTCATGAAAACTTGCGTGATAAATATTTCTGATCCACTAGAGCAGGGATGCACAAACTTTTTTGGATGAAGGGCCAAAAAATTAGAAAGTATCAGGTTGGGGGCCAAAGTAACGTAATGTTTTATTCATAAAAATTTTCAGTTGTGTATTTCAGTTTTTATTTAGAGGTCATATGTACAAATTACATGTATTAATAATTACTGTACTCTGGAACAGATTATTAAATAAAAGTTTTTAAAAAATAATGTAAATGAATTCAAACAAAATGAGGTATAAGATTTCTAAACAATTAATTGCACAACATTTATATATATCAATGAAGTGATTGGTCAAATGGCAAAAAAGAGGAATACTAAATTTTTTTACAAAAATGTGTGCAAATTATGAAAATGAAACAAATGGAAAATAAAAAGGTAATTTAAACTTAGAAAAACACAGCATTATTCTCTAAATTATAACTTTCTTTATAATTTAGATAATTTTTCTTTGACATTTTATAATGTAAAATTTAAAATATATATTAAGAGTTAAAATGAGAAATTAATTAAGCGTGTGAATATAAATACAGAAGAAATAAACACACATATGTTAAATAGCAAAATCCAAATGCTGTGAGTCTGTACATCACAAACATTTGAGATTCAGAATTACTACTAGTCAGTTTGGCGGGTAGAATTGTTTTTTTAACTAACCATTTACAAAATCTTATTAGTTAAATTGGCATAGTAATATTAAATTTATACATTGCTACATGGACAATAAAAAAAAAGTTTAACTGATTCCTTTATCAAAAATCAACATATATCATTATTTTGTTCCATGGCATATAGTTAAATTTTAATCCTTTAATCACTAGTTTTCCTGCAGATTAGAAATTGATCTAAGGCATAGTAATACTTATACAGTACAGAACCTCTTATCCGGGAACCAGAAAACCGTTAATTTTTTCGTGAATTTCCCGCCATTTTTGAAAAGTTCTCGTTTTTTTGCCCATTTAGTAAAAATACGAATTTTTTTAAATGCCTTTAAAAATACGCATTTTTCCGTTACAAGTAACAAATTCAGTGTTTATAAGTCGAACAATATAGTCTAAAAACGATGTTTTTAGGGGACCCCCTCCCCTGAATTGCTCCCCTGCGTCAACTTACTTGAAGATGAAAATTAAAAAAAAATCTCCAACGATACTTGAGAAAAATCAGACCTTTTCTCTATTTTATTTCAATAATTAAACATGAAAGAAATATGTAATTAGATTCTTATACATTTATTTAATTGTCTCGTCAGTATTCGAAGACGAATTGCAACAAAAGTCGGACTAACGAACGTTCGGAAAATTTCTAATACGGCAGATTCGCGAATTTTCCGCAATAGCTGATCGTGTGAGATTTATTTATGAGATATATTTTTTTATTTATTTAAGAGCTGAAATAAGGTAATAAGAATTTAAAATTGATATCAAGGCAACAAAAATTGCAACTGTGAAAATGAATTCTTTATTAAAATAGAGTTCACAAAAGCGAAGTCGTTTTGCAAAAGTATGAAATTTGCGCGCTTCTGCATTTAAACATGCTTCTTACATTTCGTTTTCCTCCTCTTTGAAATCATTTATTACTCTAAAAATGATTAATGTTCAGATTTTACGAAATTAATAATTCGATAAACAAGATGTCCGATTCGGAAAGCATCCAAATGGTGCTACACCCGAACGATGAAAAAGAGCAAGATAGCGATGAAGACGAAAATAATGACATTTTGCTTGCTATGTCTAACGATCGTTGCTTTGAATTAACTAAAGAAATCATAGCAGGAATGGGACAAAATTCTTTTATAGACGAAGTAACGCACCTAATGGCTGTTCGAAAAATCAAGCAATCGAATTTTCGACCATTTCCCGATAAGCTATTGTTCTGAAACTTTACATATAGCTCAGAACCAGATGACAATGCAATATTCTACCACTTTTATCATGATTTGATTAGTTTCTGAAGTATTTCCAATAAAATAAAATTAAACATGGCGATTAGTTCCGAAAATTGCGACCAAAATTCAGTAGCGGCGTTGCGATCGTATTTTTTTACTGCGATTTTTCATAAGCTTTTCTTTACAATTATTTTTTCTTTCGTATTTTCTTTTTATTTTATTATAATTATTCTTTTTTATCAACTGTATTAGCGGGCCAATTCAAAAGGCTCGGCGGGCCAATTTTGGCCCGCCCGAAATTAGTTTGTGCATCCCTGCACTAGAGTACTTCGAGCTGTTTCTTCTCTTAGTCAGCCTAAGGTGCATAAGTCTGCTACCACTTTTGAGTTTCTCTTAAAACATATCTATCATTTTGAGTGAGATTCTGATTTCTTCCTTCTGTTTTTTTTTTTTTGGGGGGGGGGGGGGAGGCATTTGTTTCTGTACTTTTAAATAGAGAATTATTTTGTGAGAAAGAAATTTTATTTTGATTGTGTAGAACAGTTTAAAACTCATCCAACATTTTTGAGTTTTCATCCATGAAAAAAAATATATTTGGTTTAAGTCAGTATATTTTTTTCTGTTTACATAACTGGAGTTCAATTTTAAGCATGAAGTTTTGAAAAAACCCACTTGTAGGTTTTTTTTAAGTGCATTTTTCTTTTTGAGCCAACCCTCAACATGACATATAAGGTATATATTATGAAAGTATGTTATTATGTTTGGTCTAAATCGGTCATTTTATTTGTTTACAAAAGTGAAGTTCAATTTTAATCAAGAATTTTGAAAAAACCCACCCTTGGGTGTTTCTTTTTCAGCCAATTTTCAAAAGATTTTAGCCATTGCATGTAATGTATGTATTATAAAAGTATGTGTTATGTTGACGAAATCAGTATCTTTATTTGTTTACATAAGTAGAGTTCAATTTTGAGCAAGAATTTTGAAAAAAATCCACCTTAGGGGTTTTTTTTTTTTTTCAAGAAGGTTTTTTTGAGCTAAATTTAAAAATCTTATACCCATGACATATAATGTATGTATTATATTTGGTCTAAATCAGTATTTTTATTAGTTTACTTTGGTAAAATATAATTTTAAGTGACAATTTTGAAAAAACCCACTTGGGTATTTTCAGCTGGATTTTTTTAAAAAAAACCACCCAGATTTTTTTCGGGTTTGGCAAAATCTAACCAACCCTGAACCGAATCTCCCTGTTTAAACATTCCCTCTTTTTTTATAACCTTATTAACATCCTTCACCCTAACCCCTGGTAAACAGCACCTAGCCACCTTGCGCCTCTTTTCCCCGACTACATTACCTATCCCGCGTACCGTAGAATCCCCTAAAATAACCCCCTCCGTTTTTAAGTCTACAATTCTACCTTTTCCCATATTAGATCCTTCTCCTGTAACCTCACTTTCTCCAACAAGCCCTTCACATGAAGTTTTCTCCTCTTTTGTGGAAGTTTCACCCAAGTTTTTTCTGATTTTTGCTTCCGATGCTATCACCTTCACCCTTAACTCTAACAATTCAGCACATTTTGTGCAAACATGATTCTGGTCTGTAGCTGTATTAGTATTCCCTCCAATCTACTAAACATTATCACAGCAAACCCACCAACTTTCATTACCATTTTTAATTTCCTTCATTAAACATATGACTCCCATACTAACTAAATTTGAAGCAAACAGGCAAAATAATACACAACTCGACAAATTTAAGCTACTACACTGATTAATAACACAAATTACATAGAAAAATGCAAATAACTTGAAGTTAAACACAAATATCTACAGTAAACAACAAAATTGGCTGTTCCCTAAGACTTACAAAATACAAACAATCACCACATGATTAGGCTTAACTGAAAAACTGAATAACACCCCAAAAAAGCAAATAAAATGAGTTTCAGTCACACAAAATTAAAACAACTTAACTAAATAATAAATTGCAACAAAGATACAAATAATTAAACCGAAAATAACCAAAAAATATAAAAGATACTCAATTGGAACAGGAGCAGAAACATCACCTTGCAACACTTGGCCCTCTAGCGGCCAAATCCTGGGGGGGGGGGGGGGGAATTGGAGCAAAATCTCGCAGATACTAACACTGACCTTAAGAAAAATTTTGCTTATGCTAATTCAGGGAAAGCTCATAATATTCAGGTAGGCCCACTAGTGAATGAGAACGTGAACTTGTTTCAAAATGCGGGGAATATTGCTGATATTTTAAATATTTGTTTTTTTATAGTGTATTTTACAGAAACTGTATCTCAACAGCTGACATAAGCCAGACGCAAGCTAATACACAGCTTGAGGATTCTGTATTTACTAGGGATGATGTGTTGTCTCATTTGAAAAAGATTAAAGCAAATAAGGCTCCAGGACCTGATAATGTTTATCCGAAAATTTTAGTAGAATGCGCAGAAGAATTAGTGGATGTTGTCTTGATGGGCCATTATCCCTTCTAAAGGACCCATTATTTTCGCTAAGAAATAATTCGAAGCTAATACAATTCTTAAAAGAATAGCAGAGATTTATTTATGAAAAATATTTCAATAACTTTACAATACAACGTTAAAAATATCACCTAAAGCCATTCGTAAAAAAAAATAAAGTTGACTAGATTTTTTATATTTTATGAATAAACTTTAACTATCGGGCATTTCACACAGAGTCGATGCAGCTCAAGAAACAACTATCCTTAAGAAAGTACTCTAAGGCATATGGTCCGTCTCACCGGGTAAAAACGTCAACTTCCCGCTCGCTCTCTGAGCGAACGTCTCAAAGGAAGTTCTAAAAGGGTTGAGAGAGAGAAGCGAGCGAGCACTACGCTTAAATACCAGAGGGTGATTTGCGTATACCGCTGAGCACGTGTACGCACATGCGTCGATGACACGTGATGTGCATTCGAGAAAATTCTCGATTGGGAAGAACCCGGTAACGCCCCCAAGTGGCGGATTTAGCCAACTAATCAGTTTGAGAAAGATTTGCGAGTCGGGAGGTACGTCGCAACTTAGCTGACTCTTACTGTTTACAATGTTAAAGGCTTAAACCAAATAAAGAAGTAAGTTACCGAAATTAATTTTTACTTTTGAATTAAGTGGTGAGAATTTAAAAATAACATTTCCTATCATGTCTTGACTATTTTCATATCTTCATATAACTCGGGGATTGTGCCAGCAGATCGGAAGCTGGCAAACATAATGCCGCTCTTCAAGAAAGGGTCTAAAGCTAAGGCCGGAAATTATAGGCCTGTGAGTCTTCAGTTCTTAGTAAAATTTTTGAAATGCTAATCAAAATAGTAAATTTCCTGGAGGCAAATGGAGGGTTGACTAGTTTTCAGTATGGTTTTAGGAAGGATAGATCCTGTACAACTAATTTCTTGCATTTCTATGCCAAGGTTACCATGGCATTAGATAATGAAAAGTGCAGATGTTGTTTACACTGACTTTCAGAAAACGTTCGATAAAGTACCGCATGAAGCTCTTCTTAGCAAACGTGCTAATATTGGTATTGGTTTAAACACTTTAATTTGGATTAAAAATTGGCTGACTGGGAGGAAACAGAGAGTAGTAGTGAAGGGCAATTATTCTCAGTGGATTGATGTTTTGAGTGGTGTTCCATAAGGTTCAGTTTTAGGGCCTATATTAATTATTTTTATTAATGATATTACTCGGATTATTCCTGGGAACATCAACATCTTTGCTGTTGATGTCAAAATCATGGGAATTGTGGACACGGAGGAACAAGTCAATCAGTTTCAAGAGGATTTAAATCAAATTTCTAGGTGGGCAATTAAGTGGGGTATATCTTTTAATATTGGGAAATGTCAAGTGCTTCATTTTGGTCACGGGAATAAACATGCAACCTATTATTTACAAGGTTCCGTCATTAGGGAACCAGAAGCAGTTGTTGACCTGAGAGTATTGATTAGTCAGGACTTCAAGTCCAGTCAGCAGTGTAGCATAGTGAGTACAAAGCTAACAGGATGCTTGGGTTTATCAATAAAGCTAAGGAAGTTGTGTTGCCATTATACAGAAGTTTGGTAAGACCTCATTCGGAGTATACTGTTCAGTTTTGGTCTCCGTACCTAAAAAAGGATATTACCTTATTGGAAAGGGTTTGAAGGAGGGCTACAAGATTGGTAAGTGGTCTTTCAGACTTAGATTATGAGGTTAAGCTTACAAGGCTCAATATGTATAGTCTTGAGCAAAGGAGAGTTAGAGGGGACAAGATTCAGTTGTTTAAATTCATTAAAATGGGAAATGTTGATGGACTACAGCTATGTGCTGAAAGTAGAACCAGAGGTCATTGTTTTAAGCTTTTCAAATCTCAGGCTAATCTTGAAATTAGGAAAAATTACTACTTCAATAGGGTTGTAGGCAGTTGGAATAGCTTACCAGAAGCGACTGTTAATTGCAGTGGGGTAAAAACTTTTAAGAAAGCTCTTGATGTTTATTGGTTCTGCTGAATTGACTAGGACCAGCCTAGCTAGGCCTTGAGCCTGCTGCTGATCGTCACTTTTATATTTGTATTTTAGTTTGAAAATTTAATCAATTTCTAGTTTTTTTAAATAAATTTTACTGTTTACATTGGAAATCTTATGCGGATTTTACGCCCGCAGATTTGAGAGTTGAATGCATACCCGAAAAATGAAAAGAATTGCCTTTCTCCTCATTTCACTTAATCGGGAAGGGGGTGAGTCTCCCGTCAATCTTCAACCCTTTCAAGGAAATTCCAGTAATTTGCTGTCTTATCCTTTTTAACCTTGATAGTCCTTGAACTTCTAGTAAAGATTTTTTGCTCTGTTCAGTTTGTTCCTTGACTTATAAAAATCGCCAAACAAAAGTGTTTAAACATTAAAGAACAAATGTTGATTCTGGATGAAGTTGACAAAGGTGTGAAGAAAAAAATATTGCTTCTAAATTTAGTATTCCACCAAACAGTTCATCGACCATATTAAAATATCGCCAAAGGATAGAGAATGATTCATCAAATAAGTTTTCTTTGAAACGTGTAAAAACATGTGTCTATTGAATATGCACAATGCAAGGAAATATTTTTCCTGTATCTGGACTTTTCCTAATGGAGAAAACACTTGAATTTGCAAAAAAAAAAAAAAACTAGGTCATAAATAATTTTGGGGAAGCAGCGGCTAGTTTGAAAAATTTAAAAGAAGACACTGGATTGTAGCAAAAGTAATATCTGGAGAAAATAAAAATGTGAGTGGTAACGTCGGTGAAAACAGGTACATTGAGAAAAATTACTAGCCAGAAAACATTTTTAATGCAGACAAAAGTGTTCCATTTTTCCAATGTTTACCACAAAAGACATTAACATTTAACATAAGAAATGTAAAACTAAAATGAACAGCATAGGTATATCTATCAATTGAATAATTTTATATGCACTATGTTTTAAAATAAATATAAATATTTACTTTTTAGAGTAATGAATTGGTTTAATTATAGATTATAATGGTTATTCTTTATGTAGTATCTTTCCTTAAGTGGGAGAATTGAAGTACTGCTGTAATTATTATTACATGATATGTAGAGCTTTTATTAGTTTAAAATGAGTTCTTATGTAGCCAAAGTGTTATAAAAAATGTATATCTCTATTTAACGAATTTCTCCATTTAACAAACTTTTTCACAGGATTTTTGCGACTTCATTAAGTAGAGCTCCAACTGTATATAAGATTTTCTGCAGTTTTCTAAGATTTTTTTATATAATTTTTTTTTATTATTGCATTGAATTACATAATGTAAATTTGCTCTTTAAATTTTAATATAGGTCATGTATCCTAAAAAGAAAAAAGTTGAATATTATGACTCAATGGGTTCTAGTGAATTATGTTGCTTAAAAACTCTTAGGTAAGATATTTATTGTGCTTTTGCTTTACTCTATTTATGCTTTGGCTAAAGCTTGTACATAATGTAAGTTATCTTGTCTTTCTTTAGTGAGTACCTTGTTGAAGAACTGCTAGCCAAGAAGGGACAAGTTGAAATTTCTGAGTATATTACTGAAAAAGTAGTAAGTAAATTTGTTAAAATATTTATTGTCAGATTTTTATTCTTATAAACGATACAAAAATTTCGACTGTTGGCGACTTCTTTATAAAATGTGTTTGTGAGCATTTTAAAGTGATCGTTTTAAAATTATTTTATTTAACTATATTTCCTTGGAATTTAAACTTTGTTGTTTTCCGTATTTTCAAAACTTTCCTAAATATTAGTTTAGCGTAACACATGTTTTTTATCTTTTACATTACATTTACCGAAACTGGACGAGGTGAGGAGAGCCCCAAGGCGATGCGAGTGACCCATTCTCCTTTGCTGGTTCTCCCGCCATTCCCAGTCTTGTGGAGCCGAAGTTAAATGGGAAATTCGTTTTCCCTTTCATCTCTTGAGGGTTTGCGAGTAATCGAAGCAGACTGCCCCCCGAAAATCATTAGCAGAAAGCAGGGCCGTAGGAAAGTCTTTGCTAGGCCCTGAGCAGAAAGAGTACTATCACACAAACTAAAGAGACACAAAACTCATGTTTTCCAATTTGTAAAAAGGTTCTAGACAGTGCCATGGGTTCTAGAAAACAGTTGTATGCCTTTTGGCGTTTTTCTCCTCTCTTAGGCAGAAATAAAGAATTTTTCTAATGAATAGCACATTTACACTTGAGCAGCAATTTAAGAGTAGGAGTTATATGATGCTCTTTGCTTATGCCGTCTGATATCTTAACAATTGTAAGTGTGATTATTATTATTATTTACTTTTTTAATATGTTCTTTGAATATTTTTTAAAAAAAACATACATTTAAATGATAAATTTATATTTTAATGCTAATATTCATTTTAATTGATAGGTATGTAAAGGGGCCGTTCATAAATGACGTCACGCTTTTTTCACATGTATTTGACCCCCCTCCCCCCCTTTGTTACAATATGTCACACTTCAGTGGACCCCCTCCCCCCTTTGTCACACGTCACGCTATGTTGCATAATGCGTGATGTCACACTTCTTGTTACCCCCTCCCCTCCCCTTGTCACAATTTCATGAACCCCCCTCCCCCCCTCGAAGCGTGACATCATTTATGAATGATCCCAAAAGAAAACACAATTTATGTTCAGAAATTTCCCAATTGTTTTTTACATGCATGAATTAATATTTATGAATTATTTTAAACAGTTAATTATCTTAAAATTACCTCAACAAAATTTTGTATTTTATTTTTGTCTTTTACGTTAAATTTGTATTGTAAAATTACTTGCTCTTTATTTTTTTATTGAAACAGTTAACATGGAAAACAAAAATATATATTATATGCTCATATGTGCTAAAAAGGACCACAGAAAATTATAGCAAAATATTATAGTCATTCATATTATAATTATTCTTCATATTATTTTTTAATAATTACTATTAAGGGATCAAATCACAAATGAAATTGAAACATACGTAGAAAAATTATCCGTTAAAGTTCTGGGGCATAAACTGCCATACATACCCAAAGTTAAGCACAATTTTGCCGAAGTACTTGTCTGTGTGTGCTTCACCTGTTCCACCTTATTCAGTATAGTTGCGAAGTTTTTTACTTCTCAGAGAATGAAAATGAAAGACTACACTTTTAAGGCACTATTTTTTTTAATTAAAATAAAAAATTATTCTAAAATGCAGCATTTATTTTCAAATGATTATTTCTCTCTTACACTATCTGAATATTTTGTTTACTCATGCAATTCATACATTTTATAAGTGATTTCATAAAGAATCATACAGATTATTATTTTCAGTAAATTAATTGGTGTTATGTGAAATACTTGCCCAATTTTAACTAGAAAAAAAAGTACTATGTATAAATATGCAACATTTTCAGAAATTGTGACGATGAAATCTAAAATTTTGGTTCAATACAAAATAAAAATGAACCAGTTAAACACCTTATACATTATATATAAATTTAGTGCACTGTCTTTGCTTATATGCAAAATACGCGATCAATGTAGTTATCCCACACATGAATTTTAAATATTCAAAATGTTCTGAATGGGCCTTTCCAGATATATATGGTATATATTACTCAACTACAAATTTCTCATTTCTGCAACGACGTCATAATTCAAGAACTGTGATATTGAATTTATTTCATTATAATTGCAAGCGTCATCATTTCAGTTATCCCTTATTAAATCAAAAATCATATTTTTTTTATTTTCGACACTGTTGCAAAAATGAGAGTTGTATGTATAATATTGGCTAATTTTTCACTAATCTAATCGTAATCGATTACATTTTTTAACGACTGTAATCGCTGCTGTAATCGTAATTACTTTTGGACAAAGGATTACAATCGTAATCGTAGTCATAATCCCTCAATTTTTCTCTTTGTAATCGTAATCGATTACGTTTCTTCGTAATTGGCTTCAAGCCTGGTTCACAAAGTATAAATTTTTTACTGGTAGATCGCTTGCTTCTGTTTTTGGACAGTACTTTGTAAAGGGTTCGTTTTTAAAGTTTTGAAATTTGTAAAAAGTCCATTTTTGGATTGGGAAAGTCCATAAATGTGTCTCCAGTTTTCTTCTAAATGGACACTTAAGTAATCAGGGTTCGTACGGTCCTTAAAGGTCCTTAGAAAGTCCTTAATATTTATTTTCATTTTTAAGGCCTTAAAAAGTCCTTAAATAGTCGTCTTTTTTAAATTAAGAAGGTACCCATGTGCTCTCTTTGTTTTGCATTCTTCACAAGAATCAAACTTCTTCCATTTCAACTACTTAATCGAACCTCAAATTTGGTTTGCTCGGGTCCGTTATTATTATGTCTTTCGGATAGACCAAAACAACGGATTGGCAGGACCAAAAATGGCGGATTTACTTAAACATCAACGCATCTTTACTTCAAATTGCAGTGCTTTTTGAACTGTTGGATAAATAAGTAACTCTTTTTTTTTTTTTTTGAAAAGGTATAATTTTATTGATGTGTTATATATTTTTACAAAAAAAAAAAATAAGTTCATGGAAGTGTGATTAAAAGCTTCAAACTACAACACCCAATTCAATTAAAATGAACTTTTTACCCCCACCCACATGGCAGCTCCCAATTTGCTATCTCTTGCAATTGTATGAAAAAGAAAATAGAGCTACATCTAAAAAAAAATATTAATAGAGAAGTCGAATCAAATCACCAAGCATTTGTACAAAATGCGATGGTGCCCAGTAACTGGGTACCGTTTAAGACAGCAGAAAAACAAATCACACAAGTTCCCTCATTTTGCTTAAAGAAAAGAAAAATTAATAAAATTTGAAAAACGGACTTTTAAAGACTCAAGGGGGGGAATTTTAAGAAAAGGTGCTCAATCAGTCCGTGCGCTTAATGGACTGATTTCATTTTCTAGCATGGTTGGGTTTTCTCATTCTATCTTGGTTTCCTGAGTTTAGCTCATGTAAAAAATATATCTACAAGATTGCTTCTATTTGAATCAAAACTAACTGGTATTTATTGATTTAACAGTTTCTTAAATTAATATTTTTTCTGATTTTACAACAACAACAAAAAAAAGGGCCGATTTTCGGGATTTCAAATTTGGTATTCGATACTATTTATTGAGTTTAGTTACAAAGTAAAGAAATTTTTTTTCATGCAAATTGTTGCGAAATCATCTACATTCTAAACAATTATCAATAAAGCAAGTAGGAGCAGCTCTTAACTAGTAATCAGTAAATAAATACTGCTTTTGAAACTTTTTTCTTAATTTAAGGAGGGAAAATACTTCAAAGAAGCAGTTCTTTGACATCTAGGTCAATAAAAGAAATACATTTAACTAATATGTAGGCAAAAAAAACTTTCAGTTTTTTTCGCGTTTGACCAATTACATCTATGATTATCGCTTATTTATACTGTTAAAGGTAAAAGAATGATTTATTTCTATTATCATTTTTCTTAGGTCTTACACTATAATAAGCGCCAAGTTGCGACTCTCCCGATCGCTTTTTAGCTGATCTTTTGCTAAACAATTTGTTCTCTCGTTGTTTTTTTTTTTTTTTTTTAGATCAAATAAATTCCTGTATTGAAAAAAAGGAATTTATTAATTTTTTAAAGCAATGTGTTAATATTTTGTAAATTTTTAGCTACCAATTTTGCTTTGTTCATAGCACTAACCATTTTTAATAATTTTTCATATCATCAAATTTTGCTTATATATGATTAATGCTTGTGTTGTGTGCTTCTTATTACTAGCTCCAATAATTATTTAACTCCCTGACTGTATTGGACATTAGAAACGCAACAAGTCATAGAGAGCTCCATAAAAATGTTTGTGTTGTGTTCCTAATACAAATACGATGTTAAATAAATTTCCTCTTAACGCTTCCTTCTGAAATAAACATAAGTTTGCATATTTCGAAAAAAATTGTGAGGTCCTTAAAAATTGTTTTTAGGTCCTTAAAAAGTCCTTAGGAAGTCTTTATTTTTTGTTTTGTCAAAAGAGGACGAACCCTGGTTATTATTTAACTTTATAATAACTTTTAAAGTAATTTTTAGTAAATTAACACGCCTTTTATACTACCGACCACCGAAGTCACAGAAGTCCCCAAAAAGCAACGAAACTGGACAAACCGGTCACGAAAAAATTCGACGGCACTGAATGTTTTTTTATCCTCGGCTCGATGATCACTACAATTTGCGGCGCAGTTATTTTTAGAACTGAAAGTGGGGTTGATTAATGCAATAGATGGTAGATATAACATTGATTTTAAGTGATTTGTGATTTCATACTTTCGTATGTCAGACGTGTAATTTTTCTGTATTTTCGGAAAAAATGGAAATTAAAAATTTTGTTTTCAGAATTTTGGAAGTTTTTCTTTCTCACTTGTTCTTTTCTATGA
Source organism: Octonoba sinensis (assembly GCA_038502835.1). Lineage (NCBI taxonomy): Eukaryota > Metazoa > Arthropoda > Arachnida > Araneae > Uloboridae > Octonoba > Octonoba sinensis. The sequence goes on from CM076604.1 coordinate 69,667,324, forward strand.
AATTTTTTTGCCGTAGCCTACGTACATGCCTGCCAAATGTTACAAATCACGAGTAAAATTCGCTCGTTCAGTCGGTTTTTTGCGCTTTCAAGGGTCAATACCGATTTTTTACGTATTTCAATATCCAGTTGCATCGGCTTCGGTAAATCTTCCTAGTTCTCGTTTGTTATCGGATTCTACCTCTGGGACATCAATAACTTTGAGCTTACCATTCTCTCAAGTTTCAACTTCTGTAGTAAAGGACTTGCATGGGCGTCATTTCGCCATGCCCGTTCGGAATTTCGGCTGAAAAAAAGTTTTAGTGATCAAATAAGTGGCTTATTATTTTTAAATATTACATCCTATTGATAACCTAATTAAAAAAAAATTTTTTCTAAAAAGGTTTTTTTCCTTTTTTTTTTTTACATGAAATTTAATGTTTTTAAATTTTAGATCATCTTTAGCGTTGTGTTTTTCCCCCCTTTCAAGTACTCATTATATATTGTTACAAAATAAATTAACATTTCTTTCTATTTTCGTTCAACCTTTATATATAATTCTTCTGTGCGTGTGGTATGTCACTGAACTCCTCCTAAACGGCTGGACCGATTTTAATGAAATTTTTTGTGTTTCTTCAGGTGGATTCAAGAATGGTTTAGATTTACAATTTGGTCCAATTACTCAATAAGTTTTCTCTTAATTATTTTTTTGAATTCTTGCTACGCCTGCATTGCAGTTTTCCCCCCTATGCACTGCAACCAGATATATGAAAATGTTAGCGATTTTCGTTTATTTATCTCTTCTCGCATCAGCTTCATTTTTTAAAATAAAAAGAAAACGAAACTACTTTCTTGAAGCTCAGGGCATATTAATTGTTAAAGTTCATAAGTAATTGCAGTGCTTCATTAAATATATATATCTTAACTTTCGACCGATGCATCGGCGCCTATTGTTCAACATACAGAATAATCTTGACTCCTTCCATGTTCTTGATTTTGTAGGTATTTCATCGCAAAAATCTCCTGCATCTTGTTCCACTAAACTCCCCACAAAATTAAGATGTGATCTTGTATAACTGAAGTGTTATGTTTACATAGCTTTGATTGGTGCATACCTCTAATCCCCAAGAAAGAAAATTTCTCTACCATTTACATGATTTTTTCATAAAATAATATGTATTTACATATATTGGTCATATCTTCCATATATATACTTTTTTGTATTGTCTATTATTTGGGGTAGTGTTACTGCTTAAGTAGCAAGAGAGCCCAATTACACTAAAAATTTGTAAAAAAAAAATTCAACTCTATTTCTCCAAAACTAGTGAACTTAGTGTAATATAAGCTCAGTGTGGTTCTTTGCTTATTTGGCCAAGAGAAGATATATGACTACAAATTGTTAAAGAAATTCAGAAAATAAGTTCTATTCATGTCTAGCAGTTGTTTTTCGACTCCTGTACAGCAAAAAGGGCTCTGTTCTCAAGCAAAGTTAATTTATCTAAAAAAATTTAGCTTCATTTTTTACTTGTGTAATACTTTTGGTATAGATTATTTTGCAATGATTGTTTGCTGGAAAAATATTTCATTGTGATGGAAGCAAAAGGATGTAGAATCTACAACCTATCAATGTTTTGATGTTATTTCTATCTACATTCTAGATAGAAATAGCATTACTAATGCTCAATTGTTAATGCAGTAAATATTTCTCAAGCAAAAGTCTTTATTCTTACCCCCATTATAACGGCTGTTGTTTGCCTTAATTTTGTAGAATGCTCCTATGCAAATGAATGGAAGTGATTGTGGTATGTTTACACTCCTGTATGCAGAATTCTTATCAAGAAATGCCTATATGAACTTTGATCAAGTATGTGTACATTGAGTTATTAAATTTTGTCATCCTTTTTTTTTTTAACTGAAAATTCAATGCACATAAGGGACTGTTCATAAATGATGTCACACTTTTTTACACATATCTGACTCCCCTCCCCCCCTCACCTCGACAAATAACAATGTTAATAAAAAGGATTTGTAAATAAAACAAATCTGTTGACAGAGTGATCTTTCATACAATAGGGTCTGACTTGTTGACAAACCGATTATCTGTTAATGCAGGCCGCTATGTTGTTTATGTCACGTGGTTTCGATCTACCAGCTTCCCCCCCCCCCCCTCCCTTGTTACATGTCACGCTATGTTGCATAAGCAAGAGCCTCACATTTCTCGTTAACTCCTCTCCTCACTTTATCACAATTTCACGAACCCCCCTCCCCCTTGAAGCGTGACATCATTTATGAATAATCCCTAAAGCAGATAATCCTTTTGCCCCCAAGGTGATTTATGGTAACTTAAAGAATGAAAAAAAGTGGCTTTATAATTTTTAACTGTTATCACATTGGATAGTGCAATAACTTTTTGTTATGTTGTCTGCGCATATGTGCTGTGCATGATATAAAAACAATTTGTCGTAAAGCTCCAAACTTTTATATTAGTACTTTTCCAGTACCTAGTTATACACTATGGCGGGCCAAAAAAAATTGACAATTTTTTTTAAAATTCATAATGAATTCATAAGTTGTGAACTTGGGAGCTTTTAAGTCTCCCTAATCAAAGCTTTCAAAGTTTACTCGCCAAGAATTTGCTCCATGTCAATTTAACAATGGTTCTAGTTTGGCATTGGATCTCACTTTGGTCTTGCTTGAGAAAGGTTTCTTTTGGGGCCGTGGTAGCCTAGTGGTTAAGATGTCGAGCTTCGAATTGGAGGATCTCGGGTTCAATACCTGAGCCGCTGAAGACCCACCATGTACGCTTGGGGATACGTCAGGGCTGCCGGATTTTAGCCGGGCCAAAAAAAGCCTGCTTTTATTAAGAAATACATTTAAAAAAATTTTCCTAAAAAAATATTGAATAAAAAATTACATTTATATCATTTACACAATTAAATTATTACTGCAATAGCAAAATACTTGAAATAAGAATGAAAATTATTTAATAGAATGATACATTACAGAAATAGCAAAGAGAAAGTGCTACTTATTAGAAATTTATTTAGATTCAATGCAATTTAAACAATTTATTTTCAAAGAATTTTACTAAGAATTCAAAAGTTCACTTGACACTACTATATGAACTAAAGATTACCAATCATTTGCCTTAGTCTTTAACTCATAATCTTATGTATATTTTAAAGCACCTTTATTTTTTAAAACTTTTTTCAGAACCTTAACTAGTTCTCTGATCCAAATAAAAATAAAAACTATCTGTCAAATAAACTGCATAAAATAAAAGATGCCCATCTTGAAGCAGACCAGCTGGTCAACATTAAAGTGTACTAGAATTATGTCATCTTTAAAAATTTTAATATTATGCATATAAAAAAAATCCTTACATAAAAGCGAGCCAGCTACTCACCACAGACGACTTCTTTCAAATTTTTGACATGAGTAGTGCTGTAGGCAAACATTAGTTTAGCTAACTAGGATTATGTAACTAGTATTTTGTTAAAGGAATAAAGGATATGTTTATAATCAGTTTTCATACTTGAGCAAAAGACTTTTTTGTTTGTAGTATAAAATATATGAGAGAAAAAAATTAAAAAATATAGTTCTTTATTGCAAGTTTCAGTATTCTGAAATATTTTAAAGTAACTAAATTCTTAACATTAAAATATCAATTTTAAGTGAGAAGTATGTACTTAAATCTGTAGTATTATAGCTTTTCATATGTATTAAGATAAGGTATTGTGCTCGACTATAGAAGAAACCAAATTTGATTCCTCTCTCAACCTGGTTTTAATTTCCTTTTGTGTTGAAAAAAAAATAGATTCTGTATAGCTATAACATTAGGCAAGAGTTTAATGAGACAGTCTCACAAAGTTAAGCACACAAATACGAAAATGGTAATCAGTGTTGTAAAAGGCATTCAGGTTGTGTAACGAAATAATTCTGAATCTAATTTTAAATTAAGTCCATTAAAAGAAAGATTTGACCTTCATTTTACAAAAATTAACAGTAGCAACATAAATGGACATAGTATAGCTGCAAATAGTAAATAGTATTGTGTCTAATTGAAAAGGGCCAATAAAGACCGGCCTTTTAATAAAAACCGGCCGGTCTGGCCCTTTTTTAAAAAAGCCGGCTTTTTTGACGTGCATGTAAACTCTGCGGAACCTGAAGTCGCGAGGGTACCAGAGGGTGGAGATTTTCCCTTCCCTTCACTCTTGGGTCAAAAAAAGAAGGTGGCATATTTATGGTGGCGCCATCTGGTGTCATCCAAGTACATAATGAGCCAAGTTGTACTTCTACCATTGTGGTGCTCATCTATAAACCAAAGGCGCTCCTTACTGCCTTAATTCTTAGTCGCTCTGCGAAAGGGAGCTTGGATATCCAAGTGGCGTTAAAAACAAACAAACAACAACAGGTTTCTTTTGATTCTTCATACCGCTGCTAGAGCAGGTTTGGTTCGGCTCATTGCCAACACAATATGATATCGGTATGCAAGTATGCCGTAATGATCTTAATTGCTTAACTTAATACTTTATTTGTTTCTTAGGATGTAATTTCTTGCCAATTCCTTTCTTTCTTAACATTTAATGATCATCTTTGTTTTGCTTCATATTTTCTTTCATTTTATAGGCCAACATACCTTACTTCAGGCGGAGAATGATTTATGAACTTCTAACGAATACGTTATTGTCATCATGAACTTTAAACCTGTATATTCTGTAAATTATCAAAAAGAAATGTACATATGTAAAATGAAACTGAAGAACAGTTTTGCAATCTAAATCTTTTTTTTTTTTGCTGTGCATTGATGAGTTGACTGGCTGTTTGCTGCCTTAAGAGAACAATTTGATGGAAGTCGAAGTTATCAAGGTGTTTGCAGTGAAATCCAGAATTTAAAGTTTTGGGGGAGGGATATACACAGTGTACAGCTCATGTTTTGGAAGGGAAAAAACATGCACAGAGTGTACAGCTGTACAAGGATTAAGTCTTTCATGACAATGGAAGAAATATTTCCCATTCTTCAAAATCAATCCAATATTTTTATGCCTCCAAAATCTGCAATGGATTTTGTTAAGGAACATGTATTTTATTGCAGTGACCTTAAATGCATGGTACTATATTTATTCCTTATAAGTACATTCATTGTAACCATCTAAAATTGAAGCAACTTAATAGATTCCAGGGGAGTGCACATCTTATTCAGAAAATGTACATAACTTGTATTCTGCAAAATTGTGCCAAAAATGTTCACTAAATTTTACAAATAAAAATATTCAATAAATTTTTAATCCTTTTTTAAAATATACCTTTAAATGCAAAAAAAAAAAAAAAATAAATAAATAAATGAAATTTCTTTGTTCTTGTTATAATTTATAATGCACTGAAGTATTATTAAACGTAAGATTGGATTTAGCATTGTATTACAAAATGTGTCTTTTTTAGGCACTTGCAAATCATTTGTTGTAGAAAATATTAGCTAGACATTTAAATAAATTAAAAACTTATTTTTTTAAACAGTTTGTGTGCCAGTGCCCTTTATATTTGCCCTAGAGGCATCAATTTTTTGTGCCTAGTACTGGTGATGCAAACAAAATGGTCACATGGCACTGGTGAACAAAACACTGGTTAATATTAGAGCAGAAAAATTATTTCTCTTTTGTAATAAAATTTCTATTATCTCCTCCCCCCCCCCCCTTCTAAGAGCAAAAAATGGTGCACATTAGAAAATAATGATGATAGTAAAATATCATTTTACTATTTTGTGACTTTTTAACTTAAAACTTTTTAGATACTATTTTTAAATTCCTTTAAACAATCGCAAATCACAGTCGACCTGACTGATTAAACAATGGTCTTAGTTTTGTTGCTTAAAACAAGAAATAAAAATAAAAAAAAATATCTTCAAAAATAGGTCTGATGATAAGATATTAAAATCCATAAATCTGAAAGCTCTTATTTCAATTTAAATGGAATTGATTATTGTTTGTATGTATTACTCCCTTTAGTTCACCGCATCTGTTGTTGTTAAACAATGGAACAAAGATGTAGGTTTTAATTAATATTTGATACATGTACGTACAGTTTGGGAGGACCTCATTTGAATAGTGGTCCAATTGCACTTCTACAAAAAAAAAAAAAAATGCAGTTAGCAATTTAAAGGCCTGACAGCTTTTGTGTTCTAGCTATTGAGGGAGCTTTTGTGTTTATGTAAGTCATTTCTGTCATATTTTAAAACTGGTACATCTCTTGCTTATTTCTACTACCAAAAGATGTAGTCATCTCAAACATCTCCACCATAGAGTGGTTAGCACTCACTGGTCTTTGACTCACAACTTTAACACTTTGTGTCTTAAACTGAACGAACATGGAGCTGGACCATTATTCAAAAAGAAGACCTTCATATGTATAATCTTAAGTTGAATTTAGACACAATTTCATTGGAACTAAGTCATTTTTTACTGGCTGAATTTATTACACATTCTTTTTAAATATATAATATTTATGTGATGAAAATGAGTCACAATTGTAAGAAATAAAATTAATTGATCCCCAAAGTAATGCGTAAGTGTTGGTCTAAGATTAAAAAATAGTTGAAAATTCATTGACTGGATATCCAATATTTAAATTTATATGAAAATAATTAGTATTAATGCATTGCAGCAGCAATTTTATGATCATTAAAATAAATGAAATGTTTCCTTATTTTTGTCTCAAATTAGGTATAAAGTTAAGGCTTTTATTTTCATGCCTTAATTATGTTGTGACACTTTTTCATTTCAAATTTTGCTTTTACCAATTTCTCTTGCTGCAATTTACTGAGTTTCTTAAATATTTCATTTGATATTTTTCATTTTTATTTTAAAATGTTTCTTTATAACTTGCATTCTTAAATGCATTTTATCTTAACCTGGGTGCAAAAGAAAAATTTTACTTAGATGAGTAGCGGAGAAAAAATGTAAAACATTCAACACTTTTCTATTTGTACATTTTTTAATTTCTGGCAGCATAACTGTCATGAAAATATATTTTTGCTTGTTTTTTGTATTGGTGACATTGAAAGACTAGTAGGGGGGATGTTAAAACATTTGTTTTTTAAGTGGTGTCTGCAAAGAGCAGATTTTAATATAATTATATTTTTGAAAAATTATTGGCTGCAGGTATACCAGATGTTTTCCATACTTGTAACTTTGAAGTTCCAGTGTCATAATTTATTTAATATATTTTTATGAATGGTTGTAAGTATACATTGTGTCATAAGCTAGTTTATAAACATCTTTTCATTGATAAAAATATTCATTATATCATTTGAATGACAAGTGTTTAAAAAATTAATAAAAATTTTGTGAATAAAAGGCTTGTTTACATACTGTCTTATGTACTTCATATCATTTTCAAAATCAAAGTGTAATCTAATGTAACATACAAAATAATATTATTTCATAGCAAAGTTGTAGTAACGAAGATGCATGCTTTTTTTTATAAAAATAAAACATTTTAGCAAACAATGTTGGATGTTGGATAAGTTTGGCAACATGAATCCACAATTCTTAAGTAAAATTTTTAATCATATCGTTTATTCAGTTTCGTTTGTTTGAATAACAATTATAATTTTAATTTTTATGTTCAAAGCAAAATCTAACTTTGTTGTCTTAATGCACACATTCTGGTTCATTTTCATCGAAAGCCGGAAATATCTGTCAATGAACTAATTACATGTTACTCCTTGGAGGGAGTTGCAAGTTTAGGTATTGGTTTCAGCGTGTCCCCACGGTCATACAGTCCAGAACTCATTTTTCTCAAATAGAGATCTTGGGGGGGGGGGGGGGGGGGGAAACTTGAATGTTGAATATGGTCCTTGAATAGTACTTTAATTTTGCAATAATTTGAACTATTAAGTATGTGGTGACTTGGACAATAACTTATCTGGAAGAAAATAAAAGTACTACGTTTGAACGAAGATTGCTGGGATTCTTGATAATTATAAAGATGAAATTTAGAGAACCAGATACAACTTTAAACTATATAAAATATCTAAGCAACCAGACATTCGAAGGTTTTATATGTCTTTTACATAGCTCAATTGTATATATAGTTGTATTATAAAAATAAATACAAGAAGGAATTAGTTTGCTCTTTTGACCTAAAGGCGAGATTATAGTGTTGGCATGAGAGAAAAAAAATATTGCTGTTTTTTTTTTTTTTTTTTGTTAGTTAATGAAAGCTTGCCCAGTTTCACCGTAAGTCGACCTAGTTGGGGTTGCAAGTTTGTCGCGCCTCAAATTCTTGCAGTTTTTAAACTTAAGCATTTGGGAGAATTCATCTATAGAAAAAAAATGATAAAATTAGTTACAAATAATCCCCTTCATGTTCAGATGACTGGTGTATTTAGTGGTGTCATGTGAGATTAGCAAGTAGAATACCTATTTTTAATTCTGAAAGCCCCTTTTTACTATTTTTCAGTCTGCCATGTATTAAGCCCCACCTAGTGGCATAACTATACCATCTGAGGCCTGGGGCAAATTCGTTGGACGGGACCCCAGAAAAAATAGTCACGTTGTAATTTATTTTTAATAAGTCACTGAAGTAGTTATCCAGCACTATTACTAATATTTTGTGCATTTTAGTTAAATATCGAATAAATTTTATTTTCAAAGGCATAGGTACTACATATTTATAGTAAAATAACAATTGTTAAATATTTGTTTCAACGCTGCTCCAGCTCTGCTCTGTGCAGCGAATAGCTTTAATAAAAATCATCTTTACTTTTTTAATTGATGGTAAATTTAGTTATTTATAGACAATTTATTTTGAAAAAAAACTTTGAAAAATCACCTTTCGTTTTACGTTGTTCACTTAAAGCTAGTTTTAATGAAGAAAGATGCCATGTTTAATGAAATTCTAATTTTACAGGGTTCGTACGGTCCTTAAAGGTCCTTAGAAAGTCCTTAATGTTCATTTTCACTTTTAAGGCCTTAAATAGTCCTTATTTTTTATTCCAGGTGCTTATTTTTTTCTTGTTAAAATAAGAAGGTACCCATGCGCTCTATTTGTTTTGCTATCTTTTGCATTCTTCACAAGAATCAAACTTCTTTCATTTCAACTACTTAATCGAACCTCAAATTTGGTTTGCTCGGGTCCGGTACTATCGCGGCTTTCGGACAGACCCAAAACGGCGGATTGACAGGACCAAAAATGGCGGATTTACATAAATATCATCGCATTTTTACTACAAATTGCAGTGCTCTCTCAACTGGTTGATAAATAATTAACTCTTGTTTTTTTTTTTTTATTTATTTATTTTTTTTTTTGAAAAGGCATAAATAAATTGACGTGTTATATATTTTTACAAAAAAAAAAGAAAAATGTTCATCGATTTTGATAAAATGCTTCAAACTACAACACCCAATTCAGTAAAAGAACTTGTACCCATCCACATGGCAGCTCCCAATTTGCTATTTCCTGCAATTGTGTGAAAAAAGAGCTACATATAAAAAAAAATTAAATATTAGTAGAGAAGTCGAATCAAAACACCAAGTATTTGTACGAAATGCAATGCACTGTTAGAAATTTCATCATGAAATTACGGTTAAATTACCGGCAGCAGTCTGTCCATCTAATTCACCGTTAAAATTACGGTTTGGAACATTTTTCTATCTTTACGGGACCTAACCATTTCCAATTAACTTGGTTAAAAAGCCATAAATACAAAAGTTTACGGTTTTATAACCATTTAAAAATGGTTTCAAAACAAAATTTTTACCGTTTTTGAACCATTTCGAGGCGTAGAAACTGCAAACGAAGCTTGCGGGAATCGAACCCTACGTGTATGGTATACCAACATTGCTCTCTAGCCATTCGGCCATCAACACCACGTGAAGCGGCTGTTTATTTATCAATAAATCCTCTTTTCCAACAGGCAAACTGCCTTAAAATTGAGATTTCAGTTTTTGATTGGATCCAAAAGTCATTTTTAGTCTAAATTTACTGTATATTAACGAAAATCATTTTATTTGCTGCAAAAATTAAAATACAAACAAGCTTCAGCAGCTCAAATTATGGGTTCGCTCATTCGCAAACAGTTCGGAAATCCGATGTCTCCAATTTTTGATTTACGTGTGTATTTGTTTTACGTGTTTCTATTTAGTAACCACTGCTTAAGCCACTTTTTTTTTCTTCTTTTTTTATACGCACACGCAGATTTTAACTGATAAATTCGTATTCCTATTTTAACGACAACGTACGACCGGTAAGGTTTCGTAACCAAGATGGACGCCCGATTCTTATTGAGCGCTTGAAAATGACGGTTAGTTAAACGTTCTTTAGGATAAACAGAGAATAAGCGATTTTTTTCGCAATCAGCGGTTTGAGTACCTCTTTTTTAATGGTTATTCAACTGTTATAATTAAATATGGTAAAATAACAATCAAATAAATGGTTATTTTGCTATTTTCTTACGGAAATTTTTAACAGTATGGTGCCCCGTAACTGGGCACCATTTAAGATCACAGGAAACAAATCACACAAGTTCCCTCATTTTGCTTTAAAAGAGAAAAGAAAAAGGAATAAAATTTGAAAAAACGGACTTTTAAGGACTCAAGGGGAAAAAATTAATAATAAACAGAAATCGGGAATTTTCGATAAAGGGCCAAATTTCGGGATCTCAAATTTTTGATTCGATACTATTTATTAAATTTAGTTACAAAGTAAATAATTTTTTTTGCATGAAAATTGTTACTAAATCATCGACATTCTAAACAATTATCAATAAAGCAAGTAGGAGCAGCTCTTAACAAGTAATCAGTAAATAAATATTGCTTTTGAAACTTTTTTTTTTTAATTTAAGGGGGGGGGGGGGTATACTTCAAAGAAGCATATTGTTGACATCTAGCTCAATAAAACAGATACATTTAACTAATATGTAGGCAAAAAAGAAAAAAAAAATCAGCTTTTTTTGCGTTTGACCAATCGCATGTATGATTATCGCTTATTTATACTGTTAAAGGTAAAAGAATGATTTATTTTTATTATCATTTTTCTTACGTCTTACACTATAATAAGCGCCGAGTCGCCAACTCTTCCGATCGCTTTTCAGCTGACCTTTCGATAAACAGTTTGTTCTCCCATTATTTGTTTTTAGATCAAACAAATTCCCATACCGAAAATTTGTTTTAAAGGCAATGTTTTAATATTTAGTAAATTTTTATCGACCAATTTGGCTTCGCGATCGTTTGCTGTGGGGTTTTGCTGTGTGGGAGATGATGGATATTTACTGCGTTAATCAAAATTTGTATCTTGTGAAATTCCTTAATTTGCAGTAAATTGAAGGAATCGACCTTTTCTTAAATCATACACCGTAGTTGCCAAACGCCCTCGTTTTCCCCTAGTTTTTTTTTTTTTTTTTTTTGTGAACTTCGAAAATTCGATTTTTTGCAAAAAGATCCGGTTTTTCAAGCTGATGTACAAGTATTTTTATCTAAAGGGATTGTACTACAAAACAAGAAAATTTTTCAAGAAACTTTTTAAAAAGACATGTATTAATTTACATGAATTTTCATAACTTATAACGCAAAAATGTAAAAACCTATTTTTCGGAAACTTGCTAACATCTAACATGTGCTTCGCCGAAAATTGCACGCAGCTTTTGAGACTTCTATCTTTTTGCATCCTGTAAATATATCAATTATTTAAAAAGTTGACAGTTGTTTTCGTATTTGCAGCCTGTTGGCTGCTTGTTTAATTTTTTATTTAAAAAAAGTGTTCAATTTTTTGAAACTTTATTTTAGTTAAATTTTGGTAGTTACTATTTGAGGGTAATGTACAAAGTTTTAAGCGAATAATGTATGCTGTTTCCAAAATGAAATATTTTTCTCAAGTTGAAAAAGTTTCTTCTGAATTTTTGCGAGCTCTTCTAAATAATTTTTAAAAATTATTTATGGCAGAGATAAAAATTTAAGTAAGCCTAAATTGAGATGCTGGCAACATAAGTTAAGTAAACTGAAAAAAAAAAATATATAATATATATATATAAATTAAACACAAATTCTCAAGACAAAGTGCAGCGTTTTCTTTAACAATTTTTTTATTTAAATTGTTTTTCATTTAACTTGTATTTTATAGCACTAACCATTTTTGATAATTTTTCTTATCATTATAATTTGCTTATATATGATTAATACTTGTGTTGTGTGCTTCTTATTACTATCTCCAATAATTACTTAACTGCCTGACTGTATTGGACATTAGAAGAGCAACAAGTCAAAGAGAGCTCCATAAAAGTGTTTGTGGGTTTGTTCCTAATAAAAATACGATGTTAAATCAATTTCCTCTTTCAATAATGCTTCCTTTTGAAATAAACATAAGTTTGTATATTTCGAAAAATTTGTGAGGTCCTTAAATTTTTTTGTAGGTCCTTAAAAAGTCCTTAGAAAGTCCTTATTTTTGGTTTTGCCAAAAGCGTACGAACCCTGTTTTAAATGATCAGAGCAGATAAGCGCAACAAGTTTCCGTGTTTTGGCTCCGCTCCTACTCCAAGCAAAAACTAGTTGCTCCACTGCTTCGCTCTGCTGCTAGACGCTCCGCTCCAGATTGCTGTTTGTTGTTGTTTTTTTATGTAACATGTACAGAGTTTATAACCCCCCCCCCCCCTGAAATGACGGGCATGATCTCAACAAGTTACTGATGATTATTTCAAATGATTTCCGGGCATGAAATTAAAGATGACCCCCTCTCACCGCCCTCGAAGCATACAGATTTATGGGGGTGAAGGGATTTTGGCAAAAGAGGAAGTAGCGAGTAGATGAAAACTTTTTTAAGCAGAAGGGGGAGTACAGGAATGTTATTTATACTACGTTCATACATTATACTATGCTGACCTAGGGCTGGCTACATTTCACTAATTTTTTTTCGTGCTAGATCTGTTTACCGCTTAATGCATATGAGTACTTTCTGAATAACCGATAAACGTTTTTTATTGATTGCATATTGCAAACATTTGTTTATTAATTTATTTATTTTACTGGTTAGTGAAGTAACAGCAGTTTTTATTTTTTTAATTTTTTTTTTATTGACGAAAAATTATTTTAGCAGAAAACTTACCTAAGTCCCTTAGTATTTATTATTTTTCTACATCCAAAGGACAGAGAAAAACGATCTAGATGCATTTTTATGTCGCGGTGAAAGACCGAAATTGGTTAATGTCAACATTCACCAACTAAGTTCATGGAAGTCCGAATATTTCTTTATATTCTTATATATTTGGACATCAACTGTGTCGACAATTACAGATGGGCTCTGTTGAAAGTCGAAACAAAAAGCCGATGCCAATAGAGTTGCGGCAGTCTGACGAACTCTAGTCCAGTGTTCCTCAACAGTAGCCATATCTGGGGGCATTAAAATGCAGACATGTGTTTCGGGATTCCAAGCAATCCCGAAACATATGTTTGCATTTTCATGCTCATTTATGCTTTTTTAACGTGAAAATTTTTATTAGTTTACTTGCACAAAGTTACTTTATTATTTTCACCTTATGGTCAAAAAGTGACGGCGTCAGTGGCTGTATAGCTGTTGTAAAACAGTATGGTGTTGTTCATTTTATATAGCTGTCAGTTTCTTTAACCCTTTATAGGGCCATTTTTTGCAGTATCAGTATGTTAAAATATTTTTCAGATTTTGTTTTGTTTCAAAAAAAAAAAAAAATCATATAGGACAGTAGATAAGATTAGCATGATTTTTTCCACCACCCCGCCTTTGAGGGGGGGGGGGGATAGTTGTAATATTTGAATATTGATGCATGTGGTAGAAAATATATTTCCCAGAGTCTGTGCAAGATTCCGTGAATCAGAAGAGGTAAAATAGCTTACTATAAACATCTATAATTTGGTGAGAAGCATACTTCCCACCGCCTTAGAAAGGGTTAAATTACTAATCAGGCCCGTAGTTTCAAAATTTTCTAGGGGGGAAGGCAAAGGGTATGTATATTGCATTAAAAAACAAAATGCATGTACACATATAAATTCATTATAATTCCTAGGGGGGAATCAACCCCCTAAATGACGGGCCTGTTCCAATGTGTGCATTTTATGACTTGTTGGAATCGCATTTACCTCCATGAAGCCTAATAGACCGACCTGGAATCCCTTCTTCCGTTCTTAAAGGAAGACGAAAATTTTCCTTCATTTTGAAAATTAAAACCTATAAAAGTAGTGTTCTCAAAGTTAAAAATCATGTTCATCTAGAAAGCCTGATGTTTTATATTATTAATAACATTTATTTATTGTGATAACAAGGACATGATACTTTTCTCCATCAGCCCCCTACCTGTTAGCCGAGGCCTTAGGGTTGCTTGCGCACGGGGCGAGGTAGTGGGGTCCACGAATTATACATGCACGTATCATCCCTACGTGTACATGGTGGGTCTTCAGCGGGTATCGAACGCACGACCTTCCAGGTGGAAGTCCGAAGCTCTAACCACTAGGCCACCATGACCGAATTGCAGGATACTGGTATAGGGCAAGTTATCAAAGGAGAAGCCATAGAAATCTATCCTACGTTCATGTGAAAGAAAAACATAATTATTATTTGACAGAAGGAAATGTTGTTATAAAAAGCAAAAATTTACTGAAACATTAAAAAGTGGTGTATAAACTAAAATTTGCATCCTTAAGCAACTGCGTATTCTGTCTACTTAAAAATTTGATTCGGACTGCTATATAATAATTACGTATATGACGTAATTCTATGAATTCACCTTTTTTAGGTAAAGGAACAATTAAATAAATACTCCTCCCTTCATGCGTCAAGTTTTTAGTTTCTAAAACAAAATCTTAAATTTAATAATTAATTATATATTAATAGCGATTTTAAAAGATTACCCTGACATATTTTTTATAAAGAAGAAAATAACTTGAAATAATGAAAGAAAATGATCCATTCAATGCAATTTATTAGAATGGAACCGTGTTGTTTGAGAAAAAAGCCTGTGTTTATTATTAAGAATACCTACACACTCGCACATCTAAATGATTAGTCTCGTCTCTTCGGCGCTTTGTCTCGATATGCTGACGCTAATCGAAAATAAATGCCAAGTTCGCACATTTTTTAAAAATATTATATGACTGCTAATGTTTAGAAGCCTAAAAAAAAAAGTTACAGCAGACGCCTTACAATTGGTACCGCAACATCTAATTCTTTTTTTCCCCCTTGGTAATTTTCTCATGTCCTTTAGTTGCATATTTAGCATTGATAATATATGTATGCGTGGATGATATTTTAAATATTAAAGACTTCAGTAATAATGAACTGTATCACGTTTTTTATCTTTTCCACAAAACTACATGTAATATAAAACTAATAGATTAAATAAATAAGATATTAATATTACTTTGTTTATAAAATAATAGTTATATATATAAATATATTAAATTATTGTGAAAGTCCGCTCTTCTGAACAATGGTTCAAGGGTGAATACAGGGAGGGAACAAAAAAATGGAATTAGAGTTCTGAAATTAGAGATTATATGAATAACAAGCTAAAAATTTAGTAATTCCCCCCCCCCCCCTTTGGTACAAATCTTTGGGGAGCAGCACTGTCATTTAGGAGGGGTCAGGAATGGGCCCCTGTCTTTCTCTGGCTTTGAGAAATATAGTGTATTTTTGTCAATGCATGTTTTTTTTTTTTTTTTGATGCAATAAAAAGGAGAATACCCCTTTGCCTCCTACTGTAAAAATTCAAAATGGCAGTCCTGATAAGGAAAGCTAATAAAGCTCGGGGCCCAGTGGTAACGTATTCAAGAGTTGTAGTTGCTTTGGAACAGAGGTCTCAGGAGGGGAACTTGTTATTGTAACACAATATATGATACACATCCTGTTGGCAGCTAAGATTTCTCTACTTGCTCCCTATGCCGTAAAAGAACCGGCGAATCCTTCCAAACCCCTACCGTTGCCCTAACATTTCGCAATACAGCTTAGGAGTCATTCATAAATAATGTCACGCTTCCAGGGGGGGGGGGGGGATTCAAGAAAGTTTGACAGTTCGTGACGAGGGGAGGGGGTAACAAGAAGTTTGACAGCGCACATTTTAATTTCTATAAATACATTTAAAATCAGCAAATTAAACTTATTTTATGCTAAAGTAATATAGCGTGAGATGTGACAAAGGGGGTAGGGGGTATGTTGAAGTGTGACACTTAGGGAAAAAGGGGGAGGGGGTCAAATATATTGAAAAAAGTGTGACATCATTTATGAACGGTCCCTTAAAACCCCGATTTTAGAATGTCAATTTAAACAACTTTTCAGTGCTAGAGCAACCGAATCCCCCCTCCCCTTATACTCTTACCCCTGATGACACACTAACGATAACCTAGAAATGCGTTTGTAAAACTTAAATTTCGAAAAATTTTGGGAACCCCCCCCCCCCTTTTCCCTAACGTCATCAAAAACAGCTTACCATTCTGTTTTCTGCAATTTCCGGGAGAAGTCCCCTACCCTCCTCCACCCCTTCCCATCACCAAAAATATACTGAAATAACGCACATTTCCGAGATAATCCCGAATATCAGCTTTCCCAGACAGCTGTATAAATACAGCAATAAACTGCGAATTTATCACTTAAATTTCAAAAAAATTCTAGAAATGTGCCCCCTCCCCCCTAACGCCACCAAAGAGTTTAAAACTACGATTCTCGTTCTTCAATTTCAAAGTAATGCCCCATAAAAATCCCCACTTAACCCTAATATAGCACCACCCAAAATTGGGTTTTCAGTCTTTCAATTTCGAAAAATTTCCGTCACTTTTCTTTTCGTTAACATGATAAAAGTAGTCTCAATTACTATTTTTTATACATTTAATTCTAAAAATTTTTAAGGAGAGACCCCTCCCCCTCTTTTCCCCAGGAAAAATAGCCTAAGGGATTATTCATAAATGATGCCACGCTTCGAGGGGGAAAGGGGGGTTCGTGAAATTGTGACAAAGGGCGGGGAGGGGGGAGCAAGAAGTGTGACAAGTGACAAAAGGAGGGGAGGGGGGTCAATTATATGGGAAAAAAGCGTAACACCTTTATTACGGCCCCTAAAGTAACGTTCTTGGGAGGTCCCTTTTTTCCTAAAATCTGTAAAATGCAACACAAAACTGCGATTTTAGCGTATAAATTTCTAAAACTTTCGGAGAAATCGTACGAACCCGTTCCCCTAATGTCACCAGCGATAGCTTAAGTATATATTTTGAGGATTTTAATTTATAAAATTATCCTCAAAGAGTCCCCCGTGAAACCCCTTTTCTCTAGCACTTCAATTCCATAAACTTTTCAATGTAAAGTGATATGTAACCACACCTAGATATAAAGCAATTCTCTGCAAAGATAAAAAAACGGGAGGTGCGAATCAAATAAACATGTCGATTAAAAAAATGCATTGCTTTTGAAATGACCGTTTACTATATACGTTAATTTATTTATCCATTTGTTTGTTCTCCCCGGCACTCCCGTCCTCTAAATTTGTTTCTAGCAATTACTTCCTCTTAAATAATAAACTATCCGCCTTTGTTACCTACTCACACACATAGTCATTTTTGCAATCACGTGACTACGAATCAGCCAAATGTATTTATTACCCGAGAAGAAAATCATCCGAGACATTCATTCGATTCCATCTTCCGAGAAGTAAACCAACCGAGTTATCGAGAAGTTCAACCGAGTTCTCGAGATGTTCAACCGAGTTCTCGAGATGTTTAATCGAGTTCTCGAGAAGTTCAATCGAGTTATCGAGATGTTTAATCGAGTTCTCGAGATGGTCGTCTGAATCGAGTTCTCGAGTTATCCCGAATAATCGAGTTCTCCATTATGATCACTCGATTATGCCCATCACTATTACTTAGCCTGTCTTCTCCTATAGAGTTAATTTCGAAAATGATCTTTCAGTATCTGTAGTCACAGGAATTGTAACAAATAACATTAATGCAGTAGGGGAGAGGGGGGCACATATGGACGTTTTTTGTTTTATACAAAAATCTAATATATTACTTCGTTTTTTTAAAACTTTTTTTTACTAACCATAACCTTACACCTAATCTCTTCAAATATATGTACTTAAATATTAGGAAATGAGACAACATTTTTTTTAAAAAAACATTTAAAAACATACAAAAATTGTCCACATGTGCCCCTACATGGGGTACATTTGGACATGCTTGGGGCACATTTGGACAAATACATACAACATTAATAACAATTTAAAATAACAAAGACAAATGACTTGAATTTACATAAATTGGAAATGTTTACTAACAAGCAATATTTTTGTTGCTAATAAATAAGGTCAGTAAGGTATTTTAAGTATATTTTATAATCTTTAAAAAGAAAAGAGACTTTTAAAGAAATAGAGATGTTCTATGATGTTCCCGGTTTGAGTCTCAGTTTTTACCTAATCAAAAAGAAATTTGCTTTAAATTATGGTGAACATTTTAATGATTAAAACTTTCTTTTTTTTCCAAATGCTTCTTTCTTTTCTTCGTTAACTCTAACTTTCTCGATTTTTGCTATAGTGATTTGTTCAATTCTTTCCTTCTCAGGAGTATCTGTGTAAATTCTAGACTTTCCTTTTCGTGCAGATTGCTTTTTTCTTGGTGGGGCTTTAGGAAAAGGTCTTATAACTTCTGGAGTTAAAATTTGAGTTGAAGGTCCAGGTTCATTCCAGTTCTCATGGTCAAAAGTAGATGAAGTTGAAGGCTTACACTCATTAGAAGGCAAACCTGACTGTTCAATTTCTACATTTTCAGATATTTCGACAGGGTTTGGTCGATCGGTGACAAATGATGGAAGAAAGTCTTCATCACTGAAAACTAGTCTGTTAACAGGCCATATTCCAGTATTCTTGAACGAACTGTTGATATTTCTTGGAGTGAAAGAATTAAGATATGCATTAGATGACAATTCTGCTATTTCATATATGGTGATGGTCTTTCCTGGATTAGAAGCCATCCAATCATTAAAAGCTATTTTTACTTTACCTTTAAAAGAAGAATAAACACCAAGATCTAGCGGCTGCATACGATGTGAACAGTGAGGGGGAAATGATAAAAGAACAATTCCGTTTGCTTTTGCATAAATTATAGCTTCAATTGATGCGTGAGTACCGTGGTTGTCCAGCAGTAAGAGTATTGGGTTTTCCTTCGTACTTTGAGTATGCTTTTGAATGTGCTTCAAAGCTTCAACAAATAGCTCTTGTGTCATCCAGCCTGATTTAGAAGACAAGCCTAAGCTTCCACTAGGTCCACCTTTCAAAAAGTTATCCTTATAGCGTACACGGGGAAAGATGTACACAGGTGGAATTGTGTTACCTGCGGCAGTTATAATCCCACAAAAGGTAACTAACTCTCCTCGTTCTCCCGAAACTGCTTGACCAACCTGTTTTTTGCCGCTTTCAGAAATTACTTTTGGACTGGGTAGGACTGTTGAGATTCCAGATTCATCAAACTTTAGAATTCTGGTTGGAATAAACTTGTATCGTGCCATAACATCTAAATAATTTTTAAAAAATGCATCAACATTTTCTGCATTAAAAGCAGTAGACCTGGCTAAACTTGTATTTTCTGGTCTTCGAAGAGAAAGGTTTGAATGCCGCTTTATATAACTCTTCATCCAGTCGATACCAGACATTTTATTATTTCTCCATGATTGAGGACACTTTTTATTTAAAGCTTCTGCATAGTTTAATGCAAGTATTCTGGCTTGAACATAAGTCAGGCCATATTGTATTTGAGAAGATTTAATTAAGTATGAAGCTAACATTTCTTCTTCTTCACTTGTAAAGATTTGTTGACTGCTGTACTTCGATCCAAACTTAAACATTGAAGATGTATCAGCAATTTTATTTTTATTTCCTGTATCGGATACAGTAACATTATTCAGTGGTTCAAGCTTTTTGACTTTTTGAATCCTAATGTGTAATGTAGATTTTGAAATATTATACATTATTGCAGCTTCCCTAATAGACATATTGTTTTCTAAAACTTCGTGCATTGCTTTGGATATATCACGCTCAGATATTTCTGCACGGTTTGTTTTCTTTTTATATGTTCTCACCATTCTGCAAAAGACAAAATAATTATTCTTAAGAACAAAATAACACAGGCATAGTTTATGAAAGCTCATTTACAAAAGTTACAAGTATATGCCATTTAAAAGTTTAAACAATATGTTTTTTAGAACAAATCGGTTACTTTTATTTAGGCTTGGATTAAATCCTGGTAAGTTGTGAACAAAATTATAGAATTAGGCTTAACTACACTAGCAAAGAATAAAAGCTACAGTCTTTGTTATTAAAAAAAATATTTTAAGCAGCTTATTGCTTTAATTTTGTGTTGTAACTCTAAATATAAAACATTAGGGGCACATTTGGACAGTCCACATGTGCCCCCCAAAGCAGTGTCCAAATGTGCCCCATAGTCACATGTTTAGAATTTTGCTAAACCTAGCTTAGTAGAATTTCTTTTTGACAAATATGATTAATAAACCATTATGTTCAATAAACAAGCTATTTAGCTTTATATAATTAATTTTCATAATACAATATAAATATGTATAATTAGGATTGAAACAAATAAAGGATAACTTACTTTTAAGCTTCAAAACTGCTTGGTTGACATAACTGAAAAAATTTCACTACTAATTGCTTCAAATTTTCCTGGGAAATGGATCACAGTGTTGCCAATTAAATATAATTATTTCATAATTTTCACATTGTTTTAAGTTAGAGAAAATTGAGTTGTCCATATGTGCCCCTGTCCAAATGTGCCCCCCTCTCCCCTACATATTTCAGGAAAGAGGGATGGCATAAAATGATTCTTTTTATTAATAAATCAGCAAGTTCTCTAATACAAGAAGACTTTTTAATTTTATCTCTGAAGGTGGACCGAATACAGAATTTCTCTGGCAAATGATTCAGGTATCTCGTTTTTTATATACATATTTCAACAATTTTTAGAGCTTTCTTTTGTAGATCGTACTTTATTGGTCTCGGTTAACAATTTACGGGAATTTCCCATGCGTCTGTAGCTCGCCAGCGCCACCAAGGTACCGCGGCAAAAAATGAAGCAACCAACGGATGCGTCTAAAATAGATCCTGTTCTTAGAATGCGTATACATCTTAATAATTTATTTGAATTTGTATATGGTCTTTAGCTGTGTCTAACTTTAATTAATTTAAATACCTATATAAAATTTTGATTTTACGCTAAAAAAATGTTAAATGTGTAAATTCACTTCTGAGCTCGCAGCCCCTCGGGCTGGGAGCCGTGGCATTTTGCCAACTCTGCCACCCTATAGTTACGCCACTGACCCCATCTCCAATGTGTGATATTCCGCACACGCTAACAACCCTATTTTTTTTAACCCCCTCCCCTAGACTCGTTTCATACCTGGAATACGACTGCTAGTTTTGGCTGATGATAGTCTATTTGGCTGCTTTAGATCACACATGACTGGTGAAATTTTAAAGCCAATTCCGTTTCAGAAACTAAAATTTTTTTTTTAACCGACTTCACAAAGGAAGGAGGTTATGCATTC
The DNA here is from genome assembly GCA_038502835.1 of Octonoba sinensis. Classification (NCBI taxonomy): domain Eukaryota; kingdom Metazoa; phylum Arthropoda; class Arachnida; order Araneae; family Uloboridae; genus Octonoba; species Octonoba sinensis. Next base: position 69,688,857 of record CM076604.1, read on the forward strand.
ATATTGTATGTATGTCGTTTTTTTTTTTTTTTTTTTTTTTTTTTTTTTTTTTTTTTGTTTTTGTTTGTTTGTTTGTTTGTTTGTTTGTGCACTCATAATTTCTTACCGGATGAACTGATTTTCATGAATTTTTTTTTAATCGATCGAGGGTGGTTTCCCATAGGTCCCATTCCTTGGTTTGACCATATTCGATTATTGGAAAAAAAGTTATGGGCTGAAATGTGGTCATTTTTTTTGCTTTTTCATCCATAACTTTTGACTAAATGAACTGATTTTGATTATTTTTTCTTTGATCGATAGAGGATAGAGGGCCGTTTAACTCGAATATCGCACATCAGTTTGACTACATCTGTTTTTTAGAAAAAACGTTATGGGTGAAAAATAAGTATTTTTTCATTTTAATTGGAAAGGCTAGGCTCGATTTTTCTTTGTTGGGAATGTTGTTAATAAAAATAAAACTCATTGTTAAAAAAGAGTTTGTTGCCATTAAGATGTAATATTAAAAGCAATTATAACAAGAAATAGACTGAAGGCTTCTGAAGAAGAAATTAAATCCAATCAGTTTGCTTGCTGTAGTGATTCTTTAAAATTGATTTTAAAACGAAATTTATCTTACAAACGATTAGTTTTTAGTGTCATTCCCTCAAAGTTTTGCCCTTTGATATGTATGTTTTAAAAATAGAGTATTTATATAAAAATGTATTTACACTAAAAATAATAAAATAAAATAATTTTTGGAAAAAAATAGAACCGATTTCAAACTATAAATTGCGCTAAAAAGTAAAAAATAATATTATTCAGGGTGAGGAGTGAGTCACCTTTCTCACCTTTTGTCACCTTTTCTAAGAAATGGTCACCTTTAGTCACCTTTTAAAAGTTTTGTCCCCTTTTTTTTTGCAGATTTGTAGTTATAAAAATTGTATTTATTATTTTATGCATTCAGTCTTTCCAGTCAATTTTGTCTGTTTTATGTTGGTTTATACATGCTTGAAATTAAGTGTAGGGGGTCACAATTCTGCTTCCTCCAATTGTTCCAAACTGCTTTAAAAGCATTATTTTAGCTTTTTCTGCTCTAAAATGAACATTTTCTTAACTTTTCTTTACAACGATTTATTTCTTTTAAAGATAAAAAATGTATATTTTTATATCCCTTATCTATGGTATACCCCCCACCCCCAACATGCGTTTCTAGTGCAGGAAAACAACAGTAATCTTTACTTCAGATTCAGATATCAGCATGATGCTATTGCATCATAGCACGAAAAGGAATTAAAAAATATACATTGTTAAAAGTTACTATACATTGTAACTATATAAAACTATACTTATACATTGTTAGTTTTATTCTTTCATGCTTTTTTTTAAACTAAGAATGTTCATTTTAAGCATTAAAAATACTTCGATTAAAACTCTTACACAGATTTTATTTTTGTATGGTTGGTTTTTTTCTGATGGGTTTTTAAAAATGTCAAGGGCAAAGGTGCAAAATCACACACACAGAAAAATTCTTTTTTACTCAAATTATAGATTGTCTAACTATAGACTGTGTTGTAGTTTGTCTAATTTTAGACTTAACTACAAGCAATTTATTCATTTTTTAGGTAATAAGAATTCGTAGGTTATTTGACCATGTATGATTATACTATTATACACTTGTAAGAAGAATCAAGAGCAAAAAAAAAAAAGGGAAAATTTTAGTTTTATTTATTATTTTTGTTTTCGAAATTATAATTTTTTTTTAATTTGAAAAATGGCCTATCTAATATAGATAGGCAAGTACAAAGCAGTTAAGTACCATTTTATCCTCTGTTTTCAACCAATTTTCTTACCTTTTTAAAATTTAGTGCTATTGATGAGTTTAGTGAGTTTTAGTGTAATAAAAAAATAATCAACGATTTCCGAAATTGTTTTATTAATGTCCCAGACTTTCGATTTAGATCCGGGTTTTTGTTTTTGGAATTCTTGATTTATGACTACTTTTATAGTACTCCTTGCATCTACAGTCTAAAATATTTGTAGAATACTTAATACATTTTTTTACTATTCATAATTCAAATAAGAAATGTCAATGACAAAGTAAAGAGAGCATGTTATCTATTAAATGTGTGTAAACTCTTGATTAAATTGAAAGTGAGCGTTTGTATTTCTAATTTATTCAGTTATAATAGGTTAGCATAAAAAATTTTATTGCTTTTTTTTTTGCAGGAGAAGGCTGTAGAAAGATAAGATTTATGTATGATATGTGTTAGAAATGCAGTTAATAACTAACTCAGAGATCAATCAGTGCACTTAGGAGTGATTATCGCTAAGTGAAATATTTAAACAAAACAAACTGTTGTCAAACAGAAAAACTAAAATGTGTAAAAGTTGTTTAAACGTTTGCGGCTGAACTTAAAATATTTAATGAATTATGGTGGAATTTGGACCACTGGGCGAACTCTAGCACCTCTTATTAATGTTCAGTTTCAAAATTCACTGCTTGGAAATCTATATCTTCTCTGGTATTTTGCTAAACTTGTTTTATATTGTCAATCAACTTATATATATAAAAAAAGAGTTTTTGAAAATTTGGTTTAAATAACGTTTTGTACAATTTCTTTCTTGTGGAAATTTTTCTCTGTACAAGTTTGTTCCCGTAAAATGTGTTTTAATCTGCTGCAAGACGAAAATTTTATGCTGTAAAAGTTAGCTATGTCTGCTGCGAAAGATTTTCCCTGCTACAAAAGTGTTTTTTACTGCTCCAAAACGCTCTGGACTAATTGTGACCTCTAATATTTTAACAGTAAGAAACTATAAAAATGGAATGTTAAGATTATTGTTTATTTTCGTTTTCCACTTACATTAGTACTCACATTAGTGAGCACTTAATGACTATAAAAAAAGATATTTCTTCGTCCCTTCTTTAAAAAAAACTAAGTCACCTTTTAGTCACCTTTTTTGAAAAATTAATCACCTTTCTCACCTTTTTTGAAGTGTTCATGTGCTCCCCACTCTGTATTATTCTTTAAACAACTTCGATACGACTTTTAAACATAATTTTTGAAGTCGGTGCAAAATTATGATGGATTTTGATGCATAATGCCTTTTGTAACTATGAACCAATTACAAATATAAATAGCGTAGAGTTTGCAACAGTTTCAGTGTAAAATAACACATGGTGTAATTACAATTAGACTGTCATAATTTTGCACCGACTTCAAAAATTATGTTTAAAAGTCGTATCGAAGTTGTTTAAAGAATAATATTATTTTTTACTTTTTAGCGCAATTTATAGTTTGTAGTCGGTTCTATTTTTTTCCAAAAATTATTTTATTAATTATTTAACCACTTTAAATACTTTATAAGCTCTTATCAATTACAATTTAAACTATAAAAAAAGAGGGTCACAAGATCGTTTGACCCTATTAATAAAGATATGCCACTTTAAATTCAAAAAAAATCTTATTTATCATTTCTTCTCCTTCTGACACCTACATTTCAAACAATGTGATCTTTTTGCATCTGCTACAGGGATAGTTTTATTTTAAATTAAGTTTTGTTAAAGGGCAAGTACAGTATGGGACCTAAAATTCGGGGCGCGATCTTACCGGATTTTGGGTCCTCATTTAAAAAAATGTTGTAAGTAGCATCAGAGCCCATATAATTTTCTCTTGAAGTTTTTATTAGTATTTTGCTCATTTATATCATTTTTCATTATCGTATATACTTGCCTATAAGTTGCGAAATTTAGCACAAAAAAAACAAGTTTGAGTCTGCTTACAGTCGAGGCAAACATCGAAAAATATCAACTTTTCCCAATATTATGTTAACCTCTTTAAATAAACAAAAAAAGAACATAATTCCCTCAAATGCTGATGATTTTGTATTCTCTAGCCACTTACTGAAGACTTATAATTGCAGTAAAATGTCCGACTATCGGAAACGGCGCGAATTTAAATTTCGCGAATGTTCTGTATCGAGTGAAAATTAAATCTCATTTTAAAAAATAAAACGACACGAAACAAAACAAAAAATAATAGTTTTATTTAAAAAAAAATAGAACCGACTTCAAATTGTAAATTGCGCTAAAAAGTGAAAAATAAATTAATTTTTTAAGCAACATCGATGTGACTTTTAAACATAGTTTTAAAAGTCGGGGCAAAATTAGGATAGATCATGAATCAATTAAAAATAAATATTTTCCCAGAATTAGCAACAGTTGATGTTGCAACACGAAGTAGCAAATGGTGTAATGGTAATTAGCAGGGCCGGATCTGGGGTAGAGCGAGTGGAGCGGCCGCTCTAGCCGCCAGATGGCAAGGGGCGCCAAAAAGCCAAATGCAAAAAACAATTTCCAGCGCAAAAAAAAAAAAAAAAAATTGATGGCGCCTTTAGAGAGGCGCTGGAACAGTGTTGCCAGATCAGATAAATCAATGCCTTTTTTAAAGCTAAATCTGACTATGTGGAGCTGCTAGTCCGTAATTAAATTACTTCCGTTTTTACATGATGATTCATATAAATCAATACCAGGACTTTCCAATTGGCAAACAGAAATGACTCCTCAGTCTGTTTTACCACTAAAAGTTTCAGAAGATATATCGAAATGGCCAAATAGGGTAGTTGATGAAATAGTACTGCAATGGTCTAATAATCATAATAATGGCAAACTGGGCAATGAAGAAGACTATACGCGCAATGAAAAAGGTCGCCATTTTCCAAACAAACATTTCCAACGAATTATGCCAAATGGAGAAAAATATACCGGGAAATGGCTTGTTTATTCAAAATCTCCCTCAAAAGCGTTTTGCTTATATTGTTATTTATTTCACCAAAATTCAATATCAACTTTAACAAATGACGGTTATGATAATTGAGCCTATATTGCACTAGCCTTGCGAAACCATGAGACTGCTAAGGACCATCATTCAGCAACATGTATGTGGTTGGAAGCTACGAAAAGACTAGGAACGCAAACTGGAGTGGGTCAACATTTAATCAAACAAATAGATGCAGAAAAACAGAAGTGGAGAGCAGATACTTGGGAGAATGAATATTTTGACACATGATTCACACAGCGATATTTCCGGAGCAGATCTGGCTCAAAAATAAGCCAGAAACACTAAAGCCAACCGAAGACTATTCATAATGTTTAAACAAAAAAAGGTGCGATTTGTTTCCATAACACTTAGACTGCCCTTCGGATACTAAAATATTCCAATTGAAAAGTGAGCGAAGTTTTAGTAAACTTACACTGATAAAAACCTACTTAACATCGACCCTAGCTCAGGAAAATACTTGTCAAAAATGGCAATTTTTTCAATTGAAAATAATAGTGTCCATGCGAAGTTTTAGTAAACTTACACTGATAAAAACCTACTTAACATCGACCCTAGCTCAGGAAAATACTTGTCAAAAATGGCAATTTTTTCAATTGAAAATATATTGCTCAGTCCATGCGAAGTTTTAGTAAACTTACACTGATAAAAACCTACTTAACATCGACCCTAGCTCAGGAAAATACTTGTCAAAAATGGCAATTTTTTCAATTGAAAATAATATTGCTCAGTCCATGCGAAGTTTTAGTAAACTTACACTGATAAAAACCTACTTAACATCGACCCTAGCTCAGGAAAATACTTGTCAAAAATGGCAATTTTTTCAATTGAAAATAATATTGCTCAGTCCATACTAAGGCTCAACCGATGCATCGGCGCCGTTTGTTCAACAAAGTTGCCATCAGCCATCGGTATCGGCGGCCGATGTTAACTTTAGAGAAACATCGGCCCATCGGCCTTGAAAAACATCTAAAAGCCGATGCAAGGCAGGGACAACTTTCCAGAAAACATTCTGTCTTTGACTTTCTTTTTTCTTCATAGCTAGATTTCTATAACAGGCCGCACATCAGTTTAAAAGAAGCACAAAAATAATGTCATTCTACAAAGTATTTGATAAAAAATTCGGAAAAATAGTTTAAGCAATAGTTAAGCAAGCTGCCCGAAAACCTTCATTATTAAAATTATTTCTCTTGGAACAGAATGCTTGCGAAATAGAATATGTTTAAGTAAAAGTAATAGAGGCGTCTTATGAGTGCTATTTGTTTTTCGCACTAGGTCAGTTGCCTCATTTTCGTCCGTTTTTCGTTTAATAATGACTTAGTGCATTAGATGTCATTGTGCAATAATATTATACTACCATCTGTTTGTAGTTTGTCGTGTTTCTTATTATTCCGAAATTGTAAACAATACAAAGTCAATTATAATTTAACTTTGTGCAAGTAAACAGTAATAGAAATATAATTTCACGTTAATTTAAAGCACAAATGAGCATTAAAACGCAGACATATGTTTCGGGATTGCTTGGAATCCCTTTTTCAATGCGACAGGGAGTTTCTAGATGCAAAACATCCAAATGAAGCAGACAAAACAACAGAAACAAAGCTTATATAGCCTAAGAAATAACATATGTCTGCGTTTTAATGCTCATTTGTGCTTTAAATTAACGTGAAATTATATTTCTATTACTGAATACAAAGTCAACTCAATCAAAGTACGATAATAATTATTTTTACCAGCGTAAACTTTTTTTCTTAGCGTTTTTCTTTTTTTTGGCTTCTTCGACAGTTTTTTTTTTTTTTTTGCAATTGTGCAGCAATCTCGTTGCATCTGCTTTTAGTGTGCGGTTATTCTCATTATTTCATTTTTAGTTTACAACATAGAAAAGATTGGTCAAAAATAAGGAAAAAAGTTCCAGTATAAATGGTTATTGATCGAAATTTTATCTGTCATAGTTCGACTTGCAATTTTTAAAAATTGAATTCTCAAAATGCAATTTCGCGCGACAGGATTTAATAACATCTTAATAAAAATGCTAAAATTTCTTTATTTTCAAAAATTGATCAATGCATATTTTTTTTTTTTTTCAAAATACATCTTAATTTTTATAAACGATCAAGTGTTTTTCAGAAGATTATTCGTCAACAGAAAACTTCTGGTTCTCAAAATATTGGTTTATTTCGGTGACCTTACATTGTGCTCATGAAAATATAAAGAACATGTCAAGTATTTCAGTGTAATTTTCAACTCACAAGAGAAAAAAAAAAAGCGAATAAGGTTAGTTCCTAAGACCTAAGACCCAACATTCATTTGTGATGACAAAAAAATCTCTCGTCTATGTTTTTAAAGCAATATTCAGTATTTCTTGGTTATGAACGGGGGCGTTACTGCGAGCGAAATTTTGTAATATTTTATTTTTATTTTAGAAAAAGAGCTATTTATAGTTAAAATGACTTTTATAATGAAAAAATAAACGTATAATCGTTCCCGTTTTTCTTTTAAAAACGGGGGGGGGGGGGGGATTATGAAAAAAAATCTGAGCGGAGGGGGTTGACAATTTCGTTAAAGATACAAACCCACATTATTTGTTAGTCTGTATTATAACATCTGCATTCCTCTCCATGAAAAAAATAAGAAAATAAAGGCAGCTGCACTTGGCATTTGCAGTGCAGGTGTTATAAAGAGAAAATGTTGAAGGAAAGGGAGTTAGACCGGATCCAATCCAATAGTTGTTAAGTTTTTTTTTTTTTTTGCAAAGACAACACAAAATAATTAAAAATCCTCTGATATAGCATTTTTAAATTTTGTTTTAACCTCCAAATAGTTTAATCACTTTATTTGAATAGCGAGTTATTCTTTTAGTTTTAATTTTTATCTAAACTTCCCCCAAACAGTTTTACGGCACTTGAATAATGCATTTATGTTTTTATAAACATAAAAATAAATAAATGATTTAAATGACATTTTTGACAAGCATCCTACACCTTTTAATGGTTTAAAGCGACTTTTTTTTCCATCGCCCATCGGCAGCGATCATCGGCCGATGGAAGAGGAGAATAATCGGCCAAAAAATGCCATCGGTCGAGCTCTAATCCATACCTACAGATAATTTAATTGAAAAATTTGCCAGTGCAAAAGCAAGAAAGGTAATCTTTGTATAGATTAATGTAAATCTAGATCGACATAAGGAATGTTTTCTTTTAATTAGTTATTACCATACATAGGTAACAGATTTATTTGGTGACTGATTGAAATTCACACCAAATACTAACTTAATTATATAGCAGTAAAATCTTTCTTAATATTAAAGTGTCAATAAGTGTTGATATTTGCAATAAAAGTTGATTTTTGAAAATTTGTAAATTATTATTTATTTAACATAAAACCATCCTAGAATTTACGTGAAGTGAAAGCGTCGACCAAAGGGCGCCGAAAGACAATCTCGCTCTACCCTGATCAAGGGCTAGAGCCGGCGCTGGTAATTAGACTCATAATTTTGCACCGACTTCTAAAACTATGTTTAAAATTCACATCGATGTTGTTTAAAAAAATTAATTTATTTTTCACTTTTTAGTGTAAATACATTTTCTATATAAATACTCTTTTTTTTTTTAAAATCCATATCAAAGGGCAAACCTTTTTTGAATAAATGGCACTAAAACTAATCATTTGTATAAAAAATCCGTTTTGAAGTCGATTTTAGCAAACAAACTGATTGGATTTAATTTTTACCTCAGAAAAGCCTTCAGTCAAACTCTTGCTGTAATTGCTTTTAATATTATAGCACAATGGCAACAAACACTTTTTGTACAATGACTTTTATATTTATTAATAGTTTTCCCAACAAAGAAAAACAAGCCAAGCCTTTCCAATTAAAATAAAAAATACTCATTTTTCACTCGCATCGTTTTTTCTAAAAAACAAATTTAGTCAGATTGATGTACGATATTTGAGTTAGACGACCCTCTATCAATGAAAGAAAAAATCGGTTCATTTGGTCAAAAGTTATGGATGAAAAAACAAAAAACATACTACATTTCTGCCCATTACTTTTGTTCTATGAATCGAATATGGTCAAACGAAGGTACGGGACCTAAGGGAAACCACCATCGATCGATTAAAAAAAATCATGAAAATCGGTTCATCTGGTGCGAAGTTATGAGTGGGCATACAAACAAACAAACAAAAAAAAAGACATACATATAGTATGAATGTATAACCTTTTTTGTGAAGTCGGTTAAAAAGCAAAATTTAATGATATTAACTCAGAATTAAAGAAACAATTAATAATAACTCTAATCGCGTAATAACTCTTTTGAAAACTGCACATTTAACGATCTTAAACATGTTCATTGCATTTTATTTTCTTTCTTTTCACAGTGCCTATTTCCAAAAAATAAAAACTAAAATATTTCCCGACTTTTTTTTCGTCAAAAAACAAAAGCTGTTTTTGTTTTGAAAATTTTCAGAATTCCGAATTTGGGGTCCCGAATTGGGGTGCATATCTAAAATATATAATACCAGATATGTGTGCTTTGTCGCTTCAAATATAAAGCACATACAAAACTTCAACTAGTCGAATAAAATACAATAATGAATTATCGATTTTTCTTTTTAGCTATCAGTAAAATTAGGTCATAATATTTGATTAACGAAAAGCAAATATTCACTGTTAGAAATTTCATCATGAAATTACGGTTAAATAGCCGGCAGCAGTCCGTCCATCTAATTAAGCGTTAAATTTACAGCTTGGAACCTTTTTGTACCTAAACCGTTTCCAATCAGTTTGGTTAAAAAGCTGTAAATACAAAAGTTTACGGTTTCATAACCATTAGTAACACTTATGATAACATACTGCAGGCTATGGTAATTAGTTATATGCGTAGAAACCATTCATAGCTTATTATATTTCGGCGGACGGCGAGGTGCGATGACGCGGTGGAATCGGAGGTCTGCCGGAGACAGGGATAGAACCATAGACCCGAACCTGCACGTTGAAAAGCCAGTACTTCCGTGCTTTGCCAAGAGGTGCCTACTGGACATCCAAGATTTTGAGAAGTTTTTTTATTCTCTGAAAGATAAAAAGGCAATGTCAAAAAATAATTAAATGGGATATGTTTCCACAACCAGTTTTTATGAGTATTACTAACTTCATGTTCTCTTCATTTCCGCCCTTTCAGATAAAAAGGGAACTATACAATATCATGCGATGGAATTCTAATCTTCACTCTTCTTCGATCCACAACCAAAATGGACGCCCTATTCTTATTGACTACGAGACCTAGGTGGCGCTCTAAATTACGGTAAATTAAACGTTCTTTAGGAGGAACATAAAAATAACGTTTTTTTTTCACAATCAGCGGTTTGAGTACTATTTTTTTAATGGTTATTCGACTGTTGTAATTAAATATAGTAAAATAACAATCAAATAAATTGTTATTTTACTACTTTTTACGAAAATTTTTGATGGTATTTTTATTAAAACCTATGAAATTCCATGATGTCTTAAGGTAAAAACTTCCAAAAAAATTAAATGCTAAATGACTGGTTGAAATCCATTTTTGTCCCAATATTATTAAAATTTTAAACATATGCACAATACTTCTCTGATTGTTTAAAAATTTTGAAATAGAAAATGAAACTAATAAGAGTTGAATTTGAAAAATTAGAAAACAAAAATCATTGAGTATATACAAGTTTCTGTTTCTTCACCGAACATATATTCTGAAAAAAAATACATTTATTCGTCACATAACTGAACAGATTATGCGTCATTTAATTGAATTGAAATTTGTAAAAAGGGGGATATGTGACATTTTTTCAAAACATATTTGCAAACTTTAAGGATTTTTTTGGAGGGCACTAGCAATACCAAAGTAACAGTTATGCTTATACTTTAAACAGCCATATACTACAGTCAGACCTCGATATCAGGTCACTTTTCAAAGTCCTGGCTCATTGAATATCAAATGTGTATGAATCGCTTATAAGGTCGTTTTTGTGAAGTCCCGATGATGTGACTTCATATCTTACATTTTTTTATTCGTTTAAGAAACCTGTGATTTGAGTTAATTCACTTTTTAATATCTCCTGTGAAATTCGTATTTTGTAACATATATTCAATTTTACAATTTCCGATTCAATTCTCTACTCAGTGAAATCTTGGAATGAATCTCCTTCGTGTATTTGAATATTGGCTAATGCACCAATTTTATTTTTTCCCCATGTATTCGGTAAAAATGCAAGTTTCAATAATCTCAAGATATTTAATTTTGTGAGTATAAGTCTTTACTATAACTTAGTATTTGCTTTCAGAAGGAAGTTGTTTTTCAATCTTCAAAATATGCGTAGTTAAATAATAAAGACTAGTAGCTCAAAGGAAAATTTATCAACTATTAATGATGTTGTTACATCTTTCATACATCACATTTGACAGGATTTTGTATTGTGAGGCTTTAGACGTACTTTCAAGTATTTGGATCCCTTTTTCAATGTAATAGTGGAGCTTCTAGATGGGGGGCACTTTACCTTTTGGGATTGCTTGGAAGTCCCGAAACATGTCTGCATTTTAATGCTCATTTGTGCTTTAATTACGTGTAATTATATTTTTAGTTTACTTGTGCAAAAAGTTCCTTTATTATTTCAATACGTATTGTATTTGAAAACGTGAACATTTGTTTTCTTTGAAAGTACTTCCTAATCAAAGCGAGGTTAAATTTCTGAATTATTGATAATATGATAATAAAACGTTGAATATGCAACAGGTTTTTATGATATTCAATTAAATTTAAAAGTAGTAGGGTAACAGTTGCGTATAATATCTATTTTTTCAAAAAAAAAAAATAACTCGATTAACAGAAGCGCAAAGAAACTTAATATTAAAACATTAAAACATATATCGTGTACTATGACGATAATAATTTGTAGACTTGCATAAAAGAACCAAATGCAAGGGCTAAATATTTGGATTAGATTTGGAACACATTAAGCTTTACATACTACTTTGTTTTTAAACTTAGCCATTTAGATTATTTCACAACTTGAAACAGCAAAAGAAATAGCAGTTTAAACTAACTCAGAAATGTATATTTGCAAAGTAACTTAACTGATAAATATTCCAAAACAAGAGTTGACACGGAATGCACGTTTACGGTATTCTCGCCGGCAGACACCGGTAACAGCTTCGCACCTCAGAAACTGCTTAGAGGGTTTTCTATTGGTGAAATGTCGCACGTGATGAAAATAATTCTGATTTCCCACCACAGAGTTACAGCGCAGGTGATTGGAAATCTACAGCAAGAGTTGCTGTAAAAATTATAGCATTTTTTTACAGTGGAGTCGTAAAATGTAGCATGTATAAGGATTTTCAATCTAGGCAATTGATAAAATTGAAAAAAAGAAAGAAAAGTTGGATTGGACCCTTTCAATGGTTCCAGCTGAACCTAGACGATATTCTATTGCGGCTTTTCAATTGGAGACTGGCACTTGATTGCTTAGCAGGCCATATAGATTTAAAATATTTTTGTCCCATGACTGTGTTTTATGCGGAAGAAAAATTGCTATAGATGCAGCCCACCTTAAAGTATGCCGTGTTGTGTCAAGAAATATGTATGTTAGCTATTTGCCAGCCAGAGAAAAACTGCAAGTTTTCCAGAATGATTGATTTGCATTGACTTTTTCATATTTCTCTTAGCATCTATTGCATTTCGATATATTTTTATGCTTTTCCGCTTTCTGTATATTTTTGTGTTATGTGTGTTCTCCACGCACTTACCACTGGATGTTTTTTTAAATGCTATTGCTAAAAAAAGAAAAGAAGAAGACGAAAAATCAATTTGTCAGATTCAAGTATTCTAGGAGAAGCTGGGGGTTCCAGTTAGTTCAAAATAAAAAGAAACTTTCAAAATCAATCTAACTCCGGGTGATATGAAGTGTTATGTTTGCTTTTTTAAGCCTCCCCGCCCCATGCAAAATCTTGAAGCTTGAAGTATATTGCTGCCATAGACCGCTCCCTAACTCGAGCCGAACGAACAAAACACTAATTTAAGCTTTGTGCGAGCAGCTCAAGTCAGCTAGCGGTATTTCTTTGAGACCATGAGTTGGAAGAAATAATAGCAAATCTTGGGCCTGGGAACAAAAGTGGCTTTAATACGACAGCAACCTAATGGATGAAAAAAATTAAGCAAACCACTAGAATCACAACAAGTATATGCACGAATTATACAAGCATTTAGAAGCAGAGTTGGCAAAGTTTCGGACCACCTATGGTAAAAACCATGGTTTTTACTGTCCTGTCCAAAACCATGTTTTCATCCAAAAGTGTCTAAAACTCCAAAACTATATTTTTAGTAAAGTTGTATTTTCTGAGCAAATATCAACAACAAAATAAAATGTATTACATTTTATTCAGTGGCGTACGCAAGGAGGGTTTAGGGACTTACCCCCCCCCCCCCTTGAGCCCTAAATAATAGTGCTTTATTATATACTCGAATTTCTTTTACTAGTTTCAGAAAATTATGAACCCCGCTTGAAAAATTTCTGCGTACGCCACTGATTTTATTAATATTAAAATTTAAGTATACGTAATAAAACCTATGCAGATGATTTTAATCTGGTTACGTGGAATATGAATACGAATAACACTGGTCAGTCTACTTTTGCCTTACTTTCAAGAAAATGACTATACTGCCATTTCCATGTTCTGACATTAAACTACCACACATCTACTCGTGGAAAACGCTGATAAAGTTTTCTAAAAATTACCAAGTTACTATTTTTTTGTTTATTGTCATTACAGAATACATTATGTTAAAAATGAAAAATAAAAATTTTGCCAGTTTTAAAACATAAGTGCCAACATTTATCATCAGTTTATTATTCTTCAATCTAGGATTAAAAAAAGAATTTTTTAAAAAATATCATGTAAATTATAAATCACACAAAAACAAGTTTAAAAAAATTAAGTTTTTTTCTTCTTCTAAATATAATAGCATTTAATAGCAATTATGAGGCATAAATGGAAGTGAAGTTAATTACTTTGGCAATTTCTTTTTACAACTCTACCAACTCTTACATAAGGAAGCTTTTATGTAACAATTAGCATTTTTTTAAACTTTTTCCACATAAAATATTTTTTTCAAATTAACATTTCGAAGAAAAATATTATCAAATATTTATTAATTTCATCTAATTAATAAGTCTCGTAGTGGACCAGTCGGTAGAAGCTCGGTTCCCGCAGAACACCGAAAGTGAAGCAACATCGACTTAGGTCAGTGTTTGGGAGGGTGACAACCTCTCGCGGCTTGTTCCTGTAGGGCCGTGTACGCTAAAGGGAGCTGGTGCACGTTAAATAGGTCGTGTCTCCAAAGTCCTATAAGTGAAACGGTACCTATGGGGGTGCCAATCCCAGGTGACGGTCTCTCATCTGGGATCTGGATCAAAAAAAGTTACGAGACCTCTCAAAGGGGCGGAAGTCGGACTCCTGCCTGAAAGGGCCCCGTTAGACTCAGGAGCAGCTCACACATTCTTCCTCGCTTCACGACACCAACCAACCAATTAATATTTATATTTGAGGAGGTACCAATCAAAACCACACATGTCCATTCCAAGCGATTTTTGGCAATTCACGTAAAACGTGTTTCTAAATAACCTTTTTTTTAAAAATATATTTATGTATTTATATAGATTGATTTAGTCTCATTAATATTGTTGAGCGAAAGCTTTCAAATATTCGAACACCAATTAACCTGTAATTAAATTTTAAAATTTGGACATGTTTTTCTTTGATCAAAATCGTTACGGAGATGTTTCTTTTTGAACGAATTTTGAAAAGCTGAATGATTTAAGGAAAAGACAAAAGACAAAACCGATGTTTTTTTACATTTTAAAGTGTTAAAACATAATCATTTATTGATACAAGATTGCCATCAAACCATGTTACTGGGATTCATTCAGATTTAAATGTGCAGTCCAACATCCTGTTCCAAACAGTCACAGTTGTAAGGTCCAATTTCTTTGTCATTATCACCAATGCAATCATTTTCTGCTTCCTTTATGATAACGGCTTTATACCAGGATAAGAAGTAATTATTTGCCCACTCCTTACCGTACATTAGAACTAGTAAGGGCTCAACATCCCTCATCTTTGCAGATTTTATTGCATTTCCAAGTGGGATTGTCTCCACAGGAGTTGAGAAAGTTGTTTTTGATGTCCAGACCTTTTTCTGAAGCTGCTTGTATGTTTCGAAATTACTTTCAAACTTATAGTTCTGTGCGTCTTTCACTTTTACCTGAGTCACTTCATGGTTATTGTTGTTCATGGTTTTCTCTTTTTTAACAAAAATTCTTTTTTTTTTCCAGAGATCATGTCAATGTTCTTAAAACGTTTCGACAAAATTTACTGTCAATCATGGACCAATTTCCCCCAAGCTTACGTACTTCTCCAACAGCCTCGTAAAGACTATAGTACTCCTTATTTGTTGCGATAGTTGGCTGTTTTCTTAACAACTTTTCTATTCTCCCAAACATCCTATCCGCTGGGAGAAAGCTATGGCCCCGGACCGGATAAGTAATCATAATCTTTTCTACGTTACTTTTTACTGTTCCCAAATATTACATTAACGTGTGAATAACTACAATGTTCTTGTTTTGAGCGCCACATCCGTCACAAAACAATTTCACTTTAGTAATTGTGTTCTTCAAATCAGTGGATTTCAAAAAATGTAGAAGTGCAGATGATATCTCTACCGCCCCTCTTCCTGCTAGTTCCTCTGTAAAGGTGTAAAAATTGGTTTCTGTGCATTAACTTCAACAAAACAGAGAGAATAAAATCTAATTTGCCTTTTGTAAAACGCCTCCTGGATTGGCGTTTTGGGGAGCGGTTGTACTTGTTGCAAATCAAAGCAGAAAGTAACTTCATTGTCTTTGTTTTCTCTTAAAAGTTCATAAAATGCTTCAGCCCTTTTCTTATGAACTCTCATAAGCTTGCTGATTATTTGCAAATCTTTATTATTTTTAGCCCTTTCAATCCTTAGCTGTGTATCAATTCTATTGCATGTATTGCAGACATCTGATGCCGGGGATGGAAATCCAATATAAAATTCATTGAAAACTCTTCTAAACATTGTTTTTTTTTTACTTTATGTTCATTACCAACTGAGTCAATGAACATAACACACAATTTCTTTATGCTTAAATCCGAGTGAAGGTAAACCCTTTTAGATTTTTTTCGATTGTAGTGGCTTTCTTTTCCCTTTAAATTGCCTAAAAATGTCCGGACTGCTTCCTTTTTGGGCGCAGACCTTTTAATTTTTCTATCACCTCCCTTCTGATCCCGAACAGGTTTTCCCTCTTTCATTTTTTTTGGCAATATTATTCAATCTTGTTCCCTTCATAGTAGTTATGTGCCTAAAAAAATTCTTACATACTGGTATTATTTTTCCAGGTTTTGAAATAATAGAGTATGATAATCTAAAATTTTTAGCCTTTTGTGTCTCTGAATTAGGCCTAGGCCTTCGCCTTTGTACATTTTTCAAGGTTATCCAGCTAGCAATAATGGAATCTTGAATATTTTCATTTGGTTTCTTGAAGAGAATATTTCGAACCTCTACTGCATCTCCAGGTCTAACTAATGCACATTTTGTAGTTTTATTCATGTGTTTGCAAGGGGTGAACACTCTTAATCCCGTAGGACCGCTATACGTTTTAATTTTAGACAAAGTTTTTTTACTTACTGTATTTTCCTTTCTACGTGAACCTTCATTCGCATCGCCAACTCTTACACAACCATCTTCACCCATTTTAATACTAACAAACTTAGTTTTCAAACATAAGCCTTAATAACAATTTACTTTCACCTAAAAACATTCGCAGACGTCCACCATTACCTCAACAAGTAGCACAAAACTTGACAGTGTATAATCACCCCCAGGTCACGTGATCAAAATGGGGGCCTTCCATTGGCCGAATGGACATGTTGTTTTCTGATTGAAACGAACCCATGGACATGTACTTGTTTGATTTGGGACTCTAAGTTTTAAAACAGAATTCAAGTGGGACATAATTTTTTTTGACTGAAAATAACAATACAGTGTTGTAGGAACCATCCTGTAATATTTGAATCAGCTGCCAACTCAATTTTTGTTGAAAATGGACATGTGTGGTTTTGATTGGTACCTCCTCATTTATGCATTACTAATATCGCGTTAGATATAAATTGATTAGATTTATACTCCCGTAGCTTTAGGACAGTTTAAGACACTTTTGGGACACTTTTGAACGGTAATTACAATCTGTCCTCTACAAAAGCAGTTTCCGACGTACAAAACCCCAATCCTGATTAGAAGCACAAATTATTGTAATTATAATAATGGAAAGCAAATTTTAAAAAAATGTTTTTTTCCTTGCGACAAATGGAGATAAAACTAACTGGAGTAGTAATTTTTTCAGTTGTCCCCACCGACTTCAAAATATTTGCTTCGACTTCGCCCCTGCTCCATAGTTTAAATGAAGTCCTGCTATTTATTACCGTCATTTATTTTATTGATTAATTTTATTTATATTTTTTTAATTTAACAATAAAAATGAGTTTTATTAACCGACTTCACAAAGGAAGGAGTTTATACATTCGCCCTGTATGTATGTCGTTCTTTTTTTTTATTTTTTGTCCACTCATAACTTTTCACCAGATGAACGGATTTTCATGATTTTTTTCAATCGATCGAGGGTGGTTTCCCATAGGTCGCGTACCTGACCATATTCGATAATTAGAAAAAAAGTTATGGGCAGAAAGATACTCATTTTTTTGTTTTTTCATGCATAACTTTTGACTAAATCAGAGGTTCCCAAAGTGGTCCAGGTGGACCCCCAGGGGTCCATAAGAGACCACACGGGGATCCACGTAGACGTGAAAAGAAAATAGGGGTTCTCAAGTTATAAGTGGGGATCCACGAAAAATGTTCTGGTTTTCATAATAAAGGACAAAAATTTTGGCTTCGATTTACCTATCAACATAGGCAGGTAGCATCATTCACTAGGTAGGTACTTTTCTCCACCAGACACCCGTACACCTTTTAGTCGAGGCCTTAGGTGTGCCGAAGTTGGGAGCTGGTGGCCGTCGGTCGACTACGGTGGGCCCATCTTTGCGCCGAGATAGGCCTGCTGGACTGTTGTGCGTACAACAACCCCGCCAGCCCAGCCTCTCTACCTCTTACTGTGTGGACCTTGCCCTCCTTGATATTCCTATTCTTAAAGAAAATCGGCAGAGGGTCATGGTCCCCTGACTATGTAGGTACTCAAAAATAATCGAGACTCAGTTCAAACACAGAACTGAATAGAACAATAGTAATAGTACAAGTGTACACCACATGTCGAGACTTGCAAAGTGCCGCCCGTGAGCCCGCTCGTCCGGGATGCTTGTTTAGACCTGCAAAGGGATGAAATTTGCTATTCGCAAAAACTTTGAAGTCGGACACTAAAGGCGAATCGATATTTAATGTCCTGAGTGATTTTTTTACAGGAAAATTTATTCCATTTACAAACATTATTTCGGTGGCAGCAGATGGAGCTTCTGCCATGTTCGGGCGATATCGCGGGTTTATAAGCCATCTTAAAAGAATAATACCAGGACTAATTGCAATTCACAGTGTCATCCACCGACAACACCTTGTAGCAAAAAATCTGAGTGATAGATTGCACCAATCGCTTCAATTTGTGATTAACGCAGTTAATCAAATAAGATAAATAAGAAGCAATGCTTTGAATACCCGTTTATTTGCACTATTGTGCGATGAAAATGATAAGATTTCCAACGACTGCTCTTACATGCTGAAGTGCGCTGGTTGTCGAAAGGTGCATGCTTATATTTGAAAGTGAAAAAGAAAAGTTGAAAAGTTGAAAGTTGAAAGAAAAGTGAGTAAAATTTCGATATATCGAAATTTTACTCACTTTTCGAAACAGTGATAAGAGTGTCTGGAAAGTAAAGCACCAGATTTAAAAGAAAATCTGATCAAATATAAAGCGTACATTGCGTACTTAACAGATTTGTTCATAAAATTCAATGACGTTAACTTGCAGTTACAAGGGGACAGCCTGAGTTAAACAAAAACAAAGGGTGTAATTTCGGCTTTTCTTGGTAAATTGAAATTAATGAAGCAAAGTATTAGTCGGCGCGAATTCTCCCAGTTTCCGCACTTGTCACAGATAGAATGTTTTGATGAGAATATTCAGACATACGCTCAACTTTTAAATACCCTGCATGATGACTTTAAAAATAGATTTGAAGATATTCTGACGATGGAAATAGCACCATGGATCATAACTACATTTGATGAAACGGAAGAGGCGAATGTGGTATTACAAGAGGAGCTACTTGAGCTCAGCACCAACGAGGAACTGAAGGTTTGAAATTTAAAAAAAGGCTATCAAACATTTTGGCTGCAGGCAGAAATGCCCGAAAAATATCCTGGGCTGTGGGAAATTGCGAGAAAATTTTTTATAGCGTTTCCCTCGTCATATCTTGTCGAAAGAAGTTTTAGTGCCGTTACCAACCTGTTAACAATAAAAAAAGCGAGCAGATTGAACATCACAGAACGGGGAGATTTGAGATTACGTCTTACAAAACTGAAGCCAAATATTGATAATTTGTTGTCAATTCATCAAGTACATCCGTCTCATCCGTAAATAGTATGACTATTTACATTTCAGAGTTCATTGTTGATTTTTTGTCAATTGTTGATTGTTTGCATTGATTGTGGTTATAATTTTGTATAACCACAAGTATTATTTTAATAAATAGGACAGAAGAAAATGTGCTACTCTTTTTTTCTTCTTAACACCCCCAATTTAGGATGATATTTTTTAGGAGTATTAGGAATACAGTAGAAATGTAGCAAAAGGGGGTCCACCGAAAATAGTAAAACTTTGAAAGTGGTCCATGAGAAAAAAAAGTTTGGGAACCTCTGGACTAAATGAACCGATTTTGATGATTTTTTTCTTTAATCGATAGAGGGCCGTCTAACTCAAATATTGCATATCAATTTGACTACATTTGTTCTTTAAAAAAACATATAACACACTAAAAAGAATCATTGTATTGATAATTTTGTGTACTTTTCTTATAAAAAAAAAATGTTATTCAAATGCTGTAAAAGTTGTTGCCATAGACAATTAGACATGTTGTGTCTTTAGCTGATTATTATTACATAAAGGGATTTTTAGTATAACAAGGTCTGTGAACGGCTCACGTATTTGCATCTGTATACTCTAAGTGACTCGTAAAACACGAATTCTTTTAACGGAACGTATTTACCGTGTTATTGGAATGCCTACTATTTTCGTGAATATAGGCCTTTTATTTTTTTGTCACGAAGGAAAATGGTACAGAGTGAGACGTGAAACAGTGCTTCACAATATGATAATGTCTGCGTATCATTACAACTATATTTATTCTATAATGTCAATGCACATAGAATGTTACTGTAAAATATCCTTCTTGTCATGAGTCTGCCTCATCCAATTTCCATGAAAACAAAGAGACTCGGGATATGCCCATGTTGACCTTATAAATTTTGGCTGCGTTTTAAAAAGTTGACAGCTGAATGTTTTACGAAGCATCGTTTGTGTTTAGAATTGTTTTACTTTCTCTGAAGAAAAAAAACTTGTAAAAAATTAGCAATGTCTCACTACGCTTTAGGTGTGGTATAGTGAGAGGAATTTTGACATTAATTTAACTTTATTTCCTTCTACTATATTTGTTTTTTATGTATAAATAAGCTTTGCGCAAAAGCTATTGCCAAGCAGCAGTTTGATACCTTACATCTAAAATTTCTTTAGTCAATTGATTTTGCTTTTACTTCATGTTTTTATTAAAATTTGTATTACTGTGTATCACTCTCTTCTACACAACTTAGTAAAAAGCTTAGACGTAACAATCTGCAAACAGAAATAATTCATGGAATTGAAAGAACTGTTTTAATCTCAGTCAGAATGAACAAAGTGATCAAAATAATCAAAATGAAAACTTTTTTCTGACACCATCGATTTAACGATATCAAAACACAAAATAGAATGTTCAGCCAGTCCACAAAATATCCCTAAGAAAATAAAAATTCAACTTTTTATTCTTTATCTCAAAAGAAACAGCTTTAGAATTTCAAATTTAGAAGAACTGATAAAATGTTACTTTCCAAGACATAGCTGACCTACAAAACTAAAACTTTCTGTTTGATTAAAATAGGTATGATAATCGAAATTCATTCTTTCGATGAGACAACGCCCATCCGCAATGAAGAGGACCTAATTTATAATCTATATTTTTAGACGTAATGATAAATAGACTGACTGAAAAATGCTTTTAATTTTTAGGTTCTTTTAGGTTGCAGGAAGCTGAAATCTAGCTGAAATTCTTTACTTTAATGAGAATAATTTTAAGTCTGCTGAATCTCAGTATGCCTTGATGACTAAGCTCAAATTTTCACGAACTTTCTCAGTGATATGATGAATACGTTTTGATACTTTTTCAGTAATAAAACACTGCATAAAGGTGCAGGGCGCACGTTGGGATCATATTTTACAAAACTTTATTTTTAATAGATTTTTTGTGATTTAAAATTTATTTTGTTTTGAATGTTATACTTTTGGTCATCTGACAAAAATATTTAGTCAGCATTCTACTATGACTATGAAATGTAAAAAAATCCCCACACAAAAATTGTTTTAAAATATTTTAATGTGCTCCTTTAGTGGGGCACATTGAGACAACATTGATTCTACTAATGGGTACATTAGAACAAACTACCTTTTTTCATTAACCGCAAAGTAATTATATGTGAATGCACATATATGTGTAGAAATAGTACATTTTTATGCAGAAAAATCCTGAAATTTCTTTTTAGAAACTAGAAACCTAAAATAGAACAATATTAACCTAACGTTCTTTGCTTATAAGAAATATGTTTCATCAAATCAGTTAAAATTATTTTTAAAAAATACCATGTATACTAATTTTTTTTTTTTTTTTTTTTGGTGGTAGTTGTGAAATTATAGCCATTACCCTAATGCGACCCTTCCTCTCTTATATATGTAATGAAAAATAGATACAAATAGAAAAAAGAATTTTTAAAAAATACCCCATGAACTAAAAAATGAAAATAAACCAAAAGTTGAATCCCAGAAAGAGCAAAAACAGCCAGTGTAGATGCATTCAGACGTGTAAAATAATGCAGATGTGAAAACATTAAATTGCGATTATCCACCTCTGTTTTCTAGTAAGAAGTGTATAGCTATGTATAAATTTCGACTGTTCAAATTCGTTGTTCGACCCTTATCAATGGGTTTTGGAATTGAAGTAAAATAAATATTTTATTTATTTATTTATCTATTGCTTATTCTTTTTTTTTTCAATTATATTTAAAATTATTACCTTTATTTCATTTGTATTTGTTGATTTTAAATTGAGAAATGAAAATAAAAAACAACACTAGTATAAGAAAATTTCAAAATGAAAAGTTCTAAGTAGATTATTGAATTCCGAGAGTTGGTGCTATGGCTGAATGACAAGATCCGTGTTTCTTAATAACTTTTCATTTTCAGAGAGCTGTTCGACTTCACTGGAATGGCTACTAATCAATTTTTCCAGTTTTCACCTATATTTATTCGTAAGAGGAGTGGTTATTTAAAATATTCCTACTTTACTGCACTTTTATATTAAATTTCTCTACCTTTTACACATTCCACTTCAACAAACACATTAAAATTCTTTTAAGTTCGAAAGTGCCGTTCTCTGTGTTTAATATTAATGCACTTTATAAGTGTAGGAAAGTGTCTAAAAAAAGAACTAAAAATTCATTAAAAGTTTAGAATTTAAAATGTACAACTTCAAACGAACTTATGTGAATGCATGCAAGCATTTTTATTCATTTATTTTTTCATAAGATACGTATTTGTTTCACTGGTATCATTTGCTATGTTCCCCAGTTCATTTTAGACAGCGCCCATTTCTTATTGAACATTTTCTCTTCTTAATATAACAACATTTAAGAGAGAATGCAATTTTTTCTTTGCAGAGAGATATCAGTCAATTGAATATCGTCGAGGTAAAGCAACAAGAGTCATTTTGATTAATCCATTTGAAATTTTGCAAAACTGTTTATTGTATTACTGTGCAGTAACCTTTATAATCTGATGTACATAAAATGTATATTTTGTAATGATGATAAATTAAAGTTAATTGGAAAAAAACTAGGTTTTGCAAGGGAAAATTTCAAAATGTTTGCTGTGAAATTTATAATTTTGGAGTTTCATTGCATTCTCTGGTACTTAAGAAAGAGTTAGACAGAAAAAGTTTGCAAAACGAAGAAAAGCGAGCGCACGGTATGGGGTTCTGTGTCTCAAAAGAACTACACTAGTTTAACTAAAAACACATTTTTATTACCATCAAACAATCTACGGTCGGAAACCCGACTACACTGACTCACTCACTCTCTCAACACACGCTTATATACAATGGCTGTTGCCAGTTTAATTTACATATCCCTTACATCGGAAGTACTGAGTAGTAGCTTTTAGCCGAAAGAATGAGACTTTTATTTTTTTAAAAATAATAATAATTTAAAAATTATTAATACAAAAGTACAATTTATGTTGTTTCACATAAACATGTTATATTTTAGAAAGATGCAATAAATATTAAACAGAAAAATGTTTTGTGTGTTCGCCTACGTTTAAATGAATTTTTGATATTAGCTTTACTTATATTCACAAGCATTCTGATCAGTGAAGGAGCAACGTGTAACAAAGCATCACATGTTGCCAATACGAGAATAGCAAACTTTCCAGGAATTGCAAAAATCTGGAAAAAAAAAAAAACATAAATTATAGTATAATTTCGTTGGGAATTATGCTTTAATGGGGATTTCTTATTTTAACCGCATGATTAACCCATTTATTATAAAACTGAAAAGATATAACTAAAGTCCGGATTATGTATGCAAATTGCATCTTCTTGCTCCTTTTGAAGTCAGTGCATGTAAATGCATAAAACGTAAATTTTAAAAAATAAATACATATTATTGTGTGGTTTCCATTGCTGTTACTAATTTATTTATTTTTGAGAAATACTTCTTTGCAAAGATATAAAAAATCGGGAGACTCATTGAAAATTAATCTTGTGGAAATAAATACTGCCCCTTCTGATAGTCAATAATGAAAAAACAATTCAAAGAAGGTCACGAGCGACCCCCGAATTAGATTACCACATATTGTAATTTATTGTAAGAAAAGTGAAATGTACATACCATTTCCTATGCGAATAATTGTTTTAATACATATTTATTCTAACAACAAAATGCAATAATTGAAAGGCCAATCATTTCAAAAATTTCAGATGCAACAACTTTTCTCCGGGTAAGTAAAAAAAAAAAAATATTAATGCATATTTTAGGTTCTTTAGCTCATATTTGCATGCATATTATAATGATTTTTTAGTGTATATCTGCATTTACAATTTCATATTTCTGCTTCTGTTGATGTTTTTTGTTGTATTGTATGTGAAAAGAAGAGAAAAGTTATTAAAAAATATATCTTAAATTGAAACAGATCGATAACTTTCTAATCGGTGCGGGAATGAATCTTTGTACTAGTATTTAAGAGAACTAAAATGAAATACTTCAGACACTATGCAATAACATCTGTAGAAGTTGAAAGGATACTTTCTTCTTGTACTTTCATCTTCTTTAGACATGAGTTAACTTTTCAACTTTTTAAATAAAATGCTATTAAATGACAAAATGCCATGTCTAACTACAGAAAACCTTGAGGAACACATTCTAATATATTATAATATAATAACTCGATGTGCCTACCATTTCTATGGGAACAATTATTTTAATGTATGTTTATCGCCTTAAAACCAAAACCAAAATGTAAAAATTGAAAGCTCCAAAATTTCTTTTTATTCAAATAAAATAACTTTCCTTTAGGAAATAAATAAAATTACTATTGCACATTGGCATGCATGTTTAAATGGGTTTTTAGTTCATCATGTAAAAGCCGTTATAGCAGTGGTTCCCTTTTTTTTTTCACCTCGCGATCCCATTTTTAACAATTAAGCAACCCCCGACCCCGTGTGCCTATGTATATATATATAATATGTATGCCCTCTTTGACACAAAAACGAAGCATTGGGATTCTAAACCGTCTCTGGGATCTAACCTGTCTAACCTCACTGTAAATTTGTTTATTTTACAATGTGCATCTCAATGCAAAGTAAACAAATTTACAGAAAGGTTACACAGAAAGATTCTGCGATAAATAAATGCTTGCCATTTCATTTTAAAACTCTTATCTGTCATGCTAAATACTTTACTCTAGGTAAATTTTACTTTATTTTGATCTTCGCGGAAATGACATTTATGGTTCTGTGGAAATATTACGGCAGTCGTATTAACAACATTATAAAGGAAACTCAAAGTGTTACTCATGTAAAATTTAAAAATATAAGTTTATTTTGCAATTACCCTCTTCAGATGCCAGAACTAAGCACAAACAATTTTGACGCAATTTTTTGGTTCTCTGATTTAAGAAATGATTACAAAACAAAATAACAATTTTTGTTTAATTTTAACTAATAATTAGTTTAAATAATAATTAACGCCAAATTTCCATGTTTTACATGTTTAAAACGAAGTAAACAGTAAACTATCTGCTGATTAATTTCAAAAACAATGGGGTGTTTTAGCTTTCAAATTTCACAAGCAATAGTTAATAAACAGTATTTTAAAATGTACCCAATTGGGTACACTTGGAATGAAGAGGTTATAGTTAATGTTGTTGCTCCCAAAAGGACACTTGACACCCCCTCCCCCCCCCAAAAATAATAATGTCTTTTAAATAGTTCAGAGTATATTAGTAACCTCATTTGGGGTCGCGACCCCATAGGTTGGGAAACCTTGAGCTATAGGAAATCAAGCAATAGTAATAGTAATAAAATGATGTTCAACTAAGTAATAGTGGCTACTCTTTAATAATGAAAAATAATAATATCTTCTAAATAATTCAGAGTGTATAATTATTATCATTACTATTTGAATTTGAAGATATAACAATTTTTATTTTTAGACTATTAGAAATAATATTCTTCCTTGTATAGTAATTTAATAGACGTGTTATTAAATAGCCTTCATCACTAATTAAACTATATTTTTGTTCATTATATTAAAATTGAGCAATTCTCCCTCCCCACATAAAATTTAAACTAGTGGGTTCGCTATTGGATTTATCTATTGCATTCCTCCATTCACCTACAACCAGAGTTCGTCATCGTATTCGTAATAAACGGTTTGTATGACATTGAAACTTCAGTTATTTCTTGCCGCTTTGAAATCTCAACTCATCACAATCGATAAGTTAACTCTCAACTTACCGATCAGAGAAGCCAACGTCGCAAATCAAAATCATCGCCAGCTGCAGAAACCACGTGTTTTCATTCTTCGGATTCCTCTCGTCGTATGCCATTGCATGTTTTCTCCCTCTTCGGCATCATGCAAACCACCTGCAATCACAGATTGTGCCAGATTGCAGCTCCTTCGACTCCGACCTGTTAAAAGCTAGCACGGAAATGCATAAAAGTATGAAAAAGGAACAAGTAGTGTCCAAGGGTGGTGGGGGGGATAAAAAAGGAAGGGGTCCCCAGAGGAAGGGCGTTCCCTGTGACGTCACAAGGGTGCACGCGACGCAGGGTGTTGGCCTACACCATCGTGGACACACCCGTTCAAGCTTTGAATCAATTAACCTGGCTGTGATTCTGAAAGGTTGACTTTCGTACATATTTAGAAGGGATTAGATGGGCCAGACTTTTACAATTTCAAAAGTCTGAGAAATCTTTCTTAAACTCTCTCTCTTTTCTTTTTTCTTGTGCAAATCGATGAAGAAACTTGGAACCACCCAAAGACGGTATTATATTAATAAAAGGGAGGAATAAAATCGCACATTCCTCCCGACGAGAAAATAAAAGATAAATCTCTTGCAAGGTCAATGGATATTTGGTTATCTACATTAAAACATTTTCCGAACATGTATCGATATTATTACTTAAGTTTTTCTATACAACATGAAAAGCGAAACAAAAAATAGTTCATCCGAAATTCTGGTTTCCAACTTGTGGTACTATATATCATCAGATGTACGCAAAATCAATTGCCAATGTCAGAAATATGACCGAGCTATTTCATTTACAAACAGGATCATATCAGCGTTCTGATAAATGTCACTGGATAAAAAACTCCAGTTTTGTGATGTTATCAATGTAAACTTTCTTATCGTTATTAAAAATAGTAAAAATCATTTTACAGACTCCTTAGCTCTTACAGTAGGTTTTCTTATGCAAGTTTTAAGTTGTGTAAGTGGTATAAATCGTGAAATAACTAATTACAATTTCTTATGATGTACTTTCCATCAGGGTTTTTTCTTCTTCTTTCTTCTTTTTTTTTCTTTTTTTTGATTTAGTGACGGTTACTACCCAACGATATATTTTTCTCCACATTGACCATAACGCTTTTAAGGCTATGATGAACATGCTTATTACCACCTGTAAAACCTGCGTTACACAAAATACACAATAATACAAAGTAATTGTTTTTTAGAAAAAAAAAATCTTTTGGCACAATTGTTGTGATGTAAAGTTATTAGTAGCTACAATAAATGTTTTATATTTGATATTTAAGTATTATTATTATTATTAGTAGTAGTAGTAGTAGTATTAATAATACAGAAAATTATATCACTACAATTTTATTCAGTACAACTATAAAATAAAGACACTTAATTGGTAAAATTTAGCAAAGATGCCCCTGAGGAGTGGGGAGTCATGGCGCAGACTGCGCCATTGAACTTTTAGGGGGTGTTTGTAAAGGGTTTTAATCAGTTTTGGGGAAATTGTTTTCACTGGGGAGAGAGTCTCCGTAGCTTTTTAGGCATGTGCACCATTGCTCTTAGAGAGGATGGGCTGGTGACAGTTTTTGATTTCTAAATGAAAGTAATGCAGAGAAATGAATTTGATAAATTTCATGATGTCAGTCAGTCACTAGAAGGAAAAAGCGAAAAAATATATTTTACGAAATGACGAAATCAATTTAAGTTTAGTTTTTATGGAGGACAACATACTAGATCCAATTCACAAAATGAATCGCTGACAAAGTTTTTTTCCCCTAGCGGAGAAAAACAGAAATTTAGTAAATTTTTGTCATTAAATAATTAATTGTTCAACGCGCGAGAGGAAAGAAAGTGAAGAGTTTCAGTCGTTAACGACAAACAATTAAGTATTTCTAAATTGGGAAACTGTGACCCTCAAGAGTGTTTATTAAACTGAGCTGAAAATTTTCGTTCCGTTTGTTAATGTATTAATCATACTTACGGATAACGGAGATGTCTTCCGAAAATGCGAGCAGGAAAGAGAAGATTCAGAGGAAGTAAAGGAACACTTGCGGAACTTTCCGTGGAAATCGCATGCGTATGCATGCACCTGCACTCTTTGTCAACTACACGTTAAAGAAGAAGAGGGGTGCCGACGCCGCATGGTGATGGCGGCTGTTAATGCTTACATCAACCGAGCTTAGACGTTTTCAGCTGTCGTGTATTACAAGGTAACAGAAAGCTCATCGAGTACACGACAAATCTATCATTCGCAGAATAGATCCGGGGAACCGAACATGGGTGTTTCTGAACAAAAAAAAAAGTTCTGAACTTAACATGAAATTTGCGGAAAAAGTATGCATCACGAATTTAAAATAAAAATTATGTAGTTAGGTGACTATTTAAGGTAGCATATGTTCCTTCGGGATCATTCATAAATGATGTCACGCTTCGAGGGGGGAGGGGGTTCGCGAAATTGTGACAAGGGGAGGGGAGGGGGTCCGCTGAGGTGTGACATATTGTGAAAAAGGGGGGAGGGGGTCAAATATTTGGGAAAAAAGCGTGACGTCATTTATGAACGGCCCCTTCTAACTTTTAAAACAAGTCAAACATTTATAGGATGCAAAAGGATTGTAACGCACTGCACGCTAATTTTCAACGAAGAACGTGTTCGATGTTGGCATACGTCAAAACATAAGTTTTGACGAACACCTTGTATAAATTAAGAGAATTCAATTAAAATATTAGAAATCTTTAAAAGTTCATGCAAATCTGTCGCCGATTTCACGGTGCAATCAAAGAAAATCTCGCAATAACGCATTTTGATTAATATGTAATTGATGATGAAGCTAATAAATCTCATTTTCTCACACAGCAAAATATGCAGTGAACGGTTGCGAAGCGATAATATTAGTTGAAAAGAATTTGTTCACAAGTCGCAATGTTGAGCTTAATTTTAAACCGTTTGAAAATTAATGAGAACAAATTTAAAAAATCGGAAGAAATAAAACGAAAATAAGGAAGATTGGCTGAAAAGCGGTAATCTTCAATAATTGAGAGAGTTGGCAACTCTGTACCGGCAAAATAATCTTAAGATTAAGCATTTGAAAAATTAATTCGGAAAAGCGAATTAATTTGCAACTTTCGGATCATGTACTCCAAAATTTCAGAAATATCGGAGAACTTCGGATCAGAATCACCCCTGGAACCGAAATTCAATTCAAGTCACACGATGAGGATTCGGAGTTTCTTAAGAGGGGAAAGAGTTTTGAAGCTCTCCTGAACTGCAAACGAACTATGAAAAAACCCTACTGTAATAAAAAATTGCCCATATCCTTAGGGAGGACCCCGAACCTAGTTTAGAAACTTTAATCATATTCCTGAAGACATTGGAATATGTCTCCAGGAATATAGAACTCTGTGTTCTATATTCTCTGTGAATATAGAACTCTAAATGTGAATAACTCAATCATTTCACATTTGGAAAAATAGAACTCTGAGGTCTTATTGAATCCTGTTCCTGCTGTTTTTCTTTCTTTCTTTTCCTTCTTTTCTTAAATAAAAATATTTGTCAAACAGTTTTTCTTTTCGTATCAATAATTTACACCGTCTAGAAAACGTAAAGCATATTTAGGTTTTTAATACGTAGTATTGCAAGATAAATTAAGAGGTCATAACACACAGATATAGTAGGTTTCAAGACATGGGTTAAGTCAGCCGTGGCAAAAGGAAAAAATGCCTTTTTTATTATTTTTCCTTCTAGTTAAATACAATTAATTTGTATTTGAGGAATGTGTACATTTTCAAAAAATTTAAAAGAGGTATGACTTTTCCTGACTTACAACAGCGTTGAGCATGGAGAGTTATGGGTTATTATATTTGGAAAGGGACTGGGATACTACATCCTATGTAACCGCAAGAACTTTTTAAAGCTGTGGACTGTTTGTGGGAGGAGAGATAGAGGGCTTCCAAATCGTCTGAATAGTATATACCAAACATGTTCTGCTAGGTTAATTTCAGAAGAAAACACTCGAATATGATTCCTTCATTGTATTGTCCAGCAGAGCCCGCCCATCACGACGTGGCTTGCAATTCGTGCATTAAAAGGAATTTATCTTCGATCACTCCAGCGTAAGGGGTTGCAAAAAGCCTAAAAATCACATCTTTTTATTGCTGAGCCATCTGATATCCATTACTAATTATGTGAGTAAAACCTGATGAGATTGCTCAGTCGGAGAAATGGCGTACTTGAATTTTTGGGAGGAAAGGATGGTGCGAATTCAGGTTGTTGTTGTCATATTTATTATGCGGGTGGAAGAAAAGTCGGAATTAGTTTCTTAAAAAAAGAATAAGATGTGTAACATCATTTTGGTTGCAAATTGAACATTTGTATAAAGTTTAACAGAGAAAGGTCTGACAAACTGTAAAGGTAATTTTCTCAGCATGCAGAATTTCATCCTTCTCGTTGTATAAATTGAGCATAATGAATGTTATAATAGTGAATGTAAAACATGATGCAACTGACAGTATTCGTACTGAAATGTGTCTTCTGTATGTGCAAGTCACATTATGTACATGAACCTATTCACCGAGATGGCGTTATTTTTCGTATATGATAGACCAGCGGTTCCCAAACTGTGGTACGTACCACTAGTGGTACGCGACGCCTCTCCAGGTGGTACTCGTGCAGGTCAAAATAAGAAGAGATAAACTGGAGTGGAAGCATTGTGTTGCTTTCTGTTCTGATGGTGCTCGGGCAATGACAGGGAAACACAGGAATTTATGCCAGAATAAAATCTTTTTTTGAAAACTGCACTTTTCTTAATTGCAGCCTTCATAAACAACGGTTTGGTAGCAAAGGGCATTCCTGAGTCATTTAAATGTTTTACAGGAATCTGTCAAGGTGGTCAACTTCATTAAATCACGGGCCCTGTAACTCTCGATTATTTTCAAAGCTGTATTCTGAAATGGGCAAGGATCATATTCAGTTGCTACTACACACTGAGGTGAGATGGCCTTCTCGTGAAAAGGTTTTAAATAGATTGTTTGAATTACGTTCTGTGGCGCAGCTGTTACTGATGGGAACTAGTTTTGAATTGCGTGAATACCTAAATGACGAGCTTTGGTACGCAAATGGTTTGCAGGAAAAGTGGCGGTACTCGAAAAAAAAAAAAAGTTTGGGCACCGCTAATGATAGACTGTAAAGAGTTGTGATGGGCTTCTGTTCCGTTGCATTCGGTTCCGGCTGTTATTGAGTGATTTCTTGTAAAGTCAAATGGGACTATGTCTAAGTTATGTTATTACCAGCTCAGTGAGCAGTTTTAGTTATTTTAAGTTCAACCAAATAAATGTTTTTTTTATGAAGAATGACCCTTTACTAACTGCTCCGCTATCACCAGCAACTTTTACTTATTGTACTTATACTTTATTAATGAATTTTATATTTCGTTCATTATTATGTAGTTTATGCACTAAAAGAGGGGAGGATATATTTTGATTATTGCGAAAGTATATATATATATATATATAGGATGCGAGTGCGAAGATACATTGACGGTAGCGCCATCTGGCGATAGGGAGCGTAAGCAGTCAGTTTTGAGTAAGACTCCGTTCTGTGTGGACGTAAGCGCTGCGGTGCTCGGATGATGTTGTTGTTCGTAATTGAAGCTGTTCTGTATATAGTTTTGTAAATAGGAAAGTGTAAATATAGTCAGTTTTTTATATCTTTATGGTGAGTGATGATTTTAGAAACCCCTAGACACCCAAGCCAAGAGCCTATATATATATATATATATATATAAGCCTATATATATATATATATATGTAGGATGCGACTGCGAAGAGACATTGACAGCAGCGCCATCTGGCGATAGGGAGCGTAAGCGGTCAGTTTTGAGTAAGACTCCGTTCTGTGTGGACGTAAGCGCTGCGGTGCTCGGATGATGTTGTTGTTCGTAATTGAAGCTGTTCTGTATATAGTTTTGTAAATAGGAAAGTGTAAATATAGTCAGTTTTTTTATATCTTTATGGTGAGTGATGATTTTTAGAAACCCCTAGACACCCAAATCAAGAGCCTATATGTGGGGGCTCGGCCGGGATAAAGTGATTGCCGGTGGATTAATTTAGAACTCTTCATTGTGATTAATTGAAGCAGACATCGGACTTAAACTGTGAGTACTTTGTTTCTAATTTTTGTGCATAATGTCTTTTCTTGGCAAAGCTCGCAAGGAAGACTTATTAAAACTAGTTTCGGAATTAGGTTTAAATATTCCTGAAAATCCTACGATATTAAAACTTAAAGAAGTAATTGTAGAGTGTGAAAATTTTGATGAAGAATTTACTAAAAATTTGATTGATACTATAATTGCGGAACGGATTGAAAAAATTGAATTGGAAAAGTTGAGAATAGAATATAATTCAAATCCTAAAAGTCAAGAAAGTAACATTTCCGAATCTATTTCTGTTGAGAGTAAAAGTAAAGATCTTGCGAAAATAATCAAGAGTTTCGATTCGATTTGTTCTACTAGTGATATTAGTACGTATTTGGAACTATTTGAACGACAAGCGACAAGAGTAAACATAGAAAAGAAAGATTTTGTGACACATTTGTTGGGATTACTTCCCCTGGATATCGCGCAAGTAATAGCAAGAGTGCAAAAGGAATTCGAAAATGATTATGATCATGTCAAAAATGTGTTACTAAAAAGATTTAAATTAACGCCGGAACAATTTCGACAAAAGTTTTTGTCTCATAATAAGGACAGCAATTCTACTTGGCGAGATTTCGCTTTTGAACTTAATCATTATTTTGAAGAATGGATTAACGGTTCAAACACAAATGACTTCGAAGGCTTAAAAGAACTGATAGTTACGGACCAATTGAAACGAAGAACACCACAAAATATCCGCGAACATTATTTGGATGATTGGCATAAATGGAACCGTATAGAAACAATAGTTGAGAAATTGGAAAATTACGAGGCCGCCAGGCATAATTTGCGAAAATATCCTGCCGTAAATGCGAAACCTAACTTTCCGGTGCATGCACGACAAGCAACTGAGAGTAATAAGCCGTCCAAAAACCATTTTGAAAATACCGATAAAAAATTTATCAGATGTTACTCGTGTAACGGCTACGGCCATAAGTCTTTTGCCTGTAAAAACAAAAAAGAAACTCCGACGTGTAGAAAGTGCGACAGGTCTGGTCATATAATGAGTGAATGTCCCTTTCCAGTCGTGAAAGAAACAATGGTTACCCGTGCGAAAAACAAGAGAAAATTTGAAATTAATGTAAATATAAATGGACAGAACACTTCATCTTTGGTCGACACCGGAAGCGAAATTTGTTTGATTTCTTATGATTTTTATGCAAAAATTGGTTCTCCTAAAATGTGCTTCGATGAAACGAAAATAAGTGGTATAAGCGGTGAAAATATATTTCCTATGGGCTATTTTTATTCTAATGTAAATATTGATAATTATGTGCTTTCAGCAAAATTTTATGTGTTAAAAAATGTGTGTACAGATATGATTATTGGTGCAGATTTACTAGAGCAGTTAATTGTTAAGATAGATGAAAACGGAATTAAAATACTAGGTCAAACGAATCAG
Organism: Octonoba sinensis; assembly: GCA_038502835.1. Taxonomy (NCBI): domain Eukaryota; kingdom Metazoa; phylum Arthropoda; class Arachnida; order Araneae; family Uloboridae; genus Octonoba; species Octonoba sinensis. The sequence goes on from CM076604.1 coordinate 69,722,684, forward strand.
AAATATTCGAGCCTTTCAAACGCTTTGCAAAGCATCCCAGACAAAAACAAGGCGCCAATGAAAAAAGAAAAAAGCAGCTGTGAGAATCTTTTCCCCCCCATCCTAATAAGGGATAGCGAAGTTTGCTTACCTAAGATCACTGAAGAAAAAGATACAAGCGTTTCTATCGAGAAAGAAAAAAATAATTCGGAATCGGAAATAAATTTCATGGATAGTTTTTTGATTAACTTAGCAAATGCTGTGGGAGAAGTGGACTTTGACCTTGGCCACATTTCAGAGCGTCGCATTCGTAATGAAGTAGAAGTGTTGATAAATTGCTATAAACCGCTTAAAACAAAGGACACTAATCTAAAAATGAACATTATATTGACACATGAAACACCCGTATGTTCCAAAGCTAGGCGTATGTCTTTCGCCGAACAAAAAGTTGTGGAAAAACAAATTTCGGAATGGTTAAGGGAAGAAATTATTAGAGAATCGTGTAGCGATTATTATTCCGGCATTATTTTGGCAAAAAAGAAAGACGGCACCCACCGCCTATGTGTTGATTACAGAAAATTAAATAAAAAGACAGTTAGGGATCATTTCCCACTACCACTTATTGAGGATGTGTTAGACCGTCTCAGTGACGCAGAAGTTTTCACAACGCTCGATTTAAAGAATGGTTTTTTCCATGTTGACATTGATGAGAAGAGTAGAAAATATACATCCTTCGTTACCCATAATGGGCAGTATGAATTCTGCAAGGTTAGCTTCGGATTGGCTAATAGTCCTAGTGTTTTTCAGCGCTATATTTTCCAGGTGTTTAGAGAACTGCTGAATGACAATACCTTGGTCATTTATATGGACGACATTGTCATTCCTTCACAAGACGAGGAAGAAGGTTTAGAAAAATTAAAACGAGTGTTCAAAGTAGCGTCTGATTATGGACTCCAGTTCAATTTTAAGAAATGTCAATTTCTTAAACGAGAAATAGAATTCTTGGGATACGAAATAGGGAATGGCACAGTCCGACCATCCAGTTATAAAACAAGGGCTGTAGAGAAATTTCCGGAACCGAGAACTGTGAAGCAGGTTCAGAGTTTCCTCGGATTGACTGGCTATTTCAGGAAATTTATCCCTCAGTATGCATTGATAGCCAAACCATTGAGTGATCTTTTGAGGAAAGAATCTGACTTTTCCTTTGGTGCGCAACAGATCGAATCGTTTCAAAAATTAAAGAGTCTTCTATCAGAAAAACCAGTTTTACACATATTTAAGCAGGGTCAAGAACTAGAGTTGCACACAGACGCAAGTAGCCAAATTTTGTTGTTTTAAAAATCGGAAATGGTTAAATCCCCAAATTTCCAGTACACAAAATTTCAGTAGGAAAACAAAACACCCCAGCAAGAAATTAAAAAGTACACTATGGGGTTGGAAAGCTTGGGGGAAGTTTTTGAAGCTCTTGAACGAAAGAACTAAAAAATAACCCTACGGGGTTAAAAAAAATTGCCAACCGGGGATTGCCCGCCGTTTAAAAAACCCTTAATCATATTCGGAAACTTAATACCCGAAATTGAACCTGTGGGTTATGTTTTTGAATAAGAACTCTCAATGTGAAAATCGTTCTTTTAGATTTGGAACCAATAAACTCTGAGGCTTAGCCGCAATGCTGTTTTTGGTACCCCTTTTTTCAAATAAAAATTTTAAACATTTTTTTTTAAAAATTTACAGCTCAAGAAAACAAAAATATTTAAAACAAATTTTGAAAAAATTCAAAAGGGGCGGGACGATTATCTTTTAACACACAATATTGTATTTAAAAGGGTTAAAATGGTAAAGGAAATGTTATTACCGATAGTTAAATAAATTTAATTTGTATTTGACAGAAAAGGACATTTTTTCAAAAAAATGTAAAAGAGGAATTTTTATTCCGCAATTGAGCATAGATTTTGGATTAATTTAATGGGTGGAATGCATCCTTGTAAACAAAAAAAGTTCGGGGGAGGAGGAAGGTTTTCCCAAAATCCTAATTCCAAAAAATGTTCCCTGCTAGGTTAATTTGACTTTAAGGCCCCCCCCTCGAAATAAAATTCCTTCATTGTTTTTCACGGGTTGGTGGCTTAAATTCGTCAAAAAATTTACTTGGATACCCCGTTTAAAAACCACAACACCCAAGCAGCCATCTGATAATTAAACTCAGTGAGAAAACCTGATGGTACCCTCAGCAAAAGGGATTAATTTTTGGGAAAAAGGATGGTGCATTTCGGTTTTTTCAAAAGGGGGAAGGTTTAAGATTTTAAAAAAAGAAAAGATTGTAACATATTTTAAATTAACATTTGAAAAGTTTACAAGGGGAAAACTGAAACAGGTAATTTGTCCACCGCATTCACCCGTTCCGTGTTTTGACCCAAAAATTTCTAAAAAAAACAGGAACCCGAGAAATGGTTTCAAAGAATTTGATGCCTACAGAAAAGGGGTTTTTTCAGATATGTAACCGCGCAGCACTAAATGGGACCCCTAGTTGGAGCTTCTAACTGGGGGTCAAAATGAAGAGAAAAAGGGGGGAAGATTGTTTGCTTTAAAGTTCTATTGCGGGGAAAAACGGGTGAAACCAGGTTTGCCAGAAAAAACAAAAAGGGAAATTTTTTATTGGATGAACACCAAAGAAAAATTTTATCTTTAAAAGTTTCAGGAAGAAAATTCTTTAAATCCCCCTTCCCCGAAAAAAGGAAAAGGAAAAGGCAATTTTCATTTTACAACACGGGGAGACCTTAGTTGAAAAGGAAATAGAGTTTGCGTTCTGGGCGCAGCTGTTACGGGGGAACTATTTTGGGGCCAAATACGATTTTGGTCCAAAGGGGCGGAAAAGGGGTAGGGACCGCAAATGATAGTTAAAAAGAGTTTTTGGGGGCCTGCCGTTAGGGCCGGATTAAAAACGTAAAAGGGGCAGTCTAAGTTATGAACCCTCAGTCCCGCAGTTTTAGATTTTAGCTTTCAAACCAAAATAAATTTGCTTTTTTATGAAGTTTTCCTGTGACACGTTTTATTATTGTTTTACTTTTTTGTTTTTTTTTAAATGTATTTTTCCAAAAAGGGGGTTTGTCTGATTATTCCCGAAAGTGTATAGCATATCATTTTGTAGGATGCGAGTGCGAAGAGACATTGACAGCAGCGCCATCTGGCGATAGGGAGCGTAAGCGGTCAGTTTTGAGTAAGACTCCGTTCTGTGTGGACGTAAGCGCTGCGGTGCTCGGATGATGTTGTTGTTCGTAATTGAAGCTGTTCTGTATATAGTTTTGTAAATAGGAAAGTGTAAATATAGTCATTTTTTTTATATCTTTATGGTGAGTGATGTTTTTTAGAAACCCCTAGACACCCAAGCCAAGAGCCTATATATATATATATATATATTGACGAGGGGTACTCAGTATCACGAAGTATAAAGAAGTAATATACAAGAGTCGAAAGTTTGGGAAATACTGATTTAGGTGAACACCAGTATAACACAAAACGTGTTTTATTGAATAAATGTTGCATAAAATCAGATGAACAATGATAGTTTGGGTCCCTTTATTTTGCCACCCGAATAAGTAACCACTGGTACCATGGCTTTATGGAAAACATATTAAAATAATAATAACAATAACAGTGATAACTACAATCAACAAATAATATAAAATTCGTTTATACAAATTACATCGCTTAAAAAATCTAAATTGCGTATTAATATCTATCAAAATAAAAGAAAAGCTCTGAAACCAATTAGTATACAATGCTAGTCACTACTAACTGTATCCTATTAAAATCTGGGCTGTGGAGTTGAAGTCCGGCTGATTTTGGGGTAAGCCAGACTGATTTGGGATAGAGGAGTCGGCATCGCTTACCAAATCTACCAAACTATCTTTATACCAGTAATATATGTTTGTAATATCCCTGATACATATTTGTAAAAGAGTCGGAGCTTTAAAAGTCCAGGATTCGGAGTCGACTCAAAACAATTGTAGGTGTAACTTTAAATATTGACCGATGTAAAGTAAATACATACTATTCTACTTTAAAGTTTCTTTAAACATTTAATGCAAAATTAAATAAAATAACAATTCATAAACTAAAACTATTCGTGGTTTGATGTGCTTCAGGCAAAACAAGTGTTAAAATGAATAATAAATAATCAGAGTTAAGATAGTTATGTCCAAGGAGCTGGAGCAGTCGACAGGGTGGCGTAGTGGTAAGGCGCAAGTCTCGTACGCCCAAGATCGCAGGTTCGTACCTGGCCCAAGTCGGTGGATTTTCCAAGATGCAGAAAATCGTTTGCGCCTGTGTCGCATGATTGTGCGGCATGCTAAAGACCACTTGAATACCCATTTTATTTGTCTTGGACACTCTCGGCTAAATTAAATACCTAGTGCAAGTCGCATCAAATGAGAGCTTAGGTGCCGCCATCTAGGGGGAACTGAGCGTCCAAATTCTCAGTGGCAATGACATCCACCGACAGTGGTGCTACTTGAAAAAATGGATGCGCAGACCCATTAGAAAGAAGTAGAAAAAAAGGAGCTGGAGCAGCCACGTTTTTTGCATTGCTTCGGTGCAATTCACCCCTGTGCTGCGAATAGTTTTATCGCCTTTATTTTGTTAATTTACTAACCGATATGTATGGGATTTTCTTTAAAAAGCTATTTTTAGATTTGAGTATTTATTATTAAATACATAAAATTTAAAAAAATTTTGAACCGATCTAAAAAAAATATTGTAAAAAAATAAAGAAAAAAAGAAAGAGGAAAAAATATCATTAATTTAAGCTTTTAAATGTACTTCAAAAAAAAAAAAAAAGGAGCAGTGGAGCGCAACAAATATTTTTGCTCCTACTCTAATCTAATTTGGAGTAAGCTTTGGTTGCTCCACTGCTCCAGATCCTTGAAACACACCTAGTTTTGTTTGACACAAAATTGAAAAGAAAATGGCATGCACGTGATATGGAGCTACAGTGGAAGGAATTTCTTTCTCGCTCTTGGGTTTTAAATTTTGATTGCAAAATGAAATGAAAATTATAAATTATGTTTCGTAGTAAAATGCGCTTCAGAATTCACTTTTATTCAGTTATTTCAAAACATTTCTGTATGAAATACAGATTTATTTTTACACTGTACAGTGAACACCAGAGCTTTCCAAAGTTTTGAGGCTTCCTTGGCAAAAGTCGAATTTTCTCACGGCATCCTATCCTAATCATATGTATTATACTTATACAATATCTATATCCAAGATACATGTATCACAGGGTGGAGTGAACGGCTATTGGAGGAAAAAATGCCTGGGAATTTTGAATCGGTAGGGGCAGAAAAGTTGCACTTGTCGTTCAAAGGAACACATGCAAAATGTCAATGCAATATATTAATATTAAGATGCGTACCAAGCCACTTGAAATATTCATCATTCAACTCTGAGTTAAATGATAACAATATACTGCTTCAGTTAAAGTGAAGTATTTTTTATGCTTTTTGATGTGAAATAAAATTGATTGACATGGAAATAGTAAAAATTACTTATTATTATTTTACTTAAAAAAATAGCAAACATTATTTTAATCCCAATTAAACTGAAAATATTATGACTTGCAATAAATGGGCCCTGAAAATTCCACTGAAGCAAATCATGATCATGAACACACAGTTGCACAACGCAACGAATACTAGTTATAGATCACATTCACTTTTTGTTTTGAATTTAGTCATCAAAACGTAGCAAGAATGAATGCAGGTCTCTGTCTATCAACAGAAATTTATTCTGAACGCTGAGTTATAAGGCGAACACAACCTACTGTTCTTTGCAAATGACAAAAGAACTTCGGAAGTTCAATTTGATAAGCATATGAAATTGATCCTCACGATTTATTAAAATATGAATCTGAATATTCTGAGAAGAGATTTTTTGTTATCGGTGGGGCATATATTAATCCAGTGTGTCAACTTAACAGATCCATATGCTGTACTACATCCTGGTTCAGAGAAAGAAGCTTTAAACTTCTAATAACTTTTAATAAGAGAACAAGTTCATGTTCTCTTATTACATGTATTTTTTTCAGTGCAAGGTTTTTAACATGTGTTCTGAAATACGTTAGCATAAAAAGCAGAAGATTTTCTGGATAATCTTAAAATTTATTTCTTCTTAATACTCGATCTAATTGGATCGGAAAGTTCACAAAAAAGAACAGGGATCCTTTATCACACACACATTGGATTTTGTTTTATTAGGAATCATTCTAGAGTATATACTCTCATTATACATATTTCCAATATCCAGAGGTTTTTGGAAGAAGTTTATGTTGCGAAATACTATCTAACGACTCTACTTGCAGGAAGAGTGGAAAATACACCACAGAATTTTTTACGGGGGTACCACGGGAAATTCTTCACATTAAGAAATGCTTTTGCTCCAACTTCACCTGTTAGTGCTTTTGAGCGTTACGTTTTGCCATCAATTTTATGTCAATATCTTAGTGATAATTCAGTAATATGCAACATGCAAATTAACTACGGGCCGTAATTACTGCAGTAAGAACCAAGATCTATCCTCCCCCAAAAAACGAGTTACACCGTCCTTTGTACCAGTATTTATATTTGTTCCTTCATATCTGACAGCTGTTAATCATTCCCGTGAAAATAACTAATTACAGCTGTTTAAATTGAACGAATTTTTTTCAGTTGTAGCGGTTGCATGCCAGTGTACCTAGTACGTGATTTTGGAGCAAACGTGTAATGTTCCTCTTAAACAATGCGGTATGAAACTTATCTATTTGTCTCCCTTTTTAATTTAAGTTCTAGCATTATCTTTTCTTCCACCAAAAAGGAATTACAGTAAAATCAAAAGCATGATAGTATTGTTAAAATGCTTTTGATTATTTGCCTTTTTTTGTGCGTCAGTCCTACATTTGTGTTCCTTTCCGTGAAATTGACTGCCTTCAATCAGTTTCAGCTTTATCCATTTTGTTAATAAATTTCTCTGATTTTGTAAGATATTTTTTAAATATTCATAGCTTCTTTTGAGTGGCTGGTAAGTAAGCTGTCAGGGTTTTTGTCTGCATTGCTAATTTCGTGACAATATATATGATTGATCTTAGAGTCTTGTTTCTTTACTACAGTTCCACATGTATGTCTTGTTGAACATAAGATTTCTCGACTTACATTTGTTGAGGTGTGAATAAAACAAATAAGGTGTAGTACATATTAAAGGTTAAGGACAAGATAAAAGTACTGATGCTGGGAAAGGGTGTAACTTCTAGAGTGTTTATTATTTCCTTTCAACTAAAGGTTTTAGACATTTAATTGAAAAACGATATAACCAAAAATGAACACTAAAAAAAAAAATGATATTAACACTTGGGTTGCATTTTAACTATTATGTTAAAAATAGGTGGTTAAAGTTATTTTCAATGAGGATCTACTGGGAGCGCCATTTATTGACGTAATAACCCGTGTGTCGTTAAAAGCAGTGTCGTTATAAATGAGTTCGACTGAATTTATATAATCGGTAGGTATATTAAAATACTTTATGCTTCAAAAAATAAGAAAAAATATGATGTGAAGATTTTTATTATAAGCGTTTAAGAGAGCAAAATGTAGCATAATGTTCTGTTCCCCTTAAGCTTTGGTAGGATTGGGGCGCATGTTAACTTTACCCAAACTGAATAAAATTTTACACACATTCATTTGGACCTAAAACGCATCTTTTCCGCCCCCTGCCAATCAAAAATTTTGAAAAAAGTTTTCTCACTCCACCCTAATGTATAAGTAACATAAATATACAGTAAAACCCCTCTATAGCGGACACTACTGGGACAAAAATGTTTGTCCGTAATAGAGGGGTGTCGGGGAAAAGAGAGAAAATGATTTGCTGCAGGGGAATTAAAAGCTGTCCGCCTAATAGGGGTTTCCGTATTCGAGGGCAGTCCGTTTGGAGGAGTTTACTGCGATTGTAAATGTGTATGATTTGAAGAAAAAATCACGGAAGTAAGAGCTAAGAACATTATAACTCATAATCTCCATTTCTGAGGAAAATTAAAAAAAAAAAAAAACGAAATTAGAATCTAGTTTACTTTCTAATTAAAAAGAACTAATTTTGTGTCATTTATTTATTTATTTTTACTTTCGTTATACTATATTATTACTATTATTATCATTATTTATTAGTTTATTTATTTATTTATTTACTTATTTATGTGAAGGAATATTTTAATTTCGTGTGAAGTAAAATATTTGTGTTCATACAAAATACTTTACTCTCAATTATGCGTGATATGCAACAAAGAAAAAAAAAGTTTTCAGTTAAAATTTATAAATGAATACGAATAATATGCCTTAATAAAACTTACCTTCTGAAATTAGAAGCATTTCACTCATCCGACATATGATTGTCCCTTGACAAAAGAATATTCGAGAACAGGCAGCTGAATTCCATAAATCCAGATGAAATAAATGACTTCGCCGTTCAACGGTTTTCGACACAAATAACTGATAAGCTAGTTGTGAGAACCTACAGCACTGAATAAACTTTCCAGTTTCTTTGTTCTTTTTCACGCTCGAAATTTGTTGTCTGTGTTTTGATTAAACGGCCTGACTCCATTACTTTTGAAGTCTGCAACAAACGTTTGATAACTACTGCCACATTTCAACGTCAACAGCTGTTGTGTCACACGAGTCCGCACTTTGATATCTACTGTTATCATAAGAACCTGCGGGTACCACGGCCGTCTACCTTTTTTTGATGCGAAAAATGTCGAAATGACAAGAGGTAATTTCTTTCTCAAATTGCTTATAACACCTGTTTCGATCGGACTGAGAGGTTAACGCAGCCCATTGGGACAAAAAATATTCATTTTCTAGTAAAAATAATTCAATATTTGCCTCAGTTGCTGCATTACAATTTCTCTTGCATTGCTTTTTTTACACGAACGTGAATAATCATTCTGAACAAGTTTAATGGCTGTCTAAATGACATGTATGAGGTGAAAAAATATAACTATTCATTAAGAAATCTATCCAGAATTAACAGAGCCTACTTATACATGCACCACGAAGACTACATTGATTTCGAGCCATTGGATATTACAGATATTTTGAAGCTCTGTAATAATTGGAGCCCGAATTATATGCACCAAAAATCCTTAAAGTATGCACACAAATATGCGCTTAAAATAACTAAATTATGCACTAAAAATATAAAGGTGTACACCAATACGAGTATTTTCCCCTCTTATTGTTGAAAAGTTGCAACATCTAAATTTAAAAAAACCTGGCCCAAGTCGGCGGATTTTCAAGATGCAGAAAATCGTCTGCGCCCATGTCGTATGATTATGCGACACGTAAATGATCCCTTGAGTAGATATCTGGTTTGGATGTTCTCGGCTAAATTAAATTCCTTGTGCAATTTGCATCAACTAGAGCTCAGGCGCCGCCATCTAGAGAAAACTGAGCGTCAAAATTCTCAGAGCGGTAATGGCGTCCGCCGCTTTGGTGGTGCTACTTGAAAGAATGGATGCCGATTTCTGGGGAATACACTAGGTCTGCAAATAGATTAGCAACCATATGCAGCCCAGTCGGAAAAAAAAGATAAAAATCTAAATTTAAAAAATGATTTGCACCTTTAAATTATATTTAATATGGTTGTAATATCAATAAATATGTATTAAAGCAATTCTTTAGATGGTAAATGGTATGCACATTGTACTTTAATTGCAATCAAGCACAATATGTGATATTCAGAGACACTCGTGCCCTCCTTTGAATTTATTTTATTTTATTGTATTTATTTATTATTATTATTATTATTATTTTGGTATTGACTATTAGAATAGCCAGTACAGTTCAAAGCTCTGACATTCGGACGCTTCTACGCATGACAAAAAAGAACGAATCCATTCGAGTTTTAGTGAAGTTCGTTTTGCAGGTGCGTTTATTAGCTTTGCGAATCAAAATGTTTGCTTATCTGTTTGTTGACAGCAATTAAATTTATAAGCTGGCATACAGCATCAGTTCGGAAGAAATCGAGTATGCTAAACGAAATAAAACGAGATCAGAAGCGGCACTTTCCTCACACCAGCAGTTCCTCCCTTGAACATGAATGGATTCTTTTTCGCACTGTGCCAGGCAGATTGCTTTGGTTGATGGTAGAACTGTACTTATTTCCATGAATCGCAAGATTGTTCGATTTTGTAAAGAACAAAATATTGGTTTCTTATCTTTTATTTTGAAAAAATAACAATGGGGCCGTTCATAAATGATGTCACGCTTTTTTCCCATATATTTGACCCCTCCCCCCTTTGTCACAATATCTCACACTTCAACGGGCCCCCCTCCCCCCCCCCTTTGTCACATGTCACGCTTTGTTGTATAATGCATGATGTCACACTTCTTGTTACCCCCTCCCCTCCCCTTGTCCCACTTTGTCACAATTTCACGAACACCCCTTCCTCCTTCGAAGCGTGACATCATTTATGAAAGATCCCAATAATAAATTTCCTTTAAAATCCAAAGCAAAGAATTTCATTTTAAAATAGGCTCGTTTAGTTCTGGCTGAACTGCGTGTATCTCTGCGTCACAAGATCCTTCCGATAAAGTTTGTTCCAAGCAAATCCGTGTATTAGATCAGGATTTATATAGGATTGAAATTTCCTCGTGGCGTTAATGATAAATATTTTGAAATGATCAAAATTGAACAAAAATTGTTCAAATAAATAAATGTTTCACGTCGAAAGTTTTTGCGAATAAGCCTGTTCAAAGGAGCTAGGATGTTATGTCCAGGGATTATATAATTTGATTCTTACTCCCCCATAGACGCTAATGATAAGGTTGTTCAAAATTGAACGAAAAATTGATCAAATCAAAAAATAAAATATGTGCATGAGTTGTCCTCACCGAGATCTTTCGAATGCAAAAAAAAAAAAATATCTTTCGAATCGGACACGTCCCTAAAAAGTTATTTAAGGGGGGGGGGGGAGGGAGCAGACCGGCGGCTACACATCTAACCCATCTCAAAACCCTAGTTTCGATTTTTTATTTTTCAATCTTTGTTTAATTACTTCACTTATTTTTAACTTTTCTTGAGTGTTAAGGAAATTTTTACGATACATTATGTCTTCTTTCATACTTTGTTTATTTTTAACTTTTTAGGGAGAAAGTAGGATTTAAAAAAATGATTTGCATGTAATGAGTTTCATTTAATGTCGCATTCCCAACATGCACGAATTAATTCTTTTTAATAAAACATTTTGTCTTAGAAACTTCATACCTTGTATTAAGGCACACGATTAGTTGCATTCTAAAATATAAAAATTAAAAGCTAAAGGTTAAAATTACTTAATTTCAGTGTAAAAGTATGCGTAGAAATGTCTCAACCGCTAACATGGAGTAAACAATATATATCGCATTGGTACATAATGTAAAAGTTAATACCGAAACAGATGAAGTGGATAAAATATATATATATGTTTTACATCGGTTGTGTTTTACAATAAATAAAAAGAAATGTTTGATTCATGCTGCGAGAATGCTATAGTATAGTGTTTCCCAACGGGTAGTTCGCGAACCCTCAGGGGTTCACGTGATATAGAAGAAAGTTCATTTTAACTTTTGTACTCACATTTATCACACTTTATTCCAACTTTTGTGAATTGTGCACAGTTCAACCCGAAAACGGAACCGAACGATAATTGCTGATTGAGTCAAAGCTTTGTACGTATATTTCTCAAGCCGTTCCACAATTTTTTTGTTCTATCAGGAATGTATTTTTTCAAGATATTGTTTTTGAGAATACACATGTTAATTGCGCTACAATAATTCAAAAAGCACGGAAAAAAATAAAAACGGAAGTTACTTTTTTAACTTAGATGTTTTGCAAATATATTTTCATTTTTTGTTATGAACTATTGCACAACATGGGAAAAAAATGTGTTAGAAGGGGGTTCTCCATTTTACTTTGGATCTTAAAAGGGGTTAGTAAGGAAGAAACGGTTGGGAACCACTGCTATAGAGCAATGACTTCCTATAATTAAAAAGAAAAATCTTTAAAGACGTATTTTATCTAACAGTCCCAAAACTAATTACAGCTTTTTATTACGCAGCTGATGATCGAAAAAAATTGCACACATTTAATTCTCCAAAGCATAAAGCATAGTTTTTAGCTATTATTCTACTCAAGGAAAGAAGGATCTTTTTCTGCGAAATTTTATGGTACTTGTTCTGTGCCATTTCCGAATTTCGTTTGCATTTGCAAAGGTATCGCATATTAATTGTCGACTTAACTGGTGAAAGTCAGCTGCACTCACCACCTCGCTTCCTACTACAAGCTGAATCAACAGGTGTCTTGTTTACGTCGCATTACCTGCCGTCGTAAAGAAATTTTGCTGAAATCCATGGGCTTGAGGACAGGTCGTATAACGTGATTCAGCCGTTACTCTTAATATAGACAGTTGTTCTTTACGAAAACAGCAAACGTTGGTGGTTTTCATGTAATTGTCGTGACCTGAGTAGTGGAATTGCTACACGTTGAATTTACTTAGGGGGAAAAGTCAAATCTGTTACCACTCTACATAGATGTGAAAGAAGTTTAGTTTTTCATTAGCATTTTGTACGTTCTGGCAATTAATATTTTATGGCATGTCCTTTGATTAACCTTAAACTAACGAGTTGTTTTTTAACTTCTTTTGTAAACTCTGTCTCCAAAAGGGTTGGGGGGTGGCCTTGGGTAATTCCACTTCGGAGCACTGTCAGGGTAAGAGGTTCATATCTTTAATTCCTTACCATCTTACAGGTTACATGGTTACAAGCATTTAGCTAACACGTGTTGATATTGTGAATTTTCAATTCTTGTTACTCCATATGTGTCTGTTCTCCTTGCCGTTAATGTAACCTTTTATATTTTGTATTTGGCAGCACTGTTCGTTGTTTATCTTGACGGCAGCTAGCAGGATGAGTATTCTGCACATCTTAATATCTAAATAAATTTTCATTTAAAACCTTAATAGATCACTCAAATGATTATTGCTAAACAATAACAACATGCAAAGATATTTTACTGCCTACCTGTATGGCAGACAATTGAATAAATCTAAAAAGCACTTAGGTGGTAACTTACATTACATAGTTGGTCATAGTATGCATGGTAGTCTAGACAGGGTTTCTCAACGGGAGCCATATGGCCCATTCGGGGGCCACAGAAAAATTCATGGGGGCCACAGGAGAAAATATGAAAATAGGGGAGCCATGAACTATATGAAAGAAGCCATGACTGATTTATTTCCGACTTCTAAAGTCTATCACCATAAGGGTCAAATATTCCGTACAAATATTTACCAAATCTTTCAAAGGTGTATAATATAAACGACGCAAAGATGCGTATTTCAATTTTTTTAACAAAAAAACTCCTCAATTTATGGAACAACGCAAAGCATGAAACTTTTTATGTGAATTTTTTTTTTCGGGGGGGGGGGGGGAGAGCAAACCAAATTTCAAAGTTTCGTGTTTTCCCTCAATGTTTTCCCTAATAATGTAATTTTACATTTGCTTTTTGGCAAAATTGTATGGTGTGCTTCACCTTTAGCGTTCTTTCCTGTAAAAGATGTTTTTATGTGGAAAAAATATAAATAAATAAGACCATGAAAGAATACCTAGTATCCTGTAAAATATTCAGCAAATAATATAAACAAAGAAATCAAATTTCCCTGTCAAGCCCAATGCTGTTTGTCCCTATTGTTAAAAATTCAACAAAAAATTCTTCAAAGCAAAAAGTGAACCATGAGAATGAGTTATGTTGACCTTTTCTGGAGTATTTGTTTCAGATTATTTCTTCCATAATTTTTAGGATGGGTTAATTTTATTTGTTAAGCAAATAAAATTAATTAAGTCTGTACATATTTAAAGAAAAGAAAACATGAGAGCAGGCTTAGGGGCCGTTCATAAATGATGTCACGCTTTTTTCCCTTATATTTGATCCCCTCCCCCCTTTGTCATATGTCCCGCTATGTAGCATAATGCATGGTGTCACACTTTTTGTTACCCCCTCCCCTCCCCTCCCCTTGTCACACTTTGTCACAATTTCACGAACCCCCTCCCCCCTCGAAGCGTGACATCATTTATGAATGATCCCTTATTAGATAAGGGACCCTCCCATCCTAATAATTATGGAAGGAATAATCTGAAACAAATACCCCAGAAAAGGTCAACATAGCTCATTCTCATGGGCTACTTTTTGCTTTGAAGAATTTTTTGTTGAATTTTGAACAGTAGAAGAAAAACAGCATTGGGCTTGACGGGGAAATTTAATTTCTTTGTTAATCCTGATTTAATAGCGGGAACTTTTGATGTAAAACGTGCACTATACATGAAATGATTTTTTTGATTTAATTATTTTAAGGCTACTTTTGAACATATAATAATCTTTAAAATTAGCACCTACGGGAGATCTTAAAATTTCATTTTAAAACCAATAACGCTAAAAATAAAATGTCCCGAGCCAAAACAATTTAAAAATTGCAAGATTTTTAAATGTGTTAAAAGTTTTTTTTTCGTTCGTTTTTTTATAATTATAGGTCAAAACAAACAAACATAAAATATATTTTAAGACTTGACATTGATGACTGGATTGTCTCATTCAATTAAAGAATTCGAGAAATTTAAAGCACATTATTTGCCTCACAAAAGACAAAGTTACAAATGATTTTATTATTGATTCAAATAATAATAGGAACATAAATCGTTAATTTTGATTTTCGATTTACTTTACACTCCACATTTTACCAATTCAGTTTTGTAATGTTATGTTGAGAAGAAATTTTCTAATTCAACTCTATGTTTTTCCTCCACTTTAAATATCGAAAATATGTGCCTGTTAAAAAATTGTTCTTTTGTAGTCATGTATCTTCAATTGATGTTACTTGTTCTCAAAGTAACAAATGTTCTTTTTTTTTTTTTTTCATTTTAAGTATTTTTTGTATCTTATTTTATGTATGATCACACATAAATAAAATAATGACCATGTACTGTAACACTGAAGGGGAGAGCATCGAATATCCAGTGTCCGACCGCTTTTTAAGGGGCACAGTACCACTTTTCACATTTTCTTTCGTTTAAGAATCAGATGAAAAATAATGTATGCATTTAATTCTAATTATGATCAGAAATGAAATCTAAAAGTAGAGCCTCATTGTGATCAACCATTAATTTAAAATTTTAAAAAAAATCAACTTTTTTTTTCAATTTTTTAAATTGCTTATAACTTTCTCAATTATATCTTTTTTCAAAAAATTTTTCCTTTATAACTCTTTCGAAACATTCTATAATAAAAGTCAGCAAGAAATTAACTATCTGAAACTTAGTTGAATTTTAATAATTTTTTTTCGTTAAAATCTTGGAAAAAAGGACAAAAAATCCAATAATTCATATTCAACAGTTAAATAAAAACAAACTACAAACTTTAGAGTCAAACCCATGCTAATATTTCTTAAACATACTCCGTGGAATGCACGTACAAAGTTTTAAAGCTGTATCGTTACCTGAAAAAAAGCCTTAGGGATTTTACAACACGTCATTGGTCAGAAACACAAAGCAGAGAAAAATGTGTTTAAAGTTTTTAAATGCAGAATGAAAGTAGCTAAAGCCATTTACAAAAACTGAAATATCTTTTAAAGTATTGCTCACATAAGCTTGAAATTTTGCGTGACGCTTTAAAACACTTTATCTATCGAAAAACGTAATAATTTTTTTTTTCGATATTTTGTACAACTTTGAGGTATTGTGCCTAATGGTTCAGATTAGCGGTCGCCACTCGCCAACTGGCTACCAAAACGTTTTAAATGGCGACCAAAAATTTCATTGCCGATCGCCACGTTGGCGACCAGGTTGCACCAAATCGCTATATTTGTACCAAATATTATATTTATTCTTAAAAATAGCTTAATATTTTTTATTAATACACTTTAACTTATGAGCTAAGGAGAAAATAATAAGAAATATCTAAAATCGGAAACAGATGCAAAAAGATTGCAGCACAATTACGGCAAAACGCTAATATCGCGAGTGACACATGGCGATCGAAGAAACATAAAACTAAGCTAAAAATACAATGTTTCAACATAGAAAAGGTAAATGCAAATTATTTTTGTCATTTAAATTAAAAGAATTGCTTTTAGCATTAAAAATTTGAGAAATATCAAAATCCGCAAAATGGCGCCTTTAATAATTTTTCCCGCTCCTCAAGGTGGTAATTGATTCCAAATCAATTATCACATCCTGTAGTATTTATTTTTGGGAAAGCGCTAAGTTTTAAATGAATTAGCACTTAATTGCATAATTAAACAAGATCCCCCCCTCCCCCCCCCTATATTTTGCCTTGGCTTTAATATTTGCTAAAGTCAATACAAGAGTAAACATATATTACTTAAAATGTTTCTTTTAAAAATGAATTACACGAACTTGATGCAAGATAGAAAATTTAATGGCAAACAAAGCTAGCATTTCACTAATACTATAAAGTCATAGTGCCAGTAGCAGCTGTCAATTAAAACTTGATAGCTGGTGGCTCAATTTTGCAGCCTGAGTCTCACTGACAAGATTTTTGTTAAATGCTCTTTAAATGTACTCAAATTTTTAACTTTTAAAACAAATTCTCGTTGCACTTATTTTTTCACTAAATTTTAGATTCCTTTGACTGCTTTTGTAATATTAAATGCTCTGCGTTTCCAATAATCTTAATTTTAAAAACATTTTTGCCTTGAAACTCAACACTGATATTTACCATACAAAAATTTAAATGCATAAGAAGCATTTAATTGTTGAATGTTGTAATTGATATACCTTTTTATATTTTGACTTTATTTTGGTATCAACAAGGGTACCCTCCTAGAAGCTTAAAATTTTAATACAACAGTGCAGAAGTTGAGACAGGAGTAAATATGTAGTATATTACTTCAAATAATTTTAAAAAATCTTGAATTAAAAACTAAAAGCAAAATTGAAAATTTAATTTAATGGTTGATCTCATCAATGCTATAAACTCGTGGTCGCAGATATTAATTAGAAATTTGTAGCTCAAGGTTGCAGACTAAACCTGGCCTGAGTCGGTGGATTTTCAAGATGCAGAAAAACGCCTGCGCCCATGTCTAATGATTATGCGGCGTGTAAAAGATTCCTTGAGTAGACATTTGGCTTGGATGCTCTCGGATAAATTAAATTCCTAGTGGAATTTCGCATCAACAGAGTCCTGGTACTCGGCCTTTCCGGTGGAGAAACCGGACGTCAAAATTATGCGGTGATGGTACCACTGAAAGAGATGGTACCTCTCGGGAACGCACTAGGTCTTCAATTAGCAGAATTAATTTATTAATTTTGTTTTTAATTAATAAAATTAATAAACGAAATTAATTTATTAATATTTCTTGTTTGAGTTTTAACAGGTATTTTTGACATTACTATGATGCTTTATGTAATGATTGGTTCAACATATCAGTCATGTAACTAGTGACTAGCAGACACAGTAACTGATGAGGGGGTGCAGGATATTAAGGGACACTTGGGGGAATCAAGTTTAAAGTACATAATTTACGACTGAGGGGTGCAATATTTCAGACCCAAGAGGGAGGTGCGGCGAATATGTCATATTACACCACTGCTGCATAATAAATCTTAATTACTTATGACAATTTAAAAACGTTTCTTTTCTCTACTTTAACAAAAAGGGATGGGGGGGGGGGAAACAAACTTTGATTAAAAGTGACTTCACTACTAAAATTTTGTAATATACACTTATACGTTTTGTATAACTTAAAATTAACCATTATCAATTAAACTTTTTTATATATCAGACATATAGAGCTTCGTGCATAGGTGGCAAGATAATTTACAAATTTAATCTTGTGGCTACCTAATATTTTAGTTTTAGTTTAGCCAACCAAAGAAAAATCCTGATCAAAAATGCATTTGATGGGATTAGGAAATATTCCCTGAGAATGAGAATATTCTGCAATTGAAATTTTATATTTAAGAAAATTATTTTTTCTCATAAGTAGTTGAAACCTTTTTTTGATATGATTAATATCTTAAAATACTATTTATTCATTAATAGCAAAGGCATGATAAAAAAATTCCTTGGTCATACATATTTTTTAATAGTGATTTTTAAGAGAATTGAAAAATAAAAGACATTAAATTTCAAATTGTGATAAAACATTAAAATTAAATGAACCAAGTTAATTTTACTTATATTAATGTATGTGATTGGAAAGCTAAAATTGCTTTTCTTTGCATTTCCCGTTATTTCAGATAAAATCCAAAAAATCGCATTAAACCAGTAAATTAATGTTGTGGCTACCAAAATTTTGAAGTGGCTACCAAAGTTTTTTGGGTTAGAGTAGCCACTGGCTACCAAAAAAAATTCCCAGTCTACACCATTAACTGTGCCCCCTTAAATATCTCGAGTTCGATCAAGCCACTGTACGAAAGACTTGGTTATCCGGCATGCCGAATGTGATTTTTACAAATAAATTGTCAATTAGTCAGCAAGGGTAGGCTGACTACTGCCAATGTGTCGTTTAGGCGGTTCACCTAGTAACTCAGCTACTTTATAAATGTGGCCTTTCTAATGCGTTAAAAAGAAATAAAATTAAAGTTTTGAAATACAACAATTTAGCTGTGTCGAGTAAATCTTCTGTTTATAAAATTATTTTTTTCTCCTGAAAATGTTAAATTTGGTTCCTTAATATTTTCTGAAAAATCAGTTCGGCATCTTTAAGATTTTCTAAAACAGGTTTTAAACTCAATCGGCCAATGTGTGAAGAATTTTAGTTTTAATTACCTGATAGTTCAAAATCTGAAAATTTGGGATCTAATCGTTGTTCACAAAGAATCTTCCTACGTTCATAAAACGAATGAATTGATTTCTAACGGTTCATTTTCAGAAAATAGTAAGCAATAACGTTATAAGAAATTATAGTTATGAATTCTGCAGTTACGTAGCTTAAATTATTCCAAAAGGAGTGTCAAACGATCAGCCATTCGTTCATCCTTCTATTACCCATTACGCTAAATTTTCGTTTACTCGAAATTATTAAACCGGCCTTTTGAATTGACCTTGGAATTATTAATTGGCCATTTTGAACCTTTGGTTCAAAATACCGGTATTCTGTTTAGGTCAATTATTCCAAATATGATGGTACTGCCTTCCTGCAATCTCGACGAATATTTACTTGCTCGTCGTTTAGTTCTTCACTTAAGAATAACAATTTATTTACTTTTAAAGATTTTACTAAATTTGTTCGAAAATTTGCATGAATACGTTCCTATATAAGCTCCATTATGTTTTCTTTTTATGAAAGGCTTTCTGAATTTCAGTTCATCTACATAGAAATATAAAAGTTATATCATTTCATTCGAGATTTTTTTTGTAACTACACACCTTCGTTTGTGATGGTAGATTTTATACTTTATAGATGTAGAGTAGATATGGGAAGTCCTCTTATTGGGACATTTTAAATGTATTTTTACATGCATTTTTTTTGAATAGAAATTATGTGTAAAAGTATAACGTTAATTTTGTGTTCAGTATGTTGATGATGTTTCATTCTAATGACCCCTTATCTAAAAGATTGAAAGAGTTGAGAACGTAGAAATTGTGCAGAAGGAAATACCGCACGTGTGACACAATTTTAATAAGTGATGCAAACGAGGACGATCAAAAATGCATGGAATAAGATTACATGTCCTAAATGGTTTTAAATGCATGGGATCAAAATTTAAAATAAGCTACGAATAAATCAAGAATACAGAATTCCATTGTATGTATAATAATAATCAATTTTGTAAACATAATTGCATGTGTTGCAAGTTTCTCAAAAAATTATACTATTAAAGGTCTTTCATATATATCCCATAAAATTAATGGAAACGAAACGGCTGACCACTGGAGCTTTTCCTCATGCTAAAGTAACTTGATTTTTTAAATACAAATAATGTGATTTCTTAGATAATTAGAGGGAATGCAATCCTAAAAGTGTTGCTTAAAGGTCTACTGTGCTTCTGTTGTTGTAATAATTGCTGAAAACTATAATTTGACAATAATCAACATTAAGACGTCTGAAAAGGAAGACCACTGGAGCTTTCCCCTTACTTTATTACGAACATTCTTTTTACTTTCTAAACTGTTTCATTAGAAAAGAAACAAGACGATCGAGTAAAAAATCAAGCCATTTTGGAACAAAAAAAAAAGGAAAGAATAGTTATAGAGGATTTTCCCTAATGTTTCAGCTTTTACAATAAGAACAAGGGAAAAGTTAACGTTTAAAATTTCAAATTCTGAAATTGATTTATTTTGAAACAACCGTTAAAAAATTGATATCAGCTTTTCCCGTACGTATGTGTATCCTCAATTCACAATCACTGAATTTTTCACCGATAAGATTTCTACACGTGTTTTTCTCTTTGAAACAAACAGATGTTTTTGAAATGATTTCCGTAATTTTTTGAGCTGTGATAGACACTTCATGCTCTCTTTTTGTTATGCTTAATCCCTTTGCTAAAAAATTGAATTTTACCCCATATTAATACTTTTCCTGCAGTTTAAGTTTGACCAAATACGATTAAAAAACATCATTTACGTAAACTCAGGATTAGATCAGGAGTTCTTTTTAAAAGCTGTATTCAAAAAGTTGTAGTAAATTAATACGCTGATTCGGTTGCTAGAAGTGTTTTAAAAATCCAAAAAAATAACAAGTTAACTGAAAAGAAGGGCTCACACAGATTACTGTGCTTAAAGCCTACGACGGAGAGCTTGAGACGAAGACGTATGTAGATTGTTTCGATGAACATTATAATAAGATATTGATTTGGTATTTTTTTTATAATATGCACAATAAAAAAGAATAAAAATATTTGTAAAAAGAAAAGCATCCAAATTTTAATAAGAAAATCACACATAAAAATGCTTCATGAGGGTAATACGCCCAGTATAGTGGGAGGAGAGAGAGAGAGCGATTCAAAACGCTTCAAAGTATTGACGACATGTAATGGTGGGCCAGTCCCTTTTATTGCAAATCTGAAGCAGAAAAAATTCTTCACATAACAAGCTATGCACTTATAATGTAGAAAATGAATACATTTTCCAGTATAATAGAAGAACTTTTTCACCCTGGGAAGCTAATGATTTACTAGCAATATGGTTAGAAAACATAATAAATAGGAACATGTAGGGAAGAATGTAAATATAGTGATCTCACTCTAATTAACTTTATACTTTATCAGATATTTAATTTAAGACAAGTTGAGAAAGTTATAGAGAAAAAACGACATACATACGGTATAAATGTATAACTAATATTTAAACCTTCGTTGTAATTTTAATAGACACATATCAGAGTAATGATGCGCATAATCGAGAGGTTCGAATGATTAGTAATCGAGTGATTTTGATAATCGAGTGAATATTTCGAGTTCTCGAGCGATCATTTCGAGTTCTCGAGTGATTTACTTCTTGAATCTCGGCTTCTTGAGCGATTATCAAATTTAATCTTGGTAATTTTCTCGATTTTCGCTATCATGACACTTTGGGATGTAAGTATATTCTACAGTAACATGTAACCAGTGGTGTAGTCCTGAAAAAAAAGTTGGGGGGACGCGTATGCATACGAAGATATGCAATTGAAATCAAAAGTGGGGGGACGCTTATGTTAAAATGTGAAAAATTTGGGGGGACGCTTGTTTAAAAATTAAAAAGGTAGGGGGACTCTCGACTGCACCACTGCATGTAACAACTATGTAGCAGGGGTAAACCCCCCCCCCCTAAGTGCGATGGCGCACCACCTGAAAATCTACCTCCCAAATCTGCCAAACCTCTCTCAAAACTCTTGAACCCTGCCCCCCCCCCCCTCGTAAAAAACATCAATGGCGCAGCTCCTCCAGGATCCCCTCCCAGTTTAAACGTGTAAGAGCATAGGAAACTATTCAGTTGCAAATTCGGTTTTTGATTTAATTTAATTCATAAATAAAGAAAATAGACTTTTCTTCATCCCCTCCTCCCTTTTTATATTACTTCTTTCCCATTCAGTCGTGACATAGAAAAAACTATATTCTGATACGACAATCAATTTCCATATTGCGCATCGGAGCAAATTATCGATAAAGTAAGTAATAATAAGATTCAATTCGCCAACGGCACACTGCGATACATTGACGTCATTTTAAGTTACATTGTTTAAATTTATGAAATACACACCTATTAACATAAAAATTGAGCTAATTATTAAAAAAAATATTAAAGCTATCTTTAAAAGATTTTTTCTCGTAATGCAGGCTGTAACGTCGTGAGAACTTGTGTATATGCCGAGTGGTAAAGCATGACTTCGATGGTAAAACTTAACAAGATTTTATTTACATATTATTTACAGCTTCATTAATACTTAGGGTTGGTAGACAGTGACCGAGGTGGACGGAACACGTCCGTTTCTCTCCTCGTCAAAAGATGTTCTCCTCGAACTCAGAATTTTCGTACTCCTCCTTACATGTCCGTTGGCCTGGACTCCGGAAACTGCCCAGCCCCCTTTCAGATAAAACTGAGAGAGGGATGCGGCCGCTCCTTTTGTCGGCGGGCACACAACCCTGGGAACGGAAATAGATTTTGGGCTAAAACGGATGCCAGAGGTCAGGGGCCAAATTCGGACGGGAAAGTCAGCTTTAGCATCTGGATTTTGAAGTCTCGTGTTTTCTCGACGCAGATAACATAAAAAGGAACCAAAGGGAAGTGGATGCGTCGGAACGAGACAAAAAGGACCGGATGCCCCTTCTGCCCGTATGCGGTCGTCAAGAAGACGTTACAACTCCTCCCCCCTTCAGAACTTCAAAATCCATGACAAAAAGGAACAATTTCAC
The DNA here is from genome assembly GCA_038502835.1 of Octonoba sinensis. Classification (NCBI taxonomy): domain Eukaryota; kingdom Metazoa; phylum Arthropoda; class Arachnida; order Araneae; family Uloboridae; genus Octonoba; species Octonoba sinensis. The sequence continues at coordinate 69,745,567 of CM076604.1, forward strand.
ACAATAAAGTAAACTCAATAAAACAAAGTATCCTTTCCTTATGAGTTGGCTGTGATACACAAGTAACGATTGACTTGATTTTAAAGTTAATAATTTAATATTTTAATTGAAACCAATATTTTCAAAGTAAGTTAAAGATAACTAAATTACAAAAATAATAATAACTGGTCAGTGCAGTTGCTTCAAAAAGTCACACATACTAATGTATATAAAACATTCAACACAACTAATTAAGATGTGTTTTTCACACAATCATTTGCTCTAACTCTGAGCTTCTCCTAAACAAAGATCTTAAATCAATAAACACAACCAATCAATAATGAAAAGTAGAACTCAAGTATATAATTTATGATTTTAGAGCCATAATTAATTCCAATACTTTACTTTGGCAAGCAAATAACCATAACTTTCAAGACTCCAATTTTTCACTTTAAACTAGAAGTATTTCTTTTAAAACAAAAAATGAGTAGTTGATTAAAACAAACTTTCCAGCAATAAATACACTCTCTTCATCATCCCTAGTGTAAGGATATGGGAGTACTTAATAATATTAGAATAAACTTCCTGACAAGTTGAAAATTTTCAAAGTTCATGATTAATAATAATAATAATAAAAATCAATAAACGAGCTGATTATGAATTTTAACCAGTTCAGAAATTTTCTGCAATACAAAACTGATAAAGCATTTAAATTCTATCTGTGCTCACAATATTACATCACAGAGGAATTTTGCAAATCAGCTACATCCTGAGGATCAGAATGTTGTAAACATAAAGTACAATTACAAATACACAACACAAAATTTTCGTATCCTAAACATAAATAAAAATACTAAATAATAATAGAACTCGTTAGGGGCCTTATTTAGCTCTATGGCTAGGGAAGAGGAGCACGACTTAGTGAATCAGCATTTTTATTCTGCTTCCCTGACCGGTGGATCACAGTAAAGTTATACGGCTGCAAAGCTAATGCCCAACGCATTAGTCTGGGATTAGAGCTAGCGTTCGTGTTTAGCCAGACCAGGGGATTATGATCTGTTATGACCTTGAAAATTTGCCCATCCAGGTAATAATGCAGTTTTTTTATGCCAAAAACGATGCTGGCGCATTCCTTTTCCGTAGTACAATATTTTTTTTCCACCTCCAAGAATTTTTTACTTAGGAAAAGTACCGGATGTTCTTCATCATTTTCACCTAACTGCGTAAGCACAACTCCCATCTTAATATCTGATGCGTCTGTTTGAATAATGAATTCCTTCTTAAAATCGGGAGCGTATAGCACTGGTTTACTAGTTAGCCTCTTTTTTAGCTCCTTAAACGCTTTGTCGCATTCCTCGGTCCAATTAACCTGTTCGCGTTTTGTCTTACCCTTTAAAGCGTCTGTTAAAGGGGCAGCTGTAACCGAATACATCAAAATATACCGGCTATAAAATCCGGCAAGTCCCAAAAACGCCCGAATTTCCGTTTTAGTTTGAGGTGTCGGAAAATTTACATCACTTAGAATTTTAGTCTCAGCAGGGGTTCGGAAACCATTTCCAACCATGTGCCCCAAGTACTTGACATGATTTTGTGCAAATTTACATTTAGATGGTTTAATGGTAAGCTTGGCTTTTGAAATTTTTTTAAGCACACAATCAAGGTGTTGGAGGTGCTCTTCCCAGGTATTCGAGAAAATAGCTACATCATCCAAGTAAGGCACAGCGAATTGTTCACAGTCTTTTAATAAAATGGCCATAAGTTTACTGAAAAAGAATGGGGCGTTTTTAAGGCCGAAGGGCATGCGAAGAGGCCTGTATGTCCCAAAACTGGTAACGAAAGCCGCAAGCATTTGAGCCTTTGGACTAAGGCCAATTTGAAAGTAACCTTTTGAAAAATCCAAGACTGATATGTAATTTGCCGCTGAAACACTTTCTATCCTTTCCTCGATATTTGGGAGTGGATAAAACTCTGTACGGATTACCTTATTTAACCGACGATAGTCTACACATGCTCTGGGGTCTTTCCCAGGAGCTTCTACAAGTATCTTTGGCGAGACATAGTCGCTCTCCCCGACTTCAATTATTTTTAAATCAAGCATCCGCTGTACTTCATTTCGTAAAATTTCGGTTTGTCTGTGCGACATTTTATAAGGTCTAGATCTTATTACTTGATCACTAATTAAATCGATATCATGTACTACTAAATCTGCTAAGCCAGGATCATTTGAGAAACTCTTCGAATATTTATTCAGCAAGTCTCTCAGCTGACTTACTTGTTCCGGCTCTAAACGTTCTGCTAGATTGTTTGTGCGACAAACGTCCTCGAAATCATAAATGGTAGGGTTATAACCTATATACGGAAAGTCTAAATCTTGATCCGCCAACATTTCGCTACACTCATCAAACGCTAAAAAATTTACAAGTTCCGGTCGTTTATAATAAGGTTTCAGCATATTTACGTGATAAATCTGTGACCTTTCTCTTTTTGCACTTAGACCCACCACATAATTAGTTTCCGACAATTTGCTTTCAATGGTTCCGGGTCCAATCCATTGGGGTGATAATTTGTTTGGTTTAGAAGTCGCAAATATTAAAACTAAGTCACCCTCTTTAAATTCACGTTTGACGGTATTTTTGTCATACCACGTTTTCCGTTTTTCTCGTAGGGCCTCTACCTTTTGAGCGGCGGCCTCCTGACACCTTTTTAACACTAGAATTACCGCATTTCTTGTATACCTAGAACTACCGGGGTGGGTCATAGCTGACCCATGGATTTCAGTGATGTCATTTTTTATTTGCATGAGCAATACAGATATAAATAAGGTGTTTCATGATTAATACAATGATTTTGCAATAATTGGTTTATGAAATTTAGCTTCTGGAATGTTACTGAATATGAAATTTAGTCTATGGGTACCATAAAAAATTTAATTTCTAATTTCAGAAAAATACTTAAATGATTTGGCGGTTCGCATGAAATTAAATATAAGAATTATCTCTTAAATAATATATGTGTTAATTTGAGTTACATAATATTCAGATTACTAAAATGTTAAATCACAATAAAAATTAAATATACATGGCCTTTTACTTACATTTTACTTTCCGTAAAAACAATTTCACGCAAACTGTAATAGTCTTAGTTTCTTTTTTTTTTTTGCTGTGCATAATCCACACACAAATTTTGAACATTTTTCAAACAGTATTAGTTTTATTATCCTTGCATTGTTTTATCTTGCAGCGTTTTCGTTACGTTGAAACTTCTGGGATGGCCAGTGGGCGGATAACTTCTGCTTCTTTTGCAATATATTTCTCTCTTAGTTCCTCTGCTAATTTTAGAGTGTAGTCTCTTCTGCTCAGATTTGAACTTGTTGTCTCTCTATAAACTACCCATGCATTGATCACCGCTAGATCTAAAATGTTGAAGAAAATATGCACTGGCCAACGCCTTGATGCAGATTTCACGGAATATTTCGGTAATTTCAAAATTTCTTCTTTTGAAAGACCTCTCCTGCTGGGTGCCGTCGTTAAGCATTTGCAAAACTGAACTGCCACTTGCTTCCGTGCAATTTTCAACAGGGGAAAGATTTGTTTTACTTAGTTTTTAGTGTGAAATATATAACTGAGATAAGAAAACATTCTAGAACATTCCCATACAGAGAGACAATAGCTTCCAATCACACAAACTCGCACATCTGCCTGGCAGGTGCACGCTAGATATGTGAAAATGCCCCCTTCCACTTTTTCCCCCATTCTAAAAAGCAGGTGCCATATATCACCATACTTTATTCTTTTATAACTAAAAACTGTAGCGTTGAAATCTTTGTTGAAATAAAGGAAAAAGCCATTATCTTGTTCGGGTCAGTTATGACCACTCACGGTAGTTCTAGGTATATAGACAAAAAAATAAAAAAGTATTTATTGGATTTCAACTAAATTCGTTTTAAGGCATTACACTAAATATTTAGGAAAAGTCAAAAAATTTGAAAGCTTAATTTTGAAATGCCGCTGTGAAGCGAGCAAAAAATCACATATTGGGTCAGAGATGACCCGCCTCGGTAATTCTAGTGTTAATCTATTGATTAGATTGAACACATATTCAGTTACAGGTTGGTTTAACTCCTCGGGCTCAACCCACTGCTCGTATAAAAGTCTCCGGAGTTCGGAGATTTTTCCCGTGAACTAGCTCCGCCGGGGTAAAGCCTAAACTTTCATGCGTCACGGTTCTTAGAGCTAACAACGCTAGAGGTAGATTTATTTCCCAATCGGGACCAGACTCCAAACAAATAGCCCGTAAGAGCCTCTTAACCGTTCGGTGAAATCTTTCTACGGGGTTTGATTCAGGATGGCTGACAGAGCTGTGATGCACTTCAATGCCAAAACGTTCAAAAAATTCAGTCGTCAAGGCACTAGTGAACGATCTGCCCTGGTCGTACTGAATCTCGTGGGGAAACCCCATACGGCTAAAAATCGTCAGCAATGCATCTATGACCGTAACCGACCCTATGTCAGTTACGGATATAGCCTCGGGATATTTTGACGACATGCATATTGCCGTGATTATGTACCTTTTTCCACTGGGCGTCAACGGCAGGGGACCACAGGTGTCTATATTTATTCGATAAAATATTTCCTGGATGACAGGAACCAATTTTAAGGGGGTTTTCCTTTTATCTGTTGGCTTCCCGGCCCTCTGACATTCATCACAGGATCGTATGAAGTCCTCCATTTGCATGTGGCAGCCTGGCAAAAAAAAATACTGATTCAATTTGTCTTTGGATTTCGTCATGCCTAAATGCGCAGAAGTACCCTCGTGACAGAGAGCTTGTATTTTGTTCCGTAATTTTTCAGGGACAACAACTAATTTCTTAGTGTTACCCAAATGGTTTTCTTGCAACCTGAACAATAACCCATTTTCAACGCAAAAATAATATTTTCCTTTCGTGCCCGTATCTTTCTTTGCAAGATCAAACAAAGGTTTTAGGTTAGTGCACTCCCTTTGCGCCACCTTAAAGTCGTCAGGGCTTATCTGAGCCAAAGACAATTCCGGAGAGTTTATGTTAAGTGCGGGAATTTCTAGACTCTCGCTTGGCATTACCTGTAAAGCGGGAGTTTTATCTTCTGAAACACTATTTTGCGCGGACGTACTTCCTTCATTTATTGTTAGGATCTTCTCTTTTCCACGAGCTTGCGCACGCGTTGTTACCGCATTTAGTACGGCTACCCCCGAACATTGCTTCTCAAAATTTTCTATTAAGGAGGCAGCTCTGTTGCCTAACAAATACCGGCCCTGATCCAATTCGTCCTGAATAACGGCCGCTTTCGTCTTCAGTTTTCCGAACCTTCCTTCAAGCCAAACATAAGCGAGGGGTAAACAAACCTTGTTTTTGTCTAACGGTGTTTGTAACCAAACATTTTCCCCAGTAAAATCCTCAAGATCCACGTACTTTCTGGCTATCACGTCAATTGTACTTCCCGTGTCGCGCAAAATTTTTATTGGATACGAATTTACAGTTCCGTCACTTATGAAAGGAGTTAATAAGTCTTCTCCTGCGAGGGTTTTCAAGTAATTGACTTTCTCTGTCACTACAGGGGATCTCTTTTTATTCTTTGGACAGGACGGCCATAAATGCGCTTCGGAATCACACCCAAAGCAGCGGGGGAAACGTCGCCGTTCAAAGTTGTCGCTGATAACACGATCCGATTTCCGAGGGGGAGACCGGTTCCGGGGTTTACCACCATATTGCAATTCTGTCTTTTTTGGGAAAGGGTTTTGGCCAATTTTCTTTTTTTCGGAATTAGGGTTTCTAAATCTCCTGACTTCGTCGTACTTGTCTAACATTTCCGCTAACTTTGACGAAGATTTAATAGTAGCCCAATCATCTATGAAGTGATCTTTAGCTTCAGCTGATGTTCGCTTTTTCAGTTGATCGGCTACCATTAAATCTTTCAGGCCCTCAAAATCGCTCACATCTAAGCTGTGCACCCATTCATTTAAGTAGTTCTTTAATTCGAACACATAGTCCTTCCAGGTGCTATTTTCACCTTTCTGGTGTTGTACAAATTTTTTCCGGAAGCTTTCCGCACTTAATTTATATCTCTTCAACAGCAGATTTTTTACAAAGGAATAATCCTCTGCATCCTCATCGGACTCCGAGCAATGAGTTGTCTGATATCGAGGGGTAACAGCGGAGTTAATTGAGAGGCCCAATCATTTTCCTCCACCCCAGATCTTCTAATTTGCCGTTCGAACATTGTTAAATAGAGGGCTATGTCACTTTGTGTAGGATCAAATTTCGGGATTAGATTTTGTATATTAGGTTGCACAATTTTGATAGGGGAATTATTGGTAACTCCATTTCCAGTTAATGCGATTTGGCGATCCATTTTTGCCAGATCGAACTCTCTTTGCTCTCTTTCTTTTTGTACTTCCCTCTCCTTTTCCTCTCTTTCCCTTTCTTTTTCCTCTCTTTCCTTTTCTTCTCCTTCCCTTTCGAGTCTAGTTTGAACAATCTCATCAGCAAAATCCTTAACTAGGTTTTCCTCGTACCTTTCATTTCCGGTGATAAAGTCGACCAAATCTATTTTTTTTTAACATGGGGGTAACCTCTATACGAAGCTCTGATGCAAGATTTTGCAAATCTTCCTTTTTTAATTTATTTAAAAATGCTATACTTAAGGAGTTAAATCACTACAAAATTTTTTCACAAATCAAAATGAAATTATAAACAAAACAATATAGTACTCTAATTGTTTACCTCAGGGTAATTCCACGTGCATTAAATTATTCTACAATTAACACAATGACATGATTTTAAAGCACTTCAAGAGAAAATGACTTTATCAAGCAAATGCACTGTTTAATTTTAGAAAATTTAACTCACAACCAACAATTTAAGAAAAAGATACTCACGTTTGATGGTTGTCCTCTCTGCAGCATTGGTAATCCTATTTGGAACACATTTTTTTTTTCCACACACAAACACATACACGCGCACTGATGGATTCAGCGAAAATTTCAAATTCTATTTGACTATTCTTCGGAGAACCGGATATCTCCTACTCTCAGAAAATTGTTGAAAACGGATTTCTTCATATCAGTCCGGGTGACTGCAATATAAGAGAACTTCAACACGTGGCCAGGGTGGCCGTAACACAAAATTCTTGAAACAGGTTGTTTTGAAACTGCAAAACTTTAGCCAGGGTGGCTGCAACACGAAATGACACGGGGCAACGAAAGTTTCCAAACTGCAAATTGGATGTTCGCAAAGCACAACAAAATTTTTTTCTTCTTTTCAGCCAGGATAGCTGCAACACGAAATGACACGGGGAAACGAAAGTTTCCAAACTGCAAACTGGATGTTCGCAAAGTACAACATTTTTTTTTTCTTCTTTTCAGCCAGGATAGCGAAAATTGCAGAGCAGAACAAATTTTTTTTCATCAAAAACGAAAAGGGAACAGACAAAGAAAGCACTTCTCGGAGATTTTCCTTCTTCGATTCAACCGCAAGCTCTCAGCAGGGTCGAACCTCCTCATTCACTCGGGGGCGAGTATATCTTCTCTGCGGGGTGCAGAAACATCTCCTTTCGAAAGGCAAGCATTCGTTTGTCTTCATGGAGAAGGGAGAAATCGGATACTTTTATAACTGTCTACGCATCGCACCGCTGAACACAGGGGTGTACTCCTAAAAAAAAAGTGCCAGGGCGCTATAAAAAAAAAAGCCAGGCGAAAAAAAAAATTTAAATAAGCGGGCGTTGCCAATTTTTCTTCCCTTAGAAAACGTATTGTAATCTATATTAAAAGCAAGTGTCTGTCTTTCTTTCTGTGTGTGTCTGTCTGTCTGTGGAATTTATCTATTTACAACAACGATACAGGAGGAAAAAAAAAACAATTTATTTAGAACAACGACCACAGTTCCGCTTTTTCTTGACTAATTGTAGGACACTCGTGATTTACGTGTCGAGACTGATTATCCTCAGCATTTCTATGTCGAAGCAACCACGTTTTTACATATGGAATTGCGTCCCATTGTTTCAGTGGAGGGCCATTAAGTTTAATAAACATGGTTGAGGAGACGTGTTTTATTAAAAGTTTTGCGCGCAATGAAGTGATGATTAAATTCATGGCACTAAAACCTCGCTCACATTCACTATTACTGCAAGGAATTATTTTTAATATATCCATGAGAGGTGCAAGATATTTTGGAATAGTTTTTCCGCCTGATTCGAAAAAATCTCTGAAGCCGCTGATCACTAAACGCTCATCACCAATTTTATAACGAGTGCACATATTTATTATTTCTTCTTCTCCGTATCTTGACATTGCTTGATCATCATCTTCGGCCCAGGTATCAGGATTTAGAATTGCAAATTCTTTCAGCATCACATTGTATCTGGACTTCTCCTTCTCAAATTCATCATTATTTCTCGACCTTTTAGAAGCAGTCAACCCAAAACAACGACTTTCCAAATTGTTTCTGATGCTAGCAATAAACTGCTCTCTATTTATAGAAACAATCTTTCTATTTCTACTCAGATCTATCCCTTTAAAATTCATCTTTTCTGCAGATCTAATACATTCTTGCTCCTTAGATCCAGGTTTATCTCTCATACTTCCTATAACTCTAATTGTTCTTTTGATTAATGTATCGGCTCTGACGATAGTACAAAATCTTTCCTGGAGTTGAGGTGTCGGAAAATTTACAACACTTAGAATTTTAGTCTCAGCAGGGGTTCAGAAACCATTTCCAACCATGTGCCCCAAGTACTTGACATGATTTTGTGCAAATTTACATTTAGATGGTTTAATGGTAAGCTTGGCTTTTGAAATTTTTTTAAGCACACAATCAAGGTGTTGGAGGTGCTCTTCCCAGGTATTCGAGAAAATAGCTACATCATCCAAGTAAGGCACAGCGAATTGTTCACAGTCTTTTAATAAAATGGCCATAAGTTTAATGTAAAAGAATGGGGCGTTTTTAAGGCCGAAGGGCATGCGAAGAGGCCTGTATGTCCCAAAACTGGTAACGAAAGCCGCAAGCATTTGAGCCTTTGGACTAAGGCCAATTTGGCAGTAACCTTTTGAAAAATCCAAGTCTGATATGTAATTTGCCGCTGAAACACTTTCTACCCTTTCCTCGATATTTGGGAGTGGATAAAACTCTGTACGGATTACCTTATTTAACCGACGATAGTCTACACATGCTCTGGGGTCTTTCCCAGGAGCTTCTACAAGTATCATCGGCGAGACATAGTCGCTCTCCCCAACTTCAATTATTTTTAAATCAAGCATCCGCTGTACTTCATTTCGTAAAATTTCGGTCTGTCTGTGCGACATTTTATAAGGTCTAGATCTTATTACTTGATCACTAATTAAATCGATATCATGTACTACTAAATCTGCTAAGCCAGGATCATTTGAGAAACTCTTCGAATATTTATTCAGCAAGTCTCTCAGCTGACTTACTTGTTCCGGCTCTAAACGTTCTGCTAGATTGTTTGTGCGACAAGCGTCCTCGAAATCATAAATGGTAGGGTTGTAACCTATATACGGAAAGTCTAAATCTTGATCCGCCAACATTTCGCTACACTCATCAAACGCTAAAAAATTTACAAGTTCCGGTCGTTTATAATAAGGTTTCAGCATATTTACGTGATAAATCTGTGACCTTTCTCTTTTTGCACTTAGACCCACCACATAATTAGTTTCCGACAATTTGCTTTCAATGGTTCCGGGTCCAATCCATTGGGGTGATAATTTGTTTGGTTTAGAAGTCGCAAATATTAAAACTAAGTCACCCTCTTTAAATTCACGTTTGACGGTATTTTTGTCATACCACGTTTTCCGTTTTTCTTGTAGGGCCTCTACCTTTTGAGCGGCGGCCTCCTGACACCTTTTTAATCTATTGATTAGATTGAACACATATTCAGTTACAGGTTGGTTTAACTCCTCGGGCTCAACCCACTGCTCGTATAAAAGAGTCTCCGGAGTTCGGAGATTTTCCCCGTGAACTAGCTCCGCCGGGGTAAAGCCTAAACTTTCATGCGTCACGGTTCTTAGAGCTAACAACGCTAGAGGTAGATTTATTTCCCAATCGGGACCAGACTCCAAACAAATAGCCCGTAAGAGCCTCTTAACCGTTCGGTGAAATCTTTCTACGGGGTTTGATTCAGGATGGCTGACAGAGATGTGATGCACTTCAATGCCAAAACGTTCAAAAAATTCAGTCGTCAAGGCACTAGTGAACGATCTGCCCTGGTCGCACTGAATCTCGTGGGGAAACCCCTTACGGCTAAAAATCGTCAGCAATGCATCTATGACCGAAAACCGACCCTATGTCAGTTACGGGTATAGCCTCGGGATATTTTTACGACATGCATATTGCAGTGATTATGTACCTTTTTCCACTGGGCGTCAACGGCAGGGGACCACAGGCGTCTATATTTATTCGATAAAATATTTCCTGGATGACAGGAACCAATTTTAAGGGGGCTTTCCTTTTATCTGTTGGCTTCCCGACCCTCTGACATTCATCACAGGATCGTATGAAGTCCTCCATTTGCATGTGGCAGCCTGACCAAAACAAATACTGATTCAATTTGTCTTTGGATTTCGTCATGCCTAAATGCGCAGAAGTACCCTCGTGACAGAGAGCTTGTATTTTGTTCCGTAATTTTTCAGGGACAACAACTAATTTCTTAGTGTTACCCAAATGGTTTTCTTGCCAACCTGAACAATAACCCATTTTCAACGCAATAATAATTTTTTCCTTTCGTGCCCGTATCTCTCTTTGCAAGATCAAACAAAGGTTTTAGGTTAGTGCACTCCCTTTGCGCCGACTTAAAGTCGTCAGGGCTTATCTGAGCCAAAGACAATTCCGGAGAGTTTATGTTAAGTGCGGGAATTTCTAGACTCTCGCTTGACATTACCCGTAAAGCGGGAGTTTTATCTTCTGAAACACTATTTTGCGCGGACGTACTTCCTTCATTTAATGTTAGGATCTTCTCTGTTCCACGAGCTTGCGCACGCGTTGTTACCGCATTTAGTACGGCTACCCCCGAACATTGCTTCTCAAAATTTTCTATTAAGGAGGCAGCTCTGTTGCCTAACAAATACCGGCCTTGATCCAATTCGTCCTGAATAACATCCGCTTTCGTCTTCAGTTTTCCGAACCTTCCTTCAAGCCAAACATAAGCGAGGGGTAAACAAACCTTGTTTTTGTCTAACGGTGTTTGTAACCAAACATTTTTCCCAGTAAAATCCTCAAGATCCACGTACTTTCTGGCTATCACGTCAATTGTACTTCCCGTGTCGCGCAAAATTTTTATTGGATACGAATTTACAGTTCCGTCACTTATGAAAGGAGTTAATAAGTCTTCTCCTGCGAGGGTTTTCAAGTAATTGACTTTTTCTGTCACTACAGGGGATCTCTTTTTATTCTTTGGACAGGACGGCCCTAAATGCGCTTCGGAATCACACCCAAAGCAGCGGGGGAAACGTCGCCGTTCAAAGTTGTCGCTGATAACACGATCCGATTTCCGAGGGGGAGACCGGTTCCGGGGTTTACCACCATATTGCAATTCTGTCTTTTTTGGGAAAGGGTTTTGGCCAATTTTCTTTTTTTCGGAATTAGGGTTTCTAAATCTCCTGACTTCGTCGTACTTGTCTAACATTTCCGCTAACTTTGACGAAGATTTAATAGTAGCCCAATCATCTATGAAGTGATCTTTAGCTTCAGCTGATGTTCGCTTTTTCAGTTGATCGGCTACCATTAAATCTTTCAGGCCCTCAAAATCGCCCACATCTAAGCTGTGCACCCATTCATTTAAGTAGTTCTTTAATTCGAACACATAGTCCTTCCAGGTGCTATTTTCACCTTTCTGGTGTTGTACAAATTTTTTCCGGAAGCTTTCCGCACTTAATTTATATCTCTTCAACAGCAGATTTTTTACAAAGGAATAATCCTCTGCATCCTCATCGGAGCAATGAGTTGCCTGATATCGAGGGGTAACAGCGGAGTTAATTGAGAGGCCCAATCATTTTCCTCCACCCCAGATCTTCTAATTTGCCGTTCGAACATTGTTAAATAGAGGGCTATGTCACTTTGTGCAGGATCAAATTTCGGGATTAGATTTTGTATATTAGGTTGCACAATTTTGATAGGGGAATTATTGGTAACTCCATTTCCAGTTAATGCTATTTGGCAATCCATTTTTGCCAGATCGAACTCTCTTTGCTCTCTTTCTTTTTGTACTTCCCTCTCCTTTTCCTCTCTTTCCCTTTCTTTTTCCTCTCTTTCCTTTTCTTCTCCTTCCCTTTCGAGTCTAGTTTGAACAATCTCATCAGCAAAATCCTTAACTAGGTTTTCCTCGTACCTTTCATTTCCGGTGATAAAGTCGACCAAATCTATTTTTTTTTAACATGGGGGTAACCTCTATACGAAGCTCTGATGCAAGATTTTGCAAATCTTCCTTTTTTAATTTATTTAAAAATGCTATACTTAAGGAATTAAATCACTACAAAAATTTTTCACAAATCAAAATGAAATTATAAACAAAACAATATAGTACTCTAATTGTTTACCTCAGGGTAATTCCACATGCATTAAATTATTCTACAATTAACACAATGACATGATTTTAAAGCACTTCAAGAGAAAATGACTTTATCAAGCAAATGCACTGTTTAATTTTAGAAAATTTAACTCACAACCAACAATTTAAGAAAAAGATACTCACGTTTGATGGTTGTCCTCTCTGCAGCATTGGTAATCCTATTTGGAACACATTTTTTTTTTCCACACACAAACACATACACGCGCACTGATGGATTCAGCGAAAATTTCAAATTCTATTTGACTATTCTTCGGAGAACCGGATATCTCCTACTCTCAGAAAATTGTTGAAAACGGATTTCTTCATATCAGTCCGGGTGACTGCAATATAAGAGAACTTCAACACGTGGCCAGGGTGGCCGTAACACAAAATTCTTGAAACAGGTTGTTTTGAAACTGCAAAACTTTAGCCAGGGTGGCTGCAACACGAAATGACACGGGGCAACGAAAGTTTCCAAACTGCAAATTGGATGTTCGCAAAGCACAACAAAATTTTTTTCTTCTTTTCAGCCAGGATAGCTGCAACACGAAATGACACGGGGAAACGAAAGTTTCCAAACTGCAAACTGGATGTTCGCAAAGACGCAACAATTTTTTTTCTTCTTCTTTTCAGCCAGGATAGCGAAAATCGCAGAGCACAACAAATTTTTTTTCATCAAAAACGAAAAGGGAACAGACGAAGCACTTCTCGGAGATTTTCCTCCTTCGATTCAACCGCAAGCTCTCAGCAGGGTCGAACCTCCTCATTCACTCGGGGGCGAGTATATCTTCTCTGGGGGTGCAGAAACATCTCCTTTCGAAAGGCAAGCATTCGTTTGTCTTCATGGAGAAGGGAGAAATCGGATACTTTTATAACTGTCTACGCATCGCACCGCTCAACACCAATTTAAGCTGTAACGTCGTGAGAACTTGTGTATATGCCGAGTGGTAAAGCATGACTTCGATGGTAAAACTTAACAAGATTTTATTTACATATTATTTACAGCTTCATTAAAACTTAGGGTTGGTAGACAGTGACCGAGGTGGACGGAACACGTCCGTTTCTCTCCTCGTCAAAAGATGTTCTCCTCGAACTCAGAATTTTCTTACTCCTCCTTACATGTCCAGGCCTGGACTCCGGAAACTGCCCAGCCCCCTTTCAGATAAAACAGAGAGAGGGATGCGGCCGTCCCTTTTGTCGGCGGGCCTGGGAACGGAAATAGATTTTGGGCTAAAACGGATCCCAGAGGTCAGGGGCCAAATTCGGACGGGAAAGTCAGCTTTAGCATCTGGATTTTGAAGTCTCGTGTTTTCTCGACGCAGATAACATAAAAAGGAACCGAAGGGAAGTGGATGCGTCGGAACGAGGCAAAAAGGACCGGATGCGGTCGTCAAGAAGACGTTACAAGGCATATAGAACAAAATAGTCTGAGTCAAATGCGTTACTTGAAAAATGACTCGGTTCTTTCTCGAGAAAAAAATTACGGTCACTATAAAGTACCTAAATCGATGAAAAAGTTTTACAGAATGCCGAGAAATATTAAAAATAAAGGGAATGGGGGAAAAAAACAAAACACACACGCGCGATAGAAAAACAATTTCAGTCGTTTTACTCACAAGACCAATATGGTTTATCCTGAATCTCTGTTATTGTAATTGGTTTACTCCCCCCCCCCCCCCCGCTTCGACTCTAGTTCTTCAACTTCAAAATGAGGCCCGCCAATTTCGGAAAATTTCAGCGGGAAATACTTTTTTCCGTTAACATAACTAAAAACAGTCTCAATTTCTATTTTTTTTTTTTTTAATTTAAAATTTTTCTAGGGAAAGACCCTTCTTCCTTTATTCGCCAGGAAAAATAGCCAAAAGTTGATTCCCCCTTTTTCCTACCACCTGCAAAATGAAACACAAAACTGCGATTTTACCATTTTAGCGTCTAAATTTCGAAAACCTTTGGAGAAATTCTACGAACCCGTTCCCCTAATGTCCCCAGCGATAGCTTAAAAATGTATTTTGATGCTTTAATTTCGCAAATTATCCTCAGAGAGCCCCCTTGGAACCCCTTTTCGGTAGCACTTCAATTCCATAAACATTTCAACGTAAAAAATTATGTAACCATCCAGATATAACTATCAATTCTGTGAAGATAAAAAAACGGGAGGTGGGAATGAAATAAACGTCTGTAAAAACACAAAAAACTATCCATTACCTGAGAAGAAAATTATTCGAGAGAATTATTTGTTATGAAGTGCTCAAGTCAAGTATTCAAAGTTCTATTGGAATATGAAATACCTCGAGAAATCAACCATCGAGAAATTCATTCGATTCTGATACGTCTCAGGATCTCGAAAGTTTCATTCGATTCTAATATCTTTCCAGAAGTAAACCGATCGAGATATTCGAGAACCCGAGATGTTCAAAGATGTTTGAGAAGTTCGAGAACTTCGACAAGTTTGATAATCGTTTGAGATGTTAGAATCGAGTTACCCTGAATAATCGAGTTCTCGATTATGATCACTCGATTATGCCCCTCCCTATATCATAGCATCCGAATTGGAAGAGTGGAGCAAAACAACAAAACAGATTTCCGTGCGGCTCCGCTTCTTTTTCGAGCAGAATCTTATTGCTCCACTATGCTCTACACTCCGCTCCAAGATGGCATCAAGTAGTTTTTCCTGAGCTTTTTCTGCGCGCATAATGGCAACAGTTTGGGTGTCTATGGAAATTTAGTTTACAAACATTTGTGCTCTTTGTACCTTAAAAAAAAAGAAAGAAAGAAAAAAAAAAAGAAAAGAAGCTTTGCTTCAGAATTACTAATGTCAGACTGTAACCTTTAATTTGCGCTTCAATGTTTTGGAAAATGCTGAAAGAACCCCTAAACCCTAAGAAATATAAGTACGTATATTTTCTGTCAAATTCAAAAAACGTCTATGTTCAGTTTTGACTTCTTTTTTAGATTAATAGGAAAGAAAAGTACTATGACGAAATTAAAATAGTTTTTTAATGCTCTTGTAAATATTTATTTATCTGCGTGATTTTTCATGCTAACATATAATAATGATTTATGAAAATTTCAGGAAGGACTTCTATTTTCTATCAGAGAAACTATTTAACGTCACACAGGATAGTAGTATACAGCAATGCCTCAAAAAACATCTTCAATATTTTTTCTTTTTAATGTATTGTATTTTAAATGCTCTTAATTATCTTTGTTCATTAAATTAGCTTTCGCCTCCCAAAAAAAAGCTCATCCTCTTAGTAGAGACATGATGTAGTCTTCTTTCTAATTCTTGGTGAGTTTTATTTCTAGAGTTAATATTGGAAACAATTTTTTTTTATAAGTCAGGCTAGGCTGGCTTCTCTTTAAAGAAAAAAGAAAGCATTTACTTTTCATTGAAAAATGAAATGTCCTTAAAATCCTGCAAAAAGGTGGAAAAAATACCTACGTCGATTAGTAAAAATGTTTTTTTACTTAGTGGTGCAAAACTCAACAGTTTGGTGGCTCAAAACGCAACAACAACACACAGATCAACTTATAAATGATTTTGTATTTGTTTCTGATAATAATGTTGTGCTACATCTTTGTGCTAATTTTTCGAATATTCGTACTTGGCTGTAAATTGTTCTTTTAAGTGTGACAACTTCTATAGGAGACAAAGTACTTTCATCTGTAATCTTATTCCAAGGTTGATGCATAAATGCAACATTTCATTTCAGAGACCAAATGCAAAAGAGTCATAAAAACGGTCATTTTGAGACTATAAGATATGGCAAAATTTAGGTGGATGAAAGGCATAAAAATTTTATATAAACAGATCATAAGATCGAAATAAAACCAAAACAAACATAAAAAGGCATTTGAAATCAAATGAAAGACTGTTTCTTGAATGTTTGCTGCTTAAGAATCATTATCCCGTGCTACAAATTTGAAGAAAACATTCAAATATGGAAATGGTAGTCAAACACAATTGCTGTCATGAGATCTGTCATATACAAATGTTTTCAAACAAGAAATAACTCATAACTGTGCACTGTTTAAACAACATATTTTTTAAATTTTACTTTAAAAAAGATAAAGATATGACACGTCTAAAAAAAACTTAAGCTCTTTTGGTATAATATCCAAATGACTTCTGTAGCAAGGTTTCCATAAGTAGAAAAAAAACTTGCTGATATGTTTTCTATGTTGTCGGTACAAATCTAATTTCACACCAATAGAGTTGCTGTGGGCACATGTAACGTTGTGTGGGAATGATGATATTAGAGCTATTTAAGATTCAGAAAAATCTTTCAAAATTTCAGAATATTATAATGTTAATACGTTACAGTGTATGTTTCATTCTTGCCTAGATAAAACTTTTCCATTTATTTAATTATAAAAATGGTTCTTTACAGTGTGGTTTACTTAAATTAGTATGTCGGGGTAAAAGAAGCTTGAGAATGGACGATTGTTGTGAAGCTGTTGATCCACGAGTAAAGGTAATTTTATTCTTGTTTTGTTTTTCTTAGTGTTTGGCAGTAGGCAACTAGAAGTAGTTAAGTACTCATTAAAAAAATCGTAATATTTATTGCAGTATTTACGCAAATTAGGAAAAGCTTTGTAATATAATCAATAAATGGTGCCTGCACCAGCACATGCATGATGAAGTTTCATTTAAAGACCAAATCTTCATTATGGGGAAGCTTTACCTCTACTCTAACATCATGCATGCGTTTGGGATGCCATAAAACACAAGCCTTCAACACAATTTGAAAGAATATAATCTAAAGCATGCACGTTACAAGATATTTTGTTTATGAATGGGGGTTGGGCAGAGAGAGAATTTTAAATTGATATTAAGGGTAAACCTCTTTATTTTACAACAAACTAAACAAAGAAAAAAAATAGAAATGTAGCAGATTTATTTCTTCATGCCTCAAAGAAAAAGAAATAAAAAAATAGTAATGTTTCACAAATCAATTTGTCTGCCCACCTGTGAATAATCTGTTTAAATAAAATGTTTCTTCGTTTAACTTACATAATCGATTGCCATGTTTATTATAAAAAAAAATCTCAAAATCAAAACAATCCATCAGATGATGAGGACCTCGAACAGTTTACACTTCCTCTTTAAAAAAGTCTTCTTCTTTCTAATGGAGCTGTGTATGGTCACTAACCTTTGCAGACCTATTGCGTACCCCAGTAATCGGCATCCATTTTTTCAAGTAGCGGCACTGTTGGTGGATGCCATTGCCACTGAGAATTTGGACGCTCTGTTACCTCTAGATGGCGGCACGTGAGCTCTCATTTGATGCAAATTGCTCTAGGTATTTAATTTAACTGAGAGTATCCAAGCCAAACGGATACTAAAGGGACCTTTAACATGCAGCACAATCATGCGATACGGACGCAGACGATTTTCTGCATCTTGAAAATCCACCGACTGGGGCCAGGTTTGAACCTGCAATCTTGAGCGTATGAGACCTGCGTCTTACCACTACGCCACCTTGTCACCCCAAAAAAAGTGCAAACCATACCTTAAATCGTTTGGCTACTGTGGATGCTATGAATGCAAGGATTAACAGTAAACATTACAAGAGGATTTATGATAAGGGGAGGGCCAAGGTGCAGGCACTGTCCAATGCTGTGCACCAAAGCTCTAAAAACGATACTATTGAAAAAATTACCAGCACCACCTTTATGAATCCCACCAAAACTCGCTGGTTGTCAGACTACTATGCCATTCAACGTGTTGTAGATATTAGAGATGAGTTCGGGCTCAGTTTTGCAGGCTCGAGCCCGAAAATTTGAAGTCCAAGCCCGCCTGTGCCCGAAATGATTTTATAAAGTGTTGTTAATAGATGTGGTGCTACATTGATTAAATGTAGTCTTTTTGTTGCCATCGCACTTGGTTCTACTGATTTTTCTTTTAATTTCAAATAAAGAATGCATATACAGTCGAACCTCCATTTAACGAACCTCTATTTTGCGAATTTCTCCATTTTACGAATTTTCTTCTTTGCCGTAAGAATATTTAAGGTTTTACATGTAAAAAAAACCTCCAAATAACGAAGCACATTCTCTATTTAGCGAACTTTCTTCTGATAATCTAAAAAAAATTCCACTCTATTTTTCAAGTATTTCTTTCTTTAAACACTTTTACTAAAGCTTCTGCACACTATGTGTTAAAATAAATATAAGTATTTTTATTTTAGAGTAGTGAATAAGTTTTTAATTCCATATTATAATGGTTATTCTTTGTTTTATCCTTTCTTAAGTGAAATAATAAAAGTAAACTGCTATAGTTATTATTACATGATATGTAGAGCTTTCATTAGTTTAAAATGAGTTCTTCTGTTGCCAAAGTATTATAAAAAATGTAAATCTCTATTTAACGAATTTCTCCATTTAACGAACTTTTTCGCTGGATTTTGCGACTTCGTTAAATAGAGGTCCGACTGTATTTTAAAACTATCATGAAATGTTTCGGTTGAAAATAAATTCTGGTGAGCTAAAATGCATGAAAAATGATGTTGGAAAATCTTCGGTTTTTCATCATGTTTGGGAAGCTTTTGGTTCGCAGTTGAATTTAAAGCTGGAATATATTCAGTGCAACCCTTGCAGTTAGGTGACCTACTAATAAGATGGGTCTCTAGTCTGGAGGAGCAAATTGAAAATGAAAGTAGACACAAGACTAGCAAAAAAAAAACCATTAGTCTGGACTGTAGGTTGATTTATGAACATTTTACCATGAGCCCGAGAGTAACTTGAAATTGTAGAGCCCGAGCCCGGCTCATCTCTAGTAGATATAGGTCTGATAAAGGTGAATGAATGCCAAGAGTTTTTGAAGCATGAAGTCATGAGGGAAATAGAAATGTCTTTCGTAACATCTTATTTGAGGGTTAAGAAGCCGCTTCACGATACCATGAACCTTTTGGAGAAGGAAGATTACTCTTATATTGGAGATTTAATTCCCATGGTCATATAGATCAAATAGTGCATGGGGAAAAATCATCTCAAACAGAGGAGACCCTCTGCCTCCCATTAATAAAGGCCCTTCTAGCTGGACTCAAACAGATTTCAGGAAGTTCCGACATCGAATGAATACAGCTTGGCTTCACTTTATTGCCAAAATATAAGCATTATGTTTTACCGGAATGCAATCTATCTGCTATAAAGCAAGAACTGTATGCAGCAGTTAAAAAATTTGCGGACAATCAACGTGCTACAGAAATAATAGTAGGCTCTCAAGAACAAGACAACTCTCTGTTTGGCTATTTATCAGTGGCAAGGGATACTTCACCAGCTGTTTAACAGTTAAAAAGTAGAATTTCAGAGGAAATTGATTTGTATTTGCATTAAGGACACATCCCTCGCCATGCTTCATCAATTTCCAGCTGTAAAAAAAAGCTTTTTTGTATTATAACTAATTTCTATCAAGAAGCACAGCTGTAGAGCGGTTATTTTCTGCTGCTGGGCAAATTCTTGTCCCAAGAAAATAGGCTGGGAGACAAAAAATTTGAAAAATTGCTATTTCTTAAAAACATAAATTATTATCTTTATGAAACAAATGCATACAATTGAACTCACTTAATATAAAATGCCAAGAATTTGCAAATTTTTTCGTATTAGCCATTATTTGTAGCAACCGAGAAAAAGTAAAATTGTGTAAAAAAAAAAAAAAAAAAATTAGAAATGCATGCTTTTTTTTAAAAAAATTACTTCTATTTATAATAAAAAGCAGGGTTGTTTGGTTTAAACCACGTTGGTTTAAACCAAACGGTTTTTTAAAAAAAACCACTTGGTTTAAACCAAATCTTTTTTCATTGATTTTGCACATCATTAAAAATTGCAAAATCCAATTTATACAGAAATTACAACCACAGCACTGGATAATTAATGAATTTGAAAATTAACAAACTTTTTTTTTTAATCAGTACAAATTTTTTTCATCTCCTATCTATAGGCTACCTATGTCAGACTATTTGTTTTTTTTTTTTAAATTAGCTCTGAGAAAGCTAATTTGAGAAAAACTGTTCTCAGTCATTATAAAAATTTAAAATATTGCAATTGTAATTCCTGGAGTTAAAGAATATATATTAGAAATAATAAAATAACTTCATAATAACAAATCTGCAAATGTATGTTACAGATAGCAATTTTTAAGAAACCAAATCTTTTTTCATTTATTTTTCGCATTATAAAAAATTGCAAAATCCAATTTGAGCAGAAATTGCAAGCACAGCATTAGATAAATCATGAATTACTGAATTTGTAAAGTAACAAACTTTTTTTTTTAATCAGTGCAAATTTTTCTTTTCCTAAATTATTCTCTTCTTTTTAAAAATATATTTATTCTTTAATCAGGAAAAAGTGTATTTAAAATAAAAATAAAAATAATAGTGATAATTTCTAAGCCAATGTTGCTGATTTGTATAAGTGTTATGGTGTAATCATTTGTTGATATTACTGATACTGTAAATCAACACACATTATTTTTAATGTATCTTTCATTTTTGCTTATTTTTTATTGATTTTGTAAAATATGCTTTTAACTCAACCCGCATAATAATTATTTATTTAATAATTTGCTGAAAGGCCTGTATAAGTAGAGTATTATAACGTGTTAATACAGTAAAACCTGTAAAGTTGACCACCGTTGTAAGTTGGCCACCTGTCTAAGTTGACCACTTATGGTCAGGAACGGAATTAGCCCTATATTATTTAATGTAGGAAAACCTTTGTAATTTGACCACCTGTCTATATTGAACACTTAAGTACCAAATTTGGGTGGGAGTATTATAAAAAACCCTTTTTAAGTTGGCTGCCTAATTTTTACTATATTTAATTATTTATCTATTTTTGCAAAGATAAAAAAAAAAAACTTATATAAGTTCTCCAGGATAATATCTTTTATGCCATAATGTTAGACCAGTATTTGTCTGGATGGATGAAACATCAATATAAAGTTTGCCTAAACCTCTGTGTAAGTTAACTGTTCTAGAAAACTACTATGAGTCTCACTCTTTTGTTCTTTAAATAAGTTTATTCTTTTTCTTCTAATTGATCTAGTCATTTGGAAAAATTATGTATTTTTAGGGAATCTTTACAGTCAAATAAGTAAACTAACACATTTATCTTTTTAACTAAGTGCTTTAATTTTAAAGTTGTATAGGATACTTGTAAGTCATTCAGATTAAATTTATCTAATGGTATTTTAGATAATTGTTAAAAATAGCTAATTACTAATTTTAAAGTAACATTAATACCTGTTATATTTTAATTAGTCGCAAATGAATAAACGCATAGCGTAAGAAATGACAAAAAAAAAATCCACCCTCTATAAGTTGATGACTAAAGTGCTGAACCTATATAAGGTAATTAAAATTTAAGGTTTTAACTTATACTTACTTAATTAATTATCAATAAATTAACTATCAATAACATTTATTTACAATTAAGGATCTGAAATCTCCATGATTTTCTTAAAGTCAAATTGATTTTCATACAAATGCTATTAAACCAAAAAAAAAACCCGGTTTAAACCAAAAAAAACCTGGTTTAAAAAAAAAAAAAAAAAAAAGAAAAGTTTTTTTTTTTTTTTTTTTTTTTTTTTTTTTTTCAAAAAAAAAACCGGGTTTTTTTTTTTCCAACCCTGATAAAAAGTTAACTAAATAGCGGACACAAATGATTTATTTTTACTAATATACACTTTTAAACCTTAGTAGTACATTGAAAAAAAGTGAGCTTACCTTTTAAAATTTAACAATTATTTAAAAGATCCTTAATGGTTAGTTGCTTTTTAGGTACATTAAATTTTGTCATACACAACATATATCTCGGAGCAAAATGCCTAGTGCCATTCGTATATTGTCATTTTCTGCATGCATCTCATAAAAGTTCATTAAAGTACCTAAAGATTCTTCATCTTTGCTATAAGCTCTTGCTACCCAGAAAGATGCAATGTATGATTCGAAATACTTCCTTCGTAGTTTACAATGACTCAAAATAACCAACAATTTCTTTTTAAAATAAATAAATTATTTGCAATCGAGAAAATTTTTTGTGAATAGGTCAGGAATTTTGTTTGTCTTAGCCGAAATTTGTATTTTAGCCTTCATAATATGCGTGAGATACTTAGTATAATTAAATAGTAAGCCAAACGTAATGAAGCAAATGTTCGTTTTATCCCTGATTTCATATTAACCGTGTTCCTATTAAGAAAGTTCAACTGTATATTAAAATAAAAGGTTAGATTTAGAGAAAAAGGTTTAGTCTTTATTCATATTCTATTTATACTAGCTGATTCCCCGCAGAACATATGCAAGCTATAAATACAGCAATCAAACTTCACTGAGAAATAACCATTTTTAGAGTTAGTTTATCAATGTTTGATCTCGAATTAAAAACCTATTGCTAATTTGAGAAAAACATTAAGCCGAAGATATGATTTATTATCGTTTTTCCGCTGAAAACTAAACTGATGTCTCTCTATTTTGAAAAATAAGTTTTATCTTGAAATTAAGCTAATACTATTAACCTGGAGTTGAGGAAACTGCTAATTATTATTTTTGGATCAAGGTAAGCCTTAAGAAATCAAGCTAAAAAGCTTATAACTGGAAGTCTTATTGACTTAGAAATTTAGAACAAATATCATCTTGTGAAGAATAATCAGCACTTCTGATCGATATATTACATTAATATGTGCAGGGTTTTTTCACTTTCATTTTGGCGAATTTATGTGGAAATTTTCGTAAAATTGGAATAAAAAAGAACTACCGGTAGGGTTTTTTCTAACGAGTCTATAAACCTTCCTCTTGAACCATTCTGTCTATTGAGAAAAACTGCATTCAAATCCGTTGCATTGTTTAAAAGATCTAAGCTTACATGAGAAGCGACTTTGTTTTATGCTCTTTTAAGATGAGGACAGACAGAAAAACGGACAGACAACAGACTATTATTATATAGGGTATATACTAATTTTCAGTGTTATTTGTATATATTCAATCGTTGAATGTTTTACAGGAATTTCTTTAAAATTGTTTTAATGATAGAAATAATACTAAGTTGAATTATTAGAATTAAATATTTAAGAACAGGCTTAAAAATGGAAATTCAAATGAATTATACTTAAAAGTAGTTAACTACTAGGTAACTACTGTTGGCAAACAGTTAACTACTAGTTACAACTAGTTTCAGGAAAAATAGTTAACTATTAGTTGCAACTAGTTTTATTTCAACTGGTTAGTAGTTGGTAGTTAACTACTTTTTGACGAGTAGTTTCCGAACACTAGTTTTTATGCAACTATGATTGTACAGAAATGAGTAAAATGCCCCGAGTATTTTTAGATGGGAAGGCACTAATGCAGGGGCATCTGTATTGCCTGTTTGAGTATGTGTGTTATGCAGATAATGTCTGTGCAGATTTCCATATAAATTTGATCTTCCTGAAATAAGAAAGAAAATAAAATCAAGTAAAATATCAATGAAACTACCTGACTATGTTAGTGGTAACTAATGTTGCAGCAATCATCAGGAAATAAAAGTGACATTACATGAATTTTATTAATAATACTTTAATCGGAAAATTCACACAAGAAACAGAAAATCCTGTAGTATAATGACTAGCAGTATCTTCATTAATCGTACATTTTTTCCTTTTTTGGTATTAGGTTTTTTAATTAGTTGGTTATTACAGTGTATATTTAACATAGCTTTAGTACCAAACATTCATTATTAAATACTTTCAAATTCACTTATTTTCAAAGGATCAGTTGGAGTATCTGAATTCTTATACTGATGAAATCAACAGTCTTGAATTGCAGCTTGATGTAAGTAATTTGCCACTTTTATCCCTCCAAATGCTTCATATATTATTGCATTAACTACATTATTCTTTCTATTTTATCAGTGATAATTCTACAATAAAAATCTTATAATTATTCAAAAAATTCATGTGTCATTTAAAAAATTGATGCTAAAAATCAAACTTAAAAAATTTTTAAAAAGTGGAAAAATATAGTGAGTATGAGTACCAAAAAATATCTTGATTAATAAATTGAAATTATGTGATTATTTATTCAATAAAAATTTATTGTGTAAAAAGATTTGTTTATGCTAAAATCTTTTCCAAAAAGTAAAGTTTAAGAAATGTCAAGTTTGTAGGACTTGTGTGAATGGGTATAATTATGCTTTATTTCTAAATAGCCTAATTAAGGTCCTTTCTCTTTGATTCAGTTCTTAAGTTCAGTTATTAGCTGTTATTAAATAGGAAAGACACTATCTTGTTTCTGTAATATTTGTATTTTGTAGTAATTGCATTCTACTTACCACACTGAAGTAATATTTCATAAGTAGAGAATTGTCTAAATTTAAGAATTTTTGAAGTTTACTGAATAATTGAGGTGTGTCTTAGAAATAATGCTTTTGTTATAAGAACACTTTAAACCCTCTTCTAGCTAAATCTTTACATTATTCCAATAATGGGGCCTTGTTATGAAAGTCAAATGTTAGGGCGGTATCTAGGGTTTGAAATTAGCGATCATTTGTCTTATTTTGCAACTCTAATTTTCGGTTTCATGGTTATAATTTTTCATCCAGTGGTCTTTGACATCTAAGATATCAAAAATGAAGCCTTTCTGAAATATTATTTTCTTGAAGCTGAAAATTAGAGTTGCAAAATACGACTACGGTCCATTAATTTTAAACCCTGTTGGTACTTCTAACAATACACGTACATTTTCATATTATTTAAAAACATGCTCAGAAAAAGAACCTTCCTTATTTCCTTAGCAAATTGTTGTGGTACACAAAGAAACAGTAAGAATAACAGGGGTGCCCACCCCGAAAGCACGATGTTACCCCCTCCTGAAAGGAGGTATGGAGCCTCCTCAACAATGATGACCCCCTCCTCCTAATTAGCTAAAACCTGAACCCCCTGAAAATTTCAATGGTGCAGTGTGAGGTCCTCTTGTTTAAATAAAAGCGTATTCTTAGAGTAAAAGAATACAAAGGTTCCCATAATAGTAATGTCACCGGAAAATATGTGTAAAACTGCGTTGTATCTGTGTATTGGTGTTTTTGTAATGGTTAATTTCAGTGTTATCATTTCAGGATGCAAATGCCACTTTTCGAAACACTTTAAGTGAATACAGTCAAAGATTGAAACTAATAGCTAAAAAATTAGGCAAGTGTGTCCAGATTGCAAGGCCTTATTATGAAGCGGAAGAAGCATGCCAAGCTGTAATTAGCACATTTCATTTTGTTCTTGAAAACTACTTTTTCATAATGAATTAAACATTTTTGCATTTCTTTAATGTATAATTTTTCATGTGTTTGTAATTTCAATTAGATCATTTGAGTAAATTTTGAGATTATTTTATGATTATGTGATCTTAAGCCTATAATGTATCATGTTAATAGTGACTGTTTAGCCATCCTGCAGTTGGCAGTCCAAAGTTACGTGTTAAGTGGCTGAGATATCTTGTCAAGAACTGCAGGGTAGTTAGTGTGCTGCTATCATTTACATTATTAGTGTACTTCATTTTAAAATGTTTTGAAAAATGCTAAAGATTTTATATCCAAAAGTGCAGGCACAGGCATTTGAGATAGGATTTAAAATTACATTTATAATACCTTATAAATATGAAAAAAAACAAATACGACAACCAGCAACAAGCACAGAGCCCAGCTAGGCTGGTCCTAGTCAATTTAACTGTCCCCAATGAATATCACAAGCTTTCTTAAAAGTTTTTACCACACTGCAAGTAACAGGCGCTTCCAGTAAAGTATTCCAACTGCCTACAACCCTATTGAAGTAGTAATCAGGGTTGGAAAAAAACCTGGTATTTTTTTGAAAAAAAAGCAAAAAACCCGTTTTTTTTTTGTTTAAACCAGGTTTTTTTGGTTTAAACCGGGGTTTTTTTTTTTTTTTAAACCGGGTTTTTTTTGGTTTAAATAGCATTTGTAGGAAAAACAGTTTGACTTTTGGAAAATCATGAGGATTTTAGATCATTAATTGTAAAAAAATGTCATTAGTAATTAATTTATTGATAATTAATTAAATAACTAAGTTAAAACCTTTAATTTTAATTACCTTATAAATATAGTTTTTATTTTTCCAGAAAGTTACCTACAGTGAAACATGCGTAAGTTGACCACTTACGGTGCACCACTTTAGTGGTCAACTTATAGAGGGTGGAGATTTTTTTTCTTACACTATGTATTTATTCATTTGTGACTAATTAAAATATAACTTCATGTATTAACGTTACTTTAAAATTAGTAATTATCTATTTTTTAACAATTATCTAAAATATTATTATATAAATTTAATCTAAATGAATTACAATGTATCCTATACAACTTTAAATTTAAAGAACTTAATTAAAGATAAATATGTTAGTTTACTTAGTTGATTGTAGAGATTCCCTGAAAATACATAATTTTTCGAAATGGCTAGATCAATTAGAAGAAAAAGAAGAAACTTATTTAGAGAACAAAAGAGTGCTCATAGGTAGTTTTCTCGACTGGTTAACTTACAAAAAGGTTTAGGCAAACTTTATATTGTTGTTTCATCCATCCAGACAAATACTAGTCTAACATTATAGCATAAAATATACTATCCTTTAGAGCTTATTTAATTTTTTTTTTTATCTTTGCAAAAATAGATAAACAAATAAATATAGTAATAACTAGGCAGCCAACTTACTAAGGGTTTTTTTATAATACTCTTACCGAAATTTGGCGTACATAAGTGGTCAATATAGAGAAGTGGTCAAGTGTTAGAACAAAGGTTTCCCTACATTTAATAATATAGGGCTAAGTCCATTCCTGACCAAAAGTGGTCAACTTAGACAGGTGGCCAACTTACAGAGGTGGGCAACTTTACAGGTTTTACTGTATTAACATATTATAATACTCTACTTATACAGAACTTTCAGTAAATTATTAAAAAAATAATTATTATGCGGGTTAAGTTTTGACAAAAGCATATTTTACAAAATCAATAAAAAATAAGCAAAAAAGAAACATATATTAAAAATAATGTGTGTTGATTTACAGTATCAGTAATATCAAAAAATGATTACAAGTCTCTTACTGTAGATATATTTTACTTTAAAAGTAAAAAAATCCTTAAACTTATTGGATTTAGCAATGATAACACTTATAGAAATCATCAACATTGGCTTAGAAATTATCACCATTATTTTTATTTTTTTCAAATACAAACTTTATTTATCCTGATTAAATATATTTATAAAAGCAAAAGCAATTTTATAAAAGTAGTACAATGTACAAACTTTATTTTTCCAGATTAAAGATTACATATATTTTTAAAAAAGAAGAGAATAATTTAGAAAAAAAAAAGAAAAATTTGCACTGATTAAAAAAAAGTTTGTTAATTTATAAATTCCGTAATTCATTATTTATCTAACGCTGTGTTTGTAATTTCTGCATAAATTGGATTTTGCAATGTTTTATAATGTGTAAAATAAATGAAAAAAGGTTTAGTTTAAAAATTGCTATCTGTAACATACATTTGCAAATTGGTCATTAAGAAGATACTTTATTATTTCTAATATATATTCTTTACCTCCAGGTATTACAATTGCAATATCATTCAATTTTTATGATGACTGAGAAGAGTTTTTCTTAAATTAGCTTTTTCGGAGGTAATTTTAGAAAAACCCAAATAGTCTGATATGTAGATAGGAGATGAGAAAAATTTGTACTGTTAAAAAAAAGCTTGTTAATTTACAAATTCATTAATTATCCAGTGCTGTGCTTGTAAATTCTGCATAAATTGAATTTTGCAATTTTTAATAATGTGCAAAATAAATGAAAAAAATATTTGGTTTAAACCAAGTGGTTTTTAAAAAAAACCATTTGGTTTAAACCAATGTGGTTTAAACCAAACAACCCTGGTAGTAATTTTTCCTAATTTCAAGATTAGCCTGCGATTGGAAAAGCTTAAAACAATGACCTCTGGTTCTACTTTCAGCACATAGCTGTAGTCCATCAACATTTCCCATTTTAATGAATTTAAACAACTGAATCATGTCCCCTCTAACTCTCCTTTGTTCTAGACTATACATATTGAGCCTTTGAAGCCTAACCTCATAATCTAAGTCTGAAAGAGCACTTACCAACCTAATAGCTCTCCTTTGAAGCCTTTCCATTAAAGTAATATCCTTCTTTAGGTAAGAAGACCAAAAGTGAACAGCGTACTCCAAACGTGGTCTTACCAAACTTCTGTATAATGGCAATACAACTTCTTTAGACATGTTCGAAGTAGCCTTATTGATAAACCCAAGCAATTCTAATCTATGTGGTAATTCTAATTTGTTTCAAAATTCTTTTTAATTTTAAAAGTAAATATTATGACTCTATAGTGAATTTGGAAATAATTCTGCAAAAGTTTTGTTGCCAACATCATTGGAGTATAATGTTTTCCCCTGCAGGCAATTGTCATGCAAGCAGTCTCTTATTCTAGGTAAAAACTAAAAAAAAATTCAAATTATCCAGTTTGTTGAATTTTCTTGCGCAACTTTCGTTGAGCTCTACCTAGCTTATTTTCTGAACAGAAACAAAATGTCTAAAAATAAAAATAAATCATTATTGTTAGTTTGCTATTTTAAAGTTTTTCATTTTCCCCCATCATCACTATGGCATTACAAATGCACTTATTACAAATATGTAGCAAGCAGTGATTGAAAGCTGTTGCTATGTGAATAAAAATTCTTTTTGAGAAAGATATTTGCATAGTAATGGCTCGTTCTGCATTAATTTTAATTTTGTCGTTTTTTGTAAGATAAAGAAAAAACTTAATTTTTCTCCTTTAAAAAAGATTTTTTTATTGAAAATTTAGAAGAGATATATTCTCTCTTTCCCTTTTTCTTTTGATCTTGTATTTGAAACATCTCATAATTTCAAGAAACAAAAGATTGACATACATAGTGCTAGCTGATTTTTTGTTAGATGTTCTAATAAGTCCAATGTGATTCGGGACTCAAGTCCAAGTGGTTTAAGATTCATTTTACCTAAAAGACACCTTTTATCTAAAAAAAGTTTGCTTTTTAAAATTTGTTATACCACTTAAGATTGATAAAGAATTACATTTTATGAAACATTCTGCTTAAATATGGGCTTTGCAGTTATTTATTTAAACCTCAATTCAATTTCTATGGGTGAAGAAAATACATATAATGATTTTCGTGTTTTTCGTCAAAATTTGTTTGTCTGTGGATTTCTATATAGTAGTCTTTGCTTTAAATTAAAACTGAAGTATAAGAAAAAAAGTTGTAAGTAATGCAATACGAAAGAAAATGTGGTGGCAACATAGTTACATCATTTAGAGAATGAAAACTCATCTTACTTAAAGTTGTAAATACCATCAAAAAAGTTACGTATGCCTGTATGTACCTTTCCACTTGACTAAAAATGGGAAAATATGCATATATATGTTTGTTTTCCTGTAAAATATTTTCTCTTCCAGGTGTATACGGTTTAAAGCAACGTATTCCTTTTCAAAACTATAAGCATTATTGACATCCCTGAATGTGCTTTATTCTACTTAGTGTTTTCACACAATTTAATCCACTTCTGCTTAAATTGTTCCCATTTTAAATTCCTTTTCTTTCTAGGCTAAAGTTGAGTGTGAAGAGGCTGCTATTCGATACCATAGAGCTTGTGGTGTACACAAGGAAACTAGAGAGACCATAGCTATGGCCGAAAAGAAATTTAATTCAAATAAAGATGACTATGAATTTGATGCTGCTTGGCAAGAGATGTTAAATAGGGAAACAATAAAAGTAATCTATTTTTCTCTCTCTTAAAATTTTCTCTCTTGTAAAAAAAAAAACTACATTGTAAGTCAAGGCAAAATTCTAAAGTAACAAAATTTAGTTGATGGGTAGGAAAAGACTTTCTTCTTAACATGGAAAGCCAATGCAACTACTCTACTTTCGGTTAAGCTTTTTTTAACAAATTAGATAATCTATCTAGAAGCCAAAAGTAATAAAATATTTTGAAATTTCCTCAAACTGATAATTTTACATGCATTTATTTTTTTAAATGTGTAAATATTTTTTATGCATCTGTACAGATAATAAACAATTTCTTGCTAATGCTTTGTTATTTAATTAAAGTATTATGAAGCGTAACTCCTTTATACTGTAGGAAACTAGTCTTTAGCTTTGTAGATTTGGCACTTGCCAGATTTTTGGCTAACATAGCCTTTACAAGTATTGATTGATTACTATAAATATCACTGTTCTCTGTATTTTTATTTTATTTATTAATTTTTTGTTAATTTGCAATTTATGGATATTAATATTTTTTAAGTCATGAAATTGTAGATGAATGTAAAGTATTTACTATAAAATTTGTTAATGTTAAAAATTGCCTCAACTTCCAGTTAATGAATGCAGAAGCTTTGAAAAAAGAAAGTGAACAAGAGCATAAAAGAACTACTCAGACTTTTGCTGCTGCAGTCCAAAAAGTTAAAATATTGGAGCAAAAACTTAAAAAAGACATTGTGAAATCAAGGTTCTTATTTCATTTTTTTTAGAAGTTTATTTATTATTTATCTTGTCATATTCTTAACAGTAGGTTTCATTTCATTTTAGGTCATATTTTGAACAAAAGAAAGTGTTCCTTAAAGTATTACAAGTAAGTGCTTTGAATTAAAATCTTCTTTTGTATGTATGTATTATTCAGGGGAGAAATTCAATCCATATACAAACTCAACATTTTAACTTTTTGAAAAGGAACATATCAGTATATTAAGTAGACTGCCCAAGTCATTCAAAGTAAGTATTGAGCAAATGCAACTTTAATGCATTTAATCTTCATTAAAAAAATTATAACCATAAAATAAGAATTAAAAAATTGAAGAAAAAAAAAGTTAAAAAAAAAAAAACTTTTGCAATTCCTTGTAATGAGAGATGATTGTGGTGAATTTCTGGTTCTAAAGCCTCTAAAGGTATTTAAATTTTAACACTTTAATATCTTTTTTCTTTTCTTTCTTTAATTTTTTTTTTTACTTGGTTTGCTTTATATGCTGATCAACTTTCACATTTATGGCTTCATCAACTTTCAGATAGATTTTTCCTGAGCCCAACATACATTGATTATATCATATATCAATTTTCATGTAATTTAATAGGAAAAAATAAGTAAATAAATAGTTGTATTCTGAAATAACTACTTTTAGATCAGGTACTATGTTCAAAAGCTATTTGACACTGAAATAGGCTTGTCTAATGGTTTGTACTGTTGTACAGGAACCTAATTATTCAACTATCATATTTGTTTTTGCATTTGTACATTTTTGTTGATCTGGCTTTTTTGTAAACTTTGTGCAGTAATATATTTCTTGCCTTGTGCAGTATATATTTCCTTTATCATATCAGTTTGCATTTTGTGAAATGTAACATTTTCTATAAGCTTAAGCAGACTAAGTTAATAAACAAAAATTTCCAAAAGTATTCACAATTTCGGCACCACTGTTAATTGACCCCCCCCCCCCCATTCTGATTTCCAAAATTTGTCAAAAATGCCTCGATTTTACCACAAGCATAATAGTAAAAATTTCCCTTTTTACTCTTTTGTCTCTTCTTTTAAATTTATTATATATATATATATTTTAAATAGGATCTGAAAAACAGGGTAGAGTCTTTACAGAAAGCTGTTATGGATTCCAAAGCATCTTATGCTACATGCCTTCATAATTTAGAGATGATTTCTAGTGAAATTCATGAGAGAAGAAAAATGAATTTACCTCCAAGGGAACCTGGTGTTGGTGCAGAGTGGGATGCTAAACTCAATTCTGAAATTTGTAAGTTCTGTAAATGGGAAATATGTATTTATATTATACATTCAGTAAAACCTTATGTGAACAATATCCAATAATTCCATGATAAATCATTCTAATCCTCTATATAACAATAATGTTTTTAGGCTCCGAGAATTTGCAATGCATACAATATGATCTTATTCATCATTTAATTTAATAATGTGCTGAACATTTTAAAATCTGCTGCGTAAAATGATGTTCTTTTTCTCCTCTGAAGAACCGGTTGTCATTTCCTATTCTTCTGCATCAATAATTCCGTTTCATATGTTGGTAAAAGCAAAAAGATTTCTGTCACCAGCCTGTTCTCTAAAACTGTGTCTGCCTTTTGCTTTTATTTAAGGTTTGAAAAAATGCCCAGCCCACCTGGTTTTCTTTTATATTGGTTTTAGATGAATGAGCCAGGATTTTCAGGAAACTTTTAAAAACAAGCAAATAAGATTTTAATTAGAGATTCAAGAATATTGAATGTTTACCACAGATATGTAATAAGACATGTTAGCCTTAACGCTAAAAACATTTTCTCTACATCTACAATTAATTTACTAAAGAAAAGTTTAATCTTTAGTACTCTTTTGAAAACTTACTTTGAGAGTAAAAGCGGGTGTTTTGAGACATCCTCGACCAGAAACGTTAAGTGTGTAGGAAATCACATATCAACATGGCTGTGCATGTTGGGAGTGACGTAACTAGTCAGCCGTGATTGGCCGAGGGGGGTAGGCGGATATGCCACATGCCAACCTCTCATTGGTTGCTTTAGAACTCGGTCAACATTACGTTATGCTAATGAAGGTGTGTATTTAAGAGGAAGCTCTGGTCGACGGAAGCACTTCTTCTGTTTTTCTCAACCATGTTGTAACTTCATCGATTGAGCATTTAGTTATCGGCTCGTTGCTCGAAAGAGCCTTTGCTAATGTAGCGTTTGCTATAAAAGCCCGATTTTCGCGATGCTAGTCATATTTTAAACCAGTGATTTTTGGCTTCAGGTTATTTTAACAATGTTGTAGTTTTTTTTTGAAGTTTAAATAAATGTTATAGTTTTTACAAAGTCTTTATGAATCATTTATCTTCAAGATCGGGTAAGGCATACTTGACAACTTCCGCTAACTCTGCAATTATATTAGATTCATAGGATGCTACAAGTTGCAACTTTGTTATCCAATTTGAATGAACATGATATACTGTTATCAAGACATACCTATATAAAAAAGCAAAATAGTCCAAAAAGAAAAGAGGAAAATTTCAGATCTTGGCACTGCCAAATATTATAACATTTACTTTGTTTCTGAAATAAATTTTTCAAAAACCAACTTTACTTAAGACCCTATTAAAAATGTTTGATATCAATAACATCTTTTCAAAATCAAATGAAAACTCAATAGTTAATTTCCTGTAAAAATTTTGAAAAGTTAGAAATGATCATTTATGAGATGTCTGGCAATATGAATCATGTCATTATTTTACTTACGATATTATAGTCCTTTTCTGTAAATTCTTAATTTTTTAAAATTATTTATTTAAACTTTCAAAACTGCCTGAATTTATTTCAGACATATTCTCTTATTTGTAACGAGTCTCTGTGTTATATTTCCTTACAATAATCAAATTTTCTTCTCTAGTATTAGCAATTTACTTTTACTGCTTTTAAAAGTGAATATTTGCAACATGCCCCGTAGCAGAATTTTCTGTATAAATCTGCAGCACAAATTTCCGAAGTTAAAATTTATCTGCTACATCAAATAATGTGGAACCAAATTTACAATCATAAAAAAAAGTAAACTATGCATTTTAAAATAGTTTACATATAAGAGTAATGCATGCAGACAATAAATAAATATTATAATTATTCAATTTATAAATAAATTAATAAAATCTAAAATTGACATGCAATTAATGCAAGCTAAGAGAAAATGAAGTAAAGACAATACAACACAGTTAATATTTGAAAATTATTTATTATATAACTTAGTGAAAACAGGGTAAACATTTTTCTGAGTCATAATTAATCATACTAACTACTTTTGAAGTAACATGTTAAAAAGCTAACTTTGTGGACACATGCTTAAAATGTTGAAAAAAGGAAATCCCATTTTTTTCAAGTAATGAAGCTTTTAAAAATTTACTTATGTCATAATAAAGGCATCCATATCTGATGTGCCAAATTTTTCCAATAACTGATCGTTTTTCCAATAACATTTTTCCATCTTCCAATGACAAAAAATTTTTGTTAGGTGGCTAATTAATCTGCAAACGTCAATATAGATCTGCTGCGCTTTTGTGCTGCGCGATTTCTGCTACAGAGGCAGCATGTCTTTAAGAAAAAATTTTCAATTGATGACACAAAATTCATTTTGTACTGCTATTAAAATGCAGCATATTATATGAAAACATGTCTTCTTATAAAAACTTAACTGGTAGGTATGAAATGACTATTTTTGCTGCTACAAAATTGTGCCGAAAGTGGATTTTGGATTTTCCAGCGCTGCGGTAAGGGCTTATGTTAGTTTTCTTTCTTTTTAGCAATTCATCCTCCTTTGCCATTACTTCAGCAGTGGGAAACTGAAAGTCAGAAAACTGACAGTCTATCTTCTACTACAGATGCAGATATTGCTTCTGATTTGGAACATTTGTGCCAGGATATGTCATTAGAACCTAGTACGTGTCTTGATACTCTAAATTATTTCGTGCATACTAAAAAAAATAATGTTTTGAAAAAAAATCATCTGATAATAAAGTTTCATAGCATCAATTATTCCTTACTTCTTTTTTAAAATTCAGTGCATTTTCAAAGTTGTTTGAAGTTACTCATTTAGTATTGGTTATAGAAGTAGCTAGTAGTTTTTTCACACTTGTAGAAGTAACATTCACTTCACTATTTTCCGAATCAATGACACATGTTATATTACTTTAGCAGTTTAATCTTACTTTTTTGAAATGTTTTCTTTCTCTATATGATCTCACATAAACTGCTTGCAATGAAATATGCAATATTTCATTGCAAGCAGTTTATGTGAGAATTCTAGGCTCAGAAAGTGATTATTGAATTATTAAATTTTTTATCATAAGGCTTTTTTAAATTACTTTTTCGTGTTTGGAAAATATATTTTAGTAAGAAAAATTTCAATTTCCTTTAGACTTCAGGCTTCCAACTCAGCACAGTCTCAAAGATTTTAAGCCATCATTACACACTGAAATATGTGATGATACGTGTGCCAATACCAGCGGATCTGGTGATTTACCTTTGCCATCCAATGCCATGCCGTCCTGTACTCCTTCTACTTCTGGTGCTTTTTGTGAAGATACTTTTCAAGAGGTGGATTTAAATTCATAATTAATACTATTGTCCTAGGATGTAAGAGAATTCTAGTTTTTTTTATGATTCAGATGTTCTGCTCTAGATTAAAGATATTTCACTTTATGAGTTTAAATCAATACTCATGAAAATATTTTATGTATTTTAAGTGTTATTTAAAATGTATATGTCTGAAATGCTGTGAGTTTAGTTTTTGTTTGAACTTGTGTTCTTAACAGAATGCACCTGAATTAAACCTAATATGATTTTATTGATAGCACAATTTTGCTTTGTTACAATTCATTAGATGAAATTATTATCTTGCAGAGCGCACAGTGGTGCAAGTTTAGCCACTTATGCTGCATTGTGCTGTTTATCGAATCCTATACAAAACGACACTCAAAGAAAGATGTTAGATTTTAGTGAAAATTATGTCAGGCTGTTGAAAAATTAAAAGGAAAATCTCCTTGCAAGTACTGAACATACACAAGAAGCACATGAATTGTGCTTGAATCTTTTTGCGTCTGCTTTTGGTTCCATGCGTCTTTTTTTTTTCTAAAAAGTAAACTACTAAGTATATTAGAAAAATATTTTGCATAATACAAAAATATGTTTCTTAAGGCCCCCCCCCCCCCACCTTCCTTCCCACACACATAAACAGACAAATGGAAACTTATTTCTGAACTGAAATAAAATTTACATGTTAAAATAAAGTTTCAAACATATAAATAGAAACACCATAAGTATATGATTTTTCCTCATAATGATTGCTCATTAAAAGCAAAAAAAAAAAAAAAAAAAAACTTCAGCTTTTTCTCTTTGGCGATGATTTGAATTTAAAAAAAAAAAATTCATGGAGTAAAATGATTTGTAGGCTTTATATATTTGGTTTTAACTTTTGTGGCATGGCCGTGTCATATATACATTTCCTATAAATGCCTTTCACAGCCCAGCGTGTCATCTATGCTGTCTAGAAAATGAACTAAGTCATGGTCAGGTGATGCATATGTGCTTTTTAAGCTGTAACATTTTTAAAAACTCAATTGATGGCACCCTATGTTCATTACTCTTGAACTAAACAGTTTTAAGACCCTGACCTTTAACTGGTTCGTATTATGTCTAGCATTCATATTTTTCTCCCCTCAGCTGATGCGTGGGAAACGAAGCATGAGAATGAAAGACAGAGATCCTTTCTTCAACTCTCCAGATGGCATAAATGTGTGTTTCTGGCATCTATCAAATTTTAATTTTTATTACTATATGGAGTCTTTTTGGATTTTTACCCTCAGTTCTGTACAATCTGATACTACTTTTGTACTGTGAATACTATTTTTCATTTAAAAGCTTTGAATTAGGTGAAAAGCAGTGATGACTTTGATCCGAAATTCTCCGACATTTCCGAAAATTTCAAATGCCTGTTCTGAAAATAAAATAATAATAATGAAAAAATTGGTTTTCCGAAAAGTTTTCAACCTATTAATCTTAAAATTTCTTTGACGAATAATATCTGCTCTTTTCTGTCCTCCGTCAGACTAACAAAATATTTTGTCCTACTTTAAAAAACTTTCAATAACGTTTCCAGGGGGAAAAAAAGAGTCTTTTGGTATTAATAATTAATATTAGACCTTTCATTTAATTATTACTTAAAGCGTTTTTTTTTGAGACGTATCTACGTATTGCCTGGTGGGTTGGGGGGGGGGGGGGATCTTGTTCACCTAAGTATGTATGTAATCTTTATTTTAAATTAATGGTGCATACTTTTTCTGAAAATTTTGTGTGAAGTTTCCAGAATTTCTTTTCACTGAGAATCACCCAAGGTGAAAAGATGGAAAACTTTTAAAACTTAATTTGCTAATCTTTTTTATTTTTGTTTTTTCAGTGTAAAATATAAATTTTTTTAACTGCTCAACTTACTGTTTATTTCAGAAATGTTGTGTGGTTTATTGAAAATTGGGTTTTATTTAATAGATGGGTGGTTTAGTGATCTTCTACTGAATTCTGTTTCAATACTAAATGTATTATTCATTGGAAAGGTGTGTTTGAAATAATTAAGAACTGAAGCTAAATGAGAGAGAGAGAGATTTAATGTTGGTAGACAAGCAAGCAGGCTTGAATAGTTCTAGACGGAACTTCTGGATATCTACCTAAAACCACTATAAACGTATTAAAACCTGTTCCAAAACATAGTTTAACTGCTTCAAAATTAGTATTTTTCCTCTTCAAAAGCTGCTTTGAAACCACTTTGCCACTTGCACCACTGAGCACATTTAGTTTGATTTAGATCTGACATTTTAAAGGAGGGAGGCAGAATAAACATGCTTCCACTGTTACATTTCTGAAGATGTTGATGTTGCTGTATGTTCACTCTTGTGATGCATTTATTGATCTGCTTGAAACTATCAAAAATATGTTTTTATGATGATATTTATTAAAAAAAAAGAGATATTTAACTGTAGTGAAACCTCTGTGGGTGGTCACTCTTTTATGTGATATCTTTTACTTTTATATGAATCATCAACTCTTTGTGAAAACTCTATGTAAAATTTATCTTTTTCAAGTTCTTTGCTAGAAGAACAATGCAAGTTCTTTTAGTGTTTGCATTTACAAAGCATGCAAAAGATGTTTATTTCTTCATGTGATCTTGTATACCTAATCTCGCCAGATGTTACTAATTTATTTAGTTTTTATTTTAATTATTAATGAATCAAAATACAGTACCCTTCTTAGCATTAAAGATCTGTATTCTATTCATGATTTGAATCTTGTTTTTTTTTTTTAGTTTCTAATGACTTAAATTTATAGAAAATATCGTAAATGTATTTCTTATTTAAAATACATTTTTTTTTCCTTTTTATAACTTTGTTAGCATCACAGTAGCTTTTGATTCATGCAATTGTTGCAGAATTTAAGCCTTCTGATGCTATTAACTGACTGAAAACAATAATCAAATCATACTACAAAATGTCCTCTGCATAAGTATAGAAGTAGTTTTCTAAATGAATAAAAATTAAAAAGTCAGTTATATTTCCATAAAATTATGTATTTCAAACTAGATTGTTCTTTGATTTATTTGTACATTATTTACTAGATGAAAAATTCAAAGGAAAAAACTAAAAAAAATGCCAGTGTTTGACTTAGAAAATTTGATAGTAAATGTTTTAAAATATTTTTTTAAAATTAAAACTCTCCTTGATCATAATATTGCATTAGAATTTTATTCAGTCGAAAACTTCAAATATTTCAAAACTAAATGCAACTCTAAAAATTCTCTCCCCTTTTTTTCCTTAGTGCAATTTTTATTCAAAAAAGCATCAGGTCCATTGCAGTAAAGCAGGAATATGTGAATACAAATAAATTGAAATTACACAAATAAATTGAGCTTTTTGACAAAAATAACTTTTGTAACTTAATCAGCTACTTTTTTCCTTACAGCTCCAAGGAAGGAATTTAATGTTATTCAGAAATATGTTAATGAAATTTTTCCTTGCTAGATTGAATATTTGTACAGTTGTAATGTTAACATAAAAAGTAGTAATCATTTACAATATAGACTAAAAATATTTGAAAATGAAAATTACATATTTTTATTCTAAATATTTATTTTTACAAAAATTATTAAGGTTTTGAATTATTTCTAATCATTAAAACTTTATAAATAAACTTTGGTTTGAAGGAAGTTAAAATATTTTCATAAAAGCTTATGACAATCAGTAAATGTAAGGAATATATTTAATTTTTAAATTAATATTTTAAGTATTTGAATCATAAATGATTTTAAAATAATTATATCATTCATACATTTAATTCAATTGTACTTTATTTTTCATTACAGAGTCTGTAATATTTTTAAAAATCTCTTTCGTTATTTAGTTTAGCTATTCTTTCTTTCTTTCTGAGCTTTAGCTCTATAGATTGTTAAGGCTTGCGATCGAAGCGCCTTGCCTTCTTTTCTTATGGTGAAAATAAACTGTCCTGTGTTTTCTTTCCCTCTTTTCCTGTCTTTTCTTGTTTAGCTATTGAATTTTAAACAATGCATTTTAAGGATTATTATTATTACTGTTTTGTTTTATTTTTTTTATTGAAGCTAAATATACATATTTTATTTATTTGGTTATGTCTTTTTTTTAGTAATGCTCTAATTTCACCATAACAAAGAGATATGTTGTTCTAAAAGTTTGAAGTTCTATTCAGTTGTTTGTTATTTGTTGAATAATATTTATTGTGAATGATTCTCCTAATTGTGCATAACATTTCTGAAAGCTATGAATTTCTGTTCGTAATGATCTATAAAATGCAATTCAAACTAATGACGGAAAATGATTGGTTAGGGTAGACCGGGGGAATGCCGCCACCTTAAGGAACTTCAATTTTTATCACCATCAAAAATCGTATTTACGAGCTAGATAAATTTTTGGAACATAGTACGCAATCTTAAGAATGTATGTGAAATTTGTCATCAATAAACCTTTAAAGGAAATAGTCATAAAAAATTAATTTATTAACCGCTGCACTGTGGCGGTATTACCCAGGGAGCTAGGGTAATCCCGCCATGCACCTGGGGTAATGACACCAGCCAATATGACTAAAATACTAAGAAGGAAAATTTATTGAAATTTTTTTATGCAATTAGCATTACAATATAGGAAGTGAAAAGCAAAAGAAATGACATTTTTAGTTTATACGAGTGAAAAAGCAGTGCTATTTTAAATTTATCTGATTTCTTAAAATTTACAAAAATCACAAATGTAGTTTTCAGCTGTTTCAGCATCGCTACACTCTGAATGCACCCTCTTTCCACAACAAGTGCATCTGTACCATAGTTCGTTGGTTCCATATTCATTGCATATGGCACAAAGTTGAATGTTTGGATAGCCTGGATCAAAAAAGATCATCATTATCATTGTCGTCACACAACTTTTAGACGTCGATGTTCTCCTCATATGAAGAGTTTTCAAAACTAAAAAGCCGCTTGCCCCTTTTCTTAACAGAATTATTCATTTTCTTTTGCCGTGTTGTCACTGCTTTTTCTTTCCTTGCCTTGGATTCAGTTTTGATGGACATTCCTAAAACCTTAGCTGCAGATTTTCTTTCGGCTTGTTCCTTTTTCAATGTCTTTTCCTTTCTTTTAGCTACTGTTTCTTCTAAAGCTGCCTGTTGCTTGCATTTTCAAGATTATTTTCTTCACCAGTTTCTTCTAAGATCATCTTCTCTGCCTGTTCTTGATTGGCTCCAGATTTTAAACAGGGAAGAAATCTTCTTCCTTGAAGATGTTTGAGCTTACTGGTTTGAGCTGGCTCCCAGTGCTGCGAAATCCTGATACTCTCTTCTTTATTGTTGCAACTGACATATAAGCGCCATAAAAGATTGATGCTATGTCATAAGGAGTGATTTTCTTGTAGGTGCTTGCTCTCATAAACTTGTCACCCTCCTTATTGAATGCTCTTTTCAGAGGTCGAAAAAATGAGACGTCGAGAGGTTGGATCTTGTGTAAGGTATGTGGGGGGATTGAGAGCATGTGAATGTAGTTTTCACGACAAAATTCATAGCTTTCCAGGGACACGTGGCTCCCATGGTTATCGCGGTTAAGTAGAACAGGATCTTCCATCGAGAATTTCACTATTTTCTGAAAATACTTGAGCCAATCTAAAAAAATGTTCTCATTGGACCAGCCGTTATGGGAACAGGTATATACAGAACCAGCAGGTCCCCCCTCTTTCCAACAACGGTGACTTTTTTACAAAACACAATGAAGGAACCAAATTACTAGATACGAAATTTATTTCCATTCAAAATTAATTAATATCGACATCTCAAAGCTATACTTTCTGGCTCTTGGTAAGTTAATAAAAAGTAACCTAGCTCCTAAATCCTTCGAAGATTTCCAAAAACGTTTTTACTAAGCACAGTTTACTTTTGCGCATTTTCGCTCCTTTAAAAAATTGTTTTTGACCTATACAGTGGAAAGACGCGTCCGGGGGTAATGCCGCCACAACGGCGGCATCACCCCGGGAGAGGTGGCATCATAACCCCGTTCCGAAAAGATGAAAGAAACTTAGATTTTAAGACATCAAAACAAACGGAAGTGATCAATATTGTTGATTAAAATGTAGGCTAAAATATCTAGTTAAAGGTTATTCATAGCAAATGCAGGCATTGTAACATCTAAAGGTACATACCTCAGCTTATTCAAAGTGGAAAAATAAGATCAAACTCCTTCAACACAATATTCGTCACTGTAAAACCAAAACAACGCGTACCATGGCTGCCCTCCACTCGGGGCATTAGTTGCGACATTGGTCACTATAGGTCAGGAGCGGTCAGGCCGGCTGACCGGTGTCCTTGACTAGAATACCAGGAGTGGTGGCAATCCCCCGGTCTACCCTATCAGAGGGTCTGATAAACTTGGGATTCATAGCATGTGCAATCAATTTCAGAATCAAATGTAGAGTGAATTTGCTGAAAAAATTGAGAAAATATCATCTTAAAATCAAATGAAAGTAAGAATTGCAGATTCGAAGCATGTGTCTGCAATTCTTATAGCTATTTGGAGTTTTAACATTGCTTTCATCATTTTAGCTTATTGTAGAAGTAAAGACTTTATTTTTTCCGATAACTTTGTCAACTTTTAATGATACTTTTATTTTTTGTTTTAATTTTGTATGAAACTTTAAAATATTAACAGAATAAAATTTGTCATATTTTTTAAAAACGTATTTAATTTTAAAATTGTTTCAGTAATATAGTTGTATTAAGATTTTATCCTGGCTTTTAAGTTTTTTGGTTCGATTTAGTTGATATTTTTCATGTACAAATATAATTACAAATTAATTCAGAACTTGCGTCAAAAAGAGTAACCTGAGAACTTGTGCGTGAGAATTCTTCTCATACCACCTATTTCCCCTCAAAAAATGATAGTAAGTAAAATATTTTGATTAAAAAGCTTATTCTAAACACCAAATGTTACCCAAAATAATAATAATTTTCAAAATATATTGTACAGGAGTACTGTTTTCATGATGTATTATGTCAGGCCATTTTTTTTTTTTTTTTTTGTGGGTTACAAAATGTTTCCTATGAAACAAAGAAAAAATTGCTTCTGCAAACTATGTCTATTTTACAAGAACATTTTTTAGCCAGAGCCATTTGAACCAACAACCTTCCTCCTGAAGTCCTCCTCTAAATTA
The DNA here is from genome assembly GCA_038502835.1 of Octonoba sinensis. Classification (NCBI taxonomy): domain Eukaryota; kingdom Metazoa; phylum Arthropoda; class Arachnida; order Araneae; family Uloboridae; genus Octonoba; species Octonoba sinensis. The sequence goes on from CM076604.1 coordinate 69,788,443, forward strand.
AAAAAAAAAAATCAGTACAAAGAAATTTAAATGATTCAATAACGATACTATGTAATTGATTTATTCGTTTATTTTAGTCTATTTAGGTACATACCTACTTTAATATTTGTATAAATAAAGTATAAAAAAATTGTGTTCGGTAAATCACAGAAGCAGACACTTGATAAGCAAAATATTCACATTCAGAAGAAGAAAAAGTTTTGCCAGGACTTGCACAATGAGGGGTACATTCCACTTGACTACTCTGACTAGCAAACGTCCTTGTTGACAGTCAAATAAAAACTTAATGATTGCAAAACACATTGGGACAGCAAGAGAAAATTACAAAGAGAAGATTGATAGAGCAGAACCTTCCCCTATGAAATAGAATACCAAATGTGCATTTTTCTTCTTGGAGTGAGTATTTTGCTCACAGAGCAAGTTCTGAAGGGTTAAAAGCAAAAATTTGTTGCAAATGGCTATTTTCAGTAAAAAGAAGTTTTTAACGCCTTTATTGCAGTTGTACAACTTAACCCCTTCAGTTTTCTGGTTTTCTTTTATTGTAATCAACATATTAGGGACAAATTCATAATACATATTACTTTTCAACTAAAACTTTGAAAAATATAGCCCACCTATTTTCATATTTAAGAACAATTACATATCTCATTTTGTGAAATGATACTACTGTTTTATTGTTAAGAAACTCCATTCTTAGAAAGAAAATAAGAGTTGTTTTAAACTGTATTTGTGTCTGTTTTTTGTTGCATTTTTGTATTTTGGGTTTTAAAATGTGTTGTTCAAAATATTTTATTATTATGTTATGTTTTGATATATTATTATCATGTTGATTTTAAATTTTCTAAATGAAAAGTCTGAACTGAATGATTTTGGGTTGTTTGAACAGTCGTGATTTAACAACCCAATGTGTTATAGCGACTTTTGAAGATGAATCGATTGACTTCTGTTAAGATAAGCTTACTTAGCGTTCAATATAAGGACTATAAGGAATGCAACTCTTGATTTCAAAACCCACATAATGCGTCTGCACCAGACAAGTAGGTATTTTCTTTCTGCTGATTTGAAATCTTGCATTTAACTGGCACTATGAAAAGGCAAAATGACTCTCATTACATGGATATGAAAAATGTTCTCTTTCAAAAATGGAATATTTTTTGGCACCTTTTGTGCACATGACAAGTATAAGTTAATTCATGTTTAAAATGCAGTGTAGGTATTTTTGTACAATAATAATTTTTTTTTAAAATTCAGGTAGCTTGTATTATCTAAACTCCTGTTGTATAATTTATATTTTACAATGTCATGTAAAATCATTACTTTATTACTTAGTTCAAGGAAAACAAAAGATGTCTTATCTTATTATTATTATTATTAATTGGTTTAAATTTAAAACTTTTATTAAATGAAAAAAAGTTCATACATTTTATATTTATGTGTTATTTCAAAGTGATGCCTTAATCAACTTTAAGGAGAGGAAAATCACTTATAGATTGTTAGTGCTTCATTTGATATAACAACCCAAATATGGAAGTTCAGATAAAGTCGTTATAACATGAGTTGACAATGCAGTCGAACCTGTCTTTCTTCTAGTTAAATTTCTTAAATTTCACTAGAATAAAAATTAAATCGAGATAAGGAGCTTTCAAGGCATAGAGGTCTGGATAATGAAAAGGGAAATTGGAACAAAATTCAAAAAGAATTAAATTCTTTAGATTTAAATTCGTCTACATTAATGCTATTGAAGCATTTACTGTATTATTTGCTGTAATTACATGTTTGACAAATTTTAGCTATTGCATTGATGACAAGTTCCTACCTTCAGCCAAAGCCGTATCCAGAGACCCTGCCTTCCTCCCCAAAATCCCAAAAATTTTTGTAACATGGCATATATTACTCCCGGAAACATTCCTTAATAGAGTGTCTAGGACAGGCCCCTCCCTCAATGAAAAAAAATGCTCTGTACCACCTTGCCTTTAGGGGAAAAAATTACCTTTCAATGATCGGTTTTTAAATGTTAAAATTTTTACTGAAATAGAATAGAAAGCAATTAAACACTGAATAAACCCAAAGGACACAACAAAATGATTTTTTTAATGAATTTCGAGAGTAAAATTCTAAGTTTTTCCTGTTAATCAATGCTGCCTTGTCTGTGTGTTGGTAAATTGCCTAGAAAATTTACTTCATGAATGTAGTTTTCCCTGGGTTCCATTATCTCCCATGATTCGAAGAACAATACAAAAATGTGTGATTTGAAGAACAATACAAAATTGTTCATATAAGAAGGAATGATTTTTATTCGCAATATCTGCCGTTGCTAAAGATTGCTGTCGCACAAATTTAAAAATACCAGTATAACTGGAATTCACCATATAGAGGTTTTGAGGAAAATTTAATTACGATCAAAATGGAAAAATGATGAATTTATGTTATAAATGCAGGGAAATTGCAACATAGAGAGGTTTTCAAGATAGGCAGATTCAATATAAACTGGTTCGACTGTATTTGGAATAGAATGGAAAATGACATCATTGTTAAATTTGAAATGTTAGAGTAAAACTTTAATACAGAGGCTCCCACAAGGAGGCGGTCATGGTGCAGATTGTGTCCTTAAAATTTTTTGTGGGGGGAGGGTTGGTTTCGAGGGGTTGGGGAGCTTGGTCAACTGTTTGGCCGATTTTGGGGGTCATCTCTGGGGGGGGGGGGAAGCGCCATCGCTCTGTGGGGGCACCCCTGTTTAATGTTTTGCATAAAGAGCATTTCTTCAAAATAATTGGAACTGTAATATATTATAAATGGTTGGATGATTTATTTAAATGTTGTTCTCCCTTTCGATTTGAAAGCTTATTAATATCAGAGAAAGGTTGTGTTTTTTTTTCTGTATGATTATTAAGGAAAGTAATTGTGAATGTTTAATGACTGCTATTGTGGAATATCAACTACTGCTATACATGAAGCTTTTGCTCAAGTGTTCAAGCATACTATGTTCTGTTAAGTGGCGGAGATACATGCAGTTTTTTTTAAAAGAATTTGTAATTTTAAGAGCTGAATATGATTTGTGAGAATGAGTTGTATGTTCAATTTCAGATACAATAAACTTTTTTTTGGTTGAATGTTATTTTGTAATATTACCGTTCCTAAACATTTAAAAAAAAATAATATTCACGTGTGACATAATCAGGGGTCGCACCAGTGGAAATTCAGGTCCGTTTTCGGACCCTTCACAAAATTCCAATTATTCGAAACGGAGTCTTCACAAAATGCCAGTCAATTAAAACGGACCCTGCACTTTATTTCAAACTACCAAATCCTTCTTTTTACCGAATTATATATTAAATAAGTGGCAAAAAATAATATTTTTATCAATTTTTGTATGAATTTTACGTTTTTACAAAGTTATTTGATTTTTTACAAAAATCTACTTAACATTCATAAAAAAAAAACGGACCCTGTTAAATATGCTGGATCAACCGCTGACCCCCCCAACTTCTTAACTACCATTACGAAACAATATGTGTATTTTTTTTTTTTTTGGAAGCTTTACGATCTGGATAGTGTTGCATAATCTTAATTATTCGGAATATCAAATACTTTTTCAAAGTTTTGTTTCTTTCTGCTTTTTCTTGTTTTCAGAAATAAATAATAACAAATAAATATATTTTTTTCTTCTGAAATCAACATTTTGTAGATGTTTCTCAGTCATATTCGACCAATTTTAATCAGTGAATAATTTCATCTGAGTAATTTATTCTCTGTGCCCCCCCACCCCATGGACTAAAGTAAGCAATTACACTTTAATATTTCATCTCAATAGAGGTATGCTCAAAAATGATAGTGCTATTTACACGTGTATTCTATTTCTGAACGAATAACAGAAAGAAAAAAAATCAAGAAGTTACTTGGTATTTAAAAGCTCTAAAGAGGTGGGGGGGGGGGGGGGGAGAGGGGATAAGAGAGGTTTAAAGCGTGTGCACTCCCAACTAGAAAAAGTGTACACTTTTTTTGCACAACAGTAAGACTCGACCGATGCATCGGCGCCGATTGTTCAACAAAGTTGCCATCGGCCATCGGCATCGGCAGCCGATGTTAACTTTAGAAAAACATCGGCCCATCGGCCTTGAAAAACATCTAAAAGCCGATGCAAGGCCGATGTTTTTCGCAGGGACAACTTTCCAGAAAACATTCTCTGTCTTTAACTTACTTTTTTCCTCCATAGCTTAATTTCTATTTCCAGACAATAACAGGCAGCACAGCAGTTAAAAAAAGCACAAAAATAATGTCATTCTACAAAGTGTATTTGATAAAATATTCGGAAAAATAGTTTAAGCGATCGCTGCCCGAAAACCTTCATTATTGAAATTATTTCTCTTTGAACAGAATGCTATCGACGTGCAAAACGGCGTATTAAGCGCAATTTTCATAAATTTTTTTTAACGTATAAAGAATAACTACATTTTATTGAGATTTTGAGGTTATTTTATAGATATATTGAAGAACATTTAATGAAATTTTCAAACATTTTTCTTGAAAAATCCGAGAGATATCGGCTGCGGCAAACTGTAAGTCGTCACCAGGGTCGGCAGTTTGCATACATCCTGGAGGTCACAATTTTTATTGGAAATCAATTTCTTTTAAATCTACTTTTTTTATAAGTGTCTCTTCTAGTTGAACTAAAATCATCACAAAAAAACCGAAATTTTCTATTTTTTTTAAAATGGGAAAATTAAATACGATTTTTAACCTTTTCTTTCTTTTTTTTTTTGTTCTTTTCTTACAATAAAAAATGTAAAAATAAAGATATGTTTATGGTTCTAGTTCAACTAAAGCGCGTATATATAAAGAAAATGTTTGCTAAATTTGATAAGGATTGATCAAAAACTTTGCGAGCTAGAGTGTACGCAAATTCGAAAAAAGTAGTTTCGAGAAAAACGCGTTTGAACAGAAGAGTGGTATTGAAGGTAAATTTAAGGCAGTAAATGAATCATTTTTTAAAAATACTTACAGAAATTTCTATCCAAGGTCTCAATTGTTAAAAAAAAAAAAAAAAAAAAAAATAAGACATCTCCTAGCGTTCTCTAAGTCCCTTCAGGTCATTCATAAGGGACTACCTGCTCAACTGCTCGCTCAAATGCTTATAACTTTTAAACGACTTGGAATTTTGCTTTAAAATGTTCAGGGTATATTATCGAATAGTTGTAGAACCGATTTTTGAAGAAAAAAAATATTTTTTTGAGACTTTTACACGTTTTTCCCCCCTTAAAGTAATAGCGGCGTCTTATGCGTGCTATTTGTTTTTCGCACTAGGTTAGTTGCCTCATTTTGTCCGTTTTTCGCTAAATAATGACTTAGTGCGTTAGATGTCATTGTGCAATAATCTTATACCATCTGCTTTTAGTTTGTCATGTTTCTTATTATTCCGAAATTGTAAACAATACAAATTCAACTCAATCAAAGTACGATAATAATTTTACCCGCTTAAACTTTTTTCTCGGTTTTTTTTTTTCTCCTTCTTCCATGCCACGTGTTACAGTTCTTTTGCAATTGTGCAGCAGTCTCGTTGCATCTGCTTTTAGTGTGCGGTTATTTTATTTTTAGTTTACAACATAGAAAAAAAAAAAAAAAAAAAATGATCAAAAATAAGAAACAATTTTCCAGTATAAATGTTTATGGGCCGTGGGTAGCCTAGTGGTTAGCACGTCGGACTTCCACCTGGAAGGTCGCGCGTTCGATACCCACTGAAGACCACCATGTATACTTGGGGATATGTGCATGTAAAATCCGTAGACCCCACTACCTCTCCCCGTGCGTAAGCAATCCTAAGGCCTCGGCTAACAGGTGGAGAAAAGTATAAATGTTTATTGATCGAAATTTTATGTGTCAAAGTTTGACTTGCAATTTTCAAAAATTGAATTCTCAAAATGCGAGTTCGCGTGACAGGATTTAATAATATCTTAATAAAAATGCTAACATTTCTTTATTTTCAAAGATTGATCGATGCATATTTTTTCAGAATACATCTTAATTTTTTATACGATACTTATTTTAATTTTTCCCCGTGTAAACGGCGCTTTTTAAGCACATGTATATATATATTTTTTTGCTTCGATGCCACGTGTTACGACAGTTGACAGTTTTTCTGCTATTGTACAACAATCTCGTTGCATCTGCTTTCAGTTTCGAATATTTCTTGTTCTTTTATTATTAGTTTACAACATAGAACATACTGATAAAAAATAAATAACAATTTTTCAGTATAAATGTTTATGGATCAACATTTTATGTGGTTCAAGTTCGACTTGCAATTTTCAAAAACGTAATTCTTAAAAAACGAGTTCGCTAGAGAGGGTGGAATAATATCTTAATAAAAATGCTACAATTTCTTTATTAGCTTACAAATATATATATATATATATGTATATATATATATTTTTTTTTTTTTTCAAAATACATCTTGATTTTTATAATTGATCACGTGTTTTTCAGAAGATTATTTGTCAATAGAAAACTGCTGGTGCTCAAAATATTTTGCACGTTACAAAATATTAATTTATTTCGGTGACCTTACATTGTGCTCATAAAAATATAAAGAATATGTCGGGTATTTTAGTGTAATTTTTAACTCACAATAAAAAAAGCTAATAAGATTGGTTCCTTTTAGTTCTTCATTCATTGGTAATGACAAAATCTTACGTCTATTCTTGAAGCAATATTCAGTATTTCTAGGTTATGAACATGGAGGGGGGGGGGGGGGGTTGCGTTACTGCCAGCGAAACTTTTTAATATTTTATTTTTATTTTATAAAAAGAGCTATTTTTAGTTAAAATAATTTTTATAGTAAAAAAATAAACAGAATCGTTCCCGATTTTCTTTAAAAAACGGGGGTAAATCAGGAAAAAAATCCGAGTGGGGTTGACAATTTTGTTAGATACAAACCCACATTATTTGTTAGTCTGATTTATAACATCTACATTCCACCCCAGGAAAACAAAAATAAGAAAATAAAGGCAGCTGCGCTTGTTATTTGCAGTGCAGGCGCTATAAAGAGAAAATGTTGGAGGAAAGTGAAGGAGATGCGATCCGATCCAATAGTTGTTGAGTTCTTTTGAAAGGATAAGAAAAAATAATTAAAAATCCTCTGATATAGCTATTTTTTCTACTACCAAATAGTGTAATTACTTTACTAGAATCGCGAGTGATTGTTTTAGTTTTAATCATTACGTAAACTTCCTACAAACAGTAACCGTTTTATAGTGCTTGAATAATGCATTTATGTTTTTATAAACATTAAAATAAATAAATGATTTAAATGACATTTTTGATAAGCATAATGGTTAAAAGCGAATTTTGTCCATCGGCCATCGGCATCGGCCATCGGCCGATGGAAGAGGAAAATAATCGGCAATCGGCCATCTAACTTTAGTTCTTAACTACTTCAAATATACCTTTGTCAACGGTTAATACATATTCATTCTCGGAACAATCGGCATCGGCCCATCGGCCAAAAAATGCCATCGGTCGAGCCCTACACAACAGTATACATTGTACACAAGTTTTACACAAAACGTGAATAATTTTTGAATACTACAAAAAGTATACATTTTTTGAGCAAATTTTGTGTACTTTTTATGCACACCAAAAAGTGCATATTCTGCGTTTATAAAAACTTTGCACATTTTTTTTAATCTTCCCTATAACACAAGTCTGGTTCAATTCTTCAAAAACTTCAATTTTTTTTCCAAGCTGATGGTTTTCTTTCTTTGTACCACATAGTTAACTACTACTTGGTTTATTATATATATACATTCATCAGGGTATGAGAAAATCTCTAAATTTTTACATGAACTGTCGCTTATGAGAAATTTTATAACCGAATGAAAAAAAAATTAATTTACTTTTGCATGTTATTCAGGGCTCAATCAAGGCTTTAAAAACAGTACACATTTTGTGCATACAATACTTGCAATTGTATGTGTTTTCAAAAATGGTGTATCTGTGAAATGCCCAAAAACGTCTACTTGTCAATTCAATACAAAAAAAAAAAAATAATAATAATTTTTATTAATATTTCCCCATTGATGCTCATTAAGACTGAGAAGATCGAATTTCACACCAAAAAAAAAAGTAGTTTTTCTTAATTGATAACATACATTATTACTTTTTTATGTTACATTAGGATAATTCAATCGCTTATGATAATGAAAAACAAATGTATGTAGTCTCTCGTTAGCACATTAATATCTAATAAATGTCTTCAATGATGTAGATTATATTGAAATAATGCATTTTAAATTTGAACTTTTTTAATCGAGATTTTTTAATGCTGTCTAAAATGTATATTATGCTTAAATCGAGAAAAAAAAAGAAAGAAAGAAGATATGACCGAATAACTGCATTAAAAACATATTCTTTTATTTGAATTATTTGATTTTATATCATTTTGTCCAGTAATCATTAAATTGTCAGATGGTCCGCTATCAGTAACGTAATAAAACTTTAGACAAATCTCATATCATTATCCGTTTTCTTTAGATACTTTGTTGAATGTCACTGAACAACAAAAACTATTTCATTTACAACAACTGTCATAGCCTAGATTTCTTCATCTTCAGCTCCCTAGTGCAACTAATACACGATAATCCACCTCCGTAAATACATAACATAGCATAACTTCTTCCCCAAGTAGCAAGACTCTGTGGCGCAGTGGTTCGAGCGTTGGTAAAGGAAAGGTCGTCAGTTCTAACCCCAGATCCTCTCTCATTCATTCGTACACTAGGGAAGGTTACTCAGACGACCCATAGATGGCGCCACGAAATTTTACTATGCATGATTGCTGTGCATTTTTTATGCACAATTCAGTTTGCACTTTTTATGCACAATTTAGCTTGCACATTTTATGCACAATCAGAGGTGCCAAATACGCTCACATTTCGTGCACTTTTTTTTTTGCACTTTTTGTGCAAACTTTTTCTAGCTGGGCTTGGTCAAAAATGCTAGAAAAATTTGAAAGCAGCGTACCTATCACAAATCATGCTAGAAAATAAATAAAAATACCCCTTGGGATGGGAGGTTGGATAACCTTTCGCGGCTCCCTAGTTTCTACCCGTAACATTATTGTGTATTTTTTAGTTAATTTTTTTAAATCTGTTGATGTTATCTGTTTTAGGAATTGAAGGGTCCACTGGAAACACGACCTAAGTCACATGCTACTTGATGAACTTTGCTTTGTGTTTTATTGATTCATTTTATAACATAAATGTTAATTTTAACGAGCCTACTTTTCCGTAACACCCAAGGTCAAATTTATAATCTAATTTATAGTATAGTTAAAATTAACATTTATGCTATAAAATGAATGAATAAGACATAAAGTAAGCAAAGTTCATCAAGTATTATGTTACTTGGTTCGTTTTCCCAGTGGACCCTTCAATTGTGGGTTTATCAGTTATTTCTTAATTCCTACGAACTCGTACACGAGCGTAACCTTTTATGAATCCGGCTGCATTTATTAATACCACTTATTTATTGAAAATGTCTGCATTATAAGATATTCAAAGCTTAATTTTTGAGATGACGCGCATAAAATGAATAAATAAATAAGTATAATTAGTATCTAACTCAAGCTTTTTGCTTTTACTGATTGCATAAGTACAAGGCCAGCAATGTTTGATCTTCCTGCAGGCATCTTTGTTGAAACATAAAAAGCATGTTAATAAACAAAATCTTCCAGATCCAAACTATTTAATATTCTGGTATCATTTGGAAGACGCAGTTTTAGTTCCTGCTCTTCATACCTAACGGGAGGTGTCAAGGTCATAATAGGGAATCATGTAATGCCGAATAAACGACTCCCTCTTCTCGCACTTATTTATCCTTGAATGGCAACATAACTATAGGCCATTATTTTACTGAACTTTGACCCTTTTTACTCGTAAAATACATGTGTAAGTTCCATCAATATAACCCTTTCTGAATGATGGCTTAGGTTTTGCAACATGTTTAGTTTTGTCGGAACTAACTGACACAGGCATGCTCACGTGATTTATCAGAGGTACAGTGGTGTCTCTAATTCATTAAACAACGAAGATAGAAAGAAGGGAAAGTTGAAAATAAAACGTGAATCTGAAGACCTCGTAACAAACACCAGTAGATTTCTCGGTAGCTCCTTGTCGCCTAGCGGATAAGGCTTGTGACTTCGAAGCAAAAGTAGATTTCGCGGGGGTTCGCAGACCACAGAATTTCCGAGACATGTATATCCTGGATTTCGTGCTTGGAAATTCAGGATTTCGCACACTAATCAGTTAAAAGAAATTTGATCACACCTTTCAAATCGTTACCATTATAATACCATTGCGAAGGTAACTCAAATCAACTCAGCACGAAAGAAACTTTTCTTTTTCAGTGCATTACCGAAGAAGAAATAAACGCTCTCAAGGTCAGACCTCAACTTACCGGAGCCGTAATAAAATCAACTTTGATGAAAATGTGTTGCTGTTTTTGCATAAAATTCGAAGCATTAGTTTTTCATATTTAGCCCGCACTCAATAATCGTGCGCCACAAAATCAAACGATTTCTTCGTTAAACTTCGACTTATTCGACTGATTCGCTTTCATATTTCGCCTATTGAATGTTTTACTTACTTATTTATTTTCCTATTATGGAAGTTCAAACACCTGAACTCAAAACAATTAGAGAAATGAAGGAAAATGAAAGGAGCATCAATAGCTCAACCTTGAAGTTTAACACGCTTATTTTCAGCCTGAACGCTTCCCTGCGGGATAAAAGAAAATTTTGTACGTTTTCATTGTCCTCATGAACGGCAGCCATTATGTCTTTTACACAAGTTGTATAACTTTCAATAATTGGGCTCTGTCGACGCATTTTTATTGTCATAATCTGCAATAGTTTGCTTCGTACTAAAGAAATAAAGATTTTTAGCTTTTCTTTTGTAGTTCCATTAGCGGTGTAGGAAGCCAAAAAGGTACGGCTGCGGTCTTATTATTTGAAAAACAAAGTAATTTCGAATTTGTCAGTAACAAATAGATGACGTTAATTAATTGCGTGTTAGTCTGCGTTAGCGAAGAATTGTTTGCTGCATTTAGTGATTGCAATACAGCTGCAGTGAAATCTGGTATTTCGTACCATATGCAGTTTCGTGGAACCGGTATTTGGTACGGTAAAATATTCGTACTTTCGATATTAGGTATAATTAATTTTTTTTTTTTTTTTTTTTTAAAGTTATTATCAAAGGGGTTTAAGGGGAGTCGGGCACCACGAGACCATTTTTTTTTCTCTATGGTGCTTTTATTTACAATTTTTGCCTCATGTCATGTTATAGCACATCATAAGAAATTTAATATTAAAAAAAACTGGATTTCTTAAATGTGATTTAAAAATTTTTAATCTTTAAAACGAAATTTATCAATTTTTAAAAATGCTTCTTTTTCAAAATTGGCGTAAAGTCTCTTCTCACAAAAAAACTTTTATGATTTGAATTTTTTATCAGTTAAATACTTTTTGAGGAAAAAAAAAATAACTGAAGTAAAGCAGGGAAAAAAAAACGAAAAATTCAAAAATCCTACAAAAAGAATAATAAAAAAAGTATTTAAGTTATCATAAAAGTAAAGCATAAATTTGTTATGTATAGTTTCAGGAACATGTGGGAAAAAAAATCCACATTTCGATACAAATTAACAAAAAGCCTTTGCATTTTAATTGAGATGAAATGCGCAAAAAACGAAGCGAGAGAAAACAGCATTTTAACTTGTCGGCTTGCAAAAACTTTAATCCTTTTTTATCAAAATTTCAAGTAAGGAACTGTTTTTTATTCAGTTCACAAAAAAAAAAAAAAAAGAACTGTCACGATGAAATTGTTTCTTCTCGCTTATTTTACTTTAAAAAATAAATATGTGGCTTATATTCAGAACAGTTACGGTTTCGGAATGAAAAGGTGGCACATCACACCGTATTAAAATCAATGAATAAATCAACAAATATTGCTTCAATTTTTCTGAAATTTTCAGGGAACATTTTTAAAGATTTATTTTCTTTAAGCTTACTTTCTCCTACAGCCATGGAAAAAATTATAAGGACACGTTGAAAAATGAGTATTATATTTTAAAATGATCATCAACTGCAAACAAAATCAAATTTAATTAACTACTTGTAATTAGAAAACATTAGAAACTTGATAATATGAAATTAAATTACAATAAAATTATTAAATCACAAATTCATACAAATGTATTATATGAAATATGGAAAAAAAATATAGGGACATTAACACATATGTCTCGAAATAAATTAGTATTCTACAAAATCACCTTTTTTGTCAATTACCTTTATTAATCGTCCAGTCATTGACTCAGAAAGTTTAGTTAAAGTTTGTTTAGAAATGTTTTTCCACGCCAAATTAATGGATGATATCAATTCGTCTTTATTTCCATATTGTGTCCCATTTTTATACACTTCTGTAGCTAAAATGCACCACAGATTTTCTATGGGGTTTAAATCAGGGCTTCTTGCCGGCCAGTCCAAAAGTTTCACTGAATTGGCCTCGAACCATGAACATAATGCACGAGACACATGGCAACTTGCATTGTCTTGTTGAAACAAATAATCACCACTTGTGATAAGGGGTGCTTCAGGTAATAAATTTTCAGCTAACATGTCAACATATGATTCTGAATTCAAGCGACCTCGGATGGACACTATTGGTGTTGTTTCATTGGCTGCAAAACCTGCCCACACCATCACAGAACCGACCCCGAACTGTCGTTTGGAAAAAAATGGCCTGTCTTTTCGTAAATCATACCAGTAATGGCGAAAATCATCTGGTTCGTCCAAATTAATTTTTTTTTCATCAGACAATACGACGTCTTTCCATCTAGACCCAAAAGAAACGTATTTCTTAGCGAATTCCAATTTACGCTTTTTGTGAAGTTTTGTAAGTGGCGGACGTGACCGTAGTTTAGCATATCTAACATTGGAATTCTTTTGCAGAACATTACGCACTGTTCGGCTAGTGCATGGTAAATTCATTTCTGTTTTAACGTGAGTAGAACTCTGTTTTTTTTTAAGCAAGCTCGACGGTCAATTGAACGTTTCTGGCCCATAGTAAGAGTGGGAGGCCTACCTGTCAGTGGCGTAACTAGCCGTAGTGGCGCCCGGGGCGAATAATGAAAGTGCCGCCCCTTTCCTGTGCCGAGAACTAATAAGTCGTCTGAAGTCAGGAAAAAGGGGGGGGGGGGGAGGTATGAGATTGGTGATACCATTTTTTTTTCACGTGTACATACACGCACATCTCATCTGATTTGAAAATATGATCGCTCTGTTAATCAGTTAAATATTGCTGAATGTGAAATAAAGGGGTATGGTCCCAAAAAGAAAAAAAATAAACATCGCGACTCATATGCTCCTAATGACTTCAATTCATTTCATGCTATCAATAGATTAAAGTATCTGAAATCTTTTTTTTAAAAAGCGGTGGCTTAACAAAGGTCTCACATTGATATGAATCCGTTTCTTTAAATCTGATTTTATAAGCGGCAGATTTTATTAAGAGGGGATCTTAATAAAGGTGGGCAATGCATTCGGGAAAACGGGATAAACTTTGTTATGTAACACTGACGCACAATAGGGGGGTTCGGGGGCCCTCCCCCGAAAATTTTTCGAAATTTAAGCCTTACAAATGCTGTATTAGACTATTTTCATGACTTTGGGAAAAACAAGAATTTGAGGTACGGCCCTAGAAATATTTCGAAATTGAAAGCTAAAACGCGTAATTTTAGACTAGGTAAGAGGAGTTCAGGTACTTTTCTCTGGAAATTCATCGAAATTTATGCCCAAAACCGTAATTTCACTCTATATTTGGAGACATTAGGGGATTCGGACACTGTTCAGAAAATTTTAGAGTTCTTAAAACGTAGTTTTAGGTTCGTATGGTTTGGCCATGTCAAGAGGAAGGTATGACACCTGTAAACCCCCTTGGATCCATCCACACTTGTTTCAGTTAAATCGGAAATCCCAAGAACAGTTTTCTATCAGTCTTGTTAATAATAAACTATTAAGCTGATCTATCATGACAATATAGGAAATTCTTCTTTACATTATGCTGAGCGCATGAGAAATTTATTGAAAGCTTTCGAATGAAAATGTTTTTAAGTTTTTTTATTGTAGAAAAATTTATTTGTATTTTAATATAAGTACTTATATTTAGCTTAATTCAAATAAGTGAGAAATAGAACGCAAACAAGAGAAAAAATTTACTTCACTTGATAAAACAAATAACGGTTCATTCTATGATAAAGATTTTGTGCTGGAGGAGACATTTTGCAGTGTTTTTTCACCATATTTAAAAAAAAGAAGCATTTCATTTCTTTTTAAATTTAAATGAAGTATCTAGCTAAAGGGTAATTGTATAATGAACTATGCTATAAATATTTTTTGCTCTAACAATTTTATCAAAAATTACAAACGAAACGTTGCCGAGAGTTGCTTTTTAAAAAATATTATAAATTATATCATAAAAATGAGTTTTTGTTGCATCATTATCAACGTTTCTTAGTTACTTATTTCCTTTATATGCAGTAAAAAATAGAAGCTTCTAAAGAAATAAAATTAAAACGAAAATATATAGCTAATAATTTGCTATAACGAAAATAGCCCTTCTAACGAACTCTCCTCTTATAACGCGGACGGTTTTTAATTACCCCGCAGCGAAACTATTGAGCCTCTTGTATTAAGATAAAACCTTATTAGCTATATTACCATCCATTATCTTATTAAGATGTTTGTTTTGTGATAAAAGCCAGATGCAACAACATATATACACTGTTAAAAATTTCCGTAAGAAAATAGTAAAATAACCATTTATTTGATTGTTATTTTAGCATATTTAATTACAACAGTTGAATAACCATTAAAAAGATTTTACTCAAACCGCTGATTGCAAAAAAAATCGTTTATTCTCTGTTTATCCTAATGAACGTTTAACTAACCGTCATTTTCAAGCGCTGAATAAGAATCGGGCGTCCATCTTGGTTGCGAAACCTTACCTGTCATACGTTGTTTTAAAATAGGAACACGGGTTTATCAGTTAAAATCTGCATGTGTATATAAAAAAAGAAGAAAAAATGTGGCTTAAGCAGTGGTTACTAAATAGAAACACATACACACGTAAATCAAAAATTGGAGACATCGGATTCCCTAACTGTTTGCGAACGAGTGAACCCATAATTTGAGCTGCTGAAGCTTATTTGTATTTTAATTTTTGCAGCAAATAAAATGATTTTCGTCAATATAGAGTAAATTTAGACTAAAAATGAGTTTGGATCCAATCAAAAACTGAAATCTCAATTTTAAGGCAGTTTGCCTGTTGGAAAAGAAGATTTATTGATAAATAAACGGCCGCTTCACGTGGTGTAGATGGCCGAATAGCTAGAGAGCAAGGTTGGTATACCGTATACCCGGGTTCAATTCCTGCAAGCTTCGTTTACGGTTTCCACGCCTCGAAGATTCTACGCTTCAAAATCGGTAAAAATTTTGTTTTGAAACCATTTTTAAATGGTTATAAAACCGTAAACGTTTGTATTTACGGCTTTTTAACCAAGTTGATTGGAAATGGTTAGGTCCCGTAAAGATAGAAAAATGTTCCAAACCGTAAATTTAACTGTGAATCAGATGGATAGACTGCTGCCGGTCATTTAACCGTAATTTCATGATGAAATTTCTAACAGTGTATATTTTTAATTTGAGAAGTATAAAGCTTTGATATTCTATTTTTTTCTGCTCTTTGATCAAGATGTTTCCTCAAGAAAACGGTAAGCTTAAAGGGTTTTCCAAAGTGTGAAAGGTTGGATTCCCCTGCTCTTACGGACATCTCCAATTACTGAGACGAATATTATTTTGGATGAACTAGATACATTTCAAGCACTATTTCGGGAGAAAACAAATAAAATTCGAGGAGTAAATCATTAAATATCGGGAAATCTAAGTTTCAAATTAATTATACGAGTTGTTAAGAAAGTAAATTAATATAAACATTACTTAAAAAATTATTTTTCGTCATTTATATAAAATGTTTTAGGTTTTACAACCTAATTAATTTTTATTATCTAGTTTCCTTTTTTCGGCTATCTCCCCCCCCCTCCGCTCCCCTGCTGTTGTTCTGAATAAATTAGCATCTTTGAAGCATCGTTTTAAAAATGTTTTTATGTGGTAACAGCCAATATAAAGCACGAGCTAACAGCAAAATCTGTAAGTACTTCGAGCGTGCTGAAAATGACTTTGAATTCTAAGCGCCTGCGTTATATTCTTCAGTTGAAAAAAAAAAAAAAAACTCACTGAGGGCGTGTACTGGAGATTATTAATAAATTTGGTGTTGGATAAACACAGATTTATTAAATCTTTAAAGAAAGACATATTTTTGATGGCGGATCGGAAAAGCAGTCAGTGCTCAACTTTTTCAAAATTAGTTTCTTTTTCAAAATCAAGTTCAAAATTTAAAAAAAAAAATCGATTGACTGCTATAAATCCGAATAAAAAGGTTTGGTTGAATACTATCATCATGTTCGATTGGCTACCCACTTTGGGTAACAAGCTATTGTGCTATATTAAGATAAATTGTGCTATATATTTTTAAAAACTTTAATTTAGAAATAATTTAAAAGTAAGGCAGATTCTAAAGCGTGTAATATAATTAAAGTTACCCTATAGTTAACTGTTAACTACTTATGTTGAAAGATAATGAGAAAGTCAAAGACAAAAAAAAAAAAAAAAACGTTTTTGCGGATACCCATTACAGATAAATTTTTCTCTCTCGCTGCTTTTTTCTACAGTTGCAGTAGTTTCACGGTTACAAGAAACTTTTATCAACGCCAATAGGCCCTATATAAATATATATATATACATATATATAATTGTATATTTGTACGGTTCCGAAGAAAAAGTGGCCAAAGAAGTAAACCAGTAATAACATAAAAATAAGGATTATAACTTGCATTTTAAGTTAGCGAAAGTACTTTAATTGTAACTACGGTAGTTGTTTGTTCAATTAAAAACAAAGATTTGACGTACCAAGCGTATTTAATATAATATGGTCCCTCTTTCGAACGATGGTGTGCCTCGCTAAAAAGGTATGAAGCCCGCCCCAAAAGACGATGACCCACCTCAAATTTTAATGGCGCAGTCTGCGCCATGAATCAATGCCACCTATTTAGGTGGCATTGCATGAACCCCTTCTGGTGGGCACTCCTGTGTGGGCGGCACTGCGTCTCTATCTCTCGCTTTGGCACCTCAGGGTGACATGGCGCCCAGTTTGAAAACCTTTGTTAATTGCTAAGTCTTAATGTGTTGTTAATTTTTAAATGGGAAAACAAAGAATGAATAGAAACAAAAGAAGGTATGGAAATGAATGAATCATATACGTTTTTGCTCGAAATACGAATTGCTCCTTGATGAAAGAAAGAAAAAAAAATAACTAAATAAATGTGATAGTATAACTTGCCTGTTCCCTCCATTTAGAGGAGAAATTGGTTGCCTCTGTTTTATCTCTGAGGAGTTTATTCAAAATTTTCTTTCCTTGCGCTGGATCACGATTTTCGTAGAAGAAAAACAGACTGGGACTGGACCTTAGCTAGTGTCACTCTGAACTGATAAAACGAAAATGAAGGACAAGCACTGGGACCAGTAGAAGTTTAAATAACCCAGTCATTTATCTTTATTTGACAATGATATTTGTTCACTTTGCATTGGAGCCGGCGGCGTCGGATAAGGCCAGAAAATGCCAGGGTCTTGAGAATAGAGCTCTGGGAGTCATCCCAAGAAACATTGCCTTTATTATGGGAACAAAAACTATACCTAGGGGGTACAACAAAAGCGGAAGCCGGGCGGTCTTTGTCGCTTGCAGGAATTCTTTGAAATGAAAAAAACAAACTAGGAGGTTCTGAAGTGACTTTGAGCGCGAATTAACTGTTGTTTACTGGAACTTTTTCGGAAAAATGTAGACTTAAAAATGCATTGTCATTAGGAAAACTTTGCCTTGCTTGCGACGAAATAAAGAACTGAAAAAAGAGTGTATACTGGGGCGAACTTGGGAAGGGCAATCCGAATCTTTTGCCGCCCTCCAAAAAAGCTCCGCTCGGGGCGGACCGCCCCCCCCCCCCTTAGTTATGCCACCGCTACCTGTACGCTTTTTCTTTCCATACTCCTTTGGATTCTTCAAAAAACTATAAATTACTATTTTAGATCTGTTTATCTTCCTTGAAATTTCACGTCCACTTATTCCACATTTTCTGTATGCAATAATTTGTCCCTTTTCACATTCAGAGAGTTATGTACTGCGCGGCATGATAAAGAATGAGATACAGTGAAAAATTTTACTGCGTAACAGTTTTGGGTTATTGTAAACAATCATATGATACGACTAAATATGCAAATTTTTGCTTTCTATTTCAAAAGAAATGTATGTCCTTATAGTTTTTTCCAAGTAGCAAACTATTAAAATCTTAAAAATTGATGTATTTTAATAATTTTCAAAATTTTCGGAGTAAATTTTGCTTTAAAATGTCTCTTTTTACTTATTTTTAGCACAAAATTTTTTGCATACTTTTCTAGCCAAGCAACTCCTAGAATTGGCGACTTTTCGCTTGTCCTTATAATTTTTTCCATGGCTGTATACCAACATGGATTTTGTAATATTAGTAATATATCTCTTTAAGTTGACTTATGTTTCAAGCTATGCAAATATACCTTTTTGACAGTTAATACAATAACCTGAAAACAAAATATATTTTCGGTTCATTTGTTCCATCTGCGAGGAGTTATATTTCAGTAAATTCTATGTATTATTGTCTTAAATAAGAAAATTTTAAGCGCTAACAGTTTTTCAATACAGCACACAAACATAAGCAGAAAAAGTATGTAGGTTTGGAACCTACAGCAAAAATTCCTCTCAGTATAAAATTTTAAAACTGAATTGGATAAAAAAATGTAAAGTAAGTGTATTTTTTTTTTTTTTTTTTGCAAACTTAAATACTTTAGAAATGTTCTTTAGTTTTAAGGCAAGTAGTACAGGCCCGTAGCCAGAGGGGGGCCAGGGCGGGCAATGCTCGAACTGGAAAATGTTTTGCCCGTCCTAGCGGGATTAATTGGACCTTAATAATCCATGGTATTTCTGTTTTTAACTTTTAAATTTGTTTAAACGCAAAGTCATATCGAAAAAATCCTGTTCCCATGCACTTTTACTCTTAAATCAAATTTTAGAAAAAATGAAAAATATGAACTTTTTCCTTCATTCAGCTCATTTTTTTTCCTGTTTTCAATCTAAACAAGGCACTAATGAAAGGATCATGGGCAGTCCAGTTTCTTACTCTAACATACCGATACATGTTTTATGCTTCAATATCTTACTTTGAATGATCGTTCACATTAAAATTATCTTTGAAAAATGTTCACTTTTTTATGTTATTTCATATATTTTATTAATTTACAAAAGACATTCTTAGAATAAGCTTTAAAAATTCAATTCTGCCTTTTGTAAGTTTTAATCAAGTATTTCTTTTAAGATCAAATAATTTCAGTGTTGAATTAAATTAGTATTAGTGTCATTAATTAATTGTTTAATTAATCAATTAACAAATGAAATAATTGCATTAATTATTAAATAAATTATTAATTTAAATTTTAAGAAAACGGCCAAAATGGAGCATAAATTCTAACATGTTAGAAAAAAATTGAAAAACTAGTCTGGCCCTCCTGTCCAAAAGTTTGCCCCCCCTGGACTCAGAGTCTGGCTACAAGCCTGAAGTAGTATCGCAATTGTAACAGTTGATTTCATAAGAAGCAAATTGTTTTAATTTTTATCGCTGCCAAACAAAACTGAAAACTTTTATTTTAATCTTAAGAATTACGAATAAAAATAAAAGAAATTCCAATAATCACTTGCATCATAAAATTAAGAGCCTTTCGGTACTCTTTTGAATACAAAATAAAGAGTTTTAAATTTAAATTAAAAAAAAAATATGTTTGAATTTTTCCCTTAAGAGAAATGTTAATTTAGTCTCTAAGCGGAAATGGTAATTTTTTATTGCTAAATATTGTTAAACTGTAAATAGCCTACAAAAACCTTTTCCCCCTTAAAAATATATATATATATATCATAGTAGGCCAGAAAGCAAAAAACATGAGTTTAGGCAAAAATAACTAATAAAAACAAAGTGAAGAGGGAGTAAGACAATGCGTATGTAGATGCTAAATAAAGGATAAAAGATGATTAGAATATAATCATTTTCTTATGAAATTGCTCCCAGTGGCAGTTAGGAAAGCATAAATTGCATCTGAAATATGGTTAAATAATACAAAACAGTAAAATCTCTTAATTAGAAAATCAATTTGAGACTTCAGATTTAGCTCTCTAGCTCTCTTGAAATTAAAATCATTGCGACGTTCATGCCGTAACAGAAAACGAAATGCTACTTGCTTATTTCCTCCGTAAGGCATTTTTCTTCTATATACACAATTTATCAAAGGTTTTCGCAATATTGTGTGTCACTTAAAGATGAAGACTTCATTGAAAGCATTGAATACACCTGATTTAGAAGTAGGAAATTTGTTTTTCTTGAAAACATTACCGACAATTTTACTTTTCTTTTTAAAGCATATTATTGTATTTATTTTTCAAAAGATTCATAACGCATCTGTTAAACAGCTAAGTGCATTCAATTGCCTCAAATTATTCTCTGATTACATTTCATTCAAAAGTTTCCTCAGCTCTTGCTAATTTTTGCGAGTTTCCTTGAAATATACATCTTTATAAAAATCAGATGCGGAAAATTTATTTCTCTTAGATATTTCTATATAATTTTTGTTCACAATTGTTTCATTCATGGGTGTATCTGAATTCACAGAGAAAACACAATCACGTTGGATACATGCAATGGCTCAATATAGAACTCTTGAGCCGAAAAACACAAAGCAAATAAAACATCTTTTGTCAGTCACGAGGAATATAGTGACGAGTTTGAAATACGTAAATAGAACCAATAGTGGACAAAATTACTAATAATGTTTTTTTTTCTTCTTTCTAATGGGGCTGCAGTATTGGTCATCAACCATTGCAGACCTAATGAGTCCCCAGAAATTGGTACCAACTCTTTCAGCGGCACCACAATGAGTGTGGTACCATTGCCGCAATTTTTTTGACGCTTAGTTTCCCCTAGATCGGGCACCTGAGCTCTCGTTGATGCAATCTGCACTAGGAATTTAATTATGCCAATCGGATACTGAAGGGATCTTTAACATGCCGCAGCAGCATAATCATACGACATGGACGCAGACGATTTTCTGCATCTTGAAAATCCACCGACTTGGGCCAGGTTTGAACTATAGGAGCCTTAGTTTGAACCTGCGATCTTGGACATACGAGACCTGCGTCTTACCACTACGCCACCCTGTCGACTCGCTAATAATGTTTAAAATAAAAATTATGTACTTATTAAATAATATTTTCAATGAAGGGGCTCCTGAGTTTATTGTTTCCGAAATCTTGATTAAGCAACCAGAGAGTATGGCTCTGATATGCCTGTCCTTGAGAGAGTTCATTTCTTGTAGAGAACAAGCAGAAAAGTGATCGAATTCTTCTTTGGCATAGAACCAATAACTATAGGGCCGTGGTACCCTCGTGGTTAGGATATCGAGCTTCGGATTGGAGGATTCAGGTTCTATACCCGAGCCGCTGAAGACCCACCATGTACACTTGGGGATACGTGCATGTAAAATCCGTGGGGCCTGAAGTTCCGAAGCAGTTCTGAGGATACCAGTGGGTGGAGATTTTCCCTTCTCTTCACCCATAGGTCTAAAAAGGAAGGTGGCGTATTTATTGTAGCGCCATCTGGTGTCATCCAAGTACATTATGAGCCAAGTCGTACTTCCACCGTTGGTGCTCGTATTGAAACGGAAGGTGCACCCTTCTGGCCTTAATTCCAGGTCGAGCTGCGACGGGAAGTTGGATATCCAAGTAGTCAACTTACACAGGTTTCACTGTATTTGAATTAAAGTAATAAGTATTTATAAAGATGGGATGCTATGATATCAACATCTAAACACAAAAAATGACAAAATAAATCATATAAAATAATCATTCCACTATCTACCTCAGAATGATAAAACGCATTTATGAGAGAGAGTCGATTTTTATTATTTTCTCGGCATCTGATTACAAAAAAAAAAAAAAAAAAGCATTTCCTACACATTATAACAACTGTCCTGTTTATATTTTATAAAAAGTCTTATTTTCCTTTTTATTGCAATTGTTTTTCGATTAATTTGCTTAATCGCTTAGGGAATTCAGTTTCATTTCCTTTCTCCCCGCTCCCCTCCCTCATAATCGATTGTAATTATTAACCTATTGAATCCGAATATTTGCTTCTCGTTTGAGTCCCCTTGGCTTGGTAAAAGGAGATTATTTTGAAATCTTTTTCTTACTTCAATTGCTGTTCAAAAAATGAATTATTTACATTCTTCGAAAATAGTTTTACGACTACACATTGACAAATCATTGACAAATCCAACCTTGTTTCACACAGACAACTGCAATTAAAATGGCCATACACGTGTTTTGCAGTTACAAAAACCACTTTATTATGAAAGAAAATGGAAATACTTGAGAAAAGTGCCCTTTTTCTGTCCTATCCTATGTATATATCGTACTGTCCGCTCTGCGGATTTCTGCGTTTCTTGTCATTTGTAAGTCTGAGAAACCAAGATGATTCAAAGGCACAAGAACAGACAATTTGCTAGTTCATTATATTTTAACCAATGACAAGAGTGGATGAACCAAGAAATGCTTGGTACGAAATAATTTCTATGCCTCAAGTGTGCCGAAAACTGATGCTTAAGAAAAGTGCAATCAAGAAAAAGAGTTTTATAGCAAGAAATGAAAAAAAAAAAAAAAAAAAGAAAGAAAAGAAGGCAGCCTGTCCAAGAAAACGTAATTGTAAGTTGTTTTTATTTCATTTTCTTTTTGGACAGTACAGTACTACTTAAATTATTATATAAATTATCTTAAGTTGACTTCATCGCAAGTAGGTTTTGTACTTTGCTTTTATGTTCTATAATGCACAAGTTACAAAAAACTGCTACTGTACTGTACGTATTTTCGCTGAATGCTCCACGTTTTATGTACCACACAATTTTTTTTCCTTCATGCTTAGATTTTTTTTTATCCCGGAAAATATTATGTTTGGTTAAAAATCATTCTTGAGTAATATTTTAAGAATTGTTTTTCTATTTGTTTGATACAAGACATGAGAAAAGATATAAAATTAAATTAGTATTTGGCGTATTTCGTGAGTTTTATACATCTTTTTTTTTTTCTTTCAAATACTTATAAATTTTAAAGATGGTGTCCTAATTTTCCAATTGAAAGGTAAAGGAATTCGATATGTAAGTTTTAGAGCAAACAACGGTATGATTTTTAACCAAATCATCCACGTGCCAGACTTTTATTTTGCCATTCAAACAAAAGAAATTAAGAGTTAAAGCAGTTTGCTTTCGTCTAGTGAAAGGCCTCCAAAGGTCAAATCTATAAAATTTAACTTGATAGCTATCACATTCAATTTTTACAAGGAAGAACAATGTGTCCAAATGGTCCCAACATATTTTATTCAAAAACAAATAAATAATAAGCTTCCAATATCCACCTGACTCACCCTCGAGCTTCCTGGTTCGAAAAAAGTGTCCAGCGAAACGACCACTGGTCGACCTTGAGTCCATAACGCATTACACGGTAATTCTAAAGGACGGATTGGAGGTTTTTTTTCTGTATTTTTAGAAAAAGATCTCGGCTGTCAGTGATCTTGAAAAAGAGAAGAAACGAAAATGCCGTTCGAAGCAGAGGTTGGGAATTTCGGAGATTTCTTATTCTGTGTGTTGTTGTTTTTGTTTTTATTTGTGTACATCGACATTATTGCCCTCATGAAGAGACCCCCAAAGAGAAGAGGTGAAGTAAATGAAGAAAAACGTAAGTTTCTTTTTCTTCTTCTTTTTTTCTCTCTCTACACTGTAAAAAATTCTCTGGTTCAACCTTTCACCAAAAAATGGTGAAATTTATCTGAAACCAACATTTGGTACTAAAGTTGAACCGTTATAATGGTTCTTAGTTTCACATTCACGGTGGAACTAGGTGAAACTACACATATTGGTTCAACTTAGTACCAAATGTTGGTTGCAGCTAAAGTTCACCATTTTTTTTTCTGGTGAAAGGCTGAACTAGAATGTTTTACAGTATGAAAACAAAAAAAATAATATATTGCCGCATTTTCAATTACCAGCATGTGAACCGGTGGCTGTGAGGTAGCGACGCTGCCTTCGGAGCCCTAGGTTCCTAGTTCTATTCCCGCTGGTCGCGGGCTACGTTTCTTAATTTAATTTAATTCTCTTTCTAACAGTTTCCAGAATGTTCCAATTCATGTAAATTTAATTGATTTGAATAGTTCTAGAATGTTCTGTTTGTATATATAAGTTGCTGCTCTCCGGTTGGAAAAGTCAGTTACGATCCAGTGGATCGAACGATATTGAGTGTTGTCCAATAAATTACGTCTGGCCCCTTTGACTTTCTGTGTGACAATATTGTGTTTAGTCCAGAAGCTATTTGTAAAGTGAGTGTGATGTAAAGCGTCTGTGATGTAAATTCTTTTCCTAAGTAGAGGGGTATTTTAATTTCAGAAAAACAAATTTTTTCTAATTTTAATTTTGCACTGTAAAAAATTCTACGTCAACCTTTCACCAAAAAAAATGGGGAAATTTATCTGAAACCAACATTTGGTACTAAAGCTGAACCATTATAATGATGTGGTCTCACCTCGTTTCACCATGAATGTGAACCTTAGAACTATTGAAATGGTTCAACTTTAGTACCAAATCTCGGTTGCAGTTAAATTTCACCATTGCTTTTTAATTTTTTTGGTGAAACATTGGACTGGAATTTTTTAGTGTATTATTTAAAAAATTTCAAAAATGTGTCGATGAGAAAATTTCTTAAATTGATTCATCATCCGTCTAATGTCGCGATATATGATTAATCGATTTCGCACAAATTCCCATTTTAAATTTAAAATTACTTTTTCATTATAAGTGATAATCATATTTTCACCATCTTTTGTTGTATTAAAACTGACGATTTAATTTTAATCAGATTTAAGTTGTGGAGCATGCAGGCCCGGTATGCAATCCTGCAGTTATTTGCTCTGTGGGATTTCGGGAAGGAGATTCAATAATCTCATGGGATTGATAAGTATTCCATTCTTCAGAATTAATTTCAGGGAGAAGCATGAAAAAAAAAAAGGTCTTGTATGCTTTCGCAATTTGTAAAGGCAATAACAAGAGAATTATGAAGAAAACGGGTCTCAACTTACAATTATTTCTTTGATACTAAAAAATTAGAATGTATAAAAACATAAATCCAACGAGCCGGGATCGAAATTTGAGGGCGAGTCACTCTCGCTGTCTCGTTGAAAAGGCTCTTTCCGACTCCACTGTTGTTGGTTTTATGAATAGTAAATACATATAAACGGCTTCGAGTATTCTACCACATGATCTACACCCTTCTAAAAGACTCATTTCTTTGTTGATTATAGAGTCAATTTTTTTTTTCATCATAATTTTTCCTAGTAATGAGCTCTGAGGGAACCTTTCAGTCTTGTATGGGTAACTTTAGTTCATCTTTTATGAAGCGCAGCATGAATTCGAGCGCCGCCGCCGCCGCCTCACAGCGAAAAACATGAAAATCGGCCCCGGTGTGAACGCGTGTTAAAGATGTCTCTTTTACATTATCTTCGAGCAATCCCTTTTCAGTGCCCTTATTTTCATTTTCGTCGTCATCTTTTAATAAGCTGATGAAAATTTCTATTTCTTTCTCCTAGTAGTGGATGGAGTTTTTTTAATGTTCTTCACTTTTTTTGCGCTTTAGGGATTTAAAAATATTGTTGGAGTTCATTCCCAGATCATCAGGTCTGATCCTGAGCGTCTTTAACGCTAAGGTTTGAAGAAAAGAGTAAATACGTGTGGAGTGAGAAGCGAAAGTTATGTGATAAAGACACTAGTAAAAGGAATCTTCAACATTTTAAAAGAGAAGAAGTATTTTAGTTTCTGATTTTTTTTCCTACGGGATGCTAAATTCCACTGGACTAGTCCCGCCGATAATCGTGCGGGATCCCGACGGATCCCGATCCCGCGGAATCGGGATTGCATTCCTTCTGAATCGCGTTACCATCAGTTATATTGGAGAGAAACAAAAAGCTTGTCCCTTCCTTTTATCACTCACAAGCCCGCTTGTGAAAGAAAGAAAGAAGGAAAAAAAAAAAAAAAAATAGTAATCTGTATGTCAACGGCAAAGTTTGAAATCCGGCATTCTATACAATGCCTAGGCATTGTATATAATGCCTAAAACTGGCCGGCAATGTACGAAACGATTTATATTTCACACATTTCCTAGGCATTCTATAGAATTCCAAATGAGAAACCGGCAAGGTATAAAATACATCTCCGATTCGTTAAGTACTCCGTCCGTAAGGGCAAATAAAGAGTTAACGCAGTAAAAAATAGTGTTTTCTTAACCGAAACTACTAACCAGAAGTTAAATGATGTACAAAAATCCAAAATGACTACTAAGAAGGAATCCAAGGACTATCGGCTGCTGAATCGCTACGATGTGATGACTGTGGAAAACGAAAATTAGCTTTTTTTTTTAATGGCACTCTCATTATTTTTTCAGAACAACATTTTTATTTTTGAGAAATGCCACCCATCATTTACATAATAACCTCATTAGGACGTTTTTTTTCATACTTTGCCTAAATAGCATTTTTCATTCTATAGAATGCGTAGGTATTATATTAAATGCCTAGGGAAAGTATGTAATACTTCTCGTATTTCATACCTTGCCTAAAAACGTCCGGCATTATATACAATGCCTAGGCATTCTACAAGACGGCGGCGTTTCATACTTTGCCGGTAACATATATATAGATAGCCGAAGACAAAACAGTTAAGAACCATTATTTCTTCTGCTTTCCACCGATTTTCTTGCTTTTTTATTTTGTTTAGTAGCTGTTGACGAGTTTTAGTGGCATCAATTAAAACATTTTGGAAACAGTTTATGATTAGTTGATTATTTCCCCTTTTCTTTTGTCAGGCAAGCCTCGTTTATAATTGTATGGTTATATTGTTAAAGATAGCAGTTATCAACATGTTTTCGTTGAGTAAATTATTAGGTAATAAATACAGGTAATTAGGTAATAAATTAGGTAATAAACATTTCCTAGGCATTCTATAGAATTCCAAATGAGAAACCGGCAAGGTATAAAATACATCTCCGATTCGTTAAGTACTCCGTCCGTAAGGGCAAATAAAGAGTTAACGCAGTAAAAAATAGTGTTTTCTTAACCGAAACTACTAACCAGAAGTTAAATGATGTACAAAAATCCAAAATGACTACTAAGAAGGAATCCAAGGACTATCGGCTGCTGAATCGCTACGATGTGATTGATGACTGTGGAAAACGAAAATTAGCTTTTTTTTTTAATGGCACTCTCATTATTTTTTCAGAACAACATTTTTATTTTTGAGAAATGCCACCCATCATTTACATAATAACCTCATTAGGACGTTTTTTTTCATACTTTGCCTAAATAGCATTTTTCATTCTATAGAATGCGTAGGTATTATATTAAATGCCTAGGGAAAGTATGTAATACTTCTCGTATTTCATACCTTGCCTAAAAACGTCCGGCATTATATACAATGCCTAGGCATTCTACAAGACGGCGGCGTTTCATACTTTGCCGGTAACATATATATAGATAGCGAAGACAAAACAGTTAAGAACCATTATTTCTTCTGCTTTCCACCATTTTCTTGCTTTTTTATTTTGTTTAGTAGCTGTTGACGAGTTTTAGTGGCATCAATTAAAACTTTTGGAAACAGTTTATGATTAGTTGATTATTTCCCCTTTTCTTTTGTCAGGCAAGCCTCGTTTATAATTGTATGGTTATATTGTTAAAGATAGCAGTTATCAACATGTTTTCGTTGAGTAAATTATTAGGTAATAAATATAGAGCTCATTGTGAAAAGAATTTGTCGCCATTAAGCAGTAATTTTAAAAGCAATTGTAATAAGAGTTTGAGTGAAGCTTTTTTGTAAACAATGATAATAGTGTATGGAAGCTTTACGTTTTATTCAACTGCCACTCAACTTAGCCCAGAATCGGCAGAAGTACAAGCGGGTACATGTATGAGCGCAATCGGCCCTGCGACGACAAGGATTTCAATACGTTTGCTTTAAGTGAGGATCATCAAATAAACTCGATGTTATAACCACCAAATTTGATGAATAATACTTATGTAATTATATAAATAGCATAATTTTTTCAATACTACACTGTTAAACATTTCCTTAAGAAAATGGTAAAATAACCGTTTATTTGATTGTTATTTTTTGTTTGTTTGGTACTCAAACTGCGACAAAGGGGGGGGGGAGTTCGCTGAAGTGTGACATGTTGCGACAGAGGGGGGAGGGGGGTCAAATATATGGGAAAAAAGCGTGACATCATTTATGAGCGGTCCCTATAGTGTCTTTTCACTCATAAGAGATCATTAAAATGAGCCAGCATTTGTCAATTAATTGTAGAATTTCGTAAACATGCAGGCTTTCAGTTTAACGCTACTGTAAATGTGTGTGTTTTTATTCAGTATGTCTTTGAATTTTGAAAAATAGACAAACTTACAGTGGAATTAGACTTCGAGACAGCTATTGAAGTCTAACGCTTTTGTTCTAATATACTTGAGTGAAAGCGAGCACAGGGTTAAAAAACTTTCTTTCACTGTTCTTTCACTTAAAAAAAAATACTGTAATACAGTAAAAATATATTGCAGATAAATAAATAATCCCCATTTAAATTAATAACAACTTTTATTAAATCAATATTAATAGCATTCAACATCCTTTTGGTTTTAAATAGTTACAAAATTTTTCACTACCCATTACAAAGCTCCAATGTGTGTTTGATGAGTAAAATACATCTTATCATCTTACATCCACAGCTCAACAAAGTACAAAACTGTACATTGCATATCATTCTGAAATTATTCGCGGCAACAATAAAATAATTTTTTGGGGGAAAAATAGAACTGATTTCAAATAAAAAAATTGAGGTAAAAATAAAAAATAAGTTTGTTTTTTAAACAATATCGATGAAACTTTTAAACATAGTTTAGAAGGCGAGGAGAAATTTTTACATTTTAGTTACCATTACACCACGTGCTACTTCATATTGGAACTATTGCTAACTGTGGGCCTTTTTACCTTTGTAATTGATACATGATTACAAAAGATTTCATCTATCATAATTTTGCACCGACTTCAAAAATTAGGTTTAAAAGTAGAATAGATATTGTTTAAAAAATTAATTTATTTTTACTTTTTAGCGCTTTTTATAATTTGAAGTCGGTTCTATTTTTTACAAAAAATATTTTATTTTATTCTTTTTATTGAAAATACATTTTTGATATGAATATTATTTATTTTTTTCTTTTTTAACCACGTGCGCTGGGAAGACGGGCCACACACGTCGTAAATGCTTTTGTCACAGAATCGCCAACTACGTGGTATGGAAGTACAAAGATAAAACAACGTAAAAAAGCACAAATTCAGAATAAAAAGTATCGCAGATAGTTATTTCAAAGCTACAATGGAATAGGACCTCTTCATCAGTGCAGAAAAGAATGGCTCAACACACAACTAGAAAGTTGTGAGTGACGTGGTATGTTCGTCGTCATGCGATTGTCACAGAAACAAAAAAAAAAATGTCTTCAAATTCTAGGTTAATTCTTGTTAGAACAAGTTTTGATGCTTGTTCACTCAAAAGTTGAAGTAGAATACCTACTTCAAAATTTCTAAAATAATGTTATGTTAACACTGCTAGAGCTCGCATCAAAACAATACTGATGTATATTATTTATTTTACATTTTATTAAAAAAAAACTGGTACAACTGGTACAAAACTTTTTGTTTTGTTTTTTAGCTAAAACACGCATGTGAAATGCCCGTTACATTCTTCAATTAACTCTCACCGAGATCATATTTAATGTGACGACTGACATTCCATATTATATGCAAGTTGTTTTAGGTCCGACAAACTAATAAACATTTTCTGAAGAGGAAAAAATTATAAATTCGCCTTCTAATTCAAAAGTTATTCGATTTTTTTTAAAACCATAAATTGTCCAAAATGCTGTCGCGATCGATGGGTTGCCAATCACTGAATTAGACGATGATCTATCGATTAAAGAACAAATCATCAAAATGGGTTCATTTGGTAAAAAGTTATGGATGAAAAAATATAAACAATCTACATTTCTACTCATAACTTTTTTTCTAATTATGGAATGTATTCAAACGAATGTACGGGACCTATGGGATATCAACCTTGATCGATTAACAAAGGATCATCAAAATCTGTTCATCCAGTAAATCCAGTAAGAAATTATCAATGGACAAAAAAAAAAAAACATGCATACGGTTTGAACTGACAATCTCCTCTTTTGTGGAAAGTCGATAAAAAAAAGAAGAAGAAGAAGAAAACACTATTTCCGCCCATAGTTTTCTCTTTAAATTTTCGAATACTGGACCCATGGGAGACCATTCGTCATCGATTAAAAAAAAGAATCTTCAAAATCGGTTCATCCAGTGAGAAATTATCAATGAACAAACAAAAAAAAAACATACATACGGTATGAATTGATAACTTTTTTGACTACTCGTTTGGGAAGTCGATTAAAAATGTGATGACTGATCGATTTAAAATTTAAATTTGGTGCCGCATCAGTGGCTGCCTTGTGTACGATTCCATAAACCTAAGAAATAATTGTTTGCATATTTTTCCAATTATTCTTTAAATAAAGGAAAATGAATTAAAAATCACGCTTCGTTAAATGCATTGATGATGGTTTCTGCACAAGGAAGTCATTTGCAAAAGTCATATTTTTAGTGAAGCTTAACATTTTAAAAGATATGATTACACAATTTACATTCTGATTACACAAAAGAAGATTAATGAAACAATACACACGCTCTTGAAGGCATGATCATTGACTCAAATGCTTTCATGAAGAGTAATTATATTTTCTTGTTTATAATGCTCATTTAGAACATTCTTTTAAAGAGAGGCATTCATATCACATACATTCTAACTATATTTCATTTAAAAAATATTTTTAAAAATGTAATATAAATAAAATGATTTTTGAGAAAAAATAGAACCGACTTCAAAGCAAAGCAACTATAATTGCGCTAAAAAGTAAAAAATAAATTCATTCTTTAAACAACATCGATGTGACTTTTCAACATGGTTTCAGAAGTCGGTGCAAAATTAGGAGTCTAATTACCATTACACCATGTCCTCATGTGTTACTTTATCATGGAACCGTTGCTAATTCTGGGCCATTTATCATGAAAATCGGTTCATCTGGTGAGAAGTTATGAGTTTACAAACAAACGAAAAATGACATGCATACAGTACGAATGTATAACCTCCTTCCTTTGTGAAGTCGGTTAAAAAATTGCAGCTGAAGAAATCACAAAATGGTTTTCCCTCCTGAATTTGTAATAATTTGGGGTGCTTTCTCACCAAAAGCGAGAAAGATTAAAAAAAACTTGTCTTTTCTCATCTGCGCATCAGCAGAGCATGTTTTTGAAGACAAAAATATGCTTTGCGTAGATGAGCAAAGACAAGTTTTTTATTTGTCTCCGTCGCCTTTGGGGTGAAAGCACTCTTACTGGTTGATCAACACAAACTGTACCTGTTCGCACGTCGACTTTCATGCTCATGGATCATTCTTTTTGTTTTCATCAGTATCTGGATTAATATTATGAAGCTGAAGAGTTTGTTTGCTTGCACGCGCTAAATCTCAGGAACTACTGGTCCGATTTGAAAAATTCTTCCAGTGCTAGAAAGCCCGTTTATCGAGGAAGGCTATAGGCTATATATCATCACGCTAAGACCAATAGGAGTGGAGCACCAATGAAGGATGTATGAAAATCGGGTTTTTTCAGTAGGGCAAATAGTGTTGATACCTCGCATCCCTATGATACCAACGGATTTGCCTTTTAACTTAAAAATAATTCAATTTCCAGTGAAGGTATCGTTTGCAGTAACAATTAATAAGGCCCAGGGGCAAACATTTAACTACGCAGGAATATATTTACGCCAAGAGTGTTTTTCCGCACTGGCAACTATATGTTGCCCTATCGAGATCTGGTTCTGATGAAAATCAATATCTACTTCTGCCGGGAGAAAACAGAACTAAAAATATAGTATACGCAGAAGTACTTTAAAATAACATTTGTTTTGAGTTTTCTTTTGAATAACCTACAATCTACATGATATAAGATTATAAGACCCAGTACTTTATATGGGTATTTTTAGTGAAATGTGTTACGTTTTTCATAGAAATACGAAGCCAGAAAATGAGCATTATTTAAGATAGACCGTGCAACGCCGGGTGTCGCAGCTAGTATATGTATATATTGCAACAGTGTACATCAGAGCATATTTTAAGGAATTTACACTGGGCGACATAAGGTCTCCTACCCCCCTAAAACCCTAAAAAACTCATTATCCGCTGAGGTTGTTTGAATTAAATTGTATACATATATTTTAACAATGTTAAACTCTCCTTGGGACTTTTTTTTTCTAAATTATATACTGTTTTTTTTTTTTTTGGAAAAACTTAGCGCACCTGAATTTTGATGAAAATTCTGGGCTTTTTCGGGTTTTTTAAGAAAACCTTTAAATATCATTTTCTGTTTAAGCAATGCACTAAGCCATTGTTTGGCTATTTTTTTCATTTCATAGCGTAAAAAACTCTTTAAATTATTTTAAAAGATCAAATTTAAATTTCAATACAATTAAATGTTGATATGAAATTGTCCGAAACTTTATGTTAAAATAATTTGACTACTTAAGAAGTGGGCATTTTCTTCTGGTGCAGAAACAAATTGTGTGAAAAATACTTTTTTGCCTTGAAAGAGGTATTATTTGTAAATCTGAAACACACATATGCAATAAGGATGTAACGAATATTCGGCCACTATTCGGTATTCGGCCCTTTGGGCGAGTATTCGGCCTGGCTGAATAGTGATGGACTATTCGGCCGAATAGTTCTACTGCAGTAGAAATATAAAAAAATAAAGAAATTAGTAGGTTTTAAACATTTAAAATTGTATTATAATTATTGTAAAAGAATACATTAGTATATAGTTTTAATGAGTGAAAATAATTTAGAAAAAACTACTTTTTTTAAACCTTGTTTTATGCTTGACTGAGCAAAAACAGATTTTAAAGTTGTAATATTGTATTTTATATTTAGCATTTGCTCCCAAAAGCTGGCAACAGTTAATTACGATATATGAGAAATTTATTTTGTTATTATTAACAAAGTGGAAGTCCGACTTTGTTTGCGGAGAGTGATTTATTGTGAACATCGGGTAAGAGAGAAATGTGAAAAGCCTAAAATATATCATGAATAT
Source organism: Octonoba sinensis (assembly GCA_038502835.1). NCBI lineage: Eukaryota > Metazoa > Arthropoda > Arachnida > Araneae > Uloboridae > Octonoba > Octonoba sinensis. The sequence goes on from CM076604.1 coordinate 69,822,020, forward strand.
TTAGATAGCATAAGTTATTGGGGTTTTTGAAAATAAAAATATATTCCAGCTAAGTGTATTAAATTTTAATAGATCTTTTACAAATGGATATGTAAAAAACCCCATAAAATGAAAATATTAACTTTTAAAATATCTTCATAAAACATATTTGAGCAAGGTAAAAGTTTACTAAGCAATAGTAGTTCTTTCATTTGAAATAAATAATTAGTAAACTAATTCTAATGCTTATTACCATAAAACCTGTCATTTCTGTTCCACTAGTGGGTGAAATTTTTAGTTTTATTACATTCAAAACAATAGAGAAAATAGATAAATTTTAAATAGTTTTAAATTCTTAAAAAGCAGAATTAAATCATACATCATAGATTGTGTGTAATTGGTGTTTGACTTTGTCAATAATTTTAAATTTGACAAATACTTTCTATTACAACGATTTTCTAAAAATTTAAATATTCGGTCGCCGAATATTCGGTATTCAGTCTCCGACATTGGCCGAATACTCGGCTTCAGCCTATTCGGCCTAGAAGAAATTGCCGAATATTCGACTTCGGCCTAGAAGAAGTGGCCGAATATTCGGTATTCGGCTATTCGGCCAAATCGCTATTCGTTACATCCCTAATATGCAATGTATTTTTTTGCAAATTGCTTCACAATTTTGTTCTCTCACTAACATGAAATTTCTTGAGTAGAGGAGTCAGCGATAAAAATTGGAACAGTATTAAACCAGTACTAGTTATTAAGTCACCTAATAAACCTTGTATATAGAAATGCAGTTAATATCGATGCAAATATTCGAGAATGCTTGGCGTTTAGAGAACATTGCAGGTATCACACACTTTGGCTGTCTTAATTAATTTAAAGTAGTTTTTGAAAATCAATTTTTTGTTTGGTAATCTTGTAACAAGCTGCTATTATCAAATAATTTTTTCATGACAATGCAAAAAAATAAGAATTTTGAGTTAAAATAATTAATTTGTTTTGATCATCAATAACTTTTTCTTGTTATAATATAATAATGAAACGCATAATAAGTTTTAGTTTTTAACATACATACTTATAAAAAATAAGTAAAAAAATAAAAATAAGTAAATAAAATTTTAAATGAGATTCAAGAATCTTGAATGTTTATCTAAAGATATCTTTAGAAATACCTATATAAAGGAGCAAAAATAGTCCAAAAAGGAAGATGGAAATTTCCGGTCTTGGTAATGGAAAATATCATTTCTTATTGCTTCTGAATTAAATTTCTTCAGTGTGCAGTAATTTTTAAAATATTCTCTTTACTGAGACAGTGGGGTTTTACAAGTGGACCCTCCCGAAAACAGCTGGGTGAGTTTTTATGGTTGGGCCCACTTTGGCGAACCCTGTTTATTCTCGACTTTTCTACTTTTACTTACATAAAAAGCAGTGTCCTTTCGCATGTTTGTGTTTTCATTTGCCATTCAAGACGAATCTATAGCATCCATTCTACAATCTACAATCATTGAGTTCAGCACAATATTAGTTAGGAGATTATAAATGAGTGGCTCAAAGCGATGTTTTTAAATTAAGAATTTCTTTTTTCTTTTAATTTTTATTTAATACCATTCGCTAATAGGATACGAAAAAATTCCTTCATAGTTTTAATTTTTATACCTTTCGAAGCCAGGAACTTTTCTGTTTTAAACAGTCGATTTTTCCGAGGCGCGGCAAAGATTTGTAATGAATGAAAATGTAATCTTGGGCTATGATAGAGGAGGACAAGCCAGCAGCTCTCTCCCAGAAATTTTATGGAATTGACGGTCCTAAAAACATACTTTTAGGCTTTATACTTTTCAGAAATGGAAGGTAGGGATTCCCTCCCGAAATTTTTATTTAGAAACTGAAGTAAATGGCAATCTATCTTTGAAGAGTTAATGAAATGAAGAGTGCGACTTTCCTTTGAATTTTTTTTAAAATGGTAATTTATCGTTATAGGAAGGAACTTTGAGGGCCGTTCTCTGCAAAAATTTTGAAACTGAAATACTGGGTGGGACAAAAGTAATGACCCGGTTTTGAAGGGTTATAAAAAAAGAGCTAATACAGTTTGAGAGTTAAAACTTTTTATATTTTGATCTGTATTTAATGCCATTTTTTAAGATTAAGTTTTGAATACTACTTCAGCAAGATAGCGGCCTTCAGCACCAATACACTGATGCAGTCCATTTGCAGTAACAAGGTGGCTGTTTAAGGTAACGTATGGCTTATAAAAATGAAAAGCGCCATATCTGCAAAATGGACATTTTTCAAGAGAGGAGTTTGAACTTTTTACAATTTGTTTTCTTTAGTTACCTTATTTGTTTCAATGATTATTATAATCGATTTTGTTCAGAAAATAGTTATTGTTCTAGTTTTCTCTTACGTGGTGGTTGTTAATGATGTCAAAAAAATTAGAAATAACTATAAAAAGTAGTTATTACAGTATTGCACCAAAAAAATACAGCCTTAATTTTTGAACATTTACTTACAGCAGTATTCCCAATATAAAGATCGCAAAAATCTTAAAATTTTGATATATATATATATATATATATAAAAAAAAAAAAAAAAAAAAAAAACCGATTTTTTTTTTTTTGCAGATATGACATTGTTTATTTCTATGAACGATATGTTAAAATACTTTCCAACTTTTAAAACAATTCAAATATTTATAGGATGTAAAAGGATTGTAACGCATGGCACCCTAATTTTCAGCGAAGGATATGTTCGATGTTGGCATGCTTCCTTCCAAAATTTACGTTTTTACTTATACCTTGTAGCAATTAAGAAATTTCAATTAAAATGTTAGAGATCTTTAAAAGTTCATGCAAATTGGGTTTCACGGTGCAATTGAAAAAAAAATCTCATGTTCTCACATAAGGAAAATATGCAATTAACATTTGCAAAGCAATAACATTGGTCGCGAAGAATTTTGCTCATAAATTAAAACGTTGAGCTTAATTTTAAAAGTATTAAAAATTAATTATTATTAATAATTTAAAATAATCGGGGAAGAAATAAACTAAAAAAAGGAAGATCGGCTGAAAAGCGGTAGTCTCCTTTAATAATTGTGAGAGTTGGCAATTCTGTATTGTCTAACAAACCTTGAAATTAATTAACTGAAAAACTTTCGGAAAACCGAATTAATTTTCAATTTTCGAATCAGGTTCTCAAAAATTTTCGGAAATTTCAGAGAATTTCGGATCAGAATCACCCTTTCTCAAATATTTTTCTGAACAAAATTTTAGGCTATCTTTGTTTCGGAGAAGCTTTCTGTGCTTTCCCGCGGAATGTTTTTGAAATTAGCGTCTTAAAAAGTCAATTTCGGCCTTGTTTGATAAAATTAAGGGGGTGCCCCAGGCTCTCCGTCAAAACTTTTTGAAAACAAAACTTGTGCATTAATAAAGCGTCTATGCATTGCTAACCAGAGAAAGTGAAAAGAGCAGAAGCATTCATGAATATCCGCGGATTGCAACGAAATGAAAAATTAGTTTTTGTTAAGGAATAAATGAAATTTTAAAAAATATATATACAGTAAAACCTCTCAATAAGGGGCACTAAGGGGACTGGAAATTTTGTCCCTTAAATAGAGGTGTCCCTTCTTCGGAGGTTCATAAATTGTTGCATACACATATAGTGTATTGACTAAGTTTAACTTTTTAATAGTAAACATGTGTGACCATTTAAGCTTAAATACTGAAAATGGCTCATGCATACAAAATATAAGTTAAAATTATTGAAATTTAAAATTTTTTCATTGAAAAACTGAAATTTTAGCATAAACATCGTATTGGCAGAGTTTTGGAGCTAGCAGAAATTTATTTGAAGTAATCTGTTAGATGGGTTTGTTTCAAAGTACGTAATTTGGGCAATACTGTAGAAATTACGTTCAGTGCGCATTTTACAATTCTTGCATAAAAAAGCTTGTCGGTACTGTCTGTCCTTGCTGAACACACATGTATTCCACAGAGGCGTAGCTAGTTGGGGGCAAGGAGGGACAACTGTCCCCGGGCGCAGCGTCAAGGGGCGCCAAATTAATGTTAATTTATTTTATTTTTAAATGCGAAAAGTAAATTGTTTGAACTGAAGAGGTGTGAATATGTTCGACAAAAAAGTGGGAGCATCGCAAATCATATCGGGAATGACCAATGTAGCACAGGAGTGTGTGGGAAATCAGACAAATAATTTTGCGAAGCCTAAGTGGCCCATAATTCCTTTAGAAGTGAATGGTCGCTAATAAGAATGAAGGTTAAAATGGCTGCATTTTTTTTTTAGCTATTTATCATTTAGGAAGCATAAAAGTTTTTAAAATTCCGTTTAGGGGCGCCCCCAGGCCCCCAGTGGTACAGAGGGGCGCAAAATCTTCAGTTGTCCCCGGGCGCTGAAAACCTAGCTACGCCTCTGGTATTCCATTGTACAAAAGAGGTAAAAAGGCTTTACAATTAGGTTTTGTCAAGTACTTTAAAATACACTTCTTTCTTTGTTCATGCTTCTAGAACTCATACCAACTTTCAGAAGTTAATTTTTAGAAAAGAAAAAAAGAACTTTAGCTTCCAGTAAATTTTCTTATCTATATAACTTGAATTTTGTAAAATTTTCTCAAAGAATGTCCCTTAAATAGAGTGTCCCTTATTCAGAGGTAAATACATTGCAGTCCCTATTCAAAGGGACTGGGACCAGAAAAAATGTCCCTTAACTAGAGGTGTCCCTTTTTCGGAGGTGTCCCTTAAAGGAGGTACCACTGTATATCCTTCCTTTCTTTACTTTTTACTTTTTTTTTGCCGGCACCATCTGTAGTGACTGGGCGACAACGTCTACTGTCGCCCAGTTTCTATCTTATTTTATGCCCTGGTGTACATTCAGATAAACTTTTATATCCATTTTATCATTTTGCTGAAATAAGGAGATGGCACCTTTGTTTCGTTCACTGTTACACTCAAAACACGTAATGCAACTAAAAATGTTTTGGTTTCCTCTCAAAGCTATTTTCCCTATTGCTCTTTATGATAACATAAAACAACACAAGGCATTCATAAAAATCACTGTTGATCGATTAGCAAAGGGAAGAGTAAGTCAAACCTGCTCATTTTGGGCTTTCCGTCAAAAACGTTTCCAATTATTTGCTCAATCTTGAAAACAATTGAACGGAAAATTTATGGGACTATCCACAATCCATTAAAAAGAGAAGGAGCCAAGCCGATTCATGAAAAAGTACGTGAAGACTGTCATAGGTAAATTTAGAAGTTATAAATCGATAACTTCGTGCCTTTTGGAAACTAGATAAAAAGTAAATTAAATTAAAGAATGTTTGTTTACTATAATTTATTGCGATAAATTTAAATACAAATTAATGATACGGCGGAATTGCTTCAGCAATATTTCACGCAGCTTTCAACAGTACGTTACTGTTAGAATGTTGCGTAAGTGCTCAGAAAAAGAGCCATAAGGGCCCGTTCGAAATGATGTCACACTTTTTTTCAATATATTTGATCCCTCTCCCCTCCCCTTTGTCACATGTCATGCTATATTACATTAGCATAAAATAAGTTTAATTTGCTGATTTTAAAGGTTTTTATAGAAATCAAAATGCAAGATGCCACACATCTTGTTACCCCCTCCCCTCCCCTTGTCACAAATTGTCACGCTTTCTTGAACCCCCCTCCCCCCTCGAAGCGTGACATCATTTATGAATGACCCCTAAAATGCAAAAATAACTTGAAAAGAAAAACAGGTTTCTCACACAATGTTGTTTTTTTTCCCTTTTTTTCATAATGATTATTATTATCTCAGTGTAAATGTACTTGACTTTAAAATTTCTGTGGATTTCAAAGCGAAAGTTGACAAACCACATTATACGGCAAATTAAATCTATTACTTTTGCTACCTAAGATTGGTTACAAAAATACCTCCGCAACATTAAATTTATGATGTAACTGTGATAGAATTAAAAATTTAACCAAACTTTAAACCTAGAGTGATTACCTCAGCTTTATACAGGTTTGGCTGATTTTCAACAGAAACCTATCAAGTATTCACGTTGCTCTTGGACAAGGAAATGTTGCAAAATCATCTTACATTCCATGTATTTACACTCTAAGACCGATCCCTACCTATTGAAATTTTATTTTTCCTCGCAATTTTCCTTCAATGCACGTAACAATTTCGTCACAGATAGAGACATAATTTGTGATTGAGAACTGATGCAGCTCACAGAACAATGAAAGATCACAAGCTAAAATTATCTTAATCTCTTGAATCTTCGGAAGATTCTGGAGGTAGAATAATTGTTCCTTGTCCACTTTTCAGGCATTACTTTGTCACTACAACAACAATACTCGCTGACGCATGCAGAAAATAAAATTAGAAAAGATTATCGTTTGATGTAACATCAAAGAAAAATAACATCAAAAGTTTCTTTGCAGAACAAAATTATGGGACAACACTTCCGCAAACTGGTATATTGGGAACATCATGGAACTTTCTTCTGAAAATTTCACATGAATTCTCTGTCGTTTTATAATTACCAAAGAGTGCCACTTCCTTGGAGCGATTTGCGAAGAAACCTCATTAGCACCTGTTCCCATTGAAATCCACCTGTGTGCCAATTTTTGTGAGACCTTTGCGTTACTTCTTGAGATAGTCAAGCTTAGGGGTCATTCATAAATGATATCACGCTTCAAGGGAAGGAGGAGATGGTTTGATAAATTGCGACAATTTTTGACAAGGGGAGGGGAGGGGGTTGCAAGATTTGAGACATCATACATTTTGGTTAAAATAAAAATATTTAAAACCAACTGTACAGTACACACATAATCATCACTATTGTTGTACTCACAAATGTCATTAAAAGTTTCAAAAATAAAACTGGAAATGTAATTTATAACGAAATGCTTTGTTTCTGCATAAATTTTGAACTGCAAGTATATATGCTTATGTAATGAAGAGTGACATGTGATAAGGGGGGGGGGGTAGAGGGGTGTTGAAACATGACCTTTCGCGACAAAAGGGGAAATAATAAAAGGTTTCAAGCAAATATTGTGTACAGGTGAATCTAAAGAGAAACAGGTGCTGATTCGTTTTGGGGGAAGGACAATCGCTCCAAAGGGGCGTAGTGCAATCGATGTTTTTCTCGTTAAGCTTGATCAAATATGTTGAAGAAAGTATGACATCATTTATGAATAGTTCCTTAGCGATTGTCTCCTTCTTCCAAAACGAATCAGCACCTGTTTCTCTTTAGATTCCCTTGTATACAAATTTTGCTAGGCCCACATCCTTACCCTTAGTAGATGACACAGAGTAGAGACGCCACATTGATAAAATATCTTTGTTTTGAAAAAGCGACGCAAAACTTTAACTACATATGTATAGTGTTATTCAGACGGGGGAAAAAATCGTTGTTTTTAAATGCAGCTAATTCCATACATTTTACGCACAAAACGAACACTCAGAAATTAACCAATACTCGCCATTGTACAGTGGCGTACGCAGAATTTTTTCAAGGGATGGGGGAAGGTTCATAATTTTCTGAAACTACTAAAAGAAATTCGAGTATGTATTAAAGCACTATTATTTCCCTAATTTAGATAGTTTTTGCCAGTTTGTCTGAGGTCACGGGGGGTGTTTAAACCCCTAACCCCTCCTTGCGTACGCCACTCCCATTGTATGAACCGTTCTTGTACAGCGCGCGTGATTAAAGCAATTTCTGAGGTTGAGGGTTCGGTATTAGCTTCTCCGTTTCTAGACAATCATTAGAAAACAAAAAGAAAATTCTATTCATTTTCAAGTGGCGAATGAAAGATCCGCGGAGCATAACGTACATCAGAACACCAACTAGATACATTGAAAACAATAAGCAGTCCTTGTTGTTGAGTGCCTCTAGTTCAAGTGAAACTCAAAAGAAACCACACATGGGAGGCTAAGGGCAAAGAGGGGCGGTTTCCATTTTTTTCAAATTGGGCTCTATTGGAAGGAAGACCGACTTCTGCTCTGCGTGCTTCCCAGTTCCTCGATTCCCACTTGCGCGAAATTACGTTCCCGTTTGCGCGTCGTTCCCGATATCCGTTCCCGCTTCCGCGAAAATAAACATCTTATTCATAACAGTTTTCGCCTCCCCCCCTTTTCCAGTAAAATGTGCAATCAATTCATTAATTAAAATAGAATTCATTAATTAAATAAATTCATTGCCTGTCCCATTAAAAATAGTTTTCGGGTTTGTTTTCAGTCTACATAGTTTTATTATAAATGCGTTCTACCTTGGCTATGACGACATCGAATGATCCGCGGTATTTATTTCATCACTTAAGGAGGGAAATGCGTGTAAAGGTCTAAAAAATTAATTTTTTTTCTTTATAAATCGATTCTCCAACTATTCAATAATAAACCCTGAAAATTTCAAAGCAAAATTCCAAGTCATTTAAAAGTTGTAAGCATTTGAGCAAACGCCCCTTTTGGAGCAGTTGAGCAGGTAGTCAGTCAATCATGAATGACCTGAAGGGTAGGGGCCGTTCATAAATGACGTCACGCTTTTTTCCCATATTTTTGACCCCCTCCCCCCTTTGTCACAATATGTCACACTTCAGCCGCCCCCTCCCCCCTTTGTCACGCGTCACGCTATGTTGCATAATGCATGATGTCACACTTCTTGTTACCCCCTCCCCTCCCCTTGTCACACTTCGTCACAATTTCACGAACCCCCCTCCCCCTCGAAGCGTGACATCATTTATGAATGATCCCGTATTAGAGAACGTTAGCAGATGTCCTTTTATTTATTTTAACAATTGAGACTTCGGATAGAAATTTCTATAAGTATTAGTATCTATAAGTATAGAAAAAAAAAAAAAGATTCATTACTGCCTTAAATTTACCTTCAATATCACTCTTTTTTTCAAACGCGTTTTTCTCGAAACTACTTTTTCAAATTTGCGTACACTCCAGCTCGCAGAGTTTTTGATCAATCCTTATCAAATTTAGCACCTTTAGTTGAACCTATCTTTAGTTGAACTAGAATCATAAACATATCTTTATTTTTACTTTTTTTTGGTAAAAAAAGAACGAAAAAAAAAAAAAACGGTTAAAAATCGTACTTAATTTTCCCATTCGAAAAAAAAATAGAATTTTCAATTTTTTGTAATGATTTTAGTTCAACTAGAAGAGACACTTATATAAAAAAAGTAGATTACAAAAAAAATTGATTTTAGATTAAAATCGACTTACAGTGCGCAGCAGCCGATATCTCCGGGATTTTTCAAGAAAAAATATTTGAAAATTTCAGTAAATGTTCTTCAATATATCTATAAAATAACCTCACAGTCTCAAGAACATATATTTATTCTTTATCCGTTAAAAAAATTCATGAAAATTGCTCTTTATACGCCGTTTTACACGTATTTCCCCCCTTAAAGAGACATATAGGTGACGTTATATACGACATTAATTTTAGAAACTGAAAATTTAGTTTTTTTCCTTTTTTTTTTTGTTTTACAATAAAAAATGTTTAACTCCTTTAACATAAGAACTTTAGAAAACATGCTTTAGGACTTTAATCTAAAATCCAAATTCTCCGAAAACCATTTCATATCAGAATTTTTTTTTTTACTAACTATTAATCACTTTCTACATTTAACTACTGAGAAAGCAAATTCAACGTTAAAAGCAAATAGTAAGAAGGCAAGAACAGATTACCTAAACTTGTAAAACTTGTTCAAAAATAATTCTAAATGTTCTTGAACAAAGACTGAAAATACTTACTTTTAAGCGTGTGCATCGATGCTTTTCCTTTCAAAAAGACCTTAAGCGAGGTTTTCTTATAAGGTTTACTTTCATGCGTATTCTATATAATATAATGTTTACTAAAGTTTTTTTTAATTTTTATTTTTAATTTTTACTTTGAAGTGTTTTTTTTTTCCGCTCCACAAGTGTCATGTTCTACCTGCGGAAAATCTGAAATAATAAAAAAAGGGTGCTTTAAATTTTGCTTTGGCTATCTAAGAAAATGAGGCTGAACATCTGCATGCCCGCCCGACGGGTTTCAGTCGTGGAAACGGGAATTTCCCCCACTTTCGAGCAAATGGCACCACCTCTCTGGTCTGAGGGGTCTTTTGAATTAGCTCCCAGATGAGAGACCGTCGATCATGTTGGCACTGGCACCCCTTCCTGTTTAGAACTCGGAGGACATTGGAGCCACGACGGATCTTACGCGCACCAGCTCCCATTAGCGTACATGGTCCCGAAACAATCAGTCACGAGGGGTGGTCACCCTCCCAAGCACTGACCACGGCCAGTGGTGCGTCATTTTCGGTGTTTTGTAGTAGCCGAGCTTTAACCGACTGATCCACTGCTTAGACAAGTAGTCCTTGATTGTTTACAATAAATAAATGGATAAAGAACACGAGAACTTAAGACCTCATGGGGACAAGAGCCACTGCCTTGACTATGACGACATCGAACACCAATTCCATGAGAAATGACAATAGAAAAACAAAATAAATAAATAAATAAAAAATCTTTTGGTTACAAGAGTTTCCGCAATAAGAAAGTAATTTAAACATGATTACTCCTTTTCTGAAATTTCCTTTCAGACTCGAATTAACTTTAAATATGGATTAATAATTTACTGCGACTAATGGTTTATTTTAATTTTACTCGAAGTACAACAAGGTCTGTGCTCTAAAAGCAATCAGTTTGGAGGTCATAATGGAAACTTTGATTTACACGCATGTAGTTGGTTTCAAAATTCTAAGGTTTTCATCTGTAGAAAATATCATTTCGAAGTCTTTTTTTTTTTTTTTTTTTTCTTGATTTGACGATGAATTTTAGCGAAAAATATTGACAAATTATTTTTATTTATATTACTTTTTACCGTTCTCAGGATCCCCATGCCCGGTTCTTTTGTCACGTTCTGTACAAATTTTTAATGTTGCACATGAAGAAAAGCCCCCTCCCCCTTAAAATGTTGGATAAAAGAAGATAAATTTTAACATTATACACAGAAAAGTGATAAAATATCGCATAATGCATTAAAAAAAACTAACATAAAACTTTCTCCAAAAATCTTATATATAAGTGGCTTATTCTGTCTGTCTGTCCGCTATAGAATCCTAGGCCGTTTTACCGTTCGGGACCACATTCGGCACGGTTAATGTTTACGACTCGAGAAACTCATCGCTACAAAAATGAAAGTTATGACTCAATTATTATTTTTTTAAAATTATTTTTTAAATTTTTCAATGATTTTTTTTTAACCCGTTTTATTTTATTTTTGCATTGTTGCCGTCGTTTCCAACAGTATAATTACAGTTGCCGTGTGAACAAACAAATCAATGCAGTTGCTATTGTTATTGTAACAAATATACTAATAATAATCGAAACGTTTATACAGCATATTGAGTGAGGCTCCGCTGTATTTGCAATCTCCGTTAAAAAATAATTTATACGCGAATTTAATTTATTCTTTTCTTTCTTTTTAATTTATCAATCGTCTGCTCTTTTTATATTTTTCTTATTAGAGTGGCAGCCAGTCTTTTTCCCAGTTTCGTTAAAACTTTTGTTTTGAAAAGCATAATAACATTTTCAATAAGTTCTTTCGAGGATAAATATATATTTTTCACAAACAATTTGATTATATAGTAAATAAATATATAGTAGTGTGGGGCAGTAAGCAAAGGTGCGTCCTCGCCACCTGACCTGGGTAATTCAATTTAAATGAGCAGACACCTTTGCACAAATCATTTTAATTACAATTTATAATATCTAGAACGGCGGTCATTTCGTATTACCGTCGGGCTTACTAGTATTATATAACCAAATAATTTGCAGAAAAATATCGGAATTCTCGTTTTAATCTACTTCATAATACAGAACAATTTTGATGAAACAATTAAAAGCTTCATGAAAAATGTATCTATTTTTTTGCAATTTTAAGATTTATAACTGTTTTGGGGAGAAATTTCAAAGGACACCCCTCCCCCCTTTGTCACATGTCACGCTATGTTGTATAAGCCTGATGTCCCACTTCTTGTTACCTCCTCCCCTCCCCTTCTCACACTTTGTCACAATTTAACGACCGCCCTCCCCCTCGTAGCGTGACATCATTTATGCATGATCCCAGAGGTGATTTTTAAAAAGTTGTTTTGCAGTGGTCGTCCAAAGAAATTGAAAATCTGCTGCTTAATTAATTGCTTTGAGTTTCTGTGGATTTCCATGTAGCTAAAAATGAACTTGACCCTGTAGATCACTGGTTTTTAACCAGAGGTGCACGAGCTCTTCAGGCACAAAATTATTTCTAAGGGGATCTTGTCGTTATGTTTGAAAAAGCTACTGTAGTTTTAGTACCTGATAAGCATAATTTTAATCAATACTGATAAAAACTACATTAAATTGTTCGGAATGGTTTTAAACAACAAGATATCCTGATAAAATTAACATTTAATTTTAACTAAGGTAAAACATTAGCTTGAAACGAAGAAAGTCGAAAAATAAAAAAAAGTTTTAACTAGGAATAATATTTGCGAAAGAAGGTAATATATGACCTTGAGCCATTTTGAAATGCGCCTTTTGCCATGTCTTTAAGCCAGGAGCTTACTACCTGATTTTGCTTCTCAATTTATTTGTAATAATTTTACGCATCTCATTATTATTATTTTTTAAAACTAGCTTCATTTTTACACAATTTTTCCTTTTCAAAATGAATTTTAAGCACTTTTGTCATCGAAAGTCGCAAGTGCATTGTGTCAGAAAATGATTGAATATTTCCCATAATATACCGACTAATTTAAGAATTAAAAAAATAATAAATACTTAAATTTAAAAAAAAGAAGATGGAGAAAATGAAAGTTTCCTGAAAAAACGGTTCCGCGAATTTAATATTTTCTTTTATGTCCTTTGGGTGTAGTGTAGTAGAATTTCCACAAGATGTGCATATGGTTTGCAGGCGGCTAGTTGGATGTTATTAGTTTACTTCATTTATGTTTCGTTTTAATATATAAAACCGATATTTTGGAGGAAGAAAGTAAAACAACAAAGTAAAAGTAACTCTTAGAAAAATCTCAACCTAACAAAAGCTAACAAATCCTTGAATGTCTCTAATAATCGAATTAAATAACGAAAATGGAAAATTTATTCTTTTTATTTTAATTTGCAGATTTTAGTTTTAAAATAAATAAACAATGTGTAATTTTTCTATCGTTAGATGGCAGCACTGACAATTCCACTTCCCAAATTTTGCATCCACATAATCGAAAGTGAAAGAGATAAGAAAATAAATAGGAAAATCGAATTTATGTATCTTAAAATGCATACATAAAACTCAGTAACAGCTTGAGTGAAATCTACTGAAAAAAAAAATAAATTAATGAAAATGAAAAAAAAAAACTTTAGAAGTTACATTAGTATATATTATTTTATTTTTTAAATGATAAATCTTTATGTAGTAAACTGATTAAAAGATATTCTTTTTGCATAACTCATGAAAAAAATATTATTAATAATTGATAATTAGAAACTATTTTTGAAGTTAACATATTTCCAAAATTTCTTCTCCAATGAAGTGGTATTTGGTTTGTCATTACTCATTTTGTAGTTGGGAGGGAAGGCATGGGAATGTCCCCATAAAATTGATTTGTAACAATAAAAAAAACGTTGTATCATAATAGCAATTATGAATCAATAATAAATATTTTATTATTATTATTATTATACAATTTTTCAATTTAACAACTCAAAATGATTGCTTAAATTAAATTTCTCCATTCACAAAAATTTGAATAGAAAAAAAAAGATACGTTCAACGTAATAAAGCCTACTACAAGCAGCAAACCACATGCTTTATTTACAACATGTGCACATGATATACAAATATCCAACGAATTTAATTAAGGATGACCGGATGTGTTCTCATGAATCTTTTTTAATTCTTATGGACGTCTTATGTTTTGATTTAACATTGAGAACACATTTTTTTCGTAAATAAAGTTGCAGAGGGGAAAAAAATCAATTAACGCTTAGTTTGTGAAAACATTAAAAATATGTTCAAAGCTTAAAATATTCACTTCAGCTCAAATTTTATTCTACCTCCCCTCTGAAAATGCAGACATAAATGTAAGTACAAAGATAAAGCAACGTAAAAAAACACAAGTTCAGAATAAAAAGTATCGCAAATAGCTATTTTGAAGCTACAATGAGCCTCTTCCTCAATGTAGGAAAGAAGTGCTCAACACACAAAGTCTCTAATCGGATAAAAGTCTCTAATCCGACACATTTTGTATAAATACCGGTTGTCTTCTGGTTATTGCCGGTTCACTCCTTTTCTGCACAGATGAAAAGGCTCCATTGTAGCTTGAGCATAGCTATTTGCGTTACTTTTATTCTGAATTTGTGCTTTTTTACGTAGTTTTATCTTTGTACTTACATTTTAGCACAAAGCATTTTTATCTCATAAAATATGCTTAAAAAAAAAATCTTTATTACTGAGTTGCACATTTTATTCGTCAGGTGAAGAGGAAACTATTGTACCCGTTCTTCCTCCAGCTATTTTCAATGGTTGAATGCTTTAAAAAATATTAACGCAAATCTAAAATATAATAAAAATATATATAAAAATATTAAAATATATATTAAACACATCAAGTTTCCAATAACGATGTTATCTGATCAAACCAAGAAGTTGCCGCAGTTATGTGATATTTATAAATGTAAGTTGATTTATATACTTTAAGATTTTCTACAAAAATTATCAAAAGAAAATTTTTTTCCTGTCGAAAGAAATTTGTGGTATTCAGAGAGAGTTTAGCAATGGAAAAAGCTGTATTCAGAGTTTCACTATCCTAATCAATTTAGTACAGCTTATATGGATATGGAGAATAACGCATATTGTAGAAACAATTGTAATTGCTAACCAGAGGAATTATAACATATATATGTGATTTTTCGTGAATGTATTTTTATTTTCGCAATTAATTTTGTTAAAAGTTTTTTTGTTAACTTGCATATTTTTTTAGTGAAATATAAGAAAAAATATTTTCAACATACAATGAAACTGTTATGTATATTATTATGATGTTTTAATACTTCGTGAAGTAGTGGGTATTTTCAAGAATAACCAAAAATATTAGCTTTACTTTATTTCACATAGATGGCAGCACTAAAAATCTTACACCACTCGTTTTTATGTTTCTTAAGTTTTTATGCCAGAGGGGTCATCCATACATTTTATGCAATGCTTTGAATGTATGTTAACAATTGACGAAATAAAACCATATTTTTGGTGAAATGAAAACATCCCAAATCCATTGTTACCTATAGAGGACGCTTGAAGACGGGGGTGGCCAAACTACTATTTTTAATTCTCAGTTTACTGAATGAGCCTCCAAATGCTACTGATTTACAAAAAAGTAGATTACAGCATTCCTCTATAGGTGGGGCTTTACTCTAGGTTAGAGGTTCTCAAACCTTTCCCGTCAAGTCAAGGAGCACTTATAAGATTAAAAACTCAACGTGGAGCACTCTCACCACTTACTATATTTAGGCGGGTGATTTTCAAATTTGTTGACGGATTGGTTTTGACACAATCTGAAAATTTTCGTTGCATCAAACATAAAACTTGCCTACATAAGAATTGCTTATAGTTTACTGCATTCTGAAAAGGTGGGTTTTTTTCGAGTTAATTGATTTATATTTTATGTATTTCAAAAAGTGTCTTGACAAGTGCTGGTTTTTCTCATGAGTGTTGCCGTTATTAAACATTCTGTAAAGTAATCTTTAACAATAATTAATCTAAAAAATCCTGTTTAGATAATCTTAAATACTTTTTAATAAGTTAAAATAGTATTAAAATTTACTTATTTCAAACTTTAAAACTATTTTAATAGCTCTTTATCTCAGGAGTGTTACTTTGCTTCTTAAATGAAGGATATAACTTTCAATAAAAATGTATTTTATTAAAAATTAAACATTTTCACTGTAGGTCTAAGAAGTAACTGGGCAGCCTTAATTAGCAAACCATTTTTGAAATTATTAACTAACAAATATGTTGATGCAATTCTAATTTTTAGCTACAGTAACACTCATGAGACAAACAAACAATCCTCTCGCAATAATGCACTAAAAATAATAATAGTAATAAAAGTAACAATAATTATAAAAAGAGAGACCAAAATTATAAATTTTTTTACCCCATTAATTGCTATGTTACATTAAAAATGTAATAAAACATCACTACTCTCATGATTCTGATGCAAAATAGATGCTTTTAGACAGAACTAATAAAAAATAATTTCAGTTTTAAAGTAGGCAGTAAAAATATCGAAATAAATAGCTCTAATTCAGCAAACCATATCTTTAATTTAAATAAAGTGAAGATAATAGATCGCAAAACGTCACTTTCTTATTTATAAACAGTAACAACTGGCATACCCGAACAAATGTTTATTTTTTTTACTTATTTATTTATTTATTTATTTTTTTTGGCGGGGGGGGGGGGGTTACAAGTACGAGAGTTTTTTTTCATTTACCCCTTAAGAATAAAACATATCTTAAAGAAAACCCACAAAACTCATATTTGCCAACGTTAACATTTAGTGTTAGGGTATTTCTTTTATAAAAAATATATATAATATATATATATAGTAATACATCCTTGAATAGAAAACTAATATCAGCTTGAGTTAAAGCTCACAATATATCTATATCTGTAGATTTATTTATTATTTGGTTGTTTTCAATCATGATTATAACTTCCTTCTCTTTCCAAATAACACTCATGAGATTTATTAAAAACATCTTCACTAAAAAAAATTCTGACTGCGTTCCTGAAAATTTGATTGGACCAATTGATTCCTCTACAAGAAATACACTATTGTTGAATTGCTTATTTTTATGCTGTAAAAAATATTGGGAAACAAACGGGTAACACTCCTGAGAAGTATTAAAAATACTCATCATGGTTGAACTGTATGTGCTACTACAAAACAGTAAAGGCATAAAACTAACCCATTCTAGATGGAACGAGGTTGAAAGAAATATACAAGACTTCCCTGCCACAGAAAATAATTACAATATTTAAATATTTTGAAAGTTAAATGATAGGAACTTCCTCGAGGTAACACTCATGAGCTACGTGACCGAACAAAAACGTTCTTTAAATTTTAAAACATTAGATAAACATTTCAGTAAAATCGCTGGCCTTTTTGTTCAGTAAACACATATTACTTCATGTTTTAAATCATATTGAATAAAAAAGTAACTTGGAATGATAAAAAAAAAAAAAAAAAAAGACTCTTTTTCTGTGAATTGTTTGCTCCGGACACGCAATTTTCCATTATTTTCCAACTAAAGTAATTGAAGAAGCCTACTAATTAACAACTTGGAAAAAATGTAATAAATGCATTGAATTAAGTATGAAATTATGCTTTCCTACAGGTTTTTACAAAGGCAGAATAATAGTTTTATCGACATGAAATTCAGATTTTATACTGCGGACATCAAACTGTCAATCTTTTTGAAAATCCCCCATTAAGTAGAACGATAAAAAATCAATGGGACAAACAAGAAAGTTTTGTCATTTTAAGCTTGCAGTGCATTAGATTTCATCCTTAATAATTTTTTTTGCACCGATTTTAAGATATGTTTAATAAAATCATTTTTAATTTTAAACACGTTCTTAGACGGAGCACTTATAATTGTTTCGCGGAGCTTTAAAAATACTCTCCGCAGCTTACTTTGAGAAACTGCTTCAAATGGTAGAAATATCTTATTTTTATTGCTTCGAAATGTAAGAATTGACAAAGGAAGTATATTTTGAGTGACAGCAAACTATGATAGTGAACATGCATCATGATGCCTGATAAATAAATCGCAAATAAGATTACAATAATCGAATTTCGTAAATGAAGATACTTTTTGGGAGGTCACAGTGATTCCTACGGTCCCCTTTGTGGTTGTTCATAAATGATGTCATGCTTCGAGGGTGGAGGGAGTTTGAGAAATTGCGTCAGTTTGTGACAAGGGGAGGAGAGGGGGTAACAAGAAGTGTGACATGACACATTTTGGTTTCTATAAAAAGATTAAAAATCAGCAAATAAAATTTATTTTTAAAGCTTTTTTGATTTTCATGATTCGATTTTAAAGTTTCATTCATCATTTTTAATCATAATTAACCAATGCTGGTTAAGGTTTAAATTTACTTCTTCTTTAAAGATTAAAAGGAAAATTTTTTGGCATTGACACTTTTAAGATAAAACTGTCTGTCATTTTTTCAGAATTCGAACAACTAATATATTTTTTACTGTTCCATACTATATCTATTGTGTTGTATATCTTAACCTTATTTTATGCAAATGAAGTACACATGTAATCATTATTATTATTAAAAAACCTTTCAATTCAATGACTAAAAGTGTGGCTGCTAAAAGTCTTGCAACTACATATCAAATGCTTTTGGTTCAATTTCACCCATTTATTATCTATTCTGCTCAAGAGAACTTGAAATTGGTTCTTTACTTCATTTTATTCCGGGGTCTGGTTTCTGATAACCAGTAAATTCCTTTACGTGTGCTTTTTTTTATATAAAACTAAATAAATAGTTTTGTTCAATAACTGAACCATATCTTGTCCTTAAGTTGATTTAACATATTGACATTAAAAATATCAATTGAATTTTTATAATACTATTATTTATTTACTTGGCTTTTACCATTATTTTATGCTTTTGGCTTGTTTTTGAAAAGTTTGATATCTCAATTTGACCGACAGTGTACGTTGGATAATAATAAGAATTTTTTTCTTCAAGAAATAGATTGTCTACAAATTTATCTGAATCTGGTTTTGAAAGATTAATCCTTTTATTATTCAGACTAGGTAATATTTTAGATGTGCCAGTGGGTTATGACTGAGTAGAACGCTCCATAGATTCAATGGATCATTTAACACGATCGTTTCTCAACTGCTAACAAAGTAAAAGGTTTTGCAATGGAGTTAATCAACGTCTAACATTTTGCTCCAAGTCATACTTTTCTCTTCCAACCTCCTTCCCTGTTAGCACTAGGCTTTCGGGATGCCCTCCTCCGGGTGCGAGGTAGTGGGGGTAGTGGGGTCCACGGATTTTACATGCACGTGTCCCCAAGTGTACATGAGCTCCAAGTCATACTATAATTTATTGCGTAAATCATCTCATCCCCCTTCATGGGAGAGAGAAATTTTCGCATTGAGTTTTCGTTTTCTATGACATACAACGTTTATTGGTTTAACTACACCCCATACAGTTTTTGTAGGATAAATACGTTTCTGAAAAAACTTGTAAAAAAATCGTGCAAAAAAAAAACAAAAAAAAAACGCCTGTTTTACAAATAAAATGCTTTTTATTCGTTTCCACATTCGGACAATAAATGGCTCATACGTTTACGACTGTAATGTCATTGCTATCATTAAAAATTTTGTTGGCTTACTCTTCTGGGCAAAATCAGCACGAATCTCCCCTCGTGCTGATGTTTTACCGGTTTTACGAACGAATTCAGCAATTATCAATTGTGTTTGTGATTTGGTTGGGCCGTTATACACCAATTCTTTGTAAGAGATTGCCATAAAAAAGACACAACAACACAAATAAAACTTAGTTCTCTTGGAATTTAAGCCCACATCTGCTAACTTAATATACGTAAATCATCAAATAGTATCAATAAGTGTTGCTTCATGACTCTGTCTAAACTTTTTTCTAGTTTTTTCCCCTGCACAGTGTGTATGAAATATTAAATTATTAATAAATAAAGATTGACTATAAATTATTTTTTGTATTTTTTATCACACGTACGCACGCGCGCGCACACACATACAGACACGCACACATATAGTAAAACTACTCCTATCGGACATCCCTCTGAGGCGGACAGTTTTCAATTCCCAAAAAGCATTGAGCCTTAAGTAAATCTCTTTTGCAGACAAGTTTTTTTGTCCCTCCTGTATTCGCTACAGACAGAGCACATCTATTAAAGTTAAATGAATTCAGGCGAAAAATAACATTATTCCTGCTCCAGTGTCGTGGTAAATAAATACTAGCCGACTAATGTAAAGTCCTAACCATCAAATAAAGCAATCTGCCTGGCAGCGTGTCAAGAAGAATCCATTCATGTTCAAGGGAATAACTGATGGTATAAGGAAAGGGCCGTTTTTGTTCTCGTTCGTTTAGCATACTTGATTTCTCCCGAACTGATGCCATATGCCAGTATTTAAATTTAGCTGCTTACAACAAACAGAGAAGCACACATTCTGATTCGCGTACTAAATAAACGCACCTGCAAAACGAACTTCCCTAAAACTCGAATGGATTCGTTGTTTTCTGCCATGTTCAGGAGCGTTCAAATGTCAAAATTCCGAGGTGTGAAACTGTAAGCTCTTTAGGGATCAATCATAAATGATGTCACGCTTCGACGGGGGAGGGGGTTCGTGAAATTGTGACAAAGTGTGACAAGGGGAGGGGGTAACAAGAAGTGTGACATCCCTGCTTATTCAACATAGCCTGGCATGTGACAAAGGGGGGGGGGGGGTCAAATAGGTGGGAAGAAAGCGTGACATCATTTATGAACGGTCCCTTATAGAAATTTATGAAAAAAAAAAAAAAAGAAAAGTTGACTTGCGGAGCACTAGTGTGCCGTGAAACAATTACAAGTCCACTGCCTTACAGATCTACGACTAGGTAATAAACTAATGTTGAAGATCCAAAGCAAAATTAAATAAAGGTACTATTGTTCGCAAACTTGACACTTCGTTTTGGAATTCCTGTCTCTTTTGAAGAGCTCATGCTGAAATACTCTATTAATATCGAGTTGTAAACCCAGAGCAAAATATGTTACGCCAAGACATTACTACAAGGATAAGTGCAATGTAAAATACAATATTACTTCCTATTTTTCAAGTTCGTTTATTAAACTAGGACACGCGAAAAGGAGCTAGAGGAAATCCATTGCGTGCGGTTTGAATGGATATATATTTTTTAATAACATTTCTTGTTTGTTGTTTACAAAATTTATCAAATACCAAAAGTCCGTTTGACGAGGAAAGCATCCATGTTTCGTTTCGCACGAAGGAAGTGCCAACTACTTTGCTAAGTGCTGATTTATAGCTTTTTATTTTGGATCTGTTTAATAAAGTCTGCTTAGTGAAACAACTATGCCGTTATAGTTAACAGAAATATTCGTTCTACTTCAAGTTTGCAAAACAACAAGTTTATGTCAACTTACGAATGTGGGAATTCAACTAAAAAATACAAGGAAATTATCAAAGCTCGTTTTAAGTTTCAGATAGGAGAAAAATAGTTTTTAAAGGAATAATTTTGAAAATAAATCGTTGATCAGCACTATCACACCAAATATGACTCATTCATTTTCAGTTTCATTTATTACATAGAACATCATTTTTATTGATAGAATAGATAAATTTATCAATTAACACGTGATAATTAGTGCTTGATTTTTTGAGTAACCATAATTTTTTAACACCACTAATATTATAAAACCATAGCGAAAAATAAATTGCAATTAAACATGATTAGTTTTTGCATGGGTTTTTAACAATATTCGTCTTAAATCTTCATTTGAACCTGAATTTCATATAATAGCTCCCAGAATGCTTCCCAAGAACACTTCCTATTATTTTTGAGAGCCGTTTTGGATACTCAAACTTATTTAAGGTTATAAGATTAAGCTCTCAATTTTCTTGAACAAAAATTGTGAATGTTATTTTGAATTGTTAGAATAGCTACTTTAGCTTTCAGAGAAATATTAAAAAACATTTTTTTTAAGAAATAATACAGTTTACTTATTGCTTATTCTATTAATTCAGTAAATATTTTCTTTTATTTGCACCTAAAGTGTGTAATGTGGTGATATTATTCTAACTAAATTTTAGGAGATTATTCTTGACTTTTCTCTTTCATGAGAATATTCTTGAAAATAATCTCGAGAATATCTACAAAACATTACCGAGAGATTTTTCTCTATTTTAAAGAAAGAATTTATGTGTGTGTGGTAGTCGGCACAAACACAATCAAAATATAATAAAATAAATTATTTCGTTTCGTATCTAACCAACCATGCACTTGAAAAAGAAACTCATTTAATTATCAAGCAATTTTTACACTTTTGGCGACAAATCTTTCTGACAACACGCTCATTAAATAGTAATTTGTTTTTTGAGAATAATTATTTACTACCTTGTTGATTTATCGACAGCTATGAAGGATATGCGTATGCAACCTGTATTTATTTTAAGAATGCTTTCCTCTTTAATCTAAATGTTTCCAGACATGCAACAGTTGATTGTCTTGCCTCATAATTGCTATGTTTGTTCCTCTAATGTTAATGATGTTCTTCATGAAGGGGTTATATAGTCATAAAATTTGAGAATTTTGGAATTTGTATTGAATGCTGGAGAAAATACGATAATAGATTAAATTATGGATTAAATATCGTTCTGTTGATGAAATATGGGAACTGAAGATTAAAAATGTTTCACTTTTCGCGCTCATCTGCTGTAACAACATCATAATTCTAAAAATATGATTCTTCATTAATACTACAGAATAATTGCAATCATCATTTACAATTATCCATGCAACAGCGGTGTAGTCGGAAGGCCACACTTTTTTATTCTTACTCAAACGTCCCCCTCCATCCCCACTTTTTAATTTTAACTAAAGCTGCTGTTATTTTTTTAACAGACTTCATAAAGGAAAGAGATTATACATTCATACTGTATGTGTATGTATCGTTATTTTTTTGTTTGTTGTCTATTCATAACTTCTCACCGGTTGAACCGATTTTCATAATTTTTTTTTAAATCGATCGAGGGTGGTTTCCCATAGGTCCCGTATCTTTGTTTGACCATATTTGATTATTAGAAAAGAGTTATGGGCAGCAATGTGGTCATTTTTTTGCTTTTTCATCCATAACTTTTGACTAAATGAACCGATTTGGATGATTTTTTCTTTAATCGATAGAGGGTCGTCTAACTCAAATATCGTACATCAATTTGACTCCATTTTTTTTAGAAAAAAAAGTTATGGATGAAAAATAAGTATTTCTTTATTTCAATATGAAAGGCTTAGCTTAATTTTTCTTTGTTGGGAAAATTGTTAATAAACAGGAAACTCATTGTTAAAAAAGAGTTTGTTGCCATTAAACTGTAATATTAAAAGCAATTATAACAAAAGTTTGACTGAAGGCTTCTCTGAAGAAAAAGCTTTTTTTTTTTTTTCAGAGAAAAAAAGCTTTTTTTTCTTTCTTCTTCTTGAGCTTTATGCTCTCTGATTTGATAAGGCTTGCGAGATGAGCGCCTTGCAAAAGTCGATTCTAAAACGAAATTTACCATACCAACGGTTACTTTTTAGTGCCATTC
Source organism: Octonoba sinensis (assembly GCA_038502835.1). Taxonomy (NCBI): domain Eukaryota; kingdom Metazoa; phylum Arthropoda; class Arachnida; order Araneae; family Uloboridae; genus Octonoba; species Octonoba sinensis. Next base: position 69,845,396 of record CM076604.1, read on the forward strand.
CCTCAAAGAAGGTTTTCCTTTGATACGGATTTTTTTAACATAGAGTATTTATATAAATATGTATTTACACTAAAAAGAATAAAATAAAATAATTTTTTGAAAAAAAATAGAACCGACTTCAAATTATAAATTGCGCTAAAAAGTGAAAATTAAAATAACTATTTAAACAAGATCGATACGACTTTAAAACATAATTTTTGAAGCCTGTGCAAAGTTGTGAGTTTAATTATCATTACACCATGCGTTATTTCACATTGAAACTGTTTCAAACTCTTGACTTATGTTTGTAATTGATTCATGGTCCCAAAAGTAATCATGAATCAAAATCCATCACAATTTTAAATAATGTTTAAAAAATAAATTTAACTAATGTCCAAATACTTGAGAAAACTCCAAATACTTGCATTACTGACGGTTTAACGGTAAAACAGCTAGATAATATATTAAATACACTTAAAACGCTGGTGCCTGTGGAAATAGCGGATTGAGCAATTTTCGCAACATTTGCGTTGCACGTGGAAATCGCAGGATAATCATCAGTCAGAGGCTTAAATCTGTGTACGTAATATAAGCATTTTTAATTTTAATATACATTTGGAATAAAGGGATGTCCCAAAGTATTGTGCTAGACAAGACAAGTCAATTCTAAAAACTTTTTAAATTTTCGAATGCATTCTGAAAAGTTTCTGAGTGCATTAAAAAAATCACCCAATTTTCAGATTACTAAAACTATAATAGTTAATAATCAATCAACACATTTAAAGTATTTAAAGACTTCTACAACTAAATGAATTTATCAATCTCGTTCGTTCAGATACTAAGTTAATAAAATAAATTGTGTGTGCGCCGATTGTAAACATCAGCAAATTCAACGTTTTGTGCAAACTTTCAATTAAGTCCTATACACGTGTTTCGTTGTTAAAAAAGAGGAACTGAGAAGCTACAAGAGAAAAAATTTCGAATCTAGTAAATAATTAAGAGCAGATATTAGTTCAAACTAAACGAAATTGTACAAAATCTAATGCTTAAAGAGATGAACGTTACGTCTAAGAATATACGCATGGATGAAAAGCAGTTCGTTTTACAGGTGCGTTCATTTTGGACGCGAATCAGAATGTTCGCTTCTCTGTTAGTTGAAAGCAACTAAATTTATAAACTGGCATAAAGCATCAATTCGGAAGAAATAAAATATGCTACACGAACTAGAACGAAAACAAACTCGGCACATTACTAATCAGTGGCGTACGCAGAATTGTTTCAAGGGGCGGGGGCTCATAATTTTCTGAAACTACTAAAAGAAATTCGAGTATGTAATAAAGCACTATTATTTCTCTAATTTAGACAGCCAGACAATTTTGACTTGAGCTCAGGGGGGGGGGGGGTTTAAATCCCTAAACCCCCTTCTTGCGTACGCCCCTGCTCCTAATACCAGCAGGTTCTCCCTTGAAGTGAATGAATTCTTGGCCCTCTGCCAGGCAGATTGCTTTGGTTGATGGTAGGACTGTAATACATAAGTTTGTAATCTATTCTGAGGAAATAAATATATTTTCTCTTGTCCAAGCTTGTCAATAATTTTGAAAGTTCATTAAAAAAAAGTCTTTTTTAAAATTTTGTAATTTTTTTCCTTTCTATATTTATTTTAGCACATTTGCTTTTTACATCATGGCACATTATTTGGCACACTATTTGATGGTTGTGATAAAATCATTGTTTTTCGCATATAAAGGGTACTTTTTTTAGAGGCAGAGAACTTTAAATAGAAATAAAACACAAAAAAAATGGTCTTTAATATTAATGTAATCTGTTTTATTTAAAGGATAATTTTATGGCATAATGATTGAATATGATGTCGGGCATGTGAACACTGCGGTTGGCTCGCACATGACGTAACCCGGAAAACTGTGTGTGAAAACTAGACTATTTTTCACGCATTTTTCGCATTGGATCTCTTAACTGGCCTCCTTGTTCTTCCGATTTGACGTCCTTGGAATTTTTCCTCTGGGGATATGTGAAGTCCCATGCCTACGCTGATAAACCTGGAACAATGCAGCATATAGAGATGAAGATCCGGTGCATTATTGACGAAATTCAGCCAGATCTACCGCGAAAAATGTGTGAAAACTGGATCTCCAAGTTACGCCATGCACGCGCCAGCCCTGGTGGCCACATGATCGACATCACATTCAAACATTAATGTCATAAAATTATCTTTCAAATAAAACAAATTACATGAATATTAAATACATTTTTTGTGTTTTATTTCCATTTCAAGTGATCTGCCTCTAAAAAAACACCCTATATTTATTAATAAATAAAAAATAGAAATATAATTAATATAATTTCTACTAAAACTATTCGGAGCACGGAGCGGCGCCGGAGCACGCACTCAAAAGTCGAAGAAGCGCTGGAGCGGGACAACTCCACAAAGTGGCTGCTGCAGGTCCCCGAGGAAAAAGCCGCCGCTATTGTCACTCTGGTTTCAAAGGACTCAAATTAGGGTGAAGTGACTCGACTTTTCTTAGCCGTGATAGCCTTTATTTAAAAAAAACTATCTCTCATCTATAATAAAACTTTTTGTGTGGTTAACAGGTTAATTCCAGAGCCCTTTGACAAACTTTAAGGGCATAGAGCAGGGATGGCGAAACTTTTTGAGACGTGGGTGAACATTTTATATTTTTTTTTTAGTATCCGCTCGCGGGTCACTAATGCCCATTAGCACCAAGGGTAAATTTAAACATTTTTAACCGAGTATTTTTTAAACTGAATATCTTTAAAATTCAGTTGTTCTAACGGTAAAATGGGCGTGGTTTGGCGATTTAAAAACCTTTCGTGAGGTTTAAAATTCTTAAGTGTTTGGTGCAAATCGCAATAAGTGTTTGAATGAACAAGGAGTAGCGAAAATTACATACATTTTATTTGGAGAAAGTGTTTTAAAAATGGCTATTTGCTTTGGTTTATCGATTTTTTTTTTCAACAAACAAAATGTGAGTAAAGCAACACTTTATTTGATATTTTGTAAACAGTTTTGCTTTATTTCAAATACTAAAAGCGCATCTTTCGTCATTTGCGTAACTTTAGAGCTGTAATGACCAAACTGAAGATTAGAGGCAGCATTTAAATTGCTTTGGTGTCAATGTAGAGCTTGAAAAAATATGAATAGAATGTAAGCTATCCACCCAAATTAGATAAACTAAATATACCCGCGCAAACAAACAAATGGTTGCCTAGCAATTGTGGGTCAGTCAAAAATCATGCGTGAGTCAGTGTCTGACCCACGGGTCATAATTTCACCATCACTATCATAGGGATGCAAAACTAAGTTCTTTTTGTAACTGCTCTCATTACAGACCATTTTCAGCCAAACACTCTAATTCTTATGCACCAAAACGTATGTCACCGAATAGAAAGTGCCTCTATAGATCACTCGGGGTTTCCTAAAGCTTCAATAAGATGATTGAAAGAGGGGCAATCCCAATTAAATTTCCTTGTGCATATGAGCGCGGGATTCGAACCCAGCCCCATGCGGCGCTGTGTTTTGCTGCATATGCCTCTGGAAGGGAAGTTGTTTTTGCAACAGAAAATGACACCAATGCACGGGGAAACTGATAGAGGAGTTTATTTACCAGTTAACTGGTCAAAACAAAAGAATATTAGTTCAATTTTAGTCATTAATGTAACGAAAGTGTTTTAAAGGGAAATACTATATAGAATGTCAGGCTTTTGCAAATTACAAGCGATCCCTAACGCTGGCGTAGCGAGACGCTGGTTTTGTTTTTTTGTCGGGAGGAGTGAGGCTTCAGAAGAAGTGAGCCAATTTCATTGTTTTACAAGAAAAATTGGTCAAATTCTAGACAATCTACACCATTTCAAGGGGAGGGGGCATCCACAAACCCTCCCAAATTTTCTACGCCAGTGCTGTATAAAAATATCATGAAGAAAAAATGTTATTGTTGTTTCAATGGGGGTGGGCATTGGCTGCTAGCCTTTTATAGAACCTGGGACTGGCAAGCATTCTTTCATGTGGCACCACTGTTGGCGGATGCCAATACCACTTAAGAATTTTGATGCCCAATTTCTCACCAACTGGAGGCACTTGCGCTCTGACGATGCAGATTGTCTTAGGAATTTAATTTAGCCGAGAATATTCAATCCAAATAGATACTAAAGGGATTTTTAAAATGTCATATAATCATGCGTACGACATGGACGCTAAGGGTTTCCTGCATTTTGAAAGTCCACCGACTTAAGTCAGCTTTTGAACCAGAAAACTTGGGTGTAAGGGGCCAACTCCTTACCATTACGCCACCCTGCTGGTATGGGTTTTTATTTTATTAAAAATAAAAAAATAACTAAGTAAAAGACGATACTTTGAAATTTCCACTTTAGCTGCTGTCAAACATAAAGAATTAAAAAAAAAAAAAAAACACACACACACAAAACTCCATGGCGTTAATATTTTAACCCTTTATAAAGCGATGGGATGTATGCTTCCCACCTAATTCATCAGGTTATAGATGTTTATAGTAAGCTATTTTATCCTTTCTGATTGGTAGAATCTTGCAAAGACGCTGGGAAGCATATTTACCACCACATGCATCAATAGTCCCATATTAGAACATTCCCTACAAAAAATTATGTTAATATTATTTAATGTCCTATATGAATTTCTTCTTTGAAACGATCCAAAATCCGAAAAATATTTTAATATACCGATACTACACAAAAATGGCCCTATAAAGGGTTAAGCTATGTTTTTCAAAAAATCTGGATTCAATTATAAGTGACATAAATAGTCGAAGTGGACATCAAAGTTTAAGGTACAGTACTTTTTCGTTTAATTTAAATTGCTTTATGACCCACAGTGCACCAGTTGGTAGATTTTCGGTTTCCGAAGAACACCGAAAGTAAAGCAACATTGATCCGAGGTCAGTGCTTGAAAGGGTGACTGATTCGCTCCGGGACCGTGTACGTTAATGGGAGCTGGTACACGTAAAATCCGTCGTGTCTCCAATGTCCTCCAAGTGAAACGATATCTCTGGAGGTGTCAACCTAGGTGAAGGTCCTTCATCTGAGAGCTGGTTCAAAATCAGGAGATCCAACTGAGGCAAGGCGCATCGTAAGCAGACTTCTTAATATGATGCTAGAAGCATCTAGAATAGAATAGAATTGAATAAAATGCTTTATGCTGTCTCCTCCCCCATCTAATGAGGCAACATATTTATTTTGAAAAGGAAACTGGTGCAATTCCGTTTACTTAAAAATGACATACGAGAGTAAAAAAAAAAGGAAAAAATTTACACTTTGTCACGTCAAACTTAAACAGCTGCTTCAACAGGATAATGTTACATACAGCAAACTTCCGCGGTGGGTATTTCATTATTTTTCTTTACAATGCATGCAAATAGAGACTGACCACGTGACGAAGAAAAGGTTGTTGCAAAAGTTATATGTAGAAGCACCAGGCGCATTTTATGCCAACTATCAGTTTTTAACATTAGATAACTTTCCATGCTTAGAAATTTTTTTTATATTTTATTTATTCAAATTCTACGATGTTCACTATTTTATTGTTTCAAGTATTCGGACTGATGTTAGTTGTTGTATTTAGTGCTGTTACTTACGACAAATTCGTGCAGTTTCTTGCCGATTGCATTCGACCAAATCCGGACAACCTAAGTTTGAAATTGTTATTTCAAATTGGGCGTAAGTACTTTTTTAATAGTTTTATGTACTGTTTTTATAAAAGCGATTTTCTTCATTGAAATAAGACCTAAATTTTGTCTTCATACAATTTCATAATAAAATTGTTTTTTTGAATGAACTACGTGGACTATTAAACATTAGCGAGTTTTTTTTTTTGAAAAAAATTAAAATCCCCTCACCCCATGAAATTTACGATGACTATTCTACTATTTTAAGAAATAATCGGGATGATTTTAATTGCATATTTCAGTGTTCTAAGTTATAACACTCTTGAACTTTCCTGCTGATTGCTTTAAACACCGACAGTCTTTGTTTGAAATTTGTATTTCAAACGGAGCATAAATACCTTTTTAATCAGTTAATGTGCAAGAAAAACAATAAATTTACTTTATTGAAATGAAACCTGAATTTTGTTTACTAACTCTATTCCATAATTAATTTAAGCTTAAAAAAAATACACAAATTAAAAAAGAACGCCTAGAAAAATGTCTGGTCGTTTCAAATTCGGTTTTTCCTGAAATAACCTTATGCATATGAATCATTTAGCATCTAAATTTTATGCGTGTGTATTGAAATGGTAATAAAAATATTTTAATGCGACACAGTGACGGAAGGGTTACGTTTAATAATTAAGTAAAGAAAAGTGAGAAAAGAAATTAGATCATATATGCAAAACTGATCTATTCGCATGATTTTGAGTCTTCCAAAAAGTTTCTGTAAACATTGAAAAGTTGTGTGACAGATTTGACTTTAAAATGTGTGGCTTGGTTTTTTCTTTCCTCCTCCCCCCCCCCCCAAATGTTTTTACTTCGATATGCTGAATTAAAAGCCTCCAGCAACCATTTGTAAAATAATTTCCAGAACTTGACCATTTTAATAGAAAAAGTTCAACTATTACATTATAGTTTCTAGTTGAATGTTCAGACTGTACAGTAATGCGAAATCCAGGGGGGGGGGGGGGGGTTGCGACTGCAGCCTCAATGCCATGTGCGACCTTCTCTAGTTTTAGCGGCTTCATCAGCTCTGGATGAACTTATGATCAGTTCTGGATGACGTTTAATTTTGGATTAACGTCGTATATGTACACATTCTACACATAACATTTTTTCGATAAAGTTTTTGCCAAGCAAATACGTCTGATAGAATGACATTTGATTACATATGATTGAAATTTCCCAATTGACTCTAACGTTAATTTTTTTTCCAACGGTTCAAAATTGAACAAAACGGTTCATATCAAAAACTGTTCCTCATTGAGAGCTTCTTGCAATAAGCTTGTTCAAAGAAACTTGGACCTTAGGCACAGTGCTTACATAATTTGCTTCATTTTTTCCCATAAACACCAATGTTAAAATTTTTTCAACTGTCCAAATTGAACGAAAAATGGTTCAAATCAAAAAGTAAAATACGGAAATGAGATCCTCATCCAGGTCTTTCGAATGCAATAAAAAAATCCTTAGAATCGGGCAATTCCTTCAAAAGTTATTAGGGGGGGGGGGGGGGGTCAGACAAACCAATACACACATTTTTCCCAGTCTCGAAACCCTACTTTCAAATTTTTTATTTTTCAATATATTTGTTTAATTACTGGATTTAATTTTTACTTTTCCTTTTTTTTTAAACGATATATTTAGCTTTTCATTCTTTTTACTTTTACGGGAAAGTAGGCTAAAAAGGTTCCCCACTGGACTCCATGCCACAAGCTTAGTCGGAACATTTAGATCACAAGCCGTAATGTTAGCTTACAAACTGTATTATGCTCTTCCGCAAAATGTGAGCGGTCAACAGATTTGATGCAGGCAAATGCCTCGCATTTACAAGTAGCACGCTCGGTAACAAAACTTCCGCATTTTGGTTTACGAAAAAAAAAAAACCTATTTTCTGTGTTTTATATGGTAAAGCTCAGAATACGGATGGGGGTAAAAAGGCACCAATTATTGACATGCTATCAAGTACTGACCCTTGTAACTTAAATTTGACAAAATAGGCGTTTGAGGTGGTCTTGGACTTTCTAAACTTGGTGTCATTTCTAAGCTCAATAACAAAGGACTACACTGGTTGCCACAGGCACGAACTATTTTTGGGTAGATTTGTTTAAATTAGCGATTTCATCTAATTTTGTTTGAGCAGATTCGCTCTGTAATGTAAAACTAACTTTTCCTAACATATCCTAAGTCTCTTATAATTTTTATTTTCCGTATCCCGTTGTTTTTACCTGGAAACTTGAAAATTTCAATTTCGAAGGTGTTCTTTTGCTGGTCTAGTATGCCATCACAAAATAGTAGAATGATATTTACTTTGCGTTTAATAAACATTCATAGCAGTCATTACTTCCAAAAATATTTTTATATTCGACAATCTTATCGAATTCTTCGCAAGTTTTCAACATTTACTAAATGTTCTAGAACAAAGGTCATTCATTAGTATTATTGAAGATTTGTCCCAGAAACATTTAACTTTGTGGTAATCTGGTAAATAGATGGTGGCTTAGATTTGGAAAATGCAAAAGTAGAAGTAAACTGCTCGATATGTACTATATTATTTTTTATTCAGTAAATTTATTTTAAATATGACAACATAGAATTTAATAAGTTACACAAATTTAAAGCAAAATTTTTTTTCCTTCAAACTGTCTGAAATCTGGAATTAACCCTTTAGCTGTAATGTCGGTCATATTGACCCAGGTACAATTTTAATTTTTCTTTTCTATGCTTTTTATATGTTAAATATTCTTATATTATATTGGAATTAAAACACAATGTTTTAAATTTTTTTATACCCAATTTACTAACTTTTTAATTCGGGTCTATATGACACGACGTGACGACGTGTGATATTTCGATAGATGACAGCTCAAGGGTTAAGTTGGCACAGGAGTTAATCGGAATGCAATTTTGATGTCATTAATTTTGTAAAATGTTTGATAGAAATTCAATTTAGAGCTTAAGATAGGAGGTGGTGAGAAACTTACTGGTGTAAGCCACATTTTTTGAAAATGTTCTTAATTCAATTTTCCACAATATGGGATGTCATCTGCTTTTATTAGCAGTATACTAAAGAATACTTCAAAAAATAATCTTTTAACTACACCATTAGTTTCTTATTAAATACCGTAATGTTAAAACCGTAATGTAGAATGCAGTTTTTATCAAAATATGAATCGCTTGACTTTCACAGCTATATTTCTCACCACCTCATATATTGAAGACCTTATTTGAGTCGAGGTCCAATTCTACGTTTATTCATTCTGAAATACTGAGCGTTAAAGTCGAACGAATGCACATAATTCTATTTGACCACAATATAAATAAGGTCTAGATACAATTTTAGTTGATACTTGTATTTCAATCATAATTTATTGTTATACAATTTGAATTTCAGTCTGGTTAAGGGGCCGTGCATAAATGACGTCACTTTTCCCCATATATTTGACCCCCTTCCCCCCCTTTGTCACAATATGTCACACTTCAGCGGAACCCTCCCCCCCCTCTGTCACATGTCACGCTATGTTGCATAATGCATGATGTCACACTTCTTGTTACCCCCTCCCCTTGTCCCACTTTGCCACAATTTCACGAACCCTTCCCCCCTCGAAGCATGACATAATTTATGAATGATCTCTAAGGTCCGCACAAAATAAAGCGGGAATCCGTATACTGACCGGGGTCCATTGGTTTAACAAAATGGGGATAATAAACATAAGTTCGATACTATATTTTAATTTCATTTGCACTAGAAACAAATTTGAAAATGAAACATCAGATCGTTAATTGGACATAGATGTTTTAATATAATGGATCAAGCAAATACCCATTAAATATTCCGAAGTGTTGATAGCCACCTCTGCTAAAAATAAACCGGTTTCAGATCACGAACTAAATATAAAGTAACTAACGAAAATGTATAAAATGAGTATTTTCTTTCCTTGACCTGTTTGCCGATTGTTGACTCCACGTTTCATTTAAAACTATTTAAGGGTCCTGAAGTCTCAATTACCGAGGCTCAATTTCCTGTACACAAAAGGAATAACAAATATTCCTACAAACCGACAAAAACTACATACATGCAAGTTCAGCTCTCAAGATGTATATGAATTTTCATGTTAGGATACAGTTAATTTTCTGTTAAATTTACAATTCCGTTTGGAGAGAATAAATCTTATTTTTAAAGATCTTTCAAACATTCTTTCTAGAATTTTGTTCTATTCCGATGTTTTATAGAATTCTTTTGAAATTTCTTCAAAAATTTCTCTGTTCAAATTTTTTTTTTAAGAAAAAGTTAACTTAATTATAGGAAGCGAATCGAATTTTTAACTTTTGGATGCTTTTCTCAATTTTCATATCGAATTCAATTCTTCACCGTACAAACAATTTTGTTTCGACTTTTTATCAAAAGGAGCCAAGTTCAAAGGTAACTGTACAAAGGTGCCAGGTAACGCAATTTTAAGTTTAACTTGATGTGGTTGAATTATGTTGTAATTGAAACTTATTTAAAATAAGCAATTATACAAAGTACGTAAGTACGAAATTATACTAATATACATAGTTTTATACCATAATATAAAAAGTTCTTATTAAAAGTATACAATTTCTACTAGTAGAAATATATTGAAGAATACGTCTTTTTAATAAGAACTGTACATTTTATTTTGTTCAAAACTGTGCTTTCATTTTAAGACCTACGTCGGCTATTTCAGGTGACATCTAAATACTAAAAAAAACGCATGTTTTAAAAAACTTTTAATCTAACGTTTTCTTCTGACCTTTTTTAAATTCATTTAGAAGAAAAATATATAATTTAATCCTTTTCGGGATTTTTTTTTTCTTTTGGGTTTGGTCAAGAATTACGAGAATATTTTAATATATTCTCGTATATTCTATAATTCATTACGTATACATATGTATATATAATGTATATATATTACAAGGATAATTGAAAATAAAGGAAAGACGGATCTTTCCCGGAGACAACCGACAAGACGCCTATGAAATAGGTTTAGAAATTTTCATGTCATTTTTTTAACTTCAACGAATAAAAAATTTTTTTTTTTAAAGGTATATAAATGTATGTTTGTGTCAGGCATCTGAAGTAGCCACTTTGAGTTGCTCCGCTTTGACTTCTTAAAACAGGGTGCGGCAGCATAATTTCCTTTTTTAAAATGCGCGCGTGTCAGGCCATAGATGTTGATGCGCGATGGGAGTGATCTCATTCTAGAGTTTTGTTCTCAACGTTGGTCAGTCACCATCATGCCTAGAAACAGTGAGGAGCGTGCGTTTTTCGTCGAAACCTACTTTTCGAACGAATATTCCGTAATTTGGGTGACTAGCACGCTCCCCGGATTTGAACCCCTTACGTTCTTTCTTGTAGGATTTTTTAAAATCCCACCTTTATGCCAACCGTTCAAGAACCCCACACCACCTAAAATCCAACATACGAGCTGAAATTACAAACATACTATGCTGGTAAGGATCGTGACAATCGTCAGAAATCGACTCCCAGTGTATGGGGAATGGGGGCCGTTCCCTACCTTATTTGATTATTACAACTGCGTAAAACAAAACTGTATGTATACCTACATCAGGTAAAAAATTTATTTCAAAGTTAAAAATTTAATTTGCATTGCTCTCTGAGAAAAGAGCCGTACCCTGTATTTGTTCAACTCCACTTTGGGCTCCAAATAAATTTAACATATTTACTTTTTTCCAGTAGCTATGATATACTTTTTAATTTTTTTTATAAAAAATAAAAGAAAAAGGAGCAATAGAGCACATGGATTTTTTTTGCTCTCGCTTCGCTTTAGTTTCGAGCAAAATCTCGCGGCTACGTGCTCTTGCTTCACGCTCCGCTCCAGATCCCTGATGCATGCATATACATTTTCCCTTTGCAAGGGAAAGAACAATTTTTTCCACTGTCACCCACATTTCTTTTTTGAATAGTACCTGTGATGATTACACCGGAAATTTTAGGAATACAAAGTAGTAGGTCATGACGTAATACTATTATTGATATTCAGTGCTAAGTAAACAGAAATCTGAGGTACTATTTCATTTGTAGAATCTTATCCCTCAGGCAATATAATTAAAAAAAAGGTAGAGTTTTTAAATTAAACACTAAAACCTTTTTGGGGGTGAAGGCACGCCTCTTTAATCAGTATTGTAGTGAGAAATGTTTTTCAAATAGAAATTCTGTCAAGCTGCACGTTATATGCAAATGGAATAGAAGTACGAGTGCGTCACTTCCAAGAATTTAATTATTACGGATGAATTAGTTACCTTAAACTTGCTGCCCCTTATATAGCATTTTTTCAGCTGCTTTATGTTCACTGTATCAAAGTTCCAGTGATTTTCTGAGAATTAACCGGTGTTAGTCGGATTATTAGCACGAATACTCCAGGAATGTTGACGAAACTGCTCTCTCTCTGTATATATATATATTCAGACCTCACACTGGGGAAAATTATAAGGTGGGATTTCCCACCTTGATCAAAATTTTAAGTGGGATTTTTAAAATTTAAGCGCAAACAATTTTTTTTTTTGAGTGGGATTTCAAAAAATATTGAGGGAATCGCGCAATCTCGTGGCCTAGCGCGAACCCTGAATATATATAATATATAGAATAATTAAAATCATTTGAAGGAGGGATGAAATTTTTAATTGATTACAATCTTCGTTTTTATTTATATTTTAGAATTATAAGAAAATATTAAACCTTTTGTGTGAATGTGTATATATATAATATACAGGGGCTGAAATTCTATTTTATAAGTTGAGGGGAGACTTCCCTCCAAGCTTTATAGTCGGAGGGTATTAAAATTTTTAGAAGGGAATTTTTTTAACAATAGTATTGGTAACTTTATATACATATATATATATATTTTACTTTAAACCTAATATACACAATTTCCCACACACACATATATATATATATAAGGTGGAAAAATGTGGATTTTCGCGTTTTCTGCGAAATTTTTTGAATCTTCCTTGGGAGGGAGACTTATGCTCCCGGTCAATTGTCAAGGAAGGGATCGGAGAAATTTGGGCGGGAATCCTGCCATCCCGCACTGAATTTGGGCCCCTGAAAACCATGCCTCAAAATTCAATAACTTCATTGCTTTCTATATCCCTTCTAACAAAAGCACAAAAAAAAAAAAAAAAAAATGCGTATTTGAGCATTCTAAATCTGACCACCTCCTGAAATCGACTTCATTTCTGCGTACGAAAAGCCTGAAAAACTGCAAAAATTTCCCTATAAAATTCGTGGAATATCTCTTCTTAGTTTTGTCAATTTCAATCAATACAATATTCAAGATTTTGCCACAAAATAGTAACAGGTTAAGATATTAAGTCTATGCATAAACGAATCCTTTTAAACACAATCTGAAGGTATGGACTTGATCGTTTATATCCTAAAAGGCGGATATCATTAAGTGACAGAGACCTACTAATATTGTGGTTAATGACTGGTGATTAAAGTTGTAAAAAATAAAAGCTCTCTTGCGTAACCACTTCACACTTCCGAAAACAAACTTTATTCGTGCGTTTAGTTATTGTTGAATCTTCCGGTTGTTTTCGTTTCTCCTCCTGAAGGTTTGACCGCTACGAAATAGTTGGATCTTTAAAAAGATTTCTTGTAATTAAACTCGTGGAATCACGTTCTACTTCCGAAGACTTTACGCAATATTCTTGACACATACTCCAGTTTATCCTCTCTCCCTCGGGCAGCTGAATGGATGGCTAGTTTTCCTGGCCAAAAGCAAGTCTCCAACTGAACAAAAAACGCGATCTAATTTCAGTTTCCGCGTAGTGTCCTTCTTCATTGAGAAATTCAGGAAAGCGAAAATTATTTCCTCTTACTGGTTTCAATAGATTAGTTTTTTTGAAGAATTAACATAATTAGAATTGGGATTTGTAGTTTCTTTTATCTAGAGCTTTTTCCAACCATTCATGTATTTCACTCCCTCATGTTTACACTTCACTATGCAGTTATAAATATAAAGCGAAAATTATTTCCGCCTACTGGTTTTAATAGATTAAATTTTTCTGAAGATTAGCACAATTCGAATTGGGATTTGTAGTTTCTTTTATCTAGAGGCTTTCCCAACTATTCATATACTTCGCCCCTCGTGTTTACACGTCGCCATGCTGTTAAAGTATATAGTATAATAAAGACTTCGATTTGGTAACATTGGTTTTTTTCCTTTTGATATTAAAGTTAAAACTGAAGAGTTTGAACATCGCATAGTACCACGTTCAAAGCTGTTTTGAATTTCCAAGAATATGTTCTGGTGTCTTTTTTATGTTTAAAATTCAGAGAATTATGGTTATTATAAATTATGCCGAAATCTGGCCATAAAAAAAATTGGTTTTCTGTAGCTGTATGGATCAAAAGAGCAAGTCTCACAGAGGATTCTTCGATAAAATTTATAAAGACATTTATGGAATTGAAAAATTAGACCCTCTTTGAATACATTAAAGAATATATTACTTCAACAAATTTTGACAGTATAAATTCTAAAAATATTGTCGCGACTGGGGAATTAAGAGAAAATTTACATTACAAAGAATTAATAAAACTGCATATTAAACAAAGAGTAATTCTAAAATGAGTGAAATTGTAGTAAAATGAGACTTCAATTCCCCTAGTCTGCAGAGGAATATCTTGGAATCTGTAAAAAGAAAGTCTATGAACGTAGATTGTCTCTAAATAGGTATTAAAAGAAAATTGATTTGAAGCTCCCTTGTTAAAATCTCTACACTTTCAATCCCGAAGAATAAAATCCTGCAGAAGCAGTTCACGTCGAATAAAGAGAGGTACTGGCTAAAAATGCATAAAATTCGATCAAACCTACTTTTCGTAACTCGAGTAGGCTTCGGATTTCCTCATCGGATTCCTTTTCGGAAGGAAATAATGACCACTAACGTTAAAGGAGTGGTCTGTTTACGTTAACTCGTTCAACTGACAGTTTGCGCATAATTAGTTAATATTTGTTCCAGTAAAATAAATCGGTCTCTGCAATCTTCCTTATAATCCTAATTACATATATTAAAACTAATCAATTAGAATTCCCATGATACATAGTATTTGGTTTGATGATTTAAATGTATCTTTCCTGTTTATACTTTCAGTTCTTTACTAATTTAAAATGCCGTCTGCTACAAAATAAATTCGGTCTTTTAAATTTTTAAAAGAATAGTTGCTATGTTTCTCAACCGTAACTTTTACTTAAGAATTGCAATGCAAAACATTTTTTTTATTGTGTTGAACAATGCCTCGAATAACTTTTGAGATAGAAAATTAAAGTTAAAACATTTCCGATTTGCCATAATTTTTAATTCCTTTCTTCAACTTTATTTGCATCAACACGTTTTTCTGTTTTCAGTTTCATGGCCACACCCTGTATTTTTAATATATAAAAGGGTTAGACTAATGCATATTAGTTGTGTATTCCAGAATTAAAAAAATTTCCTTTTCAAATGTGTATTTATACACTAATTAGATATCGAACGCCAACCACAAGTGTAAAAATTCAAATAAAAATTTAAATTTGAGAAAAAATTGTGGTTTCAGTCGGTATTCGAAGGAATGTTGTCCCAATGTGCCACATAAATGTCCCACATTGATCTACAAGTATTTTGAAACAAAAAGAAAAAACGTTTTGTAAACACTGACCAAATGTGTCCCCTTCTCGCCTATTATTGGAACATATATTGCAGTAATTCTACTTAAAGCCAGTAAGCCATGAAAATAATAATAAATAAAATAATAGTTAGGGTCAGTTGGGGTAATTGTAAACGCTTTTTCAAAGTTTTAACTTTTGATCCCTCCCTACCTCTTGAATGAATTCAGATAAAATTGTGAGTATTGCAGCCACTACTGTACTTCTTGTGAGTAAATGCGTACAAAAATTTTGACTGTATGACTATTTGTTAGCGAATGAGCTCGTGTTTACAATTACCCCAGTGTGTTTACAATTACCCCAGAAATCTGGGGTAATTGTAAACAGTGATTTATTTTCGAATAAGGTTGATGACTGGAAAATTGGTTTCATACACAGTCTGCTTGAAGGCTTAAGAAGTTCCGGAGCAATGGTTCTCAATCTGCGGCCAACAGGCCGCATGTGATCCGCTGAGTGATGTTATGAGTCGTCTGAGATCATTTAACGAGAAATATCTTTCAAAAAATCAAGTAATGCGACAAATTTATGTAAAATTTGTCCCGCAGTTAATCAGTCGGTTAAGCTAGGATCCCACAAAACACCGAAAGTGAAGCACAACTGGCCGTGGTCAACGCTTGGGAGGGTGACTACCTCCCGCGACTGATTACTGTGAGACCGAGTGCGCTAAAGGGAGCTGTGCACGTAAAATACATCGTAGCATCCAAGTGGCATTAGCAACAACAACAGTTATGTAAAATAGACACAAAAGTGTAACTTACATCAAAATATAATACTTATTGTCCCCCTAAAATATTGGAAATAAGATAAATTTAAGTGTTTACAATTACCCCAGAGTACGAAATATATGGGGTAATTGTAAACACCTAACTTGCACATGAAAAATAACAGGGAGGATTAAATTCATAACTAAATGTTTCTAGCAGCATTCCATATGACAAATAAAAATGGTTGAAACTGCTTACATCGCTTTTGTAGATGAGCTGGAGAGGAAAATGTAAGATGAATAAATTTTGTTAAACAACTTTTTTTCACTGTGCCATTTTCAAACAATAGTGACGCCTCCACAGTTGTTTCGAAACTTACGAAACTCTTTCAGTGTCTTTCCTATGCTCCCAGTTTATCACTCACAAGCAGTTAAATTTTCAAAACCACCACAAGTGTAGTTATGAAGCTTGTTTACAATTACCCCATGTTTACAATTACCCCAACTGACCCTAATTAGAATTGCAATTATTTTATAACAAACCAATTCAACAATATAAGGTGCATAAGTGAACCTACAGTTCGACCACGGAATTTTCATATTTGGATGCTTCTGCGCGTGTCAGAAAAGGACGAATCCATTCGAGTTTTAGGGAAGTTCGTTTTGCAGCTGCGTTTGTTTGGTTCGCGAATCAGAATGTTTGCTTCTTTGTCTGTTGAAAGCAACTAAATTTATAAACTGGCGTCTAGCATCAATTCGGAAGAAATAAAGTATGCTGAAGGGACTAGCACCAGAACAAAAACGGCACATTTAATATACCAGTAGTTCCTCCCTTGAACATGAATGGATTCTTCTTGGCACTCTGCCAGGCAGATTGCATTGGATGGTGGTAGAACTGTACTGTGAGTTGGGGTCTGTAAAACGATTTTTACTATTTTCCCAAACGATTTAAAGTTTAAGTTGCCTTTTCAAATGCGGAACAATTTCTCAATACCGGACGTAATAATTCTTATTAGAGCGCTTTTAAATAGTGCTTTAAATTGCATTCCTTTCAATTACTAGTATATCTGCTTTACTATAATTTATTCCGAAATAGGGAATAGGGCAGTATTATAGCGGAGTAGAAAATCGTTGGGTATTTTAGTGTTATTCGACCCTTATAAAACTTAAAGTTAACGTACTAAAAAGGTAATTAAAAAAAAAAAAAATGAAGATAATACAGCTCCAGAACCTATTCATCCTCAAGTTTTTTTAATTTTTATTTTTAATTGAAATGTGTTCGCTACAAGTTCTTCATGGAACAATTTGAAAAGCTATTCTCTAACAGACTATTGCGTTATGTGTACGAATTATAATCAATAAGACCTTAACCGCACTTTTGCGTTGAATTTTGTCCCTATTCACATATTTTATACGAATTATCCACAGAATTTGTTGATCAATAGTTGCCGTGCCATAGTAAGCTGCAGGTAATAGTTTACTATGTGTATGTACACAAATGTGTGGTATATGATGAATAATTGGAAGTATCTGTCAGTCTCCGTACACTAAATTTCCATATTCTTGTTTTGCAGCTTCAAGATGTCGTGCTTGATAAATCTACCAGTGTGGATTTTTTAAAAGTAAGTCAAAAGAACTTCGACTACAATTCTTTTCTCTGTCGTTTGATTTTTGTTACGTATAAATGGAAGAAGGTACCGAACTTTCATTCACTCCCCCTCCCCCACCCACCGAAAGAGAAATTTTTTCTATCCAAAAATTTCTCATATACAACTTTCTATTGCATTGTAACAAAAGTTTCAAATTTTCTTTTCTTTGGGAAAAAATCTTGTAGGTACTCTGCGTTTGCGAGCAACATATTTTTTGAGTAAAGCCGCTGTTTTACCCTGCGTACAATCGAGTATTGTAAGTAGTCGATGCCAAATCGAATTTCTGTATTGTTTGTGCGAGAAGTACTTGATACTACTATAGAAATGTAACTTAATTACAGGGTATTGTGTATGAAAAAATTATTAAATACATAAGATTTCGTTGTTATGTAGTCCATGAGCAAAAATTAACATCCATACAGACACTGGCAATTAATTTATTTTAGAAGATTACGTATTCCTACGAATTTTAAGAAACATAGTGAACAGTTCAACCACGGATTTGCCATTTCGACACTTCTACGCATGGCAGAAAAGAACGAATCCTTTCGAGTTTTAGAGAAGTTAGTTTTGCAAATGCGTTTATTTAGTACGAGAATTAGAATGTTTGCTTCTCTGTTTGTTGCAAGTAATTAAATTTATAAGCTGGCATATAGCACCAGGTTGCAAGAAATAAAGTGTGGGAAACGAACTAAAATGAGGTACATTCCTTATACCAGAAATTTCTCCCCTGAAAATGAATGAATTGTTCTTGGCGCTATGCCAGGCAGATCGTTTTGGTTTATAGTAGATGTATTCCATGCACCGTCAGTAAGAAGTAAAATAGTTTTCATTGTCTAGAAATAGATGAGAAAATTAAAGTCCTTAAAGCCCGAATTTCAAAATATTGCAGACAATCGCTTTGGGTTTGCTTTTTCTTTATATCTAGTTAGGCTCGACAACGTTTTACATTTATAGTAAATAACGGTGATCTTTGCACTTTCAGAAACGCATGCTCAAATCTCGCGAAACTTTCGTCGTATTTGACGAAATGGCTTCGTGAAAAATCCTCCGAGTAAACCTTTCGTCAAATTGGCGAAATTTGTGTAGGAACTTTTTTAGTCACGTGATCGCGAGAGGAAAGAATCATCGTAAATGACGAAATTTTCTTGACGATTGAAGAATCAAACATTTTTGTAATTTGTACTTCGACAACATTGGTTTTCTGATTTACACCAACGAGACACGTTTAATTTTGCACTTGAAGAGGTTGAATTACGTAACATGTTCTATTGCTATTAAGAAACTATTGCATTGAATTTTTTAAAAATAAACCTTGTTTTATTTCAGTGTTATAGTAATTATGCTCTTTTCCTCATAGTTTATCACAATGTGGATCTCTACCAAAGAAATTACTTGAAGTGAGTATGTCTTAAAATTTAAAAATAAGATCTTAGTCGTTTCATTGTACGATCAGAATAATGAATCTCAGTATTTACAAGGTAGAAAGTAACCACGGGAATATATTTTTTCTTTAACCTCCATCAAATATCTTGTTTACATTGGATAAAACTATCAATTGTTTAAGAAAATGTCACTCTTTAGAATCGATAGGGTTAACATAAGAACTCAGGATTTACATCGCATAAACATTTCAACTAGATGAGGCCTAAAGGTAACTAAGATAAGAGACCCTTTATAGATCCAAATATTCTGGGCCAGATATTATGTTAGGGTTTTTGATGTTTGGAGGTAGAATATTTTTTCAATGCACGACAAAATTTACTAAAGTTTAACGTATTAAGAGCTATGGGTTCAAAGAGCTCTTGCTAAAAACGCATTTTTAAGACTATATTTGAATTTTAGGCTAAAGTTGCATTCTTATACAGGTCAATAATTCGTATTAAATGGACGAATGTATTTCTCTAGTATCTCTTTGGTTTGATTCTGAAAACTTAATGAATTGTCATTGCATAGGGAAGAGAGGGTACGTTGAGGCAAAGCATATATCAGAATTACTACAAATGATAGTTGTAAGATTTCCTTCCTGATGATACCCGGTTCGTAATGGTTGGGGGGGGGGGGGACTGGGTCGTTATGCGGACTGGGTAACGCTAAATTTACACTTATCCACTTCCGGTGGATGTTAGGCTCTCTTTGTAGAGAGACTGCGGCACCGGGATGGTAAAGCAGGTAGGCAACGCTCGCCAGTCCGGTCCCTATGGCTGGTTCTGGTTGTTAAGTGTCTGAGAATTTTTGGAAGGTTCTAGGGAGGAGCACACTGCTTTTCGGATCCTTCGGTGTAATTGGTGAAGGGCTGAGATGCTACATACAGTAGGACGTATAGCAATAATTACCTGATGGTACCCATGTTGATTGCAGCTGTAATTAAAGGGATTTGTTGAATAATAATTTCTTATGAGCCAAGAAAATTAGTTTTCTGACAGCAATAAGTAATATTTCTCAGCTGACTAATTGTTAATTTCCTTTGTAGAAAGTTCTCATTAAGTAGCATATATGCTACTTTATGAGAATAAGGGCTAGCAAATAACAATGCAACATACGCGCTGACGTCACTTAACAAATAGAAAGTAGGGGAAAACCCCAGGTAGCATATATGCTACTTTATGAGAATAAGGGTTAAGCAGTCAAGTTCTTTCCACTATAAATGATAGTACCGTGCGTCCTCTAGTATTGTCTAATAAAGTCTTAAATATGACCTAATGGGGCACATTGGTACAAGCCTAAAGCAGGAAAGATGGCTATTTTCTTAATTATCTTTATACTATTACTTTCAGGTCTTATTTTATCTTTATTTCACGGAACCTTGAGTAATGTGTTTCAATTTTCGTCCTTTTCAGTGTGTGCCATCGGTATTCTAAGCATGCAAATAAATTTGTGTACACTCTATAACAGTGACGCTCTACCAGTGGCAAAAACACCCGGATTAGGGGGAAGGGGTTTCTTGGGAGAAGTGAGCTAATCTCGTTGTTTTACAGAAAAAAATTGGTCAAATTCTAGTCAAGCTTCACCATTTCAGGGGGTTTTATCCCCCAACCCCTATCTACCCCAGTGCTCTCTACTGTTTTCTAACAAGTAGTTTCAAGATTTATGTTTACATAAATATATTTCTACGCATAGTGAGTAATGGCAAATAACTATTTACATTGATTAAACAATTTCTTGCCCCAATATGCATCGTGAACGGATAACATTGAAAGTTTTTTTAAAAGTCATATTAAAATGTTTATTAAATATTTACGAGATGAACTCTGGTTCATCTCATGTATTCAAAATAAGTTATTTTGTTAAATAAAAATATGCTGAACAGGATTTAATAATTTTTGAAAAATGTCTGCAAACGAATAAATACTATTTTGTAGGTGTTATCTGAGGACAATGCCATGAGTAAAACAATGGTACTTTCGATCAATGATCCAAATAATTGAAGCGAAGTTCATCGAAACACATCTCATTGGCAATCTAAAAATAACAAAATACTGAAAAAAAAGTTTTAATCTCCTAAAATTTTTTTTGATGGAACGGCAGTGACCTTTAGGTGAAATTCCGTTCTAAACATAAGACTTTGAAGAAATATAAATGACATACTTAGAAATAGTTTTTTTCCGCATTTTCTTATCTTTGAAATTAAAATTGAGATTTAAAAAAAAAAAAAAAAACATAGCTTTATGGCAGCAGTTAATTTTCTTCCATCAAAAATCATTCCGTTACCCTATGGAATTGTTTCTCACTCAAGAAGTTAGGCAAGCAGCCAAACTCTCGTACGCCTCGGTTTAATTTCCCACTATCTTTCTCAATTCAGTCACGTGATGAATTAGATATCTGATTGGAGAATCAAATGCGATTTTGTTACGTGACTGATCGATCACAAACGATCGCGAAGCTAATCTGATGCGAACAAGAATCACACTGAAGGAATTAAGGGGGTCATTCTAGTCTAGAGGCATGAATTTCGCCCGGTTTTTGAAGCTCCGCACAAAGGAAACAAAAAAATTTTTATCATCCATTTTTTTTTTACCATTTGTTTATTGATGTTTTATTATTAAATACAAAAATTAAACAAAAAAAAATTGAAATTGACAAAGTTTTGAGCAGACAAAGTGGGGAGCCCAAAAAAGAGGGTGTCATGGCGTGCATTATTCCAACCTTCTTGGTGATCTGAAAAATAAAAAAAAAACAGACTGGATTCTTAATTATTATAGATGCCGGTATCGTACGACCCTTTGACAAGTTAAAAAAATTCTTTTTGCATATTTTTTAACAATTACCATTTTTGTAAAAATATTAAATAAAAAGTTAGTTTCGGGCAAGGTCCACACGATAAAGTGATGTATAAAGAACATCCTCTCCAAAATTTGAAGTAAATCGCTCCATTAAAACTCGAGATATCCTTACCGCCAGCTAGAGAAAAATAATTTCGAGAAAATCGCGTTCAAAGTTTTGAGACAAGTTTTCGGCAGTTTTACTTATAGAATGGTACAGAATACTTACACATTTTTAATCGGAGATTCCTGCTCCATATAAGAAACCTTCCTCTAATTCAAAATGCTCATTCTCCGATGTTTTCTGGTGAAGACGAGCAGTTCTACCCTCCTTTGACACCTCTGAAGTCCGAGCGCTCGATACGCGCTTCAAAGCACACGTCTCGCTGCAAAAGCATTAGCTTCTGGGTCAATCGTGATTCCCATAATATCTAAGATTTTTAATATGGTTATCAAGCCTTAATTAAAAATACTAACTACGAAGGTTGGCTCAAAATTAACTTAAAATAAAACTAAAAGGAGAATATTCCAACAAAACAAGTTTCTATGTCCTTCAGTTAAATATAGATTTAAAAGGGGATACTATACAACAATTCATAACTGATATTCAACTGTAGGGACTCGGGAACGCCTACCGTCTTTTGTTGACTTGTAGCTGTCGGACCGGAACCGATGCCACGTCACTAAAACGGCTATAACTCGTGGAAATAATAGGAATGTTGAAAAATCCTTTTAATGGCATATTCTTGAATGTCTAAACTTTGGAAACATGAAAAAAAAAATTCGATTTTTTTTTTTTAAATTCTACACTAGAATACCTTTAAGCGAGAATTCTTCTCGAATAAGCCCTTACAAAAGCGAGGGTGGTTTTTTCACTGCAATCCCTCAAACGAACAGCTTTTATTGACAGTTTTAAAATTTAGAGTATTTTTATAAAAAAATAAACTGAAATTTCGTGATGCTCTGTATACTATACAACCCTCCTTAGCCAGAAAGATGTCTCAGATTTCTCTTGAAACGTTTCTATTTTATTTACGGTTCGCTTAAAAGACCCAAGTTTTAGTTATAAAGACTTTATGCCTAGCTAAATAAGAATAAACAATGGAAAGTTAATAATGGTAAGGTTTAAAAAGTGTAATTATGAAAGGCGGGCGAAATAATTTACAAATGCTTATTGCCAAAAATTAAGCTTTTGAGACAAGACTTTTGCGTAGGAGAGTATAGTACATATTGTTGGCGCTTATAATTTCTCCATGATCTCTTTTCCGACAGAGCTAGCTGACAAGCCTTTCAAATAAAATTAAGTATTTGATAAACTTTAAAGGCTGTTCATATTACTTTTTACAAGCAATTTCTGTTTTAGTTTAAGATTTATTTCGTCCTTTATTATTGTTTATTTCTCTTTTTTTCATTTATGAATAAACATGTCACAAATGCTTTCTTACAGGTTTACAGCTCGAGCTTGGCTTCATGTTTTTATTTAAAGGATAGCAGTAGTGAAGACTCGTATTGCCTGAATGTATGATAACTGTGAATACATGTGTAAATAAAATTTTATAATAAACTATGACACAACAAGACTTCGTTTAATGTACTATTTGGCAATCACATAACACGTACTTAAAATTTAATTCATTGTAAGACAGATGATCATTAAAATAAAAAAACACATGGATTAAGAACCTAAAAGCTTAAGTTGTCCATGGCAAAAATGTGAAAAATTGAAAATATCAAATTATTTGTCCAGTTGCTATGTGGAAAGTACACCAACTGTCTAATTTTAATAAGTAAAGTATTTTAATGTATATCAGATAGTGTTTTATCCAATTACTAATAACCAGAAACTAGCCAAATAATGATTACTAAAGTTTTCTCATAGTGGAGCTTACCCCTTGAAATCTTACAAGGGTGCATGTGAACGATTGTCCTGTTTTGAGTCGACTCCTGTGAATCATTTAAAATTTTATTTCGTTACTTTTTACTTAATTTTTTGAATTGGTTCTTTTACAACTTAAGCCGATTGTATAAAAAATTTTTAGGCTGTTTAGAAAAAGTTCAAATTACTAAATTAAGTTACAGGAAGTAGATGCTGAAGAATTCATGCTTCTGAGCATACTTCAAAACTTGCAAGATTTAAATTTTCCTATAAGGGTTTGACCACAGAAAATTTGATTTAAAGGAATTCCGGAACAATAACCAGTCTAAAGAACCTAAATACAAATTGGTGAAATCTATTTTGTAGGACTTTTTAATTACTGCTGGGACAGTTGGCAGTTTTGGCGGATTGAAGCGTATCTTAAAAAAAAAAAATTCTTAGGAACTTTTTAGCAATCTTAAAATTTATTGCTCCCTCCGCCTCCTAAAATCTGAACGACTACTTGTTAGGTAACTCATTATTTGATCAGTCTCACTTTTTCTCAGCCTCAGGGCCACTCTGGAGGGACTGTACACAATCGGCACTCAAAATGTTTGTTGGGATATTTGAAATCCCTCATCATAAGTAAACAGTTGAAGAAACAAAGGGGGAAATCTAAATTTGTTCATTTCTTATGTAATAAAGTGGGCATTTGTTCATTAAGGGGGAGAATATAAAGTTTTATCTGAACAGTGACTTCAACAGGAATGGAAATACGCTTTAAATAAAAATGTCAATTCTTTGTTTGTGTTCGTCAGGTAGACAAATTCCCCCAAATTTTTAAAAAAAGTAAGATTTGAGGTTTTTTAATATCGGAAATAAAAATGTTTTTAAACAAGTCTATTTTCAGACTTATGTTTTTTTAGGATGCAAAGGTAATAATAGTAATATAGGAGTTATGGCACTTTGTTGTATAGACAATAGCTTGAACTTTCGTCTTGCTCATATTTACATTTCAAGGGACATTGCCATGGCCAGAAGAAAAGTGGAAGGCCGGTTAAAAGATGTGTAGACAAGGTGGAGAAAGACCTTAAAAATCTAAATTTTCGAAACTGGAAGGAAAAGCGAAAGACAGGGGAAAATTGGAGGAAAATTGTTAGAGGCCATGATCCATCATGGGCTGTAATGCCAGGGAGTTAGTTCATATTTACATTCGAACTTTTTTTATGTCTATAAAAACCTAATTCATGCAAGGTTACTGTTTGTACCCATCCCCCTTTTTTTCGAAACAATGGAATGAAGATTTCTTACAGATTACAACAATTGCTGCATCACATTATCTTCCCAATACCAAATGAGCAATTTTTGCAAATGGCACATCCATGTTTATACCAGCAGTATTCGCTTAATATATTACCTCGTGCGATAATGGAATACCTACATATTTACAAAAAATTACACATTCTGGAAATGGTTGTTGACCTTAGACCAGGGGTCTCCAAACTTTCCAGCCTTAGGGCCATATTGATTACCCTACAACATAATTATTCAACATAAAAATAGATTACTTCAGTAAACTTAATTTAATTTGCTATAAAAAATAAATATGTTCTCTAGAAGGAGTTTTCTTTCAAGTATGCTAGCTCTCCGCGGGCCGGACAAAATCTGTCCGCGGGCCGGATGTGGCCCTCGGGCCGTAGTTTGGAGACCCCTGCCTTAGACCAGCGTTTCCCAAAGTGCGGTTCGTGAGACTTCATCAGGGGCTCATGTGGTGACAAAAGCGGGTACGCGAAAATAATATTGCAGCGGTTACCGTAAAAGAAAATCAAAATAATAAATTCAGATACTTATTAGAACGTAGTGTAAAAATTGTTAAAAAAAGAAAGTTTTCTCAAAAATGCGTACAAGATGTGGACTGGCATAGGAGGCATATGTACAAAATTTGAAGGCCACCTATTTCTACTGTTACATGATTTCGAAAATTTGATTCTCAAAGTAAGACCGAAAAATATTCATTGATTTGTAGTTTTAAAATTTGAACGTATGTTTCTCGAACTATTTTCCAATTTTTTCTTTCTGGAGCAAAGAAAAAGTCGGAAATATGAAAATTTACTAAAATGTAAAAAACTGTATTCTTTGCGGCTAATTTCTTACGTACGAGAATCATAGTAGTCTCATCCCAAAGTGGAACCGAAAAATTATTTATTAAATTTAAATTTTGTACTCGCATTTTCGCATATTGTTTCCACATTTGCGAATTTTGTGCATTTCAACCTGAAAGTTAAACCGAACGATATTTGTTTCATTTAAAAGTTTCTACGCACATTTCTTATAACATTCCACTACTTTTCCGCACTACCAGAAAAATATTTTTTTCAATACTCAAAGCTGGCCTTTAAAGATAAATAAGATATCTTTAGATGAATAGATATCTTGGCCTTTAAAATAAATAAATAGCTCAAATCGTAGGATTTATTTATTTTAAAGGCCTTTTTAGCAACATCTTTTAAATGTAAAATTATTTTCTTTGTAATATATACATTTTCAAAAGTCATTTTAATATATGTACTACCTTTAATTGATAAGTATTTACTTTGCTTTATTGCAAAACATTTACGCAACCGACCAAAATCTTTTACATTGCTCAGAGAAAATTTTCTCAAATGAAATTATTATAAGGGGTAAATAAGCCCATAAAACAACATTATTTACATGATTTGAGAATTATAATTCAATATTATTACGTAATATTTAATGTTCGTTTGTTATGTAACCTCAATAAGTACTCTGAGAACTGTAAAAAGCCAAATAAAATGATTTTGTTTCGAAAAGCAAGCAACTACGTCTTGGTTTTACAACTTTCACTCGAGCGTGTACGAGATCTACTTGCTGCATCATTAAGCAGCTTCAGTTAGTTACCTGTTGATTTACGAGATATTTGATTGTTTATAAAACGAAAAATTCTTAATGATGAGGAAGATCATTTAACGCAACTGTTTATTAACCCATTTTAGGCCAAGCATAAAAATTTTATAAAATGTGGTGTTATTTTCATTGAAAAATGCTTAAATTACAATCATTAAGGAACCAAAAAAGTTCCGTGCATGAAAAATATTTCATGATCAAATTAAATGAACAAATCAGTGGTTCCCAACCTTTTCCCCCTTGTGAACCCCTTCTAAAACCGAAAGAAAATGGCGAATCCCTTCGATGGTCGTTAGTAACGGGTAGAAAACTATAAATTTTGCCAACGCATTTATTTTCCAAGTTGCACCACTGTATATAACAATAAATGAAAACACAATTGTAAAAAATTTAAATTAAAATAAAAACTAAAATAATGACTGCAAGAAAATAAATACATATATTTAATTATTATGCTTTCATTATTTGTTCTTTTTGAATTATTAATAGAACCACAAACATATGTATTCTCAAAAATCATTTTTAATAATTACTTCTCCGATAGTGTAAAAAGGTTGTGGCAAGCCTAGCATTTCAAAATTTTCCAGGAGGGGGACTGTGTAAACTCAATGGATATTGCATTAAAATACAACTAAATGCTTTATATTTCTCAAGCAGAGGGGGGGGGGGGAATTGATCACCCCTGACCCCCCTAAATGTCAGGCCTGAATTGTGGAAAGACATGAGAAATGTAAGTAAAACATTTTGAATCAATCAATAAATATCTTCCGGTTCCACTTCTGGGTTGAAATTACAAAACTCTGAAAAATTATGGGAATTTACAGAAATATTAAAATTAATATATTTTCAAATGTCTCATCGCGATAGTGCAGAACAGTTAGAATAAAACATGATGAGTGTGAGTAAAAAATTTGAAATTAAATATCTTCTGATTCCACTTAGAGTGGAATTTATACATGAGAAATTAGCTGAAAACAATACAAAATTTTAATTTAGTAAATTTTGATATTTTCTACCCTTTTTTTTTCGTGTTAGTGAAAAAAAAAAGAGAAATGGTGGGAGAAACCTTTTCAACATCTAAAATAAATCAGTGAATATCTTTCGATCAATGAACCACTTCCTGATCCAAATTTTCAAAATTAGGCAAAAGTAGAAATAAGTAATTTTCAAATTTTATACGTATGTTTCCTTTGCAGTCCACAACTTTTCCGCATTTTCAGGAAACAATTTATTTTAAAAAAAAAAGAGAAAAAAAAAAACCCCGCTTCGTCCTGGTATGTATGAAAGTTTATAATTTAGTCTTTTCTTTTGCGTTACCAATTAAAAATTCCGCCTTTGCAATATTATGTTCGCAAACCCCCTCTACCTCACACGAGCCCCGTAGGTTCGCGAACCACTGATTATGAAACGCTGATTTTAAGCAATTATACTCGAATTCATATATTTTTTTATTCAAATTTTCGAAACATTTTGTATGAAAATCGACCTCCCATTTGAAGCACAAATAAATCTTATGGTTTCTGCGCTTTAAATTGTCTACGGCAGTGGTTGCCAAACTTATAAAGACACCTTTATAAGTTTGGCAACCACTAAAAGGCACATCGTTTTTGGACTCTACCGAATGCTATTTTGAAAATTTCTCAACAGAAAGTGTTTACTCCAACTTGAATCACTAAAATTTTATAGATGTTTTCAAAACCCCAAAAATAGCAGAAAACTAAAATTAGTACAAAATATATCACACTGTTAATAAAAAATATTTATTGAAATGGTGCGTTAACGTCCATTGGCTGATAATGGGTTACGTTTCGCTCCAAAAATGTTAAGTTATCCTGAATAGTTTCAGTTGAGCAAAAACATCAAGGGTATACTTGTAATTGTCAGCGTTGCTTGAAGAAATGTAAATAAGTTCGCGGAAACTTTAAATTAAGAATTTGTGCAAACACTTTTTTTTCTTTAGAAGCGCATAAAAAAAGTCATGGCTGGCTAAATAAGGAAATTCTTTTTTGCTCCAATTCAGCTGTAGAGTAAAAAAGAAACAGAGTATTCTCAAGAACTTATTTAAAAGGTGTGTAATGGAAGAACGTCATTCAGTACAAAATAAATTTCTTATATATATTAAAAAAAGCTACGGAATAGACTGCTTTTTGGTTAAATACTTCAGAGGAGCTCAAATACAGGCTATTATTTTTTCTTTATGATCCAATAATGCTTTTAAGTTTTCTCAGTTACTTATTGAAAGGATTTGTAATAAGAACGCCTCAGAACACTTTTTAGTTCTTACTTTTTCATCTTTACAAGTATACATATCTGTTACAAAGGTGTTTTATGTTGCATAAAAACATTTCATGTCTCTAACAGAACAATTATGGTTGAATAATTTTTTGTTAGAGACATTAAATATTTCTATACATTGCGAGTGTTATTCTTACTTTTATTTAAACCATAATGATGAGGGATGCGGGGGGGGGGGGGGAATGAAAATTTGTCCAGAGCAGGAGCATGTTTGGTTTCTTAACGTTTTGGACTTTGCACATGTTGAAATGCATTTTACTGCGAAAATGAAAACTTTAATCCTTGCACATAAATATCAAACCTGTGGCGTACGCAGAATTTTTTAAAGGGGGGGGGGGGAGGTTTCATAATTTTCTAAAACTACTAAAAGAAATTCGAGTATATAATAGAGCATTATTATTTAGGGCTCAAGGGGGGGGGGGGTTTGCACCCCTAAACTACTCATTGCGTACGCCACTGTATCAAACTACAATTTTATTTTCTATTTTTGAACAATTTATCAGATAGTAATATTTTTTACAAATTTATTTCTGTCAAACACAAATTTTAATTTCTGTCACGTTACAAAGTCATTAACAAAACTGGTTCCTGTGTTGTTTACGCTTACAGGCAAGGTCAAGTTGTGTCTACTTGAATGGAATGGGATTCCTTGCGCTATTTCAGTTTCCACAAACAGCAAGGAATAAGAGACAGACACATTGACGTTCGATTTTACGAACCCTGTGGGACCTCGAAATATGTCCGTAAAATCGAAAAGTATTCTTTCAGTATCAGAGTTTTCGGAACTGGTAAACTGTTCGTAAGATCGCGAGTTTTCATTATTTAGACGACAAGTTCTAAAAACGACTTAGTTCTAAAAACGAGTGTCAACTGTTTTTCGAAATAAGTAATAACTTTGTTTCCAAAGAGACTATATTGAAATCAGCAAGAAAACCTAAATTGCACAATACAAGTACAAAATGTTAAAGGTTGTTTTAATGTCTGTAGAATCTTTCCTTAAGTGTAAACCAGAACTTCATAATCGACCGTATACAAAAAATTTAAAGTGTTTAATAAAAACAAACTTACAATTAATTAATGTAGGGCTCGACCGATGGCACTTTTTGGCCGATGGGCCGATGCCGATTGTTGGCCGATGGTTCCAAGATCGGCCGATGACCGATTGCCGATTATTCCCTCTTCCATCGGCCGATGGCAGATGCCGATGGCCGATGGAAAAAAAAGTCGCTTTAAACCATTAAAATGTGCAGAATTCTTGTCAAAAATGTCATTTAAATCACTTATTTATCTTTATGTTTATAAAAACATAAATGCATTATTCAAGTACCGTAAAACTGTTTGGGGGAAGTTTACATAATAATTAAAACTAAAAGAATCACTCGGTATTCTAGTAAAGTAATTAAACTATTTGGATGTTTAAAAAAAAATAAAAAATGCTATAGCAGAGGAATTTTAATTCTTTTGTCTTATTTTTGCAAAAAAACTCAACAACTATTGGATCCGGGTCGGGATCCAATAATTCCCTTTCCTTCAACATTTTCTCTTAAAAAACATGCACTGCAAATGCCTTTATTTTCTTATATTTTTTTTCATGGAGAGGAATGCAGATAATACAATACAGTCTAACAAATAATGTGGGTTTGTATCTTTAACGAAATTGTTAACTCCCTCCTCTCAGATATTTTCCTAATATCTATATATTGATTTAAAAAAAAAAGCGGGAACGATTATATGTTTATTTTTCATTATAAAAGTTGTTTTAACTAAAAATAGCGCTTTTTCTAAAATAAAAATAAATTATTAAAAAATTTCGAACGTTCCCCTGTTCATAACCAAGAAATACAATAATAAAATAATATTGCTTTAAAAACATAGACGTGAGATTTTTTTTGTCATTACAAATGAATGCTGGGTCCTAAGAACTAATCTTAATAGCATTTTTATTCCTTGTGAGTTGAAAATTACACTGAAATACTTGACATGTTCTTTATATTTTCATGAGCACAATTTAAGATCCCCGAAATAAAAAAAATATTTTGAGCACCAGCAGTTTTCTGTTGACAAATAATGTTCTGAAAAACACGTGATCGTTTATAAAAATTAAGATGTATTTTGAAAGAAATATATATTTATATATACGTTGTCAATTTTTGAAATTAATGAAATTTTTGCCTTTTTATTAAAGTATTACTACACTCTGTCGCGCGAACTCGTTTTTTACGAATTAAATTCTTAAAAATAGCAGGTCGAACTTGGACACATAAAATTTCGATCAATAACATTTATACTGAAAAATTGATTCATATTTTTATCAATATGTTCTATGTTGTAAAATAGCTATAAAATAATAAGAAATATTCTAAACTGAAAGCAGATGCAACGAGATTGTTGTACAATAGCAGAAAAACTGTCAACTGTCTAAAACGTGGCATCAAAGAAGCCAAAAAAAAAAAAAAAAAAAGCCCTAAAAAAAACGAAGTATAAACGGGGAAAAATTAAAATAATTATCGTATAAAAAACGTTAAGATGTATTTTGAAAAAAAAAAAAAAAATATATGCATTGATCAATCTTTGAAAATAAAGAAATTTTAGCATTTTTAATAAGATGTTATTACATCCTGTCGCGCGAACTCGCATTTTGACAATTCAATTTTTAAAAATTGCAAGTCGAACTTGGACACATAAAATTTCGATCAATAAATATTTATACTGGAAAATGTTTCTTATTTTGACCAATCTTTTCTACGTTGTAAACTAAAAATGAATTAATGAGAATAACCACACACTAAAAGCAATATGCAACGAGATTGCTGCACAATTGCAGAAAAGCTGTAACAAGGGGGATCGAAGATGCAAAAAAAAAAAAAAAAAACGGTAAGAGAAAAAAAAGTTTACGCTGGAAAAAATTAAAATTATTATCGTACTTTGATTGAGTTGACTTTGTATTGTTTACAATTTCTGAATAATAGGAAACATGACAATTAAAAGCAGATGGTATAATATTATTGCACAATGACATCTAATGCACTATCATTATTTAACAAAAAACGGACAAAAATGAGGCAACTAACCTAGTGCGAAAAACAAATAGCACTCATAAGACGCCTCTATGACTTTTACTTTAACATATTCTGTTTCGCGAGCATTTTGTTCAAAGAGAAATAATTTTAATAATGAAGGTTTTCCGACAGCGATCGCTTAAACTATTTTTACGAATTTATTATCAAATACTTTGTAGAATGACATTGTTTTTGAGGTTTTTTTTAAACTGATGTGCTGCCTGTTATTGTATGAAGTAGAAATCTAGCTATGGAAAAAAAAAAGAAAGTTAAAGACAGAATGTTTTCTGGAAAGTTGTCCCTGCGAAAAACATCGGCCTTGCATCGGCTTTTAGATGTTTTTCAAGGCCGATGGGCCGATGTTTTTCTAAAGTTAACATCGACCGCCGATGCCGATGGCCGATGGCAACTTTGGTGAACAATCGGCGCCGATGCATCGGCGAGGCCGATGCATCGGTCGAGCCTTAAATTAATGTTTGATATTCTGCCAATGATTTTGCATTTTACTTGAAGAAAAATTACTTGACTGTTATATTTTATTTAAAAAAACATGTAGAAATTTTTTCGCAGTAAGAAAAAAAACATATTGCACATTGTAAGAATAGACTTGAGTTTTCGTTGAACGCCGGAATAATGCCAGAAAATCAGTGTCATTGAATATTTAATAACTTAAGTAAAAATATTAAAGTTTTTTTTAAAAAAACCTTTACATAATAAACTGGGCGAATCGAAGTATTCCTTTTGTTTCATTGAAGCTATAACAAGCTTGAATTTAATAACATTCCAGTAAAAAAATCAACTTAATCACTACATTCAAGAGCGTTTTGATTAAAACATATAAACAAATAATTATTTCTTATAGAAATAAAATTTCACGTTAAATTAAAGCACAAATGAGCATTAAAACGCAGACATATGTTTCGGGATTGCTTGGAATCCCTTTTTCAATGCGACAGGGAGCTTTTATTCGCGACAAAAATATTTCTTAAGCAATTAGATGTTCACTAAGAGGGAAAAACTGATACGTTTATAATTCAATTGTCGATTATCTGAAACGGTTTTCCGTTCGTTCCATGTTTGAGAAAGTACATTAAAGTTAAAATCTGATTTTTTTTTTCCTGAACTTAAATTTTCATACATTTCCCTGCGAGTGCAAATGCATTATTCCGCCATAAGTATATAGTCCGGATTCGGCAACATCGTACAATTTACATTCAAAACATCTATCATTTGTAAAGTTATGCTTCTTTTTCGGCGAAAGTAAAATTTCATCAAAACAGAAGTAATGAAACAAAATGTAGAGTGAAGAGAAGTCAAAAACTGATGCCGACATTTGACTCCAAAAGTATGGCATCAAATCTGGAGACAGTTTGGTGATTTGGCAATATTTAGTAAGATTCTCATAGAATACCATGTTAAACAATTGTCGAGATTTTTGTCGACAATTTCTGTAAAACTATTTTCTGCATCGGTTCACAGTACCGCAGGAATAACACTCCAGAGGTATTTCACTCTTCTCAAAAGTTATTCACATTTAGTTTGACAGATAATTATTTGGTAAATTTTAATTGGATCACGAAATATTTACACTTAATTTATAATTCACAACAATGTTATACTTTATTCAATATTCTTTCAAGAAATTATTGAAAAGTTCCTTATTCTCGTATTGATTGGTAGCTTGTGGTATGGATTGTTCAGCTTATCTTTCGAGCGGACAGCGTCACACTGCGCGATCAAAATTGTGGCAACATAAATAAAGCTAACACTGTAAAAATTGATTTAACAAGAAGTTCCGTCTAGAAATATACGAGCCTACTTTCTCATATACTCCCCAACTTAAATTTCTAATCTAGCTATCTCTCTCTCTCTCTTTCTCATTTAGCTTTAGTTCTGAATTACTTCAATCATGCCCTATTCAACGGTTAATGCATATTCATTCACCCCTTCATTCATTCACCCCTTCATTCATTCACTCATTCGTTCACTCACTCATTCATTCTATCACTCTTTCATTTATTCAATTTTTCACTTTCATTTATTCATTCACTCATTCATTTATTCATTCATTCATTCTTTCACTCTTTCATTCACTCATTCATTCTTTCACTCATTCATTCACTGATTCATTCATTCATTCATTTATTCATTGATTGATTGATTCATTCATTCATCCATTTATCTTTTCACGAATTCATTTATTCATTCATTCAATCCCTATCAAAAAATTTCATAGGAAAATAGACTCGTTTAGTTCTGGTTGAACTTCGTATTTGTGCATGTTCTGTGGCCTATCATCTTTCCTATAAAGTTTGTTCCAAGCAAATCCGTCTGCTAGATCAGGATTTATAAAGGATGGAAATTTCCCCGTAGATGCTATGCTATTATTTTTTTTTGAACTGTTCAAAAATGAATAAAAATTGTTCAAATAAAAAATATTTCACTCCGTGAGCTTCTTCCAATAACATTCTTCATAGGAATTTGGATCTTATATGCTGAGAGTTTACATTATTCTCTTCGTTTTTGCAGATAGGCGTGAATGTTAAGATTTTTTGAACTGTTCAAAATTGAACGAAAAATTGTTGTCAAACCAAAAAGTAAAATATGGAAATGAACTGTCCTCGCCGAGATCTGTCGAATGCAATAGAAACCTTTCTAATCGGACAATTCCCTTAAAATTCATTAGGGGGGAAAGACCTATAGACAGACAGACCGATAGACCGACAAACACAGTTTCTCCATCTCAAAATCCTACTTTCATTTTTTTAATTTCCAATCTTTATTTAATTACTTCACTTATTTTTGACTTTGCTTTATTTTTAACGATCTTTTTACGATACATTTATTCACACACTGTATTTATTTATTTATTTATTTATTTTTACTTTTACGGGAAAGTAGACTAAAAAGTGAATTTTGTAAGTGCAGCTGTTTGCGTGCACATGAGCAGAGTCACTTTTTAAAAACAAAGGACAACAATATTTGTAAAAGAATGAAACATTTCGATTAATTACTCACTCTTTGAACCATCATAAGGTACTCAAAGCATGTCTAATTAAATAATGCCCATGCTATAAAAAAAAGAAGAAAAAAAATGATGAACCTCACTTTTGAAATGAATGTAATGAATACTGCGCAAATAAAAACTATTTTGACCTTCTCCTTTGGGCAACTATTTAATTTTCTACAAGTCACTGCTGTTAGAAACCGGTTTCAAACCCTTATTAGTCGCCTCTGATGCTTTATACTGAGAACATTTTCCCTGCTATATTTACTTACGTATTGCGTGATAAGGAACAGGATCCGCGCGTTTATTTTGCAACAAGCAATAAGCGTTGGATATGATATAATAATGCTTTTGCATTCGCCAAAAATGGAGAAGAAATACTGATGATTGATTAGTTCTTAATTTCTTTTTAGAATTTTTTCTTTCTTTTTTTTCATTCTTTGTGACATAAGGTACTTTTTGGGCAATCAAAAAAACACTTTACTCTTACATTTGCGGAAATGTTAGTACTCCTGTAAAAACACGGTACAGTTAAAAAGAGAGATATAAGAGAGAGAGAGAGAGAGAGAGAAACGCAAGAAACTGTTAACGTAGATGTATTGTTTTTATAACTTCAAATTCTTGAAGCCTGTATTATTCTGGATACAAAAATATTAATCAGTTTCGCTATGAATAAAAGGTTTTGTTTGAATCCTATATAAAAAGTGAAGTGTTTTAGTTTTTGTGTATGCATGTGTGTGTGTGTGTGAGTGTGTCTTTGTGTCTGTCTATATGTGTGTGCGATATCCAGACGAATCTTTCGCAATTGGTCATGAAAATTAGTACAGAGATAATATGAATAGCTGGAAGTTGCAATTCCCAAGCCAAATTTAAAATTTATTCTAGAGAAATTTATTGAACACTTTATACCTTTTTTCACTGCATTTCTTCGCCGTACATATATTATGCTTAAAAAATTGCACGTAGACAATTAATTAATTATGTAAAAAATAATAAAAAGTAACGTTTTTATTGTAAATTTCCACGGTTATTTTTTTTCAAATAATTAACTTAGACGAGTTAAAAAGGAGTTGACCTAATTGATGTAGAGTTTGCAAAAAATGAAAAAGTAAGAAATGCTTCAAAAATGTTAGCAGATCACAATAAAGAAAGCTTAAATAAGGCTGAATCTCAGTTTGTTCAGCCATGCTTGATCTCACATGTTTAGCAGCTGTATATTCACACATGCTTCATTTATTCCAATACCAAACTCCAATACCCAAGTAAAACATTTTAGAAATGTTAAGCAATGAGGCATTTTTCTTTTACCTGAATTTGGAGCGTTCAGAAAATATTGGATATCTTTGTTTCCAATCTATGAATAGACTTAATTTTGCTTATTTACACAAAATTTGAGCACAATCTTTATACATATTAAATATTGAAGTACTATTTTGAGGGATCATGAAATATCTGACATTTGTTGAATTTTCCTTGATTAAGATTTTTCTTTTCTTTTTTGGAAAAGTAAATTAAATGTATATTTATTTAAAATTACACCGTTTTTCTGTAAATTGCACTGCATTTATTGCTTTTAAATATGTTTGGATTACCTTTGTTAGTTTTAATTAATAACAGAAAATATTAGACGTCTGCGGCTTTTTAAAATGGAACATCGTAATAAATAAACATTGCACCGAAGCTGTTCAGTTTAACAAAATATATTTTATGTTGCACTAGAAATAAATACCTAATCAAAGGCATAAGCTAAAATGAAAACTTTCATACTTTACATTAGTGCCGGCAAGGTGGCGGGGTAAGGAATCGTATGCTCAAGTTCGCAGGATCAAACCTGGCCCAAGTCAGTGAATTTTCAAGATGCAGAAAATCATCAGCGCCCATGTCGTATTATTATGCGGCATGTTAAAGATCCCTTGAGTATCTGGTTGGCTTGGATACTCACGGTTGAATTAAATTCCTAGTGCAGTCCGCCGATAGTGGTGCTACTTGAAAGAATGTATGCTGATTTCCGGGCAATGCACTAGGTCTGCAAAGGTTTGTGACCACGCGCAGCTCCATTAGAAAGAATAAAAAATCTACAAACATTTTAGTAATGGCCTTAAAATTACATTTTACATTAAAAGCATTGTGCGTAAAAACGTGTTTTAGAATCATATGCGGATACAGTAATTGATTGATAAGAAAATGAACAGATGAAATAATGCGCTAATGAGTTGTGGCAATTTGCTAAAAAAATCAATGTTGGTGTATTCGAACGAAAGCTCGTTTACTTCTGCAAACTTCTTGTTTAATTTTTGCTACCAAATTTATTAAAAGTATCTTCAGTTTCCTAACTGATTTTATTTTTATATTGTAAACAATTTCTGCACCTTCATTCACTTTGTGCTTCATATGACAAAAAATGAAACGAAGAAACTTTTACGGATTATTTCAACTTTGGTTGGTCTCAGTAGTTATTAATTATTATTTTCCTCATTATTTACCGGTATACAAAATTTATCTCCAACTAACAGATCTAATATCATTATCTGAACAGTTATTTAAGAAGTCCTGAAACATGCTATAACAGGGGTGGGGACTGACCACTCCTGTTATAGCATTTTTCTTTTTGCACTGAAATGCTACTTTAACTTTGACGGTTGGAGCAAAGCAGGAACCGAGTGAGGCATAAAGAGAAAGGCAAGCGAAAGAATTAACCAAGGGAATGAAAAAGAAAAAAAAGAAAAGATTTTTGCTAAAAATTTATTTTGTTTCAGAGCCTCAAAAATGTTCTATAGGGAAGGATGGGGTAAAATGGGTCACTTTATAAAAAACCAAAAATAATGGAACTTGAAATTGCAATTTTTAAACCA
This sequence comes from Octonoba sinensis, assembly GCA_038502835.1. Classification (NCBI taxonomy): domain Eukaryota; kingdom Metazoa; phylum Arthropoda; class Arachnida; order Araneae; family Uloboridae; genus Octonoba; species Octonoba sinensis. The sequence goes on from CM076604.1 coordinate 69,883,382, forward strand.
ATATTTTTAATTTTATGTTATTTTTCATTGTGTCGGCAACATTTTTCATTCTAAAAAAGTCAGGTTTTTAAATATGGCAACACATTTTTTTTTTGTAAACTTTTGATGCTACTGTGCTAAACACCTGGTTATCAACTTCTGAAAAGCTCTATATTTTATCAAATAACATCCCAAATTTAAAGGTTTACCTCACTAAGAAACTTTGGAGAACAATTCTAGATGAACATGAAAGAAAAATATTAAATATTGCCTTTTTTACATCAGTTTTTCTTGGATGAGGTAAAATGGGTCATGGTTAGGCTTAAGTATTATATTCTTTTTTTAAATTTTCACTCTGTTGTACCTCACTTCGGCAAGTTCCTGAATTTAAATAATGTACGTTGTACATTTTATTGAAATTAAATTTTAAAAAAATATGTTTCCCTAAAAAATCATATTGATGTGGTAGAGTGAAGTGATGTTCCTGAAGTGTTATGTGAACCAATCTATGACAATCGAGAACAACATTATTTTACCATTTCAATGTAATCACAACTCAAAATCTTGCTAAATATGATATACATACTTTTTTTTTTTCCAATTTCAAAGCGATAACTGTTTTCAGCATTATTTTGCATTTTGACTAATTTTACCCCAAGGTGACCCATTTTACCCCACGAAGGGTCACAACTTTATGAGCTCAGTTAAACAATTTCATAATTAAAAAATAAATATTAAAATTACATAAAATTGATCTAAAGGAATTCAACGTTAAGATGCAATTGAAAAGAAATGGGAAATGTTTCTGGGTTTGTTGCTATGAAACTTTGAATATGACAATAGCTAAAGTTGACCCATTTTCCCCCACCTGACCCTGCATAATGAAAAAGAAAAACTTGAAGCTCTTTCAATTGATTAACTACTCGCATAATTTTTCATTAACTTCCCGATATTATGAGTTGTTTAATTCTCGAATTTTAAGCTTCTTACTGCTGTTAATAATGTCGGCCTCCAAGTTCTATCATTGCAATTAACTTCAAAATGGTATCCACGTCGTAATTGAGTGTGTACAGTAGAGAGACGTTTCTTATACATTGTACTCAATATTTTACTACGGTCAATTAAAAACCGTGTGCAGACCCCAGAACTAAGCACAAACAATTTTGACGGAATTTTTTGGTTCTCCGATTTAAAAAATGATTACAAAACAAAATAACAAAAATTTTTTTTTTCAATTTTAATTAATAATTAGTTTAAATATTAATTAATGCCCAATTTCCATTTTTCCATGTTTAAAACGAAGTAAACTATCTGTTGATTCATTTCAAAAACAATTGGGTGTTTTAGCTTTCAAATTGCACAAACAGTTGTTAATAAACACTATTTTTAAATGTACCCAATTGAGTACACTAGGAATGAAGAGGAGAAGGAGAGTGTCCACATTTCAGGGTTATCCATTAATTAACAGGGTTTATTGTACTTCTATTGAACCCAACGGTTCTGGCATACGTGTAAGCAGGGTTTAATTTTTAACAAATAAAGTACAAAATCCCGTTATATTCTTAAGAACTTATATTCATACGTGATTAGTCTAAAGATGCAAAAACTTACGGAATATTAAAATGAAGTACTGGATCTCTCCCGTGAGTTCCCATGTAAATTAAGCACTACCTGTAAAACTTAAAGAAATGGTTGGCACTGATGTGCCAAGCTTTCTGTGCATTAACGGTACTGACAGCTCAGTTTTTTTTATGTACAAGAAGCAGTTCTAAGGATGCGTACGATTTTTTCAATCTAAATTGTAAATGGCTTGGAAATGCCGCTTGAAAAAAGCTCAAAGCCACATGCTCAAAGTCCGCATCCTTGCACTGCACTTTCATGTATACAGAAAGTGAAATAACTTCTTCGCTAAATTTTCCTTTCCCAAATGAAATGTATTGGTTTCGTCCCAACAGCTTCCAGACCAATGAAGCAGCACTTACCGTTCTACCATCAACCAAAGCGATCTACCCGGCAGAGTGCCAAGAAAAATCCATTCATGTTCAAAGGAGGAACTGCTGGTATAAGGAATGTGTTGTTTTTATTCTCGTTCTGGTTCGTTTAGCATACTCGATCTCTTCTGAGCTGATGCTATGTGCCAATTTGTAAATTTAGTTGCTTTCAACAAACAGAGAAGCAAACATTCCGATTCGCGTACAAAATAAACGCACATGCAAATCCAACTTCCCTAAAACTCGAATAAATTCGTTCTTTTCTGCCATGCGCAGAAGCGTCCAAATGTCAAAATGGATTACCCACAATCAAACCAGCCTCAAAGAACGATACATAAATGATTTTGTAAAATGATTCTAAAGTGGACAAATTCAAATCAGCATTTCATCAGCTTGCTCTTCGATAAGCTAAGTTGCAACAAAAATGTAACTTTTGCGGAGGAAATGACTATGGTAATAATAATGTACAAAAGCTAAGTGCAGATGCATCATTGCCTCTGCAAATAATACAGGGAAAGAGGCAGAGAAAGGGTGAAAGAAAAAAAAAAAACAATTTGACGCATGACTGACTTTAATTCATGCTTCGCTAACATTCCCAATTGTAATTCAAAGACTTGTCTATAGGTCACTAGTGTTTAGCTTTCCATCGTCATGTTTAAGATGTTGCTAGTTTTGTTTCTAACTTGACTCTTGCCAGCTTTTTCTGCTTGAGGTGTAATTAGCAGTATATGGCTGTCAACGTAACTCGTTCTGCATGAAAGATAGGAAATAGGATTTCTTTTGCTTGAAAGAAGTAGAAAGTCATGGTTGATGATCCAGTGATTTACCGTGATTGGCTAGATTTTGAAAGCATAATTGAGCCAATCACTTGAATGTTTCTCCACTGTGTCCAACCAATATCTTCGAATATCTTCGTTTACAAGAAGAAATGATTTCAGCAGAACGCTTAGGTAGGAGTTTAAAGTTTAAATTTATAAAAGAAAAAGAGAAAAAAAAATCAACCTGATTTGATATTTTCACTTAAGCGGTTATTATTTCTAAGAAAATCATTTATTTTGTGAATTCAATAAAATTCGTGACAAGTAAACTTTGTTTCATTTTCGTCCTAAAAAACTGAACACTAAAAAAAATTAAATAAAATAAGGAAAAAAAGAGAAGTTTAGCAAAACTTTTTTTCTCGTATTACATGTTTAAGTTTCAGGAGACTATTAACAGCCTTATTCACCAGCCATTGTTACCTTTAATTAAACTTACCCTAATTAAAAACATTTTTGATTTCTTGCGGAAGCCCTTTTTTGTGGAGAACCTTGATTAAGGAACCCCAATTTAAGCTATAAAACATCACAAAAAAGAGAAAGGAAAAATTTTATATTTATATATATATATATATATATGTTACGTCTCGTGGAATCAGTCGGGCGAAGTTCAGGAATGTACGCAACAGCATTCATATTTTCTTTCTTTTTATTTTTGACTAATGATGTATTTACAAGGCTACAATACAATGATGAACGAGATGAATACAGATGACTATGTACAAATGTAGAGAATATTTACAAATGCGCTCCCCATAGGGAACATCTCGCAGGAGCACAGTTTACTACGTGCTATTCTTTAAGCATAAGCTCTCCAAGTGACGCTTAGTATTAGTTTTCGAGTCCCTTCTTGGGATCTCTTAGCCAATCATATTTCAGAATATAAGTTTTAGTTTACGTTTTAGAGTAGACCCGTAAAAAAGACCCAGTAGGTTTTAGTTCAGGTTTAGAGAAAGTTATATTAAAAGGTACTAACGGGAGTTAGTAGCTGCTTTTTACTAAGACAGAGAAAAGAAGAATAAAAATGCATTTAAATTATTATAAACCTCACACACACACACACACACACACACACACACACACACACACACACACACACACACACACACACATACATATATATATATATATGCAAACTAAAAGTTATCCCCTCATCCCCCCAAAAAAATGTAGAGAGAAATAATGTCCTTGTTCCATTTTCTTATTTTTATGTTTTTGTAAATTTGCCACACGGGTTTTCATGAAGTTTTTTCCTAGGATTCCTCTTTTCTTTCTTTCTTTCTTCTTTTTCGTGTTTTTGCATCTTTGCAAGTATTGACATTTTTAAACTTCGTCCATTCGCCATGTCATAAAAAAATGGGGTAAAGGGGTTAATAACCTCAAGCATGGTCAAATATTATGATAGATGGATCTCAGTGGTCATCCAACTTTTCATTTGTTGCCGTAGCGTAGCTCGACACGTTATGTGAAGGTAGCGCATGAAGAACCAGGTTGTAGTTATTTTTTATGAGGTCGGAATAAGTTCATAGAGTAGATGAATGAACTACAATCATAGTTTAAACTGAAGGGTGTAATATATCACAAAATAGTAACAATGCCGATCAACATGGTCTTTAAAGTTATGTTGAATTTCGCACAATAACTCTCACGGAATATCACTTATGATAATAGGTAAAAACTAATGTTTTATCAACGATTAGTTTTTAAAAGTCGCACTTCTGAAAAATTAAATATAGCTAATTGCATTTTCACGTGTTGTAACTAATGGATATTTAGTTATAGGAGAAATTTAGGCGTTTGTTGTATTTTGAGTGCCTTATATATATGTTTCAAAACGTTTTTAGGAAAACTTCGGTACACATTGAGAGCACATAGGTCAAATGAAAACAGCAAATTGTTATACAAAAACTACCGAAAAAACTTACAACCCCCCCCCCCCACCTCTCGACAGTTAGTATTTCTATAGCATCGTTTCTCTGGGAGTCGCGATCCCTAGGAGGGACGTGTTCATGCATAAGAGAGATTGCAATCTGTTAAAAATATTAAGACCCGTATACGAAACGTCCTTTTATTAAATAAACTAGCTTTAATTATGCAGAAAAGTTACAAAATTCAATATTGCAATATTGTACTAATAAATCTTATAACAGGTGCTTGAAAGGCCTTTTACAATTCCTCCCCCCCCCCCATCTTTACCATCAACGCAAAGTACTTTTTTGCTTTATTTCTACTTACAAATTTGAAATGAATAAATAAAATAAAAATTTAAAAACAAGTGAGGGTTTATAAGAAGAAAAACGTTATTAAATGTCACGCTTTTATTAAAATGAATATGCCAAGTACTGAAATGGTTTACAAAGAAAGATTTATTTAAAATTCCTCTCAAATAATTATCAAAATGTTTCAAATTTCCTCTTGGAAAAGGACCCACAAAATCATTAAATAATCTTTCCGTAGTATGGGAGTAACTATCAGACACCAAAATATATAAAGCAAAATTCCTGTTTAACTTAACTTATAAGAAACTCTAAAGAATGAACTTTTCCACCTCCCACTGTATTTATAAATAATACATCACTATAAATACACAAACAAATCAAAGGTACTTGGACGGAAAGTTCATTTACCACTGGGGAAAAAACGACAGATATGATACCGAAATCAGATTAGAAAATCCGATGCTCTTGCTGAGCAGAAATAATATCAGAGGTCATCTAAAACTAGAATTTACGAAAACTGAAGTTAAGAGCACGACATTATTATCATACAGTATAAGGAAAATATGTGCGAGAAAAACAAAGATTCCATTTAGTTTTTCACTGTGTGATTGCACTGTTAAATTCACGTTAACCTTTATTGACTGTTGACATTTTCGCACTGAACGAACTATGTAGATATTATTTTTTTATGATGTATTTTTATCGTTGATTTATAAATCAATAAGAGTTTAGACTAGATCTAAACTGGCCTACTTTCCTGTATACCAGCACCGAGCGAGATACATAATATCAATTACGTATCCCGCTCAATTGGTTTAGGCTCTACGAATTATTTTAAGTGTATATCTCTTTTGTTGTTGTCGAGTCCTCACGCGTGGCGAGGAATAATGGGTACGCTGCTACTGAGTCTAACGGGGCCTTTGAATGCAAAAGTCCGATTTCCGCCCCTTTGAAAGGTCTCTTAATTTTTGAACCAGCTCCCAGATGAGAGACCATCACCTCGGATTGGCACCCCCAGAGGTATCGTTTCACTTGGAGGACATTGGAGCCACGACCTATTTAACGTGCACCAGCTCCCTTTAGCGCACACGGACCACAGCAACCAGCCGCGAGAGGTTTGTCACCCTCCCAAACACTGACCTTAGCCGATGTTGCTTCGCAGTCGGTGTTCTGAGGGAACCGAGCTTCTACCGACTGGTCCACTGCGGGACGTATATCTCTTTTTAACAGCTAAAACAAATATTGGAAAAGATGTGTATATTTTATGTAAAAAGATAATTTTTAGATACTTTAAAAACGACATCAAATGTGTGTGCCAAAAAATGTTTTATTCAAATTGATTTCCTGAGTTCTTAAGGGGAGGAGAAGACAGACATTTCGTTAAACGCACATTTCCCGTCTTTAATAACTCTACTTTCAAAATTTGTTGAATCACTTAATTTTATTTTCTGATTTAGTTTTGTTTTTAGAGATACTTTTACGATATATTAAGGCTTCTTTCAGGCTTTTAGCTATAAATTTATTTGTTTATTTTTAAACAAATAAATAAATAAATATATAATCTTTTGCGGGAAAGTAGGGGGAAAAGATAATTTAATCACAGAACTTATTTGCACATTATGAATGCGTTTTAATTGTCTGTAGAGGGCACGAACAAATTGTCTTATCTCAAGCTGTGCGTTGAATCTGATTTTTCATCTTTCTAACAATCCCAACAGTGCTGAAAGATTAAAACAGTCAATGCACGCGGTATCTGATAATGACTAAACTTATTTTTTTTCTTCTATTTCTACCTAATAATTTAGTATCTCTTCATGAAAGATTTATGACCAGTGCTGCGATTACAAGATAAGATCCATTGACCCACTGGATTTTTTATGGGATGCATCTAGATTACACCAAAATTTTGTTGAGAGACTGAAGTGAATGACTTAGTAATTGCGCTGGTAGTTTTAAAACTCGACCCACTCATCGCATCTTCAAGATCAATTGCGTGCCCAATGCAATTTCAAAGGGAGGGGGGGGGGGGAGCTTCCATACTTTTTATTAGTGCAGGCATGTAAGGAGCAGGCCTCGTACGCCCAAGTTCGCAGGATCAAACCTTGCCCAAGTCGGTGGATTTTCAAGATGCAAAAAATCGACAGCGCCTATGTCGTATGGTTATGCGGCATTTAAAAACCCCTTGAATATCCGATTGGTGTGAATACTCTCGGCTGAATTAAATTCCTAGTGCAGTTTGCATCAATTACAGCTCAGGTGATACCAACTAGGGGGAAACTGAGCGTCAAAAATTGCGGCAATGGTACCACACTCATTGGGGTGCCGCTGAAAGAGTTGGTACCTATCTCTGGGAACGCACTAGGTCTGCAATGGTTAAGAACCAATATACGCAGCCCATTACACTCTCAGAAATAGAATCCTCATTTTCGACGATTCTTCAATCGTCAAGAAAATTTCGTTATTTACAACGATTCTTTCCTCGTGCGATCACGTGACTTAAAAAAGTTACTATACAAATTTCGGCACTTTGACGAAAGGTTTACTCGGAGCATTTTTCACGAAGCCATTTCGTCAAGTACGACGAAAGTTCCGTGAGATTTGAGAATGCATTTCTGAGAGTGTAGAAAAAGAAAAAAAAACATTTCATTAAGAGACATTGATGTTCTGTTTGTGAGGGGTTGATTTCATTGGTTGCAGAACATCTCAGAGGCAGCCAACTTATCGGCTGACTTCTAATGCGACCTGTATTTTTGCATTGAATGGCAAAAAGACAAAAGTTTTACAAAAAGAAAACGCATCACAATTACCTCATTTCTTTCCCAAAGTAGCCATTGCAGCGCCGGAAATAGAACCAGCAATCTTCTGGTTCCGAGACAAATACGTTACCGCTAGGCCACCAGTCGAGCCATTTCCGTTCTTTTTAAAGAAAAATGTAAAGAAACTACGAAATTGGGTCAAGAAACTGCTTATGGTGGGATATAAGCTTAACAATATATCGTTGTTTCGAAACCAACCCTGTTTTTAGTGATCATTAATGAGAATTTTGTAAAAGATCAAGTTATTATATAAGCAGAACCCATTACATGATTAAGTAAATTTCTTTATACAAGCCTCATATAAAGCAAGATTTATATTATTCAATTTAGGGTTTGTTTAAGTGACGTTGTAAAGTTCATTAACTTTTATCAATTAATTTGGCGGCTTGCTTGTTTACCATTTAATGTTTTTTCTTTAAAATATCAGAAATATCATATTTATCAGCTTTTAAAATTCTTTAAACATATGAAAATAGTTAAGATAAACAGACTGTTTGAAGAGATAAAGAATTGGCTTTGGAGCTATAATTTATCTCCTATAAACAAGTTGATAATAAACCTTGTTATCATTCCTGTGACATTTACAAAGACAAAATAAAAGGAAAGACTTGCCTTGGTGGCTATCTTATTGGTGGAAGGGGAAATGCAACTTAAATACTGTTATACTTATTTATATCAGATATCTCATCGCATTATATGAATAACAATAGAAGCACAGTTTAATATTTTGAAAACTGAAACATTTCTAACAACTTAATGTTTTGAAGTTGTAGTTTCGTTTGGAAGAAGAAAATTTTTTATATATTTGAAGGTGGAAAGGTACCGGCAATATGGGCATCTCTATTTAAAATGAAATGCATTTAAAAGTTCCATTTTATTCCAGTGTATAAGGATTACTGGTTTTGTCAATCTATGATGGTCGAAAGAATTGGTTGAAAATAAATGTAACTCCCACCGCCCTCAAACAAACAAACCATATATATATATATATGTATATTTAAGTGAAATCTTTTACCACAAAGCAATACTGAGCTTTAACTGACAAAGCGACCTCTCACTGTCTACTCAAACTGAAAAACAGTCGGAGAAAAAATTTTCACCATTAGGAATCACTTCCAAGTTTTTATCGTTATTGAAGTTTCATTTTAGCATTCATGAAGTACAACAACAGGGGGAACAAAAACTGTCCATCCAAGTTTTGCATTAAATTCATTCACAGCTAAAATAGCAAATTGAAACGCTTTTGACAAAACAATAAATCATACTCCAAACATAATCATAAAACATTTTTAAAAAAAATCATAAATCACATCATAATCCAATAAATCAGTCCAAACTTCTACTTTTCATATAGCTGCCTATAATTTGAACTTTCGAAGTGTTGTGTGGAAAATTGTAAAAATAATTTCAAAGATAGGGTCTGGTAGGGTAAAAGTGGTCATAAAACCACGTTTTTCAACTTTCCTCGGAAATAAATATAAGAATTTGTTCAAAATCTTTGGATTTTTTGGATGATATTTTACATTACATTGCATTATTAAAGAACAAATTGCATTGAATTTTGAGCAGAAAAAAATGAAGTAGAATAATTTAATCCTCCTGAGACCCGAGCAAAATAAAACAAACATATTCTCTCAACTATTAGTTTTTCTGAACAATTGGGCATTAAAAGTGATGTTCTTCAAAAAATTAATAAACTTGAATTTTTAAATTTTTCTGGGGGGCACATCCATTTGAATGTATGTTGAAGTCATAACTACAGTAGAACTATGCGATACTTACACAAAAATAGATAAACAAAAAATTCTATTCATTACTTAAAACAAAAGAAAAGAGATCAAACTTGTATAAAAATCCTAGAACAATTTTAAAAAAGAAAAAAATAATGTGAAAATCAAAACAACCGCGAGAGCGCCGAATGCCAACTTGACTCGTGTTCCTGCCATATTGTAAACAAATAAACTACCGTTTCCGAATTCTCAAAGTTATTTCCTATTCCTCCTTCATATTTCCAGTCCATTTCTTTCTTGCTAAAATAAAATCTCTCACAACAGGGAGAAAAAGCAAAACACCCATTTTAGTGGATGCCAGGTCTCAGGAAGTTATAACATCTTCTCTTTCTAGATGTATTTATGACAACTTTACCCCATGGGGTGTTGAAAAGTGAGTAGTGCATGAGGTAAAGAGGTCATAGTTGAAAAAACGACCATATAAGTGTTAATAACCATAACATTTCAAAATACCCAACAAAGGTTCATTTTAGAAAGAAAACTAATTTATTTCCCTCAACTGAATTTATTAATGCCCTCTATTGTGGTCAAAAGTTGGCCTCATATTTGTAACGACTCCTGAGGTACTTCAGTCTCTTTAGCTGATGCATAGCTAGTGCGTAAAGCAAAGTTATGTACCAAAATATTCTAGGATACATAGTAGCAGGTATTCTTAGGTTTAAATCCCTAAATATTAAATGGTAAATCTTTCCTTTAATTGAATACATATAATAAAACATAAATATGAAATTCAAAATTGTTCGTGAAAAAATTTAAAAAAGCTTTTAATGAATGACTGAATTGCTTAAATTACATATTAAGTAAACATTGCTAAGAAAAGAGTTCTGAGATAGTTATGGCTTATTAAAAATCAAACTATAAGGAAAATACGTATTTTAACCTAGCTATTTTTAATTCTTTCTCTCTTGCATGTATTGTTCTTGTTCGAAGTACTGCTAGTTATGTACACATACAGCTTAATAATATTTATAATAAGTCTGTTTAGAAATGAATTATTGATAACTTGAAAATTCTTTTATTAAAAGTGCTTTTAAAAATTTTTCAATTCTAAACACACCATTGTAAGAAGAATGCCTTATAGTTATTTGAATCTCTCTGACATTTGCGCCCAGCTATGTTTAATCCTGTTTACTAAAGAGCAAATTTAAAAGTTATTTTCCAAAAATAATACAGTATTAGTGAAATAAATGTGTAACTAGCATCTACCTTGTGGTTTAGTTTCTAACAAAAGAAGTGCGGGAACCCTGTGGTCTTCAAAATTTACTTTCATGAGTAAATAGCCTGAATTTCCTCTAATAGTTAAAATTCGTATAAAAATGAAAAAAAATATGAAAGTCGAGTTCTCATGACTGCCTATTCAAGTTAAGTACTGGTCTACCTCATAATTTAAGCTGAAGTAATTTTAGAACATTGGTACATGATAACCCTAATAATATGACCACTTTACCCCATCTTAATTAAAATACTGTAAAATAATATATAGACTAATCCTAGCTTTACGGTTAGTGAGGAAGGATTTTCGAGGTGTATGTAAAGCATCGTCCAGTTGCTGCAAATTCTTTAAAACAAAATGTCAGAGGGAAGTTAAAAGAGCTGTTTCAATTTCAAAGTGCTGTATAAAGAAACAAATTGACTGCTTTCTTCACCTAAAAAGTTGCTTTTAAAATAATTTTGAATGTAAAACTTAATTCCCAATTATTAAAAGCTAAAATTAAAAATATACACCAATTCCTTAGTTATTTCAAAGATATAGCTTTTCATGTGCCGTATGATCACTTTACCCCATTGACCACTTTACCCCACCAGACCCTACCTGCTTCCTACATCAGGTTTACTGTTGTAACTTTGAAATTGCATAATTAGTTTATGTTATCTAATAGCTAGTTGTAAAGTCGCCCAACAACATTCTTTCTAGGATCAAAGCTTAGTTCTTTAAAATAAAATAAAATCAATAAAAAAAAGTTTTAATCTGTAGAGCTCAAGAAGAGAAATATTTGCATGTAACATTAAGCTTTTAAGATAAATGTACATGGTAAAGTGAAAATAAAATCATAACATATTAATATGCGTTAATTTTGCATTTTATTTCAAATTTTAATTTGCCTAATGGCTTGTTTTATTTAATTTCCAGTTTTGGGGCTCTATTTGGGAATGTTAATTGTTTATTTTAATGTAAGTTTTAAGTTTGTTTAATATTTGTTTTATAGAATTGGGGTGTTTGGAACACTTGTTTTTCTTTCTTTTAATGGCTTATTTTTTAAAAATTTTGCGGAATTCGACAATGATGCGGGGGAGGGGATGTATTTCTCTAAACACTCAAAACTGATTATGTTTTCTTCCGTTTATTTGTTTATTTTCCTTCTTTTTTTAAATGGGGCTGCACACTGGCTTCCTCCGACTGCTTGACACAGGGATTGGCGACCAACTCTTTCGGCAGGACCATTATGGGTGAGAGAGTTTTGACGCCCAGTTTTCCGACAACACCCCCCAGACAAGACCCCCTGACAAGACCCCCAGAGACACCTGGGGGTCTTGTCAACGCGAATTTTGCATTACTTATTTAACTTAGTCGAGAGTATATATCCAATCCAAATATAGTAAAGCCTGTAAAGTTGACCACCTCTGTAAGCTGACCTCCTGTCTAAGTTGACCACTTTTGTCAGGAACGGAATTAGCCCTATATAATATAATGCAGAGGAAGTTTTGTAACTTGACCACCTAACTTGACCCCCTGTCTATGTTAACCATTATGTACGTCAAATTTGAGTGCGAGTATTATAAAAAACCCTTTGTAAGTTGACCGCCTAATTATTACTATATTTATTTGTTTATCTATTTTTGCAAATTTAAAGAAAAGCTAAAATAACTTCTCCAGGATATTTTTTATACTATAATGTTAGACCAGTATTTGTCTGCATGGATGAAACATCAATATCAAGTTTACCAAAACCTCTTTGTAAGTTAACCATACGGGAGAACTACTAATGAGTACTCTTTTGTTCTTTAAATACGTTTCTTCTATTTTCTTCTATATGATATAGCCATTTCGAAAAAATATGTATTTTTTGGAAATACTTACTATTATATAAGTTATTCACATAATGAAGAAGATTACACTTTACCTTTATCTTTATTTTACTTATGTACTTTACTTTTAAAGTTGTATAGTTTTCATTTTATGTCGTTCAGGTTAAAATTCTCTAGTGGCATTTTAGATAATTGAAAAAAATAGCTAATTACTATTTTACAGTAACATTAATACATGAAGCTATATTTCAAATAGTTACAAATGTGTATATACATAATGTAAGATACGAAAGAAAAAAAAAAGCCCTCGACCCTCTATAAGTTGACCACCTGTCTAAGTTGACCACTAAAGTGCTGCCCCACATGTGGTCAACTTACACAGGTTTCACTGTAGATGTATAACGTACCGCATAATCATACTACAGGGCACTGTCGATTTTTTGCATCTCAAAAATCCACCAACATTGGGGATTATTCATAAATGATGTCACGCTTCGAGGGGGGAGGGTCGTTCATGAAATTGTGACAAAGTGTGACAAGGGGAGGGGAGAGGGTAACAAGAAGTGTGACATCATGCATTATGCAACATAGCGTGACGCGTGACAAAGGTGGGGGAGGGAGGTCCGCTGAAGTGTGACATATTGTGACAAAGGGGGGGGGGGGAGGGGGACAAATATATGGAAAAAAAACGTGACGTCATTTATGAACGGCCCCTTGGTCTAGTTTTGATCCGTAATTTTGGGTATAAGATGCCTGTGCCAAGCCACTACGCCACCGTGCCATCTCCCCCGGCTGTTTATAATCGCTTGGGGGGGGGGGGGGGGCAGGTGTAACATTTTCGAAATAATTTCAGTACAAAACAGTTCTAAAAGTTTCTTCACACATTGAAAGAAAAAAATGAAAAGAAAGAGGAAGAAGCATTTGAATGATTTCAAGCTATTAATTTGAAATGAAAGTGTTGAAGGAAATTGAACAATCGCATGTAGATAGGTATTAGGGATCATTCATAAATGATGTCATGCTTCGAAGGGGGGAGGGGGGTAAGTGAAATTGTGACAAAGTGTGACAAGGGGAGGGGAGGGGGTAACAAGAAGTGTGACATCATGCATTATGCAACATAGCGTGACGCGTGACAAAGGGGGGGAGGGGGGTCCACTGAAGTGTGACGTATTGTGACAAAGGGGGGAGGGGGGTCCACTGAAGTGTGACGTATTGTGACAAAGGGGGGAGGGGGGTCAAATATATGGGGAAAAAGCGTGACGTCATTTATGAACGGTCTCTTAATGGTTTTCACGGATTTTTTTTTTGGTTCTATTGTTTCATAACTTGGATTTTCAAGTTAAAGCTGAGCATTAAGCTTTGAATAATATCTTGTTGAAACATAAAACGAAATAATTTTCTATTATTGCTGCAAATCAAGTTCATAATTTTGTTCTCATAGTGGTAATGGGTAATCCCGTAAATCACATTCAGAAAACAGGTAATTACTAGCAAAGACGAACAATAATTGCAAATAAGCTACGGAAACGCATAAAATGAAAATAAAAATACAAATAAACTGTTATTACTTAATTTCATACATATAGTTTTGATTTTTAAATGTTTGGTATAAATTTCCTGTCACAAAGGCTTTTGATTTAGACCACATTTTCGTATTATTTTTGAATGTTTCGTTATTTTGCCCAGTTAGTTGTTTTTCCCAACACAATGAAATGTTTAACATCATATCATTTTATTCGTTAATAATTACATTTGGCTAATATTCATTTTATTTGTAAAGCATTTTACTTCCAAATAATTACCTATAGCTATTACTCTGCCATAGCTCCATTTTCTAAGACCAAAAAAAGAGCTTCCATGAAACTCCGGAATGTGCGTTACAAATTTCTGCCTAACAATGGTGAATTTTTAATATGTATCAAAGCATTCGTTGGTCATAGATATTTAGTCTAATAAGAAAAAAAAATTGCGCTAAGTTTCAACAATTCTGTTAACTACTATATATATTTTTTTTCTATACCTTCTGATTATTACTTATTACATCTTTTACTCACCTACTTATATGTTTTCATTATTGTTACTTCACGGTCGAATTACCTGTATTTTCATAAAATTCCTTTTGGCAGAAAATAATATAATTTTCTTTTTTTTTTTTTATTTAGTAAAATATTCCATTAGTCACAGCCTAAGAACTTCGGCTTAAAATGTTAAGAGCAAGATAACCAAAGTGCAACGACTTAAAAAAAAAGATTATACATAAGTAATCTTTTGTTTACCCATGGTGACACAAAAAAAATTTAAAAACATATTCTAAGAACATCAGATAAGCTTCTGTAATGACGATATGCAAAACTGATCTGCAAATGATCGTTTAAATGGCCGCACCATGCGTCTTTGTCTCATTACATTCATATTTGTATTATTCTTTGTAATCGTTTTAGAAAGAAAATTTAAATAATTTCTTCATGCCTTCAACCGTAACCAATCTCCTCGGGCAAGAACAAAATCTTGTTGTAGAAGTTTAAAAGCTTAATTGCATAAGAAGATTATGCGATAGGTGTGAATTTTTTCATGCAAACACTGTTTTTCTCACTTCTGATAGTCATACTTTTTTTTAATAATAGATGAAATTTGCTTGCAACTAATTTCTAACGAAGAATCGGAGGAGCCCGATACTGCCGTGCTGAGCACAAAAATCGGAATTACACTTTTAAGTGAACTTGATTTGTTATGACCAGGCTGGTTTTTAGTCATTTATTTTACGTAAATATGATGTTTTGTCATCATATCTTAATAGGAAGTAGACTTCCGGGTATCCGGTTCGCGACATCCAACCTCCGTACTATCCGGCCTCGTGCCACGACCGTGTTCACATTATGCGTGGCTTGAGATAAATGGTGACGATGTACTAAATACGAAGTGAGAAAAATATATTATAATTTTGGTATAAAAACTTTGTCTTCTGGTATTGGACTTTTATGTTATCCGTCCTGCCCATCCGCCACATTAGGCCGGATGCTGGGGAGACTTGTATTTTTTAAGAAAAATATGAAAAAGTGGTATTTGAATTAGGGATGTAACTAATATTAGGTCACTATTCGGTATTCGGGCTATTCAGCTCTTTGGCTGAATATTCGGCCTGGCCGAATACTGGGTAAGGGAGGATTATAAGGATAACTATATAAGGGGTTATAAAGAAGAATACTGGGTTATAAGGAGTTCTTTTTCAATGCAAAAAGTTTTGAGATTATGGATGCAAAAACATCCGACAAAGGCAATGTCTTTTTTTTTCTTCCTTTCCGTAGTATTCCTTATTATCGTGTTTTTCTTTTGTATATATATATATATATAGCACTAAATTGCTTTTGCTTACGATTTATGTCAAAGTGTTTTAAAATACTTTAAATTTTAACACATCAGCGTTTTTCTAACTTGCACAAAACCAAGCGAAAGTTTAAAAGCTAAAGGAAAGTTTAAACAGGACAAGAAAGAAAGAAAGAAAAAAAAACGGAATTTTTAATTTAAATTTTAACATTAATTCTTTTGTTTGGCAACAGATAAAAGTAAAAAACTTTTTTAATGCAGTCATAAAGGGGATTGTAATTTCAATTTTGTCTGTTTAAAATTGGGATCCTTAGTATACTATTGCATAAAAATTATTTTTACTTAAATGCTTTTTATTTTTCGATTTAAAGTGAAACGTTATAATTGGGAGAAATTTATGTTGCAATTCGTCTTATAATATGTTTCTCCTGCACTTACACGGTTAAATATAGGGAGGGGAGAACTCTTGAATTTAAAATGTGCTTATGTCTATTTCTGTACATAAATATAAATAAAGATTAATAGCTTTTACTGCCACAAAAGGCTTATCAGTGCGAGAGAATGAATTTGATACCGTTTTCATTATTAATCAACAGTTTCTTTTACACGCAAAAAACTTATTTTGATTTCTAGATTTTTTCCCTGATAAAGGTATATTTGAAATAAATTGAAGCTTAAGCTGCTTGAGAAAGATATACACTTGATTCGTTTAGATCGTTTCTGAAACAAGCAGGTTTCTTAAGCTACTATGCAACATATTTACAGAAATTGGGAAAAAATGGCGAATTCAGCCTCTTGCCATCACGTGATTGCATTCATTGATAAAGAATTTTCGACATGTGCCTTGATTTCTTGTCAAGAAATGGATTATGATGCCTAGGAAGATTCAACAAATACATACTCGTATAATAACCAGATCCAATATTTTCTGTAGCACGTAAACTTTAAGTGTTATTACAAATCCTTTTAGTCTTAAAAGATTTGAAATGATGAGGAACATTCTTTATTCACATGAAGCGAAACAGAACACAAAGATGTCCTAAATGTAGAACATTTATTGTTTGGTTTAAAAAGAAAGTGTATGAAAACGAAATTTCTCAATATTTTAAGTAAATAAATGGATCGGTTCATATTTATTTTGTTTCGTAATTTCTGTACGGTTGGCACGCATTTGTTCCGTTTCAAATTTTCTGTATAGGGTGCATTTATTACTGCCGCATAATTTGTGATGTTTTATACTGCCCCGCCATGCGTCGTCTCCTAGTACCTATCGTTTGGAAATTATACTCCAGTGAAAGACGATAGAACGAGGTTCTGCTGTATAACTCTACGAAGATTTTTCTTAACCAAGGGGTGCTATAGCAGCTCGATAAACTTTAGCTACTAGATGCAGTAGATACTACGTACACCCATTAATAGTTATTGTATTTCATGTGAAACGTTTCGTTACAGAGAATCTCAGGAACGAAATGCCTTCCTGGTGGATTTCTAAGACCGCCTGTCTCTAAGTTGCGTATTGAATTAACGAAAGTCAGGAAAACTTCCAGATAACTCAAAGCCGGTTATATTATAGTGCCATAACAGTTACTTCATCATTTCTTTTCGCACAAAAGTGTAGATGTTCGAGCTTTAAAGGATAGACCCGAATAACTCAATCACGAATGGGGCTATTTCAAAAGTTCACAGGAAGGAAATACGCGAAAAAGCAAATGTTGCAACAAAATGATATCCAATGAAATGAATTTGTTTCTCTACAACACACATGGGTGATTCTGATCCGAAATTCCCCGAGATTTCCGAAATGTTTCTAGAACCTGTTCCAAAAATTAAAAAAAAAAAAGAAAAAAAAAAAAAAAAAAAAGAAAAAATCGGTTTTCCGAAATTATTTTTAAATTTATTAATTATAACACTCCTTTGACGGATAATATCTGTGCTTTTCTTTCTACCCTCAGACAAGCAAAATATTTTGAACTACTTTAAAAAACTTCTAATACAAAAACGTTTCTGGAGAGTAACAACTTCTGGTATCAATATTAGACCTTGCATTTAATTACTTGAAGAATTTTTTTTTAGCTTATATATATATATATATATATATATACACACACATGAATGTATTGTGTGTTGGGAGGGGGGTCTCGTGTTCACCTAATTATATAGTTTTTGTTTTAAATTTATAGTGCATACTTCCGAAAATTTTGTGTGAAGTTCCGAATTTTTTTTTCTCTGAGAATCACCCATGACAAAACATTAAATGAATACATTGTCGAAGGATTCCCTAAACATTTTTGAAATAGCAAGTCATTTTCGAATAAGACTGTTAAATGTACGCATATTTCACATCGAAATGTCACGCGCACCATTTTTTTTTTTTTTATGATAGGCATTAATTAATGCAAAAGGTGTAGCCTAATATTGCATTTCGTAGCATATACTATTGTTTTGTGGAACATTTATTTCCGATTGCACTGTCACTCAACTCTATATAGAGACATTATTTAGTTTCGATCATTGATGATTGTCATTTCGCATTTTTTTAGTGTTCAGTTCAAAATACATTTAGCTAAAAATTTGTTTTTTGAAAGTCGGCAGTTAATTCAAAATGTAACCATGAATTTGAACTGATGCTAATATTCGTCTCTGCGGTGATTAATCTATTCTTAGACAGAAGGCAAAAACTCACGAGAATAATTCGTTGCAGTTACAAATGCGTCTTCCTGCATCCGAGCAAAAATTTTGTATAATTGTCTAGGTCACTTCCTCATTACTTTATATACATGTATAATAGTATGTATTTCTGCTTTCTACTTTGTCATCTTCCGAATGTGTTCAGTGTTTTTGAACTATAAAAAAAGATTGCATATATATAAATATATGTAGTATATACATATATATACATACAGGGGCACACCGACGGTATGGGACAGGTCCGCCCATAAGGCACCGGTTATCCAGTATCCGACCAACTCTTATAAATATCTGGAACCCGAACCGTCATGTCAAATTTGATTTTTAAAATTTAATTAATTAGCATGCTTTGAAAACATATGTAAATAAAAACTAAGCATTTTGAAGCGTTGGGATGTTTAAAATATCTAGAAAATTTACAGGTTTCAAACATCGAGCTCGGTACGTATAAGTCACACAAAAGACCCCGGATATCCGGTATCCGAGAAAATCAGTATCTGGTTTATCCCCAACGCTGACCTTCGTCCACTCCCAAAGCAAAATCCTGATATTTTTTTATTTATATGTATATCTATGCTATTTTTTTTTTAATATTATATATATATATGTATGTATGCGTATACAGTAAAACTCCAGTTATCCGAAAAGGACGGTACCGTAATGTTTTCGGTTAATAGAGGTACCATAGAAATTTTCGGATAAGCGAGAATTATAGGCGAAGGCCATGTTTATAACCAACATGTTCCCCCTGCGCATAGAACTTCTTCCAACTGCTGAACACAATGGATTGCCATGCAGATTAACCGGTTCTGAGCTTGAATGTAACATGGTTAATACAATAAAATCTATACGAAATATTAATATTTTACGTTTATGTCATTTAGTATTATACATTTTGTCATGTACTGACAATATTTTCGATAGTTGTGGAAAAAACGGGCCATTTGCCCTTTATAAAAAAAGAATTTAATAAAAAAACGGAAAGTTTGCCTGTTCTGGAAAAAAAAACCGACCCATTTGCCTTTTCGGATAAACGGGATTCGGATAACCGGGGTTCTACTGTATATACAGTAGCGTCACTACGCGGAGGAGCGAAGGGGTGGTCCGCTCCCCGGTGACTCCCGTCAGGGGACTTTTAGAGTGTGACACACAAAATAAGATAAAGCGATTTATAAAATTCATATAGTACTTGAATTATACAACTTTACTGATGCTATTTCAACGTAACACTGAAATTAAATGTAGTTAAATTAAAATTACACTATATAAATAAAACATAAATTTTTAAGATTTTTTTTTTTTTTTGCATTACTGAAAATAATATAAACTGCAAAATTACAAGTTTATAAAACATTGTACAACCATTTTTTTCTTTATTTTTTCTTTGTGTGTGTGGAGTAGGGAGGTAACACTATAGATTACCTCTCCGAGTGACAACCATGGTTGGAACGCCACTGAAAAAATATATATATATATATATATATATATATCTGTGTGTGTGTATGTATGTATGCATGTAGTTAAATATGAGCCCATATTTTATTTAAAAGGCCAAATACCTGGGATACATCCCAAATCAGCAACGAACATATTGAAAGACAAGTGGCTAAAAGTAGAAATAAGAGACTTATCATCCACAAATTCCTCTCTGGTAGCGACTATGGTGCAAGATTTAAGAGGGCACTCTTTTTAGTACTAAGGAATTATTTTAATTAATATTTAATCACAAAGGTAAAAGAGATTTCTCCTTTTAGCTTTCGTATTTTTTAAAGTTCAACTCTCAAGATGGAGCTTCTGAATCTTTGAAATAATGGTTTGATCTTTTTGTAATTGTCCTATTTTTGTATTTTTTTAAATTTATTGCTCCCCGTCCTCCCAAACCCAAAGAGTTGCAGAAACTCAGTTGAGATAATCCAAGGGAAAACTACACCGCGTCCAGCAGCGAACTTTTTGCATTACCGTTGTTGATTTTTCCTACACACCTAAGTCTATTTAAAAATTTACGTTCTTTCATGTGAACACTTTCCCTCCGCTCTGCATTTAAGTTCCTTCGTCATGAGAATACACGTACCTTCCTCCCAAAAGTTAAATATCGGACAATAGTTTTCCTCTTCGAACACTACTTGGTGCAACTCATTCCAAGGTTCACCTCTACGTCACTAATTTTGACCTTAAACTTCGAGGTGTACCTGCGTTATTCAGCATAATTTGAGCAGGAAAATCCTCAATGAACTACTGAATGTCTGATGTTGAGAGATAAAAGAGAGAGAAATTTGTTAACCGTAATATCGTCACATCTCGACAAATGTGTCGATTTTGAATGATAAGATTAGAATTGAATGAAATGTTTATTCATTCTGTAATTTCATCGAAATTACGTCTCGTTTAGGAAATGTTTGATAACTTTTCGTTGTCACTAAGTGATATATTTTTAAGCACAGATCTGTATCAGACAAATAATTGTTTCTCTGTGATCGGACCAGTTGTAAAAACGTGTAATAAAGTAACGTCCATGGTTATTATTGAGCCTGGAAAAATTTTAACCCATATGCAAACCAGAATTTCTAAATATTGGTACCCTACTTCATACATTTTTAAACTACTCTTGAAAACAAAATATCAGTATTCTTTAAAATATAAACATATAAATACTACATATTTTCTGTTTTGTTGTTGTTGTCGTGTCCGCGCACGTGGCGAGGAAGAATGGGTACGCTGCTCCTGAGTCTAACGGGGCCCTTGTAGGCAGGAGTCCGATTTCCGCCTATTTGAAAGGTCACTTAATTTTTTGAGCCAACTAACAGATGAGAGACCGTTACCTGGGATTGGCACCTACAGAGGTATCGTTTCACTTGGAGGACATTGGAACCACGACCTATTTAACGTGGACCAGCTCCCTTTAGCGTACACGGACCGCAGCAACCAGCTAGGTTGTCACCCTCCCAAACACTGACCTCAGTCAATGTTGCTCCACTTTCGGTGTTCTGCGGGAATCGAGCTTGTACCGACTGGTCCACTTTAAATGATATTTATTTTTTTTCCATTTCATGAAAATGAGATATATTTTTATACCATTCGGGAAACTTTGTAATATGCTTCAACTAGTATATTTACCCAGTTGTCACATTATACATACATATATATATATAAATAAATAAATAATGTAAACAAACAATATAATACGAAAAAATCCATGTTCACTGCATGTGTTTAATTTTCATTTTTCATCTTTAGAGACATTTTTTATTTAGAAGCTTCTTTTTTTCTTTTCTTTTCTATCTTTTTGAAGGGAATCGGGCCGCAGATTTCAGATCTGCTTATAGCGTGATTGGAAATACATAGGGTCTGCCATATTTTTGCCTTTTGAGTAACAAAGGCAATCTCGAAAATCTCGATCTTTGTTCTTGCGAAAATCCTGAAGTTACATTGCATGCTCCAAATTTAACTACAAGCTGGACTAAACCCTTAACCTGTACAAAATTAACTGAATATTATTAGTAAGCAAAATTTATGTTGAATCACTTTCGATAAAAGAAAGCAAAAAAAAAAAAGGAAAATATAATATGTAATATCGTTATTTTCCCCCCATTTATAACAAGGAGGGTTTTCATCACCCCCCTCCCCAAATGAATAAAACTCAATTAAGGGGATTGAAAATGGAACTGGAGGGGTTGACCAACCCCGACAAATACAACACAGGGGGGAAATTAGGTTTTAAAGTAAATATAGCAGAAAAAAATTAGAAAACACAGTAGTTTCATTCAATTTAAAAGTTTTTTTAATTAAGTTTTTTTATTAAAAGTTTTTAGTAACATTTTTGAACACCGTTAATATATATTTTTTCTTTTTTAATTCAAATAATCCTACTTAATCGAACGCCTTGATTCTTATAAACTGGTTTCTTCATTTTATTTGTCTTTTTTTCTTTTGATTTTCCAAAAATCTATCTTAAAAAATGAATCATTTTCTATAATTTTAAAGAATAAAAAATATTTTTAACACAGAAAATGCAGCATCCGAAAAGAAAAGGAAGTCTTTTCCCATTGGAAAATTTAGGCAAGGTTTCTTTCCAAATGATTTTTATAAGAGGACAAATTTGTAACTGCATTTAAAAAAGAAGAATTTTAAAAATTATAAATAAATTTCAAAATTTTCAGGCATTGCTTAACAGTTCAATAGCCTATGGGTATTCTTTCTTCTCTTCTTAAATTTACTTAACATTTTTTTTAATATCTAGAATAGAAAATTCTTTGCGGAAAATAGCAAGGATCTGCTACAGATTGTTCCCTTCCACAAAATTTTCTGCATGCTTTCTAAAACATGTCTAGAATAATTTGTGAAAGAGAATTAAAAAAGTGGGCTAAACTTGATAAGACATATACATATTAAATTCTATACTACACCTACACGTTAAATTATAATGCCGTATTGCTATTTTCCATTTTAATACTCTCTTATCATACAGTATTAAAAATTAATGCTCCTGATAAAAAGCTTAACACGAAGCTGTTCGAGCAGAGTTCATTCAGCTTATGCAGCTTATGTGTCAGCGGGTGGCGCTGCATTCGATACGACGGAGGTTGTTTCCACCTCAACCACGGGATTATTTTATTTCTTCCCATTTCCAGTCTTCGGTGTGAGTTGATAAAATTGCTCGTCGTCAGCTGTGCGGTGTTGGTCAACAATAATAACAGTGTTTTCCCCGTGTTTTTTTGCGAAAGAAAATATAGTGTTTAACTCTGTTTGACGTCTCATGTCTTTCCTTATGATCTGCATTAGATAATTCGCATGGAATAACATTAATGAGTAACAAACAGCGAGTGTTAAGTGAAAATTTTGCATTATGTCTGCAGCTCAGGTATTTCCTTTGCTACTTTTTATAAGTTGTGTTTACTCTATCTTATAGAATAATTAATTTTGAAAATGCCCTTGCCTAATGTCGATTGAATTGAAAATAAATGATCGTTTAAGGATTGTGTGATTCTTTTTATATTGGTAATATTTCCACTATACATTGCCGTTATCAATTAATAACTTTTTGGAGACGTTACTGCATAAATTTAGTAAAATTATTTGTAGTTTTTGTATTGCGCCTTTCTAATGTGTTATGAATTACTTCTTAAATTTTACTCTAATGATGTCAAACAAGTTGTGGGAGAGCATTAAAATAAAGTGAAATAAATTTGCAAAGGTAATCTATTTTCGTAGCAAAAATTTTTTTTATTAGTACAAAAGAATGTTGCAGTGGTTTATAGAATTCATGCGGAATTTGTTTTGCTCTTGTTTTTAGAAAAATGTGTTAAACAGTTACTTTCACAATATGCCTTCATATTCGTATTTAAATTAGTAAAAAAAAAATGTTGTGCCGTGATTAATTTATAAAGATAAAAAGTAAATAAAAGTCATTTGTTTGGAAACAAAATTAAAAATTGCAGTTTTCAATTTGTTCACAATTAAGACAGTGTTTAAACCTAGGTACTAAATGAAGTTAGTATTTTATTTACTTTATTTGGTTGTCATTAAAAGTATGGCTTTGTTATATTCCAGAGAAATGAATTCTATATGTGTTTTTAAAGGTAAAATATAAATGACAACCAAGTACAAAATTAACTTCAGTAGAAATTTATGAACTACAGCTTTCGGATGATAATTAGGTTTAGGTGTGGGTCTTTTCAATAGTTGGATTTTAGTGAAAAATTTGTAAATACAATGAATTCAACTTGAAGCTTTTTTATGCTGCTTAGATGTGCCAAGCATGTCCATACATGATCATTGAAGTTCATTAATTTTTCATCATCTTAAAATTTAACATATTCTCACCTTTTAATCTTTTTTTATATATTTATTTTTTAATGAACTGTTTGTTTTTTTCTAGAGCCAAGTAAAGGATCCTTTGGCCTTGCCTATACGAAATTCTATGTATGTCTCAAATTCCGATAAGACATTTGCCCATGATGAACTATTGCCAAGTCTTCCAGTTCCATCTTTAAAACAAACATTGGAGAAATATTTAGATTCTGGTAATCGTTTTATTTTTGAAACATAATATAAGATGGCAAAAGGATAAGGAATGTAACTGACCAAAGAACGATTCTCTGAAAAACACGTCCAAAGTTTGGATGTTATGGGTGCTTTAATGTTATTTTTTTTCTAAATCACATTAGGGCTACCCACTAACATCTCTTGCCATAATATAGAATGGTATTTTCCCTATTTGATCATTTGTCCTTATATTCTGATCAGGGATTATTCATAAATGATGTCATGCTTCGAGAGGGGAGGGGGGTTCTAAGAAAAATTTTGGCAAAATGACAAGGGGAGGGTAAAACAAGAAGTGTGACATCATGCATTATGCAACTTCTTCCCTATATTTTTTCTGCATTCTAATTTGATATTATACTTTCAAAATTGATCATATGTTCTCTACTTTTAAGCTGTATAAATTTTTTCATTGATGTTACTTTAGATCACAGGTTCCCAATTTTTATCCCATTAACCCCTTGTCATTTCTTTCTGTTTTTCATAGACCTCCCTTCTGTAAGGACAATCTAAAAGAAGTCATTTAGTGAAACATTTATATTTGAAAGTTTTCTTCAAGAAGTTCTAAAATATCCATACTATAGAGAAAAATGTCACATGAAATTTTAAAGTACCTTAAATTATAATCGAGTCATCTACAAACTTCAGTATTGTATGTACAAATAAATTTGTAGCAAGAGGGGTAGCTAGGCTTTTTAAGAATATTTTATAATTTCAAAGAGTAACAATGATAAACATTTTTTCAAAATGATGCTTTGGATATAAAAACTTGTAAATTAGTCTTCATGAATGAATTAATAAATAAACCTTGACGTTTTTATTTCCCAATTTGTCTTAAAGAGGGAGTTCTTTTCTAATTTCTGAATTTTGCATAACAAGTGACAGCCAACTGTTACTGTAACTAGATTGGTTTTGTTGCCAAATCAAACCGTTGAAGAAATTCAAATTCTTTTTGGAAATTATTCACACCATATTAGTTGGAAACCTTTCCTGGTTAATTATTCGTTTTATCAAATCCAATTGTACCGTTCTCCTGTCTACTGCCCTCACATGGGAAGGGCTGCTAGGAGTCGCCATACCGATAGGATTTTGCTAAAAAAAAAAGACCCATAATGAAAAAAAAAAAAAAAAAAATTAAAACTTACATTTATATATATAATCTCTAAACTTACTGTAATTGGAAGGGAGGTCTATAACTTGATCTATTAAGGAGGCCCCATAATAAATGTGAAGGACATGTCTATTTCCTCATTTCCTATATCCTAGGTCTTAAAAAGTAAAACAATAATTATAGTGGTAGTAAAAGCAATTCAAAAACTATAGATTTCTCATGTTTATTTTGTTTTTTGAAGTATTTTTTTTTCTTCAGTGAAATCATTTGTTTCTGGAGAGGATCTTGAACATACTAAAAGAATTGTCAATGATTTTGAGCATGGTATTGGAAAAGAGCTACATGTCAAGTTAATGGACAGGTCTAAACATCACAGAAATTGGGTAAGGTATTTTATTAATATCTGAAACTTCTGTTTTGTGTATGCAAAGTTATATTAATCTATAAGACTTACAAGGTACAAATTGTAATTAATACCATTATGATGTATTTTTCAAATAAAATATTTTGCTTTGGACATATTTTACTTGCGAAATATCGTTGAAAACTAGGGTAAAATTCAAACTCTAAAGTCTAATGGTTAGTTCTGTAGGTCATTCCATGTCAATATGTTCCAGCTATGCTTTTCAGATTCTTGTCAAGTAATTCTAATGAAATTTCCTGGATTTCATCTCCACATAAAGTGATTGAAAAAAAACTTTTTTATCTCCTGCTGTTGTTTTGGGTGCACTTTAAAAAAGTGAAATTCGGGTATGTCAAAAACTTTCTCAGCTCCTATGTATAAGAGCCAGAAAGCATTTTATTTCGTGTCATTTTAAAGCTTTTGAAATAGCTTTCTGCAAGGTCATTAAAATCATTATTTGACCTTGAGTATATTCCAAACTGTATTTTATTAAATCTAAAAGGAGAAAAATTTTCTTTCTACTAATGTGTACATGTAGAAATTTAACAATGGGTTTGCTGTAAGTTCATAGAGAGAAAAAAAAAACCCTTCTTTCCTCCTCGTTACTTAACCTTCTAATGCTCAAGTTTTGTTATCGTTGTCCGCCTTGAGGCGGAGTTGGGAATTAGAGGGTTAACGGCAATTATCCTAACCAGTGGTGTAATCGAGGACTCCCCCCCCTATTTTTTAATTTTAACACAAGCTTTTCCCCTATTGGTTCGAATTTTAACATGAGTATCAAGCCACTTTTTGATGTTTGTACTGTAAGAAAGCCCCTCCCCCCACCTTTTTTTCAGAACTACAGCACTGGTTATAACTTCTGAATGTACAGAAGAATCACACTCCAAAACATAAAGTTTATAGTCCAATCAAATCATAAGGGGCCATTAAGTCATAATTATAATCATTTAATAAAGATGTGGGCTTCAGGCTTGTATGTCGAGATATCCCTGGCACTCATAGTCTTCCACATTCACAAATGGTGTTCTCGTAACCTGAAATAGGTGTATGCCATTTAACTTGCATGTTTGTGCATTATGACATTGTTATTATCATACTCATTTACCTCATGAAAGTAAACATTTCGTTCCTATGAGCATCATTACTGAATTTCGCTTTTACGGATTAAAGATGCATGTCCTGACGTCTTGAACTCGACATATAGATAGTGATATAAAACTTAAAATCATATTTTTGCTTTTGAAAGCAAGCCTAAGATCTTATTGTCTTTTCTAATTTCTGAAATTTTCTGTTTTCATATAGTTGGAAAAATGGTGGGAAGAAATTGCTTACCTATCTCAGAGAAGCCCTTTATTACCACTTTGCAGCATGGCTGGATTTACAAATACAGATGGCTTATGGAGTCCTGTTTCAGGTTCTCAAATTGAAAGAGCAGCTTTATATATGCACTATCAGTTACAGTTTTGGAAATTACTGAGAGAGTAAGTTGCAAAGCATAACACTATCAACTTAGAAAATTTAAAAGATATTTTGCTCCTTTTAAGAATGATGCATTAGTATTTCAAAAAAGTGAAAAGGGGTAGTGATAATTTACTTGTGCCTGCAGTAGGGAGGAGTTAAACATCACTTATTTCAGCTTGATTTACTCCATATCATTTTGAACACTTTCATATCATATGCATATTTTTTGAACAAAGTTTATTAAATTTTGATAATTTTTATCATAAATTGTGAAGTAAAAATTTCTAATTTGTTTTAAAAAATGAAATATTATTGTTGATTGGGACAAAAATTATGTTAGTAATGATATTTTATAATAAAAAACTAACCAGGGACTCATTTTTGAAACAAAATCGGGTGCAAGAACTTTGAAAGCTTAGTCAATTTAGTCTTTATTCTATCGTAATGTTTGTATAATTTTTTTGTCATATATATTTAAATCAGGATCATTATGTAATCAGTTTCTTTTCCTTAGGGAACGTTTAAAACCTCATTCATCTCACAATGTTCCATGGTCCATGCATCAATTTCAAAGATATTTTAATACTGTTAGAGTTCCTGGAGAAATTGTTGATAAGCTGGAATGCTTTTTTCACACAGGTATGAGATTTAAATATATAGTGGACATTGCTTTATGTGGTCACAATTAAAGTAGTCATTTATTATTATCAATAGGACATCTATTTGTATAAAAATACATTAAAATTTGTAATTAGTAAAAAATTTCTAAATTAGTTTCGTAATCAAAGCTCCCATTATATCATCACCAATTTATGACAGTTATTTGTCCTAAATTGCTGGAAAATTAGATTTTTTTATTTAACCTTTTTTGAGGCCATTTTTTTTCCCGAGCAGTGGTACATTAAAATGTTTTTTTTTCTCGTATTTAGGTTGGTTTCATGAATAAAATTCATATAGTCCATTTAAAAAAAGAAAACAAATCCTTACCCCCTCTCCCTCCTTTTTGGGGAAAGGGGGAACATGCCTCCAGACCTGTCATTTGTGCAATTAGGGGACATATTTTTATGGATTTTATTTTATACCTATAATATGCATTGAAAATACACCCTTTGCCCTCCTCTTAAAAGTTTTGAAATGATGGGCCTGCATGCCGCTTACATCTAAAAATTGATACACTTGGTGGTAATTATATTACCTACAGTCTTTAGATGTTTCTGTCAATCAGAAGGTTTAGAATAACTTACTATAAACATTTAAAAGTTTAATTTAGTACGCCTTATGAAAAAAGTTTTATTATTTGTATTTAAGGTATTAAAATTACTTAAGAATAAGATAATAGTGATATCATTAATAAAATTGATTTTTAGGCAATTCTGATAGTTAAAATTTTTTAAATCCCTTTCTCCCTTTTTTTCTCCAAAAAAAAAAAAAAAAAAAAACTAGAATAGTTAAAAGTTTGAGGAATTAAGTGTTTGAAACTTACTGAAAAATGAAGTTCTGACTAATTATTTGTTGTATTTTTCTGATAACACTTTTGAAGATAACATAACTTCATTTTAATATTAGTTTGTGCGCAGGTTTGTTTGTGTTTTGTTATTATGTTTTTCTTGAATTTATTAAACATTGTAAAACACACATGCCATTATGAAATCATTCAAATTTTAGTGCTGAACTGTTTGAAAATTTTTATCCTGCATTGTAGTAAGCTAAGTTTCTTTTTAAATAAAATAATCTTTGTTTATTGAAAAAAAATAAATGCCAAACATTGATCTAAGAATTCTAAAGGAATTGTTCTCAAAATGTGTGCATACGTGCATGAACTTAAAAATTAAATCATAAGTAATAGATTTTTTAAAGTAGGAAAATTTGTATATATTTTGTTCAAGAGATTGATTTGAATGGGTTCTTTTTTTATTTTTCATAGAAATTAGCAAACTAAAATCGTTTATCGATTTACACCTTCAATCTTGTTTTCTACATTGATTGGTTATCAAAAGAGATTGGAACAAAGAGTTTTACATGCATAACATTCTTAAGTTCAAAACTTTTCAATTTTCATTGATTTATGGGGGTGAAACAAATTTTGAATTAATCTGAAAAGAAATTTTCTTTTATCTTTCAAGATTTTTATTGTGTTATGTGTTCTCATATCATGCATTAGTTTGCTCCTTTCATGCTTGGGCTTGTTTTCACGTGTCCACTAATCTTATATTTTTTGTTCTGTTTGGAAGAATCTCAAGAGCCTACAGTTCCTACGCATGTTATAACTTTGCATCGAGGACATATATTTGCTTTTGATGCAGTTGATGAATATGGTGATATTTTAATACCCCCAGAGTTAAAGCTTCAATTTCAAAGAATAAAGGATTGGTGTGAAGAAAATGGTCCAGGATCATCAGTTGGTGCCTTAACTGTGGATGACAGAACAACATGGGCGAAGGTGTAATGTACAGTAAATTTCTATACATACAATGTTTTGAGAAAGTGAATAATTTACATAATTGACAACATGAATCTTTACTTTATGCTAATTCTCTCCGCAGAATTTGTAGCAATAATTTTTCTCCCTCAACCAGTTTGGTGTTAGCAAATATAATTATTCTTTAGAAAGGAAATTCAAAAATTTCCCCCACAGGTTTTAAACTATATTTTTTGCTCCCTTTAAATAAAACATATCTCTATATGCACAAAAAGGCATTTAACTTCATGAAATTGGTTCTTGCTTATTAGTGTTATTCTGAAGGGTGTGATGTGTAAAATAAGCTTACGTTTTACATATATATCTATAAAATATACAAATTCACATTTCAAGAATTTCAATTGTAAGAGAGAAATGAATTACTTGACCATCCTAGAGCAAATAATATTTTGACTTTCATTGCAACTGAGGTTTAATAGTTGTTTTTATATTTTCTGAAAAATATATCAGACAGATTGTTATAATTCTGGAGTGTTTAGTAGCAAGAATATAGGTTATAAATGTATTTTATTTTTTAACAACACTCTTTAATTGAAAAGAAAATAATTCACTAAATGTTTGAATAGATTTATATTAATGGAATGAATAAATTAATAAAAAAAGCAGTAATTTTTTTGAACACCTGCTCGTTTACTAAATCTTATCCTAAAGAATTTTCTACTTGTCTCTTTTCACCAAATGCTCCAAAATTCAATGATTTGATTGTTACTTGTTATGTTGAAAGTAAACACTTATTTGATGGCACCTTATTTTTCATTATTATGTAGTTAAATGTTAAATTTAATGCTGATTGTAAATATTTATAACTTTAAACTTAGAACAAAAGGGGAAAATTCCCCCGTCCCAAAAGAGTTGTGTTGTCATTTGACTTAATGAAACTTCTTTTTTCATTAATTTTTATTAAGGAGTCATATTTTTTATGGTTGCATTTTTCAACTCATATATTTTTACTTCTTATTTATTAAAAAGTACTGTAAATCATCTATATATTTTTTACTTCTCCTGGTAATTTTATTGAACAGCTAACTGTTCCTCATTGAATTTCATGTTTTGTGTCACTTCATTAGGAAATGTATGAGGGAAGTTTTGTTTTCATGTTTATAATTGCAAAGAGAGATGTTCTAATGGAACAAGTAAGCCTTTTCTGTTCCTTCATCTTGCGATGCAAAATTTGTAACAGTGGGGAATTTTGCTGTGTGTAACTTATTGTTAGAAACATATTTTTTTTTCTGTATGTAAAAAAAATATTTCTAAGTTAAAATGAAAATGTAGCAGTTTAAACATTGTTTGATAAGTACAAGAGGGATAACAAAAGTTACTCTACATTCTATTATTGTAAAAATAACTTTTTGTTTGAAATCAGAAATTTGGCTCAATTTTTCTTAGAGTTCCTTGCAATTTTGCTTACATTCATTAAAAAGAGAAGTTCATGTTTATGATTTTCCATTTTTGAAAAATATTCTATTCCTTGACAATTTGCAAACAAATTATTCAGCTTATATAAATGATATTATTTATTCACTGCTATATGTTATTATAACTCTAGATTGTTTTTTTTTTTTCATCCCTACAAACTTTCAGCTCATGTGAATATGTTGCAATTTTACAGAATAGAGAATGGTTGTTGCAGTTAAACCCAGAAAATGAGCTGCATATGGAAACTATTGATACAGCTCTATGTGTTGTTGTTCTAGATGATACTGAACCCTATTCACTAACAGAAGTAAGAAATTGAAATTATTTTACAAAAAAACTATGTCTTCAATCCTTGGGTAGCATTTTACGCTTTTAGTTGTCACTTTAAATGGCAGCTTAAAATCCCTTGATCTGCTAGGAAATCCAAGTATGTCTAATAATTTATTTTAAGATAAAAATTTTCAGACTTAATTCTTATTTTTTTGAACCTCTTGTCTTTTTTTTTGAAAATTGTTACTGTATTTTGTAATACAATAATAATTGTGTATACAATCAATATATGCTTTTACTACATTACAAGTTGAAAGTTTCCCCTTCATTCTTTTATTTAATGTAAAAGTTATTTCAAGGGGTAAAAATTGGTCAATATAATTAGTAAAATTCAATATTTTTCCAGTTGAGTCAGAACTTTTCAAATTTAATTAGTATTTTTTTTACAAGATTACTAATAATAGTCGAATGTTTAAAAATTAATTAGTTATTTTATAAGTAATGAAAGTAGAAATTGTTACTGGATCTGAATTGTATTTTTCTGAAAACATAAGTGAGAGTATAAATAAAATGAAAAAGTAATGTAAATAAAGTGCAAATTGTCAAAAAAAAAAGAGCAACATTTTTCTTAATTAATTTAATAGTTAAAACTTTCTAATGGTTTTATAGTGAATATTGTAGTGGATAAATTATTTGGATATTTGTGCCTAATAATTTAAAGATAAATACATTACAATGGTAGTTGTGTTAATGCCTGTATAAAGACTGCAAAACACTAACTTAATAAATATTTGAATGAACCTATCTTTTTGCAAGATAATTTGTCTATAATATCTCTAAAGTTAAATGATAATATATTTTTAAACGCTTAGGTAAAGATTATACCTGTTCTGAAACATGTTAAAATATAACTTGCTTCTTAACCCTTTAAGCGTTTGCAACGTAAAATTCTGTTGCTCAGTGATGTATCTAAAAGTACGAGAATAGCTACATTCTTGAGCAACTTTTGCTGAAGGCATCTATTCAAAAAGTGCAAAGTCTTTTCTTCCTGCTTTTGGAATTTGATGGCAAAATATTACCTTCCACACACTTTTAGATACATCACTAGGCAATAGAATTTTACGTTGCAAACCCTTAAAGGGTTAAAGCATAGTTCATTATCAAATTGTTCTGCTTTTTTGATAGATGGGAAGGATGTAAATGTAAAACAGGCCATTATCAAAAAATTACTAAACTGTAACATTTTCAAAATGTTAAGCGGATAGGCATTACTAAAAAGAAAACGAGGCCTGTGTGGGGGCTTTTTCACTTATAGAATGAGGGAGAGGGCTAGAGGGAAATACAGAAATTTTTTAGAATTGCCCTAAAACAGGAAAAAAATATTCTGTTTTCTTTAAGTGTTTCTAGCATAATATAAAAAAGCAATATAGTGTATAAACTTGTTATGCTTATAAAAATAATCAGTTCTTTATTTGTTGCTACTTTTTGTCAACTCAACGGAACATGTTCAATTCAGAAATAAGAATATTAAAAATTTCTAAGGTATAGTTTTGGTATGCTGATAAATGATAGTTCAATGTTGTTTTATAGAAATTTTATAAGTGTAATCAATTATGAATATATCATTAGTTCAACATTTGATTGAGCATCTTATTGTATTAATGCAATTTTTTCTTTGTGCAGATCGTAAAGGAAACGCTTGCTGGGGATATAAATAATCGTTGGGCAGATAAATCAGTTTCAAATCTCATGTTCAAGAATGGTACATTTGGGCTGATATCAGATGTAAGTAAATTTATTTTCACGTAGTAATTACATTTTATGTTTCATGTTTTTGACATTTTGGGAAGACATTTAGGCTTGATCTAATATTATTAGTCTGTGCAAATGTTGAAATATATAGTTATTTCACTAATTTTATGCTAATTTAATAATAGATGTTTTCAAAAATATTTTGGTATTCAGTTTTCAATTATTGTTTTTAGGCAGATTATCAGGAATGTAAGATTTTGCCCTTGCTCCCTTAAACCAACTCGTTATGTATGTGCCATTTTATAATACATTAATGGTATAATTGGGCATCCATATATTAATTTGTAATGGCTGCTTCTCATGCCCAAGCTTGTGGGTTCAAACCCTGACCAAGATTGGTGGATTTTCAAGATGCAGGAAATCAAGTCTCCATGTCATATGATTATGTGGCATGTTAAATATCCCTTGTCAGAGCCCAGGTGCATCATCTCCCAGTGAAGAAAATTGTCCTACAAATTCTCATATCAGAATGGCATCCACCGAGTGTGGTGCTACTTGAAAGAATGTATGCTGGCTCTTGGGGAATGTACTAGGTTTGCAAAGGTTACTGATGCATATGCAGCTCCAATGGAAAAAAAAGGAAGGAAAAGAAAATAGTTTAATATTTTTGAGAATTATTTGAAATCCTGTGACTCCCCCCTCCCGAAAAAAAATTCTTATATTTATTGCTAAGTTCAGAGTTTCTTATTGAAGTTGAATTTATTGTTTTCTTTTTATTTAACAAAATTGGGTAAATATCAAAAATAAATGAATAAAAGAACTGAATAAGTCACTCATAAGCTCAAACATAAATACAGCTCACAGTATTTCTGAAATCCTTATGTCAGTCTATGTGCCATTTCTAAGTCATAAAGTAAGGGAGTTTGCCAAAGATAGATCTTGAAAGTGTTATTAGTTTCTTTTTATACTACATCAAATGATTTTGTAGAAAAATTGTTAGGTTCCGAAAAACATCACGAAGAAGGTTAAAGATTAGTGGATTGATGGATATATTTGCTCTTTGCAAGGGCACAGGAATATCCTTATTCCAATATTGGGATTAATTATGACCAAAGTCACAAGGAGTATGCCAGAACTACAGGAAAGTGAGATTGCTTTTGTAAACAAAGCTCATCTTCGGAAAACATCCTTAGAAGTAGGTAAACATGCAGATTGCTAACGCAGATGGTTCTTTGCATTTGTATAGATGAAGAAAATCAATGAATTAGATTTTGCTACTGATACTTCTCAAAAAAGTGCACATAAAGGGAAGTACTAGTTAGGAAATAATTAGTAATAATCAAGAGGTCAATAATTGCAGTAATGTAAGTCTTAGGCCTAAAAATTATCAGTTGCTAATTGGCAATCATAACATATTACACTCCTGGATTGGATAAGTTATTGTTCAAAGTTATAAGTTCAAAGCTTTTAAATTGGGATAGTCCCCCCCACCATAGAAAAAAAAGCGTTATTGTTATAGTTATTTTTGAAACACATTAAATAACTAATTTACTTCTTTCATGCGGTTCATTCAGTCAAACTTTGTTGCTGTGCAAACTGTATAATTATTAAATAAAGGTTGTTACACATTTCTAAGCTGTTGAAAAATTAAATATATGCTCAAAATATTAGGGCTGAATTTAAATTGTAATCAGTTTTTAAGCAACTAAAAAAATATACAGGTTAAGTTTTTTAGTTTATGTGATAATTCAAAATACAGAATTAGCTGGGAATGCTTCTTTCTTTTTAAATGAAAATTTATGTTTTTAGCATACTCCATTTGATGGTTTGGTACCTGTTGTTGGAGGCCATTTTGTCTATTCTTCACTGGTTGAATGTGGTGGTTCTTGGAAAGTAAGTAATAAAATTTAATACAACATTCCACACACACACATTGAAATACCCCATACTTGAAATGTGCTGTAATAAGGCAGGAATGTATCCAACTACTTAGTAATTGGGAGGGGGAAAAACGTTCTGTTTTTTACAGTAATGAATAATGAAAGAGGTTATCTGTGTAAGTTGAGGGTCACTGTAAAGTAATTAATTATTTTTATTTCAAATTTGAGAAAGGCTTTCATTTTAGCATGAATTTAAAAAATGTTTTATTGAGTAAATTTTTAGTAACTTTTGTTTGATTCTGTGTTGTTATTGTCATCCATATGAAAATGGATGATCATGCATATGTTTGGATTATGAATTTTAGTTTTATAAAAGGTGTGGAAAATGAAAAGGACTAGAGTAGATAGTAAGCTGGTTTCCCAATGAAAAAAGTAAGCTTTAAATAAGTAAAATTATGAAGTGTATCTTTAAGAGTAAATGTCTTTTAATTTTTATTAGTTTTTATTAGTATTTATTAGTGTGCAGTTGTGTGTTGTGAGAAATGCATATTAGAAGACATCATTATCAACTTACTTGAAAATGTTTTAGCAGATTAAGTATTTTGTTATATGTGTAGAGTGAAATAAATATATATATATATATATAAAGTATTTAGGCAGTTGCTTTTGTTAGTTTGTAGAAAAAAAAATACAGGGATGTGTGAGTGTTCATTTTTTCTTTGTCTTTTCCCCCTTCCAAAATAGGGGGGTGGGAGTAATACTGGATATTAAGATTTTACTAAATAAAGCCTAAAATGGACTTGAAGCCTTAACATATTCAGAATGCCTTGCAATTTTGTTTTTTTTTAGCTTTGGTGCAAAAATGCATGTATAGGTGCCATTAAAACCTTTATGATCTGTTTGAAAAATAGCCTTCAAATAATCAAATTTATTAATTTTATTTTTTCTTATGTTCTGTGTTAAAAGTTCTTTCTGATAAAGCTTATCTAAAGCGAATTTTCCAGTTGCATCAGAACTTATATAAAATTCAAATTTACCTGTGAAACCTAATCTGAGGCAACCAGAAGCAAAGGTTTGTATGTGACAAAATTGAAAATTTTGAGACAACTAGTGTAAATGATGGAGAAAACACCATTTTATATTGTTATATTAGCAATAGCTCTAACAGGTGCTTCGCCCCAACGTGATTTTGAAAAAAGTTAACATTAAAGGTTCCATTAAGATCTGAACTTTGAACGTGTTTTTCTCAGAATCGTTTTTTCGTCACTTACATCCCTTTGCTTCTCACTGACTCATATTCAAAACTGAATGAATGAAATTATAGAAAAACAAAGAATAATCATAATGAAAATAAATAAAACATGGGAGGGTGGTATAATGTTATTTAAAGCTTTGTTTAAATCCGACTATTCCCTCAAAAGTTCTTGGGGAAAGAACAGCAGGCAGAACCTAAAGACAACCTTTTTCCTTTATTACTAACATTTAGCTAACCCCCTTTACTGCTTTGGTTTCACGTTCTCACCTGGCTCTTTCCTACTTCAAGAAAAGGTGCATTTGTTTATGAAGATAATCCTATTTGATTAAACTTTAAAGCATGCAGAAAATTTACATGTACAATGCATATGAGACAAAATGTTTAATCTGCACCATCTTGTATATTTAAATATGTCTTTAGAGTCAGTGTCAAAGAAAAAGTCCTCATGGGAAATAACAACTTTTGAGTTACTTTATATACACATTATCAACAAAATTGAGGGAAGGTTTTCATATTTTTATTCTTCACATGTTTGTACTGTACAAAGCAAACAATATTCGATGTGCATTTATTATTTTGATAACTAAAAAAATTCATTCTAAGACTAATTT
Organism: Octonoba sinensis; assembly: GCA_038502835.1. Lineage (NCBI taxonomy): Eukaryota > Metazoa > Arthropoda > Arachnida > Araneae > Uloboridae > Octonoba > Octonoba sinensis. The sequence continues at coordinate 69,920,708 of CM076604.1, forward strand.
GGTCTCAAAATTTAGTACACTTTGGAAAAGGGGCTTCTTTTAATAAATAGCAATATTAAAAGAAGCTCATTATAAATATTAAGATAAAATAAAATCAAAAATATGTACTTTAATAATTTTATTTTCTTTAATTGTAGATTTATTGTATGTGATATTTTTTTTTTTTTGACAGGGCACTGCAAATGTTGAAAGAGACATTTTGCCTCCAAGAAGACTTGAATTTCATTTGGATGATCATATTGAGAGTGCCATTCAGGAAGCTAAACACATGTATAAGATGATGGTTAGTAACATTTCTATTTGTCTTTTCATTTTTTTGTTTTTAAATTTTACAAAGATAGCATATATAATTGAAGGGGGAAAAAAATCCTTAGGTAAAATATTACAAACATTTACTGATTTTAAAATTTTTTTGCTGCTGTTAAAGTATGTTATCCATATAATAATCATGTCCCAAACTTTGTCTAAGATACTGTAATATGCATTTTTATTACTGATTCATTTAACTGCTTTTATTAACTAGTAACTTTTCTGTATGTTTAGGTAGATGACACAGATATTTTTTGTCAAAGTTTTACTCAGTATGGAAAAACATTTTTGAAGCCTTATAATTTTCATCCAGAAACATATGCTCAATTCGCCCTTCAGTTAGCATATTATACAATGCATGGAAAGTATGTATGTTTGTAACTCATGAATATTCGTTATTAGTTAATTTTAATTTTATATCCTAATTTAAACAAGTTTTTAACTGTATGTGCGCACATAAATAACTAAATTCTTTAATGTTATTTCTGAATAAAAGTTATTCTCTCAATTTAACAGAGTCTAAAATCAATTAGTTTCTTAGTAGCTTTGTAAATGCCTTGTAAAACAATGACAATAGACTGATAGATCTGTAATTTATAATTCTTTATTTTCTCTTTCAAAAATGATTCATTTTTGCATTGTTCCGGTCTTTTGCTATTGATATTACAATTTTGACATTTTGTTACCAGTCATTCAAAATATCATTTTTGTAGTTTTGCCAATATAATCTACTTTATATCCTAAATTCCTTGATTATTATGAAAGCAACGTGTGGCATAACATATTCTATTTATACTTAGGCCTGCTGCTACATATGTTACTGCCTCTACTCGTCAGTTCCATCATGGAAGAACAGAGACAATGAGATCTTGTTTTCCAGAAGTTGTGGAATGGGTTCGAGCCATGATTGCCGACACAGCTGCTGTAAGTTTTTGGTTATCCCTATAAGAGACATAATGAAATTGTTTTTGAAGGCCATCAAAAGGTAAACAATTATATAGGAGATGTGTGTCTCCTATATAATTGTTTACCTTTTGTAAATATTTTTGGAAACATTTTAAAATATAATGTTAGAAACTGTATAGGAAAACAGACTCAATGTGTTTTATATTTGAAATGTAGTTTTAAGAATTTAATACTCATATACATCATGCTGTTAGCTAATGCGTAAAACAAATGTTGCATGTAGTTTGTTCTGAAATTTTTTGCAAACTCTGTATTATATAACCTCCCCTTGTATGAAAATAGTATTGATGAATTCAGTAAAAGCATTAATGAGATATATTGACTAAAATTCTTCAACATTTCAATTTTTAGCCCCAAGAGAAGCTGAGTTTGATGCACAAAGCAGCAGACAAATTCAAAACTCTAATGAAAGATTGTACTGAAAATCATGGTGAGATTGCATTCTTTCCTTTTCTTTCCTTAAAGCTACTATGGAAACCTTATCATTTAATGTAGTAAAATATTAATAAAGCTACAATTTAAAAGCATAACACATTTTGCTAACAAAGGTCTGATTTAATAACATGACATCTTTTTGTGTGTACAAATTTGCATGTTGAAATATTAAAATCTTTCCATACATTTAAGCATAATGAAACATTACTTTATTTGTTTCTAAAAAAGCAAAGATTATGAAAGTAGTCACATTTGTGTTTACATTCAAGATGTTTTTTTTTTTTTTTTTTTTTTTTTTTTTTTAATACAGGTTGTGATCGTCATTTATTAGGCCTATACATGTTATCAGTAGAAGAAGAAATGCCATTGCCTGAACTGTTTACAGATCCTGCATGGATTAAAAGGTACATACCCATGATGTTTCTGTTTTTCTGAATATTTGTTCTTTTGTGAAAAATGTTAATTTATTTTATGCTTATTTCAATGTGTTTATGATATCTTGCAAAGCTGTTTTAAATAATTACTTTTTAGAAATTACGACTATTAATATCAGAAAATATCATTCGACATCCTTCTCTTTCACTTAGATGTGAATCAGAAACTATTTCTTATTAATTAGCTGCATTATGCAAATGTTATGAAAAATAAGTAACATGTTAGCAATAATTCTTTTAAGATATTCAGATATTCATTGTAGAAAGATTCATGTTAAATTTTAACTGGACCATCCACATTCTCCAAAACCTGTATATCTTCAACTCTCGGGACTTCTAAACACTGCTCATAATTATATTTCAAATTAATTTGTTTAAATGGATATCAAACCATAAATGCAGAAAATGTGGGTAAGAGATATTTGGAAATTGAGATACACATACATGCTCATTTCTTGTTTTCTTCTTTTAAAATTTAATTGTCTTTTATTTTAGATTTTAAAAAGGAAAAAAAATTGCTTAGCTGCTGCAGTTTCATATTGAAATGCTTAATTATTGCTGTATTTTGTTTTTGATTTAGTGGTGGAAGTGGCAATTTTGTATTATCAACCAGTTGTTGTGGTTTTACTCCACTTGGGGGCTGTGTAATGCCTATGAAGGAAGATGGTTATGGAACTTTTTATAACATTGAGAATCAAAGGTAAAAAAAATATACTAATGTTTTTTTTAAAACAACTTCATGCACATATTTGTAAGATTATTTTTGATAAGGTATTGCTATATATTAGGGATTGCCAACAAGTCGATTGCAGAACCATTTCCTTTTCAATTGTGTAAATTGCATTGGTGTACAAAAAAATTAAAGTTGTCTCTATCATGTACAAAAATTGTCAATTTCAGTCAGGTCAAAGAGCAAGAAAATGGTATAAAAATTTTTTTTTGTTAGCTCTTGGTCCTAAGATATATATATATACATGTATGTATTTTCTCCCTTTGGTCCCTTACATTTATAATTATTCACTCACAGTGTTTCTGTTTTTTTTTTGGATTTCGTTTGTGATCTACTTCTGGGGCATCTCTGATGACATTCCAGCAATAGGTTGCCAACATAAATATAGTTCCACTTCCCCTGATGCCTTCTTTCCATAGCTAAAATGTCTTGCACGGAAACACTCGCCCATGCTTGTCGATCACAGCACCACAATTCCGTGGAAAGAAGTTGAGAAGTAAATCTAAAAAGTGTATTTTAAGTGGCATATTACAACCTAGCTTTTAATACGTCCTCAGAAGTTCATTAACAGCTAATTTGTAATTTTCAGTCCTTTGATTTTCCAAGAAATTGTGAATAAGGTTTTTGAACACGTCCCACGCTGCTTTCTCTTTGACCCCCCCCCCCCTCTTGTTTCAATGACCCGATTAAATGTTTCATCTTTCAATAGCTCTTGAATTTTTGGTCCAATGAAGATTTCTTGGCGTCACTGAGATGTGGGAATACTTGAAAAATACTTTTAAATACTTGAAAATTTCTCCTTTTTGGTCCAATCAATTTCACTAAATTCCTCCAAGCTTTATGTGTAAAGTTGGCAATAAGATTTTATCACGGGAAAGTAAATAAGTGTACGGTATATTCTTTTTCCCAAGTTACATCATTTTTCAGGCCAGTTTTTCATATATAATTTCCTGTTGTGGCTATCCCACTTGAAAAGGAAGCAGCAATTCATTGTATAAACATTTTTCATGTCATATTAGTTTGTGTTACATCCAAATAAATGGGAATTAACTATTTTTTACTTGGATAGATTTTCGATGTAGACTAGTGTAATTTAAGTACTTTCTGATATCATAGTTGCTTCTTCAGTGACTTCAAAATTATCAAAATTTTTTGTATTTGTGTTCTTTAATATACTACTTTTGTGTGAAATTTAATAAATGTATAGTTAAATAGTTTGTCTGGTTAGATAGTGTTCTAAAATTATTCCATTCCTATATCTCTTCTCGCCAAGTAACAAAATTTTTTTCAAAGATTATTTTCACATACATTGATGAAGGTTATAATCACAACATTATTAGCTTACAAAGTTAATCTTAACAATAAACTAGTTGACCACCCTACTACCCTGTTGTATATTAATTTGGAGTTCCTTAAATTTTTTTTTTGTAAACCACATGATTTTAATTTTTAATATTTAAAATTAATTATTGTGACAATCTTTCTTTAAATGTGCGTAGTTGTGATTTTTTATATTTTAGTTTTCTAATTTTGCACATTTTCAGAATTATTCCTAAACATCTAATTCCATTTCTGAAAAAAAAAAAAAAAAACTTTTAAGAGGGCTTTTGATAGAAATAAAATTTCACGTTAAATTAAAGCACAAATGAGCATTAAAACGCAGACATATGTTTCGGGATCGCTTGGAATCCCTTTTTAAATGCGACAGGGAGCTTCTAGATGCAAAACATCCAAATGAAGCAGACAGAACAACAAAAACAAAGCTTATATAGCCTAAGAATTAACTGTAAACCAATGAGAATAAAGGCAGTGTGAAGTGGAAGTAGAAGTAGTATTAAAGGCACCAATAAGAGAGCAACAAACGAATGTAGTTGGAAGTACAGAAAGTAAAAAGGAATATCAATAAAAACAAAGAAAAAGACAACAGCGTGCATAAAAATGTGAAAATACATGAAAATTGCAAAAAAATAAAATAAAATACAAAGAATAAAATGGAAATAAAATAAGTACAGAAAATACCAAAACAAAAAGCAAAACAAAGTACACATGCAAAAGAGGGGGAGGGGGGGGGGGGAGAGAAAAAAAAAAAAAAAAAAGGGAAAACTAACAAGAAAACCAAGAAAGAACAACAAATTAAAGGAACTTATGCCAGACCTGTGAAAAATAAGGAGTTGAGGAAGAATCATTAACCAAATTAGAACTATTCCTGTTAATATGATAAGCTTCCCAAAAGTCAAGTTCTAAAGGGGAAGAACATTTTTGAATAATTTTCCCAGAATTGAAATCAAAAGAGTGGTTGGAATTCCAACAATGTTGAGCAATGCTAGACTTATTCAGCTCTTGCTTTCGTACATAACCTTTATGCTCATTTAACCGAATTTTCAGAGCACGTTTTGTCTGTCCAATGTAAGAAAGGCCGCAACGGCAACTAATTTGGTAAATACCCCAAGTATTAAGTTGATCAACAGGATCTTTAAGAGAAGAGAAGGAAAGTTTGTTGCTAGGAGCAAAAACAACTTGAAATTGGAGCCTTTTTAGGATTTTAGCAATACGAAAACTTACAGAATGAAAGAATGGTAACACAACCAAATCCTTTCTAGAAACCACATGATTGGGACCAGAAGGTTTTTTAGAAAGTTTGTTATGAATAGAATCAATTAAAGAGTGAGAAAATCCTCTATCAACAGCTACAGCTTTCAGATAGTTGAGTTCAATCTTTAATAGCACGATGGACAAGAGCATCAAAAGCCGAATATTTTTGGTTGGGAGGATGAGACGATAGTCTGTGAGGAGGTAAAGAAACAGCGAAAGGTTTACGATAGACAGAAGTTGTGAAACCAGACTCACTCCTAGAAATCAAAACATCAAGAAACGCGAGGCTACTATTAAGTTCTTTCTCACAAGAAAACTGGATATTAGAATCAATGGAGTTCATAATCGAAAGAGCATCATCAATACCTAACAAGTTACTGTCCGTTAGGACAAAACAATCATCCACATAACGAACATAAAATTGAAATTGCAATTTTTGGAATAGTTTTTCCTCAAAATAATGCATATAGAAATCACTTAAAATAGGACTAAGAGGACTTCCCATGGCTAGGCCATCTACCATAGCATAGAATTTACCATTAAATACAAAAGTGCTCTGTTGCAAACACACACGAGTAAGAAAAACTAATTCCTCGACTTCCACAGAAGTAAAATGGAATTCAGAAAGCCTTTTCCTGAGGCAAGTCAAAGCGCCATCAACAGGAACATTAGTAAACAAAGAATTAACATCAAAAGAGGCCATAACCGAATTATTCGGAACGAAGTTATGAAGTTTCTTAACAAAATCGGTGGAATTTTTAACAGTGAAAACATTCTGACTCCTAAGTGGAGAAAACACAGAAACTAAATACTTGGAAAGTTTATATGAAGCAGTGCCAATATTGGAAACAATTGGTCTGAAAGGAATACCTGCCTTGTGTACCTTCGGTAAAGCATAGAAACGCGCACAATTAGCAACAGAAGGAATCACAGACCGTTTAGCAATCAAAGGAATAGAATGAACAGACTTAACAGCAGAAGAAATAGCTTTTATTACTAGGGCTTTTGATGTTTATTTGGGGATTGATAAATTGGCTAGGACCAGCCTAGCTGGACTCAGAGCCTGTTGCTGGTTGTAACTGTTATATTTGTATTAAAATTTTTGCACATAGTTTAAAATATAATTTTATGCAATAGAAAGAACACTATTTAACAGAAAGTGCAACTTGATAAATTGGTGCAAATTATGCAGTATTTGCTGCACTGAATGATGAATTCAAAAACTAAAATGCTTGTAAATATTACTTGGCTTTCATCAAAAGGGGATATGATAGGAAAAAAAAACATTGAAAAGATATATTTAATGCAAAGTGTAGTGAATATAATTTTCCATGCGTAATTTTTCTAAAATGTTAATACAAAATGAGAAAGAGAAGGGATTTAAATACCCTTTACAGTTTCATACTTTGAAGCTTAGGACCTCATGCTGTTAAATAAAAGGCAGAAGTTAACCTAAAGTGCTTTTGGGTCACAATAATAAAATTTCAATTTTTCATACAAAATGGGAGGAAAAGTTGCATCTTATACTTATTAGAAGCAATTTTTAAATTTAAATTAAGTACAATTTTAATTAAATGATTGATGTGATATACATATTTAATTTTTTGACTTTTATTTTTAAAAATGGATCATTCTGTGGGATCTAATGGATCTATAATCATTCTGTTTAATTATTAGTTTCTTTAAAAGTAGTGACACACAAACATATTTTAGAATCCAAATTAAACATTATTTTTGTTTTTTGAAAAAGAATCTGATGTTAATTTCATAACTTTTTCTAACTATGTTTCTTATGACATTTCTTGTGACAAATACAATAAGGAAACAATGAAAACATCAATGAGACAAATTAAAACAGCTAATGGGGAGGGACATGGGCTTGCTCTCTAGCTCATCAGGCTGGGGTTCTGGTCACACATTCCTATGTTATTATTCTTTGTTATGTCTTTTCTTCCTTCTCTAAACGGTTGTACACAATTTTGAATCCTCCAATGTGATGTATCTGATATGGTTTGAAGTTTTTAAAAAATACAGTTGAACCCATTTAATACAAAACACCAAAAAGTCGGGAATTTGTTCGTATTAGCCGTTCTTTGTAGCAACCGTGAATAAGTAAAATTGTGTTAAAGAAAAACTATTAGAAGTGCATATCTATATTTAATAATTACTACTATTTATAATAAAAAGTAAAATAAAATATCTAAACAAATGATTTATTTTTACTAATATACTTTTAAATCTTAGTAGTACATTGAGAAAAAGTGAACTTACCTTTTAAAATTTAACAATTTTGGGAAAAATCCTTAATGGTTAGTTGTTTTTTTAGGTACATTAAATTTTATCATATGCATACTTGTGGTTTACAAATGACTCAAAACAATCATTTTCTTTTAAAAAAAAAGTATATATATATATAGCAGTACGGAAAATTTTTCGTGAATAGGTCAGAGATTTTGTTCGTCTTAGCCGAAATGTGTATTTTAGCCGTTGTAATATGCGTGAGATATTTAGTGTAATTAAATAGTAAACCAAACTTAACGAACAAAATGTTTGTTTTAGCTGTGATTTTATATTAACTATGTTTCAACTGTATTTGTTTTTACCAGAGTTTAACCAACTCATGAATTTTTATTTTTTAAACCTTAAATTTAAACATTGTTTCCTTTTTTCCGCAGGTTTACCTTCACAATATCTGCTTTTAACCGGTGTCCCGAAACAAGTGCAGCTAAGTTTTATCATCACATTGAGCGCTCTTTGTTGAACATGCAACATTTGTTAATGTCTGCAAAACTCTAACTTTTATTCATCGTCTCTTAGTACTGTATGTCCACCAACAATAGTATTATTACTTATAAATGTATGAGCAGCTACTGGAAAATATCTTTTCCCGTATACTTAATATACAATGAACCTCTTTTTCAATATCAGTCTTTGTAAAATGTAGTATTACTTTAAACAGATAGAAATCTGTTTGAAATGAGTATTTTAAAATTTCATGTTTATGTGATTTTACTAAAGTTGATGTTCATTAATCAGTTTTGGTTGGAAATTTTTTAAAAAGAATAATTATCAACCTATTTAAAGAGTTTAACCCTCTGACTGATTAACCCGCGATAACATCAGTAATGCAATTTCTCATGTGTTTGGACATTAATTAAGGTTTTATATTAATTCAGGTTCAGAGAAGGCTTTAGTTGCATAAAGTACACCATTTTTTAGCGAATCAAATTCACTGAAAAAAGGGCAGTCTGGGAGTTAATATTTGCGGCTCTATAAACAACATTGTCATGTGTATAGAACTATATTATTTTTTACCTTTTTTTGTTTTATACTAATCATTTTTGTCAAACATATGCACAACTTTTACATAGAATTGAGCTAAGATCAACCAATCTTATTTGTGGTCACTTTTTGAAATAAATTGTTAAAAAAAAAGTAGCTTCATCTAGGAGGTGTCTGCTTTTTCTCCCTCAGTTAAAGTTGGTAAACACAGTAATAATTGAAAATTGGGTTAAAAATCACTGTAAAAAGTTCTCATTTAGAAATTTAGATAGCAGAATCAAGATTTTATGCCATGATATTGAGACAGAATTATCTATATTTTAAGATAAGTTCTGCATATGTGAATTGAAGCCCCTAGATGCAAAGGAGTGTAAGTGGCAAAAATGAAAATTTGGAGCTATGTAGTGCAACTGACAGGTGTACCCCCCCCCCCCCCAAGAGTGATTGCTCTCTCTCTCAATAACTATGGACCCCCTCCATAAAAAAAGACCTTTTAAATCAACCCCCTAAAAACTTCAATGGCAATCCCTCATGGGTATCTCTGCAAATGACGGACAAAGTACTATTATATATTGTGGTAAAAGATGCAAATGGTAGCTTTAACAAGTGCTGCTATCCAGCATGTTTTGGAACAAAAATTAAATTACAACTCCCAACATCATGCAAAATTTACACACATTCAGAATCATTGTTTAGTCATTCATTTCCTTTTACATCTTGCTGCATCAATTCATATTTTCAATTAAAACAAAGAGGAGAGGAAAAAAGACTACAGATTGAATGGAATCAATCAATCCAAAAAATCATTTTTGTATCAAATCACATTTGTATTCCCAATTTGTATGAAAATTACCAAATTCTGCTCCACTTGTGAAAAATAAAAAGTCAACATTCTTATTTACAGAATGTCCTCACTTGGATTGAAATTTTTTTTTTAAATATCAGACAAGGGTGAATAAGAATTTAAATTCTAAAAATCGTTGTACACCTACACTAATACTGATTATGTACTTGAAACTATGGATAAAATATTGCTATTTTGTGGGCATGCAGAGAGAATGGATGGTAAAGTTTTTTTATTACATGTGTACTCGTGTTACAGGCTCTCTTCGGAAAAAGTTTTCAGTTGGGGTTTGATACCATTTTGTATGATTTTAATCAAGAATTTAAGTTATTTATTGTTATGTATGACGGTCTGATAGATGGTAAATGTCAACATCCACCGGTGATTGTCGACATTCTCTGATTTCAGAAATTCACCCTAACATACATAATTACAGCAATATTTTTCCTTGTATATAATTTTGATAGAGCCTTGTTTATAAACTCACTTTTTGACTTGAAAATATTTTAGATTTTGCAGCAATTTAAGTTGACTACTCAAATACTCATAAGTTGTATGCTGGCTATTTAATTTATTATGGAGTGAGCAAAACTGATAATTGACAATGCTCAGTTGTAAGCTGTTTAAATACTCAGTTTTCTTATTAAGTAGTGTTTAATTATGATTTTTTCCTACCCCTTGAATGCTGGGATCATGAACAAAGTTCTCACTTGAACTTTATTAGTACAGGGTGACATAGAAAAACGGAAAGTTTGGAAAACCCCAACAAGCATAGAAGAAATCAAAGAATTTTTTTTTTTTATTAACAGTAATTCAACGACTAAAACTTTTCATTTAAGGTGCAGTAAAATAAATTATCAATGTCAACATTACGTTCTGTAGATGGTATCTTGCTGTACATAAACACTATTATTGCAATTTGCTGTGGAGTCAGTGTTGAGGTTCTTCATTAATCGATCTTCTCCAGAGTACAAGTACTTTTCGTTATCCTGTAAGTTTCTTTTTTACAGCACATTCAGTCTCTTCAAAGTTTGTAATTCACATGTTCATGTTATGTTTCTACTTAATCCTTTCAGGAGTTGAAAATATGACAAAATTCCCACCGTGCCCCTTAGAAGCTCTTATTGTTTTTACAAAAAAAAATTTCAGTCATTGACAATTTCAATTCTTGTGTCTTAAATAGTAAGTTATAGTCGTTTAATTGCTGTCAATAAGATTTTTTGTTGGAGTTTTTCTATTTTTGGTGGGTTTTCCAAAAGTTCCCATTTTTCTGTCTTATCCTGTAGTTTAATGTAACAAAAGAGCAACTAAAATGGGTGAAGGAGGTCAAGTTCCCCAAAACCATTGACATCGAGCTAAGTTGCCAATCTTAGCATGTTAATCTTGTACTTTACGTGTAAGGATTGTTTTGGACTTCTCTCCACCAGAAAAAAAAAATTCTGGTTGTGCCAGTGTTACGTAAGTTTGAACTTTAAAAACTTTTATTTTTCACTGATGAAGAAAAAATTAAGACTGTGATAAAGTATCATTACTTGATGTTTAAGTATTTGATCCATAAACTTATATTAATAGTGATATACGCATTAAATTTTACAATTAGTAAAATTAAAACACTTGACTAAGTATATTTTAAAAGTTTGTCTCTTTGCTTTTATATAATTCATGAAACCATTTAGAATAAATAGTCTTCCATTTTTATGAAATAATATTTTCAGTTCTGTATGGAATGTGTCCTTGCAATATTTTTATCAATGCAATTCATGTTGTGTTTTGAGATTATTTTATCATTTGTTTGTGGTTTTAACTACTCCTGGTGACATTTATGTGTGCATTGTTTTTGTATGGTTATTGTTTGTAATTTTATTAGTTCTAATATTCTTTGTGTGTATTATTATATTTTTATATCAATAAAACTTTTTAAAAATTTGTTTGAAATGAGACTATTTATTTGTGTGCAATAATGTATGACATTTCAAGGCCTTTTGTAGTGCATCAATGCATTAAGAATGTAATTTTGGTAATAAATAAATAAAAAGTAAACAACTCTTTTTTATTTGTTAAGATACTATAAATTTACAAGGTAAAGTACTGGCCTGTGTTTACCAATCTTGCAGTGTAAAAGGTAGAAAAAAAGAGTTCTGATTTTAATGCATGTTTTTCACTATTATTATTAAGTAGAATAACATCTAGTATATTAAAAAATGTTGAGGTAAAATTCATATTGAAGAAAATGTACTTCTTTGTTAATTTGGAGCTAGGAAAAAAGTTTTCCAGTTCAAATAAAATCATTTATTCTTCAGAAGTTCTCTTAACATTCACATAAGGAAGGAAATAATTTCTCTATTAAAAGGGCAAGTAAATGAAATACTTTTTTTGTAAATAAAAAAAGAAAAAAAATGGTATTATTCAAACTTGCTCTTATTTTAAGTAGTACTTTAATTCAAGGAACCAGCTAGAAAATAATAGATTGGGAGAATTACCTACTGTAATTATTGTGCTACTTATTATGATGATTTTTCTTTTTTTTTTGGTAATATTTTCTTGTCAACGTATATTATTCAATTTTCAGAAATCTATAAGTACTTAATTTCCGAAACAAAACTGTTCTATAGAATTTTATACTTATTGGAGTGAAAGGTTTTTAAATCCTAAGCAAATCGATAAACGGTAAGTAGTACACTTTCAATTTCATTGTTATTTTAAAGGCCATGTTTGATCATTCCTAATGCCTTCTGTATATGTTTAAATATGCATAATTTTCAGAAACACGTTTTCCCCCTATAAGTTAACTGATTTTCTCCCTTCAACCCCGTGACATACTAATAAATCACTAGGAAACACGATAACTTTACAATTATTCTTTTGGCTTGCATTGACGTTTGTTCGGGCTCCGTCGAGGGGGAAAAAAAAAAAAAGGACTACATAAAACATAATTTTTTGAGAAATTAATTTCTCAAAAGTCATGGCTTCGAGGATCGTAACTACAATTCGGCAAAAACTACAATTATACCAAATGTTGTGTTTCTAGGCCTTGCCGTTTTCTCGAGACTCTTGCGAGAAACAAGCTCTTTATTTTGTTATATCTATAGATGTACCTTGCTCCAATCAATTTTTATAAAGATATAGTTTTGAATTGAAGGTTTCATATTAAACACTAAATCTAAACACACTAATTAAAAGAATCTGCAAATGTGAGATTCAGACAAAGTTTTTTAATCATTATTAAAATTATGTCGAATGTATATTAAATGGGATATAAGCTTAATTTCTAACAAAAAAATTCAGGGACCGTATGTTCTTCAGAATATACATTCATAAATAATCGCAAAATAATCTGAATCCTATCTAATATTTAAAAATCATTGAAAAATAAAGTGCAAGAGTTGAGCTCCCATCATAAACATGTGCAGAACTCAAGTATTGGGGGGCATCTGGGCGCAGGCGCAGGATTTTGTCGAGGGGGGGGGGGTGGAAGTAATTTATTTATTATTATTACTGCTGACTTTTTTTGTGATTAAAAACTAAGTTTTTGTTTGTTATTCATATAAATTTGAATAATACTTGACTCTCTGGAAGGATCAGTTGTCCCCCCCCCCAATTGCCTCCCCCTGTATTCGCTCCTGACTGCATCAGGCGTTTAGCAAAGTCACCAAATTTAGCGGGGCTCCCCTCCCCCAACAATTTTGAAAATTTATGGGCGAAAAGTAGTTTGCTCTCTGTGTAAAAGTAGCTCTTGCCATGAAATGTTTTTTATTTGAACAAATTTTGCTCATTTTTGAACTATTCAAAAAAATGAATAAAAACAAACATAGCGCTTACGGGGAAATTTCAATCCTATATAAATCCTGACCTAACGGTCCAATTTGCTTGGAACAAACTTTGTCAGAAAGCTCTTATAACGTAGAACATGTACAGATAGAAAGTTCATACAGAACTAACGAGTCTGTTTTCCTACGAAATTTTTTGATCAGGATTTTCAAGAATTTTTTTCAATTAATGAATGATTAAATGAATAAATGAAAGAATAAATGAACAAATGAGTGAATAAATGAGCTAATGAATGAAAAAATAAGTAAATGAATGAATAAATACATGAATGAGTGAATGAATATGTATTAGCCGATGAAAAAGGTATATTTGAATCAATTAAGAATTAAAGTTAAACGAAGAAGAGAGAGAGAGAGACTTAGCTAGATTAAAAATTTGAATTTGGGTGCATACGGGAAAGTAGGTTCGTATAGTTTTAGACGAAACTTCTTTTTCATTTTTGAAAATAAGAAAAAGTAGTATATTTTGATTTTAAGCAACCGCATAGTTGCCGATGTGCTTTTCTTTGATATGGAGAAAAAGTATGATAATGACAAACGCCACAAAAGAAAAAAACGAGATTAGGGTCAGGTGGGGTAAAATGGGTCAATTTTAGCTATTTTCATATTTAAAGTTTCATAGCAACGGAACCAGAAACATTTCCCATTTCTTTTCAATTGCATCTTAACATTGAACTCCTTTAGTTCAATTTTATGCCATTTTAATATTTATTTTTTAATTATGAAATAGTTTAACTGAGCTTATATAGTTGTGATCTGATTTACTCAGTGGCGGATTTACTAGCAGGCTGAGTAGGCTTGAGCCTAGGGCGGCAGATTTTGGGGGCAGCAAATTTGAAGACCGATTTTTTTTTTTTTTTTTTTTGTTTTGCTACCTCATAGAAATCAAAAAGATTTTTGCATGACGGTTTTCTGATGTCTAAACTGTCTGCAACAACTTTTGCCGATGACTTTCCTCTCGCACTTGTCATTGCACATTCCGAGAGTAGCAAACTTCCCTATTCTAGAGTGAAAGTGTAAAACAGCTAGTTCGCCCCCCCCCCCCCCGACTAAAAATCGGCCTCTGCACCCTCTGCCCACACTTTGTATGAGTGAAAAGAGCTAAATTGTAGAAAATGTATTCCCTCTTCCCACTATCAACCCATACATGCCAGTAATGGTTTTGCCAACAAAAAATCGCGCAAAAAGGTATTGTAACGAACTTTTATAACTTGACTGAGTTGATAATTTTTAACTGTTTGTAAGTGCAATAAAGATTATTTATTCACGTTTACCAAATGTACATTATTGTGTAAGTAGCATACATTACCCCGCTCGTACATGATTGAGCTTTGATTAGCTCAAAATAGACATAAAAATTATTTTACGTGCAATTTCAACGAAATTTTTGGATTGTAAAAATAATGTAGGACATGACAATTGTAGAGGCAAGGGCGATAAAAACTGTACAGCCTATAATATAAAAATTTGTAAATCCGCCACTGGATTTACTCCATCGTGGGGTAAAATGGGTCATAATGCAAAATAATGCTGAAAACAGTTATTTATTACTTCGAAATTGAAAAAAAAAAAGTAAGTAATATATTAAGTAACATTTTGAATTATAATTGCATTGGAATTTTAAAATAATATTGTTCTAGATTGGTTCACATAACACTTCAACAACATCACTTCTCTCTACCACATCAACATGATCTTTTTTAGGGAAAACATTCAAAAAAATTTTTTTTAAATTTCATTTTAATAAAATAAACAACGTACACTGTTTAAGTTTAGGAATTTTCTGCAGTGAGGTGCATCAGAGTAAATTTTAAAACAATATTAGAATAGAACGAGCTAAGCCTAACCATGACCCATTTTACCCCATCCAAGAAAAACTGGTGTAAAAAATTCAATATTTAATTATTTTTTTTACATGCTCGGCTGTAATTGTTCTTTAAAGCTTCTTTGTGCGGAAATTCTTTAAATTTGGGTTGTTATTTGATAAAATATAGAGATTTCCAGAAGTTGGTAAAACATGTGTTTAGCACTCCAAAAATTACAAAAATATTTTTTTGGTGTTGCCATATTTAAAAACCTAACTTTTTTTTAGAATGAAAAATGTTGCCAACACATTGAAATATAACGGGCCATTTCACAGTATTTTCTGAAAACGTAGAGTCCGCAACATGACACTTTTTTTGCTATAACTACGTAACTTAGTTTAATTATCACTTAATTTTATTTTCAAATAATGTGTTCAATGTATTATTTGAAAATAAAATTTAGTGATCATTAAACTGTAAATTACGTAGTTATAGCAAAAAGAGTGTCATGTTGCGGACTCTACGTTTGGAAAAAATACTGTGAAATGGCCCTAACACAAAAAATATTGGTTTAAAAATTTCAATTTCAAGTTCTATTATTTTGCGTTTTTTCTCAAGTGACCCATTTTGACGAAAATAGTTTTGGCACAATATTTTGTTCCAAAATTCTGTATATTTAAATAAATACCTAAATATTGCATACAATTGAAAGAAATTAAATTGCTTACTTATATGCTTCCTTGTCTAAAAAAAAAATTTCATTGCAGATATCCTAGATTTTATTACATCATATTTGTATTCTCGCGAATATTTCGCGAAATTTGCCTCGAATTTCGGGCTCTTTTTTTTCTGCAATAAACTGGCAACCCTAGGTACGACCTAGTACGACCTTTTACAACTCCACCGAAAGACAAGGCCTGAGCTCATGGTGACGTCATCGCAGGTAGGTGAACGCTAACAGCCAATAACAGTTCTTTTAAATATTTTATTGTATTCAAATCAAAATTTTAATCGCCAAATATTTACTGACAATTTCAAAAATGGCAGCAATTCTTTTTCCTTAATTCTTTTTAACTATTTAGTAAGGAAGCTGATATGTAAATATAAGGATGCTGTTGAAGCGATAAATGTATTCCAGTGCATCATTTCACTCTTTATGTGCGCAATTAAAACTGCGTAACTAGCAACTACTTCATAATTTAACCACAAAAATGCCATTCATGTGTTGCATTCCTGGATACAAGTCCAGTTACAGCTTAAACGAAAAGATGTCCTTTTTTTTGAGTTTCCAAGTGAACCATCACGGCTGGATAGATGGTTAAAATTAATTAATTCCAAAGAACACCTTCAAACCAACAAAATCATCTAGAGTAAGTCCATATTTCATTTTTATTCACAACGTGCACTGAATATTTTAAGTACAATTCTGTTTCCTGCCCCTACAATTATTTATGTGCGTCATCAACACTAACATTTGCGATAGCATGTAAATACGACATATTCACTAAATATTCACTACAAAACAAAGGGAAAAAATTCGAATCACTAATATACTGCAACATTAACTTTGCAACCTCAGGATATTTTGTGTGTTTCTGTGTCTTATTATGACGCGTGAAACAAGACTACACCATAATATAAGCAAGACCGTAGCCAGAATTTTTTTTCGGGGGGGGGGGGGGCCGTGGGCCTCCCCCTCTGGATACCGCCTTTTGTAAACCATATTTCGTTTGATTTTAAAAAATTTATGACGTCACAGTATATGATAGATTTTTGATACCATGTACAGTAGGTGCATTTTAGACTATCTTTGGTGAAGTTAGGGCAGTGTTTTTTGGGGGCTTTGGCTTCTTATCTTAAATTTTTGAAACTGATCTTACAACCATAACGTTTTGACTATCTCTGAAAGGGGGGTCCGGGGGAATTTTTTCGCAATTTAGCTCCTGAGAATGCAATTTTAGGCCCTTTCGGGACGTTAGAGGAAGGAGTTTCAGAAGTTCTCCCCAAAGAAAATTTTCGAAACTGCAGGCTTAAAAATGAAGTTTCAGTCTATCTTTGTCAATATTACTGGAGGCATAGACTGGATCGAGGGCTCTCCCCAGGAAACTTTTTGAAAACTGCCTAACAATGCAATTTCGAGATTCTTTAGTAATTTTAGAGAAAGCAGAAAAGAATTTGGTTTGTCTTCCCCCGCAAATTCTTCAAAATAAATTCTTATCTTTTGGGCTACTTTTGGTGTCGCTAGTGAGTGTTCGATGTCTTTTCCCTAAAAGTGTTTCTGAAACTGAAGTCTTAAATGTGTAATCTCTCTTTTCTTTCATTTTTTTTAAAATCTGTGATCTGAATTTTTTTCTCCGGGGGGGGGGGGGGGCAGTTGGTTATCTCTGAGGGGGCAGTGCCCTCCCCCCCTCCCCGGAGAGATGCCTGAAAGAAACACTGGTTGCATGTTGCATGATGAGATTATATTTTCAATTTCGCCCACAGAAGTATTACTTCAAAAAAAAAAAAAAAAAAGATGAGAGAGAGTTAACAGAAAACATACGTTGTTTTGAGAATTAATTACTCCCTATTCCGTTTTAGTTTTGACAATTTAAGCAATTTATACTTATTCTCAAGTTTCAAGCCTTCCATATTTTGTCATAACTAAATGTAAATAATTAAAAACTGGATGTTTTCTTTTTCCTTAACCTAAATGCTGCAAACTCCTTTTTTTTTATGTTTGAAGTCAAAAAGAGCTGTATAACTTTGATTTGCAGTCGTGGACAATTATAAAGCACTTCCAAAATTACTCGTATACTTTTACTTAGCCTAGTCATAAATTTACATTGAAGAAAAAAGATCTTGATTGGTTCTTCTTATTATATCGCTCATGGGCTGCAATTACGGCACAGCTCAAAAAATCATGTTTTGAGATAAGTGGGTTTAAACTTTTCATTGCTAAGGAAAAAACATAAAAGAAATGCTTTAGTTATTATTAAATCTTAAGGCCTAATATTGAATTATGAGTTATGCTAGTATTGCTGCTGAAAAAAATGTGTATTTTATATTTACAATCTGTTCTTAGTCCGAAACGCGAGTTTTTTTGAGTTGTGCCACTATTGCAGCCCATGAGCGATATAATAAGAAGAACCAATCAAGATCTTTTTTCTTCAATGTAAATTTATGACTAGGCTAAGTAAAAGTATACGAGTAATTTTGTCGCGGTATTTTTCACCTTCGCAATGTTATTGTAAACGCTCTATGGGACCATTCATAAACAGTGTCACACTTTCTTTCAATATATTTGATCCCCTTCCCCCCTTTGTCACAAGATATCACTCTCCAACACGCCCTACCCCCTTTGTCACATATCACGCTATATTACATGAGCACATGTACTTGCAGTGTTGTAGTTCAGAAATAAAGTACTTACGTTAAAGAATCAAATTTTTAATTTTATTTTTTAAGTTTTAATGACATTTGCGAGCATAACAATAATAATGATTACACTTGGGCTTAATTGGTATAAAATGAGATTAAGTTTAAAATAGAACAAGAAGTTCCGTCTAGAACTATACGAGCCTACTTTCCCGTATACACCAAATTCAAATTTATAATCTAGCTATCTCTTTCTCTCTCTTTCTTATTTATCTTTAGTTCTAATTATTGAAAATATACCTTTTTAAACGGATAATACATATTCATTCACTCACTCATTCATTCTTTCATTTATTCAGCCATGCATTTATTCATTCATTCGTTACCTCATTCAAGTGTTTATTCATTCATTTACGCATTCATGTATTTATTCACTCATTTATTTATATTTTCATTTATTCAATAATTTATTCATTCATTCTTTTCCTCATTCATTTATTCATTGATTTATTCTTTCACTCTTTCATTTATTTCATTATTTCACTCATTGAGTCACTGAGAAATATCCTTGAAAATCCCGATCAAAAAATTTTATAGCAAAATAGGCTCGTAAGTTCTGGATAAATTTTCTATTTCTACATGTTCTACGTTATAAGAGCTTTCCGATAAAGTTTGTTCTAAGCAAATCGGTCCGTTAGATCAGAATTTATATAGGGTTGAAATTTCCCCGTAAGCTCTGTGTTAATTTTTTGAACTGTTCAAAAATGAACAAAAACTGTTCAAATCAATATTTCACGCCGAGAACTCCTTTCAATAAGCTTGCAATAGGAACTTGGCTCTTGTGCCCAGAGTTTACAGAATTTGCTTCAATTTTGTCCATAGGCGCTAATGTTAAAATTTTTTGAACTGTTCAAAATTGAACAAAAAATTGTTCAAATCAAAAAGTAAAATATAGAAATGAGATGTCCTCGCCGAGATCTTTCGAATGCAAAAAGAATTTTTCCAATCGGACAATTCGTTCAAAAGTTATTAGGGGGGGACAGACCGACAGACAGACAGACAGACCGACAGACAGACAGACCGACAGACAGACAGACACACTTTTTCCCCTTCTCAATACACTACTTTCAAATTTTTTATTTTTCAATCTTTATTTAATTACTTCACTTATTTTTGACTTTTCTTGATTTTTAACGATATTTTCACGATACATTAAGCCTTCTTTCATGCTTTATTATTATTTTTTTTTACTTTTACGGGAAAGTAGGCTAAAAAAAGATAATTAGTGCATAATAGCAAAAAAAAAATAATTAATTGAATTCTAAAAAAACGAGGGGATCCATTTAGGCATTAGCTCCGAAAGTTCCTTTATCTTCTACTTCCACAATGTGGGTAGCTTTAAAAGAGTCGCCATTTCCACGAATGTAACCTTCGGGCAAGGATGGACAAAGCACCTAAACTGTTGTACGTATATTTATGGCAGATGTGGTGGCTTGCATTTTGCCAAAAAGGGATCAGTACATTTGCTGTTCTTGTTGTGTGGTCGGGTGATTAGAACATATGTAGCCCTTAGTCAAGGAATCAATCCGTTATCTGTTGATGACACGACACGGGGGACCTACCGTCTTTAGAATTGAGGGAAAGCATCTTATTTTGAGTTCTGGTTTATAGATCCTGGATTTTTGAAGCGCCGTCTTGTCGTTTCCTCCTTTGTAAAACAGAGAACCTACCCCCCCCCCCCCAAGCTCCCGAACAGGTTGGTTTGAGGAACAAAAAAAATTTTTTTTTTTGTTACATTTTTTTTTCATACAAGTTAAAAATTTCGAAAGTATTTCGGAGGGGGGGGGGGGGGGTCGGGCCCGTCGGCACCCCCCCTGCCTACGGCCTTGAATATAAGATAACTTAGAAGTCGTGATACATATTATTTGAAACAACATAATTTAAGAATACGAAATGGCGAATAAAAAAAATCCGCTCTTTAAAATTATTTCAAATAACTAAATTTACTAATATGATGAATTCTGCTTCCAAACTGAATAACTGAATACTTGGCATAAGAAACAATGGTATTTTCATGTAACGGCATGACCAAAGATTATCGCCAAAGATTTAAAACCTTATGGCAGGAATATATCGCCAATATTGAATGAAAAAAAAAAAAAAAAGAAACAGCAGTGACCTTAAAATATTTTTTCAATAATAGAAATTATAAATTCGCCAATGAAAGAGTA
Organism: Octonoba sinensis; assembly: GCA_038502835.1. NCBI lineage: Eukaryota > Metazoa > Arthropoda > Arachnida > Araneae > Uloboridae > Octonoba > Octonoba sinensis. Next base: position 69,941,520 of record CM076604.1, read on the forward strand.
TCACGTTTATATTGGCGATAGTTAAACAATTTTTGGAAAAAAATAGAACCGACTTCAAATTATAAATTGCGCTAAAAAGTGAAAAATAAATTAATTCTTTAAACAACATCGATGTGACTTTTAAACATAGTTTGAGAAGTCGGTGCAAAATTAGTATAGATAAAATCTTTTGTAATCATGAATCAATTACCAATATAAATGACCCATAATTAGCAACAGTTTCATATGAAGTAGCATGGTGTAATGGTAATTAGGCACATAATTTTGCACCGACTTTTAAAACTATGTTTTAAAGTCACATCGATGTTGTTTAAAGAATTAATTTATTTTCCCCTTTTTAGCGCAATTTATAATTTGAAGTCGGTTCTATTTTTTTCCAAAAGTTATTTTATTTTATTCTTTTTAGTGTAAATACATTTTTTATATAAATACTCTATTTTTAAAAAATCCATTTCAAAAGGCAAACTTTCTTTGAATGAATAATACTAAAAACTAATCATTTGTATGAAAAATTCCGTTTTGAAGTCGATTTTAGCAAACAAACTTATTGGATTTAATTTTTGCTTCAGAGAAGCCTTCAGTCAAAATCTTGCTGTAATTGCATTTATTATAGCACAATGGCAACAAAAACTTTTTTAACAATGAGTTTTATATTTATTAATAGTTTTCCCAACAAAGAAAAATCAAGTCAAGCCTTTCCAATTAAAATAATTATTTTTCAACGTAACGTTTTTCTAAAAAACAAATGTAGTCAAATTGATGTGCGATATTTGAGTTAGACGGCCCTCTATCTGTTAAAGAAAAAGTCATCAAATTCGGTTCATTTAGTCAAAAGTTATTTATGAAAAATAAAAAATGACCTTATTTCTGCCCATAACTTTTCTTCTAATTATCGAATATGGTAAAACAAAGGTATGGGACCTATGGGAAACCACCCTCGATTGATTAAAAAAAAATCATGAAAATCGGTTCATCCGGTGAGAAGTTATAAGTGGACAAACAAACAAACAAAAAAAAAAAAAACGACATACATACAATATGAATGTATAACCTCCTTCCTTTGTGAAGTCGGTTAAAAAATTCAAAATAATGCTTTGTAGCAAAAAGTAGTTCGAAATTACTAAGAAAAAGATGTTATGAATAAACTTTTCTTATTGAATATGCATGCACCACTGAACGTTCTAAGTCATGTGTAAGCTGACATAATATAACAACTTGTTTAAAATAATTATAAAAAAAAAAAAAAAAAAAAAAAAAAAAAAAAAAAAAACATAAAATTTTGCGCTGTTTCTAAACTAAAATGTTGTTGATCACTTTTCGAGGAAAAAAAGGAAGGCTTTCGTATATGCTTTCCAAAATGTTTTCGAATTTTAATAGATAAGTAAAAATAAAGTTAACGATGATTTGTTGACACTTTCTCAGAGAATTAATCTAAATGATTTTAACTGTAGGCCCTGGGCTTGTCGAACAATATAATTTTCGAGCCCTCTGATATATATATAAATACTGCCAAATTAACTTTTCTAAAACAGCAGATTTCGCAGTGTTTCTTTCACGGAAGTTGCTTATTCAGGAAAGAGATATATGCAAGAGCATTCGCTTTATTTCCTTGAAAGTTGGACAAAAATGTATACTCGAAACAAAGAGCAATTTTTGACACATTCGATTTTTTTCTTTTTCATTTTGTTAGAATTTTCACACAAACTAGATAATTATAAAGTTGAAAAACTTTTGCTTTTTTTTTCTTCATTAATTTAAATTTCTATACAAAAAGGATATTCGTTCTTACGACAACAACTCCTCTGAAATTTCCATCAACCATCCATGAAGGAAACATCATTTCTTTCAAAGCACCAACTTTTAACGTACACTCTTTTGTTTTGAAACACTGGACTCGGGCTGATATTTCGCAAATTCCCTTTCATGAAACTCCGAAGCGAAATCATTCCATTCAGCTTCCATCAACATGTGTGCTCTGCGGCTTTGAAATGTTTACATTTGAACTGTTGTTACTGCTCATCATTTTTATCTTATCTGGCAGAAAGCTAGATTGCTATGTTTGGCTAGTTATTTCGGATTTGGTGAAATTAATATTAATCTATTTCGTGAACTTTCCTTGGGAGACGTAAAAATAATTATAAGGGACATAGCGCAAAAGTATGCAGCCGAATATTATTCGAAGCTTGAGCATCGAGTGGCGGGAAAAAACCCGACTCTCTTCTTCGTATTTGGAGATTTTTTTAGACTAGAGACTCATGAAATCTGAAATGTGTCATTTTATTAGGGATAATGTACTCTATAAAATTCCATTATTAACTTTTTGTTGAGGGGTCATCTTTACATTAAAATCATTATCAACTTCAAAATGTTGAATGACACGTCCCCCTTTTTTTTGATACATTTGTATTCAGTATCAAAATTTTACCTAGTGTACTAGTATACTTCGTATAATTTGGTTGACCCGATGCTGCTGAATTTAATTGAGAAAAGAAAACACGTCTGTTTATGCTTAAACGTCTAAACTAAAATAGGTATGGATTTTTTTAACATAAAAATATGAGTTAACCCAACAATAAAAACGTATGTTTTAAGGTCGAAAATATTATTGTAATTTCTTATGAGTTATGAAATAATTTTTCCGAAAAGTATGATTTGAAACCGTATTGTATTTGAATGAAAAATTAACCTAGATGGGCTTTTAGAAGTGTACATAAAAGTTCGGCTCAAAATGTTCAGTAGTTTTTATGATACTTAATACTTACATAATGTGTCAAACACTGGGGCATAAGGTGTCAATTACAGGAGCATTGAGTGGATATAAAATAAAAATTCATTAAAGAAAACTTAATTACCGAGCGGATGAACTTTAACATATATATGGTCCGGAATGTGTCTATTAAAACATATATTAATTCAAAAACTATGTAAAGGTAATTTCTGACGATTAAACAATTCAAAATGCGATGAAACACTCTATAGGTGTCAATCACTGGTGCAGTCACCCTATAATAGATTTACGCTTATGGCTAAATCCAAGATTTCGGACCACACTAAAACGTCGTACAAAGAAAATCGTCTTATAAACGATACTCCACTATATATATATATATATATATATATCTTCACAGGGAGCTCCGACGGCAGGGAGGGGGAGACGAACTGCATCGGTCCTCCTAGTAGGCATCGAATCTCCGATGTCCAACCGATTTTTAAGTACCCAGAATCAGATCTGTTCACTGTTTCATGAAAGATCCAGTTACCCGGTATGTCAAATTTAATTTTTTAAATGTAATTAAATCTTGAATACTTATGTAAATTACTAACTTCCTACGTATTTGGGAGCTGTGGAATGTTTATGAATATGCACAGAATTTATAAGTTTTAAACATCAGCGCGGATGTTTGTTACAGATTCGTCAAACACGGGACACGGTGTATTCGGCAAAATCAGTAGAACAAGTAAGGTATAGACCTACTCGTTGCCTCCGTCCCTCCACTCCCCTCGCCTCAAAGCAAAACCCTGGGTGCGGTACAAATATGTATGGGTGATTCTCACGAAATATGAAAAAGCACTGTCACTCTAATACTACACTTCAAAATTTCAAAAATAATAGTTAAAAAAAAACTTTAAATCGGGTGACTCTTTAGGGGGGGGGGGGTGTTAGAGGGTGACACCTGAAATGAGATAAAGAGGTTTTGAAAAATTCCTATACTTGAATACTTGAGCAAAGTATTCAAGTGATAGCAGCAACAATTTTATTGATGCTATTTCAACGTATAACAGAAAAGAAATATAGTTTACTGAAAGTCATACCAAATAAATGCAATACGATTCTTTAAGATTTTTTTTTGCACTACTAAAAATATAATACTTTTATGTGTGTTAATGGGGGGGGGGGCATTAATTACTGTCCCCTTTGAGAACCATCTTACGAACGCCACTGCATCCAAATCACATCTGTGATAAAAATATATATATTAGTGAGTTTTATGGAATTTCAAATTTATAAAGGCTTTGCTGATAATAGCAAACTTTACTGCAAATAGTTGAGCATTAATTTTATTAATGTGAGACCTTTTTATTGAATTTTTATATATTTTATTTGCTGTTCAAAATAACACAAGTATGAGTGCTTTTCATTTTAAAAATCATAAACTAAGGATCTCATTTAATAAGTATTATTCATTTTTAGGTGAATTACGATATTTTACTTATTGAAAGCTTCACTTTACCATTTTTTAAGGCAAATGTATTTTTCGACATCCTTTTTGTCTTTTTTATTGTTTACAGACGAATTAGTTTGGTGTGTTTCAAAATAAAGCTATTTATCATTTTATTAGGTTAGATGTATATTATGCTACTTTTAAATAACTAATTAATGTTTAGTTATTTTATTTTGTTAATTTCCATCTAATCTGACAAGCTTTTTCTGTTCTATAAAGGTTGCAGAAGGTGTGTGTTATATATTTCATTTATCTTTATTATATTTCATATTTATTTAATATTGTGTTTATTAATTATCGTATCCAGTTCTTAATATTTAAAATAATTACTTTTAACTTCCAATATTTTTAATGCTACTACTTTTACTAACCCCTTTTCGCTCGAAGTACGAATACAGGAGTTACGTTGCGTGTATATGTTGTATATAATGAGTATATTAATGTATTGTAAATAAATGTAGTTATGTGTTTGTCAGGATTTCATCAAAGTATTATTCTAAGACTTTCTACAGCATTTTAACAATACAATTCCACGCAACTACAAAAAAGTAGGCGATGAGAACTTTGAGACGAACCTACGAAGAAAGATAGCAGTAATATAATAGTGTGACTTTTTAAAAGACGTTTAAGTGAAATAAGGCATTTTAAATAACCAGTTTGCTATTCCTTGGACTTTAAATCAAACTAATAGAAAGCGAGTCAGTTTTAGTTGTTTTTAATTTCTAATATAATTTGTCTTTGATAAAATATGTGTATTTTAACACTAAATTGTACAATTTTAAGATAACTTTTAAGGAATATATTGTGTGGAAACATGTGAATTAATCCCCTAATCTACCAAATACCTCAGTAATTCCAAATATTAATACGGCCTGAGCCATCGACCTACTATTTTCTTCTATGAAAAATAAAAACTGCATTATTACCCGAACGATATCAGAATTTCTTCTTTCTGGCAACCCTCGGCGCTAAGCTCAAAGTGATGTTGAACCGGCCAGAAGAATGTAGTGCCAAGTGCCCAGTTTCAGTTTTCTTGGAACATGTGTAATGTCTCGATGCAATTATTTGCTATTTTGATTGGATTAACCTTTTTCAGTGCCACAGGAGGTAAGTGGTGATGATTAGGTTTATTTATATACTCTCTTTTATCGTCTTTAACAGTAAAATATATTATCATGGTATCTTATAATATTTAAAAAAAATTCTCGTGATATGAAGTCACGAGAAATTTTGCAAATAAAATATGAGCCTGTTTTGCTTTAATTAAGTACATACATTCAAGGTAACTTTGATCCACAATTTCTCTATTTTTAACTGCGCTATTCATACTTTAGTAATGTTATGACATTTATTGGCTTAACATTAAAGAAAGATTTGAAAGTGTTGTATAGTTATTATAAATTAAGGAAAAAAATTGTTTAGAAAAAAACATCTAAAATGAATTGTTAACCTGATTCAAATTTATCCTGACACTCAGGGTAATTTAGAACGTCGTCAGAAAAGAGATTGTATTTTAAAAAATATTTTAGTTGTGCAGCTTTGAACAAGAAAAAGCAAATTTCTAAAGATTTAAATTCTCAACATCACTGGTGGGGCGGGGGAGGAGGGATTATTTCAATAATTCATAATGGTGCATAGGACAACTTCAAAAACGTCAATGTCTAAGGTTTCAATAACTTCAAACCAACATTCAAAAATAGCTACCAAGCAGTAACTTCAGAATTATTGGCTGATACAATTATCTGTATACAGTGCGGTAAACTTATTTTGTAAAATTGAAAATGGAAATTTGGTTTTATAGCCTAGCCAACAAAGTGCAGCACTAGACCTTCTATTTGTTTTTGTTTTTTCGGAGGGGGGGGGGGGAGAGTTGAAAAAATAACAACAATAATTATTATTATCAGAGAATGATTTAACTATAACTAGATTTCTCCCAGCGGTCGAAATTCGACCGTAATTCATTAAATTTTTCAAGTTCAGCTTGAACGTTTAAGAGTAAACATTTCACAGTATTTTCTAAAAATGTAGAGTCCGCAACATGACACTTTTTTTGTTTAATTATTAACTAATATTTAACTAAATTTTATTTTCAAATAATGTGCTCAACACATTATTTAAAAATAAAATTTGGTGATAATTAAATTGTAAATAACGTAGTTATAACAAAAAAAGTGTCATGTTGCGGACGTTTGGACAAAATACTGTGAAATGGCCCTTAAACAACTTTTAGACATTTTTCCTGTTTGACGTTTTGTTTTATTCAATTAGCGATAATCTCTCGTCAGTGCAACTTATTGACTACTGAGATACTTATTTGATTTAAAGCATTTGTAACACACATTATACATAAATTTTTATCTTTCTGCGCTACTTCTCCTGTAAATAAATTAAAACAAAAAGTTTCGTGCCATCCTATTATTATTGAGGAAATTAGAAACACAAGCACTCACTTTTTGAATTTGAACCAAGAGTTCAAAACGCTAATGTAAATAAAAAGTCATAAAACGTTGATTCGAAGTAAAATAACGCGTCACCGCACTTACTGTTCCCCTTTATATTTATTATATTAGACGCTGCTAGCTTCAAATTGTATTTCGCTTTGCTTGACGTTGCACTGGATAAACAACCTAACTGACTTATCATATATGCATATATATTTTGGAAATTGAATTAACACCTTAAGATTTGTATTATTTTTCTTTGACATTCACTTAATAGCGTACACTTTATCTTTTATTTTCTTCTCGACATTTCGTCTTCGAATTATAAGTTATAAAAAATGCTTTGCGTATTGTATAACTATTGTAGATTGTAGTAGTTTGAAAGTATGACGAATAAAGACTGCTAAAAAAAACTTCGAATCTACGTCGAAATTGGGAGGGGGGAATTATTTCTAACTTTATTTAGTGATAGCACTAAAACTCATCAAAAGAAAAAAGAAAATCGGTTGACAAACAGAGGAGAAAATGGTATTTTCTTGTTTTGTCTTTGCCGATTTATTTACTATAAAAGGGAGAAGCTTGGTTTTATCACCTTTTAAAATTGGTCTCGAGACTCTGAATAAGGTTTGTTATACGTAGTCTATAAAAACGTGTTTACATAGCCTGCAAATTTTGTCTATTGGGTTTATGGAGGATATTTTTTAGAATATGTAGTGGAATGTGGGGCAAAGTGAAATAATTAAGATAAGTGAAATTTTAGTGATTGAAAGAAAGATAAGTGATTAAGTGAAATAGTTTACATTTTTCAAAATGAAAACCTTGGAAATTCATTTTGAATGTAACAGTACATAAAGAGAGAATTATTAATTTAGTAACAAAACTTGTATTAAAATATTATTTTTCATTATAACTAGTAAATTGGTCTGTTTAAATAAAAGTGGAAAATTACATTTTTGCCACATATTGCTTGCAATAAATGGAATTTTTTTTTACGGAATTCTGAAGTACACCTGTGAATTTATATCCGTCCTTATGGTAATCCAAATAACATGTGAAGATTCATATTTAAGAGTACATGGGCTTAAAAATACTTTTTATTAAACATGAATAACTAAATGATTGAATGACTGATAAAACCAGAGAATGAATAAATGAATTAATGAATGTAAAACAAATGAATGATTCATTAACTGAACGCATGAAAAATCTACTTAACAAATGAACAACTAAATGAATTAACAATTGAATGAATAAATAAATGAAAGATAAATTTAGTTATCTGATGACTGGTGTAGGGACAAAGTGAAATAAAATACTACTTCATTTTGTCCCATATTCTCATGACAAATTGAGGAGCGTTTTTACAAAGCGATACAACAAACAAATAATTCATTTTTTTTTGCCGTTTTGTATATTATTTCTATATCTGAATATGCCTGCATCAACGAATTTTCTAGAAACGATACATAAACCATTGAAAAAGTACAGCTGAGTTGACTAGTTTTTTCAAAGTGATATATCTACATTTTTAGAAAATACTGTGAAATGTTTACTCTTAAACGTTCAAGCTGAACTTGAAAAATTTAATGAATTACGGTCGAATTTCGACCGCTGGGAGAAATCTAGTTATAGTTAAATCATCCTCTGATAATAATAATTATTGTTGTTATTTTTTCAACTCTCCCCCCCCCCCCCTCCGAAAAAACAAAAACAAATAGAAGGTCTAGTGCTGCACTTTGTTGGCTAGGCTATAAAACCAAATTTCCATTTTCAATTTTACAAAATAAGTTTACCGCACTGTATACAGATAATTGTATCAGCCAATAATTCTGAAGTTACTGCTTGGTAGCTATTTTTGAATGTTGGTTTGAAGTTATTGAAACCTTAGACATTGACGTTTTTGAAGTTGTCCTATGCACCATTATGAACTTATTTTTTCAAAACGATACATCATACGATTCGTTTCTTGTGTTGCTGCCTTTTACTGTCAAAATCTTGTGATTATTGCACGACATTGCATCATACTTTTACATTAGTTTGAATCAATGCATAATCAATCCTTTATGTAAGTACAAGTCAGTGTTTTATACAAAATTTAACCTTGGATTCGGAAACCCTCATCAAGATACTTACAAGGCGTTTTTAATGAAAATTAAAAACGAAAATTATTTACAGATAAAAAACTCCATCGCCTGCACAAGTTGAGGGCTAAAAAGTTCTTTAGTCTACTCAATAACACTCCAGATGGGGATAAAATTATTAAAATTTGTTTTGATTGCCAGCAGAACCAACCCCTTCCAAAATTAAGTGTTGGAGAAGTATTTTACTCTCGTCAAGTCTGGTTGTACAATTTTTGCATACTGCAACATAAACCTAAAGCGAAACAGACCAAGGGCTGTATAGAGTTTTATGTTTGGCTAGAACATCAGAGCGGCCGAGGAGTTAATGAGATAGCATCTGCACTTCAACATTACTTAAAAAACATAAAAGTATGCTTTGGAGAAAAGAAAAATTTGAAGCTTGAACTGTACTCCGATTCTTGTAGCAGTCAAAATAAAAATTTTATCATGTTATCCATGCTAGCGAATTTCATAACGACTAGTAAAGTTTTCATGAGCTACGGTGCCGTTCATAAATGACGTCACTCTTTTTTTCCATATATTTGACCCTCCTCCCCCCTTTGTCGCAATATGTCACACTTCAGCGGACCCCCCCTCCTCCCCTTTGTCACGCATCACGCTATGTTGCATAATGCATGATCTCATACTTCTTGTTACCACCTCCCCTCCCCTTGTCACACTTTGTCACAATTTCACGAATCCCCTCGAAGCGTGACATCATTTATGAATAATCCTTAAACCACATTTTTCCTTTTCGAGGTCATAGTTTTATGCCTCCTGCCAGAGTATTTGGAAGGGTTGAGAAGGACTGCAGACGACGTGAAGTCATTGTTTCGCAAAAAGAATATTATCCTATTTTAAATAAACATGGCAAAGCCAACGAATTGGGTAAAAATTGGTTTACTTATGCAAGGCTGAACTTGATCAAGTTAGTTAACAGTTAACGATCAAGTTCAGCCCTGACTTATGACATGAAAGAAAAGGCTAAAAAAATTATAAAGGCTAAACTGCCATTTAAAAAAAAATCAAACACGGTTAATATACATTACTACAGATGTTTCCCGTACTTAAAAAAAATATTGGAAGTTGGAGTTCAGTATGCATATTCTGCTGCTCCAGTAATCGCAGAAATATAGAAGAAAAGCAAATCTTTATTGCTGTTTTGATTGTGTAAACTTACCTAAAACCAACATCGTATCTGTAATAAAAAATAATTTCACGTTAAGAAAGCACAAATTAGCATTAAGATGCAGATGATATACGTTTCGGGATTGCTTGGAATCCAAGCAATCCCGAAACATACGTCTTACATTTTGTGATATTTCTGATGACCTCCAGGGTTCTGCTCCTGAGGACGACAATATTCGACGTAACGATGATGAAGAACCAGTTATATAATAAGCCCTTCAACTAATATTGTATCGGATGTTTTCAAACCGAGACATTAAAGTAAAAAAAACTCGTACTTTTGTGACCTCGTTATTTCAGTTAATTTATTATTTTTGTTCTCTCTATAAGTTAAAATATAAAATTAAAATAACGATCGAATAAACTTGCATTCTTATATAACCCATATACCCCATGCCTAATAAATAAATAAATTCGTCTATTGAAATTTTTTTTTTTTTTTTTTTTATGATGTATCATTTTGTAAAAACGCTCCTCAATTGTACTAAACTGAAATGAAAACCAGCCTAACATAAAATAAATTAAAACTGCATTGAACATTAGTAGGTCTTAATTAATATTTAAAATGTTAATGCTAAATAATAATTAATATTTATAATGTTAATAATAAATATTTTATGTCGGCAAAAAATATTGTCGACCTAACGCAAAGTATTACAAGAGTCTTAAATTTTGAAAATGGCTTGTATTAACATATAACTTGGTCTTTAGAGTTAACTATTTTTTGACTGGAAGCTACTATATGTTATGTAACATAGTTAATATGTTATTAAGGTGGTCGTGCAAACAGAGTACATATTTTACCATTTCACTTTGTCCCACGTCTTCTTACTAGAAAAGTTTACTTCGACTGTGTAGTTTGAATTCTGAAAATTTCTATTTATCGCAAGTAAGCAGCAGTCCTACTACTTACTTGCGGAGTAATTCACAGCTTAATTCCTGCTAATAACAGCTTAAATAAACAGCTTAATTCTTGCTAATTCACAGCTTAGAGTGGACCTATTAAATACAGTAAAATCCCGTTATACCGCGCCTCAGTATACCGCGGAATCGGATATACCGCGGTGACTATCATGTCCCCCGACGTTTAAACCAATTGCCATTTCAAGGTGATTCCTTATTTACCATTGTAAATAAAGCCCAGCCCGTGCACACAAATATTCTAGCCAAAGAGCACCCATCCCCCACCAGACACAATAACAGATAAAGCCCTATTATGATAGTTATGTTATAACACGGGTGCCAAACATGTCCCCCGATACCCGCGTTTTAACGGAGTTTACTGTAGTTTTTTCATGTGGTAAAATATAAAAAATGGCGCTAAAGATGAAGATTACGTTTTGCGCCGGCATGAAAAATTTTGATGTAAGAAATTATTTTCTTTTTCCTTCAGCATAAGCTCATTAATTGATGTATTGTTGTAATAATGTATCAGATAATTGAAATTAAGAGCTGAAATCTTTTAATTAGGATGAAACAACAACATTTCAAACATTTATAAATCTATTTTTAACACTGTTTTATTGTAATAGAAATAAAATTTCACGTTAATTTAAAGCACAAGTGAGCATTAAAACGCAGACATGTTTCGGGATTGCTTGGAATCCCTTTTTCAATGCGACAGGGAGCTTCTAGATGCAAAACATCCAAAAGAAGCAGACAAAACAACAAAACAGAGCTTATATAGCCAAGGAATTAACTGTAAACCAATGAGAATTAAGGCAGTGTGAAGTGGAAGTAGAAGTAACAGGGAAGGTAACAATAAGAGAGCAACAAACGAATCCATTGAAAGTACAGGAAGTAAAAAGGAATATCAATAAAAACAAAGCAAAAAAGACGACAGCATGCATAAAAATGTGAAAATACATGAAAATTTCAAAAATAATAAAATAAAATACAAAGAAAAAAATGGAAATAAAATATGTACAGAATATACCAAAACAAAAAGCAAAACAAATTACAGATGTAAAGGAGGGGGAGGGGGGGGGGGAGAAAAAATAGACAAAAAAAAAAAAAGGAAAACTAACGAGAAAACCAAGAAAGAACAACAATTTAAAGGAACTTATGCCAGACCTGTGAAAAATAAGGAGTTGAGGAAGAATCATTAACCAAATTAGAACTATTCCTGTTAATATGATAAGGTTCCCAAAAGTCAAGCTTTAAAGGGGAAGAACATTTTTGAATGATTTTCCCAGAATTGAAATCAAAAGAGTGGTTGGAATTCCAACAATGTTGAGCAATACTAGACTTATTTAACTCTTGCTTTCGTACATAACCTTTATGCTCATTTAACCGAATTTTCAGAGCACGTCTTGTCTGTCCAATGTAAGAAAGGCCGCAACGGCAACTAATTTGGTAAATACCCCTAGTGTTAAGTTGATCGACAGGATCTTTAAGAGAAGAGAAGGAAAGTTTGTTGCTAGGAGCAAAAACGACTTGAAATTGAAACCTTTTTAGGATTTTAGCAATACGAAAACTGACAGAATGAAAGAATGGTAACACAACCAAATTCTTTCTAGCAACCACATAATTGGGACCAGAAGTTTTTTTAGAAAGTTTGTTATGAATAGAATCAATTAAAGAGTGAGAAAATCCTCTATCAACAGCTACAGCTTTCAGATAGTTGAGTTCAATCTTGAGAAGCTCAGGAGAAGAGCAAATATTAATCGCACGATGGACAAGAGCATTAAAAGCCGAATATTTTTGGTTGGGAGGATGAGACGACAGTCTGAGAGGAGGTAAAGAAACAGCGAAAGGTTTACGATATACAGAAGTAGTGAAACCAGACTCACTCCTAGAAATCAAAACATCAAGAAAGGCGAGGCTACTATTAAGTTCTTTCTCACAAGAAAACTGGATATTAGGATCAATGGAGTTCATAATAGAAAGAGCATCATCAATACCTAACAAGTTACTGTCCGTTAGGACAAAACAATCATCCACATAACGAACATAAAATTGAAATTGCAATTTCTGGAATAGTTTTTCCTCAAAATAATGCATATATAAATCACTTAAAATAGGACTAAGAGGACTTCCCATAGCCAGGCCATCAACCATAGCATAGAATTTACCATTAAATACAAAAGTGCTCTGTTGCAAGCACACACGAGTAAGAAAAACTAATTCCTCAATTTCCACAGAAGTAAAATGGAATTCAGAAAGCCTATTCCTGAGGCAAGTCAAAGCACCATCAACAGGAACATTAGTAAACAAAGAATCAACATCAAAAGAGGCCATAACCGAATTATTCGGAACGAAGTTATGAAGTTTCTTAACAAAATCGGTGGAATTTTTAACAGTGAAAACATTCCGACTCCTAAGTGGAGAAAACACAGAAACTAAATACTTGGAAAGTTTATATGAAGCAGTGCCAATATTGGAAACAATTGGTCTGAAAGGAATACCTGCCTTGTGTACCTTCGGTAAAGCATAGAAACGCGCACAATTAGCAACAGAAGGAATCACAGAACGTTTAGCAATCAAAGGAATAGAATGAACAGACTTAACAGCAGAAGAAATAGTTTTCAACTAATTGTCGCTAGGATCTTTATAAATTTCAGAATAAGGACCAGAAGCAATTAGGTCATCACTTTTTTCAACATAAGATGATTTATTAAGAAAAACAATCTGACCACCCTTGTCAGCTTTGGTAATGACCAAATCAGAATTTGAGACTAAATTATTAACACAGCGTTTCACAGAATGGGTAAAACCAATATTAGGAACTTTTGAATTGAAATCAACATTGGAAGCAATAAGATGCCGAATTGACTCTTTTTGAGTGGAAGTTAAGGCACTAAATTTGAAAGCTTTTTCAACCGGAGCAATAAGTTCAGAAAAAGAAGGCTTTTTAGCCAGATCAAAGTTGTTATTACATTTTAAAGCATTAATTTCATTACTATTCAAAGGAAATTTCGAAAGATTTACAACCGCATTCCTATTAACAAGAGGCAAATCAGCCGAAACAGGAACATTTGAATCGTTACACAACTTGGTAAATTTCTTATTTAAAGTAATTTTGTGACTGTCAGATGAATGAAGATCTGATTTGCCTCTTGTTAATAGGAATGCGGTTGTAAATCTTTCGAAATTTCCTTTGAATAGTAATGAAATCAATGCTTTAAAATGAAATAACAACTTTGCTTTGGCTAAAAAGCCTTCTTTTTCTGAACTTATTGCTCCGGTTGAAAAAGCTTTCAAATTTAGTGCCTTAACTTCCACTCAAAAAGAGTCAGTTCGGCATCTTATTGCTTCCAATGTTGATTTCAATTCAAAAGTTCCTAATATTGGTTTTACCCATTCTGTGAAACGCTCTGTTAATAATTTAGTCTCAAATTCTGATTTGGTCATTACCAAAGCTGACAAGGGTGGTCAGGTTGTTGTTCTTAATAAATCATCTTATGTTGAAAAAACTGATGACCTGCTTCTGGTCCTTATTCTGAAATTTATAAAGATCCTAGCGACAAGGAGTTAAAAGCTATTTCTTCTGCTGTTAAGTCTGTTCATTCTATTCCTTTGATTGCTAAACGTTCTGTGATTCCTTCTGTTGCTAATTGTGCGCGTTTCTATGCTTTACCGAAGGCACACAAGGCAGGTATTCCTTTTAGACCAATTGTTTCCAATATTGGCACTGCTTCTTATAAAACTTTCCAAGTATTTAGTTTCTGTGTTTTCTCCACTTAGGAGTCGGAATGTTTTCACTGTTAAAAATTCCATCGATTTTCTTAAGAAACTTCATAACTTCGTTCCGAATAATTCGGTTATGGCCTCTTTTGATGTTAATTCTTTGTTTACTAATGTTCCTGTTGATGGTGCTTTGACTTGCCTCAGGAATAGGCTTTCTGAATTCCATTTTACTTCTGTGGAAATTGAGGAATTAGTTTTTCTTACTCGTGTGTGCTTGCAACAGAGCACTTTTGTATTTAATGGTAAATTCTATGCTATGGTTGATGGCCTGGCTATGGGAAGTACTCTTAGTCCTATTTTAAGTGATTTCTATATGCATTATTTTGAGGAAAAATTATTCCAGAAATTGCAATTTCAATATAATGTTCGTTATGTGGATGATTGTTTTGTCCTAACGGACAGTAACTTGTTAGGTATTGATGATGCTCTTTCTATTATGAACTCCATTGATCCTAATATCCAGTTTTCTTGTGAGAAAGAACTTAATAGTAGCCTCGCCTTTCTTGATGTTTTGATTTCTAGGAGTGAGTCTGGTTTCACTACTTCTGTCTATCGTAAACCTTTCGCTGTTTCTTTACCACCTCTCAGACTGTCGTCTCATCCTCCCAACCAAAAATATTCGGCTGTTAATGCTCTTGTCCATCGTGCGATTAATATTTGCTCTTCTCCTGAGCTTCTCAAGATTGAACTCAACTATCTGAAAGCTGTAGCTGTTGATAGAGGATTTTCTCACTCTTTAATTGATTCTATTCATAACAAACTTTCTAAAAAAACTTCTGGTCCCAATTATGTGGTTGCTAGAAAGAATTTGGTTGTGTTACCATTCTTTCATTCTGTCAGTTTTCGTATTGCTAAAATCCTAAAAAGGTTTCAATTTCAAGTCGTTTTTGCTCCTAGCAACAAACGTTCCTTCTCTTCTCTTAAAGATCCTGTCGATCAACTTAACACTAGGGGTATTTACCAAATTAGTTGCCGTTGCGGCCTTTCTTACATTGGACAGACAAGACGTGCTCTGAAAATTCGGTTAAATGAGCATAAAGGTTATGTACGAAAGCAAGAGTTAAATAAGTCTAGTATTGCTCAACATTGTTGGAATTCCAACCACTCTTTTGATTTCAATTCTGGGAAAATCATTCAAAAATGTTCTTCCCCTTTAAAGCTTGACTTTTGGGAAGCTTATCATATTAACAGGAATAGTTCTAATTTGGTTAATGATTCTTCCTCAACTCCTTATTTTTCACAGGTCTGGCATAAGTTCCTTTAATTTGTTGTTCTTTCTTGGTTTTCTCGTTAGTTTTCTTTTTTTTTTTTGTCTTTTTTTCCCCCCCCCCCTCCCCCTCCTTTACATCTGTAATTTGTTTTGCTTTTTGTTTTGGTATATTCTGTACATATTTTATTTCCATTTTTTTCTTTGTATTTTATTTTATTATTTTTGAAATTTTCATGTATTTTCACATTTTTATGCATGCTGTCGTCTTTTTTGCTTTGTTTTTATTGATATTCCTTTTTACTTTCTGTACTTTCAATGGATTCGTTTGTTGCTCTCTTATTGGTACCTTCCCTGTTACTTCTACTTCCACTTCACACTGCCTTAATTCTCATTGGTTTACAGTTAATTCCTTGGCTATATAAGCTCTGTTTTTGTTGTTTTGTCTGCTTCGTTTGGATGTTTTGTATCTAGAAGCTCCCTGTCGCATTGAAAAAGGGATTCCAAGCAATCCCGAAACATATGTCTGCGTTTTAATGCTCATTTGTGCTTTAAATTAACGTGAAATTTTATTTCTATTACTGTTTACTTGCACAAAGTTAAATTATTATTCAGTTTTATTCTCACATCTTTCACTCGTATAGAACTCAATAGATGGCAGAACAAGTCTAAGCAGTAGATTTATGAAGCATTTTCTTTTGCCTTTTAAGCAGTAGAAAATTGTTCTAGAAAATGCAAGTTCCCTAATTTTATAGGTTTGTTCATTTTAGTAAATTTAAAGAAAATTAGATCTGGTTGTGTAGAAAAAGCTGAAATTACTTTGAAGAAAGAAATGATTTGTATATCTCAAAAATTTACTGCCATAGCTTATTTTTCATTAATAGTATAATTCTTAATTTATATTTCAAGTGTTACAAACTTTTTGAAACAATATATTTGCATGCCATCTCAACTATTTTTAATGACTTCCTGTTATTCAATTGTAGATTTTTCCCGTTATTTCTTCTTTTTTTTGTTGTACTACGAAATGAAGTATAATTTTTGGATAGTGTATGATTTTTTACTCTGCATCATAATTAAAGTTATTACTATCCAATAGCTTTATTAACCAATTGTGAAGTTACTAGTTACTCATTACTCTCCGCAGAGGTCGCGCCGCAGAATGCGCCATTAAGATTAGGGGGGGGGGGGGGCTTGGTCGACTATTTGGCCGATAAGGGGTTGTCATTTTCAGGAAGGTTCCAGAGGTCTTTTTAGAGGGTGTGCCATCACTCTGAGGGGAAAGGGGGCATCCCTGTAATTGAGGCATAACCAATACTTTTTAGCCTACGTTGCTGTAAAAGTCAACAAAAGTAATAATAGAAGTATGAAAGAAGTTTCAGGGAGGAATAGATGCTACATTGCGGAAAATTTCGAGATTTCGGGGGGGGGGGGGCTCTCTGGATACGGCCTTACTCTAATTCCTTCATTCATTCGGAAATATTCATGAACATCTAGATCAAAAAGTCTAGTGTGAAAACAGGCTCGTTTAGTTCTGGATAAACTTCGCATCTGTACATATTTTACGTCATAATATCTTTTCAATAAAGTTTGTTCCGAGCAAATCCGTTTGTTAGAACAGGAGTTATATAGGATTGAAATGTCTCCGTAGGCAGTAATGTTTATTTTTTTTTTTAAATGTTGAAAATTGAACAAAAATTGTTTCCCGTTGAGAGCGGCTTCCAATAAGTTTGTTTTCGATCGTGTGCCCAGAGTTTACATAATTTGTTGCATTTTTGCCCATAGGCGCTAATGTTGAGATTTTTTTAACTGTTCAAAATTGAACGTACAATTGTTCAAATCAAAAAGCAAAATATGGAAATGAGATGTCCTTACCGAGTTCATTCGAATGCAAAAAAAAAAAAAAATGTTCGTATCAGACAATTTGTTCAAAAGTATTGTGTGTGCGGGGGGGGGGGGGGGGATACAGACAGACACATATTTTCCCCATCTCTAAAAGTTAATTTCAAATTTTCTGTTTTGTGATATTTATTTACTTGCTTACTTAACTTATTTTTGACTTTTTCTTATTTCTAACGATATTTTTACGATACCCATTAAGCCTTCCTTCATTCTTTTTTCCTTTTAAAAAAAAATATTACTTTAAAGTAGGCTAATAAAAGTGAAAACTAGTATGTGTTATTGCAAACGATATCAATTTTTTTCTCAGAAATTAGTGTAGTCTAAGAAAATGTCTAAACTAACGAAGTTTTGAGTACATTTTCTTGCAGCTATATTCTTGAAGCAACTTTTAGTCTAGTTGCTTTCCAGATTCAATACGTTTTGAGATAAAATATCTGGGGTGATTGATGATGCTGTATATCGAGAATTTCTTAGAAATAACATCTGTTTAGCCTATGAACTAGGATAGGCAAAAGATAAATCTATAGACAAACGTCAAGAAAATATATAACGATAATATTTGTTGATTAAGTTCATAAATGTTTACCAATAAATGTCTTGGAAATATAATTAATGAAGAAATATCAGAAATATGTCAATCTTGAAATCTTAATATCCTATCCCTTTGAAAATAATATCACAGATAAAAATAATGGAAAAATTCAATTGAAATCCGTTACTGTTCTGTAAGAATGCCCATAATTATTTATATTTGTTTCATATTGCTCCCTTTATTTTGTAAAACTATTATTTTTATTTCTGCACCAGCTGCATATTTTGTGATATTAGGATAACGAAATGTGGTATACTCATGCAGTATAGTAGAACATATGAGGAGCAAACAGTCAAACCGTGTTTTCTCAAATAAATAAATAAATAAATAAAGTTACTGGTTTTTCTTTGAACTCCTCATTAACTAAGACAAAAGTAGGTTGTTATTTGTAAACAAAACAAGTTTAAAGCTTGTTTTGGTTACAAATAACAGCATATTTTTGTACCAGTTAATGAGGAGTTCAAAGAAAGACCAGTAACTTTAATTTTTTTTTTTGGAGAAAACAGTTTGACTGTTCGCTCCTCATACAGAGTGTAACGTTACAACGGCTTTCGAAAAATCGAAATTTTCGAATAAACGAGTGCTTTAATTTTGAGATTTACGCACAATTATGTATGATATTTATGTGCTCCAGCACATAAATAACTGTGCGTTGTGAGATGCATCAAAATTGGAACAAGATTACCTTAGTAAACTTCGCCGGTAGTAATTGAGTAGTTTTGCAATCGTTTTGAAGCTCTATCGATAAAAAAGTTTTGTTGAAGATAAATTTTGAAACTCACCTCCCACGAATAGAGGGGTTAAAAGAAGTAAAATTCTACTTGGTCTCCGTACCTAAAAAAGGATATTACCTCATTGGAAAGGGTTCAAAAGAGGGCTACAAGATTGGTAAGTGGTCTTTCAGACTTAGATTATGAAGTTAGGCTTAAAAGGCTTAATATGTATAGTCAGAGGGGACATGATTCAGTTGTTTAAATTCATTAAAACGGGAAATGTTGATGGACTACAGCTATGTGCTGAAAGTAGAACCAGAGGTCACTGTTTTAAGCTTTTCAAATCTCAGGCTAATCTTGAAATTAGCAAAAATTACTACTTCAATAGGGTTGTAGGCAGTTGGAATAGTTTACCGGAAGAGGCTGTTAATTGCATTGGGGTAAAAACTTTTAAGAAAGCTCTTGATGTTCATTGGGGACTGTTAAATTGACTAGGACCAGCTTAGCTGGGCCCTGAGCCTGTTAATAGTCGTCACTTTTGTATTTGCATTTGTATTTGTATTTTTTTTTTTATAGTTCCAGTCTTATTATTTTTCTTTTCTTCTTGCAACTTCCTCATCTTTCTTCACACATACCTTTTTTATCGTTTCTGCTCCCGACACTGGCCTGTTTTACCAAATTTACGAAATGATACTATGCGATGATGCTAAATATCCTTAGAATGAGAAAAATGACACAACTGGGACAATCGTATTAATCGGTGACGTTACAATAATAATAACAGCAGCAGAAGTAAAGATTCCGGAGTAAAAGTAATATAAGCTTAAATTCTTTATTGCGTAAAAGCGTGTTTATTTCATCTGATAATCAAGTTTCATATCTAGATGAATCTTAATTTAGAAGCTCTTCTCTAAAGCAATTATTGAGCTCTTTTCAAAAGTTTTAAGGAATAATGCTAATATCAACAAGGTTATGAATATTATATTTAAGCCTATATAAACAAGGAACAATGTTTTTTTTTTTTTTTTTTTTTTTTTTTTTTTTTAAAGCTTTGTGCGTGACATTTTTTAGTAATTTCTACTGAAATTTCGTCGCCTTGGATGCTTTTGTTTCAAAAAATATTTATCTTTTTTACTTACTTTTCTAGGAGGAATTTAACTTTAGAAATCTTGCACATTTGTTAAGCACCGTCTAGAAGAATTGAACAATATTGGTTTTATTTTTTAGCAGTTAAAAATAAATATTTAGTTATCTTGTTTAGTCAAACCTATGTAGTTCGACCTTGTAAAGTCAAACCTATGTAGTTCTAATATACGTTCTAATAGACGTATTCCATTGGAACTTAGTTTATACGCAATCTGAACAAGGGTAAATGAAATGCAAGGGCCGTGTCAGAGGAAATTCAGGTCCGTTTTTGGACCCTTCACAAAATTCCAATCAATCAAAACAGACCCTTCACAAAATTCTGAGCTACTAAACTGTACTTTTTACAGAATTATTTATTAAACAAGCGGCAAAAATAATAATAAAAAAATGTATCAGTGCATGTTTAAATTTTGATTTTTCAAAAAATTATTTAATGTTTCACAAAAAATCTTTTTAAAATTCATCAAAACCGTACCCTGTTAAAAATGCTGCAGGAATCCATGAAATACGTAGTAATTATAATAAAACAAAATTTATAGTTCAAATTTTTACCACCAGTTCAGCAGGGAACCTATGAAGAACCAACCTAAGAAGAGAAATTAGAACCAAAAAGGTTTATTTTATCTCAGCATTTGTTGAACGACCATTCTCTTAGCGTCGGTCACACATTTAAAATGTGTTTCAGTGCGTTCAGCAGTAGCACGAAAGGTTTCTCTGTCAATAAGGTATGCAATTCATAGAAAAGCAAAAGTCCTCACCTGATCATAAAACTTTGCGATATGGTTTCGTTATTGCAGATGTCTTTCTCTCTGGTTTATATTCAGCTCTACCATCAACCAGAGCAATCTGCCTGGCAGAGTGCCAAGAAGAATCTATTCTTAGGCAAGGGAGGAACTGCTGGTATATGAAAAGTGCCGTTTCTGTTCTCTTTCTAGTCGGTTTAGAATACTTTATTTCTTCCGAACTGACGCTATATGCAAGTTTATATATTTAGTTGCTTTCAACAAACAGTGAAACAAACATTCTGATTCGCGTACTAAATAAATGCGGCAAAACGAAATTCCCAAAAACTCGAATGGATTCGTTCTTTTCTGCCATCCACAGAACCGTCCAACTATCAAAAGTCTGTGGTGTTATACCAAGTTCCAATGACATACGTCTATTATAACAAACTTACGTAATGGCGTTCCTAGCACCTAGCACGGGTGTCACCAGGTGTGGTAATTTCTGGTATCAACCCTCCCCCGCTCGCACAAAAAAAAAAGGGTTTTGTTCTGAGCGAATAATAAATATACTATATACACACACAAGAAAAAAAAAAAAAAAAAAAGAAGAAGTGGTAGTGATTTTCAGGCAGAAACATGATAATGTTATATTATTTACTAGCTAACATGCCCGGCGTTGCGCGGGATAATATTGCATCATTCGCAGGCCAAGTGGCACATGCCTAAAATTATGTTGTAAATGTATAAGGAAAAATTTCTTAAATCCAAGTAGAAGATAGGCAACAGTCCTTAAAAATCCCATTTAAACAGAAAAACTCCTTAAAAAATCCAAATTGCCCTAAAAACAACAGCCTGAATAATTTTCTTTTAGACCAAAATCCACATTAAAATGCAAACAACAGTTCATAAAAGTTACCGTTGAAGTAAGGGCAACAGTAACTAAAGTGCACATATGCATCAGGATAATTGTTCCAAAATGATATCAAGAGTCCGTAAAAGTCGCAATTACAATATAGACAACACCACACCTAAAAATTCCCATCAGAATAACAGCTGTCTTCTCTTTAAAAATGCCCGTCAGATGAAGAACAATGGTCCCTGAATATATCTGTTAGAACAAAGGCGTCAGCGACTTAAAATACCCATTAGACTACAGACTTTTAAGAGCTGATGTTCCTAAAATTACCCACAGTCCATCTTAATATCCCCATCAGAATAAGGGCAGCAGTTCCTAAAAATCCCTCTTGAAAAATCGTCAAAACATTTCAATAAAATAGCACTTTTATAATAGTCGCCAAAAAACTAAAGAAAAGCATTTTTTCCAAAGGCAAATAAACATGCGCATTTAAGTTAGAAAATGTTCAGTACTGAGACAATACTGTGAGAAATATAGAAGGAGAAGGCTTCATAGAAGGAGATTAAATTCTGTCCAAATGGCACCAAATAGGTGATACAAAAATTTAATAAATGTTGTAAAATAAATCACTTGAGTAAAATATGGAATATATCAAAACCGCTACGTAAAAAATTTAAAATAAAGTAGAAGATCGCCAAACTGCAGTACAGTAATGGAAGCATAACGCAAATGCGCCAAGATCCTGCAGTGTAAACCACGTATTGAGTTAAATGAGAACAACGTTACTAATAAGGATTTTTGGAGCGGTTTGAAATACTTACGAAGCGCAAAATAAAAATTTGAGATCGATTAACTTCTCGGGGGGGGGGGGGGGGGAAAGTCATCACCTCATGGCGAAATATTTAATTTCATCAAAAATCAGCGATATCGAATGCTTTCCAACCTAGTAAAAGTATGCGACTTAATCCAAAAATTTCATTCGTTTTACATTAATCGAAATAATCTATATGGCTACAAAATTACTCTTTGTTTTGGCGAAAATACTCAAATTGAGCGGATAAATTCAGAGGTAATTTGAGCTTCGTTTTAAAATTTAAAAACTACTTAAAATGAATATTGCGCGGATTCTATTTATTCAAAGAATTTCAGAAAGACATCATCTTATGCAGTTATGCAGAAAAATTAGTCGTGCATCTTATGCAATTACAAAAAATACGAAACGTAAAATAAAAAAATAAAAAGAATTAGTAACTACACGAAAAAAAAGTTTTCTCTTCTTGGCGATAAAAGTATATGCTTGCAATTTAATCCCAAAAAATTTCCATTAGTTTTAGTTTAACAGAAATCATTTATTTGGCGACAAAAGTAATATTTAATTTGACGAAAACACGCAAATTGAGCAGATAAATTCAGAGGTAAGCCTCGTTTTAAAATTCGAAAACTACTTTATTGCGCATGTTCTGTTTGTTCTATAAACTTCAGAAAGAAACACCTTGAGCAGCTTTTTACGGGCATTAATAAGCTGCAAAAAGCTAAAATGTGAGACATTTCTTTAATGAGATAGTCGCAAAATTAACAGTTTTCCTTAAAATTGAAATAACAGAAGAACAAATTCGAATTTTCGTAAAAACTCTTCGAGGTGCACGAGGACCTGACCCAAGGTACCTGTAACCAAAATTTCGTACTTCTAGACCACTCCATCTCGGCAGGAAGCGAGCGATACACACACACATACACAAATTTTTGGTTTTATTGATATAGATTAATAGATTAAATACATTTAAGATGTAATGTGGGAAAATGCACAATTGCAGTATATATATATTTCAAACTCTTAAACCCATTTTGGGTGTCACCCCAAAGGAATGTCATCAGAATCGACCCCCCTCCCCCGTAGTGACGCTTCTGGTTTTGCGTAAGTCTTACCAAGATAACTTTAATTACACTAGTCGACAAAAAAAAAAAAAAAAAAAAAAAAAAACTTTTTTTCCCTAACATAAATACAATTAGCTATTTTCAACTAATTTTGTAGCGTAGAATTCGAATATATTTGTAAAAAAGCTGTAACACGTACAGTTTTTTTGTTATGACTATCGTATAGTACGAAAAGAAACTCAAAAATGCATTTAAATCACAATTTTTATCATGGTTAATTTCCTTAATTCATCATGGAATTGTATTTCGATTGAGAAAAGATGCCTATTTTAGACTAAATAAAACATAAAACTGCCGAACTTTAAGAAATGCGATGAAATGTTGCCATTTTTTTTCTTATATGACGTTAAATCTTTTCTCTTTATAAACCCGCAGTAGTCACCCATCACTGCTGGTTCCCAATGTTCATTGCTATGTTCACTAAGATCTTTTTGGGACAAAATTCAAATGTGAATGTGGAAAGGGAATTTTAAATGACATCCCACACCCCATGGCTTGGAAGGACTTAACCTTACGCTGCGCAATTTTTTGTTTCTTTGTAAAATATATTTTTTTTTTGTGTTTGTTTGTGCTAGTTATCAGTGGGAAAAGCACTAAAAAATTCTTATTTAATTCGGAAAAGTAGAATTCGAGAAAAATTGACATGTTGTTTAAAAAAACACTGCGAATTTAGGGGTAAAAATAATAATTTTTTTATATAATCATTTTAACAAATGAAACCAAATCAATAATAAATAGGCATGCATTATAATCATAAAATAGCACTAAAATATGAAAATTTATTAAAATAATTTATTTTATTATTATTTATAAATTTATGAAGTTTTTTAAAGAAAAAATTTGCAGATGTAATTAATAATTATTAGTTACATGCGCAAATTTTTACTTTGATTACCAATAAAGTTTAATAATAATTTCACTAAAAGATTTTAAACAAGAAGCCTAGCATCTGTAGGGAGTCTATGCGATAATGTTCGTTTCTTCTTTGGTTGAGCGTGAATTGATTTTAAACAATTCATAAATAATAATTTATTCGACTACTTTAAGCTAATTTGTGAAATATTTAACAATAATCTTCTCAAAGATACTAAATAAAGTGAAATAGAACAACCTGTGACACCTGTTCTTGTTTATACTGCGAATAATGCAGCAGCATAAAGATTGTCCCTGAATGCGAGCTGTTATTTTAAAACAACAAGTAAAAAAGGCGCCTTAATATATATTTTTCCCGAAATTTTTCGGACAACTTATATTTATTTTATTTTAAAACTATGTAAGCAATCAGAGATTATTTTTTAAAATAAAATTGTTGCTTAAAATTTGTAGAACGAAAAAGTAAGAAGTTACTGTTTTTTACGAAATCAACATGTCTTACGATTTTGTGAAGAAAGATGAACCTTTAGTTCTGTTTACAAGACCTAGGGGAAACTTTATTAACTAATATGATCACACATACAAAATGAAACGAAAGAATGCGCCACATGTTAAAAATATTACAAAATAAAAGCTTAGTGAACGAAAAATGGAGGTGTTGTTTAAAAACAACAAGGCGCAGTGTATTGTTAAGATCTTAAATTAGGATTTTATAATTTTTATCTTTCTTTTTTGTTAAAAATCCTTTCACCACCTTCACAAACGATTCCCAAGCTGCTAACTCTGTTTGATTAAGCTTCCCTTCGAAATCAGGGTCGCAAATCACTTGTCTCATTTGAGGTCCAATAAAAACATCTTCTTTAAGTTTTGCTTCACTCAATTGTAGAAAACGTTCTTTTAAAAATTTTAATCCTTATCCTTCTTCTTTGTCCATGGCCTTCACAAAGTTTCTCATCAATCCTAATTTAATGTGAAGTGGAGGGAGCAGAATTTTTTCCCTTTCAATAAAAGAGTTGTATTTAACATTACTAGCTCCAAGGTGAAGTGATGTTCTGGATGGCCATTTCTTTTTAACGAAATGCTGCGCTGCTGCTCGACTATCTCACAAATATAAAAAGCAACAATACTCAGTAAATCTCTCCTGAAGACCCATTAATATAGCTACTTAAAACCCGAAGTACAAGAAAATAGCCTTATTCACATTTTTAACTGAAGATTTAAAAATAAACCGCCCACAAATATAACAAAACTTATCTGTCATATTTTTGCAATGACTGCGCTCAAAATTTGCCATTTTCAACATGAACTATAATACAAAAACCCACAACTATATTCAACAGGGAAGGTTTACATAATGGGATGGCAGCAATAACTAGATACCGCGAGATTGTAGGGCACCAGAAGCATTGGGTTGCCACATGCGACAAAAAAATCATGAAAAATAGCAGAAAGCTCCAATTTTTGTTACACAAAAATGTGACGTGGTGGAACTTTTTTTACTTGCAGTTATTTGAATAACAATATGAATCTATAATAAAAATAGTAATTTGGTTACTGTTAGCGAACCACTGTAGAGCAGTGTTATAAGCATCCTGTGTATGTAAATACGCTACATTTTGTCACGTCAAATGTACGATTAACAGTTTTTTTACACATTCGTTTTATACATGATGTAAATTTTTCATACATTTCCAACTCAAGCGTTTGTTTTAACATTTTCACATAGCTATTAAAAAAGAAACTACGTTTATTATATTTTTGGTCAACAAACACTTTTATTGAAATAAAAGACCATAAATTTCCCTATGTAAAAAGTATATGCAAAAACTTTAAAGTAATGGTATGCATTTGAATTGAAACAAAATTGTTTAATTTTCTATTGAATAGTAAAATGTCAAATATTACTTGCTCTTAAAAAATAATATGAGACATTTTTTTTCTGTTACAGATCGAAAATTACCATAACATCGTATTAAAAATAGGATCTGGGTTTAATCAAGTGCGAACATCACTCACTAATATGAACTACAACTTTTGCATTTTACATCACAAAATATTTCTGTTTTGTGAGGGTGACTGAAAAGCGTTTCCCACATTTTAAATTCAGGCATGGAAAAAGACAAACAAAACTCTTTCATAAAAGGAAGACTTGGAATTTCATTTACTGTTATCAAAAAGTTTGTGTGCATAAAATTCATCCCCCACCGCAGAAAAAAATAAATAAAACGATATATTTAAGAATCAGTTGTTTTCTTTTAGAGAAATATTTCGACGCAACAAGCTCAAAGACTTTGAAATAGCTCAAATTCTTTTTTGGGGCTTTGAACTATTCATTCAACTCTTTTATGGAAATGTCGGAGACTGGAAAATTTTTCGAAATAAAAAAAGAAAAGTTGTCTCATTTCCATTCGAATATCATTAATCATTTGGATATTTGGCCGCTCTTTTGCCACCCTTCATTATAAACTACAATTTTACTTATTCATTTCATCCAGCCTTTTCCTACCATAAAACTGCTTGCTTTAAATATATAAATATATATAAGAGTAGAAAAAAAATGTTTAAACAAAATAGAACTTCAGAATTTTCTCTTTTGTAAAAGTCATGAAATATCGCCCTCTTCTATTTCCGCAGCGTGATCTGGCAACGATATTTTCTATTCGAATAATGGTAGTCATGGTAACGGCGTTTCTCGAGTTGCCATCGTCCCAACTGCAATTGTTATCGAAGAACGACATTAAGTAATTCAAAATTTATTCTAGTATTTTTATTTACAATTTTTGTCCGGTTGTTGCAGCACAAATCCAATTCTGAACGTAAGTGCAGTTTTGCCATCTTTTCAACGATTTGAGAAGGGAAGTTGTTCGGATTGAAATGTTATCTGCTGCCTACTAGCACAAATCTATTTCTTTTTTTTATTTCTTTTAAAGTTTCTTGAATTGGACAGATTTCAGCAGCAGTTCGTTTTTAATGTCCTGTACAGGATTGCAGTTGACATTATGGGCAAACAGAGCAGTAATCAACTCCATATTTTGCTATTGGAATGTGGATTACTGATTAATTTTGCGTTTTATACCTGTTAACTCCGATAACAATTTTGCATTAAATACTTTTTGTGTGTAGGAATTTTAAAATAGATCAAAAACAGCTTTCTTAGAAAACTCTTAAATAATTTAAACCAGTCAATAATAGAAATTTCAGTATTTTAATCTTTGAGTCAAGGGGAAATTAGATAATGAATTTTTCACCAATTTCATATAATGTTATTTAATCTCTAAATTAAAGCAACAAAAAACTTGTTAAATAGAATCGTTTTTTTATTAATGCCAAAGAATCAATATTCAACTGTTTTTCTTTCTATTTTTTAATTTAATCGTTGGTTAGTATCGAACATACATTTTTCTCCATTGTAAAACGAATTAAGAACACGTTGCTGAAGGTATCTGTCTACATTCATAACACTATTTTCGGTCAAGAAATGTATTTTTTAATATTGTATAGTGAACCGGTACGGTGGCGTCGTGGTATGGCGCGGAACAATACGCCTCAGTTCTTAAAATCGAGTTTGGCAGTGTCGATGAATTTTCAAGACGCAGGAAATCGTGTGCGCCCACATAGTTTGATTATGCGGCATGTAAAAGATTCCTTGAGTAGCCATTTGGCTTGAATGCTCTCTGCTAAATTAAACTCCTAATACAATTTCGCATTAACGGCGCCCGGGTGCTCACCCTTTCAGATGAAGAAACTCATGAGGCAATAGTACCACACTCATTTTGGTGCCGCTGAAAGAGTTGAAACCAATCTCTGGGAACGCACTAGCTCTGCAACCCTTAAGAACCAATATATACGCAGCCCATAGGAATATATATATATATATATATATATATATGTATATATTGTGTAATAAACATTGAATGTATCAATATTTTATATCTTGAAATTCATACAGAGATGTTTTTTTGGAAGCAAGAACTTTTGGAAAAGAATACTTAAGTTTGTAAAAAAGGAAATATTTAGTTAAAATTTTTTTAAATAATTTTACGTTTTTCTAAACTGAATTTTTGACTACATAGATAAACGCAAAACACCATATTTTTGAAAATATTTTTTTTCAAATGCTTCAAAATTTTTTTGTAGTTACTTTTAGAAACAATTATAGGAGCAGTAAACGAATTATATTTTCTTACCCTTTGAAAAGTTGAAATTTTGCTCATTTTGGTATTTTTATTCTTTGCTTCAAGTGTGCATGGGCTTAACTGATGTAAATTTTGCAATACAGCTTTAACTGTAGGAAAAGCTGGGGTCAAAAGTAACACTGGTCAATTGTAACATTTTGATTTTTTTTTGTGAAATACAGGTTCACGCAGCTGTCAAGAGGGGGGCAGTAGCTTTAAGCAATACCTCTTAACCCGCTGACTGCTTATCCCGCGATTTTCACGTGCAAACTAAAATGTAGCGATAATTGCTCATGCAGCGGTTTCCAAGCGCGTGAGTTTCTTTAGTGTATTTAAAATATTTTCCCTCTGTTTCATCGTTAAAATATGAATAATGCAATTTCTCAAGTATTTGGGCATTAATTAAGTTTGTACTCCAGAGATGGCTTTAGTTTCATAAATTTGACCAATTTTTAGCAAGTCGAATTTTCTGGGGAAAAAAAGAGTAGTCAGAGGGTTAAGCAAGGAGCAACAATTCCGTGGTCTTCTATTGAGAATTGCCTGTGAGACAGCGTGTCAGCGCGATTTTGTGCTTAAAAGTTTTTTTTCTGTTTTTTTTTTCTTCCCCTTTCTTATGAATATCAGGTACCTGATAAATAAAATGTTGTATTAAATTTATGTCTTTTCATCGTAGTACAATCCGTATAGTTTAACGTTAGCACTGAACGTTCTTTTATTGTTTGAGAAGTTAAACGAAAAATAGCGATATGGAATCAGTTGTAACAACCGTGAAAGGGACGTTTGTAACACGGTCTCTTAATGACGAATTTGGTAGTGTATCTATTAACATCATTATCAGTCTAGAAATAATTGTCGTAATTATCACAAGGCAACTGTGTACGATCAGTGTGCGTTATATTTCATTATTTGACTGACATTTTACTTATACGAAGTATTTTTTATTAACTTCTGTTATAATAATAGTAAATGCACTAATAATGATATTAGCAGAGGAAAAAAAAGAAACTGGTTTATCTAATGATCTGGGTATACCTACAAAAATGTTATAGTGGGGCATTGAATCGCAAAATATTTTTAATGTACAGTAGAGTATCGTTTATACGATGGTAATTTATATGACGTTTACATTTATACGACGTTATAGTGTGGTCCCAATTCTTGGATTTAACCAGAAGGATAAATCGATTATACGACGTTCTTGAACAGTCCCTTCGGCGTCGTATAAACGATACTCCACTAATATATAGATTACAAAAATATGTAAATGCCAAACTTTTACTAAAATGTATAGAAAAGGAGCACCGTTGAGGAATATTGTAAAATGTGAAATATTATATCGCAAAAGATATTAAATAAAATGTATAGATTTCAAAGGGATTACCGAACTTGAGAGATAGATGGAAAGAAGCTGAATCATGAACTAGATACAAGTAGGACTGATTATTCAAAATGTGAACATTTTCCAAAAACTCATGATCCGAGAGAGAGGAGTATTTTTGCATAAATGTTCCTGTAACCAAAATTTTATCTCTCGTTTCTTAAAATAATTGTCATATTTTTAAGCCGGGTTTTGAGAGTTCGTTTAGTTTTATTTATAAAAAGAACTGTTTTGACGATATATTTCATGAACACCAAAGCAACAGTCAGCGCTTTAATAACAGAAAACGCAATCTTGTTGCAGATAAAAATCAAGAAATTTCGGAACGTTTGCAATTTGTTGACTTCGTCAACAATTCGTCATTATTTTTATATTTGTTGACTAAGAGTAGAAAGTAATACAGGGTGAGTCAGGTGAAACAGATGTTTTGGGAATGTGTTATACTCGGCTTGTAGAAGGAGTAGAGAGTTGGGGGAGGTGGCCAACTCATCTTGAGGTGCCATTTAGTGCCTATCATTCCGTTGTTAACTAGAGAATGCCGTGCATTTGCTTTGTGACACGGACGTGAAAAACGATGATCAGTGCTCAATCTACATTCTCTGGTGTTCTGGCAAAATCAGCTGGTTTTTTTTTTCATTAAAGGACCAATTGTTTGCAACGCATTAACTCACCTAAGAAGGGTATAACAGTTAAGAACATTCCCATGCCTACTGATGGGGAATTTTTGTCTGAAGGAGACAATGGGTAGTTATCACTCTATGGTTATCACTGACTCACCGCATTTCCCGTACATGCCATAAGTAAATACGCGTTGTTCTCGAGTCCACAAGGGCATGAAGGGTACTAAATGGCAACTCAGAAGGAGTTGAAGGCCTCCTCCCTCCACAAGCCGAGTATGTTACGTTCCAAAAACATCCAGTTCCCGTGACTTACCTATAGCAAAACGACCAAATTTTATCTATCAAAGTCTTTTTGCAATTGTTAGTGCAAATGTTCTAGTAACGTTGGAGGTCGGGTGTTGGTGCTCAGTTAAAAAAGATGGCAGGCCCGTCATTTAGAGAGTCAGGGGGCACTTGCACCCTGTCTGGAGATATATATATATATATATATATATATTACGGTGAATCTCCGAAATCGGAGAATGTCGACAATCACCGGCGGATGTCGACATTCACCATCTATCGGACCGGTGATTATCGACATTCTCCAACTTCGGGCATACGCCGTAACATATATATAATGCATTATTTATGCGCATGTATGTATTTTTTTCATATTTTTAATGCCACATGCATTGTGTTCAGATCCCTGCTGCCCCCTTAAAACCACGAAATGATGGGTTTGAAGTGGGGTTTTGGAAAATGATTTTCGTTTGAAATTTTAAGGTATCCGCCTACGTTTAAAACCTCATTTTCCATCAAAAAATCACTTTTTAAAAAACTTCGGTGTAGTAAAATATAACATTTTAGGATTTCGAAAAGGATTTGTTTTGTCTATACGTCATTTCAAAGGAAAATTATAGTAGTTTAAACTATAAAAATACTCTGTTTCTTCCTACTTCTAACGTGCTTTTCTCAGAACTGTTTTTGAGGAAAACTGATACTTCAAAGATGATTTCTTAAAAAGTTCATAACATATTTGAATGAAATTCAGCAGAAATGTTTTTATGGTATTTACTAGGGGATGACATATAATCTTCTGATTTGCATAAATTTTACTGGTTTTGTGCTCATATTTAGCTTTAAAGGTAGTTAAAATCTCGAAAATTCATTTTCGAAGCATCATAACTTTTTACTGAAAGTAAATAAAGCTAAGATTGCAGGTCATTACCTAGTTTAGTGTATAAGAAATGCAAATCATACAAAAATCTTCAAGTAGATGCATTTTTGTAAAAATTGAAGCATTTTTTAAAAAGTGCTAAAGTTTACTAAAAATTTTTTTCTTTCAAATTTTGTAAAATATATTTATGCATTCGTTTCTAAACTCTGTTTTCAATAATTATGATGTTAATTAAATCTAAAAATATAAAGGCTTAGAATATTTTTGTCAATTAAAAAAAACGTTCTACGAACGTAGTCGGATACCTTAAGTCTGAGGGGAATGCGGCTTTTTAATTAAAAATACTCTATGCCCCTGTTCGCTATCGCTTTTCAACCCATTATAATTAAAATAAATTCATAAATAGATAAATTAAATTTCAAGTTCAATTATTTGATGGGGGTAAAATAGTGTGTTTTCACTGTAATCTATTCTGTAAAGGGGGCACAAGGCTTCATTTCCTTGTTTAAAATGTTGTCCCTTTCGGTTTTCAATTTCTCTTCTGAGCTGAAAATCTTTAAAGGCTTTTAACAACTCAAAATTTTATTGCATATTCTATTGCCTAAAAGTATGAAATTATTCATGGGCGATTAATTCTTGCCTCGATCGAAGTTTTGTGCAAGAACTTTCGCTCAATATTTGATGAGATCGGCCCTGGGTGTGGTCTATCCCTTTGTGAACGCGACCTCAGTGCCGTGGGTGTGGTTCTTCTACGCTGACAGTACCGTTCTTGATTGCTTGTTCCGGGAACACAGGATTTCCATCTGCTTTTGGGATATGTCAAGATGGGAGGAATAAAAGGAATACATCCACGGCCATGAGAAATGAAGAGTTTAAAAGGGAAACCGTTAGCAATCCTCGGGGTTGTTGCAGTTCAACTTCCTCATGCATTAGTTTTGGTATTTGTTAATACATGTGCTTTCTGGGATATAAATATTTATTTTACTGAAAATTTCCTGTTGAATTTTATTTTGAGTACATTAATAATAAGTACTGTATTGATTTGAAACTCTCAAAAGCTAAATTCTTGAAATGCGAGCATAGATACGGGCGTCGAGAGGGGGTGTCAGGCATAGCTGATTCATGGGGCCCTCTTTCTTTTTCTCCACCAGCCTCCTTCCCTGTTACCACTAAAGGGATGCCCTCCCTACGAGGTAGTGTTGTCTCACGGATCTTACACGTGCGTATACCCAATTTGTACATGGTGGGTCTTCAGCGGGTCGGGTGTCGAACACACGACCTTCTAGAGGTACAAGTCAGTCATCCTAACCACTAGGCTACCACGGTCCCTGATTCATGGGGCCCGGTCTTTGAAGGGGGCCCGATTCGGCAGCGGAGTAGTGCAGTGGGTAAAAAGTTTCTGTAGCTAAGAGGCAAGCATAATGTGGAGGGGGGGGGGGGATGACTAAAGTGACGTAGGGCTCGCCTTTTCTTCCAACGGCCCGAGTATTGAGAGGGTAAAATAAGCAATTATAACAATTCTGACACTAATTTTAAGCTAAATCTTAAGGAAACCACCTTGTAAAGAGAGTGAGAGAGAGAGAGAGAGCGATTCACTCTTAACGTAAGGTTTTACTTTAGGAGTCATTCATAACTGATGTCACGCTTCAAGGGGGGAAGGGGTTCAAGAAAATGTGACAGTTTGTGACAAAGAAAAGGGAAGGGGTAACAAGTAGTGTGACATCGTACATTTTGGTTTCTATAAAAACATTTAAAGTCTGCAAATCAAACCTATTTTATGCTAATGTAACATAGCGTGACATGTGACAAAGGGGTAGGGGAGGGGGCATGTGAAGTGTGACACTTATTGACAAAGGGAGGAGGGGGGTCACATATATTTTAAAAAAAAGTGTGACATTATTTATGAACGGTCTCTTAAAGGAACTTTCGTGTAAAATACTGAATTATTTATCCCTTGATGAAAAAGGTGGTTTAAAAATACATGAATATTTAATGATGACACAATTCAGAGACGTAAAATAAAAAGCACTTAAATGAGCTTTTAGAACCTAACATATCTCAGAGCAATGCAAATGATGTGGACGATAGGAAGGCAAACAGCAGCGGTTGCGTAAAACCAACCTCAACTCTCATTGCCGACTCACTAACTTTTCCGAATTTCACCTTGAACCCTCTTATCTATCAATGAAAGCGACTTAATTTGCATTTAGAATGCTGCTGTATTTTAATAAATTGAAAAGCTTTAAATTAAATTGGGTGACCAGTTTGGTACCTTGTTTAATCACGAATATCCGAAAATGAATGTATAGAATTTATATAAAAATTGTCAACATTTATTTACAAAATGTCCCTAAATATTGTCTGGCTATGGGAGCACTGTAATTTTCTATATTTTTTTTTACTGAATCTTAACAAATAGCGATGCCAAGTAGATGGAAATATTTGTAAAATAAATTTTCACAGAAATTTTGAACAGTGAGAGAAAAAAGATGAAAACGAAAACTGAAACATGTTTGTAATTATGTGAAAGGTATAAGCATTCTCATAAAATGTTGGCACAAGGTTTTGAAAAGAGTTACATCTATGTGTCGTAACAACAGTTTATGCAAGCTTTTGAGCACTTGCCGCACGATAAAATTCCGAAAAAAAAAAGCTTCTGTGGTTTTGTCGTCAAAGCCTTAATAAAAGTTTTAAGAATTTTACTAAAAATATTACAGAATTACAATTATTTTAAATGCAATATATTATAATGACAAGAGTTTGCAAACAGTTCAACTATGTATCGGAACAAGAGCTTGTGCGATCTTCTTGAGAACTTGTCGTATGATCAAGTTCCACAAAAAACCTATGGTGGTTTTGTCATAAAAGCTTTAATAAGAGTTTTAAGAGTTTTAACGAAAATATTTCAGAATTTATTTTTACTGATTGATAATTCTGTCTGTATTATTTTCGGTAGCATTTTTAATACCATCGCTCCAAACTGTGGCCGCTCCTTTATCGCAATCCATCTTCCATCGCGTCATCTCTAAATGGCATAAATAATTTTGCTATTACTCAGTAGCATGTGCCACCAATTTGTGTTTTCTCGACTTTTACACCCGTCTGATTAACAACGCATGGAATTCATTTGACTTTAGAAGCTAAACATTAAGATGTGGAGGAGAAAAGTCTGTATTCTCTAATAAATTTCGTCTAAAAATGTTATTTAAAGGCATTATTAAAACGCATTTTCAAATTGAAAACTAAATCTAAGTGTATGAAATTTCTAAAGCAGCAAGTGCTTTATACAACACGCTTAAAATGACTGGTTATGAAAATTTGGGCTCATACAGTTCTCATAGCGGGCCTTAGGTTGTTACACTGAGTGGGAGAATATAGCGCCAAAACCTGAAAAGCCGTTATGTTTCTTATAGCTCCTTTCATCTTGAAGCAAAGAACTTTTTTTTGCGTTATTTGTTGCACCTTAATCTGTTACTCTTCTTAAAAATGATGAGTTAGAATGTGAATATAAATGCCCATTCATCATCATGCTCCATATCTTCAGAGATATTTGTGAATGTAATGTCCTACACGCAGTGCTATACGATTTTTGTAGCGTCAAAAAGAATTCATAAGGCAAAATAGGGAACTTCATGATATTTTAGAGGATTTTATAGCATCACAGAGGGCTTCCTAGCATCGTAGCAGAAGAATAAACTGCTTTCAAGTGTTGCACTGATGCCATTCAAAAGTGAAATAAAAAGCAAATGGCATTCTGTGGTTCTTAGGACTATAGATGATGTGAAATGAATAAATAAATAAATAAAGCTCTCTTGCCACTCGTAAACGCAAATAAACGCTTTCAAAATCAAGCCATTATTGCAAACCGATCATCTTGTTTGACTCTGCCATTAAATTGAGAATCCTTCAAAGAAAAGCCATTCGTAAATCACTGAACGCTAGGCGCAAATTGCCAGATTTTTTTGTTCTGGATGATACACACCAACAGTTTTTTATAAATGCAGTTTTCTTTTTTAAGCAGCTCCATCAGTAATCAGTTGGAACAAAATATCTCACCATCAAAATCGAACTTTATAGTCCACCCCTTGTTGCTGCAGCTAAATCTTGTGGTGGATGCCCACTTGCTGGAACTAAGTCCTGTGGTGAAGTCTTCAACTTGTCAACACGTCGTGCATCCCTGTCCCCTCTCCATCTTCTGAGAGATCGATCCCGACAAAACCCCTCTCCTCTCGCTCTACCTCACGTGATGGAAAGGCTCCGCCATTTCTGCGAGAAAAGCTCCTTTTCTTAGAGTTTTAGAGCCCTCCTGAAGCAATCGCGTTGATTTGGAATCTTCATCCGTTGCCTGGAGGATATTTAGTAGCTAGATGTAGCGTAATATGAAGAAAATCCATCAAACCTCTATTCTTTAGCTGAACGCTCAAGATGCGTGAATGCGAGAGGACAGTTCGTACATTGTGTGACATAATCTATGCAAGTGATAAACTCTCACCCCATTTTTGTCTATGTCACTGCCACCGAAGTTAGTATTGGGTAGACTCGGTGAATGCTAAATAGTTCACCCTACTTCATACATTAATTGTTTTCATACAATAATTGGAGCACAGACCATGTTTGGAAGAGAACTGACTTCCTGGACATCTCTGTCGGGTGGCTTCCAGCTTCCAGCCTTTGTGTATTACATGAAGTAGAAAAGAAATTTCAAACTTGATGAAGTTTGAAAATGTGTTACAGCTGCAAACTTTTATTTTTACTGTTCAAACTGATACTCGATTCCAAGGTCTTCTAATCTCAAGTTAAATCAATTATCTTTGGGATATAAGTTGGGTTTGTCTTCAATAACTTTCATAGCGTTTTTAAAATCACTATGCAAGTAATTATTTAGTTATATGGTTATGTTAGGAATGTAGCAAGTCGTAAATAATCCTTTACCGATTGAGTAAAAATAATGTATTCATGCTTCGCAAAATCTTTTGGGACAAATGATTTATCTTTGGTGGATTAAGTTCGCAAATTTCATATATATTTTTATGGCTGCATATTTACAGCATTTGAAATTAATATATGAATCGTAATGTACAAAAGTAAAAAAAAAATTTTTTTTTGATAAACTAAAGCCAAGTAAGAAACATGTTAGAAAAATGAGATCATGTGACGAATGTGCTGGTAATTTTGAATATACTGACAGCACAGCGAATCGGAACATCTAAAAGAAATATAAAAGCAGGGTTACAAACTTACTCGAAAAAATTTCATAAAGGCAGTGATTCGAGCCCTATGGTTCTGTTGATTACTTGTGATACTTTACATTTTATCTATCAGTAGTAAAACAATTTCTGCATTCACCAGTTAAAACGCTATTCGACAGGTTGTACAGCAAGAGAAAGCAGCATTTCAGGAAGAATGAACGGTACAGCAAATATATCTCCAGTGAAAAATGACCACAAGTCAATTAAAACTGACTACTTTCTCTAGAGGCATTTGCAAATGCTAACTTTTTTTAAAATTTACTTTTCTGTTTAATTCACATGTAGCTGAGGCTAAACAACTTTTTAAATTTTCATAATTGTATAGCAACCTAAACTCTCAGGTACGTAAAAAGAAGTAATATTCATGGGAAACAAAAGTTTAAGCTCCTTTCGTCATTTCAAAAATGTGAAAATTTAATCATTAGCTATGCAAATATGCTGATGATTCATCCTTTGCATTGATAATTGTTGCCCGGGTTCTTTGAAAATGCTTATCCCAAACTTACATCATGACTGATCAGAAGCTTTTAATACAAATAACAGAGTAAACAAAATGCTCATAATGTACATGGTGAATTCCAATAGTAGTAGGACTGTGTCTACTCCACATTAAACGGTTTTTTTTGGGGGGGGGGGGCGACACATAAGTACTTATCAATACATACACACAAGCACAAATAGACATATATACATAATTATATATACAAATAATGTATTCCTTAAAGATTCTTGGTAGTTTGAGTCGGAGGAGTCTTACATACGTTTATCTGCTTTGCATGCTTACATTAGTAGTCTGGGACTTCGGAAATAATTTTTGAAAAACGGCACTCTAAAGTCATGAATTACAAAGCAACCGCGCGTAAAATAAGCTGAGGTGTATATGAGCTGCTGGATTGAGTTTCCCTGTCAACCTGAGTTATAGGCAGCTATTTTCTAATCAAGTGAGGCATATTTTTAGGTTTTTCGTTTAAAGTCCGAAAAAAATAATAAAATTTTATCGATTTCGCTGCTATCTTAGGCACGCTTCACTTATTGCAGCACTTGAAAGAAGTGATATTAAACTTCCTCCAAGAAAACGAGTTCTATGACATCA
This sequence comes from Octonoba sinensis, assembly GCA_038502835.1. Lineage (NCBI taxonomy): Eukaryota > Metazoa > Arthropoda > Arachnida > Araneae > Uloboridae > Octonoba > Octonoba sinensis. The sequence goes on from CM076604.1 coordinate 69,979,804, forward strand.
TTGCTATAGACGTGTGACCTTTATAAATTTCTTTTTTACCCCCGAAGAGCTCTTATTTATTTTAGTTTTCTATCAGCGTGGTTAGGCTGATAGAAAACTAAATCACAGCATGCATTCAAAAAGATTATTTTGGATTCTATTTTTCAAATAAAAAGGGAAACCTTTTTGGAGGATTGACAACAATATGAAACGAGGAATATTATTTTGATGCTTAATACTTCGGTTGAGCAGTCTGTGCAAAACATTCTCTTTATTTGTGATAATATAACCTTATGAATTTCAAATCGCTCATAATGGTTACGAATGGTTAAGTTTTTTTGCAAGTGTGTTATATTTTTTGTGCTATATATATATAAGCACAAAAAATATATTGGTTTTTATCATCAAAAACTTAAAAGTTTAAAGTCCACTGTCCCCTTAACGAAGTTTAATATTTTGTGGTCTAGAAAATCTTAGAAATTCAAAACTTATAGATCATTATACAAATTAAACATATTGACATCAAATGTTTGATTTGTAATGTGAAGAGCAAAAACGACACTTGCAAAAAACTTAACCATTCGTAACCATTATGAGCGATTTGAAATTCATAAGGTTATACATACACTCACACACATATATATATATATATATATATGTATGTATAAACAAGATGCATTATGTACCGAGTTTAGTTCAAAAATATTGGAACTTGATTGAGATAATAATTCAAATCCTTTTTAAATAGCACGTAAATAAAAATGTCGCTTGCTTTAAATTTTTTTCCGAAACTTTTTAATTTTTCGATTTTTTAGTCACAAATAATGTCTAGAGTCTAGAACAAATGTTACAGAAATTGGATTTACAATTCAAAGTTTCAATTGTGAATATTATGTAATAAGAGCACATTGGGCCTGTATTTTGATAACTTTTTATGCAAAGTTGTAATTTTTTTTTTCTTTTGACCGGTCTAAACATATTTGTTTTAAAACTATATTATGTAACATTTGTTCTCTAAGATCTTGTTAAAGTTTTTGTTTTTTGTCATAAATAAGTTTTTAGAAAAATTCAGCACAAGGGACATTTTTAATTACGTGTAGTTTAAAAAGATGTGCAATTATTATTCCAGTAAATTGACGATGTTTTTTAATGTGACTTGGTACACGATGTATCTTGTATGTTTATAGCTAACACATACACACACACACAAAATATGTTTATCATCAAAAATGAAAAAGGTTAACTCCTTAAATACACTTTTTATAGCACTAATGTTTACAAAGATCATAAAGTAAATTTTTTCCTATAGGTAGAATATCAAAATTTTAGCAACGATAGGTATTTCAGACAAACTTTTGGTACTTAGAGTGTTTCATTTATTTTCCAAAGACATGTTATTTAACACAAAATTTTCATATAAAATTTTAAAAAACAAAAATTTTCAAACGAAATTTTAAATAAATCTTTTGTGGGACAGACACACACACACAAAAAAGAACTTATATTATTGGTTTGAAGTAGATTATGAAATAAAAATTTCATTTACATTGAAACTAGATTGCTTCCAAGTTTGAAACGTTATTATTTGCTAATTATTGTTAGGTTAAATAGCAAAGTGCTTTTGTTGTTTAATAAAGCACTTGAATTTAGGATTCTCTAAAATTATTTCAAGAAAATAATTTAGGTAAGACTGACAATATTTAACCTAGCATTATCTACCGCATTTCATTCCACGTATCATAAATGTGTTAAGTTAGATGGTACATTTTGTGACATCCATTATAATTCAAGTCGGCAAATAAAAGACTCGAAGATTCCAAAAACATAGTAATAATTCACTCTTTGCCCCCGTGGCAGAAACGCGGCGAGACGGCGACAATGTCGTAGAACGGCAAGGATTTCTTGCAGAAAGATCTTTCATTTTTGAAAAAAATCATATGTTTGGGTGAATTCGTATGTTTATGCAAAACTGCTGCAATCGTTCTGTATAATCACTTTGCTTTTCTGCAGACAATGAACAACTTTCTAACGTCCTAGATTAGACAAAAATACAAAAGTAGGCTGTACATGCTGCTACAAAAAGAGTTTTTTCGGAAAATTTGCGTCAAATCGAGATTTTCGGGGGAGGGATCGATAAATTTTAGATTTTGGCATGTTTTCATTGTAAAATCAACATCATTCATTACATTCCCCCTTAATCAATTAGTTTTAGGCATTTGAAGAAGTTGCAGCAGATTTATTTTGCGAATATTTCATTTAGTAAATTTTTCATGAAATAGATAAACAAGTTTACCATTTCATAAAACGTATAAAAATGGCGTTTTTCTTTAGTATACTTCGTATTTTTTAATATTTAGGAAATAACCAATATGAAAACCAATAACAGATGCAAAAAGGATTGTTGATCCATTACAACAATTTATAAAAATTCCTTAAGCCTACTTTCCACGTGCATGCGAAGGAACGCGTACGTTCTGCAATCTTTTTCCATCCGCCACAAAAATCGAAATTTTTTCGTGTCATCCATTCAGTTTGCTTCTTTTCAAAGTAAATAAATGAAATAAATTTTTATTTTAATTAAATACATAGTTTGAAAATATCCCCTCCCCCCAAATATACCCATCCCGAAAGCGTTTAGTGGTGGGCTTTCAAATGGTATAAAATTAACAATTAAATTGCAACTTTTTTTCTTTGTTAACTTCTATAATGTTGCAAGCAATTAAAAACCATTAAACATAAGAACGAAAAATTAAATAAATTAGTAGACAATAAATTATTAACATATAACAAGAAATAAATTTTGCCTTTGTATTATAGAACTGAAAAATATATTTTGAAACTTTAATTGTCGTGCTGCAAAATTAGAAAATTTCTTTTGGTGCCATTAATTACTTCCAAACTGAGTGAGCCTTTAGGATACGAATTTTAAGGAATATTTCTTAATCAGAGAAATAGTAAATATTACTGCAGGTAGCAAACTGGATAGATCTATATTTTTTTTGATAAAATATGAAATTAATAATCCATTCAATCAAAATTTTACTTTTACTACATTCACAATGGTTGAGCCTGAAATTATACTCTGAAAGTAAGTGCCATTTAATGATATTTTTAAATAATTGAACCTTTTAAATTAGAAGAAAAGAGTTTCAGCTATTAAAAGAAATTAGAAAACTTGTCTAGTGGCATGCATGATTTAAAAAAAAAAATGGAAGACGAAGAGCAATTTTAAATCTTCTTCCAGCTAGCAATTTTTAACTATTAGAAAAAAATTAATAAATAATCCGTTTCTTGAGAAAACTTTTTGAAGAACACATTTATAATAGCTATAAATTTAGTTAGTATTAGTTTTTGAATAGGTTATCTCATGAGTATTTTTTTAAGAAATATAAAAGTATTCATCTGATCCAGTTACTACTGCCTTTAGGAGCATAATCATATTTCCCATCATTTTCAAGACTCCAAACTGTGCTTATCCTGTACCTCTGAAAACATTGTTTTAAAACAGCCATTTAATACTTTGAAAAAAAAAAAAAAAAAAAATTTATAAAAAAACAACCGATTTCAAATTAAAAAATGCGCTAAAAAGTAAAAAATAAATTCATTCTTTAAACAACATCGATGTGACTTTTAAACATAGTTTTAGAAGTCGGTGCAAAATTAGGATTGTTAAAATCTTTTGTAATCACGAATCAGTTACAAATATATATGTTTCCGCAGTATTAGCAACAGTTCCAATATGAAGTAGCACATGGTATAATGGTAATTAGACCCATAATTTTGCACCGACTTCTAAAACTATGTTTAAAAGTCACATCGATGTTGTTTAAAGAATGAATTTATTTTTTACTTTTTAGCGCAATTTTTAATTTGAAGTCGGTTCTGTTTTCTTATAAAAATTATTTTATTTTATTCTTTTTGGTGCAAATACATTTTGTATATAAATACTCTATTTTTAAAAAAATCTATATCAAAGGGCAAAACTTGTTTAAATTAATGGCACTAAAAACTAATCATTTGCATGCTAAATTCCCTTTTGAAGTCTATTTTAGCAAACAAACTGATTGGATTAATTTTTGCCTCAGAGAAGCCTTCAATCAAACTCTTGCTGTAATTTCTTTTAATATAATAGCCCATGACAACAGACATGTTTTTAACAATGCTTTTATATTTATTAATAGATTTCCCAACAAAGAAAAATCAAGTAAAGCCTTTCCAATTAAAATAAAAAATACTTATTTTTCACTCGTAACGTTTTTTCTAAAAAACAAACGTAGTCAAATTGATGTGCGATATTTGAGTTAGACGACCCTCTATCGATTAAAGAAAAAATCATCAAAATCAGTTCATTTAGTCAAAAGTTATGGATGAAAAGACAAAAAAAATACTACATTTCTGCCCATTACTTTTGTTCTAATTATCGAATATGGTCAAACGAAAGTACGGGACCTATGGGAAACCACCCTCGATCGATTTAAAAAAGAATCATGAAAATCGGTTCATCCGGTGAGAAGTTATGAGTGGACAAACAAACAAAAAAAAAACGACATACATACAGTATGAATGTATAACCTCCTTCCTTTGTGAAGTCGGTTAAAAAACCTTCAAAAATAGAACGAAGTAGATATTTTCCGCTTCTGGACTAATGCAAAAACTAAATTTTTCTGCTCCAATCTGATACAAAACGATTATTTGCTCCGAAATCTGATACAAATGCTGTGAGGTCCGTGGAATTCCTGCATTTAAAAATTTTTTCATGCTGTAAAAGATTATTTACCATAAAAACTAAACGAGTCAAACTCGACTATGCAAACTCGAAAATATGCTTCTTTCTTTTTGGCTCATTTATAGCTATTAATTGAATTATTCAAAAAATAAAATAGGAAATGCTCTGGTATGAATTGTATGTAATCTGTAAAATAGAAAAACTTAATTTAAAAGAGAATTTTACACATTTTTCTGTTTTGTTATTGAAATATGCAATCCTTTTACAACCTTGATGTGGGGAAATATTTTTATGTACTATTTTAAGTCAAACTTAAAATTGTTGATCATTTTATTATACATGAAAACGATTCGCCAACAGTGCTTACGTAACTTTGTTATTTCTTTAGTGCTACTCAACTTTCAAAATTTACATTTGGCTAGGATTTAAAACTTTTTTACAAAATTATTAGATTACATTTATATGTATATATATATATATATATATATATATATATATATATATAGTAATTGTAAAAATTTTGAATGACATTCGAAAGAGTGAAATAAATTATGAAAACATTGAACAAACTTTTAAAATGTGTAACATTCTTGCAGAAAGATTTCGGCTTTGAAAAAGCTTGTCGCAGAAAGCATAACAAATTTCTGCCACAGGGCTCTTTGCAATCGTTATTCTGAAAATGGGCCAAATTCCTCGGATTAATTCCTCGGGTGCTTTTTTCTTTCTTGGTTATGGCACTCAGAGTGGTTTGACTTTTTAAAAGCACCCCTCTAACAGTGCACCTTCTGTGTTAAGCGCTCTCTCAAAGACTTCAGCCTTCGTGTTAATCGTTTACTCTGCAACAATGATTCTCAAAGTGGTCGCTTGTGCTTGCTAGATTTGCTTTTTTTTCTCAAGCACTCAAAGCAAGAATCCAAACCAGAATCGGTCGATAAGAATTCCGATCCTCGAAGAAATACCACGTGGAGCAAACCACGATAATAAAATGTCCCCTTGTCAACGAATATTTTGTCTTTTTCACTTGATGGATGAAATTAGTAATTATTTTCCAAGCTCAATTTTTTAATGAGTGCATAAGGAATGCTAAATTCATTCCTTCATGAAAATTGAACCTAACACAAAATGAGAGAGTACAAAAAAATAGTGAAGAATCGTTGGGGTGGGGTAACAATTCCAGTCATCGTGGTTTGGCTCTTATGCATTAAAATAAAATAAAAAGGTGAATGCAAAATGCATTTCCCTTCGCTCTTTTCAGATATTAAATTATAGTTGCATATACATTTAGGTACCATAACACGTTATCTTTGATTCACAAAACATGTGTGCAATGTTTCGAAAAAGTAACTCATTTAGTCCCAAGCCCTTCTAAAATTCCGATAGCTCCAATAATGTTCATTTTGTGTCGAATGCTTTTTTTAAAAACCGAACGAAAAAATAATGAATATGGTAACCGTATTAAATTTAATTTATTCATTTGTTTCAAAAAAGAAGTAAAATAAAGAATATGATGATGCCAAATGGCATTAACTGGGACTGACAGGGCTCAATAAAATATACTGTAATTTCCGGTCGGTAGGACGCAGTTTTTTTCTCTCATAAATGTGTCCGAAAATCAGCCTGTGTTCATCACGCATAGAAAATAGTAATCGATAATAACAGGTTTTAGTCAGTGAAGCAAAAAAGTTGATGTAATTTTTAACTGTAATGTTAGTGATAAGGAATTTTACGACACATATTACGGTCGAAAGTAGGGGTCGAAAGCCAAGTTCGGAAGCTCCTTTACAAGTAAAGGAGTCGCCGTTTCCGAACTCGGCTGACAAACTGCCGTGTCTGGATACGTAATGTATTAAAAAGTATATAAGGTCAGTTGGGGTAATTGTAAACGCTTTTTCAATGTTTTAACTTTTGATCCTTCCCTACCTCTTGAATAAAGTCAGAGATAAAATTGTGAGCATTGTAGCCACTACTGTACTTCTTGTGAGTAAATATGTACAAAAATTTTGACTTTCTGACTATTTGTTAGCGAATGATCTCGTGTTTACAATTACCCCAGAGATCTGGGGTAATTGTAAACAGTGATTTATTTTCGAATAAGGTTGATGCAAATTTAAAATTGTTTCATACACAGTCTGCTTGAAGGCTTAAGAAGTTTCGGAGCTATGGTTTTCAATCTGCGGCCAATAGGCCGCATATGGTCCGCTGAGTTATGTTATGAGTCGGCTCAGATCATTTAACGAGAAATATCTTGCGAAAGTCAAGTAATGTGACAAATTTATGTAAAATTTGTCCCGCAGTGGATTAATCGGTTAAGCTTGGATCCCACAGAGCACCGAAAGTGAAGCACAACTGGCCGTGGTCAACGCTAGGGAGGATGACCACTTCCCGCGACTGATTACTCTGAGACCGAGTGCGCTAAAGGGAGCTGTGCGCTGTGCACGTAATAGTCGCTTCAAATGTCCACCAAGTTAGAAATAATTTCTGCTGAGGGACCAACGTAGGTGACGATCTCTCGTCTGGGAGCTGGTTCAAAATCATTAAGCCCCTCTGAGCCAAGTGTACTTCATTCTAGCGGAGCTCATTAATAATCAGATAGAAGATTCTTAATTCATGGTCGCCCTGCAAGGGAGGCTTGAATTTCCAAGTGGCATTAGCAGCAACAGCAAGAGTTATGTAAAATAGACACAAAAGTGTAATTTACATCAAAATATAATACTTATTGCCCCCCCCCCTCCCAGAATATTGGAAATAGGATAAATTTAAGTGTTTACAATTACCCCTGAGTACGAAACATATGGGGTAATTGTAAACACCTGACTTGCACATGAAAAATAACAGGGAGGATGAAATTCAAACCTAAATTCTTTTAGCAACATTCCATATGACAAATAAAAATGGTTGAAGCCACTTACATCGTTTTTGCAGATGAGCTGGAGACGAAAATCTAAGATCACTAAATTTTGTTAAACAACTTTTTTCACTGTGTCATTTTCAAACAATGGTGACACCTCCACAAGTGTTTCGAAACTTACAAAACTCTTTCAGTGTCTTCCGTATGTTGCCAATTCATCACTCACCAGAATTCATCACACACCAGCAGTTAAGTTTTCAAAACCACCACAAGTGTAGTTAAGAAGCTTGTTTACAATTACCCCATGTTTACAATTACCCCAACTGACCCTAATAGGTAGCAGCGAGTTGAGGCAGACCCATGGTAAGAAAAATAAATAAATAAAAAATCGTTAGGAAATCCCAACTGTTGCCCACCAGCATAAAGAAATTGTAAGAGAACGCGCCACGTAAAAGAACTATCCATAGAGATGTGCCAATATACAATGTTTGTCCTGAAATTCTAATTATGAGTTAAAGTTAGAAGATAAGTCATTTTTGTCACAGATTTGTAAGTATCTTGCTAAAAAATCATTACGTCTGTGTCATTATCGGAATATTTTCACCCTTTGCAGTTACTTAACTTCATGAATCTGTAAGAAAGGGAAGGGGGGGGGGGGATATAAAAAAAAAGTTACGATGAAAAACCCATTCAATTCTAATCATAAACACGTATCACATAAACTTTGTTCATAACTTACTCAAAATCTCGTTGAGGTAAATTATTTTGCAATTCTAATTATTTTTCTATATCTTTCGTTCTACGAAAATTGTCCGCCATTGCTGAAACTTTTGACATCGGCAGGAGATTGTTGCCAACCGCACGTACACAAAATGTAAAAATCGATTCTAGCAAAACATTTGATCCTGTTACGACAAGTAAATTACACAGGAGGTATGCCGTAACATATCAGAAAAAGATACAGGAGCCAATCTTTAACCGTGTTTCGGAGTGGATCTAATTAATATTTTTCGCGATTCTAATTTCTCGAGAGGCTTTTGTCAATAAATTCTGTCGATAGTGACTTAATTCATAATCGTTGTGCATATTAAAGGAGACGCACAGCGGTGAATAATATTCTGCCAATAAAACTATTCGAATGAAGATCGTTTGCCGTTTGGGGAAACGTGGTTTCAGAATCGATGAAATATATAAAGCCAGCAAGAAGTTATTCCAGAACGGGAGACGGAGTGAAATCCATTTTTCTTGTGAAAGATTTTCATAGACATCACAGACATGGCAAAATAATCATTTAAAATTTTGTTTCCAGATTATTAGGATGTCACGTCAAACTACAATATTTCATTATCGAATTTTTCAAAGGAGAACTTAAAAGATGTTTGCTATTATAAATTTTTATCTCTCTGTTCTATCGAATCATTTTGTACGTCAAATAAAATTATAATTCAATGGCGTTTAACCGTTTCAAATCAATTGAAATTGTGCAAAGAATCAAAAACTTTAATCTTATGGTTGGGAAAACTGCAATACAGCAACAAAAAATGTCAGCGATAAGTACGCATGCGTTTTTTTACTTTTCTTGGAGAAATCTTTTATAACTCTTTTAATAATATATATTTATATCAGTGGCGTTCTTTTGTACGTCAAATAAAATTATAATTCAATGGCGTTTAACCGTTTCAAATCAATTGAAATTGTGCAAAGAATCAAAAACTTTAAGCTTATGGTTGGGAAAGCTGCATTACAGCAACAAAAAATGTCAGCGATAAGTACGCATGCGTTTTTTTACTTTTCTTGGAGAAATCTTTTAGAACTTCTTTAATAATATATATTTATATCAGTGGCGTTCCTGGCTAGGGTGTCACCCGGGCAGTAACTTACGGTGTCACCCTCTCCCTCCCCCCTCAAAAATGTTATGTTGTATATATTTGTAGTTTTGTAGTTTATATTATTTTTAGCAATACAAAAAAAATATCTTAAGAATTCAACTTTATTTGTTTGTTAAAACTTTGAGTAAATTACCTTAATTTTCAATTATGATGTTGAAATAGCACCAGTAAAATTGTATAATTCAATCAAATGTATTTTTCGAAAGTTCTTTAGCTCACTTTGGTTGTCACCCCCCAAAAAGGGTGCCACTTGGGGCGATCCGCCCCCTTCCGTAGTGACGCTATTGTGTATATATATATATATATATATATACATATGTTACCGTTAAAGTATATAATGCAGTTATTTCATAGAATACTTAGTTATTCCATGAAATAACTGATCGTGTCCGTTAAAGTGTTTAATATGCTATTTATTTGACACTTAAACTAGTTATTCTATGAAATAACTAGGTATTCTATAAAATAACTAATGAGAGACAGTTAAAGTGTAAAATAAACAATTTACCTAAAATGAAATAACTAGGTATTCTATAAATAAACTAATGATAGACAGTTAAAATGGAAAAGAAGCAATTTATCTAATTTATGCGCGTATAAATGGTATTTATGAAAACGTACCATAAAATCATTTGTTACAACAAGGATTACTAAAATGACACTTGGAATTACAAAGAACATTATTTCAAAAACAAAAACATTTTTTGTTGACACACTGGGTATTACACGAACATTTTTTAAATCCCTGACCAGTACCTAAACTTTGAGCTGTAGCAACCGACCGGAGCGATATTTCTACATCCGGTACTTCTTCGATTTTAATTAATTTTTGTTCGCAGATACTGAACTGGGATCGGGAATATACAAAACAAGTTATCTCCCTATGGCCTGGAATAGTTCATAAATGCAGTGGGGGTGGAAGGTAAATGTTTTTGTCGTGCGAGATATATGATATAGATTATTTTACACTTTAACGGGCTGCAGATCGTTATTCTATGAAATGACTAGTTAAACCATGAAATACAAGAGAGTTTTACACTTTAACGGACACGATCAGTTATTTCATGGAATAACTAGGTATTCTATAAAATAACGGATTTCATACTTTAACGGTAACATATATTCTAGATGAGTCGTTCGGCGTTGTACAGGCTAATCTCGAGTATTGAAACAAAGTGATGTCACGTGGCACATGCTCAAATCCCCTTAGGAATAAGAAGAACAATCCCAAAGAATCCTAAACAGAATAAAGATAACATTTGAAATAAGATCAACATATAATCAAATTGCTTGAATATAATCGATTGTTTAAAAATAATAAAGGAGGATAAATTTGCGTACATTTATTTAACGGAGATTCAAATACAGTGATGCCTCATCAAAATGCTAGAAACGTTGATTATTATTATATTTGATTTGTTTAACAATGGCAACTGCATTGATTTGTTTTTTCAGACGGCAACTGTACCAATTGTTGAAACGATGCAACAATGCAAATGAAATAAATCGGTCGTCTTCTGGGTCAAATAAAATTAAAGTTAATTATCGTGAAAAAATAATTTCAAACTACAGAGAAAAACGCTTATAACTTCTTTTCTAGTTAATTTAGGAGCTTCCAATTTTAGAGCGAAGCGAAAAATTTAGTAGCATTTTGTCACCTGAGAAGTTGAAGATCAAACAATTAGTGATTATTTAAAAAATAACTAAATACAAAAATGAAATTAAATAAAACCACCCTCCATTGCTTTTTTTTCCTTCTTTTTTGCATCCATGATGTATTGCTTTTCTTAAAATTATCCTTCTTATCTTACTATTCTGAACTCTTAATTGTCCGTGCAAAGATGAAAAGTTACTCTCTCTAAGATCCCTCCGGACATAACACGGTCCCTAAATACTTCAATGACATTAAAAGTTTTTTTACATATACAGAAAATGTAGCAAAAACCGAATAATTAGGACATTTTTGAAACTCCTCTGATTATCCAAACACCGCATAATCCGCATGAGGATAATCGGAAAATCAGTGCATCGCTGAATCCTATATTTTGCACAGAATAGTTTTATGCAGAATAAATGCCAAGCATGAACACTAATCACTTTTTAATGTCTTTTTTCTTATAAATTACAATTACTTTTTAATAATTTCGTATATTTTTATACATAAACAATAATCCAGAAAGTGAAAAGACTAAATTTTTGCACTCCAATGTAAGTTGTATAATTTGTGAATCGCCCCTGAAGTGTATGTATCTCTTCGGGAGATCGTTCTCAATATGAGGCGAACCAAAACATGTGTGTCTGACAGATTCCAAAGAAATTGGTTTCATGAGCTTTTGTAGGCTCGTCTTCATCTTAGTTTAACGTCACTACCGGTGGTCTTCACGTGTAATCTATTGCACGTGTTGCTTAATTCTTTGAGACGAAAAAATATTTTCTTTGTTTTGGTTTTCCGGACCTTTTGTTTTCGCAGAGAGTATTCTCGACTTGATGGTATTTCTTTCCCACCAGTTAGTCTTGCAGATTCGTATAATTACGAGAAAACTTGTTCTAGGGAAAATCTTTTTTGGATCTCGTTAGCGTTTTGTAAAAGAGATTTTCCACTGAAGTATTTTGAGCCAGAAAAACAGATTTAAACTATGCTATTTTTTCTTCAAAAGGAACTAAAACTCCGTTTTGTTTCTGAAAAGCATGAAAATAGCGGTGATTGTAGAATTCAACTATTTTTGGAACAAGGTATTTCTGTTAACCCTACACTGCGCCGTGTTGTTTTTAAACAGCACCTCTATTTTTCGTTCACTAAGCTCATTTTTTGTATTATTTTTAACATGTGGCGCATTCTTCCGTTTTATTTTGTATGTAAGATCATATTAATATAGTTTCCCGTTAATATAGTTTCTCCTAGATCTTGCAAACTGAGCTCAAGGTTCATCTTTTTTTCACAACATCGTTAGACATGTTGATTATGTAAAAAACAGTAACTTCTAAATTTTTTTACCTGCAAATTTTAAACAGCAATTTTATTTTTAAAAGTAGTCTTTAATTGCTTACATACTTTTAAAATAAAAAATATATATTAGGGCGCCTTTTTTACTTGTTGTGTTAAAACAACACCGCGCATTCAGGTGTAATTTTTATGCTCCTGGCATTATTCGCAGTATAAACAAGAACAGGTGTCACTGGTTGTTCTATTTCACTTTATTTAGTACCTTTTAGAAGATTATTGTTATAAATATGTAACATATTAGCATAAAGTGGTCGTTAAATTATTATTTAAGAATTTTTTTTAAAATAAATTCGCTCTCAACCAAAGAAGAAACGAACATTATCCCATAGACCCCCTACAGATGTTAAGTTTCTTGTCTAAAATCTTTTAGTTAAATTAGTAAACTTCATTGGTCATTAAAGCAAAAACTTTGCACAGGATGTAACTAATAATTATTAGTCACATGTACAAATTTTTACTTTATAAATTTATAAATAATAATAAAATAAATTATTTAAATAAATTTTACTATTTTAGTGCTATTTATGATAATAATGCATACCTATTTATTACTGATTTGTTTCATTTATTAAAATGATTATATAAAAAAAATATTATTCTTACCCCTAAATGCGCAGTGTTATTTTTAAACAACATGTCAAATTTTCTCGAATTTTATTTTTCCGAATTAAATAAGAATTTTTTTCACTTATAACTAGCACAAACAAACACACAAAAAAAATTATTTTACAAATAAAAAAAAAAGCGCAGTGTAGAGTTAAATGTGTAGATACAAGCAGGGAATTTAAGTTTTATCTTTAAAAGAAGAATTTTAAAAAATATTATTGGCTGTCCTTCTACAATAATATAATAATTGTATGAAAATAATAGAAGTATTGGATATGACTAGTTTTGCCTATCTTAATATGAGCTCCCCCATACAGAAACATATTCTACTAAAATATTGTTTATATGTAACCGTTAAAGTGTGAAATCTGCTATTTCATAAAATAACTAGATATTTCATGAAATAACTAGACAAGTCAGTTAAAGTATAAAATTAATTGAATTCTATGATTTAACTAGGTATTCTATAGAATACTGATTACTTGATCGCTAAAGTAGAAATACGGCACTTTAGAGATTTTTGAACAGATTCTAGCTGCTTTCAGGCAGTTTTGAACCGCTTATAGCTGCTTTGCAATGACACGTGTGTGTGTGAGATTCATTCTATTGTGAGTTTAGAAGTAGAATTTAGACGGCGTATTTATGATAACGTTTTACATTTTGGATTGCCAAATTGGATATACCAAATATTTTTGCAACCTGTTTCCAAGCAATGACTTTTTTGTTATTATTTTTCAATTAATCATCAGCAATAGAGATAAATGTATTTTTCGAGAGATTTTAGCTATTTATAATCAATGAACTTGCAAAATAACTTTCAAACTGTTCATTTTTAACCTACTTCACAAAGGAAAGGAGGTTATACATTCATACTGTATGTATGTCGTTTTTTGTTTATTAGTCTTCTCATAACTTCTCACCGGATGGACCGATTTTCATGATTTTTTTTAATCGATCAAGGTTGGTTTCCAATAGGTCCCGTACCTTTGTTTGACCATATTCGATTACTAGAAAAAATGTTATGGGCAGAAATAGGGTCATTTTTTTGTTTTTTCCTTCGTAACTTTTTACTAAGTGAACCGCTTTTGATGATTTTTCTTTAATCGATAGAGGATCGTCTAACTCAAATATCGCACAGCAATTTGGCTATATTTGTTTTTTTCATTAAAAACGTTATGGGTAAAAAATAAGTATTTTTTATTTTAATTGGAAAGGCTTGGCTGGATTTTTCTTTGTTGGCAAAATTGTTAATAAACATGAAACTCATTGCTTGAAAAGCGATTGTTGCCATTAAGCTGTATTATTAAAAACAATTATAATACGAGTTTGACTGAAGGCTGCTCTGAAGCAAAAATTAAATCTTATCAGTTTGTTTGCGGAGTGACGTTTTAAAATCGACTTCAGCACGAAATTTATCGTACAAATGGCTCGTTTTTTGTGTCATTCACGTGAAGAAGGGGGAAGACGCTCTTTAATATGGGTTTTTTAAAAATAGAGGGTTTATGTTAAAATCTATTAACACTTTAAAAGAATAAAATAAATTTTTTTTTGGAAAAACATAGAGCCGACTTCAAACTATAAATTGCGCCAAAAAGTAAAAAATAAAATTATTCTTTAAGCATAATTTTTGAAGTCGGTGCAAAATTATGAGAGTATAATTTTCATTGTACTAAGCGTAATTTTACATTGAATCTGTTGCAAGTTCTACGCCATTTATATTTGTAATTGATGCATGGTTACAAAAGTAGTCGTGAATCAAAATCCATCATAATTTTGCACCGGCTTCAAAAATTATGTTTAAAAGTCGTTTTGATGTTTAAAGAATAATTGTACTTTTACTTTTTAGCGCAATTTATAGTTTGTAGTCGGTTCTATTTTTATCAAAATTTTTTTTTTCACTTTAACTGTCTATCCTTAGATATCTCATAGAATAACTAGGTAAAGTATAAAATCTTTCATCTATTTTCTTCTTTAACTGACTTGTCTAGTTATTTCATGATATACCTAGTTATTCTTTGGAATAACTGAATTATACACTTTAACGGTGACATATATATTGATATTTTATGCTAAATTTCTGCAAACGGAAACGTGTCCTCGCTAGTGTATGTAATTAGGAAAAATAGTATATACATCGCGGCGACAGCGTTTTGATGGATCGCGAATGCCGACTTAAAAGAAGTATCTGTATTAAATGAAATTTTGCGAAATTGCGAAAATCGTTTGATTCGTGCAAATGGTGCAAACCGAAAACTACAGGCCTATTGATGCTTTGTTGAAAAGATGTAAGGAGCAAAACTAGATAGTTTCCTGATAGCAGCAAGAAGAATATAGCAAAATATAAATTTTAACGGCTGCAATTTACTGGAAAGATACAGTTATATACTCAAAACGAAGTTCTACAATGTCTGCATGAACACATGATAAGCAATATGAGTGAATCTGTAAGATACCGGAACTTTGCTTCATTGAAGGGAATCAAGAAAAAAATAATGTGCTTTTCAGTAGAAAATTGCAACCGTAAGAAGTCATGGATATTTGAGTTTTCATTGAGATTTCATGGAATTAGCGGAAAACTTATAAAAAATATTGTTCTGAGTTAGGAGACATGCGCTGTATGTTTCACAGGTTTAACAGCCTTGCAACGCGTAAGATCTGTTTTCATCCTTCTAACACACAGTTTCCCAAACTTTTTATCCAGTAGACCACTTGAAAATTTGCAAATTTTTCTGTTTTCCGCGGATTACCTTCCTAAAGGTTTCTAAAAGCAGTCAATTAGTAAAATATTTACATTTGAAAGCCACAAAACAGAGTGAAACTAATGGTTAAGTTTCGCCCAAGCCGCTCCAAAAGCAGACGGAAGAAAGCAAAATGTATGGAAAAGTCACCCGAAGATTGCGAATTATAATGAACAACCAAAATGCGAAAATTATTTTGTTTGAATTGTCTAACTACTATGTAAGATTTTATTTTTATGCATCAAGATTTTCTGGCAAGATACTTTCTGGCTACAACCTTGCTACTGATAAAAAATATCAGTGTTTCCTAGCTGCAAGAGCAAAGAGAATGTTTAAATACTTACATAACTTATGAAATATATTTAATTAATGTATAATTGTTTAATTTGTATGCTTATTATGTGAGTAAGTATCATCAAAATGCAGTGGCAAAAGTTTAGTAATAACTTGTTTGTTTGAGCTCCTGTCTTTTCTACCCCTATCATGCACCCCCAATGTTTCTATCGTTGACATGGACCCCTAATAGATTGAAATAGACTCCTGGGGTTCAATATGGACTACTTTGAGACCCACTGCTCTAACACTACCTGGCTTATTCTATCACTTGTTCAGGGAATGTCATTTTAGAAAAGAATTGACCAAGAAAATAGAGGGATCTCGTTTATTTATTTGTTTGTTTTTTCTCTTGTAAGCACAAATGAAACATGAATCAGCGATGCTATACGCAATGAATATGTTAGGAATTGTTCCAGTAAGAGTCATCGATTTAAAAGTGCTTCCTTGCGCATAAGGTTGTGTGGTGAAGACGAGGAAGAATTTGATTCTTGTTTGCTTCGATTAAAATTTTACACTTGAGTAGAACTACTTAACATTGAAGTCGTGAAACAATTATTGTCTTCAAGAGTTTCAAGCTGAACGCTATAGTAGATATTTTTATTTGGCATACTGGGCTTGCTGCAAAACTTTGACGGTTGAAGATAATCATTTTTTCACCCATCAGTTGTTCACTGTCTATACGCAATATTGAGAAAATAGGGAAAATATGAAAACGAATAAGTCTAAGTCTAAGAATAGAAAATATAAATAACGAGGCCTGAAATTTCACAGAACAATTGCATATAAAATAAGAAAACAATATATAAGCGACGGATATTTTGCAGATGTTGTTCCTAGACGGAACCCAATTTCAGTCAATATAATTCACATTTAGCATTTTTCATTCATTTTTGGTATGTTTTTTTTTTTTTTTTTTGGCAAACTTGTATCATGGCTCCCTGATATATATATCAACTTCTAACTGGGAAGTTTAAAATGTATCACCTCATTTACGTTATTACGTTTAAAAGAGAACCAACGATAACTCTCACATTATCATCGGCACTTAAAAAATAATTGTTGTAGTGCTTTCCACACAATTTGTCTATAAGAATGTTTTTTTTGGAAAAAAGTAAATAGCTATATAAATTTTCGCTAAAGAAGTTTTTGAAGTCCCTGTAAGCTTTTTACTATGTGCCAGAGAGCTTTGCTTTTGGAAGACGCATTCCTTTTAACAATCTCAATTTTAGCGCGGTCCCTTTTCGAAGACCGAATCCGGCGACAACTTGTTCGGATTGAATCGAGCGGAGACACGTGCTCTTGACAGCTTCTAAAGAAGTTAGGTTTCGCATCCCGCACCACTGTTCCGCTCATCCATTTAATGACGATAGACACGAGCTTTTGTCCGTATGTCTTGTAGCGAGAATCTCCCATTTCCCTGCAAATGCACGGATACATTCCCATGATAGCCGAATCACGTGCTCGATGCTGATGTGTATTGTGAAAATTGAACTAGCCGATGGTGTTCCATTGCATCTTCATGTGTCCACAAGTACGAAAATGAGCACAGTATTTATGTTTCAATTCGAAATACACAATGTTTTGAGTAAAACTCTGTTAAATTAAACTGCGCATTTTTCTAAAGATGGTGATCCACTTAGATGTAAGGAATATAAAGATCTAATAAACTGTCGAAACTGAATAACGTACCAATATTAATGACCAAGGACAAATAAATGGCTGAAGGTGAAAATCGTAATATGTAAGGAGGGAGTCTTCAGAACCGAAGAAGAAATTCTAAAAAGTAACGAAAAAATCTTGAGAAAAAAGAAAAATTACTAACGATAAAAGTCCCTCTTTTCACTAAAAATTACTATCAATTGAACGAACCGAAGGCATTGTACAACTTTCCCATTGTTTCTATAAAATATTGGCATTTACATAAATTCCCCACAATCCACATTATTCCATTGTAACCAATGCTTAAAAAACGAAAAAGAATGCAAAAGTAGTAGCATGTTGACATTATTCTACACGTTGACAGTTTAAAAAATACACTGTGAAAAATTCTAGTTCAACCTTTCACCAAAAATATGGTGAAAATGGTGAAATTTAGCTGCAACCAACATTTTGGATAAAAGTTGAACCATTATAATGGTGAAGTTCCACCATAAATGGGAAAGAAAGAACCATTATAATGATTCAACTTTTATCTAAAATGTTGGTTGCAGCTAAATTTCACCATGTTTTTGGTGAAAGGTTGAGCTAGAATTTTTTACAGTGTAATAATCTACACTAAAAAACAATACAAAGGAACAAGAAGTTGTATGGGTGAAGTCTTTTATGTTCATTGATTATATGTTTCAACAACTTGGTGAAATCTAACCTTCTAAAAATTAATATTCAAATCATAGCCTTTGCTCATTGTTCTACAATTGTGAGATTTTATCAAAGCTAGTATACGGAGATACTTATAGTGTAGCATTATTATCCCCTGACTTTTGGCCAAATGATGCATTCTTCAAAAAAAGTAAATTAATATGCAAGAGCAGTCGTTTTCAAATATATTATTACCAAATCATCTATTCATATATTATGTATAGGGGGAGTTGGGGCACGTGTGTCAGCGTTTCTAGTTTTCATTCTTTATATCAAAACAAAGTAAAAAACTCTACAGGTTGAAATTAAAAGTAAATTATTGCAAGCACACAGATAAAGAGTATACAAATGAAGCCAATTGATGTTTTTCAGCTAGAAGTTCACTAACTTTTGCATTGAACAAAAGGGTTCCTTGCAACCTTGAAATACGGCTCTTCATTTCTTTCAAAATTTTTTACCTAATTTGTGTCGAATTTTTAATTTATACAGGTTGATTTTTTTTTACCATAGGATGAATCAAATATTTCACATCATTCAAGATTTTTATAAAAAATTTTCTGATTATTAAACAGAACTTTTGAAATTATACCAAGACGCAGTAAGTCCGAGTTACCTTGGTGGACTTTATGGGCCACACCAAACAAAGAACTTTTACAACAAAATTGGCGATAATATTATTTTATGCTGTAACTAAATCATTTTTTGTAGCTCAATTGAAAAGCAAATAAAAAAATATAAAGAATGTTTTTTAGGATCAATAGAGCTTATTAAATTAAACTATTGTGTTTGAGAGATGATCCTTGATTTAAAAAAAATGTAAAGTAATCCCTTTTAATAAAATAGAAAATTATTGATTATTAAAGAAAAGTGAAATGTTTGGGAATTAAAATTTAAATTCAGAATTAAATTTAATGCACATTATAGTTAGATACGAATATTTTAACGAGTATTTGAAATAGAAGGCCTGCTCTGCTAGGGAAACAGTGTTCTAGTAGAATAAGTAGTATTTGTTGGAAAATCTAACCATCTTTCATTTTTTTTTCTGTCGTAAATGTAGTTAGTTAACTGTGAGCTTTGAACCGTATGTAAATTTTCACTTTAAAGCTATATAAAAGAAACGGAATAACCTGATCAGGTGAAGTAAACAAAAAAGCAACGGTTTTTAAGCAAAAAATTACAATACAAATGTTCTATTTTTTTTATTATTGAAGTAGAATGAATAAAAGATATTTTTAAGAAGCTTTTGTAGTAAAGTAATGAATGCACAAAAATTACAAACAGAAGTTATGCAAAGTTATTTAGCAGAGTTATACGCAAAAAAGTGCTGTATAGCTCTGCTAAATATTCTTTAACACTATTTCACTTTCATGTACTGTTGTCATCATCTTTTTTAAATTGCTTCTCATAATTCGATTCGGGAAAAAAAAATCATAAAATGAACGTAACGTCGGAGAAAATTTTTTCGTTCTTTGTTCAGTTATATCGAAAACATAAGGCCATTAAAAAACTAAAATCAACGTAAAATTACTCACTACTTTTGCATTGAAAAAGGATTCCACGTAACCTCGAAACACGTCAATTTTAGCAAATTTCATTTTTAATTTTACTTTGATATAATGATATAATAATAATAATGTAATTATTACTGCCATAATTTTTCTCCTTATGAAGGGCTCAATGTGGTTTCTTACTCATTTATTCAAAAGTTTATTTTAATGAAATTTTAGAGAATTTATGGTATGATAAGTTATTGTACAAACCCGTTATTGAAAAATAACCGATCATGTTATAGTAAATTATCCTTGAGCAATTTTTTTTTTGAAATCAAAAAATAACTTTTAATTCTTGAAATCTGTAAATTGAGGTTTATTTATTTTGGTAGATTAAAACTTCTTGTTAGTCTTGCAATATATTTTAGTTTGTAATAATTATTTTACTGATAAGTCATTTAATTATCAAGTAAAGTTAACTTTCTTACCAAAAATATAACTTTTGCATAATAGTTAAAAGATCTCATAATTTTACGCTTCATTAATTTTGTAACTTTATTAATTTTACTATATTTTCACAAAATGAACTCAAGTATGTTTTATCGCTTCTTTTCCCATTCCCCAGCCAGTCTTATGAGGCGAGAGACGCTTTTACAAATATGCCGTTTGTTTGAATTTTTCGTTGAGACTAATTAATAACTTCAAATAGGTAACTTAGAAATATTTCAAAGTTTGATTAAATCCTGAAAACAGAAAAAAATATATCAAAGGTTAACTGATTGACTTTGTGGAACCAAAGTACTTCAAGTATAGTTGCGGGAAGTTATTTTTATATTTTTAATGTCTAACAACCCGTAATGTTTTACTTAATTCTAAAAGTTCAACAAATTCTTAGAGAGGCACATTTTCTTCATTAGTCATACTTTTAACTTTCTGTACAAATTTGATCATTTTTTTTTATTTAAGAGCATTTCTCTGTAAAAAATAAATCAGTTTAAAAAGAATCGTTATGTTTGTGGGCAATAATTTTAATTTTCATTTAAATTAAAACTGTACCATCTTCACGGATGGTATGATTTCAATAAAGTCTGTAAATGTAACTAAAAATCAAAATGTCAAAATGTTAGCCTAAAATATTTTCATTCTTCTGGCTAAAAAGTTCGTGTTTTTTTTTGGGAAGGGGGGGGGGGGAGGGTCTGTATTTTGGAGCTCTGCAAATAATGTTTAAATAATAAATAAATAAAAAAAGATAATTTTTAAATTATTAAAATAAAGATAATGATAATAAGATAATGATTCATAAATTAATTTTAAACATAGATGCTTTACATGGGTGTAACATCTATTGTACGCATGACCTAGGTTTACCTTTAGGTAAAACTAGGGGTTCCCAAACTTTTTCACGTCGCGACCTTTTCCCAACCATTAAGCAACCTGCGACTCCGTATATGTTCACCCCCCCCCTTACACATGTATATATATATATATAGATAGATTGATTGATTGAGAGAAGATGCCTGTTTTACAGAATGACTCCGTGTGCTTAAGCCATTTCGTATACTGTATTACTAACATAAAATGATTGAGTAAATCAGATAAAGCTCTTACTGATTCCCAAAAATTGACATGAACGTAACGCATAAACAAACATGAAAAACAAAAAGAACATTTCCAAATGTATAAAAAGCAGATGCATAAAACACAATCTTGTATATCTGAAAAATAATGTAGCGTAATTTATTTTTCAAATAATGTAGCCTGAAAGAAATGTCTTGATATGAGATCCCATTTAAAGTTGCGACCCATAGGTTGGGAAGCTATAGATTTAAATGTTTAGAAAACTATTATTTTTATCATCGTTTTGAGTAGAAGCGGTTGTTTCAATCGTAAAACTGATTGGTATATGATTTCAAGTTGTCTTGAATATTCAAAAGGAAATTAAAATTAATAAACACAAAACAATAAATAATAGATGAAGTAAATTTGAATGTTAAGAATATGAAGAAAGAGAAATGGGAGCAATTCTTGTCATTATTGAGGTACGACTGGACACACACAAACTGTATGTGACTCATACTTTTCATCTCAGAAAGACAAACTAGTTTAGCTTTTCAAAATTTGTTTTTTTACAGTAATTTTGTAAACAACTCGTTAACATGAAATTCCATGTATTATCATTGCTGTAAAAAAAAAAAAAAACTTTTGACTAGGAACGCATATGAAATATGCCACTAGTGTTAAAGAAAGTAAAAAAGCTTACTTGAAAAAGTAATACATGCAAAGCAGTTGATTTAACCTATTTCTAAAAGTTTGAAATGTATGTATTAATGAAATTTGTTTCATAGTTAATTTTCATCAAATTTTAAAGTTTATAGGATGTAATTGTAAAATATATTTTGAAAAATGCATTACTTTTACCATTTTGTGCGTTAAACTCAAATTTCAATACAATTTTTCAACCTCCCCCGCCCTTTTTAAGAAAAATTTAAAAAAAGGAAAATGCATCAATTAATTTGTAATGACTGATTCAAATTTCTTTCATGTCTACAGTTAGTTACATCTGTGGCCATAATATAAGTTCAAAAGCATTTGCTTTTAAGTATGAATTTATTCTGTCTCTTAAGTATCATTCAGCCTTGTTCTATATTCTTGTTTACATTTCAGCTTTACCATGGTTGGTTGGGCCCTGTCATGTGATTTCGAATGTAAATGTAGATATGAAAAGAGGATGGCACATTGACTTTTCTATAAAAGATTGCTTTGACAAATGTACAAGATCATCATTGCAGTAAGTCAAACATACATCTATACATTTTTCATTAATCAAATAGTTCATTCATCTATTTTCCCTACAATATAGACATTGTTAAATCATTCTATTCCACAAAGTTTAAATTATATAAATTTGGAATTCAGGCTTTTTAGCAAGGTCCCCAAAGCAAGTGTGCGTTCGAGCCAATTAAGTAATTTATTACTTCACAATTTAAATTAAATCCATCTTTATCAAAGTCAGTTGAATCTTAGATGCATTGGTTATGATGATTTATTTCCAAGTGCAAAAGATCCTTCAGAAGCATCAATTGATTTATTATGGGCTCTTATTTTTGTATCGGCTTTTTTTCGCAGTTTACTTCTTTAATCATTCCTGCAAAATTATATTTATAGACATTTATTTTGTGTTTTTGAAATGGGTTAAAGTTGTTTTTTCTATAAAAATTGAATTTGAAACGTAGTTCAACGTACTTATTTTTTATAAATCGAAATAGAATAACGAAATTTAGACAAGTGCTAAATATATTGTGTATAATATCATTAAAAGCACTTTCAATTTTAGAAAACGAATATCTAATTCTAACATCTGGTTTACTGATTTGATTATATTTAAGAGAAAGAAAACTATGAGAGATGTTTAACCATATTTCTCTATAATATTATGTTGTTGTCGTGTCCTCGCACGTGGCGAGGAAGAATAGGCACGCTGCTCCTGAGTCTAACGGGGCCATTGTAGGCAGGAGTCCGATTCCCGCCCCTTTCTATAAGATTATGCAATATAAGACACATATTTAACGCTTTTAGCTGAACCCTTTTTCCTTGTTGAAGAAAAAGTGACAATTTGATCGTTGGAAATGCTGCAAAAAATTTTCTAATGGCATTATAAGTTAGAAAAAAAAAGAATTACATAAACTTTGCATGAAAAACATTACTGTTTGCATTTTTACAGTATAGAGAACAGTAAGGATAGATTTGCATCACATTTAAATAAATTATTTAAATTTTAATTTTTAAGCATAATACTTAAAATTCTTTTCCTTCTAAAATAAATATACTTGTGTTGCCAGTTGATACTATTTTTTTTTTACCATCCAATGCAAAAATAGCCTGCATAACAATTCCAAACGATTTTAAACTGCAAAATTTTTTGTTTAAATTCTTTTTTCCACAGAAGATTTCATTGTCTGCCATAAAAATATTCCACAGTTATCAATGTTTCACTATTTATTTTAATGTTTGATTGATTCCTTTCCATCGTAAATGTGAAGCAAGTGATGTAGTGGCGAGAAATGTTCCGAAAGATTTTTTCGGTAATAGGAATAAAAATTGGAAGAATGCTTCTACATTTTACCGACTATTTAATATTAAGGTTAGCAGTCATTCCATGTCAAGTGATCCAAAATCTGAGAAAAAAATCTACCTCCCCTTTTTTAATTTTTATTCAAATTTGGCTTACCAACTGTATTCTTCAAGATATTAGAAATCCAAATTTTTAGATTTTCATCTTGTTTAGGGTTTTAGTTATCAGGCTTTGATTTTGTAAAAAACTCATTTTTACATCGTTTGCTTCAACACAAACAGGCTATAACTGATCAACAAATAGAGAGAAAAAGTTATAGTAAAAAGTCTTTTGAAGTACATTCAATGATGTTTCATATGATATGCATCATGACTAATTTTATGAAGATTTAAAAAATGACCTTAAAATTTAAGTTTTAAATTTCTCGAAAAAAAATAAAGTGAAAAAATTTTTCACAATTTCTCAAATATTTCTGTCCAATTTATTTTTGTCTATGCAAAATTTCAACGTGGAATCTCAAGGGGATCATAGTCTTCCGAATTTTCAAAAATATTTGATTGTTTTTTATAAAATCAAAGCCTGATAACTATAAAACTAAATAAGATAAAATCTAAAAATTTAGATTTTTAATTACCTTGAGGGGTACAGTTGGTAAGCTAAATTTGAAAAAAATAAAAAAAGGTGAGGTAAAATTCCTTGGACCACTTCACCTGGAATGACCATTAGAACGATTGTCTTTTTCGTAACTTCTGCTTAAAGAAGAAATGAGTTAACTGATTGTAAAATACGTCGCAACAGTTTTTTCCCTAATATTGTTGGAAAAGGCGCTTCTAAGGTTGTACAGCTTGACAATTCAATCGTAACAGGCTAACAATAATAAGCAGGAAAATGGCTTTTGCTGCATTAAAATTTTTAAAAATATTCAACATAGTACGAAATTGGCTGAAGCCACAAGCGGCTACATTCATGAGCGCATTTGGCCCTGCGGCGACAATCCAAATTTGATGGATAATACTTATATAATTATATAAAATGCACAACGTTTTCAATGCTAAATTTAACTACTATTACGGTCGAATTTTGACTGTTGGACGAAGTCTGGTTGAAATAAAAAGTCTTGCTCCACTGCATATCTACACCTTTGAAGCTGCGACGAAAATCTGCAAATAGTCGCAAAATAAATAAATAAATACAATAATAATAATAATGATAACAATAAATAATTCTATTTAAATGATAGCCTAAATCTAGTGTTTGGCCATTTTTAGTTTTTCTTTTTTTTTACAAATTATCAAAAATATTGAGACTCAACGTTCTTTTCATTAGCGGGAGCATTAATATTTAATTAAAAAGAGAGACAGAGAGAAATAATAATCTGTCGTAATTGCAAGAATACTACATCATTTTGTCTTCATATTTATGTTAAATTTATTAAAAATTTTGTTACCGACAGAAAAAACATCCGAAAATCTGAGGTCAATTATAACTTAGCGTTAATGTTAAATAATCTTTCCGCGAAATTTTGTTAATAATCAACAAGCTTGGATTAATTTGGATCAGTCCTTTTTTTTTGTTGAGATACTAGGCCGTGGTAGCCTAGTGGTTAGGATGTCGGACTTCCAATCGGAAGGCCTGCGGTTCGATACCCGACCCCCTTAAGACCCACCATGTAAACTTGGGGATGCGTGCATGTAAAATCCGTGGATCCTACTACCTCGCCCGCGGGCAGGGCATCCCTAAAGCCTAACGCCAACATGGAAGGAGGTAGGAGGAGAAAAGTCGTTGAGATACAATTCTACCATAATCCAAAGCAATCTACCTGGCAGAGGAATGGAAGCATCCATTCATGTTCAAGGGAGGAACTGCTGGCATAAGGAAAGTGCTTTTTCTGATCTCGTTTTATTTCGTTTAGCATACTGCAATTCTTTCGAACTAATACCATATGTCAGTTTATAAATTTAGTTGGTTTCAACAAACAGAGCAGCAAACATTCTGATTCGTGTACTAATAATCGCACCTGCAGAACGAACTTCCCTAAAACTCGAATGGATTCGTCCTTTTCTGTCATGCGTCGAAGCGTCCAAATATCAGAACTTGATGGTCGAACTGTATATTCTATTTTGTCATTAATTGTGTCTTGTTATTTTAAGGGGACACAAGACCTTTGAAATAAGAATTGTGTATTTTTAATTTTTCAGTGTAGCTGAACTTATTTTAGCATTAATAATGTATATTTTGGCGAAATTTTAAATACCAAGCCATTTGAAAATATTTTTGGCTAAAACATTTTTTAAACTATAGAAAAATTATGAGAAACACAAAAATTGCCTCTTGAGTCTGAATTTTTGCGTAATTTGGTTACAATTTTTTATACAGTTTCTTAAGAATATTGCAAATATTTTACGGCATTACTTTTTAT
Source organism: Octonoba sinensis (assembly GCA_038502835.1). Lineage (NCBI taxonomy): Eukaryota > Metazoa > Arthropoda > Arachnida > Araneae > Uloboridae > Octonoba > Octonoba sinensis. Next base: position 70,006,269 of record CM076604.1, read on the forward strand.
GAAGCAATTATTAAAAAAATCTTTTGTACTAGTTTAACTGTAGCAAAAAGCAAATATTTTTGAAAAAGTAAAAAAAATATATTTTTTTTCAAAAACTTATAAGATTAATTTACAATTGTTTTCCATAAAGTGTTTGCATTTATTGTTATACATATATGCAAATTTTTTTCCGATTTGGATGAAGTATCAGACGCAAGACTCATTTTTTGTGTATTTCCTATTTTTTAATAATTTTGTAAAATATTTTAGTCAAAAATAATTTTATTGATTTAATATTTAAAAATTTAGCCAAAATATAGATAACCGATGATAAAATAAGTCCAACTGCAGTGAAAAAATATAAAAAGACAAGTTTTATTTGAAAGGTCCTGTGTAACCTTAAACCTATTAGTGTTAAATATTCTGTAGGTTAATCTTATTTTAAAATGTTTTATGATGGTGCGAAAACTTAAAGTTGTTGTCACAAATAAATTTCGTTAAAAATGAAATTCAACTATTATTGAAAAGTAAACAAATGAGTCACAAACTTATTTTTGCAGCCAGGAAACCAATTTTGTGAGCAAGTTATTGAGTTTTCAGCAGCTGAAAGCGTCTTAAAAAGTAATAACTTGATACGGTGTGAAAAATTAAAATTTACCGTGTGCCGTGATTGAGAGCATTTTTTTTTTACTTCGTAAAAAATCGATCTTTTTTTTTTGCATGGTGTTAAAAAAATGAAGTTTCCGAATCATTAATTTGCGATGAAATGGATTTAATTGCAATTTTCGCTTTTTTTTTCGTTTGTTTCTTGCCATAAAAAATGCCCTACGGAGTTTTTCTTGTTTTTTGTGATGTGGGCTTTTAATTGCTTTTTGCTGTTGTAATTTTTTGATACATTGAAATCTTTGCTTACTGTGCACAAGTGACACAAGCACTGCACAGGAGTGAAGTTTGATGAATCGAACAAGAACTGAAATTATCTTAGTGCTGCAACTTTAAAGATTTTCCTTCAAGAGTTTATTTAGATATTTGCATCCGTCAGTATATACATGTATGCAATCTTTTATCTGACTGATTATAAACTGTAATACGCAGCGGTCTTAATTATATCATGTAGGACCAGTCGTGAAAATGGAATTTCGCTGAGGAGGGGGAAATTTTTTTAAAAATTTTATCAGCCTCTTGGAAAAAAATTTCTAAATGGAAAAAATTATAAAGTTTTAGTTCGTTAATCATATAATTTTTGATAATACTCAACTCTCTGTGAGGCGCAGTTTCAGCCATTGTCTTCCCCCTGTGCATGTTCATAGGACTATATAGTAATACTGAATTGATTTTATACTGGCCACGACAACTGCTAAGTATGTTAGTGTCGTCCTTGTTGCTATGGACTTCACACTAACGGCGCGTAAGGGGTCATTCATAAATGATGTCACGCTTCGAGGAGGGAGGGGGTTCGAGAAATTGTGACGATTTGTGACGAGGCGAGGAGAGGGGGTGACAAAAAGAGTGAAATTGAACATTTTAGTTTCTATAAAAGCATTAAAAATCAGCAAATTAAGTTTATTTTTAAAGTTTTTTTGATTTTCCTAATTTGATTTTAAAGTTTCATTGAGGATTTTGTATCACAAACACCGATGCTCATTATGGTTTAAATTTATTTCTTGTTAAACGTTTAAAAGGAAATTTTCTTGGCCAACTTACACTTTTAAGATAAAATTGCTCGAGTCACGTTTTCAGAATTCAGACAACTAATATATTTTACTCTTGTATACTAATTATCTTGTGTGTTGTGAATGTTAGCGTCATTTTATACAAATTAAGCACACATGTAATCATTATTATTATTGTGATCACAAATTCCATTAAGAGTTCAAAAATAAAATTAGAAAAGTGACCTAATACGCAGGGCTTTGTTTCTGAACTACAAGTACACATGCTTATGTAATATAGCTTGACGTGTGGCAACGGGGGGTGGGAATGATGAAGTGTGACATTTTGTGACAAAGGGGGGAAGGGGGTCAAATGCATTGAAAAAGTGGGACATCATTTATGAACGGACCCTAATCAACGTTTTACGTTCAAAACGTAAGCAACAAATCATGGTCGCTGGAAGAAGGTGATTTCTGATACAGATACAAAAATGACAATCGATAGTAAGCCAATATTCCCGGTAACACATATTACGCAGGTTCATGATTTTGCTCTTCATGATTCCTTCTCACATAATGCTTCGTTCAGGATAGCGGATAACTAAAGTACATATGAGGCCTGAGAAGTTAAGGGATGTATATGACCAAAAAACGATTCGGAGTAAAACTCGCTCAAAGTTTGGAACTTATGGGACCTTTAATGTTAATTTTTTTCTTAATCACTATGGGCGGGAGCACATGTTACAGATATCACTAACATTTTTTGCCACAATATAAAATAGTGCTTTCTCTATCGTTTGCACCAGTTATATCCAAATATTCAATTTTGTCACTTACATCCTTTTGCTTCCGAGTGCCTCATATGTTATTAGTTATGTGTTAGATATATATTCATATGAGTTACATTCTATCTTTTTTCCAGTCGAATTTCTAGTGGGGATGATTTCAACATCATACTCTACCTTTTATCGTTCAACCAATGTCGTTAATTCCCTCCTACATGAAATATGATAGAGATAACATTATTGATGATCATAATTAACAATACACTTAGCATAGGGTAGTTCTTTTGTTAGACAGACAGTAAATACGCTTGATTTGTGCCAAAATAAAGAACTGTAATTTCCTTAAAAGGTTTCTGGGTTTTAGGAGGACTGAATATAATATTTTGGTTCTTTCGGCAGTTAGCAACAGAGTAAAGAAAACAAAATTCTCTTTTTCAAACCTAAAGCTGAATTTCTTTATAAGCTTCTCAACAAATCTTTTGTACCAGAACTTCATGCAATGACGGCGAAAAGACACCAAAAAAATAAAAGAGTTTTTCTGAATTCGATATACAGTATCTTCCCGCTGCACGCAATTCACTCGTCAATAGCTGGCAGTGATGGATGTGGTTCTGATGAACAATACAAGATATATTTGTACTGCTAACAAAGAAACCAAACTTTCGGACAAGTATTATTGCTGTCCACTCTCCTTGTCCGGTTAGTTTTGTTCACAGTATTCTTTAAGTTCATATTTTACACCTTCTCACTTACTTAATTGGAACAATAACTGAAATAAGCGGAATCGCAAGGTAATTTGAAGATATTAAATCTTTTTTTCCAAAGTTTCAACTTTGGAATAATGAATATTTCAATTAAAAATGGCATTTTTCAGAAGTACTAAAGATGACACTTTTTGCAAAAGTGACTACAGGAAGAAAGGAAATTATTTAGTTATTTAAAAAAGAGAGAGAGGAAAAAAAAACAAAATTGATGCACAAAATGTTTTAAGTTAGTTTCAAAGAAAAATCGGAAGATTTTTCCAAACAGAGAATTTTTATATAAATTATTTTTTGAAAACCTTTTATCATTTTAAATCATCGCATATAGTTAAAATACCTTTTTCGTCAGTAATAATATTACTTAAATGGAGAAACATTATTGGGACAAACTTCCAGACATCTTGAATAAAAAACAAATGCTATATCATTAGCATAAGATCTGATCAGACAAATGCATACAAAACGTGAAGAGTTAGCGTGGGAGATTTTTATACACTCAACTTACTATCAATTCTAATTCTTCTAAGAAATTAATAATAATATGGAAACTAATCACCATTTACAAATTGTTACTAACAGACTCAAATGTGGGCAGTAGGTATAGAAAACTTGACGATCCTTGGGGCGACAAAAATTCGACCTTTGGACAAGAAATGATATTTCTACCATCTTAGAGTCAAATGTAAAATAAAACATTTAACACTGAATAACAGTATAGTAAGTTATAATTTACTATCACCACTTAAGCAAATGTTAAATGCATTCAGTAATTAAAGTCTTGCATTCTAAGAATTCTAAAGAATGGAGTTGAAGAAAAATTCTTCATTTTTTCCCCATTTCCATTTATTTGCTATAAAATAATTAGAAAGGAATGTTAAATTTAATTATAACTCACATACCTAGTTTTTTCCTACTTGACAAAAAATGTGCACAAAGGTAAAAGCTTTTTTGTGATCAAGATTTTTTCCCCTTCGTTTTTGCTGGATACATTTTAAGCAGGGAATTTTTGGGAAAAACTACTGTAAAGAGAAAAAATAGAGAAAATTAAAGGACGCTGACGAAGAAAAGTTTGCGTTGATGGTGCGCCTTCTTTAAATATATTTGATCCACAAGTTCATTTGATAGGGTTTTAAATGAATAGAGATTTTTACGACCATACATTTTTTTAAGGAAATTAATTGTGTGAAGGTTAATTAGAAGATGTTTGTATGTTAAAGACAGAAAACTAAGCTAAATTTATAGTTCTACTCTAAACTAACGATTGTTTTTGAAAACATTAACTTTAGCTAAAATAAGACGTAAACAATAATCTTAATTTTCTGAAATCATATCAAAAATTAAAACTGTTTTGGCGTAATAATAACTTTTCTCTAAAATAATCAAGAAAAATAAAAGAGTTTGTTTGCGTTTTTTTTTTGTTATTTTTGCTACAAATCCACACCACTTGACAGATTGGAATAAAATTTGGCTCAAAATTCAATCATCTCCTAAAAAATGCAACGCACGCGCGGAGTCTCATTTGAAAATTAAAATTAGCGGTTCTTTTTTAAATCATAAATTGTAACTTTTAGTTTACTTTCGGCAATAAAAAAATACAAATCATTTCATCCTATGAAAACTTATATCACTCTGAACAGATAAAAATTTAAGTCAGACAGAATTTGTTTGAAAACTCTAGGATAAATTACACTTTAGTTATTGCCCAGAATATCTTCTCTTCTAACAATGAAATAATGAATTCAAATAAGGGATCATTCATAAATGATGTCACGCTTCGAGGGGGGGGGGAGGGGGATTCGTGAAATTGTTACAATTTGTGACAAGGAGAGGGGAGGGGGCAACAAGAAGTGTGACATCATGCTTATAGAACATAGCGTAACACATGACAAAGGGGAGGGGGTCAAACATAGGGGGAAAAAGCGTGACATCATTTATGAACGGTCCCTAATACGTTTTCCGGGAGACTTTTAAGTAATGTTTTGTAACATCAATTGGCAACATACCGTAAAATATATTCCTCCCAACAATTAACCTGAATTTCAGCTTTTTTTGATGAGTCAAATCTGAACAAATAAAAACATTTGTGGAGGAACAGTGAAGGGAAAAATCAACGTTATTTCAGGAATACTATTGCATACATTTGTTTCGGCGTTACAAGGAACTCCTTTTTCAACACGGAAACACTTTGAGCTTCCCGACGCTAATAAGTTACCTTCATTGTGACTAACACTTAGTGTCTGAAACTTAAATATTTTCACATGGTCGACGAAACTGGGTTTCTAACGCCGAAACAAGTGTTTATCATATCTTTTTTTAAATACAAATTTATCATTTTGATATTTTTTTCTTATTTATTACTAAGGTAGCTCTGGAACATCTTGACCCCTTTCGGAAGATGATCAATAACTGGTTAGCATTTGAGGATTTAATGACTTACTTTTCAAAAGATTATTTTTCTATTCGAATATTAATATTACGTTGTGAAAAATTTTGTTTGGGGCCATTTCACAGTATTCTCTCCAAACGTAGAGTCCGCAACATGACACTTTTTTTGTTATAACTACGTAACTTACAGTTTAATTATCACTTAATTTTATTTTCAAATCATACGTTCAACACATTATTTGAAAATAAAATTAAGTGACAATTTAACGTTTGGGCTCTAACGTTTTTGACTCTACGTTTGGAGAAAATACTGTGAAATGGCCCTTTGGCTTAAAAACGCCAAAAAACGCAATAAAAAATTTAAAAGTTAAACATCCACTTCTTCCTTAACTGTGGGAGATGTAATTCTTAACAGTTGATTTTGTAAGAAACAGCCATGTGCCTGAATATCTGATCTCAGTACAGTGACTTGGAAATCGTCAAAAACCTAAGTTATCAACATTTATTATCGTTATCAAAGTCATCTTACACTTCAAGCTTTGTGAACCGCGAAGACAATCTACTAGATAGATTTAAAATATGTATTTTCTTGCTCTGTCTCTGAGTTTTCAAGAGCTATGATGAACTACACATTTAGAATGTTTTAATACTGTGGTTTGCATATGCCGTACTAGGGTCTAGACAACGCTTCTAAAACGCCTTGGGTGTGAAATATATTACCACTTCTCCATCAATCGAAATTCGGTTTTCGTTCGAGAGGATTGTTCTTAGCACTCTTTTGCAATAGCCTAATTTTCTACAGCCCACTCGCCGCATCCCTCAGTTCAAAACACTGAGCTGCAATAATAACTGGAGTGCGATTTGTCGTTGGATTAACTTATTTTCGATGAACTGTAAAAAAAATATTTTCACGTTAAGAAAGCACAAATGAGCATTAAAATGCAGACATACGTTTCGGGCTTGCTTGGAATCCCTTTTTCAATGCAATAGTGGAGTTTCTAGATGCAGAAAAATCCAAATGAAGCAGACAAAACAACAAAACAACGGCTTATATAGCCTAAGATTTACCTGCAAAACAATGAGAACAAAAGCAGCGTGGAAGTGGAAGTAGAAGTTTTAAAAATATTGTTTTCTTCGTTTCGTTTCTTTTTTTCTTTTTTAGTGTGTGTGTTTTGTAAAAAATAAATAGTTGTTTAAATGTGTCTGATCGCTAGTTGATTGCCGTGGGTGGCTATTTTTTAATTATCTGGAATGCTATACATTTTAATAAAATAGCATAATTTTCACATAAAAAAGTTACCACTGTATATGTAACAGCGAACCGACTGGTATTTTCCCATTTTTGACACTTTTGACACGGGTGCCTCTAGTTATTACACATTTCTTTTGATTTAATTCAATATGTGATTTACCTTGTTAGTAGGATCATGGTGCATTTGCGCTGTAGTACACATGGTGCTTTTCGTAGCGATTTCCCAGTTTGGCTGTCTTTTATATTCAAGTGGAAGAATACCATGTACTTTGCGTGATTTTTTTTAGCTGAAAAAAGCCTATTTTGGTAACATTTAAACTGTTATACACGAATTTTAGTCTAATTTTACGCCATTTGGATTGGATTTAGTTATCACTCTTTCTTCAAACTACCTTTTGTATGTCAGTACATATTGAAACATGTTAAGTACTTAACATGTTTCAATAGCGCTTAATATTTGTTTGAATTAAGCACAATTTTATTTGAAGTTTTAGGAAATGTCGTTTAAATTCTAAGAACTTTTTTCTTCTTTTAGAAACTGTTAACCATGTTGTAAGAGAGTTTTTAGGAACCTTTGTCTTAATTGTGACGGGTATTTTGAGATAAACGGTAGACAATATTTACGAACTGTTGCTTGGCTAATGGGTTTTGTCAAAACAGAATATTTAGTGAGGATATTTCAGAACTTTTACCGTTCTAATGCTGATTTTTTAAGGGCTGCTGCCCCTCTTCTAATGGGAATTTTTAATTTTCCCTTTTACAGCTGAAAGTTGGATGTGTTTCACATGACTTCATTTATTTTCTCCGCCATAAAATGATGCAATGTTTTAGAAAGTTCGTGCAACACCGGGCACGTCAGCTAGTACTCAATAAGGCAAAAGATTAATATTGGTATTATTTTAATTTTTAAACTATACGACACTACACGATACTTTAACTATACGACATATTAATTTTTGAAAATTATGTTACTCATTTTAAAGGTTAGAGCATGTTAAAATAATAAATACATTAATTAAAAAATATTTCTCATTTAGCTTCAACTGAAACCTAATTTATTCTTCATTAGTAATCTGCATCTTTCTTGAAATCCAGAAGCTTTCTGCATAAATAAAATGGATTATAATTTGCTCACACAAAAAGTAATTTTCGCGTAATGTATCAAAAATTCACGTAAAATTGAAAAGAAGCTGAGCTTTTATACTTTATTTATAATTATTATTACGATTAGTTTGTTTTATTATTTTTAACATTTTTGTGGTACCTCTGAGAGTGTACCCACTACCCCGTGTTATAAAAGCGGAAAGTCTTGACGTTGATAAACTCCGAAACAGTAAAGAAATAATTACCAAATATCGAGAAATCCTCTAATTATTACATTTACAAGATTTATTAAAATAATTGTATAATGTAATAATTTTTTTTCAAACGTATTATTTTCATTATACTCAAAACAACGGCACATTTAATTGTTTTCTTATTTAAAATCCAGTTAAGATTAATTTTACTGATCTTTCCTGGTCTTTGTCGGGCTTTATGCAAACAAAGAACAAATTAATTTTGTTAAGTGAGTTACTTTCTGCATTGATCAAATTGGATTTCTTTTTTTACACTGCAACGTGGGAATAAACAAAAAATAACAATATTAAGTACCAGCTTTTAAGAGGAATTTTACGTGAAGAAAATAAAATTCCAATTCATTAACTTGCGATAAATTAGATTTAATTATGGGCACATCGTCAATTAAACTTTTTTTCCTTCCCCGATCCAAAAATTTACTTGAAATGCGCAAGAAAGTCTATCTGCGTGGGGTACTTCAAATGTTTTTTCACTTGTTGGGAACTTTTTTTGCGAATAGCTTTGCGCGTAAAAAACTAAAGTTTGTAAAAAAGCCTAAATTAAAGAACCAATGAATGTTTTTTTCAGGAGGGTTCTTTTGAAGGAATGTTTATTAAGTAAAATGTAACTTTGATAAATTGGAACTTCAGAGTGAGCATAAAATTTTCTTTGACTAACCTTAGTTAGAAATAAGGAAAAAAAATAGTAGTTATGCATTAGAAATATATAAATACATATTAGAAATGCAGAAAAATATTATTTACAAAGGATTTGAGAATGTTTGCGCACTAATGACTGTTAGCTAAGTTCATTTGAGGTTCATCTTGTGCAGTACTGCTTCTATTAAAGAAAATAAGAATTGAAGGATTTTTTTAAAGTGAATCCAGTAAATAGATAAAAGTTAAGCTACAGCATATAAACTGGCAAACTATGGAAACTTCAGAACGTAACAAAAAATTTCTAGAGAGCAGAGAATTCAAATTTATAAAAATAAAAGAAATAAAAGAAACAGAGAGAAAGAGAATTAGATGGGTTACAAATATAATTAGAAATGAAAGCTGGTTTTTTCTTTTCTTTTTAATTCATTATACAAATGCGTTTACATGTACAGCTTCTCTTATAAACATCAAACTAAAAAAAAAATGTTATAAATCACGAATTATTAAATTCTCATAATAAATGATCAGCTTTTTGAGTAAAAGAAGATATAGTTATGCGTTTTGAGCAATTTTTTTGTAAATGTTTTCTAAATGTTATGTAAGAAAAAAGAAAAACAAAAACGCAGATTTTAATTGAATAATTAGTAAACAAATAGTTAATGTAAAGAAATAAATATTTAAATGAGTAAAACTTGTTGTTGTGGGAAAAAACTATCCAAAGCGAAAAAAAAAAAAAAAATAATAAAAGGAAAAAAAAAAAAAAGAAAATTAAAGCAATATGGAGGGTTTCATATCTCGCTAAGATGTATCCAAATCTATCTGCAAAAAATGTGTCAAAATAATTAAATAAATGAGTTTAATTAAAACTAGTTGTTTAAATAAATATTTAAAAATTATGATTTAAAAGTGGGGTTAAGAGATTGAGGAAATATGTGTTGATCGGTTTTTGTACCTATCTGACTTTCAATAATAACTTTTCAATGAGTAATCCGATTCGTACAATACATATTTTTTGGTATACGTTACTTTTAAGTTGGTAATGCTGCAGTCAATATGTGGGGGCATGCAGTGAAAGATTTATATTCGTTTAGGGGGGGGGGAATAGATCACACTTTATCGGAAAATAACACGTTTTTCAGGATTTTACAAAGCTCTTTCGTCCTAACAGAGGTTTTCTCGCATTTGTCGGTCCTCTAAAATAATTTAATTACAGACATATTTAAAAATGAAGATATTAAAGTAAGATTTTGAAATGGAGGACATATACTATCTGTTTGTCTTTCTGTCTCCCCCTAATAAATTTTGAATGAGTTATGCAATTCGTTTGATACATTATTTTTGGTACATGTAACTGTTAAGTTGGTAATACTGCAGTCAATATGTGTTAACGGTGAACCATAGTTATTGATTTCGTTTAGGCAAAAAATAGGTCACACTTTTGGAGGAAAATAACACGTTTTTCAGACCAAACATACTAAACATAATATTTTACCGATGAATAGGCCGTGGTAAAACCAAGATATTTCTGGTTGACGTTTCGCCTGACATGCTTTGGGCTTCTTCAGAGTGCGAATGAAGTCAAGGCAGAGGTCTGGTCCTTATATATCAGGCATCACACCTGCTTAACTCACTTTTTATAAGTCATCTTGCTTGAACTGCTTCTGATTGGTTCCTCTGTTTTTCAGGATTTTACGAAGCTCTTTCTTTCGAACAAAGGTTTTTTGGCATTTGTCGGTCCTCTAAAGTAAGAAAATTAAATACATAGTTAAAAGTGAAGATTTGAAAGTAGGATAAAAAAATGAGGAAATATATCTATCGGTTTGTCTATCTTTCTGTCTCCCCCAATAACTTTTGAGTGAGTGATGCAATTCGAACAGTAACTTTTTTTTTTTTTTTGGTGTATGTTACTGTTAAGTTGGTAATACTGCAGTTAACATGCTTTTGCCGTGAAACAAGATGTACAGATTTCGTTTGGGAGGGGGGAAAGGTCACACTTTAAACGGAAAATAACGCATTTTTCAGGCTTTTAGAAGGCTCTTTTTCCCAGACAGTTTTCGGGTACGCTGAGGGTCCTCTAATTTCTCACCAATTCTTACCATTGATTGTATCAGCTATCAATTATCAATGTCGCTCTCTATGACGAAAAAAAAGTTCTGCCGGTAACATTCACCATCTCCGATTATTCTATAATCCATAAGAAATGTTGTCTTTGTTGGGAAAAAAAAATGAATTAGTAGGTAAGTTAGCCGTTATAGGAATCTTTACATGTCAGTCATCGCTTTGGATGATATTATTATCTTCAGGAAGCCAATATTGTCTGAAATTCCACTCCTTTAGCAAACATGTTTGCGATAACATTGTTTGTTCACTTCAAATTCCCAATTGCCTACAGATGAACACCTTTTTTCCTAATTTGACATGCATGGATCTAGGAGCCTTGAATGTTTATCAAACCGCTTCTTCAGCTTGCCTCTAAGCACTATTAAATCATCAGGTCGTACATATTTTCAAACATTATTGAAAATTGCACAGAACTCTTCCAAAGAATGCGGACATCCCATACCTTTTTTACGGTCATAGACAAGATGTCTCAGAACCTTGCACCATTGGCAGAGTATCCAACAGAGAGGTGAACGTAAATATCTTCTTTCTCCTTTCATAGCGTCCATCGTGGTCACATCCATCATTTCGAACTTCTTTACGAGTGTTTTGCGTGTCAAACCGAACCTATTATTACCTAGCTCTGTTATTGATTCTGAGTAAATTTTTCCTGTCCGATTCATCTTTTATTATTCTTGCTTTATTCGGATGCCATATTTTATTTTCGTACGGCATAATCAGGGTTAACTGGGATATTTTTATTAACAGAAGGGAGGAAATTCAATACTTGGGCTAGAAATAATCTGATAATAATTTTAAAAAGACATGAATTATTTTATTTCATAGCTATTTTGGAAGAAAACTGAAGTATTTATGCAGAAGTGTCGTTTTTTTATGGCTTACTAAAACTAGTTCTAGAAATTGATATGTAACCTTGTGATCTATTATGAGGTGCATCTAAAAAAAGTGCACAGACTTCAACTTGTGGGCTTTACCTGCAATAATGTGATTTTAGTATTATTTTGCCTTTAGTATTATTTTTACGTAATTTATAGCATTTTCTGAGGCGAAATCAGAGAAATGACTAATATTCGGTATATATGTTTTGGTAATTATTAATAATAATTAAATCAAACAAAATTATAATAATTATTCAAGAATTTGAATTAAGACCATTCCCTCGCAATAATTAATTTTAACGTGTGTATGTAGAGGCGTTTATATTTATTTTACAGCGCTTATATTTATTTTGCCACCAACTACTTGTAACAGTTACATGTTAACTTTAATGCATTTCCATTACTTTATGAATATTTTTTAGCATATTTTAAATCCATGTTGTGACTACGCTGAACCGTCTTTCCAAAACTTCTCTCAAGTTTTTTGTTACGCCCTTACTTACAATAGTAAGTTTTTATATTGGGACTGCATTTTTCTTTCGTGCTGCTTTTTTTGCGTACGGAGTTTGCATATGGAACGTAGGACGAGTGTAGATTTCGTTGAAATCGATATATCATTTAATATTTAGTCCGTATATTTATTTGTTATAAAAATGCACACGAAACCTTAAACTTATACATCTCAGTCTATTTCAAACCTTCCCTTATTGAGATACTCTTATCTACTCCTTCAGCATACTTTTCTAAACGCAGCATCATAAAGCTCTCGAACATTTATTCCACTTCTGCAATAACAATCTCGAGAACCTCTCTTCCCATCTGAGCAAGCATCTCGAAGAATGGACAGTTAACCACGGTTCATATGTCGCTTAATAGAATTAGACGGCCATAATTTTAAATTTACGGTAATTGGCATCCCCTTCTCTTGACCGGAAAGAATGTGCTCAAGAAGTGTGGTCTTATTTACGACAAAGCAGCGCCACCTTCCGTCGGAAACTTATTCCAGTGGATGCAACTATATTCAGAATTCCTTTATTTCGTCTAAACAATTTCTGTCGCCATTTTTGTCCTCATCGAAAATATTTTTTGTGTGTAAATTACAAAAATTAATGATGATAAAAAACTATGATAAATTTCTTAGAATGTAGAAATTATTTCTGTGTATTTTTTGAAAACTTTCGTTATTTGTCTTATAATTTAAATTACTTATTTTCTACGAATTTATCCAATGACCTGTATACGTACTGAATCTGCAGTGACCTTTCCCAATGACCAACGATATTAGATGACTATTACTACACGATATTACGAAAATGACACAATCTCACAAAATATGTCCTCAAAAACAAACCTACTAATATACGAATGCTTTTTTTTTTTTTTTTTTTGCAAGGTAGTTCTTTCTTTAAATAATATCAAACATTTTCGCCAATCGTTTGCTCATAACGACAAGTAGAATTTAATATAAGATTTTACTATAAATTAAATATAAATTAATGTTTTTGCACATAATATGCAAAAAAAAAAAAAAAACTCTTTGAAATGGAATTTTACAAAAAAGTTATCTTCAAAGGTAGACTTTAAGACGAAGTAGAGACATAAATTCGGAATTTCTTCTGAAAATTGTGTCGTGAGTCTCTAAGAGAGAGATCAAATTAACGATCGCTGCCTTAAAAATCACCGTTCATATTGGTCTGTCAATATTTCTTCGTCGCGAATAAATTCGGATAGTGCTAAAGAGTTCACAGTAGCCAAAGAACTTTCTAGAAATATTCTCTTTCGGAAAGAAATCATGAAGCTGAATATTCTATGAGACTATAGGAATAGGGCAAAAACACTCATAGAAAACGAACCAAGGCAATCGAAACACTTTCTAAATGTGATGGAAATCGGTTTCTAAATATTTACATTGCTGTTACATGTGATTTTACCCGACTCTACTGCAAATTCAACGAACAGTATTTGCTATTTGGAGACTGTTGGAAATCAATTCGAGAAATACAATATTCAAATGTTGCAACACAAAGAGAGTTGAAAATTGCTTTTTAAGGGTACGAGGCCATGTTCGGTAACAAATGCCACATTTAAGATTCCTTGTTACCTTCGACGATTTTTTAAAACTACCAGTAGAGCTTAGACTTTTTGTGTCTAATAATATTTTAATCAGTCTGTGACAAGTACAAAGTGATTGTACAAGTATGTACAAAGTAATTTTTTCAGTCAGAAGATTTTTTTCCTTTTAATTATGGATTTGTTCTTGGAAACTGGAATATATATGACAATGTAATATTATTACGGAATATGAAAAAATCCTGTTGCCGGCCATCACTTTTGTATTTCTATTTAAACCTTTTTTTGACTCCTTGTAATGTAAAAGATATTGACAGAAATGGGATAAAAAACGGAAATGTGTGTTCAAATTCGCTGTGAAAAATTAATAAAACATGAAAAATTAATTTTGTTTCGTTTAGACTTGTTTGTGTGTGCCTTAATGCAATGCCTGTCATTGACTGCCAACTGCTATCTCTAAAGTAATCCTTGACAACCTATCTCACTTTTCGATTCTGGAAAAATAGAGAAAGGTTTTTACTCTTACTCCCAGAACACTTGCTGACCTTTATTTTCAATTTTTTGTTTAAGCCATTGTTCTCAATTAAGTCATGAAGTACGCACGTAATAAGTTCCTTGTATATTTCGTATTTAATGTGTTGTTTTTCCTAAAAATTCAATAAGTAAAGCAATGTATATATATATAACAATTATAAAAAAACAAATTACCAACATTATAAAAAATAAAGGAAAATTATAAATGAGCTTAATAGAGTACGAATGATGCCATTTTTGATTTATTATGAGAAATTGCTCAGCTTTCAGCAGAATATTATCTCTTTATTACTTGCTGCTTCATTAAAAATGCCAAATTCTCAAATTACTTAAAATTTTAATAAAAAATATCAATTTTTTTGCTTTCCCCCCATTTTTATTTCTATGCCTTTCTTTCTTTTATATATTTTTTCTTTCCTTTTTTCCTTCCTTTCTTTCACTTTTTTAGTTTCTTGTCTTGTTTCCAATATTTCTGATCCCCAAGCTATGGCTCACAATTCTACGAATTAATTTGCAACAATCACAGTTAATATTTAGAATTACTGCTTTTAAGTAGCTACGCTTTTTTCTGAGACGTCCGTCGTTGGTCAAACATGGCGGACATCGGTCTGTGCCGTATCTACAGAAACTTCCCCTTAACTGAATGTAGAAAGTGTTTTTAATGCGGGGACTAAGCAACGAAAAGCACTTAGGCGTTGATTACGTCTACTGCTCAAGGCGATGTGGTTACGGCCGGGGAGACAGTTTGACGCTTTTATATGGGATGACGAAATGCCATTTATGCACTATAGGGGGTAATAGTCATTTATATCTTTGGGGTAGCGTCGTAATTCGCTGCCCACTCTCTGACCCCCGACTCCGACTTTAAATGAGCCTCTCTGGATTTTTCTGCTGAGATTTTTTCCCCTTCCTACTGGCGCCCGGAGTTTCGGAAAGAAAATGTAAATTTTCTATTTTGGGAGGAAAAAGTAAGTTTCAAAACAGCTTAATGCATGCGACATTAAGGAACCGTGCGATAAAATTGGAATTTGGCTTCCCAAAACCGCTTGATTTATCTGGGAATATCAGGGGTCTTGCACATATCCAAATACCAGCACTTTTTTTTATTATCGGTTGATTTGCTCTTGAATATTTAGCCGTTTTAATAAATTTATTTTCTTCGTGAAGCAGAAATATCAGTTATTTCTTAAACATTTCTTCTCTTATCTAATAGTAGACTTACACTTATTATTGCGACAATGATCCAAATGAAGGTACATTTCAAAACAATGCATGATACAAAGTGAAATGCTAACACGCTAGAACATTCTGAAACAACTGCTTCTTAAACTCTAAAAAGTCATATGTACTAAGATTTTTTTGGGGGAAAAAAGCACATGCACCATGCTTGCAAATACAACCTGTGGAAGGAGAAATGTTACGCAAATCTGTGTCACAGTGAGTAAAAGACATTATTCCATATGTAACAAACGTTAGAGAGTTGGATGTTGGGATGTCAACGATGCCTTTTATTTAGTGTAACGCAGATTTCCTTAAGGACTTCTTTTTCCCTCCTTACATTTGTATACATGGGGCACACACACTCTTTTACTCCCGTAAATCACGGAAGGGGGGGGGGGGGATACTGTTTTAACATTCGCGGAGGGCTCGCTCTGAAACGCGTTGGCACGTCCGCGTTTCTATGCATTCTTGGAAGAAAATTGTTGTGTACTACGTTATAAAGGAACTGAATGAACTCTTTAAAGCGATCCTTAGGCTGCCATTTTCAATAAAAACGATTCCATTTCAATTTTTTTTGTGTTTAACACAAGGCACTCGCTTTTATATATCAGTAAATAAATAAAAATAAAAGATTCAAAAAATGAGGCTTCATTATTCCTAATAATAAGTATGAAAACAAAAATTGTTCAAGATAAATAAATATATAAATATTTACAAATTAAGAAATCAATATATAATATAAAATAAAGTGTACAATGTGCGAGCCGCTAAAACTCAAAAATGAATACCGGTACGATCAAGAGAGTTATATGATGTAGTAACCTTCTATCTCCCATCCCGAACTAGTTTAATTGAATAAATACATTTAAAAAAGAAAATGAAACTGAGCTTTTGAAATTAATTAAATTTGATATTGTTTTTATGTGAACTTAACGGATTTATTTTCATACAAACTCTTTTTGTTTTTTCAAAAAATGTTTTAACCCATATTTGAAACAATTTGGAGCATAAAATAATCGAGAGAGATTTATGGATGATGTGTAGAAATCGATGGTGCATACGGAAAAATAGGCTCTCTTAATTCGGGACGAACTTCTTGTGACTCGTTACTCAGAAGCTCACGTGCTATCCAAAAATATTTTAACAATTTTAGCATGAGACATGAAACACACATCTGAGAATTGTGCAAAAAGTCCCTATTCCTATTTCTTCTTTCCCCTTTACCTTGAATATCTTCCCATAATTTCTTTAATGCTTTTCCTCCTTCAAAAACATTGATGATCAATTTTGACATTTAAAAGGTCAATATCTTAGTTGCGAATTAAAATTTAACTACTGTACTTAATGTACCAAAAACTCGGATTTTACACTATAAAAATAAACGATGCATCTTTCTTGGGAAAGTATGGCATTAACACTTCTTGCATCGAGTCAGCGATGAATTTGTTCTTGGATAATCAAAAATGTGTGCCTTCTCCAATAATCGCTAGATCAACAGTTATGTGACACTTATTTTTAACTACTAACAATCCGTTAATAGTGGTTTGTCCAATTTTAGTGACATTTTTCGCCTAACATATTCACCGCTCCTGTCGGCGACAACTTGGAGAAACACACCCAAAACGTGGTCCCTACAACCGGCAAGTGAATCTATAGTAATACTATAACGGAAAAATTAATTTTTTGCTATCATTTGTCTATTATTTTTGACAACAGAGTTAGTTTAACTTTTGATTCTTTTTCCTGATTAAAACTCAGATTAGGAAACAAATTAAATGAAAATCAGTTTGATCTATTAGCTAAAACTGACGTTAAAATTAATTTATTGACTTTAAAATTAGAAACAAAACATGGAAGATGAGCAGTAATTACAGTAATTAAATCTTAGCCTGACAGAGTTGAAAAGTTATACCCTATTTGTGCGTTCCTTCTTCTTTAGTTCCAAAAGCATATTAAATAAACAATAACTAAAATATGAGGATTTTTATAGCAATTAATTATTGAAATTTTAACCTTCTCTTTTTTCATTAAATTTTAAAACTAAACTTTTGTTTTACATCGTAGTAAGGCCATGAATAATTTGGTTAAGATTCAGATTTTTTTTTCTTTTTGCTGTCCTTGTGGAGTTTCTTCTCTTTTTTTTAGCTTCGAAAACATATTAATTATTTAAATAAGTATTGTATAAAATGTGATAATTTTTATAGTAACATTGTTGAAATTTGAGCATTCTATTTTTTACCTAGAGGTTAAAACTGAGGTTATGTTTTATATCTTAGTTAGTTCAGAACAAAAAGAAAAGAAAAAAATATTTAGGGTTCAGTTTTTTTTTTATGTTCTTTCCTAGAATGTAACTAAAATTACTCGATGAATCATGAAGCCATTTGGAACTTTGCCATATTTTTCTTTTACTTCTCTCCCTCTCTCTCTTTTTGAGTTTAGTATAATTTGGTTATAACTTATATTTTTATTATTACGATACCTATGTTCAATCTCTAGCAAAATATGTTATTTATTTATTAATTTGTTGTGGGTCATACTGATGCTCAAAAGTGAATGAGACGAAATCTTTAGCATTTTCCAAATGGCAGAATAAAGCAAGCAGCCATTGGAAATTCTACAATAGTTATGCTAGGTAGTGTCAAATATAAGGTAAGGAGTAAAATTGTATCAAAATAGAAAATGATAAATGAATAGAAAAAACAGCAGATTTAACAGGTTTTCAAGTGCTTTTGGAACAAAACACGAATGATACGACACACGAACAAAGTCCATCGAGTAGAAAATGCACAATTAAGTCTCCATTGCAGAAAATCATTAAACACCCGATGCATAGTTTAACAAATATGCGAAACTAGTTGCGTAGTTGTAACAAAATTCTTGTTTTTTTCTTGACTTTAAGGGGAGGCAGTACCTAAAAATGTTGAAAAACACCAAAAGAATTTTTATTGCCTTAAGTAGTAAAATAAATCTTTAAAATAAATCTGTTAATCATTAAAAATAATCTGTTCCCTGAAAGTTTCAGAAAAATTGAAGTAATATTTATTGATTTATCGTTGATTTTATTACGATGTGAGGTGACACCTTTTCAGTACGAAACCGTAACTGTGCTGAATATAAGCCACGTATTAATTTTTTTAAAATAAAATAAGCAAAAGGAAGCACTTTCATCGTGACTGTAACTGAAAAAAAAAAAGGTTATTTATTTGAAATTTTGATAAAGAAAGGATTTTAGATTTTGCAAGCCAAAAATTTAAAATTCTTTTTCTCTCACTTTGTTTTTTTGTGCATTTCATCTGAATCAAAATGCAAAGGCTTTTTAAAATTTGTATCAATAATGTTGATTTTTTTCCCAAATGTTCCTGAAATTATATATAAAAAATATATGCTCTACTTTTATGATAACTTAAGTACTTTTTAAAAAAAATTCTTTTCGAATTTTTTGTTGTTTTTTTTTTTCTTTTTGCATTACGTCAGTTTTTATTTATATATTTTTTAAAAGTATTTGACTTATAAAAAAATTAAAGTATGAAAGTTTTGCTTTTTGAGTAATGAATCAATAAAAAAAATTGAGACTTTACGCCAATTTTTAAAAAGGAAGATGCATTTTTAAAAATTGCTAATTTTCTTTAAAAAATTAAATTATTCAAATTATATTTTTAAAATCCAGTTTTTTTAATAATAAATTTCTTATGCAGTGATGTAACATCACTTGAGACAAAGACTGTAAATTTAAACACCATAGAGAAAAAAATGGTCTCATGGTACCCTTAAGGGTAAACTAAATATTATTAGAGTTTAAAATGTTACTCTTTCTGAAGTTATCTAATAAAAGAATCAGGGGTTGGCAAATGCTCTAAAAATCTATAAGCAAGGCAAAACATTTTGGAGATAGCTTTAGTTTTTTTAAAAAATCGACGTTGTATTGCAATTTCTTAACGACACATCGTCTTAGTATCGTTTTTAAAAACTCCAGTATAAATGTCAAGCTAAATTTTTTAAACTTACAACTGAAAGTAACAAAGAAATTGTAAGTATGTGCCCATGCAACAATTAAATGATTAAAATTACTAAAAATTAACGTAACTATTGAGGGAAATGATGCAGTTTAAAAGAAAAATTACTAATAAATATAACTAATAATAATCATAAACATCCTATTCAAAGGTTAATTTCAAAGTCACTAGTATATACAAAATTTATTCATGTTTATGATAAAGCAGGGCTGCTGATATGTCAGAAATTCCGAGTCTTTTTCTCTTTAATTTTTAGGCACCATTGTGACCTGGCTCCGGTATTTGTTGAACTCTGATTCAAATTAGTATAATACTGCACCAGAAATATAAATCGTCATGGCATTATTGTTATAATATTTTTAATTAATTTGTTTCAATTACAAGGTGAAAAAGTCTTTGATAATTTTTTCAATTACATGGCGAAATTTTTTTTCGACGGGGGTTTTTGCATTGTAAGTTTATAATACCGAAAGCTCTGAATTAATGGTGCCGATGTTTTTAGGAATTTCACAGGATACTGTTAGGTTACTCCCATTAAAAAGGTCATCTCTTTGTTGTTAAAAATTACATTGCGAGTTCGAAACAAACTTATTTACCGTGAGAAAGCCACAGTTTACCAGAATGATTTTACAATAAACAATCGACTAACATGAAGTGAGTTTCGGAAAATACACACACAGGAATCCCACAAAAGCATCCCTCTGGAAAAGCACTGTATTCATTCCCCCCTCCCCCCAAGACATGGTGGCTTGCTCCTGAATTTTCACGCTTATTCTCCAGAACTCTTACATGGGTGGTTTTAAGATTTAAAAAAGAAATCACGCTAAATCGAAAAGGGGAGCAGAATCTCGGTTCCTACTTAAATTTAAGCCGATCCCTTGTTGGTGGGCATGCATAATTCATGCTCGAAAGTGTGGCGCTGAATTTTAAAATACGCGCTATTTAGAAAGCCACGTTTTTCTCCCGAGTTATTGTGCCAGTGATGAAAAGCGGTTTTAAGAATTTTCGTGCATCATTTTGTGAGCAGCAAGCGGAAAAAAGCAATAAATTTATTTGCTAAAGTTAATTTTAAGTAATACTCCTTTGAAGAAATACTTTTTTTCTCTCAAATCAAAACTTATAAAAACTGTTTGATTGACCGTTTTAAATAATTTAAGAGGATGATTGCTGGAGTGATGGCTCAAAATGTGAATTTTCTAACATGTTTTTAAAGTAAATTTAAAAACAATATACGCGTTTAGTTTATAGAATAAAAATCCTAGTTGGTTTTGCAAACATTCAATGTCTATTTCCCATTAGCATCAAACTTGGCCAACTCACGAAACACTCAGAACTACAAGGCTCATTCGACGAAGAGCACATTATCTTCAGAAAAATACATCGCAAGTAATATTTAAAGTAAAAACAATTAGGATATTACAGTTCAAATGTTATAGTTTACATTAAAAAATTTTGACAATACATGCTAAAAATAATTTACCAATACTACAAGTTTGGGCTACCCTTGCATTATATTTGGCGAGCAAGGTGTGAATAAAGAAAATGAAAGCATTGAGAAAATGGAGGTCATTTTAGGATTCAGTGGCCCAAAAATACCTAGCAATCAGTTATCAGACTCTAAAACACAGAACCATCGCAGGCTTGTGTTGTTCTCATTTCTGAGGAGTGGTGAAAATTGTTTAATGTTTTTTCTAATCCAAAACATTATAAAACAAACTTCGTCTAAGTTCCATATGGTTTTATTTATTTATTTATTTTTAGCGGGAAGGATTAAGATGAAAATCTTATTCAATTTTTGACGAAGAAGTTAGTAATACATCCTTACAGTGAGTTCCAATTGACCGTTAATATACTTCGTTGTAACGGAATGTTCGTTGCAACTGGAATATACATATCCTATTGGAGTTTCAAATTGGAATAAAAATTTGTTTCGTTGTTTTGGTATTATTTGTAACAAGATTTTATTTCAGTAAAATCTTGTTAATGCATATTAATAAACAACTGTGAAAGCTAATTTTTAAAATATTATTTACAATTGTTTTTCTCCGTTTATGTGGAGCGGTTGAAAGATTTTTAATACAATGTTTTTACTGTAAAATAATTTATTCCAAAACTTTCAGAGAATGACCGTAATTTTAATTGGTTCTATGAAGTTTATAAGAAATGTAGTTCGTGTATAGTATTTAGAAGTTGCAAGTTTTTTTTCTGTAGAGTGAATGCAAAATCCATACAATAAGATCTATTTTGCTAAGGGATCATTCATAAATGATGTCACGCTTCGAGGGGGGAGGGGGGGGGGGTTCGTGAAATTGTGACAAAGTGTGACAAGGGGAGGGGAGGGGGTAACAAGAAGTGTGACATCATGCATTATGCAACATAGCGTGACGCGTGACAAAGGGGGGGAGGGGGGTCCGCTGAAGTGTGACATATAGTGACAAAGGGGGGGAGGGGTGTCAAAAAATGGGAAAAAAAGCGTGACGTCATTTATGAACGGCCCCTAAGAGATATAGTACTTTCTGAAATCAAACTAAATTCTTGGCATTACATGAATTCTTTCATATTTTTCTAAAATCGTTTCTTTATTATTTGCTTTAAAAATAATCAAAGTTTTGTTTAGCACCTTTGTATTCACATGGAGATACAGTTCGAATATTTTTCTCGAAAAATCCCGTAGATATTAGCTGCTGCATATTGTAAGTCGAAACCAGATCGGCAGTTTGTGTGCATCCTGGAGTTCGCAATTTCTATCTAAAATCATATTTTTTTAATATTTACTTTTTTTATAAGTGTCTCTTCTATTTGAACTACAATTATCACAAAAAATTGAAAATTTCTATATTTTTTTTTTTTTTTTTAGAATGGGAAAATTAAATACGGTTTTTGAGTTTTTTGTTCCTTTTTTTTTTTGCAATAAAAGAAGTAAAGATAAAGATATCGTTTATGATTGAAGTTCAAATAGAGCGCATATATATAAAGAAAATGTGTGCTAAAAGTGTGGTAATGAAGGTAAATTTAAGGTAGTAATGAATCAATTGAAGACTGATTTTAAAATGTGAACGCCATCACAGGGTCACTAATACTTATAGAAATTTCGATCCGAGGTCTCAATTGTTAAAAGAAACAAAAGGACCATCTGTTAACGTTCTTCTGTCTCTCTAATACCCTTCAGGTCATTCATTAATGACTACCTGCGCGACCGCTCGAAATGATGTTCGCTCAAGTGCTTATAACTTTTAAACGGCTTGGAATTTTCCTTTGAAATTTTTAGTGTATATCATTGAATAGTTGTAGAATCTATTTATGATGTTTTTGAGACCTCTACACCTATTTTCCCCCTTAAGGTTTTGTTTGGTATTTTAAACGTGAACTACATTTATATTCATGCACATATATTTTTTCAAAATAGTTTCCGTCAGGTAATTTTCCTGAGGTTTGATGATAGCTCAGTGTTTATTCCTTTCCATAAATAAGTCATTTTCTGAAATAAAACATAGCCATAGGAAATTTTTGCGTCGAGCGAAAACAAAACAAACGAAATGGCGGGCAGTAAAGAAATAAGAAAAAATTGCGTTCCTCTCCCGTTTGTGGGCGTTTTGTGCATGTCAGTTTTGTCTGCCTCTGAGACGACTGTCTTGTCAACGGATAACGAGACAAAACATCGGAAAGCAGGGGTTTAACCATAGCTGGCGATCAAAGGACCCTGTATCTTTCTCCTTTTTAGTTTTGATAGAAGACACACCCAGACCAAGACCATTTTTCGGTAGAATAACAACACATAATAATCCAGTCTGAAGAACAACGAATGTCTATTTTAACTAGTCGGTAGTAATAGTAATTGTTGCTTCCAGTATGCTAACAGTTAAGAGTTAAATTTGTCTGTAAAATTTTGTTAAGAATAGTAATTGATATATCGGTATACCGAGTACCGGTATTTCATGTTATTTTACAATTTCGTAAAACCGGTATATGCTGAGATGAAATACCTGTATTTTCGGTAGTAGTTTTAAATAATAAATATTTTCTCAATTATATAGATTCTAATTTAATTTATTTGATAACTGCTGTTATTCTAAAATCAACCATTTGAAATCCAAATTTGTCTTCCAAAACATGAATTAACCATGATCTCGCGGTGTTAAACCATAGTCCATCGTAGATTCCAGAAGATCGTTTTCAACTCCAGGAAATGTAAGCTCAAAAATAAGTTCCAGATTTAATGGCAGTTCAATAGATGCATTATGTTTCTTAAGCTCTAATTTTAAAAATATGCTGTAAATAAAGATTTTTTCTGTTAATGGATATGTAATGGACGACATTGCAAAATTTTTATATCATACATTTTACTGTTCTTCAGTAGCAATGCTATATTTTTCCTTTACTGAATTGTAACAGTGTAATGTTACATTTTTATCTTTTTTTTTTTGTTCCTGATGTCATAAATTATTACTATACTGCTCTTGTTATAAATATTTCCTTATAACATTTGATCCTTTATATTTGCTCATAAGAAAATCGTTTGTATTGTTTCAGTTTATGCACTTTTTGTAAGAAACTACGAAATATGTAGTGAAAAAAGAATGTTTTTGTTCCATTTTTGAAAAATTTCTAATGCTGATATTCATATCGGTATCCTGTTAAAAAATACCGAATACTGGTACTTCGTTTTTATTTGGATATTGCAAACACTAGATGAGAGTGCTCATTAAAAAATAAACGTTTCAATAAAACAATCAATATTCAATGAGACACAAAATTGTTTGGCGCAAAACAATGTCAATTGTGCATGGTGGTTTAAAAGTCAGTAATCATTTGAAAATTCAGTAATTTATGGAAGAATTTAATACGAGATACAAATTTACACATGATAAGAATGATTTGGGGGTATATTGAATTCTCAACAAGAAATTGCCAGAAGTAAACACTTTATCAATGAAAATAGATATTAGGGTATTAGGAACCCCTTTATCCAGATAAAGAGGTATAAGGATTCCAGGAACCTCTTTGCCAGTGCGATCAGCTTCAACGTTGTAAGCCATCATCCAGTTAGATTGATAAAGGGATCTCTCGCTTGTAATTCAAAACACATGTATGCAGCAGTTTATTTTGCATGTTTGTGCCTTATAAACGTTGTTTTTATTATTTTCCTTTTGTACACAGAGCTAAACATTTTATTCACAATAGATGATACAAGCTCAGCTAACAAAAGCGATAACTAGTATTACAATTCAGCTGTTAACTAACAGCTGTTTTCTAACAAATGTTCAAATGTCATGTAGCACCCATACTTGTATGGAAAGGAGGGGAGGGACGTAGTAAACATGTTTGTGTAGTATTTCTACAAGAATGGTGAACAATTGTCATTGGATGGCATCTTGCAGCGTTCTTTATGATGTCAAAAGAATGCGATAGATTTGTGACTTCATGTAACACCATAATTAATAGCCACAGGAGCTGACGTTTGTGAACCGAGAAGACTAAGTGTGACAGCAATTGGCAACAATTAATGTTGCTATTTTTTCAAGAATTTTAGTTGCATTTCTGAAATTATAATTTTAGTTTTTAACAAAACCTAATGTTTCCAACACGTGTGTCAATTTTTAACCATCTATGCAAATTATTTTGTTAATCAATAGTGTTTTAACACCTTCCCACTCGCTCCCGGCAAAATGATAGGCTGGAGTGTTCAAAAGTATTGCACCAAAATATTTTTCTTAAAAATACACTCCTCAATCCCGAAATTTTTTCTAGTCTCACATACTAAATGATGGTATCAAACTATTTATAGTATAATTAGAGATTAAACATTTTAAAAATGTTTTCCTTGAAAAAAATAAGCTCTGCTGTTGTTGGTCTCTTGAAAATTATCCGACCGTTAAGGGGTTAAACGTTAACTCACTTTTATAATCAACCGGTTTAAAAAAAAGCGAATAAAGACTCGCTAAATAATAAAAATAAAATATTCGCCGCTTTTATGGAAAAATATTTGAGGGTGCCAGAAGGGAATGTTCATTAATCTGTTCAAAATTAGAGACCATATTAAATTAATATTTGAAGACATTATTCAGATAATGCATTGCCACAAAAAGTATCTGATATAATAAGAGCTTAAGTGTAAGCTTCAAAAAGAGCATTAAGGGGACCCGAACCGTTTTGAGGCGGCCAATTTGTAGTCAACTTTCTTCAAGCGTTACTCCTCAGCCATAGGAAATTTTTGCTTCGCGGTTTTTTTTATTTTTTTAAGTAGGTCTTTCTCTATATGTAGACCAAATTTTATCCAAAAATATTGAATATTTATTTATTTATTCAATATCAAAGTTTTTTACAATTTCATAACTTCCGGAACATTTTTCTCATAATGCATTCAAGATTTTATTGATCTTATTTTTTTATTTTATTTGTCACATCTTATAATGAATTCACAACCAAGGATATTTAAAAACTTCACTTTATAAAAATCTGGTCAGCTAAAAACTTTTCGTAGTGAATACACAACATTGAAAATAATTGTTTTTTGTAGGTTGTGTTCAAAATTTTGAAAAACCCTTGGTTGTAAATATAGGCCTAATATAGCCAAATCATATGCAAAAAAAAGTATATTGATTCATTTAGCCGTTTTCGAGAAAACGGTTCCGAAAGAGGAAAAAATTCAACTTTTCAGGAGAGCCGATAATCCAGAAGTTGAAATTTCCCGCTATTCCCGGGATTTTTTTCTCTTAGTTCGATATTTCCATGCTATGAATGCCATCGATTGTTACTGTCACCACCATCGATAGTCTGTATATCGAAATAAACTCGAAAACACAAGGAAGGGTAAAGTGCAAAGCAATTTCAAGCCCTTGCAAAGCAAAAAAACCCAATTTCGCTAGACCAAATTTCGATAGACTCGCAACTTTCAAAAATCATTTCAAGTACTTAGAATGCTCAGATTTACATAATTTTTACAGCAAATGATCCAAGAAAAGTTCTAGTTTTAATTAAAAAAATTAAAAAAATGAATTTTTTTCACCCAAAAACGGTTCGGGTCCCCTTAAGCGCAAGTGGTTTTTATGATACAATACTTTGCTGGTGGTCTCGCTCTTTTCTTTTATGATTTAGAAGTGTAATTTAAAGCTCTGCTATTTTATAACTGTTTCTTATGACTATACTATTCTACGTAATGCAACTTTTTTTCTAGTTAAAATGTTATAGCGAAACAATGAAATAAAAAGCAAGAGGGAAAGAAATTGCCTTTCGTAAATGCATATTTTGCAGAAAGCTTCCAAGCAAAAAAAGCAGTCCAAAGCACTCGCAGTTACATGATACCTATCGAAAGCAAACAAATTAATTCAAAATTTTTATCAGAAAACAGAACATTAGTACGTTAAATATTCAAAAAAAAAAAAAAAAAGAAAAAGAAAAAGAAAAAATGTTATGTTCAGTAACTAATGTCAACTACAAAGAATGAAGTAATCGTTGAAGATGTGGTAGTTCAAAAATTTATTAGCTATTTGCACATATATTTCGTGGGCATAGTAGTTTAAAATGGTGTCCGCAAAGTTTGTTCCGTCTTTTGTCATAAGGCAATCAAACGAATTAAAAAATGCAAAAAATTAGCCCAGAAAACGTACGACAGGTGTACATTTCGGGTGTGAATTTTTGTTCTTTGGAAAAGTATGTAATAGAACATTGATGTATTCTGAAGAGAGAAAAGTATAGTCATAGAAATGCAGAGAATCTTTGTCCAAAGCCAGAAGGAATTCGCTAGATAGTCACATTTAAATTGGTAGTGCTGGAATAAAGCTGCTAAATGCAGAATAGTTTAGGCAACTATTTTGGATCACCATTCACGCAGTTTTCAAAAACAACTTCAGATTTTTGAACAGTCAATGGAACATGAACTTTTAAAGTCTTTAGTAAAGCTTAAAATTTGGTACACTGGTCAATGGAAAGAATACCGGAACACTTAACGTTGAAATGAACGGTGCCAGCGAAGTTACATGCTTTAATGTGTAATAGGTTTTTATGTTTTTTCACTAGAATCTTTACCTTTTCCAACGAATCTAACATAAATATCAAGTTCATTAGTTTTCAGTGGAAGACGATGTATTTAAAACCTGTCCAAAATTTTTAACGAACTAAATCTATGTTGAACGTAAATTTTTAACCCAATGGTTTAGTTAGTATAAAGAGGCTTTCAAAAGCTTGGAATGAAATCAACAGTAGAGTTTGTAATATCCAATTATTTTTTATCTGGATCTATGGCGTTTCAGTCAAGTATGTCCATCCGATAGTACTATCCAATGATTTTTTATTAGGAGACCAGGCACTGCAGGCCAGTGTGTCTGTCTGATTTTACTATCCAATGATTCTTCATTCTGAGATATGGCGCTTCAGTCTAGTTTCTCCATATAATTGTACTGTCCAATGATTCTTCCTTATAGGAGCTATAGCACTTCAGTTCAATCTGTCCCTAGACAGATTCGTTCGTTTATTTTTATAATTTTGACTTTCTGTTCGCTGTTATTAAAGTTACCGCCAGTATAGTTTTTACTAATGCATTTGATTTTTTTTTTCATGAAAAAAAGTTTTGACTCTGATGGAATCATCTATCTTCTCAAAACTACTCACATTTTTGCTTTCTATTACGCACAGGTACAAATTGTCCTGCCAATATAATAACTTCTTCCTTGCAACTTCACCAGGAGCGCCGCACGCCAATTCCATTTCCTGGGAAATGCATTTAGGGAGGCGGAGCGGATTGCGGAACTTCCGCAAAGCGGACGGAAGGACATATCCATCTTCCCATCGCGTGATGCGCTCAGAATGAAAGTTGCAGTCACGTGATAGTATCTGCTCTCGGATAATGTATCCATGCAACTAACCCAAGTATTTTAAAGGTTCTTAATGGATGGCCATTTTCTGGATTACCAGTTATAATCGAAGTATTTGATGGTGAAAAGATAACTGATGCTTCCAATTTAATTCTTATACAACCATGAGAAATAATTAAAAAGAACGTTGAGTAGCAAATGGTTTATTACTGCAGCTACTATTATTATTATTTCATGTTAAGAAAGCTATCTTGCCTTCCAAAATGCCTACAGTGTCATTGTAAAAAGCATGCCATAAAAATATTAGTGAAGTTGTACTTTAAAATACGTCGTTCATAGTTGTTTTAAAACGGATTAAATAAGTAAGAGCGAAAATATTATATAAAAATTTCTTTATCTTTGTTCATAAGATATGCGGTTTCTGTTTTGAAATTCTACTAGTTTTATGTTTTACGTAAAGCTTTATGGATAGAATAATTCAATTTTTAAAAAAATAAGGAATACGTGTTTTTTACCTGAAATTAGAGTTTAAAAGCATTTACAAATGTAAAAGTTGCAGTTTCGTCTTTGGAAAGCGTGAAACTGCAACTTTTCCTACATTTAAGTGAAACAATATTATTTTATCCCTGGTGAACTAATTACGTTTACGCCACTTCGTATCTCATAGGCTCAAGATTTCTTCTGCTATTGTTTCCAAAATGCTGGATATTTCAAAATGATAAAATAATTTGTTCATTATTTTTGTTAGGATTTCTTGTAGAGTGGTTACATCTCAAATTTTAAGCAAGATGAGTTCTTCTGATAATTGATAAACTAAAATGCAAATTTTTACATTTATTTTAGACGGAAAGATTTCATCGTATACATAAATTGTTTTTATCTATGAAAATTGTCCCAACCAGAATTATCTTGGAGTGAAGGAAAATAACTAAAGAATTCTTGTTGATGGAAGAGCTTGGGCAAAATTTGTTACGTGTACTTATTCCATATCAAAGAGCTGCACCGCAGAACAGATCTACTATCTTTTCGGGTGGATAAAACCACAAAAGTCAACTTAATCCTGACTACAGCTTTTGCTGTCGAAAAGCTCCAGCATAGAATCACTAAATCTTAACAGCATCGTCATAGGTACATATACTCTTCTCTAAGTGTTGCTGGCGGAGGATGCGTAAAGCAAAGGCAAAATGGCTGAGAGCTCTTGTTCTATCTGGAATAGGTAAACAGCGACGAAATGAAATGTTTGGTTTTCTTTCCCCTTCCCTACTACAAGTGAGGCCGCAAACAAAAATATATATCTGCCTAAGTGCAGTGTTATCGGACCTTTATGGAGCAGTTTCATTTTTCCTTCCCCCGAACGGCGAGATTAAATTAATTGTTTGCATTTAAGTTATGGAAGGGGAAAACGCTTGCTGGCGCCGTCTGTCGACGCACTTTGGTATCTTCGCACACTCTTGTCTTTCGACCGGATGTCAATTTAGGGGGAATCTGTCGCTCTACTTTCGCGCTGCGCTCTATCTCCCTATCTGGTGCTCACTCTCCTCTGTTGTTTTTCATCTTAATTTTTGGCGGGAGAGATAATTTGTGAAAGTTTTCTATTAAAGTCGAAAGGTTATTTCCGCGCAATGGGGATGTAAGGGGGGCATAAGAGGTGCCGTTTCTCGCGCGAAACGGGGTTTAAATTAATGGGTGCTGGAGTGTTATTTGGTTTGGAAAATTTTCCTCTCTCTTGGGTAAATATTTCAGGGGCGGTAGTGTGTGCGGGGTAGCTTCGGTACTTGAAAAGGCAGGAATTTCCGAAAAGTTTTGAATCAGAAATTACAGTCTAGAACATGATTTATAGCATGAGTTTGCTTGTTAATTTCGTAGGAAATGGGAAAATTGTGAAATCAAAAGTTCCAAGAAGGAATTGCTGACGAAGAAAAGCTTAAATTGTGAAAGTTTAAAGGTCATGAAATGTGCACATTTATTTTTATTTACGAAGCATTGCTTCTAAATCTGATATTTTTACGTTGGAGTCAAATATTCAACAGCGAGAGATTGAAATCTGTCATTCATTCTTTCTGAGATTATGAGTAAGATAGAGAGAAAGAAAGATAAAACTTATTTTTCAATTTATCATTTGAGACAACCAATGATCAAATCTTCAATTTTATTTGTTTCGAAACAGTTAATACAGAAAATAAAACCCATCATATACAGATTGAAGAGAGCTACTCGTAAATGTCTTAAAATTTGTTTTTCCCAAAAATCTGCCTGTCTACAACTAAGACTCAGAAAAATCAGACCATAGTTATTCAGCTGAGAACGATTTGAATGTGACAATGCCGTCGGTTTAAACCATAGATTCTCAACCTTTTTTTGCCCATCGCCCACTTTGAGAATATTTTTTTTTCTAAAGCCCCCCTTTTTTTACTTGCGGATCTGAAATAGCTATTCCCACGAATATATTTTGAAATGTGTAATATTATGCACTTTATTCGTAGATAAGATATGACCCCATCCTATTTCTGTGTTTAAGAAAGACTTTTAATGAGTGCAATCAAGTCGCGTACTTAATTATATTGAAAAGTATGTTTATTAAAATTTTCAGACATTGAATTCGTAACTTAACTAATGAGGAAAGTTGAATTTGATGCATTTTATGGAGTTTGCTAGTATCAGGCTCGAATTTACTTAAAAACAATCGTAAGTCGCCGCGTTCAGTAATATGGAGCCGATTTCTATTTTTGGTTATCAATGTTGCTACGGCACTATAGCCACGTTCAGCTAAATATGAAGATGGGAATGCTACGAATTCGTTGAACAATCGACCATAAACCTAATACTTTTTTTAGTACATAATCAGCGCGTTTAGTCTATTTTAGACTATATTTAATTAATCTGCCTATGCCTCTCCATGTCATCTTAATACCCCCTAGCTTTCTCTGGGTCTTTTACTGCCCCCTGGAAGTCTCAAACGCCCACAAGGGGCGTTATGCCCACGTTGAGAACCTATGGTCTAAGTTGATAAAGTTTGTCTGGAAAATAGTTTTTTAGCCTTTTCAATTTCGCGAAATGCCTTAAAAGCCAAACTAGTGTAAAAAACCTTGCGATCCTCTTACTACAATATTTTGCTCTAACGTTTATACTAGCAAGCCCACGCCAAGCTCAGCGCCGTCATGCGAATTCTTACTTTTGTTAGGGTTGACAAAATACCCAGATTTTTTTTCGGAAAACTCACCCTAATGTTTTTTAGGGTTTTTTTTTTTTTTTTTTTTTTTTTTTTTTTTTTAAGTGCGCTTTTCGAGACGGCACCGCCCGACTTTGGACACATGGACGGCTCAGACCTGATTACTATACAAAAAATGTTTACAGCTGCAATAATAATTTAATTTAACGTTTGTCAAAATTTTAAATTATTTAGGCGATTTACATTATTTAATTAAAAAACTCGAAACTAGTTTCGAGTACTGGAACAGCGTTTTTTAAATCGTTTTCTGCTTGGTGGCATCCTTAGAAGCTCCTAATTCCCCTGGGGCTCCCCTTAGATACGTTCACAGTCAGTAGTGCACCTGGGATTGTTCGTTTCGAGGGGGGGGGGGCGAGTAAAGGTCAGGATGAGGGATGCATCGGATATCCAATGTCCTATGATAGACGGACCCGCATCGGATATCCGGCTCTAATTTCTGAAATCCATAAACGTACACATTTTTAAATATCCATACATTCCAAATACATTGTAAGCTTTCTATCTATATGTATATTTTCAACACATACTAATTAATCAATTTTTAGGAATAAAATTTGGCTTAACGGATAACCGAAAACTTTCTATAGATCGGATTACAGATATTGGAAAAGCTGTCAGACACCGGATATCCGATACTCTCCCCTGCGGTGCTCTCCTGTTTATTGTCATTATTTTATTTATGTGTGATCATAGATAAAATACGACCCAAAAAACCCTAAAAATGAAAAGAAAAAAATGTTACTTTGAAAACAACTAATATCAATAATAAGATATTTGACTACAAAGAAAATTTTTAAAATTAAGTTGGTATTTTAAATATATAAACATACAACCGTAGGGAAAAAAATATTTGAATTCGAAAAATCTCTTCTCAATATAAAATTCCAAAACTGAAATGGTAAAATGTGGATTGTAAAGTAAATTGAAAATCAAAATTAAAGATTAATATTGCTATAACCATTTGTATAAATAGTAAACTCATATGTAAACTTTGTCTTTTTCAAGGAAAATACTTTAATTTTTGCATTCGTTCATTGATGCAATCTAGTCACCAATGTTCAGTCTAAAAAGTTTTGTTTGCCATTTTACCTATATTTTTTTCTGAAAAAAAAAAAGAAAAAAAAAAAAAGAACGAAAAATAATAAAAAAATAAATGCATTCAGAATATCTGCATTTTTTCAATTTTTGGCTTGAACATTTTATTTTTTGGCGTTATTATTTTTAAAGTAAAAGTTTAAACTCTCGCGTAGGTTTACTTTAAAATTGTTTTAACTGTTCAAAGTAGCCTTAAAGTATCAAGTCAAAAAATTATTTTATGTATACGTTCGGCATCAGAAGTTCTTTTTGATGAGAAATCCAATCGCGCTATTAAACCAGAATTAATAAAATATTCAAATTTGCTCATGAAGCTCAATGCTGTTTCTATTAACTGCTAAAAATTGAAAAAAATTCTTCAAAGCTAAAAGAAGTGCACGAGAATAAATATTCTGATCTTTCCCGGAGTCGTTGTTTTTTATTATTCCTTTCGAAATCCTTAGATGGGAGGGGGTGACCGACATACATCTCTCTCATCTATAAGTCTGTCCCGCCGTGGACCAGTCAGTAGAAGCTAGGTTCCCGCAGTCACCGAAAGTGAAGCAACGTTGACTGAGGACAGTGTTTGGGAGGGTGACAACCTCTCACTACTGGGTGCTGCGGTCCGTGTACGCTAAAGGGAGCTGGTGCACGTTAAACAGGTCGTGGCTCCAATGTCCTCCAAGTGAAACGATACCTCTGGGGTTGCCAGTCCCAGGTGACGGTTTCTCATCTGGGAGCTGACTCAAAAAATTAAGAGACCTTTTAAAGGGGCGGTAATCGGCCTCCCGCTACAAGGGCCCCGTTAGACTCAGGAGCAGCGTACTCATTCTTCCTCGCCACGCGAGAGGACACGACAACAACAATAACAACATCTATAAGTCTGCTTTCATATCTTTTTTTAAATATTTGCTGGATTAATTTAATTGTTGCGTGTTTTACATGCTATTAGGCTTTTTTCCTGTATTTATTTCTTTATACATTTTTTCTGTAAAAACACGTTTAACAGCAAAGAAACGCTAAACGTAAAACACACTATGCAATTAAATTTTGAAATTCAAAAACCGTATCTCAGCAAAACTAAGGATACATAATTAGTAAAAGCATCGAGGACAACATGAAACTAATTGAAACTTATTTTGCTCTTTTCCCAATGAAAATCGAGTCACGTAAGAAACTTCATGCTTTTCGCTGTTTCATGCATTAAGGGTATTTTTTTCCAATTAAGAAATGCATTTTTCGTGTCATTTATACATCTGTGAAAGATTTGGTAAAAATTTATATAGAATTTTTGACCATACGGTAGTAGTTTGAAATAAGTCAGCCATGGCTTCTTTCGGGTGGCTTATGACTCCTTTATTTCCAATATTTCTCTTGTGGCGTCCTAGATTTTTTCTGTGGGCCACAAGGGGGCCATATGTCTCCTGTTTAGAAATTCTGTTCTAGAACACTGCTTCGAACGAATTTTCATGAACACTTTTAAATCAAAAAGAAAATATGTTAAAGAAAGCGGAATTTATGTAGATTTAATGTAAAAAAGAACAAAAGTGAACAGACAATAAAAAATTTAGTCAATTTAATACCAAAAAAAAAGTATGTTATAGATTTGAGGTGTAGTTTTATTTTCTCACGTTCTTAGCTTACGCGTATGCTTCTTATTACTTGTATAAAGTAATTATTTAATTTGTAGATGAGCTTATATGCTAATACCATACCACGACACACTAAAGATGCATACATTTCAAGGGCAACAGCGACAACAACGAAAAATTGCAGTGAGTGCCATAATTTAATAACTGGTATTTTACTGCGTCAGTGAAGTTTACTTTAACCCAGACGACGGTGATGTGTTGATTGCGCTATAAAACAGCAAATCCTCGCTGCTTGATAACCATAGCAATAGCCTATTACGGTAGATGCAAAATATCTCAGTCATTCTTGGCGCGAATGCACCATTAGGGTGCATATAGAACAAACACGCAAGACACGCAGGAGAGCTTGCGTAAACTGCTCAGTCATTTTCTGCGCATAAAACGTAAGGCAGCTAGCGAATCAGAAAATATAGTCGGTAAGATTTCAACTTCTCTTGTTTTCGGTAAGCGTCAGCTTATATGCAGTTGTATACTGCCACATCGTTTAAGGTCTATAGCAGTGCCAAGAATTATGTTTTAATTGCACTTTATAGCGCAGTGTAAGAATACTACAAAGTGGGTAGGGATAATGGCTTTTGAATGAGTTAAGGTAACAGTACACGGACCCATAATGTCTTGTATATTTTTATCGTTAGAGAAACGTCCTGGTTCAGTGAAGCCTTTTTCAAATGAAAAAATAAATAAATAAACGAAATAAAAACAACCCTGCTCTATAAAAAGTAAGTTTGAATAGAGCAACAATGCATAAAGTCACAGTGGGCAAAGGAGTAATGATTCAACATACTTCGCAAGAAATAAATGCATCCGGGTAAATATGGACTCAAACAAGAAAGGACGCAAAAAATTGGGAAATTTAGTGGAGAAAATCTTGGCAGGAGGTCCGCGGGAAAATGTCAAGTGCACATGACTGGCCGTCATCATTCCACAAGTGCGACCGACTCACTTCCCAGGGTGTCTGCTCGGTAATGCGATAACCGTAATCGTAACTGCGGGTGTCTTTTCCTACTGGGATTATTAACTAACTGGAGGGAGGTCTTGTGGTGTGCGGGAAAAGGATATGGCGGGTTCTTGATGAAAGGCATTCGCGAAAGGTTGGCATTTATGCATTTCTGAATGAATGGTCGCATTTTCTCTTATTTATGCGCATTTACAGATTCAGGTAGGCAGACAAAGAGGATGGCTACGTTATTATCTATCATTATAGGAAAGGTGAATGATAGCTCACGCAAAATAATGAAAAATTATTCGTCCTTACCACAAGAGCATAACAAAAGTCAATCGAAATTCAGGAACATTGAAGAATGTGTGAAAACTCTGTCAGAGTGATCTAGTAAATTATTAAGATGAAAAATATTTTATTTTGTGAACTTATGCATACCTCAGTATTTTTCACTCTATAAATATTTTAATTTTTAATAAAAAAAAAAGATCACAGGTATCGCTTAATTTTGTTAGAAGAGTAAAACAATTTTTTTTTTTTTTTTTTGAGTTGCTTATACGTGTAAATGTTTGGGCTGTAGCTTAGGTCCTTGCTTTGAATTGTTTTAATAAGAATTACATTATTTATCATCTTTATTTATTTAATTTATAAGCTTTATTTATATGGGGGATAACAATATAAAACTTACTCATGGAGGAAGAGTAAGCAAGCTGAAGGAAAGCTAAAAGTTCGGTTTTCGCCGAACTTTGAAATCAAGTTTAACTATTTAAAATTAACTTTTATTTTATTATGAGTTGAATGTTTTGTAAGTAATTTAGGATATATTTGAGTAAACTAGGTAGTCTTTGGTGTAAATTTAGACTATGTTTGAGTAAGTTAGGCCTATTTTACTCGTTACGAATATTTATTGGGTTATTCTCGAATAAATAGAAAACTACTTAAATTTGTGGCAGGTAAATCATATTCAACTTAGTACGATAACAGACTTTTGGTTTAATGATCGGTTTTAAATTAAAAGTTGGAATAATGGCATTTAAAAAAAAATCCACTAATACATGAAATGAACTGTAAATAATATATTTCCCGTGTTTGATAGAGAAATGGACGAAAAAAGAAGAAAATCATTGGCTAATTTAGTAAGCTTCGTTTTTAGGGAAGTGAAATTTGAATGAATTGATCTTGTTTTTGTATGCTAAGTAAAGATTTTTTTTTTCTCTGTGGTGTTGAAAGAGCTTTTTCAACATTTATTTAACATCGTAAATATTTTTCAAATACTGTTCCTAATCTGTGCCTGTGGGGGAAAAGTGAATTTTAGCTAATTTTTTGTTGATTTTGTAAAAACAGTTTTTTGTACTTCGCATTTTGTCTCAACTCTCGCAATAAATGGTTTCTTAAAAACATTATTGTAACAAAATGTCTTAGTTGAAATCAAAAGTGCTCATTTTTAATTTCTAAACATGTTTTTATTTGAAACAAATATTTTCTTCTTTTTTTTTTGTATTTTGATTATTCTTTTTTTTTAAACGAATTAAAATACTGCACAGGTTTTTAAAAGAAACGTTATCCTTTATAGCGATTTTTGTTATTCCAACTTATTATTACTTTTTATATTTTTATTTATTTAGTTTTTTTCCCAGGTGAATTAGCAAACATGTTATTTGCCTAAGGTTTTTCCGCTTTGAAAGCTTTTTCTTGCTGCTGTTAGTTTCTGCAAGCTACAAAATTTCGTCTTTCTGTTTTACTGTCAATGAATAATAGATAAGAACTAATTATAGTAAAAATTTATTAATTAAAACTACTCTAATGGATTATAATCGTCCTTTTTGTGTGGGTACTTGAACTAAGCAAACAAAATGCGTTTTCTCTTGAATATTTTCCTTTTCGTTTTGTTCGTTTCTTTCTTTTCCTCGTCCTCTTTTATTGTGTGTGTTTTGTAAAAAAAAAAAAAAAAAGCTTAAATGTGTAGGATCGCTAGTTGATTGCCGTGGCCGGATAATTTTTAATTATGTGGAATGCTATACATTTTAATAAAATAACATAATTTACACATAAAAAAATTACCACTATGTACACAATGGCGAACCCGACTGGTCTTTTCATTTTTTTATACGGGCATAGCCGTGCGGATACCGGTAGAGTACAATATTTTTAGCGTGTAGCACAGATTTTTTTCTGCACTTTCTGACCTTTAACTTTGGCTTTAGTTCTCCTCTCAGTCACTAGGGGGCAATATCGACACTGATTCTGGCGCGGCCACAATTTCCGCAGTCCTTTAATGCACAGCTACAGCGGCAATTCTCAGCCAACTAAATAATAATTACTCTTCGGATGCCCGACAAAAGACGTCATATTGAGGAACACTTAAAGGCGCATTATTGCGTTTCAGAGGAGACCGAAATGCACCGCAGCAGCAATTATCGCTTCTCGTTAATTTCGAATGAAGTTATTTATTACTTCGTCTAATGTCGTCGGGTCCTCTCTCCCTTCATTAATCAATGGATAAAAGTAATCGAATGCCTTTTTGTACTGCTTTTCTGTCATTCTATATTACGTCTCCATCTTTGCTCTCTTTGTCTTATATATTTTTCAGTTTTCTGAGTCTCTTCCTTTTTGATAAAATTGTTCTTGACTCAGACATTGATGGCTTTGTTTATTTCTGTAAGCAAATTTTTAAAAAGGGAAATATTTTTAATTCATTTTTGTCGGTTATGAACAAAAGCTAAAAATAGAAGATATTTGCAAATACATTAAAATATTTATGTAATTTTAATAGACCCAAAATTATTGTTGACATTAAGAATTAAATTTGAATATTTGTGCATGTACTAAAGTATTTAAAGCAACTTAGCTTTTAATAACTATAAAATACAACTGCATCTTGAAATGATAGCAGTTCTAGCAATTTACAAAACTTCAGAGAGTTGCCATTCTAGTAAAATAAAAGCATTTGTTGTCACAATATATATAAACAATATCATATTACCTCCTGTGGAAAAAAACAGCAACATTTTTTTAGTTCAGGATATAGAGTCCTTTACATAAGTAGGCGATCGCCTCAAGCGAGCTGAACGCCGTAGTATAGTGTCTGGGTTCATTTCAGTCAAGTTTTCCGAAGTGATGGCGGAGACGTTGTGTTCTGGTTGCACATAGAAATCCATCACAAAGCATTTTCATCGGCGTTTATTATGTCGTCAGGAAGTCTGCTATTTTCTTCTTTTGGAGTTAAATATCTAATTTTTCCTTTCTATCCGCGAGCTTTATAGGAGCACGGTAGGTATTAGCTTCGATTAGTTCTACTTCTTGGATTAGCGGTTCATATTTGTTCGTGCGCATCTGGTTTCTCATTAGAACTGAACAGGTTGGGTAAGCCTAGTAGGGATGGAACAACCGTTATGTGATCTCCGGGGATGAGGGAACATATCCTCGTAAATAATGGCGTTTGTAGCAGTACACACCGAGAAGCGATTGGAATGAAGCGCGGGTTGAATAACACTTATTTCCACTGTTTCTGTCCTCATATCATTAGATTTCAAAGCAAGTTGTATAGTTTTCCAAGCATGCTGTAACGCCGAAGAATCTCATCAGTGGTTTCAGTCGATCTGGATCCGGCTTAATTTTACCATTATTGAATTGAGCGGGTACCATGAGGACAATTTTTTCTCTATGGTGTTTTTATTTACAATTTTTGTCTCATTTCACGTTATATCACTTCATAATAAATTTAATATTAAAGAAAAAAACTGTATCGCCTAAATATAATTTAAAAATTTTAATTTTTAAAACGAAATTTAGCAATTTTTAAAAATGCATCTTCTTTTTCAAAAATTGGCGCAAAGTCTCAAAATTTTTTTTATTAATTCATTACTTATTAAGCAAAACTTGTACGCTTTGAAATTTTTATAAGTCAAATACTTTTGGAAAAAAAAATAAAAACTGAAGTATCGCTGAAAAAACAACGAAAAATGCAAAAAACCTACAAAAATAATTTTTTTTTTTAAAGTATTAAAGTTATCATAAAAATAGAGCATAAATTTGTTATGTATAGTTTCAGGAACATGTGGTAAAAAAACCCACATTATAGACCCAAATTTAAATAAGCCTTTGCATTTAAATTGAGATGAAATGCGCAAAATACAAAGTGAGAGAAAAGAGCATTTTAAGTTTACATCTTGCAAAAACTTAAATCTTTTCTTTATCAAAATTTCAAGTAAAGATCTTTTTTTTTTCAATTACAGTCACGATGAAAGTGCTTCGTCTTGCTTATTTTATTTTAAAAAATAAATATGTGGCTTATATTCAGCACAGTTAGTTTCAGAATGAAAAGGTGGCACCTCACACCGTAATAAAATCAGCAATAATTGCCTCAATTTTTCTGAAACTTTCATGCAACATTTTTAAAGAATTATTTTACTACTTAAGCCAATGAAATTTTTGTTTGGTGTTTTTCAACATTTTTCGGTGGTGGCTCCCCTTAATGATATAATCCAGCAATTGGACAGAATTAGTCGTATACATACACTTTTCTTGATTTAATTTCAAGTTATATTTCTTTGCAACAGTCAATATTTTTCTAAGTTATCATCACGTTCCTTCTGATACTTCCCAGATATAGTACCGTCATCAATAAAATATATGTTAGAATAAATTCTTCATCATCAATAATCTTATTAATAACCTTTTGATGGCAAGTTACTCGATTAGAACTTGTAACTGAAAAGTTTAAACGCTACAAAAACTAAAAAAAATGCTTTTAAAAGCGTTTGAAGTGGCCTCTTTTTGCCTGAAGGGAATTACAACTCAGTTTCTTTCACGATTCATTGAAACCTTATGTTTACTTATAGGGAGAAAAATACACAGTAAAATACGTAAAAAAAAAGTATTAAAAGATAAAATGTTATCCACAGAAGAAATGTACAGGATGATTAGGAACAGTATGCAAAATATATTTAATAACGGCCCAAATAAAAAAAACCACTTCAGAAATATTTGAACTGAAGCCCTGAAATTTTCTTGCAGCAAATGATTGTTTTTGGAGAGAAATCTTATTTCACAGTTCTTCAAGGGTTGTGGAATTAATTGCGTAGCGCTCAGACGAGCAAACATTTGATAAAAGTTTTGCATATAATGGATGCTTACATGTGGGCAAGCTATTACTTTTAGAATATTAATTGGAACAAATATTTGTGTCATTATTTATGACTCCAAAGTATAACAAAGTAACGAAATCATATTAAATATTAATTGTGTTTATTATAAATATTTCTATTTTATCAGTTAGCCAAAATTATCATTACACAAATGAATTTAATTTATTAATATTATTGCATAGCCGTATGTGAACTTTATTCCAGCATAATTATCCTTTGTAAATAACTTCCTGACGGCGTCATTTTAATGAGCTGTTCTAAAAACAATCGTGTTTCTACTAATTATTTATATCTATATTCACTTAATTTTATTTGTCTCTCTTTGTTACTGACAGCTCATATTGATATCGTTTCTAATGCATATGTGTTAATTCTTAATGACAGTTTATGCATTTTCAGCCCACAATAATTTGTCTATTTATCTTCTCCGTGTATTTGAAAAGGACTGTTTAAAACCAGCGGCTTCTGCGAAGTGATATAGGAGGAATCCAGGTTTCTGTTGGAAAAGCGAAATTACTGGGAATAAATTTTCCCTTTCAGCTAATCTCCTTCGCGATCAGTAGCGTTTGTGTATTTATTTAGAATGCATAATCACTATGTCTGAGTTTAGTTTGTTAATGCGTTTGTTGTTGGATTGAAGAGTAAAATATAAAGCTTCATGATTAATTTATCTATTTTAAAATGAAAGGTGGTGGTAAGATAACGATTTATCATAATATTTGAAAAGCTATTTATTTAAAATTTATTTAACAAGTAGCAGATAAAGACATCGCCTACGTCGATGGAATCTTGCACAGTGAAAACACACTATCGATATTAATCTGCGATTCAGTAGGGTCCTTAACAAAAAACGTATTAGAGCGGTTAGTTTTGAATTTTTATTTAAAATTGTTATATTCCAGGTTTCTATTTATCATCTTACTTCAAGAAGTTTTCTATAATAATATATATTTAAGTGGCGATGCATAAGTAGAACGTGTTTATTTATTTTTTTAAAAGTTATTTGAAATGTACTATAACGCCAATATTTTTTCCTTAAAAAAATAATATTGTCGAAAATTGTTTATGAATAAGCAATAAATCGTATGTCTGCATTTTCATTCGATTAAATGTTATGCTACTTATGGATGGATACCATAGCATCCAATAAATCTTATTCATGTGTTGTGTTTTATATAAACAATAAAACGTATTAAGTTTTAGAATGCAGAATTTTTGCATGCTATCAAAATGTAGTCACCATAGTATAAATAGATCATGTATTTAACGGATTACTATTAAATACAGTCCATGATAAAACCTCCATATTAAGTTTTTGAACTACGCTCTAGCAGTTTTCTGGTGATAAATATGTTTCAATAACCAAAAAGTCTTATTGAATACACTAATGCAATAAAATGCACTTCCAGAGGTTCAATAGAACAGCTCAAAATCATCAAACAATAATGAGATCGACGATATCTCTCCTAATAATCCTAAATTAGCTTCGGTCCTTCAAAAACTGCATAGCGTATAATAGCAGAACCTGATCTCTTTCGGTTTCGTAACAGATCATTAGAAAAGGGATAAAAGAATTCAGGAAAGAAATGCCAAATATAAAAATAGCTCGATCTTTTTTTATCGTCAGAGAAGAAGGATTGGATGAGAAACTCTTGAAGGCACAGGGCGCAGTCGAAGGGCGGATGCAAAAGGATTTTAATTAACCATTATCAGGTGCTCCGATAAGCAGGCATTAATGCGCTGCTTTTCGAATCTGATGGATCGTAAGTAATCGGGGTCGCGATTAGAAAGATGTAGATATGTTGGAACTCTTGGTGCTTTGTCAAGGGAAATTAAAGGGGTTATATAGCCACATAAGTTAATAATTTTTAGTTTGTTTCCATACATGATTTATGGTGCTGGGAAATGTTTAATGCGATATTAGTAAAAATTACAAAAATATTTGAATCTTACCTCGCCGGCGAAATATTTAAGTACAAATTGAAATAAAGTTTGCTTGTGCAGATTTTGTATAGGTAAATTCGACGTGAGATCCCCAGTAGGAGAGACGCCCCAGGTAGTGCATTCAAGTCAGCATATCAAATAAGTCAACACATATTATGTGTATTGTTTACTTATATGCTGATGTTTTTGATGAATCGAAGATAATGGAGCATTCTGTTAAGGAACCTATGATTTTGACTGAAATGAAGATTCGTGGTTT
This sequence comes from Octonoba sinensis, assembly GCA_038502835.1. Classification (NCBI taxonomy): domain Eukaryota; kingdom Metazoa; phylum Arthropoda; class Arachnida; order Araneae; family Uloboridae; genus Octonoba; species Octonoba sinensis. The sequence continues at coordinate 70,048,972 of CM076604.1, forward strand.
TTAATTTTTAACGGTAGCGCAAGTAATTAAGTTAATATGAAATGTAAAAGCAAGGTTCACTCAAATGTAGCATGGTAAATCCAGATATCCGAAATCTTTGTTTTAATAGGAATATCGTAAAGAGGGCATATCTCCTTACCATAAAGGACATATTTGAGAAAAAGGAGATATGCCCCACTATGTATGATGTAGGAATAGATGCATCGCTGTATTTTTAAAAAACGATTTCTATAAATCCATTTGTTCTGTAATTATTGTTACTTTATTTATTGTACGTAGCATGGTTTTCAACTTATTATATGCATATAGTGCTAATTTAGTTTGTGATCATTGTTAATTTATTGCATATGGGGTGTTACTTAATTGATTTTACATACAGTTACTTAATTTAAATTGCACATAGTTTTTCTTAATTTATTGTATGCAAAATAGTGTATATTAACATAATATTAGTCTGTCAAACATAAATCCTTACTTTAGTTAAGCGTGTCTTCTTAAATCGCGTTTTCTTGCACTCTGTTAGGCTACTATAGGTTAATACTCATACAATTAACTGTACAATTTACCATACAATTACCGTACTCACAAATGACGCCACTACTGCGGAACTTACAGATTAACGATATCAATTTAAAAACGATTTTTTGTTTTTTACCCGAATTTCCCTTTGACTTTGTATTTTTTGTTTTTTTTTTTTTTAAAAAGCCTCTTTAATTTTACGTCAGACTCCGGATAAATGACTTTCAGGAGATTCTTATGTATTTTCGAGCACGATTTTTTTTCAGCATAGAAACTTTTAATTTTTCAATCCGATTCAGTCATCCGTTATGGAATTATTAGGAGATATGCCTTATTCTCTACTTCCTGCAGGAGATCGACTTTTCCAATTTGTTTTCGCTTTGACTTTTTTCTTTTTTCTTTCTTCAATTAAGTTTAGTAATTTTATTGCTGAGCTAGTTCTGTTCGATCGGTCTATATTTTTCTTCCTTTCAAAACTTTAAACTTTTCAAATGCGTTTCCGAAAAGTTTTATTCCAAATTTTATGTAGTTTTTGTATCTCTTTTTTTTTTTCTTTCCAGAAGACCCTTAATCATTCAAAATTTCTTATTTTGTCCCTGCCCTGCGTCAGACAAGAAATGCTTGACTCTAAATGTAGATCGTACCTCAATAAACTCATCCAAACCAACCAATATTGTTTTGTTCTTTTTCTCTTCGATATTTTTACATTTTGAAATGGTTGCAAATAGTTCTTTCGCTCTAGAAGCAGGTAGGCAGTTGATCTGTCACGCGTTCTGTTTTTAGCTTGAATCTAGGAATAGCATTTGCGGGGTGTTCGTGATATCATGTTGTTGTTATCATCATACTCGTGTTTTTCGTACTTGTATAGCAGTGATTGCCCATCGCTTCTTTTGTCTCATGCTCTTTGATTACACTGTGCAACAAATTTGAACTTTTTTTTTGTCCTTTAGATGAAACTATGTGATTCTATATAAACAAAAGGTGCTTCATTCAAATATCCAAACCAAAGTTGTCCATCACGTACCATTTTTGCTGGAGACCCACTTCTCATATTTATACAATTTGGTTAAAGAAGAATCGGCTTGCTTATTGAAAACACAAACACAAAAAAGTTTTTTTTGGCCGTTTCATCTTGTGGGCATTTGTTGGTGGGCCCTGATGACAGATTAGCAATATTCAATTCGTATAGTTCCATTCTATTGACCGCTGAAACGCTTTTAAAACACAGAGATATCCTGATGAAAAATTTCTCCATTCAAGGTTTTGAGGAAAGAAGTCCATATGGGAGTCCGAAAAGTGTAGTTTTAATGAAATATAGCAACCTAATTATACAAAAGCATTTTATCATGTCACCAACAAGATTTTCGTAAATTTCAGCTTTCTCATTTCCAACGAAACGTGGGCACACTGCTTTAAAGGCCAGCCAGGCAGCTTTTTCGGCTTCTCACTGTTTGTTTTCATACTCTTCATCATGAAAGGACTTCCTTAAGTTGTGGGCCAATAAAAATTCTTTCTTTTAGTTTTGCCTCACCTAATTTTTTAAATTTTTTCCTGAAGTGCAAGAAAGCCACTCTTTCTCCGTCCAGAGTTTTTACAAATATTTCGATAAACCAAGTTGAATGTACAATTGTGGACAAAAGTTACATTGTAGATTTTCAAGTGGCTAATTTGATATGCTTTTGCCACTCAAAATTTTGAAATTTTCTTTGTGTTTGCAGAATATGCTACAGGAATGAATGGGAAAACAATACTTAGATGGAGGAGCTCTGATGAACAAGTGCAACTCAGCTGAATTGTGCGCATGTCCTAATGCTTGAAACACTACATTCACATCACAGCAGAATGCTATTTTTTCTTTCTCTGCAAAATAGTCTACAAAATGTTTTTGTCGTCTTGTAAAAGACTCGAAACTTCGAGAAGTAGAAAAAGCTTTTGTTTCCAAAAAATGTTGCTAAAGTCACCCAAGTTCATTAAAAAGGTCTCTGGAATAGCAACGATTTCACTGTCAATGAGAAAGATATGTTATAATAAATTAAGTCGATAAATTACAAAAATATGCACATTTATCAAGAAAATACGTAAAAAGCTAAAATGTGGAATTTTGGGAAAATGGTACGTGATAGGCAAAAAATAATTGCAGATTCGTAATTCTCATCCAAAAATACATAAGAAACAGACATTTTCATCCAAAGGACATTGTTCGTGTTGCACAGTGTTATTTCACCAAAATACCTTATATGCATTAAGAAAAAAAACACTATTATTTCCTTTGCAGTTTTTATTTAGTTTTCTTTTTCTTTTTAAATTCTTCCTTGCCAGTTCGTAAATTTTGCAACTCCATTCATTAAAATTGAGATAGTCCAAATAATTATCTGTCTTAAAATTTAGCTAATAAACGAAACCAAATAATATATTTAGTAGTTTCTAATGAAAGGATATGTTTCACATATTATAATAATAAAATGGCAAATAATTGTTTGTTCATTACAATGGGTTATTATTTCTTGTTTCCCAAATTCTTGTTAAAGCATATGCTATTTTTTCTAACATTGGTTACTATAGCAATGCGTTGCATTGCATACACTGAAACATTTTTGTAAAAGTACAACACCAATGATTGACACCTTTACAGTATTTTATTACATTTTTAACAGTTTAATCACCAGAAATTGCTTTTATATAGTTTGTGAATTAATATATGTTTTAATAGACATTCAGGATCATATATATGTTAAAGTCTATCCGTTCAATAATAAATTGTTTTAATGAATTTTTATTTTAGACTCACTCAATGCTCCAGTAACAGACAGTCCAATTTTTTTGTACCTGTAACTGACTCCCTATGCTCCAGTATTTGACACCCCGGAATAAAGTTCGAATATGTAAAGTATTTGCTTAATATAAAGTTAATGCCACGACATACAAAGTAACTTGTCCATAATTTATAAACCTAAAATAAATTTCTTTTAAAACTGTTTTATCCTACATTCTGTAAAGACAACAAACAAATGTAAAACTGTATCAAAAAAAAAAAGTTAACTTATATGTTTGGCATAGCTGTACCAGTTATCGACACCGTTCTCTTAAAAGAGTGTTAATTGCTGAAACCTCTGGACAAAAAAAAAAAAAAAAATACAGAACCTATATAAATTTTATTTACATGCCAAATCCCTCAAATTTTATACATTTCAATTTAAATAACAAGGAATATCAATGAAACTAATGTGATTAAAATCCTATGCTAATCATAAGTGCATAGTCTAATAAATGATATAACAATTGACATAGCTTATTAATTAATAAAAATATGAACAAGCACTTAAAATGACCTTTTAGTAGTTAAATATATACATCTAATAGATCTAAAATTGTAACTATTTAGAAATATTGCTGAAATTAATTGAGATGTAACAAGATTAAAGCCTCCATTGATTCACCTTAAGTCTATAAGCAAGCAAGTAAAAAAAGTGGCTGTATTTTCTAATCCACACGTTTCCTTTACATTTCTTTTGATATAAATATATATGGTGAACAATGTAGTACTCAAAAATAAATCAGAAATTTTATGAAGTAAATATAGATAGGCATCATTCATATACTGATTTAATATTTTCCTTATAAATGAATTGTTTTGGAAGAATGTATCAATCACTGGAGCATGTTAATCACTGCTGTACTTACCCCAGATAGATTGCTTTCGTTACCGACGATGTGTGGACACTTTAATAGGTGTTTCAAAGGTTGAGCACAATCAAGCGTATACATTAAAATGTATATGTTTTCAAACAAAAGTGCATGAAACTTAGATTATAATATAATGAATATTTTGCTGATGTGAAGAGAACTTAAGATTTCCGTATCCTTTCAAGTTAACGCTGATTTCTCTTCTCAAATGGTGAAGAAAATTGAAATCCATTTTTGCGGTAAGGGGAAATTTACAGAATTTAAATCCATATACTGGCTAGATGAACTTTGATCACGAAACATATGTTTTCTGAGAAAGTTCTTTTGGTTATTTTAACCTATTTTTAAGTAAATATAAATGTAAGCTTCAAATGTACAAAGAGGAAAAAATGTAATTAAGTACATTTTAATGCGAAAAAGAGCAGTTTTTCGCAATAGTATGTAGTAATTAAAAAATGAATAAACAAATAAATAAATAAAAAAATAGTAAAAATTAATAAAAATAAACAAAATTCAAAGGAATTTTAAAAAAATAAGTAACGTTTAAAAGAAATAAGGGAGACTGAGGATAGTTGTTACAAAAATTTTATTTATATTTTTAATGCAAACTAACGCTAACGCCTCATGTGTATTAGCCCTACTAGCTGCAAATAGTTACATGGAATTTTTTCCTTAATGAATTGCTGTTTGAATGAATTATGAATGAAATTTTGTTTCTTCATAATTACTACTGCTGTATTTCGCATTTGAGATAAAAATGTATCACCGATATTCAGGAACTGATTTATTTATTTATTTATTCCACTGCAAAATTTGGTGTCGATTCTTACCATGCTTCTTTGCATTAAAACTAATAATTAATATTATCTATTTAAGTATTAAGAATGTTTTTAAATAAAAAAGCATAGCAAAGGAATAATGAGATGTTTAAAAGTACAAAATATAAAGAATTAAATTTTAAAACAGAAATGACAAAAAGTTCAGAAATCAAAGACGTGATCATAATGTTCTTTTTTTTCTGTAAAAAATGACTGCTATAAATACGCATTTGAATTTTGAACAGGTCAAATGTTTTTCTGTTTTTGGAACTATTACATGAAGCATAAAATAAAAAGGCGCTGTTAAATAGCATAAAATAAAAAGGCGCTGTTAAATACATTGTATCCTTTTTATTCGACTTATCAACTTCAAACGGATAGAAAATAGAAAATGCTTGTTAAAAATCGTACACGATAAAAAATACTTCCGCATATTTTATGAATAGCATTCTAATTAAACCACATTCTTTATTGAATTCCAAGTTTGTCTCTTTTAAAAATAACCGCTAAATATTAATTCAACGCATAAAAGAAAAAAAAAATCATTTCTACTGCGAATATTCTATAAGGGAATTTAAAAGTACGATTCGAAGAGTTTCCCAGCTTTTAAGAATTTAAAAAACGGAAATTAATTAAGTAGTCAAAAGAAAAATTCAAAATGTGCGAATAGGCCTCGTAGAGAAAAGTTCTGCTCTGCAGCAAGTTAAGTCATCAGCGTTATTAATAATGCCGAGATGCGAAAGAAAAGTGGGAACGAATTTCCCTAACGCTGCGCTTTGAAATTAAGGAGGAAACTTGTCGAGTAGAAAATTGAAAACCGTTTGTGCGTGAATGTAAAAATTGTGTGATGGATCTATAATCAGGGATGTTGATTCTCTTGATAGGTAGAGGGATATTTCGATTTCAGAAAAAGCGATTTTCTTCTATTTTTGATTTGGATGGGAGGTTGAAAGGCAGTTGAGGGTAATTTGAAATGCTGTGTTCTTCTACGGTATGGGGCTTTTTTATGTCTAAAAAGTTCAGGAAGTTGGAAGGCATTAGTAGTTTGCATTTTGCGTAAAATATCGAATGAGGATAATTTTCAAAAAATGCTTGCAAGCCCGCACTGTAAAAAATTCTAGTGCAACCTTTCACCAATAAAACGAAAAAATGGTGAAATTTATCTGCAACCAACATGTGGTACTAAAGTTGAAATATTATAATGGACCCTAGTTTCACATTCGTGGTAAAACTAGGTGAAACTACACCATAACAATGGTTCAATTTAATACCAAATGTTGGTTGCAGTTAAATTTCACCATTTTTTTGGTGAAAGGTTGAACTAGAATTTTTATTTAAAAAATTCTAGTTCTACCTTTCACCAAAAAAAAAAAAAAAAAAAAAAAAAAAAAAAAAAAAAAACGAAAAAAATGGTGAACTTTAGCTGCAACCAACATTTGGTACTAAAGTTGAACCATTATAATGGTTCCTAGTTTCCCATTTATTGCAAAACTAGGTAAAACTACAACATAAAAATGGTTCAATTTAGTAATAAATCTTGGTTGCAGTTAAATTTCACCATTTTTTTGGTGAAGGTTGAACTAGAATTTTTTAGTTTGCGAACAAAATAATATATTGTAGTAGCCTTGAAGCTATTTGTAAAGTGAGAAAAGACATACTGTCAGCGATGTAAATTCTGTTCATAAGTAGAGGGATATTTTCATTTCTGGAAAACACTTTTTTCCAATTTTGACTTTGCATTGAAAAAAATTCCACTTCAACCTTTTACCAAAAAAAGGGTGAAATTTAGCTGCAACCAACATTTGGTACTAACTTGAACCATTATAATGGTGTAGTTTCGCCTAGTTTCACTATAAATATAAAACTAATTATGGGGAACGATTATACTGGCTCAACTTAGTACCAAACGTTGGTTGCAGCTAAATTTCACCCCTTTTTTTTAATAAAAGGTTGAAATAGAAATTTTACAGTGTGAAAGGATGTTAAAAATTAGTAGAGTGAAATCTAAAATGTGCAGTATCCTCTTAAACTATTGTATAATAGAATGTTCATTTTTTCTTGTTAAAGAGCTCAGGAAGTTAGCAGCAGTAGTTTGCATTTCGATTACGAGAGGTTGTAAATGAAAAGCGTTTTTTAAAAAATCGTGAAAATACCAAGTAAAAGATTGTGTTTAGTTCAGAAGAAGCTATTTGTAAAGTGAGAAAAGACAAACTAACAGTGATGTAAATTCTGTTCATAAGCAGAGGGATATTTTGATTTTAGAAACACAATTTTTTTCTAATTTTGATTTTGATGGGATGTTGAAAAGCAGTAGAGAGAAATCTAAAATGTGCAGTGTTCTTCTGGACTATATGACAGAAGAGGGTTTTTTTCTCTATGTACAGAGCTTAGGAATTTTTGAGGCAATAGTAGTTTGTAGTTAGATTGTGAGTAATTGTAAAGGATGGGAGTTTTCAGCAACTTCAAATCAATATTTGCCGAAGTACATGTTAAAATTAAAATATTTGTTCAGAAGCAAAGAGGCAGCAATGTCGTTTGAAGGTTATTATATAAATTTGTTGTTTCAGTCGACACAGATTTCATTAATGAAGATTATTATACTGTTGCTCAAAAATTGAGGTTAGACGCTTTTTTTTTGTAGTAAAGTCCTGAAATATAATAGCGTCTGGGAGATCGACCCCTACTATACTTTCTAAAAGTAGATTCAGTGGTCTGAAATGACTACCGTAGCCTTGCAACCACACTCTGTCAGACTCCAAACAATATCGCAACATCTATATGTGACCGTAATTCTTTTAATTTAGAAGTAATTTTACCATCCAGTAAAATCATGTCTTCTTAGAGTTATTCTGTGCTAGTAACTATGAGAACAAAAGCATAAATTTGCTTGTTTAAAACATAACAAGCGCGAATAATTTAAATTATGTCTTCGATATTATCCTCTACAGTCTAAAAGAAAAGTCTAAAGTCACGTGGTTCAATTTATTTGCTGATGTTATGAAGATAATGCGCATATATCAGCCAATGTTGCCAACAAATTTTCCCCAATGAAGAGATTTCTTCCTTGCAATAAAACATTATATCTCTCTGACATTTGATTAATGCACAAGTTGCAAAATGTCTCAATTCTTGTGTTCATTTGTTTCCAAGCAACGACTTAGACTAATAGAAAAATTCGAAAAATAGAAACACAAAACAAAAATATTGGAAGTTTCTTAAAATGTAAGTATGGATGCGATACTACTACGATGACCACACTAACGAAGCAGTAGTTTACGAAGATGTTGCCAATATGCTATTACTGTCTACAGGAAATGAAGTTTTTTAGATACAAAAAATTGTCCTCTTTATCACAAATAATAATACATTTCGGTATAAATTAGTAATTACCTGACCAGAAAATACGACATATTTTTAGTCACGACTATCACTGTTGAATGAGTATAAGGAAAAAATCAACTTAAATAAAGTATAAATTATCAAAACAACTGGTTGTTGTTTTGGTAATTTGTGCTTTACTTACGTGGATTTTTTTCAATATATTCATATTTCAGCACAAATAATTTTTGATAATTTTTCATATAATCAAACCCTTCAAGAAATTTTAGAGAACACTTTCTATGAATAAGTTTGGAATACTTTCTTCGTGAATAAAAGTGTGATAGTTAGTTTTCCTTTTGAACGAAATATTGTTATTTTTATATAGTCCAACCCCCCCACCCTCCAACTTCCCAATAACTAGGGAAAAAAAGCCTTATTTATAAATTTGTATACTGTTGTTTCTGCCAGAAATAAAACAGAAAATAAATATCCATAGACGTTTCGTTTTTGGCTTTTATGTTTGCAGGTTAAAAACTTCGCATTGTGGCATTGGGAAACTTTATGTGCAAGATTTATTGCTCCGAAATTGCTAAGTAGCAGTGGAAGCATAAAAATATCTTTATTGACATTCTGAGCAAAAAAACTATTTTAGAAAATCTCTCCAAAAAAACCCCCTTTTTTCCTATTCTTTAAAAAAAAAGGAAAAATTATTTTTCATCTGCTAGAATAAAGTAAATGAGCAACGGATAGGAAAACAAAAGCCAGAGGAGAAATATTTTACATCCAGAATCTAAGAGAATTAAGCTGCAAACATAAGCAATAACTCAGAGATGCAAAGCGAAGCTACGAGAGAATTTCTTACGCTACGATTTCAGATTACGGAGGAAGAAAAACAATCAAATGGAGAAGAAAATTGAAAACCATTTGCGCGTGAAGAAAAAAAATCTATGATACAGATCCTTCAAACACGCAGATGAATTCTGGCTGGGGAACGATATCCGGAGTGGTTCTTTCTTATATATATATAAATATATAAGAAAACATAAATAAAAAATGGCAAAAAGTATTAGAATAATACCCAAAAACTAGATAAGCCAATCAAAATAAATAAATAATAAATAAATATCACAAAAACACAAAAAGAAACCCATAATGGGCAGTTCAGTAAATCTGTAAGATTTAACAGTATTAAATAGAGTCGACAAATATGTTGCCTCTGTACATGATGCTGGTTTACTAAGGGGCCGTTCATAAATGACGTCACGCTTTTCCCCATATATTTGACTCCCTCCCCCTCTTTGTCACAATAGCTCACACTTCAGTTTACCCCCCCCCCTACCCCTTTTGTCACGCGTCACGCTATGTTGCATAATGCATGATGTCACACTTCTTGTTACGCCCTCCCCTTGTCACACTTTGTCACAATTTCACGAGCCCCCCTCCCTCCCTCGAAGCGTGACATCATTTATGAATGATCCCTAACTATCTAGCATGCGATTATTACAAACATTGAAACAAGGGAATTCGAAAAAATTAAAGATGTAGGAATGTCGCGAACTTAGCCTCACGCAGATTCTATCTATATGTACTGGCTTTCTACTCCCTAACTTGTTACTTCCTCACTGTAAAAAAATATGTCAAAGTTCAAAAGGGAAACTGAGTGTTTCTTAAAATTTACGAAGAACTTGTTTTAAATCAAATAATCAAGTTTCTGGACAAGTTTCTCAATAAAATTCTTGTTTTTAATTGCCTCAATAAGATAATTGTACAACTGCAGAGAAAGATTTGTTTAGTTAAATAAAGCTTACCACTCGAGATCTGTGACTACAAGCTCAAAAATTGTAAACTAATGCATAAATAAACGCTTGAAATCTGTGGGTACCAATTTCAGAATTGTCAAAAATGCATTAAATATTGTTGGCGTGTAATTTATTTCAGCTCTAGCTGGCAGACTGCTAGCCTTTGGCTGCCAGCCTTTTCGACTCCAGAGGTATAATTGACAAAGCGGCCTATAGCACAGGAATCAGAGCAGCGTAGGCTCAACCGAACTCACCTTCGACTTTATGTACCAGAAATAGTAATTCAGATTACTCACAGATGGCCCAACTACTGCGGGATATGTTGCAATCAGTTTACAGAATGTTTCCTGTTTTTTATTATCTGTAATTCCCTTTTTTAAGTCTTTGTAGTTTTATGCTAGACTAAGGATAAATGCTTTCCTGGTGATTCTCATGCATTTTTGGGCTAGAGATTTTTCACAGTGCACTTACAAATTATTATGCACGTACTAACAAAGTAGATAGAAAATTCCTTTTATAATTGATATTACATTTCTTTCTTCACGTTAAAAATCCAGCTTTGTTTGCTTTTTAAATTTTATTTATTTATATCTTTTTTCATTTCTTTTTTTGGACTAAAATGTGCCAAAAATATACAATAACACCTTGAAACTTGATATATTACTTATGCTGCCCTACAAAAATATGCTACCCTAAAACATGTGTTTATTAGTCACGTTAGTGGGTTTCTACTTTCCCTAAATCATAAATAAAGTTTGTATATTTGTATGTTTTACTTTCTACTTCTTTCGACATGCTAACGCAATTTTGATATTTGTTGATTTCAATTTTCTCTTATTTATAATGAACAGTTTTATTTTTACTAAAGTTTAAATCGAGCACTTTATTCATTTCAAGAGCTTTATGAACTACACTATACAGTTCAGTAAACATATCATACCTTTTAATTTCGATTTTGATGCACGATAATTTTTGTAAATATTAAATCTGTTGCATCATAAACATCATAATAAATTATTAATTTTGTCTTGTGGTAAAAAATGAAAACTTATTTTTCTCCCAATATAGAAGAAAATTTAATGTATAAGCTGCAGAAAATAAGGAAAAGCTTTGTGACTTCAATCATTGGCAGCATAAATAAGCAACTATGCAATTGGAAAATTGTGAATAAATCTCTTACATATTATTTCGGCATTAAAAATTTAAATTGTCAATTTGAAATATTGAAAACTGCCCGAGTGTGAAAATAAAAAATGCTGAGTTTCCATTGTAAGAAAAACTGATTCTTTGAAATTTAAATTTTTTCCATTATCTCATTTTCGAATAATATTTTTCCTCCCACGTGAATGAAACAGAGATGATACATTTTCCAAGCACTATTTGAACGTAATTATGTGAAAGAACATGAGAAACGAAAATTCAACGCTACCGTCTAATAATGCTTTATATATAAAAACGAAATGTAACAAATTCCCTCTTTTTTATGTACAATTTACACCAGGATTCCAAAATTCATTATCATTCGAAATATGTGGTTTTCTTCAGTATTGATGGTTAATAGTATGGTGAGACGTGTAAAATATATCCCAATAATTATTTTATAAGAATACCATAAATTAGAAATTATTTGCTGTTATTCTGCAAGCTATTTAATTTGAAGATTATATCGTAGAAATAATATCGAAATGTTTAATTTTTTAAGCTAATTTTCTGGTATTTGTTATTTGACACAATTTGATAGATTCACACATGAAATTACTTTAAGGCTGTCATATAATACAATAAGACTTTCTAATATAAATGTTTTCAAATGGTTCAAAGTTCTCGCTTCTTTTTTATGCACAAGCATGTGATTGTTCAGTAAATTTTTCTTTACGTGTTATTTAATAATTAGACTGCTAAACCGTTAGGTTTTAAATATTTTACCTCCTACCTCTCTTGTTACCATCAAACGAAAAAATAAGGAACTACTTCAAGAGGCCTTTCTTTATGGTATACAGTTAATTAAAAAATAAGGAAATTGTTCTACGGAAATTGGGAAAATATCTTGCCGAAATTGGCGCCAAAATAGCGAAGCCAAATCCAGTGGAAATGCCACTATCTATATTTACTACACAGGTGCATTCCACGGTAACAGACGCAACATTTGGAAGCAAAGTGTTAACTTTCAAAAATTAGAAAAAGTAAATTGTTAAATATAAAATAGTTTATTTTTACTGTCTTATATAGCTACATTAATACATTAGTAGTGTTCGGCAGTAGTTAACTAGAAGTAATTAACTAGTAGTTAACTACTAGTTGTAACTACTTTTGCTTTGAACTAGTTAACTACTAGTAAAACTACTTTTTTCCCAACTACTAGTTACAACTACTTTTAAAATTCCAACTACTTTCGCAAAAAAAGAAAAAAAAAAAAAAAAATTTAAATCTATTTAAAAAAAAAACATTTTTAAACATTAAATTATTTAAATTTTTAGCTTATGAATATTACTCACACAAATGTATTTTTAATGTTATGTTATATGATGAAAAAGTACTCATAAAAAATCATAATATTTATTGCAGTATTTACGCAAATTAGAAAAAGTTTTCTAATAATCAGGGTTCGTTGATTAAATCAAGTGATTAAAAAAATCATTGATTTAAATCAAGCGATTTTTTTTCGGAAAAATCATTGATTTTACAATGTTAGAAATATGTTGCAATTACAACCACTGTTTCAAGCAAAACTTCCTAGGGCCATCTGTCTGTGTGCATAACATATTTCATAAGTTTAGAACTAATTAACATTTTGTTAATTTTACAATATTACTCTTAGTCTTCAAGCACCTTAACAGCAAAACATAATTCATTCAATCATTCCAATTAGAATTCATAATAATCATGAATCATTCTGTGTTTTTTATCTCAAAAATAGTATTTTATATCGATTTAATAAATGCCTAACAATAAATTCAGAATGGTAGTATTTAAAACAACAGTTGATAGAATTTAGAATGTGTATCCTTAAAGTTTCATTCATGTCTTTTAATAGCTTAAGATTTTTTTCCTTCTAAAATATTTTTTAACCGTAGAAGTTTTCAATAAAGATATTTGAGTGAAGCAAAATTGTGAGCACATGATTTTACTAAATGGGTAAAAATATTTCAGGCTTTTTTATTTATAAAATAGAAAAATGATTTTAAAGTACACTCAATGTCAAAATTAAGTACACACAAGTGTTCATTTTTATATGTCTTCTTTTCAGTTTTCAACAGCAAAATAATTCAGACTAAATGTGTTCATTTTTATATGTACTTATGCTATGAGTGTACTATTATTCCTGGTAGGATTGTTTCATTTGAGTCATGCATTTGTATTAAAATTTGTTTGTCATTATTATTATTAAAAAATATTTACTGCTGTGAAAATAGCTTAAAGTTTATTTTTGCATATTGATTAACATGCCACATTGTTTCTATGAATGTAACATAAAAATATCCAAAATATTTAAGGTCTTTTTAAAAAAAATAAAAAAAAATCTGATTTAAATTAAAACAAATCTGATTTAAATGAAAAAAATCCGATTTTATATTTTTTTATAAAAATAAAAAAAAATCACGAACCCTGTTAATAATAGACAATAAATAGCGCCCGCGCCAGCACATGCACAATGAAGTTTCATTTAAAGACCAAATCTTCATTATGGGAAAGTTTTGCCTCTACTCCAGTACCATGCACGCGTTTGGGATACCATGAAACACAAAGAGGAAGAAAAAATATTGATTTTTATGATTTTTTTTAGAAGAAAATACTGATTTTTTTGCTTTTTTTTAGAATAACAAACTGGTTTTTATGATTTTCATTTTAGAAAAAAATACTGATTCTTCTTATTTTCTTTTTAGAAAAAATACTGATTTTTTAAGGTTTTTTGGTAGAAAAAACTGATTTTTATAATTCTTTAGACAAGATATTATTTTTAGGATTTAAAAAACCAAAAATATTTATATCAGCTTCTTCTAAATTTACCAAAGTACCCATTATACTCATTTAACTATAAGTAAAACTGCCGAAAACTTGTCTCAAAACTTTGAATGCGTTTTTCTCGAAACTACTTTTTTCGAGCTGGCGGTAAGGATATCTCGAGTTCTAGTGGACCAATTTACTTCAAATTTGGAGAAGATGTTTTTTATACATCCGTTTATCGTGTGGACTTTGCCCAAAACTAACTTTTCATTTAGTATTTAAAAAAAAATACGCAAAATTTTTTTTTTTTTCAAACAGCCGCCATTTTGCAAAAAAGAAAATATTTTTAAGTTGTCCAAGGGGTCATACGATAGCGGTGTCTATAATAATTAAGAATCCCCGTCTGTTTTGTATTTTTCAGATCACCAGGAGGGTTGGAATAACGCACACCAGGACACCCTCTTTTTTTGTACCCCCCCCCCCCCCCACTTTGACTGCTCATAACTTTGTCAATTTTAATTTTTTTCTTTAGTTAATTTTCGTATGTAATAATAAAACCTCAATAAACAAATAATAAAAAAATGGATACTAAAAATATTTTTGTTTTCTTTTTACGACGCTTCAAAAACCGGGCGAAATTCATGCCTCTACACTAGAATACTCCCTTAACGCATTTACACGTCTCTGACACGGGCGAAAGGTAGCGGCAAATTTTCACATGCCCGTATGTCACACGGGCGATCTTGCATCTCGCGTTATTTTATTTCTAATGCCCGTTTGAGATCCGTTTGTACTTTTTTTGTATAATATTTTTTAATATAACTTTTACCCCACCCCCTGCTCTCTAGTCACCCCCTACAACTGAAATTGCCAAAAACAATGTATACTATACCTATATATTCATTTACTGTCGAAAAAAACTCGATCATGTTTTGCCAGTGTTTCCGGAAAAAAACTCGTGTTCAAGGGGTTCAAGGGGTAATGTTTTCATTTAGTTCATTTATCAATAGATTACATAAGTAATAAAAATTAAAAATAATATTTATAGACTAGTGATTTATCAATAAATATGGAATATTTTGTATGAACTGTGTTGCAAAAAAAAAAAATAAATAAATAAATAAATAATTTAAAAAAAAAAAAAAAAAACAGAAAGAAAGAAAACTGATTCTTCTTTTCCTTAAAGTTTTAAATGAAACGTAATAAAAAAATGTAGCAGTGGAGCAGAACGCATTTTTTGCTCCGGTTTCGTTCTAGTTCCAAATAAAATAGCGCTGCTCCATTGTTCTGAGCTCCTTTTTCACGTTTCGCTTAAATTCCTGGAAAACAACAACAAAATACATACAGATGCGTATTTCTATGTTGCGCTGTGTTTCACAAGCTGAAGGGGAAGCAGCAACTACCCCTTCCTGACCCCCTTAAATGACGGACCCTGCATACTGCTTTCAAATTCAAGACATAGTTCCGTCCACTTACGAAACTAAGAAATCAAATGAAGAACAAGTTCCAGAAGTTCTTAGATTCTATCTATCAGGTTGCCTCTTTATGGAGCAATTGAGCACATTGATGACGCACATCTCCAATCGATTAATCGCGCGATTGCTGAACTTGGATGGAATTTATGCTGACGAGGACTTTTATTGAATCATATCAATCGAATCAGAAGTCGGATGGCTCGCATCGTGCAATTCGGCAGGAATTCCTGCAGATGTGCTTAAAAGACTTCGTTTTACCTTTGCTCTTTATTTTAGTCTAGGGCCTTTCGTTTTTTAGAATAAGTGAAAAGTTAAGTTTTGAAGGTAAAATAAAAACTATATCTTGCTTGTTTTAAAAATATTGTTGATTTCCTCACATTGCACATATTTAATGTATAAAGAATCATCAGTTATTGTACCGAATCTTCTGATTTACACGGAAAGTCGAAAAACACGGATAAGCGAACAGTGGTACTGTGAACCAGAAATAAGTTTTGAAAGAGCAAAAGGACACTTATCGCCACTCATCACAGGATATGTATGTAAAAGCTGACCTTGAAACTATCCACTTTTAAAAGTTTACTCTTCCTTCCCCCTAGCGGCAAGAGAGCGACACCCCCTCAAGTCCTCTCAATCATTCGAAAGAAAAGATAGAGGACAAACACCGTCATTAAATGCTTCGAAGAAATGAATTTGATTTCGCTAATCGTTCGTTTACCAATGTAACACAGCGGCTATTATTTTTCTCATTTTTATCCTGAAATTGTAAGGATAAAAAATAGGTTAATGATTTTTAGAGGGTTTATTAAAATAAACTCAAAAAGATTGGATAATCCGTTGATTTTCAAACAGCGCGGTTAATATCAAACCCGTTAAACCGCACAAATAACCCGGCATTTACGAAGGTGACAACAAAAGTGCAACAGTTTTTCTTTTGTCTCATCGTGCAATACGTATTGCACGTTTAAAAACATTTTCCCAAAACTGTGCAGACCAACACACGATTCAAGTCATGCAACCTGCCAGGTCTGTTTATGACTGTAATTTTTTTAATTGTCAACTAATATATGCATTTAAGCGTGGTTGACACTAGTCGGTTAAAAACACCGTTTTTTTTTAAATTACAAAAACAGAGAGAGAGAGAGAGAGCGGGGACTCTCTAAAGCGATCGGTCTCAATTTGTCGCTTAAAGGAGGTCTCTTTAAAATAAGTAAGTCTTAAAACTATGACTAGACAGCATAGAAGAACCAAGGATAGGTGATAAAACGCTTGCTTTTGAGCAGAAAAACTAATAGTAAAATTAACGTCATTCAAGCTCAAAATTGCAAAAAATATTGGATATACGAGTAATGACACTCGTATATCCAATATTGTACGAAATTAGGTGCGAAAAAGAGTTCTGAATAGCATGCACGCTAAACTTTTGCAGTTCTGTTCTTCATACCATTGATTTTAACATTTTTTTTACTGATTCTTTTAGCCGAGGTGATTTTACATAACTTAAGTACCAACTTTTTACGGAACATGCGCAGAATATTCTCAAAGGCAGTAGCGCACCGTTTGTACTCCCCCTCCTCCCTATGTGTGCCTCTTTCAACGGCATACGCAAAACATCAGCAATGTTTCTGTGCAGTGCAAACCTTTGCAAGCGATTTTTGAGCAGTCAATATATTTGACTTTCTTATCTAGTTAGGCCACTGCTTAATAAAAACAACTGGAACTCTTTCTGAGCCATTTTCCAAAGACTCAATAGTTGAGATTAGATTTCAGAAAGCAATTTTAAAGAATTTATATTTTGAGCAATTTAAAAGAAAAAATTACATTTGCAATTTTAGAATGAATTAAATTCATTTTTCAATATCCGAACATTACTTCTTTTTTTAAAATGAAAAATCAATTTAAATACAATATTAGAAGAAAACGTTTTCAATTTTCCTAATTGAAAATGCATCTTTCCGAGTAATACCAATAGAATAACACCGTTGTAATGCAGTTTTTGCTCCTTTACGGCAGAAAATAAAGGAAAACAATACCGCTTAGCTTTTTCCACATTTTGGAGCTAAATGCTCTTTTTAGTACAAGGAGAATAATGAATACTACTATTACCATATTTTGAGCTTGTTCATGAGCGCGATCTCATGTTTGTTATATATTTTTGTTATATTTATTTTATTTCATATTTTCTATTTATTAAATATCATTTGTATTTCATATTTACAAAGCATTTTGTTTACTAATTATCGTCTGGAGTTCTTAATAGTAGGCCCCGCATAAAGGAATACCGTCGGTTCCAGCATATTTTGTTCGATTAAGCGGGGTATTCGATTATGCGGGGAAATTTTCTGTACCTTACAGAACTGATAATATCGCCTCGAAACGTAATAATAAGTCAGTATATCTAATTAAAAGAAGTTATTAATGTTAGTGTTTATTTTTTTTAAATAAAAACAAAATAATTAAATACATTATTATATATTTTTAAGTACAAATTAAAATGATGAAAATTAAGGTGTTGCTGAAAGATTAACTTGAAAATTCAAAAATTGTTCTTATTTACTTATTTATTTTTGAAATTTAATCATTTTTTTAATCAAAAATATTTGAAAAGCAGACCAGTATTATTGGATTATCCGGGGAAACTATTCAATTAAACGGGGACTTTTAACATTGCTTCTGTGGGGAAATATTCGGTTCCGGAAGGTTTTATGCTTACAAGCGGGGTATTTCTTTATCCGTTACTCGATTAAGCGGGGCTGACAGTATTTAAATTAACTACTTTAACTTCCAATATTATACTAATATTTTTACTTATCATTTGTCTTTACGTTTTCCTTCCCCTCAGCTTCGAAGTACGAAAACAGGAGTTACGATATGTTGTATAAAATGTGTACATGCATGACAAAATAGTAAATAAAATAATTATATGTACGTTAGGACTACCTCGAAGTATTATGTGAAGAGTTTCTACAGTAGTTTCCCAACACAATTCCACGCAACTATCAAGAAAATGTTCATTTTTTGTGACGAAAACGCATGATATATTGAACGATTGTAACCTTCTACCCGAAGATTGAAGTTGTATCAAAGACCTTTTCTCATGAATTCTAAATATGTTAAATGAATTCTACTTTTAAATAACTTTGTGATTTTTGATTATTTTTATGCACAAAATGAATCTAAATGTTTGGTCAACATGAATTCAACATTTTTCTTTAACATGAATTCATCCCTACTAACTAATAAATTCGACGTCTATCCTACTACTTCCACGGTTTAATCCATGTTGTGATCAGTTTAAAATCAGTCTCCGTCTTTTTTTTCTTCTTAGGAGTATTTTATTTACGAGCTATTAAAATATAAACGCGTATTCGGGATTATACAGTAAATTGATACAGCACAAGCATGTAACATCTACATCATCGGGATCAGTCTGACTACGCGTGAGGCCGTGGCAGCCTAGTGGTTAGAGCGTCGGATTTCCACCTGGAAGATCGTGCGTTCGATACCTGCTGAATACCCACCATGTACATTTGGGGATACGTGCATGTAAAATAATGAGTTAACCCCACTACCTCGCCCCGTGCGCAAGCAGTCCTAAGGCCTCGGCTAACAGATAGGGGGTCTGGTAGAGAAAAATCTGACGAAGCGTCGTATCTCGATAAGGTAGCAATGCGACGTCTCATTCTGTGAATTGCCCGACACTCGTTCTTTTTGGGCTTGTTTTTTTAGTTATAGATCCGGACAAGGTTATTGCGCTAGTTTTCTTGGACTTTCTTCTTTTTTCTTTTTTAAAATCCCGTTTGTCCCTACACGAAACCATGCAACAAAACTGGGGTTACGTAACAAATCACACAGTTCTCATTCATGCAAAATTTATTTCAGTTGATGTTTTTTATGCTTATATATTTTCGTGCAATACAGTTATAAATTAGGGCCTTACAAATGTATTACATATGTTTTTATTAAAATTTTAGACATTAAAACACATTAAAATATTTAGTACTTATTTCTTTCACTTTATGCAAATTATCCCATGATCGTGGGGTCTAAAACTATTTGTAATATCAAATATCGGGGATATTTATCAGGAAAATTTTCAAAACATAAAAACTTAAAAAACGTACGCGGGAACGTTAACTCGCTCTATATAAGCGTTGTAAAACTCTTGTCATCTTTGGTATTTTCATTCTTAAAAGGGCCCTTTCATTTCACCATTTCTGAACGTTATATTCTCAACGTACTATGAACGTTATAGACGCGTGTAATCCTTAGGCATTGTAAGACGTATAAGAACCGTATTATTCGATCATCTTTCAACCTACAATAGAGCCATCGATCGCTGTGACAAGCAGACGTTATGAGTACGTACTAATATAACGTGTTCCGAACGTTTCGGCAGAACGGTATTTGCATGTTCCCCTGACCATGATTGTGTTGTTTGGGTAAACATTAGCATCTGTACGCGAGCCTAACAAATAAAATAACCAAATATTGCTTTCATTAGATTTGGATAGTAAAAAAGTATATAATATATAAATGTAAAGTCCTGCACTCTCAGAAATGCATGCTCAAATCTCACGAAACTTCCGTCGTATTTGGCGAAATGGCTTCGTGAAAAATGCTCCGAATTTACCTTTCGTCAATTTGGTAAAATTTCTGTAGTATTTTTTTTAAGTCACGTGATCGCGCGTGGAAAGAATTGTTGTAAATGACGAAATTTTCTTGACGATCGCAGAATCGTCAAAAGTGAGAGCTCTATTTCTGAGAGTGCGTAAGCGTATTTGTCTGTGACTCTGTAAGGCAGCATCCGACGTGAAAATGAACATTAGACCCGTCATGCAAAACTATGCCAATGACGTACAAGTGGCTACATTTTATAGGCGGGATTATCAAAACTACCGTTTTACCGTACCATTTTCCCCACCACCATTCTGATATTAGGGTGTCATAGTTATGTAACACACCATTCATAATTAATATACAAAACAACCTAATTTTTAACACTTCTTAGCATTTAAATTTGTATTTTTATACTTGCATAATCAAACCAACAACAATTGATGCTTAAAAATTTCAAAGAATTGAAAAAACCAACCCATTTTGATAACAAGTGACTGTGAAATATTTCTTCTTCATTTGTAATGTTAATTCAAAAGCAAAATTAAAAATTAATTAATTAAGAATAACTGGAATTTTTATGCATTTTTTACAACCTCTTCTGAATTAAGTCAGGTAGAAAACTGATTCAATAAGAAAAAAGGAAACCAAAAGTTTTAAGAAATAATTTGCATTGAAAACTAATTAATTTCGCCGTTTTATGCATAATTGTAGATGTGGTGTTTGTAATTAATATTTTTTTCGCTGTAAAATAGCTTTATTTTTTTTCTTGAATAACAAGCAGTTTTTTGTTGAATTTCGCTCGGATAAAATAAAACTTTAATGGCTGGTTTAATATAAATCAAACGTTCGCTCGGCTTTACTTTCCGTTTACTCAGATTTCAAATCAGTTGAAAAAAAAATGGATTTATTTATTTATTTATTTAATGTGTATTTTTATTATTTTAATTCTGTAAAATATCTCGAATTTCAAACTACAGATCGACGGTTTTAGTTAGGTTGCTATAACAGTAAAAATAATATTTTTTTTAAAATTTAAAATGAATAGAAAAGTTAAAAAATCTGAGACTACAAAGAACATAACAGTACTAGCACTAAACGAGTAAATCTCAATACTGTTTTTTTTTCAAGTCCCTTGCATTTACCCATCATTTAATAGAACATTTTAGTCTTAATATATTTATTTCGTAATTTGTATCATTTTGAATACATTAGTTGAAGTACTTTTTTCATGAAGTAACAGTACTTTCTCATCATGATTGCTGGAGCATAAAATTATATTTTAGAGCCAGATCCACTGGCGTAAGTAAGGGGGTGGGGTTGGGGATAATCCAGCCCGAAATTCTGAGGATTGTCTAGAATTTGACCAATTGCTCTTGTAAAACGGTGAAATTAGCTTACTTAATCCCGAAGTCCCCCCCCCCCCCTTCACCGAAATTAGGGTCTAGCTACGCCACTGGCCAGATCTATTATAAGAGAGTTTTGTGATCTCTGATATTACTTCCTTTGATATAATGGCAAAACTCTTTTTCCTGTGGAAGTAGCGCACCCGGAATTTTATTTTGGGAGGGGGGTAATCGGACAATGATTCTGCTGAATATCGGATATCCAGTGTTCCTTGTCCGATGGTACTGTACCGGATATCCGGCTTTGATGCTTGAAATCAATGCATTCTATAAATATTTTTAATTATCTTACGAGGACATGATCGGAAGAAGTGCTGCACCAATCACATGCACTCATCGGGCTTCGAATACGGACCCATGGCGCTGGAGCATTCTACTTTACCGCGTATGTTGCTGAGCGGCAAATAAATATTTCTATTGCATAGCTGCTTTTAGAAGTTCTTCTCCGAAACACGAGCATGTAAATAACATCGCAAATTTATACCTTTTGAAGATTGTATTTTTTTTTCAATTCGACAATGAAAAAATGTTTTATAAACTACATTCTAAGCTACACGAGTTCAAATTGCGGCGAACTGGCCCAAAGTTGTATTATAAACTACAACTTCAATTTGTGTAAAAATTGATTTTGCAAGAAGTGTAATGTCTAGTTGTTTATGTGTTGTTTTTCTATCTCAGTTTTGTCATAAGTTTCTGTTAAAAAATAATTATTGTCACAGGAATTTGTGTGTAACGTTTGTGAAACCTCTTTAATTCTGCGCACACACACGTAGCTACAAATTTAAGAATTTAATGAAGTAGTATTTAAATATTAGTAACTTGTAAGTATCATCAGTTGTATTTCTAAGAGTAGCAATAATAGTTTTTGTCAGTAAAATTTTGAAAGACTGGCGAAAAGAATTAACTCTTGTGTGCTCTGGAAGACTGATACAAATTTTTACTTATAAGTTATTTTTAAAAATTGTGGTTGAGAGTATGAATGAGTCTGACAAAGTTCAACATGAAAAACAAATTACGATTTATTTAGCATTCTTAAAATAAAAATTAATTAATTATGTTATATTCCTAAACACCAACAAGGGTAATGCAGTGTGATACAGAAAAAGTAAAAACAGTTACTTATGTCCATTAAAGACTCGTCTCCGAACTGCCGGTTAGCAAATCCTCAAACTCATTTGCACTTTATTAAAAAAAAAAAAAAAAACTTTACCATGGAGCAATCCCCGGGCATGCAGCACAGAACTAGGTTGAGAACTTCAACTCATGTTTGAAGATCTTCGAGCGCACCGATTCAGGCTAAAATCATTTCGGACCGCAGGCGACGATGAACAACCAGGCACGGGAAGGGATGAGATCTGATAATTGGTTGCCAGGCCGGTCAGTCTATGTCTTAAATACGCTCAAAAATCCAGATAATTTGCATATCGTGAATTTGCATTAGTCTTTCAGTAAAATAGAGGCCGTGGTAGCCTAGCGTTTAGAGCGTCGGACTTCCACCTGGAAGGTCACGCGTTTGATGCCCGCTGAAGACCCACCATGTGCACTTGGGGATACGTGCATGTAAAATCAGTGGACCCCACAACCTCGCCCCGTGCGCAAGCAATCCTAAGGCCTCGGCTAACAGGTAGGGGTCTGGTAGAGAAAAGTCTTTCAGTAAAAACACTCATAAGTAAATTAAAACTGGGAAAATATATTTGCATTAAATTAAGTTAAATTATATATACATGGTCAAAGGGATTTAAAAATATAATTTTTCTCTAAATCCATTTGCCTAGCACCGAGACAAATTTAAATTTACAATGCGAATAATTAAATACTGTTCACGAGTGCTAGAGGGGCAAGAATATATGCTAACAGTTTTGTTTGTAATTGACTAACTATAATTGCTTACTAGTATCATTTAAAACCATAACCGTTGCATTTCTGAAGTCCTTTCATTACACAAAATGTGTTTCAAATGCAGACTTCACGGTTCTTCGCCCAAGCCCCAAATTTAACGGCGCACATTCATTTCTGGCTGCACGCACGAATAGCATAAAATTCATTTACACTTCAATTCAAGCTTTTAAAAAATGCATGGAAATGATGCGAAAAATATCGATTTGTGGCAGACTGCAGAGCTTAGAAAAGTGAAAAATTCTAAATTTCAAGTGTTTTCGCTCCGCGGAAAAGAGAAAAAAATATCGTCGACCAAGAGCTCAAGTGGATGAAAATTTCCTGAATTATGAAAGGAATTTTATTTCATTTAACTTCAGCTCATGCGAGAGTAGCTAATTAGATCAATGCGCTTCAAGAGCATGTTCAAAAAAGCTGAATAAGGTTGCTGCGATTGGATAAGTTTGTATTAAAATTCACATGAATTAAAAGAAGGGAAACAAAAAATGGTATATTCATTCAAAAAATACATATGCATCGAAAGCATGAAAAAGCAAGTTCACGTCAGATATGAAATGTCAAATATTTATGAAATATGTAGTTTGAAATGTTCGCGTAAATAAACAGCGAATGTTTTTTAAATAGATATTTTTATTTAATTCATAGAGAAGAAACTACTTATGCTATCGGTGAAATATTTCTGATAAATTTCTTTTACTGAGAAAATGATTTAAATAAAACGAGTTTTTAAAAGAAGTATATACGGTTCTTGTTTTAAAATGCTCAGAAATGGAATTGAAAAGTTAACGGTTTTTGATCTACCGTCTACGACTTTGCAGAAACGTGGTTTTACCTCAAAACCTATGAATTGATCTCAAGGTTAAATAATAAAAGTGCTACTATTTGGGGCTGTTCTTGTGATGGATGTCATGACAAAACTTGAGCAACAGAGATATTATATACGAAAGACAACTAATGAAGAACGTTACAGTGTTTCTCCCAAGCCTGATTTTTGCGCACATAAACTATTTTACACCTGATACACTGTGAAAAATGACGTGCTTAAAATTAAGAAAATATACACTCTTTAAAGTCATGTGATTGCGCTAGAAAAGAATCGTTGTAAATGACGAAATTTTCTTGACGGTTGAAGGATCGTCAAAAGTGAGAGATATATTTCTGCGAGTGTACCTTCTTTTTTAGCCTTTTTTCTCGTAAAAGTAAATAATAATAATAATAGTGTGAAAGAAGGCTTTATGTATTGCAAAAGTAATTAAATAAACACTGAAAAATAAAAATAAATAAAAGTAGCGTTTTGCGATTGGGAAAATGTGTGTCTGTCAGTCTGTTCCCCTTCCTCCAATAATTTTTGAGGGAATTGTACATTTTCGAGAGATTTTTTTTTTTTTTTGCATTCGAAGAATCTAGGCGATTACATCACCAAAAAGATGGACATTTAAGCATTTTATAGTATCCGAGTTTTTGTAGTGAGAGTTACTCTTCGAAATTATGCTATATTTATTTGCACTCAGTTTAGCCGAAATTATCTATAGAAGCTAGAAAAACTACTTTTCCAAGTCTTTGTAGTGCCGAGAAAGCTTCCTATGTATATTTTTGAAATGCTCTTGTATACAGTTTACCAAAAAAAAAAAAAAAAAAACAATCACAAAATAAACCAGGTTCATTCTTTTCCCCCCCCAAAAAAAAAGTGCTTTGTAATCATTTGTTAAATCAGTTCGAATGCTAAAACCATACTAAAGCATTTAAGGAAAACTGCTTATTTTAATTCAGGACAAGTTTTATTTGAAAGAAAAGCCAGCGGTGAAACTTTCAAAATAAATAAGTGCAGAAATTTTGCTGGCGAAAAATGACTTCTTTAGAACAGAAATCTTTTTATGGCGTGATAATAACTATTTCCTACCGTGAGTAGCATAAAACGGATGCCACAATTTAAAAAAACTAGTAAAGCACTTTATTTAACGATTGCAAAAAATGAATTTTTTCTTCTTTTTTCTTTCATGTACATACGTACAAACACACACACGTGTGTAACAGAATTTTCTCACTGTATACAAGTACATATTTCCTTAAAGAAAAAATGTAGGGTACAAGTCTTTGAGAACCTACATTTGAGGGATTAAAAATAATAAGGAACTGGAAGGGTGGAAGTAAATAATTTGAGTGAAGGAAAAATTTTCCAGTTATAGAGAATAAGGAAGAAAAATTTGAGTTAAAGAAATAGTTTTTTTTTTTTTTTTGAGTTAGCTAAGAATTCGTATTCTCGAAGCTCAAGCTATTGAGAGTTGACGGTTTAAGTTCTAAAAATGACACTCAATAACATTTAATTTTAGATAGGAACGGATGAAATTTCTTTTAATGCAGTAGAACATTCGATCATCCGATGTGCTTAGGACCAATTGCTTTCGGAAAATCGAACTTTTTGGTTAATCAAGAATGCTTCAGTTTTCAAATCACGCTAAATTACACATGCTTTTTCTTATTACAAAAGATTTAGATAAAAAGTAAAGAGATAACAAAAGGGAAATAAGAGATTATATTAGTGAAATTAAAGCATAGTTATTTAAAGCTAAATTTCTAAATGTCATGAAAGTATTATTTTTGGATAGGAATAAATGAATTTAATTGTGGTTTCATTACATATAAATATATATACTTAGAGAGAGAGGTACGAGCCTACTTTAACGTATACACCACCTTCAAATATATAACCTAGCTATGTCTCTCTCTCTCTCTATCTATCTATCTCGCTCTCCCTCGTTTAGCTTTAGTTATTAATTATTTCAAATATACCTTATTCAAAGATTAATACATATTCATTCCCTCATTCATTCATTCATTCATTCACTCATTCATGTATTTATTCATTCAATTACTTAATTGTGCCATTCATTCTCTCATTTATTCACTCATTTGTTCATTCATTCTTCCACTTATTCATTCAGTCATACATTCATTAAAAATATTCTTAAAAATCCCAATAAAAAAATTTCATAGGAAATTAGACTCGTTCGTTCTGGATGAACTTCATATCTGTACATATTCTACGTCATAAGAGCTTTACGATAAAGTTTGTTCCAAGCGAATCGGTCCGTTAGATGAGGATCCGAAATGATATAGGATTGAAATTTCCACGCAGGCACTATGTTGATTTTTTGAACTGTTCAAAAATGAACAAAAATTGTTCAAATCAAAAAATATTTCACGCTGAGAGTTTCTTCCAATAAGCTTGTTTATAGGAACTTGGATCTTCCTCCCAGAGTTTACATAGTTTGTCCGTAGGCGGTAATGAAAGAAAGAAAAAAAACTTAAGAAGAAATTCCATTTTATTTATTTGGTGCAGCTTTCAGAAAACTGACTTTGTTTTCAGTTATGATCCATTGAACTTTCACCCGTAAAATTTGTATAATTCAAGTATATCAATCAAGTCCGTCCACCATGGAGAGAGTTTCAGACTGATGGGGGGGGGGGGGGCTTATTTTTACTCTATTCCTAGTGGCTCGGCATTTGGCGGACGAGTGTCTTACTTTAATTATTGGATGGGGTCATCCTTGGACCTGTGAGAAAATAATCCTCTCAAAGCCCCTAAATGTCAGGGATCAAGGTGTCGTTAGCCATAAATTTTAGGAGCCTGGCAAGGGACAGAAAACTATATCTAACAAAACATGTTTCAGGCCTCGTTTGAGACTTGAAATGGATGGCTATATTCTCCCACATATTGCTTAAAATATTATATATATATATATATATATATATTGATAAAGATATTATCTTTAATTCACAATATGGAAAATAAGTTGTAAGAAATAATAAAATATTTTATATTTTCTCACAGATTTTATGACGTTAAAATTTGTTCAGCGTCGCAACTAATGTTGAAATGTGATATATTTTTATTATCTTTCTCTGTTTATTTCATCAGTTTTTAATTATTTTATTCATCAATCTCTATTTCCGCATCCCAAATAACAGTAATTATTACAGTAAATTTTATTTCGGTCATGATAGATGAGAAAATTGCCGTACCCTTCAAAATATTGCTCCAGAGATTGTGAGCATGTGCTCCACAAATTTTTACATTGCTCTGAAGTTTCGTTATTATTTTTTTTTATTCTGAACTAATAACGTTGAATGTCTTCAGCGCTTTTCTTATTAACCGCTTCTATGTCTACTTCTGCCTCTATTAATCTTTCCCTATGTTCTCTGTCTAGACGTAATCAATTCAGCGAGTTATCCGACTCAAAAATATATTTTTAGAACTTGAAGAAAAGTTTTATGCAGGAAACCTCAGCTCTGTTTCACTTTCTGTTTGAGCAATTTTGTTTCTATTTTGAAGGCTTAAAACATAGCCTTTCAGGGAAATTCAGTTGGTTATAATTTCTAAACAAAAGTAGGAATTCTATTCGGGAAAACTCTTGATAAATAACTTTTGAAGTAGGAAATATGGATAAAAATAACTTTTGATTGGGTAATTTTGATGAATAAAACTTTTGGCTTACGATCTCGAGCAAAATATCAAATTTTTGTCTAAATTCCAATAATTTTATCAGAAAAGGTAAGAGCGTACAAAGAGGAAAAAAAAAAACAAAAACTTTAGACTTCATTTGGAAAACGCGAGCTTCGGCACGTGAAGGAGGAAAAAGCTAAGTTGTTGAATAGATCATATTTTTTCTTGGTCCGTTTTTCACCTAAAAAGTAGGGTGGAGCAAAAAAAAAAAACTTTTTTTTTTGCAAGTCGTAGTGCCTCGGAAACGTTGAAAATTCGGGAAACTAAAAGTGAATAAGGAAAAAAAAAGTTTACATCTAATAGTCACGCATGTGCTTTAAATTTTCCCATAATTCGGAAAATTTGATTTTTAAAAAATGTCTTTATGAATTTTGCTATCAGTCTAAAAAACATTATTTTTAAACATAAAATTCAAACTTGTATTTAATAAAGGGTAAAAAAAATAAAGAAACCCCCCCCAGGCAAATCATTAGTGTAACCCCCTTACATCCCTTTGAATTGCAATCTACCTTTATTTACAATTTGTTTTCAAAAAATCATTAATCTAGGAAGCAATGTGCCACCGGAAAATGCCGACGGATTTAAATAATGTTCAAACAATGTTTTGAGAATAAATATTTTTAAACATTATTTTAATATTAAATATTTAATTATCATTTTAATATTATTTAAATAAAATTTAAACCTTATATTACATAAGAATTTGAGTGAATAACATATATAATTATTTGATGAGTACATATATTTATATGAGAACCCATGAGTTTATATATATATATATATATATATATATGGTCTGAAATTATTCTAAATTCCATTAAACAGCTACACAGTCAAGAAATATTACGATGAAAAATTTTGAAGGCAAATTTTATACACGTTCTTGGAGTTACGATGACATTTTTCTACAGTGCCCAGAGAATGGATTTATTCATAGCTGCATTTTCTTGAGATGAAGTAGTTTTAAGTAGATCCGAAACACGTGTACTAAATTTTCTTTCCAAGTTTGGGCCTTGTTTACGCTAGAAAAAATGAATTTATTACCGTGAAAAACAATTGGAAAAAAAAATGGCTTTTTTAACTTGAACAAAAGTAATAGAATCAAAATGGAAATGGAATGAGTCGATGCAAATAAAAACATTTTTTTTATGGAGATGACTGAAAAACAAGGGATTTGAATATCCTGCAAGGCTTCATTATAATAACAATAATAATAATAATCACTATCATTATTTTTTTTAGTCTACTTTCCCGTAAAAGGAAAAAAAATAATAAAGCATGAAAGAAGACTTAATGTATCGCAAAAATAGCGTTAAAAATAAAAAGTAAAAAAAAAGTGAAGTAATTAAATAAGAACTGAAAAAAAAAAAAAAATTGAAAGTAGGGTTTTGATGGAAAAAATGTGTGTCGGTCGGTCTATCGGTCTGCCCCCCCCCCCCCCCATAACTTTTGAACGAATTGTCCGATTCAAAAAACTCTTTTCGCATTCGAAAGATCTCGACAAGGACACCTCATTTCCGTATTTTACTATTTAATTTGCACAATTTTTCGTTCAATTTTGAACAGTTCAAAAATTTTTAACATTAGCGCCTATGGGCAAAAATGAAGCAAATTATGTAAAATCTGGGCTCAAGATCCGAGTTACTATGAGCAATCTTATTGAAAGAATATCTCGGCGTGAAATATTGATTTAAACAATTTTTGTTCATTTTTGAAAAGTTAAAAAAAAAAAAAAAAATACATTAGCGCCTACGGGGAATTTCAATCCCATATAAATCCTGATCTAACCGACAGATTTACTAACAACAAATTTTATCGGAAAGATGTTACGATGTAGAACATGTACAGATACGAAGTTCAACAAGAACTGAACGAGTATATTTTCCTAT
This sequence comes from Octonoba sinensis, assembly GCA_038502835.1. Taxonomy (NCBI): domain Eukaryota; kingdom Metazoa; phylum Arthropoda; class Arachnida; order Araneae; family Uloboridae; genus Octonoba; species Octonoba sinensis. The sequence continues at coordinate 70,078,845 of CM076604.1, forward strand.
GAAATGTTTGATCGGGATGTTAAAGGATATTTCTTAATGAATAAATGAATGAGTGAAATAATGAATGAATGAATGAATGAATGAGTGAAAGAAAGAATGAATGAATGAATGAATGAGTGAAAGAATGAAGTAATGAATGAATAAATGAATGAGTGAAAGAATGAAGGAATTAATTAATAAATGAGTGAATAAATGGTAAAATAAATAAATGAGTGAATGAATAAAAAATTAAATAAATGAGTGAATGAATAAAAAATTAAATAAATGAGTGACTAAAGATGTGAATGAGTAAATGGATGAATAAATACATGAATGAGTAAATGAATTAATGAGTAAATCAAGGGCCGAATAAATGAAAGAATTAATGAGTGAGTAAATGAATATGTGTTATTCGTATAATATATTCGTAAGGAATATTTGAAGTAATTAAGAACTAAAGCTAAGTGAGAAAGAGATAGCTAGATTATAAATTTGAATTTGGTGTATACGGGAAAATAGGCTCGTATAGTTCTAGACGGAACTTATTGTTTTTATTTCTTTTCTTTTTTTCAATAAATTGTTGAGGAAACTTATGAAATTAAATTAAAAAAATGATAGGAAATGTCTTCTAAACATAAATATTCATACTTCAGAAAAAAAAAAATAGTTGAGATTGGTAATATGCAGAATAGTCGGAACGAAAATAATCAATCCAAAAAAGCAAACAGATAAATAAATAAATAAATGAAAATTAAATTAAATTAATAAATAAATGAAAATTAAATTAAATTAATAAATAAATGAAAATTAAATTAAATTAATAAATAAATGAAAATTTAATGAAACTAATAAAAAATACAGATAATCAAAATGCTTGTTTTCTTTTTTTTTCTTGGTTCATTTTTCAATAAACTGTTTTATAGGAATGCTTCATTGGAAAAAAAGGGCATATTTTCTGTAAAAATACCTAAAGAATTAGTATTTAAAAAATACGTTTTAACTTCACGTTAATTTATATAGTTAAATTTTTATTAATAAAATTAGCAGAAAGGGAAATTAGTATGCTTTGTTGATGAAAATTTTTTCTTGAAAAGCATAACCACAGTTGAAGATCTTTCAATTATTGGATTTTCTTTATTGAGCACAATTAGTTGCGGAAATAAACTAAAGTACTTTTATTTAAAAAGGCCTTTTTTTAAATATGTTTCCTTGTGTTTAGGTTTAAAATCCTTCATTAATATTTAAGATGAGAATAAACATGGATATGTGAAATAATGACAAGAAGAATTCATATTTCGTAGTTAAAAAGAAAACAAAGCTATATGCTTCTTTATGTTGAAGTAGGATCTGTTAGTTCTGCATGAAATAGGAATTAACTAAATTATTTTCATTAAATACATTATTTATTTACTTCCGTTCTGCGGAAACAAACTAAATTACTTTATAAGACAAATGATCAAAATGCTTTGTGCTAAAATGTAAGTACAAAGACAAAACAACGTAAAAAAGCGCAAATTCAGAATAAAAAGTAACGCAAATAGCTATTTCGAAGCTACAATGGAGCCTCTTCATCAGTCAGAAAATTGCTAAAATATTGAAAAAAATTTGGGTTTGATACTGCATTTTCCCCTGTGAATAAAATAAAATTTACAAATTTGAAGTATCCTATCGATTTGCACAGCAACTGGGGTATTTATAGTATTTCTTGTAAATGTGGTCTTTCTTACATAGGTCAGACTAAACGTGCCTTAAAGCACCTTCTGAAAGAACATGAAAATTATGTTAAGCGTAAAGAACTTGCACGTTCTTCTATTGCCCAGCATTGTTGGACTTTAGATCATCGTTTTGAATTTTCTTCTGCTAGATTTATCAGTAAATGCTCTTCGGTCTGTGAACTTGATTTTTGGGAGGCTTATCACATTTGGAAAAATTCTCATTCTTTAGTAAATGATTTTTCCAGCACTCCATACTTTCCTGACATTTGGAAACAATTTTTATAATTTTTCTTTCCTTTCCTGTTCTTTCCCGCCTTTTCCATGTTCGTTTCCCGCCTTTTCCAGTTCGTTTCCCGCCTTTTCCGGTTCGTTTCCCGCCTTGTTCCTGGCCTCTGATTGGTCAATCGCTAATCCGACACATGTGGTATAAATACCGGTTGTCTCTCTGGTTAATGTTGTGTTGTCCTGTTGTTTTTAATTTTGTAAACTACAAATAATTGAAACCATCGCTGCCTTAGTGATCTTGTCAATTCCACCTTCACAGGCACTCATGTTCGCCGTTTCCCTGCTACCTTTTTCCCTCGGCTCTCCCTTTCAAGCCGCTCTTTTCTCTTCCCCTCACACCCACCTCCTTCCGCTTACCAGGCACTCCCCATGACCCACCTCTTTCATACCGGGCAAAAGGGCCTTCGGCCCTATCCACCCGAATCTCATTACTGTCCGTCCGTCCTTTCTTGTTCACTCTCAGCTTTCTAGTTGCGTTTTGAGCGTTTCTTTTTTGCACTGATGAAGAGGCTCCATTGTAGCTTCGAAATAGCTATTTGCGTTACTTTTTATTCTGAATTTGTGCTCTTTTACGTTGTTTTATCTTTGTACTTACATTACTTTAGTTAAAAAGGCTTTTTATTTAAATGTTTGTCTGTGTTTTGGTTTAAAACATTTCATTTATATTTCAGATGACAAAGTAAACATGCCTATGTGAAACAATAACATAAATAATTTATATTTCGTAGTTAAAAACAAAGCTGCATGCTTCTTTATATTGAAGTAGGGTCTTTTAGTTCTGCATGAACTTTTGATCATTTTTTTTTTTTTTTTTTTTTTTGTATCATCGGAATTTAAATATAAGTTTCTGATTTATAACTGCAGGTGAGAAGTCTAAGAGACATAATAAAAAATAACGTTTCTTAACAATGAATTTAAGAAAAAAAATAATATTTTACATATTAAGAACAATGTTAAGGCTTAATTCGTACCACAAAAAAGTCGATGGGAATTCTTAATAATTATAATTCAGTGTTATCTTTCCTCCTAGTTGAATGGGCAAATAATTAATTATGAGTCTAAAAAGAAGTGGTTTGTTTGCCTTAACCGCGACATTTTTTCAAAGCCAAAATATTACTTCGTTAATATATTTTCCAAAATAACACTTAAGCAGCTTTATTACGTTTTTTCTGATGACAGAGAATTTTATCTTTTTATAACATTGCATAAGTATGCTGCGGTCTTCGTTATTGGAAAACTAAATCTTAGCGTTAAAAAATCGAATTCCTTAATTTATAACTTTAAACATGCGAACTCAATTTTTTGCCTACTTTAATGGCGATGGTAAAGTTGTTTTAACTTTTCATAATGTTAATTATCTTCAAAGAAGTTCATTGTTTACCCTTTTATATGAAGTGTTACTTAAAAAGCCCAAAAAATAGTTATTCATTCTTCTTCCCAAAATATTAATGATAAGTAAAATAAAAAATAACAGTAATAAAAAAATATTTACTTTGGTTTATTAAAAATTGTTTTACATGCAATTTTGAGCTTATTAAAATATGTTATCTTAAATATGTATGAAACGAATAACGATCCGTTATATTATTCAAAATACTTTTTGTATTCAGTCGTAAAATGATTAAAAATAAATTAAAAATCGTTTTAAAAATATGTACTTAAAAAAATAAGAAGCTTTGCACGTGGAAAATCATTTAAACTTGGACTTTAATATTTTCTGCAAAATATTGGATGACATTTACCGTATTGATCACACAAAATATTATGATAGACGTATACTTTTCTGTATCAAGTCACAAAATATGTCTACACATTACATGAAGTTACAGCATTCAAACGCAATCCGCTTGCGCTAAGCTTTAGACACATTCATAATTTTTGATCGAAGCCCAGGAGATATGAGACAAGGTAAAAAAAAAAAATCAATCTGAAATTTAAAATCTTGACGAACAAGTAATGATAACTTGAATAAGTTTAACTTAAATGTAAAAGCGTAATTTCTTGTGCACACACACACCACACAAAAAAGAAACTTTAGCTTTAACAATGTTTATATATAAATTTATAAATTACCATATAGTAAGGTAAATGACCGAGTAGTGGACACTTTTCTCCACCAAACCCCTACCTTTAGCCGAGGCCTTAGGATTGCTTACGCACGGGGAGATGGGTAGTGGACACTGCTCTAGTAGTAGACACTTAGATCTTTAAAATCCTAAAATAAGCAAATGTAACATTAAACTTGAATGAAATTATCAGAACCTATAGCGAAGGATTCCTGCATCTATGCAAGTGCATGGATCATAATATTTAAAAGCTGAATCCACAACAGTCGCAGTTGCTGCTCTTTACTAAAGCCGATCAATAAAAATGTTAGGGATTTGGGGAAAATATATATAGAAAAAAAGCGTGACATCATTTATGAATGGTCATTTAGTCATTTTTAAAATTATTTCTCCAAGTTAACAGCATAAAATAGATGATATTAATTTCTGTCCACTACTAATGCAAATAAGTGTCTTATAAATGTCCACTATAAATACAAATTAAGCGTTTAGTAAATTTGACGTAAAAATCCTAATTTTTCATCAAAGGACGTTTTATTGGTAATTAATCTGTAGAGAAATAGTTGGCAATTAAGCTAAATATGCAAATATTCATGTAAGTCCCTTGAAAAAAAATTGCCACGTAAAAGAGTGCGAAAATTTTCTTAACTGTGTCCACTACCGGGTCATTTACCTTATATGATGATTAATGTGCAGTTATTTATCCTCTCCAATATATTCTCTATTAAGAAATTTTAGGCTATTTTCTTACTACCCCGTTTTTAAGGTCTTTCTACCCAATCCAAACACAATACGTTGTTTTCTCACGTAGTCTGAGGAACTGAAAGTAAATTTTGAAGTTAAAGCGATATTTAAGTGTCAATACGAATAAAAGAAGGGAAAATGCCTGACAAGCAATAAAAAAATAATTACTTGGTGTGGTTAAAATACGTCAAAGTTAATTTTAAATTGAGTTTTAGAATGGTTAACATGTTCATTTACTCATTAAAGTCTTTTAGGTATCCGTTTTCATGCAGAATATTTTTACGAAATAGCCGTAACGGAATTTTAATTTGCTTTAAAAACTTGTTTGTTTATTAATGTCAATTTTCTAATAGTGTAAAAACTTTTATCTCCTTATCACTTTATGTCAAATAATAAATATGTAGATTTAGGGGTAAAAATACATAAAACGATTAAAAAAAAAAAACAACTAATTGACGAACCAAATTTTGAAACATATTTTTTAAAAAACTGCAGGTTGGTTATAATATACCCTGTTTAGACCTACGTAAGGTTTGTTCTAATAGACGCATGTAGTTGAAATTTGGTATTTATGTTATGGAGGTCATGGGGGGGGGGGGCGAAGAAATCTGCATTATAGTTCAGATTTTATCGCCAGCTGAAACAGAGAAGCATGGAGAGCCAAAAACCAAACAAGTTTGTTTTTTATTAAGAAAGAAGAATATTTTTTTATTAATTATTATTTTTTATTAGCAATTTTTTTAACAAAGAATTTATTGTCTGCGCTGCTTCCAAAACTTTAGATTAGGACTAATGAATAAACGATTTTTTCTGCTATTAATATCCCCGACTGCCCCAAATTAAACTGCAGTTTAATGCTCTTCTTCTCGGCAGTTCATAAATGCTGTAAATGAAATGGTTTAAAAATCGATTTTAATAAAAAATCACTTTATTCAAATAAATTTCTACTGAGCAGATAAAATGTTGAAACATTTGTGTTTGAAGATTAAACTTAATAAGCAGTAATTATCATTTTGCGTTTCCAACAAGTTTTGAAAGTTCATTATTAAAGACCGATTGAAATCATTTTCAAATTTGTTTCTGACAGAATTCGAAGCAATGATTCATTTTTCTGACATGGTGTGTGGCATAGTTTGAAGGGCAACTGAAGTCATTCTCAAGTTATACGTAATTCCTAAAAGTTACAGCAATCCCTTAACAACTATCTTTGTAAACTGCAATTACTGTAGATAGAAATATATACCAAGTTTATTGCATTGCTTCAGCTTATCATGGTTTGATTACATTTTTCAAATGAAAGTGAGACTGAAAATAATTTACGAGCGTATATTAGTTCTAATCGCAAATAATGCAACAGTGGCTTACAGACTACATTAAAGTGAGTTAATGATATTGTGCAACATTCACATCCTAAAATGTGAACGAAAATACACGTAGTAAGAATACAGCATCCGGTGTGACGCTGAGAAGAGTTAGTCAGTTTTTGCAGAAAAGAACCAATAATTGGTGTATACTGCCTATTATACAGGGTGCGGCAGCATAACTTCCTTTTTTCAAAACTGAATGAAACCCGTTTTATGAATCTTATAAACTTTAAATTTTTTTATAGTGTAGGTACATGCATAAAGTTATGTTTTACAGAGTTTTGAAAATCAAACCAGGTAGGTGACGCCCCCCCCCCCATTCCTCATGCACTGAAAGGCGAATTCTAGCGTTTGTCACGATCTTACCAACATAGCAGAGGGTATGTTAGCAATTTAAGCCTGGATGCTGGCCTTTAGGTGTTGTAGGGTCATTGGACGATTGACATAAAGTCAATATTTCAAAAAAACCCGGAAGAAAAATCACAAGGGGCCAAATCCAGGAAGCGGCTGGCCACTTCAAATCACTGAATGTTCATTCGAAAAGTAGGCTTCGATAGAAAACGCACTCTCCTTCGAGATTCCAATGTAAAATGGCGACTGACCAAGATGGGAACAAAACTCTAGAACCGTCCCTTTGGGAAGACAACTCCCACCCCGCAACAACATCTATAGCCTGAAAGTCGCACATTTCAAAAAAGGAAATTATGCTGCCGCACCCTATACATAATTACCCAATCGGTTAAAACAATTATACCATTTCCTTTATGCAGATAGACCAAAAATAGTGAGAAAATTATAACTCTGAACAGTGAACGAAGCAATTCAAATTTAAAAGATCTTTTTGAATTTTATTTAATAAAACAACCTTTTTTGTAGTTGCACAATTCATTTTACAAAAGATCCTTTTATTATTATTTGAAAAAATGGATTCTATAAATCTTGAGGCTTTTAAAATCCTTAGAGTGAAAAAGAAATAGTTATAGTATGCAACATTGTAACATACTAAAATGAAATGTTTAGTTTTTTGCATAAATATCAAGTGCTTATAAGGAAAAGATTTCTTTCTTTAATATTTTTTTCCAGCATAACACTTCTGCTTTCCTTTTTTCGCGGCTAACATGTAGCACCTTTTTTGTCTGGCACGGGTTAAGTACCTTCTTCCGTGTTTGGAGGAAAATTAATGCCGTTACTTTAAAAATGGTGGAAAGTACTTGATTTTATGGCTTAAAACATTTACTTTCTTTTGTTCGTAAATATTTCACCTTTGAAAAATATTTTTCCATTTTTTTTCAAAGAATATTACTTTATTTACATAAATCCATTGTTTGAATAGCGTTTCATGTTGGAAAATGCATTTTAGAACATTAACTTTTTCGGTTTTAGAAAAATTATGTACCCTGTCAAATCCTTACAATCTCGCGTATCCATAGTAAATAAGTAGTTTATTCATTTACAGTTAACTCCTATATATACCAGGAATAGGGAGACTCGGCAATCCCGGGTAATTGAGGCACCTAGCAGCGAAAGGGTTAAGTGACTGGAATGTAAATTGGGAGAGAACTAATGCAAATGACGGGAAAAACACCATTCTATGTTGTGACCACTAGCATCTCTTTAGTGGCTGGCCTAACAGATGTTACAATCCAGCGTGACTTATTTTAAAAAGAAAAAAACGTTAAGCTTTCAAGGTTCCCATGTGATCCACACTTAGGACATTTTTAGAGTCCTTGTTTTATCACTTACGTCATTACATTTTTATAACATTTAATTGTTTTTCACTTTTCATTTTCAACATTTCATTTTTTACTTGCTATTGAATATTCTCTTATATTCCTTAGATACTTCTAAAAGCAGCTATCTTTTGCGCACATGTGCAATATTTTTATTATTTTTTTTAATTTCACATGTAGTGTAATGGTTCTGTTGTATGTGTTTCTGTTAGGTTGGTGAAATTTCGTACATATCTCTGCGTGGTATATGCCAAAAACGTGCAGGGGGATCAGCATTTTCGAAAGAACTGCTTTTAACTTCGTGAATAGGCATGCTCTTTTTTCAAAAAAGTGAAGAATAAATGGGCAAGTAAACTGCTTTGTGAAATTTACTGCTTACGTTTAACTTTTTACCATACAGAGTGATAAAAAAATCAGCTCTTTTTTCAATTTGTTGTTTTTCCCTTAAATGCGCGCATGGTGAAATTTTTCTTCTTAGAAAGTGTGACCAACAGCATGACCTTTATAATAACCGAATTTACGAGAACTAGTCTTGTATATTTCTAGAAACTCGAAAACAAATGTTTGTATAACATGATGCTACAATTTTGATCATGATAAGTAGTTTATATATTTTTAATTAACGTATAGTTTCATAATTATTGTTCTTTTTTCAGGTCTGATATTGCCTTATGGTTTAATAACCGTAAATGCAAATGTGTTACATATCTGAACTCCTCTTCATTAGCACAAGTAGTAGATACTTCATGTTCCGGAAAAAAGTAAGACATTGTTTAAGAAAAATTAATGTGGAAGTTTAATGATGTTTTTGTAATACATAAAATATTCATATAACCCCTGTGATAAGTAATGTTTCGTCACTATAATAGCCCAATAAGAATAATCGCTAATCACAACTGTTGAACTAAGTAAATTGCCAGCCAAAAATGTACATGCACAGCCGTCAATAATAATAAAAGAACTGTAGTTGCTAGTCCGAAATATATTATAGTCCAACTAATAGCTAAGCATAAACGTAAAATGGAGCTAGAAGCTGCAAATATTTCTTGTAAAATCACGGTATCATAACATCAAATAGCATACATTTTTCCCAATGAAAGAAAATAAATTTAAAACTATTTTTGCATCGGAATAAAAATAGATTCAAAAAAGAAGACAAAACTGACAAATTAACAGCGTGAAATAGAAAATAATTCAAATTTAAATGTATTTCAAAAGATATTTCTTAGCGAACTTTTTGAGCATAAAAAGCGTCGTATATTATCAATTTTGGCATAATTCAGGCATGCATTTTGTTTAAATGCAAAAGGATTTTAGATGCATTTGGAACAGTGAAATTTACTTCGTAGAAGAAACAAAATAGAAATCAAAGACAATAAAATAGGAAAAACCTTGAAGCCCAAATGCATACCTCCTGAAACTTCTGCCAGTAGGAACCGTCACTGTTAAATCAGAATCTCCTGTTATTGGCACAAAATGGCTTATTTTCCAAAGCATCACGTTCTCGGAACAGCTCCGAGTCAAAATAACTTAGATTTGAAAAACTGAGTTCTCATTTTTTAGATAAACCCTTTCTCAAAATCCCTTATCCCTTTTCCCTTCTCTTATCCTTTTTCTGAAAAAATGATTCATTACGATCTCATTTTTGAGACACTACTACAGAAAAAAGGGCAGATTTTCCCTCATATTTGAGGTAACACACTATCAGAAGTAAAACAACACGCGCGAAGCAAAAGTACGTTGTCGTTGAGAGCGGATAGGGAATCGAACTTGGATATTTCTGTTTACATGTGAGAAGGTTTATGCACTGTGCCACAGTACATCGAGCGGTCAGCGAGACATTTGGATTATATAGCTTCCAAACGCACCAGCTGCGAGCGCTTACCGTTCCAAATTTCTTCATAGTCCAATCCAGAAGAGCGTTAATCATCTTCTCGTCCATTCTAGTTTTTTTTTCCTTTTTTGTTCTCTCTCTCTCTCTCTCTTTATACTGCGTTCGATCCGAAATTAAGGTCGAACGCTTAATCCAAGTCGAATTATTCACCTTGTATTAATGCTCTAATGAGACGGAAAGACTACTCACATTCTTAAATCGTTCTGACATCTCGCACGGTAAATACAGTTGAACTCGCTTAATACAAAATGCCAAAAATTCGCGAATTTGTTCGTCTTAGCCGTTTATACATAACAACCGTGAATAAGTAAAATTGTGTGAAAAAAGTATTAGAAATGTTTATATTTTAAAAATAATTACTACAATTTAAGAATGATTCGATGATTCGAAGATAGAGGGTTCGATCCCTGAGCAGTCTGATCTGTTCAAAAGTCAACACGTGCATGAGCTTGAGCTTTATTCTCTACTCAGAAAGATTCTACGTGTGATTCGAAATACGTACTTGGTGATTTACAATGACTCAAAATAACCAACAATTTTCAAAAAAAAAAAAAAAAACTAATTATATGCAATCGAGAAGATGTTTCGTGAATAGGTCAGAAATTTTGTTCGTCTTAGCCGATATTTGTATTTTAAAATTCGTAATATGCGTGAGATATTTAGTGTAAATAAATAGTAAACCAAACTTAGTGAGCAAATTGTTCGTTTTAGCCGTGATTTCGTGTTAACCGTATTCGTATTAAGAAAGTTCAACTGTATTTTCTTAGTTTCGATACAAATTCTATTGCTCTAAAGAAGTAATAGAAAAAAAATCCCTGCATTAATTATGAACGTAAAGTTGCTGCATACGTTTCTAATTCTTTGCTGATAACAATAAAAGAATACTTGTCATTTCTGTAACAATAATTTCTAAGTAAACATCGGTACTTAAAACTGAAAGCGGCGCTTACTAATATTTAAGTCAAAATTACTTTAAAAAATAAGAAGGAATATTTTCTCATTTTTAAGCTCGTCATTTTTAACAGTGTTGGTATTAATCTTTCAGAAATAAATTTGGAAATATATTATTAGCATCGTTAATGTGTTTTACGAATTAAAAAAAAAGTTTTAACTGCGTCAAATATTACAGGAACGAAACTTTTAAAAAATCTAATTGCTACATTTAATTGTGCATTAGGAATTACGGATGGAAGAGAATTAAATAATAATTACACTAAACGCTCCTTACATTTTTTTAGTTATACTCTTCTCCCTGAAGAAATGAAATGAAATGAATAGAAACAAATTATATCGAACGAAAAGGGCATGGAACTGTAATTAACCATTCTTGTTGGCCCCCAATAAGAACGATTACTTGATTATTATCTTTGTCTGATGATGTTTCTCTGGTGATTTATCATCCGCAGCTCATTCATCACTAAGGATATCGACTGGTGCGGAAATTCTCTGCTTAGGGAAAAAGATTTCCAATTAAATCTCTAACTAGGGAAATAGCTAAAGGATAAATTCAACCGAACGACTTTTAAGATTAATAGTATTTAGAAATTTGGCGTTGTGTTTTGAATCTTTATAATCTTATTTTAATTATATTCTTTGTGTGTTAAAATTACAAACCTTCTGCACTGTAACTGTTACGTATTGAACTCCTTGACTAACCATGAATGTTAGATTCATTTTCATGAAATTGACTTTCCATGTCTTTAAGTATTACATAATTGACTCCTTGATAATCTGAGAATGTTAATTTGTCCGAAAGTAACTACCAGTGGCCGCGAAAGTGTCTGTATATCTTATATATTTAAATCCTTAACAAGCCATATATGTTATATTAATTCTCCCAGAAAAGACTTTAAACCACCTTAAAAGCGACTATAACTGCTACTATATTTTACTTGTGAGAAAATTATTAACGTAGAATTTGAACTCCCATTTTAGTATAGAAACAGAAGCATAATGTATTAATTTCATGCATTATTAACCTTTAAAATGCTCAGAAAAGCATCAATAATCAAAGAAAATTATGTACTTAGTATTACAGAAATGTGAATCATACACTTGTAAATAATAGTTTATTTCCCTATAAGCTTTGCGCGCATTTCTTCATTAATTTTTGAATATTGATAGTAAATGTAGCTACACACGTAATAAACTGAGAGATTGTGTAGGTAATGCGAAAAAAATATATTTATGATGATTAAATGAAATAAATTTTATTTATTTTATTAAAATTAATTATTTTTTTAGTAACATTAAAAAGAAAATTAAGTTATATCAGGCTATGGAAAAAGTATACAGCATCATTAATAAAGTTTGTAGAGCTACATATCAGTAGAATGGAGTTTTTGAAAAAAAAAAAAGATATATTGAGGAAAAGTAGGTGCAATAGTTATACTTTTTAAAAATGTTTATATTTTATTGAAAGTCACATGATGTATGCAAAAATATAAAGTTAGTAGTACAAAGGCTTCTGTTTCCTCCAAAAAAGGAAACGAAAAAAGAGAACAGATACAACTAACATAACCAAAAAAAGTGCTTCAGTTTCCAGTTGAGAAAAAATAATCTTTCAAAATGGCGTTAGGCGGTTAATTTAGCTGAAAAATAGACTAAAAATAGACCTCTACGTTTTTTACTGTCATGTAACAGCTTATATAGCGTCTGAGACATTAGACATTTTCACTGAAGTTAAATGGAAATCAAAACCAGATGGAAAAGCAGATCATAGCATAGGTAAGAAAGCTTGCATTACGTCTTGAACTATTTTGTCTACTAACTAATCTTGAAAGACCGCATGAACGGAGTATTTCCAGTTGAGAAACAGTCCTTGCGTTTATTTGATTAGTTCTTAAAGAAAAAATATGATCAAGGCATGATTCAAGGGAAAAAAAAGCACGGAACAAAGAAGCATTAAATTAATTGCAGCAAAATTGAGCCTGTAAAGTCTTAACAAACAATTGCCTTTCATATTTCTAATAAAGGAAATATTAAAATTATGTTTTATTAAATTTAGATTTTACACCCATTTCTGATTAATAGGAAATCAAGGCACGTATCCATGGAAAAAAAGGTATTATTAATGTATCGAAAAAGTTAGCTGCAGTCTCCACACAGTATAATTTCTTATCTACTTAAAATGAACTTCGTCATTGTAAAGTCAGGACTTCGGTAATTAAAGGCTATCGGTCCGCTATTATATGTCCAATTAATAAGGTATTAATCACGCGTTCTCTTATTCAGAGTTTCTGTGAAATTATTAATTACTGTTCGCCTGCAATTGAAAGCTTTCCTCTCTTTATCAATTCTGCGTTATGATAGATACTTTATTAATTGCGAATTCTAACACATTGCATTTCGTTCCTTTTTTTTTCTTTTATAAAAGTGTGTCATTTTGACATTAACATGTAAGTGTGTTCGGTTGTTATGTATGTTTCCTCTTTGTTGAACGTTTTAAATGATAATTTTTTAGCTTTGTGTTGGTACAGCACTCAACTAATTCAAAGTAACTCCGCGATAGATTCTTCAGTTACCTAAAGACATACATGCATTGGAAATAAGAAATAGCAACAAACTCGATGGAAATGCTTTACAATGCAAAATAGCTTTTCTTACTATACTGTACATTTTGAAGAGAAAACACAATATTGTTAGAGAACTGTTATTTCACCAACTCGATTGAGAGAACTAAATTTTTTTTTGTATTAATCTATGACTTAAAAAGATGACATATTTTCCAATTATAAGAGTAATTTACATTAAATATGTGTATCATAAGGGGCTTATAATGTTTGAAAACCTTCATCCTGATGCTTTTCATGAATGAAAATTTTATATATTTTATTTTTACTGAATTGATACAAAACTCATGTTAACTAGTGCTTTTAAACAAATTCATAACTGATTTAAACTTTTTTTTTCGTATTGGTTACACATAAAAAATTCAGAGATTTCCTGTAAAATATGAAGTAAAAACTCATCATTGTAAATAATTGTACTAAGTATTTAGTGTTTGGAAAGATTATTTTCTTTTCTTCTGAAAATACAACAAACTTGTATATCACGAAGTTATCATATCAAGAAAAGAGCCAGTTACAGGGAAAAAAAGAAAGAGAAGAAAAAAAAAGTCTCCGGAAAGTATTTTATTCATAATGAAAGAAAACGCATTTTTTTCCTCAAATGAAATGATTTTCAATTTTCTACTTGAATAAATTTCTCAATTTGAGAAGGAGGCTGGAAAGAAGAAGAAACAATTAGCTCGAATTTTACTCGTTATTTTTATTTACATACCCAGCATTTTATGAGTTACTATTTTGAATCGATTCTTTCAACTGTGAAAAGCCAAATGAGAAAAGTAAAATTTCAAAGAAGAATTAATAGGGCACATATAACTTACTATTTTTATCGTCTGCAAAATTTTTAAATTAAAAAAAGCTGCAGTTATAAAATACTATTTTCAACGCGATTTCTTTTAGGTTTCAAATAAATTTTATGCGCTTTCATACATGAAATTGTTTACATAGCACTGCATACATTGCATACATTGTATAACAGAATTCTAAAAAATCGACCGTCAAGAATGTGTTATTCGTTTGCAACGAAATTTCGTTTTTTTTTCTTGCTTGTTTTCTTGGTACATGTGAATTGGTTTTTATCGAACAGTAAACGGCAGCATCAAGCGATGGGTACCACAAAGCAAAGAATCAAGAGTGCTGAACAACATGGCTTCTGTTTAAGTAGTTGGACTTGAAAGAGCACAAGAGTGAAGAGTTATCTGTAAAGAATTACAGGAAATGAATGATTAGCATTACCCAAAAAATGTACGAACATTTACATATACAGTGTAATCAAGTATATCCTTGCCAATCGGCTGCATTTTTCTAAACAAAATTTTAAAAATCAAATTATTAGAAGGGAGTTACACATGTTTAGCCTCTGGGGAAAAGGTAAAAAAGCGATCGTCGTAATGATTCGAAAAGTAACGATCAAGCTATGGTTCACGGGAGACTGCCCAGAGCTGCCTTCCATTGGAAGCCAAAAGACAAGAGAAGCCGAGGCAAGCCCAGGAAACTGGTTGAGCCAGCAATACGGAACACTCCCGCTACCTAATGTTTGACGAAGAAAAAAATGATGATTACAATATTTTGTTTTCAAATTCCTGGTCGTCAAACATACATCTATAGACAAAATTTCGAAATAATTTGAAACTCTTTCTTTCGATTCCTATGATTGTTTGACATTTATGCTCTTAAGAGGAAGGTTATTGGATTAGAGGAAATATGAGGAACTCAGAAACAAAGGGGGTAAGTGAGAAACTTAAAAATTTGATAACCAGGGCAAATGATAAGGAAAGCAATATTCTATATTGTGGCAAGATATGTTAGTGATATCTCTAACAGGATCTCCGCAACAAGCTGATTTGGAAAAGAATTAGCATTAAAGGTCCCATAATATCCAAACTTTGAATACTTTTTCTCAAATCGTTTTTCGGTCACTTACATTCCTTTGCGTCTCACTGCCTTACATGTCCTTTGAATGACAAAAGGATTTTAGGGTGTCGGTACAGCATCAAAAGTGCAGTATTATAAGTATAAATGTTTTAAAAGAGTGTAGTTCCAAAAAACAAAATGAATTATTATGTGGAAAGAAAATCATATTGTATGTCCAATGTATGTCTAAATTAAATTCAAGTAAGAAAAATGTAGAATACATGAAACAAAAAATGAATGGCAGCAGAAACAGTTGATGGACAACAAATAATACGGTAAAGAAGAAAGCAAATAAAAAAAAAACATTTTTGACATTAAGGAAATTGAGCATTCTTTGCTTCACCTTCTGTTTCTATTTTAAATGCAATCAAAAAAATATTTCATAAGATCAAACTATTAAACAATGCAATAAATTTTTACTTAAATTTAAATGCGGACATGATAGTTTTTTTTTAACACTTCCACTACCAAATGAATCTCGCGATCACATTAAACAATATTTTTGAAAAAAAAAAAAAAAAAAAACCCGCTTAATCTTAATAAAATAATTTCGATCATTTCATTCAAAATTAAGTTACTGATCAAAGCTTTATTAGATGCAGTTTAAATTGAAATTTTACTTCGTTTTTATCGATAATCGAAAAGCGCATTCCCGTCTTTTACTTTATTATTTATTACTTTTAGGTTGACGTGTTTTATATTTTTCATTTTTATGTATTTATTTTCGAGACATTGAAAGTGATATAAGTCAAGTACAGACTTTTAATAAATCTTGATATAAATAAATTACTAATCAGCAGCTTGAATGCAATATGACAGAAAATGTTGAATTTGAAGGTTTTCTTTTTTAACGTAAGAAAATGCTTTTAAAATTACTAAAATTCAAAATTTAATAGTTTATCCACGCAGTGCAATTCGAGTTTAAAATTGTAAAATAAGGAAAATAATTACGAAAAGATCCAATAGAAATCTCCGGGAAAACTTTGTGTTGGAAAAACTTAGTTCCTGAGAAGAAGCTGTGTAATCTTGCTTTTTTTTTTTTTTTTTTTTTAACCACATGGTAAAGTGCTGATGAGTATTTTTAAAACTTAAAGCAGACAATAATTAGCAAAAACAAACGATTTAATAGAAACCACATTTATGAAATATTATTTGGCATTTTATCATCTCAGTTTATAGTTTCGAATATAAAAACAAAAAGTTACTATTTAACCTATAATTATAACTATCCGAGCTTTAACAGGTAAATGCTTTCAATAAAAGGTAATTTTAGGAAACAAATATTAAGACTTTGATTTGTTCACGCTTAGATTGATGATCTAGACCAACTGTTGGCAAATTATAAAAGCTAAACAGCCAATTTCACCATTTAAGACGTCATGAATATTTTTTGTGAGAGTCATAGTTGTAGTTTAATTAATATTTCTAATCCAATTCATTGAATAATCAATACACCGCCATGTACACTTTGTAAATAATACATTCATCCATTCTTCAGAGCCGTATTTAAGTAGCCAAAGAGCAGAATGCGGCTTACGAGCTACTACAGTTTGCCGACCCCTTACCTACATCTCTATTAAACGTAATGCGTTACGCTTTTATGAATTTATTTCAAATGACTGTGAATATGAATGTACAGTTCGACCGCGGACATTTGGACGTTTCTGCGCATGCCTGAAAAGAACGAATCCGTTCCAGTTTTAGAGAAGCTCGTTTTACAGCTTCGTTTATTTAGTACGCGAATCAGAATGTTTGCTTCACTGTTTGTTGAAAGCAACTAAATTTATAAACTGGCGTATAGCATCATTCCGAATGAAATCAAGTATTCTAAACGAACTAGAACGAGAACAGCAACGGCACATTCCATATACCAGCAGTTTCTCCCTTGAACATGAATGGATTCTTCTTGGCACTCTGCCAAACAGATCGCTTTGGTTCATGGAAGAACTATATGTGAAATATCATTCAGGATTGTTTGAATTAAGTGGGAGAGCACGGACCACATTGGGACATGCGGCACATTGGAACAGAGCGCTTTGTACTTTTGCGACTACTACGAAGTAAAAGTAAAAATAAAAAATCTCAATAGCTAGTACACATATTATTTGTTTGTAGCTGTACTTACACGTGATTTGATGAATTCCATCTTGTGAGTTAAGAAAGTTTTTTCTGTTATGATAAGTAACGTTTCTTAACTGGTTTATTTGTTAATAATTTCCTTGGTAGAAAACAATATTTTTATTTGAGTAACATTCTTTATTCTTTCAAACTGAGTTTCCTTTCTACTGTAGGAATGTAGCTTCATATTTTCTAGAATATTAGGTAGAATCAATGCTTTTCAAAAGGAAGTGTTGGGCATATTGCTACGCTAATGTACGGGGTCACTTTGGAACAAACCTAAGGCATAGCTAAGCTAGCTATTTTCTTGTGTGTTATCACACTTTATTTTCTAGCAAGTGATTTAAAATTTCTGTGTATACATGGGAATTTACAAATACGTATTTGTTGTTATTAAAAAAAATAGTTTTTACAGTGTGCCCATAGTCGAATTATTGTTGTCCCTAGGTGCCTTTTGAGATGAGCGCATTGATACATTTTGAGGCTTTTGTTTATTTATTATTTATTTAAATTTTAAGGTCGTAGTAGAATGTTGATTAAATATTTATGCAATGACAACTAGTATAACATTCAAACGAATTTTAATAATAAAAATTCGATTAAGTTTGAAAAAAAGAAGAGAATTTTATTAAAAAAATGAACGAGCCCCCTCTTCTCCTACTGAAACACGATAAACCACATTAAGATCATAATTGATAATTCACGGTCATTGAGAGTTGGGTTTAGAGAACAGGATTTCGCATTCTCGTTCACAATTGTTTGAATATAATCTGCAGAACGTGACATTATAGTTAAGACATTATAGTCTATGTTTTCCCTCTTTATGAATGTAATTTTCAGCTGCAATTTTGACAAATATTTGTTGTATGTTTAAGCCAATATAAGTATATCCATTAAAGACCATTTATTGATTGAATTTGCTCGTTATAAACGAAACGCGTATTTGTGAGAAAGGGGAAATCAGACAATTTTTACATGAAAAATGTGAAAATAAATGCAAAATGGCACTAAATATTTCATTTCGTTTCTTCTTTTATTAAATTACGTTGAAGTATTCCTGGGCAAATTTATCATCTTTGTTTTGCTCTTTTGAAAGAAAAAAGAAAAAAAAAATCTTTTCTGAAATGAGATAATGCGAAATATATTTTTCCAATTTCGAAGAATCAATTTTTCTCATTATAGAAACATCGCACATTTTTACTTTTCACGCCTGAACAGTTTTCAATTTTTGAAACTGACAATTTTAATTCCTTACTCTGAAATGAGATGTGAGGCGATTCCTGTACAATTTTTGAATTGCATTGTTGCTTTACTTTTGACGGCAATGATTTAATTCACTCGAGCCTTCCCCCGCTCCTCAATCTCCTTTGATTTAATTAATTTAACCTGTTTTCAGGAAAGATTAAATATTTTATTTAAAAAATTTCTTTATTTAGTAGGGAAACATTACCAAATATCTTTAACTAACTGGGACTGTGGTGTGTAATTTTTCGTAAATATTCGATTATTTCAGTTTTACTTTAAAATAATGCCATGTGCTTATAAAATATTAATGTTACACGCAATTCACTTTTAAACTTAGTTAAAAAAGTAATAATTTAATCATATTGAATGTAAAGAATTTAAATATGTTTTGAAAGCGTGGATATTGACTCTGCAATCGCGAAAAATTTCGCAGTCAAATTTCAGCATAAATTTGCATTTTATTCAAAATTAATCAGTTTGGAAATTTTTTTCGCAGTGCCCATATTTGTATACATACGCACGTGTGTATGGACCTCTGAAATATGACCATCTCCGAGTCCGTTTTGACGAGTTTTGTCGTGACATCGTATGCGCGTATGTACGTATCTCGCATAACTCGAAAACAGTTAGTCGTAGAAGGTTGAAATTTCGTATATAAGACCTGTTGTGCACCTCCCCTTTTTGATGCAATCGGTTAATCCAAAGGGGGTGTTTTATTTGATTTTGTGCCAATCGTACGCAAATTTCTAGTCGTTTTCCATATCAAGATATTTACTCAAAGGCATTACTCGTACCACCTTCAGAGTTAAGTATATTGGGCTCATTTGGTGACAACATGCGAATATTCCGCCAAATTTGGAGATAACTTGTAATATTTGGTGCTAAAATAGGGAAGCCAAATCCGGTGTGGATTTGTTGGTTTATGCAGTATTTGGTGGCTTTCTCGTAGAACTCCCATGTTGAAGCAGTGGCAAGAAAAAGAATCGTGTAAACCTGTCTTTCCTCTATTATTTCTCAACGAAATAATGGGTTTAAGAGTCTCAAATGCTCTTCACGCCTTACCTTACCGTATGCTTAAGTTATACTTTTTTGTTCCTTTGTAGATTTCGTTAGTTACTGTTGTGTTTTATTTTAAGATTTCTCATGGCAATAAAAATGATAAATTCAATTAATCCTCAAAATGCCATTCTCTATATCTACTATCCTGTATAGGTAGGTGTAGGGAAATATACACACTTATGACTGTCAGAATGACTTTTAAACGCATTTAAGTGCATCATAGAAAAAGAAAAAATAAATAATGGGCTTCAGTTATTTGCAAATCTGTTAAAAAAGAAAGGTTTCCTTCAACTAAAGAAGGAGAAGAAGCACCTTTTTATTCCTAGATATCAAAATGAGAATAGAAGCAAAAAGTAAATGAACTCATTTGAATGAATATTGTACAAATTATTTAAAAAGAACTACAAACCTCAGATCCGGGCAAGTTATTCTGATTAAGAAAACTAAGTACACAAAACATGCTTACCTGACGAGAAATATAGTTTTTAATATACTGCGTCTAAGACAAACGAAATAATTTTCATTGACTTGAACGATTGTCTTAGAATATCTTCGGGTGACGGGATAATTTGATTTGTACGATGCACAAAACCTATCTGATTGACAACAAATATCGTCTTTTACAATACAGAGAAAACATCATTGATAGGTGAGATTTATCTGCTTTATTACAGTTCGCGTTTTGTGCGATGATATCCTGGACACAAATTGTTCTGCAGTCCTCTTTCGCTTAATTATTCCTATTTTACTCTTAAAATTAATTTAAAGACACCTTCAGCTTATATTAAAAAATCATCATAAAAGTGCTTCAGTGAGAAGATCGCTCAAAACTTGAGCCTGAACTTGCTTTGAATTTATTTTCTCTCTGCATTACGCCAAAACAGCCACGTCGCATTAATTGATTAGTATTAAATGGCGCAACCGATTTCTTAATTTTTTGAGGGGGCTGGGATGTGTTGTTTCATAGCAACCCTTGTATTTGTACATGTATATAGACAAAGTAGGATTGGCCGCACGCAAGAGGTTAGTGTCTCTGGGAGGAGGGGCGTGACCCTAACACTAAATCCTCCCCTCTCGTTCCGCCCCTGTTACCGCTCATACCTAAATCACTTCTCTAAATCTAGTCATTGAACAAAAGTATTCTCTAAAAATCTAACCGCCAAGTAATTAAAGTAAATTTGCATTTCGGGATTTGAACACCTATAAGAAAATGATAGTAATCAATATGAATAAAGCATAGACTTCGTGTGTCGGGGCATCAGTGTGTGCGTGTGTGTGTCGGAGCCTCCTGGCGAGATGAAAAGGCCAAGTGTGAAACAGTTATAGGTGCTTTCGGTCATGTCCACGTGGACCTTGAAGCACTTTTTCCGAAAACTCGATTTAGTTCTTTTTTTATTTCAATCTTAAGCAAAACTTATAATTTTGGGATTATGTCACATCGAAGAAAGTCACACCTTTTCTATTTTCGCAGCATAGCAATGCCCGTAAAAATTGCCTGAGATGATGTCTTTCTGAAGATCGTAGAAGAAGTAGAAGAAGCGCAATATTTCATTTTAAGTAGTTTCCGAATCTTAAAACGAGGCTTACCTCTGAATTTATCTGCACATTTTGAGCATTTTCGTTAAAATAAAGAGACATTTTGTCGCCAAAAGGAAAATTTCCCGCTCAAGTAAAACTCATGAAAATTCTTTTTGGATTAAACCGCGAACATGCAAGCACTTCATCGCAAGGTTTATCATATTGCTGATTTTTGATGAAATTTAAGATTTCGCCAAGAGGTAAAATTTTTCCCCACCCGCGCAGTTCATTGTTCTCAATATTTTATTTTACTTATGCTCACGTAACTCATGCTCACTAGCATATGTTTTATATAACAGATCAATCGTACTTCCCAATTAGTTTTTACATGTACCTATTCATTAGGTTTACCATTGAGTAAAAATGTTAGTTCATGCAGTCATTAGAAACTGGCAAATTACGTGTTTTAGAGTTTTTAATTTTATACTTCAGATGGCTGAAAAATTGCTGCTTTTACGCATCGTTCTTCCTTCCTTTGAGAGCACCTGAACCTGAAATTCTCATTGTCTTTGCGCAATTCAAAATGGTGCTCGCCGTTTTGCAGCTCTGCGGATGCCAACTTTGGTAACAGCCACTATGTAACTGCTCCATGTCAGGATTTGACAAACTGCAAGTTCAAATTAAGCACGCACCATTAGAAGTCTTTCATGCCCCATTACGTGGAAACAAAGTTTTACATTAAGGATCCCGTTGCATCTTGAGAATTGACTATTCTATTTCATGACGGTATTTATTTATTTTTTATTTATTTATTCATTTATTTTATAATGGGCTGCTATTGGCTTCTGCCAATTGCAGAGCAGATTAAGTGCCTTCCCGAGAGACTGGTACCATCTCTTTCAGCGGATGGTACCATACAATGAGTATGGTACCATCGCCGCATGAGAATTTTGAAGTCCAGTTTCTCCACCTGAAAGGGCAAGCACCAGGACTCTGTTGAGGCGAAATTCTGCTAGGATTTAATTTAGCCGAGCGCATCCAAGACAAATGTATGCTCCAGGGATATTTTACATGCCGCATAATCATACGACATGGGCGCAGACGATTTTCTGCATCTTGAAAATCCACCGACACTGCCAGGCTCGATCCTCTGACCTGGGGCGTATGAGTCCCGTGCCACCATGCAGGCTTTAGTAAAATTCTTGCAACTGAAAAAATGACCACAGCATCAATGAAAAGATGCTAATTGAAAAAATAAAAATAAAAAGAAAAACTACTAACTCTATGCAGATGCTCTAAGTAATGAAAAAGTATTAGATCAATGAATACTTCCAATACTCAAGAATGACTATTAGATTTCTTTTTATAATCTGCGAATAAACGTAGCTGCCTCGACAATGTCGTAATCTAAAAAATGGATAATAAGTATTGTAATTCAGTGAGCTATGTATCCAAATATGCAAAACTGCACATTTTACACTATTATATATCTGTACAACTGGATACACTATAAAGACATAATAAATGCTCTAATGGGCATTGAAATTGTATTTCCGCTGTGTAACAGTAGTCTAGATAATCTTTGTCAAGGTAAAGTTCAGCGCGGTATAATGTTCAAATATCTCTTGGAAATTCAAAGACGAAAACTAACGCTTTTTTAAGACTAACTTTGTTAACACAAAAACTGAGAACCTGTTGTTCGTTTGGCGCAACATATTGAAATGTCTCAGTGTTATTTCATTCCTAACTGCTCCACAAGTCATCTTCCTTAATTACCGCAGGGTTCTGGAAAAGCAATATACCACTTTAGCTGCCAAGGCTGAAGGATTTTGTATTTATTTTTCAGCCTTGTTGAACTTCCTCCAAGGCATTTTAATGTGTAAAATATTTAGCATTTGAAGGACGGTGAGGAAAGAAACTAAACTAACAAGTAAAATTCGCATTAAATTTGACGTTATTTTATTATTTTTGGGCTTAACTTTCCCGATTTTGAAGGAAGGACGCGCCCAAACCCTAATGACATTTTGATGAGAGTATCCAATTTTTTTTTCCTTTTAGCATCTACCTTTTCCTTTATTTTCCAACCTCATATTTTTTCCTTTATTTCTTTATATATTTCGTTTATTTTCTTCTAGTGAAGCTGGTTTTTTCGTTTATTCTCTTACTTTATCTTTTTCCAATGCTGCACAAGGGCAAAATGCATTTTAACTATGAACTAATGAATTTGAAATATCATCCTCATCTCTGTTTCTGGTCGAAGATGTGTGATGACTTTAAAAGCAACCAATATTCTTAGAATTTCTAAGCTAAAATTTTAAAATCAAAACATAAACTGAAAGAATTTAACAAAAAGTAATAACTTTGTTCAAATACTGAATCAAACATTTTAAATTAACTAATAACTGCTTAAAAAATAACTGATCTTTTATGTACTTCCTGCGATAATTACGACCTCTAACTAAGATTCT
Organism: Octonoba sinensis; assembly: GCA_038502835.1. Classification (NCBI taxonomy): domain Eukaryota; kingdom Metazoa; phylum Arthropoda; class Arachnida; order Araneae; family Uloboridae; genus Octonoba; species Octonoba sinensis. The sequence goes on from CM076604.1 coordinate 70,102,510, forward strand.
TAAATATATATATATATATATATATATATATATATAACTGTATAGGGGTGAGTCACGGGAGAAGGATGCTTTTGAAACGCTACCACGCTCGGCTTGAGGAGGGAGTAGGGAGGGGCAGAAAGTTATCTTCAACTGCTTTTGAGCTGCCATTTAGTCTTAATCAATGAGCTCGAGAGCACCTCGTATTTGGAAACGGGAAAAACGGCAAGTCTATTCATATTATCGGGTGGTGTGGGAGGGCCAGGTGGTATCCTTTTCATTAGTCAAAAGATCCAGTCGTTTGTTGTTCATTACCCTACCTAACAATAGTATGGTGACTGTAAACATCACCATGACGACCGATGCAGACTTTTTTGCCTTCATTGGATAGATTTCACACGTTTTGGGATACGGATAAATAATAACTGATTCGCATACGTGTCATAATCAAATATGCGGTGTTCTCGAGTCTACAACGGCATGATCGTTAATAAATGGGAATTCAAGAAGATTTCATTGCCACCTCCCTACTCCATCTACAAGCAGAATATGGTGCATGACAAAAACATCCGTATCCCGTGACTCACCCTGTAATTATTCAAAATCGTTAGCGTTTATTACTTGGTGTATTTTAAAAAAAACTAAAAAATTAAAATAAAATTGAAGTCTTGTTAATTATTGCTCAACTGAAATATTAGCTTCTGATAAACTGAATAATATTCTGTCAAATTAAAATACTAATTTGAAGTGTTAAGGCTATTAATCAGTTTAGAATCAACCGCGTACCATGTGTTTGGTAATAGTACGTCTTAATTACAGTTCAATAAAATTGACGATGTAGGCACAATATTTACTAAAAAATGTTATTCAAAAATAATACTTAAAAGAATTAAAATGCTAAATAAAATTTTGATGTGAATATCTGTGTGAGTAGCTGATTTTTAGAAGTAGATATATTAAGTACACAATCTACTTCTTTAATATATCTACTTCTAAAAATCAAAAATTAAGAAGTAGGATCACTGTAATATAATTTAATTGCAAAACGTCTTGATACGAATACATTCAAGAGGACACCATTGAATTTAATACAACAATGTGAAAACATTCATTATTATACATGTTTATTGCACGAACATATGCGATATTCATTAAAATGAATTTATTAAATGGGAAAATATCATCTTCAATGTATCTCAAGATTGCGACTTAATTAGAACATTGCTTAAAGGGAGATTTTGTCAGACATATTTCTGAATAAGAATTTCGATGATATCTTTAATAATTGAAAACTTAAACTGCTTCTGAAACAAGACATTCAAAATGAAATTATTATTTCGGATGTCTCATTTTCAAAGTGGCAGTAATAGCGAGGCTAAATTTTCACAATTATTTGACATCAGCACATTGAATTAGTTCTTGAAAAATATCAACTTGTTTCATTTAAGGTTAATTACGTAGATAAATTAAAAATGTAAGTTGATAAAGCAAATTGTTTTTAGCAATAACGCATTAATTTGCTACAAAATTCAACTGCTACAATCTGTGGTATATCAGTCATTACGCACAGCTAAGTAAGTTTTGAAATGCAATTGCTGTTTTTGTGGTACTTTCATTTTACATTTCAGCTTTAATTAGTATACTTATTATTATCAGTTTTTCACTAAATTCATGATAATCATGTCAATTTTTTCATAACTTTCGACAGGGTGGCGCTGTGGTAGGACGCAGGTATCTTTGCCCAAGATCACAGGTTCGAACCTGGCCCAAGTCGGTGCATTTTCAAGATGCAGAAAATCGTCTGCGTCCATGTCGTATGATTGTGCCGCATGTTAAAGATCCCTTGAGTATCCGTTTGGCGTGGATACTCTCGGCTAAATTAAATACCTAGTCCAATTCGCATCAAATGAGAGCTCAGGTGCCGCCATCTTTGGGAAACTGAGCGTCCAAATTCTCAGTGGCAATGGCATCCACCGACAGTGGTGCTACTTGAAAAAATGGATGCCGATTACCGGGTACTTTATAGTTTTATGTCAAGCCGGTGGTAGTCCGGCTTTGAGCTATAAGTCAGACTTTCTTCCTTGTGATGCATTGAAAACGAAAGGCGCAACTTGTTTGCCTTAATTCCTGGTCACTCATCGAGGGGAGCTTGGATTTCTAAGTGGCATTACCGACAACCAGGGCCTTATTTACCATTAGGCCCGTGAGGCCCTAATGGTTTTTAATGGTTAATGGCTAATTTTTGAGAAAACTATTTAAAAATAGCATCTTTTAAAAATGAACTGTTTGTGTTCTGTTGCTTCACAGAAAGTTTGTATTATTAAATTACTTTAAAACCACAAAGAATTTTCACTTTGGGGTCCCCCAGACTTAATTCAAACATTTTTTAATTTAAAAACAAAACCATTTTGCATCTATTGAATAAATGTCAAAGCAAAATAATACCAATCTTATGGTGTCAGTTAATCTAATTTTAAAAAATGTATAGGATAACTCAGAATGTTTGTCCATTACAATGTAGAACAAAATAAAATACAATTTGAAGATAATGATGTGCAACAAAACATAAAGTGAGATAGTAAGTGCGATGACACTTTATTTTGCTTCGTATCCAAAATTCATAAGTTTGTTGATTTGCATTAGCGTGTTGAACTTATATTTAGAGTGAGTGTTTGTATTTCTAATTTATTCAATAATAATTGCTTGCCATGAAAATTTTTATTTATATTTTCTTTGCGGGAGAAGGAGAGCAGAGAGATAAAATTTATGTATAATATGTGTTACAAATGCATTAAATTAAATAACTACCCAAATGATCAAGCAGCGGAACTGAGAAGATTGTCGCTCATTGAAATATTTAAACAAAACAATCTGTTCAAACAAAAAAACTAAATATTGTTTAAACGTTCGAGGCTGAACTTCAGGAATTTAATAAATTCCGGTCAAATTTCGCCCGCTGGGCGAACTTTAGTAAGTATTATTTTTCCTCCTTACACTCAAAGTAATCTGAAATCTAAAAATAAAATAACAATGAATTTCTCAAAAACAGAAATCCAAATTAAAAGATACCTCCGAACTTTTAAACTAACTGGTTATGATTTAAGTTCTAATTTTTCATTAAAGAAAAATTAATATAAATTTTTTTATGCAGTATAAATGGCAGTATTTTATGCAGTATAAATGCTATACAAATAATCCTGTTTTAATGCGTTTCCGTTTTGATGTAAATATGGTTTATCCCTCCTCCCCCTTCATTTTAACTGATTTAATTTTGTCTCGATAATTCGGAGTTTTAGTGTTTCGGTTTTATATAAATTTGACTTTATCCTCTGGGATCCTACTGGTTATTTTAATCCAAATAATACCGTGTTTTAATGAGTTTCGGTTTTATGTAAATTTTTATTTGTTTTTTATTCTTTGTGTTTGTACTGAATTTTTTAATTTGTTTCTTTCCATTTCTATTGTTTCCTCAAATTACATTAACGCTTGTTAATATATTTTCTCTTGGACTAACATTCTATTTAAATTTTTTTTTATGTCTTTTAAATCTACACTAAAATTCAACTACCATCTTGAAATCACCAGTACACACGCTTTTCCTCTGACTTGTATCAATGTTTCCTGAAAATGGGAAGGAAATGACATCATTCAGAGCATTCAGTGTACAATATCGACGTGACTTATGATTGCAAACCGAGCAACAAAGCCGAGTAAGCTGGAAATGATGATGTTCTGCTTCCCAACGTACTCATAACGTCACGACTATGCACCAGAGTGATAGGTCAATATTTATCTGCGTTTAAGGCCGTGGTACCCAATCATGTTCTTAGAATAATATTGGATCGGAAGTGTCCGGTTTTGTTTCTTCGCACAAAAGCTCTCACTCGTCTTTTCTTTCAAACAGCGTGTCTTTATTATTTTCTGAGCTCTTTGCCTTGTCAGGATGCTGATTTATTTGAGGTTTGGAGGAAGATGGAGAGTAGAAAATAAATGAATAACATTTTACATTCATCTCACAAATTTATGTTTCTCCCCCTTAAGTAGTTCATATAAATTTCTTGGGAGTAGTTGAGGGCAATTTAACATTCAGGAAAATAGTTAAGTCAGACTTAGCGGCAAGCAAATGCATTTGACTTGAATACAACAGTTCTTAGGTTTTGGTGGGTTATTTTAAATATTTTTATTTCTTCAGCATTCTTCAATGCAAGACGCAATATGGCAAAAGAAATTTATTTTGAAATTTATGCTTATGTTATGTATGCTTTAAATGTTTGAGAATGAAATATCCATTTCGATAATCGAATATCACAAAATCTATTTAACCCGACTAGTGAGCGAGCGGTAACGTTTTTATTTCGACCCCGGTTTCCCGTCGTTGCAGTTAATATATATTAATATCAATAGAAAAATCACTGAAACTCTTAGCACGTAACATCAGTATTTGCTGTTGGTCATAACTCTAAGACGCTTTCTTGTTAGTATTCTAAAAAGAATCAGCCATTTAAAAATTAAAGGCCCTTATTAAGAGATATTAAAGTGCATATATAATTCTGCTGTAATAAAGGTATTTAATGAATTTTAATAACAAACTGCATTCCACTATTTACCGTTATCTTAAATAGTTTCCTAATACTATACATCTTGTAAAACATTTCAACCACAGTTGCATTGCCGGGAATAAACATTAAGAGATTATGTGCTCAAAATTATTCAGACAGCGGTTATCGTGGAGCCGTAAAAGCTAATTCATATTTGAGTAATCTAATTGCGGAGCGAGTCAGTGAAATATAGATTGTGTTATTGAAAATTCAATAATGATTTAATGAATAAGTATAATTTGCAAGTATGTTCGAAATAATATTCTTTGAAGTATTTCAAATTAAATTTGGCGTAACACACACAGCTCAATCGAATTTCAAAGGCCGTTTAGAGACACGAACGACAGCACATTTATGGCCCAAATATTGATTAGTTTCTGGATAACGCATACTCTAACGTATAAAAATACCATAGTGACAGGCTTTTCATTTTTTATTTTTGCGCTCAGCCCAGGACATATTCGCGACCAGTTCCGTGCTATGAATTTCAGGGTTACCATATTTCAAACTTCTGAAATGCGGATACCGTCCTTTGCTTTCGATCACCTTATTCATAAGGGATCACTCATAAGTGATGTCACGCTTCGAGGGGGGAGGGGGGTTCGTGAAATTGTGACGAAGTGTGACAAGGGGAGGGGAGGGGGTAACCAGAAGTGTGACATCATGCATTATGCAACATAGCGTGACATGTGATAAAGGGGGGAGGGAGGGGGGTCCGCTGAAGTGTGGCAGATTGTGACAAAGGGGGGAGGGGGTCAAATATATGGGGAAAAAGCTGGACATCATTTATGAACGGCCCCTAACATGAACATTTAGCTCTGTGTCATAAAGATCCGCATTTATACGGATACATATCCGTTTAACCCTACTGGTCTGTTCGGGCTATTTGACCCGAAACGTTTTTTAACAATTCATAAAAAATGACTGTGTTGAGATAATTGTTTGAAATTTAGTGACTTTGTAAGTCAAGGTATTCTCTCATTCCTCTAAAAAGGATTTTACTTTATTTAATTATTTACTTTGTGTTTTTTAATTTTGTATCAATGTACTGTTCGGTTCATAATGACCCGTCACTATTTTTTCAATAATTATATGTAAAAAGTGACTTGGTGTATCACTAATTTAACAGGAAGTGATAATAGCAAATACTGTTAAGTGGTCAAATGAGTTTCACACAAGATCAAAGGTCAGTCAAGGTTAAACGATGTGGTTTTTCAGATCAGTTTACTTGACACGTAGTGGCTAGATCACGTGACTGAATTTAGGCAACGGTATGAGTCATCTGTCCACTATTACTATTTTGTGTCTTTTTAGATGAGAGCATGATTCAGTGCTATTATGAAAATACTAAAAATGACGAATAAAAATTTTAGCGAAGAAATGAACTTGTGGGAAAATCTGATAGCAACGTAGAAGACATTTCTGAGGATGGAAACCATTACTAGTGAGGATTTTTTTTTTCTTTTATACTGAAGGTGATAATGTGGTTACTCATTCAATTTATAGTTCACAGTATTTTCACTCAAAATACAAAAAAGAAAACTGGTTGTTTGATTCACCTGCAACCGTTGGCTGCCAAAACTCTGAAAATGTAATAAAAATGCCTCCAGATTTCACTAAAGCGGTTATCACACGACAGGAATTACAGGCAAACGCAACCGTAATAGGAATCGTCAACTCTATCGGAAACTGATATTTCTACCAATTTCCCCATAGTTTCCTCAAAATGCTCGTGTGCTATATCAACTCACGGTTGCTCGAATTAGAATCAATTCGTTATCTGTGCAAGAAAAAAATTGCTTTTAGAACGTTTAATTTAAGGCAAATCAAGAAAGGACCAATTATGGAGATGGGATTTCATGACGTCAAATCAACTTTCCAGTAAACATGGCGGTGAAGGATTTGAAGAGTGGAGATCGAAGGATAAATGTTAAAATGAGAGTGAGATATCGAAATTAGATTTTTTTGGTTTAAATTTACGAAATCATTCAGAAAAACATTTGTAAGATGTAAAGTCGCTACTTTACTAGTGCAGGACATTGCAAAGACTGTCTTATGAGGAAATCGCTACCAAAATGCAATTGCGTTTCAGGTCATAAATTTAGAGACATTATGACCACCGTTCTTTGTCTTTTTTGTTTTTTGTTCATTTATATATCATGGACAACCATTCAATAGAGCGTTCAGCAAAAATAGTCTAGGCATCATATGTTATTTTCCATTTTTGATGATCTTTTAACTAATTCCTCTTATTTTATTCCAATTAAATTTAAACTGCAGCCCTATTTTATGATTCGTTAGAATTTGAAGTTTCATATTCAGTAAGTTGTGCACACCTAACAAAAATTTCCGTCCGTGACGCTCCTGCTTATGTACCACAACAGTTTTATACAACTTTAAATGAACAGTTAGAGTCACAGTAAGAAAAAGAAATATTAATTAGATTGATATTAGAGGAGACACAGAATACCAAATAATAATATTTTACCAATTTATATTCCATAATCAATAGGGTCACTACGGGGGACGGTGGAGGGGCCAGGCCACCCCGGGTGACACCCAAAATGAGATATAGAGTTTTAGAAAAATACATGAACTTGAACTATACAATTTTAAGGGCGCTATTTTAAGGTATCATAACTGAAAATAAATCTAGTTTAGTGAAAGTTATCCCAAATAAATAAAATGAAATTCCTAAAGTGTTTTTTTTATGCATCTCTGAAAATAATATAAACTACAAGTTTATACAATACAACAACGTTTCCTTCTTTTTCTTCTTCTTTTTTTTGGGGGGGGGACACCAAAAATTATCGCCCCCGGGTGACACTTATGCTAGGAACGCCATTGCTTTTTACACAATTCCATTAAAATTAAAGATCTTGTGATGAATAAACTCATAGCATATAATTTGATAGTAAAACTCGCAAAATATGGTGCAACGTTTTAACAAAACTTTTTCAGATTTCATGTGAATGTATTGCATTATAATATAACAACAATTTGTGATCACAATTTTCTGAAATATTTAAGCAGGCAGAGCCGCCTCGAACTTATATTTTGGGGACGGGAAGGTGATTTTTAATTTCCCGACTGAAACTTCGTATTTCACCGAATCGCGAGGATCAAACTTAATTAAACATGATCCTATTGATAATAAGTGATCAATATACATATAATGAAATTTGATGCCTTGAAATTGCTACTGCTATTGACAACTATATAGTTGTCAGTCAAAAATGAAAAACTATTGTTATACCAAATCTTCAAATTTACCATGGTCTGTCAGAATTTGCGGAATAAGAACAATTTTTGGGAGGTCACAGTGACTTTCCGTAACTTTGCATTCAGGGGTGCCCCTGAATGCAGAAACCTACTTGTTTGAACGAAATATCAAGTATAAAAACTAAACAAATCTCCAACACGAGGATACAGATTATAAAATGGTAGCCCGTTATGAGCAACCGTCCGAGAAACCGGGCGCAGACCTGTAGGAAACTATGGATCGAAAATTTCCTCCTGAGGTTGCCGATAGAACGAGGTGGAAGTAACGTTTGCTTAAAAATTCCTGTCGTGTGATATCCCCTTAAGTATTCAACATCATGTGACTAGAGAAATGATGATAAAATAGTGCATTTGAACGTATGTTCAATTCCACCATGCAGAATAAAGTCATTACAATGACAAATTTTGAAAGAGCAATTGTTTATGGAGAAGAAAGAAAAATTCGCGATGTTACAGCTTTTCAAGCTGTATTCAAACTTATTTTAGATAGTAATGCCAGCATAGCCATTGGGGCTTTTTGGATCAACTTTTCAGTTCCTAGTATACTTGTTAAAGCAGAAATTGCTGGAAAAGGGTTACATTTTATAACATGCCGGACTGTTGGGCTTGCAGCGCATTTATTAATCTGGCAATTTATAAACAACATATCGAAAGAAAAGAAATTGGCACAAAAAGAAAAATGCTCTTTTTGCTAAAACTTGGCAAGTAATTATTTTCTCTACACTTTCAGGCAATGCAAAATCCCCATAGAAATAAGTAATCCACAATATAGTAGAAAAAAATGCAACGCAAAAGGAAAAATAAATTATTACTTCTAATGCACTGTTGAGTAATAAGTGAATCGCATGCAAGATTACCCAATCGAGTCAGAAAACTAAACAAATATATTGCGCTAAAATTGTAAAACACATCTTCAAAGCACATATAATTATATTATTGTCCATTAAATAAAAAAGGGGTACAATGTAGAAATGTACATTTATTTAATGTTTTACAAAGTAATTGTCATATAGATACTTACAATAGTACCCCAGATACTTATTTTTAACTTTAAATCGAGTGAATTATGTTAAAATATGTTCATTTTATCTATATATAGTGTATTATTAAAAAACAGGGCAAATATTCCACCCCTGTAGTGAGTATTCAATCTTCGGGTCATATTGCCCGCAAACGGTACTTGTGCGTTGTTACTGTGAACAGAACAGCAGGGTTAAATGCGCATTTATGGTAACCCTACTAAATTTCTGTGTTTTAAAGGATCTTGCTAATTTACGTAGCATTAGAAAAGTGAATTGAAATTGCATAGAAGCCTTGCTATTTTATTCATGTCTTGAATTAAAGAGGTCACGTCTTATGACTTGGTTTTCCTACATTTCACTTGTGAATTTTTTCAGAAGTTGCTTAAAATTGATATAAATCAGCTCTTGTTCGGCTAAGGTTAGCTTAGAGAGGCACGGCTATGAAAGATCATGTGAAACATGTATACAAACGCAATGAACAGCATATAGACATACAATTTAAGAACATTCCCAACTTACTGTACATAAAATTCCCAAAACCCCAGACATTTTTGCAACCCAGAGCGGTAAAGAAACCTAGGGCTGCAAGAGATAATCTCGGACAAATATGTTAAGCTTGCATAAAACTTTTGTAAAAGTTTTTTAATGTTTAATCATCTTTAATGTTTTAATAAGCTTATAATTAGAATTTTCATTTGTATGAAGGGAATACCATTCTTTTTTTAATCTTTTTTCTGCAGCTTCTGCATAAAAGTATCTAAAAAGTTATGCTAAACAATCCAAAGAAATATTTACCCTTGTATATTTGTTTAAAGTTATAAACATTTGTTTGACTGCAAAGTCACGATGATACAGAATCATGGTTTGTATGCAGATATTTATTGTGTGGTTTATTAATAACGGCGAGAAAAATGTGTAATCTATCTCATTACAAGTTTTAAATGAATTTGTCTGTTTTCACCCTGCCAATATCATACTTTATATGCATTGAATTCGGTAACAGCTGAAAATTATGGGCTGAGAAGTGTATAAACATTCGAAAAATATCTCAACAAGGTTTTTTCATATATATTCTACTGATGAGCAATAAATATGGATACAGGAAATGCATCCAAAGTTTTAACACAATACAGAGTCCTAAAACACTGTTGTTTTGCTTTGTAAATATATGTATATATATATATATATATAGTCAAACATTTTCTTGAGCAGTTCGTCAAAAACTTTAACCTTCTGAAGCAAATTTTTCTAGAACCCCTTATTTATGTCATAAATTTACATTTAAATAAGCTGAGGAGAGTTTATGCATCAGAGAAAGTAATCATTTTCCGCATATTTTACTTTAAATCATTGTAAAATACCAACTTGTGTATGTATATTTCTTTTTAAATCTTTATTTTTAAATGACTTCTTTTTTTTTTTTTTCGAAACGAGTTTAGGCGTTCTTTAACAACACAAATGACTAAAATTTCTCCTAAACGCCTTTTCGTTTTATATATTGGTTATAACATATAAAAAAACTTCGTTATGTCACATTTATAATTTAGTTATCTGAATCAACTTCTGCGGAATTATTTTTGGTCCACAAAAGCAAAAATAAATAATTTTACAAAATTTTTGTAATGGATTTGAAATTTTGCTGCAGTTTTTTTTCTTTAATTTTTATATTGTTGCATTTAAATACTTTTGGTTTAGGCCATGATATTTTCTATTTATCTGAAAGTTAAATAATAATAATAATAACAACATTATACCAGAAAAAAAAAGATTCCTCTGCATCGAAGAGTATTGTCAAAGTATTTTGTAAAGGGTAATGTATGCCTTTCCCAATTTATGCAAAATTTTTCAAGAAAAGAAAAACTAATGCACAAAAGTGCAATTTCCAAAATATTGCAAGTTATGTTAAAAATAACCACATTTTTTTTCTAAATAATGTTATTCAGACTATGCTACGTACAAACCGCATACATGATATTCAGCATTTAAAAATGATTTTTGTACTCTGAAACCGCCTTTTTAATGTAACATCTTGTAACAAAATAAGTACAGTAAAGTAAATGCAGACAGAAAATAAAGTAATAAATTGAAAAAAGTAAACGGAATTTCTTTAAAAAAGTACATGAATAAAATTAAAAAAAAAAAAACAGATTATAAATAAAATAATAAAATAATTGGTAGTATGCTAGTGATATGAAAAGATATTAATGTTGCTAATAATTTTCTTCTAATAGCAATATTTCTTAGCTGTGTGTGTGAAGAGAGATTACAATATTTATTCCTGTTGAATGTTGGTAGTTCCTGAGCTTTATGTTGTTATTGTTTTATTCTTTTTACTTTTAATACAACAACTCATATTGTAAAGCGCTAACAGACCTGGGCTTGAAAACCCTTATTTAAACAATCAAAATTGGGATTTTTTTTGCAGCGCTTTCCGTAAAATTCAGTAGCCTATCTCAAAAAAAATCTTTTCAACAAGAGCATATTTATGATAGAGTAATTTGAATATAACAGACAAAGAGATATAGAAAGAGAGATGTCAAATAGTGCCTCATCTTTACGACCGAAAATTGAGAAGTGATAAGAAACAAGTATTGTGCAATTTCCCGTAAAAAGTTTTCTCTGCAATAGAATTATATAGAAATTACGAACGAAACATAATCAAAAGAAAAATAATTACCATGAGAGAGTGCTTTTTATATCAGCGTTAAAATAATCTTGTCATTCAATTAAAGCATGAACTATTTATAGTATTGTCATAATCTCGTCAATCTCTGAAAGCATGAATTATTTATAGATTTGTGTCTGAATCTTGTCTGTCAATGAAATCATGGATTAATACAGCATGAGTTATTTCAAAAGTTATAGCAGCTTTTTATTCTAAATACTAAATACCACAATAAAATCTGTTATGGTTAAAAACAGTTAAATGAACTGATACTAAGTATTACGTATTTGCATTTATATACAGATATTTATGGGAACTGGATTTTGAAAAACCTCAGCGTAGGCCACCTGTGTGTACTGCTAAAGATGGTCATTTTTGAGCAGATTGTACGGTAATTTCAGTGAAAAGGACAAGTTTGAAACCTATTTCTAAAACTGTACTGTAATTTCGCTGCTATATGTAATTACATGTAAATAATTAAGTAATGTTGTTATCATAATTGTATTGCTTCTAACAAACGGCTTTGCTCAAATCAGTTTATTTCTTCAAAAGTGATGAGAGGAGGGGGGGGGGGGGAGAAGATGGTTGTTCCACATTCATCTCATCTCAAACCATTTTTTCTCTTTTCTTTTAAATATTTGTCAAAGTGATTAATACTACTTTCCAAACTATTGTTGTTGTTTTTTTGTGCAATTTGAAAGGATATTAAGCTATTTTTCATTCTTTTTAAAGCTCTTTTACAGGAAACTAAGCTAAACAGGAACGTGTTTAGTTTCAAACCATATTTTACTTACTTAATTATAAAAATACCGGGTTTCTGTAAGTAGTAACTTCAAATGAACAATTATGGAAAGATATATAACACAACTAATTTTTTAAAATTTATAAATAAATCAGAAATGAAGTTTGTGGAATCTAAAAAATGCATGTTTATTGAACGCAAAAAAGTTAATATCTTATTTTTCTTGACCCCAAGTGTATATTTTCAATACTTTGTAAAAATAGTCATAACTGCATCAAGAAAATATTATTTTAGAAATATCATAGGTAAATCCTGATAGATAACGATATTTTGTGTTATTTTCCTGCAGAAATAAAATGATACATAAAATCAGTGAAAAGCACGTATTTTTTTATTTTTGCGTGAAGAAAATATGGATCAGGAGAAAAGCTGCCCGTTCTGTAAGAAAAAATAAATTGTTGATAGGAACGTGCTTCATATATGGCATAAAACACGTACTTCACTCGTTCTTTTTAATCATATCTGCTTCGACGTAGTTGCTTATTCCCTAATATATAGTAATTATATATTTAAGGAGTAACTTTGAAGGAAAATGCCATATATATCACGGGATTTATTATTTATTTGGATAAAAATGAACTGAAATCAGATAAAAAGTGGTTGCGCTTGAAAATACCAAAATTTTTTTCAAAATTAAAAAAAATTATGTACTAATATATATATATATATATATATATATATAAACAATTAAGAGGCAAAGTACCTCTTTCGAATTTTTGTTCTTTGAACAATCGGATAAAAAATAATTTATGGTTTTAATTCCAATTATGATCAGAAATGAAATATTAAAGTAGAGCCTTATGGTAATCAACCATTAATTTAAGAGTAAAAAAAAAAAAAAACTTTTTTAAAAATTTTTGTAACTTCCTTAATTATTTTTGCTTTGTATTACTTCCCAAACATTCTAGAATAAAAGTTAGCACGAAATTAACAATCTGAATCTTAGTTGAATTTTAATATATTTTTTTCGTTAAAATCTCTGAAAAAAGGTCAAAAAATGAAACATTCAAATTCTGCGATTAAATAAAAACAAACTACACATTTCAGAGTCAAACCCATGCTACTGCTTGTTAAACATATTGCGTAGAATATACATACAAAGTTTAAAAGCTGTATCTTTAGCTGAAAAAAAGCTACAGGGATTTTACTACACGTAATTGGTCAAAAATACAAAGCAACTAAAAATGCGTTTAAAGATATTAAATGCAGAATGAAAGTAGCTAAAGACATTTACAAAAATCGGAATATCTTTTAAAATATTGCTCACATAAGTCAGAAATTTAGCATGAGGCTTCAAAACAGTGTTATCTATCGAAATACGTAATAATTTGTTTTTCGATGTTTTGAGCAATTTCGAGGAACTGCGCCTGTACCCGTGCCTGAAAAGAGTATAAGAGTCATCGATCGGGGATTATATTGGTCCGTAAACACCCTTTGCGAGATTTCGCGATCGCAAACTCTCGCAATATTTAGAAATATTTTATATGGCAGTGTATGAAAATGCATTAATTAAAATGTACATTGAATATAAGTTCTTTTGACATAATTTAATTTATATATATAAGAAAATGAACATGCTTAATTTATTTAAAATGTGAAACAGGCGAGATAATTAGAAATGAATACAGTTAACTGCCGACAACTCGATCTTAGATAACTCGATTTTTTTGATATATCACACCCAACTTTATTACTTTTTAATGTCATTTTGCTTCTTTGACAAATTTTCCTTTCATATTCTCCATAACTTGATTCTTTTTTCATTTAGAATCTTTTCGTATTTCCTTTCGAGTATTTGTTATTTCCGATCTCTCAAAACTACGATTCTCAAAATTCCATTTCACTTTTAAAACTTGAACATTCAGTTACCACATGTCATCTTCAACAGGACCGCTAATTAACTTTTACTGAGACAATCTGAAGACTAAGTATATTTTCTAAAAATGCGATGAGGGTTTTATTTAATCGCAACCAGACATAACCACAATAATCTTTAGATAAAGAAAACATATGTGATATAAGTTTATTTGTTAAAACCAAGAGGCTAGAAACCACAAAGATAAACACTAGGTTGTAACATCAAATATGGCTTCATACAATCAGTTGAAAGAGCTGTATAATGGCAAGCAACAAGGTATTAAATAAACTGAATCTCATAAAGTATACACACCGTGAAAAATTTCTGAAAAAATATAGAAAGGAAAGTGAGCGTTTCTGTAAATACGTCAGACTCCGGATAAATGATTTCCAGGAGATACTCACGTAGTTTCGAGAATTTGTTTTCGTATAGTATGAAAAAGAAGAAAAATATTTAGAATCAGCACACATGATATACTGTTTCTATACATGCGATTAAATGGCATGCACGTTGTTATTCATAAACCTTAAGAGAATGCACAGATTACAAAGATATATACTACGTGTCGAATAAAATACTCTGGTATGACAAAATACGCGGCTGATTACCTCGGACCAAAAAAATAAATCAACAAGAATGATTTATGAATCTTAAGGATGCAAAAACATTTTCATCTGATGGGCCGAAAAGCCATTCGATAACGAAAGGGGATATGGTTGTTCCGCGTTTTATGACGCCAATTAAGGAGGCCCGTAAAAGTGACCAGCGGGCCTTATTAGCAATTAATAAGCGAAGTGGAGGCATGAGCGAGAATGTCATCGCTCGTTGACTGTCTATCCGACCATCCCCTTGCTCTGCAGTCTTCTTGCATCCGGGCACATGCAGCTTTATGATCTGTAAAAAGGGAGGGATATCGTTGCAGCTTCGTGCTTTTAGTTAGCTTAGGATGCTAGGGAAAATTTGACAACAAAGGGATTAATTTACTTTCCTGTCTTCAAAAATACGGAATTTATATTTTGTTCAATTTTAAAGGTATCGATTACAAAAATAATGAACATGCTTTGAAACGTTCTTTCTTTGATAAAGTATGAACAGGAAAAAAAAATACATAATGCTTAAGAAAAGCGAAAATTCAGCGAGATCCATCGTCAGGCTTTGATTCGATCGAAACATGCATGAAAGGCACATACAAGTTTCTCTTTTTTGTTTTATTTCTTTCGTTTTTTTAACCAGCTATGGGGAAAATAAATATAAAAGTTTTAAATAGAATTAAAATTAACTAAGAATATTCAAATCGGAAATAAAACAGCAAGAAGAAAACCACAATTGTATGCTTTAAACAAACCCTCGAAAAGTGCCCATCTCTCTGTATCCCCCTCCTTTTTTTCAGGGTAGAAACGTCTACGAGTGATAGGTTGTGACATTGTGAATGAACACTATATAATTTTTATGCCAATGTATTTATTTATGAATATGACTCATTTTAAATAGACAAATTGAGATTGCCTGCAGACAACAGCAAGCTTCTTCTTCTTTTTTCTTTAACTTTTTTATGAATTCAACTTGGATAGTAATGTTGAATGGTAACTTTTGTTAAATATGTTTTACGACAATAGAAATTATAAAAAAGCTTCATTTGGATGTTTTGCATCTAGAAGCTCCCTGTCGCATTGAAAAAGGAATTCCAAGCAATCCCGAAACATATGTCTGCATTTTCTTGCTCATTTGTGCTTTAAATTAACGTGTAATTATATTTTTTATTGTTTACTTGCACAAAGTTAAATTATTTTTAATAGAAATTATGTTGGAAATTACTGCGTCTTTTGACAGAAACTATTGCAATATATAAATCGACGCCTTTTAAAAGCTAAAACAGTGGTGCGCAAACTATTTTCATTCGCGACCCCCTATTTTGTGTAAAATTTTGTCGCGGATAGACAGTAGACTTATTTTAATCGTCAACGCAGTTTTATTGAAATTCTTTCCAGGATTGGCTCTTACAGGGTGGTTTTAAAAGTGTCGTGTCGTTTAAAATAACGCTTTCTTGAAGTAGCGCACCCAACTTATAACCCGTCATAAAAATGTTATAAAAGTTATAACATCATAAAAATCAGTTAATGAATCAACACATAGTTTTATGAAACAATGCTTTGTTTATGTATATGGGTATAAATAATTTTTTTAATGAAAAATACTTTTAAAAAACTTTACATCATAAAACGTCAATGTGAGGTATGAGGTCAAACAGCTCATGATTGCTTCTATATCCAGATCTGAATTGGAAATCGCAAGCCGTAAGGCATCCTTTGGATCTAATCGAGATCGCTATTTTTGTTTTAATGAAAACTAATTTTAAAAATCGGGATTCACATGAGTCGGTCGATGTAAACTGAACCAAAATATTGATCGCTTTCTTTCCAAATCGGCATATTCGGTTTCAATCGATAACGAAAATTTTTGGCAAGTCAGAGAGTGAAATTCAATGCGCGGTGTTTCGTCGCTTGAAACATCAATTAACTGTTCTTTTTCGTTTAAGGGCTTTTGGAATTAATAATATCAAAGGAAAATCGATCACGGATCCAACCTAATTCATTTTCTGGAAATGTTTCGTACCTTTTCGTACAGTTTTCAACCAATTTTATCAAATGACGGGAAATGATAATAAAATTTAAGTAACAAGAAAAATTTAATTTTTTTTCCAGTAAATTCTGAAAAGCACGGAAACATGTCCGTGTTGTTTTTGTTCAATTTCCCCTTGCCAAAGTATCAACTTCTTCTTAAAAGCATCAATTTTACTGCTTAACGTGAAAATGTTTGTACCCTCTCCCTGCAGACTCATATTCATATCGTTCAGTTTTTCGAAAATATCAACCATGTAACCGAGTTTTCCAAGTCAATCTTCATTAATATTCGTTATCCAATAAACGGGCTAATATATGTTTTTTTTAACAAAAAATACAGACGTTGTTTCTCAAATCGAAAATACATCGCAATATTTTGCCGCGAGAGAGCCATATTTGACTTCGGTATACAGTAATAATGTCTCATACACAGAACCCATCTCATTACAGAGCAATGAAAATAGACGACAGTTTAAGCTGTTGCTTTTAAGGAATTAATTACGATAACCAAATCATTTAGTATATTGGGAAATTCTTCATCGATGTCTTTTGTAACTAGAGCTTGTCCATGAATCATGCAATAGTTGAATACTTTATGGGGAGCAATATTCATTATTAACAATCTGAGTCTTTTGTTGTTAAACCTGTTAATGCTGCAGCACCATCAGTGCAAACCGCGACACTGTGGGTCCTGGTAAGGACTTTTCTCAAAATATATATTAATAGTTTCAAATATTTTCTCTTCAGTTGCTCCTCCTTCTAGCCTTTTACATCATAAAAAATCTTCCGATATGTCCGTTCCTTAAAATGAATAATTGAAGATTCTTCATAAATTTGAATTTCTTTGAATTCGGCGACCCCCAAAAATTTTCAGGCGACCCCCGGTTTGCGCACCGCTGATGCTAAAACATGAACTTAGATAAAATTTTTCATCCAGAATTTAACACATAAAGGCTAATATGTGTCATTCCATGTCAACTGGATCAGTTGTTTCCACTCGAACATCTCCAATTTTGATAAAATTTTGCACAAAATTTCTGGTAGGTGTAAAACTAAGTTAGCCAAATTTTTAGACCTTGAAAGTAAAAATTCATGTAGCAAGGGGCGCCTAAGTTTAGGAACCAAAATGGCTGCCATTGACGAACGAAACAAAGTAGCCCATGTTTGGATGTACCTGGAGAGCCACATAATAAAAGCGCAACCGCGAAATTTATTTTTCTCCGACAACTTTTTGTGCTTAATATAATTGAAAAGTTTTGAAAGACCACCAATAAAGTTTTTTTTTTTTCTATTGTGTTCAGTCAAAGCTGGCTGAAAACTCATTTTTGAAAAATATTTTAAACATTTATACTGTTCTAATTCGTCAGCAACTAAACTTATACACTTGTAACTTTGTATGTATCTACTATAGTCAACTACTTGTCTACGTATTCTGAAAATTTCAAAAATTTCATTAAGTTAGGTTTTGATTTATATTTACATAAACATTCAGCGGTTTTCAAAAATAGCCAATTTTGACCATTTTTGAACCATCATATCTGAAGGGAAACTTAATGAATTTTCTTTGTGCAACTTTCATTAGATAGAGGATAGTTTTCTCTACCAAACTTGAAATTTTTAAGAAGGTGTTTTTTCGTAAGCCGGAGAAAAAATGATTCAAATTTGAGCTTCAAACCATAGTGATATGTGCGCATTTTTAGCCTCAATTTGGCTTTTTAGGAGTTTTATTTTCCATTTAAAAGGAACGAAACTTGCGTTGGGTTCTTTCAGGGCTCGTGCATACTCGCATTTGACGCATAAATCAATATTATTTGAAAAATTTGACTCATTTTTGGAAGATGAGTCAAATTTTGACTGATAAAATTTCGACCAAAAGACATTCTGATACTGAGAAATTGATTTATATTTTTGCTGAATACGCTTTGTATTGTGAATTATTAATAAAAGAACTGGAAATATTGTCGTGAAAGGAAAGCAGATGCAAAAGGATTGCCGCACGATTGCAGCGAAACGCTCTTACTGTTCCTAACAGGCGGCATCAGAGAAACGTAAAAAATAAGCTATAAGTAAAAAAAATCAGCAAATAAAGACCCAATGGGAATAATTTTAAACATTAAGTGGGGGTGATTTTTAAAATTAGTCCAGTTGACATGGAACGACCCATCTGTCTTTTAATGTATAAATTACGATTTTAATCCAATAATTTAATTCTGTACGGTAAATAAGCGAAGCAAAATCCCTTTAACAAATTTGTTTCTTAACAGAAAAACGTTTCACTATCAACAGGAAATTCGTCCAAAACAAAACGAGATTACTTTCATGCATACCAACAATGATCTTCAAGCATCCGCTTTGTTTCTCTATCAATTGACTTAGATATATTCATGTTGTTTCAAATATATATTTTTACCAGGACAATCTTCTGTAAACGAAATTAGTATCTTTCATGTAAAAATAAAAAAATAGTTATTATTAAAATCTTATCAAATTCACTCTCTTAAGCTTCTGAACGTTGCGTTTCAACAATTGGTGCTTTCTTTTTCCTCCCCTTTTTTTTCTTTTTTAAATACGAAGACTTTAGCTCCAATAGGTTTTTGGCTCTGTGTATAAGCGTAATAGTAGCAAATAACATAGGACTAAATTTACCAGAAAAAGAAGAAAAAACGAAAAATCCCCTATATAATATTATAATATTTTAAATCAGCATACGTAAGAATGTAAAATAATTACAGTAGGTAAGAAATTCAAGAACATGCGTTATGCGCAGCTTATGAAAATCAATCTAATTTTCAGCAGGTAAATACTATTTAAATTACAATCCCTTATTCCATAAGAAAATTAATTTTATTTTTTATTGTTTTCTCAAGAAAGAAACATCCTTAAAAATTTAGATGAAATAAAAAGACGACATTTAATTGAAAGATATAGAGGGGGAAAAAACTATTTCGCACGTTCCTCTGCGTAGAAAAAGTTATTTTCTAATAAAACAATTCGATAACTTCTGTCCGATCTGTTGAAACCTTCGCACTGTTAAAAAGTTCCGTAAGAAAATAGTAAAATAACCATTTATTTGGTTGTTATTTTACCATATCATATTACAACAGTTGAATAACCATATTAAAAAGATGGTACTCAAACCGCTGATTGTGAAAAAAGAATCGTTTAGTCTCTGTTTATCCTAAAGAACGTTTAACTAACCGTAATTTTCAAGCGCTCAATAAGAATCGGGCGTCCATCTTGATTGCGAAACCTTACCGGTTGTACGTTGTTGTTAAAATATGAATTAAGATTTATCAGTTCAAATCTGCATGTGTATATAAAAAAAGAAGAAAAAAAGGGGGCTTAAGCAGTGGTTACTAAATAGAAACACATGCACACGTAAATCAGAAATTGGAGACATCGGATTCCCGAAATGTTTGCGAATGAGCCAACCCATCATTTGAGCTGCTGAAGCTTGTTTGTATTTGAATTTTTGCAGCAAATAAAAGAATTTTCGTCAATATACAGTAAATTTAGACCAAAAATGACTTTGGATCCAATCAAAAACTGAAATCTCAATTTTAAGGCAGTTTGCCTGTTGAAAAAGAAGATTTATTGACAAATAAACGGCCGCTTTACGTGGTGTAGATGGCCGAATGACTAGAGCGCAAGGTTAGTATACCATACACCCAGGTTCGATTCCCGCACACTTCGTTTACGGTTTCTATGCCTCGAAGATTCTATGCCTCGAGATGGGTCAAAAACGTTTTGCTTTGAAACCACTTTTAAATGGTTATAAAACTGTAAACTTTTGTATTTACGGCTTTTTAACCAAGCTGATTGGAAATGGTTTAGGTAACGTAAAGATAGAAAATGTTCCAAACCGTAAATTTAACGGTGAATTAGATGGACAGACTGCTACCGGTTATTTAACCATAATTTCACAATGAAATTTCTAACAGTGCGTCAGTTATGGAAAAATCCTTTCGATTTTTATTTATAATTTTCCCCTATAAATAAATAAACTGCAATTTTCTCAATATTTTGTTGGAAAAACCTTTTGTTATTTTTCCAAAGTTTCAAAATGTTCTCTAATACTTTTGTACATTTTTACTCACTCTACAAATTATCTTATTCTTATTTTTGAAAAATCTTGTAAAACTTTAAATTTGAGAATGACGCATTCAGTTTAGTACAAACACTCAGTTACCAAAGCATTTTATAAATTATTAAAAAACTAGAATTTTAAGAAATCAAGATTTTAATTTCTATTAAAATCTAGGAATAATTCGTGTTACATTTACAAATTTGTTCTGAAAAATGCATAGGTTACGCACGAAATAAATAAAATTCTATTTAACACTAGATTTACCAGGCCATTTTCAACCATTCCTAAACTTTCATTTTACACCAAGCTGCTACTAGTTATAATAAAACTTTCAGTCACATTAACTTGTCCTAGTTACCATGTATTTGGAAAAGCCAATATAATTGAAAGTTTGCACTTTCAAAGTTTGGTAGGTGCAAGTAATTAGTAACAAATTGCAAAATGGAAGCTTCGAAACAGTCAAAATGAATGGTCTGGTAAATCTAGTGTTAAAATAAAATTTTAAAAGTTAATTCAAGTTAGGACTGTTGATTTTTTTAAGAAAAAAGAACATGTTAGGCTTAAAAGGGGAGATATTCTGAGTTAGAGTAAAATTTTTATTAATTCCAATTAAATTATTGAACTTTTAGACATGAAAATTTTAGGCTTAAAATCGGTGAGATTCAGAGACTGTCGCTAAATTTTAATAACATTAATTCAAGCTAAAATTATTGAATTTTTAGACATGAAAATTTTTGACTTAAAATCGGTGAGATTCAGAGACTCATTAAATTTTAATAACATTAATTCAAGCTAAAATTATTGAATTTTTATACATGAAAATTTTTGGGTTAAAATCGGTGATATTCTGAGGCTGTCATTAAATTTTAATAACATTAATTCAAGCTACAATTATTGAATTTCTTGAACGGAAAATTATAGGCTTAAAAGATATGATAATTTTCAGAATATAATAAAATTTTAAAACTTAATTCAAGTTACAATTATTGAAATTTTGAAAATGAACATTTTAGGTTTAAAAACCATCGGATTCTGAGCCTCAAATAAAACTTCCAGGCAAACTTTTTGTGTTTCTTGGCAAAAATCAATGTCTCCAAGGAGCTTTATAGAAACAACATTATTAAGTAAAAACTTGACGGCATCATTAATCAGAAAAATGACAGGATCATTAATCTAAAATGTGACATCACTTTTATAATAAAAAGTGGCAGCGTATGACTCTGCATTAGTAACTTCTTCATCAACTTTCGTCACGTCAGCATCTTGATGTGATTTGTGGCGCTGGCTTTTCACTGCGATCATGTAAGGGAAATTTTAAAATATCCGTTTGAAGCTTTATATGTAACAGTAACTTTCTAAGGCAACGGTGGACCTTCAAATGAAAGCTTTTATTTTTTCATGCAATACTTTGAAAATTTCTGTACTTGAAAATCGCGCAATAAATGTACCTTATATTAAACTAAACTGGGAATTTTATCTAAAAATTTTAAATATTTAAAGAAATAAAAATTTTACAGTTAATTTCCAAATGTTCCTCGCGTTAAAATTTTAGAATTTTTTGGCAGAATGTGTTATGTAATAAAAATGGAACATTATATACAAAAATTAGCATTTGTTTAAGAATCTGTTCGTAAATTATTTAAATGTATAACATTTTTTTGTTAGCTAGCGTTAATTGTTTGCATTTTTGAACCCTTATCAATGGTTTTAAATTACTTAATATATTCCAATCATGCAATGGATGCCAAATGTCGCTTAACTATATAAATCTAGTGATGCACTAAGTTTCAGCCTCATCAAAGAAAAATTATGTAGCAAGAACCATTTTTAAATCTCAATACGCAGAAAAATGCATTTTAAATAGCCGTTCGAACTCAAATCACGCTCACTTTAAAACTTTAACCCTTAAAATTAGCTCATATTTATGCATAAATCAAATTTTCTTTCTGTAGCAATGAAAAACAGGTACATTGCAATAAAATTGAGTGAAAAAAATTCGATTTCGGAAATTAAGGTCCGCCATCGCCTGAATTTTACCTTGCATTTTTTTTTAAAGACTTCGATAGCATAATACAAAAGAAAACGTTTCTTTATAATTGTACTTGGTTTGTTCTAACCGTCTTATGGTGTTGCAGAACGTAATGTGTAAATAAAGTGCAACGCGTCCCTGGCTTGGCAACAAAAATTGATCATACACTAACAGTAAGTATCAAATCGAACACAAAATTCCGAGTGACAGGTTTATCTGCATCATTTCCAAAGCACAAATATTTTAACGTTGGTTCAATCAACTTTATGCTCTACCTTTTCAGCTTGCTTCTTAAAAAAATGAAGGTTAAAACGTATGCGTTAAACTAAAAGCGTGTTAACTAAAGTGTTTTTGGAGTCAAGAATTGGAGTTAAACTTCTGCCTCTTAGAGCTATTAAAATATTTTTCCATGTCAAGGGAAAAGTCAGAAATTATAATTTTTCTACCTTCGGTTTTATGTTTTTTTTATATTTTTCTCACAATTAATTTTCCACGAACAAAATGAAATATGCTACCAAGATATGACTTCAAACGACAATTGTTTTAACCTTTGGATATTTATACTTCTTCATGAAGATTTGTGGGGGAGAAAATCTGCATTAATCTTAAAGGTGTTTGAATTCGAATTTCAGATTCGAATTCCTTTTCTCTTGGAGTGATAGATATAATTTGCTTAATATATTACAAAAATTCTTTTTTAAACATGCCTGTCATTCAGTAACGCTATCACTCAATTTCTGTTGACACCACATCTCTCAATTTCATTTTAAAATTTTGAAGCAATATTTTTTTTCATTTGCCATATCGTGTCTATGCATATTTCCTCTAATAAGTCGGTCTTTTGATTCAAAACTGAGCAAAGCGCGAAGAAGCGAAATGTCCACGGAGCTGCCACCTGTTAATACAATCGAAACGAATCAAATAGCAGATGGAGAAAATGAAGGGAATTTATTTCCTTTTTCTTTCTTTTTTTAATGCATAAAATGTTCTTTATTAAGACAACTAAAACGTGCCATGGAATTACTTTGCTTATGTAGAGTATGAGAGCTGAGAAAAAAATATCAACCATTCCATCATATTTCAAGGCTTAACTAAAATGGTTTCCTTATAGATTCTTTTTTTTTTTTCGAAGAGGGGAACGTGACCAGTTAGTAGGCTTTGCTCGCTTCGAAACATGACTAGTAATTTTTGAATTTTTTTCTTTACCATTTCAATAATGTTATTAAGGAAAGTGCTTCCTTTACATAAGGGGTATTTCGTGGTATTAGGCAGATAATGTAGAATTTCTCACATGCATATCGAGTGTGTTTCAAATGTGCGTTACGAAAAAATGTACAGAAATATTCAGTACATATTTTTGTCTGTATATATTTTTTTCTTTTTAACCGATGTTCCATTTAGCCTCTTCATTCCAAGTGTACCCAATTGGGTACCTTTTAAAATACTACTGTTTAAAATGCATTATTAACTACTGTTTGTGCAAGTTAAAAGCTAAAACAACCAGCTGTTTTTGAAATTAATTAACAGATAGTGTATTTCGTTTTAAACATGGAAAACATGCAAATTGGGCATTAATTATTATTCAAACTAATTATTAATTAAAATTTTTTAAAAGCTAAAACACCCAGCTGTTTTTGAAATTAATTAACAGATAGTGTATTTCGTTTTAAACATGGAAAACATGCAAATTGGGCATTAATTATTATTCAAACTAATTATTAATTAAAATTTTTAAAAAAATTATTTTTAGTTATTTTGTTCTGTAATCATTTTTTAAATCAGATAACCAAAAAATTGCGTCAAAATTGTTTGTGCTTAGTTCTGGGGTCTGAAGAGGTTAGGGGGATTGACGGTATTTGGGATTTACTTAATTCTGAGATAATTATACATTTTATTTACTAATTTTCAAGAGCAAAACATTTTTTTTTTTTTTTCAATGTTGAAAAAAATGAAATCAGTAGTGCATAAAGCAGTAGACCATACGAAATAATATCACTCAATCTCTTCTATTGTTGAAAACGTTACCAATAACCTCCCTGTTAGAAATTTCATCATAAAACTACGGTTAAATAGCCGGCAGCAGTCTGTCCATCTAATTCACTGTGAAATTTACGGTTTGGAACACTTTTCTATCTTTACGGGACCTAAACCATTTCCAATCAGCTTGGTTAAAAAGCCATAAACACAAAAGTTTACGGTTTTATAAACATTTAAAAATGGTTTCAAAACTAAATTTTTATGGTTTTTGAACCATTTCGAGGCTTAGAATCTTCGAGGCGTAGAAACCGTAAACGAAGCGTGCGGAATCGAAACCCGGGTATATGGTATACCAACTTTGCGCTCTAATCATTCGGCCTTCTACACCACTCAAAGCGGCCGTTTATTTATCAATAAATCTTCTTTTCCAACAGGAAAACTGTATTAAAATTGAGATTTCAGTTTTTGATTGGATCCAAAGCCATTTTTGGTCTAAATTTACTGCATATTGACGAAAATTATTTTATTTGCTGCAAAAATTAAAATATAAACAAGCTTCAGCAGCTCAAATGATCGGTTCGCTCATTCGCAAACAGTTCGGGAATTCGATGTCTCCAATTTTTGATTTACGTGTGTATGTGTTTCTATTTAGTAACTACTGCTTAAGCCACTTTTTTTTCTTCTTTTTTATATGCACGTGCAGATTTGAACTGATAAATCTTTATTCATATTTTAGCAACAACATACGACCGGTAAGGTCCCACAAAAAAGATGGACGCCCGATTCTTATTGACTACGAGACCTAGTGGCGCTTGTAAATTACGGTTAGTTAAACGTTATTTAGAAGAAACAGAGAATAAACGATTTTTTTCACAATCAGCGGTTTGAGTACCATCTTTTTAATGGTTATTCAACTGTTGTAATTGAATATGGTAAAATAAGAATCAAATAAATGGTTATATTACTGTTTTATTACGGAAGTTTTTAATAGTGTTCCTAAGAAGTGTTATGAAAAAAAAAAAGAGTTTTATATTTTGTAAATTTATTAAAGTAAAATTTCAGTGAGAAGGAAATAGTTTGGTATTGAAAATTCAAAATATCTCAGTTTTGAATCACTTTTTTTTTTTTCCTTTTTTGAAAAGGAATGTTCATGAGGATTATTATTTTTTTCATCTTAGCTCGTCATTTTTACTACATCTGACGTAAAAATCTCAAAATGTTCGCTTTTTTAATAAGCTAACCCCAATCTTGTTTGATCTGTTGCATTAAAATGTATTCAAGTTAGAAATATCTCATTCTATGCCTGAAGAGAGGTCTTTCTGTTTGTCGACGAGAAATTGATGGCTCAAAGAAGGGGATTTATTTTTACTTCAGAGTTTAGCTGAAAATACTTTATGAATGATGAACTGCTGCGTTCATGAAAATAATATTGAGTGGAAATTATTGCACATATTCCGTATGAAACCCTAATTATGAATCAGAGTCATCAACCCGTGTCAATCCATTCAGTAAACACTTTCATACGATTAGAGAAAAATGATTCGTAAAGCTATTATTTAAAGGAAATTCGGGGGAGACGCTTGTTCTCATGCAATGTTGAATTCATCATCACGTCTCGTCTACTAATTTGTACTTGACATTGTAGCAAGACAAGATATGCTTTTTTTAATTATGTTTCACGTTTTTATTCAGTGCTGAATTCATCATAACTTCTCGTCTACTTGTTTCTACTTGACATTGTGGCAAGTCAAGATATGCTTTCTTTATTTTGTTTCTCGTATTTATTCAGTTTTCTAACACATGTTCACTGTAACTGGTTATAAGATACTTTTAATTAAAATTTAAACTCCAAATTATCAAAATATAATCAGGCATTTCATGTTTTAGATGAAGAGAGCAAAATATTTCACCCGCTTTGTTAAAAAAAAAATCTGGGAACACTGAATAACAAATCCTGAACCAACTTTGTAAAACATGAAGATTTTCAGAAGACATACTTTTCTCAAGCAATAAAACAATTCCGTAAATGGTATCTGTCGAAATAAAAATTTACCGGTCACAAATTCAATTTCCCTCCCTAAAAACTCTAAAAATGCAATTTCCTCTCCTTCTTTATTACATCAGTTTAACTTTCCGATCACTTACCGAACAGATCCATATACATAAGGCAAGACTCGCCTTGCTCACGATTCGCCGCGGCGCATGCGCACAAACTCTTTCGCCGCATCGATATTTGCCTTTTGAGAAAGGGAATTGTCACATTTCTCACACGGCGTGGAGAAAAGAGTTGGATCGGTTTGCAGTTGGGAAGCTTGGGAGCAGTGTGGATGTCAAGAAGCAGGGGTGATTTTTCCCTCCGTGCCACCCTTGGGAGGATGAAGAAAATAATCCTAGAGAATTGCTAGGTGAGCGTGTGATTGTCTTTTCCCCAGCTTCCCGCTTAGTGCTCTAAATATATCTTGTAGCACTTTGCGCAAAAGTTGTTTTATGGATTTTCAACAGTCGAAAAAGTAGTGTATTAATTGAAATTGCGGGGATGGTTTCCGAAACTTTTTTAAAAATTATTTCTAGTTTTTAAAAATTAACAACTATTAAGTACACGAATAATGAAGCTAGTATTTTTTCCACTTAAAATTTAAGTACCTCAATGAACTTTCTTGTTTTTACATGGTTTTCTTTAACTTGATTGGTCACGTAAGTTTGTTACGCGGTTTTCGACCACTCTTACTACATAAATTATCTTTAAATTTTGCCCACAAGATTACCTTCGATGACAATACAATATTGCATCCATTTTTTTTTATTATTACGCTAATTAGGAGAAAAATTAATAATTTTGGCTCTGAAGAAATTATCAGAATTTTTTTTTTGTCAAATGGCAACGATAGCTTTGTTTGGAATGTTTGGATGATGCAACGATGTTTTGAATTTTAAAATAATCAAATCATGGCGAAATTTTGTAGATATTTTTAAATAAAACCGTATAACTTAAAACATTTTTACACGGTTTTATTCCATATTACAAAAGAACAAAAACGCCGAATATTAAGATAGTAAATCATTGTTTTAGTGCGGTCTATACCGGGAACAAGACCTTGAGTTTTTTTATTTCTTTTTTTTCTGTTACCTTTTAAAGATATTCTGGTAGTTTAATGCAAATATAATGAGAAAGAAAAACACGTGTAGAAATAAAAACGTTTAATGCTTCTTTAAAAGTTTCCTTTAAAAAAAAGTTTTTAAAGCTTTTAGTTTTTCTTTAAAAATTCAATTTTGGTGGTGTTTAAAGTTAATGCAAAGAGAAAGGATAAAAAACATATAGAAATGGAAACTTTTAATGCTTCTTTTGTTTTTATAAATCATAAAGATTGTTTTTTTCAGTTGTCAATCTTAGATGGAAGCATATTGTTGCTTCTAGCTAAGCCACATGCAAAATTTGAACCTTGAACAAACTTTATTCATTCATTGATTGACATTATACAACGTCCATGTGTTAAATGTTTTTTATGGAAAACATCCATGCAAGTAAAAATAAAACTATTATGATAGTATTTTATATTTTAATACTTGTGCGTTATCTGTGTCATAAATAAGAAATTGAAAATTGAAAAACAAATTAAGCAGATAACAAATTTGACTAGTAAATTAATTATTTTTGCTTTGCTTTGCAAAGCAGGAAATAATCAATGCTTCCATACATTTCTTGATAATAAATAATTAATCTTTGAACAACTTAAACACTTATTTTAGAGTCCGAAGGCACACATTTTAAATAAAATCAACTCGCTTAAATACAATGCTTGATTTTGTTTCAAGGTACTCTTTAACTAATATATCGTTGAAGATAAATAAAGAGTGAAAAACAAAAAGCTTGTATCAACGAAACAAGAATACCTAAAGTCTTGTAACTATCTGTGGTTCTAACGTCAAATTAATTTTTATTTTAGATATTTGAGAGCAAAGATAAACTTTTTGTTTATTAACCTTTGTATAGGGTTTCAAATCGGAGCTTGTTCACAAATTTAAATTTTACATTCTAAATGTGTGCCTAAAGTTACTGCTGTTAGAAAGCTCTTATGTGATTAAAATTGAAACAAGCAAACCTCACACCATAACAGCGCTGCTCTTCCAAATAATAGGCTATTTCTTAATGCAATAGCTTAGTAGGTTTATAAAAATGACACATCTTTTAGAATCAACTGATCATTGGGATAGTAACGCAGTTTAAAAAGGCCCAATTAGTTTGGATATTTTCTCTAGTTTTCTGAAACTTAAAAAAAAATATGTCCAAAAGGATTGCAGTTAAGGGTTCTTACCAACATTATGTTGCTTTCTAATTCACTTTAAACAGGCCACTGCTTTTATTAAAAAAAGCTTAATTTTTTACCCTTTATTTATTGACAAAACTGTAAGGCCCATTAGTTTTTTCGGCTTGTTAATACGGCGTTTAAATATGGCAGGAGATTGAAGTTCAGTTCTATGCTGGTCATTTAAATGTTTAATGGCAGCATTAGCTGATTGTCTTTCGGAAGCTTGCTGACAGTAAAGACAGGAGAAAGATAAGACTGAAGTAATATTTTTGCAAAATACAGTGAATAAAGAAGGAAGTCCCTACGCTAGGTCTTCCAATACAGGTGCCAGTTACGAAAATGACTTTGACCTGAATACATTAAAACATTAAGCTACAATATTTTTTTGTACATATCAGAATGAAAGAACCTCCACGTTCTGCTTAATCCTTTATATACCCGCTTACTTACTTTTAAAATCGTGAATAAGTTTTGTGCAAGGGCCGTGCCCAAAGGGTTGATTTTGTGATTTACACCCCTCACAATGGAAAAATTAGTAAAAGAAAATAAAGGAAAAAATATGCGTTTTTTTCCTTACGGATTACTTTTACTTTCCTTGTCGCTTAAAGTTACATTTCAGAAATGCCATGCATTCACTGCAAAAAATATTAGTATTTCTTCCGAGGAGGCCATAAAAAAATTCGACAGTTTAAGGAGGACAAGAATATTGTGAAAAGAAACTGGTATAACAGTCTCGTTTTTGAGAAAATCTGCATAATGGACGAATTAAATAACTTTATTGGAAAAAAAAAATACTAAAAGGAATGAATGCTATCGTCACCTAGCCGAAATGACTAGTTTGACATATTTGTTCACACGATTTATTTCCTTGACGAAATATGACCTAGGATGGATTTGAACCCCTTTGGATTTGAACCCCTCCCTTTTCAAAGTCCTGGGTACGGACCTTTGTGCCAATTCAGAGGAAAGTCCATGCTGCCAACAAGTTCCCACTCAATATTATGAAACAGTTATAATGAACAGCTACTACATTGGCAAATAGTCTGTTTCATGTAGGAGTTTTCATGTAAGAGATCAATTTTATCAAGTTTAAACTTAATATATGACTTAATAACAAAGTGGGAGAAAGCAGCTTTTTTAGGAGATAACTTGATTTTTTAATTTCATGATGTACACGAATTTGTGGAATTCGATCTTTGTGATACATAAAAACAACATCTATACAAACTTGTCAATTAACTGCTCTTTTACCATAGCTTTCATGGTTGCATGTGCATTGATTTGTATGACACTGTTTTGACAAGGTGTATTCATATTTAAAAACTACTTTATAATTCATCAGACAAATGACAACCTTAATTTGCTACTAGAAAACAAACTTAGAACTTAATTAATCAATTTTCAGAGGTTAAAAGGACAATTAACTCAAAACTTGATTGATCAAAGGTGTACGTGGTCGACGATTTGCGGATTGTGGTTGTCGTATGCCTGCCGTGTTATGAAAGTAAACAAATAAAATGACAGATATATTTTTTTTTAAACTGTGTCACAACAATAACGGATATTGGAATCATACCATGTTTGTGCTTCAGAAAACTGACACCTAACAAGACTTTTTTTTTCTTCCCCATTACGAATCGATAAATTATTAGATTGACTGTGCACAGGAAAGTTCACAAGACCTTAATATTTTTCACAATTTTACTTTGTCTTGTGTATTAAAGTTTCTAAAGCGTTTGAACCATGTTTGGCCAAGCATAAATATTTTATAAAATGTAGCATTATTTGCATTGAAATATGCTTAAATTACATGCATTAAGACCAAAAAAAAGAAAAGAAAAGAAAAAGAAAATTTTTTGCATGAAAAATGTTTTATGGCCAAAATTAATGAACAAATCATTTAGTTGAACAATTCTATTATAATCTTACTTATGTACACACACACACACACACATATATATATATATATATATATATATTATGGAAATTTTGGATGCAAATGGACTTGCCACTTGAGGCACAAATAAATCATTCGTTTTTTGTTTTTGTTTTTTTTGCACATTTTATGTCGTCTACGGGAGTTCTCGACAAACTTATAAAGTCACTGAGCTCCCTTCTGGACTATACTAATTGTTGAATGTCCAGTGGGCCACTTGAAATTATAAAATGGTCCACTCGGTAAACTACGGGTCTTGGGTTTCGGATGCCTGCATTAGATTTTTATCATCTTAAGCATCTGTCTAGAAAGACATAAGTTATGGACTTTACAATGAAAGACAGGCTGGGATAATATAATGAAAATCATAGAGACATGAATTGTTTTCTACTACATTGAGTAGAATTAATTTTTCTTTCAAAGTAAAACCTTATTAATGTTTTTCAGAACCATCGTATTGGCTCAGTTTCAAATGCTTCGAAAGAAAATACACTATTGATCAATGGCATAGCTCTTTCGATTTTTCATGAGTGAAAGCGAGCTCTGTCATAAACTATCAAGAGTTACGACGGTGGAAAGACTCTCGAGTCAGTCAAATAAATTCAATTGTTCGGTCTCTTGTCTATGCTGATCCAGAAACATCGCTATAACTTTAAATAAATTCACTTGCCGGCCTCCTCTGTCTTAAGCCGATGACAAAACATCACTTGAAGTTTTAAATCTTTTGCACAATCCATTTTTTGCTGTCATCGAGTTTCGATTCTTGGGAAAGAATTTCAAGTACATCATGACGGAACTTCGGAAAATTTCTTTAATCCCTTATCGTTCTCAGTTTGCTTTTTTGATTCCCTTTAAAAAATGTTGTGGTTTTTGAAACTGATAGTTCAGTTTTCTTTTTTCTTTTTTTTTTTTTTTTTTATAGAGACTATGTCTTAAGTTTTACGGTTTCGAACTACTCTCATGTTGTCGTATTAGAAAACATTCTACTTTTTGGGCGCATTATTTTTTGTTATTGGTCAGCTTTTTCAACGGAAAGTATTGGTTTTGAATTTTCTTTTTTACTATTTTAACCCTGATGGGCTCTTCGTTCAAGTTTTCAATTTAACACGTTCGCTGCCATTCACTTGAGGATGTGATGGTAGTTAGTGCCCCACTGTAGATGCGGGTTTTTCCCAGAAGCCGATTTACTTTTTCGCGAAGGCCCTGCACTATTATCTGTATAACTCATATCACAGTATTATTTTTTCAATAAAAATAAACTATTAATTTCGAAACCACAATTATTTATACCTAGTTTATAATCATCACTCCATGCCAATACCAGCAGAAATACCCTGCATGCAATGCCAAACGAACTGGAGTGAATAAATTAGAGAATGAATAATTAGTGAAAGATTTCCCCGCGCCAGCGCCTGATCGGCAGCGAATGTGTTAATATTCTTGTTGACTAACCATTTACGTTTAATGACGTTTCATGGCTTTTATTCTTTTAGTTTTTTACATAAATTAATGCTATGAATTTGTTTTTATTTAATTTTGTTTTTCTTAAATTTGCGCACGAGACCTTAAAAGTCAGAAGAAAACATGGACGTTGAAACTTTTGTCCTAAGCGAACTGGATAGAAAATACAACGGAAAAATTTTTTGGTGTTTCAACCACACTTTCAAAAATTATTTGTTTCAGATCTACATTATTTGAAAACAAAACTCCAGTTGTTTTATGTTTTCTTTAAAATTAACGCATTTTTAACACATAAACTAAATTTTAATATGATTGCGCTCTTTATTTCTTTTTATCATTAAATCGTGTGTAAATCCAAAAAATACATGCAGTATCATAATAAAGTAATTGAAAGAACGCT
Organism: Octonoba sinensis; assembly: GCA_038502835.1. Lineage (NCBI taxonomy): Eukaryota > Metazoa > Arthropoda > Arachnida > Araneae > Uloboridae > Octonoba > Octonoba sinensis. The sequence goes on from CM076604.1 coordinate 70,135,534, forward strand.
TGTGGTTAAAAATGATCCCGAGGGCTCTTTAGTGTAACCAAAATGAAAGGAATCCACGGAAATTAAATCATTATTTTGTAATATGTAATGGAGTAAAGCACATGGACATGTTGTAGCAAAAATTATGAAATTTAAACGCTGTTACAAGTTGAAAAGGCTGTTATTATGAGTTATTAGAAGTTTTTCCTTTATGTTATTTACAATATTTTTAGTATCAAGGTTGGTATGCTTTCAAGTTCAACGTGATAGATACCACCGTGTCTTCCTCCGTCGCTTTGTTTGTGTCCTTTGTACGCGCAATAAGACCTCATAACATAATTTTTTGACACTGATAGAATATAATAGGAATTATTTATGTATATATTTGTATTGTAATTAATTTTTATTTTTATTTTAAATTTCTTGGCGTGCCAGGAAAATGCTATAACGCATCAAGTTTAACTCTCGAGCTGACCAAGCTTGGCAACATTGTCCTTAACTATTGAACTAAAAAAAAAAAGATACCGATTGTATTTATCATGATAAAGGTTCAGAGAACGTCCATTTTAAGTATGTATGATAGTCTCTAAATTTTCACAGTAAATTATTATTGACACTTGCATACTAAGGATGTTACAAGTTACGAATGGAATAAATTACAACTTTCTATGAGACGCTAAGAAATTTCATGTCATCTGGGTATGAGAATCAGAAAAAATGGCTACTGAAAATTAAGAGAGCTATATTCGCCTTTCCCTGTGTCCTTCAAACAGCATGAACAAAAATCACAATTGTTTGACACGCCTATAAGATATTCTAGTTTGATTCAATTGTACTAACATCAACAAGCACCTCAAATATATCTTATTATTTTATTTAAGTTATATTTTACTAGAACCTATTCAACAAATGTCTCGAAATATTTTAATTTCCAGCTGTTTTCTTTCTTTCTTTTATTTATTTATTTATTTATTTGATTGCATAGGGCTCTTAATAATACATCTGGTTTTTTAGGACAGAAATATACCATTGTTTGGTCTCCCTAAAAAAACTGCATACATAAACAATCATTTAAAAATACAATTCTGAATTAAATATGGTTTAGTCTTACTGTAATACATCGCTGATCACCTAATGTATGCAATGATTGGAATGGGCCTTAACGTCCTACCACATTTATCTGTGCCCTGGAACAATTCCCAAACCATTCCCGAAAATCTTTAATCTTCAGTCGTTTACCCTGTTTTTTTATCCTTCCGCAATGAGGCTCTGGAGAAATGGTGTATTTTAAATTAAGAGAAAATTATTCCCCATTTTCTCGACTCGAGTTCCGGCATTACGGTCAAATTCCAATAATCCCAACTCGAAACCTCCTAGAGGCAAAGGGAAGGTGCCATTACACTATTATCTTCTAATGCAGAGGCAATGCTGATTGGTCGCAGATAAGATAATAGAAAGAGCATTAATTAGTGTTCTTAACGAGCGGATGATATCGACTTCTCTTTGAGGTAGGGTGGAGTGTCAAAGTGGGAAATTTTCCTCAGGATTGGTCACAGTTAAAGCTGTTGAATGGAGACTTTCCTTTGTGAGAAGAGTTTAATACATTCCTTGAAATTTATTATAACTGTTATGACTAATAATCTTCATCAGATATTTTCAAAAGTGATAAATTTAAAATAAAATGTTTCGGTTTTGTATTGTGCAAAAGGTTATTTGAGCATCAATATTCTTAGTGCTTGCACAATTTTAGGTTGTTTTATGAGAATGAAAACTGATAAATGTGATTTTTAAGAAAATATAAATGGAGAAAAGTATGAAAATGTGCCAACCTTTTATTGAAGTGTGCTAAGGTGTTGCTAAAAGAGCTAAGTAGGACATAACTGGGTACTCTCGTACTAATGGAAACCTAATAAACAGAAATCAATTTTAAAAAGGGATCAGTACATACGTTTGTTTCTAAATGTGTTAGTCATCGATAAAATTCATGAACGTGTAATGTAATAAACATACAAGCATGTGTCATTTGCTGTTTTATCAAATATCACGGTAGGATTCTCCAATTTTCGTCTGAATCGATTCGACGAAAAAAAAAAACCTTTTTTTTTTTTTCATTTGTGAAAACTAAGGACATATTTTTCTTAAACATATCTTCATAAAGTAGAATTTAACAAATCAGTGGCTAACAGTGCATGTTAACCTCTGTGTCTAAATCTGTTAGTCGTTGATAAAATTTATGGAAGTGTAATGTAATAAATATACAAACATGTTTTAGTTGTTGTTTTCTCAAATATCACGGTAGAGTTTTCTTATTTTGGTCTGAATCGATTTGACGAAAAAAAACAAACATTTTTTTTTTTTTTTTTAATTTGTGAAAAGTAAAGACATATTTTTCTGAAAAATGTCTTCATAAGACAGAATTTAACAAAATCAGAGGTTACCAGTGCATGTGCTGCTGTTGTATTTCATGAGTTTCATTCCTTATCAATATTATGCCATCATTTTTTAAAATAATAATGCATTCTATACTTGTATAGTATGCAATTAGTGCATTGAACTTGCAATTGGAACTTACGTTGCTTGTGCTGACTATACGAATAATCGATTATTTTCTTCAGAAAACTATATTTTCATACAATAAATCTAAACATGCTTATTAGAAAGAGCTAACATATATTTTTTTGTCTACTGCTTGGTTGACATAGTACATAATTTCCCCATTGTACCACTTCGTTTTGTTTTCCCTCTTTTTTTTTTTTTTTTTTTGCTTTCAAAAATTGAGACAGCTCCTAAAGATCCGTAAATTAGAGAAGACTATTTTATCCTTAGTTACTCCTAAAATTACACGTCCAACCATTCCCATTAAACTCCCAATAATTATTTTATTCAAAGTTCTGTAACTGTAATTAAATGAATCAGCTAGCCGCAAATATTATCTATATTTGTACCGTTCTTTATCTTTTATGAGTGGAGGCACAAGAGATATTAAGATAAAATAAATTTATATAATTTCCACTTCATTAATGGCAAGCTTTATTAAATTAGGGAATTTATTAATACACATTGTTTATTTGTTTTTTATTTGTAGAATACAGCATGAAAATTAGTTTTAGTAAAACAACCAATTTATAAATGGAACTTATTGTATTTTATTAATTAAATTTTAAACATGATCACATTTAAACGCTTTACTAATTCAAGAATATTAATTGTATGCATAGGCCAAGGAAGGAAATAATTTTCATTCTTCGGATAAGCCTGCCATAAAAGCTGGTACATCCAAGTTTTCCAATAAGGGAAGCGAATTTCTGTGGTAGCATGACTACGAAACAAAAGCGATATACAAACATATTGTCGATATGCTGCAATCTTCCCATTTCATTTGAAACACCATGGAAAATCAAAAACAGATTTTAGGTTATCCGAGAAAAGAGTTTTTCAAAGTACATCATTTTTCTACATTTGTTATTTACCTTTTCCAATACTCAATAAATAGGTTGTTGTTCAACAGCGATAAAGCAAAGAGGAATAAATTTGCTTAAGCATCCGATTTTTTTTTTTTTATATGCTGTCGAAAAACTTAGTTGTTTCTAATGAATGAAAATCAAAGTGATAATTAAGGAAGTAGTTTTAAACCTCGAAAACAATTATTTCAATGTTTCATCTTTTGCAAACGAGTGTATCAATTAGGTTTTCTTCGCATCATCATATATGTATGTTTATATATATATATATATATATATATATATCAAGGGTAGCTTTTTCTCCCATATTTTTTTTTTTTTTTTTGAGATAGATGGCACAATTGACTCCTTATAAGTATTTTTTTTATGTGGGAATAAAGCTGCCTAGTAAAATTCTGGAAGTCAGTCATCAAATATAAGGGGGGGGGGGGGTTTAGAGCTCATAATTTCGCACTATCCCATTCTACAAATTAGGGTAGAATTCTAAAAAAGAGAGATCGTATTTGAAGGTTGTCTAAAAGAAGGAGGTATTTCATAAACGTAGCTATGCATTGAATTCCATTACTAAGAATGAGATGGCGTGGCATGATAAAATTAACTCTGCTAAAAGGCCAACTATAATTATGACACGAAACTTAGACTCCTAGGCATTTTAAAGTGAAAACCATTACAGTAAGTTTTATGCATATGATTATTTTAAATTTAAAAGAGTACGAATTTTAGCATTTTTTGTAATAGCTGATGAGTTTGTCTCAAAGCGAAGTGAAACTTAAATAAAAAGCATTTTCTATAGTAGTTGTCCAATTAGGCTCACAGAAAACGAAAATTTAAATTAAAAGTATTTTCTGTAGCAGCTGCTCCGCTGGGCTAAGATTTAAATTAATAAAAAAAATATACACAGTAAACGAAAGAATTCTGCTCATTAAAAGCTAAGAATTCGTCTTAAAAACGTCTCAAATTAAACTTTAAATTTTCAGTAGTACTTGTATTCCGCTTACAGCAATTTAAAATACATATAAAAAGTATTTTCTATGCAACTTAGCGATTTGGTTCACAATAAAATGAAATTTAAATAAAAAGTATTTTCTACAGCAGCTGAGAAATTAGGATCATAGCAAACCAAAATATGAATAAAAGAACCTCAGAAACTTAGACTTTTGCAGATTATGTTTTTATAAATGTAGCATCAGTTTCGTAGGAAAACATGTAGAAACAATGAATTGAAACAATTACTTTTGTTCAGTTCTTCCTATAACGTAACACCTATAGCAAAACGAAAATAAGTTGAAAAAGCACAGCACATATTTCAAAAATCAATTACGCCAAGGTAAGTTTTAACCGCTAAAATAAAAACGGAAGAAGGGGAAAGAAAAAAGAAAATAAAGAAAGAAAGAAAAAAGAAACTGCTACAAATCGAAAACGAATCATAGGAGAACCAAAGGCTATGCATGTATATATATGTAGATAAATATACAAACCGAGTAAATCTGAGCGTTACACCTGAAGCAATAGTGGTTCGTTGCTATAGCAACTTGGAAAGAAAATGGTACTCCTTTTTCATGCTGTTGTCAGTGAAATAGGGCCTAGAAATATGTTTATGTTTCTGAAAAGAAATGAAATAAAGCTCATCACGGAACAGAGAAAAAATGTTCGAATAGATTGAGAGTAAAACAATTCAGACAGAATAAATATATCTTCCAGCCATTCTATGTAAAAGCAAGCGTTAAAAAAAGATGAAATGTTCGAAAATCCCTACGTATAGAGGTCGTTCTGAAACAATCACCACATATACGAATAAAATATTGGTAAATAAAGGTCAGGAGGATCTTATGTAAAATGGGTGAAATTATTCGAAACTTATTTTAGATTATTGCCAATTTTAAAACCTCGTAATTCTGGCTAGGAAATGAAGTAATGGTCATTTTGTTGTGCTAGTTTCCGGAATATATATTGGTTATTTCCTTAGAATTCGACGTTCACTTTTTATTCTTTACTTTTCCGCGATATGTATATTTTCTTTATTTTAGACTATGGCTAATTTTAAGGTTTACGGTTCTCATAAAACGCCGAAGTACAATTCGCTTCTTTTATAAAGTTTTGTAAGTTTATGAGGTTAAATTTCTTTACAGCTTATTATTGCTTTAATTTTATGCGCCAAGACAGAACGGCCTTCCGTCCTTTCGATTTTCTTTCATATTACATTACAAGTATTTGTTCGAAATTTTATTATTCAAATTAACTTCTATTTTTGAAACATGTGTTTGAATATTTTAACAGATGTTTGAGAATTTATTGCTGTTAGTCACTTTTTAAATATTTTTAACTTCGATTTTTTTAGACAATTTAGTTTTTAACTAATTATGATGCCAGTTTTACCAATATTTAAATAAAATTTTGACTGTCAATCCTTTCATTTTTACAAAACTGAAAATGTTAAAATAGTTTGCACTGAGAATTTTTTTTTCTGAATTAAATGATCATTATAGATACGTATTGCATAAACGTCATAATTCTATTTTATTTGTGTTTCTTTCCTAATATCTAAGCACATCTGAAAATTTACAAAATTGTAACTCAATATTTGAAAAATACTTATTTTTATTAGGAAGTACAGAAGTCTCCAAAATTTTAAATCAATTATTTACAATTTCTTACTGCAATGAAAAAACTCATATTTTTTACTATACATTATCGCTAAAGAAAATTAAAAGATTCCGATTGATATAATTTTCTTTCTCTAGAATACTGATAAAACAATATATTGCTTTCTGAAGAGTTATAGATACGGAAAATAAAAATTTGGAAACAGTGAAACTTTAATTGTGTGGCACTTTAGTATGTGACAACTAGCTTTGATTTGTTGCTAAATTCATAATTTCTAACAATATTGCACCACAAATATATGTAGTACAGCATTAATACAATATGTGTATATAGCATTTTAAACATTATTTTCTTGAACTTGGTTATCAGTTTCTTCATTAAACCACAAAATATGTAATTTTTTTCCAAAGGTAAAAACTAAATAAACGTTTTAAGATATTAAGCTATGAAAATTAATATTTAGTAGAAACGAAGAAATAAAGCCTTTACGACGTATCACACGCAAAGACCTTTATACTTTAAGACTATCCGTAATTAAAAACTATCTAACAAGAGAAATGTATTTTTGGAATGATCAATTACTCCGGTATAATTAATAGAAATTTTTACTAGTGACGATAAAAACTGCTATTGGCTCTTTGTTTAGAGTTATTAAAAAATAAATAAAATAAAATAAATAATGAAACTGAAACAGTTTTAAAACTTTGCATTTATTATGCCTGAAATGCGCCAGAGCAGCATATATTTGATGAGACAGTGAAATGGATATTTATACTATAAGTCAGTGTTTAGGCATTAAATGGGATAAAATAGATATTATCTCTCTATATTTCGTATGATTTAGTAGTATAATACCGTCAATTCTTGAAGATGAATTTTCCGATAGTAATTTTACATGGCAAAATGACCTGTTTTTGCAAATCAAGAAGAACGTGGCTCAAATTCAACAGAAAAAGAAAAGAAAAAAACTGAGAACAAATTATCCTTAGAAATGAATTTCACGAAAGCATTTTTTTTAAGCTTAACGATTTAAAAATTAACAAAAATTAATCAGATAGAGAGAGAGAGAGAGAGAAGAAAAAATGATAGTCAAAAGTCCTGCATCTTTTTCTCAACCTTTCGAAAATGGGGACCCCTTTAAAAACCCAAAACATGTATAAAAAGCCTTGCGATACCCTTGATGCTACATTTTCTTTATACAATACCAAGTTCTGTAACATTTGATGATAATTTAAGGTATTTTGTTTCATAAAATCATAGTTTTTTTCTTTTTTGTTAAGATTACGACCTCCCTCTCCCATACCTAAACACGATCACCCTGAGGGTCGAGACCCCCAGGTTGACAAACGATGTACCTAGGGAAAAGGGCTTCGTAGGGGAAAAAAAGTTTCCGAGGCAGATTTCAGATGTTATTGGTGTAGGTGGGTGGGACGATGGGAAGGGGGGGGGGGCAGCTATAAATATGGAAATACTCACATTTTCTTCATTTCAATAGCTTCATTTTAAATGTTTTATTCATTAATTGTAATGTAATTGATCGTTTTTACTAAGCAATGTTTTTACAAGAACTTTAACGTATTTCTTATGTAATTATTTTTTTTATTAACGTATTTATTTTTTTGAAAATATTTTCCTTTCTTTCTTTGTTTTATTTATTTATTTATTTATTCATTTTTTAAAAATTTACTACTTTTTTCAGAGCAGTATAAAATATATATTACTCCCATTTATTTAGCACCCATTTTAAAGAGAATTTATTATATTAAATAACTTTTTTAAAAAATACATAGCATCGTAAATCAAGTAAATCAATTTATTATAAAACTTCAGATTTTTTTAAAGTGGAATACATTTGAAGAAAAGTTTCCTAAATCTGTGCCCTACCTTCTGTGTTATATCCAAAAGCCTGCTATGAAAAATTCTGAGCAAAATTCCGCACATAAATATTAACTTTATGGGTATTGTTTTTTCGGTACAAATTTATCAACCATATGCCTATTTCTAGGAAAACAATATATAACACAGAAAAATAAAGAAACCCCTAAAGATCTCAAAATAAATGGGCAAGATAAATTTTTGAAATTCCATTTTCTTACTAGACTTTTAGGAATAGCAGTCCTAAGAGACTTGTCCAATATGATGCCAGCTATTTATTTGAAAGAACGCTTACTGTCAAATCCCCTTAGTCTTCTTCCATCAGAACAGTGTTTTCGAAGCTTTTAGGCTTTCCAATATATATTTTTGAAACAAAATATGAAAATTGATAAAAGTGGTCTCAGCATATTGATAATACGATAGGTAATCGCTAATTCTACCCTGTTATTTCTCTTGTGTGAAGTATTATTCCCTTATCTTAGTAAATTTTACCTCAGAAACAAATATTTGTTTTAATGCGGAATTTTAAACACCTTAAATCAAAACCAGAAAATTTTCTGCAAATTACTTCGCTGCAGTGTTTACTATTTCTAAAAATTATTATTTATCAGCATGATTTTTGAAACTTTTATCTTAAAACAGTTACTAGCTAAAGTGTTGTACAACTGCAAGTTATGACCAAATAATTAATTGATTAAGTAATTAGAAATACCACATTTTAAAATTATTTAAAAAAAATGTTGCTTAGAACATACGTACTAGTTATTCCTTCAATTTATTGGTTCCTTAACTTAAAATTTAACTGTTACAGTGTCCATTACAAGATTACTGCTAATGAAATCTACCTCAACGTACTGTGTCTGTTTAAGGATCTGTTACAGTTCTGTTTGCAGATTTAATGTTAAAAATGTACGTTTTCACAACAGCTTCCCCCAGTCCTTCTAGTTTTAAAAAGAATTTCAGTGATGGTGGTACGCGTAGTTTTCGACTCTAAAAAAGGAACTACAGTTCTGCCATCAATCAAAGCGATCTGCCTGGCAGAGTGCCAAGAAGCATTCATTCATGTTCAAGGAAGGAACTGCTGGTATAAGGAATGCGCCGTTTTTGTTCTCGTTCTAGTTCGTTTAGCATACCTGATTTCTTTTGAACTGATGCTCTGTGCCAGTTTATAAATTTTGTTGTTTTCAACACACAAAGAAGCAGACATTCTGATTCGCGTACTAAATAAACGCACCTGCGAAACGAACTTCTCTAAAACTCGAATGGATTCGTTCTTTTCTGCCATGCGTAGAAGCGTCCAGATGTCAAAAATCCGTAATCGAACTGTACAAACATTTCATTTCCACATGGAAATAACCTATCACAAAAGCCTGTAGTATCTGATTTACCAACCCCAAAGTGATGGTTTGAAAAGCCATCGGAAAATAGCTTTGTTGTACTACAGTGGGCTTATAAATGCAAAATTTACCTAACTTGCATTCTCCTACAACAATAGCTGTTGAGTAACGAACGCAAGTATGAAGCTAAAAATATTCCCTTAACACTTCTTTTTACAATGATCAGCATAATGTAGCAGCAAACGTCAGCAAAAATAAAGGATGATCTTCCAAGCGCCACACAGTGGGGAACATAGTTAGAGGAAACAGTTTCAAGTGCCACGCGTGCTCTATCTTTCTGCGATCTGAAGTTATGGGGGTGCTACGCACGTGATTAAGTGGCTGCCTTTATCACTACCACTATACCGTGCAAAATTCTTGTTATTGTTTAGTTTATAAGCTAGAGGAAGTATGCATATAATACAAGGCGGTCAGGAGAGCTTAAAGTAGTTTAGGTATATTCTTCAGTTTCTTACAAATTAAGGGAAATTAGATTTAAAATTTTACTTTCATTACGAAAATCTCACAAAGAGATTCCTTTCATTTAGTTTAATAATTTTCATGAAAGTTTTCATCATTACTTTGTGTATATTTAAAATTTAGTTTCATAAGATCGTGAACTTTTATTACTGCGTATCTTTTCGTGAAGCCCTGTAAATAAAACCCAGAATATAAAATTGGTTTCCTCAGAAACAACTTCTTTAAATGAAGTAATTATGTTGATCTTTTCATGAAAGGAGTATTTTTTCTGAGTTTGTTGATTTTTGAAAATTCACGCTTAAAGAAGCCAAATATAAAAGCTGCGCATTGTGTTTGAGGATGTAATATAACCGACGTATATACAGTAAAACCTGTAAAGTTGGCCACCTTTGTAAGTTGGCCACTTCTGTTGGGAATGGAATTAGCACTATATTATTTAATGTATAGAAACCTTTGTAAATTGTCCACCTAAGTTGACCACCTGTCCAGGAGCAAGGGGGGAAATCATGGGAGGAGGTCAAACAATTTCATTTCCAAATGCTCAAAATTATTTTCAAGAAAAAACAATTTTCAATTGAAAAGTAATTAATATTCACTCATTATTATTAATATTAATTACAAATAATCACTAATAAATAAATATTTTTATATTTCATTACAATTTAATGACATATGGCATTAAAATGAAAATTTCCTGATCTCTAATGGGGGGGGGCTTAAACACCCTGAGCCCCCCCCCCCTTTCCTACGAGCCTGCACTATTGCGTCTATATTGATCACTTATGTACGGCAAATTTGGGTGGGAGTATTATAAAAAAATCTTATTAAGTTGACCGCCTAATTATTACTATATTTATTTGTTTATCCATTTTTACAAAGATAAAAAAAAAACTTAAATAGTTTCTCCAGGAAATTTTTTATGTTATAATGTTGGACCAGTATTTGTTTGGATGGATAAAACATCAATATAAAGTTTGCCTAAACCTCTGGTGTAAGTTAACCATACGGGAAAAGTACTATGAGCACTCTTTTGTTCTTTAAATAAGTTACTTCTTTTTCTTCTAATTGATCTATTTTTGAAAAGTTATGTATTTTTAGGGACTCATTACCAGCAAATAAGTAAAATAACATATTTATCTTTATTTTAAGTAAGTGCTTTAATTTTAAAGTTGTATAGGATACATTGCAAGTCATTCAGATTTAGTTTACCTAATGATATTTTAGGTATTTGTGAAAAATTGCTAATTATTAATTTTAAAGTAACGTTAATTCATGAAGTTATATTTTAATTAGTTGCAAATGAATAAACGCATTGTGTTAGGAATGAGAAAAAAATATCCATTCTCTATAAGTTAACCACTTGTGTAAGTTGGCCACTAAAGTGCTGCACCGCAAGTGGTCAACTTACACAAGTTTCACTGTACAGAAATTTTAAGGAAACATTATTTTGAAAAATTAGTCTGATATCATTAGAGAAAACTATCAAATAGTGGTTAAACAAGACTATTCAGTGCATATCAATGCAATATTTAACAGTTCCCATCGCCTGATATTCTCATTTAGACTGTCAAGATATACTAGATTTTGAACAATACTTAAATTTTATCGAATTTAAATTTTATTTTTGCATTCTGTCAAATCTGTTGTAAGGGTACTACATCGAGTGTACCAAATAAATAAATAAATAAGCATTTAAATAATCAATAGAGTTTGAAGTAACAGGTTCTCTTAACACACCGGACCGCGTTATATGCCGGGTTATACGATATCTAAAAAATAAGTGTTATGGTAACTGAATGTTTGCAACGCAACTCAAACAAAAACAAACCAGATTTTAAACATAGTTAAATGAAACAGAAGTTATTGATTGCCTATAATGTTCGCCGTTTCTTCATTTTGTTTAAGAACTAGCTTGCTGCTAAGAAACATCGCAAAATACCAATAACACATCACAACATAAAAAAATTGTTAATCGTTGTTTGATACTTAGAACTCTTATTTATTAATGGCTTGAAAGGTCCATGTCGAGATACTTGATTAATGTGTTTCCGATCTTTCCGTTTCTCGAATGTATTATGCTGCATTGCCCGGTTTCAGAAGAAACGAGTTTTCGCTAAAGTAGGCAGCCTAAAATGTTCATCTTTAATGATCCATTGCATTAATTCCGAAATGCCTGGAAAGAAATTTGCTGAAATTTGTGCTTTAATATTAAATGAGTCATGGAAATTGAAGAAACTTTTCGTAGGGAGTTTGAATGTTGTGTGAAGTTATTGAAAAATTGTTGCTGCGAAGAAAATATCAAATAATATCTTCCGCGGAAGTTTTATGATGCTTCATAAAAGTAAATGAACACGAAATATGCAACAAATAAATAAAAATCTGTTTGGTAACGGCTGCCTGTTGTATACTCGTTTTAAAATATTTTCGCAAAATGCAGTTTAGAAGTAATTTTTATGTAAGGGAAAGAGGGTAAGATGACGAAGCGGGTAAGGTGACAAACTTGGTCTTTCTTCAACTCATTGATTGATCTGTCCAAGCTGACCCTCGGACTCCGGCAATGAATGACGAAATTCACCTTAAGAATGTCTGGTCGAATTGTTTTACAAGAAGAACACTAATCTCAGTGTTTTCTCTCCATTTGTTTACAATTTATGAATTTTACAAGGTAACGGATAACTCGAAGATTGCGAGTTCTTTTTAATCTTCCATAAAATTTTCTTGTCCCGCAGTGGACCGGTCGGTAGAAGCTCGGTTCCCGCAGAAGTGAAGCAACATCGACAGAGGTCAGTGTCTATGAGGGTGACGACCTCTCGCGACTGGTTGCCGTGTACCGCGTACGCTAAAGGGAGCTGGTGCACGTTAAAGCCGTCGTGGCTCGAATGTCCGCCAAGTGAAACGATACCTCTAGGGGTGCCAATCCCAGGTGACGTTCTCTCATCTCGGAGCTGGTTCAAAAAAGTAAGAGACCACATAAAAGGGGCGGAAGTCGGACTCCTGCCTATAAGGGATTGACCCCGGGGCAGCGCACCCATTCTTCTTCTCTTCGCGCGTGGACACGACACCAACCAACCAACCATAAAATATTCTTAAAATGCAGCTTGTAATGTAAAGAACCATGTGTGGTAGATCTTGTTTTCGTGAAGTTAGAGCAATGATAATCGAGCAGACAGTAGAACCTAAATAAACTTCAATTGAAAACCAAAATGGAGGTGTGAGGTAATTTTAAGCAAGTAGCAGACAAAATGCAGGTCGAGAAGAATCTCTTTTCGTACCACAACATTTCCGGATAGTCTTGATCTGCAAAACAAAATAAAGATAAAGCAGATAAAAAATATTATCATATAATGTGCCATACTTTTATTATTCGGCTCCTTTTTCGTCGCCTTACCCCTTGAATCAGATGAAATGGCTAAAATTATTATTATTACTTTTTTATTATTTGGTGGAAATTTTTGTTATAATTCGACAGGCTGTACTGAGAATTTCATCATTTTTTAAAACGAAACATTACGTTTTAAAAAACATATCATCCTTCTAAATTTCAAGTTTTTTATCTATTTCTTAAGTCAAGGAAAACACCTGAAGATTAAGCTCGTCACCTTACCATAACTTCTCCTAAATAGTTAGGGTAAGATGACAAGATCTCCTAAAAAGTCATCAGGTGTACTGTCATAAGATGTATCGCACTCTTAGAAGAATAGCTGGACAACTCAAAAAGTCATCATTCGGAAACCTCTTCTCACAAACAAATTGAAGATTGCTGTTTTAGTAATATTATAACTGCAACTGGAACCGACAAGCTCATATCTAACTTATATAACAACTTCATTGGTCATTGCTTTTAAAAAATAAATTTCTTTTTCTTTGTCCTTTAATTCACAGATTTTCAGTTGTGAAAGTGTTCTTATCGCGCGATATGGGACAACTTTAATCTCTAGTTCTCAACTGTAATTCAATTTTTGCCGTTTAAAGCGATTTTGCTTGACAGCCACATGATACATAAAAAAATCTTAAAATTTAGATCTTGATTCATCAAGTTATTTCAGTATGTAACAAGAAAGTTAACTGTACGCGTATGAGTGTTTTTTCTATATATGAATCTTATAATATACAAAACACATGCATCAAATTTTACCTTAATGTTCATTATTTAATTGAAAATAAATAAATATAGGCTACATATTTTTGTCTCCTAAATTTGAAGAAAGAAAAATATAAATGGGAAAAGACAACGATCTACTCTTAGCCTACCTAGCCGTTAATAATGGCCTAATGAGTTTTCTGTTTGAGAAGACATTGTCGTCCACGTGCCAGTAAATTCTACAGAATCCACACTGAAACATTTTCATAATAGAATTTCCCGCAAGGAGAAATTAACAATGTATGTATAAGGGCGATAAAATGAGAAATTAACTAAAAGGTTGTCATAAGCTGGACTGAGTTCACTGCTGGTTGTTTGTCGGTCCAATTTCACTTTTGCTGTAGTTTTGTTGACCTTTTATTTAACTCAATACGAAGCTAACATTTGGTGGGGGCAAGTCGCAAATAGATAAACCCTATCAGTTTGTAGGGTATGAAACAGATGCGTCTAGAATATTTGTATCGTTGCTGTACATAATTGAAAAATATTTTGTTTTGAAAAAATACCTGCTGAATGAAGAACTGGATTTTAATGTATAAATTTTGAAACAATGGAATGTACCCTCGTGATAAAAGGCCATATTTTACCACTGCCTTAACACACTCAAAACAACACTGCGACGACTTTAGTTGCGTTTCTAACAAGGATATTTTTTCTGTTTACTCTTATTGACCAGCGTATTTTTACCATAATTTTAAATACAATAACAATGCCTGTATATGTGTTTATTTTTCAACAAGCTTTTATTAAACTTTTATTTGTTTACAAAAAAATAACTCATAATGTACATCGAAGTTGAATTTTACATTTTTGTGCACATCTGCTTTCCATAAATGTATAAGAGTTTTGTTTGGATGGAAATTCATCCTTAACTTATTTTTCACCTGAAAGAAAATCAGTGAAATTGAAACTCAACTTCTTCAGCAGTAACAATACAATGCTATTTTTTTCCATAGCACTTAAACATCAACTAAAATCATCGTAGTTCTCTGAAATAGAACACCCGTTGTTCCAAGAATTTCAGAGTAAAACCACATCTCTTCTCGGAACATGTGGATAGCTGCGAAAAGAAGTGATTTGCCGAGTTCGCACAGTGGCCTTAAACCTCCATGTCACCGTGGACGAGGGTAATTTACGCCAAGGTGCGATTCCACTTTTCTTTTTTTCTTTTCCTGTTAGCGCAACGGAAGAAGGGGATCGGGATGCAAAAATAAAAAGAAATCTCCAAGAAAGTAATCGAACTAAAAGTAAATTCACTAAATGGGGAATAATGGAAGGTACGGATTTTCCTGGCAGAGGAAATCTTAGTGGATGGTAAGAAGAGGGGTGTGAACAAGAAATTTAAGGCTTCCATTAGGGAGTTTGTGGGAAGATTGGAATTTTAGTCTCACATTTCCACATTTTTTTCAGTATTCTTAGAAAATAGATTTTTTTTAAAGAAAACTTCTTCCTTTAGTGTCTAAGATATTTATAGGTAGTCTTACCGTAATATACAATGTTACTAAAATAAAGTTGTCCCTTTTTAATGGATACCTTTTCGTCTAATTTCTGTTTAGGTTTTATTCTAAAATGGTAAATTAAAATTATGAAAAAAGATTTGGCACAGAACTACGAAAATCTTTTTTTTTTTTTTTTTTTTTTTTTTGTGGATTGCAAATTTTTTCCCTCTGTCTCAGCGCTGATTTATTTTAATTCTTCACGTAAAAATAAATTTTTCAAAATAACAAAAAGAAAAAGCATTTATTTACTGATTTATTTTTAATAGAATTGGAAACGTTCTTCCTTTCTTTCTTTCTTTTTTTTTTTTTTTTGTTAGGCGTTGTTTTTGTATTAACAGCACAAAATTTAGTATAATGTTTTCTACTGATTTCAGATGTGTTATAACTTTTCTGTTGCCATAGATCATTAGATCGATCATTGGAAAAAAATCCGTCAGCAACATCTAACAAAACAGCATACAAAAGATAGAACGCATATAGAAGACATTATTAAAGTCATAGCAGACAATTAATTCAGCAAAATATGTTAATGTTCGATGATTTGCGTGTGCTTAACAATGTAGTCATTTCACAGAAATATGATCATGCATACGCCAAAACAGAATACTTTGACCACATTAAAGAACATTAAATATTGTATTTAAAATAGAAAGCAATCACATCATTTAAAATTGAAAAAACAAAACTGCATCATATAAATACAGTAGTAGGTCTTTTACCTCTCTCTCCCTTCTCCTTTTTTTTTCTTTTCTTCCTTTTCACTTATTACAAACGTACAGTACTTCTTCGTAAAGGATTATTTAAAATAATTAATTTTTTTTTGGATTGGATATCCTATCGATGCTGCTATATACCTCATAGATACTTTATACAGGACAGAATACGCATAGATATCACACCTACAACACCGCTAGGTAATGATGCGTTCAAGGGGAAGAATAAAAATAAAGATGGAAAAGGTAAATGCTACGTGCTTGATGTCGTGCAAATAGATTTTCATTTAGTTTCAAAAGTAAAAATAGTCTTTTCAAGAGAATGCTAGTTTTTACAGATTAGTTTCATTTTTAATTTGTTGAAAATAGATCATAACTAAATAACTTAAACTTTCCTATAGCATACATTGTTAAAATAATTTTCAACTACTATTTTTTCCCTTCCGTAATTCATACAGCCTTCTCATAATATTTCATCTTTCATAAAACCATAAAACTTAACCACTTACTTAAAGCTTTTATTAATATTGAATGAATCAATAGTAATTTGGTCATAAGAGAGCTGTATTTCAAGAAATACAAATAAATAAGTAATTTCAGCATTTTTTTTTAAATTAAGATTTTGTTTTGAATGAAGTTTTAGAGAAATAATGAAGTTTAGAGAAAACGTCCTTTGATTACTAAAGTAAGATGCCAAGTTATATTTAACCGTCACAAAACCTGACATACCCTTGAAACAGATCTCCCCTAAATCGTACACTGCCTTTCTAATACTTTGTGCGTCATCCAGGTTAAGCCATGCTTATGTAAAACTTTTGTCAATCTCTCACGTACCAGCGGGAATTGTCACTCCACCATAAGAATAACGCAAGCATCACACCCAAGTAAGAAAAAAGAAATATTGAAAAAAGAAAGCACGTTTAGATGGCTTTACTTACTTCCATAAAAGCAATTTAGGGACTAATCCCAAGCCACCTCTTCAGTACGAAAACGGGTAAAACTGTGTATAAAAACGCTTCTCAAATCGCGTCGCAGTTAAAAGATTACGGCAAATAGATTCCGCTCGCCGGAGAAAGAAAACCGGAGGAAACTTTTAATGAATGAAACAACTTTCCTCAACTCTTTTCTCAGTTGGAAAACGGCTGTAGAAAATAGTTGTCATTACCCACTGCATTTTATTTTACATACGGCTTCGTAAAAGGGATCGTCTGCAAAATTTGCCATTGCTGTAACCAGGCTTAATTTCTAACAAGAAGGAAAGCGAAGAAATGGTATTCTTTAGAACATTTTTTTTCTTTCTAATAGTACTGAATATGGTAACTAACCTTTGAATACCTAGTGCATTCCCCGGAAATCGACAAGTAGCACCACTACCTGCGGATGCCATTACCACTTTTAAGAATTTTTGATTCTCTGTTTCCCCTAGACTGTACGCGGATGAGGGATTTCCTATATATTTTCTTTCTAATGGGGCTGCAGTATTGATCCTCAACCATTGCAGACCTAATGCGTTCCCAGAGATTGGTACCAACTCTTTCAGCGGCACCACAATGAGTGTGGTACCATTGCCGCTATTTTAGACGCTCCGTTTCCCCCTAGATGGCGATACCTGAGCTCTAAATAATGCGAAACTGCGCTAAGAATTTAATTTAGCCGAGAGTATCTAAGCCAGACGGATACTCAAGAGACCTTTAGCATGGCGCATAACCATACGAAACGGGCGCGGACGATTTTATAAATCTTGAAAACCCACCGACTTGGTTCAGGTTGGATCCTGCGAACTTGGGCGTACGAGGCCCTCCGTATGCAAGCAATCCTAAGGCTTCGGCTAACAGGTAGGGGTCTGGTGGAGATAAGTACCTACCCACTACGCCACCCTGCTGGCTCAGAACAAATGTTCAAACTTAAAAACTCTGAAATTAGTCTAAATTTTATCTAATGTGTAAAAATTTATTAAAAAAAGGAAAGAACAAAAAAATTCCCATGAGCTTTCATACAAATTAAGTTATGGTTTTAACTCTCAACTTTACGTAGTATTAGCAGCGTGTTAAGATTAAATAGTGCAGTTCAACATATTGCTCAGCAGATTGAGAGATTGTTTTACAATTAATCGAGTATATGAGATCACAAAAAATGTTTATATATACAATAGCATTTCTTGCTAACATGTATTTTGTAGTATAAAAAAATTGTGAATCATTCTGGAGAGCTCCATGTGAAGCTGTGGTATTTTAAAAGCATGACTCAACCTGATAAGCGATGCAATTTCGATTCCTTATTCGGTGACTTTTGAAATTCATGCAAAGCAAATGCATGGAAAATGATAATTGGAGATTAATTCAAATTTATACTTGTTACAACTGTTCTAAGAACAACTGTATTAAAATAAAAAAAATGATTAGTAGGAGATTAATACATTGATATTTTTGTTTATTTATGGCTTTTGCTCATTAGTTGTTTCTGCATGAAAAGTACAAACTTTGAAAGCGGTATATATAAAGTAGCTATGTGTAAGAAATAATATTGTTACATATTTCCGAAGGATTAGGACGCTAATATTTATTTCTCTGTACTTTTTTGATGACGCATTTCAACTTTTAAAACAGCACAAACAGGCCCATATCAGTTAAATATAAGCATTGCTTTTTGCTTGTACGCATCTGTTTTTTGTGTTACCTTATCAGTTGTTCTAAAAGAAATGTTTCCCACTTACAAAACAGCTGATTGCGTATTGATTGTTAATGATTTCTGATTTTCTTACATTTTATGGTCTTCTTTATGGTAGTTTTGCAAGTGAATCCTTTCTCGAACATCGTCGGCTTAGATTTAATTACTATTCGGTTGCCGTGCGGCAAGGACGAGGTTGCCATCCAACCTCCCAGACTTCATCTAGCATATTGACACAGTTAGGGGCTAGGACTGCATTTGAGCCGCTGCTAAACAAACATTTTGAGTGAGACGCATTCCAGATGTTTATTGATAGTCATTTGACTGCGTCATTGACATGGGATGGTTTAGATTCGTCTTCAATAATCCGAACTGGATGTTTAGATTACAGTCGATTGATTCAATAGTAGGCGGTAATATTCTTGGTATAAGATGTTTTTAATATAATTTTTTTCTTTAAAATATATGCAACTTTAAGTTTTGGTACACTGAATTTCAGCAAAAACGCCTTTTTAGTATTTTTGTGAGTTAGTAATATAGTTCTTTTTCTGTTTTTAAAAGCAACTTTTCTCAATTTGACACTTGAATGTAGTGATTATTTTGGAAAATTTGACAAACCACTTTTCAAGATCCACTTCCCAAGAAGCGGCAGGCTTGTTCGATGCGTTCATATTAGATTTAGTGCATTAAATGTCAGTTATTAATTCGTCTGTTTTATCCCATAATTATGCAAATTTTCAACAAATGTGGAAATAAATATGTCAATTTCTTTTCCCACACAATATACATCAGATATTTATTTATATAAAACTTAAAATAGAGAGATTTTGAAATATTCGAGTAATTAACAAGATAGAACTATACAAGCCTATTTTCCGGTATGCACCAGCATCCAATTTCTAATCTAGCTATCTCTCCCTCTTTCTCATGTAGCTTTAGTTTTTAATTACTTAAAATATAACCTTTAAAACGGTTAATACATATTTCATTCATTTACTCATTTATTCCTTTACTCATTGATTTTTTCTAGAGAAGTATCTTTATTCAGAAATATTTATTCCAGAAATATCCTTTAAAATTCAAATTTAAAAAAAAAATTCATAGGAAAAATGACATGTTTAGTTTTGGATGAACTTTATATATGTACATGTTCTGCATCATAAGATCCTTCTCATAACATTGGTTCCAAGCAAATCTGTCTGTTAGACCAGGGTTCATGTGGAATTGAAATTTCCCCACAGGCACTATGTTTATTTTTTTCAGCTGTTCAAAATTTAATAAAGTTGCACAAATAAAAAAAAATTTACTTCAAGAGCTGCTAAAGCAGCTCTTGAAGTAAAATATTTTTCGTATAATTTTTCGAAGGAACTTGAATTTTTATGTACAGGGCTCATATAATTTGCTTCAACCCATAGGCGCTAATGTTAAAAATTTTTGAATTGTTCAAAACTGATCGAAAACTTGTTCAAATCAAAAAATAAAATATAAAAATTAGATGTCCTCGCCGAGATCTTTCGAATGCAAAAAGAAAAAAAAAATCTTTCGAATTGGACAATTCCGTCAAAAGTTAAGGGCAGGGGAAGGCAGACAGTCCGACAAACACACACTTTCCTCATCCCAAAACCCTACTTTCCTTTATTTTTTATTTTTCAATCTTTATTTAATTACTTCACATTTTTTTTTTTAAATTTTTAACGATGTTTTTGCAATATATTAGGCATTTTTTCATCTTTTTTTAAAAAACTCTTTACGGGAAGGTATGTTAAAAAGCACTTTTACATGTTTAAAAAGGTTCACTTCTTCAAATAAGTTTATAAAGGGGATTTCTTATGCTAAACTGGTAGGAAAATGTAAAGGGTCGATTGGAGTTGTCTGTTAAAAAAACCTTTAAGATTGCTTAAGTTAAAAGCACGGATTGCATTCTGAGTATGGATAATTCTCACGGAATTAAAAAAAAACACTCATAACAACAGAAATCTAATTTCTGTGATATAAAACGAGAGTTTTTTGTTTTAATTTTATTAATATTATTTTTATTAACATTTTAAAGTGTTAACAACTAATTAAATTTTTAAAATGCAGTGAAATTCCAAATCATCATTTTCCTTGCATGCCACAAATGTTTGCACTAACTTAAAAACTAGGGATGTAACGAATATTCGGCCACTATTCGGTATTCGGCCTATTCGGCCCTTTGGCAGAATATTCGGCCAGGCCGAATAGTCAATTCATCACCTAGCCGAATATTCGGCCTGGTCGAATATTGATGCACTATTCGACCGAATAGTTCTGCTGCAGTAGAAATGTAAAAAAATAAAGAAATTAGTACATTTTAAACATTAAAAATTATATTGTAATTATTGCAAAAGAATACTTTAGTATATAGTTTTAATAAGTAAAAATAATTTAGAAATAAAACTGCTTTTTTTAAACCTTGTTTCAGATTTGACTGAGCAAAAACAGATTTTAAAGTTGTAATATTTTAGTTTATACTTAGCATTTTCTCTCAAAAGCTGGCAATAGTTAATTATGACAGAGAATATGAGAAAATTATTTTGTTATTAATTACAAAGTGGAAGTCGGACTTTGTTTGGGTAGGCTTATTTATTGTGAATAATGGGTAATAGAAAAATGAAAAGCGTAGAATATATCATGAATATTTAGGTAGCATAAGTTATTGGGGTTTTTGAAAATAAAAATATATTCCAGCTAAGTGTATTAAATTTTGATAGATCTTTTAAAAATATTTGTGTAGAAAACCCCATCAAACAAAAATATTAACTGTTATAACTTTTAAAATATCTTCATAAAACAGTTTTGAGCGAGGTAAAAGTTCACTAAGCATTGTAGTTCTTTCATTTGAATTAAATAATTAGTAAAATAATGCTAATGCTTACTACCATAAAACCTGTCATTTCTGTTCCACTTGTGGGTGAAATTCTTAGCTTTATTACATTTAAAACAATAGAGACAATAGATTAATTTTAAATAGTTTAAAATTTTTAACAAACAGAATTAAATCATTCATCATAGATTGTGTGTAATTGCTGTTTGACTTTGTGAATAATTTTAAATTTGACAAATATTTTCTATTACAACGATTTTCTAGAAATTTTAATATCCGGCCACCGAATATTCGGTATTCGGCCTAAGACATTGGAAAGAAGTGGCCGAATATTCGGTATTCGGCTATTCGGCCAAATCACTATTCGTTACATCCCTATTCAAAACCCACTATAACATTTTCTCAGCTTAATTTTTGTAGCTTAAACCATTAAAGCATTGCTATAGCAATATCCACAATGCATGATTTATAAATTATTTTTAAAAAATACGTTTTTATGTCACACGAAAAATTGTCCCTTACCACTTCTTTTTATTTCTCTATAACCAATATAAAAGGCTATAGTGTTTAATATTTTTGATTCGACTATATTAATAGACGGTAAAAATCTATGAGTTCACTGCACAGATGAGGGAAATTGAAAATAAACAATGAAAACAAATTTATTCAAAATATCAATGAACAGGCGAACTAACGAAAAAAAAATCACAATTAACAAAGAAGACGAAACGAAAGAAAATCACGACGTTCTTCCGGAGAAATTATTCTAACACAATGACCAATTGCTTAAATCATTTTCCTTGCAAAGATTAACTGCGATATGTGCAATAAGTAAACCATAACGACAACTAGGAAACGAATTGCTGTTGTTTATTTCATATTGTGGCTGCTTCTAGATAGGTTGAAAGAAATATGTCCGAAAAGTTGATTAATGCTTTTCCAATTACAACTCATGCATGTTGCGCTTAAGAATTCCCATCGCTTAACAAAGAAAACGATTAAAGTTAGACATTCTTTAGAACTTAATTATTATTGATGGGAACGATTTCTTCAAAAATGCAATATGATGCATTTTATTATAGTAAAATGAGTATAAATTTCAGTGTGATATATTTACAAAATAAGTACTTTAATATTGTTATTCTTCATTAAAAATTATTGTAAAAATTTTTAATGTATCCCGCAACAATCGAGTTTTAAGTGCGAGAATTTTTAACGAAGATTTTTCTATTAATTTTCATAAACTTCAATAAGAATTTTTGTTTTTAACCTATTTTCTCTTATGCATAGATTCTCAACCGCTGGTCCTCGAAAAATTTTACCAGCTCCCTGAGATTGTCAGTGGTAAATAAAAAAGAACTGTAAAGAAATCGGATTCAAATAATTAATTAAATAAATAAAAATTAAAATATAAAATACAAAATAATACATTTTTTACGTTTTGATTTTTCCAACAAATAAATGGACTCAAACAATAAATATAAAAACAATATTCCCCAATCTATTAACTAAGTGTTGTAGTAAGTACATGATGCTGCAAATGTTACGATACTCCTATGTAGTAATGTTTTAATACCCAATGAAGTTCTTTTTTTTTTCATTGTATATTGTGTAAAAAAAAAAAAAAAAACTACTGTCCGCGAAATTTTTCCAATTTTTACCAGGGCACGGACCAAAAAAGGTTGAAGAATATCATGTATATATATATATATATATATATATATATACAGGATTGAAATTTTCCCGTAGGTGCTAATCTTAATTTTTTTGAACTGTTCAAAATTGAACAAAAAGTGTTCAAATCAAAAAATATTTCGCGTCGAGAACTTCTTCGAATAAGCTTATTCAAAGGAGCTCCAGGGTTTATACTATGTGCTTTACATTCCCCCAATGGAGTTAATGTTAAGAGTTTTTCAGTTGTTCAAAAAGTAAGACTCATTCTACTTCAGATACAATTCTGTATAAGTTAATACTGAAATCCTGGTACAACAGACGGATTTGCTTCGAAAAAAACTTATCGGAAAGATCTCATGACATAGAATATGTATAGGTACGATGTTCATCCAGAACTAATCGAGCCCATTTTCTTAGGAAATATTTTCATCTGAATTTTTAAAGATATTTCTGATTGAATGAATAAATAAATGATACTGTGAAAGAATAAATGAATGATTAAGATAATGAATGAATGCATGAATGAGCGGATGCATGAATGAGTGAATGAATATATATTAACCGTTGAAAAATGTATATTTAAAGCAATTAAGAACTAAAACTAAATGACAAAGAGGGAGAGAGCGAGATTATAAATTTGATGTTGGGGTATATACGGGAAAGTAGGCTGGTATAGTTCTAGACGGAACTTCTTGTTTCTAGAAGCATTTATGCCATAGTTGTTCTAGTTACATGCGTAATTTTAGTGCTATGATAGTACGACTTCAAAATAGTAATCCTTACACACACATCAAGTTTTAAAAAATTCTGAAAAGTATCTATGTGATGGTGGTGTGGGGAATAAAAGAAAAAAAAAGGCATAATATACACCTGCATTAACGTTCCTGACAATACAAGAAAGTAACATTATATAAATGTAAGAACAATTTTGTTACTTTGCATTACAAAATAAAAAAATACAAAAGGAAATGTAATTAAAAAAAACTTATTTAGTTTTAAGAATGAAAGCTAAATTTGACTGTTTAGTGTTAAGTTGGTAAGGAGGGAAAAAGTAAGACTCATTCTACTTCAGATACAATTCTAAAAAAACACCAATGTTAGTTAGTTAACAGAAAATCAGTTATGGTTTTTTACCACTACTATACTGATTGCAGTAGCAATACATGCATGTAAAACTCGAGAACAGGCATCGGAAAGTGGAATAGTTAGACAGTCCTTAATCCTGAATTATGTCCGTGAAAAAAAGATCATTCCTTTCTTTGGCGTTGTAATAATTCGCTTCCGAGTAAAAGAAAAAGTTTTATCTTACGGAATCGTGCTAAATCTTCTAATTCAACAAGATATTTATTTGCTGATTTTGGCAATGTCCTTTTCTTCATCCAGTCAACATGAATTGGCCACTGTTGCCAAAGTGAAAAGAAAAATTCGTTTTCTGAGAGTGACAAAAGACGGGGATCAGGTTTTCTGAAGAAAAAACAAGAAATGTGGAAACGCAATCGAACTAAAAGTAAATTCGCTAAATGGAGAATAATGGAAGGTACGGCTTTTGCAGGCAGCCATAATCTTGATGTGAAAAGAAAGAGGGGATGAATGGAAACTTAAGGTTTTTTCGATTAGAGCTTGCGGAAAAGCAGAATCTCAACTGCAAAGTTTGATTTCTTTTTTTTTTTTCTGATTTCGCCAAGTTTGTTTCGTCTTACATTTCTTCTTTTTTCAAAACAAAAAAAGAAAAGAAAGAAAAATTCTTATATGAATTTATTTGCAAAATGCCGATGCATTGTTTAATTCCTGTTTTCATATGGATTAGAACTGAAGGTCGTGCGCATTCGTTTCAAACTGTCGAATTAATTTTAACTTTGGATTTTTTTGCACACTTAGTATTATAGCGATCCCGAAACATATGCCCTGCGTTTTAATGCTCATTTGTGCTTTAATTTAACGTGAAATTTTATTTCGTTTACTTTGCACAAAGTTTAATCATTACTATAAGTCACATATTTAATTTAAAACATGCTCAGAAACTTGTGTAAAAAGTTCCCAAAATAATTTATTTCACATATTCCTTTTTTTCATTAATTAAAGAAATAGTTATGTATATGTCCCTCTATGGAGGAGTTTTACTCTACTTATATAAGTATAGTGCTAAAGAAAAGAATTAATGTAATATTCACACACACTAAGAAATTTCTATAAAAGTACAGAAGGGAAACTGAGTGTTTCTGTAAACTTACGTTGAACGTGCTTGAAATCAAATAATCAAGTTTCTTGATAGCAGTGTCTCCAGAAAATTCTTGTTCTCTCGAACTTTGTACAACTGCACAGAAAGATTTGTTCAGTTGCGTAAAACTGAACAACTTGAGATATTTGACTATCAGTTTAAAAATTATAAACAAATACAAAAAAAAAAAAAAAAATGTAGATCTGTGATTACCAGTTTAGAATTTGTCAAGAAATCTATAATATATTGTTGGTGCGCAACATAATTTTAGCAGTAATACGCGGCCTAGCCTTTGCGAGTCCTCCGAACTCCGGAGGCAACTTTACTGAGCTGCTTGAACCCCTTGAAGCACGAGTTTTTTTTTTTTTTTTTGACAGAAAATGAATATATAGGCTTAGTTTATCCTCCTGAGACCTAGCATCCAATAAAATGGATGTTTTGCTTTTTTCCCTTGTTGTGACAGATTTTATTTTAGCAAGCAAGACCTGAACTGGAATTATAAAGGAGGAAGAGGAAATCACTTTTTAACTTTGAGAATTCGGAAACGGTGGTTTATTTGTTTACAATATCGCAAAGAACACGGGTCAAGTTGAAATTGAACGCTCTCGCGGTTGTTTTGGATTTCACATTATTTTTTTCTCTTTTAATATTGTTCTAGGATATTTATACAAGTTAGATCTCTTTTCTTATGTTATAAGTAATGAATAAAATATTTTGTTTATCTATTTTTGTGTAAGTATCGCATAGTTCTACTGTAGTTATGACCTCAAGATACATTCAAATGGATTTGCCCCTCAGAAAAATTTAAAAATTCAAGTTATTAATTTTTTGAAAAACAGTACTTTTAATGGCCAACTGTTCAGAAAAACTAATAGTTGAGAGAATATGTTTGTTTTATTTTGCTCGGGTTGCAGGAGGATAAATTGTTTTTGGCAATTTCAGTTGCAGGGGGTGACTAGAGAGCGATGGTTGGGGTAAAAGTTACATAAAAAATTAGTATACAAACAAAGTGCAAGTAGATCGCAGGCGGGCATTAGAAATAAAATAACACGAGATACAAGATCGCCCGTGTGAGACACGGGCAAGTGCATTAAGTTGTTAAGGCACAGGAATCACAACAGCGTGGGGTTAACTAAGCTCACCTTCGACTTTGTGAACAAGAAATACTAATTCAGGGTACTCACAGATGGCGCCATTACTGCGGCATGTTACCTGTTGCTGGCAATTCACACAGTCCGTTTTTCATTCTCTGTAATTTCCTTTTCTGAAGACTTTGTAGTTTCCTGTTTTTTTTGTTATCTGTAATTTTACAT
This sequence comes from Octonoba sinensis, assembly GCA_038502835.1. Classification (NCBI taxonomy): domain Eukaryota; kingdom Metazoa; phylum Arthropoda; class Arachnida; order Araneae; family Uloboridae; genus Octonoba; species Octonoba sinensis. Next base: position 70,162,379 of record CM076604.1, read on the forward strand.
CTGACTCTGGATACATGATTTCTAGAAGATTCTTATGCTTTTTCCAGCATTTTTTTTTTTTTTTACAGTGCATAAACATTCATTTTAGCACCGCTTTTGTCACTATTTTTACACAAGAAAACTACCGTTCTTATTTAGAGATCGTCGGTAAGTCTTAAAGAAGGGGGGGAAATTGGGCATAAAATAGCTGCCCATGCAAAGTTGATGCTCAAAATGCAGAATTCCAGTATAAAAAATCAAAATTTCGAATGCAGAATTGAGACATGAGAATTTTTATAACTTTTCTATATGGTTAACTTTTATAACCTTCAAAGGGAGTTAACCTAAATAAATTTTCAATACCAATTAGCATGATATATAATAATAACGTTACAATTACTGATTCACGATGTTTTTCATTCGCACAACTTTAGCGGCTTAAAAATTGCATAAGACTTGCTATAAGACAAAGTTATCAAATATCTTGTTTTTGCTTGTTACTTTGCAATGTATTTCGTAGCAAAATACAATTTGAAACACAAATGAATCTCAAACAAATTTTAGAAGCATTATTAAATGAAAAATGTGATTTAAACACTGTATGACTTCCTTTTCGGGGTTATTGACCTTCCCCTTTCGGTGAACTCTGAGAACGTTGGCAAGTACAAAAACTTCTATAAATGCATACAACATTAACAAAATTAAATTTAGAGGTACGTTCGTGAACACCCAGCAAGTTCCTCCAAATATTTCATTGACTTCTAGAAATGGGTTGATTGATGTCTTAGGAGAGAAAAATCTTGATAAGAAAAACGTCTTCATTCGACCTTTGACTTCATACAAAAAACAAACCAAGTGCCAATTTGCAAAGTTCTATGGCAACAAAAAGTGCCGATTCGCAACTGGACATTTTGCATGTTCTGAAATACAAAACTTCTACACTCTGTATGACAATGTCTTTTGTCTCGACAAAGTAATACATACGTGCGAAATCTCAAGAAAAATCTTGTTAAAATGTATTTTGAAATTACAAAATAGAGTTTTCGCTTATTTGCTCAATGGACATTAAATTATAAATTTGTGTTGAAACCCGAGTAGGAAATTTTTCTTGAATACAATGCTTCTTTTACTTTAAGCAAGATAACAAAAAATGAGTCAATATATTTTCAGTACAGTAAAGTGCAGTTACACCGAACAAATTGGGAGCGAACACTGTTAAGTTTAGCGGGTATAGCGGATTTAATGAGTAGTATAAACCGATACTTGTTTTAAAAAAATATGTGCGGAGACAATTGATAGTAACCTTTTAGTGACGTTCCACGTCTGATTTTACTTCTTAAGTGCGGGTAAATTAGTTATTTTTAGTAGTGACTAAAAATGATTCTGCAAAATTGTATGAATGGACTCGACATATACTGTAAGTAAGTAGCTTTCGTTCCAATTTGGTTTTAGGCGTTTTTGCCAAGCTTAGGAGCTGTATATATCTTTTTTTAACTTGCTTAAAAACAATAAATGTACGTTTTCTCACGAACGTGTTTTTAATTTATCTTGTTTTTAAGTTAAAAAACAAGATAAATTTTTACTACACAGTTTTATTTAATTTGATTTGTCGCGGAAGTTTGTTACGTGGTTTTCAACCACTATTACTGCGTAAATTATCTTCAAACTTTGCACACAAGCTTATCTTCTATGACAATACAGTATTCCATTCATTTTATAATTTATTATAACGTTAATTAGGGAAAAAAGTAATAATTTTGGCTCTAAGGAAACAATCAGAATTATTATTTGTCGAATGGCAACGGTAGCTGTGTCTGGATAATCCAAGGATGTTATTTAACATGAAGTGTAGCTGAGTCTGTGGCGCAGTGGTGTTATAGCGTTTGATTGGCGTCTGTTCTAAACCAGTTCCCGGTCTCATCCATTCCATTCAACTTGATTTGTCACGGAAGTTTGTTCCGCGATTTTCTACCACACAGCTTTTTTTTTAAAATAAAACTAAATTACATTTTTTAGAGATTCAATGTATAATTTTCTTCTGAATTCTGTTAAGAATAGGAAGTATTCGAAGTACCGTGATTCGGAATAGCGAGACTCTACTGTATTTTATAACGTAACAGCAAATTTTACTGCAGTGTTAAGGTTTTTTCATGCTATTCAATCATTAGCAAGGTTCTTCGACTTTTTATTGTAACAAGGATTTAAATTTTATTTAACAAATGTTTTCTATTCGTAAATAATTCCATTTAATGAATATTTCTCAGACCTCTTATTTATTCATTTTATTTATTTTCTGTATCTTTCTTAGCAAAAAGACTCAACTCCTCATATATCCGATAACGATTGTACTGCATTTTTTGAATAACTCCAATTTAATTATTTCCTTAAACTTCGGCAAATTTCTCGTGGAGAAACAAAAAGTATAAAACTTTTCGAACCCGAATATATTCATTTTGAAATCTTCACTATCTTTAATGAAAACTTTACTCTTTTTTTATATACCTAAGAGTTCAGTAATTTCTACTCTGTTTATTCTCTAGCCCCTAAAGTAATTGTTTGCGCGAATTCATTATTTTTCCTTTAAACCGAATTTTTCCTGAAAATTCCCTTGGAAATAATTAGGCAGATTTTCTTGGAAACGCTTTTTTAAGCTTCTTCTTCAGCTTTTCCTTTTCACCTGTTTCGTGTGTTCTAAAGCAAAGTGGCACAAGTAGAATTTCTTCTTGCAAAATCGATTTTCTAAATTTTATTCTTTCTTACTCTTACTTGCTTTTGATGTGAGATGGGTTTTTTTCCCCTTTTTGATCTTAATGATCTCGATTGTCTCGTTTTAAATTAACGCTCTGAACCTAACCTTTTCCCTTTAAAGTTTTATTTTGTACTGCGAGTATTAAGTTTTCGTTAAGGAGATACACTTAAAAAGGAAAAAAATCCGAATATGAAACAGAACTTTAATAAATTATAATAGTAATAAATGACAAATCACTACATTTAAAAAAGAAAGAAGAACTTGTTAATTTTGCAAAAAAATCTTACATTTTGCCATTTTCAAAAAAAAAAATCAGAAAATATTTACTTCGATTTTTAAAAAATTGAAGAATAAGTAAAATAAATTAAAAGCTTTTCAGTAAACAAAATAAAATCTTTTCTTTAATAGTTCAAAAAATGTGAGGTGATTTAAAAATGATTTATGATTTTCTGCAACAGTGTAACTCAGAGTTTTTCACTCAAATTGAAATATTAAAATTATTCATAATGCAATGAATTTTTAAAACGGTGAGAAAATACACTTTTTTTGCATAAAATACCGATACTCAATGGATAGATAAGCAGTCTGTCTTGCTTACCGAAGCGTGCATAAGGAGTGCAAAACAGGCAAAAGAAAATGATTAAAAAAAAATCTTAGTTAGCAAACCCCACCCTCTAAGCCTCATTTTTGCCCAAAATTTTCGAGAAATCAGTTAAACCAGCGTTTCTCAACCTTTCAGTATTCGCGGCCCAATTTTCTATCATAATTTTCATCGTCCCCCCCCCCCCTTTATCATAAATGTATACAACGATAATGTATATGAGCACTGATTCTGTTTTTGAATTATTTTTAACTAACTGCCAAAACAAGAGTAAAAACAAGTAATTTTAGTAATAAAACTAATTTAGTAATAAATCACTATTTGAATTTTGGGCAGGAGTAGAGGATGATTTTTCTGCACTAAAAACAAGAGCATTTTGATTTCTATTACCATTTTCAACATCCTCAACAACTTTTGTGAAACTGGATTTTCTGCTGTGGCTTTTTTGAAGACAAACTATAAATATCGGCTAAATATAGAAACAAATGAGGGTGGTTATTTCTAATATTAAGCCTTCCTTCGAAAAACTTTGCTTTGAAAGACAGGCCCGAGGAAGTTACTAATAATTTTTAAAAATTTGTTTTTAATTTAGTATGTTTTGATTAAGAAAGTTTTCATTTAGTAATTTGTTTTACTTTAATAAGTTATTAAATACGTCGAAATGTATTTTGTTTTCTATGTGTATGTGTGCTTTCCTTTCAATCCGTTAATCAATTTTTTAAAGCAATGTTTTCTCATGGATATTCTCTCGCCCCCCCTCTCCACTGCTCGCGCCCCCCCGGGGGGGGTTGAGAATCGCTGAGTTAAACGGCTGTACCTTAGCCTACACGAATTACAGACAGTTTTCCCCCAAAAAAGACGATGTTTGTTAATCATTTGAAAAGTTCATTTTTTTATAACCCTTTGATTTTAAAGTTTCAGGCGTTCCCTTTATAGGGGGCATTTAAAAAACCTAGAAAAATGCCTAATGGGCCCGATAAGGTTTTATGTCGACTCAAAACAACTTTGGAATAATGACCACAGCCCCTTGGGATCATCTCCCTCTGCACTGTTAAAAATTTCCGTAAGAAAATAGCCAAATAACCATTTATTTGATTGTTATTTTGCCATATTTAATTACAACGGTTGAATAACCATTAAAAACATGGTACTCAAACCGCTAATTGCGAAAAAAATCGTTTATTCTTTGTTTCAACTAAAGAATGTTTAACTAACAGTAATTTTCGGTTAAAATTTTTTTGGGAAATTAAAAATATTTTTTTCACTTCAAATCTGCATGTGTATAAAAAAAAAAGAAGAAAAAAAAAGTAGCTAAGCAGTGGCTACTAAATAGAAACACATACACACGTAAAGCAAAAATTGGAGACATCGGAATCCCGAACTGTTTGCGAATGAGCGAAAACAACACATAATTTGAGCTGCTGAAGCTTGTTAGTATTTGAATTTTTGCAGCAAATAAAATGATTTTCGTCAATATACAGTAAATTTAGACCAAAGATGGCTTTGGATAAAATCATAAATTTCCAATTTTAATGCAATCGTGCAAACGAGAAAGGCGGAAATATCAATGCCCGTACGCTGTACGGGCAAACCAGTTGGGAGCAACTTTGGGTAGCCCGTACACCGTACGGGCAAACCAGTTAAGGGGTTAAATTTTTACCTATACTAGCTACTGACTACTGACATGGAATTAATGAGCACGTATTCTTTGCGCTTACTCTCTGGGTATTTTCTGGCGAAGAGGCTGGATCCTTGACCTTCCGGTCCTGCGTACGACGCTCACACCACTACCCACGGTATATGTAACAATTGGTAATAGTTTAAAATCATTTATTTCATAAAAGTGTTTCGTAAACAGGTCTAATTTCTTTGAAACACATTGTGATTCCTTTTGTACCTGAATACGATCCCCAGGTTGAGTAACGATAGCCTAGAATGATAAAAACACGTTGCTGATAATGAGTGAGACTTAGCTCTTTCAATATTATAAACAAAGCAGTATCGAAATTCCATCTTTTAATATTTAATCTTACAGAAAAAGTATTTTTATTTCTTTACATATTTTAGTAATATAAGCAAGGATCGATTGTTGATGGCAATACTGGTGCTACATAGTTCTTTTTTCCTTACGCACATCCCGCAGTCTTCTTCATAAGAAAATTGCATCGGTACTGGACAGAAACATAAAGCTCTCATCGTTAAAGGAGAAGTAGAAAATGTCAAAATCCTTGATTAATGCATTTCCAATTTTTCCCTGGACGCGCCGCGTGAAAAGAGGGGGAAAAAACTTCTCCCTGAATTGATAAATAAATAAACGTGGAAAAATGAGTCTTTTCCTTCTACTTAGATAAATAATAAAACTTTCGCAGGCACCGGAACTTATTTTCTTAGGTGAATCTTTCCCAAAGAGGGAGCTGTTCCAAAGTGTAATGGTGTGTGTCAAATTTTGGCGTTCTTGATTTACTCATCAGTTTGAAAATATAAAGGAGAGGAACTTATTTTGTCAAAAGGTTCTGTATAAAATATGAAAGCACTTAGCATTAAGGCTAACTGAATAAAACAAATTTATAGCGCCGAGTGGATACTTTGTATGGAATTTGTGTGGGTGGTGGAAATGCGTATGTTAAAGTGATTTTTGTAACTCGCAGTTTTTAGCGTTTTATAAAGAAAGTATTAATAAAAAAACATTTATAGCTGTTGCTTCGAATTCAATATAGGTAATTCCTTTTCTGTTACGATTGACAAACAATATATTTATCACAAATTGATCGAATGAATGCATTTCGTGTAAGAATGTTTTTAGCATTGCCTCTAGTTCACAAGAAAGGAAGGGATAGTGCAGAACATTTTCTCCGTTGTCAAGGAAATGTTTCAAATCATATAACTTGACCCCATTAGAAGAATAATTTTGGAAGAAAGTTGAAACAAAGTGGAAATATAAATATGCGTCACTTTAAAAGTGTCTTTATTAATTGGTTCAGCCAATTGACACAAAAAATATTTTTAACATTTTTTTAAAATTTCCTTTCTTTTTTTAATCATTTATCAACGGCACTGATACTTTTTCAAATGGGAAAAAAATCTTGCGGAAGGCTACGTTCTCGTGCTTTATTTTCTCTTCGTTATATCAAAATAAATCATAAGCTTATTGGTCGATCAAGCCTTTCTTTCGACAAAGTTCTACTGGTTCGGGTCTCACTTTAAGCAGGTCCACCTCATGCCATGTTTAGCGTGTTTAACGAACTATGAATAATGACCACAGCGCATGAATGCATAAGATATTCAGTTACTTGAGTTAAAATCAAAGTATCAAGGATATTAAAGTACTAGATAAGAAAAATCATTGTTATGCGTATCAAAAATCTTGCTATTTCGAATTCGAACTGAAAATCAATTATTTGTCCAAACTGAGGTTATATGCTGTAACTTCAATTGTATTTCGGTTAGTATTTCATTTACAAATCGCATCATACAAGGAAAATGACATGCATATAATTGGAAAGCGTAATGTCTTCAACAATTTCTATTATTTTAAATTTAAATTAAGAAGATGTCATCCATTGAACCTATAAATGTAATAAAACTACACAGCGTCTTATGCCGTATTTGTAGCCTTCTCTCTTAAATAGATTTCGACATTTGAACTTCAAATTTGTTATTATTTGTTCATTATTTTCAAGTTATTTTTTAAAATGTCGTAGATAGAATGCTATCTGTATCATTTTCTCATCACGTTGTTGAACTTCCACGTTTTAAACTAGCACAAATTTTACATGACCCACATGTATTTTATTTTAAGCGAAGGCGATGTTTTTAGTAACTTTTACACTCAGCTTGCTTCCCCTTAACTTCGAATGGAGTTTTGTCAATAGCTTTCAATTTCACTCGCCTCCATCTTTCTATGCCACCTCTCATTGCTGTCTTCTCTACTTACTCAAATATTGTTTTTAAGCTCTTATAATAGAAGAAGGCGTTTGTGTGAGAAGAGATAAAAGAATAATTTTTATAGTTTTAAAACATAAACAATCTATAAATAATTCCTTTCGACGTTTAAGTTTCTACTTTCAACTAAATTTAACTTTGATACCTTTAAACTTGGAGTACAAATGTATAAATGTTTGTCTTTACACTTAGGGTTGTATTTAATACCGTAATATTTAAACCATATATTTTTGAGTTATATATATTTTTAGATGAGAAAAAGAAAAACGGTCGTGTGTCCCTTGATGGTTTATTTCACTCTATTACGACGATCGTCTTCCTGTATTTAAAGTTATGCTTGAGGCAGCTTGTTAGTTGGTCACGTGTCGCAATTGTCCTCAAAAGTAGGTCACGTGTGCTCACTCCTTTGATTCTGAGACACAAAACTTGAATTCTGGCATGTGTGTTATATGAAATTTCTGAATCGACAGGGACTTAGTTTAAAATGGGGATTTTAAAGAGTTAAAATAGAGATTTCTCCTTTTAATTTGAGCCTCATAGTTTTTTAATGTAGTTATGTTTAGGTAGTTATGTTGTTGGTATTGAATCCCCAACCCCCTTCACTGTGTCTCTGGTGTGGAGTTGTTGTGAGAGGATGTCTGATTTCAACTGCTCTTTCTTCTGTGCACGAAAATTCACACCAGCAACCTTTAGAAATTATTAAAAAAAACGAGCTTTCTTTTTGGCACCAGCACTCAAAGATATGTATGAAATACAATAATTATGCAAAATAAAGAGGATGGATATTCTCGTATTTTTTTTCCCTTCTAATGGGGTTTGCGTATGGTCACTACCTATACAGATCTAGTACCTAACCAGGAAACCGGCATCCATTCTTTCAAGTAGCTCTACTATCAGCGATGCCGTTGCCATTTGAGAATTTTGACGCTCATATTCCCCCTAGATTGCGGCACTTGAGCTCTAAATGATGCGAAATTTCACTAAGAATTTTAACTTAGCCGAAAGTATCCAAACCAAATATATACTCAAATTTAACATGTCGCATAATCACACCACAAAGGGGGAGGGGTAACGGTTTTCTGCATCTTGAAAATCCACCGACTTGGGCCAGGTTTGTTTCTACGAACTTGGGCGTACGAGGCCAGTACCTTACCACTACGCCACCATGCCGGAAATTTTACGTTATAGAGTACACACATTGTAATCACTGGATTAGCCATAGCAGCAAATACACGACGTTGCTATGTCATTGGCAATAGTATTCGATATGATAAATCCACTACAAAATATAGCAATGAAAATGTACGTTATGGTTAACTTCTCATGAGACAAATATCCCAAAAGACAATTCATTTGTTTCAATGCATGTACTGAATATTAAAATAATTTAATAATAAATTTTGGAGTGCTTACATATCTTGATAAATACTTTAAAAACAGAGGATCAATGTTAGTCTAAGAAATAAAATCGCAAATTATAATTTAAAACAGTGATAACCATGTCCATCATCTGTGGTGTCTGTCACTGCGTATTTTTACGTCATAACTAAAAGTATTTATTTCTTAGACCAAAAATTTTCCACCATTTTAAAATAGGCATAAAGATGTATAATCACACCAAAATTTATAAAGTTACTTTAATATTTAGAAACTGAAATAAATCAAAAATATTGTGCAGACATATCGAATTCTCCTTATATATTTACTGCTATATTAATAATGCAAGATATAAAATGTAAAAGTATTAATAATTTAAAGAAAATAAAGAATGAAAATAGAATTTGGTGTTTTTTCTTGGCGATGACGACATGGAATCATGGCGCATATAAACAAGAATGTACTCAATTTATTGTGCATTATTGGATTTAGTAAAAATATAAAGTGAGCTATGACTTCCACTGCAATAATGCATAAGGTATACAATATTTATCTAACATATAAAGTGTAGCCAATATAGCTTCCTACTCAACAAACTACGATTAAATGAAAGTTTCCTTGGACGGAAACTCAAATAGTCTTTGTTATAAACAGGAGGGAGAGATGTCAAAATCCTTGATTAATGCATTTTCAATTTCTCACTGGAAAGGGTTGCGTGAAAAGAGAGCGGGAAGAAAAAACCTCCTTTGAATACATAAATAAGTAAACGATGTAAAAAGAATCGTCTTTTTTATTTTAAAACAATTTATTAAACTTCCCAGTGATTGAGAGTGAATTTCGGTTGGCGTTATTTTCGAGAAAGTTAATGAAATCGGTCTTTGTCAATTTCAGTGCCTCGAAGAAGCATTAGTTTATGAAAGTATGGAAATTACTCTTCGATGCTAACTTTAGATAAAAGAATCGCATGGGTTTGAAATGACTTGTCTGCGTCATTTTAATTAGCTTGTTGTTTTTGCTGTGCGTATTTACGTTTTTATTTAATTTCAATTGTATTTTATTTATTTATCCCGTCTTAAAACGAGGAAGTTTCTTGATTAGTATGATTAATGTTATCATTTAATAAATTTATCGCGGTAATGGAACAAGAAGTAAAACCATGTAAATAGCATGATTTATTTTATTTTGCAATAAGTGTGTAAGGTCGTTGCTGTAATCACGGGTGACCTAAATTCAGTGTGGTAATAATAAATAAGGATTTAAATATAAACTTCCTTGGAGAGCGCATCAGTGTTCTAAAAAGCAAATAACAAATAATTGTAGTGAAAAATTAATGTTAACCGTATACATATCGCTAAAAATTGTATCCACGTGCTTTGGGAATACGAGGAGCCATTTTTTTTGCGCAAAAGATGGGAATGTACATTTTTTAATTTTGTTTTGTTGGTAATTTTTCTTGTTTTTCGTTATACCCCCCCCCCCCCCCCCCACATAAAGAGGAAGTTTTTACTTCTTGCGAACAACTAACCAGTTGAATAAATTTGACAGTAGATATATGATTATATGCGTTCTAATTATATTATATGAGGAAATGACTGCGAGAGCACCAGTTGAACTTAGCCCTTCAACGAACGTCATAGAAACATGAAGGAACAACGTTATAGAAACATGACTGAAGCAAACATTGCATAGAAACTGCCCATGCATTCGAGCGACAAAAAGCGGTTGTAAAAAAGGCTCTTACTTTTAGTTAAAAGTTTTAATTTTTATTTAAGCATAATCACATTACTGTTCACCAAAATCTTACTTATGGAAGTTCACTGATGGGAGAAAGAAAAATAGTATTTCCTGTTTATTCATTGAACTTGTATTGTTTTTTTTTCTCCCTTGCCACTAAAGGAAAAAAACAAATTTCAGTCAAAGTAAGAGGGGGGTAACCGAAGGTAATGCTGTTTTTGTGAGAACAATGATAAAACTAAAATTACTTTCCTTTTCTACGCTTAAAAAAGTTAGATAAATGTTAATATATATTTTTTCATCGTATGATTGTAAACTTTAACACAAGTTCAGTTAAATAAAAAGCTTAATTCATTTCAAAAATGCTTTACTAAAATTTCTTACTTTAAAAAAAATTGATGGTATTTAATATTAATTTCTAAAGAAAACAAAATAAAAGCGATGTAATATGAATACTATTTTCTTCAATCTTCTTCCTGTTATTGGTCCCATAAAAACTAATAGGAATTTTGTAGTATTTCATTTTGTTAACCACGTATCTTATGTTATTATAAACCACGTAGTTTATGATGTTTTATTAAGTAAAGTTGTCTAAAGTTTTGTATATGGATGAAGTATTTAACCTTTTATTAGACGTTTATTAGATAATTGAGTTATATGAAAAGCAATTTTTATAATAACGTAAATATAATTTAGTTTGCAACATAACCCAACGAGAAATGATATATTTCTATGCCTTTGTACTGCTGGAGAAGATCTCGGAATGTTTCTGATGCAGTATGTATGCCTCACCGAGTTTATAAAATATTTCAATTTCAACTAAATATATTAGATAAAGTCATTTAGAGCTTGGGAAATGCATGGCATTTGGGTATCTCTACTAAATTTGAAAGAAAAGGCATCCCAAATGCTTATAGTATAATATTTTTTATTAAAATAACATCTCTAATACGATTTAGCATAATACAGCAGAAAACAACTTAAACACCGAGTCTTTTGCATTTCCAGATAACGTCTTAAGGAATAGCTATTGATGTTTCAAATGACTTGATTGAAAACTTTGATTTTGAATTTTCGTATTTGCATTTTATTCTTTTGTTGACAATTTACGGTATATCATTAAATTAGTGGTAACATGAGTACATTTTTTGAAACACTTAACTTTTTTTTCATTAGAAAGGAACATTTTTTTATACTTACTTTTTTTACTATACTAGCTCCCATTTAGAAAGCTCAGCAAGATATACCATAAATTATGTAATTTTTCTTATGTATCATTTTGTAGTAACATTTATTTTTAGGCGTATGATCCCAGGATCCATTCTTATATGCGTAAATAGGTGAAATGTAACATAAAGAAAATTAGAAACAAAAATCCTATTTAGCCGTTGAAAATAGAAGACGGTTAAATGCAGAATGTTTTTAGTGGCAGACGATCTTCTGAATAATAAATAAAACACATGTATGTCATTGAAGTAATTTTCACAGTTAAGTATCGTTTGAATTCGTCGTGTGGGATAATTTTTATGGAATGGCAAAAAATGTCTTTATCATAACTGGCTACGCAAGCATGTATTATTTTTAAATGTTTTGAGAATTTTTTAGAATACGTGTAAATGGATCAACTTGAGTTTAGATTTTATACGGCTTTTTTCAACACTTAGTCTGAAGAGGAAAATAACCGTAATTATTAGATGTCTAATCGGGGGAAAAAAACTATAATTTTAGAATCTAAAATTAACGTACTTCCTATTTCCTTCTTATATTCTGCAACTTTTGTCACTGACAACATGGATTTTTTAACTATTGCTTCTCCAGCGTATGGTCAAGAAGATTTCATTCTTTTCGGAGACCAGTTTTAAAGATTTAAAACAATGGAGGTATTCCAGACATAACAATCTACCCGATGTATAAGTTATCATGCATTGTTCCACAAAAATATGAGTTTTTAAACCAGGAAAGAAAAAAATATATTTAGAAGCTAGAAGAAACCTCTGCGAAACAAAAATCATACAAAATAAATAAACACAAAGTTATGCAAAAGCAACCAAACGAAGCACATGTATACCTATAACGAGACTAATATTATCTCGATACGTGCTTAAAATCATTGATGCTCACTAAAATCTCACGATCTTGCATTTATTTCTTCCCTTACGATCAAAAATATTATAAAACCTAAGAGAATATCATAACACCATAATGAAATGCATTCGAGTCTAGAATTACTCTCATTTTCCCTTTGATTTACGATCGACATGGATAATCTTCAATTACTGTGTACTCTGTGTATTCTTTATCTTAACAATTTAACTGTCGCTCGTAAAATGGTTAATGTGAGCATTATTCTCTGTCGTCAAGATAAGAAGCATTTTGCTTTGTTCTGCTCCAGAAACCTCTTCATTTGCATTTCCATTTATCTTTGTAAAAATATTCTCCGGTTTCCAGATAGGATCAAATTATCATACAATGTTGTGTTTTATCTAATGTTTTAAATACCACTGATGATTGTTATTGTCTCTTGCTTCAGGCTAACGAAGAAACTCCATTCAGTGAGCTGATTTACTTTCGTTTGCTTTTCAGTTGAAAACGTGCCTTATGATAGCGTTTTGAAATTTTATCAAATTTTAGCTTTCCGAGTATTTTTTGCTTCTCTAGTTCGTTTTTCGTATCTGACCGAATATTGATGCTTTGATTTACTGTTAAATGACGTTTAATACAGTCTAATAATAACAAAAAATTTAAACCATTTCTTCAAAGATTTTTGCAAGAAAATGCGTAAAAACGCGAATCTCTTAAAGTGCCGTTTATTTTTCATTTAATAACGATGAAAAAAGCTTGTTGCTTACTAGCATTTTCTTTTTTAAAAAAAAGGAGACATAATTTAATTTTAGAAAACAGACAAATAAATTTAAACAAAAAAAGTTACAAGTGCTTTTTTTTAAACGTTTAAAATGTTACTTTCAAACATTTTTATATAAAATATTGCTCATTTCAAACAGTAATGTTTTCTTTGTCAACGTCTTGGTAAAAGTCACTATGTTCATAACTAATTTTGAGATAGCTGCCAATAATTTAACTTTTCAAATCATTATGAAAAAAAAAAAACATTTTTCAAACTCCTAACTCCCATAACAGTTTTACTAATGTTACCTATGAATCGTGTGCTTGGATTGGATCATGGGAAAATTAATTGCGACTTCTAATTCACTTCAGTTGGCTGTCACTTTTTTTTCGATTTTTTATCAGAACCTTGATGTTTTGTCATGTTGTACTTACCATACTATTCACATTAAGAGTACCACAAGGTAAATAATTTTACTGCTTTTCTTTTTCACATGAATTAAACTTCATTTATTACATTTTATTCTTAACCGTCTCAACATTTATTATGACAAATTGCTCTTAAAATTATAAAATATACATTTATTTAAAAGTAAAAATTAAAAAATATCTGTATTGTTTGTAGAAATGGCACTCAATTATCAAAGCATGGATTCTTTGTGCTTTACCTTCATGGACCTGATCTTGTCAATGTCTCCTTGGATGCCTCCATGGATACCTCCTTAATGCTAGACGAAGAAAACGGAAGAAATGCTACATTTCACGGAACAGTATCTCTTCTTGAGCTTGCATTGACCAAACATCCAAGTAAGTGACTACGAAATTGCTACATTTTTACTGTATTCAGAATATTTTTTAATGAGTTGTTTAAGAAAACTTTTAAACTTTTAAAAACTCTTTTACAGTGTAATTAATTGTATTCAGAGATATGCAACTGAAAAATTAGCAGTGACGCTGAGATGCGTTGATATATTTTCTTTAATTACTAAAGGGTTTCTCGAAAATATTTTTCATGCGAGGAATTTTGCGAATGAATTTCTTGATTATTTTTAAATTTGTCGCTCCATATTTTTGCGATATACAACATTTATATAGTTTTATACCAGCTTAATTTTAAAATAATACCTTTCCTAGGAAGGGGATGAAGGAATATTGTTACTGTTCCTTTAGTACTTCTTATTCATTTTTCCACATTTAAACACATTCTTTTACATCATATTACTCTAAAGCTCCATATTATTTTCTCTAACGCTCCATACCTACTAGAGGCGAAAGGCATTGCAGATTTACTCACTGCAACATCGCGTCTAATTGTCCTTGGACTTTACTGTTATATTTAGTTTTTGTTATATAATTTGTTTCAAAAACATTATTGCGATTTGTTTAGGAAACATTTCATAAGTTTGTCAATACGTTGCATATTTTCTCACTGTAAATTTTTGGTCACGTATTAACTAATAAAGTTTTAACAACTAAAGACAACCCTTCCAGAGTTCAAAACTTTTTGATATACTTTTTTGCATTATTTGATATATTGATCATCATGCGTGGCCAGAACTGATACTACATTGACCGAAACTGGAACGCTTACCCGATTTCATTTTCTTGAACACATACAATTCGAAAACGGAATTTTGACATTTGAACGCTTCTGCGCATGGCAGAAAAGAATCCATTCGAGTTTTACGGAAGTTTGTTTTTCAGGTTCGTTTATTTAGTACGCGAATCAGAATGTTTGCTTCTCTGAAAGGAACAAAATTTAAAAGCTTGCATATAGCATCAGTTCGGAAGAAATTAAGTATGCTAAACGGAAAAGCACGAGGACAAAAATGGCACTTTCCTTATACCAGCAGTTCCTCCCATGAACATGAATGGTTTCTTCTTGGCACTCAGCCAGGCAGATTGCTTTGGTTAGTGGTAGAACTGTAGTTCCATTTCTATAGTGTACAACTCTAAATTTATTCTGTTCTGCTGTTCGCGCAAAAGTAATCATTTACAGTTTTCCAACCATTTTCTTGGTGCTTTTTATTAACTAGTTTATCAATATTTTCATTTAAGCGCAAGTAGTTATATTGTACTTAAAACGCACCATAGAAGATAGATAAAGCTTAATAAAAAGTATTCTTTTTTTCGAAACTCTGAAAACTTAGATTTTAAGAGAAAGCTATACTCGATCCCAGCGACACAGGCCGTCCAGTCGCTACAGGCGTTTTAGTCTAGAGCAAGAACATTAAACAGATTTTGACGGCAGGACGACATACGTCACTGTGATAGAACTCTTAAAATCGGAACCTTAAAACTTTTATCATGTACTCTTAATGCGTTCTATTTACGGAAAATTAATTTAAACTAGCTGGTTCCCCGCAGAACATCTGCGGCTATAAGTTCAAATCAAACTTGAATGATCGCTCGATCCAAATAAGCCAAGATGTTGCCATTCCAAAGAATCGGAAATTAAAAATTGAGTTATGAATGGAAATACTTTTTAAGAAATAGAAATAAATTTGTTAAAGTTCGTAAGTTACGATAATGAATAAAAAATATATTACGTTTCTTTTTTATGCTAATCATGAAACAAATTTTTAAATATCGTTTTATCAGTTTGTTTTTTGCACGATGTCGGTATCGTATCGTTCCGTAAAATTCAATCGTAACTGGTCCCCGTTAAGTGAGATTTTAAAATTGCAAAAACACTTTAAAAATTCGAAAGGATTAAGAAAAGATCGCTTGGTATAAACAAATTAAGGTGTTGCCACTCAAAAGAATCGGATATTAAAAATTGAGTTATGAATGGAAATATATCGTATTGTACCGGAAAATTTAATCGTAACTGGTCCACGTTAAGTGAAAGATATATATAGATGACTATGATTACTCATTGAAACTACATTATAACTTCGAAAACAGTACATCTATAAGCTAAGGTTAACTAACGCAAGCCCCATTGGGTTATAGTTCTATTGAATCTATCAGCAAGATCTTTAACATACAAATACATCTTCAGTACTAAACAAGTGCCTATTAGGGCATGAAACTTTAGAAACTTTTCGCATTCCTATTATTGACTAGTTGCAAAACTAGTCAACAATTTGTTAAAGTTTCATTGCACTCCACAGTAAGGTGGAAAATTCATCGCCCTTTAAACACGCCAGCCCTCTCTCTCTCTCTCTCTCTTTGCATTTGTTGGACATCAAACCCTGAGGAATTCCACACAACATTTAGAAGAGGCTTTTAGGAATATAGACGACTCCGTGACAGATGGCACTAATTACTTGCTTACTGCTGACTGAATCAGGTGGCCACCATTAATTCAAGCCTTAAGCCGCGTTGGAGGGTAGATTGGAAATCGGCGCTTTGGTTGTGCCTAGACTTTATTGCTAGGCTTAGTCCATGTTATATAATTTGTTTGAAGAACATTATTGTGATTTGTACAGGAAATTTCCCAAAGTGTGTCAATGTATGTTTGATAATACTTTTAGTAGTGTTTAATTAATATTATCTACTTGTAAATACTGCACTGAAAACTTTCCCATTCTAAGTAAGAAAAGTTTTCTATCTTGGAATAGAATACATGTTACCTTACATATATATAAGATAGCATGGAGAAGAAGCAGAAGAAAGCGTTTATAGATGGTTGCATCTTCATAGTAGTTTAAATTGTTATGGGTTTTTGTGTTCGTTCTTAAAATTGTATGCAACTATTTGTAACCATCTAGATAAAATGAAAAAGAAATAACTAATAAGCCATTGTAAGTGATTTTTAAATTACTATGTGTGTTCGAATTCTGTTGCGGAGATATTCGAATAAGCTTCATCCCTTGTAGCTTTTTTACAGGCATTTTTTTAGGTACTTTTTTATCTGTTAGATAGTATCAAATTTAAGATTCCACTCAAAGCTTAAACTTAAAAAAAAAAAAAAAAAAAAGATTAGAATTTTGAAGAAAAAAAAAAAAAGCTTTTAAGTGTATTGTTAGCTTTGTGTCTGCAACCAAAATATCGTGATCCTCACATTCTTATTAGTCTGATCACAACTCGTTCAATTGATATACAAAGATTCGATTTTAGCTTTATTAATCTAGCGATTGCTTAAATATCTTAAAATTAAAACTTTCATTGTAATATACAATGAATACTCAACGATTATACAATAATATTATATGAAATAACAACACTGTTTTTATTCTGGAGCTGTTGGTTGCTTGATTGAAATCGACAAGTCTTGCTATTCTCCATCATATTTCTCGTTTTGAATTTCCTACATTTTTCTCTAACATTTATAAATACATATATTTTACTTTTAAATATGGGTTGCCCATCAAGTTGGGTCTCATGGCGCAGACTGCACCATTGAAATTTGGGGGAGGGTCGTTTGAGGGGCTTTTTGGGGGGTTTAAATCTACTGTTTGGCCGATCTGAAGAGTCGCCGTTTTGGGAGTAAAATGTTTGCAGGGGTACACCAATCGTTCTATGGCTTGTTGAGTCCCCTTTAGATATCTACATTTGTTTTTCTTTTACCATTCTTTTTCTGTTCAATTTTATATTCTTAATTATTGTCGGAGTAAAGAAAAAACCCAATCAGACCAAAAAATTTTAATTTTGAAAACTTAATAATTTAAACTTTCGAAGAGAAAAATAGTGAAAATCGTTTTGAAGACCCATAACTGTTACAGTAGTTTTCTTAATACAACTTTTAAACTATAACAATGAGTTTATGTTTTGAAATAACTGAGTGGAAAAATGCCTATTTAATTTTATTTATTTGTTAATTATTATTATTTTAATTACTAATATTATTATTATTTATTTATTTATTGATTGATTTATTTGTAAACTTAGGGACCCTTACCAAAACGCCAACAGTATCTTTTTAAGCCTACATTCAGTACATTTTGCATAGGTTTTCCCGATGTTATTGCAGATGTATTTTGCTTTTTGTCTTATTATACCCTCATTTCATTCATAACTATTTTACTATGGAAAGTTTCACGCCCAGATGAGATTACCTTGCTTGTTTTCTATCATTATGGTTATTTACCGAAAATTGCGATTTTTGAAAACCTTTTCGTTTTTAGTGAAGTTTGATTACTTACAGTTGATTACCTTTAATTTTTTAGAATTTTCCTTTGGGCAATTACAATTTCCTGTGTGTGTTTGCACTTCATTTTCTCTCCTCGTTCGAACTTTAGATGATTCGTTCTTTGCACCTTAGGTGTATCAGTTCTTCTCTGAAATATACACAGCACCAGTGTCAGTCAGTTCTTTTCTTAAATATACACAGTGTGTCAAAGAAGTTTTAAGATTAGTTTTATAAAATAAAATAAAAACTAGTAATTAACTTTTTAAAAAGTATTTTTATTAAATATATGCACCAATACATTTGTTACGACGGTTTAACAACGACTCGAATGCCTGTTCCATCTCACATTGTGGGACTGCCTCCAAAGCTCGCGCCGAAGCTGTTTGTATATTGTCAATGTCATCAAAGTAAAAAAAGTAGTAAACAAATGAACTGAGGTATTGACAGAGGATCAGCTCATAGTTGAGGAGTGACACGAATGCTAGATAACACAGCTAGCGCCACTGTAAGCTTAGTTCTAGCTGTAGTCTTAAAAATTCTTTGACACCCTGTGTGTATATATATACGTATACATATATATACGTATACAAATAATACAAGAATAAAAAAAGTAAAGACCCATTGCTAAAAGGCCCAGAACAAAACGTATATCCCAGGAAGGACCTACAGTTACCATGTTGTGAATTTAGTAAATGTATAGATTTAAAGACAAAATAAAATTATATTTCCCGCATATAATTCAGAAAACACCTAAAATGGCCTTCGTAAATATTTTGACCTATGCTGCAATGAACAAATTAAAAAAAAGGAATACTTTTAAAAGAATTTTTTTAAGAAATAAAAGTAACGTTTAAAGATCTTTTTTCTTTTATATATATATATATATATATATATATATATATATATATATAGATGCATAATATACGTTCGCAAAATGTGATGTGCTTCCATACCCCTTGTTAACAATGCTGTAAACCTGGCAAGTAAGTCCTGCTCGGCCTTCCCCCACTCACTCACGATATCCCCGGAATCCAACATCAACTGGTGAAGCACACACTCTATTCACTGAGCATCGAATCTGTCGGAATTCCGTCCGAATGTTCGAAAGCGGGAATTTTGGGCCTGGACGTTTCCTTGACAGGTGGCGCTAATTACTTACCGAATAGTGACTGGGGAAAGCGGTCTCTCCATTAATTTAGAAGCTTTAGTTGTGCGAGAATTAGGGCTACCCAGTTGAACGTACATTAATGAAGGCACATTAACCTCTTGCTTTAAGTTGATATTTTTCTATCTGTTAAGAGACGATGTTAAATGATCGTAAACGATTCCATTTACTTACATTTTTAATTGGAACGTTTATTTTATTCATGTTGTATATATTTCTTCCAACAGGTATTGAACCCCGAATTATTTCTAATTTAACCCTTTATCTACTGCGTTATGATCTGTAGTATTTTTTTTTTTTACAGAAATAGTTTGTCTAGGTATTTACACTGAAAATTAAGGGATTTACATAAATAAAATGCTCAGTCTATAAGTATTTATTTCTTTACAGCTAATAAGTGCCACAGAGTATTTACCCTGTGACATTAATTACATACACTTTTTAATCAAAATATTTCGTCAAATAGTTTTCTAAGTTCTTAACTAACACATCAACAAAATCAGTGACTTGATTCCTGAATTTTACTGCTTTTCTGGAGCGAAACTCTAAGGAAGCAATCTGAACAAAATGGAAGTTCAAAACACAGCATCGGTTTCAAAACTATCTATGTTCCTTTCCTCGCGAAAATACTCTTTATAGATATGTATCCTGAAAAAGGGGAATCTAAAGACTCTCCCGGCAAAGTACCATCAGAATATTGGTAAAAATGGTTCCTGGGATGTAATTTATAGAGAATAGTACTTATAAGTACCGTCAGTAGATAAAGGGTTAAAACTCCCAACCGACTTGAGATATTTTGAAAATACAAAAAAGTATGTCACTTCGGCTTCGGTTACAGATTTTGAGATGGAGTAGATTTCATGTTAATTTGGGAATTAATGTTTAAAAAGATCATTACATTTTCAAACTAACAAAAGTTGTGTTTCATTTTTAAATAAATACTTTTGCTTTGTACTCCTTCATTAAAATGCTTTTCTTCAATGTTTGGTAAAGTATATATCCACAACCTCAAATTTATGATTTCTGTATATAAATTAACTACAAAAACTGATTATACTTGTTATTCATTTTTTGTTATTAAGTTTTGCTTACAAGGAGTTCCCTAATCTTTTTTTTTTTCCTTTATTTCTTAGACTTGCCATATTTTTCAAACCGAGAATTTAGTTTGTTTTTAGTTCTTTATATATTTGTTACGTTTTTCTTCTTGTTTGAAGTATGAATTTTCTCTTGTTATAATGAAACAGTAACAGTTGGCAGAAAAGTGGTTTTTGTCCCCATCTTCAGTTTCATTTTAAAAAAAAGCAAGTTCTTTTTTTTTTTGTATTGAAATTATAATTATTATTGCGCGAATTTTGGAAAACTGTGGACGTTAGGATAGATTTAAAATTTAAAAATGACCTTTATTCTATTCCAGAGACTTGTTTAAATTTTAATATTGTAAGAATATCGCACCAATTTTCTATTTATCGGATAATATAAATTTAACTTATCTATACATATCTGCCATTTTTCTTTACTAATTTAACTATTCTTTACTTAGTTTTTTTTAATACTATTTTAGTGATTGCTTTTATTTTACAAAAGTGAATTCGAAAGACATTGTGGCATAAAAATAGCTTTTAAATACATTCAAATCTCGGAAAATATTATCTATGATTGTGATCTATAGTGTATTTCTATTTTCGTCTTTTATTAGTAAATACCGAAAATAATTTTCAATATAAATTTAGAGCTCACATGAAGATCATAAAACGCGAGTGAGTAGATCTAGTCCCAACAACCAGAATTTAGAAAGAAAAAAACTGTAGATGTCAAGAAAATGTTAGGCAATGGTTAACGCATTTTGTCAGAACGTCTGTGTAAAAATTTTTATAAATTACAAGAAATTAATTTCAAAACTAATCTTGTTTCAGTTATTGGTAATTTAATTCGAACCATTTAAGTTCTTGCACTCAACACATAAAATTTTTTCGCCTTTATAATTAAGTTCCGATTTTTCCCCACCCTCTAAAGTGCACTAAAATCCTATTTTTGGCTTACACATCGTGTTTTTCCGCATAAAAAAGGTAACCATATCTAAAAATTCTACTCTGAAATGAGAAAATATACTCGTTGTTTTTTTATACATTTTTGTTTTCTTTTTTCGATACAATAAACAATTTTTCCACTTTATCATATTTATTCTAGAATGGAAGTTGGTAACAAAACTTGTTATCTTAAATATCTCCTTCCGCTAGAATGTTGCGAATTTTGTGAAACAGTAAACTGCAGTGAAACCCTCAAGTATGAAATAACTATTATATCGAGTATTGTCCGGAAGTCTGAAATTTCGGAAGTCGACGAAATAGATACTTAATTAAATCAAAGGACTATATCAATATTAAAGTACGCGCTCTTAGTCATTTTTATTATATATATATATATATATATATATATATATATATAGAGAGAGAGAGAGAGAGAGAGATAGAGAGATAGATAGATAGATAGATATTGAAGTCTTTTATTTCTTAAACAAAAATTACTTTAATTTGAAACACTAAACTAAGCATAAATTCACAACAGAACACAAATATAAAACAGGACATTAAATATGTAAGAGAGTTTCTGAGGTGTTCGGTATGTTCCATGGGTCATGTGAGATGTTCCAGTGTTCGACTCTCTCTGTAGTTCTGTTGTTGTTCCTGCTGTTGCCACTCACATGTTTCTATACATACACTGTTAGAAATTTCATCATGAAATTACAGTTAAATGACCGGCAGCAGTCTCTCCATCTAATTCACCGTTAAATTTACGGTTTAGAACATTTTTCTATCTTTACGGGACCTAACCATTTCCAATTAACTTGGTTAAAAAGCCGTAAATACAAAAGTTTACGGTTTTATTACCATTTAAAAACGGTTTCAAAATAAAATCTTCACCATTTTTGAACCGTTTCGAGGCGTAGAATCTTTGAGGCGTAGAAACCAACGAATGCTTGCAGGACTCGAACCCCCAATGCTTTTTAAAAAGAATAAAAAGAAACAGATAGCACAATATATAGTAGTGAATTCAGTAGTGGAACTCTTCATCGAATCGTCTAGGTGGTCGTCTGTGACGAGTAGAGCGTTGTAGTGGCAACTGTGGACATGGTTCGGATGTTTGATCTTCATTATCATCTACAGGGCTATCCAGCGAAGACCGAAGAATCGTTGGGATGCCGCTCTTGAATATCAACTAGGGTGTCCTCATCTGCGTTGTCATCTAACTGGATTTCGGAAGAACTTGGAGGATCTATGGGGGATTCTCTCTTTCGCAGATGATCAGCATGTACTCTAAGCTCTCCATCAGTGCTGTAAGATAATGGTCCTGTTCGATCAACAATAGTGGTGGGTGTCCATGTTGAATCTGTTCCACGACGAAGCCAAACGTTTTCACCTATGTTAAAGTCACGTTCTTTGCATCGTTTGTCATGATAAAATTTAGATTTTAAGCTTTCGACATCATTAACAGGTTCTGGCTTCAATCTATCAAAAAGTGTAGGAAGTTCCCGATTAAGGAAAAGTTTTGCTGGAGTAGAACCTGTTGCTCTATGTACTGAAGTTCAGTAGGAGAATAAAAATACTTGTAATAGATGTTCTTGATCTGAAAATTTTCTGTGAGTCTTTTTGAAACGTGTTTTAAATGTTCGTATTACTCTCTCAGCAAGACCAGTACTTCTTGAGTGATATGGTGTAGTTTTGATGTGTTTTACACCTATCATCCCGCAAAATTCTTTGAACTCGGAAGAGGTGAATTTAGGCCCCTTGTCTGACACTATTATCCTACAAATTCCATAAGTTGCAAAGAGTTTACGAAAGCGTTTAATTATATCCAAAGAAGTGACAGTTCTTAATTTAAAAACTTCTAGCCATCGAGAATGTGAATCGATTATGAATAACCAATTCTCTCCGTTCTCTGACTCCAGATCAGAAGGTTGCGTGTTCAAATCACGTCCGGGTCACCAGATGTAACGGTGCGAGTGTGGCCGTGAAGCGCCAGGAGTCGAACCAAGATCTTTTTGGTGGTAGCCGCATTCTTTACCGCTTTCCCAAAAGGCGCGCCCCCTGGGCAGGAGCAAAGAGGGCTATTTGAAGGACTGACTCGCACCGCTACAAGCTAAATCCATGTGAACTCTATCACATGGTTTTCCAGTATTGTTCCACCACAACAATTTAGAATCACAAATTATTGGTTGATAAGTGTTGCAGTCTAAGCATGCTTTAATCAAATGTTCCATGTCTCTGTCAATAGAAGGCCACCATACTGACATTCTGGCTACAGATTTCATCGCAACTATGCCAGTATGGGATTCATGTAATATGTTCATTACTTGAGATCTTAAACTCTCGGGAATGACGATTAGATTATTCAGCATAATAATTCTTTGCTTATATGACAAATCATATCCTCGTCGCCATTATGAAGTGTCTATTATTTCTTAAAGAAGAACTAACTTACTTTAATTTGAAACACTGAACTAAGCATAAATTCCCAACACAACACAAATATAAAACAGGAGATTAAATATGTAAGAGAGTTTCTGAGGTGTTCGGTATGTTCTATGGGGGTCATGTGAGATGTTCCAGTGTTCGACTCTCTCTGTAGTTCTGTTGTTGTTCCTACTGTTGCCACTCACATGTTTCTATACATATGCTACATAAATTTCTTGTAATTTTATCGGAAATGCTCTGATATATATGGAGAATTCGTTAGCTTTGACTGATAAAATTATTAGCTAAAAAAAATTCTGTATTTTTTTCCTCCCTTCCCAACGTCGTAGCTTTAAGCATTTTAGTATTACTATGCGTTGCCGCATGACGCAGAATAATTGATTTAGTTAACTGACTACAAAAAATATTTTTAAAATCATTCGATTTCTTACAAATAAAATTAGAAGAAGTAAATATAACTAAATTTTTACCATGCATATTACCAAAATAGTAATTTCCTCATTTTTTTTCAACTAACCCAGTGTAATTTACAGCGTATTAAAAAATGTACCTAAAACTGCATTCCATATTCCAAAAACGTGAACTAAATTTCCTTTCAATCATAATCACTATTATAATACTACTTAAACTATGCATGTCCCGCTTTTACTTAAACGCTGTGCGTGTTAAAATAAGCTTTCAAATAGGACTTTTAGTGGAATTGCGTAACAAAACACTTAATAGTTATTTTAATCAGTTGTTCCAAGTTTATGAATCCTTTCAAACAACTCGTATTTCATACTTCTCTTATAATTCAACCGCTTTAATAACTGTTATTAATATCGCTAAGCAATTGTAAACTGGGAATAAAACGGGCGAAACAAAATTTAGGTAAACTGAATACAAGATACTTAGCAAAATTAAGCTGTAGTAATCTCGTATTGATCCACAATGCTTAATTTCAGTATGCTGCGCGATTAAATATCCCCCTGTTATTATGCTAATAACATCAGAAAAGAGCAATAACTTCTGTATGTGAAACCGTTAATATTATGGAACGCGTGGCGAGGTATAAGATTCGAGCCCTAAATATCTGCGTCGAATATTGAGTTCGTTTAAAGATTACAAAATTATATATTGCTCCGTTTAATCACGTCTTCATCATGATAGAACATTTGCCGCAACAAAATAAGGCAGTTATTCCTAAGTTGCTCTTTATTTCAATTAGCTTTTAAAATCTTTCACTGAATGCTGTGAAGTGAACGTGAAAGAAAGTGTTCAAGAAACTTATTTCTATTGTGAAATAAATGCGTGAAAATGCATAATTTTCCCTCTGAAATTAAACAACTGCACTTTATTTTATTTTATTTTTTTTGTTTATTTTCAATTATTTGGCTGCGAACTAAAGCTGAATTTAATGGCATGTAAAACGTTTATACAATAAAGTCAGAAATGGAACTAAATCATTTTTCTACACATATGTTATTTTTACCCTTTAACTACCGGAATATATTCACAAATCTGTTTGTCTGAACGCAAAAAAAAAAGTATCCAAACATTGCTTGCAAATCGGTGCACACTGTATCAAAAGAAAGTGGTCAATACCCCCTTCTGCACCTCTAATTTTGCCATTTTCAATTGAATAAATTATTACTTATAATGTAAAGAGCGAATTCATTTCCATTTAATTTCCCAACTGTTTATTCCGAAACCTACATTTTCAGCATAATTCATCAAATCGCTGATTGACGTTATCCGTACCACAGGAAATTTTCGCAAAATCGTCTATTGACGTTACCCGTAGTTAAAGGGTTAAAGTATCAGTGACGGTTTTTTCCTAAGACTGCCAATGCTATATAAGGCGTGCCATATAATTACGTGTCTGTCTTTAATTATAATTTCTGCTATTTATTAAAACAATAGAAAACAGAAGATTCAATAATTTGTACGGATATTTATTCAAAATTTAATCAATGTCGTTTTATGTGTCGTCAACTCACGGTTTGTGACTGAAGAGGATATGTATCTAACGTAAAAACAGATCTGTCATTTAGTTTTGTTCAATATGTAAGTTGAAACTTGTCAGAGGAGTTCTTAAGCTCTCGCAGAACGCGTTATATTCAAAAAATTTTTTATTTATTTCTTTGTACATAAAAAGATAACCCTTTGGGAAAACTCATTTCTTTATAACCCATGACCAAATGACCGGATTTGGTATGGACAAACTTTACTAGCAAAACAAAGTCCTAAGATGCTTATACGTGTAAGTAGAATTTTTAGGTTGATCATTACAGCCCTTTATTGAACTGTTCGAACTTAATTAACGTTAGTGTAAAACACAAATAAAACAAGTTTTCTTTTTTGGAATAGTTAGTTCTTTTAATTAATTCATGAGTGTTATCCACTGAAAGAATACTTTTTTTTTACAATTATTATATTCTTATCTAGATTAATTATCTGAAAAGGTATAAATTAGATTTATCTGTACAATTGTTTGAAATCTCTGTTGGGTGCAATAGTGTACACATTTGGGCATTTACATACAATCTGAAACGCACTTCTGAGCAAAGTATTATATTTGCACCTAATATCTGGATTTTTTAGATTGTATATTGCCGCAGTGAAGCTATTTCTCCGAAGAAAACTTCGCTTGGCAACAACAATGAATTAGTTTTGATAAGGGCATGACACGACGACAACACATCAACAACCAACTTCATGTATCAAAGAAATGCTATTATTCCACCATGTTGAACATACGGTATGAAAGACTGTCTTTGGGCCGAGATCATTTTGTTTTGAGTTGACAGCTGTCGCCCATGTGGAAGAAATAAGTGGCTATACTCAACTCAAGATATCAACTTTGGCATGGTTTCAGCGCGTATGACAAAATTTCTGAGTGATTCTGCGCTAAGATGTATAATTACTTCTGAGTTTGGCTTCTAGATGCTTTTGTGTGCCTTAAAACAGTTAACGCAATGATGTGATTCCTCATTTTGAATACATCATTATTCCTATAATTAATCTTTCGTACTTCGTAACTCTGGGAATAAATGAACTTTTTCAGACGAGAGATAGTCAACTTAAAATGTGAAATTATTCATTTCACTCGCTATTTATATTACAACTTTAAAGCTCAATGGCAAGATGAAATTGAAAAGCAGTTTCTGTAGTTTGATTTGCAGTTTAAATGAAACAAACTGTTTTGGATTTCATCAATTCTAAAGCTTCTGTTGAAAAATACTGGTAATAATTTTCTGCTAAACTTTGATTGACTGGGATAATTAAAACTAAAATAACGTAAGAAAATTTGTCTTTGACTTTTTCTAAGTTCATTGTCTCCATGTTATCTGATTTAATTTAAATAAGCGTTGTTATTATTATACTTTTTATTAATCGTGTTACACACTATTTTTCTTCAAGAAATTCAGAAAACACAATAGTTAAATGTATAGCTCTATTAAGGAAATATAAGTGCAGAATTGATGCGTATCTATTTATTATCACACGCTTATCGTTTGCACTTACATTGGCTGAATATCCGTAAATTTTATATTATAAATGCATTAAAACTTTCACAATTTTGTCCTCAAAAATGGATGTACGTTGCGTCGGGTATCCTCTACATACTACACAATCGGTGCTTAAAAGAAAAAATAAATTGTTGATCTAAACAGTAGAGTTAGTGTAATTTACACCCATTTCCCTTTTTCATCCGCGTTCATTTTAACTAAGCAAAATGAAAAAAAGGAAGAGAAAATGTAGAGAATATTAACCTTTTTAAAATTTTATCTCGATCGTAAATGCAATCTTATATCATCTGCATGATAGTTGGCAAGCGTTTAGCTTGACTTTAGGACAGCCTCTGGCGCCGTTGACTCAGAATCAATAACATTCTATTTACATTAAAAATCGCTTGTGGTGCTTTGCAAAGAATGTTAGCCGGGAAATGCCACCGAAAACAAAGAGCTGATTTATTAATATGTATAAAAATACCTAGAATGGTGGTACCTGCATATAAAATATCACTCTTTTTTATTATTTACTAATAAGAAAAGAAACAACATGCCTGTCTGTCTGAATTTTGCTCAGTGCCAAGATCAGAGATGGCTAGCCTTTTTCCATTATCGTGCCAGTTAACTCATGGTTTATTATTTTCAAGTGTCCAGTGTTCACTTAATTTTTATTTTTAAAAAGCCTTCTTTAAACCCCTCCTCGAATTAGATTTTGTTGTTCAGATATTAATTTGCATGAAATGTGAATTGTATAAACAATATTTTAAAAATAATTCAGTTTGATATTAAAATAAAGTAAAGTATCCTAAAGCAGACATTCTTAATGGTAAATGAAAGTAAAATAGAGGTAATTAAAGTTAGATGTTTTTAACTTTTATAGTGTAAAAGCTTAGATGTATCAATGCAGTTCAAAAAAACCTCTTCATTCCAAATGTACCCAATTGGGTACATTAAAAAATATTGTTCATTAATTACTTTTTGTGCAATTTGAAAGCTAAAACAACTAATTGTTTTTGAAATTAATCAACAGATAGTTTACTTCGCTTTTAACATGGAAAAAATGGAAATTAGGCATTAGTTATTACTTAAACTAATTATTAATTAAAATTTAAAAAAAATTTAATTATTTTGTTTTGTAATCATTTTTGAAATCAGAGAACCAAAAAATTGCGTCAAAATTGTTTGTGCTTAGTTCTGGGGTCTGAGGTGGTTAAACTAAATTGCTTTTTCATTTAAAAAATGTGGCTATCGTTTAGACGTTTTGCTAAATCCGTCTTAAATGACTTTTCAACACCTAAAGGTGTGCCAATGAAATGTCTGTAGCGTGACACCTAATTGCATGCGTGCCATAGGTTCACCATCTCTGACCAAGATCGTTCCACCTAATTTCTGAAATTCGGCGAGGAATTCGTTCAGAACATAGGAATGTGCTCCTTGAAACGTTTTTACCTTTTTTTCCGTCTTAAACTCAGTTGTGCTCTTTTCCCCTTACAATAGCCTTATTCAGATTACCATGCAGCTCGTGTCATTTTTATACGTATTCACAAAATTTTAAATAATTTTGAAGTCATGCAATGACCAGTACTATTAATAATAAAGAAAAATAAGTTATACATGAAATTGTCAATTTACAATATAATTGTAAATAAAAATGTATGTTTTCGTGACTCACATTACATTTATAACGTAGAGTTACATAACTCTCAATCTCAATAAAAAATAAAATATTAATCTAATTTTGTGAAAACGCATTAATTAACTAATGAATATAGAAAATATATGATCACAGTAAAACAACTAAACAATTGACTGAACAGATAACTGACGAAATAGTTGCTGTAAAAAATGAAGTTCAAAAAGGAACAATGTAGTAGACTGAAAAAATCATTTAGCACGTGGTTTCGCAAAAGGCAGCCATTTTGGAACAAAAACTTTGGCCTACTTTTATTTCGGAAAAATATAATTTTTAAACTTTCCAAGAGTATATAAAAAACAGTTTAATATCCATGTTCGGACATTTTTATTTTTTGGCACGTGTAACCCTGTTTTCATGGATTAGCCCCGAAGGAAAGATTTTGTTAGGATTTCTGTCTTTGTAAAGTGAAATTTTATGTTTTCCGTCAAAAATGTTATGCAGGACCATACCACGGAAAGTAACAAATACGCAGCAGCTGTATTTTGTAAGAGAAAAAAATGTTGGGGGGAGAAGAAAGAATTAAAAAAAATTGCTTAAGAAATCAGACTGGTAGATGCAATTTCTTAGATTAAAAAACAATAAAATTCCATTATTTCTTCTTAATTATTACTTGTTTAGATAAGTATAGCTGTCAGGTTTATGACAAAAATGCCTCATTTTCTGAGGAATGAAAAATTGATAGAGTTGGTTTTCTTTATAAGCTTTAAGATCCACCTTCAAGAATCAAGACCTTAGTAGTAACGATGCTATGTGATATGTAAATGAATTTGCGAAAGTTAGTTTTAAGTTTTGTAGTCCTCCCTCCCCATAGAACTCTAGAAACCAACATTTTTTTTTTCTCTATGTGGATGAAAAGAAATTGTTGTTTTTCTTTTATAGAAAAGCTATCAATGTCAGAAATGAGTAAGGTAACTAGTTAACAAGTATGAGAAAAAATAGGAACTACTCTGTGTCGAAATAATTTCATTTCGTTAAAACAAAACGTAAGAAATAATAGGAAATTTTCTTATTAGAAATTAGTAAATGAGGGTTAGAATGAGAAAATATTACAGCCACTGTGTTAGAAAGAATTAACATGACGGGTGAAAATACGCATAAACAGTAACGAATGTATTTTTAGGAATAGTTGACGTAACTAATTGTAAATGAGCGTATGATATAACAGAGCAATTTCGAAGACATGTATCAAAAAATAAACGAAATATGTAAGCTCGGTTAGCGTTATATGTATGCGTACTTTAACACTTTCTGTGAAAATTTCCTTTATTCTTATTTTGCATTTTTTTTTTAAATTTTGTTTCTGGCACATTTATTTTATTTATGTTTTAATCTCACAGAAATGTAGGCTGTAAAGAGATGTAAAATTTAATAGTATGAGTAACGTTTTCCTCTAGGCCTCGAAAATAAAGTACTAAAAATACTGAAAAAGCAAGGACATTGTAAAAAATTAAACTGCCTTATTCACATCATGGAGAGAATTTATATTCTCGAAAACGTTTTCGCTAAAATGTTGATAAACATTTCGGTGCGACTTAAATACTGCTCGTATGCCTACGGCACTTTGAATGAATACACTTTATTTGCAGTAGCAAGCGGCACTTAGCGGTGAAAAATCTGCTTAAAATAAACATGGAGTTCACAGCTTTAACTTCTAACGCTCTTCTGCAGAGTAAACAAGCTTTGCGTCAAAAGAACAAAATGCCATACCGTGAGTGAAATTAAATCCAAATATGCAAGTGGTATGAAATATTAAAAGTGTTTTTAATATTCCTGCTTTAAATGATTTTTTGAAAACTTATTCTGTAGTTAATAATGTGGACTGTAATTAAGGGAACATTTGTTCCGCTAGATATCGTTTTTAAAACATTTAAGAATGTGTGAAACAAAAATAATGGGTTATCATATGCTAAAGCAATATGAAGGAGGGGAAATACATTCATGGGTTATTTTAATATTTTATTTTTTCTGTTAGACATCGCTTAGTTTTGAAGAAGATTAAATTGTTTTCCCCTTCCCCACATTGTATTTATTACTATTTCTTTTCTGAGCTTATCATTTTGCATGCATAAATATTTAATCCCTTAAAATTAGAGTTTACATACTATCAATTTAAAGTAAGTTTAAAAGTTCGTATCGTCTCAGTTGTGTAACACAATATTTTCAGCTTCTTAGAGGGCTTTTAAATTTATTAAATAAAGTATTTATGTTTAAAAGAACTTTATTTAAATAATTGAAATTTGTTCGCATGGAAAACGTAAACGGTGCCTGTAGCAGAAGTAAATATCGCTCCGAATAATTAAATGATTAAATGATCAGAAGATTGTCAAAATTTTAATTTGAACATATCATTTTTAGTAGCATATCAGAATAAACGTTTCTTGGATATTATGAGATCAAATTAGAAACTAAACGGTGCTGAAAATCAGACATTTTATCCAAGCTTGCCGTCTTATTTCTAAAAAAATGTTCGTTCATATAACCTAACTTATTAGAAGATTTTTTTTTCAACTTTTGTTTACATAAAGCATTATCGCTTTGTGAGAAAAGAGCAGCTATCAAAATGTAGTTGGTGCTTTCGCCCATGACTGCTTTTCTTATAGTGTTAACTTTTCTTAAATTGTGTGAGGTGTTAGCTACTTCTCATTTTTTGAGACGCACTAGCACTGATAATGTCTGTCTCATTTAATTGTTTATTATTTTCTTTTGATCTCCTTACACGTTTTTATACGCTTATGTATGTATGTAAATATACATATGTATAATATTCCGATTTATTTAAGTTATGCACCCTCTCTCTCTCTAAAATGTTATGCTGATATAAAAACAATATTAACTTCTAACTTCTAATTTGTAAACACTTTTTTAAAAATACTTCTATCTTTAAGTCTTAAATCTTATGTGAAAACATTAAATAACTTTTCCCATATACTTGAAGAGAAACTCGAAAGGCTTTCTTTTATTTAATATTAACTATTACTTTTATTAATTTTGTGTCATCCAAAGCGTAATTAGAAAACGTTTCGTTAACGAAAACGGAAAGAATTTTAGCAGTTTCAATCAATAGCAATGTATTATTTTCTTTCTTTATAACTGGAAACAATTTATTGTGGGTTTAAGATTTAAATGCATACTACCTTCAAAAACATTCTTAAAATTATTTTCAATAAACTATGACACGGTTGTAATTTTTCTAAAATATGCTAGGTCATGATATAAATAATCAAAATGGCAGTCACAAAGCTGATGTGAATTTATCCTACAACGTAAGCACTTCCCTTTTCATGCAGGCAAATATTTGACTTTTGGCTGAAAAGTCAAACATTATAATGTTAAAAATGTTAAAAGTGGATTTCTTTGTCAGAACGTAGACAAACAAAATCCTTTTCCCTAAGTGAAATCTTCTCTACAACTATAAAGGCGAAAAAGGAACAGGAGGGGATATTTTGTGGAATTTCGAATTAAATTCATGTTTTGAGTTTGATGTTAGATTTAAAAATGGTAGAAAATCTTTGATGAACGCTTTATCAATGAGAAATACTATCTGAAAAGCCTGGAGCTTAACATCAAAATTCTTTCATTTTCTTTACTATGCTTTCGTGAAATTTAAAATCGAATAAACTTTTCCTTGTAATCATTTTAAAATGTAGAATCATTTTAAGGAAATAAATTATTAAGAATAAGATCAAATCTTTAGTAAAATAATTTAATAAAGAAACGGTATAAATTTATTCTCGAAATTTATACATTGCCTTTAACTTTTCAACTTACATTAGGAATGATTTCTTTCGAATTTTAGTTTAAAGAAATAAAATTTTTAATTTTTTCACTTATGTGAATATCAACCAAGTATCTGCTACAAATATTTCTGAATTATTAACTTCTTTTAAGCAGCTAAATTTAAGAAAATTTCTAAAGTCAAAATACTCGGAGTACAGAGATTTTCCTGAACAAGCTTCAGCTAAATATTTTGTCTACTTGGCAGCCATTATCTTTTTAGTCTCAATCTATTCCAACACGTACACTCTACATAAAATAAATTAAATACCTGAATGCTGCCTAGATTATGCTATCTCGGGATCACACTCATCGTCTCTATGTCAAACATATTTCTTACCTTTCAGATGCGTGCTATGCCACATGGTTGCCATTCCTCTAGTAATCTATGAATTAACATAGTACACTTAAACTGAATGCAGTACGAGTTCCTAGTTTCAAAAAAGAATTACTTTCAGCTGGGAAAGTTTTATTCGCATTTTTATTTTTATTTATTTATTTTTTAAGGTAATTGTCTGTGTCAATCGGTATCATGAACTAATATTTGTGGTAAATGTAGCTGCATAAACTGTAGCTGCATGAAAATATTTATGTTTGGCTTTGAAATGATACATAATTATACTGCGCAAATTAATTTCAGTTTCAAATTCTTAGAAGTATAAATAGTGTGTCACGGTAGCGTTTGAAAAGTTATTTTGAATTTATATATATTGCTAAACATATACACAAAGAATTAGAAGTCTTTCGTAATACTATGAAAAATTTATTTACAATTGCAAAACGCCTAAATTTTTCGTTTTGGGAAGGCTATAGTGCAGTTTTCTATATGGCTTCTGAAAAACTATGAAAATGTACTATTGTAAAATTTAAATGAAACAATATATAAAACTTCCAAATATAACATCTAAAACTTTGTACTCATCTTGACTTGTGCAGATATTCTTTGGATTTGATGAAAAATGAATTTATAGTCGAACAAAATGTTTTTGTAAGAAAAATATGTTTTAATCGGCTTGTACCATATTTTAAAGACAATATTACCTAGACAGAAAACATACTCTTCGATTAATTATTTTCGCAAGTTAATGTATCAACAAATAAACCTGCAAAAAATATTACATTTAAGGTAGCTTCCAAAACCAGTGAGTTACACAACAAATTGCTTCATGATTAACTTATAGTAATGTTAAAAGGATTTAATATGTTTTTTTTTTGGGGGGGGGGAATAGTAACAATAAATAATAACTAAGTAACAGATAGAATTTCAGACTCAATGGAATAACAGATATCACTTCGAGAAAAACATTTATTTCATGCGGATTTATTTAATATGGTAATCAGAAATTTAATAGGAAAATCAGAACTTGAAAACTTAACTATAATTCAACAGAAATAATGTCTTTAATGAATTTTAACGCTAATCAGCACTAAAATTTAGATATTACTGTTTTTGTTAAGGTACAAATGTGCACTCAATATTAAGAATTTTTGAAGCGTTATTTACTTTATGCAAAACTTACACATTTTCTTTATACATATTTTAAACCATTTACTTTATACGTAGTTTATACATACTTTTTATAGTATGTGTAAAATAATTTTAGTTAATTTTCTCAGAAGAAATTTACATAAAAATTATGTTTATGCTGTTGTGGCATTAGTAACGGTGGGACTTCAGGAGACTTTTTCTCTACTACAATAAAAGTAAATGTATGTCGTTATGACTTTTTAGATCTTTTTTTTTATGCAGAAATTTCAAGTTCATATCGAAAGACATCAGCAACGCTGGTCTGAGCATGTGTAATGCCTCTAAACACACACATCAAACAATTCACATGCAGTGCAAAAGAAAAATTTAATAGAATATAGTTAATAGGAGCTGGTGGAAATTTTGTTTTGGAGATTTTAACTTCATGTTAATAAAGTAATTATGTTTTAGAAAATAAGTATTAATCGATTTCTTTGATAACGAGCCATCAGTTATTTATACATTTTGCATTCCTCGAAGTATATCGGAACGGTCTGTCAGAATCTTCCGTTGTACTCATATCACGTGACCCACATCAAAGGGAAAATTGGAAATTCTTGTCATCCGCTGCTTTACGATATCTGTATAGACAGAAGAGTAGTTGAAATTTTATTGCGTATAATATGCTTACACACATGCATCCATACCTCTGTCCATGCCGTCTGAACCTGAAGTTCTTCTGGAATCTTTTTTTTTTTTTTTTTTTTTTGAGCTCATATTTATTTTTATTCCCACGAAATTCTCCTTTTACGACCAAATTCATGCGTTTTGGCTCCGAGCGATCTCAGTAAGTTTTAACGACGAACTACGAGTTTTTTTCTTATTTGTATATTTATTATCGGATTTTCGGATTTATTTTTTTCTGCTGCGATTTTTTCTCCTATATATTTATTCATTCATTCAGGGGAGTATTGATCATGGAAGGGAATGACCTAGGAGTGCTTTTAGAAAATGTATTTGGTTCGATTTTATCGCTATGTTCCTCACATTTTACGACAAAAGGGGTGAAGTGTGGAATAAGAACAAGAATAAAAATAGCTGCCAAGTTTCTTAAGCGCAAAATTCTGTTATCAAGCTTAACTCGTGTTATCTGTCAGAAAGATTTGCTGAATTCGATTTTTCTTTTTCTTCTTTCTTCCTGTGAAAAATGTAAATCGTGGAAGGTTACCATTTTTCTACAACCTTTCTGATTCATTTTTTCCGAGTCTTGTTTAAGGCAGTTCGTCGGGAAAGTTTTACAATGTATGAGTTTTCCTTTTTATTTTATTTTATTTATAAACGGTTTTAAAGTAGAGCTTAAAATATAGCATGAAGTTTAGAACATTTTTTTTTCTTTTTTCTTTTTTTTCTCTTCCATATGTATGTGAAATATTCGAAAGACAATGGGAATGGCGAGTCAAAATGAAATACCCATATGAGTGATAAGAGAAATGGCAGTGACGTTCTCAGCACCGACGTCATCCGGTGCAATAGTTTGTGGTGTGCGTCCCCATCCCCGTGCGTAAGCAATCCTAAGGCCTCGGCTAACAGGTAGGGGAGAGGTGTGCGTCCCCTTACCTTCTCTTTAAGATATATACATATATATTGTATATAACCATGTGGTTCATACAGTTCTCACAATAGAAAAAATCTTACAAAACTGTTTTTCTGTGTAGTGTAACGAAGTTTATTTTAATTAATATACAAATAAATAGAACCAGTGTAAAACAAGAAGTTCCGTCTAGAACTATACGAGCCTACTTTCTCGTATACACCAGCTTCAAACTTATATTCTAGCTATCTCTCTCTCTCTTTCTTGTTTAGCTTAAGTTCTTAATTGCTTCAGATATACCTTTTCAACGGTTAATGCATATTCATTCAATCACTCATTTATTCAGTCATTCATGTAGTTATTCACTCAGTTATTAATTCATTCTTTTGCTTATTCATTTAATCATTCATTAATTCAAAAATATTCTTGAAAATCTCGATCAAAAAATTTCATAGGAAAATAAGCTCGTTAGATCTGGATGAACTTTCTATCTGTACATGTTCTACGTCATAAGAGCTTTCCGATAAAGTTTGTTCCAAGTAAATCGGCCCGTTAGATCGGGATTTATATAGGATTGAAATTTCCCCGTAGGCACTATGTTAATTTATTTTTTTTTGAAGTGTTCAAAAATGAACAAAAATTGTTCAAATCAATATTTCACGCCAAGAACTTCTTCCAGTGAGCTTGTTCATTGGAACTTGGATCTTGTACCCAGAGTTTACATAATTTTCTTCATTTTCCCCCGCAGGCGCTAATGTTAAAAATTTTTGAACTGTTCAAAATTGAACAAAAAATTGTTCGAATCAGAAAGTAAAATATGGAAATGAGATGTTCTCGCCGAGATCTTTCGAATTCAAAAAAAATTTTTCGAATCGGACAATTCGTTCAAAAGTTATTAGGGGGGGACCGACCGACAGACAGACCGACAGACAGACAGACAGACAGACCGACAGACCGACAGACAGACAGACCGACAGACACACTTTTTCCCCATCTCAATACCCTACTTTCAAATTTTTTATTTTTCAATCTTTATTTAATTACTTAACTTATTTTTGACTTTTCTTGATTTCTAACGATATTTTTAAGATACATTAAGCCTTCTTTCATGCTTTATTATTATTATTTTTACTTTTACGGGAAAGTAGGCTAAAAAATATGAGGAAAAACTTGCCCCTCCCCTTCCTCCGTAATATAGTGTCCAATTTCGTTATTTATTTATTTATCTATTTGTTTTCGTTAATAAATTGAAAGATTTTATTGGTATCTGCATGTGACTTTTTACTTTCGTCTCTTGTTTGTTCGGGCGTCGTGCTATTTACTTGAAGAATTTCTTGATTTCTTAAATGTATCTCTCTCTGTATTATTATTATTATTATTATTATTATTATTGTTGTTGTTGTTATTGTTGTTTTTGCTGTTGTTGTTATTGACGTTATTATAATAATAATAATAATAATAATTATTATTATTATTATTATAATTATTATTATTATTATTATTATTATTAATCAAATCAAGGAGAACCGTTCGATATTTTTTTTTTTTTCAGAATGGTTTTCGAGCAGTTATGTGTTCATCTATTTAGCTTACATCAATTTTGTTCCTATTTCATATATTTTTTATATTTCTGTTTTCGTTGTACGGACAGTGATTCACTCAGGTCTAGAACTCTTTTAAAATATTTTTCTTGTTCAAAAGCTAAGAATGTTTTTAGGCATGCTGTTTTCACAACATATTTAATTTTGTAATTATTTGACTGAGTAGACTGAAAGATTCTAAATGACAGTGTGCACTTTGAGTTAGGAAGATTCTAAAGCCTTTCATCCCTCCTCCGTAATTTAAGTATTTTGTTCGGAAATTTGGTAGCCAAATGACTCAAAATCACAATATTGGTGACCAATTTTATTGCAAACGAATTCTTAGGAAGAAAAAAAAAAACGAATGAACTCTGTAGAAGATTTTTCTCTGCCAGCGTAGTATCAATGCAAGAAAAACAACATGCCCGCTCAGCAGTATTTTGCAATATGACTAATACATGGATTTCCCTCAAAGTAAAGTATTTCGCTCGAAATATTTTTCAACTTCGTCGCAACTTTACGACAATAGCAAAATTTCTTCAAAAATGGGGGGGGGGGGAGGCGGAGGCTGAGTTAAGTTAACGAAGCTATTCATGTGTCTGAACTTACGAACACAATTGTCTCATTAATATTTCGTGTAAATCAGTCTCGAAAGATTTATTTACTTATTTTTTCAATGGGGAAAAGAATCGTAAATATGGATTTTACCCTTCATTTAATCTTCTGCTTTAAATTTCTTTTACAAATAAATATTTAATTTATTTCTTAAAATTTAATCTTGAACTTGTTGCCATCAACCCTACCTATTTTGAAATTCCTCTAAAATATTTCAAGTCCTTTTGGTCAGTAAAAAGGGAAGGTTTCAAACTACATATATATTACAAAACGTTTACAGTCCCTTAGGGCATGCCTGTTTAGAAAAATGTTAACATTTTATTGGAAGCACTTGAATCAGTTCTTGCGATTCAAATGATAAATTTCTTTGGGATCACCTTTAATGTCAAGTACCAATAAATATTATTTTATTCTCATAAATGAGAGTGTATTTACATAATTTTAATCATTAAGTATTATCATTGTGGCTGTTACATTTTTGTCATAATTTTAATACAGTACGCGTTTTTATTTGTAAAATATATGTTATGATTTTAAATGTTATTTCATGTCATTTGTTTGCTAGCATTTAATTTAAACATATTTTTTTCCTAATGCATAAAAACTTGTGATTTTAAACTCATGAAATGGTTGATTTCGATGCAAAAAATCCAATTATATTTCTCTAACAGGTTTTTCGGCATTTCAAAAATATTGGTATAAAATTATTATTTAAAACAAAATATGCATCGTCTACTCCCGAAGGGGTTGATAATAACGCAGTCGATTTGCAGGATACAGCAGTTGTTGCATGAAACATATCTTAATTCGACAAGAGGTTTTTTTTTCAATAGTTACGTTTCGATAGCTTTTATGAAAAAAGTCCAAGATCAAAAATGTTTCATCAAAGCGTGGGTACAAAATTGATAGGCAAAATATCATTTCCTTTTTTGATCACAATTTTTTCCTTATTTCATTAAGTTCAATTACTTCTTAGGAATTTCAATGACGCTAAAGGTTTGGCAGGTATGTACAATGTTGCAACAGTGTTTTCGTATGGAACAGTCAATGATTTCAACAGTGTTTTGGTATGGAACAGTCAATGTTACAACAGTGTTTTGGTATGGAACAATCAACGTTGCAACAGTTTTTTGGTATGAAACATTATTATTACAAAATTTTTTTTATAATACTTCCAAAGTTTTGATGCAACTTTTGAAAGTACACAAATGCGTACACAAACTAATGTATTGTGTACGCATTGTGTTTTTGAAAAAACACAATGCGTACACAATACATTAGTTTTATTAAATGTTACTACTAGACCCGCAAAAGTATTTCAATAGATTATGCCTGACGTACCAGCAGCTAAAATATTTATCGGAAGAAAAAAATGAAAATCGAGTAAAATTATTGTGCTCCATTATTTAGCTTCAAGCATATTTTTCAAGTGAAATAGCATGTGTGTCCCCAGCAAAGAGACAGAAAATTTTCCCTTTTCCCTTCTTTTCTATGATTAATACCGTTTTTTAAAATTCCAACTATTATCTCAAAGCAGTCTTCAGACGAACTGAAAAGAGATAAAATATCCATCTGTCATAAAAATTAAGCGATTCAAATAAAAACTACACTGCAATAAATTCGCGTCTAATCATTATAGTTGCAGTACCATCCCTGTTTTTCCCACATCCTTAACACCAGTGTAGAGCGAACTCTTCCTCTTTCAACCGGTAAAATGGAAAAAAAAAAAACACAGAGTGAAG
Source organism: Octonoba sinensis (assembly GCA_038502835.1). NCBI lineage: Eukaryota > Metazoa > Arthropoda > Arachnida > Araneae > Uloboridae > Octonoba > Octonoba sinensis. The sequence goes on from CM076604.1 coordinate 70,202,279, forward strand.
CTAGTCATAAAATGCAAAATGTGTGCAGCGGAGACACCAGCCATTGATTGGTTGTTGCGTGGATCCGGGACATAAGGTCTGGACACAAAATCGAAAACCGGAGGGATTTTCTTAATTGCATCCATTTTGCAACGATCAAGACCGGAAAATAGGGGTTCAGTTTTCACTGCACTTTAGATTGTTTCTAGATCCAATTTCACTGCATTTTGCATGTACTCACGCCGATTCTATACTTCAGGATGAATAACCTATTCGTGATGGAATACACATGTAATGTAAAATTGCACGTGATCTTCTAATTATGAAAATATTCGAACAAAACAGTTAAATAATAAAGATTTTAGTAATAAATATTCATTAATATACTTCTACTCTTTAAAGTTCTCCCGAAATATAATTCAATGCAGTGTCTTGATAAATAAATAAGCATTTTATTTGAGTGTTTTCCGTTGCTGATATTATTGTAAGAAGTCAGAAAAGAAAGCAACACTAAAGTATTAGGGTGCAATATACAATAGTGCATGATTGATCGATTGACATTAACAAAATCGGTTATTCTATAATACTATAAATTTAGTGTCAGATGTGTTACTAACAACCCCTGTGTATTTGCGAGATGCAATAATTAAATAGAAAGGTGGCAGGACATCCGGATAGTTCCAATATACGACGTAATTCCAAGGATTAACTGAAAGCGGATATATTTTATGGTATATTAGTTCATGGTACAGTCTATACTTTGAGTGCGTAACCGTTGCACGTTGAAATTACTTTCATCGTACCAAGAAATGTGCAACTTCAAAAAAAGTTTCATAGCTACACAAATATTCACGGGCTCAAAATTTGTAAACTCAGTGGAGCAGAAGCGAGGATCAATGGAGCAGCGAGATTTTGCTTGAAAATGGAGTGAAGACAAAGCGAAGAAATTTCATTGCGCTCCACTTCTTCATTTTTTTTTTTTTTTTTTTTTTTGTTTTTCTTTTCTTCTTTTTTTTTTTGAATGTCATTTAAAAACATTTAAATAATTGAATGAGTTATTACATTACTTTTTTGGGGGGAGAGGGGAATTATTGCTAAGTACGTCCTACCGTTCATAGCATCTCAGGCCTTCACAGATTACCAGCCGGGCAAGGAACGCAGCGTTCCTCCTTCGAACCTTCCAAAATCTCTCAGACACATAACAACCAGAACCAGCCATAGGGACCGGACTGGTGAACGTTGCCTACCTGCCCTACTGTCCCGGTGCGTAGTCTCTCTACAAAGAGAGCCTAACATCCACCGGAAGCAGATTGGTAAAGATTTAGCGTTACCCAGTTCGCACCACCAAGAAACGCCCCCACCATTGCGGACCGGGGGGGGGGGTATTTTTTTTCGCAGCACAGTGCGCATAAAATGTTATATTCATATTAATAAATATATAGCCTAAAAAAAAATTTTTGTACCACATACAATCCACAAAAAATTGATGTAGATAATAAACTTTCTGTTAAAATTATTCACAGCACAGAAAGGAGCAAGTACTTAGAAATCGAAGCGGAACAACTGAAAAAAGTAGCTGATGCAGATCCCTTGTTACACTAGTACAGTAAAACTCCACTTAGAAATGCGAACAACCCTCTTAGATGGAGAGTTTTTAATTCCCCGCAGTGCATTGAGTCTGAAAAAAAGAATCCTCTTTTGCGTACACCCCTCTATTATAGACAAATATTTTTTCCCAGTTTTGTCCACTGGAAGTTTTACTGCATAAAGCGTACGAGTTTGAAAACGAATGTGAATTGTATTCTTATATGAGAACATTTAAAACATGCGTTGAATTAATTACGAGGGGTGTACGCAAAAGAAACCTCTTTTGCGTACACCCCCCTCTATTATGGACAAATATTTTTGCCCTGATGGTGGCTTGTACAAAGGAGTTTCACTTCATAAAGTGTACGAGTTTGAAAACGAATGTGAATTTTATTTTTATATGAGATCATTTAAAAATTTCTTTGAATTAATTATGAGGGGTGTGCGCAAAAGAACACTCTTTTGCGTACACCCTTCTATTATGGACAAATATTTTTGTCCCGAAGGCGCCCTCTATAGACGAACTTCACTGTATAAAGTGTATGAGTTTGAAAATGAATGTGAATTATATTCTTATGTGAGCACATTTAAAAAATGCTTTGAATTAATAATGAATGATTTTCGTCATTCCATAAATATCATTTTATGCAACATAACTCACAATGATTAATTCTTATTACGTCTTAAAACCAAGCAAAATTTCTTCGGACTTTTTCATAGGCAAATCAAATAACTGATAAAAATTTCCAAAACTATTTTTTAAAAAACAGCTAGAAATTCTTAAACAGACGAAAATAAACTTTACTCATGGGAAATCAATAAAAGTAAATTACCTTGAATCGTAAAAAGAAACGCTGTGCTTCCCGTTGAATAATTTGCCACATTCTGTTGTCTTGCTTTCTCATATGATTCCGAGCATAAATAATTTATGCAGATGCGTATTCACAACTGACGTTTTTTGCAATAAACCGCTATTTTGTTCCCATTTAGAGTTCTTTTATAATGCAAGTAAAATGTATAATTAGAGATTTGTGTATATCCGGTAAAAATATTTGCACGAAACGGAAATAAAAATATTTCAAAAGCATTGCAATCATATTTGATGTATTTCTTTATTATTTCTTTACAATGGAACTGTTTCAGTTCCGACTATAGCTATTGAAAATTTTTTCAGTTAATGTGTTTGCTTTTGTTCGAAAATTTGTTACTTAGTGGAACATTGTTGTAACTATTAGCAAACTTAAATATTTGGTTTAAAAATTGCAAACTAAAATTGACAGACAGATTGTTATTAACATTTCATATTGCATGTGTGTAAAATTAATTTAAAAGAAAGTATAAAATGGGTAAACCTTTTTTCAGAAAGTCGTTCTTTTGTAAAGATATATAACTGATTAAATTGTTTCACACAAGGCAACTTCTTAATAAATTAATGCAATATTTAAGAAAAAGTGCATGTTTACACTTTAACTTTCATAGAATTTAACTATACGTTATGATATATGTTATGACATATACTCCTAAAATCATAAGGAAAGTGGTAGTGCGGGTTTTTTATAGCAAACAACCACGATTTTTTCCTGCTTGGTAGTCTCTTTCATGTTTTTGACTTCAAAATTCGGTTTGTATCATTTTTTAAAGTTTTACTCAGTCACATTTATTTCTTGATAGATACCCGATAGCCTATAGGATGTTGTTGTTGTCTTGTCCTCGCGTGTGGCGAGGAAGAATGGGTACGCGGCTCCTGAGTCTAACGGGGCCCTTGTAGGCAGGAGTCCTATTTCCGCCCCTTTGAAAGGTCTCTTAATTTTTTGAACCAGCTCCCAGATGAGAGATCGTCACCTGGGATTGGCAACCCCAGAGGCATCGTTTCAGTTTTAGGACATTGGAGCCACGACCTATTTAACGTGCACCAGCTTCTTTCAGCGTACACGGAGCGCAGAAACCAGCCACGAGAGGTTGTCACCCTTCCCACACACTGACCTCACTCAATGTTGCTTCATTTTCGTTGTTCTGCTGGAACCGAGCTTCTTCCGACTGGTCCACTGAGGGACTGTATACCATGTAATTTTATGCTTAAATTTTTGAATGATGAATAATAGGGTTTTTTAACTTTTGTAAAAAAATCAATTGTATGCGTGAATTACAATCACTCACAAGCTCACGTACGCGCACACACATATAAACATATGTACATATATATACGATTGCGTTACTTGTTTTTAATCGGGTGTGAAACAAGATTATGGTGCATAAAATTACAAAGCATGTACTGTAGACACGTGTTTTGGCGCTAATAAGAACCATTTTGGAATGCAAAATAGCGCTTTAGGGTCTCAAGCAGTCATTACAGTGAAGCGGCACACCTGGATAACTTAAAAGTTAATCAAGCTAATAATACAAATACAGAGGCTTGGAAGGTCTCCAAATGGTAGAATAACAAGCAGAACGGATTCGCCAATCAGAAAATCTCTGTCTTATTTTCGAAAACATGTTTAAAAAGAATTAATGAAAACGAATTCGTATTAGGAAATCTAAATAGTGAGAAATAAACAAATGGTTCAATATACAGTGCATCAGATAAAAAAACATAGAAAGTTAAAACAACACAGCTTCTAAAATCAAAATTGACAAGTTAAAATTAAAAATTAAGTTTTCTGAAAAAAGGAAAAAGAAGATTCAAAAGAATACACACATTTTCCCAGAAACGCATGAAAAACTAGGCAAAAAAATTGAAATTGAGTTAATTTGATCTAAAGCGTTCAAAAACCGTCAAAACGCGTTTAAAACAAATGAACTAAAAAACTTGAAAACAGTTAGAAAAAAAATTTCTTAGAATAGGAAAAGCAAAATTAAAACAATTAAAAGCTTCGTGCCATTAACTCACATTTACAGTTATTCACCAATTCATTTAGAAGCATCCAACAAAATGAGTCAGTCAAAAGTAGTTTTGTTCTTTTAAGGATTTTGTAGTTGGTAGTGGATTTAAAAGGATTGCCTGTTCATTTACATAAACCTATACACATGCCGAGTTAGTTTGCCATGGCCTTCTTTTTTCTTCTGTATATATATATATATATATACACATATTTTCAACAGAATGTAATTTGAAGCGTGTGATTCAATTTCCAGCTTACATCAAACATGTAATTTATTCTATTTTCAAGGCAAAATTGTTGACATGCTACATTTTGAGTGTGTAGTGCTACAATGCTGGATTTTAGATTATTTATAAAGTGTCATTCCCCCCCCCCCCCCCATACGATTCGGAAACATAAATAAAATAAAGAGCAAACTATAAATTTCTTAAATTAATTTCTTTTAAACAATGTTAGACACTTTTTCAGTAGGTTTAGTTTTATTTCAAAAGTTGTAAAATTATTTCAAATTCCATATATATATATATATATATATATATATATATATATTATAAATAAATTTTTGTTATAATATAGAAATAGCACCTACAGAAAGTCTATCTATTTAATTTTTCTCCCAATAAAATTCAGAGCAAAATACTTTGAATATTCAACTTCCAAACTCAAAAACATTTTTTTCTGGACAATTCGGGGAGAATGGAACAGAATAATAGCATTCGTACTCTTGTACTTGAGGGGGTATTGGTGGCCACATCACGAACGCTACGAATAATACCATAAAACAAACTGCGGAAATAAATAAATAAATAAATACCCCTCAGAGAAAAGACCGAAGCTCGTTTTGAGGGTCGAAGAGGCACAGGAGGGATAGTTCCAAATGTAATATTTTCAAACAATCTCGATACATTTTTTCTTGTCTATGTCTTTCTTATCCGTGATTTGTGACACTTACACTCAAAGAAAAAAGTTTAATATCGTTTCTTTTCATAGGCGGGAGTCATAGGTCACGTGATAGCTGTCGCAAGTACGCGTTTCCTGCTGCGCTATTGGTGGCAACAAAGGCGTTTATTGAACCTCAAAGTCAACATTTATTCTTCGGTAGCCAAATATCCTTATTCTGCAAACTTTCTACTCTACTTAAAATTAAAATGTTATAGCCTAAATAATATTCATATATGGTAGTTGCAATTCAATGCGTTTCAGTAGCTAACAAATGCTTTCCATATCAATAGTTATATGACGATCTAGTTTCCGCCAGCATTAAATTAAAAAATTAGAAATATTTTTAAAGCATTATTTTAAAGTATTGACTATGGAAAAGTTTACTACAAAATTTTCTATACGCTTTTTTTTAACTTCACTTAGCCGTCTCTTAAAGCTTTCTGTTTAATATTAATAAGCTGTACAACACTAACATTAGAAGACAATTTTCCACTCACGAATCGATATCTATCTAGTACATGTTTATCTATCTATTAGCTATGGGTGTTCAATGGGTGACTGCTAAGCCATATGATTGTATCTTTCGCTCTGTATCTATCTATCTATATATATATATATATCTGTATATATGTATGTAGGGTGTTTCACAATGAATGAGACAAAGAAATAGCATAGTACAAATTCTGTAATTCATTTATTTAGTCAAAGCGAATTAATTCTGAACTACAACTATGCAAATTTTATCTGGCAACTGAGAAATTTATACCAGTTACGAAATCACCGTAGAGGCACTGTTAATTAAAATGGCCACATACTTGCAGGCTGAAGCGTACTGTAATTTGGAATCCGCCAAAACACGATCGTTTATTGCCGTGTGAAGTAATTTTTGTACGATGTTTGAATTTCTAACATTGGATTTAAGCTGTTCGTACCAAAGCATAGGTGTGCATTTAACTGAATAGACACCATTTTTGCTTGGACAGACAACAACTGCAACAATTTAAACGCTCTTAGACGTAAATAAACAAGAAGTTCCGTCTAGAACTATACGAGCCTACTATCCCGTACACGCCAATATCAAATCGATAATCCAGCTCCTTCTCTCTCTCTCTCTCTCTCTTTCTCATTTAGCTTTAGTTCTTAATTACTTCAAAAATACCTTTTTCATCTGTTTATACACATTCATTCACCCATTCACTCATTCATTCATTCACTCACTCATTTATTCATTCATTCTCAAATCTCATCTATCCTCAAAAACCCAGATCAAAAAACTTCGTAGGAAAATAGGTTTTTTTTAGTTCTGGATGAGCTTCTTATCTGTACATGTTCTATGTCATAACACCTTTTCCATAATTGGTTTCGAGTAAATCGGTGTTAGAACAGGATTTATATAGGATTATAACTTCCGCGTAGCCAATAATGTTAATTTTTTTGAACTGTTCAAAATTGAGCAAAAATTGCGCAAATTGTTCAAGTCAAAAACTGTTTCCCGTTGAGAACTTCTTCCAATAAGCTTGTACTTAGGGACTTAGATCTTATGGCCAGAGTTGACATAATTTGCTTCATTTTTTCCAATAGGCGCTAATGTTACGATTTTTTGAACTCTCCAAAATTGAACGAAAATCTGTTCAAATCCAAAAGTTAAATACGGAAATGAAACGTACTTGTCAAGACCATTCGTAAGCCAAAAAAAAATTCTTTCGAATCGGATAAATCCTTGAAAAGTTATTAAGAATGGGGGGGGGGGGTACAGAGAGACCGATAGACACACATTTTTACCATCTTAAAAGCCCACTTTCAAATTTTTTAGTTTTTAATATTTATTTAATTACTTCACTTATTTTTGACTTTTTAAAATTTTTACGATACATTAAGGCTCCTTTTTAGCCTACTTTCCCGTAAAAGTAAAAAAAAATAGTAATAAAGCATGAAAGAAGGCTTAATATACCGTGAAAATATCGTTAGAAATCAAGAAAAGTCAAAAATAAGTTAAGTAATTAAATAAAGATTGAAAAATAAAAAATTTGAAAGTAGGGTTTTGAGATGGGGAAAAAGTGTGTCGGTCGGTCTGTCGGTCTGTCTGTCTGTCTGTCCCCCCCTAATAACTTTTGAACGAAATGTCCGATTGGAAAAATTCTTTTTGCATTCGAAAGATCTCGACAAGGACATCTCATTTCCATATTTTAATTTTTGATTTGAACAATTTTTTGTTCAATTTTGAACAGTTCAAAAAATTTTAACATTAGCGCCTATGGGTGAAAATGAAGCAAATTATGTAAACTCTGGGTACAAGATATAAGTTCCCATGAACAAGCTCTCTGGAAGAAGTTCTTGGCGTGAAATATTGATTTGAACAAGTTTTGTTCATTTTTGAACAGTTCAAAAAAAATTAACATACCGCCTTCGGGGAAATTTCAATCCTATATAATTTCTGATCTACCGGACCGATTTGCTTGGAACAAACTTTATCGGAAAGCTCTTATGACGTAGAACATGTACAAATAGAAAGTTCATCCAGAACTAACGAGCCTATTTTACTATGAAATTTTTTTATCGGGATTTTCAAGAATATTTTTTAATTAATGAATGATTAAATGAATAAGCAAAAGAATGAATGAATAAATGAGTGAATAAATACATGAATGACTTAATAAATAATGATTGAATGAATATGCATTAACCGTTGAAAAAGGTATATTTGAAGCAATTAAGAACTAAAGCTAAACGAGAAAGACAGAGAGAGAGAGATAGCTAGATTATAAATTTGAATTCGGTGTATACGGGAAAGTAGGCTCGTATAGTTCTAGACGGAACTTCTTGTTTCTTTTTACTTTTGCATGGAAGTAGGCTAAAAAGGGAAATTCCATGAAAATGACAACTTTTTCGAAATTATTATGTTCCTGAAAAGCTGTCAATTGTGAGCAACTCTCATTTTCAACTCATTAAATTTGATATATACCGTTAAATGAGCTAGGTACAATATTTTTTTTCAATAAAATTTAAAGTACGAGCCCTTTTGTTGCAATAATTAAAGATAGAAAATTTGTGTCATTCCGTCACGACACATAAATTTTAATTATTTCAATCCAAAGCGAGGGAAATCACATAAAATTACCGTTTTCTTATTATTTATGTCACTTAAAAGTACTCATTAGTTTAAAGAGTAAAGATGACCATAATTCACAAAAATTTCTTTTTGCGCTGTGAAAACCAAAATCTTGATTGACAGAAATGTCATTTCACCACAAGTCTAAAACTAGCATTAAAAAAATGATTTAAATTCTTTTATCAATTTTGTTTTCATAATTTAATTGTTAACAATGAAATGCAAAACCAAAATGTCAGTTTTAATGAAAATACCTTTATGTTAATCATTCAAAATTTCGTTTTTCATTAAAAAAATATAATTCTGTCACGTATGCCCAAAAAGTAAGGAAAATATGTTTACTATTTTTGAAATTGTTTTCAAAATTGTGTGCGTTTTAAATCAGGAACGAAATATTAACCCCAGTTTGTAGCAATCGCGGCACCCAATGTAATAAAATATAAAGCCATTAAGGAATTTTTGGGATTACGAAATTTCTTTCATTATTACGGAGGTTGAGGTATGATGAAGTAACTAACAGGTAATAAAAAGTTTATGTAGCCAACACTCACCAAGTGCTGAAAAAGAGAGTCAGTTCACAATAGAGATTGATTGGATGTTGCCTTGAGGAAAGAAATTGATGCTAAAACTTAATGAAAACGGTTTAACTAACGCAGATTTGGCACACAAAAAAGCGATAAAGTATTTCTTTTGGAACTTTCGTTCCCAACCAGAAAGAGAGGTGCACAACTATACGTTGTACATACGAAATTTCAACCTTATGAGTTCTAACCGTTTCTGCGTTGTGCGACATCATACAAACTAACTACAGAAGCCCCCAAAAAAACTATGTCGAAGTTATTTCTAGATGATTGAAATGAAAATTTTAAGTTAAATCTGAGGAGAAATTTTTTGTAAATACAGTAATTCCTTTACTTCGTATAAGCAAGCTAAAAGATCACTTAGAAACAACCTCAAGAACGGAAAAATGCGTTTAAATAATGCTAATATACAAATCTCACATGAACTTTATAAATACTTTTTTGTCATTCTATTCGAACAAATTAGTTTATGTTTTCTGCTTTAGTATTTTTAAGGAAATAATTCCTTCTTTCATGTATTTACTAGCAAAGTTACCCGGCGTTGCCAGCTGCAAAAATATTACTAAGAAAATATATGAGCCCCACACATGTTAAACAGTTAAACAGTATGAAACCCGATCACAGGAACTTAAAATAATTTTTTTTTTAAAAATCACGGGCTTTTTTTCGAAACAATGAATCATTGGAATTCATTCTCTCGAAAATCCTTTATTTAAAAATAACGCTAAGCTTAATCGTCGTTAAAAGAAATCAGGTTATGTGCAATAACTCACGCTTTATTAATTTCCAGAATTTTCGAGCAAATTCTATGTGACGAAATTTTTTATCAACTTCAGAATGTTGTAAAAGTGCAGGGATAGAATGAGATGACCCTTTTTATTTTTTTACTGTTGAAAAGAATCCTGTAATTCAGAAATAAATAAATAAATAATAGAATAAAAAAGAACACTAATTAAGAACGCTTAATTGAATGGAGCTTCCTTTCTGCGTTACGTCTCATTTGGTAATTTGGTATGGCTTTTTTATGCTTTTGTATAGTCAAGGCAAACATGTACCCAAACGAGCTGTTATGCTTACATATTATATATATATATATATATAATCACTAGGGTCAGGTGGGGTAAAATGGGTCAATTTTAGCTATTTTCGTATTTAAAGTTTCATAGCAACAAAACCAGAAACATTTCCAATTTCTTTTCAATTGCATCTTAACATTGAACCCCTTTAGATCAATTTTATGCCATCTTAATATTTATTTTTTAAATATGAACTAGTTTAACTGAGCTTATAAAGTTGTGACCTGATTTACTCCATCGTGGGGTAAAATGGGTCATAATTCAAAATAATGCTGAAAACAGTTATTTATTAATTTAAAATTGAAAAAAAAAGTAAGTAATATATTTAGCAACATTTTGAATTATAAATACATTGAAATTTTAAAATAATATTGTTCTAGATTGGTTCACATAACACTTCAACAGCATCACTTCTCTCTACCGCATCAACATGACCTTTTTTAGGGAAAACATTCAATTTTTTTTTTTTTAATTTCACTTCAATAAAATAAACAACGTACAATGTTTAAATTTAGGAATTTTCTGCAGTGAGGTGCAACAGAGTAAATTTTAAAACAATAATAGAATAGAACTAGCTAAGCCTAACCATGACCCATTTTACCTCATCCAAGAAAAACTGGTGTAAAAAATTCAATATTTAATTATTTTTTTTTTACATGCTCGGCTGTAATTGTTCTCCAAAGTTTCTTTGTGCGGAAATCCTTTAAATTTGGGTTGTTATTTGATAAAATATAGAGATTTTCAGAAGTTGGTAAACCATGTGTTTAGCACACTATCATCCAAAAATTACAAAAATATTTTTTTTTGTGTTGCCATATTTAAGAACCTAACTTTTTTTAGAATGAAAAATGTTGCCAACACATTGCAATATAACATAAAAAATATTGGTTTAAAAATTTCAATTTCAAATTCTATTATTTTGAGTTTTTTTCTCTTGTGACCCATTTTACCCCATGACCCATTTTTCCCCATCCTACCCTATCATTTTTGATGATGTTTTTCAATTTGAAGTTCATCGAAAAATTGTTGTTTCGGTAAAAATTTATAATTACATTTTTTACCCGAATCTAGGCGAAAGGTAACAAAGAAATTTCAAGAGAGCCACGCTCGGAAGCGAAGGTATAAGATATGAAAAGTTGAGAGTATTTTGCCACTGAAACATTTTTAAATCAAATCACGTTTATTTGAATTTCTCCGTTCTCTGCATTTCTGTGGCCAAAGTGCTTTTCAAATGCGATTTGGCTAAAAGTGTGGGCATATTTTTCGGAACTCTTTCGAAGAAAGCATTTATTGACTTCCTTTTCATAAATTTTAAACTTTCGTGTTCCTTTCTTTTAACTTTACTTTTAAAGCTCTTTTAGATTCAAGAAACAAAATTCAAATTTTTCCCGGAATTTCTAAATGTTAGAAGAGCATAGCATTCACTGATATGGTATTTAATAAAAAGGAATATTAGTAGAAATAGATTTCCTTTTAGGGTTTTATATTTAATTTTCTTATCCCTATTCAACGAATAAAATACGAATATAATATTGCCGTGGAGGGATATTGAATGAGGGAAAGTACTTTTCGAGTGGACATATCCACCATTCATTACATAAAGACGCCAAAAACAAGAGATCTAGTGCGGAGCGTAGAACAGCGAAGCATCGCATATTAAAAATTCCATAGTTATTACATAATCTATGCATTTTTTAAAAACTTTATACATTATAATATATTAACTAAATAAAAGCGATTAAGTAATATGACACTTATTGAAATTATTCGGAGTACGGAGCGGATCAACTCAAAAAACTGATTGTTTGAAAAACATCTAAGTTACGAATGAACGAATAAGTGCTAGAATGGTCGTAGCTATCACAAAGGGCCGTGGTAGCCTAGCGGTTAGGATGTCGAGCTTCGTATCGGAGGATCTCGGGATGGATACCCGAGCCTCTGAAGACCCACCATGTACACTTGGGGATAACGTGCATGTAAAATCCGTGGACCCGGAAGCCCCGAGGCAGTTCCGAGGGTACCGGTGGGTGGTGATTTTCCCTTCCCTTCACCCATAGGTCTAAAAAGGAAGGTGGCGTATTTGTGGTGGGGCCATCTGTTGTCATCAAAGTACATTGTAGCCGCGTTTACACGATGTCAGTTGAAGAGACTATTGTCGGTTCCAATTGTCTCTGGACAGTTGTGGGGAATGTCATGGCCAGGCCAGTTGGAAGAGAACCTGTTCGCACTATGAAAGTATTGGCATGGCAGTTGATAACGAAAAATGACTGAGAGACTTGACTGCCACGAGTGAATTTTCACAACACAAAGCAAATCAACTGGCTGCAACGTTCACACAGCATCCATTGGCTCGGCAACTGTGATTCAGAGGTTGGGGTCCTCACTGGGCCCAGTTCATTGTCCTCTGTCTGCTCCTCGAGCCAACTGAATTTCAGGACAACTGTCGGGGCAGCTGGCTGGCCAATTGGCCTGAATAGTTCACGCGTAGCCAATAACTTTATGCCAATAAGCTGTCTCCAGACAATTGTCTCTTCAACTGGCATCGTGTAAACACGGCTTATGAGCCAAGTCGTACTTCCATCATTGGTGCTCATCTTGAAATGGAAGGTGCTCCTTACTGTTTTAATTCCTAGTCACTCTGCGAAGGAGAGCTAGGATATCCAAGTGTCATTAGAAACAACAACAACAGCTATCACGACGTTTCTTCCTAGTGATTCTCAATCACTGAGTCACAACCAAATTCTTAAAGTGGGCCACCAAATTTTAGAAATGTATATAGTAAAAATTGTAATGCTCTTTTTTATTACGAGTAAAGTTTTAAATTAAATAAAAGTACGCTGTAAAGGAAAACTGGTTTTTACAATTAAAAACCATATTTTTAACTATTTTGATAACTATGACTTTTCATAAAGGGAAATATTTGTCCGACGTGAAGAAATTTCAAGGGTTCCCAGTATTCCCCGCTCCCCATCCACGCCTCAATCAAGTAATGTATAAAGGAAATGTATAACTTTTAAACTTATCTTTTCCTTTGTGGGCCGCGAAATTTTAAAATCGTGAAGAGTGTTCCGCGACAAAAAAAAAAAAAGGGTTGAAAATCACTGCTTTATAGTATTGGTATCAGGTTTTACGTCTTCTTTGTTTGAACTTCAATGACCGAGTCCTTGTTTAAAATCACACAAAGCAATTTATTTCACAGATTATTTACACTATTTACACTATATACAAATTTTTCATAAACATACCTCTCGGAGTTCACACATTACCGTAAGACCAACGGTAATCCCGTATTTCTTAACCAAAATACGAAAAGAACCAAGCACGAAGCTTGCAGCACAACGGCTTAGACGTTTATCAGACACTCGGCCAAAGTCTACAGCGTAACTGACTCTCAGAACTCCGAACCCCGTTCTAAACTTCTCGCTGGAGCTATTTATATAGAATCGCGGATCACGTGACAGACCATTCCAGAAATTTCCATCAAAGACTAGAATTGTCTATCACGCGATCCGAGATGGCACTAAGCTTGGCGAGAAACAACATCAGTACCCAAAACTTCGTAACAGTATATATATGTCTTATAAGTACTCTGAATTTTAATAATCTCAAAACATGACATCCCTTTTTAGTGATTGGTGTCAAACACTAATTACACCGTCAGGTGGTCAGTTATGCATCAATTTTCATTTCATTCCATACATAAGTTTCTGAAACGCCGTTCAATGACATGGTAGAGCGAAAGTCTCCCACGCCGAGGCCTCGGGTTCGGATTCTGACAAGGGCATGCATGTTATTAGTATAGCTCTTCTTATTATGTGCTGACGATTTGACTCCCAATTTATGTTGTAGGTCTTCCACCAATCCATAAGTGCATCTCGCGCTTCGCCTCTTTAGCCAAATATAAGGTCACAAAAATTGCCAGTTGTTTGGGTTCCAACTGAAATATTTCTTGAAACGAAGCAATGACCTTTAAAAAGAAAAGAAACTTGAGACTGTATCGAGTAGTTGGTGTTAAAATCTATTAGCAGCATTTCCCACATCACCACCAGCACCTTTAGTTTCGAACGATGCAGTACCGCGGGGGAAAAACACTGCTCATTTGCATCTTATTCACACTTATGAATTTTGGCAATTTATCAGGAATAATGCACACTATAAAATGCCAACTGTACATTTTGTTAAGCTTTCGTCTTCTCTTTTAAAGAAATAAATTTCTAACTGTTGTGTATTGCAACAATACTTTTAAACATTTGGTGGTTTAGGCTGCAACAATGCTTTTAAACATTGGGGGGAGGGGGGGGGGTAATGTTGCAACAATGCTTTTAACCATTGGGGAGGGGGTTATGTTGCGACAATGCTTTTAACCATAGGGTGTTTATACTGCAACAATGCTTTTAAACATTGAGGGTTTATGTTGCAACAAAACTTTTAAACATTGGAGAGTATCTTGGAGAGTATGCTGCAACAATGCTTTTAAAGATAGGGGGTAATGTTGCAACAATGTTTTTAAACATTGGGGGCTCATGTTGCAACAATGATTTTAAACAACGAGGGTTTATGTTACGACAATGCTTTAAAATGCAACACATAATTTGATCATTTTTTGGAAAATATTTTCTTTATGGTAGTTTGTGTATATATGTATGCTTTTGCATTTGGTTAGAGCTTAAGATAACCGCGGTGCACCTTACATTTTAAATAATATTACTCCCCTAAAACATCAGAAAGGGAAATGAAATAATGCAAAAGTTATGAAGCGAACAAAAGAAAATACACTGTAAAAATTTTATGTAAAAGTGCAGAATGGAAACAGTGTTTCTTCAAATTTACGAAGAACTTAAATCAAATAATCAAGTTTCTTGATAAGTGTCTCACTAAAATTTTTGTTATTCGGCACTCTGTTAAACTAAAGGCCACGTGCTAACAGGGAATGGGGATTTAGTAGAGAACTCTGTTAAACTGGAGAAAGATTTGTTAAGTTACGTAAAACTGAACACTTGATACCTATGACTACAGGTTTAAAAGTTGTTAACAAATGCGTAAATAAACGCTTGAGGTTTGTCACTACCAGTTCAAAAATTGTCAAAAATGCATTAATTATTGTTGGCTCATAAGTTAACTTCAGATCTACCAAGCAGCGGCCAGCTTTGCCGCCTCCTGAGGCATCATTGGTCAAGCGGAATGAGACACAGGAATCAGCGCCGAATGGGCTCAAATGAACTCGACTTCGACTTTGTGTACCAGAAATGGTAATTCAACGTACTCGCAAATGGCCCCACTCTTGCAGCACATTATTTGTTGCAATCAGCTTACACGAATGTTCTCTGTTTTCTATTCTCCGTAATCTCCTTTTTTAAAGACTTTGCATTTCCTTGGTTTTAAGTCTCTGTTATGTTTACGTTAGACTTCGGAAAAATGATTTGAAGGAGATTCTCATGTATTTTCGGGCAAAAAAATTTTAGTGTAAAAGCAAGTGAACAATCTTCAAATAACTATTTTGAAATACAATGATTATAAGTAAAACAGAAAAACTAATTTCTTTTAGAGTGGAAAATTTAAAAAAAAAAACATGCTTTTCTATTTTTTTCTCTCTCTGTTTCAGTCTTAATTTTTTTTCCCTTTGAAATTCGGAAGAAACATTGAAGATAAATTTTAGTTTATTTTATAATAATGATTTCCAGTGTCACTTGAACTCGATACTATGAAAGAAAATTCTTACAACTGGAAAGTGAAACGCGTTTTATTTTTCTTTTCAATTTAAATGTCATATTCTTGAAAATTTCCACCTTCATGCATATTTTGCTTATATATCGCCATTCTTTGAACATGATCCGGATATTTTATTTGCCCATGATCCTCAATAACACCAAAAAACAGCTTTTGTATCTGGCATCAAAGCAAAATCTACAAGTTATACGATTTCGGGGCTTACTTTTCTTTCTAGCTGCAACTTTCACTGTTTACAATCTTGAATCCCATGTAATGCTGCTCATCGTTCAACGGTTAACCCGCTATTCCATTCTGTTTAATGGTTCCTATGGGTACGACTATTCAATTGCTTCTAGTAAATGTAAATAAAAAAAGAAAACAGTTTTTAGCATAAAAGGAAAAAGAGAGATTTTTCTAAAACCCACCACATCAAAAATATTTATTTCGCTCTAAAATGAGGTCGAGTTGGGATCTTGTTTAGCATTGCATTTTTGAATCTGTACAGTTTACGATTTTTGGTATTTTCTCCCTTTGAACCAACTCTTATGAACCGGATATAATACTTCCACCTTACATCGATCTATTCGAGTAATAAAAAAAAAAAAATCTTTCCTTTTTTTTCTTTCGAATTTTGTCGTCTTTAATAAACCGAAACGTTAAATTCGCCTGCTGTGTTTTTACTCACTCTATATATAGGCTTGCCATATTTTTGGTTATTGAAACCGGGACACATTAATATAGGATGGGCATACCGGGGGGTCTGGGGGTATGTAATTCCCCGCAGTTGCGGGGGGAGGGGGGTTCTGATTAAATTTTAAAAAAATTAACAGCAAAATGGTTAGTTGTATGCCTTTTTTTAAGCCTCGCAAGTAACGGGAGTGGGGAATCTGGAACCCTTAATTGTTAGTCCACCCACCTTTCAAAAATAGAAAAGGAATTTTTGCTACTTAATTTACTTAAAAAGATTTTTTTTTTCCTTTTTAATGAAAATTTTTTCTGGTCTACCATCTAGAAAGAAGTGTTAATAAAATAAAGTTTAAAATACTTCATAAAATTGTTTAATTGAACAATTAGTTACTAAGTCTTATTTTTTAAAAGTACAACTTTTTGTTTAACTACAAAAACCAGTAAAAAAAAACATTTTTGTCAAACTAAAAAAGCAATTAATAAGTTAACAATGTTATTCTTGGTTTTCAACCCACTCATATTCCTGACTTGAATGTACTTTTTTCAAGATGTCTTTGTTAAGCTTGACTTTTTCATAAAAGTCAGAGGAAAATTAACACCTAAGTTTATTTTACATACAATCAATGCTCTTGCAGTGGACTCCCTCATTAATGCTCTGTCATCTTAAATATTCTTAATGTCTTCATAAAAGATTCTTTAAAACATAAATTCAGTACTTTTTACATCTTACAGCCTTTTCCGGGACATTGATAAAACTGGGCAGGACACCGGGACAAAAGCAAAATACCGGGATTGTCCCGGGCAAACCGGGACGTATGGCAAGCCTATGTATAGAGCATATTTTAATGCTTCACAGAGCATTTTATTATCTAATGCAATATAACTTTTGCATTCTAGGAATGTGTGCTGAAAAAATACTTTCATGAATATTTGACATTTTAACGTATGTCAGAACTTTGCAATTAACCATATGCGTCGGTGTCGTCGAGGTAATCACTAAGTCCACAAATAAAAATAAATGCAGTGAATTACAAGTTTCAATTAATTATTTTATGATGTAAACAAAAGACAACGTAATATAATTAAACTTACTGCAAGAGTCAGGGCTGGATAAATTGATTTTGATTATTTTTCGTAAAGATTTGAATGTTTAAAATGTTCATACCCCAGAACTGGAGTTATGGGCTTTTATCAGAACGTCTACGTTATGATTAATATATTTCTTAACTGTAACTATGATTTGAACAATCTCCTTTTTCCTGTACTCCACAACAAAACTATATTCAGATTTCCTTTTTTTCATTGTTACATTCTACTATGGTAGGAACACACTAGTAAACATTTCTTTGAATTAAAGGATTGACCAAAATGGCTCTAGATTTTTCTTCTCTTATTTCTAAAACCCCTTCTCATAAAATAATAAAATAACTTTTTCCTAAGTAAACTGTAATAAAAACATGTTTCACGTTAAGAAAGAGCAAGTAAGCATTAAAGTGCATACATGTGTTTCGGGATTGCTTGGAATCCCGTAACATATGTCTGCATTTTAATGCTTATTTTTGCTTTCTTAACAAGGAAAAATTGTTTACTGTTCCTTCTCATATTTTACTTTGGTTTCTTCTTCATGTAATTCGTTTCCAACCCTTTCTTAAAATTCGTATCACCGTACACCTTAGGGTTGTTCAAAATCTTAGTAAGGTTTAACTGTGAGCAAAGGCTTTAAAGTTTAGACTCCTGGTAATTAAAAACACAGAGGGTGTTTATTTGCTGTTTGACAAGAGGGGTTAAGGGGAAGTCAAAGAGCCAGAGGGTCTCTTAGACTTGCTGTTAGCTTCAACCGACGAGCTTTTATCCGTAAAAGAGATTCGTTGGATTCGTAAACTAGATAGCGATTGTTTTCAGTTACTTCTGTAACACTTGAATAAAGCTCTCTCTGTCAGATCGCAATATGCGAGACAACTTTATGACAGGCTGCAGCAATAGAAGATCTCGATTGTAACCTCAATAGTCTTCTACACTAAGCTAATTCTTCCAAGTCATAACTGGTAAGTGTATGTTTTATAAAAAGGGGTAATCGTAGTTGTTATAACAAAGTAGATATTTTAACAGCAAATAAACAATTTTTAAGAAATACATGCAAGAAATATTTACAATCTAAATACAAACATGAAATCTAAGACTTCGGGAAAGTTAAATTAAATTTATTTGTTCATTCATTTACTAAAAGCTCTAATAAAGCCTTATGTCTAGAAGAACGCTCCCAAAAAGTTTCATGACACATTTTCGTTTATAAGGGGGCAATAACAAAGCTTACTTTGTATACATGAGTACGCGATAAATAGAAAAAAAAGTCTAAGTTTTTAAAGAGCTAAATGATAGATTGTAACCCATAACAGTAAAATGATTTTTAATGCAGTTTCGAAAACTTCGAGCTACATTTATGTAGAAAACCGCTACAAAAATTTCCGAATAATAAAAGAGCCGATTAAAAAAAAAAAAAAAAAGTTAAAAGCAAAGATTTCTCGAAAAAGAATGGAAAACCATGGTTTTTGTTTTTATATTTCCCCTTTTAAAACTCATATACTATAGGATAAATGATGGATTTAATGATTGATGCTTAGTATTTAAATACATGTTTTCTTTTATGGAAAAAAAATATTTAAAAGAGAAAAAAAAATAATTTGGAGAACTTTATTAAGGTAGTTGGTTTTTATTTTTTACTTCACCTGTTTTAAACACTAAAAATTAAGTAAAGAGGATACCATAATTTAATGGATGCTTTTATTGATCATTTTAAGTAACTCCAGCTCAGTACTGTAAACATTTATTAGCTGATCTGGTATATTATGTGAAAAGTTATTTTAAATCGGGTAAATGGAGTTATTTAGGGGAAAATATGATGCTTTAGAATTTTTATCCGTCGTTTCTAAAATATTTTTATTTTTAAACTTACTGAAGAAAAATCACGGAAATGAACCCCCAAAGAAAAGATTTCGCCTTATTAAAGCAAATAAATGACCTTTCTTTTTTCTCTTTTGGAGAGAGTTTTAATAAGGCGGGGGATACCTTGTAAAAGCAGAAGATGACATTTTCCCCCTACTTTGTCATCTTTTACTATCATTCCATCCGATGCGTTTAAAAAAAATTATGTCTGTGAAAGGCAAACGGCAGTATCCTTTAAGATGGGGGAGGGCGAAGAGTCGAAGAGATAAAAAGCAGATAAAGTCATAGAAGTTGCCGGATGACAAACACAATCTTTCTCAGCACATAGAACACAAAGAAAAGGAGGGGTAAATTGTAGGGACATATTATAACTAGGAGATTGTTTCTTTTTGTAGTGTATTTTAGGTGACTCAATATAAAATAAGATATAATCTCTTATATCTGTACTTCAGGACCAGACTAAAGTAGGTCCAAAAGACGATATTGTTTAATTGCACGAAAATCAACTAACAAGTAATAAAGCATACATATTTTTTTCATGTTAAGAATCATGTTTTGTAGCCTGATTCATATAACAAGTTGCGAAACGATGAGTCATTACGCGAATTTCCATATACTCTTTTTCACTCGAACCAGGAAACTCGTCTTTATACACATACAGTTTATTACTTTCTAACAAAGATATTTACATGTATTTAAAGCAAATCAATAATATTTTAGCTCAAAAGCTTACTTTTAGGTATTAATTATGGTAAAATCTCCTCTCACAATATAGAATAGAACAACTGTTTTCAAATAATAACCATAGCGCTTCTCATTCTCACGCAAACCTTGTTCTCATTCCAAAAACTCCCTTGTTGCCAAAACACGATTCGTAAAGTTTCGGTATCAAATAAAGATATTAAGTAACTCGTAGAGGCTTAACTCAACATAACAGTTTTGTTACTGGGCCACAAAATCATTCTTTTCCGTTTTTACGCCCAGTTTTAAAAGTAGTGATAATGGGACTTACGTTAGTCTGACTTCTGTGGTGCAGATATATTAAGAATGAAAAAACCTTCCTGTTTGCTTCTTTTTCCACTTCAAATGAAATTCTTAATAACGATCTGGTTATCTCAGATGCAGAAGTACTATGTAACGATAATTCATAGGCTCTTGATTCAATCAGGAACCTATTTTTCCTCTCATTGAAAATTGATAATTACAATTTGCTTCCCTTTTCTCTCAATAGATTAAACATATATAGATACATCGGTGACAAGTGTGAAATGTTTGGGAATTTCGTAAAAGTATGTTTCTGGTTCATTTGGTATCACATTTTGGAACATATCTGGTTCATTTTGGTCAGTTATACACACAGATTAAAAAATGTTCTTTTGTAGCAAACATAGTTGCATGTTGTTCTTCTATACTGCACTGTATTTTCTGTCTGTACTCCGTCTTTTTTTTCCTTCTATTTATCTCAGTCATGAAATCATTACCATTACGCTAAAGACAAAAACTTTCGCTTCCAGTAAATTGTTTTTTTTTTTTTTTTTGTAAATCTTCCACTATTTAGTAGAAAGTTATACATTTTCAACTTTTTCTACTGATAACTATGATAATGCTGTTATTTGTGATAAATCAAACATTTTAATCAGTGTGCAGTGCCTTGTTCCTCCTTTAGCGCATCATTGCTCATTGGTACTGAACTGCTGCCTTTTTTAAAGCGACTTTTTTCATGTTGAAAGCACCCTATGTCCCTGTAACCTCTTTTCAACCTACGTGAACAAGATTCTTTAAATGCTAATTAATGCTAACAATTTCATGAAAGGTCGGTTTTTGCGATCTTGGTTTTCTTGAGGGATCTCTTTTCGCAATTTGCTTTTTCGTGAAGTGCCGTAAGTTACTTAGATGACACGTAAGATCAACCGTACCCAACACCTCCGATTCAAAATATTAGAATAATTGATAAAATGTAATAAGAAAGATATTATTTTCCATTTATTTATTTTTCATACTAAGTAAATGCAATTAAATTTCTTATAAATTAAATCTGGAATGTTTAGATAACATCATAACATTTAAAAAATATAAAATACAATAAATTAGGCATACGAAATCTTTTCAGAACAAATCAAAATATTAGAATAAAATTTAGATTGGTTCAAAATATTAGAATATTTTATTTTACGCTAAAATATTACCTTATGAATGTGAAGTAAATGGTAGTTAATACTTTGTAGCGTCCCCATTAGTTTAAATAACAGCGCACAATCGGTTTTGCGTACTATATAATACAAGGTGTTTACATTCATTTCTATTAATATTGACCGAAATAGGCTTTTATACGTGCCACTAACACAGCTTTACTTGAAGGAGGATTTTCTTGGAGTTTTTTCTTCATTATACCCCATAAGCTTTCGATGGGATTAATGTCTGGAGAGTTTGGTAGCCAAGGGTTTTCAATTAATCGTTTCAAAAATTTTACTAATTTTAAGATAATAAATTTTTTTATCAACAATAACTTCTTAATAGAAATACCGTTTGCATATTTGCATTAAAAGACATTAAATTATCAAACTATATATTCAATTTGTAAATAAATGTAATTGTTATAATATTTTGAATCTGAGGTATACAAATATCAAGTAAAATAAAATAGATAAAATGGTTGTTTTCTTTTTTCATGACCATATTTTTCTTTTCTTTCTTTCTTTCTTTTGTGTTGATTTTTGAAAAAAAGAAAAAAAACTGCTAAGTTGCAAATATTTTCATAACATTTTTGATAACAAGAATTGCCCTCGCATGTATAAGTCGAACCCTGAAATTCACCCTTAAAAACACAGATGGAAAAACGTAAATCCGACGGGGGTAAACACCTAATTATATAAGTAGTAACTTTCCCATGTGAACAGCCCCAATAGTTAATTTTTAAATCCTACTTTCAGTTCTTTTAACTTTATTATTATTTATGAGCATTTTTTATTCATTTCATTTATATATTTTTGAAAGTATGTTACTAGTGCCGAGAACATTAACTTAATTTCAATTTTGTGTTCATAACAATATATTTTTACTTTTTTTTCCTTTACCGTGATTTTATATATTTTTTAATGTTAACGGAAAGTAGGCTGAAAATAGAATTTAAATAGATTTTTAAAAACCTGTTTTGAATTTAAAAAAAAAATCCTTTCTTAAAGATTAATTTTGTATACATATTTGCCTTTAACCAAGTTCTTCTAAAGTGAATTATTTAATGCAACCGACTAGGAGTAGGCATTCGACTACTTTTCCCCAGGTTGATATTTTTCCAATACGTAAACGCGTGCTATGATCTTCCAAGGCTTTGAACAGCTGCTTGTTTTAATTTGGGGCTTCGCATGTCATTCCATCCAATGTTTACGAAGAATAGGGGCTTAATTCTTGTCTGCTCAGGAGAGGAAAGCCCTCATCTGACAGGTTCAGCAGACATCTGGCTTTTGGGATCTGGGATGACCTGAGCGCGAACGGAGCGTGCGTTTTGCACCTGCTTGGTCGGTTGAAGACCTCAGCCGGGTCGCACTCTGATACGACGTCAAGATAAAAAAGCCAGTTATCGAATCCTGAGAGCTTCTGTGTACTGAATGATATTCAAGAAGCAATGTGATAAAAAGTTAAAGGAATTAAATAGACGAACTAACCGTCTTTATATTTTGGGGGAAAAATGGGTTTTTATCGTTCTACGATTGTTAGATAGAGAGTCACTTGATCCATCATCTTTGCTTTAAATGCTTTTTTTAATTGTAGTAAGCCTATATATCCCGCGCGTCCGAACAAATGGGCTTAAAGCAATATTATTTCTCAAATTCAGACAAACCAGTGTAATACTAATAACGATCATTATATAAACATTAATAAAATTAATATAATTTAAAATTCTTAAAATGGTTTTTAAAAGTTCATTAAAAGTAAAAAGCTTAAAACTTATAAAAAGGACAGAGGTAAAAGAGAGGAAAAGAAAGTACATTGAGTAACAGTTCACAGGGTATCCAGCTATTATAGGGAAACGACATGATCGTTGAGAGGGCTACGATGCAGTGAGGGTCTATGCGGAAATAATACAATGAAACTTAATGGCCAGTCGTAGATGCATTTAGTAGGCCTCCAAGGAAGTAATTTTAAGCACTTTTCGAAGTTTCGCAATTCAAACAGTGAATGTTCGGTCGTTTAAATTCAGTTTTATTGCAAAACTAAATGAAGTGTGAAACGTATTTTCATACTTTAATTTTCATTTAATTATAAGCCTCAGTTATAAAAATGTTTTAAAGCAATGTCTTTAAATGCCAATAGTGAACATAGCACAGTCATCCCCCCCCCCCCCCCAATAAGTCTTCTCTTTTTTTTTGCCTGAAATCAAAATTTTATTTATTCCTGTAATTGTTATTATAACTCCTAACGATCCCATCAAAATTGGAATTATAAGTATGAAACTCTTTTGTATGTATATATATTTTTTCACTCACATGTATACACAATATATATTTATACGGAATTAATTTAGGGTATTGCTCTGCCAGGTAACTAGGACTCATTTGGCATCAAATTGTACCACCCTTGCTATATAATATGCTGATGTGTAATTAATACAAACATCTAACACTACAACAAGCAAACGAAAAATTCGATTATACGCGACCGACTCCGACAGGTGGATGAATCCATAACTAATCACGGAAGACGTGCAGACACCACCTGTTACTAGGAATCAGCTCGCAGAAAGTTAAACTTTGCCCATTTTTTTTGCCTTATAACCCTTTGGGTGCTGATAGAGGCAAAGTGTTTGATGAATGCTTTAGGACTACTTGAGACGGCCTTCTGTTTTTTTCTTGTTTGCGTGAAATCGCTTCGTGATGATTTAGAGTGAATTAGGAAGCGGAATGAACGGGGCAAACGGCGTGAGAAATTTGAAAAATGATTTTTTTATGAATGAACAATTTTGTTATGATTAAAGGGATTTTCTAATGGGGCTGCGTGATGTTTTTAATTAAGTAGTGAAAATAAGATTGATATGACATCATAAAATTTCCCGCTTCTTCTACTCGTTTCGAATTATATATCTTCATGAGTTGCAGTCTCAACGATAATTAAGGGATTCTAGGTAAATGCTGTGGGAGAAACATTGCTTCTCCCACAGCGGTAAAATAACTTATAAAAATAAAAAAATACAAAATGAGTTTATTTAATAACAAAATCAATATCTTAAAATTTCGATTAATTACTGAATGATTCCATAAACTTTTCCGCAGTTAGGCAATAGAGATTTTGTCAAGAATGTACAGTTCATCCAGGGAAAGTTTTGACATTGGTTAGTTGGTTTTGCAGGTGCATTTATTTCGCACGCGAATCAGAATGTTTACTTCTTTGTTTGTTGAAAGCAACAAATTTATAAACTGGCATACAGCATCAGTTCAGAAGAAATCAAATATGTTAGACCAGCGGTTCCCAATCTTTTTTCTTCGCGTACCACTATTTTTCTCGCAAACCATTTGCTGCCACATATAAAATAAAATACATGAAATTTTTTAAATATATTTTTAATATGCACTTACAAAACAGCATTAGATATCCCTCTTTAAGTACAAAATACCTATCACGTAAAAAATGAAAAAAAAAAAATAATAATAATAATAATAATGAAAAAGGATGGAATGTTGTACGGCAAAATAACTCAAGCTGTTTAGTAAACTATTTTGCAATGATTTTTCGATACTGTTAGCACTAAAATATTCACGTTGACCTAATGAAACACGAAAATTAAGCAGTAATGCATCTTAAGCCGGTATGACGAGATATAAATAACGTCTCAACAGTAGCCAAGTCTTTCTACATTTAATTAATTTGGTTGATGAATCAAGATGTTTAAAGTGACACAACTTATTGCAATTTGCATGAAAAATTTTATCCAAAGAAGATTGCGTTAACAAACTTGACTCATAGTTCGCTGTCACTGTTCTAAAAGAAGTTGTTTACGCAGTCCGGAGAGAATACGTTTAATTATTCTAAAACTCGTCGAGTTGAGTTGTCCACTTTCTTCTGCCTTAATTGATTCTCGCTGTGGCGCCTCTAGGCCAGAACCGAAGACACATAAAAGACGTTTTAAGGTGCATTTTATGAGGTGCAAAAGCGGCACGTCCCGAAGTTAGAATCGGCCATTACTTGGAATCTGCGGCCTATTTCGACGAGAAATACTGCAAGGGTTCACTCTCTTCGATTAAAACTTGTTCGCTGCCCAAAAGTTCACAACTATTCCCTCCTGTTTGAAAGAAGTGAGATCTTAAATCTTTAAAGATTACGCCAAGCCTTTCGCGGGGAGCCATGAATGTTATTCGATAACAGGTAACAATCTGAAGCTTTCTAAACATATGCAATGATTTTAGGTATATAGTTGCTAAAAAACCATACACTAAACTTTAAACTAGGGTATTTTAAAAGAATTTAAAGGGGGGGGGGGGTAGTTATGAGTAGAGTGAATTTACACGCACACACACACATATATATAATGATCGAGGGAGCTTCTCCAATAACGAAATTGCCCGTTGAAATAAAACAAAAAAAAGGAAGACTTGTTCACAAAACAGTACCTATTGCATAAAGATTTTCTGGAAAGAACTGGATTGCTTTATAGCAAAGATGCAATTAACTTGAATTGGCTCTTACCAAGAGTAATTTTGGCGAATAATTTATTAGAAGTGAAATGCAATATTAAAAATTAGTTGGTTTTTTTTTTTTACCATTACTACTTGAGAATTTTGACGCTCAGTTTTCCCTTGATGGCGGCACTTGAGCTCTAATGATGCAAACTGCACACGGAATCTAATTTAGCCGAGAGTATCCAAGCCAAACGGATACTCAGGGGATCTTTAACATGCCGCATAATAATACGACATGGTCACGGACAATTTTCTGCATCTTTAAAATCCGCCGATTTGGAGTAGGTTTCTTTCTACGAACTTGGGCGTACGAGGCCAATGCCTTATACTACGCTATTTTCTGGCTTTTAAAAATAAGTTTATTGCAGAGAAAATTTTTCTCTCACAGTAAGAAAGAATGCACACAAACAAAAAACTGCAAGCAACAATACATATACAACTTCAAAACAGATAAAAATAACTTTTGCTTGATTTTATAACTCCATGATAATGAAGGACCTTCTGAAGAATTGAGCCCACTGCGTGCATTTACTTTCCGAATATTCGCCGGAAATCTGCTCTTGTACAGGAATTTTTGCTTTACTGGAGATGAATTTTGTATTTAAGCTTCATACCTTTTAATGTATTCTAAAATTAAAATAAATTAGGCCTTTATTTTCTCACAGAAGGAATTTTTAAATGATAAATGCTAAACAGTTACTTTTAAAGCAAAGTGAGTCTAATTGCCGAAAAGTCAAAATGCTGAACATTTGCATTGGCCTCCGATCAGATTTAATATAAGATTAATCAACTGTGACTGCTATTTTAACAAACTTATTGCATCAAGTAAGCTATAACACCCTGTAACTATTATAAAAGCAATACATTTTTTAATTAGAACAAAAGTCTAAAGTACATTTACTCCCAAAAAGAGCTGCACAACAACTAATGAAATACACATTGTAAATTAGTAGTAAACTATGAAAAATTGCTAATCTTTCTTTACTGTTCAGTGAAATTTCTACCAATTATTGCGCATTATTGATGCCGAACAATTGATAGGGAAGCAAATATATAACTGTACTACAATACTACATATAGAGGAAAGTTGTACAACACCGATTTTCAAACCTTAATTTGTATATTTTAAGCAGTTGCATGAATGAAATTGCTTCAAATCGTACTTGCATTATAAATTAGCCCTTTAGCTCCAAATATAAATATAATTTAATGAAAAAATTCTATATCTTAGAGGGTAAAATAGTTATTTTTTTGGAAGTACTGAAGTACCCGGTTCCAGGCGTACATAAAAATAATGAGGAAGAAAGTTGTTTTCTCACACTCTTATATTTATTTTTAGCAGCAAATTAATACAATGGCCCTTTTGCATCAATGAACACAGGGAATTAAAAATAACGGAGCATTTAGTGAATAACTGTGATCAGATTTGAACATATTTGAAGAAGACGAATCACAAATAAACTTGGATCATGCTGTTCTGCATTGCTATAGACTTCATATTCCCATTCTTTACAGGTGAGACACTGTACCCAAAACTCCAGGGCTTTTGATCGGAGCACAATTCATTGCAAAAGATACAGCCTTGGTCACTTTTTACGTCGTCTTCATCTAATGCCAAAGAATTTGCTTTAATACTGAATTTACTATTTTTCTTCCGTGTTTTGACGCTTTTTTCAGGGCTCTAAATTTCTGCATTGAAGTTTCCTTTTGTGGTATTTTTGTTTTTCTTTCTAAACAGGCTCCAGTTCTAATGTATAAGGCAAAGAAGTAAGGATTACTGTCTTCCCTTGGGGGCTATAGCCCTGAAATAAATTTCTTTAAGAGCATAGAAGCGAAACTGAGTGTTTCTTTAAATGTACGAAGAGCTTGTTTTTAATCAGATAATCAAGTTTCTTGATGATGGTTTCTCAATAAAATTCTTGTACTTCCTCATTCTGTAAAACTGCAGAGAAGGATTTGTAAAGGTACGAAAAATTGAACACTTGAAATTTGTGTCTAACAGTTTAAAAAATTTAGATAAAAGCATGAATAAACGCTTCA
This sequence comes from Octonoba sinensis, assembly GCA_038502835.1. Lineage (NCBI taxonomy): Eukaryota > Metazoa > Arthropoda > Arachnida > Araneae > Uloboridae > Octonoba > Octonoba sinensis. Next base: position 70,230,482 of record CM076604.1, read on the forward strand.
GATCTGTGACTACCAGTTTAAAAATGATCAAAAAAAAAAAAATCAATACATTGTTGGAGTATAAGTGAGCTTCAGCTCTTGTAAGCAGCTTGCTATCCCTCCGCAGCCAGCCTTTCCGACTCCGGTGGTGTGATTGGCCGAGCGGCCTAAGGCACGAGAATCACCTTTGACTTTGTGTACGAGAAATAGTAATTCAGCGCAGTCACGCATGGCGCCACTACTGTGGCACTTTATAAGTTGCAATTAATTTACAGAATGTTGTTTTTGTTGTCGTATCCTCGCGCGAAGCGAGGAAGAATGGGTGCGCTGCTCCTGAGTCTAACGGGGCCCTTATAGGCACGAGTCCGACTTCGCCCCTTTATATGTGCTCTCTTAATTTTTTGAACAAGCTCCCAGAAGAGAGACCGTCACCTGGGGTTGGCACCCCCAGAGGTATCGTTTCACTTGGATGACATTGGAGACACGACCTATTTAACGTGCACGAGATCCCTTTAGCGTACACGCCCTCACAGGAACCAGCCGCGAGATGTTGTCACCCTCCCAAACACTGACCTAAGTCGATGTTGCTTCACTTTCGGTGTTCTACGGGAACCGAGCTTCTGCCGACTGGTCCACTACGGGACAATTTACAGAATGTTCTCTACTTTTTATTCTCTGTAATTTCCTTTTTTAAAGACTTTGTAGTTTCCTGTTTTTAAGTCTCTAATTTTACGTTAACTCAGTATAAATGATTTCAAGAAGATTCTTATGTACTTTCGAGCAAAATTTTTTATCCTTCCAGTGCTGACTTCTTTAGAATCTTTGGGTAATTTTGCACTGGGAGAGGCCTTATTTCCATTGGGAATATTGATAAAGTAGACAAAGCTCTGTCTGACTGACAAGGTTCCAGTTTTACCCGGCATTTAATAGAAAAGAGGGTTTAGCCAAACATGATGCAAAACCTGTCTCATTAATTAAAAAAATATATCTAGAAGTTTTATTACTAGATGTTGAAATTGCCTAAAACATATCGTCAGGCAATTAAAAACTACAGAGTGTAATAGGTAAAGTAAAAGTCAAAATGTTTCTAATCGAAATTTGAAAAATACCATCGTTGACAAACAATAAGTTGACAAACAAAACCCTGTCTTTTCTTCAACTCCAAATAATATAGCCCCTGTCTGCAACTAGTTTCATATGATTTTTGATGGGTGTTAACATAAATGTAGCCACACAAAACTGACAAGTCATTGTTTTACCCACCGACCCGGTTTTGTTCAACTTTCCTCTACACTTGTATCAGCTTTCTACATAGGTTTTCAAACACGAATTTGAATTTTTGAAATTGGAAAGAAGTAATTGCTGGCCCATCCTAGGATTTTTTTTACTGCAAGTATCATAGCAGTAATTTCTGTTACTTTTCCCATTTTTCAAATACAACTTTTGAATTTTTATTCACATCTCATATTTTTCATGTACCATAAAAAAGAACAAAAAGTCATTAAACAAAGTAATTAAAAAGGGCTATTTCCTAGACGTAATGTTATATACTGTCCTTTGCTAAATTTAAAATATTAAGTGCAAAAATATTATCTCATTTTTTAATTTACTCAAAAAACGTTATAATAAAATATCCTTCACTTACTAAAATCCGTAAGTTAATTATTTTAACAAATTTAAATGTTATAGAAAATACTGAATGTATTAAATGTAAAAGCAAGGCGCGACTGAAAGTAATTTCCCTTTATAAATTTTAATTAACAATTTTTACCATAAATTTTTTAGCCTGTTTGCTTAATAACGGTTGAGCTAAAATTGTTTCCTTTGAATTTGTGATAAGGTGCATAGTGCTAGTGGGAACCGTTTAAAAAATCCCAATTGCAGTTTCCAACTTTTTAAACCTCTTTTGATTAAAATGTATTTGCTCGCATTAACCTCGTCAATCGCTCGTTCATTTCACTTCTATTTCGACCGAGGAGTTTTGGAACGAAGATTTCAATAAATAAATATAAAATCCCCGCGTTGTAATGCATGACCGCACCAGGCTCCTCTAATGAAGTCTCCCTCCATAATGGCTCGGTGATCTAATAATAAAACGCTTTTCTTTCCGAACTAGCTGAACACTAATTAAACTGTCTGTTCGAAGCCTGCTCTTTTAATTGACATTGTGGTTCAAGGTTTTAACTCGCCATTTTTAACTGTCGCCAAAGCGGACAATACATGAACAGACGATAATAGGAATTTTAAAAAAATGGAAGAAGAAAATAGCGACGTTCGAGAGAACATTTCAAGCAAAGTAAGTTGTGTAATTGAATTACATTTCCCATCTACACTTTTTTTGCAATCTTCGTGTTATGCATCGTGGAAAATCCGGAATATATTAACCCCGGTGCCATTAGTGCCGTATTGAGTTGATTTTAGTCGCAAAATTTTTCTTACTCGACATTTTCGCCATTTTTTTCCCCATCCGCCTTTAGTCGCTCTCAACCTTTTTTATTGTTGTTATCACTCCTAGTAACAAGGAATTGTCGACTTTACGTGTTTTCAAATTTTGTAAATCTAATTTCGTGCGACGCTAATTTCGGATTTGAGAAGTTTGCTTTCTGTTCTGTGTCTTTTCGTGCGAAAGAAGCCTTTCAGTGTTCTAAAAAGAATACAAAACGAACTAAATTTTATTTTACTTGCTCCTTATCGGCAAAAAAAGATTTTCTTTTACATTTTGAATATTTTTTATCATTTTAAACTCTTATTTTGAAAATGAATTTCCATATTTTACTATAAAGTAAATAATGTATCATAAACATGCAAATTGATGTATTTTTTCATTTTATTAAATTATTTATTAATTTCTTTTCTTCATAATATGGAATGAAATAGTTGTAGCGAGAGAGCTTTTTTTAAGCTTTTCATTGATCACAATTATTTTTTTTTGTTTAATCAACACGTTAAATTATTTCATAGATAGTTAGCATACCCAAACACCAATAATTCTCCGTTATGATTTAAAACTAAAATTAATATTATACATTGCTCTTTCCTCACTGGACAGTTTTTTTAAATAATGCTCAATAGCTTGAAATTATAGCAGCAGAAATTATCAACAGCAACACCATTAAAAGCAAACTTATTTGCAACAATTATAGTAATAACGTCAAAAATGTCATAAACTCGCATTCTAACGAATCAATCAAGATCTCAAAGAAAAAATGTTTTGAAGAGGACTATGTTCAAAAAAATAATTTTTGTCAAGTCTTTTTCTTGTTTTTGAAGTGACCCTTTAATTATTATGGAACCGCTGCACTTCGTAACATTTATTCTATATTCTGTAAAATTTTGTGTGTCAAGCATAACAACAACAGAGAAATTTTTATTGTGTAATGTCATATTTTACACTGAAAATTTTATTCGTTCAAAGTATAAAAGTAAAAGTACTTTTTTAAATGGGAAGCATTATAGCCTTACAATGTTGGAAAAAAATTCAAAAAGAAAAATATTGATATTGTTTGTGCAGTATGTAATAACTTTCCGTAAATGCTCCTATTTCGATGCTCAATTCAAACTTGGGTAAAAAATTAATTTTTCTGTGTTGTTAATGTTTCTGAAAATTTCATAAAACTCGATTGCAGTCTCATTGTATAAGCGACTGTAAGTTTAGTTCAAGCTGTAGTCTTAAAAATTATTTGCCACACTGTATGCAAACAGCTTCGACGCGAGCTTTGGAGGCAGTCCCACAATGTGAGCTCGAACAGGCATTCGAATCGTCGTTAAACCACCGCTTTAAATGTATTGAAGCCGAAGTTGCTTATTTTGAGTAAAAATACTAAAAAAATAAAATTACTAGTTCCTATTTTATTTTTTAAACCTAGTCTTAAAAATGCTTTGACACACTGTGTATGTAAGTCGTCATATCTAACTTAACATAAGTTCCCCGTGAAGTTTCTTGAGCGGTTATATCATGCTTAAATCCAGTTTTATACAACATTGTTTTCGTCTTGGGGTCTCAATCTTGCGACTTTCCTTGCGAATTTATTTATTCATTTATTTTTTTATTTATTAATTGCTGATTTCACCATGGTGTTGTTTATGATAAACATTTGAAAGAAGTGGCTGCTGCAATCAACTGTTTTGCTTTTTTATGCCGTTAATTAGTTTTTCGTTTATTTCGTTCTCGTAATGTAATTATGTGCTATAGGTCAAATTTAATGATTGTCAGTACACCGCAAAGTGAGACACGCACTCATTGATTTCTACAGAGAAGAAAGAAGATTCGTTCCCTGACTGAGAAAACCCCTGTGTATGACGATAAAAGTGGTTTTATCAGGGCTGCTGATTCGGTTGGGAAAAGGACTCAACTCCGACTCCTGTAACTTTAAAGTTCCGACTCCCGACTCCGGCTACTTTACAAATATATATTAGGGATGTAACGAATATTCGGCACAATTTTTAGCAACTCCGACTCCTCGGACTCAAATCCGTCCGACTCCGAGTTCACTGGTACAAAATCCCCCTACTCCGATTCCACTGATACAAAATCCCCCCTACTCCGAGTCCACTGATACAAAATCCCCCACTCCGAGTCCACTGATACAATACCCCCTACTCCGAGTCCACTGATACAAAATCCCCCTACTCCGAGTCCACTGATACAAAATCGTCTTACTCCGAGTCCACTGATACAAAATCGCCCTACTCCGAGTCCACTGATACAAAATCACTCTACTCCGACTCCGAATCTACTGATACAAAATCACTCTACTCTGACTCCGATTCCACAGTACTTTTTCGTTTTTGTTGGAAGGTTTAGCGAACGTTTGTCGTTTCTAATACTCTAATTCATATTAGGATTTTTCGACAAAATATTTCCACTGTTAAAACAGCAAACAGATGTTGTAGTTTTTGCTCACGTGCAACTTCAAGTCAATATGACTGCTGAATGACTTGAAGAGGAGAATTTTTGAAAATTCCTTTAAACTTCTCTTGATCAAATGGTAATTTTCGACTTCTAGGTACTTACTTCCTGCTTTCAGACCTCCTTTATGTCAAGTTTCATGGATGTAAGAGCTATTGCCTCTGCCTGTACATTGTCTTTCATGATAGTAGAAGTTCATTTATTTATTTTTTGAAAAATATAATCTTCAAAGTTTCTGCAAGTTATAGTATAATGCATAAAAAGTGCTAATTTAGTAATGAAAATGATGCAGAACATAGTATAAATCTTTGAAGAGAACTCTTAAAGAGTGCTAAACACTTTGTAAGAGCTTTAAATGTTTAACATTTTCTAAAATGTTCTGTGAATTTTGCGAAGCAGTTGATTAACGAATATAGCATTTTTTCCCTTTGTGACTGATTTGTTTCTGAGATTGCTTTTTTCGTGGACTATACATTCTGGGAGCCAAAAGTGATTTTAAACCGGCTCCTAAACGTTCATATTCAATATGGAATTATAGATTTCAAATCCCTATCTCTGGATACAACTTCCATCTCTTTATTGCTACCTGATACATCTTTTTCAGAGTAAACCTTTAAAGCCCTTCCACGTTTGCACGCAATGAAGTGATTTTCTACAAATAACTCTTTTCGAAAAGAAAAAATACTCAGCTCTCTCGCAACGAAAAATAAATGTTTCCCCTCTTATGTATGCTGAAAGGTATGTTTTAGTATTTTTCTATTATTTTCTACACTATTTCTTCTCCATTATTTTTCTGCCTTATCTCAGATCTATATACTTTAGAATTCCTTGGTTATTTCTTTTCTCTGAGAATTCAGGTTTCTCTGAAAAGCTGACATCAACGATAAAATCAGTAGAATAAAAACAAGGCAGAGATACTCCCCTTTTCGTACAATGACATAGTTTTACTTTACACAAAGAAGATATGCTTTACTTCCAAGATTTAAAAAAATCGAACCAAAGGCGAAATGAAAAAAATCTTAAACGGAAACAAAGTAGAAGTAGAAACTAGAATAATATTTTGAAACACAAAGTTTATTCCTGGAGAAAATTAAGTACAGATACTACTGCGAAGTACTGTTTTTTGCTGGAAAGCCGCGACTACCAGTCGGGAACGATTCTATTTGTCGAAGAGATGGTAAGCTGAGAGTAGTTTTGGAAGCTATATTTTAGCCAAGTATTTTTTTTTTTTAATTTTCTCCGTTTTGAATTAGTCCATTTTTTTTTTCATTTGAATATTTAGCACAAAAAGAAACAAGAGAAAAACGCTGCTAGTTTGTTGTTCTTCTCAAAAAGTAAACACATCCTCATCTTCATTTCCTCTATTACGCCTATTTCGATGAAATTGAAGCAGTCCGAACGCATGCGCAAAACGAAGGAACGTTTTGTTAGTAGATAAAGAGTTACTATTAAGGGACCATTCGTAAATTACGTCACGCTTTTTTCCCACATATTTGGCCTCTTTCCCCGCTTTGTCACAAAATGTCACACTTCAAGGGACCCCCCCCCCACCCCCTTCGTCACATGTCACGCTATGTTGCATAAGCAGGATGTCACACTTCTTGTTACCCCTCCCCCTCGAAAAAGACATCATTTATGAATGATCCTTAAATAATGAATTTTCTTACCTTCTCTCTTTTATCTTGCGGTTTAGCAGTGGGCATTCTGTGTTCTTTCTGAACTGAGGGGTATGTCATGTTCTTCACATTATTCCAAAAGTGATTACGAGGATTCCATTATTCTAACTAACATTTATTTATCACTTAACGAGAAAAAGATTAAATATGTATTAGACATACTAAATAGTTACATTTAAATATAGATATATTAGTTTTGATTAAATTGGACGGAGGAAGACTTGCGAATCTGTCTTTCCTTCCGTTTCTTAAAAAAGTCAGTTAGGCTCTAATGAGGTGTTGTGTTTCAAAGTTCTTAGACGTCACTTGGGTTGCCAGCTCTCCACTGGCGACAAAAGGTGGCCATCATACACCATACTTCTAACAGGTTTCGGCTTAGAAAAACAGACAGTAGATCTGAATACGATTGTTAATGAAATCAAATATTTATTGACATTAAAAAAGTAAAAATGGAATGGAGGCAATTCACCGCTAGAGGAACGAGATATCCGCTCTTTGCTTACTAAGATTTTCAATTGAGTTCTACGTGGAGTTCACTAGGCAAAATTAGTTATCTTAAAATTAATTAAACTATTTTCACTGCTTTTTCTGCTTATAACGCAGTATTTACATTTAATTTAATCATTATAAAAGAAATTTAGTAATTATTACAATAGTTATAGTGTTTTATTTAGTGTTAATTTTATGTAATGTAGAAGAACTTTATTTATGCCTCGTTTTTAACTAGATTTGTCGAACTCGAAGTAAAGCGATGCTACGGCTTCCTTTGTTTACATTGCTTTCATAGGTGCCACATGACCAATGACGTTGCTTGAATTGCCTCCATTATATACAGTGGAGAGCATACTCATCTGGCAGTGGTTCACCAATATAATGCTTTCTATGCCATGCAGCACCGCAGGAACATTAATGTATTCAACAATGATCTCAAAATAATAATAATACTAATAATATTATAATGATATTAACACTCATAAATGACAATAATAATCGTAGTAGTAGTGTTGTTGTTTCTAATGCCACTTGGGTACCGAAGCTCACCTTCGCAGAGCTACCAGGAATTAAGATACACTGTTATAAATTTCATCATGAAATTACGGTTAAATGACCGGCAGCAGTCTGTCCATCTAACTCACCGTTAAATTTACGGTTTGGGACATTTTTCTATCTTTACGGGACCTGACCATTTCCTATTAACTCGGTTAAAAAGCCGAAAATACAAAAGTTTTCGGTTTTATAACCATTTAAAAATGGTTTCAAACTAGAATTTTTACCGTGTTTTGAACCAGTTCGAGGCGTAGAATCCGTAAACGAAGCTTGCAAGACTCGAACCCCGTATGCGTGGTGTACAAGTCTTGCTCTCTATCCACTCGGCCACCGTCATCACGTAAAGCGGACGTTTATTTATCAATAAATCTTCCTTTCCATCAGGCAAACAGCCTTAAACTTGAGATTTCAGTGTTTGATTGTATCCAAATTTATTTTTGGTCTAAATTTACAGTATATTGACGAAAATCATTTTATTTACTGCAAAAATTAAAATACAAACAAGCTTCAGCAACTCAAATTATGGGTTCTCCCATTCGCAAACAGTTTGGGAATCCGATGTCTCCAATTTTTGATTTACGTGTGCATGTGTTTCTATTTAGTAGGGCTCGACCGATGGCATTTTTTGGTCGATGGGCCGATGCCGATTGTTGGCCTATGGTACCGAGGTCGGCCGATGGCGGATTGCCGATTATTTTCCTCTTCCATCGGCCGATGGCCGATGGAACAAATTCGCTTTTAACCATCATGCTTATCAAAAATGTCATTTAAATCATTTATTTATTTTAATGGTTATAAAACATAAATGCATTATTCAAGCAATATAAAACTGTTTCTGTTTGGAGGAAGTTTACATAATAATTAAAACTAAAAGAATCACTCGCGATTCTAGTAAAGTAATTAAACTATTTGGTGGTAAAAAAATAAAAATATTTATATCAGAGGATTTTTAATTATTTTTTCTTATCCTTTCAAAAGAACTCAACAACTATTGGATAGGATTGTGTCTTCTTCCCTTTCCTCCAACTTTTACTCTTTGTAGCACCTGCACTGCAAATCACAAGTGCAGCTGATTTTATTTTCTTATTTTTGTTTTCATGGGGAGGACTGTAGATGTTATAATACAGACTAACGAAATTGTCATCTCCCAATTATTTTAAATAAAATTAGCTCTTTTTATAAAATAAAAATAAAATATTAAAAAGTTTCGCTCGCAGTAACGCTTGGCTCATTATGCATTTGGTGGCAACCAGATGGCAGTAGTACTGACTGCTTCCTCCGAAAGATTGATATTTTTTGCTTTTATGAAATTTGTTTTGCTATTTTTACCCTTGATAATTTGTAACACAACTAGGTGATTCTATCTTTTAAACTACGTCATGGAGCACTTATACGAGTATTTTTGCTATAACGTAACATATAATGACAATCAATTCAAAATCTGCCTTTTTCTGTACTCAGTCCATTTTTTTTTTGCAAACTTTGAAGCTCTGTACATCAAAAACAAGTGCAAACATCTCGGTAACATTTAAAATTATTTCAATGATTATACCAGTAGTACTCCTCTGCCAAATTTCAAGAAAATCTGAGATGAGGAGATTTAGACCACATGTCGAGCTGACACGGGATGACTTTGCACCTATTCATTATTGTAGAACAAAAAATTACTTGAATAGTAATAACAGTTGTAATTTATTCCCATCAATTATTTCTCATCAAAAGACAAATGCAGCACATCTTCCTGAAAGTTAAGTTATGATTATCGTTTGTAATTACCCCCTCCCCCTCATACCATCTTAAACTCCGAGCATAAACACTACCCATGATTTTCAAAACGCTGCGTCACTGACTCGCAAAGATACATACGTAAAGAGAAAAGTACTGCCTGCCTTTATTATTGTAATAAGCAAAGGGGGCGGGAGTTCTAAAGGTTCGGGGATAATCAAAGATTGCTTTCAACTAAAGCCTGATTTATTTGCAGCACTTCTAAAACGTAGTCGCTGCTCCAGTTCAATGTTGAGACATCTTTAAAAAACCATCTCTAAGTGCCTCATTTTGTTTTGTAACTAAATCCTAACTACATTAGGGGTACTTAAAGCAACAGTGTGAGACTAGCCTCTCAGAAACGCATGTTCAAATCTCACGAAAGTTTCTTTGTATTTGACGAAATGGCTTTGTGAAAAATGCGCCGAGTAAATCTTTCGCCAAATTGGTGAAATTTGTGTAGTAACTTTCTCATTATTCATTTATCCTTAAGTCACGTGATTGCGCGAGGAAAGAATCGTTGTAAATGACGAGGCAATTGAAGAATCGTCAAAAGTGAGAGCTCTATTTCTGAGAGTGTAATATGTGTCTAAACTCTATTTCCCTTGGTACATTTCCTGAATTACAGCACGGAAACTAAATGTTTAAATTCATTTATCTCAAAATAACCATTTTAACTGGTCTTAGTATTGAACTGGGGCGACAGGACAATTGGATTTATCAAAAAAAAAAAGCTGGTGGTTTTGTTAAGAATTTAACTGTAATCTAAAAATATGGCTATAATTCTAAAAATGAGAACACTCAAGAGTTCTAGAAAAAGAAGGGAAAAGAGTGGTGTTTAAATTACTGTTGTAAATGTTTTGAATATAAGAAAAGCATTCATTCTGGAAATCAATGCAAGCATTTCCGAAATCTACACCTCCCTTTTAAAAAATAATGGTTTAATACAAAGCTTTAGAGTTCATGGGTTTTCGTATATTAAGAAACAAATTGTGGTGTCCATGTGATTGCATTAAGCATCTTACCTGAAAGATATAAAAATATGCTCTACATCAGAGTGAAAACACTATTTTTTCCACTCAATATATTATGAAACCGATTTGTTTTTAGACCTATCAATGATAGGTCTAAAAAACATGATTTCTACATCAGAGTCAAAAAATTATTTTTGTCACTCAATATAATATGAAAGTGAGTTAGGAATTGTAATAATATATTTGACAACGGAAATAAAAAGCAATAAAGTTGTCAACAGCTTACGTTTTCAAGTTTGGAGCACATTTAAAAATTAATAAAGTTTAAAAGCGGCTGTTTTTCTACTTTCAAAATTTCGAAGTAAACTTAACTCTGTCAACAACTCTAAAACACTGTCTTGTCATTCGAAACTTTTCAAATACAGATGCCAACATAAAGGAACGAAAAAAATATTTGCCAAAAATACACATTTCTAAAGAGTTAGTTGCGTAAGGAACTATAAATTTCTTAGATTCCCCAGTTTAACGCCTCGAGGACAATCTGTCATGTCTAGAAAAGTTTGCTTCGAAAAAAAAATCTCTTTTTTTTTCCTTTTGAAACGAGAAATTTGTTTTATTTTAATATTTTTGTCACTTTGCAATAAAGCATGAAATAATTTCTGAGAATGAATAAAAGAGAGTTTGAAATGGATAAAAGAAGAAAAAATAATTTTTGTTAATTAAACCAAGCCAGTCACGTGAAGTTGAATTGTCACAAGATTCATCCAAGAACACTTGTCATGTTTTGTGCAGAGTTTTACCCCCTAACAACACTTGAAATAAATAATTTTTCAGAGAAAAAAGACTATTCCGTAAGTTAAAAAGTCGTAATTTTCTTGCAAGCCTTTTTCTATACTTATAAAAACATTTAGAATCGTTTATTTTTGTGCGCGTCGTTTTTACATTTCTTTAAAAAATTTACATGAAGTTGCTGCGATGAAATAATTGGAAAATACATTTTTAAGGATTTTAATTAGGAAGTTTTCTTTAAGAAAAATAATATAAAATAATACACTTTTTTATATATCAGATCTAAATGGTTTTCTTGGAATTCTTATCAAAACAATTTGCTTGTGGCGTCATGTATTTCAATGAGAAATATTTTCTGAAAGTTAACGAACAACCTTTCTCAGAAAAAAAGAACAGTAAACAATAACTCAAATTTTAACCTTACTTAACTTATTAAAAACTCATGATTTGACGTTTATAAAAAACAATAAAAAACTCCTTGATTTATCTGTATAAAAGTGTTCGACGTTTGTATAATTAGAGTTGTAAATCAGAGTAATATTTCAAATTCATGCATGGGTCTTTTAGGCAGTCATAAGGCTAACCTTTTAAATTGTACATTAGTATATGCAAACTAACAAATTTTCGCCTTTTCATTAATAATCTTGTCTTTTGATCATCATCAAGTGGCGAGATTACGCCATCAAAAAAATATAAATACTTGTCTTTGTACATAATGTTATCTCAAGCTATTTCCCGACTTTTGATTCTTGCGTAGCTTTTCCATGTGGAAAACATCGATCAATTTTTAATGGCAACAAAGTCAATGAAAAAACTCCAAAGGTTAATTTTCAAAATTTCTATTTCTTTTGCAATGAAGCAAGATTGTTTTTGAAGATAATTGATGCGTTAACCTTTTTTTTTCCTACTGTTCTCGTTGGTTCGAGAGACATCAAATCAAATTAAATACTGCAGTACAGTAAAAGTACCTTACCTGTATAAAGTAAAAACTTTAGGGCAAAAAAAAAAAAATAGTTTCGTTTAAATTTTACCTAGCATACTTTTGTAAAAGTAATGAAAGAAAAAAATTATTTTTTATTTATGTTGCTTAATTTTTTTACAAGTTATAACTACATTCTGTGGGTTATAAAGATTCAATACAATTATTAAACAGTTCACAGCTTTTATAATACTGTCGTTATACGTATCATTGATCTCGTAGCAATGTTACATTTCAAAGCCTCCTTCACTAGCTAGCAAAATGTTTTGTACGATTTAATATGTATGCATGCGTTGCTCTGACCCATTAAATTTCCAGACTTAAATTCGCTGAGACCTTTGAAACGGACAACTGGCTGCACACATCAATGTCTTAATCCAGTCATTTCAATTAAAACTGCTGGTAGTGGAACGCGTGTTAAAAATTTTATTGTATTTGTGGCTTTCTCAAGTTCTTAAAATTTTACTTAGAAATTTCATGGGCCCAGCGATGTATCGACGTTATGACCAATGTGTCGTTATAAGTAGTTTCCTTAATAAACGAATTTCGGTTATATAATCTTTTTTTTTTTTTTTTTTTTTTGTGATATTACTTTTGTTTTCTTTATACTTTATATTAGCTAGTTTTTTTTTTTTTTTTTTATTGATGGCATGTCTCTGACAAAATACAGAATATCAAATTTTAATAACCGCGATTGAATTAAATTTCCGGCTGAAAAGACAGATTCTATCACTTTCTAAACAATACCAGCTTCCCAGAAACAAAGCCCATTTCCATATGAGTCCTGCGAGTATAGCTTCGCTTGACAAACCTCCAGCATGTGCTCGAAAATAGGGGTATCACTCAGCAGTTGGGGGTCGCTGCCGGTGACAGTTATTGCAGAAATCTTGCAGCTGCACAGGAGGGTAGGGATCGCAAATTTTGTGAAGCTCAGAATTTGCGGCTGCTAGCAAGTGACCGATCGTTATGAATGTTACGCCGTGTGCCGGCCTCCCGTTGGTACCGCAGCAGCCATTTCTGATGCCATGGAAAAGATGCCCGTGTGATCTACAGCCAGAAATTTCAAAGCATTTGCAGGGTTTTTTTTTTTTTTTGTGCTCTCACATAATTGAAACTTTTGTAAATGATTGTAAAACGTTGTTCTCAGTTTACTTTGTTTTTTCCAACGGAACGAGGTTGGAAGCCGTTGGTCGACGCAAAAACACAAACGCTGGTCTTTTTGCGTCGAGGAGTTTTACTCCGCGTCGGCCCAGCACCCCTTGATATGCGTAACATAATTCGACACAAAATCTAGTAAAAGAGCTTCTTTGGAGCATTCGATTGCAACCAAAAAGGTGAGGTGAACAACTAAACATTATACTGGTTCCGCATATGTAATTTCAACTTTCTGCGACTTAACCTTTTTGAGTTATGCGAGATATATACAGACGTCACGGCAAAAACTCGTCAAAACGGACTCGGGGATCATCCGAATGGATGACTCGATAGTCCGTACGCAACTAGTATGTACATACAGACGGACCTCGTGAAAAAACAGTTAAAATTGATTAATGGGTGATTAAAATGTAAATTTAGGCAGGAATTTGCGTCGGAATTTTTTCGCGAATACAATACTTCCTGTACTTTGTACAAACAAGTAACGAAAGGAGAGGGGCGAGGTTAATGATATGTATATAAACATTTGAAGAGCTTTACAGTTTGAAATGTTCGCTCAGTTTAAACTTAGCTTGGTACTTTTTAGCTTCAAAACACCATTTAAATTCAACTACTGATTTTTCGAGCAGGGAAATGACATCCATCTGCCTTCAAGTTTAGTAATAACGAGATTATTAAAAAAAAAAAAAAAACATAAATAGGGACAATTTACAAAACGAAAGGTACAGTATTCCCTCGCCATCTCGCGCTTCATGTTTTGCGGCTTCAGTGCTTCGCGGGTTTTTCCAAAATATTTATCAAAAAATAAAAATGAAAAATTCAGGGGAATTTTGAGGGAAAAGAAAAAACAAAGACAACAACCCATCACCATGTTTCTCCCCAAGATAAAACCCCCAGCTCTACCGTCAGTGTCTCCAGCAGAAGAATCTCCGAGTGAGCCTAAAGCTTCTACGCGTCAAGTAAGAGCCTCTCCTCCGCCACCAACACAACACCCTTCGCCTCTCTCAGAAATCAATATTGATTAATGTTTATTACTGTATAAGGTTTTGCAATTAACCTTATTTGCAAAACCTTATTAATTAGCACTGACACGTTTAAGTAAATACGTATACTGTTGTAATTTTTGTCTTAAATGTGTAAAGTATAAATACTGCTTACATATTTAAAACATTCGTGTACCGCCTACAAGAAAATTTCTGGGGGCAAATCCTACTTGGCGGTTTTTCAGCTTTCGCGGAAGGTTCTGGTCCTCATTAACCGTGAAAAACAAGGGATCCGTGTATATTAAATACCGATACATTTTTGATGTGCAAATTTTTTTGTTATTCCCAAAATCGAAAATTTAGGTTCACTTTGGAGATGTTAGGGGATGGGAGAAGGGTGCGGAGCTCTCCCGCGAAAAATTTTTGAAACTTTTGTCCTAAAAAGAAGTTTTTATCAACTTTCAGGCGGTTAGGAGAAGAAGGCCTTATGCCGAAAATTTTTTTTAAACTGCATTCCTAAAAACGTTGTATTAGGAGACGTAAATAGGGTTAGTGTAATTTAGGTTTTCTTTGATAATATTAAGTGATATTAGGGGTGAAATTTCCTTTAGGAATTTTTCTACGAAACTGACTTTAATTTTGGACTACCTTTGCTAAGTTTGGGGAAGGAGGAACTCGGGGGTTTTCCACCGAAAATTCTTTGAAACTGAAGTTTTGAAAAATAAATTTCAGACGATTTTTGATGATGATAGGGAAGGAGAAAGGGCGATTCGTCAAATCTCCCCCGTTGACTTTTCGAAATTTATATCTTAAAAAATCCATTAGGCTATCCTGGAGAAGTAAAAAACATAGGTTTTCTTTGGCCCTTCTTCAGAAAATTTCCGCAATTAAAATCTTAAAGCGCATATTGGGTTAACTTTATTGGCGTCGAAGACAAGTGAGAGGGGTCTTCTCCCGGAAACGCTTTCAAAATGAAGTTCTTAAAGCGCATCTTTGTTTATTTTGGTGTCGTTAGGGGAAAGAATGTGTTTTCTCCCATGAAACTATTTTCGAAATCTAAATTTATAAGATGATATTTTAATTCTCTCTTCTCGCGAAACTGTATGGGACTTCAGCTTATATAATGATCTTTTCAAAAATAAATTTAGAAATTATACTAAGTTTCAAAAAATAATCCTCAAATTAAATAAAATATTAAAATAACTTGTAAAATTGCTTTAAAAATGAGGAACTTAAATTTGTTTGGGTAACTGAATTTTGCACTTCCCAATGCACACAGGAAAGTTTAAATAAAAAATAATTCATTTCTAATCAATGTTAAAGTACAGTTGTTAGTTAGTTTAGTGATTGATCTTAAAAACAGGTATTTAAAAGAAACTGCATTACACTCGCTATTTTAAAATCTCTTTTCCCGCTTCAAACGAAAAAAAAAAAAAAAGGTTCGCCATATATTACACACACACGACGCCTCGCAAATGGTGTCAGGGGGCGGAAAGCTTTTATTAATCCATGTCTTTTGACATTCTGACTCCATCTGAAAGACTTTTCTTCACTTTAAACGAATAATATATTCAAAACGCAATAGGGAAAAAAAGCTGCTTTTTGGTGGGATGGTAGTATGGGGGCATATCAATAAATTAAGTACTATAGTCAAAATATATTGAGAAAAAATGTACACTTGACGTACATATAGTTTCAAGAAAATTTCAAATCCATTTTGTGTGTCACCCCCAAAAGGCGTCACCCCCCCCCCCCCCCATAGTGACGCTACTGTATATATAAACTTGAAGTTTTTTCTCTTCGTCAGTAACAAATATTTCTCAGTTTACACTATTTTATTTCATTTAATAAATATATGTTATGTATATTTATTCATTTAATTATTTATTTTTACTTCTTTTGTGTGTATTTCATAATAGTTTATGACCAAAAAGGTATTTTCTTTTCTGTTTCTTCTCCAGGTGTTCGTATAGAAGCGTACTGGTTTTTGCAAGGCAATCTGGTACAAATCGATCAATACATTTCCGCAGACCATAGAGGAATATTTGTGTCAACATGGAGCTGTATTTTAAAGAATTCAAGAACGGAGATAAGTAAGTTTTATTTTGTAACTCTAAGAAAATCATTTTTTAGCTGTTTGTTGATCTGGTAGAAATGAAAATCAACAAAATCTAGAAACACATTATTAATAAACTAAGAATTACAGCTCGTTTATTAACAGATGAAAACCTACTCATAAGTAAGTGCTCTTCCTGTTCAACGACATTTCATGTTTGGTTCAATACAATACTACTTACTTTTGAAACTCGTCGACAGGGTGGCGTAGTGGTAAGCCGCAGGTCTCGTGTGCCCGAGATCGCAGGTTCAAACCCGGCCCAAGTCGCTGGATTTTCAAGGTGCAGAAAATCGTCTGCGTCCATGTCGTATGATTGTGCGGCATGTTAAAGATCCCTTGAGTATCCGTTTGGCATGAATACTCTCGGCTAAATTAAATTCCTAGTGCACATTGCATTAACGAGAGCTCAGGTGCCCCATCTAGGGGAAACTAAGCGTCAAAAAAATTGCGGCAATGGTACCACACTCATTGCGGTGCCGCTGAAAGAGTTGGTACCAATATGTGGGGACGCACTAGGTCTGCAATGGTTGATGACCAATACTGCAGCCCCATTAGAAAATAAAAAAAACTTATGAAACTCTATATCTGTTTTAACGAACTATTTCCTCCTCCGTTTTTAAGGCAGTTAGGAATACTGTTTCACCTTATCAAAAATATATACATGCGTAAGCAAAATAAGTTGCTACAGTTAAAACATGAAAAATTTTTAAAAAAGAAAGAAAGAAATTATGTACATTTTCTTGTCGTAGCCATAACTTGGGGAAGAGAAACATTTGTATAAAAATTAGCACAAGTGTACCAAGCAATGGCAAAATAATTTGAGCAAGATAAATTTTAATTTACGTAAAACAATTATAGACTTCTCTCATTCCAATATAAATAAGTTACAAATTTGCTAAGGAAATTGTATGCATGTTTTGGGGTTATTAAATATATATATATATGTATGTACATAAATTTTTCTAGCGCTTTGTTTTTCTTTACCCATTAATATTTACTTTTGGTACAAACTTTACTTTTTTATTGGCTACAATATGTTATAAAACGGAAAATATTTTTGTAATTACCCACACGCTCATCCAAAATACCCATGTTGTGGGTGTTCTGAATGAAAGTAAAGTCATCTAATATGCCCACGACATCCAAAAAAATGAAAAACCTTTCAAGTTGACAGAATCAGAAAATGAAATAAATAAATAAATGAATGAAGCCTATAAACACGGTGACACTAAAAAATCTCATAAAGTACCGAAGACTATAAATTAATCATGTCCTGCATTCACATATATGGATAATTATCAATAAAGCTATGCCATCAATTAATATTCAAGTACTACTTTCTACCAAACGTTGCCCAAAGTAAAGAAAATATAATGAGTTACAGTTACGTGCCATTAAATTAAAGTCATTTTGGTTAATAATCTTGTGTAACTGTACAGTTCTAAACAGCTAAATGTAGCCTCGTTTATATCATGACTGTAAATTCTGATTTTATCAGACTTAACTTGAAATATCGCTTTGTATTATCTGGAGTAAAGATTCAAAGGAACACAGTGCTGAATATTTACTTCACCAGCTCAAACGATGTGCCTGATCTATCAATACTATCAGATTTTTCCCTTCCAAACATCCGTAATTGTGCCCAAACCAGCAATCTGACCATCGAATAACATCTGGGATCTCGCAGGGTTTAAAACAAATTCTCCTACGATTTAATCAAGTAAATGGACAATTAGAGAACATGAGTTTGTTTATGTGAGACGGAGGAGCAAATCCACTGCGTTCCAGACAAACTATATCCGGTGCAGAATTTAGACTGGGTTCCAATTTCCGACGTGGAACTATCTATTTTTCTTTACCATTTAATTACTTAGAATGAATAGCTGATAGCTGTATTTCTGTGTTTTCATTCTGCTTAAGAATTAAGTAGATTATTAGGGTTGAATGTCTATTTGCCTGCTCTTTTTAGACTTGAGTTATGTTATTATTTGGAATTACGTTTTTCTATTTTCTGAAGGGTTTGAGCTAAAAGATTGCCTCACATTTGCTTCACTGGAAAAATAGTTTTAGTATCAATTTTTATTTACTTATATATACATACACACACACACATATATATATATATATATATATGTGGGTGATTCAGGAATTTGAGAAGATAAAACAAAAAAGGGATAACAACATCGAAATTGCACTCTTAGCATTTTGTTTATTCAACTAATACATATACCACTTAAAAGAAAGGTCAAGAAAAATATATTTTATTTAAAAAGTTTTTTAAATTTTTTCGAATATGGAGGTTACATTACAAGTGACAATTTAAGCTCATACACACACGCGCGAGTATACACACACATACACAAACTGACGCACAAATTATTTTATTTCAGTAGAAGATTAAAAAATTATTTCCTACAGCACACTGTTAGAAATTTCATCATGAAATTACGTTAAATGACCGGCAGCAGTCTGTCCATCTAATTCACCGTTAAATTTATGGTTTGGAACATTTTTCTATCTTTACGGGACCTGACCATTTCCAATTAACTTGGTTAAAAAGCCGTAAATACAAAAGTTTACGGTTTTATAACCATTTTAAAATGGTGTCAAAACAAAATTTTCACCGTTTTTAAACCATTTCGAGGGGTAGACTCTTCGAGGCGTAGAAACCGTAAACGAAGCTTGCAGGACTCGAACCCCGCATGCGTGGTGTACAAGTCTTGCTCTCTATCCACTCGGCCATCGTCATCACGTAAAGCGGACGTTTATTTATAAATAAATCTTCTTTTCCAACAGACAAACAGCCTTAAAATTGAGATTTCAGTTTTTGATTGGATCTAAATTTATTTTTGGTATAAATTTACTGTATATTGAAGAAAATCATTTTATTTGCTGCAAAAATTAAAATACAAACAAGCTTCAAACAAGCTCAAGTTATGGGTTCGCTCATTCGCAAACAGTTTGGGAATCCGATATCTCCAATTTTTCATTTACGTGTGTATGTGTTTCTATTTAGTATCTACTGCTTAAGCCACTTTTTTTTCTCTTTTTTGATATACACATGCCGATTTTAACTGATAAATCCGTATTCCTATTTTAAAACAACGTACGACCGGTAAGGTTTTGCAACCAAGATGGACTCCCGATTCTTATTGAGCGCTTAAAAATGACGGTTAGTTAAACGTTCTTTAGGATACACAGAGAATAAACGATTTTTTTCGCAATTAGCGGTTTGAGTAACATTTTTTTAATGGTTATTCAACTGTTGTAATTAATTATGGTAAAATAACAATCAAATAAATGGTTATTTTACTATTTTCTTACGGAAATTTTTAACAGTGCACTCGGGCGATCGACAGCTTTATTTTGATTTCCTTATTTTGACAGGTATTTTTACGGGACCGTTCTCCATACTGGACAGGGTTTTTTTTTAAAAAGAAATGTTATCCTTTTTAGCGATTTTTTTTATTCCAAATTAATATTATTGTTTATATTTATTTATTTATTTTTCTCTAGGGAATTAGCACGGTATTTGCCTGTTTCATCTCGGATGAAAAGTTTTTTTAGCTGTCAAAATTTTGCTTGCTGCTGTTCTGCAGGCAATAAAATTTCGTCTTTGTGACTTACAGTAAATGATATATATATATATATATATATATATATATATATATAAATTAATTATGCTAAAAATTCATGAATTTAAACTATTCTAATGGCTTAAAATCGTCCTTATTGTCTATGCACAGTTAAACAAACAAAATGCGTTTTTTTATAAATAGTTCTTTTTTTTTTTGTTTGTTTGTTTCTTCCTTTTTTAATGTGTGTGTTTTGTATATATATAAAAGTTGCTTAAATGTGTAGGATCACTGGTTGGTTACCGTAGGCGGCTAATTTTTAATTCTGTGGAATGCTATACATTTTAATAAAATAACATAACTTACACATAAAAGAATTACCACTGTATATATAATGGCAATCCGACTGGTCTTTACTTTTTAACATGGGCATTGTCGTGAGGGTACCACGCTAATACTAAACAAAGAATCTACTTAATGCATTATCTTACCCGTCTTTCCCCTATGCATTGAGTTTTCGCTTTAGCTTAAGTAAGACAGCTAACAAAATTTATATCAATCACTAAATTTCAGCTTTATTTCTTGTAGTAAACAAAATTTTTCTTACTCAAAACAAAAACCTTTTTTAGAAAAGAAGTCTCTCTTTTGCATTGTAGTTTTCTGAAGTTTCTTCGTCCATCAAATTTCAAATAGAACTTGAACCAAAAAATAACTGACGTTTTTATTACTTTAAGAACCACAGATAAAGCAGAAAACTATGAGAGTTATAAATTTGCTAGCAAATCATCTTCGCAAAAACTTAATCTTGATATCTGCGGAACATAAAAATAAGAGATCCTGAAGACGAAACTTTGTGGTAAATTACGCAAGCCTCCGAGTAGCAAATTTAATTTCATACCTGCAGTATAACCCCATATAAGTCACCAAAATTGAAGGGGCCGCGGTAATTGCGTCACATCTTTTATCCGCGGGTGATTGGCTGCTACGAAGGAAGCTGTTCGGACGCTGGAAGATCTCCAGGCGAGTTGAATAAATTTGTAATTTTCGAGATTTTTCTTGGGGTATAAAATATGCAATGCTGATGTGCATACATTCCAAAGATGCAAGCGATTCGCATTTATGCTGAAGAATAACGATAATATTCTTAGAATTTTCTTGGAATGTTGTGTGTGTTTGTGGGCTCAGATAACGGCTTCGGACTGAGATGATTCTAACGGCCCAATTTTATTCCATTGTGAAAACAGACAACATTATGGAAATGTTCAGTATTTATGAGGGTACATCTGGTTATGTTATTGGCAGGCGTTCTTCTTCTTCCAAATCATCAGACAAAGTTGGGAAATCTGCTATATAAATGTATGTTATCCCTGAATAAAAACATTCAGAAATAGTAGTTTTCTTCTCTGAATTTTATTGTCAATGAGTTTTTTTTTTCCTTTGGTTGCTGATGAAATCACCGTGTCAGAATACAAATGAGGACATACCGGTTTGGATTAATTAAATAAACTTACACAAACAAATGTAATACATTACATGCAAATATAATACGTAAAAAAGTATTTTAAAAAATTTGAAAAGATAAAGCTTTTGCAATCAAGGATAACAGATAGGTTTCTTGTTTCCTTGATTTTATGCTTATGCACTAAACATCTAATTTTGATTGGCGTCAAAAATATTTTGTAGCATTTGTCAGTAAATGTTTTGTAAAACAGAACTGAAAATACTTCCTCGGAAGCTTGATAAGAACATTTTGAGTGCGTAATACACCACATTATATTCCATAATTTGAAAGTATAGCAAGAAATTGAGTATAAGACAAATGCTTTGTGCTAAAATGTAAGTACAAGCATTTGTCAATTAAATTGTAATTTCTTCTGCTAGGGAGTCAGAATATATTTTTTAACTCTTAATCATACTCTAATCAAAATAGCGAAGGGCTTAAGGGCGTGTTAATGACATTCAAAATTTTCTGATAAATGACCAGTAAAAAAAAAGTAGAAAGGCAGACCAAAGGGTGGTGCGGTCAATTGGTTCAGTAAATTGGATGCTTTCCATCTCTAGTTGTCACCAACCAATCAGTGATCCTTCTGATTGATGGTTCGTTGGTATTGGACTTCGATGAATCAGAGGTCTTCGGTCCTTTTCTCTTTCTTATTCGGTTCCGTGAAAGAACTTGTTGAAATGGGTGAGCTTCAACGAATCCCCGAAAACTATCGAGGGTGCTTATTAAGTCAAAGGAACTTTTTCTATACCTTTAATTACATTTACGTTGATTACTTTAGCTACAAATAGCACTTTCATATTGATTTTAATTGCTTTCATATAATTGCGAACAGCACTTGCTAAATATTATTTTTAAAAACTCATTCACAGAACGCTGTTTCTCAAAATCAATGAAAGTTTTAAATCGGAGGAACTTTTTTTAAAGTTCACTTTTAAATAAACAACTTTTAAAACTGATCTATTACCTACCTTTCCTTTCATTTGAACTTTATATTGTACACAATTTTATTTAACTCTGTATTGTAAACAATTTTATTTAATTTCATTTTTAAAATCTTGTTTTTGCAGACCTTATCAGTTTTGGAGAAATTCCTGGCTTTTTGATAAACTAAATCTGTATTTTACATGATGTAAAAGGCCAATGAAGGATTTTTCAACTGAAATAAATCTAGTAATTCATTCCTATGATACCATGTATATATTAAAAAAAAAACAGTTATTTAGTTTATTTTAGCTTTTTAAATTATGACTTTTAAACTGGCTTTCCCCGAAGCATTGTCCAACCCAAAAACGTCTGTTTAATATAAAGGTATATTGGGCACTAAAAATAGACGCATGAGGTCATGATTTAAAACATAAATAAATTTTAAACTATATATTTAATTTCTAATACAGCTAAACTTATCAACTGCATTACTAAAGATTACTTAATTGAATTATTGCTGTAGAGGGAAACTTCGTTATGTCGAGAGGCGATTTTATTAAAAAGACAATTTTTGGCCAGCATGAAGCATTTAGGACACAGAAAAAGGATCAGCAGATGGGAAATGGACGAAAACTTGTTATCCATTTCTCACCAGTTGCAGGAAAGAGTATTTACAGTTCAACAATCTAAATAGGCATTCTTTTTCATTAAATAGAACTTTATGAAAAATGGGGAGAGTTAAATTGTCTCCGTTAAATAGGGAAGTAACAGAGTTCCATTCCTAACGGGGTGACATTTTCGATCAAAATTTAAGTCAATGCAGCGATCAAAACATTTTATTTAATGTTCTTTCTTTCTTTTTTCTTTTTCTTTTTGGGTACTTTCATAGCAATTGAATGATAACAAAATATTTAAAAAACGGTTTCTTAATCTTCAAAAAAAAAAAATGCTTTTAGATTTGTAAGAGAATGACATTTCTATATCATTCCGTCCCAAATCTAAAAATTTGCATAAGTAATAAATAAATAGAAAATAATATACCTAGAAATCGCTTTTTCAGTATTTTGTCACCTTTGAACTGCGAAAAAATCTTTTGTTGAACATAATTTCACTGAAAGCACTTGATTTTGTATTTTTCATAAAAAATATTTCTGTCGCGTAATGGAATTGCCCAGTAAATAAAAATGTTTAAAAAACAGTATTAAAAGCCATGTCGACTTTAAACAAAACTTATAGAAATACAGCTTTATGGGATATTTTTAAAGGATATATACAATGTATAAAAATGATTTGATTCATGATTTTGTAAAAGTAAACAATTGAATCAACACAAAGCGAGGGAAAAAAATGCTTAATGATAAAGTCTGAAATAGATTCACTTTAGGTTCATTGTTAGATAATGTTACTTAACTTCGGAAAGTGACGAAAATCGCGCAGGGATTAAACAACAAAATAAATCATTGAAAGATTTTGAAAATGCAGCAATTTATCGATAAAAATAGAATTCTCGGTGACTTTAGAAAAGGGCTTCAGGTTACTTTACTCGATTGCTTGTACTGCAAGAGAATAAAACTGACAAACATGCGACAATAACTTAAATTGGAAAAATGAAGTAATTTGACCCCATAAGAGGTTTAACTGGTGTCTAATTTTAACGCTTCATAAGGAGGTGTTAAGTATGCTTCCTACCAATTTAATCTTAAAATTAAGTTGGTAGGAAGCTTAAATTAGTTATTATTATATAATATATACATTAAAAATTTACTTATTTATGTTTACAGTAAGTTATTTTAAATCCTCTGATTGACAGAAATATGTAAAGACTTTCGGAAGTGTATTTACCACCAAGTGGCAGTTTTTAAATGTGAGAGGCTTGTGCTCCTCCTTCTACCCCAATCGGGGAGGGGGATCAGGATATGTTTTTAATGTATGTAATGAATTTCACTTTTGAAACAAATCTTAGTTCAAAAAATATTTTAATGTACCCCTACTTGGAAAAAATGGCCTTTTAAAGGTTTAATTTTATTTTCAACAGACATGTGGTTGTTCCACTATTTGTTCTACGAAATGGATTTTCATTTGATCAACGTTCTACCTCCTGTACTTTAAGGCAGTAGTTTATTTTAAGACAAAAAATAACTAATTTTGTAATTTCGAATGCGCATGAAGATTTCTTAAATAGTTTTTACCTCTCAATTTAACAAGACGAGGGATTCTAAAAAGGCAATTTTAATTTTAGTTTCTCTATAATCCCCAAAATCTTTACATTATATTTTAAAAGGAAAATAACAGGTTGATATATCATTCTTTTATTACTCGATTTCAGTTCTCTCTTTTTTTTTTTACCAGGAGTGCAAATTTTAACAAGATTCTTGCGGAAACTGGGATGCCAGCTTTTTCGGCAGATCCATGGAAATAAAATTGTCAAAATAAATAAACACTTGATAATAACTGAAAACATTTTATTCGATGAAAGAATATTTCGTGTCCAAGTCATTCTCTTTTGGAGACATTGCGACCCCCCGTACGGATGACCAGCAGGTTGAGAAACGCTGAATTACATTGTGATAAATATAAGTTCATAACCCACTTCTCGAGACCCCCAAACGAAAGAAAATATATATTCTACAAATATGTGGCAAAAAAAAATAATAAAAGAGGAAATACATATAAATATTAATGCGAATTACAATGTTAGACATTTTAAGATTCGTGAACAGTTAAGAACTATGTTATAAATTATTATTCATTATCTCTGAGAAAGTGAAAAATAATGTTGCGAATAATAACCATAGCTTAGATTCCTAAAGAGCTATTGATATTTATTTAGAGCGAAAACGGGAGTTTTTTAAAAAGGAAAGGAAAACATTTCCTTAAATGCGTCGAGACTGGCGTAATGCCATCGAAGCTTTATTTAATTTAAAAGTATTTTTATCTGCTAAAGAAAACTATTTGACATCTCATGAAATATTCATTCGTCGCAGAATGCAAAAGGTTGAAAAAATATCGTTTTAACACAATAAATATTCAAAATTCCTTTATTTATGTTTTGAATATTTAGATTTTTTTAAAATGTACATCTTCATTGCGCGTATAACTAACATAAATTATGGATCATAAAGAAGAAAGGGAACTATTAAGAGGCCAAGAAGAATTTTGAATCCCATTTATAAGGGGAAGCTGAGGTTTTCTGATTGATCGCTGTACTGCAAACAAGGCTAATTCAAACGATTTCCGTATTTTAAACTCTAGCTCTTTTGAATTCTTCTGAAAGTCTGCAGCAAACTGTAGTGAAATAATTTAAATAATATTAATGGTGTCCATTATTCATACGTGCTTGCAATTTAGAGTTCAAGTTGATAGTAAAACATAGCATCTTGATGTGAAAATTATGCGATTTTTTTAAAAGTGAATTGCTTGTTCCACATTCGGTCTGCAATCATGTTCCTGCATGACAATAATTTATTTCTTACCGGTAAAGAGTTCTCTTTAATAACTTTATCGCTTAAAACGAATTTCTCGTTTCTACGCTCACGTT
Source organism: Octonoba sinensis (assembly GCA_038502835.1). Classification (NCBI taxonomy): domain Eukaryota; kingdom Metazoa; phylum Arthropoda; class Arachnida; order Araneae; family Uloboridae; genus Octonoba; species Octonoba sinensis. Next base: position 70,256,394 of record CM076604.1, read on the forward strand.
AAGAAACATTACCGCAAGCGTTATAGCGTTTTATAAGTTATAACTAGCTGACCCTGTGAAGCACTTGTGCCCGAGTGCCAAGACACTGACTCCAAGTAAGCACTGTGTACTTGAATGTGTTCGGAACCGGTGGCTTGTAAAGTTAGAGGTTTCGAAAAGTAACCAAGTATTGAAATTTGTGTGAATAAGATCAGTTGAAATTGTCAGTGATTAGTTAAGATTATGGATGTAACGAATATTCGGCCACTATTCGGTAATCGGCCTATTCGGCTGGCCGAATAACCATTTCATCACCAAGCCGAATATTCGGCCTGGCCGAATACTGAGTAAGATCAATATTCGGCCTGGCCGAATATTGATGGACTATTCGGCCGAATAGTTCTGCTGCAGTAGAAATGTAAAAAAATAAAGAAATTAGTAGATTTTAAGCATTTAAAATTGTATTATAATTATTGCAAAATAATACATTAGTTTATAGTTTTAAAAAATAAAAATAATTTAGAAAAAAACTACTTTTTTAAAACCTAGTTTTAGGCTTGACTGAGCAAAAACAGATTTTAAAGTTGTAATATTGTATTTTATATTAAGCATTTTCTCAAAAAGCTGGCAAGAGTTAATTATGATATATGAAAAATTAATTTTGTTATTATTAACAAAGTGGAAGTCAGATTTTGTCTGGGTAGACTGATTTATTGTGAATATTGGGTAAGAGAGAAATGTGAAAAGCCTAGAATATATCATGAATATTTAGATAGCATAAGTTATTGGGGTCTTTGAAAATAAAAATATATTCCATTTAAGTGTATTACATTTTAATAGATCGTTTAAAGATAGGTATGTAAAAAAACCGCATAAACTAAAAATTATAACTTTTATAAGTTCTAAAATATCTTCATAAAACAGTTTTGAGCAAGGAAAAAGTTCACTACGCAATAGTAGTTCTTTCATTTGAATTAAATAATTAGTAAAATAATGCTAATGCTTACTACCATAAAACCTGTCATTTCTATTGCACCTGTGGGTGAAATTCTTATTTTTATTACATTCAAAACAATAGAGAAAATAGATTAATTTTAAATAGTTTTAAATTCTTAACAAACAGAGTTAAATCATACATCATAAATTGTGTGTAATTGGTGTTTGACTTTGTCAATAATTTTAAATTCGTCAAATACTTTCTATTACAACGATTTTCTAGAAATTTTAATATTCGGCAGCCGAATATTCGGTAATCGGCCTAAGACATTGGCCGAATATTCGGCTTCGGCCTATTCGGCCTAGAAGAAATGGCCGAATATTCGGTATTCGGCTATTCGGCCAAATCACTATTCGTTACATCCCTAGTTAAGATAGTCAGTGTATCGTTGAATCCGTAATTAAATGCGAGATAAAATATTTAGCACATCAAATCGGTGTTGCTTTGACTTTCATAATTTTCAATAAGTGATCAATCGGTTGACAGCGGGAATTAAAAAATCCGATTTTTTAGGTGTAATCTATCTAAAAACAGCCAAAATATAAATACTTTGTTAATTTTTCTCCGGTAGCGGGGAAAAAATATTTTAAATGATGCGTTACTTATGAAGTTTGATAAAGTATTATGTTCTGGCCAATGGCGTACCCGCAAAAAGAAACACCCTCGAGGAATAATGTATGTTGATTGACTGTTTTGGTTGCGCTAGAAGGGGATAAAGTTGCGTAGAAAAAAAAAAACTTTTCCCTACATAGAAAAAAAAAACTGAGTTCTTTAATGGTACTTCGAGATTTAAAATGAGTATTAAATAAAAGAGTTCCTTTCAAAAGAAAACGAAAATACAATTCCTGCTGTCGACCGGAGGCGAACCCATGTCAACTGCGTGGGAGGTAGCTATGCTAACCGTTATATGACTGACAGACACTGCATTACATTTGCTTCAATGAAATATTTTCCGCCCTTTTGAGTAAAATATATTCAAAAATCGTTTTTTTTTTCTTTTTATTAGTGGAAGTTTTCGAAAAACAGACAGAATGGGAACTGCTTGTTTATTTTTCGTCTGTACAGTGTAAAAAATTCTAGTTCACCTTTTCACCTAAAAAGTTGAGAAAATGGTGAAATTTAGCTGCAACCAACAGTTGGTACTTAGTTTCACCATAAATGTAAAACTAGAAACCATTATAATGGTTCAACTTTAGTACCAAATGTTTGTTGCAGCGTAATTTTACCATTTTTTTTTTTTTTTTTTTTTCATTTCTTTTAGTGAAATGTTGTACTAGAATTTTTTAGTGTGAGGCGGTGAAAAAAATCCTGAAATGACGCCTTGCTTATTAAGTTTGACGAAATATTAAGAAAGTTTGATTACCATTGAGAAACAATATGTGTGATCTAAAGGAAAAGAAGCAACTAAGATATCTAAGAATTAAAAATTATGTACTTATTTAATATATACCAATAATTTTCTTGAAAGCATTGAAAGAATTATACATATGGTATACATAGTAGTTTTATATTTTAAAATGCATAGCTCGTTTTAATGTGTTCGTATTTGCTGCTGATGTGATCATGTTTAATTAGTTCATGACTCAAAAGGGATATCTCATTAATACGTCTCTATTTCCGGTCGGTTTGGAACAGTTGAATTAGTTCTAAGCCAACAAGAAAGGTCCGTGTAACAAACAAAAACTGCAGAATTTCTTTAAATTCTTGCAAAAGTCGTTCAATATTTTATTTCTCACACATGACTCTAACACAGCGATTCCCAGTTTTTAGCCTACTTTCCCGTAAAAGTAAAAAAAAATAATAATAAAGCATGAAAGAAGGCTTAATGTATCGTGAAAATATCGTTAAAAACCAAGAAAAGTCAAAAATAAGTGAAGTAATTAAATAAAGATTGAAAAATAAAAAATTTGAAAGTAGGGTATTGACAGGGAGAAAAAGTGTGTCTGTCGGTCTGTCGGTCTGTCCCCCCCCCCCCCTAATAACTTTTGAACGAATTGTCCGATTGGAAAAATTCTTTTTGCATTAGAAAGATCTCGGCGAGGACATCTCATTTCTATATTTTACTTTTTGATTTGAACAATTTTTTGTTCAATTTTGAACAGTTCAAAAAATTTTAACATTAGCGCCTATGGACAAAATTGAAGCAAATTCTGTAAACTCTGGGCACAAGAGCCAAGTTCCTATTGCAAGCTAATTGAAAGGAGTTCTCGGCGTGAAATATTGATTTGAACAGTTTTTGTTCATTTTTGAACAGTTCAAAAAATTAACACAGAGCTTACGGGGAAATTTCAACCCTATATAAATCCTGATCTAACGGACCGATTTGCTTGGAACAAACTTTATCGGAAAGCTCTTATAACGTCGAATATGTAGAAATAGAAAGTTTATCCAGAACTTACGAGCCTATTTTACTATGAAACTTTTTGATCGGGATTTTCAAGGATATTTCTCAGTGACTCAATGAGTGATATAATGAATGAATGAATAAATGAAAGAGTGAAAGAATAAATCAATGAATAAATGAATGAGGAAAAGAATGAATGAATAAATTATTGAATAAATGAAAATATAAATAAATGAGTGAATAAATACATGAATGCGTAAATGAATGAATAAACACTTGAATGAGGTAACGAATGAATGAATAAATGCATGGCTGAATAAATGAAAGAATGAATGAGTGAGTGAATGAATATGTATTATCCGTTGAAAAAGGTATATTTTCAATAATTAGAACTAAAGATAAATAAGAAAGAGAGAGAAAGAGATAGCTAGATTATAAATTTGAATTTGGTGTATACGGGAAAGTAGGCTGGTATAGTTCTAGACGGAACTTCTTGTTATTTTATTTTTTCGAGCACCACCATTTTTTTTTTTGAAAACTATTAGCGTACAACGGCGAATCTATCTTTGTAATATAGAATAGAATATAAATAGGTTATAGAAAAGTAATAGGACGACTAGATAATATAACCTACCCCATTTTTTATAGTTATTAATGCAGAAAAAAATAGTTTATTAAAATAAAGCTGTATATATAAAATAAAATATATGAAATATGTAAAATATATTTTTAAAACATACTTCCAAAACATTTTAGAAATACGTCTTTAAGTACAAAATACATGTAAAAAGAAAAATGAAAAAAAGCAAAATAATTGAGAATTTTGCTGCTTCATGGTAGATTCAAGCGAGGTGATATTTGATTCAGTAGAAGTGAGCTTTAACCTCAAATTTGGGTTAACATTTAATTTGCTTCTATATTTATTTTTAATCAATATTATATTGAAAAAAGCAGTTTCACAAAGATAAGTGGTTGTGGACAGAATTAAAAACAGCAGTGCTTTTGTTGACAATAATGAGAATTTATTTTTAGATTTGAGTAGAAATTCTCCCAACTCTAATAGGGTAAATTCGATCCGCTTGCACGCATACCGCCTGGAGAGGCTGCGCGTACCACAGTTTGGGGACCGCTGCTCTAACACATTTATCGTTTAAACCGAATTTTCGTTTGTACGATTACAATTAAGATAATCCCCATCTGCACCACGCCTTCAATTAGTTCTAAGCCTTTTCAGAAACAATACTCAAAATCAACAGTTCATCCTTTATTTGTTGCAGCATAGAGATGTAAAATTCTCCCTTGCAATTTTTTGACTCAATATTCTCGCGAACATTTTCATGGAAGAGTTCATTCGAGGACATTCTCCAAACATTAGTTACTATGATTACATCATATTTTACATTTTGAATGTGAATGAATAATTCGAAAATATTTTGCTTGAAAAAATTAGAATTTATCAATAGTTATAGAATAAGCAATAAATAATAAGCATTGGTTAGCTAGAATAAGCAAAGGTATTAATTAAATTTAAAAAGGATGTTTTAAAAACTTTTCTGAAAGCAAAAGTACAGATAACAAATAAAAACATTTTCATTTCTAGTTAATTGATAATAAAAAGACTCTTTTTTTTTAATTTTTACAATAACAAGTTTGAGTCATTAAACTTGTTCTGAATGATCTCAGTACTTGAAAATATTTTTATGTATGAAATATGGAGCTAAAAATTTGTAAGAGAATCAAAAACACACGTGATCCGAATGAGGACAATGTTCTAATGGAGTAAATTGTTTACAGTAATAAGTTTAAAATAGGTATTTATGGAGTATGTAAAAAAAAGTTAGCCTCAATTTCAAAGAAATATGTATGTGATTGATTTACAGAACCAGGTTATATATATCACTCCGCTGAAGAGGATGAAAGCATGTCGATATTAAAGATCATTCTGAATTTATACACTACAATCTAATGTAAAAATAATTGAAGGAAATTTATTTATTAGTCATTTCATCTATTTTCTTTCTTTCTTTCTTTCTTTTTTTTTTTTTTTTTTGAAGATTTTTTTACAACATTTTTATTACAAATCACCTACAAAGCTGAAAAGATTCTCTTACGAACACAATACAGAAACAATTCTCTGAGAGGAAAATTACCATCCTAAAAAAGTTGCGTAAAACATTTACTTTTTTAAGTTAATGAAACCAGTTATAAATATAATTGTTATTATGAAAATATATTCTTTCAAGATAAATAAAACAAGGATATAATATAATTATTGATTCTTTTATTTTTAAAAAATTGTCTCTATTTTCTCCAAATATCAACTACAGGAGAATATTCTTAGAATATACTTGGGGGTCATTCATAAATTATGTCACACTTCGCCGGGGAAGGGGGGTTGGAGAAACTGACACTTTGTGAAAAGGGGAGGGGTGGGGGCAACAAGAAGTGTGAAATTACACATTTTAGTTTCTATAAAAGCATTTAAAATCAGCAAATTAAATTTGATTTTAAAGTTTTTTTTTATTTTAAAGTTTCAGTAATCATCTTGTATCGTAAGCACCGATGATGATTAAGGTTTAAATTTATGACCTTAAAAGTTCAAAAGGAAATTAAAATTGCGTGGATCCTTCGAACAATTAATGCATTTTATTGTTCTATACTAATTATCTTTTGTGTTGTAAACCTGTCATTTTACACAAATTATGTACACAGTAATCGTTATATTTTTATTATGCTCACAAATGTCAGTAAAAGTTCGAAAATAAAATTAGAAACGTGTTCTATGACGCAGTGCTTTGTTTCTGAACTGCAAGTACATGTACTTATGTATAATATAGCGTGACATATAACAAAGGGGGGTATGATGAAGTGTGTTATTTTGTGAGAAAGGGGAAAGGGGGTCAAATATATTGAAGAAAAGAGTGACATGATTTATGAACGCCCCTAGCAGACGGCTCAGCTATTACCGATGTAAACCATAAACTACGGGGAATATATATCGAGAATATTCTCATAAAAATATACGTCGCTCTAACTATTAATACATTATGTATGCGCTAAAAATGAAACCTTGCTTAAAATTCATTGGATTTCTCAGTACGCTTAAGAAGTCAATAAATATTATTCACACAAAGCAATGCGATATTTTAAGACACTGACTCCAAGTACGCACTGTGTACTTGAGTGTGTTCGGAACCGGTGGCTTGTGAAGTTAGAGGTTTCGAAAAGTAACCAAGTATTGAAATTTGTGTGAATAAGATCAGTTGAAATTGTCAGTGATTAGTTAACATAGTCAGTTGAATCGGTAATTAAATGCGAGATAAAATATTTAGCACATCAAATCGATGTTGCTTCGACTTTCATATTTTTCAATAAGTGATCAATAGGTCTACAGCTGGAATTAAAAAATCCGATTTTTTTTAGGTGTAATTTATCTAAAAACAGCCAAAATATAAATAGTTAGTTAATTTTTCTCCTGTAGCGGGGAAAAAATATTTAAAATGATGCGTTACTTATGAAGTGTGATAAAGTATTATGTTCTGGCCTATGGCGTACCCGCAAAGAGAAACACCCTCGAGGAATAATGTATGATGATTGACTTTTTTGGTTGCGCTAGAAGGGGATTAAGTTGTGTAGGAAAAAAAAAATTCCCTACATAGAAAAAAAACTGAATTTTTTAATGGTACTTCGAGATTTAAAATGAGTATTAAATAAAAGAGTTAATTTCAAATGAAAACGAAAAAACAATTCCTGGTGTCGGCCGGAGTCGAACCCATGTCAACTGCGTGGGAGGTAGCTATGCTAACCGTTATATGACTGACAGACACTGCATTGCATTTGCTTCAATAAAATATTTTCCGCCCTTTTGAGTAAAATATATTCAAAAATCGTTTGTTTTTTTTTTCTTTTTATTAGTGGAAGCTTTCAAAAAACAGACAGAATGGGAACTGCTTACTTATTTTTCGTTTGTACAGTAAAAAAAATCTATTTCAACTTTTCACCTAAAAAGTTGAGAAAATGGTGAAACTTAGCTGCAACCAACAGCTGGTACTTAGTTGAACCATTATGATGGTGAAGTTTCACCCTTAATGTAAAACTAGGAACCATTATAATGGTTCAACTTTAGTAGCAAATATTTGTTGCAGCGGAATTTCACCATTTTTTTCATTTCTTTTAGTGAAATGTTGTAGTACTAGAATTTTTTTCAGTGGGGGGCGGTGAAAAAAACTCTTAAATGACGCCTTACTTATTAAGTTTATCGCAATATTAAGAAAGTTTTGCCGTACCGATTAAAAGATTACCATTGAGAATTAATATATATAATCTAAAGGAAAAGAAACAACTGAGATATCTAAAAATTTATAAATTTTGTACTTATTTAATATATACCAATAATTTTCTTGAAAGCATTGAAATAATTATACATATGTATACATAATAGTTTTATGTTTTAAAATAAATAGCTCGTTAATGTGTTCGTATTTGCGGCCGATGTGATCACGTTTAATTAGTTCATGACTCAAAAGAGATTATCTTATTAAAACGTCCCTATTTCCGTTCGGTTTGGAAAAGTTGAATTAGTTCCAAGCCCAACAAGAAAGATCCGTGTAACAAACAAATTTGCAGAATTTCTTTAAATTCTTGCAAAAGTATTTCAATATTTTATTTCTCACACATAATGACTCTCTAGCACAGCGGTTCCCAAACTTTTTTTTCACTCACCACCATTTTTTTTTTTTTTTTTTTTTTGAAAACCATTAGCGTACAACTGCGAATCTAACTATGTTATATAGAATAGAATACTAATAGGTTATAGAAAAATAATGGGACGACTAGGTAATATAAACTACACCATTTTTGATAGTTATTATTGCAGAGAAAAGAGTCTATTACAATAAAGCTGTATATATAAAATAAAATATATGAAATATGTAAAATATATTTTTACTTCCAAAACAATAAAGTATGTAAGTAAAATATATTTTTACTTACATATTTCCAAAACACATTAGAAATATGTCTTTAAGTACAAACTACGTGTAAAAAGAAAAATGAAAAAAAGCAAAATAATTGAGAATTTTGCTGCTGCATGGTAGATTCAAGCGAGGTGATATTTGATTCAGTAGAAGTTAGTTTTAACCTCAAATTTGGGTTCACATTTAATTTGCTTCTATATTGATTTTTAATAAATATTATATTGGAAAAAAGCAGTTTCACAAAGATAAGTGGTTGTGGACGGAATTAAAAACACGAGTGCTTTTCTTGACAATAACGATTATTCAATTTTAGATTTGAGCCAAAATTCTCCCAACTCTAATGGGGTAAAAATTAAAACATTTTCATTTCTTGTTAATTGATAATAATAAAAAAACTCTTTTTTTTTTTTTAATTTTTACAATAACAAGTTTGAGTGAGTAAACGTGTTCTGAACGCGCTCAGCACTTGAAAATATTTTGATGTTTGAAATATCGAGCTAAAAATTTGTAATAGAAAAAAAAAACACACGTGATCCGAATGAGGACAATGTTTTGATGGAGTAAATTGCTTACAGTAAGAAGTTTAAAATAGGTATTTATGGAGAATTTTTTTAAAAAATTAGCCTCGATTTCAAAGAAATATGTAGGTGATTGATTTACAGAATCAGGCTATATATATCATCCCGCTGAAGAGGATGAAAACATGTCGATATTAAAGATCATTCTGAATTTGTACACTACAATCTAATGTAAAATGATAGAAGGGAATTTCTTTATTAGTCACTTCATCTGTTTTCTTTCTTTCTTTCTTTCTTTTTTTTTTTTTTTTTTTTTTTTTGGAAGATGTTTTTGCAACATTTTTATTACAAATCACCTACAAAGCTGAAAAAATTCTCTTACGAACACACTACAGAAACAATTTTCTGACATGAAAATTAACACCCTAAAAATATTTCCGTTATAACATTTACTTTTTTAAGTAAATTCAAAGCAGTTTTAAATATAATTGTTATTATGAAAATATATTCTTTCAAGATAAATAAAACAAGGATATAATATAATTATTGATTTATTTATTTTTATTTAAAAAAAAATGTCTCTACTTTCTCCAAATATCCACTACAGGAGAATATTCTTAGAATATACTTGGAGGGTCATTCATAAATGGTGTCATGCTTCGACGGGGGAGGGGAGTTGGAGAAACTGTCACTTTGTGACAAGGGGAGGGATGGGGGCAAAAAGAAGTGTTGTATTACACATTTTGGTTTCTATAAAAACATTTAAAATCAACAAATGGAATTTAATTTTAAAGTTTTTTTTATTTTAAAGTTTCAATGATCATTTTGTATCGTAAACACCGATGCTGCTTAAGGTTTAAATTTACTTCTTGTTAAAAGTTTAAAAAGAAATTTTCTCAGGCATTTACACTTTTAAGATAAAGTTGCGTGGGTTCTATTTTCAGAATTTGAACAATTAATATATTTTATTGTTCTATACTAATTATCTTTTGTGTTGTAAACTTGTCATTTTATACAAGTTATGTACACACGTTATCGTTATATTTTTATTATGCTCACAAATGTCATTAAAAATTCGAAAATAAAATTAGAAACGTGGTCTATGACGCAGTGCTTTGTTTCTGAACTGCGAGTACATATACTTATGTATAATATAGCGTGATATGTGGCAAAGGGGCATGTAGGGGGTATGATGAAGTGGGACATTTTGCGACAAAAAATGAAAGGGGATCAGATACATAGAAAAAAGTGTGACATTTATGAACGGCCCCTGGGAGGCGGCTCAGCTATTACCGACGTAAACCATAAACTGCAAGCAATATATATATATATAGATGTATTGCAGATTTGTGCTGAGAATCTTCTCATGAAAATATACGTCGCGCTAACTATTAATACATTATGTATGCGTTAAAAATGAAACCTTGCTTAAAATTCATTGGATTTCTCAGTACGCTTAAGAAGTCAATAAATATTATTCCACACAAAGCAATGCGATATTTTAATACTATTCTATGCCGAAAGTGGCCTCCATTGTTCTGTTCTGAGTGGAAAATGATTCAAACTGAAACCGCTTTGTTGTGCCAATAAACCTCGCCTCTGAAAAGTTTAACATTGAATTAACAATGACCAAAATTAGCTTGTTTTGTTAAGTTTAATCCATTAATTAAATTCTTCCATAATGTTTCGATTTGCAGCAGCGTAGCAGATTCGGACTGTCGATTATCACTGAAAAAAATGGAAAAGAAAATAGTATGGGGGATAGAATTTTTGCAAGGAAACGGTAAACAATAGAAAGAACCTATCTTGGGCTTTTGACCCGGGTATCCTCGATTTCCTATCCACCCAGCCTTTCATTACTTAGTTGCATCCGGGACTTTGTTCTGTAAACAATTCCAATCTTTCCGGACTTCAGTTTCGTACGCAGAGCGAGCTTTAGAAACGAATCATAAAAGTTTGATTAAGTATTGTTTTAATATTATTCATCTGATGGGCACATAAATTATAGTTAATTGGAGTTCTGAACTTAATGCAGGAACCCATTCCGTCGGTTGGTCAAACATATTTTAAGAGCTTTGGATGCTAACAAAATGAATAAGTGGTTTTCGCAATGATAACACAAAAGATGAACTAAGGTACCATTAGTCGTAGCTGTAAGTTGGAGAAAACCATAGAAGGCAATGGGCACGAAATCCTGCAAAAGGAAATGTCTGTGAGCGCGTGCGTTTTCACTCGCGTATTTGCATGCAATGACCAAAGTAAACTATTACACTTGCAAATATAAAGTTAGCCAAACAGGTAGTTCTAGAGTTCATTTGAGGTGCAACAGCACCTCAAATGCCTAATTTTAAAAATTAAACTAATTATTTTATTTGATTATTTCTCAATTTATTTTATCTTCTCTAATGCCTGATTTTTCGCACGTATTTTTGCAATCTTAGCTTTCCACGATGGCAGAAAATAAAATTAATGCAGCATGAGATCGTTCAAAAATTTCATTTCTTTGTATGAAATTCAGGTTTTGACTTTTAGGAAATTTAGGCCTCCAACCCCACCCCTTTTTTCTTTCTTTCTTTGTAAATAGATTTTCTGAAGCTCTCTCTCTTTCTTTCTTTTTTCTCTCATTTCTTTCGTGGCAAAACTTTAGTTTTTCTACGGAATCAGCATTTATTTTCTTTAGCATACTTATTTTTAGAAGAGGAAAACTTGTTTATGAGTTTGCGAGAGATCTACATAAAAAGTAATATTCCTTTTGCTTTTTATTGTCTTTATAGTAATATTTTCAAAAATTACTTAAATCTGTAAAACATATGCACTGCAGTTGTTTTTTTTTCAATTTGGAGCCACTTTTTTTTACTTTTTGAGGTATTTAAAGACAAATACGATAATAAACCTTTAAGAATTTAGATCGGTGTCTGAAAACAGCCATACAAAAGATATCAAAACTGAAAAAGGCAAAAACACAATAATGCAATGTAAAATAAAATATTACACGTAGCAGCAGTAGGGAAATATTTGAAATTTAAATAATAATAATTTGCTTTTATTATTATATGAACATACATATATATGTGGTTAATATGTGTGTGTAGTTGTGTGTGTGTATGCATTTTTTTCCACATTATCATAAGATGAAATTGAGAGCCTTTTGAAAAAACAATACATTTTCCTTTTCTCTCCTTTATTTTTCCTTTCTACAGTAGAACAAACTTCCAAGCGGCATAGCCAGTCAAAAATGCGTTACGCAGGCGTTATTTTTACGACATCAAGCAGCTTCAGAAACGTAACTTGATAAAAAGAAACTTTACTTTTTTACAACCTGTCATGTGCCTTAGTAATAGATATTCTCCAAAACTCTGAAAAACAAAATCAAAACTCGGCGCCGTATCGTGCCGTGAATGACCACTTACCGGGGACGCATGCGCATTTTACTTCGCAGGAAGCACGGTCTAGTGATGACACACAAAAGGCACGTCAGGTTGACCTCCGTACAAATTGCTGAATCATGTAGGCGTGAGGAGAAAATTATTTTTAATTTTTGTGCCTCATCACGGTCTTTTCTTTCACATGCACTTGTTATAACCTATCCTACTTTTGATTAGGCCTCGCCCACCTTTTTAGAAAAATTTTGTATCCAACCTGAAACTCGTTATTTGTAAATGCCAAGTCATCTCCGGCGAACAGCGTCATGTGAGGTAACCTATTAAAAAAAGGATATATATATATATATATGTATATATATATATATATGTATGTATATATACATATAAAGTATATATATATATTCATATGTATATATAGAGAGAGAGGGGGGAGAAATGGGGTGATGAGTGTACTTCATTTTTTTAACTCCAAGGCTCATTTAGATTTGAGCAGCAGATGATAAAATAAAAAAGAAAAAAACGAAAAAATAATTATCAAGCGCAAAATTAAATAAAATTAAGATTTTTCTGAAAAGAAAGAAATCGTTTTGGTTTTGTTGTCATAGTTACGAATGGCGTAAGTAAAAGAACCTTTTCTACATACATGAATCCACAAAAAATAAAACAAGACTTATTTCCTTTAAATATTTCTGTGAAGAGACTAAAATAGGTAGTAAAAATGTTTTTGATGATGCTTAATCAAAATTTCAGAAAGTAACTCACTTTTTAAATAACTTTCGTTTTAAGTACTTTTTTAATGTACTTTCTTGAAGATGTGCTCCAATGTTTACTGATTTATGGATTTCAAATGTATAGTTAGCGTGGGTGTCAACCGGGCGGTAAATTTTGGTTCCCCTCCCCGAAAAAAACCGTTTGTGTTGTATAATCATATAGTTTTGTAGCTTATAGTATTTTCAGTCATGAACAACAACAATAAAAAAAAACTTAAGTAATTCTATTTTATTAATTTGGTATAAATTTGGTGTAGACTACATTTATGTTCAGTTATACGTTGAAATAGCATCAGTAAAATTATATAACTCAAGTATAGATATTTTCAAAAACTCTTTATCTTATTTTGGGTGTCCCCCTATACCCCCCAAAAGGGTATGACCCGGGGCGGATTACCCCCCTCCCCTTCCCTCCCGTAGTGACGCTAGTACGTAGTTATATATAAGTGCGTGATGTAAGCATAACCTCTTCCTTCTAAGTATACCCAATTGGGTACATTTTAAGATATTGTTTATTAACTACAGTTTATGCAATTTGAAAGCTAAAACACCCAATTGTTTTTTAAATTAATCAACGGATAGCTTTCTTAGTTTTAAACATGGAAATTGGGCATTAATTATTATTTAAACTAATTATTAATTAAAATATAAAAAAGTAACTTTTAGTTATTTTGTTTTGTAATCATTTTTTAAATCAGAGAGCTAAAAAATTGCGTCAAAATTGTTTGTACTTAGTTCTGGGGTCTGAAGAGGATAAAAATGTACTCATTCTTTTGAGCAAAAAAACGTTTTTATTTTATTTATTTATTTATATATTTACTTCTTTATTTATTGTTATTAGTAGACTTTGAGTGAAACAGGGTACATTTTTGTTATCACAACCAGCTATGGCTCAATCAGGCACTTTAATTTTATCCATTTCGTCCCCACAGGAAATTAAATCCAGTTTGTAGTAAGAAATAAGATACGATTTAACCTTGGAAATAAAAGTAAAGGCTTTACATTTAACTTTCTCACATTAAGCATTTGTTTAAATAATAATTTTGGGTTAGTAAGAAAAGTAAAACGTAGAAGGAAACTTGAAGTAATTTTTCACCTTTACTCTACATTGATTCAAATATAAATGCCAGGCATAACATTGTGGATCTGCAGTAGTCTTATTTTGGAGCAAAAATGTATTGTTTCAGAACAGGAAAATTTAGAAATTCGGGATTCTGAAGCTGAGAAAAAAAATACTATAAAAACCGCAAAATTTTGCTGGATGGAAAGGGTGCTGAATTTAACTATATTTTGGTGCTTATTTATAGGATGTAAGCACTAAAGTATAGTAAAAATAACAGCAATCTTTTGCAGCCAGCAATTTTCACTGCCTTGGGTGCAACATTGCACTAAATTCCTCAATGTAATAAGCCTCATTTCCTTGACGCCGTTTTTACTGTGCAAATTCAAGAGAAATTTCGCGAGAAGTGAATTTGGTTAATGAAAGGATCAGCGGGGAGGAAGGAGGAACAAAATGAACTTGTGAATATTTAAAAAGCAGCGCCATCTTCGAATATGTATAAATGGTTTCGTTTTCTGCCCCTGAAAACCTGAAGTCCAGCTTTGGGAGACGAATGAAACGAGAAAAGAAAATTTGAGGGGAATGGGAGGTAGAGATTGCTATTCAAATATTTTAAGTTTTTTGGTAAAGTAAATGCAATTACACAACAAAAAGGATTCTCCTAAAGCGCAATACCGGAGAGCAAATCGACAGAATCGAAAATTAGCGCATGAATGGCTTGAATTTAGACAAAAATTATCTTTTGGCATAACACGGCGCAAAAATCGTATTTTTACATAGCGTACCTCAATTGGCGTCATTGAAATAAACATCAAATGAGCAACTAGTAATTTATAAGAATACATAAGAAACACGTGTGGTTATAAAGCAAAGAAGAATAATTTAAAACATCACCTATTTGAATGAAAATTGCAAACACGCCCTTCAGGAGTATGAAAATCCCCTTCTTCAGAGCGAAGAAATGTAGATATGTAACATAAATTGCTATTACCACTCTTTTTTTACATTAAACTCACAATATCCGTATTTCAACATAAAGCTTTCAAAACTAAATTTCTAAATCCTAATAATAGGTACTAGCTGGATCCCCGCAGAACATCTCCGATCGTAAAAAACGCTTTAAAATACGAAAGTATTAAGAAAAGATCGCTTTTAGATATAAATATGCTCGATAATATAAACAAACTGAGGTGTTGCCACTCCTAAGAATCGAAATTTAAAAATTGAGTTATGAATGGAAATACTTAACTCAATAATAAGAAATAGAAATAAATTTGTTAAAGCCCTGCAAGCTGCGATAATAAATACAAATATTATGTTCTGTCTCTTTGTAATAATTAAACAAATTTTTAAAAATCGTTTTACCATAGCTTGGTTTTTGCATAATGTCAGTATTGCATTTTACCGCAAAACTTAATCGCAACTGGTCCACGTTAAGTGATATATATATATATAGATATTTAAACGAATCGTGAGTAATATTTCATTATCTTGAATACATTTTTAAATGCTCTTATTTTTAAATAGCCTTGTAAATATGTAGATCGTCCATGTAAAATGCTTTTAAGAAACCGCTGTCACATCGTAAACTCAATTCAGGAATAAAAAACGAATTCGTTAAATGTTCACACTTTAAGCTGATGATGTGCTAATCCTCATTTACGAGGACCTTTTTTTTTCGAAAAGTATCGATAACACCCCTTTCAAAATATATTTTTAATAAATTACAGTTTTAGCTTTTCTATATCTCACTCCTTACTTTTTAAAAGCATCTGTTCTCACAAATCCCGACATTATCCTAACAAATCCCTTTTCCCTTTATTTTTCCCAACATTTTCCCTACGTCCACTACTACCCCAAATCTCTGGTCTATGAGGAAGAGAGGAGAGAAAAATGGAATGAGAGGGGAATGTTCTTTTCCTTCCACCCCTGCCGAATTCCAACCGACCAATGGGAGCGCTGCAAACGACCTGTGGGCGCTCGTCGCGATCCAAGTGTCCGGCTGCCTATCGGCAGATACGGCTGGGATCTCGTAGGATCAGGTTGTTTTTCCCGTCGCTGAGTTTCGCTGGAAAACTGGGAGTTAGGGTATTATTGGATGGCGCGGATGGAACGAGTGGAGGAGAAATCGTGTGCATCTAACCGGGATAAGAAGCAGGTGGTGAATGCCGGTCGGAAAAGATTCAGAATAAGGTAAGAGTTGAATATTATTTTGATCACGCTCTATAAATTTCATTTTATAAAACAATTCGATAATCTCGCAGAATAAGAAAAAAAAAATCCCATGAAAGATATTTATTAATTGTACTTGAATGTAGTAGAACCATACTGAATGAATTAACTGTTCAATAATTTGAATTAAGTAAATACTAACCATTCTTGTTTAAAACATTTTTTCAAGCAACTCATATTTCAAAAATTTAGTGTAAACCTTTTATTTCTGAAAGTTCTATTTCAATAGACTTTAATTAATGAGATATTTTAGTATGCAAGGCATACTAATTGCATTTTTACAAGCAGATTTTCAATTGAGCAAAAAAGAAAGTTAACGCTTATAGATCTCAAAATTCTGCTAAAATATTATGTATGTTTATATGTATGGGGGATTAATTTTTTTTTAAAAAATCGACATCAAAGAAATGTATAAATCAATTTTAGATGATTATTTGAATAAAAATCACACCAAATGAAGAGTAGAAAATCACAAAATCGTGTCAAGTAACGGCTAATATTAAAAAACGCGCCAACTGAAACATATAAAATAGCATTAATGTTTCTTTTATCAAAGAAATAATAATTATGTCGC
Organism: Octonoba sinensis; assembly: GCA_038502835.1. Lineage (NCBI taxonomy): Eukaryota > Metazoa > Arthropoda > Arachnida > Araneae > Uloboridae > Octonoba > Octonoba sinensis. Next base: position 70,273,227 of record CM076604.1, read on the forward strand.
CAAATAAATAAATTAATAAATAAAATCCTCGTTTAGGAAGGTAAGTAAATGGAACATTTAAATTTAGTACTCTACTACTGATATGTAAAATATAGTATAAAAGAAATGAGATAAGGAATTTATCCAAATGGCGCCAGTTACAGCAAGAAATTCGTGCATGCCAGTAAAACAGTAAATAATGCAAAAGAGTGCCCCAAAAAGCATTTTTTATTCCAAAAATTAAATATGCGCCTCAAAACAAATCAACTGAAGTAAGTAATAGTGTCAATCTAAATCGCCAGGTAAACTGCCAAAATCATACCGTAAATTGATGCATAAAAATTAAATAAGTAATACATTTAAAAACACGCCTTTTTTTTAAGTAGTATTTTCCGAAACAGTAATTAAACATTTTTGTTATGGAATAAAATTACTGAGTTATTTATTGTTTGATAAAATACTTGTAACATTCAGTGCAACTCTCAATGCAAAATTCTTTCTCATAAAAGAAAACGCTAAATATAGATTGAGCGTGATTTTAAATTGCGTAAAAAATGAGCGTTGTTGTGAAAGTTTTTAACTTAAACCTTCCATAAAATGCCGAATTAAATCATACTTGCGGTAAAATATTTCATTTGAACATAAACGACCAATGCAGTTTTTACCACACTCTAGGGACCCAAAACGAAATTTTATTCATCATTTTTTTTTTTGTACCAGAAAATTTCTTTGGAGACAAAAGTACTATTTATTTTGGCGAAAACGCGTAGCAGAATTTTATGAATAAAGCAGAAAAATTCACAGGTGAGCCTCGTTTTCGAATTTTGAAACTGCTTTAAACGAATATTGCGCGTGTTCTACTTGTTCTACGATTTTTACAGAGTGATCACCTTGCGCAGTTTTTACGGGCATTAATATACTGTGCAAGGGCATTTTACTAATTAATCGCAATTTTTTTCTGATGTAAGTGGAATTGAAACTACCTCTATTGATCATCTCCAATGTAATTACCTATTGAACTGTTTCCTCTATTTAAGTAGTACATATTAGAATAAATAATTTTTATCATTAACTAATAACAACCTGCTTTGTGAGTCGTTGACGAAACATTGGGCCAGTTGGAGGCCCCATGGATGTCATATTACGCTGCTTTAATGCATCAAATTCGTCTGAACAAAGTTTATGTTTGTAAAAGTTAAGACAAAATAAAAGTCGCCAATGAAGAACTGCTTTAGCTCTCATTAAAAAAAAATGGTATGCATTATGAAATACACTTTGATTTTCTTCAAAATTTTTATACATAGTGTAAGAAAAAATTGTTACTATTCTCGAGGTTTTGAATGATTCTAATAAAAATGGCTTCAGCAGTTAAGGGGAGTCGTCACCATCAGACCATTTTTTTCTCTATGGTGTTTTTATTTACAAACTTCGTCTTGTGTCATGGTATATCTATCTCTTCATAAGAAATTTAATATTGAAATAAACTTGATTTCTTAAATATAATTTGAAAATTTTAATTTCTGAACGAAATTTAATAAACTTTAAAAATGCATCTTCTTTTTTAAAAAAATGGTTTAAAGTCTCAATTTTTTTTTATTGATTCATTATTCATAAAGCAAAACTTTTATGTTTTGAATTTTTTATAAGTCAAATACATTTGGGGAAAAAAAATTTAAACTGAAGTATAGCAGAAAAAACAACGAAAATTCAAAAAAACCTTCAAAAAGATTTTTTTTAAGTGCTAAAGTTATCATAAAAGTAGAGCATAAATTTGCTGTGTATAGTTTCAGGAACATGTGGGAAAAAATCCACATTATAGATCCAAATTTTAAAAAGCCTTTGCATTTTAATTGAGATGAAATGCGCAAAAAACAAAGTGAGAGAAAACAGCATTTTAAGTATTCGGATGGCAAAAACTTAAATCCTTTCTTTAGCAAAATTTCAAGTAAGGAACTTTTTTTTTCAGTTACAGTCACGATGAAAGTGCTTCTTCTTACTTATTTTATAAAAAATAAATAAATATATGGCTTATATTCAGCACAGTTACGGTTTCGGAATGAAAAGGTGGCACCTCACACCGTAATAAAATCAATGATAAATCTATAAATATTGCTTCAATTTTTCTGAAACTTTCAGGGAACATTTTTAAAGATTTATTTTACTACTTAAACCAATAAAAAAAATTTTTGTTGACATTTTTGAGTGCTAACTCTCTTTAAAAACATAAATGTTTTCAAGAAAATCAAAAATCTCATTCTAATTCTTTTCGCACTTACTAGTTAAATTTTTTCTTGACTTAACATTTTTAAATTAAATACAATAAATATGAATCAAATTAAATTAGTAATAAAATTTATCGAAAAATTACTAAACAGCTATAACAAAGATGATGGAGAAATGAGTTTCTGTTCAACCATTTCTGAATAAGGGATTTCAGGAAACCCTCTCATGATTTAATAAAAAGTGGAAAATCAAAAAAACATACAATTTCTTAAAAATAGCAAGCCGTTTGATTGCTTAATAAGAAAAATTTATACCAGTTATTAAGGCAGTCTCAAATACATAGACTTAATCTAAATAATGGTTCTAAACTACAGAGTCGAAAATATTACGATCTTATTTCTAACTGTAATCTCTATAGGAAAAACTACCGATAATCTCTGAATAGATTTTCACTAGCAGTTTAACACAAATGTGAATCTTAAAAAAAATTCAATTATTGTAGATGCTAGGAATTCGCATAAAATTTATCAGCTAAAGGGTTATTGTCTCAATCTAATTAGATTCTTTTATGTTATCTACTGCGTTTCTGCAAATACGAATTTTATACTTTACATTTGCTCTCTAAATATCTTCAGTTGAAGCGAGGAATAAAAAATGTAATTTTTAGAATGAAAATGAGTTCTGAAATTTCACTTGGTCTTTTACTATAGGTACTTGGGTCATCATTCTGTATGATAAGTAAATGTTAGCGCTAAATTTAAATTTACGGAGAATAGCATTTAATTGAATTCCGAAAATTACAAAATGAATTACTGAGTCTCAAGCTTTTTTTTTTCTTTTATTTCACTCTAGCCGTCAATTCAAATGGCTCTTATGATCGCAAAATGAAAGTATCCTTCGAAGTATACATATTTAAGAAATGCATTAGGTCAGGGCGCGAAATTTTGGCTCGTTAACTTGTCATTGGCGACCAAATAGTTAAGAATGATTTAAAGTACGTTTCCATATTTTAAAATTTTGTGATTCAAATCAAACTATATGCACTCAAATATCTACAGGTTTATGATTCCTCTACATTCAATTATGTTTATGCTACGTAATAGTTATTTGTAATACAATTGTTAACATTGTAAAAAATTTTCATATTTTTCGTGAGATATGTAGATTTTTTATTTTTCGTGAGATATGGGACAAATCATAATGGCGATCAAAAATGTACTTTTCTCCATCGGATACCCTTGCACCTTTTAGCCGAAGCCTTAGGTAGAGAGCCGATGGCCGTCTGTATGAGGTACTGTTAATGAGAAAGATACTGATTACAGAAATGTAGCAAAGCTACTGTATATGTAACTAAACAACTATCATAGTCGTCTACTTTCGTGCATAGTTATGTTGGCCCTTCTTAGGAAAAGTACCTATGGGCACAACCAGATATAATGTCATTTTTCATCTAGTTTAGCTTTAATTCTCACGTGTACTTATTGAAGTAGTCTTCAGTATTGCAAATAGTAGATTCAAATCTTTCGGTTTCCAAGATGAAATGAACACTTTGAGGATAGTTGAATTTATGAGATCCCCTCTCCCCACAAATTAATTACTGGATTAAAAACCGGTAGACTATGATGTCTGCGTAATACTACGTCATAGAGATTTGTTGTTGTTTTTTTTATTGGCTATATATTTATTTATCTTTTAAAGACGTTATGTGATTCAGATTTTTAAAAATGTACCCGATTGGGTACACTTGGAATGAAGAGGTTATAGTGCTATTCAATTACTCAATGTCAACGCTAATTTAAGAAAATAATTTTCATATCATTTTTTTTTTTAATCTGATTTTTTCCCATTTTATCCAAATTTTGATGACAGGAAGGCGCGGTTGAATATTGAGAGAATTTAATAAAACCTGTTGTGGTATCTAACTAAAACAAATGTAACATATCTAAAGTATGCAATACAAATTTTAGAATTTCAAACATATTTTTCACTTTTTTTTCTGACTTTCAGTGTCAAAGGGGAGCGGAGAAATACTAAACAATGTTCAAGGAAATTTTTGGGTGTTCTAACGACCCCATTACACAACTTTTCGCACTATGCCAAAATCGATTTCGAAAAAAAAAAGTTTTTTCGGCCCACCCTAATAAACAGCTGTACTGTATCGCATTCAATATCGAATAAATTACAAATACTGTATGCAGATGCTCCGAGCATAAAAGTAATGATATCACAGCAGGTTGATCTAATATTCAAATCATTTGATTAGAACAATTTTGCCATAAAGAAATGTTGTTTTCCTTTAGGAAAATATTAACTTGTTTGCTTAGCCGGTTGTTGATGAGAACAATTACTTTTCTTGTATAAATTACAAAACAACGAAATATGCGATTTTTTTTACTTTCTTCTTTGGCCCAATTTAACACCTTTAATGAATTCTGCAACTTCTAAAGCACTAAAAAGGTATTACTATCAGTGAAACTTTTTTTTTCCTTTTTTGCATTGTCGCCATAAAAAAAGGTGGGCAGAGTACTAGCTCGTAAAATATTAGCTCTGGAGCCATTTCGGAACAGGGTCTTTTTATGTGTTCCATTGTTTGCCCCCGTGTCCTCTTAAAAAGGTGTTATCCTTTCATGCACATTAAAAGTATCTGAAGGAGGAAAATATCTCTTTTGGGTTATAACTTCTTGGAGCACTTGCTGATAATGAGAAAACTTGTTTGCTGTTTCTGGAAATTTTTGTAACTGAAAAATCGATTTTGTATTTCCATAATCAAAAAGAATAAGGTTCTATGGTGTCCCCTCTGAAGAATTAATATAACACAATGCGTTATAATAAAATCCGTTCGAAGTGAAAGCCGTTCGAAGGAGGTCATTTCAAAATTATTCACATTACGAATTCTTATAACAGTACAAACACTTTCTTAGTGGGATCCTTTTTTAAGAACTAAAAACAAATAAAACAGTATTTTCTAACTCGATATATAGCTTACCAGACTTCGCGAAATTTATTTCTTTTCTCTATGCGAAGTAGTTTTGTTTTGTTTTTTGATTGCATATGCATTCAGATGCTTATTTCGCCTTTGTGAGCAATTTTCATTTCTTTCGCTTGCTCGAAGTTCCCACCTTCAATAGTTTCAATTACTTTTGGCAAATCTCAATTTAAGGAGTACCCTTTAATTTCCACAGACATTTTTAAAAAGTTAATTCTTTTTCTAACGGGTTTGTTTATTGCATTTAAAATAAGTTGGGTTTTTGTTTAAGAAGGAAATTACTACGATCCTAGAATGTTTTCATTGTTGTATGAATAAATCAGAAGGTTTTAATTATTAAAACAGAAGGTTTTTTATAAAAAAACAAATGAATAGTCACTTTCCAAACCACCGTCTTGATTTTGAGAATCCAAACCTTAAAAAAGTGGCCGAAATTTTGGAGTGTTGTATGTGAAATTGAGTAGTAAATGAAAGGATATAGATTATGTGAAATACTGTTACAAATAACGGATTCCAAATATTTAGGGGCACTTTGTAATTTTGTTTTCTTGTAAATATGATTTTATATGATATTTGATTTATTTAATACATTGTATTCCATATTTAAGTTCAAGAATATAATTTTTTCTTACTCTTCCTAGCTCTCTTTTTAATGCTACTATGATTAAAATCTAACAAAATATTTGAAGACATTACTTGGAAATCGATTGTTTGCATGCTTTGTTTTTATTATAAAGACCTACTAGTCCTAAAATTCCTATGTCTCGAAATTCGCCTGATCTAGTGAAGAAGTCTTAGAGAAATGATGAGCGCAATTTACCCGAATCATTATTAATATTGATGGCTCCGAAACTATGTTTCCATGAGCCCGAATCCCTAATTTAAACTAAAATGAATAACGAAATGAATATGGAGGGGATGGCATTTATAAATTAAAGTGAATAAAATTTAGCAGTTCTTTCAAGTTGAGAAAGAAAGAAAAAGTAACGTAAATTAGCTTATGATCCTGCGCCTGCACTATATAGGTATAAAAAATTAGCTAATTCTCTTACGAAGTAACACTTTTAATACATTCACTAAATATTGTGCATACAAGTTTGTCACTTTTTGTTGATTTCGCAAAAAAAAAAATAACATGCTTGAGTTCGGCGAAGCACATGCTAGATGTTAACAAGTTTCCGAAAAATAGGTTCTTACATTTTCGCGTTATAAGTTATGAAAACTTTAACTGCATATATAAGTTTTTGCGATAACACTTTCAGGTGTAAGATTTCTCTTTTCAGTGTTGTTAAATATTTTCCTGGGATGTAAATAACTTTCAGTAGGCTGTTCTCAGGAAAGTTAAATTTTATACCGTTAAATTTTATTGTTAACAATGTTTTATTTATTCATTAATTTGAATTTAATGTGTGAATAAACTAGTGAGATGTGGCCACCATGGAAAACTTTATTGGTTCAGAAATGAAAGTTTTTCGTTTTTGAAGAACTTGTGCCTTTTAAAGTTAGATAAAATTTTCCACATCATTAACCAAATGTATTGATGAACGAACTTTGTATTCGTAAAATATGCGTTTAATTATAGAATATGTTTATAATTTTTACTTTCTTTTATATCCGAAATATTATATTGGATTCGTGAACATTTTCAATTTTCGTATTTTGACGATTTTTCACGCTTTGAGGGCTGTTGAACCCCTTTTGAACATATAAGAAAAATGTTTGCATGTGGTCATTTTTATTTCTGACCACTCTCGTTCAAAACGTAATGCATGGTATCGAACAAAATTTGGTGCACACGCGGTGGAGAGAGGTGCTGATTTATTTTTTCGGCGGGAAGCCATTTAAGGAGATGGATCAATCGAACTTTTCTCTCATTTCGCTGGACTGCTATATTTCAAGAATTATTGACAGAAATGCAAACACAAGTGAAACTTAATGGGAACTAGTGCTGATTAAAGTTTGATGCCATTCGTTACAAGGTCGGTGAAGTAATCCAACATTCTTTTCTGTTTAAGCGTTACTGCTATAGCTCAAAAAATAATATAAAGATTCAAACAAGAAATGGGACACCATGGGAATGGGTGCTGATTAATTTGTGCGCCATTCGCTTTAAATGAGTTGGAACAATCAATCGAACGTTTTTCTTGCTAAGCGTATATCTCAAGAAGTAATATAATGATTTTAGTAAAATTCGGTATGCAGCTATATTTTAATGTGAACAGGTTCTAAATCGTATTTCATAACATTCGTTCTCAAGGCATGCCGCCGGACTTCAAGATCAAACGTTATTTTCGCTAAGCGAACGTAAATATTTAAACAGGAACTGATATTCTGGTCTACCCCAATAAGAATAGGTGGTAATTCGTTTTTGGTGCCAATCTTTTCAAGGGAGATTATATAGGCAAGAAATCAAATGTTTTCTCCCTAAGCGTGTATCTCAAGATTCCATGTATTCAAGGAAAACTAGTATGCAGGTGTACCTCAATGGAAACAATCACCGGTTATGTTTTGGTTCTAATCGCTCCATAATTAATAAAAATATATAGAACAAAGTTTCATTAGGCCACAAAATACTAGCAATTACTTCTTTTGTAATAAGTTTCACTGTCTTCTTGAGAGGAACTTTATTTTGTCAGCATTCTACCATTCTTCGGTAACACAAAAATTAATGAAAAGTGCCTTCTCAAAAGTGACCACAAATCAATGTATGAAAATGTATAAAAAATGCAATTCCTTGCTTTTTATCGTGTCTACTTAAATGGTGATAATTATTGAGAGATCTCCGTAAAGTTAATTAAAAATTCACGAAGTTTGGAAAAAATAATTGCCATCCGTTTGAATTGGGAAATCGCATTTTATCCATTCAAAAAGTTTTAAATATCTACATTTTGGAGTAAAAAGATATTATAACATGAATAAAAATAGAAGTACTCGTAGATTCTTGTATCAAAATTTGAAAAAAAAGTCGTTGCATTATTATTCTTTTTATTTTTTTAATCTTATTTATTTTTGTTTTTTTTAGTTTTCCGTATTTTTATTTTTACTTATTTTGATTATTTGATATACTTTATTGGCTTTTCTATGTAAAAAAGTATCATTTGCTACATTGCTATTAACTAATTTAAAGAAAACATTTTGCGTCATAAATGGCTTACGCTACAAAGCTTAATTACTGCATCGGGCTTTTACGTGCTAGGAATAGAATGAAGAAAAATGCATTAATCAATCTCTAGCAGAACTTAAGACGGCGGTTTTCAATTCCAACATTGTCAAGATGACCAAACAAGTGAGAAGTTGCACGTGAAGCTCACAAGGAAAAGAAACACCTGCATATCCTTGACGAATCGATGCTCGCTCTGTTCGCTCAGTTTCACCCCCACGAATACAAGCCAGAACAATAACAATAATTATCGCTTACTTGCATGTGGGAGTACATAGAATTTAATAGTATACATAAATATTTTAAGCGAAATAAATTTATAGAAAGGAGGGAAACTCATCAGAGGCCGCCAAATCCGCAACCATTTGAAACAAGAAAAATTTTAAACATTAAAATAAATAAATCTCAATAGGGACTTTTGTTTCAAGCGCAGCGATTTTGAAAGTACAGAAAAATACCGTGTGTCGGCCTTACCCCCTAGAGATGAACAAATGGAAGCACAAAACTGAAGGGATAAATTAGAAACTGAAGTATTTAATTTAGGGCCACTGTTGATTACTGTTGTTAGCAGATATTGCGTTACATTTTGTGATTAGTCTTTTCTGTAGTGTGTCTACACATATTCTTTTTTTTGTAACTTTATTTAATTAATTAGGTCATTATTTTTTTAATTCCAAAAACTTGTAACTTGGCACACTGACTCTAAAAAATATCTACATACATGCACGTATTCATATCTTCATATATTGCTTTTACTAAATCAAATATGTTTCAAAATCGAATAATTTTCATTCCAATAATCCCAATTTTATGCTTTGATAAAAGGCATTTATACAGCTCCAAAAACGAAGGTTTTCACACGTATTGTTTAGATGTACGTTAGGTCATTATCTATTTTATCATCTGAGTCCATTTAGCATTCTAAAAAAAAACAAAGATGTTCCCCAAAGCTCTTCAGTTTAAAAACTGATGACGCGATCAAAAATGCAATGTAAAATCAATCAGGATTATTCGTAATTCTTTCTGACATGAGATTTTTAGGCTCGTAAGTAGGATTTCAGTAGTATGGCTTCTTTTTCTTTTACCTTGTATGTTTTTAGTTATTTATTGCTTTGTTTTGTTTTTAATTTCTCTTTCGAAAAGAAATCCAATAATTAAAACATCAATAATAATAAGACTGAAGTTAACTGAATAAATAATGTCCACTAAGTTCTGATTTGCTATGGTTTTTCTTTACAATAATAATTATTGATTAAATAGTGTGACAACATTTTCTGGAGTATATAGGTTGCGTTGGTTAACTAATTTCTCTCTCATTCTATTTTAAATAAGATGAAATTGACATACCTTATCGCGTAGTAAAATAGCTATCACGTTTAGTAAGCATTTCCCTCACATTTAAAAGATGTTCAAATTCTTGTATTGCAAGCGATGATTTCAGAAACTCAAATGCTACTTGAAAATATATTATGTGTGAAATGAAGTGAAGGGTTGTTTATAGCAAAATATTCTCCAATCCCCGCTATCATTGTAGTGCCCTTAGAGAGATTCTTTATCAGCATCCATTGGTGTCATAATACATGTTTTCATCAACAATAAATCTTAAATAATCATATATAGTTCATTACACACATTGTTAAGGAAATGCTGTATTTTTAATTAAGCATTAAAAAATTTGGGGGAGCTTCCTTGAAAGAACTACAAGTTGGAAAAACTTAATTGATTTTTTTAAATTGCGCTTTGTTTTGATTAAAGAAAAAACAATACTGGTAGGAAACGATTAAATAAATATTTTTTTCAATATTTTATTACTTTTTTCTTTTTTACTTTCTTTTTTTTTCTTTTCGTTTGCTCTTTTATTACACTTAAGCAGATCTTCAAGAAACGTGGGTGGATTATTTTTGTTGTTTTTTTTTGGTTTAAATGTGCACGTGGACAAATGGAAATTTATTCTGTGATATGAATTCCATTTAACAGTTTTTTTTTACCAAGAATGTAATTAAAGGCTTAGGAAGAAATGCACTTTATTTGAGCTAATTAAGCAAGTAATTGTTGTGCTTTTCCGGCGATAAACTTCATTTTCTTGAAAAAAATTAACGTATAGATTGTGGAGATTTATCAGATAAAGAAAGCATTGTTTGCATTCTTCTTTATGCATTTCCTTATTCTTCGCAAAACATGCTTGGCTTTCACTAAACGCATTAATTAATTAAAAAGCAATTATTCTTCCTTTCTTTCAAACAAATGCATTTCCTTTTCTTTAGCCTCGCCTATTAAACTATCCGAAAACCTAAATTTTATCATCGCTCATGAAAAGTAATCCGTCTAAAAACCAAGAAGAAACCCTGCAAAAAAGAGAGAGAGAGAAAAAAAATATGCCAACTGAAGCTAACATATCGGATATTCCGTTTTTTTTTTTTTTTTCCACCGATACGCTTACGAAATAAATAATGCATGGCTTCGCAGAAGGTATAAATATTAATACGCACAGAGTGGGAAGCACGCAAAAGAGCCCCAAACAAAGAGGCTTCGGAAACAATGGAGGAGAGAAAAATACTTAGCCGAGATGGTCTTGTCCGATTAAGGGGAATGCAAACGCATTTATATGCGCCGTGTCAGTGACAGATGCGGAAAGAGATAACTGAACCTAACTGCGGGCGTCGGTCTGGCGCGATAGCAGACTGCAATTTTTTGAATCACTTCCAAGCCAGATATCAGACTCTACTTACCACCCCCACGAAAAGGAAGATTAGGAATCGCTTTCCTTCAATGTCCGATAGCGAGAACCGAATTAATAAAAAGAGCGGGATTAAATGCCACATTGCACCCTAGCACCCTCTCAAACTATGCATATATCTATTTTTATATGTACGTATATTGGCATTAAAATTTGATAAAAATAGAACTGCATTTACATTAATATTTTCGATAAGAGCAGTGGCGTAGCTAGACCCGGATTTTTTTTTTTTTTTTTTATTGGAGATGTGAACTAATTTTATTGCTTTACAGGAAAAATTGGAAAAATTCTAAACAATCTTCACTATTTCTGGAGGTTTTTACCTTACCCCCCCCCCCCCCCGCCCCCTTATCTACGCCAATGGAGAAAGGGAAAAAGTTTAATTTCAAGTTAAAAGAACCAAATATTTAAAAAGAGCTGAATTAAATATCACATTGCTCTAGCACCCTCTCAAGTTGCTTGCTTATACTTACATACATGTGTCTGTATGCACGCATGAAAGCATGAAAGAACCGGACGGCCACTTCATGAAAGACACGAATATCCGGCTTGTCACATTTAATTTAAAAAAATTAATTAGTTAACTTGTTTTGAAAATATATGTAAACTACAACCCTGCCGTGTATTTGAACGCTGTAATGTGTTAAAAAATATGCATAAAATTGACAGGTTTCTAACATCGTAGGCCAATATCCGGTAAAGATCCGACAGAAAAGGGGCACAAGATAAGCGACATCCGGCAAAATCAATATCTGATGTATCCCAAATCGTGTCCTTGGTCCAACCTTAATCAAAATCCGTGGTGCGCTACTGTATATATATATATATATATATATATATATATTTTACATATATATTGCAAAAAATATTTATTTACTCCTGTGTGTTGGGGGGTTTTTTTTCATGTCTTTTATTGGTATTGCCTTATTTTTTTCTGCTCTTTCCTACTTGTTAGTCAAAAATCTTTTTAACTGTAACACAAATGTGGTAATGATCCGTGAAATCTGAAGTTCAAAAACTACCACATATAATTCTTCTATTTTCGACATAAGAACACCTCAACTATGAGTAGGGTCACAGAGGACAGCGAAGATAAATAAAAGCCATTTGTGTCACGGCTTGCTGGAGCAGGAATGTTGCAACATATCTTAGTATTGTTCGGCAAAGCTCCCGCAGCGCTCAAATAAAGTGCATTATGTTCCGGTATTACTCTTTTCAGTGGTGGTAGCGGATATGGAATAGACTGAAAAACCTCGTTAAGGCACAGCATTATCAGGAGTTACAGGAAATTATTCGTGTGTGCAAATGCACAAAGTGCGAGGTTTTGTTCTAACTGAAAGTTACATTCTGAACCTTGCAAGTGCCCCTTGATTCCACTGAAACGATTCGAATAGGAAACATGGTTTTGCACAATTACATTGAACACAGGAGCATTTGTTTTCTGCATCGGATTTCTAATTTTTTTCTCGTGGAGGACGAATATGTCAAGCACCAAAAAAAAAAAGAAAAAAAACACGGATGTTCCTTTTTTTTCTTTCCTAAAGGGACATTTTAAATTCATGTTTTTTTTCGGTATCTCACGTAATCTTATTGTTTCATCTTGTAAGAGTCATTTAAAATCTAATTTATTGAGTGTATATTTAAAATTCGAAATAGTTTCGGTACGTTATGAAAACAAACAAATAAATAAGTGAATATCCCTTTAAGTTATTAGCTCCCCAGCGATCCCTGATAGGGGCACTTTTGCTCGGCCCGTTCAGCCAAATTGATTTTTCAATTTTTATGTGACATAGTTCTCTAAATTTTACTCTCTTGCTTCCATGAAAAATTTTAACAACTAGCTATATTATGTTGCTAAAAATAAGAAAAATTGAGTATAAATTAGATAGGTAACATAAAATAAAATTTACTCCAATTATGTGTCTCCAATTCTAGCAAGTAAACGTTCACTCCCAGCAATGGAGAAGGGGCTTGGTATACATGTATTGATTCACATGAATTAGCATAAGCATAACTGAATTCCAGCAGGCAGACGTCAAAAGTACAGAAGTTATGAGAGTTTTTAGACTCACATTTGCTACATGTTAGCAATTTCTATTTATGGAATTATTTTCAAACAATCATATTTAATTTATTTGGCACCGAAAGACACTATCGCCTTTAAAAATTTTGACATTAAAAAAACATGAAAAATCAGACAGCAAAAGTTTTATTTAAACCTGAAATTATATATTTCAATGAAACTCAGTTGACATGTCAATGTCATGTAGCAGAATCCATGTTCCCGGTTCATCATCTAGGTCAGGGTTTCCCAATGGGAGCGATATGGCCCAATTGGGAGCCACTGAAAGCTTCATAATTTGCTTCATTTTATCCCATAGGTGCAAATGTTAAATTATTTTGAACTGCTCAAATTAAACGAAGAAATGTCTAAATCAAAAAGTAAAATATGGAAAGGAGATAGATACCCCCGCCGAGATCTTTTGAATGCAAAAAAAAAAAAATCTCTCGAATTGGACAATTCCTTTAAAAGTTATTTGGGGGAGAGTGGGCTTATAGCATAAATATAAGCACGGATTACCCTTATAGCATAAGCAGAGCGGTAAGTCGTGCTCGTGGGCGCATGACGGTCCCGTCTGTGCATCCCTCGTAAACAAGTTGTTCTCTGTCTGGTTAAAGTAACGAGAAAGAGAGATGCCTTAAGAACTCCGTCTTGCGTGGTGAAGATGGAATAGAGTTGGGGGATAGAAGCACATTTTACCCATCTCAAAACCCTACTTTTAAATTTCTTATTTTCACTTTATTTAATTACTTCACTTATTTTTGACTTTTTCTTCTTCTTAACGATATTTTTACGATACCATTACACTTTCTTTCATTCATTTTTTTTTTTTTTTTTTTTTACTTTTACGGGAAAGTAGGCTAAAAACGAAATGTTCGCATTTCAATAAATATTTGTTCTAAAAGCACTAGTTTGCAGGTTATTTCTTTGAAACGAAATTTGCAATTTTTTAAGTTGAATACGATTTTAGCCATTAATATAACTCGCTCTATTATATTCTTCTATTTTTAGTCTCTAGCATTTTTTTTATTTTTTAAATGCAAAGAACTTTGACTGCAGGTATTCCCCTTGAAGTTCTCTTTCATGTGGCTAGTATAAGAAAATCTCTGTTTAAGCGTGCACTATCTGAGGGCACGTAAAAGATATCTATGTTGGGCTGTACGTTTTCAAACGTTCTTTTTAGAGCATCGTTCGCTTCCTTCCACTCAAATTATTATCCACGTTTACCCAGCAATCTCGAACCGCAAACACCTTGCCTACTTTTCCGCAAGATTTCACCGGACAACTCTCTCTCTCTTTCTCTCTCTCTCTTTCATTCGAAGAAACCGCACTCGCAATTCCCCTGGCAAAAGTGGCGGCCGTTTTGTCCGAGAGGTGGTTCTGCGCCGTCGGACCGTGACATTACAAAGTATTAGGACACGGACGCAGAGCGGTAAGTCGTGCTCGTGGGCGCATGACGGCCCCGTCTGTGCATCCCTCGTAAACAAGTTGTTCTCTGTCTGGTTAAAGTAACGAGAAAGAGAGATGCCTTAAGAGCTCCGTCTTGCGTGGTGAAGATGGAAGTGGTTCTGATTTATGGATGTCTAATTGGCGGATCTATCAAAGGACCTCGGAACAAATTGTAACGCACCACGAGGCATGAAATGAGAGCTATTCGTTTTCGTCCAGGGAGAAAGGGAGGCTACGAAACGAGTGATGAAAATTAAAATGATTTGTCGATTACTTTCGGATGTGGTTTGCAGGTCATTTGCCCTGGTACGAGCAATAAAATCGCTTTATTACACTAAGAGATTTGTCGTAGAGTTTGAAAATGATGGAAACGGTAAATTATTAAAGAACTCAACAAACCGATTTGTTGAATTAATAATGCAGTTGAACTTTTTTAATACGAACACGGTTAATACGAAATCACGGATAAAACGAACATATTGTTCATTAAGTTTTGTTTACTATTTAGTTACACTAAATATCTCACGCATATTACGAAGACTAAAATACAAATATCGGCTAAGACGAACAAAATTCCTGACCTAGTCACGAAAAATTTTCTCGATTGCATATAATTATTATTATTATTATTTTAGAAATTGTTGGTTATTTTGAGTCATTGTAAGCCACCAAGTACGTATTTCGAATCATGCGTTGAATCCTTCTAGGTAGAGAATAAAGCGCATGCACGTGTTGACTTTCGGACAGGTCAGTCTTCTCAGGGATCAAACCCTCTATCGTCGAATCATTCTTAAATAGTAGTAATTATTTTTAAAATATAAACGTGCATTTCTGATACTTTTTTTTTTCGTTACAATTTGACTTATTTACCGTTGTTACGAGTAACGGCTGATACGAACAAATTCGCGAATTTTAGGCATTTCGTATTAAGCGAGTACAACTGTAGTTCCTTCAATTATATAGTGATAGGATTAATGGATTGGAATGGTGATATGGCCTGTCTAGAAAGGAAAATAATTTGCTTTTCCCAGAAGAAAGTTTAATGCAAAGTTGGAAGAAGAGAAGTTGTTTTCGAATCTTGTTCGGTTTTGTTTCTTTGCTGATCACTGTGTCGAATCTTGGTGTTTTGATGCAGTTCGACCACGGAATTTTGACATTTGGACGCTTCTGCGCATGGCAGAAAAGAAATGAATCCATTCGATTTTAAGGAAGTTAGTTTTGCTTTACGTTTATTTTGAACGTGAACCGGAATGTGTGATTCGTTGTTTGTTGACAGAAACTGAATTTACAAACTGGCATATAGCATCAGTTCGGAAGAATTCAAGTGGGCTATACGAACTAGAACAAGAACAAAATCGGCACATTCTTTATTCCAGTAGTTCCTCCCTTGAACATGAATGGATTCTTCTTGGCACTCCGCCAGGCGGATTGCTTTGGTTGATGGTAGAACTGTAATAAATACATTTCTACTGTTTTGTGTACTACTGTAGAAACTTCATCTGCTGTAGAAACATATTTATTGTCAAAACACCAAATTTCGGAAATTTACTCCTTCCCAAAGAAAGTTTAATTCAGTGTGATAAGAAATGAAGTTGATTTCGAATATCGTTAGGTTTTGTTTCTTGGCTAATCGCTATGGTGAAACAGTAAAAACATATTTATTATCAAAGCGGAAGTTTCGGTAAGTTCATGTTGTCTAGTTCTATAGTCTAGTCATAGTGCAAATGAGCCTTGTATTATCTAGATGCCATTGTTAAAGAATTGAAAAAGCTTTTTGACTCTTTTAAGTTGACTGATTTTTAACCGTTCACTAAAAAAATCGCATAAAATTTACTGGTTTAAACCGGCAACTGGGTTGGTTGTGGAAAACCGTAAGAGTTACGAAGTAAATCCATAGTTGAAAAATTTTTTTACCGTGCGGGAATAATTTTACGGTAAAAAACCGTTGCGACTACGGATTTACTTCGTAACTCTTACGGTTTTCCACAACCAACCCAGCTGCCGGTTTGAAACTGTAAATTTTACGGGATTTTTTTTTCTGCTATTTAGTTATTCCTCTTTCACTAGACAATTTGAGTATCACCAGAAACCTCTAGTCAAAGTAGATGCGAATATTCCACTCAGTTCGGAACAATTTCGTGTTGAAAGTGGAATGAATAGTTGGGAAAATTTCCAAATTAATGATAAAGAATAATTAATTATAACTATAAGGATCAGGTAGTGACTGTCTCAGAAAAATAATCAAAGCTCCTTTATCCCAAAGCATCTTCAGTTTTAAACTCGGAGCAATACTATGAGTTAAATGTTTCAGCAAGTACACTTCCCCCGCTTTGTAAATCCTTTTCATCCAGAAGATCTCTCTCTCTCTCTCTCTCTCTCTCTCTTTTTTCCAATCAATGTGCGGTTTAATTTATGGACTGAGACATAAAGTTGGAAACAGTAGCTTGCACAAATAAGAAATAATTTCTAAATGTAGGCAATAAATCAGCAGAAGAAAGCAAGTATGGTTATTGCATTGGCTTTTTTTTAAATATAAGAATGTGTTATTATTTTTATTCGTTCGTTCGAGTTTTCAGTTTTCAAATCTTACTGAAAATTGTGAGTGTGAAAACGAAGGAATAATTCCTGTCACGAACTGTATCATAAACTTGGAAAAATTGTGAAATCAAAGAGTCGAAACATTTTTATATTGTTTTAGGAATTCAAACACATAATCTTTCATCTTGTGAGACAAGATAATCTTTCATCTTGTCTTTTTTTTTTCCTTCGCTCCTATCACTTAGTCATTCAAAGTAGATTTACTGAGAAATTTCAGCTTTGAGTTGTGTTTTGAATGTAAAAATTTTAAAAATATATAAAAATTCTATACATTTTTTCAATAAAAATATTTTATGAAAATGTGCTTACAGATGAGAAATTCTTGGTAGTAATCTATTGGAAACTATTCTCGAGAATGTTCTCGGAAACTTCCAAATGAAGGAGAATAATATCTTAAGATTTAGTTAAAATATTATTGCATACACAATTTAGATGTGAATAAACAGCTTCAAAATAAAAAAAAACTAAATAAATATCTCAACTTACTGAATAAACATTAACTTTAACGTTTTTTTAGTTGTTTTTAAGATATTCCTGGAAGCAAAAATATATATATACTCAAATAATTATTTAGTTCTTATAAGCAATTCTAGTAGTTTTTCTCTGCTATTCGGCTGAAAATGAAGTTTTTGCAAGAAATACCCTTTGGAAGTACTTGCGTCTAAATTAAACTAATCACGTTTCAATTTCTTTTCCACAATAATTTGAAGGGAATGATGTGTTTGAGGTTTTATTATCGATATTTTTTTTTAATTTAAAGTTCGTTTCTCCCTAATTTTCACGCGCACACACATACACACACACTGATATATATATATATATATATATATATATATATAGGCTCTTGTCTTGGGTGTCTAGGGGTTTCTAAAATCATAACTCACTATAAAGATATAAAAACTGACTATATTTACACTTTCCTATTTACAAAACTATATACAGAACAGCTTCAATTATGAACAACATCATCCGAGCACCGCAGCGCTTACGTCCACACTGAACGGAGTCTTACTCAAACTAACTGCTTGCGCTCCCTATCGCCAGAGGGCGATGCTGTCAATGTCTCTTCGCACTCGCATCCTACATATATATATATATATATATATATATATACATATAGAAGGTTTCATGCTATTCGCGATAGTGAAAATTGTACGTCACTTCATTTAAGGCAGGAGCAACTTTAAAAGGCTCAAAAAAAAGAAAAAAAGATTTTTTTTTTTTTTATTGCTAAAACCTGTTCTTAATATATCTAAGAATATGTATGTAAAGTTATAGAGGCTAATTCTCAATATTTTCAAAAATACAGCTCTAAACGTGACCGTGTCGAGCAGGCATACGAGCGCTCGGGCAGCTGCAGCGCGTATTATGTATGTCAAAAAAGGTTGCAACTGCATCAAAATGAGTTTTGAGTTTTTTAAGGAAGTCGAGGGTTTACTATATGGCGCAGGAATAGCTGATTAGCATATCATCACTGTAAGGAATAGAAAATTAACATTTTTCCGATCGTAAACTTTCAAGCGCGTTTTCTCGAGTTTTTGTTTTTATGACTTTTCTAAACTGGCGGGAGTGATTGCGAGAAAACTAGAAGACCAATCAAAACAAAAAATAGACTTGTTAGCTTCAGTTTTGTATTCTCTTCCATTTGCACTAAAAAGTTTCATGAAAAAAAAATTCTGAACAACTTTTTTAGCAACTTGAAATGATTTTTTTATTGTTCCAGACGACACATTTTTTTTTTCAAACCCGAGAAAAATTTTTAATTTAACAAATTTTCGGGTTTTTCTTAGTTTATCTAGAAGATAAATTTTTGATTTTTTTTCTTTTTTAGACGAAAATTACGAGCTCCATCGTGCCCCCCAAATGGAGACTGCAATTGCAAGGTATTGCAGAAATGTGTATAAAAATCTGCTGCATTTGAATATTTTTCTCTTAATTTTTTTTTTTTTTTTTTTACTGATCTGAAAACTTCGCTAGACTCAAAGAAAAAAAAAACGATTTATCTGGACCTTCTAAAGCAAGCTCCGGCCTTAAATAAGCGTCATTAAGTACATGGAGATATCCTTCTTTCATACTCATCCTTTCTCTATTTCTATAGCTATCATTTTTATATTAGGCGTATTGCACGCCACCCTAAATTTCGATCTTACTTTTTCTATTAAAACTTCGGGTTATTCGCCAGCAGCGACGCACCCAGGATCTTGCTCTAGGGGGGACCCCGGCAAAACTACGGATAAACCGGATATTCAGTGTCTCTTACGTGACTTTTGAGTTCCAGACGTCCGGCTGTGGCGTTTGAAACCGGTATATCTTGTACCTGATAACCGGATATTTCGTGCAAACGCGCGGTCGGATACCAGATATCCGAAGCCTCTTGAGGCCCCGTCGGTGCGCCCCTCTACGCCAGAGTATACTACTAAGCCCAGAAATCTCAATAACGGGGCAGACACTTGTTTCGAGTTTAGTAAGGAATTCCAAGAAGAAAGTAATGAGTTTTAGTATGAGAAATCCATGCAGATAAACCTCAGATATTTTGGTCGATAAATATAGTTCAGAGTTTCCCTAATTTCGACACGAATTTATTTGTGTCACAAAACTTTTTTCTCATCTTGCAGGAAATTGCTGTTGCCGCCCATAGGGAAAAGATATCTTTAACAGTCTGAAACTTATTACTAAATCGCTTTGGGATTGCTTGGCGACGTTAGGTTTGGGATCTCGTCCAAGCGTCATCTTGGGTTTACCATTTCCTAAGCCTCTGCTATCCAATCAAGATTTATATAGTAGAATCAGGAATTAACACTCTCTTGGGGAACATCAAGGGATGGGATAAAGAAAACGTTCGGATACCCCTAACGGAATGCAAGTCAATAAAGAAGCAACTGCTCCAGACAGGCGGCATTAAGCCGAATCTAGGAAGAGGACTGTGGGAAAAGAGGGTTAGTTTGTTCTATTGGAAATATCTTAAGGTTGTTTGTGACGATGATATCCGTCCGAGAAAAAGCGAAATTGTTTAAGAACTACAGTATAATTCTCTGCAGTAACAAATACGTTACGATTCGTAAAATATTTTGTGTTATCTTTCTAGCCAGAAATGCGTAGCTGTTGAATAACCGTTGTAATATTACTGAAAATCAGTCACTTTTTCTTTCGATAATTTTATGGATGACACGAGAAGCGCAATTGTTGAAGAACTCTAGCAGGAGCATCTTTTTTAAATGAACACATTAAACTTTTGTTCTTTCTATTTTACTATTTTTCAATAGGAAAAGTTAAAAACTAATGTAAAAATTACTTTTCATCATATAAGTCTGATAATAGAACGCAATTTATCATAAAAATAAGGCTATTATACTAACTGAATATATTTATGCAAATTGTACATCATTGTAATGCCGCTTTAAAAAAAATCTGAAAAATGAAGCATTGTTTCCATTCTTAACGTTTGCATGATTAACTGTAAAAAACCCACAAGAATTGAAAATATTATTTCGGAGGAATTATTAGAACTTATTTAAAATAGTGATTCCATTAAGTTATTTTTTTTCTTTTTATTTTCTTTCTTTGAGTTAAATAGAAACAGTACATGGTGATCACGCATTTTCATTTGCTGCTTAAAACTGATAAATTCGGTTTTTAACTTGGTGTCTAATGTCTTCGATTTAAGTTTTATGATATTTATTTTTTAAAAAAATATTTTTAGGCTTAATATTCCGGCCAATTGTAAAATAATGTTGTGTATACATTTGCATAAGGCAATACTGCCCTCATAATTCGATGGGTATTCACTCTATAAAATCATAACCTGCTTCGACCCCTATTAGAGTTTCTGCGAAATACAAACTGCTGTAATCGAGTAACAAATAAGCAAATACATTAATGAAATTATTAAGACATAAACTAAATTATAGTATAGTAAACATAATGAGTATGAAAATAAAACAAATAACCGAGTAACAGAGAGTTTTGTTTGCGAATTAAAATATAATATAAATAGAACTGCACAGCATGCGTAAACATGCACAAGACCTATAATACCTTTGCATAAATGTCACAAATTGATATAATTTCTATGGAAAAAAAGCTCTTTTTTGCATAGAAGGAAAATTACATCGTCAAATATATTAAGATCTGTAAAGCTGCAAATATATTATTGCTTCAAAATTTTTAAACAGATATGAAATAGTCATTTATATTTCGATGAAAATGTTTTTCCTCATAAAAGTCTAACAATTTTAGCAATTATTCTGCAAAAAATCTAAAAAGATTCTGTTAGGTATTTCATTGACGCTTTGTAAATAGCTTTACGCATATTATAAAACATTTTATTTGTTTTATATTTTTTGTAAAGATCTCTAAATATATTTGAAAAGAAATGCATAAACAATCTTTTTATTTAAACATTAAAAAAAAAGCGAATCATGATGCTATCAGATTCTAAGAAGAAAATTTTAATTTTCGCAATTATGAAAGATAGCTAAAAAGAAAAAAAAATCACTGCAAGTAATAAATTAAACGAACTTCTATTTTAAAAAAAGTTGCAACTTATTATAAAAACTCTTTTTAAGCAATATAATGTCATTTGTTCCTTAAAAGACTAACGATGCGTAATGCTAGCCGTTCAACGTTCATTGAAAAAGAAATCTTGATTTCCTAGTCCTTACTGATGAGTCCAGATCACACTGGGATCCGTCTGGCGCCAGAAGACATTCTGTTCCAATTTTAGCCATCTTGGTGATCATTCCCAAGCGTGTGATTTCCGATCAAAATTTATATTCTGTAGTCGGGAATGAACTCCTGGGAAATGTGAGAGAATGAGTATGTAATGGGTGGCAATAGGATATGTCCTTCCAATGCAACCCAATAAAACGGGAATTAACCGAAGGGACACTATTAAGTCGCATTTAAAAGGAAATTAAATAGTTCGCCGTTAATCAATTTAGAAATTATTTTCGAGTACTTCAATTACAGTTAGTGCTGTATAAAGACATAAACATAGATGCATATGCTTAAAAACAAATATTAATTATATAAAATATTTTTTATAAAGAAATAGAACCGACTTCAAATCAAAAATTGCGCTAAAAAATGAAAAATTAATTAATTCTTTAAACAACATCTATGTGACTTTTAAACATAGTTTTAGAAGTCGGGGCAATATTAGGATAGATAAAATCTTTTGTAATCATGAATCAACTACAAATGTATATATATATTCCCAGAATGAACAACAGTTCCCATATGAAGTAGCAAATAGTGTAATGGTAATTAGACTCTTAATTTTGCACCGACTTCTAAAACTATGTTTAAAAGTCACATAGATGTTGTTCAAAGAATCAATTTATTTTTCACTTTTTAGCGCAATTTATGGTTTGAAGTCGGTTCTATTTTTTTATAAAAATTATTTTTTTTTTTTTTTTTAGTGCAAATACATTTTTATATGAATACTCTATTTTTAAAAAATCCATATCAAAGGGCAAACCTTCTTTGAATGAATGGCGCTAAAACAAACTAATCATTTGTATGATAACTTTGGTTTTGAAGTCGATTATAGCAAACAAAATGATTGGATTTAATTTTTCCCTCAGAGAAGCCTTTAGTCAAACTCTTGCTGTAATTGCTTTTAATATTATAGCACAATGGCAACAAACACTTTTTAACAATGATTTTTCCCAACAAAGAAAAATCAAGCCAAGCCTTTCCAATTAAAATAAAAAATACTTATTTTTCACCTGCAGCGTTTTTTCTAAAAAACAAATGTAGTCAAATTTATTTGCGATATTTGAGTTAGACGGCTCTCTATCGATTAAAGAAAAAGATCGTCAAAATCGTTTCATTTAGTCAAAAGTTATGGATGAAAAAACAAAAAATACTGCATCTCCACCCATAACTTTTTTTCTAATTATCGAACATGGTCAAACGAAGGTACGGAACCTATAGGAAACCACCCTTGATCGATTAAAAAAAATCACGAAAATTGATTCATCCGGTGAGAAGTTATGAATGGACAAACAAACAAAAAAAAACGACATACATACAGTATGAATGTATAACCTCCTTCCTTTGTAAAGTCGGTTAAAAATAATAATAGTAATAATAACAATAATAATTGCTATAAAATAAATCTTTAACTATAAACAAAGTATCTTCTTAAGGAATGAAAAAAAAATCACATTCCATTTTTATGTGAATAAAACTCGTTTTGAAATGAAGAGAGAATAATTTTCTAAAAATTTCATATTCTATAAACATAAAGATATCTTTTAAGGTTAGAAATTCTCTAAAGGAACTCAACTTTTATAAAAAGAGAAAATCACTTTATATAAAACTGATTTTCTCTTTCTCTACAAGTTGAGTCTTTTTTTTTTTCAAACATCATACAAGTTGAAAAATTAAAAGATATATATACTCATCTATTATTTATGTGTATTTATTTCCCTGTATGTGTCTCATATGGCGTAAGCACGCAAATTCTTTCTTTAAAAACAAGTTCTCAAAAATGCATTAGAGGTTGTCAAATATACAGACGGTAATTTTAATATTACATCCTGATATTGCTACTTTAAGTCTTTAAATATTAATAAAGCTCGTGAGACAGAAAGTGTGTTCTAAAAAAAACTATTTTTATGATGCCATTCGGTACATAAGAAACTTTCTATACTCTTTAGTTTTATATTGACAGTGGCGTTTGTTATCTAAAGTCAAACTGACGTCCAAAAGTATGAAGAAAATTAAAGTTCAATTTTTGATGGATGAGTTCCTTTCCGGTTTCATCGAAAACGTTTTTTGCATGAGAATATCAATATAATAAAGAAGATATGAAAATTGATCGAGGAACGTTGGTACTTATCTTGTGTTCTTTTTACAAGAAGTTTTCTTATTTCGCCATTATGATGATAATTCGCATTAAATCGAAGTTTCCTTTCCTTTCCGTGGATGCAGTGCATTAAACTTTTCGAAAAGAAAAACCCTCTGTTATGGATGCTAAATTGTCTGTATCTACTTTCTGCTCTAGAATATAAAAGAAGGAGCAAAATGTTTCGGAAAAGATTTTCGTAATAATATTTTTTATACCTAAGAAACTGAATATATATTAACGTTTCTAGAAGCTGAATTCAATTCAACTTCATCCTTTTAATTGCTAGCGGCTAATTTATTCATAAAATTTCATTCGGATAAGTAATGATGAGCGTTTCTGATAGTTTTAAGGTCATTTATTATGATTCTGATAATTTTAAGGTCAGCACAATAAAAACATGAAAAAAAACGAAGTACTGTGATTTGAAATCCATTCATTCTTAACTTAAAATAGAGTGTTTATTTATCTTTTTTATGTAATAAATGAACATTGCACATTTTTTATTCAGTATTTCCAAAAATATGTTACGATAATTGATCTGTGTTTTTAAATATTGTTACTTATCAAGAGATTTTATCACGCGTTTCAAAATATACATTTTCTTTCTCATTTAGTGATTGATCTTAATTCGCATTAAATCGAAGTTTCCTTTCCTTTCCGAAGGTACATCCCTTAGTTGCCGGTAATGTACAATGCTAAAGTACAATTCAGATACTTAATGGTGTAAGATATCAGGTTTATGAAAATAAACACATGCAATTGGAAAACAACATTCACATTTCATCCGCAATTTGAATGAATGAGGGAGCATAAATTATCTCTCATGAGGATGAGATGGAGTTGTCAATGGAAGAGTCATTCTTTGTTGCTTATTAGAAAGCCAGAATATAATTGCTCGTTTTTGGGCAAGAGTAACTGTGACTGGGAAGATGAAGCAGAAATCGGTGATGCGCCTGAATATCCAACATCTGAATGAAAAAGACCAATATAAGGAAGGTTTCATGATATTCGATAATGAATATTGAACGTCATTTCATTTTAACAAGCGTCATTAAGTACATGGAGACCTCTATTGTTTATACTCAACCCTTCTTTATTTTTATAGCCATCATTTTTGTACCCGGTGTATAACTCGCTCCACACTAAACAACAATTCAACTACTTCCACGTACACCCAAGTTTTTGTTCTACGGGGGACCATGGCCAAGAATACGGATAAACCGGATATTCGGTGTCTCATATGTGACTTTTGCGTACTGGACATCCGGCTCTAGATTTTGAAAACTAAATTCTATATCGGATAACCAGATTTTTCGTGCATCAGGTTCCGATTATTTAAAAAAGTGGTCACATACCGGATATCCGATGTCATTTGAGGGGGACTAGTCCCATTGTCCGCCCCCCATCGGTGTGCGCCTGTACGCCAAAGTATACTAATAACCACAGAAATCTGAAGGCATTCCCTCAGACATATTAACTGATAAGTGTAGTTCACAATTGTTGTAAGTGCGACACAAATTTATTTATGTCACCAAACTTGTTTTTGATCTTGCAGTAAATTGCTGTTGAAGCCGATAGGGAAAAGATATCTTTAACAGTCTGAAACTTATTACTAAGTCGCTTTGGGATTGCTTGGCGACGTTAGGTTTGGGAGCTCGTCCAAGCGTCATGTTGGTTTACCATTTCCTACACCTCTGGTATCCAATCAAGATTTATATAGTAAAATCAGGAATTGTTACCCTATAATGTGTATAACATGCACACATTATCCCATGTGAAACAGAAGATTCCTTTCTCAGTGCTTGTTGCAGCCCAGAAGTATTGAGCCTTCATGCAATAGTAGCTTGATACTGGAAAGCAAACTCAGGCAATTTTCAACAAACCTCTGCTGTCAGCTATGGTTGAAATCATTTAATCATTGAAATAGCCAAAACCTTGGCTGCTATTGCATTTCAAAAAAACTTTAATCATTTTATGGAAGTGACAAGTACACTTCATCTAAAACTCGTATATGCTATTTCCAGAGAAGAGAAGGAAGAAAATATACCGTCGCGCCGAACCAAGACCAGCACCTCGCCGGCGCCACACTCGTCGAATGTTTATTTACTGGAGAGACGTGTATGTCCCGTTGATTGCGTTCACCCTCAGCCTCTTATAATCCCTCTTTCTCTCCATCCTCCAGGAAAAAGCAGTGAGTGAGTGAGAAAGAGAAATTTAATTTCTCCCGTCACTCTAGCCTCCGCGCGGAATTTAATAAATTTCTCGCCGCAAAAGAGCGATAGAAGAGCAGGCGCGGAGTCGGAAAAAGCAGATTTTCGAGTGGACCTATGTGTCCATCCCCCTGCATACACACTTGAGTTTTGGCGGCTACAGGTTTTCGCCATTTAGCGTTCGGCCACTTAAGCCGTCTCCAGCTTTTGTTTACTTTAGATTTTTTCTCACTTTCGAGGTTTTTATTTTAAATGAAAAGGGAAGGACTCCATATTAAAAAGAAGCAACAGGTAATTTTTTGCTCCTTTTTAATATCTTTTTCAGTTGAGATTGAAAATGAATAATTTTAACTTTTAACTTAATTAATGCGCTAATTTTATACAAGCAAAAGTTTAAAACTTTTTAGGAAATACAATTAAAAATGTTTGAAAGTTATATAAATGTGTTGATATCAATTTGACAAGCAACCATGTAATAAACTATCGTATAAGTAATAATTGTTCTTAAAATTACTCTGTCGTTAGAATAAAAGTTGTAGCGATAGACTGCATATATTAATATTTATTAAAAAACCCGCTTTGTCTTTATTCTTTTAGGTAACTTTGAAGATTCTATTTGAATTTTAAGTTGTTTTTTAATGTTGCAATCGAAGTGACCATGAGTCATATTTACTGTATTCTGTTCTTCAGTGTAGGCATCATCTTAACGAAATATGTGAGGAACATTCATGTTACGTTATTTAAGTCTTACACTGATGATAAAACATTTTTTTTTAAGACTGAGCTAAGAACTGCAGTCTAAATGAAGAGATGCTCCTACAGGAGCATCTTTGCTCTAGTGCAAGTAATGTCTAATTTCTTGTTGCCTTGGTCGCATTCATGCATGCTCCTAGCAACTGCGTGTCATCTTTTATCGCATATTATACCGGCACGTCCTATAAATAGTTTCTTGCCCAACTGAAGTTTAACAGTTGCTTGTTACATTTGAGGCTTTTCCACACTGTTTGTTACAACTAAATTTCATTGATCTCTACTCGTGGCAATTAAATCTCATTCTTCATGCTTATTTTCACTCATTCGCACTCCTTGTTGTTTGTTGCAACTGAGATGCGTTTTCATAGCTTCATAAAAATAAATCTCCCTCATTGTTGCTTTCTAAACTCAATCTAATTTATTCTTGCTTGTTTTCGTTGCTTATTGTAACTAAGCCTCATGCTCCATTGCTAGATTTAAAAAGTAATAATGTGCGTAATAGTTCATTTTTGCTTTCTGCAACGAAGTCTCGTAATTCTTATTATATGTCTTGCAAATTAGTCTCTTCTTCAATGCTTGTAGCTGCTTATTATTATTCCTTATTTTCGCATCGCTTGACTTAGCTGAGCTTATTTTTACTGCGTGTTCAATTGACTAAATTGTCATTGAACACGCAATAGGCTCATTAAAATAATATCTGGATATTTAGCTTTTGCTTTTAAAACTCTATCCAGAAGATCCTGTCCAGAAGAGATTATTAGACTGAGCTAAAAACTTTTCACGTTCAAGTGTACTTGGAGAAATTAAATAAAAATCTATCAAAAAAGGTTAAATCATTTCGTACAAGGAAACTTAATTATTGGATCGTAATAAGAGAGGTAAAAAAATATTATTGCATTTAGAACATATAACGTGAACACCTGAATAAATGGTTGAGTTTCAGTTGAAATTTTCCGTAAGGGAAAAACCTAAAAGATATATTTAGTAGATATAGAAGTTATACATTTTCCGTTTTATAATGCTATTACTCTCACACAACTCTGTAAATAATGCAAGTTAATGTTGCAGCAATGTGTGGTGCAACTTTTCGAGTTGCACCAAAGTTAAGATAATTGAAAGTTTATGCTGCTTTCACCATAATTGATGGGCATATTGGAAAATGCTATTAAAAGTACACTATGTATAACGCAAAAATACATTATTTTATAGTAAAAAATATAACATTTTTAAATAATGCTATTTAAAATGCTATAAATTTCTAGTCGTGGTGTAACTTATTGCTCAAATATGCTCAGTGCGATACCTTTAACTTGTTTAAAATATGTCTTCACTAGTTGATCCGTATCCGCTTAATGGTGGATGCTGTTACTCCAGTTAACTGTTCGAGTCCAGCAACGCTAAAAAATTTGATAGCATGTTGTAGGCGAATAAATAAATATGAGCTGTGAGATTGCTAGTTACAGAGAAGAATGTTTATTGGCTTATCAAAGTATAGGGAAATTGAACGCCGTCCTTTTAGTCGCAAATTTGCGCGATATTTTGGTGTAATATACCATTAAATTTTCAGTGTAGTAACATTAGTATGTCTTATTGTTTTTTAATTGTATCTCTTAAATATTATTGAACAGCACTCTATTCTTTGAGCTTGTGTTTATTTTTTTCTTTTTCAAACTTATTGTGCCTGCTCCTACTGTAATCCTCTGATAGGGATAGAAAATTGCCATAAATGCGTTCTCCATCTCAAACACACTATACCATAACAAAGCATAGAAATCTTCACCCCTGGTTACTAATCCAAATGTTGATTCAAGTCGCGGGGCAAGCAACAGTTCCGTCGAAGTTTGTTTACTCTCTTCGCACTCAGTCACATTCTCCCAGCCTTGACATTTAGCCAAAAGGGAATGGCATCGTATCGTAATGAGATTACGATGAAGGCCTAATTGGTGCCGCATCGTCATCGTAATAGGAACGTCGAGGGGACTGTGACGCCGGATTAAGTGGTAGACGCTCGGACTGGGAGTACTAGATGGGGGTTCTTTCGGTTGGAAGAGATTTAGAGTTTACGTAAAAGGGGGGTTTTGCTCAATGGTAGTATGTTATGTTAAGAACAGATGGTTGGAGCGTTGTAGGACTTCTCGTATTTAAGGCTGTGTCGGAAAATAATCGCATTCTGATATAATCTGCAGACATCAACGGAAGAAAAAAACTTCAGCGGAATACACTGGAATTCCGTAAACAGCCATACAATTAATATATTAGGGGGAAAATCCTCGGAGTTTGAAAATTTATTTAAAAACTTCAAGTCTCTTTAAATAAGCATATTCATTGGTGACCACTGTTTAACGTTAGGAGTTCAAAATTTTCCAATATTGGAAAAGGGGATCTTTGTGATCCCGAAACGCATGTATGCAATATTCTTGAAGTTTTCTGCCTTGATTACTTACTTTATTATTTACTTCAGAACATTTTCGATTTGTACGTTTTTTGCACTTTTGTGCTGAAAGTTAAAAGAAGTTTTGCGAATAAAGTTAACCTCATGGTCTCCATATCTAAAGAAGGATATTTCCTTATTGTAAAGTATTCAAAAGAGGGTTTCTAAGTTGGTAAGTGGTCTCTCAGATTATGAGGCCAAGCTAAAAAGGCTCAGTATGTATATTCTCGAGCAAAAGAGGGTTAGAGAGGCCATGGTTCAATTATTTACATTCATTAAAAGGGAAAATGTTGGTGGGCTGCATTTTTGCGCAGAGTTTAGAACGAGAAGTCATTGTTTTAAGCATTTCCGGTTAATCTTGAATTAGGAAAAATTACTACTTCAATAGGGTTGTAGGCAGTTAGAATAGAAGCGACTGCTACTTGCAGTGGGGTAAAAACTTTTAAGAGGGCTCTTGATGTTCATTAGCGATTAGTAAATTGACTAGGACCAGCCTAGCTGGGCCCAGAGCCTCTTGCGGGTTGTAACATTTGTATTTGTATCATTCGCAATTTCTCTTATTTGAGATTGTGTTGAAAACATTTTTTTTTTTTTTTTTTTTTTTTTAAAACATGAACATTTTTAAAAAATATCTCAAAACATCATGAATATCTTCTAAAATGACACCAACAACCAATTATAGGAGTTTGGCACAAGGTTTGAGAAATTCCAGGTTGTGAATATACTTGTATTTAGTTTTGTTTCGAGGAATGGAAAAGAAAAACTATTTATAGAAACAAATTGCAGTTTTTCGAAAACTTAACATTTAGGAAAATTGGATATTGATTGATTTAATCAAAGTGAAATGAAATCAAAAAACAGTTTTCTTTTTTTTTTAATGCAAATTGTCATAAATAAAATTTTTAATGTTGTTTACTTTTATCATCATTTGTTTGGCCAAATATTGAATGTCAGAGCTTTTTCTTATTTGGTTACTACAATGTAAAAAATATTTGCCCGAAAATACATGAGAATATCTTGGAAATCCTTTATCCCGAGTCTGACTGGGGATACTGAGACCTACTAACAACAAACTACAAAGTCTTTAAAAAAGGAAATTACTGAGATTAAAAAAAAAGAAGAATACATTCTGGAAATAGAGCAACATACATGTGCCACACTAGTGACGCCATCTGGGAGTAATCTTAATTTCTATTTCTGGCACATAAAGTCGAAGGTGAGCCCGCTCGGTCAATGATGCCTTTAGAGTTAATAAGGCTGGCCGCCGAAGGCTAGCAGTCCGTTCAAATGGAACTGACGTTAAATTACACGCTAACAATACATAATGGATTTTTAAGTTTTTAAACTGCTAGTCACAGATCTCAGTCGTATATTTTTCATTTGTTTACAACTTTTAAACTGGTACTCCCAACCCTTAAGTGTTTAGTTTTGCGTAACTCAAAAAATCTTTCTCTGCAGTTTTACAAAGTGCAGTGAAACAAAACTTTTCTGTAGAAACTGTTTTCAAGAAACAAGATTATTTGATTTAAAACAAGTTCTTCTTAAATCCAACGAAGAACTTCGTAAAAACACTTGAAATGTCAAGCTTTAGAATTAAGTGTGAATATTTTTATCTGTCTCACTATCTTCTTATTCTTCCGCTTTGAAGAGGCAGAAATTTAAACCTATTTGTGTAAAAAGCTGTCATCTGTGCATCCGGTATGATTCTGCGAAATGTCGTTATTCAAAATCGTGCTCTGAATAAAATTGGTCGGTAAGAAAGAAATCCGAGAACTTAGCGAAAAAGGGGACATGAAGAGATTACTTAGAAATCATTTGACGGAAAATTTCATTTTTTGCTAGTTATATTTCTCGAAGATAGATTTCAACGGTAGCAATGAGCAAGAACTGGTGTACTTGTGTACTATTTCAAAACCAGTTTTCTTGTCATGGAATAATTTATACTTAAATGTCACATGCGTAATTATGTATATAATTATGAAACAAATTAAAATATGCATCAAATTTGTACCTTGCTTGAGTTTGCTTTCTTGTAGGAAGAAAAATACCGTGTGTGGGAAAAATATTGTGTTTTTTGAGATTCATATCTTTATTCTGGTCCTGCCAATACCTTGAGCTTGCTTGATATTTAATTCAGGATCTGTTCCCGAAAACGAGAAAAAAACTAAACTTCTCCAGATCAAATTTTCTCTTCTAAATTCATTTTATTCAGCTTATGTCCTAGGCTGAATTACTGAATACCGAATATTCTACCTGATGAACGAATTTAGAGCGAACCATTTTGTACTTTCTTTACCGCTGCAGTTTTTTCTTTTCTTTTTTTTTTTTTTTTCGCTTTTCGTTGGCGTATGGAAATATTTGGCATTAAGACCTCAACAAAAAAAGAATAAACGTTAAGAAAGAGCAGTGCACCGTGTGATTTAACTGCTTTGTTAGCTTAAATAAAAACGTTTGATATCATTAATTTAAGCAGCAAAATTTATCCTTATTTGACACTATTTTTAGGAAGTATAATCAAATTAATTTATTTGAAACATTTATCCTTCGTTAAAATGTTGTTCATTTCATAATTGGTTCAAAAACTATGTATGTTTCAAAAACATATTCCAAAATTAGTCTATTTATGTGTTTAGCATAAGATTTACGATAGGCAACCTTACCAATGGGCTGCGCAACCTCTCATAGTACAGAAAAACAATGGAAACAATGCTCAATCTATCCTCAGTAACAGGTTTGAAAATCCTCACATTTTGGTAGGAGATTATTCAACGTATTCACTTCTAGAAAGAATCGTAAGTACTTGCATCGTTACGCAAGGTTAGTAGATTACAGAAAAAACGTTTAATTTAAAAATATTTTGTAGCACTGTCATCAATAGAGTTCATAGGAAGCGTTATGAAAATTCAAGTCTTGGAGGAAAAAATATGGTAAACTACGCAGCATCACAGACGTTCAGAAAATCCAACCAATGAATTCCAGTAGGTACTACACCTATCTGGAGGGTGCTCCTGTCTGGAGTTGCCTGTGCGCTCAAACTTCCCCCTCCCTTCCATGTGCGCAATATCTTCAGGCTTTACCTTATTTACTTCTTGTTTTTCAATTTGTTGATTTTTACTTTCTGTCCCCAGATAAATCTTTCAAAAAAAATCTGCAATATAAAAATCCTGAAAGCCCCCAATGGCTGGCTGGCTAGCAGACTAAGTTTGATGACAGTATCCATTCAAAGCAACCTTGTACTTTAACTCATACACGTTTCCTGGCAAAAAAGGTTTAAAAAACAAAAAAAAAATAAAGAAAACTTTTACTAAGCAACTCTAAGTTGGTACCGCTGCACTGCTAAGGGCTACACTGAGAGAAGAGGCTGTTCATGAAATCAACTTTACGTTGCTAAGTTAAAAAAAATAATAATAACTGTGATTGTTACAACTAAACTATTTTCGCTAATTTTAATACATTTAATTTTAAACATGAGTTATACTCATTATAATCATTATTTTTTCACACATGTTTCACCCACTTGCTTTCGTTTCTCACGCTTACTTTCGTTTTCCACACTTACTTTCGTTTTGCACATTTACTTTCGTTTTTGCACACTAACTTATGTGACATTTTTTATATCAAGATCGAACAAATACAAAACTATAATGCATGCATCACCGATAGCTATCATGCATCTAGGGTGTATTGAGAAAATTCTACTCCTTTAAAAAATACCACGATTTGGAAAAAAAATTTCTTACCCCATAGAGTATTTATTTTACCGCTTCATCTTTAGCAGAAGTCGTGTGCATAAACTCAGCGCTAACTAAAAGTATTTAAACGGACTTAAAGAGAAATGAAGAAATAAAAGTCCACTTGTTTATCTTCCATTTTTCTGGAAGAAATCTTAGGGTGTAGCTTTTCTTAATTAAAGATACTTTTGCTTCTACTGGAATCACCTTCTCCGTTTCTCCCTTACCATTTGTTATATCCGATACTTGAGCCCGTAGATCTGTTTAGGATCAAGAAAGTGACAGAATATTGCCCTTCTGGTTTTTCTAAGAAATGAACTTCCACAATCTTGACCAATAACAGCTGCCTCACCCATGAGGTGTGCTACTTCTGGAGCAATCTGTTAAGGAGGATGTTGATGATATAAATCCCCGGTATTAATTTGCTGCAAAAAATGAATGGAAGGAAAAGGAAAGCATTTTAGTTAATAGTGGCATTTTGAAGCTTCACAATATAGAGTTTTTATTAGCATGAGGCAGTACATTTGCATTAAACTTGAAGCTTGAAAACGAAAGAAAGAATTTTTTTAAACTTATTTCTCAATAATATTTTTTAATATTTGACAAATATCACCATTTAAAAAAAACATTTGAATGTTTATTAAGTTTAAATGAAAGACGTTAATTTATTAATAAACGCTTTTAGCATTTGCTGTGCATTATGTTACTTGAATGAAATAACGAATAAAAATAGCATTTAATATTCAGGACAAAAATGAAGAAATGCTCACTGTTTAGTTGGGGAGAAAACGCAACGTCGGGGTTTAGCCGCTGATAGATAGATAACATTATGCTAATGCCAACGATGAATAATTTTCTATCGGTTTCAGATTTGAATTGTTATGAATATAGAAATTGCATCCAAAGATAATAGTTGTAGCAATTAGAAATGGATTAGCCTAAGATCAGAATGGATTTGCCAAATATCTTTTGACCATAACCAATGATATATTTATGGTAATGCCATTCCCACCGAATTAAAACAATGGTAATGCCCTAAAATCCATAACGTCAAAACAATTGGAGAAATAACTGGTAGATTTTGCTTTTTCAAAAATGTTTCTGTTTTATACACTTCGGTACAAATATTAAAAATAGAAAGGCTAAAAGAAAATCTTCAATTCTGCGAAAAATGCTTTTTACCCCGCAGCTTTTTCCAGATTTTTGCAGTTTAAGACAGAGTAGCATACATTCCCTTGTCATTGTTGAGCTTCGCATATAAATAACCACCCATTATATGGTAAATATTTCGGAAATATATTTTTATATAAAAAGCCTTTATTTCTAGTTTTACATCTCATCATGCTCTGAATATAAACGCTTAAAACTAAAGAATGGTTGTCTAATGATAAGAAGATAGTGCTCAATAACAATAAACTTAAATTCTATGAAATAAAAAAAAAATCATGCATTTAAAGTTGTTTAGGTGTTAAATAAGTTCAGTCAATACAAGCATGTAAATTAGTATTTTTACATGAGTAATATCACAATAAAATAAACTAATATAGAAATTATATAAAATAGTGCTAAATAATATTCATGTCATATTAATTAATATTTAAATAATTCTAAATAATATTGATGTTTTATTAAATAATATTTAATTAATGTGAGATAGTGTTTCAAAATTTTATTGACTCGTTATTTTGTCTTTTGAACTAAAATTTCTCGTGAACACAAAGAACAGCGGATATGTAAATGAAAATTTTCTTTCAAAGCTCTCTAGCTAGAACAAATACTCATCCTCTGTTACCACTTGAGTATAAATTATTCTTTTAAACTAAATATCATTACGAAGAGTCACATTAAAATTCATTCGAAGTGCAGTTCAGATGACAAAATATCGATTTTCGTAAGTTCCTTGCTCAGACCAAAACACAGTGGTCCCGGAAGTAAATTTAAAATGTATAGCAGACTGTTGATTGAATCCTAAAAGGCAGAGCAGTTGGTGACAGGCGCGTTTTAATTAGTTGCATTTCCTTGCTTCAAATGCCCGTTTGAAACGAAAATGGATAGAACAAGAAGGGCTGTGAGGCGGGCTTTGTTAGAATGCATTTGGTTCTATTCATGTATATTTGGATGGTTGAAGCTAGTTTGTGTGCTTCGGTTCTCTTAAACCTAATAAAGCGTATTTTCGAGTTAGAAGGTTTAGTTGTCAGAACAAAGTGGATTTTGAAAGGAATGTGATTTTATGCGCCATTAAAGCAATATCTGGAATTAGTTATGGATGCATTATTATGCATTAAGTAATTTTAATTATAAGTAGAGTAACGTTTATGTTGAAGGAGTACAATAACCGAGTTTGTATAATTTAAAATGAAAGTTTTCTTCCTGTGTATCAAATATGTCTGCGCAACAGAACTCTCATCATGTAAAACACCGTAACAATATTTCATAATATTAATATTTTTATTACTGTTATTATAATCTTTAAATGTATTTGATATATTTTTTTTATTACAATTTCAAAATTAGTTTAGACAATTAAAGAAAAGAAAAAAATATCTCATTTTCAAAAATTTTATATCGTTCTGAAGCTGATAACGACTCAATTGCATATTACCGGACTATTTTTTTTCATTATTATTTTGGGCTATTTCGAATTCGGACATGCGGAAATAACGAATGGGTCAGCCCTGAACTCGAGGAGGAGCCACATTTTCCACCGTTGCTGTACTCAAGACAACTTTGGGAAAAGGGCCCCCTTTTTCTGCACCAACCAGGGTTGTGAACAACCAAGCTTGTTCGGTTTACCCCCCCCCCCCCCTCAAAAAAAAAGTAGGCGGAAATACCTGTTTTGTACAAAATAGCATTTTGTCTTTTTTTTTTTTTGGTTTGATGATGAATCAAAAATTTAAAATTAAAAATGCAGAATTTGGTAATAAGAAATAAATATATAGATTATTCTTACTTAAAGAATAACTTTTGCATTAAAATATCACGAGCTTCACTTGAGCTTCATTTGGATGTTTTGCATCTAGAAGCTCCCTGTCGCATTGAAAAAGGGAGTCCAAGCAATCCCGGAACCTATGTGCATTTTAATGCTTATTTGTGCTTTCTTAAGGTGAAATTATTTTTTATTACAGTTTACGTAGCACAAAGTTAATTTATTATTTTAGTAAAAATCATGTTAAAGATCCCGAACTCCTACAGTAGGCTTACTTATGCGATTTTTAAATTGTATAATTGTTTCATATTATGAAATAAACTAATTGCAAGTTTGAATTCACTGCGCTAGTTAATTAAATATTTTTAAGGATCTTGTGATATTTACCAGAACGTAAACGACATACACACTTGTGATTTTTTAAGAAAAAGAATATTTATGTTTTGTGAATCATTGTATCTCCCTCCCCCCTCTCCATCTTTCTCTTAAAAAAGTAATTTAAAAAAATAAAAATAAGTAAATAAAAAGAAGCGGGTCAAAAATATAACTAACTCGAAAAAACTATTTTTAAAAGTAGAACTAAATATTTGATCTTTTAGAAGAAAAAAAAACTTATGCTAACTGTTCATTTCGACATCATTATATGAAAAAATGCTTCCTTTGGTCCTTATTTGCATTCATTTTCGGTTTCCCAACCAACATGTTATTTATTGGAAACTTTTCAAACCATTGTCAAAATTTAATTAATCAGGAATTTGTTAGTAAATGATTTTAATACAATCATTCACTAACAAGTGCTGACATTTTTCCTTGACGCATCCGGTTTTTTCTGTGGTACAAAATTCGTACTGAATTGTAAAAGTTCCTTTAAAAAAAGCTGCTCCCATTTTATTTTTTACGAAATAATGATTGCGAGAATAGTGAAGTACAGTTACAAGCTAGGTATAACTGCTGTAGATATGATGAAAAAAATTTACATGCAATAAAAAATAATAATAATAAGGCTAAGAATTTGTCAATTTGAGTATATTATCACTCCACACGTTATGTAATAGGTAGAGAGCATTTTCCCCCGCTATTTAAACAAATGTATTCAAGTTCTAAAACATGTATATTTGAAACGTTCGCCGTTGTATAAAGACATAAGTAATATCAAATATATAAGGGGTTTGTTTGCTAGTAAATAACAAACGTATTTTAATGCATTCTGAAACCCACTGCACAGCATGTATTCCTTTTTGCAAATTCTTTTTTGATTCAACATCAAATTTTAAGTTATATGTAAAATAAAGTACAATGACATTGTTTGAAGACAGCTTCGGCACGATATTTTGGACAACAATCAACTGCTCGGATTATAGACAACTTAGGCATCACAGGGATCATTTTGAACGAAATATGCTAATTTTATGCTTCATTTATACTCAACATTGTTTAAAACACTGATAACTTGATGAAACACTATCTGACACATAACTTGTTTACTGACTCTTGATTATACTTTTCAGTATATTCAGTCATAATTGTCATTCAGTACATGAGTCATAATTGTCTTGCAACAAACTATAGACCAAAGTTTTATGGTCCAAGATGATAACACTACTCCACCCACATAACGATGGTTGATGGTACTGAATGCATCACCGCAATAATTCATTCGAACGCGAAACCACTTTGCAACTTTACAACTCAACAATCGGAATGAACTTTCATGCTTTCGAAATTCGCTTCTCAAACCGTCTTTGTCAGGAGAGCTATTGAAAATCTTCTGGCGAATGTACACATTATTAGCTGGGGGAGAGTAACTGTATCAGACAAAACTGCAGCAACTCGTCTTCAACGAGAATGGTTAGAAATGAAGTCCCACAAAAGCCCCCGTCTGCTCTTCCCCCCTCCACTCACTGTCATCCAATTCTTGTTTAAATCGGGCATTTAAAGCGAGAAATTCCAGCTAATTAAAGCATGGGTCTGCTCCTTTAAATTTCGATCCCATGCTCCGCCATTCATCCGGGTTTAGAACTCGTTTCCGGCGTTCCACAGCCACCGTGCGGAGTTGAGTTGTTTCTGGGGAGGGCGAAAGGCTTCCGGAAATAGAAAACTTGTCTTTTGGAACTGTATTTCGAATGAATACTAATGTATCGTTTCGAAAAGCATCGAGTTTGCACGGATAAATGAACCTATGCTCAAGGAAATGACAACTGGCGTCTGTTAGGCCGTTAGTTGATGCAATTAGAGCGCTAAAGAACGACGATGTTTCTTAGTAGATTACCCCAGTATCTACACAAGAGGGGTGGGTATTATGCCACAGAAAACGTTTCTTTTTAAAAGACGAAAGGTTAAAAAAATTTCTGCAGCATTATACTGCCGTGGGCAGGTCAACGGCAGTATCTGCACAAAATGTGTTTTGGAGATGTCTGAACAAATGCGTTTTTGATTTCCCACAAACATCAATAAAGCACTGAAATTTGAAGTAAGATGGTTTTATTTGTTGACATTTTTTTTTTTTTTTTGGGTCGTAAATTGTTTTTTTTTTTTTTTTTTTTTTTTTTTTGCATTCCCATAGATGGTAAAGGCAGATACTGTTGTTTTCCTTTTGTATTCACTAGTAATTGTCATATACCGACGGCTGGTAATTGGCCGTAACCGCGAAATGCACTATTAAATGTCCAGTAATTAAGCATTACGCAGCGTATACAAAACAAAACAAACAGGTTATTGCGAAATATTTCATTACAAAGAGTATATCTATACTTTTATTTTATTCTATAAAATATAAATATATACGATGTATCCACTGAACAGAGATTTCATATAAAGGGTGCTTAAGAAAAACCTTTACGGACACGGTAGATTCCCGTAGAGATTTGGGACGAATAATTCAAAGTAGTCTTATGTCATGGCGCTTCAGTGATCCTCCTTTTTTATTCACTTTTTGTTCTCTCTGAAAGACCCAGCATTTCTTCTCGTGGCTGGATATTTTTAAAAGTCTTCACTGCTATATATATATATATATATATATATATATATATATATGTATATATATAAACGGCCACTTTGCCGATTATTTATAATCGGCCATTTTTGCCGATTAGTCGGCGAATATTTTTTTTTATTATTAAAATTACTTTTAGTGCGCCAAGAACAAGAAAACACGCTGCATGTATTTATGACAATAATCAGGGGTTCCCTCCCTCCAAGAGGGATGGTACACCTACCCCCCCCCCCCCCCCGCCAAAAAAAGAAGACATAACAAAGAAAAGTATCTGGGTAACATTTATCATAATATGGTTGCATAATATATATATATATATATATATAAGATAAAACAAAGGAAAAGGAAATTTATAACAGTACTTGTTTAAATTGATTTTACATCACCCCGCACCCTAAAATTTCCAGTGGCGCATAGTTCTCTCTCTCTCTCTCTCGTGGTCACCACTGCAATAAGTGGGTAAATGTAATTTTTTGCAACATAATGTGTCATGCAAATACCCCTCACATACAATATATTTCTCATGCTGTGTGCGGGGGGGGGGGGGAATTGCCACCTCCTGACCTCCCTAAATAGCAGATCTTAATGTCACATAATGATAAACTGTCCTACTTTGTAAAACAGAAATTTTCGTGCGCAAACTACCACTAACTACCAATCGTTTTAAATTATAGCCTACATTCCTTTCAGAATTTACAAAGTATCATCGTAAAGGTGGGGTTACATTTTCTTTAAAAAATCAGCAGTCTCACATTTGAATTTGCCTTCTTTTCTAAAGAGTAGAAAACGAAAAAATGAAATATAAATCTAAAAAAGAAAAACAATAAATAAAAATAAACTAATAATA
Source organism: Octonoba sinensis (assembly GCA_038502835.1). Classification (NCBI taxonomy): domain Eukaryota; kingdom Metazoa; phylum Arthropoda; class Arachnida; order Araneae; family Uloboridae; genus Octonoba; species Octonoba sinensis. The sequence goes on from CM076604.1 coordinate 70,313,167, forward strand.
ATACAGTCTAATTAATAGACGTAAGTTTATTTAGCAATTAATTAAAAAATTGATTCGTATAACTTGAATAATAAAATCTGAAACTATTACTTTTTAAAATATGAAAATGGGAAAAAAATAAACCATTACTCGCATAAATTAACTGTTAACTAATTATGTAAAGCTAAAAATTGCAAACAAAGGGAATAGTGATGGAGAAACTGTAGAAGTAAAAATTATATATTATTACAATTTGCTTATAGGTGCATCTTTAATAAACAAATAAATATACATACATATATATATATATATATATATATATATATATATGAGTGTTTTCACTAGGGCTAAAATGCAGGGCGGCAGAATGGTTGAATTCTCCCCGAGTTTTTTTTTTTTTTTCTTTCTCTCTCTCTCTCTCTTTCGATATTGGATAAACTTACCGATATTATTAAAATAAATAAATAAGGAAGTAAATAAAAAAATAAACATATTTTGTGTTTGAGTATCTATGTAGATAGATAACGCATAGGAAGTGAAATGCGTTATGTTACTGCATCCTTAAGTAAAATTAGAATTTCTTCTTTCAAAATAAACATTGCTTTCTGAAGTATGGATGAATATTTTTCAATGTTAGTTTGCTTTCTGAAGTATGGATGAATATTTTTCAATGTTAGTTTGCTTTCTGAAGTATGGATGAATATTTTTCAATGTTAGTTTGCTTTCTGAAGTATGGATGAATATTTTTCAATGTTAGTTTGCTTTCTGAAGTATGGATGAATATTTTTCAATGTTAGTTTACTTTAATTTTTTGAGTACTTCATTACGTGTAAAGAGAGGTAATTCACCCCGGATATGCCAAAATCACCCCGGTTGACTGTACACTATTTTCAGTATTTCTGATATTTTGAATTTCTGTCTCTTATTTCTTATAGAGTGAACAAAACCTGATTTTTTTTTTTTTAATCCAATCTTATGCGGCATATGTCACACAGTTTTGGTTTTTATTAGATTGAATCATGTCGACAGGGTGGCGTAGGGATAAGGCGCAGGTCTCGTAGGCCCAAGAGCGCAGGTTCGAACCTGGCCCAATTCGGTGGATTTTAAAGATGCAGAAAATTGTCTGCGCCCATATCGCATGATCGTGCGGCATGTTAAAGATCCCTTGAGTATCCGTTTGGCGTGGATACTCTCGGAAAAATTAAATTCCTAGTGCAGGTTGCATCAATTAGAGCTTAGGTGCACCATATAGGGGGAAAATGAACGTTAAAATTTTTAAGTGGTAACAGCATCCTCCGATAGTGGTGCTACTTGAGAGAATGGGTGCCGATTACCGGTGTACGCACTAGATCTGCAAAGGTTAATGACCATACGCTGCCCCATTAGAAAGAGAGACAGAGATTGAATCATAACCTGAACCAAAACTGAAAATTTGAGCAGAAACTAAAAATCTAAAACTCGAATTCATTACATTCATGCTTTCCAATGTGTGCAAAAAATTATATGTTTATTTAAACGATCGATAAAAGTTTTTACTCTTAAAATTAAAGTTCAGTTTACATCTGGGATGCTACACGATTTTTTATAGCATAATTTTAAGACCTTCTAAATCTATATCTGAGTCATAGCACCTGCTTAAATGCAACGTATCTAATGAAACTAATTATTCAGTTTATAGTTATTTTACTATTGATTAATTAGCTGTATTTACGGCTTAAGTTTCACGCAAATCATTAAAGAAAATATTTTATCGATAATTGCATAATTTAAAACTTTAAGCAGCATAAACAATACTTAAAGGTTATTTTCTAAAGTGAAAATTAATTTCAATAATCTTTGTCCTTCTCAGGAAATTAACGATTAATCTGACAACAATGCCATTTTTATTTTTCCACTTTTCCTGCAGGCACTTTTACAAAATGATAGTTGACTCGGAATATTTCACGAATAAAGGGATAAGTTCTGGAAAATTTTCTGAAGTGCAGCAGAATTAACGAACTCTTTTGTATGGGGATTTTAAGTGCTGAATCTTCGCAGATAATCATGATAATGTTACACAGCTATACTGTTAAATTGGTAAAACACAGTTAATAGCGTTATAGCACAAAACAGTTAAAGGCATAACTACCGCTGGCTTCTTGCAAAATGGTCATCAAATTGTAATGCTAATTTGTCCGACCTTTGTAAATTAACTTTAAGCCAAACTTGTAACCAGGGCTGCGGAGTTGGTTGGGAAAAGGACCAACTCCGACTCCCGGAATTTAAAAACTCCGACTCCTTTACAAATATATATTCGGAATGTAACAACGAATATTCGGCCCGTTTTTAAGCCGACTCCGACTCCGAATTCTCTACCCCAAATCAGTCCGGCTCCTATGCCCCAAAATCAGCCCGACTTCGACTGCTAGTAACTGTTCATTCCAGTTTTTTTCAGGAATACTTAACAGCAAAAAATTGTAACATATTCTTTAAATATAACATATTTTTTAAATTCAATTTTGTCCTTAAAATGTATTCAATCCTCAAGTTGGAAAATAGTGTCACTTAATCATCATCAGCTTGTACATTCAGTAGAGTCTGCTCGCAAAACATTTCACCGAATTAAAAAATCTCTTTTAGCTGATAACCTTTTTTTATTTAACCATTGACTACAAAATATATTTTTTTCTTTCTAATGGGGCTGCGCATGGTCATTAACCTTTGCAGACCTAGTGCGTACCCCGGTAATCGGCATCCATTTTTCTCAATTAGCACCACTGTCGGTGGATGCCATTGCCACTGAGAATTTGGACTCTCAGTTTTCCCTAGATTTAGGCACCTGAGCTCTCATTTGATGCGATTTGCACTAGGTATTTAATTTAGCCGAGGGTATCCAAAGCCAAACGGATACTCAAGGGATCTTTAACATGCCGCACAATCATGCGACATGGGCGCAAACGATTTTCTGCATCTTGAAAATCCACCGAATTGGGCCAGGTTCGAAACTGCGAGACTTGCGCCTTACCACTACGCCACCCTGTCGACCTACAAAATAATTAACATCACAGAAAAACAGGCAGTAGCAATAAACGTATTGTAAGAGGACTTTTAATTACATTTACGATGTATTTTTCTTTAAATTACTTTTCATATGTTTTATTAGGAATATTTTTTGGATACTCTCGGCTAAATTAAATTCCTAGTGCAGTTTCGCATCATTTAGAGTTCAGGTGCCGCCAGCCAGGGGGGAACGGTCAAAATTCTCGAGTGGTATATTGGCATCCGTCGATACTGGTGTTACTTGAAAGAATTGATCTCTTTTACGTGATATTAAGGCAATTGCAATTACTATGTAATCAAAACTGCATTCACTTAATCCAATTTTTGTGAGAGATTCACAGCATGAATTACAATCGATGCATGTTTAACTCCACAATTTAATTCAATAATGCTGGATGTACTTTTTTATAAACAACATTCGTTCCCACCATCAACTGTTTTTCAATAGATTTATTCATTGGGCATTTTTTATGAAAACCTTATCTTAGCTAAGACAATAGCTTTAATATCGAAACGATCTCACATAGTTTGTAACGTTAGTTTTTGTTTTCTTAATTTACTTATGGCATTATTATTTTTTTTGAAAAAGCAGAAAAAAATAATTCTAACGGTTTGTTAAGGTTATATGTTGATAGAAATATAAAGGCACAATTTAAAAAAAGCTCTCAAAAAGGCACTTATGCTTTAGGAATAATTTTATGCTTTTCTTCCTTAATCACAAAACAAAAACAAAATCACAAACAATATGTTTGTGCGTTAATATTATAACTAGAGTGCGCCCAACAGTCGAAATTCGAAAGTAATAATTAAATTTAGCTTTGAAAACATTACGCTATTTATATATTTATATAACATTATTCATCACATTTGGCGATTATAACGTCAAGTTTATTTTTATCATCCCCACTTAAAGCAGACGTATTGTAAATCATTGTCGCCACATGGCCAGTTGCGCTTTTAAATGTAGCCGCTTGTACTTCTACCAATTTCGTACTAAGTTTTGAGCAATTGAATAAAACTTAAATGTTTACTTCCATACCCTATTCTCATTTTTCATTTCATTGTTTCAGAGAAACCTTCACTCAAACTCCTATTGAAATTAATATTACTGTTTAATGGCAACAAACTGTTTTGAACAATGAGTGTTATATTTATTATCTAATAATTTACTCAACCAAGACATGTTGCCATCTGCTATCTATAGCAATTTAACATTCCAATAATAAATGATTCTTTCCTGACAAAAGAAAAGGGGAAGTAATTAACTAATAATAAACTGTTTCCAAAACTTTTTAATTGATGTCACTAAAACTCGTCAATAGCTATTAAACAAAAAAATAAGAAAATCGGTTAAAAACGGAGCGTTAAAAGATTCTTAACTGTTTTGTCTTTGCCAATTTAATATAGATTATTATCTATGTTTTTATTTATTATTATTTTTATATAAGCGATATGAACTGAATTCTTAATTCCAAGATTTCAAAGGATATGTAAATTAAAATGCTTTTTTTTTCCCATTGACTTTTCAAAAATTATATAGTTTTGTTTCTGGAATATTTCAGCAAAGTGATGTAAACTTACGTTCAGTAAACTTATTGCAATTTGACACTAACAAGAGCCAGAATTTCTTTTAGTGTGAAATTATTCTTAAATTATCAATTATTTATAATTTTGAAACAAGACAATTTATTTTGTTCGCCAGCTTGACTTAATTCGGTGTCATAACGTAATGAAATGTAGGGCTTAAAAGTTTCAGAAAGAACAACAAACAAATATCCACAATATTTCCGCCAAAATAATTAAGCTTTTGCTCTCCGTTAACACAAACAAGAATTTGACACTTCATCTACATTCTTCGAAACTTAAAGCTCGTCTTTCTAATTCCTTAACGCAGAGTTTCCTTGGAAAACATATTTCTATTAACGCTACATTTAATTGAAACCCTGATCCGAAAGGAAAAAAACCGCTCTTTAAACATTAAAGTTTGCTGTCTTACTTTCTAAGCATCAATCTAAATTAATCACTGGTTTTATCATTACTTTGCCTTCTGAATAATTTAATTAAAATAGATAATACCATCCAATTGCTAACCCCATCTTAATTTCCCTTACAACCTAGAGTAATGAAAAGAAAAATATTTGCGCATTAAACTCTGTTTGCTAAATAATTCTAAAGTAAGTCTTTTGTTGCACTGCGAATATTAGGTTTTGCGACTGTTGCCACTTTCTCTTGCATAAATATCTCCTATTTCCCCTTATTAGGCGCGTTCTCCCGCTAACAAGATTCCACGGTCGTTGCGTGGCGCCTCTCGTGGGACTCTGCGGAATTAAATTAAAAGAGATGGCAACATAAAAGTCCGGTAATTAAATGTGGTTTTCGATAAATGAATGAAACTGAATGGTTTCGTCTTGCATTTTAATTGCCTTGTGGAACTTATATCCTTTTCAAGTAATGGAATTTCAGGTAGCTTCTACTTTTCTTTGCCAAAAATTCTTTTAGTACTCTGTTTAAAGTTCTTTGAGCGTTTATTTGATGCAAGCGAAAAGTGACTTAATTATTGCTCTTGCTTTTCAAAAGATAGAACGTCCTTATTAGATTGTTTTTTAATGTGTTTTCTGAAGAACAGATGGAATTTTTCGTAATCTTTCATAAAGATAAACGAATTCTATTTATGCTATCGTTTTATTAAAAATTATCAATTGTTAAAAATATACTATTAATGCTTTCTGAGAAGATTTTCGAGTTTCAATGATGATTTTTTTCTTTTGAAGTTGTATGGTACGTCTACCAATGAACGGATTATTTGATTTATTTTCTAATTTTTCATCAGAAAAATGTGTACATTATTAGTTGACCCTTCGTAATAAATATGAAATAAATATGAAGTGCTTTTTACTGTAAATGTTGCTTTGCAAGTTAAAATAAAATTTATAATGCCGCAACTAATGATTACTTCTCAAAACTAAATTTCAATTCTTCAAAAAAAAAAATCGAAAAATACTGATTTTTTTTTTTTTTTTTTTTTTTTAATCCCTCAATCATCCACTAAAAGAACGGTGCTTCTTGAAAGATTTTCTAATTCCAACTACGCATAAAATTAGTTTATTTTCTATATTCCATGTTATGGATAAGCAACCGAAGTACCATTTTCATCGAAATGGGTCTATTTTATTCCCTCTTTCTCTCTCTCTCTCTCCCTCTTTTTTTTTTTTTTTTATTTTGCATAAGATTGTTTTGAATAGCTATGTATGAAATGATGAAACTTGATCATAAACAAATATTGTAAGGTTTCACACATTATACTCTCGAACTTTAAAAGATAAATACAAAGAACGAAACACCACTTTAAATACAAAAGTATTGCAATGTTCTGACCCGTTACATTGTCCGAGGGGTCACGCCAGAGGAAATTCAGATTCGTTTTTGGGCCCTTCACAAAATTTCAATTACTCAAAACGGACCCGTCGCAAAACTTCAGCCAATCAAAACGGAACCATTCCGAGCTAGCAAACCGTACTTTTCGAGGTTTTTTTTAATAACTGGCAACTAATATTAATATTTTTCATCACTATATGTCGAAGTTTTGAATTTTCATAAAATTATTTGATTTTTCACAAAAATCTTTTTGAAATTGACAAAAAGCAGTCCCTGTTAGAAATGCTGGATCTACTTCTGATTGTCCTTTCATACTTAGAAGTTAAGCATAAATTACTACACATAATTTTTAAATATAAATGGGTTAACCTTGACCCTTTACACTACTTTTGCGCCCCAGAAAATTTTAATTAATTACATTGACAATAAAGCTACGTCAACGCAAGCCTTGTGTACGTTTATACTTCAGAAATACTATTTGCACACTAAAACACCGTACAATTCCTTGCATTTTTATGCTTTATTACTTTGGTGACTAGAGAAATTACATTAGTTTGTAGGAATAATATGAAAGAACATATTTTGTATTATAAATATTATAAAATATGATAGAACATATTTTATTTATAATTTTTGGAAACACCACTTTAAATCTTAATCGTTCTTGACATAGTCTGCTTTCATTTGAGAAATTATTTTAAAAATGCTCAAATACCGTTGTTAAACAGGTAAATCCATTTGTGTTTTTAGATTTTTATGAAAGTTTCTTTTGTTCTGTTCAAAATTGTCACTTCTTTTCTTTAACCAATCACCAGTTGTTTCTTGCATACTTTTAATTGAGAATAATTTTATGAAACACGCACTTAAATACTAAGGACCCTTCTTGTATGTTTTTTTTTAACTCTGCAAACCATTTTAAAATGTTGAAATAGGAAATTATCCTGTTATATTTTTGGATTGTTAAGAAATTTACGAAGCTCTTCCAATCGGTTCAAACTCTTTTCTGTAACCACTCGCCATTTTTAAAAAATATATATATTTGTTTGGTATAAAAGCAAAAATTGATACAAATTTCGGTATAACAACACATAATGCACGGGCCCCAATTGAGGAATGATAAAATCTTTCTCACACTTCCTCACTCTCCGCGAAACGGTGTCAGAAAACCCTTCAATACTGTCAACCCTGGGACAAAAGCTCTCTGGAGTATTCGAGACCAACTCGGTATCACCTCTGCTCAAAGTGTAATAACGCTTTACATGTGGATTCTCTTCAGCGCCTTCCCCTGGTTTTCATTCTCTGCTCTCAAATGGCAGAGCAGAAGCCCAAATAGTAAACGAGCATTATGCAATATCCGAACCATTCTCTCTACCCCCATTAGCATAATGCCTAGATTTGATAAATGGGCGCCCACCATGAGAGGGAAAGTGGTGCGGCCGTGAAAGATGGGAAACTCTTCGCTTAAATCTGCTCTTAGAAACAAATGAACTTTCTGATTTCAAATAAATATTAAAATAAAGCTTCACACAGTAGGCGGTAGCTATAGGGAACCCTGTTGTAATGCACTGTTAGAAATTTCATCATGAAATTACAGTTAAATAACGGGCAGCAGTCTGTCCATCTAATTCACTGTTAAATTTACGGTTTGGAGCATTTTTCTATCTTTACGGGACCTAACCATTTCCAATCAACTTGGTTAAAAAGCCGTAAATATAAAAGTTTACGGTTTTATAACCATTTAAAAATGGTTTCAAAACAAAATGTTTACTGTTTTTGAACCATTTCGAGGCATAGAATCTTCGAGGCGTAGATGCCGTAAACGAAGCGTGCGGGAATCGGACCCGTGTGTATGGTATACCAGCCTTGCGCTCCAGCCATTCGGACATCTACACCACGTAAATCGGCCGTTTATTTATCAATAAATCTTCTTTTACAACAGGCAAACTGCCTTAAAATTAAGATTTCAATTTTTGATTGGATCCAAAGTCATTTTTGTCTAAATTTATTGTATATTGACGAAAATCATTTTATTTGCTGCAAAAATTAAAATACAAACAAGCTTCAGCAGCTCAAATCTTGGGTTTGCTCATTCGCAAACAGTTCGGGAATCCAATGTCTCCAATTTTTGATTTACGTGTGTATGTGTTTCTATTTAGTAACCACTGCTTAAGCGAATTTTTTCTTTCTTTTTTTATATACACATGCAGAGTTGAACTGATAAATCTTTATTCATATTTTAACAACTACGTACGACCGGTAAAGTTTCGCAATAAAGATGGACGACCGATTCTTATTGAGCGCTTGAGAATTACGGTTAGTTAAACGTTCTTTAGGGTAAACAGAGAATAAACAATTTTTTTCTCAAACAGCAGTTTGAGTACCATCTTTTTAATGGTTACTCAACTGTTGAACATTAAATTCCGAAGCTAGGTAATGTGGCGCACATGTCGAATCTTAAGTGAATTCTGCATTTAGAATAATATTTTTTAAATACAAAAGCTGGAAAAATAATTTGTAAATAATTGTTTATTTAAATAGTATTTCTTATAAAATCTGTGCAAGATCACTACTAACAAAAAAGAAAAAATAGATAAGTGACATCACGTGATAAAAAAGAAGTTTTCTGAATGCAGTTGCAGAAAAGCTACATACCAATTATATAATATGATATTACATTTCCGAATGATATAAACCAACAAAACTTTCCTCTCCATGTTTCAATTTTGCCATGCCATTTATATGATTCTGAATTTTAAATAAAAAATGAATCTACAATAACCTATTGAATTTATAAGTATATTTTTCTTTTTATAGGAATGAAATCAACATTTTCTTTTATTTTTTACATTAAGCCGAACGTGTGTTAGAACTCAATTCTTTGTAGCTTTGGGCTACTATATGTTTTTTAAAAACACGACCAATTAACAATGTTATCTCTCAAAAAAAGACCTTTTTTGTGAAAAAATAAGTAAATAAGTTACATCTAACTATGCAGCTTTCGCAACAGAATTTTTTTTTTTTCATACTTTATGTGAATTGTCTTATGTTACACGGAACAAGACAGCATGCTTTTTAGTAAAACAAATAAAAGTAAATATATAAACAAACAATAAAGCAATTTAATTGGCTATGTTTTAGTCCAGCCTGTAGCAAATGTTGATAATTTCCCAAACCAGTTCCAGAGCGAAAACGAATGTGACTAGAGAACCTTGTGCAACAGTACAAAGCCGCTGTCTCCAGAGATTGTCATTGGTTACTCAAACTCATCATACTTAGTGACCAAGGATATTTTAGGTACAATTATTGACGTTAAAAAAAAAAAAAAGAAACAGGATTTTTCTTGTCATAGCCAAATGAACTATAGAGACGAAACAAATTTCAGAATATTGCTCTTACTATTGTATTTCACTTAAATTCCTAGTGCAGTTTCGCATCATTTAGAGCTGAGATGCCGCTCTCTAGGTGGAAACTGAAGGTCAAAATGCTCAAGCGATAATGGCATCTGCCAATAGTGGTGCTACTTGAAAGAATGGATGCCGGCTGTGGGGAGGGCCTGCAAATGTTAGTGACCATATGCATCCCCATTAGGAAAAAAAAAAGAACTATTGTATTTGCCTTAATCGAGTTCAACTGCACATTTTTCACTTTTCCATGCCGGTTTGCATTCACTCAGCATTATGTTGAAATAACTTTTTAAAGGATCACTACTCGTGGGAAGGAAAGCTTCACATACCGAATTCGAGAATCTGAAGAACATTGTCCTACGTAATCGGGGAATGTGGATGGTTATGTCATCTCCTGCTGTCAGATAAATATTCCAACGGGCCCCTTTCTAAGAATGCCTGCTGACGATCGGAGCATAATGACACATTATGGAGGTGATCATTTTCGTTTCTGCCGCAAGTTATGAGCCGATTTCTCTTTCGTAGGCGGTCGATGGTTATATAGGCACTCAAGATGGCTTCCAGTACTGTCGAAGAGCTTCCTTGAAAAATAACCTATTATTTATGATACGCATTTGCTGATGAATAAAATGATAATTCGGGACTCTTAACTTATTTAGAAACCAGACTTTCTAACATTCAAGTATCGGTAAAAATTTATTTACCGCTGAAATTTGTTAAACTGAATTTCATTCAATTAACATTTTAACTATGGAGGTTCTAAGAATTAGCAAGACGAAATTATTTTCTTCCTTGCTCTGATATTTATCTCTTTATTTTTATCTTGTTTTATTTATTTATTTATTTATTTTTGGGATCAGTACTTTACAAAACTTTTATTATAACAATATTTGTTCAAAAGACTCTGTAAAGACTTTGTCTGTTTAACTTAAATTTGCTTTTCTTTCTTTCTTTCCTTTTTCATTTTTTTTTTTCATGCTTTTGCTAAACAACAAGCTAAGCATGTAGGTTTACAGACTATACCTGTTTTTGCGAAGAAACAACCTAAAATAGTTGTATAATGATTAAGACAGTAGGCTACATTTTTATAAGTAATACTTATTTTTTTGAAAAAAAAAAAGAAAACAAACTGCATAATGTTTCTAAATATCTTACCTTCTTTCCAGAAACACCAGAATGAACGTATAGATATTCACAGCACATACAATTAATATCAACAGTTTTAATAGACTTTGCCTGTATTTGTTAAAAAACAGATTAAGTTTTTTGCTTTCAAATTTAACAAGTTAGACAAACTTGGTCATTTCAATTGAAACGTTACAGTATAATACATATGTATAGACTCACAATCACTATTTTTGGTGTTTTGTAACACCAAAGTTGAAAAATTTCTACGCTAAAAATTTTGCGTTTAGTTGCCACCATTTTTGGTCTTACTGAACACGATTTCTGGTGTTCAGTTGGTGTAAAGCTGAAAATTTTGCGTTTAGTTGTCACCATTTTTGGTGTTACTGAACACGATTTCTGGTGTTCAGTTGGTGTAAAGCTGAAAATTTTGCGTTTAGTTGTCACCATTTTTGGTGTTACTGAACACGATTTTTGGTGTTCAGTTGGTGTAAAGTTGAAAATTTAGCGTTTAGTTTCCACCATTTTTGGTCTTACTGAACACGATTTCTGGTGTTCAGTTGGTGTAAAGCTGAAAATTTTGCGTTTAGTTGCCACCATTTTTGGTGTTACTGAACACGATTTTTGGTGTTCAGCTGGTGAAAAATTGAAAATTATTCATTTTTGATATACTTTTTTTTTACGTGTCTGTCCAAAAAATATAGAGAGTATAACGTTTTTTATCACATGAAATTTGCTAACTCCGTTAAGTATCGAAATTTCATTGTGATTGTTCATTTCTGTGAAGCCAGGATAAATGAACAATCGTAAGGAATTTCTTACGCGTAGATAACGAATATCATGCTAAAAAACATTCTGCTGTCTGTATTTGCTTAGACAGACACTTGAAAAAATTTGAAATACATAAAAAAATGAATAATTTTCATCTTTACACCAACTGACCACCAAAAATGGTGTTCAGTAAGACCTTTTTTACATTGCATATAGATGAGCAATCGTAATAAAATTTTGATGCGTAAATGATGAAACGAATTTCATGTCCTAATGTAGTAAAATATTTTTTGAAAAAAAAAAAAAAAAACAGCAGACTTCTTATATATAAGCGACTTATTCTGTCTGTGTCTGTCCGCGATAGGATATCAGGCCGTTTTACCGATCGGGACCACATTCGGCACGGTTAATGTTTACGACCCGAGAAACGCATCGCCGCAAAAATAAAAGTTGTGACTCAATTAGTTTTTTTTTTAAATATTTTTTTTTAAATTTTCAATGATTTTTTTGACCCGTTTTATTTTACTTTTGCATTGTTGCCCTCATTTCCAAACATATAATTACAGTTGCCGTGTGAACAAACAAATCAATGCAGTTGCCATTGTTATTGTCATAAATGTAACAAATATACTAATAACAATCGAAACGTTTATCTCCGTTAACGTCATATTGAGTGAGGCTTCGCTGTATTTCAATCTCCGTTAAAAATTAATGTATACGAGAATTTAATTTAATCCTTTCTTTCTTTTTAATTTATTTATTTATTGTCTGCCCTTTTCATATTTTTCTTATTAGAGTGGCAGCGCTCTTTTTTCCCAGTTTCGTTAAAACTGTTGTTTTGAAAAGCATAATAAAATTTTCAATAAGTTCTTTCGATGATAAATATATATTTTTCACAAACAATTTGATTATATAGTAAATAAATTTATAGTAGTGTGGGGCTGTAAGCGAAGGGGCGTCCTCGCCACCTGATCTGGGTAATTCAGTTTGAATTAGCCATGGCTTCCTGCGATCATATAGCGGCCGTCCAAACGGGCGAAAAAGTGCGTGCAAGCAGAACTTACATTTTCTGCCACTTCAGTCAATTGGCGCTGTAAGCATGTACTTAAAAGCGAGGATTTAAAGGTCTAACCATAGCAATATCATCGCGTTAAAGGCTTGAATTTCAAGACAGATAAACATTTAAGTGTTGAGGGCAAAAGTAACTCAAAATACGTTGCAGGGTTATGTATTTGCCATTTAAATGTTTTTAATACAGAGGAAAAAATTAAAAGATCATTTTTTGGTAGTAACACATGCAGACTCTGAAGCTGCTTGTTAAGATACAACTTTTCTTACATACGTATACTTTTGTATATAATGAACACAGAGAAAATTTTCTTCGCAATTGGCTGATCATAATATGCTTTCAGATTTATTTTTATTTTGAACTACAATAATTGCGCATAACTTTATGAAATACATTTATCCTCTCATATTGTGTAGCACAAATAAATTGGCTAGTAGGTTTTTGAAAGCCGTATTGAATAGTCTTTAAATGGTTATTAGTTACTTTATTATTAAACAATTTTCATGTTAAACACATTCATGTTAATACTATTAAATAACAGTAGTTAAAAGAAAAATGACATAGGTTATGATTAATAAAGTTATTTTAGATTATATGTGTTAATTGAATTACTTTAATTCAATTTATTGTAAATTTAATTATTTCAAGAATCTGGAACAGTTAGGTTGTGAAGTGACTTAACAAATAAAGATTAGTTGAACAATTAGGTAATTAAGTAAAGGATAAATGCAACAATTTTTTACTAATATTGCATTGTATAGTATAGCTGATTTCAGTTAACTTCAACAGATGGATTATCATATAAGAGTGGCAACTTTTTTTTTTTTTTGCTGGTCTCATCTAAAGCAATTACACTAGCTAAATATTTAGAATAAAATCCTAAAATATTAAGTACGAAAGGTCAAATATTAGGCCTTTGTAAAAGAAAACGCTTCAATAAAATAAAAAATAAAGGGGAAATATTTTCAAATATTACAATTAAGTACAATAAATGATAAATTAAAAATAATTACTTAAAACGCTTCATTATATGCAGTTCAGAGTTATCAAGATTATTTTTAAAACTTGTAACTGACAATACATAGGTGCCAACACCCTAAGCAAGGTGGTGCATACTAATAGGTACGAAGTCCCCCAAAAAAGACAACCCCCCAAAAGGGTTAAAACTCGATGAAAGTATGCCCCCTGTCCAAAGGGTGTCACAAATTTCATAAAAAAATTTAATGGCGCAGTTTACGCCATGAACTTCCCTCGTGGACACCAGTGGATAAGAGCAATTTTTCTTTAAATTTCCCTTTAAACATTTTTATTTAGATGACATACTCCTTGACAGCAAAATGCAATGAGTATTCTCAGTCGGGGAGGGGGGGGGAGGACCGTCCGCCTACTTTTTTATTTTACACGATCGTCCTCCACTTTTCAAAAGCCCGCTCCCCCACCACTATTTCATTACAATAACTTATGCTCTTATCTGTAAGCTCCTCCCTCCCACCTCTTTTTTCTTTTTTTCTGAAGTAACTGAATTTTTAATACCAAGGCTTTGCAACCGGCATTTCTTCGATGAAATCCACCAAAAGTTTTCGGATTCTCTGATTTTCTGTAACCTGCTTTTCCTTAAATCCTTTCTTAAATTAATTCCCCCCCCCCCTTTTAAATTAGAAATCAGAAATACGCTTTAGGGGTCATTCATAAATGATGTCACTCTTCGAGGGGGGAGGGGGGGTTCGTGAAATTGTGACAAAGTGTGACAAGGGGAGGGGAGGGGAGGGGGTAACAAGAAGTGTGACATCAGGTTTATACAACGTAGCGTGACATGTGACAAAGGGGGGCAAGGGGTCCGTTGAATTCTGACATTTTGTGACAAAAGGGTGAGGGGATCAAATACATCGCAAAAGAGCGTGACATCATTTATAAACGGTCCCTTAGATAGTTTATTTACCTTTCTATGTTTTAAGACTCTATGGTGTAAAAAATGGGTGTACTCATGAATGCGTGGAGAATCAACAACTAATCTTAGAGGGAAGTCTCCCTTCCTTTTAGATATTTCAATTGTAACCCCTTCATGTAGCGCGAGGTTAATTTTAAAAAGGTACATTACTACATTTATAATATAGATTCTCTCTCACTCATTCCACTTTTGACTTTATCATTCTATACAAGCATAAGAAATTTAAACCGCTCAGAACAAAAAATATATATATATATATTTAAAAGCATAATCTAGACATAATATGAAGTTCAAAGTTTACTTTTGAGTGATAGAAAATTAATGAGTGGACCAACGTTCTTATAGCGCAAGTTGCAAAAATTACTCCATTCACATGTTTTGGAATTAAAAGGAACCCCTTTATCAATGCGTAAAGATTTTACCTAAAAAATGTAAGTAATCCAATTGAGTGTAAATCACTTGAATTACTTGCATCCAGATGCATACAACTCTATTCATTGATAAAAGGATTCCTCTTGTCCCGAAATATGTTTTCTGAAATTTGGGCTACAACGGCGTTTGTTTTCTTATTAATAACCTGAAGTATAAATAAATAAAACCAGTAAAGCTCGAGACATAAGGGGAAAATGTAAATGTCAGCCTTCACTGGTTAAAAATATCATCTAAAGCATCAAACTCACGATTTCTATTTGCAGAATAATTGAATAGGTGACATGGAGTGAAAAAACAAATAAAATATATGCATATAAACCAAACGTGAATTTAGTAAATCCCTAACATTATAAAGTGTATGCATTCACTAATTTAATGCTTAGAAAAACCACTCTACTGCTTTCTGTCGTTTTGTTCCATTTACGATGAAAAATTTCTTTAAAGTAAATATATATAGGTTAGACACAATTAAATATCGGGAGACATATTTCCGATCAGTAATGCATGAACTAAAAATTTACCAAAAAAAAAATCTTCATGATGCATGCTGCAAACCCGGCAAAAACAATGCTTTCGTAATGTATTTCCATACAAAACTAGTACATGCTTGCAGCGCACCAGTGAGGAAAAAAATAACTATCGTTTGAACGCTTATTCCTTTGTTCTGGCGCCGCGTCTGTACAGCCGCTATATGATCGCAGGCAGCCATGGAATTAGCAGACACCTTTGCACAAATCATTTTAATTACAATTTATAATTTCTAGAGTAGCGGTCATTTCGTATGACTGCCGGGTGTACTAGTAGATTATAAATTGCTGGAAAAAGTAAAAAATAATTTCACTCTTTAAACAACATCGATACAATTTCTTAACCTAGTTTTTGAAGTCGGTGCAAAATTATGACAGTTTCATTATCATTGCGCCAAGTGTTACTTTATATTGCAATTGTTTCGAACTCTGATCGATTTACGTTTTTAACTGATTCATGATTCCAAAGACTTCATTTCGCATAATTTTACACCGACTTCAATTATTTGCTTTAAAAGTAGTATCGAAGTTGTTTAAAGAATGAATTTATTTTTTTTACTTTTAAGCACAATTTATAATTTGAAGTCCGTCTTTTTTTTTTCCAAAAATAATTTTATTTTATTCTTTTTAGTGAAAATACATTTAGCATATGAATACTCTGTTTAAAAAACATATCAAAGGACACAGTTTCTTTCAGGGATTGGCACTAAAGACTATCTATTTGTATGATAAATTCTATTTTGAAGTTGATTTTAAAAGATCAATGAAGCAAACAAAGTGGATTTAATTTTTTCTTCAGAGAAGCCTTCACTCTTATTATAATTAACTCTTATTTTAATTGCTTTTAAATTACTGCTTAACGTCAACGAACTCTTTTTTAATAATGAGTTTATAAAGTTTTTACTAAAGAACAAATGTTGTCAAATCTATGTGCGATATTTGAGTTAAACACCCTTCTACCGGTTAAAAAAAATCATCAAAACGGTTCATTCAGTCAAAAGTTATGGATGAAAAAACAAAAAAATCACTGCACTTCTGCACATAACTTTTTTCCGAATTGTCGAATGTGTCAACTGTCGAAGATACTGGACCTACGGGAGACCACCCTCGATCGATTAAAAAAAAGAATCATCAAAACCGGTTGATCCAGTGAGAAAGTATCGATGAACAAACAAACCAACCAAAAAAAGAAGAAAAAGAAACATACTGTTTGAACTGATAAACTCCTCTTCTGTGGGAAGTTGGTTAAAAAATAATAGAATGTCTCTATTTTTTAAGACAGAAGCATAAAAAATTTTAAAATATGTTTTTAAAATGGATAATTTTCAACTTTCATGTTACTGAACACCAAAAATAATGGCAACTAAATTTTTATAGAGCGGAGTTTACAAATATTATTGCTGTTAATTATTTTTTTACCTTTAATTAGTGTACTAAAAGTATATATCTTTTAATATTTTAGGAGTGGTATTTTCAACTGGATTATCCACCAAGACTGTAAAAGGTACCTTCCTCAATTTACAGTCCAATATTCCTCAGCTGAATGTGTCAATATTTGCTCCTCGAATTCCTCGCTGCATTCCACCAGACTTCCAATCCTTCGTCTCTTCGAACAGCATCTTTGTCCGGGATGAAGTTTTATTGTTATCCTCCGTGTTACCTACGAATACGAATGGAAAAATGCTGTGGAAGTTTTCTGATAGCCATGAATTGATAACACCAATTGTTAATGGAACGTCTAGAATTGTAAGTACATCATCTGTTTCTTCATTACTGATGTTACAAAGAATGAAATCATAAACTTTTAGAAACAATTAGTTTCATTTTGACCTTAAATAGTTCAAATATGCTTCATTATTATTTATTACTATAACTTAATATCCTTAAATATAAATATGCGGTTTATTACTATTATTTTCTGTTTTAAGGTAAGCATAAGGTACATCCACCTCGAGGACCTTTTTACTTACTTGTATACCCAGGACCATTCATTTTTAGAATAAACAATTATCTAATGGATCACTTAATTAATTAAGTGCCATTAGTGTTTTTTTTTTTATGTTGATTTTAAGAAAAGCGCGTATAAATTGCAGATTTTTTGTTTCTTTTTTTACATTGACTATAAGAAAAGCGCCATTAATTAAAGCTCTTTTTTTCCTCACATTTAGTTTTGGAAACAGTTTTGTTATCGATTTGCAGGCCGCTCGGAAACTGTATGAACTGACCTTAGCTGGAATTAACACAGGATTTTTGTTATATAATTACAATGAGTGATTCATGGAAAATTCAATCGTATTTTTATCGATTCCGTGCAGAAATAAAAATCCCAAATCTGTTTCGATTTCAAGACGACAGAAATAATGGCGATAAACTTGTCATCCCGATAAAATTTCTGTTTAAAAAAATTATTTTTATTAAAAACGTTTAACTGACAAAATTTCACTCCTTATTACTCTTTAAGAACGAGTTTTATCAAAAATTAAAGATAAAGTTAAATATTTTGGAAGGCAATTTAAACATTACTTAAATGGTTACCTTTAATAATCTACCTATCTATACAGACACTAGGTTTATCCACCCCCGGCTCTTTTCCCCTGCAAATCCCAGTGCTCCTTGCTTTTTCTACAATTTCGGTATTTATTATGTTATTTTGTTTTGTATTACTAGTTTGGCGTTTAGCACGTTTGCCTTCCGATACTTTTGTAATGTTTAATTTTGTCTTATCAGCAATTTTATGGATTTGGCGATATTACGCCTTTTTAGCCTACTTTCCCGTAAAAGTAAAAAATAATAATAATGAAGCATGAAAGAAGGCTTAATGTATCGTGAAAATATCGTTAAAAATCAAGAAAAGTCAAAAATAAGTGAAGTAATTAAATAAAGATTGAAAAATAAAAAATTTGAAAGTAGGGTATTGAGATGGGGAAAAAGTGTGTCTGTCGGTCTGTCGGTCTGTCTGTCTGTCGGTCTGTCCCCACCTAATAACTTTTGAACGAATTGTCCGATTGGAAAAATTTCTTTTTGCATTCGAAAGATCTCGGCGAGGACATCTCATTTCTATATTTTACTTTTTGATTTGAACAGTTCAAAAATTTTTAACATTAGCGCCTATGGACAAAATTGAAGCAAATTCTGTAAACTCTGGGCACAAGAGCCAAGTTCCTATTGCAAGCTTATTGAAAGGAGTTCTCGGCATGAAATATTGATTTGAACAGTTTTTGTTCATTTTTGAACAGTTCAAAAAATTAACACAGAGCTTACGGGGAAATTTCAACCCTATATAAATCCTGATCTAACGGACCGATTTGCTTGGAACAAACTTTATCGGAAAGCTCTTATAACGTAGAACAGGTAGAAATAGAAAGTTTATCCAGAACTTACGAGCCTATTTTGCTATGAAATTTTTTGATCGGGATTTTCAAGGATATTTCTCAGTGACTCAATGAGTGAAATAATGAATGTATGAATAAATGAAAGAGTGAAAGAATAAATCAATGAATAAATGAATGAGGAAAAGAATGAATGAATAAATTATTGAATAAATGAAAATATAAATAAAAGAGTGAATGAATACATGAATGCGTAAATGAATGAATAAACACTTGAATGAGGTAACGAATGAATGAATAAATGCATGGCTGAATAAATGAAAGAATGAATGAGTGAGTGAATGAATATGTATTATCCGTTGAAAAAGGTATATTTTCAATAATTAGAACTAAAGATAAATAAGAAAGAGATAGCTAGATTATAAATTTGAATTTGGTGTATACGGGAAAGTAGGCTTGTATAGTTCTAGACGGAACTTCTTGTTCCTCCTTGAGATTTAACCAGCACTGACGAATCCTATCTCAAATTTTGTTTTTTCATGTTCTGTTTTTTTATGAAAAATGTCTTTTTAGCCTACTTTCCGGTAAAAGTAAAAAAAATAATAATAAAGCATGAAAGAAGGCTTAATGTATCGTGAAAATATCGTTAAAAATCAAGAAAAGTCAAAAATAAGTTAAGTAATTAAATAAAGATTGAAAAATAAAAAATTTGAAAGTAGGGTTTTGAGATGGGGAAAAAGTGTGTCTGTCGGTCTGTCTGTCTGTCGGTCTGTCTGTCGGTCTATCCCCCCCCCCCCTAATAACTTTTGAACGAATTGTCCGATTCGAAAAATTCTTTTTGCATTCAAAAGATCTCGGTGAGGACATCTCATTTTCATAATTTACTTGAATAATTGATTTGAACAATTTTTTGCTCAATTTTGAACAGTTCAAAAAATTTTAACATTATCGCCTATGGGAAAATGAAGCAAATTATGTAAACTTTGGGTACAAGATCCAAGTTCCCATGAACAAGCTCACTGGAAGAAGTTCTTGGCTTGAAATATTGATTTGAACAATTTTTGTTCATTTTTGAACAGTTCAAAAAAAATTGACATACCGTCTACGGGGAAATTTCAATCCTATATAATTCCTGATCTAACGGACCGATTTGCTTGGAAGAAACTTTATCGGAAAGCTCTTATGACGTAGAACATGTACAAATAGAAAGTACATCCAGAACTAAGGAGCCTATTTTCCTATGAAATTTTTTGATCGGGATTTTCAAGAATATTTTTGAATCAATGAATGATTAAATGAATAAGCAAAAGAATGAATGAGTAAATGAGTGACTAAATACATGAATGACTTAATAAATGAATGAGTGAATGAATATATATTAACCGTTGAAAAAGGTATATTCGAAGCAATTAAGAACTAAAGCTAAACGAGAAAGACAGAGAGAGAGAGAGATAGCTAGATTATAAATTTGAATTCGGGAAAGTAGGCTCGTATAGTTCTAGACGGAACTTCTTGTTACTTCATTCAACCTGTATACATACATACATAGTTCATCGCCACTATGTATAGATATATATTTCGTGAAATACTCTTTGTAAGTAACACAAAAAGTTTTATTTCTTTTGGTATCGTAAACGGAAATGGCACTAAGCGATGCATATTTTTTTTCCTTTTGATTTGTCCATTGTAATGATTAAATTAAAAAAAAAAAAGATATCTTACTTTAGATAACGTGTGACATTTTCCGTCACCTTTAAATATGAAAATAAATCAGAACTCACATTTGTGAAATCGCTAAAAAGCTTCAAATTCATAAGAAAACTATTACACGTCTCCGCTGATATTTTAACATTTTGTCACTTAAAGCTTTCTGATGCATTTTTCTTTGACCTGTTCTCAGCGTTGTATGCCTACAAAAATATTCTTAAATAACTCATGCATATCACCTGCAACGTAATTTTATTCTCCTTTCCAACACGACATTTATAACCTATTTCCATTTTTAATGAAAAAATAAATAAATATATCATTCGCCAACTCACACAAATAAGGGAGAAAGCTTCAAAAATACATAATGACTAAAGACCGTTGCGCCAAAAATCTTGCATAGATAAGTATATTCACTGTTATCGTCTGAATCATTTTTTCTAGTTTTTTATTAAACAAGTTAAAAAAGAAATTGCCACCTTAAATGGCGACAGCCAGAATACTGTTTGAACATATTCCATGTAAAATAGCGTCGTTTTACGGGATTCTACTTTTTTATTTGACAAGGGGGTGGTGCGAAATTTGTTATCCGCTTCGCTTCCCACCCTGTGCTCCATTTTGGAACGCTTCTTATCTTTCGGTCATTGAAATAGCCTAGTTCGGAGGCAAAATGTTCCACGGTTTGCGGTTAGACGTTAATATTTCATGAATTTTCTCTTCACTTTTGTAGTCCTATGCTGTATTTATTGATCGTGGATTTTTTTTTTCTCTCACGGAAATATTCTGTTTCCGATGGAATTTTATTCCAATGTTTTAAAAACGATATATCCAATGTATTCTTTTTTAAAATCTTGAATAATAACTTGTGTGATCAAAGCAATTAAAAGTTTATTTAAAAAAAATTAGAATGTATGTAATATTAAGATTGAGAATGTGGGTACTAAATTAAAACTTTTGTGAGCAAATCAATTAAAAGTTTATGTGTTTTAAATAGAATGTGTGTAATATTAAGATTGAAAATGTATGTATTAAATTAAAATAGAGATATTCTTGAAAAAAAAACCAAATGTGCTTCGTTTCATAGATGAAATAATTTGATTTTGCATACACATCACGATTTTTACTGACTTCCTAACATTATCGAAATATAATAACTGGCATTGAGCTAAAAAAAAGCCCCATAATTTTAATAAAACTATTCTTTAAATTTAAAGAAAATCACATTTAATGCTTTAAAGGAAATGTAGTTGTGACTTAACCTTTAAATTTATACATATATGATCCAAATCAATTACTGTAAAATTAACACGAGCACAACCAGAATTTTTCCTGTGGGAGAGGGGGGAGGATCGCAATAGTGTATCTTACCATAGGTATTGGCAATGCGATTTATATCCGAGATTTCTGAAGGTGTTTGAACCCCCCCAAACTACTTCCCCTTCTCTGCTGCCCTGAAAATTAATATTTTTTCACGTATAAACTATATAAATATATAAGTATGTATTTATAAAAGTTGCTGATCCAATGGAGTTTGTTTAAAGACTTGGATCATTTGTATAAGATTGCCAAAAAGAGGGAGTTATCAATTCATGCCGTATGTATGTATTTTTTTTTTAATTTAAATTTTATTTTTTGTATGTTTGTTTGTTACACACAAAAACGTGTGATAACTTGATGAACCGATTTTGTTGATTATTTTTTATTCAATCAATGGTTCTTTTTTATTCAATCAAGGGTCTCCCATAGGTCCCATACCTTCGTTTGACCATATTCGATAAATAGAAAAAAATATATGGGCAGAAATATAGATTTCTTTTTTTCGTTCGTAACTTTTGACTAAATGGACCGATTTTAATGATTTTTTTGCTTTTTCATTCATAACTTTTGACTAAATGATCCGATTTTAATGATATTGTTTAATCGATAAACATAGTTTATTTCAGTGTGAAATTACGATTGATAAAAGGTTTTGTAATCATGAATCAATTACAGATATAAAAGTTCCCAAATAAGAGACAGATAAAAAAGGGCCCAAAGTTCGTAATAGTTCCAATATAAAGGAACTCATGGTGCAAGGGTAATTAGCCATAATTTTGCGCCAACTTTAAAATTATGTTTAAAAGTCGCATCGATGTTGCTTAAAGAATGAATTAATTTTTTACTTTTCAGTGCGTTTTAATTTGAAGTCCGTTTTTTTTATCCAAAAAATATTTAATATTGAAAAGCTTTAATGTTTCGTTGAAGAAACATTGCTTACTAGGTGACGATGTAAAATTAGTCAGAAATTGTATTCAAACGCCGATGTATGGTTTTCTTGATTTTATTCAATTCCCTAAAAGAATTACGGAAGCAGTTCTATTTACTCGAGTATTTATTTCTCTTACATCCACAACGCTTAAACAGATGTCAATGTATCATGCAAATCGTGAGACCAGGTTTATTTTACACTGAATCTTCTGCAATATACATCGAAGTTTATGAAGCGCATTTCCTTAATCTATGTTTGCTTTGATTTTCGCAAGACAATTGTTCAGAAACTTTTTTCTTCATAAACGAATTTCTTTATGAGTCCATTTTTAAAGTGATTCAGCACGATATATTCAAAAAAAAAAATATTTTGCTAGCGAATTTCGTTTAAAATCGCTATTAGTGTTGTTGTCGTAAGATAACTTCCGTACATTATCTTTAGTAATTTTATTTTTGTAAATAAATATTTACCTATTTAATTTTCTTAAATGATAATCATGGGCCGAAAAAGCTAACGTACGGATGTCCCTCTATCATGTATCAGTTAGATTTTTCATGAATTTGCGCTCCAAAGAAAATGATTTTTGTAAGTAAAAACCAATAACTGCGAGTGTGAACCTTTCTAATATATATATTTATATATATTATGAAATAAACACAATTGTAAGAAGACAGGTTCACTATCCTTCTCTTTTTTTTAAATTTTCCAAAATGTCTCCCTGTAGGCTAAAAATATCTTGCGTCTATTTAATAAATTTATTCAATTTAGCTTTCTTTCAAACCCTTTTAACTGCATAACTGTTCTTTCACAGCTTCTTTTTTAGCAATCCAGCAAAGCTTAAATTCTCAGTAAAGTTTCCGTCATTTTTAAAGAAGTAAAGTACAATTTAAAAGAAGAAAATATATGAAATAACGCGTCTCATTTTAATTTTCTGAATCATGCCGGACGTGATTTAAGGAAGCATCCTGCGATATATAGCATGCATGGCATCATTTTATGTTCTATTCCCACAGCTTGCACATTATTTACTTTTTCCTGAGTACCTCAATCCACTCTTGATGATTGAAAATATTCCTTACTGTGCATATTTCATGATAATGACACTCACATATTTCCCCATTTATTTATGGGGCAGATATTTCCAAGGAAAGTACAACATTCCACATACATTTTCTTCTCACTTTTATTGGACCGCTTTTCAATAAAAAGAATAGAAAATCATTTTTGGCGAGCAGTTTTGGCGCCGTTTTTCAATTTCGACTCTGCTTTTGCTCTGTTTCGAGTGCTACAAAGAAATAATAAAACGATTATTATTGTTGTTCTATTTTGGTTCACGCTTGCCGTCGTCAACTTCTAGATGGTCTTGATCGGCTGCAAATTATTTTTAGGATGGTGCAGACGAGCTTTTGTGTCTCCAAAAACTACAATTTTTCTCGTTTGTGGAAGAAATAAGATGTTTTTGAAGAATTTCCGTATCTTATTTTGGGATACATAATTTAAAAGTACATCTGCAGAAAGTTTTACGCTTTTTGTTGTATTAAAATATAAAAAGTAAAAATAAATTACGAGTTTTAATTTTACTTTCCAATTTCGATTAAATGGTAATGATATACACTGACTCACAAAAGTTGATATTACTTATAAAACATTCAATTGCATCATAAATTGACTGCAAGAAAAAAAAAGGTAATGTGTATTTTTTATGTGAAGCTCGTTGTCTATATCGAGCGAACAAATTATCTTTTCCAACGACATTAGCACATTGAGGGGAGTCCCAGTAAATACTTTTAAAATACATGCTTTATATATGTTCGTTGTTGTCCGATTTGTTATGTGCCAAATTACTTGGAAAAATGGAATGTCGTTGCCTACACTGTATTAAACTCGAAAAAAAGACATTCATTACTAAAACCTCTTTAATTTTATGCAACATTCTTCCTCATCGTCCTTTTTTACAACAAAGATTAAAAATTTTTGCAACAATTCTTTTTTTTCTCATTAATAATACCTGATGTAAAATTTTGTGAAATTCAAAGAACAACTATGAAATGGGCCACTTTTGTGGGATTTCTGCCAATTTGTATGCTTTTATGTTCATTTGCTGGGATAAGTATCTACAAAAATTCTGCTGATGGTCTAATTTTTGTGGGCAAAATTAGTATTTTTTACGTTTCTTATCAGATTTTTTACACTAATACTAAAATAGAAAGTATACGCGTCTTTCCCTCTCTCAAAGCCGAGAATTTCTTCTTCCTGTTTCTTCAGATTTCGTTATCGTTTTTGTCGTCACACCTGTAAATATTTTTACTGTGTTTTATAACAGCTCTTGCGGTACCATGAAAAGTTTTAAATTTTTAACGCAGCTTTTAAAATGGTAAAACATCCTCTTATTGTCGCATATTGATTCATTTTTTTTTCGGGAAACAGTTTGCATCTCAGCAGCACCTCATTACAAATTAATCCACGTTTAGAGAAAGGCGTTGTACCTTGAGACAGTTTTACCTCGGATCAAACTGCAAATTACTGCTGTATGTTGAACAAAGAATGAACCAACACATCTTTAGTATTCGTCCAGTCGTTAAAAGCTGCTGTAGAACAAACATTGAAAGTTAGATGACTGTTGTTGTTATTGGACGAAATGAAAAGTGTCCAAAAGGAAGTATTTTTTTTTTTTCTTCTTGTTCTTGTTTTTATTTCCATTTAGTTTGTTACTTGTGATTGTATGGAATGTAAAAGCGTGAAATGATACTTAAAAACGTGCTTTATTTTATAGAAATTTTCATTTATTTTTATAGTTAATCTGAAACTGCCATAAAAAAACATTTTGCTCATGAAGGTAGTGTATTGTACCTTGAGACAAAACATTGTAGTTGTACCTCGCAACACCCCAAAGTTAAAAATTCCCAATAATTTTTTCATTAACTATTATTGTATTGCTTTAAATATAGTTCCTGCCAGCTCTGACAATAAAAAGAATTACTTTTCTATCTCATGAAGAAGATGATGGAAATGAAGGAATTTATGAAGGTAATTTTGGATGAAGATATGGAACTTCAGAGAGATCTTGAATTTAAAAAAATTGAAGATTGTGACCATGCATTGGTGTAACTAAGTGAAAAATAAAATCTTTAATATGAAAAATATGACACATTTAATGAAATTTATGAAATGATCTAATTTGCAAACTGCGATCACCATTTATTTCATTAACATCGGAAAGACAGAAGAAATTGCTTAACTTTCAGTACCTACGAAAAGCCTATGAAATATATACCTTTAATGATTTAGAAAATTGAAGATTTTATAGCTTATAATTTATGCATTTTTTCATTCTTTAAAGTATTCTTTCATTGATACTTGAACTTTGGGGTTCCTGCAGGAGTCATGTCAGTATAAATTTCATTAAAAAAAAAAGAAAAAATACTCACAGGCATAGCGAGTTTGGGGGTTGAACCCAGCACAGATCCCTTAGATTAAACCAAATCGTCAGTTGCGAGAAAAAGCGTTCAAAGATATAAAAAAAATAAGTTAAAGTTTTTAAGAAATGATTTTCTGGTCTTTATTTGCATGGACCATTTTAGAGCTAAAAGAACTGATGAAATATACTATTTTGCTATTATTCTATATAAATGAAGCAGAGAATTTTTGTGTAGGTGTATCAGTGTGAGTGTGTGTGGCTCCTGGCGAGGAGGGTGGCCTCCTGGCGAGATGAAAAGGGTCAAAGTACGAAATTTTGGTTATAAGAACATTGGGTCAGATCCTCGGGCACCTCGTAGCTTTTTTTTTTTTCTAAAATTCGAATTTGTTCTTCTTTACTCCAATTTTAAACAAAGATCTTAATTTTGGGATTATCTCATCGAAAAAATGTTTGCTGCATATTACAAAACTACCCAAGATTACTTCCTTCTGAAGTTTGTAGAACAAACAGAATATGCGCAATATTCCTTTTAAATAGTTTTAAAACGAGGCCTTTACCTCTAAATTTATATGCTCAACTTGAGTATTTTCGCCAGCATAAAAAGATATGTTGTCGCCAAAAGAAAAATTTCCTCCAATGCTACCATGTTGTAAGGATTCAGGTTTTCGATATAGGTGGTTTTTTGGTGATATTTTAAATAAATTTAGAGAAGTGATGAGGCCCTCATTCCCGTGCAATTAATTGTTCTCAATACATTATTGTCCACTTCTTAACATTTGAAACCGTGCCAAAAATCCGTTTTAGTAAAATTGTTCTCTGCTTGGCTAACGCTGTAGGGTCTTGTGTATTTGCTTTATGCTCCAATTACTATAGTGCAATTTGGAGATATTTTACATTATTTTTACAGTTTACACAGCAGTTTAGATTGATTCCATATTTACTCAGGTGATTTATTTTATAACTTTAATTCATTTTTGTACTTCGTATTTGGCGCCATTTGGACTGAATTTAGTTATTTATTTCTATTAAATTAAATTTCACATGTCACTATTAGATTAGTACTAAATATTTTCTAATTTAAATGTGCATATTTGAAAAAAATGCTTTTCTTTCTTTTATTTTTTGCCGACTTTAAAAAAAGCGTTATTCTTAACTTTAAAAATGTTGCACTGAAAAACTAGCAAAATCATTCAGCACAGCTGAGCAACAAGAGCAAATTTTTTAAACTTTTCACTCTTACAAACCTCCAATCTGTCTTTAATATAACGTCCAGGCTATAGTGAACCCTAACGTTCGTGTACCAATATTTCTACAAAATATTTTTTATTATGAAATTTATTATTAGTATCATTATTTGCGACAATACCTATATGCACTAAATACAAAAATTGCCCTTTTATGAAAGTTTCATATATATATATATGAATGATACCTTGATGGTGTAGCAGGGAACACTTCGGGTTTCGGAGAATCATGATTGAGAAACGTTGACTTAGTGTACAGAAAGGTATAAATTATCAACGAAATACAGATAATACATGGCCAAAAGAGTATTATTAAAAATGGCCGAAACGCACCATTTAAGAACCAAGTGGCCAATGGCGAGTAATTATTTTCTACTTGCCGCTACGCCTCTCAGTGACAGAAATGGTTTGTTTTGCTGCAACAATGCTATCATTGCAAAGAAACTTCCTTTAAGTAGACGCGGTAAATTGCATCACTCGTCTCTCAAGTGGCCCTTAATACAAGTGTATGGCGATGAAATCTCCAACATACATTTATGCGCGCACGTGCATCAAAATTCAAACATGCATTAAAACCAAGTTATATAAATGGAATAATTTTATGACAAACATGAAGTTAATTGCTCAAAATTTTCGAAATTTAAAAGAATGATAGAAAAAGAAAAAATAATAAAGATTGAAGGTATTACTTAAATTAAATTAATTATATTTTAGTGCTTATATTTTCGTAAGGAAAATATTTAACTTAGGGCTTTCTTCCCTTGATTAGCGGCAATTTTGCATATATATACATTTATCAACATATAAGTGTGAATGCTACTTTTTCATTTTAAAACTCTAAAATGTATTTAAATTGTTATAGTATTTCTTTATTTTCTTCTCGGTTATTCTTATTCAATTGAGAAATCTTCCAGTTCGAGTGACTTAGGTTTTACTACTTGTTACTCAGAAACTTCTACTCCTTTACGTACTCATTCCCTTACCTACTAAACTCATCAATGATCCTCAAGTCAAAGGAACTGCTTAGTTAACTGCAAACAATAGAAGTCAAAAGTCGGAATTTCATTCCCTTGACGACTCTAAGGCAAAGCGCAACCCTAAAATGCCTGTGCCGCCCATAAAACTACCTTTATCTCTCTCGACACCCAAAGGAAGCGACGCCAAATTGAGGCCTCGGGCTGTAGAACTATAATGCAATACATCATCTTGAAGCGCTTTAAGTTCATCCGGTTAAGCACCATTTTAAAGATTAGCTCTTATGTGCTGGAGCAATGTACAGAGACAAGACGCGCGGCCGCTGGGAAACGAATCATCTTTTATGATGAGATTCTCGAACATTCGAGAAGGAGTGAGGGGGTTATAAAGACCTTAAGGGAGAGAGGGGGAGGGACTGCATTGGAGGTTAAGTAGGTTGCGAGACATAAAACTTTTATTTACGATTTCTGCTTTTATATTTCAAGCGATTTAAATGTCCGTAAAGTGCATGAGCGCTCTGAAGGCTTTTCCTTTGAGCACCTCTAGTACAGCTTGGGTAATCTCCGAAACCAATATTTTTATGTCCAGTAGTTTTTACTTAGGACCATAGATCGTTAAGTTTGCTTTTTCTCAATGCTATGTTTAACTTGTGATGATCAATGAAGAGAAAATTACTTTTCGCATAGTATACTGTTGAATAAATGGGCAAGAGCGCAATTTCAAGTAACATGGGATTACGTGTGTAAGTACCTGTATGATAACACGATGCCCTCTTTATATGCGTAAGGGCATGTGTTATCACATTTCTCATGTGGTAATATATACTGCATGTGATCATATATTCTTTAAAAGGTGTTTAACGTGTGTGACGTCATATTCTCATATATATATAACATGCGTTGAATCCGCTTTTAGTGTAAAAACGGTTGAGCAACACATAAAAAGTACATAAGTAAGTAAGGAAAAAAGAGTTAAAGAAAATATGTGGACACTAGATGACTTCTTTGAACATTTCTTCAATTATTTATGCAATTTTAGTTATTAAACTTGAGTCCAAATGTAAGAATAACGTGCATACGTACAACGTACTTACGTACAGTAGTCAAAAGTGATGGCAGGATTATTTAAATGGAAATACATTGAAGCTAGTGCGTTTTTAAAGGAGGATTCTAGTGGCTCCACCCCCCAACCTCGAAATAAATTCAAAACTACCTATTTTAATTGCAGATTTTATTATTTTAATAAAATTTCAATTTACAAAACACTCTGAATGTTCAGTCTGCCCCCCTCCCCGGTTATAAATTTCTGTATGTACACCCCTAGGTTGAAATCTAAACTGTAATTATTTTCATTAAGATACAATATTTATTTTGTTTCGAGCAAAGAAGCAATAATAATTAGGTTCTTTTACATATCTTACATCTCATACATGTATCTTATTTTTATGTGAATTAATTAGCTTTAAAGATCGATTGAAATGGAGTATTGACAGTATACTTTTTTAATTGTTTTTGTCGATGTATGTTTTTTATGCTGCCAGTAATAGGCAGCTATAAAAAATATTTAAATTTCAATTTCATATAATTTGAAATTTCTCTCAATGTCGGGAAAATATTTGAAGGTGCTGTGAAATGTGAGAACAGTGATAAGTTAATCACATGAAAAAGCATTTATGGTTCGAGAAATGAAAGAATAAATTAGTATCAAAAAATGAAAGTAACTATCATAAATAAGTTTTACATCGTTTGTCTTTTTTATCTATTTATTTGTTACATTTATTCTTCTTATAATCAAATCAATCACGCACGCTGATTTTGACTTAAGTAATCAAAATCATAATAATATGTATAGCAGTACCATTTAAAAAATCTACTAAAAATTACGAAAGAAATATATGTAGCAGGCCTAAATTTAACTAAAGAATGTCAAATATTTGAATTAATTAATTACGTTTGCGATAAATGCAGAATAACGTTTTTATCAGCATGTGCTATACTATTACAGTTTAAATCAAAGTTTATCTAGATTTCCAAACAAAACTTTGCTTTCTTTTGCTGGAAAAAAAAGATTGTCATATCGTGTGTACGTAACACATCTAAAATCGTCTGCTTAACAGTTTTTTTATTTTTCTTTCCCCGGACAAAAACTTTTTTCCTTGCTCAGTGTCGCTGTGGAACAATTTCCGCAAAGGGATCCGTTGTCAGGAAAATCTTTACTGTCAGCGAGACATTATCGGTGGTGGAAAGTTGGAATTCAAATAGTTTTTTCGCTTTTTCTTTTTATATGTCTTTTCTTATACCTTATTCTCTTTTTTTCACCGGATTTCTCCATTTGTCTTCTACTCGCTTTGCTGAAGATTGTTCTTTTATTATTGCGATTATTTTAGTTTTTTATTTATTCTTCTGCCTATAACCGCGAGTTTCAGATTTCACTGGAATAAAACTTTTATTCACTTTTCGATTTTTAGAGATTGCTTCTGCCTTACTTCTAATCTCAGCACTTTCCGAAATCCCTTTTTCAGGTAAGATTCCAGATTAGTTTTGAATTTTTTAGCGATTATTACTTTATTTCGACGTATTTAATGAATACGTAAGATGCATTGAATATTTCAATATTTCAGCTTTAAAGGTGTAGAATTCTTGCAGCTATTTTAAAATGCTGATTGAATTTTATGAGCGTTTTCTTGCAATGTCTAAGATTATTTTCAGCAAGATAAAAAGTTTAAATACTCTGGTTGGAGCATTCTTTGAATGTAAGACTTCTTTACTCTCAGATTTTTTTCCTTTTACTACTATTCTTTCTTCTCTTTATTTAAAAATTAAAAACGCAATGTTGGTTAAAATTGTGAAATAAATCCGGTTTAAAATAAATACAATCTTTTAAAAATTTCTAGCTCAGTAGTAATTTGAACTGCTACTTCGTGTCCATTGCCTGCTGATGTTTCGTTTTCGTACCATTTCAAAATCAATTTTTTACTGGGCCTAAATTATAAAACTTCTTTTTCATTCGTCTGTTTTTAAGCAAATGAAGAAGCTTTTATTTCACAAAAAAAAATATTTTCAACTCTTTCCCATCTTTTTTCCAGTGGTCTTAGTGAGAGATTTTAAACTAGTATACTCAATAAAAAGTGTGAAACATTCTAAGAAAAATAGAAAATGCCGTTGATTTTGATGAAAAATTATAATCTAATAAAAATCAAAATTGTGAAATACGAACTTCTAAAAGAAAAAGAAAATTCCAGTGATCGTGATGAAATATTACTTTCTGGCTATCTAGGATCTCATTTATAAAATTTAAAACTATTAATGTAACTAAATTAACACGTTGCGCATAAAGCATCTATTGTAAAAGAGTTGTGAGGGAAATCTCACAAAAATTGGCAGTCAATTCGCTCGGTCTTGAGAATACATCATTTACCGTTTACACAATTTAATTCATGTAAAAATAATTAACAAATGATGAATGAAAGTAACTTTACCTTAAAATTATTACTGTGCATCAAAGGGCAATGGAATGAAAAAAACATAACTTTGCGATATTTTTATACAATACTCATTGCGAATATTTAAATAAATCGCAAAAATTCCACATCGGTCGTCATGGTGATTCCCCCCAACCACAATACTAATCTTAGGTGAGTTAAGGTACTGTGAACAACTGGTCCTTGAATGAAAAGGAAACCATATGGTCCTGCCAAAACCGTTAGAACACCAGAGAATGTAGATCGGGCACTGACTCAGAGTTTTTCACGTACGGCCCATAAGCAAATACGCGATCCTCTCGATCCCACAACGGAGTGATGGGTACTAAATGACAAGTCTAGGGCAGTTGAAGGCCACCTCCCTACCTCCTCCAAGCGGAGTATGGTACGTGCCAAAACCATCCTTTTCCCATCACTCACCCTGTATAAAAGCTAACTTTATAGATTGCATATATTTATTTATGGGTCAGCTGGTGAGTTGCTTTATCATATTTCTAAACGAAATAATATTATTTAACAATAAAGAATATAGTATCAAAACATTCATAACCCAATAATGTTGAAAGTTGTTCTATTCCTTTCTAAAACTGTGAGAGAGATCCTTTTAAAAATGATGAAGTATCTATTTAAAACCCAAACGTAAGATATACGTAACTTATCACCAATGAAATTAAACTGCTATTTTTAACCAATAACTTTTTTTTCTTCATACATTTATACTTTGGTATGAGTTTGAAATGACGTGGACTTGATCGAACTGTCTTTATTTTGTTAAATATATTAAAAATACATTGCAAGATATTGCAAAGATAGTAAACATTATAGAGATAAATTAAAAACTTACACTCTCTTAGGGCCCATGTTAAGCGGAAAACACTTAATTAGTCTTAAAGCGTGTAGTACATCCTATTCTCGCTCTCGGCAACCCGAGTGGCATAAGTAATAATAACGTTGAAAACAACATGTACTCGAATATGAAAATTACAAAATAGAATATGGTCGAATTAGGAAAAACAATAAAGCAATAGGAAATTTACAGGGTAAAGTCAAAAGAAAAAAAGAAAGAAGAAGAAGAGCGCAAGAACACAAACAGCATTGAATTGGCAGATTGATATCAGATGAAGCAAATCAAACTATAAATGCAACCAATATAAAACATAGAGGGCAGAATAAGAAATAACTGTTGGAAATCACAGTAATCTAACTGGCTACTCAGGCTTAATGGGGAGGGGGGGTTGTGTAAGATAAATATAGAAGCAACATATAATGCGGAGCTATTATGCAATGAATTTTAAAATATGAATCGGCTTTTGCTTGAAGTTTAGGAGCCTTCTTCTCGCACGAGTTCTCCAATTTGCCCTCCTCCCACACTATCGATGAATTTCATTTTCGCATCGATTGCCGCTAAGATCTCTTGTTCTCTGCCTCCAGCGTGATTTGCAAGGAGGAAAATCACTTCTCATACGTCTGGGAGGGATCGATCTCCGCAATTCCAACTGTCACGACTTTTAACAAGGGCCCAGGGGACCCACTAACAAGACCCTTGGAAAAAGTTTACGGACCATCTGCCAAGGATACATTCGGACTAGGATGACCGCGCTTTATCCCTGCTCCTCTCTTCCGAAGATCTTTATCAGCAGATAGAAATACTTTCCATTACGACCATTTTTATTATTTTTGTTTATTATCGTTTGCTGGGGGACTTTCCACAAATTCATCCATATTCTCTAGCATATTGATAGAGCTACATTTTATGAGAAAATTAGCAGATTAGCCATTAGCAGACTGTTTATTTTTTTATCGAATTAGATTCGCTAAAAATTGGTCTACTTTGTGCAACTAAAACCATTTCTGGAATAAAACCTTAATTAATGTCCAAATAGTTAGCAAATTGCATTCCTGAAGGTTTAACGATGAGACAGCGGGATAATATTTTAAATACTCTTAAATTCATGTTAGAACTTATTCTCTTCTCAATACTCTTAAGCTCATGCCCGTGGAAATCGCGGGCTCAGCAATTTTCGCTACATTTTACTTTGCACGTGGAAATCGCGGGATGATCAATCAGAGGGTAAAGCCATTGACGGAAAATCTAGTGCAAATGGCTTTAGGTTTTAATCATTTACTTAATTTAAACAGGTCCCTTAGTGACTACAGAAAGCAATGTAAATATAGTTTATATTTTTACAGCTCGCGAATAAAGTACTGTATGGCAACAGTAATGACGGAAAGTGTAAGCTTCCACTTTTCGCAGAATACAAATAAGATTTTTCCTTCTAATTTTTGGAGGCTCCAACGAGGAAAAGATATTATAGGAGAAAGTTCACCTCTGTTAGAATATTATTGTAGCTACTGCGTAATGTCCTATGTCAAAGTTCCAAAGATGATTAAACTTTCAAAATGCTTGGACTTTCTAACAGAATTCAAGATTATTTAGGTCAAAAAATAAGGCTGGGTATCCGATGAGTTTTCAGGCATAAGTCAAGTTCGTATGATCATTTTTGAAAAAGTTATTCAAAAATAAAGTAGGACGAAAAGCGGAGATTGATTTCAGTCGTTTCTCCACTCGCACGACGGAAAACTACTTTTTTAGTAGAATAGATAATGACTTCTACTATTTGTTCATACATTAGAAAACAGCACCACATGCACTTATTTTTGTGAGTTTACTACTTATGGCTGCCAATTCCTAGAAGTAAAACATTATTACCAGTATGTATTATAGTCCTTTCACCTTACCAATCATCTCTGATGTTGTGCAAACTACACTAAACTCTTCTATTCATACTTCAAGAAGGTGTTTTACAATGACAAACAAGGTTCTTATGCGCGTAATGTAGAATTTGTTTTCTTTTTCTTCAAACTATCAAGTCACTGTACGCAAATCATGCGAAAAACACCGAATTCTAACTGTCGTATGAAGTTCAAATAAACTTCATTCTGTGCATAAAAAATGAGACAACATAGAAAATAAAACACAAGGTCACAGTTTTGTTCCATTACTTTATTAATGTTCTAAATATTCATGCTTCAGTCTGTTCTTCTATATGTCCTTGCTGTGCATGTTTTGTAAGCAAAATTTCCAAACCATTTTTTTTTTTCATCTCGTAAAAAAAAAAAAAAAGCTTTTCATCATCAACCATTTTCATCAAAGCACTTTTTTTATTCCCTCATTTAGCTTGCTTTGTTTTCCCTTTTTATTTTTTTCTAATACATATACAGTTATACCCATACACGTATACATCTTTTAGTGGAAGATTATCAAGATACAATCTAATAGTACTCCAGGATCATGATCACCAGATTTTGAAAATTTCTTTAACGTCCAAAATGTGATACTTTTACGTCTCTTCTCGATGTAATCTCAACTCCTTCAAGAAAAGAACATAATCTCGGTCCCATTTTAGCTCCGGATGAAGCCAGTTTTAAGTTGGGCACCTATACATCACCTCGACTTTAAGAATAAGATGAAAGACCAATAACTCAAGAGAGCTAGTTTCGAAATTCGTCGGTGCGGGAAATGTATGGGTGATGATTTTTTTTCTCTTCCCGCGAACCAATTTCCGATTCGTGTAGGCCTTTCACTTCTCCCCTTGCATACAATGGGTGCACTTGTCGAAACAAGAATCAACCTATGCCCCGGATATTGATGAGACGGCGACTTTTGAATAAAAGAATGCGGTCACGCTACGTTACTGTCTGGTTTGAGTCTTTCACTTCTGTTCGGTTTGGCATGCGTTATTCCTACGGGAAGCGACTTCATAAAACCACAATCATACGCAACTTGGCGGAAGACAAAAGTTGCCAAGAGCTTTGATTCCATGTCGTTAAATTAAATAAGAGGCTTTGTCTACAATATTCATTTCCTTACAAATTTCTTAGCCGTCATATTTTCTCTTGTTAAATGAATATATTTTTCTATATTCTATAAACAGTACACCCAGTATCTTTCACCCAGCATTTAGGGGCATTATTATCGAGGTAACAAAATGATTCTCAACTCTTCACAAGATTTCATGCTGTGCTTATAAAATCCAACTACTCGCACTCATCAGTATTTTACAAACAATTGGCCGAGTGAGAAGTTACGTATTAATACCTTACCGACGCTTTCCTAGAACAAGGCTAAATATAACCTTATGTCTCTGTGAACAAAACCTGTTAACTCGCCTTGCTCGTGTCCCTAAATTCACATAAACTAGTTTGAGCAAATACAGTTTCACTCAACAAATTGAAAGAAATAATCATCTTCGAGTTTGGTCAATTGGTTGCGAGCTATGAAGTCTTAATAGCAATAAAATAGGTAAAAGAAGCTTTTCGAAGGTAAAAAACTCCTCCATCAGTGGAGGATGGAAAATGGATAAGAAAATGATATTAAATGGTTTCGCAGATCGCCTTTACACCAAAACTGCAACGGATGATAATTTTGTGCTATATTTTAAAACATTTTGAAGTTGTATGAACGCTTTTAAGAAAATTGTTTATTTATATTAAACTTTTCTCGTGCAATTTTTATTAATCTTTACTGGTGTTTAAGGAAATGTTCTATTTAATTTTGTTACTTACTCTTCTTTCCGAAAAAAATATTCCAGTAAAACTCTTGACGCTGTCAAAGGGACCAGATCGAAAGAGCGTCTTTAACGGGAAAGCGTCTTATGGGTAAATTGAAAAAATGAAAAAGAGAGGGGGGAAAAAGAAAACTCAAATGCTTCCAGATTTAAAAACTATATTTCTCATCATCGATAAACTATATAAATAATTTATATTGTACAATGTACATTATAATACTTTTTAAAAATGTCTTACTTTTCTTATGGGCTGGGAAAGAAAGTATCTGTTTAGTTTGTTTGAGATTCTGGATGCGGGCTGCAGCAAGAAAATTATTCCAAAGAGTACAATACTACTTTTCGCCCCCAAATATTGCAATTTCATAATAACTGGATGTCGGCTCCCGTTTCCCGTCGTTTTCTTGTTCGTCATCCTCCTCTTTCTTTGTCACCACAATCGTGGAATCAGCGATCATTTCATCCAAAGTCCGAGTGCTGATGGTCTCGGGGTTATCGTCAACTGTTGCATAATCGGAATTTTTTTCCAACTCCTCATCTTCTGGGCCTGAGTTTTCTGCTTATTCTGAATCATTCCACCAACCAAACGCAGCTTTCCGAAAGCATATTTGTATTACGTTCTGTTTAATTTCTTTGCAAGTGGAGCTGATGTAATTAAGGGAATCGAAAACATTAATTTTAGTTTAGTTACTACACACCAAGGCTCAAATATCGCTGGACTTACTTTTCGCTTATCCGAAAACACCGCGCAAGAACAAAACGCGGTGTTAACGGGTGGATTTTGCATTGATTAAGTGTAGAAAACATAGCCATTAGAAAATGTCTAGGGACCGACAAAATTAGAGGGTCATAAGCGAGAGCGTCTTAATTTAGGTTTACTGTAATGAAATCCGTCGCCACGATGTTCGCAAATGTATTCATACCGAATTATAGCATATTGTTTTTTCAACACACATCTACTAAATAATACATACATTTCTGTTAGTGGAAAGGAACTTTAAAAATACAACTTAATAACGGTAAGGATGTGAAGTAGGGTGCAGTTTGCAAATAAAAGATACATGTTAAATGTGAAAGGAATGTTGTAAGTTTTATTAGTAGTGATGATTAAACTAGTAATAATAATAAAATATTTCGAAGAACAATCATTAGAAGATTGTTCCCATTCCCCAAAAACCTGTTTTCTTATCTATGTAATTGAAAAAAAAAAGAATGGAATTGCAATAAATTCACCCATTAAATATCCAGCTATATTAAAGCATCAGAATTTTAAACTAAAGAATCGATGAACTATTTGAATTTCGTTTCAGTTGCCCTTATTTATAACTTTATCAATAGCTTTGTATCTCGAAGCCTCCTGATCCCCCAAAAATTTTTCTTCTTTCCGGAGAAATTCGAAAGAGACAGTTATTACGACTAAAAGAAAGACTAACAAAAAGCAAATTAGGTAAATATTGGATCAACCAGATGAAAAAAATAGATATATAAGAAATTGCTTCTATTATATACGTTATATGCTTTAAACCGTCAACTAAAGCATATCTAAACTGAAAGTCCGTATAGGATTTTGGATTCTAAAATTTAACCGTATTTTTGGACGTCTAAAAATTTAACCTTATTAAAAAACCGTTAAATAAAATCTTACTAATAGTGAAAGTAAGGCATTTTACTGCTTAAAGGTTTTTTTTTTTTTTTTTTTTCATTTCAAATTCTCAGTTTGTTTTACGAATTTTTGAGCATAATTTCATGGGGTTATTTCATAAACAAAGAAAAATTGTTATTGTATGTATGTAATTTAATAAGCATCGTCTCAAATGTTTTTATGCACGTTTGAAATAAGCACCATCTTACATATTGCTTTACTGTTCATTACTTATAATTACTCTAATGTAAAAAAAATAATAATAATTCAATACACTAACTTTTCTAAAGCTTCCATTTTTCCAAATTATACTAAAGTTAAGTTTTAAAATAATACATCATTAGTGAGTTCATCAGCAGTTGATACTTTTGAATTCACAACAGGATATCTAAGCAACTTTCTTTTAATGCTTTTGACGAATTTTACTTTTCAAATCGCGCCCAACTTCTGATAAAGATTCTTTCCAAACAGCTACACTCCAGCTATTTATTTCGGAAGTACGACAATAAATTTTTCAAACTTTTTTTTCTTCCGATGTATTTTCTGTCCCTTTTCTCACAGAAGAACTTCATAATAATTAGGGAAAGATTAATTAAAAATTACTGTCGGTACGATTACTATTCTCAACTTCTCTTCTGGGAATCCCTCCGCCAAGCAATTCACTTAACAGCTCGGCGGCGAACAAAATAAAAATGCTCTCATCTGGGGGGGGGGGGGCTCCCCTTCTCTTACCTTTCTCTTGTGTCGTAACTCTTTTTGTTCGGAGTATGAAACGATGAAACGATTGGGAAAGAGAAATTGATTTTCTCTTTCTCTTTATTTCTTCTTTTCCACTTCGTAACGTCGTTTTCACGTCGTTTTATTTTTCATCCCGGAATCCAGAGTGCAAACGCAATGCAATATGGTTCTGTGGAGAGGCCCTCCCTTCTGAAGATTTTAAATAAAGCACTGATAGATCAGAAAACTTCCTCTTGAACTTTTTCGAGCTATATAAAAGCATTCCTCTTATGGCGATAATTAGTGTTTGTACTATCAAATGTTACTGATTAGAGAAATTACTGCGTTTTGCACTAAGGCTTTGGGACTTTTCCAATTAGTGTGTAGATTTTTGTAAGTTTTAGCCCGTGTTTGATTTTTAAAATTAAACCGGTCATAATCAAATACGACTTTTAGGAGTTTTTTTACATTTCATTTGGTGTAGCTTTTCCTTCAAGAAAAATTGTGGTTGTCTTTTATTCGCTGTTTACAAAATTTACATTTGTTAAAATAGCAAATTAAAGGCTTTCGCAAGCAAATTCACTGAGAAGAGCGTTGCGGCTGTTTTTGTTTTATGTATGTAATTTTAATTTCTAAACTTACTGTTATATGTTTAGTCAGATTAAAATGTTAAATTTTAATAATAGATTAAAATATCCGAGTCCTTTCTTTTAGAGTTTTTTTACTTTAATCAGTAAAAATTA
This sequence comes from Octonoba sinensis, assembly GCA_038502835.1. Lineage (NCBI taxonomy): Eukaryota > Metazoa > Arthropoda > Arachnida > Araneae > Uloboridae > Octonoba > Octonoba sinensis. The sequence continues at coordinate 70,352,905 of CM076604.1, forward strand.
GTGACACCGAGACTTCGGTTTGTTTTATTACATAAACTACTTTAAACCTTTACCGCTTTTTAATGAATTCATTTATCATTTTTGTGAATTTAAAATTGTTAAATGTGTTTGTTCTCTTCGTCGAATAACATCGTTAACGGACAGAACAAATTTACAAAGATTTACCTTGCATTGAAAAACCTCACCTCACCCTGCATGTGGCTTTTCCGTATGGTCTACTTATATTTTATTTTCTGCACTAGTGGAACGATGTTTTTTTATTTCAAAGTTAAGTATTTGATAAGAAGACAAATCTTTTAAAAGGCTTAACTAAGCCATTTCATTCAATGCTTTTTTTTAACATAGGAGGGTATGAACGTTTTTTGTTCCCCTAACTTTTCCAACATTATAGAAAATTTGTTTTTAAAGTTTTATGTGTTGCTAATAAGTGTCAAACGAGCTAAAAACTTTTAATTTCTATAGCAGTTTTAGATTTAGAATTGCGGTTTTCTACTTGAATACGAAAATGAACCGCTGTTCCTGACAGATTCCTATTCAAAATAACAGCAAGCCACCTAGCTTGCAACGAGGTTTAGATGGAAAGTCTCTATTGTAACATCTCGATTTTATGAATTTTTTTCAATTTTATCGTTACTCAAGTAAATTAAAATTATCGAGTAAACTTCAAAGTTCAAAGTAAGTTGGTTTTCTTTTTTCTATCACCAACAATTTTAATTAGAATGATCGAATGTAGTGCTTAATTTGTACTGTCCATTTCTTTTAGCTTTCCTGCTCAAAAGAGAATTTTTTTTTTAATAAATAAACACAAAACTTGCAAATACTTTGCAGACACGTGCTTCAAAGTTACAGGGAATTCTATTAATTTTTCTTAATCAGAAACTTTTTAACAGAGGAAAGGTAAAAACCTCTAAGAATCAGTCAAGTGTTTCTATCAAAAGGTACAATCAGCGATTCAGAGTACTGTCTCTATAGAACGATGTGACCCTTTTCTGAATCCACTACATGGGTAATTCCATGAAAATGACAACCTTTTTGAAATTATTAAGTTTCTGAAAAGCTGTTGTTTCTGTGCCATTTTCACTTTTAACTCAGTACACGTGATTGAGTAAATGAGCTAGGCATAATTATGTTTTTATAAAGTTTAAAGCATGAGCACTTTTGTTAAAATAAATGAACATAGAAAATTCTTCGCAACGAGTCATTCCGTTACAAGGCGTAATTACATCAATTCAATCCAAAAAAATATTTAAAATAACGTTTTCTTATTATTACTTATGTAACTTAAATGTACTCATCAGTTTGAAGAATGAAGGTATGCATAATCCATAGAAATTCCTTTTTGTACTGAGAAACCCAAAAGCTTGGTTCACAAAAATGTCATTCCGTACCAAATCTAAAAATAGCATGAAAAAAAATTTAACCGATTGAAATTCTTTATTTAGTTTTGTTTTCATAATTTAATTGGTAAAAATGAAATGCAAAGAAAAAAAACAGTTTTAATGAAAGTAAGGTAATTGTAATAATTTAAACTTCTTTTTTATTATTAAAAATGTCATTCCATCACGTATGCAATTGCCCAAATTTTTTGGTTGGGTACATACTCAGTTCAATCATAAAATGCGGAGTACCAGTAGCTCAAATTGCTTTGATTGATTTATCAGCTAGTACAAAGAACTGCACTGAAATATTACTCTTTCATTCAACGACGACGAAAAACATTATCCCGAAAAATCAGAAATAGTGGACAAAAGCTTCAACAGTAAAAACATTTCCATTGATTTTCCGCTCCAACCCATTCCCCTATCTACTTGGCTTTTCTGTTTCCATGTCTTATATTGTACCATTCCTCCATATCTCATAGAAACTTGACAAATCGTCGCAAAGATTAATTGATTTTTTTTCTTTTTTTTCAGTTTTATTTATTTATCTTTCAACGTTCAAATGTGTAAAAAATAGAATGGGAGAAGAAAAGCAATCGTAAGAAAGACGATGGGGAGTAAAAATAAATAAATAAGTAAAATTAGTACGAAATGCCCAGATTTCCACGCATCTGCGATTGTCAACATTCGTTCCTTCAAAAGATATCCTGACTAGAATTCCGTATTGTCCGCAGATGAACTAGTAAACAATAGCGGGGGGAGGGAGCCTTTCTTATTTATTTATTTATTTATTTATTTTTATTTCTTTTTATGCATTTGGACGATTTCATTTTGATATGAGGATAAGATTTCACTCGCGTGCATTAAATATTTTAAGACTGTAGTTTCTTTTGGTCCTTTTATTCGCTTCAGTTATTTCCGATTCAAGTCAAGTAATTCATTGTTCTCCTCGTGTAATTTCAATGCTTGAAAATCCAGTCTGCTTATTTATTTCGGCAGTTTAGCAAACAATTAGTTTTTTTTACATCGTAACTTTTTTTGTATAGTTACAAAACCAGAAATAGGATGAGCGAAAAGAAAGCTGAGTAAACCTGAAGGGTTTTTTTTTTTTTTTTTTTTGAGGGAGAGTGGGTGTATGTGACGCAACCGAATTATATCGTAAGTAAATATTATATACCGAGTACATTATACTCGTCATAATAATTTGACAGTAAAAAACTTAGAAATCAATTTAAATCTAGTCGAAGTTAAGTAAATTTTTTCCGCAATAGCACTCAAACAGAAACATTTTCGTGAGTTAAACAGAAGTTCAAATGCTGTGTCATGTAAAAGTTTCTTAATACTTTTCCTTCAAATGACGTGTTCAATAATGAGACAACAAAAGTACATTTCTTAAGTACTTACAACAAATTTACAAAGTATATTTCTTAAACACCTCTACCACATGCAAAAACGATTAAGTTTTATTTAGCATATTTTCTTCTCCTTGTTTGAATTACGCCATTGTTAAGTTCAGATTGCAGATGCAATTCAAGAACATTGCTTTTTACGATCTTTGAGAGTAAAATGTAAAAAAAAAATATTCCATCCACTTTTTGGCAGAGTTCCATGACACTTTTACATTTTGAAGGCGCTATTTTATTATTATTATTTTTTTTACTATTATTATTATTATTATTATTATTATTATTACTATTATTATTATTATTATTATTATTATTATTATTTATTATTATTATTATTATTATTATTATTATTATTATTATTATTATTGTTATTGTTATTATTATTGTTATTATTATTATTAGTAGTAGTAGTAGTAGTAGTATTAGTAGTAGTAGTAGTAACAGTATCATCATCATGATCATCATCATCTTTATTAACATCATCATCATCCTTATTATTATTATCATTATCGTTATAATTCTTTTTAGTATTATAAGCGTAAAATTACATGTCCTTACGGTCATTTTGAGTGGCTGAGAAATGAAATCGGCGTAACTATTTCCGAAAAATTTACTCGAATTTTGAACGAATGTTTAGTAAAAGTAATAGTTAACGTGAAGCAATAATTTATATTTAAGAAAATGTTTAAGTGCGAATTAGGAAAAAAGTTTGCATGTGGTTTTATGGATGTTTTTGAATTGTAATTATTGTTAGCCACCTTTTTGAATTGGTAGTTGAATTATTCATTCTAAAAAATACTTCACTAATTAAATGTTTTAATTTCTCTGTGAAATATCCTTTACATATTTTTTTCCTTCTAGGTTCAAAAATTTTTACAAGAAGGCATCTTCAATGTTTCGTCTAGAATTATCGGAAATATTCATAATCCTGAAGTTAATTTTTCCTTGGTAAGAGTTTAAGAATGAGTTTTTTTATTAGGAAATCTATCTTGAGAAAATATTTTAAATGTGTAGAGCTTTATTGAACCTGCAATAAGAGCAAAAATTATAACAAACAAGATATTAAGATAACAAAACTTCGGAGTTTTCCTGCCGTTGTTTTGAAGAAATCTTAATTGTATGGAAAGGAAAAAAAATAAACGTGATGTGAAAAAGCAACCCATAGTTTATCTCCAAATCAAAAACGCTCCCTATATATATATAAGCCAAATTATGTGTTTTGAGTTAATCATTTCAAAGTAAAGAAGAACCTGTGGAATTTTATATGCAATAATTCCTAATTAGGGTTCGAATTATGTTTTATTAAATTTAAATACTCATTTCGGTATAAATATTCATGTCTTAGTCACATTGAAATGTTATTTGCGTTTATCTTGCTTTCATTTCTGAAGTTCAAAATAACAATCTGAAATTTATTTCTCAACATTTTCATTAATCCAAATACCAATAAATGCACTATTTCACATTTATTGTTATGTCATATACAAAAACAACCGAAATTAAGAAATAGAAGAGTGAAAAATAACGTCGGACGAATAGTGGAAAAATATTATTTTGTTTTATTTAGAAAGGAAAGTAAATTTTATAAATTCCCATACTGATGAGAGAATTGTGTCTTGTATATATTCACGGTATGATTTTTTTTTCGAGGGGGGGGGGAGGGATAAAATATCGGTTTATTTGGCAGCGAAACATTATCTATGCGTTTTATTGAAATATATGTATATATATATTTGTATGTTTGACAATGACTAAGAAAATGTATCCTGTTATGGAGCTTATTGTTTCAGTATTCTTCAATAATATGTAAGAGTTCAATTTTAAATGGTTCTGTGAGAACACATTTAATAAGTATTATAAGTAAGCTTTATGTTAATGAAATTCATAGAATACACTTTATGTTAATGCACATTATCCATATATCTATGTTAATAAGCACATTCTTCAGACAATATATTCTCTTTATAGATACTATTACTAGCGGTACCCACACGGCGTTGCTGGGGTAGAAAGCTTTGAAGAATAACCTGCGGTGGTCGTGACCTTAAGCAGAATTTTAAATTTCCGTAATGGCGCTTCCGTCTGCGCATGTGTACTACGCAAGATAGCTGGCTAAAAAAAAATTAGAGAATTAGAGAGAACGCTGGCTTAAAAAATAAGAAATTTCTAGATCGAATTAAAAGAAAAATGCTCTTCCATCGTTTGACCTTTTAAACTATGTTTTTACAAAATTTCATATCTATAAGTGCGACAGATTCGTCTGGATATTGCACATACGCGCAGAGAGAGAGAGATAATTAGGTATTGCTTATTATATTTGCACGTTTAGTTCAACACTATCTAGATATAAACTTAAAAATAGCACAATTGAGCATTAAAATGCATACATATGTTTCGGCATTGCTGGGAATCCCTTCTTTAATGCAATAGTGGAGCTTCTAGATGCAAAAACATCCAAATGAAGCCACCAAATGAAGTTGCACCTAGAAGCTGCACTATTGCATTGAAAAAGGGATTCCCAGCATTCCCGAAACATATGTCTGCATTTTAATGCTTAATTGTGCTATAAATAACGTTAAATTTTTTAAGTGTACTTGTGCACAAAGTTACTTTATTACACTGTAAGAAATTTCATCAGGAAATTACGGTCAAATAGCCGGCATCAGACTGTCCATCAAATTCACTGTTAAATTGACGGTTTGGAACACTTTTCTATCTTTACGAGATTTAAACCATTTCCAATCACCTTGGTTAAAAAGCCGTAAATACAAAAGTTTATGGTTTTATAACCATTTAAAAATTAAATTTTTATGGAGCATTCGACCATTCCATTTCGAGGTGTAGAATCTTCGCGGCGTAGAAACCGTAAACGAAGCGTGCGGAATCGAACCGCGGGTATATGGTATATTAACTTTGCGCTCTAATCATTCAGCCGTCTACACCACGCAAAGCGGCCGTTTATTTATCAATAAATCTCCTTTTCCAACAGGCAAGCTGCCTTAAAATTCATATTTCAGTTTTTGATTGGATCCAAAGTCATTTTTGGTCTAAATTTACTGCATATTGACGAAAATCATTTTATTTGCTGCAAAAATTAAAATGCAAACAAGCTTCAGCAGCTCAAATTATGGGTTCGCTCAATCGAAAACAGTTCGGGAATTTGATGTCTCCAATTTTAGATTTACGTGTGTTTGTGTTTCTATTTAGTAACCATTGCTTAAGCCACTTTTTTTTTCTTCTCTGTTATATACAGATTTGAACTGATAAATCTTTATTCATATTTTAACAACAACGTACGACCGTTAAGGTTCCACAACCAAGGTGGAAGCCCGATTCTTATTGACTACGAGACCTAGTGGCGCTTGTAAATTACGGTTAGTTAAACGTTATTTAGGAGAAACAGAGAATAAACGATTTTTTTTCACAATCAGCGGTGTCAATACCATCTTTTTATTGGTTATTCAACTGTTGTAATTAAATAAGTTAAAATAATAATCAAATAAATGGTTATATTACTATTTTCTTACTGAAATTTTTAACAGTGTATTTATCTAGATATAGTAGATATAATATTTGCGCGTTTGTATCAGACACTCAGTGTTGAATTGCTCATGAAATTGTGATTATTAATAACATCTTAACTCATTTTCAACTGAATGCAATACCATATTTGTACTTCCAATTCTACTCACTGTCCGAGCAAAGAAATCACTTTGAGACCGCTGGCAGCGGAACAGAAAAAATCGATTCCGTTGCATAAAATTCAATTTATTTTTATGAAGTTTTATAATTTCTTTGAAATGCTTCTCAGTCACGTAATAAATGAATTATACGGACGCGAGACCCGGTAGAAATTCCGCATCAGAACAAATTTCAGCAGTTTATTTTATGTAGTCTTGGTCGTTGATGTTTTACTTCTTATGTTTGCGGTATGGGAAAACATTATTTCCTTTTTATCGTTGCGGTTTTGGCAAACCAGAGTTGAAAATTTAAACATTCTTTAAAACTCTATCAGAGGAAGATTATTTTTCAAAGGCTACGTAATGTTTAATTAACTTCAGAAAATTGAGTTCACACGCTCTTTTAATCTGTTTCTAAATTGATAGAAAAACTTAAATAAATTTAAAAATATCGAAATTTGAGAAATGTTTTCAAAGGTTTTGAATCGACTGCTTTAAAATGCTGCGTTTTTACTCTTCATCCCATTATTATGTTTGTAACAGATATAATACGAAATGAAAGCATATAGATCACAAAGTCTCAAATCCGGACATCTTAATTCCGGAATTTTCCTAAATTCGGTCTTTTCTCTTGCCTGCATTTGAAAAAGTTTTTACATACAATGTAGGTTTTAAAAAGAAGTATGTACATTTACTACGTCCTATTCAACGGGAATTTACAAATTCACAAATCGAGGGAAAAAATTGCTACAAAACACAAGCTGATGAAGTTGCACAGAAGAACAGGAAAGCTTAATGTAGTTCACTAACTTATTGGGTTATTTATATGCCCAACATATATAAGTAATAAATTGTTCCCAACTTAAAATTAATTTAATGAAATTCCTTTCTCAATGTAAGTAGTCGGGTAGCAAACATCTGCTTAAACTACAGCAACTTAAGACGAAATGAAAAATCGTCTGTCAAAATGTAACATTAATTCAATTTATCTTTAATGACCATCTGCTATTAGTCACGAATAAAATTAATGCGATTGATGAATTATGACCATCAGCTGCTTGGAGTAATTTTTAATGTTAAAATTAACGACATCTTCATCTCACGAGATAAAACAGGAGGAAGTTGAAGAAAAACTAAATAAACAATGTTCACGTTCATCATTAGTACCGTATTATAAAATATTTAGGTAAAATTAGCATCAATAGCTTCAACTTTTCAACTATTTATAACTTGCCTAGATCTTGAGCTTTCATTGCCATTATACTCATAGAAAACTTTATTGCACAGAGTTTCATGTCTTCTACATATGGGAGACCGCAAACTAAACGTGCGAATTCAAAGTTCAGTTTACATTTATGTAAAAAAAGTGCATGTACTTGAAATATTTTTTAATAATGTCAAAGCAAGTTATCTGACCACAGAAATATGTTGAATTTGTTTCAAGAAAAAAAACTACTTTTCAGGAAAATGTCGTTTATAGAATTCTTGCTTTAGTATCATTATCCCCATATGCGAGCTCTATTGGGACACGATGGAGGGCTAATTAATGGCACAGATGCAGAAAATTAATAAAATATGTTACATATAAAAATTTAACCATCTGCAATGACTTGTAGATGGTATAGCCATGTTAAAGATTTTTCTTTTAATATTTTTAGTTTATGATATTTTATGTAAGAGGAATTGAAAAATCAACACTCATGATTGTAGTAGATGCTTATTGATTTCTGGTGGTAGCAAGTCTGCAAAGATTTGTCTTCTTTTTCTGGTGGATTCGCGATTCGACGGCGAAAGCTGCCCCTTGAATTTTGATTTCTCCTAGATGATGGCATAATTTGGATTTTGACCTGTTGTACATCTTAGCAACTATTTCAACATATATGCTCTCTACAAAATATTTTTGAATTGGGCTTTTTACATCCTATTTTGTTCAATGGATCCTTTTAGTTTCCAATGATTTATTCCGAAATATCATGGATGAAATGTTACTTAGTACTTAATATTCTAATTTAAAAACACATTTTTTTTTTTGTAATTTTATAAATACTTCGTTTAGTTACAAATTTTTTAGCAATAATATACTTACATTTCGCAAAACATTTCTTAAAAATTAAAAAAATTGCTTAAATTAATTTTAGCAATCTCCATCGTAACGGTAGATTTTGACAAAAAAATATAGCACATTATAAGAATTTAGAATCTCAAGAATTCGAAACCGCATGTTCAGTCATACAAAGCACTCTTAATCTATGCTATATGTGTTACTTTATTTTTTTCTTCCTCTTTTTTAATTAATTAAATGTAGTTTAAAGGATTTTAAATAATGCAAATAAACCTGGGAAGCCATAATTTACTTTGATACGCAAAAATCAAAAATTGTGTATTATTCATTTTATCTTTTTGCAGGTAGCCATACAAGAGATCAAAATTGTCAACGACTTTGAAGAATCTTTGAGTGCGTTAGTTGGGGTTTCAACTAGATTACCCGTTTCCCTCATTGTCGCAGGTAATGAAAATTGGATTGTGAATGTGAAATGTGATGAGATTCAAAAACGCAAAACAATTATACCTTCTCATTCATCTCAAGTTTGTGAAATTATCAATATCAATATGTTTATAAGATTTCATATTTCCGGATTTAAACAATGTATGATCTCCGTGGAAAACAACAGTATGTTCAGAATTCAAAGGAATATTTCATGGTATGTGTATTCATCTGATATTAAAGCATTTATCGAAGCTAAATCTTTTGCAAAAGTTGGAGAGAGAGTTCTTTTAAGAGTGCGAATGATTCCCGAAATTGGCCGCCGAGAAAGTAAAGTGTCATGGAAAATTTCGAGCCAGGTGACAGATAACATCGTGTTTCAGTACAAACATGTCACTAACAAGACTTTAAACTATGTTTTCAACGATACTGGATGTTTCAAAATCCAAATTGTAGTCTTTAATATTTTTGGAAGGATAGAAAATAATACTCTGTTATGCGTACAAAATGAAGTAAAGATTTTATCAATCGTCCCGTCGTCTCCAATTGTTTATGTTAGATCCAGCCATGCGGTGCAATTTGCGGCTAATTTTGCTGATAACTTCATGGTTCGCTGTTTGTGGACATTTCGTTGCCAAAAGTTTAGGTCAGTGCTAAAATCAATCATATTCGAGGTTGAAAAGTGCAACTTGTACCAAAATTTTTCTGCCGCGGCATCTTGCATTGTTTCTTTGACAGTGCGCAATGACGTCAGTGAAGAACAATTTTGGAAACTATCAAAAATACATATAGAAGATCCTGTAATGTCCATTATTCCTTACATTCCGGACAATATCATAATCGGTTCCCATGCGCTGTTGCAGCTGAAAACTTATCCTACTAATAAAGAAACTACAGTTGAAGTGGAAGTCAATGGCAACAATATCGAGCCTGAATTTGATGTAGAAACTTCAATTTATGCATTGCAAATAACATTTAACACTTCCGGTGGAAACCAAGTCAAATTTCGAGCTTATAATAACGTTTCTCATGTAGTTGTCCGTCATGAAGTTTTCGTGTTGCCTGAGTTGGAGCCAATCAGCATTGAACATTTTGGTTGTCATTGTGTTGGTTACTTTATGCGATTTCTAGCACGTATCAACGGTAAGTAATGCATTTGAGTTTTAAAAATATTTCCTATAATTTTTTGAAACATTGATGTTTCATTTGTTGCAGATGAATTCAAATTTGTTTTGGGTTCAATTATGGTTTGTTAAAATGTATAATGCTTTAACTTGCCACAAAAAAGTTTTGAGATTTTTAAGGAGGGCTAAATCCTTTGGTCGCTTTTATTAAAACTAGACTGCATTAAAAACGTGTCAAATTACAAGTTAAATTTGCTTACCCATAAACGCAAAAGGTTTCACACTGTTAAAAATGTCCGTAAGAAAATAGTAATATAACCGTTTATTTTATTGTTATTTTACCATATTTAATTACAGCAGTTGAATAACCATTAAAAAGATGGTACTCAAACAGCTGATTGCGAAAAAAATCGTTTATTCTCTGTTTCTCCTAAAGAACGTATAACTAACCGTAATTTACAAGCGCTACTAGATCTCGTAGTCAATAAGAATCGCATGTCCATCTTGGTCGATTCTTCCCGGTCGTACGTTATTGTTAAAATATGAATATAGATTTATCAGTTCAAATCCGCATGTGTATATAAAAAAGAAGAAAAAAAAGCGGCTTAAGCAGTGATTACTAAATAGAAACACATACATACGCAAATCAAAAATCAGAGACATCGTATTCCCGAACTGTATGCGAATGAGCGAACCCATATTTTGAGCTGCTGAAGCTTGTTTATATTTTAATTTTTGCAGCAAATAAAATGATTTTCGTCAATATACAGTAAATTTAGACCAAAAATGACTTTGGATCCAATCAAAAACAGAAATCTCAATTTTAAGGTAGTTTGCCTGTTGGAAAGGAAGATTTATTGATAAATAAACGGCCGCTTTGAGTGGTTCTGATGGCCGAATGACTAGAGCGCAAGGTTGGTATACCATGCACCCGGGGTTCGATTCCCGCATGCTTCGTTTACGGTTTCTACGCCGCGAAAATTCTACGCCTCGAAATGTTTCAGAAACCGGAAAAAAAATTTAGTTTAGAAACCATTTTTAAATGGTTATAAAACCGTAAACTTTTGTATTTACGGCTTTTTAACCAAGCTGATTAGAAATGGTTTAGGTCCCGTAAAGATAGAAAAATGTTCCAAACCGTAAATTTCACTGTGAATTAGATGGACAGACTGCTGCGGGCTATTTAACCGTAATTTCATGATGAAATTTCCAACAGTGCAGCCTTTCATTTCATCTGCAATCTATTACAATGATCGATTATTTCTCGATGTCCGTAAATGTTCGTAATTTTGAAGAAAAAAATTATTATAAATTATTAAAAATCCATCATTTAATTTACCATAATAACGCAGCTGCTAGCTTTCATGTAAAAGCATATGTTTCCTAGAAACAAATTGTGTTCTTGCGCCTGTTACATACCACCCTTGGCAGAAAAAGAAAACGATTAAATTAGTTTGAGCCACCTCTTCAACGTTGATACAAATCAAGTTCGCATCGTTCGCGATTTCCTGGACAGGATCGTCTGGCGTACGAAACTACTATAGTAACAAAGCTCCATTTCCAGTGTCATGATCAGCTGAGCAAATGGCTGCCGCGCGATGGCTTATGTTGTTATCCCGCTGGATGTGGATTGGTGTATACCAGGGATCGAGCCACATACGGCTCTTTGAAGGATTATTTGTGGCTCTCGAAAAATGTACCCGAATTCCCTTTTCATTTTTGTGCTATTATATTTTTAAAAAATATTATCGTTCCGTATGTGTTTCAAAATGTCTTTTAAATTACTGACAACGAATAGGAAAGACTAAGTGCAATCTTGTAACAAATTTCATTTCCATCCAAGTTAAGAATGATATGACTTATTGAAAACTGCGCGAACGAACAGAAACAGTGACGTAATCGTCCGACTCCAGACAAGTGTTGCCAACTAAGCACTTGTGGCGCTATATCTAGCTCTTTTTCAGCTCGTCCAGCCCCCAAAGCGAAAATTTAGCACCAAAGGTAGTAAAAAAAAATTTGTTTTTTAATACCTTTTTTACATACCTTTTAAATACGTATGTAATTAATTGCGGCTAGCGAAAAATTTAAAATTTTGAAAAATGGCTCGGATTATCAAGGAGCTTGGCCACCCCTGGTATATACTGATTATGTCCTATGATTCGGAGCCCACTTCAAGCTATAGGTGCCCCCGCCAGCACTTCGTGCTCGAGCTATACCGCAAAAGATGGTGGACTGTTTGGGTCAAAAGCAAAACACCACTTGATATATTGAAAATGGGTTTATAACTGGATCTATTTGGAATCTATTTAACTGGATCTATTTAGAGGATATTTGTGCTTCAATAGGTTGTTTTCCATCTGAATACGATTTTATTTTATGCAAAATCGAAATATCTGGGTTGCTTTTGGACACAAAATACCTCAACGTAAAACCTTTAGGACCATCGGAATTCGTGTTTATAACGTATCACAATATGCGTGTCGCAATTCGCGGTATGCTAAAAAAATTGAACAGTATAAATTTTCTTGTTATTGTGCCAGCAAACTATTCCAATAAAACACACTTCTGTTGGAAATATTCAACGATTCAATTAATTAGTTCTGGGTGTCCCATAGGCTGTTGTATTTTGAAAGACGATGAAAAGACAGTCCAAAGTCATTTCCACTAGGAATCATCGTCAAAAAGAATCCAATAATGAAATTCATTTAATTTGGCGAGCCGATATTATCCACTTTAATCAGTCCTCAAGCATCCCGATCATCTCCGGACGCAGCGCTCTTGCGAAGCATCGAACAGAGGACGAGAGGGATTTATGGATCAACGACCCATCCACCTTTAATAAACCCTCATGTCCGAACCCGGCCAACCACGGTCCACTACCTCAGCAAAACGCTCTCGCCAGGCACCACATTCCGCAAGACCTGCTTCCGGTTCCCACGAAATCTTCGGTCCGCTGCTCATAACATGCCGCCCAGAAACAGACATATTAATTTCCTTCGCCCCTTTCTGTCATACCCTCTCTCCCCTTGATATATACATGTATATGTATATATATATATATATATTTATATATATACTCACAACACACACACAGATACATAGACGTGGAAAACGTAGGAATTTGGATCAGCGGGTGGATAGCCTCATATTATTATTCATCTCTGCGTGAAATGAATATTGTGTTCAACATTGGGTGAGAGGTAAAGTTCATAGAAATTCATTCTTCTTCCACGGAAGACTGGAATCTGGGAATGCTCCATTGTTTGTAAATGGCAGAGATTTCTAATTTCGAAAATATGTGGCGAAAAATCTACTGAAGTTTTATTTCAATCTATTCTTAGGGGCATGAACAGTCCCCCTTCCCCCTCCCAGAAGGTATCTATTAATCCGCATTCTATTATAAAAAACGGTTGAGCTGAAGGGAAGTTAAACAGTCAATGGTTAATCAAGACTTTGAAAAGGGTCAGTTCTAAATTGTTAAAATAAAATCATTGAACGTCTGCAGCCACCTATTTTTCAAAATTCTCCCGGATGTGGTCATGGTCTCTGTCCTGATGATATTACACTTATCTCAACACCCTGATCCCCAAACCAAATTCCTCGGTGCGCTACTGTGCATTTTTCAAAATTCATTTTTTAAAGAAACTTAATTACCGTACAATCCATTATCATCTCAACTCTTTCGTTCTTTCACTTTTCATTAATACCGAACTAATTCACTAAACCGAATTAATAACAAATAACATCGAACTTTTTAAAACGTTTGACGAGAAAGAAAAAAAAGCTTCTAACAATCCTTTTGCAAATACTTTATCGCATTAAACCTACTTCAATGTGTATGGTTGGTTTCGATTTATTTTTTTACTTAAATACTTATTTTATTTTTATTATGCTGAAATTTCAAAACTTATAAAAAATTATTGAAAGCTTCTTATCACATCAGGCGTTTTATGCACTATAATCATTTTAATTTCATGACGACTACGACAATACTATTCCACTCAAAGTATATGTGAGATATCTCCGGCAATAAAGGGAAAAAATCAACTCTCATTCAAAATAAATGAAATCCCCACTTTACGAGTCTTTCTGATTTTAAAAAACATTGCTTCCGTAATTACTCAACTCAGATGGTAGTTTTGAAAATTCTAAAAACATCAGTTATTAAATCAAAGTTCTTTACACAGTAAATTTAACACTGTGATTGGGTTTTCTTGGGAAATAACAAAATATGGCTCCTACCGCTTTTAAATAAGGATCCCTTAAACGCAAAAATGTAAGAAAAAACTGTATGTGGAAGAAAAAGAGGAAATTACTCGGACATGGAAAAGGCAATCGCTTTCCATGCTTCCGCAAAAATATCGCCACTGCGGAAATGAGTGCGAAGCAGGAGGATATAGCGGATGCAGTGGATTGCGGATCCGGGATCCCATTCCCTCTTGCTCGCACTAATATCATAAACAGACTGAGATTTCTAATTAGTGCTTGTGATTGATTCTTAGGAACCTCAAGGGGGTAATCTACAAATTGAGAAAATTTTCTTTCCTTCACACCTTGAGTAAGAAATATTTGTATTAATATCTTTTTTTGTTTAGAAACAGATTAATTTTTACAGGTTTTCTTTTAGTGTCTCAAACTCTATTTTACTATGTATATATAGATACATATGTTGTATGTACCAGTGGTTCCCTAGCTTTTTCAACTCGCTTCCCTTTTTCATAACAAAGAATTAGCCCGCGACCCCAAAATGTGCACAAACACATATACATAAATATATAGAGATATAGCACGTACATGTTTTACAGGATGACTCACGTAATTAAGAAACTTTGCATCAGCAACACGTAATTATTGCACCAGTCATTAATCAGACAAATATAGCTGCTATAACTTTTTAGGACATATTTTGGTCAAACATTTTATAACCTAAATACTGAGTTTCTAATTAACAAGAATTAGCAAGGAAAAAATCAGAAGCAAAGTATCAAAGTAAGTAAAATATATACATACATAAAACAGTTTTATATAATTTAAAAACATAAGTAATGTCGCGACTCCAAGAAAAATACCTCGCGATCCATTTGGGGCCCCCCGGGTTAGGACCCCCTGGTATCTGTAGTAGAACTTCCCACTAAAACACTAAGTGGGGCTGACATTTTGTTCTTTGAATAGAGGGATTCTTTCCATAGAGTTGTATGACTTGATGCCCTGCATGGATATCTGTATAGCGTGTGACTTTATTTTAGTTTAATAATTAACCTATGTTTACATTCAAGCTCAAATATAGAAAATGTTTTATGTGTACTAAATAAACTGAAATTATTGACATTTTGAATTCTTTTTCCTTAAAAAATTAAAAATTTAGCTGCAGAAAAGTTTACATTATTTTTAAAAGTTATCTATAACATGCCCACTTGTGGTAGGATGTAATTTACAATTCAATATGAGCCAACATGCCCTTTGAAGGGGAAAGCATTCGCAAGTAGGTTTCGTCAAGCAATTTATAACCCTTTTCTTTTTACTTCGTACATGTTTCTAAGACTTGTAACCATTCTTCACCAGTTAATTATTGGATAAAAAGTGAACCTTGCATTTCAGCAAATTCAATATTACTTATTCGCTTAATATTTCCTTCTGTACTTTTTTTTTTCCTGTGGGTGTCCATTAAATCAAGTGCCTTTTCATCAGAGGTAAATACATTGAGATCTGAATTCAAAGAGCCTAAGAATGGATTTAGTTGAAAAAAAATATAAAAAATGCTATGAAACTATTTCAAATTGTTCATAACGACATTTTTGCAGTAAGAAACTAAATTGGACACTTCGTTCCACGATTCTTTATAGCGTAAATGTTGAAAGAATGTCATTTTCTCTTATCAATACCAAATATCTTATATCAACGAATCTTTAACCGTTGACCATAATACCACTTTTTTTTTTTTTTGTCCGTTGTTAGAACGTCCTGAGTTGTGCGTACATTGTCTGCTAGCTAGGCATTCGTTGCTAGCTATGCAATAACCGGTTTTCATTATGTACTTATACACTTTGGCCAAAATATTGGGCTCATTTAAACTAAAACTACATTTTTGTTTTAACAGTATTTCAAAATAATTTTTGTCGCTATATTTTTTTAATATGAAATGAACTAATGAGATCAATATCATTGCGCTTATCAAAAGGCCATAATTTTACCCCCCCCCCCCCCCCAAAAAAAAGGAAAACAAAAAGTGACAACCATTTTTTTTCCTCTCCAAATTTGGTGATAATTTACAGTGTCAACAATAATAATAAAATTACACGTTAATTTAAAGCACAAATGAGCAAAACAATGCAGACATATGTTTCGGGATTGCTTGGAATCCCTTTTTCAATGCGACAGGGAGCTTCTAGATGCAAAACATCCAAATGAAGCAGACAGAACAAGAAAAACAAAGCTTATACAGCCTAAGAATTATCTGTAAACCAATGAGAATAAAGGCAGCGTGAAGTGGAAGTAGAAGTAGCAGGAAGACACCAATAAGAGAGCAACAAACGAATCCAGTTGAAAGTACAGGAAGTAAAAAGGAATAACAATAAAAATAAAGCAAAAAAGACGACAGCATGCATAAAAATTGCAAAAATAATAAAATAAAATACAAAGAATAAAATTGAAATAAAAATAAGTACAGAAACTACCAAAACAAAATGCAAAACAAAGTACACATGTAAAGGAGGGGGAGGGGAGGGAGGGGGAAGGAGAAAAATAGACACAAAAAAGGAAAACAACAAGAAAACCTAGAAAGAACAACAAATTAAAGAAATTTATGCCAGACCTGTGAGAAATAAGGAGTTGAGGAAGAATCATTAACCAAATTAGAACTATTCCTGTTAATATGATAAGCTTCCCAAAAGTCAAGCTCTAAAGGGGAAGAACATTTTTGAATAATTTTACCAGAATTGAAGTCAAAAGAGTGGTTGGAATTCCAACAATGTTGAGCAATGCTAGACTTATTTAACTCTTGCTTTCGTACATAACCTTTATGCTCATTTAAGCGAATTTTCGGAGCACATTTTGTCTGCCCAATGTAAGAAAGGCCGCAACGGCAACTAATTTGGTAAATACCCCAAGTGTTAAGTTGATCGACAGGATCCTTAAGAGAAGAGAAGGAAATGTTATGAATAGAATCAATTAAAGAGTGAGAAAATCCTCTATCAACAGCTACAGCTTTCAGATAGTTGAGTTCAATCTTGAGAAGCTCAGGAGAAGAGCAAATATTAATAGCACGATGGACCAGAGCATTAAAAGCCGAATATTTTTGGTTGGGAGGATGAGAGGACAGTCTGTGAGGAGGTAAAGAAACAGCGAAAGGTTTACGATAGACAGAAGTAGTGAAACCAGACTCACTCTTAGAAATAAAGACATCAAGAAACGCGAGGCTACTATTAAGTTCTTTCTCACAAGAAAACTGGATATTAGGATCAATGGAGTTCATAATAGAAAGAGCATCATCAATACCTAACAAATTACTGTCCGTTAGGACAAAACAATCATCCACATAACGAACATAAAATTGAAATTGCAATTTCTGGAACAGTTTTTCCTCAAAATAATGCATATAGAAATCACTTAAAATAGGACTAAGAGGACTTCCCATAGCCAGGCCATCTACCATAGCATAGAATTTACCATTAAATACAAAAGTGCTCTGTTGCAAGCACACACGAGTAAGGAAAACTAATTCCTCAATTTCCACAGAAGTAAAATGGAATTCAGAAAGCCTTTTCCTGAGGCAAGTCAAAGCGCCATCAACAGGAACATTAGTAAACAAAGAATTAACATCAAAAGAGGCCATAACTGAATTATTCGGAACGAAGTTATGAAGTTTCTTAACAAAATCGGTGGAATTTTTAACAGTGAAAACATTCTGACTCCTAAGTGGAGAAAACACACAAACTAAATACTTGGAAAGTTTATATGAAGCAGTGCCAATATTGGAAACAATTGGTCTGAAAGGAATACCCGCCTTGTGTACCTTTGGTAAAGCATAAAAACGTGCACAATTAGCAACAGAAGGAATCACAGACCGTTTAGCAATCAAAGGAATAGAATGAACAGACTTAACAGCAGAAGAAATAGCTTTTAACTCTTTGTCACTAGGATCTTTATAAATTTCAGAGTAAGGTCTGGTATAAATTTCTTTAATTTGTTGTTCTTTCTAGGTTTTCTTGTTGTTTTCCTTTTTTGTGTCTATTTTTCTCCTTCCCCCTCCCTCCCCTCCCCCTCCTTTACATGTGTACTTTGTTTTGCATTTTGTTTTGGTAGTTTCTGTACTTATTTTTATTTCAATTTTATTCTTTGTATTTTATTTTATTATTTTTGCAATTTTTATGCATGCTGTCGTCTTTTTTGCTTTATTTTTATTGTTATTCCTTTTTACTTCCTGTACTTTCAACTGGATTCGTTTGTTGCTCTCTTATTGGTGTCTTCCTGCTACTTCTACTTCCACTTCACGCTGCCTTTATTCTCATTGGTTTACAGATAATTCTTAGGCTATATAAGCTTTGTTTTTCTTGTTCTGTCTGCTTCATTTGGATGTTTTGCATCTAGAAGCTCCCTGTCGCATTGAAAAAGGGATTCCAAGCAATCCCGAAACATATGTCTGCATTGTTTTGCTCATTTGTGCTTTAAATTAACGTGTAATTTTATTATTATTGTTTTCTTGCACAAAGTTAAATTATTTTTATTTTTATAGTGTCAACAATGTTTGCTTTTTTGAAAACCTGATTATTTTAAACGTGTAATTTTAATGTTTTAAATTATGTTTCTTTTCTTGTTTTCCTTTTTTTTTTTTTTTTGGACAATGAATCCAAACTGCATCGTGTACAATTTGTTATACCTGTTTAACATATTTAACAGCGTGCACTTTGAGGCTCTAAACCTGGCAGTGCAAGTTAATCATCATCGGCTTAATTCGGGAATATGTTGTCTTTTTCCTCTAACCCAAACTGCCCACCGCAATATCAAATCATCCACGGAACATGCAATGAAAAAGTGCGCTAATATCTCCCCTGGCAATCGTTTCATTAACCTACACTGTTATTCCTTAGAGCTCCCGAGGGGCTTCTAATGCAGTGCTTACCAGATACTTATGAGACTGGATATGCCTATTTTCATCTGAGGGGCGTCGTCCCTGTTACACTCCCATTGTAGAAGCGTCATTCGTTTATTATGGATATTAAAGATAGAAGTTAATGGTAGGCAGACATGCTATAGCCTCTTCAATTCAACTGGTCATCAGCGACTCTAGGCATTTACATTCATTATGCAATGTGGAATGTTTTGAATGTTCTTTTCTTATGTTAGCTGTTTCACATCGATTAATTTTTACAATTTCTTGTAAGAATTCTATTCATAGGGAACAAAAATGTTTCTGTTATGCATACTTAAAGACTCCCAAGAAAAATGATCGAAGTTTCTTCGCACTAAAATTAAAATAGTGCGAATAACCAAATGTAATAAAAAACTAACTAAATGTAGATAAATCACAAATCTGAAAAAAAAAGCGACAGCGGTTTAGTATATTTTTTCACTCATAAACGGGTTCCAGGATAGCTTTGAAATAGCTATTTCTGTATTTTTTTTACAACTTATGTTTTAATTACGTTGATTATTCTTCTTATTCAAAGTCCAATTTTATAAAAATAATGACATATACGGTCATATTGAAGAAGTATTATCATATTTGTTAAGATTTGTGTGGTCCTTTTTATCCAGTTTGCAAATTACTTATAAACTCTTTGTATTCTTTAGATCCTATTCTATGCATTTTAGTACCACATAATAAGCTTATGTTTACTGCTTTTTATTTTCAAGAAATGGAAAATATGGAACGTTTCAAAAGTTAATAAATGTGATTCAAATTGAAAATTCACTTACATGTACATATTTATATTGTTAAATTAAACTTTACGAGTATGTCAGGTTAACAATTTATTCAAGATAAACATGGGGAAAACGTATAATTTTGGCAGGGAAATTCAGAAATTTCGACATAGAATGGTTTTTGCAATAGGCAGGTTCGAGAAAGATTCGCTTTATAGTTATTTAAGTGGCAACGCACTTGTACAAACATGTACACACTGTAAAAGATTCAAGATCCTTTTCCGCAAATAGAAAGTATCAATACATTGTGCTAGTTTATGAGCATGTGCTCACTCACAGCTTGTATCGAATTAGGCAATTAGTAGAAATACAATCGTGTATTAATGTATTTATTGTAGAAAACTTGATGTCGCTTTTGCCTAACACTAAGTCTCTAAATCATTTTTCATAAAGATTGAAGTTTCATTCTTTTAAAGCATTCTTTTATTCGCAATCCTAATAAATATCCCTCTCATGCATGTAAACCTCATATGAGGTGACATACATTTTTGCTTCAAATTTTTATGCAGATTCGTTTTTGTGTTGCAATTTGCATGTCGTCCTTATCCAGACACTTCAAACAGTTCTTGGAAACCACAAAATTTTTTATAGATTTTTCAAGATTGTTAAAAGATTAAGATATCTTTGGGAGTGAATGGAAGATTCAAGAAAGAAGAGAAAATCTTAGTTTTGAATCAAATTTTGTTTAGTTATTTTGAAGCGTGTTTTAACATTACTGGGAAGTTTTATTATTTTACAGCTTCTTATTCCTTATAAATGAAGTTTGAATATTCAATTTTGTCATATTTATTGTTATATTGAATAAATATTTCAAAAAGCATAAAAGGTCTTCATACAAGAACATGAATTTTTGACTATACAGGACAAAATTTCTAAAAATAAATTATATCACAACAATCCTGAGATGCTAAATTAGTTCGCGGCATATGAAGTTTTTTTTTATAGCACAAATAAATAAATGCATGCATGAGAGGGATATTGCTTTGTAACAACTTTTTGATTTAATTAATTTTATTAGGCTTAATGTTATATCTTCGGCTTCTTCCGCTTTATTAACTTTGATATCGATACTGGCACATAAAATTTTATGTATCTAAACATGATGCCATTCGATTTGAAAATATAAGTCAACATTGCTCAACTTTTAAATAACATGCTGGTGCATTTGTTTATTGGTGTGCGCATGGTACTTCCGTTAGCTCATAAGAATGTATGGTAATATAAAACAGGATATTTTTTTTCATTTTAGAAACAAATTCTATACCTTATATGACTTAAACATGTTTCCTTCTGCTTAAATGTTCAAAATGTTTCTTCGGAAGCATTCGGAATCTAATCATTGGGTCATAATTTAAACTCCTAAAATTCCCGGAACACCCCCTATGCTCTAAAATTCTGCACACACTTATGCGTTTGTTTTAAAGTTTTAAAACTTTGTTCAGACGAAATGTAAATTTTATGAAGTTTCTAAAAAAATTTTGCACACAAGCCACTTTTAATCGGCAGCAATAATTAGAAAATTATTTTTAAATTTCAAACACCAAATTACTTTACACACAATACATGATTGAATTATCTAGTTTATGAGGTTTCATCAACCCGCTTTTGCTGTTTGATGAAGTAAACCAAATCATTACCAAATTCGTAATTATTTGAAAAGCAAAAGTGAATTAATGTAGTTAGCATCTCGTTCGACAAACTTAAAACTTCTTAATATATTCAGCAGCATTAAATTTCATAATATATCTGTCAACTAAAACCGTAAATTCAATAACCGCCGAAACTTCATATCCACCTTATTACCGCAGAAATTGTTGCTTCCCGTTCAAGAAAAACAATTTTCATATTCTAAACGAAGTTCCCGGAAAGTGGAAGGCTAAAAGGTCAAAAAGCACTGCCTGGAAGAAGATGACAACGACAACTTTTCTAATCATCTCTCCGTTGCCAACAATAAACTTCTTTTGCGGAAAGTACGCTTGGTTTATTGCGGCGGCGTGACGCCTCCAAACCACTCTCCTCTCTTCGTGGCAACGAGGTAAAAGTTTTACGAGTAGTACAGGCTATTATTATGAGTTCTTCCCTAATAAAAATTGAGCGGTGGACTAATATTCGATCATGTGACCGAGTTATTGTTTCGGTGGCCATGACACTTTATACCTTTTCACATATGTTACATCTTCAGTTCAGATGCTTTGCACATTGTGAAAGAGTTAGGGCGATTTTATAGTTGTCCGAAAAAAGGCAACCGCGCTTTCTTCCATTTTTCGTTTACTAAGAAAAAAAAAAAGTACAGCCGCCAAAAAAAAAATGAGTCGTAGCAACAATAGTAATTGTAGAAAAAAGTAGCCTAACAAAATGTAGTGCATTAAGAAAGAAAAGAAAAAAATGTAAACCAGACCGTGCAATGCGAAGAGAGAGTTTTTCTTTCTCCCTTTCTTTTCCCCTCTTCTTCAAATATTTAGTTCATTCACTGACATATTTCATTGAATTTATTTGTATTTCTTTTCTAATTGGTTATTTTTTCAGTTAGCTCAATTTACCTTAGAGCGCATTAATAATGTTAGAATGCACTTTATTTCTCTGTCTCTTAATTTGGATCTTATATCAACTGGATTGCTCACTTAATCCAATTATTCGTATACTCAAATAATTCATTTTTCTTTAAATTTGGTTAGAATATTACTTCGAAATGTCACAGTAAGCATATAATATAAACGTCATGGCTGTTCGTATATAAATGCAAACGTTTTGAGTTTAAACGCATTATAAATAATAAATCAATGAGGCATGATGTATGTTTAAATTTGATAAAAGTAATGATGTGACAATTTTGAAAAAGTCGTGCTATTAAAAACACTGTACAATAAAAATTATACGATAAATGTTTATGAATGAAATGCATTTTCAAGTAAACTGAATTTAAAAACACCATATGAGCAATTTACGTAAGTACAGTATAAAAAAGCGAAATGCATTTTATGCATAAATAATAGAATGCTTGTCACGTGGACAGCAGGCAAAGAGAACATTCCTTTTCTAAAGGACGGGTTCTCAATTTTTCTAGATGCATGCTAATTTTTTTTTTTTTTATCTGTGCCGTGTAGTCTCGTTACGGCGGTCGCTATATCAAGGATCGTGTAACGGAGGGTTACTGTAACGCGAGTAGACTGAGTAGACTATTTTAACTCATTATTCATACTTTTCCGAGTTTTTTTTTTTTTTTTGCGTGAAGTAAATTGTGACAACAACAAGCAATTTTAAGCCAAGCCTGATGAATTTAATGCATATAGAGCAAACTCTCAAAATTTATTACAATGAATGTTTTCTATGGTAGTACATTTATTGAGCAAAGTCGTATCGCATGTTGAATACAGTAATTTAAAATGTTTGTATTCCTGTAAACGGGGGAAATTTTTTAATCAAGAACCTTAAATCCCATGCTCATTTTAGAACGAATAAAAGTTAAAAATTATTGGAACAACAAAGTACCTTTTTTGGTAATACATTCCTTTTCTATTTTCGTTTTACTCAACATTTATGTATGTACATTAATAATAATAATAATAATAATAATAATAAAATGATGATGATGATAAAAATAAATAATAATAATAATAATAATAATAATAATAATAATAATAATAATAAAAACAGCAGTGCCAACTCCTGCATAGCAGAGACAACAGCGGGGCTAAAATGTTTGTCGTTAATTGAGAGATGTCCGCTAAAGAAGGGGTTTCTCGGGCTGTATGCTTTGCTGGCGAGAAATAAAAAACTGACCGTCTAAGAGGAGCGTCCGCATTTTAGGGGTGTCCGTAATTAGAAGTTTTTCCGCAATAACAATAAAAATAAATTTTCGCTAAACTAAGCTGCATTCCCTCGTTTATAGTATTTCCGCATATTTCCGTTTTTGTACATTTTCACTGTTCTTCATATTAATTATTACTTTTCTACTTTGTAGAATATTAAGCATTAATTTCTGGTGAACTTGTGATTAATTATTAAACTGTTCTAAGCGTGAACTAATTTTGTAAAATTTTTCAAAAACTATTCAAGCATATGCATTAACAAATTGAACGTTATTAGTAAACAACATGTAAATAAAAACCAAATGCGCATGGTTTGGAGTTATAAAAGATTTTCTTCCGTGCACGTATCTACATTAACCTCTTCAGACCCCAGAACTAAGCACAAACTTTCACGCAGTTTTTTGGTGCTCTGGTTTAAAAAATGATTACAAAACAAAACAACTAATTTTTTTTTAATTTTAATTAATAATTAGTTTAAATAACAATTAATGACCAATTTAAATGCTTTCTATGTTTAAAACGAAGCAAACTATCTGCTGATTAATTTCAAAAACAATTGGGTGTTTTAGCTTTCACATTGCACAAACGGTAGTTAAGAAACCGTATTTTAAAATGTACCCAATTGGGTACACTTGGAATGAAAAGGTTAAACAAGCTGATATGTGCACCACATGACTTTCTTGTACTACACTAAATATAACACCTTTTTAAGAAGTAAAAAAAAAGCTGTGCGTGAATCATACACGCAAGTTAAAAGTTATGTTTCTTAATTTCATTATTTTTTTTAATAAATTTGAAGCTCATTTTTATTTCCCTACACTCATATAGTATAGTAAATATAGAGAATGGTATTTTCGGGAATTATGGAATTTATTTCTTTTATTGTTCTGAGAAATCTGGAATTAAAACACAACAGTAACTGAACGGAATCGGCAAAGGAAAGAAACAAAAACGAAAACATGCCTTGGGTGAGTCGTAAAGAGCATTTAAAACACTTTAGCCCACTTAGTTTGTTGATATATAATGTTAGAAAAGACAATTTTACAAGATCCTAATTCTTGCTGATGCTTTAACCATGGAGTTCTACGGGGAAGTCACCAAATATCGCATAAATCGCCAAACTGACGCCGGATTTTGCTTCAATTTCTTTGAAAAATTTGGCAAAATATTCTCAAGTTGTCGCCAAATGAGGGCCAATACTTAACTATGGAGTTGATTTGAGTAATACCCATGAGTATCTTGGTATTAAAAACGACTGGAAATTTGCAGGCAATTGACATAAAACCACATAAAACACCCCTTTTGGAACATCCGATTGCAACCAAAAGGGAAGAAGCACAACTAGACGGTGTGTCCTGCATGCGAAATTTCATCCTTCTGCTACAAATTGTTTTTGAGTTATGCGAGATATGTGCATACGCACATAGCACATACAAACATACAGACGGCACGACCATACTCGTCAAAACGGACCGTGAAAATCGATATTTCACACGTCCATACGCACGTGCGTAAGTACATACATACGAACATTGTGAAAAAACTCCAAACTGATTAATTTGTGATCAAAATGCAAATTTAGTCTGAAATTAGAGTGGAAAATTTTTCGGGATTACAATACTTCCTGTATTGTACCCAAGGAAGAAAATATCGTGGTGCCTTATAATCGTTAGCTTTACTAAAGTGTTCACTCGGAACATAAGTGATCTTATATAATAAAATCAAGGATTATTTACCTTTTGCAGAGGTGCCCGGCAGGGGGGGGGGGCATGGGGAGGGAGTCATGGCGCAGACTGCACCAGTGAGATTAGGGGGGCCTTGGTCGACCTTCTTTCCGATTTAGAGGTTTGTCGTTTTTTGGGGGGGATTTTATTAGAGGTGCGCTGCCGATCTAAGGGGGAGGACAGCTCCTTTTATAAGATGATAACAAGCATCAAGTTAAAACATGAATCATTAATATACCGAAATGTTTTTCTCCTTTTTAAGTAGTCCAGGCTCTTAAGAAAATAATGCATCTCACATATCATATGAGCGGGAAAAAAATTGCTTCACATTCAAAAGCGGGGAAAATTGGAATGGGGTTTTAACATGATGTAATGGACAGAAAATATATCCAAATAAAAATGGCGCTTTTGAAAGCTTTCCATAAATCTCCCAATTCAGTGTATGCTGGACTGACAGGACTTCTGCGTAGAGTATTTTTAGGAAATTGATTTCCTTTCAAAAGAACGTTAAAAGATGAGTTCTGGGGTAGGAGCTCAAAATATGGTGAAATACTTCCTAACTGGAGGTCTCTGCGAAGGTCTAAAAGCAAAATATTTAGCTTCGGAGGATACTTTGCAATTTTATTTCATGGCCTTTAAAATGTTTGTTAATCTTGTATTTCTTGTGTTTTTTTTTTTTTTTTGTTTTGTTTTTTTAATTTCTAAATATGTATTTATATATATATATATATATGTTACTGGAAAAGCCCAAAAGCCTAGCTTTTACTATAGTTGCTTGGTAAAAGCCCAAAGTATGCTTTAATTTGATTCCACTTCGGGCTTTTACTAAGCTTTTGCGGTAAAACCGAGGAGCTATCAACGCCTTCCAGTAAAAGCCTGAAACAAGGGATCACTTATGAAAGGACTTTCCATTCGCAGATATATTGTTATCTAGTGTCTCTCAAGAAAGGTTAACACTCACCTTTTTAAAAAATATTGATAATATAAATTGCTAAAATGATCAAAATAAGATAGGATTTAAGATTATGTTGATGATTTCATCGACATAATCTTAAATCAAATCTTATTTCATAAATCATAGTCATATCTTAGATCTATCATAATCATACCTTAATCTCTCATAAATCATATCTTAGAATTCTTTTTCAGAGTTACAAGAAATCAAAATTAAAGAAATGCAGTATTTATGCCATTTCAGAAATAAGATCCCATTGGGAAAAAATTTGAACTAATACACAATTCTCTCAGCAGCCAACTGAAGAGATTTCAACTATTAAAAAAAAAGTTGTTTTAGCATTGCTTAAAAAGTTTAAATTGATAGCTCAAAAATAATTCAATGAATAAATAAATAAAAATTAAGGAATTTACGAAAAAGAAAAGTTTTGCGGCGTGCACAGGCACATTCAAGGCCGATTTAAATCTCTCGTTTCAGGCTTTCACCAAAAGGCGTTATGTTTGTTTTTTCATTATTTCTCCATTTTCGTTAAATTATATTATTTCAAACGGTTGGAATATTGCAGCTTATTTGATGCAGTCAATTTGGTTTCTTTGCAAAATCTTTGTTTCAACTTGGTTTAAATAAATGTTTTTTTGTTTTTTTTTTTTTTTTTTTTTTTTTGCAAGATAAATAACAAGAATAATACTATTTACAGCTGATTTTGTACGTGTTTGTTTTGAGAAAAAATGATTGAAAAAAATCATCTCATTTTCTAAAATATAATATCATTCTGAAGATGATAAAAAAACTACTCCAGATAGCCATTTTGTCCATATATATATTATATATGTGTGTGTGTGTGTCAGAGAGAGAGAGGAGGAAAACATAGACGTCGCTCGTTTCGGTTACTGAAAATGACGGTAAACCAACAGCTTGTCGATCCCTAGGCACTCTTTCTTAAAAAAGAAGAATAAAGGGGAAAAACCTCCATAGCGCTCTACATACACCACTTTATCTCTAGCAGAAACCGAAACATATCATTGCCCTATTTTGATGTTCTGCATTTCCGAGTCTTCATCATGAAACGTCGTCCGGAGAGAGAGAATCTCACAGACATTCAAAAGCAAAGGACCCACACCACAGAGCATAAAATGTGTGGATCCCAGCCAAAATAGAGACGATAAGTATTCGGAATGGGAGGCAGAGTTGGCTTTTACAATGGGAACAGGCGTTGATAAAAGTCGCATAAATCTGTGCACGCATATCTGAGTGCACAAAGGAAAATAGCTCGGTCAGAAAGCAAATGGTTTTTCTTCGCTCTAAGCAAAACTTGCGGATTTCTGATAGTGAGACACAAGGGAGATGTGCACGCAGAAGATGTGCATGGAGCACATAATACGAAATTAATGACGTGTGTTTGTAGTAGTTTCTTGTATTTCATCACTTCATAGTGGTAAACTAAAGATAGGTATATGGCATATCATCGATATCTTTGTAAAAAACAGTAAGTACGCAAAAAAAGTTTGGCGAACTACTGCAGTAAATTAAAAATTTGCGATTTAATAGAGTTAGGCACTAAAATGGTGTGCATGGAGTCATAATAACGAAATTAATGCGTATGTTTATAGAAGTTTCCTGTTATTTTCTTGTATTTCATCACTCCATGACGGTAAATGAAAGATAGGTATGCTTATATGCATATCATCAACGTCGTGATTAAAATCAGTAAGCACATGCAAAAAAAAAAAAAAAAATTAATAATAATTAATAAATAAATAAAAGGGATTATTGCTGTACAATCAAATTTGCAGTTAATTATTTCATGGTATAAACAAGTTGCACAATTTAGAAATTACATAAATAAACCTACAGTAAGAGTCTAGGAAGTTTTTATTTTACATTATTGATTTTTATTGTTTTCCCTAACGATTTGAACGTTTAAATTGACAGTATCTCAAAATTCTAGTTATGGATTTTTATCAGAACAGCGATGTTATGATCTAAATATGTTGCTTAAAGCCAAATTATTAGGAACTTGATTTAACAGATTTGAAAAAAGGTATTGTATTGATTGTCTTCAAAAATTTTTGATGAAAAAAAATTAAATGTGTGTAGTACAAAAATGAAAGTAAGATAATTTAATGCATTGTGTACATAGTAATCATACATGTTTACCGACTTTTGTATTTTAAAAAATATTACACTGTTGCTACTATCTGTGCTATCGTTTATAAAATGCAGAACCTAGAAGATAGTGTGCAACAGGATAGGCCAGCCACTTTTGAGGTGTAAAAATGCACTTTTTAAATTATATTTTGAATATTTTTCAAGATTTTTTCTTTAGTTTCTTATGATATTTTATTAATTGTTACTCTTGTTGTTGTTGTTGTTGTTGTTGTTGAGTCCTCTGGATGAATGGCTGCGCGACTCCTGAGCCTAACGGGGCCTTTATAGGGCTTCCTCTCCTTTGAGTGGTCTCTTAATTTTTGAACCAGCTCCCAAATGAGAGACCGCACCTGGGGTTTGCACCCCCAGAGGTATCGTTTCACTTGGAGGACATTGGACCCACTACGGATTAACGTGCACCAACTCCCTTTAGCGTACATGGTCCCAAAGCAGCCTGCGCAAGAGGTTGTTACCCTCCCAAACACTGACCTCAGTCAATGTTGCTTCATTTTCCGTGTTCTGCGGGAACCGAGCTTCTACCGACTTTTCTCCTTCAACCTCCTTCTCTATTAGCACTAGTCCTTAGTAGGGATGTAACGAATATTCGGCCACTATTCGGTATTTGGCCTGGCCAAATAGTCGTTTCATGACCTAGCCGAATATTCGGGCTTACCGAATACTCTGTTAGATTAAATTCGGCCTGGCCGAATATTGACGGACTATTCGCCCAATTAGTTCTGCTACAGTAGAAATGTAAAAAATTAAGAAATTAGAGTAGATTTTAAACTTCTAAAATTGAACTATAGTTCTTGCAAAAGAACACATTTGTTATAAAGTTTTTATAAATAAAAATAATTTAGGAAAAAGCTATTTTTTAAAGCAATGTTTATAGGTTTGACTGAGCAAAACATAAAAATTACTTAACATTCCTTATTATTGTTTTTTTTACAGAGAAAAAACATATTTTAAGGTTATAATGTTGTATTTTATACTTAGCATTTGCTCCCAAAAGTTAGTAATAGTTAATTATGATGGAGAATATGACACTTTTATTTTGTTATTATCAACAGAGTGGAAATCATTTGTTTGGGTAGACTGATTTATTGTAAATATTGGGTAAAAGAGAAATGTAAAAAGGCTGGAATATTTCATGAATATCAAGATAGCATAAGTTATTGTGCGGTTTTTGAAAATAAAAATATATTCCAGTTAAATGCAGCAAATTTTAATAGATGTTTTAAAAACAGGTATGTAAAAAACTCACATAAAATAAAAATATTAACTTTTATAACATTTAAAATATCTTCATAAAAGTATTTGAGCAAGGTAAAAGTTCACTATGCAATAGTATTTCTATAATTTGAATTAAATTATTAGTAAAATAATGCTAATGCTTGCATTAAAACCTATCATTTCTATTCTACTTGTGGATTAAATTCTCAGTTTTATTGCAATCAAAACAATACAAAAAATGCAATAATTTTAGATAGTTTAGATTCTTGACAAACATAATTAAATCATACATCATAGATTAATATGTGGAATTGGTATTTTACTTGGTGAATACTTTTAAATTTGACAAATACTTTCTATTACGACGATTTTCTAGAAATTTTAATATTTGGCTGCCGAATATTCGGTATTCGGTCTAAGCCATTGGCCGAATATTCGGCATTCGGCTTGGGAGAAATTGCCGAATATTCGGTATTCGGCTATTCGGCCAAATCACTATTCGTTACATCCCTAATCCTTAGGGATGCCCTGCATCCGGGGACGAGGTAGTGAGGATAGTGGAGTCCACGGATTTTACATGCACTTATTCCCAAGTGTACATGGTGAGTCTTCAGCGGGTATAGAACACAGCTTCTACCGACTGGTTCACTGCGGGACAATTGTTACTCCTCGTCAATATAAATAGGAGGCAAATGTGTTTTTGAAAACACCTTGTGCACTGCTGCTTGATGACACACATTCGCTAAGCGTTTCTTCGTGTTTGTTTTGCTTTATTAATTATCGGTTGAATGTAAAGTCGCAACCGGGGTGAGATGGAATTTGGAGGTCAACAGCCCTCCCCTATCAGAACTCTGTGTTAAATTCGTATTGCAATACTAGTATGTTAATATACATACATGTAAGGACTGTTATGAACTCCCTCCTCATCCACCTTAGGAGAAAGTTCTTGTTGTGCCACAGTTTAGATAATCGGTTCCCAAACTGGGGGGCGTGAAGACAAGTCAGGGGGTGGGGCGCGGGACCGGTGGAAAATTTTAAAAATATCACTTGGTTGAAATCTTAGTACACACTTTATTAAAACTAAATTTACGTTCCAGAATCCCTGCCAGAAGCACTGTAAGATGGTTCGGAAATAAAAAAAAAGGTTCCTCTGCCATTACTTTGACAAAATGGCGAATCATCATTTTGAATAAAATACTTCAAAGGAAAGTCTTCGATTATATTTGTCTCCAATATAGAAGTTATTTTTACCAAAAAGCCATCATAACACTTATACCATTTGACGTCTGCTGCAGAATCCCACATTTATACTATTCAAAGGGTTTAGTTTCACACTATATATACCATCCCCTATTGTAGGGAGGTAACATTTATTTATGAGAATTTTTTTTTGGATTATTTTACAAAGCGTCTCCTGATTGGGACAGAAAGAGGCTAAAATGAATTAAAAGGGCTCATCCCACTGTCCAACCACCAAATACCGTAAACCAGTTCATGTCAGGTGCTGAGCTCGAATTGAGGGAAAACCGCATAAATCCGATAATACCAACAGACGTGACGTTTGGGGAGATAGAACTCGGGCCGGAGACAATTCCGCCTTCCTTTGGATTCTGTTCGGTCGTCAGGCTCATTAACAATTAATGTGAGAGTAACAGATTGCATGCGGCGTAATTAAGATTGTGGGAAACAAGCGCATATTAGTGCCTTAATTAAAGTTCCCTACGAGCCTTAATACCATACCGAAGAAATCCCTTTATTTCCTGACGAATTCCCTAAGAAGCGCGTGATGGGATTATTTGAAGTTTGTGTGTGCGAGAAACGCCTAGCTCGTTCTCTATCTTTTCTTTTTAGATCAGCGTTGGCGGTCTTTTACGATGAAGATGGGACTTGGTCCTGATGTTTAATGGGATTTTCAGGCACAGAAAAGGGTTTGGGAAGGAAAGGCTATTTAAACGAGTTATTCGTAATCTTTAAAACAAACTTGATGGCTTTATTCTTTTCCAAACGTTTTCACTTTCTCGGGAAAAGTTGTTTATGGATTGCATGAGAAATTCATTTTTAATAATTTACCGGTAGTCAGATTCTGAAGTTTTATAACGTTGAAATGCGCACATAAAGTTTATCTACTATCGAAAAATATTTCATTTAAATGAATTTCTTGAAGTGTTGAATTGAGAGTATCATTTTGTATGCAGGACGAGTGTACTTCTATTTTCAAACTCAAACATAATTTGCATTGTTCTGAACATCCATTGAAATAAGCAAAACTTTTTTTAAATATTTTGCTAACAACTTTTTTCCCCGTAATATTCAAAAACCATTTCTTCGTTCAGGCAACCTCTGTAAATGAATTTGTGTGAAATAAAGAAATATTTACAATCTTTTTTTTTTTTTTTTTTGTATCCCTGTTTAAGAACAGTACAATAAATACTAAACAATAAATCTAAATATTATTTGCGGCCCTTTTGCATAACTGTCAAATTTAATGTTTTACATTTCAAAAAGTTTCCCATCCCTGGCATAAGACATACTACATTCTACTTTTTCTGCAAGGATGTTTTTTTTTAAGAAACATATAATTTATGTACATTTCATCATTATTTAGATTATAAAGGAGCATTTCAAATATATTTGTTTTTCTCAT
The DNA here is from genome assembly GCA_038502835.1 of Octonoba sinensis. Classification (NCBI taxonomy): domain Eukaryota; kingdom Metazoa; phylum Arthropoda; class Arachnida; order Araneae; family Uloboridae; genus Octonoba; species Octonoba sinensis. The sequence continues at coordinate 70,385,413 of CM076604.1, forward strand.
TTATTAATTCATGTTCGTTAATATTGATATACCAAAATTAATATCACTTTATAGAATTCTAGTGTTATTTAAAAAGAACCGCCTGTTCAAAACGAAATCATAACCGCTGAAGAAATCAATTAACGAAAACTTAGATTTTTAATTTAAAAATACTTTCGGAAAAAATTTCTTACCCTTTTTTAATAATTTTGCTTAAAATTTTTAGAATTTCGTTTTGTAAATGTTTCTATCTCATGGCATAATATGTTTACTAAATACATGTAACGTAGGAACTAAATACGTGTTCCTGATTGAAGACATGGAATAACAAGATGTCATTTCAATTAAACTGTGAACATAAAATATGAACACTAGCCCTTCTATGTAGGTGATATAGAAAATTAGAAGTGGCCAGGAAAATGACAAAATTTGGTGTGACACAAAATTTATTTATCTAAAAATGTATTTTTTTAAAAATGTTATAGAAATCTTGTCGAGAGCATATTCTACGAAAGTGCTTTAAGCATTTAAAACACAAAAATTTAAACAGGGAAAGTTTTGTAGCGGGTTGAACTAGTAACCATTTTAAGCATTGTTTGTGAAATGAGAGGAAACGGCTATTTTAAACTTCCTTTTACAAATATTATAAACTGCTAAAACCAATATAAACCATTTTCAAATATTAGATAAGAATAATATTAATATTTTTTTATCTCAGTTTATAGGATAGCATTACACTTCTGTGTCTGTGACAGTACATTCTCGTATTTCGTGAGAATCACCCTATATCCTATAGTGTAATGCGTAAGCTGATATTAATGGAATATATTCAAATCTTCTGAATTAGATTTTTTTTAAGCGTCTTCAAAGAATGCTTCTTTAAATGCTAAAAATGATGAGGTAAAAAGTAGTTCACTTCATTAAAAATAAGTTATTTGTGTAATTTAAGTACTGCATTTGGTAACGGGAAGAAAATTGACTTTATCAGGCATGCCGACTTATTTTAATAGTCATTTTTTCATAAGAAGGTAAAGGGAAGGATTTTAATTATTTATTATTGTCAATTTTATTTGCAAATTTTCTTTGTAATTAGTTGTTATATTTTGATACTCGTGTTTGAGATTCTATCTGACTCGTAGTTAAAATATTGAATTATGTTCATCGTACAATTTTAGTTCAATATTTTTCAACATCTAAGCAGCAACTGCAGTTTTGTAAATAAATTAAGAGTTTCTAACAACAATATTTTCATTAACAAATACATTTAAAGACAAAAGAATTTCTAAAGTTGGTGTTTCTTTCACAAGTCGGCGAACTCTATTCAAACCATTTATTTCCATGTGCATGACAGCGACAGACAGAATCTATGGTGATTTGGCGTGAAACTGTTCGCAAAACCTCATTATCAACAGAATGATACATCCGAAATGTTTTTCCTTTTCTCTAAAACCTATTACTTTTATTCTATTTGCCATGATAAAAATTATTTTACGAATTCACGAACTTCATTCTAAGTATCGTAACTTCGTAACTGATTGAAAAGAAGTTTTGGTTGTATTACTAAATTTATATCTTTCTATCTATGTATGTATGTATATATATATATATATCAGGCACTTAGAAGCAAAGAGGCATAAGTGATCAAAATGAAAATTTTGAGATAGCTAGTGCAAATGATAAATTAAACACACTTCTGTTTTAGGGGAAAGATATTTTAGTGGTAGCTTTGACAGATACTGCAAAAAAGCGCTGTTTAAAAAAATTACTAAATAAAAGCTGTATTCCTTTTGGTGGCAAAGGGATGCAAGTGCACTTAGATCCCTTTGCCTCTAAATAAAATCATTTAATTTTTCAGTTATTAGTTTAAATAAGCGATGCAGACGATCTATTTACGAAACTTAAAACGGAGAAGAAGAAAAAAAATTGGAAAAGAATTCCGAATTGTTGAATAATAATTATAAAAACAAGGATTAAATCGTCTGCAGATTTTATTTTTGTCATGTTTTGTTTTCGGCAATTGGCAATTTGTCTAATGGCAATGATTTTTAGTTTGTTGATAAATATAATTATTGGAAAATTATATTATGCAGTTTTTAATGAAATTTATATCACTAACAAACTATCCTTATTACTGTGTTAATTTACAAAATGAAAAAAACACGTTTTTCATTTAGTGGCAAAGGGGTGTAAGTTAATTAGTTGGAAGCAAAGGGGTGTAAGTAAAAATAAGCTATTTTTTAAAAAATCCAACGCCAAATCTAATCATCAGAAACACTTCAAACTTCATACTTAAACTAACGCATACATATAGGACTCAAAAATTAAAAAAGAATTTTGCACGAAGAACCCCTAGAATTTAGTACAGGAATTAAACTTCAAACGAGTTTTACTCAAAATGATACTTTAGTCACTTATACATCCCTTTGCTTCTCACCGCCTCATATATGGTTAATTCCATACGTCTTTTGTCATGCTTGTCACACATATGTAAATACCCCAGAGTCTCTGGGGAAAATGTAAGCAGGACTTTACTTTCCCATCAGGTTGATGCTAATTGAAAGCAGTGGCATACGCAGTCAGCTTGGAAGCTTAAGTTCTGGAGTACTATTCCACAATCTGCGGCTGACGGGCCGCATGTAGTGCGCTGTGTTATTTTTGAATCCGCTGGGATCATTTAATGAGAAACGTCTTACGAAAAATCATGTAACGTGGTAAATTTATGTAAAATATGTCCCGACGTGGATCAGTCGGTTAAGCTCGGTTCCCACAGATCACCGAAAGTAAAGCATCACTGAACGTGATCAATGGCTGGGAGAATAACCACCTCCGCAACTGATTGTTCCGGGACTGTGTACGCTAATGGGAGCTGGTGCTCGTAAACAGACACTTAACACTTAAAACACGGCGACAAACAGACACTTAAGCCGCTTAAATATAAGATAAGCGGCTTAAGTGTCTATTTGTAGCCGACAGCTTATTGGTTGCTTACGCAACTGTAATGCAGTTGCCATTGTTTTGTAACGCATGTCAAATATACTAATAATCAAAACATTTCTCTAGCATTTTGAGTGAGACATCGCTAGATTTGCAATCTCCGTTAAAAATTAATGTAAACGCGAAGTTAATTTAATTCTTCTTTCGTTATTTTAATTTGTTTATCGTCTGTGCTTTTTATATACATTAAAGTGGCAGCACTCTTTTTGCCTGTTTCGTTTAAACTATTGTTTTGACGATGATTATGTTGGATATAAATAAATATTTTTCACAAACAATTTGATTATATAGTAAATAATATTTTTATTTTACAGATTATTATAACTTAGATTTTTTTTTTTTTCGGTAATAATACTTTTTCCGAAATTATTATATGTTTATTATTTATTCGTTAAACTTTACTGTTCTACCTGATAAATATCTCGTTGATTTGATGTGCGTTTCCGGCTACTAGGAGAATTGTATATTTATAATATCTAGAACAGCGGTCATTTGGTATGACCGCCAGTTCATTCAATAAATGTCAATAAATGCCGGTTAATTCAATAAATGTCATAATGTTATAATATTTCATATTTAAGATACTGACATAGACTGTAGCATATCTAACCACTCATTAATTTTTAATCTTTTCAATTACAAATTCAGGGCCGAAGGGGTTAAGTTGCCGTTCCAATCCTTTTATTAAAATTAAAATATAACACATTAATGCAGTTTCAAATATTGCTACAAAACCATTTCCCTGTAGTTTCGTTTGGAAACACTGTATCCCTCAGTTGCTACGTTCTTCCTTTACTTCAGCCGATAACAGTTAGTTGGTGTAGAAATGAAATTCCAAGGAGTTTTTACAACAAATTTTCAGTACACAATATTTAAAAGGTACATATAGATCTTTCCTCCTTTTTTTTTTTTTCATCCTTACGGAAAAAGAGATTTGTTCATGTCTCGTTTTCTCTCTCCCTGTCATGCTGATAACGGGTTTCTCGTTTTGGCACTTTAATCTGAACTTGACTGGTGTTTGTCGCGGGAAACTAAATTCTGGCACTAGTAGCGAAAGATCTTGCGACTGCCTAACACCATCTCACCGCTTTGAGAAAGTATTTTTTTTTTCCCTACCATTTTCCTCAACGCAGTATATTTATTTATGTTTTACTTTCGGGTTTCGGGGGTCGGATTGGTAGTAATATGGACATATGTTGCAAAAAATATGGAATAACCTTCTTGTGATACTTTAATTTTCGTTTGATTATGCGTTCAATGTGGACAAAAGCGGTTTTTAGAATGTTTTAACAGGTCCACGAATCGCGTTGATTTACTTTTATACTTACAATTATGTTCTCTAAAGGGGATTTTTAATTTTTTTTTTTTGAAGCATTTCTTTTTCATGTAGGAATCTTTAACTATACTTACGATGTTGGGACAAAAATTTTATAATTAGTTGAATAAAACAAGAAATTGAAAGTATCAATTTCTGGAAAGAAAAAAAAAATATATATATATATATATAACAAAGGGATGCGAATTATTTAAAAATTTTAATGACGAAAATTACTTTTTTGAGACACCTTGCTCAGGAGGGTAGAATTGTTTATACCATCGCTTCTCAACCTGGGTGCTGATAAAACACTACGTCACACAGATTTTGCTCAAGAACTCTAGAACAAATTTAACGTGAGCTAATGCGTTCGTATTTTTATTAATATCTAAGATCCCATTTTTTCTACCCAGGATTAAGCTAAGCCTTATTGTTAAGTGAAGATTTTCAGAGAATGAATTCAAATAATGCATTGTTGTAAAACATAAGCCGATGAGTTATATAAACTTAATTGCTAATTTTCTGCAATCACGTTTCATGATGAGGCTGACATATTTTTATTATGATTATTATTGTCTCGGCAAGGACAGGTAATTTTGCTAGTATTAATTAATGTAGTGCTTTAAATTTATTATCAAGTGCAACAAATTTCTGCATTGTACTAATAAAATATTTTAGCAAGGGGATCGCAAAAATATATTTTTTTGCTGTTTTTGATTAATCTATTTATTTAACTTCGTTTGATCAAATTTATAATCGTTACTAAAGATTTTGTCATTTTTGACAGTACACTATTTTTTCCAGTTGTGCAATTCAAAATTGTATAAATTGAAATTTTGTTACTATTCAATCATCGGACATTCTCGACAGTACCGTATTCGCTCTATCAACTTCGAGTTACAAAATTCTAACATCGAATAGGCTGCCTGTTTGTTCCTTCTATTTCAAAGTCTCTCTCTTCATCAGCAAACCCATTTCGGACTGATGGGCAGCAGGAACTCCATGCAGGATGGCTTCTCAATAGTTCCGCAATCACTCCTGAGTGTGCATCAGCGCTCTAATAGCTTTAATTTCCAACTAAATAGCACAATCTCTGCGAAAGGATGAAATCACATTACCCGAACTTGGAATCGGAGCCCGAATACAAATTGTGCTCCGGGATTGGGTTCCAGATCTGGTACCAGATTGGATGGCTTCAGAACTGAATATAGTACCATTTGCGGAAGAGTCCTGCATCGAATTAAGTACGATATCCACATTCCGGTTTATTTAGGTTTATGTGTTCTAACTGTGTGTCACCATAAAGTGGAGCTTGTTTATGAATATCAGTTTAAACTAGTTGAATCAATTGATGACATTGACAAAATGCATAATTGTATTATAAATTCGATTTATGTCAGTTGAGTTGCAATCATTTTCAAAATTTGGATTTAAGAAGGTCATTCCAATCACAACTCAACTTGGCTACAATTTCTATGGTGACATTGAAATTCACTCAGAAAATATCCTATCATTATATTATAAACTATAGTTATTGTTAACAATTTATTTTCTCTTTAGTGTTACTTATGACATTACAAAGAGTCTTAAAAAGGAAAAAATTCAAAACATGAACTTCCTAAAAGAAAATTTCCTTTAAAAATATTTGTCAACCATTATTTCACAGAAACCTTCTCCAGTAACCTCATCTCACGGTAATTAAATGAATCGAATAAAATGTGTTTATTGATTACTTATTTCATACAAAATGTAGTGCAGTATATATCTAAGAAAGTATATATCTAAGCGAAAACATATCTTGAACTGAAAACAAATATATATATTTTTTCTCCTCTGTTTCGCCAGATTTTGTCCACCAGAAAAACAAAATTCTTCATTAAATACAACTTTTTTTTTTATGTAGTATTTTTGAAATATTTGTAAAAGGAACAATTACATGTCACGTTTGTTCCTGTTAAATAAGTTGAAGGACAAATTTTACAAAATATAAAAATATTGTTAGAAAATAATTGTGATTTCTTGATGTAAAAGAGCTTAAAACTCAACGAATAAAATTAATAGATGGAGAAACATTTTGAAAGAATTTATATGGCAAAGAGATAAACTTTAGTGAAGCAAAAGAGCGAAATTCTCCCTAAAAGCTCTAATAAGCTAGTTCTACACTTTTTACCTCCTTTTATTAAAATAGCTACCAACTACATTACTTAAATTTTATTTCCTTAGCGTTAAACAACGTCGTTGCTTAACTGTAGTTCTGAAACATCAACGGTAGTTTTTTCCCTGCACTGTTTGCGCAAACAAAAAAGAAGAAACGTACTATAAAATGCGTTTTATACTCGAGTCTTCCTCACTACTCTTGAATAAAAAGAGGAAACAAAAATGGGTCGCACATAAATCATTCTCTTTCAAAGCTTTTCAGACAGATTCTTTTTTTCTTCAATAGATATAAATAACCAGCGTATATTCAAATCAAAGTTATCCCTACAAAGGATACCGAGATTGTTCTCTACTTTACACAAGGATTTAAAACTTTTACTAAATTTAGTAGTTAAATTTTGAAATCCGTGTAAGTGAACCCGGCACTGCACATGTTTTTATTTGTACTGTGAAAAAACACAGTAACAACATTTCTCGACATTTATCTATAACAAACATTACTTAGTACTTATTTAATCAAGGCCGTGGTAGCTTAGTGGTTAAGATGTCGGACTTCCATCTGGAAGGTCGCGTGTTCGATACCCGCTGAAGACCCACCGTGTACCCTTTGGGATACGTGCATGTAAAATCCGGGAACCCCACAACCTTGCCCTCGGATGTAGGGCCTCCCTAAGGCCTAGTGCTAACAGGGTTGGAGGAGAAAAATAGTTAGTTAATCAGTTGTTTTATTCTTAAAAAAGGACTATCTGCTTTAAAAGAACAGATGCAGATTTTACATTTCACTTCTTCTTAACGGATAGTTATTCAAATGTTTCACCATCTCAGCAATCGACTGCTTTTTGTCAATTCTATAAATAGAAGTATCATATGTGAAATTTTAAATAGTTTTTATAGATTTTCATTTATCCAATTTTATTCACCTTTCATTAGATAATTATTTTCCAATTGAATTGATCCCAATTTCTTCCCACCCAAAATATCATCCTCTCCTTTTCTCTTTGGAATTCTTATCATATTTCGTATATAGTTACAAAAGTAGTAAATTATAAGTGATCACATATGCAGGTCCATTTCTTTGCACTAATAAAGAGGTGTTTCTCCAAACTCCGCAATATGTGTGTGCAGTTTTTTTCTTGTAAATTACTGAGAAGCCGCGTAGGATTTCTTTCATTAAAATGTACCAAATATTTTGTTCCCGGATGAGAATTATCGTTTGAGCATCTTTTCTACTATCCAATTGTGTTTGCAAAAGCCTCAGTGATTTAGCGCATGCATCAGGTATGCGTGGATTTCATCGAAATAAGAATGAAAGAAAAGATTAAAATGAAGGAATCATTACTTTTTGATTAATAGTAATATGTATATATATACGTATATATTTATATATATATTGTATTATGTAGCTATTATATTGTATCACCAAAAGAACGAGAAAGAAATAGAAATCATTAAAAAAAAATAAATATAATATAAAAAATAATCATTAAAATATCATTAAAAAAACAACAAATTTGCTCCCAAAGTGAAACTTCCGAAATTGTCTACACTCCTTTGCTGAATAAGAGTCGTATAGCACTCTTCTTTGTAACTAGCACAAAACGCAAATGTGTAATCCAGTAAAACTTCTCTCGTTTTGTCGATAGCATCCGCTTGTATCATGTTAAGAGACTTCAACTTAATTTTTCTACGTAAGCGAGTCAACTTAGGATTTTCATAAATTAAAATTCGACGAAATATAATGATGCAAGTGATTTTAAAGTTATTCTGCAGCGTTACTCTTATTACATAAACTGTAGTAAAATATAATGTTGTATAACTATAAAAGCATAAATTTTTAATGGAAAAATGTGTATTTACCTTGCTAATATTTATTAATAAAATTACAGTTTAACTTTAATCATAACTAAAAGTTTAGGCACACTTCATTTTCAAGTTATAATTAAACTATCCACTTAATCGATCATAACTTCAACATGCATCAACGATAAGTATTATCACCAAAGTGCATATATGTCAGCTATCATTTACCAAAAATAGCCATCCCAAATGCGCCACCTTCCTTTTTTGGCCTAAGAGTGAAGGGAAGGGAAATTCTCCCCCCTCCGGTAGCCTCAAGCCCTGCCTCGGGACTTCAGTGGTCCACGAATTTTACATGCGCATGTCACCATTAGGCTGTCACGGCCCCTACGCCCTACGATAGCTTCTTTTAATCGCAAATACTTTATTCAGATCTTCGGAAATGCACCACTACTTACACGCTTACGTTAAACAGTCTTTACAACAATATCGGGCGACTCGGGAAAAAATTGTTTGCTTCAGGAATAATTTCAGTATATTCGGTTGAGTGCAAAAGGAACATTTCATATGTAATTCAGGGAAAAGAAAAAATGGCAAATCTGCTGATAAAATAATCTTTATTTGACAAACTACATTTTCCAAATATAACCCAAAAAATTAATATTACATAAGATTTAGGAAATATATTTCTTCATAAATATGTCACAGCTAAGCCATCTTTCAATGCAACATCGTCCCTCACAAAATAAAAAAAAAAAAAGTCCCAGATATTTTGATTATTTTGAAATTTATTGAAAGGATAAAACTCCTTACCTGAAAGGAGAAAGCTCAAAAAAGAAGTAATATATAAATATAAATTTAGCATACTTTTCAATCCCCTGTACAGTGCACCATACGCTATCTGCAGAAGGGGGAAAATAAAAGCAGACGATTTTTTATGTATTTATTGAAGTCCTCCCGACTATCCCTAAAGAACTACATCCAAGGGAACCTTTAGAATTACTGAAATATTTTTCGATATTTTCAGCCGAGAAAGATATTTTTAAGATACTTTTTAGCGAGGGCATAAATTTCGATTTTTCCCTGTTCCAACTACCGCGTCCCCCCACTGTATCGAATCCCGAAGCGTATAACGGAAAATAGTATGCGAAATTGCAACGAAAGTTTAAAAGCGGCGTCATGTGTCTTGTTTAAATTCGCACGGATGGTTCCGCACTTTTTTATTCCAATGTTTACGCATTTTCTGTGAAAATGTTTTGTTCTGACAATGTACATGTTCGAATGGTTCTAAAAAGTTTTTAACTTCCTTTATTTCTTTTAATTATTGTTCGTGTTTAAAAGTTAATTTTCTTTAAAATTACTCCTACCTCTTTATTTGGTCTTTAAAACTAAATTTTCTTTGGCAAATATCTTCAAAATTTTTCCGGAGCCGAAAAGAAGCAACAACCTATTTTTTTGTTTCTGTTTTTTTTTTTTTTTTTTTACTTTCTTTTTTTATAATTAGTTCTGTTTCGATTACGTCCATTGGAGTTATACGTCACTTTGTTTTGTTGTCATAAAACGTTTTAACTTTTTGCATTATGATCGAAGATTTATTTAACGTGATGTTCTTCTTAAATGTCCTTCTTTATCTATAACAAGAAGCTCCGTCCAGAAATATACGAGCCTACTTTATCGTATACAACAATACCAAATTGATAATCTAGCTATCTCTTCCTCTCTTTCTCATTTATCTTTAGTTCTTAATTACTTCAAATATACCTTTTTAACGGTTTATTCATTCACTCATTCATTTATTCATTCATTCAGTCACTCACTCATTTAGTTATTCATTCATTCATTCACTCACTCATTTATTTATTCATTCATTCAGAAATAGCCTTAAAAATCCCGATCAAAGAATTTCATACGAGAATAAGCTTGCTTAGTTCTGGTTGAACTTCGTATCTGTACATTTTCTACATCATAACATCTTTCTGATAAAGTTTGTTCCGAGAAAATCCGTCTGTTACATCAGGATTTATATAGGATTGAAATTTCCCCATAAGCGCTATGTTACTATTATTATTATTTATTATTATTATTATTATTATTATTATTATTGACTGTTCATCCACCCTCCCCCCTCAAAAGAATTCTAACCCCTTGACTATTTATTCGTTTACAGATATGTCAATTTATTCCTGCATTTATCATCATTTATTTAATTATGCATACACGTGCAGATTTATCTATAAACTTACCTATTCAATTCACTTATTTTGCCGTATATTTATTTCATCGTCTTTCCATGTCTGAGGAACGACAACTCTTTCGTTTGCACTCTTCTCAAAAATTACTTTCATCCGGGCATTGACTCTTACACACGCTGCAAAACATAATATAAATGACTAAATTACATTCCCTCGCTGCTGCAAAATTATATCTCCCAGTTGCCACTTCATTCTTCACAAATAATAGTCGAAGCTGCCATAAAGTAGAAAGAGAAAAAGGCGAGGCTACAACACGTGACCCGACACAAATTCTGTCAGCAGTGATCTATAGGAACATATACTTTAATTTCGATCAGAATTTTTTCTTCCTTTTATTTTTTGAAAAGATGGAAATAAGACCAGTAATGGAAGTTCGGTAATGGTCGTTACATACAGGAGTTAGCAAGCTAAAAAAAAAAAAAAAAAAAATCGCAATTACGTGAATACCTTGATTTGCTTTTAAAATAAATGAACAAATGGTTTGACCGCGGTGGATTTTTTTGTTTAGAATTTTTCACAATGTGTGTGAAAGCATAAATAATGGCGATGTTCTTTAGCTTTAGGATTTTCTTTTTTTTTAAGACTACGTTTTTTTCATCCTTTAAATTTATCGACGAGCCTTGGGAATTTTCTTTTCTGCTTCTTTTTCTGAATTATTATTTCTTAATTTTTAAATTCGATTTTTTGGCGTCTTTTCTATTCGTGAAGTTAAAATAGCCATGTTCGAAGATTTCAGAATCAACCGCCAATCGGCAGTAGCGTTAGAGAGAAGGTTCCCACGGCATGGTCCCAGGTTGGAATGGAGCATGGAAATTGTAGATTAATTTATCATTTCTTCCGTTCGTTTCCTAATGGTTCTAGATCGATTTTAAGCAACTATATTGTCTATGAAAAACTGAAGTAAATTACTCATTTAAAATTTAAATTTGCATATAATTGCATTTCAGTTTTTTATTAATAGCATATAGTCGCTCAAAATATAACATGTATCCATAAATTTTGCATATAAAATTTTAACGAATAAAAATTTATCAACGAAAAAATTTAACGTAAGGGAAACAGCAAAACGCCTCACTACGAAAAAAAAAATTTCACTTTAGTTCTTGCCAGAGGCAAAACGATATTTTATACAATGAGAAATACAACTTAATTAATAAGTTTAACTCAATTTGAAGTTGTAGTTAAGAGTAGTATAATTTATGTACAGGCTTCGTATTTTGGGTTCCTTAAAGATAATGTGTCAAACTGAAAACATTTTTATCAAAAATACACAAAATTTTCTATGTATACCTTACAATTGTTTCCTCAAAGCACACTTTATGAGAATAAGCTAAATTGAGTTAGAATCATACATTAGGAAAACGTTCTACGTGAGAGATGAATTATTACCAAATGGCCTTTATGTAGAAAGATAATTTAATGCCTCTTTGGTCTCTCAAAATTTATTTAGTGTAAGTTTACTGAAAGGGACTAATTACATTAATGATTGTGTGAAACTGCTAGATTTCATGCTTACTGATCTGAGGGAAAATTGTAGTTTAATAAAATATAAACCATGTAATAATCCCGAAATTTATTCCACAAAAATTTCGCAAGAAGGAGGGTGTATTATTAGGTGAGACACCAAATTAAAATTGCTTTCATACTTAGTGGTCATGGAAAATAATAGTTAAATTACACGGTGATCGAAAAATTCTTTTAGCGTAAACCACACACGTGCCCGAACTTTGTCATTCATGTGAAATACTATGAGTATAGCTCCACCATCAACCAAAGCGATCTGTCTGGCAGAGTGCCAAGAAGAATCCATTCATGTTCAAGAGAAGGAACTGCTGGAATAAGGAAAGTGCCGCTTTTGTTCTCGTCCTAGTTCATTTAGCATGCTTCTTTTCTTCCGAACTGATGCTGTCTTCCAGTTTATAAATTTAGTTCCTTTCAACAAACAGCGAAGCAAACATTCTGATTCGCGTACGAAATAAACGCACCTAAAAAACGAACTGCCCTAAAAGTCGAACGGATTCGCTCGTTTCTGCCATGCGCAGAAGCGACCAAATGTCAAAATTCCGCGGTCGAACTGTAGTTTGACGGCCTTATTCACCAACCAACGTGAACCTTCGAAACTACAAAGAAATTGTGTAGTGACGTGATAATTTTCGTCATATCCGAGCAGAATAAAATCCATTAAAAATGTTTAAAAGAAAGAAATGTACTAAACTGCAGATCAAAAGCTTCCTCGACGAATCGGAACGTTCAGATCGGCGGTCCGAGCGTTTAACAGAGGTTCACATCGGTTGGTGAATAAGGCTGTAAAAGTTAAGTGATTTGTAGAATTGTTTCAGCCGCGTTGCAATTCAAAAATTTATTTTGGAAAATGTAGAGTTTTATAATAAACTGTTTTTAGCTGTTTAAGGTATACGTACACACTTGAAAAATTTTTCTTCAATTTTGATTTTAAAAGACCACTTGTTTACAGTTAATCAGTGATGTGTGTTTAATGACATTTTAGATGAAAAAAATCATATTAACCTAAATATTAATTACATAATTAATATTTAATGACATGATTAGCATCATTTTTGAAACATTATATCTTAAAATATAATTTGTTTAGACATACAGTTCCAATTGGAAATTATAGCTAATATCCTTCTTCATGTTTTGTGTCTCAATCAAGATGGCAGAGAGTATAGTTTTTTTTAAATACAAATATTTATCACTGGATAAAAAATCGTGATTTTTTCTAAAATTTTAAATTTTAAAAATTCATTTAATATTTATTTCTTTATCAAAAACTATAATTGAGGCAGAACACATCCACTGTATTATGTAGATTTTAGTGGTACAAAAATAATTGTGATAGATTAATTCATTGTTGAGTTATCTTGTTTCAAGTTAAGCAACAACGTAGCTGAAACATGATTCTTCAGAAATAGACTGCAAAGTTCAGGAAACGCGGATTTTTACATAGTAGTAATACCTCGAGAAAAATCCTAGTTACCAAAGAACTATTCCGAATATTAGCAGCATCTTTGTATCGTTTGAAAGGTGAAGAGTTGGAGACCAATTTGAAGTAATAAATTTTGGTCGATTTTAGCAACTTCAAGTGTGTATGTACACCTTAACTCGAATTTAACACTTTAAGAATGAAAAGTTTAATTTATGAGAATCATTTAGAAACACTTATGTCAACTACGAGTATAAGAAATATTATTATGCTTTAAACTTGTTACTGGGGGGAGAATAATCTACATATAGCCCGATTTAACAGTTGCCTATGGACAGTTAAATGCTATCTTTAAATGAAAGATATCGTTAAATCAGGGAAATACAATATTTATCCAATCCAAACTGGGACTTTTAAAATATATCGCTAATTTGAGGAAGTCGTAAAATAGAAGTTGTGCGTACATAATTTCGAAAACTCCCAGAATTAACTTAAAACACCACACAAAAACTTGCGAGTTTAAATAAAACATGAAATTTCTGTTACGGCAAATCTGGATAAAAGATCTGATCATAGCCACAGTCCTAAAATGTATCTACTCATTTAACACTAAGAGTTGTGGTACGTGAAATAGAGTAAAGTGTTTTCGTGTCATATATGATCTTGAAAAATTTTTAATGATCCAAAATTTATTTTTAAATATAGTAAAAAGAAAAACAAAAAGGTAAATAAACGGTCATTTAAAAATAATAATAACAATAATAAAAACTAATGTTCCATTCTGAAAAATCACATAAATAGGTATAATTAAGTCGAAAAATATATAATTAAAAACTAATAACAAGGTTGATTTTATCTTATTAAGTTCTCCTAATTGCATAGATTATAAGAGTGATTTAAGTAATATTGTTATTAGAGAATTAAATTGTGAAAAATTACGTAAGAAAGGCGAGCAGTTATGCGATTTCAAATTTTATTTAACGTACAGTAAAATTATATACTCTAATTACACTAAATGTACATTAGTATTATAGTGGATGAAAGTGAAAATGACGTATTCAGTTTGAAATATTTCAGTCTTCCCTTTCAAAGATCTTCACACAAGTGGAATTAATTGAATTTTTAATATTTTCCTTACTACCAAACATAGTTTTAACTTCATCTTGCAGCGCTATTCAAATTTCTTCTAAAACAGAAAGAGAGAGAATAAACGCTGACCCCACGAATAAAAGGTCCACTAAAAACAGTTCCAAATACACTTAACAAACTTTTCAAAATAAATAGTACGTATTTTTTTTACTATTTGCCTTTTCTATCTATTATTACAGGCTCAGAAAACTGCAACAAAAATGAAGTCGTCAGCAGACGATTAAAAAAGAAAAAAGAATACAGAGGGATATACCGTATTGTACGTACTCTTCCCTTTTAGGATGTTTTTTCCCCCTTTCTAACCGAAAGTTTTTCGTCACAAATTGCATCGTTACTTATAAATATCGATCACGGAAGTGCATGCGACGCCCGAGGGCGCCCATTTTCCAGCAATTTCGATAGCCTAGTATTTTTAGAGGGCGTATCTTTTTTATTTTTTTTTTATTACTGTTTGATTTTCAGTAATGTCATTTCGGCAAGCGACTGAAAAGCTTATGCAGCTCCTTCTGCTCGTAGGAATTCCATCTAAAACAAGATATATATCTTTGTTTATAAACTTTAAAGCTTATTGAGTCACGTTCTCAAGTATTTTTCCCTATTGTTTGTTGCCTCTATGCTTTTAAGCGACAAATAATACTCGGGGGAAAAAAAACTCTTTGATTTATGTGTAATTTTTAGCAATGTCAACATAGCAACGTGATTGGTAACGTTTATGTTCAATTCATTCTATTCGTAAAAGAGTAAATCCTGTTTAATGATTGGTTAAAAATTGAAATGTACGAAATTTTATCCTTGCGTTAAAGTTTTACTTGGAGAAATTTTGTTATGATGTTGTTGCTCTAGCCCGTTGCTGCTCTTTTTTTTACTTAGTACACAAACAAAATCCACCTTGGATCCTTTTCTTGGCGCTGCTCTTTCTCTGAATTAATAATTTAGAGCGGGGGTACCAACCTGTGGGTTGCGACCCCACTTCTCATATCGCCAGATAATTTATAACTTTAAATCAAAAAACTGTACCGCATAGTCAAAATGACTTTCTTACACTAAACATCATTTTGAATAATTTTTTACCATGCTTCAGGGAATAAACTACAAAGAAATTGTGTAGTGACGTGGTAATTTTCGTCATATCCGAGCAGAATAAAATCCATTAAAAATGTTTAAAAGAAAGAAATAAACTAAAAATATCAAATAATACTGAGAATTAATCAAATAATATACAAGAAATAGTAAAATTATGTAAAGAACTTGAAGAAATTTAAATAATTTACAGATGTATCTTCAAATAAAAGCAGTGTATCTTTCATTATATGACGACAACCATTTTTTTAGCCTACTTTCCCGTAAAAGTAAAAAAAATAATAATGAAGCTTGAAAGAAGGCTTAATGTATCGTGAAAATATCGTTAGAAATCAAGAACAGTCAAAAATAAGTTAAGTAATTAAATAAAGATTGAAAAATAAAAATTTGAAAGTAGGGTATTGAGATGGGGAAAAAGTGTGTCTGTCGGTCTGTCTGTCGGTCTGCCCCCCCCCCCCCCCCCAATAACTTTTGAACGAATTGTCCGATTCGAAAAATTCTTTTTGCATTCGAAAGATCTCGGCGAGAACATCTCATTTCCATATTTTACTTTTTGAACAAGTTTTTGTTCAATTTTGAACAGTTCAAAAATTTTTAACATTAGCGCCTATGGGCGAAAATGTAGCAAATTATGTAAACTCTGGGTACAAGATCCAAGTTCCAATGAACAAGCTCACTGGAAGAAGTTCTTGGCGTGAAATATTGATTTGAACAATTTTTGTTCATTTTTGAACAGTTCAAAAAAATTAACATATTGCCTACGGGGAAATTTCAATCCTATATAAATCCTGATCTAACGGACCGATTTGCTTGGAACAAACTTTATCGGAAAGCTCTTATGACGTAGAACATGTACAGATAGAAAGTTCATCCAGAACTAACGAGCCTATTTTCCTATGAAATTTTTTGATCGAGATTTTCAAGAATATTTTTGAATTAATGAATGATTAAATAAATAAGCAAAAGAATGAATTTATAACTGAGTGAATAAATACATGAATGACTGAATAAATGAATGATTGAATGAATATATATTAACCGTTGAAAAAGGTATATCTGAATCAATTAAGAACTTAAGCTAAAGGAGAAAGAGAGAGAGAGAGAGAGAGAGATAGCTAGAATATAAATTTGAAGCTGGTGTATATGGGAAAGTAGGCTCGTATAGTTCTAGACGGAACTTCTTGTTTTTTTTTTAATTCTTCCATTATTTCTTGAGAGCAGTTAGCGTAACGAGAGAAAGGTTCAATTCAGCCTTCCCACTTGACAAGATTACTGGCAACTAATTGGCACTACTTTTTATTATGGTCCATGTGCATCCTATATTTAGTTAAGCTCCAAATATTATATTTTCAGTTAGAGTGGATGCAGAAAAGTATTAAAGTAAAAATGCAGTCTGTCACTCCAACTCTACGGTTTTTTTTTTTTTTTTTTGCAGTCCTTGGACATTATAAAATAAACGCATTTACGGTGGGATTGGATTCATAAACAGCTTGGCATCTAACGTATCGTTTTTGTGTGAAAGTGTGTGTATGTATGCACATATATGGGGTCGCCGGTTGCTTAGTTATTAAAAATGTGGCCGTGACTGAAAAAGGTTGAGAACCATTGCAGTAGAACATACCATTCCCGCGCAGTGGCTCGAATTCCAGCTAGGGCATGGATGTTATTGATAGAGATAGCACTTATTGCATTAGTGTCTTTAGCATTAGTGTCATCAAAATTTTAGCTGTATCAATTAATAGATTAATAAATAGTTTAAATATCGAACTCTGATTTCGTATTAGCAAATACATGAAATTAATTTTCACATCGATCAAATCATATACTTAGCGCAGTGATAGTGAAAACTTTTCACAATGAATGAGAATTGGCTGCTTTAAATATTTAACTTTCATCTATATTATTTAAGTTTCTTATTTGCGTTCACGTTTCAGCCCTGTGAAATCGCTTTAGATAAATAAGAAAAAAGTAAAAAGATAAAATAATTTTTGAAATAAAAATATTTCCGCTAGATAAGATTCGTTTCGCTTCCTTTTACGAAATATTTGTTCTTTTTATTCTCGAAAAGGCCATGAATCAGAAAATTAGTTTCGGCTCTTGAGACAAGTGCGAAAAATTGTAATTCGGTTCAGTCAAGAATTCCAATAAAAGAAAACACTCATCCTATTTAACCCTTACATTGTCTCTCTTTGACATTTTATCATCTCACAGTTCTGTCTAAACTCTCGCCAGGAGTCAGGGCATAAAAGTGAAAGCATTAAAAGCCTTCAGCTTCAATTCACGCTTTAGGAACATTTTAAAATTTAAAAACGAAAGAAAAATAGATGATACTTTTAGTCACGCTTCGAACCCTTCTCAAATAAATTACCCTTTCCTCGAATTTTCCCCGTCTGCGTTTAATCTCTGGAAATTGCCTTTTCTTAAAATGGGCGACACGCGCGAAGTGGAAGTCGAAGTAAATGGCGCGATTACCGCCGGAAAATGTAGACTCTATATTCTGAGCCGCGCGACATTGCTGGATAATTAGAAGCAACCAATTACACCTGATCCCGCCAGATGGCAGGCTTTACCTACCGTGACTAGGATATTCTGTCGTTGCAATTAACCTTAATTTCATTATGTAAACTACCGGAACCTCTATCTTTAGCAAATGAACGGGCATAAAGTTTTATTTCCGGGAGTTTTTTTCCCCCTAGCGTCACAGAAATTGATTTAATTTACTTTAAGGTAATAACGCATTCCCTAAACTTTACAGATGACCAGTGAATCCATCTGGTCAACTTTCACTTAAACTTACGATTTGTGCACCCCAAAGAACATATTGAGCTAATAAAACTTTCACTACCTCATGACTGATTTAAATTGATATTTTCTTCCATTCATTGAGAAGTATCATTTGTAAAATGAAGCAGGGAAAAAAATTTCTTTGACTGGGATAAACTTTTCCGGTAAAGGGAGGAATGAATTAACGCAAAAATATTAGGACTGATGTTTTGTCTTGTATATTTTTAAAAAACTCATTTTTTGCAACAAGTTAAATCTTGATAATATGTCCATTGAGTATATCGTTGTTGAAACTATTGTACTGACTTATGTTACCTGATAAAAATAAATTCTAAAGGAAACGAATTCTTGTAAAGGTGAAACCTCCCGTCGTGGTTTTTAAGTTTACATTACTTAATATTTTTTGTAATCCGATTTTCATGCGTTAAACGCTCTGATTGTTCTTATTTTTTAATATAGGCTGCGAATGTAATTGAAGTTAAGAAAAACAAGATGGCATGATATTGTGAAACATATAACACATTTTTTGTCTTTTTTCTATTCCAGTAATTTATAACCACTGTTCAATATCACAAGAGTGAAAATGTTCACCCTTTAACTATGCTTGCAAAATACCTTTAATTTAATTGAAACATATACATAATTAATAAAATTGGCATATCCAAAGCATTGTCGAAGATGATATTTTCTTTTCTTTTCTTTTTCAAATAGAATTGTTTTAAGAAAGTTTACGGAAATGGGGAAAGAATATAGTACATTCACACCAAGTGAAATAGCGACGTAGAACGGCAACGAAATATTATCACCACGCCTTTGTATTAACTGATTGGCATTTTTATTGCATCATTAAAAGGGACTTTCACCAAACGACCGTTATTTGTTTACTACGCTATGAAAGAAATACATCATCGTTGTTAGTTTGATTACCATTGCAACAGTCTACTACGACTGACGCTAAATTTTCCGTCGCCGTTGGTTTCATAAATGCACTATAAGACGGATGTTTTCACTGTCCTTAACTACTAATTTCCGGGATTTCATCTCTAAATATAATTGTAAAAGTCAGGGAAAATATCATTGTTTTACTCTTTGGACAGTCCATGCGTATACGTACTTCACCAATAAGTTGTCAATATCAGCGCTAAACTAAAAATGGAGAAGTCCGAGATCTCAGTGTCGGAGCCGAACTCCCCTCTACCTGAGACCCTCAAAGACCTCGTGTTTGAAAACTATTTAATGGAAAAACATAAGCAAATTTTTAAGGCTATCATTTTAAATACAATATAAATAAGTTATATAAGTTAGCTAATACTTTAGCATATATGAATAAGTTCGTTAAAATAAAAAGAACCTCAATGCAAATAATTTATAAATGTCTTCATTTTAAATTAGTCAAAAATATAATTGTATTTCACGCCTCGGAAATGAAGAAACAATTTGGTTACCTTAAATTGTCGCTTCGATTTTGTCGAGAACGATTTGCGAAACTACCATATCATCAGACTATTCGCCGCATTTTGTATTGGCTGGGCGTTTTCTACAGTAGAAGTTACGCTGTATCTTCTGCGTAACATTTTGATGCAAATTATTTTTGGTCCGCAGCTATGAGTTTTATTATTAACCGGTTGCTACATTCTGATACATGACTCATATTTCACTTTATTTTTTTGCACATAATTGTCACAATGCTTGAAAAATGACTGTTTAAAATCTTATAATATCGAAGTCTTCTTAGAAGAAAAAAAAAGAATGATAAACTAATAATTAAAAATGAAACTAACTGCAGACGAAAGGACCTCATCTTTGCTATGTTTTCATTTAAAGACACAAAAACTATCTTTTGTTGTGTTTTATCTGTAAATATTCCTTTTCCAGGTAAAATTCCTGGGAATAATGAAAAGCTGCTTTACTTCTGGACAGCTGAAATGGACAACGAAACATTTGAACAGTATACAAGCATACCTCTTTTCCAAAGCGAAGTTCTCAATGTCACTGGGAAATTAATTGTTTCTGTATCCATCAATAATGGAGGTAAGCAAAAATTCGTATCATTCTAAACAGTACTCATATCATTGACCTTTAAGCATAAAAGATTTCTTTATCCGGTTTTAATGTACATATAAAAATGATCAGAACAACTGCATTCATTTAGATGTGGTTATTTTCTTCGCTTAAAATGTAAATTTTTGAGAATACAAACGACCATCCTGGTACTAATTCTGTGTATCGAAAATTCTATTTATATAATTTTCTGAAATATCCTTTGGCAATACAGAACAAAAGAACGTCTACGTATTTTGAAATCTTTCTATGCATCGAATGTTTTCGCTTGCAATATGGGAACATTTTCTCTGAAATGGCAATATTTTAGTAGAAGTATTTCGCAAACTTCTAATGAAAGCGAGAACGAAGGTTTTGTCTTGCGCAAACGCTAAAGTGATTGCTGCAATTTATTTCAATCATGGAAATATTTCGCATTAATTCAAAAAACAAGTTATATGTTGGGGGAAAAATGTTAAGTTCAAGCTTTTATACAATACATACTTTTCAAGAAATGTACAAAAAACTTTAAATGCATTGGTTTTGCAAATATTTTACTCGTTCATGTTGATCATTGTGGGACGGGTTCTTTGAAAAGGTAAGGCTGAACTAGCGACACTAGGGGGGGGGGGGGATGGGTGACACCCAAAATGAGGTTAAGGCTTTTTGAAAAATACATATATACTTGAATTCTACAATTTTACTGTTGCAATTTCAACATATTACTGAAAATAGATGTAGTTCACTGAAAGTTACACCAAATAAATAAAACAGAATTTCTTAAGATTTTTTTTTTTTTTTTGTTACTAAAAATAACATAAACTTCAAGTTTATGCAACCACAACAACATTGTTTTTTTTCGCGGGGAGGGGGTGACACCCCGAATTACCAGCGTGGCTATTTGTGGTGTCACCCATGCTAGGAACGCCACTGGTTTAATTTCTCCGCAAAGCTTGCTCCAAACTTACATCACGACAAAGCAAGTATTTGTTGTTGTTGTTGTTAGTAATGGGTTGCTGTTGGCTTCTGCAAATTGCAGACCTAGTGCTTTTCCCAGAGATTGGTACCATCTCTTTCAGCGGCACCACAATGAGTGTAGTACCATCGCCGCATGAGAGTTTTGACGTCCATTTTCTCCAGCTGAAAGGGTGAGCACCCGGACTCTGTTGACGCGAAACTGCACTAGGAATTCAATTTTACCGAGAGTATCCAAGCCAACTGTCTACCCAATGAATCTTTTACGTGTGCCCCATAATCATACGACATGGGCGCAGACGATCAAAATGCAACTTCCAAAAGCGTCCTTATCAGCGAATCATTTTTACTGAATAAGAATCATATAGCACTCTTCTTTGCAGCCAGCACAAAACGCAAACTTGCAATCATCTACCTGTAAAATTTCTCACGGGATCTCAAGGGGTCTTTTACATGCCGCATAATTATACGACATGGGCGCAGACGATTTTCAGCATCTTGAAAATCCACCGACACTGGCAGCGCGCATTACCACGACGCCACCCCGCCGGTCGCTATAGCAAGTTTATTAAAAGCTTTTTAAAATAGCCAACTTTGTATGGAAGAAAAACGAAGAGTTACGAACCAACTGTTTATAACTATTCTATATTGCATTTTTTCGCATTTTATGTGTACATCGTAGGTTTAAAACCATTTTTTTTTCTTTTTGACGCTCAATAGATTTAATACATGAGAATATATTCTTACATTTTATACTAATATCATATTTTCTCAACCATTTTTAAGCATTATACGAGAGGTAAAAATTTGCTTATCTTGTGGGAAAGAATTTAATATAATAAATCAAAAATGTCGGTTCTTAAATTATTTGTTCTACCAAAATCTTAATGCTACTAGTATAACGTTATTTCAAAATAAAGAAAAAAAGTTCCCGGTGTATTCCTTATCACGTTTCACTCTGTGTACATAAAAGTAATTGTTATAATAAATTGAAATTTTCATACTTGAAATAAGTGTGAACCCGTCGATGTCTATAAATGGAGCGGCCGTGTGTTAGTTTTAAGTTAAACATAAAATTTGTTACGTTTATTTGCTAAAATGTCATTTGTTTACAGTAAGAGTAATAAATGTTATAAAGGTATGTGTGTGTACCTTCGAAGACGTGTTTATTTAATTATAATTAAAGACTAAAGAGTTACTATTAAAAACATGTTGTCTCAAAAGCAAATAAATATCCTAAAATTATGTAAGCTAATTCAAAACAACAAAGGTATTTTCCAGAGCAGAAACTACAATCAAACCTGCATTTCATTATTAATATTAGTTGAAACCATACCTGATCGAAACCATAATTAGTAAACTATCACCTTTTTGAAGTCAAAAAGTATAATTTATTTAATTCATTGTCTTGGTTTTCCTTCATTTCCTAAAATTACTTACTAAAAGTTACTACGAAAGCGTTTTCTTTTAAAGCGTTTAAAAAGAAACGTCTTGATGTATGATGTTTTGCTTTTAGCCATGCAAAAAATTCGTAACTTAGTGAAAGTTGTAAAAGTTACTTTTTTACTTAGTTTTTTTACAAAAATTAATATTTTTAATTAAAATGTACCTGCCTCATATAAAATATTTTCTTTACGAAATCCAATCCCAATCCCTATGGACAAGTCATTTGTGACATAGTTTCATTTCAGTCAGTTATAAATAATCAGAGAAGCTAATTAAAAGTACTTGATTAATGTTCAGGTGAACTTATTTTCCATGATTAAAATATATGAAAATACACTATTGCCTACTATTTTATTCAAGATTTAACACTACAAATTCATGTACCCCGGCCTACAAATATTTGTATTCGGTAAATATTTTAAAGGCTGTAAAAAATAGAGACGAAATTCGAGGTAGGAGAGAAAGGTAATGTATGGGCATTATTTAATCTATAGCTGTGAATAAACATAACATAATACCGCCCTACAAATATTTGGTATTATGTTATGTTTATTCACCGCTGAGGAAATAATGCCCATATATTACCTTTCTCTCTACCTTGAATTTCATGTATATTTTTATATAGCCTTTAAAATATTGGACAACTCTTCAAATTAATTGGCATTACCGTTTTATCATTCGAAAACGGTACATTAAAATCATAATTTCATTTCATAATACCATTATCAATGTAAGTCAAAAATTTTATGAACTGATTTTAAAAAATAATAAGTGCATGAATTTTTACACATTCCATTATAGCGAAATTTGCTGCATATACTCTTTCATTATCAGTAGGATTTGAGCAGACCTTTTCATCAAAAACTCGGAAAAAGGGCTTGCATCCCTCTTCACAGCTTTAACACCAGGTTCAATAAAGCTACCGATATCCGAATCCTGCTGTAAATAATCGCCTTTAAAGTTGAGCTCCACAGAAAAGATAAAGGCGTCGTGTCTCTTCTTTTATTTCCGCATTATGTTGAGAAAAAGTTATCTTTTTTTCTGCTCTCCTTATCTCTTTTGGCCTGCTACCCGCAACTTAACGCCGAAAAATGATGATGCTTATATTTATATGGTAATGTTGTCAGCTGGTTGGATGTGCAAAAGAATGCCTTGCTGGAGACTGCCAGTCGCTGTTTTGCATCCTTTCGAATTCATAAGAATGATCACCTTTTTTTATGCGCGCCATTTTTATCCGAGTTCTAAATATTTGACCAAAATGGGAACGTTAGAAGTTGGAATTTTTCTCTGCGAATAGTAGAAGAACTCTTACTTTTATGAATCATAGCAGTTCTAAAATCTTTGGTGAAGCAAGTTAAGAGCTTCTTCATTGAGTCCATAAGATTGAGCCACCATTCTTCGGTTTAAATTACATATTGGGGCTTTTGAAAACAGTCACTAAGCCAAAAATTGTTATTTATATATATATATATATACTATTTTGTCATCCAGGAATAAATCTTAATAGTCTAACAAAACTCACTAAGGTCACCCTGTTCCTAGACTTTCCGTTTCCAAGACACAGATGGGTCCGGATTTTACTAAGTCATATACATATCTTTCAGATAGGTAAAAGCTACTTAGTCCATTCAGCGTCCATTAACTCTGACAGGCTTAAAAGATAATTACAGAAATCATTATAAAGTCCACACAGAAAAGGATGTAGCGAATCGCTGAGTGGTCGTAGTTAAGTTTACCTGAACGCTGTCAAATACGTCTAGGCACGTTAAAACTCATTAAGTACACTAATAGACCTTTCAGAGGCCTTATGCCACTAATTAAAATTTCTGATTAATAATTTTTGGTATGAACCAATCATACAGTTATCTGCAAACATACTAGAAAAGCTAAAACTCCTTAAAATAATTTTTAGTATTTTTTAAACCGATCCAATATTGTCTTTATCTATATCTCAAAATAGTAATTTTGTATTTAGGGACGTTTTATCAGAACGCAGACGATATAATCAAAATTTCTTTGAAAAGTAAGGCTATCATTTCAAAGCCCTATTGGGTTTTGAAATATTTCCAATAGGATGCAACATCCCTGTGTTTTTGAACTCCACTGCATTCATTGTTCAAAAACAGAGAAAAACTTTAGAGTTAAACAACCACCCCTAAAGCAAGCCCTTTGCTTAGCAAAATTAGAGCTCCTAATCTTAGATTTCCTTACTTTTTTTACGTTTTAGAGAATAACGTGTATAGTTTCAAAATATCTTGTCGAACAAAAAGCATTCAAGTGGTTGAAGAAAAGATACTTGACTATCTACACATTTCCTTCAATCTTTTGATCTTTCAATTTTAATAACGCACCTTTCACGAAACAAAGGCATTGACTTGGAAATACTTTCGTCGTTGTAATTAGTCTTGTTTATATGATGAGTTGTTTTATAGCCGACATATCTTCTTAAAACTAACTCATGCATTATCACTTTTTGACCGTTATTTTACTCGTGCCAACTCCCCAAAGACAATGGGGACCTTTCGAACCTATACGGGTACCATCAAGAGTCAACTGAGACTTTATCTTGTTCTCACGGAGGGCTGTGTTTTTGGATCGTGTCTTTTATGTACACTACTTATAGTTGCACAATCAATTTTTGAAAATCAAGAAAACTTTTCTAAGAAACTCGATAAGTGTTACACATTTGGGTGCATTTGTAAGTTGCATCTGCAGTGAAAGGTTCCAACTTTAGTCTTTGTAATCTTCAACAATATGCTTTGCAACTGAGTCATAATTTTGTATAATATTAGGTCTACCGGAAAGTTCTATCCGTTTTTGGAATAAAAGAAAATACGAATTTTTCTTATTGCTAAATAACTTTATTTATTAATATAATTGCCATAATCGATGACTTCTTGCCAGCTTGAGTTCAATTTATATATCCCATTTTTGAAAAATGTTTCATCTTTTGATTCGAAAAATTCAACCAGTGTTTGTTTGATGTCTTCTTCATTTTTGAATTTTTTGCTCTCCAAAAACAAGTGGTAGTCGGAGGGTGATATGTCTAGGGAATATGGTGGATTTCCCAGTGTAGTTCTGCAATTTTTTGACGAGTCCTCAAAGCAGCATGTGGCCTGGCATTATCATGATGCGGTATGATGTTCTTCCTATTGAATGTGGTCGGCCTCTTTTTTTGGACTGCTGTCTTTAAGTTATCCAGTTGTTGGCAATACTTCTCTGAATTATAGAACCCAACATGCTAGAACATGAAATATAGAACGTGTCGGAACTTGTTGTAATAGAAAAGGACAGAACTTTCCGGTAGAACTTATATGTTTATTTTTATGCGTCAATATAAGTATCTATTCGTTCTTTCCTATACTTTCTGGTGATGCTCGATAAGAAGTCAAGTATGAGCGTTTCTCCATTTTTTCTGTCGGCATATGAACTTGAAGATTTTTATTTCCCCCAAGTACTTCAATGAATTTTGAACCAATCTCAACACCTTTCCAGAAACACCCTGTACTCATTCCCTGCCAGCACTCTGCAAGTATTGATTCTGAAAGCTCATTTTCTCTCGAGTTAGGTGTCACCATTAAGATTTTCTATCGCATTGTAATTAAAGGTGTTGAACCAAGAAGATCAGCGCTATCTTCTGCAAGAGAAGTTCGCCCATATCTCATTTCATCGTCCATCAGGGCTTGTACGGGAGGAGCATAATTACCTTCCAAAACCCAAACTCTTCAGAAAAAAAAACCGCAAAGCTAAGAAAAGAAGTTAATTACCACCGATTATATATGAACCTCCTTTTTTCCCCACACCAGCTATGTGACTGTCGTTTGAGTTCCAATTAAGAAACGAAGAATGACTGACAAATAACGTGCGATTATGCACGGGGCTGAAGGGGTGGGAGTTTTACCCCGATGAATAATTTATACTAAATAATTAACGGTACATTAGATGGCAACCCCTTTTTTTTCCTTTCACCATTTTCCCCGAACGATCTTCAGATAAATTTTCCTTGACGTCCAACAAGATTAATCAGATGAGAATGAAAAGCATTGGAAAGAAGTCTTGTTCGGAGTATTTTAACCTGAGATTTCAACGCGATATATTGCAGGAGACAATCTCCGTTTAATTAATAATGACAGATAATGATTGTTTCCAAAGCCTTCCCCCTTTTTTCTAGAGCATTAGTTGAAGCTTTTAAATAGCTTATGGGGTCTTAAAGGAATCTATTGCAGTGGCCTTGGTCGGAGTTGGAAATTTAAATCATTTTTGTCGAAGAAGAGAAGAGGAAAATTAAATAAAAGTAGAATTCTGTTTTTCAATAACGGAGGTAATGACAGAACATTTGTATTTTAATCAGTTATAAGCGATAAGGCTTTTATAAACTTTTCAACTTAAAAATGAAGTTTTTGACTCTGATTGATCGGTGGAGACGGTTTGGGGGAACGTTTATTTATAGTAAGTACAGCGTTGAAAAGCAATGAGAATTTATTTTCGGGTAAGTCGTTAAATTCGTTCAGCATGCAAGGCTTCTAACTTTTTTTGAAGTTAGGAACGTAAATTAATGTTAAGATACTTCATATGGTATGTATGTTTTTCTGTCTCTACTATTGTAAAAGTCAACATCACTCTACATCAGGGGACTTCAAAATCAGGGGATTATTGTACGAAGTTCATCCAGGACTAACCGAGCCTATTTTCCCACGAAACTTGTTGATTTGGGATTTTAAGGATATTTCCGAATGAATGAATGAATGAATGAATGAGTGAGTGAATGAATGCGTGAATAAATGAGTGAGTGAATGAATGCATGAATCAATGAGTGAGTGAATGAATAAATGAATAAGTGAATGAATTTGTATAAACCGTTGAGAAAGGTATATTTGAAGTAATTAAGGACTAAAGCTAAATGAGAAAGAGAGAGAGAGAGAGAGAAATAGCTAGGGGGATTACCAATTTGATATTGGTTGTATGCGGGAAAGTAGGCTCGTATGGCTCTAGACGGAACTTCTTGTTATATTTAATTGAAAGTCACAACATAACATGTCTTACGTGCCATATTGCACCCCAAATGCAAAAGGACCGTCACTGAAAAGAAAATGACGTAAATTAAGACTGTTATACGTTTTACTGAATTATCTTTCGTGTGCTAATGACCATTCTATGCGAAATAATTCAAATTATTACTTGAACTGAAATATTAGACGATTTCGTAATTGCACAAACTGCATAAATTTAAAACGTTATTTAACGTGAATTAAAAATAAAGCAAGATTTTAAAATTATGGTTAAATTTTTTAATCCCCTCTCCTGATACAGTACTCGATTTTGAGTTGTGAGCCTCTTGCACTGGATTTGTGACATATCAAGAAAAAAAATTTTTTGTTTCTCTAAAAACTTCTCACACCACTAATGCTCTGAACAAACCATCAAGTTGCGAAGAGGATTACACCGCGCTCTCTCCCATTTTATAACCATCCAGCTTATAAAAGTAAAAAGAGCAAAAACTTTATGCTACCTTCCCCCCCCCCCTCCCCCTGAGTGTAATAATAAAACCACACGCATCCTATAAAAGGGCGAGATGGACTCTTTCATGTGCAAATGATATCACGCGTTCCAACACCTACGATGAGGTGGAAAAAGGTTTTGCAAGTTCACGAAGAATTTTTTTTTTCCTCTCTCTCTCTCTGGTATTATTATTATTATATATGTTATGATTCACTGTGGCCCCGGGAAAGTGGCGGAGGTAAAAGAGATTTAGTACTGCTCCGTACGGAGAGAAAGTGCGTCGAATGGAAGTTTTAGTCTGAGAAAGGGTGTACCAGTTATATTACTTCTGAGAGGATTGAAGGAACCTCCGAGATTATGGGGAAGTAATAACGCGCTGGGGAGAAAGTATTCACTTTTTTGCTTATAGTTTTTTTTTTCTTTAATCAGCTCTGAACTTTTTTGAAACAAAAAATTCGGCGAACGAGAGGGGACCAAAATTTTCTTCCATGCTTCTATAGCACTGCAGTAGGAGCCATTGCTTACACTAGACGAGATGAGGGTATAACACTTCATTCATTCTCATCAAAATTACGAATGTAAAGAGAATTTTACGGTAACGATTATTATTTTGATAATTGTCATAGCTTAGATTTTATTACGATCACGTATTAAAAAAGCTACATTTTAGTTTATATTTCGTACGTAACACATGATTTGTAAAATATACATTTAAGCTTTTTTGAAGCGAAGAAAAATAAGTAGTTCATTAAAGGTGCATCTAATTGAGCGTATTATTCGACTTATGATTATTCATTCTTAAAACGTGCTTTTAAATAAATCACTGTTTTTAATACGGCAGCATTTCTAGTAATGCTTATATAATTACCAAAATCGTTGAAAATTAAACATGAAAAATCCTTATTAATATCTAGAAAGCCTAATTACATGTTGCTCTATTAAGTAAGAATTCGGTACTACTAACTGTTGGTCAAGCTCTAATAGTCCATCTGATGACGTGTTCTCCATTTGGAACGGTGTCCGTGATTGATTGTAAAAATTATCGTAATTGTTTTCGCCAACTGTTGTTCTAATTTACACTTGTTATCATTAAGTAAAACTTCAGTTACATTAGAATGATACAACAACCTTATTTTTGCACATGGTATCATATTTTTGTGTTAAATGAATGAATAATTCGAAAATAAGAGGAATACTTTGCAATGAATTCCTTTGACCATTTATTTAATGGTATTATTATGTTCAGTATATAATTAAAAAAGAGCTTATCCAGGGCCATCTTCGAGATGGCCCTGACTTACCCCATGTTTTTATTTATTATATTACAAGGAAATGTTGCCAGTGAGAACAATAGTAATAACAGGCTTTCAACCCTACTATAACGTTACGGAAAATTTCATTAGTTTACAACAAACTCGTTATGTCAGAACGATTCGCATAACAATTATTCTTTTGGTATATTTGGATCTTTTAAAACTCTGAACAGGAAAAATTCTTTATGCTCATCATCTATGAATAAGTGGTATGGAAATAACGCATTACATTTCGTTCGTTAACGTAATTGTAGAGTTTTGCAGAGCTCTAAAGTCGAGTCACTAATTCAACATTGTGTTTATTTGTTTATTGAAAAATTCACCTTTTAGCGGAGAAAATAATTTTAAGTGTGTTTAACTTACTTCCTGTTGCCGGGGTGTTCTTTTCTTTTTTTTTCTTTTTTTTTTTTTTTTTTTTTTTGTAAAGAGAATTCCAAAAAATTCTTTTAATGAAATTTTGGAAACGATCTTGCCCAAACGATGCCCATAAATAACAAGATAAAAAAAATTAGTTGAAGTCTGATATTTATTGAGTTGCAAGCTTTTTTTAATTTATTTACTTTGAAGTCAAACGCTTGATCATCTTATTTCAATTAGCCATTTTCGCAAAAACAAGATACGACTTCTTTCCTTAATATCCAAATCAAGACTCATTCCATCATTAATTCAAATTTGTCGAAACATGAACAAGCACCTAATTCCTGGTGTGCCTTCACAGGCCCGTCATTTCAAAATTTACCAGTGGGGGTTATATACTGTAGGTGAGAAACAACAAAATACATAAACACATGTATAAATACACTGTATTTCTACATGTTGGGGGGAAAAGGGCAATTCACCCCCCTCCCCTGATCGCTCAAAAGACGAGCCTGAAGCTTTAACAATCACCCATTCTTTTATCTTCTTGAGATGCAGATATTCGAAACCTGATGAATGCCTTCTAGCAACTATATTCATTCGTTATCACTACCAAGCTAACTGACAGTCATAACCGAAGAGAACAATCAGTTATCCTTCCGTTCCAATTACGGTTTCTCCATTTCCGCAAACACAGCGCACTAACTAACATTTCATAACCGGTTTCGTGCTGTTTCCAGATCCACGTGATGAAAATCGTCGAAATAATCGCCGTAGCCAGTGCTAACTGATAAAGCTACCGTCCTAATATGCGATGCTTGCCCGTTTCGAGTTATATGAGCAGTTAGAAATCGAAATCAAATATTGATCCCGAGTGTAATTCAATTTGTGATTTAGATTATTAGATAATGTTACATGCAGAGTGGGAGAAAGTGGTTGGTATGCGTAGATGGATATTTCGTGCAATGAATGGCTTTGAAAGGCTCTTGTGACATTCTCTAATACCTGCTGTGCTTTGTAAATTCTCTTGAACTTCTCCTCTGAACGGCAATGATTTACTCATAATTTTATCTTAACAACTGAGAGATTTTTTATGCATACATGCGTATATAAACCATTTTTTTTTTCAAGCATTTACATTTCATACAAAGTATAATTCTTTCAATATTTTGAACTTTTTTTTTCGATTTTGATTTGCCATTACCAATGGAGGTTATTGTTAGAGAAAACACTCCATCACATTTAAAGGGAATCAAAGTTGATCTAACGCTCTCTTAAAATAAATGTTTTAAAACAATGTGTTATTTACATAAGTTTAGTAATTTCTTTTCTCAAACTCACTTATTTAAATCAAGCCACTTGTCTAGGTCGCTGTCTACTTCCATATTTTTACCTATTTGCTTGATCTTTATGGCTTTTGCTCTAAATTTCTATAGTACTGTTTCCTATTTCAGTCATTCTTCTACCTGTTTAAGCGGCTTCACTACTACTTTAGTGGCTAAGCCTAAGTCTCTCTCTCTCGTGTCATTTTCTGGAAAAACAAAATTAATTAATAAATTGTTCAATTAATGAAAGTTTTACAACATAAAAGACAGAAAGAAATTAATTTTGTTGTTGTTTCTAATGCCACTTGGGATATCCAAGCTCCCCTTCGCAGACCGACCAGTAATTAAGGCAGTAAGGAGCGCATTCCGTTTATAGATGAGCACCTTGGCTCATGAGGTATTTGGATGACAGCGGAAGGCGCCACGACAAAAACGCTACCTTTCTTTTTTGACCTAAGAGTGAAGGGAAGGGAACCTCTTCACCCGCTGGTGCATTCGGAACTGCCTCGGGACTTTAGGGTCCACGGATTTTACGTGTACTTATCCCCAAGTGTATATCGTGGGTCTTCAGCCGGTCGGGTATCGAACACCACGGCTAACACGACTAGAAATAAAAGTAAAATATTCTAATGACTGCGTTATGCGTCTTCACTTCCCTTCACTGCGTCCCTCTTTTTTTTTTTTTTTTTTTTTTTGAGTAAATGAGTTCACTTTATTTTAATTTGAATGGAACGTTGTATTTGACTTTTCTTATATGCACAGAGTTCTTATTATGACGAAGCGCGTAAGAAATAGATTATATACGAGCTCAAAAATATTCATAGAATATATTTTTTTTATTCAAATGTATTACTTGGGCAAAGTGCAGACTATCATAGCGTCTTTGAAAACGCTAAGCATCATGATAATTTTTGTCCCATATAAGAGAGATTACAAATCTCTTTTTTTGTTACAATATCAGAATGTTTCACTCTGTCATGAGAATTCCTGTGAGAATTGTAATCAATATACGAGTGCTCTTTTTTTTTTAAATATGAAAAAAAAGTTTATTCACAGACAACGTAGCTGAAAGAAACATACAAGAAAAAAAATATAGCAGGCGTTCGTTAACGAGACTCACCAGTCCGTTGGACTGGAGTAATGAGAAGAATTCTGGAGGTACTGGTGTTTCCAAAAACGAAGCCTCGTTTCTTCACCCTGCACGTGTTACCACACTTAACATAATTGCCGCTCCCACCTCAATCGGCCCGAAAAATCCCTTTCAAAAAAAAAGGAAAAAATCCAGAATTGATCGATAAAAACAAATCGGGAACTGTACCGAGGCGAAAGAAATAACAAATTCGCATCAAAATGGCGCTATGTTACAAGTGAATTTTTTTAATTCATTTTTTTTTTCGTTGTAAATTGTTCGCTAATGACACGAGCTTGAAAGGTTTTTCCTTTTTTCGTATTGATTAAAAAAAGGGTAAAGAGGAGCGTAAGGTTTTAAATCTCCCGGTGATTCGAAGTTGGCTTTTACAGCATCTCAAAAACAATCGATAAACATTTTACGGTTTCGAAATCGATAGGTACAGATGCTTTCACGTAACCGTACTGCAAATGAACCAAGTTTCAAACTCTTAAGGAAGAAATTTCTTCTTCTTGAGACTTATTTCATCACAAAATCAACAAGAATTATAAAGGGATCAAGTTCCTTAAATTTCTCATTTTGTTTTTACTGTTTAAGAGCGTTCCAATGAGCAGTGTAAATAAATAATGTGTCTAACAGTTCCCTCAAATTTCTCCAATGTATCCTCCAATGTTCGACAAAAATGCTCGTATATTATTTCTACTGGGTAAAAAGCAATTTTTAGATCCATTGCCCATGTCCGAGAAATTCTAAACCGTATACTTGCCAAGTCGTCCAGCCAGCAAGCCGTCCAAACATCAAATAAAATTCGTCGCGAATAATGTGTTTTAGAAAAACATTGTCATATGGACAACAGTTAAATGGTTACAAAAGATGGATTTGTTTACCTTTCAAAAATATTTACTATATATATATATATATACATAGTATGGGAAAACTTTTCAAATAAACACGATAATACGAGAGATGCAATAGGAAATATGAATTAGATAACTCGCAGTCTGCCTTGGAGAACCTCCAGAAACTCTTATCTTTCACATTGGAAAAGGGCAACCCAGAAACACGTGTATGCAACTGTACCGCTATTTGTGCGTTTAAACGTTAATATTTCATTTGTTTTTACATTAATAATCATTTCCTGTGCTAAACGTAATTTACTGAGAATTTGCATGCAAGAACACTTTGGTTGTGCTTCTTAATCCTGTGTTCCCCGCTTTTCCTCTAGCCCATTTCTCTCACCCCTTTTCCTGAGTAAAAGTTATTCTCGCTAACTTGTTAGCTTCTTCAATTAAAGCACCCGCCTCTCGCCCCGATTCGAGATGGATATATTGTGGGCGGCAAACAAGGGGTGATTCGGGCATTGATTGATTAAAGGCCTCTTCCCTGGCTGAACGAGGGGATTAAACAGGGGAGCAGGGAAGGAATGATTGAACGGACAGTCTTCAGCGTACCCCCCCCCCCCTTCGTTTGTTTCCCTTGGGGGGGATTAAAGAGCTTGATAAATGATGGCCAAGAACGAAGGTCATGAGATTTTATTTAGTCTTTCACTGTGTGTGCTGGCAAGTGAAGAACAGTTTTTAAAATGTCTTGAACTTCGAAAGTTACTCTCATCGTATAACAATAAAGCACTCGCGAATGAAATCAATCAGAATGTCTCTATCCCTTATGGCTTTGTTTTGATAAAAGTGGGAAATTGACTCTGAGAGTTACATTTAAAAATTCACTTAAAAGTACATTAAAGGGAAATGCATCCATCTAATCTTCACTTTTAATCAGTTTCCCTTATAGACTAAATTTTATTCCTTTTTTAAACTCCCAACAAAATGCAATGAGTAAATGTACTTTTAAATTACTTCTTACATTTCGTTGCAAATGTCATTGGTTAAATTCCTTTCTCCCATTTACATTTCATCAGAAATTAAAAAGTGAATTTACCTCTTCAGTTGCTTTTTTACGTTCAAAAAATAATCATGGTGTTGTTAAATTTTCAGTATGTGGTACGCTCAGTTTCAATTTCTTTTCTAATTTCGTTTAATGTTATAGTAATCCTTCACTTAAATGTCTGCGCAAGGGACCGTAAGCTAAAAAAGAAATCCCTCTAAAATTAAAGCTATTAAATTTAGAAGAGGAAAAAGAAAGAAATAAAGAAAAAGAAAAAAACTCGTTTCTATCATTTTTATTTATTTTATTTTTATTTATTTAGTTTTATTCAGTTTATTTATAGTTTTAGTTTAGTTATTTTTAGTTAGTTTCCTTTACAGTTTTTAGACAAAGCAGACAAACAACATTTACGAGTATTCTTACATCTCTCAGTAGAAACGTGCTAATTTTGCACATTACTTTTTTCCTCACTTCCCCCAATTGGAAATACAGTAATTTCCCCTACAGTTTTAAGATGAAGCAGAGAAACAGTATTTACAAGTTTTCCCCACTATCAATATAAATGTGCTCAGTAGAAATTTTGCGCATTTCTACTGTACGCTTCAGCAGACTCAATTTTTGCACATCCTCTCGCCGCGCCGGTTGGAAAGTGGTTTCCCCTACAGTTTTAGGGTGCAGCTGAGAAACTACATTTACAAGTTTTTGCTCTTCTTCTATGAAACGGTCATCTCGGTTTTGAATCAAGCTAAGTAAAGAAATTTTGAAATAATAAAAACAATGTAATTAATATTATTTTATGTTAATTATTATTATTATTGATTGCTATTATTAGTAGTAGAATTATTTCTATATAGTTAGGGGTAATGTGCCTAATATCGCACCCCCTTTTTAAAATTTTATATATCTCTGCTATTTTTCGAGTTATCTAATTACTTTCCCGCTACTTTATGAGAATTATTATTGAAGTTTCATACCTAAAAAATGAATTTAATAGCTTAAAGAATAAAATGTTTTAATCGTGTAAAACTATAATAAGTACTTTTAGGAAGTTTCGAAAAATGTTTTCCCTATATCGCACCAGGGGTATTCCGAACATCGACCAGTGTTATATTATGAATAAAATTTCCAATATCCACAAAAAAGAATATGAAAGGCAAAATAATTTAAAGATAGCTATTTTTTATAATTATTATATTTAACAACAAATTCAATTTCGTGTCCTTGTGATATTATTCAGGAAAATCTGCGACAACTGCTCCAAATTGCGCCCATTTTCAACTCCTCCTACATCTTATACAAAAAAGCTTAAATTCGAGATTTTTGCACCAAACTGTGCCAAAATTGCGATTTAAATAGTCTAAAATATTTAGCAGGGTTCAAATAGCAGTCTATTGCAAACTGCTTTTAAAGTATTGCCCTTTTTAAAAAGCAAAATTTTTAATGCTTTTATGCATTATTAGGTCTATGAATTGATGTTATGACATCCCCCACTCAAATATCATTTAGTTTTTAAGATCCTTTCTATCAGTGCACATGTAAATTCTCTAGCGTTTTAATTACCTTTTGCTTAATTTTATAAAATCTCAGTGAAGACCTGCTTTTTGGAACTGACAGATCGAACAAGTGCGTTACTGAAAATTGCATGGCGTGCTTAATGCTTCAATTCTTTTCGTATTTAATTAAGCTGTAATTTTTTTTATGTAACGTTTTAAGAAACATTACTGAAATTAATTAATAGTTGCTAATTTTAGGAAAAAAATCTTTTAAACAAATGCACAATTAGCTGTTTAACTTTTCATTTGTTTTTAAAATGGAATACAATTAATGAAGTTGAAACACTTTTGTATTTCAACTTGATTTTAATAGCTGTTGAAGTTCATACAGGTTTAAATCTATGCTACTTTTAAAAAAAAATAGAAACTAAGCAGAGGAGTAATTGTAAATTTTTTTTATAACATTTAAAATATCGTCATATTAAAGGCTCGATTCAACTCAAAACTTTAGAAGGAGGAAACCAGCAATTAAAAAACGCTCTATAAGCTAAAAATATGAATTCAGATGAAAATTACTTCAACAATCCATGAGCAGAAATTTGCACCTACATTTAAAAAAAAGCAAGGTTTGCTCAAAATTTTTAATATATTTACACAAGCTAAAAGCAACGGTTCATCTAACCTACGCTCTCACAGGATTGGTAGTGTACCGTCAGACAGTAGTAGAGTTGGTTTCTACCGGGCTAACCTAAGTGGTAAGGTGTGCGATAAGAGTCAAACTGCTCCTATCTTTGGGGAAAATACTAAAGTCATATTTAAATATTTAGGTTTATCACAAGAAATTCATTAGTTTAATATAGGGCAATTGTATAATTCCTTTACAGCAATGCAAATAGTTAAAAACATGATGAAATAAAGATCCGAAAAAACCCGTGCAGCTTTGAAAAGAGAGATAGAGAGAAAACTTGGTTTATTTATGAAATTTAAGGAAATGGTGCAGGCTTCATGTCTGTTAACAAGGATTGTACAGCATATTACAGGGTTCCCACCAAGTCACTTTTTTCACCTAAAATCACTTTTTTTTTCATTGGTCACTTAAAGTCACTTTTTGCAGCAAATAGTCACCTAAAATCACTTTTTTTGGGGGGGAATCTCATAAAGTGCTAAATAATCACCAAACTTTTCCTATAAACACCAAGGAAAATACAAATAAAATAGTTTCCTTCTACAAAGCTATTTTCTGAAGCAAATAAAAAGTTAAAACAGGGCATTAGAAATCAAGATTTTACAGAAATACAGCTTGCTCGGGCAATGATAGAGGGTGCTAAATCTGTAAAAGCTGATGAAATCGAGCACAGAGCAAAGGGGCACATGAAATTGGAAAAAAATTACAGAAGAGAAAATCTTCCGTAATCACAACTTTTTTTAAAAAGAAATCTAAGACTGATTAAATTGAAACTTTTACAGAGTGCTGCCATTTATATACCAGGGGCGTCAGTTCTCTAAATTTTTGAAGCATTCTTCTCTGAAATTTTTATATTAACATTTAAAAATTTTGAGCATTCCTACTGTATTGATTTTCTTTTCTGATTTTCTTTTTGTTTTTCAAGGTCTATTCTATCTTATCATTTTCAGTTTCACCTTTGAACGATTTGCAAGTTAAAAACTTTTTGCTACAGGATAAGTAAGAACTTAAAGTATACATTTCAAGTATTTTACTTTTGGTATCTGTACTTTCTAAATCAGCTTTGAACAAAGGATTATAATTAAAATCATTTCTTGTACAGAATGCGTTTAATTTAGCGATTTCCTTGCTTGATTTAACTGGTCATTGACCCTTTTCCTGTTTTTCATGCTTATAATTGATTTTATTTGCTTTTTTAGTTGTCAATCTAAAGATTTTTATTTTTTACTTGCTCTAACATATGTAATTTGACATTAATATATAAATAATATTCAAATTAACTTGATTTCTGTAGTAATCCCAATGAAAGCAAATTTTGAAATATTAAACTGTTTTTTTTCTCTCTCTTTTGGAGCCTTGCGCCAGCATGCATTTGAAGTGTTTATTTCTGGTGTTTAAATTTTGGCATCAAAGAATATTCTGAATTAATTTTTTTAATAAGGATTATAATATTCCTTGTATATACATACCTTTAATTTATATATAATGTTTCAAATATTTAGCACATGCTCCTCTAATATTTTAAATGTTTTTATTAGCAATAATTAATTTTATTTTTGTGATTAAACATTATTAAAAATAAAGTTGATTCTGTAAATTGTTGGCATAATCGGTCACCCCTGGCATATATATGTATGGCTGCTTTCTTTCTGTGTCTGATGAAAAACCATTGGTTTTTTAAAAATGATTTTTTGTTTGAGATGATAGTGATATTTATTTATCGACGTTTAGTTAAGGATTGAACTTTCTGCTCTTTTTAGCCTACTTTCCCAAAAAATAAAGAAAAGGCAAAGAAGTAATTAAATAAGGAATTAAAAATGAAAAATTTGAAAGTAGGGTTTCAGATGGGGAAAATGTGTCTGTCGCCCCCCCCCCCCCCCCCCCAATTGCTTTGAGGAAATTAACCGATTCAAAAAGTCTTGACGAGGACATCTCATTTCCATATTTTACTTTTTCATTTGAAAAAAATTTCGTTTAATTTTGAACAGTTCAAAAAATCTTAACATTAGCGCCTATGGGCAAAAATAAAGCACATTACGTAAATACTGGGCATGTGATCCTAGTTCGTATGGACAAGCTTATTAGAAAAAGCTCTCAGTGTGAAATATTTTTTTAGATTTGAACAATTTTTGTTCATTTATGAACAATTCAAAAAAATTAACTTTAGCGCCTACGGGGAAATTTCAATCCTATATAAATCCTGACCTAGCTGACGGATTCACTTGGAACAAACTTTATCGGAAAGATGTTAGGCCAAAGAACATGTACAGATACAAAGTTCAACCTGAACTAAATGAACCTATTTTTTTAATGAAATTTGTTGACTGGGATTTTTAAGGATATTTCTCAAGGAATTAATGAATCAATGAATAACTGAATGAGTGAAAGAATGAATGAGTAAATAAAGGAATGAGTGCAAAATAAATAAGTGTACAAATTCATGAACGATTAATTAATTAATGAGTGAATGAATATGTATTAACCGTTGAAAATGGTACATTTGAATTAATCAAAACTAAAGCTAAATGAGAATTTAGAGTGAGAGAGATTGCAAGAGTATAGATCTGTATTTGGAATGTGCGAAAGTAGGCTCGTATAGTTCTAGATGGAACTTTTGCATTTGAAGAAAATAAATGTAATGGTATATTTTTCTATGCTTAAACACCTATAAACCTTTTTTCTACATATGTTTTAGTGGTAATGCAAAGCTTATTCTCATTTGGTCACTTTTTTTTAAAAATTGATCACTTTTTTGGTCACTTTTTTTTCTTAAATGGTCACTTTTTTCACTTTTTTTGTATCATATTCTTGGTGGGAACCCTGATATTACATATGTAATACATTCAACTTTAGCTAAACGAAGGGGAGAAATAATAATTTTCTTCGCCAAAAGTAAGTAGTAGTGTGTTTATCATATAGGCACAAAATAAGCACCCATGATGTTTTATGCAAAACATCTATAGAGAACAATTTGGTGGGCCTTATTTTTTCTTTCTGCATCAATTATTTTGCAGAAAGAAAAAACTAGGCCCATCCTTGTTGGAAAGGGTTCAAAGAAGGGTTACTAAGTTGGTAAGTGGTCACTCAGACTTTGATTATGAGGTTGGGCTTAAAAGGCTCAATATGTATAGTCTAGAGCAAAGGAGAATTAGAGGGGACATGATTCAGTTGTTTAAATTCATTAAAACAGGAAATGTAGATGGGCTGCAGTTATGCGCTGAATGTAGAACCAGAGGTCATTGTTTTAAGCTTTTCAAATCTCAGGCTAATCTTGAAATTAGGAAAAATTACTAATTCAATAGGATTGCAGGCAGTTGGAATAGTTTACCGGAGGCAACTGTTAGTTGCAGTGGGGTAAAATCTTTTAGTAAGGCTCGTGATGTTCATTGGGAATTGTTAAATTGACTAGGACCAGCCTAGCTGGGACCTGTGCCTGTTGCTAGTCGTCACTTTTGTATTTGTATTTTCAAATGTGAAATGACTTGAAATATGTTTGTGGTGTTCTATGACTGCGATTCAATAATAACCAGTTTCACATTTTTAGCCAAGGTTAGTCTTCAAGTTGTCTGAGTGAAATTTAGATCGCTGCTCTGTAGAAGATAAAATGTGGGAATTGGGAATTCAAGTTTTAAGCGAGATGACTTTTATATATAAAAAGTTCACAAAACGCTGGCGTCACCCAAACAAAAGAAAAGTAATGAAGGGATAACAAATAATGAATGGCAATAGGAGCAGGCTTTTGAAATCTGCGGCTTCGAGGAGGTAGGAATACTGAAGAACCGGAAGAGAATATGATATGAGTGTTGAAGATGACATTTCGAGCTATCGAAAACAAGGAAGAAAAACTTCGAGTCAAAGAGTTAAAATTATCTTAAAATAGTAATTAAGTTGCAGGTACATAACTCTTTTTCGAGATACTGTAAAATTCGTGTTATTAAAGTTCGAAGTGATGAGAATTGACTATTTATAAGGTCATAGTCTTGAAAAAAAAAAATTTAATGTGTAACTTCAACTAGAGGTTCCAGTTGGGCGCGCTC
This sequence comes from Octonoba sinensis, assembly GCA_038502835.1. Classification (NCBI taxonomy): domain Eukaryota; kingdom Metazoa; phylum Arthropoda; class Arachnida; order Araneae; family Uloboridae; genus Octonoba; species Octonoba sinensis. The sequence goes on from CM076604.1 coordinate 70,426,044, forward strand.
TTACTGAAACAATGCAAGTCATTCAGTTCATTTCTCAAAGCCTGAGGCATGAGCATGATAGCGCAAAGATTGCTAAATTTAATTTCATCTTTTCACAAAGAAGCTATGTAGCCTGGCACCGTTCGTTCATTTGTATCGGAATTTATTGTTGCTCCTTGATTTTCAAAGTTTTATTTTTGCTGGAACAAAAGTGGGAACCATAATGCAGAGGAATATTTTCTATTACCCGCGGAAATCGTGGGGTGGACAAGGAGGATTTCTTCTCTCCTTAACGACCGAAGTGTTGGAAAAGAAAACCAACACAAGAAAGACATCAGGAAGAAAGAAAGCAGCAAAATGGGACACCGAAATAAGAAGGGGAGAAAGTATTCCAGGGAAGTCTCATATTTCGCTGCCGAAGGACTGGTCCCAAATAACTGGAGACAAGCGCCAATCATCGGCAAGTAGCGGGTTGTCGTTTTTTCGCTACCGATATGGCAACACATCATCTCGGACGAGAAAGAAAAGTTACTGGTCAGGAAAAAGAAAACTACTTTCACTTCTAGTTCAATCTTTCATAAAGATTTCCCCCTTTTCTCAATATGAAACCTTGCTTTATTTATGAGCCAGCGATATATATATATATATATATATATATATATATAGAGAGAGAGAGAGAGAGAGAGAGAGAAGATGTAGAGACAGATAGATATGGAATGATATAGAATACAAAAGGATTTTTAATAGATTATTACAATAGAATCAAAAAATTCAAATAAAACGATGAAACGAAAATTGAAATACACAACCACAGATTTTCACCTAATGAAATGCCCCTCCTACTTTCCCTGTTTTTGTTTATTTCCTAATTATCATTGCATCAAATTTCACGAACCCCCCTCCCCCCACGAAGCGTGACAACATTTATGAAAGACCCCTTATCTAAACCACATTTTGAAATCAATATCGAAAAATAAGGACATATCCACGTTTACAAGCCCTTGTCTCCAAGAAATACCGAACTGGATAATTAAAATGGTTCAAATCATGGGAGTAATTAGTGCAGTTATTACTGTGGTGCAAAAGTCTCAAAAATATGCTTTGCAGGACTGTTGTGGGCTTCGTGCTGGTTGTGAGACTTGTTGGAAGATCCAAGAAAGGTTCAGAAAACGCTTTTAAGACTAAAGAAAAAAACCATCTTTCAAAATGAACTTACAACTTTTTTTTGGCTAATTTTCAAACCAGATTCAGCAGAAACAACTGATGTTTTTCCACAACCACACATCCCGTCCCAAACCATAATAGATTGAGGCTGTTGACGACGTCCCACAAAACAAGAAGTTCCTAGGGTATTTATATTTCATCAACATAGCTTTTGTGAGCTTGTTCAATAGTGAAAAGTTTCACAAGCGCGAAAAAGTTTTCTCCCATTGATCACCAGCGGCCCATTGGCACGACATCTTTGATGCCGTCTTCTGCGTTTATTATCTATTTAACTTTAGAACTTTTTTGAATTTATATGATGAATGTTCAAGCTCTAATTTTTTGTAATCGATCGAATTGTTTCAGGAATTGTCCGAATTTCGTTTGCAGTTTTTCTCATTAAAACTCTTGGATAAGTTCAATCTGTTTTTATTTTCCTTGTTGGTAACTGGTTTCGTGGTATGTTTAACATACGCTTTTTTCTCACTTCGGGTTCCGTCTCCATCATCGCCAAGTTCTTGAAATCGTTTTATTATGCAAGAAACTGTTTGCTTTCAAAATCGAACGATTTCACATTGCATCTCTTTTTGGAAATCTACAACCTAAAAAGAATTTGTTGTCTTCTTTTCGTTAGATTTACCTTGAAATATATATATATATTGAATTTGAATATGCGAAGGATTTATTTAGCATAAAATAAGCAAAAAATTGCAATATAATATCATAAATGTTGTCCCATGTAATTTCTTGCCACCTTGTGTGTGTATGTGTGTGGGAAGAACCTCTTTTCAATTTCATTCTAGCATCATATTAAAAGTTGCTCAATATCGATTAAAATATTCTTTACCGAACGAAATGTATTCGAAAAGGTATTACCTCCTGTAAAAAAAATAATGATAATTACTTCTATTAGAAACAGTTAATTTTGAGATAAATATGTTACTTCGAAAATTTAGAATTTGGCGTTTGACGGGTTTCCGAAATAAACTGTTCAGCTGTCAAATGAGCAGTTTGGAAAAGGCAAAAATTTGAAATGGTAAATTGAAGATTCGAATCACTTAGTTTGATTTTATTAGTGACAAAAATAACTGCTCAGTTTAGTGTTATCAGAGCTTCAATTATATTTTAAGTCCATTAATTTCAATCTTTTTTGCTATTAGAGAGGAAATAAATGCATTTATTAATGAAAAGAACATGCAAATGATTAGATTTTTATTCAGAAATAAAGTGGAAATTACAAAAGAAAATGTCTTTTCTTTTTAATAAATTATCCTACAAAAGCTCTGAAAATGAAAGAATTCCGGTAGTAGCTTTCATTACGAACAAGGGAAGGAAAAAAATAGTAGTCGCAAAAATTGAGCTCGAACATAGAACGTCAAGCAGCTGTGACAGCATATTCAAATGTCACGTGCAATTAACCACTGACAAAACGAGTCTTGATTTTTCTTTTTGCTCATTATTTCACTTTGTATTTATAAAAGTGTTCGAACAAACAAAAGTCCATTAAATAAAGTGGGGGTGTGGAAGCCAAAAAACCGCTTGGGACCCAATTTCCGGTCCTGGCTTAATGAATCAGCATACAACCGGAAATGAAAAAGGGCCAGTACAGCAAACAGTCGATCACAAATCTCGAAGAAGAGGAAGTATTTTTTTATCCTTCTATCATTATTATTTACGGGGAGAAGCCGACAAAGCGAATGAACAACCGATTACCATAAAAGAAGCGCCATCTAGCGAAGGCGAATACCAACTGGAGCGGAAACACGGAGTCAAGCGTAGCCACATGAATGCTCCAGTTTTCTTTTTTCGTCGAAAAGTTGGAAGATTTTTTTCTTTGCATGAATTTTTGTTTTTAGAGATTCTCTACAAAGGAAAAATGCACCAAAGTGCGATTGAAGAGATCTGAACCACAAAAGGATTTGCTACTACTCTTCCCACCCGGCTTTTTGCAAAAGAATTAAAGGATTATGAAAAATTCGCTTCGTCAAAGCCTTCGAGTTTTAAAGAAATTCAGAAGAAAGTTTTAATACTCGAAAAATTAAGATCACTTCTTTTTCATTCTGCGCTGTAGAAGTTTAACTTTTTTCTCTTGAAAACCATTATTTTCTAATTCAAATCATTCAATTAACAGTTTTTTTTATTTCTCGTATTCTTCCATCTCGGAAGTGTTAATTGGTTTTTTGCAGACGTGATCGAAAATTAAAGTTCAGTTCGGTGTAATATGAGTTCATTGTTGCAAAAAATTATGAATAATAAAATAATTACGTTTTCTTAAAAATATATTTTTTACACACCAAACGTTTGATACTTATTTCTCAGTTGTTTATTTGTTTATATTTTTAATAAAGAAAAAAATATAATAAGAAAAAGAAGTACTTTATAAAATTCGAAGGAAAAAGTTTGTTAAATGGGATCGGAAGTTCTACTTGAAATACAAAGCTTATAAATTTGTATCAAACTTAAAATCATTAAAATAATTTTATGTTCATTTTAACTGCGATTTTTTATAGAATACTACAAATTAATAATTCCAGGCTCTTCATTATAAACTTTTCCAGACTGGAGAAAAGCAAAGGGTATTTACACAATACATACTACAATGAGGAGGGTACATATAAATACATTAAATTTCTAGAAGTCAGGAGGCCTTCCGGTCTGAAAACTTAGCATGCAAACTACTTTTTGTTTTTATAATTACTGTGACAGTTGAGATGAAAACGGATAAACAATAACGTTGAAGCATAAATTTTTAAATTAAGAAACACAGTAAACAGCTGTCTCAAGGTTAGAATAGAAAGAAAGTATCTTCATCAATGCAAAATACTAACCTCTTGTTGTTGTGTAAAATACATGTGAAACAAAAATGTCAGTTAAATTCCGCCTTCTAATCCATCGTTTCCGCCGTTTTTCTTTTTATGCACAATTTAGTTGTTTATTCAGTTTCCACAAAAATTTTTTGAAGCTATACGCATATATTTTGGTAAATGCACTCCGACTACAGTAGCATTTTTAATGATGTTTTACTGGCACGATTAGTTTATCATGAAAGTTTCTTTGGTGACAGTCAAACTCTCTTATTAAACATTATTCTTAAATAGAATGGATCTGGAGCAACCACTTCTTTGAGTTACTCCGCTCCGAGTTCTAAATACTTGCTCCGGATCCGCTCCATCCCTCGAATGTTTTTTCCTGATTATATTATTTATCTCTTTCTTTTTAGTAAAGTATTTTTTTTTTTTTAATATGATAAAACATGGAAAAAGGAAAATGAATGGAGCACAGCAAATTTCTTTGTTCCGGCTTCGAGTGATTTTTTTTTTTTTTTTTTTGCTCGGCTCCAGTTTTGAGGGAAAGTTTTTTACTCTGGCTCCGCTCCAGTAACATCTGAAATTTCTTTGCTCCTGCCCCGCTCCGGTCTCAAGTGAATTGTTTTTTTCTCCGGTTTCAAGTGAAAGTTTTTTACTCCGGCTCCGCTCTAGTTGAGTGGAATTTCTTTGCTCCTGCCCCGCTCCGGTCTGGAGTGAATTTTTTTTGCTCCGGCCCCGCTCCGGTTTCAAGTGAAATTTCCTTGCTCAGGCTCCGCTCCGGTTTCGAGTGAACTTTATTTGTTCCGGCTCCGCTCTGGTTTCGAGTTAAATTTTTTTTTTGCTGTGGCTCCGCTCCGGTTCCTAGTGAAATATTGTTGCTCCGCCCTCATGTTCTACGCTCCGCTTTATATTCCTGTTAAATATGCTTATGGATTTCGAACTCAAAACTGCCGTGCATTATGAAAAAGTTTAATCATCTTAATCAATCTAAAACGGAAAGCCTTATATTTCACCGCATTTTGCACGTTTATTTCTGACTTATCAGACATTCTAAAATTATTGCCTTAATCGCAATATATTTCTGGCTCAGCATTTGGTCATTATCATGTTTATTCTAGCGTTATTGAAACCATCAGACTCGAACGACGAACAGTAATGCCTCGATCTCACACCTGGATGTGCAGCACCTGCTGTTTCGTGCTTGTAAACGAGGGGGGAGAGGGAAGTCTAACAAAAGGAAGAAGGTGCAATTAATAAGGTCTTTGATCTCTCATTATCGTACGCTAATATCTATGGAGCCATTCTTTATGTTGGTGGTTTTAGAGACAAAAATGGTGCGAGGTATCTGTGACAGGTGGTATTGGCTAACAATCAGTGTCTGTTTTGTTTTAGATAGGAAGGTTTGAATAAGGTGGACTTTCAGAAGAATTCATTGCAATTTCCTAAGAATATAATGAAAGCAAAAAAATACACTAAAAAACGTCACGGTTTTATTGTTTTTTTTTTTTTTTGTATGTCAATTAACTTTGATTTGAAGCATTACCCTAAGCTTGAAAAAGAAAAAAAAAATGATGTTGTTTTCCTGCTAGGTTTTCCATTAGTTGACAAGGTGTCAGACCGAATTGGGATCACTATTTTTTGAAACTATAGAAGCAACTTAAAAAATGAAACACTGAAGTGAAAATTTTAAAGTCAAGCAAAATACAGTGGAATACGTTTAACACGAAACTGAGGGGTCCGAACAGTTTTTTCGTTTAAAAGATTCGTAATAAATGCTATGTGTACTGTCCAGAATGCTATAACATTTCGTGTTAACCGATTTTTCATGTTAAGCGTTTTCGTGTTAAAAGTATTTCACTGTATAGGCAAAAAGTAATTTCTTATCAAAAAATGGAGTTCATTCGGCTCCTCCTACACTCCAATTTACTCTTATTTACAACTCTTTACATAAATTTTAAGAATTGGCGGCAAAGACGATGCTTGTTTCCAAATGCAGAAGTTCTCTTTCAAGTCTTTTCAGAAACTCCACTGTTAGCGTCGAAATCGTGTTGCCTTTGACTTGCAGTATCGAGTGTGTACCGCAATTAGATGCGTTTTTTGCCGTGGGCTAAATGAGTTTAAAGTGAAGTCCAACACTCTGCCCCAAAGTAGGCAAGGAAATCAGATACTCAGATAATTTCTAGGCGACTGGAACAATTACGACGCGCCAGAAATATTTCCTTTTTCGTTGTAGAAACGTGACATATTGGGAGTTTCCTCGCCGCAGAGCTCACTGGGAATGTCACAATTCATTATCGCAATCTGAAAGCCGCAGGAAAATTTTAGAAAATTTCCGTTTGGCAACGTCAGCATTATCGTTCGCGGGCCTTTCATTTGTTAACAACCTGAGCTGTTCAAAAGCCTCCGGGCGCCATTTTGCCATTTTCTGAAAACGGATCTAAAGTATTCTTTTGTGGCTCGGTCATAAAATGATGCTGTCTTCATTTGGGAGCGCGAGAAAGAAGAACGAGAGAGAGAGAAAAAAAGGAGAAATAATAATGGCAATAATAAAAGACCTGAGGAAGTTCAGAGAATTCTTTGCGTCTCACACGTCACCAGCTTTAATTATATTAATTAGAGTGAAAGTTTCACTTTATAAAAGCTTTTTAAATGGCGTCTGTGGAAATGAAACAAGCCTTGCAGAAAATAACCGTTTTCGACTCCCAACACCTAATTAACCCCATTGTCTTCATTAAATAAACACGTTTAAAGTCGGATTTAAGGAGAGAACAGTTTCAGAGATATTTCTGCGCGTGGGAGAAAAAATTATCGTTCATTTTCGAAATTCTTTTACCGGCATGCAGTTACTCTCTTCTTTTGTTTCATTTTTCAACTCAATTTAATCAACATTTCTGAGCCTGTCAAAGATCAAGAACTTTTGTTTGATAAAAAATGTGTGACAAAGCTAAATGCTTTGTTTGTTACAAAATAGATCAGTGTATCATTATAATTCGCTTTTTAAAAATATTTCTTTGCTGGTTCATTTCTTAAAAACACAAAAGATGCATTGCAATTTCATTCTCCTCAGCTTTTTCCCTCTGAAATGTATGTTGCTCTTTCAAAATTTATTTCAATCAGATTATTATATTATATTATACTAGTTTCTGAAAACCAATTACGTGGTATTGTCACATAACAAACCAAATGTTTGTGTTTTAGTTACTAAAAATAAATTATGCTTTTGCTTTTTACTTTTTAGCGTTATTTATTTACTATTATTATTATTTTAATTTTGAAGTCTTTAAATATATTTTAACTGCCAGTGAGTGTATACATCGGAATACATAGGCAATTTCATATTCAAGAATGTGTGAAATCTATTTCTTAAAATGTGCTAATGTTTGCGCAAGCATTTACTTGCTTAAAACAGAAAAGATAGAGAAAAAAAGAAAAATAAATCAAAACAGAATCATTATGAATTAATACGTAACAATTCTCCAGAACTAAAAAGAAAAACGGGATTACATGCATATATTTATAATCCAACAGCAAATGTTACAATTTTGATATCTAATGACTTCTCTTATTACAATGCACACTATTTTGAAGCTACCCTCATTTTCGAGTATCATCGATGTAATCAATCATTATTACTTTATTTATTTCTTTATTTGCTACGCCCAAGTTCGCAGGATCTAACCTGGCCCAAGTCGGTGCATTTTTTAGATGCAGAAAATTGTCAGCGCTCATGATTATGAGGCATGTTAAAGATCCCTTGAGTATCCGCTTAGAGTGGATACTCTCGGCTAAATTGCATTCCTAGCGCAGTTTGTATCAATTGGAGCTCAGGCGCAGCCGTCTGAGGGGAAACTGAGTGTCAAAAATTTGCGGCAATGGTACCACACTCATTTTGGTGCCGCTGAAAGAGTTAGTACCAATCTCTGGGGGCGCACAGATCTGCAATGGTTAAGAACCAATTTATATGCCCATTGAAATAAAAATTTCTTTATTTGCTTATTGTTTAGTTTCTATTTTATTTATTCCATTTATATATTTAATTTTATTTTATTTATTTATTTTATTCATTTATTTTTATTTAATCATTTATTTATTTCTCGATATTGAAAACGGGACCACATGCCCCTACTTACAATTTCAGAAGGAAAATTTTCAGAATTTTGATATCCATTAACTCCTCTTGTTACAATACATACTATTTCGAAGCACCAATCGTTTTGGTGTATCATCGATGTAAACTAATCATTATTACTTTATTTATTTCTTTATTTGCTAATTGTTTAATTTCTATTTTATTTATTTCATTTATGTATTTAATTTTATTTTATTTATTTATTTTTATTTATTTATTTATTTATCGATATTGAATCAATACAAATGCAAATATTACAATTTTGATATCTATTGACTTCTCTTATTACAATGCATACTATTTCGAAGCAACACTCGTTTTCGAGTATCATCGATGAAAACAGATCATTATAACTTTATTTCTTTCTTTATGTGCGTATGGTTTGGTGTCAATTTTATTTGTTTTATTTTTGCATTTCAATTAATTTTTTTTTATTTTATTCATTTTTATTTAGTTATTTATTTATGTGTTTAACATGTATACATTCGAAGCAAATGTATGGAAATAAAAAATGTAAGTACCACACGTGTCTCAAAATGTGTTCCTTCTTTATAGTGGATACAAAGTTGGCAAACACAACCGTGGATATTTCGGATGGTTTTAATGCACCCTGTTTACATCACAACGCTATCTCAGAGTTTGGAAAAGAGACGGAATTCTACATTTTGGTAAGTATATACCCAGATAAACTTTTCTTTTTAAAGTCAGCACTTAAGAAACTTTCTTTATTTAAGTAACATGTTTTATACTCCGGCCCTGACAAGTTCTTACTAGGAATGTTCAAATCACCCAATATTTACTTTAAGTCGAAGACATTTTCCCAAGATGTTAGTCAGAGTTTTCCACAAAAATCAGAGTTGAAGTTTTGCACAACACTCTCCCATATTACTCTTTTATTTACTTCCCATGTAATTAAATTAGTGTTTGTTGCATATTTTCTCGTGTATTTGAACTGTTTTTAAGGTTGCGGATATTGTTTATGTCTAGATGAAATGCGTATACAGATACAAAAAATATTTGTAACATTAAAGATATCCAATGTTACGGGTGAAACCCATTTTTGAGCCTCATGGAACTACCTCTTACTCCATCGCCTTCTCCCTAAAAGAAAAGCCAAAACCAGTTATGTCTCTGGAAGAATTTTTTCTCTTAGACCTCCTTCACAACTAGATGACTATAAATACAGTCAAGCCCACTTAGTGGAATAGTCAATTTACCACGAAAAATTATTCTGGTAAGCGGGATATTTCATTATCCGGAATCACAGAAAAAACTTACTATAGTTTGGTAAATTGAAAATATATCACATTAAGAGGGATATTCTTTTAACCAATGTTCAATTAAGCGGGTTTGACTGTAGTCCAGACATGCATTCACCCTACGCTTGCATACCACAGGGGTTAGAAAAATTTAATCTCAATACAACCGAAGAATTAGTGTGAAAAGGAAAGTTTTAAACGATTTACTTTTAAATCTGCAGTCTTTCGTATGGCTCTTATTTTGAAAATTCGTCAATATTTCATCACGTTATCAAATTTTCTGACTATGGCATTTTTACTGCAAAGAATTGTATGCAACTGTATTACCTTTTCCCTCCAACGCTTAGTAATTTCAAGCTTTAATTAAAAAAAAAATTCAAGCTTGATTACTTTACACCTTTTCTCATTTGCGACTGATCTTCCATATCGTTTTTCTTATCTTGAAATTTTTGCATTGTGTACTTGCAGTGTCGTTCTTATTAGTCTTGCAGGTTTATTCATTAAATATAATACAATGTATGATGATATGTTTTAAATATTATATTATTGTAGACACACACTACTTTAGTTCTACGAATCCATTCGAGTTTTGGGGAAGATCGTTTTGCAGGTGCGTTTATTTGCATGCGATTTAGAATGTTTTGTTCTTTATTGGTTAAAAGCAACTCAATTTATAAACTGGTCCATAGCATCCGTTCGGAAGTAACCAAGTATGCTAAACGAACTAGAACAAGTACAAAAACAGTACATTCCTTAAGGCTTTGGCTAAAAGGTGCAAGGGTGTTTGATGGAGAAAAGTACATTCCTTATACCAGCAATTCCTCTGAACATGAATGGATTCTTCTTGGTGGATGGTAGAACAGTAAACAGTGATATCAGATAAGCAAATCATCAACTTTCTCCAGAACAACATAAATCGTTAAAGATATTTACTTATACAGAAAGATCCCTAACTTTGAAGAAAAATGACCATGCATTTAAAACAATGTTTAGCATTCATTTATACGTTAACAACTGCGAGACTTTTTAAGCTTATCATTTCAATGATGCATGAGCGAATGATACACGTCTTCTAGCTTTTACATCAATAGTAATAGCATGACAAGTAGAGGAAAATAGCCTCATTCCCAGCCAGCTGCGAGAAACTTTTTCACCCAGATAAAAGCTCACTTCTTATATATAAGCGGCTTATTCTGTCTGTCTGTCCGCTATGGAATCCCGGGCCGTTTTACCAATCGGGACCACGTTCGGCACGGTTAATGTTTACGACCCGAGAAACTCATCACTGCAAAAATGAAAGTTGTAACTCAATTACGGTTTTTTTTAATTATTTTTTTTTAATTTTTCAATGATTTTTTTGACCCGTTTTATTTTATTTTTACATTGTTGCCCTCATTTCCAACCATATAATTACAGTTGCCGTGTGAACAAGCAAATCAGTGCAGTTGCCATTGTTATTGTAGCAAATGTGACAAATATACTAATAATAATCGAAACGTTTATCGAGCATATTGAGTGAGGCTTCGCTGTATTTGCAATCTCCGTTAAAAATTAATGTATATGCGAATTTAATTTAATCCATTCTTTCTTTTTAATTTATTTATTTATTTATCGTCTGCGTTTTGGTAAAATCCTAGGAGAGCCCACCCCGTTTCAAAACCGCTAATTTGGCGTCCACCTCGCAGAACGAGAAAACAGGATTACGATCAAATCAGGATTACCAAGATGGTGTACTCATCGCCAACCGGGTGACTCTCCTAATAAGATCCAACCATAAATCTATAGTAGTGGGGGGCAGTAAGCAAAGGGGCGTCCTCGCCGCCTGACCTTGGTAATTCAGTTTGAATTAGCAGACACCTTTGCACAAATAATTTTAATTAGAATTTATAATATCTAAAACAGCGGTCGTTTCGTATGACCGCCGGGGTTACTAGTTTTATATATAATCCAGGATAATTTAATTCTTTTAAAATCCCTTTACCAGTCTCGAATGAGCTAGATCAGGGGTCTCCAAACTTTCCAGCCTTAGGGCCATATTGATTACTCCAGTAAATTCCAAGGGCCAAAACCATATTATCATTAATTGTTGCCGGTGGTAAAAAGTTGAATCAGTCCACTAGTGGTGTAAAATATGATTACTTTTTTGCCAGATGCCATTAGCGACGGGGAAGCTGATGTATTTTCTGTATCGTATGGGTATCCGTTATAATGGGGTACCCGCATCGTATCGCCATAGTAATCATTGATTACAAAAGTAATGAAATACACAAGTAATCATTGATTACTTTTTTCTTCAGTAATCGTTACTTCGGTTCCTAACGAGTACTCAAGTAACGAATGAGTATTTTTTTACATGAAAAAAAAAGTCCGAAAAAGTACGCCACGTTTAAAAAAGGCTGCAAATCGAACTAAAGTCCGCAAAACGGCAACACTGCATATTATTAATTTTCCTGTCATTATCTGTAATTTCTAGATTAGTCGTAGAGTACGAGCGAGCCATGAGGAGTAACGTGACAGGACATCTGGTGGACACAAGCAGAAATAGGTAGTACCTTCTATCCCTAACAGATGGCGCTAATAGCACTTACAGAATAATCTCGTTGGTTCGATAAAGTTCTGGTGTCTTCCACTCACTTCTAGATAGCAGTAAGTGAAATATATAAGAAGGCTAGTGGCGCAACCACAAGTCAGTTCCTATGACACTGCTGTGAAATAAAATAGTGCGTACCTTCTTAAAACGTGTTTGTGCGTGTTTAAGTTTAAGGCATCTTTGTAACAATATTTTTATTTGAATTGTTGCTTTTGTGTGTGATTTAGTAGAATGGAAAAGAAGCGAAAAATTGATAGTGAATGCAGAAAATTCAAAGATCAGTGGAACATTCAGTATTTCGTAATTGAGTCCAGTAACAAGGCGCTATGTTTGATTTGCAATGAAAGCATAGCCGTTCTCAAAGAATATAACATTAAACGTCATTATGAAGCAAAACATTTTCAAAATTACTCAAAATATACAGGAAGTTTGCGGACAGAAAAATTCGAAGCTATGAAGCGCGGATTGAAATCGCAGAAATCTTTATTTACAAAACTCAAAACTGAACAAGAGGCTGCAACTCGTGCCAGCTTTCGTGTGGCTCTTGAAATTGCAAAACGTGGAAAACCATTCACCGATGGAGAAATGGTCAAAGAATGCATAATCGCAGTAGCCGAAGAAATGTGCCCTGAAAAGGTAAATTTATTAAAAACTGTCAGTATGTCAGCAAACACTGTGGCTCGAAGGGTAGAAGACATCGCTGAAAATATATCCTCTCAACTGTTCAACAAAAATGGACATGTTGAGTGGTTTTCTTTGGCCTTGGATGAGTCAACGGATGTGTCAGATACTGCTCAGGTGTTGATTTATATTCGAGGAGTAGATAAAAGCTATGAAGTGCATGAAGAACTTCTTGATATGTATAGTATTCATGGCACAACTACTGGTTCAGATATTTTTAAAGGAGTTGAAATGGCCATTAAGCAAAAGAACCTTCGATGGAAAAACTTGAAATGTATTACAACTGATGGAGGCAAAAACATGAGTGGGAAAGATAAAGGAGTGGTCGCTCTTGTGTCAAAGGCTGTAGAAAATGACGGTGGTTCAAAACCAATAGTCTTACATTGTATCATTCATCAACAGTCTTTGTGCGGAAAATGTTTGGATATGTCTGAAGTTCTGAAACCAGTCATATCAACTGTTAATTTTATCAGATCTTTTGGGCTGAATCACCGACAATTCGTACAATTTATTAAAGAGATTGGAGAAAATGACTTACCTTATCATACTGCCGTACGTTGGCTTAGTTGTGGGAAAGTCCTTCAGCGCTTTTTTGAACTTCGAGCAGTGATCGAATTTTTTTTGAATGAAAAGCATCGCCCTCTTACTGAATTGCAAAACAACGCATGGCTGTGGAAGTTAGCATTCTATGTTGATTTGACAAAACATGTGAACGAACTGAATTTGAGATTGCAAGGAGAAAACCAGCATCTTCCTGATTTATACAATAATATCAAATCATTCCGGAAGAAATTGATACTGTTTCAATCACAACTACGAAGTAAATGTTTTTCACATTTTAAAACATGTGAAATATTTAGCCACACCACTGAGACCGAGTTTCCTATCGATTTTGCAATCGAAACTTTGAGTGCTTTGAAAATAAATTTTGATACTCGTTTCTCGGACTTTGATGCCATTGCGAATCAAATTAAGATTTTTCAGAATCCTTTTGATACTGACATTGAAACCCTAGCCCCGGAACTTCAAATGGAAATGATTGATCTACAGTGCAGTGATATAATTAAGAACAAATATCAAAACTTATCTTTGTTGGAATTTTATAAGTGTCTTCCACTGACACAATTTGATAATTTGCATAAATTTGCTCGTGGGCTGTTTTCTGTTTTTGGTACTACTTATTTGTGTGAGAAGACCTTTTCCAAAATGAAGTACACAAAAAATGTTTACAGATCTAAATTAACTGATGAGCATCTTAAATCTCTTTTAATAATTGGTACAAGTAAAATTAGTCCACAACTACAAACTATTGTCAGTGGAAAATCTCAATTACATAAATCTCATTAGTATTTCATATGTCGTTATGCTTGTTATAAGTTATCTTTTCATTTAAAATGTATAAAATGTTAGTTGGATTCATTTCAATAATTTGTTAGTTAGTAAATAATAACCTACAACAATGTTATGAGTAGTTAGCCCATGACCATATCAATGTAGATGTCATATTAATAATTATTCAACATAAAAATAGATTACTTCAGTAAACTTAATTTAATTTGCTATAAAAAATAAATATGTTCTCTAGAAGGAGTTTTCTTTCAAGTATGCTAGCTCTCCGCGGGCCGGACAAAATCTGTCCGCGGGCCGGATGTGGCCCTCGGGCCGTAGTTTGGAGACCCCTGAGCTAGATGAAAAACACATAATGAAACCTTACTCACATCAATATGTTTGAAAAAGAGCCTAGAAAAAGAAAATGGCTATCGCGAACCTTGACTCGAGACATTGACGCAATTAATTTACTTTAACTAACGGGTATAATAGACGCAATAAAAATAAAAGAAATCCATATCTTTAAGCAGGAGTATGATGATTGTAGTGTTGAAAATTAAACATATAATGTTTAATAGATTAAAATACAATTAAAATGTAACGGGCAAAATTTTGTGACAATTGTTTTGCACAATTTACTTGTGTATATTTTTCGTAGACACTTAAATTCCTCTTTTGGGTGCCATCCGGTGTAGACCTCACCCACCAAGTGACGCCTCTAATTCCTATTACAGTTGAACTTTCTTAATACGAACACGGTTAATACGAAATCACGGCTAAAACGAACATTTTGTTCATCAAGTTTGGTTTACTATTAAATTACACTAAATATCTCACGCATATTACGAGGGCTAAAATACAAATTTCGGCTAAGACGAACAAAATTTCTGACCAATTCACAAAAAAAATTCTCGATTGCTATATAATTATTTTTTATAGAAATTGTTGGTTATTTTGAGTTATTGTAAACCACCAAGTACACTTATGATAAAATGCAATGTACCTAAAAAAACAACTAACCATTAAGGATTTTTTCTAAAATTGTTAAATTTTAAAAGGTAAGTTCACTTTTTTTTCAATGTACTAGTAAGATTTAAAAGTATATTAATAAAAATAAATCATTTGCTTTCACTATTTATTTTACTTTGCAGTATAAATAGTAGTAATCATTTTTTAAATATAAACATGCATTTCTAATAGTTTTTTTACACAGTTTTACGTACTAACGGTTTTTGCGAATAACGACTAATACGAACAAATTCGCGAATTTTTGGAATTTCTTATTAAGCGAGTTCAACTCTATGTCGTTTGAATTATAGCTGTAAAAAAACTTGAACTGATACTTTATATTTGAATTTTGGACTTTGTCAGAAGATTTTTTATTCTTTTCTCTATATATATTACGTACATACGGATATTGCACATTAATCAGCAATGGTTTTTAAAATAAGTGAGCATGATTAGTCTTACTGTTCGTTTATGAAAGCCAAGTCTACCCGACGGGAAGATTCAAAATTAGTCAAAAGGGGTGAAGCGCTGAGATGGGCACTTTTCGAAATTATATTTTACGATGTCATTTTTTGCTCTCCCCCGATAATTATATATTCTATTTCCAATTCGAATCTTTAACACAAAAGAGAAAGGAAAAGAAAACGCAGAGTTTATTATTATTCTTAAAAACTAAACATTTTCTAATCTTTATTAATCGTCTTACCCCTATTTCGATGAAATGGAAGACTGACGCATGCGCAAATTCGAGGAAAGTCTCGGCTAAGAAAATCAGACATAATTTTATTTTATTTAATTTATTTTATTTTATTTATTTATTTTTTTAACTGTCTAGACGCGTATTGATAAATTTTCACCAAAAGTTCCATTTCTCTTCTGCTTCACCCCCAACCTATTATTCTTTCCGTGCCGTTGCTTCATGAGTGGCACACGACAAAAAGAAACAGTCTTTTCTAAATATGTTCCTTCCGATCGCTTGTCCTGCATTATGTCTCCAACAGACATTTCAGTATTTTCCCATTTTCAATGGCGAGCGAAGAGGAGGGGGGAGGGAGTTTTATGTTTACATATAGATACATTTCAGTCCCCTGAACTACGATACCCATAAATATATAGGATTCTATTCCCCGTCTAGGTTCCAGCAGCGATCTTTTATAGTTTCTAATGCCTATTTCCTTCCGCGAATCTACGTCGTGCTAGCGGTTTTATTGGGCGGAAGTGGGCGATTTGGCTGCGGCGCGCGGAAGAATATCTGTCAAGATGGCCGGCTCTTCTTAACAATAGAACACTGATATTTTCTTTCCTAGTTTCACTTTCCTCGGTAAGAAAAAAAGTAGTTGAAAAGATACGAATTTTATACGTAACCATGCGTCATCGTGGCCATCTTCAGACGCTATAAGAAGTTTTCAAATTTTCCCTTTTTTATTTTTTCTTCTTCTGGAGATGACGTACGGAAAATTGTATTCCTCCATTCAAGTTGTTTAAATCGCCAACATTGTCCGTTTTGTACCACCGATGCAGGTTGATTTAAAGGACAGGCAGCGTTATCCCTCCTCCTCTGCCTTCCTCCTACACTTTTCCCCCAGAGGTTGTCATTTCTTTCTCAAAAATGGCTGCTTGTTTGCTTGACAGTCTAAGTATATAAGAGTCTCTCCCCATGCTCTTGCAATGCTCTCTTAAATTTTTAGACTTTCAGTCTGAAATTGGCTTCTTTCTACCCCCTGTCTCTCTTTATTCGAATGATAACTTTTCACATTTTGTTATGTTTTTGATAGTCGAGGAGGTAGGATTTTTTTCATGATTCGAATCGTTCAGATAAGGGAAGAGCTCCCCCTCTCCCCTTCAGCCAAAAGAATGAAGCTGAAACGCGTATAAGAAGTAGGTACATTGCATCAATACTTACTTGAATTAAATGTAACCATGCACGCAGTCATCAGTTGCTAAAACATATTTCAAAGAAATAATTAGAATATAAAGATATTGCTGTGAATTTATATTATTTTTTATGTTTTCTATTTTATTTTTAATTTATCCATTTCCATTTTTAAATTATATTTTCCACATCAATAAGTAGGAAGACTTATATTTCTCTTGGAAGTTTTATTTTGCAGTTTTGGAAAAATCCAGTTAAAACCTGCAACTTTGAATCTATCCGCTACGTAACGCTTTACTTTCAACACTCTTCGCTACATTTATTTATCTTTGTGCTGTAATTTATATTTCATCTATTCTTATGATTTGTATGTGATCTCTTGCTATGATTCAAAAATAAAACTATTCGGAATTTTTCAGTTTTTTCTTTTGGTGCATTCGTACCAACGACGACGGACGGCAGCAAAAAAAAAAATCAGCACGCGTCACTAGTTCTGCATCATTTAATGACGACGCCCTCGTTATGACGGATTGGTATTTTTCATCGTGTCATTAAAAGTTAATTTCACCCACAATTCTGATTTGTTGATTGCGTTTTAACGTCACCTTGAACGGATAAATCCTCCCCCCCCCCCCTCCCCGTGATACTAGTTATTATTCGACAATTCCCAATATGGAAACAACGGATTCACAAACTTCGTAAGACACTAAGGGGCCATTCATAAATGATGTCACGCTTTTTTCCCATATATTTGACCCCCCTCCCCCTTTGTCACATGTCACACTATGTTGTATAATGAATGATGTCACACCTCTTGTTACCCCCTCCCCTCCCCTTGTCACACTTTGTCACAATTTCACGAACCCCCCTCCCCCCCTCGAAGCGTGACATCATTTATAAATGATCCCTAAGCTGAAGAAAAATCACGAGGATCATAATATTTTTTTCTAAGATGTCTGTGAGAAGCAACTGAATTCCAGCGCCGGAGTTCGGACGCTTTTATTCCTAGACTGAGCTTTGCGCAACAAGCATTAAATGTGAAGGCGAAGAAAATGCCCGAAATGGCAATAATAAAAACATGCCACCTCTTTTGGAGAATTAGAGTAGCTGAAGGTGTCAGCTGTTGCCGAGATTTCGCGTAAAAGCGGACATTTATTGGAAGAGCCACAAGCAGCTTAGATCGATGATTAGTTGTGATACATTACTTCAACACACCCCTCTCTACCCACTTTTTTTCTTCTTCTCGCTCCTCCCGAGAGAAGGCTCGTTCGGCATTGTTAAGCAGAGAGTGGGAGTTGTGAAATAAAATGCTCCCTCAATTCTTAAGTTTCGGCAGGTTGCAATTGCTGGGTTGATGGAACAGAAACTTCCTAACTTCATTCATTGTTCCGTGAAGTTAATTAGTATTTCGTAAACAGAGATCTAATTTGTCTCATGATAGTTTCTTTTTCTAGGACAAACAAGTGTTGGCATATTACTTTGATTAAAAAATTGCATGTTCTTGACTAAAATGTTAGAAAGACGTTCCATTTCAAAAGCTCTTTTCTTAGTAACGAAAGCTAGGTAAGTAGGCAATATGAGTAAAATAAGAGACACAGGACACATAGTCAAAATGAATTGAAAAACCTGCCTTAAATTGCTAAATTTTTGAAGGAACTATTTTCCTGTGTTTAAAATTTAATTATATTTTATCCTTGTGATAATGGTGGTTCGAAATTCGCATACTTTTTTTCTTCCAAAAAAGCAGCAATGTTCATCCCGTTTCCTTTTATTTCATTTTTACGGAAACTTCTCTGATGACTTTTGTAGAAATTCGCAAAAACGCTTTGCGACGAAAATATTTTATATTGATTTCTCCCCCCTCCCCCGTGACACACATACATTCCCTGGTACGTACTCTACTTTCTTAACGTTGAGAACAAAATGGATTCATTCTAGAAATACAGTTTGGTAAGAAAGTGTATGAAGAAGAAATAGTAGGTTATCTGATTCAGAATGGAACTTTAACAGCAGCAACAAACGTAATTTAGAAAAAGTATTTTAAAAAATAAAAATAAAATTGAAAAAATGGGTTGTTACTGTACTCAAACCAACTACAGTCAATCTCGACTATAACGATATTGAAGAATCCGCGGTATATGGGACATTAAAACCGACGTAATGTTATGAATGAACGAAGTTGGTTTTAGAGACATTGTACATCAAATTATGTATAAACTTGCCTTATCTGTACACATTTATACAGTGCCAGATCTAGGGGGGAGAGCCGGGTCCATTGCCCCGGGCGGCACTTCTGGGGGCGGCAAATTCAACTGTGATGCACCATAAAGAAAAAAGAAAAGAAGAAGAAAGAAAATAAAAGAAAAAATATTTATTTTAAAAAGTTAACTTTTGGAAAAAGAGAGTTAAAATCCTAGTTCGGCTCTCCTACTTGATCATTGGTCGGATATTTTGCTAAAGATTAAAACAGATTAATAGAATTATTTATTTCCATAAGCTGTTGAAAATTCTAAAATTGAGGTATACTGAATATATTGCGTCGTTGATCAGTCAGCCGGCTCCTGTGGCAGGCAAGGGCTCCTGGGAAGGTAGTTTTAGGGGGCGGCAAATTTTGCAATGTCAAAATTTAAAAATTTTGTCTTAAAAAACTCAAGGTTTTTTCCCTTTGTAATAGAGAAATATAAATCATGCTCAAACAATGCTTATAGTTTTTCTTTTACAAATTTTCAAAGCGTCCTTTTGGGCAGAGGTGGGGAGGGGGGAACGTGTAAGTGTCGTTTCAGAAGGCAAGACAAGTGGCTCTTCGATATGGGCGTTAGTAAGAAGGGAAGAAGGGGGCGGGGTCTTGCCCTCTGGATTTGAAAAAAATAAAATGCGAATTTTGTTCCGCATTTTCATGAGTAAAAGCAATTAAATTTAAAAACGCTTTTGTTTGCTTTTTTTCCCTAAAATTTTTGCAATCCCAAATGCGTCTCCTAAAGCCTTAAAAGGCGCCAGTTTGTATATAGTTTTCAAAATTATCATACCTCTAGTTAAAGGAGGACCCTTCATATGGCTCTACCTTCCTAATGTTGAGTTGAAAGGGCCATGCTGTGGGAACATTAACGGAAGTTTTATGGGTTTATCAGTGGTCCACAAGTGAAAAATCCTTAATGAAATGGCCAGAGCATAACAGTTTATGAAATATGGACACAATTGGATGGAAGGGGGCGGCATTTTCAAGTGTACCCCGACACGTAAAACTCCAAGATCCGGTACTGCATTTATACAGCCAACTACATCCATGCAATTTTATTATTACAAACGTAATACAGTTGTACAGTCAAATTGCTTCGCATAAGCTTTGCAAAACATGCTTTATGATAGAAAATAAGTCTTTTCTTTATGTCATTTTGTTTTACTGTGAAGTAAATTTTCTGTAACATATTTCCAATGCCATAATGTTTTTAACTTGCTAATTAGCTAATTACTTTAGTTTTGCAAAATTGCGAAACTTTTCTTAATACGTTCAAAGCTTCTATAAGTAGTAGTACGGTAGTACGCTGTTAGAACCTTTGTTTGTATTTGTAAAATACTTTCCTTCGTGATTAATTTCTAATGTTAAGTCTCATCAATTTAGTTACAATTGTTAGTTGTGACATGAGGGTGACAATTCTAGAAACTTATGACAGAGCCAAATTACCAAATAGGCTTAGTAGGCAGATGCCTAGGGCGGCAAAATTTTCTTTTTATGCGTTTTTTACTGTTTCTTTTTCTGCCACAAGCAATCTATTGACGTTATACCCGATGCATCGTTAAAAGCGTTGTCCTTATAAGCGAGTACTACTGTATACAATACATTCCAAATCACTATTGTAACTCACTTGTTTTAGAGAAAATTTAGTATTATTACAACTTCCTAAATAATTTATAAATAATTTGAAGAAATTAGTGCCGCAGCAAAATCTAATTCTATTATTTACGACCAGTAGTGCAGACAGTCTCATCATATGATCAAATAAAAAAGTTATTCTTTGAAAATACTTAAAAGTAATATATTTTAATTTCAGAAGCATTTATGTATTCATTGTTGCCCTTAAATCTACTACAAAATGTAAAACGAAATATGATTTTGTATGGAAAAAATTACATTTGTTGTAATTCAAATAGTAAACCTTTTATTAACCTTTGGGGGAAAAAATCAAATGTACGAACTTTCCCACTTAATTTAGAAAGCTCATTATATTCCATTTTCAAAAAGAAGTCGAATAATTAGTTGGTGCAAGTGCATAAGGGAACTCAAGAAAGCTTCATTTGTTATTGAAAAAAATTACATTTTGAAATTTGAGGATTTAAAAATATTTTTTAAACATTTCCGTAATTTAAAAAGTAGTTTAAAATGTCTCGTGTGAGGCACAATCTAATTAAAATGCAAAGCATAAAAATTATTTTAATCTACGTCCAAAAAATAAGAAGAAAAGAAAACGGGGAAAAAAAGAGCACTCGTTAAAAAAATAATAATGAAGGAAAAGAAAATATTCTTTTTTTTTTCGCTTTTCATCCTTTTTAAAACCTTTTTGAGGCGCGCTAATTTTAGTGGACTTCGAAAATAATGAAGATTAATATTTTTTTCGACAATAATTAATACACAGATTATTCTTAATTCTACTGATAAATAGTCTTCAACTATACTGTCTCTTGTTTATGTTACGGGTATCTTTAGGTTAGTTTGTTTATTCACCTGTGATAATAATATAAATTGAACTTGCTTAATCGATTTGTAATTATGATTACTGGATTAAGTTGTATGTCATATTTATTTTGCTTCGACTTTGTATTGTGAACGTTCACAATATTCTAAACTCAGCTGATTTAATAAGTTACGTTACGGCTGTTTTGTGGATACCTTATTCACCTGTGATGATTATCGAACATGATCTTTTTTTCCTTAAAAATAAAATAAATAAATAAAAAAGATGGCTGCTATTGGCTTTTTCCAAATTGCAGACCTAGTGCGTTCCCCAGATTGGTACCATCTCTGTCAGCGGTACCACAATGAGTGTGATACCATCGCCGCATGAGAATTTTAACGTCCAGTTGCTTTACCTCAAAGGGCGAGCACACGGACTCTGTTGATAAGAAATTGCGCTAGGAATTTAATTTAGTCGGGAGCATCCAAGCGAAATGCCTACTCAAGGAATCATACGACATGGGCAGAGACGATTTTTTGCATCTTTACAAGATGAGACACTGCCAGGCTTGCAAGTCTCTTTTTTCCGCACCTTACCACGGTGCCACTGTGCCAGCTCGAACTTGATCTTACTTAGTAGTTTTTTCATTAAAAAAAAGCACGATTTAAAGTGTATGTCGGGTTTGTTTTGCTTTGTGTGTGTATTATTATTATTATTATTATTATTGTTGTTGTTGTTGTTGTTATTATTATTACCGTTGACGATATTCTTATGTATTTTTTAAAATCAAAATTCCAGAATACATTCACTAGTGTTTAGGAAAAGCACATAAGTAAAAAATTGGCATTATTTTTTATTATGCATAAGTATCTACTCAATGATATCCTCCTTTGAGAAAAACTAGATAAGTCACAAATCACTTTTAACAAAAGTGGTTTGTGACATATAGTTTACCCTTAACGACTGCTCTTTGTTTCCTCCAAATCAGCCAATTTTTAACCCAAATTTAAGTTTTTCCACCAAATACAATATAAGGAAGTTTGCTAAGAAGAGCATCATCGTACTTTATCGAACGCTTTTTGGAAGTCAATATGAACAACATCTACAATATAAACAACATTAACCAGCGTCATTAAGTAGATAGTCAATATGAAATATACTACAACAATCAGGATGATTGTAGTGTTCTAAATATGCTGCATTGGAAATCAGCAGTGTAGCATAGTAAGTAACAAAGCTAACAGGATGCTTGGGGTTATCAATAGGGCTATTTCGAACATGTCTAAGGAAGTTATATTGCCACTATACAGAAGTTTGGTAAGACCTCATTTGGAGTATGCTGTTCAGTTTTGGTCTTCTTATCAAAAGAAGGATATTACCTTATTAGAAAGGGTTCAAAGGAGGGCTACTAGCTTGGTAAATGGCCTCTCAGGCTTAGATTATGATGTTGGGCTTAAAAGGCTCAATATGTATAGTCTAGAGCAAAGGAGAGTTAGAGAGGACATGATTCAGTCGTTTAAATTCATTAAAATGGGAAATATTGATGGGCTGCAGCTATGCACTGAAGATAGAATAAGAGGTCATTTTTTTAAGCTTTTCAAATTTACGGCTAATCTTGAAATTAGGAAAAATTACTATTTCAATAAGGTTGCAGGCAGTTGGAATAGTTTATTGGAAGCGACTGATACTTGCAGTGGGGTAAAAAGTTTCACGAGGGCTCTTGATGTTCATAGGGGATTGATAAATGGACTAGGAACCGCCTAGCTGGGCCCTGTGCCTGTTGCTGGTCGTCACTTTTGTATTTGTATTTATAATGCATGAATTATCTATTATCCGCATTAAATCTTGCAATAGGTATTTAAACTGCCATATTAAATAATGAAAAACGAATAAGCATCCGCATTATGCCGAAACTCATTCATCTGTTGCACCTCGTTTTTAAGCATCTCAAGTGCTTACACAGTTTGCACTGTACAAATATGTTATCAACAAGGAAGTATATTGTTTTGAATTAAATTTCGACATTCTTAAAAATTTTTCATGAAAAATTAAGTCATGTACTAAAATTAAATACTAAATTATATTTTTTAGGGTTTGTCAAAAGATCTCTTTCAACAGTGTAAAATTACTTTGAAGTTGGAAATTGTACAAGAAAGCAATAAAGTTCGAATATTTCCAAGCAAAGTTAAAGCTTCTAAGAAGGATGATGCAATCCTAAGGTAATATCTTTTGAATTTTTTCCATAGCTTTAAGTGTTTGCGGTTGCTAGAGAGAAGTAGGATAGTGTTAACAACGCGAATAATTCTGTTATTTTTCAGTTCAAGTTTCTCAGTATAATTTGCAGTTTTGCAATTCTGATATACAGGATGGTTATAATTAAACTTCCCCTGTTCAGAGCCATCCTACAGCTAAAACCGTTCAACAGATTGTCACCGAAATTGGTATGTGGACGAGACACGAGATGCACTCAAGGAATCGTGGAAAAAAAAAAGGAATTAAAAAAAGTTTTTAGAACGTCCGTTAGGGGCGCTGTTTAGCCTTGTAACAGGGTTTTAACGTAGGAAATGACCAGTACGGCATAAAAATAATGATATCAATCTTTATGAGATTTTAAAAAATTCATTTCATGATAACCTGAACTTTTTTGTTTGGCCGCACAGATGAACTGTTATAGCTCTTTCTTTACTTTCATTTTAAATGGCAAGATGATAGGATATGGACGGAGAAGTGTACAGCAAATGTTGATAATATTATTTTTATTCCCTATTGGTCATTTCCTACGTTAAAACCCTATTATAAGACTAAACAGCGCCCGTAGCGGGAATTTTTAGATCCTTTTTTTTTTTCATGATTCCTTGAGCGCATCTTAAAATTTTCAAACGAAAAGGGTAGTATGTTACAAACGAATATAAGCACTAGATGTTTTGACACTTATTTTTGTACCGCATGGAATTAATTTGTCAGTGTTACGCGAAAAGTTATAGCTGATTCCACGGAGCTAGTGCGGACATGGTGGTGGGGCTATGGACATTTTTGTTTTAGTCTTACTCAGCTTTCAGTGGTGAAAATATTAATTTATCATGAAGATCGTATCTTAAGACAAAGTAAGCACCCTTTTTTGACATGGAAACTAATGCATCAAAATTTACAGAATTTGAAATGAGTGAGAAAAAAGACATCAAGGCAGGAAATTTTAATGAGCATACGCAACCACATTAGAAAGAATTATTCTGTCGGGTATCACGAAAATTGTCACGTCATTATCTAATTTATGAAAAAAAAAAATTTTTTTCACCAAAATAAATTAATTTAAAATAAATGAAATAAAAATAAAATAAATAAATAAGCAAAAAAAAATAATACTAAATAAAATGAATGAATAAGTAAATAAAATAAAATAAAATGAATAAACTTCAATCCGTTACTCTATAAAACTTATTGCATCCGGCTTGCATTTCCCATTTCTACCAGATGCAGCTCTGTTGTAACCGCAAATAGAAATCGATGCAAGCCCGAATGTGAATGAGAAACATTCGTTCTAATTTTAAATGCCGCCAACTTTTTTTTGGCAAAAATAGTATACGAGAAAGTCCAAATAAATCCGAGCTAATCTTATTTAACCACACTGTAACTACTTCCGACTATTATGCTCCGGCCTTAATGGTACACAAACAAAACAGCTAAATAAATAAACGCGACGGCCCCATTTTGATTTCATTAAGTTTCCCAGCCAAGTCTTTAACAACCCAATCTGAGGCCGAAAACTCGCAGGAGAAAATTAGAACGAGAAAAATCGACAGTGCTCGGGACAACTTGAGAACGAGATCATCGACGTCTTACGGGTGGCAATAATCAAAGTTCTATTTTCTCGAATAGAAAATTCGGTCTTTGATTGGCTGTTCCGAGTGTGGGAACAGTTGGAAATCCCAGAGCACACGGTGAAGCCAAGATGAATGGAAATTAGAATTCCAAACATTAAAGCTCTACGAGTTCCAAGTGTCTGCCGATGATGTTTTCTAACGATTTTTACTTCAGGATTTTTGTTTTGCACGTGTGGCATCATTTCGGTAAAGACAGGTAATTGGCCCCAGAATTTCGCGACTGTGGTGGAGGAATTAGTTTTGCTACATTAAAATCACCGAATTCCCACTTCTTGTTCTTGAAACTTGTTTTACTTTGGAACGAACTTACTTTTATGTACTTCTATTTCGAAACTTCTTTTTTGCTAAGCGTTCAATTGTATTTCTCCTCACTTTTTTTTCCTCAATGAAAATCTTCTTTTCATCTTAAGTAATTAAACGCCGTTTCATTGCCTTTGCAGAAGAGCTTATTATTTTAGCAAAAAAAAAAAAAAGTGTAAGAGTCCTATATTATTCCGAACTTACATTGGTTCGCAAATAGTCAAATTACGCTAGACTTCCCTCTAATATGCAAAATTTCCCTGGAAGGAACAAATGTACACACAGGTACTGAGCTCCCATATAAATTAAGCTCTGTTAGTTAAAAGATAACTTTAAGAAATCGCAGAGAGAAGACACAAGCACAAACACGTTTACACCGTAAGAACTAACTTTAAAAACTTCAGGGGAAAAAAAGGCCGATCTAAAAACTCTCTAAAGGCCGATGTAAAGCTCACGTTTTAAGTAGGGGGGCAAATTTAGACCTTTTTTTTTTTAACTTCGTATTTAAAAGTAGCGTAAAATGACGTAAATCGCTGAAAATTACATAATTGGAATTTCTTCCTATGGTCTTTACTTTTGACTTAGTACCTTCAAAATCAGAAGAGGCAACACTGAATAAATGCAGATAAGAAAAGAAAAAAAGCACAGAAAAGAAAAATATATTAAAACTATTATGCTGCGGCCATCACCTAATTTTCCTCTATATCTTTCATATAAACCCCAGGGATACAAGATAAGCAAATTGACTGATTATAGATTAATCGGCAGAAGATAATCGGCCGATACCGATTAATCGGAAGCCGATAGATTATGATGATACTTACTTTTAATACTACCATTTCTCCATCACTATTCTGTTTGTTTACACTTTTCAACTTTACAGAATTAGATAATAGTTAATTGCTGCGAGTAGTGGTTTATTCCCTCCCCCCCCCCCCCCCCATTTTTATATTTTAAAAAAGTAGTATTTTCAGATTTTGTTCAAATTCTTAGAACCAATTTTCTTATTGATTGATAATAAAATCATATTCTATTAACTAGACCTGAAGGTTCGAACATTTAGACAGTAGCCAGTGTCCGTGCAGTAGGCATTTTTATTTTAGTAGCACTATTTTTATTATTACAAGCCACTTTATCCAGGATTTTTATTCTTTATAATATCTGGTAAAGTTAGAGTATGGAGGAAAATAGTGATACCCGATAAATGTCACAATGGAGTTTTATAGAAAATAGAAAAAGAAAATTTAAAAAAAAAATACATTAAACATCAATTTTTAAGAAAAAAATTGAAAGCAGGTAAATTTTAAACACTCAAAAAAAATTTAACAATAATCAATTTTTTGTTGAATGAAAAAGTTACAATTTTAAGAGTAAATGGTAAAAAGAAAATCGTGGAGTATTCTTTCAAAAGTTTGGGGGAAGGGAGGACTGATAGAGGATGTATAGTTTACGGATACAGGGTGCGGCAGAAGTAATGACCAAATTTTGAGAGGGTATAAAAAATATACAATTTAAGACTTAAAACTTTTTATATTTTGATTTGTATATACTCCCGTTTTTTACATTAAATTTTGAATACCACTAAAGCAAGATGGCGGCCTTCAGCAGCAATATACTGGTGCAGTCTATTCTTCAACGCAGAGAGCTCTTCGTGCGCATTTCAATATTCTGCGTAATAATACCTTTAATAATAAGTCTTTTTCTGTGGGGTTATTTGAAGGCGAAAGTTTGGAAACATCGCCCCCATACTTTAGAAGAGCTGAAGGACTGAGGAAATACCTGCCATATCCATTGAAATGTGCAGAAAAGTTTCACAAAACTTCAGAAATAGACTGCATCAGTGTATTGCTGCTAAAGGCCGCCACCTTCCTGAAGTAGTAAGCAAAACTTAATGAAAAAAGTTTTAAGTCTCAACTTGTATTAGTTTTTTTTCTTTTCTTTATACCCTCTCAAAGTCAGGTCCTTACTTCCGCCCCTCGCTGTATATATGTATTACAGACCCTTTAAATTTCTCCAGTTCTCCCTTGGAAAAGTTTTAAGTCTACCACAGTCACTGGCGCAGATAAGGGCGATTGGGGATACCCCTCCTTGAAATGGTGAAGATTGTCTAGAATTTGGCCAATTTTCCCTGTAAAACAATGAAATTAACTCACTTTTCCCAAAGAAACCCCCCTAAAATGGTGAAGATTGTCTAGCATTTGACCACTTTTTCCTTTAAAACAATGAAATTAGCTCACCTTTCCCAAAGGACCCCCCCCCCCCTAAAATGGTGAAGATTGCCTAGAATTTGATCAATTTTTCTGTAAAATAATGAAATTAGCTCACTTCTCCGGATAACCCCCCCCCCCCCCAAATCCGGGTGTAGCTACGCCACTGTCTACAGTGGTTGTTTCGTAACGGAAATACACAGACATGGTTTTTCAACACCGCCCTGTTTATTCTCATAAAAGGACCCGCAGACTGAGTTGCGACCAAATGCCTCGGCCTGCGCTCTCGTTATTTTTTGTTTTATGGGCGGCGGGCCTTTTGTGTCACCAGCATCGGGCTAACAATGCCAGGATGCTCTTCTTTGTCATTCTCGGGAACCGTTTTGTGTTCGGCTCCTTTGCCTCATTGTTGGCTTTTGTAGGATTTATTAAAGACGTGAAATTTCACGGCGGCTACTCCGGGAAAGTGAAGTTTCGTAATGAATCATTATCCTTATACTGGGAGTCTCATCCACTGGCGGGTCAATAGAAAACGCTTTTAATTGAGAACGCAGTATTCAGTGTGTCATTAGAAGTTCTTTTCACCCAGAGGACTGAAATTTGTTGGTTGTGCTATGACGTCACTTGAAACAAATAAAACCCACATTATCTCTGTCAGGTTGATAATCATTTGTCCATTTGAAGAAGAAAAAGTGAGACTACATGAAATCTACTAATAAAATAGAAGAGTTTACATGGCTTCCGGCGAACGTCATTACAAAGAAAAAAACATTATAATGCGCATGCTCTATGTTGTGAACTTTCTTCAAGATTCACCACTTTAATGAACCTCTTCTCCTGACTCCATTTAAAAAATTAAGGAGTTTCATTCTTTTACCGTTTTTTCAAATCATAGCTGACATTCGAAGCAACAGTGAAATAGTGCATAGTGCTAAAATTATTTTTATTTATTTGTTTATTTTCTCAGCAAGAGCCTGGAGTAACCACTTTTTTGAGTTGCTCCACCCTAGCGCCGCTCCGAATTCTAAATACTTGCTCCGGCTGTGTTGCTCTTTTCCCAGTGATTCTATGCAGCATCATCATATTCATTAAATCTCGTTTTTCCCCGTCCTCTTTTCCTTCCTTCTTTCTTTCTTTTTGGCTAGTTTCTAAAGCTGACTCTAATAACAAATGAACATCATTAGATTTAATAAGATTATACCATACATTATGTTTTAACTCTGCTTCTAAAGTTGCGTTTGATACCAAATGAGCCTTATTAAACTAAGTAGAATTGTCCGCGTGACTTGTGACTGAAAGGATTAAAAAGTAAATATATTAATTCTCTTTAATGTTAAGGCGTTGCAATTTGTTCTTAATGTTTTCATATGAAATATTTCATAATGGTTAGGACATTTGCTACAGAAAAAATACTTTCTGGATTAAAATTTGTATTAATTAAAAATATTACAACGCCTGTGTTATTTGAAATAAATCTAAGTTAAATGGAATGTATTGTTTTTTCTTTAGTACTAATCACTAGAGCCCGAGTTATATTTTCTAAAAATATTTAGAATATGCATGTAAATATGCACTATACATAAAATATGCACTAATAGTGGTTTAAACTGCCTAGAGAAAAGTTGTCATATCTGAGTAAAAAAAAAGTGGGCTCTTTTATTTATTATTTTTTTTATTTTGCTATTAAAGCTACAAAAATACATTAAAACGAGCATTCATAGAAAATAGTCTTCACATTAATTACTTTTATCGAAATAAATCTAAATATGCTTTTCAAGGTGTTCTATAGTTCAACGATGTTTCAATCAAATCTTAGATTAGAAATTGAACTCTTCATGAGTATATTTTTACTGCTTTTTATTTTAGACGTGTTTTACAGGAAAATTCGAATAACAATTTCAAAAAGAAATTATCGCTTTGCAACTCAAAAATCTCAGTTTCGACCCGCTAAACCTGCCCTAGACATATACTCTGATTCAGGATTGCTCAATGCCGCCTCCCCCCCCAACCCGCCCCACTTCTCATGGAAATATTTTTTCTTTTCTTTTTGGTTGCCGGGAAGGGTCAGTATTCATTTTCACAAAATAATTGTTTTCCACGAGTTTTGCTTCGCAACATTTTTGTTGTTATTTTTCTAAAAAACAAAGTCTTTAAACAAATGATCGCACAAAAATATGCATTTACTTTTACAATTTATTGCTCTTATGCATTGATATGCACTAACGTCAAAAGAAGCAAAAAAATATGCAATTTCTTAAGCAAATTTACATTGGCATATAGTCCGGGCAACCATATCTAAAAAGGAAATCCGTTCGTACTTCTGTTTTTTTTTTTTTTTCTTTTTTTTTTTTTTTTAAAGAAAGAAAGAAAGAAACATGTAAATGAGAAGTTCGATTTTTTTTCTATACATGTCATGATAATGCAACATTTCAGTCGAACACAAATATTCACTACTAATTCATAATTATACTATGATTATTATATTTTAATAATGTTTCTTTTTCAAAGTCCCGATTATGTTATGCTCAAATGTTATGTTTTTAAACAGAAAATAATAAACAAATGAAACTGACTCCCTTTGTTCAAATTAAAATGTACAACATGCATTTTTATTAGTTAGAAACAACCTTTTACAAAAATGCTCTCCCCCCCCCCTCCCCCCTTTATTTATTTTTTACTTATTATTTTTATTTTATTATTGTGTGTGTGGTTTTTTTTTTTTTTTTTTGGAGAGAGAGAGAGAGAGAGAAAGAATTTACCACCAAGGCTTTTGAAAATTATTTGTATTAAAAAATGCATAAGAAAATCACTATCGATATGTTTGAGTAATTTTCTTAACTTATTTAAACTTTTTCTTAATTTATTCTCGTTTACCAAATTTAAAATTCCGCATCATATGTCGTGAAATTGTGATAAATTGGCTGATTAGTAATATTTTTTGCATAACTGTTGAAGTAATTATGCATATAGAAATCTTCAGAATGATTGTGGGGTGGGAAAGAAAACTGTCTTTCGCGTTTATTTCATTGTTTTTCAGTTTGTATAAGGTTTTATAAATCAATAACGTGTTTTCTAGACACAATCGTTAAAATTTAATCAAATTATAAATATAGTAGTAATTTTTATCATAAAAAATCAGTATTAAAAAACCCGGAAAAAATTATACTATGCTCGAGGTATAGAGAGGGGGGGAATAATGATTTTAGTTAAACTGTAGGCTTGAGCCTTTGATTGTACTTGTAAGCCGAAAAACGAAATGACAATTTCATGATTTTAACCAATCTCCACATTTTCCCCTTTAATTCAGCAGGTTTATGTTTTTGTCAACAGATGGCGCTACAATTTCCAATCATCTGGCTTTCGTAGCATAATGGGTCTAGTATTCTTGAAGTGCTCGGACTCCAGTAGAAACCTCGCCTTTCAGTCTGGAATACACATTCAAGAACGTCTTATTTCGTTGCATATAACGGGACCAACATTTTTGTATTTGAAGAGGTAAGCAGATCTTAAATATTAGAATTTATCTCTCTATTTATATGTTGGTGAATTTATTCCAGCGGTCTCGCATTTTCAGAATTTTTCCAATGAAACACATGGCGGGAGGGAATTCCTGTTTTAAGTTGTTAGTCAAACTCGTCTGAATGTTTTTTTTCTTTATTTTGGTTGATGCATAAAGTTGAGTGTCTTTTTTTACGGAACAGCGTGGGTGTAAATGTCAGTTTTGGTCTGCTGAAAAAGCAATTGTGTTCTGTTTAATATTTGTAATTATTATTATTTTTTAACATTACTTTAGTGGTGATCCTTCCTTTCAAGTCTAAATTGTGTTATTTAACCGATTCATTTACAGAATTATAATTATTTCATGATCATTCTACTGTTATAATTATGTCCTCAAACAGCAAATTGATGTTCTTGATTCGAAAACCAATTTGTCGTGCTATTTTTTTCTCCAATATGAAACATTAAACTTGACTTTAAATATTAAAGCTACTCATTATTTCAGTTGCTATTTTCATAGCAATGCAAATATAGCACATATTTTCCTTAAGCATTATAAAGTGACTCAGTAGCTAAGGGGACAGGGGTCATGACCCCCCCCCCCCCCCGCACACATTAATGTTTAATTTCTTTTTGATCTTTCTTAATACTAAATGTCTTTTTACACTAAATTCAAAGATTTGTTTTTCTTTATTTTATTTATTTCTATGTGGACTTGGGTGTTATCTCTTATTTTGTCACTTTTCTTTTCGCACTTTTTTTTTTTAATTGTTGAAAACTATAGCAAAAAAAATCCATACGTTTTAATCTGATTTTGAGACGGCACATGCCTTTCCTTTAAGAATATAGACATTTCAATACTTTTATTTTTCGTGAACTGAAAGCATGCCCATATATCTATCTATTGGCGATCCAGGAATAATTTTTATAGGGGGAGAAGTTAAACACCTCTCCCCCTTCCCACCGTGGCCACGTTCCCACCCCCAAAGTTTCGGATTATGAAACTCTTCCACGAGCTAGTAACAAGATCTCTTAAATCTAATTAGTCTACTGTACAATATAGAAAACTTATGTACTGTGTACAACTTATTATTGTTATTATTATTATCTAATGAGTCAGTTTTATACTAAACCCTGCTGATGACTGCACAACTTACCATAACATTGTCACGGGAATTTATCAGTTATATCGTGTGATGGTATGAGAGGTAGGTCAAGAAGATTATTATTAAATATTACTTCTGTTCGTATCACTATGAAGTATTACAAGCAAAACAATTTCAGTTGAGTATGTTCAACACATTGGTATGGTATTTGTAAATTAAATCTCGTATTTAAGTTCATAACTTCTAGTCTTTCAATGAAGGAAATGATTTTTTACCAAGAAATATAAGGTTTGAACAATGTTTTTAAAGAATCAATTGAAATTATGATTTACAAAGGAGCAGCTGGGCAGGAAAAGAAACCGCCAATTTCGTAAAAAAAACATGAATAAATAAATACTACAAAAAAAAAAAAAATCTGAAAAATTCAGAAATAAAATGAAATTTTAAAATACTCTTTATATGGATACCAAAGTAATGACAGCCAAAATGTGCGTTTTAAACTTTCTCTTCTTCTTTTTTTTTTTTTTTTTTGTAACGACTAAAAAAGTATTCGATACCCGATAGAAACGCATAGCAAACCACCAAAAAAAAAAAAAAAAGATAACAGCGCATGCGGGCCGGAGATACGTGTTTCTTTTTTTTTTTTTTTTAATCGAAATTCCGTTATAAAAATCACAATAAACTAGAAAAATACAGGAACCACTAAAACATGTTTCAAAGTGATGAAAAATTGAAAAGAGAGAGATTCAAAATGTCTCAATAATGGAACGTCACGCCAGTAGCATAGCCAGGATTTTTTTTCTCTTTTCGGAGGGCGCAACCAGCATTGTCAATTGACAATTCGGCGGCAAATTTTAATCACCGTTTCCTAGATGGGACAAGTCCGCCGCTACTTTTATCCCCTTTCTCGCACAGGACAATTCCGCGCCGCCATTTCAGTAAGTAAAATATTTTGTTAATCAGGTTTTTTCCATAACAACAGCAATCCTTAGATTTCATCATGCAGTATTGAGCCGCGCTAAGCAGAAGAGTGTTTGACCATAATTAGTATGTATACTATTGTACTTTTCTTTCTTGTAAGAAAAAGAGCCAGAAAAGTAAAGCTTGACAGTTTTGTTTATTTTTGTTTTCTCCATTATATTTTTTTTTTCTCTAGAATTTTATTTCCATTAATTTGATTTAAACTGCTACAAGAAAAAGAAAAAAATTCTGCTATGAAATTATGCTGTATTTGCTACGAAAGTTTTTTTGTTTTTTTTCTGCTACGAAACTTGATTTCCAATGTACGAAAAGGCCTTTTTCAGCTACAACGCTTTATTTTCCCTACTCTACAACCGTCCGACTGAATGTGAACTCTAAAAGTGGGGGGGGGGGGGGGGGAGGACAAAGTATCGCTGCAAAGAATCATAATAACAGTCCGGAATGTTAAATTTTTTTTTTTTTTTTTTCTTTCTTTCTTTCAAACAAATATGTGTGGGTGGAAATTGGATATTTTACCGAAAAAGCAGAAATAATTTTTGAAAAAGAAAAAATGAGGGAATGTTTTTGAGACTTCGAATTTGGAAAAAAGTTTTGAGACGAGCCTCCGACCCCCCCCCCCTCCCCCCCCCTTCTTTTGATGTGAGGAAAGACAGTGTATTATGGTCTTTTAAAACTTCCGTTTCAAAAAATTTCCTCGTGGGAGCCTTGAGATATATGTATATATAATATGTATACGGTGTTTTGAAAAATGAGCGGTCACCAAACTTGATATCCTATTCCTTCCAACTCACAGTTTGACCTCGTGACGGTCCTGCTTCTACCCAAAAACCTATTCCCTTGGCTGTCCTTTATCATAAATGTATAATGCAATAGAACCTCAATCGTTCCTCAGACTTAGAAGATTTGATTTCAGACGATAGAGAAGAAAAAAAAGAAGAAAAAAAACGCATGCGTGTCAACTTAATGTGTGCCAGAAAACATGCGTGGAAGTAATAAATTTACTATTAAAATATGGAAAATTTGAATGAGAAAATACACTTCCTGCAAAAAAGTACGAAGCAAAAGGAACAGGAACAAATTCAGTTCTTTACGGAATTATTAACAAGAAGTTCCGTCTAGAACTATACGAGCCTACTTTCCCGTATTCAGCAACTTGAAATTTATAATCTATCTAACTCTCTCTCTCTTCCTCATTTAACTTTAGTTCTTAATTACTTCAAATATACCTTTTTCAACGGTTAATACATATTCATTCACTCACTCATTCTTTCATTTATTCAGTCATTCGTTTATTTATTCATTCATTTTTCTCATTTATGTATTTATTCACTCATTTATTTATTTTTCACTTCATACATTCATTTATCTATTTTATTATTTATTCACTGGTTTATTCACTCATTTATTCGTTTATTCCATCACTCATTCAATTAATCATTTATTCATTCCAAAATATCGTTAAAAATCCCGATCAAAAAATTTCATAAGAAAATAGGCTCGTTCCGTCCTGGTTGAACTTCGTATCTGTACATATTCTACGGCAAAACATCTTTCCGATAAATTTTGTTCCAAGCAAATCGGTCTGTTAGATCATGATTTATA
This sequence comes from Octonoba sinensis, assembly GCA_038502835.1. Taxonomy (NCBI): domain Eukaryota; kingdom Metazoa; phylum Arthropoda; class Arachnida; order Araneae; family Uloboridae; genus Octonoba; species Octonoba sinensis. Next base: position 70,461,147 of record CM076604.1, read on the forward strand.
AAGGATTGAAATTTCCCCGTAGGCGCTAGTGTTAATCTTTTTTTTTTTTGAACTGTTTCAAAATGAATTCCTTTGTCCCATCGCAAATCTCGCCAAGGCAACAAAACACGCAAAAAGTTACCAGCGGAGGTATTCCGTTTGGCGTTGGTTGCATCATTATTGGCGACTTCATCGTCTGCGCCGGGATAAAGGAAAAAGTACCGTTAATTTTTTTGAACTGTTCAAAACTGAACAAAAATTGTTCAACTCAAAAAATATTTTCCTTCGAGAACTTTTTAGTAATCTTGTTTATAAGAACTCGACTCTTATGACCAGAGTTTACATAATTTGCTTCACTTTTGCCCATAGGCGCTAATGTTAAAATTTTTTGAACTGTTCAAAATTGAACGAAATATTGTTCAAATCAAAAAGTAAAATATGGAAATGAGATGTCCTTGTCGAGATCTTTCGAATGCAAAAAGAATTTTTCGAATCGGACTATTCGTTCAAAAGTTATTAGGGGGGGACAGACAGACAGACCGACAGACACACTTTTTCCCCATCTCAAAACCCTACTTTCAAATTTTTTATTTTTCTATCTTTTTTTAATTACTTCACTTATTTTTGACTTCTCTTCATATTTAACGATATTTTTCGGTACATTAAGCCTTCTTTCATGCTTTAATATATTTTTTTTTACTTTTACGGGAAATTAGGCTAAAAACGGATTTGTACTCCCATTTATCTTTTTAGACTAAACAATAAATTTCCAACATTTGTAGCATCTCTTCTCTCTTGATTCACATGAATTAATCATGTGAATCAAGAAAATTCCCCATTTCAAAGCTTTTGAATGTTCAGCAGATGTTAGAACTGGTACTGCATTGAAAGTCTTTCTCTTTAGCTGCATCGTCAATCATTTATTCATTCTCTGCAATATGCAATCATTTCTTGAACAGAAATCAAGCCATTGCGCAATCTCTTCATCAATGGTTTTGCATATTGCATAATCGTCAAACATGATGACAGCGGGGTGAATTTACCTTTTTCTTCAAGGTCAGTAAAATTTCACCGATAGATGCTGGTATTATCTGCTAGTTACAGAAACGATCTAAACGGGGAAAAAATTAACTTTATTTTGATAGCATTATTGACGGGACCGGTATACAAAACGACACATCCGGGAAGACGAAAGATGCTTGAACGATGGATCGAGATTCACCTGTAACAATTGTCAACTCTCGTATTCTCCCCTGTCGATACGTCCTTGATAAACATGTAATAAAATGTGAAGCTATTTGTTTGAGGTGTGATCTGGGGTGCACCTTGGTGGAATATGCTCCTCCCTCACAGCATTTTGAAGAAAGGAAAAAGGGTTTCCTTCACGAAAATATCTCTAGCCGCTACCAATCCATTTTAAGTTATTCAGTGATCTTTATCTGCAGTTGACCTGTGGCAAAGCTGTTAGTTCTGCCACGTACGTTCCACCTTTTGCTTTGGGAGCCTAGCGTATCCGCCCCTGGTTTATATTGCGGACTACCGGAATTTTTTGTGCTTCAAAGCAGTTATTCCGATTTTTCTGACAAAATGTTCATAACTTATCAAAATTTGTTTTCCCGTACGATATTCTAATATTACACCTCCCATTTCTTCCGTTTTTGTAATCAATTTTTGGAAATTAACTATACTAAAAAGTACAAAACGTACGCTGAGCTTTGTCTTAAACAGCTTTTCGTTCAAAACGATTAATTTTTTTCACGCTTTTCTTTTGTGAATATAGAGGCAAAATTCTATTTCATTTAAACTGAGTTTTGTAAGTATTTAATTCTTCTCGAGAATGCCCCTTAAATGCTTTTAAAATACCTTAATTTTTGTATCCAGAATTCAGTGCAAACTATGAACCACCTCTGTTGGTTTATCAAGTGTTTACTATTCTATCATTAAATTTGGGCCTGATTCCAAAAAATTCCATGAGCAAACTGATTGCATCTAATATTTAAAAGGAGGGGAAAAAAGGAAGTAAAAGGCGGTACGGGTGTTTTCTCACTTGTCAATGAAAATAAAATACGAACTCGGAGAAGGGGAGGGGGATTCTCCAAGGTTACGTGGGGGTGCTTAACTATATCGGGTTTCGTGGGAGTGAGTGGAATGACTCCGTTTCTTATTCCTGATCTCATTTTCAGCAGGGGGCCGGGAACATTAGCCCATTGTATCATTCAATACTGCATTCTTTCCTGTTGTAGATTATGTGTTATTAGACGGTTACATCCACTTTCTTTATATCATGATCGTGAAAGGGAAAAAATAAAAATAAATAAACGATTCTTTTTTTGTTTGTTGAAATGGAACTAAAATGAATGTTGAGGCCAGCGTTGGCGGATATGTATATGTATTTTGATAACTGCCGTGATGTATCTAATGAATCTAATTACTAAGTTTACATTATATGAAGTTTAAACGACTTTATATTAATCGTGACCATCTCATTGACTTATTTTTTAAGTTAAAGAAATAGTTAAAAATTGAAAAATAATATAATGTTACAAAAAGCCAAAGGGAACTGGATTAAGCGTACTGAGTAAGTTTTCTGATGTAGTACAGAATAAAGAAATCCACTGATAGTGATTCTTTCCTTTAAATTATGTTCGATTCAGTAATAAACTAAGCTGATGTTTCCTCTGGTGTGTTACAAATAATCGGCAGTTGTTAAATTTGAGTTGCTGGAGCAATTTCTGAGCTACAAGACTTAAATATTTTAATGTAGTGTTTTTATGTGCACTTTGTACATTTTTTATATTTCTGTCAATATTAATAGGTCTTTATTCTTTTCTCCAGAAAATTTCTTAATTTGAACATGAATACAATCCCTGATGACTAATCAAACGTCTGTACTCGTATCGAAAGAAACCATTTTAGATATCGTGCTTTTTAAAACAATTACATACCTTATAAAAATATACGATTTCTAAATTGTTTGCCCTGCCCTGTCATTGGGAATAAGTGCTTTCTCCTTTTAGACAGCTGGCTAACGTTCCATTTATGTCATATTACCGAACTTTATCGGTCCTTTTTCTTCTCCTTTGTGCTGTTTTGCAATCTCGTATTACTGCTAATTGCACTATGGCGTGATGTGCTGGAAAAGTCATCTGTCGAGGTGTCCAAAAGTTCGCAAACTTTGTTGAATTATTTTAATTTCCATTTCTATGCTAGAATAAACACATCCCCATGAAGAATAATTTTTGAAACACAAGGAAAGGTGGATGTCTGCAAAATGACGCCTTTTTCGTATGGTAGTGGAAAATATTATATGTATACCACTTCTTTTATTAATTTTGTGGGAAAATGAATGCTTGGAATTAACTTATTAAATGCGATTATTTATTTTCTCGAAACGCCATCATTTTGTCAATTGTTTTTGTACAAAGGAGATGGGGGCGGAACCAGGCCCATCATTTCAGTTTTTCGGGGGAGCAAAAAGAATGTTCTTATCTTTTACTCTTAAAAATAGCAAGATGCATACAAATTTATAAAATACATGGCATTCTCAAAGCGGGGAAAGGGGACTTCAATTGCTCCCTGATCATGATATGGACAATGCTTCTATGATCATTCCTTTGAACAAACGTGAAAGATCCTTCAGCATAGTATTTTCAATTACTTGACCTCCGTACAAGATTTTTATATTTGTTTTTTCTATCAACTCATCAATGCTTTCTTGAAATTAAAATTGGTTAATTTCATAAACTTAATCCAATCACAAAATGTAACTTTGGGAAAATTGTCGACCTAATTCCTAATCTACCTATTTTTCCATCTCACGTCGCATCCCACCATGTAACTGTTTTACTTTGCAGTCATTAAGTAGAGAATCGCTTCTTCAAATGGATAGTAAGCAGTTCCGTCCCCATTATCTGGCAATTACCTAACATAAAAAACTAATGTAATCCAATCGTGCAATTCATGCCTCGTGACGTAAAAAAAGTTTTGAAAATCAGAGCTCAGTTTAGAAATATTTATCGATGTTCTACTACAGACGACTTCAGTTAGTCACTTAGTCCTGCTGGACTAGTTAGTCCATTCTAAATTTGTCGATATAGAACAAGTTGACTAGTTGATCAGGATAAGTCAACTTTGTTCTTGAATAGATAGTTCTTTATTCAAGAACAAAGAACTATCAGTTCTCGCTATGATCCTGTATGTGCTAGAGAAAAATATCTGTGTGCAGGTTTTTAAAATTCACCTATAATTGAATTGTAATATTTATTCATTTTTTTTAATATGCTGGCAAACGTAATAAAATTAATTTCTGATTTGTGCTTGACCACTCCCGCCTTCGCTGAGTGGTACTAGATTAGAAATTCCCTCATTGACGGGCCAGAGAGTCACTTAAGTCTCCCCCTGTCCGTGACTAATGGCTGCAGAAGCACTCAGGAGTTGCCTCCAATTGCGATACCTGGTGATTAATACGGGCCTCGATAGCAGTTTTGCTGCCGATCGGAAGCATTGATTTATCTGCCGGCTTGTTGCATTTGATACCACCGTCTGCCTCCTCCAATAGAGTGTTCCTTTTGTGCGAGGACAGACCTCGGAAGAGCCCTAATGAACGGAATTGCTGCGGATTTATACTTGTGGTTTTTTGGAGAAGAGACAGATGGAGAAGATACTTCTGTTGAATTGTTCTCCTTGAGCCAAGGTTTGCTGGATAGGGGGAAAAATATATATATATATATATTTGTAGGGTTGTTATCGGCGTCTAGGGGCTTTTTCCAAATAATACACATTGAAAAAGATAAAATTGAATCTATTGACACCTAATGTACAGTATTTACAGATTAATTATTAACAAAACTTCGACCGGAATTATCATAACACCTTTGACACACACAGTGTCCACGTGTCTGCCTAAGGCTTCGGCTAAAAGGTAGTGTCTGGTGGAGAAAAGTGTCAACATGTCCACACAGGGCCAGATCTGCCTCTCAACTAGTGGCTTGTCTCCTTTTCCGCCCGATGGCGCTACAGTCGACCCGGCATTTCCCATTGGATCCTACATATATATACATATAACATCTATATGTGTGAACGGAGGACGTGAAATCACTGCGGATTTATGCATGTGGTCTTTGAGAAGATACTTAGTATAATTGTTCTTCTTAAGTTGTGGTTTGGTGAATAGGAAAAAAATATATACATATGATGTATATATATGTACACTACGTGGCATTGAAAATGCAACACCAAGAAGGAATGGCCAGAAAGTGATGAAACTCGGCAAGCAGAAAGAGACAACAACGAACAATAAGTGATCTTTATTTCGAAGTAATGTTATTAATATACAGCGAGAACAGCGTCGGCTCAGTATGTCACCGTCCACAGTGGTCTGTGGACCGCGACCTTCGTGTCGATACAGAAAGCGACACGTCACGGAACATAGTCAATGAGAGAACGGATGGCATCCTGAGGAAGGGCTCTCCATTTCCTGTCACCCATTTGGCAGAGTACGTCTTTTGAACGTGTCAGCGGCCGGGTCTGCAAATGACGTCCAATCACATCCCAAATGTGTTCCATTCGGGAGAGATCAGGAGAGAACGGTGGGCAGGGAATCATCTGTACATCTTGTGGAATATGTTGGCTGATCTGAGCAGTGTGCGGTCAGGCTTATCCTATTGATAAAACGTGTTTGGCACCCGCTGAAGGTAGGGGACTTTCACCGGGCACAACCATTGGCACAACACATCATCCACGTGTCGTTGGGCCGTCATAGTATAAACTGGAGGTGACGTGGAATCGGACGCAATTGGGCCAGGCCCTTAACCATAATACCGCGCCGTGGGACATTCCACAATTGCTGCCGGATAGGACCTGCCTCCACATCGAGACCACACTCGTTCGCTGCGATCATCACTATCACTAGATAAACAGAAGCGTGACACATCTGAGAACACGACCCTGTGCCATTCCGTCATCCACTTTGCTCTAGCTCGGCACTATTGCGGACGTTGGCGTCAAAGGCAGTTTAATCATTGGGAGCTATGAATGCAGGTCGCTAGCAGCCAACCAACGGGAAGTGGTTCTGATCGATATGGGAGCATTCAGGGTGCCGTATACATGCTGCAGAATGGAGGTAGAAGTGGCTCGTGATGCCGCCATCGCTTATCGGCTGATGTGTCGATCCACGTGTGCTGACGTCAGCTCCTTGCGCTGCGCACCGGCAACCCTCAAACTTGCCACATTTCTTTGTTCCAACCATCTTCACAATCGGTGCACTGTGATCGCGTCCAGGTATTTGTCGCCTGAGATTTACCGTATGGACCAAACGGTCCTTCTCAGACCAAACACCACGTCCCTCGTAAAAGAGTTGGGTGCTGGAATGGCCTCCGTTGATGGCGGCCTGGCATTCTCTGCTATTACACGCGTCCTCCCGGGACAGAAGCAAATTTTCCAGGATAATTTCTCTAGCAGAAATAACGGCACGAAAAATGCAATCCACTGGTTCCTTTCCTTTATAGCTTATTCAACATGCGATGGGGAGTTGCGAATTTCACATCATTTGCATAACTCGGTGAGGTGCGTCTATCCCTGAAAGTTGCATAATTTTCTGGTCACTCGAAAGGAGTATAAATATCAAGGCATAAAACATATTGCCAACAGTAGCAGAAAAGTAGATATGGACAGCATCGTTTTAGCTGATAAACACATTACTTCAAAAGACTTCGCAGACATTGCAAAGCAAACCAGATAAATCTTATGGTTGGATATCTGTGAAATCAATTCAATGAGTACCGCACTGAAAGATGGGAACGCATCTATTCTCATCCAGAAACGCAGAGCACTCATTACATTTGTAAACATAAATAGGGATATTTTTTTCTAGTGGAAAGAAAACTTTTATCTTACTAAATAATTCATATCAAAGTCACCATTCAGTGTAATAGTAGAGCTGCAATTGTAAGTCAGAAGTTTCGTATTAGTTGAACGGATAGGTAAAGCACCTAATAACTGGGTGAGGCAAGGGATAAAGGTAGGAGAATTAAAGTATTGCATTGCAAAACCCAAATTCATAAATGTTTGACTTACATTTTTCCTGTAAAAGAGGAAAAATATTGGATTGACACTGAACAAATAATAATAAAAAAGTTCCTTGACTGAGACGCAGGTTCAAGTATAAATCTGATATACAAATACTACCAGTGATATACCAGTTGATGAAAAAGCCTAAGACAAAGTCTTACAACGATTTTTACACATATTTAAAAGAAATTCAACTTTTTTTAACATGTACTTATTTTGTACTTTGGTATTTTTCAAGTCCTTCCGTAACCTAGAAAAAATATTTATTTTTAGTGAAAAATGAAATTGTTTTGAAAAAACAAACCTCTCCTAATATGCTTTGAATGCTGCAGAGCTTCATATTCCGCTTAATTTTTTTCAAGAAATTTCTTCAAATAGTTTAAATGAACTTTAAAAGTTGATTGTGTAACCAAAATTCTCATGTCAGAAAAAGTTCCTTCCGTTACCAACTTTAAACGTCCTATTTAAAAAAAATATATTAAATGTAAAATTCCAAGTTTACTAATTTTCATATAATTTAATAGAAAGTATAAAGGTGTGGTGTCGGTGTTTTTTTAAATAGTTATTTTTATTTGGATTGATAAGTTCACAAAGTCCTATTTTGTTGTAAGAAACGTCTTCCTATACGGAACTTACTTGAGGGGGTTTACGGTTTATACTTGCGATTTTTTATGAAACAATTATTTAACATTTGAATGTTGTAACATTATGTTGTTTACATATTTTTTCCTGTAATGCTTTTAATTTACTTGCTATGTATTAGTTTCCTTTTTTTCGTATCTTCATTAACCAGAGGTTATGATTAGTTTTAATTTTACACTTTTTTCACTACCTATTTTGAAATTACAAACGTTAAACATGATCTCAACATAGCTAATGGAACGTTTTTTGCAGGTTCTTATGTAGTAACATCATTTTAAACAATTTTTTCTAATGATATCATATTTTCTTATGCTGGTAAAAGCATGCCGCTCTTGTGAAGGACAATAAAAACTAAACATGTACTCATATATAGTTACTGAAAAGAAGTTAAAGACATCAATTTCGTACTCAAGTCGGTAAGAGAAGAAATGTTTTCGGAAAATACTGACCGTTATTTTTGAAATGCTAATGTTGAATAACATCCAACCTAGTTTTCAAATCGTTAATATATTTTACATAAAATCAATAGTACTTACTTTACTCAGTGGGTGTGATTTCAAACAATATGGTATATTTCTGCATTCTGTGCTTAAAAAAATGACAAATTCCTCTTTCAGAACATTCAATTGCCTTTCCAATGTGGCATTCATCAAAGAATCCTTTACTCTTGCACCTCCACGGGGGATTCTCAGAGGAGAGTGAAAGATACGGATGACTCAGTGGTGCCTCCTGGTCATCCATCATTGGGCGGGGGAGGGGGGTAGGCGATTACGAACGCGGAAAGCGACCAATTAGAGGTAGTCTCGCGGGGCATGATGTTTATATCGGTTCTGAAGATATCGGGTGGTGTTTGGTTCGTGTCTAATTATAGGAAGATGTCCCCAAGTGTCTCTAGGAGGTTCTATTTTAGATATTATAGATTTTGTGGATCATTTATCTTTGGAGTGGTTTATGAGTTTTGATTTAGGATGAAGAAAGGCGAATTGAAGCATGGCATGGTGTGGAAATGAGATCTTTTCAAGGCATTAAGTTACTTGTTTCCAATTAATCGAGTTTAATAAGGTTGATAAATTTTATTCATTTAACTCGGTGATTTTCAAACCGGACAATGTCAATACCTTGTAAGTGATAAGATAATTTTAAAAAGATAAGAAAGGAAGGAAAAGAAATATATTTGGACATCTTGGATCTCCAAAACGGAAAAAAGAAAGAAACGAAATAAAAGGCCGAAAGAAAGAAAAAAATCCCTCAGGACAAAAAAGGATTGTGTGTCACAGGTAAACGAATGAATGAGGGAGAAATGAAGGCGATTTATAGTACGTATTTCCGAATAAAGTTTTTGAATTCATCAAGAAAAAAAATCAACTAAATATTTATCATTATTTTAATCAGGATGGAATGTTTAAATTATTATCTAAAGAAATTTAAGTACAACAGAATTAAAATAGTGGATGCGTAAATTTTAGTTTTAGCTTTCATGTTTTCTAGAAATATGACATTGCCAGGGGTCGCGCCAGAGGAAATCTGGGTCCGTTTTCTGACCCTTCACAAAATTCCAATTAATGAAAACGACCCTTCATAAAATTCAAATCAATCAAAACGGACCCTTCACAAAATGCCAAGCTTCCAAATCGTACTTTTCACACCATTATTTGTTATAAAAGTGCAAATAATAATAAAAATTTTCATTACTATATGTTTAAATTTTCAATTTCCACAAAATTATTTGATTTTCCTAAATATCTCATTAAAATTCACAAAAAACGGACCCTGTTATAAAATGCTGGATCGACCCCTGATTTTTGTGAACTCAGATTTGATAAATTATCTTAGGAGGTGAAAGCGAATATCATTTTGATAGTAATTGTGTAGCTATCTAATGGTGCTTTTTTTTTTTAATTTTTAAAAATATATCCTGCTAAATTCATAACACGCGTAAATGTCATTTTTAAGTAAGAAAAGTAACTAGATTAAATGTTAATATTCTATATTGCAGGTACATTAAAGCATCTGTGCGCTTTTATGTAAGCGAATGTGGGGCAAAGTGAATATATACTCTGTTTGGCAGGACCACCTATTTAATAACATATTAACCATGTTCCAGTCAAAAAATAGTTAACTCTAAAGGTCAAGCTAAAGGATAATACAATCATTTTCAAAATTTGATGCTCATGTTGCAATATTTTGTGTTAACTCAAAAAAAATTAGTTTTCTATTATATAATGAAAATTCCTATTATTAATATTTTAAATATTAGTTAAGAGCTACTAATATCCAGTGCAGCGTTAATTTATTTTATGTTAAACGTATTTTGATTTTAAATGTTTAGTACAATTTGTCATGTGCGTACTGGGAAAATTTAATTTCACTTTGTCCCTCAATTCGTCATCTGATAATTAAATTTGTCGTTCATTTATTCATTCATTCAATTATTAATTCATTTGTTTGTTCATTTGTTAAGTAGATTTTATATTCAGTTGGGTATTCATGTTTAATAAAAAGTATTTACGAGTACCCTGTACTCGTAAATGTGAACCATTACATATTATTTGGACTACCGTACATACGAATACAAAGGGTTAATTACCCCATAGAAAACTATTTCATCAGAAAAATATTTCTATTTTGTACTTTGCCCCATGCTTGGTGCAAAAAGTGTTGATTTTCTACTTTTACTTTAACGTTCGAATTAACTGCCTAAAATGAAAAATAATAGTTCAATGCAAATTTCATTATGAAATTCATAGTTCTCTTTGTCATATCTTTACGTACTGTTATTTACAAAATAAATTTCCAATTTGTTCATTTTGAAAAATGTAATTTATCTTAACTATATTACTTTGCCCCACATTCCCCTACGTCAAATTTTATTACACCTTAATAATGCGATAGTTTTTCCAAGACATCACACTAAAACAGACTATGCCTTTAGCAAGTAGAGATCTAGTCATCTGTCCATTTATAAGGCCATCTAAAGCCATCACAAAAATTATGATGACAATCATCCTTTAAAAAAAATCCTTTACAAAAATGGGCTAAAATAAATATACCGTTCAATAAAATGTTAGTACTATTTCTTAGAATGTAAATTGTCTCATCTGATGCTTAGGTTTTTTAATTTTATTTTCATATTTTTAACATCTTAACATCATGCATGGCGATTATGCGTGGCACATTATATGTGGCGTATCTATTATTTTTATTTTTTCAGACAAAAAACTACATTAAAAAAGAAAAAAATCGGACAGAATGCACTATTCGAATTGACAATCGCTTCGCTGCTTATTTCGTTCGTTATTCCTCCAACCTCCTTCCTTGTTAGCACTAGTAAATTTTCAAAATGTTAGAAATTCTTAATGAAATTTTAAATTTTCTTACGTCAAAAAGCAAGGCTGAATTTTTGGCGAATTTTAAGATATAACTGAGATTCGTATAATTATTTGTGTAGAAGTTATTAAAATAGTAGGGTAATGAACAAACATTGATGTCAAATCGTTTGATTCATTATTCAGGCCGTTGAAAACTTTTTTTTTTTTTGGTTGGATATATTATTAATTATTACTATAGTTGTTGTTACGTTTCATGAAGTCCATTCTTTTCTACTTTCACAAATAAATAAGTAAATTATAGCTTCAGAAAAGGGAATCTTATTTTTTAAGAAAAAAGGATAATAGTAATACCCAACAAACCACCGCATAAATGCTTTAGAATTCAGATCCCACCATTGGCCCTGGATGTTTAATCTATGATCATTTAGCAGTTATTACTCCTTATCTGCAGTGAAAAAGATTCCCAACGCCAGCCTGGAATTCCCCTTTTCCATGAAATCGCGCCCACCCATTATCCCTCAAAATGTTATCCTCTCTGGCTTACAGCAACTCATGATTAACCCGTTAGATAGCGACAATTTAAACTTCGCTTCAAAAATCGTAAACTCCTCCTCACGCTTGCATAAATATAAAGCACATACATGCAGCGCCGATGCCCAGAACCAGATAAACGTAAAACCGGGAAAAGATATTAAATTTCAGCAGAAACGCGGCTGTCCCTTGAAGATAAAGTAAAACACACTTTCTACTCTGTCTCTATTCAAGCCCGTAGTTATGCTGGAGAAGTGTATGTGTGTGTGAAAGTACGTTTTATCTCTTACAAGGCTAGCACTTTTAACTTTCACCTCTCCAGCTATTTAGAAAGGAACAATTTAGAATGGTGTATTTACACTGAATGCACTCAGCGCCGATTAAAAGCGAGCTTTGTTGAGGAACTATTTCTCAGCAGTAAAAAGTTAATTTTCCTCGCTCTCGATTAGTCTACTCTTTTTGATATTTTGTTTATACTTCTGTTGCTTGTTCTCGGGTGTAATTAATTCCCCATTGTTCGGAACATTTCCTGTTCCTTGCGAAGCTGGTTTTCCTGCAAAGTGGTAAGGATCCTGTGCTTGGGTCTTTTTTTTTATGCAAATGTCTTTCTATGCTAAAAAGATTCGCATTTCAACAAGTATAATGATAGGTAATCGAAGTTTGATGCTTTAAAAGCTGTTAAGTGGCTCTGAAACAAGTTAGTATTTAATAGCGAATGCGTAATGCGGATTTGAAGATAATGTGTTTTTACTTTGGATTGAATTGTTGTATACAAATTTATTTTCCACGTCGTATTAGAGGAGCAAGAGTTTTGATTTCATTATACATACAATAGTGGCCAAAATTGTGAAACCGTTGACAAAAATTTCATTTACCCCTTTTAGCTTATAACCTCATTTTATTTTAGAGTATATATCTGAAAATTAAAAATGATTGAAAAGATAATTTTATCAGGAATATAATGGCAAAATCATAGCAATAATAAAATCATGTTAAATAAAAAAAACGTTCACGAGGTAAAAAGGGTTCTTAGATAAAGTGCTAGACTACCCTCAGAGGTCTGGTTGTGTTGTTTTGGGTGCTTTTATAATGAAATTTTGAATGTTTCATTGTAACTTACAACATGAAACGAAAAATTCGTTCACATGATCATTTATCTCACACGTTTATTCGTAACAAAATTTGACTTTTACATCTCAGAGCCAAAAAGAAAAGAAAAAAAGCAGACATAATAAAATGGCTCCAAGAAACGAATCTTTATTTCCTCATTGTGGAGTAATTCGAAGCGCCTTTTAAGGAATAGAATACTGTGTCGAGAGGGAGGGCACACATTATGGAAATCGAACAGTGCCGTCTGCGTTTCATTCCTTCTGTGGCTTCTGCAGCGTAATCAGTTTGCCCCCTGCGAGTATTAGATACCTCCTCAGGATATTGGATCTCCGTCCTTCGTCGTAATGTGTCATTTAATCGGCGTGCGCGCAATTGGTGAGTAATTGTGAGCCATTGGAATCGCGCGAGGACTCGGCTGTTGATCCAATGCAAATCAAATGCCATTAATGGATAAGGCATTTGTGTGTCGCGCGCAAGGGAGATGATGTCTCTGCCTCCGTTGCTTAGGTATTGGCGAATCAATATGAATAGTGCTACCCAGGCATTTCTGACATGCACTCTGGTCCGGTTTTGGCATCCAGATTGGGGATATTTCCAGTTATTATTTCGGGTACAATTATTTATGACCAAGGCTTGTCAGGGAGAGGCAGGGATATGTATCTTTATTGTTTATTGTAAAGTTTATTTTCTTGTTCACGTCGTAGTTTGGCTCCTGTACGATGACTGAGAGTTAATTTGCTCTAATAACACTTCATTTTTTCACTTAATTCCTCAAGAGAAAATGCTCCCTCTCAAAGCCATACCTCATCTTGCTGGAACCGAGCTATACGTCCCAGTAGTTTTTGATTAACTTTGCTTTTTAAACTTAGTAAAAAAACAATGAGAAAGTTTTCGATTTTTTTAAAACTTCATTTATGTTTGATAGTATCATAGAGCAAAAAAAAAAAAAAAACTATTTTATAGAAACTTAATTCCATCATGGTTTACTTTGCAAGTAATATTTAGAAAATGTAGGCCATAGAAAAAGCAAAAACAATTTTCAACGTATTTCGTATAAAGGCGTATGATCCGGCTTGGTGTAGCCTATCCTGCCAATGCCTCTGAATTTAGTTTCTCGTCACTTTCTGTATATCGCAACAAACGCCTTGTGACGTCAAAAGCCGTCCTACAAACCACGCCCTTTTTCCGACGGAAATTTTCTTTCACGACAGCAGAAAGAAAATTCACTTTGTGCTGCAATATTATTAATATAAATATGGTAAGGCCGTGATAGCCTAGTGGTTAGGATGTCGGACTTCTAACCGGAAGGTTGTAGGTTCGATACACGACCCGCTGAAGACCCATGTACACTTGGGGATACTTGCATGTAAAATTCGTGGACCCCACTACCCCGGGGAAGGCCATCCCTAAGGCCTAGTGCTAACAGGGAAGGAGGTTGAAGGAGAAAAGTATAAATATAGGCATTCAGACAAGATTTTTCTCATAATATAATATATATATTAGTATAAATATTGTTTTACAGCGAAAAAAAAAAAAATGCATAAATATGTCTATCAACTAATATATAATGGCAGAACTATGTAGTAAAGCTGCATTAAATTCCTTCTCGGTCTCCGGCAGGCAAGGGGTTAAATTAATATTTCATTTTCCGGTCTTGAAATCACAACTTTTAGTTCTTTAAGTGTCTTAAGACAATATGTAGATTTAAAAATAGGATTATTTAATTGCTCGAAACTTCAGTACTGCTCTTGTTCTAACACAGTCTGTTATTCGGTTGCGCGAGCTTAAATTTATGCCACTCGATTCTTCCAAACGGAATCCTCCCACTCGTGTACGTACTTCATTGTTATAAAACACAAGCCCATAATTTCCTTTTCTCCATTTATCCCCTCCGAACGTTTTTCCTCCTGTCAGCTGCTACATTTCTTTCTACGTCTGCATCAATATGTCATCGCATGTGCATTTCCTTATGTCGGAGTGCTTCCAGCTCCCCACCCGAATCTAAGAATTCAGCGAAAACCATGTATAGATCATTTATCTTAAAGCGTCGTCGGTTTTAAATGTCTGCTATGAAAGAATTTTTTAGCCTCACAAGCATAAAAAATAAATAAAATAAAAGTGAACAATTATGCACCCCCGACTTCATATCACGTGGTTTATTAATCGAAGCTGTGTCAAACAACAAAACACGACGACAAATGCTTTAAGACGGAGTGACACATTCATGAGGTCAAAACTGATCTCTCGAAAGATGAGTTGTCGGTCTTACTGCTCGGCGGACATGTTTGTCTCGAACTTGCAGCTGAAACTGATTTAAAACGCGTTACAAAACAGCAACGTTTTTCAACCTTTTTAGTGTTGCAAGCCCCTTAAAACTGAAAATATACTTAGAAATTTTTGTACAATAATTTTGTAACATTTTTTGGTCTTCATCAGGGATTGCCGCCAGAGGAAATTCGGTTCCGTTTTCGGATCCTTCTTAAAATTTCAATCAATCAAAATGGACCCTTCACAAAATTCCGAGCTACCAAAACGTACTTTTCACAGGATTGTTTATTAAATAAACGGCAAATAATAATAACAAAAAATATCACTTTGTTTAAATTTTGAATTTTCGCAAAATGATTCGATTTCTCATGGAAATCTTTTTAAAACTCACAAAATCAGGGTCCTGTTTATAATGCTGGATTGACCCCTAGGGACCATCCATAAATGATCACGCTTTTTCCCAATTGAGAATTTTGCAGCTTAGCATTGCAAGCACACACGTTCCATAAGGGAAATTTATTATTTACAGATTAATAAATAATGATAATATAATTAAAAAAACTAACTTACACAAAAATTGCTTTATTTTCTTGAATTCCTTAAAACAAATTCATTTACAACTTTCCCAAAATTTAACTTTTTTACAAATTCCGATTCAATTGATAAGATTGCCAAAGATGTCAGTTTTTCTTGACCCAAAGTAGACTTTAAATAATTTTTTATTAATTTTAGCCTTGAAAAATATCTTTTAGCTGTTGCTACGGATATTGGTTGTGTTGAAATTACTCTGATTGCAGAGAAAAAAATTAGGATACAGTTGTGACAAATTATTTTTCTATAAGAACTGGGCTGTTTCCAGTATTGAGCAGTTGCCTGGCAAAATTCGATGGCAAATTATGAGTTCATCAAAAAAGTATTTTCTTTCAATGTCATCTTTTAAGACCTGACTTGCAATATGACAACAATTTTCTATCTCTGATAAGTTCTTAATATTGTTTGAATTATACAGAAAACCAAATGTTTTTTTCTGGGCATGAAAATTTTCGAATCTCTTCTCGAAAGATGTCATAGCATTATCGATCAGTACTGCGAAAAATTTAATTCTAAAATTATCTTCAGAAGACAGATTCTTCATCAATTCCTTCATACAGAAATTGTCTTCGTTTTCGTGCTACACGCCGACCGGAAGGCTATACACGAAGAAGACTTCCATTTTTAGAATTAAAAAAGAAAACAAGAATCAACTATCATACATTAATACATCATAATTTGCAAGATTGAGAAGAGGTACAAATACTCATGAAATAAAAGAAAAAATTACCTGTAATCCAATAAAAGGTTTGAGCGAAATTTGCCTCTAACACTTCCCATCTAGTTTTAACCTTCCATTTTCAGAATTAAAAAAGAAAAAAATCAACTTCGACATCATAATTTACGACATCATCTCAATTTTTATCGAGACATCATAATTTACAAGACTGAAAAGAGGTACAAGTAGTTTTGAAAGAAAAAAGAAAAAAACCTGTAATTTAATAAAAATTTTGAGCGAGCTTCACACCCTCTGACACTTCTGGACAAAAATCAAGCTTTTCATCAAATTTTGCTCCTCTCTAGTTGGATGTAACTAGTAAAGAGGCTAGAAGTGTCTCTAATATAAGTAACTAGTAGTTCGGGATCCCAGTTAAAAAACAATCCGTTCGATTCCGAGGAAAACGACAAAACAGCGAAGGAGGACAGTGACATTTCTGATTTAGCATTTTCGACCACACATTTGGTCGCAGTGCACCAGTCAATCATAATTAATCAGGTAATTGATTGATACTCCAAAATTAGTGCTTGCCTTTTAAAAGCCATCCGCCAGTGACATGTGTTTTAGCTTTAGTTTTGCCGATTTCCCTTCAGGACACTAGATCTTTCATTTCAAAGAGGAGAAGAGAAGACCAACGCGCTGGATAAAGATAAAAACTATTAATGCCTTTACCGACGGATCGTTAAACAAAACTTTGGAAAATGGAAGAGCGGGTATTAAGTTTATCTTCCCAGATGGTAGTGCTAATCATTTTAAACGTGGTGCTGGTAAAATTGCATCCAACTACACATGTGAACTCCTTGCCATCCAAGAAGCCCTAAATATATATTCCTGTTTCCAGGAAACTGAGAGAACTGGAGGATTAATAATCTTCAGCGATTGTAAAACTGCCCTCCAGGCAATTCAAAAGGGCTACACCAAGCAAAAGACACTATCCTGGAGAAACTCCATGATATGGGCAAACAATGTATTTTACAATGGATACCTGCACACGTGGGTATAGAGGGGAATGAGGCAGCCGATGTACTGGCTAAGGAAGCGAGAGACCTCAATGAAGGAAAATTTCCCCTTGTCACCCTCAATGACATAAATGCAGTGGCAAAAGCAAAGCTCAAGGACAAGACCATAAAACTGAAACATTAGATCTGCGAATTAACAACAAGCAGATCACTTGCCAAAACTCTAATAAGACTGAGAACTGGACACCTTAGGGGAATGAAAATTCAGCCGGATGGAACGAGAACATACCCCAGCTGCAAAAACTGTAACACGGAACTGAGTCCCGAACACGTCTTCTCTTGCCCGGCCATCTTGGCGAGAATTCAACAGATTATCGACTCTCCTTACGAGGACCTTTATTCAGGCAATTGCCTTCGCATAGCTGAGACTGTGTGAACCGTACATGGCCCTATTCGACATTCCAAATCCACTATCCATAGACAAGATGACAACAAGAACAACAACAACCGAATTCAGAAGACAGAACTATTTTAGCCCTTTGGCTCTGTGTGCTTGGCCCGGCCCTCGCCCTTGAAAAATGTCGAAATGTCATGAGAACGAAACCATTATCAAAAAGGGTATGCTTCCCCTAGAAAGCAGTCATACTCACTAATATTTTAGAAAGAAAATTGAAATTTTTTGGTGGGAATTCTGTATCTTTCTTTACCGTAGTTAGAGTAATTGCCACATATACCTGGAATTAAATATTTTAAACAGAATTTGTTTTACATGGGGTGTATAGTCTTGTGCTTTCTTTTTATTTTAGAAATAAATTTATTGGAGACTTTAAATTTACTAGGGGCAAATGGCAAATGCCCTCACGAGGCTGTTCAGCGGAGCCGCTAGTTCCATTGCTTGTTTATACAGGTATATCCTCAACCTTTAAGAATGGCGTGGCCCTGCCCGCGAATTGTTGCAATTTTGGTACGCCATTCTTTCTCCTGGTCGAACCGAAATGCCATCAAGGCCTAAAATTTCCTTTGTTGAGTTTACAATTTGGTAGTGGAATATGAAGAAATCAAAATGTGCACTTCAAAAGACATGTATTTTTTTAATTGATTTTTTAATTGAAAACACATATTTTAAGGTACTCTTACACACGCCTTGTAACCTTGTTAAACTTACTTTTTTTTTTTTTTTTTGCTGCTTGGTTTTTTTTATGTTAAAATTATTATTAATCTTTTTATTTTCGCCTCGAAAAATTTAAGCATGGGCACGTTAAGCGCGGGGCCTCCTATTGGGAGCAATCGGTACAAACGGCAATGTAACACTATGAGCGGAAATGAGATTTTTATTTCTATTTTAAAAACATTCAACTGCCAATGCCAATAGAATCAAGAAAATTTCCACAACTTTATTGATCTAAGATCTGATCTATTATACAAACATATAGAAAAACAAATAAAATTTTCTCTGTCTCCTTTTTCTCTTTCTCCTATCGTTTTTTTTTTTTTTTTTAAGATTGAGGCGCGGGGGCCTAGGAGAAGCCCGGGGCCCGGGGCGGCTGCCCCGCTTGCCCCGCCATTTGGCCGGCCCCGGATCTCCCTCCCCCTTTGTCACAAAATTTAACACTTCAACATACATATTCCCTTGTCACGTGCCACGCTATGTTCCGTAAGCATGATGTCACACTTCTTGTTGCCCCTCCCCTCTCCATGTCACAATTTCACGAACCCCTCTCTCCCCTCGAAGAAGCATGACATCATTTATGAATGATCCCCTATTAATTTAAGATTTTATTTAATGAAATGATGCTCTAAATTATTTGGTCAGACTGAGTCGGAGAGATTGAGAAGCCATATTAAACAATAATGTCTCAGTTATACATCGCGATGCATAAGTGAGACTTTATTATTGTGCGTTGGCACAAGGAACCGACCAAGAAAAACGTATTAGTGAGAGAGAACAAGGGGTCATTCATAAATTATGTCACGCTTCAAGGGGGGAGGGGAGTTCAAGAAACTGTGACCGTTTGTGACAAGTAGAAGGGAGGGGGTAGAGCAAGAAGTGTAACATTACACGCTTTGGTTTCTATAAAGACATTTAAAATTAGAAAATTAAATTATTTTTAAAGTTTTTCATGATTTGATTTTAAAGTTTCATTGATCATTTTGTATCGAATACGCCGATGCTGATTAAGGTTTAAATTTACTTGATAAAAGTTTAAAAGGAAATTTTCTTAGGCTTACACTTTTAAGATAAAATTGCGTGGGTCATTGTTTCAGAGTTCGAACAATTAATATATTTTGTTGTTCTACACTAATTATCTTTTGTGTTGTAAACCTTGACCTCGTTTCATGCAAATTAATCACACATGTAATCATTATTGTTATGCTCACACATGTCATTAAAAGTTCAAAAAGAAAATTAAACACGAAATTTATAACGCAATGCTTTCTTTCTGAACTGTAAGTATATATGCTTATGTCACATAGCGTGACATGTGACAAAAGGGGATAGGGGGGTATGAGGAAGTGTGAGATTTTATGGCAAACAGGGGAGGGGAGTCAGGTATATTGAAAAAAAGTGTTACATCAGTTATGAACGGTCTCCTATAAATTAAATTAAATTTTATTTTAGATGAATTTAAGTTTAAAGATAAATAAAAAAGCAGAAAAATGTAAAATTATTGTTATTTCATTCCAATGAACAAATTTTAATTTTCCATTGAAAAACAATGTTAACAGAAATAGAGGTTGTTAATTCTCGGTAATAAACTTTTGGAGATTATTTTCGAGAATAATCTTAAGAAGGTAGGCTCTCCTATATTTGGGTTGCAATAATGTGACAATATTACACATTTAAGTTGTGAATATAAAACTTCAAAATAAATAAATACTTCATACAATTTGCAAAATATGTATTACGTTTAATGAATTAGTCTAAAAAAACCTGATTTTTAGGTTTTTCTCCAAGCAGAAGTAGCTATTTAAACATTAACATTCTTTGAAGAACGTTTGTTCTTAAACAAGTTGGAATGTCTATAATTGCTCGCAAAAGTACTATAAATCGGTTCTTAAAAACAATTCGGTGTGTTTTCATTTACAGTTCTGGTGCAAAGGATGTCTGCTATAATATTCTAAAAAACTAATTGTATGTAAATTAAAACTAACCATATTTAATTCTATTTTTTGCAATAGCTTAAATATTAGCTTTTTTTTAGCTCCAACTTTTAAGTTGTTTTCTCTGTAACATACATTTAAAAATTAATAATAATTTTAAAATAGCTTTGATTGGTAAGCACTTACTCAACTACTTTATTGCAAAGCTTTTAATCAAATGGCCGAAATCTTTTACATTTCTTTAAAAATTTTATTCCCAATGAAATTATCATTAAAAATCGTAAAATACTCAAAAATGAATTTATTTACATGATTTGACAATGATGATTGAATATTATTTCATAATATAAAGTTCATAGTTACTTTTAAGAAAGAGAAATATTCTCGATTATTCTCCAACTTTCAACTTTAGGAGAATATGTTTAGGATAACCCCCTTCGAGAATATTATGTGAATCGCATCTCTAAACAGAAATAAAATAAAATGAGTAAACATAAATTTAAAAAAGTTTACACTGGATACACGTTTTGCATTTTTTTTTTTGAAAAGTGCTTCGAAAGTAAAGGTTTTTCACATTATTTACAATAATTTTTTTAATCTCACTCAAATGTTTATGCATTAAAATAAATGCATCAGCATTTTGTATAAGATTATTTTTGGAGAAACAGAAGTTTAAAAAAAGGTAGAAAAAAGGGAGAAATATATATGAAAGAATTTTGCCGATAAGTAAAATTTCGCTGTACTAAGTTATAAGAAGGGGTGGCAAAATTAATAATTTCAAACACAGAGCAGGGGTGCTCTAATGGGTGGGGGAGGATCTCCCCTCCCCCAGAAGGCACTGTGTATCCGGTATCCGACCGATTTTTAAACATTCGAAATCTTATCCGGCCACTGTACAAAAGATCCGACTATGCGGTATGTCAGTTTCGATTTTAAAATTTAAAATTATGTTTTGAAAATACATGTAAATTAAACTTATTACATACTTGGAAGCTGTAGGACGTTAAAAAATGCACAGAATTTACCCGTTTCAAAATATCAGAGCCGGATATCCGGTACGGACCCGTCATCAGATAGCCGATATGCGGCAAAATCAATATCCTGGCAAGAAAACGGGACTGTTGACGTTCTATATTGAACTTCCCTGAGATGTGGGACAAATTCTCAAAATACGGTACTGTCCCGTAACGCGCGGCAGCCCTCGATGTGATTGTAGCATCATTAGCAAAATACATTACAAGTACCTGAACATGCGAAACTTTTTATTTTTTAATTTAAATTTCATAGCGTGATCGGAAATGCCAAATCTGAATGTCATTCCTCTAATTTGCTATCACCGTATTTGAGCATTTCATGCATGCTATCGGATCCATTAACTCCAGATAATAGAATAATTATCCAGTTAATTAAAACGACAACATTAAGACCGAATGGCGCTTTTTTCTAACTTGTTCAGAATTTCCGTACATTTATCATTTTGCATTAGCTTGTGTTAAAATAATAAATCAGAAATTTGCACATTATTATTGTGCCCTAATGATTTCCTAATGGCTTGGCAAGGTGCCGAGCTTATCTATAATTACTTCATTAGCTTGTCTTTACAAGTTCTTACGTTGAAGTTAATAAAAGGTGCTGTAATAAACTATCTCCCATTTTTGTTCACGAATAATTTGTCGCTGTAATCAATCTGGAATCATAAATTTTTTATCCCCACTCCCCTCACCAGTTTAGTTCAATCATCTTGTATTTAGAATGTTTGGTTTGTTTCGTCCGAAGATTCCAATCGATTGCAAAGCAAAAAATTCTAAATTTAGAAATTTTGCTCTAAAAAATAATGTATCACAAAATTCAAAATTCTAAAAAAATAATAATAAATCCCTGGGTAAGGGGGTCTGCGAGCACCCTACCTCGGTCTAATTTCCGATTTCACTCAAAATTTTTCTAGTCATATAATGTTTACTGTTTTTGTATAACAAGATTTTCTCGGAACTGAAACGGATGTAAAGCGAAAAAAAGTTGTTATCCACTGCTCTTTTTTGTTTATTACAGTAACCCCTCTTTATATCGCTCATTCGGATATATCGCGCTTTTTCTATGTCTCTCACAATTGTTTGAGGTTTTGTAAGTAAAAATATCGTATTTGGAAAAAACTTACACTAAATACGAACGAATAGTGTAACCACGTAACTACAATGCAGTTCGACCAGTTTCGACCGTTAATATTAAGCGGAAAACAAGTGTTAAACGAAAAGCGACGGCAAACGACTTAGGACTCTTGTTTCACCAAAAAGCAATAGAAATACATTCTGAATTCATATTGTAAGAACTGTTTCATGAAAATAGCAATTGGTAAGTTTAGTTTTATGTGCTATTTTTATTAAGAATATTAATGTTGTCCTTATGTAAGATTAAATTAAATTTTTTGCGTTGACACTCAATTTACTTGCACTTTTTGAATTATTTCTGACAGTATCGGTTATATCGTGCATTCGGATACATCGCGCTTTTTTGCTGTCACCCTACAAGCGCGATATAACGAGGGGCTACTGTATTATTTTGCTCATGAACTCAAAAATAAACAAATAAAGGAATAGTTTGTTTCGAAAAAAAAAATCTTTTGTTCGTAAGATTTCGACAAACACACCGCATTCCAAGTAAATAGAATCTTTTTCCAGTTGAGACGAAAACTTATATCTTAGCACAATGGACAGCATCGAGCTTGAAAAAAACCAACTGCACAAAGCACCGTATACTTTTACTGAAAAATGATGAAGCGCCTTCTGTTCTCTACATAGTTTTTTCATCTATTTTATGGATTTTTCATATATTCTTTGCAGTTATATTCACTTCACTTACTTCGAAATGCATTAAAAATTGCAAGTATTGCAGTACTGAGAATATTAAATACAGTTGAACTTGTTTAATACGACATGCCAAAAATTCGCGAAATTGTTCGTATTAGCCGTTATTCGCAACAACCGTGAATAAGTAAAATTCTGTTTAAAAAAAAGAATCAGAAATGCATGCTTATATTTAAAAAATAATGACTACTTTTTATAATAAAAAGTAAAAAATAGTGAAAACATATGATTTATTATTACTAATATACACTTTTAAATCTTACTAGTACATTGAGAAAAAGTGAACTTTCCTTTTAAAATTTAATAATTATGGAAAAAATCCTTAATGGTTAGTTGTTTTTTAGGTAGATTAAATTTTATCATACGCATATATTGCCTCAAAATGCCTAAATGCCTAGTGACATTTGTATATTGTCATTTTCTGGAAGCATCTCATAAAAGTTCATTAAAGTACCTAAAGCTTCTTCAGCTTTGCTATAAGCTATTGCTACCCAGAAAGATTCAACGTATGATTCGAAATACGTACTTGGCGTTTTACAATGACTCAAAATAACCAACAATTTCTTTTAAAAAAAATTAATTATTTGCAATCGAGAAAATTTTTTGTGAATAGGTCAAAAATGTTGTTTGTCTCAGACGAAATTCTTGTATTTTAGCCTTCGTAATATGCGTGAGATATTTTAGTGTAATTAAATACTAGTAAACCAAGCTTGATGAACAAAATGTTCGTTTTAGCCGTGATTTCGTATTAACCGTGTTCGTATTAAGAAAGTTCAACTGTATCTTCAAAAATAATGTTGCACTATTACTGCCGAATCCTTAAAAAAATATCCTCAACGAAAATAGTGGCATTAATTACAGTAATGATACAATAATGTTAACGAGAGAGGTGAAGGAAGGCCGTGGAGGCGTGAAAAATTCCTGTGACATTTCTTGCTTCAATTCTTTCCTCTATTTTTTTTTTTTTTTTTTTGTCTGTCGTCTGCTTTTATTTGTCGTTATGAAAATCATTCACATTTCGAATTTGTATGTACACAAAGTATGGGACTGAAAAGTCTTTGCATCCCTCTTTGCAATAATAGATGGAATGTTTCACTCAGAAATGCTTACAGTAAATGTTTATTTATTTGTAAAATCTTATTCCCAGATTTTCATTTCTTTTTTCTTTTTGCTGTTAAGATTTCATTGTTCTTATTTTCAACGTCAAAATGTACTTTTTGCAAGGGAAATTTGTAAAACAGTTACGTAATAACAGGGTAATCATAGACTTGAAAATGAAATTCCCAAAATCACTTGTTACCTAGCATCGTTTTCCTAGAAATAGAACAGGACTAGAGAATCTTTAGTCATATGTACTTCAATTTTGGGCATGTACTTACTGTGTACTGATTTCATTTTAGTTGATTGCATTGAACTGTGAAGTTATCCGTTCCAGACTGAAAGCGGAAATTATGGAAATGTCAGAGAATTCCAGTCAATCAAAACAGACCCTTCGCAAAATTCCGATCTACCAAATCTTACTTGTTGCAGGATTATTTATTAAATAAGCGGCAAAAGATAATTAAATTTTTTACCTCTGCATGTTTAAATTTCGAATTTTCACAAAATTTTTGATTTTTTTCACAAAAATCTTTTTTAAAATTCACAAAACCCGGTCCCTGTTGAAAAATCCTGTTATCGACCCCTGGCTTAATAGGGGACAAGGGGACAGTCAGAGTTAGGTGCTCGTAAAATAAGACATTAATATCTTAATATCCGCTCATGATTGCACAATGTCAAATCGATCAAGTGAGATTAGCCATAGATAAGCACTGCATATCAAATATAAAATGATTTTTTAAATATTTTCTTCAAATTGGTATGCCATGACTATCATTCATAAAATCAACATTGGGATTTCACTATTTGTAGGATCGTCGCTGTTGATGTTGGCTAGCTGAAAAAAACGAATAATTTCTTTACGTGATATAAAAAAAATGCTTTTAGAGATGACAGGATACCCTCAGCACTTTATTAATTTTAGAATACTAACGGTACTTGTGGAGGGAGGACTTTAATTAATGTGTGTGTTTGAAAGAGAAGAATTTTTTTTTTTTTTTTAATTTTTTTTAACACTCTAAAAAAATCCTTTTTGCAAAAGGGATGAATATGCTGGCAAAAGAGAAGTAGAGTCATTAACTCTTTTATTGCAATCCTAAGTTCGAAGTTAATTTCTTTGTCTATTTACGGGCATGAAGAGATGACGTTGAAACCCACGTGCACTAACTACAACGCCCACGAACACTTTTGTGAGACATGCGGGTGTGGTTTATTTGTCCCTCGTTTATCTCCCTTTTCCCCCCTCCTTCCCCCAAAACGTTTTCCTTGATCGTAAAAGCATATTGAAAGCGAAAACAAACAAAACTGGAAATTTTGCGCACTTTTTTTTAACAGGTTTTTGCTTAATTGAATTTACGCTCTAACTGGCCAGGGTCTCTCTGTCAAAGAATATATAAATATATATTATACATTATATATATATATAATATACATGTATATATATATTTGAATTGTGCAATATTAAGTCTTTATTATAATAATTATTTTACTTCTTGCATAGATTAATTTCATGTGTGGGGGGAGGGTGTTCTGTGTCAATAACATGTACACTATATAATCATTGAACGGAATTTTCGTCCCTAAAAATTCTGATTAAATTTAGAAAAAAAATATTAAAACCAAATTTATCAGCAATATGAAAGACAAAGATTTTGACGAAAGCTAGTCTAACTAATCTTTTTTTGTGTTCTTGCGATTGCTATACGTGCTCGTGCTTCGGTGTGTGATCTTTTATTTATTTTAATTAAATTATTTATTTGTTTATTTTTCTCCTTTCCTCTAGATTGACAAATTTTCTATACTTTTCAATCTATTTCAGCATTTTTTTATATTCCATTCGTGTTCAAGGCTAAAACTTACTGCAGTAAAAACTAGTGGTGTAACTTGTAAAAGCTGTATTTTTAAGATTGTTGCAAAGCTTATTTTATTTGTTTGTTAATTGATTTATTTTGTTTTTCTTTTCTCTGTCGAAGCAATATGTCATCTAAAACATTATTGTTCTCTTCCATATCATTTGATAGATCATAATCTTTCGAGAGAGACGTCCAACTGCAAAATAAGTCCTTATTTTGTCATTTTCATGCTTTTATTTTTCCTCTCTAGCCATAACCTGTAACTTCACTATTCCGATTTTTATGACATCGTAAACATGGCCATTAGACGAGTTAACTGAGATCTTTAGCGCTACCGGTTTTACCTTAATGGCATTATTTCTCTTCTGTTTTAGGCAAACAGAATAGAACTCATAAAAGTAAAAACCGAAACATTCGACCCAAGTGTTTAAATCTACTGCGTCAAAGCACTGCGAGGGGAGGGGGGAGGGACACACTGTAGTTGACAATGAAGTTCGGTTCTACTTAGATACAAACGTTATTTATGACAGACGTTTTTACTACTTTTCCAAAAGCTTTAAAAATGCATTTCTGCCTTCTTATGAATTACATTTTATCAGCGTCTTTCTATCAGCGAAAGAA
Organism: Octonoba sinensis; assembly: GCA_038502835.1. Lineage (NCBI taxonomy): Eukaryota > Metazoa > Arthropoda > Arachnida > Araneae > Uloboridae > Octonoba > Octonoba sinensis. Next base: position 70,487,877 of record CM076604.1, read on the forward strand.
CTACTTCCGCTCTTCTATTGAAAATGGAGCCATTTTGAACGTTGCTCTTGTCTTATAAAAGCTTAGAATGTCTGGTTCAATTTTTTTTTTTCTCATGATAGTAGGCGCTTTTACTAGTAGTTAGATAGATGTATAATGATTTATTGTAGAAGGGGGCTATTCCCTTGGAAATTAGAGACACTTTTGTTCCATACGTAATAGCTAATTTCATTAAAAATCATGACTCAAAAATGTAACGTAATTAAGTTTATAAAGAAATCACACATACACTTGTGGTTCCTTACGCAAAAAAATTTGATTATTGCCTGTTTTCATGGGTGATTCTTAATCCGAAATTCTCCGACATTTCCAAAAATTTTCGAGAACCTGTTCCGAAAATTAAATATTAAATTATTTTAAAAAAAAATCGGTTTCCCGAAATTTTTTAAGGTTTCTTTGACGAATAATATCTGCTTTACTCTCTACATTCAGGCGAGGAAAATATTTCGTACTTGTTTTTCACTTTCAATACAATAACGTTTCTGGGGGAAGAAAGGACTTCAATATTAGACCTTTCATTTAATTACTTGAAGGATTATTTTTGAGCTTTATATCAAAGGCGATTCTGGTCCGAAATTTCCGAAAATTTTTGAGGACCTGATCCGAAAATTGAAAATTAATTCGGTTTTCGGAATTAATTTTTCAATTAATTAATCTTAAGATTTGTTTGGTGATACAGAGTTGCCAACTCTCCCAATTATAAAAGGAGACTACCACTTTTGAGCCACTCTCCCGATCTTCGGCTTTTTAGTTTATTTCTCCCGTTTTTTTTAAATTGTTCTTAATTATTTCCCATCGTTTTATAATTAAGCTTAATGTTTTGATTTATGAGCAAAATTCTTGGCAACCAATATTATCGCTTCGCAACCGTTCGCAAATTTTTTTATTGTATTATGATATGTAATTTTATTAGAAATTTCCAAAATCAATATGGTCAACAAAATCCCCTATCTTAAAGTCATAAAATAAATACCGCGAACCATGGCTCGAAAATGATATTGCCCGACGTGCTCACGGCATGTAAAAATTCCGATCGGGCATGAATCTTCTACCCCTTACATGCCCGGCAGGGAATGTATATTTTTAATCAAATGCCAAAACTGTTGCCAAAACTTTAATATTTTGACGTCTTATTACTTATTTGTAATGTAATCTTTTAATGATTTAGATTAACATTAAAATAAATCTTGATTCAGATATAAAGCTGTTAATTTAATTTTTTGTCTGATTTATGTTATACGAAAATTTCAAATGTTTTTATTAATATGCAATAAAACAACTTCTGGGCATGTAATATTTTAGACAAACATGCCTGGCAGATCATGTAAAACTTTAAAAACTGTTCGAACAGAGGTAGAATGAATGTATTTATAATAAAACTATCAAACAGAAACCAACCGATTTTTTTTTTTTTAAAGGCGTAAGCAATCTTACTGTATTGATCGCATATTTTTCCCGAAAAGGGGGGGGGGGAGGCGGAAAATGTTATATAAATAGAGTGTTCATTTTCGCGGAAGTGGGAATGGATATCGCGGAAACGGGAACCAAATTTCGCGCAAGCGGGAATCGCGGAACTGGGAAGCACCCTCTTTAAAATTGCATCCCCCCCCCCTTTTTTTTAACACTTAACATGAAGTTGATATTTTCAAAGTTACACATTTAATAGGGTAACTTCTGATTTTTGAGTGGTGACAGTGTAATCATGAATGCAAACACTGGATTTATATTTTCCATAGGTATTTTCTGTACATTTTATAACTTATTTACAAAGACACCTGTATGATTTTTCCTAGAAAATTGTGCCCTCCTGTTCGTGTTTAGATCTTGATGTCACAAATATTGCTGTTTTATGTTAAAACATTTCATTCATTTTTATTCTTTTGTTTAGGTATCCTGTTCAAAATAAATGGAGTGTAGATGTAAGGACAAATACATTGGGAAGCGTATTTATATGGAAACTACAGAATGAAAAGAAAGTGACCGCTGTACCTGAAGTAAGAAACAAATTACTGGCATGTTGTTAATTCATGATATAAAATTTTAACCTGTTTTCCAGTACATAATCTAACTTGTGTCTGAAACTCAATTTGTACAAAAAAACAAGTAGCTCACATTAAATATTTAGATTTAAAGTTCTTTAGTATGAGCAAAATTCAGTTGTAGCATAAAAATTTGCAGATTTGTTTTTTTATTTTTACTTATTCCTCCTGGAATTTTGTTGGTGAGATGTAAGGCATTTTCTTTAGCCAGATCAACTGAAAATTAGCATGTCACAGCCACCATGAAGCTTTCTTCTGCAGCCTTCATATAAAGAACACTCTGAATTTTAAAATTATCAAGGCTCACCCCACCCCTTTGGAATGATCTTTGAAATGTAAAAGAGGTCAAGGAAGATTAAGTTACTCAAGTTGCATGCCGTAATAGCCTTGAATTATTTATGAAATTTGGAGGGAAAACCCAAAGAGAAACAAAGGATTATGGTTGACAAGGCAGTTAAAATTGAACACAGCAAGAAAGATTTTTAAAAGAAGAAATATTTTAATCTTATGTTTTATTAATATACTTCTTATTTCGTAATACAGTACTGTATCATCTCACAATCTTCAGCTTTTTAGTTTATTTCTCCTGATTTTTTAAAATTGTTCTTAATAATTCCCCAATGTTTTAAAATTAAGCTTAATGTTTTGATTTATGAGCAAAATTCTTGTCAACCAATATCATTGCTTAAAAGCAAAAACTTCTTTTTTCTTTTCGAAATGGAGTATTAATTGAGTTTTTCATTTTTACATTCTCTCCAACAATGTAGTTTTTATGTAAACAAAATGAAATGTAATATTTTATGCTTATTTTGTTAAGCTTTATAATATTTTAATTACATGCTTTAAATTTTCAGATTTATTTATCTAACAAAATTTTACCTGGCCGATACAAGTTACAGCTTGAAGTCTTAAATGGTCTTGGATATTTGCGAGAGTCAATGATATTTGAGGCTGCAGTTGCTTTGCTTCTTCTAAATTACACAATCACAGATTTCTTTAACAATGAAGATGGCATCATTACTTTGCATATCAATCGAGTTACACCTGTGCCTAGTATCTTCATTGATTTTGGAGACAATGTTACTTGTAATCTTGATTTTAAAGAATGCAGTTTTGAGTATGAGACAGTGGAAAGCACCCTGATGGTGAAAATTTCTCATACATACACTTCTTCAGGAATATTTTATGTTTATTTTAATGCATCAAGTAATACTTATGGAACTTTTGAACAATCTGATACAATCATAGTGGAAGAACATATTGATGGAGTGGACTTACTTCTTCTGTCTTCTACAGTTGTTTCCCTCTTTGAAAAAGTCGTTGTAATGTGCACCGTAAGAAAAGGAACAAATTTGAATTTTGAATGGGATTTTGGAGAATACATGGATGACCAGTACACTACAGTACACAGGTATATAATTTTGCATAAATTTGTTAAGGTATGAAATATATTATGCAGGGCTTGTGCCTGAGGGAATTCGGTTTGTTTTCGAACTCTTCCCAAAATTCCAATTTTCTCTTCACAATCTTCCACAAAATTATTCACAAAAATTGGACCCTGTTAAAAATACTAGATCGACCCCTGTATGCATATTATTTCACTCCAAGATGTCAAGATGTTTTTTTTACATTGAAACATTGACTGCAGATGAAACTATTTACTGTTACATCAGTCAATGGGTGTAAATATTTGCCTTTATTATGCTTTGTGATAATGGCATTATTACATTACTACATTTTAATATTTCATAATTTATTGTATTTTTAATCTGTTGAAAAATACAAGAAAGGCTACTAGTACTACCCTTTTAAAAAATTATCATTCTTTCTATTCTTATATATAAGGTTTTTTTTTTTTTTTTTTTTTTTTTTCAAATTTGTACTGTTTACTCGCATGCTTTAATAATATTACATATTTTTGTGTTTTACACATTTGTATTACTATGTATGTATTTTTTGTAATATAATTGAAGCAAACTCTACAGTATTAGATCAAGAAGTTAATCCACCATTATGCAAGATTTTTTCCCCATGTACCAAAATTGATTTTATAACATTGCCAATCTCTCTCTCTCTCTCTCATTTAGCATCAACTCCACACATTGTTTCAAATATACCTTTTGGACTGCTAAAGCAAATGACTCGGAACAAATACTTTATTTTAAAATTATTTGATATTATTATAGAGTGTCAAATTCTATCCCTCAAATTGTTAGGTGTTAATATGTCAGTAAATTCCAACTGTTAATGTCTTTAATATGAAAACTTTAAAATCAATCAGATTTTTCACTTTGTAAGCATACAGCTTCAGTAAAAACAAAATTTAGAATTGAATTACAGTGAAAGTCCTCCTAATATAAAATTAAAATATGTAACAAAATTGTACAAAAGCTCTTAATTTTACGCAGAATATATTGAGGTGGCAATTGTTTATTCAATGAGAAAGAAATTTTGTTTACTTTTTATCTCTTGTTATATGTTTTTGAAATGCATGAAATTTACATCTTAATTTTGATATTTTTCTTTGAATATTAAACATTTTAATTTTTCAAATCATTCTAAATAGCTGGGTTGTGTCATTCTGGTTACATGTTTCGACTTTTTATGTAGAAATTTAAAATAAAAATAAAGAAAGAAACTGATTTCATGTGTAATCTTAATTTTTCATTTTGCTTGAAAGATAGCCCAGAATCCATAACATGTTTATGTGTATCCAACAACATTCTCACCCAATCTATAACTAAATTCTTTTATATTTGTATTTTTAGCTTTGCCAGAAACAGTACAGCTTATCATAGTTATGGCATTGCTGATACCTACAATATATCGGTTGCTGTTTACAACAATTATGAAGAAATTACAATCTTTCTCAACCAATCCATTCAAGCAGTAGAAGAGATCAAAGATTTGTATCTTCAACCCCTTTCTGGGTTCTATGCTGTGCCTCTGTATGTCTCAAAATTGAATAGTGAGGCTGGTAGTGGCCAAGACTATGCGACTGATCCTATCAAGTTTAAGGCTTCTGTGTGGCGAGGATCTGATGTCGAATTTCTGTTCGACTTTGGTGATGGGACAACGGAATTGGTGTCTTCTCAACCTCCAATGTGGGATTTCACTTATGCCATTGTTAAACACACATATTTTTCTGGTGAGTTAAGAGCGTTTTTTTAAAAATTTATATGGGTAATTTAGATTTCCATTGTACAACATACATTTGATTGAGGATGTTCCAAATGAGTAATATATATGTATATACAGTAGCCCCACTATCATTAAAATGGGGGGGGGGTGTTCACCTTGGATTACACCCTTTGGGGATGACACCCAAAATGAATTTGAGAGTTTCAGAAAAATATATCTGCTTCAAATGTACATTTTTTCGCAATATATTTTGACTGTACTTAATTTATTAGTATACCCACATCATGCTTTTCCTCCTCCAAAAAAAAGCACTTTCTTTTATACATTGATTATCCGTTAAAAATGAAACACATTCCTTAAATGGGTTCAAAATGTCTGGTTTAATACTGCTTTTCCCCCAGGCGCTATTTGAGAGGCATTCTGTATGTGTGGCAAAGCTTTATAATATTTTCTTGAGTGTTCAAAAAAATTTAATACACCAAAATTCGACTAATTTTTAACAATATTTTTAGCAAGCTTAAATGCAGTGCTGGGTCTGGAGGGAGCTCCTGTCTCGGGTTGTTTGGGCTTCAGTGAATTCAAATGTGGTGTCAGAGTTGGATCCAAGAAGGGCAATGACCCTCTTAAAGTGTTCACAAAAAAAAAAAATTGCGGTTCAATTTTGAAAAACTTTCTGAGGAATGTCTCTGACCTTCCCCCCTGAGTTATTTTTAAAGGCTGTATTTTTAGAAATTTCGATGTAATGCCCACAATATATTTCATACACAACCTTCACCAAAGATACATCAAATAGTTTTCGGACAAAAAACACCAACCCCGATCCCCCCCCCTCGCTTAGCGTTATATATATATATATATATATATTGTGTGTGTGTGTGTGTGTGTTTATCTGTAGACATATATATAGAGAGGGGGTTTACCGCCTCCCTCCTCAAATTATTCAAAATCATACCATTAGCCAGAACGAACATACAAATTCCCACATCAAACCCTTATACTAACATTGGGTCTCCTAAAATATTTCTTTATGTATGAAACATATATGCGTGACATATATAATTATGCATTCTATTTACAATTTTTTATTCCTGTATCGTTTTTCCTTTTTCAGAAGGAGCATATGATGTTTTTGTGACAGCTACAAATTTGTTACATTCAGTTAAGACAAAACTTGATCATCCTTTTTATGTTCAATTTGCTCCTGAAGGACTTAAGTTGAATAAATTGTATTACATTGTTGAATATGGAAGCAATTTGACTTTGCGTGCATCTTTAACTCGTGGAACCAATGTCTCATTTAATTGGAATGTTGGAGATGAGCATTTCACTAATATTGGTAATAAACTATTACAATTTTAATTTATCACTTTATTAGTATTTTTTAATTGTAGTAATGCAAAAAAAAATCAAGATATATGTTCAATTAGTTGTTTTGTGTTCTTCTAGGTGCTACATTATTTCTCCAAAATATTAATCCTGGTATCTATGAGGTTATTGTTGAAGCATACAATGAAGTTACAGATTTCTCTTCAAAGTCTTTAAGTAGACCTACATTTTCTTCCAAAATATATGTTCAACAAAAACTTCAAGGTGTGTAATAATTAAAATATTGAAAAATGACACTATTTTGCTGTTTTAGTTGATAAACAGAGTTATTAAAAAGAAGTCCTAGTTTCATACTTCCCTGAAATGGTATTTCTCAACAGCAACACATGAGGTTGAGGGCTCTCGGCTCAAAGTGCCCCACTTCAAAAAATAATTCTGAATTTTCTGCTCCCTATTGAATAGTCCCTTAACTTTTGGTTTTCTGTATTGCTGCCAGTGGTATCTGTTTATGTACATGCATACAATTGTTGTGATAAGTATGGGAGTCTAGGATTCTGAGCCAGTCTTTATACTTACTGTCTTGAATAATAGGATGGGCCGGAAAAAAAATTCTTTCAAGTCTTAGGGCAGTGGAAAAGTTGCGAAATGGGGAGGAAAAGAAATAAAATCTGTTTACATCTTCCGCTTACACATGGGGTGTAAAGTTCGCATTTTTATGATAATTTTTAATGTTTTTAAACTGGTTTCTTCCTGAATGTAATACTTCAAATCCTTATGTATTAGAACTACAGAAAATCATTTGTAAATACTATTTAAATCCACCAACATCTTCTGGTGGTAAATTACCTCCAAAGTTGATGATATTTTTTAAAGAAAACAAATTACTAATAAAGGTAGATACCAGATCAAAGGGGGAAAATAGTCTCAACCTCTCAGTTTTTTTCCTTTATTCAACAGAAGCTTAAAGGTTTGAAAACAATTTATTTTAGTCCATTAGTAATATTTATAAACACATTTTTTTAATAAGGTTTTTCCAAATTTTAGAGCATGGCGTGGAAGTTGCAGAACAATTTTGTTTCTTTTTCACTCTTTTTTACTATCCCCAATTTGTAACTGTCCGTGGTATTAAGAAAAGTGAATAAAAATTAGTTTTTTAGACCCCACCCTATTAAATAATGAAAGAAAAAAAAAGAAATTTTATTTGATGTGAGGAAATAAGTTTACCAACTTGCTGTTTAAATAACAACTGGTGCTTAATTGAAGTGGTAAAGGTTGGATATATGAAATTACTATTGTGATCCAACAGATAAATTTATGAAGTAAAATAGGCCCATTTGGTATGGAACCTTTTTCCTTTTTCTAGTCATCAATTTTCACACTTCTTGTTCTGTATGTAAGTGTAATGCATTTGTTTTCATCACTGGAAGGTGGATTTTTTTGTTCAACCTTTATCACATACTTCAACAAACACAAACGAAAGCTTTTTTTTAACTTTAGAAACAAGAAGCAACAAAAAGTAAAATGCTTACAAATATTATACAAATTTTCATTTTGTTTTCTTTTATGTGTTGATAAATGTTGAAATTACAAAACAACATAAGTATTCCAACTATTTTTTTTCAGAGTCTCTTTGTAAAGCCCTTGTGAGTTTCATGTGTCTTGTCTAACTTATGTGCCTTTGTTTCTACTGGTATTCATCATGCTTAAATTATGTCAGAAAAGCTAACTTTTTTTTCTTTCCAATGGGGCTGCGTATGGTCACTAACCTTTGCAGACCTATTGTGTACCCCGGTAATCAGCATCCATTTTTTCAAGTAGCACCATTGTCGGTGAATGCCCTTGTCACTGAGAATTTGGACGCTCAGTTACCCCTAGAGGGCGGCACCTGAGCTCTCATTTGATGCAAACTGCACTAGGTATTTAATTTAACCGAGAGTATCCAAGCCGAACGGATACTCTTGGGATCTTTAACATGCCGCACAATCATGCGACATGGACGCAGATAATTTTCTGCATCTTGAAAATCCACCGACTTGGGCTACGTTTGAACCTGCGATCTTGGGCGTACGAGACCTGCGTCTTACCACTACGCCACCCTGACGACAGAGAAAAGCTAACTAACTCTTCATATATTTCATGTTTTTGTTCTTAGAATAGAAATTGTTTTATGACTAATATTCGATTATGTCTTTCATATTAAGTTATTTGTAATTTTAAAATATTTATTTTTTCCTAGCAATTGATATTTGTCTTATTGTAAATGAGACTGAAATGTGTGGAAAGGAAATGCTTGAGCTGCCTTCAGATGAAATAGTTATATTTAAAGCGAAGACTACACCTTCCACTGAAAGTTATCTTCGCTTCATCTGGCAGTTAGGAATTGGAGAACTGAAGAGAACCAACAGTCCCTATTTAAGACATCGGTATCAACATGCTGGATGGTATTGCTTATTTTCTTACTTGCAAAGTGTTTTTTAATTTTTATTTTTTGTCATTCTTTGATAATGCAAGATTAAATAAAACTTTATGAAGATACGTTTTTATAAACATCATCAGCAAATCATTTAACCATTAACAGTTTCCCCCCTCTTTTTTTCCCATGGTACAATAGTAAGAGAGAGAGAGAGAGAGAGAGTACCATGGCTAAATCAAATTGTCCCTCAGTAGGCTAGAATGAAATCTGTTGTCATATTTTGTCTGTTATCTGGCCGTGACTGCCTGAATAAACATCTATATCCGATCAAGGTGGTTACTGACCCTTTTTTACCTTGTGTGACCTTCTCGAAGAGATGGACATATCTCACCTGTTTCGATGCCCTGCCATTCCTCGGACATCAATCTGGGGATGATACTGGACTGCACCCAATCATTTATAGATTTATTGTTATCTTTTGATGTGGCATTAGAAATTTAAAGAAACAATAGTAAGAGAAAATAATTCTCTCTTAAAATACTGTCTCAATTGAAATATTACAACTAAGATTAGATGAGTCGTTTTGTATACTTGGCTTTCCCAGATTTTCATTTCAAAAGAAAAATGTATTAGAAAAAATAAATGGATGAGGTTGTTGTCTCAGTTTTTGTATTAGGAAAAACATCAAATCATATTGAATCTCATGTTATTACAAATTATTGTAAGGTGTTTAATACAAAAGCATAAAATCCTTGTTTATGGGCATTATTTCAAATGAGTTATCCTTTAAAAAAAAATAAGAGAAAATCCTGTGTTATAATCCTTCTAAGTGCATGCTACATACATTTTGCAATGTATAATGAACAAAAAATTTATAGTTAAAATGTCATTAGTATGATGTTGAATTTCTCAAAAAAAAAAGAAAAAAAAAGATGAATAAATAAGTTATATGCAAAGTTTTCTACATTGGTTTTGGTTTATCATTTTATCTTTTCTAGTTCATATTCACATGAACCTTAATTCTACCTTTTCCAAAATATAATAAGATAGAAAATTGTATTGCCCTGGAAGGAAAAATAACTTCTTCTGATTTTAATACTGTATACACTAGAGACACATAACATGTGACAATTTATCAAGAATGATGTTCCATATAAATGCCAACTGTAAAAATTTTTTAAGGATCCTCTTCATATTAAAGTGAATGTAAACTTTAAAAATTTTTTATTGATAACCCCCATTTTTTTTATCACAAGTTTGAAAAAAAAAATCAAAATTTAACCTTGTATACAATGAGATTTGGTTCAGCCAGCTGCTTCACAATTAAATTAAGAAAAATCCACCTCATAACATTAGAACGTTTTTTATATTTTTCCTTATAATATTAAAACCAACATGGTTATGGCACTGTCTGTTTTTTAATATGAAACTATGAACAAACCCAACAATAAAAGAAATTTTTATATGTGGCCGAAAATATTTTAATTTTGTATAAACTATGAAATTATTATTTGAAAAATTTTTGATCTGAAACAGTGTTACATTTCGATGAAAAATTAATTTAAATCTTTTACAAACATATCCAAAATTTCAGCTAAAAATATTCTGTAGATTTTTTGCTATGCTTAAAAATACATTTTGCTGCCACTTTAGGGACTGTATACCATTGCTGATTGTATAACATTCTATCTCTTGGCTAAAAAGAAGAAATCTTAACAAAGCCACAGTATTTTGTATGAAGTTACCTAACACTTACTTATTATAAAACATAATACACTTCTTACATCTTGAAAACAAAAATAGTTGTTTTCATGGCTCCATGAACATCTACCTTTAAATTAGCGTGTTGTATACAATAATGGTCCCTTTATCAATATATCCTACTCTAATGGTCAGGATGCCCTAAAATTTTTTATTCAGGCTAATTTGAGCATGGTAAGTTCAATTTGGCTGACAAAATAGGGCATTTGAATGAGGTTTGCGATGCTTAAGGAAAATTAATTTTTGACGTAGTATTGAATAATATCACTTAAAAAAATACAAAATTCTTAACAGAAATCTGTTTTGAAAAAGGAAAAAAAACCACTTAAAAAATGTAAATAGGTTGATTACCTAGTTCATAACAATCGGTTTCAAAAGTATTTTGATTTAATAAGCATTATTATTTTCTCTTTTGAACTTCTCTAATTCTTGTAACATTGCTTAAAATCTATACCATAAAAATGCTATTTTATTTTAAATAATGTCTGATGAACATTGACTTAAAGCTTGGAAAAATTTCGAGTTTTGAAATTTAATTACTCAATAAATATGTTAAATATGTTGTCGAAGGATGTATATTTCAGACATCAATGCATATGCTATTTTTAAATGACTTTTCTGATGAACAATTTCTTTCTTTTTCATATTTTGCGATATTTAATAATGCTTTTTCTTAATCTTGGTTATTTATTTCAGGTATCATGTCAACATTACTGCTCAAAATCACATCAGTAGTGTTTCATCTCTTGTTCTTCAGTTACATCTTGTTGAGAAAATTGCAAATGTTACATCCATTCATTCACAAGGGCCAAATCTTGTAAATTATCCAGTTACTTATAGTGTTTTCTATTGGTTTGGAACAAATTTAACTTTTCAATGGGACTTTGGTGATGGTTCTTTGCCTGTAACTACTAACACCTCATCTGTTTCTCATACATATCAAAAGTATGCTATTCTTCCTGCTGCAATTAATGTAAATATTATGTATAACTGAATGGACATTGAAGTTTAATTTGAAAGTGTCAACAAGTTTAAACAATAATTATAATAAGGTGAATGAAACTTTGCCCTGGAGGAAAGAACAACACAAATTAAAGATTAAAAGATGCCTCATTTATAGCTTTAAGTTGTTTTTATAGAGAATTCTATAGTAAAAGACTTATAAATAGAACATATTGTAATAAACGTTCCAATTGAAAAACTTTTGTAGAATCGTAGATATTTTATAAACAATTGTATTAATATTAAGTTAGTTTCTAGTAACTTTGTCTGGGAAAGGAATGATTTTTCAAATGTCCATTATATTTTTGTACTTAGTTTTCTTTGTATTCACTGTTTAGAAAGTAATAAGTTTTGGATGACCAATAATAGATGTTATGAGATTGCTACTCATTTACTGCAATGCTTTAATATAACGTAAGCCTACTTCTTGCGGTCAAGCAAAAGAACGCATTTGTTCTTCTTCTCTTTGTGCAATCTCTCTGCATCCTTTGCACTAATCAGGTTTTTTGCTGTTCAGCTACTTTTTACGCTTTGTTATATGGTAAATAAACAATTTCTATTCGTTTTCATTAAAGCCATTGTTAAAAAATATAAACACAATTCCGAGATCGTTTAGAGACAGTTTGTCAAATCCTATAAAAATAGATATTGATTCACACTTTCTTTATTTGTCGATCTTATTCAGTTTTATAACCTATAACACAGTTCTGACAATCTTTAAAAAAAAGCATTAAACATAAAAATAGAGAATGAAATTGTTAAAAATTTAGATTGATTTAAAAAAGGACAAAAAACAACAACTTTTATCCTAGCATGATTTGTTCTATTGTTTGACCAGAGCAATACTATTTTTTTTTGGGGGGGGGGGAGAGAAAAAACGATTCATTGGTGATTAAAACGGAAATTTGGGCTAAAATTTAACTGAGAAATTTTTCTTGAATACAACGCTTCATACAAAGAAATAAAAAAAAACCAACCTAGAGATTTCTACTTTTTCTTTACATTTGATTTTATTTTCTTTCAACAGCCAATTTCTTTGATCTTACAGCTTCTAAAATTTAAAATGCTTTTTTCAAGATAGGAAAATTCACATGTAAAAATTGGAATTTGTTTTAAAATTGAAAATTGCAATTAGTGTATAGTTATCAAGACATGTAACTATTATTTGCATTCACCATTCACTAAATTGTTTTTCTATTTTTGGGTGGACCCTTAAAAGTTTTTTGAGAGTCCTTATTAAGTCCATAATTTTTATTTTCACAAATGAGTATGAACCGTGATTAAGTTTAGTAGAATCAATGACTTATTTAAATTCTATAACACACTATTTCATTATGCTAATGGTCACTAATTATCTTACTTATTTCTCTAATTAACAACAATTTGGTACTCAAAACACATAATGATAAAACATATCTTCTATCAATAATGTCAAATTTTCAATTTTCTGCAAAATATGAAGATAATAAAGGGTCTTTCAATAAGGACGGGTAGATTTTGAAATGGAATAAAACAAGCTGTGTGTGAGATATTAACAAAATTCTTTATGTATTTTAAAGGCCGATACATGCCATTAGTTGTGAAAAACTATATCATTTAAATGTCCGCCGCGGCTTCTTACGGTTGCACGGATCCGGGTGGACCAATTTTCTATCACTCTATCGCATAGATCCGGCTGGATTTGTCCTATGGCCTGGGTGATGTTGGCTTTCAAAGCATCAGTCGATTGAGGCATATTGCCGTATACCTGTGACTTCAGGAAACCCCACAAGAAAAAGTCTAGTGGGGTCAAATCACAAGATCTTGGTGGCCAATTCACCTGACCTCTGTGAGAGATAATTTTTCCTTGAAATCTTTCACGCAGAATTTGCATCGTAGCGTCCGCTGTGTGGCTTGTAGCGCCGTCCTGCTGGAACCACATGTCATCCACGTCCATACTGTCCAATTGGTGCCAAAAAAAATTTTCTATCATAGCTCTATAGCGTTCGCCGTTGACGGTAATTGCCTCACCAACGTCATTTTCGAAAAAGTGCGGACCATTGACGCCAAGGCCGTAGGCAGGGGGGGGCCCGACGGGCCCCCCCCCCCCCCCCCGAAATACTTTTGAAATTTTTAACTTGTCTGAAAAAAAAAAATGTAACAAAAAAAAAAAAATTTTGTTTCTCAAACCAATCTGTTCGGGAGCGTGGGGGGGGGGGGGTAGGTTCTCTGTTTTACAAATGGGGAAACGACAAGACGGCGCTTCAAAAATCCAGGGTCTATAAACCAGAACTCAAAATAAGATGTTTTCCCTCAATTCTAAAGACGGTAGGTCCCCCGTGTCGTGTCATCAACAGATAACGGATTGATTCTTTGCCTAAGGGCTACATATGGTTCTAATCACCCGACCACACAACAAGAACAGCAAATGTACTGATCCCTTTTTGGCAAAATGCAAGCCACCACATCTGCCATAAATATACGTACAACAGTTAGGTGCTTTGTCCATCCTTGCCCGAAGGTTACATTCGTGGAAATGGCGACTCTTTTAAAACTACCCACATTGTGGAAGTAGAAGATAAAGGAACTTTCAGAGCTAATGCCTAAATGGACCCCCTCGTCTACTACTACGATTGCGGGATGTGGATGTTTGTGCTGTTATTGCTGGGACAAATCTTTATTTTTTGTCTTTTCTTTTTTAAACTAGCAATTCGTAAAATCGAATCAACATAGAAACGCTTCCGACAAGCTGGGCAGTTGGGAATTTAGTGGGCTCGTGTGCTCTTACAAAAGTCTTCTTTGCTTGCCTGCGTACAAATTTTGATTATGAGTAAAAGAAAAGGTAAAGTATTTTGTCTTATTTTGGGAAGAAACCCTGTAGAAATGTAGCAGAAAAGGTATGATTATTTTTATGTATTTTTCAAAATAATATTTTAGCTGCCCCTCTTCTTTTTTTTTTTTTTTTGCAATTTTAGTTTCAACTTTGTATTTTCTTCCTCACATGCTGAGAAACTGCATATTAATCTTTCTTCTTTCGTTTTTTAACTTCATAGGGGATGATGTCACACTACTTCGAGGGAGGGGGGGGAGAGGGGTTCGAGCAATTTTGACAAGAAGTGTGACATTACACATTTTGATTTCTATAAAAACATGTAAAAAATCAGCTGATTAAACTTATTTTTGAAGTTTTTTTATTTTCATAATTTGATTTTAAAGTTTCATTGATTTCATTTTATATTAAAAATACCGCTGCTTATTAAGGTTTGAACTTACTTCTAGTTAAAATTTTAAAAGAAAGTCTTAGGTATTTACTTTTAAGATAAATAAGTGCGGGTGTTTTTTTAGAATTCAATTAATTATTTTTTTTTTTTTTTTTTGCTATTATGCACTAATTATCTTTTTTTCTATTTTAACCTTAATCTCATTTTATACCAATTAAGCCCACGTGTAATCATTATTATTGTTATGCTCACAAATGTCATTAAAAGTTAAAAAATAAAATTAAAAATTTGATTCTTTAACGTAAGTACCTTATTTCTGAACTGCAACACTGCAAGTACATGTGCTCATGTAATATAGCGTGATATGTGACAAAGGGGGTAGGGCGTGTTGGAGAGTGATATCTTGTGACAAAGGGGGGAGGGGGATCAAATATATTGAAAGAAAGTGCGACACTGTTTATGAATGGTCCCATAGAGCGTTTACAATAACATTGCGAAGGTGAAAAATACCGCGACAAAATTACTCGTATACTTTTACTTAGCCTAGTCATAAATTTACATTGAACAAAAAAGATCTTGATTGGTTCTTCTTATTATATCGCTCATGGGCTGCAATAGTGGCACAACTCAAAAAAACTCGCGTTTCGGACTAAGAACAGATTGTAAATATAAAATACACATTTTTTTCAGCAGCAATACTAGCATAACTCATAATTCAATATTAGGCCTTAAGATTTAATAATAACTAAAGCATTTCTTTTATGTTTTTTCCTTAGCAATGAAAAGTTTAAACCCACTTATCTCAAAACATGATTTTTTGAGCTGTGCCGTAATTGCAGCCCATGAGCGATATGTATAATTTTGGAAGTGCTTTATAATTGTCCACGACTGCAAATCAAAGTTATACAGCTTATTTTGACTTCAAACTTAAAAAAAAAAAAAAAAGGAGTTTGCAGCATTTAGGTTAAGGAAAAAGAAAACATCCAGTTTTTAATTATTTACATTTAGTTATGACAAAATATGGAAGGCTTGAAACTTGAGAATAAGTATGGATTGCTTAAATTGTCAAAACAAAAACGGAATAGGGAGTAATTAATTCTAAAAACAACGTATGTTTTCTGTTGACTCTCTCTCATCTTTTTTTTTTTTTTTTTTTTGAAGTAATACTTCTGTGGGCGAAATTGAAAATATAATCTCATCATGCAACATGCAACCAGTGTTTCTTTCAGGCATCTCTCTGGGGAGGGGGGGGAGAGCTCAGCCCCCTCAGAGATAACCAACTGCCCCCCCTCCCCAGAGAAAAAAATTCAGATCACAGATTTAAAAAAAAATGAAAGTAAAGAGAGATTACACTTTTAGGACTTCAGTTTCAGAAACACTTTTAGGGAAAAGACATCGAACACTGTCACTAGCGACACCAAAAGTAGCCCAAAAGATAAGAATTTATTTTGAAGAATTTGCGGGGGAAGACAAACCAAACTCCCTTCTGCTTCCTCTAAAATTACTAAAGAATCTCGAAATTGCATTGTTAGGCAGTTTTCAAAAAGTTTCTTGGGGAGAGCCCTCGATGCAGTCTATGCCTCCAGTAACATTGACAAAGATAGACTGAAACTTCATTTTTAAGACTGCAGTTTCGAAAATTTTCTTTGGGGAGAACTTCTCAAACTCCTTCCTCTAACGTCCCGAAAGGGCATAAAATTGCATTCTCAGGAGCTAAATTGCGGAAAAATTCCGGGGGAGAACCCACGGACCCCCTTTTCAGAGATAGTCAAAACGTTATGGTTGTAAGATCAGTTTCAAAAATTTAAGATAAGAAGCCGAAGCCCCCAAAAAACACTGCCCTAACTTCACCAAAGATAGTCTAAAATGCACCTACTGTACATGGTATCAAAAATCTATCATATACTGTGACGTCATAAATTTTTTAAATCAAACGAAATATGGTTTACAAAAGGCCGTATCCAGAGGGGGAGGCCCACGCCCCCCCCCCCTCCCCCCCGAAATTTTTCGCAATGTAGCATGTATATTCCTCCATGAAACTTTCCTCAACATAAGTGTTTCAACGTTAGGGCCCCCCCCCCCCCCCCCCGAAAAAAATTTCTGGCTACGGCCTTGATTGACGCCGCCGGCCCAAAATCCGCACCAAACTGTTACTTTTTGTGGGTGCATTGCCACCTGGTGAACCTCATGTGGGTTGGAGTCGTCCCATATACGGCAATTTTGCTTATTGACATACCCATTCAGCCAAAAATGCGCTTCGTCGCTAAAGATTATTTTTCGGGCAAAATTGGGGTTCTCTTCCAAACGCTCCATAGCCCAGTCAGCGAATAAACGACGTTGTCTGTGGTCATTAACTTTAAGTTCCTGGGTCAGTTGGATCTTGTTAGGGTGTAGGCCAATGTTCCGACGCAAAATTTGCCAAGTTGTAGACTGCGCAAGGCCGAGTTCTTGCGCACGGCGAGAAATTGACTGCCTCGGGTTCTTCTGCACACTTTCACGCACTGCGGCGACGTTTTCGGCCGATCTTGCGCTCCTTTGACGTATGAGTGTTGGCTGATGGTTTACCGAACCAGTCGTCTTGAACTTGGCCACCAAACATTGGAGAATCGACTGTGTAGGGCCACCGCGTCTTCCGTAAAATGGCCGCAACGCGCGTAACGTTTGCACTAGTGAACAGTCAGTTTGATAATAAAGTTTTATCATTTGGACATGCTGCGCAACCGTGTAACTTGCCATGGTGATTTGGCATGAATAACTGAGTAATAAACAAACGATTAGACAGACGCCACCAAAACAACATGGCCGCCACAGGCCGCCAACATCTACCCGCGCCAGTTGAAAGACCCTTTATAATAAGCTAACTAAAGTGATATGTGTGTGTATAATATTATTGGACTGAAATAATTGTTATAGAAAAATAGATATTACTTAGTATTGGCACTATGAATACTAAAACATGTAACTTGGTTCCTAAATATTAGTTATCATCTGTTGCAAATATTTTTAAACTCCCACTCCCTAGTTAAGGTATTTATGTTATGAAAAATATTTGTCATAAAGTGATACGCTTCTTAAAAATGTTTTTTTCCTTTTGTATCGGTATTTTATAGAGTTGGGGAGTATTGGATATCTGTGAACATTTGGAATAAATTTAGTCATTCTAATATATCTACAAATGCATTTTTCCTACATCAAGTGTGTCAGAAACCAAAAATTACTTTCCTCCACTCCAGGAACAGAATTGTAAGTGCATGTTACCTTTCATATCAATTTTGGTATTCCATTTCTGTATAGCATTTTAACTTAATTTTGATCTTTCAGGCAAAATATGGAGAAGATATACTGCTAGAAGCTGACATTGCAATATTTTGTCAACAAATTTATATTTATTATACATGGGACATTGAAAATTTGGGATCATCACCATTAAATAGTTTAAGTGCATTGCATCAAAGGCAACTTATTATACCAGCTTATTTTCTGCCTGCTGGATCGTACAGAATTCACTTAAAAGTAAGGACACATCACACATTTTTTTACTTTTCAAAGGATATGAAGTTATTTTTATACAGTTCCAAATGTTTTGAAAAGCATTAATATTTACATTGTTTATAAACATACTTTGCTAGTATATTGTTTAAACATTTAAATACACTTTTTTGCAGATCCTTTTTCATTTCAAACTTATATTTTTAAAGAATTGTGTATTATAAAATTATTTTTGTGTGTTTTAGATTTAAAGTATCGTAATTCATATTTCAGGTGGAAATGACGGGCACCATTGTTTATGGTACATCCACTGCTCTGTTAGACATTGAGGTGCCACGTCCATATTTTTCTATTGATGGAGGATTTGTTCGTTGGCTGGGTTATAATGATACTATTCAAATGAAAGCAAAATATGTCTCAAATTTAAATCATAATACTTCATTGAGGTACAATGCTTATATTTATTGAAAACCATGAATTTTGTGTCATATGTGAAAGATTAAAATTTCTTGTTCACTCCACTAATTACTGGATGTTTGTGTTTTATGTTTTAGTTATCAGTGGAGTTGTTCACCAAGAAATCAACCCCATCTGAATTGCTTCCGTTCTACCATTCCCCCAGCTTTCTTTTCAAATAATTTTTCTCAATTTGCACTTCCTGGTTCTTATTTTTCCCCTGGTTTATCAGCAGCTGTCATAAATGTTACCGTGAATAATGATAACCTCATTTCTGCTTCGCAAGTTGTTGAAATAAAGCAAGCTCTAAACATTTTGATGTAAGTAATATTAAATATATGTATTGATTTAAATAATTTAAAATTTTTAAAAGCTTGATTTCCTTTGTTTACATTTGAGTAAAAATATGATAATCAAATTAAGCAATTGTCAAACAAAGTGCTGGTTCTGAAGTGCTGGTCCACAACCCTTGTACTGAAACACTGATCTACGAAAAATGGCTTTGGCTAGTAAGCAAAACTTGAGGGGCCCAAGTATTTGTGGGGCATGGAGTTTTGTAATAGGTTTTTATGTAAAATTAGAGGGTTCATTGTAATGTATTTTCTGTGTTTTGAGGAATTTTTCCGTAAAAATCATAAAAGTGCATTTTAAGCTGTCTAGTTGTTAGCTCATTATTGTTTTATTCTAATAATGTATCTATATCTCTAGAGTAGTATTTATGATTTGCAAATACAAAAGTCTATCATTCACAGACATAGGGCCAAGTAATGTGATTTTTTGATCAATAAAATAGCTGAGTATAATTAATCATGTTATGACCTTTATATTGGATACATTTCGCAATGCTTTAAGGTATTGTAAAATATATGCTTCAATAAAAAGCTTCATTTTTTCTGTAGAGTTTTATTATTTATTTGGTGTTTTTGAAATTATTAGATAAATAAATTCTGGAATATGCTATGGAATAATGTTATGAATTTATTTTCGTAGGTCAGCCCTTAAAACAAATTTCCCTTGCTCTCTAGTTTCCTATAAACACTTTGCTTAGTATCATAACAAAATATGAGTTATAAATTTTGGGGGCCTATGGTAAAAATTATTGTGCATTTAATGTTTTCTTTCTTTAATTATTTGAAATGTTTTTATTGTGCATGTTTGTATCTTGTAAAAGCATTACTATCAATTTTTTTGAAGTTTTGTGCAGCGACACATCACCCTGCAAAACTGAAATGCAAAGTGTTTACTTATCTAAATATTTTTAACAATTGATTTATGTCTCTATTGTTTTATTTCTTATAACTTCAACCACACTCCGCTCTGTAAGAAAATTAACTTTTGAAGAAGTTACTGTATTCCCCCCCCCCCCCCCTCATTTTGAAAGATTTTAATAGCTATACATTTTTGCCTAAGTTTTATATGTACACACTTGATTTCGTTACTACAGTAAATGTAGTAGATACTAGCATGTTTTCTATACATGTTGCAGGTTGAATATTTATTGTTCTGATTGTCACAAGTTTGGCGTGAATCAAGATCATACAATTAAATTAAAAGCATCTTGCAGCAACTGTGACAAATTTACTACAAAATACAACTGGAAAATCTGGGTCATAGAAGACTCTGGATACCGAATGCATTTCAGTAAGTCATAATTTGCAATTTTATTTACTTTTTTAAATTAATAAGTACATACAACATGATTTTTTCCACAATATCATGTGTTGTAGTACTCCAACATTCCTTTTTGTTTCATCATCAAAAATTAACTTTTCTATTTGTTTTAAAATAAATATTATTATCTATGTCTTTTTAAATGATTAAGTAATCTGTTTACTTTTCTTCTTTTTTTCAAGTTAACAAGTATGCAAAATATTATGACCTAATGAAGCAAAATTTTGTCTGCTAGATTTAAAGTTGTATTGCTGTTTGTTACAGATAAAAATGATCTTCCTTATTTTATGTCAGTGAAGCGCTTTAATGTACAAATTTTTATTGGTTAAAGATTAAAATAAAAAAATAGTTATTTCATATTTATGCTGATTAGAGTTGTATTTTTATTTAATTTTTAAAAAGTTTATTTTACAGAGAAAAAGAAACTCTTTATTGAAATTGTAAACAATATAACGTTGGTTACTGAAGAAACTACAGCCATTTGGTTGTAGAGAACCACAGATCTATAACATAATAACATACTTATTGTTTGTTTGTTTTGTGTTGAATGGTTCAATAACTTTAGTGAGCTATGCTTTGACAACGATCACAGCAGGAGTTTTCCGGTACCAAGAGCTTTTTGGAGAGAAGTTACCTTTCTGGAGAACTGCTAAGGATAGCCTCCTTAAATTTTGCATATTGAATAGAA
Organism: Octonoba sinensis; assembly: GCA_038502835.1. Lineage (NCBI taxonomy): Eukaryota > Metazoa > Arthropoda > Arachnida > Araneae > Uloboridae > Octonoba > Octonoba sinensis. Next base: position 70,509,102 of record CM076604.1, read on the forward strand.
GAAAACCAGGGCAACTTTCTTAAAGCAGTGAGAGCAAGAAACCCAGAACCTTTTGGCTCTTAGCCAAATGTATTACCCCTGAGCCAAGAGTCAAACTAGTGCATTTGATTGTGAGGTTAAAAAAATAATTAATTAAAATGCTACAATAGTAATTCATGTAGTTTCACTTTCTAAATTGTAACTGCATATTTACCACCATATTTTCATCTAAAATATGGCAAGCTTAAAGCCTTAGTAAATGCGTCATAATCTAGTTGAAAAAATCCCTATTTTAAGCAAAAGTAACTTTTTATATGTGATTGCTAGTGTGGCTGAAATTCGTGCAATCAAAAAAAAGTTTAAGAGAGTTTGAATTGAACTTTAGATAGCAAATGTTCTCAAGGTTTTATTTGTCTTATTCAATGTGGTTTTTCAGTTATTGTTTTCCAATTTCAAATATTAAGTTATTGTATGTAAAACATATTGTATTATCTGAACAAAACATCAAACTTGAATGAATTTCAAATGGGTTATTTCCCCTCAGGCCACCATACCCCCAATGCACACCATCTTGGATTTTGATGAAATTACATGTGCTTCTTCCTCCCATTTTTATCCCTACTTTTTTTAGGAAGAATCCCTATAAGTCCCAGGAATTGTCTCATGGGAAAACGATCAGGGATATGTATTAGAATACATACCCCTGATCGTTTTTGTAAATGTAATCATTTTAGATCTTACTGTCAATGTTTAAAACTCTGAATTCTAAAAATGCCTTTTTTTGGGGGGGGGGACATTAAAAAAAAATTAAATTCCCAAATTTTTATATTTTTAAAAAACTTAATATAAACAATGTATATGTATATTTTTTGAAATTATCAAAGTTTCAACACTCCATGAAAGCAATTTTCAAGTAGATTGCAGTATTAGTTAACGAGAAACTTTTTTTTCCCATTAACAACAGCTCATTTTGTATGTGTCAAAAATGACAAAATGTGCAGAATTTCAGAAGGCTATTAATGCCAAGTTTCAACTAAATCCAAGGTTGAGGATATTAAAATCCCATTTTTATAGTTGCCTTGAGGTGGAATAACTCAAATGTATTTATTTAAACATTATTTTGACTTCTTTCAGGCAATTATAAGTGTGTTCAGGCAGATGGATCCACATACTTCATAATGGCTCCCAATTCTACTTCTGATTCTTCCTTAAGAAATATTTCTTTTGTTCAAAATGATGAAAAAACTTTAAGTTTTGACCATATTTCCAAAGACAGTAAGTTTTTAAATAAATTAGTATTTTTGTGTCATTTAATATTAAAAATAAAACTTAAAATGTGTAAAAAGTTGTTCTGACAATGTTCTGAAATCATACCTTGTTATCAGAAACATCTATACTTATAAGAAAACAACTGTCTTGCAATTTTAATCATAATAGACGTCTTGAATTGTATCAAACGAAACGGAATGCGAATTGTAAATTCAGAGTAACCTCTCCAAAATAAACTATGTGATAGGAAGTGCACGCTTAAGAAAGAAAACTTCGAAAAGTGCCCATCCTCTGAACCTATTGCCTGTTTTTAAAGTCGAACCGTGCAACAGTGCAAGGCATGTTTTGAGAGCGTACTTACAGCTTTATTAAGTGTAAAAATATCCAAACAGTGGTTTAATACAGGGTTCAATGAAAAATCGAAATTTAAAGGCTTCCTGAAAAAACCCAGAAAAGGCGAGATTTTTCATCAAGAACCCAGGCTGGCTGGCTTTTTCAAAAGAACCCGGATGTTTTAAAACTGGGTTTTTGGGTGGGCAATGTGCAAATCATACCGAAGAGTAATTTTATGAAACTTATTATCATATTTATATGAAACAAAATATCATCATGGGTAGAACAAAGTTGTTGCATAAACATAAATGATTAAAATATATCAGTATACATTAATGCTGTCTGTCGGTTTCAGAGCTGAATGCATGTGTTCATCACCTGTGTCTGTTGGACACACATTGTTATAATCAATACGATTAATAAACACACAATTTGAAATGTTAAGTGGTTAAATAAATCAGATTTCTCTCCCTTATGACAAATAAATAAGTAGACTAGAAAAATAGTAGAAAAGTGTAAAAGCCAGCCATAGGCAACCTCACATTATCTAAATTCGAAACTTAATAATCAATCTTTATATACATAGATTGGGATCTATGCAAGTTTTTTTTTTTTTTTTTGTTAAGTCATTTTTAAATTTTTATAAGCATAACTGGTTCAATCAATCCAATTTTTTATTTCACTGCTGTAGTGTTAGTGTAAATGTAACATCTTTAATTGTCTTAAAATACTATAACTATTTGTTTGTTCTTAATTCAACAGTTACTGGGTTTGAGAGTTATCTCACATTGCATTAGTTTATCTGGAAATTCAGTCATGCTGGTGGTTTTGATTTTTTTGGGGGGGGTGGGGGGGTGGGAGGGGGTGTTGCTAAGTCTTTCTTTAATTCCTCTCCTCTCCCTCTCCAAATTAGGAATTTTTTTAATTAATAATTTTTTATCGTAGGTTTATACTTTGAAACATATGTTTTGAATTGATTCACATCATGAAATCCCAAACATATACTCATCATTTCATTTTAGAAAATACAAGTGAAGAATTTCCACCATTTCCAAGTTTACCAGAATTTCCTGATGATCCTAAAGTATTCCAAGGTAATATGTGTTGCTAGTTTGTAGTTATATGTAAATTATGCAATACAGTAATCTCGGGAATTTTCATTATTAGCAAGCAAATAATGCAGCAAATTTTAACACATGTGAATGACTGACTACTTTGATTATTCACAAATAATTATTTGTTATTAATATTATTTATTTATTTATTTATTGATATATATATATAAATCTTTTTTCTAAAAAGAAAAACGTTCTGAAATCCACTCATGCTAGTCAACATTTTCTCCATACCACTCAATAACCTTTTTTTCTCCTTATACAAAAAATATTTTTGATAAATGATGCTTCAAGTCTCTCCCCCCCCCCCCCCCCATAAAATATTTAAATTTTTGTATCAGAATAAAAAATTTTAGCTGAAATTTTTCAAAATTTTAAATCTTACCTCATATTTATAAAGTTGAATATCATTCTTTACAAAAATTCTCTAAATAAGAAATCAAGGCAGCCACTTTACATTTGAAATTAATGTAAGAATGCTTTTTCTTTAACTTTGCTATTTTTACTACAATTTTATTAAATCTCACTCCCCCTCACCGCTTATTTTTCTTTACAAAAATATTCTTAGCATTTGTAAGGTTTTTTCAGGATAATCCTCATGAATATTAAGAGAATTTAGTGTTATGTTAGCATTTAAGATGTCTAAAAATCCACCCCCCCCCCCCCCCAAGCATTGGAAAATATGATAATAAATATCATAGTATTGGATACTTATGATATATATTGGATATCTATCGATATATATCACAGTGCTTTTAGGTAACTATTTTTAAACTATTTATTTAAATGTGTAATATTATTAGATGAATTAATTACTAATTAACCTCACTTAATCAGTACAAATTTGATAGTATTTGTAACAAATATAAATATATCAAGATGTTTAATAATTATTACTTTGCGTAAAAATGAAAATTAGGTTCATATAAATGTGTACCTTTATATTTGTGGTACATTTCAGAGCTCGAAAAATCTTTAAAATTTTACATGCCCTGCTGGGCATGTTTGTCTAAAAAATACATGCCTGAACAAAATTTTTACCCAGCCCAGAAGTTTTTTATTGCACATTAAAAAAAAATGTCGTTTAGCGTTAATCAGACAAAAAATTAAATTAACAGCTTTATATCTGAATCAAGAAACATTTTAACAGTTATTTAAATCATTAAAAAATTACATTACAAAATAATTATTGTATAATAAGTCATTACAAGTCAAAATTTGCAAAATTTAATTTGTAGTACCATTTTCATTGTTGACATGCATGTCCATCAGCATGTCAATTTTGAGCTCCAGTAAAGATGCAGTGACTTTTCAATAAAATATGAAATAATAGCATTGGAAATATAAAAGTATTGTGAAGAAATATTTGATTAAAAAATTACATGTCCTGCCAGGCATGTTAGGATAGAAGATTCATGCCTGATCAGAGTTTTTAAATGCCCTGGGTATGCCGGGCAATATAATTTTTGGGGTTGTATATGTATCACGATATACATCTGCTTATAAATATCATGCTATATATCACAACATTGGTCATAATATATAGCAAGTCATATATATCTGCCAACTCCTCCCCCCCCCCCCTATTTTTTATACTTGATGCAAATTTAGTGCTTTCTTAAAAGTAGAAAATTATCTTAGAATTAAATGATCAAATGAAATACTTTTTAATTTATGTAATTGAGGGGATAAAATTTGATTTTCAAACAGTTTGCCAATGTCGTTAAACTTAAAACTTGTTGGGTTTTGTCACCCTTTGATCTACAGTTTCTACAATATGTTTTTCTTTTTGAAAATTTTCTCAGTTTGTTTTTTGTCATGAAATTGTTCAACATATTTTTTATTGCAATTTTCATGTAATCCACCTTTAAACATACATAGTAGGAAAGTTCAGTCAAGTTAATTCATTCATGTAAGCGTTTTACATATCCTACTTGAAATTTTTCGAGGACAAATGATTGAAATTTCTCGTCAAGCTTGCTTTCATAAAATAAGAATTTCAATATGTTCAATATTAATTCTTCATTATTTGATACAAAATTCTTATCATGGGAATATGCATGATATGAAATTTCTACCAGGTTTGCTTATTCATGTAATCATTCTTACCTATACACAGTGTTGGAAAAAAACCTGGTTTTTTTTAAACCTCCTCCCCCCCCCCCCCCCAAAAAAAAAGTTTTTCTCAAATTAGCTTTTTTAGACCTAATTTTAGAAAAATGCAAATAGTCTGACAGGTAGATAGGAAATGAGAAAAATTTGCACTGATTAAAAAAAAATTTGTTAATTTACAAATTCATTAATTATCCAGTGCTGTGCTTGTAATTTCTGCATAAATTGGATTTTGCAATTTTTAATAATGTGCAAATAAATGAAAAAGTATTTGGTTTAAACCAACCAACCCTGCCTATACAGTATGAAATCTTTCAAAATATGATATAAAAATATTTAGTTTTGTGAGGTTCCTTTTGTTTGTTTTTTCTTAGCATTACAATACTGTGATGTCATGTTTTTTGCTTCCAAAAATATTTGAAATTTGTAATAAAATCAGAGTCCCATTTTTTATGAACAATTTCATTTGCTTTAGACATTAAAGAATCGCCTGCACAGGAAAGACAATTTCGTTTGAAAAGAAGCTCACGAACTTTTGAAGGTGCTGATAATATGGATTTCTTGCCATTTCAAGATACACCTCTTGAAGGCAGAGCACAGTATGATGACAACATAACCTGGAATTGTAATCAAATTCTTTTTTTGTTTGATTGTTGTAAAATTTTAATGTGCTTAAATTATTTTTTGTATGCTTAACAAACTTGACTTATTTTACCATCTCAAATAATTGTGATAGTAAAAGAAGCCACGTTGTTCCGATTGGTAGAAGAGTTAGATTACTCTGTTAGGATCTTGTTAATCGTTTGATTTTAATTTGGATTAAATATTTTCCCTCAACAGCCCTTATCTCTTTGTTTTTTCAAAACAGTGTCCACATGATTATGCTGTTAGCTTAAAATATTTCAATTTTAGTTAACAGTATTAAGTATTACTCTAAGCATTAAAGTATTATCCTTAAGCTACATAGCTCATTTGTAAATGTTAAAAAAAAAAAAAAAGCTTTGTTGCATCTTTAATCCCCCTTCCTCAAGGTTCATTTTTATTAGCCTACTTTTCTGTAAAAGTTTTTAAAAATGTATAAAAGAAAGCTTAATAAATTGTAAAAATATTATAAAGGCTAGAAAAGAATCAAATAAGTTATATGTTAAACTAAAAATTGAAAAATAAAAATTTTAAAGTAGGATTTTGCAATGGAAAAAGAGCCTAATTTTCCAACTGAGAAATGTCAACTAAATTTCATTGATTGATACTACATGAAATATCGTCTTTAATGGATTGAAATATAATTTAAACATCTTCATGTTTTGTGTTTTCAAAAAATTCTGTGAATTCTATGTCTATGCTGCATTAGTCGTCAATTCATCAAATTAAACTTTAAACGTTCTGTTTCGATGTCTTCAAGAAATTCTACTAATTCAGTATCAGTGATACATCCATATCTCAAATTTCAATATCTTCATATTTCAATACCTGTTACCAAGATGTCTGGTAGCATATAAACTATTTGTAAACTAATCATCAAAACAAAGAAAAGGAGTAGCAGAATATATTATTTTATGTATTTTTCTCTTTCATTTGTTCGTTATAAATTGTATGTTTTTTTGTTGTTGTTAAAAGATTGATTTTGATGTTGATTTGAATTCATTGATATAAGTTTTAAACCTATTTTGAAGGTGTACATAACTTAAAGATTGTAATGCTTAAAATTTATTATAACTTTTAATTACAGGGCTCATCTAAGAATTTCTTAATTTGGTTTTAAGTTTTTGCTACAGTAATAAATTGATAGTATTACTATTTCTCGCATTGACAAATGTCTGAGGAGATTAAGGTTTATTTATCCTGAATTTGCGTAACATGCTGAATTTGTTACGTAAATCCCACATTTATTAAAGTATTCTTATTTTTTGCAAAATATTTTCCAGTCTAGTTATGGTTTGTGAATTTCTTTAATTAGTTGATCCTGAGTTTTTGCCAAATCCTGTTCCTGATTTGTTAAACCCAGATTATCTCATAACTGAAGAAGGTTTACCAGGTGAAGGTGGAAGTGCAGCTGCTCGTCATCAAAGTAATTAATCTTTACATATATTTTCAGTAACTCCTTAAAATAGCCATATCTTGCCCCATTTGCTTTCTGTATATTTTTTTCTTTTTCGGGAGATTACTTGTCTACATTTATTAAACTAAATACCATTTGGTTTATTATTAAATAGTTTGAATTTTTGTTCTTTTGTTTAGGTAAATTGAGCATTGGCTTAGTAACAGTAACTTAAATTGATAATAATACTACCCCAAATTTTATCTTATCTTTGTTTATTTGTTATGTGCTATCTTTCAGAAGCATTTTCCAAAAATGTTTTCATTATTATTATTCTTTTCCAAGTAAGTTAAAGGGGTTTAATAAATTAAATTTTCTTTTGTGTTTTGTAATTCAACATTTCTCAGCATAACTCTAACAGGGAAAAATTATTGATGACGTAAGAATTTTTTTTTTTTTTTTTGGAATAGCGTTAACTCCATGATGGCATGGAAATGAACAACCGAAAACAATGTAAAGCTTAAAAGTTATGTGTACTGGAAACATAGCTTGGTTAGACATGGTGATGAAAATCAAACTGTTGATTCTTTTTCAAAGAAATACTTATTTAAAGAAATTTAAGCAAACTACATGTATGTGCATGAAAGTTTTTCTGGATATTTGTTAAATGAAATAGATTTATAATGTTCTTGAAATTTTTGGCTATTTTTACTCACTATATTTATATGCTTCAACCATAAAATTTTATGTATGTTTATTATTATTTTTCACTTTTTTGAACTCTTTAAGGATAAAGATAATAAATTCTACTTTATTAAATGTTGTTCTTTAGGCAGTCATGGTTTTGGTCTTGATGAAAATACAATATTTGAAGGTGCTGGAATGCCTCGGACGAAATCATCAGATGATTATAATGGTAAATTTAAAGAAAATATTGCATTTTTAAGTTAACACTCAATTAGATCCCAAGTTAAACATTATAATCTATCATTGCATTTAGTTGATGGGCTTTTATGAATGCAGACTATATAAGTGAAGACTATATAAGTTGGCGACTCTCTCTTTCCATATATATATATATAGGGCCATTCCAATGAAAAGGAAAATTTATGTCCCACATGTGTCAGTAGTATTTCATTTTAAAAAATAATAGTTAAAAAAAGATTTGAAAATAAAACTTGTTTTTTAGCTGTATCTGCTACCTTATTATTATAATTTTTACTTTAAATCTCTGCTTTAAAAAAATGTCAATGTCTCCATTTCAAACAGTGTAAAAGTTTCAGAAAATTAAAACAAAAATTATATGTTATATGCATAATGAAGGCAGTACAATGATATCCCTTCCCCCCCCCCCTGCCCCCTCCAAATAAAGGTAAAAAAAAAATTCTTTGTTATTGTTTTTATTTAGTTGCATGGGTTTGAGTATCGAAGTAGGATTGTATTTTTCTGCACAGAGTATATGATATCTATATATATTATTTACTCTGGCTTAATCATTTTTGCTCATTTATGTATGCATTTTTAAATTTTTTGAAAGCCAGGGGCAATGTCCCCTCCTGACCCTGATAGGACTGTTTCTTTGATAAATTCATAATCCCAAATTTTTGCCATGATCTAATTTTTTTTATCAGGGTTGAAGTGATTAGTTTAAAAAATAATTTTGTATTGTATCAATTTCTTTGGAATGCAGTAAAATTTAAATGAAAAGGTAAATGCTAAAATCTCTCAGGCATTTTATAAATATTTTTGAAAAATGCTTTAAATTCATTCATCTAACTTTGACTTGTACAATTTCAAGATTGGAAATGTGCTTTCATAAAGTGATACAATTAACGATATAAGCATTGAAATATTTGTTTGAAACTTCTTATATAGTTTTACCTTGTATTTTTTTAAAACAGAAAAGTCTGAAATGTTTTGTTTTTATCCATTTTCATAATCAAAATTGTGTTCCTTTTCTGTTTCAGTTTTAGAAAATGATTTATTTTCCTTTGGAGATCCATTGCGTGATAATACTGTAGATCAGAAGTTAACTCCACCTCATCTTATTAACAGACCTAAAACTTTGTTGTCACTGAATATAGCAGACTCTACTACTGGTTTCAATTCTGATACCTTAATTCTGAAGCCTGGTATTTTAAAAGTTGGTCATTCCTACCTGGCTCAAGTTAATGCTATAAATAAAGGTTACATTATTATTATTTTATTATTATTTCAGTTTATTTACTTTTAATCAGTATTTAGTTGATGGTTTTTTTATATTCCTTTTTTTTTTTTTTTTTTTTTTTTTTTTTTTTTTTTTTTTCCAACTTGATGTGATATTTTTTTTTTTTTTTTTTTTTTTTCAACTTGATGTGATAAATTTACATTTTCTTAACAGCAGGGTTTTAAGTGTACATTTACATCTGTAAGTGCTACAATTGCTCAGCTTTATAAATCATTCAATTCCTTTAAGCAAATATATATTATTTTAAGGTAACATTTTATAAGTTCTGCCCCATGAAAAACATTTATTTGTCCCAAGATTACATTATACATAAGATCATTTTCTCTCTTCTTGAATGTAAGAGAAATACAGAATAAAATTTGCTATTTTGTGTGACATTCTTGACATATTCCTGTGCCAGTTATACTGTACACTAAATAAACATGTCAAGTAGCTCTTCAAACAGTTGTATGCTTTTCTTTTCGCCTCTGCTTTACTTTACTAATCTTAGCACATTGAGTATTTTCTGCTTAAACTTTCTTACATTTTGTTGGGAGTTTCTTTCGAGAAATACTTCAGTAGATTAATTTTTTTCTGTCCATTAAAATTTTGATTTTAATATTTTCATAACTTTTTTGTTATTTGATTATTTGTTGTTTTTGAAGTGGTGATTTCATTGTGTACTATGTTCTCACTATAAGTTCAAACTAAATTTTTTTTGTTTTCAAACAGAAGCACACAACGAACATCCAACACTGTTAAAACTTAATATGAACAATTTTGAGCAAAGGGCAGTAAGATTGGACATGATTCAGTTGCTTAAATTTATTAAAACGGAAGATATTACTGGGCTTTGCACAAGTGAAGGAAGCATAGGCCGTTGTTTTATGTTATTCAGATCCTATATTAATCTTGAAAATAGGAAAGAAATACTTATTCAATAGTTTTAACAGTGTTGGATGTTCGTTGTGTGCTTCTGTTTGAAAATAAAAAAAATTTAGTTTGAACTTATAGTGAGAACATAGTACACAATGAAATCACCACTTCAATAATCATAAACATTTTGATTTGTTTGCTGAAAGCAAATATTAGTTAAAATGGGGGGAATAGCTTTGAGGGGCTCTTGATTTTCACTGCGGATTGGTAGTCTGACTAGGACTAGCCTAAAAGACAGGCCCGTCATTTGGGTGATCGGGGCGGGGGAGGCGGTCAATACCCACCCCCCTGAGTTTTAGAAATGAAATGTGCTTAAGTATTTTGTTGCTGTTTATCCCTATTACGCTCGAGCATATACCTTTTGCCCCCCCCCCCCCATCCCCCTGGAAAATTTTGAGATGACCAGACAGCTAACTGTGGCCCGAGTCAATTGCTGAATGTTAGTTTTATATTTGTTTTATCTTCTAAAAGGCAAGAAACACCAAGATTTGTTTTGTTATGATATATACACACATACATGTATAATATATATGAATGTATGTATACAGAATGGGAGCCCAATTTCAGAATCCTAAAATCCAGAAAACCCAAAATCAGGAATTTTTTCGAAAAACTTCGGCAGCTGAAAAAAAAAAAAAAAAAACAGCTTTTGTTTTTTGAAAAAAAAAAAAAAAAAATCTTGATATGTTTTGCACCGTTTTTTGGGAATAGGAATTTTAAAGAGAAGGAAAATAAAATGTAATGAACATGTTTAAGATCGGAAATGTGCTGTTTTCAAAAAAAATTATTTCGCGATTTTCTGCAAAAAGTTCGTTTTTGCGATTAGTTTTTCTAAATTGTTGTTTTAATTCTAAGTTAATATCAGTAAATTTTGCTTTTTGTAATTTCTTCTATTTATTTTTTTAATGAGCTCTAATTTTCGCTCGATACAGAACATTCGGGAAATTAAAAATCCGTGTTTCTTGCATTTTCCTGATAGTCTTATCTTTTACTACAATTTGGTGACTAGAGAATATAAAACATATCAAAATTTGACAGAATTCTTTTCTTTTATTGTTTATTAAAGAAGTTAAAATAACATCGAGAAAAGTCTAGATGCTTCGATGCTTTGCCTCGAATGTAAGCCTACTCCAACTTCGTTTTTTGTGCTAAATTTCGGACTTATAGGCGAGTATACACAATAATAAAAATGCTATAAATGAACGAAAGGCTAATGAAAAGTTCCAGAGCAAATTATATGAGCTCTGATGCTACTTACAAAAATTTTTGAATGAGAACCCAAAATACAGAAAGATTGGCCCTGAGCGTTCTGGATTTGAGGTCCCATACTGTATATATACATCATTTCTTATGACGGTTTTCCAGATAATCTGCTTTTCAACAGTGGTGGATTTTAGGGAGGGCACAACGGCATGTGCTTCCTGCGAAAGGAATAAAACAAATTTAACTGTCCCATTTAACAAATTTCTCATTTCTTCTTTTTAATATAGATTTAAAAACATGAACTCTATGATGAGAGATTTATTATGAATATATTTGCAAGAAAGAATCACATATACTGCCTGGTGCAGGCCCCAGAAATTATTCCTCAATAAGCCCCTGCTTTCTAGATTAGTCAACCATTGGATAATTCTGTGTTTACTGTAACTAAAATTTTCATTATTTCTTCAATTATTATCTCTTAGCAAACTTGTTCCATTTAATTTGCTAATGATCACAAATATTGTGAAATTATCAAATGAATTTTTCTTCACTTTTAATACATAAGCATTTCAAAATGAATAATGATATTTACTCTATGTAATATTTTTATAGATAATAGTAAAGAAGGATTTGCAATGGAATATTTTAAAATTCATGTTGGACCCATCAATGGACGATGTACTCTTATGCCTTTGAAAGGACATAGCCTTAATTTTGATTTTCGATTACATTGTTTGGAATGGAAAAGTGACTACTTACCTCTTTATTATGAATTAAGATATTCTCTTGAGAAAGAGGATGCTGGACATTTAATTTATTTCGGATTAAATGAAAATATTAGATTCACTCTTCCTGCTGGATATGCACATAACTCTTACCATGGTGAGTTTTATTTTTGATTTGCTAAACTACAAATAAAAAGTACAAATTTGCAATTGAAACATCCTTTGAAATTGTACTGTTTAGTATTTATAAAATTATTTCTTTCTTCATATTATGTTAAGTATCTACATATAAGATATCTTTTTGCTTGTGGTACATTTATAAAAATGGTAAAGTCTAGAAATATGAAATTTGAAAGATACAGTTTAGCTGAAGCTAAGCACCTTCAACTCAATTTTCAGTACATTAATTTTCAAGAAAGTCATTTAATGATTTTTAGCCCTTTTCAACCTGAACACCTCCAACTAATTGCATTTGAGAAATATTTTTTGTAAATTTTCTATCTTTTTCAATTGTAGGACCCAAATACTATCTTCAATTTTTCTCAAAAAATTTTCAATAGTTTTTTTTTTCAAATACATACTACAACAAAATTTTAACCAACAGTCTTCTCCAGTCCCCTCACAACTGGTTGAAAAAGATTTGTTCACCTTGATGTTATTGGTTTGCAATGAAGAAAGAAAGGCTAGCAGTGAGGAAAGGGTGGGGGAATCGGGGAACTAAGTGGAGGGGAAATAGATTAATGCCAATAAAGTTGCATGCTTGGCCTTTTTTTTTTTTTCTTGGTTACTTTCATTCTCACTTTAAAAGGACATTGCAATTGCAGGAACAGAAGTGAAACAACCTATACTAGCAGTTTAAAAAGGAAATACAAATCAGTTGCTTGCCTAAAGTTACCCTTGTGGTAATGGAATATACAGCAATCCCCAATAGTGCATACTGCCTGTGATTGGATTCTCAATTTATTTCAAAACCTGCCGTAACTGAGAGTAAAGGCACAAAGGGTGAACCATACGATGCAATGAGAACTATTCTTAAGTTTTTCTTTGAAGCCTTTGCCATTGAATCTTATGTGGTTTTCTTGAAAAGCTGCCTTAGTTGAAATTAGCAGCATAAAAAAACTAACCAGCTGATCATTGAAGGCTGCCTTTCCTTCTATTAGTTAAATTTGTACCTAATAGGTCAAAATATATCACAGCACACAAAGAAACTGTTAGAAAATATTAATATTATTGTATTGTATTGGACAGATACTATTGTGTTTAGGTTTTTTATTCCATCTAGTTCTAATTTTATATGCATAATTTTTGTTATTCTGTTTAGTGCTACATTTTGAAATGCTAATGCAAATAATAGGAATGTTTTACATATATTTTTTTCACTATTGTAATGTACATGTTTGTGTATATATTATGAGTATATCTTTCTCCCTTTTGTTACAGTTTATTTAAATGTACTTGTGCGAGATAATGTTGGTGCACCAACAAAAGTTTGCTCTTTAGACAGAGAAGTCAAACATTTGTCATTAAATACAAGTATGGTGCAATACATGTAAGTTTAAAATATTTTTAAAAAATCAATTTTTAGTGCCAGTTTTCCTGTAAAAATACAGAATGTTCTTATGAAAGCTATTTAAAATATGAAATTTATTTGACATTATAAAGAAATTTTAGCTGTATAACGGGGGGGGGGGGGGAAACACTTCTTAATCAAGTTTTTAATTGAAAGAACTTGACAAAATTAAATTTTATTTTAAATGTTCTTTTTACAAAACATAATGCTATTTATTCATAAAAGTACCTTTGTATAATAATGTAACACATATTTTGCAGTGAAACATAATATTTACTGTGAGGTTTTTTTAAATCTTATGAAAATATTTCATTTACAATGCAATTAGTAATAATATTTCGTTTAACCTTTTGAGCCCATGTATAACATTTGTGGCAGCAGTTTTGTTCTTAAGAGTCAAGGCTCTAAATTTTATTGTTGTATCTTGAAGTGATTTCTTTACTATTTGTATGACATAGTGTCTATGGAAAATATATTGGCCCATTAATTGTCAGATTTAAAAGCCTAGAATTATTGGGTTAATATTTCCTATAACTTCTGAAGATGTTCAATGGAGTTCAGAAATTCATTCATGATCAAGGTTAACAAAAAGCAATTCTGATGGTATGAGATTAGAAGCAAGAGTAATTTGAATGTAATTGCAATATTATTTAAAGCAATAGATATGCTTGCATAATGAAACCTTAATTGAAATAAATAAATATATACAACTTAATAAAATAATTTTTATAAAAAAATAGAACCGACTTCAAATTATAAATTGCGCTAAAAAAAGAAAAATAAATTAATTCTTAAAACAACATCGATGCGACTTTTAAACATAGTTTTAGAAGTCGGTGCAAAATCAGGATAGATAAAATCTTTTGTAATCATGAATCAATTACAAATATATATATTTTCGCAGAATTATTAACAGTTAAAATATGAAGTAGCAAATGGTGTAATGGTAATTAGACCCATTTTTGCACCAACTTCTGAAACTATGTTTAAAAGTTGCATCGATGTTGTTTTAAGAATTAATTTATTTTTCTTTTTTTAGCGCAATTTATAATTTGAAGTCGGTTCTATTTTTTTATAAAAATTATTTTATTTTATTATTTTTAGTGTAAATACATTTTTATATAAATACTCTATTTTTAAAAAATCCATATCAAAGGGCAAAACTTCTTTGAATTAATGGCACTAAAAACTAATCATCTGTATGATAAATTCCCTTTTGAAGTCGATTTTAGCAAACAAACTGATTGGATTAATTTTTGCCACAAAGAAGCCTTCAGTCTAACGCTTGCTGTAATTTCTTTTAATATTATAGCCAAACACTTTTTTAACAATGACTTTTATATTTATTAATAGTTTCCCAACAAAGAAAAATCAAACCAAGCCTTTCTAATTAAAATTAAAAATACTTATTTTTCATTCGTAACGTTTTTTCTAAAAAACAAATGTAGTTAAATTGATGTGTGATATTTGAGTTAGACGACTCTCTATTGATTAAAGGAAAAATCTTCAAAATCGATTAATTTAGTCAAAAGTTATGGATAAGAAAACAATGAAATGACTATCTTTCTGCCCATAACTTTTTTTCTAATTATCGAACAGGGTAAAACGAAGGTACGGGACCTATGGGAAACCACCCCCGATCGATTAAAAAAAAATCATGAAAAAAACCGGTTCATCCGGTGAGAAGTTCTGAGTGGACAAACAAAACAAAAACAAAAAAAAAAAAGGACATGCATACAATACGAATGTATAACCTCCTTCCTTTGTGAAGTCTGTTAAAAATAACATGAACTTTATTCATTGCATAAAAATAAAACTTCAGGACCTCAAACTCTTGACCTGAAGACTATCTCCTTGCTTGATTCTATCATGCATAATTAAATGTTTTGAAATGTTTTAGAATGACCTTTTTATAATAAGTAGTGGCTTTAATTTTATATTATAAATAAACAGACAAGTATATCTTAAATCTTCTTTAATTTCAGATATAATGAAACATTTCATCCAAGGTCTATCTTAAGAAAATTTCTGGCAGAGAAACACAATCAAGCTGCTTTGCATCAGATTCACGTTCTGGTTTCATCTTTAAATAATGTTGAAGAACATCATGAATTACCATTGTATTCCAATAATCAACAGTTGCAGAAAAAAATTGTTCATGGTCTACTTGACTGTATGAATGATTTGATAATTGCTACTAAGGTTTGTAAATTTTTTTTCCTTTGTCATAATTGTCCCTCTAACTGAGCAATGCTGCCATCGCATTTAAAATAAATAAGAACTTTGTTTCGATTTTCGAAAAATTTAAATTGTATAACTTTCAAAGATCTTTAAGGTCAATAACACAATTATTTCCTGGTACATGTATATCTGAAGGTGTTGAAATTGTGTATTACATGTTTATTACATTGTTGTTTTCAATATTTTTGAAGTAGGTATTTAAATTTTGAAAACAATTTTTTCACTATATGCTTTCCTTTTAGTCTTCATTCTTTTTTGTTAGCCTTTAACCCCTTTAGCACTACGAACATGCATGCTATAGCTCTTGCAATTCATAACTTTTATGGAAGATATTTGATTAGTTTTGGTTCTTATTAAATAGATTTGTATTCTGGAATGAAGTAATTCCAGCTGTTAAGTCCCAATTCATCAAAATTAAGTATATGGCTCGAAGGCTGTTCATTATTTGAAATGATAACAATGCATAGTACAGTCCTCAAAAATAAAGATGATTAATTCTTTGTGTAAATTATTCTGGAAAAAAAATATAAACCCAGTTGTGAACATGAACTAACGAAACTGCACAAAATGAAAATTTTTCATATCATTCCACAAAATGTTATATGTTAGTTAAGAACAAACAAGCTTTTGAGCAACATGTTTTTTTTTTAAATTGAAGAAAGTGTTCTATATGAAACTGCTTTTTGTTTTAGAATGTAGTTCAATCTTTTTAATTTTTCTTGACAAGCAAATGTATTTTTCGGTATGTAATGTAAATAGTTCCATCTTTTACCTTCAATTATTGAAAGCTGAATTGTACAGCACAAATACAATTGCTTTAATTTATTTTTGGATTGTAAAAAGTATTTGGGATACCTAAATTTTGTATGCGTTACTTTTATTTTCAACAATCTTAAAATCTAATTGTAAAAACACTTAAAATAAAATAAAACAGTTCTTATTTTTCGTATGATAAACTTGAATTAATCATTAGAAGTAATCATGGAAAAGTACATTTGTACAGGTAATTATTAAAAAAATGTATACATCTAAACACTTTATATGTAAACTTTCAGCTAAATATACCTAACGAAAATATACTGGTTCTAAAAATGGAAGTAGTAGTAAATAAAATTGGGTTTTTCCTTATGAACTGAAATATTTATCTTAAAATGGCTATAATCACAACACATTATGCATATTGGATCTGGTATGTATCATATAAGTTAACTTACTAAGGGGAGGACTCAAAAGAAAACTGTACAATTTAGAAAGTAATTTTTTTCTGACTTGTATTAAACTAGGAAGGATACAATTTTAAAAGCAATTTCATAAATGTATTCAAAAACAAAATGCTTTAAAATCATTAAGTGCTTAGACATATTTCTTTTTTAGGTTGAAGCAACTCAAATGCTTTCAGTATTAAGTGAAATTATATCTAACAAACAGAATGTAAGTGATTAAAATTTTTGTATTTGACCATAAATTTAAAAATTTGAGAACTGCTATTTTAATCCTGCTTTATATTTTTTTAATTTACAGATAAATCTTTTTGAACTGCAGAAAGCATACAATATCTATGACAAACTTAATGGACAGAGAGAAACACTATATAATTTTTTTTCGGCAGAGCTATTTCAACATGGACTCCTGAAATTTTTGTCTAAATTAGCCTTTGGAGCAAACTCCAAGCTTGTAAGGAATGTTGAATTAATTAATATAGCTAGGCAGCATATGTTGGAAGAAATTACAGTAAGTTTTGGACATTTGATTTCATGCTGAATCGAATTTCTCAATTACTTATATATATTTATATATGGGTGGGTGTGCTTGCATACATATTGTAAGAAACTTAATTTAAGAAATACTTAAAACCTTATAGACCAAGAATAGACTTATCAATTCAATTATTTTTTTCATTATTTTTGTAATACTTTACTTAATATATTGTTGCTTTTTCACATATTTCTGTTCTAAATTTTTCTTGTCAATACTTATTATTATAATTATGTATTTATATTCTGTATAATTATTTAGAAATTAGTTTATTGTACCGTCCCACCAATGTCAATAATTTAAATGTTATTTTATAATGGTTCAATTTCAGCAAAGTAAGTACTTTTTAAAATGTCATGAATTTAAATTAATATGATAAATAAAAATTAAAATTTTGGCCAATCACAAGCAAAGCAATCCCCAAGTGGAAACATAATTACGGGAAATGTACAACAGGTTTCCAGTAATTAAAATCTAAGTAAATGTATATTTCTTTGTAATTTTACTTGAATTAAATCAGAGGCTGGATCTTCCTCAGTTTCAAGTTCATTTTTATCCTGTGTAGTGTGTCTACAATGTTGAATTTTTGTACATTTTTAATCAATAGCTATTCATTTTTTATTTTCTTCCATTTTGGGGCAGTTAGGAAAAATTCCACATTTACAAAAAATTTAATAATATGTCGAGAGTTTTGTTACCAAAAGAGCAAGCAAACAGTTCCCCTCCAAGCTGTAAGGATTATCTTTGAAATGATGCCAAATACTTTCTTTTTAAATTGTTACTTTAAGATTAAATGAACAGCTCTCCGTAAAATTTCCAGTAGTCCATCTATCGGCTTTCTCTTCAAAGTGATACAAATACCTCTATTTTGAACATTCTTTAATGCAAAACTTTCTGAAAAATTTGTTGCAGTTGAAATAAAAAAATATGCTTGAAAAGTTTCTTAATCATCCCCAGTTCATCTTGCTTGCAATATTAACTTCTCTATACCCTTGTCTTGAGATGCATTTTCCTCCCTTTTTGCTTACAAAGCTTTGTTTTGTTTCCCCTTACAAATCTTAGTCATTAAACACTATCCCAAGTAAATACATCTCTTTTTTTTTTTGACAGCACATATTAAGTTAAATACAGCTCCTTATTTTGTATTGCTTGCAATATGTGACATGAAACTTCTGTTGCTAATTGGTGTACTATTTGATTATTTTGATTGTTGTGCTTTTGGTATGTTTTAGTTGTTGACCACTATCGTATTCCGTTGTGCTAAGCACAAATGTGATATCGGCAACTGAGCTCAAAATGAGACATTTACAAAAGTTTTGTACCTCCGTGTATTTTATTTAGATATCACTTTATCAGATTTTTTTTAAAAAAATCATTTCTATTCTCATGTAACCACAAAACATTATATTTGAGTAACATAAGTGACAAAAAATCACCTTGTGGCAATAACTCAGTTTCACTAAAAAATGCAGATGTGACTATGCTTAGCACTGCAGTATTGGTTACCTCATAGTTAGTATTTTTGTAAGTTGTCAAATTTTAAGTCATTTACATTTCTTTTCTGTAGTCTATAATGAAGAAAAGATTAAAAACTGAAGAACCAATATTTATCAGAACACCTCACTCATATGCAAGTGCTGTGTATATAAGTGAAGAAAATGAATTGCTGCCAAAGTATCTTCAGCTGAACCAAATAAGTTTTCCATTGGCTAAGAAAACTTATCTGCTTCAAAAATTAGGGAGAGATAATTTCAAAAGGTAATTTTTGGTAATGTGTGCTCTTTTTAAGTAGATAATCAATTTTTTGATAGTTGAAAATAATTGTATTAAAGATTATTTTAAATGTTCAAATTTATAAATTTTTTTCCAGAATATTTAATGAAATGGTGTTAAATTTAAAGAAATTTTTAAAGGAAATACTTTTATTCCACTCTTATCCAATTACAATTTCAGGGCCACCTATTTGAATAATATAACTTCTTTATGAAATAATTTTATTATTGGTAATGTGTTGGGTTAAAAGATGTTTAATTCATCTCTTGTTCTATAAATGTGTAAGAGCAATATTTTTCTCTATCAGGTGTGTGGATGAAACTTGCCGTAATGATGGGAGCTGTGCCATCTTAATATTACATGAATTTGATTACATTACTTTGCTTCCCAGTAAGAGTTCTATGCAGCTTTTTTCATCTGAAAAGACATCTTTGCTGATAACTTTATTGTCATGTAATGGAATGGTAGATATCACAAAGCAAATGAAGGAACCATTAAATTTCAGTGCTTATTTTTCTCGAGCAAGAGATTCTAAGGTAAATGTCTTGTCTTTCAATTAAATTTCAGATATGCCAAAACTGATGAAGCTACAAACTGCCACTGTTTTCCCAAATGCTTAAGCCACTTTACTTTATCTGGTGTTGGTGCTTGGCCAGAACCTATAATATATCTTTGAATAATATATTTATCTTAACAGAAAGATGTTAAGAATACATAGCCTTAATTACTATGCTATTCAAATTCTGTAGAAAATTTCTATAACTCTCTGTGTTTCTTTCCATGTGCTATAGAAATGTATAAGCCTACCTATCACCATTATTATTTTTGTCTTGTATTTTTTCCTTACCAAAACCTGTTTGCTTTAACTAATGAAAACTGAAACATTAAACACCACTGAAATAAAACACCATGTTTTAATAAAGCATTTATTTGTATCATTATGATTTCGTTTCAAATTAGAAATTTTGAGATAAATTAAAAGTTGCACAAAAGTTGGTGGGACATAATACATAGGACATAAAATAGTTGTAACTAATTGAATGACTACAAAGTGCTAACTTGAGTTAAACCTATAAATGCAGAGGTATTTTCCCCATAGTCAGATGCTAGAGAGTCCCCCCCCCCCCCAAAAAAAAAAAGAAAACCAAGAGGTTTGGCATATCTGGAATTCTGTTACTTTTTATGCCTTTTGTTTTTATGAGAATTTTTGAATATTATTTAGGTAGTAAAATATTAATAAGAGAAATATTAATATTCATTTTCAAAAACATTTCTTTTCTAGGTACAAAACAATTCCATTTTGACCAAAGAGTATATGAATGTTCATCAAATAAACATTTCTGAGGATGACGTTAACTTTCCTCTTGTTTTTTATTTAAGTCTGAATATAAGTGATGGTGCAAACTCTGTGGATGTTTTATTTAGGTAATATACATTATACTTGTACTGCTTTTATTTTCTTGTAATTTTGACCAACAACTTTTTCCTTTTATGTTTTTCTGAACTCTTACATTGCCATGAATGTATATTATTTCTGTTTTTATCTACTTATTTAATGTCAAGTGTCCATGGGTGTATCCAGGGGAGAGGATAAGATGCCTTCCTCTCTGAAATTAACTCTGATATCTAAAAGAAGCCGTTGAAAAAACAGCCATTAATATTCGGGTCTCACACAATATCATTCCATGAAACAAATTCCTGGATTTGCTACTAGAAATGTGTATTACTCTGCTGGCATATTATTTTTACATGGAGAATTCTAAAAGTATTTTGCTTGTCAATCCTCTGTATTTGTGTTCAGAGAATAAGATTGGCTCACTCTTTAAGTTTTTGTTTTGAAGAGAACTAAATCCAAATACAGTAGAATCCCGATTTAATGTTACCCCCATTCAACGTTTTTCGGCATTTGAAGTATTTTGTTGTTGGTCCCAAATTTCTTGAATACTCTTAGTGTTATTTCTTCTCTTACATAATGTTTCTTCATTCACAGCATTCCCGCTTTTAACATTTTTACCCAAATAATGCCAATTTCTATTTTCTTATTTACCTATCATGTCTTAAACAGTACTTTCAGTTTGAGACATGCGACTTGTTTTAAACCATTTCTCATAGCTCCTTTCCTTTGTTAACAAGAATTTCCTTTGAAAGCAGATAGAAATGAAGATCACAAATGCAGTGGTCAAATGCCCTTTTTTTTTTCTTTAACTTTTGTTGGAACTCAACTGGATTGCCCTCACCCAATATCCTCTAAGGTTGGTTATCCTTCCGTGGCCTTTGTTCATTATTCCACTAGTAGAAAAAGCATGTGATAGTGATAAACTCCATACTTTTTTTTTCTGATGTTTCTTCAATGGCGAGTGTTGCATTCCTGTTTTTTGTGCATTCACCTTTATTCAGTGAAAGCGGAGATTTTTATTTAGTTTTTCTTTTTTTAATTTTAAAGAAGAAGAGATTGACTACATTTTTTTGAAGCTGACATAAAGTTTGATAGCTTTTGAAATTCAATCTCATTCAGTACATGTTCACTTAAATTTAGTTTTAAGAGAAGAATCACATTAATTTACCTTATGAAAAGAATCATGGCTTTTAAGCATGTTAAGTTATGCTCTTTAGCTGAAAAGGCATAATAGAAAAAGCTCATAAGTTTCATGGGACTAAAGTTGAGTGTCATGAATCACAAGAGCAGCATTTGCAAAGCCTCTCAGCAATTGAAAAGGCTCTTTTTGAGAGCAAAAAAAAAAAAAAAAATATGAGCCAAATAAAAATTACCGAATATTTTAAATGCAGCTGAATTATAAGTATTTTTCCATTTTGTCATACTAGCATATAAAATTGATGTTAAATATGTGATAAATGTGTTGTAAATGCTTTTTACTATTTCAGGTCACTTCCATTCAAATTATTTTACAGCATTTATTGTAATTTCGGACGACCCTTGTATAAGGTTTTCCTGCCTATTATGTACTTTCTGCTATTCTCACAAAAAATGTTAAGTAGAGTTCCTACTGTAGTATAATTACATTTTCAAAATCAAAACAATATTATTTCTGGAAATCTAAGTGTAATTTAGAATTTGATGACGATAATTTTATTTTATAAAATATTTTGAATCTTAATTTTAGGAAAATAATTAATGCTTAATCACTTAATTTATTTGACATCACTGATTATTTTTTCCCCTTTTTTTAAATCTGTAACTGGAAGAGTAACATTTAGTTTACTCTTGTTATGAAGTACAGTGATAAGAGTTTAATTTGTTCCGTAACCTTGCTCGTATGTCAATATGCTCGTATCTCAAAGCAATTTACTGCGCAGGCGCAGTAAACTAGGTGGGCCGTGGCGTCGCAGCTGGTGTTCCTCGTCTCTCAAATATCGCTCGTATTTCAAAACAAAACTTCGCTGCTCGTATCTCAAATCACTCGTATGTTAGGGCACTCATATCTCGAGGTACCACTGTAACTGATAGTTACATTTTAAGCATAATCCTTTGTTCTTCTAAATGGCTGAAATTAAAAATCCTGTGTCGTTCATTGATAAATAAATCCTAAACGATACTATGGAAAAGCTGGTTTTTCATATAATATTCAGTTCAGCTAAAGAGCTTAGTTAATGAAGATGTTATGTTACTATTAAATTCATTTCAGAAAAACAACTTTAAACCAAGCATAGCTTAAGTCTTCTGTACTTAAATGTATTTTATTCGAAGGAATCAAACTTTTAGTTTGAAACAGTAGCGTATATGCCCCACAGGTTTATGCTTTTTATTTCTTGAAGGGGAGGAAATCCTGGACTTTGTTGACTATTATGCGTCTGAAGGGCACTTTAAAGACTTCATCCCTTAAGAGACCTTATAACTTTAGTTATACTTTACAATTGAATGCATTTTAAATTTTAACCTGTACATTCAGCTCAAGGTGTGGTTTTACAATATTAATTTGAATGTGCATAATAAATCAACATAATAAAGCTTTTAAAGAGAGAAAAACTGTTATCATTAGTTGGCTGTATTTCATTAGGATTCCTATTTCCAACACAAGTTCCCTGAATAGTAAGATTTGTTTAATTTACTTCAGGACTCTTAGGATAAATTTGGAAGCATATCTGACCTTATGAATTTTATTATTGTATGTTAAATTAATTTGATTATTGATTTTCATTTTTTAATTATACGCATATCAATATTTCTATTAACTGACAGATTTAAAGACTTCAGTGTATATATTTTTTTAATTTTTAGTGTAAAAAAAAAAGGTACAAAAAACATTTCATGTGTTATATTTTGATCAGGGAGTTTAGCTATGATTTGAAACTGTTTTTAGAGATGATTATTTTTCAGTGTAAACATTAATTCAACAGCAGATTGTTGAAGTCTTGTTAATCACATGCATTGTGTGGGCCTTAAACCTTGTCTCAACCATTATATTTACTGACAGTTGAGCAAAGTTTCAGGTGTATATGATGTATGTAAATACTATCTTGTTTTGGACTATCTTTCTTTAGGGAAAAACACCCAAACTGATAGTAATCAAACCAATATGCATTCTTGTTCTGATTGATTGTTCTTTGAGTTAGTTCTAACCACCTGAAAATTTGTCTCAACCTGGTTATTTTTTATAGGTGAGCAAAGTTTCAGGTGCCTAGACTTAGCCCATTTCTTCCTTTCCTATGTGAAAAGTTAGTGACTGTTTGAAGAAGCACTTCTTTGGTGAAGTTATTTATATAAAAGACATATTTTCAGACATTAATGTCAAAGGCATCTTAAATGCGTGTTTTTATGTAAAATGATATTTGGAATGGTCTCTGTCGATTCTGGTATAATTTGTTGCTCAATGTAAGAAAATGAAAGTACAAAAATCTTTCTTTTTACTAAAATTTTGTATATGAAAAACTTTTAAAATTTGAAGAAATGTGATTTATGCTTGTAAAAAAAAGTAGAAATGTTTCATAGTTCATAATGAAAGGGGCTTAAAGTATTTAGAATTAAAATTTTCAAAATATTAAAAATTTAACTGTTCTATTAAGCTGCAGTTGTTTTGAAAAATGTGTGATGTGTTAAGGTCTATTAATGTGTGATTTTATTTTATCAGAAAAATATTGTGTCATTGTAGAAGATTATGAATCAATTGCTTTTTAAATTTATTAATTAATATGATTTTTCTATTTGGCACATTTTATGTCTAATTGCTTGCAAATTATTTTTTAGGTATGAAAATGCACCAACCCTTCAACAATATGCACTGAAGAAAAGCTTCAGTGTTCATAGTAATGATACAAGTGTATTTATTCCCCCAGAAAAAATTAAAGGTATGTATATGTACATTTCATTTAATTTTAAACTATCAATTGCAGTTTCATAATTCAAATAACTAAAAGTTATACAAAGACCTATTAGGCATTTTTTATGTTTTCAAGCAAACAGTAACTAATTTCTTGAAGGAGTGCATAGAAAGCCATGAATTATTAAATCAAAATTTAAATTTATGATTTGAGCTAACAGGTAAAATTGAAAACATATTTAAAAGAAATAAAATTAATATTTCTATCATTAAATTCTTACTAATGCATACAAAAAGGCAATATAATAATCATAATTTAAACTACTATACAAGATGATAAATGGCTAACATTTGAGACATATAGCTCATTTTTCAAAACTGCTTTTATTTGAATTTTGGATTTTAAGGAATATGTATTCAAACTCTGGTATTCTAATATGCATGTTCTAAAGTCCTGTACCCCATAAGTTCTTTGCAAATTATGCAATCATATAAAACATTTTAATTCTTTTAATTAAGTTTATATTTTATCATATTCTGAAGAAAAAAAAAACTGCAATAAATAGAAAAGTAAAGTATGTTTATTTAAGTATGCATGTATTGATTGCGATTTGTCTTTTCAGCACCAGGTGCTTATTTTTTTGGCATATTAAGCACACCTTTTGTATTTGATAAAACACACAAAGAAATTGTATGTGAATATAATGCTTATGTCTGGAGGGATGTTTGTCTAGGCAAATCTAGTTCTGCTTGGTCTATACAAAATTGCATTGTTCTGGAGTCCTCAAACTATAATTGGACAAAATGCAGGTATTTTCTCTCAATTTTTGCCTTTACTTGGTTTTATTTTTTGAATTTTGCATGATAATTCTCGTAAATTTTTAATTAAATTGTTGTTTTCTTAAGCTAATTTGGACATTTTCAATACTCTTTGGAATGTTCTTAAAACAATAGAAAAGTTCTCTCTCTCTCTCTGTAAATATACATATATATGTGTCTGTGTCAGTAATCTCCCTAGACATTTTCCATGAGCCCCCTATATCTGCCCTTTTCCAGGGAATGTCATGACGCAGACTGTGCACTTGAGCTTTTTTTTTTTGAGGGGGGGGGGGAGTTGTTTCATGGGTCTTTGGTGCTCTTGGTTGACTCTTTGGCCAATGTAAGAGGTCGTCGTTTTTGGGGGGTTTCTTAGTTTTTTAGGGGTACACTATCGCTCTGAGGGAGTGGCACCCCTACCTTTTCCTTGGAAAAATGAGCCCCCTTGCCTCTTTTTAAAGCTTGATGCACCCTTTTAGCCTTTTCTGTAAGATAAATACACCCTTCTTGCAATACTTTCTTATACACAAGGTTGGCCCTTATCCTTGACAAAGGTGAATTGGGAATGACCTTCCAGAACTAGGTCACTTTTCAGGTCACACATTTGACAATCCTTTTATGCAGCTGGTGGAGATATTCAGTTCCTGGTGTCAATAAAAAGCATAGACCTTAAAAAGATTGTATTCGATCACAGCAAGCTATTTGATTGCTTTGTAACCGAGGCAAGTATAAACCCTCTCCCCTCTCCTTTGGGACAAGATCACAGCACATTATCAGAGTTCACCTCCTGACTTGATTTACCTAACATCAAGTACTAAGCTTGTCATATTGCCAATCAGGTGCTCCAGAAATGAAGATATTCAATAACCTCCGAGCTTGCTAAAACCTTTACACATCTGAAAGAGGACAAATGATTGTCTGCTGGAATATTTGTTTACCGTTTAGGCTTCACTGATGTACTCTAGTTGTTTATGGCCTGCCAGTTCATAATTTGTGACACACTTATGATCTTTTATAGTAGTTGCATTCGGCAATTTCTTGCAAAGAAGAAATTACAGTGGTTGGCTTTTGAAAAGAGGTGATAAAACACTTGATGAAACTATTTTTAATGAGTGGTGTAATTTTTCTTTGAACAGAATTAATTTTTTTTTATCATCTTGTTTTGATGTTCTTGGTGATCATATTAAAATGTGAAGCTGTAGCTCTCAGTTATTTAATTTCAATTTACTTGGATCCTAAGAAACTGTTTAAAAGCTTTTCTTATCTTAGCTTGTGTCTTGATTAATGTCACTTCTGTATCTTTTGAAGAATTGCTCATTGTTTCATACAATTGAAAGTTGCAAACTATGTTCCTACTGGATATTTAGTGACATTCAGTTTAACTTCTGTTGTTTTTCAATGTATAGGCTGTTTATCACTACACAAATATAAGTCAAAAATTTTATTTTATAGCATCAATTGCTCAATGTGCATTACATTTGCATCACTCAGGTGTCGAAAGCATGCTATAGCAGTTGCTAAGTAATGCTGTTTCTCTTTCAATTTCAGCAACTTGGCGATGAGAATTGCAATTGATAGAGAAACTGGAAGCTCTTTGTGCTTTAGCTGATCATGCCATAACCTGTTTTGTTCATGTAATTATCGCAACTGGAATGGGCATTCAACCAATACTGTGATGCTTCTCTTTAGGGGTCCTTTCTTATATAGTTGCAAAAAAAACTGAACTATTTTTTTTCTCTTATTGCATAGAACAAACTCTACTTATATTTAACAAGATAACTTTAATTATAACCACTATGTATTATATGTTTAAAACAAACATGAAGACAAGCCTTCAAAATGTGTATATTCTTTAACTTACTAATGTAATTTCATTCTTATTTATTCTTAGCTGCTCTGTTCCTGAAATTACTGCCTATTCAATTCCTCTGGAATGGGATCTGATTTTAGTGCCAAATATTGAGTTACTTGAAACAGGATTTAGTCCTTTACCTGCCATTGTTTTTATTATATTGCTCATCATATACTGCTTATGCTTTTTCCTCAACTTCCAAAAAACAAGAAATGTCCAATTGCCATGTAATCCTGTTGCACTAAAGGATAACTGCAATGACTTCAAGCAACTGTACTTGATATATGTATCAACTGGAATGTTTTCTTCATCTGGTACAACAGCTTCTGTGAGTGTTCACTTGAAAGATCTACCTTTTCTTTAATCAGAAAAATATGATTATACACAATTAATTATTGTAATAATGAAACTTTAGTCATTGCTGTATTTAGAATTATCTTTTAATTATTTTGTTTATTGATTTATTTATTTTTATCTACCAATGATAGGGTTTGTATTATGGCAATTGAAATCCGAATTCAAAATTTGGGCTTTAGTATGAGATCTATAATGAATTTCCTAAGAGTATAGCTGCTTACTATCTTCAATGACACAAATTTGCATGAGATTATAAAAAGTTTCATTGGTTGCAATTATCTTCAAGATAATTGTCAAAAAATTTTTTGTGCATGTAGTGTTACATGTTACATGCATTCTTGAATTTGTATGTGTTTGAAATATGATTCTAGTGATATTTCCATAGATTCTGCAATGCATGCAAAGTGAAAGTGAATGTTCAGTATACTTTTATAATTGGTTGAAAAAATGCAACCTTAATAATTGAAAAAATTGGCATCGTTTTTCTTTTTTTTTTTTTTAAAGGTGAGAATTCCAGGTTATTAATCAGTTAGGGAAAATATTACAACTAGCAACTACTCATTTTTTGCTCTCATAAAATACATTGAATTAACCAATTAATGAGCCTTATGTTCTTTACGGTGTTGTTTTAAGATTATTTATTCTACTTTATGTTGATGAGCATCTGTAATTTTTAAAATCATTTATACAGGGGTGCAACCAGGGGTAAACATAAACAGCGCAAGTTTAGTTGTGCCCACGATTGAACAGTGCACGCAGCCGTCCTATATTTCCTATTTTTCCTATATTTTGAGGAATCCCTACAAAATTGTCCTATTTTGTCCTATATTTACAAAAGTTATAGCATATCCTATTTTTCTGACAATTAAATGCGCGATTCGGAAATGCACGCCGAAAATTTCCAAACAAAAAGCTATGGAACGCGGCAAAAGATAAACAAGCACCGACGATGCTCATTGGCAGTTGGCGCCATTGAATAGAAGGAAAAAGAGAGAGAGAAATGAAAAAAAAAAAAAAAACTATTTTGGCAGTAAGCAAAGTACGCTCAACTGGAGACTCTAACCATTTACTGCCGGATTTGGCAAAACATCCCCAATGTAGGCTACTTTTTTGAGCGAATCGATAGTCTGTTTGCTTAAGTATTCTTTTTTTTCTTTTTGAACTTCGGAAACAAATACTTATAGATTCTTTTGAAATAACGTTCAAAAAGAACTAAAGTTATATGTTATATATGTATATATATTTATGTATTAAATAAAAGAGAAACATGGAGACAAAGAGTTGGATGCTTGTTCTCTGGAAAAAGCTGGCAACCCTGCCCATCTTTCATTGCGATTTCCCTAAGTGCGAAGTGCGCGCGCTTCTTGCTTACCGTTCCCGTTGTTTTTTGAAGTATTTTGAAAAAGCATTGTTGAATTGCTTGTATGAATTTTGACCATTGAAAATAAGTTTTATTTCGCGTAAATAAATTGATGCATGCTTGTCAAGTCGACTGTTTTAACGGGAGATTCCCGCTTTTTGCGTCTATCTCCCGATCTTCCGTTTAGTCGTAATTTTCTCCCGTTTTTAGTAATTTTCGCTTTTAAAATATGAGTCATTTGAGCCTCATTTTTTCTCAATTGATGGCGCGTGTGATCGTAGTTACTCGCCGATGTTAGTAGCAAACATGCGATTTTTCCTGTATTTTGGCGAAGTTCCGTATTTTTGGAAAATTTGAAAAGTCAAAATTTTAGTTCCGCGAAAATTCGTAATTTTGGAAGACTTACTTTTTTCTTTTTAATGAAAAAATTTTGAAGCAGCATACGTACATACTTGATTTACAAAACTTTTATAAATTAGCTGTAAAATTTCCGCATTTTGTTTTAATGCTTTTAAGGGTCAGTTCCGATTTTCTTTGAAATCCGATAGCATCCGCTTCAGTAAAGCTCCCTAGTAATCTTTTACTATCTGATCCTATGTCTTGGGCATCAATAACTTTTGTTTTACCATTATTTTTTATATTTTTTTCGATTCAGCCTCTTTAGTAGAGGATTTACACTCTCGTCATTTTGCCACACCCACTCGAAATTTCAATGCGAAATTTT
Source organism: Octonoba sinensis (assembly GCA_038502835.1). NCBI lineage: Eukaryota > Metazoa > Arthropoda > Arachnida > Araneae > Uloboridae > Octonoba > Octonoba sinensis. The sequence goes on from CM076604.1 coordinate 70,538,742, forward strand.
AGCCTTTTTTTAAAATTTGGTGATCATATTTGTTCATTATAACTATTAATATTGCATCCTTAATACCCTTGTTTAAAAGTATTTTTTTCAAAATATTTTTGCATGGAATTTCAAATACATTCTCCCCCCCCCCCCCAGTCTTATGGTTAGTGTCCCCCCCCCCTTTTATTTACGTCTTATATATTGCTACAAAATAAATTGAAAATACTTCTTCCTATTTTCATTCAATATATAATTAAAGAATGACTTTTTTTTTTTTACTAATTTAGGATAATTTGTTCCTTAAATGTACACCAGACGTGGTCTCATATTTTGTTTCAATTGTTGTGGTGTAGATGTAACCTAGTACTAAGGAGAACTGTTTGTTTTTAATCTAACTAATGTAGTGCTGGGGATTTTGTTCATTCAGTAAAGTAATGCGTTTTCTGTAAAGTGAAACTGAGTTTCGTCCAATGCTGTCAAATGAAAATCTAGAGAACATATATTCATCATAAAAAATAATTTTGCAAGAAAATGTTTTGTTCAAACATTCAAAGAGAAATTTTTATCAAATGCGGCTGTAATGAACATTAAAAAAATTGTGTATGTCATTTTAGTTCACTGTATGTGTGTGTGTTGGGGGGGGGGGGGAGTCATTGGAAAAATCTTTTTTTTCTCTCTCCAAGGTTGGCAAGTATGCATGTATATAAATATGTGTGTGCTGACATTTTAGAATTTTGTTTATGTTTTCAATTGGTGAAATAAAAATTATTTCATAGGGTAAAAAACTAAAATAAACCTTCTTCATCTATATATTAAGAGATTTTTCCCTCCTTATAATTTTTAAGCAAATAGTCTCCAAAATACAATTTATTATAAATAATGTGTATTTAATAATTTGAAAATTGGTAATGTACATTCATTTATGGGGCAAAATCTATAATGACTGAAAACATCAGTAATTTAGCATTATGTATGCAAAATCAAAACAAACTAAGTTACTTATTTCCTAGATTTTTTTTTTTTTTTTTTTGCTTTTAGCAACAGGTAGCAAACTGTTTTTAACCTTTCTAATAGGTTAAAGACAGTCTGCTGTTTGTCTAAATTTGCATTTCTCTGTCTCATTTTTTAACTTTTTTATTTGAGTTTGCCATAAATATAGTTAGAATGAATGCAGTAAGTCTTACTTTAGCTAAATAGACCTATTTGTTATGCATTAAAGTAGTTTTAAATTTGTCCTATATTTTTAATGATAATGTCCTATATATTTTTTTGCTCTTGCTGCTGGCACTGATTGAAAGAAGAATAGAATTTTGAATAAATGAAAAAAATTTACTTTATCAAAGCAAAAAAAGTACATAATTGTAGCATACATATGTTTCAGGGTTACAAGAAACTTTTTTTTTTTTCAATGCAGAAAAAGTTTTGAGCTTTTTGAACTCTGGATTATTTGCAAAAATTTTGCAATTTTTGTTCTGTAATATTTCTTTAAATTTATTATTTTTTGTATATTTACTCAGTTGTGTTTTTTTTTTATGTACGTAAATGTCTTTATTTCTTAGAGGAATTTTGGTTTTCAGACTTCTTGTAACAATAAATTGGAGTCTTTTTGATATGAACAATAAATTTCAATCCACACTAGTTGCTCTTTTTTTAAATCAGTGTCATTTTGTTTTGAACAGTAGCATCATGTAATATGATTGGATCCCCCCCCTCTGCCATTATTATCCCATGCGGAACCCCCCCCCCCCCCCCGAACTGTGCAATGAATAACTAAGTGTAGTTACTTTAGGTCTCCCTCCCCCCGCACCCCTTTCCCCAAAGGGAATGCATTTTTTAATATAAATTCACATGTCTTAATTCTTAATTAACTTTTTGAAATAGGTATTCATAGTCCTTCATGGAACAAAAGGTGTGACAGAAACAAAGCAGTTGATTGGTTCCGATTATGAATCCATATCATTTCAGAAAGGATCAGTTGATGCTTTTCTACTGAGGTAAATTCAACTAAATTCTTTTAGCTAATTTTATATTTCTTTATATTTTATTTGTTGTAATTTTTCTTCACAAAACACAAAGTAAAGTTGAATAAGATTGAAGATTTTCTCAAAATATGTGTTTAGTTTTGTACTTAAATGTATTTAAAGAAATTTGTTTTATTTAGTACAGCTGTATTGCATAGAAGATCTTAATCAGTTTGATCTATATAAAATACTTTCAAGCCACTTGCGTTACAGTTAGAGATTTGTTGGGCGGTTCATTTTTTCTGCTATATTTAATTGGCGTTCTCACACTTCATAACTGACCTTTACTTTAAGTGCATTATTAAATATATCAAGAGTTTAACTTCTTTATTATTAAACAAGGGAATAAAGACGCCAACAGAGTTTTAGAAATCAAAGAGTTTTAGAAATCATCTTAAACAAATGATTATTATGTTGAAAATTTGCTACTTTTTAAATTTATTCTAACAAAAATTTTTGATTTTTCTTTGGCTTGATTATTTTACTCTAAAACTGATCTTAACAATTGGACATTACGCTACTTAGTTGATCAAGTGTTAGTTGAACTCATATCAGATAGTTCCCTATGTGATCACTGAAGCTTGAGATAAGAGTGTATTCACACAAAGGGTGACTGAGACATCTTGCATCTGTCTTAAGGATTGCTGCAATTGTTATAAAACAAACAGCGAGAAAAAATAAGTGATATCATAGAGCTGTCAACAAATTACGGTCCTCTGGTGGAAGTCCCTTTTAAATAAAGAATAAAAAATGACAATCGGACAATCTGAGGATGTAGTTATTAAATCAAGAAAGCCAATGATGTGTGGTGAAAGTATTGTTGCTATCAGACATCACTTGGTGTGAATGCGCCCTAAATGATTTCTGTTTTTCTACCAAAATATATAAATGATGCCCATCTCTCGATTCCTTTCTCAAAGGAAATGACAATTTGCCATTTACCCATGTGTCTTTGAGAGAGAATTAAACCTCCTTGAATTTACTGGAGGGAAGAGCTCGAGTATCTTGCTCTTGTCAAACTAGTGGTTTGCTATCCTCCCTGTACAAATATCTAACTTCACTGCTTCAAATTAGTTTTTAAATTCCCTGCAGCAATCCACTCATTTGGAAATATTCTGTATATTTTCAACACTTCTGTATTATTCCATATCTGTATTTTTTCAGCAGTTCTGTATTATTCAATCTGTATTTTTTCAACCATTTCTATACAGTCTAACCTGGTTATAACAAGGATGATGGGACTGAGATATTTGCTCATTAAATCCAAATAAATAACCAGGCTTACTATAAATTCAAACCTTCTTGCATAAAAATGCACTTGATGCAAATGATAGCTTAAATTTATTTTTTAATTTTTGAAAGTAAAAAAACTTTAGTTTTATATTTTTAGCACTGAAAAAGCAAAATTATTTTATTTTTTAATTTTTATCCAGTATTCAAGATAATCTGGGTCCATTAATGAAGATTCAAGTGTGGCATAATAATTATGGAAATTCTCCATCGTGGTACCTGAATAATATTGTTATAAAAGACGTGAAAACTGGTAATTTCAATTTATTTATTTTGTACATTCTATTTACTGATTAAGTTAAAGGTACATATGGGAATTTTTATTTATTTTAATACATGTGAATAATTTGGAAGAAAAATTAATTGAGAATATGTGAAAAAAGTAACAAATTGTTCTTTTGTAATACATCTGTTAGTATTAATCATTTTATTTCGTTACTGTTTATTTTATGCCAAATAGAAGCTAATAATTATTTGTATAATTATACTGCTTATGTGCAAAATGTAGGAAAGTTGCACATGTTGTCAAATTGAAAGTAAAAAATAATTAAAGGAGTAATATATCTAATGTGTGCAAATAGTGATCTATAAATTAACAAAGACAAAAATAGAATCATATTTTATAACTGATTATCCAACTTATTTGTGGCATATGACTTTTTATCAAAATTGCTAGGGTGCATCTGGCAAAAGCTACTAACAGTAGGAATTGTCTTTTCCACAGTGTAGTTTAGTACTTTTAAATTTCAACCTTTAATTGAAATTAACCTCTCTTTTTTTTTTCCTTTCAATAATGAAATGTTTGCATTGAATTTTTCAGAACAATATTATCAATTCAATTGCTACAAATGGCTCGCTGTTGATAAAGATGATGGTCAGATTGAAAGAGAGTTACCAGTCACAGAAAATTTTCTTACATTCAAAGAGGTAAAGCCAATTCCTATTCTTAATGAGAACCTATTTTGCACTTCACCTCAGAGGCAGGTGAGGCCAGGGGTGCCCACCAGGGTAGAAGGGGTCATGGTGCAGACAGTGCCATTGAGATTTGGGGGGGGGGGGCACCATTTCAAGGGCATTGGGGTTTTATTTGGCCAATTTGGGGCTCCATAGCTTTTAGAGGGGGTATGCCATTGCTCTGGTGGGGAGCACCCCTGGGTGAGGCAATATCTTCTCTCCCTCTGTTGGCATATTTTGTTTGCTACTAATTATCTCTCAGTGTTTAGCCGTAATTGCTTATATGAGTATCTATTTAGCATGTGAATATAAATAACATTGATTGTGAAAAGAAAGTCAAATCTAGATTAAGTGAACAGATAATTTTTATTTTATTTTTGTACATCAAATAAGAGCATAGTAATAGGTAATACATAAGAAACTCAATATAGTGTAAGGTAAAACAAGAGGAGTAACTTTTAACTTGAAAACTGCAATGCCATTCAAAATATGGTTATTATTATTATTATCTTTTCATAGTACTGATATTTTAGTTGATTTTCCTACATTTTTTTCTCCTTATATATATTAGGTAAGTTAGTGTTGTATTAATGTACTTCTTTTCTATTATTTCAGGTTTTGTACAGAAATACTATTACCTTTATTTATGACTTCAATATGTGGAACGTTTTGTATTTTGATTCTCCAGTATCTTACTTCACTGCTAACCAGAGACTTACTTGTTGTTTGTGTTCCTGTGCAAACATAGCTCTTTTATTGTGCATTTTTCAAAAAGACATATATGTTGAGGTAACTTTTTATGATGTATAAAATAATGTTTTTTTACCCTAACCTTTTCTAATGTGGTGCCAATACTACTATAGTACCAGAAAAACTTTCGTTTTACTCTTATTCTAATTGGTTAACTAGTATATCCAAAGAAGCTTTTCCTCCTGGTGCTGTAACTGTTTTAAATTTTTGTAACCAGTCTTACAACTATAATGTTTAGGCTCTATGGAGCAGGGCGGGTCCAAATTTTTTTGCTATTTAACTCACAAGAATGCAATTTTAGGCTCTTTGGAGACGTTATAAAAGGAGTTTCAGAAGTTCTCTCTCAAGAAAATTTTGGAAACTGAGGTCTTAAAAATGAAGTTTCAGTCTATCTTTGCAACGCTACTGGAGGCAGGGGTTCGAGGGCTTTCCCCAGGAAACTTTTCGAAATCTTCCTAACAATTGCAATTTCTAGATTCTTTAGTGATGTTAGAAGAAGCAGAAAGCAGTTTGGTTACTTTTCCCCCGTAAATGTTTTCAAATTAAAATCTTGTCTTTTACATTACTTTTGGTGTTGCTAGCGATAGTGTATATCTTTCTCCAAAAGTGTTTCCGAAACTAAAGTCTTAAAAGTGTAATCTCTCCTTCCTTTTCTTTTTTTTATTATTGTGATCTGAACTTTTCCTTGGGGGGGGGGGGGTATTTGTTGCTCCGAGAGGGCAGTTCCCCCTCCCCCAGATAGGTGTCTGAAACACGGATGCCCTTGGCTGGTACGTGCCCCGTCAAATTCAAGTAATCATACTTAGCAGTTTGAAGCGTCAGTTTTGTATCGTGGGTTAGATATGAAGAAATCCCCCACAGAAATAAAGGATGAGTATTATGACAAAGGCAGCAACGATGATGTGGTCTGTGAACGAGAATAACTTATTTCAAGTCCCCTCCCACCCATTGCTCTGGCAAGGAATGCACCTGCACTTGTGTTATCGGTGGAAATGCTGCGTCATCTTGTATGTGACTTAAGTTCATGATTACAAAGGAAATGATTAGACGTTAGCAAGGACTGCTTCATGTCGGTTTCAGAGCGCAACCGATCAGTGGAATTCACTAGCTGGACACCTCATCCTCATGCAACCTCATTTCTACCGCTCGCTCATTCTCCGACATGCCTTTGAAGTTTTAATTTTCTTTCATACGTTAAATGAACATTTTTGGATACAGTTTATTTCCTTATTAAAGAAGAATAATAAACGATTTCGAGTCTGTAAATATTTTTTGTTTTTTCTTTAATATGCATACAAATTTCAAGGGTATTTGTTATGTAATTTCTAGACCGATAGTAATGCCTGATGGTTTCCAATTTGTGAATTCTTTTATAAATATAACTACAGTAATATTTCAATTTTTAATAATGTTTTATAAATATAAAACATAAATTTGAATGACAGAAGCATGCCTTCAAAGTATATTATGGTTCCCAATAACGCAGCATTCTTGACTGCAGCAGTTACATGAATGCGGCATATCTGTGCATTTTTATGTTTTCTGTACCGTTTTTTGCGGGTACAGTGTTTCTTCTGGAAGTTACAATAAGTCAAATCCCAGGTTAATCTTGAAGTTAAGAAAACTATTATTTGAGTACGATGGTAGGCATTTGCCCAAAGTAGTTGTTACTGGCAATGGGCTGAACAGTTTTAGAATTTCTCTTGGTTTTCATTGGGAGTTGATAATTAGTTAGAAACTGTAATAAAAAATAATTTCACGTTAAGAAAGCACAAATAAGCATTGAAATGCAGACATATGTTTCGGGATTGCTTGGAATCCCGAAACATGTCTGCATTTTAATGCTTATTTGTGCTTTCTTAACGTGAAATTATTTTTTATTACAGTTTACCTGCACAAAGTTAAATTATTATTATTATAATTAGTTAGAAAGTCTAGTTAGGCCAAAAGCTTATTACTCAGTACCGTAGCTAGACCCAGATTTCAGGGGGGGGGGGGGGTCTTCGAGAGAAGTGAGCTAATTTCATGGTTTTACAAGAAAAATTGGTTAAATTCCAGACAATCTTCACCATTTCAGGGGGAGGGGTTATCCCCAAAAGTACCTCCTTACCTAGGCCAGTGCTATTACTGATCACTGTTTTGTTTTTCTTTTTTAATTATTTATTATATTGATGCTTGAAATAAGTAAAAAGTTACAGGGACACATAATGTTGATTATATATAGTTCCATAGTAGGAGTGTGGAATAAAGATTTCTGATATTTGGAGGAATTCAGGTGAGGACTCCAATGAGAGTTTTAATATGAAGTAGAGGTCTCATGTAGTTAGAATCTCTATGTTTTCAGAATTATGATGGCCTCACATTTATTAACAGGTAAAGTAAAATTTTACGTTGGTTATTTTGAATTTTCATTATTATACTTAAGATAATTCTTCCCTTTGTCACAAAGATATTTTCATTATTCATTAGGAATTTAGCCTTGCCTATTTTTAAACCTAATTTTGTAATTTTCCTGTTTATCTGCATTAGTTCCAGGTGATTCAGTTTAACAAGATTTAACTGTACATGTTTTTGACTCCCGTTCTTAGAATAATCAATATCAATTTGCTATAATTTTATGCATAAATTTTATTACTATTTTAATTGTTGCTGACTTTTAAATTCTTGAAATTTCAGTAGTTTTTAGTTTATTGGGGTTTTTTTCTTTTAGCTTGAAGAATATGGAATTTTCCACATGACTTGGGAAACTCTCCTATTTTGTTTTTTCATATCGGCTGTTACTGCAATACCGCAACTGATTTACACTGTACTGTTTCGATTTTCCATTTCCCCACCAGTGAATTTAGATCCAAAGTTTAGCATCATATTTAATTCTCTTTCATTGGATACTTTCAATTGTTGGCTGAAGAATAAATTGTCGAATTCAAATTCCACCACTGATAGATCATCTATGGAGGATTCTAACAGCATATACAGCTCAGATCATAGTAGCAGCAATTTGTCTGTTCCTGATGCTTTAGATGAAAGTTTCTCTTCAATTGAGAAAGATGCATTAGACTTCTCTGTTGCTTTCTTGGATATCAGGTCAGTAATTTTACTGAAATATTATTATTATGATCATTTCATAAAATATGTAAATAATTTTTGCTGTTTCAATTATGAGCTGGTTTAAAATCCTTGGCAGATTTAACTCTAAAGAGGTGACACTCGATGTAACCTCTCCATATCATATCTCTCTACAGGCATAATTATGTTGGGTCGTCCCAAGTATTGTTGTCTTGAAGTTTTACTGTATAGTAGGGGCGTTCCTAACATGGATGTCACCCAGTGTGGTAAATATGTGGTGACCCCTCCCACCTCCCCATTAAAAGTAAAAACTTTGTTGTGCAGTATAAACTTGTAGTTTATAATTTTTTCAGCAGTGCAAAAAAAAAATTAAGAAATTCCATTTTATTTTCTTGGTGTTACTTTCATTAAACTGCGTTTATATTCAGTTATGCTGTATGAATTGGCACCAGTAAAGTTGTATAATTCTAGTACAGTAAAACCTGTAAAGTTGACCGCCTTTGTAAGTTGGCCACCTGTCTAAAACAACCACTTTTGTCAGGAACGGAATTAGCCCTATGTTATATCGCCGTTCCGGAAGAACAGTGACGTAAATGCAAAAACTTCAATTTTACAGGAGAGTGAAAAAACGATTTGCAGAGTTGTATAAAACTTATAGTAATTGAAAAGGGTGTAAGTGACAGAAAAAAATGGTATAATTAGAGTACGTAGAATATATACTTTACTTTCATTTACCAGGGATTTGGATTTAATCACAATAATATTTCAACCCCTAAGTGCAGTTACGTCGTTGTTACTCTAAAAATTGTTCGTTGTTTTAGAAGGCGCAAACTTGTAATTGTTAGTTCATCCATGTTCCCCTGTGTAAGGGATGTGTTTCTGATATTGTATATGGACTTATTTGCATTTCACACATTTTTGCAGTTACGTCATTGTTCTTCCGGACCGGCGATATAATGTATGGAAACTTTTGTAACTTGACCACTTATGTATGCCAAATTTGGGTGGGAGTATTACAAAAAACCCTTTGTAAGTTGAATGCTTAATTATTACTATATTTATTTGTTTATCAATTTTTGCAAAGATAAAAAAAACTTAAATCATTTCTCCAGGATATTTCTTACGCTTGTGGTGCTCCATGGTCTGCATTTACAAACGTAAAACTAACGTAAACTAACTGAATCTTTAATGTATTCAAAGAATCGCTTTTTCTTAAAACATGTGTCGTAAATTGCTTGGTGAGCTCTGATTCGTTGCTCATTTCTGCAAAAGCAAAGGATAGAGCGACAGAAATCAGTTTCTGCCTTTTTCGGCAGCTCGTTAGCATGTCGGTTTGATAGATTAAAATTTTCACATTTTGGCAGTCTTCCTGACAATCTTGGTGTCAGGATGAGGCTTGCTATTTTTTAGGTTTATTGCAATAATCCACGATTTTTGTATTGCTAGAAATGACGACGGCTGTTTTCAATTAGTAAATGGGCTGCGATTCCTACAACTTAGAACTAATTTCTTAGTCTGTAATTCCGAGCCCTTTTTTGACATGTTAGTATTCAAAGTGTAAGCCTTTTTGTTGTTAATAAACTTGTTGTTGTTAAAACATATCTGCTCATTCACCAGAAGTTCTGCACACACCAAAGCACCACATGCTATAATGTGAGACCAGTATTTGTCTGGATGGATGAAACATCAATATAAAGTTTGCCTAAACCTCTTTGTAAGTTAACCGTATGGGAAAACTATTATGAGCGCTCTTTTGTTCTTTCAATAAGTTTCTTCTTTTTTCTTCTAATTGATCCATCCATTTTGAAAAATTTGTATTTTTAAGAAATCTTTACCATCAAATAAGTAACTCACATAATTCATAAGATATTTATCTTTATTTTAACTAAGTGCTTTAATTTTAAAGCTGTATAGGATACATTGTAAGTCATTCAGGTTAAATTTATCTAATGATGTTTTCGATAATTGTGAAAAAATAGCGAATTACTAATTTTAAAGTGACGTTAATACATGGAGTTATATTTTATTTAGTTACGAATGAAAAAATGCATAGTGTGTGAAAAAAATGGCTAAAGAAAACGCCACCCTCTATAAGTTGTCCACTAAAGTGCTGCACTGGAAGTGGTCAATTTACACAGGTTTCACTATATATGTATTTTTTGAAAAACTCTTTGTTTCTTTTTGGGTGGCACCCTCCCAAAAGGGTGTCACACAGGGCAGACACCCCCCCCCTTCCCCCCCACACACCTGTAACGCTCCTATGTATATTAAATATATTTCTTTTTTTTTTTTTTCAGTGAATCTGTTTCCCCCTTGCAAAATATAAGTTCCACTTGGCAAGCATGTGAAAGTTGGCTTAGGAAGAAGCATAATTTGATAAGCAATTATGATCTCACGCTATCTAATAGGCAACTATCTTGGACAGAAAAACAAAATGATAATATTTCACTTGATGAATTTTCAATTCGAGAAGCAAATAACCAAATGGATCCAGTGATTGAGAATACTGATGAACTCAATACAGCAAGCAGCTCTAATTTAACCTCAAGTATAAATTTCTGTTATGTGTAATTTATCTTTTTGTGTTATCGTATCTATAAAATGAACAATTGAAGTTGATAAAATCCAGAGGGCAACAGTTTACAGCTGTATGTAAAATCATAATACCATAACTCATTTAGATGATGTTCATACTTTGATCCCAAAATTCTAGTAATGCATATGAAATTGCATTGTTTTAATGCTATTTTTAAATATTTTGGATGCAAAAATATCTTTAGGATTTAAAAAGGCTTTTTTTAATTGTTATTTTTTATTGTACTTGAATTCATAATAGTTAATAAATAAAATGTTCAGTAATAAAATATTCTTAAAAGTCCAGGAGTATACATGAACTCATTTTTCATAATTTTTTTGATATTTTAAATATCAAAGGATATTATTCCCCCCATTACTAAAAGCTTAGTCCTCAAGGATACATGCTGTGCTATTTTTTAGAATAATGATTGATTCTAAGTGCTCTACCATCTTCATTTCTATATACCATTTTTTTTTACATTTAAGTCTAAACTACAATTCATGTAAACACAATATTGTATACTCTCGAATATTTAACATATAATTTAAACCACCTTTAACTCTGTATGTAATAGCCACGATTGTAAGACAAATGATCAAAATGCTTTGTAATAAAATATGAGTATAAAGGTAAAACAACGCAAAAAACACAAATTCAGAAAAGTATTGCAAATAGCTATTTCAAAGCTACAATGGAGTCTCTTCATCAGTGCAGAGAAGTGCTCAACACCATTCTTTGTGGATTGAATGAAAGAGAGCTTTCATTTCAATTGTGAATTGAATACAAGGATCAATTGGATTAAGAGTATTAAGTAAATGATCAATATCCACTTGGTTTTGGTCAAGCAATACAAAGCAATCATCAACATAATGGACATAAAAAGCAAACATTAGGTTTCAAAAAGTTTAGTCTCATAATAGTGCATATAAATGTCACTTAAAAAAGGGCTTAAAGGATTACTCATAGCTAAACCTTCAGTCATACGAAAGTACACACTATCAAATACAAATGTATTTTGTTCAAGACAAAAACCATTAGGAAGATTTTAAAAATTGCCGTCGGTACCAATAAGTAGACCTTGGTCACGTATAGTGAGACCCATTGGTGTTTTAGACTGGACTTAACTGTATTACAAATTTAAATCCATTAAGTATTACTTATAACAAATTTGAAAGATACATAAGCATTCATGCTTTTCTTTATAGGTACTCAAGAGAAAGATGTTGGGATGTTTTACGATTCAGTCCCTTTGGATGAAAAATTAAATGCTCAGTTCCTATTTCCAACCTTCCCTTCATTATTTTACCATGCTGCTTGGTTGACAGTTGTTTGTAATACTCTAGTTTCTGCATTTCTTTCTCTTCAGTACTCCTCAAGGTAAATTCTTTTTTTTTTTTTTTTTTTTTGTACTCTCTTTTAAAATTATTTTCACCAAATGAAAAGTTATTCAGAGTAGCCAAGAAAGCTGTAGAAAAAGCCCAAGGAATGTAATGAAAATTCTCAAATTTTTGTTTCTCAATATTTGAAGGTGACATGTCTTATCTTAAAGAATTATTTTTCATTCAACAATTGTACATTTTATCATTTAGTGGCTCAGTTTGTATACTGCACCCTTATCTACAAAAAATTTTCTAAAATAGACTAACTGTTGATTCTTCTGAGAAATGCAAGAAATTCAAATTTCGTGACTCCAAAGGTGACAAAAAGTATTTAACTTGCATTCTTTGATTTAAAATTAAATTGCTTTTCTGAAATATAATACAGTTGATTCCGATTAATCGGACCACATCGAGACGCAATCATTTTGGTCCTTTTAACCAGCTTGTCCGATTACATGAACATGCCAGTGTAACAAGACCGAGCATGCTATATATTAAAGCGTTTTATTATTATTATTGTGAGGCGCACATTTATGGCCAACATACAAACAGTAAACAATAAAACAAGACTAACAAAATATAAACATCACCACATGGTTTGGCTTAACTGAGAAACATCCCAAAAAAGCAAATAAAATGAATTTCAGTCCCTTTTAAAATTCCAACATACTAAATTACATGATAAATTGCATCAAGTATACAAGTAATTAAACAGAAAATGTCAAAAAATATGTAAAAGATACCCAATTTGAGCAGGAGCAAAAACTTCAGCAAGTTACACTTAGCCCCCTGGTGGCCAAAAAATGGACCGATTGATACGTTACGTTTCATTTGGTTAATATGGATTCAACGCAATATCCATAAATAATTACAAATATCATGGAACATTAAGTCTTAAAAAGCATACAACAGTGATTGAACTTCCATTAAAGTATAAATCACTTATTTTACAATCAAAGAATTTTATTAAAGTTATAATTTAATTTTATTGTATGAGCGGCTGCCTGCTGAGCCGACTAAATTCGAAAATTGAATTGAACTTTGACCTTTGCTTTAGTGATATTGCCATTTAGTGGGAAGTTGGTAAAACATCTCTTCTGTAAATATTGCTGGATTTTATAGAAAGTTGCAGGGATTGTAATTAATGTTTAATAAGTTAATTCTTGTGTATGTTCACCCGCTTTCAATGTGTTCTATGCGGGCAACTTATGGCTTTTGTTTTATATTTTCTTTAATTTCTCCGATTCTATTAAATTCATTTTTGGTCTCAATAAGCGAATAATATTAGGTTTATGCAATAGGAAATGTTATGGTTCTTTAGAGTTCGTTCCGAATAAATGGCTGGTTCGATTATCGGCTGGTTCGATTATCAGGTGGTTCAATTAAGCGGATTCCACTGTAGTATTTGTTCCCGGTTTAGGCACCTCTACATAAACGAAAGACAGTGAATTGCTCTTTTCAAATTCTAAATCTTTCTAATCAAAAATAAAAAAGGAAAATCTACACCTCTAAAGAGAAATAAAATTTTATAGTAGCAAAATGTACTAGTTATTATGAATGTAAAGTCAGTCAAATGCTAAAAATGTTCATGAAGCTATTGCTAGTTAAATGTCAAGTAACACTTGTTGAAAACTTTTACTACAACTTCCTATTCAAAATGAAATTTTGCAATTACCATGGAATTTCTGGAAGGAAAAGAAGTAGTAAGATTTAAAGCCATGGCTACCAAAAAGTTCCTGAGGTTTAAATTGTCCAAACAGGTGTTTGAATTTTTTTTTTTTTTTTTTTAAATGTCAGATTTTAAAAATGCCTTCTTAATTCCATAGGAAAAATTATACCTACCTCCTAGTACTGGAAATACTGGATTTTGCTTATAAGAGTTTTAATGAACATGATAGACTTTTCATCAAACTTTTGTTTTTAATTGCTTCCATTCAGATTTCCTTTTGAATTAAAAACATACAATACACAATACATAAAATTAAAACTATCATTTTATTTAATTTAAAATTTGCTTAATCTTTCTAAATCAGCCTTTTTACAATCTAAATAACAAATTAGAATTTACTTGAAATAAAATTAATTTGCATATTTTGAATGAGAAACAATATAACTTTCAATTTTGTTAAAAGATTGTTCTCATTACCTAAAATGTAAAATATTTATTTTAAAAAAAGTCATTCCTATCCCTGTTATTCTTATAAAATATGCCATTTTGCTTTATTTTTCTGCAATAAATAACTATTGTTCTGTCAATCTTGATTGAAAGCATCAAAATTTTTTCATTAGATTTTCAACATCATTTTGCATTTATTGGCTTCAATGCATCTGCATTGCTGTACTTTGCTCTTGTCTAATAGTAACACCAATTTTGGTAAGTACTTTTGAATTTTTGCACATGTATCAAATTTTAAATATGTAATTTATTATATGTATTGACATTTTGAAACTAACAAAGTGTATTGTAACCTCATAATTGATTTACACTTATAAAAAATTACTTTTTGCTGCCTGACTGATTTTTTTTTTAATTTTGTTTTTATGTTTTTTAAGCCCCCTGATGTGATAAACATATCGTCATTGATCTCTGATAAAAGTAAGGAAATGGCATCTAGTGTGTACTGCAACATTTGCTTCATTTTCAGACACCTGAGTAGATGTTTTTTCATCTAACAGTTTGTCACTATTGTAGAGAGTTTGTTCCAATGCATCTTTGGTGTTATTGGGTCAAAGAAACCATGAATTTCTTTTATATGTTGCACTTTCTGGTGTTGGCGATGTACGATCTCGGTCCAGCAGCTGAAGCAATCACTTCAGCCAGACTCCAATTTCGGTGCCCTTTACGGAAACACACTTCTCTCCAATAAATTAATTGGTGGCTTTGGTTTTGAGCCTCGATAATGTATACTTTATGTTTCAATCTTAAAACTCGAAGGCTGTCGAACATTCTTTATTCATGGCTTTAAAAATTCTTGGCTAATTGAAAGAGTTCCTTTCCTTCTATGCCGCAATTATCGTTGCACAGGAGATCCTAAATTTGTTGGTGGTCTATTTCTGTTATTGAACAATGCCAAATAAATGTCAGTGTCATCAGCTGCACATTTTGCAATTTGATTTTTAGCTTCTTGGACATATCCTTCTGCTAGATTGTTAGATCTCTCGTGTTCAGGACTTGACACTTGAACTTCAAAATTCCATGTTTCAGCAAACTGATAACATTTTTTCAAAGTTAATTGAGTATTGGCACCTGAGCACAAAATCTCGGGAACACCTTAATTGACAAACCAATGTTTCATAGCTTTAACTACCAGAATAGCTATCAGTTATTACTAGATAGTCTTGCTTGTTCAGATGAAATAAATCTGTTGCCACAATTTGGCATGGTCTCACAGCTATTGTGTGTAAGATAATTGGCTCTTCCAGATTATCCCTTTGGCATGCTTGACACATTTTGCATTTTTTGGCATATTCAGAGACATCTCAGCTCGTGCCAAACCAGTATGCATTTTCGCTTGCTCTGTTAAATGAATTCAATTCCCAAATGTCACAGGTGAATAGTTTACAATGTTGAATTTTTAATTGAAGGAGGTATAACTACATGATTGCCTTGAAATAGAATTCCTTCATTACTGGAGAATTCATCTTTAAATCTCCAATACTTTCTTAGACAGTTAGGAATGTTGCTTATATCCTCTGGCCAGCCTTTTTAAACTACTTCAGACAACTCCTCATCAGTTTTAATTGCTTGTTTAACTCCTTCGTCATAGCATTAGTCATTAGAACTATATTATGAACTTTTATTTGCAGCTCTGGCATCCCAGCAGGGTTGTTTTGATAGAGTATTGCAGCTTAAAGTGTTGGCTATACACATTTCAGTATAATTTTTGTATACCACATGAGGTCTATAAGGCATAACATCAAACATAATTCTTTTTAGACGTTGTGGTGCACAGTGCAAGTGCTTCTTTGATATGGGCATTAGGGGCTTGTGATCAGTTACGACCGTTAGATGTTTGCTATCCTTTTGAAATCATCTATAATCTTGAATTGCAACAATTTCCTTGGTAACCTACTTTTGCTACACATGTGTGTGTGCTTGTGCAGTGCTTAAACTCTTTTTTATTGCCTTTATATAATGTGCTGTAACTGTTTGGCCGCCAGTTTCCCGATCAATATAAAAGTATAAATTAGATTAGCTTTAAGATCACTTTTTTAGAATTCTAAAATAGATGCGTCGAGCTGCAGCGGTGACTCTAGAGCTCCTTGCCGGTGTGTTACAGTGCTCTCTATCTCGTCACAGTCGCATATAACAAGTTTTATGTTAGTTTTAACCACTCTGGGTTCCTTACAAGATATCTCATCCATTCATTTAACATGCAACTCTGGGACTGCCCAAATGCAGGGTAGTTAAGCCTTCTCTTGCTAAATTATTATCCCTGCATAAAATTTGCCTTTTGTTTTACTTCTTACAATTACTAATTTATTTGATGTTTCTTTGCTCTCAGCCCACATGTTGTGGTGAAAGATTTCTATTGAAAAAAAGAAACAACTAATGGTGTACAACCATTTCTTAAACTGCATATTATTACTGCAGTTTTTATGGATAAGCAATATTTTTCGTATGAGTGTGCTTACGTAGTATTAAATTCGATTTTTGTTTTAAAAAAAGTTAAAAAGGGGCCCCTCTGTGACTGTTGAATTTATGTATAATAGAATGCACTTTGCACTATAAAGCTAGAATTTTCTCACTTTCCTGCTTTATATTTCAGATTTTCCTAATGACGTGCATGTACTCCATAAAGTACTGCTATAAGTCTGAAATACAAACCCCTTCTTATTCTGAAGATTCTAGTACTAAGAAAGAGCAAAGTTATCAGTTCGGAAGCCAACCAAGTTTTACTAGAATGGAATATTTTAAAAAATACTTGCGACCACCCAGAGAGCAAGTTTTGGAACAATTTAGAAAATATCGCATTAAAGAAAAAATCACGTTTTCTTTCTACAGGTTTGCAGTTTCTTTACAATTTACTTTAATGTATTGTGTTTGCAATCATATTTTAGTATCCTCATCGTTTCAATTCATAAGTTCAATTGTATAAAAATGGTTTTGCTTGTTTTTAGATGTTGTACATAGTATGCTTAACCCAAGATTGGTGATGAGATTCAGTCTAGGCATACATGGGAAATTGCAAACTGATTCTGAAAATTTCTCACTCTCTGTATACAAAAATTTAAAAGTATAAGTTACTCGAAAAATCAAAAGGACACTTAGTTAAACTGAACAGCGAGAATTTTAAATGTAGCAATTGAAGGTTAAAATAAAAAATATTGTTTTTTCCCCCAGACTTTATTTTAAAAACAAGCATGTCATTAAGTGATTTTTAATGCAATACAATTTGTGCAAAATTTTTAAAATGTATGTCTTTATCACTGTCTTATTTCTGCATTTTATATAGTGTGTATGTACTCATTATAGCATTAAATGTGTATTCAATAATGGGCTATTTTTCTTCAGCTAATAAATTATTTTGAGGCATATGTACATTGTATTTTCCTCCTGAGACCTGGCATCCAATAAAATGGATGTTTTCTTTTTCTCCCTGTTGTGACAGATTTTACTTTAGCAAGCAAGACCTGGACTGGAATTATAAAGGAGGAATAGGACATCACTTTTTAACTTTGAGAGTTCGGAAACGGTAGTTTATTTGTTTACAATGTGGCAAAGAACACGAGTCAAGTTGAAATTCGGCGTTCTCGCGGTTGTTTTGATTTTCACATTATTTTTTTCTCTTTTAATATTGTTCTAGGATTTTTATACAAGTTAGATCTCTTTTCTTATGTTATAAGTAATGAATAAAATATTTTTTTAAATCTATTTTTGTGTAAGTATCGCATAGTTCTACTGTAGTTATGACCTCAAGATACATTCAAATGGATGTGCCCCCCAGAAAAATTAAAAAATGCAAGTTTATTAATTTTTTGAAAAACATCACTTCTTGTGCCCAATTGTTCAGAAAAACTAATAGTTGAGAGAATATGTATTTTATTTTGCTCGGGTCTCAGGAGGTTATAGTAGAACCTGCTTAATGGAATAGGCAGTTAGCCACAAAAAATTATTCTAATGAGCAAGGTATTCCATTATCCTAGATCACAGAAACAATAAATACTATTGGTTTGATACATTAAAAATTAATTTCATTAAGCGTGATATGCTTTTAAACAATATTCCAATAAGCCAGTTCAACTGTAATTAGAAAGAAAACAAAGATGATGAGAGGAGATAAAAGCAAAAGGCTGCTGCAATTTTAGATTTTAATAATTTTAAAAATTAATTTAATATTAAAATAAATGCAATAGAAATATGTCATTGTCTATTTAATGATTGTTTCAATTATTACATTATTATTTTTCCCCTGTGAAAAAGTTCAAAAATTTTTTAGCATGCTGATTCTTGATAGGCCCAAGCCTCCAAGTGGGCTCCAGTAATTTCTTCTCCCTGCCCAGAAAGTCTAGATTTATGTTCACAGATTCGCTTCCATTAAAATAGTAAATTATATAGACCAGGGGTCTATCCAGCATTTTTTAACAGGGTCGTTTTTTCTGAATTTTAAAGAGATTTTTGCGAAAAATCAAATAATTTTGTGAAAATTTAAGCACATAGTGATGAAAAATTTCATTACTATTTTCCTCTTCTTTTTAATAAATAATGGTATAAAAAGTACGATTTAGAAACTTGGAACTTTGTGAAGGGTCCGTTTTGATTGAGTTAAATTTTGTGAAGGGTCCCCCTGAAAACTAACATAACTTGTGAGTGAAATCGCAAAATTATTGCATACATGTGTTTTGATGTTGCGAGGAACTCCCTTTCAAATGTGAAAGCATTTTGAGCTTCTTTCCTGGTGTCCGAAAGCTCAAGGCCTTTGAAAAATTTTTGCATAAAATGTCCTAATCCTTAACATAGGCAAAGAGTGAGTTTTGCTTCATGCGACAAAATCTTTCAGGAGATTAAAAACAAATTTAATTGTTTACTCTTCATTATTCTATACCTTCATTATTAAGACTAAAACCTTTTTTTTCAATTAGTGATCCTTGTAACTGAAAGAATTGATATTAAAGGTGACGGCCAATAATGTCCTAAATATTTATGTAAAACATTTATTTCAAGTGCAATAAGTTTGGGGATTAATTTTTCAGAGCACATCGTTTTTTCTAATATGTGTATAAACTTTTTTAAATATATTTTGAAGTTATAAATGTGGAAACCAATACAGGGGCGAAGGTACTTAATTAGTGACTCAGGCTGAATTTCAATAATTATATGAAAATTTTATTTTATAATGCTTTTTGAAATGTTTTAAATAATCTTATGTTAAGATATTGTTGTAAAGCAAATGTTTTACTTGAGTTAAAACAAACTTTATCATTTTCATCCTATCAGTTATACAATTTCTATAATTGATGATCTTCCCAATCTCACCCCTAATAACTAAAAAAGAAAAAAAAAGAAAAGAAAGCATATAAAAAAGTTACATACAAAAAGATCTTATCAAATAATTAAGAAACTAAGAGCATTCCAATAACATATTAATTGCAGGTAATATTAAGAGATGTTATCCCTAGAGCACTCTTAATGTATACTGTCAAGGTCTAGTATTTTAGATATTTGTTTAAAGCAGTAAGCTCCATTTCTTCAGATGGTCATAATAAATCATATAGTGCTGTAATTAAGGGAAATTCTTTCTCGTATTTGATAACATTTATTATATGCATATATTCTTTTTCCCTTACAGTGAAACTTCACAATTTTTGTTCATTTTTCTTCTCTTACTGTTTCTGATGTTGCCGGAAGATACCAATGAACGGTATCATCATCGAAGAGCAATTCAGAATGCATTTTTAAAGTAAGAGAATTATTTATTCTTATAATGTTTGTTTATTAAATTTAAAAAATAGTAATAACTAATTTTTTTGTTTCTCTTTGTTTTCAGGCCCAAGAATTTATTTTTGAAAAACATGCATCATTCCAAAGAGGCAGTTTGGAACTGGCTTGAAAAAGACTTCTTGAATGGCTTTTATGGATCTGCAGATTGCTTTCAGTATAATCAAGAATGCGGTACAGAATTTTCGACAAGCTCCACATTAGTTGGAACCACTGTCCTAACATATTATAACAGTTCTTCTAGTTGTTCTACACCGTGTTCTAGTTTCTTAGATGAAAGTATACAGTTGAAAAATGAAAGCTATAGACACACTTCATTCTCTACCCTAGAAAACTTTAATGAACTGGAATCAGTTCATGGCAGTAATGGTGCATATTTAATTTCAAATTCATTCAACTTAAGTAGCGTTAAATTCGAAGGTATGGATCAAATTAACAATCTCATACATTGGTTAGATTTACCATCTGTGGCAGCTTCCATCAAATTCATGCTTTTTAATCCAGTTTTTTCATTACTTACTTCCGTTTCATTTTGGTTTGAAGCCTCCCCTCAGGGAACTATTGCAGTCCAGCTGGATATATCATCTGTAAAGATGAATAACATAACAAATACATCCTTCCATCTAAAATTTATTGTTCTTCTCATTTACTTTTATGCCGCTGCATTTAACTGCAAAAATCATTTATGGAACATTTTCAAAAACAAATTGAAATATCAAAAAGACAAGTGGAATTTCCATGCATGCACATTTTTTGGTACTTCAATTCTGTATATTGGTTTCTATGTATGCTATTTACTTGAATTTAATCATATTGCAAATAAACTCAGAGTAACACAATTAGAATTTAATATAGATATCAAAAGAGTCATTTACTTTGAAACAGCAATCAGGTCATTTAACGCTGTTCTGTTATTTTTGCATTTAATTCGCACATTCAAAATCTTCTACTTTAGTTCAAGATTGCAAAGAATGCTAAAGAAATTGAGTTATTCTTGGGGAGAGATTTGTCTGCTATTTCTTATGTTATTAGCAATCTCTTTCATTTTTAACATAGTTGCTAAACAATGTGCATTCATGGAAACTATTTCTTCACACCCTTTGTTCATTTGTCTTAAAAGTATTGATTCATTATTTCCTGATTACAACAGGAGTGAGATGTTACATTCTGAAAGCCTCATTCGCAGAAGTTTGTTTTTCTTCATATCGCTATTTATACTCATCATCCATCTGTATTTCTTCTCATTCATAAGATCAGTTTTAATTACGTATAGAGGTCCCAAGATGCAAAGCTATGAAAAGATCAACATCAAAGACAGTGCTCAGATAATTAAAAAAAGATGTCTCCAGTATTTTCAAGCACATACACCTCAAATTATGGATGAGGCCGATTTTGAACTTCCTGTAGACTTTTTATTGATGAAATTAGAAAGAATTGCTGACATATTGGTTGCAAAAGCTGACATACTCTTTCCTAACCAAGATGAAAGTTGTAAAAATGATGCTTCTAGCACTTTTGTAACGGAAATTTTAAATTTCACAAGGCCTAGTGTTGAAGAGATAGAAATGCCTGCAAAACCCGAACTTGAAGAAAATAAAGATTTTAACGTAATTTTCCAAGACTGTGGTGCCTTAAATATTGAAAATAGATTAATAGCTACAATGCCTCGGCAAAGTAAACCGAAACCACGTGCATATTTGCCCACAAGTTTTCATTCTTCCCTCAATTCCGAAAGACGATTTAAGAATCATTGTGGAACTATTGATGTTTCTATTTTGTCACAACATAAAATCAGAAAAACATATCCACTCTTTCATATTGATTCAGATTCATCATCACAGACATCTTCAGAACAGAAGAGAGACTCTTCAAATAACTGCTCAATCAGAAAAACAAAATCAAGAGGTAAAGGAAAAAGTGATGTATTGGATGTCATTTGTGATAATACCTAAGATGTGCCTATTGGTTCTTAAATATATTTTTATGTAATTAAGATTTCATTTATGAGTGGATTTATTTCATTCTATTGGATTTTTTATTATTTATCCATTAAACTAGCTCAATTAATCACATATTAGCTACACTATGAGGAACAACCTAAGCTTTATCCCCATAAAGTGAAATTTTGCTGAACAGGTCAAACACATTAATTACAATGATTAGTCAAATAGCATCATATCAATTTGAAAAATTTTCCTTTGCAGAATCTATTGGAAAAATTTATTGCAACAACCTCATATTTTTGCAATGTCAACCTTGCTAGCTCATTGGCAGGACCAATGTAAGTTTTTCTATAAAAACAACTTTTTCAGGAAAGAACGCTAAAGGTGAAACACACCATTCAATTTTGAAATTTAAGAACTGTATAGCTGCAAAACTGAAGATACATTATTCGAATAAACATTGTAGAAGGCATGAAACTAATTAAAGCTTATATTGCTCTTTTCCCCCATGAACAGCAAGTCACGTAAAATGTTTCAAGTGCAGAGTTTTTTTCATATGCAATTTCGTTTTATATGCAAGTCATTTATACACCTCTGAAAGATTTGAACCCCCTAGTATACAAGGGGGTTCCCGCCCCCAGAGGCGTAGCTAGGGCTTTCAGTGCCCGGGGACAACTGAAGATTTCGCGCCCCCTCCCACTCGGCGCCCCTGGAAGGGAATTAAGAAAACTTTTATTCTTCCTAAATGATAAATAGCTTTAAGAAGCAGCTCTTTTAGCTTGCCTTTTTATCAGGGCTGGGTTTTTGCCGTGCCATGTCAGTGGCAGAAAGTGGTTTTAACCGGCAGAAACTGGCAATAACTGGCACAAACATATTTTGGGACATTATCTGAGAATTTTTTAGTAGTATTAAATTTCCAAAGTACATTTTATTCAGAATAAATAAAAAATGTTGGGGATAGTTTTTATTAAAAAATAAATTTGTATTAGAAAAATAAGTACAAGTAAAAATGAAGATTTTTTAAATTTAGTAATTTTTGTATCCGCAATAATGGCATTGCCAGCAAAGAAATGCTGGCCTGCGAAGAATATTTTAAAGCTTTTCTTTTATTCAGAACAAATTAAGAAACAGTCTGGGTTCAGAAAAGTTAGCAAAATGAGTCGTATGCTATGAAATGCTCCGTGTAAAAAGTGATAGTATATTTGAGTTCGAGTGGTAATTTTGTAAAATAATTGTAAGAGATATTTCATTAAAAAATATATCTCGGATATTTTATGTGCTTCAATTATTTAGTGATATATTTTCTCAAAAACCATTTCTATTTGTACATAAAAGATAACCTTAAAATTATTGCCATTGGATTGTAGTATTATTTATTTAAAAATACTCTGAAAAGTGATTTGTTAAAATATCATAGAATTTTTGTAATTTTTTTACCTTTAAATAGAAATTCAACTGTAAACAATAATATTTATAGTTAAACTTGTACAGCATTAGATTACCATTATGACTTTTTTTTTCAAGTGAAAGAAAATTAGTATTATATAAACAAAGTATATTTATATGATCATTTTGAAACTTTTTACTACTTTGAATAATACTCATTATCTTTAGTTTTAATTTTTAACCTTAATTGCTTACGTATCAAATACATGTGTTAATTATGAATCGCGGATTAAAGTTCTTATTAGTATTATTTCTTAGTTTCTGCCATGCCGGTTTAAACCGGTTATAACCACTGGTTTTAACCACCCCGGCAGAAACTTGCCTGCCCTGCTTTTTATTAGCGACCATTCACTTTGAAGGGCAAAATGAGACACTTTAGGTTCGCAAAATTTTTTGTTTTTCTTCTTTCTCAAGTGACCTTTCCTGTGTTCTCTGGGCGTCCGGTTCTTTTATCTCTGCTGTTCAAAGAAAATGCCCCTAGCCCCTGGAGTAGGGGTCTTCAACTTTTTAAATCCGCGGGCCACAACAATAAGCTCATAAAGATCGGCGGACCACAAATTGTCGAAAAAAGTAGCATCATACAGAAAATTTAAGAGTGGATTTTATTAAAAATAAGTAAGGTTCAATAAGAAGGCGAATAAATATTGCTTTGTAGTTTTTTAATTATAAAATGACATGGTACATGACAGCGCTGAAAAAGCAATTCACAATTTAAAAAATAATAGCAACGAACTCATAACATTTCTGGAGGGATTTGTTCTCACGACATGGCCCTTCCAGCTCATCATTAGGGGGTGTACAGCCATATAAAGGGCTCTTAAATGGACCCCCCTTAACTGGAGATATGAAATCACAGTTGAAGGGGGTTTGGGAAAAATTTTGAATACTATATACAAACTGGTGCATTTTTAGGCTTTAGGAGACGCATTTGGGACTGCAAAAATATTAGGAAAAACTTAACGTTAACTTAAAACTTTTAATTCTGTCTTTCCAAAAGTTAAATTTTCTTGATTAAATATATATTTTCTCTTTTTTGCTTTATTTTCTTTTTTAATTTCTTCTTCTTTTTTTTCTTTATTACAATTTTTTATTTTGTGCATCACAGTCGAATTTTCCCGCTCCCAGAAGCGCCGCCCGGGACCTAAGCTTGCCCTTAGCGCTAGATCCGACATTGCCCACACGTAGGTACTACTAAATATAGAAGGCATGAATGGTACATGTTTACGTATTTCCATTCCTGGATACATGTTTCGGACACATAGCTCTAATAAAAGTCAATTAAAAAACTTATATTTTGCAGAGTCGCACTGAAAATCTTCTACTGCTAATTTTAGTTCAGATTGAATGTAGTGAATCCAATCAGCATAGCGAGCCCCCCCCCCCCCCCCCCCCCAGAACATTTCCATGAAAATTTTATTCTCACGAAAGACTAAAAAAATCTACAAGTAGCCGAGCGAGTTCATGCTCTCATACAGCATCCTTTTATCTTTGAAAGTAAATTTTTGAATCATTTTCGGTCATTTTCTTTCCCCTTTTATTTTTTTTAAAGTTTCAGTTTCATTTCATCCAAAAGGTTTGGCGGGCCACGGGTTGAAGACCCCTACCCTAGAGAGTCATCACGGGTCCGATCCCTAGAAAACACTCCAACTGAAAAGAGTTGTCCTTTGCTAGAGTTATTCCCTATATGGTTTGAGATGCTCCCACTTTTTTGTTGAACATATTCACACCTCTTCAGTTCAAATAATCTTCTTTTCGCTTTTAAAAATAAAATAAATTAACATTAATTTGGCGCCCCCTTGACGTTGCGCCCGGGGTCAGCTGTCCCTCCTTGCCCCCCCCCCCCCCCCCCCAGTAGCTACGCCTCTGCCCGCCCTCTGCTTGCTATCGCTTGTCAATCCCAGAACTAGAACCGCTCATTACAAACTAAACTATTTTAATGTAGCTTTGTGGAAAGAATCGGTTACCTTATCGAAATACCGTTTTGTATTGCACACAACACTTTGAAACACTCCCGGCATTTCAAAATTTTTCAGGGGGACAAAGGGTATGGTTTCAGGGCATATTATAGGTAAAAAACAACCAAGATCATTAAAAAAAAGTTATCTATTCAATGTATTTCTAAAATTCAGAGAGGTTCAATTGACTCCCCTCTCCCATGATCGCTGAAGTGACAGCCCTGCTTTAGTCATAAATATATTGTAACATAGTGTACATCGATTTGGAAAACTGTTAGAGAGGCCATGGTCCAACATGGGCTGTAATGCCAGGGAGTTAGTTAGTACATAGATTTTAGTGTCGAAAAGTTTAGAAGTTTGGCGAGATTCCAATTGCCACTGTTAATACCCCCCCCCCCCCCCCAGACACACACAATTGAAATTATATACATATGTGGCGGTATGATTTGACCGATTCGACACCTTTAAGAGCTATCTTCTGTCCCGGCCATTCGGTACCTTTTGGCAAAGCACGGAGGCATTGGCTTTCCCTCATAAAGGTCCGGGGTTCTATCCCCGCCTCTGGCGCCGCCACACATGCATAAAGTTACGGGAAGTAATGGATGCTCATTCGGGAATTTAAATTAAAGCAAATCGTATCCTGAGGACAAAACTCTAACAGCATTACGTATATTTTTACTTTCAAGTTTTATTTTATTTGTTTATGACAGGAAGAATTTAAGTACTTAACCCTTTGTTGCATATTTTTCAATATTTGTGTAAAGGCGTTTTTATATTTGGCAACAGAGAAATTGCGTTAAAGCTTAAAGAAAGGTAATGATTGTGATTTCCCTAGCGAAATTTTTTTAAATGGCACTAACTTTTTCATGAGAAAAAGTTAGTGCCAAAAAGTCTCTCAGTACTTGAAATATTTCTAAAAGTGTTGCCATTCTAGATATTTACCTTGAGTAATTTAAAGGATCAAATAAAAGAAAAGCATAACAATCATTACAGTTGTCAAGATAAGCCAGTGTTTAAATTTTAAACACGTGCTTTGCAGATGCGATCTGACTTCTGATTGATTTTCTGCTGTTATTATATAGCCGAAACGATTTGACTGATTTCGGTCACATCATTAGATTTAAATTTATATAGTTTTACCCTCATGATGAAAGATTTTGATCAAAGCTTAAGTCAGCCAATGCCCTGCGTCACATGATTGGCTTCCCTATTTTCATATTTTCTCCTGTGGCCCTCTAGAATTTTTCTACAACCCCCAACGGGTCCTTACGGCTCCTGTTGAGAAGCCCTGAGGTAGATAAATGACATGAAATCTATGAATCCCCCCCACCCCACCGTTATTGAAAATTGTATGAACTATGCTCATTACATTAAAGTGCCTTAATTTATATCTTTATTTTTTGAAGGGCACTAATATGACTCATCGGGGGCTGAGAGAATAAACGGAAAAATTATCGGACCCCAGCGGTACAGGGTGACTAACTTTTTTTTAGTGGTGTGTAAAAAATAACCTGCCACTCGCAACCTCAAATCATCTTTAAAACTTTCAGAAAAATACATACAGTATGCTTATATACGCTCCAAAACAAAAGAAAACCTTGGAATGCCAAACAAAATCGTAGCTACCTTCGCAAAAAAAAAGAGAAAAATTCTTTTAATGCTATTTTTTCTTCTAGTACTTTCCCACATGTTCTTAATCATGATGCATCTTTGAGGGTCGTATATCACTGCTGAATGCATAAAATTCTACCTACCTATTGGATAAAAATAAAATATATTAACAAAAACACAGTATTTTGCAATCAATTAGTTCAACCTCACGTATTATAATGGATAATATAGTTCAAACTTTAAAATACATAAATGGCTGTTTTCATGACTTCGTGAACCTCAGCCTATAAATTTTACTTAGAGATGAAAACCCAGAATTATGAAGTAAGGGGAAAAAATGCCCGGAAATTTTCAGGAATAAACTGGGAAATTTTGGAATTTTGAGAGAATAAGCGTTCTTTAAATAATCATAAATTAGTTACTCAAAATAAAAATGTTTTCAGTGTTCAAATATTGTTATATTATATCTAACACTAACGTTATATTATTTCTATTCTAGGCATATGATCTAGTGTCACACATAACATTTTACATCAAACCTATATAATTGAGAAAATTAATTTGTAAATTCAACAGCCTTTTTTAATGCAGTATATTGATTCTAAAAATAGAGGCTACTTTGCAGAAAATAAGATTAACCTTCAAAATATTTTTTCTTCTTTATTCCAAAGATTTCAAATTACAATAAGAAATAATACATATATACATGACTTATCTGTTTTATTCATAGCATTTTATTGCAACTTTACAACACATTTTGAGGGGTAATTTTCGATAAGAAACACCAGTTAAAGCACTATTATACATTAGGGATGTAACGAATAGTGATTTGGCCGAATATTCGGCCGTTTCTTCTAGGCCGAAGCCGAATATTCGGCCAATGTCTTAGGCCGAATACCGAATATTCGGCTGCCGAATATTAAAATTTCTAGAAAATCATTGAAATAGAAATAATTTGTCAAATTTAAAAGTATTCACAAAGGCCAATTCCATACATAAATTTATGATGTATGATTTAATTCTGTTTGCTAAGATTATAAAACTATCTTAAATTAATGTGTTTTCTGTATTATTTTGAATGCAATAAAACTGAGAATTTCACCTACAAGTGGAATAGAAGTGACAAGTTTCAATGTAAGCATTATCATTATTTTACTAATTATTAATTCAGATTAACCCTACGCACTCGAGCGGCGCCGATTAACTAATGACATTGTGTAATATTTATCAAAGTTTGCTGCGACATATAAATGAATAAACTGGCGAATTTTATTATTTGAAAACGTTTGTTTGTTTATAAATGTTTTTAAAACACTTGTAAAGTATTTTTCGAATTTGGCCGAAATCGTCTCGAGTTGCTGGTTCGCGCAAGCGAAAAAGGCCTCGAATGTAAAGGGTTAAAGAAATACTATTGCTCAGTGAACTTTTTACCTTGCTCAAAATAGTTTTATGAAGGTATTTTAAAAGTTATAAAAGAATATTTTTAGTTTATGGAGTTTTTTTTTACATACCTATTTTAAAAAGATCTATTGAAATAAACTGGAATATACTTTTGCTTTCTGAAACACCAAGAACTTACGCTATCTTAATATTCATGATGCATTCAAGGCACATTCCTCTCACCAAATATTCACAATAAATCAGTCTACCAAAACATAGTCTGACTTCCACTTTGTTAATTATAACAAAATAAAAGTCTCAATCACAATTAACTATTGCCAGCATTTGGAAGCAAGCACCAAGTATAAAATACAATATTACAACTTTGAAATCTATTTTTGTTCAGTCAAACCTAAAAACAATGTTTTAAAAAGTATCTTTTACTAAGTTATTTTTATTTATTAAAACTATATACCCTCAATGTGTTCTTTTGCAATAACTATAATACAGTTTTAAATGTTTAAATCTACTAATTTCTTTATTTTTTTTACATTTCTACTGTAGCAGAACTATTCGGCCAGGCCGAATTTCATCTTACCGAGTATTCGGCTAGGCCGAATATTCGGCTAGTGTCATGAATTGACTATTCGGCCAGCCATAGGCGTAACCAGGGGGGGGGGGTTTGGGGGTTCAACCCCCCCCCCCCCCATTGGGTATGTACTTATTTAGGCACACAGAAAAATTTCTGACAACGGACTTGCAAAGAAAGTGCAATTTTTTTTCCCCTAAGAAAATTAAACACATATGCAGATGATTTTTTTCTCTCCTTTTTCTCTGAAGGGCTGCGATCATGGCCAAAGTATGCAGCTCATAATAAAGAAGACTTTTCATCTGGTTATAAGGTTATAATCAACCCCCTTATCACTTTGGGGGGGGGGGGGTAACAGCGGAAGGTGGCTTCAATCACCGTACCACACACAGACAGAGATCCTTTCAATCACTCCAGATGGTTTTCTTTCCTTCTTGATGTCTTTTTTACCCAAAGGCAGCAATTTGGGAATACAATCGCACAAGTAATAAGTTTCCTGGAAAATATTCTCTACTGTGATGGAGTCCTAAAGTCTAATTGTCCTAATGGGTTAAACCCTCAAGCCAGGAAGGGATGCTCATTAAGAAACTTAAAGAGCAGTTTGTATTTATTTATGACTTCCTGTCCAAACACCCATTTTGGTAAAATATTTTTTGTAGATGAGCCGATTGGAAAACTGATGAACTGTATTTGCATTGCATTCTCATTTACAGATGTTCTCTCATCTCTTATATTTTAAATGTTTTTTTTCTTATTATGGTCCATCACTGATTGCATTACGACTCTGTAAATCATCCGTTCAACGTTTCCTATCTCACTGCTACGGTTTAATGCTGCATTTTAATTTACAATCAAGTATTATTTATATTTTAGCTAACTTTTTAATTTAGGTTACTCTCCCCAGCGCAATTTTTTTCAAAATAAAGTCTTATATCTTTTAAGTTACTTTCGATGTCGCTCGTGATAGTGTTGAATGTCCTTTCCCTGAAAGTGTTTCCGAAAGTAAAGCGTCTCAAAAGCGTAATTTCTCTTTTCTTTCTTTTTTTAAAACTTGTGATCTGAATTTTTTTGACGGGGGGGGGGGGAAGAGTTGACTTGCTCCGAGGGGGTATTTCCCCCCCCCCCCCCCGGGAGATGCCTGAAATAAACACGGAGTATATCTTTAGAGACATGTATTTATGACTAGTAAATTTTCAACTCTTTTACACTTCGTATTGGTGTTTAGTCTGTACATTTTTAGGGTGACCCCCCCCCCCCTTTCACCAACTCTAGTTACGCTTATGCGGCCAGCCGAATATTCAGCCAAAGAGCCGAATACCGAATAGTGGCCGAATATTCGTTACATCCCTATTATACATTTCAATAATTTTTTGTAAAAGTTGTTTAAGTTTTTTAAGTGTTACTTTGTTTTTTATTGATGACTTAAACAAATATCAAGTTTTGCAATATAAATAAAAAATATTAACAACTTCCGTTTTTTCATTTTCAACAATGAAATTTTGTTACAGCGAATACGAGCACAACGAAATAAATATGTTGTCTGTTTTAAAATGCTTTAACAATAATGTTCGGTAAAGTGATTCTATTATAACAAAAATTTCATAAAAAATTATTTGTTATTGATGTACTAAAATTATTATTTCGAGAAAAAAATCGTATGTTCCCAGTTTTTGGGAAGTTTGAAATTTCCTGATTTTGCTTTAAAATCCTGGGGGAAAAACCGGTTTTTTCCGGGAATAAACCAGGCATTTTGAAAGCCTTGCTACGCTAATTATAATACTACAGATAGTGTTCTAATGGTCCAATTTTACTCACATTTAGTATTTAGGCAAATTTGTGCAAGCTGAATTATCAAAACTATAGCCTTCTATTTAAGTTTTGGGAGTTTGGGTTCATTTTAATATGTTGACGGTCCCTTACCGAAATTTTATTTAAAGAATTGAAAAGAATACATTATTCGGTGAAGATTTAAACCTTACTTGTGTTTCTAGAACGTGTGATGGCCGAGTAATATTAAGTGTTTCGGCCCCCCCCCCCCTCCCCCGATTTGCTAATAGATTAAATATGTTGAATTATTTTTTTTAAATAATGCAAAGTTGTTATACATATATT
Source organism: Octonoba sinensis (assembly GCA_038502835.1). Taxonomy (NCBI): domain Eukaryota; kingdom Metazoa; phylum Arthropoda; class Arachnida; order Araneae; family Uloboridae; genus Octonoba; species Octonoba sinensis. The sequence goes on from CM076604.1 coordinate 70,569,737, forward strand.
TTAATATTTTCATAAACTCTTAAATCTATTTTGGGTGTCACCCGAGGCGAACCGTCCACCCCCCCCCCTCCCCCTAGTGACCCTACTGCCTTTACTTTATGTTTATATGTATAGGTATACAGTAAAACTCTTTAACCCTTTTATTGTAGAAATCAATATCAGTGCGACAAAAAAATGTCTATAATAGAGGAGTGTCCGCAAAACAAGGTGGTTTTTTTCTACTTCATTTTTTTTTTCTTTTCTTTTTTTTTTTTAAATTATCTCTCAATACAAATACAACATTGTTTATATTATTTTTTAAAGCTACATAACTTTTAAATTAGCTAGTTTTAAAAAGTATATCAAATAAATTATCTTAAATTTCTTAGTCAAATTCATAAGCCAATCTGACATAAGCTATTATTTAAATAAAAGCGGGGTTTTCATTAAAGCGGAGGTTTACACTTAAATTGGGTTTTCATTTGAAGGAGGTGCTTTATTTTTTTGTTTTGACTGATTTAAGTTAAGATTTTTCAAGTGGATGCGTGAGGCGAGTACCGCTAGTTAGTATATAATTTATAATGGATATTGCAACTCAAATCCATTATTCACTCAACAGAAACTCAACTAAACAATTTTAACCGGCAAAAGAATAATATATTTTATTTCCTCGATTCCTATTGCTGTAGAGTCTTGCAGAAACATGTCACCTACTGCGGAATCAAAGTTCGTTCTTTAATTTCACTTTTCTCATAAAAAGCCCCGGAATTTGATCAAGACATAATTTTTATTTTAGTTGCGTTCATTATTTTACTGAAAGAATACATTTTTATTCTTTATTTTCAATTTATTTTAATTTAGCTGCTGCTGCGACCAAACTTTGGTACTAAAGGTGAACCAATATAATGGTTCCTAGGTTTAAATTTTCCTTGAAATATGGTTTTTTTAGATCATTATTTTTTTTCCAGATGTTAATTTCGTGATTCAGTCGACAGGGTGGCGTAGTATTAAGGCGCAGGTCTCATACGCCCAAGATCGCAGGTTCTAACCTGGCCCAAGTCGGTGGATTTTCAAGATTCAGAAAATCGTCTGCGTTCATATCGCATGATTGTGCGGCATGTCAAAGACCCCTTGAGTATCCGTTTGGCTTGGATACTCTCGGCTAAATTAAATACCTAGTACAATTCGTATCAAATGAGAGCTCAGGCGCCCCCCACTAGGGGAAACTGAGCGTCCAAATTCTCAGTGGCATCCACCGACAGTGGTGCTACTCGAAAAATTGGATGCCGATTACCTGGATACGCACTAGGTCTGCAAAGGTTAGTGACCATACGCAGCCACATTAGAAAGAAATAGAAAAGTTTCACATTCATGGTGAACGAGGTGACACTACATCTATATAATGGTTCAACTTGGTACTAGATCTTGGTTTCGGCTAAATTTCACCATTTTTTCAATTTTTTTTTTTTTTTTTTTTTTTTTTGGGGGGGGGGGGGGGAGTTTGAACTAGAATTTTCTCCAGTGTAATTACGAGTATTTTAGGTGATATCCACTTAAAAGTAATGCTTGGCAAACAAATAAAGCCCTCTAGAATTTGAAATGTCAAACATCTTATTACTTAATAGCTGGTTTTTCTTCTGATTCAGACATTGGGTAATATTTATACACACATGCTCACGTTTACTTTCATGAAAATGGGAATATTACTGTTGAGGTAGTTAACCAGAATACAATGTTAAACTAATGCACATAGAGTTTCAGTTTTCATTTTTTTTTAACAATGGAGCCATTATTGTCCCAAATTTTAATTTTAACCAGTGACATTGGGCAGTACTACGAGTAAGTACTCATAGAATTAATTTGAAAAATTTTAATTACATACTTTGCGGAAAAAATTTGTAATTTGATTTTGAAAAATTATTATGCATAATTAACTTTATAGTGTAACGTATCATTGGTAAGTTCAGAAAAAATTAAAATGATTTCATTTCTATCTCAATTGGGAAAGAATTTAGAACAACTGCTATTCACTGTTTCTTGCCCTTTTTTTTACAAAATTTACACCCTTGTAAATAAAGAACGAGTACACATATCCAGGGTAAAGTTTCAAAATTTTCCTGGTTTGTACCACTAGTACACCTATGCCAAATTTTTAGAAAATCTGAGATGGTGAGGTTCAAACGCTATGTGAAATTGATGTGGAAAATGACCTGAATAAAAGCGAAAGCAGGAAAAAAGTTTTAAAGGAGGAAAAAAGGAGAGAAACTTAGCAATAAAAATAATTGTCACTGTAAAGTCTGCAAATTTTATATAAATGATGAAAAATAAAATTGCTAAATAATAAGTTTACTTTCTTAATTACTTGTATAATTTGCTTCAAACTTTTGTCGAATATATATGTATGTCTTTTTTTTCCGAAATAATGTCCGCAAATTTCTATCGATGAAATTTACTAAAATAGTGAAGGGCTTTTGCTCAGGGGTGATAATGAGATGAAATTTTTTCAGAACCTGATCCGAAAATTGAAAATTAATTTGGTTCTCCGAATTAATGTTTCAATTCATTAATCTTAAGATTTATTTCACAGTACAGAATTGCCAATTATTTAAAGAGACTACCGCTTTTCAGCCATTCTTCCGATCTTCCGTTTTTTTTTTTGTTTATTTCACCCGATTTTTTAAAATTGTTACTAATTTCCCAATGTTTTAAAATTAAGCTTAACGTTTTGATTTATGACAAAAACTCTTGAAGAGCCGTTTGAAGTTAAACTTTGAAGATGTTCTAAAAACTTTTGAGACAAGTCAATGTTTAAATTATTTCTAAAATTAGCTATAAATGCTCTTATGGCATTTTAAGTAGAGGGTGGGGCAAAAGTAATGACCCGATTTTGAAGGGTTATAAAAAAAAAACTAATACAGTTTGAGAATTAAAATGTTTTTGTATCTCGATCTGTATATAATCCCATTTTTTTACATTAAGTTTTGAATACCACTTCAGCAAGAGGGCGGCCTTCTGCTGCAATACACTGATGCAGTCTATTTTTCTACGCAGAGAGAATAGACTGCATCTTTGTGTGCAGTTCAATATCCTGCGTATTACGGTCCCTAAGCTTTTTTTTTTTTTTTTTGTGGGAATTTTGAAGGAGAAAATTCTCCATACTTTAGAAGAGCTGAAGGACCGAATTATCGAGGAAATATCCGCCATACCCCTTGAAATGTGCAGAAAAGTTTCCCAAAACTTCAGAAATTGACTGCATCAGTGTATTGGTGCTAAAGGCCGCCATCTTGCTGAAGTGGTATTCAAAACTTAATGTAAAAAAATGGGATTATATACAGATCAAAATATAAAAAAATTTAAGTCTCAAACTGTATTAGTTTTTTTTATATAACCCTTCAATACCGGGTCATTACTTTTGCCCCACCCGTATAACTTCATATTCTTTTGAACAAAATTTTTTATGTTCATTTTTAGTGAAATGCTTCAAAATTTTAACTTAAATTAAATATTTTATCACATTTAGTATTATGTGTTTATTTTTTAGAGATCTGTGTTAATGATAGCGAATTTCAATGAATTAAAATTATGCTTAATTACTATTTAAAAAGAGTCACCAAGCAGATTAAGTACAAAATTATTTGATGTAACATGTACTAAAACTTAAGTGAATGCGTGCACTTTCATCTAATGTCTGCCTTATCATTGACAATAACTGACATTGTATATGATCAGTTATTATAGTCATGAAATAATTACATATTATATTTCAATTATTGCAATTGTTATAAAATCCAAACGTGAAGGGAACGTCTTTGTATAAAATCCAAGGCGTTAGAAGCCAGTGGTGCCCATCACTTCTAACGCCTATAGGCCCCCAAATCCTTAATCCGGCCTTGATTCATTAAGAAAATGAAGAAAAAGGCATTTCAAAAGCAATCTGTTTTTTGTAATTATCGTTTGGCGCGAAATTGAGAGAACTTGATAATTATTTCTTTCTCACCAGGGGAGTAGTACTGCCTTTTATAAGTTATGCAGCATCCTTCGTGAAAACTGTAGTAAATTTTCCGAAAAAAAAAATTGTCTTTAATTTTTATCAATAAAACTCCGTTTCTATGAAAGTAAATAAAGTGTTGAGAAAGAAAATAAAGCGTCAAAATAAGCAACATACAAAAAAATTTAGTACAAAATTAGATCTTTTAAATTATAGCTATTGCCCTTAATCACCGGTAAAATGTTTTTACCCCTTATATAATATATATATAAAGTGTATTTACTTCCCTAGTGTAAAATGTTAGTTGCAGTTTTGTTTTTTGTTATCTTGATTATACATAGTTCATCTGTCTCTGTTTTGTGCAAGGTTTTTTCCGCATGCATACGTTTAAAAAATTTCAAGTTACCCCTGAAAATTATTGTAGGATACAAATTACTAAAATATTAAAATATGACTGTTAACAAACTGACGAAATTCAATGGTATCACTTTCAACTACTAATAGCTTTCTTTTTTATTATTAAAAAGTATATCTACATACTCTTGAAGTAATTACTTTAAAGACACGGTATGTAAATTGAAATGGGGTATATATATAAAGTCTTAGCATGTTTCGCTTTTTCATTTAAAAGATATACGTGTTTTTATATTTTATCATCTTTTATAATTCCGGAGTTTAGAAACTTTTCGAAATACTTTCTCTGCTTGGAAAAAGTTTCATTTAGTACAAATATCTCATTAAAACAGTTTTCAAACGGCATTGAGATCGCAATTCATTGAAATTCTTTTCTGCAGCTAAATGCTTGAATTCCCGGTTTAAAAAAAAAAAAAATCGGCTTTCAAAAAAAAGAAGTGAGATACTTGTAATTTGGGAATAGCTACTCAAGCCCTATTGATCTTCTACCGAATTAAAACCAATCTAGCCGTTGTAGTCTAAAGACTGCAACCGCAAAACGCATTTAAAAACCCTAATAAACAAGAAGAAACATTTCATTGGTTACTTTATAAATTGCTTCTTCGCTGTTGAGCCCATTACCAGACGACTGACAAACTTACCTAACACATAGCGTGCCTCAAGTAGTAAGAGTGATGACAACGGCTACCGCGCATGCTCCCCGCCGCCATATTTTTACCACAGCGCCTGCTCATCACCAAGAGGCGCTGTAAAAACGGCGATGCGCAGGCGCGTTAGTAAAAAGTTAAAGCTGGTAAAATCCGTTGTCGTCATTCTTATTACTAGAGGCACGCTTAACACACTAATCACTTAAAAACAAAACCAACAAGAAGTTCCGTCTAGAACTATACTAGCCAACTTTCCCGTATACACCGAATTCAAATTTATAACCTAGCTATCTCTCTCTGTCTTTCTCGTTTAGCTTTAGTTCTTAATTGCTTCAAATAACCTTTTTCAACGGTTAATACATATTCATTCAATCATTATTTATTAAGTCATTCATGTATTTATTCATTCATTCTTTTGCTTATTCATTTAATCATTCATTAATTAAAAAATATTCCTGAAAATCCCGATCAAAAAATTTTATAGGAAAATAGGCCCGTTAGTTCTGGATGAACTTTCTATTTGTACATGTTCTACGTCATAAGAGCTTTCCGATAAAGTTTGTTCCAAGGATATCGGTCCATTAGATCAGGAATTATATAGGATTGAAATTTCTCCGTAGGCGGTATGTTAATTTTTTTTGAACTGTTCAAAAATGAACAAAAATTGTTCAAATCAATATTTCACGCCAAGAACTTCTTCCAGTGAGCTTGTTCATGGGAATAAAAATCTTGAACCCATAGTTTACATAATTTGCTTCATTTTCACCCATAGGCGCTAATGTTAAAAAATTTTTGAACTGTTCAAAATTGAACAAAAAATTGTTCAAATCAAAAAGTAAAATATGGAAATGAGATGTCCTCGCCGAGATCTTTCGAATGCAAAAAGAATTTTTACAATCGGACAATTCGTTCAAAAGTTATTAGGGGGGGACAGACCGACAGACAGACAGACCGACCGACACACTTTTTCCCCATCTCAAAACCCTACTTTCAAATTTTTTATTTTTCAATCTTTATTTAATTACTTAACTTATTTTTGACTTTTCTTGATTTCTAACGATATTTTCACGATACATTAAGCCTTCTTTCATGCTTTATTATTATTATTTTTTTACTTTTACGGGAAAGTAGGCTAAAAAGCGGAAGCAGGCCAACATCGAAAACGCGGAAAATTAGCGTGCCGTGCATCCTATAAATATCTGAATTATTTTAAAAGTTAGAAGATACTTTAACATATGCTACCTTAAATAATCACTTAATTACATAATTTTTATTTTAAATGTGTATTACTTAATGGGTGTTAAATGAATGTCTTACCATGAATTAAAACAACGAACAACTTTGAATGGTGGAACTGCGACAGATGTTTTAACAAATTCTGACAACGACATGCCGGAAAAAAATCACGGAACAAGTCGCTCGTGCACTCTATAGTTCCTATAAATTCAAATTATTTATTAAGTATTAATTAAGGTCCTCGGAGCGTTTCTTACATTTTTTTTTTATCGCTGGAACGCGCGAACGGCAACACTGGAATTTTCGCTCTGCTGATAAAAGAGAATGAATGACTAACAAGGCAGGATAGGTGCAGTGAGGGCATACACAGGCAAATGATTGTTCATGCGGAGCCTGAATATATTTAGTACACCTAAAATTTGTGATGAAATGATGTTAGTCATTACATCAAGTTACTATAATGATACAGGATCACCGCATATCGGAAGCTGCTTCAGATGGTGTGGGAGAAATTCAGAAAGAGACTGCTTAGAGTAGTTAAGAAAAGAAATGATCGTTAAAAGAACATTAAAATAAATAAATAACCTCTATGTCTGGTGACATAAAAGATAGCAAAGTTATTTCTCCTGACTGAAACTTCCAAAAAAAAATTATTATTTTTACATGTTTAATATTTTTTAAAAAAAATCCTTTCCTCAATAAAAAATTTTAGAAAAAATAATTATATTATTTTTTATTATTAAGCATGACGACTAGTTTTATGAATCAAGTACTTTCTCTAGTGCTCTGCAACAAAAAAAAAAGGAATATATGCGGTGGTTTTATTTATTTTTGTCTTCTTATTACTAGGGGGCCTCACCCAACAGCTACTTTGAATTTTCGAATGGATCAAACTCGATTTTTCTCTATCACCCAGGGATAATCAAATTGTTGGCAAATGTTTCATTCAAATCCGACACCTGCTGCGGCTTTGTGCAATGAACATATTTACTGCAGCATCTCTTATAATAAGATATAGTTTATTTTATATTTCAACTCAAGAAAATTACAAATTGGTATAAGAAAATGTCATAATAAACGACTTGTAATTTACTTATTTCTCATAATTTCAGTACAGAACCCTTCAATTGAGAAAGCACATTTTCTATCTCCACATTTGATGGCAGATTGGAAACAGAGCTAATTTCAGCATTCTTTAACAGATGAATACTAGAAAGCAGTGATTCCAAAATTAGTTGCACAAACAAAGAGCAAGACGATTCTTCTGGATTTTCCTCTAACAATGACGAAAACAAGTCCGAGAACACGTTTCCAAAATCATTGTAATCAAAACCATTTCTGCTAGAAGAAAGTGAAGTGGTTAAGCCATTAATGAGTTCGACAACTCTAGAAAGCGTACTGCCAGAGCGCAGACTGTTACTCAACAATAAACTTTGAAGAGCGCAAGAGCAGACTGCTTCTGATGAGCCTCCAGATGAGGGCTGTTCTCCACCAGATGGTTCCTCACCACCACCTTCTCCGCCAGATGATTCCTCACCACCGCCTGAACCACCAGATGATGGTCCAGACACTGCTACTGCTTGGGCTAATGCAAGTTCGGGTTCTCCGCCTTGGCTTCCAGATGACGGCTGTTCTCCACCTTCACCGCCAGAAGGTTCCCCACCACCAGAACCGCCAGATGATGGTCCAAAAACTGCTACTGCTTGGGCAAATGCAATTTCGGGTTCTCCGGCTTGGCCTCCTGATGAGGGCTGTTCTCCACCCTCTCCGGGAGATGGTTCCTCCCCACTGCCAGAACCGCCAGATGGTTCTTCACCACCGCCAGATCCGTCAGATGGTTCCTCACCACCACCAGATCCGTCAGATGGTTCCTCACCACCGCCAGAACCACCAGATGATGAACCAGACACTGCTATTGCTTGGGCTAATGCAAATTCGGGTTCTCCGCCTTGGCCTCCAGAAGAGGGCTCTTCTCCACCTTCTCCGCCAGATGGTTCCTCATCACCACCTTCTCCGCCCGATGGTTCCTCACCACCGCCAGACCCACCAGATGATAGACCAGACACTGCTAATGCTTGGGCTAATGCAACTTCAGGTTCTCCGCCTTGGCCTCCAGAAGAGGGCTCTTCACCACCTTCTCCGCCAGATGGTTCCTCACCACCGCCAGAGCCGCCAGATGGTTCCTCACCACTACCTTCTACGCCAGATGGTTCCTCATCACCACCTTCTCCGCCAGATGGTTCCTCACCACCGCCAGACGGTTCCTCAACACTACCTTCTCCGCCAGATGGTTCCTCATCACCACCTTCTCCGGCAGATGGTTCCTCATCACCACCTTCTCCGCCAGATGGTTCCTCACCACCGCTAGACCCACCAGATGATGGTGCAGACACTGCAATTGCTTGGGCTAATGCAACTTCGGGTTCTCCACCTTGGCCTCCAGAAGAGGGCTCTTCTCCACCTTCTCCGCCAGACGGTTCCTCACCACCACCTTCTCCGCCAGATGGTTCCTCACCACCGCCAGAACCATCAGATGATGGTCCAGACACTGCTACTGCTTGGGCTAATGCAACTTCGGGTTCTCCGCCTTGGCCTCCAGAAGAGGGCTCTTCTCCACCTTCTCCGCCGGATGGTTCCTCATCACCGCCAGAGCCGCCAGATGGTTCCTCACCACTACCTTCACCGCCAGATGGTTCCTCATCACCACCTTCTCCGCCAGATGGTTCCTCACCACCGCCAGATCCACCAGATGATGGTCCAGACACTGCTATTGCTTGGGCTAATGCAACTTCGGGTTCTCCGCCTTGGCCTCCAGAAGAGGGCTCTTCTCCACCTTCTCCGCCAGATGGTTCCTCACCACCGCCAGAGCCGCCAGATGGTTCCTCATCACCACCTTCTCCGCCAGATGGTTCCTCACCACCGCCAGACCCACCAGATGATGGTCCAGACACTGCAATTGCTTGGGCTAATGCAACTTCGGGTTCTCCACCTTGGCCTCCAGAAGAGGGCTCTTCTCCACCTTCTCCGCCAGACGGTTCCTCACCACCACCTTCTCCGCCAGATGGTTCCTCACCACCCCCAGAACCACCAGATGATGGTCCAGACACTGCTACTGCTTGGGCTAATGCAACTTCGGGTTCTCCGCCTTGGCCTCCAGAAGAGGGCTCTTCACCACCTTCTCCGCCAGATGGTTCCTCACCACCGCCAGAGCCGCCAGATGGTTCCTCACCACTACCTTCTACGCCAGATGGTTCCTCATCACCACCTTCTCCGCCAGATGGTTCCTCACCACCGCCAGACGGTTCCTCAACACTACCTTCTCCGCCAGATGGTTCCTCATCACCACCTTCTCCGGCAGATGGTTCCTCTTCTCCACCTTCTCCGCCAGATGGTTCCTCACCACCGCCAGATCCACCAGATGATGGTCCAGACACTGCTATTGCTTGGGCTAATGCAACTTCGGGTTCTCCACCTTGGCCTCCAGAAGAGGGCTCTTCTCCACCTTCTCCGCCAGACGGTTCCTCACCACCACCTTCTCCGCCAGATGGTTCCTCACCACCGCCAGAACCACCAGATGATGGTCCAGACACTGCTACTGCTTGGGCTAATGCAACTTCGGGTTCTCCGCCTTGGCCACCAGAAGAGGGCTCTTCCCCTCCACCTTCTCCGCCAGATGGTTCCTCACCACCGCCAAAAAGCCGCGCAGGGATGGGTTCCCTCCTAAAACCTCTACCTTCTCCGCCAGACGGTTCCTCACCACCACCTTCTCCGCCAGATGGTTCCTCACCACCGCCAGAACCACCAGATGATGGTCCAGACACTGCTATTGCTTGGGCTAATGCAACTTCGGGTTCTCCGCCTTGGCCTCCAGAAGAGGGCTCTTCTCCACCTTCTCCGCCAGATGGTTCCTCACCACCCACCTTCTCCGCCAGATGGTTCCTCACCACCGCCAGACCACCAGATGATGGTCCAGACACTGCTATGCTTGGGCTAATGCAACTTCGGGTTCTCCGCCTTGGCCTCCAGAAGAGGGCTCTTCTCCACCTCTCGCCAGATGGTTCCTCATCACCGCCGGGCCCCAGACGTTTTCTCACCACCATCTTCTCCACCAGATGGTTCCTCACCACCGCCAGAACCGCCAGATGATGGTCCAGACACTGCTACTGCTTGGGCTAATGCAACTTCGGGTTCTCCGCCTTGGCCTCCAGAAGAGGGCTCTTCTCCACCTTCTCCGCCAGATGGTTCCTCAGCAACCGCCAGATGGTTCCTCATCACCACCTTCTCCGCCAGATGGTTCCTCACCACCGCCAGATCCACCAGATGATGGTCCAGACACTGCTATTGCTTGGGCTAATGCAACTTCGGGTTCTCCGCCTTGGCCTCCAGAAGAGGGCTCTTCTCCACCTTCTCCGCCAGATGGTTCCTCATCACCACCTTCTCCGCCAGATGGTTCTTCACCACCGCCAGACCCACCAGATGATAGACCAGACACTGCTATGCTTGGGCTAATGCAACTTCAGGTTCTCCGCCTTGGCCTCCAGAAGAGGGCTCTTCTCCACCTTCTCCGCCAGATGGTTCCTCATCACCGCCAGAGCCGCTAGAAGGTTCCTCATCACCACCTTCTCCGCCAGATGGTCCCTCACACCACCTTCTCCGCCAGATGGTTCCTCACCAACGCCAGAACCACCAGAAGATGGTCCAGACACTGCTACTGCTTGGGCTAGTGCAAGTTCGGGTTCTCCGCCTTGGCCTCCAGAGGACGGCTGTTCTCCACCTTCACCGCCAGATGGTTCCTCACCACTACCTTCACCGCCAGATGGTTCCTCATCACCACCTTCTCCGCCAGATGGTTTCTCACCACCGCCAGATCCACCAGATGATGGTCCAGACACTGCTATTGCTTGGGCTAATGCAACTTCGGGTTCTCCGCCTTGGCCTCCAGAAGAGGGCTCTTCTCCACCTTCTCCGCCAGATGGTTCCTTACCACCGCCAGAGCTGCCAGATGGTTCCTCATCACCACCTTCTCCGCCAGATGGTTCCTCACCACCGCCAGATCCACCAGATGATGGTCCAGACACTGCTATTGCTTGGGCTAATGCAACTTCGGGTTCTCCACCTTGGCCTCCAGAAGAGGGCTCTTCTCCACCTTCTCCGCCAGACGGTTCCTCACCACCACCTTCTCCGCCAGATGGTTCCTCACCACCGCCAGAACCACCAGATGATGGTCCAGACACTGCTACTGCTTGGGCTAATGCAACTTCGGGTTCTCCGCCTTGGCCACCAGAAGAGGGCTCTTCTCCACCTTCTCCGCCAGATGGTTCCTCATCACCGCCAGAGCCGCCAGATGGTTCCTCACCACCGCCAGAGCCGCCAGAGGTTCCTCACCACCTCACCGCCAGACGGTTTCTCACCACCATCTTCTCCACCAGATGGTTCCTCACCACCGCCAGAACCGTCAGATGATGGTCCAGACACTGCTATTGCTTGGGCTAATGCAACTTCGGGTTCTCCGCCTTGGCCTCCAGAAGAGGGCTCTCCTCCACCTTCTCCGCCAGACGGTTCCTCACCACCACCTTCTCCGCCAGATGGTTCCTCACCACCGCCAGAACCACCAGATGATGGTCCAGACACTGCTACTGCTTGGGCTAATGCAACTTCGGGTTCTCCGCCTTGGCCTCCAGAAGAGGGCTCTTCTCCACCTTCTCCGCCAGATGGTTCCTCATCACCGCCAGATGGTTCCTCACCACCGCCAGATCCACCAGATGATGGTCCAGACACTGCTATTGCTTGGGCTAATGCAACTTCGGGTTCTCCGCCTTGGCCTCCAGAAGAGGGCTCTTCTCCACCTTCTCCGCCAGATGGTTCCTCATCACCGCCAGAGCCGCCAGACGGTTTCTCACACCATCTTCTCCACCAGATGGTTCCTCACCACCGCCAGAACCGTCAGATGATGGTCCAGACACTGCTACTGCTTGGGCTAATGCAACTTCGGGTTCTCCGCCTTGGCCTCCAGAAGAGGGCTCTTCTCCACCTTCTCCGCCAGATGGTTCCTCACCACCGCCAAAAGGATCCGCCAGATGGTTCCTCATCACCACCTTCTCCGCCAGATGGTTCCTCATCACCACCTTCTCCGCCAGATGGTTCCTCACCACCGCCAGATCCACCAGATGATGGTCCAGACACTGCTATTGCTTGGGCTAATGCAACTTCGGGTTCTCCGCCTTGGCCTCCAGAAGAGGGCTCTTCTCCACCTTCTCCGCCAGATGGTTCCTCATCACCACCTTCTCCGCCAGATGGTTCTTCACCACCGCCAGACCCACCAGATGATAGACCAGACACTGCTAATGCTTGGGCTAATGCAACTTCAGGTTCTCCGCCTTGGCCTCCAGAAGAGGGCTCTTCTCCACCTTCTCCGCCAGATGGTTCCTCATCACCGCCAGAGCCGCTAGAAGGTTCCTCATCACCACCTTCTCCGCCAGATGGTCCCTCACCACCACCTTCTCCGCCAGATGGTTCCTCACCAACGCCAGAACCACCAGAAGATGGTCCAGACACTGCTACTGCTTGGGCTAGTGCAAGTTCGGGTTCTCCGCCTTGGCCTCCAGAGGACGGCTGTTCTCCACCTTCACCGCCAGATGGTTCCTCACCACTACCTTCACCGCCAGATGGTTCCTCATCACCACCTTCTCCGCCAGATGGTTCCTCATCACCACCTTCTCCGCCAGATGGTTCCTCACCACTGCCAGATCCACCAGATGATGGTCCAGACACTGCTATTGCTTGGGCTAATGCAACTTCGGGTTCTCCGCCTTGGCCTCCAGAAGAGGGCTCTTCTCCACCTTCTCCGCCAGATGGTTCCTCATCACCGCCAGAGCCGCCAGACGGTTTCTCACCACCATCTTCTCCACCAGATGGTTCCTCACCACCGCCAGACCCACTAGATGATGGTCCAGACACTGCTATTGCTTGGGCTAATGCAACTTCGGGTTCATCACCTTGGCCTCCAGAAGAGGGCTCTTCTCCACCTTCTCCGCCAGACGGTTCCTCACCACCACCTTCTCCGCCAGATGGTTCCTCACCACCGCCAGAACCACCAGATAATGGTCCAGACACTGCTACTGCTTGGGCTAGTGCAAGTTCGGGTTCTCCGCCTTGGCCTCCAGATGACGGCTGTTCTCCACCTTCACCGCTAGATGGTTCCTCACCACCAGAACCGCCAGAGGGCTCCTCACCACCACCAGAACCGCCAGATGATGGTCCAAAAACTGCTACTGCTTGGGCTAATGCAATTTCAGGTTCTCCGCCTTGGCCTCCTGATGAGGGCTGTTCTCCACCCTCTCCACCAGATGGTTCCTCCCCACTGCCAGAACCGCCAGATGGTTCCTCACCACCGCCAGAACCACCAGATGATGGACCAGACACTGCTATTGCTTGGGCTAATGCAACTTCGGGTTCTCCGCCTTGGCCTCCAGAAGAGGGCTCTCCTCCACCTTCTCCGCCAGATGGTTCTTTACCACCGCCAGAGCCGCCAGACGGTTCCTCACCACTACCTTCACCGCCAGATGGTTCCTCATTACCACCTTTTCCGCCAGATGGTTCCTCATCACCACCTTCTCCGCCAGATGGTTCCTCACCACCGCTCGATCCACCAGATGATGGTCCAGACACTGCTATTGCTTGGGCTAATGCAACTTCGGGTTCTCCGCCTTGGCCTCCAGAAGAGGGCTCTTCTCCACCTTCTCCGCCAGATGGTTCCTCACTACCGCCAGAGCCGCCATACGGTTCCTCACCACTACCTTCTCCGCCAGATGGTTCCTCATCACCACCTTCTCCGCCAGATGGTTCCTCACCACCGCCAGAACCACCAGATGATGGTCCAGACACTGCTACTGCTTGGGCTAATGCAACTTCGGGTTCTCCGCCTTGGCCTCCAGAAGAGGGCTCTTCTCCACCTTCTCCGCCAGATGGTTCCTCATCACCGCCAGAGCCGCCAGATGGTTCCTCACCACCGTCAGAACCGCCAGACTGTTTCTCACCACCGCCAGAACCGTCAGATGATGGTCCAGACACTGCTATTGCTTGGGCTAATGCAACTTCGGGTTCTCCGCCTTGGCCTCCAGAAGAGGGCTCTCCTCCACCTTCTCCGCCAGATGGTTCGTCACCACCGCAGAGCCGCCAGACGGTTCCTCACCACTACCTTGACCGCCAGATGGTTCCTCATCACCACCTTCTCCGCCAGATGGTTCCCCATCACCACCTTCTCCGCCAGATGGTTCCCCATCACCACCTTCTCCGCCAGATGGTTCCTCACCACCGCCAGATCCACCAGATGATGGTCCAGACACTGCTATTGCTTGGGCTAATGCAACTTCGGGTTCTCCGCCTTGGCCTCCAGAAGAGGGCTCTTCTCCACCTTCTCCGCCAGATGGTTCCTCACTACCGCCAGAGCCGCCAGACGGTTCCTCACCACTACCTTCACCGCCAGATGGTTCCTCATCACCACCTTCTCCGCCAGATGGTTCCTCACCACCGCCAGAACCACCAGATGATGGTCCAGACACTGCTACTGCTTGGGCTAGTGCAAGTTCGGGTTCTCCGCCTTGGCCTCCAGATGACGGCTGTTCTCCACCTTCACCGCCAGATGGTTCCTCACCACCAGAACTGCCAGAGGGCTCCTCACCACCACCAGATCCGCCAGATGATGGTCCAAAAACTGCTACTGCTTGGGCTAATGCAATTTCAGGTTCTCCGCCTTGGCCTCCTGATGAGGGCTGTTCTCCACCCTCTCCGCCAGATGGTTCCTCCCCACTGCCAGAACCACCAGATGGTTCCTCACCACCGCCAGATCCGTCAGATGGTTCCTCACTACCGCCAGAACCAACAGATGATGGACCAGACACTGCTATTGCTTGGGCTAATGCAACTTCGGGTTCTCCGCCTTGGCCTCTAGAAGAGGGCTCTTCTCCACCTTCTCCGCCAGATGGTTCCTCACCACCGCCAGATCCGCCAGATGGTTCCTCACCACCTCCAGAACCTCCAGACGGTTCCTCACCAGCACCTTCGCCGCCAGATGGTTCCTCATCACCACCTTCTCCGCCAGATGGTTCCTCACCACCGCCAGAACCACCAGATGATGGTCCAGACACTGCTACTGCTTGGGCTAGTGCAAGTTCGGGTTCTCCGCCTTGGCCTCCAGATGACGGCTGTTCTCCACCTTCACCGCCAGATGGTTCCTCACCACCAGAACTGCCAGAGGGCTCCTCACCACCACCAGATCCGCCAGATGATGGTCCAAAAACTGCTACTGCTTGGGCTAATGCAATTTCAGGTTCTCCGCCTTGGCCTCCTGATGAGGGCTGTTCTCCACCCTCTTCGCCCGATGGTTCCTCCACACTGCCAGAACCGCCAGATGGTTCCTCACCACTGCCAGATCCGTCAGAGGGTTCCTCACCACCGCCAGAACCACCAGATGATGGTCCAGACAATGCTATTGCTTGGGCTAATGCAACTTCGGGTTCTCCGCCTTGACCTCCCGATGAGGGTTCTTCTCCACCTTTTCCGCCAGATGGTTGCTGACCACCTTCAGCCCCAGATGGTTTCTACCACCTTCACCCCCAGATGGTTTCTACCAAATGGCTGTTTTCTTCTACCTTCTCCGATTTTTGAGGTACAGCTATCAATCCTTCTTTTTCAAATAACAATAGAATAGAATTAACAACTTCTGCAACTTCCGACTCCTCGTCAGCTCCAGAACGACTAGGGCTCTCATCACTTTTGCCACCTTGTTCTCCAGCAGGTTTCTCACTTCCTCCAGAACCACCAGATGATGGTCCGCTCACTGCTACTACTTGGGCTGCTGCAACATCGGGTTTTCCGCCTTGGCCGCCTGAAGGTTTCTGACTGTCTCCAGAACTACCAGATAATGGTCCGCTTACTGCTACTGCTTGGGCTGCTGCAACTTCGGGCTCTCCTCCTTGGCCGCCAGAAGGTTTCTGTCCGCCAGACGGTTTCGGTCCACCTTGTCCACCAGAAGGCTTGTCGCCTTGGAGCTTCTCCTCTTGCCAGAAGGCTTTTGTCCCCGCCAAGGTTTCGTCCACCTTGTCCACCTGAAGGTTTCTGACCTCCTCCAGAACCACCAGATGATGGTCCGCTCAATGCTATTGCTTGAGCTGCTGCAACATCGGGTTTTCCGCCTTGGCCTCCAGAAGGTTTCTGTCCTCCTTGTCCGCCAGAAGGTTTCTGTTCTCCTTCTCCACCAGAAGGCTTCTCTCCTCCTTGTCCGCCAGAAGGTTTCTGTTCTCCTTCTCCACCAGAAGGCTTCTCTCCTCCTTGTCCACCAGATGGTTGCTGTCCACCCTGTCCTCCTGAAGGCTGTTGTCCGCCAGAAGGCTGCTTTCCACCTTGTCCTTCAGAAGGTTTCTGACCTCCTCCAGAACCACCAGATGATGGTCCGCTCACTGCTATTGCTTGGGCTGCTGCAACATCGGGTTTTCCGCCTTGGCCGCCTGAAGGTTTATGTCCTCCTTCTCCGCCAGAAGGTTTCTGTCCTCCTTCTGCGCCAGAAGGTTTTTCTCCGCCTTGTCCGCCAGAAGGCTGCTGTCCACCAGAAGGTTTCTGACCTCCTCCAGAACCACCAGATGATGGTCCGCTCACTGCTACTGCTTGGGCTGCTGCAACTTCGGGTTCTCCTCCTTGGCCGCCAGAAGGTTTCTGTCCGCCTTGTCCTCCAGACGGTTTCTGTCCTCCTTGTCCGCCAGTAGGTTTCTGGCCACCCTGTCCTCCTGAAGGCTGTTGTCCGCCAGAAGGCTGCTTTCCACCTTGTCCTTCAGAAGGTTTCTGACCTCCTCCAGAACCACCAGATGATGGTCCGCTCACTGCTATTGCTTGGGCTGCTGCAACATCGGGTTTTCCGCCTTGGCCGCCTGAAGGTTTATTTCCTCCTTGTCCGCCAGAAGGTTTCTGTTCTCCTTCTCCACCTGAAGGCTTCTCTCCGCCTTGTCCCGCCAGAAGGCTGCTGTCCACCAGAAGGTTTCTGACCTCCTCCAGAACCACCAGATGATGGTCCGCTCACTGCTACTGCTTGGGCTGCTGCAACTTCGGGTTCTCCTCCTTGGCCGCCAGAAGGTTTCTGTCCGCCTTGTCCTCCAGACGGTTTCTGTCCTCCTTGTCCGCCAGTAGGTTTCTGGCCTCCTTGTCCACCAGATGGTTGCTGTCCACCCTGTCCTCCTGAAGGCTGTTGTCCGCCAGAAGGCTGCTTTCCACCTTGTCCTTCAGAAGGTTTCTGACCTCCTCCAGAACCACCAGATGATGGTCCGCTCACTGTTATTGCTTGGGCTGCTGCAACATCGGGTTTTCCGCCTTGGCCGCCTGAAGGTTTATTCCCTCCTTGTCCGCCAGAAGGTTTCTGTTCTCCTTCTCCACCTGAAGGCTTCTCTCCTCCTTGTCCACCAGATGGTTGCTGTCCGCCAGTAGGTTTCTGGCCTCCTTGTCCACCAGATGGTTGCTGTCCACCCTGTCCTCCTGAAGGCTGTTGTCCGCCAGAAGGCTGCTTTCCACCTTGTCCTTCAGAAGGTTTCTGACCTCCTCCAGAACCACCAGATGATGGTCCGCTCACTGCTATTGCTTGGGCTGCTGCAACATCGGGTTTTCCGCCTTGGCCGCCTGAAGGTTTATTTCCTCCTTGTCCGCCTGAAGGTTTCTGTTCTCCTTGTCTGCCAGAAGGTTTCCGTCCTCCTTCCCCGCCAGAGGGTTCTTCTCCGCCTTGTCCGCCAGAAGGCTGCTGTCCACCAGAAGGTTTCTGACCTCCTCCAGAACCACCAGATGATGGTCCGCTCACTGCTACTGCTTGGGCTGCTGCAACATCGGGTTTTCCACCTTGGCCGCCTGAAGGTTTATTTCCTCCTTGTCCGCCAGAAGGCTGCTGTCCATCAGAAGGTTTCTGACCTCCTCCAGAACCTCCAGATGATGGGCCGCTCACTGCTACTGCTTGGGCTGCTGCAACTTCGGGTTCTCCTCCTCGGCCGCCAGAAGGTTTTTGTCCGCCAGACGGTTTCTGTCCTCCGTGTCCGCCAGAAGGTTTCTGTCCTCCGGACGGTTTCTGTCCTCCGGACGGTTTCTGTTCTCCTTGTCCACCAGCAGGTTTCTGTCCTCCTTGTCCCCCAGTTGGTTGCTGTCCACCTTGTCCTCCTGAAGGCTGTTGTCCGCCAGAAGGCTGCTTTTCACCTTGTCCTTCGGAAGGTTTCTGACCTCCTCCAGAACCACCAGATGATGGTCCACTCACTGCTATTGCTTGGGCTGCTGCAACTTCGGGTTCTCCTCCTTGGCCGCCAGAAGGTTTCTGTCCGCCTTGTCCTCCAGACGGTTCCTGTCCTCCTTGTCCGCCAGAAGGTTTCTGTTCTCCTTGTCCGCCATTAGGTGTCTGGCCTCCTTGTCCACCAGATGGTTTTTCTCCGCTTTGTCCGCCAGAAGGCTGCTGTCCACCAGAAGGTTTCTGACCTCCTCCAGAACCACCAGATGATGGTCCGCTCACTGCTACTGCTTGGGCTGCTGCAACTTCGGGTTCTCCTCCTTGGCCGGAAGAAGGTTTCTGTCCACCTTGTCCGCCAGACGGTTTCTGTCCGCCTTGTCCACCAGAAGGCTTTTGTCCGCCTTGTCCTCCAGAAGGTTTCTGTCCACTTCCAGAACCACCAGAAGGTGGTACTCGCACAGCTACGGCCTGCGCAGCGGCAATATCTGGTTGACCACCTTGTCCGCCAGATGGTTGCTGTCCGCCTTGTCCTCTAGATGGTTGCTGTCCGCCTTGTCCTCCTGAAGGCTGTTGTCCGCCTTGTCCGCCAGAAGGCTTCTGTCCACCTTGGCCACCAGAAGGTTTCTGACCTCCTACAGAACCACCAGATGATGGTCCGCTCACTGCTACTGCTTGGGCTGCTGCAACATCGGGTTTACCGCCTTGGCCGCCAGAAGGTTTTTGTCCTCCTTGTCCGCTAGAAGGTTTTTGTCCGCTTTGTCCGCCAGAAGGTTTTTCTCCGCCTTGTCCGCCAGAAGGCTCTTGTCCACCAGAAGGTTTCTGACCTCCTCCAGAACCACCAGATGATGGTCCGCTCACTGCTACTGCTTGGGCTGCTGCAACTTCGGGTTCTCCTCCTTGGCCGCCAGAAGGTTTCTGTCCGCCTTGTCCTCCAGACGGTTCCTGTCCTCCTTGTCCGCCAGAAGGTTTCTGTTCTCCTTTTCCGCCAGTAGGTTTCTGGCCTCCTAGTCCACCAGATGGTTGCTGTCCACCGTGTCCTCCTGAAGGCTGTTGTTCGCCTTGTCCGCCAGAAGGCTGCTTTCCACCTTGTCCTTCAGAAGGTTTCTGACCTCCTCCAGAACCACCAGATGATGGTCCGCTCACTGCTATTGCTTGGGCTGCTGCAACATCGGGTTTTCCGCCTTGGCCGCCTGAAGGTTTATTTCCTCCTTGTCCGCCTGAAGGTTTCTGTTCTCCTTGTCCGTCAGAAGGTTTCTGTCCTCCTTCTCCGTCAGAAGGTTTTTCTCCGCCTTGTCCGCCAGAAGGCTGCTGTCCACCAGAAGGTTTCTGACCTTCTCCAGAACCATCAGATGATGGTCCGCTCACTGCTATTGCTTGAGCTGCTGCATCATCGGGTTTTCCGCCTTGGCCGCCAGAAGGTTTCTGACCTCCTTCCCCGCCAGAAGGTTTTTTTTCGCCTTGTCCGGCAGAAGGCTGCTGACCACCAGAAGGTTTCTGACCTCCTCCAGAACCACCAGATGATGGTCCGCTCACTGCTACTGCTTGGGCTGCTGCAACTTCGGGTTCTCCTCCTTGGCCGGAAGAAGGTTTCTGTCCGCCTTGTCCGCCAGACGGTTTCTGTCCGCCTTGTCCACCAGAAGGCTTTTGTCCGCTTTGTCCTCCAGAAGGTTTCTGTCCACTTCCAGAACCACCAGAAGGTGGTACTCGCACAGCTACGGCCTGCGCAGCGGCAACATCTGGTTGACCACCTTTTCCGCCAGATGGTTGCTGTCCGCCTTGTCCACCAGATGGTTGCTGTCCGCCTTGTCCGACAGAAGGCTGCTGTCCACCTTGGCCACCAGAAGGTTTCTGACCTCCTCCAGAACCACCAGATGATGGTCCGCTCACTGCTATTGCTTGGGCTGCTGCAACATCGGGTTTTCCGCCTTGGCCGCCTGAAGGTTTATTTCCTCCTTGTGCGCCTGAAGGTTTCTGTTCTCCTTGTCCGTCAGAAGGTTTCTGTCCTCCTTCTCCGCCAGAAGGTTTTCCTCCGCCTTGTCCGCCAGAAGGCTGCTGTCCACCAGAAGGTTTCTGACCTCCTCCAGAACCACCAGATGATGGTCCGCTCACGGCTACTGCTTGGGCTGCTGCAACATCGGGTTTTCCGCCTTGGCCGCCAGAAGGTTTTTGTCCTCCTTGTCCGCTAGAAGGTTTTTGTCCGCTTTGTCCGCCAGAAGGCTGCTGTCCACCAGAAGGTTTCTGACCTCCTCCAGAACCACCAGATGATGGTCCACTCACTGCTACTGCTTGGGCTGCTGCAACATCGGGTTTTCCGCCTTGGCCGCCAGAAGGTTTCTGCCCTCCTTGTCCGCCTTGTGCACCAGAAGGCTTCTGTCCACTTCCAGAACCACCAGAAGTCGGTACTCGCACAGCTACGGCCTGTGTAGCGGCAACATCTGGTTGACCACCTTGTCCTCCAGATGAAGGCTGCTGTCCACCAGAAGGTTTCTGACCTCCTCCAGAACCACCAGATGATGTTCCGCTCACTGCTACTGCTTGGGCTGCTGCAACGTCTGGTTCACCGCCTTGTCCGCCGGAAGGTTGCTGTTTTCCTCCAGGTTTCCTACTACCTTGTCCTGCAGAAGGCTGCTCACCGCTGCCAGAACTATCGGATGATGGTGCTGCGACTGCTACTGCTTGAGCTACCGCAACTTCTGGTTCTGCGCCTTGGCCGCCAGCAGAGTTCTGTTTCCCTCCAGAAGCTTGCTTTCCGTTTTGTTGGGCTTCTACTTCATTTAAGCTCTCATTTGAGAACAATTCGACCAAAATTTTAATTTCCAGAATGAAATCTTCATTGACAATGCCAAGGGTTTCCAAGAAAGCTTCTCTTAAGGCTTCTGTTATAATTTCCGTCTTCTGCTGCATATCATTTTCGGCACTATCTTCTATTACTATTAATTCTGCAATAGAAGATGCAAAAGCCATTGTCATTGCTTTTACTTTTGCAGATGATTCCTTTTCTCCATGAGAGGATACTTTTATTGCTGTCACAAGATCTTCAACTATATCTTCGAAATCTTCTGTTCCCTGACTTCCAAATGCCTGGGAGGATATAATGTTACGCACAAAAGATCTTGCGAATCCCTCTGCTGTAGCATGATTGACGAATGGATTGTTTACTGCTATGTTGAATCCTCTACTTGCTACTTTGCAGCACAAGTACAAAGACAAAACCAAACCAAAACAAAATGCTTTATGCCAGTTCATGTCTGTCAGAAGACCTTGTCCGGCTGTGAATCTAGAGCAAAATTTGCCTCCTTTTATATGCCATAAAGCGTGGGGTTCCGGGCAGCTGCTTCATAAACTTCATAATTTCGAGTTATTTTGTAATTGTGCATGTATACTTTGGAATTTTAGTGATTAAACGAAGCAAAATAGAGTTCAATCTTATTGGCATAAGCAATAAAATTTCCAATTTTTCTGCAACTGTCATTTCGTTAAATGATTGATAAATTACAAACGAAAATAACTTCTTATCATATGAGTTCTATTATTTGCGCAACTGTTTTACGTCGTGCAATATACTAAATTTAATCAATTTTAACTGATTCATTGCGCAGCATGGCAATAAACATCGATTCAATTCGACCTAAAATAAAGACTGTAATGATTACTTTTGACATTTTAGTATTGAAATTTACTATTACATTTTTTTAGCGATTGATTGATTGCGTCATTTGTGAAAAGGTTTGACGTTTTACAGAAAGAATGTTCCATAGTTTTCGTATTTTGTCCTCCCTACAGAAGATTTAAAAAGCTGTTTTTAAGCGTAAATACCCTGAGAACTCTTTTCGTTTTGTGTTATGTATGGTTTTTGTTTTTAATAAAAGAAAGCGGTTTGTATACATAACTCAAAATAAATGAATTAAATAAAGATTCAAAAATAAAAAAAATTGAAAGCACGATTTTGAGATGGGGAAATGTGTCTGTCGGGCCTGTGTGTTCCCCCTAATAACTTCTGAAGGAATTTGTCCGATTCGAAAGTTTCTTTTTACTTTTTTTTTCATTCGAAAGCTCTCGGCGAAGACATCTCATTTCCATATTTTACTTTTTGATGTGCACAATATTTCGTTCAATTTTGAGCAGTTCAAAAAATCTTAACATTAGAACCTATGGGCAAAAATGAACCAAAATATGCAAACTCTGGCCACAAGATCCAAGTTCCTTTGAACAAGCTTATTGGAAAAAGCTCTCGGCGTGAAATTTTTTTGATTTGAACAATTTTTGAACAGTTCAAAAAAAAAAATTAATATAGCGCCTACGGGGAAATTTCAATCCTATATAAATCCAGATTTAACGAATCGATTTACTTGGAATAAACTTTATCGGAAAGATCTTATCACGTAGAAGATGTACAGATAGGAAGTTCATTCAGAACTTACGGGCCTATTTTCCTATGAAATAGTTTGATTGTGATTTTTAAGAATATTTTTGAATGAATCAATGATTAAATGAATAAGTGAAAGAATGAATGCACAAAGGAGTGAATAAACGATAAACAAAAATAAATGGGTGAATAAATGAGCTAGTGAATCAAAAAAGAATAAATACATGACTGAATAAATACATGAATGAGTGAATGACTGAATCAATGAATATGTATTAACCTGCTGAAAAAGCTATATTTAAAGTAATTAGGAACTAAATCTAAGCGAGAAAGAGAGAGAGATAGCTAAATTATAAATTTGAAGTTGGCGTATACGGGAAAGTAGGCTCGTATAGTTCTAGACGGAACTTCTTGCTCATCAAATGATGTTTTTTCCTTACATTTACTGAAAATACGCATTATTTTAAAATGTTCCTAGACTAGTATTTTTCCCACCTATCACCACAATAAAAATACATGAATTAAACTTTCTTGATGTGCTTGATTTTAATATCGAGAACGCTCCTTTCAGAGGATTTTGTTGGGTTTTCTAATTCAAGGTAGTTTGGTTTAGGGATGTAACGAATATTCGGTTTTCGGCCCTTTTGGCCGAATAGTCACTCATGACATCGCCGAATATTCGGTCTGGCCGAATACTCTGTAAGATCAAATTCGCCCTTGCCGAATATTATAGACTATTTGGCCAAATAGTTCTGCTACAGTAGAAATGTAAAAAATAAAGAAATTAGTAGATTTTAAACTTTTAAAATTGAATTATAGTTATTGCAAAAGAACACATTAGTATGCACTAGTTTTAATAAATAAAAATAATTTAGAAAAAATCTACTTTTTTAAAGCATTGTTTATAGGTTTGACTGAACAAAAACAGATTTCAAGGATATAATATTGCATTTTATACTTAGCATTTGCTCCCAAAAGCTGACAAAAGTTAATTATGATGGAGAATATGAGACTTTTATATTTTGTTATTATTAACAATGTGGAAATCAGACTTCATTTGGGTAGACTGATTTATTGTGAATATCGGGTAAGAGAGAAGTGTGAAAAGCCTAAAATATATCATGAATATTAAGATAGCATAAATTGTTGTGGTTTTTGAGAGAAAAAAATATATTCATGTTAAATGCAATAAATTTTAATACATCTTTAAAAATAGGTATCTAAAAAGACCTCATAAAATACAAACATTAACTTTTATAACTTTTAAAATATCTTCATAAAACTATTTTGAGCGAGGTAAAAGTTCACTAAACAAACGTATTTTTTTAATTTTAATTAAATATTTGGTAAATTAATGCTAATGCTTGCATTAAAACCTGTCATTTCTGTTCCACCTTGTGGGTTAAATTCTCAATTTATTGCATTCAAAGCAATACACAAAATACATTAATTTTAGATAGTGTAGAATTAAATCACACAACATAGATTAATGAGTGGGATTGATGTTTGACTTTGCGAATACTTTAAAATTTGACAAATACTTTCTATTACGACGATTTTCTGGAAATTTTAATATTCTGTCGCCGAATATTCGGTATTCGGCTTCGGCCTGCGGGAAGAATATTCGGTATATTCGGCCAAATCACTATTCGTTACATCTCTAGTTTGGTTCCTTTGAGGGGAAGCTTTCAGTTTTGCCTATGGCCAGCATGGATGTGAATTGGGCTCTGGTTATGTACCGTGAATTTCATACACTGCAGCTATTAGGCCATCTTAGTGGAGTTTCGAAAATGAAGAGGTTCTTTCGCTGCACGAAATAATTCTAGAGTACAGCATTTAAGAACTGAACTAAATAAGTTCTACTGTGATGATAAGTAACTTGTCTATAATTAAACTTCATGCTTTTTAATTTTAGTTGAAAAATAGAGCGTTTTTAATTGCATTTAAACAAAACTGGGAATGATTTAATGAAGTTAGTAACATTTAATATTCTACTTAGAATTATATTATAATTCTAAGTAGAATATTAACCCTACACTGTGCCGTGTTGTTTTTAAACAACATCTCTATTTTTCGTTCACTAAGTTCTTGTTTTGTAATATTTTTAACAAGAGGCGTATTCTTTTGTTTTATTTTGAATGTAAGATCATATTAGTTAATATAGTTTCCCCTTGATCTTGTAAACTGGGCTCAAGGTTTATCTTTTTTCACAAAACCGTAAGACATGCTGATTTTTTTTTAAAAAAACAAACTTTTTAAAAAATTTTCTACAAATTTTAAACAACAATTTTATTTTAAAGGATAGTTTTAATTGCTTACATAGTTTCAAAATAAACATAAGTTGTCCGAAAAATTCCGTGAAAAATATATATTACGGCGCCTTTTTTACTTGTTTTAAAACAACAACTGCAAAAAAAATATTTGCACGGTGTAAGGTTAAATTTAAATGGCCATGGAAGCAGCAACTTTTTCTGATTTCTCTCATGTTTCAGAAATTTTTCTAATTTTTTGTCTTTTAGGCTTCATTTTTTATTTATCTGACTAGTAAGAGCCCTGGTTACTTATTTGTTAGCAAAAAAAATATATCTGTTCTAAAAAGCAAATTGCTTACCGAAGCCTGGGTTATTACAGACTGTAGCTCAGCAGCCTCAATTCACATCAAAGGGACATACGTATTCTATTCAAAAATCTCAACAAATTCATATTTTTTAAATATTTTTCCAGTATTTCAATAAAATTTCCAGAATACTTCCGCTATTTCTGGTACGTAAAAAAAAAGTTCCAGTGTATTTCCAGTGTTTCAAGTATCAGTAGACACTAGGGGTGCCAACAGAGGGGGTGGGGGGGGGGGGATCATGACCTAAGTTGTGTCATCGGTATTTGAGGGGGAGGGGTTCAGAAGGTTTTTTTAATGCTGAACTTTTAGATGAAAAAAAAAAAAGAGTACATAGTACACATGTATAAACACATCTACCTACACATGGATATACACTAGCGATGCGACAAATATTCGGCCACTATTCGGTATTCGGCTCAGCCGAATAGTGATTTCATAATCTAGCCGAATATTCGGACTGGCAGAATATGATCAACTGTTCTGCCGAATACTTGTCGTATAGTAATAACGTAAAAAAATGGATGAACCTGTTGATTGTAAAGATTTCACTTTATATTATAGTGTTTGCAAAAGAACACAATAGTATCTAATTTTCATAAATAAAAACAATTTGAAAAAAAAAATTACACATTTTACACATTTCTTTCAGTTTTAACCTATAACACTACCATGTTATTTCAAAACTTGTTTGATATGTTACAAATATGCAATGTTCTAGTTATGCATCGTGTTTATTTTTATTTATTCAGGTATAAAATATACTAATTAACACACTTATTATTATATTATGTATTGTAATATAAATGAAATTATGATGTAAAAGCAAGTTTTTCTAACAACAATTATATTACTTACTTTTTTATTAATATTGCCTATTTCTAAGAGCAAATGCTCAAAATGATGGACTATGTGATACTTTTATTTTGCAACTATTAACAAAGGGGAAGTCAGACTTTGTAAGGATAGACTGGTTTAGTGTGAATATTTCGTAAAAGAAAAATGTGAAGAGCCTAGAGCATATATCAAAAATAAGCTAACATAAATTATTTAGGGTGAAATCCATTAAATTTTAATAAAAGTTCATTTAAATTTGTATATTTAAGTGAGTCGTCTAGTTTCAAAACCAGCTACATCCAAAAAATGAAATTGTTCACGGCGGGCAAAAAACTAACATCTAAGAAGTTCGAATTTCTAGCTAAGAGCATTGGGATAAGCTATTAACTTGCTGAAATTTTAACACAAAAATAATTTTTCCTTGGAAGATATTTGGAGTGAAAAAAAGAAGAGCTGACAAGATCTGGTTTTGTAACAAACCGGCAAATTTCAAACACACTTTTTAGCATGATGTAGCTGCTTTAGAAACTTAAAAAATTACCACCATATGAAGATTACTTTAAACTATTAGAAAGTGTAAAAAAAGTTGAAATCGAAAAAAGTGGATGTATCTGGTTTTGAATCTAGACGACTCAAGTATATAAAAATTTGTTCTAAGTGTGTATAAAATAGAAATTTTAACTTCTACTACTTTTTAAAAACCTGAATAAAATTATTTCGAACAAGATAAAAGTTAATGAAGTAATGATATTTCTTTGATTTGAATTAAATCTTTGTTTTTATGATGTAATTGCTTACATTAAGATATGTATAATTTTCATTCAACTTTTGGGTAAAATTATCAAATTTGTTGCACGCAAATAAAGTAGTTTAATTTTAGATGTTTTTTAAATTTTAAAAGAACCTAATTAAATAGCAAAAATACTGAAAAACGTTGTGATTACTTTTTTATTTAGCAAATACTTTCAACTACAATCAATTTTCAGAAGTTTTATTTTTCGGCCAAAATTTTAATATTCGGCAGACGATCGAATATTCGACTTCGGCCAAGAAGAAAGTGCAGACTATTCGGCTTCGGGCCTGGGATACATAGCTGAATATTCGGTATTCGGCCAAACCCCAATTCGTTACATCCAAACACTGTCAGAAATAGAACGCTGATATTCGACGATTCTTCAATCGTCAGGTAAGTTTCGTCATTTACAACGATTCTTTCCTCAAGCGATCACGTGACTTTAAAAAGTTACTACACAAATTTTGACAATTACACGAAAGGCTTAATCGGAGCATTTTTCACGAAGCCATTTCGTCAAATACGACGAAGGTTTCGTGAGATTTGAGCATGCCTTTCTGAGAGTGCAGTTAAATTAAATAACTGGGGGACTCTGGGGTGGGGAGATTTACGCCATGGAGCTCAGGGGGACATACCCCGAGGTGTCTACCGCCCCCCCCCCCCCCCGCGAGCTAATCTATTTTGCCGCAACATGTCGTAAATGTATATATATATATATATGTATGTATAGAATGTGTGGATGTAGAATTTTTCGTCAAGTTTTTTTTTTTTTTTGTCAAGAGCTGGGGGGATTGGTCCCTCCCGCGAAGGCATCAGATATCCGGTATCAGACTTATTTTTACATGTCCGGAATCACGAAATATCCAATACCTCAAGTCTGATCATTAAAAGTTAATTAATTAGCATGTTTGAAAATATATGTAACTTGCGAATTTACTACGTATTTGCAAGCCGTGAGGTATTTAAAAATATGTAAATTTTACAGGTTTTGAACATCAGAGCTGGATATCCTGAACAGACCGGTCAGATAAGGGAGATATCCAGTATCCGAAAAAACAATTGCGTCATTGACCATTGACTTTGGGGTGGGGAGATTTACGCCATGGAGCTCAGGGGGACACACCCCGAGTTGTCTACCAGCCCCCCCCCCCCCCCCGAGCTAATTTATTTTGCCGCAACA
Source organism: Octonoba sinensis (assembly GCA_038502835.1). NCBI lineage: Eukaryota > Metazoa > Arthropoda > Arachnida > Araneae > Uloboridae > Octonoba > Octonoba sinensis. The sequence goes on from CM076604.1 coordinate 70,598,038, forward strand.
TGTCGGAATTTACGAGGTTTTATAAATTCACTTAAAAGACTATGTACGGTGCTATTTTTTTAAAGAAAAAACTTCTTCTTAAATCTGTTTTATTATTACTATCTAGCACTATCATTCCTCAAATTAAATCCCGAAAATTGGGAATGAAGGAGGTTTTTATTGTTCGTAGATTGACAAATGTACAATAAAAATTTTTGCGAGTTTGTTGCCTTGGTAACCAATCGCGGAAAATCCTATTTAATTTAACGACACTCACTTACAATATTTCGAACATCTTATTACCGTACCGCACGATTTACATTCGATTACTGATTGTAATCCAAAACAATTTTTTATTGATCACGATTTACTTTATGAAATCAGATTGTTTTGAGAAAACGGATTATTGAAGTCATGGGGCTTTGTAACGTCTTTTATTCAACCATTTTCAATCTGATTCAACTCATGTTTGTTCTTATTTCATGAGTTTGATGAAAGTCGTAGTCCTATTATTTGTTCTCTGCAAGTCTAATAATTAATTCCATTTACGTCACAACGGCATTCGATATCTGCGACCCAATCAGCTTGCAGTTGCGCACACTACTCTTGCTTTGGAAATATTTGTCCTTTTGCCAAACTCCACGTTCAGGCCTAAAGAAGTTGTGTGGCTAACCGAGCAAAACTTCCTAGTAATCTGGTAAGTAAAAAGTTAATCACTCAGAGTTTAAGAGATATATATTTTTCTCTCGTCTCACTCCAAGCATTTGAAGCAATTACAACCTAACAAATTTCTTAATCTTGGGTGGTTGTTCACAGCAAAAAAAAAATCGGAACTTCACTCAAAATTTTCGGAAAAAGTATGCACCATGAATTTAAAATAAAAATTGTATAAGGAGATGAGTACGCCCCTCCCCCAACAAATCCGGGAGTATATATATGTGTGTGTATGTATATATATATAAGCGCAAAAAGTATTGTTTAAGTGATTGATGAAAGTTCTAATACTAATGCCATTTTTTTTTTTTTTTTTTTTTTTTTTCAGGAGTCTTATTGTACTTTAAGTTTTAGTAGAAAATGTGTTGTTTGTTTAAAGACACACAAAATTATATGTTGAATAAGAACACATATTATTCGTCAAAGAAATCTTGCGATTACTAAATTTTAAAAAATTCGAAAACCAATATTTTTTTCTTAATTTTCGGAACAGGTTCTCGAACATTTTCGGAAATGTCGGATCTGAATCACCTATGGCATGGGTGATTCTAAGCAAAAAAAAATAATAATTCTGAACTTAACATGAAATTCGAAAGAAGTATGCATTACGAATTTCAAATAAAAAATATGCAGTTAGGTGACTATTTCATGTAGCACCATGTTAAAATACCTTCTAACTTTTAAAACAAGTCAAATATTTATAGGATGCAATAGGATTGTAACGCAGAGCACGCTAATTTTCAGCGAAGCATGTGTTCGATGTTGGCATGCTTCCAAAATATAATTTTTTACTTCTACCTTATAGAAATTAAGAAAATTCAATTAAAATATTAGACTTCTTTAAAATTTCATGCAAATTTGTCTACGATTTCACGGGGCAATTGTACGAATTTTAAATAATGCGTGATCGATGGTGAAGAGGAGGGAGGGAACGCTAAAAATCTGATTTTCTCAGACAATAAAATATGCATATAGCTGTTTCAAAGTGATAATAGTAATTGCCAAGAACTTTGCTCGTAAATCAAAATAAGTTTAATTTTAAAAATTGGGAAATTATTAAGAACTATTTTAAAGATCGGGAGAAATAAACTAAAAAACGGAAGATCGGGAGATTAGCTGAAAAGTGGTCGGTCTTCTTCAATAATTGCGATGGATAGCAATTCTGTATCTTCAAACTAGTCTTAAGATTAATTAATTGAAAAATTAATTTGGAAATCCGAATTAATTTTCAATCTTCGGGTCAGGTTATCAAAAATTTTCGGAAATTTAAATTTCGGATCAGAATCACCCCTGGATTAGCTGTAATTTCTCGGCTCTATTACTTCACTGCACATGTCGACTGGACCCAAGCCTGGAACCCTTTAACACGGTGATCCTCTAGAACAGTGGTTCCCAACATCTTTTTCTTTGCGAACCCCATCCAAGATCCGAAAGAAAATGGCGAACCCCCTTCTGTAGTAACGTGTAATAAAATTACAAAATTTGTTAGCACGTTTATTTTCTATGTTGCACAATAGTTCATAACAAGAAATAAAAAAATATAATTGCAAAATATCTTAAGTTTAAATAAATACTAAAATTACTTTTTATTATTTGTTCTTTTTGACTGATTAATAGGGCAGTAAAAATAGGTATTCGCAAAAATATGGTTAAAAACTATTTTCCCGATAGTGCGAAAAAGTTATGGACGGTATGAGAAGTAAACGTACAAAATTTTTGAATCAAGCAAATGAATATCGCTCGGTTGCACTTTCGGGATGAAATATGTAAAATTCTCAAAAGTTGGAAATAAAGTTTGATAAAAAAATGTGAGTACAAAATTTAAAATTGTTGAATAAAATATCTTCCGTTTTCCCTTTGAGGTTTGTATATAAAAAGTAGCCGCAATAATGAAAAATTTCATATTTCCGACTATTTCTTTGAGCTAACGAGGAAACAGAAAGAGAAACATACGCTCAAATTTTAAAATAAATCAATGAATAACATTCGATACCCCTTTGCGGTTCAAATTTTCGATATTATGTAGCACTAAAAGTAAGTACATTTCAAATTTTGTTCGTATGCTTCCTGTCAGCCCACAACTTTTACGCATTATCGGGAAAACAATTTATTTTAAAGAAAAATTTTTACACGACATCCTAACGCGTATGTAAGTTTATTACTGCATTTTTTCTTTTACGTAAGCAATTAAAAAGTCCGCCACTGCGATATTATTTTCGCGAATCCCCTACCTACACCCAGCGAACCCCTAGGGGTTCGGGAACCACCGGTTGGGAAACGCTGCTCTAGAGCATCCACTTAAAATTCGAATTAATTTACTCTCTAGTACGCGCTGCCCTCATCGACGTTCACTGGACACCAAAACGACTCACCCCCTTCAGAGAAGCTTCGACGTATTTTTTGCCAATCAAAAGTAGAAAGGTGTTTGCCGATTCGCTACAGCAACCAGCGAAAGCTCTGCCCACATAGACATGTCGCGATTGCTTTACCCTTGTCACTAGCCTTTCTGCCTGGTTATAAGAAAAGGCAGCGATTGATAATTTCGTCGAAATTAAGGATAAAAGAAAAGAACAAGAACCGAGAGGTCCACTTTTTATTCAAAACTAGCTGTACCCGGCCACGCTTTGCTGTGGCTCAGTCTGGTTCGATGGAAAAGCAAGAAAAAGCACATATTTCTAATATGTTTCATTTGACAATGCTTGTTGTTTCACTGTCTGAAAATATAGATTGTCTGATTTACCCATTCTAGAACACACAATATATAATTGTACACATGAGAAGATCTAAACTGCTCAATTTGATTGATTGGTCTTGAGCTTTATGTTTTTTCACAATGCTTGAGGGCATTTTTTTTTTTTTTTTTTTTTTTGTTCCATTGTTTGTGAAGATTTGATATTGTCTGGCTCGGCACATTGAAAAATTCCAACATAAGCCTTATCCAAACAGAAGAAACACAAAAATTCTAAATTAAAAATTTGCCGTTCAAAATACATTATCTGTGTTTTAAAGTTCCCTTAAAAATATTAAAAGAATACTTCAACACAAACAGAAAAAACGCAAAATTTTAACATCAGGATGAAAATAGCTAAATGAAACTGTTAACATTCAAAATAAGTAATCTTTGTTTTAAAGTTCGATTTAATCTTCGAATGCAAAAATACTAACAAATACCTCAATACAAAAAGAAAAAAACACAAATTTTTTTAATAAAAATTAAAATAACTAAATTAAACTGTTGCTATTCAAAATAAGTAATCTTTGTTTTAAAGTTCTCCTTAATCGTCGAGTGCAAAAATACTTCAACACAAACAGAAAAAATTATTAAATCAAAATGGAAATAGCTGTACCCTGCCAATTGTTGCAAGTGACTCATTCTCCATAATAAAACATTAAAAAACGAAATAATTTAATCAAATTTGCAATAAATTAAAAGTGATATATAAAAACACATGTTCTGATAAAATTTCAAAGCAATTGGTGAAGTACTTACGGAGATTTGAGGTTATGAACCAAGGCTGAACTTGATCGTAACCGTAAACTGGATCACGTTCAGCCTTGTATGAACAAACGAACACTTACATTTTTATTTACATAGCTTATATCACCTAGAGTTGAGGAAACTGCTAATTATTATTTTTGGATCAAGGTAAGCCTTAAGAAATCGAACTAAAAAGCTTATAACTGACCTTCTTTTTAGAAACTTCGAACAAATTCCATCCTGTGCAGAAAAATCAGCGCTTTTGATTGATATATTACATTAATATGTGCAAGGTTTTTTTTTCACCCAATTTATGTAGAAATTTGCTTAAAATTAGAATAAAAAGGAACTACCTGTCGGATTTTTTTTCTAACGAGTCTATAAACCATCCTCTTGAATCCCTCTGTCTACTGGCAAAAGTTCAAAGCAATCGGTGAAGTACTTTCGGAGATTTGCGGCTCGCACAAACGAGCACTTACATTTTTATTTATATAGATAGTCACTTTTTCGAAACAAAAATTGCCGATTTTGCAAAAACACTTGCTTTTAAGCCAATTTTTCAATAAAATAGTCACCCGAGGTCAATTTCAGTAGCAAATAGTCGCCAGAAGGAATCTAGATCGTGATGGAATCTTACATTCGAGTTTTTCGATTCTACAGTGCACTTTAAAAAAAATCAAATCGTATGTAATGAATAAATTAGTATTCGGTTTTGATTCTGCATGAAATTTGCCAAAGTGATGAATTTCTGACGAATTACAACGAGCAACGACGATTAAAGGCTCGTCATTGTTTCTACATAGCCTTATACCCACGCCTCATGTTGACCGATTAGTGCATTTAAAAGCGACTTTCACTCGGGCGATTGATTTGTTGATTACGCTATCGTAGACACGCCGAGATGTTTCGTCGCTGTTGCGCTTGGTGTGAATGCATCTTAATAGACATAAGACGAGAATAAGTGTTAGCAAAGAACAAAATACTTTATTTAATTTCAAAAAATACACAGTTATAACTTATGAAACACGGTAATGAATAAAGAAGAGATTAAATGTTATATGGCATTTAAAAATGAAAAACGCTTCAATGTAGCAAAACATATTCCAGGAAGCATCTTCATTCGTTCAAACCAAGTAACGCACTAAGTTTTCGTTCCTGAAAAAATTATTTTGTACACATTAAATACTCTTATTTATATCTCACGGAAAATAAACATGTCAAATAAAATCAAAAGATTACGGCAACAACATTTTTGGAAAGCTAAAGTACTGTCCACGGGTTTTGATCAGATAAAAATTCACTGATCAAATTAGAGTTAACCTTGCATTCTTAATACACACATGTATGAAAATGTAGGTGTTATCACTGGAAATTAAAAACGTGGGATAACTTTTTCAGGGGTCGATCCAACATTTTTCACAGGGTGCTATTTATGTGAATTAAAAAGATTTTTGTGAAAATTATTTGATTTTTCAAAACGAACGAAAATTTAGGGAAGGGCAAGTACTTTTATTTTGGGATTTGCTTTTGCCGTTTATTCAATAAATTATTTTGAGAAAGGTCCAATTTGGTAAATTAGAATTTTGTAAGGATCTGTTTCGATTGATTGGCATTTTGTGAAGGGTTCGTTTTGATTAACTGGAATTTTTTGAGGGGTCCGTAAATGGATCTAAATTTTCGCTGGCGCGACCCCTATTCCTAACAATATAACTAACTACTTAAAAATGGATGAACTGGCAACAAATAAAAGGAATTCTCACCTTTTCTGCATATATCTCTGCTTCCCTGTGACGCAGTACACTAAGACTCTTGTAGATACAAAGAAGCTGAAAACTATTTTCTCCAAACGTTTTCCTGCAGTAAAAAAAAAAAAAAATTTCTGGCATGTGGTGCATAGATACAGAATAGGGTAACATAACGAAAACAAAACAAACTTTGCATACTATTTTTTTTGGAGTTACAAGGAAGAGAAAAAAAAAACTGAACATGCGGTAGGGATATGCAATTTTTGCCATATAAAAAGCACTGCTGTCATCAAGAGCGGCCATATGTGGCAATAGCCCTCCTAAACTATAATTTATTTTAATTTGCATATGAACATAATGTAAATTTTCAGTTGTAGAAAAAATTAAGTTGTTAAAGAACTTCGTTTTGTTTACTTGAGGAAGCGAAATATTAAAACAATGTCGATTTAGCGCTCTTTGAAATCAGATTAAGGATAACTAAGAAAGCATTTTGGGTGAAACTTTTCCTAGACTTGGGATTTATCCCCTCCCCGGCTCCCCACCCGCTTAAAAAAAAAAAAAAAAAAAGCTGGAAACCAATATTAGATAGAGATAGAAATCATGTTACATTCTTTCACAGGAGACAAGTATATAGAGAGATAAGTTTCTGAATGGAATGACCTAAATAAGCACCAACAATTAACAGCATAAAAGTCTAGTTTATAATGAAAGGAGATTGAGACAGTTATCTAGCCCTAGTACATAATGAGTCACGGTAGACGGATGTTTTGGAACGTACCATCCTCGGCTTTTTGAGGGAGTAGGGAGGTGACATTCAACTTTCCTTGCGTTGCCAATTAGTGCCCATCATGACGTAGCGTTGCGGACTCAAGAACACCACGTACTATTTGCTTTTGCCTCGTACGTGAAAAACGGTGAGTCAGTGATAACTACGAAAAGTCCCTGGCGTCAACCCAACAAGGGTTGACGCCAGAGAATGGTACGCTCCAAAAACATTCATCTCCCGTGATTCCCCCTGTACTTTGCGTTCCAAAACACTCGTTATACAAGAGAAGGCATAATAAATAAATAAATTAAAATGTACAGTACTCAACACATTCAGCAGCCTCTTTATAATCCTTGATTTTTTCAGAAACATTCTTCTCAAAAAAGGCCTTCTTAATGAGTAGTTTCATGTGAAACAAGTTCGTGTCTCCTAACACGTTCTTGTGTTGCTTTAGAAGCTCCTTTATGCAAAACAATTTATTTGGAGCGATTGAACCTAAATAATACGATCAGAACAAAGAGATTAGAATTTTATAAACACTGTAAAAATCAATTGCATAACTTAATCATCTAATATATTAGTATTGAATACAAAGAAATGTTTAATGAAATCACTGATTTGTAAAATTAAAAGCAAGCATTTCAAAAATGCTTAGTCACCATATAGTGAAAAGGGGCAATTAAAACACCAAAAAAACGAATTTCAGGGCATACAAATCTCAAATAAACGCGTTCTTAAATTAGGAAAATTTTTACTTCAAATATTTCTTTTATCCTTTTCTGTGTCAATTTAAGGATTGAAGTAAGCCTTTGTATGCAATATGCATGATTTACTTCTTTTTAGCTTACTTTCAAGCAAAAGTAAAAAATAAAAATAAAGCATGAAAGTAGGCTTCATGTGTCGTAAAAATATCGTTAAAATAAAGAAAAGTAAAAAAAATAGTTAAGTAATTAAATAAAGATTGAAAAATAAAAATTTGAAAGTATGGTTTTGAGATGGGGAAAATGTGTGTCTGTCGGTCGGTCCCCCCCCCCCCCCCCCCCAATGACCTTTTAATGAATTGTTCTATTCGAAAGATCTTGGCGAGCACATCTCATTTCCATATTTTACTTTTTGATTCGAACAATTTTGAGCAGTTCAAAAAATTTTAATATTAGCGCCTGTGGGCGAAAATGTTAAATGGAATTAGTAAACTCTGGGCACAAGATTCAAGTTCCTGTAAGCAAGCTCTAGGCGTGAAATATTAATTTGAACAAATTTTGTTCATTTTTGAACAGTTCAAAAAAAAAATTAGAAAAAATTAACATTAGTGCCTACGGGGAAATTTCAATCCCATATAAATCCTGATCTAACCGACGGACTTGCTTGCAACAAACTTTATCGGAAAGATGTTACAATGCAGAACATCTACAAATACGAAGTTCAGCAAGAACTGAACGAGCCTATTTTCCTATCAATTTTTTACGGGATTTTTAAGGATATTTTTCAGTGAATAAATGAATGAGGAAAAGAATGAATGAATGAATAACTGAGTGAAGAAATGAAAAAATAAATAAATGAGTGAATAAATATATGAATGAGTAAATAAATGAAAAAACACATGAATGAGTAAAAGAATATATGAACAGCTGAATAAATGAAAGAATGAATGAGTTAGTGAATGAATATGTATTATTCGTTGAAAAAGGTACATTTGAAGTAATTAAGAACTATAGTTAAATAGAGAAAGAGAGAGAAAGAGATAGCTAGGTTATAAATTTGAATTTGGTGTATACGGGAAAGTAGGCTTGTATAGTTCTAGACGGAACTTCTTGTTTTAGCATGATTTACTTCATTTTTTAAAAAGTTTATATAAAAAATAATCTTGTAGAATTCGATCTTTATTGTATGCAGTAGTGATATTCGAAATATTTAACAAAGGGTTTTGCTAACAAAAAATTTCCCCTTAACAATTTCTTTTCGGTCAAATGGAGCATTAGCAACGTGAGCGCCAAAAGTCAGAAATATATATATATATATATATAGTTCTGACTTTTGGCGCTCACGTTACTATATATATATATATATATATATATAATATTTTTTATAAATATCAAAAAAGTGTGTTCAAAATGGTTTATTTTGTACACATTTCAATACTTTTGATTCAAGACATTTTAAAAACTTATAAAAATTGGCTCTTTTTTATATCAGGAAAAGTCATAGAGAACTCATTTAAACAAAAAATTTTTTTTTAATTATTTATGCTATCATTAGATATCATTATAATAATAGACACAGCCGCAATTAGAAGCCAAAACAAAGATCATTCGGGTAATAAGTCTAGTCCAATGATTTCCATGGGTAGTGCTAGAGTAATACGTATATTTCAATACAGTTTTATATTATATATATTTTTGAAGAAACAAAGCCACTGACTGAAAAGTTTTATGTGTGTTTAACAAGGTTCGGAAAACTTCGAAACTTTTAACAACGGGTTGGTTCGACCGAACCTGCGGATTGTGGGAACTCGCGGAATGTTACCAATAATTGTAAGTAGTTATTTGTTAAATAAAATACTTAGATTTAAAACATTATTGGTGATTCGTTGATGTTTTTCAGAGGCAAGTATTTTAATTACATAATGATATCTATCACATTTAGCTTTTGTGTACATTGATTCAAAATAATGATTATTTTATATTCACTGAATTGTTTGCAGAAATAAAATTTTAAGCTGGATGACTCATTTACACTAGAGGTATATAAAATGTCATTTTATAAATGTACTCCATAAAATTCTGTTATTAGAATTTCGTTAAGAGGTCGTCTTCGCATTAAAACCACTATTAACTTAAAAACATTTCGATTGGCAACCTCCTTTTATGACATACTTATGTTAAGCATCAAAACTCAACTTTGTATACCAATTTTCGTGTATTTCAGTTCATGACTTTTGCAAAGGATATCAATTTCCATGACTTTTCCAGGTTTTCCATGATTTCCAGGTAGAGTATGAACCCTGAACCAACCAACAGTAACTATATTTCAAGTAATGGAACTGTTTCGTTATTTTGTTTTAATGCTATGTATACTACTAATAAAAATAATTATCATTATTATTGTGACTATTTTATTATTTTGAATATCTAAATAATAGTGGAAAAAAATTGTAACAGCTATTTGTACTGATGTGTTCAATGACATACCTTCTTTCGTACCAACACCCGTTTACTTTTTTCTATTCTTCTTCATAATATCCTTTCTCCCAAATTAGAGCGAAATTCCGCACGGGTTGATTAGTATTATGTATTACTGTTCGTTCAACGAAAATTAATTCCGGCCAGTATGACACCCATATATAAACTTAATACGACCGCAAAAGTGTTTGCAAAGTAACCTTAAATGACATAGCAAAAAAATATACACCAATCACCTGTACTCCACAATTCGAACGCTAAAGTGTTACTGTTTACGATACTTGGAAAACATCCTAAATCAAAAAGTCACAAATGAAGGACAAATTCTACTTACCGCCCAATATTTCGATTGTATTAAGAGCTTCAAGTGCTTCTTCAGTGCACTCTAGGACACCCCATGCGCGGGTTTTGTCCAAAATTTTTGTCAATTTTGATTCCTAAAAGCAAAATTCAAATATAAACAGAGGGGTCCAAAAAAATGTATACACTAGTTGGCAGTGAATATCTTTATTTTAAACATAATTTTAAAATTTCAATGTTCTGTAAGAGGGGGGAACCATATAACTGTAATTACATTTGACAATAACAATTAAAAATCTGGAGAACATTGAAATTTAAAAATTATGTTTAAAATAAAGATATTCACTGCCAACTAGTGCACTGTTTTTTGAACCCCTCTGTATATATAGGTAGATAATACCAGGTGTCCATAAAAGAATGTCTCAGTTATAAATTTCAATCGCATCAACTATAAGCGTTGTAAAGTTGGTTCAAGGTCATAATTAAAGAGTAACTCAAACAGTTTTGCTCATAAGCACAGGCGCGAGTAGTGATGGGCATAATCGCGTGATCATAATCGAGAACTCGATTATTCAGGATAACTCGAGCTGGATTCTGATGAACATCTCGAGATCTCCAAATCTCGAGTTCTCCATTGAACATCTCAAGATCTCTATTGAACATCTCGAGATCTCCATTGAACATCTCGAGATCTCCATTGAACATCTCGAGATCTCTATTGAACATCTCAAGAACTCGATTGAGCTTCTCGAGAACTCGATTGAACTTCTCGAGAACTCAAAATGATCGCTCGAGAACTCGAAATGATCACTCTAGAACTCGAGATAATCACTCAATTGCTGATTATTCGATTATCAAAAACGCTCGAGTACTAATCACTCGATTATTGAAATCTCTCGATTATGCTCATTACTAGGCGCGAGTACGTCTTTGTTGCTTTCTGGCTTGCAGCGCCACATACAAAAAATACGACTCCTGAGCGTAAAAGCGCTTTTGTGTGTTCTGCAATTTGTGGTTTCAGTGCAACGTGCGTTTCGCTTCAAGTTTAAATGTGTGTTTGAACGTTTCGCCGTTACCTGATGATTTGATGGAGTTGAGACACAGAATTGAAGAGACTCGCGTAACTAACGGGGCACGTATTGAACATTTGTAGGAAAAACTGGGTTAGTTTATCTTCAAGCTGATGTATGGTTTGTTGTAAATAGTCTAACTTAAACTGTTGTAACGTGTAATTGAAAATGGGGCACTCTTTTATGGTCACCCAGTATAATAATAATATTTTAAAAAATGCTTGCAAAATAAAGATTTAGAACTAATAACAGATTACCAAATACTAGGGTTGCAAGTTTGTCGCGCCGCGAATTCCGGCGATGATTTTCGCGATTTTTATAGCTTTTTCCTAAATTCCGCGAATTTTTCTTAATTTATTTTTTTGTAATTATTCACTTGTGAAATGTCCGATTTAAAAAAAAAAAATCAGAAACCAAGGGTAAAATCTAAGCACCCAAAGACTAAAAAGGCTCTAAACTTGTGCCAATAAAAAATTCGAAATTATTTTTTTGAAAGCAGTAACAATAAACAGATTTTGCCAACTAGCTTAAAAAAATTTTAATGTATACTGAGTTTTTGATCCTAGTCAATACAAATATTTAAATGTTTTTAACGAAGTTAAAAATCCTTCTATTTTTAGTAATATTCCTTTATTTTAGGATGAAGAAACACTTTCATTGTTGATCTGCTATATTTTGTTATATTTGTGTTCTTGCGAACATTTCGCGAAATTTGCGCGAATGTCCCGCGAATTTCGCGCTCTTTTTTCCGCGACAAACTTGCAACCCTACTAATAACAGATCTCCATTGCATTGCTGACTGCAAAAACCAAGTCAATTTCTTTCTCTTTTTTATTTTTTGGTTTATTACGCAGTTTGAAAAAGAGAACTATTAAGTTATTTATCATTAGCTAGCAAAAATTTTAAATTTACGTACAGGTGTTATTTCATTAAGTGTAGAAACACGTGTCACTTGAGAAATATAATGCAATTATTATATGTTTGCATGCATTTTTTTGTTTTTATTTTTTCTTTAATGCAATATACATTGAATTTATACCTTTAGCCCCCCTCCCCCAACCTCGGAAAAGTTTGAAAAGAGTCATATTTTACTACGTGTATTTTTCAAAAATCTTTTTGATGATTAGAGGAAGCGAAAGTGATGCACTAGTGTAAAGAAAAGGATAAAGAATGAACGTGTTTCTGTTCTTGGTTGTTTTCAGCTGCTTAATTATTCTTTTCCAAAATTTACGGATTTGGGAAGGGCTTTAGTAATTCATAGATTTGTATATTGTCTAAAAAAAAGTACGCCCGTTTTGAGGAAACAAGGTTGTTCCCATGGGTGTTTCTAAGCGAAAAAACATTTTCGGAATTCACACGAAATTTCCGGAAAAAGTACGCACCATCAATTTTAAATAAAAAATTATATACTTAAGTTAACACGCCTTCCCCCTCCACACACAATACATACGCATATGTCGTGGGGTCAATACTACAACTAGGTAACTACAATTCAGCTGTTTCCAGAAAAACGCAAATTAAAGTTTTGCTAAGATTTTGGAAGATTGTGGAGACTAAGCTAAAAGTTATTTTACTACCATTTCTGGATTATATCTGGATCAATCTTGCAGTTCTTCCAAGTTGAACAACTAGATAAGTTCACTTATCTAGTTGTAGATCGAACATTTTTTCTGATCATCAGATTATATAGTTTTGAAAACTCTAAACAACTCCTGTAAAATGTCTACAACAGATACCTAGTTGTAGTATGGTGTGGACCACACCTAATGGGATTTACCTGTGCACTTACCCAGATTTCGCCAAATTTTTAGTTACCTAGTTGTAGTACTCACCCCATGATATATATACATACTCAAGTAACCATTTTTTTTTTTTTTTAAATAATTTTCGGAACAAGTTCTCGAGCATTTTCGAAAATGTCGGAGAATTTCGGATCAGAATCACCCATGGTTGTTCCTGGGTTTTAGAACTATTCTTCACCGTAAGAAAAGAATGTCTTTAGAAAAAAACCGTTTACCAACGCTAATTTTTGTCCCTGTCCTCGTACTGCATCAGGGTTTACGACTCAATAAGAATATTTTAAGTTAAATCAACGACGTTTGTAAAGTAAAATTATACCATCAACCAAAGCGATCTAGTTGGCAGAATGGCAAGAAGAATCCATTCATGTTCAAGAGAGGAACTGCTGGTATAAGGAATGTGGCATTTTTGTTCTTGTTCTAGTTCGTTTAGCATAGTTCATTTCTTTTGAACTGATCTATGGGCCAGTTTATAAATTTAATTGCTTTCAACAAGCAATGAAGCAAACATTCTGATTCGCGTACTAAATAAACGCACCTGCAAAATGAACTTCCCTAAACCTCGAATGGATTCGTCCTTTTCTGCCATGCACAGAGCGTCCAAATGTCAAAATTCGGTGGTCGAAGTGCAATGTAAACTTACCCCGTACGGAAGTGAACAGTCATCGCATTTGCATGGGCCATAAAAAGTCTGGTTTATTTTAGAAAACTCATCAGTGTAGAGTAAATCGCCATACGATATAGTCACCTGAAATAAAAATGAAGTTCGGTTCATGCACTTGCTTACCAGTGCTGTGGAGTTGGAGCCAGGCTGATTTAAGGGTCCTAATGACTGCTCGTTCAAAATAGAACACAATATTTACGCAGTTCTGTTCAAAAATAATTCACAAAGGGGGAAAAAACTAATTGCACTATTCTGAAAGGAGAGAGAGACAAACAGGAAACACTTCTCATTTCAACACTATTTACACTAGAGACTTATGCAATACGTCAATGGAGTCAAGTCATCGCTAGAGAGACTCATGAGCGATCACCGTTGTCACGTGATATCCGCTCTTAGTTTACTAAGATTTTCAATTGAGTTCTACGTGGAGTTCACTATACAAAATAAGTTATCTTAAAATTAATTAGACTATTTTCACAGCTTTTTCTGATTATAACCCAGTATTTACATTTAATTTAATCATTATAAAAGTAATTTATTAATTATTATAATAGTTATAGTGATTTATTTATTGTTAATTTTATGTAATGCAGAACTTTATTTAGGCCTAGTTTTTAATTAGATTTGTCGAACTCGAAGTAAAGCGATGCTACGGCTTCCTTTGTTTACATTGCTTTCATCGCTGCCCCGTGACCAATGACGTCGCTTGAATTGCCTCCATTGATCTTTTTTTTTTTAAATATTTCAATTGGCTGCTGTTGCTTTCTGCCAATTGCAGCCCTACTGCGTTCCCCAGAGATTGGTACCTTCCTTTCAGTGGCATCAACAATGAGTGTGGTACCATCGCCGCAAGAGAACTTTGATGTCCAGTTTCTTAACCTTAAAGGGTGAACACCCGGACTCTGGACTCTATTGATGCGAAATTGCACTAGGAATTTAATATAGCCGAGAGTCCAAGCCAAATGTCTATTCAAGGGATCTTTTGCCTGCCGCATAATCAGACGACATGGGCGTACACCGACACTAACAGGTTCGATCCGAACGAGGCCCGCACCTTATCACGATGCCACCGTGCTGGCTGTCAATTTAACATGATGTACAGTATGCTTAACATAAAATTTTGTTAAGGGGTCGTTTTCATATTAAAATGAACATAAACTTTAAAATTTCATACGGCAACCCTCCTTTTTTGTAATCAGCATTAAAATCAACCTGTTGTGCCAATTTTTGTGTACGGCTCAGTAGTTTTATTTTGAAACTTTAAATTGTGAAAAAACCTTCTCATAATGCTAAAATGCTTTTTTGACATTTTTGTTTATAACATCTAAACTAAAAACTACTATGGATACGTATATGGCGAAAATACTGCATTTCTATCAAAGTCTAGGAACTAGTGTTCATTTTCATTTGAATGCGGCCCCTTATCAAAACTTTGTTTCAATTACTTAAAAATTATTAGACTTTAATCAATATCGATCGACTTTACTTGTTTTTCTAGAGAGCATTCTAGCTGAGTTATTCAATGCGTTTCGTTTTCTTTTTGCAGACCATTAAGAACTGAACTCGAAATAAAATACTTCTTCCTATTACAATAACAGTAATAAGGAGAGCACCAATGAGATAATTCACCAGAATAGGACTTGAAAAACTTTCTCAGTCCAACTGCCACACATTCAGACTTTACAGAAAGAAAGTAATTGAAATATTGAAATTACTTTTTTAACATCATCACGAGACACCTGGGTAATAGCCCTAATGATCATAGTAGTCCCTTTGCAAGATCTGTCAGCATTAGGAATACAAGCGTGATCAAAGAGGGATGCTCTGAAACATTAAAAAAAACAATGAATTACCGTTATGATTGATAAATGTATGCATATAATATATATGTATATATATATCCTCCTGAGACATGGCATCCAATAAAATGGATGTTTTGCTTTTTCTCCCTGTTGTGACAGATTTTATTTTAGCAAGCAAGACCTGGACTGGAATTATAAAGGAGGAATAGAACATCACTTTTTAACTTTGAGAATTCGGAAACGGTAGTTTAGTTGTTTACAATATGGCAAAGAACACGAGTCAAGTTGGAATTCGGCGATCTCGCGGTTGTTTTGGTTTTCCCATTATTATTTTCTTTTTTAATATTGTTCTAGGATTTTTATACAAGTTTAAACTCTTTTTCTTATGTTATAAGTAATGAATAAAATTTGTTGTTTATCTATTTTTGTGTAAGTATCGCATAGTTCTACTGTAGTTATGAGCTCAACATACATTCAAATGGATGTGCCACCCCCCCCCCCCCCCCGCCCTCCAGAAGAAATTAAAAATTCAAGTTTATTAATTTTTTGAAAATCATCACTTTTAATGCCCAATTATTCAGAAAAACTAATAGTTGAGAGAATATGTGTATTTTATTTTGCTCGGGTCTCAGGTGGATATATATATATATGTATATATATATATACACACACAGTATAAAACCTGTAAAGTTGACCACCTGTGTAAGTTGATTGCTTTCGTAAGAAACTGAAATAGCCCTATATTATATAATGTAGGGAAACCTTTGTAGCTTGACCACTTGTCTATATTGAATACTTTATATTCTATATTGACCACTCTAGATAATTGTTCAATAAAGCAACTAATTAATATTTTAAAGTAATGTTGATACATAAAGTTACACTTGAGTATTTTAATTCCCCACTCTTTACAAGTTGGCCACTAAGTGCTGCGCTGCAAATGGTAAAAATACACAGGTTTCACTGTATATATATAGGATAGTAATGTATATACAGGGGCGTGTCAGAGGAAATTCGAGTCCGTTTTCGTATCCTTCACAAAATTCCAATTAATCAAACGGAAACAAGATTCAAATCAATCAAAACGAACCCATCACAAAATTCCAAAAATCGTACTTTTTGCACCATTATTTTTTAATAAAAGTAGCAAATAATGAAAAAAAAAATCGTTACTATATGTTTAAGTTATCAATTTTCAATAATTATTTGATGTTTCAAAAAAATCTCTATAAAATTCACAAAAAAACGGACACTGTTAAAATATGCTGGATCGACCCGATATATGTATATATAGACAGTGACCTTCCCAGCATGGGTATCATTCGGGGTGGTATTTTTGTGGTATCAACATCCCCCTCCCCCCCTAAAAAAAAAAAACTTGCAATTTTTAAAAAAATTAAAAAAAAAAAAAAAGAGAGAGGAAAAAACCTTAAGCACTTCTATTTTATTTTTTTGGTGTAACTTTTAGTAAACTACATTTATTTTCAGTTATCCATTGAAATAGCATCAGCAAAATTGTAAAATTGTATAATTTACGTTCATGTATTTTTCAAAAACTCTTTCAACTCATTCTGCATTCACCCCCCCCCCCAACACCCCATAGCGTGTTGTTACCCGGGGCGGACCCCCCATTACCCTGTAGTGACGCTACTGATATATATATATATATATATATATATAGTGTCCGGTTCTCAGGCTAGTATATCATCTCCTCACAATTTGAAAAACATTCTTTATTTTTTCTCAAGTTTTACTTGTTTTTTAAGGGGGGGGGGGGAGAGTGTTGATTAAAAATTAAAAAAAAAAAAACCTTAGATATTAATTATGCACGATATTTAACAGAAATCGCAGCTCTGCTTAAAGCGATCTACCGAGAAAGTAGTGGAAAATCGAATTAAAAAGGAAGACGTGGGAATTCGCATTGGCGTCGTTTCCTTCCCTCTTTCTTCACTACTAAAGAATTCTTTCAAAAATACAAACAAAGAAATAAATATGTAAAAAAGGGGTAAAATAATAATATTCTCATAAAGTAGCTCCAAGGAATGAGACCTTAATGCAGGGTATCTACAGATTTTCAAAATTGACTTTTTCGGGACTTTTCGGAGATACATCGGAATCGGATGTTGATTCTGCAGGATATCAAGATATCCGGTGTCCCTAATATGATTATGCTTGCTGGATATCTGGCTATGATGTTTGAAACTGGTAAATTCTTGTATATTTTTTTTCTAAACATACCACAGCTTCCAAATACGTAATAAGTTTGCAATTCACATTAATTTTCAAAACATTTAAATTCATTAAATTTTAATAACCAAATTCGACATGCCTATTAACTGGATATTTCGTGCAGTGGATAGATCGGATTTCGGATATTTAAAAACCTGTTGGATAAAGGATACCGGATATGCGATGTCTTCTGGGGGGGGGGGGGCGGTCTCGTGTAACAGAAAATTTTCGTGACCTATTAGTAATTTTCGTGACTTTTTCGTTATTTTCGCGCCAGTTTCCAAATTCATGACTTTTTTGAGACTTTCGTGACCTGTAGACACTGTGTAATCCCAGAAACAAGCATTCCAGAATTCCAGGAAAAACTTATAAAAATAAAAATTCCAAGTTTTTTGCAAAATTCCCCAATTCTTCCCGGACGGGTGGGAGGCCACGAAGCGCACTAAAATGCCGCGGAACAGAATCACCGATTTAACCGTGCAAAATAAAAACTGTACTTAAAAAATGTACTTAAGAACTTGCATAATTTAAAGTGTAACTGTTTTCAAATTGTCAGCTGCATACATACCCAAGATATAAAGCTGAACCTGGCCCAACACCAAAACGGTTGTGTTTAACCTGGGGAGAAAAAAAAAGACAAATATTTAATATGTTTACTTGCAACACAACCTTAACAGAATTAAGAATTGTTAGAAACGAATCCATTCGAGTTCGTTTTGCAGGTGCGTTTATTTAGTACACGAATCAGAATGTTTGCTTCTCTGTTTGTTGGAAGCAACAAAATTTAAAAACTGGCATATAGCATCAGTTCGGAAGAAATCACGTTTGCTAAACGAACTAGACCGAGAACAAAAAAGACACTTTCCTTATACCAGCAGTTCCACCCTTGAACATGAATGGACTCTTCGTGACACTCTGCCAGTTAGGGCTCTTTTTTTTCTGGTAGAACTGCATGCCGGAGAAATTAAGGAACCCCACCTTTCATTCAATGCAAAATGTTGAGGTTCGTCGCCACCAGGGAATAGGCGCGTGGAAGCCAAAAATACACTTCATATAAATATATATATAATATCTAATGTAAAAACATTTCACCTTTAAAAAAATAGAAACAGGCAGAAAATTTACCTTTCCAATAATTTCTAAAGTTTCATCATCAGTGAAGGCATTAAGTTCTCCCAAATACCACTTTACTAAGCTCAGAACTTCTAAACCATGTAGACACAACTTGGGATCATCTTTCGTATACTCAGTGTCTAAAATTTAAAAAACAATAACGCATAAAATAAAGAACGAAAAGTTGGGGCAGAGGTTACGTCAGTGGAAATTCAGCTCCGGTTTTCGAACCTTTCATAAAATTCCAAGTAATAAAAACGGACCTTTCACAAAATTCCAATCAATCAAAACAAACCCGTCACAAAACTCCGAGCTACTAAATCGTACTTTTTACAGAATTATTTATTTTTAAAAAAGGAACCAAAAAAAAAATATATTTTTTTAATCACTTTATGTATAAATTTTGAATTTTCACAAAAAAATTTGATTTTTCACAAAAATGTTTTTAAAATTCTCAACAAACGGACCCTGTCAAAAATGCTGGATTGACCCCTGAGGGGAGATCGGGACTTATAATATATTCCATTGGGGCAAGTTTTCCAACCAAGCACGCTTGGGGACCAACACTGGGGGTTTCGCGTCAGGCCAGCCACTTGACCGGAACACCTGCTTCTGCACCCCATGGCCTTCTGTCTCGAAAGCTGGGATGGGCACAGTAAGCCATGGCCCCCATGGGCTGTCGCTCCACTGAGTTGGTTCAAGTTTTCCAACAGGTTTTTAATTTAAAACGAACCGCTTCACTGAATGCAGTGGCCACGCAACACTTCACAGACCATCTACGAAAGTTATAAAATTTCAGACCTTACTAAAAAAATTAATTAAACACACTAGCGTCAAAGTTACTGAATTTTAGCCTACTTTTCGCAAAAGTGAAAAAAAAAAAAAAAGTATGAAAGAGGGCTTAATGTATCTTGAAAATAACTTTTTTTTTGTATTCGAAAGATCTCGGCGAGAACACTCATTTCTAGGTTTTATTTTTTGATTTGAACAATTTTTCGTTCAATTTTGAACAGTTCAAAAAATCTTAACATTAGCGCCTACTGGGGGGAAAATAAAGCTAATTATGAAAACCCTGGTCATAAGATCCAACGTCCTTTCAACAAGCTTACTGAGCTTATTGGAAGAAACTCTCGGCAGGAGATATTTTTTTATTTGAACAATTTTTGTTCAAATTTGAACAGGCGAAAGAAATTTAACGTTGACGCCTACCGGGAAATTTGAATCATGTATAAATCCTGATGTAACAAATGGGTTTGCTTGAAAAAAAAATTTAATTGGAAGGAGCATATGCCGTAGAGCCTGTACAGATTCGAAGTTCATCCAGAACTGAACAAGCCTTTTTTTCCAATTAAACGTTTTGATCAGGATTTTTAAGCATATTTCTAAATGAATGCATGAATAAATGAATGAGTGAAAGAATGACTGAATGAATATGCATCAGCCGTTGAAAAATATATATTTGAAGAAATTAAGAACTAAAGCTAAGTGAGAAAAAGAGAGAGATAACTAGATTATAAATTTGATTGTTGGTGTATAAGGAAAGTAGGCTCGTATAGTTCTAGACGGAGCTTCTTGTTGACTTTTCTTGCACTAAAAACTTTTTTTCTTTTTCTTTGCATAACTATGCACAGTGATGCCACTAGACTTCGGAAACTACGGGTGCCTGGGACCCAGGACTTCCAAATTTACAAGTCCCTATCATAAAATAGTATATCATGGTTTTAAAGATATCAGGGAATTTAGCAGTAAGGATTTGCATTTCCTTAACTTTCAGGACAAAATCCTGAACCTTGATTCTCTTTTAATAGGTCCTAAGGCACTGCATTGTCAGGCATATAAGACGGTGATTTATTAGGTTGTTCTTTATAAAAAATACTTGAATCAGACAGAAATGGATAAAAGTACTTTTTTTAACAGGGGTCTAGGAAAACAGAAAAATGGTTAAAAAAATCGTATCAAAATAATCATCAGAATAATAAAGAAACGTTTTTAAAATTCTTTACATGCGCAAAGTTTACCTCTTTTGCACCCTTCAGTTTATTATTTCCTGCATCAATTATGGATTTTGCTGCTTCAACATCTTGCACAATTTTTCGTTTTAATTCGGATTCGCGAATTTTGCGTAATATATCGAGCGGAAATTAAAAGATTGTTTAAAGAAACAAATCAAATAATACTGCAAGAAATTAAAGAGCAGATACTTATTTATTATTAATTCAGAATAAAAGTAACAATTAACAAAAAACATAACTGCAAAACCGAACCCTTTACAAAAATCGCTATCGCAAAAATGAAACTACATTTCTGATTGTAATTACCATTTCATTGCTCTTCTTTTAAAATCATTTATGTCTAAAAATCGACAAAAACGTTCCCGATTTTTTCTGAAAGTAGGAAAGTCGACTGACACGAAGGTTTCCGTGCCTGGACCCTGTGCCTGTTGCTGGTCGTCACTTTTTTATTTGTATTTGAAAAATAATGTGTCAACATCAATGTAAAATCATTTTAAAATGCTAATAATAAGAATGCTATTAATATATATATATACTTTAATATCAGTATTAGAGTGACACTACGTTGCTTTTTTTCTTTTAGTTGACGCAGATTTTAAGCAAAGGAGAAATGGATGCAGAGCACAAAATACAGAAAAATTGGAGCATGAAGACTGTTGAAAGTTTTTGAAGTGTAATTTATATTTCATATTCAATTCGCATATTTTTGAACTATTATATTATGTTTATTATTAACTGTGAGTTAACAATAAAAATATATATTAAGTAACAAGCAAGATTTATTTCCTGTGTTTTACCATTTAAAGCATAGTTGGAAAATTTGCCTTTAGTAGTACATTTTTAGTAGTTTGGAAAACTTGTCCTGAACGTGGGACAATTTTTCCAACATCTCACGATCAGTCTTAACCATTTTCTAAAAAAAAAAAAAACAATACACAGTTTGTTGGAAAATAAGTGGCAGTTTGTAGGTGACGGTATAAGGAATATAATAATATCCTGTACTCCCAAAAATAGATAAAAATCAAAATTAGAAAAAGTTTGACGAACTCTTGAAGTTAAGACGGAGGAACAAGAAAAGGCCAATCAAAAAATGATACTTACTAGAAACCAAGTCGTGAAAACTCTTCTCCACACTTCCAACAGGCTCAGAAATTGATTTCCAATCTTTGCCCTGTAGTCAAAAAATGTCAGCAGAGGATGAAACTGAAAGTTGGTAACTAAGCCTAACCACAGCCAACTAGAATAACAGTTCGGAGAACTGATGGGTCACGTGACTGATTCCCTACTTTCATTTAACCTAAACGTGGCGGGAAAAAAAAGCAGTCCCCCCCCCCTCCTTTTACCGCTCAAATGGCGGATACAGTCACGGGACCCAGAGCTCTCCGGCGTTTAGTATTTAGTTGGTCGTGATCAAACTGAGAATTTTTTAAAAATATAGTATAAAGTTCCTTTTTTAAATTATATAGCTTTCATATTCTATTCATCAGGAGGTCTCAAGAGCTTTACGATTGAAAAAAACACTTCTATCAATTTTTAACCGATATAAAAGGCAGTTTAAAATTTAACACTTAGATAAGACGGAAAAAGATTAAAGTAGTTATTTAATGATATCAACTAAAACGAACCTGGAACATTAAAAATTAACAAAAACAGCGTTAACTCATCGTAGAATCCCAGAAATTTGCCATCACTTATCATCGATACCTACCATACCTCTATCATAAGCTAATACCTCTATCATAAAGGACAATTTGCCCCCAAGATACCAGCATTTCCTTTTTGGGGTGGAGGTTATGTATTCCAAGTCAGAGAAAAAGGGGTTACGTCCATAATTTAAAATTTTAACAGCCTTGAGTTGAATAACTCGACTTTTCTTACTAATACTCAATGAACATTGAACCTCTAGATCCTGGATCCAAATTACAAAAATTTTTACTATTACCTATTATGAGAAGTCCTCAAGGTTGTGAAAATTCTTATTTTGCACAATTCCTTTTTCCTCGACATGGAATATATCTTATGAAAACATCCCTTGCAACATGGCTCGAGACCAAAGGTTCTGAGGGCTTGACCCTGAAACCCCGCTCTTATTGTGCCTGATGAAAGAACATCAAGAAAACTATCAGCAACTTGTTGAGGGTCACAACCACCGTCTAGCTATCGCATTTCTCTAAACAAATTTACAAATCCAGGATCAGAATCCTGTTCCTGCTGGTTCCAGACACATGGGTGATTCTAAACAAAAAAAAAATTTTCGGAACTTCACGCAAAATTATCTGAAAAGATATGAGCCATCAGTTTAAATTAAAAAACTATATACTATACTTAGGTTAACATTCCCCTCCTTCAATACAACAGTACATACGCCAATATGTCAAAAATAATCATTCAAGTAGTTAAATGAAAGGTCTAATATATTAATACCAGAAATCTTTTTTTTTTCTCGAAAAAGTTACTGTAGTGAAAGTTTTTAAAATACTACAAATATTTTCTGAAGGTAGAAAGAAAAGCACATAATATATTAATTGTCAAAGAAATCTTAAGATTCATAAATTAACAAATGGTCGGAGAATTTCGACCATTTGCCATCAGAATCACCCATGCTTTACCACAGGGCCACGCATCGCGTTCAAATGCGAGAAACCAGAAGTAATGAATGGCATTTGTCAGAGGGTGCCCACCGGGGGGGGGGGGGGCAAATCGCGCAGATTGAGCCATTGATATTTGGGGGGTTCGTTTCAGGGGGGCTTAATCGACTGTTTGGCCAACAGGGGGGGGGGTTCCAAACTTCTAGGGGCTGCAACACCGCTCTGGGGAGGGCACCCCTGCATTGATCAAAAAGTAAATATGTTAACTTACCTTCACCAAGAGAATAACTTGTCCAATAAGACGAACAAAATCTTTTCTTCCTTCCTGTAAATTGCATAAAAGTGGGCATTCCAATTTATGACGATTCCACGCTGCTCTCTGCATGAAACATGCATAATATGTTCAAAAGATTTGCTTACGACATACAAAAGTATTGCACAAACTGCAAAACAGGATACGAAATCACATGCTCAAAGGCAGTTATCATTATTAAGAATTTGTGATAACTGAAATTACTTCAAAGCAGGGTTAGCAAGTTTCCGCCAAGGCTGTTAAAATCACTGGTTTAACGGGTTAAAACGGCATGGCACTGCATGCCATTCACTTCTTTTGCCAGAAAACTGGCACTAACTAACTGGCAGAAATCTAGAAAATTACTTTGTTCAAAGAATTATGAACTGAAATATCTGGCATAAATAACAAAAACAATGTTTGAAATAATACAGAATTAACTACAGAATGTGTTTAAATTTCAAAAGAATAAAATATACATTAAAGTAAATCAAGCTCATCTAAAATTTGTTTATCCTGTAGCATATAAGTGATATTAACTATTAATAAGTAAAGTATTACCGTATTAATTTTAAAATGACAAAGTTTTAAAAATCACACTAGAAATTTAGCTTCTGAAGATAATTTGACCTTTTGCAGATTTAAATGTAGGTATCCAATCTTAGGGGCCGTTCATAAATGATGTCACGCTTTTTTCCCATATATTTGACCTCCCTCCCCCCTTTTTCACAATATGTCACAATTCAGCGGACCCCCTCCCCTCCCCTTGTCACACTTTGTCACAATTTCACCCCCTCGAAGCGTGACATCATTTATGAATGTCCTTTAAACAGATGAATAACAAAAAAAGGGTGTTATTGTTTTCTTAACTCTAAATTCAAAAGATTCACGGCATTTAAAAAATATAAGTGGAAAAATGAAGGGCAAGTGGGGGTATGAAAAAATTGAACAGACGTTTTGAACAGGTCTTGCAGTCACTTTACTTGATGTTATCTTTTCCTGATTGTTTTTCTCCCTTTGCTTTTTGAAGAGAAATATGTAAACAGAGTGGAAATTCATCAGACTTATTTAGTGGGTAATTCAGAAAATGTTTTGCTTTTTTTTTTTTTTTGAACGAGTAAAAAATGGATTACAAAAAGGATTTCCTCACTCGTATTTTGCAATTACTATTCGAATGTAGAAGAGGAGCTTTTACAGTGATTTGTATTTAAAGTTTCAGCTTATTTTTTTACAGAAAGAGTAAATACAAAAATTATGTATGTATTATTTATACTTTTTTCTATTTAGTTAAAAAAAATTTTTAAAAGACAAAAAATTTGAAAAGTTTCAAAAAATGGTAGCAATAGAGCACAATAAATTTCTTTGCTCCTGTTTCGAGGGGAAATCCGTTGCTCCGCTCGAGATCCCTGCTTGTAAATAACAAGGCTTAGCCAAATCATGAGCGTAGTGAAAGACATTGGGGCTGTTCATAAATGACGTCACGCTTTTTTCCTACATATTTGATTCCCTCCCCACTTTGCCACAATATGTCACACTTTAGCGAAGCCCCTCCCCCCCTTTGTCACGCGTCACACTATGTTGCATAATGTCACACTTCTTGTTACCCCCCTCCCCTCGTCCCACTTCGTCACAATTTCACGAACCCCCCCCCCCCCCCCCTCTCGAAGCGTGACATCATTTATGAATGATCCCTTGGTGCTCCAAACGACGACATATCCTCTACTGTTATTATAATTAATGCTATTGTTTTCAATCAGTGCGATTTTTATGCTATAGTCTTTTTATTTTGCATTAGTTATCTCGGACAGTAGTTTTGATTAAATTTATTCAACAAAGAAAAAAGGCGAAGCCAATCTTGCAATTTCGTTTTTCTTTATATCCTCCAACTTTTACAAAAGCTCGGGTGCTTGAAATATTTCCATAAATTATTCGTGTGCCGTCAACCACTAAATACCGATGATCATAAAAAATACAATTATTATTTTAGAAAACTGTATTTATTTTTGTTTAAACTCACCTGACAGGGTTTGCCACAATAATAAACATATTTGCAACTGGAACAGGCTTTCAGTTTTGAAAAAATTCTGTAACGAGAACAATGAAAATCATTTACACAATATAATTAAATAAGATGAATAAGAAACTTGTCAGCAACTGATATAGCTTTTACAAATATAAAAAACAATTTTGAATTTATCTTCTGCGAAAATGCAAGTTTATTCCTACTTTTTAAAAGCACGTGTAATTCTTTCAGACTATATTAAAACGTTTAATTGAATGTAACAGACGAAAACATATTTGTTGTTTCACTGGAATTTAAATAAAAGTAAATTATTTTGTTTATTTACTTTGGGTATTCGCCATTTTTTTCCCCACACTTTTCCTAATATTTATGTTTACGTAATGTTAAATGAACTTTATTTGTTTTGAAAGGGCTGAAATCCATTGGAAACAAAAATGTTTTTATCAGTTACAATCAGGGTTGGCAAGGTTTCGGACACTAAGGTAAAAACAATGGTTTTTACCGTCCTGTCCAAAACACTGCTTCAAAAAAGTGTCTGAAACTGTCCAAAACTATATTTCTAGTGAAGTTGCATTTTGTAAGCAAATATCAAAAACTGAATAAAATGTATTAAAAAAATAAATGTATTAAAGTAAATACATTAATATTAAAATTTAAGTAAACTTAATAAAATAACAACGATGCCGCGGACGTGCTATAGCGCGTCAAATACACAAAAATTGGAGGTGGGGATGCGAAAAAAAAAAATTATAACACGTCCACCGGGACGCGTGATGTTCATCGCGGGGAAAAAAATAATTAATCGAGTAAAATATATAAAAAATCGATACGCAAAATTATTTTTTGCTCGCTTTTGACCCGCATTTTTCTTTCAGTTTTTTTTTTACACGAAGTGAGAGTGGGAAAACGGCGCCAGCTAGCATTATCGCCCGTTTCCTCCCCTGTACTTCTCCATTGCCGCGGCTTAGGTAAGGGAAACAAGTGGCTCTGAACAGAGCTGATTTCTACCGAACAATTCGGAGATTCAATGCCCAAAGATTTATTTAAGGGGGTATTCTCGTGTAGAATTTTGAAAAATCGAAAAAACTTTTTTTTTTGTTCATATTTCCAAAGTTTAGACGTTCAAAAGAATATACCATTAAAAGGATTTTTTAAAATTCCTATTATTTCATGAGTTATAGGCGTTTTAATCACGTGGCATCGGTTACGGTCCGACCGCCACAAGTCAACCAAAAACGGTAGGCGCTTCTGAGTCCCACGGTTGAATATCCCTTATAAAATCTTTATTGTACAGCATCCCTTTTAAATCTATAGTTAATTGAAGGACATAGCAACTTGTTTTGTTGGAATATTCTCCGTTTAGTTTTATTTTAAGTTAGTTTTGAGCCAACCTTCGTACCAACCTTCGCGTTAGTATTTTTGATGAAGGTTTTATACCCATGTTAAAAATTTTAGATGTTATGGGAATCACGATTGGCCCAGAAGCTTTTGCAGCGAGACGGGACGAAGCGCGTATCGAGCACCCGGAACTCCGGCCTTCAGAGGCGTCAAAGGAGGGTAGAACTGCTCGTCTTCACCAGAGAACATCAGAGAATGAGCATTTGGAAGTAGAGGAAGGTTTCTTATATGGAGCAGGAATCGCCGATTAAAAATATGTAAGTATTCTGTACCATTCTATAAGTAAAACTGCCGAAAACGTGTCTCAAAACTTTGAGCGCGTTTTTCTCGAAACTACTTTTTTCGAGCTGTCGGTAAGGAAATCTCGAGTTCTAATGGACCGATTTACTTCAAATTTACAGAGGATGTTCTTTATACATCCCTTTATCGTGTAAACGTTGCTCAAAACTGTAACTTTTCATTTAGTATTTTTTTAAAATTCGTAATTGTTAAAAAAAGATGCAAAAAAGAAAATATTTGTTCAAACAGCCGCCATTTTGTAAAAAATTTTTTTTTTTAAACTTCTCCAAGGTTCTTACGATAGCTGCATCTATAATAATTAAGAATCCGTCTGTTTTTTATTTTTCAGATCACCAGAAGGGTTGCAATAACAGGGTTCCTACCATGGTAGACCCTCAAAAACAGTTGCTTTAGTTCATAGGCGTAACTAGGGTTGGGGAAAGGGGGGGGTCACCCTAAAAATGTACAGACTAAACACCAATAAGCAGTGCACAAGAGTTCAAAATTTACTAGTCATCAATACTTGTCATTACAGATATACTCCGTGTTTATTTCAGGCATCTCTCGGGGGGGGGGGGGCTACCCCCTCGGAGCAAGTCAACTCTCCCCCCCCCCCCCATCGGCGAAAAAAATCAGATCACAATTTTTAAAAAAAGAAAGAAAAGAGAAATTACGCTTTTAAGACATCTTAAGGCCTAATATTGAATTATGAGTTGTGCTAGTATTGCTGCTGAAAAGAATGTGTATTTTCATATTTACAATCTGTTCTTAGTCCGAAACGCGTGTTTTTTTGAGTTGTGCCACTATTGCAGCCCATGAGAACCAATCAATTCAGATCTTTTTTGTTCAATGTACATTTATGATTAGGCTAAGTAAAAGTGTAATTTTGTCACGGTATTTTTCACCTTCGCAATGTTATTATAAACGCTCTATGGGACCATTCATAAACAGTGTCACACTTTCTTTCAATATATTTGAGCCCCCTCCCCCCCTTTGTCACAAAATCACACTCTCCAACACACCCCTATCCCCTTTGCCACGTGTCACGCTATATTACATGAACACTTGCAGTGTGTGCAACGTACTTGTAGTGTTGCAGTTCAGAAATAAAGTACTTACGTTAAAGAATCACATTTTTAGTTTTATTTTTTAACTTTTAACGACATTTGTGGGCATAACAATAAATGATAATGATTACACGTGGACTTAAATAGCATAAAATTAGATTAAGGTTAAAATAGAAAAAAGATAATTAGTGCATAATAGTGAAAAATAATTAATTGACTTCTGAAAAATGACCCGCACTTATTTATTTTAAAAGTAAAAAACCGAAGAAGAGTTTCTTTTAAAATTTTAACTAGAAGTGACTTCAAACCTTAATAAGCATCCGTATTTTCAATATAAAATGAAATCAATGGAACTTTAAAATCAAATTATGAAAATAAAAAATTATCAAAAATAAGTTTAATCTGCTGGTTTTTTACACGTTTTTATAGAAATCAAAATGTGTAATGTCACACTTCTTGTTATCCCCCCCTTGTCACAATCTCTCGACCCCCCCCCCCCCCCGCCCGAAGTAGTGTGACATCATCCCCTATGAAGTTAAAAAACGAAAAAAGGAGGATTAATAAGCAGTTTCTCAGCATGGGAGGAAGAAATAAAAAGTTGAAACTAAAATTGCAAAAAAAAAAAAAAAAAAGAGGAGGGGGCAGCTAAAATATTATTTCGAAAAAATTACATAAAAACAACCATACCTCTCCTGCTTCAGGGTTTCTTCCCAAAATAGGACAAAATACTTTCACCTTTTCTTTTACTCATAATCAAAATTTGTGCGCAGGCGAGCAAAGGAGACTTTTGCAAGACCACAAGAACCCACTAAATTCCCAACTGCCAAGGTCAATCAAGGTCTCTGTTTTATTGTGCAAAATGGTTGGGAAAAAAAGAGAATATGATTCGAGGAGAGGCATCCGCAAAGGGGCAAGAGCCCTCCCCCCGCCCCCCTTGTCGGAAGCGTTTCTATGTTGATTTGATTTTACGAATTGCTAGTTTAAAAAAGAAAATAAAAGAACTAAGATTTGTTCCAGCAATAACAGCACAAACATCCATTTCCCACAATCGTAGAAGCAGGGGTCCATTAGGCATTAGCTTACTTCCACAATATGGGTAGTTAGAGTGTCGCCATTTCCACGAATGTAACCTTCGGGCAAGGATGGACAAAGCACCAAACTGTTGTACGTATATTTATGGCAGATGTGGTTCCATGAGGCTCGCATTTTGCGAAAAAAGGATCACTATATTTCCTGTTTTTGTGTGGTCGGGTGATTAGAACCATATGCAGTCCTTAGGCAAGGAATCAATCCGTTATCTGTTGATGACACGCGGGACCTGTCCTCTGGAGAATTGAGAGAAAAAAGGGTCTTTTTTTGAGTTCTGGTTTGTAGGCCCTAGATGTTTGTACCGCCGTTTGTCGTTTCCCCATTTGTAAAACAGAGGACCCCCCCTCCCGCTCCCAAACAGGTTGGTTCAAAGTACAAAATCTAATCATTATTTTTTTTTGTTTAAATTTTTTTTTTCAGACAGGTTAAAAATTTCGAAAGTATTTCGGGGGAGGGGGGCTCGGGTCCATTGCCCCCCCCCCCTTGCTTACGGCTTTGCCTACAACACCAGTTTATCAGAAAACAAACCTCCATCAAAGAGGAGAATATTTTCCAGGAAACTGGTGCGATTGTGTTTCCAAATTGCTGCCTTTGGGTAAAAAAGACATCAAGAAGGTAAGAAAACCATCTGGAGTGATTGAAAGGATCTCTGCTGTCTGTCTGTGTGTGGTACGGTGATTGAAGCCACCTTTCGCTGTAAAATTCCTAAAGGTGAAAAGGGGGTTGATTATAACCAGATGAAAAGTCCTCTGTAATATGAGCTACGTACTTTGGTCATGATCACCCTTCAGAAAGAGGAAATAAAATCATATGCATATGTGTTTATTTTTCTTAGGGAAAAAATAGATATGTGCTTTGCAAGGCGTAGCCAGAATTTTTTTTGTGTGCCTAAATAACTAAATACAAAATAGGGGGGGGGGGTGTTGAATCCCCAAAACCCTCCCCTGGTTACGCCTATGGCAGAAGTCACTTAAAATTATGTTTATAATCCTTTAATATTACTGTTATTAAACTGAAAAGGTAAGTTATTGAAGGAAAATGCTACGCATTTTGATACTAAATGAGTGATGCATGAATCTGAACTTTTCAACTGCAGAAACTGAAGCACATGGCTCTCACAGCACAATGGTAAAAAAGAAAAGAAAGACATTGCACATCTGTAACTATTTTGCGATTTTCTTTCAAGCTATAGACGATACAAAAAGCTATCCCGTTGCGTCTTAACCCCCCCCCCCCCCTCCTTCCAGTTTTACATCCCTCGGTTTTCTCGGAATTTTAGAACCAAAAGAAATAGCAACCCCTCCACCAATTCCGAGAAACTCCAGTTCAACTTTGGCTACAAGTGCAGACTCGCCCCTAAATGACGATTGACAGATGCATCCCCCCTTATCACGTGACTCTCCGGTTCAGTTTCAGTTTCTCACAGAATGGGAACTAGTGGTGGACCGTGCTCCAGGCCCCGAGAGTCTTGCCCATTCTTCTCCTTCAACGTCCATCTCCACGATTTTGTCCGAGGAAAGAGATGAGGGGAATTCTACAGCTTGTCTCCTATGTTGTTCACACGAAGTAAAAAAAAAAAAAAAATTCTAAGCCCACAACCCGATTAACTTGACATAATTTCCACCAAGTCGAGGAACAAAAATGAATAAATAACTAAATACCCAATGGGGGGGGTTTGAACCCCCAAAACCCCCCCCTGGTTACGCCCTTGCTTTAGTTGCCTCAGACAAAAAAATAGTTGCCAAAATAGTAGCCTTTATAATTAAAATTAGAAAAAAATTGAAGACATAAAACTTGATTATTTTGATAATGAAATAAATATTTTTACCATTAATGTCTGGTTCTACTGCACAAATAGCAAACTTCAGGCTTAGGTATATCATTTTAAAAATATTCTTAAACAGCATGCCACTGTTCTAGCAGTCTTTCTACATCAGGTCATATTGTTAACCATCTAGTTGGCACATGCTTAATGAATTTATTCTAGGGTACAGCAACTTTCTGTTGTACACATTCAAAGTCTTCTAGTCGTCTCTGCAATTATCCATAAAAGTAAAGTTGGTTGTCTGAAAGGCCAAATGACCTTGTTAGGAGAAAAAGAAATCGAGTCCCTAGTATTGTAGAATCTTCTTCCATTTCAAACTCTTTACAGTTAGGCACTAACTCTAATGAAGGCAGAAATAATATGCACTTTAAAAAGTGTGCAGTGTAACGTTTCTCACGGTTCGTACGCTTTTGGCAAAACCAAAAATAGGGACTTTCTAAGGACTTTTTAAGGACCTACAAAAAATTTTAAGGACCTCACAAATTTTTCGCAATATACAAACTGTTATGTTTATTTCAAAAGAACGCATTATTGAAAGAGGTAATTGATTTAACATCACATTTTTATTAGGAAAACACAAACACTTTTATGGAGCTCTCTTTGTATTGTTGCTTTTCTAATGTCCAATACAGTCAGGGAGTTAAATAATTATTGGCGCTAGTAATAAGAAGCACACAGCACAAGTATTAATCATATATAAGCAAGTGAAAAATTATCAAAAATGTTTAATGCTATAAAATACAAGTTAAATGAAAAACAATTTAAATAAAAAAAAATGTTAAAGAAAACGCTGCACTTTGTCTTGAGAATTTGTGTTTAATTTAGATTTTTGTTTTTTTCATTTTACTTAACTTATGTTGCCAGCATCTCAATTTAGGCATACTTAAATTTTATCTTTGACATAAATATATTTTTTTTAAATTATTTCGAAGAGCTTACAAAAATTCTAAAAAGCTTTTTCAACTTGAGAAAAATATTTCATTCTGGAAACAACATACAAATAAAAAATGGAGCTTATTCGCTTAAAACTTTGTACATTACCCTCAAATAGTAACTACCAAAATTTAACTAAAATAAAGTTTCAAAAAATTGAACAATATTTTTAAATAAAAAATAAAACAAGCAGACTACAGGTTGCAAATACTAAAACAGCTGTCAACTTTTTAAATAATCGATATATTTACAGGATGCAAAAAGATAAAAGTCTCAAAAGCTGCGTGCAATTTTCGGCGAAGCACGTGCTAGATGTTAGCAAGTTTCCGAAAAATAGGCTTTTACATTTTTGCGTTATAAGTTATGAAAATTCATGTAAATTAATACATGTCTTTTTAAAAAGTTTCTTCAAAAATGTTCTTGTTTAGTAGTACAATCCCTTTAGATAAAAATACTTGTACATCATCTTGCAAAAAAATCAAGTTTTCGAAGTTCACAAAAAAAAAAAAAAAAAACAGAAAAACTAGGGGAAAACGGAGCATTTGGCAACTACGGTGCATAAGTTTAAGAAGAGGTCGATTCCTTCAATTTACTGCAAATTAAGAAATTTCATGAGATACAAATTTTGATTAACACAGCAAATATCCATCATCTCCCACACAACAAAACCATACAGTGAACGATCGCGAAGCCAAATTGCTTGATAAAAATTTACTAAATATTAAAACAGTACTTTAAAACAAATTAATTTTTTAGATATATATTTTTTATTTGATTTAAAAAAAAACAATATGAGAACAAACTGTTTAGCGAAAGATCAGCTAAAAAGCGATCGGGAGAGTTGGCAACTAGCCGCTTATTATAGTGTAAGATGTAAGAAAAATAATAAAAATAGATCATTCTTTTACCTTTAACAATATAAAGAAGCGATAATCATACATGCGATTGGTCAAACGCAAAAAAAGCTGAAAGTTTTTTTTTTTTGCCAACATGTTAGTTAAATGTATCTCTTTTATTGAGCTAGATGTCAACACTATGCATCTTTGAAGTATTCCCCCCCCCCTCCCGCCCGCCCCTTAAATAAATAAAAAAAAGGTTTCAAAAGCAATATTTATTAACTGATTACTTGTTAAGAGCTGCTCCCACTTGCTTTATTGATTATTGTTTAGAATGTAGATGATTTAGTAACAATTTTCATGAAAAAAAAAATTTATTTACTTTGAAACTAAATTTAATAAATAGTATCGAATCCCAAATTTGAAATCCCGAAATTCGGCTCTTTTTCGAAAATTTCCGATTTTTGTTTATTCATAAAACATTTTCCCCTCGAGTCCTTAAAAGACCGTTTTTCAAATTTTATTCCTTTTTCTTTTCTCTTTTAAAAGCAAAATGAGGGAACTTGTGTGATTTATTTTTCTGTGGTCTTAAATGGTGCCCAGTTGCTGGGCACCATTGCATTTTGTACAAATGCTTGTGTGTTTTGATTCTACTTCTCTTACTAATATTTTAATTTTTTTTTTAGATGTAGCTCGATTTTCTTTTTCATACAATTGCAGGAAA
Organism: Octonoba sinensis; assembly: GCA_038502835.1. NCBI lineage: Eukaryota > Metazoa > Arthropoda > Arachnida > Araneae > Uloboridae > Octonoba > Octonoba sinensis. The sequence goes on from CM076604.1 coordinate 70,631,942, forward strand.
TAGCAAATTGGGAGCTGTCATGTGGGTGGGTGCAAGTTAATTTTAACTGAATTGGGTGTTGTAGTTTGAAGCATTTTATCAAAATGCATGAACCTTTTCTTTTTGTCAAAATACATAACGCATCAATTTACTTATAACTTTTCAAAAAAATTTAAAAAACAAGATTTAATTATTTATTTACCAGTTGAGAAAGCACTGAAATTTGTAGTAAAAATGCGATGAAGTCCGAAAGCCGCGGTAGTACCGGACCCGAGCAAACCAAATTTGAGGTTCGATTAAGTAGTTGAAATGAAAGAAGTTTGATTATTGTGAAGAATACAAAACATAGCAAAACAAATAGAGCGCATGGGTACCTTCTTAGTTTAACAAAAAAAAATAAGCGCCTGGAATAAAAAATAAGGACTATTTAAGGACTTTTTAAGGCCTTAAAAATGAAAATGAACATTAAGGACTTTCTAAGGACCTTTAAGGACCGTACGAACCCTGTGGCTGCTAATTCATGTGATGATTTGAAAGGAATGTCTCAGCTAATGTTCCCAGGATGTGTTGTTCCCTTAAGCTTTAGTTTAACCCATGCAAAGCTCGGCTACTTAATAACTGAAGCTGTTGATTTTTATGAACAGTTAACTAATGAAATGAAAAATACATATTTTTCAATTTTTTCTGATGAAGACAACCATTCACGAAAATAAAAAAGAGCTTTAAATTAGTGTACGTTTCTGGAGCGAAACCAGGCGAAAAGTTGTTAGCCATCACCTTCATACTTTTTTTCTAGGCCATGCAAAAGCAGAGGACATTGTGTTAGCTAATCGCAAAGCATTGTCTGATGCTAATTTGTCTGAAAATAAACTTTTAATTATAGGATCTGACAGTCCAAATGTAAATATGACTAAAAAGAATGATAAAAAATGAACTCGTTGAAGAAAGGTGTAAACCTTTAATTGACATAGGTAGTTGCAACCTACAAGGCATTTTTAAAAGGTCTTAAGCAGTTTGAGAACAGTGTAGCAAAATATTAATTGCCATTTTTTACTTTTTTAAGGGTTTTCCTTCACCCGGCCCTGAAGGGGGAAACAATAAACCTTTAAAAGCTCCATATAATAAAACAAATACCTTGAACTGGATTTTTTTTTTTTGATCATTTTCTTTTCTACTTTTAACTGAGCCAAAGTGTTTCCTTACAAAAATATTCGCAGAGGTCTTTTACTGTTAAACACACTATTGCTGTCAACAAATACATTAAATATTATAACTCCCATGATACAAATTATTTTTTTCCTTCTTTTTTTTTTTTTTTTTTTGTGTGTGTGTGGGGGGGGGGGGGGGTAACACCGCGGATAACTGCCCCGGATGTCACTTATGCTAGCTACGCCACTGCCTTCACATGCTGCAAAACAGCAGCAAATCCTTTGCTTATGCAAGCAATTTTTTATTCCACATAAGTTACGTCATTTGCCGATATCTGGTTGCACCAAGAAGAAATAGGATGACCTAAATGATCCTTCTTTAGAGACCAATTTTTTTGAACCATGTATGTTTTTCCCAAGCGAAATAATCCATAAACATGAAATAAAATTTTTGTTTTTAACTTTTTACCTGAACTAATTAGCAATTCAATATATGAACAATTTGCACCTCATGACTTTTTATATATAAAAAAACATAAGCCCCATTGAAGAGAAATATTTTAAAAGTTTCCATGTTCATAGTTAATAGAAAATTCTCAAAATTCTGCAATGAAATGTTAAGTACAATACAATGAATCCTGTGAAATGACCCATAAACAAAGTAAAAAATATGAAACTAAAGTCAATACATATTCACTAAAAGAGTTAATGAATGTTACTAAATAAAAAATCAAATAATCTCATAGTCTTGAAAAATACATACTTAAAAATAATTCATTAATAACTAAAATAAATAAATAAAAATAAAATATAAAAATTTAAACTGTCATATGATATGCTAGTTCAGACTTAAATTTTAAATAATTAAATTATTTGTTGGATGCAGAAAGATATTTTCTTAGTGCATGCTGAACTTTGAGTGAATAAATTTTGGGGGAAAAATGCTAAGAAACAGAAATGACAATTTTCATTTCTGGAAAAAATATCGAAGACTATTAAACAAATAAAATTTTAAAAAATATACAATACAGAAAGTGTGAAAACATTAAAAACATATTCTAAAAAAATTATACTTTTATGAAGATTTATTTTTGTTTTCAAAATGAAAACTTCATTTAGCCTTTGTAATCATTGAAAATAACAATAATAATACAGTGGTGAGTCAGAAATCCGCGCTAATTTTGTCCAAACAGATTGCTAAATTTGTACCGTAAAACTGGCGCAAATATCATATTCAACTAAAAAATAACTAAATCATTTCGCTTAATAAGCTTTGAATTGTGTACTAATGAGAAGATAATAAGAAATATCGCACAACGAAAACAGATGCAAAAGGATTGCACAATTCCAGCAAAGTGCCAATATAGCGCATAACACGTGGTTATCAATGAAACAAAAAATAAACTTAATATACGATGTTTTCAACCTATAAAATGTAAATGCCAATTATTTTGACTATTTAAAATTAAAAGAAAAGCTTTTTGCGTTGAAATTCGAAACACATCAATATCTGGCTTTACTTTTTCAACTAAACACCAAACATATAAATAAATACTGCACATTCTCATAATTTTATTTTATCTGAGCGTTAAGTAAGAACTTTTGTGGCAGTAAAAGGTCGAAAAATTGCAATATACTGAATTTTGAAAAAAAAAAAAAAAAACGAATATTCTGTATCATAACAGATCGTAGAAAAATCCAACCTCATAGGGAGAAAATAAAATGTCATAAGGCTGTAAAAAATTAAATAGTATATTTTTTATGTTGTAAATAAATAATGAAAGCAGCAATAAAAAAAAAAAAAAAAACGGGGAATCGCGTAAAGAAAGTTTTAAAAAAATCACGATCGATCGAAAAATGAAAGTTATAACTATGACAGCGATCAATATCTTTAGAAAAATTATTTTAAAACATATTTATCATTTTCAAAAGTAATATCTTACGATACATTCCCTAGCGTATAAGTATGAACACTCATTTTCGTAACTTTCAATTTATTTCACGATTTACCTGCAAAAAGTACGGCAATTTTGAATTTATCGTTTCGATTTGTAATTACTTGCATTCATTGAGATTCTTAAGAAATAACAATTCAGATACGACAACTAAAAATAAATACAAAAACTATCGTATTTAGATTGATAAAGTTCGTACTTGCTGAATTATGAAAATTCCATTAGAAATGAGGATGAGCTGGAATGTCCTCAGCTAACAAGTCAAAAATAAATGAACAAAGAAAGATTCTTGATTGGGTGATGATACTTCCCATTCACCAAGTTTAAAAGCCCCCCCCCCCCCCACCCCCCGAAAAAAAACACGGGAAACACCCTTCTCCTAGAAGCTGTCACATACTTTATGTCAGTCAAAAGTGGAAAAGCTTCCGATAATTTGCTACCGCGACAGCGAACTCTCCGCCCACATAGGCACGTCACGATTGGTCTACCCTTGTCTGAGTCGCTCTGTCTGCCGATGGAGAAAAAGGCAGTATTGTTAGTATCGTTGAAATTAACGATAAAACAAACAAACAAAAAAAACAGGATTCAAAAGGATTTTTTTTTAAAAAATAGTCGCTTTTTCGAAACAAAAGTTGTCGTTTTGGCGAAAACGGTCGTTTTTAAGCCATTTTTTCGCAATAGTAGCCCAAGGTCGATTTTAGTAGCAAATAGTCGCTTTTTAGTCGCCAGTAGGAACCCTGCAATAATGCACGCCAAGACACCCTCTTTTTTTTTGGAGCCCCCACTTTGACTGCTCATAACTTTGCCAATTTTCATTATTTTTTTTGGTTAATTTTTGTATGTAATAATAAAACATCAATAAACAAATGATAAAAAATGGACACTAAACGGACGATAACGATTATTGCTTAGCTTTTATTTTCAATTAAAATAATAAACAAAATTTTCCTATTTAATTTGTGCCTTATTGTACTCACTATTTAGAGTAGATACTACTGTTCATGTAATCGACACTGTGGAAAATTCGCGAATTTTCGTCGAAAATTCGCCGAAAAATCAATCACTTGATTTTTAGCTTTTAAATATGAGGCGGTGAGAAGCAAAGGGATGTAAGTGACTAAAGTATCATTTCGAGTAAAACTCGTTTGAAGTTTAATTCCGACACAAAATTCTAGACGCTCTTCCTGTGAATATTTTTTTTATTTTTGAGTCCTATATGTATGTGTCAGTTTAAGTACGAAGTGTGAAGTGTTTCTGATGAATAGATTTGGCGTAGGATTTTTTTTTTTTTAAATAGCTTATTTTTACTCACAATCCTTTGCTTCCAACTAGTTAACTTACACCCCTTTGCCACTAAATGAAAAACGTATTTGTTCATTTTGCTAATTTACACAGTAATAAAGATAATTTGTTAGTGATATAAACTTTGTTAAAAACTGCATAATATAAATTTCGAATAATTATATTTATCATCAAACTAAAAATCATCGCCATTAGACAAATTGCCGCATCAAAACATGACAAAAATAAAATCTGCAGACGATTTAAGCCTTGTTTTTAGCCTACTTTCCCGTAAAAGTTAAAAAAAATAATAATAAAGCATGAAAGAAGGCTTAATGTATCGTAAAAATATCGTTAAAAATAAAGAAAAGTCAAAAAAAAAAAAAAAAGTGAAGTAATTAAATAAAGATTGAAAAATAAAAAATTTGAAAGTAGGGTTTTGAGAGGGGGGAAATGTCTGACTGTCGGTCTGTCCCTCCCCCCCCCCCCCCCCCCAATAACTTTTTAACGAATTGTAAGATTCGAAAAATTCTTTTTGCATTCGAAAGATCTCGGCGAGGACATCTCATTTTCATATTTTACTTTTTGATTCGAGCAATTTTTCGTTCAATTTTGAACAGTTCAAAAAAATTTAACATTAGCGCTTATGGGCGATAATGAAGCAAATGATGTAAACTCTGGGTACAAGATCCAAGTTCCAATGAACAAGCTCGCTGGAGGAAGCTCTTGGCGTGAAAAATTAATTTGAACAGTTTTTGTTCATTTTTGAACAGTTCAAAAAATTAACATAGCGCTTACGGGAAAATTTCAATCCTATATAAATCCTGATCTAACATGTACAAATAGAAAGTTCATCCAGAACTAAAGAGCCTATTTTCCTATGAAATTTTTTTATCGGGATTTTAAGGATATTTGTTAATGAGTGAAATAATGAATGAATGAATAAATGAAAGAGTGAAAGAATGAATCAATGAATAAATGAATGAGGAAAAGAATGAATGAATGAATAAATGAGTGAAAAAATTAAGAAATAAATAAATGAGTGAATAAATAGATGAATGAGTAAACGAATGAATGAATAAATGAATGGCTGAATAAATGAAAGAATGAATGAGTGAGTGAATGAATATGTATTATCCGTTGATAAAGGTATATTTGAAATACTTTAGAACTAAAGCTAAATGAGAAAGTGAGAGAAAGAGATGGCTAGATTATTAATTTATATTTGGTGTATACGGGAAAGTAGGCTCGTATAGTTCAAGACGGAACTTCTTGTTATTATTATTATTCAACAATTCGGAATTCTTTTCCTATTTTTTTTCTCCTCCGCTTTAAGTTTCGTAAATAGATCGTCTGCATTGCGTATTTAAACTAACTGAAAAATCAAATAATTTTATTTAGAGGCAACCGGATGTAAGTGCACTTGCATCCCTTTGCCACCAAACGGAATGCAGCTTTTATTTAGTAATTTTTTTAAACCACGCTTTTTTGCAGTATCTGTCAAAGCTACCACTAAATCTCTTTCCCACAAAACAGAAGGGTGTTTAATTTATCATTTGCATTAGCTATCTCAAAATTTTCATTTTGGTCACTTACACCCCTTTGCTTCGAAGTGCCTGATATTGGCACTTAGGGATTTTGGTTTTAATTCTTGGTTGAATTATTACTGAATCAATTGCTAATTGCATTGGAAAAAAAATCTTGTCATAAAAGGCTTATTTTTCATTAATATCTCAGGAGTGGTCGAGTTCCGCTCAATAACCCTAAATTTTTTACCCTCATTTTGATTTTTTCCCTTTCAATTGCAGGAATATGTATTTCTTGGTTATTGTACTAATACTTTAAAAATTACGTAGGCCGAATTTCCATGTGCAAGCAAAAAAACGCCATGCGTTCCTTTTTACATAATCTTTCTGCGTCGTTTACGGGAATCGTATTTTTTTCACTTCAATTATTTTTTAGGTTTAATTAAGAAGTAAACAAATAAAATTTCTTATTATTTTTTTTTTTAAATCTTACCGTATATACTTGCGTATAAGTCAATTCGCATGTAAGCCGAACCCCCCAACTTTCAGACAAATAAACGGAAACCCTCTAGTTCAGTCAACAGGTACAGAAAAAAAGGGGCTTACCTTGCAAAAGGTGGGCCCTTTTTTAAAAATTAGTATATATTGGTGGCAACATGAAAAAAACTGATTTATACAACATGAAAGATCCCGGGAAAATTTTTGGCGGCCGAAAAACCACCAAAATTTGGCATTTCGTTGTTTTTTCGATTATCTCAAAAATGGTTGAATTTAGAGAAAATTTTCCAGTGTAATATTTATAGAGGATAAAATTTCCTACAACTTTCATTTTTACAACTTTTTTGTAGCATGAATAGCAAATGCTTTACAGCTTCTTAAAGTTCGGCATTTTTTTTCTAACTTATAAAAACATTGAAAAGCGACAGGTGCCTGAAAGCTTATTGAAGAATAGAGAAAAAGAACAGGCAATCTAGCCACGTGTTTGGCCTTGAGAAACGATGCCTGTTTCGTAGCAGATATAGAGGAATGAAATTGACCTAACCACCCAGTGGTGTAGTCGAGGGGGACGCAGGAAGACGGTGTCCCTTTTAACTTTATATTTTCACACAAGTGTCCCCACACTTGTTTTGGATTTTAAAACGTAAGCATACCCCCATTTTTCAATGTTCGTACATATAAGTATCCCCCCCCCCCCCCCAACTTTTTCTCCAGGACTTCACCACTGCCTCCACCCCTCCTTTCAAACCAAATATCTCCCCGTTCCTCTCCCCTTTTCCTGTCACCAAATACGTTGTGTTGACTCGATTCAACAACTGTCCGTAAGTCGGCTGAATTTGAGCGAGGAGACGTTCTGCTTCAAATAGTGTGTTTTGCATTACAATTTTTCGTATTTAAAGATGAGTGTGCTTGACCAAAGTGTTTGTTTTATTTGTGAACTCAGTTTGAATGAGGGTGAAGCAAAAATTGTGAAGGAGAGAGGGATAGAAAATCTTAAAAAATGTAGTGCGAAAATTCAAAATGAAAAACATCAGCGTTTTTTGAAGGACTTAAAACAAGTGACTATTCACAATGTTTGTTACAACTGATATATAAGTGAGCGAATGATTGACGCTTATGTGCGTCGTTGTACAGCTGGTGATGACGGTTCAAGCAGTGTAGCTCCATCTCCTTGACCGAGAACTGAAGGTTTCAGTTTTAAAGAATTATGTTTTTTGTGTGGCGAGGGGATACCAGAAGATTTTTTTTTTTTTTAAAGCGAGAACGACTTCCTGAACATGAAAGAAATTTGATACATCAAGTTATGAAATTGAGTGTGAGAGATACAGTTGTAAATACTGCTGAAAGCCGGGAAGATGAGTGGGATAAAAAGATTCTTGATCGAATTGGAAATGTAAAAGACTTAGTTCATGGTGGAAACAGAATCCAAGAAAAAAAAAACCCTGATATTCTCTTATTGAGCTCCAAAAATTTCCCTGATTTTATAATTTTAATTGTGAGTCAAACAGCCTCATTGTCATATTTGACAGTATCACAGTGGAGAAACCAGATTTATAAGGAGGGGGGGGGGGGGGCACTATATACTTTTCCATCTGAACTTTGCACTTCCTTTTTTTTTTCTTGAGGGGGTAAAGCAAAGAGAAAATAACGTAATTTTCTAAGCCATAATAATCTGCAACTGGTGACAATTTTAAATTTAAAGTTTTTTAAGGATGAAGATCAACCCCCCCCCCCCCCCATCATTATTTCATGCATTAATAACTTTATTGTCTCAAGATGCATATTGTTTTTTTATTGAGCAAAGAAAATATTTTTGTAAAAATTCCAAACTATCACGCTGTGATGGGGGGCATGGGTTATCTGTTCCCCCTTGTTGCGCCACTACAGTATCATGCACAGTACCAAATCCCAAATTCGGCACGCTGGACAGAGCTGTTAAGGCCGAATTTTGGAACAAGACTAAAAATGGCGAATTCTCGGAAGTATCAACGCTGACGCGTTTCTTTATACGCAAAATTGCAATGTCTTCTTAACTTATAAACAAAAAAAGTGACCTTTTTTTGATGCTTAATCGGAGAAGGGGCGCTTTCAACCGATGGGAAATCGGCAATCGAGCTGACCACGCGCAACGAAACTCCGGACGCTTGCCGGTTTGAATATTGAAAACGATTTTATAAGTTAGAAAAAAAATGCCGAAATTTAAGAAGCTGTAACGCATTTGGTATTCATGCTACAAGAAAGTTGTAATAATGAAAGTTGTAGGAAATTTTATCCTCTATAAATTCTACATTGAAAAATTTTCTCTAAATTCAATCATTTCTGGGATATATTGAAAAAACAACAAAAAGTGCTAAATTTTTATAATTTTTCGGCCACTAAAAATTTTTCCGGGATCTTTCATGTTGGATAAATCAGTTTTTTCATGTTGGCACCAATATGTACTACTTAAAAAAAATAAAATCTTCTACCCCACTTTTTGCAAGGTAAAATGTATATATTGACTGGACTACTCGTGCCAGTCGACCTCCCTACTTTCAGAGAAAAATCGGAACGACTTTGCCGCGGATTTTTAGACACAAATGATTTAAAAAGAAGGGAAATGAAATGTAATTACAATCGGAAATGTGTAGTTTAATTTTTGCGATTGCGATTTTTGTAAAGGATTCGTTTTTGCAGTTATGTTTTTTGTTAATTGTTGCTTTTATTCTGAATTAATAAAAATGAGTTTTTGCGCTTTAATGTCTTGCAGTATTACATTTGATTTATTTTTGTTAAAACAAACTCCACTCGATCAATTACGCAAAATTCGCGAATCTGAATTTTAGCGTTTTTTGCATAGGAGAGGAAGAAAGCAAAAGACTGCAAGCAGTATTAAAACGAAAAATTTTGCAAGATAATGAAGCACCAAAAGCCATGATTGATGAAGGAAATAATAAACTGAAGTGTGCAAAAAAGATATATTAAATGTATGTAAATAATTTTAATAACGTTTCTTTATTACACTGTGCAACAAATTTGAACTTTTTTTCTGTCCTTTAGATGAAACTATGAGATTCTGTATAAACACAAGGTGCTTGATTCAAATACCAAAACCAAAATGATCCATCACATACCGTTTTTGTTGGAGAACCACTTCTCATGTTTATAGAATTTGGTATAAAAGAATGTACCTGAGGTTTACTTATTGAAAACACAAACACTAAAAATTTTTTTTTTTTTTGGAAGTTCCTACTTGCAGGCACCTGTTTGGCGTGCCGTGATAACAGAACAGCAATATTCAGTTCGGGTACTTCTATTCAATCGACCGCTGAAACGCTTTTCAAACACCCCCAAAGTTGTCCTGATTAAACCTCTCCCCATACTCATCACTAATTGTGCCAAGGTCCATACAAGAGAGCTCCAAGATGTTCATATGGAAGTACAAAAGGTGTAGTTTTAATGAAATATGGCAACATATAACATAAAAGCATTTTGTCATGTCATCAACAAAATCTACGTACTAGTTCTTTCTCATTTCCAAGGAAACTTGAGCACACTGATTAGAAGGCCAGCCAGGCTGATTTTTCTGTTTCTGACAGTTTGTTTTCAAACAAGAATTTGAATGCTATGTTTTTGGTGCCAGGAAGAAAATAATTTTTTCTAGGAGACCACTGTTTATGGATGTAGTGATTGTTCCTCTCCCGACTCCATTCGCAGAATTTGGTGTATCCTGTTAATCTATTGTTTTCTAATGACTTTCAAATCTCTAAAAATGTGCCAGTTGAATGTAGTATACTCAATTAACTTCAGTATAGCACTCATAACTTCGTAAGTTTTATGTTTGTAGAATATGCTACAGGAATAAATGGGAAAATTTCTTATATAGAAAAATATTAATTATACCAAAAATTCGTCAATTTAACGGACTAAAATCGTCTTTTTTGTGTAAGTACTTAAACTAAACAAGCAAAATACGTTTTTTAAAAATATTGTCTTTTTTGTTTCGTTTCGTTTTTTTCTTTTTTTACTGTGTGTGTTTTGTAAAAAAAAATGTTGCTTAAATGTGAAAGATCGCTGATTGATTGCCATGGGCGGCTAATTTGTAAGTAGTTGGAATGCTATACATTTTAATAAAATAATATAATTTACACATAAAAAAGTTACCACTGTATGTGCCGTGCGGGTACCGCTAGTAGTTGAATAAGATAACACTAGCCAGTCTACTTTTACTAAGTTAACATTGCCTCGCTTTCAATAAAATGACTATACTGCCATTGCCATGTTCTGACACTAAATTACCACCAATCTACTCTAGGAAAATGCTGATGATGTTTTCTAAAAATCATCAAGTTATTATTTTTATTTGTTTATTGTTGTTACAGAATACATTATGTTAAAAATGAAAAATAAAAACTTTGCTAGTTTTAAAATATATTACTAATATATATTAAAAATAATGCATTAGATATAAATCGATTAAATTAGGCCCCTTTAGCGTTAGGACAGTTTTAGACGGTTAAAACCACTTGTTCTGTTCAAAACCAGTTTCGGACGTCCAAAACCGCAACCCTGGCTATAATGAATTGAAAACTTCAAACGTGGATATTAACTCATATTGATTAGAAGATAAGTTTAAACTATGCTAATTAAGTCTGCAATAAGACATACGATAGACATATTGCAGTGACGTCATACGATGATTTAGTGTAAACATCAAATCAGCGCGCTAGAATTTTCCGCGGGGGAAAAAATAAGCAAGACTAAATTTGCAAAGGAAAAGAACTAACTCTCTGAAAAATTAAACATGAATAAAATGTCTAATATTCCGTAAAATTACCGAAAAAAACATCAGGGTGGCCACCAACATAGCAAATCGATTTGCCAGGTTTTGCTAAAAATTCCATGATTTTTCCAAGCTTTCCAGTCAATTTTCTTCGACTTTTCCGACATAAATTTAACAATACTATTTAGTGCCTCAACACGTAAAGAATGCAAAACAGCTTTTTAAATGCTTTAGACAAATTTAAAGAAAAAAACTGACTATGGAAATATATAAAACAACAAACTACAAATAATATAGAAATAAAATTTCACGTTAAATTAAAGCACAAATGAGCATTAAAACGCAGACATATGTTTCGGGATCGCTTGGAATCCCTTTTTCAATCCCCCCTTCATTTGGATGTTTTGCATCTAGAAGCTCCCTGTCGCATTGAAAAAGGGATTCCAAGCGATCCCGAAACATATGTCTGCGTTTTAATGCTCATTTGTGCTTTAATTTAACGTGAAATTTTATTTCTATTACTTTGCACAAAGTTTAATCATTACTACAAATAATATGTTTTATAATTTTCCTATTTTAACACTCTTTGTTGCGCTCACAATCATCACAAATGTGATGCCTACAATTGTACCCTGAACATTTTCAGAAATTCATCATACATTTGACAAAAAAAGAGCCATATAACAATGTGCAAAAGTTATTTGAGAAAACTGCTGCAAGCAAAAATAAAACAGTTCGATGTTTATTTACAAATAAGATGTAAAAAAAAAAAAAAAAACCTTTTTGTTTGCAAAGAATTAAAAAATATGGATACGAATAAATTATTTCTTTTACACCACTTATGGAGAGGGGGCGGGGGGGGTGGACTCGGCTGCGTTAGTACATTGATAACTAACCAATTACACACATGTAGTGTTGTAAAATGCCCAAGCATTTATAAATTGTGGCAAATGCCCAGCTAAAATGCCCGGACAAATGCCCAAAATCCATAAATGCCCGGGCATTTATGAGTTTTTTATAGAAATACTGGTAATTGTTAAACATTTAAACAAATTCCCATTAATACTAGGAAATACTTCAAACTTGATAAATATAATGGAATTTATTTGTACGAAGTAGTTATTAGTTTTGCCAACTGCAGATATAAAGTGTTTTTTTTTTTTTTTTTTTTTTTAATGTTTTGACTTTGGGTAAAATGATTTTCGTTTGAGTAGTTTTTTATATTTAATTATAAATAGGCTAATAGCTAACCTATAACATATTAGGTTGCACACCACTGCCACACTTAATAATAATAAAATTAAAACACACTGATGAATTAAAATTGGTTATTTTTTTCCTTGGCTTCATCTTATCGTTACAGTTGCTCTCTGAGATAGTAGCTTTGACGTTCAGATTTGCAAATACCCAATTCATCGAACCCTAGAATTTCATTTTCATTTGCAAACAGGGTTTTCTTAATTTTTGAGCCATTATGGAAATGACCATTGCAAACATCAAAAAGTATCTTCCTTCTTGTTTAGAGAAGTTTCTAGAGCAATTCCCAATTTGCTATCTTTTGTTCTTAGTGGAATTTTACACCTCTGTAAATCAAAAACGAATGGAGGTTTCAGAAAAATTTTGCATTCCCTTAAGTACCAGTAGTACCCCTCTGCTGGTTTTCAAGAAAATATGAGATAGTGAAATTTTGGCCTTGTGTTGAATTGACATAGAACACTGATGGCGAACCTATGACCCGTGGGTCAGGCTCTGACCCACGTAAGATTTTTAACCGACGTTTGATTGCTACAGTGGCGTACGCAGAATTTTTCCAAGGGGGGGGGGGAGGGTTTATAATTTTCTGAAACAACTAAAAAAAAATTCGAGTATGTAATAAAGCACTATTATTTAGGGCTCAAGGGGTTGGTTTAAACCCCTAATGTCCCTTTGCGTACACCACTGGATTGCTAAGTAACCATTTGTCTGTTTACGGGGGGTTATTTAATTTTTTTAATTTGTGTGCAAAATTTATATTCCATTTATATTTTTTCAAGCACGGCATTGACACAAAAGCAATTTAAATGCTGTCTATAACCTTTAGTTTGATCATTACAGTTCTAAAGTTACGCAAATGACGACAAATGCATTTGTAGTATTTGAACTAAAGAAAAAGTTCTCACATTTTGTTTGTTGAAAAAAAATCGACAAACCGAAGCGAATAACCATATTTAGAGCACTTTCTTCAAATAAAAATGTATGTCATTTTTGCCCACATCACTACACACATGTAAAGCAGAAAGAAACATATACACAAGGTCTGAAGAAAAAGAACTTGACAGTGAAATTTCAATGAATTCACAGGAAAAAAAACTTAGTTTCATACAAAGTAATAATAATGATAACAAATAATTTGAAACATGTTAACGCTAGCTGAAATATGCAAATTTTGAATCACTCATTTAATCTTTAAAACAATTAACTGGTATTATTGTAGAAGGGGATCTACATCTCTAGCTGGCTAGTAAATTCATATATGGCGTCGTTAAAATCCAGTTATTCAACCCTCTAATTCCCAACTCCACCTCAAATCGGACACCGATAACAAAACTTGGGCATTAGAGGATTAAGTGCCCTGTGGCAGAAATTTGTTATGCTTTCTGCGACAAACTTTTTCAATGCCTAAATCTTTCTGCAAGAGTGTTCCACAATTTAAAAGTTTGTTCAATGTTTTCATAAATTATTTCATACCTTCTAATTTTATTCAAAATTTTTGCAATTACTATGTATACATAAATGATGTAATCTAATCATTTTGTTAAAAGTTTTAAATCCTATCCAAATGTAAATTTTTAAAGTTGAGTGGCACAAGGGAGAAAAATAAGTTGCGTAAGCTATATTGGCGATTCATTTTCATGCATAACATAATGATCAATTTAAATTGAACTGAAAATATTACATAAAAATATTCACCCACCCTATAAAGACTTAGTATCAAAGGGGCCGTTCATAAATGATGTCACGCTTTTCCCCATATATTTGACTCCCCTCCCCTCCTTTGTCACAACATGTCACACCTCAGCGGACCCTCCCTCCCCCCTTTGTCACGCGTCCCGCTGTGTTGTATAATGCATGCTGTCACACTTCTTGCTACCCCATCCCCGCCCCTTGTCACACTTTGTCACAATTTCACGAACCCCCCTCCCCCCCTCGAAGCATGACATCATTTATGAATGATCCCAAAGCTGTAAAATGATTGCACATTTCAATACAGAACCAGATGTAAACAAAAAAAGCAAGTCAAATCCTTTTAAATTTAAGTTATTGTATTTTACAGATCACATACAACTCATACCAGAGCATTTTATGTTTTATTTTTTGAATAATCGATTAGTAACTATAAATGAGCCAAAAAGAATGAAGCAGATTTTTTAGTTTTTATAGCAGATTAGTTTAGTTTTTTTATGGTAAAAATAATCTTTTACAGCATAAAAACTTTTTTTAAGCCTCAAAGAGTTTGTATCAGATTTTGGAGTAGAAGAAATTAATTTTTGTTTTAGTCTAGGAGGTGAAAGTATCAACTTTTTACCATTTTTGGAGGATTTTTTTCCTCCCAAATATTGAATGGCTGTATTAAAACGAATGTTTTCAGAGGTACAGACTAAACGCTGTCTTCAGAATGATGGGAAATATGATAACACCTTTAAAGGCAGTAGTATCTGGATTAAATAATTATTTTTATCCTTCTTAAAAAAAAATATTCATAACATAATCTATTCAAAACTAATACTAACTAAACTTATAGCTATTACGAATGTGTTTTTCAAAACCTTTTCTCGGGAAACTTTTCTCATAAATTATTTATTAATTCTTTCTTTTTTTTTCTAATATAAACATTGCTACCCGTGGAAGAAGACTTAAAATTGTTCTTCATCTTCTGTTTTTTTTTAAATCATTCATGCCACTAGACAAGTTTTTCAATTTCTTTTAACAGCTCAAACTTTTTTTTTTTTCTTCTAATGTAAAAGGTTCATTTATTTAAAAATATTTATCATTAAATGGCACTTATTTTCCAGAGTATAATTTCAGGTTCAACCATTGTGATTGTAGTAATATTAAAATTTTCATAGAATTGAACAATAATTTCATAATTTTATATATAAAAAAAAATTGAAGTCTATCCAATTTGCTACCAGTAGTAATATTTACTATTTTTCTGATCAACTAATATTCCTTAAAATTTCAATCCTAATTGCTCATTTGGTTTTGAATTTGGAAGTAATTAATTTTTCTTCCAACTATTTTTACATCTTTCAAAAATTGTGTAATTAGTTCAATTAAATTTTATAAGCTCTAGGATTACAAGAAATGGTTTCCGAAATAAACTATAAGGTTATTCCTACACACCAACATTTCCATTTCTTCATATGATAGTGCTTAACATGTTTACTAACGATCTTCAATTCATTTAGATAGAAGTTTTTCTTTCTTTTAAATTGATTATCACTGTTATAATGCAAAAACAATTTGGTACAAATTTAGAAACTTTTCATTTTTGATGACTTTTCTAACTTAACCATTTTTTTTTATTTCGTTTTTTATACTTTATGTTTGTTTTTAATTGCTTGTGACTATACTATAGAACCTAAAGAGTAAAGAAAAAAAAATGTAATTCAATGTTTAATTTTATACCATTTGAAAGCGCACCACTAAACACTTTCGAGAACAAATACGTATTTTCAAACTAAGTATTCAATTAAAATAAAAAGTAATTTCATTTATTTACTTTGGAAAGAAATAAAATAAATGGATGAAATTTTAAAAATCCGATTTTTGTGGCGGATGCAAAAAGATTGCGGAACATACGCATTTCTTCGCTTGCACGTGGAAAGTATGTTAGAAATTTTAAAGAATTGTTGTAATGGATCAACAATCTTTTTAACATCTGTTATTGGTTTTTATATTGCTTATTATTTCCTAAATATTAAAAAATACGAAGTATACTAGGGAAAAGTTTTTTTTTTTTTTATGGTAAACTTTTGGATCGATTTCGTGAAAAATTTACTCAATCAAATATTTGTAAAATAAATCTGCTCCAAGAGGGTGATACATCATTCATTCTGTTCAATTTTCTCATCCATATTCGATATTTGGGGGGGGGGGGGTGGAATAATAAATGGCGTCATTTTACAAAACTTGATATTTTTAAAAGTTTTAACGCTAAAGACTAGAACTTTTTTTACTTTTAGTGTGCAAAATAACTTATACTTGGTTTTTACAAGCTACAAACATCGAGTTTGCAGCTTATTTTTGCGTTTCTTTGATGCCACGTGTCATGTATAATATTAACACGTTGCTGTTATAATGTAGGAATCTTTCTGCATCTGCTTTCGGGTTGCAATATTTTTCACACTTTTATTAATTGCTACCATTAAAAAGCATACTGAGCAAAAATTTAATACTATTTTTGTATAAACATGGTTTTTCATTGCATCGATAAGCACATGCGGTACGATTATTATACGCCATTACGAATTATCTGCCGAATACGGAACAGAAAGTGCAAAAACGAAAATTAGGGAATGATTTTAACTTCTGCAAAGAAAGAGGTAAGGGCACGGAGAGCTTTGAAAATAGTCTAAATGATAGCCTACTTTTGTGCTTTTGTCTAATCCAGGATGTTAGAAAGTGACTCATTGTCTGCAGAAAAACAAAGTGATTATGCAGAACGATATCAGTAATTTTGCACAAAGATGTGAATTCTCCCAAAATTATTTTTTCTTCAAAAAATGAAAATCTTTCTGCAAGAAATTCTTGCCGTTCTGCGACATTGTCGCCATGTCGCCGCGTTTCTGCCACGGGGATTAAGTGTAGCAATTAATAAAACATATTAAGAAAATCACGCCTAAGTATATAGTGAAGAAAATGTTACAGACATAAACGTATTTTTTTCAACTAAAAATATTTCCACAAAAAATAATAGCGTATCCGTTTTCAGCATGAGTTATAACCTCTTCATTCCAAGTGCACCCAATTCTGTACACTTTAAAATACTGTTTATTAACTACTGTTTGTGCAATATGAAAGCTAAAACACCCAAGTGTTTTTGAAATTAATCAACAGATAGTTTACTTCGTTTGGAACATGGAAATTGGGCATTATTTATTATTTAAACTAATAATTAAAATTTAAAAAAAAAATTTTTTTTTAGTTATTTTTTAAACCAGGGAACCAAAAAATTGCGTCAAAATTGTTTGTGCTTAGTTCTGGGGTCTGAAGAGAATAATGTTCATCAAATCAAAACTGCAATTAAAACTGGAATGTGGATTGAAAAGGATTGAAACAAAGCTGCGTCAACTCTAAAATTGCGAATGAAAGTTTTCCACATGCAAATTAGAAGAGTATAAAAACAATAATAATAATGAATGCTTCAAACTGAATAAAGTTGTGTTTGAATAACATGAGATGAATTTCAACACTGTTTCTTTTTGCCCTGTAGATTTAAACAAATAAATAAATACTATTTTGTCAGAGCTTACAACAAAGAAACAAGCAACGTATTTCTAACATATATCAGTAATTAAAACAAGGCAATATCGGTAATATATGTCGAGATCGATATTTCAATTTTTAGAATTTCCGAATTTCCATCCCCTATGCCTAAAAAACTCATGTCCAATTATACGTTGTAATAACGATACGATATATTAAAAAGTAAGGCAAAATAAACAAGAAGTTCCGTCTAGAACTATACGAACCTACTTTCCCGTGTACACCACCTTCAAATTTATAATCCAGCTAGCTCTCTCTCTTTCTCGTTTAGCTTTAGTTCTTAATTGCTTCAAATATACCTTTTTCAAAGCTTAATACATATTCATTTATTCATTAATTCAGTCATTCATGTATTCATTCATTCACTCATTCATTTAATCATTCCTTAATCTATATAAATAAAACCGAAAGTTTGTGTGTGTGTGTGTCTGTCTGATGTCCTTATTCTATTAGGGATGTTCAGGAATAGTTGTCTTTATGGAAATAGGGGGATTTATGGATTTTTTTCTTTACTGTAGCAGAACTATTCAGAGACAGTTGTTCTTCATCTGATGGACATTTTAAAACAGAATACAGCTCTTATTCTGATGGGAATTTTTAGATGTACTGTGGTATATATTGTAATTACGATTTTTATGGACACTTGATATCATTTTGGCATAATTATCTCGCTGCATGTGCGCATTTTAGTTACCGTTGGAATTACTCTAATGTCAAGTTTATGAACTGTTGTTGGTATTTTAATGTGGATCTTTATGGACTATTATTCTTGATCTAAAAGGAATTTTTCTATGCTGTTCGTTTTAATACAATCGTTTTTGAATGATTTTTAATGTTTAAATCAAGTTTTTAAGGCCTGTTGCCCATCTCCTACTCTTGGATTTTTTAAGAAAATTTTTCCTTACATATTTACAACAGAATTTTGGACATGAGTCACTTAGCCTGCGCATGATGCAATATTATCCCGCGCAAAGCCGGGCATGTCAGCTAGTTCAAATATATTCTTGAAAATACTGACCAAAAAATTTCATAGGAAAATAGGCCCGTTAGTTCGGGATAAACTTTCTATCTGTACATGTTCTACGTTATAAGAGCTTTCCGATAAAGTTTGTTCCGAACAAATCGGTCTGTTAGATCAGGATTTATATAGGATTGAAATTTTCCCGTAGGTACAATGTTAATTTTTTTTGAACTGTTCAAAAATGAGCAAAAATTGTTCAAATCAATATTTCACGCCAAGAGCTTCTTCCAGTGAGCTTGTTCATTGGAACTTGGATCTTGTACCCAGAGTGTACATAAGTTGCTTCATAGGCGCTAATGCTAACATTTTTTGAACTGTTCAAAATTGAACGAAAAATTGTTCAAAGCAAAAAGTAAAATATGGAAATAAAATGTCCTCGCCGAGATCTTTCGAATGCAAAATAAATTTTTCGAATCGGATAATTCGTTCAAAAGTTATTAGGGGGGGGGGGGGCAGACAGACCGACACACAAATTCCCCATAAGTAGGCTAAAAAGCAAAAGATTGTTGCACTCAAAATTCGTTCAAGTTTCGAAGAATTATTTTTAAAATTCCGTTCTTCCCTTGCGTCTGTGTCCATTGATACACTTATGTCATTGACGGGTAAATTTAGGGGCAGGGGCGTAGCTAGGTGGGGGCAAGGAGGGACAGCTGCCCCTGGGAGCAGCGCCAAGGCGCGCCAAAATAATGTCAATTTACTTTTTTTATAAATGCGAAAAGAAAATTATTTGAACTGAAGAGGTTTGAATATGTTCGACAAAAAAGTGGGAACACCGCAAACCATGGGAAATCAGACAAATAATTTTGCGAAGCCAAAGTGTCCCATTTTTCCCTTAGAAGTGAATGGTCGCTAATAAAAATGAAAGTTAAACGGGCTACTTTTTAGAGCTATTTATCATTTAGGAAGAATAAAAGTTTTTAAAATTCCCTTTAGGGCGCCCCTAGGGGCACAGGGGGCGCAAAATCTTCAGTTGTCTCCGGGAGCTGAAAACCCTAACTACGCCTCTGTTTAGGGGGGGGGGGGAGATACCGGATACTGGGTAACAGATGTCCTATGCCTGATACCCAACCCGTTTTCAAATATCCGGATTCAATCCGGCCACTGCACGAAAGATCCGGTTATCCGGCATGTCAATTTTGATTTTTTAAATTACCTAGCGCATATTTTGAAAACATATGCAACGTATTTGGACGCTGTGGTATGGTTTAAAAATGGAACTTACAGGTTTTAAACACCAGAGCCGGATACCTTGTACGGACCTATCACACAGTGGTCACCGGATATCCGACAAAATTAATACCCTGCCAAGAATAAGGGACTTCGCCGTCCCGTATTTATGTTCTCCGGGACGAGGGACAATTTGTCCCGGAAAGTTTGGCAATCCTGCTAATTTTTAATTAAAACTATCCACAATATTTTTATTTGGTTTTTTATTCTGAATAAAATGTACTTTGGAAATTTATTACTGAAAAATTCTCATACAATGTCACAAAATGTGTTTGTGCCAGTTATTGCCAGTTTCTGCCGGTTAAAACCGGTTATAACCACTTTCTGCCACTGGCAGGGCAGAAACCACTTTCTGCCGGCAAAAACCCAGCCCTGATGGTCGCTAATAAAAATGAAGGTTAAGAGGGCTGCTTTTTAGAGCTATTTATCATTTAGGAAGCATAAAAGTTTTTTTAATTCCCTTTAGGGGCACAAGGGGGGCGCAAAATTCTTCAGTTGCCCCCGAGCGCTGATAGCCCTAGCTACGCCTCTGCCCCCCCCCCTCCTCCCACGCCGAGAGGAATAATAGCTTTGATGATTACAATTAGCATGTAACCCCTGTAGTATTAACTCAAAAATAATAATTTTCAAATTATGACTGTTGCAGCAAAGGAGTTATGTATATCAACAAACAATTGAAATAACTATAAATTTAAATAACTATTTCATATGGTACAAAATTTATGAAAATGGAAGCAATAGAAGCATAAAAAAGCTAATTACCCCATTGATAGCTGGAAACAATTATCACAATAGAATGTTCTTTGTTCATAATACACAACTTGAGCAAATGGCTTTCCAGAGTAAATAACATCACCAGGTTTATAAAATTTAGACATGACGAAGTACAATTCTAAAACGAAAATAACGCAGCAAAATTTCACGGACACAGCACTTCAAACCGCCACTTCGGAATAAGGCAAAATTATTACTCTCGTCACCGAATGGCGCCAATATTCAACAACTCAACCAGTAGCAACGTGCGACGCATCAGCATTTTTGTTTACAATATTTCCAGCTCTATTGTGTCTAAACTGTTCAGTATGGAATGTATGATGTAATCGGATACTACGATTTCGTCAACTGGTTAAGTCAAGGAGGATAGAATAGACGGGAGACGCCGAAAGCCGCGAACGCAATGGCGAGCAGTTGAAGCCATGGAGAGAGGTGGGTGAAGGAAGGAGAGGGGGAAAAGTCTACCCAAGAAGGCAAATGTATTCCAATGGATGTGAGCGAGAAAATAATTCAGAAACAAAGAAATTACTTCCTTCTCGCGCAGGTTTCGTTTTTACAGCTAAAATGATGTTTCATTAACTTATAACCATAAGGTATTTAATTTGAATTAATTATTTTTTATTTTATTAAAATTTTTCCCCGTTAGCAAAACCATTTTTTGAATGAAGTATACGTTCTTTTTTTTTTGCTTTTAAATGTACTAATGGGTAAAAATATATCTATATATATATATATATATATATTAAGTCTTAAAATTTAGAAGGAAGAAAACTTTTACATTTCGTTTTTAGAGCTTAAATGATGTTTCATTAACTTAAAAGGGTATTTATTTTAACTTAATACTTTCTCATTATATTAAAATTTTTCAAAGTTAGCGAAACCTTTTTTTGAATGTAGAATATGTTTTTTTTTAATGTCTTAATGGGTAAAAATATACATATATATATATATTAAACCTTAAAATTTAAAGTTAGAAAAAAATTGAAATGAAATGCATAAAGAACAGAAAATATCTTTATTATGCACATTTTTACATATACAGAATATTTTTTTTTAAAGAAAACATTTATCAAATATGTTTTTGGAAGCAGAACATATTAGAAAATCAGTTACTCATGATTATTTAAATAACACTAATATTTTGTGAAATAAATGAATAAATATATTTTGTTTTTCAGTAGGTCGAAAAAAAAAGTTTCTATGCAAAAGCTTTCCTCTTTTTTATTTACTTCTAATAGTATTAAAATGAAATAAAATTATGAAACTTTCAAATTAAAGATATATGATAACTTCTAGTTGGATAACTTCTGCGGATTGGTAGTTTCAGAATACAATTTAAGGCAACTGAAAAATTATACATATGTATATGAACCAGTTCTAAAGAGCCCTATAAGCATAGCAGCAGCAAATATTGTAGAATCAATGTATCAAATGGTATTTAAAAAATAGTTTTAGCAACTTCTGAAATGTAATTATAGGAGCAATAATTTAAAAACACTATGAGCTATAATAAACTATAATAATAATAATTAATGAATGAAATAAAATATTGGAAGTGAAATTATGAACAAGAATAAATCAGGATATATGTTTGTTTTTTTAAATATAAAAGAATTTAAATATCCCTGCAGGTACTGAATTGTATGTACAAATGCATCATTACTGTTGAGAATTTTAAGCTTAACAGCCGAAAATATTGCAAAATCATATATCAAACTTGTGGAATGGAAATTTAAAAACATTTTTGGCAAATTCTGTGATTTAATTATAGAAGCAATATTAATTGAAAACACTGACAGCAATAATAATGTCAATTAATACATAAAATTAAATCTTGGAAATATAAAATTATGAGCAAAAGATTAAATTAGCATAAATGTGTGTGTATATATATATATATATATAAATGAGTTATTCTGGAAGGTACTGAAAATTGCACATGTATATTGCTATAACCATAACCAAGGGCGGATCTAGAAAATCTTCAAGGGGGGGGGGGGGCGATTTTGGAAATCTCGGGGTTCAGTGTAAGGATGGATAGAGGAGATTATTCATTCCTTTTCAACAGTCCCTCCGCCCCCCTCCCTTTTTTTCAAACAGCAGGAACAACAACAAAAAAATGCTAGTGTAGTGATATTTAAAGTTTTACTAGCACATTTTTTCAATGCATATACGTTTATTCAAAGCCCTTATGAAAGGAACACAAGCTGACGTTTTTTTGCTTTCGCAAATCTGTCTATAATTTTTTCAAGGTCCAATGTAATATCTTTATGGATATGCAATAACGCTAATTCAGTGAGTCTATCATCACTCATTCTGCTTTTTAGCCAAGTTTTAACCAAGTTAGGATTTCCTTCAAGCTTTCTCAAGAAAAATGTAGGCTTGTAAATACATTTTCTAAATTTGAGTTGATATGTCTAAATTACAAAATAATAGCAATTATTAGTAATATATTTTCTAAAATTTTCAAAATGTAATACTAAATATGTACTAAAAAAACCATCAACAAGTATGTGCAATTTATATAAACATCTGTAATTATGAATGTTCTATGAAATGTTTCAGACTCCAGGTTTTAGCGTAAATGCTGCAGGAATTTACACCACGTGCTAAGGGTTGGCTAGCTGTCACCAGTTTGATAGGTAGAAGAAAAGAGCAGGGAATCTCTTTCCCATTACTCTGAGAATTAGCATCTCAACAATACTAAAGCACAAAGGGACAGGGGAAAGCATAGAACTTGAAGGGCGTTTAGGCTGGGATTCCAAGAACATAAAAAAATGGCTGGTCCCGGGGCACAAAGAGTAAAAACTCACTTAGGAGTGTCGTTGTAGTATCCACTTGAATCAGCCCAAGGGGGGGGGGGGGGGGCGATCGCCCCATCAACGTTGCAAAGATCGAAAAAATAGCAATGATAATTAAAAGCGACAATGTGGTAATTAACTTCCATCACATCTTGTTATATAACATTAAAACACATCTATAAAGGAATGGAACTAGATAACCACTAAGAAGCTATTTTAAGCCTATTTGTTTGTAATGAAATGAATTAAAGTTTAAAAAGTAATAAAACAAAAACTGAAAACTTACCGATGGAAAGACAGTCCCGAAATCTTCTTTCCAGGTCTGTTAGTGCATCCATAAGCAGAACAAGCAGGCATATTATTTCATTAACTGAAAAAATTTTACCACTTCACATAGCGAACGGAGTAAACGCTTCATAAAACCCCAATGTTTTGGGTAGAGTTTTCACCCGCCAGTTAAATTTCCGGTTACGGTTTTGGCGTCAGGATTCCCCTGGAAGAGCTTCTCCCTTTCTATTCTATCCTCCTTGGGTTAAGTGGAGTTATTTATGGAATTCTACGGTGAAATAGGACTTATGATGATTGTCCCATTCTTTTTTGTATTGTTATTTTCCAAATTTGTATACACGATTATTATTTTATCGATTTTTTTTTTTGTTGCAGGGGGGGGGGGATGTTGTGAGCCTGTTTGTGAATGGCTTCTATTGGATATCGGAATTTCAGAAGGGGATCTTCTACCTTCCCCCTACATACGTCCATGAATCATGTCCATAAATTTAAAAAACGCAATCTCATTAAAAAATAATCCCATCTCATTACAATTTTATTTTAAAAAACTGATTGAATACGATATTTGAAGTCGATTAAACAACTTTTGGAGTAACTGTTTGTTTTCGGAATTACTTTTTGAAGTCAATAAATGTTAGCCCAATTCTTTACTACGGTCCTGTGTACAAGATGCTTTTCAATATCTACGCCAGAAAATTCAAAAAAAACTATTTTGCACTAATTTCTTCACTATAGCTGCTAGGGAGCAAAAAAATTGCTTGTTAAAAAAAGTTAAAAGTTTGAGTAAAATATAAGTACAAAGTACAAAGATAAAACAACGTGAAAAAGCACAAATTCAGATTAAAATTAACGCAAATAGCTATTTCGAAGCTACAAATGGAGCCTCTTCATCACTAAATATGATGTTATGTTTGGGGTAAAATATGTTTGGGGGGGGGGGAATTAATGCCATTGACATTTTTATTGAAAATTCTTCATTTCCAAAATATTTTATTAATACCATACTACTGAAGAAAACAGGGATTCCACTTCTTGAAGCTCACAGTAGGGGGACTCGTGGCACCAGCTCACATAGACCAGCATCTCGTGTCCCAAGTTCCCAAATATATCACCTCTTTCCCCGACCTATAAACTTGACAGTTGGGTGAAGACTAGACCGGCGAACGTGTCTGAAGCTCGCAGTAGTAGTCTGAAGCTATTCTCCAAATCATGGAAAATATTCCAAATAGGGACAAACTGAAACGTTTTATAGATTATTTTGTAGAATAATGGACGGAAAATCCCCTTGTTACCCTTCAATTATGGAATGTTTATGGACAGCGACACAGGATCAATAATCCAATGGAATCATGGAGCTCACACAAACAGAATCATCGCTCTTTGAAAGAGCAATCGATTAAAGTAACCCATAAAGTTAGGGGCAAAAGAAATTGGCATCGCAGGAGTAAAGAGAAGAAAAGCTTATGCACAATTGGATGAAAAATTTGAAAACATTATGCAAGACTCCAGGTGGTCTTATAACCTATACAAGTGCTTGACCTCCCTAAGCTATGTGACAAAAATGGAATAATTTGGTAAACACGACAAGGGCAAGTTTACAGTGTGCAGCATAAAAAAAAAAGGAAGGGCAAATTGCCTGTATCTTTTAAACCTCCTGTGTCTTAACCCGTTGACTGCCAAACTACGAGATACCTCGTGGTAGGTGAACATGTTGAGAGACCAAGTTACAAGTTGTCTCGTTGCCAACAATTTTTCATTTTTCAATACATTTGTAGAAAGTTAGTAACTTTACTTAATAAAAGTTTTTGTACAATATGTTGAAATTAAATTGAACTATCGTCTGGTGATCCATAAACTGCAAACAGCGCTGGCAGTCAACGTGTTAACTGACGCTGTTAACACGTTGGAGGAGAAAAAGTCACAAGACTGGGATAAAAGCGTAAAGGGAAAGTTGATCATAAATCTCAACAAAATTACTTTATTTTAAAAAATCTCCACTTATCTATAATTTTGTTCAAAATAAGCAAAATAATCCAGCTTCGTCGTTTCCGCCCCCTTCAGGTGGGGGGCTTGGGACAAGAGAGTTGGACATTAATATATTTGTGAGCTTGGGACATCAGATACTGGTCTATGTGAGCTAAAGCCAAGTTTCCTCTACTGTGAGCTTCGAGCGCGGTACAGTCCTTAATTTTTTTGATGCGAGGAACCCTTTTTAAGAAATGCAGCCTTACAGCTACCAATTACCAAAAAGAAGGTAATCCCCGTCGTATAAGCCGATATTCTAAAAAAGACATTTCGTTTGAGAGACAGGCCGCGTCCTTACGTTTCTTTTTTGTTTGAAAATGTCGTTCATCTTTTTAATTTTCGTAAAATTAACTTTATAGAATCTACATGGAATTTAAAACCTAAGTAAAAATCCAATATCCGACAGAGGGATTTGCTTTGAATAAATTATTTTAACTTTGGACGCAGAATGCGCACAAAAACAGAGTTTTTTGATGATTTGAATATTTTGATGATTAAAACATTATCTTTTTTTAATAAACAGATCTTGATCAGAACTATTTTTACTTCAGAAGAAAAGAGGAGGGAAGAATATTTTAAAAAGTTGTTTTAGTAGATTTACCATTATACTGTGCATAACCTTCCAGAAAATCTTCCATAAAGTCTAAGGAGCACAGGGGAAAAAATTTGTTATAGTGTTTATTCAGGCACGGATAGAAGGGAAGAATCAATGTGTTCAATAACAAATCCTTTGAGAGTCGGGCATTATTAAATATTATATTGATTACGAATTAAATCTTGATCCTCTTCATTCCAAGTGTACCCAATTTGGTACATTTTAAAATACTGTTTATTAACTACTATTTGTGCAATTTGAAAGCTAAAACACCCAATTCTTTTTAAAATTAATCAACAGATAGTTTTCTTTGTTTTAAACATGGAAATTGGGCATTAATTGTTAATTAAACTAATTAATTAAAATTAAAAAAAAAATTTTTTAGCTGTTTTGTTTTGTAATTGTTTCTTTAAATCAGAGTACCAAAAAATTGCGTCAAAATTGTTTGCTCAGTTCTGGGGTCTGAAGAGGTTAAAATAGTCTTAGCCGAATACCGAATATTCGGCTTTTTTTAATTATTTAAATGGCTGGAAAATCTAGTAACGTTTCCCGCGGTTTTCTGGATACCGGATGAAAGCTTCTGTCCTGTAAGAACTGGTCAGTTCACATAATGCTGAAAGACATTTCGCGCATGTTATGGAAAAATTAGAGCCTGTGAAGGACGAAAATAATGAAAGGCCAAATTAAGAAAAGTCTTTCACGACGTTTATTAAAATCATGTTTTCAGAATAAGATACAAGATTTGTTAAAAGTTGCATGCTCACAAACATATGAAATGATACATTCATAGTCCCATGTCGCCTTCATCAGTGCCATACAATATTTCCTCAAGATGTCCCATCTAAAAGAGAAACATAAGCATTTTAACACATTCGCTGCCGATCACTTTAATTATGAACCCTTACATCACGTAGTATCAGGAGACACACATAACATCCAATGCGGATTGAACCAGATTGAAGTAAAGAAGAAGCTTTCCCTCCCGCGAACGGGTGGCCTGTTACTGAGACATCACTCACACCACGCTTAAGCCTCTAACGCTCGCTGACTGTCACTTAGAGATGAATCTTTACGTAGTAAACACATCTGAAATGCCAATTGCAGCGGAAAGCAATTGAAACGGCTCAGCTTTTTCCGCGCGAGCTTGGTGGCTGGCTGACTGAGACATCACTTAACCCAACGCTGTACACTATCGCAGGTGGTTGGCACTGTAGCAAGAGATTGACACCACGCGCTGGCGCGTGGTCGGCAGCGAACGTGTTAATTTGAAACGACAACAGTACAGTTTGACCACGGAATTTTGACGCTTTTGCGCATGGCAGAAAAGAACGAATCCGTTCGAGCTTTGGGGAAGTTCGTTTTGCAGGCGCGTTTATTTTTTACGCGAATCAGAATGTTTGCGTCCCTGTTTGTTAAAAGCAACTAAATTTAAAAACTGGCACATAGCATCAGTTCGGAAGAAATCAAGTATGCTAACGAACTAGAACGAGGAAAAAAACGACACATTCCTTATACCAGCAGTTCCTCCCTTGAACACGAACGGATTCTTCTTGGCACTCTGCCAGGCAGATCGCTTCGATTGATGGTAGAACTGTACAGCTTTAACCTTTTCATGCCAACCGGGACTTATGTCCTACTGGCAGTTTCAAATGACCCTACTGAATATGCGTAACTAAAAATTTCTTCGTAATTTTCGATTCTATTTTTACACGGTTCTATTTAACTTTATTTGTCACGGAAGTTTGTTACGCGGTTTTCGACACACTATTGCTGCTTAAATTATCTTCAAACTTTGCACACAAGCTTATCTTCGATGACAGTACTATATTCCATCCATGTTATAATTTATTAGAACGTTAATTAGAAAAAAAAATTAATTTTGGCTCTGAGGAAATTATCAGAATTAATATTTGTCGAATGGCAACGGTAGCTTTGTTTGGATAATGCAGCGATGTTATTTAACTTGATTTGTAGCAGAGTCTGACAAAAAGGAAATTATCCCATAAAAAACGAGTAAAACCGTGTAACTTAAAACATTTTTTATCTCTTATTATCAGTCATTATTTTAGCATTACTGGGACTTGGGTCGCAATAAAACATGCCAATGGGCGACATATCCCACAAATCCCTCCTCCACCTGGTGGTTTATTTCATCTTTATATCATAATATCGATTTTTTTTTTTTTTTTTTTTTTTTAGGTGATACATTAAAGTGCTTGTTTTACTTTACTTTTTTCTGAGGAAAAAGTCGATAGTGAAAGGGTTTTTTTAAACCATTAACACAAAGACATGGCCAAATCTATTATCATTCGCTTAAGGGCAATAGTGGCATCATCGTCACCATGAGAACACCACATGCCCCTCTTTCAGACCCTGCTACAGAAGGGCATACCGAGATTATATATTATATGTAACGCGGCTACATGTAACGCGATATAGGGCAAGTGCCCCGGTAGTGGACGCAGTTAAGAAAATTTTCGTACTCTTTTACGTGGCAAAATTTTTGCAAGGAACTTACATCAATATTTGCATATTTAGCTTAATCGCCAACTATTTCTCTAAAAAATAATTACCTATACAATGTCATTTGATGAAAAATTATGATTTTTGCGTCAAATGTACTAAACGCTTAATTTGTATCTATAGTGGACATTTATAAGACACGTATTTGCATTAGTAGTGGGCAGAAATTAATATCTATTTTATGCTGTTAACTTTGAGAAATAATTTTAAAAATGACTAAGGAACCATTCATAAATTATGTCACGGTTTTTCCTATATATACGCCCCGAATCCCCTAACCTTCTTATTGATCGGCTTTAGTAAAGAGCAGCAAATGTGACCGATGTGGAGGCAGCTATTAAATATTATGATCCATGTACTGGCATAGATGCGCCACGCCAACTTTAGTTCCATTAACCAGCACTAGGAATCGTTCGCTATAGGTTCTGATAATTTCATTCAAGTTTAATATCACATTTGCTTATTTCAAGAGCTTAAAGATCTAAGTGACCACTAGGGGTCTGGTGGAGAAAAGTGTCCACTACCGGGTCATTTACCTTATATAGCCTTATTCTGTAAAATGTATATAGCCTGTATCTTTTAAAAATGGAGTTAATGCCTCCAAGACAAAATTGTTTTATTGTAATTGCTTGAGAAACCGTGACCATGTCAGCTTTTATCTTTTAGATCTTTTCAAAGCTAAATTCGATGTTTTAATCAATTTTGTGTAATTAGTGTGAGGAAGACAATGTATGGGGGGGGGGGGAGGTAATATTATTTAAGTTGATAAAATATAATAAAACAAAATGTTATAATTGATAAAATTCACTTACTGTATACATTGTTTAAAATATTGTAAAAATGAAGCCCTTTTCCCCCCTATCGGTATACCCTAACTAAATAGCTTATTTACGTACAAGTTTTGATACTAAATACAGAAATATACTTTGGAAAAATTGTTTGCTGATTTTATTACACAGCTCCATAAAAAGGTTTCCTTGTAATTTTAAAGCCCGTGAATAGAAGTTCCATTTCTATTTTGCAGTTAACGTTTTCTGAATATCCAAATAAAATCATTTTTCCCCAACCCAGATCATCGTTTTAAAATTTAAAAAAAAAAATCAATACTTACTCTTGCAGCGAAATAAGAGCAAACTTCATAATTGGCGAGTGTCAAAAATGTTGTAGACAAATCTTGGTATATGAACAGAAGTTCTTCACTGTAACTTCCGAAAGCGTCCCTTAAATACAACAAAAAGGTCTTATAAAATTAATACACACTATATAAATCATTAAACAAACAGTATTTTTGTTTAATGATTCAACGTAGCCTCAATCATTTATGTCAGTTTCAAACTATACAGACCAAACACAAACAGGATAATTATTATACGTATAATCGAGATTTTAATAAGCTCATAAAAGCTCAGCTTTGTGAAATGAGTCAAAAAAAAAAGTTTGACGATGAGTGATCTAAAACACTTTTTAAGTGTTCTAGTTTAAAGAATTATAAACCATTTAGAAGAAACCGAAATAAAAAAACTGAAGAAAGTTTTCTCAAAACAAAAAAAAAAATTAAAGAACTCTTGAATGTTTTTCCTGTAATACATATGTTAAAAATTCTATGTATTTGTTTTACAGCAAAGATAAATGGCGATTTCATAAATTTTCAAAACTTTCTGCGAACAACCAGATATTTTGAGGCAAACGTTCATGCAAACGCTCAAACAAGCAAAAACGTATTTAACACTAGATTTCACCAGGTCGTTTTCAACCATTTTCAAACTTTCCTTTTACACCAAGTTGCCACTAATTATACTAAAACTTTCAGTCACATTAAAACTTGTCCTACTTATCGTGTATTAGGAAAAGCCAATGCAATTGAAAGTTGTACTATAATTAATAACAAATGATGCAAAATGGAAGCTTCGAAACAGTCAAAAAGACTGGTCGGGTAAATCTAGTGTTAACCGTGTATTTATAAAAGACTATTGTACCCAAAAAACACAAATGCAGGACTATTTTGCCAAAAATTTTATTAAAAAAAGTTTACTAACTCTATGAATTCTTGAAGCTTTATGAGATCGTTTTTTTTCGTGTTTAAGTCCTTCTCATAATGCGCTTTTGCCAACAGCAGCTTCATTCGCAAGATATTGGTGTTCCCCAAGACATTTTCTTGCATTTTTAGTAATTTTTTCAAAGTTCGCGCCTTTTCGTCATCCAGTTCTGTACCTGAAAAATAAACTAAAATAATTGTCTGGGTATTAATTTAAATGCTTTGTATAACCTCCTGAGACCTGGCATCCAATAAAATGAGCGTTTTACTTTCTCCCTGTTGTGACAGATTTTTTTTTTTTAGCAAGCAAGACCTGGACTGGAATTATAAAGGAGGAATAGGAAAGCACTTTTTAAGTTTGAGAATTCGAAAACCGTAGTTTATTTATTTACAGTATGGCAGAGAACACTAATTCGGCGCTCTCGCGGTTGTTTTGATTTTCATATTTTTTTCTTTTTTAATATTGTTCTAGGATTTTTATACAAGCTTGATCAATTTTCTTATGTTATAAGTAATGAATAAATTTTTTTGTTTATCTGTTTTTGTGTAAGTATCGCATAGTTCTACTGCAGTTATGACCTCAACATACATTCAAATGGATGTGTCCACAGAAAAATTTAAAAATGCAAGTTTATTAATTTTTTGAAAAACATCACTTTTAATGCCCAATTGTTCAGAAACACTAATAGTTGAGAGAATATGTGTATTTTATTTTGCTCGGGCCTCAGGAGGTTAATACTAGTACATAGGCAAGGGTTACATTGCCCTTTCGCACTGCCTGTCGCGCCATACGTGCCAACAAGAAACGCGCTGTAACTCTGAGATACCCACGCTGCACATGCCAATGTCTTGGAACGTTTCAGAAACTATAATTATAGCGATAAGATGACATTGTACGTCCATAGGATGCTTGTAGATTTGACCTTCTACTCAAAATGAGAGTAACATGACACATTCATGTGTAATTTGATAACATAAATCCCTCATAAACGTAGAGGGGAAAACAATGTTTCCGTGTCTTATGCTTCATGGCGGCTCTTTAACCCCTTCCCTCTAGCTCCTGTGAAAATGACGGGCTGGAGTGTTTAAAATTTCAAAATAAAAACAAATAAAAATTTATATATTGTTTATACAAATATTTTTATACTAGCGGTACCCGCACGGCTATGCCCGCGTTAAAAAAAAAAAAAAGACCAGTCGGTTCGCCATTGTGTACACAGTGGTAACTTTTTTAGGTGTAAATTAGGTTATTTTATTAAACTGTATAGCATTCCACATAATTAAAAATTATCCGCCTACGGCTATCAACCAGCGATCCTACACATTTAAGCATTTTTTTTACAAAACACACACAATAAAAGAGGACAAAAAAAAGAAAGAAACGAAACAAAACGGAAAAGAAAATATTTAAGAGAAAACGCGTTTTTGTTTACAATAATAAAATTACACGTTAATTTAAAGCACAAATGAGCAATAAAATGCAGACATATGTTTCGGGATTGCTTGGAATCCCTTTTTCAATGCGACAGGGAGCTTCTAGATGCAAAACATCCAAATGATTTGTGCTTTAAATTAACGTGTAATTTTATTATTATTGTTTACTTGCACAAAGTTAAATTATTTTTATGCGTTTTTGTTTGTTTAGTTCAAGCACCCACACAAAAAGAGCGATTATAATCTATTAGAATAGTTTTAATTAATAAATTTTTAGTATAATTAGTTTTTATCTATTATTCATTGGCTGTAAAACAGAAAGGCGAAATTTTGTAGCTTGCAGAAACTAACAGCAGCAGGAAAAGCTTTGAAAGCGGAAAAACCTTTCATCAGACCCCAAACAGGCAAATAACATAGTAATGATTAAACTTTGTGCAAAGTAATAGAAATAAAATTTCACGTTAAATTAAAGCACAAATGAGCATTAAAACGCAGACATATGTTTCGGGATCGCTTGGAATCCCTTTTTCAATGCGACAGGGAGCTTCTAGATGCAAAACATCCAAATGAAGTTAAATGTTTGCTAATTCACTGGCAGAAATTAAATAAATAAAAAATCGCTATAAAGAACAACATTTCTTTAAAAAAAACCCCTGTGCAGTATTTTAATTAGTTTAAAAAATAAATAATCAAAATTCCCCCCCAAAAAAATAATAATTAAAAATCGGCTGCTCCACAAAATGATGAAAACCTCAAGAAATAAATATTAATTCGTTAAAAAAGAAAAGGATCATAAGCCATTCGGCATGGTAACAATTCAAATAAAATTAAAGGTAATTACCGTGAAAAAATAATTTCGAACTACAGAGCAAAACGCTAATAACTTTTTTTTCAGTTAGTTTAGAGGCTTCGCATTTTAGCACGAAGGACAAAACCCTTTCTGGGAGTTTTTTACGCGCTTTTCAACGGTATCAAGTTAGAAACGATGCAATAATTCTGTTCGGTGTTGTGAAATGATTGTATGGTGGCGCCCCCAAAGTGAAGCGAAAATAATTCTGTAACGCGAGAGTGGATTTCCACACTCTCTCTCTCTCTACACGAGAGAGAGAGAGTGTGGAAAGCACGCGAATAAAATGGAGTTGTTCTTAAGTCTCTGCCATCTGATTTGTGTTGTGAATTACATTAAGTGTGCGTAGAATCGGCGAATTAACATGGTCCGTCGCGAGCCGGAGGTGGCTGGGACCGAAGAACAAAAATTTTGAAAATAGTGCATCGAAAATTAATTGAAAACGAAAGCGATAGTCTTGTGTTGTTCAGAGTTCAAGTTTGGGTTTCACGGAGATTCAGTTGTTATTGTTACTTGGTGAGAGGATAGTTATTCAAATTTTATGATATTGATATTGTTATATCTAGTGTTTTAAGACGTAATTAATTTGTGTTTTATTAATTTCATTTGTGATTGAGTTAATTTTTGTGAAAATGAGCATTACTAAGTTTAAAAAAGAGGAGTTAAAGGCTATTGCCGAGGAGTTAAAATTACCTATACCTGATAATGCTAAAGTTTTAGATTTAAGAGAGTTAATACAGGAGAGTGAGATTTATAAAACAGATAAAGAATCGTATCAAACTATTGTTGACTGTGTACTTGAGGAAATAAACGAGAGAAAAGATAAACTTGAGCGGGAAAAATTAGAAAACGAAAATCGACTAGAATTTGAGAGAATTAAACTGTCCCAGTTGGAAAGAGAATTAGAAACTGCAAAATTGTGTGAACAATCTCGAGAGAGTGAGCCATCACAAAATGACATTAAAACAATCGGAACAGAGTGTAATGTAGAGAGTTTGATTAAGAGTATTAAAACTCTAACTATTCCGATTCCTCAGAGAGCCGAGTCATTTAATTTATTTTTTCAGTCGATTGAGAAGGCATTTAAAACCAAAGATGTTCCCGAGAAATTAAAACCCGAAATTCTTTTAAATATCCTTGGAGAGAAAGCGTGTAATTTAATGGTTTATCTTCGAGAAGAAGATTTGAGTAATTATGATAAACTTAAAGCCATAGTGTTAAAGGAGTTTCAACCAACACCCCAAGAATGTCTAAATCACTTTAAAAAGGCGCAAAGGTTACCCAATGAAAGTTATGTGCAGTTCGCATCTAGATTGAGTGCAACCTTTGAATACTATTGTCAGTTACGGGAGGTAAAAGACTTAAAATCAATTTGTGAATTAATAGTGTCAGATAAAATAATCGAGACGTTGGATAGAGAATTAACTACTCATATTGGCGTAAAACAAGGAGAGACGTGGTTTAAACCACATGAGTTAGGCCGAGAATGCGATATTTTCAAATCGTCGAAGGGAAAAATTAAAGGAGAACAAACGGCGTTATGATGTCAGTAATCAAAATAATAGTCGTGGGTCAAAAAATACTTCAAGTGTTTATCTGTCTTCCGTTAAAAATGCGAAATGCATCGTAAATAGTTGTAAAACAAAGGAATTCCACCCGCTGTATTTGTGTCCTGTGTTCAAATCTCTTAGCGTTGACGAAAGAATAGATATCGTGAAAACTAATTGCTTATGTTATAAATGTTTTTCCTCAAATTGTTTCGTTAAGAAGCCGTGTAGAGCTAAAAATTGTTTTTGTGGGAAACCGCACAATAGATTAATTCATTATCCCAAAAGAGATAACTTTTCTGCCCAGACACAAACAGCAACAGGAGCCAATGATTCGACGCCGTTGAATCCAAATGCACAGGGCTAGTTCATTTCTTCAGGGGCGGACTGGGAAGAAAATTCGGCCCGGGCATATTTCAAACAGACCGGCCCTTGGGAGGGCAGGTATTTTGCAGATTGCAGGAACTAAAAATATTGTCAGTAAATATGTCGATATGTATTAAAATATTAAATGTTTACGCGACAGTTATTTTTCTTATTCAGCATGGAAGTGTAATGATATGTAATACAGTCTAGGACCATACATTCGGAATCCCAAAAGACCCAAAATCCGGAACTTCTTCAAAAAAAAAAAAAAAAAAAAGCAGGAAATATTTTGCGCCGTGTTTTTTTTTTTTTTTTCTTTTTTCTGGAAATATGTTATTTTAAAAAGAAGGAAAATAAAATGCAATGAACATGTTTAAGATCGGAAATGTGCAGCTCGAATTTATTTCTCGATTTTCTGAAAAGGGTTTGTTTAGCGATTAGAATTAGAGTGTTATTAATTGTTGCTTTAATTGTGAGTTAATATCATTAAATTTTGCTTTTTTTATTTCTTGTTGTTTTATTACATTTATTTTTTTAAGATGAGCTCTAATTTTCTCGCAATACAGAACATTCGCAAAATTGAAATTCGGCGTTTCTTGCATTTTCCCGATCGTCTGATCTTTTACTGCAATTGGGTAACTAGAGAATATAAAATCATATCAGAAATTACCGGAATTCTTTTCTTTTATTGTTAAGAGATTAAAATAATATCGGGAAAAGTCTAGGTTTTTCGATGTTTTGCCTTCGAATGTAAGCCAACTCCAACTTCGTTTTTTGTGATAATTTCATGACTTATAGGTGGTATACGATAACCAAAAACAGTGGCGTAGCTAGACCCCAATTTGGGGGGGGGGGGGGGTGTCGATTTCTCGCAGTTAATTTTACGAAAACAATTGGTGGAATTGATGATTGAAAAAATTATTATAAATGGAGTTTCTAACCAGACTCATTTTAATGTGAAAATTGAAGGGAAAAAACATATTTATGAACTTAAAAGTAATCTGATTTACGTTTTTATATAATTTTCGCTTCAGACAGAATTTAACTAGAACTGAAGCTGTTTTAGGGGAAAATACAAGAGAAAAATACAATATTCTGTTAAAAATTAAACACTGATCAAGTTTACGTGCCTTGGAAAGGATGGTGATTAACGAACAAGACAATTTCTGAATCTCCAGTCTGAGTGAATACAATGGAAAGAATAAAACTGTTAAGTCAATCCAAATGTTTTAAAAAATTGCTAATACAGAAAGTTAGATATGCAATAAAACAAGAATACCTTTAACAAAAAACAAAAAATAAATAAATAAATAAAAATAAAAATAAAACTAACCAAACTTAACGAATTTACAGGAATAAAGATTTGTGTCACATAGAACAGAGAACTATTTTTAATCTCAACTGATAACTTTTTTCCCCATTATCATTTTCAACCTACTTTCCCGTCAAAGTTTTAAACAAAGTTGCTATGAACTAGCTTACTGGAAGAAGCTCTCAGAGTAAAAGATTTTTTGATTTGAACAACCTTTATTCATTTTCGAACAGCTCAAAAAAGAAAAAAAATTAACATAACCCTTACGGGGAATTTTCAATCTTATACAAATCATGATCTAACAGACGGATTTGCTTGAAACAAACTTCATCGGAAAGATTTTACGACGTAGAACATGTACAAATACGAAGTTATATCGGAACTAAGGGAGCCTATTTTCATATGAAATTTTTTCCTCGGGATTTCTAAGGATATTTTTGAACGAATAAATGAGTGAATAAATTCTAAAATAAATAAATGAGTGAACTAATGGAAAAATAAATAAATGAGTGAATAAATACATTAATGAGTAAATGAATGACTGAATAAATAAAAGAATGAATGATGAGTGAATGAATATGTATAAACCGTTGAAAAAGGTATTTGAAGTAATAAGAACTAAAGCTAAATGAGAAAGAGAGATAGCTGGATTATGAGTTTGAAGTTGGTTTTTAACGGACAGTAGGCTCGTATAGTTCTGAACGGAACTTCTTGTTAGATAATGCATTAGCACTAAAAGCGGCAAAAATAAAATTACCTTCAGGAAGTGTCTAGTGAAACGAATTCTGATTCAGCAGATTGTACTTCTTCAGAGGACATCAACTTTCTCTTTTTATAACAATCATCATCAATTCTCTTTCGAATTAAAAAAGCTTGTAATAGGTTTATGCTCGCTTCAATATTGCCTCTCATTCAATGCACTTCTCTAAATATATTGGGTTGGAATTCTGAAAAAAAAAAAAAAATGCGCAGGACAGACCGACCCACCGATGCGTAAGGGGTGGAGGTGGTGGATACAGCTTTCACGAGAGGAAAGTGGGTGGGCTCGAGCTCATGGTAAAATATTCATATAACAACCTACAGGCAAAGTAAACGACCATTGGGGGAAAAAACCATTTAAATTAGAACAGTTTATGCTTAAAGAACGGGATAAAATAGCCATTTTATGGCTACAGTACCATTTGTTAGGGGAGAGGAGAGATTGAGAAAAAGAAACTATCATTTTATCTCCCACTATCTCTCCATCTTCTGTTCTACGCATCTGTTTCTGTATATGCAGCTGAGGCGTTATTATTGAATGGTCAGTAGGGTTTAGTTGAAAGTGGAGAGCAATTAACGCAATTCCTGGTGGTGCTTGTAAAAGGAAGAAGTCATAAAAGGGTCTTTCTTCCGCTCTGGGCATGAAACGTAGTAAAGGACTGTTGGTAAAATTGCTAAACGAAGGAGCATTGTGAACAGTCATGGGAAAGATTCTAGTTTAGATAAATTTATTGTTAAAAGTTCGGATTGCTTGCATTTGAAAGCTATTTCCAGCTTCCTTTTTTTTATTCTAATAATATTTCTTTGCTAGTCTTGCGTGTTCAACTTTACTTTCATTTTCAATTTTCTCCAGACTAGAGACCCATATCTAATATTAGTAGGTCTCATAACTGCAAGAGCTGCACTGAATATATTCTAGTTTTAAATTCTACTGCGAATCAAAACCTTCCCGAAAATGCTGCCAAACCAAAGATTTTCCAAAATTTTTCATGCATTTTAGCTCACCGGAATTAATCTCAACTGGAGCATTTCATGATAGTTTAAAAATATATATATTCTTTGCTTAAAATTAAAAGAAAATCATTAGAACCAATTGCGATAGCAACAAAAAGCCTACATTTAATCGATGTACTACATAAAATCATTTCAGGTTCGGGCTTGCAAGGTATTTAAGGGAGAAACCGCTAGGAAAGTGGTACGATTAGGGGTGCAAGTTTGTCACTCCGTGAATTCCCTCGATTTCTAAAGCTGTTTCCTAAAATCTGCGATTTTTTAAAAAATATCACGATTTGTGCGCAAATTGTTTAAAATTTGACACTTATTTTGTTTTTTACTTACACTTTAACGGCAATTTATACTGTCTGAAGCTTTAAAATGTATAACAGATGTACTAAACTTTTAGAAGAGTTCATCAATAGAAAAATAACTATAAAACTAGTTATAGATAATTCCCCTCATGTTTAGAGGAAGTTTTTGATCCAAATCAATACAAATATTTAAATGTTTTTGACGAAGTTGACAGTTGTTCCATTGTTAGTTAACAATAACCCTATGATACCCCCCTCCCAAAATGAGTTACACGTTGAAGGAGGGCAATTCAACTCTGGAAATTCAAGAGAGAAAGTGTTCCCAACCTGTCCAAAGTGGCAATACGATGTTTGTCAGTTCCGTCTAATAGCGCAGATGCTGAACGGTCCTTTTCTACATATAAAAACGTGTTAAGTGATAACGACGAAGCACTAAAGAAAATAATTTAATCATATGCAATATTTTGTACCAAAATGCTGCACATTTAATTAAATACCTAAAATATTGCATAAAATTGAAAGTATAGTAGTAAAATTATTCCTTTTTTATTTAAGAAAATAAATTTAATTGGAGATATTCTAGTTTTTATTATATTATATTTGTGTTCTCGCGAACATTTCGTGCAATTTGCCGCGAATTTCCGGCTCTTTTTTCTGCGACAAACTTGCAACACTAGGTGCGACCTAGTACGACCCTGTAACCCAAAGGCCCCAAAATTGATTTTTTTTTTTTTTTTGCATTTTATCGCGCTTTTTTTTTTCGGTGTTCACTCTATTCAATTGTTATTAAAAAACATATTTTTAGAATAGTATAAAGCGTAAAGAGGGTTAAGGTCTCAAAAAAAGTTTTCGGACACCAACATTTCGGTGGGGTCCCTCTAAGTCTCTAAGTATCTAAGTCAAAATTGGGGGGGTTGTCCCCCCCTTATCTACGCCAGTGGCCAAAAATACTATAAATAAGCAAATGCTAATAAAAACTTCCAGAGCAAATTATATGAGTTCTGATGCTACTTACTACTTTTTTTGAATGAGAACCCAAAATCTGGAAAATTCCGAAATCTGGAAAGATGGCCTCCCAGAGAGTTCCGATTTTGAGGTCCCATACTGTATACAAATTAGCTGTTTACAGTCGCCGCACTTTAGGGCGTTGCGCAGTGAGACAATCGGCTGAGACAACTGGCCGGAGAGAATTTCTCTGGGGCCGCCCCTGAGAATTTGCATCACCTGGATGGAGAAATTCTCAGGGCTGTATTTTGTAGCTTGTAGGGATTAAAAATATTGTCAGTAAGTATTTAGATATGTATTTGAATAATATTAAGTGTTTACAAGATAGAGTAATTTTTCTTATTCACCATAGAGGGCCAATGATACGTAATATATTAATTAGCTGTTAATAGCTGCCGTCCTTTAGGGTGTTGCGCCGTGAGGCAATCGCCTCGCCGCCTTAGGCTCCCCCGCCTGCACTGCTCATAATTAAAAACATCAATTTTGCGGCTCTCAAAAGTTTGCATAACAGACGGCCGCCCAGGTTTTCTATATGGACGAGCCGGCCCTGAGAATTTCTCAAGCCAGCCTCGAGATCTCGTCCATATAGACGACTCAGGCGGTAGCCTAAAGCGCAAAACTGGTGTATTTTATTTATTCATTTTCAAAATTTAAAAATAAAACATAATCATTTTTGCTCCCCAGGCAGCCGTTTAGTTTGTCTATAAGGGACCAGCTGGCCCTGAGAAATTCTGCCCCCTCCCCCTTGTGGCCCAACGGCCAGACCCTAGAGATTTTGCCCCATTGCTGCATTGCACTCTCTGAAGCCCGGGTTACTGCAAAGTTTTGGTCCCCGTTTTTTTATGAACATTGTAAAAGCTGTATACTTTATTTAAAAAAGATAGATATTTTACGACCGGCCCAGGTTGGACCGGCCCACCGGGCATTTGCCCGAATGCCCGCATAGCCAGTCCGCCGCTGCATTTCTTTATGAAGCGCTTCACCGATGTGGTCCCTCCGGTTTCTCCCTGTGACGTCACTGTGCTGACTGACCACCTTGGAGAACCTAGGAGGTGTCTAGAAGGTGCCCGGGTGCTTGGACGCTGAGAAAAATATAATTAGAAATATTTTTCCTTGCGTCCATATCAATAATTTTCTGAAGTTAAATTTTAAAATGTTTGGGTTTCGTGAGAATGCAGTTTTTTGGCATCTGGTTGCTCTCTTGCCTGGAGTATTGCTGGTTTTAATTAGCAACCACTCTCAGGCGCAACAGGGGTGTTCCTGTTTGTTGTGGAAACTTCCTGTTTTTTCGACCTTGTTTACAAAAAAAGGGTTGAATGTTCTCGAATGTTCTCAGTATAATGTTCAACTGATTTAACGAATTAGATTCCGTGGGAATTATTTTTACTCACGCCCAAAAATGTAGTTAGCAAATAATATTTTTAAAATTTCCCTTGAACCAGTAATTTTTGTGGGGAGGGGTTTTTATACCACGCCCAAAATCAGTTTCCCTCGGATGTGTGTTTTTTTTTTTATCTTTCAAGAAATAAGAAGAGAGATGGAGTTATAAAAAAACACTAAATCGCGTCAGCACGAGGCTCAGTTCGCCAGCTCAAAAAAAATTACATTTCAGCAGTTTTTTGGCCTTCTCGTATTTTTTTTAGAAAGCAGATGCTCTAAGCTCATTGCAGTTATACATTAACATGTCATCCTGTGCGGTAGCAACATGCCGGAATACTCATAAAAATACAAAAGGTAAAGGTATAACGTTTCATTCATTTCCAAAAAAAAATTGTTTACTGTGCAAAGAATGGCTCAATAAATGCCGCCGCCAAGATTCTGTGAACATTCAGTGTGCCAGAATATGCAGCAATCAGAGGCTGATTATGAAGATGATATGAAAAATCGCTTGCTGGGACTCCCGATGCGGAAAATTCTAAAATCTGATGCTGTGCCGAAGATTGATATTTCTTCTGCTACCTCTGAGAGTAACTCCCTTCGAATGCAAAGGCTGAAAAAACGAAGTACGTTAAGCACAGCTTTAGAGAAATTAAACAAGGTGAGCCCAAAAAAGTTATCATCAGAGTTCAAAGCTAAAGAAAATATAGATTTTCTTGACCATGACAATCTTGAAATTTTGATCTTAAAAAATAAAATAGAAGCTCTAGAACATGAGTTAAAACTTACATAAAATGACAGAAATAGAATTAGAAAAGAATCTCTTCGGCGAATGAAGCGTTTAAAACTAAAAAGCAACATAATTTAGAAACAAAACTTAGTCGTATGTTCTTTAACACGCAAATACAGGCATTAAAGAGAGAATCGCAAAAAATAAGATGGACTCTGGAAGACATTTCTCGTTGCATAGTTATTCGCGCTGTGTCTGCGAAAGCTTATGATTTTTGGAAATTTAAGATGCAGATTCCACTGCCTAGCGCAAGCACTTTGAAACGTTGGTGCACAAAATTTTCTTGTGAACCTGGTTTACAAAAAAATGTTTTGTTGCTGATGAAGATGAATTCGGAGAATGCAACTAATTTAGAAAGAATGTGTGTTCTGAGTTTTGATGAGATGCATGTGTCATCAAATTTATGTTACGACACTGGAATGGACGAGATTCTCGGTCCGTTTAGAAAAGTGCAATTTGTCCTTTTAAGGAGATTGTTCTCGAACTGGAAGCAGCCAGTTTATTATGATCTCGAAGTGAAAATGGACAAAGAGTTACTATTTAGAATCATAACACAATTAGAAAACATTAATGTAAGCGCCAAAGCAATAGTCTCCTATTTAGGAGGTTGCGGAACGCTTTGGAAGGA
This sequence comes from Octonoba sinensis, assembly GCA_038502835.1. NCBI lineage: Eukaryota > Metazoa > Arthropoda > Arachnida > Araneae > Uloboridae > Octonoba > Octonoba sinensis. The sequence goes on from CM076604.1 coordinate 70,674,280, forward strand.
ATTAAATATAACACTGCAGCAAAGCTTCTTTTTCAATCCTGTAAAAAGCTCTTCAAAAATTCATGTGTTCGCAGATATGCCCCACTACATAAAATTACTCAGAAATCACTTTTTAGATAGTGGTTTGCTTTTAAAAGATGGGACAAAAATAACAACTGCAATTATTGAAGAACTACTGAACAAAGACAATGGCGAAGTTCAGCTATGCCACAAACTGAAACCAGCCTATTTACATGTTAAAGGCCGAAAAGTTACCCCAGCAAAAACATTGTTTTCAGCTACTGTAGCAACAGGCATATTAAGATTACCTGGGAATCTTAAAGCTTGTAATTTTTTCAAATTGATCGACAGTTTTTTTGATATAATGAACAGTAAGCATCACGATCCACCACCAGGGAAAAATTTGCGAGCGGCATTTGGAAATCCAAAACATTTTGCTGAGCAAAAAGATATTTTACTTAAAGTAAAAGAAGAGATAAACGATATGAGAGTTACAGACAGGGAAGAAAGGGCTCCTACCATTCCAGAAAGGAATTATAATTTCTATAAATTCTCTATTAGCTTTACATGAAGATTTAAAGTGCGATGGAGTAAAATATCTGCTTACTGCTAGGCTCACGCAAGATGCCTTAGAAAGCCTTTTCAGTCAAATACGAGGACTTGGACGATTTGATGATCACCCAAGCCCTTCAGAAGTAATTAAACGGTTGAAACATTTATTAATGTGTAACAAGCTCCCTAATTTATCAGCCAAAGTAAACACAGAATTCCAAAGCGAGAAAGAAAGTGCCTATTTAAGTGCTGAATTGCTCAAAAATTCTTTTGAAAATGAGTTTCAGGAGAACATTGTTGCAGAAAATTCAAATGAAGAGTAATTCCCCTTCTCACAGACTATCCCATTCCAATGTCTTGGGAAATCGAAATGATGAATCCGGCTGAAAATGAAAATATTGAAACTTTGGAAAAAGAAGCGTTAGCCTACATCGCTGGATATATTGCCCATAAGGTTAGGAGCGTCGATAGCTCCTTAGGAACAATATCGGCCAAATCTCAACAAGAGGATGATCATTTAAAGTGGACTAAAATGTTGTCTTTGGGCGGACTTACTCTTCCATCATCTTCTTGGATGAACACCGTTTACGAGATGGACAGCATATTTCGGTGTGTTCATGGATCCTCTTTCCGAAAGGGTAAAGGAGTCATTCAGGAACTTATTAATGAACTTCAAGAACGTTTTAAGACAGTTGAAAAAAGCGCAATTCGGCTGTTCTGCCGTTTGAGAACATTTATAAGGATCCGGCAAATCAACAGAAAAAACTTAGTTTCAGCCAAGCGAAAAGAAATGCAGAAAGTTCAAAAATGGGTGTAATCGAAAAAGATAAAAACTTGAATCAAGTAAGCTCCTTTTTTTTTTAAATTCCAAATTTAGTGTCCTTAATGATATTATGTTGGTACACAAAATTTTAGAAACAAAGAATCTAAGTCATTATCCCTTTTTTAATTTGTATTTTAATTTGCATTGTACTAAAAGAAATGTTCTTTTTCTTTTTTTTCAACTTCTTAGAACTTCATTTTTGTCTGTATCAAAATTGAACCAACTACTCTTTATTGCTCTTAAGTATATTACAACCCCCACATAACTCCAAAATCTGTTTGCGTTTGAAAAAAAAAACTCTTTTTTTATCAATTTTGTTCTTAGCAGTACGCATTTTTTCTCCTGCGATCTCTGTCTTGTCAGCATGCCTACGTCATCACTTGTTTCCTCCCGGTTCCACGGGAGAGAAGCGAATGAACTAGCCCTTAATGCACATGCTTACGTCAGTCAGAATCAGGGAGGGTCAGCAAATATTGCCTTCCCCCAAATTGAGAGCGAGAGAAATGCATCAGTAGTGGCTACGAGTTTTTTGCAAAACAAAACAAAAACAGTTTTATTGAGTACTGTGCGATGCTTAATACGAGACAGATACGGCGCCAGACATGAAGTGAGATGCCTCCTAGACGGAGGAAGCGAGTCAAATTTTATAACGAAGGATTGTGCGGATAGATTGCAGTTGAGGAATGAGAAAATTAATTTACTTGTATCTTGTTTAAATGATTCATCAATGACGGTTAATGGGTGTGTTATGGCAACCATAAATAATCTTGATATGAGTTTTAAAAAAGAGCTTAATTTGCTAGTTGTCAAAAAAATAACCGATTTAATTCCGTCAAGAATGATTAATGTTTCAATTGATTTACCTAACGATATTGAGCTGGCAGACTACAAATTTAATATTCCTGGAAAAATTGATGTTTTATTAGGCGCGGAAATATTTTATGAATTGCTTAGGCCAGGTCAAATTTATACAGGAGATTCTCGACTACTTTTGCAAAATACAGTGTTCGGATTTGTCGCTAGCGGAAGTGTAGATGAGGAGGTGAATAACAAAATTCACTGTGGTTTAATTCGAGATAGTGATTTAAATGCAACATTAAAGACCTTTTGGGAGTTAGAATCAATAGGTGTCAAGGACGAGGGTATTACTAGTGAGGAGGACATGAATTTAGAATTGTTTAAGGAAAATATATGTTTTAAAAATGGTAGGTATGAGGTGGGACTCCCGTGGAAAAGAGATAGTAATGAGTTGAGCGATAATTTTGATTTAGCAAAAAGACGACTCAGCAGTCTTATGAGAAAAATGCAAAATGATAAGGTGTTGTATTCTGAGTATTGTAAAGTTTTAAAGGGTTACCTAGATGATGGGATAATTGAGAGGGTAACAAATCCGTTTGATTCAACAAATAACCCAGTGTTTTATCTTCCTCACCAAGTGATAATGAAAAATGAATCTCTAACAACAAAATTACGTATAGTTTTTGATGCTAGTGCACATGAAATAGGACAATTATCGCTGAACGATTGTTTACATCAAGGAGTTAATTTAAAGCCAAACATTTTTGATTTGCTGATATCCTTTCGCTTGAACAAAATAGCCATTTTAGCTGATATGGAAAAAGCCTTTCTCCAGATTTCTTTGACTCCAAAAGATAAAGACGCAGTTAGGTTTCTTGTGGCTAACAGTGAAAACGATGTTCAAGTGTATAGATTTAATCGAGTTCTTTTTGGTGAACTCTTCTCCATTTCTATTGGCCGCAACTATAAAAACCCATATTGAGAAATATAAGGAACAATATCCCGTTACTGTGCGGACACTCGATAGTTGTTTTTACGTGGACGATCTCGTCGCTGGTGAAGACGACGTATCATCAGCATTTGACTTGTCAAACACAGCAGTAAAAATCATGGATGATGCAGGGATGAATTTGCGGAAGTGGATTTCAAATGACTGTGATTTAATGAAACAATGGCAGACAGAACATTTCGACCATTTAAATATTAACGATTTCGTGAACCAACCACATCGTGTTTTGGGACTTTCGTGGAGTCCTCAAAATGACTATGTTAGTCTTAATTTAAAAGGTCTATTGGACTTCCTTCTGAAAAGGAAAAATACTAAACGATTCTTGTTGATGGCCGCAGGCAGAATATTTGATCCAATGGGATTTGTATCCCCCTTCACTATAAGATTTAAAATCTTATTTCAAGAAATCTGGCTAAGTAAAACAGACTGGGACGAAGAGTTACTGCCAGATGTTAATGAGAAGTTTGAACAGTGGTGTTCAGAAGCGTCTTTATTAGGTAAACTTCAGCTTCCTAGATATGTCCTTGAGTGTGACAGTGAGAATCCCCCAGAGTGTGAAATACACACATTTTCCGATTCTAGCATTAAAGCGTATGGAGCTGTCTCGTATTTAAGACTGAAAACTCCTAACAAAATTTGTGTGTATCTTTTAGCTTCAAAATGCCGTGTGGCTCCTCTAAAGCCATTATCCCTTCCACGTTTGGAATTAATGGGTGCGTTACTTGCTGCGAGATTGGCAAAAGAAGTATCAAGAGTCCTCAGTGAGAAAATACCAGCAACCAACCACTTTTGGACAGATTCCACTATAGCCTTGAGTTGGATTCAAGGTTCCAGCAGCAGGTGGAAAGTCTTTGTCGCCAACCGTGTGAAGGAAATACAATCCTTGACAAACAAAGATGCGTGGCACCATTGTCCTGGAAAGGACAACCCATCCGATCTTCTTACGAGAGGCATCAGCGCCGACTCACTGTTGAACTGTGAGAAGTGGTGGAATGGACCGAGTTTCCTACATGAAGAAAACATTGTCCCTAAAAATGATGACGTGATACTTAGTGATGACAGTGTGTGTCAGGAAGAACTAAAATCGTCTGAGAGAAAAACTTTGGCTGTGACTTTGGACAATAGTTTTTTGAGCAAAATTCTTTCTGTATCTAATAATTTCCAAAAAATTTTATGTGTTCTTAGTTATATTTACAGGTTCATCGATAATTGTAAGCAACCATTTAACAAACAAATTGGACCATTGAAGATATCCGAAGTCCAACGAGCGGAAACTACGCTTGTGAAGTTGGTGCAACAGGTAGAATTTGAATCAGAATTAAAGGACCTATCCACTAAGGGTATGGTTAGCCCTCAAAGTAAGATAAAAAAATCTCTCTCCATTTCTAGACTCTGAAAAGGTACTAAGAGTGGGAGGTAGACTGGCATATAGTAATTTAAATTATGACAAAAAACACCAAATAATTCTTCCTAAGAATCACAGGTTAACTAATTTGATTCTTGAATTGACTCACAAGAGACAATTGCATGTAGGTCCACAAACTTTATTGTCTATTGTTAGACAGAGATTCTGGCCCTTAAATGGTCGTAATATGTGCAGGAAATTAGTTAATAACTGTACAATTTGTTTTAAAGCAAAACCCGTTACTTGTTCACAAATTATGGGTCAATTGCCAACCGAGAGAATTTCTCCTTTTAACAAAGTGGGAGTAGATTTCTGTGGGCATTTCTGGATTAAATATCCTAATCAGAGAAAAGGTGTTTTCAATAAAGTTTACGTGTGTGTTTTCGTGTGCATGGTCACAAAAGCATGTCACCTTGAATTAGTTTCAGATCTAACGAGCGAAGCCTTCATTGCGGCTTTAAAACGAGTTTTTAGTAGAAGAGGAAAATCTGAACGTATATTTTCAGACAATGCTTCCAACCTTGTAGGCACACAATTAGAGTTAAAGAGACTGAGAGAAATTCTGAGTAATAGTAACAATAATATGAGTAAATTTTTGTGTGATGAACGTGTTGAGTGGAGTTTCATTCCACCAAGAGCACCAAATCATGGAGGCCTCTGGGAGGCTGGAGTCAAGGCCGTCAAATATCATATAAAGCGAATTATGGGTAATTTAAAATTCACTTATGAAGAATTTTTAACGATTCTTAACCAGATTGAGGGAATTCTCAACTCACGTCCCCTCTACCCTTTATCATGTGACCCTAACGATTTTGATGTTTTGACTCCTGGTCATTTCCTTGTTGGTCGTCCGATTTCAGCAATTGTTGAACCGAGCTTAACTGAACTGCCTGATAACAGGTTAAAGGTATGGCAAAAACTAACAAAAATTGTACAACAGATTTGGAAACGTTGGTCAAATAACTACCTAAGTACACTTCAAAATCGAAATAAATGGTTTTTTGAGAAAAATAATGTAAAAATAAATGATATGGTAATTTTGAAAGAAGAAAATTTGTCTGTGTGTAACTGGCCTCTTGGTCGAATTCTTGAAGTGTATTATGGTAAAGATAATAAAATCAGAGTAGTGTCAGTGAAAACTAAAAATGGAGTTTTTAAACGTCCTATTACTAAAATTTGTATTTTACCCATCCCAAATGAGTAATTTGTGCGAAAATTTCTCTTTGTGTTATGATCACTGGTTGTTTTTGAGTATTATACTTGTTACCTTTTGTGTGAATTCATATTTGATAAATTGAGTATTTCTTGTTTTTGCAATGTTGTATACTGTTTATTGTATTAAGTGGTATGTATTCATTTGTATTGTTGTTGTTTACTTTTAAGTTTTTGAATGTATCATTCAACCCGGGGGTGGATGTTCGGTGTTGTGAAATGATTGTATGGTGGCGCCCCCAAAGTGAAGCGAAAATAATTCTGTAACGCGAGAGTGGCAGCGTAGAGAGAGTGTGGAAAGCACGCGAATAAAATGGAGTTGTTCTTAAGTCTCTGCCATCTGATTTGTGTTCTGAATTACATTAAGTGTGCGTAGAATCGGCGAATTAACAAATTCCTTCCCATAGAAAATGACTATTTTATGAAACTTTCGGCTATAAATTGGAATAAAAAAAGAACAAATTCGAATTTCAGAAAAAAACTCTCCGAGGTGCACACCCCCATGTTCCAAACTAATTTCGTGCCAAATTTCATGAAAATCCGCTGGATGGTCTGGGCCCTACGCAGACAGACACACACACATACTTGCTGCTTTATTATTAGTAGAGAGATAATATACAGGGATAAGAAAAAAAATAGGCACTTTCATGACCGAATGAATTTTCAAGAAAACTTGAAAATTACCCGAACGTTAAGGGTTTAAATGAGCACGTGCTTTTTTGCATATAGTAAAAAAAGTAGGAGAGTTGTATTTTCTTTAGAGCGTTGGGTATTTGGGCTTTTAGTGCAGTTACGAATCGATAATTGGATCGCATATGTGTGAAATGTTTTCGTTTGTAGCGCTTCAATGTCGAAGTGTCGTAAATGTTTAATTAAACTTTAAACAGAACAACTGTGTAATATTAAAAATACATAAACCATATACTCAGCGGAACCCCATTAAACTTCATATTTCGGCACTTTTATGTATTTAGGCTTAACAGCAGAAAATCTTCCGGCCTGAGCGGTAAGCGCGCGTTTGCGTCTCTCGTCGCAAAACCACTTCCGATTGCCCGTGCTAATTAGTACTCGATTGGTAGAAATAAAATTTCACGTTAAATTAAAGCACAAATGAGCATTAAAACGCAGACATGTTTCGGGATCGCCTGGAATCCCTTTTTTCAATGCGACAGGGGGCTTCTAGATGCAAAACATCCAAATGAAGCAGACAGAACAACAAAAACAAAGCTTATATAGCCTAAGAATTAACTGTAAACCAATGAGAATAAAGGCAGTGTGAAGTGGAAGTAGAAGTAGTATTAAAGGCACCAATAAGAGAGTAACAAACGAATGTAGTTGGAAGTACAGAAAGTAAAAAGGAATATCAATAAAAACAAAGAAAAAGACAACAGCGTGCATAAAAATGTGAAAATACATGAAAATTGCAAAAAAATAAAATAAAATACAAAGAATAAAATGGAAATAAAATAAGTACAGAAAATACCAAAACAAAAAGCAAAACAAAGTACACATGCCAAAAGAGGGGGAGGGGGGGGAGAGAAAAAAAAAAAGGGAAAACTAACAAGAAAACCAAGAAAGAACAACAAATTAAAGGAACTTATGCCAGACCTGTGAAAAATAAGGAGTTGAGGAAGAATCATTAACCAAATTAGAACTATTCCTGTTAATATGATAAGCTTCCCAAAAGTCAAGTTCTAAAGGGGAAGAACATTTTTGAATAATTTTCCCAGAATTGAAATCAAAAGAGTGGTTGGAATTCCAACAATGTTGAGCAATGCTAGACTTATTCAGCTCTTGCTTGGTATTTTCTGTACTTATTTTATTTCCATTTTATTCTTTGTATTTTATTTTATTTTTTTGCAATTTTCATGTATTTTCACATTTTTATGCACGCTGTTGTCTTTTTCTTTGTTTTTATTGATATTCCTTTTTACTTTCTGTACTTCCAACTACATTCGTTTGTTACTCTCTTATTGGTGCCTTTAATACTACTTCTACTTCCACTTCACACTGCCTTTATTCTCATTGGTTTACAGTTAATTCTTAGGCTATATAAGCTTTGTTTTTGTTGTTCTGTCTGCTTCATTTGGATGTTTTGCATCTAGAAGCTCCCTGTCGCATTGAAAAAGGGATTCCATGCGATCCCGAAACATATGTCTGCGTTTTAATGCTCATTTGTGCTTTAATTTAACGTGAAATTTTATTTCTATTACTTTGCACAAAGTTTAATCATTACTAGTACTCGATTTACGCGAATAATCGTATATAGATCCAGCAAACTATAACTAAATTGAAAACGGGGGGGAGGGCGTCTTTTTGCCGCAATATGGAAGAAATTAGTTAAATTGTAAAAACAAGTAAGCTGTGCCTAATGCCGACTCGAGAAGTATTTGGCAGGGCGCAGTGTCACACTGACCTTCTGGTAAGCCCTGTTGCCCCTTCCAAGTGTGCCCTCTAACCCTTTAACTATCCCTCCGCCCTCCCTAATTCGCAAAAGTATTACAATTGAATTTTCAAGTATGGTTTGACCATCCTTGTCATCAACTCCACACTGCCCGATTTCGAAGTTTACTTTTCAACATGAAATCCGTAAATGTATGCAAAAATTCACTGCGCCACATTCAGCAACAGCATGACATTTTTCTATCTTTTTCTACTAATCTCAGGCTAGATATTTCGCTATTAGCATCCGATTGAGATAATCCAGAGAAGAAAGAAATTACAGAAAGTGATGCGCTTTAAGTTGACTCAAGGGCCCGTTTGAAAATATTTCGTTTGTAGTGTCAGCACTAGCTGTACCTCTGCGCGCAAAATTGTCTCAAAAATAAAGCAGCTTGCAAAGGTTATCCGTGCAAGTTGCGAAAAACATTTAAATCTTTCTGGAATGGGTAACTAGTGGAGAAAAAAGTCAAACTGTAAAATCTAATGCCCACAAGCTCAAATGACGAAACAACGTTTGATCTATACAATTTCAAAATCTGTAGACAATCAATTTTACTTACCACCATTCTTCCAAAAAGCTCCTAATTTGTCTAATGCTAATTCTGTGCACTCTATGACGCTAAAAGCTCTAGTCCGATCCAAAATACTGGTCAAGGGTGAATCCTAGCACAAGACATAAGGAATACAACTACTGTGTCAAAAAAAAATATGGTGTAATATTAGATCAGATTCATTATACATTGGATATATTGTTTAGACCAGAATAGTTGGTTAAAAAAAGCATCTAATTGGCTAATACTCAGATGAGCAAGGGGTAGAAAGATGTAAACGTTAGCAGGTATGCCCGTACGATTGCTTTGTAATTTTTATGAAAATAAATTAGTTTTTACAATTTTACGCTCGTAATCTATTTTTTAGGATTTTCTCGTGTTTTCTTAGATTTTGATTATGTTTAGACAAATTCTGGCGATTTATCACAAAACTGAATTAATCTTCACCGAACTTTTTAGCAATTTATTTCCAAATTTTGTTTTATGACTGGATTATTTAGAGTTTAATTATCGACTTATACAACCTCTAAGAATAATCATGGAATTATATGGACATTAATGACTGTATTAGAACCAAATACAAATTTCTTTTATCATATATATTTAACAAATGGTGATCTTTTTTCCGGTTAAAACCAATTCGAATGTTTTTCAAAATTCTTTGGATTTTTCTCAAAAATTCAGAATTTTTTCGAGTTAATCTAAGTTACATTTTTTCCTTCTTTCTTCATTTTTGAATTTTTTTTTTTTTTTTTTTTTGGAAAAGCGCAACAAAAATCTTTCAATGTTGACGAATGTTTGTGCATTTAGGTTTCAGTTGTGTTGTCTTTTAACAGAGATTGCTCTGTATTTGAAAGACGTTTTCATACACTTTATATTTTAAATACATGTGCTGTTTTAATGGAGGCAATTCAAGCAACGTCATTGGTCACATGGCACCGATGAAAGCAATGTAAACAAAGGAAGTCGCAGCATCGCTTTACATCGAGTTTGACAAATCTATTTAAAAACTAGGCCTAAATAAAGTTCTTCTACATTAAATAAAATGAACACTAAATACAACACTAACTATTGTAATAATTAATAAATTTCATTTATAATGATTAAATTAAATTGAAATACTGGGTTATAATCAGAAAATAGTCTAGTGTTAAGATAACTAATTTTGCCTAGTGAACTCCACGTAGAACTCAATTGAAAATCTTAGTAAACAAAGAGCGGATATCATGTGACAACGATGATCGCTCATGAGTCCCTCTAGCGGTGAATTGCCTCCATTGAGAGAGGCTAGACATTGCATCCTTGTTCATTTTGTATGATGAAATACAGAGGGTTTTTTCCCTCCGAGTTTTTAAACTAGTATTCAATTTAAAATGAAAATATTTGAACAACAGGTCAACTTAAAAAGCGGTGCGGTAAATTAGTCACATCGAGTGGATCTACTTAAAACTTGAGCATTCATAATCAATAGCATTTTTGGACTTTATTTTGATTGGGGAAAAAGAAAAAGAAAATTACATTTTTTAAAATTAAATTTGAAAATGCTTTCATTTTTTGTACAAATATTTTAGTTTGTTTAGAATTAGATGCAATTTGTCTCACCCCATATGGCAGGCTGCAGTCCCAGCACATGCACGGTCCATAGAAAGTTTTTTTAGTTTCAGCGAATCTGTTCTCCAAGTCAACCATTTTTGTGTAAGAAATAGTTATCTGCATAAAAGTAGAAAAGAATTTTAAAAATTTAAAAGAACTTGGGAGAAAGAATGTTTAAAATTCCTAACTGTTGGATTGTTTAAACAGATCAATCGATTTTGATAAAGAGATTGCTTATACAGATCAATCGATTTTGATAAAGAGATTGCTTATACAGATCAATCGATTTTGATAAAGAGATTGCTTATACAGATCAATCGATTTTTAAAAATTTTTTTACAATCAATCAATTTTTTATAAAGGATTGCTGCATCCCAGCAACAATTTTATAAAGGTTCTTATAGAAATTTATTTTGATAAAGAGAAATTTTTATACCCAATCAATCCATTTTTGTTTTTAAAAAAAATAATTTTGATAAAAGTTGAAAAGAAATTTTAAAAATTTAAAAGTAACTTTGAAAAGAGATTGCTTAAACAGATCAATCAATTTTGATAAAGAGATTGCTTAACAGATCAATCAATTTTGATAAAGAGATTGCTTAAACAGATCAATCAATTTTGATAAAGAGATTGCTTAAACAGATCAATCAATTTTGATAAAGAGATTGCTTAAACAGATCAATCAATTTTGATAAAGAGATTGCTTAAACAGATCAATCAATTTTGATAAAGAGATTGCTTAAACAGATCAATCAATTTTGATAAAGAGATTGCTTAAACAGATCAATCAATTTTGATAAAGAGATTGCTTAAACAGATCAATCAATTTTGATAAAGAGATTGCTTAAACAGATCAATCAATTTTGATAAAGAGATTGCTTAAACAGATCAATCAATTTTGATAAAGAGATTGCTTAAACAGATCAATCAATTTTGATAAAGAGATTGCTTAAACAGATCAATCAATTTTGATAAAGAGATTGCTTAAACAGATCAATCAATTTTGATAAAGAGATTGCTTAAACAGATCAATCAATTTTGATAAAGAGATTGCTTAAACAGATCAATCAATTTTGATAAAGAGATTGCTTAAACAGATCAATCAATTTTGATAAAGAGATTGCTTAAACAGATCAATCAATTTTGATAAAGAGATTGCTTAAACAGATCAATCAATTTTGATAAAGAGATTGCTTAAACAGATCAATCAATTTTGATAAAGAGATTGCTTAAACAGATCAATCAATTTTGATAAAGAGATTGCTTAAACAGATCAATCAATTTTGATAAAGAGATTGCTTAAACAGATCAATCAATTTTGATAAAGAGATTTGCTTTTTTAAACAGATCAATTTTGTTAAAGACATTGTCTTTAACAAAATTGATTGATCTGTTTAAGCAAAGTCATTAGGTTTTGAAAATCAGATCTGGATTGGATTATGGAACAGGAGCGTGGAGCAATGGAGCAGCGAGACTTTGCTCGAAGCTAGAGTGGAGCAGGAGCAAAAAAAAAAAAAATTGTTGGGCTACACTACTCAGATTTTTCGTTTTTGAGTAATTTTTTATCATATAAAAAAAAGTTTAAAAAAATAGATAAATAATATAATCTATTAAAATTAAGCAGATCCGGAGCAAGTACTTAGAAGTTGGAGCGGCGCAACTCAAAACAGTGGTTTCTCCAAATCCCTGTTGAATGTATTTTTTTTTCGTTTCATAATGCTTGCTCCATTTTTTTCTCTGACCTCCACACGATGCGAATTCGCGGCTGCTAAACGGTGAGTTTTTTTAGAGTCGTTTTAGGTCTTTTTTTGACTGACATTCTAAACAATTTCGTTTCTTTCCCTTAACCCTTTATCTACTGACGGTACTTATAAGTACCATTCTCTATAAATTCCATCCCAGCAACCATTTTTACCAATATTCTGATGGTACTTTGCCGGGACAGTTTTTAAATTCCCCTTTTTCAGGATTCATATCAGCAAGAGTTCTATAAAGAGTATTTTAGCGAGGAAAGGAACACAAATAGCTTTGAAACCGATGCGGTGTTTTGAACTTCCATTTTGTTCAGATTGCTCCCTTAGAGTTTCGCTCCGGAAAAGTAGTAACATTCAAGAATCAAGTCAGATTTTTTTAATGTGTTACTTAAGAACTTAGAAAACTATTTGACGAAATATTTTGATTAAAAAGTGTATATAATTAATTTCACATCGTAAATACTCTGTGGCACTTATTGCTGTAAAGAAATAAATACTTATAGACTGGGCATTTTATTTATGTAAATCCCTTAATTTTCAGTGTAAATACCTAAACAAACAATTTCTGTAAAAAAAATTACTGCAGATCATGATGCAGTAGATAAAGGGTTAAAGTGAAAGTTTGTTATCGATTGTCAATCAAAGTGACGCAATATTGAAGATGTTAATTGTAGATAAGGGGAAACACTTCTCTCAAATGACCGCATTTTCCAACTGTGACTTATAAGGATGACTAAAGGGTTTGGCAAAATCCTTTACTAGAATCAAACTTTAATTTATAATCAAATCACTAAGTAAACTGAATATTAACAAACGTAAATTGTTAAGAAAACTACAGAAAGTAGCTATTTCAAAGCTAACCGTGAAGCCTCTTAACCCTTTGACTGCTCTTTTTTTTTAGTGAATTCGATTCGTTAAAAATTGGTCTATTTTATGCAACCAAAGCCATCTCTGGAATAAAACCTTAATGTCCAAATGCTTGAGAAATTGTATTGCTGACGTTTAAACGATGAAAGCAGCGGGAAAAAAAATATTTTAAATACACTTAAATAGCTCATGCCCGTGGAAATCGCGGGGAGGAGCAATTTTCGCTACACTTACGTTGCACGGATACGTACGCGGGATAAGCAGTCAGAGGATTAATCATCGTGAAAAAGTGCCCAAATTTCGAATATGTTGATTATTCAGTTTACTAATCTTTTAGCACGAAAGAATTTTTAGCCATTTTTTCAAAAAAAAAAAAAAAAACAAATAGTTACTTTCGGATTTCATTTCTTACGTAGAATGAATGGCGTAATTAATGGTACATTCATTTCGGAACAATTCCTACAAAATGGCAAGGGTGGGTGGCAAAAAAGGATTTGCAGAAGATTTGCACGACAGCGCCTGAACAGGCTCGGGGCGAGCCTGTATCTTTTTGAATGGAAAAATCTCAATGTTCCGATTGATTACTGTCTCTGTATGCATGGAAATAATCATTGATGAGATTTTTAAATAACACATGAAAGAAAACTGAGCTGAACTATTATTTTTTAATTATATTTCATTCCTATCACTTCGCTTTGCAAATAAAATTTCAAAGAAATACATTTGATAACCTACAAGTTGGCCATCTGTTTCTTATTAAGGAAACATATTTCAAAATTTTCTGTACGGGAAAATGCCACCCCTAGAAAATAGGTCAAAATTCATGCTTTTTAGGAGGAATCTTTATAGGTGCCCAAATCGTTACAATAATTCATAATGGTTTGAATGCTGCATTCGAAAATATAAATTTATTTTAACACATTTTTAAAGTACTACATCAACAAAATAGTTTTAAAATGTACTTACATTTTCGATACTATTTATTGTAAATTCACAGTTAGCTCGCACGGTCATCTGTGTCCCAGCAAAAGACCGAACAGCGCTCGGTATGCAGGAATGTTCAAAGATGGATGCGCTAAAAAAAAACAAAACTTTTTTTTTTACATTACAAATTATGCATGCCTGAAATAATTTTTTTCTGATAAAGCTTCATATCCAATCCAAATCATCGTTTCTCAATCTAGGTGTCGAGACCAGTGCTGTCAATTTAGCATTTTTAATGCTAGATTTAGAGTTGGTATTTCTGATTTAGAATTAAAAATTTTAAATCTAGCATTTGGCAGGAAAACTGGCATTAAAACGAAAATTAGTACTCTTTATTTAACTTGCATATTTTTCTGTATTAATTTTGCATTATTTCAAAGTTAGGCTTAGTATTTAAAAAACATTTTTTGTTTGCATTTCCATAAATAGCTTCAAAATCCTTCTTTTGCCCATTAGCATTCTATTCAATTTTAGCATTTTTCACTATTTAAATCAGGGTTAGTGCTTTATAAAACATTTTTCAATGTTTGATTTTTTTTATTTTTTGGGGGGAACCTGCGTTGAAATTTGTTTAAATTGAGTAGAAATTTACCCTATTTTAGCCTTCTTCATTTAAGTTAGGCTTCGCGTTTCAAAAACCACAATTTGCAATTATTTACATTTTGCAACATTTTGTATAGTTTTAATTTCTTTCATATTTTTTTAAAAAGCGTTAGTTATTTGGTTTTTTAATTTCAAGTTGGTAACAAAAAGAATATTTTTGCATTTTTTGCACTGCGCTTGTTGAAAAGATAGGCAAAAAAGCTTTAAGTTTGGAAAAAAAGGATATGGAAAAAAGTTAGAGAATACACCAAATACAATTACGTTCAACCGTTGATGAAACTAAAGATTTTTTTCTTTAAATTATATGCAAAAAATGTTTTTTAGCATTTTCTAGCATTTAAAGCATAATTACATTTGGCAACACTGCTCGAGAGCCCTAAGGGTCTCAATCTCCGTGCGTAAAAGAAATAAGACCCATATGTGAAATATACTTTTTTTAAATAAAATACATTAAATTATTATGTGTTACAAAATTCAATATTGAGCAGGTAAATATTGTAGCAATGTGATCGCAAAGCTTTTTACTTTTTTTTTTGGAGGGAGGGGGGGGGGGGGGAAGTTAAGGGCTCGCAACACTAACAAGGTTGAGAAACAGTGCTTTAGAACAGAGTGGTCGCCAAAATATTGATCGCGAGGTACTAGTTGCTCGCGGTGTAATTTTGGTAAATCGCGATCACTCTCCAAGTGGTTAGTCTTTACATTATTATACTAATGACTGATGGTTGCCTGAATGGAACAGTCTTCGTTCAGTTCTCATTGGAATGGCACGTGGCTCAGAAAGAAACTGAAGAATGTTTTGTTGGCATAAATTTAAAGTATATGAATAGGTGATAACGGTGCCAATACAGTAGCCCACTCTAGTTTGTTTGTTTTTTTAGATATCATACAACTGAGAATACGTTTTTACCATTTTAAGCTTTTTTTTTTCTTTTCTTTTGGGGGGGGGGGGGAGGAAGGGTAGTTTGTAGTAAAATTTGAAAAATGTACAATTGCTCTGTGGCTTCAAAGGTTTGACGACCACTGGTGAAGAGGACTTAACTTCGGGTTAAAATTTCATTCTTATATAAAATTCAAAAGAAACATTTTCATTTCGCTTAATGGAACAATTCATACATACCCGATATAAAGTGCAGATCCTTTTCCTAAAACGCCATAACGGTTATGCTTCACCTACAAGATATCACGTGAAATTTTCAATATTTTGAACATTCATGAGATATGAAAGCAAAATCTTAATTTCTGAATGCCCTTTTTTAAAGGTGAACAAAAAATTACGACTGTATTTAAGAAACCAGATATGAAAAATGAGAAAAAATAGACACTATGCGGTACTTTCGATGACCAAAGTCAATTAAAAAGAGGTCCCTATGAGAAAGGAATAAATAAAAGAGGGGAGGGGAAAAGGAAAATATTTATAGAGACGAAGAACACGTTTGTATCAAGGTTCAGTCAAAAATTTTTAGATAAATCCCTGAATATCACAAGAAAAGTCAAGTAAACTACTTTCAAAGCAGTTGAGGAAAATACACTGGGTTTCATATACAGTGAAACCCCGCCATTCGTCCGCGTTCTCTATTCGTACAACTCGTTATTCGTCTAACTTGTTCAAGTAAAATTCAACTCACCATTCGTACGCTTGCACCGCGATTCGGACGGCGCCAGGGGCTAGGGTTGCAAGTTTGGCTTTTTTAAGAAAAAAAAACGAGAAATTATGCTCTTTTTGAACTCTTCTGAAAATAATTTCTTTGGCGTTTTGGATTTTTAAAAAATTTTAATACTTTGAGATTTTATTGACAATTTTGACTTTCTAAGGGGGCAGCAAGAGGAAGCGGTTGAAGAACTTTCTTCAGAGGAGGAGGAAAGTAGTAAGAAAAGCATTTCCTTTGCAGAAATTAAAGAGCTGTGGGCCGTTTCTACCCCAGCAGGCGGTGGCGGTGGAAGGGGGCGTGGTCCCACCGCCTCCCAATGCCCCCAGGCGTGCCCTCAGGCGTTAGTCGAGTGGAGTTGAGTTGTATGCCCTCAGGCATTTTTCGAGTGGAGTTGAGTTGTTTTTGCCCCCAGGCTTTTCAAGTAGAGTTGAGTTGTATGCCCTCAGGCATTTTTCGAGTGGAGTTGAGTTGTTTTTGCCCCAGGCGTTTTTCGAGTGGAGTTGAGTTGTATGCCCTCAGGCGTTTTTCGAGAAGAGTTGAGTTGTATGCCCTTAAGCGTTTTTTTATGAGTAGAGTTGAGTTGTTTTTCAAAATTTATAGTTTTCGAATGGCAACACCTTTTTGTTTCAGTTTAAGACTTGATGTAATGTCGATTGCAGCGCCATCTATGAGAAGAAAATGCAACTATTTTCGAACTTAATTTTTTTTTTCTACTGTTTTCTCTCAGAATTCAAGCAGGAACTATTTTATATTACAAAAAATAATTATAATGTATAATGAATTAAATGTAATCTTGTTAATTACCTCCTTATATATCTTTATTTTTCAGACTTAATTTTTTTTTTCTTTTTCGATCTTTTTAATGTTTTCACTTAGCATTCACGCAGGAGCTATTTCATATTAACAAAAAATTAATTATAAAATGATAGCGCTAAAAAGTTAATGCTTAAAAAGAGATTACTTTAAATGCAAAGGGAATTATTAAAGTATTACATTTAAATGATATTAAAAAATAATATTTTTTAATACAAATTTGTGATGATAAAAGGTATATTCAACTTACCCTAGCAGGAGATTCAGTAGATTGATATACATTCAGGGTACATTTGCCGAAAGTTATAATTCCTGCAGCATTGCAAGACATGAACAAACTTGTATTGCGCTAAAAGATTGAAATCATAGTGCAGGTGTTTTTTTATGGCTTTAGGTCCTTTGTGACGATCGGACAGAAAAGAGGTCCCCTCTCCACCCCTATAGGCATATTTTCTCTTTCTACATTGAATGAAGTGATTGACAAAGATCGCTTTCCTTTTCACATACAAAGTATCTCCATTATACTTAATTTTTAACTGTAGATAATGGATACATTACTTGATGGTGGTGAATATCAGCTTAATGAAAACAAAAATACGTTAATGAGAGAGGATTTTTACTCGCAAGAAAACATGTTTGATAGTGTTTTCTTCTATTAGCAACCTTTTTTTCATTGGTGCAGAAGCTACTAGTAGGATTCATTCCGTAAAACAATAGAGAATGTAAGATTTTACTAAATAAAAATGTTTGAACTTGCAAAACAAAATTATTTTCTACTTGCAAAATTTTAGAACTTCGCATGAAAATTTAAAAAAAAAGTACTTATTCAAACGGTTGAAACTTGGAACTAAAATTTCAACACTGAATCATCAAAAATCCGAAACAATTTAAGCTGTGGAATAAAGATTCGAGACTTAAAAAGTAAATGTAAACTCACTAAAAGAGATTTGAAAATCTGAAAAGAGAAATAGAATAATAACTTCACTAGAAACACTGAAATAGAATCGTAAAACTTGAAAAATTTAAATCGCAAAACTTAAATCTATTGCAAAGAGCTTTATGTGAAACGTAAAAGTGCTAAGAGCAAAATGCTAAAACTGAGGAAACTTAGAAATACGTGGAACAAATCATTTACAACTATAAACTTTAAAAACTTAAACTCATTCAGAAAAGAACGGAAATGCAAAATTACAAAACAAATGTGTTACGCTCTTGCAAAATATTAAAACTTAACGCAAAAAAAAATGTAAGAAAGTACAAAACACCAAAAGTTAAGAGTAGTATAAAAAACTGTTAATTAGATTCATCTAAAACATAACTCGAAAAAAGTAAAAGTAATATATACAAATTGAAAAAACTTATATTCACCTAATTAACATATCAAAATAGCAAGTACGAGACGTTAAAACAGAACGAAATGTAAAAGTATGAAACGTAAAATTACAAAACCTAAATTCATCTGGTAAAAGTTAAGTAAAAAATGTAAAAGCACTAAGAGTGAAAACTACAAAACAGCATGAAAGCTAGAAATAAAAAATATACAACATCAGAACTTAAATTCATCCAGAAAAACTTAGAAGAAAAAATGTAAAAGTTCGGAAATTTTCAAAACAAAAGTATGATGCACTTGCAAAATGTTAAAACTTAGTGCAAAAACGTAAAAAGTACTATATACAAAATGTTAAAATTTAGATTTATCTACTAAAACAGTGAATGAAGATGTAAAATTACTAAGAGTAATATATTAAAACAACACGAAAACGTGAAACTACTAAGTACAAAACGTAAAAAAAAAAATTTATTTATCTGCTATAACTTAGACTGAAGTCGTAAAATTACTAAGTGTTAAAACATCATAAAAATGTAAAAATATCAAGTATAAAGCAGCAAAACATAGATTTGTCTGTAGAAATCTTGATCAAAAAAAATGTAAAAGTTCAAACAACAAAATCCTAAAACTCTGAAAAATTGAAAACACGCAGTACAAAAACAGCAAAACCTGTAAAATTGCTAAGTATAAGGATGCAAAACTTAAATTTTTCCAGAAAAACTTAGAACGAAGTTGTAAAAGTACGGAACTTTTCAAAGTAAAAGCGTTATGTACTTACAAAATGTTAAAACTTAATGTAAAAATGTAAAAAATTCTTCGTCAAAAATATCAAAACTCTGATTTATCTACTGAAACTTAGAATGAAAATGTAATTGAATCAAATGTACTAAGTGTGAAATAGTAAAGTAACATGAAAATGTAATTGTACTAAGTATATAGCGTAGTCATCAAGTGAAACTTTGTACAAAAATGTCAAACTTAAGTACGAAACTTAAAAGACTTAGATCTGTTTGCAGAAATCTTGATCAAAAAACGTAAAAATTCGAACAACAAAATCCTAAAACTCCGAAAAATGTAAAAACACGCAGAACAAAAACAGCAAAACATAGATTTGTTTACTGAAATTTTGATCAAAAATGTAAAAGTTCAAACAACAAAATCCTAAAACTCTGAAAAATTGAAAACACGCAGTACAAAAACAGCAAAACCTGTAAAATTGCTAAGTATAAGGCTGCAAAACTTAAATTTTTCCAGAAAAACTTAGAACGAAGTTGCAAAAGTACGGAACTTTTCAAAGTAAAAGTGTTATGCACGTACAAAATGTTAAAATTTAAAATGAAAATGTAATTGAATCAAATGTACTAAGTATAAAATAGTAAAGTAGCATGAAATGTAAAAGTACTAAGTATGTAGCGTAGTCATCAAGAGAAGCTTTGTATAAAAATGTCAAACTTAAGTACGAAACTTTAAAGACTTAGATCTGTCTGCAGAAATCTTGATCAAAAAACGTAAAAATTCAAACAACAAAATCCTAAAACTCTGAAAAAAGTAAAAACACGCAGTACAAAAACAGCAAAACATAGATTTGTCTATTGAAATCTTGATCAAAAAATGTAAAAGTTCTAACAACAAAATCTTAAAACTCTGAAAAATTAAAAACATTCAGTGCAAAACAACAAAACATGTACAAATGCTAAGTATAAAGCTGCGATACAAATGCTAAGTATAAAACTTAAATTCATCCAGAAAAACTTAGAACGAAAAATGTAAAAGTACGAAACTTTTCAAAACAAAAGTGTGATGCACTTGAAAAACATTAAAACTTAATGCGAAAATGTAAAAAGTACTACGCACAAAATGCTAAAATTTAGACTTATGTACTAAAACATTGGATGAAGATGTAAAATTACTAAGTAAAATATATTAAAGCAGCAAGAAAATGTTAAAGTACTAAGTACAAAAACGTAAATAAATTGATTTATCTACTAAAACATAGACTGAAGTTGTAAAATTACTAAGTACAAACTGTTAAAACATCATAAAATTTGAAAATAGCAAGTATAAGCCAACAAAACATAGATCTGTCCACTGAAATCTTGATCAAAAATGTAAAAGTTCTAACAACAAAATCCTAAAACTGATAAATTAAAAACACTCAGTACAAAACAACAAAACAAGTAAAAACGGTAAGTATAAAGCTGCAAAACTTAAACTCAATCAGAAAAACTTAGAATGATGATGTAAAAGCGCGAAACTTTTCAAAATAAAAGTGTTATACACTTGCAAAATGTTAAAACGTACTGCAAAAATCTTAAGAATTACTACGTACAAAATGTTAAAACTCTGATTTATCTACTAAAGCAACGCGAAAATGTAAAAGTACTAAGTATATAACGTATTCATCAAGTGAAATTTTGTACGAAAATGTAATCGTTTATGTACGAAACTTAAAAAACTTAGATATATCTTTAAAAAATCCCAACTAAAGTCGTAAAAAGTATGAAATGTTAAACATCATGAAAATGTAAACTTTCCAAAAATGCAAACATTAAAACAACTTAGATGTATCTAATAAAATTTAGAACGAGTAAAAGTGTCAAACTTAATAAAAGTACTAAGTAAAAAACAAAAAACAAAAAAAATAATATTCATCTACTAAAACACAGAAAAACTTAGAACGAAAAGGTAACAGAAAATTTTCAAAATAAACGTGTTATGCACTTGCAAAATGTTAAAACTTAAATTTATCTACTAGAAATCGGAACAAAGATGTAAAAATACTAAGTATAATACATTGTAGCAACACAAAAATTTAAGAGTACTAAATACAAAACGTAAAAAAAGTTAGAGTTATCTAACTAAAACTTAGACTGAAGTCGTAAAATTACTAAGTACGAAATGTTCAAGCATCATAAAAATGACTAAATAACAAGTATAATGTATCAAAAACATAGATTTCTCCATTGAAATCTTATAAAAAAAAATGTAAAAGTTCTAAGGACAAAAATGCTAAAGAAGTGAAAAAATGAAGAGCCACACAACAAAGCATGTACTAACTATAAAACTTCTAATCTTGAATTCATCCAAGGAAAAAAAAACTTAGAAAAAAAAAATATGTAAATCCAAACAAAAATTTTCAGAAATAAAACTGTTATCCACTTGCAAAGTGTTAAAACTTAATGCAAAAATATAAAAAGTACTGTGTATGAATCTTAAAACTTAGATTTATCAACGAAAACACGGAATGAAGATGTAAAAATATTAAGTATAATATATTAAAGCAACACTAAAATGTAAAAGCACTATGTACAAAGACTCAAAACTTAGATTCATCTAGTAAAACTTGGTACAAAAATGTAAAAGTACTAAGCATAGAACCTCAAATATACATTTATTTAGTAAAAAAACAGAACGAAACTGTTAAAGTACTAAAGCCAACGCATCAAACAAGGATTAATCTATTAAAACAGTATAAAAGCACTACATACAAACTGCAAAAACTCTTAGAACTAAAATTTAAAAATGTAACAAATCATAAAATTTTGAAACTTAACTTCATCCAGAAAAACTTAGAACGGAAATGTAAAATTACTGAACTTTACAAAACAAAAGTGATAGGCATTTGCAAATTGTTAAAAGCAAAAAGGTAAAAAGTACTAGATACAAAAAGTACGAAACATCAAAACTTGGAGAAGTAGAATAACAAAACTGCAACTTCGATTCATCAAATAGGACTTAACTCTAAAATTGTGAAAGAAATGTGAAAACTGATATTCACCTTTTAAAATGTAAAAATATTAAGTACACGATGATAAAACAGAACAAAAATGTAAAGGTACGAAATGTAAAACTCCAAAAAGTTAAGTCCCTCTACTAAAAAAAATGGTTTGAAAAGTAAAAGTACTACATGCATCAACTAAAAACAGCATGAAAATTTAAAAATAGCAAGTACAACAAGTTAAAACAGCGCGAAAATCTAAAAGTACTAAGTACAAAGCATCAAAACTTACGTTGATCCAGAAAAGCTTGGAACAAAAGATGTAAAAGTACGGACATTTTCAAAATAAAGGTGATATGCATTTGCAAAATGTTAAAACTTAATGTAAAAACGTAAAAAGTACCATATACAAAATGTTAACACTTAGATTTATCTACTAAAACCTAGAATGAAGATATCAAAATTCTAAGTATAATATACTAAAGAAACACAAAATTATAAAAGGGCAAAATACTAGAACTATCTATTAAAGTTTCAAAACATAGATTCAGCATCAAAATATATAATCTGTTCACAAAAATCTTAATCAGAAATGTAGGAGTTCGAAGAACAAAGTGCTAAAACTTAAAAAAATAAAGAAACGCAGTACAAAACAATAAAGAATGAAAGAGTACCAACTATAAAGCTTCAAAACCTAATTTCATCCATAAAAATTTAGAACAAAAATGTAAAGCTACGGAAATTTTCAAAATAAAAGTTTTATGCACTTGCAAAACTTAAATTCATCTACTAAAAATTCGGTTAAAGTAAAAGTACTACTAAGAACAAAAAAACTTAAAACAGCATGAAAATCTAAAAGTACTAAGTACAAAACATCAAAACTTAAATTGATCCAGAAAAACTTAGAATAAAAACGTAATTGTACAGTTATTTTAAAAATAAGAGTATTATGCATTAGCAAAGCGCTGAAACGTAAAAGTTTAAAAACATAAATTTATCTACTGAAATCTTGATCAAAAATGTTAAAGTTCTGAGAACAAAATTAATAAAACTGGAAAAAATTAAAAATACGTTGTACAACACAATAAAGCACGTAAAAAAAAAAAAAAAAAGCTTAAATCAAAACTGCTTTAATCTTAAAGTCATAAATGGACTCCTTCTTCTCGAGAACAGAGAAGTGACTGTTAACCGACAATGAAGGGAAACCTAACCGAACACTGGTTCCCCAACTATATATTTTACCGACTGTGAAAATTTTTCTGTCGGGGAAAATTTATAGTTGGGGTAGTCAGTTCTTGGTTAGGGTTCTCTTCATTGTCGGTTAACTGCCATTTCTCTGTTCGCGAGAAGAATGAATCCAATTGTGACTTTAAAATTAAAGCAGTTTTCCTTTAAGCTAATTTTTTTTTTTTTTTTACATGCTTTATTGTGTTGTACAACGTATTTTTAATTTTTTCCCCGTTTTATTAATTTTGTTCTCAGAACTTTAACATTTTTGATCAAGATTTCAGTAGATAAATTTATGTTTTTAAACTTTTACGTTTCAGCGCTTTGCTAATGCATAATACTCTTATTTTTAAAATAACTGTACAATTACGTTTTTATTCTAAGTTTTTCTGGATCAATTTAAGTTTTGATGTTTTGTACTTAGTACTTTTAGATTTTCATGCTGTTTTAAGTTTTTTTGTTCTTAGTAGTACTTTTACTTTAACCGAATTTTTAGTAGATGAATTTAAGTTTTGCAAGTGCATAAAACTTTTATTTTGAAAATTTCCGTAGCTTTACATTTTTGTTCTAAATTTTTATGGATGAAATTAGGTTTTGAAGCTTTATAGTTGGTACTCTTTCATTCTTTATTGTTTTGTACTGCGTTTCTTTATTTTTTTAAGTTTTAGCACTTTGTTCTTCGAACTCCTACATTTCTGATTAAGATTTTTGTGAACAGATTATATATTTTGATGCTGAATCTATGTTTTGAAACTTTAATAGATAGTTCTAGTATTTTGCCCTTTTATAATTTTGTGTTTCTTTAGTATATTATACTTAGAATTTTGATATCTTCATTCTAGGTTTTAGTAGATAAATCTAAGTGTTAACATTTTGTATATGGTACTTTTTACGTTTTTACATTAAGTTTTAACATTTTGCAAATGCATATCACCTTTATTTTGAAAATGTCCGTACTTTTACATCTTTTGTTCCAAGCTTTTCTGGATCAACGTAAGTTTTGATGCTTTGTACTTAGTACTTTTAGATTTTCGCGCTGTTTTAACTTGTTGTACTTGCTATTTTTAAATTTTCATGCTGTTTTTAGTTGATGCATGTAGTACTTTTACTTTTCAAACCATTTTTTTTAGTAGAGGGACTTAACTTTTTGGAGTTTTACATTTCGTACCTTTACATTTTTGTTCTGTTTTATCATCGTGTACTTAATATTTTTACATTTTAAAAGGTGAATATCAGTTTTCACATTTCTTTCACAATTTTAGAGTTAAGTCCTATTTGATGAATCGAAGTTGCAGTTTTGTTATTCTACTTCTCCAAGTTTTGATGTTTCGTACTTTTTGTATCTAGTACTTTTTACCTTTTTGCTTTTAACAATTTGCAAATGCCTATCACTTTTGTTTTGTAAAGTTCAGTAATTTTACATTTCCGTTCTAAGTTTTTCTGGATGAAGTTAAGTTTCAAAATTTTATGATTTGTTACATTTTTAAATTTTAGTTCTAAGAGTTTTTGCAGTTTGTATGTAGTGCTTTTATACTGTTTTAATAGATTAATCCTTGTTTGATGCGTTGGCTTTAGTACTTTAACAGTTTCGTTCTGTTTTTTTACTAAATAAATGTATATTTGAGGTTCTATGCTTAGTACTTTTACATTTTTGTACCAAGTTTTACTAGATGAATCTAAGTTTTGAGCTTTGTACATAGTGCTTTTACATTTTAGTGTTGCTTTAATATATTATACTTAATATTTTTACATCTTCATTCCGTGTTTTCGTTGATAAATCTAAGTTTTAAGATTCATACACAGTACTTTTTATATTTTTGCATTAAGTTTTAACACTTTGCAAGTGGATAACAGTTTTATTTCTGAAAATTTTTGTTTGGATTTACATATTTTTTTTTTCTAAGTTTTTTTTTCCTTGGATGAATTCAAGATTAGAAGTTTTATAGTTAGTACATGCTTTGTTGTGTGGCTCTTCATTTTTTCACTTCTTTAGCATTTTTGTCCTTAGAACTTTTACATTTTTTTTTATAAGATTTCAATGGAGAAATCTATGTTTTTGATACATTATACTTGTTATTTAGTCATTTTTATGATGCTTGAACATTTCGTACTTAGTAATTTTACGACTTCAGTCTAAGTTTTAGTTAGATAACTCTAACTTTTTTTACGTTTTGTATTTAGTACTCTTAAATTTTTGTGTTGCTACAATGTATTATACTTAGTATTTTTACATCTTTGTTCCGATTTCTAGTAGATAAATTTAAGTTTTAACATTTTGCAAGTGCATAACACGTTTATTTTGAAAATTTTCTGTTACCTTTTCGTTCTAAGTTTTTCTGTGTTTTAGTAGATGAATATTATTTTTTTTGTTTTTTGTTTTTTACTTAGTACTTTTATTAAGTTTGACACTTTTACTCGTTCTAAATTTTATTAGATACATCTAAGTTGTTTTAATGTTTGCATTTTTGGAAAGTTTACATTTTCATGATGTTTAACATTTCATACTTTTTACGACTTTAGTTGGGATTTTTTAAAGATATATCTAAGTTTTTTAAGTTTCGTACATAAACGATTACATTTTCGTACAAAATTTCACTTGATGAATACGTTATATACTTAGTACTTTTACATTTTCGCGTTGCTTTAGTAGATAAATCAGAGTTTTAACATTTTGTACGTAGTAATTCTTAAGATTTTTGCAGTACGTTTTAACATTTTGCAAGTGTATAACACTTTTATTTTGAAAAGTTTCGCGCTTTTACATCATCATTCTAAGTTTTTCTGATTGAGTTTAAGTTTTGCAGCTTTATACTTACCGTTTTTACTTGTTTTGTTGTTTTGTACTGAGTGTTTTTAATTTATCAGTTTTAGGATTTTGTTGTTAGAACTTTTACATTTTTGATCAAGATTTCAGTGGACAGATCTATGTTTTGTTGGCTTATACTTGCTATTTTCAAATTTTATGATGTTTTAACAGTTTGTACTTAGTAATTTTACAACTTCAGTCTATGTTTTAGTAGATAAATCAATTTATTTACGTTTTTGTACTTAGTACTTTAACATTTTCTTGCTGCTTTAATATATTTTACTTAGTAATTTTACATTTTCATCCAATGTTTTAGTACATAAGTCTAAATTTTAGCATTTTGTGCGTAGTACTTTTTACATTTTCGCATTAAGTTTTAATGTTTTTCAAGTGCATCACACTTTTGTTTTGAAAAGTTTCGTACTTTTACATTTTTCGTTCTAAGTTTTTCTGGATGAATTTAAGTTTTATACTTAGCATTTGTATCGCAGCTTTATACTTAGCATTTGTACATGTTTTGTTGTTTTGCACTGAATGTTTTTAATTTTTCAGAGTTTTAAGATTTTGTTGTTAGAACTTTTACATTTTTTGATCAAGATTTCAATAGACAAATCTATGTTTTGCTGTTTTTGTACTGCGTGTTTTTACTTTTTTCAGAGTTTTAGGATTTTGTTGTTTGAATTTTTACGTTTTTTGATCAAGATTTCTGCAGACAGATCTAAGTCTTTAAAGTTTCGTACTTAAGTTTGACATTTTTATACAAAGCTTCACTTGATGACTACGCTACATACTTAGTACTTTTACATTTCATGCTACTTTACTATTTTATACTTAGTACATTTGATTCAATTACATTTTCATTTTAAATTTTAACATTTTGTACGTGCATAACACTTTTACTTTGAAAAGTTCCGTACTTTTGCAACTTCGTTCTAAGTTTTTCTGGAAAAATTTAAGTTTTGCAGCCTTATACTTAGCAATTTTACAGGTTTTGCTGTTTTTGTACTGCGTGTTTTCAATTTTTCAGAGTTTTAGGATTTTGTTGTTTGAACTTTTACATTTTTGATCAAAATTTCAGTAAACAAATCTATGTTTTGCTGTTTTTGTTCTGCGTGTTTTTACATTTTTCGGAGTTTTAGGATTTTGTTGTTCGAATTTTTACGTTTTTTGATCAAGATTTCTGCAAACAGATCTAAGTCTTTTAAGTTTCGTACTTAAGTTTGACATTTTTGTACAAAGTTTCACTTGATGACTACGCTATATACTTAGTACAATTACATTTTCATGTTACTTTACTATTTCACACTTAGTACATTTGATTCAATTACATTTTCATTCTAAGTTTCAGTAGATAAATCAGAGTTTTGATATTTTTGACGAAGAATTTTTTACATTTTTACATTAAGTTTTAACATTTTGTAAGTACATAACGCTTTTACTTTGAAAAGTTCCGTACTTTTACAACTTCGTTCTAAGTTTTTCTGGAAAAATTTAAGTTTTGCATCCTTATACTTAGCAATTTTACAGGTTTTGCTGTTTTTGTACTGCGTGTTTTCAATTTTTCAGAGTTTTAGGATTTTGTTGTTTGAACTTTTACATTTTTTTTGATCAAGATTTCTACAGACAAATCTATGTTTTGCTGCTTTATACTTGATATTTTTACATTTTTATGATGTTTTAACACTTAGTAATTTTACGACTTCAGTCTAAGTTATAGCAGATAAATAAATTTTTTTTTTTACGTTTTGTACTTAGTAGTTTCACGTTTTCGTGTTGTTTTAATATATTACTCTTAGTAATTTTACATCTTCATTCACTGTTTTAGTAGATAAATCTAAATTTTAACATTTTGTATATAGTACTTTTTACGTTTTTGCACTAAGTTTTAACATTTTGCAAGTGCATCATACTTTTGTTTTGAAAATTTCCGAACTTTTACATTTTTTCTTCTAAGTTTTTCTGGATGAATTTAAGTTCTGATGTTGTATATTTTTTATTTCTAGCTTTCATGCTGTTTTGTAGTTTTCACTCTTAGTGCTTTTACATTTTTTACTTAACTTTTACCAGATGAATTTAGGTTTTGTAATTTTACGTTTCATACTTTTACATTTCGTTCTGTTTTAACGTCTCGTACTTGCTATTTTGATATGTTAATTAGGTGAATATAAGTTTTTTCAATTTGTATATATTACTTTTACTTTTTTCGAGTTATGTTTTAGATGAATCTAATTAACAGTTTTTTATACTACTCTTAACTTTTGGTGTTTTGTACTTTCTTACATTTTTTTTTGCGTTAAGTTTTAATATTTTGCAAGAGCGTAACACATTTGTTTTTTAATTTTGCATTTCCGTTCTTTTCTGAATGAGTTTAAGTTTTTAAAGTTTATAGTTGTAAATGATTTGTTCCACGTATTTCTAAGTTTCCTCAGTTTTAGCATTTTGCTCTTAGCACTTTTACGTTTCACATAAAGCTCTTTGCAATAGATTTAAGTTTTGCGATTTAAATTTTTCAAGTTTTACGATTCTATTTCAGTGTTTCTAGTGAAGTTATTATTCTATTTCTCTTTTCAGATTTTCAAATCTCTTTTAGTGAGTTTACATTTACTTTTTAAGTCTCGAATCTTTATTCCACAGCTTAAATTGTTTCGGATTTTTGATGATTCAGTGTTGAAATTTTAGTTCCAAGTTTCAACCGTTTGAATAAGTACTTTTTTTTTAAATTTTCATGCGAAGTTCTAAAATTTTGCAAGTAGAAAATAATTTTGTTTTGCAAGTTCAAACATTTTTATTTAGTAAAATCTTACATTCTCTATTGTTTTACGGAATGAATCCTACTAGTAGCTTCTGCACCAATGAAAAAAAGGCTGCTAATAGAAGAAAACACTATCAAACATGTTTTCTTGCGAGTAAAAATCCTCTCTCATTAACGTATTTTTGTTTTCATTAAGCTGATATTCACCACCATCAAGTAATGTATCCATTATCTACAGTTAAAAATTAAGTATAATGGAGATACTTTGTATGTGAAAAGGAAAGCGATCTTTGTCAATCACTTCATTCAATGTAGAAAGAGAAAATATGCCTATAGGGGTGGAGAGGGGACCTCTTTTCTGTCCGATCGTCACAAAGGACCTAAAGCCATAAAAAAACACCTGCACTATGATTTCAATCTTTTAGCGCAATACAAGTTTGTTCATGTCTTGCAATGCTGCAGGAATTATAACTTTCGGCAAATGTACCCTGAATGTATATCAATCTACTGAATCTCCTGCTAGGGTAAGTTGAATATACCTTTTATCATCACAAATTTGTATTAAAAAATATTATTTTTTAATATCATTTAAATGTAATACTTTAATAATTCCCTTTGCATTTAAAGCAATCTCTTTTTAAGCATTAACTTTTTAGCGCTATCATTTTATAATTAATTTTTTGTTAATATGAAATAGCTCCTGCGTGAATGCTAAGTGAAAACATTAAAAAGATCGAAAAAGAAAAAAAAAATTAAGTCTGAAAAATAAAGATATATAAGGAGGTAATTAACAAGATTACATTTAATTCATTATACATTATAATTATTTTTTGTAATATAAAATAGTTCCTGCTTGAATTCTGAGAGAAAACAGTAGAAAAAAAAAATTAAGTTCGAAAATAGTTGCATTTTCTTCTCATAGATGGCGCTGCAATCGACATTACATCAAGTCTTAAACTGAAACAAAAAGGTGTTGCCATTCGAAAACTATAAATTTTGAAAAACAACTCAACTCTACTCATAAAAAAACGCTTAAGGGCATACAACTCAACTCTTCTCGAAAAACGCCTGAGGGCATACAACTCAACTCCACTCGAAAAACGCCTGGGGCAAAAACAACTCAACTCCACTCGAAAAATGCCTGAGGGCATACAACTCAACTCTACTCGAAAAGCCTGGGGGCAAAAACAACTCAACTCCACTCGAAAAATGCCTGAGGGCATACAACTCAACTCCACCCGACTAACGCCTGAGGGCACGCCTGGGGGCATTGGGAGGCGGTGGGACCACGCCCCCTTCCACCGCCACCGCCTGCTGGGGTAGAAACGGCCTTATTCCCCTACTGGCAACATTGGAAAGAAACCCAAGATTCTTCTAGTGCAAAAAGACAAAAAAGAAAGAACAGCAGAAAGCGAGAAAACATCTGAAGGGATGTTACCTGATGTTTTTATAAAAAGGTGACTCCTCTTCCAAACAAGTAAAATCAACATTTCTCTCCTCAAAACAAGTAACATCAACATTTCTCTTCTTCCTCTCATTATTCCACTTATGTCATCAGCTCACCTCAGTACAAGCAAAGTGCAGTTAAATTTTTATTTATGTATAATTTCATGTACGGTACTGTATATTTAGTTTTCATAGGTTTAAATAAGCAACCATCTGTGGTAATAGAAATATAATTTCACGTTGCTTTGTTTTTATTGATATTCCTTTTTACTTCCTGTACTTTCAACTGCATTCGTTTGTTGCTCTCTTATTGGTGCCTTCCCTTCTACTTCCACTTCACACTGCCTTTATTCTCATTGGTTTACAGTTAATTCTTAGGCTATATAAGCTTTGTTTTTGTTGTTTTGTCTGCATCATTTGGATGTTTTGCATCTAGAAGCTCCCTGTCGCATTGAAAAGGGATTCCAAGCAATTCCGAAACATATGTCGGCGTTTTAATGCTCATTTGTGCTTTAATTTAACGTGAAATTATATTTCTATTACTGTTTACTTGCACAAAGTTAAATTATTATTATAACCATCTGTGGGTTTGGAACGGATTAATGCAATTTACATTGTACCTTCTGTGAAAAAATAATTCGCCATTAGAACTGCCTCCTGGAATGAATTGTGTACGAATAGCAAGGTTCCACTGCAATTATAAACTGTGCTGAAAGCCTATAAGTAAATAAATGAAATAAAATAGACAATTAAGCTTATCCTTTTAAAAAATTTGGGAGATACTAATTAAAATTATTTTCATCTATAGAGCATAGTTTTATTTATTTCTTTCCCTTACTCGATTAGAATTTTTCTTGTCGTTAGAATTTCTTCCAACCAGGATTGTCCCTTCAACCTGATTTCTCTGTTCTTTAAATTCCCCTTTGTTCCTTAAGACTTTTACCCTAACCCAGTGTAAAATTCCCGATCAGTCACTGAAAGTTACTTTCATAGCTACCAGATTTTAAATAAGTTTATCTTTTGCATCCCTAAACCTTCTAGTAAGAGAGAGGTCACATGACGAACTTTATATCATTGAAGAACTGAATATGATTGTCACGTGACAGTACAAACGATAACGAAACCAATCCGATACGGACGAGAATCAGACTGACTGTGTAATCCAATCTAACACACACTTTTCTTATGCTGACATTTCTCCATTCTTGGTTGGAAAAATAAGCAAGTCTCTTTTCTTCTCTGCTACAGACAAGCTTTTTTCCTAAGGGACACTTTTCGTTTGCTGACATTTCTCAATTATCGCTTGTAAAATTAAGTTAACACGTTACCTACTGACACACTTGGTTTCTGGGTCTCCAGACCAACGATCTTCTTCTCGTAAAGATTGGACACTCTGGTAGAAACCTATGTTAAATGCTTCGGAGCAGAGGGGTCTGAGAAGTATAAGTAAAAAAGCAACATTTAGGATGAGATTGGCGAGAGAATCTTGGCGAAAATCATACTGAGGATGTCATTGCGGCAGTAAGTCGCCAAAGTGGATGCACTGATCCTTTGAGGCACGCACAGCGAGATCGTCCAAAACCCCGGGGGTCGGATCGTGTATCAGAGAGGTAACAAAACGAAAGGGGCCAGAAAGCGCTGAAATAGCCTGAGGTACGTTGTTCATGGTCGACCCTTCTGCTATTATTAGGCGAGTGTCAATCACTTCTTAACGAGCTTCACATAGTTAAAATATATAAGGGAAAAAAAAAAGCAAACGCGAAGTGTTCCCAACTGTCAGGATGAAACCTATTTGCTCCTGTTAAGGAAGATTCGATAAGTTGCTTTCCTTTTTGGAAAAAATTCAATTACAGAAGAAATTTTGTTGCTGCTGCATGTAAATTATAGTACAAAGCGCTGCCGTTAGAAAGTCACGAAACAGGGAGGGTAATTTTATCGGATTAAAAAAATTGAAAATACTTTAGATGACGGCAGTCGATTAGCGAAAGAAGTGGGGGATCTTTAGCTTCCTTCAAAATCGGAAGTTTAGACAAACTTTTTTTCTTCAAAAAGAACTTTTAGTTTACATCGGGGGCCGCGCCCCAATTCTGTCTGATGGACTTCCAATGCTGGAGCAATTTGAAACACGGATTCCCGGAAAATGATTTAAATATTTTAAAGTATTGTTTCAACATACAAATATATTTAAAAATAAATAGAGAAAATGCTAATAACAAATTTCTTCTGTTTTTATTCCTTTACGGCTCTTAAAATTGTGGGGCTTTGCTTATTAATATGTTTAAATTCTGTTTTGGTCAAATGATCGAAACCTCCTCTAACGATTACATTTTTTTTTTCAAAATTTTCTTTTATGGATGTAGTTTTAAGTTGCAGTTCCGAATTTTAAAATTAATTTTTTTAACTTAAATACAATCATCATATAAAGAAAAAAAAGGCTTCATTAAGAGTAAATGCACAGGTTTATCTCCAGCGCGCTTCATTTATTAAAAATTGAGATCTGCGTGGGCAAAACAGAAGAAAAAAGTACGCCGAATTTCAAATTGAACAATTATAAAACTACAATTCGCATCTATAAGTGTTTTTTATATCAGCTTTTCCACCAGAAAGTTCTCTGTAACTCATTATTTCCAAGTTTTCATTGAAAGGTTTTCCCCCGTAAGAGTTCGAACGTGCACGCAAAAATTGTCTCAGACATTAGCGGCAGAAGCGAAGGGAATCGTTATTTTATTAAGTATTAGAGGAGTATCTTCAAAAATAAAACATTAAAGCCAAGCCGAAAAATTAGCCTAGTGAAGCAAACATTTATTTTAATCATGCCGGCTAACGGGATGTTGCCTGAATAGCTATTTAAAAAACGCTTTGAATTCCAGTCTGTTCAATTCACATTCCTGTTCCCTTAGTATTTGTTTTTGGAGAAAAGCTGTCAAAGCTTGAAAACATTTTCAGCTGTATTCCCATTTATCATATCATTATTTATATCATATTGTATACTGCTGCTGTTATATTACGTAGTGTTTTTATTTTTACTGAATATTTTGATTGAACAATTTTGTTTATTTTAATAAAAAATAATGCTACTAAGTAACATTAAGTCTTAAGTTTATTAGGATTAGATTTAGTATCTCTCAAAATTCCTATTCATTTGTCTTAATGGTTTTCAAGACCTACACCTACTGTTTTTTTATAGTTCAAATTTTATTAGTTGTTACCAGTGGAGAACCTGGAAATTTCTGAAAGCCCTTTCCTGCGTACAACATTCGCTTAACTTGGCTTATTTGTCCCCCCCCCCCCTCGTTCCTAGCAGCATGAAAGCGCCCGACAGAACCCTTGAAATGGTGGCGACAGAACCCTTTAAATCAGTGATATCAGGGAAGTCTGGAAATTTTCTTTGTTTTTGATTTATTCCAGAGTTCCAATGAACTTATCTGTAATCATTAAAATGATTCAACGTTCCCTTATTAAAAGTTAATTCTGAAATTATTTTACACAAAAGTTAATTTTAATTGCCGTTTTTCATAAATTTTTGCCCACATATGAAAAAAATGTGATCTTTTTGCATCCGCAATGGGAACTGGACTTTGTAAGTTTTCGATGTTTCTTATGCTTTGTTAAAAGGTAAACAATTTTTTTCACCAAAACTTTAATTTGAAATTTTTAATCAAAATTTCGTGAATCGTGATCGTAAGGAAGAATTTTCAAACGTCAAAAGATAATACCTCTAGTTTTATTTTTATTTAAATTTCTTTATGCATGCGTAATTCTTAACATCGTTTAAAATACTTGAAATAAAGGTGGAAACTTAAATAATATTTTTAAATTTGAAAAATTCAGAATAAAAGTAATTAACTATACACTTATGACGATAATGTTTTTTCTCTTACACACATTCAGTCATCATATAAATTGCTTCTGCGCAGGAGGAGCATGTTAAATATTTGCAGTTAATCGCAAATAAATAAATAACTAAATACATAATCAAATGAAAAACTAATTTAAAAATCACTTATTTAATTTCTTATTCAGCACGTATGTGAAATGTTTGAATAAATTCTCATGCTGTGGATTGAGAGATTTACCTATTTCATGAACTGAATTTTTTGACACGCTAGCATTAATCCTAAAATGTTTAATTTTATTGTCAAAAGTCTTTTCTGGAGCTTGGTATTTCCTAATATAATTAAATGCTTTTCTAATCTTTAAAAAATGCATACATTTCTTAATAAAATTTAACTATTTCAAAAAAGTTTGAAAGTTATGCATGTTCATTTTTCTTTCAAGCTATTACTCTCACCCGTCAAATATTTCTTAATTATTTTGTTGCATAGTATAAAATTCAATTAAATAGAAGTAAAATTAAGAAAAATGCTTTGTTTTTAGAACATTAAATTGATAACAAGTGACAAATAATTAAAAAATGCATCTTGTCCTTCCGTAGAACTATTATAAAACTAGGTCGATACTTGACTGCAGAATTTTTGTGCAACAAACTCTTTTGGCTGTAACTAAATGTAGTGTAGAGTTTCGTAAAGAAAACCAGAAACGGAAATGAAAATGGTCGATCAGTTTTGTTTGTTATTTCCCTTCATTTTACTCTCAATCACTTAGGTACACATTTATGATTTTGATCCAGTGAAATTTTAAACATATGTTGCAAGACGATCGCACAATGAGCAGTTATTTAACGGTGGGGGCAGTGAGATTAAAAAATATACACATTAATGAAAATCAACGTGTTGCTTGGGGATGTTGATGTTAACTTTATCTTAAAAACATCATCAATCCATGAACATTTTCAGTGCCGGATATAGGGGGGGGGGGGCAATGTCACTCTGGGGGCACTTCTGGGAGGGGGCAAATTCAACTGTGATGCAAAAAATAAAAAGGCAAGGAAAAGAAGAAAAAAAATAAAATAAAAAATGGGAAAATATTTAATTAAGAAAATTTAAGTTTTGGAAAGAGAATTAAAATCCTGGTTCAGAGCTCTGATTTGACCATTGACCGGCTACTTTGATAACGATTAAAACAGATTAATACAATTATTTATTTGTTTAAACTGTCGGAAACTAAAATTTAGGTATACTCAATATGTTGCGTTGTTGATTAGTCGGCCGCTCCTCTGTGGGCGCCCAAATTTTGCAAATGTCAAAATTTAAATTAAAGTCGAGGGTTTTTCCCCTTGTAATAGCGAAATATAATTCATGCTATGCTTAAACAATAAAATAGTTTTTCTTTTCCAAATTTTCAAAGCATCCTTTTGGGAAGAGGCAGGAGGTCGGAGGGGGAAGGGGATCTTGTAAGTGTCGTTTGGGAAGGTGGGGGGAGAAGGCAGACGTGTGTCTTTTCGATATGGACGTTAGTAAGAGGGGGGGGGGGGGGGCCCTTGCTCCCTGGATTTAAAAAAAATGCTCATTTTGTTTTGAATTTCTATGAATATTTTTATGAGTAAAATCGTTTAAATTTTAAGCAGTTTTGTTTGCTTTTTTCCCTAATATTTTTGCAATCCCAAATGCATCTCCCAAGGTCTCAAAATTTTTTAAATGGGGGAGAATCCATCCCTTCAACTGTCAGAATTTCACATACGCAGTTAAGGGGGGGTGCGCTCTAATGTTGAGATGAAAGGGCCATGTCGTGGGAACATTAAGAAAGTTTTCTGGGTTTATCAGTGGCCACCAAGTAGAAAATCCTCAAAAAAAAAAAAAAGCCCAGTACATAAAAGTTTATGAAATGTGAGTAATAATTGGATGGAGAGGGGGGGAGGGATAGTTTTGTCTCGCCTCGGAAAACTTCAAATCCGGTACTCGCCTTTTTCACACATTTGCTTGAAGTGAAAATTTGAATAAGATATACTTCATATTGTATCTAATAAAATAAACAGTTGAAGAATACTCAATAATACTGATAGTATTTTTATTCGCTAAGCTAAATTAATTTTTATCTCCTAACTTGAATCTTTATTCATGTTTCCTTTTTAAACTCAAAAGGGTGAGTAGCGAAAACAAGCCTATTATGTGTATTCGTACTCAAACGACCCCACATGTATAAAAATACAAGTGTAATGCTTTAGCTCTTAACACAGCTAAGAAAGAAAGACCAAACATCTGTTTTCATTTTGCGGTTTGCCTGAGAGCAGCAAAGACCCCGGAAGATGGTACGATAATGATAACGACCTACCCCCCTGAACAACTTATAATTTCTAGGAATTCCGAGCGAAAAGCTATGGCAAACCTTTCGCCAATTTCCAAGAAAGATCAGTTGAAGTTTGGCGGCAAATGCATGCGAGCTGCCCTAAATGTTTTTTTTTTTGTTGTACACCTCAAACCTGCCACGGTTGTTTTCTGGGCAATACCGAAACCGAAGTATCCCATCTTCTTCTTTCTACCATCTTTGTCCAGACGATGTATCATCAGATCATATTGTCAGAGGCGTAGCTAGGGGCGGGGGAGCAAGGAGGAACAGTTGTCCCCGGGCGCAGCGTCAAGGGGTGCCAAATTAATGTTAATTTATTTTATTTTATTTATTTTATTTTTAAATGCGAAAAGAAGATTATTTGAACTGAAGAAGTGTGAATATGTTCGACAAAAAGTGGGAGCATCGTAAATCATATCAGGAATGACCGTAGCACAGGAGTGCGTGGGATAAGGCAGAGAAACAACTTTTGAGTAGAGTGTTTTCTAGGGATCGGACCCGTGTGTATTCTCTAGGGGCTACGGGCATTTTCTTTGACCAGCAGATATAAAAGAGTCGGACTCCCAGAGAACCCAGGAAAGTTCACTTAAGAAAGAAAAACAAATAATTGCGCGAAGCCAAAATGTCCCATTTTGCCCTTTAAAGTGAATGGTCGCTAATAAAAATGCAAGCTAAAAGAGCTGCTTTTTGAAGCTATCTATCATTTAGAAAGCATAATTTTTTTTAAAAATTACCTTCCAGGGGCGCCCCTAGTCCTCAGGGGCGCGGAGTGGAGGGGGGCGCAAAATCTTCAGTTGTCCCCGAACTTGGAAAGCCCTAGCTACGCCTCTGCATGTTGTTCAAAACATCTCAAATAGAAAACAACAGGGTTAGTATAAATGTATTGAAAAGGGAAAATAAGTCGGTAACTACGAGATAATTCGTAATTTGGCCTCTCAGCAAAGTTCAGCTACTACGAGTTATCTCGTAGTTAACAGTCAAGGTATTAAGTCCCATCCCTCGTACCCTTTTGTTAGGAGCGAAGTTTTCTTGCATTTGAAGCCAAGAGAGAATTCACTGCAGTTTTTGAAGTAAAAGATTTTAGTATTTCAACAATTCCATAAATTCATTTAGTTATGTGAAATTCGTTTCTAGCAATTTTCGGAAAAGAATTCTTTACCTTTCCAATGATCTCAATGAGTTGGTCGTCATCGCACTTGTTGGCTTCTTCTAAGTACTCCTTCACCAAACGGGCCATTTCCAGACCATGAAGACTAAGTCTTCGATCGTTCTTAGTGATATGGCAATCTATGATAGCACAGAACTGAACGTTTTAAAGTTTTCTCTACTATTACTTCGATTCGCATGAGAAGCAGAAGAAAATAAAGCAACTTACTAGAAACCAAATCTTGAAAGCTCCTGCGTACGCCTCCAACCGATTCTCTGATGCTGTTCCAATCTTTTCCCTGCAACGTATGTAGTACATTTACCATAATGATACTATTTCATTAACCATTTGTTTCTTTCCGTAACAATGTTTTGAAGAATTTTATAAAAGCACTGTTCAATTTGAAATGTACATAGAATATTGTGAGAAATTAACTGATTAGCTAAATGATAAAAGTACAAAATCCTTTTAAAATTATTAGACTATCAGAAGGATTATAAAGACAATGGAAGAATTGTAAAATAAATATCTTACTTCAACAGCGAATAATACCAAACCGATGAGCCGTATAAAATCTCTTCTTTCTTGGGGCAATTTCGCAAGATGACGACATTCATGTTTGTGCAGTTTCCAAGCTAATTTCTGCGGCAAAAAAAAAATGTTAACTAAAAGTACGAATATACATATTTACTATTTCTAATATGTATCGTATACAGTAAAACCTCCAAATTTGACCACCTCCCTACGTTGACCACCTCTCTATGTTGACCAAAATTTTATTGTTTGAATGTTCATAACCAGAGTACGACAAAAATGCGACAATCTTAGGAGCCAGGAAAAATTTTTAGGAGCCAGCTATATTCATTTGCGAACTAGTCGCCAAGGCATTTTTTTAGTTGCCCAGGCGACCTGCCGCCCGGGATTTGTCGGACCCTGTTCACAACGCATTTTCAATGGAGATTTGCCTCTCTATGTTCACCACCTCCATAAGTTGCATGTTGATCACTTTTTAATAGGATATTTGAAATAAATACCTATAATTTACTCTATGTAACTTGCCCACTGGTGTTTTCTTGAATTTGCTTTTTCCCCCGTTAGTTCTCCAGCTGGTTTCCAGGAATTTCTTTATTAGTCATTTGGCTTATCTGAGTAACGCACTCCGCCCTTGTGGTGCTCCATTCGTTGCACCCTTCCAGTATCCTACATTCTTGGACTGCATATTGTTTATAATTTCTAGAATCTGGAAAAAGGTCAGGGGAGGGGGAGATGTGCGTAGAATTGAGCTACACACAGAATTGGAAAACAACGTGTATTGCTCGCACATTCCGTCCTTTTTTTCTAGCTTCTTTTTTCTTTCTTTTGAGCAAGTTAAAGATTTTGCTGAATGGACTAGTAAACTGTGAAAGTGCTTTTTACAGCACTTTCAACAATGAACAAAAGGACTCAAACAAATTGAATCATTCCTTAAAAAATTGTAAAAATGCGCTGTCCTTCCATAAAAATAAAAATGAGCAGTTGCTAAATTTTCCCTTAAAAGTACTGTAAAAGTTTTAACAAGTTCTCTAATATTGTATTAATTTTTTTATAAAAATTCCCAAGTTGACCTCCTCCGTATGTGAACCACTTAATTACAGTCCCTTGGGTGGTCACCTTATATGGAGGTTCTACTGTAAATACATATAGGGAACATATTAGAAACCGAAGAAATAAGCAAAGTTACATTGGATGTTGATCAAGTTTTAAAAAACCTACATATAGTTTTCTTCCAAACTACTTATGCATAAACCATAAAGCTAAACTTCTCTTACTACGGGTGTAATATTCCTGCAAATTAAGGACATTTTTTAGTACTTATGTTATGCAAGGTGTGTCCGGAAAATAATGCTTTATTTTCTTTTTTATTCTAGTTAAGGAGCCTTTATAAACAGGATTAAAATATTTTACCGCTGATTGTGTAAATATCATAAGTATACATTAACCCTTAAGTTTATGCATGTGTGTCGGAATTAATTTTCCTTGAACGAACAGTAATACCATGATATGCAAGATTATGAAGGACAAATAAAAGTTATTAATTCTTTTATAAACTTTAGGTATATGTAACAATAATATGTTTTAATTTTATGTAAAAATTCTATTTTATAGTTTTCTATCGCGTGGTATCTTTCAAAGCGCTAGTGGTTGAGAGTAGACATACGACCGCAAAGGGTTAAAAAGAAGATTATAAGTCGCAGTAATTAATAAAAATATTTTCGAAAAGAGAAAATAGGAAACAAGCTGAATCCCCAAGTAATTTATGACTTCGTTTCATGTATGAAATGATGACCAGCACTACCAACGATAATTTGGGGATTGGGGCCCGGGTGTGCAATTTGTTAAATTCTGGTCGTTGATTGAGCGTCCGGATGATTGCAAAGCCTCCAACATTTCCAAATCAATATTGTACACGATCTGATCTTGGATAAATTGGACTGGAGGAAGGTGTAGGTTAAGCTCCCAAACTGTTGACGTTCGGTGAACTGTCACGACTGAACTTCTCGAAAGCGTGGATATTCAACCTCATTTTATGTCATTGTCAAGGAATTTAATAGCTTAAAATTTCATATTTAGAGCTCTGTAAAGCCACATTCAAGTGACCGAAGAGTTGTCTATAATCGCCCTTGCAATCATAATTCCTGCTTTTAGAAGAAACAAAATTGTAAACATTCATTTCAAAATGGTATCAATGGTTTTCAGAATGGCTCTCTAAGATATTAGCAGACTTGTTATCTTCGGGATGTCTTCAAGAGGTTTTATAAAGTCTTCATATTCAAAAAAAACTTCTTGAATATGACGAAACTTTGAAACCCACGTCATATTCCACTTTTCGGGTCAATATACGCTGTTAACAAGATTTTCGTCGGATAACTGTTTCTCTGAAACTTATTTGGTTTTAAATCATCACATAAAATAATTTACCTGACCAAAATTACACCAAAAAATAATTTACCTGACATTTCTTGCGGCAATATCCAACGTATTTGCAATCGACACAGAACTTGATTTTGAATTCACTGAAAAAGACAACAAATGCAATAGCAGATCTAATACATTTTGAAGTAAAATTCAAGAATAAAAATTACACATGAGGGCAACTTGGTAATTCTTCAGTAATTAAATACAAATTCCAAATTACGTCATCGATGGCAGGGTCATCGTGAGGTAGATTCGGTTGAGGGGCTCTTACTGATTTTTGTCGGGCTGGACCAAGGTCAGAATTAGGGGTGGATCGATTTAGGATATTTTGATTTTGCGGACCGGTGTCCCTTGACTAACGAATCCCTACCGGATATTCGGCTCTGATAATTGAAACTCAAATTCTATACATATTTTTAAACATCCCAAAGCTTTCAAATACGTTGCAAGTATTTAATTTACATATATTTTCAAAGTATGCTAATTAGTTGAAGAACAAAATTTGACATGGCGAATTATCGGATTTTTAGTGCAGTGACTGGATCAGATTCCAGATATGTGATGCTTTCTGGGGAAGACCGGTCGCGCTTCGTCCTTCCCATCGGTGCACCCCTGTGTTGTATGCATACATAAGGGTCATTCAAAACTGATGTCACGCTTCGAGGGAGGGAGGTACGAGAAATTGTGATAAGGGGAGGGGGTACCAAGAAGTGTGACATCATATATTTTAGTTTCTATAAAAAGATTTAAAATTAAATTTTTAAAAAGTGTTTTCGATTTTCACAATGATTTTAAAACACCCGGTTTCATTTTGTATCAGAAACACAAATGCTGAGTAAAGTCTAAATTTACTTCTAGTTATAAGTTCAAAAATAAATCTTCTTAGGAATTTAGACTTTTAAAATAGCGGGGTTATTTTTTTCAGAATTTGAACAGTTAATATTTCTTACTACATACTAACTATATTTTTTGTTGTAAATTTTAATCTCCTTTTATGCAAATTAAGTGCACAGCATATTATTGTTATGCTGTCAAATCAAATTAAAAATTCAAAAATAAATTAGAAATGTTATCTATAACGTAGTGCTTTTTTCGTGAAATGCAAGTACATATACCTGTGTAAAGTAGTGTGACATTTTGAGACAAAGGGGGGGAAGGGGGTCATATATATATTGGAAAAAGCGTACATTTATGAACGGTCCCACATGTACAAACACAAACAAACAGTGGATCCCCGATTGATCTATTATTACGGTACCATTCACTTCGAACGTCGGATACGGGAAAACGTTCGACACCTGATTCATTCTTCGTCATGTGGTTACAAAAATTATAATTAATTCATTCGTTTAGTACCGGAATTCTGGCTTAATTTAGAAGATGGATATTCTTCTCCATTATCACAAAAAACAGTCGAGGTACTTTCGCCATTTGCAAGCTACATTGTATAGCTATCAGTTTATGTCGCCTATAGAAATGAACAGTGTCATATCTGCAAAATGCGCATTTTTGAGGAGAGGAGTTTAAACTTTTTACAGTTTGTTTTATTTAATTATCTTAGTTTTAATGATTATTACAATCTATTTTGTCCGGAAAATAATTATTGCTTGTTTCTCTCACATGATGGATGTTAAAAGATGTCAAAAAGTTAGAAATAACTGTAAAAAAATCAGTTATGACAGTATTACACCAAAAAAAAACAGTTTGGAAGTTATTAAAAAGTAGTACAGTGACTAAGTATTGTTCGTTCCTGTAGCTTAAGGGGGGTAACAGTGTTCAATTGATTAAAAACTACTTTCTCCAATTAATATTTTTATTATTTTTTTATTTAGACTTTTCCCCTTGGAACATGTTTATATTATTTCATTAATATAAGCCTTAATTAGGTCTTCATACTACCTATAAGTTATCTGAAAAAAAAGCAAGCTAAAGAGTATTTAAAAGGAAAAGTAAAACAAAATATAAAAATATAAAAATTGATTTACTTGGGAAACAGGAACGTAATTCTTACAATTTATAACTTAAAATAGGAGCGCAATTTTAATTATTTTTTATGAAATGCACATTATTGTGATAGTTGTGCTGTAGCTCCATTAACAAAGCAACCAAATAAATAAAAACATTGAAATGAATACTGCCTTATGCACCAATCAACCATAAGTTTATTCGAAAACTGCTGAAAGGTCAGATAAATCAGAAATGGAAACTGCCGTATCTACCAGCCCGACGGTATTCATCTATGGACGTCAAAAAATGAAAAATTGAAATGAATACTGTCGTATCGGATGTTACGTCAGTAGTTCTATCTGTTATGAATATATAAACTACATGGATTTTGAAATTAAAGCTGATAAAACAATGTACTTGCAAAAATTGCGATGCTATCCCGTTGAAATTCTATAACCAACCGAATTATTATACAATAAGGCGGTGTTGACATGTGAGAATTAGCGGTTCCAGCCAAAACGCATAGTGACACTAGTGTTCTCTAGCCTTAATTATTGAACATTTACTTACAACAGTATTCCCAATATAAAGAGCGCAAAAATCTGAACATTTTGAAAAAAAAAAAAACGATTTTTTGCAGATATGACACTGTTCATTTCTATAAGCGATGTGTTGACAAAGAATAAATACTGTAACAGGCGCTCAATCTGGCACGAATGTTCAATTTTCCTCCATAAAGCCTAATATGAGTACATCTTAGGTCAGAAAAATTATTACCATTCATCTCATTAAAATTGTACATTGTTGAAATAAATTTTGTGTCTAC
The DNA here is from genome assembly GCA_038502835.1 of Octonoba sinensis. Taxonomy (NCBI): domain Eukaryota; kingdom Metazoa; phylum Arthropoda; class Arachnida; order Araneae; family Uloboridae; genus Octonoba; species Octonoba sinensis. The sequence continues at coordinate 70,717,675 of CM076604.1, forward strand.
TGTAATTGTTTGAATTATCTTTTGAATAACTGTATGGAACTGATGCAAATTTAATTTTTATTTTAAATTAATCATTTCCAGAGTTTCATTAATGCCATACAATTGAAAAAAAAAAACAGGGCTTCCACGCTATAAGTTTATTCTAAAAAAGGTTTCTGTGTACCAAAGAAATTAAGAAACTCTGTCTAAGAGGTTTCCAAACGGAGTGCCTCGGCACTTTGGGGTACCACATCGAATTATGATGTGTGCTTCTATGCGCTCCTGGTATCAAATTTTCTATGTTGCAATGCAGAATTAAGAGACGATATTGGTGGTATACAACGCCATGCTAGCGGGTACCACGGTAATGGTGCCCGAAATGAAAAAAAAAAAGATTAAAGTTTATTTTGTATATTACATATTTCTAAGTTTTGTAAAGATGAAAGAGGTCCGTGCCATGATCTGACAAGAGAGCCGTACAATAAATGTGTGGGTCAATGTCTGCATCATTGAAGTATAGAATGTTTTATGAAAAATCATTTAATTCCTTTTATAGGTAATATATAAATGTGTTTGAATTCATGGCATTAAAATGAAATTTAAGTCAATATTAGGAAACTTTAATTTAATCAAAGAAACCAAGTTCGTTTGAGTCTGTATTGGATTATACGCTCAGTTGTTTCAAATCTATATTAATATTAAACTTTTCAGCGGTGCTTTCCTTTTAAACTGAAATTTATATTCTACTGCTGATAGTTGGTTAAAATTGATATTGTAGTATTGTTATGTGTAATTGATGTTGGATTATGTGGACTAAAAACATTCAATGCATGCAAATATGCACTAAAATACTTAAAATATGCAGTAAAAGGTTTTATTTTTTACTTGTCAAGAGAAAAGCTATCACATCTGGATAAAAAAAAAAGATTGGCCTTTCAATTTTTGCATTTTGTTATTAAAACAACAAATACATTTTAAAATTACTATTTCACACAGAAAATGGTATGCGCATTAATCCCTTTTATTGCAATAAACCACGATGTTTTTCAAGGTTTTCTGTAGTTAGAAGTTATTGAACTTCAGAATGTTCAGAATGTTATTGAACTCTTTATTTGAAGATGTTCTTCGTTTTTTTTTTTTTTTTTCATCAAAGTATGCTACTTTAACTTTGCCTCTTTTTTTCTCACAAATACAATAAATTACATTTTTACACCTACTACCATTCTGTAGTCAAATCTTTTCCTTGATCAGAAACCAAACAGTGCATGAGTCTACTTTTGTGGCTTTTTTTTTTATTTTGGGCATATTATTCTATACGTGAAAATTCAAATAACTTCTGAAGAATGAAGATCGATTTACAACGAAAAATCTCAGTCTCTCATACCGCACCATAGACAAACCCTCTAATCCGAAAATCCGAAATCCCGGAAAATCCGAACGAGTTTTTTTTCCTTTTAATTTAAGTTTGAAAAACACACGCAAAAAGATTATTTTGTCATAAAACAAAAACTATAACCTTATTTTATATAATTAGTTCAAAAATTAACAAAGAAGCACGGTTAGCATACCTAACAATCTGTAAATATACTTATGTCATACAGGATTGAAAAACGGTAAAAGTTGGTTATTGAAATTTTTGAGGTTAATCACTTTGCAAAAACAATGAAATAACAATAGAAACTCATAAAATATCACTTAATCTTTCACTTGAAATGAGGTATCTTCAACTGCCGAAGTGACGAGGGTTTGTTTTATTGTGTCATGGACAGTTTTCAGCTAATCCGAACAATCTACAGCTCCAATTAGTTCGGATTTGAGGATTTTCACCGTAATATGCTTTTATTTTAAAATTTTGCCATTTTTATGCACTACCTCCAAAAAAAAACAGATTGAACTGTACATTCAGATATGCATTTTCGCATAGTCCAAGCTCTTTAATTATTACATTTGTCTATAACTAGAGGACATAAAATAGTTTTCAGAAAGATACATTTTCTTTTAATCCTTGAAATACAAATTTCATAAATTTTACTATAACTGTACTGCTCATCGTAGAATTAATTTAAGCCTTTCCACTCGTATGTCCCCGTGTGGGGGACATCACTCGTTTTACCATCGCGCTAGTATGTCCTCGTACAGGGGGCATCACATCTGTACCGTTGCGTTCGTATGTCGTAATGAATTATGTGGCCACATTCCCGTCGTAGGTCAAGGGTTGTCAGGGGTTATATTTTTAAATTTTTGATTTAAGGATGGTAAACCTTCTAGTTAAATTGGAACACATTACCATCAAAAACATTCCTCTTGATCGAACATGAAAAAAGATTCCGAGTTATTTGCTAACTTTCTAAAGCATAGGTACGCAGGACCTTATTTACCATTAGGCCCGGGCCTAGGGCCCCCACTTTGAGGGGCCCCTTAATTCTGGTTATTGTTTTTTTTTGTAATTTAAATTTTTTTGGAAAATATTTAAAAATAGCATCTTTTAAAAACAAACTTACTGTTCTGTTGCTTCACAGAAAATTTGTATTATTAAATTATTTTAAAACCACAAGGAATTTTCACTTTGGGGCCCCCAAATTTTGGTCTGACAATTTGAAATTTGAAAAACAAAATCGATTTTGACTTTGGGGACCCCCAGATTTTATTCAATAAATTTTGTAATTTAAAAACAAAATCATTTTGCACGTTAGGGGCTCCCAAATGTTAGTTTGACTCTTTGACATTTGAAAAACAAATTAGTTTTTGCGCTTTGAGGGCCCCCAAATTTTGGGGTGACTCTTTAAAATTTGAAAAACAAATTAGTTTTTGCGCTTTGGGGCCCCAAAAATTTTTTGTTTAAAAAATGTTTGTTGCGTGAGGGGTCCCCAAACATGAGTGATGCCTATAGTGATTCAAAATGTAAATCGGGCCCTGTAGGTACGAGTGCAAAGAGTTAAGATTTGGAGGGGAAATACGGTCGTAGTTACAAATCTCTAAATTATCTGGAAAACTTTTCTAAAGCTTCAACTTCTGCACTTTTATCCTTTTTGCTCGTCAAAAAAAATCAATGGATATGTCGTCAGCATTTTTCTCGACTGAATGATATCGCATACGAGTTATGTTTATAATACGCTACCTGTATGCACTAAAAACTCAATTTCGCAACAAAAAATGGGGCTTTGATCGTTTTTTCCCGTGACCCTTCATTTACGTCAATTTGAATTTTACCCTCTTTTTACGAAAGACGAAAGAGGTAGACCAAAAAATTAAAAAATGGAGAGATTGCTTTTGGACACAAGGGTTCCTGAAGGTAAGAAACTGGACATCGATGGCTTGAGGGACCATCATGATGGACTTCCGAAAAAAGCCAAAGCCCACAAAGTAAAAATGATAACAAATAACTTTTAAATTGATGTACATTCAGTTGATCGAAAATTTATATAAACCAAATTAGGATCTGTTCCAATCCCGTTAGCTAACTGAAGCTTATTTTGTGTAGTAAGTATTTTCTTATACCAGCAAATGTAATAGGTAACTTAATTTGATGAGCATTCAATTACTTGAAAGTTTACATGACCCAACGCAGTATCAATTCCAATCACGTTAGGTAGCCGAAGTTAATTTTGAGTTAATTTCACTTATCCCAACGATCATGATAATTAAAAGTAACTTTTAACCCCTTGAAGCACGGTTTTTTTTTTTTTTTTTTGAAGTGAATACGTCTTTAAATTTGCTGCCATACCGGAGCAACCCAAAAAAATCTAATCATAACAAAATCGGGGGATGAAGTTTGGCGTTGTAGTTTCGAATCTATCCTCTACATCCAAAATTAAATAGTACCACTGGATAGCTAAAGGATCAAACAATTCATTACAACAACTGAGAGCAGTGACGCATCGTGGGGGGGTAAAGAGGGAAGCTCCGCTATTTCGAAGTTATCTTGCTGCGTATCGAAAATTGCAATTAGTATAGCTTTTGACTCATAGAAGCTACGATGCTCGTTTAAGTTTTAATCATGAGCTGTCGTCAAAATCTATCGATTGTATGTAAAACATTAGTTTAAAGTAGTGACAGTGAATATAATAAGGTGTTAGAATAAAAAAAATATCAAAAATATATAGATAATATCGGCTTATAAGCGTCGAAAAGCCTAAATTGTAAAGTTATTAATTAATAAAGCTATATTGTAACCCAATAATTATTTGTTTCCTTGCTTTTATTCTAAATACGTGAATAAAAATATTTTGTTCAAAATATATGACCTGTTACATAAGAGTATTCACGTACAACACACGGCCGTGTCCAAGACACAGCCATAACCCACATTTTGTTTTCGGAAAAACTGGCAAAAAATAGGGGGGGGGGGGTAGCAGAAAATGAATATATAGGTATAGTATAATTGTTTCTGGCAATTTCAATTGTAGGGGTGACTATAGAGCGGGGGTGGGGTAAAAGTTATATAAAAAAATATACAAACAAGGTGCAAATGGATCTCAGACGGGCATTAGAAACAAAATCGCCCGTGTTAGACACGGGCCCATGTGCAGATTTGCCGGTAACCTTCGCCCGTGTCAGACACGGGAAATGCGTTAAGGGGTTAAGTTGATACATATTCAATTGGCTGAAAATTTAAGTGACCCAACATAAGATCAATACCAGTCACGTTAGGTAACCGAACTTTATTCTGAATTCTAATTATGCCCGTACTCCAACAAATATGATAATTATAGGCAACTTTAAATTTGATATTTATTCAGTTGCCTGAAAATTTACGTAATATCAATTCCATTCACGTAAGATTACGGAAGTTTATTTTGAGTTCTAATTGTGCCCGTACTCCAACAAATATGATAATTATAGGCAACTTTAAATTTGATATTTATTCAGTTGCCTGAAAATTTACGTAATATCAATTCCATTCACGTAAGATTACGGAAGTTTATTTTGAGTTCTAATTGTGCCCGTACTCCAACAAATATTATAATTATAGGCAACTTTAAATTTGATATTTATTCAGTTGCCTGAAAATTTACGTAATATCAATTCCATTCACGTAAGATTACAGAAGTTTATCTTGAGAGAATAGTTAAGCCCTTATTCCAAGAAACATGATAATAATCTGCAATTTTTAATTTTATGTACATTCGGTTACGTGAAAATTTACATAACCCAACGGGGGGTCAATTTTTTATCACATGGGTGACCGATGTTTATCCGGAGTGGTAATTATATCCTTGACAAAAATTTAAAAAAAAAACAAGCTACTACTTTTGTAATTATTCAGTAATACAAATGCAATGCCAATGTATTAAACTAATATTAATACGACTATTACACAAAGAAAAAAAAATCACTTACGCCGCGCGCAAAGCATCTGGTGCACCTTTAAAACAATAATCACAAAAGTTCTCACTTTCATGACGGTATATCATTTGAACAAAGGGCTTTTCTTGGTGAACGACAGCGCCGGGTTTGTAAAATGCACTCATTTCGCCTCGTATCAGTGACAAGTGGAAAAGAAACTGGTGAAGGGATCGTTTTAAACATCTGAATCAACGTTGCCAAACTGAAAATGTACTTTAAACATAGTGATTAAGTTGAGGCGCTATGTGCCGTAGTATTCAACATCGAAATCTACACCGGGTATTCCAATTAAACTAAAAGAGGTGAAATATGGTATTTTGTTCCCGTATTTCATTTATAAAGTCAATTTCAGTAATTGTTTTATATATCCTTTTAACAATCAACATTCACATACGGTCAAAAGGTCCCTTGTGATGCATACTTGTAAGAAATTATACTGTATTTGCGTTTAATACTTATACAGTTCTGCCATCAAACAAAGCGATCTGCCTGGCAGAGAGCCAAGAAGAATCCATTCATGTTTAAGGGAGGAACGGCTGGTATAAGGAATGTGCCGTTTTTGTCCTAGTTCTAGTTCATTTAGCATACTCCATTTCTTCCGAACTGATGCTATATGCCAGTTTATAAATTTAGTTCCTTTCAACAAACAGAGAAGCAAACTTGCTGATTCGCTTGCTAAATAAACGTTCCTGCAAAACGACTTCCCTAAAGTCAAATGGATTCATTCTTTTCTGCCATGCGCAGAAGCGTCCAAATGTAAGAATTCCATGGTCGAATTGATTCCATGGTCGAAGTGCCGACTTACTCAGCGGCTGAGCGGTCTAAACGACTGGTTCCGGAGCCTGCCTGCGCGCAGTGAAGAGGCGTGAGTTCGATTCTAACTTTCCCCTGGGTGTATTTCCTTCTTTGTATAGTAAATCTGTTGTACTGTCTTGTTCTATCTGTCATATTAGAAGAGAGTTTGAGGCATATCCTTGAGAATAGCAAATAAACTCGAAAATAAATGTGACCTGAAATGGTCGTTTACGAACATGCAAACTGTAAGTGTATTGTATTTGTTAATTTGTTTGTTGCAATTTAATGACTTTATGGATTGCACAGTCAATTTATTCCATCCTTTCTTTCCTTCCGAAAAGCATGTTTAATTTTAACCTCTTGAGACCCCAGAACTAAACACAAACAATTTTGACGTAATTTTTTGCTTCTCTGATTTAAAAAATGATTACAAAACAAAATAACTAAAAAAATTTTATTTTAATTTTAATTAATAATTAGTTTAAATAATAATTAACGCCCAATTTCCATGTTTTCCGTGGTTAAAACGAAGTGAACTATCTGTTGATTAATTTCAAAAACAATTGGGTGTTTTAGCTTTCAAATTGCACAAACAGTAGTTAATAAAGAGTATTTTAAAATGTACCAAATTGGTTACATTTGGAATGAAAAGGTCAATACTGGATTAGAATTAAGTACGTATTTTTCTCTGTATGTATTTCATTAAAGATGATTTTTTTTTCTTTTTCTTGACAGAAAATAATAACATTCACCATTCTCCTTTTTTCTGAATTCTTCTGATTGTTCGAAAAATATCCGCTGATATCTTTCTTACCTTAATAAGTTTGCAGCAATGGTAGTTACTTAAGATAAAACTATTGTTAACTTTGGATAGGCTAACAATATAGTGGATTTTGTTCTTACGTCCATGCTATGTCATGCTATTTGTATCAACTTTTAAGTCATTTTGAAGTAATTCATGCACATTTTAAGCAGTTTACTATGAAGTGATTTAATATTGCAGGAAATGTTATTCGTAAAGCTCTGGTAGTTTTCTGAATTTTGTCGTCATACTAATTACTTCAAACCGCATCGTAAAAAAGATATGATTTTTTGTATTAATTATCACGATTCAGGAGCGCGGAGCAGTAAAGCAACGAGATTTTTTCCCGAAACTGGAGCGGAGCAGGAAGAAAAAAATTGTTGTACTCCACTGCTCCGTTTTTTTTTTTTTTTTTTTTTTTTTGCTATTTTAATCTTCTGTCATATAAAAAATTTAATTAACTAAAAAGGACATAAATTATACAATCTATTAAAATTACTCGGAGCACGGAGTGAAGCCGGAGCAAGTATTTAGAAGTCGGAGCGGCGTAACCCCAAAAAGTGGCTGCTCCAGATCCCTGTTTATTATCTTTTAATATTAATATTTGCACTTTTTTTATTTTTTAAATATATTAATGCATGGACGTTCCGTGGAACTTGAACGTTGCCAAAAGGGTTCCTCACGCAGCCCTAAGGACCGTCCATAAATGATGTCGCCCTTTTTTCCCGTATGTTTGACCCCCCCCCCCTCTAACCCCCCCCCCTTTGTCACAAAATGTCACACTTCAACATAAAAAAGGGGGTCCTCCTTTGTCACATGTCACGCTCTGTTGCATAAGCATGATGCCACACTTCTGGTTACCCCGTCCTTTGCCCTTGTCACAATTTCGCGAACCCCCCTCCCCCTCGAAGCGTGACATCATTTGTGAATGATCCCTAAAGCCCTGAGAGAACTCCCTTCTTTCTTTCTTTAGGCTAATTACAAAGCACTTAAACTTAAACGATCGATCTCACTGGGACAAGATCGAAAGAAGTGTAAAAGCGGATCAAACACCTTGTCGGGATCAAGGCCGTAGCCAAAAATTCTTTTCGGGGGGGGGGGGGGCTGATTTTGAAGCACTTATGTTGAGGAATGTTTCAGGGAGGAATTCATGCTACACTGCGAAAAATTTCAGGATTTCGGGGGGGGGGGCTGCCCCCCTCTGGATACGGCATTCGTCGGGATTCAATGTTCAATGTCTGTCTCAAGGCGCGGGAACATCGTGATCGTCCGTGTATTCAATTCTATGTCAATATAGGAACTGAATGGATCTGTATTGCAGTTAATTCTTTTTTACACGATTTTATTTTACTTGATTTGTCACGTAGGTTTGTTACGCAGTTTTCGCACTATTACTGCGTAAATTATCTTCAAACTTTGCACACAAGCTTATCTTCGATGACAATACAATATTCCATCCATTTTATAATTTATTATAACGTTAATTAGGGAAAAAATTAATAATTTTGTCTCTGAGGAAATTACCAGAACTATTATTTGTCGAATGGCAGCGATAGCTTTGTTTGGATAATGCAACGATGCTATTTAACTTGATTGGTCACGCGGTTTTCGACCACTATTACTGCATTTTAGTTTCTTTTTAAAATAAAACCGTGTAACTTAAAACATTTTTATTTATACATTAGTCTGAGTGGATGAGACAATAATATTTACGCTTAAGCATCAGCAGGTCCGTCATTTAGCGGGGTCAGGAGGGACAATTGACCCCTGTTCATAAGTCTCATACTCGTGCTTCGGTGAACCCATTAATTTATCAATTAAAAACAGAGGTACAGTGGGGCCGCTGCCGGAACGCGGTGGTACGGAGTTCTGGTATACTTCTACTTGGCGTTCTTCAGCGTTATTTTGAGTAAGACTTATTTTATTTTAAAATTTTAATTCCTCTTCAACGTAACGTGTCAAAAATGGGTTCTTTTTTCTTTTAAATCTCTTTACACCATATACTAAATAACGTTATTTTACATTACGAAGACCAGTGTTGATCAAGACGGAAACGCTGGCATATTACAGAACGCTATATTACACAAGCATATGTACTTGCAGTTCCGAAACAAAGCACAGCGTTATTTATCACGTTCCTAATTTTATTTTTGATTTTTTAATGACATAACAATAACAATGATCACAAGTGTACTTATATTTTATAAAATGAGGTTAAGGTTTGGTACACAAAAAATAATTAGTATAGAACAGTAAAATGCATAAATTGTTCGAATTCTGAAAAAATGACCCACGCAATTTTATCTTAAGTGTAAATACCTAAGAAAAGTTCCTTTTAAACTTTCAACAAGAAGTAAATTTAAACCTTAATCAGCATCGGTCTGTTTGCGATACAAAATGATCAACGAAACATTAAAATCAAATTGTGAATTTTTTCACACTTCTTATACCCCTCCCCCTCTTCTTGTCACAAACTCTCACAATTTCTTGAACCCTCTCCCCCTGGGCCCCTGGAAGCGTGACATCATTCATGAATGACCTCTTTAATTCTTATTTTGAATTTCACTGTAGTTACTTGTATTGATAATAGATGGCAGCACTAAGGAAAACTGCTCATGGAAACTACCTTTTCAAATTCAAAAGGTTTTCCTTGTATTTTCGGAAACATTTTAATACAAAAATTTTATCTTAAAACACGAACATAAGAGCTATATTCAAATTTAAAAAGGAATATAGGCGATGCTCAGTTAAAATAAAACACGGGGATGCAGTTACTACAGTAGAAACAAATTCATTTATTTTTCAAAAAGTTATGTCCAAAATTTCAATAAACAAGTGACACGACGCTTCCATTGGTAATAATTAATAAAAGCATAGTTATTGTTCCAGAATTGAACTGCTTTTAGATTCTCGTTAGACGAAACTTAACTCATAGGACATTTCATTCAATTTTTAAATTTTCTTAAATGCATAAGCAGGGTAACAGTGGGGTCGTTTCTACACTCTAAGTCTATATGTCTTTCCACAACCAGTTTTTATGACTATTACTAACTTCATCTTCTCTTCATTCCCCCCTTCAGATAAATAAGGAACTATACAATATTATGCGAAGTACTTCACATTTTTTCGATCCACAACCAAGATATGGACGTACGATTCTTATTAACTCTGAGATAAAATCAAATAATAATATTTTCACGGTATCAAAGTCCTAAACAGAAACATTTTCATTTGTGCTTTCCGCCTTTATTTGTCTTTTATGTCTTTTTTTTGCTCCCGAAATGTCCTTGACCTTGCGCCGTAAAGCTTTAGAAATAGGAAACTGGAGTATGAATGTGCCGGGCCGGGAGTTCAGATGACCAAATTCCGAATGATGTTTTCTCGTTTCTACGGTAGGTGGCGGGGTTTGCACTCGGCTTGATCATCTTCCGCCGGAAGTTGGATGCAGTAGATTCTGTATGTGTTTACTTGAGTTCTTGTGCCTAAACAGTTTGATTTTCAAAATTTATTATTAGTTTTTAATGGCAAAAAATATGCGTAGAAATGGTGGATGTTGTTCTGCTTTCGAGTGTACCATGGGAAGAGGAACTAATTTTATTTTCTACAATAAAAATACTTGTCTTTCCAAGAGATCTCGTTCGTGGATCTCAATGGGCCAACGCTTTATGGCGAACAACTAGATCCCTACAAACAGCTTATTATGCAGCAGACATTTTCTAGAGGGTATTTATGTCTTTAATATATTCATCATGATATCATTAATTAGACGTTTCTATTGTATTATACGAAAAGAATTTCAAATAGAAATTGTTTCATAAGAAAACTCGAATTTTCATACATCAACTTGATATTATATTTGCTTCCATTTACAAGTAATCAAGACAAGATAAAATGATCTGTAACCTCTGAAGTGCAATTATGTATTCTATGGCCCATCCTTGGATGAAATTGTATCTATTAATGGGGTGAATTACGGTGAGGTACTTTGATGGGTATGAACTTTAAATGTAGACAAGTAGGACATCCAGACTATGTTCCTTCCATTTTCAGTTTCAGTGACTCTTCTGTGAAACATTAGAAGAAGCAACTAGAAAGATTTGAAAGGCATGCAAAGCGCAAGAAATTTGATGACAATACTCTTCTTCAGGTAAATTTGTTAAAGTTATAGGATTCGTTTTAAGATATAAGATGATTTCAAATGTTCCAAGTTTTTGCTCTTTAGGTTGCAGATCCTTGAAGAGTGATGGTCTGTTATTATTTTTTTTTCATAGTTAACTAAAGGGCAGTTCATAAATGACGTCACGCTTTTTTCCCATGTATTTGACCCCCCTCCCCCCTTTGTCACATTATGTCACACTTCAGCGGACCCCCTCCCCCCTTTGTCACGCGTCACGCTATGATGCATGATGTCACACTTCTTGCTACCCCCTCCCCTCCCCTTGTCACAATTTCACGAACCCCCCTCCCCCCCTCGAAGCGTGACATCATTTATGAATGATCCCTAACCTAAAAAATGTCTTCTCTTTAGGTTTGTTCTGCCATTTACATAATTTAAAGATAACATGCTTATTTAAACAATCATTCGGGAAAATTTGAAACTAGTTTTTATCTTGGTTAAATATAGCTATTTCTTCCAGATAATTCCTTAAAGAATGAAAGTCTGAGATTTTTGCACCTTTAAAAATAATAAATTGTTGCATCTGGAAAATTTGTTCGCTTGTTCGATTTTTTATGTTACAAATACTTATCATTTTTGTAGTATTTTTAAGTTCTCTGTAGTTGAATAGTGAAGAAGTTTCACTGGGAAAACTACCTATACAGCAACATCTTCCTGGATTTTAAAATTGCTGTGAGGTGCTACTTAATAGAAGAATTCAGAAGGGTAATTGATACTTGAAACTACTGAATGGTGTGCTGCCATGCTTTGTCTTATATTAGCATACATAGTGGCATGCTTTTCGGTTTCAAATAAATCATATTGCTACAACATAAATTTTCTAATTCAACATTTTAAACCTATAATTACTGGAATTCATTGTCAATACAGTGGAACCCCGCCATTCGTCCGCCTCTCTATTCGTACAACATGTTAGTGATTATTCATAAATGATGTCATGCCTCGAGGGGGGAGGGGAGGGGAACAAGAAGTGTGACATCCTGCTTATGCACCATAACGTGAAATGTGACAAAGGGGGGGAGAGGGTCAAATGTGTTAAAAAGGCGTGACATCCTTTATGAACAGTCCCTTATTCGTCCAACTAGTAAAATTCGACTCTTCATTTGTACGCTTGCCCCACGATTCGGATGCCGCCAGGGACGAAGGTTGCCAGGTTGGCTTATTTTAGGAATAAAAATCAAGAAATTCTGCTCTTTTTGAACTCGTCTGGAAATACAGTTGACATTCGATATTACGGCTACTTCTTTCCCGCAGAAAAAGGTCTTTATAACGAGTGGTCGCTATAAGAGGCATAATTTCAAGGTATATATATGCATCATGCATGTATATTTTTTTCAATCGAGAAATCGGTTCATCTTCTGACAGATGTTCGATACTTTCTAAGTCATATTCGATTTTAGCATAATTGTCAAAGTTCAACGTCTCATTCAATTTCATTTTCTTAGAAATTTCTTACAGCATTTCCTATTCAATTATTGCGAAGATGTAACTCCTGTTTGCAATCGTTTGCAGTTGTTTAATTGCAAAAATGTAACTCCTGTTTGCAGTTTGCATTTCACTGAAGAACCTGATTCTTCTTTCGCTCCTTCCCCCAGAGGATAACTAATCCAGATGGACTGAACACTGAAGACTCCATAAAGCTTGTCTATAAATTACAATCAAGGTCATTTAAAGTTACAAATTTAGAAACATGTCCTATTTGGAAACGTACCGGAGATAGTGTTCGCTGAATGCGGTCGCTGTATTGGATTAGATGATAAAGGACGGTCGTTATACCGAAAGCAAATCAACATGGAGTTCATAGGGATAAAGTTGGGGCTTTTACCACTGGTCGTTATAATGGAATTGGTTTTATAATGTGTGGTCCTTATAACAAGCGTCGACTGTAATTTGTTTGGCGTTTTGAATTTTTTTAAATTTTAATACTTTTTGAGAATTTCCTGACAATTTTAACTTTCTTAAGGAGAGCAGGAAGAGGAAGCGGTAGAAGAACTTTCTTCTTCAGAGGAGGAAAGAAATTAAAGAGCTGTGTTATTACTGGGAGAAAACACAGTGGTGGAAATATGGTATCCTGACACTGCTGTGTTCAACAGAAGCATCAACTTGTTCAACGACAATGTTATTGACCATTTTAGGAAAAATTCTGAAAAATCGTCAAACGCAGACAACATTGAGTTTTTTAGAGAAAAAAACCAAGATTCTTCTAGTGCAAAAAGACAGAAAAGAAAGAACAGCAGAAAGGGAGAAAACACCTGAAGGGATGTTACCTGATGTTTTTATGGAAGGTCAACATTTCTCTTCCTCCTCTCAACATTCCACTTATGCCATCAGCTCACCTCAGTACCAGTAAAGCAGGGTTGGTTCAATTTTGCCCAACCCGAAAAAACCCGGGTGGGTTTTTTCAAAAAAAACCAAGTTGAAAAAACCCAAGCGGTTTTTTTCAAAATTGTTGCTTAAAATTATATTTTACCCAAGTAAACTAATAAAAATAATTATTTAGACCAAATATAATACATACTTTTATAATACATACATTATATGTCATGGGTATAAAATTTTGAATGTTAGCTCAAAAACAAAAACCAACTTGAAAAAACCCACAGGTGGGTTTTTTCAAAATTCTTATTCAAAATTGAACTCCACTTATGTAAATAAATAAAAGTACTGATTTCTACAAAACATAACATATACTTTCATAATACATACATTATATATAATTTCTAAAAAATTTTGAGAATTGGATAAAAAATAAAAACCCACTTGAAAAAACCCACTGCTGGATTTTTTCAAAATTTCTTGCTTAAAATTGAACTTTACTTATGTAAACAAATAAAAATACCTATTTTGACCAAGCATAATAACATACTTTCATAATATATACCTTATATGTCATGGGTGTAGAATTTTGAGGGTTGACTCAATAATAAGAACCCACTTAAAAAACCCTACAGGTGGGTTTTTTCAAACTTCATGCTCAAAATTGAACTCCACTTACGTAAACAGAAAAAAAAGACTTAAACCAAATATATTTTTGTCATGGATAAAAACTCAAAAATGCTGGATGGCTTTGAATTTGTTCTACATAATTAAAATAAAATTTCTTTCCCACAAAAAATTCTCTATTGAAAAAAATATAGAAACAAATGCCCAAAAGAAAGAAAATCTCAGAATTTTACCCAAAATGATAGATATGTTTTAAGAGAAACTAATTTTAAGAAAACAATCTATGGCATCTAACAAAATGCTGGTCAAGGACGCACAAAAAAATTTTTGCCTATCGATTTTTTATATATTTGACTTGATTTTTTTCCGCAATGAAAACTGCTAAAAATTATGCGTCCCGGGGGACGTAATAATTTTTTTTTGCGTTTCCACCTCCGACGTTTGAGTGTTTGATGTGCTATAGCGCTTCCGCGGCATCTATGCATGTAAGAGATTGCAGTAATTTTGAAAGTAATTAGCTTAAACTCCTTTAAACATAAAATTATTGCAATTAACTAGACTTAAAAATAACTTGTTTCTTAAACCCTTGGATGGGATTTTATTGAACACTAAAAATACAATAAACAAGGGGCAAAGTAATTGACTTTTAAAAAGTTAATTTATAGTTGTAAAGGGCAGAATGGAATAATTAATATTTAAAAGGCAGTTATTTTATTTTTCAACTTTTTTTAAAATTAAAACATAAAATGTTCTTAAAAGAAATGCATAATATTTATTCTTTTTCACTTTAATTAATACCATTATGTGTAGGCAACTTCTTACAAATAAAAAAAAAAGAAAACCTCAAATTTTTGAAAAAACCCAATAAAGCCCGAAAAAACCCAATAAAACCCACTGGGTTGGTTTTTTTCTGAAAAAACCCGGGTTTTTTCCTACCCTGCAGTAAAGTGCAGTTAAATTCTTATTTATGTATAATTTCATGTACAGTACTGTACATTTGTTTTTCATAGGTTTAAATAAGCATCCATCTGGGTTTGGAACAGATCAATCCAGTGGTGTAGTCGAGGGGGGGGGGGGAGGAATCCCTTACCTTTTTTATTTGAATACAAGCGTTCCCCCAAATTTTTTACATTTTAACATAAGCGTCTTCTCACTTTTGATAACAATTGCTTATCTTCATATGTAGAAGCCTCCCCCCCCCCCTTTTTTTCAGGACTAGACCACTAGATTAATCCAATTTATATTGTATCTTATATGAATAAATACTTCGCCATTCGTACAACTCACCATTCGAACTGCCTCCTGGAATGAATTGTGTACGAATAGCGGGGTTCCACTGTATACACTGAAAAGCTACAACAGAGGAATTGATCAAATAATAAAACCAAATCTCTCTGTCATAAACCATTCAGTTTCATCACATATAGGAAAAATAAGACCTTCTTGGGCATAACTCTATAACAGACAGTTTTAAAAAATGCATTCATAGGACATACATACAAAGCAAAAATGTTTGCACATGGAGAAACTGTCTGGCAAAAAAACAATGAAAAATGGTTTAATTATTTTAAAATTTTTAAAATGATTGATGAATCATTTGATATGATACCCATTTTGCAACCTTTAGTCATTCTTTGTTTCTCTTAGTGTATAAAAGGAGCTTTACTGTAACTAAGACACTAATAAGAGAATTAATAAACAGAAGGCATGGTCACTACAATCGGCATCAAAAACTAAACCCGTAATGAAAGGATAACAAAACTCTTGTTCTTTTTAAATGATAGTTTCTCTTATTTGAATCAAATTCGTTTGATTTAAATTAAACGCTTAAATAGGGATAAAATTTTAATTGCATGACTATTACTAATGCTTACAGGAAGAACTGTGTATTAAGTACATAAAATCATTCCTTTTTTTAAATAAAAGTCAACTAACCATTTCCTTCTTTAACCTTCTCAAGTAAAAAGGCTTTGTTCATCACAGACAAATATAGAAAATACTATTCAACGTTTATGAAATTAGTTCTGAAAACAGAAGCATTTGAATACACACAAAATCAAATACAGTGAAAATAATACATATTAACAATAAAATGCGGACAAGCAAGATTTATCGCACATCCTAAAATTTACTATTTAAAAAAGTTATAAAAATTAAAACACTTTCTCAGCTATACAAGTCCAATGGCCGGTCACAATTTCCCCATCGTTTTTTACAACAATCCAGCCATAATGAATTTTGTTCAGGGCCTTGGACATCGGCGACTAACACCGACACATTTAATCTTTCTCTTCGGTATAATCCATAATTTTGAAGTTCATTTGCTGCAATATATTTGTAACACGGAAAGTCCTTAAAATCTTTAAAAGCCTTCGTTTTGAACACGTTATTTTGGGTAAATTGGTAACCAGATAATCAAAAATGTCAATAATAGATATCTTGGCATAGGTATGTTTTGGCAAGACAGACTACTTTTCGAACCACTTCATCAAACGGATCAGGGAAGTCAGAGCCCCTGAACGATAATTTGTTGCAATATAATTGATTATCAACATCATTTAAGTTTTTGTAATAAGCTGAAAACAAATCAATTTTTTTAGAAAAAGGAAAAAGAGCAACAAGATCGGCTGACTAACACCAATACAATAGCATTAGAACCCGCCAAACCGGAAGTTGGCATTGCCGTTTCTGTCTGACGTCATTGGTTTGTTTGTCCAAGTGAGTTCACCTCCACCTTCATGGTTACTTTTGATGAATTAAGCAAAAAGAAGGATTTCTAATGAATCTTAGGTATGGAATTATAGTCACTGGCGTAGATAAGGGGGGGGATAACCCCCCCCCCCTGAAATGGTGAAGATTGTCTAGAATTTGACCGATTTTCCTGTAAAACAATGAAATTAGCTCACTTCTCCCGAAGAAACCCCCTCCCTCCCCGCCCCCCCCCCCCCCCCAAAAAAAAATCCGGGTCTAGCTACGCCATTGGAATTAGTGAATCTAACACTCAAAAGGTTCGCCAGCTCCTTATTAGCGTTCATATGTGTTAATGGGAAAACCATGCCCTGGCGCTCGCCTGAAAATATCTCCAGTACCCAATATCTGTAATTCGAGATTCGAGGGAATTAATAAATTTCGTATACATAATTTATTCTGAACCTTCGATTTTTTCCAAGGCAGAGGGAATGACTTTCATCCTTCGAATGCTTTCACACCAAAGACGACCAAGGGCTTAGCCAGAGGCAGGGAGGGGCAAATGCCTCTACCTAGATCAGTGCAAGGAGGCATCTAAGAAGCGGCAGTTGTCCCTTTCTAGATCAGGGAAGTTTTAGTTCGTTATCTTGCATTCGTTGTGACTTGTGAATGCAAGATTTCCTCTGCACTGTCTATCCTATCGTTAACAGGAAGAAAATGAATGTTACAAGTAAGCAAACGATCTTGTGGATGACCATTCAGTGACAAAGGTGTCATAAAACCTTAAACCATCCTTCAGCGCAGGAAAGCTTGATTTTCGTGATGAAAGAAGATAAAATTCTCAAAGGGTGGTGGCGCATAACATGTGTGTGGCATTTTCCGTCATGTCTCCCTCTCTCTTGTATTCATTCAATCATAGGAAGCCAATCGAAATATAAACTACTTCTGGGAATGCTGATAAAAATAGCATGTAATAAAGGCCTTTTCACCTCTTTTGTATCTTGTTTGCAGATTGCCTTTTCAGGTTGCTAATTCGAGAATTCGAGCAAGGCTGTAGCCAGAAATTTTTTTCGGGGGAGTCCCTGACTGTGAAACACTTATGCAGAGGAAAGTTTCAGGGAGGAATACCATGCTACGTTTCGAAAAATTTCGGGATTTCAAGGGGGGACTGGCCCGTGCCCCCCCCCCCCCGCCCTCTGGATACGGCCTTGAATTCGAGGGGTTATTTTCAATGCATGATGATTGTTTGGTGCAGATGTTGTTAAAAGGCTTTTACCTTGTTATGACGTGAGCAATATTCCTTGAAGCAATAGGGGAGATTTCTATATTCTTGAGGAGTAATAAGAATCCCGAGCACAAAAATGTTCGTTTTGCTAGCCTTTCCCTCCCTCAATAGGTTGTAAAAAAACCCACAAAAAGATAAAAAGTACGTTTAGGAGTCCGAAAAATGTCGCCATTTTGTTAGTTGACGGAAATGATGGGAGTTATGCCACCTTGCTAAAATTTCACGTTTGACGAATTTGAGTTTGATTACTACCTCCGATTTAGTATGCTATTACACTGTTTAAATTCCATGTGCAATATGAATCTCAACATTTACAGGATGGAAGGGAAAATACTTTTTTGCAATTTTTGCTGATGGGTAGTGTGGAAAAGGTGCTATTGGTGGCACCAAATGCACATAAAAAATTGGAAGTTCGTAGGACAATTTCCACATTTTCCGCAAATGCGTTGAAATTTCAGTAAAAGGAAAAATTCATTTTCACAAAATTTTCAAAAAAAAAAAAAGTTTTTTTCTAATTTTCGATGATGGATAGTAAGAAAAAGATGCCATTGGTGTCACTAAATGCTCATAAAAAGTTTGAAGTGTGTAAGATAATTTCTTCATTCGTCGTTAATGCGCGCTAATTTTGATCAAAAATATACGGCGAACTATAGAAGGTGTTTCATTTTGGAAAAATTTGTCAGCATAAAAAAAAGCATCCATCTTCAAAAACAAAAATAGTTTTTTATATTTTTTTTTTCGCAAATTTCGCTTAAAAAAGTGGAGTTGCCCAAAAATTCAACGCATGTGCGGCCAATAAATAAAAATGACCTACAAACTTAAACTTATTTATGTGTACTTTGTGCCACCAATGGCTAAAACATAATGTCAAATAGAAAATGTGTTTTTTGCCCACCCTAATTCTTGACATCTATGTCAGCATTTTAATACTTGTTTGTGGTATCAATCAGTTTTTTGCTATATTTTTCATATTTATACGCTTTAATAGTAACAGTGTTTTTCTTTTCTACAAAAGTTTTTTCTTAAAAATAAGTATTATATATACGTATCCCCCTGAAATGATATTTAACGAAATATCTCTTCAAATGACTTGTTACAAACTTTTAACTTACTAATTCACTCTTACAGCTTTATGATAAAAATAACTGTTGTGTTTTCCAAAAAATATTTCAACTAGTAATTGTTCATTTCTTATTCCATAGATATTTGATTTGAGAGCGATCTAATGTTTAATTAATTATCAGGAAAGCTCCAGAGGTAATGTGTGCTGATTCAGCTAAATATTCCTCTGTGATTTTAGAAAGTAAGATTAAAGGCAATCTCAAAATAACTGCGGGCAATGTTTCGCCATGCTCCCTCCTCCCTCCGTCAATCCGCCCATGTAGTGACGTCTTCACATTTTACTGGAGTGACAGAAGTGTTTTTGTAATATTTGTCGTAAATTAAACATATATGATTCATTTTAAGAAAAACTATTCTAAATAGTTTAGCCAACTCTGATGTCATTACTCCACGGAAGGTACTAGCAGTACCGGCCCTATCAATGTGCAAAGTGGACAAAATACAAGGGCGCCAGCATGTTGGGGGCGCCTCAGCCTGAGAGCAAAAAACAAAACAAAAAAAAAAAAAAAACAATAATAATCCCTGTTTTACACAATTAATTCAACAAATTCTAGTTGTCTTAACATAGGCAGACCCAATGATAGTGACTCCTCCCAGATACTCCATCTTTCAAGTGAAAGAGCTTAGCGTCAAAATTCACTTGTGGCGTTGGTACTACACCCTCTGTAGTGCTTGGTATAGATGGTTAGATGGTACCAATCCCTGTGAAATGCACTAGGTCTGCAATTACCAGAAGCCAACATCAGCCCATTAGAAAGAAAAAAATAAGTTATTTGTTTCATGTATGTAATTATTATTAAAGTTTATAAAATAATTGAAAACGCAATAAAATTATACATAATTGAATTTATAGTATTTTAGTTTGTACGATGAAAGAGGGCTAGGGGCGACTATTGTATAAAGTCGAAGGGCGCCGAATACCGTTGGGCCGGCCCTGGGTACTAGGGGATGCCACCGCAATAGGGCCTGGAACACAAAACTAGGTTAAAACTGTTTTCAAGCACCTAATTCAAAGTTGGATTAAAATGGAAGGGGTCTAAGTGCATGATTTGACGAAGAGGACCCATGATGGATATGGGAGACATGTCAGATGCAAATCTTTTTGGAAAGGAAAAGATAATAAGTCCAGTCAATCATCCGATACAGCGAGTGGGCTGATAAGACTTCATTAGTTTGTTTAAATAAGCCAACGAGGAGTCATGGCGCGTTAACAGAGGGGCCCCGCTGTGTCTCTAATGAAGTCGCCTTTGGTCTTTTTACCTGCCGACGTCTAATTACGGCTTCCGTTCCTGGAATGCATTTCTGAGCTTGGGACGTATCTGCAGTTAGGGGGGCATGTTTTTAGATGTTTGAGGAAAGAATAAGTGGAAGTTGCTCTTTCTTTCAGATGGATGCAGCTGAATATGAAAGTAATTTTTATAAAATATATGAATAAATAAAAATCTATAATATAAAACTATTGTATAAAAATACTATTACACTTATTAAAAATTTACAATGGTGAATTCATTTTGTGGCTGTACTTTTAATCGGAATGGAGTTCTTTATGAGATTTAAAATTCCTTCAAAAACGATTCTTTCTATTTTGTTTCAATTTCTTACTTTCACATACGTGTATTGCGTTCATGTATGAGTTGAGGTTGGCTGCTGAGTCCTATTCAGAAAAACCAGGGCGCCGAAAATAAAGCAATTAAATTAGTTACTTTAAGTGTGTGAAATAAATAGTATTAATCTTCCGTACTTATACCATTTTATAACATGAAGACTTATTATTAAGACAATTTAAAACTTCGAATATGTGAAATATTAGCATTTTGCATCTATACTTTATTTTACAACACATGTCGCAAAACATTTCTTTGTTTCATTATTTAACTATTATATGTAACTCTCTCTATTTATCTATATGTATATATGTGTGCGTGAGTGTGAACCATATTTTAATTATTGTAATTTGGGTTCTGTAGAGTGAAACGAATAACTGAAGAATTTGGAAAGCACAAATAAAATTTTAATGGGTAGTCGGCTTCGGAACTGTTCAAAATCCTGAACCCGTTGCCAATCATTGTTGCCATATAACACCAGTACAAGTATATTGCAATGTGTAAGACAAATTCGTTTGTAACGACATCGCTTTAAAGGACACATTGGTTGTAGCGTCAGTACATCATTCATGCCGGCACATTTCCATTCAAAAAAATGTTAAACCAAATCGCTTTTAACGTCACAGTTCAATGGCGGTCTCAGTTTTACCGTCATTTCTCGGCGACTTTATTTTTGATTTGCATCGTTTTTTAAGAAAAATTCGCACAACTTAAGTTGAAAGAAAGTCATAAATACTCTGAAATGTCGCCCTCGTCCCAGCACCAGAAGTTTAACTAAATTCCTGGACTTTACTCTCAATATTGCATGTTTCAATGTTTAGGCGAAGCAATTTGACAGTAATATAAAAAGTCTTTCGTCATGCAGGTAAGATACGTTTATTTAAATTTTATTACAGAATGTAGTTCGAATTGCAATACCTAAAGTCAACGTATGACATCATCTTGGTTTTGACCTCATAAACACCGCCAATTCTTCGGTGTCCGTATAAGCAAAACATATAGCAGGTATACATGCTATATATATATATAATAAGGTTTAATTTGCTTCAAATTTAAATGGAATCGGCCTCAGAGCACTAGTTTTAAGTGGAAGAAGAGTGCAAATATTTTCTATCGCTTTTCTTGCAACATCCTCGTGTTTCAGACATCTCAGACATTAGCTGTTGAAATATTCCTTCCTTTGTGGTACATTCGCTCCTTAATTGGAGCTTCTGTTGTGGGAGTACTTTTTTAACAAGGAAGTTTCCAGAAGGCAAACAGTCGGGGGCCCATAAAAGAGTAGCGCAAGATTTATTGTTTGCGGGAGTGGGTTGGGGGTTGCGGACGGTAAAACAAAACTCCTGTTGAGTGCGCTCTTCTTTCAGTCATTTATGATTTAGTTTGTGTCGCGGGTTTTGCTGAAAAATTTGGAAAAAAAAGTTTTTGAGAGATATATGTATTTTGTTCCCATGTACCCCTTCGATACAAAAATGGAGCCGAAAATTAAATTACCTGCACGCAAAAGATTTTATCTATCCTAATTTTGCACCGACTTCTAAAACTATGTTTAAAAGTCACATCGATGTTGTTTAAAGAATTAATTTATTTTTTACTTTTTAGCGCAATTTATAATTTGAAATCAGTTCCCTTTTTCTATAAAAATTATTTTATTTAATTAAAATTTTTAAATTAAAAGATCAATTAATTTGGGTTTAATTTGCATTACCGAACTGATATTTCATTTGGGAGACACAGTAAAATAAAGATTGAAAAAATCTTACCTGTAATTCTGTTGAACTGAAGTTCAAACTTTCAACTGGTATTTGCACTTCACAAAAAGGGGTTTTAGCTACGTAGTTAGTTGCGGTTAAAAAAGCTTTTTTGACTGGAAATAATGTATCAGAAGTCGGTGTTACCGATCTGATACGAAAACTTGGTACAAGGACAGATTTTTAACCGACTTCACAAAGGCAGGAGGTTATACATTCATATTGTATGTATGTCGGTTTTTTTTTTTTTTTTTTGTTTGTCCACTCATAACTTCTCACCGGATGAACCGATTTTCATGATTCTTTTTTTAATCGATCGAGGGTGGTTTCCCATAGGTCCCGTACCTTTGTTTGACCATATTCGATAATTAGAAAAAAAGTTGTGGGCAGAAATAGGGTCATTTTATGGTTTTTCATTCATAACTTTTGACTAAATGAACCGATTTTGATGACTTTTCCTTTAATAGACAGATTGCCGTTTAACTCAAATATCGCACATCAATTTGACTACATTTGTTTTTTAGAAAAAAAACGTTACGGGTGAAAAATAAGCATTTTTTATTTTAATTGGAAAGGCTTGGCTTGATTTTTCTTTGTTTGGAAAACTATTAGTAAATATAAAAGTCATTGTTTAAAAAGTGTTTGTTTCCCATGTGCTATAATATTAAAGGCAATTACAGCAAGAGTTTGACTGAAGGCTTCTCTGAGGCAAAAATTAAATCCAATCAGCTTGTTTACTAAAATCGACTTCAAAACGGAATTTTTCATACAAATGATTAGTTTTCAGTGACATTTATTCAAAGATTTGTTTGCCCTTTGATATGTATTTAAAAAAAAAAAAAATAGAGTATTTATATAGAAAATGTATTTACACTAAAAAGAATAAAATAAAATAGTTTTTATAAAAAAATAGAACCGACTTCAAATTATAAATTGCGCTAAAAAGTGAAAAATAAATTAATTTTTTAAACAGCATTGATGTGACTTTTAAACATAGTTTTAGAAGTCGGTGCGAAATTATGAGTCTAAGTACCATTACACCATTTGCTACTTCATATTGGAACTGTTGCTAATTCTGGGAAAATATATATATTTGTAATCGATTCATGATTCCAAAAGATTTAATCTATCCTAATTTTGCCGACTTCTAAAACTATGTTTAAAAGTCACATCGATGTTGTTTAAAAAATTAATTTATTTTTCACTTTTTAGCGCAATTTATAACTTGAAGTCGGTTCTATTTTTTTATAAAAACTATTTTATATTTTATAATGTACAGGGCTTTTTTTTAATGATCGCGATTCGTTACTGGGACACGTTACCGATCTGATTTTGAGGAAATAAAAAGCTTCTTTTGCCAAAAATTAAAGTAACAACTTGGAGATTTTGCCATGGATTGAAGTTAAAATGAAGTAAACACTATTTAAAAAAATATTTCTTTGGTATTTAATAGAAAATGTTTCAGAAATTTCTCTGGGACACAAATTGTCACTTTTCCTAATATTCACCCAATTACGTTATAACGAACATTCCGTACATTGTACCAAAATATTTTCCCGATCCCTTGAAGTAGTTGTAATGGGATTTCACTGTTTTTTACTTCCGTATACGAAGTGCAGGGAATATTGTAATCGCGAAACATTTCACACTCAAATTTCAGCCTAAATTTGCATTTTAATCACAAATTAATTAGTTTGGACAGATTTTTTTCATGATGTCCGTATGTACGTACATACGGACGTGCGTTGGACCGCTGAAATATCGATTCGATCATCCTCGAGTCCGTTTTGACGAGTTTTGTCGTGAGGCCCGTATGATCGAATGTGCGTACCCGTAGTATCTCGCATAACTCAGAAACAGTTATAGTCATAAAAGGCTGAAATTTCATATTTAGGACCTGTACACGGTCTAATTTTGCACCTCCCCTTTTGGTTGTAATGGTATATCCCAAAAAGGGCGTTTTATGTGATTTTGTGTCAATCGCATGCAAATTTCCAGAGGTTTTCCATAGAAGGATACTTGTCACAGGTCATTATTCAAACCCATTCCATTCTTAAGTATATTAGCGCCCATTTGGCGACAGCTTACGAATTTAATAATAATTTTAGCGATATTTCGACATTAAAATGCTCTTCACGCCTCACCCTATAAGGCATGCTTCCGTTTTTTCCTCTCCCCCCCCCCCCCTGCTAATTCATTTGCAGTTTTAATTTCGGATTTCTCAGGCCAATAAAAATAATAAATTCCATTAATCCTGAATATACCATTAGCTATACTTACTATACTATATAGGTGTAAAGAAATAAAAGTAAACTAAAAATGTATTTAAAAAATAATGAAACTAAGAAATATAATTTTTAACGTGTGTGTATGACACTCGCACTCACTTTTTTAGTTCCTTAAAAGGTGTATTGTATTTAGTGTAGTACAAGGAAACCATGTGGTGGACACATCTACTCATTAAATTCAAGCTTCGTCGGATTAAATAAACAACACATGATCTCGCCTGTATATGAAAGTTCCCCCGACAAAATCATTACATTCGCAAAGGTGTCATGGTTGTCTTGAATTTACTGCCCCGTATAAATCATCACTCGTTTCTAACAAACCATGCATCATGCTGAAACTGTTTTCTCGTGTTGAATATGAATCCCAGCGGTTTGAGGCACGACCCCTTCCGTCTAGTTGGCACCGCATTTCCCCGAAAACAGAGGCCTTCCTGTTTGCATAAAGAAAGAGTTACAAACATTGGCGTCTAGGAAGAGGGGTTGTGATAGGGGTAATACTTTTGCACTGTAAATTCTGCAATGTGTTCCCTAAAAAGAAAATTTTGAGAGTGTATGCAGAAAAGTATTAAAATTTAAAAAATGACAATAAAAATAGAAATAAACTATTATTGAACTTCTCCTTTGTGAAATTCGAGATTAAAAGACAAGAAGAAAAAAATGTGGATAAGGTCAAACTAGCGATCAACCGAAGAATGGATGAAAATGAACTAAAAGTGAATGCAGTAAAAGTGAATACCAAATACCGGTGTTGTATTTTTGATTCGGTATTGCAAATACTAAACGTATCGTATCCAAGGACAATGACTGAATTCCTAAGGGACCGTTCATAAATGATATCGCCGCTTTTTTCCGATATATTTGACCGCCTCCCCCCCTTTGTCACAAAATGTCACACTTCAACAGACCCCCTCCCCCCTTTGTCACATGTCACGCTATATTGTATAAGCCTGATGTCACACTTCTTGTTACCCCCTTCGATCCCCTAGTTACACTTTGTCACAATCTCACGAACCCCCCTCCCCCTCGAAGCGTGACATCATTTATGAATGATCCCTAAGCACTGTCTTAGTTTTGATGGTAAATAAACGACCGATTACCAGCGGACGTTTTGTAATTTTTACTGTCATAACTATTAGCGCAGCAAATAATCATTGCAATGCGAATTAGAAAATGTCATTTTCATCGTCAATGTTGCTAACTACTACACTGACGTTACAATCTGCGTTACATGTTACGGCTCAGCCTTTCCGTTTTTCAACCAATTAACTAATTATTATTATTTTAAAATATTTGATATTAAAGATTAATTGCATGCATTTTGATTTTTAAATATAACTTAACTTTCTTACTTTGAATTTTTTGGCTGCATTAATCATTACTTCTCCTACCTGTTCATACATATCTCTTATTTTAGTTTCATCGTAAGGAATAATTTGACAGGTATTACGTAAAACAACCTGCATTATTCATTTGTTAAGCTTTGCGGTTGCATTTATTCCAATCCGTGTAAGGTAACGTGAGCTATTCCTGATTATGATAATGGGGCAATATTTAATTTCTAAATCAACCTTGAGCAGCAGCTGAACTCAAGATTCCGGTTTGATTGAAACAAAGTTTTATTCAATCTCAAATAAAATCGGGAAAAGGTTTTCAGTCATTGTTGATGGCAGAGGAAAAATGAATTTGTTTTCGCACGAAGAAATTTTTATTTTTAAGATCTTAATTAAGTAAAAAAAAGAAACAATATAAATGTCAACAAAGTGAACCTTAATGTGACACGTTAAAACCATTTTATCACTTTTATTTATTTATTTTAAAATACCTTTATCATTT
Source organism: Octonoba sinensis (assembly GCA_038502835.1). Taxonomy (NCBI): domain Eukaryota; kingdom Metazoa; phylum Arthropoda; class Arachnida; order Araneae; family Uloboridae; genus Octonoba; species Octonoba sinensis. The sequence continues at coordinate 70,744,285 of CM076604.1, forward strand.
TAACAGCACTTAATGCAAATGAAACAGCACATCCTACGTGGAGAAATTGAATTCTGTCAAGTTTTGAATCGAAAATAATGAAAGATTTAGACCTTATGATTCATCCTCTCTGTAATTGCTTTGCCATTGAGCTGAAAAATATTCGAACTTTACTTTGACAGAATAATTAGGACAATGAAATCAAATATAATGGTCCACTTAAATATAAAGCGTCAAATTTCATTCGGTGCCGGCAGGGTGGCGTAGTGGTAAGGCACAGGCCTTGTACGCCCAAGTTTGCAGGATCAAACCTGGCCCAAGTTGGCGGATTTTCAAGATACAGAAAATCGACAGCTCCCATGTCGTATGATTATGTGGCATGTGGAAGATCCCTTGAGTATCTGTTTGCCTTGGATACTCTCGGCTAAATTAAATTCCTAGTGCAGTTTCGCATCACTTAGAGCTTAGGTGCTGCCACCTAAGGGGAAACTGAGCGTCAAAATTCTCAAGTGGTAATGGCATCCGTCGATAGTGGCGCTACTTGAAACAATGGATGCCGCTTTCCGGGGAATTCACTAGGTCTGCAAAGGTGAGTGACCATTCGCAGCCCCATAAGAAAGAATTTCAGTCGTTGCTAATGAAGTAAGAAATAGCACAGCTTTGCCTTCGTGTAATTTGTTTATAGTAAGTCAAAGATATTTAATTATAATAAAACATTCGAACTTCTGTCAGAATCAAAACAAAAAATCCATTGTTCTTCAACATTAAAAATTCCCTCTCTCTCTCTCTCTCTCTCTCTCTCCCTTTTTTTTTTAGTGGCATCGAAAAACGTTCTGCGACCTCTCTGAAGTTCAGATTACATTCAATAAGTGCTAAACCAACAAATGACAAAAAATTTTGTTCTCAAGAGCGAGTTTTATCTGGACACGTTTAAAACACATTTCCGAGAGTTTTACGCCTTCACGAGCATTTCCGAATTTCATTTCCATTACCAAAATAAGGAATCGAAGTATTTCCTTCTTAAAACCTGTTGTGACGTACAAAATTCGTTGGTCACGTGTAAAAATAAAATATTTTTGTCGACCGGTAATGAGCTAATGCGTATTCGCGGACTGTTATCTCATGGTGGGCGTAACATCAGGCCATTCGTTTTTACATCTTTTTCAGCATCCGAAAGATGTCAAATGTGGTGACAACTGGCGGGAGAAAAATGAGGAAATTTGAGGGTGGAGGTAAAAAAGGAGTGGGCGGTGTCGTTTACAGGAGTGACCGGAAGAGTAGGGTATTCTATTTATGTTCTAAGGACTTGGAACATATGTGAAATTTCAACTTGATCAGTTTGAACATTGAATTTTGTATGCCAAATTAAATTAAATATAGCATGGATGCAAGGACATGACTTTTTAAAGTTAGCTACTGGATACCCACCGACAATCGTAAATGAAAATTACTCTATGAACATAAAGAAATGTTGTATTTTATAGACTATAAGACGCAACTTATTTAAATTTTTTTTATATAAAATAACCTTTTTAACATTTATTATTACAGTAGCTGCGTCGCCCGGCATTGCACGGTCTATCTCAAATATTGCTCATTCCCTGGCGAAGGACGTGATTCGACAAATTCTGTGCTTCAAATTTGTCAGAAATGGTAGATTCCATTGAAAATCCTCACTACAGTCACGACATTAGCCTCCAAAAATCCCCTTTAGAGTGAGAATAATGACATTTAGGGCAATCAAAACTCTAACACCAAACCTGAGATAAAATTAGACAATGCGCAAATATGCTTATCTATACACAACAATGCACATAAAAACGACATACATACAATATGAATGTATAACCTCCTTCCTTTGTGAAGTCGGTTAAAAATACAGAAACATTCATTCTAAAGACAAAAGCAAATTGATTCCTAAAGTATCATGTGTGCTTCACCCACATTAATTTAATGAAGAGCAAATACAGCAATGCCTCAAAAAGCTAGAAACGTTGGGTAATATTTGATTTGTTAAAACGGTAGCTATTGATTTGTTGAAATGGCAACAATAGATAAAATAAAACAACGCTTTAAAAACTTTTGAATTAATGTCTCTTCTCATTAAAGTCCCACAGCGGTGAGAATAGGCCAAATGGTACATTAATTTAATGGAGGCAATCTAACGCGTCACGTGATAACGCTGATCGCTGATTTTGTTTACCAAATTTTTAATTGACTTCTACGTGGAGTTTAGGAAGCAAAATTAGCTATCTTAAAATTAGACTAATTTCATAGCTTTTTCTGATTATAAACCAAGTAATTTACCTTTAATTTAATCATTATAAAAGAAATTTATTAAGTATTACAATAGTTATAGTGGTTTATTTAGTGTTAATTTTATATAACGTAGAACTTTATTTAGTCCTAGTTTTTAATTAGATTAGTTTAAATTCGTAAAAAAAGTTTTAATTAGTAATAATTTATGCTTTATAGACCCATGGCTAATTCTATTGTTGATAAACCGTTGTATTTAACGGATTTTAGCAATTTTTTCGTCATGGAATATGCCGAGCAGTTTCCGGCACTAACTGGAACTAATAGCGTTATTACTAATGTAAAGAAAGGATCATTATTATTTAATGAAAAATTCGTTTCTAAAATCTGTTTCCTCGAACCGTCAGAAACAGTGCATTTTTTTGACATATCGGCTACTGTCAAAGCTGAAATGAAAAAGAAAGAAGCTTACACAGCAAAAGTTAGGATTTCAACAGAATGCAAGGTAAGTTTTTGTTATTGTTTATTTATCATAATTTATTTTGACATTTTTTTTTTGTTTTTTTGTTTTTTTTTGTTTCATAGATTTCAATGCTTATGAAGCTCAAGTTCTTAACATTCGTAACATTCATTTGAAATAGATGACCCATATCAACGCAGTATGACATCTTTTAAAACTCAAAAAAATATTCAAACAAAAACATAATGTTAAACAAGCAAACTCGAAGTAAAGCGATACTAGTTTCCTTTGTTTACATCGCTTACATCGGTATCACGTGACCTATGACGCTGTATGAATTGCCTCCATTAACCTAAAACCTTACCATATAGAGCTAGGTTTCAAGCGACATTGGAAATACACTTATTTTTAAGCCTGTCTGAAACTTCAAACCATGCACTGGACATTTTGATATCATCGGTTTCGAGTAAAAGACGCACACGAATTTGAGAAGCAAAATACGGTATCTAAAATGCTGTGTAGTGCATTGCAGTTTGTTAAAAGAAATCTACTTAAAAATGAGAATCAGAACATCTTTTTTTGAGTACCATTGTTTCAAAAACGAGTGCGTGTGGCATCAAGTACAAATACAAACAAAAAAATAACCATCGCCAGCCTCCCCGAAACGGACAAGAACCTCATCTTCATTATAAAAAATTGACCTGCAAAAATCTTTTAAAATTACATTCAAAACAGAGACAGGACGACTTTCCACTAAAAATATTCATCTGAACGAATTAAGCTCGCTAAGTAAGCGAGCTACTACTAAGCTCGCTTTAAAGTCAAAACCTGTCATAAAACTATAGGGTGATGTACTTAAAAATGTGTATTAAAAAATGGATATTAAATGCGGAACATTTTTTTCTTTGAAATGAGTCCTTGAGACTTAATAAACACGATTCAACTTTCAAAATGCTGCTACAAAAGGCGACACACATTTAAAAACTTTGCATTAGCTTTTAAATTAGTCCTGAAAGGCTATTAAAATCGTCGGATTGCGTTCTACAACTTATTATAATATTAAAAGTGAATCTAATTACTTTAACTCATAGTTAAAAACGAAGCTCTTATTTTTCTTTTGCATGTAAACCTGAATTAAGATGAATTATTATTGATCAAATAATTTATAAAGCCGCAAAAAAAAAAAAAAAAAATGATTTTGACTGAAACGAAATAAATAAGCTAAAATAACTGAAAAAAATCCCATAAAGTTCAGAAGAAATTTGATTTTTTACCTATGTAACTCAAACTTCGGAAACAATGTTGATCGATGCACCAATTTACTTCGTTATTAGAAAGTGGAATTTTTTTTTACATATTGGGTAAATTTTTAATTTTGCACTTTTCTCAAAGATTTTAAATGCTCTGTTAAATATGTCTTTAACCCTCTGATTGCTTTTTTTTACCGAATTCGATTCGCTAAAAAATACTTTATTTTATGCAACTAAAGCCCATCTCTGGAATAAAACCTTAATTAATGTCCAAGTACTTGAGAAATTACATTACTGACGATTTAACGATGAAACAGCGGTACATTCAAATTTTAAGTGTATTTAAAATATTAAAAAATATTTTAAATACACTTAAAAAGCTCATGCCCGTGGAAATCGCGGGATGGGCAATTTCCGCCACATTTTTTTTTTTTTTTTTACATTGCATGTGGAAATCACGGGATAATCAGTCAGAGGGTTAACGCATTTTGTTTAAAATCCCGCGCATCATAACTAGGACAGATGTAATTAACTGTGAATTCTGCTTTAAATGTTGCTTTCACATCCACATTGGGCGATGCTACTAATTTATTATGTCTGCCAAATCACATCAGCATGCTCAGTTTTGTAGCCAGTGCCATCTTTCTCCTTGTAGGCTGGCTTGTTATAGCAAGGCACGAAGTACTCAATTTTCTGATAGGATGCTGGAAGCATCTAAAATAGAATAGAATAGAATTACTACCCAAGCTACCTAATAAGTGAAGTGATTTTGTAGTTTATAATACTAATCTCTTTTAGCTAATTAACAACAGCTGAACATCCCACTGGCACCCGCTGGCTATCCTTTGTCCCCTCTTTCCCTTTTGTAGTAGTCAAAGCGGTAGAATAAGAGGAGATAATAAGAAAGGCGTCTTATTAGTATACTATATTGTGCGAACAGGTGGCTGGTGATGAGCTTCACATGGTCATTTTGAGCAACCTGATTGCAAAATGAAGTTTCCTAGTAAATAATAAATCCAAGTATTCCTGTGTGATATGTGTTAATCTTATTGATCGACGCAAGTAGTAATGTCTGGCAATATAAAGTGCTTTATAAGAAGTGCCTAAATAAGTAAATGTGTGGCTATATAAGTGTTGGAGGGTAAAAAAGGGATTTCTTTTTAGCTTATTTTCCCGTAAAAGTAAAAAGTAAATAAATACGGTATGAAAGAAGACTTAATGTATCGTAAAAATATCGTTAAAAATAAAGAGAAATCAAAAATAAGTGTGAAGTAATTAAATAAAGATTGAAAAATAAATAAAAAAATTGAAAGTAGGGTTTTGAAATGGGGAATATTTCTGTCTGCCGGTCTGTCTGCCCCCCCCCCCCTAATAACTTTGAGGGAATTGTCCGATTCGAAAGATCTCGGACATCTCATTTCCATATTTTACTTTTTGATTTGAACAATTTTGCGTGCAGTTTTGAAGGGTTCAAAAAATCTTAACGTTAGCGCCTATCGGCAAAATGAAGCAAATTATGTAAACTCTGGGCTTAAGATCCAGTTTCCTTCCAACAAGATTATTGAAAGGAGCTCTCGACGTGAAATATTTTTTGAGTTCTTGTTTAATACCCAGATACTTTCTATAAAACTTTTTTTCAAGGATTTGGAGCAGTTACTTTTTTGAGTAGCTCTTCTCCGACTCCGCTCCTTGTTCCGAATACTTTTAATAGAAATCATATTATGTATCTTTCCTTTTATTTAATTTATAAATGAGTATGTTTGTGATAAAAATTTAAAAAGTTGCTGATATTTTTTTTTTTTTTTGGGAACGAATACAGATACGCCAGCGCATTCAATGATTTCTTTGCTAATCGTACGGCTGTATTCAGGGATGGATTTATTTAAATGCGCGCATTCCAACAGACCCTATTTTTACTGTCGGGTGTCGCCGTTAGGGAGGATTCATGCAGCATTTCTTTGCGCATTGTTTATGGTTTTTTACATGCTCGCATTTCTTCAAATTCCAGTATCGAGACAAAAATATAAAAATTAAATTTAAATAGGGGCATTCTTCAAAAATATTTATTTTTTTAAAGAAAATACAGTGGAACCCCGCGATTCGTACACAATTCGTTAAAGGAGGCAATTCGAATGGCAAGTGGCTCGAATGGCGATTTTTTTTTCACATAAGATGCAATGTAAATTTGATTAATCCGTTCTAGATCCACAGACGATTGCTTATTTAAACCTATGAAAAACAAATGTACAGTACTGTGCATGAAATTTTAGATTAATAAAATTTAACTGCACTTTGCTTGTACTGAGGTGAGCTGATAGCAGAAATAAAAACATCAGGTAACATCCCTGCAGGTGTTTTTTCCTTTTCTGCTGTTTTTCTCTTCTCTTTTTTTTTTTGTCTTTTTGCACTAGAAGAATCTTCGTTTTCTTTCTCTAAAAGCTTGTCCAATGTTGTCTTCCTTTGACAATTGTTCAGAATTTTTCTAAAATGGTCAATAACATTGTCGTTGAACAAGTTAATGCTGTTGACCACAGCAGTGTTGGGATGCCATTTTTCCACCACTCTGTTTTCTCGCAGGGTTAACACAGTTCTTGCTGCAAAGGAAAAGCTTTCCTTACTACTTTCCTCCCCTGAAGAAGAAAGTTCTCCAACCAATTCCTCTTGCTGCCCCTTAGAAAGTTCAAATTGTCAGTAAAATCTCAACAAGTATTAAAACTTTTACAAAATCCAAAATGCCAAACAAATTATTTCCAGACGAGTTCAAAATGAGCAAAATTTCTCGATTTTATTCTTTAAAAAAGCCAAACTGGCAACCCAGCTGGCCCCTGGCGCTGTACGAATTGCGGGACTAAAGAGGACCGTCTCGACGCGGGACAAGTATGAATGGCGAGTTGAATTTTACTTGAACAAGTTGGACGAATAGCGAGTTGTACGAAGAGCGAGGCGGACGAATAACGGGGTTCCCCTGTAATTCAATTAAGGGATCGCAATAATGAAATAGCTGTTTTGTTATTGTTTAACCAATGCAGAACAATACTTTTGACCTACATTTCTTTGTAAAAGTTTAAGATATTAGAAAATTAATGTAATACTCGACTTTAGTTTTTTTAATTTTTTTTTAATTTTTATTTTGGTCTATCTTGATCAATTGGGATTTTGTGACGGGTCCATTTGGATCAATTGGAATTTTGTGAAGGATCCGAATTTTCCGGGACGTAACCCCTGTATAATACTTAGTACATTTTAATACCTAGGGATTTTTTAAATAGCTAGCAAGACCTTATCCCCGCCAAATAAATAACTAGATAAATAAACAAATAAAGAATATAACACTGGTCCGTGGTATCTTTCAGTTTTTGCTGGTCCACTGGGGGTAATAAAATGGTGAAAAACGCTGGTTAAAAAGTTCGGGTCGCTGGTCCGATTAAAAAAAGTAGAAAAGTTGCCTTTTACATCACTACGGCGAATATCTGTCAGATCAAATCGCGATCACCGCAGTTAAATAGACTTTTGTATCTCATTATTCCTATTTCGCGTGAGAATGAGTAGAAGGGGGAACCGGAAGATGCAGGCGGACGGGGGGACGTCACTCGAAGACTGGCACCCACCCAAACCCCGAGAACCTGACACGCGTATCTTTATTTGGGAGCGAGAACTCGTGCAGCCGGCAGCAGCAAGTCTTCTTTCGAGCACCGGCTCTCTTCTCATCCGTTCTCTCTCTCTCGCTCCAGTTTTCCAATCCCCGTGTTTGTTTTGCGAAGTTTCTCATTTTAGCGCGCTTTTGTTTTGTTTCGTCTCTCTGCGAACTGTTGCTCAGGGATTCATTAACGCCTTTAAGGATGTTGTTCTCGGATACATCCTCCTGCCCATGAACGTTGTTGATGTTTATTGCTTCCCGTTGATGGAAATCGGGCATTTTTTCGTCCGGAGAAAATCTTCCTTCTTCTCCAAGGATTGTGGTTCCCGGCACGACCGAGAGCGAAACGTCAAGAACGAAATTTATTGCCAATTAATTGTTGTCGGTAGAACATCAGAACAGCGACGAAGAAAAGTATTTCGTGTGCTGTTTTCTGTGATATATTACTAGTTTTCTGTGCTACTATGTGTATCAGACATCAACAGATATCAGGTAAAGTCAATTACGATAAACATCCAATTTTTCTTTTATGTTGTTGAAAGGTATTAAACAGCAACAGTGAAAAGTCTTCAGCTACAAACAATTTACATGAAAATTTCGTGCTTCTGGGTACTACAAAATTCAGTGTGGATATGAACTATTGTTTGGATATGATCTTGCACAACTAGGTTACTTTCAAGTTGGACATAACCGCATAAGGCTTTAAAGTAAGGATTTGAAGAATTTTAAACGATAATTAAAAACCTAGCACATGTTTATTAGAACGAAACAATAAATGAATTTGTTTTATATACGTTATTAAAATTTTTCCGAAGTTGTTCTAGAAGTCATTTTAAAACTTGAATTAATATTTTGTAGCATTTCATGAAACCCAAAACTGGCTCACTTTTTTCATTTAAAATGAACTGCACATAGACTATTTATCACTAGTCGAGAACTCGTGAATTTCTTTCGCTGCGTATAAATCTACCCCGACAACCGATAAATTTCAAGATCAGAAAGGAGAGCTTGTTTTCCATGTCTGGGAGGTTCCTTCCCGTGTCTAAACTTTTGCGAAACAATGAGATCTTTATGTGTGCTCGTAGGAGACATGCTTCAACCCTTGTAAACAAAACGAGTATTAGGTACCCCACAGAACAACTAGGATACTGTGCAGGGAATCCTTCGCTTTGAGAAATAAATACTGTTGCGTGTGAAGACAAGATTCATTTTGGACATGTTTTCCCTTAGAAGGACTACAATATCTTCAATGTCTGTGCTTGTTGGAATTCTTTTGATGTGTACCGCTCTAGTGGGAGGTTTTAATATAGATACTAAAAGTGCAGTAATACATAGAGGTACACCTGGATCTATGTTCGGATTTTCGGTGGCGCTCTACAAGGAACAAAATAATAACTGGTAAGTAGATTTCCTGTTTTGTTCTTTTTAAGGTAGGCGAACGACGTCGTTTGTTTTTAGTTTTAAAAGAATGTTTTTGAGGTTTTGGGAAATTTACTTAGCGCCAACTTTTTTTTTTTTTTTTTTCTAAATCCGCAAAAAAATTTCAATTAACAACTTATTTATCAAACTAAGCAACATTTAACAAAGTGTAAAGTACTTTTTGGATATGGAATTCGTTTTTTATTTCTTGATTTTCACAGAACTATGTTTCCGAAATTATTTATTTTATCCCGCCGCTCTAGCGAAATATGTATTAACTCCATTCACTTAAAGCCTTTCAAAAATTATGCACATACCATGTTTATTTGTTTGTGTTTTCTTTTTCTTTTTTTGATGATGATAAATGCATTTTAAATAGTAAGAAACTTCAGCAATTTTTCGGCGGAAATGTTCTATATTTTGCTGTTAAGTTTTTAAACATCAATCTGTCTATTTAATTTTAAGGTTCATTGCATTCTCTGATATCTATGAAAGATTAGACATAAAGTGTTTACAAAATGATAAAAAAGTAAACATACTGGAAAAGATAAAGGAAATGTTAATGTTTAGCAAAAGAAGTTTTTTTTAATAATTTTTTTAATTAAAATTTTTAAATGAAAGATTAAACTGAAAATAATATATTTTTGCGTAGCTTGATGATTGGGGTAAATAAGCGCAAAAATGAACTAATACTGTATTTACCAAATTAATTAATTAGCGTATCCAGGAATTTCCTTCGAGATGCTGGGGTAGAGATGACATTGTTTGGGAATTGCTCTTTATTGCCTGTATTTATGAACAGTACTGTTGCATATTTTAAAATTTATTTATTTATTTACTGGCCGCAATTTATTTCTTTATTTTGACTCTGAACTATATTAAATCAAAAAATGTCTCCCAGTTATATTTAATTATACTTATATTAGTTTTCTTATCACTATTTTCAATATAAATAATTTTTTAAAAGAAATTTTCATCTTGAATATTAAAGTTCGGGGTCGCGCCAAAGAAAATTCTGGTCCGTTTTCGGACGCTTCCCAAAATCCCAAGCTTCCAAATCGTACTTTTCACACCATTATTAGCGGCAAATAACAGTAAAAATTGTTCATCAGAATATGTTTAAATTTTCAATTTTCGCCAAATTATTGGTTTTTCACAAAAATCTCTTTAAAATTCACAAAAAAAAAAAAAAAAAAATGCTGGATCGACCGCTGAAATCGCACTTTAACAAAAACCAACATTATGAATGAAAAGCAGCATGCCTTCACCCCCTTCGCATTGTTGAAATATTTGGAATTTAGTTAGTGTTTATTAAGTAGGCTTTAACTTGTAGGTGGTTCTGGAAATTCTAGCGAATCTTAATTCCATTTTAAAAGAGAAAACAGATCGTGCGAAGGGGTTTAACTACTTTGACCTTGGAATATACTCCAGAAATGCGATTATTTTCGCAGTAGTATTTCATTTTAAAACCGCGTTTGGTTTGCGTTTGTTTAGCAGATAATGCAGGCAGGCCCGTCATTTGAGGGGAGGGGCATTGCCCTTCCTGGCTTGAGAAACATAATGTATCTAAATATGTGTGTTTATGTTTTTTTTTTTTTTTTAAATTCATTTTGCATTGGAGTTTGTCTCCAGGCCGTGGAAAAAATTGAAATGCATAAGCACTTATTATAGTTATTCTTCGGACATCGCAAGTTCATGCTGAAATTTGGAGGCTCTCAATATAATAAGCTATGAGAAATAATTATTTGATGGCTGGCAGTATAAAAAACCCAAATAATTTAGGTCCGTTTTTATTTTGAATGGTAGGCATAATTTCGTTTTTTTTTTATATTTATTTAGAGAATACATTGGAGCCTCGATCCTTCGCTCCCTCATTCTTTAGCTTAAACAGTCATGAACGCTGTCTAAACAACGTTGATTTTACCAGCTTAGAATGCTTCTGAAACTAGCAGATTCCCGTATCTCCCGTTCAAAAGTTTTATCGACATTGGATAAAATCTCTTCTCCAATGAGCTTCTCCGATGAGAAAATCTGCTTCTCTATTTACATTTTGGTAAATTCTATATTAACGAATACTTAGCAATAAGAAATTGCTAAATATTCGTGAGGTTCGTCCTCCAACATAAAGCCTATCCAACATAAAGCTGCCCTCCCGTTTATATCCAGGTCCGTTTTTGGACTCCACAATTCCAATGAATCAAAACGGACCATTCACAAAATTCCAGTCAATCAAAACGTACCCTCAACAAAATTCCGAGCTAGCAAATCTTAATTTTTGAAGAATTATTTTGTAATTTGTGGAAAAAAAAATATTTAAAAATTTTTGTACTGCATTTTTAAATTTTGAATTTAAGAACCATTTTTTCCTCTGTTAGTAGCTATTGCTGAGTCTTAGTGATAGTTTAGTGACTAGTATTAATAGTTTGATAATAGAATTTAGCTGATTTAAAAAGTAAAATTACACTTAGTTATGGCTTATAGGACATCACATTGTTACTGAACTATATATCTTTGTATTCAAAGATTATTTTTAAATTTCTATTTTTTTTTTTTTTTTTGTACAAAGGTGTATTTTTTTCAGTTTTTTTTTTTGGTTCTTCGTCTTCAAGTTCAAAAGAGTTAGGCCCGTCATTTCAAAATTTTCCGGGGGGGGGGGGGCACAGGGTGCACTTTCAATGCATAATATAAAGAAAGAAGAAAATACTTAAAACCATGTATAAATTCAATGTAGTTCTAAAAGTCAAGGGGGTCAATTGACCCCGCCCCCTCCCCCGATCGCCCAAATGACGGGCCTGAAAAAAGACAATGATACAAAACTTCTCTTCTGAAACAAAAAAGTAGATCTTTTTTACGTAATCTTAACCACTTGAGTTACTTTACCTCTATCCATTTGTCTCTCTACACTTTATTGAATCAGATTACACGAGAAGAACCAGCACTCGAATAGCGGTCAAGATCACTCGTTGCGGTGTCCGAATTTAGTCCAGTACCTGTCGTTCTCTGAGAATGGTTTTTCATAATTACTTGTTGAGAGAGTTGAATGAGGTCGCTTGTTCTTACACTCTCTTAAGGGTTTTCTGTGACCTTTTATGGAGAGAGAAGAAGTCCTCAGACTTAGGTGCTCCAACGAAATGAAGGCCACGAACAAATTTTAACCCTAGTTCGTTTTTTGAGTCAAATCGCATAGTAATGCGACTATTCGTGGTTCTCAGATGGACTAGGTGCTGTTGTTCATTACAAACTTTTCATCGAGTTAATAATACCTATTGGTAATTTCAATTCTCTGTTGTAATAAGGCTCTATTAAACTCCATTACCAACAATCTTTTGTTACAAATTCAATTTTGTCATGGTTGCGTTCACTTTCTCTTGAATGTGAAACAGTGAAAGTTCTTTGCGACGTAACAATTTGAGCGAATATACGAGTAAAAGAGAGACGTTTACCGATAATCTGAGCCCGGTGCTCCGAGTACCCCCACCAAGATCTTCCCGTACCCCCAAAGGTACACGTGCCACACTTTGGGGAACACTGCTCTATCTCATGTGAACCAGTTTTAGCTAAGGTCAAAATTTGAAGTCTATGCTTTCTATGAACTCGCCCACTAATTCCAATTTATGCTTCTAAAACTGGCGCTAAACAATAGCTTCATAAATTACTAGTGCATGATCCTTTACCCGGTAGATAGTAATATACAGTTCTATCATTAACCAAAGCGATCTGCTTGGCAGAGTGCCAAGAAGAATTCATTTATGTTCAAGGGAGGAACTGTTGGTATTAGGAATGTGCCTTTTTTTACTCCAGTTCGTTTAGCATACTTGATCTCTTCTCAGCTGACGCTGTATGTCAGATTATAAATTTAGTTGCTTTCAACAAACAGAGAAGCAAACATTTTGATTCGCGTACTAAATTAGCTCATCTGCAAAACGAACTTTTCCAAAACTCAAATGGATTCCTTCTTTCCTGCCTTGCGCAGAAGCTTTCATATGTCCAAACTCCGTGGTCGAACAGTAATATAGAGAAAAAAACTGGGCTAAAATATACCATATAACTGCGTAGAAGGATATCCAAGTCAAAAATGGGCCCCATATTTTAAAAACTAATGCGCTATTTGAAATAAATTCCTTTCTGCATCCATTTTCTCCCGAAGCTCTGCAAGTTGAATTTATGTGTTCCAGTCTCTAAAATCTTGCTTTGGGAGTCATATCGTTTGATCTTGGCGCCTTCTTAATCTCGAACGGTTTTTAAATCCTGATGAATCGCCCTAATCTTTGAGGTGATCAGGTGATCCATATAACTAACAGCTTGCGATGCGATCTGAGACACGTTTCTGAAGGTAAACAGAACAAATTAAAAAGATTCATCCATCTCGATGTTTAAGAGCAGTATTTTTAGTCCCGCATAATGTGAATCTTCAGAGGCGAGACAAATTCTGTGTTAAAAATTCAGCATGAAAATCTTGAAATTATTGTGAGTAAATGACTGAATACTGAAAAAAATCGCGCACTGGCTTCAAGAGGGGCACATCTCAAAAAAAAAAAAAAAAAAAAACAGTAAGAGAAAATTCAAATTATGTATGTTCTATTCCCCCCCCCCCCCCAAAAAAAAAATGTTTTACTTTACTCTTTTTAGCGAAAATACATTTTTTATATCAGTACTCTATTTTAAAAAAAGCCATATGAAAGGTCACACCCACTTTGAATAACTGGCAGTAAAAACTAATCATTTGTATGATAAATTCCGTTTTGAAGTTGATTTTAAAAAGACTAATCGTTCACATTAAAATCTAAGAGTAAACAAACATGTGTAACTAATTACCTATGTCGTGCTATCTCCTCACGAACGGCTGGAAGTTAAAAATCGAGTGAGAAGTAAAAAATTCGAAATTTTTCAAGAAAGCCATTTTGTCTATTCTCATTGCTGTAGGACTTTCATGAGCAGAGATATTAATTAAACACGCAATAATTTTAAAATCGCGGTGTTATTTTATCTGCATTATTGCCATTTCAACGTAAAGCTGCCATTTTAACAAAACAAATCCTCTCGCATTTTGAGCCATTGGTGTATTTGCTTTTCATTAAGTTAATGTGCATGAATAAGTAGGAAAAAAATCACCTTTACCGATCTTGAAGGTAAAGGTGAGTTAGATTACCATTTCTGATCAATTTGAAGAGCAGAATTTTTCGAACCAAGTACCTCCGCGAGGGAATGAGCAATATTTGAGACGTCCCATTCCCGGAGGAAGCAGCTTATTTAACTTGTTAACTGAAAGAATTTACTTTTTGTTTGAGAGAAGCCTTCACTCAAACTCTTATTATAATTGCTTTTAATATTACAGCCTAATGGCAACAAACTTCTTTTAACAATGAGTTTAATATTTAATTATTAATAATTTATTCAACAAAGAAATATCAAGCCAAGCCGTTCCAATTAAAAGAAAAATGCTTAATTTTCATCCATAACGCTCTTTCCAAAGAACAATTGCAGCCAATCGATATACCATATGTAAGTTTAGACGGCCCTCCATCGATTTTTAAAAAATCATTAAAATTCGTTTATTTAGTCAAAACTTATGGATGAAAGAAAGCAAAAATACTATATTTCCGCCCATATTGTTTTTTCTAATGATCGAATGTGGTCAAATCAAAGTACGGGACCTATGGGAGGCCACCCTCGATCGATTTTTAAAAAAAAAATCATCAAAATCGATTCATCCTGGAGAAAAGTTATTGATATTCAAAAAGAAAGAAGAAAAAACCATACGCACGATAATGAATTGATAGCCTCCTTTGGGAAGTCGGTTAAAAAAGATAAATAATCATTGTAATTACTATTAACAATTACATAAACTTTGTGAAAAATCACAGAAAGTTAAGAAAAATGCTCGCATAACCCAGTAGTTTTTTTTTTTTTTTTTTTTAAGTATAACAAATGAGATGTTATACAATGGTGAGCTTCACTTCAGTGCTGCCAACTTTCAAATGATAAATTATTCACTGCGGATCCTAAAATTATGACATGAACCTAAAAAATATCGACAGGCAAGAAACCTCAGAGAATACAGGGAAAATTTACCATGGATCGGTACCTGTCCGTCCGAACAGTGAGGCGAGAATAAAGATAACAAAAAAGTTTCATTCGCATCAACGCGAAGGCATTGAGGAACATCAACAAAACCAAAACTGTTCTCACTAAAAATGCCCCCGATAAATATATTTCACAGCAGAGAAAAATTACTTATGCAGAATATCTACCGCCTGAAACGGCACTGCCTAGTAGAACAGTTTGGTACGTTTACTTTATCTTTTGAATCACAATCATTTCATCAGAACTTCAGAACATGTGTCTCATTTCTAACTGGTCCGTAGTAATTGAACGCACCGCGAACGATAAGAGCTCTGGCCCATGTGGTCTTCGTTGTCAACAGCTTATTTACGGGCGGCCCATTCTCAAATGGTCCTTGAAAAACATCTTGAACCTATTTAAGCAGGAGGCAGCTATTTTCGGAAAACTGGAACTAAGGCACGAGAAATTTGCGGAAGCAGTCACATACGTACGCCTTGCTATGTCTACAATAGATGGTGACAAGAAAAAGTCAAGTAACTGTCTTTAAAGAGAAATTTTCAGTTGAAATGCTGAAATATTTTCAGTTCGTTTCCTTCTGTGTAGGAAACGAATAAATAATATGTAGGCCATCGTTTCTCAATGTTTCGAGTACTGCGACCCAATTAAAAGTCGGGAAAAAAAAGTACGAATAACCTTCGGTCCTTCTCGGTACGACATTTTACATAAAGATCACATTTTGTAACACTTAATTAGTATGCAGCATATTTTATTTAATAAAACGTTCATTCGTCTATCGTCTTATATAGTTTGACAAATTGCGATTTCTTTGATACTGAACATGAGCCACTAACGGGTCGCGACCGCCATTTTCAGATACGACGACGTAGGCACCACAAAACAAAGCAAAAAAAGAAGAAAACACTAATTCATTTTCATACAATTAAAACCAACAACGATTTTATAAAACTTGAATTTTATTAATTATTTCTTATTATTCATTAACGCTAAAAGAAATACTTTATAAATTAATGTATCTTTCCTTTTTTCTAAATTTTAAAGATTTTTAACCTCTTCAACAACTGAAACGTATGTTTTTTGCTTATATTTGTCTGAAAACTGTTGCTGGTAGGTCTGAGTTCTGCTCTTTAAAAGAGCATAAAAATAAATTTTAGGATAGAGTTTTTGAAAATATCGAATTTATAGTTTTTTTTTTTTTTTCCTATTTAGAAATTTAGTTAAAAATTAATTATCTATCACATGAAGGATATTAATTTATTTTAAACAAAAAAAAATCTATTTTGCTTTTAATTTCGGGTCCCCCCCCCCCCTTATATGTTTTTCATCCATTCATCCATCAATTAATAATTTGTGCAGGGTACAAGTATAAAATTTCCAGACAAGCGACAATGTTCTTCATTATTTAAAATGCATCAATTATTTTACAAATCCAACAGCAGAAATGTTTTGTACATTTTACAGACGTGTGAATTTTCAGCATTTTTGTTACTTTATTCAATCATTTTTGAGGGAGCATAAAATTCTATTCTGTAACAAGACGAAGTTCTATTCTGTAAAAAAATGAAGTAAATAATTACGAACATATAAATAGCTCAGAGTTTGCAACAGTTTCAATGTAAAGTAACACATAGTGTACTGATAAAGCAACACATAGTGAACTGTCATAATTTTGGGCTAGCTTCAAAAATTATGTTTAAAAGTCGCACCGATATTGATAAAGAATGAATTTATTTTTGACTTTTTAGCTCAATTTTGAATTTGAAGTCGGTTCCCCCCCTTTTTTTTCTTCAAATTTTTGTTAAAATTTTCATTATTTTGTATAATTTGGCTAAATTAGTTCTGCCATAGCTAATAGTTCATTTAATTTTTAGTATTTATGTGTAAGTTTTAGATTTTCAGTTGAACTAGTAGAGTATACTTTATTATATTTTTTTTTTCTTTATGACCAATTATGGCGGCCACGTAGAGCGACGTTTCTCAACTACCGCCAAGTAAAAACTCAAAAAATCGATAATTGCCATTTGCGAATGTACTTCTATTCGACGCTCTTCCGAAAATCAGGAGCTAGAATCTCCCAAATTTGATAGCTACTCTAATTAAATGCAGGAAACTTTAGTTAGTCATTATTCGAAAATTTCAAAAACAAAACAGCTAATTGAACCAACATTTTTTGTCGCCCGTCAAAAGAAATCTCCAATGGGCCTCTGTACCAAAGCTGTACCCATTATTCAAACAATAAATAATTTCAGCGAAACTAGAAACAAATAATATAAAAATAAATTTAACCACCAAAGCTACCAAATATGTAATCAAACTTTTAAACGCACAAAACCAGACTGAATATTCAAACAAACGTAAATAAATGCATTCGTTTTAAATAAAAATGTTCGCTAACAAATAGTCGAGGTATCGCAGCTACATGGTTAAAGTAATTTTTTCATTTTCGGAAGCGTTCTTCACAGAACATTAAACAGCGTTTCTTGCATATCTTGTAGTGAAATGTGCAAGTTGCTTCGGAAAACACAATTTTTCGTTGCTTTAAACTTCTTCAACATTTTTAATTCTGTCAAGTCTTTCAATAGTGTCAAACATCAGGTCCGCAACTTCTTTAACAATCTTTGTGTGCAACCTCCCGTTGATTACTGAGGTTTTTCTCAAGCGCCGTACAGAAGCTTTGAAATTTACGATGTCATAAGGGACCATTTTCGGTTTTCCTGCGACCAGTTGCTTTTTTTCAAAAGGGGGGGGGGGGCGATTTTTTCTTCACAAATTTCACTTGGTTCAGAAAGAATTTCCATATTTCCATGCACAACTGTAATACTGTTAAAATAATTCTTTTTAAAATCACTTTTCTGACGTGGTTCAAAGTTACCCTCAATGATCTCTTGAATAATAATAATAATCTGTTGTTAATAATACATTTAGAATAGTTTCTATGATTATTATTTCCTCATTTTTGATGACAATATCCTGCTTTGGGATTTTTTTTTCTTCCGCTTGATGTCAGTAAATACAACAATACCATTAAAATATGACTTAAAAATAGAGAAATTATGGATCAAAGTTACTCTGGTTGACTGTATTCCTAAACACTTTTGTTTTCATTGACACTTTTATTAATAAATAAATAAAAATAAAAGGAACTTCATGCAAGTGTGAGAATAAAAAATAAATGTGAGAGTGGGTGATAACATCGTGTCTGGCCTGTAAAGGGGCCCTCTTGTTCCAAAGCAGTAGCTGAAGCAGTCTCGCAGATTTAGAGTCATTCACCAATCTTGCTAGAGCAAAGTGAACTTGTCGCCTTATCGGACAAGAATTCACTTTCCTAAACTTGTGTAATTGTAAAACTTTTATCAGAATGGATTTTCCATTCACTTTTTTTTTTCTCACAGCCCGTGTTTGCAATGGGAACTGGGAAGGGTTTCATATTTGACAGATGGTTCTTTAAAAAGTATGCTGGAGACGCATTGGCTGTAATGCAGCATGAAAATGTACGATATTCGATAACTGTTTTATCTACTTAGCTCAAGTGTATCGTTTTTCTTTTAAGTTGAGAAATGATATATATTTCTTCTTAAGGGTTTTGGAAAAACTTAAGAAAAAACTCGAAGCGTTCTTAATCGTCAGTAACACGATTAAGGATTCTATGGAACGTAATCATACATTAGGAATAAAAAAATCACTAAATTTTGCTGATTTGACGTACAGCCAACCGATACGAGAGGCAAAAAATAACAAAGTACATATCCATTGAAAATGTTCGCCTCTTCGGCAGCTAATTTTAGAGGATACTTTTAAAACAAGCTATCTGCATTTTAAACTGCATTATAACTTTCTTTTATCATCTTGGATAGTAAGATCCGGTGCCTCCCTAAAAGAAAACAAGTTTTTTTTTGCTCATATGTAAAGCATTTAACATAACTAATGCTTAAAACTGTTGATTTATAAATTTAACTTGTATTAATTTATAGTATATCTTCATGAATATAGGTGGTGTGTATAATGTAGTGTGACAAAGCATTATCATTGAGCGTTTCTGCTGAGTTTTTAAAATATTCGTACCAAGAACTGAATGCGAAACGTCTGGACAAAAACAAGATTACCTTCTATATATTAAAAAAATAATCCAAATCGGTTCATTTAGTGAGAAGTTAGAAAGGACAAAAAAAAAAAAAAAAAAAAGAAAGAAAGAAAGAAAAAAAAATCACATATGAGGCACTTAGAAGCAAAGGGGTGTAAGTGACGAAATTGAAAATTTGGAGATACTATTATTGCAAATGATAAGCAAAGAACTATTCTAAATTATGGCAAGACAGGTTCTGCCTTCCAACATGATTTAGAAAAAAAAAAAAGCATTAAAAGTCCCATTAGATCCAAACTTTGAACGCGTTTTTCTCGGAATCGCTTTTTTGGTCACTTAAATCCCTTTGCTTCTCGCTGCTTTATAGGGTACTAATTGATAACCTCCTGCTTTTTTTAAGTCATAAAGGTTAATAAAAGAAAACTTTTCCCCAATACGTTTGTCATACCGTTTGTCAGTTACTGCGTTCCATATTTCTTTCGATCAGATTCATAAAGGTCGACAGGGTGGCGTAGTGGTGAGACGCAGGTCTCGTACGCCCCAAGATCGCAGGTTCAAACCTGGCCCAAGTCGTTGGATTTTCAAGATGCAGAAAATCGTCTGCCTCTATGTTGTATGATTATGCAGCATGTTAAAGATCCCTTGAGTATCCGTTTGGCATGAATACTCTCGGCTAAATTAAATTCCTAGTGCAGATTGCATCAACGAGAGCTCAGGTGCCCCATCTAGGGGAAACTAAGCTTCAAAAAAAAAAATTGCGGCAATGTTTCCACACTCATTGTGGTGCTGCTGAAAGAGTTGGTACCAATCTCTGGGGACGCACTAGGACTGCAATGGTTGATGATTAATTCTGCAGCCACATTAGAAAGAAAGAAAAAGATTCATAAAGCCAAGGAACCCAACAACCATGTGATTGTCTCGCAGCCTCCTCCCCTCTCTCATCGGAGTTGAATTTTCAAAGGAAAAGGCAATAAAATGCATTAGTTTTCGGTAATATGTCTGTGAGTCGACCGTAGTAGGTGGTCCATTAGTGCTTACCCACAATCCCACAATGAGGGCGTTTTATTACAGCACCAACTCGTCAAGTTATCTCTTACTACTGATCTAAATTCTACCGTAATGGTATTGATGAAACGATAAAGTACTCTGATACATGTGTCCGCACTGTTATTTTAGAAATAAAGAAATATGACGCCTGAAAAGAAAGAAAGAAAATATGGAAGTTCTCATACTTGAATAATCAACTTCTTGAGAACGACGCCCTTAAATCAATCAAAGCATTCTAATGTTATTCTATATTATGCTAGTTCAGCATTTTTTAAATTTTTCACTCCTACGGACCCTTTTGAAAATGTCAATGTTCCAAGGAGCCAGGAGTTTTTGTACTAATATTTGTTCAAATATGTTCTTTTTTAAGAGTTAAAATTTTTATGTGGTTATAGTGATTTTATAAAAAAAAAGCCTTTTTTTTTTGAATGGTAAAAAGATAAACTTTATGATTTCTGTACGCATTGATAATTACTCGTACATTCTGTATATATTTTCTGTATTAAAACTCGATATTCTCTTAATTATAGACCCAATCTGTAAATTTAAAAGTTTCATACCCATACACATTTTACACAAATATTATAATTAGTGCTTAATTCTGGCTGCTATGTACTGGAACGGTGCTCTGGCACCTCCCAGAGAGATTTTTATTTTTTATTTATTTATTTTCTTTTTAAACGGGAAGTTTTACAGGAGTTTTTAAGAAAAACGTAACGCACTTGAACAGTTAGTTCGCAACATAGATTAAAATTTTTGCACGCGACTTTTCAATCACAGCTATTATATTTCATTTTGCGTATCTTAGAACTTAATTTTTGCAATTGTGGTGCAAAA
The DNA here is from genome assembly GCA_038502835.1 of Octonoba sinensis. Classification (NCBI taxonomy): domain Eukaryota; kingdom Metazoa; phylum Arthropoda; class Arachnida; order Araneae; family Uloboridae; genus Octonoba; species Octonoba sinensis. The sequence continues at coordinate 70,765,332 of CM076604.1, forward strand.
AAGAAGGAATAAATAAGGCTGCACTTTTAAAAATGAATAAAAACCACGCACTGAATTTTCGAGCTGTTTAAATCCCCTCTCCTCCCTTTAGCTGTTCACTAGTTTGTAGATGGCGAAAACAGCTTAATGTATAAATCGTAAATAATGGTTTAGTTAACTGTAAAGCGTTTATTTCTCTGTAAACAGCACTAGAAGTCGATTTTCGTAGTGCAATTCCGAAGTTGAGTTTCATACAGGTCCCCCCCCCCCTATTATCAATTTAATTTAGAAATGAGTTGATTAGAATACCAATATCGCGACACATTGTTTACTTTTCTTCTGCTTCATCTACGAAGAGAAAAACATACATGAATCATTTCCCCATGCTTCTGACAGTCGCTTTTTCCAATGATTCCATGGGCCATGACAAGAAGCAAGGATATGGTTGATAATCTGAAGTGATCCATCTTAGCAACTAAATTCAAAGTAGTCGATATGTACTAGCTGCATACAGTTATTTTTCTCTGTTAACCTATTATTGATTGAATTGAGACATATGTCAATTAGCATATAAGAATGAACAATATTATTTACTTGTTTTCTATTGTTTCATCTACGAAGACAAGCATATATGAATCACTTCCCATCCCCATCCTGTTTTCAAAAAAATATCTTCATGCTACTGACAATGGATTTTTCCAATGATTCCATGGGCCATGGGAAGAAGCAAAGATATAATTGATAATATGAAGTGGTCCATCTTAGCAACAGAATTCAGTGTAGTCAATATGTACTAGCTGCTTACAGGTTATGTTTCTGTGTTAACCTATTATCGATTCAATTGAGACATAGGTCATTTAGAATATCAGCATGAAAAATATTATTTACTTGTTTTCTTTTGTTTCATCTACGAAGACAAGCATACTATATGAATCACTTCCCACCCCATCCTGTTTTCAAAAATTTATCTTCATGCTACTGAGAATCGCTTTTTCCAATGCATGGGGCATGACAAGAAGCAAGAGCATGATTGATAATCTAAGGCGTCCCATCTTGGCAACAGAATTCGGTGAAAACTCTCGCACTCACAACAGAGGCCCCCTTTTTATCTGCAAATAATCAATCTCCCGTCGGTCTTAGCCGAAATCACAGCTGAAATACATCATAATGGCCGAGTTTTTTTTTTTGTTTTTTTTCGCTCTGGATGCTTTGTGGATGATATCTTAATCTGCAAGTACAAGATACGGTACGCTTCTAAATATCGTGAAAGACGTAAAGTTTAAATACATGTTCACATGTTCTTGAGTTAACCGTCCTGAAAATTTTACTAAATAACGTTTACCATATAAAAAGGATAATTTTTATAAGCGTCTTCAATGATCCACATATGGCCCTCAAATGTAATATGAGGCCACTTGCCAGATCGGACTATGGGCCCCCTTCCATTTTGTCAAGCTTAGAAATAGGTACATAAAAAATAAAATTTCAATCTCTTTTTTTTTTTTCTTCCCGGGTCCCAATGCTGTGGGACCCTCTAGCCTTCCTCGTGTGGAGATAGTCCTTTTTATTAAGGAAATATGCTTATTTTAATCTTTTAGAGCTCACTTTAAGCATAGATATGTTTAGAGGTAATAAGTGATATTCTCTGCCTTATAGGAACTAATTTCTAGCATCGCACATTTGCAGTGTAAACAGTATTATTCCCCTTTTCTTAGAAACTACTTTCAAACACTGTCTTTTTAAGAACCTTACTATAACTATATATTCATCTTTGAAGAGCCCATTTCAACTAATAAATGCATAATTAACTGATTTTCTTTAAAAAAAGAAGAAAGAAACAAAGAAGAGAAAGAAAATGTAAAGAATGTTGAAAAATGCACTTGATTTTGAAAAAAAAAAAAAAAAACTTAGAAATTCATAAAAGAAACGAACCCGCTTTCCCAAAAAGTTTTAGTTGATACATCCCTATACCTTTACTATCTTTGTTTCCAACTTAGCTGTTACGAAGCCATGATTTTATTCAAACTTGCTAATTTTACGGTATTTTTACTTTCATTTTATGTATGTTTCCATTTTCGATTTTGTTTTTTAAGTTATAAATTTCACGTATTTAGATTTGTTTTCTTTATTTAAATTTTGTTTTTTAATCTGATAAGTATAGTGGTATAAAATAGGATGCATCATGCTATGTGTGAAACGCGTTAAATAAACAAAATCTATCTTTCGATCTTTTATTGACTATTTTATCAATGTTTGCTAGCATGTGCAGTAGTACCAAAGATGGTAGAAGATCGTTGGTAGTACTATACAGAAATGTCCAGTTCATACTTTACAAGATTTTGTGCAGTGGTGGGAGTGATTGAATTAAACTAAAAAAAATTTTCGACATTTTAATAATGACTCAGAATAAAAGGTAACGCTTATAGTTCCCACAAAAATTCAAAATTATTGAGAGATTTAAAGAAAATTGACTTCGGAGTTTCAGTAACTATAGAATGAAATGCATTAATTTTTGCACACACTGATGTTAGATGATCCGAACGATTTGTTATTCCGACGCAGTCCCAGTTAAGTGTGATTATTTAACTCGAACTCAGTGAATTTGTTAAACACGACAATAATGAAGAACTGTAAAAAATAAAAATAAATATATACAAACAAATAAAGAGGAATAAATTAATAATAATAATTAAAAAACAGGCAGGGGCTGACCATTTTTTTTACTCAGCATTATTTCATTTTCCAGTTTATAAACGAAATTGACCGAAAGCGGACTACATACACAGTATTTTTCTGACACAGCGATTTTCCCAGCACAGTGTTTAACTATCAGTTTCCTACTGTTCATTAGTGAGGTACCTTGTTAATGGCCTCATGCAGTTTTACAGTTAATCAGAGAACTACAACTTATTTTGTCTAGTTAGTTGTCATTCAACATTTAATAAGTGTTTGAAAACGGCTGGAATCAATCTTGATTTTCTATTATTGCTACTTCATCCCCAGCTTGCTTCCACCAGTAGGGAATGCTTCTGAAACCAAAGACGCCTGCGTGCTTCTGAGTGATAACCCTCCTCAATCCCCTAAACACTTCCGTTGTCATCCCTTTATCCTTCCGTTTCCAGAAATCTGGGCCAGATGGTGACAGTGCATACCGGAAGCTGGGCAGTGGGGACATGTCGGAAAGTGTTCTGCGAAAATATTGTGTCCAAATGGGAAGATTTTATTCTTTAGTTTTTTCTAGAATAGAATTAGTTGAGAATGTCAATATAGAAATTCAAATGCCACGTGTGAATTCGTATGATCAAACTAACTAGAAAAGTAAAGTATTTGTTTTACTCTTTATACTTTCTTCTAAATAGAATTAGTTGTTAATATAATGTAAAAATACAAATACTGCCTATGATTTCATATGATCAAAAAAAAAAAAAAAAAAAAAGCAAAAAATATTTAAAGTTGAAGCTTTACTTTTTATAGTTTCTTCTAAAATAGAATTGATTGAGAACATTAACTAAGAAGTATTACATATGCAGTCGTAATACCAATAAACAAAAGAAAACTATATAAAGTAGAAGTTGTACTCCTTATACTTTCTTTTGGAATATTTACACAAAAGTACAAATGTTGCGTTCGTATGATCAAAAATCAAGTGACAAGTATCAGAAATAGAAGTTGTAATTTTTTTTATGGTTTCTTCTGGAAAAAAACTGATTAAGAACGACGAACGTAAATTTGCAAAAGATTTTATCTAAAATCTATTATTTTTTTCATTTCTGTATAGCTATATATAATATAAATAGGCAAAGGCAAAACAGTTAAGTACCATTTTGTCTTCTTTATTCGGCATAAAGTAAAGTGCCCTAAAGCCGACACCCAAAAAAAAACGTTTTCTAAAGCTATCACCCTCAAATAAAAAAAGATTTAAAGTATTACCAATTTAAAGAGATTTAAGAAGTGATACCATTCAAAAAGAAAGAAAGTCTCATTTTAAAATTATTTTAGGGAATTGGTAATACAGTCGAACCTCGTTAATTCAAACACGCTTAAAACGAATTACTGCTAAGACGAACTACATTTGCGATCCCCGTCCTAATGTATTAACAAATAACGTTATTTTCTTTGTGTAAGACGAACACGCTTAATTCAAACTATCGGATAAGTCGAACTCTTATTTGTGGTCCCTACCGTTCGAACTTCAATTCAATACAAAACAAATAAAAGTCATTTTTCACTTTTACCAAACAGCGAATCTGTGCCCGTCTTCCGTTCAGTTATTCCATCTTTAGCAGAAGTGTCTGTTGCCCTAACCACTGCACCGCCCGCCAGTTTCTCTTAGCAAAGGATAATTCATCAGAATGTTTGTAAACAATTTAGATGCCATTAAAGACTTCTGGAGCAATTGCTCAGAAAAGAGTAGGAAACAATGTGTCACAACTGAATATTTTAAAAAGCAATATCAATGAGGTGTATTATCTGCGATAATTTTAAAAGATTTTCACTAGATGTGTAAATTGAGTTAATAAACATTTAAAGTTATTATATTAGAGACTTAAATCAACCATTTTGTACTGGAAGATAGAGTGAAATTCATCTTTTGCTTTCTAAAAAAAGTATATCATTGTTTTTCGGATAAAACAAACTACGGTTAAGACGAATTCATTTTAAAAGTATCTTTGGGTTCGTTTTAACGAGGTTCAACTGTACTTTAAATGCAATTTTTGTTTTAGGGTGTCAGCTTCAGGAACCGTTTATTGAGGGCCAGCTTTAGGGTTATTTATCTTACTCTTTCATACTACTCCTTATGTCTACAATCTACAATTCTACAATATTTGCACAACGCTCAATATTTTGTTTTATTTTTTTATAATTAAAAGAAAAAATGATGTCAAGAACAAAACAAAGCCGACATTTTTAGCCTCATTGAGGAATACAGAGAGTTCCAAATACTTTGAAACCTTCAAGATTCTAATTACTTCAACCAATACAAAAAAGAGGATGCATGGAATGAAGTATCTAAGCAATTAAATAGTAGCAAAGAAAATTAAAAAAAAAAAGTAGGAAAGTCATTTCAATTTTAAAATTCTAGTCTTGCCCCAAGTTTCACCCCAAAGTGAAACAGAAAGATATTTGTTGATTAAATTCAAATTTGGGTTTCATATCTCTCACACTTTCCCCCATAAATAAAAGCGTTATATACATGTAGCGTAACTGTTGCCTTTGTACTTTGAAGTAGAAGAGAAAAGTAACAACAAACCATTAAATACAGTAGTATTAATGCATTGGAAGTTAAAATTATTAAACAACGTACGTTTTAAATGTTAACGAATTGCAGGCGATAATTAATAAATAGAAAATATTAGGTAAATATAAAACGAAATATACGACAATTTAAACTGAAGCCTTTGGTTTTAAAGCATATTTTGAGCTTAAAATATTGTGATACGTTTTTATCTTCAAAAACCTTATTTTTTATTAGTTATTCATAGGTAATGGAATGACACAAATGGATGTCATTCTGTTACTATGCGATTTCAATAACTTTAATTCCATAATCGAAAAATTTATTTTCATGTGAAATGTTGAAAGTAACTAGAAAAATGTTTTGTAATAAAAGGCAAACTTAATGCAGCTTTTTTCTGGCATTAGTTCGGGGATTAATTTTTGCATTGTTATTGTTATTAAAACATAGTTGCAGTTGCAAGCCACGTCCTTACCACGAAAGGGCTGAGTTTGAAATGTAATTTTAAATTGAAATTTTGATTAATTTTATGTATTATTTAAAATTTATTGAGAAGTTCATAGTTTGAACTTTATTTTTTAATTCGAAATGTACGCGCAAGAAAGAAGTGTTTCCTAGTCCATCATCAAACCCCAATGAGCTAATCTTGCTCGTTCGCCCATTTGTGCTCTAGTCTGTACGCGGCTTTAGAGCAGCGGTTTGCAATCTTTTTCTTTCGCTTACCACCATTTTTCTTGCAAACCATTTGCGCACCGCTGCGAATATAGCTTTATTATATACAATAGAATACCAATACATTATAGAAAAATACTAGGTAATATAAATTATACAATTTTTGATTAGTATTAAGGCAGACAAAAGCGTTTAGTAAAATAAAGCTGTGTATATAAAATAAAATATATTTCATTTTTGGAAAAACCCGGTGTTTCCCTGTAATTGTCAGAACACCATCTGAACAAAAAGCAACGCAATGCTTCCCAGTCCAGTCTTTCTCTTTATTTTCAGATCTACACGCGTACCACCTGGAGTGGTACCACTAGTGGTACGCGTAACGCAGTTTAGGAACAGCTGCCTCAGAGTAAAGATGTCCGTGTGTGCTTTAAAAGTTCGGAACCCTCATGTAGCTAATGGCTTGGTCGTCAGTACTTTGTATGTCCATTAAGCATTAAGTGGACACTCGCAAAAAAAGTGGAAACGCGGACGTCAGATACTATGACTCTCAGGTACAAATATATTATATATGATAAATCAGTCATATTGTTTGTCCATTACAATGTATAATAAAATATAAAGTGAGTTTACGTGAGGAGACGCGTTATTTTTGTTTCGAATCTACCTCTCCTAAATTTGTTGGTTTGCATTAGTGTTTTGAACTCTTGATTAAATTGAAAGAGAGTATTTGTATTTCTAATTTATACAACAATAATAAGGTGGCATGATTTTTTTTTTATTTGTGTTACAAGAGAAGGAGCTCAGAAAGATAAAATTTATGCATAATATGTATGTGTTGCATGCATTGCATAACCTACTCAGTGGTCAATCAGTTGCAGAAAGTACATAGCATATTTTGCAAATTAGACTTTAAACTTTCTATTCGTAGAAATTTAACTTCGTAGAACGGAAAATTAATTTTCTATGGCACTTCAAATTGTGCATATATATATATATATATATATATATTGAAGCTTGAAGCATCCTGTATATACACATACATTGATCCGCTATCTTCGTGGGTAAAAGAGAAGTGATTTCTGATAGCATGACAAATCTTATAGAAAGTAATAAAATAAATTAATTCAAAAATGATTTTAAAAAATGCATAGGCTCCAATTGAGGTAATTTTTATTAGAAATTAAAGGGTCAGTGAGTCCTTAATTTCTTTGTCAAAACCTCTTTTTCAGACTCCGCACCTTATATGTAAACTAATCAGTACATTTTTTTTCGAGCCAGTTTAATTCCTAATTTGAAACAGCCAAAAGTAACCCTAATGCTCAGTCTAGTCTAGTTAATATTTACTCATTTCTATGTTGCCGAATTCTCAGGGCCAGCGCTCGCCTCAGGGCGCGTCGTTCTTAGAGGCGCATTGGCCATAAATATTGACTGCATCTTTATAAGTAACAAACAATAATTTTTATCTCAAACAAAAATAAATAATATTTTAGTTTTACGAATCATGCATCAAAACTTCATCTAATATCATTTTTGCATTAATATATATTACACCTTTTATTTTGATAAAATCAAACACAGAAACACATCAGGAACATCTTGAAACATTCCCGTAAGTTAAAATATGTATAATTAAAGTTTATATCGATCATTTCTAATCTCTATTCCTTCATAATATAGACCTGGGGCGGAAAGGGATCATTCATAAATGATAGCACGCTTCGAGGGGGGAGAGGGGGTTCGTGAAATTGTAACAAAGTGTCACAAGGGGAGGGGAGGGGTAACAAGAAGTGTGACATCATGCATTATGCAACATAGCGTGACATGTGACAAAGGAGGGAGGGGGGTCCAATGAAGTGTGACATATTGTGACAAAGGGGGCGAGGGGGGGGGGTCAAATATATGGGAAAAACGCGTGACATCATTTTTGAGCGGCCCCAAAAAAGTTTTTTTCGGCCTCAGGGCGCCATTCGTCCTAGCGCCGGCCTTGCGGATTCTGTAACCCGGAAAAGTCGGAAAGTCAGAAATTCCAGTGATTTGTCCGATTTTCAGCGAAAGTGTTAAAAACTTAGATGTAAAAATCATAATAATAATAAATAAGCGGGGGAAACTTAACAACCTACTAAGGGAATAAAAATAATATTTTTTCTGCTGTTAGAAAAGGTATACTTTTGAATCAGAACTTAATTTGAGAAGGATACATCTTTATTCGTTATTATTGTCATACACAGAAATGATCACAAATATAAGGCAGTAAGGAATTCGATAAAGCAATTGATTGCAAACATTTTCATCCTCTTATTCTTTGTTTATCAAACATAGATTAATAGTGTTTATTTTATGAATCCTTGCATTTTAATATATTTTTCTTCCTGTAAGTACCCCCTCCCCCACCCCCGGTCCTTGCGAGAAATGTCATCAGGAATTATGGACAATTTTGCCTGGAATTTCCATTTTGAGGTCAGTAACCTAGTTCCATGGAATCTGCATTTCCATGCAACACTCATAGACCTCCCCCATCCCACACGCACACAAGGAATGTTCAAGGATTCCACAGAGGACATACATTAAAAAGAATAAAAAAGGGAAAAGAAGCCTCTTTAGCGTAGTACTCGTCATGTATTTATAAATCAGGAGCGGCAAGGCTTCCAAAACCGCTGACAGTTTCCCGGTAAAGCCCCCGACATTCGATCTGACCGATAGCTCAGCAATGCACACTCCCTCATGCTTCAGCGATGACTTTTGCACTCGCAGCTGGAAAATGCCGTAAAACAAAAGGGGGCTCGGGCGGAACCCCCAGAACAATGTCAGATAGGGGATAGGGAGCTGTATTCTGCCATCACACACTTCATACCCCCTGTCCTTGAAAGGCTGACTTTTGACACTCCTGAAACTCTTGACTTTTAAGATAACAGCAGGATTAGCCCCTCGTTCGAGGGAACCGTTTGCTAATTTCGAAATCATGTCACCATGCCAAGCTCTGCTAGTCCCTGATGCACAGGAAAAGATATTGAATGCCTGTGGAGCATACAAATTATTGATTCACCACCTGTTCTGGCTAATGTACCAAACAGCGGAAACAAAGCAAATGATGGGTTGATGTAGATGTTGAGATTTTCAGCCTTCTTGACACATAAATTGACATATATACAGTACTTATAGGTATATCCTTAAACAAGAACTGCCTTCCTGTAATAAGAGTACATCGGACATTTTCGTGTTGAGTAAGTCAAACCAAAGATAATACGTATCAGGAAACCTTTCAGATTTGTTAGATAAAGTAAAGAAGGAGTTAGACAACGTATCTCGCACCAATTATTTTATCTCTTATCCTTTTTCTAAGCAACAACTGTAGTGCAATGTTTCGAAATCAAACCATTTTCATCTCGAGTAGTATGCTGTGACATTATCGAATTGTTAGTTTTCGAGCCAACTGGACAAGGTCAAGGGTGTGGCATTAGTAAAAATAACTTATGCAGAGATATTGAATAAACTGATTTCTAGAAGAAAAAACTCTTAACTTATTCCGTGGAGTATCCAGAGCGAAACCCGGCAAAACCCAAATTAATTTATCTTTTTACTATGTATATCGCCGGTCCGGAAGAACAATGACGGAACTGCAAAAATTTGTGAAATGCAAATAAGTCCATATACAATATCAAAAACACATCCCTTACACAGGGGAACATGGATGAACTAACAATTACAAGTTTGTGCCTTCTAAAATAACGAACAATTTTTAGAGTAACAACGACGTAACTGCACTTAGGGGTTGAAATATTATTGTGATTAAATCCAAATCCCTGGTAAATGAAAGTAAAGTATATATCCTACGTACTCTAATTATACCTTTTTTTTTCTGTCACTTACACCCTTTTCAATTACTATAAGTTTTATACAACTGCAAATCGTTTTTTCACTTTCCTGTAAAATTGAAGTTTTTGCATTTACGTCACTGTTCTTCCGGAACGGCGATATGTTTATTGATTATCTTAGGGTAGAATAAAACCCACTTGTAAGAAACATTTTAATTTTATGGTCAGAAGCTGGTATCGTACAGCACCACTAAGCGTTTATGCTGTCATTTGTTATTGCTGTTATTTCCGTAAAGTATTCGGTGTTTTAGAAGGAATAACACGTTAATTTCAATGAAGACTTTTATTTTTTCAAGTTCACAGGAAGAGCAGCTTCATGTGTATATATAAAGCATACGTCAGAACTCCTAAAGTAAAATTAGGCTCTCATTTAAAAACAAATTAATAATAACTGCTGAGTTTGGGGGAATACTAGTTTTTTTTTTTTTTGTTGTTGTTGTTCTTAACGTTATTAATTAAACATTCAAATAAAATCTTTAATTCTTTTTCAATTTTCACCGTAGCCACCACTATTTTTCTTGGATAAACCACTTATACATTCGCTATGACCAGAGAAAATATCCTCTGAAGACGAGCCTGATGACGATTCTGCAAACCCGTCATCTGTATCAGTTATTTCAGAACCATAAATGGTCTCGAAGTAAATTTCACCTAATATAAGAATATGCATTCTTATCTTAGGTGCTGCATTAAAATATAATGAGGGCTTTTTGAAATAATAAACGTTTATGAAAGTGTTTATTATAGATTGACATTTCAAGAAACGTCCAAGCTTTAGCTGAACTCAACTTAAAACTTTAGCTGCATTATTACTAAAATTTAGAACTGTAGAATAGTTTTTTCAGAAACTTTCAACTATGTATGGTAAATTCTCGATAACTCAAAATTCTATCAATTTAACGTCTGTTGATGGTGATTTTTTATATGAATGTCTGTAACTGTAAGTAAGAAACTTCTTATAAGTCGAAGTTCGGCAAGCTGAAATTTGCGTCAGGTTCGATTAGCATAAATCATAGGATGAAAAATGTCAATGAGTCAACATGAAGGTATATTAGTTGCATTATTACATTGTGCGGACACTGTGTTAAAACATTTCTCAATTTATGCACGGGCCCCTCATCAGATTGCGAAAGTGCGATTACCGCGTGGTAAGAGCTCCATACATTTCCCTTATTACCCACAAGTTCTCCTCAGGTGTCACTCTAGACGTCTTCTCAATGACCCTAAAATTATTGCCCGAGCTACTGGCGCTACTGGTTGGCGGAGTTCTTCAACGGCTTTTCCTTCTAAAAAAATGTCTTCTTTGCCGTTTGGTTTGTCCGTAAAAGTCAGGAATTGTACTTGGAGGGAGGATAAAGGGATTGTGACCCCTGTAAGAAAAGCAATTTTTGGTGCTTTCCTGACAAAGGAAATTCATAATAAATAAATTATTAATCTGCTTAATATTATCGGTGGCGTTTTAGAAAGCTAACCAGGGATTATTTCGGTCCAAAGCGCATCATTCAGAAAATTAGGGATTGCAGAAAATTAGCGATTTCAGAAAATTGACGTTTTAGAAATCTATCCAGGGATTTTTGGGGGGCGGCGGAGATCTTTCATAAAATTAGCGATTACGGGAATGGATCCTTCACAAGAATCTCGATCTCAAAATAGGGCTGTTGGCGGAGATAAGGATCTGTAAATTGGAAACTTCACGAAGAATTATTGAATAATTAAGCAGAAAATGATGCGCTCACTAGCAGACAATGAAATCCCCCCTGATGATCCTATCGAGTTCTTGTCCAAATCAACTGCAACAAAAGCAGCTTAGAATCTGTCGCATTATTTATGCAAATAAAAATAATTGGATGATTTAACATCCTTGGTCTTGGTCACATAGATTCCCCCCCCCCCCCTGCAATGTCACCAAGGTTTGATTTTTTTTTTTTTTTAATTCATCTTGAGCACGGATCTGACTCTGCAGTTTAGTTTATATTGATCAGTGTTTGTATTAAAAACAAAATTTTTTGAACTTCTTTCTTTTGAGTGAAATATAATGCACTTTAAACTTAGTGAACCAGCCTTTGATTCAATAATTTGATCAACTGTTAAATTTATCATTCATCTAAGTCAAAAGGAAGTCTCTGGAAAAAATTGTCTTTTACAACCCCGATTTCTCAGAACAGAAAACTAAAAATATAATCAGAATCTCTGCAATTTTTTCGAATATTTGGAGTAAAAGTATAATCTGATATTATTAGTCTTTTAAACATAATTGTTTGTATCTCCCTGTATTCTTACATTAGCCCATTAAAATATCCTTGTTTTCTGCGTGTTTTACGTGAGAAGTTAGTTCCGATGAAGTTTCTCTGAAACGAGAACTTAACTTTTAGATAACAATGTATATTTAAGAATTTCGCCGTAGAGTTCTGCTTTGAACTGCTCAAAACTGGACGAAAAGTCGTTGAAAATAATAATAATAATGCATCATGGAAATAAGGTCCTGCGAAAATCTATCTTCCAATCAAAAAAAAAAAAAAATCTTCGAATAGGACTATTCCCTCAAAAGTAATTGGGGTAAGGGTAGAAAGACGCACATTCCCACTTCTCATAAACTAACTTTATTATTTAAATTTTTTTATGTGACTGAATTAATCGATTCAAGTATGACCTATTTTATTTTATACACATTTTAATGGGAAAGTAGGCTCACCATTTTTAAGCTAACTACTAGCAAGAAAAATTTTACACAGCTGAGATTCCTTAACTAATTTTTGCTAACTTGCGACCTAAACAGAATTTAAAACTTCCGTATCAAACACTGCTTTGTTAGTTGCGCTTAGTGCATTATTCCCTCCTTTGCCAAAACACCCAGATTAAGTTTATTGTTTTGAAGTTCTTCGGAATCATTTGCAAGAATTCAGTTAAACACCCCCCTCCGTCTTTATTATTCCCAGTGTACTGGAATTAAAAATAACGCGCTACGGGAGGAATTCGTTTTCTGCATCTATATTCGATTTTTTTTTCTTCCGTGTTACCTGAGTTTCCCGAATTAGTAACTCGTTTTGAGAAAGCTTTCAAGGCAACGGGAAAAACAGCCGCGATGAATGGCAGGGCTCTTGAATTATGTGCGATTTTAAATGAAAGCGAAGCTTAGAAGAAAATTACACTTTGTAGCATTTTTAAAGACGGAAAAGAAAAAAGGCTCATGAAACATCTTTTCCTCCTCCCCAAAGCAAGGCACAGCTTTCAATTTAAAAAGTTTTTCTCTGTTCTTAAATTGAAATCTTTTAAGATAAATTTATAAACATGGGTAACTTACAAAAAGCAACGATATAATTAATACTATTTATTATGATTTCTTTCTTTGAGGCGGAGAGGGATCATAACAAGCCTATAATTTAGAGAAAGGTGGCGTACCTCGATACCTATTTTGGAAATGAATTTCGAAAATTCTAGTTTCTTATCTTATTCTACGTTTCCTGAAGACTAGTTTTTGCTATTCTTGTTTCATCAGAGTTTCATCAACATGTTTTTTTTTCTTTTCTTAAATAAAATTAGTAATTTTGAAAACAGAAGGAATGATTTCCTGAAACGTGAAACTCAACATGTGTGGTTAAACTGTCACGTGTATTTCACCTTCATAACAATTCATGGTAGTTCTACTTGTCTTATACTGATGCCTCGACAATTGACGTTTAAAAGCCTTCCCCCTCCAGAGGTCTAAAAATTCACCAAATCATCGTCAAACGGTTTACAATCGTAAACAATTCACTGTTCTTCACTTCATTGAAGAAATTCATAATCCGAGTTTTGAGTTGAATTCATGATTCTCGTTTTTCCGCCGATATACCACAGTTTTGTAATCCTTCTGTTATTAAGTAGTCAAAAGATTGCTCGCAGTTTTCTTTAGACACAGGCACGGATGTAGGATTTCACTTATGTCCAGGAACATTTGTTCCAAAGGGGAAATATTATAAAATTTTAGTGTTTTTTATCCACATAATTTTTATTTGACTCTCAGGAAGGGGCCAATGCCCCCCATTGTATCCTTGCTTGTTTATACAGAGGCTAATGTTTGTTTGATTTTTCTAAAGAAAAACAAAATCTAGATGAATATACGGTGAGAAAAAGTATGAAACAGAACGCAACCGGGAATGATGTCACAAATTGACGATCATTTGGCGACAATGTGGCGATATATCTCCAAATTGATAAGAAAATTGAGCGCCAAAAACGACATGCCAAGATCCAGTGTCCCCTTGAAAATGTGGGTCCGCCAATGGGGATATTTGACGAAATTCCCTATAGGACCAATGTTAAGCACTATCGATATTTCTGTGGCCATAGTGATTGTTATGGCAATTTCGATTTCGTATGCCAACAAATAAATGATAGTAATAATATCATAATAAAAAAATTAATTTATTTTTCTCTTTATACCCATTAAACTATTGAAATTTGAAAAGGTAGAATCTCCAATTGTTCTGGTCACCATTCTCAGGTGAGATATTAATAAATTTTAGCTCTGTTTTAATAAGTCATTTACACACAAGTACTACAAGTCATTTTTGTCACCGAAGACAAATAATTTTTTTAACAAATTCAGTTATTATTATTATAATTATCATCTTGGTGGAGACATAATGTGTAGTTTTACGTATGTAAGATTTTATATGCTCTTTTAGGTTACTAGTGGGTGCCCCCAACGCACAAACAGATCAACCTAATGTAACAAGAGGAGGAGCTGTGTATAGATGTGGAACAGAAGCGACTGCCAGTTGTACCATCATTCCTTTTGATTCTACAGGTACATTTCATTCCTTTTATAAGTTAATTTTACACATATTTATGTTGTTCTCTTGCAATTTATTCATTTCAATTCACGATTCTAAACTAAAAAATTCTAGTTTAACGTTTCACCAAAAAAAAAAAAAAAATGGTGAAACTTACTTGCAACTGACATTTGGTACTGAAGAACCATTATACTGTTTCCGAGTTTCACAGTCATGGTGAAATTAAGTGAAACTACACCAAAACAATGGTTCAATTTAGTACCAAACCAAATGTTGGTTGCAGCCAAATTTCACCAGTTTTTCCTTTTTTTTTTTTTTTTTTTTTTGTGTGAAAGGTTTGAGTTAGAATTTTTTACAGTGAATTTTGTCGCAGATAAGTTTTAGGTGAGAATGAAACTACAGTGTTGGTTAAATTTTTGTACTCCTATCAAAAGAAGAATCATCGTTTTTTTAACCAGTATTTGAATTAAATTTATTTGGGTTAGGGCTGCTATAAAAACAATTTAAGAAATGAAATTAAACAACTTCTTTAATATCATTTGTTTATCAGAAGTTCTTTTGCTTTTTTATTTCACAGCAAAGTTGTAATAAATTTTAAAATTAAATTATGTGCTCGCTCCTTTCCATTGTTTATTTAGTGTTAACAATGTTTGCTTAGCTATTTAAAAAGTAAAAAAAAAAGTTCATTATTCTGAACATGTGGCGCAATTTTATCATTTTAAATGCTAAAAACATATTCGTGTATTTTTTTTATTTGTAATTGAAATTATCAGATGATTTATAAAAGCATACAAGCTCGATACCAGGAAAAATTTTCGCCGTCATAAACGCCAAACGTGAGCATACCAAGTTCTGACAATGCGAAATGTATTTAAAATTATGATTGTGTGACCCTCGTGAGCACCACCAACTCTTCTCTTAGTCCTCTCAGCTGCATTAATTATTAGTAAGACAATTTAAAAAAAAAACAAGAAGTTCCGTCTAGAACTATACGAGCCTACTTTCTCGTATACGCCAACTTCAAATTTATGATCTAGCTATCTCTCTCTCTCTTTCTCGCATAGATTTAGTTTCTTAACTGCTTTAAATGTATACCTTTTTCAACGGTTAATACATATTCATTCACTCATTCATTCGTTAATTCATTTATTCATGTATTTTTTCACTCATTTATTTTTCTTTATCATTTATTGACTCATATGTTCATTCATTCTCTACTTAATCATTTAATCATTCATTCATTCAAAAATATTCTTAAAAATCCTAATTAAAAAATTTCATGGGAAAACAGGCTCGTTAGTTCTGCATTAACTTCCTATCTGTACATCTTCTACGTCATAAGAGCTTTCCAATCACGACGTTAATTTTCTTTTTTTTTTTTGAACTGTTCAAAAAGGAACAAAAATTGTTCAAATAAAAAAATATTTCACGCCGAGAGATCTTTTGAAAAAAAAATTAATCTTTCGAATCGGACAATTCGTTCAAAAGTTATTTGGGGAGGGGGGGGGGGGAGGACAGACAGACCGACAGACAAACAGACCGACAAACACACATTTTCCCCATCTCAAAACCCTACTTTCAAATTTTTCATTTTTCAATCTTTATTTAATTACTTCATTTATTTTTGACATTTCTTTATTTCTAACGATATCTTCGCGATACATTAGCCTTCTTGCTATGCTTTATTATTATTATTATTTTACTTTTACGGGAAGTAGGCTAAAAAAAGAGTAGTAAGATAAAACTGCTGGCAAAAATCATTGACTTTAACACAATGATGTAATTTTTTTATTCAGATTCTGTGTAATTAAGAGATAAAAGGAAAAACAGTTTTACGTCTGTTGAATGCGAATAGACAAGGATCTATAGAAATTAATAAAAATTATTTGCTACTGGGGTTTTTTTTTAAGTTTTCAAAATCAATTTTGAACATTTTATGTATTGTTACAGGTTCCAACTACATGCTTAATGGAGGAGTGCGGACGTACACTGATGATAAATCATATCAGTGGTTTGGAGCTACGGTCGGATCTTCCGTGGATAATGGTCTTGTAGTGGTAAGTGCAAAATTATCTACTTTTCACATTAACAAAACAGTTTAGCATGGCAAGCTCAGTGTATGTGTCAGCGACTCGCACGCAAATTCAGAATGAAGTGGAAAATTAGGTATATTTTTATAATAATTGGACCATCAATATCGTATTTGATATTTAAAAATTTAAAAATAATAATGAAAATGAAATAAAAAATAAGTAAAAATTAGAAACTCTTAAGTTTTCAAAAATAGAGAGCTGCTGAAATCATTTGCAATGTAAGTAAAATATTGTAACGCAAGTAAATTTCTGATATTGATTTCGCTTTTTTGCCGTTTGCTGCCTGCCGAACATAATATTATATAGCACAAATCTTTTTTACTGTGCATTATGTATGTGTGAATAGTTAGTCACTACGCATGCTCATGCTTCATTGCAATTGTATTGATAACGCATCACTTGCATTTGGAGTCAAAAATCTGCATACCTTCTGACAAATATGCAAGAGCTTTAAAAGATTGCTATGAGTTTTTAATTGTTGTTTTATTTACATTTAAATCCCTTTGAAAATTACTGTAACTTTTGAAATCAGTACATAATGAATATTAATACTATTAAATATTACTAAAACATATGTGCTAAAAATATAAAATATCACTTTAAAAACTCTTTAATGAATAATTGCTAGAAATTAAAATTGCCGCCACTAATTTATCATTATTTCCTGCTATGAACAGTTTATGAAATAATTAGAAGATCATTCTGTACTTGTTCTGTTATAAGATTACGTCATTAAACTAATTTGTATGAATATTTTGTTTACACTCAAATAATTCTTACTTGGTTAAATTTAACTACATGACTAAAAAAAAAAAAAAAAAAACGCGATTCCCAATCCAAAAAAAGAAAATCAATAAAAAATGTTATAAATAAGGAATGGTGCAAGGAATGCTTAACCAGTTGTTTAATTATTTTTAAAATTTATCTCATATAGCGGGGGTTTTTTTTTTTTTAAATTTATTTATTTAAATTAATTTTAATATATTCATTTTTTTCACAGTTTTTATTAGTTTCCATCATCACACACTCTCTCTCACACACACACATATACATTTTTGTATATGTATATTTATATATATTTGGCACATTTATATATATATATGTAATGCACATAATAAGACTCGTGATTTCATCATACAGCACTGCTGCACATCTAATCGTCATTATTAAAATTCTGACATAAAAACCCATCAAATCTTATAATATGTGTACTTCGAAAGATATTAGATTAACATGTGTCCACTGAAGTGCGAAAATGGTACATGTAGCGAGTTTAATTGAAAACAAACGCTTGTAGTGTAGAAGAAACGTTATCTCTCTTCTTCGCATTGGAACGAAGAAAATTTTTTAACGAAGCCGAGCAATAAATATCACGTAACGGAAGTCAAATCCTAGAATTTCGCTGCTCCCAGTTTGAAAAGTGTAAATAATAATAGAAAAGTTGCTTGTTAAAGATGAGTTCTCTACTTTTTTCTGTAATATTTCATCCTTCTTCAAACAGCAGCTTGAGACGTGATATATGCGTTCATCCGTTTTAAAAGCTTTTCAAGGAATTGAAGAGTTTGCTCGGAGCAGTTTATTATGTCTTACGGAATAGTTATTATACGCAAAAATTAAATTTAAATCCTGTCGAATTTTTTGAAAGAATTTCGGTTCGATTTTGGAGTTAGTATGAATGCAACATTTTTACGAATAAATAATAATTTTAAATAAATAAGTTCAAGTACTCTCTCAAGCAATTATACCTATAGAGACACTGTAAAAATCTGTCGAGTTTGGCTTTCAGTAGTCCGGACATTTGAGATTTTTATGGGCTGTGTGTCCAGAATGTTGCCAAGCTGATAGGGGTTGGCGACAAATTTGATGAGCTATCGGCAAGTTGTTGCCAAAATGGTCGCCAACTCCGTAGCTAAATACCAAGCAGCCACCGAAAGCGATTGCCAAGTGGGCGCAGCCAGCTCGTATATACATACACATAATTACATGAGTCATATGATTATTTCCCATCTGCACTCTACGTAGTCTTCTGCGAAAGTCAGAATTTTAATATATATTACACTCCTAAAAAGTATTCCTCCTGAAATGATAGCCTTTATGAACTATATTGTTAATTGGCATATGCTAAAAGAGCAGAATATTCTCTTATGATAATGCAGCCAATTATCGATGAAAATTAGTTTAATCACTTTTATCAATGAAAATCATCGAAAAAAGTGTCTGCACAATTGATAGAAGTACCATTAAAAAGCTGAATCATAAGGGAAAAAAAAGGAATGAAATGCAGTATGAGAGAAAAATGAGAAAGAAGAAAGCAAAATTGCTCTTGAGTGAGAATACTACATTAGTGATGTTCAGAATGACGCACACATAACGGACTGATAATTCATAACTAGGGTTTCACCTTAAAGCAGTAAAATTCTTAATCGATTTTGACATCGAGAAAGAAGACATAACAAAAATTAAAAAACAGCTCTCATGAGAGAAAGTCTACATTAAGGCTCGGCGGAAGAGCAACTTTTGAAACTGTATCAATATTTAAAAAAATATGGGTAGTATTACCAAGGCCGTAGCCAGATTTTTTTTTTTTTTTTTGGGGGGGGGGGGGTAGATAGGGTTCTTTTATTTATTGTCATTAAATTTTCAATTTCCTTACCAGATATCCATAGAGAATATCCATTGAAAATTAACTTAAAATTTTATAACATCAAAAGGGAAGAAGAAAAAGGAAAGGAAAATATAATAAAAATGAAATAAAAAGCGAGGAGGAAAACAACAAATTAATTTTAATGTGAGTAAAAAATTTCGTGAAAATTTCAGGCAATGTGGGAACCAACCCTTAAGTCTTAAAACCTCCCTTTAGCAACGATCTGAATTACTGTTGAAGAAAACGTAGTCGATGGAAAAAAAAATAGTTTGAAGAAGGGAAATGGTACAGAATTATAATGGCCGTCATTATGAGGCTCATTGACAGGGTCCGACAAATCCCGGGCGCCAGGTCGCCCTGGCGACTAAAAAACATGCTTTGGCGACTAGTTTTTCAGGTGGACAAAAGATTCCATTGCGCAGACACGAAGCGGATATTTTCTTCCCCCCCCCCCCCCTTCAGTATTTAGCTTTGTTCACATTCAATCGCCAAGCTGCATCACTGATAATCGCTCATTTCGTTACTTTCTCCCCTTCTCAAACAATATTGGCTGTATAGGATCATGCGATCATCTAGGCCAGAGGTCGGCAACCCGTCGATCGCGAGCGACCGGTCAATCTCGAGCCCATTTTTTGTCGATCGCCGGACAGTTTTGAAAAGAAAAAAAAAATCAAATGACTTTTGGATCAGAAGGCGAACCTTTTTTTTTTTCTTCAGAAAATGCTTATTAATTTGTCAGACCATTCATCGGAACTAAAAAAACTTGCCAACAAAATGGAATGTCTGTCGTCACATTAGCTGGGCTCTCGGTGAGTTAATTAAAATATGTAACGGCGTTTCACATGTGTGTTTTATTTTAAAAACAAAACAAACTACCAGTATTTTATCAAATTTAAAAGAAATAATACGTTAGTATCTGAGTTTATTTTAATGCGAGTGGACGGTTGTTAACACAGCAATATTTAAGAAATTTTAAAGTAGATATTTTATAAGCATCAAAACTTGTTCTGACAGGAATTAACCTATAACTTGAAGACAGGCGCAGCCCCAACTTGTCCTATTAATTATTAATTGTGCATGTATCACTCCTCCCCCCCCCCCTCCGTCTTCTGAGTCGATCTTGGCGTTTGGCGTTTGCCGTACTTGGAAAGTAGATCTTCAGCTGATTTAGGTGGCCGACCGCTGATCTAGACACCATCAAGACGTAAGATATACAAGGAAGATACGAAAGTTCGCATAGGTTTCTGCGCGTAAAACGTAAAGCAGCCAGCGAATGCGCGACTTCTCTCGTTTGGGGACCGTTCAGAAATGATGTCACGGGGAAACTTATCCATAACTGGGCATTGGCGCCTTTTTGGATTTTTTTCCCGCGCCATACCGCGGGGTTACATTTCCGAAGCAAACATCACCAAAATGGTATTTTTTCTCCGAACTTATTTATTTATTTATTTTGAAATAACGATCAAAGCCTAGTGGGGTTTCTTTTGGACAGCTATTTTTCCATTAAACATCGTAAAATGTTATTTATTTCCGAACTTTATTCTTTTTCCAAAATAACGCGCTTCTTGGAAATTTTTTTTCTAAAATCACAGTTGGACTTCGTTTTTTCTCAACTTTTCTTTCAAAATAATAACTTTAAATAGAAAATTGAGTATTTCACTACAAAAACTTGACAATTAAATGAAAAAATAATAATTAAGTAGAAAAAGTATTTCACAGCAGAATTTGAGAACTAAATGCTTAAAAAATTAATTATGGCACAATAATAACTCTAAGTCTCTAAGTAGAAAATAAAGTAGATTTCACTCGTAATTAACTCTTAAACTTTTTTTGCTTATCTATCTGCAATGCTTTTCATTGCGTTGTTTGGTGATGTAAATAAGCAGCACTAGAAATGTGATATGTTTGGCGCAAATGAAAATATTATAGCTGGCTCCTAAAAATTTTCCCTGGCTCCTAAGATTTTCGCATTTTTGTCGGACTCTGCTCATTGATCAACCATGATAGAAACTCACGGTCATTTGAATATTAATATTCTTAAACGTAATCGATAGTACACACTTATAATGGCTGTCATTAGGAAGCTCATTGATGGACCATGATTGAAAGCAACTCACAGTGGTTTTTAAACTTCATAGTAATAAGATTCTTAAGCAAAAACTGAAACCATCCACAAGAGAAAAAAGAAAAAAAATGAAAGACAGTAAAATTTGCTCTTACGAGCGTAATGGTACATCATTGAGACTCGGAATGGAGAACAGCTCATAACCGTGGTTGTATTTGGCAAGAAAACGAACCCCTTTTTTTTTCCTTTCCAAGACGGAAATGCAATTTGTGTATCTTTGGCTGCAACTCTGTGTTCTGCTGTAATTAATTTGCATCCGCCGGTGGCAACCCAACACCCTTTTCCCGAAGAGTGCCAAAAATAAAGTCTATACTGAATCATGAGGTTAAAAAACCCGCAACTCCAGGCGAATTTGTGCGGATTTGTCTGCGCAAGGTCTGCGGATCATCCATTTTGAGGTAGCAAGGAATCACTCTAATTTGATTCGCTACTCTAAGAAAAAGATTCTACGACAAGTATGGCTGATAAATACGAGCAGGTTTATTATATTTCTCAAACTAGAGCAATTTCGTGGTAACTAAAATATGAAGTAAACGCATGAGTAGGAACACATTTAGTTTTGAGTAAGAATAAGTATATTTTAAGAAATTGCATGATGCGAAATGAGGACAAATTAAAATTTACGTGAAAACATGGTTTAAGAAAGCACTGAAAAGAATAGAATGCATCCTTTGCTCAGCACTATTTTATATTCAAAAGGAACACTTAAGTCACTTCAGTTGAATTAAAATCAAAGAAATGGCTGAGCTGCTTTCGTATTGGCGGCTAGTGCAGCTTTTTTTTAATAATGTCCAAAAGTGACATTACTTAATAAAAAGACTCAGATAAAAGTACATTGAATGAAAGGGCTTTTACTTAAGAAAAAATTGTAATGGAAAAAGTGTTTTTCATTAGAAGGTCCGTTAAAAAAATACCTGTATTTGCGCAACATTGATGAGAGTGGAATTTCTGGCCTGTGCTAGAGTAGTGGCTTATCTCGTCACCTTATTTAATCCTGACGAATAAGCATTTTTTTGGTATGGCTTTGCAGTTCCAAGAAAACAAATCAACTCCAGATGAAAGAAAAACAGTAATTCATCAAAAAAAAGAAAGAAAGAAAAACTTGTGCACAAAGGATATCCGTTGATAAAAAAACCTAATCAACTGACATCCTAATTCACTCCCCGTAATCTACATTATCCATCATACTAGTAATCTTGTGCCATCTATTCGGGGCTGGATTTTCACCCGAGAAAGTCAATATTGGCGCAAAAAATCTACGCCAGGAGAAATTATTAAACGCTCCCCGGAGTTATATGTTTTAAGTTAATTTACTAGTTTTATTTATTTATTTGTTATTATTATTATTACTATTATTGTTTACTTAAAAGGTATTCATTATCATATTTCATTTGATATAACTTCGTAATTAATCTTTATTGTTCGCTTATTCTTAGGCGGACAACTTATTTAATCGAAACATTAACGCGCTAATTTTTGCTCCTTCTTCGATGCTTTTACCTACAGTTATTGCTACTACTATTCAATTATCATGCTGTAAAAAAGATTTCCCGATGGTTTATTCCTGTTTTCTTGATATTATCTGTTACTTACCGTCAATCCCGGGATCGATGGCCAGCGAGCCGCGGGAAGTACATTTCAATTCGTTAAAAAAATCAAAATAAAATAATAATAATAATAATAATAATAATAATAATTAAAACTCTACTGCTCCTAAAAATGCTAAACATCGCAGGAAATAAATTTTAATTCGTTTTAAAAAGGATAAATTAAAAATCGGCTGCGCCTCAAAATGCTAAAAACATTAAAGAGAATTTTATTTAGTAAACATACATATAGACAGAATGGCAACAATTCAAATAAAATAAAAAGGAAGCGCTTTATCAATCGTCTGGAGAAAATGCAATTAAAATTAAGTACCGTGAAAAAATATAATTTCTAACTATAGAGAAAAACTTATAACTTCTTTTCTCGTTAATTTAGAACCTTCGATTTTTAGCACGATAAGCAAAACTCTTTCTAGACAGTTTTTACGGGATTTTCAATGGTATCAAGCACGAAAGGGTGCGATAATTTTTTACGATAAAAACGGAGCATTTTATGCAATTTTCGGCTATAAATTGGAACAAAAGGGAACTAATTCGAATTTCAGAAAAACTCTTCAAAGTGCACGCCCCCCCCCCCATGCTCCAAAATAATTTCGTGCCACATTTCATGAAAATCCTCCGATCGGTCTTGGTCCTACGCCGGACACAGACAGACACACGCAGACATACTAGCTGTTTTATTATGAGTAGAGATAATAATAACTACGCTTTACTGCACTTTTCAAATTCTTAAACAATGTTGTCAGTCGTGAAGATAACATTGTTTCCAGAATCAACGGACATTTTAATTTATAATAACTAATACCCCATAGATGAAGTGTGCCAGTAGAAAGAACCAACCGGTCAGGCATCAAAAGAAACGTATTTGACAGAATTTTGACCATGCTTTAAAATAAGTTGGGAAGACTACAGAGCTTTCACACTTCTTACGTTAGAAATAAAACTTTGATTAAAATATATTTAAATGTAGGATAAAGATAAATAATTATTTTAATTAAAAAACATAAGTAACATGCCTTTGAGAAAAATCACAGAAAATTATGGGAAAAAATCCCAAAATCCAGTTTAATTAAAAGAGAAAAAGCGAGATATCTACGGAATTGTATAGATCCTTGAAAATTGTTTCAACGCTGTTTGGAGGAAAGACTTCTGTTTACCAAGCAGCTATCGCTCTTTGCAAAGCATCCCTCCAAACAGCATTGACGGTGGGGGAGGTTCTAGTGGAAGTACGTGTGATGAAAGGGGGGAAAGCATGTAGCATGCTAGTTTGTCACGCCAAATAAGTATCAATAGTCTTCGCGGACGAGGGTTTTTTTTTTTTTTTTGAACAGGAAGAGGAAGATACATGGCGGGCAAAATTAAATACCATAGCTTTTCACGGTCGATAGTTTTGCATGAAAGGGTTCTTTTTGCGGATAAGAGTTTAAGGTTTTCTTCGCGGGCGAATTTTTAAAACATAATTGTTTTTTTGAGGAAATAATAAGTGACAAATGCGGACGCAGATTACCAACCTTGATATACTACAAAATTGTAAGTTACAGATCCTTAAATCATGGCATTAACCAAAAAAATATCATACAATATGTTATTATTATTACTATTTGATTAAGGAAGTTTTTCTAACGGGGACTGCACAGGTAAAAATTTCCGACAACCGGTCGAATTTTTCCGCGGACCGGTACCGGACCAGCCGTCGAGAATGCCTGTCTTTGACATAACTTTTCAAATGAAGCAGCAGTAATTTTGCAAGAAAAGACAGTCGTAGGTGTTTAGGCGGACAATGTCGAAAATTTACGTCCCGTGTGATATGGGAAACGTGTCAGAAAGAGAAAAAGATGTGTGGGTTTTTGTAGTGTTTATGAGTGAACTTTTCTTGTATGAGTAGCATAGCTAAACAGTTCGTGGGCAGGTTATATGGTATTTAAAAATATATACTTCAACGTTAAGCTTAAAAAGCAGAAAATTACAACAATAAATCGACTTTCAAGAGACTCAACTTCGCCTACGCTTTTGCAAGTTCTTCTTAATGAAAAATAAATCTGATTTTAAAGTCATATTTTATTTTTTGTTGATAAATTTATAGATTTTCCGTTATCTGTCCCACTTAAAATAATAACAATAATAATAATAATGAAGCTTTCCGTGAGGGGAGTGATGTGTTAACTAATTGGAAATCATTCTCCTTTTTGCTCTTCTTTAACTTTGGATTACTTCTTAAAATTAAAAAAGAAAGAAAAGAGAAAAAAAGGGGGGGGGGGGATCATACATACTTGATTTACATCTTAACATTCAACGGGAATTCTGTTTTATCTTTTACCATTAAAATTTCAAAATTCTGTCAATAACTTCAAGGATTTCGAAATTTTAACCATCTTCGGAACTTTTTCATAGAATGTTGCGCTATATGTATTTGCAGCACAGTTTTCACAAATTCAAACTTTCCCCTATAACACCTTGTCTCTATTTAACAATTCATGATTTTCTCATGAAGAAAAAAAAATTAGTTTTCGCCTTGCGTTAAGTGGAAACTTACTTTTCTTCGCTACTGTTTTCTATACAGTATTTTAGTCGCGAGCTGTAAAAACGTTACCGATTAAAACCGATAGTGTATTTTCATTGTACAGGTTTTCCATCGACGTAGCAGCCATAGCTTAATCCGCTGGTCCATAATTTGGTCAATGAATGATAAAATCCAAATAAAAAATAATTTACTTCTTCATGAGACTATACCACGGAATTAATTGTAGTCGTTTTGAAGTAGTTTGGCAATAATTTGCATTATTTCGAGAATTCAATAATTTTAACTGCTTCAACCATAGGACGGTTTGGCCATTCTTCATTTTTAATGCAATTTAGATCGTATTTTTAGTCACGACTCGAAACACTATATAAATTTTCAGCCGCTTCCTTTACTTCGTTACCCAATTTTGATGGTTTGACTATCGTAATTCGCATATAACATTACTTACTATAATTTTTCCAGCACTATTTATTGTTTGCCCACTACGATTATGGTTTGAAAAATCTTAATATTTTTTAACCTTTAGACTGAGAAGCATCAAGTAAGTTAAATTATTATCACTTTGTTTATAAATTGGCGAAATGCTTTTTATTCAAATTTAAAACGTAAGTAATTTTCTGCTTGAATAATCCTTACAACTGTCGGGTGTTTTAAAATTCGCTTCTTAAAACATTTCTTCTAAAAACAGTAACACCGATATTATTACTTTACTTGAATTTTTAATTAAATACTTTATTGCTTCATCAGCTATTTCAAACTTCGAAATTGAAAGATTTATCTACGAAAATTAAAAAAAAAAAGCGAAATTTATTTTATGAACACATAAAGTGAAATGAAAAGAAAAAGAAAAATGTTTCAACGCAAAAGAGAAAATAAAAACAATATTAAATGCAGCCAGTTATTATTCATTAATTTTCAAGCAGGAAGTGCTTGAAAATTATAGTGCCTATAGCCTTCAAAATGATAGCAAAATTAATATGAAAAGCGTTTTGAAAAATTCTTTTTTATAATGAGTTTGAAAAAGAAGCTCTAAACTTTGTAGAAGTTGTTTTTTTCGTTAAATTATTTTAATTATTGCGTTCTACGGAAGTCTGTTAACCTCTTTCCTGAATGTTTAACCAAAACTCTAAAAGACCAACAATGAACGCAGAGTTTAGATGCAGTGTCTGTAGTTCCGAATCCATTAAGCGCAGCGAGTTAAAACGTTATGCACAGACACTTGGATATCTGATAGTACACATCTTTCATATGATAGAAGAAATAAAAGTTTTAGTGACGACTGCTTTTTTATTCTTTCATTCTTCGTAAATTATGAACATAGTAACTTTGTTTATTAATTATGTATTCATATTTCTAAGAAGTTAACTACGCAGTAAAACGAAATGTTTCCTTCCGCATTCCGAATAAAACTTACAAATTTCTTTCATGTAAGAGTATTAACGTTGGAATTCGTGCTTATAATATTTTTAATTTCAACTAGGGATTAATTTACGTAGGTGTTCATCGGATTTAGCATCGTATCAAACTTCACTTTTCTTCCTTCAACGAAATTTTACGTATTAGATGGAATTCAAACTAGTTATGCCTAAAACAAATTCTGAAACATATAGAGCTCCTAAACTTTTATTGTTAGAAATTAAACCTTGACTTGTGATATATTTGATAATATAAGTATCAATAAATATATACCTAGGTTATATATTTATTGATATTTATTTTGCATTTTTTACTCTCATTGCTTTATTATCGTCTGAATTTCTTTATCAAATTTAAAAAGTACTTTTATTATATGAACTTTCACCATTTGATTTTTATTTCACACATGCAACCCTTCCAAATGCGACGAATTTCATTTACGTTGGAGTTATATATCATCGTTGAATATTTTTTGTACGTACACACATGTGTACGTGCATGTTTTTGAATGTATTAGTTTTAAATATTAGGTTATTGTAAAATAAAAAGTTTCATACAGACGACGGAACTAATAATAAATCTGAAGGAAAAAAAAGGTTTTTTTTTTTGGATAACTAAATTGTGCAATAATTAAAATTACTTAGATTTTCATGCATGCTGAAGCATCTCAATTTCCCCGCAATAAGAGGTCATTCATAAATGATGTCTCGCTTCGAAGGGGGAGTGGGGTTCGAGGAATTGTGACAGTTTGTGACCAAGGGAGGGGAGGGGTAAACAAGAAGTGTGATATTACACATTTTGGTTTCTATAAAAAAAAAAAAAAATTATTTTTAATGCTTTTCGATTTCCATAATTGTTTTAATGTTTCCTTGATTATTTTCAATCGTAAACACCGATGGTGTGATTAAGGTTTAAATTTGCTTCTTGTTTAAAATTTAAAAGGCGGTGTTCTACCCAAATCGCTCACAAGTACTCAATTCTATTGAAATCACCAGAAAGCTTGAGCATTCACGATTGGTAATGTAGAACTGCAAATTTCTTTTGCAAAAGGTGTTTTTAGAAACTAAAAAGCAATGGTTCGCATATGTGGACTGAGATAGTGACTGAGTTTATGGCGGTACGAGTCGCAGCCTTCAATAGCCAACTTCTTCCCTGGCCATTAGGTACCTTTTGGCAAAGCGTGGAAGCACTGGCTTTCCACCTTGGAGGTCCGGGGTTCTAGCCGGACTCTGGCATGTCCACATGCTCCATGTCCTCTCATGTCGCCGATCGCCACATCTAGCATGTCGTCGTTCGCCACAAGTTAATGTTGAATACATTTTCCGAAAGAATTGAACTAATTATTCATACAGAACACACTTAAGGCTTCCATTTTTTTTCTGTGTGCATAGAAATTTTAATTGTTAGAACCTTCAGTGATGTGAGTTTGTAGTGAAAAAATTAGCACCATTATGTTGAAAGTGTTATAGTTCTACAATTTCATTTTTATTTTTCTCTGTTTAGGCTTGTGCTCCTCGATACGTGTACTTCTCCGTCAATAACCTCAGGAGGGAACCCGTGGGGAATTGTTGGATTGCTCGAAATTCCTTTAGATCCTTCCAAGAGTATTCACCTTGCAGAACGTGTAAGTTAAAAAGTGACTAAATTTACTTTTTTGCATTCAATGTATAGGCTGTTGCTGCAATATACGAGTGCTTTTCACAAAGTACTCTTTCCTGGGGAAAAGAATAGGAATAAAATAAATAATAAAAGAATTTTTAAACAATAGGTCAAATGCACCGATTATTGACACTTGTAACTTAAATTTGATAAAATAAGGGTTTGAGGTGACCTAGGATTTCAACCTTGCTGCCATTTCAAAGCATCATAATTGTGCTTACAAAGTTTTGATGCATAAAAAGTGAATTCGTCCATTGTTGATTCTAAAGCGGATTGTAAAAAATTGTATTGTTTATATTTTTCTATATTGTAGAAAAAATTAAACAAATCATAAAATTTTGATTAAATATAGAATTTTAAGAACATGTTTTCATCTGAATTGTGAATTTAGCGCTCGGAGAATCTGTTACAATAGTTAAATTGAGCTAAAGGAACGAACATTGCAAATTTTGTTGAATTTTACAATGTTCGTTCCTTTAGCTCTATAAAAGCTATATATATATTAAATCTATAAAAGTATATTGTATAAAGTCACTTTTGAATTTACTTTGAGCCTTGTTGGCAAATTTTAGTATGCAAACGGAAAGTAAATAAAAGAAACAAAACTTTCATTGGATGAAATACTTTTAGTTAATTAGTTTGCATTTTTATGGATTTCGTGTTGATTACCTAAAAAAGTTACACAAAATTATATATAGCAAAAATTACAGCATTAGGGAACTAAACCGAAAAAAAAAAAAGAAGAAGCAAAGAAATGAAAAAGAAACCAACAATGTCGAATAACGACGGTCAAAGTTGATCTTATAGAGCAGGGGTGGCCAACTGCGGCTCGTGAGCCACATGCGGCTCTTTGAAGGATTATTTGTGGCTCTCGACTCAATGAGTATATAAAAAGCTAGAAGGAATATTGATGGAATTCCAGAATAGATTTCAAGACTTCAAATATTTTAAATCGTCTTTTGATTTTTTTTCTGAAAACATTTGAAATCAAAATATTTCAAAGTGAGTTTTCCACTTCCAATATAATTATGACCCAAAAACCCTCTGGAGAATTAGAATTAATAGAGATCAAGTTGTACAACTAAAATATAAGTCGACGTCGATTACTGAATTTCGGAAATTTGTACCAGAATCGAAGTATTCTGAATTAAAAAAAGGCTGCTTGTCAAATTATTTCAATATTCAGAGCAACGTACTGATGTCAATCATTTTATTCCCCTTTAAAATTCGTGAAATACAAACACCAATCAGTATTAATTAACCAGCATCTCAAAGAATTACTGAGAAGTGCTGTCACCAATTATTCACCAAATTTTATAGAATTATCAAGAGAAGTTAAATAAATGTGTTTAAATTTTAATATTTTAATTCAATATACATTTTTTGTACTTTTATTTATGTTTTTTCAATAAATATAATTTCTGTAAAAAAATATTTTTAATACCTTTTTTGCATACCTTTTAAATACGTATTTAATTGCGGCTCGCGAAAAATTTCAAATTTTGAAAAATGGCTCGGACTATCAAGGAGCTTGGCCACCCCTGTTATAGAGCTTAATTATTAGACGGTTTTTTTAACGACAAAACTTACGTATATGTAGTCTTGAAATGTTTTCCCTTTAATTTCATTAAAAAAAGAAAGAAAGCGAAAGAAGTTTGCCTGCAGTAATTTGGCCTAGGATATTAGACCCGTAATTTCCACTTCTTCCAGGGAAAGGCGTAAGGTATAATCTCAACCTTTATTGTTTTTTAACACAAAAAAAGCACACACATTTAAATATATTATATTTCTTAATCCGGAAACACAACACCCCACCCCTCCCTCTAATGACGATCCTGCCAGAAAGTCTCAAACTTAGTCACGAAAAGGACAGAAATGCGCCAGGCGTTCTTTCATTTCAGCAACTTAGGTGAATTTACTTACTAAGCCATTTTTTGACTCAATATATCTTCATTTACAAATCGCAAAAGCGTGATCCGTTTATTGAACACGCCTTAAAACTTCTCACAGAAGAAGGAAAAGGAGAAGACAAAGAAAAAAAGAAAGAACTAAGAAAGTAAAGCTTGCTCGTGTCAGTGATGATAACTTGTTCTTAAAAAAAATTCTTTTCATACGCAGATTAATGTGAACCATTTTCTCGTGGCAGCCGTTTTTATTGTTCCCTCATTTATCTTTTTAATTGAAAACGATGGTTCTAATTCAAAATGGCAGTTGTTCTAAGTTGAACCATTTTCCTCAAGAGAAACAAGTCACCGCATCGACTTTAAGCTGTAATTCACTTTTTTTATTGTAACTTTTTTTAGCTTTTTTTTTCCTGCAAACATTTGTTGCTCTCGGCGCAAGTTAAAGTGCTCTTGTGCGATAGAATTCTTGTTTTGACTGGCCTTTCTAAAGTTGACATTTTCGTTAACACGCCTCTGGCAGTCACATGTGCATGGATGGCTTTCATTCCATATAAGGGCGTTCTCCAGGAATTTCAGTAAAAGGGTGCTGGTAAATTGAATTGCTCCATTTGTGAAAGGAAATATCTCAGACTTTTTTTAATATAAATATTTATTTACAGCATACGATTAGAAAACAATATATATACATATTTTGAACGATTAATTTGAAGAACAATAATTTTACTTACAAATAATATCAAACAATTGTTTTAAATTAAATGACAAAAAATAACTAATATTTAAGGTGAATTTTTTAAAATAACTGAGGGGTTTTTTTTACTAAGAATGACGCAAAAATATTGAATTTCTCTGAAAAATTCAAAGAAAATTTTATTTTTATCAAGAATGTTTCGAAAATATCGTATGTGTATTGAATTATTTGAAAGATTTCTCAAAAAGGAAATAGATCGAAGACATACATTTTTGTAAGAAATGACAGCAAGTGAGGAAAAAAAAGAGAATAACTCAAAAGATTTTTTTTTTCACTATAAAAGTTTGATTTTTTGAACATTTTTAAAAGTTTGATTAAATATTCGATTTTTTATATCACATATAAATGAAACAAAAGAAAAGACATTTTTTATGCGCGAACATATTTTTTTCGTTTGTATTTGGCGGAATATTTATAGAAACCCAATCATCGGTTCATTGTCGAAATGCCAGTTGTGAGTTGGATCGAGTCTTTGTAGCGAGATCAGATTTGAGATCAGCAGTAACGTTTTCATCGAAATAACTTTGCTGAACTAAATAAGATTTGGCAGAGAACATCTGTTAAAAATAAAATTGCTTTTCTAAGTTTAACAAGAAGTTCCGTCTAGAACTATACGAGCCTACTTTCCCGTATACACCAAATTCAAATTTATAATCTAGCTATCTCTTTCTCTCTCTTTCTTATTTATCTTAAGTTCTAATTATTGAAAATATACCTTTTACAACGGATAATACATATTCATTCACTCACTCATTCATTCTTTCATTTATTCAGCCATGCATTTATTCATTCATTCGTTACCTCATTCAAGTGTTTATTCATTCATTTACGCATTCATGTATTTATTCACTCATTTATTTATATTTTCATTTATTCAATAATTTATTCATTCATTCTTTTCCTTATTCATTTATTCATTGATTTATTCTTTCACTCTTTCATTTATTCATTCATTCATTATTTCACTCATTGAGTCACTGAGAAATATCCTTGAAAATTCCGATCAAAAAATTTCATAGCAAAATAGGCTCGTAAGTTCTGGATAAACTTTCTACTTCTATATGTTCTACGTTATAAGAGCTTTCCGATAAAGTTTGTTCCAAGCAAATCGGTCCGTTAGATCAGGATTTATATAGGATTGAAATTTCCCCGTAAGCTCTGTGTTAATTTTTTGAACTGTTCAAAAATGAACAAAAACTGTTCAAATCAATATTTCACGCCGAGAACTCCTTTCAATAAGCTTGCAATAGGAACTTGGCTCTTGTGCCCAGAGTTTACAGAATTTGCTTCAATTTTGTCCATAGGCGCTAATGTTAAAATTTTCTGAACTGTTCAAAATTGAACAAAAAATTGTTCAAATCAAAAAGTAAAATATAGAAATGAGATGTCCTCGCCGAGATCTTTCGAATGCAAAAAGAATTTTTTCAATCGGACAATTCGTTCAAAAGTTATTAGGGGGGGACAGACCGACAGACAGACAGACCGACAGACAGACCGACAGACAGACCGACAGACAGACAGACCGACAGACAGACAGACCGACAGAAAGACAGACCGACAGACCGACAGACACACTTTTTCCCCATCTCAATACCCTACTTTCAAATTTTTTATTTTTCAATCTTTATTTAATTACTTCACTTATTTTTGACTTTTCTTGATTTTTAACGATATTTTCACGATACATTAAGCCTTCTTTCATGCTTTATTATTATTTTTTTTTACTTTTACGGGAAAGTAGGCTAAAAACGAGAAAAATATACGAATATTTTAGTTTTCATAGTAACGAATTTATGAAAAGCTGTTTAAAATTATACATATATTGCTTAATGGCTACAATGGTGGCCGGGGGGGGGGGGGGAGAGTGAGAGACGGAGAGAGAGAAAACAAAAAACGGTATTGGAGAAAATCCAGCTCTTAAATTAGACCAATTTTTTATGGTTGAGGTAACTACACACCTGGGTAACTACACACCTGAGGTAACAATCTCCTGAAAATAACGGAAAAAGTACGTCAGCAGATTTACCGGAAATATTCCGTTTCCGATAATATTTTTCCCAGATTTGACAGAAGTTCCATTTCTTTTTTCCCCCTTAATACAAATGAGGTTGTGAAAATACAGCAACCGTAAAACGGAAAAATTCCGTTCTCGTATTTTCAGGACGTGATATTTCCGTTTTTGGAAGGAAAAACCGTGTATTGAAGCACTACGGAAATCTTCCGTTAAAATCAGTCAAAAAACACTCTGAAAATCCAGGTTTTTTTTAACAATGTATTCAGAACATTTTCGATGCGTTATGATTTCGGGTTGGTTTATTTTGTCTAGTTTAATAGTATATGATGAATGTTTGTAAATTTTGATTCTAAACTGGGTAATTTTAAAGATGTGCCACTATTGATTATAACAAGTTTAATAATTTACAACTCACCAGTTGTGTACACTAACTTTGCACAGTATTGTGACAAGAAGGAGCATTGAATCCATATTTTGAATCAATAACTATTGCAAAAAAAATTTGACGTGCCTATCTTTAAGCTATACATCTGCTTAAAAAAAAGAAAAGAAATAGATCGAAATTTAGAAAACTTCAAGCTTTCTATCGTTAGAAACTTCAATGTCAGCAAGTTTTAAATTTCTAGTTTGACTGCAAATTCTGCTAAAATTCCTCAAATCTAACACCATCTGCTCATTCTTTAAATCAGTTACGCTGTGCCAGACATGAAAAGAGCACCACTTCGAGGCCTGTGACCGACGAAATTTTCCTTTTCATCCCAAAGATCTTAAAGAGGAGTGATTCATCTTTAAAGTAACTGCTTAGCCAAACATTGAAACACTTTCAGAATCAAGTTGCTAATTATATCTGCAAACTCATGCAGGTAATGGTCGGATATTTGAAAAGAAAAAAAAAAAAAAAACTCACCGTAGTCGGTTATTAAAAAACTTTCGACGAGATTGTGTCTTTTAAACCTCCCACCAGATTTTTTGCGGGAAGGGAAGCATGTTTACATTGGCGTCAGGTATATGACAACCACCATGAAGATCTTCAGAGTTTCGTACACAGTAAATAGATGCGGATGGGAGAAAAAATATGGATGACGTTAAAAAAGTTTCTTTCTATGTTTAGGAGGGAAATCCTATCTGTCGCTCCAAATTTGAGTTGTTCTGCCGCCTCCGCCATCCGTCTCACCTCCAAGAGGTGAGATCTCAAACGAGATAAAAAAGAATACAAGCGATGTATTTGTGTGTGTGAAGAATGGGAAGCGATGCACTTGTCAATGGATGAATGCTTCTTTCTTCAAGGAAAAGAAAATGGTTCAGTAAGGCCTATGTCTCGACATTGTTAAATTAGCAGAAACTTTGAATGTTTGAATTATTTAGCAGGAGATATATTTTGAAAATTATTGTCAAATCAAGTAAAACATATATTAATAGCAAAATTACCCGGCGTTACCTGCTTCATTAATAATGTTGAGAAAATATGTCAGCCTCCCACATGAGATTTTGTTTAAAAAAATTAACAAGTACGTTAAAATTAAAACTCACGAGCTTACTTTTAAAATAATGAATTATTGGAATTCATTCTCTCCAAAATCTTAACACTCAGTTTTATTCTCGTTAGAAGAAATAAGATTCCGGGCAATAACTCACCTTCTATTTATTTTAGAGTTTTTGACCAAATTGTATCAGATGTAGTTTTTTATCATCTTTAGCAGGATTTTAGCAAAATTTTAGGTAATGAGATAATATTTTAGACTTTTTGCTGTAGAAACAAATCTTGAAACAGGGAAAAAAGAAAATCCTTTTAATTTGAGTCACCAAATGAAGGTTCGTGTGCGTTATTGACCTGAGGGTACAATTTGAATTTCATTCTAAGTCGTTACGTATATATGTATACATATATATACTGTACACATACAGGTATATCAATTATCTGAACCAGTTCAATGTATAATAGAACCTCTATTACTCAAAATAACTAGGACCGACCGCTTTCGAAAAATCGAAATTTTCGGATCGTCGAGAATGCTTCCATTTTCAGGTTGCCCACAATTATGTATGTTGTTTCTTGTGATAAAATTGTGTTATGAAAAGTAAAACTTTCGCAATTAAATTACTGAATTTACATTTCGAAATGATTTTTATACGTAATTTCATAAAAGGAAAAACAAAAATTACGTATAATCGTTCTTTTACTGCATATTGAATTAACTACGCAGGATACAAAGGAATTTGGATGTTTCATTAAATAGTAATCTGACGAGATTTAGTTTCACCAAGGTAAATCGAAGGAATGCGCCACGTGGTCAAAAATTAATTTGAGGATTAATTACTACACAAAGCTCTGAATTCGGATGAGGTCTATACATGCGGGGTGATTCATCTGTTGGTTAAAAAATAATAATAATAAATAAGAAAATTCGTCCAGTACGACGGACTGAATGTCAACAGTTGTTTTATATAAATTGTATAAGAAATATATAGACTGTATTATAACATTTGTGAAAACTACGAAAGTTTTATGCTATCAGCCGAAATATAGAAATTATTTCTTCAAGTTTTGTAGTGCTGCCCTCTTCTGGGAAATATATCTCCAATCAGTTATTCTCTTACTTAACGAATTCATATTTTCTTTCTTTTTTTAATTTAATTTATTAATTTATTTATTTTAAATTTCTGCCTTAGTTTCGGAAATTTCAAGGGAACATTTTTCTAAATGGAATTCTTTATGATTATATTAAAAAGGACTTTATGCATTGGTTTTTTTTTAGTGTTAAAAGTTTTATTCTTGGCTTTACAATGTAGTGAAGTATAAATTTCATTTCGCCTTATTTTTCAATGATTGAACCATAATTTTCCAAATGGCTGTTAATCTAATGAAATAGAGAGTAATAATAACTGTTATTATATCTATGAAATGTGAGCGGTACTTTCATGGCTGCAATTAGTCGTGTTATGTTAACTAGAAAGATCACAAATTTGGGGAAGTAAAGTGTACGGAGATCACGTGAATGCTATAAATTACTTAATTAAAGAAAAAAATTAAGGAATTGTTTCTTATGTGCATAGGAAATTTCAGTAATATTTATGTTGCTTTAATTCTGCTATCCGGGAGTTCTCAATACACTATAGATAAGTGCTAGACAGCAAATACTAAACTCACATAATTTTGCATGGTAAATTAACCACTTTCTACAAAAAAATATTTCTATGTCCACAAAACATACTGATAAGTGACAATGATACTGATATACTGATAAGTGACAATGATAACTTTACTACGTTTTATAGGTGCAGTCAAAACATCTTAACTGATTAAAAGTTATCTACATTTGTAACATCTTCTCCTCTGTTCCTTTTTCTTAAAATTAAATTAATGTCAATTTTATGTTATCACTAAATTAATGCGAAAGCAAATTGGTATATTGCTGTGCTAATCACAACTGTGAATAGGATATTTGCGATTAAAGTTTTGCGCTTCCATACCACCTTTTATGAAATTTTTAAAAGATATTGCTGAGAATATGACCACAGAATATTATAAAGTAAGATAAGTGAAAAAACACAATTTCGCTAAAAAGTGTAGGTACGACCTTTCTGCTTAGCACGGCAGTATATGATTGGCAAACGTACACTAGACTATTCGATCCTTTAAAAGAAATACGGAGCGGTACCTCAGCTGGTTTTGGACCATCCTGAACCTTTTAAATCGCAGCAGGTGTTTGTTGTTTGGCGAGATGAAGAACAAAGATAGTGACCCAAGGTTTCTGGTAAGATTGGTGCCAACAGAAGAAGAAAGTGCCAAATCGGCCATGGACCCCTTTACATCGGGAAGTTGGCAAAAGTCGGTGCTAAGATGCCAAGGTCTTGGCAGAAAGTCTGTAGGAAGTAACATAACAAAAAGTCTTTGTACTCAGAAAAGAGAGTCGGTCTTCGTCAGGTTTATGAATGAATCACTGCTAGTTTTACTCAATGTTAAGACATGCAACTGTCATTTCGAAATGACTGCTTTTGGGAAGTTATTAAAATTAAATATTTTATTCAATAAGTTGCTATGTACCCTCCATTTTCTAGGTTGCGCTTATTTAAGATCTGTAAGATGCAAAAGTAAACATTTTTAAACTTTGAATTTTTAGAGTTTCGTTATATTTTTTATACTCTTCATTACTGAGCTGAGATATTTCTAAAGAATGCTTGAAGGTAAACTTCTTGTTAAGGATGATATGCATTTACCGGTCTGATGGCATCCTGGTCCCTTGTTATTATTTTTTTTCTTTGTTCTCGAAAGGAAATGAATCCAACATATATTTATAATAGACTTATTAAGTAAAAATGAAAAAAAAAAAAAAAAAATGAATCCGATTCCGACAAACTAAAAGCAATGAATTCTACTCAAATAAAAACAATATGGTTTTAAATACTTACACTATAGTCAAATAAGGTATTCTGAAAACTATGTTAAAAATTTTGGGCTGACGCCAGGGCTGAAAGATTATTTGAGATCTGAACAAATCGAAGTCCTAAATGAATTGATATCGAACCTAATCTTAAAAAAGGCTATAAAGAATATGTTTTCACATTTTATGTCTGGTTTCTGTGAAAATATCAAGTGTATTAAACTTACTCAATGGCTCAATTAAGTTACTAATAAATTGTTAAACCTTTTTAGCATCATCATGGGGATTTCATCGGCAAGGATATTGTCAAGCTGGAATGTCTGCTGCATTGACAGAAGTAAGTCTTAATTGAAACAGAAACACAAGTTTTGCATAGACCGTAGTTTTGGGTAGTCTTTTGTTTTGTTTTCTTTCGTTTTGCGTAGACAGTAGATATTTCTTGTAAGTACAGAAACGAATGTTAATTTCAGTAGGCTGCTAATGCCACCCTTGATAGCTATACAACTCGAACTGAATGGCACATGGGTTCTATTCGTATATACTCGTGTATAATTCGATTTATTTTTGAGAAAATGTGGTAGATGAAAGAACAGTTAACTCCTTGTAATCCAAAATCCTAGGGCCCAAATGTTTTGCGAACTACAGCTTTTTACTTTGTTGAATTATTCTTGCTTTATTAAATCTTCTGCGAAATTTGGCGTTATACATTAAAAAATAGTAAGAATAAACCACTTTAAGAAATAAAAATATTTAATCTATAAAAAAACCACTTTACTTTTTAAATTTAATTTCTCTCTTTATGCACACAAATTTACTATACATTTATTATATTATATTGATTATAGATTCAGTACTACAAATCAATATTTATTTATTTATATGTTTATTTATATTAAAATTAATACTTACTCTAAAAATGTCAAAAACTCTATTTATTTTATTTGAAATATTATTTTTGAAATTTCGCACCTTCGTAAATTTTAAAATTGCAATTCGTCTTAAAAGTAATCAGTAAAAATATATGAACTAAGACGTGCAAAAATGAAATAATAGTGTACATAAATTCACGAAAATGTGAGGATTTAGTCCACCATCTAGTGATAAAAAAATATTTTTATACTCTTCAGAATCAGATTTTTATTGATTGATCTGTTAATTCATGTTTTTCAAACTAAGTTTTGGCTTCAAATGATTGAGTCTTAAATAACAATAGATATCTAATAACTTAAATTAAAATGTCCTAAAGTTACAAAAAAATACTTATTCTTTATAAATAGTATGCGAAATACCGGTTTTACGAAATTGCCAAATAACACGAAATACCGATATTCGGTAAACCGGAATACCGTCATTGGAAGCACTAACGATGAGGCAGCGTGATGGTCTCTTAAAAACCAAACTTTAAAAATGGCAATGTGCGCTGATCTCTCATCCTCTACGCATACCTATCAGTCTCGGTGGGCATCAGTACTCACAGAAACGTGATATACGTCGCAGAAGATCAAACAGCTCCAGTCAAACACAGTCTAGCTTGTTTGAGATCGAACAAAATTTGTACTACACTGACTACTATGTCGATATATTTGCGCGTAATCCCTTGAATTTAATTGGTAAATCAGAACTTTCATTGCAATGACACTTTTACCGATATTCTTTTTTAAATATTAAAAGCTCTTGATAGTTTACATATGGTTGTGTGTGTGTGTGTGCGATGAAATTCATAAAATAATTAAATGCACTTTTTTCCCTCACGATTTAGACAGGAAAAGTGCTTTATGTTGGAGCTCCTGGAAGTTTCTACTGGCAAGGTAGGTCTACCATTCTTCTTTCTTTTATTCCATATTTATAATTTAGAAAGTAAACTATAGCGCAATGATTAAAACCACATTAAAAAAATCATTCCTAGTGAAAATTCATTTAATTACATTTACAGTAAAAAATAGCATTATTCCTTTGAACTTGCGAAACAATAATCAAGTTACAGATTGAAGAGCATTTTTTAATCTATAATTTGATTGATCATTCAATATTCAATTTCAAAGAATAATCTCTAATAATAAAATCCTCAAAAAGGTTTACTGCAGATGTAATACGTTACTTATTTTGATAAAATATTAAAATAAAGCAATGTAAACTTTGCACCCATATTTTATGTTATTGTAGTTACGTACTGAATGCTTTAAAAGCTATAAAGATTTTCAAATATACCTATCCTTTTTATTTTCTTTCTTTTTCTTTTCTTAAATATAAGTTTTTTTTTTTTAAATGCAAGTATATCGCGTGATAAATCCCTTCTATACTCTGGCCCCTGTCACTTTGAATGGAAAATGATTTGTGGCATCGTAACATAATTTCCAAGGTGCTTAACGCTCGAACGTTAATACAATGAACAGTTGATTAGGCATTCATTTTCTTAAATCAAGATATTTTTATTTTTAAATAGAAATTATTAAACATATTTATGCATATTTTTTTCTCTCTTCTCATTACAGGTCAGCTATTCTCCAAAGATCTAACAACCACTGCGGAAGAAAGTACAAAAGAATCCCCAGCATCGAATGATGACACATTTTTGGGTAAATAAACAATTAGCTTTTATGGAAACGCAAATCTTATCGTCGATATCTATACTGTTAAAAAAAACATGAATTTTCCGAGTGTTTTTTGACTGATTTTAACGGAAAATTTCCGTAGTGTTTCAATACATAGTTTTTACTTCCAGAAACAGAAATATCACGTCCTGAAAATACGAGAACGGAATTTTTCCGTTTTACGGTTGCTGTACAGGGTGATTCAAAAAGAATACCACAATTTTAAATAGCAATACCACTGCAGAGCAGTAAAGTAGTTTTAAGCAATATCTGTCGTCGAATTAAGGAA
This sequence comes from Octonoba sinensis, assembly GCA_038502835.1. NCBI lineage: Eukaryota > Metazoa > Arthropoda > Arachnida > Araneae > Uloboridae > Octonoba > Octonoba sinensis. Next base: position 70,805,862 of record CM076604.1, read on the forward strand.
ACTAAAGTTTCATTTAGTTGCTCTTTTGATCGCTGTTGACAATGCGTTAGCGTCAGATGATGCTACGATGGTGACCACTTAACAGAAAGCTTTTTGTATAATTGAGTATGGCAAAAGTGAATTGACGACAGTTATTCAGCGTGCATTTCGAACGAAGTATGGTGTTCAACCTCCGGATAGGTGGTGCATCACGCGTTGGTATAAACAGTTTACAGAGAAGGGGTGTTTGTGCAAAGAAAAAAGTTCCGGACGGCCGCGATATGCTACAGACGCCCGATATGCTACAGAGAGTGTGGAATGAGTTTGAATATCGGGTTGATATTACTCGAGAGTCAGGAGGGAGACATATTGAACATTTGTAAACTTATTTTCGTGATAAAAACTTTATTAAATTCTCATTATAATCGTGTATCACAAAAGGTTGCATTGTGTTTCTTTGATTAAATACAGATTTTTAAAATTGTGGTATTCTTTTTGAATCACCCTGTATTTTCACAACCTGATTTGGATTAACGGAGAAAAAAGAAATGGAACTTCTGTCAAATCTGGGGAAAATATTATCAGAAACGGAATATTACCAGCAACTCTGCTTCGGTACTTTTTCCGTTATTTTCAGGAGATTTTTTTTGCAGTGTATCTTTATCAAGATATCTTTCGAAAAAAAATTAATCTCATTCATTCAAGCAATTATTTTGGAAGAAATTCTCTTATTGTACATTAATATATTCTTGCTTACCTTTCCCTGTTTCATAAATATTTTAAATATTGCTTTTACCTGAGTGCTTACACAAAAGATTACTGTTTTGCTTACTTTGTAAAAGACGTACAAAGTAAGCAAAACAGTAATCTTTTATGTCTCCCTATTTCAGAATGAAAGTGCTGCCCAATCACATGTGATCATATCACTTCGTTTCGGGCTATCTTGATTGTCATTGAATAGCAATTTATAACAGAAACAACAAAGTTACTTAAACGGCAATGATTGAACATTTTAGCAGCAGACCTGAAGCAGCTCTTGTTTAAAATCTTTAGCCATTTTAGAAAGGTCTAAGTATTCTTAAAAACGTTTCAGTAAAAATCTAAAATTTTACTGAAGCGGACCTGAGGATACTCTGGTCCAAAATCTTTAGACAATGAAAGAAAAAAAAAAACATGGTGATTCTTTTTCTTCGTCATAGACCTGAGGCCACTCTGGTCCAAAATCTTTAGACAATGAAAAAAGTTTCATGATGATTTTTTTTCTTCCCATCGTAGACTACAAAACAAATATTCTTAGAAACACCCATAGTACAGAAGTCTCGAAAGGAATTTGCAAACAATCCATATTCAAACCCAATGGCCACTTTCCGCGCTCAGATGTTAGTCATATTTCGTTTGATTGCAGAATTTTAACTCACATTTCTATAGGATGTTTAAATTACTCTCACCATTCCAAAAGAAGTATAACTTTTATTTGATATTTATTTTAGGATATTCAACAGCAGTTGGAGAATTCAGCGGCGACAAAGATATGGATGTTGTCGTAGGAGTGCCCCGAGGAAACGACCTAACTGGAAAAGTACGCGATAATTTTACGTTAAAAAAAATCTTTTATGTTACTTCTGAATTTGCATATTTTCAGTGCAGTAAGTTTTTTGTTGTGTAGTTACATAGATTTAATGCCCATTTCTATCAAAATATTTCCTTGCTCATTGATGGGGATTGAGAGAATAATTTTGAGAGATAAATCGGTATATCGTTGGACCATATATCGTTGGACGATATATCGTTGAATCGATAGGATATATCGTCGAACGAATTATTCTCTACTACTTTTGAGAGAATAATTCGACTTTTACACACAATTAATACTCATTTCTATCAAATTACATAAATACATTGAGTTACAGGGTCAGGTGGGGTAAAATTGGTCACTTTTTAGCTATTTTCATATTTAAAGTGTCATAGCAACACAACCAGAAACATTTTCCATTTCGTTTCAATTGCATCCTAACATTGAACTCCTTTAGGTGAATTTTATGTAATTTTAATACTTATTTTTTAATTATGAAATAGTTTAACTGAGCTTATAACGTTGTGACCTGACTTACTCCATCGTGGGGTAAAATGGTCAGAGTGGAAAATAATGCTGAAAACAATTATTTATTACTTTGAAATTGAAAAAGAAAATGAAAGTAACATATTTAGCAAGATTTTGAATTATGATTACAATTGGAGAAAAAAAGATAAGGGTTTTTCCACAAATTTTTATATTGCATGATAAATTGGAAAATTGACAGATGTTAAGCTGAATTAAACTGTATTATTTGTGTTATGGAGTCTGAATTTGAACGCTATTGTTTACTTTGTCAAACTTATCATGCAATATAAAAATTTGTTGAAAACCCCTTATCTTTTTGTTCTCCAATTTGAGAGCTTGCTAAATACGGCTCACTGTATGGTGTATATCTGTTTGAAAAATATCAATATTCAACTGAAACTTTTATATAAGTTGCTCCATAGATCTCACTACCAAATTATTAAAAAAAATTAATTAATATATTTCGTGCATGCGCAACCACATTTGTTTTAATAAAACTGCTCAAATCTCAATGACTATTTATTACATTTTTCCCACGTTTTGGTACCATACTTCCTTTTTATTTTGGCAAATTGTCTGCAAGTTTCATGTAATTTGAGATGGAACTTAGCGAGTTATAAGCAAAACACTTGCGAAAAATTTCGAATGTTTAAAACAAATGCCCATATCTTCATGAATATTACTGCTATTCTGACGAAAGCAGTAGTAAGCATTGCGTATATAATTAAAAATGGTTTGCGAAAGTTACAGGACATTTCGATCATTTTCTGATACAAGATGTTCAAAAGTGTTGTTTTTCTTCTTCAATTTTTTGACCGCCCCTAATTGCCTCTAAGCCGGAATTTTGTTTCTTAAATGTGAGTTTAAGTATGTTCTTTCCATGGTACAAAATACAGAACAGCAAGTTTATTATTTCTTCAGAATTTTTAAAAAATGTCTAAAATCCAAAGTGTCCAAATACTTTTTGGTAGATAGTGTATTATGTATGTGCGCTACATTTTTAAATCTTGTGTATATGTGTATTGCATTTTATATCTTGCTATTAATATTTTGGAAAACATATCAACATCATAAATCATAAAGGAATGTTGTATCCTGATTTAAATTAAAAGTGATCAAATCACACAGCAAAGAAAAATATCTTCTACACAACAATGTTTAAAAATTTAGCGACACTTCGATGAACTTTTCGCATCCAACAATGCTTTGCTCTTGCAAAGCATTGTCTGAATTTGTTTGTTTCAACAATGCTTCGGACACAACAATGAAATACTAACCAAAATTCCTCATTTTAAGTTGTACGTGACGCTATTAAGCTGAATTCAATTTACGCTCTTGAAAAATTTGATTTTTTTCTCCAAATATTATGGAATTATTAATTATCTGTACTTTCGTTGAGTTACTTTCGTGAAGTCAATCAATTGTGAGTGCATAATCCTTTTCTTTGGTTTCTAATTTAGATATAATACCATGATAAACCTTTCTTTGTTTTTTCCATTGAATGTAGTGTGTTGATTTAGTTATCATACTTGTATCGTTTATTTCGCTTTATATATACTGAATATAACTAAATATCTTACGTGAATAAAATTCTCATTAGTGTTCCATATCATTCCTAATATTTTAGATCAATGTTTATTAATTTTTTTATGCGTGAACCCCTTTTTAAGGTCGACTTCTACCAAGGAACTACTGTTTTCTGTAATAGTTTACTGTATATTGAACAGAACATCTAATCAAGTTGTATATGATAGTTCAATTTTTTACCCTCCTGAGACCGGAGCAAAATAAAATACACATACTCTTTCAACTATTAGTTTTTCTGCAAAATTGGGCATCAAAAGTGATGTTTTTCAAAAAATTAATAAACTTGAACCTTTAAATTTTTCTGGGGGCCATCCATTTGAATGTATGTTGAGGTCATAACTACAGTATAACTATGCAATACTTAGAAAAAAATAGAGAACCAAAAACGTTTATTCATTACTTTTAACATAAGAAAATTGTATAAAAATCCTAGAACAATGTTAAAAAGAAAAATGCAATGTGAAAATCAAAATAACCGCGAGAGAGCCGAATTCCAACTTGACTCGTGTTCTTTGATATATTGTAAACAAATAAACCCTGCCGTTTCCGGATTCTCAAAGTTAAAAAGTTATTTCCTATTCCTCCTTTATAATTCCAGTTCACGTCTTGCTTGCTAAAATAAAATCTGTCACAACAGGGAGGAAAAGCAAAACATCCATTTTATTGTATGCCAGGTCTCAGGAGGTCAGAAACATTACCGTTAATGCACTAGATATTCTCTAAGTAATTACGTTTCCCCCTTATAGGTTGTATTGTATGATTCTTTGCTAAATAACTTGCAGAATATATCAGGAGATCAAATGGGATCTTACTACGGTTACTCGGTTTGCGTGTCCGATGTCAACGGAGATGGGTAAGTCAGAACTATGTATTATTCATTGATGTTATGCACTTACTTTAAGCTCTTTGTTTCGGCATTAAAAGGATTGATTTCACCAAGAAATTTTAGTTACACGATATGTCATGAGGTGTCCCTAAATTGGTTAAATCGCGAACGCAGTTGTTATGAAGAGACTCTGAGGCGAAATGTAAAGGAATTGCATTGTAGAACAAATGAAGTAACGAAATTTATAAGTTCTAATATTTCAGTTGCGTACCTCAGCACTGTCGGACTTACAGACAATCCGACGTTCTGGATAACTCGGCACACCCTGGCAGGGCCAATAACCCCCGCACGCTGAACTTTGAAAAGAAAAGAAAAAAAGCTAGCTGTAAATTAAGTCGACCAGTTAATATTCATAATAGACAGATTTACGTCCTAATGAAGTTTTTTTTTTCTTTTTCTTTTTCTTTTTTCTTCTTTTGAGGTCTGTCTTATCAGGTAAATTACTGTACACTGACACTGTGTATTCATTACTTTTCATTTTCATGTAGTAAACGTTCTATGCCTTCCTAACTTAAATACTTTTCCTTTGTTTAAGGATATTAGGGCCGTTTTTTGTATATTTATTGGAATTTTTTATTGCTATCAAGTAATCTTGGATGAAACACTAGTATCCAGCCAGTAGCATAGCAGAAGGCTCCAGCACTGTAATTAGCGCTATACCCCGGCCAGGGTATGAATGTTGTAGATCAAAATAGCAGATGGTTTTCATCACATCCTAGCGATTTGGGTATTACTTTAAGCTGTAGACCCCCACGATTGAGCACTTCGTGCTCGTCCTGCTTCTTTAGCCAAACATAACTGCACAAGATGTCGTTTCGTGTTATAGCCAAATTAACAAGCCAGATTAATTTTTATACAGATGGATTTATTTTACAGATACTTCTTAGCATAATAAATACTATTTTGCTCCCACAATTTTATTGAATTATGTATTACTATTTGTTATTGTAATTCGGGTTCGATAAACCTCCGATATCGGCATTTTTTAGCAATCCAAAAAACCGGGAAATTCAGTTATCCGGGATAGCAATGGTTCCGAGCGTGCCGGATAAGAGGTTCTGTACTGTATTTCATCAGATACCTTTACCGTGTCGATATATATTTTCCAGTTATTACTTTTTGTGTGTAGGATGATACCAATGAGATAAAGCGTTAATCTTTGACTCAATGAAACTGCTTGCAATCTTGAAAGTTTATAACTGTCTTGAAAAAAAATTGCAAAATGTGATTCAACCCCCTTTTTTTAATTTGCATGTGAACGTATGTTAATCGCATATCTTTTGTGCAGCATTAAATCGAAAACCAGGTCGGGTATTGATTTCTAGCACTAAATTCTAACTGCTCTAATAGATGTTTAACTTACAGATTGGACGATGTTGTTGTAGGAGCTCCCCTTTTCACAGATTTATTGTCAAAAGAACGAAAATACGAAGAAGGACGTGTTTACGTGCATTATCAAAATGCTGACGTAAGTTTCAAGCTTTATGTTATACTATTCAAAAAATTTCCCTTAGGCGCTAATGTTAAATTTTTTTGAACTGTTCCATATTGAACAAAAATTGTTCAAATCACAAAACATTTCGCGCCGAGAGCTGTTTCAAAAAAGCTTCTTCCAAGGAATGGAACCAGAGGCGTAGCTAGGTGGGGGCAAGGAGGGACAGCTGTCCCCGGGCGCAGCATCAAGGGGCGCCAAATTATTGTTAATTTATTTTATATTTAAATGCGAAAAAAAAATTATTTGAACTGAAGAGGTGTAAATACGTTTGACAAAAACGGGGGAGCACCGCAAACCATATTGGGAATGACCAATGCAGACAAACAAATAATTTAGATAAAATAATGTAGTAAATGATAGTAATGTAGAAATCAGACAAATAATTTTACGAAGCCAGTGTCCCATTTTTCCCTTAGAAGTGAATGGTCGCTAATAAAAATGAAAGTTAAAAGGGCTGATTTTTAGAGCTATTTATCATTTAGGAAGCATAAAAGTTCTTAAAATTAACTTTAGCGCCCCTAGGCCTCCAGAGGCACATTGGGCGCAAAATCTTCAGTTGTCCCCGGGCGCTGAAAACCCTAGCTACGCCTCTAAATGGAACTTATATCCAGGGTTTATAATTTGCTTCATATTTCCTCGTAGGCGCTTATGTTAAAATTTTTTGAACTGTTCGAAATTGAACGAAAAATTGTTCAAATCTAAAACTAAAACATGGAAATGGGGTGTTTTTGAGGAGATCTTTCGAATGAAAAAATTTTTGTTCGAGTCGGATCATTCATTCAAAAGTTATTAGGGGAGGGACAGACAGACCGACAGACACATATTTTCCCCATCTCAAAACCCTACTTTCATATTTTTTATTTTTCAATCTTTCTTTAATTATTTATTTATTTTTACCTTTTTCCTTTTCTTTTTACGATATTTTCATGATACATTAAGGATTATTTTATACTTTTTTTTTACTTTTACAGGAAAGTAGGCTAAATTAAGGTCATTACTTTTTTAAATATTGATATAAGTTCTTTTTTTTAGTTTGTTGTCAACTTTTTGCTTCTAATAATCGTTCCTGTTTTAATAACGGGTCATATTCTTAATTATAGCATTTAGTTAGTCGATTTTCTTAAATTTGTGTCTAAATTCCTTGGAAGATTGAGCTTTTATTTACACGGATTAAATACATTAAAATTACCTTTATATTAAATATGCAGCTAGACAAGCTAAAAGTTTTATGTATATTATGTATTATATCCAAGCAAACATTTTGCATAGGATTGATTATGGGGATTTGATGAGAGGCTTCGCAAGAAACAGAAATAAAAGAATGTTATTCAGCTCAACCTCTTTTTTTTTCCTTTAAAGTTTTTTTGTTTTTCTGTACCTAGAGTTTAAAATGTTTTATTGTTTACATTTTGAATTATGTAAATGTAAGGGGGCACCAAATATTTTAGTGCTTAGGGCATTTAAGGATCTTTAATCCGGCCCTGATACTAATTAATTAATTAATTAAATCGAAATAAAAATAATGATTCGCATTAAAATAATTCGGAAAACGATGCGGTAATTCTTTGAGGTTGAAGTGGAGCAACTTAAAAAAGTAGCTGCTTCAATTCTCTGTTCATAATACTAGTAATTTTATTCATTTAATTTATCAGGATCTTAAACCCTTATGATTTTTGCTTTCTTTTTCCAGCATTTTTTTGAGCAAGAAAGTTTCAGTACTCTGGATGGTAAATTTGTTAAAGGGCGCTTCGGTTTATCTTTGGCTTCATTAAAGGACATTAACAGAGATGGTTATGAAGGTAAGGATGTTGTGAACTATTTCTTTAGATTGCAAGAAGTTGAACTGAAGTTTTTGACTGAAGAACAGTCATGCCGGCCAGGGGTGCCCCACCCCCTCAGACCAATGGCACACTCCTCCCCAAAACTATGGAACCCCTCCCCCCCAGAACGAGGATCCCCAGATCTACTAAACAGCTGACCGAGTTTTCCTCCAAAAGACCCTGAAAAGATCCCCTCCCCCGCAATCTCAATGGAACAGTCTGCGTCATGAACCCCCCCCCCCTCCTCCCTAGTGGGCACCCCTGATGCTAGCAGAAGTGACTAGTGCCATATACCTGGTGTTTCATAACGTTGTACACACATCATAGCTATTGATTATGCAGGTCAATGTATGTAAACAAATTTAAAATGCAGAATTCTCTCGAAATTTTACCGAACACACAACCTTATCTTATGTTCAAAGCGACGGCTTTTGAAGGATTTTTCCGATTCTTCCACTGTTATTTTCTAATGTCTGGATTTCGGGGAATATCCGTTTTTTATCCCCAGTCGCGATTATGTGCCAAGACAAAGAGTCCTAGGAGAAATTATTAGAAAGACCAAGACTCCTCTCACTGTTGTCCTTTTATAGGAGACTTTTCAGTAGTAGAACCTATTCACGAGTGTAACAATCAAATGTTGGTACTTTTAGAAAGACCAAGCCCATGGGAAAGTTGAAGATTGCCTGTTGAGCATTAGCATTGACAACGAGTAATTACTCAAATCTTCGTTTGTCTTGGGGCTAGTATCACTGTTTCACGCAATTTGAAGAAAAAACAAAAGCAACTAATCTCCAGATAAGTAAGACTGACAAAATAATGAATTATGTTTATTCGATCACCGACAATTTCCGGCTGTTGGATCACTTTCAGCTTCTGCTTAAGTTGTGGATACGAGGATTAGTATTTCCAAATGGTTTGGAAACAATGTAGAAGCCGGAATATTTTCTCTGTTCTTAAACCAAAGCAATGCATGACGGCCAGTCTATGTGATAATTGGTTAAAAAGTATGCTGTTTCCACCACGAAATTAGACAATGGGTTTAAGGAAATGGTAAATGCCTTTGCGCCGATTGTGCAACTAAACAAATGCAGCATCTCAAAGCAAATTTGAAATGCTCATAAACGTGTTTTAAAGTTACTAGAATACCCTTGTGCAAAACACAAGGTAACTAAGCTATGCGACAAAAGTATGGTTTTGTCTTATGGTGTCCGACATTGGTGTATGCAATTTCCATTGCAAATTGATCATCATCATCATCATCATTTTCTTCAAGAATTAGGGCTAAAAGCCTGTTCCGCCTTCTTGGTCTAACCACCGTTTTCTAGGTCTGACACGGTCTCGTTTGCATTTTGGCTTGTAGTGGAAGGCCGCTCTCGGTATTTTATTCGGAAACTTATGCCGCACTATAATGAATTACAGCAGAACTTTCTTAATACGAACACGGTTAATACGAAATCACGGCTAAAACGAACAACTTGTTCATTAAGTTTGGTTTACTATTTCATGACACTAAATATCTCACGCATATTACGAAGGCGAATTTCGGTTAAGGCGAACAAAATTTCTGATCTATTCACGAAAAATTTGCATAATAAAATTTAATGTACCTAAAAAACAACTAACCATTAAGGATTTTTTCCAAAATTGTTAAATTTTAAAAGGTAAGTTCACTTTTCTCAATGTCATAGTAATATTCAAAAGTGTATATTAGTAAAACTAAATAATTTTTTTTCACTATGTATTTTACTTTTATTATAAATAATAGTAATTAGTTTTAAAATATAAACATGAATTACTAATAGTTTTTTTCGTACACAATTTCACTTATTCACAAAACAAAGTTGTTACAAATAACTGCTAATACGAACAAATTCGCAAATTTTTCGCATTTCGTATTAAGCGAGTTCAACTGTATATTTATTTATTTATTCGTACTTATAGAACAGTGTTATTATTTTTTTATTTTAGATTTCGCAGTTGGAGCACCCTATGCTGGTAAAGATGAAAAGGGCATTGTTTACATTTTCCATGGAAGTCCAAATGGAATAAGAGAAAAGCCATCTCAAGTAGGTTTTCCTTATCCTCTATTAGAGCAAGAACTTCAGTTTTATTAAAAAGTTTACCAACGAAACTAAATACTAAAATCTTAAGATAAAAAATAAAAAAATGTTTTTGCAACTACACAGAGTCAAGAATATCTTTTGTATTTTTCCTAATATTGAAACTTTTATTTACATTTACATATAATTCAAGGTTTCTGAAGCATTTGCTGTATGTGGGATGTGACATTACCTTGAATAAGTCCTTCTTATTTTTTAATAAGCTGCGTGCAGTGAAATTGCAAAAGATTCAGCAATGAAATTGCAAAAGATTCGGCAGTAAAATTGCAAAAGATTCAGCAGTGAAATTGCAAAGGATTCAACAATAAAATTACAAGAAAATTCAATAATGAAATGCAAAATATAAAAGAATGAAATTGCAAAAGATTAAACAATGAAATTGCAAAAGATTAAACAATGAAATTACAAGAAAATTCAACAATTAACTGCAAAAGATAAAACAATGAAACTGCAAAAGATGTAATAATGAAATTGCAAAAGATTTAACTTTATTATCATCAGTCTAAATAATATTTTATATGTTTTGCATTTCCACAGATTATAACTCCTGATGATTTCCCTGACACTGGCATAAGAACTTTGGGTTTTACATTATCTGGAGCGATTGATATGGATTCAAATGATTACCCAGGTGACAAAATAGTATTTGTATAAAATCTAAATTTAGTTCTATTTTTTAATATAGTCTTTTCGTTACTATTTATAATTAATTGAATGTTACATTTTTTAATATTTTGCCTTTTCTTTCTAGACATTGTAATCGGAGCTTATGACACAGAAAGAGTGATTTTCATGAGGTAAACTTACATTTCAATTTCAGAATTGAATATTTTGAAGCAAAAGTCAGTTAATACACTGCCATTTGGTACAATGCTCCATTTTTGAAACTATGTTTTTTACGAAATTTCCCCGTTACCAATCTGACACTTATACGTCGTTTTAGAGCATTAAAATACTTCAACATATCATTTTTATGATAACCGTACTCATCAAATAAAATAATTATAGTAAAATAAAACGTCTTTTCTAATTTCTTTCAGATCCCGTCCTGTGGTTAATATAACTTCGAGCATGAAACTGAGTCGGGAAGTGCTAAGCCTGGAAGACAGAATTTGTAAGCTAAAGGACGACACCAAAGTCGCTTGGTAAGAATTCTCATTATGGAAATTTTTCCCACGAACAATGTGCTAAGTATAACTAAAAAAAAATTAAATTAAATTTTTACAACATCAGAATAATTCCTTAGAAAATTTATAAATAAATAACTGATTTTTATGTCGCAATCAAGTCACTACTAACTCTTTTACTTCTTCCTTATATCATCATGGTCGTCTTTATGCATATTTTATCAGCGTTCGAAATCCTTAGTGATTTGCTTGTCCAATATCACTAAAAAGTGATTCGGACCAGCCCGAAGTAAAATTCAGTGGTCCACAGGACCAATGGCTAATTGCCATCGACTGATGGCGGACCAATCACACTCTGTGCAGACTAGTATATATTCATACTTACTGTACCGAAAAATCAGCAACTTTTTTAGAATTTCTAATGCTTCGTATAATGATATTAAACTCTATCAATAACATTACTGATATCGCAGTTGAATTTATTCGTATTCTTTCAAGATGCATTTAAGCAATTGTGGAACAGAAGTGCGAGGGCGTGTGACATTGAAAATAAGATGATACATACAATCAACTTATACCCTTGTTTACATAAGGTGTTTCCCATTTTTAAAGGAATTTTTTTTTTTTTTTTTCATGTTTACTACTTTTGGGCTCTTTTCATTAATTCCTTTAAGTTTTCTGAAATACTCTGGTTAAGAGTTTCACTGGAAAAGTTGGTGAAAACACGTATAAAAAAGGATTTAAAAAAAAAAAAAACTCATTTCTTATAATGTAGACTGAAATTAACTATAAAAAATGAATATAAAGGAGATCAAAAACTGTACGGGGAGGAGGGTGAGTAAATTATACAATGGAAATTTAAATAGTGTAGAACCCAAAATTTTTTCCTGACTTCCATTTATTAGTAAATTTAAATATTTAGTATATTAGAAGATTTTTACATTGCTAATAGCACTTTTTTCCCTTTAGTGTAAAAGCTACGTTTTGCATAAGGTACAACGGAATAGGGGTTGCTTCAGAAATTGGTAAGTAATCAGAAATACTCTTTGTAATTCTAATGCATGATAATGACATGTCCAGTAATTAATAAATTGATAAATTAATTTATTAAAAAGGTATTTTCTTCTCTTCATAAAAGCGTCGAATTTAATTTGAACATTTTTTGACTGAAAAACTTGCACTGTTACCACACGCACCAAACTGCTGTTAGATTCCCAATTCGATGTATATCAACATAGTCAGTAGAACCTCGATGGATCGTTTTCTCACTATTAGAAACGATCCATCACTCAATTCACGGAACCATTCAGTTCGAGCGATACATGCTGAAAAGCGGCGAATGCAGATAACCATAAAATATCTTCTTTCAAAATATATAGCAGTAATAAATTTACTATAAAAATACATACAAAATTTGACAGGGAAAAGTGCATACTTATAATAAAATGTTTACGAAACAGAAGAAAAAATGAGAAAATCCATTTATTTGCTTATGATACAGTAGAGTCCCAAAACATCGGTCTAAAAATCGGCCTGAAATTGCTTCTTCTCGCTTATTTTATTTTCAATAATAAATATGTGGCTTATACAGCTCAGTTTCGGTTTTGGAATGAAAAGGTGGTAAATCGGTATCGTAATAAAATCAATGATAAATCAATACATATTACCGTAATTATCGGTAAATATCCCGCATCGTTGTATAGTCCGCAGGAAAAAAAAAATTCATTCTAAATAAATTAAGTTCGGTATATAACCCGCATCGTTGTATAACCCGCACCCAGAAAAAAACATGGGATACACCCCTAGAAAACAATATATTCGCTGTAGCTACCGAGCCCCAATCTGCTTTGGACCATTGTTTCGAAAGCTATGATTTATTCCTCTGCATTTTGTTTTGCAGGAAAAGAGATTTCGATATTTTTGAACGGTAGTTGTCTTTTTAATTGTAATTTTTTTAAAAAATTTCATGTATTGCCCACATCGTTATATTGCCCGCAGGTAGTAAAAAATGAGTTTTTTTGTAGATAACCCGCGGGCTATACAGATAATTACGGTACCTCAATTTTTCTAAAACTTTCAGGGAAAAGTTTTGAAAATTTATTTTACTATTTAAGCCAATAAAAAAAATTTTTTTTTTTTTTTTTTTTTCGAAAATTTTGGGTGCTGACTCCCCTTAATGTTTTATATATTTAGCCGTTAAATGCTGTGTCTATAATTTTATCAAGACTAGATAGGTTCCATCCTGGTTTGGTTCCGGGTTTTCAATTTAGTTGCATTATGCTAGGGATTTAAGGGGAGAAAACATTGGAAATCATAGTACGCTTCAAATTTGAGCAGTGGAATATGTCCAAAATGAATTCAAACTACATTTTATAAAACATTTAATTTATTTCTTTTTGTAGTTAAAGTACAGACAGTTTATTCTCTCTTCATTTATCATCAACCTTTTTAAATTTATCCTCAGATTTAAAATACACAATGACTCTGGACGCCAATCTAAGAAGTTCAAGACTTTGTTTCAATGCGATCCTTACCAAGTTCAAATGAATAAAATTTCGGTGAAGAAAATATCCGTTTGCAAACAGACTTTAATCCAAGGATGTGTATGTTTTATTTCATTTCTATCTGTTTTTATTTAAAAATTTAGTTTTAAAGTATTTCACTCAACAAACCGCTTCATTTTATTCTACTCATGCTAAATAAAAATGAAAAAATTATCTACACAATTCCATTTAGTACTTTTATTGCCATTTTGTTCGCATACTTCAACAAAACTATTGTTCAGTACAAATTTGCAACGAAACAATCATTGACACGTTTCAAAGTTACAAGGAATGGTTGGAATTGAGAAGCTCTTCAGTGCAAGTAAAACTTCTACTACTTCGTTTTTTTTCTGCAATAAAGTACCTTGTAAACTCCAGAGCATGTGTATGCAATTTCGATTACAATTGTGGCTTTAGTAACGTTGGTTTTATTTAAAATTTAGTTTTAAAGTATTTCACTCAACAAACCGCTTCATTTTATCCTACTCATGCTAAATAAAAATGAAAAAATTATCTACACAATTCCATTTAGTACTTTTATTGCCATTTTGTTCGCATACTTCAACAAAACTATTGTTCAGTACAAATTTGCAACGAAACAATCATTGACACGTTTCAAAGTTACAAGGAATGGTTGGAATTGAGAAGCTCTTCAGTGCAAGTAAAACTTCTACTACTTCGTTTTTTTCTGCAATAAAGTACCTTGTAAACTCCAGAGCATGTGTATGCAATTTCGATTACAATTGTGCGCTTTAGTAACGTTGGTTTTATTTAAAAATTTAGTTTTAAAGTATTTCACTCAAAAACCGCTTCATTTTATTCTACTCATGCTAAATAAAAATGAAAAAATTATCTACACAATTCCATTTAGTTCTTTTATTGCCATTTTGTTCGCATACTTCAACAAAACTATTGTTCAGTACAAATTTGCAACGAAACAATCATTGACACGTTTCAAAGTTACAAGGAATGGTTGAAATTGAGAAGCTCTTCAGTGCAAGTAAAACTTCTACTACTTCGTTTTTTTTCTGCAATAAAGTACCTTGTAAACTCCAGAGCATGTGTATGCAATTTCGATTACAATTGTGCGCTTTAGTAACATTGGTTTTATTTAAAAATTTAGTTTTAAAGTATTTCACTCAACAAACCGCTTCATTTTATTCTACTCATGCTAAATAAAAATGAAAAAATTATCTACACAATTCCATTTAGTACTTTTATTGCCATTTTGTTCGCATACTTCAACAAAACTATTGTTCAGTACAAATTTGCAACGAAACAATCATTGACACGTTTCAAAGTTACAAGGAATGGTTGGAATTGAGAAGCTCTTCAGTGCAAGTAAAACTTCTACTACTTCGTTTTTTTTCTGCAATAAAGTACCTTGTAAACTCCAGAGCATGTGTATGCAATTTCGATTACAATTGTGCGCTTTAGTAACGTTGGTTTTATTTAAAAATTTAGTTTTAAAGTATTTCACTCAACAAACCGCTTCATTTTATTCTACTCATGCTAAATAAAAATGAAAAAATTATCTACACAATTCCATTTAGTACTTTTATTGCCATTTTGTTCGCATACTTCAACAAAACTATTGTTCAGTACAAATTTGCAACGAAACAATCATTGACACGTTTCAAAGTTACAAGGAATGGTTGGAATTGAGAAGCTCTTCAGTGCAAGTAAAACTTCTACTACTTCGTTTTTTTTCTGCAATAAAGTACCTTGTAAACTCCAGAGCATGTGTATGCAATTTCGATTACAATTGTGCGCTTTAGTAACGTTGGTTTTATTTAAATATTCCATCAGCGCAAAGTGAATATTTACAATAGATTTACTTCGTATGCACTTTGCAGATAAAACGTGTACTGAAAATATGAATGTTTAGTCGAAAAATTTGAAACTTGTTTCTTCAGTAAATATCTGTGGTTGAAATGTTGCTGAGCCATGGTACATTTTGTTTTTACTTGTATTTTGAAGGGTTATAGAAATAATGGTTCTATTGACATTGAGTACAATATTAATTTCTTGTGTTATTGATCCAAAGTGTCTCTATGGACTTGAAAATGTTTTATATAATTTGAATAGATTCATCTGCTATTCTGTATTTCTTCTGATAAACTGCGCAATGAATACATATTTCATATGTATTCAAATAATTAAAAGCATTTTTTTTAATTTTTCCAAAACTATTTTTTAAAAATATTTTTGGTTAAAGTTTTTACAAATTTTATAAACGATCTTTTTTTAAATTTCATTTACTCTATACATTGTATAGACTAGTTCGATAAATTTTAAACATTCTTCGCAGACTTCGCAAGACAAAAAAAAAATCTCCAATCTTTTCCGATTACTGTTCGAAGATGAACATTTCTTAACTATTCTATGAAACATTTCTGTAGACATTTAGGTAAATCTTCTATGCAACCATTAGAGAACTCTTTAAACAAACTCTGTAAGCATGCATTCTACATGCACTCTCTCCAGAATTTAAGTCCACATAACCTATAAACCATACTCAATGGCAAGTTTCTTTACAGAAGGGAATTCGGGATAAACTGACTCCCATAGAAGTGAAAGCGAGCTATGAGTTAATTGATCTAGAGCCTTATCGCTACTTTCTCAAGCCTATAATCAACAAGAATGTGCCCAGTGCGGCAGTTAATGAGGTAAGCATATATTTTCCTAATCATTGCTTATTGTTGGTTACATTGTCTAAGAAGGTTAAGAACTTTTAAGACTATACACAAAGATAGTTATTCACTGAGAGTGTTTATGCGCAAATTGTAACATATGAGGAAAAATCTTTCATCAAATCACTGTTTTCAATGCGTAAGAAGTACTTAATTTCTCATAATTTTTTTTAGTAAAACGGTCGTGGGTCGCATAAGGGTTTTAAAAGATTGTTGTAACCTCGCTTCGGTTTTTACGTTGTGAACAAGGTTCTGCATCTTAATAATGTATTTATATTAAATTATATGAATCTTGCTCTTTAGTGAGACTGCTAAGCCTAAATAATTTCATTATACCAAATACCGTACAAAGTCCGAAATCCGACAATTCCGAATTTTGCGCTTTTCCGAATTTTAGATTACTAGCCGTTTTTTGTCACTTAAGTACTCTACACCTCCCCCAGGAATTTTTCCACGCGTTATTCGTTTCACCAAACGTGGTTATTGTGCAAAAAAAAAAAAAAAAAAAATTAAAAAAAAAAAAAGAATTTCCCTAAATGTGCCAGACCTTTTCTAAAAGCTGTAATTGTATCAGATGTCATCGGAAAATTTAATGCTTGAAAATATGAAGTGCAATACTGATTTAACTTTTTACCCAATACCCTACCTATTAGAATGAAATACAGAAACGGGATTGTTATTTCAGACCTTATGTTCACTTAATCCATGTTACGTAATTTAAACTACACGTCGTCAGCTAATTGCCTACTCATTTGCTGTAATTCAGCATTAAAAAATTACTTTCAGCCAGAAGACTGCAATTTGTTGATTGCTGTTGGTGTAAAGGTTAAATACTTCGTTCGAGCTGCAGAAACGACAGCAACTATTTTGTGGATATCATGCCTATCTGAAATCAACAAACTACTTAAGAGGAAGACTATACACTGTTAAAATTTCCGTAAGAAAATAGTAATATAACCATTTATTTGATTGTTATTTTACCATATTTAATTGCAACAGTTGAATAACCATTAAAAAGATGGTACTCAAACCGCTGATTGTGAAAAAAAATCGTTTATTCTTTGTTTCTCCTAAAGAACGTTTAACTAACCGTAATTTACAAGCGCCACTAGCTCTCGTAGTCAATAAGAATCGGGCGTCCATTTTGGTTTTGGAACCTTACAGGTAATACGTTGTTACTAAAATGTGAATAAAGATTTATCAGCTCAAATCTGCATGTGTATATGAAAAAAAAAAAGAAAAAAAAGTGACTTAAGTGACTTGGTCACTAAATCGAAACACATACACACGTGAATCAAAAATTGCATATATCGGATTCCCGAACTGTTAACGAATGAGCGAACCCATCATTTGAGCTACTGAAGCTTGTTTGTATTTTAATTTTTGCAGCAAATAAAATGATTTTCGTCAATATACAGTAAATTTAGACCAAAAATGACTTTGGATCCAATCAAAAACTGAAATCTTAATTTTCATGCAGTTTGCCTGTTGGAAAAACTGAAAACTTTTGTATTTACGGCTTTTTAACCAAGCAGATTGAAAAGGGTTTAGGTCCCGTAAAGATGGAAAAGTGTTCCAAACCGTAAATTTAACGGGGAATTAGATGGACAGACTGCTGCTGGCTATTTAACCGTAATTTCATGAAGAAATTTCTAACAGTGTAATCAAAAATAGAGAATTCTTGATCTTGCTTTTATATTTTTTTTACCAAAACTGAACTTTCATTTTAAAAAAAGAACGACAAAAAGAATGAATGAAAAATTTTTTAGCAAGCTTCCTGAATATGGGTGGCAAAATATTTTTTGCTCTTACCATGCATTGAAAGAATGTTTTAAAAAATCAAATTAATATATGGAAGATTTCAATTTTCTTCCTGAAGTTTGATTGAAAGCTACTTAATTGATGCAATTAACTATGTAAAAAAGGCGATCGGGAAACAAACAAGTTAGCGCGAAAAAAATCAATTTATACAATGTACAATGCGCAACTTTTTTTTGATTAACTAACTTTCTTTTTTTCTGTTCTAGCTAAATATCGAGAAAAATTGTGGTAAAGACGACATTTGCATCCCTGATCTGCAGCTTTTAGCTGTATCGTAAGTAATGTTTTTACTGCATTGAATAAAACTGAATTTGAGTAAACTATTTAAAACGGGCAAATTATGTAAATGTAGGCTTTTAGAAAACTGGAATCTCAGAAGAATAATATTAAAGCCGTGATACTTCTTTCGAAAAAAAAAAAACTTGTCATAATAGTGGAGCATTAAATGTTTTTTTAATAAACGTTACTTACTGATGTAGAAATGTTTTTTTTTTCTACATCAGTAATACAGTCAGGTTTTACCCGATCACTTCAGAATACACTGAGTAAGATTTTATTGCCACGGCAGGGGGGGGGGGGGGCATATGGATTGCTTGAACCATATTTTGAAGCGAAATTTTCTCGCTTTTAATGTGAGCAGAGCGAGGGAGATGGAAGATATATTTCCTATGAATATTTCAACTAGCTCTTTAGAACAGAGAAGTTCAGTCAACTTTTTGGATGACATTAACCTGATTCTCAAATTTTTCAGCTTTAATCCAAATTATTAGAAAATACTAACTTGATATGGAGCGTAAGTAGACTATATTCTAAACCGATTTCAATTAGTTTAAAATATGTAAAATAAACCAGGATTCTCCAATAACATTAGTTAATAACATGAATGAAACAGAAACTTGAACAGTAACACAGTTGTAGAGCTGTACAAAATACTAAAGCTCAGACCCAACAATACTAGTTAAGATATCGTGGATCGGTATTGGTACCAACGAAAAAAGCCATCCGAACATTGCTCATGAATTTTCCTATAATTCTTTAAAATGTAAAACATACGTCTATGCATCTGCAAATACAGTCCAAGTTTCGTTATCAACCATTATTAATACGTCACTGGATAAAAGAGATCTGACATTAATACCAAGAAGGTTTGACTAAATAAGAAATTTTGCTGCTGTTAATTTGCGATCGCAAAAACATCGCATCATTAAGAAAAGGTGGGAGAAAACTTTTAGCAACGGCATATTGATAATGCTTGATAACGAGGTTCATATCTGTATTTGCAGATGCATAAATGTATGTTTTATATTTAAAGGAATTATAGGAAATTCATAAGTAACGTTCTGATAGCTCTTAATAAAAATTGCATAATTATCACTGAAAGGAAATTTTCGGGATTTAGATTTATTCCAATAATACCTATTCCCTTAGAAAAAGAGAAATAAATAATTTGGGATTTTTTTTCTTTCGTTTAATTTGCATAGCAGCCCTGTGATTTCAAGAATCGTTTCTTTCAGAAACATGGATCAGTATTCAATTGGAACCAAGAAACGACTCGAACTGGATATGACAATACGTAACGGTGGAGAAGACGCGTTCGAATCTATGCTTTACGCCGTCATGCCTTTGGATGTCAATTATGTCAACATTGACAAAACGAAATTAGTAAGTACTAGTTACCACTTGACTCTGGCCAGAAGGTCCCCGATGCGAGAAGGATTTAACGATTCTGTTTGTTAAAATGTGGGTGAGGATCACAGACTTGCCACACAACGTGCAACGAAGCTATTGTGCCAACACGAGAATTCTCTCCAACCAAAAAATGAACTCTTTCAAAATAAGGTGCCTTCTTGTGAAAGCTACAATGCAAAACATCATTTTTAAGACTTTTAATAATTTATTTATTTTTTCTGTAACATAAAAAGCTCTTGTTTAGGAAGCGTTGTCAACTATTTTTAAATGTTCCACCCATATTTGCTCTCTTAGATCTTCTTAGAATCGCCAACCGGAATTGATGTATTTTTCCCCTTGCATCAATTATATTTCAATCAATTAGTCGTTCTTGAAATAGATTAGCAATAAGGTTTCACAACGTTGAAATTTCTTTATCAAGATATATCTTTTTGTCTGCAAAATACTGTTACGAAATTAGGGGCATCGAAGTTGTTCTCGCCAAGCTTGGCGACTTTCAGATCATATGAAAAAATCTTAGTTTTTGCTAGAATTTTCTGGAATCTTCATGTCACATGATCCGAGATGCTATGTAAGGAGCTCTGGCGAAAAATTTGAAATTTTAGTCTTAGGCGAGTGCATGTCAGTCTGAGCCATTGCGCTGTAAGCTTCGTGCTTCATTCTATTCCTATTTGGGAAATATTACGAGATGACCAGTAGTTTTACGGTGATGTGTGGTTGTTTTGAGATATTTTTCATTCTTAAAAATCTGTGCATAGTGTAAATAAATTGCTCTGCATGTTCAAGGAGTTAGTCATTGATTTAAAGTACGGCGAACCAGTAACAATATTGATGTGATGAGTGTTAATTATTTAATTAAGAAATTTATAAACTTTATAAATCCCATTTTCAGAGCTCTGGCTCCTGAATCTTTAGTATTGCCACAATGAAGCTGTTTAATTTTAAGTATGCAAAAAATCTACACTAAAAATCAAATTTTCTTTTACTTTATTTTCGTCATTCATTTTTTTAAGGATTTTCCCATAAGTTGCAGTGGAGCACGGCCTGAGATCACTGGAACCAACGAATTAGTGTGCGACATCGGAAATCCTCTTCCAGCAAATAAGACGGTAAGAAAACTTTCAATTTCCGTTGTTTGACGACAACTTCCCTGCTGTGCAATAAAGTAATCGAAATTGAACTGTTTCTTAATTTATCTGCAGTTGTAGCTAATCAGCAAATAACTTCATAAAATAAACAAATTAACAAATTTATTGTTGATTTGAAGAACAATTCGCGGAAGCTTTCGCTTTTCATTCAATTTGTTCTTCCATTTAATATTTATAAGTCAATTGCCGCCTGAAACAAACTCTGTACAACAGAGATATCACTACTTCTAAATCACTAACATTGTAAAAACATTCAAATTAGTAAATGTATCTCTGTTTCAATTCCTCATAAGTTTATTATAATACACTCTTGAAATAATTTTTTTTCGCTGTGTCGCAAAGTTAGTAACCTTCGTGGTACGTTCCATAAATCTTAGAAAATGAAAAAAAAAAATGTAATTCTCCATTGCTCGTTTTTATTTATTTATTTTTATCTTTAAAAATCACGGAAACTATCGCTTGTATTCGTTCATAAATACATTTTAATTTGATATTTTCTTGAAGTGAAGTTCTTTTGAAAATCAGACGAACTATGGACGCCGCTTAATGTGATCCCTTTTAATGTTATCAGTCTTTTAATATTGTCACAATCCCTAAATCTGTTCGCTTGTGTAAAATTAGTTTTTTCTTTTCTGAAATTCGATTAGAAAAATATTCACCCCTGCCTAGATAGGGAAGGCGTTTCGAATATTGCATCGATGTGTTGAGAAAAAAGCCAATGCCGAACACATTAAAAGCTTTGCAAAAATGGCAGACGATGTGATTTCTTTCCTTGCTTTTTTTTTTAAAGTAAATAATTTATCTATTCTTATTATATTTTTCTTGTTGCTATTATTTTTTCACTAATGCATTCAGCTCATTTCAACTACGTGTAACTTAAAGTTGTCTCCAGAAATCAAACGCGTTTTTACTTGTCGATGTGCATGCAAAGATATGCATTTTTTCAGTATTAAACACTTTCGTTGGTTATTTATAGTCACTCGCTTATTGTTATCAAATTATTTTCGTTCAGATGTAATCACATTTAGCGGCATCCACTGCATTTTCTAAATGTCCATTATAGATTTAATCCATACTTTAAAAATCAAAAATTAAAACATGTATATCAGGGTGTAATTCCGAGGATGCTCCAATGTAAAAATCAATGCAGTCATTAAAATCTGTGGTTAAATGGCATATATTTAGTCTGTTAATCCATGAACTACGCTATTAATAAAAAAATGTTAATTTTGAATTGGAATTTTATTTTTCTTAAAAGCTTTGTTTGTTACTTGATAACTCATTTGCCTTTGGATTTTACAGCTTAACTTCAAAATTCTCTTAGAGCCTTCCCGAGTTGTCTCGTCGACGAGTAATCTCGTATTCGCAATGAAAGTAAACAGGTAATTGATTTAAAAATACTTCATATATTTTAGAAAATATATATTTTTTTAAGCAGTAAACTTGAAATTTTTTGCAATATATTTTCCAAAATAGGTTTTCTCTTTTATTTTAATTTTCAAGTAAACTTCACTTTAATCGCACTTTTTATGTTTTTTCTTAGCACAAATGCGGAAAAACCTGATACCTTGTTCAATAATGAATATGAAATTGAACTTCCTGTTCGAGTTGAAGTATCCTTAGCAGTGAGAGGGTAAGTCCCCAGCATTGTTCTTCCTTTCGCAAAACAATTAGTTCTGAAAACATAATAAAGGAATTAAAATGCACACCTAACTTGAAAATTTGCTCTACTTTATGTATGTGGATAATTTTCTACTAATTAGAAAATTTAAAGCATTTGTAAAATGTAGTTTATCTTTTACCCTTAATATATTACTTCCCTAGAATCAGATCTTTCTGTCAAGAAAGTTAGTATTTGAGGATGAAGACATAATTTGCTCTATAAAGCCCCGCTACTAACTCGAATATTAAAATTGTTGAGAAAATAATTACTGTTCTACCTCATTTCGCGTTTCGCGCGGAAAATTGACAAGCCACCTGAAAAAAAAAAAAAAAAATCTAAATAAAAAAAGTTTAGCTGGGAGAAAGGATGCTTTTAGTTCATTTTAGATTGGATAATATGCTTCTAAAATATTGTTGGCTTGGCAAACATAGTACTACTAAAGAAACTGGCTGGAACAAGAATCAATCGTTTCAGTATAATTTTAACGTAAGGATTTAATTTATACCTATAATATGATTAAAGCTTATGAAGCAGAAACTCCCACCCCTAACAAATAACGGGAGCATCCATTTCCACGTAGAAACAGGATGTTTGCCTTTCCTTCTCAACGCGGTCGAACAATATCTATTTAACTCTTGGTTTTCACCAGTTTCATCTTTTTCTTCTTTCTAATGGGGCTGCTTATGGTCACTAACCTTTTTCAGACCTAGTGCATTCCCCCGGAAATCGGCATCCATTCTTTCAAGCAGCACCACTGTCGGCGTTACCACTTTGAGATTTTTTGGCGCTCAGTCTTCTCCTGGATGGCGGGCACCTGAGCTCTAATTGATGCAAACTGCACTAGGAATTTAATTTATCCGAGAGTATGCACGCCAAACGGATATCCAAAGTATCTTTAACATGTCGATTTTCTGCATCTTGAAAATCCACCGACCCGACTAGAGTAAAGTTTGGTCCTGCGAACTTGGGCGTACCAGGCCACTTATCACTATGCTACCCTACCGGCTTATCATTTTTTTTAATAAAAATAAATGTTGTAATACACACTTGTAGGTAAAGTATGATTTTCTACTCGTGATACTATTGAAGCAATAAACGTACTGAAATTTTTTTACTGTGTTTCTTCAGAATATCTGTTCCAGAAATAGTGACGTATAATAAGTCTGAAGAAATTGTGAGGAACAAGACTCGTGAAACAGATATCGGGCCAGAAGTCACTCATGTTTATGAAGTAAGTTTCAAAAGCAATATAGAATAGTCTTTAGGTAAATAGATTTTGATTCCTCAAAAATAAATAAATAAATAAATAAGGACATTAAAATGGTTCCTGGGCTCGTTATTTGCATGAACTAACAGTTTTGTTTATTATATTCAACAATTTATGAATTGTTTGTTATATTCATCAATTCATCAACTGTTTGTTATATTCATCAATTTATATTGTTTATTATATTCATCTATACAATATTCCCTTCGGTTTTTAAGCCGTATTCTTGTTAATATTACGTATCTGCAGCAAAGTCGGTACAAGAACAGTCTGAAAGCATGCATGTAGTGGGATGTTAGTCTGATTTTATACCATTTAAATGTATTGGTGTCCAGCCCATAATTACACCGTAATATGTAACTAAAATAAGCAGATATGATGGCTTTGAAATTATTTTTCGTTTTAACTGTAGCATGCTTGAATCTAACGTGCATGTTTGGAGAACATTATAATACATATTTCCATCTAATGCGCCTAATATATGGTCCTGTCTGGTTCCATACCTGACCAAGGGAACCGTTAGGCGAAATCGAAAACTACAGTACACTGCTCTTGATTTCTTTAACCGAGAAAGTGTGCTCGTAGAAACAGAGCAATTTATAATCTGATTATCGCTTTCCGTTACGGCGCGTTACTCATAATAAAAATTTTAAATGCTCGCCTATATCGTTCTACCTGTACCTATCTATCTCGGCGGCAGTATAAAATTTTTATCTATCTATACCCATCCACCTGATTTATCTATACCCGCCGTGTCGTCGCGGGTGTAATTTCAAAAGTTCCCTGCTCCACCCAACCATTTGCCTAATCTGGCTTCGGGGTGCACAACAAAGGCAAAAACTACCTTATCGTACCGACAATTTTTCTTGGCCTTACCGTTTTCTCGAGAAGCGCGACGCCAACAATTCCAAGCTCTTTAACTTATTACATGTACATTATTTCTCTTATCATCCAGCCTCAAAAGGCTAGATGTACACAATTCGGTTTTTTTTTTCTTTAATTATCATTTTGCTTCTTTTTATGATTTGCCTTCGGCGATTGCTTCGCAAAGCTCACTGACCCTCGCGAATTGCTAACGCAATCGATTGGTTTGCCTCACAGAAAGCATGAAAAAAAAAAAGCATGAAAGCACACAGAAAGTATTAAAAAAGCATGAAATTATGGAATATAGTTAAAATGAAGTGAGGCAAAACAAGTAAGAATTATAAAAGGGAAGCTTAGTAGGAAAACGTTGCTAATTAAATTTAAAATGTGTTTAATAAAGCTTGGTAAAGGACATCGTTATGTACCTATTTTTAACTTTTAAGATGTACTATTTAAGGGAGCTTAGCGTTAACGCATTTAAAGGTATGTATAATGTTTTCATGGATTTTAATGTATGTGTTAAAATGAGTAAATAAGTTTAAAGAGAGAAAAAGGAGTCTGACTGAAATAATTGTCCCAAAATCCCAATGCAACAGCACAACCAGTTGGTTTCAAGCTTCCTACCAATGAGGAAATCCCAAAATGAGTTTCTTTAAATTATTTTACACGCTTTTCTCTTAACCATTTCCTTCTTTCAGGTTGGTAATCAGGGTCCGAGTTCTATCAAACAAGCAGAAGTGTTCATATTATGGCCCTCAAAAACTCTGGATGGTAAATCTTTGTTGTACCTGATGGCACAACCCGATGTGCGTGGAAGTGCTGAATGTGAAAAGATAAATAATGTAAATCCACTAAACTTACAGGTAAGTTAATGGAACAGGAGTCCACAGAAGTCAAAAAAAACCTCGGTTCCCGCCCCCTCCCACAGATGAAGTAAAGATATTGATATTTAATTGAATGAAATATCAACGCTAACAATATGTTTAACGTATCGAACAATTAGCTTTTATGACTGAAGTTGTTATATTCTTTGTAAATCATTAAATGAAATATCAACATTGGCAATATGTTTAATGTATCGAAAATTAGCTTTTATAACTTAAGAACTCAGTGGCGCGACAGCTCATTGAGGGCCATGGCCTACCGTGCCCATCCCAGTTTTCTAGACCGAGGGCCCTGGGATGCAGAAGCAGATGTTCAAGTGGTCGGCCTGACGCGGCGCGGAACCCCCAGTGTTTAGTTCCCAAGCATGCTTGGGCCTCATTTTGCCCCCTACTGAAGGGGTGAAAGGCTGAGTCGACCCTGCCCAGCCCGGGAATCGAACCCTGGACCTGTGGCATGGTAGAACGGAAGGCTACCATCCAGCCATTGGGCCTCTTTTACAACTTAATTTTGTTATATTTATCGTAAATCATTTTGATATGAAGCTCTGTAAGCCTCAAGCAATACAACTTCATTTTTAGCATTCTTTCCCGTAAAAGTTTTTAAAAAAAAGTATGAAAGAAGGCTTAATGGTATTGTGAAAATATCGTTAAAAATAAATAAGTCAAACTTAAGTGAAGTAATTTTAAAGATATTGAAAAATAAAAATGATTAAAAGCAGGGCTGAGATAGGGAAAACGTGCGTCTGTCTCCCCCCCCCCCCCCCCCACGCCCCATGCTTAAAAACTTTTGAAAGAATTTTCAGATTCGAAAGATTGCTTTTGCATTCGAAGAAAGATTTCGGTGATGACATCTTATTTCCCCGTTTTATTATTATTGTTATTATTATTTTTTGATTTGAAATTTTTTTAACAAACACATATTCTACTACGAATCATATCTATTCCCAGGAGGTTCGTCGGCGTCCACGGAACAACAAAATCACCATTCTGGACTACAAAGAGCACATGCTTCTCAACGATCTCAAGCCAAAGAATGAACCTGAAAGGGAAAAGAAAATGAAGAGCAATAAAAGAGAAAAAAGAGATGACGACGATTACATAATGTCTGATGAAGGAGAGGAAAAGTACCTCAACGATGAAGGAGAAGATGCTTTCTTGGAGGAATTGGTAAGTTAATCAGAGCGTAAGTTAATTATAATAATAAGTTCTGTAATTGTAACAGGTGAGAGTGTTAACTGGAACGCATGAGGGGATTCAATAGTACGTCAACCTCGGTTATAACGACATCAGAAGGTCTACGGTATTTATGACGTTAAAGCTGAGGTGACTTTGTAAGTAACTTTATTTTAGAGATTGCGAGTGAAATTGCATATTGTAATACGGTGAAAAATCCAGCCATTTAAACTATGACGTAGAGTGAAACTGCATACTGTAATACGATGAAAAATCCTGCCATTTAAACTATGATTTGCATACTGTAATACGGTGAAAAATCCTGCCATTTAAACTATGACGCTAAAAGCTAAAAGCTACACTGTAAAAAATTCGAGTTCAACCTTTCACCAAAAACAAAAATGGTGTAATTTTGCTGCTGCCAGCATTTGGTACTAAACTTGAACCATTATGATGGTTCGTAGTTTCACATTCATGGATAAATTGGATAGAACTACACCAGTATAATGGTCCCAATGTTGGTTGCAGTTAAATTTCACCATTTTATTTATTTATTTTTTGGTAAAAGGTTGAACTAGATTTTTTGTACAGTGCAGGTTGTTTAACATTATTTTCAATGGGGCTCTGCCAATGGCTCTGCTCGAATCGGCCATTCATTGACGTCATAACCGTTGTGTCGTTTGCCCCGTTGCCAGCTTTAATGACATATAAACGTGTTCGGCTGTATTTAACGATAAAACAATTCATTTTTCAAGAAATATTAAAGAAATATATTATATATAGAGGGGAAAACACATTTCCGTTCCTAGCTTTGGAAAGCACACGGTGCTTATATATGCATTGTGTTGTTTTCTTCACATAACATAAATTGAAGTATATATCTTCTGTTCCCCTCCCTTTCCTCTTCCTCTGGAAAAATGTGAAGTGACATGCCTACTGTCCTACCGACATCGAATTTAAATTTCCGAAAGGAAATAACATACTAATATTCTATCAAACAAATGGGAGCATCGATGTTTATTTTGTTACTTCAAGATGGATATAATATTATGCTTTGTCTTTCCCTTTATAGTCGTGCGGAGCGACGTTGTGCACGAAAATCCATTGCACGATATCGAATTTAGAAAAAGGTGACCAAGTGATTTTCAACATACGTTCCAGACTGTGGAAAGAAACCTATAATGAGGTAACTTTTCTTTTTTTACTCAGAATAAAAGTGTTTATACTGAACTCCCGATTATCCACTTATGGATAACCCACTTTTCAGATTATCCGCTTTGCTGATCATCCGTGAAGTTTTTAAAATATCACCTGACTCTGCATTTTTGTGGATTTTTTATGAATGTAGAATAAACCTTAGAAAATCGTTTAAGTATGGCTTTTCTTGCAATATAGCTCTCCACGAAAAAAAATCTGACGCGTGCACCTCATGACTTCTTTGTATGCCTATTAAACAATTTATTCTTTTTAACTACTAAAACAATAAGGGCGTGATAAATGCGAATAATTTTTCCAACGAATTTTTAGGCATTTTCCTAACCAATAAAGTGTAGTAAACATAGAGAATGGTTCTATTTAAATTAAAGAAATGTAATAGCTTTTTCGCCACCTGAAATCTGAAATTCAAATATCAATAACTAAATGAAATGTGTAAAAGAAGCAAAAATACAATTTAAACGTGCCTTAGTCCCGCAGTGGACCAGTCGGTAGAAGCTCGGTTCCCGCAGAGCACCGAAAGTGGAGCAACATCGACTTAGGTCAGTGTTTGGGAGGGTGACAACCTCTCGCGGCTGATTCCTGTAGGGCCGTGTACGCTAAAGGGAGCTGGTGCACGTTAAATAGGTCGTGGCTCCAATGTCCTCCAAGTGTAACGATACTTCTGGGGGTGCCAATCCCATGTGACGGTCTCTCATCTGGGAGTTGGTTCAAAAAATTAAGAGACTTTTCAAAGGGGCGGAAATGGGACTCCTGCCTATAAGGGCCCCGATAGACTGTGGAGCAAAGTATTCATTCTTCTTCGCCACGCGCGAGGACATGACAACAACAAACAAACGTACCTTAAGGTTAGGAGAAGATTAAAATACTTGCCTTTCTTAGTTTGTTGCCGAACCGATGTGGATGAATTTCTCGGAAATCCTTCAACTTGGGAGTTTGACTAGAAAACGCGCCAAATACTGCCCATACCGTGAAACTAACTCACTTCTTATTTTTGGCGCTGAATTTAGCGAGATATCTTCAAACTGTTGGGCCCCGATAGACTGTGGAGCAAAGTATTCATTCTTCTTCGCCACGCGCGAGGACATGACAACAACAAACAAACGTACCTTAAGGTTAGGAGAAGATTAAAATACTTGCCTTTCTTAGTTTGTTGCCGAACCGATGTGGATGAATTTCTCGGAAATCCTTCAACTTGGGAGTTTGACTAGAAAACGCGCCAAATACTGCCCATACCGTGAAACTAACTCACTTCTTATTTTTGGCGCTGAATTTAGCGAGATATCTTCAAACTGTTGCCAAATGGTCGGAAATTTAACGAAAATGGATAGAGTGGTGCTTTGGATGAAATATCTTGGTACTCTCCCGGAACCCCATTTGCTTCCGAGGGCTTGCACTCGGGGGCATCTAAAAATACGATAGGCCAGAAAATGGCAGGTGCGGGGGGTAGATAAAAACAATTTGAAATTTACATGGATTTGAGACAAAATCGAGTAAAAGAGCTCTTTTGAAACATCTGAATACAACCAAAGGACGACACGCAAAGGACAACCACGACTAGACATTACACATTTCTAATACTTCTTTTAATATTAACAGTTTTTTTATTTTTCTTAAACATTAATCAAGTTCTAAAATTTATATATATTATATATATATATATATATATATATATGCCAAAGATCATATTCTAATATAAATTCTAATATATTTTCCCTTCTTTGTGAAAGTAAGAAATGAAACCCACTTTTTTCTTCAAAATTAAGTTGTTAAAATAAATAAATATATTTTTAATTATTATTTTTAAATATTAAATATAAATCTGTCCCTCATTTAATGAAACCGAAAAACTAAAATTTGAGTTCATACCACATCTGCAGGAATCCTCTTTGCAGTTATATCTATAATATTAACTTAAATCATATGTTTTAGAGTTATAACGTTGTTTCAGCAAAGGAGTGCTATGCACTCATTAAATCAGGCCTGCGTTTAAAATCTAGTATAATTAATGAAAATTTTGCCTTCCTTTCTGATTGATAATAAGATTTTCATTTACTTGTTTTCAATTGAAAAATAATTATCTTTCTTTTTTTCAGATTGGTTTAAGTGAAGTGATGACGTCTTCAAAACTAGTATCACGAATAACATCTCTGCCTTATGGAGTTAAGCCCAACTACTTGCCATATAAAATTTTCGTGGTAAGCACCTTTTTTTCTTCTTTTTTCCTTTTCTTTTTAACATATCACCCCCCCCCCCCCACGCCCCCTTTCATAAATGAACCCACTGTCCGACCATGTCTCGCGTGAAAAATTGGCAAGCAGCGTAATTCGATGGATCGTCCTAGCAGGGAGAAAGGTATTCTTTTCGTTCATTCAATCATAGAATATTTCTAAAATTTGCGAATCGTCGATACTGAAGTCCTAAAACAGTTCCGAGGGTGCTGGAGGCTGGAGATTTTCCCTCTCTTTCAATTTTAGTTTTAAAAGGAAAGATGTCATACTTGTGGTGGCGTCATCTGGTGTCATCCGAGTGTACTATCCGTACAGTCGTGCTTCCAACCTTGTGGTGCTCATGCAAAAACGGAAGGCGCTTATCTAGCCTTAAATTCAGGTGGCCTTGTCACAAGCGGCTTTTGCCATTATCACATGGGAATTTTGAAGTTTAGTTTCTTCACTGGAAGGTGAAGCACCTGGGCTCTGACGATGCGAAACTGCAGTAGGGATTTAATTTAGCCGAGAGTGTAGAAGCCAAATAATACTCGAATGATATTTAATGTGCCACATAATCCCACATGGACACAGACGATTTTCTGAAACTTAAATCCACCGACACGGCGTTGTTTGAATCCGCGAGCTTGAGAGTAGGACGTCACCGTGCCGGCATGGATGGAAACTTCTAATCAGTATTTTCCGGATGAACAGCAGAATAAATGATAAAGTTAATCGAGATTTTAAAGTATATTGTCAATCTGTGACCTTCAACGCATCAGTAGAATACAAAAATTTTTATTGAAGTTTTACCTGATTCATCCTTGTAGCAAACATTTGAATTTGTGCCATTTGTGTCTTTAGTTGAATTCTGGCGTAATTTAAAAGATGATTCTTTTTTCTCCCTATTGTCACAGCAGGCCGTGTCGGCACTTTTACCATTTGCAAACTACATGTGAGCAAAACGGAATTATCAGCTTACGTCGATAAAGAATAACTGTCGTAAAAAGACTTGATGCTGAACTTGACATCAGAGTTCCTTCAATGTGTTAATTTTAGTTATTTTAAGAGCTTTTGTCTCAATTGGTAAATTTTAAAATTACTTCACGAAGCCCATAAATATTATTTGAATTAATGCCATACTATGTTAAAACAAACAAAGGTTTCACGGTCGAAATCGGTTTCAGAAAGTGTTCGCTATATTAACAAACAAAAAAAAAAAAAGAAGAAGAAACGCTGCCTTTGAGAAAAAAAATTGAACTTACATTCCTTCAACATTTGCAGGTTTCTACAAAAGTCAGTCTGCTGGATGTTGCTTTAACTCCTTATATGATACCATGGTGGATCATAATCCTTGCAATTTGCTGTGGGTTGCTGCTTCTGGGACTCCTAGCTTTGCTTCTCTGGAAGGTATGGTATTTCACATTCTATGCGAAAAAACAGTTTATTTTTTATTTTTAGCAAAAATTCTGTGTTGGTAAATAGTCCGATTTATACTCAAGAAATTCATCTAACCTTAAAGCCGAGAGAGACAAAGTTAAATAAGTACTTCAAGCATTTTCATCAGAACATTTAAACATGAAGAAGAAGACAGGCGACTTTTTTGATGAAAACAATATAGATTTATCTATTTCTAAACTTATTAAGATTGAGAGAAACTAAGAAACATATACATAGCTTTAAAACAGGGACGGACTGGGACCCCTAAAAGGGCGGTGGACCAACTAACCAAAAGGCGGCAACCAAAGGGCACACACACATTATATAGGATGGTATCTGCGTGACACATGGTTTTAATGCCTCCTTCGGAAAATTTCAATTCCTAATATCAGTCGATAAGTCATAGCTTAGCTTTTTTTGCATGAATTGCTTATGCTTGTCTTATTTGAAATTTTGTTTTAACTGGAAAACAGGGGCGACTATTCTAATCTAGGCTTAACTGATTGGAGGAATACATAATTTGTAATAAACAGATAAGTTAAGTACAAAAACAATTTTAGGATTATATTAAAATACAAGGTTGTTCTTACTTTTTATGTTTGTTCGTTTCTTTTTTTAAATAGGTGGAAATAAAATTATTATTAATTAATACAAAAACAAAGGAATCTACAACGAAAAGAAAAATTCATTACTACACTTTTGTATAATATTTTTGCGTTTATTTTCCTTAAATATTTCTACGCCCGTTAAAGTTATTCATTTGGCATATAGAGAGAGGCACCACATTTACCATCATTGAGAAAACGAAAATGGAGCAATTTTGTTCAAAGAATCAGGCACCTTAATGAAATACTTTTTCTGAGTTATTTCTTGTTTTTTAGAATTCCAACAATAATTGATTTGAGAATTAATTTTTCGCCATATTTTTGAAGAAAAATTATTTACATAAGAGGGCTTTGTACATAGGAGTATAGCGTAAATCAAATTATACACCGTTTCGAAGAAACCAATTCTAAATAATATAATAATAATTCAAAATTGCTACTTTGTACTGCATATTATTTTATATATTACTTATTTGTTAGCAATGTTCTCATATTATTATTCAGAAACACTATTCAAAAGAATAAAACTAACAATCGGTTTACATTTAACAATGACAGACTTTACATAGTGTCGCTGAAATGTTATATTTGAATCTAATGTAAAACTAATATTTATAGTTTGATACTTTTAGTTATTGTTTGTAACGTATTTAAAATATGAAACAAGCAATGTATGTGCAGTTAATATTTTGATGTAATCTGAAAGTAGGAGTAAGAGTAAAACTAATTTACTTTGACCCTTAAAAGCCTATTTCTTACATTCTATTAGAAAATTATTCCGCAGTGTACCAGTCGGTAGAAATTCGGTTCCTGCAGAACAACAAAAGTGAAGCAACACTGACTATGGTCAGCGTTCGGGAGGGGGACAACCCCTCGCGCCTGGTTGCTGCGGTCCGTGTATGCTAAAGGGAGCTGGTGCACGTTAAATAGGTCGTGGCTCCACTGTCCTCCAAGTGAAAGGATACCTCTCGGGGTGCCAATCCCAGGTGACGGTGTCTCAACTGGGAGCTGGTTCAAAAAATTAAGAGACCTTTCAAAGGGGCGGAAATCGGACTCCTGCCTACAAGAGCCCCGTTAGACTCATAAGCAGCGTACCCTTTCTTCCCCGCCACGCGCGATTACACGACAACAACAACATATTAGACTTTTTTTTCTAACATTTTAAAGTTTCTGTGGCAACAGTTTATTTAGAGTAATGGTTAAGACAGTTTTTTAATGAATAAACAAATGTTTAGCATATTAGTTACGTAAATGACATGATTAAAAGTTATGTGTTAATAAATATAATCATATCGATTGATTATTGTGAAATATAAAATTTGTATAATTTACTTTAAAAAAATAATAAAAACTTTCAGGCAAATTTAAATGTTTGATAAAAATCATGAATTTTTAAAAATGATTTACATTACTGATTTCAAACACTTGATTTAAATCACCGATTTAAACCAACGATTTAAAACTAACTCCCTGGCATTGCAGCCCGTGTTGGACCATGGCCTCCCTAACAATTTTCCTCAAAAGCCCTCTGTCTTTCGCTTTTTCATTCCAGTTTTGCATATTTAGAATTTTAAGGTCTTTCTCCACCTCGTCTACGCATCTTTTAACCTGCCTTCCTCTTTTCCTCTGGCGCTGGCATTCTGGTCCTTTGAAAATCTTCTTAGTTCCTCTGTTTTCTTTCATTCTCTCAAGGTGTCCCAGCCATTGTACCGATTTAAAACACTCGATTTAAATCACCGAACTCTGTAATTCTAATTGTATGAAGTTAATATACTATAAATATATATATTAACTTTACTTTTAAGATAGTTGCGATAAAAAAATATGTATTATTTTTTGGTTATCAATATAAATAAATAAAAATCGAAGCAATAGTTAAATTATATTAAAATTAAATACAGAATCTTAAAATAAAAATAAGCTAAAATCAGATTTGAACTGAGTCAAATTAGTCTGGTTTGGAGCGAAATCCAGACTTTGAAATAAAATAAAAACAAATAAAACTGAAAATAAAGTATCGGAGCAGAGTTAATCCTAATAGAAAAGTGTAGAAACGCCTTATTGACCCCACTGTATCCCTTAACATTTAAATCTCTCTACATTAAATATTTTTTTATTAGTTATTACCAATGAAGTGTCGTATCACTTGTTTATTGAAATTCAGGACATAACTTTTTAAAAAATAAATGCATTCGTTCCTACTGTAGTAACTGCATCCCCGTGTTTTACTTTAACTGAACACCGCCCATATGCCTTTTTAAATTTGAATGTTCGCGTCTGTCTACACTGTGTACGTGCTTCCCCCCCCCCCCCAGCCCTGGCCCCCGCCTCCGCCGAACATCACAAAATAAAACATGTTATAAGGCAGGAAATGGGTTCAACAAAATTTCATTCACGTTTTTCAATGTTACTTACAAGCAATGATTCCCAAACTGTGCGCCGAGGATCTGAGAAATCTTCACAGGGCGCCACGAAATTTTGCAAAAAACTTCAAAAATAACTAGAAGTTTGTTCATTATGAAGCTTTAGCAATGCTCAGCAGTGCCCTATAATAAAAACATGGGATATGCAATGCAGGTACACTAGTTTTATTTATTTTCATATGTTACTTATGATTAGTAGAGGTGCCCACCCTTTCAGAGCGTTCGTGTACCCCCCTAAAAAACCACGGAGCCCCTTAAAATCGACAACCCAACAAATTGGCCAAAAAGTCGACCTCCCTAGCAAAAAAATCTCAAAGACGCAGTCTGCACCATGCCCCCCCCCCCCCCCTTTCCGGAGAGCACTCATGTGACTATTCAAACTTTTACTTAGGGAAGGGAATCCATATTCCAAAACGGGCGCCTCGACTCGACCCTCGGGATGTGTTCACGGATCCTCATAGAACTATAAACCATAACACTTATATTCTCGACTGTCCCCCCACCCCGTCCCCGAGCATTACCAAAACGTATCCCTGAAGCTATACGTCCTAAAGCCTTCACAAATGTGGTTTTGCGTGGGAAAGTCGTTTACCTTTTATTGAAATCAAGATTTTGTCGTCACG
Source organism: Octonoba sinensis (assembly GCA_038502835.1). Classification (NCBI taxonomy): domain Eukaryota; kingdom Metazoa; phylum Arthropoda; class Arachnida; order Araneae; family Uloboridae; genus Octonoba; species Octonoba sinensis. Next base: position 70,841,235 of record CM076604.1, read on the forward strand.
GATTAAAAGCAGATTATTTCGTTTTATTTCTCTTACAGTAAATTATTAGGATGGAAAATGTCGCAAATTTTTTTTTGTGGAGGCGTCTAGATGATAGGGCGCACCGGTACATGTCCCGGTGGGCCAGGATGCCCCTGCTTTAAAAGAAAACAGATCATGATTATGTGTTATTTAAAGGAAAATAATTTTTGCACGTATCTCAAACAAAAATATATTTACTTGCAAGGTTTAAAACCTTCCTTTTGATTGGCGACTTACTTTTATTCGTTTATTAGCCTACTTTCCCGTAAAAGTAAAAAAAAATAATAATAAAGCATGAAAGAAGGCTTAATGTATCGTGAAAATATCGTTAAAAATCAAGAAAAGTCAAAAATAAGTGAAGTAATTAAATAAAGATTGAAAAATAAAAAATTTGAAAGTAGGGTATTGAGATGGGGAAAAAGTGTGTCTGTCGGTCTGTCGGTCTGTCTGTCTGTCGGTCTGTCTGTCTGTCTGTCGGTCTGTCTGTCTGTCTGTCGGTCTGTCCCCCCCTAATAACTTTTGAACGAATTGTCCGATTCAAAAAATTCTTTTTGCATTCGAAAGATCTCGGCGAGGACATCTCATTTCTATATTTTACTTTTTGATTTGAACAATTTTTTGTTCAATTTTGAACAGTTCAAAAAATTTTAACATTAGCGCCTATGGACAAAATTGAAGCAAATTCTGTAAACTCTGGGCACAAGAGCCAAGTTCCTATTGCAAGCTTATTGAAAGGAGTTCTCGGCGTGAAATATTGATTTGAACAGTTTTTGTTCATTTTTGAACAGTTCAAAAAATTAACACAGAGCTTACGGGGAAATTTCAACCCTATATAAATCCTGATCTAACGGACCGATTTGCTTGGAACAAACTTTATCGGAAAGCTCTTATAACGTAGAACATGTAGAAATAGAAAGTTTATCCAGACCTTACGAGCCTATTTTGCTATGAAATTTTTTGATCGGGATTTTCAAGGATATTTCTCAGTGACTCAATGAGTGAAATAATGAATGAATGAATAAATGAAAGGGTGAAAGAATAAATCAATGAATAAATGAATGAGGAAAAGAATGTATGAATAAATTATTGAATAAATGAAAATATAAATAAATGAGTGAATAAATACATGAATGCGTAAATGAATGAATAAACACTTGAATGAGGTAACGAATGAATGAGTAAATGCATGGCTGAATAAATGAAAGAATGAATGAGTGAGTGAATGAATATGTATTATCCGTTGAAAAAGGTATACTTTCAATAATTAGAACTAAAGATAAATAAGAAAGAGAGAGAAAGAGATAGCTAGATTATAAATTTGAATTTGGTGTATACGGGAAAGTAGGCTCGTATAGTTCTAGACGGAACTTCTTGTTTATTTATTTATTGATTTTCTAAACATTAAAAAAAAAAAAGGATAATGAGTCGTCTTTTCTAAACTTTTTATTTTTGAAATCTTCTTTAAGTTTCATATATTCTTATTTAAGGTTGTAAGTAGCCTCTTTAAAAATGTCTATATGGGGAGTTTACTTTAAATCCTTGCAGATTATTAGATGTTTATTTAATTCATTTTTATTATAATTATTTATTTTGTTTTAATATTATTATTTTTTTTATCATTAATATTTATTTTGTTTATTGTTATTATTATTATGGCTTTATTTATTTATTTTCTGCACTATTTCTCTTTTGATTTAACGTAATTTTTTGAGATTAGTTTTAATGTTCAAAACATTGCAATGCAAAAACAACAAATAAAAATAATTGTAGAGAAATGAACTTTTTAGTATTTTGTTTGAAATTACTGTTATTATTATTATTATTATTATTATTATTATTCATTTAGTTGTTTTTATATTACTTATTTATTTATTTATTTATTATTATCAATATTATTTTGACATTGAAGCAGTTGTTATAACATTATATAAATATTATAAAATATTAAATAAACTTCAGTTAAGAACAGAAAACTTGTGTTAATATTTCATATATCTGTTACTTAAGAGTACTTAATTCCATTACAGTTGGGATTCTTCAAGAGAAAAAGACCACAAGAAATGGCTGAAAAAGAACCTTTAAATGAAAGAAATGGGTATCGCATGGCAAGTGGTGATGCAGCGCTTTGATGCCTTGACGCTTAGTTTTTGCATTTGCTTTAGTGTAACGAACATTTCGAAGTAGAAGTTGAATTGTATGTTTGAATGAAAATTAGTGACACATTGTCACTGAGAATTTGAATGTCTTTTACGAAAAGCAAATATGACGAAAGATAAAGTGAGAATGAACGTTTTTTAAAAAATGTGATTCTAATGATCCTAAAACTTTTCGTATTTTACGGGACATTTTAATATAGAAAAAAAGAGGAGTCATATGAGAATAAATATTAAGATAACGATCTTTAAACATTTAAGTTTTGGAACTTTATGGAGGAGGATCATATAAGAAAGGAATAAAAAGATAATGAAAGAACAATTTCTGTACATTTGTATTTATAATGAAACATTTTGATAATAAAAAGAAGGATTATAAAGAAACAATGAAAGAAGAATATGGTGAGAATTAAACTTTGCAGGATCATATAAAAACATTCTTAATGTTGATCCTTAAACAACTATTTATTTGTGAAACTTAGTGGAATATATCTTTTACTTCATCGAGTTGCATGGTGCAAAAATAAGCTCTCAAATAAGTGAAAGACAATGCCGCACATATTCAAAATGAAACGCATGTTACCTTCGATGAAATGAAACGTTTTTCCATTATGGACGCTCAAGAACATTAAAAATATTTTACATCTCAACAAATCTAATTTTGTGAGTCACAAAAAGAACTTGCCTATTTAGTGTTTGTTGTATGACACTAGTGGATCAAAGTCCCTGATTAAAAGAACAGGGTAAAATGTAATCTTATGGAAGACACTTTAGAGGCTTTTATTTGTTTATTGTAAAAAATTGAGACGAAGCAAAATTCTAAATATGCATTGTTAATTTCATGACAGCAGTTCGTTTCCCTTGAATGCCCTATGAACCTTGTCACTATACCGTATTCCAACGGTATATTGGCAACGTTCTGAAGGTACTCAAAAGGCAAGAAAGAAGCTTGTTCCTTTTATGAGAGTAGTTCATCTCTTTTGAATGCCCCGTGAAACTTGTCACTATACTGTATTTCACCGGTATATTGGCAACGTACTGAGGGCACTCAAGAGTCAAAAAAGACGCCTGTTCCTTTTTTGAGAGTAATTCGTATCCTTTTGAATGTCCTGTCAATCTTGTCATTATACCTTTTTCCTACGGTATTTTGGCAACGCTTTGAGGGCACTCAAGTGTCAAGAAAGACACTTGTTCCTTTTATAAGAGTAGTTAGTTCGTATTCCTTGAATGCCCTATAAACCTTGTCACTATACTGTATTCCAACAGTATATGGGCAACTGGGAGAGGCGCTTATTTCTCTTCTGACAGCACTTCCTCTCTCTTGAATTTCCTGTGAGCCTTGTCAATATCTGTATTCTGGCGGTCTGTGATTACGATGAAAGTTGAACTGGACCATTTATTTTACAACCATTTAAATCGATGAATGACTAAGCATCGTTTTCACAATTAAAGTTTCCAGATTAAGAGGCAGATTTTGTGAGAATTCGGCAAAAATGGGGGATTCATTATGCCCATCATTTGACAAGTTGCATGATTCGTTGCAATATCATTCCATTTTCCCCTCTTGGAGTCAGCTCCTATGGGATTGCATTGTCATTACCTAATGCTCTGTCATTTGTCTGTTAAAATACAGGTGTGTTTTACTATGTTATACAATTAATAAGTTTCATATTGGCCCTCAGTGCACAGAGATGGCACTAAAGTACCCTTTTCATTTTAAGAAAAACAAAAGTAGCTATTTTTCGTCAGTACTGGATGTAAGCCATGCAAAAACTGATCTGACCAGCTAATTAAGCTCATAATAGACAGTATTACACAAATTAAACCCGAAAACTGTGACTAACCCTCAGTGCACGGGCCCAGAATGGTTCGATCATAGTATTTTTTGGTTTTCCATGACAAAATTTTTTCAACCCTGCAGGCTGAAGGTTAGCCGTAGAATTTACAAAATAATTCAGCTTAGCTACTAAATGTCACATTACGATGACAAGAATAAATTTGGCTGTCAATGCATGGAGAAATTTGTGTTAAAAGCTGTCGATTTCAGAAAAATACTGGATCGCGACGCGACCTACTTTAGGATTTTTGACGGTCACGAAGAAATTTTTTGGTAGGAAGAAAATACGTGTCTTCCAAAATCATTAGAAGAACCCACCATAAAATTTCAGCAAATCAAAAATGGTGTGTAAATGACCTGCCTGACTCACAAACTCTGCTTCTTAAGATTTATATCCTTCAAGAGTACGTTAACCAAGCAGAATGTAAAGTGTTCATTTTAGAAATGAATTTTAAAAACATCACATACTGAATGAATTTTGGCATCATAGACATTGTTTATTCATTGTGAGTTTAGATAAGCTTTTGAATCTTAAAACAGAAAAAATCTTAATAAAATGTTTTGATGATTGCATGTTTATAATGGCCCCTCAATGAGCATAACCGTCTGCTGTGTAATGCAAGGACATGCGGTAGGAAAACAATCTATGCCGAAATCATAAATTAAAATTGTTTTTTTTGCAAAGTTTTATATGCTGCTTACTCAGTGAGTAAGTATTATGTACTACACAATACACATACGTACGATATTTGGCACATGTCGCTCATCATTTCGCCAAAGTAGGACTTCGCCCGTAAAGAAATGTATAACAAGCTACGGTTTGGTAATGCTTTTCCTATCGTTTTAAGTTACCTTGTATTATTTTACAGAACATAAGGCTATGCTAAAAGGAGTTATGTCTATGTGTATTGTATACATACATGTATGATGTATGTGTAAAATTTTAAAAGACTATGTACTACGTTGTAGGCTTTTTATGATATTCAAGAATTATTACTTAATTTATTTGTTTATGCAAGATGGTGCTATTTTTAGTAAGATGTATGTTATGCATTATAACTGACTTCATCTCGGTACAAACATTTTATTATTTTTTGAGTCTAACATTTTTTGACAAAGCATCGATTAATTCCGCCATTTTTCTTCTTTTAATCGCAACAGAAGGCTTATTATTGCTCGAATTTCAACATGCAAGAATTGCTTCGCCTGTTTGATGGCGGCTTACCAAAAGTTGTATATATCAATGACATGTATGATTGTGTCATCACTCTAGAAGTTCTTTCATTAGAATTTTTTCAGGCACTGGTTAGGCATTGCTCAAAATTAGTTTAAAATTTCCTTCCTAAAAAATTGTCCCTTCAACATACTCTGCTCGATATACTGAACGGTGTCATTTTCATCCCTGGACACCAAAACTCTGTTTCGCATACGAAAATGAAGCCATTTACAGCTGGGATGCTCAGTAATTAGCCTAGAACTAACTTTTTAAATGATTGTCTTTTATATTTAATGTCAATTTAATGTGTTTAACTGTTAACACAAAGTAAATTGTAAAAGCAAAGCAGCTGGATGAAAGATAACCTTTTTTGTGTATAAAAATATCAAGTTTATTTTAATATTGGTGATTATGAAGAAAAGGCATTTAATCAGACAAAAATGAGTCAGAGTAAAAAAAAATTCTTATTTAATGTAGTAAACTAAAGACTGCATTGTAGAATTCTGCAATAATTTTAAAGGATCTTTTATATTTCATAGCTGATTCTTGAAATCGGACTTCGCTGATTCTAATCCTGTACTTATAAATAAAGAAGATTCTTTTTGTACGTCTCATTTTGTATTTATTTAAAATATCCTGTGTGTACCCTCCCCCTCCCCCTCCCCCATTTAGTGCAGATGTTATAATTCCTTCAATGACTTTGTGAAAGGTTAATATCTGCCGTGTAGTTAAATGTGTTGCTAGGATACTTCACTAGGGGATTCTTCTATTTTTATGAGGGAGCGAAGCTTGGACCATTGGAGCAAGGAGATTTTTTTATAGAAACTAAGGGGCTGGAACGGAGCTTGAAGCAGCGGAGCAACGAGATTTTTGTAAAAACTAACGGCTCTTGGAGCATCGGATCAATGAGATTTTTCTAGAAACTAACGGAGCTTGGAGCAGTGGAGCAACGAGGTTTTTTTATAGAAACTAACGGCGCTTGGAGCATCGGAGCAATGAGATTTTTCTAGAAACTCACGGAGCTTGGAGCAATGGAGCAACGAGATTTTTTATAGAAAATAACAGGGCTGGAACGGAGTTTGAAGCAGCGGAGCAACGAGGTTTTTGTAAAAACTAACGGCGCTTGGAGCAGTGGAGCAACGAGATTGTTTTTTAGAATTGTTTTTTAGAAACTAACTGGCTGGAACGGAGCTTGAAGCAGCGGAGCAACGAGATTTTTGTAAAACCTAACGGCGCTTGGAGCATCGGATCAATGAGACTTTTCTAGAAACTAACAGAGCTTGAAGCAGTGGAGCAACGAGGTTTTTTTTATAGAAACTAACGGTGCTTAGAGCATCCGAGCAATGAGATTTTTCTAGAAACTAACGGAGCTTGGAGCAATGGAGCAACGAGATTTTTTATAGAAAATAACAGGGCTGGAACGGAGCTTGAAGCAGCGGAGCAACGAGGTTTTTGTAAAAACTAACGGCGCTTGGAGCATCGGAGCAATGAGATTGTTCTAGAAACTAACGGAGCTTGGAGCAGTAGAGCATCGAGATTTTTCATTTTATTAGTATCTAAAAATATATAAATAAATGAATAATAAAACAGTAAAAGAAAAGTTTGAATTTTTTAATGTATGATGAGTTTTTTTAGATAAGTATCCTGATATCTGTAAAACTGTCTTCATTGTGCATGCACTATGATAACAAAAAGCAAACATTTAGGGGCACTTTTTTTTTCCAAATATACAGTGGTTTCCAAACTTGACTGGGCTCCCTCTAACAAAAATTCCCAATCTTGGGACACACCTCTTAGCTGTCCTAGTGGCAAGAGGGCATAAATATTAGTAATGTTCAGATTCCCTAGTGGCGAATTGTGAAACTATTTAATACTGCCTTATTTGTTCTAATCGAAATGTATTTTTTTTAGTGTTACCAATATGAAATAAGAAACACAACATTTTTTTATTGCTTAAATACCTGCACCTGCAAGGTTTTTTTTTTACAAAGTTATTTCAATGGTTAAGGATGCATTTGTTTCTTATTTCTCTTCATTAAAGTTTTAGCATCAACTTCAACTTTAGTTACTTTTATTCGCAGACTTCCTACTTTTTTAAAATTCGTGTGTACAGTGGTTCGCGACCCATAGTTTGGGAAATAGTGCAAACATATATTTATATATAGCCGTTTAAATTCATTATTTATGAAAATTAAAAACAAATAAAAAATAAAACTCTTTCATTTTTCCTATATACCAAATGTGGAATTCAATTATATGCAACAACAAAAAAATATTTGTATATCGACAAATAAGTGAAAAAGGATTTTCTCATTGGACCGAGTGCTAAACATGAAAGTACGAAAAACCCGTAGTAGGGCTTTTCATTTGGACAGGGACTGTATGTATTAGTATAAACTTTGGATTTCTATTTTATAGTTAAAATCAAACAATAAAATAATCTGTTTAGTGAAGATCGAAGCAAGGCCGTAGCCAGAAATTTTTTTCGGAGGGGGGGGGGGGGGGCGGGCTGACATTGATCACTTATGTTGAGGAAAGTTTAAGGGAGGAATATATGCTACATTGCGAAAATTTTTGGGATCTCGGGGGAGGGGGGCCCGGGCCCGTGGGCCCCCCTCTGGATACGGCCTTCGAAGTGATAAGAGGCCAGCAGGGTAGTAAGACAAAAAAAAGACTTACTTTTTAATAGAGCTCGAAACTTATGGTGTCTCCAAGTCTAATTGAAAAAAAAGGGTAGAAAAAAAAAGTAAATAAATGAATAAAATTTCAAGACACTTTAACTTATGAAAGTTTTTTGTAAAATTTATTTACTTATGTTTTTTAATTCTCAGTCTCTTAATTTCCCATAAGGGTTAATAAGCTGCAGTCACCTAATAAATACACTCTAGACTTGCATTTTAACAGATATTAGGAAATATTTCAGGATTTACCCAGTCAGTGACTATAATATTATTTATTTATTTCTGTTTTTATTTATTTACTTTTTTATTTGTTTTATTTTATTTATTTATTTATTTCAATGTGCGAATTCAATTTTTTTATTGATATGGGAACGTTGGCCATTACATATTTAGTTGAAGTTGTAAACAAGGGAAATAAATGACATGGACATAAAAAATCTACCAATACCAATGGAGCTAATTTAAATCAACAAATAACACTACATTCTCTTGTGTTCATGAACTATTAAGGTCCCTTTGCAGCTGTTTCATTTTTCAATTGGCTACCAATGACGTCCCAAAACTGATCTATGGTAAACGCTGACGACCATGTTAACATGTTCGGACCAAGTAGGATGTTTAGAGCAGCACGGTCAATTTTATCCTGGCGAAAAATGGCTCCAGGAACATGGAACACCTCTGAGAAATGGTTGTTTCGCTAGTTCAGTGACCAAATTGATATACTGTTTGCGAAATGCAGAATAGAGGGACCATACATATTACCACCCCGCCCCATAATTCCAGGTAGACACTGTACAGTCGGAGTGAAACTTCCCCTGTGTAGGTCCGTTCGTAGCTAGAATGATCTCCAAACCTGTTTCGGTTTATCATTTCAACAGAAACAAAAGCGGAATTCATCTTTGAAGAGGATACTTCTGTTGAAATATATTGTCTTATAACTTGATTTGTAATGTCACTGTAGTTTTAACTGTTAATCTTAACTGTGTTCTAAATCTTAACTTTACTTTTAACCATGCTTTTAATGGATTCGCTTGTGTGTGTATAACAGTCGTCGTTCCTAATAAATCTCTTAATGTATCTTTGTTTAACTATGCTACTTGCTTTTAAACAGGTCATGGGTCAAGCATTACGTTAATTGTGCAAAATTACGAATTCAAAGTTATATCTACTTCGTTTTCAAAAAAGATACATTTCAAAACGTGATAATTCTTGGAAACAAACAAACAAAAAATGGTAAACGTACTTCCAAGTGCCGTTCCCACCAATTTTGAAAAGTTAAGAGGGCGAGATAACTACAGCGAATGGAAATTCACTCTACGCTGCCATCTTGAAGACCGAGAACTCTTTAATGTATGCGTAACGCCAGGACAACAAGTGGATGCCGCCATTGATCGCAGGGCCAGATCGGCGATCGTAAGTAGCGTATCAAGTTCTGTAATCAAAGAAATACAGACTTGCGAAACCGCAAAAGGAATGTGGGATAGACTGGCAACGTTGCACGAAGACAACAATCCAAATCGCTTCGTATCTCTAAACCAAGAAATGTTTTCGACAAAATTCGAAAATTGCAAAGATATGAACGAATACATCGAGAAAATGCGATCAATAGGAATCAAAATGAGGACGATCCTGCCCACCTATCCTGATCAAGCTGTAGCGGCGAACATCTTAACGAACTTGCCGTCATATTTTCGTCCATTGACGATGGCTCTAGAAAACAGTGTAACAGAGCTAACTACAGACTTTGTTTGTGAAAAAATGTTGGCAGAATATGCGAAGTCCAGCAATGAAGAGCAAAGAGCTTTCCCAGTGAAACTTTCAGCAGAGAGTAAAAGCAAGTTTGCTGGAAAGTAATGAATGTGGGAAATTTGGGCATAAAGCCAAATTCTGCAGAACAAAAGTCAACAAAAATAGCTGGGATTTTCCTAGCAAAAGAGAAAATAAAGATGCTAAACATAAACCGGATACCCACTCAAAGGTAAGAGAAGCATGGGTTCTTACTTCAGAATCAAATGAATGTTCTAGTGCACAGTGGATTATAGATTCAGGTTGTGACAGACACATGACATCCTGTCATGAGATTTTTGAAACCTTTAATGAAACAATGCCTTGTGCTGTTAAAACAGGAGGTGCAATGCTCCACAGTGTTGGTGAAGGATCTGTGATATTCACTATTGAACGTGAAAATAAAAATGTGGAAATCATTTTGAAAGACGTGTTATATGTTCCAGGACTTGGTGCAAATTTAATTTCAGTGAAATATTTAGCAATGAAATTAAATGTTGAAGCAATTTTTGATGCCACATGCTGCACATTAATTAAAAAGGACACAAATAAAGTCCTAGCCACAGCATCATGCAAAGGAAACAACTTGTATTATCTCAATACTGTACAAAATTCTGTTTTATTGAGTACAACAAAAGCAGAATCTATCAACACTTGGCATAGCAGAATGGCACATCTAAGCTACGCAGGACTTGAACAATTAAAGTCCATGTCTACTGGAATGATCTTCCATGATAAAGCTGAAGCGTGTGTGTCGTGTATCAAGGGAAAATTACACCGACAACCGTTCCCAAAACAAAAATCACATCGTGCAAAAGAAGTTCTTGGGCTGATACACTCAGACTTATGTGGACCGATGGAAGTGCCATCTGTAAGTGGTGCAAGATATTTACTGACTTTTATTGATGATAAAACAAGAATGACTTTTTGTTAGTTTCCTAAAAACAAAAGATGAAGTTTTTAATAAATTTGTACAATTTAAAACCTATATTGAGAAACAGACTGGAAAATACATAAACGCCTTAAGAACTGACAGGGGAGCAGAATATGTGAATGCCAAAATGATTGAATATTTTTAAAAGGCATGGTTTGCATCATCAGAAAACCGTTTCATACACTCCTGAGCAAAATGGTGTGTCTGAAAGACGCAATCGCACACTAGTTGAAAGAGCTAGAACAATGCTCTTACAAGCCAATTTAGGATCTAAATTATGGGCTGAAGCTGTATATACAGCAACTTATTGCAAAAACCGAAGTCCTACTATTGCTCTAAATGGAAAAACTATTATAGAAGCTTGGACTGGGGAAAAGATAGATTTGAGTTATTTAAGAACTTTTGGATGTCGTGCATTTGTTCATATTCCTAAGACTCAGCGGAAGAAATGGGATCAGAAAGCAACAGAAATGCTTTTTGTCAGCTATTCTACAGAAAGTAAAAGGTACCGTCTCATGGATCCTAACACCTTAAAAATCACAGAAGCCCGTGATGTTGCATTCATTGAAAATGAATACTGTGCTCCTTCAATAGAAACAGAAAATGCTCAAACTGAGGTATTATTCTATGATGAGCAATTGTTGTTTCCACTGTTGCCAAACACGCCAGTAGTAATGAGAAATGAAACTGCTGCACCTGTGACCAATGTGCAAGATATTGATGTGCCACCACCTGATGACCAAAGCTCTATAGATGCAAGTGTTCTCTCTTCAGATTCCCCGACTGGTATAAGAAAATCCAGCCGCACTCCTAAACTGCCATCATATCTCTCGAGCTATGAACTTTCGAACCTGCATCAGTGTAATATGTCAACTGCCCTTGACTTACCTGAATTTGACAATCAGTTTGACGTACCATCCAATTATGAGGAAGCTATCACTTGTATGGACTCTATGAAATGGAAAGGGGCAATTGAAGATGAGCTAAATTCACATAAAAGGGATCACACATGGAATGTAGTGCCACTACCAGCTGATCGTAAGCCTATTAAGTGTAAATGGGTTTTCAAAATAAAGCAAAACAGCGATGGATCTACTCAGAGGTATAAAGCGAGACTTGTTGCAAAAGGCTGTTCTCAAAAATAAGGAATTGATTATACCGAGACCTTCTCTCCTGTCGTTCGATATGATACCCTTCGAGTTTTAATTGCTTTGTCAACTCTATACAATTGGGAAATTGACCATGTTGATGCAGTAGCAGCCTTTTTACAGGGTGATATTGACGAAGAAATTTACATGCAATGTCCGGAAGGTTTGGAAGTTGCCAAAGACAGGGGAGGAAGAGTGGTTTGTCAACTCCAAAAAGCAATTTATGGCCTCAAACAATCTGGTAGAGCCTGGTACACTAAACTCGATGAAGGCTTAAAAAATCTGGGTTTGACTTGTGCTGATTTTGATTGCTGTGTTTATTATATTTTGGAAAATTCTGATGTTTTGATCATAGCTGTTTATGTTGATGATTCGTTGATATTTTCTAATTCTACCAAATTGAAGATTACTATTAAAGAAAAGTTAGTTGAAAATTTTGATATCAAAGACTTAGGAGAATTAAAATACTGCCTAGGTATTGAAATTATGAAAGACAAATCAAAAGGTATAACTACATTAAATCAAAAGAGCTATATTGAATCAGTCTTGAAGAAATTCAATATGCATGATGCTAAACCAGTTAGCACCCCAGCTGATGTGAACCAGAGACTGATGAAATCACCTAACCAAGATGATGATAACAATCTGACTCGCCTATACCAATCATCAATTGTATCTTTATTGTATGCTGCAAAAGCAACAAGACCTGACATTGCCTATATTGTCAGTGTTCTTTGTAAATATTGCTCGAATCCAACAAAATTACATTGGGCTGCTATAAAACGTGTCATGAGATATCTACAAGGTACAATGGATAAGAAATTAACGTTTTCTCATGATGGAGGAAATGAAATTATAGGTTATTGTAATTCAGATTTTGCAGGTTGCCCTGATGAAAGAAAATCTACTTCAGGTTTTGTATACAAGCTTGCTGGTGCCACTATAACCTGGCAAAGTAAAAAGCAATCAACTGTTGCAAGCTCAACTGTCGAAGCAGAATATATTGCTTTGGCATCTGCCACAAAAGAAGCTATTTGGCTACGAAAACTCTTAATGGAATTAAACTATCCCTCAAAGGATTTACCAACTAAGATATTTTGTGATAACAAAGGTGCTATTGATTTAACAAAGAATAGCATGTTTCATGCTCGTACCAAACATATTGATGTTGTGCACCATGTATCCAAAAATGCTTCAAAGATGAAACAAATTCAAGTGCTAAAAATTAGTACTGACATTATGGTTGCTGACTCTTTAACTAAACCAGTACCTAGAGAAAAATTCGTATGGTGTACCACAAATATGGGACTATTGTGACTTTAAAATCGGAGGAAGTGTTGAAATATATTGTCTTATAACTTGATTTGTAATGTCACTGTAGTTTTAACTGTTAACCTTAACTGTGTTCTAAATCTTAACTTTGCTTTTAACCATGCTTTTAACGGATTCGCTTGTGTGTGTATAACGGTCGTCGTTCCTAATAAATCTCTTAATGTATCTTTGTTTAACTATGCTACTTGCTTTTAAACACTTCTCCATTATAAACTTCAGCATGCAACATGTTAACTTTTGAATGTGGTATCGTGTAATCAACGGTACACCAGTACGACTACAGCTGGATGAGTAGGTTGTAGTAATTACGAATGGCATTACGCCACCAGCCAATCAGAAGTAACTAATAGATGACCAATGATAGAATAGTCGTTTTCTTTGGAATGCTCAAGACTTCGACTGTAACTGTTTACGATGTAGTTGTGTGTTAGTGTTTGCGTCCTTGTAATTGTAAATAAAGGTATTTTTGTGTCATATTCTATGTTTAATTTAGTATAAATCTATTTTTACCTGCCGAAAACAGACATCGTATAGATGTCAGTCCTGCTCTAGCAATTTTGAGTTGCTCCGTTAAGTAATGCTGCAATAAGGAGTGTATTTTTTTTTCTTTCTGTTTTCCTCACATCTTAAATAAGCTGTAATTTTTTACTTCATTTTATGCACATTTTGTAAAAGATTTCTTTCAAATATTCAGTACTAAAAAAAGAAATGAAACACATTTCGCAGATGTCATAAGAGTTTAAAATCTTAGTTCACTTGGCAATATTGTTTCACCGCACCAAAGGAGACAAATATGGTAATTTAAATTGGTTGATTCGAAAAAATGAAAACAAAGTTCCAAAGACAAAACAAAACGATAACCTTTTATCCTTAGAAATATTAGTTTAATTGTTTTTATAAAACCAATTTTGATTCGGCTCTGACGCATAATCATTTCAGCGCACATTTCCTCATACACAACCTTGTCTTTTTATTGACTACATTAGGTTTGCTTCAATAAAAACAACATGATTGTACTATTTCAAATTTGACATTGACATTTGCATTGAAAGTGCCTTCGTGAAGTAATAACTGGTTCTTTTATAGTTATTGATGATCGTTAAGCAATATACATAATCAGTAAAGAGGTCACCTTTCCTTCTATTTTTGTACTTAATTTCAGTCTTACCTGGTGGTTAAAAGTAGCATATTAATTTAGTGGGGTCGTATTGATTTTTTACTAAAATTTTAAATTAAATACTGGAATGTCAATGTGATGTCCTAGTTTTTTTTTTACTCCAACGTTAACTATCGATTATAAATTGATTTCAATGCACAATTTTTCTATGTTGTCGTATTACTCTAAGTAATGTGGTTTTCAAATCTGCAAACATTATATGAATTACTGCAGCATCAATTTTGAAGCTTTAAGATATCATCAGAGAAGGCATTGAATTTATTAATGGGGAAAATCCCCTCGAAACCATGCAAAATCAGGCGCATATAGACAATCCCGCTTAGGCGTTGCATATTCTCCAAGTTACCCGTTATATATATTACCAGCAAAATTTGAAATCCGGCATTCTATAGAATTCCTAGGCGTTGTACATAATGCCTAACACTAGGTGGCAATGCATGAAACGATTTATATTTCACACATTTTCTAGGCATTCTATAGAATGCCAAATAAGAAACCGGCAAAGTATAAAATATATCTCCGATTCGTTAAGAACTCGGTCCGTAAGTGCAAAATGGGAGTTAACGCTGCCAAAAATAGTATTTTCTTAACCGAAACTACTTATCAGAATTTAATAAATGGTGTACAAAAAGCCAAAATGACTACTAAGAAGGAGCCCCTATTGGTTGCTGAATCGCTACACACATGATGATTGTGGAAAACAAAAACAATTTTTTTTTTTTTTTAATAGCACTCTTATTTTTCAGAATAACATTTTTATTGTTGAGAAATGCACATTATTTTCATAATAACCCCATCAGGAGGTTTTTTTCATACTTTGCCTAAATAGCATTTGTCATTCTATAGAATGCGTAGGTATTATATACAATGCCTAGGGAAAGTACGTAATACTTCTCATATTTCATACCTTGCCTAAAAACGTCCGGCATTATATGCAATGCCTAGGCATTCTATAGAATGACGGAGTTTCATACTTTGCTGGTAAGATATACATCTACACACATACAGTGTCGACGAGAGTTATAACGACCCTGCATTGCAAGGACCCAATAAATCATGACGACCTTTTAAAAAGAACCGATAGGCTCCTGCTTATTGTTTGCAATACCGGACTAAAAATACAATACCAGTTTTTTTTTTTTTTGAACGTGATACTGGAATAACGGTAATAATACCGACATTAAAAATGTTTGAAAACATACTTGTAAACTTACATAACATACTTGTTTTATTACGTATTTCGTAAATCCATACAAAAAATGCGTAAACTAAAATAATACAAACCATTTCGCTATGAACAAATATTTTAAAAAGGATCAAATGCTATAGTAAATATTAACAATAACAGCAGTATTATAATAATTTGTGAACTTAGCAACAAAAAATAAAATAAAAAATGAAACATTACAGTATATGGAATAAATATATATATTATGTATTTTTAACTATAAAGTATAATGTAAGATGAGCTTACCTGGGAAAAAGGAAATCAACAATTTATGAACTGTCTAAATGTTCAAACATTAAAAAATAATAATAATAACGACAATTTCTCTACGGCTTCACTGCGCAGACAAAGAGATAAAATCGTCCCATTAAACTCATGAATGCACATCACAAAATCACAGTTATATGCCAAATATTTGCAACTGATAATGCTCACAATGGTTGCCACTGCTTAAGAAAAACTTAATTGGCTTTCCTTAATTGGACTTGAAGGCAAATTTCAGAAAGAAATGCGATATTGGCCAAGTATAGGGCGAAATAGTGAGACAGGACAACAAACCACTTCCGGTAACAAATTGTCGTTTGTTATATAATAGAAAAATATTTCCTCGGAACCCAATATAGTTCGTACAAAGATTTAAAAAGGAATGCTGCAATTAACTTTTAGAATCCATTATTAATAGAAAAAGCATTTGTGACAGATACTTGAAATGAACTTTTTTACAAAGTGGTAAGTGGGATAGCCACTTGCCTCTAATCAGCGAGAGGATATGACCAAGGGAGTGAAAGAAATAAAATTCATGGTGCGCATAAATGCACGAAAATGTGATGATTCCTCACACCATCTAGTGATAACAATGTCTCTTTTTTAAAATTCTTCAGGTGGTTGTATACATTCATACTCTCTTATTTCATTTTTTTCAAGCTGAATTTTTTCTGCAAATGCTTGATTTTAAAATAATAATAAAAAGCTAATAAAAAAATATATTTTATTGAAAAAATATACATTATTTATAATCAATACCGAAAATACTGGAATTTTGCCTCAGCAAATATCAGTTTTACGAAATTTCAAATTAAAATTATTACCAATATTCGGTACAGTGTAATACCGGTATTGCAAACACTACTCCCGCTTATAAGATAATGTTACTTCATATTCCATACAGCAATGGAGCAAGAAAAAAAAAGACTCTATTTAAGAAATAGAATATTATCTATATTGACGAAACTTGGTATATAGCATCGCATTTTTTATTTTTAATGTGTTTAAATTCAAAACTTTTATTTAATATGAAAAAAACTCAGACAGCCCATATTGTACGCTTATCTTGCCATTTAAAAGTAATATTTTAATTAAATTTAAGGGGATATTTGAGTATTATCAATTCACATTGATACATATATGAATACCCAAATACTGAAGCTCCAATCCGATTGGAGTCGCTATAGTGAGAGTCCAGGATATAGGGGAGGATGGGGTAAAATGGGTCACTTTTTAAAGAACCCAAAATGATAGAACTTGGCAGCATTTTTCAATCCAAAAAAAAGTTAGGTTCTTAAATATGGCAATACAATTTTTTTCTTTTTTTGTAAACATTGGATGATGGTGTGCTTAACACATGGTTTACCAACTTCTGAAAAGCTCTATATTTTATCAAATAAGAGCCCAAATTTAAAGGATTACCTCACTAAGAAACTTTGGAGAACAATTCCAGCTGAGCAGTTAAGAAAAATATTAAACAATTTTCTTTTTTACATCAGTTTTTCTTGGACGGGGTAAAATAGGATTAGGTCGTTTTATTCAATTTTTTTATTATTATTTACTCTGTTGTACCTAACTGCAGCAAGTTCCTAAATTTAAACAATGTATGTTGTTTATTCTATTGAAATTAAATTTAAAAAAAAAATTATGTTTTCCCTAAAAAAGATCATGTTGATGTGGTAGACAGAAGTGATGTTGTTGAAGTGTTACGGGAACCAATATGTAACTATTGAAAACAATATTATTTTTACATTTCAATGTAATCATAATTCAAAATCTTGCTAATATGTTACGCTTACACATTTTTTTTTTCCAATTTCAAAGTAATAAATAACTTTTTCCAGCATTATTTTGCATTCTAACCCTTTTTACCCCACGATGACGTAAAATAGGTCACAGCTTTATAAGCTCAGTTAAACAACTGCATATTTAAAAAATAAATATTAAAATTACATAAAATTGTGCTAAAGGAAGTCAATGTTAATATGCAATTGCAAAGAAATGGGAAATGTTTCTGGTTTTGTTGCTATGCAACTTTGAATATGAAATAGCTAAAAAGTGACCAATTTTCCCCTACCTGACCCTACCTGTCAGGGATCCGTAGCAGCAACTTTTCCGCTCCGTCTGCTAAATGTTTGCTCCGGCTTCATTCCAGGCTCCGAAAAAAATTTGATAGATTATAGTATTTATCTCTTCTTTTTTTTAAGTTAATTTATTTTTTTATGTGATAAAAAAATTTAAAAAGTTAGAAACAATCTACACAACAAATTTCTTGCTCTAGCTCCGCTCCGGTCTGGAGCAAAATTTTGTTACTCTACTGATCCGTGCTCTTGCTCCAGAATCTGGAGTACATGTATTTCTGATTGGAATGTTGGAGCATCATGGCTGTAAATTTCGATCCTTCTTGGAGGAGATATAGCCTCCTATCTCCCCCTCCCTCCTTCCTCCGCCTTTTCCGTCAACGATCGGTAGTTTGAATTT
The DNA here is from genome assembly GCA_038502835.1 of Octonoba sinensis. Taxonomy (NCBI): domain Eukaryota; kingdom Metazoa; phylum Arthropoda; class Arachnida; order Araneae; family Uloboridae; genus Octonoba; species Octonoba sinensis. The sequence goes on from CM076604.1 coordinate 70,859,492, forward strand.
TACAAAATAACAAATTTTTTGAATGAGTCAATAAAATTTAACCTTCTGTATTTTAACTGGTGTTTTAATATATTTAAAATATTTTTTAGAGCAGCAAGTGTCAGGTCAAAAATTTGAACGTTTCATATTGTAGGGTCAGGTGGGGTAAAATGGGTCACTTTTTAGCTATTTTCATATCTAAAGTTTCATAGCAACAAAACCAGAAATATTTCCCATTTCTTTTCAATTGCATCTTAACATTGAACTCCTTTAGATCAATTTTATGTAAATTTAATATTTATTTTTTAATTATGAAATAGTTTAACTGAGCTCATACAGTTGTGACCTAACTTTCCCCATCGTGGGGTAAAGTGGGTCATAATGCAAAATAATGCTGAAAACAGTTATTTAGTACTTTGAAATTTGAGCAAAAAATGTAAATAACATATTTAGTAAGATTTTGAATTATAATTACATTGAAATGTTAAAATAATATTGTTCTAGATTGTTACATATTGGTTCACATAACACTTCAACGACATCACTTCTCTCTACCCCAGCAACATAATCTTTTTTAGGGAAAACACTAAAAAAAAATTTATGTTATTTAATTTCAGTAAAATAAACAACAAACATTGTTTAAATTTAGGAACTTGCTGCAGTGAGGTACAACAGAGTAGATTAAAGAAAAATAATAGAACAGAGTTACTTAAGCCAAACCATGACCCATTTTACCCCATCCGAGAAAAACTGATGTGAAAAAGACAATATTTAATTTTTTTTTTACATGCTCAGCTGGAATTGTTTTTCAAAGTTTCTTAGTGAGGAAATTATTCAAACTTCGGGCTGTTATTTAATAAAATATAGAGCTTTTTAGAAGTTGGTAAACCATGTGTTTAGCACACTATCATCCAAAGTTTACCAAAAAAAATTTCTTGTGGTTCCATATTTAAGAAAATAACTTTTTTGAGAATGAAAAGTGTTTCCAACGCTTTGAAATATAACATCAAAAATATTGGTTAAAAAATTTCAATTTCAAGTTCTATTATTTTGGGTTTTTTATCAAGTGACCCATTTATCCCCATGACCCATTTTACACCATCCTCCCCTATTTAATTTTAGTTATAAGTACGCAAAAAATATGTAACTTTGAAGACATTAACACGCAGGGAATGAAGTAGTCTGCTACAGACTGAGTTTCTAAAAAGTGGATCGTAACGCTTAAAAGTTTGGGAGCCTCTGATCTAGAAATAAACTCTTTATTTTCTCTATATACTCTATAGACCTTTTTAATTGACTTTGTTGACAATTTCTACTGATTCCGGGGAAAAAATCGTTCAGTTTATGCAAACAATTTGTGATAATAAATAAAAAATGAACGCAATTGAAAATCACACTTTTCTAGAACAATATTCCAACTGTCAAGTTAATGTGTCCTAAGGCAACAGCTTCTTTAAGCATTATTGCCCAATCTGGTAATTTGGATACCTGAAAGATAAAAGGATAGCAACTTAATACCAGTTATCTCTTCATTGCATCAAAAATATCGTCCTTTTCTTCCCTCTAATTACAATATCTGCAATTTCCTTTGTTCGAATTTATTGGTATTTTCTTTGCCAAACAGGACCTGCTTTCTCGCGAAGAGCCCACTTTTCAGCAAACCTGCCTGACACTTTGAGGAAAACCGCAATGGTCAAGGTTAAACTCTACGATGAAGCTCCGAGAATAATGTAAACCAATAGCAAGGAGGTAAAGAGCAAAAATATATTTCTTACTCAAGATAATATGTTAGCCGCTTGTAGAACTTAGATGATATTTCTCTAAGCAAAATGGCGTTTCATAGAGCTCTTATCACTCTATTTATCTTGTGTTTTGCTGATTATACTTGTGGTAAGTTTAAAATTTCTTTTTGTAATTTAAAACAATCCGATTTTTACTTTTCAAATTGATTGTACATTGTTGATAGGAAATAAGTTTTATTAGTGGAATACAAAATAAATTATTCCTAAGTGTATGCTCCTGTTCATCTGAGAACCAAATTTTAGGACGCATCTACTGCCTCTAAGAGCTGAAAAAAAACTGGATTCTTAAGAATAAATTGCTGTATAAACATGCAGTTTACAATGTTCATTCTAAGGAGAATTTTATCAAACAAGAGGGGGGGGGGGAGGAATGTTCTACAGAAAATAATACTAGATCTACCATTAAGATCTCTGTGGAAATCTGAAGCACATTTGTTGAATTTTTAAATTATATTCTGTACCGGACAAAATAGTTTGATTACAAGCAAACTTAGCTTGGATTTTGAAAGTCTTACTTAAAACCATGAGATGGAGCGCTGCCAAAATTGAAAGATCAAGAACTGCTGAATTTTTATATTATTTTGTTTATTTATACTTATTTATTTTAAATTTAAAGACAAATATAAATGTAGGACAGATTATTTAGTGATTGAGCTAAGATCATTTTAAAGTGTTTCAGATTTTTTGGAGCTGGATGAAAATAAATATTATTCAATGGAAAAAAAAGTTGTTGTAATAGAAAATAAATTTTACTGGTATTTTGCTTTCCTGCGTAATACGAAAAAAGGCATAAAAAGTAAAATTTACCGCCTGAGGCAGCTGACTACTCTATGTCTACTAAAATAAACTGTAGAAACGACTTTAAAAGATAATTAGGGAAAAAGAAATAGAATTAAGAGAAATCATAATACCTTTAGCGCACAAATGTTAAATTAAAAGAAAAAAAACCCCTTCTCTAAACAACATTCGTGCGCCAACGGGGCCGTTCATAAACGACGTCACGCTTTTTCCCCATATATTTGACCCCCTCCCCCCCCCCCTTTGTCACGCGTCACGCTATGTTGCATAGTGCATGATGTCACACTTCTTGTTACTCCCTCCCCTCCCCTTGTCACACTTTGTCACAATTTCACGACCCACCCCTCGAAGCGTGACATCATTTATGAATGATCTCAACTCTGTACCAGCAACTAAACTTTGTGCCACATCTTTTTTTAAACATTATTAGGGGTTTATAGCGGCTGTAAACAGAACTTTAAACAATTGTTATGGTTCTTAAAAGTTTCGAAACCTTATTTACACCTCGACAATGGTTAGAGATAGCAAAAAGATATTATAACACAAAGTTGAGTTGCTGGTACTATAGGGACCGTCCATAAATGATGTCACGCTTTTTCCCATATATGTGACCCCCCTCCCCATTTGTCACAAAATGTCACATTTCAACATACCCCTCCGCACTCCCCACTTTGTCGCATGTCACGCTATGTTACATAAGCATGATGTCACACTTCTTGTTCCCCCTCCTCTCTCCTTCTGTCTCCTTGTCACAATTTCATGAACCCTCCTCCCCCTTCGAAGCGTGGCATCATTTATGAATGATTTTATAGTAATTAAATAGACTTTAATATTTAAATAAGGCCATAATTTTATAGTGCTTTAAACTACGTTAAATACCTTAAACTAGCCGCCACAATGGTGTCATCAAGATTGTTATTTTTATTTTTTTGCAGAAGTTGCGCTTTTTGTATTCGTGATAACTTTCAATGAAAATCCTTGAATTTAATTGCAAATCTTTCTCAAAGCAAAGTCAATTTTACATCTCTTCTCCCAAAATTTCGTTCAATCATCGTCATTGTTAATCTAGATCGGTACTGCGGTACTGGCCTCCATTGTTCTGGTTTACAGCCTTAATATACGTAACTTTTGCTTCAAGTTGTCTGAATGTGTGAGAACAGTACACATAATTAATATAAAATATTTTCATGCCTATTTTTTCTTTTATAGGGCAAGGTTTCAAGCCAGCGGGGCAGATAACTCAAGAATGCTTAGATTGTATTTGCGAGGTATGACTTTTACTTTGTAAATTCAAAAATGCTTGAAAAAATCTTACGTCTTCATATTTTTCATAGCTTCAATATTCATCATATGCAGGAATATTTTTATAAATCTTTTTTTTCTTTAAAAATATTAGAATGCATTTTGATTTTTATTTATTTATTTAACAATTTTTGTGTAAGATGCTAATTTTAATTTTTTTTTCTAAAATCTAACTTTTAAGAATAATTTAAATAATTAATTAAAAAAACGCGGAAAATTAATGGTAAAAGTATTTTAAATTCTTTCTGTGATACAAGTGTCCAGTTTATTTTTTTTTTACTTCAAATTTAATTTTAATTGAAAATATAATCATTAATACGTTTAAATTCCATCTTTTTGTAGTTATTAGGACATAATTCTTATCTAAACGTTTGTCTTTATGATGAAAATTTTCCTTTTGCTATGCTTCTACTGAAATTAATTAAGATTTGACAATTTTCATTAATAAATCCTTTTATCAACTCTTTGTCCAAATTACAACACTAGATGGCAGTACTACTTTCGTAATTTGTTTATGTGGCAAAAACATTTCTTCGCCCCGTAACGAAAACCTCTAAAATAGACTACATTACATACACTAATCATTTTAAAACAGCCATACGTAAGAAAAGAAAAGAGAGGAAAAAAAAAAAAACGAATTATTGTAACACGCAGACACAATTTTGTGAGCAGGGAGACAATGGGGGAGGGAGATGAAATCTTAAATGCTTTTCTAGTTCTAGTTCTCGAGTCCAAGACTGTCTGCTATTTCAACCTTTTACAGAAGGGGTTGGGGAGGGGGAGACAACAGACAAAGAGGGTGTACTTAATTACTTGTGAATGTATGTGTATGTAAAATTGTTCGTTTGCACATGCATTTCTGCGTGATTCTACAAAAATGGAAAAACTTGTGTTATTGTGCTTATTAACGAATCTTTCTTTTTTTAATAGATGTATTTTTATATGTAACTAGCTGCGACGCCCTGCGTTGCACGGTCTATCTTAAATTATATTTTGCAAATACAGCGATGCCTTCTCAAAATGTTAGAAACGTTGATTATTATTATATTTGATTGTTTAACAATGGCAACTGCATTGATTTGTTTGTTCACACGGCAACTGTAATAATTGTTGAAACGATGCAACAATGCAAATAAAATAAAACAGTCATCATCTTGGTCAAAAGTTAATTAAAGTGAAATAAAATAATTTTTGGAAAAAAATAGAACCGACTTCAAATCATAAATTGCGCTAAAAAGTGAAAAATAAATTCTTTAAACAACATCGATATGACTTTTAAACATAGTTTTAGAAGTCGCTGCAAAATTAGGATAGATAAAATCTTTTGTAATCAAGAATCAATTACAAATATAAATGGGCAAGAATTAGCAACAGTTCCAATATGAAGAAGCACATGGTGTAATGGTAATTAGGCTCATAATTTTGCACCGACTTCTAAAACTATGTTTAAAAGTCACATCGATGTTGTTTAAAGAATTTATTTTTCACTTTTTAGCGCAATTTATGATTTGAAGTCGGTTTTATTTTTTTCCAAAAATTATTTTATTTTATTCTTTTTAGTGTAAATACATTTTTTTATATGAATACTCTTTTTTAAAAAAAAAACATATCAAAGGGCAAACCTTCTTTGTATGAAAAATTCCGTTTTGAAGTCGATTTTAGCAAACAAACTGATTAGATTTAATTTTTGCTTCAGAGAAGCCTTCAGTCAAAATCTTGCTGTAATTGCATTTATTATTATAGCACAGTGGCAACAAAAACTTTTTTAACAATGAAGTTTATATTTATTAATAATTTTCCCAACAAAGAAAAATCAAGCCAAGCCTTTCCAATTAAAATGAAAAATACTTATTTTTCACCCGTAACATTTTTTCTAAAAAACAAATGTAGTCAAATTGATGTGCGATATTTGAGAAAGACGGCATTCTATCTATTAAAGAAAAAGTCATCAAAATCGGTTCATTTAGTCAAAAGTTATGGATGAAAAACCAAAAAAAAGACCCTATTTCTGCCCATAACTTTTTTTCTAATTATCGAATATGGTCAAACGAAGGTACGGGACCTATGGGAAGCCATCCTCGATCGATTAAAACAAAATCATGAAAATCGGTTCATCCGGTGAGAAGTTATGAGTGGACAAACAAACAAACAAAAAAAAAAAAAAAACGACATACATACAATACGAATGTATAACCTCCTTCCTTTGTGAAGTCGGTTAAAAATTATTTCACACTGCAGAGAAAAACGCTTATAACTTCTTTTCTAGTTAATTTAGAGGCTTCCAATTTTAGCACGAAGGGCAAAACTCTGTCTAGGATAGTTTTTTACGGGCTTTTCAATGGTATCAATCTCGAAAGGAACTTCTTTTCTAGTTAATTTAGAGGCTTCCAATTTTAGCACAAAGGACAAAACTCTGTCTAGGATAGTTTTTTACGGGCTTTTCAATGGTATCAATCTCGAAAGGATGCGATAATTTCTTCCGATAGAAAAGAACTATTTTATGCAATTTTCGGAACTCCGCTCCAATTGGTCTTAGCGTGATGATATATAGCCTATAGCCTTCCTCGATAAATGGGCTATCTAACACTGAAAGAATTTTTCAAATCGGACCAGTAGTTCTTGAGATTAGCGCGTTCAAACAAACACATTCTACAGCTCTATAATATTAGTATAGATTCTCATATTTTACTGTACTGAAATTTAAATTTTATTCCATTAAAAAAAAAATATTGCTGTAACATATCATCCACTATGCACGTCGTGTTTTAGCTATAAACTTTCCTATTATAAATAAGAATCTAGACATAAAATTATCACTGATTTCCACTCCTTTTTCTTTTTTCCCCTCTTACCATTGAATACAAAATATAAACATGTGTCGTGTGTGTAAAAAACAAGAATCAGAAGAAAAGGGGAAAAAAGCAAACAAGTAATAAAATATCACCTCAGAAAATCAATGTAAATATTGCCTCAAGAATTATCGGTCATCCAGATGCGTGAAAATTAATTTTTTTCCCTTAGAAGATTTGTTTCAAAAAGCAGCAACACTTCTGGAAAAGAAATTTTGACTGCTGTTTCTCCGCATAAAGTTAAAGGGAGGAATGAGTGACATGACCACGGCTGATGAGCTATGCGGAGACACTGGGTAAAATGTCCCACAGTACACTTTTCTTCGTCTGAATAAAGTTTCGAACATTACGTGAAACAAATAAAGCTTGCTTCTATTTATTTATTTATTTATTTATTGAAGTACATTTTATAGGCTTCGTCGGATTGCGTAGAGGATATTGGATGTGTTAATGAAGGTCCCGGTCAGTATTTCTGCGGACCCTATTACATTTCGTATGCTTATTGGAGGGATGGTGGAAGTCCAGGAGAGAACTCAGAGGATCCTTTAGGTATGACTCAAATCAAATTACAATTCTCAATGTCATTTTTTTTCTTCAAAATACACAAATAATTAGACAATTTTTATACCCTATTTCATAATTAATTTCATTATTTTATTATAAAAATTGAACTTAAAGGAATGCACCTTTCTCATTGTTAACTGCTAATAGTTTAAAATCGTGAAAAGAAGTTTCGTTATTTGTTTGTTATATCTTAATTAGACATGCAACGAATAGTGATTTTTCTGAATCGCCATTCATTAAACGGCCGTCGAGAAGTTAATCGGACGTCGAGAAACACATTTGGCCGTTTCTCCTGGACTGAAGCTGAATACTCGTTCATTTCTTCTAAGCCGAAACCGAAATTATAAAAAAAATATAGGTAGGTGGCACATTATTATATGTTTTATTATTCTGAAATAGTATTTTATTTAAATCATTACATTTTTTACAGAATTAGGTACTATAATTATTTGTGGATTGTTTTGTAGATGGATTGATTAAGATACCTCTTTATGCATCATTACCATTATACAGCTACATGAATATGCAATAGGAATATGAATGTAATATACAAACGGTTTTTTTTTTTATACAAACGGAAATTTTAGTATAAAAAATCCGTTTTTCCCTCAAAATTCGTTTCATGGGCTTTTTCATAAATATTTCTTGTTTCTGTGAACAAATGCACGCTAAAAAAAAATCTCAATATCAGGAGTTCAAATTTACTATCAGGAAGGTCAATTTGGTTGCCGAATATTCGGCAACCGAATATCAAAATTTTTCAAATTCCATTGAAATTAAAAATATCTTTTGAATTAGAAATCATTTTATTAAAACCCCAGTTCTATGTATTAATTTAAATATATCGATGCCTGATTTAGTTTATGTTTAAAAGATTGATAAACTTGCATATAATGTTAATGTGTTTGCTCTATTGCTTTGAATGCAATGAAATTTATAATTTCACCTATGAGAGAAATACAAATGACTTTTTTTTTGTTAGTCTTTGCATTATTTAAGCCAATATTTGCTCTAATTTCAAAAGTTACCTTTATTTGGCTACTTTCACCTTGATCAAAATAATTTTATCAATAGCTTTTTTTGTTAACATTTTCATTATATGATTTTGTTCAAAAGTTACGTGTTTAAACACACGAAGCTGACCTTCCAAGTAGTGAATTTTAATATTTGATTTTCAGAACTTTTTTAGCGAACATTTGTTCTCAGAAACAAGCAATAATGAAAAGTCCCATAAAAGAATTTTGAGGGAAAAACTAATTTTTTACCTTATGATTTCCGTTTGTATATTTATGCATAATACATGCATATTCATATATTGTACAGTGATGCATAATAAGAGATAGCATACATTCTGTAAAAAATGTAACGAATTAAATAAAATACTATTTCAGAATTATAAAACATATGAGGTAGTGAGAAGCAAAGGGATGTAAGTGACGATTCTGAGAAAAACGCGTTCAAAGTTTGGATCTTATGGGACCTTTAATGTTAATTTTTTTCTGAACCACGTTGAGACGTAGCACCTGTTAGAACTATCACTAACATTTCGTGTCCCAATGTAGAATGGCGCTTTCAATTTTCCCTATCATTTGCACCAGTTATCTCCAAATTTTTAATTTTGTCACTTTCATTCCTTGACTTCGCGGTTCCTCATATAATAATGTGCCTCCTACCTACATGTTTTTTATAATATAACAACGCTAACTCAATTACTCTCAAGAATTTGAGCTTGAAGTTACATGTTTGGAAACCGGTAGTATAGTTTTTGTATTGTGAATTTTAAGTCTGCATTTAAAAAAAAAAAAAAAAACTTAAGCAGTTGAGAAATCTATTTGTATTCTCAATATATAACCAAAACATTGTGTACTTGCACTTAAAGTTCTAAAAATCATTAGCACATTTTACAGAAAAAATTAAAGAAATGATTAAAAATAGTAGCTATGTACAAATTATGCTTATTTATGAAAATTATATGATCTTTTGCGATAAGTGCAGTGCAAATTATAAGGTTTAAAATCTATAAAGTTCTTCATATATTTTTTTAATCGCTACTATAATATAAGTAAGTATTCCACCGAACGGTTAACCAATGTTTGGCTATGCCGAATTTTATTTCGCTGAGTGTTCGTCTCAATTCAATCGATATCGGATCAAATCAGTATTCAATTAGATTCGAAGAAATCAATATTGTACCAGGACGAATGCCGAATGGTGGCCGATTATTCGTTACAGTTCTAATTTTAACCGCCAGGGCTCCCACGGCTGCGCCAATTGCGCAAAACTGCGCCAAAACGATTTTTCTGCTACATGCTGCTACAAAATGCGTTTTTTCGGAAAAATTGCGCCAAATCGCGATTTTCGGGAAAAAATCGAAAAATTTTTAGGTATTATTTTTTCTCACCTTAAAATAGACATCATTTGTTACATTTTTCCTTTAGTCAACTAATTTTTTACCTTTTGCAGTAGTTTATTAATGAATATTATCTCTACCCTCTCTTAAGAACATCAAATATGGATGAGAAAATTGAGCAGATTGAGCGATGTATCCCATGCTTGTAGAAGAAACAGTGAGACGATTTCTAATATTTTGTAGTATCATAGAGAGAAAAACCATTCATCTTATCACTATTTATGTTAAACATTTTATTTAGTAAGTTTTTCTTGAAATAGATAAAAAGTTTACAACTTCATGGAATGTGGAAAAAAACTTAGCGTTTTTCCTCAGTGCACTTTGTGTTTTCTAATGTTTATGAAATACTAATCAATCTGAAAAATAAATAACGGAACAGATGTTAAAAAGATTTCTGCTCCATTATAACAATTCTTTAAAATTCCTTAAGCCTACTCTCCACGTGCAAGTAAAGAAGCGCATGCGTTCTGCAATCTTTTTGCATCCGCTACAAAAATAGGATTTTTTTCATTTCAACCATTTATAATGTTTCTTCTCAAAGTAAATAAACAAAATTTATTTTTATTTTAAATAAAACATTGTTTGAAAATATATATTTGTTCCCGAAAGGGTTTACAGATGGGCTTTCAAACGCTGTAAAATTAAACATTGAATTGCAGCTTTTTTTCTTTTCTCAATACTCTTTAAGTTCTGTAATCTATATCATATAGCCACTAGCAATTAAAAAACAGAAAACATAAATATAAAGAACAAAATAAGTAAAAAAAATACAGTTAAGTTAGAAAAATCATTAAAAAAAGCATGTATATCTTAATGAATTGATGATCTTTAGCAAACATGTTAAGCAATATTATTAGAGAAAATGGAAATTTTGGTGTGGATGAACGACCTCATAAAAGTACGCTTGCTTAAAGTTTCAGTTTTTCAATTAGATTTAATAGTTATGAAATTATCATGTTTTTTTTTTTCTTTTTCTTTTATTTCGATTTAGTTTCTTTCAGCATCCAATTGCTGTAACCCTAGGGCTCTTAAAATTTAATTGTAACTATTACACAATATTTAAAAGATGTAAAAATTAATTGTTGGAAAAAAACATCATTAGACATTAAATGATAAACATATAATAAAAAGTACATTTTGCTTTTCTATTATAGAACTGAAAAATATAATTTGGTTCTTGAATTTTCTTGCTGCAAACTTATGAAACTCAGCAATTTTCTTTTGGTGCCATTATTACTTCCAAAGCATGTAAGGGAGTATTTAGGATTGAAATTTAAAGCACTATTTCTTAATCAGAAAAATAATAAATATTACTGCAAGTAGAAAATAGGATAGACTTCAAATATATTTTTTGATAAAATATGAAATCATATTTAATTCATTCAAAATTTTACTGTTACTATAATCACAATGATTATACCTAAATAAGTACCATTTAAAAAACAAATTATATTTAATGATAAATAGTTGAACCTTTCATATTAGTTAGTTTTTTCTTATTTTCTTGAAATAATAGTGTTTTAGCTATTACACAAAAAGGAAGGAATGCAATGATTTTTAAAAAGAAGAAAATTTTATGCTTTCTTCCAGCTATTCTTAACTATTAGAAGAAGAAAAAAAACAAGAGAACTTTTTTTTATATAATCCGTTTCTTGAGAAAAGTATTGAAAAACACCTTGATAAGGGTTATTGGTTTAATTAGTCTTACTTTTTGAATATAAAAATAATCCAGTTTTTGAAGGATGACTGACATTTACATTTCCTATAATTTTGAAGACTTGAAAGTGCTCTTATATTTGATGTATGAAAGTAACATTGCTTTAAAACAGCCATTTAATATTTAATAAATAAAGAAAAAAAATCCTCCAAAATGGTACAAAGTTGATATTTTCGGCTCCTAGACTCATACAAAAGTCGATTTCTTCTGCTCCAAACTGATACAAAAGCCCATTTTTTTCTGCTCCAAACTGATACAAAAGCAGATTTTTTTCTGCTCCAATCTGATACAAAGGCACATTTTTATCTGCTCCAAAATCTGATACAAACTCTGTGAGTCCAGTGGGAGCACTGTAACCCTGATAATGAATATTTAGGCTTCTATGCAATTTATTTTTCCTTCCATAATCTTTAGATTCAAAAAGCTAATAAGCTATTTATTAATCATGATTGGTTGAAACTCATTTTTCTATTTTAGATTTTTCAGTGGTAAAATATATATTTATATATATATCAGGGCTCGAAATTTTTTTAAAATTTTACATGCCTTGCCGGCCATGTTTGTCAAAAAAATTTACATGCCCAGAAGTTGTTTTGTTGCAGATTAATAGAAACATTTGAACTTACCGTATAGCATTAATCAGACAAAAAATTAACATCTTTATAGCTGAGTCAAGAATTATTTATCGTTAATCGAAATCATTAAAAAATTACATTAGAAATAAATATTAAATATTACTTATAAGTCGTTACAAGTCAAAATTTTCAAAATTTAAATTGTATTAACAATTTTATTGTTGACATGCATGTCCATCAACATGTCAATTTTGAGCTCCAGTAAGGATGCGATTTTCAATAACGTACGAAATGATAAAGTTTTAGAAAGAAAGATTTGATTAAAAAATTACATGCCCTGCCAGGCATGTAAAGGTAAAAAATTCATGTAGAATCGGAATTTTTACATGCCCCAGGCATGTCAGGCAATACAATTTTAGACCCCTGATATATATATAAACTTACATGTGTCACTTTAACAATAAAAAAGGAAATGAAATGATATGAGTATTTTCCACTTTGATAACATGATGACAACTGCTTTTTCGGTTCTCTATATTTTTCGGAAAATGAATGTATGTTCATAAAAGTAAAAAAAAAAAAAAAGAAGAAAAGAAAAGAAGAAAGAAAAAGAAAACAAAAAATTTCCGTAATCCAGTGGGTCATTCAAAGCAAAATACTCATGCCCCAACCCATTCCTATTTATGAAGATTTTTTCTTTGTTTAGATTTCGAGAAATGTTTGACGCACAGGACATGTGCTGAGGCTGCCATCAGGGGATACATGCAGAAGTGGGGCCAAGACTGCGACGGTGACGAACAAATTAATTGTTTTGACTGGGCACGTCTGCACAAATCAGGCCCCCAAGCCTGTAACTCCACCTGGGTACTGAATTCCAGCTACTGGTCGAAGTTCCGTGCTTGTTACCAACACACATGACGCACAGTTGTCTGTACTTTGTTTGAAAATTAAAATTATTTAACGTTTCTCTGCTATTTATTTTTGTTCGTAGTAAACGAGAATCGGTTCTAATGAAATCATGCGATATTGGAAGCGATCTCCTATGATATGACATCAAGCTCCAGCATCTAGCTACAGTTAAAATATTTCTCTGTGTGTCAGGGGCGTAGCTAGGTAACCAAAGGCCCCGGGGCAAAAAATAAACTAGAGCCCCCGTTTGTTCCGTATTCGTCGTGTTCCGAATTCGACGTACTCCAAATTTGTCGTAATTAGGGATGTAACGAATAGTGATTTGGCCAAATTAGCCGAATACCGAATATTCGGCCACTTCTTCCAGGCCGAAGCCGAATATTCGGTCATTTCTTCTAGGCCGAAGCCCAATATTTAGCCAATGTCTTAAGCCGAATACCGAATATTCAGCGGCCGAATATTAAACTTTCTAGAAACTCATTGTAATAGAAAGATTTGTCAAATTTAAAATTATTCACAAAGTCAAACACCAATTACACACAATCTATGATGTATGATTTATTTCTGTTTGTTAAGAAGCTAAAACTATTTAAAATTAATCTATTTTCCCTATTGTTTTGAATGTAATAAAACTAAGAATTTCACCCACAAGTGGAATAGAAACGACAGGATTTATGGTAGTAGCATTATTTTACTAATTTACTTAATTAGCATTATTCTACTAATTATTTAATTCAAATGAAAGAACTAATATTGCTTAGTGAACTTTTACCTTGCTCAAAACTGTTTTATGAAGATATTTTAAAAGTTATAAAAGTTAATTATTTTTATTTTTTAGAGTTTTTTACATGCCTATCTTTAAAAGATCTATTAAAACTTAATACACTTAACTGGAATATATTTTTATTTTCAAAAACCCCAATAACTTATGCTATTTTAGTATTCATGATATATTCTAGGCTTTTCACATTTCTCTCTTACCCAATATTCACAATAAATCAGTCTACCCAAACAAAGTCTGACTTCCACTTCGTTTTAATAATAACGAAATAAATTTCTCATATTCTCCATCATAATTAACTATTGCCAAGGTTTGAAAAAAGTAGTTTTTTTCTAAATTATTTTTACTTTTTAAAACTATATAGTAATGTATTCTTTTGAAATAATAATATTACAATTTTAAATGTTTAAAATCTGCAAATTTCTTAATTTTTTTACATTTCTACTGTAGCAGAACTATTCGGCCCAATAGTACATCAATATTCGGCCAGGCCGAATTTGATCTTACCCAGTATTCGGCCATTCCGAATATTCGGCTAGGTGATGAAATGACTATTCGGTCGAAGGGCCGAATACCGAATAGTGGCCGAATATTCGTTACATCCCTAGTCGTAATACAGATTCGTCGTAATACAGTTGACTCCATAGTAAAATTAAAAACCAAATACAAATTGTAAGTTATTTAAATGAACAAATTAAAACTATTTTGCGAAAATAAAAGAAAATATCTACCTGTTACCGTTCAAAAAATACAGTAATGTGACAAACAGCGGAAGCATGTTAATAGGGTCCCGTTGAGCACCCCGCAAGTTTCAAACAAAGATGTTGGGAATTTCAATGTATTTTTTCAAATAAGTTGCATTATTAAAATCGCGTTCCTAGAATATGGTTTATTTATATTCCGAATGTGGGAGACATTTTCACTCGTTCAATTTATAGTTTCTAAGTCAGAGTCCGAGGGGCCCCTTGAGCCTGGGATCCCCGGGGCACTGCCCCGTTTAGCCCCTCGGTAGCTACGCCACTGCTGTGTGTGTACGTGCTTTCTTTTTTCTTCGTTTTTTGTAAATTTGCCTTTTATCTGTACCACAGCTTCTTAACCAATTGAAGCACGAGTTTTTTCCGGAAAAACTGGTAAAATCTGGTAAAATACGAGTCTTTTTTTTTGACAGAAAATGAATATGTAGGTATAGTATAAATAGTTTTCGGCAATTTCAGTTGTAGGGGATGACTAGAAAACAGGGGCTGGGGGGAAAGTTATATAAAAAAAAATATTATGCAAACGAATCTCAGACGGGTACTAAAGATAAAATCATGCGAGATACAAGATCGCCCGTGTGAGACACGGGCACGTGCATATTTGGCCGTAACTTTCGCCCTTGTATGACACGGGCAAATGCATTAAGGGGTTAAAGAGCTAGTTTTAGAGCAATTTGGAAGTACCTAAATATCTAAAACTAAATATCGAGATGCTATGGATATATATTGCATATTTGTCACAAGCGGCTAGATGCTTATTACGCAGTTCGTCTTTTTATTCAAAGTAACCACCTTCGGCGACTTTTGCGTGGCTCGCGGGGTGCTGACGCAATTCATTGGTTTGCTGCGTGGAAAGAGCATTATCGCTTTTTGAAACATTGTGTTAATACAAATTTTTTTTAAATGTTTTAAAAGCATTGTTGCAACATGCAACAATTAAAAATTAGTTCACGGGTAAAAATTGCTATTTTTATCCAATAAATGGCAACATCATTGTTTTCTAAAAATCATACAAAATATTAAATAACTTTTTTTATAATTAATGCATGAAAAATTGGGTTCCAAGGTGCACAACTACGGCAAAATCCACACTATACCAAACTTTATATTTCTAGTCATTACCGTTTTCCCGAGATGCGTATCACAAACGATGATACTCAAAATTTTTTTTCAATTATATGTACACGTATGCTATTTTTAAACGTTCGGATGCATAAATCTTTCTACAGGTTCATTACATGCGAGCAGTGAGTATACATAGATGCATACGCTTGGAGAAAATAGAATTACGTGAGCATTTGCGCATGTGCAAATGTATCTGCATGAATTAATGTACTCTGTATGCATGTATGTTTTTATTTCCGAATCTTCACCTATATGAATGTTATTTTCAAAGTATTGCGAAACTCGTAGTTTTAAGTTCCCAATAGTAAAAACTAAAATTCTTGGGAAATTATTTATTCAAAGGAAAGTCTTAACAAAACTTTAATGGGCCCTACTCTTTTTAAAAGTAAATTGTTTACAACAATATTGAAAAACATTGGTGATTTCTAAGTATACTTTAAAATGCTTGTCTAAAAATCTCAAACATTTACTTTTCATACTGAAAATTTTCTTTTCTTTTATTTTTCATTATTATTTAATCGTCATCCTTTACTGGGTTCATATTATTCTTTTTTTTTCGGCTCGGCCTTCGAACAAAACTATGTTTGACCAAAAAAAAAAAAATCTTAGGAATTCTTGAGTGGCATTAAAACCAGAACGTTGCAAAAATTTTTTTCAAATTTATAGCTAGCATATTCAGTTTAGTACTGAATAAAACCAAAAATAGTGAAATAAGGGCAAGTTTTTAATATTTTAAAAATTGTTAAAATTATAATTTTTACTAAAAATGTTCTAATGGTGTTGTTCTTAAGTAAACGCATGAAATTATTTGAGGAACATAATAATTGAAACAAAATTTTTATTAAATCACCGAATTACGTTGTTTGGCACAAATTTTTTCACATTCGCTTCTATAGAAACATCAATGATGTTATTTCCTAAGAAAAAGTCTGTAGCAACTATATTGGCACATTTCCAAAACCGATCGCGAAACCATCTAGTAATATAAGCATTCACATCTTGAGCCATGGCTCTCAGTCCTCCATATTTGTCTATCAGCACTCCAGAAGTGGTAGGAGTCAGCTCCGCCATTGCTGACCACACTCCTCTGTGTCTAAAGTGGCACATATTTCTATCCAGAAACTCTTCCAATTCAGGCCTCGTCTCCTTATTACCCCAGAAGTGGAAGACTCCTGGATAAAGCAAACTGCTTTCGATGCCTTGCTTGGAAGCATAACCAACCAGTAACCTCTTATTATTCCTCCAAAGTTCGTTAAGCGATACGGAATATTCGTACTTATTAGGAATCATGTAATGTCCCAATGTGGATACGATCATGTTCATCAAATCCTTGTGTCGCTCGTCGACCCAGCTTTCAATGAAACCCATGTAAAACAGGTGAAAATCTATTATGACAATTTCGTTGGTATTGTCAAGAAAACGCTTCACTTGCGCCAACACCTCCCTCACCGTGTTGTTAGTCCTTAAGATGTTGTGGGTAATCCAGAATTTTTCCTTGCTGCCAGCAACATGCTGGAAAATGACTCGGAAATCCAGAAACCTGTTGCCGTAGACCAGCTGGTTGAAGACGTCCTCCTCGTGGCAGATCTGGTACCTGATTTTGGCAGTGTTCCTGTCTGGTCTGTAAGGTTCGTAACTCCCCGCGTTGTGAGTTCCTGGCAACATGAGATCTTTGAGCGTTTTGTTCCCAATCACTTCACGCATTTCGCTCATCCAGTGAGGTCTAGCTCTGATGCAGGACTTGGCTACCAAGCGATTTAAGTTGATATAACCTATAAAGAATCAAAATCAAAAGTGAGGAAAACTTTGGCGGTAAAAACATATGAGCCACCTAGAAGCAAAGGGATGTAAGGGTACACATTCGCACCAAGGCAGACGACAATGGGCGACAGCTGCAAAAACTTTCAGCTCTCGTGATTGGTTCTACAGAATTTGGTGATCACACCCTCTTGTTGATTGATTGGATTTTTTTTATTGCTTCATTAAAAGTTGCTTTGGATCGTGATTTCAGGTGCGGATGCAGGAGAGAGGCAATAGGGAAAGCCCCTTCCTGAGCGTCTAGTAGTACTGCAGATACTTCGTGATTTTCCTCTTTCGGAATAAATGTTCAGGGCGAAAGGTAAAATCACAAAGTAATTTGCCCCTTTTCAGCAAAATCCAGCACACGTGATTTACTGATGTCACTTAGGAACTGTCCATAAATGATGTCACGCTTTTTTCCCACACATTTGACCCCCCTACCTCCTTGTCAGATTTCATGCTATGTTGCATAAGCATGATGTCACACTTGTTGTTACCCCGTCCCCTCTCTTTGTCACACTTTGTCACAATTTCACGAACGCCCCTCCCCCCTCGATGCGTGACATGAATGATCCCTTAGAGCTGAGAACTCTTCGCTATTAGTTTCATAATCATCTCGTACGACAGGCGCAGTATTGCCATCGCCTTTGGTGTGAATCCATCATAAGCGACAAGCCTGAAAATTTGGAGGTAATACTGCAATTATAGGATAAATATTTTCCTGCTATTGTGGTAAGAAGTATTAATGGCTAGTCAGCGTGGTTTAGAATGACTGTTAAATGGAAGTTCCCACATGATTCGAACTTGGCACTCGTTTAACTTAATATCTTTCAACTTTGGCAACTCGCCACAACACAAGAAAGAAAAAGCCAGGCTTACGTGTAGGAACTACGTAATGATCTTAATGGTTGTAAAATGGCTGAAGACGCCATTTTCAACGAGTTTTTCGCATCAACAATCAACAATTAAAAATTTTTCTTGGAAAACATTGAAGATAAGATTTTTCTTCTGTCTCAAAATTAAACACAAGGTCAACTTCGTTCAACAGTACTTAATTGTTCTCAACAAGGAATTAAAAAATTGCCTTATTATTATTTTTTTTTTCATGAGTGAAAATTATTTATGCTGAGTAAAAATAACTGAATAAATTTATGATGAGCTTTCAACAGGAAATGAATTTTTCTGATAGTAATATGAAAAGAAACCATTTACTGACAACAACATCCACATTTTCCAGCACTCAATTGAATTCTAAATGCTCTAAGTTAGTTATCATTTAGAGCTTAACTTACTTTGTATAGAAAAATGCATTGTTGAAATGACAAAATTGAAATGTGCAACTCCAACACTTGGAATATAAGGATCAAATTTGCGTCTACAATTGAGGTAATCAAACATGGTAAGGCACAAAAGAGAAATGAAATCATGCTCTTTCAGTTCTAAAATAGCATAAAAAATAATGGTGCAACGACTTATTCTACTTAAGTGCTCGAACAATTTTTACTCTCAAACTACTCTGTCCATTCTAATTGAACTTTTAGCAAAAAGAATATTTGGCACGACTTCATCGCTTACGATAAAAACATTTTATACCTGATAATACCTCAAAGGAAAACCTCCCTTTTGCAGATAGCTTATTTATTTTCTGTTGGAAGCTCAATCAATGAACCCTTCTTCATTACGGGCAAACCCTTCCAGCCTTGACTACTCATTAAAAGCAATTTTCGCTGCACAAAGGAGGAATTTAAGGAAAAGTTTTCCTAACGGTTCTAGAAAAAGGTATTTTCAAATATTTCTCTTAATTCAGACGTCTCCGTATGCTTATCAATTTATTTCACTTCCATTTAGAACAAAAATTTGGCAATGAGAAGAATTTTTCTTTTAAATAAATATACATTCTAAACTATGATTTACTATTGGAAAAGGATTAAACTTCTCATTGATTAATTTCTTTACAGGCACATGTATAATAACTTTTGTGTGGGTTTTTATGAGTTAAATGTTTAATAAACATACAGCAAAAACAAGTGCTTTTATAATTTTAGCATAAAAACGTGAAGTAGTGGTTACCTATCCAGTAACCAAGGCATCCATCACTGAGTTTATTGTCGATGAATGTGATTCTAGGAAAAGGTACTCGAGTTTTGTAGTATCCATCTGGATTCGACCTCGTCGGAGCAATTTCCAATGGGTCATTGCTTCCTTCTGCAGGATCATGATTGAAAAGTCCAACCCAAGAGGTAGGATCTTCGTTCATGCCCGGCGGCGCGTCAAACCAATTCAGTTCCAGCAGTCTCTCGGTAATGACGCCATCTACTGTGTGAGAAGCCAACGAAGAAACACTCAGTAACACTCGAGGCCCTGTAACTTTATCTTCGACGTCTGAAGGTGGGGGGAAAAAGAGAAAAGATGATGATGAACCAACTTTATTTGATAAGAGAAATTTCTTAAGATCATTAATGATAACTTTTTCGTCTTTGAAACTGAAAAGTATGATTTTCATCATAACACGTTGAGGACGGCGTGTACCACCGGTGGCTCACATGCGAATAGTTTAACTTGCGGCGTGTACCACTGGTGGCTCACACACGAATGGTTAATTTGGTGGCGTGTACCACTGGTTGCTCACACACGAATGGTTAATCTGGTGGCGGGTACCACTGGTGGCTCACACACGAATGGTTAATCTTGCGCCGTGTACCACTGGTGGCTCACACACGAATGGTTAATCTTGCGGCGTGTACCGCTGGTGGTTCACACACGAATGATTAATCTGGTAGCGTGTACCACTGGTGGCTCACACACGAATGGTTAATCTGGTGGCGTGTATCACTGGTGGCTCACACACGAATGGTTAATCTGGTGGCGTGTACCACCGGTGGCTCAGACACGAATGATTAATCTTTCGGTGTGTACCACTGGTGGCTCACACACGAATGGTTAATCTTGCGGCGTGTACCACTGGAGGCTCATACACGAATGGTTAATCTGGTGGCGTGTACCCCTGGTGGCTCAGACACGAATGATTAATCTTGCGGCGTGTACCACTGGTGGCTCACACACGAATGGTTAATCTAGCGGCGTACCACTGGTGGCTCACACACGAATGGTTAATCTAGCGGCGTGTACCACTGGTTGCTTATATCAGCTATAGTCTTTTAACACTTTTTTGTTAGATGAAAAAAACTTCATGTGGTTAAAAATAGCTTTTTTATAGTAAAATTGAAAAGCTTGTTTTTACAAGTAACAAAAATCTGCGCCGTCCTCAACGCGTTAAATATAATTTAAAGCAGAGATCTGGAGTGGAGCTTTAAAGCAGCAGGAGCGCGAAGCCGAGAGGCAACGGGATTTTGCTCTGCACTAAAGCTGGAGCAAAAAAAAAAAAAAAAAAGTTGTGCTTACGAAAAAATTTTTTTCGTAAGCACAACTTTTTTATGTTTATATATAAAGAAAGAAAAAATTCTTTTGATTCTTTCCGCACTGAAAAGTCAGAAATAAAAAATTGGTGTAACTTAATAAAGATCTAGTTAAGAAGCAAAAGAGTTTAAAGAAAGTACAGTAGAGTCTAGATAATCGGAGGTAATGTGGAACAAGGGTACCTCAAATAATCGAAAACTTGGTTAACACGTGAGTCGGTTAGTCGGGCTCGGATAACCGCGGCAGGCGCGGCTGTACTGTACATGAACAATAGGTGGCTTGTTTGATGTTGTTATTCGAAAACCGACAACTTTTCATCTGCTTTCTTCAAACTTTTTAAAATTCTTTATTTGAATTCAAAATAGGTATTGGTATTTAAAAACAATTTTTGATATACCATTATAAATATTTATAAACAAACCAAGATTTTTCCCCAGTTTGGCAAACTTTAGAGAACATGTTCGACCAGAAGATGAAATCCGATTTTATGTATTTATTTATTTATTTATTTATTAGCCGCTTTTTTTCTCGCCCCTTTTCCGCTGTATCACCAGGCGAAAAAAAAAATTTTGATTTTTTTTTTTTTTACGGCCCAGCCTTAAGTCTATCTCTAAATATTATTCTTCATCGTATCACTCAACATCTCTTTTGGAGCAAACTCTGGTTAAAAACTAATTTCAGAAGTCGTACTGCAAAAACCGCAGAGGCAAAAAGGCAAAAGCATGCTCTCTAAAACTGGCTTTCGAACATCTATTCGGGAAGATTTTTAATTACTATTAAAATATTAAAAATACTCGTCGACTCTAATGCAAATTTCAACGTACTACCAGCTGAGTATGTATAAATTTGACTCTCATTTTAACTAAAAATCCATTAAAAAATTATGCATTTAAGAAAGAGAATTTCGAACGTGCGTGTGCGCCTTTTTTTTTTTTTTTTATTTAATTTTGTTTTTTCTGGAGAAAACACTAAAAGCGACCAAGTAACAAATGTATGAATGACTCAACAAGCATAAGTTACGAAAAATCCTCAATATGTATTGGAAAAAGTTTAGCGATGAAAATTTCGTAGCCAAAGTTTTTTAGGTACAGACAAAATAGAAAATAAATAAATATACAGATTATGTACACTTTTATAAATATTTGAACTGCGTACATCAATATTTTTAAACGAAAACAGCACAAACACTTTGACTTTAAGATCGTATAAAGACAAACTGATTAAAGAAACGCAGAATTATTAAAGTATTATGTATCAATTTAAACGCGTATCGTAGTAATTGGAAGAATCTTACCAATTCTCTGGGATGTGACCCAACATTTAGCTCCGCTATAGGTAAAGTGAATGATCACAGTCCATACGATAAATGTAAACATCAACTTTTGCAGAGGTAGCATTCCTCCACCTTCCAGACTAATAAAAAAAAAAAGGAAGTGCATAAAAACAATGTAACCTATTAATAAAAATTTGGAAGAAAAAAAAAACGGTATTTTTCATTTCAATTGATCCACATCCCTTTGTCCAAATTTCGAGCTCTCTCATCGCTTCTCAACATTTTTAGTACTTCTTCTCAATATGTTGTGACCCCCAAAAGAGGACTATATATATATATATATATATTTATATATATATATATATATATATATATATATAAAGCCTTCAGGCATCCCCTCGCTTCTTCACGTAAAATAAACAGTTAAGTGGAAAACCAAACAAACTGTTGCATAAATAATTAGTGATTAACTATTTCAAGCAACTGGGTATTACTGGATTTTATAAGGTACTTATTACTTTGTGATAATGATTTTTTTGAAACGTGATTATATTTTTAAATATTTTATTTAATGAAAGGATGTTTCGTATACCGGTCTCATTTTTTGGTCATACTGCGATCCCTTTTATACTTAAGCGCACCTTCCAGGTTGAGAGAAATGAACAAGATGTTTTCTTTCAAGCAAAGCTTTTTTTCACTTGTGCCATTTTCTTCCTTGGTTTCGTCACTAAAGGTTTGCTCCCTAGTTTATATGACAGTGCTGGGGGAGAAAAAAAGAAACACTCATAATTACTCAGCCATCATGCGCTCTAGAAAAACAGGTTAGGTGTCAATCGACATCGGATAAAGTCCTCTTTTAAATTATTAAAATAAAAAAAATCAACAAGGGGCTGTATACATATAATAAAATAATTTTTATACTAAAAAAAACCGAACCGACTTCACATTAAAAATTGCGCTAAAAAGTGAAAAATAAATTCATTCTTTAAACAACATCGATGTGACTTTTAAACATAGTTTTGGAAGTCGGTGCAAAATTAGGATAGATAAAATCTTTTGTAATCATGAATCAATTACAAATATGTATATTTTCGCAGAATTAGCAACAGTTACAATATGAAGTAGCAAATGGTATAATGGTAATTAGACCCATAATTTTGCACCGACTTCTAAAACTGTGTTTAAAAGTCACATCGATGTTGTTTAAAGAATGAATTTATTTTTCACTTTTTAGCGCAATTTTTAATGTGAAGTCGGTTCTGTTTTTTTTAGTATAAAAATTATTTTATTTTATTCTTTTTAGTGTAAATA
Organism: Octonoba sinensis; assembly: GCA_038502835.1. Lineage (NCBI taxonomy): Eukaryota > Metazoa > Arthropoda > Arachnida > Araneae > Uloboridae > Octonoba > Octonoba sinensis. The sequence continues at coordinate 70,882,859 of CM076604.1, forward strand.
CAGTTTGTATGTAAATACTCTTATTTTTCCATATCAAAGATCATAACGTCTTTGAAAGAAAGGCACTAAAACTAATCATTTGTATTGTAAATTCCTTTTTGAAGTCGATTTTAGCAAACAAACTGATTGGATTAATTTTTGCCACAGAGAAGCCTTCAGTCAAACTCTTGCTGTAATTGCTTTTAATATTATAGTCTATGACAACAAACATGTTTTTAACAATGACTTTTATATTTATTAATAGATTTCCCAACAAAGAAAAATCAAGTCAAGCCTTTCCAATTACAATAAAAAATACTTATTCAGGGTTCGTACGCTTTTGGCAAAACCAAAAATAAGGACTTTCTAAGGACTTTTTAAGGACCTACAAAAAAATTTAAGGACCTCACAAATTTTTCACAATATACAAACTGTTATGTTTATTTCAAAAGGAAGCATTATTGAAAGAGGAAATTGATTTAACATCGCATTTGTATGAGGAACACAACACAAACACTTTTATGGAGCTCTCTTTGTCTTGTTGCTTTTCTAATGTCCAATACAGTCAGGGAGTGAATTATTATTGGAGCTAGTAATAAGAAGCACACGGCACTATAAGCAAGTGAAAAATTATCAAAAATGGTTAATGCTATAAAATACAAGTTAAATGAAAAACAATTTAAATTAAAAAAAATTGTTAAAGAAAACGCTGCACTTTGTCTTGAGAATTTGTGTTTAATTAAGATTTTTTTTTTTCATTTTACTTAACTTATGTTGCCAGCATCTCAATTTAGGCTTACTTAAATTTTTATCTCTGACATAAATAAGTTTTTACAATTATTTAGAAGAGCTTACAAAAATTATGAAAAAAACTTTTTCAACTTGAGAAAAATATTTCATTTTGGAAACAACATACAAATGACAAGAAGTTCCGTCTAGAACTATACGAGCCTACTTTCCCGTATACACCAAATTCAAATTTATAATCTAGCTATCTCTTTCTCTCTCTTTCTTATTTATCTTTAGTTCTAATTATTGAAAATATACCTTTTTCAACGGATAATACATATTCATTCACTCACTCATTCATTCTTTCATTTATTCAGCCATGCATTTATTCATTCATTCGTTACCTCATTCAAGTGTTTATTCATTCATTTACGCATTCATGTATTTATTCACTCATTTATTTATATTTTCATTTATTCAATAATTTATTCATTCATTCTTTTCCTCATTCATTTATTCATTGATTTATTCTTTCACTCTTTCATTTATTCATTCATTCATTATTTCACTCATTGAGTCACTGAGTAATATCCTTGAAAATCCCGATCAAAAAATTTCATAGCAAAATAGGCTCGTACGTTCTGGATAAACTTTCTATTTCTACATGTTCTACGTTATAAGAGCTTTCCGATAAAGTTTATTCCAAGCAAATCGGTCCGTTAGATCAGGATTTATATAGGGTTGAAATTTCCCCATAAGCTCTGTGTTAATTTTTTGAACTGTTCAAAAATGAACAAAAATTGTTCAAATCAATATTTTACGCCAAGAACTTCTTCCAGTGAGCTTGTTCATGGGAACTTATATCTTGTACCCAGAGTTTACACCATTTGCTTCATTTTCACCCATAGGCGCTAATGTTAAAATTTTTTGAACTGTTCAAAATTGAACAAAAAATTGCTCAAATCAATCAAAAAAAGAATCAATCAAGTAAAATATGGAAATGAGATGTCCTCGCCGAGATCTTTCGAATGCAAAAAGAATTTTTTCAATCGGACAATTCGTTCAAAAGTTATTAGGGGGGGACAGACCGACAGACCGACAGACAGACAGACCGACAGACAGACCGACAGACAGACAGACCGACAGACCGACAGACACACTTTTTCCCCATCTCAATACCCTACTTTCAAATTTTTTATTTTACAATCTTTATTTAATTACTTCACTTATTTTTGACTTTTCTTGATTTTTAACGATATTTTCACGATATATTAAGCCTTCTTTCATGCTTTATTATTTTTTTTTTTACTTTTACGGGAAAGTAGGCTAAAAAATGGAGCTTATTCGCTTAAAACTTTACCCTCATTATACATTACCCTCATTATGCATGAGGATACATTACCCTCAAATAGTAACTACCAAAATTTAACTAAAAGTTTCAAAAAATTGAACAATATTTTTAAATAAAAAATAAAACAAGCAGACTACAGGCTGCAAATACTAAAACGATTGTCAACTTTTTAAATAATTGATATATTTACAAGATGCAAAAAGATAGAAGTCCCAGAAGCTGCGTGCAATTTTCGGCGAAGCACGTGCTAGATGTTAGCAAGTTTCCGAAAAATAGGCTTTTACATTTTCGAGTTATAAGTTATGAAAATTCATGTAAATTAATACATGTCTTTTTAAAAAGTTTCTTCAAAAATTTTCTTGTTTTGTAGTACAATCCCTTTAGATAAAAATACTTGTACATCAGCTTGAAAAATTGGATCTTTATGCAAAAAATCGAATTTTCGAAGTTCACAAAAAAAAAAAAAAAAACAGAAAAACTAGGGGAAAAGGGAGCATTTGGCAACTACGGTGTATAGGTTTAAGAAGAGGTCGATTCCTTCAATTTACTGCAAATTAAGAAATTTCACGAGATACAAATTTTGATTAACACAGCAAATATCCATCATCTCCCACACAACAAAACCCCACAGCTAACAATCGTGAAGCCAAATTGCTTGATAAAAATTTACTAAATATTAAAACATTACTTTAAAACAAATTAATTTTTTAGATATATATTTTATTTGATTTAAAAAAAATAATGGGAGAACAAACTGTTTAGCGAAAGATCAGCTAAAAAGCGATCGGGAGAGTTGGCAATTCGCCGCTTATTATAGTGTACGATGTAAGAAAAATGATAATAAAAATAAATCATTCTTTTACCTTTAACAGTATAAAGAAGCGATAATCATACATGCAATTGGTCAAACGCAAAAAAAGCTGAAAATTTGTTTTTCCCTACATATATTAGTTAAATGTATCTTTTATTGAGCTAGATGTCAACAATATGCATCTTTCAAGTATTAACCCCCCCCCCCCCCCCGCCCCTTAAATTAAAAAAAAAAACTTCAAAAGCAATATTTATTTACTGATTACTTGTTAAGAGTTGCTCCCACTTGCTTTATTGATAACTGTTTAGAATGTAGATGATTTAGTAACAATTTTCATGCAAAAAAATATTTATTTACTTTGAAACTAAATTTAATAAATAGTATCGAATCCCAAATTTAAAATCCTGAAATTCGGCTCTTTTTCAAAAATTCCCGATTTTTGTTTGTTCATAAAAAATTTTCCCCTTGAGTCCTTAAAAGTCCGTTTTTCAAATGTTATTCCTTTTTCTTTTCTCTTTTAAAAGCAAAATGAGGGAACTTGTGTGATTTATTTTTCTGTGGTCTTAAATGGTGCCCAGTTGCTGGGCACCATTGCATTTTGTACAAATGCTTGTGTTTTGATTCGACTTCTCTTACTAATATTTTAACTTTTTTTTTAGATGTAGCTCGATTTTCCTTTTCATACTATTGCAGGAAATAGCGAATTGGGAGCTGCCGTGTGGGTGGGTACAAGTTAATTTTAACTGAATTGGATGCTGTAGTTTGAAGCATTTTATCAAAATCCATGAACCTTTTCTTTTTGTCAAAATATATAACACATCAATTTACTTATAACTTTTCAAAAAAATTAAAAAAACAAGAGTTAATTATTTATTTACCATTTGAGAAAGCACTGAAATTTGTAGTAAAAATGCGATGATGTTTATGTAAGTCCGCCATTTTTGGTCCTGTCAATCCGCCGTTTTGGGTCTGTCCGAAAGCCGCGATAGTACCGGACCCGAGCAAACCAAATTTGAGGTTCGATTACGTAGTTGAAGTGAAAGAAGTTTGATTCTTGTGAAGAACACAAAACATAGCAAAACAAATAGAGCGCATGTTTACCTTCTTAGTTTAACAAAAAAAGATAATAATAATAAGCACCTGGAATACAAAATAAGGACTATTTAAGGACTTTTTAAGGCCTTAAAAATGAAAATGAACATTAAGGACTTTCTAAGGACCTTTAAGGACAGTACGAACCCTGTTATTTTTCACCCGTAACGTTTTTTCTGAAAAACAAATGTAGTAAAATTGATTTGCGATATTTGAGTTAAACGACCCTCTATCGATTAAAGAAAAAAATCATCAAAATCGGTTCATTTAGTCAAAAGTTCTGGATGAAAAAACAAAAAAAATACCAGATTTCTGCCTATAACTTTTTTTTAAATTATCGAATATGGTCAAACGAAGATACGGGACCTATGGGAAACCACACCCGATCGATTAAAAAAGGAATCATGAAAATCGGTTCATCCGGTGAGAAGTTATGAGTGGACAAACAAAAACAAAAACAAAAAAAAAAACGACATACATACAGTATGAATGTATAACCTTTGTGTACGAATGTTCCTTTGTGAAGTCGGTTAAAAATGAACACTAACATCAAAAACCAAACTAGAATGCCTTTGACAACAGGATTAAATTCAGTGTGCCCAATTTAGCCAGAACACCAAATTTGAGTACAATCTGACCAATAGAATCGGAGATATTGACTATTCATCAAAGTTTAAGTTTAAACCACTGTATGAAATAATAATTTTCAGCTTTCCGAAGAAATAAATATTCCAATAAGATAAATGTATAATATTTCAGTACCCATAATCAAGATACTAAAATTCAATTTCAAGGCTTTAATGGACAAAAATCCATTTTTATCGCTTTCTCTCTTTCGCGGTATTTTTCTTCTCTTCTGTTCAAATTTTACAACCCCATTCTATAGGATTTTTTTTTATAATGAATATAATTCTCGTGAAGTTCTGACCGAAAACTTACGTGAATGAGTTCTGACGTGAACTTCTGACATGACCTTTAGCTTATTTATCAATGAATGAAAATTCTTTAATAAGTTGTTCAATGTTGCTTTCAATTTTATAAAAAAAGTACAAATGTCATAGAAGCCCGCAACAGCTCAACGCATCGTAGCTATGCTGAAATAGGCGCATGTAAACCAGTAACAAATACAAGAGTATGCAAATATAAAAATAAATAAACAAAACAAAAGAAGTGAATCTACTTGCATGAGGCCAATTATCACATTAGGAAGCTTGTCTTGGCAACACCACCCATTGAGTTACGCGGGAACGATGCTATTTCTGCTTTTTCCATCAAGCAGGTTTCGTTTTGGCCATGACCCACACTGATAGTCGGACACTTCACTAAGTAGGAGACGACCTGAGGTCATGGAGCCAATGACGATTTGTTCTAAGAGACATCGCTTTTGTATCGGACGATTGCGAAAGAACACAACTTTTCTACTATTTTATTTTACTTTTTCAAACGTGCAATCAACTGTGCTTTAAACTACCGTTTGAGACAGATTAAACAGTTATCTGCAGTTAATCGAGATGGAGGCGATTAATTCGAAACTGGCAGAGCGACAACTAAACTTCCTGATTCCAACGCCAAGAGGAACTGGGTAAACAGTGGTTTTAGGTCTTGTTTACATTCGGATAAACTTGAAGTTTGTATCTTATTATGAAATTAATCATACAGGTATGAATTTTTTTTTATAAAGAATTTCTTAAACGTTTTAGGCTTTTATTTGATTAATCGTTTTTTTTTTAAATATTTTTATCCGTTGTGATTAAACAAAATAAATCTCATAATATTTGTATTGAGTAGATGATATCATTTTATTACTACGTTTGCAAGCGTGGTTCCCCCTAGGACCCTAAGATACTGTGAAAAATTATCCACAAGAAGTTTAATATTGGTTGAACTATTTCTTTCTAAAAAAAAATGAAACTATTGGTAACTTTAATTGGGGGTAACAAAGTGACGCTTTAATTTTATACCATATTTATATTAACTTAAATTAACTATAGATACTTTGGTAATTTATATATATTTAAATATTTTTCTGTTAATTGATTCATTCTCGCAAAAAGGAATAAAACGATATTTTAATACACTGCTTTAATACACAACTAAACTTTACTCTTTCTTTTCTTTACTTTATTTCTCTAAATTTTTCTCTGCCCCGAGTTTTCAGTTTCAGAAACGGAAGCCAGAAATATTGGTACCGCTCATTTCTATTTTCCTAACCTTATAAATAAGGCAATGGAAGGAAAAAAAAAACCTGTAGAAAAGCAAACTCCTTGAAGGAAAATGAAATTTGTTTGTTATACATTTCAATGAAAATATTAGTAGGTACCATGGTAGTTTGATGCAAAGCAACGCATAACATTTTTAGGTACAGTGCGGGAAAGGGGGAGGACGAAACGCTCGAAATTACTCTGCCATCATACGCTCTAGAAAGTCAGGTGTCAATCGTCATAGATTAATGTCTTCTTTTAATTTATTGGAATAAAATTTCGATAAGGGACCGTATTCATATTAAAATGAGTGCCAACTTTTAAATTCTAAATAGAACGCCCTATATTTGGCAACGTAAATGTGTTCATCGTGCTCAAATTAGTCTGTATACCAAATTTGGCTGCATTCTGTTCATTAGAACAGAAATTATTAACGAAAAACAATTAAAAGTAGTTGAAATTACTACTTTTAAGGCGCATGTTTATCATTTATCAAGCAACGAAAATGAATCTAGGGAAACACAGTGAAATAATTTTGTTCATTATTTTCACAATAAATGTGTTTTGGAGTTTGCATTTTATACTTTGATTTGTGCATGGAGTACATTATTTCAGATAAGATGATATATGTCATGTGCCTCTAGTGTAGTGTCCAAATACGAAGGAGTGTTTCGCTTTCCCCCATTGTACTTAACGTCAAATCACGCACCTCAAAAATTTGCCATAGTCGACTGAACCAAGGCTGAACTTGATGCAGTTAACTGTTACTGTACGATCAAGTTCAGCCTTGACTGAACATGCGAAATAGACATTCGTTTTCTTTTTTTTTTTCTTTTTCATTTTAGTTAAGGATTGATTATATACATTATATTTAAGAAAGTTACTTATCCCGTATTATGGAATATCGCGAGAAAATTTTAATTGCTTTTCTATCTTCATACCTAGTGGAAAGGGGTTTCAGAGCAGTTGCCAATCTCCTAAGAAAAAGAAAAGAAACAGACTGGACATCATTAACCGAGGAGATTTGAGATTAAGCCTAACTAAATTGATGCCAAATGTTGATAATTTATTATTAAAGCATATGTTCATCCCTCCCACTAAAGGCCTTTATTTATTGCTTAGTTATTTTATTAACAGATACTAAATTTTAATTTGATCCGTTTTAATTTGAATTTAATAATAAATGTATAAAATTAACATGTTTTTTTTTTTTTTTTTTTTTAAAGTTTTTCACACTACTCTTCACTACATTTAGAAATTTAAATCTTTCACAGTGAGTAGCGCTATACCAGCTGTCAAAAATACATTTGAAGGGATGAATTTACAAAAAATCAATATCAGGTAAACAGGAGGTCTATCCAAAACCGAAAAACATGGCAAGTACGAGACAAAAAAGTTTGGGAACCTCTGGTTTAGAACACGGGGTTGTGACCTCACCCTTTTTTCTTTTATTTTTTGTTCTTTTCTTATTTCAATTTATAGCCGAAAATTGCATGCAATGGTCGTTTTCTATCAGAAGGAATTATCGCATCCTTTCAAGCTTGATGTCATTGCAAAGCCCGCAAAGAATTGTTCTAGAAAGAGGTTTGCGCTGCGAGCTAAAATTCAAAGCCTCAAAAGTAATTAGAAAAGAAGTTATGAGGGTTTTTCTTTGTAATTCGAAATTATTTTTTCAGGGTAATTACCTTGCTGCTGTTAGTTTCTGCAAGATACAAAATTTCGTCTTGGTGTTTTACTGTGAATGAATAATAAATAAAAATTAATTATACTAAAAATTCATTAATTTAAACTATTCTAATGGATTATAATAGTACATTTTGTGTGGGTACTTGAAATAAACAAACAAAATGTGTTTTTTTCTTTAATTTTAACTGTGTGTGTTTTTTTACTGTGTATGTGCGTTTTGTAAAAAAAAAAAAAAAAAAGTTTCTTAAATGTGTAGGATCGCAGGTTGATCGCCGTGGGCGGCTAATTTTTAATTACATGGAATGATATACATTTTAATAAAATAACATAATTTGCACATGAAAAGGTTACCACTGTATATATCGCCGTGCGGTGGCCGGCGTAGAATAGCTCCGACGTAGTTATGCGTGTCGTAAGAGGCGACTAAAATAGCAATATCCGACCCGGTGACGTAAGGCTTACTTTGCAGTATGACTATGGCCCCGGGTCGGTAAAGCAGGTAGGCAACGCTCTGCCAGCCCAGCCCTTTATGGCCGGTGCTGGTTGTCAAGTGTCTAGAGAGTTTGTGGGAGGTTCGAAGGAGGACAGCGCTGCAGTCGCGCCCCTCATACTTTTCTGCACCAGACCCCTACCTGTTAGCCGAGGCCTTAGGATTACTTACGCACGGGGATAGGTAGTGGGGTCTACGGATTTTACATGCACATATCCCCAAGTATACATGATGGTCTTCAGTGGGTATCGAACGCACGACCTTCCAGGTGGAAGTCCGACGTGCTAACCACTAGGCTACCCACGGCCCCGCGCCCCTCATACTGGGGGGTAGTCTGTGAAAGCCATCCATGCTATAGACAGTATGGCTGCAGTTAGCATTGAGCACCACTGTATATATATATATATATATATATATGAAGGCGAATCGACTGGTCTTCTCCCTTTTTAATACGGGCATAGCTTTGCGGTTACCACTAGTGATTATTAAGAATCTAATTTGTTAGAATTTGATAAATATCTAAAGAAAAATAAATGTTTTTCTTATGGACTTAAAGAAAACAGTATTTTTAGAATTCCACTGAATAAAAGGTAGTGCATAATAAAAGTTGCCTTCCAGCATTTTTTCTATGATGTCCATTTAATGATGGAAGCACCGCGCCTGAATGAGTAGTTTAAATTCTCATTTACTTTCTTTTAAATTGCGATGTTAAAAGGGAAAAAAAATCATATTTATTATGTAAGACAAATGAAATGACTAGGAAGTGTGTATCCTAATTACGATTCACATTCGCTTTAAAAATAAAAATTCGGACGTGACGCACATTTATAAAGGATTAACGTTCTACATTTATTATCTTTGTTTTTATGGTTGAATAAAAATCTTCATCGAGATTGGCAACAAGAAAAAAGCGGACGATAGCTATTTAAATAAATAAAATTATTTCAGAACTTTTCTTTTTGTTATCAAATGAAATTGGTATGAAAGTTTTTCTAGAATAATATTTTACTGATTCATTTGAGAAAATTCTATGATTAATCAGTTAAAATACTTCAATTAGATTTAAGAAATTTTCCCACATTTAAATACGTGTTATGCAGTAGTTTCTCAATTTAATAAACTACAATCATTCGGACTCTTCCTTAAAGGAAACAGCAACAGTCAGAGATGGCTATTCCAACATTTCCATAATTGAATTCACATGATCCATTAATGATATTGTTTGAAATATTTACTGAAAACTATCTATCAGTGTGTCGTATTCGGTGTTTTTCTTAGGGTGACCAAACGTCCTCGAATTTCGGAGAGAGTACATTGGTAATAAAAGTTAATTACCTAATTTGTTTATTTTTAATGATTTGTCCCCAAAAACACTTTATCTAATTGGGGATCACAGAAAGCCCCCAATTTATAAATTTATATTCTTTCTCTCCAAATTGCTGTTAGATTTGCAATTTAGAAGTTTTATTGTACAGTATTTTGAAATATTTTATAGAATATTATGGCAGTTATCAAATTATTGCCTTAGTATTACAATTTTCAACAGACAATGAACTAAAGAAATATGCATAAATGATGTAGAAAATATGTTTGGATACCCCTTGATATATATTAATGAGATTAATTTTTCATAATAAATGTCTATATGTCTTGGTTTATTATGGTCCCAAAGACGTCACTAAACCTTTTTTCTAGCGTCCCCAAATTGTCTTTGGATTTGGGGACATGTCCTCCAATTGACGCTCAGAGATATGGTCAGCCTACTTTTGCTGCAACTTGCTCTGATTAACACCAACTTTAAGAAGAAGTTAACTGTGTTTAAAACAATATTACTTGAAACTCTAGTTTTAAGCACCCATTTTAGCAATAGTAATAATTACTTTAACTTTGTATTTGTTTTTGATTGGCGTATGCTATTAATTTGAAGAAAATCTGGGAGCACCGGGAGAATTTTCATTGAGATATCAACACATGATTTTCAAATTAAAAAACTGCCACATTTTCACAATCTAAACATTTTTTCCTATTTTTAAATGATAATAATTTTGATAAAATGAATGCCATAAACGAAACGACCTGTTAATTTTAAAGTGACAATCTATTTTTATACTAGCGGTACCCGTATGGCCATGCCCGTTTTAAAAAAATGAAAAGACCAGTCGGTTTGCCATTCTGTGTATAGCTGTAACTTTTTTATGAGTAAATTATGTTATTTTATTAAAATGCATTCCACATAATTAAAAATTAGCCGCCCATGGCAATCAATCAGCGATCCTACAAATTTCAGCATTTTTTTTTTTTTGTTTGTTTCAAAACACATACAATAAACAAGAAGTTCCGTCTAGAACTATACGAGCCTACTTTCCCGTATACACCAAATTCAAATTTATAGTCTAGCTATATCTTTCTCTCTCTTTCTCATTTAGCTTTAGTTCTTAATTTTTTTCAAATATACCTTTTTCAACGGAAAATACATATTCGTTCACGCATTCATTTTTTCCTTTATTTAGCCATTCATTTATGCATTCATTCGTTTACTGATTCAAATATTTATTCATTCATTTACTCATTCATGTATTTATTCCCTCATTTATTCATTCTTTTCCTCATTCATTTATTCATTGATTCATTCTTTCACTCATTCATTTATTCACTGAGAAATATCCTTAAAAATTTCGATAAAAAAGTTTCATAGGAAAATAGGCTCGTTAGCTCTGGAAGAACTTTCTATTTGTACATGTTCTACGTTATAAGAGCTTTCCGATAAAGTTTGTTCTAAGCAAATTGGTCCGTTAGATCAGGATTTATATATGATTGAAATTTCCCCGTAAGCGCTATGTTAATTTTTTGAACTGTTCAAAAATGAACAAAAACTGTTCAAATTGATATTTCACGCCAAGCGCTTCTTCCAGTAAGCTTGTTCACTGGAATATGGATCTTGTACCCAGTTTACATAATTTGCTTCATTTTCGCCCACAGGCGCTAATGTTAAATTTTTTTGAACTGTTCAAAATTGAACGAAAAATTGTTCAAATCAAAAGTAAAATATAGAAATGAGATGTCCTTGCCGAGATCTTTCGAATGCAAAAAGAATTTTTCGAATCGGACTATTCGTTCAAAAGTTATTAGGGGGGGACAGACCGACAGACACACATTTTCCACATCTCAAAACCCTACTTTCAAATTTTTTATTTTTTAATCTTTATTTAATTACTTCACTTTTTTTTTTTACTTTTCTTTATTTTTAACGATATTTTTACGATACGTTAAGCCTTCTTTCATGCTTTATTATTATTTTTTTTTACTTTTACGTGAAAGTAGGCTAAAAAGGAAAAAAGAAAGAAAGAAACGAAACAAAACGAAAAAGAAAATATTTCAAAGAAAACGCGTTTTGTTTGTTTAGTTCAAGCGCCCACAGAAAAATGACGATTATAATCCATTATAATAGTTTTAATTAATAAATTTTTAGTATAATTAATTTTTAGCTATTATTCATTGACAGTAAAACAGAAAGACGAAATTTTGTAGCTTGCAGAAATAAAAGGCAGCAAGCAAAGCTTTGAAAGCGAAAAAAACGTTTTATCCGAGCTCAAATAGGAAAACAACATACGTGCTAATTCAGAAGAGAGAAAAATACAATAAAAATATAAATAGTAATAATAAGTTGGAATAACAAAAATCGCAGTGAAGGATAACATTTCTTAAAAAAAAAAAAAAAAAAAAAAAAACCCTGTGCAGTATGGAAAATGGTTCCGTAAAATACATCAAAATAAAGCGATCACCTGTGAACCGCAGGAAATAGATTCTAATTCGTTTAAAAAAAAAAAAGAATAATCAAAATCCAAAATAATTAATTAATTAATTAAAAATCGGCTGCTCCTCAAAATGTTAAAATCCTCAAGAATTTAAAATTTTAGCTTAAAAACAAGAAGTTCCGTCTAGAACTATACGAGCCTACTTTCCCGTATTAAAAAATATGGAAATGAGATGTCCTCGCCGAGATCTTTCGAATGCAAAAAGAATTTTTCGAATCGGACAATTCGTTCAAAAGTTATTAGGGGAGGGGGGGGGGGAAGACCGACAGACCGACCGACACACTTTTTCCCCATCTCAAAACCCTACTTTCAAATTTTTAATTTTTCAATCCTTATTTAATTACTTAACTTATTTTTGACTTTTCTTGATTTCTAACGATATTTTCACGATACCATTAAGCCTTCTTTCATGCTTTATTATTATTATTTTTACTTTTACGGGAAAGTAGGCTAAAAAGGATCATAAGCCAGTCGGCATAGTAACACGCAATTTAAATAAAATAACAAGAAGTTCCGTCTAGAACTATACGAGCCTACTTTCCCATATACACCGAATTCAAATTTATAATCTAGCTATCTCTCTGTCTGTCTTTCTCGTTTAGCTTTAGTTCTTAATTGCTTCAAATATACCTTTTTCAACGGTATATTGATATATTCCTTCAAATATACCTTCAATTAATACATATTCATTCAATCATTCATTTATTAAGTCATTCATGTATTTATTCATTCATTTAATCATTTATTAATTCAAAAATATTCTTGAAAATCCCGATCAAAAAATTTCATAGGAAAATAGGCTCGTTAGTTCTGGATGAACTTTCTATTTGTACATGTTCTACGTCATAAGAGCTTTCCGAGAAAGTTTGTTCCAAACAAATCGCTCCGTTAGCTCAGGAATTATATAGGATTGAAATTTGCCCGTAGGCGGTATTTTAATTTTTTTTTGAACTGTTCAAAAATGAACAAAAATTGTTCAAATCAATATTTCACGCCAAGAACTTCTTCCAGTGAGCTTGTTCATGGGAACTTGGATCTTGTACCCAGAGTTTACATAATTTGCTTCATTTCACCCATAGGCGCTAATGTTAAAATTTTTCGAACTGTTCAAAATTGAACAAAAAATTGTTCAAATCAAAAATTAAAATATGGAAATGAGATGTCCTCGCCGAGATCCTTCGAATGCAAAAAGAATTTTTCGAATAGGACAATTCGTTCAAAAGTTATTAGGGGGGACAGACCGACAGACCGACCGACACACTTGTTCCCCATCTCAAAACCCTACTTTCAAATTTTTTATTTTTCAATCTTTATTTAATTACTTCACTTATTTTTGACTTTTCTTGGTTTCTAACGATATTTTCACGATACATTAAGCCTTCTTTCATGCTTTATTATATTTTTTTTTACTTTTACGGGAAAGTAGGATAAAAAGCAAGTGATTTATCAATCGTCTGGAGAAAATAAAATTAAAGTTAATTACCGTGAAAAAATAATTTCTAATGCAGAGAAAAACGCTTATAACTTCTTTCTAGTTAATTTAGTGGCTTCGAATTTTAGGACGTAGAGCAAAACTTTTCCTGGAGTACTTTTTACGGGCTTTTCAATGGGATCAAGTTCGAACCAATGCGATAATTTCGTCCTATAGAAAAGAACCCTTGTATGCAATTTTTAGCTATAAATTGCAATAAAACAAAGAACAAATTGGAATTTCAGAAAAAACTCTCCGAGGTGTACACCCTCATGTTTCAAACTAATTTCGTGCAAATTTCATGAAAATCCGCCGACTGGTCTTGCCCTACGCTGGACACAGACAGACAGATAGAGAGACATACTTGCTGCTTTATTATTAGTAGAGAATACACTAATTGTTTCTGTGCCTGACAGGGAATCATACGTGTTCCATGAAGTCCCGAGGCAGTTCCGAGGTTACCGAAGGGTGGAGAATTTCCCTTCCCTTCACTCTTAGTTCAAAAAAGGAAGGTGGCCACATCTGGTGTCATCCAAACACATATTGAGCCAAGTCGTACTTCCATTGTTGTGGTGCTCATCTATAAGCGGAGGGGGCTAATTACTGCTCAATTCGTGTTCGCTCTGTGAAGGGGAGCTTGGATACCCAACTAGCATTAGAAGCAACAACAGAGATACAATTTCTTCTTTACTTTTACTTATATGGGAATGGAGGCAATTCACCGCTGGAGGGACTCATGAGCGATCCTCATTGTCACGTGATATCCGTTCTTTGTTTACTAAGATTTTCAGTTGAGTTCTACGTGGAGTTCGCTGGGCAAAATTAGTTATCTTAAAATTAATTGGACTATTTCCACAGTTTTTTCTGATTATAACCCAGTATTTACGTTTAATTTAATCATTATAAAATAAATTTATTTATTTTTACAATAGTTATAGTGTTTTATTTAGTGTTAATTTTATGTAATGTAGAAGAACTTTATTTAGGCCTAGTTTCTAATTAGATTTGTCGAACTCGAAGTAAAGCAATGCTACGGCTTCCTTTGTTAGCCTACTTTCCCGTAAAGGGGCCGTTCATAAATGACGTCACGCTTTTTTCCCATATATTTGACCCCCCTCCCCCCCTTTGTCACGCGTCACGCTATGTTGTATAATGCATGATGTCACCCTTCTTGTTACCCCCTCCCCTCCCCTTGTCACACTTTGTCACAATTTCACGAACCCCCCTCCCCCCCCTCGAAGCGTGACATCATTTATGAATGATCCCAAAAGTAAAAAAAATAATAATAAAGCATGAAAGAAGGCTTAATGTATCTTGAAAATATCGTTAGAAATCAAGAAAAGTCAAAAATAAGTTAAGTAATTAAATAAAGATTGAAAAATAAAAAATTTGAAAGTAGGGCATTGAGATGGGGAAAAAGTGTCTGTCGGTCTGTCCCCCCCCCCCCTAATAACTTTTGAACGAATTGTCCGATTCGAAAAATTCTTTTTGCATTAGAAAGATCTCGGCGAGGACATCTCATTTCCATATTTTACTGCTGATTTGAACAATTTTTTGTTCAATTTTGAACAGTTCAAAAATTTTTAACATTGGCGCCTGTGGGCGAAAATGAAGCAAATTATGTAAACTCTGGGAACAAGATCCAAGTTCCAATGAACAAGCTCACTGGAAGAAGTTCTTGGCGTGAAATATTGATTTGAACAATTTTTGTTCATTTTTGAACAGTTCAAAAAAAAAAAAAAAAACAATAACGTATTGCCTAGTGGGAAATTTCAATTCTATATAAATCCGGATCTAACGGACCGATTTGCTTGGAACAAACTTTATCGGAAAGCTCTTATGACGTAGAACATGTACAGATAGAAAGTTCATCCAGAACTAACGAGCCTATTTTCCTATGAAATTTTTTGATCGAGATTTTCAAGAATATTTTTTAATTAATGAATGATTAAATGAATAAGCAAAAGAATGAATTAATAACTGAGTGAATAAATACATGAATGACTGAATAAATGAGTGATTGAATGAATATGCATTAACCGTTGAAAAGGTATATCTGAAGCAATTAAGAACTTAAGCTAAACGAGAAAGAGAGAGAGAGATAGCTATAATATAAATTTGAAGCTGGTGTATACGGGAAAGTAGGCTCGTATAGTTCTAGACGGAACTTCTTGTTTACATTGATTTATCGCTGCCACGTGACCAATGACATTGCTTGAATTGCCTCTATTATAAGCCAGTGATACAAATACAATGATATCTCACTTGTACATTATCCCTTTGATGCGCTTCTCTCATTCGCAAGTCGGTTTTAAGAAGTCCCAACCATAAGTATATACAAATTGATGCTGTTTAACCTTTTACTTTTGTCTATTTCAGAGGTACCTCTCAATTATCCGCCAATAAAATTTTTACTGCTTTTGTTTTCCCCTTTCTCATTCTTTTCGAAATTTCTGTAATTCATATATATATATATATATATGCAGAAAATTCTGATGTTTCTGCTTTAAAGCGAATGAGATTGAAAAGAAGTTTAACATTTTAAATAATATGAAATATTTAAAAAAAAAAAAAATGCAAAGCATATAAAAGCTATAAAACGCTTTATTTTATGTTTACTTCCTTCCTGTTATCTGTTAACATCGTTTTTCCTTGGCAAATTAATTCAGTAAAATGAGGCTAATATTCTTTTTACATTTTTCTGCTATTGAATCACCATTATAAACTTATTAGATATAAAATAAAATTGAATTGAATTTATAAGTATCTACTTAGCCATCTTTCTTGGTCGGTAGCCCAGGATTTTGAAAATCACTGGGGCTGCTCAAGTACAAAAAGGAATGAGAAAGGGGCTCGAAAAAAGGAATACGTTTTAAAAACCAACCCTCATGAAGATCTTTCTTTCTTAAACAGGCCTTTTATTTTAGTTTAGTTTATTTTAATGCGGGAAATTTGAAAAAATCTAACAATTTTGCTATGTTACGCTTGTTTTTACAATAAAGAATGATTGTACACGAAAAATACACATAAAAAGTAATACCACATTGTATGGACTCTACGGGACTCATCTTAATTTTTTAAGCAATTTTTTCTGAAAATTAAGATATTGCACATTTATCATTAGATTGCAAAGCCATGCTAAAAATATATATTTTTTTCTTTTATAAAACCAATTTGCCTTTTAACCCTTTGCACTCCATGCCATTTTCAACTTTGGGTATAAGCAACTCCAGAGGTATGCTGAGCATAAAAATACAATTTTAGTGTTGAAAATATATATTTCAAAACATTTTGTATATTAGTTATTGTTTATTTTTTTATTAGAACATTATATATATTGCTGTCAGCCCGCTTAATCGGATAACGGATAAAGGAATACCCCGCTTATAAGAATAAAACCTTCCGGAACCGAATATTTCCCCATAGACGCAATGTTAAAGATCCCCGTTTAATCGAATATTTTCCCCAGATAATCCAATAATACTGGTCTGCTTTTGAAATATGTTTGATAAAATAATTGATTAAATTTAAAAAATAAATAAGTAAATAAGAAAATTTTTTGAATTTTCAAGTTGATCTTTCAGCAACTCCTTACTTTTCATCATTTTAATTTGTACTTCAAAATATATAATAATGTATTTAATTACTTAATTACTTTTTTCTTATTTTATTTAAAAGAACTTTTAAACACTAACATTAATAACTTCTTTTAATTAGATATACTGATTTATTATTACGTTTCGAGACAATATTATCAGTTCTGTAAGGTAAAGAAAATTTCCCCGCATAGTCGAATAAAATATGCTGGAACCAACGGCATTCCTTTAAGCGGGGCCGATAGTACATAGAAATTTTACAAAACAGCCAATGGATTTAAAAACCATATGTTGAATGTTCCCCTAGCGGAGCCATTGGAGTGCAAAGGATTAAGTATCAGAATATCATCCTCTGAACTTTGTCGTTTTTCACGAGATTTTAAGGACTTGCTGGAATTTGCAATCCAACACTGGACATTTTAATATCTGTTTCGAGAAAAAGACGCAACTTAATTTCTTAGTCAATTTTTCGAAGAAAAAAAAATCCCCTTATAGTTTGCAAAATACGGTGATGCATTTCGATCGTGAAACGTTAGAGCAATGTGGGTGTGTCCAGAACCCCACGAACGTTTTGTGGGGTACTCGAACACAATATTACCCCTCGGCGTCCTTGAGGGAGGAATTACTAACATACAAAACATATTAAAAAGAAGGAATATTTTTTAAACAATAATAAATATATATATATCTGAACTATATGATCCATTTTTGGCGCAGCTAATCCACAAAGGTATTTACAAATAAAAAAAAATGTCATAATTACCCTAAACCTTGTGAACTGAATCCACAAACAATTATGACACAATTCCATGCAGATTCCCAGTTGACTTCTTTTAAAAGAACGAGTTGTCTGTTTCCCTAGAGAACAATCACATCTGCGATAGATCCACTTCTCTATCAAGTTCCAATTTCAAAAAGGGGAAAGTGGTTACCCATTCGAGGAGGAAGGAAAAAGAAAGAAAGGAATCAATATTAGGGATTTTTGAAGGGATTTTAGGTCTTGATTTGTATTACTGTTGATGTATCTTTGGAAAAGGGAAAGTTTTTTCAATCTTGATATCTTCATAGAAGATTTCATGCTTCTAAAAGAATTTCGAGAAACAGTACACTTGGGAATAGAATGCACGTCAAATATTGTTTCAATATTCCACAATCTTTATTTTCATGAAAATGTAATCGAATAAGTTCTCTTCAATCAGGGTGATTAGAGATAACCAGAAGTAACGCAGACGATTAGATTGCATATGAACATACCTGCTGATAGATTGCACACTGATAGGTTATGTAAGTAAACCACGGATCTGCAGCGGGGCAACAAAATTTTGCTCGAAATTGGAGCGGCTCAAAAAAACAAACGTTGTGCTCCACTGCTCCATTTTTAAATTACATTCATAAACTAAAAAGCAAATAAATAAATAAAGTTTTTTTTTGGCAGCACAGAGAGCATATAGAACATTATATTATGTATTTAATGAAATCAATAATGAACTTTTTTTATTGCATAAAAATTAATTAATCAAACAAAGGAGATAAATAGTATAATTCCTATTAAAATTGTTCGAAGCAACGAAGCGGAGTTGGAACAGAGGCGAAACAAATATTTAGAAGTTGGAGCGGAACTACTCAAAAACTGCCTGCTCCAGAGCCCTAATTTGCATCATTGTACCATCTTACCAGCGGTTTATTTCTACTTCAGAACCAATGGTATGAGCGAGAAAAGCAATAAAAAGCTGTCAAATTCAGAGAAGTAACATCTTTGAGACCGTTCATAAATGATGTCACGCTTTTTCCCACATATTTGACCCTCCCTCCCCCGTTGTCACAAAATGTCCCACTTCAATGGACCCCTCTCACCCCTTTGTCACATGTCACGCTATGTTGCATAAGCAGGAAGTCACACCTCTTGTTACCCCCTCCCCATGTCCTACTTTGTCACAATTTCACAAAACCCTCCCCCCACCCCCTTGAAGCATGACATCGTTTATGAATGATCCCCTTACCAAAAACAACAAGAAGTTCCGTCTATAACTATACGAGCCTACTTTCCCGCATGCACCAATATCTAATTGATACTCTATCTCTCTCTTTCTCCATTTAGCTTTAGATCTTAATTAATTCAAATATCTCTTATTCAATGGTTTACACATATTCATTTACTCATTCATTTATTCATTCCAAAATATCCTTAAGAATCCATGTCAAAAAGTTTTGTGGAAAGTAGGCACTTTCAGTTCTGGATAAACTTCGTATCTGTACATGTTCAACGTCATAACATGTCTCCGATAAGGTTGGTTCCAACAAATCCGTTTGTTAGATCAAGATTTATGTGGAAATTTCCCCGTAGGCGCTAATACTAATTTTTATTTATTTATTAATATTTTTTTTTTTTTTTTGAACTGTTCAAAAATGAGCAAAAATTGTTCATATAAAAAACATTTGCCGATGAGAGCTCCTTCCAAAGCGCTTGTTCATAGGAACTTGGATAACATAATTTGCCCATAGGCGCTAATGTTAAGATTTTTTGAACTGATCAAAATTGAACGAAAAATTGTTCAAATCAAAATGTAAAATATGGAAATGAGGTGTCCTCGCCGAGATCTTTGGAATGCAAAAAAAAAAAAAAAAAAAAACTTTCGAGCGAGGTAATTTCTTCAGAAATTCTGGGAGGGGGGAAGGACAGACAGACCGACAGACACATATTTTCCCCATCTCAAAACCCTACTTTCAAAATTTCTATTTTTCAATCTTTACTTAATTCACTTATTTTTGACTTTTTCTTTTTATGATATTTTTACGATACATTAGGCCTTCTTTCATGCTTTATTATTATTTTTTTTTACTTTTACGAGAATGTAGGCTAATCAGCGCTAGTCATAAAATATTTAGTAGAGTTGAGTGTGAGACTGACTGAAAATACACAATACATTAAAATCAAGTGATGTCATCATATGTGAAGGAATCGAAAGTGAAGCTTTCGACTAATCAGAAAAACCAAAATTCCTGATTACAGACGATCTCACGGTTTGCTGATCGATTTATGGTTGTGGCAATTTTGTCAAGATTTATCTTCATTTCCCGGTCAAAGCTTCACTTTCGATTGCCCACAGCCCTGTTGAAGTAGTAATTTTTTCTAATTTCAAGGTTAGCCTGAGATATGAAAAGCTTAAAACAATGATTTCTGGTTCTACTTTCAGCACATAACTGTAGCCCATCAACATATCCCATTTTAATGAAATTATAAGCAACTGAGTAATGTCCCCTCTAACTCTCCTTTGCTCAAGACTATACATATTGAACCTTTTAAGCCTGACCTCATAATCTAAGTCTAAGAGACCACTTATCAACATAGTAGCCCTCCTTTGAACCCTTTCCAATAAGGTAATATCCTTCTTAAGATACGGAGACCAGAAAATGTCCCCAAACTTGCAGACAAGTCGAGAACATACAAGAAATTCATTAAACTGAAATAAGGAATTCAAAAAACTGAATATTAGAAAAATTAGGAGCATTTAAAGCAGTGGTTCCCAGCCTTTTTCAAGTCGCCGCCCCTATTTTTAACAACTAAGCAACCCGCGACCCCACTGTAAATGTGTTTATTTTATAATGTCCAAGGACTGTAATAAAAACAAACTTACAGTGAAGCTGGACTGAAAGACTGCATTTTTGCTTGACCAGTTTTCTGTTTAACTGGTTAATTAAAAATGAAAATATAATACTTGGAATGGAACTAAATTTGGTTTGCACGCGGACCCTAGTGGGAAGAAGTGCTGATTAGTTTTTGGAGGTAATCCCGTCATGATTGAGGGATTACCCGTCAAGGGACGAGTTATCCAATAGAGTGCTGGCTTTATTGTACGTTTTTTTTCTCGTTACGCGTAACTGCTCTCAAGAAATAATGAAAGGATTTAAACAAAAATTGGTTGTAGCCATATAATAAAAGAGACACTGCTTTTACGTGAATATTGATGTAAATTATTTAAATTCTGTAAATTATTTGAATATTTTTCTTATAAACTGTGAAAAGGTAATTGCACGTAATTAAAGCACAAATGAGCATTAAAATGCAGACATATGTTTCGGGATTGCTTGCGATTCCTTTTTCAATGTATTAGTGGAGCTTCTAGATGCAAAAGCATCCAAAAGATTTGGCTTCATTTGGATGTTTTTGCATCTAGAAGCTCCACCATTGCATTGAAAAAGGGACTCCAAGCAATCCCGAAACATATATCTGCATTTTAATGATCATTTGTGCTTTAATTACGTGAAAAGATTTTTTACAGTTTACTTGTGTTCAAAGTTCCTTTATTTTGTCATTTTTTTTATTTTTCTTATATTATTTAAATATTTATCTATATTATTTAAATATTTTTCGAGCATCTTTCCTTTAAATACTTTTGATGGATTTTACTCTGGTCGGATATGCCGAAAATTGTCATGCCATTAGATAATTTCTTTGTAATTTACGCTCTTTGATTTAGCACAAAAGAATTGAGAGTGACATTTAGTATACAAGAAAGAGTCATTTTGGCTATGTGGTAAAGTATTTTTTATTTAAAATAACAAATTATATATGGCAACCCCATGAGAAGTTTCTTGCAACCCCAAATAGGGATGGCGACCCTCAGCTTGGGAACCCCTGATTAAGAAATGATTTTTTACTGCACTCTCAGAAATAGAACTCTCGTTTTCGAGGATTCTTCAATCGTCAAAAAAATTTCGTCGTTTGCAAAGATTCTTTCCTCGCGCAATCACGTGACTTAAAAAAGCTTCTTCAAAAATTTCGGCAATTTGACGAAAGGTTTACTCGGAGCATTTTCACGAAGCCATTTTGTCAAGTACGACGAACGTTTCGTGAGATTTGAGCATGCGTTTCTGAGAATGTGCGTAGCGTGAAAGATAACCCTTTTTAACTTTCATGGTCCATACCTATGTAGGCACTAGGCAGGGCTACTCGTAAAAAAAATTCAGTTGAATATCTTGGAAATTCAGAAAGTAATCGATCGACGATTTAGTGAGTTGTATTTTAGAGCTTCTTGGAAAAGAAATGGATAGAAAGGGGTTTACAAATCAGTCGCACGTGTTCCCAATCAGGAATCTGGAGCGGAGCAGGGGCAGCGGCGCAACGAGATTTTGCTCGAAATTGGAACGGAGCCGGTGCAAATATATATATTTATGACTATGTTTTAGAGAAATATCATCATCAGGTTTTTCAAATCTATCATATTTTCTAAACCTTCGAGATTCTATTTCATCTTGCCTTAATTACTAATCCATCCCCCCCCTCCCTTTCTATATATTTTTTTTTGAATTATTATGAACTCAAAAATAAATTAATGAGCTCCCCGCCCTATTTTTAGCAGTAAACAATTATTTATTTTGAATGCTCATAACACCATAATTCATCTAATAGTATTCAGTTTTTTTTTATTTCAAACTTCAATGTAATGACTCTCTATTACGTTCGTAGGAGTATCAAGGAGGGTCAGGTTCACACAGCAAGAGTTAGGCTGGGCTAGCGCCCAGCAAACCTATCTCGGAGCGGTAATGAGCATTCGTCGGACTTCACTTGCCCGTGCCCGGGAGAAAGCAACCCCAAGGCCACGAGCTAACAGGGGAGGGGGATGGAGTAGAGAACTCTCTAGTACGTTCTCAACTTTTACGCAAATCGGTGGAAAACTGTGAATAAGTCCGTGTGTTATGGGCCAAAAACATGAAGGGGAAATCGGACTTTGGAAATAAAGTTGGGAATATGCATTCTTTTTTCTTTTTTTTTTTCTAATGGGGATGCGTATGGTCTTTAACCTTTGCAGACCTAGTGCGTACCCTGGTAATTGGCATCCATTTTTTCAAGTAGCACCACTGTCGGTGGATGCCATTGCCACTGAGAATTTGGACGCTCAGTTACCGCTAGATGGCGGCACCTGAGCTCTCATTTGATGCGACTTGCGCTAGGTATTTCATTTAGCCGAGAGTATCCAAGCCAAGCGGATACTCAAGGGATCTTTAACATGCCGCACAATCATGCGACATGGGCGCAAACGATTTTCTGCATCTTGAAAATCCACCGACTTGGGCAAGGTTTTAACCTGCGATATTGGGCGTACGAGACTTGCGCCTTACCACTACGCCACCCTATCGACGGAATATGCTTTCTAGTACTACGAAAATGCTTAGATTCGTTGTACATGACAGATAAACTTTATGAGGTCGAATTTACAGAGCATTTTATCATGTATTACTCTTGAGATTTGAAAAAAAAAAAAGGCTAAAATTGAAAGTGCCAGGTGGGCTACATAGTGTACATAGTGTACACATAGTGTACACGTGGCTACATAGTGTAGGTGTTTATTGGTGTACGCGTATATTACGAATTTCTCCCTTTTTCGGGAATCTCCCCTTATAGATTTGTAAAAATTTCAATCATAATTTCTTACTATCTTTCTTTTAATTTTTAGCTCTTCTATTTAACTGTTTTCTTCAATTTGTAAGAAATCTCTACTTCCTATTAAAAAATAAGGAAACATGAGTTAGGGATTTTCATTAATGGAAGGGGAAAATACACACAAGGTGATGAAGAACACAAGCCTACCGTAACATATCTCCCCTTCGGGGCCCCCGTTGGACAAAGATAGCGGAGAGAAAGTAGACCACTATCTTCCCTATTATCATTTCGTGATTTTGAAAGTTTCCGAAAATGGTGTCAGTGGACCTGAAATGGGCCTTGAGAATTTTTGCCTGGAGTGTAGCTGCAATTGGAAACATAATTCATTTCCAATTCAATGTTAGTAAACATTGTTCATAGGCATCACATCCAGTTCCATTACATTTATCCCAAAGCATTTCACGAAGAGTATTTTCAGAATGTGTGCATATGAAATTTCCGGTAAGCGTAATGATAGTTCGTATCAGCTAAACAGGCACGATTTAATTTAAGGAGGGGGGGGGGGACGATCTTCCCAAGTGTGGTCTCGCATCTAATGGGATTCCTATAAAGAACTCCATGCAAAAAAAGAAGGTTTTATTGCTCCCCCGCCATCTATAACGTTAACCCCTTAAGGTATGTGACGACCTTCGAAGCATTTTTTTTTTCAAATATATGAATTTTCAATTAATAGCACATGTTTTTAATTGAAATTGGACATAAAACTAATAATTTAAATGTATTTTCTGTAAGTTTATCATTGACTTCGGTAATATTGGCAATTTTTTGTAAAATTTAAACGAAAAATTGTAGTTACGGAAAACCTTCTACTCAAAATTCTATTTAATATATTTCAATAATATTTTTACAAGACATAAATAACATCTTTATCTGTGTTATGAACTAAAAGATTTACAATAGTTTGAAAAGTTTTTGAAATATTGGATATTTTCTGCCAAACCTCACTTTTTTTAAAAATACCCAACGGTATTTTTTCACAAAAGAGGCAATAAAAAAAAAAAAAAAAATTACATATATATAGGTTAGATTTTAGTTCATAACACAGATAGAACTACATAAAACATTTCCTGAACATTTGAATTCAATATCTTTAAAAGATATTTTTTAGTGATGTTTATCGTAGAGAAAAATATCGCAAAGCACAATTTCTCAGAAAACACATTTAAAGATTTTAATAGAACACACAACATCAGGGCATAAAATAAGATAGAAAGTGGGCGACAGTAATGTCGCCTAGTGAGGAGACGTTGTCGCCCAGTCACTACAGATGGTGCCGGAAAAAAAAGTAAAGAAAGGAAGGATATATATAGATATATTTTAACCGCGGATATTCATGAATGCTTCTGCTCTTTCCACTTTCTCTGGTTATCAATTCATAGACGCTTTATTAATGCATAAGTTTTGCTATCAAAAAGTTTTGACGGAGAGCCTGTGGCACCTCTTTAAAGTTATCAAACATGGCCAAAATTGACTTTTAAAGACGCGAATTTCTAAAAAAAATTCCGCGGGAAAGCATAGAAAGTCCCCTCGAACAATTCTCCAAAACAAAGATAGCCTAAAATTTTGTTCAGAAAAATATTTGAGAAAAGGTGATTCTGATCCGAAATTTTCTGAAATTTCCGAAAATTTTTGAGAACCTCTGATTCGAAAATTGAAAATTAATTCGGTTTTCCGAAAGTTTTTCGGTTAATTAATTTCAAGGTTTGTTAGACGATACATAATTGCCAACTCTCACAATTATTAAAGGAGACTACCGCTTTTCAGCCGATCTCCCGATCTTCCGTTTTTTAGTTTATTTCTTTCCCCGATTATTTTAAATTGTTAATAATTTCCCAATCTTTTAGAATTAAGCTCGACGTTTTAATTTATGAGCAAAATTCTTCACGACCAATATTATCGCTTTGCAACTGTTAATTGCATATTTTACTTGTGTGAGAAAATGAGATTTTTTTTCAATTGAACCGGGAAATCGGAGAACAATTTGCATGAACTTTTGAAAATCTCTAACATTTTAATTGAAATTTCCTGATTTCTACAAGGTATAAATAAGTAAAAACGTATATTTTGGAAGGAAGCATGAGAACATCGCACACGTCCTTCGCTGAAAATGAGCGCGCCTTCCATTACAATCCTTTTACGTCCTATAAATATTTGAATTGTTTTAAAAGTTGTAAAGTATTTTAGCATATCGCTTATAGAAATGTACAGTGTCATATCTGCAAAAAAAAATTTTTTTTTTGGTTTTTATATCAAAATTTTAAGATTTTTGCGCTCTTTATACTGGGAATACTGCTGTAAGTAAATGTTCAAAAATTAAGGCTATAGAGGCCAACTGTATTTTTTTGGTGCAATACTGTAATAACTACTTTTTATAGTTATTTCTAATTTTTTTGACATCATTAACATCCACCATGTGAGAGAAAACTAAAACAATAACTATTTTACGAATAAAATCGATTATAATAATCATTGAAACAAATAAAGTAACTAAATAAAACAAATTGTAAAAAATTCAAACTCCTCTCTTGAAAAATGTCCATTTTGCAGATATGACACTGTTCATTTTTACAAGCGATATGTTACCTTAAACAGTCACCTAGTTACATAATTTTTATTTCAAATTCGAAATGCATACTTTTTCCGAAAATTTCAAGTTAAGTTCAGAAAATGTTTTACTTTTTGCTTAGAATCACTCATGGAAAAGCCAGGGCATCCCCTAACATCAACAAAGATAAACTAAAACTGCGTTTTTGGGAACTTAAAATTCAAAAAATTTCTACGGAAAGGCGGCCTGAAATTGCGTTTTTAGAGCTTCAATATCAAAAATCCTAAATTTGCTTCCCGAGAGATTCCCGAAAGTTTTTCTTTTCTTTTTCATTCTAATGGGGCTGCGTACGTTCCTTTGCAGACCTAGGGCATTCCCCGGAAATCAGCATCCATTCTTTCCAGTAGCACTACTGTCGGCGGATGCCTTTGAGAATTTTTGACGCTCAGTTTTCCCTAGATGGCGGCACCTGAGCTCTAATTGATGCAAACGGCACTAGGAATTTAATTTAGCCGAGAGTATCCAAATCAAATGGATATTCAAAGGATCTTTTATTTGCCTCATAATCATACGGCAGGGGCGCTGACAATTTTTTGCATCTTGAAAATCCACCCACTTGAGCCGGGTTTAATTCTGCGAACTTTGGCATATGAAGTCAGTGTCACTGTGCCACTCTGCCGACAGATTCCCGAAATTAATCCACCGAATTCTTCCTTCCCCTAGAGTCACCTAAGATAGTCTAAAATTGACTTCAATTTAAAAAATCGGGGGCGGAGAAAACTCCGACGTAACTTTATCATAGCCTAAAATTTCGCTTTTAAGCAGTCGGTTATGAAAAATTTCTGGGAGGGTCACACTACTTCCTCTAACATCACCAAATATAGCTAAAGATTCGGTTTTAATACAGGGTGTTGCAAAAGTAACGACCCGGTATTGAAGGGTTAGAAAAAAAAACGAAACTTAAAACTCTTAATATTTTGATCTGCATTTAATACCATTTTTTTTACATTAAGTTTTGAATACCAATTTCAGGAAGATGGCGACCTTCTGCAGCAATACACTGATGCAGTCTATTTTTCCACGCAGAGAGAATAGACTGCATCTTTGTCTGTATTACAAAATCCCGCGTAATGTTACAATCCCTAAGCTGTTTTTTTAGGGTTTATTTTAAGGAGAAAGTTCCCCATACTTTAGAAGAGCTGAAGGACCAAATTATCGAGGAAATATCCGCCGTACCCCTTTGAAATGTGCAGAAAAGTTTCCGAAAACTTCAGAAATGGACTGCATCAGTGTATTGGGGCTGAAGGCCGCTACCTTACTGAAGTGGTATTCAAAACTTAATCTAAAAAAATGGTATTAAATACAGATCAAAATATAAAAAGTTAACTCTCAAACTGTATCAGCTCTTTTTTTTTATAACCCTTCAAGACCGGGTCATTACTTTTGCCCCACCCTGTATTTCAGTTTCAAAGTTTTTGCAGAGAAGGGACCTCGAAGTTCCTTCCTATACCGATAAATTACCATTTAAAAAAAATTTTAAGGGAAAGTCGCACTCTTCATTTCATTAACTCTCCAAAGATAGATTACAATTTACGTTAGTTTCTAAAAAAAAAAAAAAATTCGGGAGGGAATCCTTACCTTCCATTTCTAAAAAGTATAAAGATTAAAAGTATGTTTTTAGGACGTCAATTCCATAAAATTTCTGGGAGAGAGCTGCTGACTTGTCTCACCCTCCTCTATCATAGCCCAATATTACATTTTCATTCATTACAAATCTTTGCCGCGCCTCGGAAAAATCGACTGTTTAAAACAGAAAAGTTCCTGGCTTCAAATGGTATAAAAATTAAAACTATGAAGGAATTTTTTCGTCTCCTATTAGCGAATGGCATTAAATAAAAATTAAAAGAAAAAATTCTTAATTTAAAAACATCGCTTTGAGCCACTCGTTTATAATCTCCTAACTAATTTTGTGCTGAACTCCATGATTGTAGATTGTAGAATGAATGCTATAGATTCGTCTTGGATGGCAAATGAACACAAACATGCAAGGACACTGCTTTTTATGTAAGTAAAAGTAGAAAAGTCGAGAATAAACAGGGTTCGCTAAAGTGGGCCCAACCGTGAAAACTCACCCAGGTGTTTTCGGGAGGGTCCACTTGTAAAACCCCACTGTCTCGTGAGAGTATTTTCAAAATTACTGCATACTGAAGAAATTTACTTCAGAAGCAATAAGAAATAATATTTTCCATCATGAAGACCGGAAATTTCCATCTTCCTTTTTGGACTATTTTTGCTCCTTTATATAGACATTTCTAAAGCTATCTGGAGATAGACATTCAATATTCTTGAATCTCTTTTAAAATTTTATTTACTTATTTTTATTTATTTATTTATTTTTTATAAGTATGTATGTTAAAAACTGAAACTTATCATGCATTTCCTTATTAAATAACAAAAAAAAAAAAAAAAAGGGAATTGATGAGCAAAACAAATTAATTATTTCAACTCAAAATACTTATATTTTTGCATTGTCGTGAAAAAATTATTTGATAATAGCAGCTTGTTACAAGATTACCAAACAAAAAAAAAAAAAAAAAAGATTTTCAAAAACTACTTTAAATTAATTAAGATAGCCAAAGTGTGTGATAACTGCAATGTTCTTTAAACGGCAAGCATTCTCGAATATTTGCATCGGTATTAACGGCATTTCTATATACAAGGTTTATTAGGTGACTTAATAACTAGTACTAGTTTAATACTGTTCCAATTTTTATCGCTGACTTTTCTACTCAAGAAATTTCATGTCAATGAGAGAAAAAAATTATGAAGCAATTTGCAAAAAAATACATTGCATATGTGTGTTTCAGATTTACAAATAATACCTCTTTCAATGCAAAAAAGTATTATTCACACAATTTGTTTCTGCACAGAAGAAAATGTCCCCTTTTTAAGTAGTCAAATTATTTTAACATAATGCTTTGGGCAATTTCATATAAACATTTAATTGTATTGAAATTTAAATTTGATCTTTTAAAAAAATTTCAAGAGTTTTTTTACGCTATGAAATGAAAAATAATAGTCAAACAATGGCTTAGTGCATTGCTTAAATGGAATATGATACTTAAAGGTTTCCTTAAAAAACCCGAAAAAGCCCAGAATTTTCATCAAAATTCAGCTGGGCTAAGTTTTTCCAAAAAAAAATTTTTTTTAATTTTTTTTTTTTGAAAAACAGTATAATTTAGGAAAAAAGTCCCAAGGAGAGTTAAAATATATGTATACAATTTAATGCAAACAACCTCAACGGATAATTAGTTTTTTAGAGGGGGGCATGGACATTAGGGGAATAAGAACTTAATGTCGCCCAGTGTAAATTCCTAAAAATATGCTCTGCACAACATTGACTTCTGATGTAGTAATTGCTGATGTAGAACCTTTGCTTCTAATGATCGTAAAAACAAAAACGAAGCATTTTTGTAATCTTAAATGTTTAAGCTATAAAATGAATACATAAAATAAAATCGAAAAATTTCTCCTAAACAAGGATTTTTGGGTAGTCACATACCTTAAAGCACGAGTTTTTTTTCCTGAAAAACTAGTATATTGTAAGTTATTCTTTACAATTTTAGGTTTGGGGGGGGGGGATGACTAGGGAGCGAGGTGGGGGGGGGGGGCTAAAAAGTTACACAGAAAAGTATATCATACAAACACAGCGTAAACGGGTCCCGCCGTGGACCAGTCGGTAGAAGCTCGGTTCTCGCAGAACACCAAAAGTGAAGCAACATCGACTTAGGTCAGTGTTTGGGAAGGTGACAACCTCTCGCGACTGGTACCTGTAGGGCCGTGTACGCTAAAGGGAGCTGGTGCACGCTAAATAGGTCGTGGCTCCAATGTTCTCCAAGTGAAACGTTACCTCTGGGGGTGCCAATCCCAGGTGACGGTCTCTCATCTGGGAGCTGGTTCAAACATTTAAGAGACCTCTCAAAGGGGCGGAAATCGGACTCCTGCCTATAAGGGCCCCGTTAGACTCGGGAGCAGCGTACCCATTCTTCCTCGCCAGGCGCGAGGACACGACAACAACGACAAAGGGTAAACGGATCTCAGACGGGCATTAGAAATAAAATAACGCACTGGCATGGGCTAACTTTCGCCCGTGTCAGACACGGGCAAGTGCGTTAAGGGGTTAAACTATTCCTTATTTATCATTTGTCTCAGCTCATTAAGAACATTTTATTAGTCACAATACTGCATTCGACGCAAATTTGAGGAAAATTACTTTTTTTTTTTTTTTGCATAAGGAATACATTACCGCGCAGATTACAGCCTTGAATATGGTAAACATTCCGAAAACGGAAAAAAAAAAACAGCAATTTAGAACATTTTTAAGTTCCAGAGCCCAAAATCTATGATAAACTTTGAATTTCTATGAATTTTGAGCATTTTCCCCTGAAATTTATGAGTTAACATGACAAATTCTGATCATGAGTGAAGTACAGGACTTTCCAAGTGCGCGGATACCCTGACCAGTGGCGTACGCAGGATTTTTTCAAAGGGGGGGGGGGGGTTCATAATTTTCTGAAACTACTAAAAGAAATTCGAGTATATAATAAAGCACTATTATTTAGGGCTCAAGGGTGGTTTAAACCCCTAACCCTTGGGGCCTCGGTGGCCGAGCGGTCTTAGTACCAGTTTCCGCCCGCTGCTTGCGCGCAGTAACGAGGTCGTGGGTTCGATTCCCACCTTGGCCTGGGTGTATTTCCGTTATTTCCTTTCTTTGTGATGTAATAAAATCCTTCATGTATTGTCTTGTGCTATCTGTCATATTGGACGACAGTTCATAAGCGAGTCCCGAGACAAAGCACACGAACTGGAAAAATAAATGTACCTCAATTCAATTCAACCCCTAATCCCCCCCCCCCCCTTGCGTACGCCACTGACCCTGACAATGGCATAATATTATGCACTAGCTGATCTCCAACAGAACATCTGCGGGCTACAAGTTTAACAATAAAACTTGAGAATGATGTCTCGATGTAAACAAACTAAGGTGTTGCCACACCCAAGAATCGGAAATTAAAAATTGAGTTATGAATGGAAATACTTTTTGAAAAATAGAAATAAATTTGTTCAAGCCCTTAAGTAATGATAATAAATACAAATAGTCTGTTACTTTTCTATGCAAATCATTAAACAAATTTTTGCATATCGTTTTACCGTAGTTTGTTTTTTGCATGACGTCATATCGTATCGTACTGCAAATTTTAATCGTAACTGGTCCACGCTAAGTGAAATATATATATAGATTATTTTGACGAAATATATTAGAAGGCAAGAAGCCTATATATGACAGGTTGTATTTTTCCCCTGAAATCTTGAAAACAAGAATATATTTACTGTACTCAATTATTTGCTATTAATTAGATTAACAGTTGATTTAAACTTTCTCATATAAGGCAAATTAATAATAAATTCATAATTAAAAATAAGAGTTCATAAAACCTAGTATTAAGGCGAGTAAATTAGTGCAATACTAGAATTTCGAGCATGTTTTTATTCAAGTAAAATTATGCAAAAAATCCTCTTTTTTTCCTTAAAAACTTTATATTCAGGAAGCTTTACGCCTTTTAGAAGAATTTGTTTACTCTTTCCCTCTGTGTGTGTGTGTTTTTTTTTCTTCATATTTTTAGAATTCAAATTTCCTGCAAATAGCCTAGAATGAAATCTGTTGCCATGTTTCGTCTTTTATCTGACCATGACTGCCTAAACAAACATCTATATCACATCAAGGTGGCAACTGAGCCTTTTTGCACCTTGTGTGACCTTCTCGAAGAGATGGACATGTCTCACCTGTTTCGTTGCCCCGCCCTTCCTCGGACATCAATCTGGGAGCGCTACTGGACTGCTCGCTAGCATTTATAGATTTATTGTTATCATTTGATTTCCAATTGTCTTTTGATGTGCCATTTGAAATAAAAAATAAAAAAAATTCTTGCAATTTTGTATCCATTTTTCCCCAATCCTCATTAGTTGATAATTATACTAGGTTTTCGGAGCCCATTTTTTACTAGTAACCTATGTTCCATTTTCTTGAACTGAATAAAAGGCTCCTTATACCTTTGAAATATTTTTATGCAAATTTTCTTTGCATATTTGTGGATATTTAACATATGCCAATCCTATCATTCAATGAAGTTGTTTGTTCTGAAACTAAAAAATATTTTTGATCTCACACCAGTGGGACCTGAGATCACACATAAATAAACAAGTTAACATACATGTATGCATATACCTATGCACGAGGAGCGCCATGACAAGATTTGGTACTCATGAGGGGGCCACAAGCCGAAAAAGGTCGAGAACCCTTGATCTAGTCAAATTACACATCAAATTCGCTGAGCGTAATGAAGTTCTGATTTTGTATATGTTGTTTGGGCCAGTTAGGGTAGTGTTATTACAAGTTTGCAGTCTCAAAAAACCTGTGCTCGCTGAATAGCACTTGAAAAACTGCTATTTTAAAGAATTTTTTCAGTTGTTACAAATGCCAGAAAAAAATGCCAATCAATCTGCAATTGACAACACGACTAATTTTTCATCACTTTTGCAGTTGGTGTGAATCAAAAGGAAGTATAATGTAGATTTCAAAACAAGGTGTATGTGCTTTTAATTATATTGTTAAAATCAGCGATTTAAATCAGACAACTTTTTTCTTTTTAATCTTTGATTCAAATCTAATATTTTTAAAAAATCAAAGAAAATAAGAATGCTGAAAATTTTATTACTAAATTGAATTAGCAGGTGGTTTGTGAAATGTGGGAACGATAAACTAATGCTCAATAAAAAACAAAAAATTATTTGATTATTAAAGTTTTGTGATATTTTTGGAATGGAATTCAGCTTACCATCAGAAGTATAATAGAAGTTAATACGATTCTCCAAAAATTTACGTAAGAAATTGGCACATTTTCCTACATATTTTTGATGAAGGAAACAGAAATTCAATATACAAAGATCAAAATTTTTCAATATGGCACTAGAACAGATTGCGAAGGATCTACTTATTCATTTTAAACTAATCTCCTTTGTTTTAGATGAGGGTATCTCAACATAGGCCATACGGCACCCTAGAGGGCCACAGAAAAACTCTAGAAGGCTACAGGAGGAGAAAATATGAAAATAGGGGAATCATGTATCACGTGAAGGGGGCAATGACCGACTTATTGCAAGCTTCTAAAATCTTCCAAAATAAGGGTGAAATAAGTTGTTGTTATCGTCATGTCTATGCATAGTAGATTTGGAATGTCAAATAGGGCCATGTACGGTCCACACAGTCTCAGCTATGCGAAGGTCCGAATAAAGGTCTTCGTAGGGAGAGTCACTAATTTGGTGAATTCTCGCCAAGATGGCTGGGCAAGAGAAGACGTGTTCGGGACTCAGTTCCGTGTCACAGTTTTTGCAGCTGGGGTATGTTCTTGTCCCACCCGGCTGAATTTTCATTCCCCTAAGGTGTCCAGTTCTCAGTCTTATTAGGGTTTTGGCCCAGGGTCGGTCCGACGGTATTCGGCGCCCTTCGACTTTATACAATAGTCGCCCCTAGCCCTTTTTCATTATACAAACTAAAATACTATAAATTCAATTGTGTATAATTTTACAGCGTTTTCAATTACTTTAAAAACTTTAATAATTACATACATGAAACTAACTTTTTTTTTCTAATGGGCTGCTGTTGGCTTCTGGTAATTGCAGACCTAGTGCGTTTCACAGGGATTGGTACCATCTAACCATCTCTATCAAACACCACAGTGGGTATAGTACAACCGCTACAAGTGAATTTTGACGCTAAGTTCTTTCACTTGAAAGATGGAGTATCTGGTAGGAGTCACTATCATTGGGTCTGCCTATGTTAAGACAACTAGAATTGTTGAATTAATTGTGTAAAACAGGGATTATTATTGTTTTGTTTTTTTTTTTTTGCTCCGACGCTGAGGCGCCCCCAAGATGCTGGTGCCCTTGTATTTTGCACACTTTGCCCATTGATAGGGCCGGCCCTGGTTTTGGCAAGTGATCTGCTTGTTGTTAATTCGCAGATCTGATGTTTCAATTTTATGGTCTTGTCCTTGAGTTTTGACTTTGCCACTGCATTTATGTCATTGAGGGTGACAAGTGGAAGTTTTCCTTCGTTGAGGTCTCTCGCTTCCTTAGCCAGTACATCGGCTGCCTGGCGAAGTATTGCATACAAATATTTACCAAATCTTTAAGAGGTGTATAAACGACACAAAATTCTTATCTTAATTTAAGAAAAAAAAACTACTCAACTTATGGAGAGAGCAAAGCATGAAACTTCGTACGTGACGTGGTTTTCATGGGGAAGAAAAGCAAAATAAGTTTAATGTTTTCCCTGAATGATTTTTTCTAATAATGCATCGTTAGATTTGCTGCAATACACATTTTTGACAAAATTGTATAGTGCCTTTCACTTTTACAGTTCTTTCTTGTAAAAGTTGTTCCTACAAGGAAAAAATAGAACTAAATAGGAACATGAAAGAAGACACAATATCCTGTAAACTATTCAACAAATAAAATTACTTAAATCAATAAATATTTTTTTAAAAAAAATGAGAGCAGGCTTATTAGATGAGGGACCCTCCCATCCCAATAATTTTGTAAGGAGCAATCCCAAACAAAGACTCCAGAGAAGGTCAACAAATCTCATTCTCATGCATCACTTTTGGCTTTGAAGAATTTTGAGCAGTAGGAGAAAAAACAGCATTGAGCTTGACAGGAAATTGGATTTCTTTGTTAATCCTACTTTGATAGCGGGGAACTTTTGATGTAAAACGTGTATTGTATATGAAAGGATTTTTTGATTTAATTATTTTAGGTCTACTTTTGAACAGATGAAAATCTCTAAAATTAGCTTCTATGGGAGATCTTAAAACTTTTATTTTAAAACCAATAACTCTAAAAATAAAATGTCCGAACCAAAACATTGAAAAAAATGCAGAGTTTTTGAATGCATTTAAGTTTTTTTTATTATAGGTAAAAACAGAAAACAAAAAAAATTTATATATACTTGATGTTGATGACTGGACTCATTCAATTAGCGAATTCAAGAAATTTAAAGCACATTAAGTCATAGAAAAGACAAAGTTGCTAAAGATTTTGTAATTGATTCAAATAATAGAAATCGTTAATTTTGACTTTCAAATTACTTTACACTCCATATTTCACCTGATCAGTTTTGGAATTTTATTATGAGAAGAAATTTCCTAATTCAGGTCTATATTTTCCCCCTACTTCACAAATTGAAAAAATCTGCTTAATTTAAAATTTTCCTTTGTAATCACGCATCTTCTATTGATGGTACTCATCTCAATAACACATTTTTTTCTTCATTTTTAGTATTTTTTTAGTCTTATTTTATGTTATGATCACACATAAATAAAATAATGTCAATGTACAGGCGCACTGAAGGGATGTCCAGTATCCGAGCTCTTTTTAAATAACTGGAATGCGATCTCTCCCCCCCCCCCCCCCCACCACCACTGCACGATAAAAAAAATGGTTTCCGGCATTCCGAATTTAATGTTTAAAAATAAATCGATTAGCATGCATTTGGAATTTCTGAATATTTAAAGCGGTGTATGGAATTTATAGGTCTTAAAAATCAGAACCTGATATCCGGTGCGGATCCGTCAGACATGGGACATTGAAAAATCGATGCATCCCCCATCCTGAACTTGCCCCTCCCCAGCGCCGGCCCAAGCCCTTGATTAGGGTAGATTGTCTTTCGGCGCCCTTTGGTTGAAGATTTCACTTCACGTAAATTCTACTTTGGTTTTACGTTAGATAAATAATAATTCACAAATTTTCAAAAATTACCTTTAATTGCAAATATCAACACTTATTGACACTTTAATATTAAAGAAAGCTTTTACTGTTATATAATTAAATTAGTATTTGGTGTGAATTTCAATCAGTCACAAAATAAATCTGTTACCTAGGTAGGTATTGTAATAACTAATTAAAAGAAAACATTCCTTATGTCGATCTAGATTTACATTAATCTATACAAAGTTTACCTTTCTTGCTTTTACACTGGCAAATCTTTCAATTAAATTATCTGTAGGTATGGATTGAGCAATATCATTTTCAATAGATAAAATTGTTGAAGTTGTTGTGAAGAATATGCTACATGAACAGATGAGAAAAAATGTC
Source organism: Octonoba sinensis (assembly GCA_038502835.1). NCBI lineage: Eukaryota > Metazoa > Arthropoda > Arachnida > Araneae > Uloboridae > Octonoba > Octonoba sinensis. Next base: position 70,919,279 of record CM076604.1, read on the forward strand.
TTTATATGGAGAAGCATCGACTGATAAACAATCGCCACTTTGCTAAATTATGTTCATGTCCCCATGCCTAAAATAGTCCATGTACGCTGCAGCAGTATACGATCTTTCTTCTTCACAAATAGTCTACAAAAAAAAAAGTCTTCTAAATGACTTGAAGTTAGTAAAACTTTAGTTGCCAAAAATGTCGCTAAAGTAGCAAAGTTCGTTTGAAAGGTCGCTAAAATGACAAAGATCACACTGTCACTTAGAAACAAATTTACAATAAATTAAGTCGGTAAATTACGAAAGTATACAAATTTTTCGAGAAAATACGCAAAAAGCTAAAATGTGGATGTTTGGGAAAAGGGTGCGTGGTAGGCAAAAAATAACTGCAGATTCTTAATTTTCAGCCAAAAATACATAAGAAACACATTTTCATCTAAAGGACATTTTTCGTGCTACCCATGAAATTTGTAGGCAGATAATTATAATACAGTAAAACCCTGTTAATACGCGGGTGTCAGAAGACGTGTTTAGCACCCGCGTTATAACATTACCGCGGTATAGTGAAACTATACGGCGGAACCATATTCACAAAATAATTCTCGCTTTTGTTGCATCATTTTTAACTTTATCAATGACTCGTAACTTTGCTTCCCCTTATAGTATAATTTTTTTCTTTTCTTTGCTGCCATTTTATTCACTGTAATTGCTGTGTAAGAAGCACGCATCTCGGCTGCGCAATAGTTCAGCTGAGCGATAGGTTATAAACCAACTGTGCTCCGAGAAAAAAAGATGCTTAAAAATCTGTTATCAACATGGGATTGTAAAGGGAGCAATACTACAAGTCTTTCTCTTTTTTTTGTCGGGGGGGGGGGGGGGGGACGCGGCACTCATGCTAAGAATGCCACTGTTTGCCGATGACAGGGCGAGCTTATCACCTGTGAGAATTTAGGGAAAAGGATCTTTGTTCTGTGCAAATGTCCCAATGTGTTTTTAGAAGTGTTGTCTTGTTAGACATCCCCCCCCCCCCCACAAACGGGTTGGTTATCAAGAAAAGGACAGTCTTTTTTCCTGTTTCTTACCTGTTTATAAAGATTTATGTTGTCAGCAAAATTTCTAAAGTATTTCACAGCCTTTGCCTCCAACCTTGATAATAAATGAATTATTCCGCTGGCATAACTTGAAAGAAAATACAGAAAAGTGTTTCTAAGAACTTGTCAATACTTAAAATTGGAAACTCTTACCGTAATTTCAATCTGTATTGCATTTGAACTTGGTTGTCTTTATAAGTTAAATTTTTAAAATAGTAAATTATACAACGAACAAAATTATACGACATTTTTTTTTGCATGTGTGTGTGTCGGGGGGCGGAAGAATAACACCCATTCTAGGAATGCCACTGCTTTATAACAAGTTAAAAAATATTCTTAATATATACTAAATAAGTGTATTTTATATTATGTATGCCAAACTGAAGAGAGTCGATGAGATGCATTACAACTAACCAAGGCTGAATGTGAAGAATTTCAAGATTCTTGAAAAGACTTGACATCCATAGGTCACGAAAAAAATGAAGACTTATCTAGAAAAAATTTGATCACCACAAAAATCACAATACAAATAAACAATGTAAATGGGAATGTGTGGAACAAAATTCATTAATAAAACATTAAATTACATCAGTTGTTCACAAAATGATACAAACATGAAACTTTATATATAAATTTTATTATCAGCAAAACATTTGTGAAATGTGCCTCAAGTGCTACAGTCATGAAGCTGCACAATTACTCTTTACAAATTAAAACTGTTTTTTTCCTTCTTTTTTTTGGTCAAGATGATGTACCTATCTGAAAATGGAAAAGAGCTAATGTCTCTAAATGTACCAACTACAATTCTTCAGCAAGTTTTTCAGCTTTTTGCATTACTTCATCAAGTGGTCCTACCATGTAAAATGCCCCTTCAGGTAGATGGTCCATTTCCCCTAATAAAATAAATAATATGCAATTTAAGCCTGAAATTAAAAGTTCAATATAAAAATCAATCCTATTAAACAATTAGGGAGCATGTAGCAATTTTGTAAAATTATATTAGATTTGTGAAGTTAGATCTCAAGCTCATTATTTTGGTACAACAAATAATTTTTTCATATTAAATAATTTCTAATGCATATTTCATAAATAATTATTTTTAAAGAACATAATTTTGTTGTCTATTAGATAAGGGATCATTCATAAATGATGTCGCACTTCGAGGGCGGTTCGTGAAATTATGACAAAGTGTGACAAGGGGAGGGGGGGTAACAAGAAGTGTGACATGTATTATGCAACATAGCATGACATGAGACAAAGAGTCTGCTGAAGTGTGACATATTGTGACAAAGGGGGGAGGGGGTGAAACATAAAGAGATAAAAGCATGACATCATTTATAAACGGCCCCTAACTTTCATTTTGCATAAGTTACATAAAATGAACGTTGAATGTATCTAGACTGAAAATGACAATTTTTAACAAGGCTTGTTTTTTGTGAATTTTAAAGAGTTTTTTATGAATTTTAAAGAGATTTTTGTGAAAAATCAAATAATTTTGTAAAATTCGAAAATTTAAACACATAGTGATGAAAAATTTTATTTTTATTTGCCACTTTTATAATAAATTATGGTGTAAAAAGCACAATTTGGAAGCTTGGAATGCGTGGCCTTTCAGTGTTCAATAAGAAACAAAAGTTGTCTATTTTCCCCCATGTTACTATATGATAAATAGGGCTCGTAGCAGGGCTGCAAAAAAGGCGGCTTTTTATAAAAAAGGCGGCTTTTTGTAAAAAAGCCGGCTTTTATTTTTAAAAAAGGAAGGTCTTTATTGGCCTTTTTCAATTAGACACAATACTATTTACTATTTGCACCTATACTATGTCAATTTATGTTGCTACTGTTAATTTGTGTAAAATGAAGCTTAAATCTATCTTTCAATGGATTTGAGTGAGAATAATGTACTTGAATCTGTGATAGGATAACTTCTCATATGTATTAAGATGAGGTATTGTGCTTAACTATAGAAGAAGCCGAATTCGATTCCTCTCCCAATCTGGATTTAATTTCCTTCTTTTGTGTTGAAAAAAAAAAAAAAAATATTCAATGGATATTTAAACTTAGATTCAGAATTATTTTGTTACACAACCTGAAGGCACTTTACAATACTGATTACCATTTTCGTGTTTGTGTGCTTAATTTCGTGAGACTCTCTCATTAAACCGTTGCCTAATATTATAGCTATACAGAGTAGTTTTTTTTTTTTTTTTTTTTCAACACAAAAGAAGGAAATTAAATCCAGATTGGGAGAGGAATCGAATTCGGCTTCTTCTATAGTTAAGCACAATACCTCATCTTAATACATATGAGAAGTTATCCTATTACAGATTCAAGTACATTATTCTCACTCAAAATTGATATTTTAATGTTAAGAATTTAATTACTTTAAAATAATTCAGAATACTGAAACTTGCAATAAAGAACTATATTCATTAATTTTTTTCTATCATATATTTTACACTTTAAAACAAAAGTCTTTTGCTCCATGCGAGAAGAGTAGGAAAAACGGTGATTTGAAATATCTCCTTTCCTTTAACAAAATACTACTTACATAATCCAAATTAACTAAACTAGTGTTTACCTACAGCACAACTCATGGCAAAAATTTAAAAGAAGTCGCCTGTGGTGAGTAGGTGCTCGCTTTTATGTAAGGAAATTTTTTTTTTATAATACATAACATTAAATTTTTTAAAGATGAATATCATTCTAGTACAATTTAACATTGACCAGCTGGTCTGCTTCAAGATGGGCATCTTTTATTTTATGCAATGTATTTGACAAATAGCTTTTATTTTTATTTGGATCAGAGAACTAGTTAAGGTTCTGAAAAAAAAAAAAACATACAAAAATCAAGGTGCTTTAAAATATACAAAAGATTATTAGTTAAAGACTAAGGCAAAGGATCCGTAATATTTAGTTCATATAGTAGTGTTAAGAGAACTTTTGAATTCTTAGTAAAGTTTTAAAAATAAATAGTTTAAATTGTATTGAATCTAAATAAATTTCTAATAAGGAGCACTTTCTCTTTGCTATTTCTATAATTTATCATTCTATTAAATAATTTTCATTAGTATTTTGCTATTTCAGTAATAATGTAATTGTATAAATGATAGAAATATAATTTTTTATTTAATAACTTTTGGAGAAAAAATTATTAAAAAATTTTTTAATAAAAGCCGGCTTATATTTAAAAAAGTCGACCTTTTTTAAGCGGTTTAAACCAAAAAAGCCGGCCGGCTTTTTTTGGCCTGGCTAAAATCCGGCAGCCTTGGTTGCTAGATTCTTTTCATTAGCAGGGATAAGATTGCATTTGGAAAGTAATGTAATCCTTTCAGTTTGTATTGAATATGAGATTAGAATAGTAGTTGTACAATCTTTTGAACGCGTGTCTGCTAGTTGTCGGAACAGCACGCAAACATGCTTCCTATGCAGATATTGCGGGAATCGTGCAGTCCAGCAGCCTAGCACGAACCGTGCTGCTCCAACTTTGTTTTAAACAGGCAAAAAGAAAAAAAAAAATGCACTACAGAAAAGATGCACTGATACCAGGGTTGGATCGATTTTGCCTAACCCAAAAGACCAGGGTGGGTTTTTTCCAAAAAAAAAAACAATTAATATAAAAACAAGGACTTTTTCAACATCTTTACTTAAAGCTGTATTTTACCGAAGTAAAACTAATAAAGACTTCAGATCAAATAAGTGGGCAATAATGTAGTGCAGATACAAAATCAATTTATTCTTACAATCTTTCATTACTTTTAAATTCTAATCCATGCATCAGCAAATTTAATACCTTCTATGTGCATAAAAATCTTCAATATAACAGAATTGTCAACCTCAGAAAGTTAAAAGATCAGGAGATTTTCTAACCAAACGTACCATTTTTCAATCTTTTTCTATCTAAAGAAGGGATGCTACTGTTTTTAAAATCATAGAAAAACTGAAATTAATCATTTCAGCATTTAATGCAGCTTACTGCAAATTTTTATGAAGTGGGAGCGTTTTTCATGTTATTCATACCGTTAGATTTCACTAGTTTTTGTTTTTCACTTGGGAACAAACAGGGAATACAAAATCTTGATACATGCCTTTTTTCGTGCATTTTTAAACACTGAATAGCATCAGAATACTCACCACCTAAAATACTTTTAAAGCCTTTAATAGTCTCAGCTAAAGGCACAAATTTTCCTGCTTGTCCAGTGAAAACTTCAGCAACTTGGAAAGGTTGCGACAAAAACCTCTGAATCTTACGTGCACGTGAAACAGTTAGCTTATCTTCTTCAGACAACTCATCCATACCCAAAATAGCAATAATATCTTGCAGAGATTTATAATTCTAGAAAAAATACATTTATTTAAGCTTTAAGGACAAAAAAAATCATGAGGCATTAGATTCTACTAAAATCATTTTTACATGTCAACAATTCAGACACACAATTCAGATATCAATATGAATTCATGCACAAAAAAATTGTGTTACCTATAAATATAATTATTGTGTTATACTTACTGAAAGCTGAAAATCTAGACGATGAATAACAAAATACATCATTTTATAAAAAAATAAAGATTTCTTGTGCTAAATGATTGAAAAAAATTTAGAGCACTTGACATGTAGCTGTGTTTCAAGAATACATTACATGTTAAGGAATGAAACTTATTTTAGTCAAGAATGAACAATGAAAAAAAAAAGAAAGAAGAAACAAATGTTAAACATAGTATAGCAGAAACAGACCTGTAGGATTTTTTGAACTCCACGGGCGACATCATAATGCTCTTCTCCTACAATATTTGGATCCATAATCCTAGATGTTGAATCAAGAGGATCAACAGCAGGGTAGATACCTAATTCAGCAATACCTCGAGACAATACAGTAGTAGCGTCCAAATGAGCAAATGTTGTAGCTGGGGCAGGATCTGTCAAATCATCAGCTGGCACATATATAGCCTATGTGAAGGATTAAAGTAATTACCTAGTCAAAACATATGTATATACATAGATATACATTTTATGTATTTACATGGATATATATTTCAATAACAGAATTACCTGCACAGAAGTGATGGAACCTTTTTTAGTGGTAGTAATTCTTTCCTGCATAGTACCCATGTCAGTTGCCAGAGTAGGTTGATAACCTACAGCAGATGGGATACGACCCAACAAAGCGGACACCTAAAAAATACAAAGTGTCAAGAATTAAAATTAAAATCAAATAAATTTAGTGGATGTAAAAGTAGAGTCTAGTCAAAAATAGAGAACTCTGAATCAAATACAAATGTAATTTATATAATTCTTTGAATGCTTCAAGTAAGCAAATATAATGTAGCAGTTAATAAATGCTCCCCATTTCCTCCTCGGGATTGAAAACTACTTTTATATGATTAAAAGGTTCTTTAACCCTTTAACTACAGGAATATATTCACAAATCTGTTTGTCTGAACAAGAAAAAAAAAAAAAAAAGAATCCAAAAACTGCATAAACGGTGATACATCTATTTCTATGTATATGTCATGAGTTTCTTACATGAACTTTCGCCATAGCAAATTTTGTTATTGGCTAACCAATAAAAAAAGTAAATTATGTCAATTAACGTCAATAAATCGCTTATTGACGTTACCCGTATCACAGGAAAGTTTCGCCAAATCAGGTATTGACGTTACCCGTACCACAGAAAAGTTTTGCCAAATCGTCTATTGACGTTACCCATAGTTAAATTCATGCAAGTCTTCCCTCTTTTATATCATACAATTTTTAAGTGGTACAATATATGATGCAAAATAGCTGAAACAATTGCATACTATTTTTCCAAGCTGGAACAAAAATGTATTTTGAATTTTTTATGTGATTAAAATTAAACACTTTTAAGCATCTTTTAAGTACTTTTTAAGTATTGTATAAATCTGATCTTTACAAACTGAAACTTTTCAATTTTTCGATAATTAAAATCTAATATAAATCATGAAAAGGATATTTACGAGTATGCCTTTGAATTCTTTTGAGCCATGCACTATAAGATCTCCCTTTGTAAAATGACACCTAATCCAATAATTGTGGTTAAAGTTCAATTGAAAACAACTTTTAGAAGTAAGAGTAGTATTTTTTTTAACCTTTAATATTAAAAAAGAGAGATTTCAACAAGTAATGTGACACAAAAATAAAGATTGCTTGATTCAATTGCTTACTTCAGAGCCTGCTTGTGTAAATCTGAAAATGTTGTCAATGAAAAGCAATACATCTTGCCCCTCTTCATCACGGAAATATTCAGCAACAGTTAAACCAGTCAATGCAACTCGAGCTCGAGCACCGGGGGGTTCATTCATTTGTCCATACACAAGAGACACCTAAGAATGATAAATCATATACGATTGTAATTAAGGATCCTCAACTACAACCTGAAATACAGTACAGAAACAAAGATAGGGAAAAAATACAAACTACTGGTGTATTTGATTTTTTACAACCGCTATGCAAAGAAAATATTGATCTTTTTGTCACAATTTGGATAGAAAAACTAAGGTATTTTTTATTAAGAATCTCATCTAGTTCAGATTCAAAATTTTCCACCACACTACAGGATCAGAAGTAAAACAAGTATTGCTTTGAACATGATCTAGAGCAATAGCTATGGGTTTTAATATTGCAATCATAACTTCCGCATTAAGTTTAAAAGCCATGTTAAAGACATACTTAATGCAAGAATCAATGTTATCTCTATCTCCTTCTATTATTGTTATGAAACTAGGCCAATTCTTTACATAACTTGTGAGACAATCATTTAATTCCACCCAAGTTCCTGTGGTAATACGAAAGACAAGCCGCCTGCTTTCTTATATGGGGCTTTTGCAAAATCACGGTTGAGAAAAATATTTAATTACTTGTACATGTTCAACAACATCAGGTAGCAGCAAATCTTTTGAAAAAGATTTAATAAATGGACAAAACATCTACAAATTATTATTGGAAAATAGACTTTTTGTTCAGTTTTGTTAACCATAAATATTCTCTATTTCATTTCTCATTTTAGCCACATTTAAAGCAGTCGGTCACAATGCTTCCTACTTTGCAATTAAATTTTTTTCTGCAAAAAATATTCAATTATCTTGTAAATATTCTGCTGTGTGACTCATACTAGCAAGTATCATCAAAAAATTCAATGAGATATATCCGCTCTTCCGTTGCTGCTATACTACTACAAACAATTGACTCTTTATGTACATTCGACCAACCATCAATACTCATAGAACTAATTTTATTTTTTAAAAAGTTTTGGTACTTATTGGTTATATGCCGTACATTGGCGACAGCTTTAGAAAAGTCACGAACATGCTATTTTATTTAAGTCTAACAACATTTCTTTGTTACCAAACATTTGGTAATGTTTCGTGAGCAAAAAATGTAGGGTGTATAACTGAGAAGTTTTGCCATTTTTTCAAGCTCAAATTCATAAACGTTACTAAGCAAATGACCACCAATATCCTGTTCCCTAGGTGATGTGTAGCCTAGCCTGTGTAATTGCTGTAAAAAAAGGTTTTAATGCAAACATTTCCAAGCAATTGAAACAAAATCAGGAAATTGTTTATGTGGAAAGGGGTTGCATGGTTTTATTGTGGGAAAGAAATTCAAGGGATTGTATCTCGTCTAAAGTGTCATATTGTAAACTGTGATCTATATGAAAACAGCCAAAAGACCACAAGTAATAACTTGGCAGGTGTAGATGATCCTCAACCAAGTTTCCAGAAAGAGGAAGCCTCAAGACATCCCTATAAAAGTATTTCCAGGAAAGATATCCAGAGTAGTATTTCCAACTCCCTGATGGTTTAAAAGCCTGTGTGTACAGAAAAGCATAAGCTTCAATGTGCATATAGAGGGGAATATTAAAAGTTTAGAAATATAAGTTACATTTGAAGTTCAACATAGATAATAGTTTTGAATACGTACAGAAAAAATAATTTGTGAAAAAAAGTAATTAAGTCAAGGCTAAGCAGCAAACTATATCTTTAATGATAAAAAAGCAACTTAACCCTTTAAAGGGCCATTTTTTTGTAGCATCTGCATATGCAAATATTTTAAGGATTTTGCTTGGTTTCATAAAAGAAATTCAGGTTCATTCACATTGAATAAGATTAACATGATTTTTTGCACCCCCCCCCCCCTTTGAAGGGGGGTAGTTCTAATATGGGAATATTGATGCATGTGGTGGTAAATATGCTTCCTAGCGTCTTTGGCAAGATTCTACCAATCAGAAAGGGTAAAATAAGCTCACTATAAACATCTATAACTTGATAAATTAGGTGGGAAGCATACTTCCCACCGCCTTAGAAAGGGTTAACTAACCACAGAGATAAAGAAATATTACGAAAAATGCCAACTTTTTATCAGAAAATTGGACAAAATATTTTTAATGACAGCATACCTTTGAAGACTTATCTTTAAGACTAATGACTCCACCTTCAATCATTTCATGATACAAGTCGTTGCCTTCTCGAGTTCTTTCTCCTACACCAGCAAACACTGAATAACCACCATGAGCTTTGGCAATGTTATTAATCAGTTCCATAATGAGTACAGTTTTTCCTACACCAGCACCTCCAAAAAGACCTAAAGATAATTTTAACACAATGAACATGAATAATTCAAGAAAAATTAGGTAACAATATAAGAAATTCACACAAGATAGATAAATAAGAAAAAAAAGAGAGAAATAATACGTACCTATTTTTCCACCCTTAGAGTATGGAGCTAACAAATCTACAACTTTAATTCCAGTTACTAAAATTTCTTGCTCAACACTCATTTCAACAAATTCAGGAGCGTCTTGATGAATAGAAGCGTATTTATCAGTAACTACAGGCCCTCTTTCGTCAATAGGTTCTCCAATAACATTGATAATCCTTCCTAATGTTTCAGGACCCACGGGAATTCTTATAGGAGAATTTGTATCTAATACAACATTACCACGGACAAGGCCTTCAGTACCATCCATGGCAATTGTCCTAACCGTGCTCTCTCCTGCAACATAATTAAAAATATATTCAAAACTTTAACGTTTACATTCCAAAAATTACTAAAGAATAAATATTCACCATACTGTTTTAATTTGACACTTTTAGTATGAATGCGGCACCATCTAGAGAAATTATCAATTCAAAATATTTAAAAGGATAACATTACGATGATGTACCTAAGATTTTACATGCAGAGAAAATCACTGCACAGCAGAATTGATTCAAGCTGTCTCAGCCATAGAGAGAACTTACACATAACAAAAAGAGAGGGGGGGGGGGGGGCTCATGACGCTGACATGTGAATAGAATTATACCCTAGCATATACAGTAAGATTTTGAAAAAAAAAAAAAGATTTTTTATTTCTTTACTCCATAATTAAATTAAAAAAAAATTTAAATTAAAAAAATACCATTCTTGTACAAGATGCAGAAAGATTGCACAAAACAAAGGAATGTATCCGTTTCTTTGTTTTGCACATAGAAATTGGGCCTATGTAATTTTAGAGTATTGCATTAATTAATTAAATATATATTGCTGCAATTGAAAGGGAAAAAACAAAATGAGTGCAGAAAAGTTTAGGGTCCTGGAGAAAAAATTTATGAAACTTCGACAAAAAACCGGTACTCTACCACTTCTGCTAATAACCCAAAATCACTGAATGTACAAGCAAAAAGCATAGTTAAGGACCTTAAAAAGCCAATGATAACCGTACTGCAAAATATGCCATGAGTTCTGGACAATGCAGAGATGATCATCCGGAATTTGCAAAAGTTTACCTTGTTACACTTAGAATCTCCAAATATTACACAAGAAATCAAGTTAAACCAACCAGAAACTTTACACATACCACAGTGAATGGTGAACCGATCAAACTGTTTTACTAGTCTAAGCACTACTTGAGCAGCAAATACAGTTACTAACTACTGATATAATACCTTCAAAGCAACAGATTACCAAATTTCGTGATATTGCGATTTTTCTCAATTTTATCAACAGCAGCTAGTGGATTGGCTGTGATTCTGCAATAAGTACCCCTAGGAATGATCTACAAATGCTAAATTCTCTTACATTATAAGAGAATAGGAAAACACAAAGCTGTCCAGCGTCCACCTCGGCATATCTGAAAGTGCTATCAGCAAGTGTTTTTGAAAGCCACTACAGGTATTTTACAGAAGAAATGGTGTCACTTGCCTTTTGAGAAAAAAAGTTCCACCATAAGAACAAGAACTTCATTGCTAATGCAAAGCTAACAACAAAATAGATTTCCACCACAGCTGTTTTAAGAAATTACATACGTCTGGGAGACATTTGTCTTGTTGGTGAGGGAGGGGGGGGGGGGGAGCCTAAACTTCAAAAAAATATGACCATAAATATCAATTTCTCTAATTTAATTGGAGCAGAGTAGTGTTTTCTTTGTTTTGTTTTTTTTTTGTCTCCGCTTGAACTAAACTCAAATTTTTCAAGAGAAAATGTTTCAGTATGGTCAAGTTTGGCATCACATCATTCTCAAAGTTAAAACCAATAAATATTGTCAATGACTGTGCAGAATGGATGGTCAACCTAAGTACTGATTTCATTTAAGTCGGAAAAACCTAGAGATCCCTCACAGCATGTTGCCCAAGTCATGAAACAAGATTGACAAAAACAAAGAATTCTGCAAAAATGATCAAAATCGATATCATTGTAAATTGAGCGTGCTTGCATGAATTAAAATAAAATTAGAAATTTATTAGTACATAGGTATATATTGTTTTATGTATCACAAATCAATCTTCATTTCATATTGTTATTAGAAATAGACTTATTTTTTTTTCTTACAGGTTCTCTATCAGTGCTTCCCCCAGGCTTGGGCGGGAGGGCGCCGCGCCGCGCCCTTGGATTCGGGAAACGCGCCCATCTTGCCCTTTTGTTAGTGGAATTGCGCCCTTCTTGTAGAGCTCAAAACTCGCGATCGCCAGTCGCCAACGGCGACCAATTTTCACGTTTTGGCGACCATTGTTTTCATTGAAATAGCCATTGTGGCTACCATTTGCTAATGCTAAAACCCTTTCTTTTATCTTGACACCGTGACCTTTTCCCAAATTTTCTTGTCCACTAAAAATTAAATAAAGAAGAAAGAACCGGGAGTTAATTTTTGGGCCACACGGAAACTAGTTTTTCCTCCGATTCTTACCGGAAATTGCTTACCGTGTTTGAAATTTCAATCTTTTTCCATCTTGGAATTATTTCAATTGTCTTGAAAGTTGTAAGATATTTTTTGCATGCACTACCTTAAATTTGCTTATTTGTCGTTTCATTTTAATAATTAAAAAATAAAAAAAGTATAAAGATAGAAACAGCCAAAATCGTGCACGTGCTTCGCCGAAAATTGGATTCTAAGTTAGAGATTTTAATCCTTTTGCATCGGGTACTAATTTATATTATTTTCTAAATTAGAAGATATTTTTCACACATGCTACACTAAATCTGCTTATTTTTCATTTTATTTTGTTTCTGCTTTTTTTCTTGAACTGTGCCGATATTGAACACGTGTTTAGTCGAAAATTTCGTTTATCACTATTATTCACCATTATTAAATCACGATTATTGTTTCATTTATTCAAATTTGATTTTAGTATTGACAGCTATTTACTATTTAGAAAATACTAAATTGTGGATAAATAAGAAATTTTTAGAAAATTGTTAATTTACCTGGGTCCGACATCTTTAAAAAACAATACACAATTATTGAAAACTGTTTGCTAAATAAACAATTATTGAAAAGAAGTAGTATTATCACAAATCATAAAATAAATAAGATTTTTTTTTTTAGTTTAAACATTTTACAAAATTAATAATGATAATGACCTCTTTTAGGGCCGACAGTTGCAAGATTTTTCGGGCACTTTTTGAGATTTTGGGGATTCTTTTTTTCACATCATTTTATGGCTCTTTTTTGGCTTTGGGTAATTTTTTGTGTGTAGCTGAAACTCTTCCAATGATTCTGTGCTTGATTATATTGCAACTCTTAAAAACTCCATCTCATAAAATTTAGAACAGTAGGTTCCCAAAGACTAATAAGAAAATTCTTTTTTTTTTCATCTTTATAAAGGACCCATTTGGGTCAAATATGCATTTATTACATCTGTAGACGTTGAGAAAACTAACCAAAATATAAGAGAGAATGCTCTTTCAAATAAGAAACTATTTACTATTCAAAATATGAAAAAGCATTTAAAAATCCCAATTTAATGGTGCTTTCTAGTTATTTCAAGAAATAAAAGTTTAAAATGTAATAAAACTTGCGGGGGGGGGGGGGAAGAGATGGCAATGTGTGAGGAATCCACATATTAGACATTTCCTTTTTCTCTCCTTATTTTAATAAACATTTATTTCAATCTTTAATGAAAATGTACTGTATTAATTTGCTTCTTTTAAATTTTTTAAAAAATACTATTGTCATTTTAAGCTAAACCATTGCTTTCAATTGGTATTCTTGATTAATTATAATGGCATTTTTTGCAATTTTGCTGTTTTTAGGACATGTTGAAAAATTTAAAGGGCATTTTCAGTGATCATTTAGGTCATCAAAATCCGGGCTCCAATTATTATTACTCAAGCTTTATTGTATTAAGAAAAGATATATTCTTATTTTCTTATTATTCCTCAGAGGTGATCAGATCTTCAGAAGTACTGGAATGAACAGAAATACTCTCATAAATTAGTAAAAATGTATAACTCAGAAAATCCTTGCTAGATATTTTATTGAATTTAAAATCATTATTGGTTGATGTTGCCTTGAATTATACAAGCAGAATGTTTTCATGCTTTACTTTACATATTGAAAATGATCTTAAAAATGAATATTGTCAAATTAGTTTATATATATTGTTCAATGCTCAGTTTCTCTGTGATGTTGATGTTTGACTAAAATGTTACATTATGGCAATAATAAAGTATTACTACGGGAGGATTCATAAATGATGTCACGCTTCTAGGGAGAAGGGGGGGGGGTCGTGAAATTGTGACAAGGGGAGGAGAGGGGTAACAGGAAGTGTGACATTCTGCTTGTGCAACATAGCGTAACATGTGACAATGGGGGAGGACGGTCCAACATGGAAAAAAGTGCGACATCATTTATGAACAGTCCCTACTTCAAATTACGTGTGCCCTTTATTTCGATAAGATGCCCTGAATTTGGAAAAGTGCCCCCTTTTTTTACAGTAGCACCCTGCCCTTTTTCAATCCTAGGGGAAGGTCTGCTCTATTTTGTGAGTCTGGTGAATCCCCATAGATATTGTTCAAAACTTGCAAAACTTTAAGTACACTTTTTTTTTTTGACATTTTGAACAAAAATAAAAAAGGGGTTTAATGCACCCAAGTGTAGATATAGGTGAGGAAAATAATAAAAAACATGAGTGTTAGAAAAATTCAGAAGTTTATCAAAAAGCATAGTGATGAACTTCAGTTTTGACTAATGTCTAAAGACTATGGATCAGGCTTGGAGTAATCACGATTACGTAATCGTAATCGGCTGTAATCGATTACATTTTGACAAAATCGTAATCGTAATCTGATGATGGCATATTCTCATAATCATAATCGAAGTTGTGTAATCCCGTAATCCTTTTTCTCCCGGAATTTTAATCGTAATCTTAAGGAAAAAATCCGTAATCTGCTAGTCCTGCAATCGTGTAATCTTGACCTGCTGAAAGCTGAAATTTTTAGCGCTACCCTTGGATAGAAGAGATAAGATTACAAGAAAAAGGATTCAAACTGTGTACTGAAGTCCTATCCTAAGCGGTCTGTAACCTACGGGTGATCATAATATAAAAGGTTCTGTGTGGCGGTCGCAGAGCCTTGATGGCAGGACCATATAATAGTCTGCTAGAGACGCTTGTTGTCCTACTTGTTGTGGTCTCTCAGAATTCTTAATTGCGGCTCCACTCTCCATGGGGAATGGCTGGAGAGCCCGAGAAGAAAGGGAGTCTGGATAGGTCACTCGCATCGCCTTGGGGCTCTCGGGGGGGGGGGGGGGGGGAGTGTCTCCGGTCTCCTCGCGTCGTCCAGTTTCGGTACAAGAGCGGTAATCTGTCCGCAAGTCACAGATTTCGGGGTAGATAAGAAAGGGGAAGGTGTCTATAGAAGGACCAAATGCATCGGTCATTTTGCTTCCTTAATTACCCCTTCAAAACATATTCAAACGGTTGGGCAATAGGCGAGAGTCTGGACGGGACCGCCGCGAGTATTAAAAGAGAGTTCGCCCTTTCTTCTCTCCGGTTTGGAGCCGGCATTAAGAATGGGCGCCCCATTTTCCCTTTCAATAATCGAAGTAGACTGCCCCCCTGAAAATCTAGTGTTGGTACTATCACCTACACACATAAAGAGACATGAAATGACTTTTGTGTTTTCGCCTTTCTTTAACGGCAGAAGTGAAGAATTTTTCTAAAGAATAGCACATTTACACTTCAGCAATTTAGGAGCAGGCGTTACATGATGCTCTATCCTTAAGATGCATGAAATCTTAACCCTGGTACGTGTGATTATTATTCTTTTTAAAAATATGTTCTTCGAATATTTAAAAAAGTACATACATTTAAGTCTTAAATTTATTTATATTTTAATGCTAATATTCTTTTTAATTAATAGGTATTTAAAAGAAAATGATATATGTTCAGACATTTTCCCAATTGTTTTTTACATGCATGAATTAATATTTAGGAATTATTTTAAAAAATTAATTATCTTTTTCTTCTTAGAATTACCTTAACAGAATTTTGTATTTCAGTTGAATCTTGTACGTTAAATTTGTGTTGTAAAATTACTTGCAATTTATTTTTTTATTAAAACAGTTAGTACATGGAAAAAAATATATGCTCGTGCATGTTAAAAAAAAAAAACCACAAAAATCATATTAAAATATTATAGTCATTCGTATTATAATTATTCTTCATATTACTTTTTAACGATTACTAATTTTGCTGAGAGTTATTTGAATGTTCATGTTCAAATTTTTTGAAATTATTCTAAAATGCAGCATTTATTTTCAAAAGATTACTTATCTCTTACACTATCTGAATATTTTGTTATCCCGTGCAATTCATGCACATCTTATAAGTGATTTCATAAAGAATCATAGAAAATTATTATTTTCAGTAAACTAATTGGTGTTATGTGAAATATTTGCACAATTTAAACTAGAAAATAAATACAATGGAGAATATACATTTTCAGAAACTGCGGCCAACTAAATTTTGATTGTATGAACACAAAATAACAATGAACCAGGTAAATCATTTATGCATTATATATACATTTAGTGCATCGTCTTTGCTTATATACAAAATACGATCAATGTAGTTATCCCTCACATGAGTTTTAAATATTCGAAAAATACTGAATGTGCCTTTCCTGATTATACATATATATATATATATATATAATGCAAATTTTTCATTTCTGCAATGACGTCATAATTCCAGAACTGTGATGATGAAATTGTTTCATTATAATTGCATTCATCATCATTTCAGTTATCTCTTATAAAATCAAAAATTTTATTAAAAATCATAACTTTTTGATTTATGACACTATTGTGAAAATGAGAGTTGTATGCATAAAATCGGATAATTTTATGCTAATCTAATCGTAATCGGATGTCATAATCGTAATCGATTACATTTTTCAACGACTGTAATCGCTGCCGTAATCGTAATTACTTTTTGGCAAAGGATTACAATCGTAATCGTAATCATAATCTCTCAATTTCTCCCTTTGTAATCGTAATCGTAATCGATTACGTTTCTTTGTAATCGACTCCAAGCCTGCTATGGATGTAATGAATATTCCGCCACTATTTGATATTTGGTCTGGCCGAATTCGGGCAGGCCAAATAATAATAGACTATTTGACTGAATAGCTCTGCTACAGTCAAAATTTAAAAAAAATAAAGAAACTTGTAGATTTTAAACATTTAAAATTGTATTATAGGTAATGCAAAAGAACATATTAGAAAATTAGTTTTAATAAATAAAAATAATTTAGAGAAAAAACAACTTTTTTTAAAATATCGTTTTTAGGTTTGGCTGAACAAAAACAGATTTTAAAGTTATAATATTGTATTTTATACTTTGCCTTTGCTCCCAAAAGCTGGCAATAGTTAATTATGATGGAGAATATGAGACTTTTATTTTGTTATTATTAACAAATTAGAAGTCAGACTTTGTGTAGTCTGGGGTATAGAGCTCAAAACTTGCGGTGGCCAGTCGCCTCCAGTCGCCAAATACAACCAATTTTCACGTTTTGGCAACCATTATTTTCATTAAAGTCACCAATGTGGCTACCATTCGCTAATGCTAAACTCCTTTCCTGGTTCAATCAATCTTGACACAAGTCCTTTTCCCAAATTCTCTTGTCCATTAAAAATTTAATAAAGAAGAAAGCATTCGGAGTTACGTTTTGCGCCACACGGGAACTAGTTTTTAATACGGTTTTTACCGGAAATTGCTTACTGTGTTTGAAATTTCAATCCTGTAATTTTTCAGTTATCTTGAAAGTTGGAAGTTATGTTTTGCATGCACAATTTTAAATCTGCTTATTTAGCGCTTCATTTTAACAATTGTAAAAAAGAAAAAATAAAGTTAGAAACAGCCAACATTGTACCCCCCCCCCCCCCCTCCAACATGCTTCTCCAAAAATTAGATTCTATGTTAGATTATTTTAATCCTTTTGCATGGCGTACACATTTCACTTATTTTCTAAGTTAGAAGATATTTTTCACACGTGATACCTTAAATCTTATTTTCATTTTATTTTAATAGTTTCTTGCTTTTTTTTTTTTTTTTTTGAAAACCATGCCGACATTTAACACATTTTGTCAAAAATTGCGTTCTGTTTGATTCTATCACTATTATTGTTTCATTTATTTATTTCCTCAAATATTATTTTAGTATCAATAGCTATTTACTCTTTGGAAAATATTAAATTTTAGATAATAAGAATTTTTTATTAAATTGTTAATTTACCTAGATCCAACTTCTTAAAAAAACAATAAACTATTATTGAAAACTATTAGCTAAATAAACACTTATTGAAACTAAGTATTATTACAAATCATAAACTAAAAGGATTCTTTTTAGTTTTAAACATTTTACAAAAGAAATAATAACTAAATTAAATTTAATATGTGTATATAAATAGAAAGAAAAATCCAGAGCAATTTTGCCAAGGTAGATAATTGTTCAGTCAATTTTTAATAGGAATTTAGGCATTGACAAGCTATTAGAAAAGGAATAACTTTTCAATTCTCAGAAAATTAAGTTCAAAAAGACAGCATTACAGGTTACATTGATGTTAATCCATATTTTTGGTACTAGATTTTGCGCTGTGCAGGCCCGGACTGGCCAGGTCGGCTGGTCGGCGATCGCCGAGGGCCCCCGGACTAGGGGGCCCCCAAACGAGGAGGGGAAAAAATAATTTTCTATCTGAATTTTTATTTACAGATTTTTCATTTTTTCATAACTATTTGCATCTGCTTCATTGCACTTTTTTCCAGGATGCTTCACTATCGCAATATTACAAAAGTTTTGAGACTTAAAACTTTAACATAACAGTGGTCGACGGCCCAATTGGACTTGCTTTGTATGAGCCTGTAACATCAAAACTAGCTAAATGAGGCACTTCAACATGAAATATTATTGCTTGCTCATTGTCGGAGCTGCAAACGCATTTGATAACGGTTTAGAAGCCTATTTCAAAAAGAGAAACAAAGATCTCTCGGCGAACATGGCGGCGCCAACCAAGGGGGCCCCAATTTGAAAAGACCCCTTCATTATTTCAAATTTCCTCTCCCCATACTGTAGACCACATGGATACAGGTATGGCCTCGCAATAAATCATGTTTCATGAAAATTATACATAACAGGAATTGGATGAAAAAATGAGCAATTCAAATACTGGGCAACATTATTGCTTTCAAAAATATTTTAAGGGAGGCCCAATATTTATTTTACCGCCAGTGGTCATCAAACTTCGCATTGCGCTCTAGACGAAGATTTTATTTCTACTCATTAACCCATCAGGATAACATTTCTTTTTTTTTTTGTTCGCAAAACAAGCAAAAATGTGTGTTGGTTACAATTAAAGACTTCCGTAAACAAAAAATACGAGTTATAATATTATATACCGTAGGCAAGAAGGGGGGGGGGGGGGTGAAATAATTTTTAAATTTTTAGCTTAGTCTACAATGTATTTCCTTTATTTTTTAATTTAATTATTTTTTTTTTTGTTGTTGTTGACAGTGTGATATTGTATTTCACTCATCGAGGATTTCACTCCTCTAAATTGTGACATTGCACGGGAACTTAAACATTTGTTGACAACATAAAAGCCATTGAGAGCAACCAGAAAAGAGAAAAAAAAGAACGTCCCTTTCTCAATAACTAACCCGTTTTTGGAGAAGAGTACAGGAGGGGGGGGGGGGGGGGTCTAACGACAAGAAGACGCTTCAAAAACATATTGGGAAAGGGGACATTTGAAAATAAACCGGAAAAAGATCATTTCCCTCAATTCTCCAGGCAACCAGGCAATAGGCTCTCTCTCCGAGTCATCATCAGATAATGGATTGATTTCTAGCCTTAGGTTACACATGGCTCCAATCGCTCGACCACACAAGAACAACAAACATACAAGTTTTTTAAATAAAGGGGCTTTGTCGGGCCGCTCATTCTTCGTGATATCTTTTGCCGAAGGTTGCATTCTTGGAAGTGACATTCATCAACTAATTCCCCATATTGTGGAAGTAGGGGACACGACGCCTAGAAACCTAGAAACTGACAAAATGGAATCAACATACGCTTCTGATGAGGACAGGGGTATCCTCTTTAGACAGGGGTGGGAGCTTTTGCCTCTGCACGAATCATATTCGTTTTCGCAAAAGTTGCAATAAAACAGGTTCCGGACATTGGCAGATGGAATTTCAATGGGCTCTTGTATGACACAAGACGTTTATTCGAACACCGCAGTAAGAGATTTCTGCACAAATCCCAAATTAGATTATAGCTTCATAGCTAGGAAGAAATCTTGTAGAGATGAAACAGAAAAGGTATGAATATTTCTATGCAATATTTTCAAATCAATAATACGCCACCCCGCCCCCTTTCACACATGCTAAAAACATCTTTTATCTTTTTTCTTTCTTTCATTCCTTTTAAACTTCAAAGGTGCTTCAAAATAATTCATTAATAGCTATAACCTATATCACACGCAATCCCAGAATTAGGGTGATAAGAATATTTTCATCGCTCTTTTTATTATCAAAGCTTAAAAAGGTAAAAAATTTGTTAACTTTAAATTTTAAAGAGTATTTAAAATATTTTGTAGCATTGAAAATATATTCATACCAATAACACACAAAGTACACGGCATGTAAGGAAATACTTGAAGGTTTAAAGCTAAAGTAGCGCTTCAAAACAAATTTATAAAATCAGCGAAAAAACTTTTTTTTTTTTTTTTTGGATATGCAGACCTGCCAAGTTCCAGAAATGAAAAAGCAGGAGACTTTTATCGACATACCGATGCACGCATGCACATATATAGATCTACATATATATGCGTTATGTACATACATATGCGTACATGCATTAGTAATACCAGAAATCAAAAGAAAAAAAGGGACAAACAATATTTTGAATGCACTGTATACAATATTTATTCAAAAAATTGGAAAGAAATCTATCAAGCAAATGAATCAACACACAAGTTTAAAAAAGTAATTTTGAACATTTATGAAAAATATGAGCTAAAGGAAAAGCAGACAATACTTTTGATATAATAAATAACAAAGGAACTTTGTACACAAGTAAACTAAAAAAAAATACATAATTAAAGCCCAAATGAGCACTAAAATGCAGACATGTTTCCGGATTGCTTGGAATCCCTTTTTCAATAAATAGTGGTACAATTTGCAACAGTGGAGCTTTTAGATGCAAACACATCCAAATGAAGCTTTATTTGAATGTTTTTGCATCTATCAGCTCCACTATAGCATTGGAAAAGGGATTCCAAGCACTCAAGAAACGTATGACTGCATTTTAGTGCTCATTTTGTGCTTTTAATGCGTGCAATTATTTTTTTACAGAATACTTTTGATAATTACTCCCTATTAAACACCCTTTAAGTTTGCCAAATTTGTGGCTGATTTTGCTCTCATCAAAAACCCATTATCAAACTCTTCTTCAAAACATGACTTTGACATGTGAGATTTTACAGTTAGTAAACTTTCTAGAGTCTTACAGCTAAGTTGGGACCTAAATTGTGTGTGAGTTTTCGTAACAAAACTGAAAGTGCGTTCGCATTCTGCATTGCTATGGGGGATAGTTAAAATAGAAAGCATAAGCTTGCATAGCAAACTGTATTTGCCGTCATAAAAATCACACACTTTAATCCACATTGTGTCCATCCTTTCTTCAGATTTAACAAAGTCGGGTATTTCTTCAACTTGCATAGAGCAAAACTGAGACTCTAGAGTATCAAGTAACATATCTTCAGTATCAAAATTGAGAATTTTAACTAGAGATGGAAATCTTTTTACAAAATATCTAATGCTTGCAAATGATGTTTTCGTTATCTTATTCAAATCTGCAACTTCAGCATTAATAAGGACCTCATCCTTAAATGGAAATTTATTCCGCATGTAATCACAAGCTCTTGCATAGTAATCTCTTACTGTAGCATAAAAATGCACTTTTTTTCTTTCAGGAACCTTATGAATAATATTTAGCGCAGCTTGCCCTATCACCAATTCACTATCCAATTTCTGATTTTCTTGCAAATGATAATTAACATCTAAAATAGATGCAGTTGCTTTAATGGCTTCAGGTGATACAAAACGTACCAAAAGGCGTTTAAACATGTCTAATAGCAACTGCCTGAGGACATGAATTTGGGGTTTACTTGTCTGTAGAGCTTCATTTGGTTCTTCAAATACAGGCAAGGTAGTCATCAAGAAAAATGCATACGCTTTACTAACATTTGAAGATAAAAACATGAAAAGTCTCTCTTCACGTGACAAAGCTTTTTCCTTATTTGAATCTTCAATATTATTTAGATAAGTAATCTTTGGTTTCTTTGCTGCTGGTGAAGCATAGTAGGGAGATCCTTTTCCCACAGCAACATTACTTGGGCTTTTCATTTCACTACTTGAGGAATCTCTGCCTAGTTTAGGAATCTTGAAATCCTGCAACTGTGAGTCAGATTTTGTAACTTTTAATCTTTGTTGGACTTCCTCTTTAAAAAGTGATGTTAATGGGTCCCACTGCTCTAGTAACCTTTTTATACAGCGACCTAGGGACAGCCAACGGGTGGACACATGCTTCAGAATCTTTTTCATTTCAGTATCAAACATAACTTGATACTGTTTTAATTTCTCTTTCCTTTTGGCACTCTTCTCAAGATAATAAAATATATCAATTAAAATTTCATCGATACTGACTGGCAGGCATGATGCACCTTTCTCTGCAGCCAGATCGATTAGGTGGCACAGGCAACCTTGTACATATAAGTCTGGCATCTCTTTACGCAAAAAAGCAGCTACTCCAGCTTTCCTCCCAACCATAACAGGAGCATTGTCTACCCCTAAAGACAGACAATTTTCTAGGGGTATGTTTAGGGATTTCAATGTATTTAACAGCAAAAATGCGATATTCTCACCTGTGCTGTCTCCTTCAAGCACAGGTACAGAGAGTATAGATGATTCTATTAGTCTCCTTTCAGTATTATGAACTGTAATGACTATCGGAAACAACTTTTTATCCCCTTTGTTGCTGCCATCAGTCGAAAGGGAAAAGGGATTTTGTTTGATGGAATCTACAAGTCCTGTTCTTTTTGTCCTTGCCATTTCATTTACGATAGCTGTTGACTTAGTTCTGGCACAGCCATATTTTTTTGCTATGGAGCTATCAGGAAACATTTTTTTAAATAAATGTCCTACATGGTCTGCAGCAGCTATGGATATGTTGTGCTCTACTAGGAATCCAGTGAAAAGGCATTCGGCACGAATAACACTGAAATCATCCTTCTTTTGAATAAAGTCGATTTTTTTGTTGTCGCCCAAAGTTCTTTCGGCAGCAAGATGTTTATCACGTTTGACGTGATTAATCACATCGCCTCTTCCGCGATGACAAATCAAAAAGTCCGAGGAGCACAGCGAGTAAAAAGCATATTTATTGCCCTTTTTTGAGCTTAAAATGCACGGAAAATCTTCAGTGTATGACTTGTTGAAGATGGTTGCATATTTTTTCTTCTTACAAGTTGATGGTCCTGACGCCATTTGTAGCAAAAGGCAGCTAAACAAAATCGATATCACACCAATAAAATAATAAGTGGAATGCAGGAAGAAAGTAGAAATGCATCAGCGTTAATCAAGCGAGCGAGCTTTCAAAACACCACGAGGCGACCACGATTCATTAGACGTCTAAAGAACGACTTGTTCCAAGTGTTTGCGCATATAGCTTTGCGCAGAGCCGGAACCAAGACTTCTAGGATTGGACAGCCGCATTAAGACGCTCTTAAAAGTGGGCGGAGTCTATGACGTACAGACAAATGACGTAGCAAGCATCTGCAGAACCAACCTACCGGAGGATCTAATACTTTGCGCTGTAAACGCTCCGGCAACTCTCCTGTAGCGTATTGGGCGAGCGTCTATTCCGATGACTCAGTGGGCTACTGAGCTCAAAACTTCCAGCGTACGAAACCAAAAAGGCGGAGGTTTTTAACGATAACCCGGAGACATAAAAATCAGTAAAAAAAGCGGAGACTCCGGCCAAAAACCGGAGACTTGGCAGGTCTGGATATGAAATCTTTTTGGAAGGTACTGAAAATTGTAATTTTCAAAATGCCTGACTTTCATCTAAATTACCTGGGAGAAAACCGAAAATTATCATTACTTTGCAGCTCTAGTGTTCGCTACAGTTACGAATTCAAGCATCGTAAATTTTCGACTAATAACGTTAGTGCAGGGAAATGAGTGACATACACACACATTTATAGATAATATTATCTCTACTAATAATAAAGCAGCAAGTATGTGTGTGTGTGTTTGTGTCTGTCTGTCTGTGTCCAGCGTAGAGACCAGACCGTTCAGCGGATTTTCATGAAATTTGGCACGAAATTAGTTTGGAACATGGGGGCGTGCACCTCGGAGAGTTTTTTCTGAAATTCGAATTTGTTCTTCTTTTATTCCAATTTATAGCCGAAAATTTCATAAAATAGTCGTTTTCTATGGGAAGGAATTATCGCATCGCTTCGAGCTTGATACCGTTGAAAAGCGCGTATGGAGTTTCGCTCTGTGTACGAAAATTCGAAGCCTCTAAATTACCTAGAAAAGAAGTTATAAGCATTTTTCTCTGCAGTTCGAAATTATTTTTTCACGGTAATTAACTTTAATTTTAATTGTTACCATGCCGACTGACTATTAATCTTTTTTTCTTTTACCGAATTAAAATTTATTGCTTGCGGTTTTTAGCATTTTGAGGAGCAGCCGATTTTTAATTAATTTATTTCTTTTTTTGGATTTTGATTATTATTATTTTTAAACGAATTAAAATTTATTCCCTGCGGCTTACAGACGATTCATAGCTTTATTTTGATTTCCTTATTTTGACATGTATTTTACGGGACCATTTTCCATACTGCACAGGGGTTTTTAAAAGAAATGTTATCCTTTATAGCGATTTTTGTTATTCCAGCTTATTATTATTATTTATACTTTTATTTTATTTTTTTTTCCACCAGTGAATTAGCACATATGTTATTTTCCTATTTGAGCTCGGATGAAAGGTTTATTCCGCTTTCAAAGCTTTGCTTGCTGCTGTTTGTTTCTGCAAGCTACAAAATTTCGTCTTTCTGTTTTAAGGCCAGGTCCAGACGCTACGTTTTGCACAACCTTTTGTCTGCGCAGTTCAACACGTTGCAGATAAAGCGTATTATAGATTGGAAAAGTGCGCAGTTTTGAGTCCGGTGCGAATACTGTACACTTGCTAGAAAGCATAGATGTCTTTAAACTGTGCAGACAAATCGGCACCATGTAGACAGTAGCACCCTTTTCCGATTATTTATGTTTTTCAGTTTCAATTCGTCAGGCGACAACGGCGGACTTTCGGCAATGTTCTCGGGAGTTTCTCACAGAATTTATTGCATTATGCGAAAGTTTCCCATGCATTTGGCGTGTCAAATCCAATGAGCACAGCGACAGGGATGAAAAGGGGGAGGCTTATGAGAGCTTAGTGGAAAAATTCAAAGAAATTGATGCAACCGCAAACAGAGAAACAGTTGTAAATAATTAATTCTCTGAGAAGTGTTTACCGTAAAGAATTGGCAAAAGTTGATAAATTGATTCGATTTGGGGCTGGAGACGAAATCTACAAGCCATCTCTCTGGTATTTTAATTTGTTATTTCTTAAATGATCAGGAGACACCAAGACAGTCTAGGAATACCATGGATGAAAATAAAGAGACTGCAGCTGTCGAACCACCGAAACAGGCAACAAAAAATATTTATTTTATGTAATCATTTCACCATTTTGAACGCCGGGTACTTCTGAGACGTTCCAATCTTTTTTTTAACATGACACCATGGCAAAATTTACCAGAGTAGTACCTCCTTCATGACGATATCGCACAAAACTGAGTGAAATATACTGATATCTTTGCACCATGTAGACGCATCAAACACTGCAACGTTTTCATTCAGTCTTAAAACTGCGCATACAAAAGGTTGTACAAAACGTAGCGTCTGGACCCGGGTAAATAATAGATAAAAATTAATTATACTAAAAATTTATTACTTAAAAATATTATAATTTATCATAATCGTTCTTTATGTGTGGGTACTTGAACTAAACAAACAAAATGCGTTTTCTTTCAAATATTTTCTTTTTTGTTTTGTTTTGTTTCTTTCTTTCCTTTTTAATTGTGCGTGTTTTGTAAAAAAAAAAAAACTTAAATGTGTAGGATCTCTGGCTGATTGCCGTGGGCAGCTAATTTTTAATGATGTGGAATGCTATACATTTTAATAAAATAACATAATTTACACATAAAAAAAGATATCACTATATACACAATGGCAAACCGACTGGTCTTTTCATTTTTTAACACGGGCATAGCCGTGCGGGTACCACTAGTATAATTATATATATATATACGAGGTGTGTCTAAAAAGTTCAGTGAATGGTCTCATAAGTGGGTATTCAAAGTTTGATAGAAGCACGCGTGCCTGTGTAGACACGCACGGACATGTCTGGACCCGACCTCTGTTGGTACTAGCGCAAAGCTTCTAGTGCAGTGCTTATTGCATTCAGTCTAATTGAGTGACCCGAGTAGTATGCGTCATGGAGCAACGACACAACATTAAGTTCTGCTTTAAATTGGGTAAAACGGCGACAGAAACCCATGAGATGTTGGTGCAGGTGTACGGGCAGGATGCTGTGAGTAGGAAATGTGTGTATGATTGATTTGTACGCTTCCGAGCTGGTAAGGAATCTGTGGAGGACGAACCACGTTCAGGCCGGCCATCCACAAGCAGGACACCAGAAAACACTGAACGTGTGCGAGAGATGCTAACAAAAGATTGGCGATCAACTCTGCGATTAATAGCAGAAGAATTGGGTATTAGCAAAGACACAGTAGGGACCATCATCCATGAAGAATTGGACAAACGCAAGATTTGTTCACGATTTGTGCCGCACATGCTAACAGATGATCAAAAAGCAAGACGTTTTGAGATGTGTGGCGATTTCATTGACATGTGTGACAGGGATCCTACCTTTCTGGGTTCCATTGTCCGTTCTGGGTCCACAGAAGACGAGTCTTGGTGTTATCAGTACGACCCCGAAACGAAAAGACAATCGATGGAATGGCGATCACCTTCCTCCTTGCGACAAACAAAATGCCGTGCGGTAAAATCCAAAGTTAAGACCATGTTAATCACATTTTTCGACAAAGAAGGAATCATCCATAAGGAATTCGTTTCTGTTGGCCAAACGGTGAATGCCGCATTCTACTTGGAGGTTCTCAAACGTTTGTTAAAGCGCATCCGGCGAGTTAGGCCACAGATGTATCAGACCGGAAATTGGGTGTTACTGCACGACAATGCCCCATGGCATACCAGCATCATGGTACGACAATTTTTGACTCAGAGTGGCGTGACAGTTTTGCAATATCCACCGTACTCTTCAAATCTGGCGCCTGCTGATTTTTTTTTGTTTCCACGTCTTAAGACTGTCCTAAAGGGATCACGGTTTGTGGACGTCGAGGAGGTTCAGAACCAAGTGACGGCTATTATGAAAACGATTCCACATCAAGACTTCTCCAATAGTTTTCAAGCGTTATACGAACGTTGTCAGAAGTGTGTTGTGGCTGGTGGAGAGTATTTTGAAGGTCAATAAATGTACCTACAATTAACATTCTGTTTTTATGTTTTTATCATACCATTCACCGAACTTGTTAGACACACCTTGTATATACTATATATATATACTTTCCCATTTTTAACCCTCCCCTCTCCCCATTTGTTGGACATCGCAACAGCCCTGATGCTCGGTGCCCCCCTCTTGGAACTCAAGTTTTCACTTTTAACCCCCCCCCCCCCTTCTTGCTACTTTACTTCTGTGACTGTTTTCCTTCAAAATCATACAATATATATTTACATATACATTCCTTATTTTTCGGAACATTAGACGCACTTCTTTCTGTGGGAAATTGCCTCAAACCGTCCCGAAATCGCATTTTACACTTATAATCAATTTCAAATAAAGAACATTAAAATCAATGCTTTAAGCTCAAGTTTTCAATAATTGTCAGGTGACGATTTTATGGTATTTTAAAGGGCAGTTTGGTTTTATAAGGTAGTAAAAAATTCTTTAGTTTTTGCCTTTTTGTAATATATAATAATAAGTTAAAAATTACATTTTTCTTAAAAATTGCTAAAAAATAAAAGGTAAATATTATTTCTTATACTTTGTAAAGCACAGTATTTATATATGAATAGATAAATATCATGAAGAGGACAGGTTATATCACCGTGAGAAAGAAATTTTCCAAGCGCCGGATGTATGGGGGAAGCAGGCCGGGGCCCATGCCCCTGGCGGCACTTCTGAGGTTAGGCATATTTAACTGTGATGCACAAAAAAAAAACAAGAAAGAAAATAGAATAAAAAAAGAAATACATATTAATTTTTGAGAATTTAACTTTTGGAAAGAGAATTAAAAGCCTAGTTCGGCGCTCCGATTTGATCATTGATCGGCTATTTTGCTAACGATTAAAACAGATTAATAGAAGTATTTATTTGTATAAACTGTAGGAAGCTCTAAAACTGAGTTATACTGAATAATGTTGCGTTGTTGATGAGTCGGCTGGCTCCTGTGGCAGGCAAGGGCTTCTGGGAAGGCAGTTTTAAGGGGGCAGTAAATTTTGCAATGTCAAAATTTAAAAATTGAAATTAAAAAAAAAAGTCAAGGTTTTTTTGCCCTTGTAATAGTGAGATAAAATCATGCTATGCTCAAACAATGTTGTCTTTTACAAATTTTCAAAGCATCCTTTTACGAAAAGGCGGGGAGGGGGTTAGCTTGCAAGTGTCGTTTAAGAAGGCAGAGACGTGTCTCTTCGATAAGTGCGTTAGTAAGAAGCCGCGGGGGGAAGGGACCGCATTTTTTTAAAAAAAATCTAATTTTATTCTCCATTTTTACGAGTTTTTTATGAATAAAATCGTTTAAACTTTGAAAAATTTTTATTTGCTTAATTTTTTCCGAATACTTTTGCTTTCCAAATACGTCTCCTAAGGCCTCAAAATGCACCAGTTTGTATGTAGTTTTCAAAATTTTCCCGGCCTTCAACTGGCAGAATTTCATATTTCCAGTTAAGGGGTATCCTTCATATTACTCTATCCCCCTAATGTTCAGCTGAAAGGGCCTGGCCATAGAAACAGTTTCGAAAATTTTAAAGGTTTATCAGTGGCCCCAAGTGAAAACTCCTTAAAAAAAATTCGTTAATTTAATAAATAGTAGTTTGTTATTTAATCAGTGCTCTTGGCTTAGATATAATAAGTGAGGTATAATAAAAATAGCATGAAATAAAGACTGTATAAGACATTAAAAAAAGCAAAAGACGGTTTCCAGACACATAATCTTCAACAATTTTCCGGGGAAAATTTTCCTCTATGGGGCCCCGTTTCAGTGCCTGCCCGAGGGCCCCAGAGGGAGCCAGTCCGGGTCTGGCGCTGTGTGTTTGGAATTCCATACATTCTATTGAAAATATGTTATTATTACATGTATTTATTTCAAGTATAATGATTAATCATTAGCTGAAAAATCAGTCTTGATGGGGAGGGGGGGGGGGGTCTAACCCTAAAAACACCTTCTACGGTTGCATGCCTGAGATCTGGTTAGATCTACATGATTTACTTAAATGTAATTCAAACTCATTGTAATTGATACCAATTTTGTGCTCCTAGAAAACAATGCACAATTGAATTTTTTTGCAGATGTGCAGATTCTTCTTTTTTTTTAAGCTTGGCTACAGTTTTTTGAAATTTGGCTACTATTTTATAGAGTTTTAGTAACCATTGGCTACCAATCAAGAATTGGAGTTTTGAGGTACACTGGGGTAAGAGACAAATGTGAAAAGCCTAGAAAAGATCATGAATATTAAGATAGCATAAGTTATTGAGATTTTTGAAAATAAAAATATATTTCAGTTAAATGTATTAAATTTTAATAGATCTTTTTAAAATAGGAATGTAAAAACACCCAAAAAATATAATTACTTTTATAACTTTTAAAATATCTTCTTAAACTATTTTGAGCAAGGTAAAAGTTTATTATGCAGTAGTATTTCTTTAATTAGAATTAAATAATTAATAAAATAATGCTAATGCTTTAATTAAAACCTGTCATTTCTATTCTACTTGTGGGTAAAATTCTCAGTTTTATTGCATTCAAAACAATACAGAAAACACATTCATTTTAAATAATTTTAGATTCTCAACAGAATTAAATCATACATCACAGAACAATGTGTGGAATTGGTGTGTCTTTGTGAATTTAAATTTGGCAAATACTTTCTTTTATAATGATTTTCTAGAAATTTTAATATTCAGCCTAAGACTTTAACACGTTGACTGCCGAAACGCTTTTTGCGTTTCTGCCGACACGCTGACTGCCAACGCTGTTTGTAGTTTATGGATCTAAAGACTATATTTTAAAATTTTAATTTAATTAAAACATTGTATAACACATTTTATTAAGTAAAAAAATACTAACTTTCTATAAATGTATTGAAAAATGAAAAACAGTCGACAACAACAAGACAACTTGTAATTTGGTCTCAACAAGTTCACCTACTACGAGTTTATCTCGTAGGTTGGCAGTCAACATGTTAACTGAATTTTCGGCTTTGGGCTGCTAGAAATGGCCGAATATTCGGTATTCGGCCTAATCACTATTCGTTACATCCTCACTCAAGACATGTTCTTTTTTTTAGACTTTGTTTATAGGTGACGCAACTAATGCAGTAAAGCTCAAAAACATTTCCAATCCTTTCCTCGACTTTTTGGGATCGGGACAATTTTCGTGATCTCCGAAGAAGCAATGCTTGGTTGTATTACCATGTTCTATATATATCAATAAAGCTTTAAACGGTTTAATTGGCCCTACCACCAGAAAGTAATTCATCTAACCATAAGTTTTGTGTTTTGAAGTTACTTCTGGAAATATGCTCGGAAACCATCAACATTGCAATTCGGTTATGAGAAGATAAAAGGCTAAAATTCATTTTCTCCATGAACCCATTCTGAAAGTTTTACCATATGTACACCGAACTAGAGGGGAAAATATATTTCTTCTAGATTTTTGAAAAATATACTTTTTGAGTTATCCAAGGTCAAATAATGGTTTGAAAATTTAATCTCATAAAACCTTGCTGAGTGACATATCATATGAAACCCTATTCCAAGAGCTTTAAACCGGCACCAAAAAATTGCTCAAGCTCTAATAGAAGCTGATAAAATAAAAAGTGTTGCAAGTACTCTATCTTCACTTTTTGTCATTTTTTTAGAAGTTCCACACAAAAAATGTAAAAAAAATTATATCATATCAATGATAGATTTCGCCCTGTAAATTTTGTTGAAATTTGTGATGGTCAAGTTTGGAACCCTATTGATTTGACATGGAATGACCCTCCAAGTATAAAATACTCAAATTGACTACATTTTTTCTTGGCACTTTTTGAGTACAGTTATAACTAACAAGTATACACAAATTGGGGAAAAAATTTCTTGCCGCTTTTTGGTCGCCGTTATAATTAATAGACGAGTATCTCATATTCTGCAGAAAGATGCTTGCTCTGCATTGTACGCTACAAATATTCCAATTATGGGAAAACAATTTTATTCATAGAAATTACCTTAACAGAAAAAAACGGAATATATTTTTACCTAGATGCTGTGCAACTTCCAGAATTAACCGTGGCTTTCTCCCTTGCACTTCTAAAGCATTTAGAATAGGTGGTAAATTGTCTTCAAACTGTACGTCTACAACAGCACCAATGACTGCTACAATTTTTCCTTTTGCTTGTGCAGCAGTTGCAGCAGAAGCATAATTTTGATTTGCTAAATTAAAATATTTAAACATTAACCTTGAAGTTGAACATGCAAAATTTATACATATATATTTCAATAGCAAAATAAAGTTATGCTTTATGTGAATCAAAACATAATTTAAAATTTCCAGAATAGTAGGAATTTAATTATTGGGTAAATGAGCTTAGCTGTGATGAACCCTAAATACAACGTTTTTTTACAACTGCAAGAATAGTATATAATGAACAAAGTAATATAAATGAATAAAGAATAAAAGAAATAATATATAAAACAAAGAAACATTTACATTTCAGGAACAAAAAGCAAAACCTTCCATCGCCCTTACCTAAAAATAAGATTTTTACTTTTGCAGAGGAAATTAATATGGTAAAAACAACAGTATTACAGACAATTGTTTATGTTTTAACATTGTTTCAACCATACTCACATTCTGTTATCAGGGGTCTATCCAGCATTTTTTAACAGGGTCCTTTTTTTGTGAATAATCACATAATTTTGTGAAAATTATAAGTTAACATATAGTGATGGAAAATATCATTACTTCATACTTTAACAATAAATAATGGTGAGAAAAGTACGATCTGGTACCTCTGAATTTTGTGAAGGGTCAGTTTTGATCGACAGAAATTTTGTGAAAGGTCGATCCTCTTTGATTAATAGTAATTTTGGGAAAGATCCAAAAACAGACCTGAATTTTCTCTGGCGCGATCCCAGCTTGCATCAAAACTAAATTTAGATCAGTGAAAGAATTTTGTGCGGGAACAACAAAAATAAGAGTTTTTTTAAGATATGCCTGCTATAAAATATTTAAAACCAGATTAAAGTCCTATTAAATTTTTAATTAAATTCATAAATACCCAGGTATTTATGAATTGTGGATATTTACCCTAAGTTATAAATACCCGGGTATTTTACATGTATAATGGAGCATCTAGTAGGCACTGGCCATCTTCAAAATTTTCGAGTTTTGACCAGTTGAAGTGCTGTTTACCCCACTACTGCATTGGGCAATTTTTTCGGCCAATCGTTTTGAATGATATATTATTCAGATCTACAGTTCCTTGATCATGTAATTAGTTGGCGACTTAATCTCAGTATTGGAGACTTCAACAAAAATGACCAACCAGCAGGCTAAATTACACTTTAATCACTTGACCTTTAGAACTCTAACTTCCCACAGTAAGAAATATTAATTTGTTATCTCCCCCACCCCCCAAGTGAAATTGTATCTTATTTAGACAAAAGGACCTTAATATTCAAGTACAACTTTAACTATTAAAAACCCTGCATAAGATTTTAACTTTATAAGAACAATATGGAAAATAATAAGAATACAACCTACTTTACGAATAATATACATTGCCCTCACTGGAGTAGCAAGAAATTCATCAAGGAGAGGGGCCGCGAGTTTCCATACTTAGAATAGTGAACGCTTGGGAATTTAAATAAAAGCAAGCAGAAAAAATGAATTTAACCTAAAAATTTATAGGAGGAGAAACAGCTTTTAAATACAAAAGCATACATTTTAAAATTGACTAATAAAACTTGATTACTCATGAACTTTTGAGCTTGAAGGTAGGGTACGGACCCGAAGGACTGTTGCATATGATACAGCAAAAAATTATCTCTATTTTATATTTTAATTATTGTATGTGTACTAAAATATTTCCAAATTTAAATTAATGTACATCACATTTTAAAAACTAAGCTTTTAGAACATCGGTATTTTAAATCAAAAACTGAAATTGTTTGCGAGTAGAAAGGTAAATAAATAATTTGTTCTAACACAGAAGCTGTTGTAAATAAGACGTTAAATGATGAGGTAAAACATAGATTTTAACATTTTTTTTCCAACAAGAATGATTAAAGTGAAAAGTGACCAACTCATTTACAGATTAAAATAATTTGTGACAAAATTTGATTGTAAATTATTTAAAACAAGCCGGTTATTTAACTTACATGTGCACCATAAACTAGGTAAGAATTTCGCTCCATCACCTGCGATTTTCGAAACGGATACTGCTGGTTTTGCTACTTTAAGCAATGAGGTAGACGCTCGAGCAAATGCCCCAAGCATTTTGATAAATTAAATTAATTTACGAATCGTGTTAACGAGATAATACAAAATTTTCAATATGACCGAAACGACCTAGCACTTGGGACACGCGACGAGCCCGGATGAATATTACTGTTGCCACTTGAAATAATACCAGTGGCGGACTCATGAAGTCATGGAGAAACGAATGGGACAGCAACTAGATGTAGACGTAAACTATGGTGCCGGGGAATTTTAATAAAACATTATTTGAAATCCGTGCCCAACCTTTCAAAATTTTCCAGGGGGGGGGGGCTTCAAAGGGTATACAGTAAAATCTGTAAAGTTGACCACCTGTCTAATGACCACTTTTGTCAGGAACAGAATTATTAGCCCTATATTATTATATAATGTATAGTTGACCTGTCTATGTTGACCACTTATGTTTGTCAAATTTGGGTGGGATTTTAATAAAAAAAACCCTTTGTAAGTTGACCGCCTAATTATTACTATATTTATTTGCTTATCTATTTTTGGAAAGATAAAAAAAAAACTAAAATAGTTTCTTCAGGGTATTTTTTATGCTATAATGTTAGGCTAGTATTTGCCTGGATGGATGAAACATCAATATAAAGTTTGCCTTAACCTCTTTGTAAGTTAACCAAATGGGAAAACTACTATGAGCACTCATTTAATCTTTCAATAATTTTTTTTATTCTTTGATTTGATATAGCCATTTTGAAAAATATATATTTTTAGGGAATCTTTAGCATCATATAAGTAATTGACATAATTAATATGATCTTTATCTTAATTTTAACTAAGTACTTTACTTTTGAAGTTGTATAGAATACATTGTAAGTTATTCAGGTTAAATTTCTTTAATGATTTTTAGATAATTGTGGGAAAAAAAGCAAACCACTATTTTAAAGTAACGTCATTACATGAAGCTGTATTTTAATTAGTTATAAATGAATAAATGCATAGTGTAAGAAATGGCAAAAAAAGAAAAAATCTCCACCCTCTCTCTAAGTTGACGACTAAAGTGCTGCACCTGTGGTCAACTTACACAGGTTTACTGTATATTCAATGCATACAATAGGTAAAAAACAAGAAAATCATTTTAAAGTTCCCACTTTTGAGAAGTTTTCAAATTTCCATTTCCCAAGAAACCAGATTTATTCCCATTTTTTACCCCATCCTTTTCATCTCTGCTCCCCGTATCAGCACACATATGTTGCAAAAACACAAAAAAAAAAAAAAAAAATAGGTTTGTTCCCCAAAACACGTTTTTTAGCATGTAATTTTTTTAAATTCCCTGGCAAGCCCGTCATTTAATATTTCTTTTTATTTTGGGCGGAGGGGCAAAGGATATGTACTCAATGCATATTTATGGGTAAAAGGCAGCAAAATACAAAAGTGGACATATAAATGCATATTTTGGGAGCTGGTGCACTTAAAATCCGTCGTGTCTCCAATGTCCTTCAAGTTTGAAATTCCGCTAGGGGTACCAACCTAGGTGACGGATTCTCATCTGGGAGCCTATCAAAGTTTTACCAAGCCAAGTCGTACTTCCACTCTAGCGGAGTTTATTAATAAATGCTGGGGGCTTCTCTTGACTGCCTTAATTCCTGCTCGCCCCCCCACGATGGGAACTTGTACTCCCAAGTGGCATTAGTAGCCACAAGATAAATACATTTTGTCTTTCTAAAAGTCAGGAAAGGGGTAATTGAACCCCCCCCCCCCCCTCTTCCCGATCACCCAAATGACGGGCCTATTATGATTCACAGAAATTTTCAAATAGTTTTAAAGTGAAAATTATCTTCGAATGGAAGCTTCATTATAAAAATATTTACGAGGGAGTACCATTTTTTTTACTTTCTGCTGCCCTTCAGAAATTGTTCCTGGATTCGAACCTATGAATAAGAGTATGTATTGAAACCGTTTCAACTGATATAAATGAATAAATGAGGTAAATGCATTTCCGTCATGCCTACTTCTTAAAAAAAAGATTAGCTGTAAACAATGATTCTTTTTCTACATTAACTTGCATGATGATGTCGTGGTAAGGCGCGGGACTCGTATGCCATAAGTCAGAGGATCCAGCCTGGCATTATGCGGCAGGTAAAAGATCCCTTTGAGTAGACATTTGGCTTGGATGTTCTCGGCTAAATTAAATTCCTAGTGCAATTTCGCATTAACAGAGTCTGAGTGCTTGCCCTTTCAGGTGGTGAAACTAGACGTCAAAATTATCATGCGGCGATGGCACCACTCATTGTAGTGCTGCTGAAAGAGATGGTATCAATCTGTCGGGAAAGCACTAGGTCTGCAATTGGCAGAAGCCAACAGCAACACAGTAGAAATAATAGTAAACTATTTACTAAATATTTATTTATTTTGAAGAATCATGAAAATGAAATGTTTTTCAAGCAAAATATAGTAACCAATTATTTGAACTTCAGAGGGAGGGCTGGAAGATTTTTCAGTCTTCCAATGAGCGACATGGAGATAAATTTTGCCGTAAAACCTCCCTTATGCTATGAAGTTAATAAATCCCTCTATGGGATCATTCATAAATGTCACGCTTCGAAAGGGGAGGGGGGTTCGTGAAATTGCGACAAGGGAAGGGGTGACAAGTGTGACATGCTTATGCAACATAGGGTGGCATGTGACAGAGGGGAGAGGGGGTCAGTTATATGGGAAAAAGCGTGACATTTATGGACAGTCCGTGTGGTTTTTTTTTCATGTAAAAAAATTTTTTTCCTAATAATTTTTTCACATAATCTAAAATCCAAATAAAAATTATCAGTGATTAAAATCATTTTGAAATGTTTAGCTTCAGAAAATAATTTTTTAACTTTTTACATACTTCTGTTACAGATTTAATTTTTTTTCCTTATCCCTTTTTTTTTATTTAATGGCAAAATGTTTACATGTTTACCAAAAAGAATCATTGATACAGCTGTGTTGTGTAAATTTAGTATGTTTATTCAATTTTTAAAAGAGGAATTATTTTTTGATTCTTTTTAAAGTAATGTTTTCAACCGATGTACAAAAAAATTCTTTTATATACAAAAAATTACAAGGATATACTAAACAATTGCAATGAAAACATTAATTATTTACCTTCAATTTAAGATCTAATAATAATTTTACTTGATTCAAAGTGTTTCATGTGAACCATTTTGAGAAAATTTGCCCGTTTGTGATAGTATTTAGAAGCAATTTTCGGGCTAGTATTAAGCCAACCTTGCACTCATGCTGTAACCCTATTTTCCACCCTGGCGAAAGTTTTCCCCGATATGTGATTACTATGAAGACTTCATCTCCGTAAAGGAACTCTAGAGTAAA
The DNA here is from genome assembly GCA_038502835.1 of Octonoba sinensis. Lineage (NCBI taxonomy): Eukaryota > Metazoa > Arthropoda > Arachnida > Araneae > Uloboridae > Octonoba > Octonoba sinensis. The sequence continues at coordinate 70,956,371 of CM076604.1, forward strand.
CCAGCACTGCTACATTTCTACACTAATTGAAAGTTATCACACAAAAAAATATTTATTAATGTAAAAATATTTATTGTATAAAAATAACAAAAGTACATTATAAAAAAATAAAACTTGGACGGAAGTTACAAATACAATATTATGGCACATTTGCACACATTGCAATTATGAGTCTATGCTCTGGATGTCATCAAATTTGTCTTCTCGATCAACAGCAGAATCCATCTTGCTTCCATCCTTTTTATCTTCTGATACGTCTCCATCATTTTTTTCTATTTCTTTCAATACCAAATTTTGTTCTTCAAGAGTCATTTCATCTTTATCAGGGGGACAATCTAAACACCTAATATTCAATTTCAAAAAGGAATAATCAAACAATTCAAAACAATGAAGGGAGTATTATTTTTTGCACATTTTATAGTTTTCAAAGATCATATTTTAACTTATTTCAACAACTTTAATATATATAATTAAACTGGTATTTTGATGGAAATGAAAGTAATGTGCACTTTTTTGAGAAATATATTTACTTTTCAAATATGCTACAGATCAAACTAACAGAAGCGTATAAATTAGGGTGGCCCATGTCCCTATGTTAAAAAAAAAAAGTTTAACCGAGATAACAAGGCACCCCCCCAAAATGTTAGAACTATTTAGTAAACACATTTGGTCAAGTTCCAGCTTTCTATTTTATTTAGAAATCGGTGCTCACGAGCTTCAAAATTGCATAATTTTAGCGCACAAATAAAGAATTCCAATAAATATTTTTAAATGTTTATTTTATCAATATCAATGAAATAGCAATTTCTTATTTCAAAATGCTGCAGATTACCACATTTTACAGTAATTTAAACCAAAAACATAAAATATAATTATTTTAAAACTGAATTTGAAATATCCCTCTTTGTCGCTGTTGAGGGAAGAGATTTCCTGTTCGCTTCAACTACTTGTAATATACATTGTTTTTCTTCCTCATCTTTAGTTAACAATGTATTAAATTCTTAACCTCTTTCTCTTCAGTATCATTAAAAAGTAATAGTTTTTCAACCTGGGTTTTTCCTTGTAAGTAGCTGATTTTTTGCTCCCCTTCTTCTGCCGGGAAATTAAGAAAATAATCATCAGTTTCTGTAACAGCTTACCCGTCCTTTTTGTTACAAAATTTGGTAATGTGATGTCTCTTTCTACTTTAAATATGGTGCTATTTCTTCTAACGTTTCACGATTTTTCTTTTTTATTTTTTAACACTTTTACCATAGCATTTTCCCCTGTTGATGGTACCGAATCTGAAAAAAGGGGCAAGGACGACCAATTCATCGGGCAGGTCCCACTAATGGCATTCTAATATAGCATTGCTTACCTATAAATCAATGTTTATATTGATCTAAATCTTTCCAAAATTGTAAATCTACCAAAGGTGCCTTTGCTGCTAAAGGTGCTTAAAACCAGGCCTTTGTATACAAAAGGGCCCTAAACAATGAACCTTTCAAGTTGAAATTGTTCCCTTTGGGTGATTTTTTTAATCTCCTAAAGAAAACAATTTCTGGAGACTTGGAAGGCCCAAAGCATACAGTAAAAACTTTTGCAAGTTTTTTCTTCAAGCATATGATGATGGCATGCAAGCCATAATAATTCCCATCCAATCATACTTTTTAGAAGAGTACATGTTCCATTCAAGTGACCAGTGTTAACAGAAGTTGTGTCAAACACTGTTAATTTTCTTTCCAACTCTTTGGATAGTAAGTTAAGTAGAACGAGAAATTGAAATCGAGGATTAATCTTCTCCAAGCGCAGATGGTATTGGAACAATAAGCTTAGCAGCTACATAGGTCAGAAATTCTATTTCCGTCTAATGCGCTTGCTACATGAGGATTCAATAATTTTTTCATGAGGATTAATAATTTTGGTTCAGTTTCATTATTCAGGTTTTCAGTGAGTTTTGCTCTAAATTTTGCATTTACTAAGTAAGGTTCACATTATTCTTCAGCCTCACTGTTATTATTAGTACTACTTGAACTTTCATCAATGAAATTTTGGTTTTCTTGTTGCAGTGCTTCTGAAATTGAAGCAGTATTAATGGAACCAACTGTTTTTTCTTGTCTTGCTTGTTCTTCTTTACGCTTTAAAACTCTCTTTTGAATTGCAGCTTGCTTTTTGTAGATTGCCGTCATGCAATCTTCCTTTCACTGCGTTGATCTAAGAGAAACTTTCTACCTTCTTCGTTTAATTAAATCAATAACATTAGCACGAGCAATATCAAAAAGTTCATCAAGATTTTTCATAAATTCATATTCACGTTTTTTCTGTGCTTCTGCAGTATGATTTTTGTTCTTTTTTAAAAGTAGCCATTCTGAATGAGTTTCCTCTAATTTATCAATGGCACGCCGAGTAAGTCTTGTTGGTATTGATGCTTTACACCAAATATCTAAGAGTTCACCAATAGCCTTGTGACTTATATTGCGTACAGAATTTAATTCGTGCAAATAATGAAATTGCAAAAGTACTGGTTTTGTAAACTTTATTTTATAAGTCATAAACAAACTCTTCTTAATTTGACAAAACATTAATAGATTTCAAACTTGTGTAACCGGGAGAAGTAAGGATTAGCAAAGTTTCTTCTTTAATGTAAACAAATTGCGTCGCAATTACTCTTAATTTGTTGAAGTATTTAAAAAATAAAATAAACCATTTTAGTGACAGCTAGCATTAGCTTTCTGATGCTTATTTATTAATTGAAGTTTGAAATTAGTTACATTAAGTTGTTTATTTGACTTCATTTTTCAACAACATAGTTAAAGCTCATTTTTCAATGTAAACAAACATATTTCATTATTGCTGTTATTTATAAACATGACACTATTGTGGCAAATATAGTTAATAATTTATTTCTGATGTATACCCTATTAATGCAATAAATTTAAAATTATTTATGTACCTTTTGCGTCAGTTTTATTTCCATAGTGTTAACTTGAAAATTTACGCAAAAATAGATTTTCATCGGCTTTGAGCACCCTTTTCCAGTATCAAGAAAAACCTAAACTTTTCACACAAACATACTATGGTCAAGTCTAACAAAATTGGAAGGTGTCTACAGTACTAGCAGAAACTTTTTTTTTTTGGGCCACCCTAGTATAAATTTTATAAAATTGTTGCAGGCATAAAATATATATCTGAGCATTCATACAAAATTATATCTTGGGTGCAGAATAATTAAATATCCTTAAAAAGCACTTAAATCAAGTTTTTAGTAGGAACCCAACAGAGACAGATTTTGGGGGAGGAGGGAAATATGCCCTTCTAAAAGAGTAAGAAATATGTAATTAGCCCAATAACTAGTTTTTACTTATTTTTCTGTATTTTAAAGGAAATATATTGGTTTTAAGAGACAATAAAAAAAGAAATACTCTTATGAGTAGAACTCGATTATGAAAAGTTTTTTGAGGGAGAACCATTTGATTTAGTAGTATCGGCGCATTACAACCTCTGGTAGGATCATAATCCCCGAATTGTTGGTGTTTCATCTGTTGCACTGATTAAGTTGAGATCAAAATTTAAATATTCCTTCTGTTGCTAATGGGAAATGAGACCCTCAACCTTTATTCTGCATCACATAAGAGAAATACACTCAGATGATCATTCATTTTTCTATATGTAGAAATCTATATCAATGGCAATGGTTATTTTTGTCATATATTGTGCTCTTTTATGAATCATTTATTGAAGTCCCATTAATGTAAAGAAGGGGACATAAGATGGAAATAATGTTTTCAACAAATTTTTTTCTTTTTCGGCTTAATGTAAAAGTTGTTGCTATTTAGAAAAGTGAATATTTGCCAAGTAAGGTTAAAAGAATACACCTAATAGAAACTGTTATAGATTTTTCAGCCATGGCTATTGAGAGCCCAATGCAGCATATTTTAGTACACTAAATCAGCAACTGACACTGAACAAGGGCCGATCCAGCATTTTTTAACAGGGTCCATTTTTTATGAATTTAAAGAGATTTTTCTGAAAAATCAAATAATTTTGTGAAAATTGAAAATTTAAACACGTAGTGATGAAAAATTTCATTACTATTTGCCTTTTTAAATATATAATGGTGCAAAAAGTACGATTCAGAAGCTTGAAATTTTGTAAAGGGTCCGAAGACTGACCCAAATTGCTTCTGACGTGACTCCTGTCTAAAAAAAGAAGTACTCACAAAAACAATCCAAATAACAAAAATTGAACAATTCAAACTAGAAGGGGAGAAAATGTAGTGTTTTGTAAAACCATTACCTGCTTTCATTAATACCATAGTTCAGGCATGTGGAACCAACACATTCACAACAGCCATCATGAAACCACCTGTAACTTGAAGCTCCCATTGAGCAGCAGGCACTTTTGCATTTGTTCCATGACATACACTGAGACATGTAGGCAACTGTGCAGTTCGGTGGTACTATTTCCTCTGGAGTTTCCCCTGGTTTCGCTACAAAGAAATAATACAACAAAGCAAAATATAAGTTACATCATGGTACGTTTTGATTTTAATTCAGACTAACAATTACTTTTAGCATATATATATATAAATGTATAGTTTGAATAAGTAAATTTATTAATATTAAAGAATAATTTAGAAAAATCCTACATTTACAATTTTACCAGTTGCTATAGAGATAATACATGTGAAATTCAACATACTAGAAAATTCTGATCCTTCATTTCAACATTATAATTTAGTTAGTTATTTTTTCATCTCGGGAATTATCAATTTAGATTGCCTCACATCAGGTTTCTCAACCTTTTTTTTGCAATGGCCTCCTACTGAATACCAAATCTTATTATGCTCCCCCCCCCCCCAATGTATATGCTTATGTGTATGATCAGATATTTATTTATTTACTTATTTGAGTGTTTGGTCCCACAATCGCAAACCTGTAAAACAGAACAACCATGATTTTTTATTAACTCGTTTTTTAAATATTTTTTTAAACAAACCTGAAAGACTTTGGATATGCATTATGTCACAACATGAATGGTTCAATGAATTATGCTTTGATGTTAAGAGGTCTGAAGAGTAAGAATAATATTGTAAAATTAAAAAAATATATTAATTAGCTCTAAAGTTATTATGTTACACACACAGAGAGGAACCTATGAAGTTTTGCTTAAAATAGAGATTGTAAATACAACATACTTTATGTTTATAGAACAACACTTTCTAATCCTAAAATCAATTTTTGAGAAAATTTATCAAAAAGGCTTGAAACCATGATTTTTTAAAAAATTACTTGATTTAAATTGTGCTGATTTAAACCAACGAAAGCTGCCATAAAAGGAGATCAGAAATCTTTGTTGTTTTTAAAATGGAGAACTTCATTAACCCACTGGCGACATGGGCCGTGATGTCACGGCCAGGGCCATGGGTGCAAGTTCTGGAAGTTGCCAGGACTGAAAAATTTTTGCGCTGACTCACGGGAAATTTTTCATGGGGAGGGGGGGGGGGAGTATTTATTATATATATACAGGCATCACGCCAGAGGAAATTCGGGTCCACTTTAGGACCCTTAGTAAGATTCAAATCAATCAAAACACACAACTTGACAAAATTCCAAATTTTACTTTTCACACCATTATTTATTATAAAAGTGGCAAATAATAACAAAAAAAATCATCACTATATGTTTACATTTTTAATTTTCACAAAAATATTGATTTTTCACAAAAATCTCTTTAAAATTCACAAAAAAAGACCCTGTTAAAAAAGCTGAATCGACCTAATATAAGCAATAAGATTATATACATACCTACACATGGTAAGTTTTACTACTTTTTTTACTGATATAACCTCATTGATATGCCACTATTCTTTTCCTTTCAAGTATACTTTGTGAGTGAGTTAAAATTTGCAATACACAGTATGGGACCTCAAATCCGGAGCGCTCGGCGCCGCGATCTTTCCAGATTTTGGATCCTAATTCAAAGAATTTTGTAAGTAGTATCAGTGCGATTTAATTTGCTCTAGAAGACTTTAATTGCATTTTGCTCATTTATAGTATTTTTTATTATCTTATATACTAGTCTGTAAGTCGCGAAGTTTAGCACAAAAAACGAAGTTGGAGTCGGCTTACATTCGAGGTAAAACATCGAAACCATCTGGTTTTTCCCCGATATGATTTTATACTCTAATTCTCTAGCCACTAAATTGCAATAAAAGATCAGACTAGCGGGAAAATGCGAGAAGCGCCGATTTTTCAATTTCGCGAATATTCTGTATCGCGCGAAAATTAGACCTCATTTTAAAAAATAAATATAATAAAACTATAAGAAATGAAAAAAAAAAAAGCAAAATTTAATGATATTAACTTAAAATTAAAGCAACAATTAATAAAAACTCTAATCGCAAAAACGAACCATTTTCAAAAAATCGTGAAATAACTTTTTTGAAAACTACACATTTCCGATCTTAAAAATGTTTATTATATTTTGTTTTCCTTCTGTTAAAAATCACTATTTCCAAAAAACGGTGCAAAATCTTTCCCGATTTTTCTTCGAAAAACAAAAGCTGTTTTTCTTTCAGCTGCCGATTTTTTGAAAAGTTCGGGATTTCGTATTTGGGGTCCGGTACCGCACATGTATCATTTTCATGTACTAAAAATAGAATTACTATAATTAATAAATGAACACATGAATATGAATCAATCAAGAGAATTTAAAATAAAAAATAATAATGAGAAGTAGTTTTTAAACGAAAGTAAAGGAAAAACTGAGGCTTGATTATAAAAAAAAAGACTTCAAATTTAACAAAATAAGGGGGGGGGGGGGGACTTTTAGGCAAAAGATCATTTGTGACCAGCTTATTATGGTTGATTAAGAAATTAAAGGAAATATCTTTGCCTGATGCGCATTTTCCCACCAAAATTTAATGGCCGATCCAGGAAAACCTGAAAAATTTTCGCTCTCCCGGCAATTTTCGCCGTTTTCGGAGAAGACATTCAGCTTCCTTCATTAAAAAGGGGGGTATTTGACCAAAATATCTACAGAAAAAAAAGCATTTTTCAGTAGTATAATAGCGAAAATATCTGAAAAATACCCATATAAACCCCTTAATTCTTGCAGAAATCGGAAAATTTTAGAAGGCTTAAAAAAGTAAAAGGGAGAAAAAGAACATATTGAATGTACTCTTTATGACCAGTTGAAGTCTTTAATGTGGTAAAAAATTATTAATTTTTCCATTCATAAAACAGGTATTCCGACAATAAGGTTTTTTTTTTTTTTCTCTTTTTCAAAAACGGAAGAAAAATAAAAAGTCCGATAGCTATTTTATCGAGCTAAATACAGTTCTGCTTTTCTCTTTAAAATGAAGTAAACATAATAAGTGCAAATTAAAACAAAAACAACATCAACAGTCGCCACGAAGAGAAACTTTCGTTACGCAATCTAAATGCATGTAAAACATCCTTCTAATGATTCATCAGCCAGTTGGCCTTTAATTTTATAATTATTGAGTCATCCCTAATTTGTTCAAAGAAACTTTTAGTATGGTAAAACTCACGCATTTCAAATAGGATATTTTCCATATCAGCTAGTCAAATTGAGGAACGATTGCGATAAACCCACAAAGTCGTCATATGTAAAGTAAAACGATGTGCGCCATTTTGAAAACACCTTGTTTTAAAAATAGTTCGATAATTCAAGCAAAGATTTTGAAAAGAAGGAAAATAAAAGCTAATGATGGAATTTAATAGCGGAAATTTGCAATTTTTGTACTTGTAAATGCTCCATAGAGATTGCGATCGCGATTTGTGTAAAAGGGTTCGTTTTTGATTTTGTGACTTTTAATTGATGAGAGCGAGTGGAAAATTTGTTTGCGGATGAAAAAAAATCCCTTCTTTCCTCGCGATCTTTTCGTACTTTTTTCTTCCGTCCTTGAGTATTTTCAAAAGACGGAAATCCGTCCCATGGACGGAAGTCTTGCACCCATGGCCAGGGCTGAGTTTTTGCCGGCAGAAAGGGGTTTGTGCCCTGCCAGCGGCAGAAAGTGGTTATAACCAGTTTTAACTGGCAATAACTGGCACAAACACATTTTGTGACACTATCTGAGAATTTTTTAGTAATATTGGTGCTGGTTTAAACCGGTTATAGCCACTGGTTTTAACCACCCCGGCAGAAACTTGCAGCCCTGCGTCACGCCATGATCAATCTTTCTCAAAATGGTTGAAGCCGTGATATTACGATGGGCTTTTTCCACGTCAAGATGGTCTGGAGCGCATATTTGCGATATTCCTTCCCCTTTTCCCAAACAGGTTCCCTGGTGCATCGGAGGAGTTGCTTTTCCACACATTCCTCAGGTAATGGTGTAGACTGGGAATTTTTTTTGGTAGCCAGTGGCTACTAACCCAAAAAACTTTGGTAGCCACTTCAAATTTTTGGTAGCCATAACATTAATTTACTGGTTCAATGCGGTTTTTTGGATTTTATCTAAAATAACGGGAAATGCAAAGAAAAGCAATTTTAGTTTTCCAATCACATACATTAATATAAGTAAAATTAACTTGGTTCATTTAATTTTAATGTTTTATCACAATTTGAAATTTAATGTCTTTATTTTTCAATTGTCTTAAAAATTACTATTGAAAAATATGTATGGCCAAGGAATTTTTTTTATCATGCTTTGCTAATAATGAATAAATAGTATTTTAAGACATTAATCATATCAACAAAAGTTTTCAAGTACTTATGAGAAAAAAAGAATTTTCTTAAATATAAAATTTCAATTGCAGAATATTCTCATTTTCAGGGAATATTTCCTAATCACATCAAGTGCATTTTTGATCAGGATTTTTCTTTGGTTGGCTAAACTAAAACTAAAATATTAGGTAGCCACAAGATTAAATTCGTAAATTATCTTGCCACCTGTGCACGAAGCTATATGTCTGATATATAAAAAAGTTTATTTGATAATGGTTAATTTTAACTTATACAAAACGTAAAAGTATATATTACAAAATTTCAGTAGTGAAGTCACTTTTAATGAAAGTTTGTTTTCTCCCATCCCTTTTCGTTAAAGTAGAGAAAAGAAGTGTTTTTAAATTGTCATAAGTAATTAAGATTTATTATGCAGCAGTGGCGTAGTATGACATCTTTGCAGCACCTCCCTCTTGGGCCTGAAATATTGCACCCCTCAGTTGTAAATTATGTATTTGAAACTTGACCCCCCCCCCCCAAGTGTCCCTTAATCTCTTGCGCCCTCTCCTCAGTTACGGGGTCTGCTAGTCGCTAGTTACACGACTGATATGTTGAACCAATCATTAGATAAAGCATCATAGTTATGTCAAAAATACCTGTTAAAATTCAAACAAGAAATATTATACATTAATTTTGTTTATTAATTAAAAACAAAATTTATAAATTAATTCTGCCAATTGCAGACCTAGTGCGTTCCCGAGAGGTACCATCTCTTTCAGTGGCACCACAATGAGTGGTACCATCCCCACATGATAATTTTGACGTCCGGTTTCTCCACCGGAAAGGCAGAGCACCAGGACTCTGTTGATCGAAATGGCACTAGGAATTTAATTTATCCAAGAGCATCTAAGCCAAATGTCTGCTCAAGGAATCTTTTACACGCCGCATAATCATACGACATGGGCGCAGATGTTTTTCTGCATCTTGAAAATCCACCGACTCAGGCCAGGTTTAGTTTGCAACCTTGAGCTACAAATTTATAATTGATACCTGCCACCACGAGTTTATAGCATTGACGAGATCAACCATTAAATTCAATTTTCAATTTTGCTTTTAGTTTCTAATTCAAGATATTTTAAAAATTATTTGAAGTAATAAACTACATATTTACTCCTGTCTCAACTTTTGCACTGTAGTATTAAAATTTTAAGCTTCTAGGAGGGTACCCCTGTTAATACCAAAATTAAGTGAAAATATAAAAAAGGTATATCTATTACAACATTCAACAATTAAATGCTTATTTTGCATTTAAATTTTTGTATGGTAAATATCAGTGTTAAACTTTGAGGCAAAAATGTTTTTAAATCTAAAATTTAGTTAATCTAAAATTTAGTGAAAAAATAAGAGCAACAAGAATTTGTTTTAAAAGTTAAAAATTTGAGTACATTTGAAGAACATTAAACAAAAATCTCTTTCATTCAGGCTGCAAAATCTTTGCATCTTGAGCCACCAGATATCAAGTTTTAATTGACGGCTGCTACTGGCACTATGAGTTTATAGTATTAGTGAAATGCTAGCTGTTTTTTGACCATTAAATTTAATTCTATCTTGCATCAAGTTCGTTTTTAAAAGAAATATTTTAAGCAATATATGTTTACTCTTTTATTGACTTTAACAAATATTAAAGTCAAGGCAAAATATGGAGGGGAGAATCTTGTTTAATTATGCAATTAAGTGCTAATTCATTTAAAACTTAGTGCTTTCCCAAAAATAAATACTACAGGCCAAAAATAAAATAATCAGTATCAAGTTTTAAAAGTAAATTGAATAAAAAAAATGTCTGCTTTTGAATACCGTGACCTTATATCATTTACAACCTTGCAATGTAATATTTTTCTTCTGAATGTGATAATTGGTTTGGAATCAATTACCGCGTTGAGGATCGGGGAAAATTATTAAAGGCGCCATTTTGCGGATTTTGATATTTCTTAAATTTTCAATGCTAAAAGCAATTCTTTTAATTTAAATGACAAAAATAATTTGCATTTACCTTTTCTATGTTGAAAACATTGTATTTTTTGCTTAGTTTTATGTTTCTTCGATCGCCATGTGTCACGCGCGATATTAGCGTTTTGCCGTAATTGTGCTGCAATCCTTTTGCATCTGTTTCCGATTTTAGATATTTCTTATTATTATTTTCTCCTTAGCTCATAAGTTAAAGTGTATTAATAAAAAATATTAAGCTATTTTTTAAGAATAAATATAATATTTGGTACAAATATAGCAATCTGGGGCAACCTGGTCGCCAACGTGGCGATCGGCAATGAAATTTTTGGTCGCCATTTAAAACATTTTGGTAGCCAGTTGGCGAGTGGCGACCGCTAATCTGAACCATTATCCTCAGGCCGTGATACCATGGCCCAAACTGCCAATGAGTTAAAAGATATATTTAGCTATTTTAAAACATCCAGCCAGTTACTTTGCAAAATAAAAAATGTTTCAAAGATACATGGAGCCTTTTGTTAAATTCAATAAAATGACTGAAGCTATGGGGCAAAAATAGTTAAAAACTCTGAGAATGTATTCTGGTTAAACTAATATTTATTTTTAAAAAAAGGAAAAAAAATCACAAAAATTGAAGAACTGAATCCTAAAAATCTAGGAAAAAACAACAGTGAATGATAAACTTGGGGAATTGGAGGGGGGGGGGATGAAATAATAAATCTGTATGAGTAACTGATATTTATACAAATTATTAAAAAACTGAAAAGCAGAAGTTCTGAAAAAGAAAATTATTTCTGAATACTTTTAGCTGAGTAAAATTCAACATGCTTGAAATTTCAATGTTGCTGTCATTACAATGCTAGATTACTTTATTTTTATTACTTTTTACAATATATTATTTTTATAATATTTGTAATACTTAAAACATTGCTAATTTTTCATTTACATTGCTGAGGATGAAACTAAAAATCTGTTTACAGGAAAATAAAATTGAGGAATAAAGTGAAAATGTAATGTGAAAATAAGAAGTAAAAAATTGCTTTCTGTTCTGAACATCAACAAAAAAAAAATATATATCATACTCAAGTAAAAACTGAAAAATGTAGCAGTTATGTAACTTCTAATTCATTTTCATGAGGACACTTACCGATTACAAATTTCACTTCCTTGTCAAGTGAAATGAATGAAATTTCAGCAGGATAAGTAAAAGATGTCCATCTTAATAACCTATCTTTTTCTTCTGTAAGAACACTAAACAGATCAGGAAAGGGTTCAGCTAAATCCTCAACATGAGATTTCATACTCAAATATATATCTGTATCATTGGACTGAGGACACATTTCTAAAATTAAAAGTCTCAAATTAAATTGATATAAAAAAACACCTAAAATGATACAATTTAAAAAATTTTAGTTAAATGAAATTTTATATTAGTAACGAAACAATGCAGCAACTGCCAATGAATATATTAATCAAAGATACTACCGTGCTATCTTTAGCAATGTTCTAACTGCAGTTTGGCCAATAAATAAATGTATTGAAATAATGAAACTATTGCTTAGTCCATGTGGATTTCTATATACACAGTGATACCTCCCTAAAATGACCAGCTCTCATACTGGGAAATATCTATGGTTAAGAAAAAGAGGTGGTTACTTAATGGAGGTTGCATAGAAAGTCAATATTAATGTTAAAAATGTGCAGAAGTAACAAAAAAATTACCTTGCGTTAATCAAACTTGAATAAAATTCATTTTGATACAAACTAGTAAAAAGGGATGTTCATTTTAAATTTGCAAATTTTCTTTATATTTTAAGTTTTTTAAAGTTTGAAAAATGCAAAGCCTGGAAAACTCCTACCGAACAGGGAGAAATCTTTCAGGAACTGGACAAATTCTGGTGAACAACCAGAACACAATCACTTTTAAATAAATGCACTTAGACGTAAGTAAAAAAATTATACAAACCAACACAAGAACAGCATTCTGCATAAAGGTAATCTAAACAAATGAAGCAATCTCTACTGCAAGAAATATTCTTAGCATCACATTTGCAAGACTGAGTCAACATGCATTTGCTGACAATGGAGGCACAAACAGCTTCATTGCATCCCCCTGACAACGCTGCATAGACATATAAGGATAGCACAAGTAGAAAGATAAAGAAGTACTTCATTTCAAAGAATTTCTGGAAGATAAATTTAAAATAAATTAGTTTATAATAAACCAACAAAGGTACATGTGCAAAATTCCATTTTTTCAAATAAAAAATGATGGAAAGCAAGAAACCATATGTTATCTGTTATTATTTGCTCTCTTGCTTGTTGAAGAAATAACATAAAGTAAGTTGGTTGAAATTCTGCCAACTTAGATGGTTAATGGTATTTTATGCCGGCTCCACACTCTCGCGGAGTGTCTGCTCACAAAGGAATGGCAATGTGGCGAAAAAAAAGAAAGGACATGGGGCATCCATGTTATCGTCGAATGCATGGCCACGAGCACTAGTAGAGAAATTTTGTTCATTTTGAACAACCTACCTCGCTCGGATAAAAATAAATACATTTCTATATTTTGGTTCATATTTTCAGGGTTGCCACAGAAGAAATGAAACAAAAATAGTTGCTTTAGTAGCATAAAAGCACGAAAATAGTAGCCTAAATAGTAGCCATGGCTACTATTCACAAACAAGTCTTAATTAACTTGTTCAGTGATGGGTATTTACTTATTACATTCGGATCTTATATTTATACATAAAGAGTTGCTACGAATACAGTGTAATTTATAAAAAAGCAATTGCATTTTTATATGAAATAAACACGTTTCCGAGCATTAACTTTTTAAACTGAAATAACTATTTCTTATCTACCAAAGATTAAAAATATCAATGAATAAGGAGTGAAGTAAAAAAAAAGATTGCAATATGAGAAGAGCAAGATTATTAATAGAAAATAAACATACTTGAGATTTAAACACACAATAGCTGATCTTTTATTTAGATACATGTATGATATTGAGCTACTTGATTAATGAAATTCTAAGACCAAAAGGAGACACTATCAAAAATATTAAGTTTACTTTTTTAAACAAATTTAACAATTATTTTATAATATTGGAAAAATCACCCAATAGACAATTGCTAGAGATAATCAAAAATTTTAAAAAGTCAATTTGAAATTACATGGCAAAGAAAAAAAAACATTTTTGGAAAAAATATTTTTTAAAACTAGATTATTAAGAGGCAGATTTTATAAGAATCAGGCAGAAATGAGGGGGTCATTATACATGCCATTTTTGATTTTGTTGAAATTTTTATGGTGGATTCTTCTAATGATTTTAAAAAATACCTATAATTTTTTTTCTCTAAAAAAAATTTTTTTTTGACCCCCAAAAATTCCTAAAGTGTGTCATGGCCCAGTATTTTTCTCAAATCGACATCTTTTTGCATTTGATTATTTCAGTGCATTGAACATCAGCCAAAGTAATTCTTGTGATTATAATATTAGCTTTAGTAGTTAAAGTGAATAATGTCATAAATTTAATGGCTGACCTTCAATGCAACCTGGCAGGGTTCGGCAAACTTTGTGCGCGGAAAGTGAAAAAGTGCCATATCTGAGACCTCCTGGATCCATGCACTGAGGGTCAGCCATAATTATAGGGGTTAACTTGTGTAGTACTACTCAATATTAACTTAATTAACTCATTTGTTACATGGCTGACCCTCAGTGCTGCCAAAAAACACGTACTTCTTTACCTTACAAAATGAAAAAATGCCCTTTTGGTGACCCTGTATTTCTGTGCATTGAAGGTCAATGTGGAACTTAATAACTGCATTTCATAATATAAGGCCCATATTTTAAAAGACAATTGATAGAACTTTGGCTAATGGTCATGTGAGCCTATGGGGCTTACTTTTAGGCATTATGTAAATAGAAAATACAGTAATAAAGCATACAAATTAGCTATAGCTTATTCATTAAATATCATTTCTTATTATTTTATTTGTGACTATTCAATATGCAAACATATCTTTTTTTACAATAATTTTATTTGTAGCATAAGCAAAAAATAAATAACTTTGTAATTGTTAGCGATCACATTCGGAGAAACAATTTTCCATGGAATGGTCCAAAATTGAAAAATGAGTCGAAAATAATGTTTATCATTTTGGTAAAACTTTTTTGTTGAACACCTTAAAAAAATGTTACAAATGCTATTTTTTTTTTTATATCCTAATGATAAACATTGATGTTTACTCTTTTCAACATATTATGGTGTATATATTAAAAAAAAAGTAGTCTTTTTTTTTTTTTCTGAAATTCTTCAGATTACAGCATTTAACTTTTAGAATCTGGCAACTTCTTTCATTATAGACAACCTGAAACCATGCGCAGTCCAAAGGGAGGGGGGGTCGGGAGGGGTACAGAAGAAAGGCAGTTTGGGGGGTTGGGAACCCCCCCCCCCAAACTGCCTTTCTTCTGGCAAAATTTAATTGGAAACTCAAAGCTTCAATACAGCTTCAAGGGAAGCTGTATTGAAGCCTAAGTTACAATTGTTTATGACCCCCCCCCCTAAAAATATGAAGTTTTGACCGCGCCTGCTGAGAACAAAAAAAAGAGGAGAGATTTTCAATTCTGAGAACAAAATTGAAAATGGCTAAAACAAAAACAATTTTAATGTGTTTTCTGCATTGTTGCTTATTTATTTTCTACTATAATGCACAGTGTAAAACATTAAATATTTATTAAAAAGCTTTTTTTTTTTAACCGGAGGAAGGGAATTCTTTAGATCACATCATTTATCTTTCACGATCTGGCAACTTCTTTTATTATAGAGAACATGAAAACAAAAGAATTGAAAATAGCTAAAAAAACAAAACAAATACTATTTTAATGTGCTTTCTGTATTGTTGCTGTCTACTGTAATGCAGAAAGTAAAATATAAAATACTTTAAATAGCTTTATTTATTTTACAGCTTTCTATCTTGTTTTAGCTATTTAGAAAATTTTACTTATTTTTTTTATTCCAAATCTTACTGTACAGCTAATTGTGTGCTTTATTAGTGTATGTGTTCCATTTCCTTATACTTTGAGGTAAGCCCTATGTGGTAAACGCTAATAATAAACATCAATATTTATCATTAGGGTAAAAGCATAATTTATAAGTTTTTTAAGGTGTTCAACAAAAAAGTTTTACCAAAATGATAAACATTATTTTTGACTCATTTTTCAATTTTGGACCATTCCATGGAAAATTTTCTCCGAATGTGATCGCTAACAATTACAAAGTTATTTATTTTTTGCTTATGCTACAAATAAAATTATTGTAAAAAAAGATATGTTTGCATATTGAATAGTCAAATAAAATAATAAGAAATGATATTTAATGAATAAGCTATAGCTAATTTGTATGCTTTATTACTGTATTTTCTATTTACATAATGCCTAAAAGTAAGCCCCATAGGCTCACATGACCATTAGCCAAAGTTCTATCAATTGTCTTTTAAAATATGGGCCTTATATTATGAAATGCAGTTATTAAGTTCCACATTGACCTTCAATGCACAGAAATACAGGGTCACCAAAAGGGCATTTTTTCATTTTGTAAGGTAAAGAAGTACGTGTTTTTTGGCAGCACTGAGGGTCAGCCATGTAACAAATGAGTTAATTAAGTTAATATTGAGTAGTACTACACAAGTTAACCCCTATAATTATGGCTGACCCTCAGTGCATGGATCCAGGAGGTCTCAGATATGGCACTTTTTCACTTTCCGCGACAAAGTTTGCCGAACCCTGCCAGGTTGCATTGAAGGTCAGCCATTAAATTTATGACATTATTCACTTTAACTACTAAAGTTAATATTATAATCACAAGAATTACTTTGGCTGATGTTCAATGCACTGAAATAATCAAATGCAAAAAGATGTCGCTTTAAGAAAAATACTGGGCCATGACGCACTTTAGGAATTTTTGGGGGTCAAAAAAAAATTTTTTTTAGAGAAAAAAAATTATAGGTAGCTTTTAAAATCATTAGAAGAATCCACCATAAAAATTTCAACAAAATCAAAAATGGCATGTATAATGACCTGCCTGATTCTTATAAAATCTGCCTCTTAACAAGGCTGAATTATTTAATTCTTGCAAAAAACTTGTATGATCACTAAAGCTTACAAGAATTTTGTCAGAAATTTTTCGGCCGAATTTTTCAAGTGGGCGTGACAAAATGACGCCCGTGCAAGTTTGTACTACAGAAGTTGAAATGTAACAAAGATTAAAAATTATGATAAGTTCAAAGTTATTGAGCTCCAAGATGCAGAATCTGATAGTAAATGAGCACTAGGAAGTTTTTCTGAAGCCGATGCAATCGGAATTCGAAATGCGTACAAAATCAAGACCAAGCCTTTAAAGAGCGAAAAACAGAAAAAATGTGTAAATTTTACTCGTAGTTTGTAAAAATTGGCAGGCTAGGCTACTTTCAAAATTTTTCATTGAAAAGAAAGAAGGGATTTTCGTGGAAACGAAATTCTTACTTTCCAAAAATACAGAAAAAACACATGTCTGTCTATGTGACGATTGGGTGTTTCGGACATATCATTGCAATCCTTCGCCATGCAACACCGTGGATATTGTGGTCAAGCACAACTGCCATTGGATGCCAGTGCTCGAGAGAAAAGGTAAGGGTTACAGAAAAATAAAGAGAAAAGGCGCATATCGCGATATTGAAATGCATATCGCGTGCACACGGCGCAGCTTTTGTGTTGACTACCAAATCACCCATGAAAAAAGCAAACTAATCCCTTTCATTGACAGCAGTGTCAGCTTCATTGGCAATTGCTTCAAGGTCAATATGAAGTGTAGGCAGTCGCTTGGGCCAAGATGGAAGTTTGAAAAATTATATCACAATTGACGATTTTCCATGAAATAAAAGAAATTTTTTTTCTCAAAAATATTTTTTGGTAAAAAAAAGTCGCCTAATAGTTGCCTCTTGGAAAAATTAGTTGCTTTTTCGCCCGATTTCGAAGAAAATAGTTGCCATAGTCGCCTGATGCTGAAAATAGTTGCTTTTTAGTCGCCTGTGGCAACCCTGTATTTTATTTTAGAAACAAGCACAACTTTGATTTTATATCTTCAAAGTAATATCTGTTTGCTCATTCACAACTTGTTTTTTGTTGAAGTCTGTCTGAAATAGGGTTGGACAGGTTTTTTCCACCCCTGGTAAATAACGGTATTTACCATCCTGGGAAAAATTCATTTTCCCACCGCAGAAAAACTAGAAAATTGGTTGCATTGGGAAAATCAAATGAATGTTGATAGAAGTAATAATGCATATTATGTTCATTGACTCACATTTTCCAAACACTCTCAGTAAATGAATGCTACCAATCTCAGGCTAATCTTGAAATTAGGAAAAATTACTACTTCAATAGGGTTGTAGGCAGTTGGAATAGTTTACTGGAAGCAACTGTAACTTGCAGTGGGTTAAAACTTTTAAGAAGGCTCTTGATGTTCATTGGGAATTTTTGAAATTGACTAGGACCAGCCTTGCTAGACCCTGTGGTTGTTGCTGTTGTCACTTTTGTATTTGTGTAAAAGTAAATATTAAGCATAGGCATTAAAGAAATTTATATCAGCCTCACATTTCAACTGATACATCTTTACCGCACTAACATTGTCAGACTTTAGCTTAGTTTTTCACAATAGACATATGCATCATTAGTAGGGTTGGACAGGTTTTCCCACCCATAATAAATACCATGGCAAAAACAAATATTTACTGTCTTGGGAAATACTCAGTTAGGGTGGGTGGGAAAAAACTAATAAATCTGGTTTGACTGATAAAGTCAAATGAACATTAAGTTTCAAAAATTTTCCAGGACCCCCCCCCCCCCCCTCGACTTTTTTTTAGGCCTCTGAATATTCCACTCACTGAGCTAAAGATAGTCATCTGGAGCGAGGACTCCCCATGTTTCAACAACGCAGCTTGCGAGCCATCAAGGCAAAACACAGCTAACTTTCCATTGTGGAAACCAATTAATCAGAATCGCTTCCTGTCTGAATAAACATTTTTTAAACCTGCTACAGTCACACATAGCATTCAAAGATAATAAAGAGTTTTAGATCATGTTTTTTATCAAGAAAAAATATATTAACAATTTGTGCTAAACTGCTATACTAAATTTTAAATTATTACATGTCAGGCATTAGAATAAACTTTTTTAGAAAAATCGTAAAAGCATTAATAAGAACTTCAGAACTCTTTAAAGTTAGCTGTTTTATCATTGCGCGAATTGGTAGTTTGCGGGTTTTGCCTTGATGGCTGAAAAGGGTGTGAAGCAATTCGACTGTCCAGTCCTTGCTCCAGAAGTCTTTATTTAGCTCAGTGGTTCCACTGTAGTGGTCTGTGACCCATCTTTCATTGCTAATTCTTTATTTGTATATGCAAGTTAATTCTGTGAAGAGAAAAAGAGGGGAAGAGGTATCACCACCAACAAAATGCACATGATTTATGCGCTCATATTTGAGTACTGACCCCCTATTAAACCAGAATCTGAATCCACCTCTGTCTCGTGAGCAGATTCAGTTTTGTGACGGATCTTGAGAGGAGAAAGGATTAGAAATCATGCAAGAGGAAACCTGCAGCCTTCATCTTACGAAACTGGCCCTGAATCAACAAGCACAACCATTGCACTGACATACTACTTTCAAATGCCAAAAAAAAAAAAACTTTCTTTTTTTATTAACTATTCGTGGAAAAATAATTGCTTCAAAATTTTGTCTCTTTTCATTCCCTCTCCCCCTACTTCCCCCATCCTCTAAATTACAAGTTTTTCCAAAGGGGGAGTTGGAAATTTTTTCATTCCTTGAGGGGGTTGCAAAATTGAAAAGTTTGAGAATCAGATCTAAACTATACTCTTAGTTGGCTTATTTCTCATTTTATGTAGATCTCTCAGCATTTATCAGTTTTTCTACTTTAATGGGAAATGTTAGTTTTGGACGGGAAAGATCCAACCCTGGCTTGAAAGAATATTTACAATGAATTCATTACTAGCGTTAAACATGAAAGATTTATATCTTTATTCACTTGAACATACTTCTTTTATATTTCACTATAACTTTTTTTTTGCCCAAAAACAATCTAGAAACATTTAAAACATATCGGTTCTCGACTTACAAAACAACAATCTTAATAACTATGAGAAAATGCGTACCTGTACTGACATGCCGTAGCTTCACATTGCACAACAAACTTCAAATCATTCTACGGCAACCGTAACTGATTGTTGTTAAGTGCCTTGGAGCGCTACCTAAAAGGAGTTAAGGCGTTATAACGTTAAAGAAATACTTAATTTCGAGAAATGAAGGACATCTGTATGTATCTTGAATGAGTACGTTCAGTTTTACTTACTCAACATTCAGAGTTATATATGATATGAATAGACATATTCGATCAGTAGTCAGCAAATATAGAACCAAAAGAGCAAACTTCACATTCGATGGGTCGACAATTTTTTTTTTTGTATGAACCATAGTTATACGTATATAAATGTTTTTAATGTAATTTATTAGATAATAAAACCACTAGCACATATACTTTGATAAAAATCCACGTAGCTCGATGCTTATGGACCTAACCCACGGAGTGGCAACGATCTGTTCAGTTTTTCTGTTGCGGGTATTATTTAAATTTCCCTATTCAGTATTAATCACGGTAGAAATTATGACGTTAAAGAATAGAGGTAGAGCCATAAATTTTAAGACGGATGGATGGGAGGGCGGGGCCCTTAAATTGCCCTTTTAGACTTCAATTTCAAAATAATCTGGAAAAAAGCCTTGAATCTCCCTTACCCTACCAACGGTACCTAATAACACCACCAACGGTGGATTAGAATTTCTGTTTTTAGGAATTTAAATTTCAATATTCTTCTAAGAAAGAGAGAGCTTAGAGCCATTTTTCCTTCAATGATGACAAAAAATTCATTTGTAAAACTAATTTTGAGAGATTTTCGGAAGAAAGTTCTGAACAAGGATTCTTTCCAAGCTTCGTCCAAAGAAGGTCAAAGAGAAAGGAAGATACTTTTTTCGTGGTTTATTTTGTTAGAAGGGGGCTGAGCGGTCTAATCGACTGGTTCTGGTGCCTCCCTGCGCGGAGTGAAAGAGGCATGGGTTCGATTCCCACTTTCCTCTCGGTCTATTTCCTTCTTTATATATTAAATCTGTTGTGCTGTCTTGTTCTATCTGTCATGTTAGACGAGAAGTTTGAGGCATATCCTTGAGAATAGCAAACAAACTCGAATATTTATGTGATCTGAAATGGTCGTAAACAAACAAACAATATTTTGTTAGAATGGAAATAACGAATGAAGAAATTTATTTTAATGAAGTTTACTAAGGAAACGAACGCAATCGAAATAAATTAATTAAGTCCATAATACTTTTTGAAATATAGAGGCCTCAAGGGCTAAAGTTCAGGGAGCGTTGACGGGATTCCCGCCCATATTTCTAAGATTTCCTCCTTAAAAAGAGTCCTTAAAAAAAAATCAAGTTGAGGGGAGATTCTCTTCCACTACATTCTCCTCTACTTGATTCAAATTTTCAAGTAGCGGGAAATCTCCCCTCCACTTGAAAATTTGAATTTTACGCCCTGGGCCTCAAGTAATTTATTTCGCTTACTTTATTTAACTATTAAATTAATAAGTTAAAATTCGTTTTTCCTCACCCGATAAGTCCTGAGTTTTGCCTTTCCTTTTTTTTTGGGGGGGGGGGGGGAGGAAGGGGGCTATTGTTGCGCTGATTTACACCTCCATTGCAAGTATGCACGTATGAATTTAGCAAACCCGACTCTCTCCCCCCCCCCCCAGCCTATTTAGTGTATTTTTGCTTGAAGTATGTGTGTTGCACTGCATCGCTCATTCTTTGAGACAAACCAACACTGATGAGTCCTTTCCTCATTCTCAAACCTTTTAAGAATTTTTTTCATTTTTAAACCTTTCAAACTAACAAAAATGTAGTAAAACATGAGGTTTTACTACATTTCTGTTATATATATAAATATATATATATATATACACATATATAATTATATAGGAGCAAAAAATAACAATCAAGTGATTAAATGAAAGTGGAAAGTTTTTTATATTTATGCCAGAAAGACATTTTCCAAAAACATTATTGCAAGTTTTTTAAAGTACTAAATATTTTGCTTTTTCTAAAGTAGAAATAAAAGCTCCCTTATTAGTCGCCAAAGATTAAGAAAGTAAAACATTATTGTCTAAGATTAATAAATTAAAACATTTTCGGAAAACTGATTTTTTTAAAAATTTAAAACGGGATTTCTAAAATTTTCGGAAATTTTTGAGAATTTCGGATCAGAACCACACGTGCAACAGTCCATAAGAGCATTTCATGCTCTCAGAATATGATCGATTGCTTCCGTTACAATCAAAGTACCGGTCTCGCGAAAATTACTTTGCATTGCTGGAATTTTATTGCATGTTTTTTGTATAGCATAAGTAAAAAGAAGGAGAAAAAGTCATTTTTTTCTACTCAAAAGAAATGTTTGGATAATTTGCAAAAAATACTGACTTTGCTGACTAAATTTCAAAAATACTGACTAATACTGACCAGGTCGAAAACAATAACCCCAAAATATGTGCATGTGATAATTCTGAAAATCTGTAATTGAATAATGTTAATTTATTTTTTCAACAGAAAAGTAATCTTTTTAATTTCTTAGCTTGGTAATTAAATTGAATATAATTGACTAACCATGATGTGCAGTTGACTTAACAACAAAATCAAGAACATTAATTTATTTTGAAAGATATTGATACATCAATTTCTAAGATTTTACTGTAATACCTTTTTAGTAACAATTACAGCATAGTTCTTTATTTGCCAAACAAATATTTGAACAGATACCAAGCATTAGAATATACAAGTATTGAAATATTTTTAGCTTCTTATGTACATAAAAAACACTTTATATCTAAACAAAATAAAAACTTCAGTCAAATAAAATCTTTATGTACAAACAGGATAATTTCTTAATATAAAATTCTTCCTCAAAAATATTACAAATAATTTTTCTCAATGATGGAAGACGACTTTACAAAAAGATTTTGCACATTAAAAAATTGGTGCAAAACATTTGCAAAGCTTTTTTAATCACAAATTTATAATTTCACAACATACGACTACGAACGCTCAACAATACAATACCATTTTAAAACACAATCCATTTACAGTATACAACTCATATTTTAAATTGAAATTAACATTAGAAATAAATTAAACATTTAAGCATCATTGTTTAATAAGCTATGTAAAAACTTGCAAATGAGTTTCACCGGTAAACTTATTATAAACAATTATAAAACAAACGTTTGGAACATTATATAATTGCAACGTAAAGCACATATAATAGGTAGTTTTTAATAATTAAATAAATTTATAGAAATACAAAACAATTATGTATACATTATTTCAAAGCTTTAAATTTGATTGATTTAATTTAAATTGAATTTAATAGGATTTGTTTTTGTTTATAAGATCATTTAATCATAAGATATATATTTTTTTAATTTGAAAAATTCAAAAAACATTAAAATTAACCAAAACGTTTCAATTTGATTTAAATATCAACATCTTCGATACATTATTTTTAAGTAATCAGACTTTTTACCACAAATTTAAACCAATTAAATAATTAATTTAAGATGCAATTATTCTTCTCAATATTTAGAAATTTGCAAACATAATTCCATTTCAAAAAGCCATTAAATCAAGTTCTAAGAACGTTTAAAATAACTTAAGGTGCAAGATATTCATAAAGCCATCCATTTTCTCCTGAAAAAGTAGACTTTTCATCAGCGGTTTCACCTGGAGAAGGACAGCGAAATCTGATTCGATCATGCAGTCGATTAGTACGACCACACCAGAACTCAAATACAGATGGAACAAGTCTAAAGCCACCCCTATATTTGAAAAAAGAAAAAAAATACTATTTATTTATTTATATATATGTTTTTTTTTTTCTTCTTTCTAATGAGGCTGCTGTATTAGTCCTGAACTATTGCAGACCTAGTGCGTGCGTCCCCAGAGATTGATACCAACTCTTTCAGCGGCAACAAAATAAGTGCAGTACCATTGCTGCATTTTTTTTGATGCTCAGTTTCCCCTAGATGGCGGCACCTGAACTCTTGTTGACACAGACGGCACTAGGAATTTTAATTCAGCCGAAAGTGTCCATGCCAAACGGATACTCAAGGGATCTTTAACATGCCGCATAATCATATGACATGGGTGCAGACGATTTTCTGCATCTTAAAAATCCACCGGCTTGGGCCAGGTGAGATTGGACGTATGAGGCTTGCGCCTTCCCACGACTCCACCCTGTCGACATATAAATATATGTATACGAAGGCACTTAGTAAAAAAAATATCTTTTATTGTCGTCTGACTTGCTGATTGCCATTAAATATTGATTACATTACAAACATTTAAATGCAATTTGGCAATCCAAAGAGATTACAAAATAAGAAAGAAAAATAACTTAATTAGCAGCTTTTTGCTAATTCTACTAATTCCAGTAGTCTTATCAAATTATTTTAAAATTTCAATTTCATACTTTAACATAAGAGTTTTACTTTTACGAGACAGTTTGGGTTTTGAAGGGGGAAAAAATCAGTTCCGATAACATGTATGTAATGTACTCAAAGCCTGGAACTCCAAAATGAATGAACCTGAAACCTAACGTGCTTAGCAGATATAGACCAGTTTCTTGAGCTGTCCACCCAATTCAGTGTCTTCTTTCCCTAGGCAAACAATGTAGTTCTTGAACCCTTTCTGTGCCATACATTTGACCTTCCATATCTGAGAAAATTTACCCCTCAATAGAAATCGAGAAAAACAGTGAAGCAGAAAATTTACGTTTAAACAGTTACGTTAACAGTTTAGGATATATACTTAGGATCCATAAAATAGAAATATTAACCTACAACTTTTAAAAAGCTCATTAAATCTATTTTGAAAAAAGATACAAGTTCATTAATTAATGGTATTTCTATAAACTGAAATATTTTTTTTTTCATGATGCAACTGCTTATATAAAATATGTAATTTGCATTTAAAGCAATGCAGAAAACACCTTAATATAAATGTTTTTTTATTATTTTTATTTTTAACAAACCATTAAAAACATTGATTACTTTTAACCTTAACAAATACTTTCAATTAAAATTAACTTTTAGAAATTTTATTATTTGGCCGTTGAATATTCGGCATTCAGCCGAAATTCTAATACACATTCGGCTTGGACATGGGAGAAATGGCTGAATATTTGGTATTCTACCAACTCACTATTTGTTATATCTGTAGTATTTAGCATGTTTTAGTACTGAAGCATATAAAATGTTACGTGCAGAAACTAATACCTAGATTATTTATTTCAGCTTTAACAGATCAAAATTGACATACCAATGATTGGGCCTTTGAATAGGAACTGACACATCAGCATATTTCTTTTCTAATTCTTGATATTTTTTAATGAGTACCTAAAAACAATAATTAAATTTCACATAGATAATTTTTTGTACCTTTAGGAAATATTATCATTAAAATGATATATTTCTGAACTACTTTAATTTAAATGTGAGAAGAATAATGTTGCTCCTTGGAGGTTTATATCATTATTATATCACCTCCTATGCTAAATAATCTTTCACTTTTTACAGATAATGCTGTGATACTTTGATATTCCAATACTAATTTACTCAGATCTGTAAATTAGTATGGAAATATATAACTACAACAAGATTACCTGGAGATATTTAGTAAAATTTCCCTTCCCTGGCTTCCACTACAAAAAAGGATCTTCATTTTTGGTTGTCATAAATTCGAAAATGTTTAGAAAGATAACTTGGAAAAAATTAATGAAAAGGAGAAAAATAAGCCCAGAAAAATAACCTAGGGTTTGTGATTTTTTAAATTTTTTTTTAAATTAAAAAAAAAGCGGATTTTTAAATTTCAATCGGATTTCTTAAATTTAAATCAGATTTTTTTATTTATGTGAAAATACTTTAATATTTTGGATATTTATAGTGTTACATTCATGGAAACAATATGGCATGTTTAACAATATGCAAAAATACACTTTAAGCTATTTTCACAGCAACAAATATTTTTTAATAACAATGATAAACAAATTTTAATACAAATGCATGACTCAAATGAAACTTAACCCTACCAGGAATAATAGTACACTCACAAGTACAGTGAAAATGAATAAATTTAATCTGAATTATTTTGCTGTTGAAAGCTTAAAAAAGAGTGACAATTGTGTGTACTTAATTTTTACTGAGTGTACTTTAATTATTTTCTTATTTTATAAATGAATAAGCCTGGCATATTTTTACCCATTATTACTAAAAACTAAAAGTTTTTGTTTTAATCCAAATATCTTTATTGAAAATTTGCATGATAAAAAAGAATGAGAAAAACCTTAAGCTATTAGCGGACATGAATGAAACTTTAAGGATACACATCCTAAATTCTAAACATTGTTTTTTCGAACACTATCATTCTAATTATTTATTGTGTGGCATTCAATAAATTGATCTAAAATACTATTTTTAAGATGAAAAACACAGAATGGTTCATGATAATTATGAATTCTAATTTGAATGATTGAATGAATCATACTTTGCTGTTAAGATGCCTGAAGAATAAGAGTAATATTGTAAAATTTAAAAAAATAGTAATAAGTTCTAACCTTAAATGTGTTATATACACACACACACACACAGGGGGACCTTGGAAGGTTTGTTTGAAACAGTGGTTGTAAATGCCACATATTTCATTTTTACACTTTCTAATACTGTAAAATCAATGATTTTTTTTTTTTTTTGCAAAAAGTGACGTGATTTAAATCAGTGAACCCTGCTACTACCACAGAAATAAATAAATAATTTAACTAACCTGAAATGTCAAAAATCTTAAACAAAAACACTGTGATAGAGAAATTTTAGCATTAAAAAATAATCATTATAATTATTTGACTGCCAATTATCTTCTCCCCATTAATGAGCAATCAGTAATCACCAATTTGCTTATGCATTCATCCCTACATCAAGTTATAATGCACATTTCATTTAGCTAAAACCATTTTATCAAAATGAAAAATAATTCAAATTGATTTATAGAAACATGACTTTAAAAAACATACATTTTTATTTTCAATGACTGAGCTCTGAGGACTTGCTACTGCAGCCATCTGACTTTCACGTGGGCGAGATAGAAAATATTCTTCAGATTCTGCTTCACTACATTTCACAACAGTACCTTCAATTCGAATCTTAGGAAAGAAAAAAACGCACTTGAGTATAAAATGCAATGAAAGGGAACATACATTCATAGTGAGTATGTTGCAATGCTAAATTATTCACATTGAGCTCATCATTTATGTTGATTCCCATTTTGAGTGTATCATATAAATTAATATTGAGTGGGCTTGTTTCTGCTGCAGCAGGATTAAATACAGAGACAACTTCAGCTTCATACTGTACATAAGCTCATCTGAATTTTTCCACCCCCTTCACTTAAAACTTTGTTGTCCCTATTTTGAAGTTTCATTGCACATTTTTATTCAAAATATTTTTTCCAATGTGGTACATATTTTGGCTGAGGAAAATTTATTAATCTATTTTTACAGAAAGAATTTTTCAGTATTTAAAGTTGAAGAAAGGAGGGTTTTTTATTTCATTTTTTCTCTCTTTTGTAATAATATTTAATTTTCACTAATACTTTTAATTTTAAATGAAATATATATTTAACAAAAAATTGATTTCATAATGATGAAATTTTTCCCCTCCCATCTCAAAACTTTTTTTTACTTTATAAGTAAAAAAGATGGCATATTTTATTATAGCATATCTTTTGCCTTAATACAATGTGAATTTAAAAATACTTGTTTTGTAAAATACAGTCAAACCTTATTCAATCTATGCATGTTCTAAATTAGTTTACTAAAAAGATATCTCCATTACAGACAAATATAGACAAATGTTTTGTTCCGTTGGTAAAGGTCAAGACTCAAAAATTTTGTAAGTGACGAATGGCCACTAAACTTGATTAACTTAGTGGCCACCTATGCGTCATAAAACAAAAGTGCAAAGATGGTGCATCGGTGCACTAAAATTCCTTATGTGTCTTACTTTCAGTGAAGAAAACGTAATATTTTGTCAAAACTGTAATTTTTTAATCAAATATTTCATTCCAAAACTTTCTTATTTCCTATTTTATTGAAAAAACACTGCACCCTTACTGAAACTCATAATGTATTTAAGGAGCAAGCAAACAGGAATTATTCGTAAATATTATTTTACTTGTGGAGATTATGCTCTGCATTTCTCCTAGCACATCTGCGCGTGAGGGGATTTAGTGCCATGTATCGAACAAAAAGCCCTCTTCGTTGCAGTTTGTCTACAGAGACAATCAGCAGTTTCATGAGCAAAGCCATTCATTGTGTAGAACCAGATAATTTTGAGCCTTCAGTGGCAATGAAACACTGGTTGTTCAACACAAGGGAACAAGATACGTTGACGGACATGCACGTCAACAATAAAATTAGAAATCTTGAAAAATTTAAATTGTATAAGCAATTTAAATTTTGATTTGTAACGACTTATTATGTAATATTTCTTTGTAATGTAACTTTTTGTAATGATTAATATTAAAATAATTCTTTGTTTAAATATAAAGCTGTTAAAATTTTTTTCCTGATGAATGTTATACGACAAATTCACAAATGTTTTTATTGATATGCAATAAAACAGCTTCTGGGCATGTAAAAATGTGTTCAGGCATCTATTGTTTAGACAAACATGCCCGGCAAGGCATGTAATTTTTTAAAGATTTTTTGAGCCCTTGTATATATATATATATATATATACAGCAAAACCTGGTAAGTGGGCCACCTGTTTAAGTTGACCACTTTTGTCAGGAACAGAATTAGCCCTATATTATTTAATGTAGAGAAACCTTTCTAACTTGACCACCTGTCTATATTGACCAGTAATGTGCGCCAAATTTGGGTGGAAGTATTATAAAACACCCTTTGTAAGTCGACCGCTTAATTATTACTATATTTCTCTGTTTATCTATTTTTGCAAAGATAAAAAAAACTTAAATAACTTCTTCAGGATATTTTTTATGCCATAATGTTAGACCAGTATTTATCTGGATGGATGAACATCAATATAACGTTTATCTAAAGTTCTTTGCAAGTAAACCATTTGGGAAAACTACTATGAGCGCTGTTTTATTCTTTAAATAAGTTTCTTCTTTTTTTTCTTCTATCTGATATAGCTACTTTGAAAAATTATGTATTTTTAGGAAATCTTTACCATCAAATAAGTAACTTACATAATTAATAAGATATTTATCTTTATTTTAATTAGGTGCTTAAATTTTAAAGTTATACAGGATACATTGTAAGTCATTCAGTTTAAATTTATCTAATAATATTTTAGATAATTGTGATAAAAGTAACTAATTACTCATTTTAAAGCAACATTAATATTACATGAAGCTATATTTTAATTTGTTACAAATGAATAAACACAGTCTAAGAAATGACAAAAAAAAAAACCCCTCCAACCTCTATAAGTTGAGCACAAAAGTGCTGCACTGCAAGTGGTCAACTTACACAGGTTTCACTGTACATACAAAACATCTTAACATTCTTCACTCTAAAAAAATTTCTGCATATAATAGTTGAAGTGGGAAAGGGCTGCAAACTCTGCACCTGCCCTGGGTTTAAGAAAGCTATGCTACGCCACTAGTTTTTCCTCAAAATTATACCCTGAAACTGAATACAATTGCCATTCTTTTTATATCACCTAATTCAATAGGGGGTGTGTGTCCTGTCAATCTTAGCCCCTCTAAGAGGAATTTTTCAGAATTTGCTGTCTTGTCTCTTTTAGGGCCACAACAGAATACAGGCCAAGTAACTCATTGCTGACATCTTTATGGCCAATCCACAATGTAAACAAGAGCGCACTGCTATATTGGCGCATTTATCGCTGCTTTTAACAACTTTGCCAAAAAGAAAGAAACGAGACTTTTTAGCAATATAAATGTATATTTAAAAAAGCTTCGGATTTTAAAATGAATTATATATTATCAGGGGTGAACACAGGAATAATTTTTGGACCGGGGGGGGGGGGGGGGAACCAGAGACTATCAAGTGGTTCTTACTCATAAAACTTTTCATAATTGAGTTTTCATAAGAGTTTTTATGTCTTTTATCATCTATTAAAACTAATTTATCTACATTAAAACCCCAAAAAATTAGCAAAAATTATTGATTGGGATAATTACAAATTTTTTTTTGCTCCTTTGAGAGGTGCACATGTCCTTTGGGCCCCCTTAAAATCTGCCACTGTATATTATGAATATAGAATTTAAAGTTAAAAAAATGCTTGAAAAGAATATATCATAATTTAGAATTAACAAAAACGCTTATTTTTTAAAGTCGTGAATAGGTTTATTTCTAGATTATAATGACTATTTCTTATTGCTTTTACTTCTTTTTAAAGTTGAAGAATAAAAGTAAACTACTATAATTTAATTTTATAAAAGTAATTTAATCACTCTTGTACCATACGTAGTGATTTTATCAGTTTAAAATGAGCACTTATGTAGCATAAAGTATTATAAAATGTAAATCCTCATTTAATGAATTTCTTGATTCAACGAACCTTTTTTCAGGATTTTGCAACTTTGTCAAATAAATGTAAGTCTCTACCTTTTTATTTTAATGCAAGCATCCCCCCAATTTTTGTTCATTTTAACATAAGCAACCCCCCATTTTTTATATTAATTGCTTATCATTGTATGCATACGCGTCTCCCCAATTTTTTTTTTAGGACTACACCACTGTAGAGGTCCGACTAATTTTCTGAATGAAACAATGCAAAATAAATACTTTATATAAAATGAAGTATATCTGATAAAAATTAGTTGGTAAAACTAAGCATGTTTAACTACAGTAAATGTCATCATGAAGAATGTCAAT
Organism: Octonoba sinensis; assembly: GCA_038502835.1. Classification (NCBI taxonomy): domain Eukaryota; kingdom Metazoa; phylum Arthropoda; class Arachnida; order Araneae; family Uloboridae; genus Octonoba; species Octonoba sinensis. The sequence continues at coordinate 70,987,111 of CM076604.1, forward strand.
TTAAATTAAATCATTAGCCTAGATTAGAGTAAACAAAAATTAAATCTTGAAGGTAAAAAATAAAAAGAAAATATACCTGCCGACACAGGGGATCCCAATAAAACAGCAAAGCAGCATTTGGATTTTCAGTCTGTAATAGACAAGTACTACTTAATACAGATAAAAAAAGTTTCTTGGCACTTTTGTAATATTGACTACAAACATTTTATGTGCAATAACTATTTGAAAATAAAAATAATACAAAATACAAAGGAAAAGAGCTATTTAAATATTCAAAATAAAATTCAAAAGAACATTACATATTCAGTGAAGAAAAAAAGAATATTACAGTTGAACTCGGTTACAGCAACCTGGTTTATAGTGACAACTCTGTTACAGCATCAAGAAATTCAGGTGCGTACCGCCTATATGGTGCGTTACTTGTTCTTTCAGGACATAAACAATTCTCAAGATGCAACAACTGAATGCATGGAACAAAATGTAAAGCCTTTCAAAGGAATAATGATTATAGGTAAATAAGTACTGAATATAATTCAATTTTTACTATTTTGGCTTATATAGTTGAATAATCATTATTCAAGTTCCTATTATATAGTTGAATAATCATTATACAAGTTGAATGTTATTCATTCATTAATATTCCCCATTATAAGGTATTTTATTTCTATTGTGTAATCGAACAACTATCAAAAATATATTGTAATTGTTATACCAAGTTTGAAATGAAACAAAAAGGTCTACTTAACTTTAAATTTGCTAAAATAAGATGTAAAAACTGTCACAAAAATTCTTACCAATTCTTTTCCTTTTCTGCTGTTATAGTTTGTGAAGAAAACAAACCCATCTGCACCATATTTTTTGAGCAAAAGATAGCGAACGGATGGCCTACCAGACCTACAAACATTAAAAACAACAGCAATAAGATATATTCTTCCAATTTTCATTTATTTGTCACTTTACTACAGCAGATTTAAAAACTAAATTGCAATAAATTTTCTACCCTAATATCTCTGGGTACTTTTCTACCCATAGGCATATAAATACACAACTGCAATGCAATAGAGGAACAGTAAAGACTAAACACAATAAAATTTGCTATTGCAAAATACAAAGTACAATTTTTCTCCCCCAGACCCCTACCTGTTAGCTAAGGCCTTAGGATTGCTTGCACACGGGGCAAGGTAGTGGGGTTCATGGATTTTACATGCATTGTATCCATAAGCGTACATGGTGGGTCTTCAGCAGGTATCAAATGCACGACCTTCCAGGTGGAAGTCCAGTATGCTAACCACTAGGCTACCACCGGCCCCAAAATACCAAGTACACTGGTGGCAAAGTCCAAGGTCTAAAGTTAGCAGTTTAGTGCCAAACGTTTCAATTTCTGAATCATTGGTGTCAAAATAAAATAATATCCGATGCTTTAATATTACTTTGTTTACTTTCAGCAATTATGACTAATTAATTCTTAGGCATAAAAAAGCAGAATACAAGTAAAATTTGTATACTGCTGAATTGGATATAAATCTAGTTTGCCTCCCATTTTCTTTTGGTCTGTAAAATTATCTAGCAATCAGAGGGAATTCCACAACATTTTTATTAGTGTGCCTGTATCTGCTTGCATTGCTACTACTTCAGTTTAGAAAGCAATTTTTGTTTCCAAAGATTTCTGACAAACCTTAAATGATATCAATTTTATCAAAAATGCCACATAATCTTGAAGAAAGAACAAACCCCAGTATAGCGATAAAATTTGGAGAGAAAAAAAGAAGAAGTAAAAGAAATGCACAGTATTTTTCCATATTTTCTAAATTTAAGAATAAACAAAAAATAATTTCTTTTCTTATGCAATCTATCACACAAACACTGTTTGAAACTTGGTGTGTAGTTGAAACTAATTTTAATGTATGACAGATTTACAGTCCACGAGTTAGAACTATTGAGGTGAATTTTTTTCAAGAAGTAATATTTGTTTAATTTATGATAATTTACAGGATAAAATCCAGGGAAAGTTAATTCATAAGAAATGCAAAATTATTTAAGCAATCCATATTTTTTGCATTAAATTTATTATAATACAATTGCAAGATAATGAATACATACTTGTCAGCAGTTGCAATTGCCATAGCATTCGCTTCCTTAATCTTGTCACAATTACGAGCCTTTGAAAACCATGCGTCAAATAGTTTCAATGGGTCTTTTTCCGAAAAATCACTGTCGATGTCGTCAGAATTGTAAGGAACCCTGCATCCTAAAGTAATCCGTTTAGAAAAAGATAGCACATTTAAGTTAGCTACACTTTTTGGTACAATTAAAACTTTTAATCATGAAATGAATCTTATTATTAAAATTAAAGAGTAAACGAACTTATGTGTATTATGTCACACTATCTCCGCATCACCGGCTGGGAGCTTGAATCGAGTGAGGCATCGAAAAATTTGAAAAATTTCAAGGAAGCCATTTTGCTCTGTTTCATCGCTGTGGGACCTCAATTAGTGGAGATATGAACTAAAAACCACACAAAAAATGGCCCTCTTCTCAATGTTTGTTACTGGTAATTAAATTGAAGGCTTTGCAGACATGTGACAAATTAAATTCATAAAAATTCATATGAAAAAAGATATTTTCTGACACTTTGACACTGGCACAAATTAAATTACTGGAAAAAAAGTTTTCCAGGGTTCAACAAAATAGCACAGGTTTAATTTTTTATAGCAACGGTTCCCAAACTGGCATCTCCAAAAGAGATTTTTAAAAAAAGAAACAAGTTGCTTAGTGGGGCCAATAGGGAAACTTCTGGCACTCCCTGCACTAGTTATATATATAAATTACAATATATTGATACATCAAAAATATCTATATTTGGAAAGCAATAAACTGCCAGTATTAAAATTCTGATACCGCCCAGCCCTAAAGATCTGTAAGTGAATGGTGTTTCAATAACAGAAAAGTAACCTTGTACCAAATAACTGCAAGTTCAGATAGCCAGCAACAGACTCTCGGTCCAAATGATTGAGTCCCTAGTGAGAAGAAAGTGTGCTGCTTTGAAACTATTCCCCTCACTGTAAGCCGTAGCCTCAGCTTTTGGCAAACTAGTCTAAACAATAACCACTTTACTGCAAGTCTGAAGTTTTCCTAAATTCAACATTTATTAACCTATAATTTAATAAACTTGAAAGAATGCCCTCTGATTCTGATGTTAATGAAAAAAACAACGCCACCAACATCATTACATTTAATAATTTTAACCCTTGGCGGTCGTATTAAGTTTATACATGGATATCACGCTGGTCAGAATTAATTTTCGTTGAACGAACAGTAATGCGTCTTACATACGTAATACGCAAGATTATGAAGGGAAAATGAAATTTATTAATTCTTTTTTAAATTTTAGATATATGTAACACAATAATATGTCTTAACTTTATGTAAAGTAATTATTTTATATTAGCGAAAATATGCATTTACCCGTCAAATCAACCTTTTTCACTTGCTCATCAGATATTGATGTGGCCATAGCTGAACGCTTTGTTAAACAATGGGGAAATACTTTGTTGGGCGAATTAAATCTCAGTATACCCCTACAACTGATAAAATGTAAACATTCAGGTACGGCAGCAGTTGCCATATTAAGAGAAATATTACATTACAGTATATTACATTTGGTGAAAAGAGCAAAAAGGATGATAGATATATACGTTGTTTGTCCCTCCTCTCCATTATACATAAAGAGGAATAATCGTGTTGTTGATGGAGCATAGAGCATACCGCATTGCTGACACAGTGAATGTGAAACATATATTCATTAATCAATAAATGGTCCATAAATAACTTTCTCAATTTAGTGGATTTCCCCTTGGACTTCAACTATATGAAAAATATAACACAACAAATGGTGCCGTAACAATTTGACAGTTTTAATTACGGTTTGGCAACAAACCTGGCTTTACTAACTAACGGAATTGATCCCAAGTTTTCTCAACTGATTCTTTTTCAAGTGTTGACAATATCTAATTTTTTCCTATTTTCATATATATATATATATATATATATATATATATATATACTAGCGGCACTCGCACGGCGTTACCCTGAATATTAAAAACGTCGCCTACGGCGCTGTTCTTTTTAAGAGTGTAAAAAACGTCACCTGCCGCGATTTCCTTGATAATAAGAACGCAAAAAACGTCGCATGTGGCGCTGTCCTTGCTAAGAGAATAAAAAATATCACCTGCGGCATAAAGCCTGCAGTGTGTGAAAAACGTCGTGTGCGTAATTAAACTACGACTAAGTAAAAAAGTCAAATTTTAGCGTGTCGTCATTCGCCACTTAGGGGCCGTTCATAAATGACGTCACGCTTTTTCCCCATGTATTTAACCCCCTCCCCCCTCTGTCACAATATGTCACACTTCAGTGGACCGCCCTCCCCCCCTTTGTCACGCGTCACGCTATGTTGCGTAATGCATGATGTCACACTTCTTGTTACCCCCTCCCCTCCCCATGTCACACTTTGTCACAATTTCATGAACCCTCCTCCCCCCTCGAAGCGTGACATCATTTGTGAATGATCCCTTATTTGATATCTATAATAAACTGTACGTCCGTAAACTTTCCCAGGCGATATTTATTTAAATGCTATTGCTAAATCAAGGAAATCGTTAAATCGGGGAGAGAGAACTTTTATCAATCTCGAATTTGAAACCTATTGCTAATTTAAGAAAAACGTTAAATCGAAAATATACTTTATTAGTTTGATATGCTTAATTCGGAGTTGAGGAAACTGCTAATTATTATTTTTGGATCAATGTGAGCCTTAAGAAATCGAACTAGAAAGCTTATAACTGGCGTTCTTATTGACTTAGAAACTTCGAACAAATTTCATCTTGTGCAGAAAAATCAACGCTTTCGATCGATATATAATTGGAATAAAAAAAGAACTACCTGTCGGATTTTTTTTCTAACGGGGTTATGATTCGTCCTCTTGAATCACTCTGTCCATTGGTGCAAACCGCATTAAAATCTGTTGCGTAGTTTAAAAGATCTCAGCGTACAGACACGGCAAGCGACTTTATATTATACTCTTTTTAACCGACTTCACAAAGGAAGGAGGTTATACATTCATATTGTATGTATTCTGTTTTTTTTTTTTTTTTTTTTGTCCACTCATAGCTTCTCACTGGATGAACCGATTTTCATTATTATTTTTTTTTTTAATCGATCGAGGGTGGTTTCCCATAGGTCCTGTACTTTTGTTTGACCATATTAGATTATTAGAAAAAAAATTACGGGCGGAAACGTAGTGTTTTTTTTTTGTTTTTTCATTCATAACTTTTGACTAAATAAACCGATTTTGATGATTTTTTCTTCAATCGATAGAGGATAGTCTAACTCAAATATCGCAAATCAATTTGACTATATTGGTTTTTAGAAAAAACCTCACGGGCGAAGAACAAGTATTTTTTATTTTAATTGGAAAGGCTTGGCTTGATTTTTCTTTGTTGGGAAAACTATTAAATATAAAAGTCATTGTTAAAAAAGCGTTTGTTGCCATTGGGCTATAATATTAAAAGCAATTACGGCAAGAGTTTGACTGAAGGCTTCTCTGAAGCAAAAATTAATCCAATCAGTTTGTTTTGCTAAAATCGACTTCAAAACGGAATTTATCATAAAATGATTAGCTTTTAGTGCCATTCATTCAAAAAAGGTTTGCACTTTGACATGATTCTTTTAAAAATAGAGTATTTATATAAAAAATGTATTTACACTAAAAAGAAAAAAATAAAATAATTTTTATAAAAAAATAGAACCGACTTCAAATTATGAATTGCGCTAAAAAGTGAAAAATAAATTAATTCTTTAAACAACATCGATGTGACTTTTAAACATAGTTTTAGAAGTCGGTGCAAAATTATGAGTCTAATTACCATTACACCATTTGTTACTTTATATTGGAACTCTTGCTAATTCTGCAAAAATATATATAATTTATAATTGATTCATGATTACAAAATATTTTATCCATCCTAATTTTGCACCGACTTCTAAAACTATATTTAAAAGTCACATCGATGTTGTTTAAAGAATTAATTTATTTTTCACTTTTTAGCGCAATTCATAATTTGAAGTCGGTTCTATTTTTTTGTAAAAATTATTTTTAAGATATACATAGGCAGACGAGGTTTTTAAACACCGTAGGCAACGTTTTTAAAATTCAAAATGGGCAACACCGTTCGGGTACGCTAGTAATACCTAAACTACCAAGGGTATGGAAATTTTGTTTTTTATGTAAAAATATGAGCTAACTCAACAATAAGATCGTTGTTTTTGCGGGCTAAAATATTAAATTAATATTTTTTAATTTTTGAAAAAAATACAGTATTTTTCATGCTATCTCCAGTGTCATTAGAGAAAAGAAATTCATGGGCTTTCCTTCTGATAGCTTTTTAGAACGCAAGTTTAGACTGTCGTTGGTGACATTTGAAAAGCGGGTGGGAAAAGAGAGAGGTGGAGGTTGTTGGTCCTACTAAATTTTCAAAGTTAAATGTCCTAAAAAACGGATTTAGGGACCATCTTTGGTAACATTATGGGGATGATGTTCCGAGATTCTACCTGGGGGCTTTTTGCAATAATGAAATTTTAGGCTATCTTTTTCTTTTATGTTAGTTGCGGCGGTTCAAAATCAGAAAATTTTCAAAACTGACATTTTAAAAATGCAGTTTTGGGCTCTCTTTGGTTACGTTGACTACGATAACGGAGGGAGGAAGGTCGGAGAGGATCCTCCGGAAGTTTTCTGAAATTGAAGTTATAATAAACCGCAATTTTTGGTTTTTTTCCCCTTTTTTTTTTGGTCCCTTTAAGACAGTCATTCTTGCGCTTGGATCCAACTCTGACATCCCATTTGGATTCGCCGCCGCTCGAAAAATACCGCCCGAGACAGGGGCTCTCTCACAACACGCAGTGCATATAAAATATTATATATTAGTAGTCTATAGATTACATTTTCAATTTTTTTGGTTATTTATATTCATATCTATTAATAAATTGACGAAGAACGGAGAGGAGCTACGGTAGAGCAACTCAAAAAAGGGGCAGCGTCAGATCCCTATCCTTTCCCTCTTCATTTCCCTCACTTTACAAACATTTCTCACGTTCCACTGAAAATAGCATTTCAAAAGAAAGAACAAGAAATTCCGTCTAGAATTATACGAGCCTACTTTCCCGTATATACCCAACTTCAAACTTATAAACTAGCTATCTCTCTCTTTCTCGTTTAGCTTTAGTTCTTAATTACTTAAAACATAAATTTTTCAACGGTTAATGCATATTCATTCACTCACTCATTCATTAATTAATTTATTCAGTCATTCATTTATTCATTCATTCACTCATTCATGTATTTATTCACTCATTCACTTATTTTTTCATTAACTCGCTCATCTTTATTTAATCATTTATTTTTTTTTATCATGTATTCATTTATTTTTTTACCATTTATTCCCTCATTTGTTCATTCATTCTTTCACTTATTCGTTTAATCATTCATTCATTCAAAAATATTCTTGAAAATTCCAATCAAGAAATTTCATAGGAAAATAGGCTAGTTAGTTCTGGATGAATTTTTTATCTGTATATGTTCTATGTCGCAAGAGCTTTCCGATCAAGTTTGTTCCAAGCAAATAGGTCGGTTAGATTAGGATTTATATACGATTGAAATTTCCGCATAGGCGCTATGTTAATTTTTTTGAGCTGTTCAAAAATGAACAAAAATTGTTCAAACCAAAAAATATTTCATGCCGAGAGCTTCTTCCAATAAGCCTGTTCGTTTGAACTTGGATCTTATCCCCAAGGTTTACATAATTTCCTTCATTTTTGCCCATAGGAGCTAATGTTCAGATTTTTTGAACTATTCAAAATTGAACGAAAAGTTGTTCAAATCAAAAAGTAAAATATAGAAATGAGATGTCCTCACTGAGATCTTTCGAATGCAAAAAAAAAAAATCTTTCGAATCGGACAATTCGTTCAAAAGATATTAGGGGGAGGACAGACAGACCGACCGACACACTTTTTCCCCATTTCAAAACCCTATTCAGGTTTTTTATTTTTCAATTTTTATTTAATTACTTAACTTATTTTTGAGTTTTCTTGATTTTAACGATGTTTTCACGATACATTAAGCTTTCCTGCGTGCTTTATTATTATTTATTTTATTTTTGTGGGAAAGTAGACAAAAAAAAAACAGTAAGAAAAGAAATAATATTACCTAAATAAAAATGTTTTTATAAAAAACAACGTTTTTCTTGCGTACTAAAATGGTAGAAAATAATTTTCCTATGAGCCTGGCAGAATTTCTGAATAAATTGGTCACATATTATGGTAACAGAGTTTCTAATTCTTAAAAAACGAAAAAACGTTGGCCGCATGAATTCTTTCTATTATTATGTTATGAATGTTTGTTATACATAATCATTGATGTACATATAAAGTTTTAATGAGGAAATACTATGCAAATAAATTATTTTTGATGCTATGTTAATTTTTGAAAATTTTCTATGACATTATGATCTGTATAGATGGGCATAGGTAAATGAATTCTGATCAAAGTCGTGATTATGATCTGCTACATATAAGCACAGATTGTGTTTATAAACGTATTTTCATCCTAAAATTTTGTTCAAGATATGTATAGTTCAATTCATTTAGAGTAAATCTCATTCATATCTCCAATGAAGGAAATTGGCTATGATATAATGAAACAGTATTAGCCAGGTTTTCTTTCATATAAATTTGAGTATGTTAGAAAAGTCTTGATGTTTGAGTACATGCGCCCAACGTTTTTCGTTTTATAAGAATTAGAAACTCTGTTACCATAATGTGACCAATTTATTCAGAAATTCTGCCCGGCTCATAGGAAAATTATTTTCTACCTTTTTAGCACGCAAGAAAAACGTTGTTTTTTATAAAAACATTTTTATTTATGTAATATTATTTTCAACTTTTTAGTTTTTGATGGGTGAAATTTCGCAATCTTAGAAATTTATTTAGAACCTTGATGTACAATGCAAGTATCCTTAGTAAGGATAATTGCATTGTACATCCATTGTACATGTAAGGATTCCTTACTAAAAAAGTTAGCGTTCGCGAGCGCTGTTACTGAATTTTGGTGGCAATTTTCGGAACTAATTGTCATATTTAATTTTATTTTATTGGAAATACAGGCTTAATTATTGTCCGTCCGCTGAAAACTAAACTGATGTCTCTCTATCTGGAAAATAAGTTTGATATTAAAACTAAGCCAACACTACCAAGCCGGAGTTGAGGAAACTGCTATAATTATTATTTTTGGATCAAGGTAAGCCTTAAGAAATCGAACTAAAAAGCTCATAACTGGCGTTCTTATTGACTTAGAAACTTCGAACAAATTTCATCTTGTGCGGAAAAATCAGCGCTTTCGATCGATATATTATATTAATATGAGCAAGGTTTTTTTCACCCCCATATTGGGGAATTTATGTAGAAATTTGCGTAAAATTGGAATAAAAAAAGGAATTACGTGTCGGATTTTTTATGCGTGGTAGAATATTGCATTGTCACCTGGTTCTGAGCTACATGTAAAGTTTCAGAACAGTAGCTTATCGGGAAATGGTCCAAAGTTCGATTGCAAAATTCTGCGGACAGACAACAAAGCGAGTTAAGAAAAACGTTGTAAAAAAAATCTCAGACTAGCAACAACTTTGCGAAAATGAATGATTTTATAGATGACTTTTAAAATTGAAAGATAACACGTGCCACACGGGTCACCTGTTGGGGACCACAATTAACCATAATTTAACTTGCACACTAATTAAGAAAAGGTTTGCCCTCCCTGCCCTACCCTAATCAATAAACTCGCGACGTCTACCAACACTTTTAGTTGCTTTAAATGGAAGAAGAAAAGGTCATCAATTAGTAACGTCTCTTCGAAACTTTACTGCTTCAATGACCTTTTTGCACGCTATATGAAAGAAAAGCCTGCAAATATCATGGAATGGAACGCTGTTTTGTTGAAAGTGGTGCTGCCATCTATGAGGCATAATCGAAAGATATTTCGCTCGAGAATGGGAAAAAGTCATTGTACTTTCTTGCATTTCAATTAATTTTTGAATACTTTAAGTTGTTGGAGGGAAACAGGATAATTTTGTTTATTTTAAAATGTCAATGATTTCATTTACTGAAAGCTCAGTCTGCACGAGAGAGTGAGAGGGAATTTCTTGCCAAAACAGAGCATTACAAAATTCAGTTAAATAAAATATAAAGTGTGTTGGTCAGTTTGTATGCGTGTGTTTGTGCGTCGATCGCCTCCTTCCGAGATGAAAAAGTCCAAAAGTACGAAAATTTGGTTACAGGTACTTCTTTGGGTAGGTGCACCTCGAAGCGTTTTTCTCAAAATTCGAATTTTTCATGTTCTATTCCAATTTTAAGCAAAATCTATAATTTTAGGAATATTTCATCGCTTCGTCACATCGCGTCGATTTTTGCAGCATATATTAATATGCCCGTAAAAAACTGCAAAAAGTGAGCTCTATGCAAAATTCGTAGAGCAAATATAACACACGCAATATTCCTTTTAAGTAGTTTTCGAATAAGTTGGAAAGTTACTTGGAAGGATTAAGGTTTTCGATATCGCTGATTTTTGATGAAATTTAAAATTTCGCCTGGAGTTGATAACTCCCCTTCCCCCATGCTCAGTTAATTGTTCTTAATATATTATTTTACGCTTCGTAACTTTTCCAAACCGCATCAAAAATCCTTATTAGTAATATTGTTTTCATTTAATCCCATACGACATGATTTACACTATATGATCATGGTGCATTTGCGTTATGCTTCCTTACTATAGTGCAATTTGGCGATCTTCTGTTTTATTTTATTTTGTCGCGTAGCGCCGTATCGGTTTTTGTTGATTCCATATTTTACTCAAGTGATTTATTTAATAACATTTATTTATTTTTTGTACTGCCTATTTGGCGTCATGCAGACAAAATTTAGTTATCTCTTTCTATCAAATTATATTTTCATACGTCAGTATTGGTTCAGTACTGAACATTATATAACTTAAATGTGCATGTGTTTTTTTTTTTTTTTTTTTTTTTTTGCCTTTGGGAATAATGCTTTTTTTTTTTCCGTTTTTTTGCCGACTTTTATGAAAACGCTATTTTATTTGAATTTTCAGAAAATGTTTGACGATTTTGCAATTGTGATTTTTAGGAACTGATGTCCTTATTGGTAATTTTAGGAGCAGCTTTTTAAAGGCTAACAATCAATGGGTATTTTTAGTCACTAACGACTTTATTCTAATGAAGATTTTTTTGGGTCTTATATCCTTATTCTAATATGGATGTTTATGAATAGCTGTCTTTATATTCAGATGGAGGGCTTTAAGGATTATTGTCTAGCAGAGATATTCAGGAACCGTTGTTCTTCATCTAATGGGCATTTTGAAAGAGAATACAGCTCTTTTTCTGATGGATGTAGTGTTAAGTGTTGTCTATATTGTAATTGGGATTTTTACGGACTCTTGATGTTATTTTGGAACTATTGCCCTGATGCATATGTGTATTTTAGTTACTGTTGCTCTTACTCTAATAACGATTTCTATGAACTGTTTTTGGCATTTTAACGTGGATTTTTATGAATTAGTATTTTTAGTTTAAAAGGAATTTCTGATTTTAATGTAATCGTGATTTTGAAGGAGTTTTATCTGTTTAAATGGGAGTTTTGAGTGCTGTTTCACATCTTGTGCGATGATTTTTAACTAAATTTTTCCTTATATATTTACAACAGATATTTGGACATGTCACTTGGCCTGGGAATGCTTCAATGTTATCCCGCTCAACACCGGGCATGTTAGCTAGTAATACATAATTGTGAAAAGTAATTGAATGATAAGACTCAAGATTTATAAATCATGAAGTTTATAAAATTCTTCGTGCCTTTTTTTCCCTTTATTCTTTTAAAATTTTTTTTTTTTTCTTTTTGGTAACTCACAGTAGGATTTTAACATACCGATTGCTCCGTAGGTCTGGGGTTTTATAAGTTTGGCGATCACAGGCAAAGAGGATACTGTAAATTGTGATAGATACTGTACTTGTAAGGATACTGTAATTGAAGCCATAAGCCACAATTATATAATTATATTCATTTAACTTTGTTACAAATATAAGGATTGTAATAAACTTATGAATTCTGAGTTATGAATGATTTTCGTTAAAAACGTCATTGTAAACAAACGCATTCTTTGCATTTAAGTTCTTGGGGTGAAATAAATAAAACTTTATTAAGAGCACAATAGTTTTGATTATAAAAAATCCATTAACAAAAAATAGAAAATATATTCTTTAAAGTCAATTTCTCACTGTTCCAATAACTTAATAAATGCAAGTAAAAACAGTTAGGTTAAGTTATAAGTAAACATAATTGAGAAACAGCGCTAAAAAATCTCTATCGTCCGGAGTTCATCGTTAGTGAAATCAAAGTAATTTTTACTTCTGCCAAAAATGTATCACCAATAATTCAGGGGTGCCCACCAGAGGCTTGGTCGACTGTTTGGCAGATTAGTGGGTCATAGTTTTTGGGGGTTTCGTAGACTCTTTAGGGAGACTGAGCTATCGCTCTGAGGGGGGAAGGCGCCCCTGAATAATTGAATCGTTTATTTCAGGAACCCGTCAAACGACAAATGTTCCACTTTCAAAAAAACATTACTACTACAATATGAAATTGTTCCGCAGGGATTACACTATTTTTTACTGAAAGAAATATATTCAAATATGTATTACAGTAACTCCTCGTTATACCGCGCCTCATTATATCTCTCATTCGGATATATCGCGCTTTTTCTGTCTCCCAAAATTTTAAGATTGAGCTTTGTAAACAAAAAGTATTGCATTTCTCAGTAAAGCCCCTTTTCCCCCCATTAAACAAAGCCATCGATGAAGAATGCTTTCCTTTCTTTTAAATTTGCTGCAAACAATTCTCATCCCACTGTCCACCTTACATGCTTGCAGAATGATTCTTCTCAAACCAGTTGACGATTTAATTGACATTTCTGTTTGTATTGATCCGAACGCTCATAGAATGAAAGAGACAGATGTCTATTATGGATTTATTATTAAACTACTTTTATTAAGAAAGTTGTCATTATGTAAGATTAAATTAAACGTTGATTTTTTTTTTTTTACGTTGACACTCAATTTACTTGTACTTTTTGAGTTATTCCTAACGGCATCGGCAATATCGCGCATTCGGATACATCGAGCTTTTTTGCTGTCCCCGAGAAGCGCGATATAATGAGGGGCTACTGTACTTTCAGTTCAAAAAAATGTAAATGCTATTGGCAAAATTTTACATGATGCTAAATGTGTTTTTTCCGGAAATTTGAAACTTGCCGTTGAACGTGTTTCTGAAATAAACGATTCAATTAAAGCAGTGAAATTAAGATTTTAACTACAAACCATACCCGGCATAAATGTGTAAAAAAAACTGTATTGGCAGCGGTGGGATTCGAACCCACGCCTCCAGAGAGACTGGTGCCTAAAACCAGCGCCTTAGACCGCTCGGCCACGCTACCACGGAAAATGAAATGTAAAGAAAGAACTGAAACCCGAGGTTAGTTTCATTTTCGTTTTCTGAAATTCCATTTATGCGTTCTTTCGTTTTTGGCGCAATTTATTTGCAAAAAGACGAAGGCATATTATCAGGATGATGGCCGATGACAGTTAACAATGTATGAGCAAAATTTTACGAATTTACTTTTTTTCCCTTTATCTTTCTTTCTTTCTTTTTTTAAAATGAAAGTTGATTAGCAAATGAAATGTAAAGCATATTTTTAGTTTTGGTTTCGACAAAAAAAGAAAAAGTTCTACGGTAGGTGCCTTTTGCACAAAAAAGAGCTAAATAAAAATGCAACCTAATGTGCAAGTTTCCTATGCTTATACGGGGGCTTATATGCAGAGGGGGCTAAATCGCCAACTGAGCATATTATATAGATATTTAAGTAAGTAAAAATCGTCTTTTATTTTACCCAAATTGAACTTTTGGTCTGATTAATTATTCGCAAATTTGCAGCCTTATGCTATAGATTAACCTATTTAAAAATTTCGCAGTGTAAAAATTTCACTGATTTAAATTGTTTTGTAATGTTAAAAAACAATACGATAATACATACAGTCCGTAAGTTACGATAAAAAATACCATAAAACCCCGCCATTCGTCAGATACTTTATTCGTACAACTCGTTATTCGTCCAACTTGATCAAGTTAAATTCAATTCGTCATTCGTACGCTTGCCCCGCGATTCGAACGGCGTCAGGGGTCAGGGTTGCTAGTTAGGCTTTTTTTAAGAAGAAAAAATCGAAAAATTAAGCTCTGTTTGAACTCGTCTGGAAATAATTTGTTTGGCGTTTTGTATTTTTTTAAATTTTAATACTTTTTGAGATTTTACTGACAATTTTAACTTTCTAAGAGGGGTAGCACGATGAAATCTCTGATGATTCGTTGTTGAAATATGCATTTATCTATTTTTGTAAATAATACATCATTCTGCTATTAGCAATAAATTCTAAAGTTCTCTATAAATGTTGTCTATCCAAAGATAATATAGTATCTTGTCTACTTTGTTTGAAGCCATATCTTCGTACGATTCAAACCAGGTGCCCAAAGCATTAGAGTCTTGGTCTTCTGCTGTACCGACCACGCCACTGCACTGTACTGCAAAAAAAAAAAAAAAAATGCCCAAAAATGCATGAGAGTCTCTTTTCTCATTTATGCGGAGTCTGACGTAAAATTACAGAGAACTAAAAACAGGAAAATGCAAAGTCTTCAAAAAAGGAAATTACAGAGAATATAAAAGACAGAACATTCTATGATTTGATAGCACCAGATAATGTGACGCAGTAGTGGCGTCATCTCTGAGTATAATATTTCTAAAAGTCAAAGCTGAGTTCAGTTGAGCCCACTCTGTTGTGATTCCTGTACTTTAGACCGCTCGGCCAAATATGCTTCTGGAGCTGAGAGTACTGACCGCCGAGGGCTAGCCTGCTCACCTGAAGAGCTGAAGATCAACCGGTACCAAAACAATAGATAATGCATATATTGATAATATTTAAACTGGTAGTCACCGATTTGAAATGTTTAATTATAGATTTGCTTACAACTTCTTAAATTGGTAGTCACAGCTCTCAAGTGGTCAGTTTTACGTAACAGATCTTTCTGTGTAGTTGTACAGAGTGTGGAAAAATAAGAATTTTATTGAGAAACTTATCAAGAAACTTGGTTGATTGATTTGAAACAAATCCTTCGTAAATTTACAAAAACCCACAGTTTCCGTTTTTGTATATATGCAGAATATTTTTGCAGTGTGGGCAGAATAATACTTTGCTTTGACAAATTCGTAAATTCTATTCCTCTGATGGGGTAATATCTTTATTTTACAAAATTCGCAAAATAAAATCTTTTAAATTAACATTAATTTCCTCTATCAAAAGTTCAGTCTAAACTAGAAACATGCTTATCATCCCAAAATCATTTGAAGGCTTCATTTCTCCAGAAATTTTAATATTGATTAAAAAATATAAATAAAAATATCCCAGTCTGTTAATTTATATACAAAGAACGTGTGTAATTAGAACTGATGCTTCTGATATAGATGCGATGCTGGAAGCTTTAGATTGCTTCTCTTCTTGATGTCCACTGCATTTATATCTGCCATCAATTAAATATAATTTCAGTCTCAGCGCCTGAATTAATATACACGTGAACATTGCCAAAAGCGGCGAAACAGTGATCGCTTGGACAATGCCAATTTTTTTACTAAAAGAAACGCAGTTAACTTCTGTCGCTACTTCCGTAATACTAGTATTAAGGAGCTTCAGTCTTTTAAAAACATCAAATATACATTCATTCTTTTGAAATTTATGTCTGGCAACAGTTAAATTGTTAATCATACGGAACAGATTTTTAAAATTTATTGCGTTTGGATGCGGATTACTATTCTTTTTCATTTTAGCTTTTTCAGTCCCAATTTATTTCTCTAAAAATTAAAATTCGCAGTTACTCATGGAGGAAGAACTTAGTCCTAAAGAAGATGAAACGTGGGAGTTCTTAAAATTGGATAGCGCTGACGAATTAGATGCTGAAGTTTGTATTTCGCCAAAGGTAACAGATTGTGAACATGACGAGATTAATGATAATGAAACTATTGATAACAAAGCAACAGAACCAGACAAGGAATGTAAAACAAATTCACCCAGAGATTCAATGATGTTTCTCGAAAAGAAGCTGCCGAATCCGAGTAATCCCTTACCGTACGATGGAAATGTCGCCATAATGAAATTGATGGCCAAATATGAAGAAACTTGCGGATCAGAGAAGTCTTGCGTGCCTTATAAACTTGATGAAGTTAATTTTTCCAGTAATTTAGGAAACAAGTATACAAAAAACGAGGAATACCACAATAAACTGGCAGATAATTTTACTAATATTCACCAAAAATTTCAGCAGAGCTACATTTTCCGATCAAATCAGAACAACTTGATTAAAATGGATCTTGATAAACCACATAATCGTTACAAAATCAGGCGAAATATATTTCCAAAGAAGAAAAATGAAATTCCTCTGTACTCAACTCCGATAAAGAAAAAATCATATCTATTCCGAATCCCAGAAACCGTTAACAATTTGAACATTGCGAATATTGAATGCAGTGAGGCATATTATCCGTCAACACACAAGAGCTCCAAAGCTTTTGACTTTTCTAAGATAGGAAAAGTTGTAAAACCTGCGAAGAAAAATTATAGCTGTGCAGATATTGCGATTGGTGTTTTGGCCAGCGGTGCTATTGGTTTTGCTCTAGGATTCTTGTTTGGGTCGTGGCTTAAAGAAACAAGTCATATTTATACACTCTGGGACATCCAGTTTGATCCTCAAATGTTTTGATTCATGTGTTTTTGTATAAGAGCATAAAAATGACTTCGAGTACTAAAAACAATCATGTTAATCATTAAATTAATGCAAAAAAAGCTTTGAACATTTTTTCCATTTTCTACTCATTTCACATACAAGTGCACACTAGTTTTTCTGTAAAAAGTCATTTCTCTGAGTAATAAAGTCTTTTGCGACATTTTTGGTGATAAATTTGTGCTAGTGTTTCAACAAATGGATGAATTGGAGCGGTCACCAAATGTTAGCCAATATTCAGATCCTTTTGGCCACGCCAACTTCTAGTTTTCACGTCTTTAGTCCTTCAGTTTTTATTTTTCCATCAATATAGATTTAACTTTTAGTGTTTTTTGTTGTTTTATTTTGCCTCTCCAAGGCGGAAAAAAAATAGCGCACTGAAGCCAATCAAAAAAGATGACCAATTTCCTCCAGTTATCGAAATCTGCAAAAATTTCTTTTTGTGAAATAGTTCTATGTTGTGAGGATCTTTCGTTTATGAACGTTTTTGCTCACCATCAGCAATTGATGCGACAGCCCTCTGTGGGCCCTGGCCTTCCTCAGAAAATTTTTCTTATTCCGCCCTGCTTCCAGAAATTGACCTCCAATTTTTTGCTTTAAGTGCCACACTCTTCCAGGCAGTCCATCTTTTCTTGGGTCTCCCTCTCGATCTTTCACAAAAAGGAGTTGCATTGAATGTCTTAATAGGTGTTCTGTCCTCATTCATTCTCAAGAGGTAGCCTGCCCATCTCATTCTAGCCAATTTTATGAACTTAATATTATTCTCATCTTTATAGATTTTGTACAGTTTAAAGTTATACCTTTTTCGCCAGGTGTTGTTTTCCAGGACAGCACCAAAAATTGCTCTCAGGACCCTCCTCTCAGAAATCGCCAAGACTCTCTCTTCTGTCAATGATCGTTTTTGCCAAGGTCGCCAAATTTCGTCAATCCACATATATATCTCATTTAATGTGGACCAGTTACGATTAAATTTTGCAGAACGATACGATACTGACATCATGCAAAAATCAAACTATTGTAAAACGACATTTAAAAATTTGTTTAATGATTAGCATAGAAAAGTAACAAAATATTTGTATTTATTTATCGTAACTTACGGGACTTAAATTTATTTCTACTTAAAAAGTATTTCCATTTATAACCGTAACCAGATTTCCATTGAAAAGTATTTCAATTTTTAATGTTTGATTCTTTGAAGTGTCAACACCTTAGTTTGTTTACATCGAGCAACTATTCTCAAGTTTGATTGTACTGGGCCCAGAGCCTGTTGCTGGTCGTCACTTTTGTATTTGTTGAATTATATCCCGCAGATGTTCAGCGGGAGAGCAGCTAGTAACATTTTAACATGGTAACCCTGATATGAGGTTGCATGTGTTCGGCAATGCTATTACTGCGCATCATGTTTCGTCAGCACTTGTAACCTGAAAGTTTTTAGATACTTAACGATTATGGGGCCTATGGTGCCAAGTTCGCCAATACGCAGGGGCATCTCTAAAAGAGATGTATCTTTCACATATCATTTAATCGTGCCGTAACACATCACCGATAAGTCCGTATTGGCAAGAAATCTGAAAACGGTCGCCCTAAAAATAACTTGTAAATACCCGTAGGACTTTAGGGGAAATACTTGCTTTATATAACGTAGTGGCTACCTTTATTTAATTGACGTGTTTTAAATACTTCCAATTATTTTTTTACTTCAACGATTACGTGTTATGTTTTAATAATTGACCTCGTTTTTCATTTCTTTAGTACACTGTGAAAAATTCTAGTTCAAACTTTGACCAAAAACATGGTGAAAATAGCGAAATTTAGCTGCAACCAACATTTTGGATAAAAGTTGAATCATTATAATGGTGAAGTTTCACCTAGTTTCACCATAACTAGGAAATAGTTTCACCAGAAATGGGAAACAAGAAACCATTATAATGGTTCAACTTTTATTCAAAATGTTGGTTTCAGCTAAATTTTCCCATTTTCACCATGTTTTTGGTGAAAGGTTGAGCTAGAATTTTTTATAGTGTATGGTTATTAATTTCACTGAAACACTGAATCCGCTTAACAAATTATATATAATAGGAACTCATATTGTGGACTTCATTCCTTTTATTTTTTTGTCATCTGGCAGTTGTTTAAATGGCAGTTATACCCTTTTACAGAACATGAAGATACGTTTTAACTTAATAGGAGTCGTATCATTTTATGTAATGCTCTTATTGTTCACAAGTTTATGAACTTCAGAATCAAAATATACATAATTTTGATGTAGCCAAATGCATCTGTATTAAAATATCAGGTTTTTTGGGGGTAAGGAACGTTTCAAAACGTTGCTGGAATTAAATTTTATACATTATTAATGAATTCCTACTAGAGGAAAAGGATTAACAGTGACGTTATAAGATGACGATACATGATTAAAATATTAACATTAAAGTGTGATGGATTTTATGAAACAAAAAAAAAAAAAAAAAAAAAAAAAAAAAAAAAAAAAAAAAAAAAAAAAAAAAAAAAAAAAAAAAAAAAAAAAAAAAAAAAAAAAAAAAAAAAAAAAAAAAAAAAAAAAAAAAAAAAAAAAAAAAAAAAAAAAAAAAAAAAAAAAAAAAAAAAAAAAAAAAAAAAAAAAAAAAAAAAAAAAAAAAAAAAAAAAAAAAAAAAAAAAAAAAAAAAAAAAAAAAAAAAAAAAAAAAAAAAAAAAAAAAAAAAAAAAAAAAAAAAAAAAAAAAAAAAAAAAAAAAAAAAAAAAAAAAAAAAAAAAAAAAAAAAAAAAAAAAAAAAAAAAAAAAAAAAAAAAAAAAAAAAAAAAAAAAAAAAAAAAAAAAAAAAAAAAAAAAAAAAAAAAAAAAAAAAAAAAAAAAAAAAAAAAAAAAAAAAAAAAAAAAAAAAAAAAAAAAAAAAAAAAAAAAAATGTTTTGTTATATAAGTGTTAGGGAGTCTGTTGTACCTTGGATTCGTGAAAATTGCTCTATTTCGTATAGATACATTATTCGAGAGCAACTTCTATCAGCCACTTAATATTTCATATTAATATGCTTGTTTTATTTTAAATATTAAACATAACGACTCGTTTGACACAGTGCGTATTTTAACGGTTATTTTGTTGGTAAAATAGAAGAATACAATGTCCTGAAATTTAATTAAGTGCTGTAATTACTTGTATTGTAATGTATATGCTAAACTTCTTTGAATAGTAAATGCTTATGTTTAAAAAACGAATCTCTTTTTTTAAAAGAAAATTCTTGCTATAACAAATGTAATGTAACAAATTGCAAAAATATGACATATATTTTTCCTTGAAAGGAGTAAATTATATTTCTCATTGATCCACCTGATAGAATTTTGTGTTGATCAACTTCAATTTCATATTATACATAAGTTTTTGAAAGTTTGACTGCTCATTTTTCAGTTTCAAAGTTTTAAGAATCTTGGATTAACTCAAGTTAGCTGTCTCTATGTAAAGATATATGTATATTATAGAGAACTCTCTCCAACCTACCAATATTTGGTTGAGCAGAAGTATTTCCCGTTCTATTTTGCTAACTTCCCTCCATTAAGCGACCACGTATTAACAGCCTCCCTTTCCATATGATCACGTCTTATTCCTGCTAAAAAAAAAATCCTCGGTCTTTTACTGTATTGCCATAGTATCTCAATACATATTAGTTGTACCAGAAATTAATATTACCTTTTGAATTTTTAAGCATTTGATATATATATATATAAAATTCAACTCCAAAGTATTAGGTATATGTATATGTAATCAAACATAAATTTAAGATTCAAAAGCTGTTGCTCTCGGTGATTCTCAACCTTTTCAATGCTGCCGCGCCCTTAAGGAATGAAGAAGTTTTAAACGCCCCGTTTGGAAAAGCCTGTAATTTCAGGGGGGGGGGGGGAGTTGATAAGCGACAAAAGGTTTTCTCAATTTTATTTGCACCGAATGTGGTTAATAAAAAAAGATAAAGCTTTTATAAAACATAGCATTTAAAAAAACATTTGTGAATGCCTATGTCAGTGCGATGGTTGAAATAATTGGTTCAGGGTCAGTTTCGGTTCAACATTTTTAGTAAGGTGAAGGTTATAAGTTCCCTCTTGCACGATTTCTATTTCTTTCTTGTCTCAAGATTCGTCATAAAACTGAATCCATCTCATCAAAAAGCCCAAAACATGCTCATCGCCCCCTACCGCCCAAAACATACCCACCATCCCTGCTGCCCAAAATATATTCACCGCCCCTCAGTATACCCTTACCACCCACATTGAGAACCATTGCTGAATATTTATTCATTATAACTTATTTTAAGACTTGTTAATTACTGATGTAATAATTAAATATCCGTATCATATATATTTATGCATGTGCGTGTATGTGTATTATATGTATAGTATATCTGATTTTTTTTTTCTTATATTACATAGGTTGTGGATGACTGTGTTAATACACTCGGCTAATTTTATTTAGAAGCACTGTATGCTGCAGGAGCATTTTAGAACCAAGGAGTTGGAAATTTTTGGTTAGTGTTTAAATTAAGGAAATGCAAAATAAACAAATTATAAGTAAAAAACATTGAGTGCCGCATCAGCAGTGGTGTAGTCCTGGAAAAAAAGTTAAGGGGGGGGGGGGAGCGGCTGTATAAGAAGATAAGCAATTGAAATCAAAAATTGGGGGGACGCTTACGTTAAAATTTAAACATTTTGGGCGGACGCTTGTATTAAAATAAAAAGGCTGTCCCCCTTCGACTACACCACTGCGCATCAGTCATTGGTGACTCTCGGTTTAAAATATGATGCAAAACTAAAAAGTGGGTATTGTGTTCAGTAATTACTGAAAAATTATTTAATTTTTATTTATTACAATATTACATCATTAATGCAATAATTTAAGCACAAATTGTTCAATGCATGGCTCTTAAGAGCCATGCATTGAGAAAAATAATTGGAGGGAAATATTCATTCTGCTTTTCAGCTTAACATATATACATTAGTTTTAACGAAGTTTACTTGAATTGCATGCCTATTGTGTTTCAATGTCATATTTTCATGCACAGGTTAAAATGTTTGTTGCTATTAATTTTAACTAACTTTGTGGTTGGAAAGCCCAATGTGGGTTATGGGCCTTCTGTGCCCATCCCAGCTTTCGTGGCTGAGGGCCAAAGGTTGCAGAAGCAGATGTTCCGGTCAAGTGGTCGGCCTGACGCGGATTCCCCAGTGTTAGTTCCAAAGCATGCTTGGTCCTCATTTTATCGAACCACGGGTCTGTGGCATAGTAGCACGGAAGGCTACCACACCTACTACCACTGGGCCTTGCTATTAATTTACTTCCTGCATCAATTCTACTTTTTTTCAATTTCAAATAAACTGTTTTGTATTGCATTAAAGTTAAAAATTGAGCTTCAAGTTAGGGCTATGTGATTTTTTGTATTACGTAGTGTGCTTATGATTTCTAATACTTCATTCATTTTAAAATTGGCATAATTTTGTTATAGGTGATAGTGGTTACCCTCTGGAACCTTAGCTCCTCACTCATGCATATCCTGCTATTGGCACCTAGAAGTTCCGTTATAACAGTTGCCACTCTTCTATAAGATCCTGTGTAGAATGGTGCTGATTCATCACCTTAGCCTTTCTCCAAATTCAGCTTTGGATAATGTTGAAAAGAGCATCAGGGACAAAATAACTTCCGGATTTTAATTAATTGTAAACTTGATTGGGACATATTTATTATATTTTAATTATTTTCAAATTTATTGTTTTTTCTCGATTATTTTCAAATTTAATTATTATATATATTTTTAAAAATTTATATACTTTTAGTTAATAGCACCCTGTATATACCGGCTAATACTTATAAAATATGGTCACTTACGCCAAATTAAAAATGTCTCATAATTTCCTGCAGAGGGAAAGCATTGTTTCAGTTCTTCTGTGATGTTGATAACTAATTCTTTCAATATAACCTAACCACTTTAATAAATCTTTCATCAGATAATTCGACGATGTTTCGTGGTTCTCGAATAAGTTTTCTCTCATTATGTTCCAATCTCTCTGCTTCTTGAATGTTAAATAACTCCCTGTTTTAAACATTGGAAAATAAATCTTCTTTACTACTTGATAAGTGTTTCATGTCTTATTAATGTGTTTCTAGTGAAACATTCTAAACTTCAAAAGAGTTATTGTATTTCCATGTGTGGAATAGCCAATTGCTTTTGGTTCTATTTGCTTTTTTTATAATTAAATTCTTGAAGCTTTAAATGTGCATCTACCGTAAAACCTCGATTAACTAAAGTGGTTGGGAGTAGACCTTTGTCAGCAAATCTGAAATACAAGATTAAAAAAACAGCATTTGATGTGTCGCTTCTTGACTTATAAGCAATACAGTTCTCAATGAGAATAGCACGAAGTTTACTTCATGCAGTATTAATTTAAAAAAGTCATTTCTGCTTTTTTCATATTTAAACACAATTTCAACCTTGTAGTTATGAAAGAGATTATGGAAATTGTCTTCAAAAACTTAGTTGTGCAAAGCATGAAATCAGAACAGAAACTTTAACTTGCATATCATTTAGATATTATGACAAACTAGTAACAATTATAGTACTTTCTCGGTCTAATTTGGCTACCTTTACCTTCACCTTCATTGAGTAATAGTTCGGCTCCAGTACCGGATCTTTGAGTTTTTCTGTGGCGGGGCAAAACTTAAAGATGCTCCCCCATCCGACTATTGTTCATATTTCATAAACTTTTATGCGCTGGCTATTTTTTTCAGGATTTTTCACTTGGGGGGGGGGGGGCATTGATAACTCATGAAACGTTCGTTAATGTTTCCATGGCATGGCCCTTTCAGCTCAATATTACGGGGGTAAAGCCACCCTTTTTAACTGGAGATATAAAATTCCGACAGTTGAAGGAGGTCCAGGGGGATTCTCCCCCTGGTAAAATGTTGAAAACTATATGCAAAGTGGTGCATTTTGAGACCTATGCAGACGCATATTGTATTGTTTGACCATAGCATGATTTATATTCTGCCGCTAAAAGGGGAAAAAACATCGACTTTAAAATTTTGACATTGCAAAATTTGCCGCTCCCTAAAACTGCCTTTCCGGGAGCCTTTGCTTGTCGCAGGAGCTGGTTGCATGAAGGGTTCACCTTTGACGGGAGATATGAAATTCTGACAATTGAAGGGGGTCCTGGGGAGACAAATTCTCCCCCGGGAAAAATTTTAAACTATATGCAAACTGTTGCATTTGGGATTGCAAGAATAACCATGGAGGGGGGGGGAGGGGGAGGGGCCAAGGGAACAAAATTCTCCCCTGGGAAAATTTTCTAATACTTCATGCAGACTGGTGCGTTTGGGACTGCAAATATATCGGAGGAAAATTTTTTTAAAAATTTAAACGCTTTTACTTAAAAAAACGCAGAACAAAATTAGCACTTTTTTTATCCAGGGGAAAAAGACCCTCCTTACTAACGCCCATATCAAAAAGCTCTGGCTCCTGAAATGATACTTATAATCCCCCCCCCCCCCTTCCAGGAATGATGCTTTGAAAATTCGTAAAAGAAAAACTTGTTTTAGAATGGCATGATCTATATTTCTCTATCACAAGCTCCCCCCCTGGCCCCTTCCAGGAATGATGCTTTGAAAATTCGTGAAAACGAAAAACTTGTTTTAGAATGGCATGATCTATATTTCTCTATCACAAGTTTTCCCCCCCCCCCCCCCCCCACGCACCCCGCCTTCCCAAAAGGGTGCTTTGAAAATTTGTAAAAGAAAAAGTATTGTGTTGTTTGAGCATGGCATGATTTATATTTTGTTATTACAAATTGGGGAAAACCTTGGCTTTTTTAATTTTGACATTGCAAAATTTTTGCCCCCTGAAGCTGCCTTCCCAAGGAGCCCTTTTTAGAGTTTCTGACAGTTTATTTTGCCACCTGGGGCATAGATAGTCCGACTTGCCCTCTTCCCTAGATCCGGAGATGTTGGGCTCTAAGCAACTGAATAAGACGCATTACAATTGTCATTTTAGAACAAAATGTAGAAATATTAACTATAGAAAGAATAATAAAAATAATTTCACGTTAAGAAAGCACAAATAAGCATTAAAATGCAGACATCTGTTTTGTGTTTTGCATCCAGAAGCTCCCTGTCGCATTGAAAAAGGAATTCTAAGCAATCCGGAAACATATGTCTGCATTTTAATGCTTATTTGTGCTTTCTTAACGTGAAATTATTTTTGTTACTCTATACTTGCACAAAGTTAAATTATTATTATATAGGAAGAATCTCATTTTACAAAGAAAAAACATGCAGAATAATTTTTAAAACTAACTAAAATAATACACAACACGAGAGAAAGAAAAAATATTTATCCTTAAATAAGTGTTCTGTTATTTAGCAGATAAAAAACGCGCACGGTGCAATCGAGAAAAATGTTTCTTGCGTTGCCAAGCCAACGCAACGATAGCGATAAAATTTCGATGATGAATCGAATGTTTCATTGGCTAACACATATCGGAATGAAGGCGGGGCTTATTACGTACCGCACATTCGTAAAATCATCAAACGCTTTCGTACGTACGGAAAAATGGGCAGAGACTACTATGTCTTTCAAAGTACTTAAATCAAGATACGTTACTAGCGACCGTAAAAATGCATCCGTGCGCTGACGTCATGATTTACGTACGCAAGTTTACGTATGGGCAGAGACTAAGCCTCCTGGTAGCGCTAAATAAATTCCTCGCAAACTGGGATCCATTCTTTCAAGTTGCACTACAATCGGCACATATTATTTCCATACAAACGGTTGAAGTCTAGTTTCTGCACTGAAAGGTGGAACACTTGAATTCTGACGATGTGTAACTGCAGAAAGAATTTAATTTAGCCAAGAGTTTCCAAGAGTTGTGGGGTCCATGAAATTAAAGACGCACATCATTTTCAGAAATAAAAACGTATCTTAATTGCACATACATTTTAGGAAAAAAGGGAACATTAACAACTGCTACACAACTCACCGGAAAAACATCATTGTTGTCTGTTTCCACTTTCACAAAAGCAAACTTTTAAACTCACTTTAATTTGCATAAAATTCAGAAAGCTCGTGGCCAAACAAATCAATACAAAATTACAAAATACCAAAAGCAACACCTAGCAAAATAGGTACTCAACGGATCTTTAACATGACGCATAGTCATATGGTATGAGCGCAGCCGGTTTTCAACATCTTGAGAATTCACTGCAATGTTTGGGGTTTGAACCCACGTTCTGCAGGAATATGAGGCCCACGCTTTACCACGACGCCACCACGCCGGCTACGCTTAGTGAATAACACACTGGTGTTTTGATGAAGGCATTGGAAAATGGATGGCATTTACATTTACATTTAAATAACTTGTGTGCATACTTAAAATCTTCCAATGCAGTAGGAAAATAAGTCATCGCCAGCCTTATACTCTTTTCATTTTCCCTTCATTAAAGTTTAGACTAGTAAATAATGTCGTTTAGACAAGCGTTATGAGCAATAAGCTCATGCTAATGTTATGAAGTTTCCTGTTATAAGTTTACTAATGTTGAGAGAGACAGAGAGAGGGGAGGAGAGACAGTTGGTTTTCTTCCCTTTTCTCCACCAGACCCCTACCTGTTAGCCGATTCCTTAGGATTGCATGCGCACGGGACGAGGTAATGGGGTCCACTGATTTTACATGCACGTATTCCCAAGTGTACTTGGGTGGTCTTCAGCGGGTATCGAACGCGCGACCTTCCAGTTGGAAGTCCGACTCTCTGACCGCTAGGCTACCACGGCCCTAGAAGTGATGAACTCCTTTCGACGGGATATTAAAAAAAAACTAATACAATTTGTGACTTAAAACTTTTTTATTTTAATCTGTATATAATCTCATTTTTTACATTAAGTTTTGAATACCACTTCAGCAAGATGGCGGCCTTCAGAACCAATACACTGGTGCATTCCATTTCTGAAGTTTTGGGAATTTTTTCTGCCCATTTCGAGAGGTCTGGCGGATATTTTCTCGATAATTCGGTCCTTCAGCTCTTCTAAAGTATGGGGGTGATGTTACCAAACTTTCTTCTTCAAATAAGCCCACAGAAAAAGCTTAGGGACCGTAAAATTACGCGGAATATTGAAATGTGTTACAAATATGACGTCTAATCTCTCTGCGTGGTAAAGTAGACTACATCAGTGTATTGCTGCAGAAGGCCGCCATCTTGCTGAAGTGGTATTTAAAACTTAATGTAAAAAAAGGGGATTATATACAGATAAAAAAAATTAAGTCTCAAATTGCATTATTTTTTTTTATAGCCCCTCTAAATTGGGTCATTACTTCTGCCCCACCCTGTAGATTCAATGCTATTACAACTTTGCAATCAATTCAGAAAAAATCTGTCGCAATCAGAACTCAAAAGAGATTTCGACAGCAAAACCAATGATCGAAACAAAAATTAATTTGCACGAGACGGAATAATGTTTTTAAGTTCAAAAAGTAGTTAACTTTTGCCGATAAGTAGTACCATAGTTAGTTTGTATATCCAAGGCAGAACTTGATCCAGTTTACTGTACGATTAAATTCAGCCTTGACTTACCTATAATACATTGTGTAAAATAGTTTATGATAATAAGCTTAAATGTAAAAATAATATAATATGTACTACAAAAACAACAGTACGTTTTTTAAGGGATTAATTGCAAGGTAATAATAAGACTACCTTTTATGAGACATTTGAGCTTGATGTTTTTTGATGATTTCATTTATATTTCTTGTGAAAAATCCAATGCTACTCTAATATCGTCTTCTACATTAACCAGTCTTGATTTTTTTTCGTTTTTATGTTACGAATGAGCCTTAAATATAATTATAAGCCTCTTTTTTTTATATGTTAAAAATAATTTGAAGCGAAAAAATATTTAAATTTTAACTGTGGTTTAAAAAAAAAACTTTAATTAATAACAATAATAAAAAATAAGTATCTAAACTTTCAATGAAAACTGCAAACTTATTGATTAATTAATTATCTAGAGAAATAAAAAAAAATCTTATTCCTTGTACACAAAATTTCGCAGAATGCAAATCGTGTGGCATGAATAAATAAATGAAATTAATTAATTAATACTTGATAACTAATATTTATACATTAAAAAAATTGGATATCAAGCAAGTAAAATTAAAAGCATCTTTTTTTACTTGTTAAAAGTAACTTAAAGCGAAAAATATTTTTAATTTTAATGAAAAAAAAGTATCTTAATTTTAATGCAAAAAAGTATCTTAATTTTAATGAAAACCGCAAGCTTAATCGATTAATTATCTAGCGAAATAGAAAATCTCCCATTCCTAGTACACGAATCTTCGCAAAAAGCGAATCGCGTCTCAACTGTCAGTGTTATTCCTGTCATCTGTCAGTTGTCATCCGTCGAAGTCTGCGAGTTTGTAACGGCAAATAAATTGAGCATTTTCTATAAAAGTAATGTACCAATTTTATTGGGACAAAAACCATATTTAGTTCATAATGGTTTCTCGATGATTCGAACCGATTTCAAGATGGAAATTTTTTTTTACTTTAAACAATTGGCGGCACACAAAAGTGCCGCGGCACCGTGGTTGAGAATCACTGGTGGTATAGCGCAGAGGGCTTGAACTCGAAAAAGAAAGAAGTTTGATGGCCAGCTGAATTGTGAAAGGATGGAAAAAGAGTGAGTTGTTCGGCAGATCCCCTTTCCATCGATGAGCAAGCCACAAACGTGAAAGGATTGGCATATAGACTTTCTAGCTTTATGACGTGCTTAATTAACTAGCTTGTCTGATTCCCCACATCGGCTGAGCATTTCAAAAATAATCTCATCAAAGCTAGCACTTTTTTTAGGCAGAAGAAAGTGAATAAGCGGTATAATACGCTATCCATTTTCGTGTGTGTGTACTGCACTGCAAAAATTTTAAAGAAAAATTCGGACAGTATTTGAAAGTTCCATCAATGAATATTGTACGTTCTACATGTTCTGATGAGGCGCTGGGGCGCCTCATCTGAGCTTCTGACACTATAGAAAATGTTTTAACCTACAGTTTTGACGAACTTAAATAAATTCACGGTATTTCTGCGTTCCTGTAATGGTCAGTGCTTCATCAAAACGATTTTTCAAGAAAGTCCCCAAATTAAAAAAAAATCTTTTATTTCTCCCCAAATTACTTAGTTTTAGATAGTATTTCGCAGAATTTTAGATACTATTCGGGCAATTATCAAATTATTGTTTTAGTATTGCAATTTCTAACAGGCAAATGAACTAGGTAAGGTACTATGCATACATTTTATGCAGAAATATGTCTGGAAACCCTTTGAAATGCATTCATGAGAATAATTTTTCCTAACAGTAGGCTATATGTATTGGTTTGTTATGTCCCCAAAGACTTCCCCAATACTTTTTCTAACGTCTCCAAAATTGTCCGTGGATTTGGGGACATCTCCTGAAAATGGTAACCCAAAAATATGGTCACCCAACTCATTTACCCTCGAGTGACGTCATGTGGGTAAGGTTCATATTTCGCAGTTTTATTATTATTTTTTTAATTTTGGCACTTGGGTGCATCAGGGATGCATTTTGCTTATTCTGTCGCAAACTGCATCCCCCCCCCCCACTGTGACATGTCCTCAAAATTGACATTAAAAATATTTCGTTTAGCTAACTGCCGCAATTAAGCTATCCCTCTAGTGATTTCCTCACTCCAATGTTTTTTTAACTTTAGAGTTGTGACGACAACAGCACCTTCTCGCTCGGTGCTGCTCGTAGCGTTTCGTTTGCTATGGCAACGATTGCACAGGAAGCTAATTCCGAATGCTTTAATTTACTAAAAATTTCTTTTACCTTTTTTTTTGCAGAGGAAGCATAGGTTTGAACTTTTAATTCTTCCTCCAATTTTATAAAAAGTTACGTTTTAAGCAGATATATCTAACAAGATTGTGAGATAGAGCTAAGCCTATTATACTTCAATTTGAATTAAATATGTTTAAATGTTTCTTGCATTGAATGTGATTTGATGGCTGATCAAACTAAAAGTTCTGATGTGTCCATTATAAAAATTGAGAGAATTGAATCTTTGGGTGATAATAATGATCAGCAAAATGAAGTCTTGCCTTCTACAAGTGACTGTCTTAAAGATAAATTTCTGTGTGATGTATGTCATCAATCCTTTTCATCAAAAATATTTTTAAATCTTCATAGTGCATCGCACTCTGAAGGTAATGCATTAACCTGTGAAACTTGTGGGGAAACCTTCTCTCAATTCGAAGACTTTGCTGATCATTGTGCTCAGCATAGTATTGAAGAATATATGTGTTTTGCTTGCAATGAAGTGTTTGATGATAAGAAAGATTTCGATGCTCATCAGTTGGGCCATAAGTTAAGTTGTGATTCATGCGATATGACATTTAAAACGGAAGAAGAGTCCTTCTTACATTCACAAAGTCATGATCCAGAGTTTTACAAATGCAAAATTTGTTACCGATATTTTTTATCCAGAGAGAAATTAGAGTATCATCTTACAACTCATAAAGAAAAGACAAAACGTTTTATCTGTGACATTTGTCACAGGGAATTCTCTAGACTATCAAACTACAATAAACATCAACTAACCCATCAAAATGTTAGACCTTTTACGTGTACAATTTGTAACAAATCCTTCACAGCTAAAGCTACATTAGATATTCACTATGTCATTCATAGTGGAACAAAGCCATTCAAATGTCTTATTTGTAGCTGTGGATTTACAAACAAACGAGCTTTAAAATATCACAGCTTAATTCATATGCCTGATCAGCGTAGTACTTGTGATATTTGTGGAAAAGTTTTTACTACCAAAAAGAGACTTGATATGCATTTTAAAATTCATACAAATGAAAGACCTTTTAAATGTGAAATCTGTTCTCGAGGTTTTACCTATAGTAGCCACTTGAAGAGACATATTTTATGGCATAAAAATGAGCGTCCTTATGTGTGCCAAGTATGCAACTTTAGTTTTATTCAAAAATACCAAAGAACCCTGCATTTAAGAGCTCGACATGGAATCTATTAGTTGTTTTTATTTCTAAAGTATTGATGTTGTTTAAAATACTTATGAAATGTATTATATGTGATCTTGTAGGTAATCACTTTTAAGATAGTTATATTTTTTCTGTATGGATTTCAAAATCATTATCAGTATTGCTGGTTTTATTATCTTTACACACAATAATGTTAATATAATAGTTGGACCTATTTAATCAAAATTTCCTTCAATGAAATGTATTAAGTTTGTTGGCAGATACTGTTTGTTATTTTATTCACGTTAAATATTTTGAATATATTTATTTTTTCTTCCTTGTACTATATCTTGAACGTAGAATAAAATGCATGCTAAATAATTTTCAGTTTGAATATCTTATTTAGAGGAATTTTCCCCAGGGGAGAAAAAAAAAGAAAATTAAAAATATCTTACGTTCGTAAAATGTTAGTTAGTTGGATTCTGAAATGAACGTCTCGAATTTTTTTACACATGATTTTATTTGTTTTTTTAAAAACTGCATTTGTTTAAAATACATTTCATACATAATGAACATGAAATGTTTATCACTACATTTTTATTGAAACAATCTTTCTAATTTTATAAGTAGTAAATTGATATGTTGATATATTTGGCATTAAAATTCAAATATTTAATCATTGTTAAGTACATTTAGATATTTTTCTTTCAATTTAAAATATGCAAACTCAGTATCACTTAGCACCAGGGTTAGGTTCTTAACCTGACATGTTTATAAAACAGGGTTTTAACCAGATTAAACCCTAAAATTTTATGTGCATTATTTTAAGCACAGAATGCTATTAAAAGAAACTGTTTACTTTTAATGGAATTCTATGTAATTAAAGATTGTATTTTATATAATTAAAAGTAGACATCAAGCACTAGAAGTTCATGACCTAAAAAAGCTTTAAAAGTATATTGAAAATGGCAGGAAAAAATGCCCTTAAAATTGAAGGAGGTCACTTAAATTTTTGAAAAATGCACTCAAGATTCAAAATTCCATTAAAGCAGTTAAAATATATTTTTTTAAAATTATAATCAGGGTCCGACAAATTACCGGGCGACTAAAAAAATGCCTTGGCGACCAGTTTTTCAGGTGGCGACAAATGGAAATATTATAGCTGGCTCCTAAGATTTTCGCATTTTTGTCGGACTCTGATTATAATAATAAGGCAACTTGTAAATATGAATTTTAAAAACTTTAATATCTTAAATATGAGAATCTGAATGGTACAGAATAATAATAATATATTTTCTTCTTTACAATTATGGAAAATGGAGACCGCCTGTTATCTGAAAATAAGTTTTTGTATCTTCAAAAACTTCTTTCAACATGCGGACACTTATGAATAAAGCAATTTTTGTTCAATGTCAAAAATGGTACTTACGGATAATTCCTCTCACCAAAAAAGTTCGCCATTAAATTGGCGAATTTACAGCACAGTAATCAAGTTATAACTAAAATGGCTTCTCGAGGTTACACAAGTTTAACGAAAATGATTGGAAGAATTTTCTATAAGTATGTCAAAAATTCTTTTTTTCCTTCAATTCTGTAGCAGCAAATAAGACATCTGTGGATTAAGGGTAAGAATTTGTTATTACCTTTAATCCACGCTTTTGAGTGTTAAAATTTAATGAATAAAAGCACATTTAGCTTACAGTAAGAGAGAAACATAAAAAAATTTCAAGGTCATGTTTCTACAAAGCATGTTATCGGAGGTAGGCTATATCCAAAAATTTTTTTTCAGGGGGTGAGGGGGTAGTAGTGCCTGACTTTGATGCACTAGATTAAGAAGTTTCAGGGGAGTGTAATAGTTAGGCAATGATTTGATTGAATAGAAATTAAACAGCATTTTTGTAAAAAAAATTTTTTATTTGTATCACAAAAAGCTTCTTACAATTTTTCAAGTATAACAAATATTTATAAAATTACTTTCATGGAATGATGCGAATGGACAAAGTATGCTATTTACAAATGGATGAATATAATTAAAAAATATATGTTAACACTCTTATCTGCTGCAATACTGTAAAATTTTCATCACAAAACAGAGGAGCTTGTATAAAATTTGCAAAAAATCATAAAATTCCAAGTGTAATTGCCAAGAAGCTAATTAGATTCTGAAAAAGCAACATTTGTTTCATGAGTTAATTATTTCTTAACATTTAGCACTTGAAATAAGAAAAATTAAGTGAGCATAAAGAAATGTAAAAATTTTATTTGATACAGTCCACATTTTCTAAACATTAAACATTTTCAACTTATAAAATGCAAAACTACCGTATCATTTGGACAACCTAATGACTTGTACTTACTTTTATCACAAACAAGGGAAAAATAATGCCATGTATAAATTAATTGGTCTCAAATGTCATTTTTTGATGACAAGAATATGTTGAAAATAAAAATGGCACATAAAAAGCATATGAATGTTTCTAAAAGCCAATTTTGCTATTTTTTCTTTAAAGTATGAAAATTCCTTAATAGTAAAGAAACACTTTACTATAATATAAATAGTAAAGAAACACTACAAATTATTTTCAAATATGTTGATCTCGCTACAAAAGCAATTATATTCATTGCTTTCTTTAAAAGAATCATAAGTTAAATTTTCAAGACAAAAGTTAAGTATCTTACAAAAATTCATGTATCATGAGTAAATAATTATAGCTTTTTACCAATAAACTATGCTTCATTCAAAAAGATCAGACCTTTCTAAATATACTTGAATCTGTCACTTGGAAGTAGCAAAATATTTGATTGACATAGTTCTAAGGATAATATTAACCATTTTTTTTTATCACAGATTCCAACAATGCATTTTTATTTATTAGCAGCATTAAATTTTATTTACACGAAATTATATACAACCTTTAGAGAAATAGGATTTTCTAACTTTGTTTTATGTAATTTTACTTAGATTGTGTTTAAAAATGCTTTTATTCTAATTAATCTAAATCAAATTAACCAATTAAAATTATGCAATATTCAATACGAAAAAACAAAAGATTAGAACTATATTCTTCTATTTTTCCACATTATTGGAAATTATATTCCAATACCCTACATCATGTTCTTTTATTTCCAAATAAGCAAATAAAAACAAAATTTAACCAAAATCATATCTAAAAATAACTTCCATTTTAAAATGAGAAATATCACACCAATTTTTCAAAAATCTGCTTATCAATAATATATATTTTTCATCTCAAATAAAATAAGCCTACAGATCACAAACCATACAAATATGAGCAATCCATAAAAATAAATAATTAAAATAACAGATCTTAAAATATTTTAATAGGAATAAAATACAATTAGTTATTGCATGTATATAATCTTTAAACATTTTGAAGAAAAACAATATACAATTTAATATAGAGTTTCTGAATAAAATGAATCTTAAAAATAACTATTTCCCTCTACGCATTTGAAATAAATTTGGAATATTAGGCCTTGAACCAGCAGGCCTTGTAGTAAACATTTTTGTCACCCTATTCTTCATGTCTTCCATACTGCTAGGAGAAGAAATTGATAACAAGTTGGACGGCTGGAAAAATAAATGAATAAATAATAAATGAATAGAATGTTATATAATGAGAAACATAATTTATCGAATTAAATAATGCTTAGATCAATATAAGCAGGTCTAATTTTTTTGAAATTTGAAAATTACAGATCAAAATTATCTTTGTTAGTGGCGAACCTTTCTCGTTTAACAATGAAACCTGTTTATAGGTGATTTCTTTTTATAAAAATCTACTAAATCTTCCTTTTTATTATGTGAAGCCTCTTTCTCTTCTGAATATTATTGTAACAGACAACATTGGGTAATTTTACCAGTGCACCTATATTCTTTACTTTAGTCACATGTTTCTATATTTATTACTTATTGTAATACAGTAGAATAATGCACACCTTGGGACCAGAGATTTTGCGCTATAAAGGTTTTGGCATTATATAGATAAATTCACAAATTTCAAATTAATATTCGCAATATGTCAATATACTTGCATAATAGAATAAAATAAAAACAAAAATAAATTATGCAATTTAATTATCATTTGCAAATAAATATGTTTCACAATCAAAATAAGTTCACTATCCAACACTTTTGCTTGCTTCATGGTTTGCGCAGTTACATTTATAAAAACATTCTGGTACCTGCTATTGTATTGGGAATACTCTTTTTCATTTAAAAGTTTTGAATGAAGGTGAAAAAATGGAAAGCAGTTTTAAAATTTAATTTGCTAGAGTTTTCTGTTATTTTTGCAGTGTAGAATATAGGATTTTTTTTCACTGCCCACTTTATTGTTTTCACCTGAAAAGTTGTGCGGTTTATTGAGAATTGTGTTATATAGTTCCGCGCTTTAAAGGTCTTCTTCTGTAATACATTTTCTTATTTTTTATTGTACTAATACAAACAATAAATTTATAAATTTAGAAAATACATTATATCAAATGTAAAAGTTAAAAAAGATTTTCCGTTACGAAGGTTTTTGGCAACATTCGCAATATTGCCAAATGTTACAACCAGTTACATGAGCTGCCAGACAAAACCAGTTTCCAGAGTGTACACTAAAATGGGGAGGACATTACAGCATTTGTTCAGTGAGATTCCAACTGTTGTAAAATATTTCTTCCATAATTGAAAAAGTCCACCAAAGTAAAATACGAGCTAAGCCTGATTTAAAACAGCCTGATTTAGTTGTTGACATTAAAATTTAAGTTAGTAAAAAGGCATTTTGATTGATATTTTCCCCTTATATTTAATTGAAAAATATTGTATTTTATAAACACATTAACTAACATTATATACATATTAACTAATACAAAGAACATACACTAAGAATTTTATAAAAATCCAGCATAAATCAAAAGCAAAAAAACAAGCATACCATAAATAAGAAACACAATTTTCAAACTCATTCAAATAAGAGAGGAGAGATCAAGTAAAAACTGTTTGGTTTGCCATAAAATCTGCAACGACAAAGGGGTATCATGTTTTCAAAACATTTTATGAATGAAGGCTCTGCCTGGTTTGCCTACTTTTTTACTTTTTCTGTGTGTTTGTAAACATGTTGCATAGAATTTCAAAGGAAATAAAATGTCTTATTTGTCGACCATGGTCCAATAACATAAAACACAGAAGTTGTATTAGAAATTAGTCTTATATGCAATGTGGCATATTTAATATTTGTTCTTTATTCATTTATGTTCTTGTCACATCTTAGTAGGCCAAACTCAGTGATGGGATTCAGCCAGTACGCACCGGTTTGCACATACCGGTTCTTAAACCTTTTCAATTCTCTGCGTACCGGTTCTTAAAATTTCCAGTTTCTTGTGCCTGTTTAATTAAACAAAACAAAATTTTAAAAGAAATTAAGGTTAAAAACTTTTTTATAAATGTTTAGGTTTTTTGCACACCTTTTTTGCCTTCTCTTATTTTGAATGAAACAACAATATATTTGTGGGGTAGTCGGCCTACGTCCATTCTTAGGACACGCACTTTATAACCTGCTATCAGGCGGCTCGGCTAATCGTAGCTTGAGTCACCACAATTCAAAAAGGAGCATTTCCTAGATACGGATCATTTTATATGATGGGCGAGAGAGTCTTCTGTGAAGCTGCCTATGGATGTTTTGCATATCTTTCTTTAATTGGTGTCATTTCAAGTCAAAGCATCTGTAAACAAGACTCCTTTCTCCTTTTTGCCTCTTTTTTTCATTTTTCCCTATAATTTGCACAAACAAAAGATGCTAAAAAGTGAGATCCCCCATCAATATCATTCTTCCCTATCTTCGTCAAGCTGCTTTTACCATTCCTGACCATTTCTCCCCTCCCACAAACTCATTAACGAGGGAAGAAGATATTGTTCAGGGTCCCAAGGAGGAGACCATAAAAATTACAGCAAAGTTTTCCATTTGCCGCTTGTTGTAAATCGCATTCGTATGTTATTACATTAGCACTCAAGGAACCACAAAGAACTGCGACACAAACGGTCAAATCTGCTTGTTAAAGTGTGTTATTTTTTTAAAGTGTAGCTCTAAGAGGTCCAAGATCATTTTATTTTTGCTTAAATTGTCCATTTGTAATTGTTCTCTAAATGGGCTTTTACGGTAAGTTTTGCTCACAGTTCATTTTACGTAGCTTTAGTATTCCAACCTGTAATGTAAAACCAAAACTTTTTCCTTTATCATGTTTTCGCCTGTGTAGCAAAGGAGCGATATTAGTATAAGGAGCGATTATTATAAGCAAGGGAAATAAAATCTTTGAAGCGTCTAAGTTCTAAACATTAAAATATGATACACTGCACTACAGCAAGCAAGCGTAGCTAGCAAGAGTGACATCCGGGGCAGTTATTGATGGTGTCACCTCACAAAAAAAAAAAAAAAAAAAAACGAAAAAGAATTATGTTAGCGCGAATTATGAAATTATTTAATGTATAGTGAAGCAATACATTAAAAAAAAAAAAATATCCTCACAACATTGAAACAGAAAAAAAAAGGGAGGGGGCGGCTATTCTTATCATCGGCGTCATAATATTTAAGGTATATTTGTTGACGGCAATAGTATGTTTAGCAGTTAAAAAACAAGTTGAATATATTTTTCAAAGGAAACACTTTTCCAAGTTGAAACTAGATAGAAATTGATAGAAAAAATTATCCAATTTGAGGTATTTGCTTTGTTCAATGGAGCTTTTAAGGGTTCTTTTTATCGTCATGGCTACCCCTGAATGGGTGGCATCCGGGGCGGGCCACCCCCACTTAGCTGCGCCACCGCTGCGCGAAAAAGTGTTGGTAAAATGCATTCATAAAATACAC
Source organism: Octonoba sinensis (assembly GCA_038502835.1). Lineage (NCBI taxonomy): Eukaryota > Metazoa > Arthropoda > Arachnida > Araneae > Uloboridae > Octonoba > Octonoba sinensis. The sequence goes on from CM076604.1 coordinate 71,024,978, forward strand.
TTTTGACTATCATATTAAAATTATCACGCCTTAAACTTTAAAAAATATTCAATAATTTTAGTGCATCTAACAAAGCATCACCGTGAAAAATACACTTCCATTGTTTGATATATTTTTGGGAAACATTTTGTTGCACTTTTCATGCGAGAGAATACATTTTTAAATATTTATTTGTTGCAAGCTGCAGTAACTTATGATGTTATTTATTTCAAAATTAAAAAAAAAAAAATGATATTCTCTTTAAATGTTTGTTTTGAATAATATTTTATGATGAAGTTCATAGTTCAAGTTAAATCTTTGTACGTGGGCATTTGTTATAAATAGATTCAACGCCAAGAAAACTGGTGCAATGAATTTTTGTCATCATCTATGTCGAAGACTCCTTGCCACTTTTTCTGTTTTTCGCAGTTCCTAAGTGTCAATAATACGTTGGCATTGACTCAGTGTGCGGCCTGGCTAACGGAAGTCAATTAGGGCAGTATTTATACTTGAAAGTTCCAAAACAGCAAAACTGAGAATTAAGTTTCTCCCAAGTTGTTCTAAAACAGTTAGGAGAGAGCAAAATGCATGTCATGAGAAAATTACAAAATTTAACTTAAAACAAAATTTAAAAACTATTTGAATTATTACTGCTTTTTTTTCTGTTACGCGTTAACCATATGTGGGGAACCCCTTCTCCCCTCCCCATCAGTTATGACTTTACTACTGATATCGCAAATCAGAAGTACAAGTTTTTATTAGTTTCAAGCATGAAGAAAATGAGTACCTTCTTTGTTTGGAAACCTATGTTTTAAACAATGAAATGCATATTTAGTCATTTACTCAATAAGAAAATCCTCGATACAAAACAAGATGATCCTCTCATCAAAAAAAAAATCGAAGAAGCCGGTGAACACGAAAAAGCTATCTGGAAATATTTAAAAAATATATTCATACAGTCGAACCTTACTATAGCGAATACCTTACTATAGCCTTACTATAGGATATAAGGATCCCCTGGTTGCAATGCACCTTCCAAATGGCCCCAACCCCCAACTGAAGCATTACGTCATTAATGCATTTCCAAACGTTTATAACTATCACCAAACGTTAGAAAATCGGCTATAGCGATCCAAAATTTTAAGTCTTTTATACGACTTGTCTCAGCAACATTCCTAGTCATTTGTGCTCTAGTCTACTCACACTGTCTTTTACAATGGTGGATATAAAATCCAAAAGTTTACAGCAATAGTAACACTTTTTTTTCATACTATGGATAAATAAGGTAAATTTTAAAAATTTGTTTGTTTATTATTAAAGACCATATTTGAAGTTAACATTTTCCTCTCCCTTGATTATTGTTAGAAATATAGTACTTATATAGGAGTATCTTAATTAACAATTTTTTTTGCAAATTCGGAATGTAGTGAACTCTCGGTTATAGCGATCTCCGAAGTCGGTCCATTGAGGGTTCGTTATAGCAGGGTTTGACTAGTTAATTAGCTTTTGTTAAAATAAATACCAAAATGATTTCAAGCGTACCGGTGCTTGAATGATTTGAATCCCATCACTGGCCAAACTATATATGAATAAACATCTAACATTCCAATCTAACCTATTTCAATTAGGTAGAGTGTCAACTTTTCTGTGTTATTTAATAAAACCATTGTTTCCAGTAATGATGATAAATGTACACTGTAACACATTTTAAGTCAATTATACTCCAATAAGAAGTAAAAATAGTTTCTTGTTGCAATGAAGTGAGAAATGAAGAAAACTCTTTGCGTGCAATTTTCAAAGTGGTTGGAGGAGGCACCTCCTGAATAGGTCCAAATGGACATTTTGGCAACCAATGAAATTTTTAATAACAAACAAAAACAGAAGCATAAATCACAGAATAACAAGTAGAAGTAAAAAGAGCAAACCTCTCAATGGATCTTCCAAGATCAAGTTTTGTTTCAAACTCTTGAATCATATTGTTCACAGCATCTTCATGTTCAGCAGCAATTACTTGAAAATCGGATTTCAGACATCGTAGTCCTGGCAGGAAAGCTTCTGCAATCAACTGATCACTCATAACTGAACTTAATTAAGTAAAATGCTATACTGCAGTCTTTGTCAAAACCAACAAATTATATTAAACCTTTAAGTACAAAGTTGAGGGGGAAGAAAATGGTCAGTAGGAAAATTAAAAGACTGATAATTAAAATGTTAAGCAAAATAGCCATGAGTTTGCATTCTGTTATATTTCTTTATAACTGCATGTTGAGTACTACCTCTTGAATTTTAAATGAATTACCTGAAACACTAAAAATTTATTTATGTCAAAGTAAAATTTAAATGAAGCATCCCCTCGTTCATATTATTATTTTTATTATTTTTAAAAAAAGGAAAGAAAATTTTGTGCCAACATAAAACAAGCATTATAAAATCAACAAATAAATCCTTGAAAGAATCATTTTTTTTTTTGAAATAAAAAATATAAGCTTAAATATGATCATTAAATTTATATTGAAAATATATTTAAGAAATTAAAATAACTTATTTAAGTTTTGAGCTAATGCATTATTATAATTTCCCACAAAATATTAGTGTACAATTCAAATCATTAATGTTAATAAATAAATGAAAAGAGATCAGCAGTGGTACAGTTGGAATGCAAATGATTTGGAAACGAGTTTTTGGTATTGCTGTGACACAAACAAAAGGGAAGATATGAACAGAATAATAACAATAAGTAATGAAACATACAAAATATGTCAGAGAGTTTTTGGCAAAGTTAGATAACTTCATACAGATCTTGCAGTGATACATTACATAACCAAACGTTACTGGTCACTTTGAATGTAAAATTTTTCCAAATCTGTACAGAAATACTCAACAAATGCTTCAGTAACTTTGGTCACATGACGCAGCTGCTAGAGCAGTGGTCGGCAACCTAAATTGACAGAAGATGCACTTTTCAAGTTTGGCGAACACCAAGATCGACTCGGAGAACGACAGGTTGGGGGGGGGGGGGGGGGGTACATACAAAATTAATGGGACATGTTTGGACAGCGCCTGTCTTCAAACTGTAGGTTAATTCTTGTCCGAACAAGTTTTGAGGATGCCTATAAAATACCTACCTTAAAGTTTATAAAATAATGTTATCTTCACACCATTAGCACGCATTAATACAATATTTCAGATTTTAATATATTACTTCTTTTAAGTTTGATAAAGAACTGTTAGTTTTTGTTTTGTTTTTTAAATAAAACTCTTATGTGGAATGCCGTTAAATATTTCAATTAACTCGCACCGAGAGCATAGTTAATGTGACGACTTACATTCCATATTATTGGCAAGTTTTTTTAGATCCCGCGAATGGTCTGACATATTAATAAATATTTTCTGAAAAGAAAAGAGAAAGAAATATGCTCCCCTTCTAATTCAAAAGTCATTTTTTTTTTTCCCTCCAAAACTATATAAACTGTCCAAAAGGATATCATGATCGACCGAAAATGGGCTCGCGATCGATGGGTTGCCGACTACTGTGCTAGAGCTTACATTGGCCCAGGAAATTAAATAATGAATGTATTTAGAGAAGTCACATGAAGGAAAAAAACCTTGTTTCTTTGAAAAATGGAAAAAAAAAAAAAAAATCACAAAATACTTCATTCACTTATGTATGTTTTTCTATGCATTGTGTAATAATAGTACATATACTTGGGAAAATATGAATGTTTCTTACAAAAATATAGATTTTTTCCACACCTTTTTGATTTAGACACAATGTTTGAGGGCCATTTCAGTTTTTTGTCCAAATGTAGAGTCCGCAACATGACTTTTTTTGTTATAACTACATAATTTACAGTTTAATTATCACCAAATTTTATTTTCAAATAATGTGTTGAGCACATTATTTGAAAATAAAATTTAGTGATAATTAAACTGTAAATTACGTAATTATAACAAAAAAAAGTGTCATGTTGCGGACTCTACATTTTTAGAAAATACTGTAAAATGACCCTTGAACAAGTTTTCCCAAATGTACACAAAATTTGGCAAATATACAAGAAAAACAGTAGCTAAAATGAAAACACGAAATATTCAACTTTTGGAAATAAAGTGTACATTAATTGAAATGGGAGGTTTTATGAACAAATAATTTCATATTTAAGGATACAACAACATGACATCGCTGTATATGCTTCTAAAAGAGCTAAAGCAATATCCATCTTCTTAGTTTCATTTGTCGTGCTGTTATTTTTGGCAGCTAGTGCAGCTAAACGAGGTAGTACAACTGGTAAAATAAAAGAAAACAATAATAAATATTGCTCACTCACTCACACATATGTATTATTATTATGATGACATACACTAAGAATTCAAAAAATTTTACCATAAGATCAACAAAAACATGATAGTAAAAATGTACAAAACTTAAAAAAATATGAGATGGTAATATTTCTTTTCTCTTTAAAGCACAAAATATTAAAGTAAAGCTATTACCTTATTGGAAAGTGTTCCAAAGGAAGCTACTAGGTTCGTAATAAGGTCTTCAGATTTAGATTATGATTCCAGACCAGGGGCCGCACCAGAGGAAATTTGGGTCCCATTTTTGGACCTTTCACAAAGTTTTAATTAATCAAAACAGACCCTTCACAAAATTCCAATCAATCAAAACGAACCCTTTACAAAATTAAAATCAATTAAAATGAACCTTTCACAAAATTCAAATCAATTAAAACGGACCCTTCACAAAACTCCAAGCTGCCAAATCTTAATTTTTACACCATTATTTATTATAATATTATTTATTATAATATATTATAAGTGGCAAATAGTAATAAAATTTTTCATCAATATATGTGTCAATTTTTCATTTTCAAAAATTATATAATTTTTCACAAAAAACCGACCCTGTGAAAAATACTGGATCGACCTCTTCAGACTTAAAAGGCTTAATATGTATATCCTAGAGCAGAGGCGAGTCAGAGGGAGAATAATTTATCATTTTAAATTTTTTAAAATGAAAAATGTTGATGGACTGCTCTTTCCTACAACAGGCAGGATTCTCTGTTCTTTGTACAAAAGGCAGGACTCTATAGAGTGGATCTCCCTCTCCAGAACCCTTGTTTTTGTGATGTTGCTAATCCCTGAATGCAAATATATATACACAACACATAAGCTACGCTCTTTTTCCGTCTAGAAAAAATTTCTGGTTGAACCTGGTACTGGAAAATTTACGAATGAATACCAACTTAAAACAAAATAAGAAATTTTATAGCATAAATGTCCTTCATCTTTTTTGCTGCACTTTTAGTAAATTTAATACACACACCTGCTAATATTTGAGTTTGTAAAAGAGTATAATTTTTTTTAACAAGTGATTCTTGATAACATTTTTTTATAAAAACAGATAACATGAACTGGATAGCACTGAAAAAGAATTCTTTGTATAGCAAATTTCCTCACTGAAGATTTACAATGCAGCCTCCCTCATACGCAAGGTGCAGCGCTTCTGAGATTTTCCCTCCAATGGGATTATAATTTCAGATGTGGCGCTTACGCGGGTGCGGCTGATACGCAAGTTTTTACAGTTGATATTTTTCATGCCAAATATCAGGAACAAACAGTTAAACATAAATGAAAAGCAATAGTTACACATGACATTCATTACTTTGGGAACATTAAAAAAAATGTATACATTTAAATCAAATGTTATATATAAAAAAAATTACATTCATCTCTGAACTTGGGTTCTGTATTTGGACCAACTTTTGCAAACGTTTTGATAACTTCCACATGCAATAAATGTTGATCCCAATACATAGGATCATCTAAAAATGTTTGCAGCTGTAGATGAACTTTTTCTAAAAGCTAAAAAAGAATACAAGCAGTTAATTAATATACTTAATTCAACAACTGATATTGAAAATTGATTCAAGACAATCATTCTAAGCATATAATGAAACTTATAGGCATATCTAACTATCTGGTGCAGATTTACTTTGTCAAGTTGTTAAATGCTCTTCTGGTTCTTTGTCAATGACAATTTTTAGAAAAAGAAAACCCTGTATTTTTTCTTCAAATTCTTTTATTCTTCTTGAATAAAACTTGTGATGTTCATCATTTTAGAAAAATTTGTCATTTTGAAAAAATGAATAGCAATCTTAATAAACAAATTAACATTGAATATTACTGAATATTATTGTTGGCTCATTGGGTATTCTAGAATGTCAGACCAGCGGCAGATATTTAGTGGTGGGGGGCAACAAATGAGATCCAAGGGAGGGGCAATAGGAACATAATAGATCTGTTCGAAAAAATAGAATGAAAAACTTATGAAAAATAAAGCATGTTCAAAAACAATTGAAAATCAAGTCCTTGCTTAAAACCTGCTAACAGAAACAAATTTTGTTGTTCCACAAAAGGGGAAGAAAATGCTAGAATGCATAGAGTGATTTATTCATCTCCCTTTTTACAAGAAATATAACATTATTTGCATTTGACCTTGATACGTAAAAAGCAATTAGCAGATTTATGTGAGTTTTATTAACGAATTGTTGAAAAATTTTGCTAAGGGGGAGCAGACATGTGTGAGCACCACTTGGTATAGACCAGACTTAGTAGTAGTAAGGTCTCTGGCGGACCTTACTACTACTAAGATATGAATAATTAGCTCCCTTTTTTGGTTAATAACTATGCATTTACAAATTTAAATAATGTAGCTTAAAATAACATCAATGTGTAGCAATGTGTCGTTGATGAATTGAATCTTAATTGCTTACTTTATCGAGAAATTGTCGATGGGACATGCAAATTGACTGTCGTGTCAGAATATAGTTTTTCTATACCACGATTGAATGGAAAAGAGTAATAAAAAAATGCAGGGGGATGAAGAAAGTACTTTCTTTATTAGTAAATCAAAACTGACTCAAAAACCAAATTTTAAACTAAATAGTTTCTATGCTTTTACACATTTAAACCGGGGTCATGGCATAGAGTGCGCCAATGGTATTCTTTTGTGAGGGGGTTCCGGGGTTTTTGGGAAAGGTTAGGCAGATTTTGGGGCCTGTAGATTTGCAGGCAGTGCGCTATCGCACTGAAGGAAAGGGAGCACCCCTGTTTAAACATACGTCAAGTAAGGACTCATAGAAATTGCCCCCCCCCCCCCAACTTTAGTGTCTGGGTCAACTACTGAGTTAGACATCTATTATCTAAAATTATAGACCTCATAGAACTATGTTCAACAGGATAGTGTCACATGCCACACAGCAAGAGAAACAACTAGTTTGTTAGAACAATGTTTTCATGACTGTGTGATCTTTAGAGCTGCTGAAGTTAATTGCTAGCTTTAATATTTAGTACTACATAAATCAATAAAAACATGCTTAGTTAAATGCTTATTTATTGACATTCATTTTAATTAAATATAAAAATCCGGTGAGCCTTTATGTTTCAGAGCTTTTATTTATTTCGTGAAATCAATATGCATACTTAGTAGCTTCTTTAAGGCACATACTAGATATGCATAAATGGAACATGGTAAATGCATTACTGCAGTATATTTATGTTATAAAAATACTCCAAATTTGATAGAAAAAGAAAAATTAAAATGCCTGTTATACAACCAAAGAAATTTTCACAATAATAGTTAATTTTCTTTTGATAAGTAACATAATTTTACCAGCTCACATCAAAGTAATCAAAACACTTTTTTCTACTAGCACAATGAGTTTTTGTGTGACAAGAAGCATTAAGAATTGAAGTTTTATTAGCAACTTACAAAATAATTTACAACTGTAACATGTTTTACAAATAAAACTAAGCAATTGCAATTGAAGAACAGAAAGATAAAAAATTACCTGTCTGAGAAAACCAGAAAAATTCTAATTTGCAGCATAAAAACAAAACAAATACGACTTTATTTCTATATCAACATTTTTAGGAATAACTATACATAATTTATCATGAATGTTCATGCACACAATCATATTTTGAGTGTAATGCAGAATCTACTTCAGGTGATCATTTTGGTATCTCACACAATTGATAACACTGGTCTACAAAAAAAAAAAAACTTTTTTTCTGCCCCAAAGACTTTGTTAACTGATCTTAGAAGTATTTTTCACGCTGAACTTGAAAATGAAAACCATTTTTCTCTATCACGTAAGGATTTTCCGTGCAAGGTGCTGTAATAGTTGACATTAATAATATTTACCCTAAATTATTGCAGTACCTTACAAGCAAAACCCTTAAGTGATAAGGAAAATGGTTTCCATTTTCCAATTCAACTTGGAAAACACTTCTAAGATCAGTCAATGAAGTCCTTAAGGCCCCCCCCCCCCTTTTTTTAAGGGCATTGTAATTTTTACATTACAAGCATTTCCACCAAAAAACCAAGTAATTTTCTATTTACCGTAAAAGGATCGATTTTGACATGTTCTGGCATACTTTGCCTCAGGAATGTCCCTTTTTAACATCCAGCAGTAATCTGCTAACATACCACTTCCCTTGATATCTCTTTTCGATAACTGAAATGTCCTGATGGAACTGCTCTCCATGTTCATCGTAAACAGCTCCCATGTTGTCACACACAACAGGAGACTTCTATGATAAAAAATAGTAGCTCATGCTCATTAAACGTGTCATACAGTATCAATCTTTTGAATATTTGCCTTTGTATCCCAATTCTCGCGAAATTCCTACCGAGACCCGCACCCAGTGCAGCAATTTGATACGCACTTTCGTTCGGGGGTCTGTGGGGGCTGTTTGCGATACTCCACTAAGTTTTTTCCAGCAAAATAAAGTGACCACTGATTTAACGCTTGACATTCAAGCTCTTTTGTGTACTTTATCTCAATAAAAAAAGATGCTCCATGATCGGAAAAACACTGAAAAAACATAAAAATCGAACTTTTCCTTCCTCATAACTAAAAAACTATACGTGATGAAAAAATTTTGATACCAGATTTGGATTCCTCGTGCAAAAATACTTCACGAAAAGTGAAATTCATTCTAGGGGCAAAACACTTGTTGAACAGTGTAATAAGAAATGAATAAAACACTGCACATAAACATAAAACTGCATCTATTAAAAAAAAATCTTTCTCAGACTCTCGCCCTCTTATTGTCATTAAATTATGTATTAAAAAATAATTTTGTCATATTACATTTTTTCAAAATTTTACTTATTGTTTTCAGTCAATTTTAGCTGTTCCTGCTAAATTATTCCATTTATATTGTTTTTGAAAAATCTCTAAACAGCATTTCAAAACCAGCAGATGATGTCTGATTAGAGAGGATTTATTTTTCCTGTTTTTCTTCAAAGTAATCATTAGAAAGAAGCATATTTTTCATACTTGAAGACTGTAATGGAAACTTTTTATTTGGTTTGCCATGTAGCAATTAATTAATGCAGTGATCACAAAAAGCAGTAGTTTTCAAATGAAAATGAGTTGAGGGGAGCAAAACCAGATTAATCTGACAGCATTATTTGGTTGATAACATTAATTGTATCACAGTAAGCAAAGGTTACTGTGTAAGCAACATAAAGTCTGCTTCTGAAAATCAACCAGAAATTCAATCTCCTGCCATCTGCTTTGGATAAACAAATGTATAGTGAAAAATTTCCTTTCATGATAAGGTAAAGATGGGAATAGATATTTATGCCCAATAACAGATTTAATACAACAAAACCAAAACTTGATTCTACAATCAAGCCAAGTACTACTTACATTAGCAATAAAATATGTAAAATATTTGAAGAAATTACACTATATATATATATATATATATATATAACACACACACACACACATATATATATATACTATTTAAAATATATACTTATTAAAAAAGTAAATAACCAATTATTATTGGACTTCAACTGTTAAGAAGTAAATATTCTGTACTCACATCTTTTTGAGAACTGAGTTCCATTATTGCACCTAAAGCAGGAACAGTGGCAATTCTCACAACTCTAAATAAATAAATAAATAGTAAAATATATTTAAAATCAAGCCAACATTTAATTGCACTGCTCCAAAATAATAATAATGAATTTAAAAATGATTAAAAAAAAAATAAGCAAGAAAACTATATTTATTGAGTAAGGTGGTCAAAAAAAGGCCCTTTTTAAAAAAATTTTGATTTTTGCTGGTGCTACATTCTTAAGTGGCTCCATTTATGTAAAAAATAATTATTGTAAAGTTTCAGCTCATAATTTTAATAATTAGAGGTAGCTCAACAACCTCAAAGTTCTACATTTTTCAATTTATACCCTAAACAAGGAAAGAAACAAAACTCAAGCTAAGAAAAGAATGCAATTTTTTTCATTGAAATCTCCAATATTTTGTAAGTAGAATGGAATAATAATGCAACAATGCCATTTAAACTATGAATGTGATTGTGCCAGTGTCTTCCAAACTCTGCTTTTTTGCAATCTAGATAAGTTCGACGATGTTCGACAACCTGCAACAAGAATTGTAATTGCTCTTCAGTGTGTATTATTTTCAAATTAAGCTCTTCTGCAAGAGATATACCATTTCAGCATGATCATTATAATAACTGGGATTCCTTCAAAAATTTTTAGTGCTTTGTGAAAATCCTCCTAAAGCTCCCAGATTTGTGGATTTATCTATCGAGTCAACACATTCTGTCAAATAATGATGGTGATTACTTTGCTACAAAGTCCATTAGTTTCATATCCCTAAAATTCTGCAGCATAATATGGGGATAATTTTCAGTATTACTTTTTTCATTTTTTTAACTCGATTGTCAAAAACAGCCAAGCCTGCAAGATCTTCTGATAAATACCAAAAGTGACTGGCTAATTTGTCTGATGCAATATTGCTAAATTTGTCATTAATCATTTTTTCATCAATAAAGATGTTAGAGTTAGGGACCATAACAAACACTAGAGCTGTAAAATACTGAAAATTCCTGTTTTTTCTCAGGGAATTTAAATTAAAATCAGAAATCTTGAAATTTCCCCTTTTTAGGATCTTTCAAAAAAAATTTTGTCAAAAAAAAAAAAAAAAAAGTCGGCTGATTTTTGGAATTTTTAAAAATGTGTTTTGAAGTGCTGGTTTAGCTTTAAACCTTCAAGCATTTCGTTACTTGCTTTGTGGTTGAGCGATTGCAGCCACCCACATATAACCCTTAAGGCAAGGAATCAATCTGTTATCTGCTGATGACATGGACAGCCTATTTCCTGGAGAATTGTGGGAAAGGATCTTTTCCTGGCTTATCTTCAAATGTCTTCCATGCTTATGTGCTTTTTGAAGCGTTGTCTTGTCGGTATACAACGCTCCCCTCCCCCTTTCCACAAACAGGTTGGTTATCAAGAAAAGGACATTCCCCAAATCAGGAAAAATCAGAGAAAATTCTAGTGAAGAAAATCAAGGGTGTAGTTAAAATCTTATTTACATTTTTTACTTACTCCTTTATTTTGTAGTGGAGAGAGGGGCTAGGAATTCAAGAATAATAAATGTGAAAAGAAAAGAATCACCAGAACTAAAAACAAATACTTTTTGATTACAGTTCACTTATAGCAAATTACATGTTAAACCAATTGATTTAAGAACTGGGGACAATATCAATCACATATGATGGTTCCTTTATGAACTAGTTAAATTTCTTACTGTTCCAGTAGTTTCAAATCAGTAATATAAAATTGTTTTCAAAATGAACTTACATTTCTGGGTCAGATGCAAGAGTAACAAGAGCTGGAGTCACTCTGGTTCGTAGCAACCCTTCACTAACAACTCCAACTAATGGTTCAAACAATCTACCAGCCGTAACTCGCACAAGGGATGAATTATGAACAACACCATCCCACAAGACAGACAAAAGTAGCTCATGGTTTGCTTTGTTTGAACTTAAAAGAATATAAAATTATTTGTAAGTTATGCATAAATAGTTATAAAATAAAGCTGAATCAGATTATATTATTATTTTGAAACAATATGCAAAAATATGGAATTAGCAAATAAATGAAAAGTAGCAAAACATTTTGTCATTAAATATTTTAAGAATTCTTATTAGGCACACAAGTAAAACTGCTGTACCAGAACATTTTCCGTTCACAAGCAATTCATTAAAATAACTTTTGACTTAGAATATGCTAACACATACTAAAATACTACATGTAATAAAATGTAAAAAATACTAATTTCAAACAAAGAAACAAGGAAATGCTGAAAAAATTATCCATTGATAATTTTAAACAAATTTAAAGAGATCATGAAGGTATTCAGCAACTAAAACTAAACAACAAGGGTTTCAGATGGTTATCGAGAACTAGAATCAGACAATATTTTACAACAATATTGCTGATATAAGAAATTTAAATTTTTGTTTACATGATTCCAACCTCTTAAAGCTTTAGGTAGCATTTATACAGCCCCTGTAAAAAACAAGGACAACAACGCCTAGAAACATTCATAAAGAATATTTAAAAACTTCAACATGACAGATGCATCAGACTGTTATAATATAATTATTTTCCAAGCTAATAATTTGGGGATCATCCAAGATATCTTGGGCTAAGGTATTGTCTAACATGTACCAGGCTTCATAAGAGCATAGATGAATTCAAAGGAGATGTCCATTCAAAGTTCATGTTCTGTGAGAATTTTGATCTTAATCCTCATCAGATCGGGATCTAATGTCATGCTCATTGAGTACCGTAATTTCTGGAAGAAACGCCGCAATGTTTACGTTTAAAAGTTTCTTTCAGTGCGGCATATACAACCAAAAAGAAAAAAAAAAACGGGGTTTGACATGGGACTATTTTTCCTGGCTCCTCTCCTGAGAAGTCTCAAACCAGTCTCAATGACCTCGGCACGTGCTCTGCAAAATTCACGTAACTGTACAGTAGCAATGCCGTTATGTAGCAGCACAACAATATTTGGAACATCGGGTTTTGAGTTTCATATTGTCGTTCAGAAATCATCCATAGAAATAAAGAATGAAAATTATAATAAAGGCAATAACGATGAAGTGGTCTGTGAATTGAGTTAAAATTGAGAAGATAATGACAAGAATGCATTACTTCAAGTTCCCTCCATTACTACGGCAACGAACGCGCCTGCGCTTGTCATATTGGAGGAAATGCTGCGTCATTGCGTAAGTTTGCACTGTTTGATGATTACAAAGGCAGTGTTTAGAAGCATGTTCTCTCCTCCGGAAGGCCCCATATAAGTCCGAGATGGATTCTGCTAGTATTTACTTTGGTGTGAAGATGAACTGGTAGCCACCGAAAGCGCTTGGGGTTGGCATTTTGCATTTCTCACCAGCAGCACGTTACATAAATATATGTTCACCGTGCTGTATCTTAATTATTTAGATACTTGATGAAATCAAACTTCTTTGGCTAGAATTTATTTCATCATTAAAGAAGGATAATAAACATTTGCGAGACTTTAAAATTTTTAGTTATTTTTTGTGATACATATTAATTTCAAGAGTTGTTATGCAATCTCCAGATTGTCAGTGACGACTTTGGTAGTTTCCAACTTGTGCATTTTTTGTTAATATAACAACAGTAATATTTTAATTTTTAATAAGGTAATTTTATAAATGTAAAACATAAATTTGAATGATACAAGCAATCCTCTGAAATATACCATGAGTGGCTCATAGTAACGCAGCGGTCTTTACTGCGACGTATCTGTGCATTTTTATTTTTTCTAGGTCAATTTCTTCAGCTGCGGCGTTTCTTCCGGAAATTACGGTAGTCTACTGAAATTGGAACTCTTTCCACTTAAAAAAAAAAGAATATTCTACAAATCTTGTTTATACAACCACATCACTATCAACTAAATTCTAAAAATCAGACCCAAAACCACAAACCCCATTATTTTATGACATTTGATTAGACACACCTACAATATATGCAAGAAGTTACAGCAGTGACTTCTATCCAGGCCTGTAGCCAGACTCTGACTCCAGGGGGGGCAAACTTTTAGACAGGAGAGGCAGACTAGTTTAATTTTGTTTCCAACATGTTAGAATTTATGCTCCATTTTGGGCGTTTTCTTAAAATTAAAATTAATAAATTATTTAATAATCCATGCAATTATTTAATTTATTAATTGATTAATTAAACAATTAATTAAACTAATACAAATTTAATTCAATACTGAAATTATTTGATCTTAAAAGAAATACTTGATTAAAACTTACAAAAGGCAGAATTGAATTTTTAAAGCTTATTCTAAGAATGTCTTTCGTAAATTAATAAAATATATGAAATAACATAAAAAAGTGAACATTTTTTCAAGATAATTTTAATGTGAACGATCATTCAAAGTAAGATATTGAAGCATAAAACATGTATCGGTATGTTACAGTAAAAAACTTTACTGCCCATGAGCCTTTCATTAGTGCCTGGTTTAGATTGAAAACAGGAAAAAAAAAATGAGCTGAATAAAGGAAAAAGTTCATGTTTTTTATTTTTTCTAAAATTTGAATTAAGAGATAAAGGTGCATGGGAATAGGATTTTTTCAATATGACTTTGCGTTTAAACAAATCAAAAAGTTAAAAACAGAAATACCATAGGTTATTTAAGGTCCAATTAATCACGCTAGGACGGGCAAAACATTTTCCAGGTCAGGCATTGCCCGACCTGGCCCCCCTCTGGCTACGGGCCTGCTTCTATCCAGGGGCTAAAATTCAAGGCGGGGTTGTTGCCAACATTTTTCAGATCTCATATTTGACAGATCAGGTGGGAGTCTCCTTCCCAAGGAAGGTAGAAAATTTTTGATGAAAACGCAAAAATTTGCATTATTTTTTCACTTACATGCAAAGTTACCAGTTTTATTACTCTTGGATCTTTCTTTTTCAAAATATCAAACACTGATCTCCATAGTATGCCAGAATATTGACTAAAGGAAAGTCGGGAAAATGGTGTTTTTAAATGTGTAGGTCCTAAATCAACAAGGTTTTGGAATTTAATTAAGCCGCTCCGGTTATACCGGTGCCTGATCTCATGTGCAAATAATCCCAAGGTCTGGATTTCCGGTGTTTTGGAGAAATACAACAACTGACATTTTAAATATATGAAATAGGTTCCAATGTGGAGGCATTTGCCTTGGCAGCAATCGCTCTTTTCAAAGCCACGGGAATTGCTGGCCATTTGTGCAGGATCACCCAATAGGCCAATAGGTAACCAGCATTAATCCTAACACACTGTAGTCAGATGACACCATATGGAGCCAGCACAACCACGCCACCTTCCTTTTTTGACCTAAGAGTGAAGGAAAGGGAAAATCTTCACCCGCCGATACCCTCGGAACTGCGGGGGGGGGGGGGGGGGGGGGACTTCAGGGTCCACGGATTTTACATGCATGTATCCCCAAGTGTACATGGTGGGTCTTCAGCGGCTTGGGTATTGAACCCAAGATCCTCTGATCCGAAGCTCAACATCCTAACCATTAGGCTACCACGGCCCATATATACAATGTTGTAAATATATATAACTAATGGGTATATATTTACAGCACACGTGGGTGTGTGTTGCCTTCACTTTTCTCAACTTACCTTAATTCAACAATAGTTGCTTTAAGACTGCAATCAGGTAAATTGTAAAGTGATACTGTACAAAGCAAATCTTGAAGAAACTCCATCAATTCTTGTCTGTTTTCTGCCTACAAAAAATACATTTAGTATTTAAAGTTGATTTCATTCCATGTTAAACAAACAATATTACCTATCATAAAACATGAAATATTTGATAACAATAAATTTTTATCTGTAAAACTTTCAACTGTCCATTGTTTTATGAACCTGAGAATGCTTTCATTGCTTTTTTTGATACATATTAAATTCTCTATATTAATTTAGCCGATTTATGATAGGTAGTCACGCCTGTTTATACCGAAGTCATATACAGCACTTTTAAGGTCATAGCATAATAAATTCAATTTCTGTTTGTTTGTAGGCGGAAAATCACTATAAACAGCTTATTTATAGCAAAGTAAAATTTTATTTTACCGATATAATGAAGTATCACATTCGGAAAACTGCTGAATGGTATTACAATACTGGGAAAATGGTACAATATACTAGGCGACCATTCTTGAAACACACAACTTGATTCCTATTGAGTTTGAAGCAAATGTATTCCTTCTTTATCCCCCCCATGATTCTTCTCAAGAAAGACTTAGCAAAAGTATGTTTTATCTGGTGTGAAAGAAAGCATTC
Source organism: Octonoba sinensis (assembly GCA_038502835.1). NCBI lineage: Eukaryota > Metazoa > Arthropoda > Arachnida > Araneae > Uloboridae > Octonoba > Octonoba sinensis. The sequence continues at coordinate 71,041,152 of CM076604.1, forward strand.
AACAAAATTTCATGCATCAGTGATTTTAAATGTTATGTAGCATATATTTGTCTTAATGATTTAAGTGATAACTAAATAATAGAAATAAATTGATAAAATAACAAGTCAAAGACTTTAAATTTTGAGCATCAGGCAAGCACGCACAGAGGTGCCCACAGGAATGCAAGTTGCACCATCAGTTTTTTAGGGGGTAGGGGTTTAGAAGGGGATTTGTTTCGTGGTCATTGAACTTGGGGGGGGGGGGGATTTGCACCATTTAATCTTATTGGATGGATGCCCCTGAGACTATAACTATTGCTTTTGAATGCAATGCATGAAGAGCTACTTATATCTGAAGGAATTAGAGTTTAAATCTGTAATTATATCCATTTCAAAGATTTCTTTAACTAGTACAAAAATATATTTGTGGCTCATAATTATTCACAAATAAAAGAATTTGTAAACTCGCTATATGAAGCCACAATAAATCAAGAATTTGAGACTCGGGGAAAAAAGCATAAAACAAACAACTAAATTATGTATAAATACCATTAAAGATAAAATTACATGATCAAGTTTTTATTTTACTTAATAACAATACATAAGAACAACAACAAATGAAAATGCTTTTAGAAATACCTGGTGAAATACAGCAAGCAAACCAGCAATATAAGCAGGTACAGTTGCATCCTGGTATGCTGATCGTGAAGAAGATATCCCTGAAACTATTAATTTATAACGTTATATCAATTTAAATGCAGATTAATTTGAGGTATTATTTAAAGAATACAATCATATTAAAGTTTAAAATAAACTAAATTTCAATGCATCATTTTCAAAAAACATTTTAAATTGTAAAAAAAATAAACCCACTAAGTAAATACAAACAAATACTATTAAGCTTGCCAAGGAATGCATATTTTCTTCTTTCCCCCTCTTGTGTGCTTATTTATAGTACACAATAAAAATGATTACCAGGATAAAAATTCTGTGAAGCGAGAATAAAATGTCTAAAGTCTTAAAGTCTGCACTACTTTACAACAAGAAAAATAAATAGGCTTGGAAAGTTGGAGCAAATTTTCAACAACCCAGCTGATGAGAGTGGATGCAGAGGTAAAAAAAAAAAAAAAAAAAAAAAAAAGGAGAAGGAAACTGCCTCTAAAACTAACCTCCAGACTTGAACAGCAAATAATTTTTTTTTCTGCTAAACATCAGATCAATCATAAGCAGCCATTACATTGAGGCATAACTACATGTATTATGTTAATGGTTGCTATTAAAAGATGTTTATTTACATTATTTTTGAACTGGAAAGCAAGCTCTCAAATACTCCCTTATAAATAAAATGACATACCAAAAAAAAAAAAAAAAGCCTTCATCAGCAATAACACTATGATTTTTAAAAACAGAATAGTTTCCTTATTTTTTTTTTTTTTTTTTGGGGGGGGGGGGGGTGTAAGACAAGGCAAACTAGATGTCATAACTTCCCATTACTATGAAAGATTGAACATTAAGTTAAGCATAAAATCAGTTTGCTTACATTAAGAAATCGTTTTGCTATTTCCAAAAATATTTTTTTATCGAAAGGATAAGGTTTAATTTTGGGTAACTAGCATGAAAAGAACTAAGGCAACAGGAAATGTTGAACAGGAATAAAAATAATAATAAAATTGGTAATCAGGTGCCAAAATACTACTATAAAATTTAACTATACAATTATAAAATTAAAACATTGCCATTTGTCTTAAACAATTAACAAAGCAGAGTTTCTTCATATAGTCCATGGGTATTGTCTGCTTGGCAATTGTTGTCCTAGTCATTTTAAGGTATTAATACAGACCTGAGTGGCAGAAATGTTGTGCTGTCTGCAACAAGGTTTTAGAATTTTATAATCTGTCTGCAAATTTAGCATATAATTTTAATTAATAAATTATGCATTAAACCAGCAATTTTTTAATATTTTACATGAAATGTGGAAAGCACGATGTGTTCTCATTTACTTTGTTCATGTGTCTTCAAGACAAAATCAGGCTCTGGCATGTACATGAAGCAATGCAAAGGGATGTAAGTGATCAAAAAAAGATTCTGAGTAAAACGCGTTTAAAGCTTGGATGTTGTGGAAGCATTAATGTTTTTTTCCTAAATCATGTTGAGGTGGAACACCTGTTAAAGCTGTAACTAACATTTTTGCCACAATATAGAATGGTGCTTTTGCTATCATTTGCATCAGTTATTGCCAGATTTTCAATTTTGTCACTTACAGCCCTTTGCTTCTAGGTGCTTCACATGATGAATGCCTACTCCCTTGCACTTTTAAAGAGAAGGTTTTTCCCGCAGTGTTGTGTGGACAAAGGAAAAGAAGTGCACGAGAGTACCGCTACGGAGGGGGAGAGGGGAAGTGTCCAAATGTCGCAGATAATTTAAAAATTGTTTTTATTATTGCAGACAAAAGCTGCCCGCAAGAGGATTTCATTGTCCGCAACAATGTCACCGTTACGCTGTATTTCAGCCACGGGGATAGAGACCAGCGTATTTATCATAGGTGGCTGCGTAATACTTTTTAAATGGCTCACAGATAGTTTAGGATGTTCAAATAGTGGTGTAGTCGAAGGGGACACAGGGAGATGGTTTTTAACACAAGTGTTTTTTACTACTACCTACTTTTAACACAAGCCCCTACCCACTACTTTTGAATTTTTACATAAGCTTCCTTCCACTTTTTGACTCCAACAACTCATGTTTGAATATGTTAGGATCCCCCTCCCCCTATTTTTCCAGGACATCACTAAATGAATTTTACCACATCGCAACTAAGTTTCGAAATTCCAATATGTCCCAGGGGTTGAAAAGTTGATGCTTAAGATAATAATAAATACTTTTTAAAATTTAAATAGAACTTTTTTGACTAAAATCAGATTGTTTTCAAACCAATAAACATAACTTGAGACTGACAGTCTGACTAAATGTAAATAGATATAATATTTTTAAAATGCAAATAAGTTTTATATTTAAAAGAAAATGCATATTTACATTGAAAATTTAGAAAATAAATAAATATAATATATTATACTTATGTATATGTTGTTAAACAAGATAATTATTGGAACAGTTAATGCTGTGAGCATTTGAATTACTTATGGCTGTTTGTCCCCCATGCATTCTTTTATGCCTATTCATGCTTTTCTTAAAAAGCATGAACTTGGATCTTGCTGCTTTAGGTTATTTTCCAGATTTTTCATAATAATTAATTGTAATAGCTTTAAATATATTATAATTATCTGCTTGCAAATTATCTAAAGCAATGAAGATTAATTTCAAACAATTAAGTAGATCCTCTTCATTCTGTTATAGTGCCATATTGAAAAATGTTGATTGTTCTCTGTTAAATTTCTATTTTTTTCTTGAAAAATTTGTATAAAAATTAGCCAATTTCTTGTGTAACTTTTTAAGGAATCATAATAACTTCCACTATACTTCTGATGGTAAGTGGAAATGCATTTAATTTCTATCATGAAACTTTAATAATTAAAGAGATTTTGGTTTGGTTTTGAATTGAGCAGGTGTTTATCATCCCCATATCTCACAACTTGCATGCTAACTCAACTTAGCAATAATTTTTCAGCATTCTTGTTTTCTACGAATAAAACACTTGATTTAAATCAAAGATTTTTCAAATTAAATCATCTGATTGAAATCAATTGATTTAAATCGAGTACACCCTTTATACAATTGTTGATAAATAAATAAATTAAAAATATATCTACCTTTTTCTTCTTCACCAATTGAAAGTCTTGATAGAAAGGAAGGTTTTAATACTTTCTGAGTAAATGGCCTGCCAAAAAGATGGCAGAAATGTAACACAAATTCAACCAACGCATGTACCATCATTTGTCTCTGTGCATTTACGAATCCAAAAATCCCATGTAGCCATGGAAGCCTGAAAGTCAAAACTTAGAATGACTTATGCTGTTTTCAGTTTTGAATATTTGAAGTCATTAAATATGGTACAGAAAACATTTTAGTACTTACATGGAGTTCACAATCCAGTCATGTTTCTCCCATGGCTTGTACCACTCTGAACTTATATATTTATCAAAAGCTTTCACAAAACTTAGAAGCTCTTCTCCATTTCCAAGAATCACAGACGGATCTTGCAAAGTGCTAGGAAACACAGGTAGACGATCCACTAAAAATAAAACATGAAAATGAAATTTCTGCTAAAACATGCTTGGAAACATTTCTTGAACTTTTCACAGAATATTATTGTTCTCAAGTACAAACCAAATTTATATTGGTAATAAAATATAGATAGCTAAAACAGACAAATTGAACTAGCCACCATTTCACGATAAAGCTTTTCAATTTTGTGCTCTTTGCTGCTTTTTTATTCCTGTCTTTGATTTTTTTTGTATGCTAAATGAATAAGTTTACATCTGGCCCGTTTTTGAGCATAAAAAGTTTCACTCTTTTTCTTTAGTTTTCTTTTATAATTAAAATGTCACTGTCACATTGTGTTTGTTAAGAATGAAAATGATGAAAGGACATGTTTCGAAATGAAAAATTACCTCATGTAAAAAGTGATGATATCAAGTAAACAAAGCATTTTAAAAATGAAACAAAATATCTTTCATCATTTAAAACCTTTCCTCCTTTTACTCTGCAACCCCAGCATATGTAGCATATTTGATTCCAAAATCAAAGTATGTGTTCATTTAGTTTTAGAACTTCATTATTCTTCTGCATTAAAGACAATAAACTGCTAACTTGCTTGTTTTTCAAATAAACAAGTTACTGACACAACTACATTGAAACTGAATGACTAATAGCACATAATTATTTAAGTAACATGCATATAATAGACACAAAGGCAAACCTTTTCCTTCCTAATTTTGGGGGGAGGGCGGGGGGAATCAAAAGTCAAATAATTTTCTTACCATCAAACTCAGAAGAAGATTTAAAACAGCTCTCAACATCATCAGCAAAAGGGCCTGATTTTATAACAGATATAAGAAGAAATGGCAACAAAGTTGAAATTGCCCTCACGAGCAAAATACACTGCTGTTCTTCATTTTGAATGGATCCTGATACAGAAGGTAAAGTTGTATCACTTAAAGTCTAAAGAAAAAAATATTATGGTTAACAACAATTAACTATAAATATAATTCAAAGGAAAGAGAAGATAAATAGAAAATAAAAGAGCAAGAAAAACAAAAATAAAATATCTGTTCCAAAAGGAATTTCTTTCATTTTGATAAATTTACTCATTTATTTTCATTGATTGCACTATGAAGTGCATTATATTTTTTTAGCAATAATTTTAAAATTTTCCGTGTAAACAAAAAAGAAAAACGTCAAACATTACAATGCTTCAGATTTTACATTTTTATGCATTTCAAAAAGTTTAAGAGAAATAATTTAGAACAATATATTGAGAACATATCTGGAAGTCATAAAAATTTTAAAATGCATTATATTTCTCAAAAAGAAATTACAGTCAGGAAATAGTAAAATCTTATGAATTCAAAATTTGTATTAATTTTGTGCACCATTTTTATAAAAGTGTAAAAGATTAATTAAAATAAATGCAATTCAATTACTTTCTAAACTAATTAATGGTTTGCAATTAAAGAATAAGATAAAATTGTTAATGTACATTAGCTAAAAGCTTCATACCTTAAAATGATTATTTAAAACTGCCATAAGAGAAGGTAAAAGATGAGATTCCAACTGTCCTAACTCTAAAGCCCAAACTGCTATAGAAGGAAGCAATACATTAAGACCAGAATCAATCACACTGACACTTCTGTCTTCCAATGACAAAAACAGAAATTCAGAAGCCTGTGAAAATTTTAAACTTATTAGAAGGGGAGAAAAACACTTTAGTTTCATCAAGTGAATGCTTTAAAATAATTTATGCTCTGAAAATTATTTATACAGTTGAAATGAAGGAAGGACATGTCAATATTAGTACATACTTTACAAAATTTGTCACTATCTTCAACGTACAGAAGTAATAAGGCTAAGTTTTTAACCACAGTTTCTCTAACTAACTCATCCTTATCTTCATGTAACATTTGCTGTAGCATTGAAAGTAGAAGTGAGCTACGTATTCCACTCTGCAATAAAAATCAGTGCAATAAAAATCATAATCACTAGTGGTGCCAAACAACTTCAATGAATAAAATTTTAGGATTAATTTAAAACGCAAGTTAATATTTTAAAAAGCCATTTTAAGAGGATAAAAATATCCAATGAAAGTATAAATCAGCGTTTACCAACTGGTGGTTCACGGAAATACTGCAATGGCAGAATTTTTTAATTGCTAACATAAAAGAAAGAATGAAATAGTACATTTACATACATATTTAGAATGGAGTGTGAAAAGGATTTTTCTTAGATAAACTTTTCCCCCGAAACTGCATAAAAGTTGGGGACATAGCAAGCATACATACAAAATTTGGAAATGCACCTATGTCTAAACTTGCTTGATTCCGAAAATTTGCATCACAAAAAGGGATCAAAAGATATTTACTGATTAATTTAACATTTTGACCATATGTTTCTCCTAGCATTTCCCACTTTTTCTCGCTAGCATGAAAAAAGAATCAGAAATATGAAAATTTAATGAAAAATGCTTTTCATTATTTTTGGTAAATTACTCCCCATATACACCCCAATTCCCCAATGCTGAACTGGAAGATACTTATTCAGTAATGTTATGTTTTATACACACATTTATCCAATTTATTCCAACTTTTTTGCATTATTGCAATAAGAAAATTAAAAACATATAAATTTTAAAATTTCTGTAAATTTACAGATCTTTTGTGAATTTGAATGGAGAGATATTTCTTGATAGATTCAAAGATTTGAACGTATATTTCTCATGCCATTCCACAATTTTTTCTCACTTTTGAGAAAATAACTTTTGACTATATTTTTTTACGTATACGTATGTTTACCGTCCTATTAATAATTCAAAGATAATATATTTTTTTTAAATATTCATTTTATTGTAGCTGTATTTTACTTTTCATTTAATTTAAACTTAGATGTTTGGTATGATCATATATTCATTTCTTGTTATGAACTATTGTGCAACATGTAAAATTTCATATTTTTTTTTTTGCCCTTATTGACGACTGCAGAAGGGGGTTCACCATTTTCTTTTGGATCTCAGAAGGGGCTTGCAAGGAAAAAAACCTTGGGAAACACTGGTATAAATCATCAATCAAACTATTCATTTTGAAATTCAGAAATTAACTTATATTAACTACTTACCATAACATAAGGAGCTAAAACGCCACATGATTCTGCCACCAATAGCCTCCTTTCCACATATTTGTGCGTTATCTGCATAAAAAATAAAAGAAATATTTTATTTCCCAACACTTCTTTGCTGGAGATAGTACATATTTAAGTCAATCTATGATCAGTGACCATAAATAAAGGCTCATTTTCCATTGTTTTCTGCTTCTTATAAAAAAGTTTGATCTAAATTTCTATCTTTTTAAATGTTGAATAAAAAGTCAAGCTAATGGGTAATTGCGAAATAAATTACAACAAATTCTTTGCTTTAGTAATTTTATTAAAAATTAATCACTGCAGAAGCGACTGCAATAAAATCCTTATTGAAGAATGACCCATTAAGCTTTTGAAGTCTGGAATCATAATCTCAATCTGCAAGTCTATTTACTAACTTAGCAGCCCTCATTTGAACCCTTTCTATGTGGTATTACCTTTCTTAATACGATCAAAATTGGTGTGCTCCAGATTACAAAGAGCACAAAATGCTTATAATGATACCATACAAGAAAAATCTTTCAATTAAATACTGAAGCATTTTATTACTAATCTGTTTAACGTCCTACAGTGTATTCCGACTAAAACATTTAGCCTATAGGTACTGAATTTTTTCATTTCTAACTCTACACAACATTGCTCTTGAGGACAATCTAAACAATCTAATAAAAGTAGTTTTAACTGGTACTTGAATTGGGCAGGGGGGAAAAATTTATAATATATCATTACTACTTATTCATATTTTGTTGAGCATACCCAAAAAAAAAAAAAAAAATCATGATGTTTAAAACAAAATTTACTAAATATGCAGCTTGAATACTACTCATTGGAGAGTTTTTAAACAATCTTCAGATACCTCAGTTAGGATTATTGTACAAAAATAAAAAACAATACACCTCCAAAAAGTTTAATTGAGGAGCATGGTGCAAGAATCAGGTAAGTCCAAATTTCTCAAAAATAGTTTTTTAGTGTTTATCCTTCCATTGAATGAGGATGTTTCGATTAGTGCAAGAAGCAGGCACGTAAGTGAGGTCGTTCCCCTTTTGTGTGACAAATAAGGGTGAAAAGCAACAACGTTTGCCAATAGGAACTCTTTTTTCCGTTGCTGCAAAAACCAGGTATGTCCGGACTTACCTAGTTTTTGACAACAATGTTGAATGAACGTTTTCCATCTTCAGGTGGAAGAACAAGGCAAGTCCAGGACTTACTTGATTCTTGCTCCAAATTGATTTCAGTGGATGATGCAATATCTCATGACATTTTCATCAGCAGTGTAAGGTTACAAGGTAACAGGTTAGTTTGGTCTCCTCAGTTCAGTGGGGGCAAGTGATAACAAAAACAACTCTATTGTTTAGTGTTTACTTCGGAATATTATAGGATACATGTTCACCTGAACGCTATCTAGTTGGACTATTTTTGAACGTCTGAGTTTTGTCACGAGTGTTTTGTGATTGGGAACAGTGCATTTAGGTAGTGCTGCAAGTTCGTGATGGACAGTGCTGACAGCTCCGAGGACAATGAAGTGACACAACCGCTTATCAAAGGCAAAAAACACATTTCAAAGCCAACGGAGTGGAAGAGGAATGTAAATAAACTGAAAAAGGCAAAGGGTGAGTCCTATTTCAACTCATCTAATAAGTTTGTTACTACTCGGCAAACTGGTGAGCCATGCTCTTGCAAAATAAAATGTTTTCACCTGATTAGTACTGTACAAAGCGACTTTATTCTTCACTCCTTTAATTTAATCTCGGATAAAGAACAACAAGATCAGTATTTATGTGGATTAATATCTGCAAAGCCTGTTGAAAGACATTGACTCCGGACCAATCAAAAGAAATCGCAAAGAAGCCACATTCAAATATAAAATAAAAACTCAGCTTGAAGAGTACGACGTTTGCAAGGCTGCCTTTTGCTCTTTACAGGGAATATCCAAGTCTAGGGTTGAGCGCTTGACTACCCATTTGAAAAACAACATCATCAGTCCCAAAGACCTCAGAGGTAAGCACTCAAATCGCCCAAATAGAATTTCCCCAAAAATAATCAAGCAGTTAGATGATCACATTAAAAGTTTTCCCACCCGAACCTCACACTATAGCCGAAAGGATAACAGTAACCGCAAGTATTTGAGCACAGATCTGAATATAAGAAAAATTCATTCACTGTACTTAGAAAAGTGCGAACCACAACATTTACAGAAAATTAACAGTGGTGTTCTGTCCAAACCTCTCGTTAGCTATGACTTTTTTTTCAGACACTTCAATCAAAAATATATCTTGTCATTTGGTCAACCAAGGTCCGATACGTGCCAAAATGCCAAAAATGCGATGAGTTCTCCAAGAAGATTGAATCGGCTTGTCAAAGTGATAAAAATGAACTGGTTGTCCAACGAAATTTGTATTAAGCAAAGGCTGAAGTGTTTTATAAAGAAATGAAGCAAAAAATAGAGGATTCGAAAACGGATCCAGGAACTGAAATGATTTGCTTTGATTTTCAACAAAACTTGCCAGTACCCGTGGTTCCTTCAGGAGATTTGTTTTATATGCAGCAGATGTGGGTGTACCCATTTTGCATTTACGTCGGCAGCACAGAAAAAAGTTTCTTTTATACTTATGATGAAATCAGTGGAAGAAAATCGCAAAATGAAGTTATTACCTGCCTTTATTCATTTCTATCTACTCATTTAAAAGTTGGCGTTAAAAATTTGTATATAATCAGTGACAACTGTGCTTCCCAAAACAAGAATATTCTTTTAACTTTGTTTTACCACTCGCTGGTGTGTTTAAATAAATTCGAAAAAATAGTGCATAGATACCCTGAACCTGGACACAGTTTCATGCCCTGTGAGATCATTTGGTTTGGTGGAAAAAGGAAAACGAAAAATAGAAGGTTTGCACTTGCTAAGCGATTGGAACTCTATAATAAATAAAACTTCTCGTAATTTTGTTGTTTCAGCCGTAAAAAGAGAGGATTTTGTAGATTTTAAGCTTTTTTTTGACAACAATTATTACAAAAACCCTTTTGCTCCAGTTACAAAGAGCGGTGAGAAGTTCATGATCAGTAAGTACAGAATACTAGTGTTCGAAACGTCTTTTCTGAGCGGAGTTCCTGCATCAAAAACTGCTTCAGCTCTAGGATCCATTAAATTTAATATAAAGAGGAAGTCCAGTGCTATTCTGTCTCTTCCTAGTTCTGAAATGTACCCATTTTATCAACAAAACTTGAAGCTGAAGGAGGCCAAAGTGAGAGACATAATGAAGATAGCTGAAAAATATTTGCCCTCATATGAGTTTGAATTTTATAGAAATATTAATTCTTCTGGTGATCGTGAAAATGACGATTCCTCAACTGATGGTGAAGCGTGCTTCGGAGAATAAAATACCTACCGTGTCTTCTTTATTTGAGACTTACAATAATAATAATTTACAAAATAATTTAAACAGCTCAATAGTATTTATGTTTCTTTCAGAGTTCAAATTATTAAACCGTTCAACATAATTCATGTTTGTTGTTTCTTTAAAACCCTTATGGTGGACTTACATGGTGTCTTCCCAACTTTGATTTCGTTCTCCTGAAAAATTTGAATTTTTGGACATACCCGGTTCTTGCACCATAACCCTCAATTGTTAAAATTTCTAAATAAAATATCAATACAAATACTGACCTGCTCCCAACACTGAGGCAGAAGTTCACCTTCCACTCTGGATGGGCCTAAGTGCTGTGCAATTGCTACCAGTCCAGTTAAAATCATTTGTCTATAACATAAAACACAATCAGGTATAAAATTATATTTACTTTGTGAAACTAAAACAACAAATGTAAGATTTTAACATAATTTGTTTTGCTGACACACCAGGCCTTTTTCACATTAGTCGTAATAAACTGAATTTTTATTACTAACCTCTGATCTTCATCAGGCCTTTTAATAAGATTGAATAATATATTCAATAACTTGTCTCTTTCTTTTGAATCTGGATGTAAAGCTGTAGCACACAATATTAAAGGAATCAATTCCTGCAAAATATGTTGACATGAAATATTCACAAATAGAATGTTCAAATTTAAAAAGGTGAAAGTTGTAGTATCTTCTAGAATATGAAATTTCTTTAAAAATAATTTAGATAGTGGTTAATTCCATGCAAAAGTATACCACAGAAACACTTCAAAACCCCAAAACTTTTCTGGATGTTTATCCTTCGCACCTTTTTTGCATTGTATAAGTGATTTTAATACAGATCAATGTAGATTTTTCATTTTTATTCTATGCTTTAAAGCTTTTACTTAGTGCAATTAATTAAAGAATGATATAAATGTAATTTTTCAACTTCTTACTATGAAAATGACATTTCAAAAATGTCAACCAATTTTTCAAAAACAAATAATATAAATTTTGAAGTAATAATATAGAGAAAAACTGCCCTCTCAAAAGAAAATGCAAGCTGCAGTGTGAGTCACATTAATAATTGTTCTCCTCTTATTTTATGTAACAATGTGAGCAAAACATATATGCATGAGTTAAAAGTTGTACAGCTCCATGAAATATAAAAATAATCACACAATGGTTTTGGTTGAATATTTTAAGAGAAATATAAACCTATTTTCTAATAAAACCAGTAAACACCCTAGTTTTTTTTATCAAATATTACCCCCCCCCCCCCCAAAAAAAAAAAAGCAATTTTTTATACTTTGATGCAGTATGAGCCACGTGTCACAGAAAGTATTCATGGAATGACAAGTATCAAGTTTAATCTAGCATAAAATCTTTTATCTAACAAAGAAATTGAAATGTTAAAAGCACAAAATTACAAATTCAAAGCAGTTATACAGCTCTAGAGTTCAATTCCATAAAAATTTTCATTTGTAGTGTGAGTCATGCATGAAATTAGTTCAATATGTTAATATCTAAAAGGGGAAAATAAGTCAAAGAAGTGAAAATGTACTTCATTGCCTTTGTAGTAAAAACTATATTGAATAACTTACATATAAGATTTTACATTTTATAATTTAAATTTTGCATTTCATAAGAATGCAACCAATGTGGCAAAGATACTTATTTTCCTTCTCCATTGTTATACAATTATAATATATTTAAACACACAAAAGACTTTACAACTGGTTGAAATTAAAACCTCCTTGAAATTGCAAAATTGGGAACATAATATTAATATACCTGTGTTTTAAAGTATAACATTACATTTTAAATATAAATGCAAAAGAAATGAAAACCAGCAAGTCATGGCTCTAACAATGCTTGTTCTCCCCCCCCCCCCCCGCCCCCCAATGAAGATTGAGTGTCAGTTATTTATTTTAGAATACTTACCTCTCGTTTTGCAAGAAGGATGTTTGGAACTATATGAGGTAAGCACCGGGATAACATTAAAACAATGTTGTCTTTAGAAGTTATGACGTCAGACACTTCACTAATTAGCCTGTTTTCATGAGACAGTTTTTGAGACTGGCAAAGATTTAATAGAACTTTAGCAAACTCCTGTGGTATATTCCTATTCAACAAAAATATAAAATGTGACATTTATTAACCAACACATAACTAAGTTTTTAAGCGTATCTAACATTTTTAATAACATATTTAAGAATTTAATATTGAAAGAGGTATTGTAATACTATTTTGCAAGATCTCCTGATATTTTGTAACACATAAACATAAAAGTATTTGAGGAAAAAAAAAGTATTTTGTTAAATGTTTTATAAAATAATAAAATCTCGTTTTTTCCCCCCTTCTCAATATACAATAATTTTATTGCTTTTCATAAATTTTACTCAGAAAAATTTCTATTTTTAAAAGAATATAATATGTAAAATATTTTAGAGCAACACATACAAATTTATGAAAGGAAAAAAAAAACAGGAAGCAAATATGAGTACTTAAAGTTTCATAAATGAATTTTACTAAACTTGCAAATTTTGTGTATATAATCAATAGAAATAATTCACTCAACTAATAACTTATTGATTAACTAATATTGCCAGGATTTTTCATAATAAAATTTACCAGTGCTAAAAACTTTTAACTACATTTCTTGTGATTTAATAGCATTTTATTGTAGTTAAAGCATCAGATCTTTTAATACTCACTCATAAATCAAATTTTAAAAAACAACATTTATTTAGTAATACCTAACAATATTTGTAAACCCTTCCCTCCAAAACACTTAAAAGCATATCATTTGCATACAAATTCAGAGATTAAATAGGGGTGCACATCAGAGATTAAGTGTGTGTGTGGGAAGGGGGGCAGTCATGGAGCAAAATGTGCCATTGAAATTATTAGGAAGGGGATTTCCAGGGGGCTTTTTTGGGGGGCTTGACTGATTGGCGGAGTTCCATAGTTTTGGGGTTATGTATTTGGGGATGTGCTATCGCTTTGAGGTAGTTGGCACTTTTAGATTAAATATTCTTCTAATGCCATATTTGCAAAAATATTTACAAGCTTAAGTAATAAAAATTTATGGCTGTACCAGTCTAAGTAACCAAAAGCACAGGATAAATGACAAATACAGCAGGTACCACTTAACTGACTACTGCTGGTTGCTCAACTGATGAGAAGTGATTCACTGATAGAATGCAAAAGAAAACATTTGTTTGCAAAATTGTGAAAACACTCAGCTGAGTTGGCAGGTGCCAAATGGGTAAGTGAATTTATAAGGTTTCAGTATTTTCCCTCTTCCCTACATTCACAGAATTTGTTTATTATTATTCATATGTTGCTGTTTTTTAAATATTTGAGTAACTTTATTATAGTCTCACATTACTTTATTTTTTGAAACAACCAGGAGTAAAAAAAAAAAAAAATGTACAATGAAGAAAAAACTGAATGCTATAGAATTAATTACCAAGAACATGTGCAGTTTCAGCACATGTGTTAAAGAGAATCGTTTAGGACTAGCATCATAATGAAAAATAAATTTTACATTTTTACATTTAAACTGAATTTAAAAAGAAAAAAAAAAGAGGATTCGATACATCAGCACACATTAAACTTTGAAATAGTAAAGCAGGTAATAAGTCAATGGTATACATCAAATGAGATAGAAAGCAGCATAATTAAGCACAAAAACGCAGTACAAAATGAGGACACGTGATTCAGAAGTAGAAGAAATTCCTCTTTCAATGCAAGAAAGAAGTGAACAAGTTTACAAAGAGTTAGTTCAATTCTTTCTTGCTTGATAAAAGAAATTCTGTGTAATTCCAAAACACGTGCCTTCATTTCTTACTGCAGTTTTGTGCTTTTGTCGTATAAAAGAAAAATATTTTAACTGAATAACATACAGGTGGTAAATGAATCATGTAATGTTTTGCCTATATTTAGGCAAATTTACATAATATTTGTTATTTACACATTAGACTGTTTGTTCAACCAAATAATTTGCAACAGAAGGATCCTCTAGGGGCATCTATTGTACATTCAGATCTGATTAAAACAATGGTTGATTGGATTCAATTTCATTTTTGTATTTCCCCAATCAATGATGCTTATTTCCATGATCAAAGACCAAGTGATGCTACATAGCTACGAGTGTAAGCAACTAGTAGAGCAGATGCAATCAAAGTAGGTTATAGTATAGATTTTATTAAATTAGCAACAAGAGAAATAAAGAAAAAATGCTTTTCATAGATTAAAAATTTTGTCATTTCAAACACAAAATTTCCCAACACTGATTCAAAAATTATTGCAAATTTCACAATACAGTGATTAGTATTGTCAGTCTGGCTGTTTAAGAAATACAGTATGTGAAAACAGACAGAAGAAACAGATATACAGAAAGTTTTTAACATAGATTCAAATTATTTTGATGACCTAAGATTATGTGCAATTTTTCTTCCACAAAATCTGGTTGAAAAAAAGCAACAAAAAATTGCTGTTTTTATAATATACTATACATATCTAGGTAACTTTTTTTTTCAAAATATTTCAAAAATTGCTAAGAGTAAAAATTTGTATGCAACTAGCACATATATCCCGATCAATTTAAATTATTTCAAATGCTATTCTAAAATCAGTTAATTGTTTTTAACTTCATTGTGACTCATTGTATAATCTCAGGTACTTGTCCATTTTAAAGGCGACCCAAAATTCTTGCCTTTCTGGTGATTTCCATTTTTGGCCTTTTTGTATATGTTTGTGCACTTGAATAAATTTTATAACTTGGTGAAATTTTTCTTGGCACTCTATGGTTGTGGTGAAAGTGGCCAAGTACCTAATTTTAATTTGCCATTACTTCAATTTATGCAGCAATATATTTTCAAATCTCATGTTAAAAAAGTGGTTAGTTAACTTTTCAAAGCATAGAAAACCATGAAACATCTCATTGTTACTATCATATTGTGATAAATATACCTTTTTTAAAAAAAAAATTTAGCTCAATTTTAATTTGTAACACTCTAAAAAAGAAAATAAATATAAGCAATTAATAATACTTACATCTCATAACATATTGCTTTTGATTCGTTAAGGATATGAAAAACAAAAATCTTGAGGAAGTTAATAGAAACCTTTTACCTCTCACTTTTAAGTAAATCTGCAGAGTTCTTGTTGTGGCTAGTGTGTTGATTCAAATTTTCAGCATCCAAACTAAACGAATCATTTGCTGGTGTGGATACTGGACTATTGTCAGTTTGCTTACTGACTATCACATACTCTTGGGCATCTGTTGAATCTAAAGATTTTTTGTCATCTGCAGTCATCATATAAGTGCTATCCAATTCAGAATTTGAATTCATCTTAAACATTTTCAGTTCTCTATAAAAATTTAAAACATTTTGATTAAGGTCTTTTTAAGAATTAAAATGTTTAAATAGTGATGTTTTTTGTAGTGATTATTTTATTATTTGAATAACATTTATGCCTAGTAAAAAAACTTACAAAAGTATATAAATATGAAATTGCTTAACAGTAACAAAAAATAAATAAATACATGTTAATAATATGAAAATATTTACACTTTAAATCAGAATCGATGAAAATAGTATGAGAGCATTGTTATTTAGTTTTGAAAACTTGTAAAGAAGTAAAAAATAAATAAATAAAAATAATAATCCCCCCCCCCCCCAAAAAAAAGGGGCTTTGTAAAAAAGGACACATTTGTTTTATGAAACATGATGAATAATAATCTTTCGACTTTTCCCAAAATATCCAAAAAGAGTTTCCAGAATCTTTGTTTCAATTGTTACTTTTATTAGCCAACTGTTCTTGAAAGTATGGAACAAATCAATTACAAAGAATAAATAAATATACACATGCCTATTAAGTAGAAATGTGCAAGTTATCTGCATGCGACAAAATAAAATACGTGGAAACATTTCAAACAAATAAATTACAATAAAAATATAAACCTTTTCAACGTTTTTAGATGTGATTCTAGCTTTTCTTTCTCTTCAGTACATTTCATTAACTCCTCTTTATTATTGACTAGCCTGGAAAGTTGATCTGATAAATGTGTCTTTTCTTGTACCTGTAAGGCGAAGTTCACAAGATTTGAAATTTATACATGTTAAACATATGCAAATTTTCAATAACATCAATAACATAAGTTAGTTTCCATCATAACACAAAACACTCAATTGAATCTGCACCACTAAAGTTAAAGAAAAAAACAATTAATGCAGTAAGAAGCAAAGGGACATTAGTGATAAATGTAATTATTGTGAAAACTCATTTTTTCCTAGCTTGTTATGAAATTTTTAAAAGGTGTATAATTTCAATAATTGACTAATAAGGAAATTGCTTAATGCTTAATAATTTAAGTTTTTCTAGCCCAAATCATAAATATTGTCCAGGTCTTTTTTTTATTTCGGTATTGCTTCAGCATCTGTTAAGGCAGATACTACATGTTGTCATTTTTCAGTTGCTTTTTGTTTTTTGTTTTATGTTATTGTGAACACAGTTTGATCATTAGTTTTAACACAGTGGTTTCCAAACTTTTTTCCTTACAAACCCCTTCTAAGTTTCGAAAGATAATGGCGAACCCAGTTCTGCAGTCGTTAGTAATGGGTAACAAAACCATAAAATTTTATAGCACATTTATTGTTCCTGTTACACAAAAGTTCATAAAATATAATTGGAAAACATTTAAGTTTAAATAAAGTTAAAAATACTTTATTATATTTTTTAAAAAAAATATTCATAGGGCAGTAAACATGAATTCGTAAAAAATATCTTTAAAAATTATTTTCCCGATAATGCAAAAAAGTTGTGGAATGGCGTGAGAAATTTTGAATTGATTAATAAATACAAGTAACTTTTGGTTCTACTTTCAGGTCAAAATCTACAAAATTTGCAAAAATTGTGAAATTTACAACAATAACGAAATTTATATCAACTTCTCAGTGCGATAAACCAGAAAAAATCGAATAAAGTAGGACATAAACATTGGCCTAACAAATGTCCTGAAATATTTATAAGACAGTAGCCTTTTTTAAACATGAAAATTGATTAAAACGGCAAAACGAGGAAATTCAAATGTGCTGAACAAGAAGGGCTGAAAATATTAGTAAGCAAGAAATTATTGACGTCTGAGCAAAAAAATCAGAATAAATATAAAGGAGAAAGTTTTACAAAAGCAGATGAAACCCTATCTCGAAATCAGAAAAAAATCTGGACTTACGAGAAATGGCACAAAAAACTATTAAAATGCTTAACTTTTACCCTTAATCCATGATTGTTAGTAGGTAGGCCATGTGATGAGTTGCATAAAAACCCTTTTTTTTGGTTAAAAAATGCAGTTAAAGATGATAAATCTTAAAAAAAAGAAAAAAAGGAAAATTGCAAAGATTTAGATTTTTTGGTATTTTAGGGTTTGTGCCTTTTGCTTTGGAAAAAATGCCCTTAATTTGGAAAACTACCCTTTTTCAAACTTGGGGGAAACTGCTTTCAAAATGGGGTGCAATACTTTGGGTTGGGCAGGTCATTGTACTTTTATAAGTACTGTTTAGGCATTTGACAATACCACTAGTGAATTCCAGGGTTTTAATAGTATATGATAACGACACAGAAAGTTTTTTTTTTTTTTGTTCTTTTTGCCAAAAGACATTATAACACTACTTTCAGAATTTGTAACTTAAATTTTCCTTAAATAGTTGCTTTAATTATAGCATTTATTAAATAGCAAAAAAAAAGTATTCAATAATACCCAAAAGGTTACTTAATTATTTAGGTCCTGGAATTAAGTCATAGACCTTACTGACATTATTTAAGTACAATAAGTATTTTTGCCATTTTAGCCCATTTTTCCTATTTTTTCCCTGGTTTTTTCCTATTTTCACCCCTGTCCTGGCAAAAATACAAACCCTGATTCAAAATCTTTGTTAAAAATATGGTAATCATAACTTAGCACAAGATACATGAATTTTAAATTTACAAATTTAGCTACATTTGCACAACTTAGATTTCGTGAAATCACTAATTAGGTATTTGGCAAAAAAAGAAAAAGAAAAAGCAAATTGATATAAAATTTTAACTCACACAATTTTCATTTTTGCAAACATTTTCTTCTTCATTAGAATTAGCATATAATTTTTCAGTTTGAACACTTTTATTGGCAACTTCATTTCGTAAATATATATATCGACTGTAGTTTCTATATAATTGAAGTAAATTTGGTGGTTTTGGTATATTTAATCCTACATCATCCCAATCTTCAAAGTCCTGTGAATTATAAAGAAAAATCATAAAACGTATATATACAAATACACTCATACTTGTATATGTGTTACGGCCAAAGCCCGAAGTCCGGCCACTTTCGCACTTTGGCCGAGAGGTATGGCCAGAGTGCGATGTAATTGAAACAATCAGTAAATATTCTACTTTGGCCGGCCATTTCACGAAGTGGCCACGATGTTCCGGCCAAAACACGACGTGCTCATTCAAGAATGCCCGGTAGGCGGCGCATCTGCAATTCCGCCGGGAATGTGCCACGTGGCGACATTTGTCTGCTGCTTCTTGATTCTTCGAAATTTTTTATGTTGACCATTTTACTACTGTTTAAATACCTTTTGTATTTCTAATAACTTTTACTTTACAGAAAAAAAAAAAATGTAGTGGTATGCTTTTTTACATACCGGGGTGGTACGGTGGGACCACAATTTTTTAATATTTGTTTTATTAAAAAGTTAATTTGCTAATATTGCCCCTTTTGTTTTCCTTTTTAATTTAAAAATATAAATCTTCAAATTTAAAAATATAAAAAAATAAACAAGTTTTAAAATTAAAATTAAAAAAATTTAATTCTTTACTTTGTTTCAAATGGCCAATCCCACCGCAGTTAGTAATTTTTAAAGAATGAAGTTATGGTTATACAGAGCCAATAATACTTGCTAATGATTTTTTCTTCCAACTTTGGCTAATCCTCCCATGCCATTCCCAATCTGGCCGGCCAATTCACGAAATCAAGAAAAGATCAGACATTGGCCAGCCAATTTACAGCGTTCTTAGCCATTTCGCGATTTGGCTGGCCAATTCGCATAGTGGCCGAATTCCGGCTTTGGCCGTAACATATGTATAAACAGTTCATTCTTTGTAATTCTAACTTGAGTAACTCTAATTATTGGATAACTCAAACAAATGTTTACTCCTTACATTAAAATTGCTTTTAGCAACTATTTAAGTACACAGTTTGGTTCAAGGCCGTAGGCGGGGGGGGGGGGCCCCCCCGAAATACTTTAGAAATTTTTAACTTGTCTGAAAAAAAAAATGTAACAAAAAAAAAATTTTTGTTCCTCAAACCAATCTGTTCGGGAGCGTGGCGGGGGGGGGGGGGGGGGTAGGTTCTCTGTTTTACAAATGGGGAAACGACAAGACGGCGCTTCAAAAATCCAGGGTCTATAAACCAGAACTCAAAATAAGATGTTTTCCCTCAATTCTAAAGACGGTAGGTCCCCCGTGTCGTTTCATCAACAGATAACGGATTGATTCCTTGTCTAAGGGCTACATATGGTTCTAATCACCCGACCACACAACAAGAACAGCAAATGTACTGATACCTTTTTGGCAAAATGCAAGCCACCACATCTGCCATAAATATACGTACAACAGTTAGGTGCTTTGTCCATCCTTGCCCGAAGTTTACATTCGTGGAAATGGCGACTCTTTTAAAACTACCCACATTGTGGAAGTAGAAGATAAAGGAACTTTCAGAGCTAATGCCTAAATGGACCCCCTCGTCTACTACTACGATTGCGGGCTGTGGATGTTTGTGCTGTTATTGCTGGGACAAATCTTTATTTTTTGTCTTTTCTTTTTTAAACTAGCAATTCGTAAAATCGAATCAACATCGAAACGCTTCCGACAGGAAGGGGGGGGGCGAGGAGAGGGCTCTTGCCCCTTTGCGGATGCCTTGACCTTGCCTTGCAGACATAGGCAGTTGGGAATTTAGTGGGCTCGTGTGCTCTTGCAAAAGTCTTCTTTGCTTGCCTGCGTACAAATTTTGATTATGAGTAAAAGAAAAGGTAAAGTATTTTGTCTTATTTTGGGAAGAAACCCTGTAGAAATGTAGCAGAAAAGGTATGATTATTTTTATGTATTTTTCAAAATAATATTTTAGCTGCCCCTTTTTTTTTTTTTTTTTTTTTGCAATTTTAGTTTCAACTTTGTATTTTCTTCCTCACATGCTGAGAAACTGCATATTAATCTTTCTTTTTTTATTTTTTAATTTCATAGGGGACGATGTCACACTACTTCGAGGGAGGGGGGGGGGGGAGAAGGGTCGAGCAATTTTGACAAGAAGTGTGACATTACACATTTTGATTTCTATAAAAACATGTAAAAAATCAGCTGATTAAACTTATTTTTGAAATTTTTTTATTTTCATAATTTGATTTTAAAGTTTCATTGATTTCATTTTATATTGAAAATACCGCTGCTTATTAAGGTTTGAACTTACTTCTAGTTAAAATTTTAAAAGAAAGTCTTAGGTATTTACTTTTAAGATAAATAAGTGCGGGTGTTTTTTTAGAATTCAATTAATTATTATTTTTTTTTTTTTTTTTTGCTATTATGCACTAATTATCTTTTTTTTCTATTTTAACCTTAATCTCATTTTATACCAATTAAGCCCACGTGTAATCATTATTATTGTTATGCTCACAAATGTCATTAAAAGTTAAAAAATAAAATTAAAAATTTGATTCTTTAACGTAAGTACCTTATTTCTGAACTGCAACAATGCAAGTACATGTGCTCATGTAATATAGCGTGATATGTGACAAAGGGGGTAGGGCGTGTTGGAGAGTGATATCTTGTGACAAAGGGGGGAGGGGGATCAAATATATTGAAAGAAAGTGTGACACTGTTTATGAATGGTCCCATAGAGCGTTTACAATAACATTGCGAAGGTGAAAAATACCGCGACAAAATTACTCGTATACTTTTACTTAGCCTAGTTATAAATTTACATGGAACAAAAAAAATCTTGATTGGTTCTTCTTATTATATCGTTCATGGGCTGCAATAGTGGCACAACTCAAAAAAACTCGCGTTTCGGACTAAGAACAGATTGTAAATATAAAATAAACATTTTTTTCAGCAGCAATGCTAGCATAACTCATAATGCAATATTAGGCCTTAAGATTTAATAATAACTAAAGCATTTCTTTTATGTTTTTTCCTTAGCAATGAAAAGTTTAAACCCACTTATCTCAAAACATGATTTTTTGAGCTGTGCCGTAATTGCAGCCCATGAGCGATATGTATAATTTTGGAAGTGCTTTATAATTGTCCACGACTGCAAATCAAAGTTATACAGCTTTTTTTGACTTCAAACTTAAAAAAAAAAAGGAGTTTGCAGCATTTAGGTTAAGGAAAAAGAAAACATCCAGTTTTTAATTATTTACATTTAGTTATGACAAAATATGTAAGGCTCGAAACTTGAGAATAAGTATGAATTGCTTAAATTGTCAAAACAAAAACGGAATAGGGAGTAATTAATTCTAAAAACAACGTATGTTTTCTGTTAACTCTCTCTCATCTTTTTTTTTTTTTTTTTAAGTAATACTTCTGTGGGCGAAATTGAAAATATAATCTCATCATGCAACATGCAACCAGTGTTTCTTTCAGGCATCTCTCCGGGGAGGGGGGGAGGGCACTGCCCCCTCAGCGATATCCAACTGCCCCCCCCCCCTCCCGGAGAAAAAATTCAGATCACAGATTTTAAAAAAAATGAAAGAAAAGAGAGATTACACTTTTAGGACTTCAGTTTCAGAAACACTTTTAGGGAAAAGACATCGAACACTGTCACTAGCGACACCAAAAGTAGCCCAAAAGATAAGAATTTATTTTGAAGAATTTGCGGGGGAAGACAAACCAAACTCCCTTCTGCTTCCTCTAAAATTACTAAAGAATCTCGAAATTGCATTATTAGGCAGTTTTCAAAAAGTTTCTAGGGAGAGCCCTCGATCCAGTCTATGCCTCCAGTAACATTGACAAAGATAGACTGAAACTTCATTTTTAAGACTGCAGTTTCGAAAATTTTCTTTGGGGAGAACTTCTGAAACTCCTTCCTCTAATGTCCCGAAAGGGCATAAAATTGCATTCTCAGGAGCTAAATTGCGGAAAAATTTAGGACCCCCCTTTCAGAGATAGTCAAAACGTTATGGTTGTGAGATCAGTTTCAAAAATTTAAGATAAGAAGCCGAAGCCCCCAAAAAACACTGCCCTAACTTCACCAAAGATAGTCTAAAATGCACCTACTGTACATGGTATCAAAAATCTATCATATACTGTGACGTCATAAATTTTTTAAATCAAACGAAATATGGTTTACAAAAGGCCGTATCCAGAGGGGGAGGCCCCCCCCCCCCCCGAAATTTTTCGCAATGTAGCATGTATATTCCTCCCTGAAACTTTCCTCAACATAAGTGTTTCAAAGTTAGGGCCCCCCCCCCCCCCCCGAAAAAAATTTCTGGCTATGGCCTTGGTTTGTTTAACTCAAAGCACATTCACAAAAATGAAATGCAAAAAAGAAAATAGCTTTAAATTAACATGAAATTATATTTCTATTACTGTATGCACGTGTTTAAAAGTGACTTGAGTGGACATAATTATGTTACTGTTGATTAGGTGTATGTCACCCAGTTGGACATATAGCCTTTTTATTCACTTTTTCATTTTTAATATATTTGTTAGTAAAGAAGAGTTGGTGGGAAGTATTGCAAAAAATGAAAGCAAATATTAAAGTAAGTTGTATTGCTTATTAAAGGTTTTAATTTAAAGCTATTTAGCTTTACTGAATTCATTCCATTCTCCTAAAAATGTCTTTCCATTCATTCAAGTTTAAAGCAATTTGAACTTTTTTAATTTCCCCCTCATGTTTGAATTATTTAAGAGTCAACTAAATATATAATTTAATTGCATTTTTTATATAGTATACATATACAATATTTTAAAAATGATAATGAACTAATAGCCTAAAAATAATTTAATAAAAACCAAATATAGCAAAAAATTACATTTTAAAATTTGAAAGTTTAAAATTGTTCTGGGACAGCCATAGAACTCATCTCCTTCTGTAAAAAGACCCTACGTAACTTAGATATATGTAAAGATTTTATTTTTTTTTTGAAACGTATATTTGAAGCACCTAGAAGCAAAGAGGTGTAAGTGACAAAATTGAAAATTATGAGATAACTAGTGCAAATGGTAGGAAAGGCACCACTCTATATTATGGCAAGGGATGTTAGTAATAGCTCTAACAGTTGCTCCACCCTAATATGATTTTTAAAAAAAGTAACATTAAAATGATGAACTTTGATAAGGATTTAACATAAAATCAAGTAAAAGAGTCTCTTTGGAAAATACTATTACAAACAAAAGGGTAGTTGCCCAACATGAGTGATTCTGAGCAACAAAAATTTTCTGCACTTAACATGAAAGTTTAATAAAAAGTATGCATTACGAATTTAAAATAAGAACTATGTAATTAGGTGACAATTTAAGGTAGCATTTGTTAAAATACCCTTCTAACTTTTAAAATCATTCAAATCTTTATAGGATGCAAAAGGACTGTAACGCATGTCACGATAATTTTCAATGAAGCATATGTTCGATGTTGGCATGCTTCCAAAATATAAGTTTTTACTTACACCTTGTAAAAATTAAGAAAATTTAATTCAAATAAAGAGATAAAAGTTCATGCAAATTTGTCGCCGATTTCACGGTGCAATTGAAAGAAAATCTCACAATAACTAATTTTGATTAATGTGTGATCGATGGTGGAGGGAATGGAGCAGCTAAAAATCTCATTTTCTCACAAAGTAAAATATGCAACGTTTGCGAAGTGATAGAATTGGTTGCCAAGAATTTTGCTCATAAATGAAAAGGTTGAGTTTAATTTTAAAATATTAGGAAATTATTAAGAACAAGTATAAAAAATCGGGAGAAATAAAATAAAAAAACGGTGAAAAGCGGAAGTCTCTTTTAATAATTGGTAGAGTTGGCAACTCTGTATCTTCAAACAAGTCTTAAGATTAGTTAATTGAAAAAATTTTGGAAAACTGAATTAATTTTCCATTTTCGGAACAAGCTGTCAAAAATGTTCGGAAATTTTGGAGAATTTTGCATCAGAATCACTCTTGGTGCACAACTAGATGATGTAAGCAACTTACAAACAAATTTTCAACCATCAATGAGTAACTGTTCTTGAGTTTCGTGGGATACGAACATATGTACAACTACACAAAAGTGATTTGTGGGTGATTACAATAGAATTTTGGGCTGAAATTTGAGTGGGAAATTTTTCTCAAATATAATATTTCCTTTACTTCATACAAGGAAGTAAAAAGAGAAACAAATTGTAACAATGAGAATGAAAAAAAAAAAAAGAATATTACCTGATCTTCATTTTCATCAGAAAACGTAATAGAAGTCAACTTATAAGAATTACATAGTAAGTATTCATTGACTAAAAAATTTAATGCCCGTTTTTCATGAGGTTTTACTGTTTCTTGAGTAATTGACTTAGATGAAGTAGAAGTAGGAGTATTAGGGTCAGACTCTGAAAAATAATTATATTTAATAAATTGTCAAAATAAATAATGCAATTAAAAATACATGCACAAATAGACATAAAATTCAGAAGAAGGAAAAAAAGCTATTTAATTTCACAATAACTGAAAAGTAACAATAGTATTATTCATATTCATCAAGCAGAAATACTTTACATTTCTACATTGAAGGATGCTTTTAATGAATGAAATTAAGTATAAAAATTCTGTGGTGACCTCCACTTCATATCAATTTGCTAAAATTACACACAGCCACCACAGCCATGGGGTCTCGGAAGAAGAAAATAAGATTACAACTTAACTGTTTCTAAGCTTGAAAGAATTGAAAAGGGATCATGGACCCCAGCCCCCTCCCAGAAAGTAAAGAGACGCAATATTAAGAGTGTCAGGTAAATAACAGGATCAATTAAAAATATAATAGAAAAAAAACTTGATTAAAAAATATAATAGAAAAGAGAGGTAATATTAAGAGTGTAAGTTAAATAATAAGGTTGATTGAAAAATAAAAGAGAAAAAAATTTTTTATTTAATTTTGTCATGGTTGTCCATGAATGGCATTGTTTGGTAAGGGGGTCATAAAACTAGGATTAAGTAGTTTTTTCTTTTTCCCCCCTCCCTTCAAAACACCATGATAATTTTAATACTCTAAAAACTAAATTTTCAAGATATAAAGATAGCAATTACAATTTACCCGAGATGATACTTAGATCATATTTCATTAAATGAAAAAAAAAAAGAAATAGAAACAAATGGATATATGGATCATGGACATGTGAAACCAGGAAAGTTGAGATAGGCTTTATAGTACATAAGAGTGTAAAGTAAAAAACAGGCGTCTTTTTTTTTTTTTTTTTAATTCTGCCTCTTTCTATAGAATTATATTTATATTATACTTTTGCTACATCTACATAACTTTTTAATCAACTAGATTTTTTTTTTTTTTTTCAAAAAAACAAAATTTATTTTACTAATTGTATTCAAAATTATAAGCTAATGAAACAAGATACCTAGTTATCCACTCTTTTTTATTTAAACAACAGTTAATTGGCAATGTTTTAGTTTCTGCAGTTTAAAGCATTAAGACTTTCCCGATGCCGCTCCTTCAGCTTCTGGAAGATTCTTTTTCTTCTCTTAGCATCCATTTACCAGCCATTCTAATTAATTAGTAACCTTTTCTATATAATCCTAACTTATTTCAAACTTTGACACCAGTCTAAATATTTAAAATATTCTTTCGACACTTACAGAGGGGGCTTTTATTGGTATAAGTTGTTCAACTTCAGTAAAGACTTTGTTGTTAAGTCAATTGATTGAATTTGACGACTTTCTACTGGAATTGACTTCTTTTACTATAGTTAGTCTGAAAAAATGTTCTTCTAAAGATGGAAGACTTAGCAAAAAATTTTACTATCAGTGCATAGAGAATTTTTTTTTTTTTTTTTTTTTGGGGGGGGGGGGGAGATATTTAATGCATTTTTCATTTTTTCTGATCAACCTATTCACTCTGACTGTAATGCAGATCAAGAAAATGTAAAAAAAAAAATACATGGAAAAGTCATCTACAAGAAATAATACACTTTTCTTTTAAAGCTATTTTACAAATTTATTAATTCATTCTTTATCTAAAGCTTTTTTAACTTCTGTTAAAGTGAACCTTTCAGTAATGTGAAAGTTAAACAAAGGAAGAAACGAGTATTTGGCATTTAAAAAGAAAAAAATATACAATCAGACCTTGATATACGGTAACTTCTAAATTTCCAGCTCACTGAATATCAAAAGTGTACGAGTTGGTTATAAGGTCAACCCGCTTATAAGGTGATTTTCCTGAAGTCCAGAGGGCTGGCCTTATATCAAGGTCTGACTGTAAATGAAAGAAAAACCCTAGGATGGTTGTCTAAAAAAGAGATCATTTGGTTAGAACTTTCGTTTAAACAAAATAACCCTTATAAATTATCAAAATAATTTTGTGCTAAAGTATGAATAAAATGTTTAATGACCATAAATTTAAGCAATCAATGTACATAGTGCTTTGCTTACATTGATTACTCGTTTTATACAAAATATTTTAAAATTTCCAGAAATTGAGAGGCTAAGTGCACATCCAATCAATGGCTTTTAAAATTAAATCTGAAATTTGTTTTTCTTAAATATCACTTGCAGAACTTATCATTTTAGTTTTAGCCCCATTTATATATTTTTTTAACAAGTCATTTCTCCTATTTAAAAAGATGTAAATGAAATTGTTTAAAAGGAATAGAAATATTTAATTTAACACATAAAATTTTTTTAAAGTCTTTCTTACCGGTAGCTACTGTTAAATTGGTTCGGAGAGCTTTGATGGTTTCTTTTGCTTTTCTTAATTCAAATTCTAAAACTGCAATAAAATAATAAGGTTATAAAATTATTGCACACAATTATTTAACAGCAATGTCTACAATGAAAACAAAATACCGAAGAATTTCTTTTCTATAATGAATTATCTGTCAAGGTCAAATGTTACTCATTATGCAAAAATATATTTGAAAGGAATAAAAAGTTTCAAAATAAAACAAATTATACTTTACAGACTGTGTGAGAGAGTACATATGTATATGCTCCTCATACAAATCCAGTTTATGTCGGATCTTCACCAAATTTGGCACAAAAGTACTATGGCATCCAGGAATGGTCATAGAAAGGTTTTTGAACTATAAAAACATTCCAAACCATTCACATTTTAGCTTTAAATTTAATTCCACTTTTAAATCATAAAATTTTTTACCCAATTTGATTAAAATGTAGAAAAGAAAATCCCTTAGTGTTGCAGAAAAAGTGGACTTGCTGAGGAATGTAGATAGTTCAATGAGAAAAATAGACAATTCTGCTAAATTTGTTATTCCTACCAGCATTGTGTTCACTAATGTAAAAACCAAAATCTTCTAATGAAATCTTATGAAAGTATTGAATCTAACAGAAAATGTTTGAAAACCACAGTTACGAAAAAGTAAACAAGAGCGTTTAGAAATGGATCAAGAGCATTCGAGATCGAAATTTGCAGATATCTGGTCCTTTCATTAAAGAGCTGGCATTAGAGTATGTTAGACATTTCAGACATGATAAATTTTAAGCAAGTTCTGGGTAGCTTGACAAGTTTAAAAAAAGGCATGACTTCAAGGAAAAGTTTTTTTCTGTTTTTTTTTCTGGAGAAAGTAGAACTGTATCTGAAGCAACCTGTGATGACTTAGAGAAGCAATGACCTGAAAAAAATCCGAAAAGATTATCAGCTCGATGATATTTTAAATCTTGATGAAATGGGACTCTTCTATACGTGTTTACCCATCAAAACTCTAACTTTTAAAGACGACGACTGTTGTAGAGGCAAGAGCAGTAAGGATAGGATAACTATATTGGTAAGCACTAATATGTGTGACAAAGAAAAACTTCGATTATTGGTAATAATAAAACGTAAAACTAGCATTCAAAAATGTAACGTCTTTAGAGGTTGACTATTGTTCTAATAGAAAGTCATGGATGCCAAGTGAAATTTTTGAAGAGTTGATTTAAAAATAAAATAGAGAAATGTATTGTCAAAATAGAAAAATTACTTTGCTTGTAGACAATTGCTCAACCCATTTGAATGTGTCATCAAAACTATCAAATGCAAATTTGCTCTTTCTTCCCCTGAGCACTACGTCAAAATTACAACTAATAGACCAAAATTACAACCTCGGACAACTCATCGGGACAGCCGAAAGCGAAAAAACAAGTTTACATAAGGTGATTGATCTGAGAATAAGCATGGCAGAGTTATCCAAGGTGTGAGAAAATGATGTTTTGGAATCCACACTAAGAAACTGTTTTGAAAAAGCTGGGTTTGATGTATTGCCAGAAGAGAAGAATTGAAGCGCAAGACCCATTCCGGCAGATCCAACAATCTTGGGAAAATGTGCTCTCCTAAGAGCACATTAAAGACGGTATCCTTCTTAAGGAATTACTGACAGTTGATGATAAGTTAATTGTTGCTGATTATCCTTCAGACGAAGAAATACTATGTTTGATTCATGACTCTGAAAAGGAAATCGAAGAAGCAGAGGGCGTACTAATTGAATCTGAAAACATTTCCAAGGCTTCAATACTTGGAAAATGTTCCTGATGAAATTTTAGTGACTGAATAAATGTGAACATGTACATTTCTGTGATGAACTTTCCGCAAAAACGGCTGTTTAGCAAGATATTTGTAGTTTTTTTTAAATGAAGTGATTATTCTAACCAATTTCTGGATTATTGTTTTTTGGAAGGTATGTAAATGTCAATAACCGCCGTATTCACCGTCAACTCTAACCTCATGGTTTGAAGCGAAACCGGTCTCCAACCTGGAGTTACCCCGGAATTCCTATTCACCATCAACTTTGACTACGCGCAAACAGGTTCCCGAAACCATGCCAGGTCAAGTAACTCAACCAAGCTCCGGAGCAAAGTTAAGGTTTGAGCGCATGCGCAGTACATGTAAACATTAGCAATGGCGGACTGGATGTTGCGAAAATTGGAATATGTTGAGTTTTTAGAGCTTTCTTCGCCTTACACGATCTTGAATTTCTGAAGAGGCTTTACAAAAAAGACAACTTTAGAGTTGTTAAAACTGATAGAAAATTCCATCGCGCATAAAACCTATTTGAACAATGCACTGACCCCAAGAGAACAGTTGCTATTGACATTACGTTTTTTTGCTGTTTTGCGTCCGGATCATTTCAGATTGTTGTAGGGGATCTGTGTAATGTGAGCCAGCCTACAGTTTCTAGAACAGTTGGTGAGCATCACTGATTAACAGATTCGTATTGATGCCTTATTAGACGGAAGAAGAATGTATAAAGGTAAGTTATCATGATCTCTTTTGCTTAGTAATTGCATGTTATCAATCATTTAGCAAATATTCTGCAACAATATTATATAAATTAAGCACAACTTCAGTGCATAGTAAAGGAGAGATGGGGGGGGGGGGCTAAGAAGTACTGATAAAACGACATGTATCGGCACATCTACGTCTGTATATTTTGTTTTAATATCTCCGTAACCGTGTCCTGTTACTGAACACAAAATCCGGTATACTGGCCAGGCCCGTCATATGGGCAATCTGGGGCATAAATTGCCCTTACCCCCCCCCCCCCGATTTTTAGAAATATATTGAATTTAAGCATGCTTTTATGTACTTTTTTGTTTGTTACCTGCAGTAGGAATAGGTATTAAAAATATACCCTCTCCCCGGAAAATTTTGAAATGACGGTCCTGCATCTCGCAAATAAAATTTGTTTTTTACGTATAGAATTTACAGGTTTTGAACACCAGAGCTGTATATCCTGTACGAATAAGTCACACAAGAGACACCAAATATCTGGGAAATCAATATCCGGTTTATTCCTAATTTTAACCTTGCCCCTCCCAATAAGCAAAGTTCTATGTTTTTTTCACATCTTTGACGACCTTTTCATTCATTTCGCTTGTTTACCCACGTTTTCCCTCTCGATTTGGACCGGGTTATCTTAGTTTTTGATTATATTCAAGGTATCTTTGTTACCTACCTACTATTCGAGAGCAGCTCAATGCACGCTGCATTTTTAACTGCACCACTGTGCAAATTCCATCTGGTGGGTGATAGCGGTTATGCCTGAATTTCTACGTTAATGACACCAATCAATAGACCATCGTCATAGGCAGAAGTTAGGTATGTCATAGAACTGAATTACATTATACATAATACTATAAGCACCCATCAAACGTTTTTGTATATAAAAGTTTCAGTATATCTAGGATCATCATTTGGGCTCCCCGGGGAGGGGGGGGACTTGTTTCCCCCCTAACTTAAATACAATGTATTTTTGCATGTGTTTATGTATTTTGTTGATTTTACCTATTGAGTGGTAGCCTTCCGTGGTACCATTCCACAGGTCCGGGGTTCTATTCCCAAGCTGGGCAGGTTGACTCAGCCATCCCTTCAGTAGGGTCGATAAAATGAGGACCAAGCATGCTTGGGAACTAAACACTGGGGATTCCACGTCAGGTCTAGAAAACTGGGATTTGCACAGTAGGCCATGGCCCCCAAAAAGGCTGCTGCGCCACTGACTTTAGTGCGGTGGCCGGAGTAGAATAGCGCCGACAAAGCTATGCGTGTCGTAAGAGGCGACTAAAATAGCCCTATCCGATTCGGGTGACGTAAGGCTTGCTTTGTAGCATGACTATGGCCCCGGATCGGTAAAGCAGGTAGGCAAAGCTCTGTCAGCCCAGCCCTTTATGGCTGGTACTGGTCTGTCAACTGTCAGAGAGTTTGTGGGAGGTTCGAAGGAGGACAGCGACACGGTCTCACCCCCTCATACTGGGGGGTAGTCTGAGATAACCGAAAAGGTTCAGTCAGTATGGCCGTGGTTTGCATTGAGCACCCTTTAATCCCCCCCCCCTATAAAATTTTGAACCGACAAAGCTGCGTTGATCTCTCAAGGCAGGAAAAGTTTTGAGCTTTTGATGCTAAGCAGCTGCCAGTATAGATTAATTCAGTGATATTCAAATTTTGTACTTGAATCATGTTAAGCTTTTCTAATTTTGGCTGCTTGGCACCAGTGAAAGAATTTAATTTTTCTCACGGCATCTTGGTCGTATAACACCTACTTATAATTGTAAACAGGGTAATGTCATATAAGGATAAATTGTTGAATGATTTTTTAAAATTATTATTGTTCCCCCCAACCAGTGGCAAAAGTTAGCATAGGTGACACCCGAGGCGGTTATCAATGGTATGTCCCCACCCCCCTGAAAAAAAGAAAAGCAAAGAAAGAAGAAAGCCCTGCAAAAAAAAAAAAAAAAGGAAAAATACCATTCGTATTCTGTGAGTTATAATATTTAATGTATTTGTTGACAGCGATTGTGTGTGTTTAGCAGTAAAAAAACCGATTTGAATATTTTTGTAATTAAACCTTTTCTCAACTAAAAGTAGAAAAGAAAATGAAAGAAAAAAATATCCAGTTCAAGATATTTGTTCCATTATATGGAGCTGTTAAAGGTTTAAATTTTAAAGGTTTTTATGAAAAGAAATGTGCTGTAAATATTTTATATATTTTTCTAGCAGTTAGCATGAAATTTTAAGTATATTTTTAAATTTTTTTTGGCTCATTGCTTAGCCTTTTCAAACTCATTTTGAAATTGTTGTATAAGAAAATAATACGTGTAACCATGAATAATTTCTTCAACTTGTATTTTTCATCCTTTCAGAGTGTTTATTTTATGAATAAAAGCTGTTTTTTTCCTTGAAAGTTTTAATCACTTTTTCAACAAAATCACATGTACTTACTGCAAATAAGAAATCAGTGCTAATGCATTGTTATGGGCTATAAATAAGTATTTATAAGTGCATTGCCCCTTTTTATAAAGGCATACCTGTGTTTTTTGACAATATTATGTTTAACCATGGGGGAAAAAATCCAAAAATTATAATGTAAATTTGATTTATTTAAATATATATTCTTCAAATATTGTAAGCAAATAACTTTTCATTTCAGGTGATCCTGAGCCAGAATTAGATGAAGAGCTGCAGGGCCTCTTTGATGATGTTTCATCACAAATGGATGTATTAATTGCAAGTAACAGCAATGGTACATCTGATGGCTTTGCAAAAAGAAATTTAACTGTACAAAATTTTTCTCATAAATGTTCAAAATTTTTTCTTAACTTAAATGTTTGGAATTTAATTGTTCAAATTTTTTTCTTAAAATGTTCGAAATTTAATTGTTCAAATTTATTTTCTCTTAGTTCAAAAATTGTCCAGCAAAATATGTTTTATTCTACCCTTTTTGTCATAATATTCCAGATTTTTTATATTAATTTTATTTTCTTTCTCATCCAGAACATTTCCTTGTTACCCATTATTTTAGAAGTTGCAAGTTGTTTTAATTATGTAAACTTTACTAGGACTATTTGAAATACTGATTTGTATCCAAAACAAATATGTGACCTGACATAGAAAATTTTGCAGGTTACTTGGTGCTTTGAATTAATCTTTTAAGTGTTCATAAATTGGATTGCCCTCCCTTTTTAATTTTATTAACTAGTATTGTTCAATGATTTCTTTGTCACTTTTGTGTGTTTCCGATAATGTTTTTCTCTCGGGAGCTATTACTTCATTAAAGATTTTGAAACTTTATCATGATTCCTAATTGAACAGAAATACCAAACAATGGGGGGTAATATATCTTTAGTATTTTTATTTATTTTTCTCTCTCCTTGTTGCTTTTTGATATAATTTTATTCTACTTTAAAGTGTACATGTATATACTGAACATTTAACATGAGTCCTGATTTTTTTTGCCAAGGTTATTTCTGGGCCTGCGAAGTTCATGTGAAATATTTTGATTTATGTATGTCGAATAAAATAAACTTGTTGACCTTTACCATGTGTTTTATGTCATTGACCAATTTACATTTGCTTGTATATTCTTTTCTTTTTTTTTTTTTAATTTAACAAAGGTTTTGAATATGTGAAAAGCTTCTTTTAAAAGAAAAACATCTGAAATGAATTCATAATGCTAATGGCAGTTTTGCGTTTAAAGGTAAACTGCAAGGTATTTGCATTAGAAAAAGGGTTCTTGTTAACCCCAAATCACATAATTTTGAATTGCCATTTCATGCAGTTGTAAGACTTAAACCAAATTTTTACTGTACTTTGCCAATGCAAAGTGATTGTAAGAATAAAATATTTACAATAGTTATAATTGAAATTGTTGTATCTTGACGTGATTGCGATGTTTGGCACAAATACAACAAATATAATTTATTACGAAAAGTGGGTTATTTATTATACATATTTACAAGACATTTAAGAAATGCTAACTACACTGGCGAAGGCCGTTAATCGACTCTCAATTCTGTAGAACGAGATGTGGCTCGGAAAACGTCGGGCTGTTGCCAACATCTTCTCCTTTTAAGTCATGACATAGTCCTTGAATCTTTCAGGACGTTTGATGGTTCTTTGTGGTCTGGTCCGCAAAGTTGTTGAAGTGTCGGGTGGAGTAACAAACTCACTCAATAGAGATTCATCTATTTCTGATCTCTCAGTTATGAAATTGAACCATGTGTCCTGCTGCAGCGAATCAGAGGCTCAGAACTCGTCAACAAATGGATTTGAATTAGGACATGGTGTTGTACTTGCTTCATACCGATAGCGTAGTTGGTTGCGTTGCATGAGAGCGAACGAGTCGTATTCTGTCATTCGACTCAAGAAACACATTGTAAAGGACATTCCCCTTACGTTCTGCTATTTTTCCTGGCTCCCATTTCCAGTTGTTATTTGAGTACACTTTAGCATAAACTAAATCACCTTCTTTGAAGAATCTATTTTCTGCGCCATGATGTTTATTAAACTGAAAATTTTGTTTTTCATTCATTTTGGCAGCTGTGTCGTCAGAGGGACGAATCAAGTCCAAAACTGTTCTCAGTTTTCTTCCAAGCATCAGTTCGGCAGGTGATTTATTTCCGATATATTTGTTTGGTGTGTACCGGTAAGTAAATAGAAATGTATTAAGAGCAGCTTGTAGATCTCCCTCTTGCTGAATTTTCTTAATACCTCTTTTGAAAGTGTCTACAAAAATCTCTGCTTGACCGTTTGATTGAGGATGATGTGGAGGTATTCTATAGTGCTGTATACCATTTTTCTTGCAGAAATCATCAAAAAGATTACTTGTGAACTAAGTACCGTTGTCAGAAACTATAATTTTTGGCACTCCATATCTGGCACAAGTTTGTTCGATAAATTTCAATGTTGTAGATGCAGTGATTGTTTTCGTAATGAAGATTTCAGGCCATTTGCTATTTGCATCTATGATGAGCAGGAAGTAATAACCATCTATTGGACCTGTGTAGTCGATATGAATTCTTTCAAATGGTTCTTTTGCTAATGGCCAAGAACGCAGTAATGTCTTGGTTGGTGATTTTCGAGAAGTTTGGCATGAATGACACGTTTTGACGTAAGTTTCAATGTCCTTGTCTATTGAAGGCCAAAAAACGTAACTTCTAGAATATGACTTCATGCGTTCCATTCCAGGATGTCCTTTGTGCAATTCTTTTAGAATTCTGCTTCGAAATTTATCTGGAATAATGACTCATTCACCAAACATTAGGCATCCTTTCACAACTGATAGAGAATCTTTTCTGTTAAAATATGGTCAAATCTCTTTGGGAATTTGATTTTTATGTGATGGCCAACCATGGTCAAGAAACTCTATAACTTTTTGAGCGACTTCATCTTTCTTAATTTCTTCCTGGATAGATTTGTGTGTGATGTTGACTGAATTAACTGAATCTTCCAAAATTTGATTTACTGTTGTTTCCAGATGAACTGAGGCAATGACGATTTCCTCCTCTGGTTGGATTTTGGAATTAATCAGTCTTGATAATATATCTGCGTAACCAAAAGAATCAGTGGAAATATATCTAATTTTGAAATTGTAGGCCAATAAGATACAAGCCCATCTTTGAAGTCTATTTGCAGTATGAGCGGGAATACCTTTTGATGATCCAAAAATGCGTAACAGAGGCTGATGATCAGTTTCCAGAATAAACTCCCGACCATAGATCATTTTGTGGAATTTTGTTACGGCAAAAATTAATGCAAGTCTTTCTTTTTCTATTTGACTGTATTTTTGCTCTGTAGCTGACAAAGTTCGTGAAGCGTGAAAAATTGCTTTTCTTGAACCGTCTGGAAATTCGTGATGTATTACAGCTCCAATTCCAGTATTACATGCGTCAGCTGCTACAATGATTGGCAATTCTGGATTATAGTGAGTCAAAAGAAGATCACTTTGCAAAATTTTCTTGATGTCATCAAAAGATTTGTCGCATTGCTTAGTCCAATCCCACTCAATATCTTTACGAAGAAGATTATCTAATGGTTGTCTGAGTTGCTGAAGTCTGTGTACAAATTTTCCATAATAATTTATAGCTCCCAATAAAGATCGTAACTCAGAAATGTTCTTTGGAACAGGCATTTTTTTAATAGCTTGAATTTTCTTTGGATTTGGAAGAAGTCCATTTCCATCTATTACGTGCCCTAAAAATTCAATTTGGGGTAAAAACAGTTGACATTTTTCAGGACGCACTACAAAACCGTAGTCCTCAAGCCTTGCAAAAAGTTCTTTTAAATGCCGTTTATGCTCAGAAACAGATTTGCTTGCGACCATCAAGATAAGCACTGGTGTTTTTAAGACCAGAAATCATAGCATCAATAATTTTCTGAAATTCTCCAGGTGCTGGTTTTACTCCAAAAGGCAATCTATTAAATTTATAAAGACCTTTATGAGTGTTTATGGTAAGCAATTTACCTGAATGTTCATCTACTTCAACTTGGAAATAGGCATCGGACAAATCTATCACACTGAAAATACAATTTCCAGCTAAGTTTGCAAAAATATCCTCTGGAACAGGTAACGGATGATTGTTCGATTGTAATGCATCATTCAGTCTTGTTGAGTAATCTGCACATATACGTAATTTTCCATTAGGCTTCTTGACTACTACGATAGGTGCTGCCCATGCTGAATAGTCAATTGGTGAAATTATTCCTAACTTTTCCAATCTATCTAACTCTTCTTCAATTTTTGGAAGTGCTGCATAAGACACTGGTCTCTTGTTTCTAAAAATTGGTTGAACACCATCTTTTAACTGTAGTGTTACCTTCGTTTTTGTACAACGACCTAATTCTGTCGAAAACACTGCAGGGAAATCCTTGACAAGTTGCGTATTAAAATTTTCGTCCGATACAGAGCGGACACTGCAACATATTGAAGACATCGGAACATCCCACAAGTTGAAAAGTTCTATCCATTGTATTCCAAATAAATTAAGATTTGGCACTTCTGTCACGAAACAAGTTCCAGTTTTTGTAGTATCGTTAATTGTAATTTCGCAGTCAAATTTATGAGTTAGTTTTACTGGATTACCAGATGCACTGTTGGCAGAAAATTTGGTTTTGTTCGCCATAGGTTTTCCTATTTGTTCCCATGTACTTTCAGAAATAATGGTGATGTCAGAAGCTGTGTCGAATTGTAATCTAACCAATTCATTATTTATTTTAACTGTAATGTATTTCCTTTTATCTTCGAAAGAAATTTTATTAACAGCAAAAAGGGCTTCAGTATTTGGCGAAAACGTCGTTATTTCCTTTTGCACCTGTCTAGTCGTGATCGCTTGAATAGTTGGCGAAAAATTCTTTTCGCCAACTTTCTTTTTCCCTCGTCTAGTCGGAATTGCTTGGCGACCGCTATTACAATATCCTTCTTTATGTCCTATTCTATGACATTTTTGGCATTCATGCTTCGAATAAGTACAGTTCTTTGCGAAATGCATTTCACCACAAAACCAACAAGGATATCTTGGCGACTTTAGTCCGCCGTTATCTTGCTTTGGCGATGACGCACCACGCTTGGCGTAATTCTTTCCAAACTTAAAATCAGACGATTTTACAGTGCGGGATTCTCCAAATTTTTCCTCGCCAAATTTTGCAAGTTTTTCATTTGAAACTTTGTTAATTGATGATTTTGCGGGGGTGAACTGTTGTATCATCGCTGCGTCTTCTTTTAATGAAGTGAAAGCTTGGCATTCTTCTACCAATTTACGAATGTCAATTGGCGATGTGGCAGATTGTTTATCCATTAATTGTAGCAATCTGGCACAAATTTCAAAATGCTTTGGCGCGTTAAGACCGCTGATAAAAATAAGACACTTGAATTGTTCTACATCGAGTTGATTATACTCAATATCTTCGCATTTTTTATTAACAATGCCTGCATATGTGGCGAAATCATCCCAGTCATTCTTTTTAATTTGAAGACAGTTAAACCTTTCATGAAATACTGACTGTTTGGGACTAAGAATAGATTTCAGCTGGCTAACTGTATCGTTAAATGACACATCTTTGAATTTCTTTGGAAGAATGTAATTGATATATTTATTGTAAGATGCTAGGTCTAACTTACGTAGAAGCAATCTTACCTTTGCGGCGTCATCCAATTTAGCTGCATCGGTAATGAAAGTTTCTTCATACCGTGTGTACCACTTATCGAACGACAGTCCACTTTCTGCGTCATAAACAAAATCACTGATTCCATTAGCCAAAGTTTCCATTAAAAACTCAATATTATCTGCTGCATTTGAAACTGCAGTTGTTGAGGAACTTTGACGACTGGTTTCTTCCAAAAGTTCAAGTCGTTTATTTGTTGAGATTACCAAAGCCGTCAGCTGCTGTAACAAATCTTCGGTTGTAGCCATTTCTTACCGCTTGCTGATTCTTCGAGACTTTTAAATGTAAAAGATTCTTGAAAATCCTCGTCGCCACGTTGTTGTATCTTGACGTGATTGCGATGTTTGGCACAAATACAACAAATATAATTTATTACGAAAAGTGGGTTATTTATTATACATATTTACAAGACATTTAAGAAATGCTAACTACACCGGCGACGGCCGTTAATCGACTCTCAATTCTGTAGAACGAGATGTGGCTCGGAAAACGTCGGGCTGTTGCCAACAGAAATCAAATGCATTTTTTTAAATACTCTCATGAATTTAATGCAAGGCCATAGCCAGATTTTTTTTTTGGGGGGGAGGGGAAGCTTTGAAACAGGTATGTCGAGGAAAGTTTCAGGGAGGAATATATGCTACACTGCGAAAATTTTCGGGGGGGGGGGGGGCATCCCTGGTTACAGCCTTGATTTAATGAAAGAATATTCAAATAAAAATTTAAAAGATACAATAATACACTACTGCTTGGTTCATAATGATGCATTTCTATATTATATATATATATCGCTTGTGAATGGTACATTTCTAATGTCAGAAAGAGATATATTACAATGATAAAATTAGTTATAATTTCCTCCTCGTTAAATATATATATTTTTTCATTTTCCGAAAGAAATTTTATTGGATTCTTTACTTTTCAATATTTTTAAATTTTTTCCACGAGTGCTAGAAGTAATACCTTCTCAAACAGGCTAAAAACCACTCATGTTTTATTCATCGCTATATCGCAGAGAACTGGAATTTTTAAAAACGGGAAACGAAATGTACACTGCGCGGCAAAAAAGCATGAAGAAAATCATGTGATAGTTTTGACCAATAACGGGCCTGTGTACGTTCCCACATGGCGTCGAGTTGACTAACTTCGTGGTTGGAAAACCCCAGGTTGATTTTCCTCCGTGAATACCGATTTTTTAATTTCGCAGCGCTGAGCCCCAACTCCGAGTTAACGGATCTCGTGGTTTCACAC
This sequence comes from Octonoba sinensis, assembly GCA_038502835.1. Lineage (NCBI taxonomy): Eukaryota > Metazoa > Arthropoda > Arachnida > Araneae > Uloboridae > Octonoba > Octonoba sinensis. Next base: position 71,080,723 of record CM076604.1, read on the forward strand.
GTGGAGTTAGGTTGACGGTGAATATGGCGGTAAATCTTTCATATTAATTCATTTTTAATTATTAACTTTCATTTAATATAATTAGCATAAAAATAGAAATGGAATTTTGCAAACGGCAATTATCTTTCATTTTAATCTTTAGAAGAAATTATGATCAAACCAAGATTGTTTATATATATATATCAAAATTTCTGTAGATCGAATTTTGGCAGTTTGCTACTTCGATATATATGGAGGTTTGCCTGTTATTTATATTATGTAGTTGCACCAGTAGATTGTTATAGATTACATAATCATAAGTCTTTATTTACTAATACATAAGAGCAAAAATATATGCTAACAACTTGTAGAAATTTTCTAAATGAATAGCATTGTAGAAAGTTCAAAGAAAGTAGAAATCATATCTTATTTTCTTACCTGCTACTCTTTCATCCACTTGTCGTTCCCCATCATCTGAATACCTTGTAAAATCTAATGAGTCAAAAGTTTGCACACTTGATGTTCTTGCTACACAGAAACAAATTTTCTTTAATAATTACTTGTAACTCATTTTAAAAATTAATGTATTTAACTTAATATTACTGAATATTAAAACATTTACAAATCCATCAATATCAGGGTTTAATTTTTAAAAAAAGTCAGGGAGCCCTACATTCTCCAGATTTCATTTTCAAAATGTAAATACTCTGAATTATATCTAATATGCAAAAATTCACATAAAATTGAAAAGTGCTAGAGCAGAGATCATATGAACTCCCATGCAAAAAACGTTCTGATCAATATCTATACACAAAGCGGTTATAAAAACAACTCTTTCATAACGTTTCAACTTAATTAACCTTGTTGAACACAAAATATTTATAAAATAAATCGAGAATTTCTAAGTCAGATGGAATTGGGGGAAGCCAAAAATCCTTTATAGGATATGAAAAGATTTCTTTTCACAAAATATTAAAATAAATACATACTTGACAAAATAAGGATCCCCCTCCCAAAACCCTCCTATTGTGTGAGTGCAATATGTATAATAGAGTATAACTTTGATTTAATTTCCTCAAATTTGTGATAGATTTCAAAAGTCTCATGTGAAGTTGATAAATGTTATCTTTCTCCGATTTAACCATCTCCTTGATTTAACCAGCCAATTGATAATTGTTAAGGGATTTTATACACATATGTATGACATACTTAATATAGCAAATACTTGAGCAAAAACAAAAGCAGCACATACTTGGAATTTTATGATAACTTCATTTTTAAATAGAACTAAGAAAAAGTGTTAAATAGAAACTATTTCAAGTTTCTTTTTTGAAGCATTTCCATAACTTTTTAACTGTCTATTCATTCAACAGCTATGCAAAAAAAGAAATAAATTCCTTGAATATATTTGGCAATGAAGCATTTAATACTATGCGTTATTATATTTATTCAATAATAATCATGCAGCATTAGATTTCACTTTCTTTCATTTCAGCTTGGGTAAATTAAGCTGTTGTTTCTGAATAATTTATGTGTTATTTCAAGATTGTTGCCACATGATATGTATCAGCGGTGTAGTCGAGGGGGTACGCAGGGGGACGGCGTCCCCCTACCTTTTTACTTTAATACAAGCGTCCCCCCAAACTTTTTACATTTTAACATAAGCGTCCCCCCACATTTGATTTCAATTGCTTATCTCCTTATGTATAAACGTCCCCCCAACTTTTTTTCAGGACTACACCACTGATATGTATTGAAAAAAGAAAAAAAAAATAATAATAAGTTAAATGAAATTGGGCTTCATTATGTATTCCAGATGTTCATTTGATGATTCATTCGAGATTGTTTTTTATAATATACATAATAAGACACAATTTTATGTGAATTTTCACATATAAGATGGAATTAATACCGTTTACATATTAAAATAAGTTCCGAAGGTTAAGGGATCTAACACCTCTTAGTTAGAACTTAACCCCTGCTTGTAAGTGCTTTCTAAATAATTATTAGAAAATCCCAAGAATTCTTCTGGGTAATTAACTTTTTTTTACTTTTTACAAGGAGGGCCATTTCACAGTATTTTCTAAAAATGTAGAGTCCGCAACATGACACTTTTTTTTGTTATAATTAAATAATTTAGTTTAATTATCACTAAATTTTATTTTCAAATAATGTGCTCAACATATTATTTGAAAATAAAATTTGGTGACAATTAAACTATAAATTACGTAGTTATAGCAAAAAAAGTGTCATGTTGCGGACTCTACGTTTGGACAAAATACTGTGAAATGTCCCAGGAGACTTTCTTATTATTAAGTTATTGTTTGAGGATTAGAGCTTGCATAGAAGTTTTAATTTTCTATGTTATTTTGAGAAAAACTTTAGTATTTAAATTCAGTTAATTAGCAAGTAGGGAGATACACTACTATGCACCTATTGAAAGAAATTTCCTCCAAGATTTTTTTATTAGCCTGCTTAAAATTTTATGGTTATTTTTAATGCAAAAATATACCAAAGGAAACACTTCGTCCATGGTGTTTTTTAACAAAATGTAAAAATTCAAGTATATCAAAAATCAGAATCTGGAGTTTCTTTATTGGCATCAGAATCATCAAAATTTTTAGCACACACACATTGTCCCTTTACAAATACTATATAAAACCCATATTTTATGATAAATAAGTGAGCATGCTACTTACTATTCATATATTGAAAATAGATTAGCCTAAATTATAAAAGATTTAAATGCATCTTTTTTTTAAAGAGGACATACTGCAGGACCCCCTCCCCCCCCCTCTCACAGCAATGGCGCAGCCCCCTAAAATACGTACGGAACCACACCAAATCGGCCAAACAGCCGACCAAATCTTCACCAAAATGATGCCCCCCCCCCCCCCCGGAAGGCATCCCTGCATACTGTTCTTAAAAATACATTAATAAACAGATTAACTATCTTCATTAAAAAATTTTATAATAATCTCTAAATCACTTGACTACTATTTTATAAAAAGCCTTCAGTGTATCATTTCTGGATGAACCCTGCTGCATGATTGTTCTGATTCTGATGTCTTGAGTAACTTTCCTAATATTTCCCCCCTTTAAATATTAAGTTAATCCATCACTTTAACTCACATTGATACCTATACCCGAAACTTCTTACAAAAAACTGCCTAAATAGTTCTATTCTAGTAAAATAAATATGTAACCAGAAACATTCAAAACAGAAAGGGGCGGATATTAAAAATATACGTTAAGCATAAGAAGCATATATTATTTAACCTACGTAACACAGGTGAAGTATCGGTCTCTTGCAAATGTTTTTCGAAATTCCCAGGGTTTGAAAAGTAATCTCTAAGTCTAGGTAATTCTCTGCCACTCTCAACGAGTTCTGTATGGAATTCAAGAGCAGTTAGAATAAAATTATGTTTCAAAAGTTTAGTAGCGAGTTTATCAAGGGTACTTTCTTTTAAATCTTCAGTTTCAGTCTTTATATTCGTTGTGCTATCATAACTGTTGCAATTAAATCCTAAAACAGCACTTTGGTTCACATTATCTTCAGCTGATTCCAAATCGTCTAAATCAGCCATGTTTACAAATACAATTTCATCAGAGTTCGCGTTTTCAGTTTCACGGCAGAACACAGTTAATGGCGAAAGAAAAATCTGGGCTTTACTAGTAAACTACGATAAATTAATTTTGTTTTAGAAAATGATAGGAACTATGATTTTTTGCATTTTAAAATTCCTGCTGAGTGTTTTCTACATCGTATTTGTTTCATAGGGCTTTGCAATCACAAATACTATCTCAATAAAAAACCTCAAAATTGATTCGTACGCAATTTCTGCATGTACTACAAAATTAAAGAAAATGCATATTATTTCTTGTATCTGTAGGGAAATAAGAAATATCTACTTAAAAAACGTTTTTCGGGTCTCAGAAATCTTTTGAAGAAAAGATCTGTATCATTATATTACATCATATTTCAGCCAATGGCGCCTCGCCAAGTTTTGACAGCTCTGACGTCACACATCGAAGTAAACAGAAACAGAAGCTTGGGGAAGGGCATCTGTTCGCTCAGCTGAGAGGCGAAGCTTGGATCATCATCGATCGAAAGTGTCCTTACGAAGAAATTATTTAAGTAATCTCTGCAATATAAATCCAATCAACCTTTATCAAGCTAAAGGTAAACACATTGTTTCCTTTTCTTGTCTTTTAAAATAATTCTCATGCATTTTAAAGAAATAAATTTCATGATTTGGAGAATGTAAATATTGACATTTAGGACAGTCCAATAATATTTACTAAAACAATAAATGTGGGTGAAAAAACGTATAAAACTTCAAAAAAATGAAATAAATAAATAAGAGAAAGACTGCCTATATTGCACATTTAAGATAGGTGAAAAAATTTTAGTCAATTAATTAAAATTTCCATCTCTCTTTCGCACTAAATATAAATTATATCCGCATTTCTTCCCCAAGCTATAATAATTAAGTATACATATATTTAATAAACTTTTGGTGCAAAATTTTTGTATGCGTAAAAATTTTACCAAACCTGAAGTTACAGCCTGTAAAACATTTTCGTGTAAAATAATAGGTCGGTAATTAGAAATAAAAGAGATTGAAATGAAATGATAAAATTTGAGATTACACTAATGTATGAAAAGAACATCATCAATATCTGATTTCTGCTATTTTTCAATGAAATTCTAATATTTTTGTTGATGAGCAAAAGATTGCCTTTGATATTCACTGTTAAGAAATAACTTCAATGGTCTCTTAATGTGTTTTTGAATTAATTAGTTTGGATGAAAGGCTTTTAAAAATTATATGTTTAACAGAATGAAATTTAAAAAATATATGAAAATTATCAGGGATCTGGAGCGGAGCAGTGGAGCAACGAGGTTTTGCTCGAAACTGGAGCAAGTAGTAGCAAAAAAATTTGCTGCACTCCAATTCTCGGATTTTTTTAAAAAACTTTTTTCTCATATAAAAAATATACTAAAAAGGAGTTAACTAATATACTTTATTAAAATTATTCGGAGCATGGAGCAGAGCTGGAGCGTAGCAACTCAAAAAAAAAAAAAATGGCTACTCCAGATTTCTGATTGTCTAATTAGTTACATGAATCCGTTATTTTATGATAGCTATATTGTTTCTTGACTTGGCTATAAGTTGTTACAATTAGCTACCTTAAATTAAATTTCGCGCAAATGCTTATTTTCTGTTATGTGTATGCGCAATGAAGAACGTTAAAAAACATAACTATCAAAAAATAATGAATAAATTTTGAAGACAAATTTCTCAATGGGAGTATTTCATAGTGTAATTGTGTTTCATGCAGCGAATCATTCAAGCTGCGCGGTAGCGATGACTACGAAAACATTGGGGACCATTTAAATATTGCGCTATTTGATAACAGAAAAGGGGGGTGGAGGCTATTAATTTTACTTTTAGCAAAGTGTACGATTTAAAATTTCGGAAATTTCCTTTTCTCTTTTATCCAGTGCAAATAATGTTTTCATCGCTTCAACCTTCTATTTCTATTCTTTTATTAAAAGAAAAAAAATTATATACTTAAAATTGTCTTTGACTGGCAAATTACCTATTAAAATGAAAGACTTATACTTTCTGCGTTTTTCTGCTACTTATTTATCTTTAAACAACTTCAAGTCCAATTTTATTTAATACGTCTCTCTTATTTATGCGTCTTTTTTTTTTTTTTTTTGATCGGTCCCTTGCGTCGGCGTATAATAAACGATTATTGTATTTACACACTGAAAAGAATAAATTATTTTTAAAAAATGCATAAAAAAGAAAATCTACTTCTAAAAAGGATTCAGTTGAAAATTAAAACTACAATTCATATAAAAATTAAGCACAAAAATTGCAGACACTTGTCTTGAGGTTACTAGTAACCTCTTTTGCATTGAAAGATACCTCGAAACACATGTCTGCAATTTTTGTGCTTAATTTTAAGATTTTTTTTATTTTGTTGCACAAATGTTTACTTTTTATTAGGGATGTAACGAATAGTGATTCCGAATATTCGGTCCTTTCTTCTAGGCCGAAGCCGAATATTCGGCGGCCGAATATTAAAATTTCTACAAAATCGTTGTAATAGAAAGTATTTGTCAAATTTAAAATTATTCACAGAGTCAAACACCAATTACCCACAATCTATGATTTATGATTTAATTCTGTTTGTTAAGAATTTAGAACTATTTAAAATTAATCTATTTTCACTATTGTTTTGAATGTAATAAAACTAAGAATTTCACCCACAAGAAAAATATAAATGACAGGTTTTACGGTAGTAAGCATTAGCATTAGTTTACTAATTATTTAATTGCAATGAAAGAAATACTAGTGTTTAGGGAACTTTTACTTTGCTCAAAACTGTTTTATGAAGACATTTTAAAAGTTATAAAAGTTAATATTTTTATTTTATGGGATTTTTTACATACCTATTTTTAAAAGATCTATTAAAACTTAATGCGCTTAACTGGGATATGTTTTTATTTTCAAAAACCCCAATAACTTATGCTATCTAAATATTCATGATATATTCTGGGCTTTTCACATTTCGCTCTAACCCAATATTCACAATAAATCAGTCTACCGAAACAAAGTATGGCTTCCACTTTGTTAATAATAACAAAATGAATTCATCATATTCTCCATTATAACTAACTATTGGCAGCTTTTGGGAGCAAATGCTAAATATAAAATACAATATTACAACTTTAAAATGTGTTTCTGCTCAGTCAAGCCTAAAACAAGATTTAAAAAAAGTAGTTTATTTTAAGTTATTTTTATTTATTAAAACTATAGTGGACTTGCAATAATTATAATACAATTTTAAATGTTTAAAATCTACTAATTTCTCTATTTTTTTTACTTTTTTACTGCAGCAGAACTATTCGGCCGAATAGTCCATCAATATTCGGCCAGGCAGAATTTTACTTTACCCAGTATTCGGCCAGGCCGAATATTCGGTTGGGTGATGAAATGACTATTCGGCCAGGCCGAATACCGAATAGTGGCCGAATATTCGTTACATCCCTACTTTTTATTGCAACTCATATGTTACAAATTGTGCTAAAAATTAAAAAACGAAATTAATTTTCTAAACAACATCAACACTATTTATAAGGAAATTGTTTGAAGTGGGAGCAGAACTTATTCATAAACGCATGTATATAACTGCAGTAAAACCCGCTTAATGGAATATCGGTTAACCCCTTCCTTCTCGCTCCCGTGAAAATGACGGGGTGAAGTTTCGCTCTCTATTTCTTGCTCCCGTGATATTTCCGGGCTGGAGTGTTTAAAACTTCAAAGTAAAAACAAATCAAAAATTAAGAATGAATATATATATTGTTCATACACATATTTTTATATAATTTTCAGGGATAAAAAAAGAGGCACTTTTATGATCGTTTTCTTGAAAATTAACCGATCGTGAAGGGGTTCAAAGACTATCCCACTTAATGTAATGAATTTTCAGTGTACCAAACTATAGTATATTGTTTCTGCGATCCCGGATAATGAAACATCTCTTATTAGAGTAATTTTTCGTGGCAAAGTGGCTACTCAAATATTAATATAATTTTAACATATAATTTTGTTTTGATGTCGTTTTTTCCCCCAAAACATTTTTGCGACTTATTGTATACTATTTATATACATGTTTTTAAATAAGCAAGGCGTAGAATCGCTTACAATCGTTTTAAATCTCTAATATTTATACCTTTTTGCTCCCAAGCAAATGCATTACTGTGTTCCGTTTCGTTCACATAATTATAATGCTGGACATGCTATCTTAAAAGAATATGCTCACAGTTTCGAGTTAGAAACAGTATCATTAATAGTACTATTATACTTAGAATTTTGAAAAAAAGGGCGGGGAGGTGTCTAAATAAGTGGTGAGTGTCTCAATCCTTTCTACGGTTTCTTATTATTTGTGGAGAAGCAAAGGAAATAGAAAAAAAAGATGAATATTCTTTCGAATATTGTTCTTGCAGTAGGTACAAAAAAGGAGCTTCCAAAATAAATAAATAAATCTTCAATGTTTGTGCCACAAAGCAGGACATAAACAAAAAATGCGTTGACCTTGAACCCCTTAACTCGGCGTTTCCCAAACTTGGCACCCTTCAAAGAAATTGAATTTTCTCGCGGCACCCTGGTCCTATAATATTTGGCGTAGGAACAAAGAGGATTTGTTATTATGAGTGCTTCGCGCCACCCCTCATTTTTCAGTGACACCCTAGGATGCCGCGGCACCCAGTTTGGGGACCTCTGCCTTAACTGGTCAATTTTTGATCAGGGATCTTCATTTAAAAAGAAAAAAAAAAAAAAAAATTTTTTTTTGTCGCATATAATTAAATATCAAACTTGATATAAAAGAAAATAAAAGATTTTTTTTCTTATTTTTTTCAATAATGAATTTAAACATTTTTTATTTTTTTATAAGTTTGGAGTACAAATGTCCCTAAATGTTTGCTTTTTCGCAATTGCAGGGTATGTACAATGAAGACTGTTCTACATATATCACGAAAAACTATTTAGAAAAACACTTTCCATGTATTAAAAAGTTTTTTTTTTATGTTTTCTTTCTTTTTTTCTCTCCTTTTTATTCGATAATTGTCTTCATTTTGCTTCATTTCATATATACTCTGTAATTTGTAAAACGTTAATATTTTGGGACATTTTTTTCAATCTTATATAGATAGCTAAAGAAAGCTTTTTATAATGAACATTTCTCGTAAAAAATTTAAGAGTTAAGGAGTTAATACTAAAAACCTTCTTTCAATCAATTCACAGTAAGGCCAATCAAAATAAGAAAGGAGGGCCCTACCCCTCATAACTTTGAGAACATGGATTTTGTTTCATAAGGAGAAGATACTCTTTGCCCCTCTCCCATGGAAAATTTGAAGTAACAGGTCCAACATCTTTATATTACGCAAAGAAATATGAAGAGAATTTGCTGGAAATTAAAAGAAAGGATCGAAGGAAACTTATAACTTGTAATTAACATAGAATCTATGTTAGTTTCTTTCGATAAGAAACCAAACTATTTAGTTATCGTCGGGGCTCAGATAAAGGCTTTAAGTCTACAAAAAAATTCGGAGGAGTCCGACTTCCGCCCCTTTTTATGTGGTCTCTTAATTTTTTGAACCAGCTCCCAGATGAGAGACCGTCACCTGCGTTTGGCCCCCCAGAGGTATCGTTTCACTTGGAGGACATTGGAGCCACGACGGCTTTAACGTGCACCAGCTCCCTTTAGCGTACACGGTCCACAGCAACCAGCCGCGAGAGGTTGTCACCCTCCCAAACACTAACCTCGGTCGATGTTGCTTCACTTTCGGTGTTCTGCTCGAACCGAGCTTCTACCGACTGGTCCACTGCGGGTCATATCATGATATAACTCAATTAAGTTAAAAATCACCACTAGATCTACAATAGGAGTCAGGGGAGTTATAATGATTTTTAGTGCTTTTCGCAAATATTCGGAAGTTTTATTGGCAATATCTCAAAACTAGACTTTTGGACTTAGTGTCTTTCACGTCGACGATGAGAGAGTCAAGCGTTTGAAATGTTGTTGAACCGCTTGTAATTCGAAAAAATGATAATCGGTGAACCTCTACAGAATAGGAACTGTATCCTCCTGGCACCAAACGTTACAGAAAGCTTCCGTAGCCAATGCTAGGTATGAATTGGTCTACTAAACAAATATTTTGTAGTTTGTAGGAATTTCGTAGAACTTCAATATGAATCAAAACCTCATACTCAGTGCGTACTAGGAAACAGAGAGAGAAGACCTTCTAGCCAGGACTGGATTGGATGATGGTTGAAAATGATGATGATAATATAAATATGGGTGTGTCTTTGTGTGTATATTTAATTGGTATCCGCTATGCAGTGGCAAAGCTCTCCATAGGACTCGAATATTTCCAGATCAGAAAACGTTTAAAGAGTATTATTGTTAAGTTAACATAAACATTGAGAAATCAGAAGAAAAGAAAAGAAAAACTAAGCTAGCGGAGAGGCATTCTGCCGTCCTAAGCACAAATGTGGTATCTGAATCTTAGTTCGAAACGAGATATTGACGATTAAAGCGTCATGCACTTGATTCAGATAAAAAATTTTCAGAAATTTTTAAAAAATATTTCTCATTCATATGACCACAAATCATCGCATTTAAGTAAAATAAGTGACAAAGAACCAGCTAAGGGCAATAACTCACCAAAATTTCCCCAAAAAAGCGCAGATACGACTTTTGTGCTCATCACGTCAGCATTACTATTGCGAAAGGCATTTAAAACGGTTTCATTATTGGTACTGATTGCCTTTACAAACAATACATTGTCCGAGACCAATAAGTTTCATTTTGAAATTACTATCTCGTTCCCCATAGCAAATGACCCCAAAGTATGTTTTTTGAATTAGTTTCACTCTCTCCCCCCGTCCTCCCCCAACAATGACACTCAATCGCACGCGAACAGTCGGGAAAAAAAAAAAAAGAAAAAAGAAAAATGGTTCCAGTTCGCTGCCTGCATTGAGGTTAGTAAACTCGTAGAACGCTGATTGTGCTCAACGATCCCCCATATGGTTAAGAGAGGATCTCCAACGTTTAGGCACGCTTACTCGACGATGGATTAATTATTGATTTCCGACTGGCATAAAAAAAAAGACAGCTCCTAGGGTAGGCGACCCGTGTCACCGCCTAGAATAATAGTTTTATGGGCAGGCATGTTTTGCAATGTCAAAATTAAAAAAAGGTACATCTTAAAATAATAATAATAATATTCCGCCCACTGTGATAATAAAAAAAAATATACAAACAATTCATGCTCAAAACAATAAATCTTTCCGTTATAACTTTCCTCAAAATGCCCAATTTTCTCCCCACGTTTCTGCGTTTTTCCTATTCTCTCAAAATTCCCTTTTATTTATTTCTTTAATTACTTTTTGGGGGGGAAAACTTTAATTATAGTGTTGTGCGAAAATGTATTAGGATGATTTTGTTTACGGAAGGGGGGGGGGGGTGCTTATCAATGCCGCTTGAGGTGGCTGAACTACTAAAGTGTAAATTCGAGCAACTTTCATCCAAACGGAAGGAAATTTCGAAGAGGTGCTTGTTGTTTTCCTTGCAGAAATGACAGTCAGCCAAACAATAATTAGTCCATCGTCGAATGAAAGTGTCAAAATTCTCGTCTGCATCGGATTCGTTTCGCTACCAGTCACGTGACAAAATCGTATTCGATTTTAAAATCTGACATCAAATTAGTCATGTGACCAGGTTCAAAACCAAGGGCATTTTAGAGCTTTATTGATTGTTCACAAACAGTGATGCAGAACGCAGTACAGTAAAACCTGTTTTTGTGCGGTCCTTTTTTAAGCGATTTTGTTTTTGTGCGATTGGTTTTGTGCTATTTTATTTTTGTGCGATTTTTTCGTGCGATTTATTTTTATGCGGTATATGAATCTTAGCTGCGTTAGCACCAGTTTAATGTCTCCTATCAATGTACATATACATATTTAAAAATGACAACTAATTATAATTTTTATTTATACAGTAAGCACATGGTAAGTGCCCATGTGCTTACTGTATAAATAAAAATTATAGGAGAAGGCTTTGATAATTTCGGCGAAAATGACCTTGACGAGATGATTGAGGACCAAACTATCGATGATAGTGACATTATCAATAGTTTGATAGATTATGAAAATGGACAAGAAGGACCGGAATCTATTACAGCAGACAAAATATATGTAGGGACCCAGATTTCTAAAAAATTGGAAACGCATTTTCTTAAATTAGATACCAATGCGGAAAGACGCTTAAAATTCCAAAAAGAACTGAGATCATGCATGTCTCACTATCGTGACGTTTACAAGCAATGGACCAGTCGACCATCGTCACAAAAACTGATCACTGGCTTCATGTTACCAAAAAAGAAATCAATTGAAATCCTATCTTCAAGCGACGAAAGCTATTTTCAACCAATTCGTCACAAGAAGATGCGCGTTTTGGATTACGACGAGTAGGAGCGAACTATTTAATGTATAATTTGAAAACTTCTCCATGTATATGTACAATGAAGAATTAAATATTTTTACAATTTCTTTAGGTGTAATTTAATTGAAAGCATTCTCTCATCTATTTCAGAAATTCTTGATGTATTTTCTAAGTCCGACTTTTTTTATGTGGTCCCTATCCACCGCATAAAAAAATTTTTAGGTAGTATATCGTACAAAGTTGTTTATTATATGTAAGAATTTATAAAATTTCCGAATATTTTTTTGTGCGATTTCTTTTATGCGGTCCCTATCCACCGCACAAAAACAGGTTTTTACTGTATTTTATATTTTGCATAGTTTCCTACAGCTGCGCCTTTTGGAAATTAGTGGAAGTGTTCCAGCACAAATCTGGGGAGAGGAGACGAAAAAATTTTAAATTTCGGCATTTAACCTTCATAAGAATGTACAATTCAGATTTTTTTTAGAAGAAATGCTTATCAGAAACTATCAAGTGCTGTTGTATTAGATTTTTTTCCTACAATAATGAATGAGTGCAATACAAAAAAAAAAAAAAAATTAAAAAGTTGTATTGTGTTTTAATGGTGAAAATGTAAGAAATTTCTTACATTTTCACGAATTTACATTAAACAACAAGTAAATAAAACATGTTAATGTTTTTTATGTCACGAATGTTCATAAATCTTTGTTAGGGTAGATTTTAGGAGGTGGCTCGAGAGCTACAACACCTCCAAAGTCGGCGCCCCTGGTTTACACATAATTAGGAGTTCTGTTTATTCGTAATTAGAATTCTTCTATCGAAGAGAATTTTGCAAGGACTTTTTCATGTTTGAGTTTCGAAATTTATCTTTAGAATTTTTGATAGGAAAAGTTCTGTCTGAAGAACTTTTTTTTTTTTTTTTTTCAAATTCAAATTATTTATTGTAACATAAATAAATTTTCGTACAAAAATTAAGTTTCATTTTTACCTTTACCAAAAATTCTATAACTTGAATACAAAAGCTCAATACAACTAATATATTCCAAAGATGAAAGAAAATAAACTTTGATAAGGGGTCATCATGAGTAAAGATATTAAAAGAACTCCTGATAAGTTCATGACTTCTTAAAATAAAATAAATAAAACTAGAGCAGCCAGCCAAATTTATGAAGAAAAAAAAAAGTACAGATCTATTTTCGTATAACTGGTCTTTTTACAAGTAATACATTTCAAAAATCCATTCATCTGATATGCATAACAAAGATAAAATAAATAATAACAACAAAAATAATTACTAAAGAAAAATAGACTTTTTTAAAGGAAAACATTAATTTATTTTTAAACATTTGCTTAGAATTTATTTCTTTTAGATTCTTTAGTAAATTATTCCACACCGATTATTCTTTCAAAGTTGTTTTAATACAAAATATAAAAAAATGCAGTAAACTACAGTAAAACCTCTCAATAAGGGACATTAAGAGGACTGGAAATTTTGTCCCTTAAATAGAGGTGTCCCTTCTTCGGAGGTTCATAAATTGATGCATACACGTATAGTGCATTAACTTGGTTCAACTTTTGAATAATAAACATGTGTTACCATCTAACCTTAAATACTGAAAATGTTTCATGCATACAAATAATAAGTTGAAATTATTGAAATTTAAAATTTTTACATTAAAAAACTAAAATTTTAGCATAAATGTCGTATTGGCAAAGTTTTGTAGCTTACAGAAATGTATTTGAAGTAATCTATGAGATGGGTTTGTTTTAAAGTACGAAATTCGGGCAATGCCACGTAATTTAAGTTACTTTTTTCAATCCTTGCATCGTGTACTTTTTCCAATCCTTGCATCAAAAACTTGTTGGTAGCCGGGTACTGTCTGTCAATGCTGAGTGCTGAGCATACATATATTCCATAGTACAAGATAGGGAAAAGCCTTTACAAGGTTAGGTTTTGGCTAGCACTTTAAAATACACGTGTTTCTTTGGTCATGATTCTAGGACTCAGGCTAGTACTTTCAAAAGTTAATTTTTAGAAAAAAAAACTTCAATTTCCAGTACATTTTTCTTATCTATACAACTTAAATTTTAGAAATTTTTCTCTGTGAATGTCCCTTAAATAGAGTGTCCCTTATTCGGAGGTAAATACATTGCGGTCCCTATTCAAAGGGACTGGGACCAGAAAAAGTGTCCCTTAATTAGAGGTGTCCCTTTTTCGGAGGTGTAAATTTAAACAGGAGGGTTCACTGTATCTTTTTTTTTTATCTAACAGAAAATTTTAGAACGAATGTTTCGAAAATCTTAATGCTTCAAGAATTTTCCCCTTATTTTCTTTGAAAATACTCAACAATAACTCGTGTAAACACAGCGTCCAGTTGAAAGTATACTTTAAAATTATTTTATTTTCTGATTTTTACATCCCTTTTTATTAAAAAAAAAGAAGTGCTTAAAATCTGATATATTTTAATCGATATCAAATTTTTAAAGCGATACTTAAAAAAAAAAAAAAAAAGAAAAAGAAAACTTTTGGAAATGTTACATTTTTTTCAAATTTGATTTTTCAGAAACGACATTTATTTAAAAAAAAAGGGAAATAAAAGAAAAAGAAAAAAAAACGAACAGTTGCATTAGACTTCTTTCAACCTTGCTGCTATTTATTAGAACAATAATATAATTATTATTATTTTTAAATAAATAAATGAGCCTTAACGTTTGCATTTGTGTTCTCCTAACCTTGCTACCATTATTGCTCTGTAAGAAATTCATAGACTGGAGAAAAGGTCATTGACTTTTAAACCGTAAACGCTACCGAAATATTGAGCTGGATTGGAAACCTAAATTTCCTTTATGTCACAATCACTCGTTTACGAAATGATCCCGAAACAATTATGAAGCATTACGTGACGCAAGAAAGCTTGTTGATCTCGTTCTAAGTTAAGAACAAGAAAAAGAAAAGAAAAAAAGATTATAACATTGATTACAGTCACAAAGATGCTTCAGTTAACCTGGACTATGCAACAGGAATGAAGGCATAGTTATTGGAATCAATTGCATTTCATTATATGGGGCGACATTTCACGGTCACGTATTGGACAATTGCACTAATATCCATGTATATTCCTGAATATTTTGCATTTTTTAAGTGCAAAACATACTTTAAAAAATTTCTCATGAAATCTTGTAAAAGATGCGAAATTGTAATTGTTTTTCTTATTAAAAAAAAGGCTTTTTTTATTCGTCACTTGGGGTCACGGTTCTCTTTCTCCATGGAATGACTCATAAGTGTCAAATAGATATAAATTAAAATTCGTTGAAGACGAATTTGAAACAACAAAAGAGGAAAAGAGTGTTTTTTCTTAATAAATTACAACATATGAGTAGTAGGCACATTCCAAGGGATTTCAGTGTTCTCATTTGAATGAATAAAACAAAAGAAAGAAAAATATTAGACTTAATTTAATAGAAAATATTCTAATAATTGTCAGTAAATATTTATTTTCAAAATCAGAGTATTCGAGATAGCTATACTTACATACGCATACAAATTTTTAAATATTATAGTAGAAAATTTATTAAATAAAACATTAAGAACTTCTAAGACACACCTTCATTCTAAAAAATAAATAAATAAATACATTGCGTAAACTAAAACATCAGCACTTTATGAATGAAATAAAAACCAGTAAATCATATTCGACCATTTTTGTTCAGTTTTATATAGCGCACTTCAGGAAAAACAACCCCGGGTTACTTACTTTCCTGCACCCACCACTAATGAAAAGGCAGGTTTTTGCTATTTGTTCTTCAAAATTTAATGCATTTGTATTGCTTGTTCTAATTTTTATGTATTTATTTATTATTGTGACTTTTTTTTGTTGGTGTTGTTCACATACCTATTAGTTCGAATGATTCACCCATTTTCTTAAAGCTACTGAGTAAAGTCTTCTCTTTTGAACTACCTCCCTACCCTACACGACATGTTTATGCAGCAGCATGGCAACGGGTATTCAGCAATGATTTCCATCACCATAGCAACTATTGTTTGGCGTCGAGCGGAACTAGTATAGTGTATTTTAAGTAGTTGGGTCTTGATGCTTGTCCCACTGACTTCTGTGAATAAAACAGATAAAACAAGCGACAAACCCTGCCAGTTTCTTTTTACTGCAGATTTTGCTTGGAACCAATCTCGCCCATTTGGCATGGGGACGTTACGCAAAAGCTGAAATTGGACAACTCCTATTGTTTGTAAACGTGCCTGGAATCTTGACATTTCCCCTTCCAACACACATTCATGCTGTCTTACCCCCCTTCCCCATCGATGCGCGAACGTTTAACCTTCATCCGGGGCTTTATTTTGTTTCATTCAACTAGTTTATTTCTATGCTCATGAGGGGAAATTTTTACACTGAACCATACTAGAACGAAAAGAAAAATCGAAATAAATAAAATTTATGTAAATCAAGGGATTTCAACTTGTATTATTATAATTATCATTATGTTCCCCCATAACTTGCCACCTTGATTAAATTTTCTCTTCACACACTCTCCTCCCCCCTCACAATCATATTATTTCTACGGCAGCTATTTGTGTTGTACTTGATAATTTAGTCGTAAATCAGACTGTATTTAAAGTGAAATCAGGTGCGCATTTTATAACAGCAGCATCCTGAACAGAGCGCCCCCACAATCATAAAGTTACTACCCATTTTTGGTTTAGGGCTAAGCACTTTTTCCTGACTTGAGCTATTTCCTTTACTCATTGATTTGATTTTTGTAGGATTTTGTTCCTTATTCTGTAGAGTTTTCCTTCCTGCCTGTAAGTTCTTAGGCTTTTCTCCCGAGTCAGTTTCTCGCTAGGAATTTCCCCTGAAGAATTTTTCCCTTAGGCCTTAGTTGCTAGATTGATTCATTAAGTGATAAATATTATTTTCTTCAGTTATAAAATAGTTCTTACAAGTATCCAGTCAACAGGATTCTTCATTTGTTACTAAAATTGTTTTTAATCATTAACACTTTAGACTTTGTTATTAGAATTTTCTTTTGAGTCATTAGATGTCTCACCTGAGTTTCTAAGACTTTCCTTTCAGTCATTAATAGGATTTTTATTGGGATTTTCATTTCAGTCTATAGAATTTTTCACTCAACATATTTTCCCTTAGTCATTATAATTTTCCTATCACTCTGAAATTTTCCCCTTAATTCTTTCTGTAGACTTTTAACTTGGTCATTATTTTCTCATTACGCCTCCCCTACCCCTAAGTGAATAGCATTTTCATTACTGTCATTGGGACTTAACATTTCATCATTAGGATGTTACTTAAGGATTTAATATGAAATTCGCATTTCTTGCTTCAAAGTTGGATCTGGTCCCAAAAGTGGGTTTGCAATAAATCATCGTCTGAACAAAGAAGTTCATCTTTTGTTTTAGTTATGGACCACTCAGCATCCCCATTGATTTAAATAGAGCTTATGTGCCGTGCACAATTCGGTGCGGGAAAACCCCCTTTCGGATCTCAATTCCACTATGATATCTAAAGTGATCATATTTATAAAAATATACTCCTAATTTGAAAACCCTGAAATACTTAATTTTTGCAGAAGAAATGCAAAAATTTACTCAGTGTTGATATGTTCCTTTGAATACAACTTAATTCCCTGCCACAAAATACTTTATTGTTCGATATAACGAAAGATCCGTACTCTATGTTTGAAAAGCTGATTTATAGGACCGCTTTATTTCACAGTTGCTGTTCTGCTTCAAAGTTGCATTATTTTCTTTCTTGAGGACACGAATTTTTTTACCAATTTATGCCCTTTTAGTGTGAAATATTGGTTACTAAAATATTTTTCATGGAACGGTAATTATCTCGATTACCTGCGTCGACTGACTCGATTACCTGCGTGGTGACTCTTGAAGCAGCGCGAAAGAGAACTGCTGAGATTCATCAAAGGGAACGAAAATTGCCTTAGAAATCTGAACACGTTAAGTCCAGGGTCGTCATTTCAATGGTATAAACTCAAGATACATTGTATTAAAAAATAAATAATTAAGCAAAAATATGAATTAAAAAAGAAAGAGAAACACATACCACATATACATTACATTTCTCAAGCCAGGGAGAGGTCCAGTTGAACTTCTAAATGTCCGGGAGCCTGGTTGAGCCAGGAAAATACTTTCATAAAGTGTAAATCGAATATCACTCGCTGTCACTGTTTCAGATATCAATAATCATTTAACTGACAGCCCAATGTCGTTCGCGGCAGCAAACTTACAACGTCCTGGAATCATTTCTCTTTATTAACTTTTAATATTCAATAGGGTGACTCGTTTTTCAACTTCTTTTCCAAATCGAAAAGTAATCTACGCCAAATATGGTCAATCCACATGGACATTGCAAATAAAAATTATTTGAAATTAAATAATATTTTTTGTGAGACAAATTCCCTCAAAGTTTCAGAATTTCAGGAAAATTAGTACAATAAGTAGATTTGTAGGATTTCGCTCTATGTATGTCATTTCATTCACTGGGAAGTATCAGCGGATCATGTTGTACTACAACATCTATATGCCCAAATCTAAACTACGTAAACTGTTTCCAAAATTTTTTTATTGATATCACTAAAAGCCCGTTAATAGCCACGAAACAAAAAAAAAAAAAAGTCAGAAAATCGGTTGAAAAACAAAGGAGAAAATTGTTCTTAAGTGGTTTGTCTTTGCCTATAAGTATAGGTTATAATTATTATCATTATTTTATAAATCATTTTTGGTCATTTCATTTAGACACCACACCCAGAGGCGTAGCTAGGATTTTCAGCGCCCGGGGACAACTGAAGATTTTGCGCCCCCGCCCCGTGCCCCGGGTGGCGCCCTAAAGGGAATTAAAAAAAACTTTTATGCTTCTTAAATGATAAATATCTCTAAAAAGCAGCCCTTTTAACTTTCATTTTTATTAGCAACCATTCACTTCTAAAGGAAATATAGGCCACTTCGACTTCGCAAAATTACTTGTCTGATTTCCTACGCTACATTGGTCATTCCCGATATGATTTGCGATGCTCCCACTTTTTTGTCGAACATATTTACACCTCTTCAGTTCAAATAATTTTCTTTTCTCATTTAAAAATAAAATTAAATTGTTAGTCCCCTTGACGCTGCGCCCGGGACAGCTAGCTGTCCCTCCTTGCCCCCATCTAGCTACGCCTCTGACCACACCCTGCATAAATAGGTGTGAATGTGAAAGTGATTCTGTCGACTAATAAGGAACGCTTTGTATTGTATATTGTTCCATCAACGTCAGTAGCCTTACTGTGATTAAAATATTCGAGGTGTGATTGGAAAGTTTTAAGAATGGGCTTGTAATTTAACAATGGCGGTATTTACATGCTACTGTGATGCATCTCCTTCAAAATAGTCCCCTTCGGACTGAACACACCGACTCCAAAGGTGTTTTCACTTTTGGAAACATTCCTAGAAAAAAAATTTCTCGAGTGTGTTAAGGACGCTCGCCGGATTCGCCTGGATGTCTTCAATCGAGTCAAATCGTTTCCCTTTCATTGAAAATTTCAGTTTAGGAAACAGGTAGAGAATTTTTGACCAAATTTAACATTCCTGTGCTTCTAAAACCGCCCTATTCCCCTGATATAGCCCTTGCAGACTCCTACCTGTTTTCTATACTGAAAATTTCACTGAAAGGAAAGCGATTTGACTCGACAGTTAAAATTTCAGTTTAGGAAACAGGTAGGAGTCCGCAGGGGCTATATCAGGGGAATTGGGCGGTTGTGGAAGCACAGGAATGTTAAATTTGGTCAAAAATTCTCTACCTGTTTTCTAAACTGAAATTTTCACTGAAAGGGAAGCGATTTGACTCGATTGAAGACATCCAGGTGGATCCGGCGAGCGTCCTTAACACACTCAAGAAGAAAAATTTCCATTAATTTTTCAAAAAATGGAAATTTTTCTTCTTGAGTATTCAGTCAGAAGGGGACTATTTTGAAGGAGATGCATCACAGTAGCATGTAAGTATCGCCATTGTGAAATTACAAGCCCATTCTTAAAACTTTCTAATTACACCTCGTATACATTTAATCTTCTCATCATGTGCAGGAAAATTCTGTAAACGGATCCATAAAAATCATAACATACCGAACGTCATTTCTCAAATAAGAGACAGGCAGATAGCGGTGTTACGTAATAACGCAGCTGCTTTGCTTTTTGTTCCTTTTGCACAAGAGAGTGATGGCTATTTAAAACGATATCACGTGGGGTGCACGATCTCTTATATGAACGAAAATAACCGCTTGATCCATTCAGCTTTCATTTTCCCCGCCGCTTGATAAGATGACATAAAAATAGAGCTCGGGTCGCTTTTTGCTATCGGTTGTTTTTGGTGGATTTATTGGTTTATATTTATCTGAACTTTGTTCGTTTAGGTTTTGAAAACAAACAAAATCGCGGAAAATCTGATGTAAGAAATGTAATGATAAGGAAATTGATATCCTACATAAAAAAACTTGTGAACTCGATTGAGTTTTTATACGTTCCTTTTTGCTGCAGTGAAAACGAAAATGGAGTAGAGCTGAGTTGGTGAGTTTAAAATTACGTTAGGTTAAATTATCGCACTTCCAGTGCAACAATGCCATACTCAAATAAACAAACAAAAAAATAAAAATAATAATAAGTAAAAGTGGTAGTAAATTCAGAATGGAATCTGCTTTACTGAGTTCTTCTTGTTGTACTAATGGTAGATCTTTACATGTATTAACTGTTTAAAGTATTCGAGACAATTCAAATAATAACCGGAAATAAAATATTACATAATTTCATAATAATCGCACATACATTTAAAAACAATAATGAACCGAATCTTTTTAACTTGCTACAAGTTTATGAAGTAAAATTTAAAAATGATAAAATAATTTTTATAAAAAATAGAACCGACTTCAAACTATAAATTGTGCTAAAAAGTGAAAAATAAATTAATTCTTTTAACAACATCGCTGTGACTTTTAAACATAGTTTTAGAAGTCGGTGCAAAATAAGGACAGATAAAATCTTTTGTAATCATGAATCCCAATTACAAATATATATTTTTTCGCAGAATTAGCAACAGTTCCAATGTGAAGTAAAAAATGGTGTAGTGTGGTAGACTCATAATTTTGCACCGACTTCTAAAACTATGTTTAAAAGTCACATCGATGTTGTTAAAAGAATTAATTTATTTTTCACTTTTTAACGCAATTTATAGTTTGAAGTCGGTTCTATTTTTTTTATAAAAATTATTTATTTTATTCTTTTTAGTGTAAATACATGTTTTATGTAAATACTCTATTTCTAAAAAGTCCATATCAAAGGGCAAACCTGAATGGCACTAAAAACTAATCATTTGTATGATAAATTCCGTTTTGAAGTCGATTTTAGCAAAACAAACTGATTGGATTAATTTTGGCCCATGAGAAGCCTTCAGTCAAACTCTTGCTGTAATTGCTTTTAATATGTAATAATTTGCCCAATGGCAACAAACGCTTTTTTAACAATGACTTTTATATTTATTAATAGTTTTCCCAACAAAGAAAAATCAAGCCAAGCCTTTCCAATTACAGTAAAAAATACTTGTTCTTCGCCCGTGACATTTTTTCTAAAAACAAATGTAGTCAAATTGATTTGAGATATTTGAGTTAGACGACCCCCCTATCGATTAAAGAAAAAATCATCAAAATCGGTTCATTTAGTCAAAAGTTATGAATGAAAAAACAAAAAAAATTCTACATTTCCACCCATAACTTTTTTTTCCAATTGTCGAATATGGTCAAATGAAAGTACGGGACCTATGGGAAACCACCCTCGATGGATTAAAAAAAAAAAAAAACTCATTAAAATCGTTTCATACAGTGAGAAGTTACGAGTGGACAAAAAAAAAAAAAAAAAAAAAAAAAACGACATACATACAATATGAATGTATAACCTCCTGCCTTTGTGAAGTCGGTTAAAAATATGTGAAACCTTAAAATAATTCAAGCATCTCTCCCCACTCCTCTTCCCCCATCATAACATTGAAAGTTTAAACCTGCGTACGTTCAGAAGTTACACAAACCAGCTGTTATAAATTTTAAATGCCGTGTCTTAACATTTTAAAAATATTTAAATTCAGATGTTAAAGTGTTGAACACAAATCATACAAACTAGATTTTTATACTTTTCTAAAAAATAAGAAGGCATTTATTAATAAATTTGAAATATTTTTACAAACGTAATTAAGTGTTTTTAAAATCAAAATATATAATTTTATAGGCGAAACAAGTTTAACTAAAAAATTCGCATTATTTTCTATAAAAACAAAAATCGAAATTTAAAAATGGGTCGCAAAACACATTATTTCTCATTTGCAGTTTTTATCTGTCTCTCCATTTGTTATTGGATACTATTGATTTTTCAAATACCGTTGTACAAGACTACAGCATCACACAAATTATGAAAACCAAAAAAATTTTTACAAGAAGACAAAAAGAGAACAAATTAATAAATCGACAAAAAATCAGTCATTTATTTATTTATTTTCGTGATGTTTAAATTATAATGCAAAAAAGTAAGCGGTATTTGCATTTTAAGTGACGTTATTACAGTAATGACAATACAAGCTATAAATAAATCTCTATTAAAGAGCATATAAATCTCTATTCAAAAAAAAAAAATAATAATAATAATTATAATTGGAGATAAAAGGAATCCTCATTGTAAACGAACAAAAATAATTAGTGAAACATTCCGTAAAATATTACTAATTATGATATGACCTTAATCTTCGAGACAATGGTGGAATTATTTTATGGCGTAGTTCCTTTTCTAGAGATGTTGAAAGAACATGTTTTGTCTCGTGTAGGAGTTCAAAAGTGTGTTGGCCAGCTGACTAATAAAATTGAATAATTTCTCCAACATCATCTTGCCCACTAAACGTAGGCTGTTTCATTGGGAGTTTTAGTATAAAAATATGATGAATAGAAATAAATTTCTTAAGAATGTCTTACAAGTTTTGTCGTAGAATGTGGAAATTCTAGTACAAGTATTTCCAATCCAAGTAAAAAATTTAGTTTTCAACCATAACGCAACCCTTTAATGTTCAACTCCGCATATTTTTCTTTTTCTTCCTTTCGACGTAAAAATTTAATCCTTATTCATGTATTCTGTTTTAAACTTTAGATAATTCAGAGCGCTTCTTTGAAGTTTTAAAGGATGAAGGGCCACGCTTTTATTTGCAAACTTTCTTTTTCGCAGTCGCACTTTTTGCTGATTTCTCTTTTTGTTTTTGCTGTTAATGAGTAAGAATTTTGAACACATTGTACTCATCATGAAAAAACTTATAATTTGGGGAAAATATTGAATGACTCGGACATTACTTTAGAGTTGATTCAAAGAAGAATATAAAAGAAATATATTCGCAAGTCGATGAAATGCATCAGCAGTAGTGCATTAAAATATAAATAAAAAATGCTTCCCTTTGGTGAAACCTTGTGTGCGAATGAAACCTGAAGCGAGACAATATTTTTATCCACTACCCATTGTTAGACAAAACAACGGTTTTCATTAAAAATGATAATACCGATAAATTTTCACCTCTAAATTCAGAAGCAGGCATAAACTCTCTTCAAGCCTTCCAAGCAGACATTGGGGAAAATGTGGTATTCATTTCCGCAAAAATTACTTAAAAACAAACGTATTATGTGCAATCACGTTTACTGGAAGTTATTCGAGATCACGGTATCATAGTTATACTATGCTGCCAAATAACATGAAAAATATAAATAAAGAATGTTTTATTTTTTATTTATATAATTTTTTTACATTGTGCTGGCACCTTTGAATTACTTTATTGTTACTACTTCCTTATTGGATTGTATAATAAAATAATTTTTATAAAAAAATAGAACCGACTTCAAATTATAAATTGCGCTAAAAAGTGAAAAATAAATTAATTCTTTAAACAACATCGATGTGACTTTTAAACATAGTTTTAGAAGTCGGTGCAAAATTAGGATAGATAAAATCTTTTGAAATCATGAACCAATTATATATATATATATATCTTCGCAGAATTAGCAACAGCTCCAATATGAACTGGCAAATAGTGTAATGGTAATTAGACTCATAATTTTGCACCACTTCTAAAACTATGTTTAAAAGTCACATCGATGTTGTTTAAAGAATTAATTTATTCTTCACTTTTTAGCGCAATTTATAATTTGAAATCTGTTGTATTTTTTAATAAAAATTATTTTATTTTATTCTTTTTGTGGTAAATAATTTTTTTTATATAAATACTATATTTAAAAAAAAAATCTATATCAAAAGGCAAAGCTTCTTTGAATGAATGGCACTAAAACCTAATCATTTGTATGATAAATTCCATTTTGAAGTCGATTTTAGCAATCAAACTGATTGCATTTAATTTTTTGCCTCAGCGAAGTCCAACTCTTTGGCTTTAATTGCTTTTAATATTATAACACAGTGGCAACAAACACTTTTTAAGCAATGACTATTATATTTATTAATAGTTTTCCCAACAAAGAAAAATCAAGCTAAACCTTTCCAATTAAAATTAAAAAATACTTAATTTTCACCCGTAACGTTTTTTCTAAAAAATAATTTTTGGAAAAAAAATAGAACCGACTTCAAACTATAAATTGCCCTAAAAAGTAAAAAATAATGTTATTCTTTAAACAATTTCATACGACTTTTAAACATAATTTTTGAAGTCGGTGCAAAATTATGACAGTCTAATTATAATTACACCATGCGTTATTTTACACTGAAACTGTTGCAAACTCTACGCTATTTATATTTGTAATTATTTCATAGTTACAAAAGGAATCATGCATCAAAATCCATCATAATTTTGCACCGACTTCAAAAATTATGTTTAAAAGTCGTATCGAAATTGTTTAAAGAATAATATTATTTTTTACTTTTAGCGCAATTTATAGTTTGAAGTCGGTTCTATTTTTTTTCCAAAAATTATTTTATTTCATTCTTTTTAGTGTAAATACATTTTTATACAAATACTTTATTTTTAAAACATACATATCAAAGGGGAAGCTTTTGAGGGAATGACACTAAAAACTAACCGTTTGTAAGATAAATTTCGTTTTAAAATCGATTTTAAAGAGTCACAAGAGCAAGCAAACTGATTGAACTTAATTTCTTCTTCTGAGAAGCCTTCAGTCTATTTCTTGTTATAATTACTTTTAATATGACATCGTAATGGCAACAAACTCTTTTTTAACAATGAGTTTCGTTTTTATTAACAACTTTCCCAACAAAGAAAAATCGAGCACAGCCTTTCCAATTAAAATGAAAAAGTACTTATTTTTCACCTATACCGTAAAACGGGGTGAATAGAAACAGTGGGGTGAATAGAAACAAATCTTCTTGCATATATATTACTCTAAATATACATATAATGACTGCAAAATATTTATAACTGATATTGGTTTTGAGTTGGCAACACTCAAAGGTAACAGGGAATTTTATGTTGTGTTTGGTTGGACACACTAATTGTGGCTTTTGATAGCACGTTTTTGAAGAAGTACTTTTCTGAAGATTTTTTATCTACTTTGAACTTTCCTGGTAAGTAAAAATACATGCTATATATATATGCCTATATAAGTGTAAAGACTAAGTTGAACATCAGTATAAAATTATATAAGTTGTTCTTGGTTCTACTGTTAACCAAATGTTTTCTAAAATTTTTTACATTTCATAGGTCAGTTATTGAAATTTTGCGGGGTGAATAGAAACAGCACGTTTCCGGTTAAAAAATTGTAGTATTGCACCTCCAGATCTCAAAAAGATTTTCCAAGTATTAATACTAGTGTAGATAAAGACCAGGATACCACCAACTTGAATGAATCCGTTAATGCTATTGACATTAGATTTACACATCTTCTCCAAAGTATGAGACAACATCAGGCTCGGACACCCAGGAAAAAGTGGGACTAAAATAAATATCACACCAGATAAAAGTGCAGGCGTTGAGGATTTTAAAAACATTGATGAAGATTTAGATCCCTCCCCCCCCCCCTCCCAACTTCACTTATTGAAGACCAAAACCCATGTTGCTCCAAACAGGTCAACCCAAGGAAAGAGGAAGCCAAGAAAAACTGAAATCTTCTCGAATCATCATCAGAAGATGATGGTACCTATTCAGTGCAGTACAGCGACGAAGAACTGATTTTGTCCACTTCAGAATCTTCTGAACTCGACGAAGTTACTGGTAAGGTTAACGAAAACAAAAGTATCTCCATCAATAGAGATGACCACATGGTAGTCAATGTATATGGCAAAACAAAAACATGTTTTAGATTCTGTGTTTGCAAAGTTGCTTACCTTGAAGATGATGGTTTCGTTGGCACATTTTTAGAAAGAGAACCTGTAACCCCCTGGAACCAACAAGTTTGCTGCAACAGATTTATGCTTGCAGCCTTTTGTCTCCAGGAAAGACGTTATTCAGAAACTCTCATCACCAGTCTGTTCAAGTGCATGTTTCAACAACACATTATGTTTTAACAATGGTCTTTCTGATTTAAGAGTTTATTGATGATACCAGGAACACGGTAAAGAGTTGTGTCACATTATTTCACGTTTAGTTATATTACAATAACCCTGTGACAAGGATATTCTTGATTATTTTACTTATTTTTTGCTTTAATAAACAACTATCTTGGGAAGTAATTTAATATTTATTCATATCCTATTAGCAAAACATATATTTTACTGTTTCTATTCACCCTTATTTAATTTCAAAAGAAACAAACATGCTAATAAAAGGTTGTTTCTATTCACCCCTACCTGTGGGGTGATTAGAAACACCATGTTTTTTTGTTTTTTTATTTCATGGAAATAAAATATTGAAATAATAATACCATGAGCCGATAGGCCCTATAGAGACCTGAGTTTAGGTAATAATTTGTATTTTTTAGAGCAAGACAAATATGAAAAATTCAAAACCAAAGTTCAAAAATGTTTCTATTCACCCCGTTTTACGGTAACGTTTTTTCTAAAAAACAGATATAGTAAAACTGATGTGCGATATTTGAGTTAGACGACCCTCTATCGATCAAAGAAAAAATAATCAAAATCGGTTCATTTAGTCAAAAGTTATGGATGAAAAAGCAAAAAATTGACCACATTTCAGCCCATAATTTTTTTTCTGATTTTCGAATATGGTCAACCAAGGTATGGGACCTATGGGAAACCACCCTCGATCGATTAAAAAAAAATTATGAAAATCGGTTCATCCGGTAAGAAGTTATGAGTGGACAAACAAACAAACAAAAAAAAAACGACATACATACAATCTGAATGTATAACCTCCTTCCTTTGTGAAGTCGGTTAAAAAACAAATGTAGTCAAATTGATGTGCGATATTTGAGTTAGACGGCCCTCTATCTATTAAAGAAAAAGTCATCAAAATCGGTTCATTTAGTCGAAAGTTATGTATGAAAAACCAAAAAAATGACCCTATTTATGTCCATAACTGTTCTGCTAATTATCGAATATGGTCAAACGAAGGTACGGGACCTATGGGAAACCAACCCTCATCGATTTAAAAAAAAAAAAAATCATGAAAATCGGTTCATCCGGTGAGAGGTTATAAGTGGACAAACAAACAAACAAAAAAAAAAGACATTCATACAAAATGAATGTATAACCTCCTTCCTTTGTGAAGTCGGTTAAAAAGTCATGATAAACAAAGTTTTACATTGTTTCGTAATTTGTTTATACAGCTTTGCATCCTTTACTCTAGCAAATAAAAATTCTTCTTTTTAACTATTTAGTGCTCCAAACACTTGTTCGCCAAGCCATGATCGAAGAATAGACCTATCCTTGGAACAGATCTACTGACGTTTAGACGAATAATATTAATCAAACCTTGCTTTGTAATTGATTCAATTTCAGTAATTAAATGAGGAATGAATTCCTTACAAAGCCTTCATTAAACTCAAGGGCAAGAAAATTAAATTAATTTTAATAACATGCATTTAAAAAATGATGTCGAAAGCTATTTTTCACCAAGAGCAATTTCACTTCTCTCTATTAAAGTCGGTGGAAATATAAATTACCATAGTTTAACAATTTCCTGAAAGTTAATTAAAGTTTTTAGAATCTCTTGCGTCTGCTGCAGTTCCTGATCAGCTAGACTTTCGTCTATGCAGCATTTTTTGTTTATACTGACATACTGTTTGTTATGGCCACTGTGTATTATAGTTACAGGACGGTCAATAAAAATAGGAGTATTAATTGATTTTTAAGGTATCGGAACTCGTAATATTTTTCTATGATATTTCAGGTGCCTTCTTATTAAAACTCAACAATCTTTCTTGTTACCAGAGGCGTAGCTAGGGTTTTCAGCGCCAGGGGACAACTGAAGATCCCCCCCCCCCTTTGCCCCTGGAGGCCTAGGGGCGCCCCTAAAAGGAAACAGCTCCCTGGGCTAAAAAAACTTCTATGCTTCCTAAATGGGATCATTCATAAATGATATTGCGCTTCGAGGGGGGAGGGGGGTTCGTGAAATTGTGACAAGGGGAGGGGGTAACAAGAAGTGGGACATCCTGCATTATGCAACATAGCGTGATATGTGATAAAGGGGGAAGGGGGGTCCGCTGAGTGACATATTGTGACAAAGGGGGGGAGGGGGGTTAAATATATGGGAAATAAGGGTGACATCATTTATGAACGGTCCCAATGATAAGTAGCTCTAAAAAGCAACTCTTTTAACTTTCATTTTTATTAGCAACCATTCACTTCTAAGAGAAAAATGGGACACTTTGGCTTCGCAAAATTATTTGTCTGATTTCCCAAGCACTCCTGTGCTACATTGGTCATTCCCTATATGGTTTGCGGTGCTCCCACTTTTTTTGTCGAACATATTCGCACCTCTTCAGTTTAAATAATTTTCTTTTCGCATTTAAAAAAAAGTAAATTAACATTAATTTAGCGCCCCTTGACGCTGCGCCCGGGGACAGCTGTCCCTCCTTGCCCCCACCTAGCTACGCCTCTGCTTCTTACCTTTGAAAGAACTCTATTATCTTAGGCAAAACGTCATGCCAGATAAGATAACCTGAATGCATCAGGGCCTGTAAGTCCAGAAGAAAAAGTTTCAGTCATTGTCTTTTAGATTGATGAGATGGTTTTGATTTCAGAAGGAAAAACTAAACATTTTTCTCGTGTAGGATTAGGTCATCATTTCTGCTAAACCACACGTTCCCAAACTTTCATATCCCGTAGACCCCTTGCTATTCCTTTCTGTTTTTCGCGGACCCCGTTCCTGGAGGAGCATTCTAAAATTAGTCAATTGATATTTGAAAGTTCGAAAACAGAGTAAGGGTAAAATTTATTCCACGAAGCTCTAAAATAGTAGGGGGATAGAAAAAAATATCTTGAAATATCTCGTGAAAGTTATGAAATGTAATTTTAAAACAAAATGTTAAGAAACATTTTTTCTATCAACTAAAATTTTACTTTTATCATCAACTTTCAATGACGAGGTCCTCCCGGCTACGGTCTTTCTACTAACATTAAAAGTGCAAGATTTTACTAATTATAAGTACAAAGAGAATTGGCACCAACTTCCACAATTTATGAGACGTATATTACGAATATATAATTATTAAATTTACAAGCTTATTATATAAATAAGCGCACTCTCAGAAAGAGAGCTCTCACTTTCGAGGATTCTTCAATCGCCAAGACAAATTTTGTCATTGACAACAATTCTTTCCTCGCGCGATCATGTGACTTTTAACCAATCCGTCAATAATATTTTAACAATTTCGTCGTTCGTTTTAACATTTCTTCAATTTGACGAAAGGTTTACTTGGAGCATTTTTCACGAAGCCATTTCGTCAAACACGACGAAAGTTTCGTGAGATTTGAGCATGCGTTTCTGAGAGTGTGAGTGACATGACGTAGGTATAGTTTCCGTTAGGTGCATCATATCTAAACTGTGACGATAACTTACTTAAATGAGATGCTGACTCATAGACCCCCTATTTTATTTCATATTCATGCACCCTCAAATTTTTTCTTTTGTTGACGTGGATCTATTGTAGGCCGCAATAGACCTTTGGGTCCCACATGGACCACTTTGGGAATCCCTGTGCTACGTGATTATTGAATTTTCGTCACTTGATGCTCTGTTTTAAGAAAAATTGACTTGACATAATTTAGGATATCAATAAAATTGGTCTTTTACGTGGCATTTTATGGTCTGTGACATTGTTTTCTGCAAATAAAAACACTCAGATCTTGTTTTTGTCGCGTAATAAAAATCTAATTGAAGCAATTAATTAACAGGCTCAAAATTAACGTTAGGTTAATTAACTCTGTACTTCAAATGACATACACATACGCGCAAAGAAAGGAAAATTATTCCTTTGTATGAAAAATAAACAAATTAGAACGGCTTTTCCCTCTTCAAAAGCAATTTTACTACAGAGAAACATCTTGTTAATGGATCATCCATCGATGTTTTTTCTTTCCGTCTCTGAACCATGGAGGTACATCCATGCTCTGAACACGAAACTAGTTGTTTAATCTGCTGCATATTTAAAGTGAGCGCATTATGTTCTACTTCTATATAAATAAAACGGAGAATTTGTGGGTCAATTTGTGTATGTGTGTGTGTCGGTCTGTCGGTAGCCTCCTGGCCAGATGAATGGGTCCAGAAGTACGAAATTTTAGTCAAAGATACCTCGGACCACGTTGTGATGCACCTCGAAGCGCGACGTCTAACGTTGAGGATATTAGACGTCGTTCTAATGGTAATTTTGACAGACTGTTAACCGTGTTGTAAAAGGATTTTTAAAAAATATTGCCGTTGTCTTAATTCTGATGGGGATCTTGAGATGAACTGTTGAAAATATTTAAAAGCTATTGCCTAACGGGTTTTTCTAATAAGAATATATAATAAGGATTTTTAAGAACTTTTACTGTTAGAACGCGGATTTTTAATTAAATTTCTCCTAATGTATTTACGGCTGAATGTTGGATTATGTGCCACATGACTACATTTCTTTTTCCGACATTCAATGATAAAGTGTTCGAGGTAGTCCAAGCATAAATTACGCATGTCGGTTTTCCTAGAAGATTTCAGCTGCTTTTCACAACACAGGTACAAAACTTAAAAAAAAGCATGAAATGTTGAAATTTCACTTGTTAAAGTTGGGATACGTCCAATTAGGTTTCTTTTTTACTGATTTATTTTTTGAAAAATAACCGACAACACGTAGGCGAAACCGACAAAATATTTTTAATCTTAAGTTTTGTTGGTGATACCAATGTGTAGGGCATAGTGCACGATGTTTATTTACAACGAATATTTTTTTTTGTTTTGTTTCATGATCAATTATTTTTTTATATTACTTTTAAGTCTTTTACTTTCTCTGAAAATTATCATTTTACAGTTTTTCGTGGAAATGTTAGCATTGCACGCGCGCTCCTTATAAAAAAAAATTCTAGAGTCATTTTTCTAAATTTTCAATTTTGTTGCATCAAATATTTTTTCTTTTCTTATTCCAAACAAACAAATATTATTGCATATTTTAAATTTAAACAGTGATACTCAACCTGTGGTCCACAGGACGCAGGCGGCTCGTCGAGCTTTTGTGAATGTCCCGATAAAAAGAATGTCAAAGCTTATCGAGTAGTGGTGTAAATTTATTTCTACAAGTTCACCGTAAAAAGCATTTTTTTCTCCTTTTCGCAAGCAATTTGATTTTTCCTAGAAAAGGATCGTTTGTTACACTATCGAGGAAACGCGTATTAATTTAGTAATTTTTATATTGCGCTCTAATATGAAGATGTTGGTTGAATACTGTTAAATTAAAACATTAACTTTATTTAACACATTTTAAATTAAAGATATGCATCATGAATCCATTACGAAAATGGTTCATAGAGAAGACATCGAGTTTTGAATCATTCTACCGAAAACTAATGAAAAGTTCAAAAAGGCGGGAAAAAAATTCATTTCTTCCCATACATGTGTGAACAGAAATGACTGCAAAAAACTGAAAATGTTGTTATAGGCACCAGCTTAAAAGCACTTTTTTTTTCGAAAGGTAGCTAATAAACCAATTAAAATTTTAAAACCAGTACTTCTCTTTTATTTTCCACAGAAAAAATGAAGTCCTATGCAAGATGAAATGTTTTTTCCCTTGCGTTGGGCCACAGCAACCTCGTAAGGGCCAAAATATCCCGATCTGTTGGTAGTCGTACTGTTGAAAGCCTTAGAAATTTATAACATATTTCCAAACAATGAAAATTTTTGTAGAGGTAACCTAATCTAGAATATTTAAAGCAAACGAATAGGAGACGATAAAATAATGAGATTGATTATACGCAGAAAAAACAATGGTACTTTTGTATAAAGATATTTCTATACAGTCTCTTTGTTGTTATTATTTATTCTCTGAAACCGCATGCATGTATCACTTGAATGTCACAGTTTCTGAATTTTCAAACTGAACTACATCAGTATTTTACCATTAAACTCAAAACAGTAGCAAACATTAAAAAAAGAATAGTCCAAAATCATAAATTCAAAAAAATATGTAAAGTTATATAGCTGATAAAAAAAAAAGAGTCGTACTTTGCATACAATATAGAAACACAATACCGTTTTTATGTATTTTTAATATAAGCTTCAGATCAAAAATTAGAATAAGCCGTAAAAGCACGAATGTTTTTTTTTTTATCATACTCCCAACTTTTTAGCGTAAAATCTGATCAAGGCTAAATCTAATCAACTACTCTTAAGTTTTGAACTAAAATAATTCAAAAGTAGTTGGTTTAATTTGTGCGCAGTTTGCACCTTTTAAAATAGTGATTCTGCAAAGTCTTTCGGAAAATTGGGAGATAAAGCTCTTTTTAGGGTTAAGTAATACACATAATCATCTGTAAATTTCCTAAAACTGTTTAAAATATCGAAAGCTGATTATAGACAAAGCCTTTAGTAGGATGTCTTATTATGGCCGGGCTCTGCTTATATATATAAAATAAACAGTAAACCCCCCCACCCTCCCCCAAAAATAGTAGATTGGGTACTTTGGAAAAATCCGTCTTTTTCATCACTTAAAAAAAGGCTTAATGGGCAATAAACCTCCCAAAAAGCCCATTAAGTTGGGTTTTTCTTGAAAAAAAAAAAGTTTTTTTTTTTTTTTTTGACCCTAAGAAAATAGACGCCCAATAAGCAAAACGCACCCAAAAAACATTACAGGTTGGGTTTTTCAGGAAAATTTCGGGTTTTTTAAAAATAAACTCTATAAAAAAGAGGCGCTCAATAGGCACAAAAACCTTGATAAAGGCCGAAAACCCCCTCAAAAATCATTAGGATGGGTTTTCGGATCCCCCCCCCCCCCCAACCCTAAAAGAAGCGCTCAATAGGCACTCGCACGACGGCGCTAGTCCGGCTTGTCGCGGGTGTGCCTGAGCCTAATCGCTGTGGTACACTCTCTATGATTCTCATTTTGACTTTTCTTTTCATTTTTTTCGTTGTTGTGCTCATTAAAGAAAGTGGTTTTTCGATACTAGGAAAAAATTTCTTCAAATACTATCGCGGAAACAAAATACACACATCACGAAAATTCCTAGATGCGTTAAAAATAGAATACAAGGATTGAGGCACCAAACAGCTGTTGAGCAATTGGTATAAAGCAGTGATTCGCAACATTTTTCCTTGCGAACTCCTTCTAAGGTTTAAAAGAAAATTGCGAATTGTAGTCGTTACTTATGGGTATCGAAACTATAAAGTTTGCTAGCACATTTATTTTCCTTGTTGCACAACAGTTCATAAACAAGATAGGAAAATAGAATTGCAAAACATCTAAGTTCAAGTAAAAACTAAAAGTATTTTTTTATTATTTGTTCTTTTTGAATTATTAATAGGACAGTAAACATTTGTATTCGCAAAAAAAATTCTTGAAAAAATATTTTCCTGATAGTGCGAAAAAGTTATGGAATATAAGTTGTGGAAGAAATATACGTACAAAATTTCGAACCAACCAATGAATATCGTTCGGTTCCACTTTTGAGTTGAAATATACAAAATTCACAAAAGTTAGAATAAAATGCGATAAATGTGAGTACAAAATTTAAAATTAGTGAATAAATATCTTTCGGTTCCATTTTACATTTTATTAAATTTTTCACATTTCGGACTCTTTCTTCGCACTAGCGAGGATAAAGAGGGAAACGGTAGGAGAAACATACATTCAAAATTTAAAATAAATCAATCAATATCATTCAACGCTACTTTGAGATTCAAATTTTCAAAATCAGGTAACAGCAGAAAGGTGCATTTCAAATTTTGTATGCTTCCTATGCCCAGTGGCGTAACTATAGGGTGGCAGAGCAGGCAAAATGCCACGGGCCCCCGGCTCGATGGGGCCCCCATCCCGAGAGGCTGCGAGCTCAGAAGTAAACTTACAACTTTAACAAAATTTAGCAAAAATTATAAATTTTATATAAGTATTTAAATTAATTAAAGTTAGACACAAATAAAGACCATATACAAATTCAAATAAATTATTAAGATTTATACGCATTCATAAGAACAGGATTAATTTTAGAACCCATCCAGAGCGGTTGCTTCATTTTTTGCCGCGGTGCTACTGACGCTTGGGAAATTTCCAATTTGTTAATCGGACCAAGAAAGTACTGATCCACCAAAAGCAGCGCTAAAAATCGTTGAAATATGTATATAAATAATATTACATTTATTAAAATTTTTTAATAAAAAACAACGTTTTTCCTGGCAGAATTTCTGAATATATTGGTCACCATTATGGTAACAGAGTTTCTAATTCTTATAAAACGAAAAACGTTGGGCGCATGACTTCTTTATATTATTATGTTATGAATGTTTGTTTTACAGAATGATTGATGGTATATATAAAGTTTTAAGGAAAAATACTACGCAAATCAGTTATTTTTGATGATATGTTAATTTTTGAAAATTTTCTATGACATTATGATCAGTATAGATGGATGGGTGTAGGTAAATGAATTGATAATCTTAACATTAATCAAAGCTGTGATTGTAATCTGTTACATATAAACATAGATTGTGCTTATAGAAGTATTTTCATCCTAAAATTTTGTTCAAGATATGTATAGTTCCAATTCATTTAGAGAAAATCTCATTCATATCTCCAATGTAGGAAATTGACACTATGATATAATGAAACAATATTAACCAGGTTCTGTTTCATAGAAATTTGAGCATGTTAGAAAAGTCTTGATGTTTGAGTACATGCGCCCAACGTTTTTTGTTTCATAAGAATTAGAAACTGTTACCATAATGTGACCAATTTATCCAGAAATTCTGCCAGGCTCATAGGAAAATTATTTTCTACCTTTTTAGTGCGCAAGAAAAACGTTGTTTTTTGTTAAAAAATTTTAATAAATGTAATATTATTTTCTGCTTTTTAGATTTTGATGGGTGAAATTTCGCAATCGTAGAAATTTATTCAGAACCTCGATGTACAATGCAATTGTCCTTACTGCAAAAAGATAGCGTTTGGCGAGCGCCGCTACTGAATTTTGGTGGCAATTTTCGGAACTTATCGCCATATTTAATTTTATTTTTATTAGGCTTTATTATTGTTTTTCCGCTGA
Organism: Octonoba sinensis; assembly: GCA_038502835.1. Taxonomy (NCBI): domain Eukaryota; kingdom Metazoa; phylum Arthropoda; class Arachnida; order Araneae; family Uloboridae; genus Octonoba; species Octonoba sinensis. The sequence goes on from CM076604.1 coordinate 71,116,394, forward strand.
AAGCTAAACTAATTCTTTAACTCTCTCTAATTGGAAAATAAGTTTGATATTGAGTAAAGCCAACAATTCATCTGGAGTTGAGGAAACTGCTAATTGTTATTTTTGGATCAAGGTAAGCCTTAAGGTATCGAAGTAAAAAGCTCATAACTGGCGTTCTTATTGGCTTAGAAACTTCGAACAAATTTCATCTTGTGCGGAAAAATCAGAGCTTTCGATCGATATATCAAGTTAATATGTGCAAGGTGTTTTCACCCCCATATTGGGGAATTTATGTAGAAATTTGCATAAAATTGGAATAAAAAAGGAACTACCTGTCGGATTTTTTATTCCTGTTAGAATATTGCGTTGTCATCTGGTTCTGAGCTACATGTAAAGTTTCAGAACAATAGCTTATCGGGAAATGGTCTAAAATTCGATTGCGAAATTCCGCGGACAGACAACAAAGCGAGTTAAGAAAAACGTTGTAAAAAGACATATCTTTTTGCCAGAGAAATTCGTTTTCTGTACATCTTCAGAGATAAAATAAAAAAAGTCTTCGTGTACTAGAAACCTTGCTGATTTATTAATAATAAAGAATCATTTTATGTCATCCCTCTTTCCTGAAGTATGTAGTGCATTAATTTGTTAAAATTCCTGTGACTACAGATAGTGCTGAAAGATAATTTTCGAAACTAAAATTAATAAAACCCTATTTAATTAACTCTATGGGACAAGACAGGCTATTCTGTCGATTGAAAATTCTATGGCCCTATCTTTAAACTTTGATCATGTTATTAATACTTTTGCGGAACAGAAAGCTCGGAGAAAAGAGTTCTATTAATGAATATCTTGTTATTAATTAAATTTATAAGATATTTAACTAAAATGCACGCTATATTAGTAATACTGTAGGGTAACTACTTCAGTGATTTATTAAAATTAAATTACAACGTGACGATTTTTTCTGGGCCCCATTCAATGAATTAGCCAAGGGCCTCAGATGGAATAGTTACGCCACTGCCTATGCCAGTCCATAACTTTTACGCATTATCGGGAAAACCATTTATTTAAAAACAAAATCATTTTTACACTTTGTCCGAATACGTGTGTAGATTTATTATTTCGTTTTTTCTCTCCCATTAGCAATTAAAAATTCCGCCATTGCAATATTATTTTCGCGAACCACCGGTTGGGAAACGCTACTATAAAGGAACAATTTGTTCTCGAAACATACTTTTTTATTTTATGATTTTTTTTTTTTTCTTTTTTCCCCCAAGTCAAAAATGACTCAACTTCTGAGTGATCAAGAGGCCCAATAAGGGATCGTTCGGTGTCCTGAATTAAACGTTTTCGTTACTCAACACTTGGCAACGAATGCGGAGTTTGTAACCTCGATTACCTCTCTCTCTCTCTCAGATACATACAAACATATCATTGAATCATTAACTTTTTAAGAATATTTAAGTGAAGACGCTGATAATGTTAATGCTCATTATTAAATATATGAAACCGCATTGGATCGTTGTAACGCAGTGTTGTAACCATGTTGTAACAACACGAGACGACTGCAATGGACTGCTGAGAATGGAAAAAAAAAAAAAAAATACAGAGAACAAAAGCCAGCATGTAGTCATCTTGCGTCATGGCCTTATCCAGGGAGGGGGCGTCCCCCCCCCGAAATCCCGAAAATTTTCGCATTGTAGCATATATTTCTCCCTGAAACTTTCCTGAACACTCGTGTTTCAATGTCAACCCCCCCCCCCCCAAAAAAAAAAAAAAAAATCTGGCTACGGGCTTGCCTTGCGTAGTTTATTTGTTCTATGCATCGAGCTGTATGAAGCAAATATATGAAGTATGAAACAACTTGGATGATAAATATTGATGTGTTACACAGTTAAACAGTGGGGCGAATTTACTTGTGAATGATAAATCATAATAATATCTAAAAAGATCCGTACGTAGCTTCTACAAGAAATTTAGCGTTACATGATAAATTCCTTTCTCGAAAGTTAATAGTAACATAGAGAATAACAGTTGTATTATAGAGAAAGTTCAAACACTTACTGTAATGTAATATAAAGTCCATTTTATCAATTGTATTGTTTTGACGTTAGCTACTTCAAGGCTTTAAAATATTGATTTTTGATTTATTTTTTATTTTTTAAAAGGTGTTTAGCTTAAAATGTCTTTTTTTTTTTACTGCGTTTAAATTTTGAATATTCTCGGAAACACACTCTCAATGATATTCTAAAAGTATCTGTGTCCAGTATCCATCAGGTAGTAGTTCAATGCGGCAAGAGTCGTACGTTGTCCGTCGGATTAAATATTAAGTGATTTCATCGACTAAACTGGTATAAATGTTGAAAGCTGCAGACAGATTTAGACATTTTTGAAAATCCAACACGATTCTTTGGCGCTGACGACTCCGCGCAGTCTGTACTCTTCCTCTTCTTTAGGTGTTCCCAAACGGGATTATGGTGCAATGTTGTTTCACCTGCCAAGTGGTATACATACATCTTGCGATTGCGAGAAAAGTTTTCTTTTTATCTTATTGCTTCCCTTTTTTCGAGGGCAAGGTCGCGAATAAGGGAGTGTATTTTTGGAGAAGTCATTAGGTGGCTCTTGTTCAAAACTGTTGAGTGACTTTAGCAAGGTCGGAATGACAGAAACAAAAAAGGTTGCTTCTTGAATTCTTCTCGATATGTGTGACAATTTTAATTGCACCATAAAATCTATTGCTATCTGGGTATCAAGTAGAACTTTTTTTTTTCTAGGAAGTCATTTGATTCGGTAACAAATGCGTGTGTTGCGATTTTTTTTTTTTTTTTGAGAAATTATGAGGTCCTTGATGTTTGCAATTTTTGAAGTTTTTGACAACTTGCCATTTTACAGCTGCACAATGTCCCCCAAATATAAGCTTTAGAGAGTGTGGGCAGTCATTTCAAAATGTTCCGGGGGGGGGGGGGCAAACTCAACGTATATTGCATTACAGAAACAATAAAATACATGGATTTACATTTAAATACATTTTTTTCCCCAAAACGGGGGGGGGGGGGGTCAATTGCCTGAAAGTGGGCAAATTATTAGAAAAACTTGAACATTTGTACAGCACTCAAACGTAATGGATTTATATACCAGTTTATCACTTCTAAGGAAAATTGGATTAACGTTTATTCTAAAGAAACGTCAATTGCTTTTTCATTCAGCCTGATCAATCAGTTAGAAATGAATTCTTAAAAGTTTTGAGAGATCAGTTAATAATGTTTTTTCACAGTTATTAAACTATCAATAGCCGTTAATTTTTAAAACTGACACATTTTTAATAGCTTCTTCTATTTAGCATCCTCGCAGGAATCCTATTCAGCAATGTCAAAGCAACGCATTAAATCAAAGTAACAAATAGTACAATGTTTCTAAAATTTATTGCTTGTTGTGCAAAGTTCATTTTATCGTTTTATACGCATATATATATATATATATAACAGCACGGTTACATCTGCACATTATTTAGTCGAATGTCCGTTTATGACGCAATCATGGCCGAAATTCAAGGAAAAATCTGTTTATTTGAAGCTTCAACATATTAAATACACGTTCCAAAATAACACGTAGACGAAACACAACATCAAAGTACTTACAATACTCACATCTCTGCAATCCCCAGAAATTCCTACGAAACTGCCTTTAAATAATCTGTCCAGCTATATGTCACGTGAGAATGCAACTGCTTTATAATTGGTGCGTTCTTACAAAATTTGCTCACGTTACGTAAGTTCTTTCCCACCACGAACGAAAGAGGAAAGGGAAAATATACAAAGTGCCTACAATTGTCTCTTGGTCACTTTAGTTTTTATGTTTTAAAATCGAAACTGAATTTAAAAATAGATTAAAAGATTTATTTGTTTTTTTAATGCCATATATATATATATATTTTATATGTAAGAACGGCTGTCCCGTTCTATCTTCTACAGCTGTGGCCGCTAAAACCCATGTAAGACGAGGCACAGGGTTTCGTTGCAATTCTTTATTGGTAAACTTTAACACACAAATATCATAACATTAATATTGTTGGAACGAAGGACATGAAGTCATCAGCACGTTTCAAGAAGCAAGAACCCCCGATTTTCGTTCGGGCAGTCGTATTTATATGGGGGAAAATCTCTTAGACTGCAGACAACATTCCCTACACCACGTGATAGCACGTGGTTTAAATAGGAGGGCCATATGGAAAATAAAATATATTATTGGCTTTAATGCCGTAGACAGGGGCTGGCCTAAGTCTACGGGGAAAAAAAATAGTCTGGAGGGAATTAATGAGGGAAACCAACTTGAGCTTAGGCATGACCATATATGGTAACGCGTTAGAGAAATTTATGAGTGAGACAACCCTGAGTTGTCAAGTTTAATATGGAAAAAGCCAGACAAAGGAGACAAAGGACTTCTCCATATCACAGCCTGACAAAGGATACAAAGGATTTTTCCATATTACATCCCCCCTCCCCAAAAGTTCTATTACTTTAAATATTGAAGAAGTGAAATATCTGCAGCCTTTTTCCCCACATAAATTTATGTATTAAATTTTATATAAACATATCACATTTTGAATGAAATACTATACAGTTACAAAAATTACTGAACATTTTCATCACAGATTATTATACTCTTACTAAACGATATTTACAAAATTGTATTTACAGTTCAGTTTAATTACAGTTGGATTATTCTGTTGCAGTTCAAAAGTGAATGACTTATATCACATTATTCATGTGATAGTTTGAAATTTGTTGGTGGGTAATATTTCCTCAATCTTGACACATGTACTATGTCTGATTTTTCTTTGCTGTGTGCATTTGGTTTATTGATTTCATAAGTTACGTCCGTAACTTTTCGAAGAATTTTATATGGTCCACTGAACGGTTGCGAAAGTTTTCGTGAATTCGGATATTTGAATTCTTCATATATCACAAAGTCATCTGCATTAAAAGATTTGTCGACAAATCTGGCATCGTAATATATTTTATTTTTTTCATGATACTCTTTAGTTCTTTCCACTGCCAGTTTTCTAGCTTCCTCAACAGGAGGATAAATGTCTTCATTTACTGGATTTTGAAAAGGCACTGTACCGTACATTAAATACGCAGGTGGGAACTTCGTAACTGAGTGTGGAGTTAGGTTGTATTCTTGAGTCACCTGCTCTAATAATTTAGACCATGGCACGTTTCCAGAAGCTGCGTTCACTTTGCACTTTAGGCGAGTGACTATTGTTTGGTTCAGACGTTCCACCTTACCATTTGTCTCTGGTCTATGAGCTGTGGTTAAAAGCTGTTTAATTTTGTGGTGCTTTAGAAATTTCTTGAAATGAGATGAAGTAAATGATGGATTTCTATCACTTAATACACTTTTAGGTATTTGAACACTGAAAATTTGTTTAAGAAAGTTGACGTAAGTTTCGGTAGTGATTGATTTTGATGCAAAAGACCACATGTATCTAGTATGATGATCTATAAACAATGTTAAATATTTTTTCGTGGAATTGTAGTAGTTGAAACCACCCACACTATCTACTGCAACGAGATCAAATGGTTTATCAACTGGAGGCATAGACTGTAAAAGGCCAAATCTTTTTTGTCGATACTTTTTGTTTACCTGACAAATATGACAATGTTTGTTAAATCCAGTTATATCTAATGTTATATTTTGCCAATAATATACAGGCGTAAGTAAATTAATTGTTTTTTGAATTCCTGGGTGTCCAAACTTTTCATGGACAGTCTCAAGTAATTTACGGCGTAAAGAAAAAGGAACAACAATTTTAGTAAAACCCTTTTTACGCAGGCATAACACGTTATTAATTTCGACAAAATTACCAGTTAAATTGTCATTTTTTTGAGCCTCTTGAATTTCATCCAATTGCAGTAGATGCGAAACGTGGTTTCCTATATTTTTTTCAACACATTCATTATTTACAGGTATATCTCTTGAGAGCATGTCAGCCTCGAAGTTTGTGGTGCCTTTCGTATATTTAATATCATAGTCATACATACTTAATTGTAAGGACCAGCGGAACAAACGACCTTTTAAGTTTTTTACATTTTTGAGCCAAACTAACGCCGCGTGATCGCTATGTATGACGAATTTATGGCCAAAGAGGTAGTGGTGGTACTTATTTAAAGCATCCACAACAGCTAGACATTCCAACTCAGTAATACTATAATTCTTCTCGTAATCTTTTAATGAGCGGGCATGGAAAGCTATGGGATGTAAGGCACCCGAACTGTCTGGCTGTTTTAATATTGCTCCCACACCAGTTTGACTTGCATCAACACAAATATGACATTCTTTTTTAGGATCAAATATTTTTAAAATTGGTTTACAAATTAAAGAGTTTTTCAAAACTTGAAATGCTTCTTGGCATTTGTCAGTCCATTGCCAAGTTGTATCTTTTTTTAGCAAGTGGTTTAATGGATTTCTAATAGTTGCATATTTATCTATAAATTTATGGTACACATTTATTGACCCCAGAAATCTTTGGAGAGATTTAACATTTTTAGGCGGTTGTAATTTTTTAATAGCCTCAATATTACTATTATCGGGCGTTACAATACCATTACAAATTTCATACCCTAAAAATTCAATTTTAGTCTGTAAGAAAGAACATTTTGATGCTTTTAACTTTAAATCTTCCTGTCTGCATATCTCAAACATTTGTTGAATATGATCTAAATGTTCTGAAAGGGTTTCAGAAAAAACTATTATGTCATCAAAGTAATTGGCTGCAAATTTTATTTTATGTTTTGTAAGTATTCGACGCAAAGTTCTTTGAAAAATACTTCCTGAATTTTTCCACCCGAAGGGTAATTTGTTCCACTCATATAAGCCACTATTAGTGACAAAAGCGAGCTTTTCAGTATCGTCGGGATGAATTGGTATATGCCAATATCCGGAAGCCATGTCTAATTTGGTAAAATATTTGCTTTTCCCTAATTTATCTACAAGTGTTTCTATCAGGGGTAATGGTTCTGCGTCGGACTTAGTAATTTGATTTAATTTTCTGTAGTCTATACATAATCGACTTTTTTTATTTTCGTCTCTTTTAAAAACTAGTGTAACAGGTGCAGAATACGGCGATGAGCTTTCTTTTATTATATTAGCCTTTAATAACTCTTGAATTTGATTTTCAATTTCTTCTTGTTGCTTTGGGGAAGTTTTATATGCCCTTAACGACACCGGTAAGTCGGATGTTAACCTTACCCGTTGAGGTTCAATTCTAATTGTTCCAACATCATATTTATTTTTGGAAAATATATCCTCGTAATTTCGCAATATTTCTTTTAACTTTGAGTTTTCCTCAAATTCCGAATGTCCATCGACAGGATCGCGACATTGTAGGCCTCCAATGCCGCAACCAGTCCCAGAAACATCGGACGAAATACGAAAATGATTATTCTTTTCGCAACTCATTTTTTCATTTCTATCTTTCTCTTGACAAGTTTTCTTTTCCGTGCTACTCTTTTTCTTTTCATTTTCGTTATAATGTAATTCCGTCACCCTTTCCTTAGTTTTACTTTCTTTCGGATCTTTCACTCTTTTAATTTCCTTATCAATTTTCTTGCGTATTTTTCCCGTACTATTATTTTCGTTTTTATTTTCTTTTACTTTATTTCCACAGTTCCTAACTAGGATTTCAGGTAAAATATGCAAAGACAAGTCATTCGGTTCGGAATCAGAAAAGGTGATCAGTCTTCTGTGATCCTGCATAACGACATGTCCTACACAATCTATGACCAAACGAAATCCCCCGCAACTCTTTAAACCTAATATGGCATAAGGTAAATCGGTGTCTAGAACATAAAATTCCACCGGTTTAACTATATTGCCGACCTTAAGGTAAAAAATACACGTTTGGTTAAGCTGTAGCATTCCCTTCGTTTGTTTTATTTTTACAGCGATTTTTTCTTTAATCGAAACATTTAATGTTTTTGCAATTGCACTCGGGATGATATTTAATGTTGAACCGGTATCAACATTTAAATAAATAGTCTTTAAATTCGAATTTGTATTTTGAGTGTACGCGTCATTAGATAGTTGATAATCATTTTTAAATTTCGCCTCATTTTTAATAATATACCCGGGTATTATTAATTGTCATACTTCGTTAACTCTCTCATTTTCTTCTCTTAATTGATTATCTTTTTGCTGAGGCGGTAGTTTAAATCCAGCATTCGATGTATTTGGCTTATTCACACAAGTTTGTCCCCAATGATATGCGTTGGAGATTCCTTGTTTTGCGCAAAATTTACAAGGATTAGGGGGTAACTCCTGCGAAAAATGTGCAGTCTGTCTTTTTACTGCATTTTGTCTTTCATTATAACCTACAAACCTAGGTTTATTCTGTTGGTAAAAATTAGGTTGGTATACATTGTTACTATCTTGACGAGAATAGTTATATTGTTGACGAAAATTACTTTGATCATGATTTTTTGGCATCCAATTTTGATAAAAGGGGGGCTTCACCCTAAAAATATTTTGTTGCTCCCCTTTATAAGCGGACTTGGGTGTTTCATGTGGAACTTCATTTATTAATTTTGAAACTACCTGAAGCCATTCGGTGGGAGTTTCTGGCTCTTTTATTACCAAAAATGCCCTAACTTGGGCAGGTAGCCCCACTGAAAGCCCCTCAAGGATATGTTGATTACTAAGTTTTATTTTTCTTCCCATTTCTACTTTTTCAGTAAAATAGGAGTACAACTCTTTTGGATTTCCAGAAAATTTTAAATTTTGAAAATCAAGAAAACTATTTGCTGGAGTAAAGTAATGTTCTTCAAAAATTTGAATGATTTCATGAAAGGAATTACAGCAAAGGCATTGATTGATGTAGAGCTTTAAGGCTGACCCGCGAATAAACTTCTGAAAATTTTTTAATTTCCAATTATCATTTAAATTGTTCTGAGCCGTTTGCTGGTTAAAGTGAGCTAACCATGCTGAAAAATGTATCCCTAACTCTGGTTCAAATAATAAAATTTCAGGTGAGCTACCCGAATTTTTGTCTTTTATTTCAATTTTTGAAGTAGAAGAGCCATCTGCCAAACTTATCTCTTTTATTTTATCACTAATCGTTTGACATTCTGAATCCATTTTTATTAAGCTTAAATCGGCAGTTGCCTCTGCTTGAGTTTCCGCATCCTTACGGTTTAAGTTATCTCCATCCATGTTTGAATTTTCTTTGTGGGAAGACTCTAAGTCAGAATTTTTTTCATTTTCAATGGTCTTGCTCATTTTACCACTACGTAATAACATAATTCTAATAACACACAAATTTTTGACATTTTTCCTTTTTTACCTTCCCACTTTAACAACAAAAATATTCCGCGTAAACAAATGCATAACATCTAAAATATATACAGAACTATTCATAATACTGCAAAAAATATACCATAATTTCAATTACACAGCACATTGATAAATTTACTATTTCAAACATCTTAATGTCAAAAAAAAAAAACCGTGCTGACAAGATCCCTTTTAAAAATTTAAACCGATAATTAATATATCATCAAATAAAGAACTTATTCTTCCAAAGCACATGATCAATTTATATCATAATAAATTCTAAAGCAATATCATGTAAAAAAAACCCAACGGGAGAAAAAGATATTCATATAATTATAAGATATTTATGAAGAAAATTCGAAATAATACCATTTTGGAATAACACATTAAAAATTACTCTATCAACATTCACTTCAGCACATGAAAATAATTTCCATTCTAAAGCACCACAGATAACGACCCTTTCGTTTAATCACTCCGCAGAACGCAAACACTCTTCGCTTCTAAAAGCCACAACGGGGGCGAGCTTCTCCCCACTCGGAAAAGGAGCGCACATCGGTTCATTGAACCGTCTAGAAAGATGATCCACGCTGCTACGACGTCGCGGCACATTTCAGATTTAGTATTGCTTTTCTTCGATTGTTTTTTTTTTTCTGCAGGAGCCCGGATAGGAACATAAATCCTACCGGCTTGTAAGAACGGCTGTCCCGTTCTATCTTCTACAGCTGTGGCCGCTAAAACCCATGTAAGACGAGGCACAGGGTTTCGTTGCAATTCTTTATTGGTAAACTTTAACACACAAATATCATAACATTAATATTGTTGGAACGAAGGACATGAAGTCATCAGCACGTTTCAAGAAGCAAGAACCCCCGATTTTCGTTCGGGCAGTCGTATTTATATGGGGGAAAATCTCTTAGACTGCAGACAACATTCCCTACACCACGTGATAGCACGTGGTTTAAATAGGAGGGCCATATGGAAAATAAAATATATTATTGGCTTTAATGCCGTAGACAGGGGCTGGCCTAAGTCTACGGGGAAAAAAAATAGTCTGGAGGGAATTAATGAGGGAAACCAACTTGAGCTTAGGCATGACCATATATGGTAACGCGTTAGAGAAATTTATGAGTGAGACAACCCTGAGTTGTCAAGTTTAATATGGAAAAAGCCAGACAAAGGAGACAAAGGACTTCTCCATATCACAGCCTGACAAAGGATACAAAGGATTTTTCCATATTACATATATATATATATTATATGCGTGTGTGTGTGTGTGCGTCTCATATGCTAAATGTTTTGTAATAAGTACTAGATGGCATTTATTTCTTACAATTAAAGCAAACATAATGCAAATGAATCCCTTAAACAATTTTACAGACTCATCTAATCACCACAGAAAAACTCATTTTGCCAAGAAAAACATCCGTTCTCAACTATCCATCCCACCACCATCATGCTGAGTGCGTTGGCCAAGTACATTTTCGGAGGCATCATGGATAACGCCGAGGAAGAATCTATGGAGTGTGAAACTAGGGAAGTGAACGACTGGCTACTAATTAATATGCCTGGTAAGTTTATGGGTTATGCAATTCAACATTCAAATGATCTCCTACGAAGTATCGGTAACCAAATTTCTCTAATATGCAAAGTCAAATACGTTGTAAAATGTAAGCATCGGAGAAGAGACAGAAGCGTAGCTAGGGTTTTCAGCGCCCGGGGACAACTGAAGATTCTGCGCCCCCCTGTGCCCCTGGGGGCCTAGGGGTGAACCTAAAGGGAATTAAGAAAAACTTTTATGCTTCCTAAATGATAAATAGCTCTAAAAAGCAGCCCTTTTAACTTTTATTTTTATTAACGACATTCACTTCTATGGGAAAAATGGAACACTTTGGCTTCGCAAAGTTATTTGTCTGATTTCCCTCGCACTCCTGTGCTACATTGGTCATTCCCGATTCACTTTTTTGTCGAACATATTCACACCTCTTCAGTTCAATTAATTTTCTTTTCGTATTTAAAAATAAAGCAAATTAACATTAATATGGCGCCCCTTGATGCTGCGCAAGGGGACAGCTGTCCCTCCTTGCCCCCACCTAGCTACGCCTCTGAGAACAGAGAAGTTCCAGAACAAACATTTTTGCAATATAACTTATAAACTGTTAGAAATAAAAAGTAACGACTGTTTTAACAATAAAACAATCAACAGCATAACAAATACTGATTCTTTCAGTTCCCAACAGATGAAGAAGTGCATTATAAATTTTTCGCTAAAAAGTTCCTCAGTTGTGCATAAAAATTATGCATTTCAATTTTTTTTCACTTCTTTGCCTTGTTGGAGGAAAAAAGTTCAGTAAAATTTTCTCCTCCTCATATTGAAAATAAAAATATTAGCGAAAATTAAAGTAATAATAATGACATTTTTTATATTTTGAATAATGTTAGTGACCGATCAAAACCAAAATGATTCCACACATTTTTATAAAATAAAACCAACTCAAAATTTTAGGAAAACGCAAACTTCAAAAAACTATAACTTATTTTCATAAAATATCAAAACTGGTTGCTCTTTAATGAAAATGGGAATACTGTATACACAAATAATATCATAGGATTTTTCATTAGTATCTATTTCTATACATTTTTTGTTATGTTTCAAAAGCAACAGCTCTTCCAGAAAACAATACTACTTATGCCTTTATCATTAAATTATATTTAAAAAAAAATAAATAAATAAATAAAAAAACAGATGTCGACAAACTTTGTATTTCCACACTTGAAATTTTCGGTTCATTGTTCATTCTAATGAAAAAAAAAAAAAGATTTATTTATTTAGTTATTTACATTCAATTATTAGTATAAATATTATTATTTATACAAATAAAACGCTAACGTATACGTTACAATATTCCACTGAATTTCTTTTCCTTTGTTGGCAACGATCACTTTGTCCTTTTTTTATTATTTACGGAGTTGAATGCTAGGTGTTTATTTTTCAATAATAACGAAATTGAGGCTTCTTTCCCGTAAAAATAAAAAAATAATAATAAAGCATGAAAGAAGGCTTAATGTATCGTGAAAATATCGTTAGAAATCAAGAAAAGTCAAAAATAAGTGAAGTAATTAAATAAAGATTGAAAAATAAAAAATTTGAAAGTAGGGTATTGAGATGGGATAAAAGTGTGTCTGTCAGTCTGTCCCCCCCTAATAACTTTCGAATGAATTATCCGATTCGAAAAATTCTTTTTGCATTCGAAAGATCTCGGCGAGGACATCTCATTTCCATATTTTACTTTTTGATTTGGACAATTTTTTGTTCAATTTTGAACAGTTCAAAAAATTTTAACGTTAGAGCCAATGGGCGAAAATGAAACAAATTATCTAAACTCTGAGTACAAGATCCAAGTTCCAATGAACAAGCTCACTGAAAGAAGTTCTTGGCGTGAAATATTGATTTGAACAATTTTTTTTCATTTTTGAACAGTTCAAAAAAATTAACATTGCGCCTACGGGGAAATTCTAATCCTGTTTATAAATCCTGATGTAACGGACCGATTTGCTTGGAACAAACTTTATCGGAAAGCTTTTATGACGTAGAGCATGTACAGATAGAAATTTCACCCAGAACTAAGGAGCCTATTTTCCTATGAAATTTTTTGATCGAGATTTTCAAGAATAGTTTTGAATTAATGAATGACTAAATCAATAAGCAAAAGAATGAATTAATAACTGAATGAATAAATGCATGAATGACTGAATAAATGAATGATTGAATGAACATTTATTAACCGTTGAAAAAGGTATATCTGAAGCAATTAAGAACTTAAGCTAAACGAGAAAGAGAGAGAGAGATGGCTAGATTATAAATTTGAAACTGGTGTATTCGGGAAAGTAGGCTCGTATAGTTCGAGACGGAACTTCTTGTTTTTTTTTCTTAAATTGCGAAGCAAATTTATTTTTAAATGTAATGAGCAATTAATTGAATGAAAAAAGAACCGACAGTTTTTTATTTTTACGGTGTTAGCTGCTAAAAAAGTCAAGTGTCATAAAAAGTAAATTACATACGGTCTTGCTGCTTAGGGACCATTCATAAATGATGTCACGCTTTATTCCCATATATTTGACAAGGGGGGAAGGATCCCCCTTTGTCACAAACTGTCACACTTCAGCATACCGCCCCCCTTTGTCACATGCCACGCTGTGTTGCATAAGCATGATGTCACACTTCTTGTTACTCCCTCCCCTCCCCTTGTTACAATTTCACGAACCCCCCTCCCCCCTCGAAACGTGACATCATTTATGAATGATTTCTTATGGCTTAGAATAATACAAATAGGCGCCTCTTGGCATAGAAGGGAAATGGCATAAAAAGTGAATTGACGCGATTAGCCGGAATGGCTAGTTATTATTATTATTATGAATATTATTATTATTTATTATGTAAGAGTGGAATAAAACATAAGAAAATAAAAGTGACTACAAATTAAATCCTCAAAGAACAACTTACAAAATTCTTATGAATGTAGGCATTTTTCAAAGAGGATCGACTGGAAAATAAATGAAGCATTAATGTATAGCGATTTTTGAGAAATGTTTGTTACCTCTTAATCTGTTCTTATGCCCTTTTTAGTTGAGCACAATAATTTGATAATGAAATCGAATTTTATCTATTTATCTTTTTTTCACATCATAAGTAATTAGTATTCACTTAAAAAAAGGTTGTTGAAGCATAACCTCTATTTCGGAAGTTATGTCTAAATTCACGAGTCGCGAAATCTAAAGCAACGTTCAACGAAACAAAATTTCTTATATTTCTTATATATACAGCATAAGTTATTGGAGTTTTTGAAAATAAAAATATATCCCAGTTATCTGAATTAAGTTCTTTAAAAAATAGATCTTTTAAAAATAGGTATGTAAAAAAAACCCCTTTGTAACTTTTAAAACATCTTTATAAAACTATTTTGAGCAAGGTAAAAATTCACTAAGCAATAGTATTTCTTTCATTTGAATAAAATAATAAGTAAAATAATGCTAATTTGCTTATATTAAGACCTGTCATTCCTATTCCACTTATGGGTGAAATTGTCAATTTTATTGCATTCAGAATATAGAAAATACATTATTTTTAGGTAGTTTTAAATTCTTAACCAACAGATTTAAATCATACATCATATATTAATGTGTGGAATAGATGTTTGACTTTGTAATACTTTTACGTTTGACAAATACTTTCTATTACAACAATTTTCTAGAATTTTCAGTATTCGGCCGCAGAATTTTTATTATTCGGCCGAAGACATTGGCCGAATATTCGGCTTCGGCCTGGAAGAAATGACCGAATATTCGGTATTTGGCCAAATTACTATTTGTTACATCCCTGATATATATTACATATATGTATATATCATATTTTTATATATTTACTATATATAAAAATCTAATGATTGTTTATAATGATATTGTTTATATTCAAGTTTTGCAGGCAGTGTTTCTTTCAGACCTTTTGTTCCGGAGGGGCACGTTAAGAATTAGGAGGGGCGGTGTATGCTTCAAAATCATTACCTTTTTATATTTATGCGTATATATATGGCTAGAAAGGATGATAATATGAATATATTTTATATAGTATATGATTGATTTTTGCTACCATGTACAGTAAATGCATTTTAGACTATTTTTGTTGAAGTTTAGGGCAGTGTTTTTTGGGGGCTTCTGCATTTTAAATTTTTGAAACTGGTCTTACAACTATAACGTTTAGGCTATCTCTGAAGGGGGTCCGGGAGTCGGCCCCCGGAATTTTTTCGCAATTTAGCTCCTGAGAATGCAATATTAGGCTCTTTGGGGACGTTAGAGGAAGGAGTTTAAGAAGTTCTCCCCTAAGAAAATTTTCGAAACTGCAATCTTAAAAATGAAGTTTCAGTCCATCTTTGTCAACGTTACTTGAGGCAGGGAGGGGTTCGAGAGCTCTCCCCAGGAAACTTTTTGAAATCTTCCTAACAAGGCAATTTCGAGATTCTTTAGTGATTTTAGAAGAAGCAGAAGGGAGTTTGGTTAGTCTTAACCCGCAAATTTTTCAAAATAAATTCTTATCTTTTAGGTTACTTTTGGTGTCGCTAGTGACAGTGTTCAATGTCTTTGGGATCGTTCATAAATGATGTCACGCTTCGAGGGGGGAGGGGGGTTCGTAAAATTGTGACAAAGTGTGACGAGGGGAGGGGTAACAAGAAGTGTGACGTCATGCATTATGCAACATAGCGTGACAACAAAGGGGGGGAGGGGGTCCGCTGAAGTGTGACATATTGTGACAAAGGGGGGGAGGGGGTCAAATATATGGGGAAAAAGCGTGACGTCATTCATGAACGGCCCCTTTCGCTAAAAGTGTTTCTGAAACTATAGTCTTAAAAGTGTAATCTTTCTTTCTTTCATTTTTTTTTAAATTTGTGATCTGAATTTTTTCCCGGGGAGCAGTTGGCTAGCTCCGAGGGGGCAGTGCCCCCTACCCGGAGAGATGCCTGAAAGAAACACTTTGCAGGAATCTTAAAGACAGGCTTGATTATTTGTATAAAGTCTGGCAAAGATATTTAAATCATTGATTATTTGTTATTTGTATATAGCATTTGTGTTAAGTGTAAAATATTTTAAACATGAAGCGCTTTAAAGGGAGCGTCCGGTAACCTATCTGATTGGCTTCATGATTGCGAAATTTATTTAGGCTCTACCACTCGTGCTTCGGAAACGGATTAAATACCCGGCTAATACCCTTTCGCAAAGAGTCTATGCGTAAATATATATAATTCTTTACATATCGTTACTATATTTTCCTCTTTTTTTTCTTACAGACCAAGCTCTCGATGACATGGATTTTGATTCTGAGGACGAGAGAAGTACAGAATCAGAGGATGAGGTAGAGGAAATTCCTCTTAATGAGGAAACTGACGAAGATGACATTCTTACATCGTTACCGTTGCTCTTAGCACAAGATAAGCCTGTCTGTGATACACTTTGCCCAACAACAGTCCCTTGTTTCAAGCGAAGCCTGGACCTGGCTATGAGGGTAGCTGTTCAATCCACCCTTCTCGACGAGTGTTTAGAAAATTTTCAAGTAATACCAGAATCATTGTATGTCAATCATTCATTATATTACCCATCAGACTATTCCCTTGTGCTGGCTCTAAAGAATTTACGTGAGCGAGTTATAAGAAATAGAGAAATTCTTCGAGAACAACTGGTTCAGGAACTAACTCGGATTATGAGAAGAAAAACTCCATCAATCGACTCCTCAAAGCAGAATGTCCAACCGATCATCATACCGCAAATTCCACAATTAAAATTGACTGTAGTGCCAGCAAAAGAAGGTAAATATGTCATTTTGCTTATAGCCAGTGATACTTTTCTAAATATTTATTACCAATAAAAATAATAACATACCAACGTTATAAAAACAAGCGCGCCTGGGCCCCATCAAGCCAAATAGCAAAAAAACTAAAAACCACGTACAAATCGATCTCTACTTTCAGAAGTTCTTTTTGGAAAAACGCGTTAAAAAGAAGGAAAATGAAATGGATTGAACTTCCATACTCGTATATAAAAACAGCTTTGTTTTTGCATCTTGACTGATAACGGGTTTGTGTAAAGAATTCCTTTTTGCGATACAATTTCTTTAATTGTTGCTTTTATTTTCAATGAATAGTAATAACATTTTGCATTTTAATTTCTTATAAGCATATTACATTCATTCTTTTAGAACGAGCATAAATTTTCACGATAAAAATTCGCAAATCGGGATTTTGGCTTTCCTGCACTTTTCAAATATCTTGGTTTATCCTGTAGCTGGAGTTTTTATTAACAGTTAGACGCTTCTACGATGTAAAATTATATCAAAATACCAGTATTTGTTTCTTTACTTTTCGTTAAAAAGGTTCGATTAAAACCGGAAAAACTTCCAGATTTTTCAAGTGTTGATTGGGGAAATTTTCAGAACTTTTTATCTGCCTAAAAGTCGACCCCCCCCCCCCCCCCAAGTTTGAGCCTCCTTTTTTTGTTTAAGTGAATACATATATTTTTAATAACACCATATATTATGCCTTATTTCATAAAATCTTACGGAAAAACCAACGCAAATTAAACGAGGAGAGAAAATTCCAAATTTCAGTTCATTTGGCAGATGAGTGAATTCTTATGAGAGACATGATGAACTCTTGGCTTTTCCTCTAGGTTATATATGATCAATAGTGCTATAAATGGTTAGTTAAGATGAGTGAATACAGTTAAATGATTAAATTAACCCTCTCATGCATGCATTTATTTATTTGTGTTATAAACAAAAACTTCATTACCGCCATTCATTTATGCCGCAAACTAATTTAGCATCTCAGGATTTTTGTGTAATAATTTGTTTTTAGAAAGTTTGTCCTGTATAGTCAAAAATTCGTGTTCTTGTATGAATGCTTTTTTGCCATATTTATTCAATATAATAATAAACATGGCAAAATTGAATATTAAAATTTCATTTATAAGGAGTAAGAAGCTGTAAAATAGCAACAAACTTCCCAGTAATGTAAAACACGCTTCAAAATAACTAAACAGGATTTTATTCGAAACTAAGATTTTCTCTTCTTTCTTGAACCCTCCATGGACTCCCAAAGATATCTTAACCTTTTAGCAATCTTGAATACCCTATGAAACATTTTGTGGTTTTCAAGAACTGTTTGGAGTGTCTAGATGAGAACGACAGGCAAATTGCAGCACAAAAACGAATCTGCATAAAAATTTGAAGCAAAAATGTGTCACCTCATATGAGGCTTTCATGCATGAGAGGGTTAAGAAAAAATATTTATTTTTTCATGACGTCATTGCGTTTTTCGACAGTGAATACCCACAAAAATCACCACCTGAAAAAATATAGATTTTATATTTTCTCGTCGCAAAAGCGGCACTTGAGAGACGTAACCAAAAGGCGAGACAAAAAGCGGGCCGTCTAGTCACATTACAACACCTGAGCCAAATTTCAGAAAGGGATCAAATCTGAGGTGAGATTTGGATCCTGTTTAAAATGACTTGGTATGATGACCGTTACATACTTTTGGCGAGGCACTAAAACTCTCTATCCAAAAATGCGTGATTAGCATGACATAGAATGATCATGTGATCTTGAAATGTGAAAGGGGTGTGTTACTGAGAAATATCGATAACTGGCATGTGTCGGTATATTCCGGTGAATATCGATGTACAATATAATTGCTTGATACACGTCCCAAACACCTGAAAAATGTCATATTTCTGACTTATGCGAAAACAAAACGTTCAACCGAAAATGCACAGTACATTTCAAATGAGAAAATGAAATAAATATTCACATAAAGTGTGTGGCTTTATACAATCTCATTTATTGCAATAACTTTAACCGCTATAACACTTTGATTGCACAAATTACATTTACCAAGGCATTTTTTTTTTTTTGAATTACAGAGTGTATCTCTTTTGTTGAGGTGGTGAGAAGAGAAACATAGTTGAGTCAAGCGAATAGTATTTTGAGAAAAACAGCCTTTTGCAGTATGGTTTTAATGTTTCAGTATAGAATTAAAAAAAAAAAAAAAACTAATAAAAAAAAAAAAAAAAACTAATGGTGTCATATGTTGCAAAATTTTTGAAATATTCTTTAGTTTACTAAAACACAGGTAGATGACATTCCAGGTTAAGAAAAATTCAATTAAGTACATTTAAAAAAAAATTGACTTACACCATCATGTTTCTCACCACCTCATTTCTTGAATTAGTTGCAACTCACGGGACATTTTACGGTACTACTTGGGACATAATAATTCCTTAACATGCGCACAATCCCCTTGTATTTTCTATAAATTTTAAACTAATCTAAAACATGTTTGGTGCTAAGATATAGGGGAACCTGTTGTACTATGGACCCTGTTGTACTGTGGTCCTAATGATAAAAAAATATATTTCACTCATTTATTTTGCAATACGGCAACACTGGTTCATGTGATATCTGTTAGCTGTCATTTATAACTAATTTTGATAGTTGGACTCGAACGAGATCTGGCAGTAGGAGACCAAAAAGAATTTGTGACCCTAAAAGTAAACTTTTTTAGTTTCTTCCTTTTGTAAATAACTTGTTTAGTTTGTTAAAAAGTTTAGTAATCATTTTTGTTTATGCTTAACAACTTATTTGGCCGTGTAATTGAGCGTTAAATCATTTTCAATTCCTAACCTATTACTCAAAATAAGCAGTTATTTTAAAATGTGTAGGCTGTTGTACCTTGGACCTAAAAAAGCAGTTGTACTATGGATAGGTCCATGGTACAATACTTTGAACCGTGGACGGTATTTACCTTGTTATATTTTAAATATTTTAAGATGTTACGTATTTACAGTGTAATAAAAAATTTTTTTAACAGATTGTTGATACTTCTCACATACAAAAATGCCTCGAAGTAAAACGGGAATTACGAGGCCATCGCCAAATTATGATAAAATAATGGAGGCTGTAGAGCTTATTAAAGATAACAAATTAACAGTTTACAGTGCAGCTAAGACTTATAGTTTATCAAACACGACGCTGACACGTCACTTGAAAAAAGAAAATTATCCTACTGAGCCATTTAATTTAAAATCGAAACTTGCAAGTCACAAAGTGTTTTCAGATAATGAAGAACTCTTGTTACTAGATTATATTAATAAAGCTTCTTAACTACAATACGGCTTGACACTAAGAAATTTGATGAAATTGGCCCATAAATTTGCCAAGTCGAACAATATTAAATATCCTGAAAGTTGGGATCGAGATAAAATGGCGGGTGTCTATTGGATGAGGTTATTTAGGAAGAAATACAAGAAAATGGAAAAATCTACTATAGAAAAATCTAAAAAGAGCTGGAAGTGGCCGGAAAAACCAGATGAAATGTTATATCCTTATGAGTAAAAGAAAAAATTAAACCACCGTCAAAATGCCACTCCAGAAGGGATTTGTATAAAATAAAAGAGATGAAAAAGTATTGGCAGTGCTAGAAGGGGTATATAAAAACAAAAAGAAGAAGAATAATAAAATTCCAAAGATAATTATTGAATAAGAACACGTTAAAGTGATCAAATATCTCATAGAATTATGAATGTTAATTAATGTTTATTAATTGTTTTTATAATGTTTATTAATTGCTAAGTAAATTGTTATGCTGTTTAATTTGTTTTATTAATAAATGTTAACAACTTTAATACAAGATTTAATAAAGATTTGTAATATAAATAACGTTTTTCTCAAAAATAATAGTAGTAGGTCCTTAGTACAACATATATAGGTCCATGGTACAACAGGGGTGTTGTACCTTGGTCCTATAATTCCTTTTTTTTTTTTTTTCAAAAGGCTAAATGACATATGATTTATTTTTCTACCTTACTTTGAAAATAGCCCTTTTGTTCATAAATGAACACAAAACATTATGTAATACGTAAAATGCACTCACTATAGTAGTTTTTGAATAAATAATTAAAAACAAAAAATGTGTCCAAGGTACAACAGGTTCTCCTAATTACATGTAGGCAAGGCCGTAGCCAGAAATTTTTTTCGGGGGGGGGGGGGGGGGCCCTGACTTTGAAACACTAGTGTTGAGGAAAGTTTCAGGGAGGAATATATGCTACATTGCGAAAATTTTCAGGATTTAGGGGGGGGCCCGTCGCCCCCCCTCTGGATACGGCCTTGCATGTAGGCACCAGAAATTTCTTAGCTTTGTTTAAAATTTATAGAAAATATAAGGATATATATATATATATATATATACGTATATATATATATATATATGTTACAAACTCTACATTATGTTTCAAATACCATCAAGGCCGTATCCAGAGGGGGGGGGGCACGGGCCCGGGACCCCCCCGAAACCCCGAAAATTTTCGCAATGTAGCGTATCCCTGAAACTCTCCTCAATGTAAGTGTTTCAAAGTCAGGGCCCCCTCCCGAAAAAAAAAATCTGGCTACGGCCTTGAATATCATGAAACGCCCTTCACGACATTTTCCCAAGAGAAATTCTCATTTATAGAATATAACTTTCGTTATCAAAATTTACAAACTGATTAAGATGCTTGAGGATTAAGAATACCATTTTTGTTTGCTAATTAAAAAGCAGGAGTCTTCTATTCTTACGGCCAGGAGTGCTCAAAAAGAGGTCATGATGCGAGCTGTACTATTGAAACCTTTAGTTTCGGGGGTCTTTTAGTCATTTGGTGGAGGGGTATAGTTTTTAGCAGGAAGTTCTGTATCTTTTGAGGGGGTGTGTCATCGCACTTGGAGGGGATGGGTGCCCAACCGTCAATAAATTTTGGCATGCACGATGGTTGACATCAGGCGACTTATATTCATACGGTGTCACCAACACAAAAATATTTTCTTGTTTAGGAGAACAGTTAAATGTGTTAAACAGTGGAATATACTACTGTAGTAGAGAAGAGACAGACACGCAAAAATTAATTATTAATGTTTTCTAAAAAATTTTTATATTTTGATCATTGAAATTATAGTGTAATTTTTCTTTTTTACAGCTATGCGTATGCAAATCAAGCAGTTAAAAACACCTCAAAGAGCTGTGCAACGGGACGTGAGAAAGATGAATTCCAGGTCATATTTGAACCGCCAGAACAAAAGTTATATTTATGAATCAAGTGTGAAGACCAATCGGAGGAGCAACTTGCAACGGCATCACTCAGGAGCCAATAATAATCGAAAATGTTGTTAATTCCGCGAATTGATAAAGAAGTGCATTTGATGTCAATTAATATTCAAACATTTATTCCCGACTTTATTGTCCTCTAAAAGATAATTAAGTTAACAATTCAAATTTGGTAAAGTGGCATACTAGAAATCCTATGTTTTGTCCTTAATTAGGGTGTCTACAGATTTTCTAATTGGAATTTCGTGACCTTCTCGGGATTTTTTTTGGTCCCTTTTGAGATTCTTTGGGACCGTTCGGTGATGCAGATATTGATTCTGCCAGATCTCAGGTGCCACCTGTATGACTTATAAATACCGGATATCCGGCTGATGTTTGAAATTTGTAAATTCGATACATTTTTTAAAACATCACAACTTCCAAATACGTAATAAGTTTGTAATTCACTTATATTTTCTAAACATGTTAGTTTTAAAAGTAAAATTTGACACGCTGCATAACCGGATATTTCGTGCAGTGGTCGGA
Source organism: Octonoba sinensis (assembly GCA_038502835.1). NCBI lineage: Eukaryota > Metazoa > Arthropoda > Arachnida > Araneae > Uloboridae > Octonoba > Octonoba sinensis. Next base: position 71,138,908 of record CM076604.1, read on the forward strand.
TTGGATTCCGGATACGTAAAAACCTGTTGGATACCGGATATCCGGTTCTTTCTAGAAGGGACTGGTACCTTTGGACGGAAAATTTTCATGCCCTTTTCGCAATTTTCGTGACTTTCGTGACCCATTTCCTAATTCGGGACTTTCCTGATCTGTAAAAGTATTTACTTAAATACGATATTGAAACAATATATGAAAAATTTCTTTAGCAATATATTTATATTGTTTGACAGAATATCAGAGTTTAAATTTTTTCAACAAGAAATTGTTTCAATTTCAATTTAATATGTTTTGCAGAGAAGAAAAAAGTACTATTTGGACAGAATATGAAACAAAATTTTATGCTCTACTTTGATTGACAGAAAATGCTTCTTCTTTTATAGAAGATAAGTAGAAATAAGATAAAAGTAATAGTCTTATTCTGAACATGTTTAAATCCAATTTAATGGATTTCAATTGAATTCAAAAATAAGTTTTATTTGTTTTCTGTTCTTCAAGCGATTGCTGGAGTATAGAATTATTTTATGTGTATATATTACAGGTCACAGCAAGACACCAAAATAACATCATTTTTTAGTTTGAGTTTAGTGATCATCAACATAATTCGCCTGTTTAGTGCAGCATATCAAAACAGATTTATAGTAATCAATTTCGCTCATAAATAGGAGTTGCCCATAACGAACTGTATTAATGAAAGGTTAAAAAATTTTAAAACGCATTTGCATCGATGCAGTTAAAATACTTACAATGTGTATTTCACTCACAAGAACATTATTCAAGGTTAGAAATAATAAACTAGCCATAATTAAAAAAAAAGTACATTTCTTCAGTTGATTAAAGCTTTTTTTCTTCTTTAATTAAAGTTTTAAATTCAACTCGGTTATTTTTTAATAACAAAAATATTACTATATTTCAGAAACAGAGATTTAGAAAGGGAGTCAACAAATGCAGATTCCTCTTTTATCTGTTAATGGGATTAAAATAAATCGTGTTTAATTTCTTCTAAAAATTTCATTTTTAATTCTAAAAACATAATAAACCTTTTACATGCATCAAATAGTTTAAAGTGGTTTTTAATTTCATATCAAATAATTCATCACTGTGCGAGAGGGAACAAGATAATCCCATCCATTCAAAATATTTTTTCTATAGCGGGGGAGGAGGGGGGGGGGGAATTGCCTCATGTGAAACATCTTAAGGAGTCAACAAGGTTAAGTTCAGAAGGAAAAAATAATAATGAATAAATTTTATGTATACTACTCTTTAAAATTTTATGTTTATTAATTTGAACAGAAAAATACATAATCATTAAATCACATTCTTTTCTGTTATGATTTCATGTATTAATTGCATTAAAATTTACTTAAATAAGAAAACATCAAGCTGCATTTGATTCTGAGTTAGTTTGGATTACATCCAGAATCATCCCAGAACTGTAATAGGCATTTGCACTGGTTCAGTCAGTCCCTGCTAGGGAACTGTCTGAACCAGTGCAAATGCCCCCCCCCCCCCCTACCCAAAAAAAAAAAATCTCTTGGAGACGGAAGTAATTTTCAAGCAATTTATCCCCAACACAAATTTGGTTGCCAAGAAATATTCCCTTTATGACAGTTTGTTACTAAGGTATTTCAGGATGAATGCAGTGTAAACAAAAACTGAAGAAACAAGTACTACTAGGAAAAAATAACTTTTTAAGAAACTGATTAACATGCAAGTTAATAATTCTAAGTTGAAAATATAGTTCCATCTTTTGAAGCAATGTAATTGGATGATGAAAAAACATACTATCCATGTACCTCAGGAACATGACATCTGCTGAATGATTTAGTTACAGTGAAGTCTCTTATCAAAAGAGACTCTTGGGGTTGAATAATTTGCAATAATGATTTGATTTGCAATAAAGAAGGGACATATTGCATGAACTTACATACATACCAAGAATTAGAGAAGGTAAAAGAGAGGCGTTGACTCAGCGTTTGTCTTAGTTTCACTGTATTAACATTCATACAAAACCGAATATAACCCAAAATCTTGTTATTGCAAATGTGCGACAGCTAACTTGAGAAAAAATTTAAACGGAAAAAAGTAACAGTGAAAGCACAAAATGATAATTTACAGAAAAATGTATCAAAGAAGATGTACATATATTATTTTATTTTAAGAAATGAAGATTTTTAGCTCAAAAAAGCAGCAATACAAGTTTTAATGAAAAAAATGCTATGAAAAGTTATGTTGGTTAAAAGTAACATGCCTGGACTGGATAAGCTCAGTCCACATCAGTTCAAAGTAGACATCTATTGTGTTTCAGATACAATAGACATCTACTGTATTTCAGATCTTTCTAATGAAATATATTTTGTCCAAAAAGGCTTCCTAAGTGGAAATACAAAACTTTTATTAAATATTTGTCTAGGTGAATAGAGTATTTGGAGAATTTATGTAAGCTCTATAACTAGTTTTAGCAGTATTCAGTCTAGAAATTTATGAATTTCTATAAATTAAAATAGTATGTAGCAGTTAATATATCATTTAATGATACATACACATACACACACACAGAAACAAACCTGTATTTTTATTCTACATTAAACAAATGATTTTATTAACATATGTGAACTAAGAAAGCCATCTAACTTGAAAACAATTATCAAGTGAACATATGCTGTCTGAGAAAGGATCAACGCAAAGTATAATATAAAATTATAGTATTTTTAGACCAGTTCTATATACAATAAAGGATCATTCTTCCATATTGGACTTCACATATTAGCAAACGATCTGTCGTAAAAATAATTTTGTATATTATTTTAAAGATTCTTATTTTTCAACATGTAAGCTTACCAGCACTTTATTCGTGTGATATTCCTATTAAAAGTAATACATTTTTATTATCTTTGTTGATTTTCATCAGATGTCTTGCACATAAAAAATTACTAATGTCATTTATTAATGAGGTAATTTAGAAAACATTTTTTGACACATGTCAAAAGAATATACATCTGTATCAAGTAGCTAAATTTTATTTTGAAAAGTTTCATAAAAGAGAAAAGTACTACTAACCAAGACTTTTTAAGCATCACATTTTTTTTTTTTTTTGTATGTGTGTGTAATGTATGTAATAGAACTTCCACATTTGGGAGGAGGGGGGGGGGGGCGGTTACTGATCCCAATAAATGGGAATTTTTCACTAATGTTGCTGAAGGTAATGGAAATATTTAAAAAAGTTTTCATTATTTTTTTTTACAATTTAAAAAATATATATTCCAAAAATTGGCAGTGAAATGCCACATATGTAATATGTGAATATTGGGAATGACTGAAGTATATATGAAATATATGAAATAAATTATGTCATAAAAATTTAATATAAAGCTTTTATCATTTTGATTTCTACGCCAAAAGATAGAATGGAAATGCATGTAAAAAAAAAGTAACACAGTGGAGTACATGTTCACAAACAGTAAATATCGTGATGTAAAAATCATAATATATTCTAACTGTTTGTGATGCTGAGCTGGTATATATAAAAATTGTATAGAAATATATGTCACATTGGTAGTTGATGTTTTAGTAAGATGTCTTTATAAGGATTTTATTTATCATTTAAATTACAAACGAGTTATTTATTATTTTAATGATTTTTGTTATGTTATAAGTTATATAAAGTTAATCAGTGAACATGTAAAACACTGCCATGTTAATGCTTAAATATATATGTTGTATTTATTATATGAAATTCAGATTTAATTTATCGTACATACATTTCATTGTAAATAAAAATTGTTTATGTAAAAAATTCAACATTGTTATATTGTTTATTATTGTTACTTCTAAATCAATATATTTCATCATGGCATTAAGAATAAAAAAATTATTGTGTACAGTAGCATGGGTATTTTTTAAATGTCTTCAAATTCTATTGATACATTTTCCCTGTTAAATCAGAAAGTATATGAAGCATTTTAAACCCTTGCTTCAACAGAATGAAGTTTTAAACTGACCAAATAAAAGTTGAACATTATAAGTACAAGTAGGTCATCAATCCCAGAACAACAAAAGAGAGCTACAACCCAATACTATGATTTATACATTATATTGCACCCTTATGAGTAAACAGAATACACATACATATCCTCATTTTTAACACATCAATACACTGCTGAGTGGAAATCATCCCTGGGTTTTCTAATTACCTTGTAGAACCTCAATCCAGAACCATTCATTTCGAACAAAATATATGGGAAGACGTTGAATGCAGGTTGGTATAAAGCAAGATGATATCATTGAACCGTTAAAAGGTGATACATACCGGATAACAATAGATGCAGGAATGACAAATTGAGGTTTTAGTTTGCAATGATTAGTTGTTTCATTTCGAATTAACTTCCAAGAAATTCCTTAAATCATTAAACCATTTCAGCATTGGACCCTTCATGGAATGTTTGATAATGCAAGAATTCCGGTGCAGTTTATGTATTGTTACGCCTTTGAAAATTGCCTATTTCTTCCTCTTGGAAAATTACATTAGTTTAACTTCTTACCCATGTTAGCCCCCCCTTTTTGATCTCTTTTTATAATTCCCAAAAAATATATCTCCATGACCAAAAAGACATGAATTTAGCAAAAGATACAACTGTATACCAAACTTGATATTTCTAAGTCTTACTGTCATTCTGGTACATACACCACATACAGACAACTTATTTCTAACTAGTATAATGTTTTTGACATGGCTATTGTCAGTTAATGTACTGAAATAGAAAAAATTATGAAAAATCAAATGAAAGTAGTAACTGACAGAGAGTAAATTAAAATAATAAATAATAATATTACAAATAATTTTAATAAGAAATAAGATTAAATATATAACAATAATTATGTCAACAAAATGAAGCCAAAAATAAAATAATAAATATATTTGTTTCTTTTTGTTAATTGTCAGCCAAAATATAAAATGAGAGTAAACTAAAAAACAACTTAAACTAACTTTGAAAAAAAATACACAATCAAAATGATGATATTTCAAGTAACTTAAGGGTACTTTTTTTTCAGGAATTTTATGACAAATGTGAGCACTGTGCATGTACACCCACAAAGATAGCCATTTTGAGTTAAGGTTGAAATGTGGGTTACATAACTACACATCCCATATACAAATATGTAAAAAAACATCAAGTAGTAAGAGTAGACAGTTTATTTTTAAATATGTCTCTTTATACTTAAAAAAGGAATTCGCTCTGCCAGTCTCTTAGAAAAATTCTGCTGCTCTTGTTGTTGTTATTGCTTATGCCACTTGAATATCCAAGCTCCCGTCACAGAGCGACCTGGAATTAAGGCAGAAAGGTGCGCCTTCCATTTCAATATGAGCACCAACGGTGGAAGTGCGACTTGGCTCATAATGTACTTGTATGACACCACCACAAATATGCCACCTTTCTTTTTAGACCTATGGGTGAAGGGGCGGGAAAATCCCCACCCGCCGGCACCCTCGGAACAGCCTCGGGACTTCAAGGTCCACGGATTTTACATGCATGTATCCCCAAGTGTACATGGTCTTCAGCGGCTCGGGTATCGAACCCAAGATCCTCCGATCAATATCCTAACCACTAGAATACCACGGAGAGAAATTCTAAAACTATTCAATGAAAAATTCTGAAAATTTTATTAATTGTAGAGAACTTTCTGATGACCACGCTGACGTAAAACTTTTATAGATTCGAACAGTTGTTTTAGAATTATTTAACTTTGAAGTTAAATAATTTGAGGGAATTTAATTTCCCTCGGTTTGCGCTCCGCAGGGCTCGATTTCAAATGAATCAATACAATTTTTGGAATGCAAAGAGATAGACCTATATATTTATCTCTAACATAGGCCTTTCCTTGCAATTCAAATTTTTTAAGTTGAAATAAAACCACATTTTTGATATTAGGTAGGAAGTTCTCTGAACTGGTAACGCCAATACAAGGGCGGATCTAGAAAATCTTCAAGGGGGGGGGGGGGGCGATTTTGGAAATCTCGGGGTTCAATGTAAGGATGGATGGAGGAGATTCTTCATTCCTTTTCAACAGTCCCTCCGCCCCCCCCCCCCTTTTTTTCAAACAGCAGGAACAACAAAAAAAAATGCTAGTGTAGTGATATTTAAAATTTTACTAGCACATTTTTTCAATGCATATACGTTTATTCAAAGCCCTTATAAAAGGAACACAAGCTGACGTTTTTTTGCTTTCGCAAATCTGTCTATAATTTTTTCAACATCCAATGTAATATCTTTATGGATATGCAATAACGCTAATTCAGTGAGTCTACCATCACTCATTCTGCTTCTTAGCCAAGTTTTAACCGAGTTAGGATTTCCTACAAGCTTTCTCAAGAAAAATGTAGGCTTCTAAATACATTTTCTAAACTTGAAGTGATATGAATTACAAAATAATAGCAATTATTAGTAATATATTGTCTAAAATTTTCAAAATGTAATACTAAATATGTACTAAAAAACCATCAACGAGTATGTGCAATTTATATAAACATCTGTAATTATGAATGTTCAATAAAATGTTTCAGGCTCCAGGTTTTAGCGTAAATGCTGCAGGAATTTACACCACGTGCTAAGGGTTGGCTAGCTGTCACCAGTTTGTTGGGTAGAAGAAAAGAGCAGGGAATCTCTTTCCCATTACTCCGACTATTAGCAACTCAGCAATACTAAAGGACAAAGGGACAGGGGGAAAGCATAGAACTTGAAGGGCTATTAGGCTGGGATTCCAAGAACATAAAAAAATGGCTGGTCCCGGGGCACAAAGAGTAAAAACTCACTTAGGAGTGTTGTTGTAGTATCCACTTGAATCAGCCCAAGGGGGGGGGGGGCGATCGCCCCATCGCCCCCCCCCCCTTAGATCCGCCGTTGCGCCAATAAGGAATTCAATAAAATTTTTGAAAAAATATATTATTTAGAGAAAGGTTTAATCATTCAATCAAAAAGACAAAATTCAAAAATAATCATGAATCTCTTGCAATCCCATTAGTTTGACGCAGGTGTACGTAATAAACCTTAGGTATTCAACGGTAATCTCGCATCGCCAAATCAGGTGCAAACAATGTTTTTTCTTTAAAATGATGGCACTAATTGTCATGTATTAGCAGTTTATTAACAGCACATTATATCATTTTATTTATTATTGGCTGGTCAGAATTATGTGATATTTTGTCGTTGTAACACTCTAATGAAGGCTATTTGCTACTTTGCAACGATGATTTAAGTTTTGGAACTTGCCAACAAAGGAAGTAATTAAAATGTAGCACTCACAATAGTTCTCACATTTCTCTTAATACGTGGAGAAAAGAACAGCATCCAAATCAAATTTGGGAAGAAATTATTCAAAGATATCAGTTAGAAATGAAGCCGAAGCTTAGAAAAGCCAAAATACCATCAAATCAATGTCAAAAAAGTTTGAAATTGTGTCAATTCAAGCTGTTTTGAAAATCATTGAGTACTATTTTCAGATTTATGTATTCAAATTTTGTCGAGCCTTTTCTATATGAAGGTTGTTGGAGACATTTGGAATCTCATCATAACTTATGAAATTGTATGAAAACTGTGCATTACGGAGCAAGATCAGTAGTGCACACAGGATTTTACTCAGGCATGGGGGGATGCATTGGACAGTGATTTTGTTGGATTGTCCCTTGTTTGACAAATCCGTACCAAATATCAGTATCAAAAATGTGCTTGAAACATGTATATTTCACATATCTTTTTAAACATCCCAATGTTTTGAAATCCATTGTAGGTTTTTAATTTACACATATTTTCAAAGCTTGCTAATTAATTTAAGAGGGAAGGAAGTCTGGATCTCCTTTCCAGATATCTTGCCTGATGTTGAACTTGATTTACCAGATCACCGGATCTTTGCTTCCATAGCCATATTAGACTCAGGATAGTTAAAAATATATTATGAATAGTTTACCAGATATCCAGTGCTTTTTATGAGGGAGGTAAGCAGTCAGTTCAGCCAGGTTGCTGGTGCCCCTGCACAATGTACATATTTTCTGATTTGAAGAGTTGCATGCTATATAGAATATTTTTTTTGACAGAGCACCGATTCTTTCTGCTGCAACTATAAAACTTAGCCTAAAATAGTTTAGCTTGTAATGACGAAGTGAAACGAGCTTGGATCGCTTCAAAGCGATCTGAAAGAACTGTGTAAGCAGTTCCAGGAGTTGGTGAGCAGTTTCTGGGGGGGGGGGGGGGATCCAGTGTAGCCCCAAAGTTTACAAAAAAAAAAAACTTGTGAAGCAAACAGATTTTTAATTTTTTTAAAAAAATTAATCCCCAAATTTTTAAAAGAAATAACTGTTGTAAAGTAAGCAGCTTTTTTTTTCTTTTTAAATTAATTGCTAAAAATGCACATGTTTTAGATAAGGTTGCTTGACAGTTAACTAAAATAATATTAAAATGACTAATTTGAAACATTACAAAATATATAGTCTGAAAATTTTATTAACCACAATTATATTTACAGTTAAATTCATACCTGTGCTCATGTAATTTTTACACCAGTCTTTTAGAGCTACAAAAAGAAGAAGAAGAATATTTAACAACATAACTGAGGTATTTTACAATAAATTCAAAAATGTTTCAAAGACAAAACATTTATAAAAAAAGAAATTTATCTTTTCAAGTTACATGTTACACACATAATAAAACTAACATTGATATGCATTTTTATTGTAAATTTATGCCTTGCAACATTGCAACAATATAAAAATCTCCATCAAGCAAAGCTGATAAATACTGAAGATAAACAAGTGGTGAAAATGTAAGCAATGGAAAAATATGTAAGAAATCAAATAATTGCTGGAAGGATAAATAGCAACCTTGCAAAGTTAAAACTGGGGTGATGGAAAATTGCTTTCAACATTTGGTATATTGCTAACAATGAATATTTTTAGATAACTCAAAATGAGTTGATAATTTTTTGAAATACCTTAATTTCCAATTATTGTAGAAAAGTAAGTTGTCAGTTTTATTCAGATAGAAAAACATTTTAACAGTAGACGAGTTAGAGTTCCAAAATGTGCGAATCTAGCCCTTAAAAATATTATGTAGCTATTAAAAGATCGTTAAAAAAATTAATTAATTTTTATTAATTTACGTTTTACCTAAGCCATTAAATCAATGGATATGTAAACAGTCAAAACCATTGCAAATCTGCACTCTGCAGGAATAAATCTAACTGTCTTCTTCATTATAGTTTTAAATGGTAAGTGACAAAATTGCAGCTTGGGAAACAATAAAAACATACTATTTTGATTTATCAGTTGCATAAATTATAAATGCTATCTCTCCACCAAAATTGTCACATTACTTATGTTAGCAGGGTAAGTAATACTGAAAAAACTTGAATAGGTTCTAGTACTAGCTTTTTTTTATTGAATTTTCTGCATAACCACCCGTTAAGACCCAAGTCACACCAGCCAACTGTTTCGGTAACTTTGATCTCATAATCCCTCGATCAATGACTGTATCAAACTAGCTTCTTCCAAATTAAATTTGGGGTCCACACAAATGCCTAAGTAAACTGTAATGTATATTCTAGTGACACATTTATTTTTAAAATAAAGATGAATGCCATAGTGTTTGAATTAAGGAAAAGAATAGAAGGTGGTCTTTCCGCTATTAACTACTGTATCATTTTTATAAGTCCTGGTGTCACAAACATTTAAAGCCTGTTGAACAACACTCTCAAAGGCCAGCAAAGTTAAATTCCATGTAACTCATTACCATGTGATCAGCAAATAATAAGATGTTGACTAGCAGGACAGAACTGGTAAATAAGTCAACTAAATCATTGATCATTGAATGAAAAAATCACTTTCAGTACCCTTCCCACAGGTGAGTCCTGTTTGGTTTCGCAATATTATGATAACATTAGGCCATATATAACGCTTATAACTCGTTGGTCAAGAAAATTTTTAATCCATTTATATAGGTTGTCAAAAACAATATAAGAAATTAGCTTTTTGGTCAATCCAGCTCTCCAACTTTTATCAAAAGCATTTCTAAAACCAGCAAATATTTTGCATTCAATGAAAGCCATCATTTCTTCTGAGATGATTTTTTCAACAGTGCATCTATGCCTGGTAAAACCTACCTGCCTTTGAGTAATTATTTCAATTTCATCTAACACAAACAATAAACTGTTAGCAATCAGTCTCTCAGTTGATTTACAGTTGATTTCTCAGTTGAAGTTTGTAAAAGCAGATGGGCGATAACTGTCTAGATCTGATGTTTGCTAGTTCTGAGAATTGGTATTTTCTAAGGCTCGACCGATGCATCGGTGCCGATTGTTCAACGAAGTTGCCATCGGCCATCGGCATCGGCGGCAGATGTTAACTTTAGAAAAACATCGGCCCATCGGCCTTAAAAAACATCTAAAAGCCGATGCAAGGCCGATGTTTTTCGCAGGGACAACTTTCCAGAAAACATTCTGTCTTTCACTTTCTTTTTTTCTCCAGTACATAAGTTTAAAAAAAAAAACACAAAAATAGTGTCTTTCTACAAAAGTATTTGATAAAAAATTCGGAAAACAAGTTTAAGCGATCGCTGACCGAAAACCTTCATTATTAAAATAGTTCTCTTGGAGCAGAATGCTTGCGAAATAGAATATGTTAAAATAAAAGTCATAGAGGCTTCTTATGAGTGCTACATATTTGTTTTTCGCACTAGGTTAGTTGCCTCATTTTTGTCCATTTTTCTTTTAATAATGACTTAGTGCAGCGCTTCCCAACCGGTGGTTCGCGAACCCCCAGTGGTTTGTGTGATGTAGAAAGAGGGTTCGCGAAAATAATATTGCAATGGCGGAATTTTTAATTGCTAACGTAAAGAAAAAACGAAATAATAAATAAATAAAAGTGTAAAAATAACTTTTCCTTTTAAGGGGACTCGGCACCTAAAAATCCACCGTCTCAAATTGAACATAATTCAAGGTGTATTGACTGGTAATGTATGTTTATGAATCTAACTTGATGTGCTATAGAAGAAAAACATAAAAAAAAATAGTCCAAAGAATTCAAAATTAAAAAAATTTCACAAAATTTAAAAATTTTTTGAAACACTACTCTTTTTTTAAAATGGGAGATTTTTGCTTGGATGTTTTTTACAAGAAAGAAGAAACTATACTCCTCCCTTTGTAGTAGGGAATTTTTGATGTCTTTATTAGTTCGTGAAAAAAAAATTTTTAACTGAAAAAATCTAAGAAAAATCTCGGTATTGCAAGATTTTTTAAAGTTAAATTGCATTAAAATAATTTCTAATAAATTTATCAAAAATTCCAAGGTTACATTTAGTTGAACATTTGGAACAAGCAATAAAAATTTCAAGTGAATAGATACATATTTAAAAAAACCTTAGCTTTTTAACTATCACATAATATGCATAGAAGCGAAGCTGAGAAGGCATTTAAAGTTTTTGGTTAAGTAAAAAAAGTGTTAAAATGCTCATATAAAATCCAAAATAAGATATCTTAGAGTGTACGTAGGACTTCGAAACTTTGCACAAGCGTTCTCTAAGATATGAAGTATAATTTGAAGCAAAAATCCCAAAATCGAGATTTTGACCGATTTTTAGTGCCGAGTCCCCTTGAACAAAATTATTTTTCAGATAATAAGTAAAAGTTGTGGACTGGTATACGAAGCACACCTACAAAATTTAAAATGCACTTATTTCTGCTGTTACCTGATTTCCAAAATTTAGGTCCTAAAGTAGTATCGAGAGATAATCATTATTTTACCTTAAATTTAAACGTTTTTTCCTACTATCATTTACCACTTTTCCCACGCTATCGCGAAAATGTGTCGAAAATATGAAAATTTAGTAAAACGTGAAAGTTTTGCATTATTTTCGGGTAATTAACCGACTTCACAAAGGAAGGAGGTTATACATTCATATTGTATGTATGTCGTTTTTTTTTTTTTGTTTCTTTGTCCACTCATAACTTTGCACAGGATGAACCGATTTTCAAGATTTTTTTTTCAATCGATCAAGGGTGGTTTCCCATAGGTCCCATATTTTCGTTTGACCATATTCGATAAATAGAACAAAACTAATGGGAAGAAATGTAGTATGTTTTTAACCGACTTCACAAAGGAAGGAGGTTATACTTTCATATTGTATGTATGTCTTTTTTTTTTTTTTTTTTGTCCACTCATAATTTCGCACAGGATGAACCGATTTTCAAGATTTTTTTTTCAATCGATCAAGGGTGGTTTCCCATAGGTCCCATACCTTCGTTTGACCATATTCGATAAATAGAACAAAAGTAATGGGAAGAAATGTAGTATGTTTTTAACCGACTTCACAAAGGAAGGAGGTTATACATTCATACTGTATGTATGTCGTTTTTTTTTTTGTTTGTTTGTTTGTCGACTGATAACTTCGCACCGGATGAAGCGATTTTCATGATTTTTTTTTTCAATCGATCGAGGGTGGTTTCCCGTAGGTCCCGTACCTTCGTTTGACCATATTCGATAAATAGAACAAAAGTGATGGGCAGAAATGTAGTACGTTTTTTGTTTTTTCATCCATAACTTTTGAATAAATGAACCGATTTTGATGATTTTCCCTTTAATCGATAGAGGGTCGTCTAACTCAAATATCGTGCATCAATCTGACTACTTTTGTTTTTTAGAAAAAACGTTGCGGGTAAAAAATAAGTATTTTTTATTTTAAGTGGAAAGACTTTGCTTGATTTTTCTTTGTTGGGAAAATTATTAATAAATATAAAAGACATTGTTTAAAAAGTGTTTGTTGCCATTGTGCTATAGTATTAAAAGCAATTACAGCATGAGTTTGACTGAAGGCTTCTCTAAGGCAAAAATTAAATCCAATCAGTTTGTTTGTTAAAATCGACTTCAAAACGGAGTTTTTCATACAAATGATTAGTTTTTAGTGCCATTCATTCAAAGGGCGTTTACCCTTTGATATGGATTTTAAAAAAAATTGAGTATTTATATAGAAAATGTATTTACACTAAAAAGTAAAATAAAATAATTTTTATAAAAAAATAGAACCGACTTCAAATTATAAATTGCGCTAAAAAGTGAAAAATAAATTAATTTTTTAAACAACATCGATGTGATATTTAAACATAGTTTTAAAAGTCGGTGCAAAATTATGAGTCTAATTACCATTACACCATTTGCTACTTCATATTGGAACAGTTGCTAATTCTGGGAAAATATATATATTTGTAATTTATTCATGATTACAAAAGATTTTATCTATCCTCATTTTGCACCGACTTCTAAAACTATGTTTAAAAGTCACATCGATGTTGTTTAAAAAATTTATTTATTTTCCACTTTTTAGCGCAATTTATAATTTGAAGTTGGTTCTATTTTTTTATAAAAATTATTTTATTTCTTTTATACAGACCCCAAAGTGGAACTGGAAGATATTTATGCATTAAATTTAAATTTTGTACTCCCATTTAACCTACTTTATTCAAATTTTTCTGCTTTATCACAATGAGAAATTGATACAAGTTTCAATACTGTAGTAAATTTCCCAACTTGCGAGTTTTGTATATTATAACCCGAAAGTAGAACCGAAAGATACTCGTATTTATTTATCGATTCAAAATTTTACGTTTTTTTTTCTCATGCCATTCTACACCTTTTTTACATTATCTTGAAAATAATTTTTATAGATATTTTTTATGAATACCTGTTTACTGCCTAGTTAATAATTTAAAAAATAAACAAAGTTATTGTAGTTTGTAGTTAAACTTTGATGTTTTCCAATTATATTCTCATTAAGTAATGTGCAACATGAATAATAAATCTATTAAATTTTATAGTTTTGTTACCAGATATTTACAATTGCAGAAGGGGGTTCGCCCTTAACTTTCGAATGTCAGAAGGGGTTCGCAAGGCGAAAAAGGTTGGGAACCACTGACTTAGTGCATTCGACGTCATTGTGCAATAATATTATACCATCTGCTTTTAGTTTGTCATGTTTCTTATTATTCCAAAATTGTAAACAATAAAAAGTCAACTCAGTCAATGTACGATAATAATTTTAATTTTTAACGGCGTAAATTTTTTTCTCTTTGTGTTTTTTTTTTTTGCTTCTTCGAACCCACGTGTTACAGTTTTTCTGCAATTACGCAGCAATCTTGTTGCATCTGCTTTTTGTGTGCGGTTGTTCTCTTTATTTCATTTTTAGTTTACAACATAGAAAAGATTTGTCAAAAATAAGAAAAAAATTTCCAGTATAAATATTTATTGATCGAAATTTTATGTGTCGCAATTTTTAAAAATTGAATTCTCAAAATGCGAGTTCGCGCGACAGGATTTAATAACATCTTAATAAAAATGCTAAAATTTCTTTATTTTCAAAGATTGATCAATGCATTTTTTTTTTTCAAAATACATCTTAGCATTTTTTGTACGATAATTATTTTAATTTTTCCCCGTTTATACATTTTGTTTTTTGGCTTCTTTGATGCCACGTGTTAGACAGTTGATAGTTTTTCTGCTATTGTACAACAATCTCGTTGCATCTGCTTTCAGTTTAGAATATTTCTTGTACAACATAGAACATATTTATAAAAAATATGAATCAATTTTTCAGTATAAATGCTTATTGATCGAAATTTTATGTGTCCAAGTTCGACTTGCTATTTTCAAAAATTTAATTTTTAAAAACGAGTTTGGGATACAGGGTGGAACAATACCTTAATAAAAATGCTACAATTTCATTAATTTAAAAAATTGTCAACGTATATAAAAATATGTATATTTTTTTTCAAAATACATCTTAATTTTTATAAACGATCACGTGTTTTCAGAAGATTATTTGTCAACAGAAAACTGCTGGTGCTCAAAATATTGGTTTATTTCGGTGTCCTTACATTGTGCTCATGAAAATATAAAGAACATGTCAAGTATTTTAGTGTAATTTTCAACTCATAAGAAAAAAAAGTCTAATAAGTTTAATTCCCAAGACCCAGCATTCATTTGTAATGACAAAAAATCTCACGTCTATGTTTTTAAAGCAATATTCAGTATTTTTTGGCTATGAACAAGGGATACACTATACAAGGGGTAATACTGCGAGCGAATTTTTTAAAAATTTTATTTTTATTTCAGAAAAAGAGCTTAAAATAACTTTTTTAATGAAAAATAAACATGTAATTGTTCCCGCTTTTCTTTTAAAAACGGGGGGGGGGGGGGGGGGGATCATGAAAAAAAGCTGAGAGGAGGGGGTTGACAGTTTCGTTAAAAATACAAACCCACATTATTTGTTAGTCTGTGTCATAACATCTGCATTCCTCTCCATGAAAAAAATAAGAAAATAATGGCAGCTGCACTTGGCATTTGCAGTGCAGATGTTATAAAGTGAAAATGTTGAAGGAAAGGGAATTAGACCCGAGCCGATCCAATAGTTGTTGAGTATTTTTTTTTTTTTTTCAAAGATAAGAAAAAAGAATTGAAAATCCTCTGATATAGCATTTTTTAATTTTTTAACCTCGAAATAGTATAATTACTTTACTAGAATCGCGAGTGATTCTTTCAGTTGTAATTATTATGTAAACTTCCCCCAAACAATTTTACGGTGCTTGAATAATGCATTTATGCTTTTATAAACATAAAAATAAATAGTAAATGATTTAAATGACATTTTTGACAAGCATTCTACACGTTTAAATGGTTTAAAGCGACTTTTTTTGCCATCGGTCATCGGCCGATGGAAGAGGAGAATAATCGGCAATCGGCCATCGGCCGATCTCGGAACAATTGGCCAACAATCGGCATCGGCCCATCGGCCAAAAAATGCCATCGGTTGAGCCCTAGTATTTTCGAAACATTTTCTAAAATTGTCGTTGTTTATTGGCAACTATCTGATGTAGTGTAGCCTCAGTTTCCACAGCAATGGCAGCAATTCGGCTGATGTAGCTTATGCAATGGCAATTTACAGGTGAAACGGAATGCAAGCATTTTATACTAATACTCCAGTACATAATTATAGGTAATACACATTAAGCTGATGATTACTTAAGTATACTTATTTTTAAAACACTTATGAATCACAATTTAGGGGATTTTTTTTTAATAGAAGTTAAGAAATATTTTGTTCAAAATGAAAATGCTTACTTCATTAAAACATTCCAAAACACTGTCTGCAGAATCTTTTACATTTAATTCTTCCTCTTCATCATACTTGTCATTGATTGGAAAGTTACTGATGTCATCTAAAACAGAGTCGAATAACGCTGGATCATTTTCTAATACAACACTAACTTCAGGAAGATACCATATCATGTCCATAGATGAAGTATAGAGTTTTTCCAGCTCTTTTTCACCCTCAGAATAAGAATTTGTTGGTTCTAAAAAATGTATCGATGATTAAATATCTAAATGACATGGCTTGATAAAGAATATTAATAACTGTAATGTTTTTAAAGAAAACACATTCATATATGAATTCTTTTTAAAGGAAAAATATGTTTCTAAAACAATCAGATTAGCAAAGTTTAAATATCACAGAACACAAGTAATTTTACACTCTAGTATTTATAAAGAATGCAGCTGTTGGTAACAAGTAAAAGATTGCTTCTTTCTTAAAGATTGAATGATAAAATAATATTTATTTAAAATTAGAAAGGATGACTCTAGTTAAAATCAATTTTAATTTGAGAAAATAGAATATACAAATACATATATATATATATAGACTAGCTATGTCGCCTGGCTTTGCACTGGCTATCTCAGATATTGCATCATTTCCCAGATGGAGAATTTTCTTCATTACAATTCTTAAAAGCATCTAAGAAACAATTATTGTAATTTTCATAAAAGTCTCGCTTCCACCCGACATGACACATGGCATGTTGCCTTAATATTATTAACGATCAACAGTAAAACAATGATCTTTTTAAAAGACAATAGCAAATTGATTCGAAAAGTATTGTCTGCTCTTCAAATTTATTAGAAATGATGTTCAACCTCTCAAAATTTCTTTGGTTATAGGCAGATGCTAATATTTTCGCGGACGAAAAATCGACTGCTACCAGCGATGTCTCAAAATTCATGCACATTAATTAATGGAGGGCAAATACAGCTATGCCTCAAAATGTTAGACACATTTAATAACATCTGATTTGTTAAAATGGCAACTGTGGAAACTGCTGCAGTATTGTTGCAATATCAACAATGCAGATAAAATACAAGGGCCATAAAACTTTTTAAAAATTTTGTGTTTTAAATTATTATGTCTGACTATTAAAGGCCCACAGTGATGAGAAAAGGCAAAATGGCTATCTTGGAAAATTTCGAATTTTTTAATACTTCACCCGATAGCTCCCAGCCGCTCATGAGGAGATAGCGCGACATAAGTTTTTTTAAAAATTATATTGTAATTATATTCATATTTCATGTGATTATCGAAAAAATGTGAAAAAGAAAAGCCACTTCTGGTACATTTACCTTATATATATATATATATATATATATATATATATATAAATCATTTTCCTGGAATTCACTTTTGTTTTTCACTTTTTAACACAATAAATAGACTTATGGAACAAAACAAATTACATATTCTAAAACGAATGCTTAGGATTCTGATGACGAAAAGTGGGTAAATATTAATTTGAATCATTAATTAGCCAATAGTGTATAAAATAATAAATTACTCTGAAAGGAAAAATACATATTAAAAACAGTATATATAATAATACCTATTAGTAGCGGACAAACATTATTCAGCTCAGAGCAATCATCAGAGATTTTTGAATTAAAATCTTCCTCTTGTTCCATAAAGTTACTGCCAGAATTGTCAATGTGATCTTTTAGATGAACTTTTAATGTTGAAGAACAAATAAATATTGCAGAGCACACACAGCAAACATAAGCAGGGGCTCGATGACATTTTTCAAACAACTTAATTTCAGCTGATTTATCATTCTCTTCTGTTTCTTTTTCACTGGAAAATTTTTGATGTAATTGAGATACAGTGTTTGAACTATTTTCACTGGGTTCAACTTTTTGATTCTGTAATGCAGCCTCATTTTGCAGAATTGGCTGAACAGAAGAAAGTTGAAATTCTTGCTGACATTCTGTGGGCAATGCTGTTTCCTCAAAACTAACACGTAAACACTCTTTTTCAAAGTTTGGACTTCTCAAGCATTCGTCTAAAATTGAAAATGTCTTATCACATTCTTCGATATCAGGTTCTTTTGGTTTCTCAAAATGATTAGCTTCACTTAATGAAGCCAACTGTTCTGAAATAGATTCTGTTTCTAATGCATTGAGCAAAACAGTAGCAGCAAACATTTTTTTAATCTCAGATTCATCATATAAACCATTAAATATAATTGGTTTTGACTGACTTTGCTGGAATAAGTTTCTTAAAACAAGCTCAGTTAGGGAATCTTTTGAAGTGGAGGAATTTTCACATTCTAAGTTTTTATCTGGACTGAGTAAACAAGAAGATTCCTGAATTTGTATACATTCAGAAGTTGTATTTTCTGATACAACTTCATTCGTATTACTTTTAAGACTTTCTTTTGGCTGCAAATTACTATCAGGTACATGATACATCTGGGAATGTTTTTCAAAAGTGGATATAGATGTGAATTTCTTTTTACAGATGTTGCAATGAATAGTATTTACTTTAGTACGTTCAGGTGAAAGACTTTTGATGTATTTTTTCCCTCCTGAATTATCATGGTATCTCTTTACATGGGCGATTAATGAACGCAAAGTCTTGTAAGTATTTTTGCACAGTTTGCAGATCTGAGGTACTGCTGAATGAGTAGCCTAAAGAAATATATATATATATATATCAATAAATAACAAATTACATATAAAAAAAAGACGAAGAAGAAGAAATAACTCCAATTTTTATAAGCAAACTAAGTTTACTTCTTTAGTCATGTGACAAGATTTTGATATTCTCATCTTGAGAAGAATGTACAGAGAACACAGATATAAGTATGGCAAAATAAAGGTGATCTGTGCAAAATTTTCAATATAAGTGCTTATTTGGTTTTGTACTCTGATTTGAACACGTTTTAATGTAGATAACAACATAAATAGAAATTTAATTGATAAATTTTTCCTCTGGTGCTATTAGGAAGAGGCTCACAGAAAAGGGGCACAATGGAACAATTTTTAACCATTTGGTAATATAGTTTCATATTTTAGTTTTAAAAATACAGAGCTATATTTTTTTTCCTTTTCAGCTTTCATTGCTATTTTTTCATGATTTAAGTTCAATTTATTTTTAAAAAGATTAATTTTCAACAGGTACGAGCTGTTGTATAACTTGTATCCCAAAACAGGATACAGTAGGACAATAAATAAGGGAAAACAAAATCAGCTATATTGTGACAATAGGACAATAAATAAGGGAAAACAAAATCAGCTATATTGTGACAAAACATCATAATTATTATTAAATACAGGTGAGACATTGATTACCAAAGAAATGAAAGCAAATTTCAAAGGACAAGTGAATATACACTAAAAAAATGCATTTAAAACTTGAAAAATTCTTTTCAAAATAGTGTTTGCTGCATTGAAAATAAAATAAACATCAAAGGATGACAAAATGATTTCAAAAGCTCATTTTATTCTAGAATAGCATCAGAAATGTACAGGGAATAATTGTGTCATTGTTTCTTCTGTAGAAATTCACTACATATACATTAGTAACTGTTCCCCTGTACCACCCAATAAGTTTTTAAATTTAGAATCAAAAACACTGCATCATTTCACTGTACATTGAAGAAAGTATTGGATTCATGGAAATTCTCAAATTTTGACAGGATTTACACGTTTTGAGGTATGTTGAACCCATTTTAACCATTTTAGGAAAATATCTGTGTGTCTGTATGCGGTCTCGCTTTTTTTTTTTTTTTTTTTGTGGTTGCTGTAACTCCAAAAATATTGCTGGAATTGAAAGAAATTTGGTGCACACGTGGACCCTGATGGGAACTAGTAATGATTACTTTTTGTCGAGCATCCATTTGAAGAGGGCAGAGCTATCAAACATTTCTCTCTGGATTAGCCTAAGTGCTACATCTCAAGAAGTAATGGAAGAATTCAAACAAAATTTGGCATACAAGTGGACCTCAAGAGGAACAAGAGCTGATTACATTTTGGCACCATTTGCTCAAAGGGGGGTGGAACAATCAAACATTTTGTTAGTTTTCTGTATGAGCTGTAACTCAAGACCTAGTGCATAGAATTAAATGATATTTGGTACACACATGCATCCTGATGGGAAGCAATGTTGATTAAATTTTGGTGCCATTCCCTACAAAGGAAGTGGAGCTATCAAACGTGTTTTCTCGCTATGTGTATATTTCAAGAATTCAACAATTCAAATAATTATATTCCGGCACCAATCCTGCCAAGGGAGCAGAGACTTTGGCCTATACGTTAACAAATAAAATTCTTAGTAATACTTTTAGCATTTTGAAGCTTTGCTGGCAGCCAAACCTTTTAATTAGTTTATCTTGGGTCAAAATAATTCTTTTTATACAATTTATTTATTTTTCTCAATAACGATTTGTATCATAACAGGCGATATTTGGCGAGAAGTAATATTTATATGAAGGATATACATTATACAAGGAAAGTTCCGTGATGGCCCCAACAGACTAGTTTACATCTGAAATACTATCGAGATTTTTAGATATTTTCTAGCCCAAAAATTTGAGAAAACGTTAATTATTTAATTGAAAGCACTAATGCAAGTAAGAAGGGAGCAAGGAAAGCCAAGACCCTTGCTTGCATTGAAAAAGGAATTCCATGTAATTCCGAAACGTGTCTGCTTTTTGTAATTTAATTTTGTAACTTAATTTGTTGCTTTTTTACATACTTCATTTGTCACACAAAGGTAAACGTTTTTGCTCTCTACTGTATTGTTTTGGTCAGTAATTTATGTTCAGTAAAAAGAAGTTTCATTACACTAATATTTCAACACTGGAACAAAACATGTTCTTCAACAACCTCAATAGACTGGGATTTTAATGCATAAATTTTAAGCAAATTCTTTCCTTTAATCTACAATATTAAATAAAAGGAACAATAAGTGCATAACAAGCAAAATACCTCATGATCCAAAACATGAACTTTCTTGGTACTTTTAAAATTACAGTAAGAGCAATGAAACATATTTCCAGTATGTTTTCTCATGTGGATATACAAGCTTCCTTTTGAATTAGTTTCATAAGAGCATTTAGGACATGTAAATGGCTTTATATCTGTATGAATAAGACAATGCATTCGTATGTGTGATAATGATGTAGCAGTCTGGAAAAAAAAAAAGAAGTGGTAATGGTTTACAAACAATATTCTTCATAAACAAAAACTTTAGCACTTGAAGCACTCTTAAAAATGTGCAATAAAGTAACTAAAAATTAAAATAATTAGTATCGTCTGTCATTTAGTTGGAACAAGAGGGTTTTATGAACGAATAAGAAGAAAAGAAACAACACTGCAATTAACTTGCATAGTCAAAAGAGTTACAAAGAGCAAAGCACTACTAAACCTCTTAGATGAAGTCTTTTGAAGAACATGTACCCTTAAGTTACCTCAATTTCATAGCTTATAGATCAAGGCGTGATTCTCAATTTCAAATGAATAGAAGATATCTTGTTCAAAATTGGATCAGAACGATGGACAAAGGCAATGATTTTTGTCTTTTAGATTTTAGGATACATACATAAATGTTTAAAGGACGATACTGAAAGAAAAATTCAGAAATGTTTTAAAGAGGCAGATTTTTTTTGCACTTTTTCTTTTTAAAGGTTGTTCCTGAGTTTTTTTATAATTAATCTGATGAATCAGGAGATATTCTACTTCCTCTTCTTTTTGGAGAACTTTTAAACCATACAAATTGGACACTAAAAGATTCTGATGCATTTGTTGGCATGGATAGCTTTAGTTCTACTTCAGTTAAAGCAATGATTTCCGACATGAGGTATGCAAGCCTTTGAGGTATGTGAGCGTGATAAAACCATTGTTTCCTGTTAAGAAACTGAAATAGAACAAAAAAAATCCCAACTAGTCGGAGGTTTTGTATGAATATTACAGAAAAAGATCTTTCTTCCACTGAAGAAACTAGGCAAGATGACTCATATTTTTCATATAAAATAAAAGAACTTAAAATTGTAATTCCACCCCCTTATTGGAAACTAATTTAATATGAGGTCTAAAACTAGGTAATTCTTATCTTTTAAATCTTGTTTTAATTAAATTATGTGAAGACAATAATTACAAAAGTCAATTAATTTATGTGTTACAACCAAGAACTATGACAAGTTTGTTTAATTCTGTATTTTTAAATGTGATTCCAGCTAAAGCATCATACTGCTTATGAGGATATTTTGCAAAAAGTCCCGAAAATGATGCGATAATGAGATTTCACTGTGCATGTGTACATATATATGGATGCAATATTTAGAATTTTATAAATTTAAATACTTTTCTAGTGCTGAAATTTTATTTTCATTCTGATTGAAAACTCTTTTCACTTATTGAATCAACTTAATAGGGTAAGAATAATTGTATTTAAATAATACATTGCTAATGATGAACTTCATAGTGTCTTAAGAGCATAGAAAGGCACAAAATATTCAAATTACATTCTTTGGTAACACTATATGGAAAAAAAAAAAATGGAACAGAAATTTTACCATCATTACGGATTTCCTGAATATTGACTTAAAATAAAAATTATTATTAATTGGAAATCACAATCATGCTGGTCAGTGGCATAACTATAACAGGGGTGATTGTGACACAAAGTAAAAAACCCGGATAATTTTTTATGCAAAAAGTCGGTATAATTTTTTATGTACCATAAATTATATGACAGCTTTTATACACATATGGTTACAACAACATGTTTAAAATAACTATTGAAATTAAAATTTATATTTTACTTACCTACTTCTAACTAATAAGAAAAATTTAATTAATTTATTTTTTGAAAATAAATTGCAATTTATAGTAAAACATAATGAATAGGAATTTCCCATGACTATATATTTTTTGCCAAATTTTTGCAATGAAATACTTTTTCTATTTAGAGTTATTATTTTTTCATTTATTTGTCAAATATCTGCAACTTTTGAAATAAAAGTTGAGAAAATACAGTCAACTCTTCGAAATCTGCACTGCTTGGAACCAAGGGCTGTGTGGATTTTAGAATTTTGCGGATTTCGGGTCATTGATCTGTGTACGCATTTTGCAAGGTTATAATGTTGCATTCACCTTTTTACTTATTAATTAAAAAATGTATGTAACGTAAAAAATGTACGTAACGTAAAGCACTAATTATACGGGAATGAATTTATAAAAGAGATTGATAGTAAAGAAAGAAAATTTATAAAAATTAAATACAATATACATATATGTGTGTGTGTGAACTTTAAATTAAATTTTATTTATGCAACTACTTTGTAAAGGTGCAGATTCATGGTCGCAGGTCCTTGTAAAGGTGCAGATTGGTAGATCAAGGAGGAATAAATTTGCACCATAAAATTGATGCAAATGCAAAATCAGGGTTCGTACTCTTTTGGCAAAACGAAAAATAAGGACTTTCTAAGGACTATTTAAGGACTTACAAAAAAATTTCAGGACCTCACAAATTTTTCGAAATATACAAACTGCTATGTGTATTTCAGAAGGAAGCATTATTGAAAGGGGAAATTGATTTAACATCGTATTTTTATTAGGGACACAACAAACACTTTTATTGAGCTCTCTTTGACTTGTTGCTTTTCTAATGTCCAATACAGTCAGGGAGTTAAATAATTATTGGAGCTAGCAATAACAGAAGCACACAACACAAGCATTAAACATATATAAGCAAATTATCATGATATGAAAAATTATCAAAAATGGTTAGTGCTATAAAATACAACTTAAATGAAAGAACAATTTAAATAAAAAAAATTTTCAAAGAAAACGCTGCACTTTGTCATGAGAATTTGTGTTTAATTTAGATTTTTTTTTTCATACCAACAGGGCTCCCACTTCCTTAACACAATATGTAGCAGCTTTCGAAGCAGGTAAAATGTCCTTTTTTTTATCAGTTTGGAGCAGAAGAATTTTAACTTTTGTGTCAGTTTGGAGCAGAAGAAATTGACTTTTGTATCAGTTTAGGAGTCGAAAATATCAACTTTGTACCATTTTTAGAGGATTTTTTTCTTTATTTTTTAAATATTAAATGGCTGTTTTAAAGCAATGACATTTTCATACATCAAGGGTAAGAGCAGTTTCAAGTCTTCAAAATGATAGGAAATGTAAACGTCAGTCATCCTTCAAAAATTGGATTACTCTTATATTTCTTAAGAAATTTTTCATAACCTATTCAAAAAGTAAGACTAATTAAACCTATAACCCTTATAAAGGTGTTTTCAATACTTTTCTCAAGAAACAGATTAAATTTTAAAAAAATGTTTTGTTGTTTTTTTCTTCTTCTAATAGTTAAGAATAGCTGGAAGAAAGCTTAAAATTTTCTTCTTTTCAAAAATCATTGCACTCTTTTTTGTTTAATAGCTAAAACACTATTCTTTCAAGAAAATAATCAAAAACTAACTAATATGAAAGGTTCAACTATTTTAAACTATTTATCATTAATTAAAATTTGTTTTTTAAATGGTACTTATTTAGGTATAATCATTGTGATTATAGTAACAGTAAAATTTTGAATGAATTAAATATAATTTCATATTTTATCAAAAAATATATTTGAAGTCGATCCTATTTTCTACCTGCAGTAATATTTATTATTTTTCTGATTAAAAAATATTCCTTTAAATTTCAATCCTAAATGCTCACTTAGATGCTTTGGAAGTAATTAATGGCACTAAAAGTAAATTGTTGAGTTTTATAATTTTGCAGCAAGAAAATTCAAGAACCAAATTATATTTTTCAATTCTATAATAGAAAAGCAAAATGTATTTCTTATTACATGTTGATAATTTAATGTCTAATGATTTATTTATTTTTTCCACAATTTGTCTTTACATATTTCAAAAATTGTGCAACAGTTACAATTAAATTTCAAGAGTCCAAGGAATTTGAAAAAATTGTTATAATGAAGCAGCAATCTTTTTAACATCTGTTCTGTTATTGATTTTTCACATCGATTAGTATTTCCTAAACATTAGACGCTAAGTTTTTTTTTTATTCACGTTCCATGAAATTAAACTTTTTTGTCTATTTCAAGAAAAACTTACTAAATAAAATGTTCAACATAAATAGTGATAAGAGGAATGATTTTTTTCTCTATAATACTACAAAATATTAGAAATCGTATCACTGTTTCTTCTACAAGCGTGGGATACACCACTCATTCTGCTCAATTTTCTCATCCATATTTGATGTTCTTAAGAGAGCATTGAGCTAATATTCATTAATAAACTGCTTCACAGGTAAAAAATTAGTTGAATAAAGGCAAAATGTATCGAATGATGTCGATTTTAAGGTTAAAAAAATATAATATCTAAAAATTTTTCAATTTTTTTTCCAAAAATCGCTATTTGGCGCAAATTTTGCGAAAAAAAACGCATTTTGAAGCAGCATGTAGCAGAAAAATCGTTTTGGCTCAGTTTTGCACAATTGGCGCAGCCGTGAGAGCCCTGTACCAACCATCTAAACAATAATTTTTTAAAAATTATTTAGAAGATCTTACAAAAATTCAGAAAAAACTTTTTCAACTTGAGAAAAATATTTCATTTTGGAAACAACATACTAATTAAAACAAATGGAGCTCATTCGCTTAAGGGGGGAAATGCGTGTAAAACGGCAAATTAAGAGCAATTTTCATGAATTTTTTTAACGTATAAAGAATAAATATATTTTATTGAGATTTTGATGTTATTTTATAAATATATTGAAGAAGATTTACTGAAATTTTCAAACATTTTTCTTGAAAAATCCCGGAGATATCGGCTGCTGCACACTGTAAGTCGCCACCCAGGTCGGCAGTTTGCGTACATCCTGGAGATCACAATTTTTATCTGAAATCAATTTTTTTTAAATCTACTTTTTATATAAGTGTCTCTTCTAGTTGAACTGAAATCATCACAAAAAATTGAAAATTTCTATTTTTTTTTTTTTTTTTTAGAATGGGAAAATTACATACGATTTTTTTTTTTTTGTTCTTTTTTTACAATAAAAAAATGTTTAAAAAAAAAAGATATGTTTATGATTCTAGTTCAACTAAAGCGTGTAATATGAAGAAAACGTGTGCTAAATTTGATAAGGATTGATCAAAAACTCTGCGAGCTAGAGTGTACGCAAATTCGAAAAAAGTAGTTTCGAGAAAAACGCGTTTGAAAAAAAAGAATGGTATTGAAGGTAAATTTAAGGCAGTAATGAATCAATTTTTTTTATACTTATATATACTAATACTTATAGAAATTTCTATCCGAGGTCTCAATTGTTAAAAAAAATAAAAGGACATCTGCTAACGTTCTCTAATACTCTTCAGGTCATTCATGAGGGACTCTCAAATGCTCCAAAAGGGGTGCTCGCTCAAATGCTTATAACTTTTAAACGACTTGGAATTTTGTTTCAAAATTTTCAGGTTGTATTATTGAATAGTTGTAGAATTGATTTATGAAGGAAATTTTTTTTTAATTTTTTGAGACCTTTACACGTATTTTCGCCCTTAAAACTTTGTACATTACCCCCAAAGAGTTACTACCAAAATTTAACTAAAATAAAGTTTCAAAAATTGAACAAATTTTTAAATAAAAAATAAAACAAGCAGACTACAAGTTGCAAATACTAAAACAGCTGTCAAATTTTTAATTAATTGATACATTTACAGGATGCAAAAAAGATAGAAATCTCAAAAGCTGCGTGTAATTTTCGGCGAAGCACGTGCTAGATGTTAGCAAGTTTCCAAAAAATAGGTTTTTACATTTTCGTGTTATAAGTTATGAAACTTCATGTAAATTAATACATATATTTTTAAAAAGTTCCATAAAAATTTTTCTTGTTTTGTAGTACAATCCCTTTAGGTAAAAATACTTGCACATCAGCTTGAAAAATCTGATCTTTTTGCAAAAAATCGGATTTTCGAAGTTCACAAATTAAATTAGAAAAACTAGGGGAAAACGGAGCATTTGGCAACTATGGTGTATAGGTTTAAGAAGCTGTCGGATTCCTTCAATTTACTGCAAATTAAAAAGTTTCACGAGATACAAATTTTGATTAACGCAGCAAATATCATAATTTCCCACACAACAAAACCCCGCAACGGACGATCGCGAAGCAAATTGGTCGCTTAAAATGTACTAAATATTAAAACATTACTCTTAAAAAAACAAATTAATAAATTAATTTTTTCGATACGGGAATTTATTTGATCTAAAAAAAAAACTGTTTGAGAGAACAAACTGTTTAGCAAAAGATCAACTGAAAAGCGATCGGGAGAGTTGGCAACTCGGCGATTATAGTGTAAGACGTAAGAAAAATGATAATAAAATTAATCATTCTTTTATCTTTAACAGTATAAATAAGCGATAATCATACATGTGATTGACCAAACGCAAAAAAAAAAAAAACGGAAATTTTTTTTTTGCCTACTTATTAGTTAAATGTGTCTCTTTTATTGAGCTAGATATCAACGATATGCTTCTTTGAAGTATTTTCACCCCTTAAATTGAAAAAAAAAGTTTCAAAAGCACTATTTATTTACTGATTACTTGTTAAGAGCTGCTCCTATTTGCTTTATTGATAATTGTTTAGAATGTAGAGGATTTACTAACAATTTTCATGGAAATATTTTTTTATTTACTTTGTAACTAAACTTAATAAATAGCATCGAATCCCAAATTTGAAATCCTGAAATTCGACCCTTTTTCGAAAATTCCCGGGGGGGGAGGGGGGGGAGGGGTTGTTGCGAAATCAGAAAAAATATTAATTTAAGAAACTTAAATCAAAAAATACCAGTAAGTTTTGGTTCAAATAGAAGCAATCTTGTAGATATATTTCTTACATGAGATAAACTCAGGAAACCAAGATAGAATAAGAAAACCCAACTATGTTAAAAAATGAATTCGGTTCCTTAAGAGCACCTTTCCCTAATTTTTTTCCCCTTCAGTCCTTAAAAGTCCGGTTTTCAAATTTTATTCCTTTTCCTTTTCTTTTTTTTTTTTAAGCAAAATGAGAGAACTTGTGTGATTTGTTTTTCTGTGGTCTTAAATGGTGCCCAGTTACTGGGCACCATTGCATTTTGTACAAATGTTTGGCGCTCTGATTGGACTTCTCTACTAACATTTTTTTAAAGATGTAGCTCGATTTTCTTTTTCATGCTATTGCAGGAGATGGCAAATTGGGAGCTGCCATGTGGGTGGGTACAAGTTTATTTTAACTGAATTGGGTGTTTTAGTTTGAAACATTTTATCAAAATCCATAAACATGTTCTTTTTTTTTTTGTAAAAATATTTAGCACATCAATTTAGTTATACCTTTTCAACAACAACAAAAAGAGTTACTTATTTATTAACCAGTTGAAAAAGTACTGCAATTTTAAGTAAAAATGCGTTGATCTTTATGTAAATCCGCCATTTTTGGTTCTGTCAATCCGCCATTTTGGGTCCGTCCGAAAGCCACGATAGTGCAGGACTCGAGCAAACGAAATTTGAGGTTCGATTAAGTAGTTGAAATGAAAGATAATTGATTCTTGTGAAGGATGGGAAAGAACGTCTTCTTTTGTAAGACCTTCTTATTTTATCAAAAAAACATTAAGACCTCAAATAAAAAATAAGGACTATTTAAGGACTTTTTAAGGCCTTAAAAATGAAAATGAACATTAAGGACTTGCTAAGGACCTTTAAGGACCGTACGAACCCTGAAAATTTATACTAAAAAATAGCTTAACATTTTTTCTGATTACGATTTGAATTGTGTACTAAAGAAAAAATAATAAGAAATATCGCAAACCGAAAACAGATGCAAAAAGATTTGCTGTTTACATCGGAAATCTTACGCGGATTTGAGAGAGCTGACTGTCCAGTGCCGTTTTCAGGAAAAGGACGTAAAAATGCGTTAATATGCAAAAAAAAAAAAAAATGAAGTTCGGAAAATGAGTTCAATTTTTTTGCGATGTTTATCGGAAAAATAACTCGAAAAAAAAAAAACCTCCAAGTTTTTTTTTATCGTTCTTTTAAAAATAAAGTACAGAAAAAAAATGACCACTTTTGGCGATGTTTACATCGGGAATGTAAACATCGACAACCCCGGAGTTTGGCGCCGAAGAAAAAATTCCAAAATAGTGCCAACGCCCAGTTATCCGTAACAACGAAAGCATGCGGGACGTGGTATCGTTCTTGTTTAGAACAAAGATGGTTGGCACCGTTACAACCCTTACTGCGTAAAGGGTTGCAACAAAGGGAATGTTTATCGCTTTTCAGCGTATTTTTTGGTTCCATTCGCAAAATTTTCAATTTTGAAGACTAAAAACTATGATTTTTAAAACTCGGAAGGAGGAAATGAAAAACCCGGATTTCCGGGGTACACCCGAAATACAATCACCCCTGCTATAATTTCGGAGATGCTAGGAGGAGTACCATTGCCAACAGCTAATTTTATTGTTTTACCAAGCAGCCCTCCTGTATCTACGTCACAATTTTGGGGGGAAGGGGGTATCCCCAACCCTCATGATACTCCTAGTTATAACACTGATACCTTCAGTCTTAAAAATAAATAAATATCAAGGTACAAAGATACAGAATTTGTTGGTTGATTGTAATATTAATAATTACCTTTTTACACTTTTTGCAGATGTACACAGTATTTGAAGTAATTGGAGATTCTTTTTCATCAAATAAAACATCAACAAAACTGTAATCAATAGATTTTAAATGTTTCTTAAAATTAGTTTTTTCTTCTTCATTTTGAAATACAGGAAGATAAGATGGATCAACCCGCCAGTTTATAAGGGCATTCTGTGAAACAACTGTGACACTTTTATCTTCATTTTTACCTAAAAGAGAATAAGCAATATTAAAAAAATATTTAAGTATGAAAGCAAATATAATCATATAACTTGGAAGACTTGAGCCTGTACAAGTTTGTATCACAACCTGCATTGCAAAACAGGTTATGCTCATGGCCTACAAGTGGATTAATTTTGAGCATCACTGCTGATATCCCTGATAACCAAAGCATTAATCCATCATTTACTCTATGCTGATCATTAAAAACAAATAAATAAAAAAAAATTATGCACAAAAATGAATTTTATCACTTCTACTAATGAAAATATAACAATCATATAAATAACTGAAGAACAGTCTAGAAAAATTAATTTTTCACACCTTCATTTCTAGCAGTGCAGTGGACATTTAGATCTTCAGCTTTTTTAAACTTAGTTCTTTTGCTCCATGGCTCAGGATCAATGATGATGTATGTTTTGTAGCTCTGAGTGATATCAGAATCTAAAGATGCTTCCTCAAAATAATTATCCTATTAAAAAGAAATAGTTATTGGATAAGAATTCCCAAATCAAAAGGAAAGGATACAGATTTGTGGTAAAATGTAAGAGACACATGAAAAGTTATAGCAGAAACTTTTGAAAATGCTTTCTAAAAAGAAATGCAGGAAAAAAAACAAATATAGGAATTTTTTGCACAAAATATAGAACTACAAAAAAAAAAAAAAAAAAGAAACGGTATAAAAAAGATGTATCTTAATAATATGTGTGAGTTATTAATAGAAATAATACAACTACATCTAAGTAATCATCAGAAGGCTGAAAAAATATTATTAAAATTATTTATATGTTCATGCTTTTTGGTATATATCAGTTTATTATTTCCTGCATGAATAATGGCTTTAGCTGCTTCAATATCTTGGATCAGGGTTGGGATTTTGGACAAGACCGGTGGCAACAAATTTGAATTGGGGGGAATAATCAAAATTTTCAAAAAGAGTTATCCAAAAAAATTGTTTTAGCATTAATTAAGAGTTCCCACAGAAAATAAATAATAAGTACAAAGAGGGATCGTTGACATATAGCATGATATATATCCAATATTCATCCAACCAGTGAATGGAACAAAGATGCAATTTAATTCCTCAACACACTTTCCTAAGAGATATACTATTTCTTTATGATTTAGTTATTTTTTGAATATTTTCTTCATTTTTGAAAACTTTTATCATTCTAAAAAAATAGCTAGATATAAAACCTAAAAAAATCTTTCTTATTCTTTTTTTAAAATTATGACTAAAAAGGTAGCACATTGCATTAAAAATAATTCTTCAGCGTATGGTTGCTTAAGCTTCCTTAGTTAAAGATCCTTTTAATTATGGGAACTTAAGGGTTCCTTAAATTGCCTAGGACCAGCCTAGTTGGGACCAGAGCCTGTTGCTGGTTGTTACTTTTGTATTTTCTATTTGTATTAATTACACTGGTCTTCAGTGGTTTGCTAACAACAACCAAATTATTGTTTTTATTATTAATTCATATTTTTATTTAAATACCTGCAAGTAAAAATGTTCCACCACGTCATATTTTTGTGTAACAAAAATTGGAGCTTTCTACTTATCTTTCATGATTTTTGTGTCGCATGTGGCAACCCTGTCTTCTGGTACCCTACAATCCTGCCATATTTAGTTATTTCTGGCATCCCATTAGGTAAACATTCTTTGTTGAATAAAGTTGCGTGTTTTTGCAATATAATTCATGCTGAAAATAGCAAGTTTTGCGTGTAGACATTGAAACACTGTCACACATAAGTTTTGTTACATTTCTAGACTGTTTATTTTAAAATATCAAGGTAGACAAAGTGAATAAGGCTTGTTTCTTGTACTTTGGGTGCAAAGTTCTTGACCAAGACTAAGTTGACTACCCAGAACACATCTTTATCCTGGAACTAGTAATGTTGAATGCACTCCTCTTGTTGAACTTGGAAAAACTCTGCTTCCTTCACTTCAAATTAAATTAGAATTGATAAAAAAAACTTTGTGAAGGACATGGACAAAGAAGAAGAAGGATTTAAATTTTTAAAAGAACTTTTTTCACGATAAGTGAAGCAAAACTTAAAGAAAGTGTTTTTATTGGACTTCAAACCATGGGGTGTCGGATGTCAATCAAAATTATTTTTTTACATTTGCATTTGGATTTTTTCCCAGAAAATTTTTGTGAACTTAGCGACGAACAAGTGTAAAAATTTCAGAAGGACATTAAGATTATGGAAACCTGATATCAATGCCATTTGGGAACCAGCAGTGATGGATGACTACTGCTGGTTCCTAAAGAGAGGATTTAACACCATATAAGAGAAAAAAATTGATAAAATTTCATCGCTTTTTCAAAAGTTTGATAGTTTTATGTTTTATTAAGTCTAAAATATGTATATTTTCTCAATTGGAATAGAATTCCATGATAAATTAATGATATTAATCATGATAAAGATTGTGATTTAAATGCATTTGTGAGTTCTTTTTAGTACTGTAAGATAGTCATAACAAAAAAACTTTGCTACAGCTTTATTACAATTATATTCGAATTGTACGCTATGAAATTAGTTGAAAATAGCTAATTTCATTTGTGTTAGGGGGAAAAGTTTTTTCTTTTTGTCGACTAGTGTTACGTTTTTCATAAAATTAATGAAGTTCTTAAAGGAGGTTTAATAAGGTTCTAATTGCAAACATTAGCTTAACCAAGGGACAATTCAGCACTTTTTAACAGGGTCCTATTTTTGTAAATTTTAAAAGGATTTTTATAAAAAATCAAATAATTTGGCGAAAATTATTTGATTTTTCAATAGGAATGAAAATTTTTAGAAGGACAATATTTGTATTTTGGATATGCTTTTGTCATTTATTTAATAAATAATTTCGAGAAAGATGTAATTTGGTAAATCGAAATTTTGAGAACGGTCCGTTTTGATTAATTGGATTTTTGTGAAGGGTCTGTTTTGATTGAATGGAAATTTGTGAAGGGTCCATACACAGACCCAGATTTTCGCTGACACAACATCTGTAAGCTTTCAAAAAAAATCTTTCTTAAATTACAAGCATTGCTTTCCCCTCTGATTAGTCAAATAAGCTGTCAGCATTTCGAATAACACATTAAACAATTTTAAACCTTTGAATTTTAGAAACCAGTGTGAAGAGACACATTTCCTCTCAAAAATATAAATATGGTCAGACCTCGATATAAGGTCACTTTTGAGCAGTCTCAAGGGGTGACCTATATCAAGGCATGACTGTATTTCTACAGAATCAGATATAACCTTACCATTGGTATAATTATTATGTTATATATTCTATTAAAATAAATTATACATAATTTATGAATTATTCTAAAAGAATCTTTCAAAATGAAGTGATTTTGTTCTTCAGTAAATAGTTATACAAAGCTAAAATTTATGCTACATAACTTGTATCTTTCCCCTTTAAGTGAATGCATTGCAATAATATATTAAATGGTAAAAATATCAATTCCATACATAGGCTCAACCTTTCAAGTGATTAAACAAACACCAAAGTAAGCAACTCAGGAAAAAATGTTAATTATTAAAGTTCTGAAAATTTACTTCCTCGTCAGTATCCAGGCAAATATGTTTCACTAGCTGACGTGCTTTTTTGAAACATTTGTGGCACTTTTCACACCAAAACAAACCATCAGATTTAGGAAATGGCACACTTTTTTTACTTTCCAATTTTTCTACTTTCAGGCCATTTTCACTGCATGAAATAAAACATAAAATGTAAAAAATATATTTAAATGAAATCTTTACACACACAAATATAAATATAATCAGTCTATTAGATAAACTTGAAACAACAGGGAAACTTTAAATTGCTCAATAAAAGTCTCAACTCTAAAACTAACAAAAATTACAAAAGAAAAGACAAAAGTAAAGTAAAAATATAACAATAACAGAAATTCACATAAACAGAATGTTTTGTAAAAATGGGATACTTGAAGTGCATAATTTTTAATGTGTAACATAAAATTCTAAAACATTATTATATAACTTACAAATTTATCAAAAATTAATATAAATTTAGGAGTGGGGGAGAAAAAAAAACTAAAAACAAGTTAATAGATAAAAATACAATGAATTCAGTTAAGTAATAGCTGAAATTCACAAATTCATTAAAGAAAACTTTTAAGGGGAGGGGGGGGGAATGAAATTACCAAAAATCTAATTATTACATTTTAAAAAATCCATAAATACATTATCAAAATTAACATAAATAATTTGAATTCTGAAGCAGAGAATTAAACTTTTACAAGTGAATGAATTAAAATGCAATACCACCAGCTTTTCTTCGGTTCTCGAGATTTTCGTATCTGTTTTTTGTAACTTTCATCTAAAACAAAAAGAGTTTCAATGAACAAAAACATCACTCAACAGTTACAATAAAGTTTAACAAAAAGTACTATGAAGGAGCTTATTATAAAAATTGAACTGCAAAAATTAAATTAAACTTGAATTTGAACGAAAACAGAAAAGCATAATTATTCATTCATGAAATGAAATTCAACAAGAAATGATAAACCTCAATTATCAGGGATTCATAACTGCATAAATAAAAATTTTTTTTGCAGTTCAAGTGCTCCTTAAGTTGTGTTTTCTGTCGATCTTCGAACAACTAGAGGATTCCTCTAGAATTTGCAGTCCCCTGCCTTTTTAACTTAGTCTTTGAACTATTATCAAGATCATAAAATACTTTTGCAAACAAAGGACTGGGACAAAACTAAGACTTTTTCAGTAATTAAAATAAAAAACCCCCAGAATAACTTCAGGAGTCTTAGCAAATACTATCCTTGGTGGGAAAGAGGGTTCTTATCATTAAGGTTACGCTCTCTCTCTCTTTTTTACGTTACCAGGGGCTTGGGGCCATTTAACTGCTACTTTACAAAATTCAAATTCATAAAAAAGACCCCTTCACAAAATTCAATTTCATCAAAAAGGCCCCCTTCACAAAAAGGGCCTCTTTACAAAAATTTGAACTAAAAAAAAATCCATGGTGCTATTTTCTCAAAAATTTTTTTTTTTTTCACAAAAATATTTTTTTCTTTCCATTCCAAAACCAAAATAGAACCCTAAAAAAAAAAAAAAAAAAAAAAAAAAAACTTGATCGGCCACTGACTACATATGTTCCTGTACATATAATGCAATTAAATAATTATAAAACAATGCAAAGCAAAGGTAATTAATTTAAAATCAAATATTTCAATGACTTTAGCATTACAGACTACAGATTCTAAATATTTGATTTGAATAGAAGAAAAAAGAAAAGGAAAAACAGAAAAGACAACAGAAAAACTAACTTTGTAATGCATTTAGTTTGGAAACAAAATTTTCAGCAGCAGTTCCAACAGGGAGGAGTTCAGTATGGGTAGAACGAATATGATGAACGACTGTCGATAGAGTAGAGGAAAATACCTGACAGAAAGTGCACATATATACACTTTGCACCTGATCCATAGTACCTAAAGCAAGAAATTGAAAATAAAGCTAAGAAGAAAGAGACATAAATTTAAATAACCACTAAAATGAAATAATAAAACAATACTTAACATTCTTAATTATTTTACATCATGCCACACTTATACATACATATTTTAATAACTAAAAAAAGAAATGTCACTGAAATACTAATGGCACTAAACATAATAAATAATAACAACATTGAAAAATGTTTGTGCGATTGCAAAACTTCATTAACTTGCATACAGTCAGTCTGCCTCACCAGTCCATTCCAAGTACAGTGAAATTTATACACTTGATCATTACAGATGTATGAATTAATGCTTTGTTGAGAAAATGACACAAACAACCTCTTGTTATATGATATGAGTATTCTTGTGAAGAAACACCCTTTATCCATGTTCTTCGTAAAGATGGTAAGGAATTCATCAAATGCTCAATTTGTATCACAAATCACTGCATAAATGCACTGAATGACTGCAAGCACTTTGCGGCTATGATTTGTGAACATTGCCTTAAGAAATAGCTTGTTTCCAAAAAATATTGAAATACACCTCAATAAAGTGCCGATATCCTTCTGAATTTTCAAGATATTTAACCTAATTTTTTGTTTGTGAGTTGCAATGCACACTTAAAATTATGAGTTTCAAATCTTTCCTATCGTTGCAAAATAAAAAATCAATTCCTTTAAATGTCCATAATTTATCAAATATTCAACACCGTTTTTTCTATAAATTTAGTAGTGCTTCACTTGTATGCTGTCAAGTTTTCTGAAAGTTTGGCAACGTTTTGTGAAAAACGTGTTATAAGCCAAAAACGAATGAAGGAAATTAGAGAAATACCTCTTCGTGAATACAAGTAGATTTCACGAAAACGCACAGAATAATTGCACATGGCAACTACACTATTTTTTGGAATTTACAGCTTATTCCCAGCTTTTTACTATGCAGGATTATTCAAAACATTTTTCTTCTTTTACAATTTGTTGACCGTCCCCTAAATGCACGAGCGAAAGCATTTTTACTGAAAAGTTTGAACATTGTACATTTAAACATAATCAAATAAATAAAAAAAGGGTTATTGCATCAGACCCAGTGTCAAGTATAAAATTACAAAAACGCTGTAGTGCGTCTATTAATTTGGCCAGGGACTACATCGAAATGAAGTCGGCAAAAATCTTACATTTGTTCAGTTACCTCTCGATCCTTTATCATGTATGGAGGTCATTTAGATAAAGATAATGAAACGAATTATATACATAAGTTTTATATTTGGGGAGGTAAACCTCCAAATCTTCTTGTCCAGAATCTTATTTAAGATTACGAGTCTATTTCAAAGTTCGATGCGAAATGCGAGGGCCGTGACTCCGCTGCCGGCTGGTCGGTAGCTGAGTCAAAAATACTCCGCTGCCGTGCGACGCAGAAGTTACTGCGCATCTATTTCGCTTTTACCGTGATTCCTTAAAGGTTTTTTCTCTGCACAGCTGCGCATATGGACTTTTGCCAGCCTGATCGGTTGTTTTTTCCTGCAATTAACGAAGCGCTTTTTTTTTTCTTGATGGGCAAGCTGTCATGTCGACTTAATCCGAGCTCCAAGCTGCAGACTAATTGAATTCCTAATAGATTTTTTCTATACCTACATTTTACATGAATTTGAAATCTTAACCCCTAAAATTTCTGATTAATTAACTAGGAACTAATTAATAATAAGACAGTTGAAGTAATTTTTCATTGTCGTTGAAATTATTTTTTATCTCTCCTTTCGTTACTTGTTTACATTTCTATGCTTGTCCTTCCAAGACAACATATTTAACCAAATTTTAGAAACTGACCAATGACCCCTTTTCTCGACGATCCTTTGTTTCTAAAGCTCATGCGTAAAAGGTCTAGATAAATCCCCTAAATTTCGAATGATATTCGAAAGAAAAATTAAACAAATAAATAAAATTAATGTTTGGGCAGGGCCCATCATTTCGTGAATCGAGGAAGCAGCCTCTAGCCCCCTCCTCCCCCCCCCCCCCAAATCCCACGTACTCAGTACCGGATCTTGGAATTTTCCGTGAGTTAAAAACTTAAAAAGGGCGCCCCCTCCAATTCTAGTTCATATTTCCCATTAGGTTTAAGCCCTGGCCTTTTTTTTACGTTTTTTTTTTTTTTTTACTTGGAGGGGGCACTGATAAACCCATGAAACTTTCGTTAATGTTCCCACGGCATAGCCCTTTCAGTCAACATTAGGGTGGTATAGAAGGTACCCTTAACTATGGAAATATAAAATTCTGACAGTTGAAGGGGGTCCGGGGGTTTCTCCCCAAGGAAAATTTTAAAAACCATATCCAAACTAGTCCATTTTGAGATGCATTTGGGACTGCAAAAATATTAGGGGAAAAAGATCAAACAGAAACCTTTTTTTTATTTAAACGCTTTTACTCATAAAAATGCAGAACAAAATTACCATTTTTTTTTAAATCCAGGGGGAAAGACCCATCCCCCATCCTCCTTATTGCTAACGCCCATATCAAAGAGCCATGTGTCTGCCTTCTCAAACGACACTTACAAGCTTCCCCCCCCCCCCCCTCTTTCCAAAAGGATGCTTTGAAAATTTATAGAAGAAAAACTAGTATATTGATTAAAGCATGACATGATTTGCCTTTTCACGATCGCAAGCCCCCTCCCTCTCCCCCCACCGCCTTTTACCAAAAGGATGCTTTGAAAATTCTCTAAAAGAAAAATTGTAAAACCAAAACATGATTTATACCTCGCTATCACAGGTAGAAAAAATAACCTCGCATTTTTTAATTTAAATTTTTAAATTTGACAGTCTAGAAAAATAAATAATTTAAGTAATTGGTTTTAATCGTTATAGCAGAGGGATCATTCATAAATGATGTCACGCTTCGAGGGGGGAAGGGGGTTCGTGAAATTGTGGCAAAGTGTGACAAGGGGAGGGGAGGGGAGGGGGTAACAAGAAGTGTGACATCATGCAGTATAGCGTGACTTGTAACAAAGGGGGGGGGGGCGGGTGTCCGCTGAAGTGTGACATATTGTGAGAAAGGGTGGGGAGGGGGTCAGAAATATGGGAAAAAAGCGTGACATCATTTATGAACGGCCCCAGAATGGCGATCAATGATCCGATCGGAGAGTCCGAACTAGGAATTTAATTCTCTCTTTCCAAAAGTTAAGTTATTTTCTTAATTTAATATGTGGGATTTTTTTTTTTAGTTTTTCTATTTTATTGTCTTTCTTTCTTTCTTCTTTTTTATGCATCACAGTTGAATTTATTTTCTGCCTCCCAGAAGTGCCGCCCGGGGCAAGGGGGGGGGGGGCGGGTAAAAAATAGCATCTGAAATCGGAAATATTAGATGATATCCCAAAAACAAAAAATATTTCTGAACCCCTTCTTTTTTAAAATTCCGAGCACAGATGCATAATGAATGCAATTTGTGTGTGTGTGTATTTTCCTCATTAACTTGACCTTGTACAATGTGGTGGGGGTGGGCAAACTGAGACTTATTAAAGGAGATGGAAGTTAATGTATTGGTACTGAATTATCAGTTTAAAAAAAAACTTTTAAAATAGTTGGGAAATGAAACATTAATCGGAATGTACCGTCTACAGTTTACATAAAAAAGACTT
Organism: Octonoba sinensis; assembly: GCA_038502835.1. Lineage (NCBI taxonomy): Eukaryota > Metazoa > Arthropoda > Arachnida > Araneae > Uloboridae > Octonoba > Octonoba sinensis. The sequence continues at coordinate 71,178,030 of CM076604.1, forward strand.
TGATGAATTTCAAAGATCTTAATTAAATTTTTAAAAACTTATTTGTAATAGTTATTTATTAAGTATAAATTTAAGCATTAAATATTCTTAAAAATAAAGTTATGCACACAGAGAGCAAATCCCTAGGACAGTGGAAAATTCCACACGGGCCGCATACTACTCACCTTTTCATTCTATTCCTGAATGAAGGTGATTTCTTGAATAAATGCTATATAAATGGTGGTTGCGAAATTAGAAAATTCTTAATAATTTTAAAGCTTAAGAATAAGTTCGAAAATCATGACAGTGTAGAAAGGGGGGAAATCGATTTGTTTTAATTTTTCCAATTTGCATTTATCAGGAACTAAATTTACATAAAAGGCAATCACGGCCGTCGCCAGAGGGGAGGAGTGCTACCCGCCCCCCCCCCCCCCTAGATTTCAGGAATGGGACCGCCGAAATTTCATTTTAATAATGAAAAAAAGTAAGAAAGAAAGATAAGAAAAAAGATAAGGAAAAATTTTGCAGTAAAAGTGAAAAGCAGAAAGAAATGAATGTTAAAAAATTATAATTTTTTTTCTCGTTCTTCAAAATTTAAAAAAATGCAATTTTGAAACATTGGAACATTGAAAAAACGATTATTAATATTACTTAATTAAGGGCCGCAGAAATGCGCGTTTCGTTTCAAACCTTTCTTAGCGGAAAGAAAAAAAAAGGTATTCAAAACATTATAGAAACGCAATGCAAGTCAGAGTTTAAAAAAAAAGGATAAATAAACATAATGATTTCATGGTCGGGGTGTCGAAAGATTTTTATATGAATATATGTGTATGAATTTTTTAATCAACGTATTATTTCGAAAATTACAGCAAAAGGTATAAAAATGCATGGGCCGCCGAAATACGTTTTAAATTGAAGGAAAGAGAGAGAGAGATTCAAAACATTGTAGTGAAAATATTCACACCAAAAGTAAAACTTCAAAAGTGGGATTCAGGAGACGCGTTATTTAAAATTAAGAAAAATGGAAAAAATTACTTATAATATCATTGAAAAATAATACCGCAGTCTGAAATGTTAAACGTTTTTTGCAGGGGCCGAAGACGTTGTTTGTATTTCAAATAAATAAAAATTAAGTTGGAAATTAAAAATTAGAAGACTAAAGCAATAAGATGTTTTTCGAAGAAAAGAAAAAAGAGGAAGGGACAGTTACGGCATTTTTATTTTTATTTGAAATAAAGGAAAGAAGGCAGGGAGAAGGGTAGCCAAGCAAGGTGATTCGAAGAGAATCCCCCACCCCCCTCAACACACACTGACTCAATCTTAAGTTAAAATGGTGTGTGTTCTGGAGACTCGAATTTCAAAAAAAAAAAAAAAAAGGAAAAGAGCCCTTTTCTCTTACGTCATCAATTTATTCCCAAAATTGTGACTTTTAGTGCTTTTAAAGAAAAATTTTAGAACTAGTTTCGAAAATTTTCTAGTGGAGAACACCTGAGTCCACTTGCCTTTTAAGGTCCCCAAAGATAGCCTAATATGCAATTTTAAGACTTCAATTTCAAAAAATTTCCGGGGGTTGAGCTCCTGAACCCCCGTTTTGTACTCTCAGATCCTTGATAATCGTCAGAATTGTCTTTTTAGAACTTCATCTTGGGAAAATTTTCAACTGTCTTATAACGTCACCACACCAGACATAGCCAAGTGTGCGCTTTATTACTTGAATTTCACAAAAAATGAGACCCCCCCCCCCCCCCGTTCCTCTTTCTCTAACAATATCAATAATTTTCAAAAATTACGAACTTTAATTTCAAAAAATTTCCACGGGAGAGCTGTTGATTCCACCTGTCTTTTGTCCTCACGAAAGATAGCTTAATATGCGTTTTTAACCCATATTATTAACAACATCTCTATTTTCGCTCACTAAGCTTTTGTTTTGTATTATTTTTAACAAGTGGCGCATTTCTTTGTTTTATTTTGCATGTAAGATCATATTAGTTAATATAGTATCCCATAGATTTTGTAAACTAGGCTCAAGGTTCATGTTTTTTCACAAAATTGACAACAAGCACAAAAAAAAAAAAAAAAAAAAAAAATGCACAGTGTAGGGTTAAGACTTCAATTTCAAAAAAATTCCTGGGAATTCCCTCACATCCTCGAAAATTATGAAAGTTGTATTTTTAGAAGTTCATCTTCGGAAAATTTTAGCTGTCTTTTACTGTCACCAATGATCCTAAATATGCGTTTTATAACTTGAATGTTAAAAAAAATTCAGAAAAAGTCTCGAAACTCCCCATATTTCAAACCTCATCAATGGACGTCCAAAACTGCTAATTTAGAACTATAGAAAAGTATTGAAATCATTGCATAGTCATTTTATTATTTGAAATATTGAATTTTGAGAAGAACAGTCATAATGTTTAAAAATCTGCTTGACCTACTACTTATTCTCTGGCGTTATCATAATCTTCGAAACATCTTTTTTTATCAACCTTATCATTTTTATCAAACTTATCATTTTTATTAGTACGAATTAATTATAATGGTATTTTGCAAAACCATCTGAAGGGATTGGCGTTTAATTGTCTTAATATGTAAAAATGTATTGTATTTTTTCATTTGATGTAATTAAGTATATGTTTTTCATACTTTTAAAAATATTAACTGGTGTTAAGCGATCCTCAAAAACGTGAAACAAGCTACTAATTAGTTTTTTTTTTTTTTCTTTTCTTTTTTGTTATGCAAAATTTTACGATGAGCAACTACTTTTTACACCCGGTGCCCCTCTTAAAAATTATTCCTGGATCCGCCCCTGGTTATTGCTCTGTATTTACTAAACCATTTTAAACAGATACAATGAATTATGAGTTTATGAATTGTTACTTCTTGCTACAAAGAATGTGTTCAAAATATATATATAGTAGCGCACCGAGGAGTTGTTTTTTTGGGGGTGGGGTGGGGGGGGGCGACTATAGTCTGCACCGCGGAGTTGTTTTTTTTGGGGGGGGGAACTATAGTCTGGATTTGGGATGCACCGAGTATTGATTTTACTGGATATCAAATATCCGATGTAGCTTGTTAGACGGATCCGCTCTGGATATCCGGCTACGATGTTACAGACGCGTAAATTCTATGATATTTTTAAACATCTCAAAGCTTTCAACTACGTACTGTTTATAATTTACATATATTTTCAAAACATACTAATTAATTGAATTTTAAAAGTTAAATTTGATATGCATGCTCTGTCGTGCAGCGCCGAATCGGATTTCTGATATTTAAAAGACGGTTGGATACCGGATATCCGGCGCCACCTGGATCCCCCCCCCCCGGGCGGTGCGCCCTTTCTATATATATATACATATATATACAGCGGTGTTTCTAGCACGAATGCCATCTAGTGCGGTAACTTGTGGTGTCACGCCTCAGCCAACCCCCTCCCCATATGGCTCCGAGGGGGGGGGGAATAACCAGTATGTGGTCCCCTCCATACATAAAAGAATTCTTTACATAAAAGTAGTCCTTACATAAAAGAATTATTTACATAAAAGAAAAAAAATATTTATGTAAATAATTTGCAGTCATTTCTTTTTTCTGAAATAATATATTCTATTAAAATGTGCATGTACATAATTCCTTTATGATATAACACTACCATACGATACGAACAGAAAGAGATATTGTTGCTAGTTTTTTTAGTATGTTGATATTTCGACAAATTGTGATGATTTAAGAGCTTTTGGTAAGTTCGTAACTAACTATGGAAACAGCAAAAGCAACTGCCTTGCAAAAACAAATGTCTTCCTTCAAATTCCTTTTGATGCTAGTATTTCAAAGCAAAATACTAGAAAATATTAGATTAACTTTCAACATCCTGGAGTATCGTTGGATGAAGCCAGTTGCTTCCAGAGAAGAACATAACCTTTCTTTAAACATTTTTCGTATGAACTTTGATCAAGGGCGGATCAAGAAAATCTTCAAGGGGGGGGGGGGCAAGTTTGGAAATCTCGGGGTTCAGTGTAAGGATGGATAGAGGTGATTCTTCATTCCTTTTCAACAGTCCCTCCGCCCCCCCCCCTTATTTTCAAACAGCAGGAATCAACAGTCCCTCCGCCCCCCCCCCTTTTTTTCAAACAGCAGGAACAACAAAAAAATGCTAGTGTAGTGATATTTAAAATTTTACTAGCACATTTTTTCAATGCATATACGTTTATTCAAAGCCCTTATGAAAGGAACACAAGCTGACGTTTTTTTGCTTTCGCAAATCTGTCTATAATTTTTTCAAGGTCCAATGTAATATCTTTATGGATATGCAATAACGCTAATTCAGTGAGTCTATCATCACTCATTCTGCTTTTTAGCCAAGTTTTAACCAAGTTAGGATTTCCTTCAAGCTTTCTCAAGAAAAATGTAGGCTTGTAAATACATTTTCTAAATTTGAGTTGATATGTCTAAATTACAAAATAATAGCAATTATTAGTAATATATTTTCTAAAATTTTCAAAATGTAATACTAAATATGTACTAAAAAAACCATCAACGAGTATGTGCAATTTATATAAACATCTGTAATTATGAATGTTCTATGAAATGTTTCAGACTCCAGGTTTTAGCGTAAATGCTGCAGGAATTTACACCACGTGCTAAGGGTTGGCTAGCTGTCACCAGTTTGATAGGTAGAAGAAAAGAGCAGGGAATCTCTTTCCCATTACTCTGAGGATTAGCGTCTCAACAATACTAAAGCACAAAGGGACAGGGGGAAAGCATAGAACTTGAAGGGCGTTTAGGCTGGGATTCCAAGAACATAAAAAAATGGCTGGTCCCGGGGCACAAAAGGAGTGTCGTTGTACTATCCACTTGAATCAGTCCAAGGGGGGGGGGGGCGATCGCCCCATCGCCCCCCCCCCCCCCCTTAGATCCGCCGTTGACTTTGATAGTTTCGTGAATGAAGCAAAAAAGACTGCAGAGATGTGCAAAACGGAAACTACATTACCCACTAAAAGAAAGATGAAACTTAAATGTTTTTTCAATGAAATGGAAAAATGCTCAGTTTAGGGACCCACATTACTGATTCAAAGCTAAAGTTTTCTATGCTGCTATTGATATAATGGTCAACCAAATTCATCAAAGGTTTGATCAATTAATTCCTCATTTAACAATATGTTCAATTTTTAAGTCCCAAAGCATCAACAGAGTACACTGATAAAGAGCAACTAAATTTTGCGAAAAGTACCAAAACGATCAAAACGATGTATCAGTCTCAATTACATCATAAATTATTAGTTAGCGAGACATTTTGGAAAGTGAAACAAAGGAGAGACACTTGATAAATATAGCTGAAGTTGCTCATTTAGTGATGATCGAGAACAATGTTTTATCGTGTAGTCTCCCAGACGTATGCACTACTTTTTCGTTCTTTCTAACTTCGCCAGTAATATCATCATCAGCAGAAAGATCATTTTCCAAACTGAAGCTAATCAAATCATACCTCAGAAGTACGATGACAGAGGGAAGATAGAAAGCGTCAGGGTTCTTACACCTCGACGAACTTGGTCAAAAATTTCTTAATTGTAAAAAACGAAGACGCATATCTATTAACACAGATTAATATAGCATTGATTTTCTTGTCCAACTAGTGTCTAATTTGAGCACGAATAGTTTCCTTTGTATTTATTAATATTATTTAATTCACTTTATAAATAAATAATAGCAACCCCTAACGAAATTTTGAATATAATTACTTTAAGATAGTGCGTTATTTTTTAGTATTATTCAAATAAATTTCATTTCAAGCTGGTAAGTGCATGCAAGGTTTCAATTCGTTACCTTTTCGAAATACCACCTTTTAATAATAAATACGATTTAAACGATTTAAATCATCCTTAATTTAAATAAAATTAATTGTTACAAATACCAGAATATCTCTTCACCGAAATGTTTTTTTTTTTTTTTAATTTTTTGTGGTAAGCCAAAGATAGGGCGCACTTATAAATCTTGCAGGGGGCGCACCTAAGTCTATGTACGCCACTGCGTAAAATCCCTTTTAGAATAAGGATGCAAGTTATTGAGTAACAACAAGTCTTTCTAAAAATGGCCATCAGGATCAGAAATATTCCAATGTAAAAAAAAGACAATAATCCAGGAAATTCCCCATTAGAATAATAAGAATAACACAAAAAAATATATAAAAACTGTAGAATATGGTCTCGTAAAAATACTTTTCCAGAAAAGGGAATCAAAAATAAGTAGCGAAAAATGCAGAAGCTTTGTTTTTAACCTTTCATATTGCAGGATATTTTCAGCTGTCTTGCTGTCTATAGAGCATGTCTATAGAGAATTAATTTTAAAAGATTCAATTTCATAAGAAATCTTCGGATGAGGATTTTTTGTAACTGTTGATTTCCCTTTAAAAAATTCATTCATAACTCTACTGAATAATGCTAGTGTATTCATAACTCAACAAGTAAATATTTAATCAAATTGAGTCTAAAGTTTCTATATATTTAATGTCTTCCATCATTCATCAATATTATTCAAGCATTTTTTTCAAAGCTTTTCTAGTATGCTTGCATGTAGAGAGTATCAAGCATGAGAAATTTTAGTGCCATGCAGTAATGGTATTTGGTGCAACAATCTTTGAGAAATCTGAATTTGTTTGGCCATTTTTGGTATTTCCTAATCAGTACCAAAAAATGCCGATTTCATCTGAATTTGCCGAGTGAACGAAATCACCGATTGTGACTGCGAAATATAGGAGCCCCTAAATTTCACTAAAAAGTAAGAAGAAAAATGAAAATTTATGTAAGTCTGTTGACCAATTTTATTTTTTTAGTTACGAACTTCCAAAAGTCCATACCTTTAGTTGATGTTATTATGATACACGAAACGCAATTTAACCACGCTGAGCAAGTTAACTTCCATTGCTATTAAACAATCATATCTAGAAAACCATCTAGTAATAAGCTCTTCAGTGTTTTTGTTACCATACATTCCGTAGAACATTCTTTCAACAAGACCCATCTGGGTAAACTTTTACTAAAATAGATGTTCAAATTATAAAACACAACTATAACAGTTATAATCTCCTCTGAATCATTTCAGTTCAGATTATGCGATATACAATGCACAAAATCTTCATTACCACTTTTTTCTTTAATTCGTGCTTCAAAACCATTATAAGAACCTTCCATAATCACAGCCCCATCTTAAGAGTTCAAAAAAAAAATAAGCAAATGTACAGTACTTACGTAACTTGCATTATACAGGGTGGGGCAGAAGTAGTGACCCGATTTTGAACGGTTAAAAAATATATATATATATATACAGTTTGAGACTTAAAACTTTTTTTATTTTGATCTACATAAAATCCCACAAGTTTTGAATACCACCTTAGCAAAATGACGGCCTTCAGCACCAATACACTGAGGCAGTCAATTTCTGAAGTTTTGGGAAACTTTTCTGCACATTTCAAGGGGATATGGCGGATATTTCTTTGAAAATTCGGTTTTTCAGCTCTTCTAAAGTATGGGGAACATTTTCCTTCAAATAACCCCACAAAAAAAAAAAAAGATTAGGGACCGTAACATTACGCGGGATATTAATATGCACACAAAGATGTAGTCTATTCTCTCTGCGTGGAAAAATAGACTGCATCAGTGTATTGCTGCAGAAGGCCGCCATCTTGCTGAAGTGGTATTCAAAACTTAATGCAAAAAAATGGGATTACATACAGATAAAAAAAAAGTTTCAAGTCTCAAACTGTATTAGTTTTTTTTTATAACCCTTCAAAACCAGGTCATTACTTTTGCCCCACCCTGTACGTACTTTCATTTTGACGCTATGTAATCTCTTTTCTATGTTTCAGTATGACTGTATGCATAGTAATATTTATTAACAGTTTCCGTATACACTGAGCTGATGTTTTACTTTTAGCCTCCCTTTTGGGATTTTTCACTTCTGCGCGCTTTCATTTATGCGCATTTTTCACTTATGCGCGTTTTTGCCGCGAGCCCTTGCGCCCGCGCATAAGTGAGAGATCACTGTACTATAATATGCAGGTACACAGGAGAGAGGAAGTGAGAGGGTGGGGTGGGGTTTAATTATGCATTATGTGACGTGTTAACGAAGAATTTCATTCAGAAAGCGCAGGAGTGACATTGGATTAGAAAATAAATGTTAAAAAAATGTGATAAAAATATTTATGTTTATATATAGGTAGGAACTCATGAGGGGGTCTTATTTTCTGGAACGTGCTCCCTAAAACCTCGTGCGCCCCCCTGCGCAGCGGGGGTGTTATTTACGCCACTGATTTTGACTGACAGTTGTTATCCTGAAAAGGACTTGAAGGGGAGACATTGTCTGAGAACTGATACCCTTATTATTGCATCGGGTATTTTAGGGATTATTGGTCTTTATTCTGATGAGGATTTTTAGCCGTATTGCTAACGTTATTTAAGAGCTGCTTCATTCGTATAGCATTTTTGTGACTAATGTCGGGCATGCAAAGGGATTTTTAGGGACTGCTGTTCTTACTCCAAGGGCAATTTCGAAAGATTGTTGCCTTTATTCTAATGAGATTTTTTAGTAATCTGATTTGCATAGAACAGAGTGTTGAACATGTGCCAACATAACGTAAGTCTTCCTCCGCCTGGGAATGAAAATTTTCGAAATATCCCGTGCAAAGCTGTGCTACGCAGCTATTTTTATATAAAACTTTATAATTGCTGATGGTTGCAAAAGAAACATTAAATTTTAAGCAATCGGATGAATTTCATCACTAGTTTCAATTGGGAGTTGAACTTTTCAGCTTAAACTTTATTATGATTAATTTAAAAGTATTTAAGTCATTTCGCATAATAATAATAAAATTTCCACTGTTTGGTACTTTAAATTAGCTAGTCAACTCAAGCTCTCCCATTCAACTAAAATAAGTCTTAAAAGGAGATTATTCCATTAAATAAGTTTTACTCATTTTTCTCCACTTTAATGTAGATTGATTGGTTTTAAAAGATCCTAAATAATATAAAAGCTCTGATGGTTACTTAATTGTGCAAATATTTGAGGAGGGAGAATCATTTTTTACTTCCTCGTGCCCAGTGGCTGATTTTAAGGGGAGCCATCAGGGGCACATGCCACCTCCAGTAAGCCACTGAGCTAACAATGACCTCTGCCTTTTGGGAAAAAATTTAGCTCGTCGGAATCTTACATTAAAATAACTTTAAACATCTAAATCAAGCCCCCTGTATTAGTCATTTGGTAAAATTATTTGTTTAATTGGCTTAAAATGGTATATATATATATATATAAATATGGTATAGCTTTTCATTTGAAGTAAATTAGTGCATATTTTCTCCATACTTTAAAGTAGATTAACTGGTTTCAAAGGGCTCTAAAAACGTCAAAGCACTATTTAAGAAACTTTTATTACGCAAAATTTTACGAACCACTTTTTACTCCTGGTGCCCCTATAGAAATTATTCCTGGATCCATCCCTGCTCGTGTCTTCTCCCCCTCTCGAAAAAGTATTCCTAGAAATTATTCCTTTTATTTTATTTGCTTAAAAAATAAATTTTAAAAGCGTTATAAACAATTCAATTCACATTTTCAAAGATGAGGAAAAGTTGAATTCCCTAACAAATTTTTGTATTAAAAAGTTTTTGATCTAGGTATTATATTCAAAAAAGAAAAACGTTTTCGCAATGGAATTTCGCTGAAGACTCTGATGTTTAAGTTTTTAATTTATAGTTCACAGGGTTGAAATCAGCTCATTACTTATGCCTATAATATTGCTACAATCACGAAAGCGGGGAGTTTTATTATTGCTCGTGTTGAAAAGTCTGTTTATTATCTTCGGAGACTTTTAGAACCATGAAGTGAATAGCGAATAGGTGGTTTTCTGATAAATTCCTCAAGGGGTTTTTCTAGGTATACAGCTTTTCAGCAAGACTATTCAATGGCCCTGCCTTTTTAACTTTAGCAAACCAGTTTCAGTCCCCATTCTGGGAATTGCCTATTATCTCCTCCAGACATATCTCCCCCACCAGACAGACCTTTTAGCCTATTTTAGCCGAACTGACCCGTGCCTCGGCATTCCTTTGAAGAGGTAGTATGATGACAGGTGGACATCCATAACCCAGTATTATATGGTCCTGGGTGGCATGTGGTTTCTGAGAAAACCCGGGAGAAAATCTTCTCACCATTCATGCTTCAAACAACATCTCTCCTTTTTTTTCTTGAAAAGTTTACACAAATTTGAGGCAAGAGCCCATGCGCTTATTATTATTATTTTTATTTATTTATTTGCAACGAAATGAATTGCATTTAAGGATTTTTTTAAACATATGTTACATTATAGATTGTTTTCTTCTCAACATGCTTAATAATAACATGTTTCTTCCGTTGCAAACTGAAAAAAAAGTTAAAATTCGGTGAATCTGAAATTTTCTCAAATTTAAAATTCACGTTTTACACAATTTTATTTTCATTCATTTTATCCTATCCACTATAATACTCATTTTCCATATTCGTCCGTATAAGCGAATACTAAGTGATGCAAATAACATGAGTAGAAAGATTAAATATACCTTTTATGGGACGAATGTAAAAGTTTTAAATGTTGAAATTGAGCATTAAAAGCAAGTTGAATTAATTTTTCATTTTCAGTAGCATTCTGTATTAAAATGTTTGTTGTAAATTGTTTCCATTTTTACATACTGTCGGCCCCGCTTAAAGGAATACTGTTGGTTCCAGCATATTTTATTCGATTATGCGGGGAAAATTTCTTTACCTTACAGAACTGATAATATTGCCTGGAAACGTAATAATAAGTCGATATATCTAAATAAATCCTTATTTTTTTGTATTGCTAAATAGAAGATTCCAGAAACCCTTTAAAAAATGACCTCTCTATTTACTTCCGGGTGGGAGGGGGGGGGGGGGGAATCATGAAAGAGAACGAGTGACTCACAAATTTAGTGGGCATGGGGAGGTGTTGCTGAAAGATCAACTTGAAAATTCAAAACTTGTTCTTATTTACTTTTATTTTTGAAATTTAATCAATTTTTTTATCAAAAATATTCTTAAAGCAGACCAGTATTATTGGATTATCCGGGGAAATTATTCGATTAAACGGAGATCTTTAACATTGCATCTATGGGGAAATATTCGGTTCTGGAAGGTTTTATTCCTTTATCCGTTACCCGATTAAGCGGGGCTGACAGTATGCATTTTCTTTCTAAACGAACCAAAAGGGGGCGGGGGATCTTACGGACCGGTTTGATGTTCTTATCTTAATTAAATTCGTTTCTCACATTAAAAAATATCAGCCGCTATAAATGTTCACATAAGGTTTATTTTGTTTTCATGTATACTTTCACAATGTTTGGTTTCTTTTTTGCATGTGATTATATAATCCCCCCCCCCCCCTCGCCTCCTATAGGATTAGGGATAATTCAGTTCCATGCCATTCATACTTCAAAGCAAACCTGAAATTTGTCAACGCACTTACATTCAAAAAAAAAAAAAAAGAAATAAACCTACGATTACATTGAAACCCCAACAAAAACCTCTGATCCGAAAGGAGCATTCCCAAATTACAAAATCCTTATGCAGGAAATGTTGACTTCTTATTATACTTGTAGATTGGTAGGAAAGACAGGGGTGCCCAAAAGGGGGGGGGGGGGGGGGTTGACGCTGACTGCAATATTGAAATTTTTTTCGGTCTGAGTAAGGAAACCATACATTCTCGAATGTAGGACAAAAACTCAAAAATGATTTAACTACGTGAGGACGAAACAATTCCCAGCATTAAATATTTGCGTTTTTGTCCCGTTGTCGCTAGATATGCAGTTTAGAACTTTTAGATGATATGTTGTGAAGGGCAATGATCAGCTAGGCAATGATCAAGTTGTTGCATTTCTATTGCAATTTGTAATAGGAAGTTGTGAAAATATGGGTAAATTATGTAGAAAATAAGTTTAGCTACATTTGTCAGTACAAAAATCAAAGCAATTGATTGTATTGGTTTTTCTTCATGCTTCCAAATTCTGGTACATTTATTTCCGGGCCTCCTTGCCAGATCATGTTCATGCTAAGAGCTCCCTTCCATTTTTGTCAAGCTTAGCTTAGAAAATGGCATATAAGAACAAGTTTTAATCTTTTCTTTTTTTCATCTCCTTTATCTCCTTTTGGTCTCGCGTTGTGGTATCCCCACCCCCGCCTTGTGGGGCTGAGCCTTAAATTGACGCTTAGAAATGTGGTCACTTTAATTTAACGTCCTACAGACAGGTGTGGGTGCCATTTTACCATTCTGTATGAAATCTTCATTTTCATACAGTTTGTGATCCTGTTTTGTGAGTATGCGCTGCCTGGAACGCAAATAATTTTCATACTCTAGCCGCACGAAGTATCTTTCATGAAAATTTTGTGTTTGGTATTGGTATGCCGCTTTCTTAGTTCGGAATTTTTAATGGCTTCTTTTCAGAAAATCCTTGATAGCAGTGGCCTATTTAGCTAAGCCAGTTATACTATAAGATATTCTTTTCAAGCTTTAAAACTCATGTATAAGACTTAGCATAAAATTAATACTTAATTAACAATGATTAGAATGTTGCTATTTTAAGTATTATGTTCAATAAAGCACACATAACTTATTGTTTTCCGCGTGTATAAAGTATAAATTATAAATATACGTTTTGTTTATGGGAAATGTACTCTGTTTGAAGAAGGGTTGGATGATTAATCAATTATCCCTTGAGCTGTCACCTATCAAGACATCACACAAGTCGTCACGTCGGGTCATATGGACCCGAATTAAAAATTTAGTAAATTGGGTATAAAAAAATGTAAAACATTGTGTTTTAATTTCAATATAATGTAAGAATATTTAACACATAAAAAGCATAGAAGAGAAAAGAAATTAAAATTGTACCTGGGTCAATATGACCCGACGTGACAGCTAAAGGGTTAAAAAAGCATACACGTAAGATATAATATGAGATGTCCTCTCAGAAGAAGAATTAATTTCATATTAAATAAAAAAAAAACCCCAGAAAACTGTCTCAAATGTGTGTAAATATACGATGAGGTATTATCGCTTAACACTTTCTGGCGATACTTTTGGTCGGAATTAGAGTACCAGTGATTCATTTTTCTACAATAAAAAATATATTTTGTGGTTTTCTATTAAGAACTCCAATTGGCAACTTCAAAAATGTTTACATTATAACGTAAATTTCATAGGAATGCAGAGCAGAAAACTGGACCTTATGGCCTCCCTTAAATTGACGCTTAGATATGAATATAAAAGGTGTTGTGATGTGCTTCTTAAAAGCATAAATTGATTAAGTTTTAAAACCTAAAAAGTTGCATTAATTATTGACTTGTAACTAAAAAAAATGACGGTGATGATAATGAGGGCCCGGCCAACAAAAGAATTTCGCCCTAGGCGCTAGGCCATTGATAGTGAACCTTTTTCTGTTAGTGTGTCAATTAAAGTACGGTTTACTGTTTTAAGGTATCCAGTGTGCCACATATTATCTTTATTGTAAAAATAATTTTCGATAATATTCCATTCTCGCACCACTAGTTTGGAAGCACCCCCCCCCCCCTTTTCTTTCTTTCTTTTTAAAATGTTGTTTTCAGTAAAAGTAATTCATAATATGCACCCCTGGGCGTGCCAATGAAATCCTGTTGCGCGCCACTCATTGGCACGAGTGCCATAAGTTCGCCATCTCTGCCTTAGGATCTGCAAGGACTCGGGTCGCCACTGAAGCTACATATGTGTGCGAAATTTAGTTTTCAGTTTGTGTACTGACAAGGAATAAATTTCTGTAATAGACGATGAACCTGACAAAAGTGTTCAACTTTGATCCATAAAAGCCTAATGTTAAGTACATGTGACACAGTGAAAATCAATACCACACATAACATTAAAATATTGCCTTTTAAAAACTTACTTGAATATGATATCTGATTCACTTTTGGAATTGTTTTTTCAAGCTAATATAAATAATAATTGATGCAATTGCAATTTTTATTGCAAATGGTTCATTTCCAGAATGTTTCACTACTACCATATGCAATTGAAGAAAACAGGGGTTGCACGGAAGAATTTCGAACTTGAGAAGGGTTCAGTGTGTCAAAGAAATTAAGGAACACTGCTCTACAGTAAAGCTTATAACTGTGCCACTATTTATATTTTTTTATGAGTTGCTAGCTTTAGTTCTTGAAATATGTGCTTAGCGAGAAAAGTTTCGATTGCGTGATTCGCGCTAAAAAGGAATTAGCACCAACACCAATGTTCATTAAAGTGACATATGCAAAAACTTTTGTTTGAATCCTTGCATTCCTTATGGAAATCGACAAAAAAAAAAAAAAAAAAACAACGCTTGATTGCGCCGTTTTATTTGGAGCAAATGGGGCCAAAATTTAATCAGCACGTGTTCTTTCTGAGGTTTACCTGCTTACAAGTTCTTTAACTTCTTCCATTACTTCTTGAGATATAGCAGTCATGTCAAAAGAGAAAAACGCTCTACTGCGTACCCAGCCGCTTAAAGAGAATTGAGCCAAAAACTAATCAGCACCATTTCTCATCAGGGTCCACGTGTGTACCAATTTCGTTGGGTTCCCTGTGTTACGTTTTAGGTTAGAGTGGCCATTATTTGAAAAAGTGTACATAGACACATAGAATGAGACTGGTCCCTGGGAAAATACAGTGAAACCCCGATTTTACGTCCCCCGAATCTACGTTTTTCCCGCATTTTACGTTTTTTTCATCAGGTCCCTGATTTTCCGTATACTAATAATGTTAATTTAACCCGGATTGTAAGTTTGTTATATATGAAATTTCCCGCATTTTACGTTTTCCCTGGAATGTGAAAAAAAAAAAAAAAAATGTTCTAAAATAAGCAATATTTTTCCTTCTGTACTTTTCGTCAGCCGATGAAGATCAACAAAAAGAACCGGAAGCACAGCCCGTCCCTTCTTTCACTATTGCAATGAAGAGCTTACAAATAGTGAAAGACGATTTTCTTTCTTATAAAGACCAGGAAAAAAACTTGCAACGTATTTCAATCCTAGAAGATGCTGCATTCACTTTGAACTCAATGACTAAACAATCCACTATTACGGATTATTTTCAGCCTAAACGCCAGAAATCGCATCTAAATGTGCTAAAATTATCTTAAAATGGTATGTATAATAATGTTCTTTTCGTAAAATATAGATATTATCCCTTTTGAAAGAGTCATCTTTATTACCTTTAGTTTTTTTCTATTTGATTTTTGCATTCTATGTATTTCCCGTATTTTACGGTTTTTTATACCCAGTCCCTTGAGAAACGTAAAATCGGGGTTTCACTGTATATGTAAATTAAAAGTTTACTACATATTTGGAACCTTTAGGGTGTGTAAAAATATGCATGAAACAAAATAAATGTTATAAGTATAAGTACATCATATCTATTATTACCAACTACCAAAACCTGAAATAGACATCTTCCTTTTTGGACAGTTTTGCTTTTTCAAATGGGTGTTTCTTTGTAGATAAACTATGAATATTCTTAGAGGTTTTTGAACTAAAATTTTACATGCATTTCAGTATTAATACAATAAATAAATTAAATAGAAGTAATAAATAAAACCTGATCAAAACTGATTAATTTTTTCAATCAAATCCAAAGATTTTGCCCTGTTTCAGAAAATATAAAATATTGTTTGGCGAACTCTAATAGATCTCTCTTTTTAAAAATAGCAGCCCCCCCCCCCCAAAAAAAAGCCAACATAGCAAACTTTTTTAATTAACTGCAGTGTTCTTTAAATTGTAAGAAGACTCGAATATTTAAAGCAAATTCCCTCCATTTTTGTATGCAAAATGTATTATGTAATTTAATAATTATAGTTTAATAATTACAGTCCCAATTTTTAATTCTAACTTTTCTAGTCATCAAATATTATATTACTAGATGATTTCTACTGCCCCTTCCTCTTTTGAACTTGGTTGTTCAAAAGAGGTTAATTGTTTTTAAATTCATGTTTGATTTTTTTTTCTTTAATGATGATATTTTTTTACAAATTTGAATAAAAACATGGATGCATGGTTTAAAAATGATTAGCTATATGAAAGGCAAAAATCGACAAACTGTGGTGGATACCTATATTTTCAGCAAAAATTCGGGGGGGGGGGGAAGTTTAAAATAAAAACATTTTTTAAATTTTTATTTTTATAATTGTAGTTTTTATGCATGGAAAAATTTTAACAAATGAAAAGGCATTATAGATTGTCTGGTCAACAGCAAGATGAGAAAATGTACCATGGACACCTCACACTATTGAACACCCAATATTTTAAGAGGAATTTTTCCACCAGGTTTGCAATAAATGCAAAAACATTTTTATTAATTAATATTTTACTGGACAACAACATTAGGTAAAAATGTTTCCTTACATTGCTGAGTGATCTTATACATGATAATATGGGCTATAATTTTATTTGCTCTGAACGTTCTTATATGGATATTATTATAGCAAGCAATATAAATTTGTCAACAAATTTTTAAAAGATGTTTGCTTGCAGTAGTATACTGAAATCTTCATCAGCAATAAAGTCTTGCACTTGTTCATTCAATTTCATTAGCAGCAATTTTTTTCTCACATTAGAGACAAAATAACTAGCACTTTCTTTAGAGAAAGATATGCATTTGGCCAAAAAAAAAATGCTTGTTTTTAAAAAATTAATCTATACATTCCTGATTTTATAGATAGTACATTTGTAGTTTGACACAAAACAAGAAGATTCTAATCCTAGCATTGCAGCTGCTGCTTTGAAAAAGGAGGTGAGGTGATTGATTCAACACATTTATTGAGTCACTCAGAAAGAACAAGAGGGATAAGTGTAGGAATTTTCCATTTAGGGGAAAATAAATAATTCAAATACACAACTAGATTGATTGAGTAATGCACAAAATGAGCATGCTTATTAGAACCTGCATTTTTCGTATAATGCAACAATTATCATGCACAAGGGGATGACCATCTCAGTCAAGAACTTTTTTGATCCAGTTAGGTGAAAATAAGAAAACTTTTTCAATAGTATGACTAAGATATTTCTATTCCGGAATAAGTTTCCTCCATCCAAGGAATTCATGCTAATTGCTAGAAGGAAGGTGGATGAAGCCAAACACTCTTATATAAAATCATTCGATTAAAATTTTAAATAATGTAATTGTAATTACTGTAGCAAAATTCTTACAAAACAAATAAACCTGGTATGGATTTTGCTTATCTGTCAATTTGGGGTTCAATTGCTGCCAGCAGTGGAGAAGTTTTGAAATTTAAATCCGCCATTCAAGACCTTTTCTGCTCTTAATAACCTGTTCATATGCTCCTGAGATTCTAGAAGCCATTCATTTGAGCCACTTGTAATTATTCAATAAACAAAGACTGACACATGTGCAACGTGATGAAGTGTCAGAAATAAAGATTTCTCTTATGCAGCTCCATTAACATGGAAGAAAATCAAGCAGTCTACACATCTACAAGAAACATTTATATACAAAAAGCTTCTTCTCAATATATTAAATTTTGAAAGTCAGGATCAGAAATGAAAATATACCTCTTAGATAATAGCATTAAAAATATTAAGATAAATAAGTACATTTCAAATGTTTCACTCTATATTAGCTAAAAAACTATATATTTTGCAGGCATTGCAGGATTCTATAAAAAGAACAAAATTCTTGAACAACATCAAAAGCATGTTTACTGTCTGTTCACCTGGAAAAAGAGCTTTACAAGATGCCGCCATAATAATTTGCGGACATGCTTGGAAGCACCTTTCACCGAGAATCCTTCAATAATAAAACTTCACCTCTTTCATGCTATACATTAGTTTGTAAAAAAAAAAGTTCCGCCTTCAAATATTCCTGAAAGAAAGACAAATTATCACAACACAGCATCAAACAGTAAGATGACACAAAAAGGGAAATTAAAGTATTGGACTGAGAACTTTATCTTGATATATCATACCCACTCTTGCTATCTAGAAGAAGACACCGCTGATTTTATCAGTTGTCTTAACTTGGTAGATACACTAACCCAATACATAATGCTAATAGATTATTGAACCAGCCAGCAAAGCTGAATGGTATACAGAACTTATGGATTAAATTCATGTAAAGTGAAATAACTAGTACAAACACATTTCATATTTGCTTAGAACATGGGAAACATTAAAAAGTGAGCAGATATTGTTTGAGAGCAATTTAGCATTAAGAGGCAAACTGCAAAATATTTTGAACTTCAGTTAAGGGGGGGGGGGGGTACAGAGAGCACCATTTTCCAATGTGAACAAGTTTTGAGCTTTAAGATGGCAAAAGTTTAGCATTTACAATTTGGTTGTTGCTTCATGTTGTCTCACATAAGGTGAGTTCATGACACTGAAATTTAATAATAATAATAATGACAATTTTAATAAAAATAATACTAAATCAGTAATTATTTTCTACTGAAGGGCTAAAACATGCTTAATAGTCTTAATTCTGATGATCTGCTACTCCTAAACACCATGGGACCACATGTTAGACAATATTAAGCATAATTAATTCGAATTTGCCCTCTGTAAGTAACAGGGGCAAATTTTTCCGGGTGGGGGATGGGGGGGGGGGTCTCCCCCTTCCCTCATTATGTTTACATAAAAAGCAAAAATCTTATCGAAATAAATATCAGAAAAGACATATGAGTTAAAATTAAAAATAAATAAATAATAATAATAATAAACTTACAATCCATTGGTACGCTTGGCTTCAATGAAAATCATCGGCCTTAACCACCTGGAAACATCATTTTTATTGAAATCAATTAAATTTTTATAGAAAATAATCCCTTGCAAGGAAGGTGGTTGAAGCTTTTCTCACAATAAACATTTGAAAAGACACATAAATTAAAATTAAGCAATCAAACAAAAAGCCATACCATTCTCCGCTATGCTCTAGCTTCACAGAAAACTAAACATTACTTCCCTAAAATTAATGAAACAACTTACTTCGCATCATTCACTTTTTTTGACGTTTTCCTCTTTGATGGAAATTTTATCCTCGTAGCTCTTGGAGTATTTCAGTAAAATTGAAATCAGATTGGCCGTAACCCATAAGCACCTGAAAACATAAGTTTTTATTAAAACAATTACATTTTAATCAATAATGATACAGTCGAAATAAAGTATGTGCAAAAATCGAAAGTTTTCTCGGATCAAACATTGAAAAAAGCACACATAAATTTAAAAAAGCAAAAAAAGCGTGTAATGAAAGATCTTACCATCCTTCGCCATGCCTCACCTTGAAATGATATGCCAGAGACTGCGGACAACAATGGAAAGTCACGTGGTGTTACAGGTCACATGACCAGCCGGCAGCGGAGAAAATTTCACTCGAGATCCGACCAGCCGGCAGCGGAGTCACTTTCAAATGCGAGCGATGTTTGTAAACAATCAATAACGTTGCCAGATCTCTTGCTCATAAAAGCTTTTTATTGGTTCGTAATTATACTTCAAATATACTCTTTTACGGTTATACGGTTCATACGCATGCATTCCCTCCCTGATTCTTTCATTAACTCATTCATTCATTTATTCATTGATTTATTTCTTCATTTAATCACTCATTCATTCATTCTTAGCTTTTTTCATTAAATTTTCTGTAAATTTTTGAAGATTTAAACAATTGATATGACACTTTTATTCCATAGCAGATAAAGTTTCATATTTATTATCAATTTATAAAGCTGTTTTAACAGTGAGAAAATAAGTTCATGGCTAAAAAAAATACTAAACATATTAAAGTTATGATAACAAGGTTAATAAAGTTCTATCATGCTCTAATTATTTCTTTATTTTTAAAACTTATCCCATGAAACAAATACATTTGTCTTCGAATTTCAATTAATTCGGATTGTTATTATTGCTCCAATATTATTATATTAATGCTCTGTTGAAATTAGTGTTTGGCAACTACTCGTCAAAAAGTAGTTAACTACCAACTGCTTTTTACAGTAAAAGTACTAAATATAATTTTTAAATAATAATAATAATAAAAGAACCAGGGAAAAAAGTACTATTTGGTGTACCGCTTGATAACGTCAATCCCGCAACCCCTAATGCAAATTTGAAACCTACTGTTAGTATAGAGAGGAATGTTTGGACGTTTGGACGTTTGAGTCCAACTCTAGACCTAACTAGGCTCTTGTCCTAGTGAATTTGCCACTTTTCCAACGAACATCAGGAACCCTTTTTAAAACTTTTTACTGCTTACCCCACTGGTTAACTATTCGAACTGTCTACTACCCTATTGAAATAGTAGCTTTTCCTACTTTCAAGATTAGCCTTAAATTTGAAAAGCTTAAAACACTGACCTCTGTTTCCTGTGCTTAAATGTAGCAAATTAACATTTTTCACGTGAATGAATGTAAATAACTGAATTTGGCCCCCTTTCAATTCTCCTTTGCTAGAGACCATGCATATTGATATATAAAGCCTGACATCATGTAAGTCTGAGAGACCACTTACGAACCTAGTAGCCCTCTTTTGAACCCTTTCCAATAAGCTAATATCCTTCTTTAGATATGGAGAATTAAAGGGCTTTTTAAAGCTTTGCAGTCAGGAAAAAATGCTGAGATTAAGTGACACTTTGAGTACGAGTTAATGCTATTTTACTTTAATTTTGTGATGAAATTTTTAGTAGAAAATACGATGCTTCTCTTTCACTGTCTTTATGTTAAGTACCCATAACATATTGATCTACTTTAAGTTATTTTAAGATATATATTGCCAAGAGTACAAGCGTTTCCCGCAAGCACCAGAATGTTCTTCAGGCACGAGTACATGCTGAGAATAATCGAGAATATAATTTTTTCTTAAAAATAAAAGAAAAAAGGTTATAAGTCTAATAATTAGAATAAACACTTATCTTACAATCTTATTTGACCGTATTATGATCAAAACACAGGTATAAAATTATTTTTGACTTAACTGACTTTACAATTGTAATTCTCATTTAAGAAAATTTTCTTTGAACTGTGTTCGTTATATTTTTCAAGTGAGTAGAGAGTAGACTCTTTGCAATAAATTTTTAAAAAGACTGCTTGAAAAATGGATTTAAAGGCGATCAAAAGAGAAGCTGCCTTTTATTTTATTTTATTTTATTATTTATTTATTTTTTTACATTAAATTTAACAAAATGCTAGTAAAATTACCCTTTGTTCTCTCAAAAGGGCTTGGATTTCAAAATTTAAACATCATGAAAATGTGTGTGTGTGTGTGTGTTTTCTTAACTTCTTTCTGACAAAAATATATTCCATTTTGAGCTAAATCAGAGTCCTCCTAGGTATAAAATAAGTGCTTTTTACTTCTCTTACAAACTGCTAGTTCAACACTTAGACCAAAAGGCACTTATTAGCACCGAGCTTAAGAAGAGCATTTTAAACATTTAAACTTCCTGTTTCGAAAAAAAGAGGAAAAATATGGTTTCATTCCAATTAACAAAGATGGAAGCGTATAATTTAAAAATTGAAACGTATTGAAAATCGTAAAACAAGCCTTTTTACTGCTGTAACACACCTGCTTATCCTGATTGTGAATTGTAATTTTAAATTTTTAATCAATTCTTATTCTTTAATATATAATGTTTCTTAAGTATTCACTTATTTTCGAGCTATTTATTTGCATCTAAAATGCATAATTATTGTATGAGATGCAATTACTGTAACTAATTTTTACAAAGATATTTTCATCATTCTCTTTCAATGGAAGATTTTCAAGAATATTCCCAAAAATTTTCTCAAAAATATTCACGAAAGTTTATTTTCCAAACAGATGATTATCGAAAATTCCACTTCTCAAGTTTTAACGATTCTGCAATCCATATAATATCGAGGGAGGGTCGGGGGTCGAACGATAGATAAACTATATACCTCTAATAAAACTACCATTACTCAAAGAAAAAAACTGCAAGGTTCATGTTTTGAATATTACTGAATTATTATTACTAGATGTCGCCCAACAGTCGAAATTTGACCGTAATAATTAAATTTAGAGTTAAAAACATTATGATATTTATATAATTATATAAGTATTATTCATCAATTTTGGCGATTATAACCTCGAGTTTGTTTTGATCATCCTCACTTAAAGCAAACGTATTAAAAATCATTGTCACTGCAGTGCCAATTGCGATCATAAAGGTAGCCGCATGTACTTTTGCCGATTTCGTACTAAGTTGGGTGCAGTTGAATAACACTTAAATGTTTGTTTCCATACACTATTCTCATTTTTCATTTCATTGTTTCAGAGATGCCTTCACTCAAACTCTTATTATAATTGCTCTTAAAGTACTACTGTTCAGTGCCTAATTACCACACAGGCCAACTAGGCCGCGGTCTTGGGCCCCCAAATTGTAAGAAAGATTTCTGAAAATATCTCTTAAAAGATCATTTTTTAAAATTTTTTCGTACCATAGGGGGCCCCAAAATAATGTTGTGCCTTGGGCCCCAGACTGCCTTAATCGGGTCCTGCTACTGTTTAATGGCAACAAACTCTTTTTAACAGTGAATTTTATATTTATTACCTAATGATTTACTCAACCATCACATGTTGTCATCTGCTATCTATAACAATATAAAATTAAAATGATGTTTCTTGACAAAAGAAAAGGGGACATAATTAACTAACACTGTTTCCAAAAAACTTTCATTGATATCACTAAAACTCGCCAATGGCGACTAAACAAAAAAGAAAAGGTAAGAAAATCGGTTGATAAAAAGAGGATAAAATGGTTCTTAGCTGTTTTGCCTTTGCCTATTTATTTATAGATTATTAT
Source organism: Octonoba sinensis (assembly GCA_038502835.1). Taxonomy (NCBI): domain Eukaryota; kingdom Metazoa; phylum Arthropoda; class Arachnida; order Araneae; family Uloboridae; genus Octonoba; species Octonoba sinensis. The sequence goes on from CM076604.1 coordinate 71,200,864, forward strand.
TATTCTTTATTTCTGTTTCCATAAACAAGATAAAAGCAGCAAATGATATTCTTCATTTTTGTTCTGAAAAACCTTCTAGGTTCTAACAATTTTTCATTTTAGTATTGCATAGAAGTATAAAAGAGCCATGTCTACAGCATAACGCACTTTGAAAAAAACAGTCATGAGAATACAGAGAAGAAAGATTTTAATGGATAGAAGTACACTCGGAAATTGTAAAATCAAATTTTGAGCAGAAAGGAATAACGTGAATTCATATACAGCAGATATGATCCAGTGTTACCCATTGGACGATGTAATCTCAGGACATATTGAGTTATTTATACATTCAAAGATACATGTTCGTCCGGAATCCAAGGCCTGTAAAAAAAAAAAAAAGCATGTAGTTCAAATTTTGTGGTATGGTATGGTATGGAGTTATCATTGCTATCGAACTATGACATTACGTATAAATACAGTAAACATGTATAATATTATTCAAAATATTAAGTCTCTTTTTTTAAAGAAAGAATGGTTTTATTACTTTTGGTGTGTAGCATCATTAATTACTTATTTCTATATATTTTCCTGCCATGCAAAAATCGGCGGTAGTAAATAGCCCTTTGTTGATTAGGAGCAGGAACTGATTTGTACAAGTGAGGGTAGAAATGGCATAAACCCTGGGCACACACAGCAACTGGACGTCTACCGAAGAGGTATTGGTTATTTTAATTAAAAGTAACGCTCCTATGGGCCATTTTTCTTTTTCTTTTCATTTCTTTTCTTTCTTCTTCTTCCTTTTTAAAATTTTATTTATTAATTTATTTTTTGATTTTTGTAATTTTTTTCTTTTTTTAAATTCTAAAGCGTTTTTTTTCTCTAGCCAAATCTTATTTGTTGGTTTACAATTAAACGCATAATGCACACTGTAATAACAAATTCCAATTGAAAGTGACCTTTCAAACGGCGGCGATGGCAATTTACTGATAAACTTGCTCTGCCCTTTTCGAAAAAGAAAATATATATATAAATATAAACTCAGCAAAAATGTAAATTTAAAAAAAAAAAAAATCTTTTTAATTTTTAAAGGTATTTTATAACTTTCTTATCAATTTTAAGAATAAGCACTTAATTTGTTCCAAAAGTTTGCTTTTTAATTTTGTAAACTATAGTTAATTATGCGATCTGCTAGAATATAACACATTTTTCAGTATTTTAATTTAATTCATTCTAAATTGCCTAACTAGCTAGCATCATTATTGTTTGAAAAAAAGAAATGCACGAAAATTCAAATGAATTTATGTTCTGAATCCCAAATGTACAAAATTAAGACAATGAATAATCATAATGAACAAAAGATTATCAGTTAACGCAGTAAACCAAAATATATTCTATAACTGAAAATATATTTCAAAAATGATCCTTAAATAGAAAAAAAGAACAATACGCATGAAAAGAAGACAAATGATTACGAAGATCCGCAAGTTTTCAAAATTTTGATGTTCGCAATTCTTACAAGAACAATGCACTTGTACAGTAATATCTCTAAAAGTTGTTTCATTATTAATAGATGCCTCTATTAACAGGACTCTATTAACAAATGCGTTTAAAAGAACAAAAAAAGAAAAAAAAGAAAAAGAAAAGCATTCAATTGAACTAACGTTTTTCTTGAATTGTATTTCCCTATAATAATACAATTCAAGCCAAATCTTTGCGTTCTGCAGAACGTGAAGGTTTGGAGGCAGCAAGATGTGGCAGATTACTTCAGCCTGCTCTAAATAACTTCATAAGTATTGTCGACAGGGTGGCGTAGTGGTAAGGCGCAGGTCTCGTACGCCCAAGATCGCAGGTTCAAACTTGACCCAAGGTGGATTTTCAAGATGCAGAAAATCGTCTGCGCCCATGTCGTACTATTATGCGGCATATAAAAGATCCCTTGAGTAGACATTTGGCTTGGACTCGGCTAAATTAAATTCCTTGTGCAATCTGCATCAGTGAGAGCACAGGTGGCGGCACGCCACCTAGGGGAAACCGAGCGTCCAAATCCAGTAATAATGGCATCCGCCAATAGTGGTGCTACGGGAAAGAATGGATGCCGATTTCCGGGGAATGCACTAGGTCTGCAAAGGATAGTGACCATACGCAGCCCCATTAAAAAAAAAAAAAAGCTTAATAAGTATTTATTGGTAGTGTCTTGAATATGAAATCTCAAAGCATCAGTCTCAAGCAGAGCTTATAATTTCTAACAAAGAAAGTAGCCTTTAGTCTTAAAACTTATTTTCATACATAAAGAGTTTGAATTTTGTCTGATATGTAAAAATGCACATAAAATTGAAAATAAGTGCTGGAGTTGAGCTCCCATGCAAATTAAGGAAGGTACTATAGTTTGTGTAATTACAATCGGCGTGTCAAGGTCACACAACTCTACCTTTTCCCCTTCTGGTCGCCATGGTTTCCGTGCTAGAAACTTTTTCCCCACTTGGTTTGGGAACATAAGTCGGGTTGTTGTTTTAGTTATAATAATAATAGACGGATTCAAATCAGATTTATTTCTCAATGGCAAAAATAGATTACGTCAGGCAAAGTTTTCAAATATTTGCAACCAATCTAAATATTATTCTGACATTTTGATGTGTTTCAGAAAGCTATTGTATAGCTAATTTATCGTATTTTATATTTTGTAAATATGAAAAACTTATCTAAACATTCCAGATGAAATTTAATTGCATTTACTTAATATCAAAAATAAATAAATGGAAAATGAATTCTTTCTTATTACTTTTTCTCAACTATGCTAATACTTTGAATCGGAGGTGTCGTAATGCCATTGCCTTAACTGCAGTGCAAAAAAAAAAAAAAAAGTCTGGCTCTGTTATCATTCTCGCAGTTGCCATGGAGACGAAGCAGCAAACGCGACCTTGATGCGCCTATTCTAATTACACAGACTATAGTAAAAACCAACTGTTAACAATCATGGGCTTAAAAATGAGAAAATGTACTTTGCTTATTCGTTTTGAAGGAATTTTGACTTAAAAATGAGTAAGCGCTGTGTTTTAAGTACTGATGCTTGCTTAGAAATTATAGTTACAAAATGAACAAGTATCATTTTATTTTCACCGCAACAATTCAAAAATTTATAGAGCAACTTTACGTTCATAATTAATACAGGCTTTTTTTTTAACGATTACTTCTTCGAAGCAGTATCAAAATTTAGGGGAAAACTGTTTACCATCAGAGCGATTCAAGAAGTTGAGTGGTTTATTCGGAGCAGGAATACAAGATGATTAATTTGTCGGATTCGGATTGGACGCAGCAAAACCAGAAAACAGAATGGATGAGTGGATAAATAACTATTTCCTGGATTGGGGTAGGAAAAAACTTGGCACGAGAGCACTTAAGCACCGCAGCTGGTATGTTTAGAAGCTATATAATCCAAATCTTCTTTGCCCGTTCGAACTCCTCCTGGGACAATGGTAACGTTCAGTTAAGACGATACGAGTTCGATTCCCCAGTTACTATTCCCAACGGCGATGTTCTCTTGCTTAACACATATTGTGTTATCTCTGATAGAGTGCTACCTCAAATTTGGGAAACATTTGCTTTTCGCTTTTTTTTTTTTTTTTGGTGTCTCAGAAATGAGATCGCACCGGATCATTTTTGAGAAAAGGGTTACTTAAAAAGTAAGAACTCAGTTTTCCAAATCTAAGTCATTTTGACTTGGGGCTATTCTGAGAACACGATGTTCTTGAAAATAAGCCAATTTAGTCCCAATAACAAGAATCTCAATTTAACACTGTATGAGAGAAAGAATGGTAGGAAATCTCTGAACATTACCTTAGATGACATTACCACCATCTGTAGGGATAGGCCGCTCCGTGGGCATAGTTGTAGACTGGTTGGTAAGCTGCATAAGCCGGCCCTGAAGCGGCGTAATGAGACACTCGAGCTCCAGGGGTGTAGCTGGTGTATCCATAGTTGTATGCAGGCGCTTGGCACATGGCGCATACCACCATGGCGAACAAGAAGAGGGCAATCTGTAAAGTACAATTATGGTGGTATCAGTTATCGTAGAATTGCGTACACTATTCAAACATATAAATTAGGGGTTTCCAAACTTTTGCACGTATTACCCACTTTTTTGGATCTAATCAGAAGCAATGTAATAAATTTTAGAAGTTGTATTATTTTTCATTTATCTCCCCCCCCCCCCAGACATTCCTGAATTTTTGCAGTTTTGTAACTGAAATTGACAACCCAACAAAAAAAATGTGTCATTTAAAATTTTTTGTTCTTTTGAAATCAAACAATAAGGCTTTCTTTAACTTAAAAATATACATGAATTCCATTAAACTCGCTCAAAAAAATTTGCTATTTTGAAAATATGTTCTCCTGACACGTATTGAGATTTTACTACGTAATCAGTAGTAGAGCTACAATAATATTTAAAGAATAAAATTGAAAATAACTTTCATGGTTTTCTCCAAGTTGTTTTCATTGTGCATGCAAACTAAAATATTTTGCAATAATTTGGAACTTCGCAGTGTTATATTATTTTCTTCAAAGTTGATTTGGGAATTGTAGCAAGTTACAAAACAAAACTTAAGTAGGAAAACAAAATGCATCATGAGAGTATCAATATTTGAGCAACGACTCACTAGCGGGCCGCGACCCACAGTTTGGATAATTCTAGTTATCGACAGATAAATCGCCAGTTTAGAAAAAATATCGAAAGAAGCTTTCGTTTGTGAAATTTAGAAAATTTGACTGTGAAGGTTAAAATTCAAGTATAGGAGTTTAAAAGTATGATAAATAGAATGCATGAACGTTTTCTGCATGAATAACTTATCATAAAACCTTGATCTAAACACTTTTTTTTTATAACGTAAAAAAAATAAAGTTTTGAATGTGTCGGAAAATCAAACACTGAGTGAATAACTAAGAATTATGCTCTGACACAAAAAATGGAAGAAATTAGGGATTACAAAAAAAATAATAGTAATGACTATTTTTAGAATAGAGAGTTGCTATTATTTCATAATTCATGACTTCTTAGAATGCTTAATTTTGATATATTATAAATTCGCAGAATGGAAAAAGTGTTAAGGTATCGTTCATAAAGGATGGCACGAATTTTTTCCATATATTTGAGCTCCACCCCGCCCCTTTTTGTCACAAAGTGTCACATTTCAACATACCTTCTCTCCCCCGTTTGTCACAGGCCACACTCTATTGCATAAGCATGATATAACTTCTTGTTACCCCCTTCCCTCCCCTTGTCACAATTTCACGAACCCCCCTCCCCCTCGAAGCGTGACATCATTTATGAATGATCCCTAATACAAAAGTAGCTAACTTAACAATTCAACAACAGAAAAGAAAAAAAAAAGAAAGAAAAAATCTGCTGCCTTATCAAAAATAAGCTGAGAGAACATTTGATAAAATTAAAAAAAAAAAAAAAAATGAGGAAATAACAATTGTACTACTACCACTACTACTTTTCATAATAATAATAATAAAATTCTATTTTAGTCAAACAATTCCAAAAGTGGGTTGTATATTTTGACAGAAACTAGAATGCTGAAGTTTTTTTTCTTCATTAGTTTTATTATAAACTAGCAGATTAATATGTCTTCGTCTACGTCGATGGAAGTCTTGTACAATGAACAAATCACTATTGGTTTTAATCAGTAAATTAATTCAGACAGGGTTACCACTGACAACAAAAAGCAGCGTAAGGAATTCATCGTAGTTAATAAATATCCTTAGAAAATACAATTTAAATGATTTTTCTCTGTGACGCTGGAAGAAAAATTGATTTGCATCTTGCATAATACAGTGAAAACTTAAACTTTATGTTCCTAATGTTGCTATAGAGTATTTTATTCGCTAGCTGTAAAAATGAAAAGGGGATTAAATTTTCAAAATCCACGAAGTTCTTAACATAATTTAAATCATTGTTCCGCCAAGAAAAAAAAAAAGGCTGCATATTTCTCATGAATTTTAAGGTAAGAACCAAGTTTATATGATTGTTTTTGCGGAGTTTATTCGAAGTTAAAGAAGAGCAAAAGGCGGAGATTGATTTTCAAATCTATCGACATATCAACCACACCGTATAAAACAAACAGGATAGATGAGCGTAAAGGCGATAGCGTTTTTAAAAATTATTGCTAATAAAATAATAGTCGATATACTTACAACAGCTTTCATCTTGAGAATGGAATACTTTGCTTCACAAAGATCAGCAAGTGTCAAATGACAAAATATGAACGATATTTATACTATTAATCTGACCCAAATTATTGAAAATCAAAGCATAGGGAATGGGGCCTGTAATTTAAACCTTTGACGATTGGTTTATAGGCCCCACGCCCTTAGACGTCATAGAACTTTCCGCAACAGTTATATTTTTTTCATGAACGGATGATACAACCTTCCATTTCAAGATGATCTACAAGACTTCAAGGGCATTTTTTCTCAATAGGGCTCAAGTGAGAAAGCAGTTACATAACAACCACACCCTTCTGCACCTTTGTGGGACCTTGTGAGGGGGCAAGTTTGAAGAAAAACTAAGATAAAGAAATTTAAATGTAAAAAAGGGATATTATTAAAGTGCAGAACAGTAAAAGTTGATGCATTCAATGTCTCGGAGTTACAAGGCAGATTCAAGGAATCCGTGCACTTTTTCCACTCAAAAATGGGATTCTTGTAACTCCGACACCGGCGAATGTTATAATTTTTATGACTTTGTGTAATAATAGCATTGATTTTTAACATTTATTGTTTCCGGCACAAAAGCAAATACTTTTTATTTTTGTATTTTTTCCTTTTTCGAATACGTTTTTCTTCGTAAAATACTTAATTGTTCGAAAAGTAGAAGGAAGGAAGTTTTTGCTTAGTTACATGCTCATTTTACATAATTAAAATTTTAAAATTGTAGTGTGGATTCAGTCACGGAGCACCTTTGAAATTGGTTTAATTTATCCGCTTAAAATTCATTTTTGTGCATTAGTTTCCTATTGCAGACATTTTTTTTTTTTTTACTTAAAATGTGTTTGAAAATAATACTGTTAATTCTAAAACCAAGTGGAAATGCACAATTAATCGGTCTTTGGTTTACAGCCCCAACAGCCAAAGAAAAAACCCATAAAAAAAGCAAAAGGAGAGAGAGAGAGAGAGAGAGAGAGAACCTCGAAGTCTGTTATTTTCTCTGCCAAGGATTTCGAAGATAGCGTAAAATTCGATTCTCTCATCTCTTAAACACCTAAAAAATTTCACTGAAATATTTTTTATCCACTGTTAAAGGTTTTTAATTTAAATTTTTATTATTTTATTATATTTATTTCGTTTTCTTTTTATTATTATTTTAAAAACCAGTCTCTAAAATATATCAGCAAGGTTTCATTAAAACAAGTGCACAAATAGACCTCCATTTCAAAGGAGCTTTTAAGGCAGCACTAAAACGTTTTTATTTTTTCTTTATGGAAATGACAAAAATAAATTTATTAAAAAATTGAGTTAAAAGCAAGAGATTTGTCTTAGGACCCATTTGAGTCATTCAAGCTCTGCATATCTACAAATCCTAATATAACGAACAAAAGAATGAGCTAAACATAATTCATGACTAAAATCATAATTTAATTTATGTTGTAGTTTCTGGATTTTTCTCAATACAAGAAAGCTATGACGAGGATTTTTTTTTTTTTTTTGCTTATCGTGTAATAATTTAATTGCCTTAGTTTCTTCCAAGTAAAAAAAATTAAGAAAGCAATAATAATTTTTTAACTGTAAAACTGCCTCAATATGTACAACTAGAGCTAATAATTCTCATTTAGATTCGGAGTTGCAGTTATTCAACGTTTTAATAACTCGGGAGGATCCCCAAGAAACCTTGCTTTTTGAGTTCTGCCCGCTCTCCCCTTTTCTTTTCCTTTTTATTAAGAAAAAAAAAATTATGCTACCTTTATGGTACTAAGTTTAACTGTCAAAATATGGCAACCAAGAGCAGAGAATCGTTGATGAGTCGGAAGGGGAGAGATAGGGATCTAGAATCGTTCAGTTATTGTGCAACATCTTCTCCTGTAACGGAATCGCTATGTTCCATCTCCAAGTTTTCAGAGTAGCTTTTGCAGTGCCAAGCTACCATAATACTGCTAATTAAGTGAATGAGATGCATCCTTAATTTATACTTTGATTTGTTATAGGATAATAAAGTTATTGACAAGTTTAGGGGAGACTGGGGATACTTGATCCCTACTTTGGTTTTAATTTTTTTTCTCTGCTGCAAATTATCAGTTTTTCGATATTTTCTACCTGAACAATGGTAATGTGTTCCTCTCTCAGACTATTTTTTTTAACTTGAAACTAAACAGTTAATTTTAATAAAATAATGTTTTTCAATATTTATCTAAAGGTATCACGCATCTCCACACCAAGGTATACATGATCCTTTTGTAGGGGACTCTTGATACCACTCTGAAACTATATAGACTATTCAATAAAAACTAATTTGTCAGCTTATTTTAGAAATAATATTTCTAATAATTCTAATGTTTTTTCTTAGGTATAACAACGATACAAACATAAAAACAACATTGTTGCTATGACTTTTCAATTCGTAGAAAAATGTACTAAGTTTTATAAATACGCTATAGCGATTTGATGAAATTGGTTCTCACCGATGCTGTTGGCCACAATATTTTATAAGTAGTCTCTTAAATTTTTTTTTTCATTACACTAATGACTAATATTGCTATAGGGATACTTGATCCCCGGGATCATGATCCCTGAAAAGAAGGGATAAAGTATCCCTAATTTGAGATTTATATGAAACATTTTTTTTGCTTTCTAATGGGGCTACAGTATTGGTCATCATTGCAGACCTAGTGCGTCCCCAGAGATTGGTACCAACTCTTTCAGCGGCACACAATGAGTGTGGTAACATTGCCGCAATTTTTTTGACGCTTAGTTTCCCCTAGATGGGGCCCCTGAGCTCTCGTTGATGCAATCTGCACTAGGAATTTAATTTAGCCGAGAGTATCCATGCCAAACGGATACTCAAGGGATCTTTAACATGCCGCATAATCATACGACATGGAGGCAGACGATTTTCTGCATCTTGAAAATCCGCCGACTTGGACCAGGTTTGAACCTGCGATCTTGGGCATACGAGACCTGCGTCTTGCCACTACGCCACCCTGTCGACTTCATATGAAACATACATTTTGAATAATTAAGATTCAAAAATAAATTTACTACAGAAATTACTTAATTACTAAAGAATACGTATACTTTAAAATTACAATTAATTAAAAGTTGCATGTAACAGATAATACAAAAATTTAAATATTTAACTTGAGAAGCATTGCCCTTGCCTCATTCAGACATTCATTTCTTCAGTTAAAACAAAATAGCTGAAAAAGATTAGGGGTTGCCTGTTTTTGTGTACAAGTATAACTTTAGCATTGTAGCAAGTATAACATTAGAATTTTAATTCCCTACTAAATGATTTTGATACAGTTTTTTGCAAAGGGATCAAGTATTCCCAGACTCCCCTAAAGCATGTTTACTTCTAAGTTTCTCTTTATACAAAAAAAAAAAAGTAATTTGCGCTGCTGCAGCTACCGGCGATGGCTTAGAGAAATTCTACCTTGCGAGCTTTTAACTCTTACAAGTCAAAAACTTTTCATTAAAAATTTTAAAAATTATATGAATTATAGAAAAATTTCTAGCTACCACGCTGATCTAAAACATTCATAGATTCAAACATTAGTTTTATAATTATTTAATTTGAAAGTCAACGAATTTATTTTTCCTTTGTTGGTGCGCCCCGGGGCTCAAGTTTAAATGAACCAATACAGTTTTTGGAATTCAAAGGGGTAGACCTGTATATTTATGCCTATCAGATCTTTTTTCGTAATTCAAAATTCAAAATCTTTAAGTTGAAAAAAATCCAATTTGAATTTCATAACTGCAACTTTTTAATGCTGGGTCGGCAGCCATCAGAACACGTAACATCAGTAAGGAATAAAATAAAAATGTTGAAAAGAATATGTCATTTAAAACAAAGTTTAATTATTCGAACACACAAAAAAAAAAAGAAAAAAAATTAAGATACGCATAAATACATTTTTTGCAATTATTTCAATTTTACGGAGCAGTAGAAACGTAATGAACTTACCTCCTCTGTTTGCGCTCCCCAAAGTTCAATTTTAAATGAATCCATACAATTTTCGGAAGGCGCGAAGGTTCGAAAGTCCCATTTCGAAAAAAGGTCTCTGCTAGACACAAATATGCAGGATACTCTTTTATCCTGCATATTTGTGTCTAGCAGAGACCTTTTTTCGAAATGGGACTTTTTTCAGTTGAAAAAATTCAATTTTATCTTAGAAACTGCAACGCTTTAATGCTAGGTAGGCAACTTTCTTCATACATAACGTTAATAAGGACTTAAATCAAAATTCTGAAGAAAAAAAAATGTATTATTTAGAGAAAAGTTAAATCATTTGATCCTAAAAAAATTAAAATACGCATAAATAAATTTTTTTGCAATCATTTCAGTTTTATGGAGCCGTAGAAACGTAATGAATTTGATAGGTTTTTTTCGGTTAATAACAAGCTAAGATTCAGCAGGACCATCGCCTTATCATATAAAAATACTCTTGAACCAGTTTGGGCGGTGATTTATTAACATCTCATTACATCATTTAATTTATTAATGGCTCAATCAAATAATGTGCAATTTTTTTCGTTGATAATAGAAGTTATTTTATACTTCGCTACAACGAAAAGAATGTATCTTACTTACCGATGAAAAATGGAAATTACTTGACACATAATTCATCATTATCTCTTAAAAAATAGATAACTTTAGTTAAGACTCCCCATTTGAATATGGGCAATAAAATTGGTCCTAAATATTCTCTATTTGAATAAGGACAACTGTCCTCAAAGTTTAGAGAAGGGATGCATTGGATATTGATTTTGTCGGATATCCAGTGTCCTTTCTTTGACTGATCTGAACCGGATATTAACTCTGATTTTTTAAACCTTCAAACTACCTGCCTATTTTTAAACATCCTAAAGTTTTCAAATCCTTTTGACCTGTTTAACTCCCATGTATTTTCAAAGCTTGCGAATTAACTAAAATTTAAAAAATAAAATTTTCGTTCGAGAGGATTCGTTGAGATTTTTACGTGTGAGAACTGACGGCCTGATAAACATGTGATCAATGTTAGCGAATATTATTACAAAAAGCGTCTGCATTTCTGAGCGGCAGAAGACCTAAACAAAATTGAACGGCGTTGAGGCATCGATGGCTTAAAAACCGAAACATTATATGGCACTAGACAACTTTTTTTATTTTTTAAATGAGCTATCAAATGCCCCCTCGTGGGTGCTGATTCGTGGGCGGTAAATATTTTGTCAATTCGGGGCTGGAAAGCACAACATTAGAACGCAACTACACACAACAGTTGTTTTCAAAGATAAAACAACATTTTCTTTTACTCAATTAGTTTATAAATTATCTATTGAATTAAAAAGGTTTAAATTTAGGTTTCACTATATAAAAATGGCGCATTACTGTAAGATGAATGGTGCGGCTCTGTAGTTATAGATGAAATTGAAATGCAATCAGTGTAGGCTTGATAGATTAAGTGGTAGAGCACTCGGCGCGTATCTGAGAGACATGCAGTGTTTCTTTCAGGCATCTCTCCGGGGGGGCATTGCCCCCTCGGAGCAAGTCAACTGCCCCCCCCCCCCCCAGGAGAAAAATTCAGATCACAATTTCAGAAAAGAAAAGGAAGGAGAACGTAGGAAAAATTAAAATTTTTTAAATATAGAGGAGATAAAGTGGTCTCAGTTTTGGGTAGTCATTAAACTAATTTCTCACTGCCAACAAAATGTGAAACGCCAAACCTCAGCTCCTTCAGAGAAGACGAATAGGGTTGTTGATGATATGGCTGATTCATGGGGCTTGGTTCGGCGTCAGAGTAGTGCAGTGGGTAAAATTTTTCTGTGGTTAAGATGCAAGTGTAATGGGAGGTGGGGAGGGGGGTGACAAAACTAATATGGGGTCCGCCTTGGCTCTCGGTGGCCTTGGTTCAAAATACAGGATAATCAATACAATCTCCATTTATTCCATTAAATTTCATGAATATAACCCCTTACTAAAAGAAGCTGACTTTTATTATTTAGTACTGGTTCTTTTTTTTACATATGGTAGGAACTTTTTGATCCATACTTCTGTTATCCAAATTTTTCCATATCCAGTTGCAACGAGAGACGGTTGGCAATAAAATCTTTCACTGTTACTTTGAAATTGAATTCTTTATTTTAGGTCAACATTAAGAGTACTTTTTAAAATTTTCTAGAAACATTGACAAATATCTTTGAAGAACAATGTACATTTTTATTTAAAAACATTTAAATCTAGATTCCGGTGATCTTTTGCTTGACTGGTCAGTGATCAATGATTATCGTTTTGAAAGCCATAATATTTACATGTGTCCCACATTTTTTGCAATATTACATCTGTTTAATGCGAAGAAATATTCCAAAAATTGCGATTTAAGTCTTCAACTTAAAACATTCCTGGAAGAACGGTAGATACCTTTCCTTTTCCCCTAATGGCACCAAAAAATAGCCGAAAGCTGCACTTTTTAGGACTTCACGTTGAAAAATTTTTCAAAGCATGGCCCGACTCGCCCCTTTTTTTTAACGTGACCAAAAGATGGCCTAAAATTCCATTTTTAAAACATCAGTTTTGGAAATTTTTCGAGTTAGATTCTCTGATTCTCTCTTCCTTCTACATCCTCTAAGATACCATGAAATTGGTAATTGGAACACCGAAAACTATCAGTAGCGTCACCAAAAGTAGCCTAAAATATAAGACTTTTTCTCCGAAAAATTTGCGGGAGGAGAGTCCCCGAATTATTTTTCGCATCTTCTAACATTCCTCAACAACGTATCCAAAATTTCAGATCTCAAAAAGTTTCCTGGGGAGAGCCCACGCACCTGTCTCTAGTAACGTTGAGAACAATAGAGTAAAATTGCATTTTTAAGACTACTTTTGAAAATTTTCTCGGTGAAGAATCCCTGAACCTCTAACGTCCTCTAAGAGCCTAAAATTGCACTATATGGACATAAATTGCAAAAAATTTCTGGGAGGGCCCCCGAACCCCCCTCCCCAAAACCAACCTAAGAATTACATTCATAAGATTTCAATTACAAAAATTTCAAACTCCTGTAACTTCGCCAAACATTGCCTAAAATTGCTTCTTACTGTATATAATCAAGAATCCACTATGTGTATATTGAAAAAAATACATATTATCATAATTTCTTTTCATGCCCTTAATATATAAAAAAAATGATTTTGGATCATACACCGCCCCTCCTAGTTCTTCACCTGCCCTCCCGGAGCAAAAGGTCTGAAAAAAACACTGGGGACATGAGCTCGAGTCCCAGTCCGGGATAATCGATTTTTACTCAATTAATGCTAAAATTCTATTTAACGGACTTTATCGAAACTCCTTTTAAATACAAAGTTCCTTAGGATACAATTTGTTATGCTATCCCACAGGAATCGTGCATTTTTACGGAATAAAAAGTGAGCTATGCATTCTCTAACCACAAAGTACCACAATGTAGAACATCATGTAGATTTCTTGCTCTGTGAAAAACAAAAACAAATCTATATCACGGGAGCCGCACATTTTTTTTTTTTTTTCGAGATAAAAAGCAGCCTATGTCATTATCTGACCAAAAAACTACCACTATGTTAGCACAAAAAGTAAATGTTGATCCCTTGCTCTGAGCTTACGTGAACCGTAAGTTGTTCCTGGATAAAAAGTAGACTATGTGCTATTAATTGCGTGAAAATCAACTGGTCCGGACTGGGAGGCGAACTCAGTTCCCTTATTAGTTTACGCCCCGAGTGCTCTACCACTTAAGCTAACAGTCCTTTCCGGAATTTCTTTATATTTCATTCATAACTATGGAGCCACACCGTCCATCATACGGTAAGGCACCATTTTTATGCAATCATATCCCACGGGATCCGTACATTTTTCCGGTATAAAAAGTAGCCTATGTACTAGGGTGGCCCATGTTCCTATGGTAAAAAAAAAAAGTTTAACCGAGACACCAAGGCACCCTCCAAAATGTTAGACCTATTTAGTAAACACATTTGGTCAAGTTCCAGCTTTCTACTTTATTTAGAAATCGGTGCTCACGAGCTTCAAAATTGCATAATTTTAGCGCACAAATAAAGAATTTCGATATAAATATTTTTAAATGTATATTTTATCAAAATCAATGAAATACCAATTTTTTATTTCAAAATACTGCAGATTACCACATTTTGCAGTAATTTAAACCAAATATATAAAACAAAATTATTTTAAACTTGAATTTAAAATATCCCTCTTTGTTGCTGTTGAGGGAACATATTTCCTGTTCGCTTCAACTACTTGTAATGTACATTGTTTTTCTTCCTCAGCTTTAGTTAACAATGTATTAAATTCCTGGAATAACTTTACCCCTCTCTCTTCAGTATCATTTAAAACTTGTTGTTTTGCAACCTGGTTTTTTCCTTGTAAGTAGCTGATTTTTTTGCTCCCGTTTTCTGCCGGGAAATTAAGAAAATAATCACCAATATTTAATTTCTGTAACAGCTTACCGTCCTTTTTGTTACAAAATTTTGTAATGTGACGTCTCTTTCTACTTTAAATATGGTGCTATTTCCTCTAACATTTCGCAATTCTCCTTTTTTATTTTTTAACATTTTTACGGTAGTATTTTTCTGTGTTGATGGTACCAAGTCTGAAAAAAGTGAAAGGCCTATCAATTCATCGAACAGGTCCCACTAATGGCATTCTAATGTAGTATTACTTATCTCCAAAGCAATGTTTAGGATTGATCTAAATCTTTCCAAAATTGTAAATCTACCAAAGGTGCCTCTGCTGTTAAAGGTGCTTGAAACCAGGCCTTTGTATACAAAAGGGCTCCAAACTTAATGAACCCTTCAGTTGAAATTCTTCCCTTTTGGTGATTTTTTAAATCTCCTAAAGAAAACAATTTCTGGAGACTTGGAAGGCCCAAAACATACAGTAAAAACTTTTGCAAGTTTTTTCTTCAAATACATGATGGTGGCATGCAAGCCAAAATAATTCCCATTAAATCATACTTTCTAGAAGAGTACATGTTCCATTCAAGTGACCAGTATTAACAGAAGTTGTGTCAAACACTGTCAACTTTCTTCCTAACTCTTTGGATAGTAGAATGAGAAATTGAAATCGAAGATTAATCTTCTCCAAGCGCGGATGCTATTGGAATAATACGCTTAGCAGCTACACAGATCAGAAATTCTATTTCCGTCTAATGCGCTTGTTACATGAGGATTCAATAGTTTTGGTTCAGTTTCATTGTTAAGGTTTTCAGTGAATTTTGCATTTACAAAGTAAGGTTAAAATTCTTCTTCAGCCTCACTGTTATTATTATTACTACTTGAACTTTCATCAATGAAATTTAGTTTTCTTGTTGCAGTGCTTCTGAAATTCAAGCAGTATTAATGGAACCGACTGCTTTTTCTCGTCTTGCTTGTTCTTCTTCTTTACGCTTTAAAACTCTCTTTTAAATTGCAGTTTGGAGTTTGCTTTTTGTTGATTGTTGTCATGCACATCTTCCTTTCACTGCGTTGATCTAAGAGAAACTTTCTGTCTTCTTCGTTTAATTAAATCAATAACATTAGCATGGGAGATATCAAAAAGTTCATCAAGGTTTTTCATAAATTTGTGTTCACGTTTTACTGTGCTTCTGAAGTACGATTTTTCTTCTTTTTTTAAAAGCAGCCATTCTGAATGAGTTTTCTCTAATTTATCAATGGCACGCATAGTCAGTCTTGTTGGTATTGATGCTTTAGAGCAAATATCTAAGAGTTCACCAATGGCCTTGTGACTTGCATTGCATACAGATTTTAATTCATGCAAATAATAATGAAATTGTAAAAGTACTTCTTTTGTAAACTCTATTCTATAAATCATAAACAAACTCTTAATTTGACAAAACATTAATAGATTTCAAACTTGTGGAACCGGGAGAAGTAAAGAGTAGCAAAGTTTCTTCTTTAATGTAAACAAATTGCGCCCCAATTACACTTAATTTGTTGAAGTATTTAAAAAATAAAAGAAACCATTTTAGTGACAGCTAGCAATAGCTTTCTGATGCATATTTATTAATTAAAGTTTGAAATTAGTTACATTAAGTTGTTTATTTGACTTCATTTTTTAACAACATAGTTAAAGCTCATTTTTCAATGTAAACGAACATATTTCCTTATTGCTGTTAATTTATAAACATGAAAATATTGCGGCAAATATAGTTGATAATTAATTTCTGATGTATACCCTATTTATGCAATAAATTTAAAATTATTTATGTCCCTTTTTGCGCCAGTTTTATTTTCATAGTGTTAACTAGAAAATTTATTCAAAAATAGATTTTCATCAGCTTTGAGCACCCTTTTCCTGTATCAAGAAAAACCTAAAATTTTGACACAAACATAGTATGGTCAAGTCTAACAAAATGGGAGGGTGCCTAGAGTACTAGCAGAAACTTTTTTTTTTTGGGCCACCCTACTATGTACTATTCTAGACTATAATCTATTGTCTGTACCAAATTTCATCCTGATCCGTTCAACCGTTCTGGCGTGATTGAGTAACAAACATACATTAACAAACTTTGTCATTTATAATGCCAGTAAGATAAGATAGATTGATTTCATGCGTCAGAAAAAAAAAATTATGATTCAATAAAAATAACAGCATATCTAGAATTATGTTGTTATTCTTATTGGTTTTATAAATTGTTAAAGTATCTCCATAACGAACTACCAAGCAATCGCTGCTTGATTAATGATACTTTATGTTTGTTTTACAATAAGACAGTTAGAAAAAGGAAAAGAAATCCGGCAAAAACCAAGCAATATTGGTCGCCATTTAATTAATCCGAGAAACTTGGCGTTCGCAATCTTTCAACTGCCGTTCTTCTCCACAATCATTGCTTCAGATTTTCCTTTTTTTTTTTTTTTTGCAAGTTTGATTTTTGTTTTATAAAATGCGCTTCTAAGCTGTAAAATATTTACGGTGAGGGAAATGTGCGTGCATCTTTCTAAATATTAAGTACTATTCCAACGCAAAACTATATCAATAACGGCTGCATAAACAATCGCGACATCACGTGCTATATTTTTTAAAAAATCGTTAGTTTTATTTTACAGCAGCTAATTTCATTTTAATGCAGTTCATTCTGTACATCTTGCGCTCAAAACAACTGCCCACAAACTATTTAATTCTAATGAAGATTTCTGGAAAATAGCTCGTTGAAACGGAATTTTAAAACACAGAATTATGCGTTATCCTAATGACGTTTGAAACGGGATCGAACTGTATTTTTCCTCTGTACCGGATGCTTCACTGTATAGGTATCCCTTATATCGAGATTTCTGTACCGGATGCTTCACTGTATAGGTATCCCTTACATCGAGATTTCACTATTACATGTTCGATACCTGTAAATTTCGAAAAAGAGGGAATGGAAAATCAGCGGAACATCAAACTTGGACTTCAATAGCTTGAAAAAATAAGAAATCCTTGATTCCTTAATAAAATGAAGTAAATCTCACGATGGACGTGGTTCGAGCTCTGAAGATATTAGGTGTCTCAATTATTCTTTCAAAGTCAAGGATGTTTCTTTGTTCTTGACATTGAAGAACTAAAGGTCAAGTATAAATAGTGCAAACGTCTGATTTGAAAAGGAAGATAGCTCGGAGGTCACACTTTCGAAACAGAAAAACCATTCTAAAATCCGGCTCATTAAATCACTATCATACGATTGACGAATTATATGTGGACAAAATGGCATACGAATGACTCTCGTGCGCAAAAGTTGGGTGGAGCTATCCTTGATGGTTCTGAAACCCGCCTCAAGCAAGTCTTCTTCAGCTCGTTAATTGCTGCTTTATAATACTTCTGCGTTATAATTCCATGCATGAAGAATATTACATTTGAAAGAAATATTGTTGAGGAAAACTTCGACGTCTTGTTTAAAATATTTATGAGTCGGGCAGACAGAAAATGTTCGAAATACTATGCACCTGAATTATAAATAGTTAATTTGACGTAAAGCAAAAAAGAAGTCGATTAATAACCGATTGAGTATAGGTTACGGGTGCCTTTAAAAAAAACCGCTATCTCTAAGAACTAATTAACCTATTGAAAATAAACGCTTTCAAGCCAAACTTGGGAAATAATAGAATAAGAACCACGTAATTGTTACAATCAATAAATATTTTTTCTTTCCATGGTGATTAGAAGCATTTATAATGGATTTTCAAGTGATGGCAAGCAATGTCATCGCTTTCGGGGAATAACAAATGCGTTGAATGCAATTTTTTCATCTTACAAATGATTTCGATAAGATCTATAAAAATATTTCCTCTTATTGGCACTTTTATTTGTAGTTTTTATGTTATTTTATCACTTATTTATTTCAAAATTTTCCAATCAAATGTTATGGAGAAAAAAAACTGCCAAAAAATTGCGAAGTACTTATGGTATTCAATAATACAGAATACCAATCTATATTATTGAAAAAAAAAGTAAAAAATTTTATTTGACTGCTACTAAAATGTAGTTAATTACTGCTTAGTTAGAAATATAATAAATTAATAATATAAAAACTAAGCTTTTTTCTTTTTTTTATGAACCAAAAAAAAAAAAATCCCTGTTATGGATCACAATTAAGATAACATACAAAAAAAAAAATGTTGAAATCCGATCGAATATATGAACAGCCATGATTTTTATCTGCCTCACTTCACTTCCCCACCCCCTGTATGTTATTTTCAGAAAAAAATAAAAACAAAATATTTGAGCAAAAATTTATTGCATATTAATTTGAAAAGTAATACAAGGTTTGTATGCAAAGTGTAACATATGGGTCTGATACATTTTCTCAAAATAATTATTGTAGCGAGCAACGCCGGGTAATTTTACGAGTTTAAAACAACCATTTCAATCTAAGTCAAATACTTGTTCGTTGAAGCAGGTATATGAGCATTTTGTGAATTTTAAGTTTTTTTTCTTCCGAAACACAGAAATTTTGAAAAGAATGGGAGAGGAATTAAAGTATAGTGCAAAAACTATACTAACACATAGCTGGGAGATACTTCTGGACTTCTGAAAATACAACTGAGAGAGGTAATGAGGTGAATTCCATGTAAAAGTTGACATCTTTGGGAAACAGTAAAATGAACATTTTAATAAGTATTACTTTCTTATGTTTGTTTGGGATGCAGAAGTTATTTACAAGCACTCTTCCTACCCACTTGTGAGAAAAAACTTCTTCTCAATAAACAATTTGGGCTGTCACTAGATGAATATTAGAAGGCTGCTTTTCTTGTGTTGCGTCAGTTACTATTATTTTTTGTATGCACAAATAAGTTGTCTAACACCAAAGAACAACACAAGTGCACATCTGTTTAAGCATGCATTATATTTCATTTAAAGAAAAATTTTCTTGTCACAAGTTCACAATTCAGATTTTTGAATTTGTTTTGTATTTTCCAGTACATATGCCTATTTCACGTTGCGTCAGTTACTGTAATGTTTTTAGACTTTTTCCCACTGCAAGTAAAATAGCAGGGTTTCAAATAAGGCGGTATACTAATGTATTAATGTAGCTATAGTAAAATAAACTATAGTAAAAATAACTAAGACAGTAAAATAAACTATTTTATATTTAATACTTTACTCATTCCAATTATTTAAAGTTAATTTTTTGCTTCCAAATGTTGCGTCAGTTACCGTGGAATGTACCATGAAGAGGTGATGTTTACGAATACTATATTTGAGGCACCATTTGTTTTCAAGTGCGTTCCGTCAATCAGTATTTACAGACATTTTTCTTCTTTAAAGAGTTCTGGTTAACAGCTTAGACTGCTTGTAATTTGGGATTTCCTTACAGTATGTTTAAACATCAGTAAAAGTTTAACGTAATTATTACCTTTTTCATACACATTTAGACATTAATAGTTAAAAACTACAAAACTATTTTTTATTTCTACTCTTCTTCATTTTCTTTTTCTTTTATTCCTAATCATCACTTTTGTTCAGATCTTAATTTTCACGCCTTCTCCCTTCAAGAAGACGACCCACGTGCTTCATATGTCCTTCAGAAGATGTTCCATTGTTTTTTTACTGGCCTAGATTCACCAACCGCGCCCTAACACCTGAGAATCCTTACACCAAGTGCTTGAAGGACAAAGATGATTGTAGTAGGAACCGGAATTCCCCTAGAATGTTTTTTATACAATTTTTCGAGCAATTTATTCGCACCGTAGTTAATTACAAATATATTCAATTAGTTTCATTTATTTTGTTCTAGAAAAAATGTTTGCACAAAAAAATTAACCTCCCTTGCTTTTTCCTCATTTTACAGCTCTAATTATTTTATTTATTACTTTATTTATTGGCAACAATTAAAAAGTGCAATTTCTTATGGAGAGCGTAAATGTTTAACTTTACATACCTTCGTAGAGTATGTTGAAAATTGTTCACACGTTGCTTGTTTGTTTATATATTGATTTCTTTACGCATAAAAGTGGCATATTTTGTTTTCAGAAAATTTTTAAATAGTTAAAAACGTATCTTTGAAATAATTTGAAACCTAAGCAAATGGAGAGAGAGATTTAGCTGGCTGTTAGAAAATCAATGTTCGTATGCGTGGAAGTGGACTTGTTCAGTCGTGGAGGAACATTTTTGGTGTACCTCGAGATCCCGAAAATGACCTTGAGGTACATCATGATGTAAATCTGCTATACACAGCCTGCGGCTCGCCGTTTTGTGTAAGTGGCCCGGTAAAACAGTCAGAAAACTTAACAAACCAGATAAACTAATTTTGTGCAGGTTCACCCTTAAATTAAAAAAAAAGAAGCAGAAAGAAAGAAAAAATTTCTTTTCGGAATCAATTGAAGATTAGTTTGGCTTGGGAAAAGACCGTTTATTAGATGAATTCAGTGAAAAATGAAAATTATACTTGAGCTAAGAAGTACTGAAAACCGGATATCATACATTTTGATGCTGCATTACACCCAATGTGCCTCCAGCCCCCAGCATATTATATCAAGAACATCTGTCAAATACACCTCCATTCAGGAACATTTTCTGCAATAAAATAAATTTAGGAAAGTGAGTTTGTAACTACAAGTGCGCTTAATTGTAGCAAGGGTTGGTGCCTGGCTCTTATTGGGCGAGATTACTTTAGTACTACTTTGGAACAAAGGAGGGTCTCTTTATAGGCCGGACATGATGTTATCGCCCATTCGCACACTTACTTCTGACACTTGGATGTTCACTTGGAAGTTCATTTTTTTAAAAAATGTCAAGAATGTGAAAAATCCAACAACAGTGCCTAAAAAAGACAAATGAAATCAAAAGAAAGCAATGATAAAACAATTTAAGTTCCGAAAGAAGAAAATTTAGAAATGTATTTTTTTGAAATAAAACTATAACGAAGTTTAAAAGGTTTCTAATGGCCAAGTGTAAGCAAGAAGTTCCGTCTAGAACTATACGAGCCTACTTTCCCGTATACACCAAATTCAAATTTATAATCTAACTATCTATTGCTCTCTCTTTCCATTTATCTTTAGTTCTTAATTACTTCAAATACACCTTTTTCAACGGATAATACATATTCAGTCATTTATTTATTCATTCATTCATTTACTCATTCATATATTTATTAATTCATTTACTCATTCATGTATTTATCAACTCATTTATTTATTTTTTCATTCATTCACTCATTTATTTATTTTATCATTTATTCACTTATTTATTCATTCATTCATTCTTTCACGTATTCATTTATTCATTGAGAAAAATCCTTAATAATCCCGATCAAAAAATTTCATAGGAAAAAAAGGATCGTTCAGTTCTTGATGAACGTCGTATCTGTATGTGTTCTACATCGTAACATCTTTCTGATAAAGTTTGTTGCGAGACAATTCGTCGGTTGGATCAGGATTTATATGGGGTTGAAATTTCCCCGTAGGCTATGTTTTTTTTTTTGAACTGTTCAAAAATGAAGAACAATTGTTCAAATCAATATTTCACGCCGAGAACTTTTTAGAATAAGCTTGCTCATAGGAACTTGGATCTTGTGCCCAGAGTTTACATAATTTGCTTCATTTTAGCCCATAGGCGCTAATGTTAAAAAATTTTGAACTATTCAAAATTGAACTAAAAATTGTTTGAATCAAAAAGCAAACTGTGGAAATGAGATGTCCCTGCCGAGATCTTTCGAATGTAAAAAAATTTTTTCGGATCGGATAATTCGTTCAAAATTTATTGGGAGGGGGGACAGACAGACCGACAGACACATTTTCCCCATCTCAAAACCCAAATTCAATTTTTTTTATTTTTCAATCTATTTAATTACTTCACTTTTTTTACTTTACTTTATTGTTAACGATATTTTTACGATACATTAAGCTTTCTTTCATGCTTTTTCTTACTTTACGGGAAAGAAGAATTAAATTGGGTCTCAAAATACATTATTTCTCATTTGCAGGCTTTATCTGTCTCTTCATTTGTTTGGATATTAGTTGATTTTTCAAGTACCATTGCACAAGACTACAACACCCCACAAATTATGAAAACCAAAGAATGTTTACAAGAAGACAAAAAGAGAACAAATTATTTGACTGAGAACGGTTTTATTTAACTTGATTTATCACGTAAGTTTGTTACGCGGTCTTCGACTACTATTACTGTCTAAATGGTCTTCAAACTGTGCACACAAGCTTATCTTCGATGACCATACAATATTCCATCCGTTTTAAAATTTATCATAACGTTTTCATAATGTATTATAACGTTTATTTTTTTTTACTTTTACGGGAAAGTAGGCTAGAAAGGCACTTGGCAGAAATTTTCATTTGGCGACAAAATGTCTCTTTATTTTGGCGCAAGTACTAAAAATGAACAGATAAATTCAAAGGTAAGGCTCATTTTCCAATTTTAAAACTACTTACAATGACTGTGTTAGTAGTTTTCTAACTGTTCTAAGAACTTTTGAAAGACATCATCCTCTACAGCTTTCTACGGGCATTAATATGCTGAAAATATCGACAAGGTGAGACGTTTTTTTCGACGAGATATTCCCAAATTTGAAAGTTTTGCTAAAAAATTCAGTAATAGAATAAATTCGAATTTTAGGAAAAAAAGCTTCGAGATGCATGGAGGACCTGACCTAACCAAAATTTCGTATTTCTGCGCCTTTTCATCTGGCCAGGGCACAACCGATACACGCAAACACTGATCAGAGCCCCTGCACTGATACACGGACACAAAACTCTGTTTAATTTATATAGATTGAAATTAATAATCTTTTTACAGTTACTAAGTAGTAGTTTTTTTTTCTTTTCTTGTAATTTGTAGTCATTTTTTCATCTACGCACACATTATGCATTAACAGAGTTTAGTGGTGTTGGTTCAATTTTTGCTGGGTAAATGTATTTTTTTGCAAACAGAATACATGCATTATTATTATTTTTATTATTATTATTATTATTATTATTATTATTATTATTATTATTATTATTATTATTATTATTATTATTATTATTATTACTTATTATTAAATTGTTATTATTATTGTCGGTGTTGCTGTAACGTGTAGAGCGAACCGGTTCTTCAGCAAAGCCATTTCGACGAAGAAGTATAATATTCACATTATAGATCATGGTGTGCCTTGCCTATCTAAATCACATCTCTTGAAGAAAAAATAAAAACTACTCGAGGCCCGTTAATGGCAACAGCTATTTATGATATTCAAAAGTTAACGAACGAGACCTCACGAAAGTTATTGCAACGTTCCAAATAAGTTTGCATCACATTATCCAAACCAGCAAATTTCGTCAATAGACCAGCCCAGTTTAATCAACGAAATATTTTATTAAGCACATATTTATGGAGAACATGGAAACGACCGGTGAATCAAGTGAAGTTTTTGAAGTTTCCCCTCATTTAAAAAAATCAAATCGTCGCAGGAAAGTCGATTGTGGTCCGTATGAAGTGGGCTATTTTAAAGCGTATATACGCCGTTTGAGCAAAACCTCGACAGTCAACATGAAGATGGGTACAAGGACTGTTAAAGAAATTGATGATTTGATGTTTGACACCATCGTAAGATTGTACCGAGAATTGAGAATGTTGAAGGAGCTTAAACCAACAAAAACTCTAAACCAAGGCGATCTGGAGACAGCTGTGAAATTGTGTTTTCCGAAGCAACTTGCAAATTTCACTACAAGATATGCAAGAAATGCAGTGGAACTTTATAGGAAGAAAGCTGTAGGAATTCCAGAAGATGAAAAACGTACTCATATAACATTGTAGCTACGATAAGATGCCCACGATTCATCAGCAAACATTATACTCAAAACGAAGTTCATTTATGTATGTTTCATACGTCTAAATTTTCAATATCATTTTGTATGCTTAAAAATTTGATTGCATATTTGAAAAATTATTTGTGAATAAATTTATAAGAACTTGTTCCTAAGGTTGAGAAGTGGTTTTATATTTGAAACTTACTTTCTCAATATATATTTAAAAAGAAACAATTACCGCAGGAAATTACCAGTTATTAATTTGCCTCAAATTTTATGACTGATGAAAGTGATCCGCATTTAAATTTTGAGGAACTCATGGGTTTAGTAGTTTTTGGGGAGCTTTTAAATCGCTAAAATTTCTCTCGCCAGTCAAAAGGAATCTAATATGTGTCTTGGTTATGACAAGTACATGTCCATCGCCAACAACTTTTTCGAGAATCCGAGTGTAGCTAAAAAAAAAAATCATATCAAAAGTGTCCCTTAATTTCCCTCCTAATAATTTGGCGACATATACATATTATCGAAAATTGTATTCCATATTTACAACTTAGAATTAATACACTGTTGATAATTTTTATAATACAATGTTGATAGTTGATGATATTTTGTTTTGATGCAAAGCACCTCAGAGCAAAGCTGTTTTCCTGTAAACCTACGTGTGGTTGTATGCGTATTGACTACGAGTAAAAAAGGAATTTTGTGACTTAAATACGTGATTCATTTATTTTCAAAGCATCTGGGGCAAATTTTAAATATTAACTTTTTTTAAGAAATAAATTAACAACAGTTTTCATGAACAGAATGTTCAAGACTATTTTCAGTTTTTAGTAATTTTGTATAGACCCACATTTTTTTTTTTTGAAATTATTTATTTATTTATTTATTTTTGGGCATTTTTCCATTATCCCGACACAGGCGATAAAATCGCCAATTATGATGCAACCAACGCCAAACAGAATATCGCCGCTGGTAAACTTTGGCGTGTGCTGTCGCCAAAAAGTCTGCTTGGCGAGATTTGCGCAGGGAAAATGCAAAAGTACCTATTTTTTAAGTATCCTTGTAAAAATTTTGGAGGAATAGCTAATGGAATTTTAGGAAACTGAAACAAATAAGCAACGCAACAAGAAGTTCAAATATATATATATATATATATATATATATTACGTTAGTCAGATGCCTTATTAGCTTAGACCAAATTAATCAACAATTCTTAACAAAATTTAATTTTAAAGATATTTTTCATGATTTCTGGGATCCTAACACAATATTGTAATAAAATAATTTTTGAGAAAAAAATAGAACCGACTTCAAAGCAGAGCAACTATAAATTGCGCTAAAAAGTAAATTCATTCTTTAAACAACATCGATGTGACTTTTAAACATAGTTTTAGAAGTCGGTGCAAAATTATGAGTATAATTACCATTACCTTGGGACTGTTGCTAATTCTGGGCCATTTATATTTGCAATTGATTAATCATTAAAAAAGATTTTATCTATCCTAATTTTGCACTGACTTCTAAAACTATGTTTAAAAGTCACATCGATGTTGTTTCAAGAATAAATTTATTTTTTACATTTTAGCGCAATTTATAGTTGCTCTGCTTTGAAGTCGGTTCTATTTTTTTCTCAAAAATTATTTTATTTTATTCTTTTTAGTGTAAATATTTTTTCTGTAAATACTTTATTTTTCAAAAAATCCATATCAAAGGGCGAACCTTCCTTGAATAAATGGCTCTAATAAAATAATTTTTGAAAAAAAAAAAAAAAATAGAACCGACTTCAAACTATAAATTGCGCTAAAAAGTAAAAAATAAAATTGTTCTTTAAACAACTTCGATACGACTTTTAATCGTAATATTTGAAGTCGGTGCAAAATTATGGCAGTCTAATTATCACTACGCCATGCGTTATTTTACATTGAGACTGTTGCAAACTCTACGCCATTTATATTTGTAATTGATTCATAGTTACAAAAGGAATCATGCACCAAAATCCATCATAATTTTGCACCGACTTCAAAAATTATATTTAAAAGTCGTATCGAAGTTGTTTAAAGAACAATTTTATTTTTTACTTTTTAGCGCAATTTATAGTTTGAAGTCGGTTCTTTTTTTTTTTTTTCAAAAATTATTTTGATTTATTCTTTTTAGTGTAAATGCATTTTTATATAAATACTCTATTTTAAAAAAATACATATCAATGGGGAAACCTTCTTTGAGGGAATGACACTAAAAACTAAATGTTTGTATGATAAATTTCGTTTTGAAATCGATTTCAAAAGGTCACTAGAGCAAACAAACTGATTGGATTTAATTTCTTCTTCAAAGAAGCCTTCAGTCTATTTCTTGTTATAATTGCTTTTTATATTACATCTCAATGGCAACAAACTCTTTTTAAACAATGAATTTCATGTTTAACACTTTTCCCAACAAAGAAAAATCAAGCCCAGCCTTTCCAATTAAAATGAAAAAATGCTTATTTTTCACCCATAACATTTTTTCTAAAAAACAAATGTAGTCAAATTGATGTGCGATATTTGAGTTAGACGACCCTCTATCGATTAAAGAAAAAATCATCAAAATCGGCTCATTTAGTCAAAAGTTATGGATGAAAAAGCAAAAAAATTACCCCATTTCAGCACATAACTTTTTTTTTAGTTATCGAATATCGTCAAACAAAAGTATGGGACCTATGGGAAACCACCTTCGATCGATTAAAAAAAAATCCTGAAAATCGGTTCATCCGGTAAGAAATTATGAGTGGGCAAAAAAAAAAAAAAAAACCGACATATATACAATACGAATGTATAACCTCCTTCCTTTGTGAAGTCGGTTAAAAACTAATCCATTTGTATGATAATTCCCGTTTAGAAGTCGATTTTAGCAAACAGATTCGATTTAATTTTTGCTTTAGAGAAGCCTTCTGTGAAACTGTTGTTATAATTGCTTTTAATATTACAGCTCAATGGCAACAAACTCATTTTATTTAAAAATGAATTTTATATTTATTAATAGTTTTCCCCAACAAAGAAAAATCAACCCAAGCCTTTCCAATTCAAATATAAAATGCTAATTTTTCACCCGTAACGTTTTTTCTAAAAAACAAATGTAGTCCAATTGATGTGCGATATTTGAGCTAGATGACCCTTTATCAATTAAAGAAAATATTATGAAAATCGCTTCATTTAGTCAAAAGTTATGAATGAAAAAACCAAAAAATGACTATCTTTCTGCCCATAACTTCTTTTTTAGTTATCGAATATGGTCAAACAAAGGTATGGGACCTATGGGAAACCACCCTCGATCGAATAAAAAAAAATCATGAAAACCGGTTCATCCGGTGAGAAGTTATGACCGGATAGACAAACAAAACAAAAACAAAAACAAAAAAAAACGACATACATACAGTACGAATGTATAACCTCCTTCCTTCGTGAAGTCGGTTGAAAATGACAACTACTTATAGTGGACAACTTTTATAAGTAACCAATATTAAAATTTGCCTTCCGTTAATGAAAGTTGTATTATGTAAGATAATTACATTGCAATAGATAAGAAATCGTTAAAGGTAGTATTTGTGACGTTTGATAATAAATTTTAAAACTTTCGTAACGGCATCGTAACCGTTTGTATATTGAATCAGTGTTATCTAAAGAGTTTAAATTGGAAAATATTTCAAGGGCATACACTGTTTCTGAAGAGGATGCATATTAAATGAAATCTTCATTTGAGGCACAAAGAAGCGAAGGGGTGTAAGTTACAAAATTGAAAATTCGGAGATAAAATAGTGCAAACGCTAGGGAAAGTACTATTCTATATTGTGTGGCAAGAGATGTTAGGGGTAGCCCTAACAGGTGATGCCCCCAACATGATTTAGGGGGGGGGAAAAGCATTAAAGGCCCCATAAGATCCAAACTTTGAACGCGTTTTTCTCGGAATCGTTTTTTGGTCACTTACATGCCTTTGCTTCTCACTGCCTTAATTTAGACAAAAATGTTTTTAAAAATTAGAAATCGGCGTAAGATGAACAGATGATAACAAGAATTGAAGATACGTGGCTTAGGGTTACAAGCATGCCCTGTTTCAATGCAAAGGATGTGAGAAACACGTACCGAAAGCACACACACAAGCGCGCACATTTACACGAACAATTCAAAGGAAAATAATCTATACAAGTAAAGCAGAGTTTGTGTATTCGTGTGTCAGTGTATCAGTATGGTCGGTCGCCTGCTGGAGGGATGAAAAAGCTCAGAAGTACGAAGCTTCCATTATACTTACTCATTAAAGTTATGCTTTCATTACTATAGTGTTACCGTTGTCCTTACTCTAATGGTGATTTTTATGAAGTGATGTTAGCATTTTAATGTGGCTTTTTATGGATTGTTATTCTTAGTTTAAAGGGAATTTTTAGCGGCTGCTGT
Organism: Octonoba sinensis; assembly: GCA_038502835.1. NCBI lineage: Eukaryota > Metazoa > Arthropoda > Arachnida > Araneae > Uloboridae > Octonoba > Octonoba sinensis. The sequence continues at coordinate 71,229,718 of CM076604.1, forward strand.
TTTTAATGTAATGGGGTTTTATAAGGAGTTTTACTGTTTAAATAGAACTTTTAAGGACTGTGACCCATTTTCTACAGGAGTTTTTGAGCTAATTTTTTCCTTATATATTTACAGCAGAGTTTTGGACATAAGCCACTTGGCCTGGGAATGATGCAACGCCGGGCATGTCAGATAGTATTAAATAATTAAGCATTAAGTAAAAACAAAAGAAAGAAATTTTGTTTCTATCTAACTTTAGAAAATACTTGTGAATATTTAACTTATTTACTCTTTTTTGAATTTAATGCAAGGCTGGTAAGGAAATGTACGAAACTCTACCACGTATATTCATCTGATAAAATGCATTATTAAACGAAAACGTGTATATAGTATTTATTCGAATAAGAATTGCAAGTGTGACTTTAGTCTGAAACAGATCTAAAATTCGTTACGTCTTCCTGGAAAACTATTTGCTGTCTGTGATAAAAGCGTTAGAATTGATTTATAATTGATTTTAAAACAAAATAGAATCAAAGAATCATAGAATATGTGTAATAGAAATTGAGAATAAGAGTTCACTTCAAAAGGAATATAAAATTCGCGTCATATCCATGGAAACTTATTGCTGGGGTGAATTTTTTTCAAAGACTTTCAGTTTTCATTTAGTTTTTATGGTATAGACTTTTTCTAATGTGCGCAGAAATGGGAAGGGTGAAGGTAATGGGAAATGCTCATAATTCTTCTGCCATGATAGAAAAGCAAGTAAACAATCAATTGACGTCGATTCAATAATCCTTCAAAATTGTTGAGCTTAAACTTTCATAAATAATCTATCACCAAGAAATTGAACAGTGGATGATTCTATGTGGAACCAGAGGGTTCTGGAAATGCTACTTTAAATTCACATGTTTCTCTATATTTTGTTTATATTACTTATTTAATATTGACAAGTGGTAGCCCAGTTGTCGAAATTCGACCATAATTCATTAAATTTCTCAAATTCAGCCTCGAACGTTTAAATATTTTTAGTTTTCAGTTTCACAACCTTTTGATTTGCTTAAATATTTTAATTAGCGATAATCTCTACTCAGTACGACTGATTGACCACAGAGTTGGTCATTTTATTTAATATATCTAAAACATATTATACATAAATTTTATCTTTATGCTCTCCTTCTCTCATAAAGAAAATAAAAATAGAAATTTTCTTTCCACCCTATTATTATTGAATAAATAAAGAATTAGAAATAAGCACTTTCAATTAAATAGAGAGTTCAAAATGTTAATGCAAATCAACAAACTTACAAAAGGTTAATTCGATGCGAAATCATGCGTCACACCGGACTTATTATCTCAATTTATTATATATATATATATATATATATATATAGTATATTTATTTGGAAATGGATTGACTGATACTTTAACTTTAATATTATTTTGGTTTGAAATCCATTTGATGAAATACATTTTCTCCTTTGTTTTGTTCTCTTTGAATTATAAATAATAAAAAAATTGTATTAAGTATTGTAAAAATATTGTAGACTGTTGATGGAAGAGTGTAGTCTGAAAGTATGACGAATAAAGAATATTTATTGAAAAAAAGGCTTCGAATGTACGACAAAAGGGGGGGGGGGGGCAATAATTAACTGCTTCCAAAAGTTTTTTACTGATAACGCTAAACCTCCTCGATATCTGGTAAAAAAAAGTAAGAAAATCGGCTGAAAAACAGTGGATAAAATAGTACTGTATTGTTTTGTATTTGCCTATTTATATGCAGGTTTATCAATATCATCGTAAGAGAGACCTTCCTTACATTCATCTGTGTCTGTACAATAACGAAGTTACGTGCGTGAACGAGGTGTCTGTTGTATACCTGCATAAAAGCATTATCTGCTGCAGAGACGTTATTTTATTTATTTATTCATTTATTTTTTTGATTGGAATGATATTTTCTTCTCATACATGTCATTCAAAAAATCATACAAACTGCAAGTAGTTTTATGACTTTTATTGTTCAAAGAAAGACAGTTGTGTTAGCAAGAGAAAATTTGCAAAATGTAGGTTTATCAATATCATCGTAAGAGAGGCCTTCCTTACATTCAGCTGTGTCTGTACAATAACGAAGTTACGTGCGTGAACGAGGTGTCTGTTGTATACCTGCATAAAAGCATTATCTGCTGCAGAGACGTTATTTTATTTATTTATTCATTTATTTTTTTGATTGGAATGATATTTTCTTCTCATACATGTCATTCAAAAAATCATACAAACTGCAAGTAGTTTTATGACTTTTATTGTTCAAAGAAAGACAGTTGTGTTAGCAAGAGAAAATTTGCAAAATGTAGGTTTATCAATATCATCGTAAGAGAGGCCTTCCTTACATTCAGCTGTGTCTGTACAATAACGAAGTTACGTGCGTGAACGAGGTGTCTGTTGTATACCTGCATAAAAGCATTATCTGCTGCAGAGACGTTATTTTATTTATTTATTCATTTATTTTTTTGATTGGAATGATATTTTCTTCTCATACATGTCAGTCAAAAAATCATACAAACTGCAAGTATTTTTATGACTTTTATTGTTCAAAGAAAGACAGTTGTGTTAGCAAGAGAAAATTTGCAAAATGTTGCAAGAGAAGATTTTTAGTCCATGTCCAGTGTCCGGAAATCAGTTGTCAATCATCCATTCATATTCATGTCCTACGAAACAAAAAATATAATAATGCTTTTTCAATCATATGACGATTCTTTAATTGTAGAATATCCTTTAAAATATGAATAAATGAGATAGAGGGGTAAGAATTAGATGGGGTAAGTGAAAACTCGGGGCAGGCTTAAAATCTTAAACAATACATCTTTTTAGAAAACATTTCAACGTAATTTGAAGGAAATTTCTTCCTCCAATCTTTCTTCCTGTTATGCTTTGTTTTTATTTACAAAAAATTTGTGAAAGGAAATTTATTTTTTTTAGACCAATACTTAACCCTTGCATTTTAACTTGGTTCCTTTAACTAAGCTTTACAGAACCAGTGTGACTACTTGCTCTAATGTTGGGGCAATAGATGCACAAAACACACAAAATTTTAATATTTCCGACAAACAAAAACAAAACATATTGAATAAAGTTAATAAAAATAAAACTGTAAACCTTATTCTCATAAAGTAGCATATATGCTACCGGGGGATTTCCCCTACTTTCTATTTGTTGACAAATAGAAAGTAGGGGAAAACTCCAGGTAGTATATATGCTACTTTATGAGAATAAGGGCTAGCAAATAACAATGCAACATACTCGCTGACGTCACTTAACAAATAGAAAGTAGGGGAAAGCCCCAGGTATCAGTATGCTACTTCATGAGAATAAGGGTTAAATGTAGAACATAGGAAAAAGGCATATATACTCATGCTCATGCACATATAAGGCAGAGGGATGTAAGTGACCAAAAAACGATTCCGAGAAAAACGCGTTCAAAGTCTGGATCTTATGGGACCTTAAATGCTATTTTTGTTCTAAATCATGTTGGGTGGCAGCACCTGTTAGGGCTACCCCTAACATCTCTTGCACAATAGAGAATAGTGCTTTCCCTATCATTTGCAGTATTTATCTAGAAATTTTCAATTTTGTCACTTACACCCCTTTGCTTCTAAGTGCCTCAACAACATATTAAAAACGTATTTAGATTCAAAGTGGAACTATTTGATTTTGAATTCTTACTTCATCCGAATACGTAACAACTATTCTGAAGGCTAATAAAGTTGTTTTTTTATCTAGAAAAGTTTCCTGATAATAAAAGTACTTAAAAGTATAATTTTTGAAAAAGATCTTCTGGGAATGTTTAGCAAATCTTTTTGATTCTGATTTTTTTTTTTTTTTTGGGGGGGGGGGGTTTCTTATGACTTACATATTGAAGTCCTGTGACAAAACTTGTACTGTTTATAACAGGAGTTTACAAGCAAAATTTCTTGTATTCCTGGTAATGAATCTTAAATGTTTGAGAAAAAAGTACGCCATTTCATAATGTTATTTATTTGTTTTAATTTTTGTATGTGTGTTAATATGAATCCTGAAATAATTTAGGATTTCCAAAATCAAATGTGAAAAGGGTCAATAAAATTGTATAATTTTCTATTTCTTTTTATAGACATAGAGCCGTATTGATTGGGCAGTACTGTGAAGAGCAACTAATATTACAATACTAAAATAATATTTTTTTAATGACTAACAAAAAAATATAAAATTAGGACATTATCTCGAAATTGGTTAACTTTCCTGAATTTTTATTCCTGATAAATATATTCTTTCGCACAGACTCAATTTATTATACAAATACATATATTAAATTAAGAGTTTATAATCTGCAAATGAGGTCATAAACCAAAAAAATTGGGACACTAGTTTGAGTCAAGTAAGAAAAGAAGACAGAATAGTTTTTATATGTAGCCATGAGAGTTCTAAAAAACTGGAAATTGTATATTTTTTAATAAACATTGCTATAGAGCTGGGGTCTTCTGCTTCATAAATGTAAATTTAGATGAAAGAATAAAAATAATATTTCAATACCAATAGTAACTTTTTTTCTATTTCAAGTAATAGATCCAAGCGGATTTTGATTTTTTCACAGACATAATGGGAAATACTAAATTATTTAGATTTACGGCTGCAGGGTTAGACCAAACATATAGCTACAATGATAGAATCTATAAGCGCGTTTAAAGCTGAACTGGCTTTGTGAATATCATATCTGAAAATGAAGACCGTTGTGCATTTTCCAAATAAGACAAAAATGATAGACAGCGGTGAAATTAAACATTTCTTATTAACATTCATCACTTCAATACCAGTTTAAAAAGCTCCATCAACAGTTTAATATCATCAAGTCAATGGTCCTAAGGTTTTCCAATATCTTTACTTACCAAATAAATGTAACCTAACTAGCTACATAAGTTTCGAAGCTAGTTCAAGTAAAGACAGGAATTTAGGGCCTCTACTTCGTAAAAAGAACAACAAACAAAATAAAATCGTTTTCGGTTCCACATATTTGTCTCAATTAGTTTTCGGCAATGAATATCATAAATTCATAGTACAGGTAAAAATTTACAAATGAACGTCTCGATGATTGCTTACGAGCAGGTATATTGTCCTACTCGGACTAATTAAAATGCAATGGCCAATGAAATGCAATAGCAGAAATCACGCTGACTTTGACTTATATTTTTTTAAACATTTTTTAAAAAACTTCGTAGATTTTGAATGCACTAGTTAATAAATACTAATTTTATAGAAGATTTTAATAATAGTTTTTATGTATTTAATTTTATTTTTGGAATTTTTCTCTTCTTCTTTTTTCTTAAACATTGGATGTGCATGTATTACTAATTATGTCAAATTATAAATTCACGTTGAGGAATTTTGACATAGACCTAGAGCATATGTCAACAGGTTGATCGCAGAATGACGTCTAGTTGATCTGCGCAAGATATCGGTCGACTTTTTTTTACTCCTTATTGATATAAATTATACTTCTATTATCTTCTTTAAATACACCGGTAATATTATCTATTAACTTATTTATGTTATATTATTGTACTTCAACTGGAATCATTTCTATTGATGTGTTCAAATGTATCGAAAAAAAATTAGAACCTTTTAAAAAGTTGTTTATTATTTTTTATAGTGTTTTCAACATTTTATTAAATCACACTTTAAGAGAAAAGAAAGTGTCTGTCGAGTTTGGTGTGTCGAACTGTAGTTACCTCGAGTGTTTTTCTTTATCCCCAGGTCATAGGATCAAGCCTGGTAGCGTCGGTGGGTTTTCAAGATGCAGAAAATCGTCTGCGCCCATGTCGTATGATTATGCGGCATGTAAAAGATCCCTTGAGTAGACATTTGGCTTGGATTCTCTCGGCTAAATTAAATTCCTAGTGCAATTTGCATCAATTAGTGCTCAGGTGCCGCCAACTAAAGGGAAACAGAGCGTCAAAATTCTCAAAGTGGTAATGGCATCCGCCGACAGTGATGCTACTTGAAAGAATGGATGCCGATTTCCGGGGAATGCACTAGGTCTGCAAAGGTTAGTGACCACACGTAGCTCCATAACGGGAGAAAAAAAAATTTATTTCTCTATCGCAGAGAGTTCAAGATATCTAGAATCAATTGAACACTTCGTTGCTTCGTGTCACATCCGATTCCTCGTGAGGCGACTTCTTGTCAAAAAAGTACGCATTTGATTTTAATTAACCAATCTGTCCATTACAATTTTTTTCTTGACACCAATCGTTTGTAGATACACGCAGGTTACATTTGGTTATTGTTTGAAACCTTCTTCAATGCAGGACTTACCCGTTCATTTCCAGTAATGAGCAGGGTTGTTCCAGTTGTCAGCGTAAGCGTTCCAGTTGTAGGCATAAGGATAGGCAGCCCTTTGCGTGTTCCAGTTCCAGTTGCTGTAGCTCCACTGAGCCATGCTGCACACCACGAGGGCCACAACAATCAGGAGAGACAACTACGTCATAAAGGAAAATGGGTTTAGAACTTTTCGAAAGCTTACATTTTAAACAGGGAAAAAGGGGGGAAAAGGAATTGTTCGATTTCTGATGGACCTCTTAATGTTTTTGATTTTCAGTAAAAATTAGCAATTGTTTTGGTTACACATTGCTCAAAAGACCTTTGCTTTTGCTCGAAAGGCCCTATATTTTTAGTATAAAGTGCGAGACACACTTCACACTAAAAAAAGTAAGAAGAAAAGAAAAAAGTAATTGTATAGTAAAGTTTCATAATTTAAAAAAATGAATTGAAAATATTTTCTGACTAGTAATTAATAAATAATAATTTCTGCAAATTTAGAAAAATTGTGTCGAATGTGTAAATGCAGCGTTATTAGACCAAAATTTCTTAAGAAAATTACCCATAATGCATCAAAGAATTAAGAATTATAACGTTCAAAGAACTCCGAAAGACATGCACACCCTTTAAATAAATTAAAATACACAAAAAAAAAAAAAAGCTTTTCATCCCTTTAGTGGGGTCGATAAAATGAGGACCAAGCTTGCTTGGGCACTAAACACTGTAGGTTCCGCGTCAGGCCGACCACTTGACCGGAACATCTACTTTTGCACCCCAGTGTCCTCGGTCTCGAAAACTGGGATGGGCACCAGGCCATGGCCCCCAAAAGGACTGCCGCGCCACTGAGTTTAGTTTTAGTTTAGTCATAATGAAAAAAAACTGAAATAGTGTCTTTAAAAGCAAAACTAAATAATCGCAAAGTTATGTCTATGCTATCAAAGAGGCAGTTATAACAAAGGTGTCGATTCGGTGTGGCCTTTTCATTGAAGTATAAAATAATAATAACAAAACAAAATTTAATCTTTAAACAGCTACGCTGTTGTAATTTCTACTTTAGATCCAGAATTTTTTTAAAATAATCCTTCTACCTCTGTTGAAATATAGCATAATTGAATTACCCCCATTGAGAAATAGTCCAGGTTGCCCCCCTTTTTGCGACAAAACAACATCGTGGTGCAACGCATAATTTTCAACGTTCTAGTCCTTAATGCAGTGGATCGGCGTTTTTAAACCTGCTCATTTTTACGGAACCATTTTGGCAATGTAAGCCTAATGTCCGTGTTCTAATATTTCATAAGAATGATTATTTTGCAGTCAATATTTACAGAAACGAACATTGCTTAAATGTACATTACATTGTTAACCTCAATCAAATCTACCAAAAGTTTTATTTTTTGTTAAGAGAGAACTTGCACAATAAACGCTCTTAATTTTTTCAAGGTTTCGCGGACCCCAAGAGCCTTGTTCATCAGCCGATTTGAAACCTGTCAGACACCCGAACCGCCGATATGAGCGTTCGGATTGGTTGAGGAAGCCTTTGATCTGTAGTTTGAAGGTTCAAATCGGCTGGCGAATAAGACCGCTGCGAGTAGAGCAAGATCTTCAACGAAGTTTCTTGTTTACTTCAGTTCCTTCTAATGCAATGAATATTTTTAAAATGATGCTTTTCCCACTTACTGCAAGCCGGACATTGTGAAGTTAAAGCATAAATCAAATTAAACCATAAAATGAAAAATTACGTCACACAGATTTTTTATTTGTTACAAAATAAATTAAATAAATAGATAGCAATAATCATGGTGACGGAAAGGGGGAAAAATGTGAATTTTTCTTATGAAATTAAAACCTATAAATCAATGAATTTTAAAAAGAAGAAAAATAACGGAATCAATTAGAGATAGTGCATCCAATCAAGATAGTGCACCCATGAGTTAATGGTTCCAAACAACATTCATTCTATTCATCAAAGAATCTAGTCCATCGAAAAAGGGATGATAGCAAGAGGAATAAGCCTTTTAAATAAAAAGCATAATTAGAAAATTAGTTTCTTTAAAAAAATAGAAGAAATATATATATTTTTTTAATTGGAAGAACAATTTTTTCCGGAAAGGAAAAAAATAAGAAGAAATAGATACCGCTTTTAGTTGTAATCGTAGTAATAGTAATTTCAATAAAATATTATTTTATGTTTAAAGTACTGAATCCTTCGAATATTGTGACAAAAAGCCAATGAATATAAAATGTTTACCCTTGTGCGATAGGCTGAAAATAGTTAGGTTTAGTATAAGGTTCAGGTTAATAGGTTTTTTAATAGCCTATGGTATATTCAATTTTTAAATATTATTTGTTATAGTTAATAACACATTTTGTGTAACATTAAAATATTGAACCGCTTTTAAAGTATAATGTTTCCCGAAAATGCAAACACTCAATGGTGAATTGATCGTATATGAAACTAAAATTTTTTAATCCAACGTTTTTAATTTAATTGCTGACATTAGTTTAAGTGCAGTGTATTTTTTAACTTTTTCTTTGGATATTTTTGCATATTTTAAGGTGTAGTAAAGGAGATTATAAGCTGAAATTTTGCTAAGTTTTCAAGTGGTTTAGATATTCTTAAAACATATTCAATTTTCATCAACTTAAAATAAAATCATTACTCACCAAGAAGTTCATTTTCGTAAGTACTCGCTGCAGGAGATGAGTTTGAGATGTCAGTAGATCATCCCCTATTTATACCCCAAAATCGGAAAAAGAAGACACCGGGATCGAATGTTGCCGAAGAAAAATAAAACCGCCGATATCCTCAAGGTGACAGATTTCAAGGTGGCCAGAAAATTCTAATACTGAAAGATAGGTTCTAAAATTCACAAAGGGCGTTGGCAAATATGTTTTAATTATTATTTAATATTTTCCTTCCACGTCAAAGCAATTCCTTATTCTTGTTTCTATTTTATACTTTTCAAAGACATATTAAGTACTTTTCTTTCACCTTTATTTTTAGTTTAGATAACATTTGCATTATCTTTCGAAATGTGAACATGGCAAAGATGAATTTGATACAACTTTAGAGAATTATCTGTCACATATATTAAATGAATAAAACTTACCGATAGTTGGCATTGTTATTTTTCATAATTATATCAAAGGTAACTTTTCCCAAGCCAAGTAAGTTATTTTTAATTTATTCACAGCAGATACCTGAAGATTTTGTGCTTCACATCTCCAATATACCTACAGTAAAACCTGTAAAGTTGACCACCTTTGACTGCTTTTGTCAGGAACGGAATTATCCCTATATTATGTAGTTTACGGAAACTTTTGTAACTTGACCAGCTATCTTGAACACCTGTCTATGTTTATCACTTATATACACGGGGTCATTCATAAATGATGTCACGCTTCAAGGGGGGGAGGGGTAGCAAGAAGTGTGACATCGTACATTTTGATTTCTATAAAAACATTTAAAATCAGCAAATTAAACCTATTTTATGTTACTGTAATACAGCATGACATGTGAAAAAAAAAAGGGGGGGGGGGGTAGGTGGGAGTGTGACATTTTGTGACAAAGGGGAGAGGGGGTCAAATATATTGAAAAAAAAAAGTGTGACATCATTTATGAACGGTCCCTAAGTACCGGCACTGCAATTTCTCAGTTAAATTGAAGTAGTTTACTGCAATCAGTTTGATTTTCACAATGAGATAGTTTAAAATATATAGATTCATAAGTAGTATTTTCCCTATTTTATAATAATATTTTATAACAACTTTTTCCTAGGTAAATCTACTATTTCTTTGTAAATTTAAGATCAGCAGAGGCTATGTATATTGTTGGTGTTTAATTTCACGCGCCCTAACGGGGCAGACTACGGAGTGCTTAACGAAATGTGTGTGTGCTAAGGGATCATTCATAAATGATGTCCCGCTTCGAAGGGTGGGGGTTCGGGAAATTGTGACAAAGTGTGACAAGGGGAGGAGAGGGGGTAACAAGAAGTGTGACATAATGCATTACGCAACATAGCGTGACAGGGTGGTCCGCTGAAGTGTGACATATTGTGACAAAGGAGAGGAGGGGGTCAAATATATGGGGGAAAAGCGTGACATCATTTATGAACGGCCCCCACCCAAACTTGGGTGAGAGTATTAAAAAAAACCCTTTGTAAGTTGACCGCCTAATTTTTACTATGAAATTTATTTATTTATTTTTGAAAAGATAAACATAACTTTTCCTGGATAGTTTTTATGCTATAATGTTATACTAGTACGTGTCTGCTCTGCGTGGTGGCACTGTAACTGTAAAGCTTGTCTTAACTCCATTATAACTTAACCAATGGAAAAACTACTATGAGTATTCTTTTATTTTTTACATAAATTTCTTCTATCTGTGATAGCCATTTTGAATAATTGTGTATTTTTAGGAAAACTCTACCATAAAATAAGCAACTCACATAATTAATAAGATATTTATCTTATTAATTTACTTTAACTAAGTACTTTAATTTTAAAGTTGCATAATGCATTGGAGTTGCAGGTTAAGTTTATCTAATGAAATTTTAGATAATTGTGAAATAAAATAGTTAATTACTATTTTAAAGTAAAATAATACATTAATACAAGAAGCTATACTGAAAAGTACTATAATTAGTTAAAAAGAAATGAACGCATTAGTATAAGAATATGAAAAGAAAAAAAAATCATCCCCACCTTCTTTAATTTGACCACCTGTTCTAAGTTGACAACTAAAGTGCTGCACCGCAAGTGGTCAACTTACACAGGTTTCACTGTATATACAAATACAAACGTTAATTCCAATACAAAAGTGACGACCAGAAACGGGCTCTAGGCACAGTTGGGCTGGTCTTAGTCAATTTTTCAACCGCCCCCCTCCCCCCCGCAATGAAGATCAAAAGTTCTTTTAATACAATTTACCCCACCGCAAATAACAGTAGCATCCGGTAAACTATCCCAAATGGCAATCTCAGGGGGTCCCCTAGAAGGCATCATGTATCCGGTACCTGATTAATTTCCGATCTGGCCACGATACGAAGAACTCGGTTATCCAACGTGTCAGATTTGATTTTTAGTTTAATTAATTAGAAAATGTTCTGAAATATACGTAAGTTACAGACTTCATATTTGGAAGCTGTAGGATGTTTGAAAGAATATTATAAGATGTAAATATTAGTAAAACAAATAATAAAAGATTTTACAAGATTAACAGGTTGCACAGATCAGAACCATATATCCGGTATGGATCCGTCAGACAAGAACGCCGGATATCCGGTTCAAAGCCCATCATTTAATGACCAAAAATTTTTACGAATTCTGTCCTAAATTGTATCTTAATTATTCTTTTAACCGACTCCTAGCCCTGTAATTGTTTTTGTTTCCTCTAAAACTTTTGCAACCACTCATCTACTGTTAGCGTTATAGAAATAAATCCACGATAGTTAATGCTGTCGTGATAACATAATACACTGAATTTCTGAATGTCAGATGCTGCTGCTAGTTCGCTTCTGGCCTTCCCTTGTTACGCAAAAGAACACTTCTGCTTTAACAAGCATGTTCTATCCAACGTTTGAATAGAAGGTCGAGATCTTACTTCCTGATGCTGCACTATCTTCGAAATGATTTTTGATATCTTTTTAACTTTACCAGATCAAACAATGTGCAGTAGTTTCTGCTTGTGATTTACATTATTTGGACTCACATCTTTTTTTTTTTTTTTTTTCGTTTTTATGGTTTTAAAAGCGTTTTTTTTTCTTTTTGTTTATAATAGACATTAGGTTAGCATTTTTGATAAATTTATTACTTTAGTAATATTTTTCTGTAATATATTTTAATGACATTTGCCAATTAATATCTTCTAATTGATTTTGAAATTGAGAAATAAAAATGTGACGAAACAATGTTGTTGACATCTTTTTCAGTTAATAATATACTATTTTCATGCATTGTTTTGTAACAGTATTTCTTCGAGTACGGTCATCCCACCAACTTATAAACTCAGCCAGCAAATAACTTTCAAAAATAGACGAGAATTCCTTCTTATGTTATAAGTACTTAGCCCAATAAAGTATGCCGCAGCGGGATAATTTTTATAAAGTCTGAAATCAATACCTTTTTAGTGGCCACTTCCCGATCGGGTATTGAATAAGGTTTTAAGTATGAAAAATCAAAAAGAAAAAAAAATCTATTTTTTGACATACGATATTAGCTTTAAATTGAGTAACAAGTGGCAATGATTTTAAACATTGTTCCCCACATCCGGTATGTTCCAATCATTTTTGGCGGAAATTCTTATTTTATTTTTGCTATTAATTTTAGAATTGTAAAGCAACCGGTATGTTAGACTAAAATAATGACATACACATTTGAACTTATTCAAAATAACAATTCTTTATATACTTTATAGTACTGATTTTTTTTGTGTATGGACAAGAAGCAGAAATGAAAACGTAATGAACAAAAAAATGTTACTTTTTATTCCGTATCAAAATCAAAAGTATTAGTAGTAAATTTTTTTCGGTAAATTTCACATAAAGAACTGTTAGTAGAGGAATTCAGTCTAAAACTATGCCGAGTACATTGTATTTCTCCGTGATTTCAGGCAAGCCCTGTAAAAAAAATGTTTTGAGATTTTTTTGTACAATAAAATGTATAAAGTACATAAATAAAATATAGTGTAGAAAACGAACTCATACATAAAGTATAATTTGATGAAAAGTCTATTAGAATTATGTAAGATACTTCAAATTTTGTCTTTATTTAGAAAGAACTTCAATTTTTACTGTCAAAGGCAACGTAGTTACTTTGTGTTCTGTCACATTTAGTCGTTCTAAAAACTAACTTATGCTATTTACAGCTATTACTGACTATTTATCTAATTTATTGTGAATACCTAATCAAAATTAGAATTCAAATGCTGTTTTAGAGAGATTAAAGAATATTTAAGACTTCAAGTTTCTGCTCGCCGTGCACCTAACCAAGGCTGAACTTGATCCAGTTAACTGTAGAGTTAAGGTTACGATCACTTTCAGCTTTGATCTAACAAACGAATGGCTGCATAAATTTTGTATTGAAATGGTTACTTCTGAATCTGCAGTCGATGGCATACATTGACAAATCCATTACTTGTCGAAATTTGCAATGAAATTGCATACTTCGGAGTAGCAAGAATCTTGTCTTCAGTTTGCAAGAAAGTAGAACGAGAGAAATAGTTACTTTTTCCGCATATCTTCATTTTCTTGCGCAAGAGAAATTAAATTGATTACTTTTAGATGTTGTTTGTTATGCATTGATGAAGCCAGGGATTATGGCATTGCTTGAAATTTTGCAGTTTCTGTCTAAAATACCTGTGCATGCGGGGGGTTTTTTTTTTTTTTTCTTTTTGCAAAAATTTCTTAAACAACATCGGTTTTTGTCATTGCATACCACTTTCTTCAAGTGAACATCTCAAGTACAATAGGACTGTCACTTTAGGCAGAGGTAAATTTAGTCTCTGACGGCGTCGATATTGTACCTATCACAGCATTCAACTCAGCCATGCTCAAGACCATCAATAATGGAAATCTTCTAAAGCTGTTCTTAAATCCCTCAAATGTTGCGCCGCAAGGATTATTGTTACAGTTATGAAGCAACTTTATAATAGAGTTTTGCAATGTCATAGATTACATGACTAAAAATAAATATATACAGGAGTGGCAGTCCTTATCTCTCGCTTTATTGCATGCCCTTTAAAAGTAGTGAAGTTTGTTGAGTTTGTTTCTAATCTTTTCAGTGATACAGTCGAGGAACTACACCACTGGAAACATCAGAAACTGGACGATGAAGGACGGCGTCCCCCTCATCTTTTCATTTTGACTCAAGCACCCTCCATTTTTTTAAAATTATTATTTTAATTCAAGCGTCTCCCATTTTTTCTTCTATTACTACAACACTGACACTGCGTATAAAAAAAATTGTATTTCGTTACGTTTTGTACTATCGTTTTGACAAATGCAGTGGATTTTCCATGACGAAAAATTTGCTGATCGTACAGAACACATAACCCTCTAATTAAGTTATGCCCTTATAGGTGCTTTTTTTTTATCAAAAATAATTTTCCATCCAATTCAATCGTTGTATTTGAATACGGAACAGAAATGTCACGTGACTGCTAAAGGGAAAATGTACTACAAAAGCAGATATACACATACTAAATGATAGATTGACACAAAATTGCAAAAATATTTTATCCAAGTATTTTGGGTTTACAAGGAACCACTTTTTTAAAGCAGGAAAAGTTTTGAGCTTCAGGCAATAAGAAGCATCCACAAACTTGGAACTTTAAGATATAGACATTAATTTCAGTGATTTCATCCCCATTTCACATGAGCAAAACTGAAAGGTCAAATGACCAAGGACCTTTCAATTTCTTCAATCAGCGGAAGAAAAGAGATACCGGAATGCTTACGGTTTGCGCCGGTAGCTCTTTATACAGGTATTGGTTTTTCAAGACTTGTTCATGTGACTTTGATTATCCTCGGCTCCGCCCATTTCTTGTGTCTAGTCTAGTTCTTCATGGTCTATAATGGTCACAAATATGTTTTATTTTTGACTACTATTTGGTGTCAGAAGCTCAACGTTTCTTCTGCAGAGGACAAAGGGTTCCTTGTAGGGATGTAACGAATATTCGCCAATTTGGCTGAATGTGGATTAGATAATATTCGACCTGTTCGAGTACTACTGCCGAATACTTGTGCTAGTAACATTGAACAGGAAATGAAGAAACCTGTAGATTTTAAGCATTTTATGTTGCATTACAGTTTTTGCAAAAGAAGACAGTGAATTGTCATCAATAAGAATACATTTAAGATTAGGGATCATTCATAAATAATGTCACGCTTTGAGGGGGGAGGGGGTTTTGTGAAATTGTGACAAAGTGTGACAAGGGGAGAGGAGGGGGTACCAAGAACTGTGACATCATGCATTATGTACCATAGCGTGACATGTGACAAAGGGGGGAGGGGGGTCCGCAGCAGTGTGACATATTGTGACAAAGGGAGGGGGGAGAGGGGTCAAATATATGGGAAAAAAGCGTGACATCATTTATGAACGGCCCCTTAATTACTTCATTTGTTTAAACATTGTGTTTAACTCTTGCTTCTTGGACCAGGCTAGTACCGACCCTGCTTCTCTCAGTTTGAGA
Source organism: Octonoba sinensis (assembly GCA_038502835.1). Classification (NCBI taxonomy): domain Eukaryota; kingdom Metazoa; phylum Arthropoda; class Arachnida; order Araneae; family Uloboridae; genus Octonoba; species Octonoba sinensis. The sequence goes on from CM076604.1 coordinate 71,245,232, forward strand.
TTTAAAAAAATAATAATGAAATAAAAAATGTAAGAGAAAAAGCGATTCTGAGAAGAGTGATGTAGCGAGGGGAGGGAATAAGGGCCCTTAACCTTATCTCATCATGAAAAATTTCTCTTTGCGATATTTTGACAAAGAAACACAGAAAAAGGAAAACACTCATATGCTTACCTTTATTCGAAATGGATTATTTCTTCCACAGGTAGGTAAAGGCTGGGTCATAAAGGCCATGGCTGTATACATATGGATAGGCCGCATGATGATCGTAGTAAGGGGCATAGTAAGGCCACTGCCCTAAGACGCATACCACGAGGGCCACCAACACCAAGAGGGCAAACTGCAAATTGAAACATTGAGCAATCAGCATTTAACTTTGACACGTGAGAGAGTTAACAAGATCCTTCACAAAACTTGAAAATAAATCATTCCCATTTTTACAGATTTAGTCACAAACCAGAGATTTGGAACAGAGAATGGAGCAGGAACGCCGAGCAGTGGGGAAACGAATTTTTGCTTGAAGCAGGATTCGCTTTTGCTTCAAACAAAAATTTCCGTGCTCAAACCGGAGCACGGAAATTTAGTGATCCAGTGAGAGCACTTGGGAGATAGTGACCACAACATCATAAGATTTGAAATTATTCTAAAGACAAATAGAGATCAAAATAATAGGTTAGTTCCAAATTTTAAAAAGGCTAATTTTAGTTTGATCAGATCTGAACTTATTGATGTGTTTAAGGAAGGGCTAATGCATGGAAACGTTGAAGAACAGTGGGCTGATTTTAAAAATAAAATAAATACAATAGTTAAAAACCATATCCCATTTGTGCAAAAAAGGAAGTTGCGTAAATTATATCCTATGTGGTTTAATAAGGAAACTAAAACAGCTTTAAAACAGAAACAGAGGACATTCGGTATATTCAAGCAAACGGGAAAAAGAGAACATAAGATTGAATATAATAAATCAAGGAAAAGATACAAATTCATTAGCAGCAAACATAAATGCGAATTGGAGCATAAGCTTGCAAATGACATCAATATTAATCCGAAAAGTTTTTTCGCATATGCAAATGGTAACAAGAAAGCGGACACACACTTAGGCCCACTAATCGACAGTCAGGGCAAGATAGTAGATGATGATTTAGAAATGGCAACTATGTTAAATGAATTTTTTGCAACTGTATTCAGTAGGAATTTTAACTGTGATAGCGCTGTTGTGGAAAATGCTAACAGTGAGGGAATAAATGATCTTAAATTTAATAGGGAAGAGGTTATTTACCATCTAAGGAATTTAAAACCTTTCAAAGCTCCTGGGCCTGATTCTATCTATCCAAAATTTTTAACGGAGTGTGCAGAGGAGATGGGGGGTGTGTTATGGTCTATATTTGAATGCTCTTATCAGTCAGGAACAGTGCCGATAGATTGGAAATTAGCAAATATTACTCCTCTGTTTAAGAAAGGATCCAAGAGTGAGCCAGGGAATTATCGTCCAGTTAGTTTGACATCAGTTATTTGTAAAATCTTTGAGACCATGCTAAAGACTCATATAACTGAATTTATTGAAACAAAAGGTTTGCTAGCACAAAATCAGTACGGATTTAGGAAGGGAAAATCTTGCACGACTAATCTTTTAAATTTTTATGATGTAATAACAAAGGAGTTAGACCGCAATAATAGCATAGATGTAGCTTATATTGACTTTCAGAAAGCATTTGATAAAGTTCCACATAAAGCTCTGCTACTAAAATTGAAAAGATTCGGTATTCAGGGTCATACATTTGAATGGATTAAAAGTTGGTTAATCGGGAGAAAGCAACGAGTGCAAATCAAGGGTAATAGTTCTCGATGGATAGAAGTAGAAAGTGGTGTTCCACAAGGTTCTGTTCTTGGACCACTCCTATTCATAATATTTATTGATGACATAACTCAGGGTATACTGGGCAAAGTTAGTATATTTGCTGATGACTTAAAAATAATGGGAATTGTCAACACAGAGGAACAAATAGAACGATTTCAAACAGATTTATCACGAATATCGGAATGGGCTGCTAAGTGGGGTATGTCATTTAATATTAAAAAATGTCAAGTTCTACACATGGGTCATAAAAATAAATGCGCAGCATATAACTTGCAAGGACAACAAATTAAATCAGGGAATACTGTAAACGATTTAGGTGTAGTGGTTTCTAGTGATCTTAAAATGGGGTATCAATGTAGAGAAGCAAGTAATAAGGCAAATAGAATGTTGGGGTATATTAAAAAACATGTTTCGTGTAAATCAAAAGACGTTATTTTGCCATTGTACAGAGGACTGGTTAGGCCACATCTAGAGTATGCAGTACAATTTTGGTCGCCATATTTAAAAAAAGATATTGACATGTTAGAAAAAGTTCAACGCAGGGCTACAAAAATTATTAAAGGAACCTCAGGTATGGCTTATGAAAACAGATTAAAGAAATTTAACATGTATACGTTACAAGAAAGAAGGAAACGGGGAGATTTGATTCAGTTGCTCAAATTTATAAAGTTAAATGAAACAGAAGGTTTACAATTTTCTCATAGTAATAGGACTCGGGGAAATGGATTGAAATTATTTAAATCACAATTTAAGAGGGAGTGTAGGAAACATTGCTTTTTCAGTAGAGTTGTCGACGATTGGAACACTTTGCCATCGCACATTGTTAATTCTAAGGATGTTAAATCGTTTAAGGAAGGTTTGGATCGTCACTGGGGGATTGTGTGTATTGTATTGTATGTTTCCCTATGTTTTGTCGTGCTCCTATTTAATACATTAAGTAAATAGAAATGATAAGTAGTGCCATGATTCCTATTGAAAATATTTGGAGCACAGAGTGGAGTATGAGGAGAGTTGGAGCAAATATTTTGAAGTCTGAGCGGAACAACTCAAAAAGTTCTTCCTCCAAGCTTGTTAAAAATAATGTTTGCTTTGTGAATATCTTCAATTATAAAGGTCTGAAAGCAATAAAATTTATTATTTCGGCTAATTTAAGTACTCTGAATTCATTTATTGCTTCCAAAAATACGGCATTCCAATGACAATTTTGAAGTTAGTGTTCATTTTATTACGAATACACCCCTTTATAAAAATTATATTTTAAAAATTTAAGAAAGGGTTTTGATGGATGTCGATTGACACCTTACTTGTGTTCCTAGCGCACTCACGATGGCTGAGTAATTACAATTGTTTCTTTCTTTCTTGCAATTCTTTTTTTTCGTTTTAGCACATTACTAAGTATGAATAATTTGGAGTCTAACTAAATGCTTAAGATCTGACGCCATGAGTGATGAAACATTTATTAATACTAATATACGCCATCGTTGGCAATGTCCCAAATCGGACAAAACGTTTTCTGATTTCCTAATTTGGATTAAAGGGAAACCTTACAAACATTTGCTCCAATAATCCACGACATGAATTTCTTAGTGAATAACCCGTCTGAGGCTGGCTGTGATCGTCCAAAGGGCAGAGCGATTCAATATTTGTATAAACTTCTGCGACTTCCGATTAACCTGATTCCACAAATATACTTATGTATCATACTAGCGTATTAAGCAGTTGCCTATGTAGATGGATAATTTTATAATGGAGATATACTACTCCTGAAAAAAGTTCGTTCCAAAAAGAGGACCATTCAGGACAGAATATTTAGACCTGTTGCTCCCAAAACATAATTCGTACACAAATGTAGAAATGCAAATCGAAAATATTTTCATGAGAATATTCTTCAGAAGTTGCAATTTTTGGAATAATTGAGAATATTCTCTCTTAAAATCCAACATTAAATTTTGTGAACATCATTAATACCATAAAATAATATTAAACTAGCTGATCCCTCGCAAAACGTCTGCGGGCTGTAAGTTCAACAATCAAACTTCGCTGCTCCTTCTTCTAACCATTTTCAAATCGTGAGAAACGCTTTAAAATTCGAAAGGCTTAAGAAAAGGTTGCTAGATATAAACATGGGAATGATCGCTTGATATAAACAAACTAAGGTGTTGCCACTCCAAAAAATCTAAAATCGAAAATTGAGTTATGAATTTAAATGCTTTTTTAAGAAATAGAAATAAATCGTTAAAGTCCGTACGTTACAATATTAAATACAATTATTAGGCTACTTTTCTATTCATTTAACAAATAACAAATTTTTAAATATCAGTTTGTTTTTAGCATAATGTCAGTATCATATCGTAACGCAAGATTGAATCGTAACTGGTCCACGTTAAGTGAAATATATATATGGATTGCTGTTCAAAATATGTAAGTAACATTATTATTTTGGGGTACAATAATAATTTCATCTTGAAGAATTTTCTCTGAACAATGTAAAAGATTTTGCTCAGTTGAATAAATGCTTTGTAATAAAGCAGTTGAGTAAATACACATCAATTAAAGGTAAATTTAAATGACTTCTAAATGTAATGTTAAGAAATAATTGAAGGGTTGAAAGATGTTGCTAAAAAAAACTTTTGTAATTCTATTACTTTAATTAAACTATAATTGAAAATAAATTATAATTAAACACGAGTAGTTCAAAATTAATCAATTAATTTTAAGAATATTACTTTAATAAATTCATTTGCATCAAAATTTTACATAAAAAGTCCCAGAATTATTTCTAAAAGCAATACCTTATTTTAAAAAAACACCTCAAACTTATGTAATAATAATTCTGAATGTTTTTGAACAAAAAATGTAAATGTTTAATTTAGCTGTGTGAATAAATATTTAACTTGCAGAATAATATTTGACCCCCCCCCCCCCGCGTTTTTTATTGATACAATTAATTTATTGCTTTTTCTGCAAATATTTTAAAGTTTCTTCTTAATAACTATTTACCATTGTACCATGTATTGCTATAATGCCTATATAAACATAGGCGAATACAGAACAGTTAAGAGTCATTTTCTGTTTTTCAGCCGATTTTCTTACCGTTTTCTTTTCTTTTATTTTTTGTTTGGTGGCTATTGAAGAGTTTTAGTGATATCAATAAAAAAATTTCGGAAACAGTTTATCATTAATTAATTATTTCCCCTTTACTTTTGTCAGGCAAGCCTCATTTATAATTGTAAAGGTATACTGTTGTAAATAGGAGATGGCAACATGTCTTCGTTGAGTAAATTATTGGATAATAAATATAAAGCTCATTGTTGAAAAGAGTTTGTTGCCACTAAGCAGTAATATTAAAAGCGATTATAATAATATTTTGAGTGAAGACTTCTCTGAAACAGTAGAATGAAAAATGTGAATGGAAGCAAATATTAAGTTTTATACAGCTGCCACTCAACATAGTACGAAATCAGCAGAAGTACAAGCGGCTACACAAATGGCCCTGCGGGGACAGTGATTTACGACACATATATAAACAGCATAGCGTTTTCAATGCCAAGTTTTAATTATTACGGCCGAATTTTAACTGTCGGGAGAAGTCTAGTTATAATAAATAAGTTTTAGCAGAATATTCCCCAAAAGATTATTACCGAGAAGACAAATGTATGAAAAAGAAAAAGTTTAGTCAAAAAATGTCGAAATATTGAATTTAAAAATATCGAAGTTTAGCTGAAGAACAGCTCACTCTACAGTAAAATTATTCTTGCATCAAAGGAACTTATTGAGATAAACCAAGAAATAAAGCTTTAAATATTCGCATACAATATTGAATGCATTTAATATTGATTTGTCGTCGTTCAAGCAAATGTCACTAGCAAAACGCTAGTAAGTGTAGTTCAAAATGATAGCTTTTACGGTACGGTGAATTTAAACCTTTGTGTCGTAATTGAATAGTAAAAATTACTTTAAAGTTCCCTAATTCCTACAGTAGGTTTACTGATTGATGAATCAAATGGCATTAAGAAATCGAATATCAATTATTCATCATTGTAGAAAAATCTTCAAAGGAAAGCAGAGATGTTTGGCCATTTAGGATACAGATGGTGTACATCAGTACATAATTCACAGAAAATTCTAATGGGTATTATCTTATGCCTGAATTTTTAGAGCTGTGAGACATTTTGTTTCTAAGTTGTTGCAGCTTGACTCTTTCGGAAGATGCAACGTAAAAAGTCTTAATTTATTGTTGTAAAAATGGGTTCAAGATAGATTTTTTAACAGAATTTCAGCATTGCATTCTGTTGTGGCATTAATAAGGTTTGAAAAATATTCTTTGGGGTCAAAAATTTGAGCCACATCATAATTTTACGTGGATGAATAAATTGAGCATGTACTCTTTTACTTAGTATGCCATCAATATTAAAATAATTATACTTTTTTAATTGTAAAATATTTTCAAAATGCGAAGTTATTGAAGTGAAGAATAATAGAATTAACTCAAAAAGATTAGCTCAAACTTCACTGTATACGTAACTAAAGAGCACACACAACTAACAATCCAACAGGTATGCACAGCGAGAAAGATTTCAAATGCTCCTCTAAAAATTCAGACAAACCATTGATTTAAAAAATGTATGTAGACCCAGAGTATTACAACCATAATGCATACATGTCAGTGTAAATTTGGACGTATAGTAACACTACATCAAAGTTACTTACCAGGTACTGCATGGTTCAGATAATTGTTCTCACAACTGCAGATGAGAGTATGTCTAATGCCAAACGATGCATCGTTTTATACATAGCGACGAAAAAAAACATCCGCGTGATAACTATATGTGAAGGTTAGCCATCTTCACACTTTAATAAGTGGACAGCATACAAAGGTGTGGTATAGAGTGAAGCGAAGGCACTCCAACAACCAAATTAGGAACGACAAAAAAGGTCAAGTCATAATTACAGTTCGTGTTTCGCATTCACTGTAATCTTTTGTAAAATGTAGTTGTTGTGCTTGGTAAACATAAATCAGTGGCATTATCCTGGCCTTGATATCGGAGTCATTAGAGTGGATACATGGGTTTAGCCAATTATATTAAGTAAATTGCTTTGTTCACGAAATGCGTAATTTTGTTTCACTGTTTTGTGTGTGGTTGCAACAATTCATCTTCCATTACAAGTTATTAATAATATAAAATGCTTCAATTCACGTGATCCGTGAAAGATGTAATCGTGTTCCTAAGACTGTAAGTTATCTTGATTTGTCCTTGCTCTCTGCGAGCATTTACATAAAGAAAATTTAATCCAGCACTAAACGAGCGTACTACAACATCGATTTTGTTGTAGTAGTAAGATAACTGTTACCTTTTAACATTGGATGTACAAATTATTACAAATAACCTTTCTTTTTTTTTTCTGTTTTTCCTGCTGAAAAATAAAGAATGTGTTCAGAATCTTAGCTGTTTTTTCGATTAAGAGATAGGGGGAAAATGTATTTCTGGAGTTATCATTTTGGAAAAATATTTAATTTTCGCGTCCGTGAACACTAATGTTAAGTATTTTTAAACTGCTCAGAAATATTCCTGAAATAATCAAATAAAATAAATTCTCCAATGTGCGTGCTGTACTTCAAATTTCCTCTTATATAAAGTGTGTGAATCAAATCCGCCTGTTAGATCGCAAGTTATAAAAGGTTTATCCTGTAGCCTAATGTTAAACAGTTTTTTTATATGTGAAAAACTGAACAAAAGCAGTTTAAAAAAAACCACACACATGGGACTGAGGTATACTGGCGACAATTTTTCAAAAAAAAAAAAGTTTTGTTCAAATTGTATTATTTCCTCAAAAGCTGACGGGTACGAGGGTATATATAGACAGACCAATACACATTTTCCCCATTTCAAAAGCCAAAAACCTTTCTTCATTTTTTCTTTTGCAAGACTTTAAAAGAAGTCGTCACAAACGACTTCTTTTTAACAATCACAGCGCCGTGCGGCAGTCGCAGGTGACGCAGAGGCGTAGCTAGAGGGGGCAAGGAGGGACAGCTGTCCCCGGGCGCAGCGTCAAGGGGCGCCAAATTAATGCAAATTTATTTTATTTAAAATATTTATTTTATTAAAAATTTATTTTATTTTTAAATGCGAAAAGAAAATTATTTGTTTTGAAGAGGTGTGAATATGTTCGACAAAAAAGTGGGAGCACCACAAATCATATCGGGAATGAGCAATGCAGCACAGGAGTGCGTGGGAAATCAGGCAAATAATTTTGCAAAGCCAAAATGTCCCATTTTTTTCCCTTAAAAGTGAATGGTCGCTAATAAAAATGAAAGTTAAAAGAGCTGCTTTTTAGAGCTTTTTTATCATTTAGGAAGTATAAAAGTTTTTTTTTTTTTTTTTAATTTCCTTTAGGGGCACCTCTAGGCCCCCAGTGGCCCGAGGGGGGGGGGTCTCAAAATCTTCATTTGTCTCCGGGCGCTGAAAACCCTAGCTGCGCCTCTGAGGTGACGTTCTTTTATTTATTTATTTATTTATTTATTCAAAAAAAAAAGAGAGAAAGGGACATGCACACTACAGACAAATCCATTTACAGTGATGCATAAATAACAATACAACAATAGAAAAAAATAAGGGATTAAGAGTTTAAAAGCTCACGACATTTAGACTTAAAAACGGTAAGAGACTTATCAAAAATGTCCAAACCCGCAGAAAACTCATTAAAAATTCTATAAAATTTATACAAGGAAAAATTACCAATATAATTATGTTTTACAAAAGGAATGACAAACAAATTGTAATTTCTAAGACACCTAGTTGGTACATTAATGCGGATAGAAGACAGGATATCATTACAGTCAATCTCATTATTAATAACTTTATAAAAAAAGAGTAAACAACAAAGATCACGACGAGATTTCAAACTTGGAATATCAAAATAATCACGGAGAAAGGAAGAAGAAATATTCCGTACATACTCTCGATTGGACTTGAAATAACTTTTAATAACTGTTAGTACGGTCAGCGTCTTGCGGGTACTGGTACTATATTGTAAATGTAACAGCCAATCACAAAAATTAATAAGCGACAGGCATAGAAAAAGCAGTGTTTAAAATTAAAAATGCGTCGACAACTGTGAGAACCCGCACAAATAGAGAAATTCAACGTTGAGTAGCAATTTTAAGCAATTGCTTGCAACTACTTGAAAACGCATTTGGAAAGGGAATGAGGAGCCCCAAAGCTAATGTTGCCCCACCAACCCGGCATCCATCGGGCTCGAAACGTTAGCAAAATTCCAAAAGTTTTTAAAATACATTTATTTACTTATAATATATATCTTTATATATCTATTTAAATTAAAACTCACTTTTGTGTTTGCGTATGTTTGAAATAAGACAACGCGCAAACTATAGAAAAAAGAAAAATACCGTTGGATTCATAATTTTATCAGAAGCAACTTCAGATATTTTTCTTAATTTTTTAATCTTAAAAAATACATATATGTAATTAATTGTTCAAAATTTCTCACGTTCTGTGCTGAGTAGAACTCAACTTCTCTCTAATGCTTGTAAACGGTGAGAGGTAAAACAACCAGAAATTCTAAATGGTGTGCCACTATCAGAGAAAAATAAATGAAACTCACTAGTGTTCGCGTGCGCAGACGATATTTTTCGAATTGGTTTTACTATGGTTTTTTAATAGATTGTGCCTGCAATTTTTTGTACGCATTATTGTGTAATATATATTTGAAAATTGTCTTCCTGGGGAAATCATCAATATTTGACATAGCCCGCGCAATTCCGGGTGGTGAAGCTAGTGTGGATATATATATATATACACTGATGGGAAAAAAAATCCCAACACCAAGAAGGAGTTGTGCTAGCGAAACGAAATTCTTTCGAAGCGAAACGAAATTCCAAGGGTTCTTTAACGTGCCGCATAATCATGCAACATGGACGCTGACGAGTTGCTGTGTCTTGAGAATACACAGTAATCCGGCCGCGTTTGAACCCGTATACTTGGGCATAAGAAACCAACGCGTCACCGCTACGCAATCCTGCAGGCTGTTCCATAGTACATGGGAAAAGAGATGTTGTGTGGTGAACGATCTGACCTGCCTCGTAGAGTGTGAGTGGTGCTCTGTGAGTGGTACAGTTGCGATAAAAATAATAATAATAATAAAAACACTCTTTAGAAGGGCGGCAAAAAACTCTTTACAACAACAATTTATTATACCGCTTGTAACACGTTTTAAGCCGTAGTTTTCCTCAGAGTGACAAATCCAACCACACCAGCAACAAGTTAAAGAGAAAAAAATCCAAACATTTTTTGAATATCCTGCATCGTAAAAAAATAAGCTGGAACTGTCACAAAATTTACTTGCAATATACCTTTAATTCTATATTTTTCGTAAAAGCACTCGTACTGTTCATGAAAAAGCAAACTTATCATGTGAAATGCAAATTTTTTGGCACGCTTTTGGCTTATAACATGCAGAGCTTTTTTTTTATCAAACTTGCAAAGAACTTGACAGCGTTTAAGACATGTATTACACGGAAATGTGAATAAAAACTCTGAATACTTGACAAAATATGAGCATTTAAAGGAATTATTTTTTTACAACGCATGCGCGAAAAATAGTAGTTTTTAACTTTCCTAATTTCGTATAAAAATTTCAGTTCAGTATCGCGAAAATTTAGAAAAATGTCTACGAGCCTTACAGAGCTGTATTTATTTCAATGATTGTGGGAAAGGAGATGCATTGCCAAATGGTTCTTCATACATCAGTCACACTCGTTCGCAATCATTTAATGCAACTATGGTAAAACTTGTAATAACAATCAACTATTTGAAAATTATTCTCTATCACATCCATCTCCTTTTCGAAAATCATTGAAATACAACCACTCATTGATATCTTTCTGAATTTTCACGATTCTGAACTGTAATTTTTTCATACGTAGCCATGTATACTTGAGTATACGAAATTATGAAAAAAATCGATTATGAAATTTATTCCATTATAATTATTTTGGTTTTGCTCTCTAGTCATTCGGAGGTGCACTAATCTCGAATTGATTTTTTCCCTCTTCTCTTCGCTTAATGTGAAAAATGTGAGTACATTTGAAATTAAATACCACCGGTTGGGAAACGCTGCCTTAAGAATTTCAATTTAGCTGTAGGAAAAATTTGAACCTTTAAGAGATATTTGCCATTTGCTTCAAAATTCGGAAGTCTTAGAGTTACAAAAAAATTTGAAATCCTAACTGTGGAGTAAAATTTTTTAACACTGGCATGATTTTGGGGAAACATAGTATTAATTACTTTTTAAAAAATCTAAATGTAATCCATTGTCTTTTGAAGGATGATCCCAGCATGATATACCATAATAAAAAATATTCTTTTTTCCAAATTTTTGTCAAAAATTTACAATTTCAGTTTTATACTTCTCAAGCTGCTGTGTTAATGGCATTACTCATAAAATAATTTTTAAAAAGAGGGTAATTATTTAAATATGAAAAATAAGTCTGGGCATCAGTTTTCTATTTTTTAGTTTTGTGACATACAAAAGTTATTATTACTGGAAAAACATAACTCTGTATCAGTTTTCTATGTTTTCCCTTTTTTTTTCTTTTAGTTTTGTAAGATACAAAAGTTATCATTACTGAAAAATTGCCCATTCAACCATTTCTGTTACAGAATTTTGCAGAAATTACCCTAAGAAAAACCTTTTCAATAGATAACTTCTAAAGAACGAAATTAAGCTTTTTGGACTATTTCAATATTTTACAAAAAGGACTTTTAAGTTTCATTCATATTCATTGAATTAATTTCCCTTTCAGATTGCCTTGGTGATCCTTTTATTCTTTCTGGGCACTGTATCTGCCCAGTGGCATTCGTTTCACTACTATTACCCTTATAACTACTACGGATATGATGATTACAACACTTACATTTACGATGACGCGCCTGGTCCTGATTTCCTTCCGAATTTATTCTGGTACAAAAAATAAGTTGATGTTGGACTGACAAAGCCACTCTCAATGGCAAGCAGGTAAAGAAGTGTATTTCCTCTTTATGGGGAGAGGGAAAGAAGGGGTTTCCAATATTTTTTATATATTTTTTTATCTATCACACATTTTTGGAATTTTTTCTTGCTGCACATTTTCCATATCAAACCCAATAATGTCCCAACAACCAATCGCGTATCGATCGCGATATGAAGACATAAATGTCCGCAAGATGTCTCCTAGGCGTAGTGTTAATGTTCGAACAATGTTTGTCTATGCATATTTTCAGTGTATTACGTATCGTACATGTTCGAATTCTTGTTTGCAGTATATATTCCTATCAAACTCAAGAATGTTCCAATAACCAAACGTGTGTCGATCCCGATGTGATTCATCCAGATGAATGTGAGATGTTCTTTAGACGCAGCTGGAATGTTCGAACAATCTCTGTCTATGTGTATTTTTAATATGTTACGCATTCAAAGGTTGATGAATAATTTATAGGCATAACCTGGGGCATCCAAATTTGGGGTAAAGGTTTCGAAAAACATCTAAGCAATACATAAAGAGTGAAACATCTCCTTTTGTACAGAAATATTAATAATAATCAACGTTAGACGCACAAAGTAACTATAAAAATTGTAGCGTGTGTTCACGCCCTCTGCAATTTTTATATTTTCCATTCTACGTTTTATAAGCGTGTGAGCTTTTCAGCGAAAAAACATCCGTGAAAAAAAAGTTCATACAACGGAAAGGTTTTTCTCACTTAGGGGCCGTTCATAAATGACGTCACGGTTTTTTCCCATATATTTGACCCCTCCCCCCTTTGTCACAATATGTCACACTTCAGCGGACCCCCCCCCCTCCCCCTTTGTCACGCGTCACGCTATGTTGCCTAATGCATGATGTCACATTTCTTGTTACCCCCTTGTCACACTTTGTCACAATTTCACGAACCCCCCTCCCCCCTCAAAGCGTGACATCATTTAGGAATGATCCCTTAGGTCTCTTCATTCAAAAGCTCGCATATCTTCACATTGGAAAAAGGGTCCTTATAACACCAAGCTTGTGTGTATAATCTCCATTGGTATTTTTCACTTCTAACGTTGATTTTGATGTTGATACTTAAGCAAATATTATATCACAATCATACATGAGGAAAGTTATTTCAAATATTTTTCTTTTATAGTGGTGTGTTAGGTAATGGTGTAACCACAGGTGTTTTCAATTGCGGTAATGAGAAGCAAAGGGATGTAAGTGACAAAAAAACGATTTTAGGAAAAACGCGTATAAAGTTTAGATCTTATGGGACCCTTAATGTTGTTTTTTTTCTAACTCACGTTAAGGCGAAGCACTTGTTAGAGCTATCACTGACATCTCCTGCCACAATATAAAATGGCGCGTTTTCTATCATTTGTACTATTGTTATCTCCAAATTTTCAATTTTGTCACTTACATCCCTTTGCTTCAGGGTGCCTCACTTGTTTTAATTTTCTGTTGTTCCGAAAAATAAATATTACATAATCTTTTAACTAGTTAATTTTATAATACATTTTAAAAAATTAATACCTATATTTTTGTTGTTTTTTATTCTCTTAAAGTATCAGCAATCTCTCGACACCCTATAAGTTTATCTTTTCAATAAATACTATCTTTCAAAAAGAAAAATAAAACTATAGCATCTTTGTTCAAGTTCAAATATTCTACATAATTTCTTTATTAATGCAGTTAAAGTGCCTATTTTTATATATAAATATCTCGTTCTTGATGAATTTACATATATATTTCATTATTTGTTTTCTTTTCAACAGGTGTGCTTCTGCAAAGCCTTTAATTGTTTCAGATGCTAATGCTTTTTAGCTCTTGTCTTTTTATGCATAATCATAAATACATCATCTCTGCAAGTTTTGCTACAACTTATTATTTACTACTGTAAGTTGCAAAATCAATTTTAAAAATTGTAGTTCTTGAATTTGTCTATATTTCCTCACTTCTGTTTGAAAATAAAGTTTCGAATATTGTTACGTTAATTCTTCCTATAAATTAGTGAAAATACACATTCTATCAAGAACAATAACATATTCTAGAATGCTGAAGGATTTTTTTTCTTGAAAATTAATTGTATTTTTCAGAGAATTTAAAAATCATAATTCCAAAGGATTTAAAAAACTTTGAAATTGATAAACCTAATAAACTTCGGTAAGTATCCATTTTCTCAATGAATAAAAAAGTCACAATTTAAATAACTTTTCTGGACTTTGAAAATATAAAGTAAAATTAAAATTTTCAATCAACCCACCGTACACGTATACTTGACTTCTATCTCCTGCTATAGATCATGGAAAAAACGTAAGTTTTTCCTATGAGACACACACCTGCGAGAAGAAACAGCATATTTTTTTCACATTACTTTTAATACACAGAAAAAATGTGGTTGCAAAACACAGATATATAAAATTTTCATTCCAAGTTTGCACCCTGCTACGTTATTTGTCAGTAGCCAATAAACTGTTACATAAGTGCCTGTCATCCGTAATCAAATCCTGAAAAATAAATTGCGACATGTTTTCTTGATTAAAACAAATTATGGAAAGTACTTTTTGAAAAATATGTAACTTTTAGAACAGATATGTTTAAAGCCATGCGTACCCCAAGACAAAGCAAGACTTATGTCCTAAATATGCTGAATAAATGTTGAAAAATGTAATCATCAAAAGCTATTCAGGAGAAGTTTCCCTTGTTCTAATGGGGATTTTTAGTGACTTTAAATTATTTGAATACTGTTAGACTTATTCTAATGACAATTTTTAGGGACATTTGTCCTTTTAATAATGAGGATTTTAGGAGCTATTGTCCTGCTTCTAATGGGGATTCTAAAAGATTATTTTATATTCTACTGAAAGGTCGCTATATGTGACTTAATGAAAACAAAATTAACCTGTCTGAACGTCGTGGCGGGAGCTGCTACTATAATTTAAAGAAGAAACAGTAAACTTTCACCGCAAAAGGATTTTTTGCCAAATGAAGGAGAATTAATGTATATATATAACATTAAAAAACAAATAACTCTTTCAAACCCCTTTTTAAAGTCAGTTTATATTTTAAAACATAAAAACTTTATATGAGGGTTTCTTGGGCCCGGGAGACTGGCCCGGAAAAGAGTTACGTAAGATGAGCAAATTTGAGCAAATTTTATAAGAACTAACCAATCATTAATCAGTTTCTTCGTCACGTGACCGAAGCCTCGGAAGATT
The DNA here is from genome assembly GCA_038502835.1 of Octonoba sinensis. NCBI lineage: Eukaryota > Metazoa > Arthropoda > Arachnida > Araneae > Uloboridae > Octonoba > Octonoba sinensis. Next base: position 71,260,332 of record CM076604.1, read on the forward strand.
ATAAAAAGCGATTTCGGCAAGAACTTTCTGGGGATTCACGACATGTAAATATTGTAGACTGTGATGTTTTGTGTGTCTTCTTGCTCTGTTTTGAAAGGTGTGTTTCTCATGGGGACGCTGCAAATAAACAACTAATTGGTGGTTTTTAGTCACGACTGCTTGATATGATTGTTTCATAGACGGACATTCGACTAAAATAATGAAGTGCACGTAACAGTTATGTTACACACACACACACACATATATATATATATACTCAAGTATAAGCCAACGTTTTCTGAACTTAAATTGCCCTCGAAAATTGGAAGGGTGGCTTTCTTCGCTGGTCAAAAAATGTCACAACTTGACCCTCGGAATAAAGATCTAACTTATTAGGTTTTTTCTTTTAAAAGGTAAAATATTACACAGAATATTATACACGAAGGAGATACAAATACTATTCCATTTTTTCAAGACTATTTCTCAACGTCAATACCATTGGTCAGATGCATATAAATTGTATTTTTAAAGTAAGAGCGTAGGATTATTCACGGGTCAGCCATTTTCGAAAGATTTTTAGTGGGTAAGTTGAGGGGTGGGCTTATGCACTAGTATATATGGTAATGAAATTTGAAAAAAATAATACTTACAGTAGAACCTCCCTTAACCGGCTTCGAATAATCCGGCCCATATTTTCAAAATACAAAAAACAAAAATAGCTTTTAGAGCGTTAGTTATATGGAAGAAATAGGTGCTGCGGTACTAGAAGAGTGAATTTTTTCGGGGAATCCATTCTCCTCGGACAAAAGCGAAAGTTCGATGTTGGAGAGGAGGGGGGGGGGGGAGGTTCTGGGAATCCGCGTACGGGTCCTATGAAATCAAGTGTGGCTATTGGCTAATCTCAGTTGCAGTGAGTCAGTCTATTCAGCCTTGCCAAGCGCTTGATAACTGGTATGCAATTCCCAAAGTAACTGTAACAAAACACAATAAATCATCACACCACCACTATCTCTTTTAAATTGCATAATATATCTCCCCATTTTTTGCTATCCCCCGTTCCAACCGTATTTTTACTTAATTGATCCCAATTAATCCGGTCAACAGAGGTCTACGGTAGCTAATTATTGAACTTGTTGGAGAAACATTTCTCAAACGGCTTCATTTCATTTTCAAAAACTCTCCAGAACCAATGAAAAGCAGTGAATAATAAGAAAATTAATTTCAAGCCATTTTTTAATCTTCATCTCGCCGCAGGGTGGCGTACTGGTAAGGCATTGGCTTCGCACGCCTCAATTCGCAGGATCAAACCTGGAACAAGGCGTTGGATTGTCGGTGGACAGAAAAATCGTCAGTGCCCATGTCGAGTAATTATACGGCATGTTAAAGATCCCTTGAGCATATGTTTGGCTTGGATACTCTCGGCTTCAATTAAATTCCTAGTGCAGTTTCGCATCATTTAGAGCTCAGGTACCGCAATCTAGGGGGAAAATAAGCGTCAAATTCCCAAGTGGTAATGGTATCACGATAGTGGTGCTGCTTGAAAGAATGAATGCCGGTTTCCGAGGAATGCACTAGGTCTGCAAAGGTTAGTGACCGTACGCAGCCCCTTTAGAAGGGAAAAAAACAATAATCTTTCTCGAAACTAAAAATTAACTTAGAAAATTTTGCAAAATAGTCATTAAACGGAAGCAATTCTTGTTTTACAATAATAAATATTTGTTTATATGAATCACAACGATGAGGACTTTAAACTATTAATATTCCATTAACAACACTTAATGTATATGCATACATAAATCAATACAGCGGTACAAAGTGACATTTCGTATTTCTGACATGTGTAAAAATGTTTGCGTGTAAAACGCTTTTGAGTACAAATAGAAGATATTGGTTTTATCTTCCAGAAACAGTTAAATGTTCAAAGAAAAATCGATAGAGAAATCATTTGGGCTAACTACATTATTTGTTGATATCACAATATCAGTGTTTCGAAGAAACAATATTGTGTTTTAAAATGTCAAGCTTTATTCCTGAATATACTAACTGCTTTCACTTTCTGCAGAAAAATTGCTCAGGAAAAGCTTCATCATAAAGCTCAAAGCCATATCGTGCACTCAAATGATTTTGGGCCGAACTGTTTTTGTGTGATTTAAGCGAAAGTAAACTAATTTATACGGCTTCACAATCTGTTTGGAAACTTACGGTTCTGGAGTTAAAAAAGTTCGAATTTAAAATGTAGCTATTTCTCTCTGTATTTCTCTCTCAATTATCTTTAGTTCTTACTTGCTTTAAATACACATGTTTCAACGGTTAATATCTATTAATTCACTCATTCATTCATTCATGTATCATTCATTCACTTATTCATGTATTCCTTCACTCATTCAATCATTTATTTATTCATTCATTAAATCAGAAACATTCTTAAATATCCAGAGGAGAAAATTTCATGAAAAAATGGGTTTATTTAGTTCTGGATGAACTTTGTATCTGTACATGTTCTACGTCGTAAGATCTTTACGATAATTTTTTTTCCACGCAAATCCGTTTGTTAGATGAGGATGTGTATAAGGTTGAAATTTCCCCGTAGCCACTAATGTTAAATTATTTGAACTGTTCAAAATTGAACAAGAAATGTTCAAATCAGAACATTTTAACGTTGAGAGCTCCTTCGAATAAGCTTATTCAAGGGAACTGGGATCTTATGTACAGGGTATATATAATTTGCTTCATTTTGCACCATAGGTGCTAACGCTAAAATTTTTTGAACTGCTCAAAATTGTACGAAAAATTGTTCAAGTCAAATGTGAAAATGAGGATGCCTTCGCCGAGATGTTCCAAACGCAAAAAAATAAAATCTTTCAATTTGGACTACTTCAAAAGTTGTTAGGGGGGAAAGGAGGACAGACAGACCGACAGGCCCACTTTTTCCCCGTCTCAAAACCCTACTTTAATTCTTTTATTTTTTTAATCTTTATTTAATCACTTTACTTATTTTTGACCTTTCTTTACTTCAACGACATTTTTACGATACATTAAGCCTTCTTTCATATATATTTTTTTCTTCTTTTTATGTTTTTTGGAAAAGTAGGCTAAAAATAGCTTTTAAATAATAGTAAATTGCATTTACTACTTTCGTTATGTGTTTGATGATACATGATAAATAATTCTTTGACAACAGAGTTCTTATTTATTTGCTGATTACTTTTACGACAGACACATAAACCAATACCTCGCTAAAAATAATGTGAAATACGTATTTTGAGTGGTAAAGGTATTCAGGATATATGTGAGCCTTGGACATAAAACAAAATTGCAACCGTTGCAGAGACTTTAAAAATACAGTGAAACCTGTGTAACTTGACCAATTGCGGTGCAGCACTGTAGTGGTCAACTTATAGAGGTGGAGTTTTTTATTATTATTATTTTTTGCAGTATGCATTTATTCATTTGTAACTACTTAAAGTATTGTTTCATGTATAAACATTACTTTAAAGTAGTGATTAGCCTTTTTCCCCATCATTAGAGAAATTTAACCTGAATGACTTAAAATCTATCCTATACAACTTTAAAAGTAAAGCACTTAGTTAAAATTAGGGTAAATATCTTATTAATTATGTCAGTTACTTATATTATATAAAGATGTCCTAAAAGTACATAATTTTCGAAATGGCTACATTATATAGAAGCAAAAAGAAGAAACTTATTTGAAGAATAAAAGAGTGCTCATAGTAGTTTTCCGTTTGGTTAAATTACGAAGAGGTTTAAGGAAACTTCATATTGATGTTTCATCCATCCAGACAAAAACTGGTCTTACATAATAGCATAAAAACTATCCTGGAGAAGTTATTTTATTTTTTTTATCCTTGCAGAAATTGATAAACAAATAAATATAGTAATAATTATGCGATCAACGTACAAAGGGTCTTTTATAATACTCCCACCCAAATGTGGCATAAGTGGTCAATCATAAGAGGTCAATATAGACAGGTGGTCAACTTAGGTGGTCAATTTACAAAGGTTTGTTTACATTATATAATATAGGACTAATTACGTTCCTGACAAAAGTGGTCAACTTAGACAGGTGGTCAGCTTAGAAAGGTGGTCAACTTTACAGGTTTTACTGTAATTGAAATCGACAGATTGTAAGTGTGTTTCTGAATCAGAGGTATGGAAATTACAAGATATATTTGTTAAATAAATTTTTTCAGAAAGTGATAAAGAAAGATTTATTTTTATTGCTAACTTAACTATTTAATGAATGACTTCATTAATTCTAAAAGTCACAGAAATAATACATATCTTGGAAATAGAAAAAAAAGATATCAATGTATATGAAAGAAATGGCAATGAAAGAACATTACGCTTTCAAATACGGTAAACGCAATAATAGGAAAGCACGCTGTAAAGATACTAAAACAAAAACTTCCGCAGCCTTTTTTGGCCAGTAACATTGGTTCTTTCTCTTTCTGGCCTAAGTGTACACTTCAAGACTGGAATGGATATTTGTCAAAATGTCGTTCACGTAACTTTGAGATTGCTTCAATATTTTGCTGTGTATTTGGTGTAAAGCCAATTATGGACGCTCAGATGCGAAAACGGGGAGGGTGGGTTATCAACAATAGAGCATGATTGCAATATTAATATTGCAATCATGCCCTAAGGGTGCCCTAAGGTATTTATGGTATTGCAAGGATCAAGTGCTACATTCCACTTGCGGACAGACAGATACGGGTGACCAAAAGGGGAAATTTATCGCCTTACTTAGGTTTTGTCTTCATCTTACCACAGCATATTTTCCCTTAGGCTGCTCTGCTTTCTCGACATAAAACTGATCTTACGTTCAAATCAATATTTAACGCCAAGAACTTCTTCCAGTGAACTTGTTCATGGGAACTTGGATCTTGTACCCAGAGTTTACATGATTTGCCTCATTTTCACCCGTAGGCGCTAATGTTAAAATTTTTGAACTGTTCAAAATTGAACAAAAAATTGTTCAAATTAAAAAGTAAAATATGGAAATGAGATGTCCTCGCCGAGATCCTTCGAATGCAAAAAGAATTTTTCGAATCGGACAATTCGTTCAAAAGTATTAGGGGGGACAGACCGACAGACCGACAGACAGAGCGACAAGACCGACAGACAGACAGACAGACAGACAGACCGACAGACAGACAGACAGACCGACAGACCGACAGACACACTTTTTCCCCATCTCAATACCCTACTTTCAATTTTTTTATTTTTCAATCTTTATTTAATTACTTAACTTATTTTTGACTTTTCTTGATTTCTAACTATATTTTCATGATACCATTAAGCCTTCTTTCATGCTTTATTATTATTTTTTTACTTTTACGGGAAAGTAGGCTAAAAAAGGGTTTGTTGTGTTAATATTAAAAGCAATCACAGCAAGAGTTTGACTTCTCTGTGGCAAAAATTAATCCAATCAGTTTGTTTGCTAAAATCGACATCTCAAAACGGAATTTATCATACAAATGATTTGGTTCTAGTGCCATTCATTTAAAGAAGATTTGCCCTTTGATATGGATTTTTAAAAAAATAGAGTATTTATATAAAAAATGCATTTACACAGAAAGGAATTAAAAAAAATTTACAAAAAAATGGAACCGATTTCAAATTATAAATTGCGCTAAAAAGTGAAAAATAAATTAATTCCTTAAACAACATCGATGTGACTGTTAAACATAGTTTTAGAAGTCGGTGTAAAATTGTGAGTCAAATTACCATTACACCATTTGTTACTTCATATTGGTACTGTTGCTAACACTGCGGAACTATATTTATTTGTAATTGATTCATGATTATAAAAGATTTTATCTATCCTTATTTTGCAGTCTTCTAAAACTATGTTTAAAAGTCACATCGATGTTGTTTAAAGAACTAATTTATTTTTCGCAATTTATAGTTTGAAGTCGGTTCTATTTTTTTTATAAAAATTATTTTATTCCATCGACATTCTTTTCAAAATCCGACTTCATATTTCCCTTATATTTTGCCTTTTTATCTTTTGAGCAAGCCCATATGAAATGTATTTTTCGATCTTCCGATGCATTCTATACTTGTATCGTTTACAAGTAAAGAAGGCTCCATTTTTTATGTTTGATGTTAAATCAACTGAGACAGACTCCATAGCAATAATTTTAATTAAAATTCTCCATTAGATCAGTGAAAAAAGGATAATAGTCCCTAAAAATTCTTCTTAGAATCAGGAAAAATTCCCATTAGAATACTGACAAAACTCACTAATTTTTATTAAAATGGGATTAATAGTTTCCATAAAAAGGCTTAAAATAATCATTAAAATGAGGGCAAAAATTGATAAGTAAGATGAGCAGCACCAAAAAATTCCCATTAGAATAAGGACAATTGTTCCTAAGAATCTCCTTCAAAATAATGAAAATGATCCCAAAAAATTCTCATTAGAACAAGGACAACAGTTCCTAAATAGCTCACTCTCAGAAATGCATTATTCCCTAAATCTGGGGTTCCAACATGGTGCTGCCATCTAGTATTGTTATCAAAAACTCATCCACTTTGGTGCTACCACTTAGTATTGAAATGCTGGATTATTGTAGTGCTGCCACCTATTATGGCGATCAGAAGCTCATTCATTCCCAAAATCTGAGGTTCCAACGAGTGTTGCCAATTAGTATTGTAATGCTGGTAGCATTGTGTCATTTAGTATTGTTATCAGAAACTCATTTATCCCGTTGATCTGGGGTTCTAACTTCGTGCTAATTAGCAAATACGATATCCTTTTGTACAGTTCCTGGAAAAAAGAAAACGAAACACTTCCTTTTATTTAAATACCAGTTACATTACAGACACAAGAATTATGTCAATTTATCAGGAATAACATACAGTAAAAAATGTCACTTGTGAAATTCTGTTAAGAAATCGTCTTCATACTAAAATGAACACCAACTTTAACATTTTAGATAGAAATCCCGCCACCCCCCTTTTATCACAGATTTGTAATAAGCATTTAAATTTTAAGTTATAAACCAATTTTCGTGTCATTTGGTTCTGCCGTTGCTTTACAATTAAATCTAGATTCATTCACATCGTAATATTAAAACGGTTTCTGATGTTTTGCTCTAACTCAGATATCTAAACTCAGATGTTTTATGTGGCTGAAAATACTGATTTAATACTTTTAATTGTGAAATGGATATTAAAAAAATGATCAGAAACTGTTCTATTTCGATGAAACTTTTCAAAATTTCCGCTAAAAAATTCGATAGATTTTCTGCTGTGTTTCAAAATTATTTTCTTGCCACTTCTCACCAAACTGTCTCCTTAGGGGTCATTCATAAATGATGTCATGCTTTGATGGGGGAGGGGGTTCGAGAAATTGTGACAGTTTGTGACAAGGGCAGGGGAGGGGTAACAAAAAGTGCGAAATTACACATTTTTTTTCTGCAAAAACATTTAAAATCAGCCAATGAAACTTATTTTTAAAGTTTTTTGATTTTCAGAATTTGATTTTAAATTTTAATTGATCACTTTGTATCGCAAACACTGATGCTGACTAGGTTTAAATTTACTTCTTGTTAAAAGTTTAAAAAGAAATTTTTCTAGGCATTTACACTTTTCAGATAAATGTGTTAAAATTAATTTTCTTCCTCTGAGATACAAACTAAAATTGTTTTCCAACAATTTCTGAAAATCATTCACTAAATAGAAGTTTTTCTCGTTTCATGGAAATAAAGGTCAATTAAATTAAAGGAAAATTTTTCCTTCAAAAATGTTTGTCATACACAAAAAATATTTTAATGAAATTCATTACAACGATAGAGAGAAGTAAATGTGCAACTCTAGCATTTCTAACGATGAGTACCTTAAATTATTGACACTCTATTAACGGCATTTAAGTTGTGTTCATACATAAATCAATATAGTGCCACTTAGTGACGTTTTTGATTTCTGACGTGTGTAATATATTTTGCGTGTAGATAGGTTTTGGAGAATAAATAGAAAATATTGGTTTTCCCTTCCAGAAGCAATTAAATATTGAAAGGAGAATCAATAGGGAATTTATTTACGAAAACTACATTATTTGTTGATATCACACAATATCAATGTTCCGAAAAAACAATATTATGCTTAAAAATTTACATCTTTTTTTCTTTTTATTTTACACATAATAACGAGTTTCATTTAAATGAAGAAAAATTGCTCAGGAAATGCTCCATCAAAAAGCCCAAATGATTTTGTGTCGGATCGTTTACTTATGATTAAAATGGAAGTAAACTGACGCGTAAACTAATTTAAACGGCCTCAGAACCGCTTCGGTAATTTGTGGTTGGGAAGTAAATAAATAATTCTTAAAAAATGTTGGTAAATTCATTTTACGATTTTCATTATGTGTTGTATTATATATGTTATCGAGCATCAGAGCATGTATTTATTATGTTGCTTACTTTTACTGCAAATACATCAAGCCATAACTCGATAAAAATAATATGGACTGTTTTGAGTTAAAGAGACATTCAGAGGTGTCTGTGAGTTCGGATTTAAAAGGAAATTGTGACAGCTGCAGAACTGTAAAAACGAATTGAAACCGTCTGCTCTTCAAGTTGCTTATCCCGTGAACCTATGCTGAAGAAAGTATCGGAATCAGAAAGTACCGATTGTGAAATAAAATTTTCAAAAATTAATAAAGGGTGATCTACATTGCAATTTATCTATTTCATGAATAGCTTAATTATTTCTAAGAGTCAAAGAAATAATAACTATTTCGGAAGCAGAAAACAAATGTCAGTGCATATTAAGGAAACGGACAATTTCTACGACCACTATGTTTTCAAATACAATAACCGCAATGATAAGAAAGAACGCATTAAAGAATCTAGAACAAAAAGCTTTCGTAGCATTTTCTTGCCAGTAAAACTCATTCTCTGTTTTGCAGGCTTAAGTGTGTATTTCAAAAGTCGAATGAATATCCGTCAAAATATCATTCATGTAACTCTCAATTGTTTCAATATTTTGCTATGCATTTTACAAGTCGCGGCTACTGCATCATCGTTCTACCAATGTCACCTGATTCATAAAAAGATTTTTATATCATATGCTTGCCGAGAAACGTTTTATTTTTGTAATAGAATTATTATTTATAAAAACAAGAAAACAATAATGGACTTTATCGAAAGTTTGGCAAAAATCCGACCGGAGTTATTGGATGCAAAATATAAAAATCTTCTAACACGATATAGCTGGTGTTTCAGTATTTTTATTTTCGTTATCGCAACTTTCCTCGTATTTTATCGAGCATTCGTTAACGACAAACAAACGAAAATAATCACCGAGTTCTATTTCTTTGGATATCATTCCGACAATGCAGTTTTAGGAACTGTAATGATATGTGGTTGGACTGTTCCACTTTATCTAAGTGGAATCGCTCTGAACGGAGGCGTGGCACTTATGTACAGCATCCTGTGTTTTATTATACGAATCTTAAGTTTGAGCATTGTAAAAAAAATACAGAACCGTAACCAATCAAGTGCCATTTTGATTGATATCCATAACTACTTAAGAATTATGGAGAAATTGCGAAGCATGGAAGAAATTTTCAATTACCCAATTTTTCCTGTCTTAGTTGCCAGCATGATCTCGATTTTCGAGTTTGGATATAACAATTTATTCACATCAACGGAAAGATCCGTTGATCCATTACATCCCGTTTCTACTACCTCGGTATTTACCGTTCTCTTTTACTTTCTTTTGATCTGCACTTCAGCCATTTGTGCAACGGAAAGTTACGAAAACGCAAGAGCACTAATTTTACAATTTTTGTCAAGCAAATTCAAGGATAAATCTGAATTTAAGATGTATCGTAGTGAACTCAAGAAGAATTTTGTTCTGACGGCTGGGAAATCTTGCAAGTTGAGAAGAATCTTCATTTTCAGTACCCTAGGAGGTGTAGCCACATACGGCGTATTATTTGCCACGTTGAACAAGCAGTAGATGTTGCACTGGATTCATTTCAGTTCAGTACATGAGTTCCCGACTCAAATTTATTTTGAATTTTGTTTTTAAGAGATAGTTAGGTGGCGATGACATTATAAAACTCACCTATATCAATCGCTTTTATTGCCGTTATTCTGGCTACCTTTGCACAATATTTCTTACTATCTAGCACAGAAAGTCGAAACTGCCTTTTAAAGGCCTAAAACCTAAAAAAAAAAAAAAATACCCAGCATGAAGCTATAAAATCATGAAAGAGAATACAATTAAAAATAACATAAATAAGATTCACATAGAAATAAAATTACACGTTAAATTAAAGCACAAATGAGCATTAAAACGCAGACATATGTTTCGGGATTGCTTGGAATCCCTTTTTCAATGCGACAGGGAGCTTCTAGATGCAAAACATCCAAATGAAGCAGACAGAACAACAAAAACAAAGCTTATAGCCTAAGAATTAACTGTAAACCAATGAGAATAAAGGCAGTGTGAAGTGGAAGTAGAAGTAGTAGGAAAGGCACCAATAAGAGAGCAACAAACGAATGAAGTTGGAAGTACAGAAAGTAAAAAGGAATATCAATAAAAAGAAAGCAAAAAAGACAACAGCGTGCATAACAATGTGAAATTACATGAAAATTGCAAAAAAATAAAATACAAAGAATGAAATGGAAATAAAATAAGTACAGAAAATACCAAAACAAAAAGCAAAACAAAGTACACATGCAAAAGAGGGGGAGGGGGGGGGGAAAGAGAAAAAAATTGACACAAAAAAGGAAAACTAACAAGAAAACCAAGAAAGAACAACAAATTAAAGGAACTTATGCCAGACCTGTGAAAAATAAGGAGTTGAGGAAGAATCATTAACCAAATTAGAACTATTCCTGTTAATATGATAAGCTTCCCAAAAGTCAAGTTCTAAAGGGGAAGAACATTTTTGAATAATTTTCCCAGAATTGAAATCAAAAGAGTGGTTGGAATTCCAACAATGTTGAGCAATGCTAGACTTATTCAGCTCTTGCTTTCGTACATAACCTTTATGCTCATTTAACCGAATTTTCAGAGCACGTTTTGTCTGTCCAATGTAAGAAAGGCCGCAACGGCAACTAATTTGGTAAATACCCCAAGTATTAAGTTGATCAACAGGATCTTTAAGAGAAGAGAAGGAAAGTTTGTTGCTAGGAGCAAAAACAACTTGAAATTGAAACCTTTTTAGGATTTTAGCAATACGAAAACTTACAGAATGAAAGAATGGTAACACAACCAAATTCTTTCTAGAAACCACATGATTGGGACCAGAAGTTTTTTTAGAAAATTTGTTATGAATAGAATCAATTAAAGAGTGAGAAAATCCTCTATCAACAGCTATAGCTTTCAGATAGTTGAGTTCAATCTTGAGAAGCTCAGGAGAAGAGCAAATATTAATAGCACGATGGACATGAGCATTAAAAGCCGAATATTTTTGGTTGGGAGGATGAGACGATAGTCTGTGAGGAGGTAAAGAAACAGCGAAAGGTTTACGATAGACAGAAGTTGTGAAACCAGACTCACTCCTAGAAATCAAAACATCAAGAAACGCGAGGCTACTATTAAGTTCTTTCTCACAAGAAAACTGGATATTAGAATCAATGGAGTTCATAATCGAAAGAGCATCATCAATACCTAACAAGTTACTGTCCGTTAGGACAAAACAATCATCCACATAACGAACATAAAATTGAAATTGCAATTTTTGGAATAGTTTTTCCTCAAAATAATGCATATAGAAATCACTTAAAATAGGACTAAGAGGACTTCCCATGGCCAGGCCATCTACCATAGCATAGAATTTACCATTAAATACAAAAGTGCTCTGTTGCAAGCACACACGAGTAAGAAAAACTAATTCCTCAATTTCCACAGAAGTAAAATGGAATTCAGAAAGCCTTTTCCTGAGGCAAGTCAAAGCGCCATCAACAGGAACATTAGTAAACAAAGAATTAACATCAAAAGAGGCCATAACCGAATTATTCGGAACGAAGTTATGAAGTTTCTTAACAAAATCGGTGGAATTTTTAACAGTGAAAACATTCCGACTCCTAAGTGGAGAAAACACAGAAACTAAATACTTGGAAAGTTTATATGAAGCAGTACCAATATTGGAAACAATTGGTCTGAAAGGAATACCTGCCTTGTGTACCTTCGGTAAAGCATAGAAACGCGCACAATTAGCAACAGAAGGAATCACAGACCGTTTAGCAATCAAAGGAATATTCCGGCGCAAATCTTGCCAATCAGACTTTCTAGCGATAGCACATGCAAAAAGTTGCCAGCGGCGATATTCCGTTTGGTGTAGTACATAGGTTGCATCATTATCGGCGACTTTATCGACTGCGCCGAGATGATGGAAGAGTACCACCCGAAGTCATCAACTGAAGTAGAAAGGTTTTCAAAAATTGTTTGAAAGAAACGAAGATTAAAAACAAATAAAAGCATTTTTTAAATATTGTAGTTCAAAATAAACCAAAAAAGGGGCTAAAATTAAGTGACAAAATATCCAAAAAATACAGAATAAATTTTCAAAGCTACCTACTAAAGGCAACATCAGTTCCTAATTCTGCATTTCTGTTGAAAGATCGAGCAGTCAGTCCTTTTTATAGCTTGTATTTTAGTGGCAACATCATTATATGATATATTGTGTTTTTGTATTTGGCAACACTATTCGTTTAGGTTTTAAATTCGATATGTAAAACAGTAAGACGTACTGTTCTTTAGTCTTGCATTATTTCTACATTAAATCTTGATTCTTTTGGTTATCACCTTAGTTTTCGTTAATTTTACAACAATATCAAACGTTACACAACAAATTAAACTCAAAACTATAACACAAGAATCATTAATAAAAAGTTGCCATTATTGTGATTTAAATGCATAATTTGCCCGCATGATCTTTTAGTATCTAAGCACAAAAGAAGCCTGAATGAAATTATTGTGCAGTACCCTGGATTTTTCAACCGCAATGTATGTGTTCCGTGATTAACTTAATTCCTCACGAAAGAATACCAGGAGCCCAGGTTCTTCAAAACTTACTTAATGCCAAATAATTTCCTCTTAGGGGACATTCACATCAAGGACACCAGCGACACAAAACAATAACGAAGCCTTTCAGGGCGCTTCATTGGTTCTACACAATTCAGGCTCTCTTATTGATTGATTAAAAATTTTTGTTGCGCCATAACAAGTAACTTTATTCAGACTGTCGTCATTTGTTGGTTGCGCTATTGAAGAAATGTGTCATCGCTGTCAGTTTGATGACCGTAGCAACAGTTTATTTGCGACAAACGCAAAATGTCTCCATCGTCTATAATATTATGTTTGAAACATAAAATATATTCAACTAACTGATATCCCGCTGGGGTATCAGCTTACCCCTAGTACTAATACTATATAATATATATTCAACTATACACTATATATTCAACTAGCTGATATCTGCGAGTTATAAGATCAACAATCAAACTTGAGAATGATTGCTCGATATAAACAAACTAAGGTGTTGCCGCTCCAAAGAATCGGAAATTAAAAATATGAGGTTATGAATGGAAATACTTTTTAAAAAAAGGAAATAAATTTGTTAACGACCGTTAAATTACGATTATAAATACAAATATTATGTTCCTTTTCTATGCTAACCATTAAACAAATTTTTAAATATCGTTTTACCACAGTTTGTTTTTTGCATGATGTCAGTATTGTATCCACAAAATTCAATCGTAACTGCTCCTCGTTAAGTGAAATTTTAAAATCACAGAAAACACTTCAAAATTCGATAGGCTTAAGAAAAGATCGCTAGACATAAACATGAGAATGATCGCTTGATATAAACAAATTAAGGTGTTGCCACTCAAAAGAATCGGAAATTAAAAATTGAGCTATGAATGGAATATATCGTCTCGTATCGCAAAATTTAATAGTAACGGGTCCACCTTAAGGGATATATATATATATATATATATATATATATATATAGAGAGAGAGAGAGAGAGAGAGAGATTTTGCATTTAAAAAGAAAAATGAAAGATTTTAAAATGAGAAGCCCTGGTTCCTGCTTGTTTTTTACTTTCTTGTGCGAAGCACAGGGATTATTGTAATCGCGAAAAATTTCTCTCTCAACATTTATCCTAAATTTGCATTTAATCAGAAATTAATAATGAACAACTGAAAAATAATTCCGAAGGTACCTGAATGGTCGAGAAGTCCTGAACTACAAACCAAAGAGAATCTTCTGTTTTAGGAATGTTATAAATGCAACTGAACTGAAAATTCCATAACTAGAATAATTTTCCAATAACTATTTCATAACGTTTTGGTTTTCCTGAACTAATTCATTCTGCCCAAAATTGTGGTTTTGAGTTGAAGTTCTAGTTGAGTGAAATATCAGAACAACAAGAAGAAAATTACTGTCCTCTACAAAAAAAGAAAAATTTATTCCAGTATATACTTTGAAGTCATTTTATATAATACTTTTTAAACTGAAACAAAAAACTAAAATTCGCATAGTTGCTTAAGATTTTAGAAAAAAACCAATGCCAAAGTGCAATTAAGCTCAACTAACTCAAAAAAAAAAAAGAAAAAGAAGAGTTCTTTTCTTTGGAAATCCGTATCATGTAACTAATATGGGTAGTTTTAAAATTTGTACACTTGTGAAATTAATTTTAATTTCTAAAAAAAAGTTCAAAAACAATATTGAATTTTGTATTTAAAATTTATGAAATAGAAAAAGAAAAATAGTACCGATTTAGTAAAAAATAGTTCCGATAGTAAAGATTTTGACCGTTATAAAATTTTTGCAGGGAAAAGCGTGATTTTTTTCCTTTCAATGAAGGCATTTGGTTTACCCATTTTATATGGATAATAAATAATACTAAGTAAGTTTTTTTATATACAACACCAACACACACCAATCTAGCCTTATATTCGAAAACTCCGAAAGAAAAATTAGATTTATTTTATAAATTATTATGAAACAATTAAAAAAGATTAATTTGTCTCTTTTTTTTTTCAATTTTTACATTACAAACATAAACATGATTTCAGTTTTACAAGATTACTATTTCATATTTTATAACTTTACAATCGATGAAAATTTGAACAAAAATGAAAATTATAGACTTAATAAAATGAAAACTTAATGAACACTTTAAACTTAATAAAATGAAAACTTAATGAACACTTTAAACTTAATAAAATGAAAAATTTAAAGAAAAAAAAATTTTTTTTTTTTTTGGAGGAAATATAGGAGGTCAGTGGCGTACGCAAGGGGGAGGATTTAGGGGTTTAAACCTCCCCCCCTTGAGCCCTAAATAGTAGTGCTTTATTATATACTTGAATTTCTTTTAGTAGTTTCAGAAAATTATGAACCTCCCCCCCCCCCCCCTTGAAAAAATTTTGCGTACGCCACTGTAGGAGGTAATAAAATTCGTGAATAAAGAAAGACGTGAAACAAATCAATGAAATGAAAATCTATTCCCCTTTTGGTACAATATGAAATAAATTCTGCTGTCAAAAAATAATAAAAGTAGAATAGCATTATTCAAAACCATAAGTTTTTCAATGTATTTTCAAAACAATATTTTAACAAAATTTCAGTAAATGTAGTTTTCAATTCAATCCAAGCTCTAAAAACATAAATCTAAATTTGTGTCAAAACAAAGTTTGTAAATAAAGATAATGATTGGCCATTTTTTGAATTTTATTCACAGTTAAAAGATGACAGAATTAGATTTTACACAAGGTTGTTTGAGGGTACACAGGAAAAAGAAAAATAAGAAGAAATTTCCAAGTATAGCTTCAATCCGTGTCCAATAATTGCTGCCATCGTGAATCAGGAAAAAACCTGGGGAAAGAATAATATATATCTTTAGATATATTTATATATATATATACAAATATATACATATAGTACTCAAGAAGCTTGTGTTTATTTATATGAAAATTTTATATTAACGAAAATTTATTTCAGCATTCTGTGTTTCATTTGTTCAGTGCCGAATCTGAGATTTTGTTCTACGTCAGTGGTTACCAAACTTTTGTTCTTCGCGTACCCCTTCTAAAGAACCAAAAGGAAATGGCGAACCCTTTACTGTAGTCGTTAGTAACGCGTAACAAAATAGTAAAATTTATAAGCATATTTCTTTTCCAAGTTGCACAACAGTTCATAAGAACAACTGAAAATAACTGAAAAAACATCTAAGTTTAAATAAAAACTAAATTACAGCTACAAGAAGGTGAATAAAGATTTTAACTATTACTTTTTTATTATTTGTTCTTTTTGAATTATTAATGAAGGCAGTAAACATACATATTCGTAAAAGCCATCTTTAAAAATTATTTTCTACAAAGTTGCGGGATTGCACGAGAAATATACGTACGAAATTTGGAACCATTCAACAGATATCTTTCGGTTCCACTTTCGGGTTGAAAAATACAAAATTCGCAAAAGCTGTGGAAATTCACAGAAATACTAAAATTTACATGTTTTTAAATCTCATTGCGATATTGCAAAAAGTTGGAACAAAATGTGATAAATGTGGGTAAAAAAATCTAAAATTAATGAATAAATAAATCTTCCGGTTCACTTTGGGGTCTGAACATAAGAAAGAAAAAATAATGCAAAATTTTACATTTTAGAAAATTTCCGACTTTTTTTCTCAAAGTGAAAACTGGTAGGAGAATCAATCATATGTTCAAAATTCAAAATAAATCGATGAGTATCTTCCGATACTGCTTTAAGATTCAAATTTTCGAAATCAGGTAAAAGTAGAAATAAGTGCATTTAAAATTTTGTACGTATACTTCCTATGCTAGTCCACAAGTTGTACGCATTATCAGGAAAACAATTTATTTCAAAAAATATTTTTTACACTCCGTCCTAATATCTATGCGTAAATTAGTAAATTTATTATTTATCTTATACTTTCATGTTAGCAATTGAAAATTCCGTCATCGTGATATTATTTTTGCGAACCTTTTTCGACACAACGCGAAGCCCTACGGTGTTTTGAACCACCGGTTAGGAAACGCTTTTCCAGGTCAAAAAGGTTTTGCATTATTGTGACGTCACCAAATGCTCCTGGAATGTAGTAATGCCGTACGAAGATATTTTCTTCACATACATATAAATGTAAATGGTAAAAAAATAGAATGGACAGAGACTAGTTGGCTATTGGAGCACGTTAGCCTAGTCGCAATATTTTAGGACGTCCCGGGCGGCAGAACCAGCAGAAAGTCTAGCCAAGTTTGTGTTGTACCTTCACTCTCCTTTAAGATAATTATCATTGAAAAAATAGCGTCAATTAAGACCTAGATAGAATTTACGAAATTTTACTGAAATGAGTAAATTTCATCTCTTACTAATATTCGTTTTTAATTCAATAACAGATTATGTTTTCCATTTTTAAAATAATGTTCAAAAATATTGTTTTTCGTAGTTACTGTGTGAACTGATTGTTTATTGAAACTCAGTTGAAATAAGTTTTTACTCTCATATAAAGTGAAAATAGTGATACGGGGCTGGTTGCACCGTTTCGCATGAGCGAGTTGGCCAGTCGGATCAAAGTGCATCTATTGCAAGCTACAATTGCTAGAGCAACAGATTTAATGTTGGAAGGCAGATCGAACATATACTAAAATATGATAATAAAAGAAAGCCAATTTAGCGTCCTCGCCATTTTTCTCTTTAATAAATAGACATTTTGTGAAATTATTTCAAAAAATAAATTTACATTCTGAGGTTTAAAAAAAAGAAAATCGCGCTTTGAAAAGTTTTAAAAAATGTTCTTTCAGTTTCAATTGAAGTTTTAACTAAAGTGCAACGTAAAAATCATCAGGTATTACAAGAAACAATATATTAAGTTTCTATTTGTGACAATGATGAAAATGGTATCGAGAAAAACATTCTATTCAAAGGCTAGCTTATAATAGATTAATTTTTGTAACTTCTTGGCTTTACTTTTCTCATTCACACAATTTTTTAGCTTTATAACAGATAACTATGTAAGAGTGATCTACGTAACATATTTTCTTAAATTGTCTTATGTTTTCTCATCCAAAATGAAACATTAGATTCGAGAAAGTTTCGTGCATTTCCTAAACTTTTATCTTATCAGAGCATAAGGTCATTGACGTGGGTCAAAACACCTCGCTATCGGAACAAGTTGGACCAAGAACCTAGGTGCCAATATGAACCAGTTAATTATGATAAGTCTAAAATTAAGTAAAAGATTCGAAACTTCATCTCCCATATGTGTTACAGTAACGAAACTTTAAATAATTAAAATCCAATCGATAAAAAAATTTTAAACAAAAAAAACTTGCAGAAATTTTTTCTTTTAAACTTTTATTACAGCAGAAACGTCAGGAGTGAGTAATCAACAGGTGGAATCAAAAATAGTCAACATAGGTTCTTGATGTCATCAATTGATTAATTACTTACCCTAAATGTCATCTGTTGACAAAAGCATTTATTTGTGAAGACTCACAAAAACTTTCTTACAACTTTTATGCCAGCTCTAACAATTTTCCTGTTTTTAACGTAGTAGATTCGTGTAATCCTAACTTCAAAATATAATCTAAAATTCAAATTTAACGTTCCAATCCTTTAGTTCAGAAAGAAAACGTCTTTTTTTTTAGGGGGGGGGACAATGTTTTGACAAATAAATTCTATTGAGGTAACCGCATTACGCTTTACGAGGGCACACTCGAAGCTCGACTCTATTCATTTTTGTTTAAAATTTCGAACAACACGTTTATTTAATTAGGAAAGAGCTAGCCATGTAAGAATTTTTTTTATGTTTGGTGCGAAATTTGAAAAACATGTGACTTGGGCCCTTTCTAAAATAAATGATTTAATACTGTTCTGCTTATTGCATGTTCACGCAGCATTTATACTTGACAATTGTACTGCAACATTTTTTCTTGTGCTCTTCGTTGCTTGAGTAAAATGTTCAGCTATAATGTGCTACTGAGCACGATCGACTGCATGAGCATTTAGTGCTGGCATTTTATAGGATCTTGTACGTACCTTACCTACGTTAATTGCCTCAAAAGTGAAACGCGCCTTGCGCATTCGGTTTCAAATATATTTAGTTTTTCTTCTTCAGTTTTTTCATCGTTTAAATACTGTAACGTAATTCTTTGCTAGTATGGGGATAGACAAACATAAATATAAGCATTTATTTATTTACATAATGAAGTTCCTAAAGACAAAGAAGACTTCTGTTAAATTTTGGATCATCACCCCTCCTCCTCTTTCGTCTTTTATTTCTCACAAATTAATTGTTTTGAAATGAACATTAGAGAAGTAAATTGTGTGTGCTTTCAAAACAATGCACTAAATATAAATAATAAGAGATAAATAAACAAAATTGGATAATAAAAACTATTAAATTTCATAGTGTGAATTTCAAGTTTTTCTCTGCTCTTTTTTTAAAATGTCGTTTAGAATAAAGAATGTAAATAAATAAATAATAAATGAGTTTTTTTTAAGACATTTCTAATTATAATATAATATTATTCGTGTAAATTAATGTGGGGGATTCCCGCGAGGGGAAGGGGGTCATTATATTCAATACACAAATGTGAGGCAGCCAAACTTACAAGTTTAGCAAGGCACTGGAGAAGTACCGTGTAAAATATAGTGTTGCTGTGTAAAATGGAGTATGAAGACTATCCAGCAATTTTGAATTAATTCTTCGCCACTTATAATGAACTTCTATTATAAGATTAAAATGTTAAAAATGCTCTATTATTTCATTGAATAATACTTTCATGAGTTTTGAACTTTATATTTCGTAGTCTTTCAGTAAAGACGTAATCAAGTATTTTTGTGAGTTTTTTAACACAGTTCGAGAACTTTGTGCAAGGAATCCACATATTTTTCGCTTGAAACATTTATACGAATATTTCAGTTAAAACTGCTGTTAACTCTCATAATCAATTCATGCCCTGATACTGTTTTCTTTGTCTTTCTCATAGCTTTAAGAGCATGTCATAGCTTTCTTTCTCAACAGGGGGAAGGTCAAAATATTTCATACCTGATTTCCACCGTTTATTCACTTCCAGTAGTATGACAGAGCTGGGTTATAAAGACCAGCAGGGTTGTAGCCATAGGCATAGGCATAGGGATATGCAGCAGCATGAGTGTTGTAGTAAGAGGTGTATGGCCATTGAGCAAAGGCACATGCGGCCAAAGCAACCAGAACCAGAACGGCAAACTACAAAAAGAAAAGAAGAAACAGCAATTGTTAATCGTTGTAGCTCCTATTATACGTTTTTAAAAGACATTAAATACATAAGAGAAAAGGGTGAAAAAGTAAAGACAAAACGATATGATTACAGGAACGTGTACTACTTTTTTTAAACAGACATAAATTTAAGTCTTCGTTTAAAATGTTGAAAACAAATTTCGATAAGGGGCCGTATGCATATTAAAAGGAACACTAGAGAAGGCCCTATTTTTGATAGCAGAATTGAATTCAACGTATTGAAATTAGCCTAAATACTAAAGTACATTGTGCATTCTAAACGGAACAAGAAATATTTACAAACGGACTATTATCATTTTCAACATGCTAATGTACAGGTCGAGTTTCATGAAGCCATGAAAAAAGGTATTAAGGGGTTTTAATGAAAATAAGAACTATGTTATTTGTTATAATGCGTAAATTTTAGGCATTTCCTAACGAAATACTACGGTTTTGTTAAGATTTCTTGCTTTCGCTAAAACTAGAATTTAATAGTTCAGCAATGGTATACAGCCCCTAAAACGGCTGCAAAATGCATCTTCAAGCATAGCAAAAAATCTATTGAATATTTTTGGGGAAGTTTTGAATATCCATATAAAAGCTACTAAGGATTAATTTTTGATCCTAGTATGAATTTGTTTCAGATCAAAAAAAAAAAAAAAAATTAATTAATTAATTAATTAATTAAATATTTATTTTATAATTTATTGAAAGTATTAAATAAATGATAAAGTTTCATAGATCATATGTGATTAAAGTTCTAAGGCAAAAATATGATTAAACAACGCAAAAAATATTTGAAACCGGTAATGAAACATTTAAATATTAACCATTGGAGTTGAAACTTACCAAGAAGTTCATCTTGAGGGATCACTTGCTAACTCACTGCAGGAGAATAAGCAAATATGAATCCCATCCGGGCAGGTACCGCTTTTATACTCTTCACACAACGAGAAAATCATACTTGGAAACAAAACAAAAGTGCCAAGGCCGAAATTTCAAGAACCAGGTTTATTTGAAGCACCTCAACTTCATGAACGGGTGTGGCCAATTGAAGCATCTGAAGATACTATCCTACTCAAGCCTCAAGGCATACAACCTTGAAGGTTTTCCCTCCATTGTGTCGGAACCCTTCCAAAATCAAACCGAAGACATTTTCCGACACCCTCTGCATTTGATTCTTTTTCATCTTCTTTTTTGTTACTTTTAAATGTTAGGCGACGTCCCACTTGTGGACCGGACCACATGAGTTCCTCCCCGCTCTATCAAAGATGACGTCAGAGGCATGCTGTAAAGATTTAATGATGACACCAGCGTCCTTTTGTCCTTCATTTGATTAAGGGGAACATTTAGATAAGCTAAACGGAAGAAAAGTGCTGAATACCTTGAATTTTAAATACTAAACAATTTTATTTTTCCCTTAAGATCTTGAGCAGAAGAATATGAAAATAACTAGAAAGTTGAAAGAGTCTATTACACATATATATTATTTGTTATGCATTCATGTATATGAAATCTATTAAAAGGAAAATATAGTTTGGGAAGGATGAATGGCAATTTGACAATCGATCCAACTGCAACTGCTCAGGCACGCAGAAATTTGAACAGTGCCAAAAATACGCTTTTTCGTGCGTATAGCCTAAAGACCAAAAAGTTAATCCGGGCGCAAAAACTGTATCCAGAATTAGGCAGTAATTGGATAATTTCAATAAAACAGATAACAGTAAATAAATAAATAAATAAAAAATAAACGAAAACGATTATAAAACAATAAACACGCAATAAAAAAATTAGAACCGACTTCAAATTTACCTTATAGCTTTTTTGGTTGTTTCCACAACCAAAAAGCGCCATGAAATAAATTTCAAAGCTCTAGTTTTAATACTCGGAGAAACCAGGAATTGCACCACAGTTGAAGCTAATCAATAAGGGAAGATGAAAGTGCATGCAACGTGACTCTTGGCGGTGCTGTTATCAGCTTGGTTCTGGGAGGACAGAAAACAGCACCTTTTGCATCGAATGTTTTGGAGGCATAAAACGTTTTCTTCTTTTGCGATTTCTTTATCAGAATATATATAAATTCTTCTTTTTTTTAAAATAGTATCCTCTGAAAGAAAAAAATAAGCATTTTTTCAGTAAATTTCAGATGTGTGTCACCTTTCGCTGAATCAAATTTTGAAGAAACAAAAAAAAAAACAAAAAAAAAACTCAGTCAACTAACCTCCGTTCAATGGTTCAATCCGAACAGAATCACCCATTGAGCGAAGAACCCTTAAATGTGGCTAGCGTTGCCGATAAAACAGCAATCCTCAGTTTATTTCAGCTATCAGTTTATGAGAAACTAGCGGTACCCACACGGCTATGCCCGTGTTAAAAAATGAAAAGACCAGTCGGTTTGCCATTGTGTATATAGTGATAACAGTTTTAGGTGTAAAATATGTTATTTTATTAAAATGTATAGCATTCCACATAATTAAAAATTAGCTGCCCACGGCAATTAACCAGAGATCCTACACATTTAAGCATTTTTTTTACAAAACACACACAATAAAAAAGGAAAAAAGAAAGAAAGAAACGAAACAAAACAAAACAAAAAATAAAACATTTGAAAGAAAACACATTTTGTTTGTTTAGTTCAAGTACCCACACAAAAAGGACGATTATAATAAATTAGAATAGTTTTAACTAAAAAAATTGTAGTATAATTATTTTTTATCTATTATTTATTGGCATTAAAACAGAAAGACGAAATATTGTAGCTTGCAGAAACAAACAGCAGGAAGCAAAGCTTTGAAAGCGGAATAAACCTTTCATCAGAGCTCAAATAGGAAAATAACATATGTGCTAATTCACTGGCGAAAAAGAAAATAAAATAAATGAAAGTATACATAGTAATAATAAGCTGGAATAACAAAAATCGCTATAAAGGATAACATTTCTTTTAAAAACCCCTGTGCAGTATGGAAAATGGTCCCGTAAAATACATGTCAAAATAAGGAAATCAAAATAAAGCTATCAATCGCTTGTGAGCTGCAGGAAATACTTTTTAAATCGTTTAAAAAAAAATAATAATCAAAATCCAAAAAAGGAAATAAATAAATTAAAAATCGGCTGCTCCTCAAAATGCTAAAAACCGCAAGCAATAAATTTAATTTCGTTAAAAGAAAAAAGGATCAATAGTCAGTCGGGGGGGGGGGGGGGCATGGTAACAATTAAAATTAAAGTTAATTACCGTGAAATAATAATTTCGAACTGCAGAGAAAAATGCTTATAACTTCTTTTCTAGTTAATTTAGAGGCTTTGAATTTTCGCTCGAAGAGCGAAACTCGTTCCGGGGTAGTTTTTTAAGCGCCTTTCAACGGTATCAAGCTCGAAACGATGCGCTAATTCCTTCCCATAGAAAATGACTATTTTATGAAACTTTCGGCTATAAATTGGAATAAAAGAAGAAAAAATTCGAATTTCAGAAAAAACTCTCCGAGGTGCACACCCCCATGTTCCAAACTAATTTCGTGGCAAATTTCATGAAAATCCGCCGGACGGTCTGGTCTCTACGCCGGACAAAGACAGACAGACACACACATACACACACATACACACACACACATACTTGCTGCTTTATTATTAGTAGAGAGTAGAGATAGAGATTATTATTAGTAGAGATAAAGCATACGCTACTCATCAGCGAAATGCATTTCATGAGCTAAACTTGAAACCAAAACTCTGACCTCTGCAAATGGCTCGCTCCAAGCGCTCCGATTTTTTTTTAAACGTCTTTTATTTTTGGAGAAGATACATATTTAAATAAATTTGAATGGGCAAAATGTCAACTAAATATAAATTTTTATCCCATTCGTTAAAGCCTTTCCCGAGATACGCGAGATATCGAAATATTAATATATTATAATTATATCAGGGATCTGGAACAGCCACTTTTTTGAGTTTTCTCCGCTCTGACTTCTAATTTCTTGCTCCGGTTAATTTTAATAGATTATATTATTTATCACTCTTTAATTTAGTATATACAGTGAAACCTGTGTAAGTTGACCACTTGCGGTGCAGCACTTTAGTTGTCAACTTAGACAGGTGGTCAACTTATAGAGGGTGAGGTAGAGAGTGAAGGTAAACTCCGTTCCTGACAAAAGTGGTCAACTTGCAAAGGTGGTCAACTTTACAGGTTTTACTGTATAAGGTAAAGGGCCCTAAAGCTGACACCTTCATTACCCCCTCACTCGAATAGGCCTGTCATCATCAGATTTTGTTCGGCCGTTATTAAAGGTAACTGGGTATTTAGTTACTGGAACCAATATTTAGCCACGACTAGGGTCAGATAACTGCCAATCCATTTCAAAAATATCGTTTGAAAATATTAAGATTTCAACAGTGTCGAATGGTTGATACGCTGGAAATATTACACGGGAAGAAGTATTATAACCAGGCCTATGATAGGAATTAATACTGGAGTTGTTTGTCGAACTAGTGCACAGGCAATTAATACAGCTAGGATGAGACTATGAAGACGCATCACCAGGCCCGTCATTTTATAAATTTCCAAGGGGAGGGGCAAAGGATAAAAACCCAATCTACTAAGTATATCTTTTAAAAACAATAAAATGCAGCCAAACTCGATTAAAAGCTCTTTATAAAACCCGGTTATTACAAGCGTGACTCGGATTTAGTGAGCATTTTCTTCTTGGTAAGGTTTTCGAAATTTTCACCTTCGGGAACAAGTTTTGCTAAAATTCTTTCAAATTTCAATGAAAAAATAAAATTTTACGAAAATTTGAAAACAGCACAAAAAATATTGAAAATTTCAAAATAAAATATCCTTTATCTACACTCAAATTTTGAAAGATGCTTAAAATTTTAATTTTTACTTCACCATTTGGACTTATAATAAAACTCCTAAATATTTTTTTTACTGCTCAAATTACAATGTTATAATATGTAAATGACCCGGTAGTGGACACAGTTAAGAAAACTTTCGTACTCTTTTTACGTAGCAAAATTTTTTCAAGGGACTTACATCAATATTTGCATATTTAGCTTCATCACTAACTATTTCTCTAAAAATTAATTACCTATAAAACGTCATTTAAGGAAAAATTAGGATTTTTACGTCAAATTTACTAAACGCTTAATTTTTATCTATGGTGGACATTTATAAGACACGTATTTGCATTAGTAGTGGACAGAAATTAATATCATCTATTTTATGCTGTTAACTTGGAGAAATAATTTTAAAAATGACTAAGGGACCATTCATAAATGATGTCACGCTTTTTTCCCATATCTCTTCCCCACATCCCTAACCTTCTTATGGATCGGCTTTAGTAAAGAGCCGCAAATGTGACCGTTGTGGAGGCAGCAATTAAATATTAGGATCCATGTGCTTGCATAGATGCTCCACGCCAACTTTTTTTTTTTATTTATTAACCAGCACTAGGGATCGTTCACTATAGGTTCTGATAATTTCATTCAAGTTTAATGTTACATTCGCTTATTTTAGGAGCTTAAAGTTCTAAGTGTCCGCTACTAGAGCAGTGTTTACTACCTCTACCTAAGGCTTCGGCTAAAAGATGCAAGGGTGTCCGATGGAGAAAAGTGTTTACTACCGAGTCATTTACCTTATTTAAAAATACGTTCGAATTTTATAAAAGTGTTCCATACTTTTAAAATGACTAAGAGTTTCCTCTCATTGATGCTTTCAATTTAGCCTTCAAAATTTAATAAACCAAAACGCGCCTTAAAAGCCCTTAATTTTTTTCCTCTCCTGAAAGTTTTGAGATGGAGCCCTGAAAAACTAATTTGTGTCATCTGTTAATTGGTTTTATTTCTCCTTCTCCTTGAATTTGCAGTTTTACGTCATCAGTTATTTTAGCTTTTGATGATGTTTAGGCTGCTTAGATTGCTAATGAGTCCGTGACATGAAGATTTTAGTCCTGTACCAGGCTTCCAATGGCATTTTCTCTCCTGCCGAGTCAAGGTTTCGGAAACTCTGAGGAAGAAGTGGAGAAAAGAAAGATCTAGAATTAACTTTTACTTTATTAAGCTCTAAAACAGTCTAAACATTGTTCCAATCAAGGCTAATGGGTGTGTCCTGACAATCGGTTTGGCAGAGCTTAATGATTGGATTTAAGTTGGAGGATAAAACCAGATTTATTAAAGAAACAAATAAAAAGTAAAATTTGGGAGTAGTAATTGAGAAGATTAATTCATAAAAAAATAGTGTTAAAATGTTACTAACAGAATAGTTTTGACGAAAATAATCGTCCTTGGTTGAAATTAATGAATTTTCTTCTACTCGTGATTAAAAAAGTAATTTATTATACGCGGAGAGTTAAAGTTTATATTAGTTTTTAATGTAAATACTTAATTATGTTCTTGAAACTTATTCTAAAAATAGCAGCAGTCAATTTTCTTTCAGTATTCAGTGAAAAACTAATTTTCTAAATATTTTAAACTTTTAAGTTGTTTGATTTTCAGCCATGGGGCCGGGGGGGACATGCTAATTGAACTTAGTTTCAAATTGGATAGACATTTGACTGGTTACATCTGTTTTTAAAATGTTGCCACTTTAAATACAAAAGCAAGTTGGATATCTTTTACGATTCAAATGCTGATTTGTAGCTGATAAAAGAAAAATACGTACATAAATAGCTTTGCTGAAATAACTGCTCTTCGCGCAGACGTTCTTGGATTTATTAACTTAAAAAATAAATAAATAAAAAATCAAACTTGTGTTTAAAAGGAAATTACTTGGCATTATCAACACCAAAATGAATAATAAAAAAATAAATCCAGCAACTGAAATAAAATAAAATATAGAAATAAACAGTTGAAGTGAGAGGATCGTCTTTAAATGTTTGTTATAATAAAAATTGGCTTTAAAATTTTTTCCTAGTAATATGTTCATCATAAAATGGAAAGGGACAAAAAACTTCGAAATGATTTCAAAATCATTTTTAGGTTTGCAATGTTACTACATCGAATTTTGTCGTGAATCTAATGTTGAATAATTTTTAAAAAGTTGCTTTTTTTTTCTTGCGCTATACCACAAGGGTGAAATGCCGGGTCTGAGACTTGACTCGTTAAGTATGATCGTAATAACCGAGCTTACTGTAAATCAGGGTGGGTCATTTTATCTTTTTTTTTTTTTTTTGTCCTTTACCAGGGGCCCAAGATTAAAAAGGTGCGAAATGCTCCCAAACTATCATGTATAAAAAAAGTTACATTCAAGTGATTCTGTTTGCTCCTGGATTGAGTATGAAGTTTCGATTTCTTCAAACAGTGGTACATATTCAACTACATAGTACATATATGTTCTACATAGAAAAAAAGGAACCGTCCTTACTATGTCCGCCATATTGTCAGACACAAGTTTTTGAAAAAGCAATCAAAACTGTGACAGAAGCTTCAGCCACATTGCGCAAAAAACTGAAAGAAAAGGCTCATAAGAAAAAAAAAAAAGAGTCTCGGAAAGTTATGCTGAAATTTGATAGTAAGAAGGAATTTTATGCTATTTCAAGACCATTATTTTAAAATCGTAAAAGTAATTTTTGCGAACGTGTTTGTAATGAATGAATAAATGATACTATTATACATTTAACTTATATCTATATTATGTATATATAGATTATAGTTGTAAACTTGTTTTTCAATTTTTCAATAAAAAGATAGCTTTTCTCTAAATACGAGTTTTTCAAAGTCAATTCGGAAGCAGAAATGATATCCTATACTAATAAATTTTTATATTTACCCTTAAAACATCGTTTGGCATCTTTTCTTTGCTGTGCCCGATAGAACCCAGGAACCATTTTTTTTTCACCATAGGACGGCGATAACCATAACCATAAGTTCAAATATAATTGCATAAAAACGTTTTGAATAAAAATGCTAGTTTAAAAAAACTTACTTTTCACTTTTCATCATTTATTCCACAAAAAAGGGGATCATTCTTGGGAAAATTTTTGTTTTGGGACCGTTCATAGATGATGTTACACCTTTTTTCAATATATTTGATTCTCCCCCCCCCCCCCCCAGGTTGTAACAAAATGCCACAA
This sequence comes from Octonoba sinensis, assembly GCA_038502835.1. NCBI lineage: Eukaryota > Metazoa > Arthropoda > Arachnida > Araneae > Uloboridae > Octonoba > Octonoba sinensis. Next base: position 71,288,647 of record CM076604.1, read on the forward strand.
CATCGTACCCCCCTTTGTCACGCTATATTACATAAGCATTTGAACTTGCAGTTTTGCAATTCAGAAACAAACCATTGCGTTTGCGTTATAGATCACATTTCTAATTTTATTTGAACCTTTAATGACATTTTTGAGCACAACAATAATAATGATTACTTGTGTACTCAATTTGTATAAAATAAGATTAAGGTTTACAACTAGAAAGATAATTTGTATATAGTCAAAAAAATAATAATAATTGTTTGAATCCTGAACAATAAAGGACCCGTGCAATTTTTTCTTAAAAGTGCAAATGCCTAAGATTTCCTTTTGAGCTTTTATCTAGAAGCAAATGTAAACCTTATCAGCATCGGTGTTTTCGTTACAAAATAAAATCAATGAAACTTTGTTGTTGTTGTCGTGTCCTCGCGAGTGGCGAGGCAGAATGGGTACGCTGCTCCTGAGTCTAACGGGGACCTTGTAAGCAGGAGTCCGATTTCTGCCCCTTTGAAAGGTTTAATTTTTTGAACCAGCTCTCAGATGAGAGACCATCACCTGGGATTGGCACCCCCAGAGGTATCGTTTCACTTGAAGGGCACTAAAGCCACGACCTTTTTAATGTGCACCAGCTCCCTTCAGCGTACACGGACCGCAGCAACCAGCCGCGAGAGGTTGTCACCCTCCCAAACTCTGACCTCAGTCAATGTTGCTTCACTTTCGGTGCTCTGCGGGAATCGAGCTTCTACCGTCTGGTCCACTACGGGACCAATGAAACTTTAAAATAAAATTATGAAAATAAAAAAAAGTTTTAAAATAAATTTGATATGCTGATTTTAACCGTCTTTATAGAAGCCAAAAATATGTAATGTCCCCTTCTTGTTACCCCCTCCCCACCCAGTGTCACCCAATGTCGTATTTGAAATTATAGATGTAACAAACTTTTCGGAGTGGGTACAGAATTTCAGAAATGATAAAATAGGAATTATGTGAATCGGATAACAAATTTTAAAGCAAGAGAAAAGGAAAATCAATTTAAAAAATTAAATATATCATAGTTCTTTTTAAACTGAATTTTTATTTTTATCATTAAGAATAATTTAAGTCTATTTCAAACTTTCAATCCTAATTGAGTGAACTGGGAAATGAAAAAATATGTGAACTGCATTTATAAAAAAACACTTCAGAGTGTTTTAAAATAATAATTATTCCTGTAAATAATTCCTGCAGAAATCTAAAAGTCAGCAGTGAAAGGCTTAGAGATGAGCAGCTGTATTATTAAACGATCTAAAAATTACAATAAAATAATTTTCGGAAAAAAAATAGAACCGACTTCAAATTATAAATTGCGCTAAAAAGTGAAAAATAAATTAATTCCTTAAACAACATCGATGTGACTTTTAAACATAGTTTTAGAAGTCGGTGCAAAATAAATATAGATAAAATCCTTTGTAATCATGAATCAATTACAAATATAAATGTCCCAGAATTAGCAACAGTTCCAGTATGACGTTGCACATGGCGTAATGGTAATTAGGCTCATAATTTTGCACCGACTTCTAAAGCTATGTTTAAAAGTCACATCGATGTTGTTTAAAGAATGAATTTATTTTTCACTTTTTAGCGCAATTTATAATTTGAAGTCAGTTCTTTTTTTTTTCCAAAAATTATTTTATTTCATTCTTTTTAGTGTAAATGCATTTTTTATATAAATATTCTATTTTTAAAAAAATCATATCAGAGGGAAAACCTTCTTTGAATGAATGACACGAAAAACTAATCATTTGTACGAAAGATTCCGTTTTGAAGGCGATTTTAGCATACAAACTGATTGGATTTATTTTTTGCCTCAGAGAAGCCTTCAGTCAAAATCTTGTTGTAATTGCATTTATCATTATCGCACAATGGCAACTAAAACTTTTTTAACAGTGAGTTTTATATTTATTAATAGTTTTCCCAACAAAGAAAAATCAAGTCAAGCCTTTCCAATTAAAATAAAAAACACTTATTTTTTACCCGTAACGTTTTTCTAAAAAAACAAATGTAGTCAAATGGATGTGCGATACTTGAGTTAGACGACCCTCTATCGATCAAAGAAAAAATAATCAAAATCGGTTCATTTAGTCCAAAGTTATGGATGAAAAAGCAAAAAAATTACCACATTTCAGCCCAGAACTTTTTTTCTAATTATCGAATATGGTCAAATCAAGGTATGGAACCTATGGGAAACCACATTCGATCAATTAAAAAAAAAAAATCATGAAAATCGGTTTATCCGGTAAGAAGTTACGAGTGGACAAACAAACAAGCAAACAAAAAAAAAACGACATAAATACAACATGAATGTATAACCTCTTTCTTTTGTGAAGTCGGTTAAAAATAACTGAAAATGTTCAACATTTTAGCCCAATGAATTTAATGATGAATTTACTTCAAACAAATGAATTGGCTCAAAAATCTTTTCAGAAACTTTATATCAGTAGAGTAATAGAAAAACCCTTTATTATTATTATTATTATTTTAAGTATCAAAACGCGATAGCGACTGAAATCACAAAGCTGAGTTTTATATTCAATAAAAGAACTATCTCATTTCAGAATTTTTTAAAGGTTAATATTTGCACCAAAAAATCGTAGCTTTCGAGAAACAAAACCATTTTAATATTGACTGACTATAATGTATAATTATATGTGTCTACCGTAATCCAATGGTGAACAAAGTTTGAATTAAATGTTCTCGGATTTCTTTAAAATATTAATAATCTAATATTTTAAAGCTATCTAAGAAAGAATGACAAATACGTATTATACAATACCAGGGTGTCTAGTCAACAGATCTTCAAATTGAAATTTCGTGACTGTTCGGTGATTCATGGGGTAGTGATTCGTTCAGATATTGAATATCCAGTGTCACGTATAAGTACCGGATAGCCGGTTCTGATATTTGAAACTTGTAAATTTTATACATATTTTTAACCATCCCACAGCTTCCAGATGAGTAGTAAGTTTGTAATTCCTATTTATTTTCAAAACAAAATTTTAAAAATTAAATGTGTCATAATAATAATTTAACTTTGTGCAAATAAACAGTAATAAAAAAATAATTTCATGTTATTTTAAAGCACAAATGAGCATTTAAATGCTCATTTGTGCTTTAAAATCACGTGAAATTATTTTTTATTACTGAAAATTTGTCATGTCAGATAACCGGATATTTAGTGCAGTCAGTACCGGATCTTGGAGTTTTCCGAGGCGGGGCAAAACTTAAAAATACCGCCGCCCTCAATTCGATTATTGTTAATATTTCATATAACTTTTAGGCGCTGGTCTTTTTTATTTATCTTTGAGGATTTTTTTCACTTTCGGCTACTTACAAACAGATAGAACTTTCGTACATGTTCCCACAGCATGGCCCTTTCAACTCAACATTGGGGGTGGGGTCGAACCATATAAAGGGCCCCCTTAACCAAAGATACGAAATTCTGACAGTTAAAGGAGGTCCGGAGGTACTATATGCAAACTGGTGCATTTTGAGGCCTTAGAAGACGCACTTGGGACTTCAAAAACTTTAGGAAAAAAAGCAAACAAAACTTTTTAAATTTAAACGCTTTTACTCATAAAATAATCATAAAAAATTGGCATTTTTTAAAATCCAGAGCTGGAACCCCCCTCCCCTTTTTTACAAACCCCCATATCGAAGAGCCACGTGTTTGCCTTTTCAAACACTTTACAAGCTCCCACCTCTTCCCAAAAGGATGCTTTGAGAGTTTGTAAAAGGAAAACTATTGGGTATTGTTTGATCATAGCATAATTTATGCGTATTTCACTATTATAACGGGAAGAAACCTTTACTTTTAAAAATTTAAAGTTTTAAATTTTTTCATGGCAAAATTTGCTGCCCCCTAACCTCAATTTTAGAGTGTTCAACAGTTTATACAAATAAATAATCCCGTTAAGGGTACTATACACTTTTACACTTTTAATCAATCTAAAAACTGGAAAATATGCCACAACTTTGAGATTTTTTAAAAAATACCCAATGCATCAAAACTTCTAAAATTTTCAGGGATTTTAGTAATCATATAAATAAATTTAAAAAAAAATGTTTTAATTTAGTTAAAAATTTAGTTTAAATGTATGTTTTTAAATCCCGTTTTCCCGGCTTTCGAAATATAGTGTCTCATTGCGCGCATGATATCTTCAAAACCATTTAAGATAAACCCCCCAAATGTTTTGTCAACATAAATCTTGGATAAATTAATAAAATGAACTAGGATTATGAAGTTCTGATGAATGGAAAAGGAAAAAATGCTGTAAAAATATTGAAAATATTACGAAAAATGAGTTTTATCTAATTTACGCCTCATTATTTTTGAAATTATTAAACAAATACAAATATCCTAGTTCAGAAGTTTGAACAGAATGTTGTGCTTCATTTAAAATCAGTTTTATGAAAATTGTGCAAAATGTTCAAGAAATATCATGCGCAATGAGACACGATATTTCGAAAGCCGAAAAAACGGGATTTAAAAAAATATATATTAAAACCAAATTTTTAATTAAATTAAATTAAACCTGCAAAAATATTTTTTATTAATTTATTTATATTGTATCTAAAATCCCTGAAAATTTTAGAAGTTTTGATGCATTAGGTATTTTTTTAAAAAACCTCAAAGTTGAGGCAAATTTTCCACTTTTTAGATTGGTTAAAAGTGTATTGTTCCCTAAATCGGTTTTAATCGTTAGCAAAATAGCTGATCAATGATAAAATCGGAGCGGCGAATTAGGATTTTAATTCTCTTCCAAACGTAAAATTTTCTTTATCAAATATTTTTTCTTTTCTTTTTTTTGTGAATCCCACTTGAATCCCCCCCCCACCCCCTAGATCCGGCACTGCGTGCAGTGGCAGTAATGGATTCCGAATGTTTAAAAACCCATTCGATACCGGAGATCCGGTGCCTTCTCGAAGGCACTGGTCCCGTTGGACGTTGAAATTTCGTGACCTACGCGTAATTTTCGTAACCTTTTGCCACCCTGAATACATACTAAATATTAGATAAACGTGATATTCCAGTAAAAATGTACACAGATTTTTTCAACAGCTCGTAATTGATGAGAACGCAAATATATGGAAGACACTTACATACAAGAAAAAAAAAAAAACTAATTATATGCAATTAATAGTTGGCTTTCTTTTTATAAAATTTACTATTAGAAATAAAGAGAGGTAAGAAATGAAGAAAAAAAAAAAGGTTTTCTTTTGACAAAAAATGAATGAACGATATTTTCGTTATTATTATATTTTAAAACAAAAATGAAAAGAATTAAGAATTTGCATTCGTCGTCCATCTGTTCGACCAGGGGCACAACCAATATTTATTTTGCAAAGGGGATGATGCAAGAATACATAAGAAATGTAACGTGGTTGAGTGTATGAACTATGAATTTAATAGGAAAGAGATGAAAATCAACTCTTTTCTCCTCTTTAAAAATGCCTTCCCTTAGAGAAACAAAATCTAGTTTTCCGTATTTCATGCACTTTCGCGAAAAGAGGACAGTGAACAATGAATAAAACACTAAATTAGGACACAAAACAAAAAGTGGAAAATCGCAGATAATATTCACCCTATCATTAAAGCAGATTCTTGAGAACAAAATATGCTTCTTTTAAGCACGAAGAAATTTACCAGTTAAAATAAAAATGGTATCAAATTCATTCTCTGAAAACTGTTAGGGTAGATATGATATACTTAAGTAAATTTCACCTGTTAATGCTTTTTTTATTTATTAGAAACATCTTAAACTTAACTACCTTTTTATTTATTTATTTTGTATTAAATGTAACAAACGAACTGCAGAACTGATTGAGCAATACAAAAAAATTTCTCCAGTTTAAAATTTTGACTCTGAATGGGAAACAAAAAACATAAATAAGGAAAGTACAAAAAAATTTAAAACAACATTTTATAGAGGCACTAAGATATTCCATAAAAAGGTATTTTACTTTTTAATCATTGCAAAGTCTGGAAGAACATTTACTTTACTAGGAAATAGTGAAAGAAAATTCTGAAATACCAAGTGTCAGTAATGAACCTGACGAAAGAAGCAATCATCCAAAGACTGAATTACCGCATGACATCCACCCGGAATGAGATATATGATCATAGTGACAACTTGCTTGGACTCGTACACGAGCTTGTTTACAAGCCTAAAATGGTACAGAATAGTAATGCTCATTTCTTTTGCCATATAAGGGACCTTTAGATAAATGTTGCCCCACCTATTCCAAAAATATAAAGTTGCTATTAAAAATTGCTTATTATCTGTTCTAACCTTTTATTTTATGTGGTTTCAGGTGATTTGAATGAAAAAGAAAAGAAAGTAACTCAAATTAGCGGTTAAAATTGATGTATACATAAATATTTTTTGCTTTTCCCAATTAAAAATGGAGAATGCAAAGATGTCATTTTAATTTAACAGAAATCTATACTCGTCACACATCTTCACAAAACGTTTTTAAGCATCCACGTTATAAATTGGCAGCTATGAAAAACTAAATTTCAAAGGTACTACAGTGAAATGCGAAAAAGTGTTGTTAATTTAAAAAGCAATTAGATGATTTATTTTGGTAATTTTTTTTATTGATAAACTTTATTTCAAATAGCAATTATTTACAATAACTTTGAAAATACTGAAAAGACGAAAGCAGATATACATATATATATTTTCCCCCATTATTTGCACTCAGTTAACCTTGCCTTGATTGATTCACAACAGTGTCATAACTGGGAGGTGGTCCATAATATGGTGGTGGGGGTGGTTGCTGGTTAATTATTTGAGGAGGAGCATTCATTATAGGTACAGATGAAGGATACATCTGGTTTCTTGTAAGCACTAAGGAAAAAACAAAAACAGAAAATGAAAAGAAAAAAAACATACCAACCAAAGAAGTTCATTTATAACCAAAATTTTTATAACAAAATATATGATATAGGTTTACAGTACATTCTTAAATACCTTTTTGAGAAACCATTTCAGATCACAAAAATTATTAAACTGTCTAAAAATCCCTCACATCCTCCCCCCCCCCCTTTTTTTTTTTTTTTGCAAACAGTATCGTTCCAAAGATTCTGGAGTTATAGGTGATGGTGAAAAGCATCAATACAACTAAAAACATTTTTAACAACCAACAGATTTCGGTATTAAACTGACTGTTGACTTTAAAGGTCAGTAAATAGAGGGAATAAAACTGGTTAGTATAAGTCAATATTTTTGGCCTGGCCAGTATAAGTATTTTTTGGTCTGGTCAGTATTTTAAAATTATTCGGTAAAATCAGTACTTTGTGCAAAATTCCCAAACAACTCACTTTAAAAAAAAACAAAATGCCCACGCTTTTTTCAGAAAAACTTAAACAGAGGCCCAAACACAAATAAATAAATAAATGAATTAAAATAAATTTTTTAAATAATAAATTTCCAACAATGAAAAGTACTTTTTGTCAGACTACTACTTTGGTTTTAACAGAAACGATCAATCATCTTTTGTACGCATATTTCGTTAAATAGGTAGAGCATGAAATGCCTTTATGGATCATTGGGAGACCTACAGCTTAGTAAATAAGATCCAAACCACTAGATACTAGAGCATGATCAGAAGAAGCGATATACTAATCAGCAATGCTCGTGCCCTCTTTGGAATTCGTTCCCAGATTTTCAGTAAAGTCCGATTTACTTTTTGAGAATCCATTGCTATTTTTTATGTTACTGTGTTTATTTGATGGGGATGAACATTTTGTTTTATAACAACTGACTTCTTCCTTTCAAATTGGTACTTGAAGTGTTACTTTATTTATTACTGCATAAACCAGTGTGTACCCTGTCTGCTTTTGCTCTCCCCAGCACCTTTTTATATATATATATATTTAGTTCACTTTGCAAACTATGCTTTCTATTGATAGTTTGTTTAGTATAAGGTTGTTGAGATTTGTGCTCACTGACAGACAAAAAAATGTCCATTCAGAAAAAGTGGTCTTGTATATTATTTGGAATATAATCCATACAAATTGTGTTTGCTCTCATCAAGCAAACATAACAAAAATGCAAGGATAAACTCAAATAGCATGACAAAGTTTAAAAACACAAAGAATTAAAATTCAAATCAAAAAGCTTAAATGTTTCTGTTTAAGTTATACCCGCAAACACATAGTTTTGAGATCTTTTCGTTTCTCTAGGCAGAGCAGCAATAAACTGAACAATGGTCATATGATGGGGAGAGAGTATCAGATATAAAAAAAGGACTTTAATAAATGGCTCCTAAACATATCCCCCTCCCACCGAAAAAAAAAAATAATAATTAAAAATCTGGATATGTTACCATTTGTAACCATTACCTATTTTGTAGCATTGAAGAGCACATGTGACTTAAAGATATGATGGACATAATTAGTATTATCCCCATTTAATATAAGAACACATTATAATGAATCAACCAACAAAGCAGTCCACAGAAAAAGTTCAAATCCTAGGTTAAAATTCACCAAATTTAAAGATTCACCATAAGGCTCAAAATTAATCTTTAGGATTTTAATTAAAAAATAATAAATAAGATTTATTAGAGTACTTCGAACTCTATTTACTCTCTCCAATTCTTCTGTAAGGAAATTTTTTCTTTGTTTTATTAAGGATTGAACAGTCAGTATCAATCTTCTAAAGGTGTACCAAAAGAAATCTGAACTTTGATCCTGCATGCAAAATTGTTGCACAATAAAATCATCATAAAAAATTTTGAAACTTCTGCAAAATCATGACTATTCTAATCTTCAAATTACCTAAGAGCTGGGCACTCTTTTTGCAACTAGTATCAGAAGAAAAAGCAGTTTCTGATTTTATTTATTCATTTATTTATTTATGCAATGTATTTATGTGTTTTTGTACATGTTGATTTATTTATATACTAATAAATTAGTTCAGTTATTTTTTATTTATTTATGTTTTCCTTAACTACAAATTAACAGGGATGATGGTACAATTGATTGGTATTTTGCATATTTCCTGGTTTTATGTGTTTTAGAAAAAAAAATTTCTAAGAAAGCCTCTTTTGAGGTATCCTGTAGTAGCATTAGTAGCTGTAGCTTGTGCACTTAGTGGTTCTGCTGCACTAGGTTTAGCATCTCTTTTTCTTCTTATGGTTTCAATTACAATATAGTTGTTTGGATAGGAGCAGATATTGCTATTATATTACTTATATTATTTTAGAGGAAATTGTTATATGGTTGATATTCAAAAATTGCCCAAAATAATTTAATAGTACCCTGAATGTTTGCCAGATGTTTAAATGCATTTTTCTAGTTATATTAAAAGTCAATGGTATTATGCAGTAGTGATAATATTATGCATATTTATAACTTACAACTTTAAAGAAAAATTGTTTTATAATTAGGTTTATGTTATAGAATAAAAAGCATATTCACAGTATTGTTGATTGTTACGCTGAAGTTGGTCAATAGTTTTTAAAAAACTTAAGTCAGAACTTTATGTATAGTTTTCTATGTATGTTTTACTTCATGTCTTTTGCTCATTTTAACAATTTCTATGCAGCTGTTGGTTGTTTGAGGGTTCTGATAATGACTCCAGGGTTGTACGAGTTTTTCCACCCTGGCAAAAACCAGCGAAAAACCTTTCAAAAAATCCGCCCCGAACAATAAATCATTTTAGTTCATTTTTTTCTTTTCTTATTTTTTTGGTAAATCGAAAATTAACGATTAAAAATGCAGAAATTAGTAATGAAAAATAAATATGTAACCTACTCAAAGAACAACTTCAATAGAGCAAAGTATCATACATGAAATATTTTGTGTAGGAAAAAATACTTTCAGTTCCTTTTTTTATGGAAACATGTTTATAATACAAATTGTTAACATTAATTATTTAATGATAACTTATACCGACCAAATTTAACTAAATTAGCAATTATAAAAAGTTTAATTTTCAGTAAATTTTATCATGTTTATCTGTCATATGGCAGTTCCCCTGACAATTAATAATTTGTTTACAAAATTGGAAATAGAAATTTAAAAATAAAAATGTTTGACACCATCAGATTTTATCTAAAATAATAATAATAAATAACTAAAAATAAAATAAAATAAAAGTTGCACTATAATGATATCTATGAATATATTGCTTAAAAACATTTAGTGTGTACAATGATATCTATGAATATATTGCTTAAAAACATTTAGTGTGTACAATGATATCTATGAATATATTGCTTAAAACCATTTAGTGTGTATCTATTTTACTGTGAAGGAATATTAGAAAGAAGTACTATGAAAATATAAAAATTCAATTTTTCTTTCAGTTAAAAATATTAAGTGCTAAATAATAAATAACCAAGGACATGATAAATTTATTAAATAGCAGTGCATAAAATGCATGATAAGAAATTTTACTGTTCAAAAAACATAAAAAATTGCATAATATTTAATAATCATCAAATGCTTCAGGTTTCCGGAATAACTTCCGGATTTTTTATTATTGTCTTTGTTGATTGTTATTATTTTTAGATTCAAGCATTTTATGAGCCATTACCAATTTGTTACCCCGTTAGTAACCTAAGCTTTTTCTTAGGTTAGCTTTAAATTATATTTTGAAATTTAAAAAAAAACATAATGGTAAGGCTTCATAATAAAAAGTCAATATATTTTTCAATTATTCCCACCATTTTCTTTCACACAGATTATGATGATTGCATAAGAAACATATGTAGGTGGAAACAAAGAACCTTTTCTTGAGTAAAACCCAAAACTAATAATGCACTTGTGTTTAACAACTCATACATTTTGTTAAATTGGAATACTTTCACAGTATAACATTGAGCAAAAAATTACTTGTACCTGCCAACTTGTAACTAATTCTGTGTGAATTTATTAAACTATGATTAATATTCAGTCAGTCTATTTTATTAAATCATTAATAAAAATATTTCAATATGAATAACTAATACAGAAATATAATTTTATTACGTAATTGCGATAAATTTATCTGTCAAACATGTGGAAAACAACTTCTGCCAGCATCCCAGACATTTTTGCAAAAACGTGAACAGAATAGCAATGCTGAATGACTTGCATTTATATTTTTTAGCATCACTATTAATCCAAAACATATTGATGCCCATATAATGATAAAATGTAATGTTTATCATCAGAGTTGTTTAATGTCTCACTTTCAAACAGGGTTGTTTGGTTTAAACCATGGTTTAAACCAAATGGTTTTTTTAAAAAAAACTTTGTTTAAACCAAATCTTTTTTCATTAATTTTGCACATCATTAAAAATTGCAAAATCCAATTTATGCAGATATTACAAGCACAGCACTGGATAATTAATGAATTTGAAAATTAACAAACTTTTTTTTTTAATCAGTACAAATTTTTATCATCTCCTATCTACAGACTACCTATGTCAGACTATTTGGGTTTTTCTAAAATTAGCTCTGAAAAAGCTAAGTTGAGAAAAACTCTTTTCAGTCATTTTAAAAATTAATATGATATTGCAATTGTAATTCCTGGAGTTAAAGAATATATATTAGAAATAATAAAATAACTTCATAATAACCAATTTGCAAATGTATGTTACAGATAACAATTTTTAAGAAACCAAATCTTTTTTCATTTATTTTTCGCATCATAAAAAATTGCAAAATCCAATTTGTGCAGAAGTTGCAAGCACAGCATTAGATAAATCATGAATTACTGAATTTGTAAAGTTACAAACTTTTTTTTTAATCGGTGCAAATTTTTCTTTTTTTTCTAAATTATTCTCTTTTTTTTTAAAAATATGTTTATTCTTTAATCAGGAAAAATTGTATTTAAAAAAATTTAAATAATATTGATAATTTCTAAGCCAATGTTGCTGATTTGTATAAGTGTTATGGTGTAATCATTTGTTGATATTACTGATACTGTAAATCAACACACATTTTTAATGTACCTTTCACTTTTGCTTATTTTTTATTGATTTAGTAAAACATGCTTTTGTTAAAACTCAACCCGCATAATAATTATTTCTTTAATAATTTGCTGAAAGGCCTGTATAAGTAGAGTATCATAACATGTTAATACAAGTTAAACCTGTAAAGTTGACCACTGCTGTAATTTGACCATCTGTCTATATTGACCACTTAAGTACCAAATTTGGGTGGGAGTATTATAAAAAACCCTTTGTAAGTTGGCTGCCTAATTATTACTATATTTATTTATTTATCTATTTTTGAAAAGATAAAAATGAACTTATATAAGATCTCCAGAATAATATTTTTATGCTATAATGTTAGACCAGTATTTGTCTGGATGGATAAAACATCAATATAAAGTTTGCCTAAACCTTTGTGTAAGTTAACTATTCTAGAAAACTACTATGAGCCTCACTCTTTTGCTCTTTAATAAGATTCTTCTTTTTCTTCTAATTGATCTAGTCATTTTGAAAAATTATGTATTTTTAGGGAATCTTTACAGTCAAATAAGTAAACTAACACATTTATCTTTAACTAAGTGCTTTAATTTTAAAGTTGTATAGGATATATTGTAAGTCATTTAAGATTAAATTTATCTAATGGTATTTTAGATAATTGTTAAAAATAGCTAATTACTAATTTTAAAGTAACATTAATACATGATGTTATATTTTAATTAGTCACAAATGAATAATTGCATAGCGTAAGAAATGACAAAAAAAAACCCTCCACCCTCTATAAGTTGACGACTAAAGTGCTGCACCTATATAAGGTAATTAAAATTTAAGGTATTAATTTACAGTTACTTAATTATCAATAAATTAACTATCAATAACATTTATTTACAATTAAGGATCTGAAATCTCCATGATTTTCTAAAAGTCAAATTGTTTTTCCTACAAATGCTATTTAAACCAAAAAAAACTGGTTTAAACAAAAAAAAAACCTGGTTTAAACCAAAAAAAACTTTTTTTTTTTATTTTTTTCAAAAAACCAGGTTTTTTTCCAACCCTGCTTTCAAATATTAATGACACAGCACTGACAATAAAAGCAAGACAATCAAAATAAAATTTGAGGCAAAGAATGTTTTATATTTAAGCCAATCAGTAACAAAATTAAAAATTTTCATATAAGGGTTATTCCAGAATGCACAGTATTCATTGTTCCGTATGTAAGATTTCACAGAAAAATTTTGGAATAGTTTAATTAAAAATAATAAGGAAAATTTTTTCAAATATTTTTATTACCTTTTCTGCCTCTTGAGAAAGATGAATATAAATTTCTATTTATAAAAATATTATTGCCTCATCACATATAGAAATCACAAAAAAATTTTTTACTGGTACATAAGCGCTTTTGAACTCTCTTTTCTCCGAATTTAAGACACATTTCCTACTGAAATTTCATTAGAACTGATACATTAATATACATTATTTTGACACAGATCAAAATTATTTTTTAAAATTATCTAACTAATAAGTTAATTATTTGTTATGCACCAGACATTTGGTTCTCACATACATGACAACAAAGCTAATGAAAATTTTAATTGACATTAATTTCAATAGCACTATTACTTAAAACCGAGCATTTGGAAGTTCATATACAGTAGAAGTATAGGTGAAAACTGGGAACTTTGGTTAGTCGTCAGTGGCGGGTAGACTCTTTCATTAGTCGCCACTTTTTAAAATTGCCAATAAGAATTGAAAACTAACTCTAAAATTGTGCAGAAAATACATTAATTATTGAAATAAAACAAGAAATATGCAGATTTGAATTAGCACATGCTAAAATTATTTTGAACTCTTGAAATGATTTAAATATATACAGGATGCTGAAAGATTGAAAGTTGAAATTCAACATGAAATTTTCGGCAAAGCATGTGTTCAATATTGGGATGTTTCCATGGAAAAGTATTGGAAAAATTCATTCCGAAGAGCGGGAGAAGATTAAGGAAAAAAAAACGAGTACAGTAGAATATGCTAAAAAGTAACAGTGCAAGAGTGGCGATCAATGATACATTTTTTAATCTCCACTTTTCCTACTTTAATTGCCACGTGCATAGTGGCGACAACTAATTCTCACCTATAAGTAGAAGACCTTTCCGATCTATATAAAGCAATTCTAAACAAAGCTCTCAACTTTTCATAAGAAAACAGTAAGTTGTGCAGTCGAAAAAAAGCCTAGATTCTACACTGCAAAAATAACAGAAAACTCGAGCAAATAAAATTTTAAAACAACTTCCCTTCTTTTCACTTTCATTTAAAGCTTCTAAATTAAAACTAGTATTATTCATAGCACAAAAGTAGTACCAGATTGTCTTCGACAATATAGCTGTGAAAACCATGAAGCAACGAAAGGTGTTGGGTTCTGAACTTGTTTTTACTGTACAGCATATTTATTTATGAATAACAATTAAATTGCATAATTTATAGTTTAATTCTCATTTTATTTTGAACGTATTCTATTGTGCAAAGATATTGACATACTTTGAATATTATTTTATTAACTTCTAACTTGTGAAAAGATCTGTATAACACAAAGCCTCTGAGCCAAAGCCTAACGCAAAGCCAAGGTGTGCATTACAATTATCTTCTACTGTATTGAAAAAGAATAAATAAATGAATTAAGTCATGAACCTTTGAAATCATGAACCAATATTTAATATTTTTAGAAAATTCTTTTCTAAGATGTGAAACCAAATACTAAGGAGTGACACATGAATGAATAGGAAAAATAATCTAATCATGCATACATCTATGCATTTTTTTCTGTAAAGACGAACCTAAAACTTTTTTGCCAAGTTATTTATACCTTATTCATTTTTTAACTTTAAATTTACATTGACACAAAAATATGATTCCTTTAGAGCAGCGGTTCCCAATCTTTTTTTATCGCGTACCACTAGTTTTCTTGCAAACCATTTGTGTACCGCTACTAATGTGACTTTATTATATAGAATAGAACACTAATAAATTATTAAAAAATACTACAATGACTAGGTTATTTCAATCACACCATTTTTTATAGTTAATGCAAAGAAAAGTGTTTATTAAAATAAAGCTGTATGTATAAAATAAAATGCAAGAAATATATAAAATATATTTTTAACATGCACTTCCAAAACAGCCTTAAAAATATGTCTTTAAGTACAAAATACCTCTAATGTAAAAAAAAATAATGAGAAGGTTGCTGCTGCCTGGCAGATACACTCGAGGTGATATCTTGTCCGGTAAAAGTCAGTTTTGATGTCAAATTTTTGTCGACATTTATTTTGCTTCTATATTTATTTTTAATAAATATCATATTGGTAAAAGCAGTATAATAAAAATGCATGGTTGTGAACTGAATTAAAAACAGCAACGCTTTTCTTGAATAACAGGAATTAATTTTTAACTTTAAGCCAACATTCTCCCAACTCTTATCGGGCAAATTCGATCTTCAATCCTGAACTTTTGTGCTTTAGCCTCTTTTTTTTTTTTGCCTGCACACGTACCACCTGGAGAGGCTTCGGTTCCACAGTTTGGGAATCGCTGCTTTAGAACTTATATCTTTTTATACAGATATGATTCTTTTTAATTATCCCTTTTAATTGTCTAACCCCATGATAAGAATAAAACTCCTAAAATTAGTGGATTGTCTTTATATTATACGTTTAAAAAGCTGATTAAAATTATACTTACTAGGATCAATATTTGGTCTTGTTGTTGCATATGATGCCATAGAGGGAGGCATATATGGCGCTTGATTTCGTAACCTGTACCACCATCCTCCACCAGAGCAGAATAACATAGTGAGGAAAACCATCAACCTGTTATCACATGTGCACAAAAGAAGTTACATAATTAGCATTGCATCTTAATTTTTAAAACAATTTTAAATAACAATGGAAAAATATATAAAGCACTTGAGAATCTTGGAAAACAGAAAAAGATATGATTGAGTCACCCCTCCCCCTAAGCCTATAAAGTATTGAAAAAAATCAGCACCGTTCCTATTAGTGCCCATCTGCATAGAAATTTTTGTCACTCAATTTTTTTTGAAAAATCGTTCAATTGCATCACCCTCTTTAGAGTGTGTGGTATCAAAAGTTAATAAGCATCGGCTCCTATCAAGACTTCATCTGTACGCTATACTCTTTGAATTACTTTTTAAAATTAAAAATACCTACAAAAAGGTGTTTGTCTACATTAGGGGTCTTCAACCTTTTACGGCCGAGTGCCACATTTATTAGCTTGAGAAACTCGGCGGGCCATACCATAGGCGATTCTCAGTTAAAAATAATTCTGAACTTCACACAAAATTTTCCGAAAAATTATACAACACGAATTGAAAAAAAAAAAACAACTATTAGGCATCTCTCCCCCAGTACCGGATATTGGGGGTTTTTCGTGGCGGGGCAAAACTCAAAAATGCCTTTCCCCCTCCAGCCAATTATTATTCATATTTCTTAAACTTTTATGCGCTGGGACATTTTAGATGCAAAACAACCAAATGAAGCAGACAGAACAATAAAAACAAAGCTTATATAGCCTAAGAATTATCTGTAAACCAATGAGAATAAAGGCAGCGTGAAGTGGAAGTAGAAGTAGCAGGAAGACACCAATAAGAGAGCAACAAACGAATCCAGTTGAAAATACAGGAAGTAAAAAGGAATATTAATAAAAATAAAGCAAAAAAGACGACAGCATGCATAAAAATTGCAAAAATAATGAAATAAAATTGAAATAAAAATAAGTACAGAAACTACCAAAACAAAATGCAAAACAAAGTACACATGTAGAGGGGGAGGGGAGGGGTGAAGGAGAAAAATAGACACAAAAAAGGAAAACAACAAGAAAACCTAGAAAGAACAACAAATTAAAGAAATTTATGCCAGACCTGTGAAAAATAAGGAGTTGAGGAAGAATCATTAACCAAATTAGAACTATTCCTGTTAATATGATAAGCTTCCCAAAAGTCAAGCTCTAAAGGGGAAGAACATTTTTGAATAATTTTACCAGAATTGAAATCAAAAGAGTGGTTGGAATTCCAACAATGTTGAGCAATGCTAGACTTATTTAACTCTTGCTTTCGTACATAACCTTTATGCTCATTTACAGAGCACGTTTTGTCTGTCCAATGTAAGAAAGGCCGCAACGGCAACTAATTTGGTAAATACCCCAAGTGTTAAGTTGATCGACAGGATCCTTAAGAGAAGAGAAGGAAAGTTTGTTACTAGGAGAAAAAACAACTTGAAATTGAAACCTTTTTAGGATTTTAGCAATACGGAAACTGACAGAATGAAAGAATGGTAACACAACCAAATTCTTTCTAGAAACCACATTATTGGGACCAGAAGTTTTCTTAGAAAGTTTGTTATGAATAGAATCAATTAAAGAGTGAGAAAATCCTCTATCAACAGCTACAGCTTTCAGATAGTTGAGTTCAATCTTGAGAAGCTCAGGAGAAGAGCAAATATTAATAGCACGATGGACCAGAGCATTAAAAGCCGAATATTTTTGGTTGGGAGGATGAGACGACAGTCTGTGAGGAGGTAAAGAAACAGCGAAAGGTTTACGATAGACAGAAGTAGTGAAACCAGACTCACTCTTAGAAATAAAGACATCAAGAAATGCGAGGCTACTATTAAGTTCTTTCTCACAAGAAAACTGGATATTAGGATCAATGGAGTTCATAATTTGCACAAAATTCTATTATAGCCTGATACTTTGCAAGACGAAGCCATTTATTGAAATTCGACCTAATATTTTAAAATTTAATAATTAAACTGTTAATCTTCCAGTATTTCCTTCACTCCTTACGAGTTGTTCGAAGAATTGAAGTGGATTAGAAATTCCACGGTTGAATGTAAACATCGTTTGAGCCATGAGGTGAGGGCGAGACAAGCCTTGCATGTAACGAAAAAAATCTGACCCATTTTTGAAAAGTATTTTCAGATTTGATCGATTATTTTAATGAAATTTATTTTTTGATGGTGCCTAGCACAATCCATTAAAAATTGCAGTTACCAAAAGTTTACTTCAGTAGCAAATAATGTTTAATGCATCGGTCATGGGTGACTCTGATCCGAAATTCTCCAACATTTCCGAAAATTGTCGAGCACCTTTTCCGAAAGTTTTAATAAAAATAACGGTTTTCCGAAAAAATTTTAATGCATTAATCTTAAGATTTCTTTTACAATTAATATCTGCTTTTCTTTCTACCTTCAGACAAGCAAAATAGTTTGTACTACTTAAAAAAAATTTCAATACAGTTTTTTCCAGAAAAAAAAAACTTTTGGAACTAACTTTTCATTTAATTACTTGAAGAATTATTTTGAGCTTATATATATATGCATATGTATTGTTGTGTTGAGAGTGGAGGGGATTATTAACCTATATACTTTGTCTTAAATTGTTGGTGCATACTTTTTCCCATATTTTGTCTGAAGTTCCGATTTTTTTTTTTTTTTTTTTTGCTTAGAATCACCCATGGTTTACTGGAGAGGTGAAAAATTTCTTTTTGAGAGGTGATTTTCTTTCTTAGAATGTTTTTGTGCCTACTTAAACAATATACTATATCGATTTCAACTGTTATTATTCAATTAAGTGACTCGCCCAACCAGTTTAATTCAACTGGGCTAAAAAATTTAATAAATATATTAACAGATTATCGAAATTAGTATCATAGTATCAATTCATAAAAATAATATTCATTAAATACAAAAAACAAGTAGCAAACAACTTTCACTCAATTGATGAAGAATATAATTTTCCTTTTGAACATGTTAGGGGGCATTGCTTCAGTGATGAATTTATAGGGACGGAGGGTTGCCATGATACACACATTCAAAATAAAATAAGTACATTGTTTTTGAATAAATAATTTTTAAAATAGTTGAGGCATTATGTAAATTTATAATGTTTGCTTAATGTTTTGTGATTACTTAAATATTCATTATTATTTCTAAATATACTCACTCACTTGAATAAATGTGCATCGTTCACATAATTTTTAAGACTTCGCCTTTCATCATTTATATTAAAAAAGTATAACTTTACAACAATTTCAAGAATTCATCATTTATCGTTATTCTAGCATATTATTATGTGAAAATTTCTCATATCTAAAGTAAAATCCCGATTTAACATCCCACCGATCTATGTTTTACCTGCATTTATACAATATATATCGATTTCAACTGTTATTATTCAATTAAGTGATTCGCCCAACCAGTTTAATTCAACTGGGCAAAAAATTTAAGATGTTAACAGATCATTAAACTTATTAGTAACATAGTATCTATTCATAAAAATAATATTCATTAACTACAAAAAATAAGTACTACTAAACAACTTTCACTCAATCGATGAAGAATTTTATTTTCCTTTAGAACATGTTGACGGGGCATTGCTTCAGCGACGAATTTATAGAGGCGGTTGATTGCAACCTCCCATGATATACATGTTCAAAATAAAATAAGTATGTTGTTTTTAAATAAGGAATTTAAAAAATACTTGAGGCATTTTAATTATGTGAATTTGTAATGTTTGCTTAATATTTTGTGATTACTTAAATATTCATTATTATTTCTAAATATACTCACTCACTGTGCATCGTTCAGATAATTTTTAAGAATTCGCTATTCATCATTTAATGTTATTCTATCATATTATATGTGAAAAGTTTTCATATCTACAGTGAAACCCCGATTTAACATCCCACCAATCTACGTTTTACCCGCATTTTACGTTTTTATCATCAGCTCCCAGTTTTTCCGTATCCTAATTGATGTTAAAATATCCCGGATTCTAAGTTTGTTATTTATCAAATTCCCCGTATTTTATGTTTTCCCTTGAAAATGAAAAAAGTGTTCTAAAATTAGCCATATTTTTCCTTTTGTGCTTTTTTAAAAGCTTTATGCTTATTGTTAAAAGTTAATTATTACTCTTTCACAAAACAAATTATGATAAAGGATTGTTTTTGTTTTCGAGAATTTTCAAAAAGGGGCTATTCAAGTTTATCAAGGCATGAGAAAGTTTGTTTGTTTCCAGTATTGAACTGGAGAAGTTCGTTCTTTTTTTCCCCTTTTATAAACCAACAAAGATCCAACACTTCGAGTCCAAAAAATATTTTGTTAGCAGTCACTATTATGTGCTACACTGTACTCTTATTGGACAGAACAGCTTACTTATAGTGGACATTTTACAAATAGTGGAAAGCTGTTTTCTTTCCCATAACGGCTAAGGAAAATGCTTACTATGTATTTCAATCCTGAAGATGCAGCATTCACTTTGAACTAGATGATTAAAAAACAATCCACTATTATGGATTATTTTCAAACTAAATGCTCGGATTCGTAATTCAATGCGTTAAAATGGTATGTGATTTTCTTTTCGAAAATATAGATATTATACTTTTTAAAAGAGTTCAAATCTACTATTTATCATTTGTAACATAAAAGGATAATGTTAACAACAATTTTAAGAATTCATAATTTGTAACAATTAAATTGCTACAGTTCCATTGAAAATGCCTCGCACACGTATAAGGAGGTGTTGTTTACAGAATCGAAATCAGAGCCAGTGAGAAAACTTTCACCACTGAATTAGCCAAGAGACCACTAGAAAAACAAATACAATTTGAGTGTAGGACAATCTTTTCAGGAAAAAAATGTATGTTTCTGTCAGAACATCACCCCGATTACCATTTTTATGGCATTGAATGCTGTAAAAAAAAAGCAATATTCCACGTTCTGCTCATAACTAAAAAACCTATCCATCCCATTCACATTAGGAACTGTAGGTAGGATTCCGCGATAAGAAGTGAATTTTCCTTGCATTTTTAGCGTATTAATTTAGTAGCACATTCTTTTTCAGCTTTGAACCATAAAATTTCCCTTTTCAGCATTCACATGCACTTTCGAATTTGCTTTTGTCAAGATATGTCTCTTAAGCGATATATATCAGAAATTGGTGTGATACTCAAAAAGCAAATTTGAAAAAACAAGCTGGCAATTTCAAAGAATTACATCAAATCTTCATCCTCACTGCACAGAAAAAGTGCATAATGCACAGAGAGCAATTTACAGATCAATGTCTTACATTTTCAAGAATTACTCAAAACCTTAATCTCTGTAGCACAAAAAAGTGGGTGACACAAAAATCGATTTACAAATGAATATTCTACATTTTTAAGAATAACATAAAATTTTCATCTTTGCTGCATGGAAAATCTGTAAAGACTGAAATCAATTTACAAATAAAAGTCACACATTTTCAAGAATTACACAGCGTGGAAGCACAACCAGGAAATCGGGGAAATTTATGTTCTGGAAAATATCAGGGGATATTTAAAGTTTTCTAAAATATCAGGGAAAATTATAGTTTTCAATATCCAAACCGGCAAGCGTCTTGAATTTCGTTTGCGGAATTTCCTTTCGTTGCACGTATTCAGAATATGGGGTTATTCTATTATCAAACAGGGAGTGAAGAGTGTCTGTGGGCAAATTTTTAGTTTTAGAAGGTGGGCATATATAATGCGGTATCTTACAAGCAGGCTATTCCATTATCCGCTACGAAAGAAATGTCTATTTGTCCACTGTTCTTTATTCCATCAGTGGCGTAGCTGAATGGGGGCGGTCCACCCCGTTTGTCACCCATCTAGGGGTGACACCCAGCCACGACGGAGAAAAAGAATGAACCTTTAAAAGCTCCATAGAATAAAACAAATACTTAAAATGAGAGAAAAAATATCCAATTTAACTTTCTATTTCTGAGCAAAGTGTTTCCTTTACAAAATATATTCACCATGTTTTTTAACCGCTAATCATAACCATTGCCCTCAAGAAATACTTTAAATATTATGATGCAGATGGTGTTCTTCTTTTTCAAAGCTGCAATTTAAAAAAAAAAAAATCTATTATATTTCATTAAAACACATACTTCAGTGATTACATTATTTTTTTTTTGGGTGGGGAGAGCGTAATCTTTTCCATGGGGTGACACTATCACTACCCACCCCGGGTGTTACCTATGCTAGCTAGGCCATTGATTTTTTTTATACGTCATCAAATTGATTACTACATATATATATAGTCCAGCATCTCTTCGCCGTAGCTTTTGCTTTTCTTGAATAGGCTAAGGATGATCAGTAACTGTTAGATTTTTCAGATAATCTTTACTAAACTTTGATCAATTTATCAATTCCACATTGTCTGATCAATTTATCAATCTCCCCAGATTACTTTAATTTGTGACAATTAAAATTTCATATTTTGAAATAAGTTCATTTCTCCTATTTGATTTCAAAATGTATGTTTATGTGTAAAGCTAATAACACACTTTATTCTTTACTTTTTGTATCACAATTTACTCTTTTGATTGGTTTAAATAAACATTTATGAAATAATATTTATATTTTTGAATTCAGGCTCAGAAAGAATGTACTGCTATCTATCAGAGTAAAAAAAAGTTATGTAATAGATTTGATGATGTGATAGAGATAAATATGCCACAGGATATAAATATAGATTATTAGTGATAGATTGAAATAATTTTGTACCTAAGTCAAGGTAGGTATACATTTATGGAAAAAGACATAGGCTAAAATAAGTTTTTTATCAGCTCAAAACTGACTTAAAAGGTCGCCTTCGGCATCTTGCTTGAGGAAAAAAAAAAACCAAGTTGCGCCGAATGCGCCGCTATTTTAACCCTTTGCACGGGCAACGCCTTTGCGGGTACCGCTAGTTTCCTATAAAATCAAGAATTTGAATAAATCATTAGAATCAGGGGGAGGGACTGGATACTTAAGTAGGGCACCGGCCTTTACACTGGGGAGGGGTAATACCCCCCCCCCCCCCACCTCTTTCAAAAAAGAGAAAGTTCAGGTTCTGTAAGGAAGGGGTGTTGACCAGATGGGGGAAGGCCATGGCGCAGACTGAGCCATTGAAATTTTTAGGGGAATTGTGTGCAGGGGCTTTAGAGAAGGGGGCTCCGCCGACTGTTTGGCTGATTTGGGAGGGTTCTGTAGATTTTTAGGGGGATGCACCATCGCTCTGAAAGGAGGTAAGACCCCCTGTCAAACGGGATTTCAGGGGCGCCCCCTCTGGATACGGCCTTGCAATGAAACAATTCTTTCTGGAAGTACAGTTAAGTAGTTAGTTTTAAATTAAATCATTACATTTACAGCTTGGCATTTCCTATCACACAATCATTTAATTTTTTTTACTAGTTAATAAATGGAGAAAATGGTTCAGCTTAGAAACATCATGTTCTTCCTTAAACCTTTTATGTACATGTAGTTATACTCATGCAACAATTTTATTTTAAAAATAGTTGATAATGGATACTCTTAAAAAAAATAATCCCCACTGATTGTTTATACTATCTTTATTAGTGCCTTAAAAACTTGTTACAAGATCAATTAAACAAAAAATAAAAAATAATTGCAAAAAAAAAAAAAAAAACTCACCAGAAATACCACATCTGATAAAATGTTATAGCTGGAGAACGACAGCACATTGTTCCACAACAATATTCATAAATATTACAACTGCAAATTAAAAATTTTATATTAATCAACTTTCTCTATTAAAACTGAAGTAATATTAAAATCATTTTCTGCATAAAAATTATACAACTATAAAAATTGTTACAATAAGGTGCAAAGTTTTGTTTTTTAATTTCCTGTAGCCATACATTCATAATTATAAACTGAGCCTGAATTTCCATTCGCTCAACTATCAGGAAAATTCATGTATCTGTAGCATGGCATTTCCTGTACATTCCAGTCGAGCTTTCACTGTATTAAGTATTAGATACTATTTCAATAACATGAATGAGTGCAAACAAAAAAAAAATAGAAGTAATATGATGTTTTATCTTGAAAATGTAAAAGATAATCTCATACAGAGTTGAATTTGGACTTACATAGTAGCTTAGATAGTGTTCATACTCAATACTTAAAATAAAAATTAAGCACTTTTTAAGGACATTTTAAGATCTTTTTCAAAAAAAAAAAAAAAATTAAGCTTCCAAACATAAAAATGCATAAATATCTAATACCAACCAATATCGATCTGACCGATTCTTAGATATCTAGAATCTAATTCAGCAACTACAGAAAAAATTTAGTAATCTGGCATATCAAATTTTATTTATAAAACAGTTAATTTGTATATTATGAAAATAGTGAGTGCCAGCTAATTGAATCTGTGGTTAATTAAAACAGTTGCTTTAAGGAATCAAATCATCAAAGACAGAACGAAATTCAGAACCAACATTAAAAAACCGCCGGATTTTTGAATCAAACAAGCCACATAAATGAGTCAAACGTACATAACTAACAATTTCCCACAACCACAAACAAACCACATCTTTTTCTTTTCTTAGCGTTCTTTCCATAAAATGATATAGTTTTTTTTTTTTTTTGTTAAGAATAGAGGGTACACTTGTAGTGACAGATTTCTCAGAAAAAGCCCAACAACACGTAACGGAAAGAGACAAGGTCTAGGAAGACCCTGAGCCCTAGTTTTATCCAGCATGTTAGTGACAGGAGTTTGAGAGGGGGAGGGGACTCTCTAGGTTCTAGTTCTTTGTCACTAGCATACCTGCCAATCCCTATTTTGAAAAATGCAGAAGATAATCTAAAAATTTACAGAAGAAGATTTTACGAGATGCCAAATTATACCATGGATGATTAAAGTACTAAAATTTAAGTGTTATTATCATTACTGAATATTTAAAGCTATTTTTATGTTGACATTTTCAACAAAATACATGCTTATATAATGAGGGATTTGGTCTAATTATATCATAAAAAAAACTTTTGCCTTGACTATTAATAAGACAATTCAACACCTTTGATTACACTGTGCAACAAATTTGAACTTTTTTTTTGTCCTTTAGATGCAACTATGTGATTCTATATACACAAAAGGTGCTTGATTCAAACATCCAAACCAAAATGGTCCATCAAGTACCATTTTTGCTGGAGTCCCACTTCTCATATTTATACAATTTGGTTATAGAAGAATGTAACTGAGGCTTACTTATTGAAAACACAAACACTAAATGATTTTTTTTAGCCATTTCAGCTTGTGGGCATCTGTAGGTGTGCCCTGATAACAGATTAGCAATATTCAATTCGTATACTTCCATTCTATCGACCGCTGAAACGCTTTTTAAACACAGAGATGTCCTGATGAAACCTTTCCCCATGATCATCATTAATTGCGCAAAGTTTTGAGCAAAGAAGTCCATATGGGAGTCCGAAAAGTGTAGTTTTAATGAAATGTAGCAACCTAATAATACAAAAGAATTTTATCATGTCACCAACAAGACTTTCGTAGTTTTACGCTTTCTCATTTCCAAGGAAACGTGAGCACACTGATTTAAAGGCCAGCCAGGTGGATTTTTCGGCTTCTGACTGTTTGTTTTCATACTCTTCATCATGAAAGGACTTCCTTAGGTTGTGGGCCAATGAAAATCCTTTCTTTTACTTCTGCCTCATTTAATTTTTTGAATTTGTTCCTGAGATGCAAGAAAGCCACTCCTTCTCTGTCCAGAGCTTTTACAAATATTTCGATAAACCGAGTTTAATGTGCAATTGTGGAAAAAAGGCACATTGTAGATTTACAAATGGTTCATTTGATATGTTTTTGCCACTCATAATTTTGAAATTTCCTTTGTGTTTGCAGAATATGCTACAGGAATGAATAAGAAAAAAATACTTAGATGGAGGAGCACTGATAAACAAACATCACTCTGCTGAATTGTGCTCATGTCCTAATGCTTGAAATAGTACATTCACATCACAGCAGTATACTATTTTTTCTTTAACCGAAAAATAGTCTACAAAATGTCGTCTTGTAAAAGACTCGAAACTTCGAGAAGTAGATAATGCTTTTGTTGCTAAAAATGTTGCTAACGTAACCCAAGTTCATTAAAAAGATCTCTAGAATGGCAATGATCTCACTATCAATGTGAAAGATATAATTTATAATAAATGAAGTCAATAAATTACGAACATATGCACATTTATCCATAAAATACGTAAAATGAAATGATGAAATGAGGGAAAGGGGGGCACAAACGGCCAAGCACCGCGACCAGAGGTCTATTGTACTAAACCCCAAAAAGATGAGCATGTCTCTAGAAGAGACCAGTAGCTGACGCAAAGTTCAGCAGGCACCTAATAGGGATGTCATGAATTTCCCAGGGTTCAATGATATGACAACCCAGGTGTTCAAACCTATAAGCAGAAAACACTTCACAACTACATAAGATATGTGCAACGGTTTCCTCATGAAAATGGCAACCCCTACAGGTTGGGTCGTTACTGACCCCCATAATAGTGAGATGCCGCTTTAAGGTACAGTGACCAGTAAGAAGACCAATTGCCTTCCTGATACCATTTCTATTCAGTTTTAGTAACTCTTTCGCCCTGATGCTGGGGCAACCGTAATTAAGCTCTTTAGCCTGGCGTTGTCCATCTATATTACGCCAGTTACGATACTGCTTATCTTGAAAAATATTAAAGACAGTGGTCCTAATAAGATTCCTAGAAATCCCAATTGCAGGCTCTGGGCCAATAAAGGGAGTGTCAGAACCTTTCCTAGCCAGGCGATCAGCAATTTCATTGCCCGCGACACCTGAATGCCCAGGCACCCAATAAAGAATAATCCTATTATGCTTTGCAAGAGTACAAAGCAAGTTGAAACATTCCCAAACAATTCGGGAAGTCATAGCAACTCTATTTAAGGCCAGTAAAGCAGCTTGACTATCAGAGCAGATATGAACACACCTGTTACGGTAGCCCTTCTCCGTACTACGGAGAAATACGTAAAATACTAAAATGTGGAATCTTGAGAAAATGGTACGTGATAGGCAAAAAATAGTTGCAGATTCGTAATTTTCGGCCAAAAATACATAAGAAACAGACATTTTCATCCAAAGGACATTTTTCGTGTTGCACAGTGTTATCTATTATGAAACAAAATACTCCAAATTTAAAAAATAAAGGATTTCTTTCATATCTCTTGTGCAAAAAATTGCCAGGTTTAAATATATTGCCATAAGGGGAAAATCGAGTGAAACTGTAAGCCAGACGGTGCTCCGAGGATAGTTTGGGTTCAGACTCGACTAGTCGAAGTTCGGTTCAAACTTGATTTTCCAACGCATGTGCATCCTAATCTCGATGTATGTTAAGAATTGAGTGTCATACTTTATTACTCTTAGCAAAAATGAGGAAGATTTGTTCATTAGTGCAGGAAAGCAGAAAATGGAGACTAACTGAGGGAAGCTTCTGCAAAATGAGGAAGGGTTGGCAGCTATGCACTAAAGATAAAAGGAATTCTTGTGGTGCCTGCTTGCACCTGCTCAAAATGGCAAAAGGGTGGAACAAACAACAAGAGATGATACTCGACCTCGCTGGAGGGGGAGGGGGGGGGGGGCTAGTGACTGGTCCGAAGGAGAGGAAACAAAGTCCTTTGATTGCTAAATTAATAAAATCATACGAATGACATTGGAGCAAAGAAGTGCGGATTATGAGGACTACAATTACCAGTTAAACTTTGCAATGTCTTACTTTAATTATGTAATATTTGAAGTATTTTCCAAATTTTTTAAATAAAATTTATTTTATGAAATATACCATTCTGTAACTATATAATCATAGATTATAGGTAGTATACATACCTGTAATTATAGAATCACCCATATATATAATTACAAATAAAGCAGGTTAAAAAATTTTTGTAAAGAAATAAATATATGCTGAAAGTAGATTTTAAAAAAGTATAGTAAGACTTACTGAAAGTACTTCATGTCACCATTTTCATAAATAAAATGGCATTCTTTGGCATTTACCTGTTATGAAATCATTAATTAAATAAACATTCACACAACATATTTATAATATCAAATTTTTTACTCCTCTACATAACGTAAAGAGTCAACATAAAAGTAAATTTAAAATTGAATAAAATTAAAATTTAAAAAAACTAGAAAAAATACGCTTTTGTAGCAGTATGATCTAAAAAGTGTAATAACCCCTCAAATCCTCCTGTGGCTAAGCCACTGAACAGAATAAATTAGACATTGTGTGTTCCAGATGAGTGCATTTACTCTTAAATATTTCAGAGCCACTAAATATTGACTGATTCACCAGCATTGGCAAATATATATGACTTGATACATATCATGATATTTATAAGCTGATATATATCATGATATACATCCTCTTCTCTTACAATTAGTTTTTTGATAATAAAACTGAAGAATTTCAATTCACAACTGCTATTTTTCACCAGTTTGTAAGTTATACATATGAGAAACAATCCCCTCCATGGGTGCATAGCATGAGTGCTGGATAACTATAAAAAATATACAATAATAATTCAAAAGTTTGCCTAGTTCAACTTATTGCCTGTAATTTTAATCAGGTCTAAAACTCTTTAGCTCCTTTGTATTTATTGCTGTATATTGTTCTCTAGGCTACCCTCTTTGAGAACATGTCAATGTCCTGAAGCTGCATTTGGGACAGACTACACATAAAAACAGGATAGTCCTTTCAAAATGGGACGTATGATGGTGCCCTTAGTTAAGAAGTTCATGACGCCAAGCTTGCCGAGATATGCGGCAGGAACATATCTAAAATAATATAAACAATACAATATTTTTGAATAAATTTAAAGAGATAGTACTTATATTTCATGCATTGACAATTTACTAACAGCTTATAGTAATACTCAATGAGTTATTGCAAAATACGAATTATGCACGATTTTAACGTTCGTTGTTATACTCTATTAAAGGTTATTTTGCTGGCTACTTTGCTACGAGCTACGGTGATCAAAATTTGGAACTAGCTGATGCAGGAAGTTATTATAATGTAGCGCTCCTAATATTTCTCGAAATACATCGAGGAAAGAACAGCATCCAAACAAAATTTGGGAAGCAATTATTCAAAGGACGTTGATTAGAAATGAAACATATAAGCTTAAGAAAACCGAAATTCCTTCAATCAACCCAACCAAAACCCCATCTCCCCAAATCATCATCAAAATAGTCTAAACCAGTGAAATCGTGTTAACTCATAAAATGTTCTGAACATCATGGAATACTATTTAGGAAGTATGACTGAGGTGGGCAAGTTTTGCTGCACTATTTAGGAAGTATGACTGAGGTGGGCAAGTTTTGCTGCAAGACTTTCAGATATGAAGGTTTTTGGGGACATTCTGAATCTCACCAAGCTTCCGAGACTGTACCTCATGTTAGAAGATTTATATTAATTTTTGATTTGAAAGAACTGTGCGAAATACAAAAAGCCATTTCTGACAGAGAACCAATTTTCTCCATGAAATTACTCTAAAATAATTTAGTTAGTAATGAGTGAGCAAAGCGAACTCAAACTCACAATGGATCCAAAGGAGCTGCGTGACAGCGAGCAGGGGGGTGGGAGCCCACTAGTTCTTAAAAAAACTTCATTTTAAGTTACAATAGACCTTTTTGTGATTTGAAAAACAGTAAATTTTTAAGCTGTTGCATGTTCATAAATACAGAGGTCTCTATTCCCTCTACATACCTCATGAGAACTTCAAGAGAAGCACATTCTTCTGATACGCTTGAGACAGGAAACTTTAATGTTTCTTCTTCAGTACGACTGTTATTTTCTACCGTGTCTTGCACAAATTCCTCGTATGAAGCATCACTGCAAGCTGCAGTGTGTTCATCAAATTTCATCAAGTCCAACTGCTCGCATTCTGCTTCTTCAACTTTATCAATAATCACTGGCTTCACAAACTTGCCATGGTGTATTTCTTTAAAGACATCATACTTTTGGAAACCCACTGTCATTTTACACACATCATTATTCCAAGCACTGGAACGCAATCTCATAGTTTCTACTACATCATTCTTGAAAGCAACATTTTTTTCAAGATTGTTTATTGTTTTCCACATGAATTGTTTTTGATGGGACTTTTCGAGTCTATTTTGATGGAAATGCAACAGAAGGTGAAATATTTTTTTACTTGTAGGATAAGATTTTTCTGCTCTTTTAGCAATCAAATTTCAAGAGTCATGATTGAAAAAACTTTGAGTCAAAGGAAGTAAATAGAGTTATGGAGCATAATTAACATGGAATTGCAGGAAAAGGGGTCAGGACCGGATAAAATTTTTGAGTTATAGTTTAATAGTCAAGTTATCGCGAATCAACTGTTGTATATATATATATCAGGGTTCTCTCTACGGCGCGCACGTCCAACAATATTTTTTGAAATCCCCGCAAAAAAGAAATTTGTTTGCGCTTAAATTTTAAAAATCCCACTTAAAATTTTGGTTAAGGTAGGAAATTACACCTTTTATTTTTCCCCAGTGCGAACCCTGTATATATATATATATATGTAGTGTATGTATGTATATAGATATATATACTACATATTGCAGTTGAATAAGTGTTCAATTAAAATAATTCAAAACTATAGATTACAAAGAAGTCATTACGTAAACTAGAACGGTTGAAACTACATACATAAAGTTTTAATATAATGGAGATAAATCCATAAAAAAAAGTTACATTTTTATATGAATTAAGCTTACTACTTTTATTAATTAATGATATGCTCAAAAAACGAGGCTAACAAATGACAATAATAAAGGATGAAAGGAATGATAGTGAAAAACTCGAGCATTTTTAACTCTATTTTGTTAACTATGTATTTCATGCATAGAGTTGAAATGTACATAATACAGTTGGACAAATAGTGTTTTGATAAAGTTTTATTCAGAAAATATATTTATGCTATACAGTAAAATAAGAAAACATACCGTATTAAAGAGGATGAAGAGAAAAACACTTGCATAATATTCAGCAGCTCTCATAATGAAACTATATGTTGAAGCTAAACCCATTGATTAAAGGTGTACAATTGGAATTTTTTTTTCAGAATTGAGTGTCAAATTTTAAATTTACAAGAATTCAAGTCATTTCATCTATTTAATTAAAGCAAAAATTCTTTGAATCATAAATCATCTCTTAATCGTTCGAATAAATTGACACATAATTTAATTTCAAAACCGAGGAATTACATTTTCGAATACAAAGGAAATTGACGAACTACTAGACACCTATACTGTTTACCTAACGTAGCTAAGCAAATTCGAAAATGCGCAGGGCAAAACACCTACATTAATAATACATTTCAATAATAGCAATGCAGCTAAGGAATATTTTGACAGGTACTGGTACACAGCAGTTACGACGCCAAGATACCTCGCCAAATTGAGCTAATTATGAAAATTCATGTTATATGGTTGCTCAAATAGCAAAATACAAGACGTTGTTTTATGCTGTTTCTCCAAGTTGGACATCACGATTCTACTAAACATCAAAATACTTAGCAATAATTGTTAATAACAATCATTCCAAGCTTACGATTTGAGCTGCGTGAGAAATTGTTGCATAAGTTTATATAATGTTTCAACCGATGTACGCAAAAGTAATTCTGTATCCAAAGTAAAACATCATTTATGTTAAAAAACATGGACTTTATTTGTAAATTTTGTTTTCGAGTAAAATTTCGAATTTTGCGCTGGGATTTGGCACTTGGAAGGACGGTGTTTTAGCCACTTCCTTCCACATTTTAAATTTGGAATTGGATTCAAATTAATGGCAACACTTAGAAGGAAACCGGCTTGTGAGCAAAAAAAGAATAATTTCTACCACGAAGGCACGAACCTGAGATCTGAGTAGCTGAAATTGAATGTCACCATCTTGCTTGACTGTTGCACGTGTACTCTGTGCAACATGGCAACTCAGGACAAATTAACTAGAATCGCTATCGTAAATAGTGACAAGTGTAAACCAAAGCGGTGTAAACAGGAATGTAAAAAATCATGTCCAGTTGTCCGAATGGGAAAGTTATGCATTGAAGTTACACCCAATGATAAGATCGCAGCCATTTCTGAGGAACTTTGCATTGGTTGTGGTATTTGTGTTAAAAAATGTCCATTTGAAGCTATTTCAATTATTAATCTTCCAAGTAATCTTGAAAAGGACACAACTCACAGGTATAGTCAAAATTCTTTTAAACTTCATCGGCTTCCTACTCCTAGACCGGGCGAGGTTTTAGGTTTGGTTGGAACGAATGGCATTGGAAAATCTACTGCCCTCAAAATCCTGGCTGGTAAATTAAAACCAAACCTTGGGAGATTCTCTGATCCCCCTGACTGGACAGAAATTCTGGCACATTTTCGAGGATCTGAATTGCAAAATTATTTTACGAAAATCTTGGAAGATGATCTGAAAGCGATCATCAAACCACAATATGTTGATCAAATACCAAAAGCAGTTCAAGGTTCTGTTCAACAGCTACTTGATAAAAAGGATGAATTGAAAAACCAGAATTTAATTTGTGAAATGCTTGATTTGGGGAATGTTAGAGAAAGGCAAGTTCAAGATCTTTCTGGTGGAGAATTGCAAAGATTCGCTTGTGCCATTGTGTGCATACAAAAGGCAGACATATTTATGTTTGATGAACCATCCAGTTATTTAGATGTAAAACAACGTTTGAAAGCTGCTGAGGCTATCCGATATCTTATTCATCCTCAAAAATATATAATTGTTGTTGAACACGACCTTTCTGTTCTCGATTATTTGTCCGACTTTATTTGCTGTTTGTATGGAGTTCCTGGAGCCTATGGTGTTGTTACTATGCCATTTTCAGTACGAGAAGGAATTAATATTTTCCTTGATGGTTTTGTTCCAACAGAGAATCTGAGATTTCGTGATGTTTCTCTAGTTTTTAAAGTGTCTGAAACTGCGTCTGAAGAAGAAATAAAGCGTATGTGCCGATATGAATATCCGAAAATGATGAAGCAGTTGGGAAGTTTTAAAATGTGTGTTGATCCAGGTACATTTACTGATTCCGAAATAATAGTTATGTTGGGAGAGAATGGTACAGGTAAAACAACATTCATTCGAATGATGGCTGGAAAACTGCAACCAGATGGTGGAGGCACTGTTCCTCCTTTGAATATTAGTTACAAGCCACAGAAAATATCTCCCAAATCGCAAGGAAGTGTTCGCCAGCTTTTGCACGAAAAGGTTCGTGATGCTTATGTTCATCCTCAGTTTATTGCTGATGTAATGAAACCTTTACAAATTGATAATATTATTGATCAAGAAGTTAGAAATTTATCTGGAGGAGAGCTGCAGAGAGTAGCTTTAGTGCTTTGTTTGGGTAAACCTGCAGATGTGTATCTTATTGATGAGCCTTCTGCCTACTTGGACTCCGAACAACGTTTAGTAGCTGCTAAAGTTATTAAAAGATTTATTCTTCATGCTAAAAAAACAGGCTTTGTAGTTGAGCATGATTTTATCATGGCTACATATTTGGCAGACAGAGTCATTGTCTTTGAAGGGAAGCCATCTGTTGAAACTATGGCAAACACTCCTCAGACATTATTGGCAGGCATGAACAAGTTTTTGGAACTTTTAAATATAACCTTTCGCAGAGATCCCAATAATTTTCGACCCCGTATTAATAAATTAAACTCTGTTAAAGATACCGAGCAAAAGAAAGGTGGAAATTATTTCTTTTTAGAGGATTAATAATGTTTAAATTTAGTTGAGTTTAAAATCATATAACTATTGCTACAATATTTAAATCATGTTTTTTAAGGTAATTTCTGTTTGAAATATTAAACATGAAATTGACCATGTGCTTACTTGAAAAAAGTTGTATGAATAAGTTTCATTACTTAATTCTATGTAATACTTACTGGAATAAAAAAAAACATATTCTTCTATTAATTGGTCATATCCACTTCTTTAATTTACGACATTTATTAAAGGTATTACCATTCATAGTTTAGCTCGAAATTCATAATGATGAAAATAGCTATATTTATATTTACTTAGCATTTTGTATCTGGCATTATGTAACATTTCACTAAGTTATATCCATAAACTCAGTACTATGCATGAATTTAAGTTTAAGCACGAAAATTACAAAAGCAGCAAGCCCTACATATAATTGCCGAGTTTCTTTCATAAAAATTAAAGTTAAAACAATTTGATAATCCATGTAAGGGTATGATTTTACATTTTCATTTTGATATGACATGGCACAGCATTTAATTTAAGGATTCATGGGACCTTTATTGAAAAGATAGGTGATGATTGAGCCACTAGTAGATTCTTGTGTTGGCCTATTTTATGTATGCACAATTTTAATAGGTTGGGGGGGGGGGGGCTGAATTCTTGTTTTTTTTTTTCCTTCTAAAGTGTAAAGTAGTACCATGTTCTGTTCTTGCATATTTCACAATATAAAATACATTATGTTAAGTTTACTATTAAATGTAAACTCCTAGGAGAGCACACCCCGTTTCAAAATTGCCAATTTGGCAGAACGATAGAAGCTGGGTTTTGATCAAATGAGGGTTACCAAGATTGCGTACTTTTGCCAACCATGGCAATGGGATGGGCTCTCCTAAGATCCAACCACTATTAAGAATAATTTGGCCAGAAAAATAACCAAGAGAAAAAATTTACTTCTGATCAATTCCAAAATGAATTAGAGAAATAATGCATTTTATTTGCAAGACTCGTGAAATCTTTTTCTTTTCCAATCAATAATAGAAGGAGCAGTTGGAGTGAAATACTGAAGGTTTGCATAACCTTTCAGGCAGGGGAAAATAATTTTCTGCTACAAACATCAGAAAGTATTAAAGTGAAACCCTGATTTTATGTTTCTTGTGGGAAAACTAGACGGAGGTTGCCCAAAGTAAATACTGTAAAAATAATTTAAATAGCAATAAGGTTCGAATGCAGTACGAAGTGAATAAAAATGTAGGAACAAAAATCTCCGTCTCTACTGAAGAAAAATCTGCAGAAAAGAAAAGTATGGAGTTTAAGCTGTGTTTAAACGATGCCAGTTGAAGAGACGATTGTCTCTGGACAGTTGGGGGAATGTTATGGCCAGGCCAGTTAGAAGAGAACCTGTTCACACTGAAACCATTGGCATGGTAGTTGATGACGAAAAACAATTGAAACAAACACAGCAGACTTGATTGACACGAGTTAATTGGCACGTCACAAAGCAAATCAACTGGCTGCAACATTCACATGACGCCAACTGACTCTACAACTGTGATTCAGATTGGTGGGGGGCGTCACTGGGCCCAGGTCATTGTCCTCTATCTACTCCTCGAGACAACTGAATTTCAGGGCAACTGTCGAGGCAGTTGGCCTGAATTGTTCTCACGTAGCTGTCTCCAGACAATTGTCTCTTCAAATGGCATCATGCAAACATGGCTCTATCACTGTCATGTGCTTGTTCTATAAAAAGAATAATGAACAAGGGTGATGGAGCAGGGTTCACGCGATTCCCGCAATATTTTTTGAAATCCCACTCAAAAAAAAATTTTCTTGCGCTTAAATTTTAGAAATCCAACTTAAAGTTTTGGTCAAGGAGAAAAATCCCAACTTGTATTTTTCCCCAGTGTGAACCCTAGGGAAGCTAACCAATATACTAGAGGCTGTGAGTTGAGTACCTACAAATAAAAAGAACATCATCATTTGACCTTTGCGCTTGTGACTTTTATTCCCACCTGCTTTTAAAGAAAATTCTTGTCAACAAAGTAGAGCAGCTATAAGAAATGGCTTAAGTCATGTCTCTGGTCTCAAAATGAATAATGTTTAAGGGATCATAGAAAAATAAGAAAAAACAAATCAGTATTACAATCTATAAATAGGCAAAGACAAAACAATAAAGAATCATTTTCTCAGTAGTTTTCTTACTTTCTTTTTTTTTTTTGTTTAGCAGCTATTGATGAGTTTTAGTGATATCAATTAAAAATTTTGGAAACTTTTTTATTTCCTCTTTTTTTTTTTGTCAGGCAAGCCTCATTTTATTTTAACTTTATTGTTATATTACTATAGATAGCTCATAGCCAGGGGTGCCCACAGGGGGGTAGCATGGCGCAACTTGCGCCATCAGGGAAATTTTTGGGGGGGATTTTGAATTTTTCAGGGGGGAAGTGAAATATTTGAAAAAGTTATTTGCATGTTTAAAGAGGAAGTTCATTGTAAAATAAGTTATATTCGTCCCTTTCACCAGAGTTGGCAAATGCTATAGACCAAAAACAGGTTTTTCTTTTCTTATCTTACGATTCTATGGAATTGATCGGGAAGAAGTTATTGAAGAAATAAATGTATTCAGTCAGCTTTATAAAATAAGTTACACTACCATTGACTTATCAGATGTGCTGAGCTCGCCTGACAAAGATACAAGTAATAAAATTGAGAAAACGACTCCCCTGACCATGACTGCGACGACATCCTAGACAAGATGTCAAAGGAAAGACTTCTTGATCAGTGGATTAAGAAGGGGTTTACAAGACCATATAGGTGTGTAATAAACATGTCGTCAGGCTTCGAAAATCTAACAATGCTATAGCAAATTATCCTTTCGTTGCCAGTAACAAGCTGTACTGCTGAAAGAACAATGATTAGATTAAAAATTGTTAAGAGCAGGCTCCGATCAAAGCAGTATGGGAGATGTTTGGTTGCCCATCATGCTCGTTTTAACATCCGAAAAGGACATTCAGAAGACAATCTAATGTTGATATAATAGAAAATTTTGCTTCAACAAGCGTACAAAGAAAAGAATTACTTCTCTTTAAAGCACATCAAGATCTTAAGAATTGATATATAATAATCTATAAAAGGCACCACTTGTCAAATATTACTTTTTCTGAGTTTTCATTTGTACTAGTTTTTGTTCAAATGAAATGTTTGATGGGATTTAACTTTTCAATTGCTAAGCTTTAGTTGTGTACCAGTACCTAACACTTAATATATTTTGATATAGCCTAAGTATATATACATATATTTATAGTATATAGATATTATATACATATATTAAATATTTTCTTTTTAATGGCAAATATTAATGGTTTAGTATGTATACTTAGTAGTTGCAACGACGCAACTGGTTGGCCGATGTTTTCAAGGCAGTAGAGTTATAATCGAGTTACCTCGGGCATTTCTTATGTCTATCAGAAATATTGTTGAAAGTTATAAAAATTATTACTTAGCTTAGAACCATTCACAATTCTTTTACAGCAATTCATAAGTAAAATCTTTTAAAAAGAAAATAATAGTATAATTGAACTTTTAGTAAAACCCCCAATTTTCACCACAATTTCCCCAACCTTCATATTCAATAGAATTCCGAAAGCATGAAGGAGGCCGTTAAAAAAACCACGTAAAATGTTCTTTTTTTGAAATTTTCAACCCCCAAATTTTAAAAAATTCCCTATAAACGTATTTAACGTGACGCTAGCCTGTACTCTTCTTCCCCTTAAAGTGCGTCTCGTGGTTTTTGAATGGACCCAAGGGTATGGTAAAATTTCTTTTTTTTTTGGGGGGGGGGGGGGGGAATGCGCCATAACCTTTGGGGAGGATGGGCACCCCTGCTCATAGCAACATGTCTTGGTTGAGTAAATTATTAGGTAATAAACACAAAACTCAAAAAAGAGTTTGTTGCCATTGAGCAGTAATATTAAAAGCAATTAGAATAAAAAGTTTGAATGCGATTTCTCTGAAACAATGAAATGAAAAATGAGAATAGTGTATGGAAGCAAACATTTAAGTTCTATTCCACTGCCACTCGACTTAATACGACATCGGCAGAAGTACACATTTATGAGTGCAATTGGCCCTCTGACGACAATGATTTACAATACCAGGGCTCCCACTGGGGAAAAATACAAGGTGGGATTTTCCTCCTTGACCAAAATTTTAAGTGGGATTTTTAAAGTTTAAGCCCAAAAAAAACTTTTTTTGAGTGGGATTTCAAAAAATATTGCGGGGATCGCACGAACCCTGAATACGATTCCTTTAAAGTGAGGATGATCAAAATTAACTTGGACGTTATAATTCTCAAATTTGATGAATATAATGCTAAATTTAATTATTAATTGCGTTAACTCTAGTTTGGGTATAAACCTATGCTTTCGAATACATATGTTTGATATTTTGTTAACCCCTTAAAGCACGAATTTTTTTCTGAAAAACTGATATAGTGTATGTTATGTTTTGCAATTTCAGGTTGTGGGGGGTAGGGTAAAAGTTATATAGATAAAATATATTATACAAACAAAGTAAACGGATCTCAGATGGGCATTAGAAATAAAATAACACACCAGCATGGGTAAGCTTTATGGTAACTTTCGCCCGTGTCAAACATGGGCAAATGCGTTAAGTAGTTGATAATTCAAAAAGAACAAATTATTATTAAGTATTAATTTAAAAAATATATTCATTTTCTTGCAGCTATGATTTCAGTTTCTATTAGAACTCAGATGTTTTACAATTGTGTTTTTGTTTCTTGTTATGAACTGTTGTGCAATTTGGGGAATAAATGTGCTAGCAAACTTTCATTTTCTTACCCATTACTAACGATTACCGAAGGGGTTTGCCACTTTCTTTTGATTTTACACGGGGTTCGCAAGGAAAAAAAAGGTTGGGAATCACTGATCTACAGCAGGAGAATTTATTTCAAGATTTAGCATGCATACTGAATAAGAAATGAAATAAATGATTTTTTAAATTTTTTTCTTATTTTGTTTATTTATTTGTGATTGATCGCTGATTATTTGACATATTCCTCTAGCACCCCCCCCCCCCCTATCAGGGAGAAAATACTCTTTCGTTGTGAAATCATATTTGTTCCAGTAGGATAAATTACCAAAAAGAGCTGGTCACTTTTTTTTTCAGAAGAACATCGGACTTCTATTTCCACTATGTCAATGTCAAATGACACGCAAAGTGAGGGGTTTTTTGTATAGCTCTGTGTATATATCATGCCCTGAAGGTGGTCGTTAAGTCCCGGCAATAAAAGGGTCGTTCATGTCTTGTGGTTTGGTCCCTGCCGTTTATTGGTTCAGAATCAGCCTCCGGATCTAAACTCATCTGAAGTTCTAGGTATGTTCACCCCTCTGTGTACCTAGAACCATTCTAAAAATCCTGTCTGATGAGTTTCGGCAGGCCCTGTTTCACTACACGGCGGTTTGGTTTCAATATTCTTTCCTATCAGAATGGAAGGAGTTTCCTTTGACATTGACGGGTGGGAAGTGTTAAAAAACAATAAAAAAACCCTTCCCTGAATTTTTGACCTAGGGCTTGGATATTGAGACATAGATTGATTCTCGGTCTGTGCTCTTCAACATTAAGATAAAAAATCAGAAAATGAGCATTCTGATTCTGTTTTATAGTACTGAAAAGAAAAAGAATCAGAGAGTTTATGGAACTAAAATTTATGAGGCACAACTTTTTCAGATTGTAGAGTTGTGTATGGTATATCAGAATTAAAAACATCAATGCTAGGAAAAGGAGTAGGATATCAGATAAAATAATCTGTCATCTGTAATTTGTTTTGCATAACGCCTTTTTCCTAAACAGGAACCAGGCGCGTAGGAAAGAGGGGATCAGAAGGCTTAAGACCCCCCCCCCCATTAGAAATCAGGAAAATCGGTTATTTTGAGAAAACTATGAGTTATAGTAATAAATCTATAAACATAATTCATTTATTAATGATTTCTTGTAATAAATATTATTAATAATAATGAGTGAACACTATGATTACTCTTTAATAGTTTTTTTTTTTTTTGTTGTTGGAAATTGAGCATTTCGAAATGAACTTGAATGACTGTATAGCTTTCGCTTAGGTATTTCTTTTGTAGGGGGTGGGAGCAGGAATTTTTGGAATGCGTTTCCTGCTAAAAATTTAATATCAAAAGTTCCGTATTTTTTCGGACAATCATTGATGTCCAAACAGCTCTTCTAGTTATGCGTATTGAAAAGTAGAGACTTCTTTCCATTTCTCTCTTCTCATCATTTCACAGTAGCGCCTCATGAAATGAAGTGAAGTGAAATGGCGAAAAAAGTAAACAGGCGAATTTTGAAAATAGAAAATTCACAAGCAAATGACAAAAAAGATAAAACCATTTCAAAAATCAGAAATAAAAAGAATCATCTCAATATGAATGCCCAACCGAAACAATACGTATTTTTAAGAAACCTTGCTAGCGCGGATGGTATTCGACCCTTCTCAATAGCGGCATTGGGTATTCTTCCTTACAACTTTTCTACTTTATTTTAGATTTTTGTTACTGTCATGCTTTTATATTTGGTTATATATCAAAAGTTAGTTAATCAATGCTGTAATTGAAAAAAAAATGGCTGTGTTATATTTTTAATACTTTTCCAGCGCCTTTAGTCCGAATCGTAGTTATATGCACAAATCGTTCTTTGCATAAGGAAATGCAACATGTCAAAATATTTGAATAGAACTTCTAGTTGACGAGGATATGAATTTGGCTTGCAAAGACGGCGAAATTGCAAATATTTTTACAAGGTGTTGTTTTTAATAAAATTATTGTTCAAGAGGTGTAGTAGGGTGCAAGCTAACGTAGTTTAAATATTTTATCTTTACTACGATGAGTGTTTTACTTTATTTTTGGAAATTTTAAAACAGCAAAGTTTCCAGTAGGCTTTCACCTAAGATTTCAAAAGTCAAGAAAAGGCTTGAAGAAAAAAATGATATTATTGCTGACAGAATTAAGAGAGAGGGGGGGGGGGGGGGGAATGACCAAGCTCGTTGAATAATTCAGTTCGATTTGATACTACAGTCAACACTCTTTATAACAACCACACATTATAAAGATCAATTCATTATAACGACCAGTGGTAAAAGTCCCAACTTTATCCCTTATGAACTCTATCTTAATTTGCTTTTGGTATAGCGACCTTTCTGAATCGTCTATTCCAATACAGCGACCATACTAGGTGTCATGTCAGCTCAGCAGCTCTGCTTCCAGATGTGTGAATGTACATTTTTCCCTATATTTTATACTTTAAAATCTGTTAATATTTGTTGTAATATTTTGCTCCGATAATTTTTTAAAAATTCCAGTGATTAGAATTAATTTCAGCATTTAGTTGGAAATTTTTTTTAAATTACTAATTTTAATGGAACTACTGAATGCATGATGTATGTATATTTTTTAAAGAAAATTCTACCCCTTATAGCGACCACTCGCTATAAGGACCTTTTTCTGTGGGACGCAGATTGTCGTTATATCGAGCATCGACTGTAGTACCCCTCTTCAAAATCGTCAATTTGGCATCCATTTTGCAGAATGATAGAAGTTGGGTTTCTATCGAATCCGGGTTACCAAGATTGCGTACTTATCGGCAACCACACCAATGGGGTGGGCTCTCCTAAGATCCAACCCTGGTTTTTATTTGGTTTCTTTCAATAAGAGCCGTTAATTTATGTAGTACACAATTCAGCATTTTGTAAAACGTCCGCCCTTTCACCGATAAGTACCCTTTTTCTATTGTTTGGTATCTGGTTTATTAAGGAAAATAACAAGTATTAAACTTGGAAAGGAAAGTTAGGTACTACACAAATACTATATTCTTTTTTTCTTGCAATTTTTCTTTTCAGCATATGAATGTAAAATAACAAATCCATCTAAGACATCCTAACAAGAAATAATAAAGTTTTGTCATTAATGCTTAGCATTGCCAAACAATTCAGCTAGTTTTTATAATTTTGCTTGACTACAGTGGGATTTGAGAATCATGAATTACAAGAAAATATAAGATTAATTTAAATTAAAAGTGCGGTTTTATTTAAATTAATTTCTCCAATGCGAGGGGTTCCACCAGTAAAACTTCTTTCTCTGTTTGCTGTATGTTAATACAATTTTAGAGATATTAGAAAAATTGTAAGAAAAATTTTAAATGTGCAACTTCCATTACTGTTTCTCCATAGAAAATAGAATTTTCAGATAAATATGGTTTCTTTCTAATCTTTTATCAAACTTTTAATGGTCATTCCAGATACTAATTGGGGCCATCTTCTGAAAACTATATTGTAAAAGCAATTCTTTCACAAAGTTCCGTTTTTTGAAAGTGAGCTCTTAGCAAAATTCCATATCATAAAAGGGTACATACTTATTGGTTAAAGGGTTTAACAGGCCAAGATTGCCAAGAGAATTTTACATCTCCAAAGCAAATGTAAACGAGGCAGTTTTATTGAATTTAAACAGGTGATGCTTCTTATGTTATATTAAAACTTTTATTAATAGTACAACTCATAAAAACTAACACTAAGACAGGCCCTTTAACTGATTACCCATCAAAGTAGTCTCTACTCAAAATTTTGCATTGTAAAATAAATCTTTTCACACTATCTTGATTAAAAAACGACACAACTCTCCTTAAAACAAAAAAATTTACTTACAAATTATTCGAAAATTCAACCACAAAGACATAAACAGTGAAAAAAATTTCTTTTATAATCTTATGTAAAGATTTTGTTTTCTGTGTGAATTGTTAGGAATCTTGAATAGCATCATCATTACATTAGCAAAATTACTTCATCTTAAGAAAATTGAAAAAGGCTTTTTTTTGTTAACTTTAACATATTCATTACTATTCTAGAAAAGTGTCTAATTAAAGGCTTTCCCGCCACTCCCCCCCCCAAAATAGGAAAATTCACGAAAACATTTTCTTTTTCTCAAAAATAAAGATTTTATATTCCGCTTGTAAGATGAAGTGCACCAGTGCTGCAGTCCTTCCCAGTGCTGCAGTCCTGGAAAAAAGGGTGTGAGGAAACTACAAGATACAAGTGTAAGTTATAAAAATTAAGAATTCGGGCAGTGCTTGTGGTAAAAAAGAGTGAGAACATGCTTATATAAAAATTAAAAAGTAGGGAGCTGTCATCTCTCTACATCCCTTGTTCGACTACATCACTAGAGTTTTATTAAATTTTTAATTGCACGTACATATAAATACTTGGGACTTTTTTTTTTCCACTTATATCTTTAGCATGAGTGATTCTGATCCGAAATACTCCAACATTTCCGAAAATTTGTGGTTACATGGGACCGTTTATAAATGATGCCGTGCTTTTCCCCCATATATTCCCCCTTGTCACAAAATGTCACACTTCAACGGACCCCCTACCCCTCTTTGTCACATCTCATGCTATGTTGCATAAGCAGGATGTTGCACTTCTTGTTACCCCCTCCCCTTATCACAATTTCACGAACCCCCCCTCCCCCTTCAAGGAATGACATCATTTATGAATGATCCCCTGCTCCGAAAATTCAAAAAAAAAATCGCTTTGCCGAATTTTTTTTCATTAACTATTTTAAGATTGGAACTGATGTGATATGATCCCCCTTGCCGCCGCCAAGCAACCATCGCCAAAACCAAGATTTTTATGTTGCCAACTTCAAATAGAATATAACCCTCTTGACGATGATTGTATTGCCAACAATGTCACATCATACACATAGCAAACATGTCAAGAAAAAGCACTAAAAAACAGTAAAATGCCAAAAATTGAAATTATATCTGACAAACAATATCGATACTACTATGTAAAGCAAGCATTTTTCAACAGCAATTCAATATATTAACAGATTGAAAATTACTTGAAATATAGAATTATTTAGTTTACAAACACTCAAACTAGAATAAAAACCCTTTGTTAAAAGAACACGCATTTTATGCACAATAATAACTATGCACTTATCAGTGCATAAAATGATATGCATTTTTTAATGAAAAACATAATTAAAATATCATGCAATTCAACAGAAAACCAATGTTTAATAAAGCTGTTGGAATTTTAAAATAAGAGACACCATTGCAAGATTTAACATTGATCAATTAAAAGCACATATTACAGCAATCTATTGGAAGCCTACACTAAAACTAGCATAATTTTGCAATTAATTTCATCGCATAAAATGATATGCAATATTCAACGTAAAGCATAGTAAAAATATCACGCAATTAAATGCAAAACTTCAAATGTATTTTACATTAAACTAATGAAAACCTAATTTAACAAAACTAGCAAGGCCACTAATTACTGCAGTAAATATTTTAGAACAATTGAAAAA
This sequence comes from Octonoba sinensis, assembly GCA_038502835.1. Classification (NCBI taxonomy): domain Eukaryota; kingdom Metazoa; phylum Arthropoda; class Arachnida; order Araneae; family Uloboridae; genus Octonoba; species Octonoba sinensis. Next base: position 71,332,612 of record CM076604.1, read on the forward strand.
TTATTTTTTTTAACTTTAAAAACACATAAAATAAGCAGACGAGAAATTTACAAAAATAAAGAACTCACTTTAAACTAATTGGCTCTTCAATATTAATCCCAAATCACTGCAATCTTACAATCCAATATGACGAAATGGTCCGAAAGAACCAGTTAACATTTCATTCCTTTTAGGCACAATTAACCAAAATTAGGCACAAACACCGTAGCACGTTTCCATCTATTCTAAACACATTTCAAAAAATGGTGCTTAAATAAACAGAAATGCATTCATTGATCTGGCCATAATTGCAAACAATTGAACCCAATTGATGCACCGTAACACTTTGCACTCTTCCTTTAGCAACAGGAAAGATCTCCACAAACTTAAAACAAAAAACAAAGCTACTTAGTAAAAAAAAAATTCTAAAAGTACAACCATCACACCGCAACAACACTGAGGGTTGCCACACATTACGTCAGCCAAAACCGATGACACTGGGTTACCACAGTAACGAAAAGATATCGCCAACCGAAAATCATTACAAAATGGCGCATTAGCTCAAATGTCGCCAAGGGGGGATTATATCACAGCATACCTTAAGATTTCTTTAATATCTATGCTTTTCTTTCTGCATTAAAACTAGCAAAATATTTTGTACTACTTTAAAAAAGCTTTCAATACAATAACTTTTTTTGGAAAACAAAAAGACTTCTGATATTAATATTCAACCTTTCATTTAATTACTTGAAGGATTATTTTTGAGCTTATATACATATATGCATATTGTGTGCCAAGGGGAGGGGGAGAGGCATGTTAACCTAACTATATAATTTTTATTTAAAATTCGTGTTGCATACTTTTTCCGAAAATTTTGTATGAAGTTAAGATTTTTTTTTCACGTAAGGTCACCCATGGTCTTTAGCGTTGTTTTAGTTGATTCTTAAGTTTGTACTAAATGTAATATATTCTGTCTAACTTCATTGTTTTCTTCCTCATATTCTCCTCATACTTTATGTGCTTTATTTCATTTGTATTATTATTAGTAGGGTGTCTAGAGATCACGAAAGTCCCCAAAAAGTCATGAATATGGAAATTGCTCATGAAAGTAACAAAAACGTAACGAAAATTATAATCATGAATAAGCTATGAAAACTTTTCATTCAACAGGATCAGTCCCCCTCCTCCAGAAGGCATCAGATATCTGATATTTAACAGGTTTTTAAATATCCCAAATTTATTCTGGCCTCTGCACGAAATATCCAGCTATCTGGCATTTCTAATTTAATTTTAAAAATTAAATTAACTAACATGTTTTGGAACTAGATGAATTAAAAACTTATTACATATTTGGGAGCGGTGTAATGTTAAAAAATATGCATAGAGTTTACAAGTATCAAAGATGAAAGCTGCATATCTGGTACATATTTTTTATACAGGAGATACCGGATTCTCAATATCTTTCAGAATCAATATCCAATGTATCATAGAGCAATCATGAAAAAATAACGAAATTTCACTTTTGAAAATCTGTAGACACCCTGATTAAGTTGCTAAAAAACTTGAAATATATTGATTTTCAATATTTTAATTTCATTTTTTCTTTTTGTCTTTTTAGCTGTCTTGTTCGGATTTTTTAATAGGTAAGACCTTTTTCCCAATGCATCCGTAAAGAATTGGACTAATTTTGTATTAATTTTGCAGTGAATGTTCATAGTAAATTCTTTGAGAAGTGTGAAATATTTGAAAGGCTTTTGGTATTGGTTACTAATGAAAACTTTCTTTGTTCACAGATCAATTTAGGTGGGAGGAGGTAATGAGGGAGAGATATAACAGGATAGCCACAGAACCAGGGAATCAGGGAATTCTAATGTTCTGGAAATTTTCTTTTATCTGCCGTTTTTCATACGTTTGTTGTCCACCTATCAAAAAATGCTATTTTTTTGTGTCCACATTTTAATCTGGAGTTTTCAAATTTTAGATGTTTCTTATGCTTTGTTAAAGGGTAAACAGTTGAAATTTATTTTTATTTTCGTTAAAACTTTTATTTGAAATTTTAAACCACAATTTTGTGAATCGTGTTCGTAACTACAAACTTTTCAAACGTCAAAGATAACATCTCTAGTTTTATTTTTTGTTTCAATTTTTAAATGAATGCATAATTCTTCAGATCATTTAAAATACTTGAAATAAAGAAGCAACAGTTAAATAATGTTTAAATTTGAAAATTCCGAAAACAAAAATCGTTAATTATGTACAATTTTTGGCTTCATCATGGCAATAAAACTTTTCTGTTAGAGACATTCATTGATCATTTAAATTGATTCTGCGCAGGAAAACATGGTAAAATCAGCAATTAATTGCAAGTAAATAAATAAAAAATAAAACAAGAAATGAATTTAAAAAATCATTTATTTCCTTTCCTTTTTACTACCATGTTAAATCTTGGAATAAATTTTCATGCTGTAGATTAACAGATTTGCCTATTTCATATGCACAGTTCATTTTTTTTTTTTTTTTTTGACATACCAGCATTAATCCGAAAATGTTTAATCTTGGATCAGAAGTCTTGTTATTTCCAGGAGCTTGGTATTTCCTAATAGAATTAAATGGTTTTTTAATGTTTAAAAATTGCATAATTTTCTTAATAAACTTTTAGTGTTTCAAAAAATAAGTTTGAAATTTATGCATATTCACATTCTTTTTTCATGCAATTACTCTTTCACTTGTCAAATATTTATTAATTATTTATGTTGAATGTTCAATTAAATAGAAACAAAATTAAAAGAAATGCTTTCCTTGTTGAACATTAAATTATTAAGAAGTAACAAGTGGTTAAAAGTCATTTTGTCTTTCCCTAGTACTATTATAAAACTAATTTGATATTATTTTTTTTTGCTGAAAAATTTTTTCACTGCTGCAATAATGCCACTTTCTTCTTCTTCAAAATAACAAAATTAAATGTTGGAAAATTTTGCCTGCTGTAAATATTGCTATATGTAATATTTTAATTTAGCTTTCATTTGTCTTTTGAATGGATATGCTTTTTAGCATTTGTGTGTATCTATATGTATTATATATATATAAAATATAATATAAAAAATTTTCAATCAGGGAAATTTTCTTAAAAATCTCTGGAAATCAGGGAAAAGTGGGAGAATTTTGCTTCAGTAATTCTGTGGCCATCCTGTATAACAACTTTACGAATATGCAATGTGCGCTGCACCCCCCAAAACGTCATCATCTCCTAAATCACCCATCTATAACCACTTTCAGCTGTCTAAAACCAACTGAAAAGACCCCTCCCCCTAAAAATTTTAATGGCACAGTCTGCATTGTGAACCATCCTTGTAGACACCCCTTACCTACGGTTACCTTTGCTTGTTATAAGCCAAAAATGTGTGAAGGAAATTGGACAAATGCTTATATCTTCGTGAGTATAAGTATAATATTTACGAAAAATGCACAAAATAATTATACATGGCAATTAAACTATTTTCTGAAATTTACAGCTTATTCTTAGCTTTTTACAATGCAGGATTATCCGAAAAATTTTCTCCTTTTTCCATTTTTTGACGATCTCTTAACTAAATGCAACAGCGAATGAATTTTTACTAGAAAGTATGAACATTGTAATTTACCAAACATGACCAAATAAGTAAAAAATGGGTTTTTACATCAGACTGAGTGTTAAGTATGAAATTAAGAAAACTCTATAGTGCGTCTATTAATTTGGCCAGGAACTGAACATCCTTTAAACTTAAATACTGAAGACAATAAAAATGCCAATCTAACAGGTTTGCATTAAAGTAACACTTTGAGATCTTTTTTTAAAAGAATGACTGTAAAGAACCCCTCTTCACCCTTTTATCTTGGATAGTACTCGATACCTTCGGAACGGAGTGACCTTCCCGTTTTACATACAGTCTTGTTCCATATTTGCAGTTTTTAATTTTGGCAACCCTGTACTGCTGAAGTGAAAAAAATGCTTTTTTTTTTCATGTTCTGGTACTTATGAAAGAAGCATTAGATCAACTCGATTTGTTGATTTTGCTTGAAGCTGTCTTTTTTATTTGCTATGGTGGTAATTTGCTTTACATTCTACACATTTTTAGCTACCATCAGGCTACCATGTTTGAAAATGATCGTCATTTCTCCCATCTATCATCACTAGAACGAGAAATGACTTTTAGAACAGAAATGGTAAGAATTTTTTCCTCTGAGTTCATTAATAAAGTTATAAGCATTGCAGAATATTTGTGTGTTGGTAGATATGTATCAATACAAAGGAATTTTGAAAATCATTGCCAGCGTAGGCTTGTACATGAGGGTCACCATGGTGCCCTCATTAGTTCACAAAAATGAATGTTAATAGTAGGGATGTAACGAATAGTGATTTGGCTGAATACCAATTATTCGGCCAATGTCTTAGGCCGAATATTAAAATTTCTAGAAAATCATTGTAATAGAAAGTATTTGTCGAATTAAAACATATTCACCAAGTCAAACATTAATTCCACACATTACTAATCTATGATGTATGTATATTTGTTAAGATTTTAAACTATCTAAATTTAATGCATTTTTTGTATTGTTTTGAATGCAATAAAACTGAGAACTTAACCCACAAGTGGAGTAGTAATGACAGGTTTTAATGTAAGCATTAACATGATTTTACTAATTATTTAATTCAAATTAAAGAAATACTATTGCTTAGTCAACTTTTACCCTGCTCAAAATAGTTTTATAAAGATATTTTAAACATTATAAAAGTTAATATGTTTATTTTATGGATTTTTTTACATGCCTATTTTTAAGAGATCTATTAAAATTTATTGCATTTAACTGGAATATATTTTTATTTTCAAAACCACGATAACTTGTGCTATCTTGATATTCATGAAATATTCTAGGCTTTTTACATTCCTCTTTTACCCAATATCAGGCTACCCAAACAAAGTCTGACTTCCATTATTTTAATAGTAACAAAATTAAAGTCTCATATTCTCCTTCATATTTTAGTATTGCTAGCTTTTGGGAGCAAATGCTAAGTATAAAATACAACATTATGACCTTAAAATATATTTTTTCTCAGTCAAAGCTATAAACAATGTTTAAAAAAAGTACTTTTTCTTAAATTATTTTTATTTATTAAAACTTTATGCTAATGTGTTATTTTGCAATAACTATAATTCAATTTCAAAAGTTTAAAATCTACTAATTTCTTAATTTTTTTACATTTCTACAGTAACAGAACTACTCGGCTGAATTTGATCTTACATAGTATTTGGCTAGGTCATGAAATGACTATTCGGCCAAAGACCGAATAGGCCAAATACCAAATAGTGGCCAAATATTCGTTACATCCCTAGTTAATAGAAAACTAGTTTTTTCTATCGGAGTAATTTAAATCCTGGATCATGCATAGAAGAAGAGTGTTCTAGTTTTTTCCTCCTCGATACAGTGGTACCCCCCAACTCTTAAAACCTGTGCATGCTTATGTTGCTAGTAAAATGTTAACTCTTAACTATTTCAAATATGAAATGCATTTTATAAATAGTCTTCTGCTCAAAAAGAAAATTATCTTAATTTTTTTAATTTTTAATGCTTAGAGCTATGTCCTATTTACAAAAGGTAATTTTATGTTTTGCCACAAAATTTAGCACTAGATTTACCAGGCCGTTTTCAACCATTTCTGAACTTTCATTTTACACCAAGTTTGTACTAATTATAATAAAACTTTCAATCACATGAACTTGTCCTACTTACTGTGTATTAGGAAAAGCCAATGCAAATGAAAGTTGCACTATAATTAGTTACAAATGATGCAAAATGGAAGCTTCAAAACAGTCAAAATTACTGGTCAAGTAAATCTAGTGTTAAGATTCATTTTGTAGATACAATAGAGCCTCCATTATCCGAGGTAATGGGGACTGAGGGTACTTCGGATAATCGAAAACTCAGATAACACGGGCTCTGCCCAAATACCGAGGAAAACTCTGGGTAAATGGGTGAATTGAATGAAAAGGTCATCAAAGACGTGAAAAAAGGCATTTACTGTACATTTTAGGAAATGATGATTCTCCCACACGTAAATCTGAAGCCACTTTTTTAATTGTCTCTCCTTTGTTGAGTCTGTTGATTGCTTGTAATTTAGTCTCCAAAGACACAGCAGTTCGTTGCCTTTAGCACTCATCACGTAATCAATACAGTACAGCACAAACGAAGATAAGCAAACCGTAAACGAGCTGTTCACTAGCAAAATCAAAAAGTGGCTGATGTCAGCCAGTGACGACGCCATTGGCAAGAGTTCCATTAGGCCCGCCAAGAAAGAAAAAAGGGCCCAAGCGAAAGGAACTATAAAAAAGAAAAATTTATGTACCTCGGTTAACCCAGAACTCGATTAGTCGGGGCTTGGTTAACCTCGGCTCTACTGCATTTTGTGCTGATTCAATTGTAAGAAATTTTTGGCTAATTCATGAAAACGTATTTTGTTTTGAACTGTGGGAAAAGTTAAATTAATAAAACCATTTAATGTAAACTGAAAGAGAAAGCTTAATATTATACTAATGTACTTGCTCATTACCATTCTACTCTAATGATAAAGTAATTCTTTGATCTTCATTATCAGTTCTGCATGTATTTTAAATTCATTCTACTGAGATACTTTTTGTTGAGTGTTACAAAAGATATTTAGTTAACTAGACATCCACTAAGTTTTAAAATTGTTTTTGTTGCCTAAAAACTTTTAAGTACTTATAAGAACAAAGAAAATTTTTCCTTCATTCAAAGTTCAGCTTTTGCCATAATGAATCATGTTTGCTATTAAGTTCTTATGTTAGCATTTGTGCTTTTAGCATGAACTACTTTATTCTTGGAATGTGTATCTGTTTTCAAATTTAAAAAAAAAATGTATTCTAAGACTTTTTTTTTTCTTCATAGAGGTTTTATATTCTACTAGCTGCGACGCCCGGCGCTGCACGGTCTATCTTATTATATTTTGCAAATACAGTGATGCCTCATCAAAATGCTATGCATTGATTTGTGGCAACTGCATTGATTTGTTTGTTCACATGGCAACTGTAACAATTATTAAAGTGATGCAACAATGCAAATAAAATAAAACAGTCATCATCTGGGTCAAATAAAATTAAAGTTAATTACTGTGAAAAAATAATTTCAAACTACAGAGAAAAATGCTTATAATTTCTTTTCTAGTTAATTTAGAGGCTTCCAATTTTAGCACGTAGCGAGAAACTCTTCCTGAAGTAGTTTTTTGCGCGCTTTTCAAAGGTATCAAGCTCGAAAGGATGCGACAGTTTCTCCCGATAGAAAATGACTATTTTACACAATTTTCAGAACTCCGCTCCAATTGGTCTAGCGTGATGATATATAGCCTATAGCCTTCCTCGATAAATGGGCTATCTAACACTGAAACAATTTTCCAAATCGAACCAGTAGTTCCTGAGATTAGCGCGTTCAAACAAACAAACTCTTCAGCTTTATAATATTAGTAAAGATTAAATTTGTATTACTGGAAGTTTCACTATAATTCTTCATTTGTATCTATATTTTGTCATTGATCATATATTAATCCCACCTATTTACTTTCAACTATTAATAAGTGTTATGTTCTTAATATTTGAATGTTTTTCTTCTCTCTGAGGAGTCTGCATGTTGCTACTCTAATGTAACATAAACAATAGGGGATTCATTAGGAAGCATTTCCTTATTTATTGGGGTCAAATTGGCCCAGAAAATATTTTTAAGCATTGTCAATTTCATTTCACTATGAATCTACAGGTGCTTTTATTCAGATTTTACTACCCTATGCACAGCACAAAACAGTACAGACCTAAACCTAAATATGAGCCATTCTATGTAATTTATGATTTTCATGCTAAAATATGTTTGTGTTTCTTAGGGTCTCTACTATTTTTATTACAAGCAATTAACTGAATCATCTTCATTTTTTGGAGGAATAAAGAAGCTTATGAATGACAATATTACAGAGTACCCTTCTACTATAAATACTTTGGAAAGATTTACATTGTATCCAGAAGTATGTGATTTCTTATTTATTCCTTTATTGTGAAGAAAATACCTAGTTGTTTTTATTTCTAATAAAAAAGATTAAAATTATCTAAGCAATGTCTGTGTGTGTAAGTGTGTGCAATGTCCATATGAATCTATAACATTTACAGACTTGAAATTCATACACAAGTAGTTTGACATCAGACAATGCACCTCACAGTGTTTGTTTGTTTTTTTTTTTTTAGTGATCAGTTTAAATGAATTTTTTGAACACCTTATTCTCAAACGTTTCTTCAGTTTTTGAGGCCACCATTTTGTGCAGTACACTTTTGCAAAAGCCTGAAAACAAATTCCAGCTGTAGAACCAAATATCAAGCAAAAAATGGCTTTAGAATTTCAAATTTTTAATCATGAAGCATTTTTTACCATGAAAGATAAAATTATGTCCTTCAATTCCGGACCTAGATGTTTCATGTAAGCCATAAAGATGTTAAAATACTAATTCTATTCAATTCTTAGCAGTGGTCTCAGGAATTACTTGCAATTTGATGCTGCAAACTGCAAGAGTGAAAGTCATGATAAGAAAAGAGGTTTAATTTGGGATAGTTTTTTTTTTCCTTAAATTAATTTTTAAAAATTTTTTTTTATTAGTCTTTTGCTATTGTTTTACTTTTTTTTTTTTTTTTGAAGTAGGTTGTGTTTAATTTTTAATTGCATTAATAATGCTGCATAATTATTTTTTTAAAACGTTTTTTATGGATGAAAAATTCTAAATTAATTTAAAAATAATTTTAATTTAAGAAAACAGAAAAAAGGAAAGTTATCCTAATAGAAACTTTTTATATAGACTATTAAACACATGAATAAAAGCATCATAAGTATGCGTTTTTCTCCGTATCATCCCGGCCACACACACAGAATAGAGCTTATAGTACAAGGAAAATTGGCACATGCAATTTTGACGCCTTGCATGTAATTGTGCAGCAATCTTTTATCATCTGCTTTTTGTTTAACATATTTCTCATAATTTCAGAAGTATAAAGCATGCTGCGCTAAAATGTAAAGCTATTTTTTCTAGAAAGGGGGGGGGGGGGGAAGCTCTTTAATAAGAATTTTGTTGAAATAGATTTTGTTTATGAAACATAAAGTTGTTTTACGTACATGAAACTGTATGTGTTCTTTCTTTTTTTTTACATAAAGCAATGAGTATAAATTATATTTCTAAACAAAACTTTAACTTAGACATTTTTTTTTGATTTTTTTTTTTTTTTATATACAGGGGTGATTGGCCAACTCTGGCCCAGTCGGAAAAATTATATTTTGGCGCTCCTTTGTATATGTTAGAAACTATGAGAATTTCTACAAGCTTCCAGTTAAATCTGAAAGATTTACGATCAACAACAAAAACGTATATGCAAAATACAAATACAAATACAATTACAAATGGGACAACCAGCAACAGGCTCAGGGCCCAGCTAGGCTGGATCTAGTCAATTTAGCAGTCCTCAATGAACATCAAGAGCTTTCTTAAAAGTTTTTACCCCACTGCAATTAACAGTCGCTTCCGGTAAACTATTCCAACTGCCTACGACCCCAATAAAAATGCCTGCAACTCTAAAATGTAATAATTACAACTCTGAAATGAACTTAAAACCTCCTGTTTCGGTACCAAAAATGTATTTAAAATGCTTTAATTTATATTTTAATTGTAACTACACTGGTGTAATTAATTAAATAACAAAAGTTAATTAATAATTAAATAATAATTAATTACAAATTTTCCATTACGGCATTGAAATAAGGGGAATTGATTTAACACTGAACTATGCAAGAATCATTGAACTATGCTGTTAGTGCTACTGAACTGGAAACAATGCTAGTTAATACTTTCTTACAGTTTTAATTAAATTATCTTTCTACATGAATTAGCATGAAGTCCTCAAGAAAATCTTGTTCAAATTTGGAATGCAAGTGATTTTTTTACTACTATCTTTGAAATGAAAAAAGTATTATCAGTACTATACTTGAGTGGAAAAAGGGGTAAAAACATGTCTGTACCTAAGAGGTAAAAAGCACTATGCCACAAAAACAAAATTTTCACATGGGGGAGGAGAATTTAAATTCTTTCTTGTGTTTCAATGGATTGACATTTATGGGGGTTTTAAAATGAAACACAGCTTATTATAATCTTTAGACTTTTGAAATTTTATGATAGCAGTTTTTAAAATTACTTATAAAAATAACATATCTTTTTTTTTCAAAGTGGACATAGTGCCCTTCACCTCCCAGGTACAGATATTTGTATACTATATATTTAAAAAGAGAGAGAGAAAGAGGAGGGGGCTCTAAAACATTTAATTTGTTAAGTTTCAATTTGCAAATTATTTATCTTTTACAAGTTTCCTTATAATATAGCATACAATGCATCCTTTTGTTGCATTGCCTCCATCATTGAAAAAATCAGAAGAGTCAACATTAAAGTTCTCGTATTCTGCAATCCTTTAATACTTATTATATAATTACGGTAATGAGCCCCAATAAACAGAAATTTTTTTTGAATATCTATCTTCCTTCTCTACTTTAAGTGTAAAGTAGATAGATCAAGGCATGCCAACGAGTAGATCACGGAACAATTTTTCAAATCTTTCCAAGGTTTGGCAAAGATTTGAAACTGCCTCACCTACCTAGAATCCTTTAAGTTTCTCTATCAATAATAAAAAAAGTAGTGAATTTATAAAGCATAAAATAAGTTTAATGCTGAGAACTTCTTCATGTGCAATTTTTTGCTTTAAAAGAAAGCTTATTAAAAAAAGTTGCAAGACTTAAAACAAAATTTTAAGTTATCATTCGTAATGTACGAGGAGGGAGAGGGGGAGGAGGGACAGACGGGCAAAAAATTTTCTAAATTGACTTTCTTATTTCTAAAAACACAACTTTAGGCTCTCTTAGTTAAAGTTAAGAGATAGGGGTAGTCGGGGCTTCCAAACGAAATCTTTTGCCAATTAGAAGTTCTGAAAGTGCATTGTTAGGCCATTTTTCTGACATTAGGCAAAGGGAGCTTTGGGGTTTCCTGGAACTTTTCCACATTGAAATTCTAAAAGTACAATTTTTGAAATTTAAGTCCGAAAAAGGCATGTTATATTTGGTGAGGTATGGGGAGGGCAAAGGGGTTCAGGGATCTCCCTAAGTAATTTATTAAAATGAAAGTTTTAAACACGCAATTTTAGATCACCTTTGGTGATGTATGTGGCGAAAGAGGACGCCTAAAGGCTCTTCACTGAAATTTTTCCAAAATTCACTTTCTAAAAAGTTTTAGGCTGCCTTTGCCTTTGGACCTAGTTGTTCATAGGGCATAGTCACAGTATTTTAAAAAGGTTAGGGCACATGAGGCTGTCAGCCATGAGTGCCTTGACCCTCCTTTAACATAAATATCATCAATAAAGAAGCATCCATTAAAAAACGAGGTAAATTTTTTTTAAAATTTACTAAAGTGATTAAATTTTGTTGCTAAAAATAAGTATATTTTTTGTAGTAGTTGTTTATTAAAATGCTTTTAGAATATTTTCTTACATTCATGAAATCCAAAAATTACCGTTGGGACTAAGTTGGTCCACTGTGCATTTGGCTTTGTTGGCCTGATCAACAAAGAAAGATCAACAGTGGTTTTATATGAGATTTCTTTTATTTTGAAACTGCAATGAACATATTTAATGTTGAGAGGTAGAAAGAAAATGAACTTAGATATTTTAATTAAGAAAATGTTCCATAACTAATTGTTGAAAAAGGCTGGGTTCTACAAGCCTTGAAAGTGGGTAAGGGTCAGGAAATGTTGGAGATTTTTCTTTTGAAATGACAGGAGTCAAATAATTTTTATCAGTATAAACTTTAAAAACTTGATGGTAAAAAAGTAAACTTCATCGTTAACTAATCCGAATAAGATTAAAAGTAAAAAAAAGAAAAAAGGTTCAACTGTTAAATTCAAGATTGGGGAGGGGGAGCAGTTGGAAAAATAAGTTATGGAAGCTTATATAAAATTGTTTGTTACTATCTACACATTACTTTTACGCCAATTGTAGACTTTGTTAATTTCATTAATTCCAACAGAAATAAGACACATGTTTGCATAAGTTAACAAGTTATGAGTTAGGAGCTTCTTCAGTACAAAAAATTGAACTATGTTGGAAAAATAACTGAGAATGGTAAATAGAACGCTGTTATATTTGTTTCATAACTCTATTTTATTAGGTGAGTTTACTGAAGATAGATTTCATCATAACTTAAAAATGCACATGTATGCAAAGTTGTCTTATTCACATTAAAAATTTAAAAAGTCTATCTGTGTTTTTATTTATTGAGGTCGTGTAAACACTTTTATTACGTAGCTAGAAGGGATTCTAGTACACCAAATGACTATATCCCAATCAAATTTTTCTCTTCTATTTTTTGAATTTGATTGAATTTTGTAGCTAAATTCTTACATTCCTGTTCCAAAGTAAATATTGAATCTTCATGTTACATGTAAAATTCCAAAGAAAACCTTTAATTCTGCAGAGAAAGTAGAAATTCTCTCTCTTTATTTCTCACTCCCTATTTTATCCAATGTATGCTCAAAAGACATAGTTTAAATAGCCCTTGACATAGCTTAATTAAAGCAAATGCCTTTTATTTGGCCGGAATGCATATGCGGGCCAAAATTTTGTAGATGGAAGCAAAAGTATGCAAAAGGGTAAATAGAAACTACATTTTAAAATGTAAATGTTTTTTTGTGTTTATGCTATTAATTTTACATTATTTTCGACATGCATACTGAAATTTATTTTATATGTATTTACTATTGGAATTTTTTGTACACATTTTTCTTAATTCTGTGAGAAATCTATTTCAAAAGGTTTTGCTTGATTATATGCCTTCTCCATTTAGGTACTTTTAGCTGCTGGGTATCGGTGTATTAATAGCATTGCTAACTTCTTTAACATCAGCCTTAAAGAATGTTGGGAAGTTCTTCGAGGTGATGATTTACCATCAATTGAAAGTTGTGAAGGTAACTAACATAAATTAAAAATTCAAAAACATTAATGCATTGAAATTAATTCAATACTTTTTGGAAGCAAAAAAATTGCCATCATTTTGAATAATGTTTTGTGATTTTGTCAAAATTTCAGTTTTTGTTTAATCAATTACATTCAGTATAGGTTTTGGTAATTCACTACTATCCTATCTTTTTTTTTAGCACTAAACATTAACAAATTTCTCCTGATATTTTTTCTACAATTTGAGTCACTATATCTGTACATCTATACATCTATTTTAGAATGTATGTATTTTAGATAAAGTGAGTATTGACTTAAATGTGGCATAACGCATTTCATTTTTGCATTTTCTTAATTCAGTGAATTTCCTTTTGTTTATTTTATTACAATTATTTACAATTATTAGTTAATTATGTTTTTTATAATATTTTAACTGCTCAAGAAATCCATTTGTAATTTATGTTTTTTGTCTTAAGGTATAGGGGATCCAGCATACTTCTATGTAACTTGTGTATTTTTACTTAATGGCTTAGTAGGATCTGTTATGTTTTTGTATGGAGTAGTCTTAAGGTATGTAGCTACTATGTCTTTAGTATTTTTCGGGTTATTCAGCATAAGAACAAATTTGTTTATCTTTTAAAAATCATCTTTACTAAGTTGTTATAATGTGACTAACAGTATTTACATTCAATCAAATACCATTTGTTTTCTTAGAAATGTGGAGAATCAAATTAATACTTAATATTTTTTATTGAAAGTCACTTTTAATTTCTGTATCTATCCTGTTTATATATGCATGAGAAAAAAAAATTGTTGCATTTTCTCTTACTGCTTTGCTTTATTTTATTTCATTTATTTATTTATTTACTTAATTTTTATTTTCTAGCAATTCTATATCTGGTGGGCTACTATCAGGAGTTTGTTTCTTCTTTAACCATGGAGAGGTTTGTTGCTTATTTTATGCATGATTGTAAATTTTGTGGTTTCATTTGCTAAGTTTTTGTGATACATACAGCGATGAAAATATTCTCTAAATCTTACTTTATTTGTTAGTTTTGAAAACATTCAAAGTGTTATTAATTTTTAATGAAAGTACCAATTTTCCAAAAATATATACAGGAGCTTAAATTCAAATTTTCAAGTGGAGAAGATTGTCCCATCAAGCTTTATTTACGGAGGGGATTACAATTTTTTGGAAGGGAATTTTTCTTGTAATAATATTAGTAACTATACATACAAGTGAAAAAATTCCTGATTTTCCTGTTTTCTCTGACAAATTTTGAATCTTCCGCATGCGGGAGACTCTCTCCCAGTCAATTTTCAAGGAGGGGATCTGAGAAATTTGGACGGGAATCCCGTATCCTGCCTTGAATTTTAGCCCCAAATATATGTAGGTAAATTCTCTGTAGGGTGGTCCTTATATTTAAAGTTTTCAATTTTCATCCTCTCACCTTTTAAATTTCCATTGTGCTGTAAAATGATCAGCAACACACAATATTTAGTGGTAACTCAATGAATAAATTTTCACAATTTAACAAGATTTTGCAATTTTTCATTTTTTAAAGAAAGATGAGCATTATGCTTTGGAACTATGTTTAATTTATTTAATTGTATTAATAATTCACTTTTATATGAATCGGTATAAATTAAAATGTTTTTAAATTGCATAGCTATAAGCAAGTATTTTTTATAATTAAAAAAAAAGCAATATTCATTTTTCCCTCATATGTGGCCACAACTGTTTAGACCATGGGTGGGGAACATTTACTCACTGAAATATTACACTTAAATTTACAGTTGGGCGAAAGCTCACAAGTAGGATCCCAAAGGTTATGATCTATATTTCTTTTACTATGCTAATTATGTATGATAAAAAATAATGTAAATATCACTTCATGCCACTAATTTAAATAATAATACTAATATGCCACAATTCCATTATATATAATTGAAGTATGCCAAGTAAACATTTGTATATGCCCATTTGAGAAACCAAATTTGATATATATTTTTATATTAAGATAATGGTTTTCTTTGACATACATATTTTTTTTTCTATGGAAATATGTTTTAATTAATAAAAACGAATATTTTAAATAATAATTTGAGCCTAAGCCATTCAAGATAGAAATATTAGTTGATGTTAGAAAATCATTGCTGGTACATTCAAGAAAGTAGGCTTGTTTAGGTAAACACTTATTCTTTACTTTACTTTATAGTCACTAATTTAGAGCGTAAAACTTGCTACAAGCCCTGTACATATCTTCTGGTTTTTGGGGTGATAGATGTATGCAATATTAAACAGTCGATTCCGGTTAATCGAACCACATCGGGACGCCATTATTTTGGTCCTATTAAGCAGCTGGTCCGATTACGCAAATATGGCCTGTGTGTTACAAGACCGGATGTACAATGTGTTATATACACAAGTGTTTTTTTTTTATTATTGTGAGGCATACATCTATGGCCAACATACAAACAAGAAATAATATAGTGTTTACGAAATCTTATTTAAACAAATTTAATGCGTTTGTTAGCAGGTGAAAAGACAAGTCAAGGAAGCCTTTTACATGCGTTCAACACTTTACCGCCTTCATTCAACAATGTGTTCAGATCGATACACAACAACTATTAAAACTTTCATTAAAATATCAATTACTTATTTTAGAAATAAAATATTTTATTAAAATTATAATTTTAATTTTATTGATACCTGCTGACTGCTCAGCCTAGTAAATTTGAAAATTCACTTGAAATGTGACCTTTGCTTTAATAGTACCATCGTCTAGTGAGAATTTTGTAAAGCATCTCTCCTGTAAATATCGTTGGATTTTATTGAAAGTTACGGAAATTGTATTTAATGTTTAAAAAATTAATTTTTACATTCGTTGCTTTAAATCCGTTCTACGCTAGCGACTTTTGGCTCCTGTTTTATACTTGCTTTCATTTCTCTGGTACGATGAAATGGATTTTTCATCCTAATAAGCGAATAATATTCAACTTACTTAATAGGAAGTGTTTTTGTTGTTTAGCGTTTGGTCTAAATAAGCAGCTGGTCCTCTTATCCGGTGGTACAATTAAGCGGATTCCACTGTATAAGATAAGGAAATGTATTGTCTTGTGCAAGTGCTCATTACTTACAGTATTATGATGATTACTTATTAAAAATGTATTTTCCTGATATTTCCATAGTACTCTTTGAATTTTCATTATCTATTGTATAATGAATGAATGTTTAAAATCCAATGTTTAGTGTACCAGGGTTCAGTGGACACCCCCATTAAGGGAAAGCTTTGGATATCCCTTGTTCTTATTACAGTTGATGCTTATTACACTAACGTTAAGGTATGTGCTGCAGAAAATGTTTCTTTATTACTATTATTAATGTTATTATTATTTTGTGTAGCCTTAAAATTTAAACTTTCCATTCTTTGTGAAAAGCATCACTAAAATATTAACAATTATTATTTAAAGGATAAATGCAGTTTTAATGTCTGTTGCTAATTCAATTGAGGGGCCTGGGACTCTGGGGCTGCTGTAATGCTTGAGCACCCCTTCATTTCTTCTCCATTTTCACAATTAAAGCATAATATTTTTTTAATGTGAAGTTTTTGTTTGCCCTCATTGTATCTAAAGCACATTTTACACTCAACTCTGTTTCTCTCCTCCTCCCCCCTTTTATACTTGAATGTTAAATACTCTCACAGATTTTCAAATCAGCGGCTGCTGCCGCTGATTCAATTTTTATAATGGTTGAATAGCTAAGACTGACTATCTGAGCTTTTTGTTAGGCGGTTTTCGACTACTATTACAGCATAAATTATCTTCAAACTTTGCACATAAGCTTATCTTCGATGACAATACAATAATCCATCCATTTTTATTGTATTATAACATTAATTAGGAAAAAAAATTAATAATTTTGGCTCTGAGGAAATTATCAGAATTATCATTTGTCATTTGGCAACAATAGTTTTTTTTGGATAATGCAACAATGTTTTGAATTTAAATAAAACCGTGTAACTTAAAACATTTTTGGCAATTTAATATTTATGTACTTTGTCTTCCTAAATACTAAAGTTTTGAGTTTGTTGGTTGACGTGTTTTTCACGTAACATTTTTTATTGCAAGAATTTCAAATCTCATTATAATTATATTTCATGTTACATTTTTTTCAAGCTTTTATCACTATCTTTCTGATCTTGGTAATGTTTCAATCTCTTATCTATATTAATGTTTAAATTAATTGAATTATCAGCAACCTAGTTAGTAATCACTGCTTAATTTAGTTACTGTAAGACTTTAAAGCTTTGATAACATTAAGCGATTAAATAGCTATAAACCAGGTAGGTATAGGTACAATTAGTGGATAGATTTTCATCAATACATAATCATGTTTCTAACTAAAGATTATAGTGATAATATATATACAGTACCGAACCCCAAATTCGGAATCCTGAAGTTCGGAAAATCCTAAAATTCGGCACTTTTCCCGAAATTTTCCGATTTTTTAAAATTTTTTTTTGTAAATTTAGAAAAATATTAATGTAAGAATCTGTTAAATTAATATAAATGTCAGTAAATTTTGATTCAAATAGAAGCAATTTTGTAGATATATTTATGCTCAGAGTCACACAAAAATGTGAAAATCTTAGGAGCCAGCTATAATATTTCCATTTGTCGACACCTGAAAAACTATTCGCCAAGGCATTTTTTTAGTCGCCCGGGATTTGTCCGACCCTGTTTATGCGTTATATGAACTAAACTCAGAAAACCAAGATAAAACCAGAAAACCCTACTATGTTGAAAAGTAAAAATTGATTTCTTGGGCTCAGTTAAGCATTCTTTTTTCCCTATAAAAAATTATTTTTTCCCTTAAATTCTTAAAAATTTGTTTTTCAAGTTTTATTTCCTGGAAAAAGGAAGAAAGATAAAGAAGCTTGCTCTATTTTTTTTCTTTGTGGTCATAAATGGTGTCCAGTAACCCTTGCAATTTGTACAAATGGCCTGGCATTTTTGTTCGACCTCTCTGCTAACATTTTTTTTAGATGTAGCTATATTTTCTTTTTCATGCAATTGCAGGTGATTCAATGAAATGGTTAACTACCGTGGTGGGTATGATTTATTTTTGCTGAATTGTGTGTTGTAACTTGGAACGTTTTATTTAAATCCATGAATAAGTTATTTTTTTGTTTGGTAAAAATATCTTAACATATGGCTTTACTTATATTACCTTTTCCAAAAAAAGTTACTTATTTATGTACCAGTTAAGAAAACAGTGCGATCTGAAGTAAAAATGCGCATATTAGCGTTGATGTAAATCCGCCATCAACGCTAAAAAATTGCGTAAATCCGCCATTTTTGGTTGGGTTCCGAAATTCGGCAAATTCCGAAATCCGGCTTGGAACTGGTCCCGAGCATGCCGAATTTGGGGTTCGGAACTGTATATATATGTATATATTATTTCCCTATTATAATATCTTTTTAAAGTAATTTTTGTGCATGCATGTTTAAAATTTTCAGAAATGGCTGATTATGCTATGCACTGTCTTCATTTTTGGGTTCTTAATGTACATGAATACATCATTACAGTTTTTATTGCTTTGTGTTTTTTTTTCCAGATGCCAGAAATTGTCATTTTCCCATTCTGTCATCATAGCCATTCCATCCATGTTTTTTATGCTTTCATGGCAGGTATGTTTCTGAATTAGATTATGCAGAATCTTCAGGAAGAATTTTGACAAAAGAAGAAGGCTGATTTCATTTGCCAAGAAAAAGTATTTACTATTTAACATAAAGTTGCTTTCTAGTGTGGGTAGCTGAATAAAGAGCAGTGTAAATTGAGGTGTTCAAATGGAACTTCCATCAATGGAAAGGCAGAGAAGTAACAATGTCATAAAATGCAAAAATCCTTTTTTTTTACATCATAAAAATAGTCGAAGTAAATATAAAGTCTTGCCAAAGTATGGCATTGCACAGTTCGTGCTTGCAATTGACAGAATGGCACACTTGTAGTGGAAAGTGACTCTAGGCTACATAGTAAACATTGTTTATCTTGATGGATGCAGTCATCTCTTTTATTTTGTCAAAATCATGAGTGAACATTTTGTATTAATGTTTTTTAAACATCTATCTATCTACCTATGTACATATATGTGTATTCTAAATTCTTAGTAGTATCACTTTCATAAATAAATAACATAGAACTGAGCACTAACAAGTGATCTTCAAAAGCAGTATTACTGTTAAATTAAATTAACTTATGGTTGCATTTAAACAGTTGTTTTTAAATGTAACCATAAATTTATCAACTGACTAGCTATACTTACTATGTAGCTATTAGTGCAAGTTCAAACTAAAAATAAATTTAAGTAACCTAAAATTAATTGCAGTATAATTGCTTTAAAAGAAATTCAATAACATAACATTCAAACTTTATTTTGTAATATAAAGCAACAATTTTGAGGTTAGAAATTTTAAAGAATATATAAAGTTTTGAATTTCAATTTGTTATAATAAATTAAAAAGTGATAACTCTGTTATAATCGTGCATTGTCAATCAAGTTTAACTATTTTAGGTTAAACATGTAAAATGCAATATAAATTGTTTGATAACTCACGGGACCAAATATGTAGTTCATATAGCAATATTTCACATTAAGTGGACTTGCATGAATGAGGTTGGACTGTAATATGAAAACACTGAAGAGAACAAGCTCATTGATTAGGAACATAAAATCTTTTCCTCCGAGACGCGTTAAACAAGTTGATCCTGTATTCGGATGAATGAGTAATTTTCCCAAAATTGGTCCATAAGTTTGCATCGTAGTTCCTTTTAGTATATCCTTTTTTGTTGGTAATAAATATTTAAAAATTATGTATGTAATCATTTTTTTTTTTTTTTTTTTTTGTTTTGGATGCATCCTTGTATATCCATTATTTGTGCACTAGGGAAAACAATACAATGTAGAGTAGTTGTCCCTATTGTGTGGTTAGATTTCAGGAAAAATAAAAAATGAACCACATATTTTCTTTTAAAAGTGCAGACACAAGTTTTGAGGTTGTGCGTTTGGATGAGTGCAGAAGCAGATTGGTTAATTATCTCAAAACGTAGTCTATAAGTTTGTTTCTTAGTTCCTCTTAGTATTTTCGTAACATTGCTAATAATTTTCTATTTAATTAAAAATTAACCTTTTTTTGGATCATATGGCTTTGTATATGCATTACTCATGCCATTTAAATTTCGAAAAAAAAATAAAGACGTAAGTCACGCATATGTTTCCGAAAATTGTAGTGCAGTTCAAGGTTATAAAGAACTCTTCTTAATAATGGAGCAATGTTAGTTTAATTATTTATATATAACTTGTTTTCTGATAACTAAAGAATAGGTCCCCAATAATCTCAGTTATGTGTCTGCCATTTTCATTAAAAACTTGCATTTTGTATCAATATAAAGAAATAAATTGCACACATGTTTTCCAGTCATTATACTTTCTTTCTTTTTTAGTTTGCTCCATTTGCTCTCTTGACTCAAGTTTTGGCATTATTTGGATTATATGTTCTGAATGTTGTAAGAAGTGACATTCTCAATTGTATATTGAAAGGCCATCTGGTAATGTAAAAAAAAAATATATATATAAATATATCTTCTGTAATACAATTTTATTAGCTCAATTATTGAATTCCCTCTTTCTTTCTTTCATTTTCCCCACTATTTTGTATGCTTGGAATAATTAATCTGCTTCTTTAAAGAGTAGCAAGAGATTTTTAGAAGTAATTGGAAGATCAATATGGTTAGTTTTTTTCATTTAAAAATAATTTTTCCTTTAAAGAGTTTATAAAATTTAAAATTCTCTGAATGGATTTTCTATAAACTTAATAATTGCAATATTGATTTTTGAGAAGTAAATTGGTCTTTTATCAACTTTCAAGTTACATCAAGATTCATGAGCAATTAGAAAAAAACATTATAAACAATTTTTTAAAAAACTTATGAATTTAAAAGTAAAAATATACAAAGATGTGTGATTTGCTGATACTTTTTTTTTTTTGGATGGGGGAAGGTACTTCCCTAATACAAAGAACATAGTACAACTTATTTCGAAATAAAGGACTTATAATAGCAGAATTTTTATTCTTTATTTCTTGTATTGTAAATGTAAACTGTTTAACTCTATCATTTTCTATATTTAAATACCTAAACCCACCCATATGATGATAAACTACTTTTATTGTTTTGAAAAAAGTGCAAAATGCAAAACTCACAAGAAACAGAAGAGCAGTAATAGCGCCATCTAGGAATCATAATGTCGCTGATAACGTCAGTAGGAGGCTAAGCTTAAACCGACTACAGCACGGGATCGAGTTATATGCAATCAAAACATCGGCGGTTGGTAGAACCAGTGTTGCCAAATAAGAGAAACCATTGATGTAGTACGTGGTTTGCATGGAGGGAAGGCTCATTTTGATGTTTATGTAAACAGAGTTGGAAGTTGACGTAACTTTTTGTAACGTCACGATTGCATAAGTCAAGCTGACAATGTATAAAACAGGGAAGCTTGTATTTGCTCTCTCTCTCTTTGTTCTCTTAGCTCTCGTTTGTTGTTTCCTCTCAGCATTGACATTTTGAGGTCTGAGTCTCTAGGACTGAAATATTTCTTCCCTCTCTACCTGCCACATGCTGGATTTTTGGTAGGTGACTGCTGAGGTTTTCATGAGGCTTGCAGGTCTAAATTGTTAACATTTTTACCAGAGAGCTCATGGAAATTAGTTTTTATGTTTATATTTTGAAAAGGTTTTAGTTCGGTCAGTTTAGACCTTTTTGTAAAGTATTGCAAATTTGCATTAAGCTTTATCCCTGTGCATAACTACGGGTGACTTTTAAAAAAAGCATTACAATTATGGAATGAGTGAAAGAGGTCATTCAACTTATCAAATGACCTTTGTGCAGCCTTCATGGAGACTGACGGTTCTTTAGTGAATCTCATGGGATAGAGGGTTTCAATCCTGTTAGCTGACTTAATTCGGAGTGGTGATTCAACATACACACGTCAAAAGATTCTGGTGTTTCAGTGTATTGAACTGCATATGAAATAGAAGGTCATTCTAAACTCTTCAAAGGAATTATAATCATCCATGACTTTATGTAAAAGGTTTTCTGCTGAACTATCAATTCTGAGTTGTGTTCTAGTGTGTTATGGATATCCTGTTGGTAATATGAGGCACCTAGAAGCAAAGGGGTGTACCATATTTTCGGGAGTATGCACTGCTGCACATATGAAAAAAAGTTAAAAATTTGCCGATGTGATGCATACGATCTTTTTTTTTTTTTTTAAGTTAAAAAAAAAAAAGAAATAGCAAGATATGTTATGAGTAGTCCTAAAAGGTGCTTACCCGAAACATGATTTAGAGAAAAAATAACATTAAAGGTCCCATAGGATCTAAACTTTAAGCGTGTTTTTCTCAAAATCATTTTTTGGTCACTTACATTCCTTAGCTTCTTACTGCCTTATATGTTTTGAGCATTGATTGTTAAACTGTTTTATGTTTTCTCTCCATCTGACATCACCAGGTAAACTCATGGTTGGGTTTAGTTCAGTTTTGAATTTTAAAATTTTCTTTAAATTTAATACTACCGAACTCCTACTCAACGCAAACCCTTGGGGGTTTGCGAACCATCAGTTAGGAAACACTGCTACGGAGTAATAATTAACCATAAAATATCTTTGTGTGTTTTTTGTTATTTGTATAACATCTCTGCTATTCAAAGTTTTTTAATGTCCAAAGTTGCCAAAACAAAAGAAAAAAAGACAGGAAAAATATTTTTTTTATCATAAGCTTAAGAATTTGACCAAGTAATGTCATTGGAAATTAACTTCAGTGCCATCATACTCAAGTACATGTTTTGGTTGATATTGTCATTCCTAAAAGTTTAAGATGTATAAAAAGGTGTGTGTGTGTGAGGGTTTTTTTTTTTTTGCATTATATTGTATTTTTCTGTAGTTTTAAACAAATTAAATTAGTTTCTGTAATTATTTATTTTTTATTTCCCTTTTCAGATTAGTCTTGCAGTTTCAATTGTTTTCCTTTTTGGAAATAAGATGCTGATTTCTTCCTTCTACACTTCAGCATTAATAGTGTGTTTTGTAAGTATCTAACTTTATCTGTAACAGTTTATCCACTGAACTTTAAAAATATAGTTATACATATGTATGTATTTGTTTAAATTTTATTTTTCTTCATTTTTTCTTTTTCCTTCATTATTTAGTTTCTTGTTTCAATGGAAGGAGTGTTTTCAAGTATAAAGCTTCCCTTCATGAAAATGGTAATTTTTTTCTGGTTTCATGTTAATATTGCCAACATTTTTTTTTTCAGAATTTTTATGACGTCTCAGAATTTTAATAACTAATTTTTATTTATGTAAAGGATTAAAAGTATAAAAGGTATTTGTAGTTTTGTTGCATTTTTCACACGCTGACCTTTATGTAGATGAATAGTTAAAAATGCCATGCAGAAAAGAAATGCTTAAATGAGCTTTGTTCTGACAAAGCAGAAAGGGCTCAATAGTGAAACATATGGCCCAAAACAATTTAGACCAGAAGGCACTTGCGTTAAAATAAAAAGAAGGGGGTAATGTTTGAGTTAAAATTAAAAAGTTTGGGACTCCCTCCAAAAAAACCCCATCTCTACTACACCACTGATTTTACAATTTAAAAACATTGCATTACTATGTTTTAAAGTTATAAATTTTGTGAAATGTTTAACCTATTTTTTTTTAAATAAAAAAAACTTTTTTTTCAATGATTAAGCTAAAATTTTCTATTTTAATTGCAGATAATTCAAGGGATTTCACTGCTGATTGGCTGTATTCTGGTCAAATTATTCTTATCAGCTGTTCTGCAAGTGGAAGATGATGTAAAATATTTTACATTTTTCATGTATATGTCTGTGTGCTTTGATAATGATGTTGGAATGTCGTGTCTTATGATTTAAAAGTTAGCCACCAACCCAACATCTAAAAATAAATTTCAAACAGCTATTTTAAATGTTCTGAAATTATATTTATTTTAGTAAAATTTATTTTACTTTTCATTGTTTAGCGTTTGTATATCAGTTTAGGGTTTTCTCCTAGAGTTTCTTGAAGGATATATTCTTCTTTTTATTTCTTTCTTTCAAACTTTTTAACATATATTTAATTGCATGCATTATAATTTGTTAGATTAGTGGTTCAACTTTTTACACTATGGGGAACCCTTTGAGGGTACCATTTTCTTTAAATACAGTGGAGCCTCGGTTATCTGAACCCCCGACTAACCGAGTTCCGGGTTAACCAAGGTACATTTGCCCTTGAAATTTTTTTTCTTTTTTTTTGAGGCCGATGGTGACATCATTGACTGATGTCAGTCATCCAATAGCATAAATTGCATTTTAATTTTATTTTCTGGTGATATAAAGATCTAGAACAACAGTCAGAGGCAACTTCAACAGACCTTTTGCGGCTACAACCTGTGTGTAAAATGGCAGCAAAGAAGCGAGCAAGTTCTGTTGAACAGAAAACAATATAGTATAGATATAGACTTCTTCAAGAAACAACTTCAACTGTATCATGTAATCTACTGATGTGTATACGTAAAATTGTATGTATGTAACGTAATTTTTTCATTTCATAATATCTACAGTAAATGCCTTTTTTGTTACATATTTGACGACATTTTCATTTTTTTCAACTCATGTTTCCCTCTTGATTTGGACAGAGTGCGTGTTATCCACGCTTTCGATTATGCAAGGTTCCCTTCGGTCCACATTACTTTGGATAATCAAGGCTCTACTGTAATGCTCTTGTTAAGAAATTGCCATGCTTAAATCTTGAATTTTCTTGTAGGAATGCCATTTTCTTGTAGAATAAAGCTTTGATATTGTTTACTCAAGAAAAACTATTTCAAAGCTTTATTCTACTCAATTTTACAAAATTATTATTACATCTGTATTTCATAACTATGCAAACATCTTTGCAAACTATACATAAGATAATGAATGGTAGGCTAATGACATGAAATGTACACATCAGATATTGAATGTAAAAATTAAAATTTCACTAAAATTTGACGCAAATGGTGAACACTTGCATAAACCTGTTAAAGTTCCATGGAACCCATGGTTTTGTGGAACCCAGGTTGAAAACCTCTGTGTTAGATGGATGTGTCAAACATCATTTCGCATTCCACCAAGAAAATCAAGAGTCTTAATTTTTCGTTCTGGCAAAAGAAATCATTATGTTCAAAGGAAATCAGTATGTATCTGTGCTAAATTATCCTCTCTTGGAAAATGACTCTTAGCGCTGCAAACACATCTGCAAAGATTAACATATAAAACAAAGTATATAATGTATTGTTGACAATTTGAAGTTCAATATTTTTCTACAGTATGAGTAAATGTATTAGGTAATTTTTATTGATTTAGGTTAGAAAATCAGTTGTGCAGTGTTTGTTAAGGTGTCCTTAAACTCTTTCTGTCTCGCTTTTCTCTGTAGATCACCATTGCTTCTAGGTGGTTGCTACACATTACACCAATGATAGTTTGTTGAATTTCCACATTTCCCCTTTATTCGCACAAAATAGTATTTGGCTCAAAGAGAAACTAAAGAATATTTTGCACGATCATACTTTACTTGGCTAGGAAAATGCAAATATGGGAAAAGAAACAATTTATAATGATAAAGATACATTTCTAGAAATATTTTTTCTGAAATAATTTAGTTACAATTTCATTCATAAATTTCTGACAAACAAAAATGTGTTATATGTATTTACTAATGTCTGTGTACAGTTCTTTGCAGTCTCGAAACAGAATCTGCGCTTACAGAAATGCACTTTTTACGAAATTTGTGGTGTGAGAAGTTACCTTCAACCATCCTTTACCTTTTACAATCATAAAAATTAGCCCTTTGCAAAATTCCTAATCTAGTCCTAATCTAGTTCCAAAATCACTAATCCCTATTCTTAACTCTTCACAAATCTTGCAATATTTAAATAGGTGTTAAAAATTTCTTTATCTGTATGTATAATAATAATAATAATAACAACAATAAGTTTCAGTATTCAAGTTTTCTTTTTCAGTTTTGTCTGAAGTTATGTTTTAGGAAGGATTTGAGAGCTGCACTTCTATAGCATTAAAATATCAATTCTGATTTGTTGAATTTGTGACATTAACAGGTTTTTTTTACTACTATCCTTTACTAAGATAAATTATGACCTTGATTGAAAAAACTAAGAATGCAATTTTTCTTCCGATTCTGTCAATTAAAAGTATTGATCTTTTTAGGCCCATATCTGGAATCTGTTAAAGTCAAAATTTACATCATATAGGGATTTTCACACTATGCTCTATGTATGTGCTGTGGAATTTGATTTTTTGCCAATGGAGGTAAGTTTTATGTTTTAAAATTTTTTCTTTAGTAAAAATACTTTCACTCCATGCATTTAACCCTGTTTTACTTTTTTCTTAATGAACAAATATTTGTAAAGTTTATATTCTCCATCAAAATGTATTAATGTTCTTTTTTTTAGACATTAATTGAGCTTTGTAAAACGTTTCTTCTACCTCTTGCTATTGCAGTAACTTTGTACAGTTTCTATGCAGTGAGTATTTGAGTTTATTCTTGATAATAATTTCATTTATTACTTAAATTTATGATTACTTTTATTTCATATGTTTATTTTATTTCTTGTGCTTCCTTTAATCAAAACATCAGGCTCTAAGGTGCATTTTTCAGAGGTAAGTTCACAGAAGGCGAAGAGGATTTTGTGTAAAGTGTCGGTGTTAGTTAGACTGATCGAAAAAATATTATGATATACGCCAACTAAATATTTGCGGCAGAAAACTCTCGGCAGATGCGTTGGCAGTGCAGCCATTTCAAAACCAAATGGAAGATATTATATTGACTAAGAAACTCCCTCTTGATCAATTGTATATCTAAATAAACTGGTTTAAATTTCAAAATGTTTCCCTCAAATTCTTTGCTTCAAAAGATGAAAAATCAGCTCCAGGTCACCAAAAAAAAAAAAAAGGAGTGATTGAAGATTTTAGCATTTGCGAATGCATCTAGAAGTCATGAATTGAAACTCACTGTGATTGGAAAGTCTGCCAAGTGTAGAGCATTAAAAAACGTTAATAAAGAAGCTCTTCCACTAATTTATACAAATCAGAAAAGTGCCTGGATGTATAGAGAAATTTTCAAAAAATGGTTTTTTGAACATTTTGTCCCAGAGACAAAAAAGTAATTTAAAAAATCTACCTTGCAAGGCAATTTTGTTTTTGGACAATGCTCCATCTCTTCCAGATGAAGAAGATGAATTACAATGTGGCGGCGTGACGATTTGTGCTGAATTTTTTCCTCCCAACGTTGCAAATTTAATGCAGCCATTGGATCAGGGTATACTGGAAAATTTAAAGAAACAATAGCAACGACATTTGTTGGAAAATTTACACTGGTGTAAGAAATTAAGAGAATTTTCATATTTGATCTATAATTTGCAGAACTACTGGACGGATTTGAATAAAATTTGGTGTAAACATGGGTTGATATAATACAAACAAAATAAACATTCAACAGTTATAATAGACACACATGTTTGTGTGTAACACTCATGGGAGTCCCAAGGTCTGAAACGGTTGCAGAATACACAAAAGAAATGGGTTTATAGAGGGTTTGGCCCCCTCTTACAGCTATACACGCCTTGCAGTGTGATGTCATATTGGAAATATGTCAGTTTATCAGTGCCTGTGGCAATTGGTCCCACTCATCCAGCAACGCTGTTTTTAGTTCCTGGATGGTTCTCGGAGGGGGTGGCGTGTTGCAATTGCGCTCCCCAGTGTCCCGGAAATGCTCTATAGAGTTGAGGTCTGGAGACCTGGCTGGCCAATCCATCCGGCGAATATCCTCACTTTCCAGAAATTGGTCGGCCAGAAGAGCTCTATGTGGCCTCGCATTATTGTCCAGTAAGATGAACTTGGGCCCACTGCACCTGGAAAAGGCAAACATACGGCTTCAGGACCTTCTCCCAACACCTCACACCAGTCACAAAGCCTCTGTCAAAGACTTTTTCTCCACTAGACCCCTACCTGTTAGCCGAGGCCTTAGGATTGCTTACGCACAGGGAGAGGTAGTGGGGTCAAAGACTGGAGGGAGTGTGGCCATCCAACATGATGCCTGCCCAGACCATTACACCGCCCATACTGTCAATTTTGCGGACATTGTAGGGTAGGTAGCGGGTCACTGGCTCTCTCCAGATGAAAGTACGGCGTTTAGGCTAAAACGGGACTCGTCGGCGAACAGAACGGTCGCCCATTGCTCCATACTCCTATCACTATCCTGCCTACACCATGCTAATCAGACTCTCCTGTTCATAGACGGGAGCGGGACTCAAACAGCCGTTCTTCTGGCAAACAAACCTCTCCCATTTAGTCTTTTGGAAACAGTCACCCTTGTTACACGGGTTCCTGTGGATGCATTCAGGTCCGGAGAAGCTGTAGCCCCTCTACTATGCCTCTCTAAAATGGATAAATGGTGATCTTCTCTGGCCGTTGTGGCTCGTGGACGACCTTTACCAGCCTTTCTCTTGGTGGATCCAGTACTGGGCATTAAATTAAACTCTCTGCATATCTGGACTGGCTATTGGCCTGCCTCTAGCCTCCCCAAAATTCGTCACCTCATTCCATCATCTAAACGTTGGTGGTTACTCAATTTTACTGTTCTGATGTGAATTTAACCGATTTCTTCAAGATAACACCAAGAAATTTGCCGAGGTGAGCTAGCGAACGAAATTCGTCTTATTCTCCACGTGCTTATAAAGCCTATACACACACGTAAGCATACACACACGTGTATGCTTACGTACTTGCCGTACAATATTTGCATTTTCATCTAGAAGCAGTGGTTTTTCCTTCAGTTCAGTTCATTTCATACAATTCGATAAAATATGCAAATTCTCTTAATTTATTTCACCAGTGTAGTTCAGTCTGATGATGAAAGTGTTGAGAACGTTTTGAAAAGTGTAAAACATTAGAGACTTTTTTTTATTGGAATGCAGATTCTTGGAACGATATTAATCCTACATCAGTGAACAAATCACAGCTGAAATTTTTAACTAAATTTGTAACTTCCGTGGAGAAGCTTAATGATGACGATGGTGAAAACATTATTTTGGAAGATTTGATGAAGGTGGGCTGTCAAAATTTTAATCTGACCCGACAATTGTTGACATGATAGAAGACGAGGAGGAATGTAATGATACAAAAGAAAATGATTCTCTGCCATTTGAAAATAACCTCTTATTGTGAAGGTTCTGCAGCATTAGAACTAGCTTTAAAGTATATAGGACAGCAGAATGAAGCCAGCCCTTCTGACGTTATGTTTTTACAACATTGACTAGATGTTACAAGTCAAAAAAAGAAGTAAAATGTTAAAGCAGCTAAAAATTGAAAGAAAAATTTAAACTGTAAAGTATTCTGAATATTTTTATGGTAAATAATAAAGATATAAGCTTCTTTTGTCATAATAATTGAGTTAAATCATAAACACTAAAAATTTTCTATTTCTTCAGAAAAACGGAGTTTTTAAAAATCCGAGGTGGTGTCAGCCCAATTACCTCGGATTTTCGAGGCTCTACTTTAATTCGAAAAATAAATAAAATAAAATGTGTATGTAACATTTTAAAAATAAATGTGTAACATGAAAATCATTTTTTCTACCTGCCTCCGCAAACTGTTAGGAGGGGGAGGAAAGAGAATTATGTTGCACAGAAATAAATTACTGTTAGAACTGTAAAATCAATAATAGTATTGTATCCAAAACGGGAATGAAGAAATGTACATTCTAGGCCTAGAGATAGGCACAGACTCATTTGTAAGCACAATCATATTTTTTTTAACGTAAAGTTAGAATTTTATGTTAATATGAAATGTACAAATCATTCGAAATCCATACAAAATAAGCATCCTTCTGTATAATCATAACACCTAATAAAAATTCATACATTGTATGGAAGAATATGAGTTGACAGCTCTGTAATCTTCAATTCCTGAAAGTTGATAAACAATTATAGGTGGAGGTTGAATGGGACAAGATGTAGCTTGATAGTGCAGATTGTTGGTGATGATTTTTGCATGGCATTCTAACTCACAATAGGAAGAGAAGACATATGTCTGCTGAATTTCACTAATAAAGCTGAAAATTTAAAGATCAATATCAAAAATAGATATGAAGTGAAAAATGAAGATTTTAGTTATGATTTATTAAATATTCTTCCTGATGTAACTTTAATAAAAATTGTAAAAATAGTTTAATGACCACAACCTATTAACCTTTTGTAAAATAATTTAATAAACCAGATTTTTTTGTTTTGTGGAAGGGAAAACAAAAAGAAGGGGTATGGAATGCTAAAAACTAAGATTAGGCTTACTTGGCTATTAGATTGCATTTGGGTAGTAAAATATATTATTCTCTCTCTACTCGCCTATCCCATTCATCTTTCGATCAGAAGATGAGCAATCTTGATTCTTTTAATGAATCTAATTTTGTCACAAATATCTGAAACTGGTTCAGTGAGATATGTTTAAATTCTAGCTGGACAACATGTGCATTAATTTAGATGTAAATATTTGTTACAAAGGAATAAATATTTTTAAGGATAAATATGTTTTGTCCTTTACTATTTTATTTCAGTCAGAATAGAAACAAAAATTATCCTTTTTGCTTTTTATGAAATAAACTGCATTTTGAACGGTGTGCAATAAATACAGTTTGTTTCATTTGCTTTAATTATTTGTTATCCATATTAATATTTCCTTATTTTTTCTATTAATAGATGTTTTTGTTGAAGATAAACACCTCACATGAAAATGCTGTTGTAAGTATTTAACCTGAAATTACATTTTGTTTATAGTAAACTTTATTTTTGTAAAGCTGGATTTTTTATGAAAGTCTTATGTTCATTATACTGAAAAAAGAAAAAAAATCCTACTTAGGACTTAAGCAGGGCTGGTCCTGGTAGTTCTTCTACAGCAAATATTATTACTAGAGTACCAATTACTCTCACCCAAAAAAGAAAAAGGAGATTGAAGATTCTCGATCATTGCTGTAATTAGAGTTGGCAAAAGGAAAATACTACTACTAATAATGGAAACTGAGGTACTAGGATAATAAACAAAATCTGAGGGAATAAACTGGGTTCCTCTTGAAAGTAATAAGTGAAAATTGTTTTGAGCATGATCTATAAGTTTAATGTCCCAGAAAAAATAAACATTTGCTCTTATTTTTATTACTTTTTTTATTTAGATTAACATTACAAAGTTGCCATCCTCAGCAGTGGCAAGCAATCAGGGATCCTAGGATATCCTAGGATCCCTGATTTTGTGTGCAATTTATTTGAAGTGTTTATTCTTTCATTTTTATTGTTTTTAGATGCTGTACAACATATTACAGTGCTTCGCATTTTTCATTATGGCTGTCTTAGTGATGAGACTTAAACTGTTTTTTTCCCCACATTTATGTCTTCTAGCTTCTGTTGCAATGTGTGGCAAGGTATGCCTTATCATCATTTGATTTTCTAAAATTTCTTTATTATACCTGCCACTTGTTTTAAACTTAATGACAAAGGTCCTCCAATGCCCTTTACATGGATGTAAACATTGGATGTTTACATTGGAGCACAATGTGTTTCTGACAAATGCAAAATATAATATTGAGTAGTAATAACTTGCTAAAGGAGCCCCATCATCCTTCTGTGTAATCCAGTTTGGGAATCGCTGGCCTAGCAGCCAACTTAAATCTTCGATCACTGAATGTTTTAAGAGATAGGGGAGACCGGGGCACAGTGGACTCCCTTTAACCCTTTACGTGTCAATTTATTTTGATGATTTGGGTACATAAATTGTCAATTTTTTCATAGCAAAGATCGAATATTTATTACAAAATAAAATATACTTAGTAGTTAAAAGTTTATTTTGAATTATATGCATAAAAATGTTAAGGTTTTGTAGTCACTGATTATTCGCTTGAGGCAGCTGCCGCTCGGACTGGCAATGGTTAAAGTTTGTTTCTAGTGGAGCATTATTTTCTAAAAATTAAAAATAAAATTAATTTAATTATTTTCTAAAAAATAAATTTAAAAAAAAAAACCTATTTGTAGTTCAGTAATTCAGTTTTGTGTGGTATAAATGGAAACACTTTTCCAAGTATAAACCAACTCCACAATCAGTACACCAGAATCGTGTTTCCTTCCTTATCCTTTTTCCATTTACCTCCTTTTTTAAACAACAAACTTTGCATTGTCTCATAGGCTCATTTGAGCACGAATTAACTTCTCCCGAGATAGATTTGGATTTTAACAAAGAGATGAAGCACAAATAAATTTCTCCCGATATATATTTGGGCATAACAATACGATGCACTCCAAAAAAAAAAAAAAAATACCCTGAGTAATACTCGGGCATGACATTTCGGAACACCAGTGCTGTGCCCAAGATAATCTCGGCATGACAGTTAAAAAGGCTAAATCTATTACTATCCAATATATTACAATCTCTTTAAAGGTATTACTATACAATTCCTTTTGTTCAAATGAAGTCTCATAGACAGTAGCATGGTACGGTTGTATACAGCTAAAAATATCACACAGGAAATACTTTGGTACCCATTTTGTGAAGATTTTATGTTTTAAGCAGCTAAAGTAAGTTTTTAAGATTTATTACTGAAATAATTACTATAACTATTAAAAAGTTTTTCTAGAAAGGTAAAATTATGCTGTTTTTAGGTTTCTGAAAAATATTTGCATATATTTAGTTATTTTTAGTGTCAGTATTCATTTCATTTGGACATGAGGTACAGTGGACCATTCAAGTGTTTAAAAGTGCAAATTAGATTTACCAGCTTATTTATTTTACTTAAATTTATAAGCACACATGTAATGGAAAGAGTTACCGTAAAAATAATTAATAAAATAGTAAATTTCTCAATAATAAAATTAGTTTTTGAATAACATAGAAACGTTAAGGTTCACTACTACTAGGTTTGCAACTACATTCACCATGTAGTTGCAAAATTGGCAAAAGAAGGAAAGTTCAAAACCCTGATGAGGATTGCATACACATAATATTTGTATGGAAAAAGTTCACTGGAAATTAATTTACATTTATAGAAACAAGGGCAAATGAATCCATCACTGACTTGTTTAGTTCACTTGACTTGTTTAGTAACTCATATTTTGAGTTTAGTCTAAATTGGGAAATTTCTGCATTTTTATTGCTAGATTTACATTGGATTTAATTTTTAAAGTATTAAAGTTATCAAACTTATATTTTGAAAATTTACATCATTAAATAAGCTTTCTAAATGGTTGTCATAAATATCAATAAATTTTGTATTTCTTTTATTTCGATTATTAAATATATTCAATATCCTGTAGTTTTTTACATATCTGGATGCTAAAGGATTGAGATATTACATCTTCTTTGGTTTGCTTGGAATTATGAGCATTCAAGGAGCATTAAATATAAAGCATCAAAGAGCTATTATTGGAGAATTTCATAATCCTGATTTAGAAGAACTTATATCATGGATTAATTCAACTTTGCCCGAAGGTAAGAATTAATAAAATGTTTGTCTTATAACAGCATTGAATAGGTTTATGGGAGAAATTACGGAACTACTGTGATATAATCCCCCCTTGGCGACTTTTTCGTTGCCGCCACCAACAACAAGATTTTTATGGTGCCAACTTCAAATAGAATACGACACTCTTGGTGATGATTTTATCGCCAACAATGTTACATCATAAACATAGCAAACATGTCAAGAAAAATCACTAAAAAACAGTAAAATACCAAAAATTGCAAATTATATCTTACACACAATATCGACGCTACTATGTAAAGCACGTACAGCATTTTTCAACAACAATTCAATACATTAACGGATTAATAATTTCTCGAGAAATAGAATTATTTACTTTACCAAATCACTCAAACTTGAATAAAAACCCTTCATTAAAAGAACACGCAATTAATGCCCAATAATTACTACCGCAATAATGCATTTTATGCAATGATTCATCATTGCATAAAATGATATGCATTATTTAATGAAAAACATAATTAAAATATCGTGCAAATCAACGTAAAACTAATGTTTATTAAAGAAATATGTCGGAATTTTAAAATAAGTTACTTCATTAGAAAATATATAACATTGATCAATTTAAGCACATATTACATCAGTCTACATTAAAACTAGCATAAAAGCCGTTTCTTGAAAGAACACGCATTTTAGGCACAATGATTATTGCAAATAATTTCATTGCATAAAATGATATGCATTATTCAACGAAAAACATAATTAAAAATATCGCACAATTCAAAGAAAAAGCAATGTTTAATAAAGCTATCCGAATTTTAAAATACCACCCTAGATAACAAAATTAATAACGGTCATCACTTCAAGTACATTTTGCATTAAAATATTGGAAGCCTACCATAAAAACCATTCATTGAAAAAACATGCATTTTAGGCACAATAATGACTATTGCAATTAATTACCATAACATAAAATGATATGCATTACTCAACGAAAAACATAGCAAAAATATCGCGCAATTCCAAGCAAAACTTCAAGTACCTTTTACATTAAACTAACGGAAACCCACTTCATCAAAACCAGCAATGCCACTAATTACTACAGCTAATATTTTAGAACAATTGAAAATTCATTGTTTTATAACCTTACAAACAAATAAAAAAGGCAAATAATAAATTTAGAAAAATAAAGAACTCACTTTAAACCAGTTGGCTTTTCAATAGTAATCCCAAATCACTACAAACTTGCTATCCAATATGACGAAATGGTCCGAAAATTACCACTTAATTTTTCATTGCTTTTAGTCACAATTTCATACTTCAGATAGCAAAAACACCAAATCACGTTTCCGTCCATTTTAACACATTTCAAAAACATGGCGCCTTAACAAACTATTGTAATATAGAATCATTCATATAGAATCATTCATCTAGCCACAATAGAAAACAATTGAACCAAATTAATGCACCTTAACACTTTACATTCTTCCTTTAGCAACAGGAAAGATCTCCACAAACTTTAAACATAAAATAAACTACTAAAAAGCTCATTATTCGCAAAAAAAAAAAAAATTCTAAAAGTTCAACAATCACACCGACACAACACCCTGAGGGTTGCCACACATTACGTCAGCCAACATCGATGGCGCTGGGTTGCCACTGAAACTATTGCCAACCGAAAGTCATTACAAATTGGCGCGCTAGCTCGAATGTCGCCAAGGGGGGATTATATCACAGTAGTACTATATGAAATTACTGTAAACAAGGTGCAGTAAACCAGTTTGATCGACTCCTCTTTTAAACAAACACCTCTTCTAATGACCAAAATTTGCTGGAAGAGAATTTCCTCCCATTAGTTTCATGTTAAGTTTCCTGTCTTAAGTGACCACTTAAAACAGCTTCCCTCTCAAAGCTAATGCCTTTACACCCAGGAAAAAATTCTAACTTATGTTGCTTTACTAATGAATCTGTTAGTTCCTACAATTACAAAAGTAATGTGTTTGACTATCTATTCCCCTCAGACTGTACTATACTGGCCATTTTCCTGGAAACGTGTGATTCAAGAATGTGACTTGGGCCGGTTTCACGCATCCCTTTTTTGAAAAACGCATTACCTCTTCCTCTTATTTTGATGAGACTGATAGAATGATGTCTTAGTTTTCAGAATTCAGTTCTACACTTCACTTCTAAGAACAATGCCCTCTCTGAGCTGAATTAGGGTGTACAGTGTACATATAACTGCCAGCATTCAAAAGTAACTTCCAAGCAGTGACTATAGAATTATTGGACAATACAATTACATATAGAATATGTTGCTAACTTATTTCGTGAATTTAAGAGTATAAAACTGATTTTATAACCTAGCCAGTAGCCAGCAGTGTGCAGCACTGGGCCTTCAGGTTTATTTATATTTTTTTCAAAAGTCAAATATACTAAAAAATATGAAGTAGTGCAAAGTTATGTTCTTCCCCTCCTCCCCATGATTGAAAAGTTACCCTGAATGACTGATTCATTGTATTCCTTTCATATGAGTTTATTTTACATTATTTGACTAAATATAAATAATTCTTAATATTAGTGTGAAATTTGTTTTTAGATGCTGTATTTGCTGGCCCAATGCCAACCATGGCAAATGTACTCTTGTCAACTCGAAGACCCATAGTGAATCATCCTCATTATGAAAATGCAGGTTTGAGGTAACATGTTCTAATTTGTATTTGATATTAAATTTTAGCTTAAATCTTAGTAACAATTGGATATCTAAAAAAAAAAAAAAAAGAAAACAAACTACAAGACAATTCCTTTCTTTAAAAATGTTTTTCGTATTTTCAACTTGTCATTTTACGTAAGAAACTTTTTAGCTGCATAAAAAGGTTTAAAAAATTATACAGGAAAGCATCTTAGTACCATTGAATATTTAGAGAAAATTGAAAGAAAATTTGCTGTCGTCACTTTTCACATTTTTATTTTATACAAAATACTAAGTTTTACATATGATTTGAAGCTGCTATAAAGTTCTTCATTGTAAATTCTATAATGTGCACCTGCAACTGTGAAACATGCACTTATGATTCCATTGAAGTTTGTCTTAAGGGTTTGTCCTTCTCCAAATCAACTAGGCAATGCTTTATTATTTGACCCAAAATTTTATTCAAAGGGAGTTATAGAAAAGGTCATAATGGTGTCATGTATATGATTTAAAACAAAAGGCAGCTGCTGTGGCGAACTTCATTCTGAACTTTTCAAGGAGTTAAAATACAGTGGATGCCATTTAATCTGATCACACCAGACAAAAATGATATGATAACGATTAAGTGATAATAATAAACAATACAAAACTAATGCTGCAAAAATGCATGCATATTAACTAATAAATACACTATCAATTTTCGCAGACAATATTAATTTACTTGTTTCTGAAATGAATTGAATGTACTTAGTGAAAAAAATAACAAGAAAAATATAATAAGGATAAGAAAAAGTATCGACTTTAAAAAAAGAAAGAACAAAGGAATTATTGATTCTTGATTATCTGCTTTTTTTACCAAGCTTATAAAACTTCTCTATGAGTTTTTTTTCTGCACAAATCAATGCTGACTCCCTTATCTAAGTAGGTGTGAACACTTTTCTGGGCGAATGGTCAGCAAATGGGAAAGCAGAAATAGGGAAAAAGAGTTTTTTCCCTAGTTTTACCTTTATTTAAGGAATAATAATTTCTGTAAATTGATAAAAATAAATGAAGTTTTGATTAAGTTTTATTAACATGTTTTTGTACAAGAGGATGTAACTTGGCGATTTTGATAATATGTACTAAAAAACTGATAATATTAACTATGATCACATAAACCACTATTTTTTGATTACATCTTAATGAGCCTTTGTGAGAGGGGTATTTTTTTCGAAGATGATACTTATTTAGATAAATTTGAAAAGTTAAGTGTTTTCTAACTATAAATTTTCATGTCGATTATTAGAGCTGTTGACCTTGAGATGTGTGTACTGTCATGGCAAAGAAACGTCTTTATTATATTGACCGGGTGGCAATTTATTTTGGTTGGCGACAAATGCCGCGAAAAGAGTGATATGTCCAGAACTTACCAAATATATAACAAACTATAGTTCCACTCATTAAACACAAAACAACTAATTGCAATTGTAACCAACAATTTCCTCTCCAAACAAAAATGTCGTTAACAGGCTCCTACACTAAAGTTGTACCCAAGAAGTGAATGTAGGTACATGCATATGTACTTCCTTGTCAGATTGTTCACCATAACGATTCTTGCCTTCATCATGTTATTACTTGAACTTGTCACAATAAGTCTTACACCATTTCATAGATCTTCTGATACATTCAAACTATGCGCAGGATTATTAAAGCTTTCTTTTACAATAGGTTTCCTAGGCATTTTAAATTTCACAAATGGTAACAACAACAAATTTCAACCAACAAAAGGTAAATTAAAAATAAGTGTTGCCACTCAGTGTATTGCTATCTCAATTGAAATAAAATATCTATAGCAGATGATGTTTGTTCATTGTTACAAGTACATCAATTGCATTATTAAAAAAAATGGGTTTTTTGTGTAAAATCGCATTTTTTCGGGGAAGATGATTACATAGGTAAGCTTAAAAATAAAACCTGATTTAAATACAAAATTTGGTCCAAATCGTTAGAGCCGTTTTCGAGAACTCAATATATATATATATAAATATATATGCAAGAGTTGCTCGTAAATAAAAGTCTCTTATTCTCTATCATAATTTACTATTGCAAGCTTTTGGGAGCAAATGCTAAGTATAAAATATAATATATCTTTAAAATCTTTTTGTTCAGTGAAACCTAAACACAATGTTTAAAAAAAGTTTTTCTAAATTATTTTTATTTATTAAAACTATATACTAATGGCTTCTTTTACAATAACTATAATACAATTTTAAATGTTTAAAATATACTAATTTCTTAATTTTTTTACATTTCTACTGTAGCAGAACTATTCGGTCAAATACCGAATAGTGACCGAATATTCGTTACATCCCTAATCATTACACTGCCGTACTAAGCACAAATGTGTTATCTGCAGCTAAGCTCAAACTGAGAAATCGACGATTGAAGTTTTACACCCCCATATATTTGATTTATGTATCACTTTTTAATCAGAATTCTTTTACAAATATGTCATTCATATATGCACACCAAGCATTGTATTAAGGTAAAATAAATGTCAAAGAACCATCTGGTGACAATAACTTAATTTTGCTAAAAACTGCAGATGCAACTTTCTTGCTTAGCAAGGCAGTACGGTAATGCATGACACATAAGTATTGTCTTCTTTAAGAAAGTTTATGAACTTTTTTCTTCCCCTCCCCCCTTTTATTTTGGTAAACAGTGAAAGCTAAGATTAAACAGGCATTGTTTGCACACCTGCTCATGTTAACTGCTAAAGGTATCTCCCATGAGTTATTTTTTAAACTGTGACAAAGATTAAGTTAGAAGAAATATGTTCTGATTTTGTACCAATATTAAAGAGTATTATTCCTTTTTTTTTTCTACAGGGAAAGAACTCATAAAGTATATCAAATATTTAGTCGGAAACCTGTTGCAGAAGTTCATCAGACTCTTTTATCAATGAAGATAAATTACATCGTTCTTGAACGCAGTTGGTGTTTTGGGCGAAGAAGGTAGATCTTTTCTGAAGCTTTAAAGTCTTATTATTTTGAATTTTTGCATCAATATTGCTTATGTTTAATGATACATGTACGGTTAAAAGAAAGCTTTTAATTTTTTATTACACTTGTTTTTACGGACCTATAAGCCATGAACCATAAGAGATTTTGTTGCCTAAGGTATGTAAGAAGACTGTGAACATTTTCAGGCTTCTTTAGAAGAAAAATTAATTCTGAAGTTTCCGGCCCTAAAGCTTTCAAGAAATCCCATTCTAAATCCTCATCAGATCGGTAATTCATCTCACAATTCACCATATTATTTGGGTCAGAGGACATTTGATAGCTATATTCTAAAATACTGGAACCTAGAATTTATTTAACTTATATATATATATATATATATACACTCACCAGGGCCGGCGCTAGCACGAATGGCGCCCTGAGGCAAGAAACTTTTTTCCGCTCCTACTATATATTATGAAGGAATTTGAGATTAAAAATGATTGATACAAACTTTAATTATATATATATTAACTTTCAAAAAGCTGAAGGAAAACAATCGCTGATCAGAATGGACTGAATAAGGGAAAATGAAAAAGAGAAAAAGCAACGGATTGCGTTTGCTCGTCATAAAATAGAGAAGACATTTTCTGGAACTGCAAACGCTTATAGAGCTTTCCCTCCGAATACATTGAAGCCGCCTGTTGCTGTGGAGAAGAAAAGGATAATGTGAAAAACAAGAAATAACCCAGTAAAAAATATGTCGGCAGGGTAGCGTAGTGATAAGGCGCAGGTTCAAACCTGGCCCATGTCAGTGGATTTTCAAGGTGCAGAAAATCGTCTTCGCCCATGTCGTATGATTATGCGGCATGTAAAAGATCCCTTGAATAGACATTTGGCTTGGATGCTTTCGGCTCAATTAAATTCCTAGTACAATCTGCAGAAATTTGAGCTCAGGAGCCGCTATCTAGGGGAGACTGAGCGTCAAAATTCTCACAGTAGTAATGGCATCCGCCGACAGTGATGCTACTTGAAAGAATGGATGCTGATTTCCGGGGGATGCATTAGGTCTGCAAAAAGGTTAGTATAACCATATGCAGCCCCGTTGCAGAAAAAAAAGTAAAAAATATATCCTTATAACAAGAGATAGAAGGAAACGGAAACGTTTCAAGATGTTCCTAATGTGTTTCTGTGTTTGATTTTATCAAAATTTAACGTGTAATATATATTAATGCAAAAATGAAATTAGATGAAGTTTTGATGCATCATTTGTAAAACTAAATAGTTTAAATATTATTTAGTTTTTTTGAGATAAAAACTATTGTTTGTTACTTAAAACAATGTCAATATTTATGGCCAATGCGCCCCTAAGAACGACGCGCCCT
The DNA here is from genome assembly GCA_038502835.1 of Octonoba sinensis. Taxonomy (NCBI): domain Eukaryota; kingdom Metazoa; phylum Arthropoda; class Arachnida; order Araneae; family Uloboridae; genus Octonoba; species Octonoba sinensis. The sequence continues at coordinate 71,373,336 of CM076604.1, forward strand.
GAGGTGGGCGCCTCACCGCCTCAGCCCTGATACACACAAAGTCAGATCGCGATATAAGGTCTCCTCTCAAGATTTCGCAAAAATGACTTTAGCAAAGTGACGTTATATGCGGGTGACCTTATATCAAGGTCAGACTATATATATATACATACAGTTGTTTCGCCGCAGATCAAATATTACTATAACTCTATTCTTTTATCAAGTCAATACCTTTCCTTTCAATTCCATGTTAATTATTCTCCTTATCTCGATGTTTCATTCCTTTAAATCAAAGTTTTTTCAATGATGACTCTCAAAATTTGATAGTTAAAAGAGCTGAAAAATCTTATTCTATAAGTAACAAACTGAACAATTCCTTCACTTCTGCTGCACTTCGATCAAAATAGACTTAAAAAGTCAAAAAAAAAAACTATGTCACAATTTTCACCACAAAAGTAAAGTCATTCGACATTTTATCCTTTTGTAATTCTTACAGCAAAACCAGTTCAAGAGACATCCTCATGTATTCCTTCATGTCTTTTCCTAGAAAAGTAATAAGACCACCTCCCCTAGTTACATCCCTGCCTGTCTCATAAGTTGCCATTTCCAAGTAGCACTCATGAGATATATTAAAGAATTCTTCACTAGAATAAATTCTGACTGTGTTCTTGAAAATTTAGTTAAGTTAGTTTTTCTACAATAAATAGAGTATTGCTTATCTGTTAATTTTTAAACTGTAAAAAGCATTGGGAAATAAATGGATAACTCTCCTGAAAAGTATTAAAATACTCACCATGTTGAATTGCATGTTCCGCTTTAGAACAACAAAAGAATAAAATTAATTTATTCTACATAGTACATGGTAAAAATAACATGCAAGGCTTCCCTACCACAGAAAGTAATTGCCATATTCAGTTTTGAAAATTGTAATAATAGGAATTTCCTTGACGTAACACTCATGAGCTGCATGCTCAAACAGAGACTTTATTCAAATTTTAAAAATATTATATAGATTTTAATAACATCACTTTAATTTTTGTTAAGTAAACACATATTACTTCATGTTTTAAATCATATTAAATACAAAAGTTATTTGCACTTTTAAAAAAAAGACTCTGGTTATGTAAATTTTTTGTTCTGGACACAAATTTCCATTTTACTTTATAACTGAAGTAATGGAAAAGACTAATTTCATAGCTTGGAAAAATAATGAATTTATTGAATTAATGATGCATCCCTACAGGCTTTTACAATGTCAGAATAATAGTTTTTTCAACATGAAATTCAGATTTTAAAATTCGGACATCAAACTGTCCATCATTTTGAAATCACAGCCATAATAAAGAACGCTCAAAAGTTTCAGAAAATGAAGTTGAGTGACATGAACCACATTTGCATAGCCTCAAGGCAATCGAGAAGTCTCTTTTTGAGATTAAAACCAAAAATAGGAGCCAAACAAAGTTGTCAAATTTTGAAAATGCAGTTGAATTGTAACTACTATTCTATTTTGTCATACTATATGAAATTAATGTTATAAATATTTTTTACCGCTCAAGTGTACTTCCATTTCAATTATTCTTTAGATTCATTGAAATTTTGATAACCTCTGTATAACATTTTCATGCCTATTACCTATTTTCACTCCAGTCCCTCGAAAAACATTAAATTGAGGTTGTACTGTACTTCTTAGAATGCATAGATAACAATTGCACAAATTGATAAAAACATTGCAGTCAACATCCAAGCACTTTTACTTTTCTATTTTTTTAATTAAGTATTTTTTATTTTGGAAGAATTTATTTGCATAAAATATCATAGTCGTTTTTTTTTTTTTTTTTTTTTTTTTTTTTTTTTTTTTTTTATTGCAGAGAAGGCTGTGCAATGGTAGATTTATGGGACTTGGAAGATCCTGAAAATAAAGACCATGAAAATGTGTGCCAAAAAATAGTAAGGAGTCCATATCCATTCCGAAAAGTGTTCAGGAATTCAGTTTTTACAGTTTTAGCTGTATAAGTGATTTTTTACTGTCTATATATTAGACTGTTTTATACTTTATTTATTGTATATGGTTTTTACAAGAAGTTGAGTAATACTCTTCGTATTTATTCAAATCTGAATGTTGTGTTTTATTTTTAAATGTGAATTATTTATGGGACTTGGAGATACTGAAAATAAAAGACCATGAAAATGTATGTCAACAAATAGTAGAGTCCACATCCATTCCAAAAAGTGTTCAGACATTTGGTTTTTACAATTTCATCTATTTAAGTAATATTTTTATACTGTCTGTATATTAGATTGCTTTATACTTTATTTGTGTATGGTTTTTACAAGAAGTTCAGTAATTCTCTTCTTCAAATGTGAATATTGTATTTGATTTTAAAATATGTTGTGGCATGACAAGACTAATAATTTTATAATCTTAATCGAAATGCAAACTTTCTTGCTCTTCCCTTCTTCTCTCCCCCATATTTTCTCAATAACAATCACTACAAATATTAAAAATAGTTGTTACTATATTTTCAAATACTTAAGGTAGTATTTATAAGTTAATCATTCCACATAATTTGGACAAATATTGAATGAATACTTAGTATCACAAAAACTGCTATATATTTTGACTGATTTATTGGTGTAATTTTAGCCTATTTAACCCATTAAGCGCCAATGTTCCCATTTTGGGAACATTAACTTCTGATTTTTTAAAAAAATACTTATTTCAAATATCATTATACTGTTAATTTTTTTTCAAACTTCTATGTTTGAGACAGTTTCTAAAATTTTTTTTTAAAAAGCTCGCTTGGGAATTAATAATTTTTATAAAAATGTTAAAAACTCGAAATTTGGCTTTTTGAACACATTCAATACACATGCATTTTTCCCCTAATAATATAATAATGAAAATTCATTTTGCACTTTAATTTAGCTTATAACCGTCTATTTTATAAAACATCACCGATTTCTAAACATTCACTGATTTTTTCAAATACTTAAGGTAGTATTTATAAGTTAATCATTCCACATAATTTGGACAAACATTGAATGAATACCTTGTATCACAAAAACTGCTATATATTTTGACTGATCTATTGGTGTAATTTTAGCCTATTTAACCCATTAAGCACCAATGTTCCCATTTTGGGAACATTAACTTCTGATTTTTAAAAAAAATACTTATTCCAAATATCATTATACAGTTAATTTTTCTTCAAACCTCTATGTTTGAGACAGTTTCTAAATTTTTTTAAAAAGCTCGCTTGGGAATTAATAATTTTTATAAAAATGTTAAAACCTCGAAATTTGGCTTTTTGAACACATTCAATACACATGCATTTTCCCCCTAATAATATAATAATGAAAATTAATTTTGCACTTTAATTTAGCTTATAACCGTCTATTTTATAAAACATCACTGATTCAAAGTGAAAATTTAAGAAAAAAGAGTTGCAATTGACGAAAGAATAGCTTTGTCCCATTTTGGGAACATTGGCGCCTTCATTAGTTTTCGGAAGCGAATCAAATTTCAGCATATGTACTACAGCGCTACACCTGCAAAATAGAACATTTGCAACTTCCGGTGACTAACTGTCTCAAGGTTAGTTATATGTAGCACTACAGGAAAAATATGTGAAAATAGGCTATAAAATTGCTCTGTAAGAAGTTCTAAGAGGACATCAAGAAAAAAGACAGACATTTGATTCAAATACTACAAAGTCTATAAGCATTGTGAAATGGAAAGACATTTTTTTACTAATACATTAAACATGGCAATTGTAGCTGCCTGGAGACTGCTTTGAGAACGTGATTGAAAGCTCTCTCGGTTGGAATTTACGACTAAATTGATGAAAAGAGACCATGGGCCAAAACATAAGGATCATTTTCGTCCCGGCCCTTCTGGATCTGCATCCCAAGATGTACGCTTTTACGGGGTTAATCTTTTCCTGTAAAATGCAGGAAGACAATCAAGGTGCAAAGTTTGTCTGAAAAACATTCGCCTTCTCGGTATAAAATTTAATGTACAGCTCTCTTTCATTCAAAATAATACTTTACAAGAAAAGGAAGTAACAATTAAAAAACAAAAAGATGCACAAAACGTATACATTATGAACTGGTAAGTTAGACTTTATTAATTCAAATCGTAAAAGCAGCTACTATTACGCAATAAACTTCGGCGATTCAAATGTCTAATACAAAATGGATATTAGGCGCCAATGTTCCCATTTTGGGAACATACTATAACTTTTAGTTATTATTTTTTTTTTTTACAAATTCAAATGAAGTAGGTATAGATACCCTCTGTACATTAGAAAGAAACAATTACTTATTAAAATAAATTGTGGGAACATATAGCGGCGTTTAATGGGTTAATGCCAATATTGGTTAGGAGCACCCAATATGGTCTAGTGATTATAAGCCTAAATTTTATGCAGGTTTCTCAAGCTCAATCAATGACACTGAAAGCAACTTACCCTGCTTCCCATGCCATGTGGCAATTCATGGTCATCCTAAGACTTTGTGTACTTAGAGGTGGTAGGAAGTTGGGAAAAAAGTATTTATAAGAAACAAAAATGAGACAAATCAGCTCATGGCTGCCACTGGCAACCATTTTGAAGGAAAGATGACTATGGCAACTATTTTAGCTAAAATATAGACAAAGCGACTATTTTTCAGTAAGTTGTAATAAAATGGCGCATTTTAATAAATTAGTAACTAAACGAAAGAAAAACTACAAATGTTTTCATTTTTCTCATGCTACCTGTCAGATTCTTTCATTACATTTCATTGTAAACTTAGTTCCTTTTACTATAAAAAATACTTCCTGATTCAGTTTCAGATTAAGCAGACTTTTGGATTACCGAAGTTCTGACTATCGGGATTTTACTGTAAGACATTTAACTAGAAATTCCTAAATTAGTCCTAAATTTTACTCAAAGAAAAAGCCCTATTGCCTGAAAATGCATTTAGACTGAAAGAGAATGTAGATAACAATCCCTGTCATATCTGTCTAAGTCCCCACATTTTTCAGAACCTTATGATACACTTTCCTTAGGAAATGTCTGCATGTTCCTTATAAGTTCACTGTTCCTGATGTTATATTTTGTCGACTTATTTCAAGCAAAACACATGTAAAGGGAGAGTGGAAAATCATAATTGTGCTATAAAATAAAAAACTTTAAAGTACAGAACAGTATTCCCCTTCTTCAAAGCAAAAAAATGTGAGTTATGGATGAAAAACACATCCATCATGTTTGTCAGATGGCTTTTCGCCAATAAGCTAACATTATTTTACATACATATTCCATACATTAGTTCATTAGCAGCGAAATAAATATAACACATTAAGTCGAAATAGACACCCAGGGCAAGAATGGGAATTGAACCCACTGCCACGGAAAATAGACATCAGCACTTTAGAAAAAAAGTTACTATATTTGGGAACTTTATTGCACAATATCTAGGATTTAGAAATGCTGGAAATTTGTAATTCCATGGAAAAAAAGAATACCTGTTAGCTAGAAGAAGAGACATTATAGAACATTTAAAAAAAAGAATTATGATAAATGCCAGACTGATGATCTGAAGCAACATTGCATAGTGAAGGGGGGGGGGGGTGCAGAATAAAATGTTTGCTTTTCTACAAAAACAGTAAGTGAGAAAAACTTTATAGAGCACATACTGGCAAGAATATTGCAATACGTTTCAGAGTATAAACCTTTTTTCAGTGCAGAAAAAGCTTTCACCTTCTGAATGCTCTGTAGGAGTCACTTTGAAACCATTGTGACTACTGCTTAGCATGTAAAGATCAAAATTTTTTGAATTGAGAAAAATTTTTTAACATATGCAAATTTGTTTGCAATTTATGCTATAATCACATTAGTTTGCTCACTGTTTTTGTACACAGCTAAATGTTTTACTTCTTATTAAAGTTATAATTAAATTATCAAAAAGCATTGATTATTTTGAGAGTAATTAAATTTTTGACCCTTCCCCCCAAAAAAAAACTTTTTTTTTTTAAGCTTTTCATACTAAGGCTCTACATAACATTTCAGCATAGTACAAAAACCTGCTTCTTCTATGACCATTTTTCAGTTACAAACATCATTCCAAAATTCAGATAACTTGATAGCTGGCATGTAATATATATTTAATATCTAATAAATATATGTACTTTTAAACGGCATTTAAAGTTGTATAACACTTTTTAAAATCTCCCCTTTCACTTTTTGCATGGCACCAATGTATTGAAATACAATCTTTTTGCTTCATAAACAAAACTGGAATTTTCTTTTTTTAAAGTGTTCAACAATTAGTATTGAAATACTTAAAAAAATAATTTGTCAAGTTATTTCTGGCCAAATTTTTAAATTTGGAAATTCATAGTTACTGCTCCACCTATCCAGGGAAATCAATATATAGATAACTATAAATGACTACATAAGGCATGTTCAAAGAGTATTGAACCTTTGACCAAAAAATTTTTTTTTCTTTTAAAATTCAAAGCATTATTCATTTCAAAGTAGTCTTGATAATGCACACACATCTTCCAGCACTCTCTCCATTCTTGGAAACACTTCTGGAAAGTAGTTTCTGGGATGATGAGCAGATACAAGGGTGCCCACTGGGTGTAAGTTGTGCCATCAGATTTTTTTTATTGGAGGGGGATTTTTCCCCCCCAGATATCCAATATCCGACTAATTTTTAAATATCTGGAAGGATCTAATTTGGTCATTGCATGAAATGTCTGGTTAGGGACCGTTCATAAATGATGTCACACTCTTCCCCCACACATTTGACCCTCTCCCCCCTTTGTCACATGTCATGCTATGTTGCATAAGCATAATGTCACACTTCTTGTTACTCCTTGTTACAATTTCACGAACCCCCTTCCCCCCTTGAAGCGTGACATCATTTATGAATGATCCCTTATGGCATGGCAAATTTGATTATTAAAATTGAATTAACTAGTATGTTTTCAAAACAAGTGTACACTACAAACTTACTACGTATTTGTTAGATGTCGGCCATAGGGTATTTAAAAGCAGGCATAGAATTCGCAATTTTCAAACATCAGAACCCTTGAGCTGGAGGGATAGGCATCCCTGAGCAGACATGCCGTCACATTCCACATGATGTCTTCAGTTGATTTCCTTTCAGTGCCATTTTCAACTTTGTAAATAGCCAAAAGTCACATAAAGCCATGTTGGGTGAGGAGAAAGTCTGACATATCACAGGCTGTTGTGTTTGGCGTTGAAAACCAGATTCAAATGTGCATGTTCATTGTCATGATGAATCTGTCCATACACCTGGTTGTTTGCTTGTTGACGTACTACTGGAATGTGGTTCGTGTCCAGTGATGTACGCCATCTTTCAAGTGGCCGTACCACTCCTTTATCTGCTAGGTACTTACGCATCCCCCCCAAAAGCCTGTTCAATCCTTCAAATGATTTAAACTTAGCCAAGCTGTTGGCAAAAAATTTGATGCAATATTGTTATTCAAGTTTTTGTTATTTTACAAGAACCGGAATCCGATGACCATTCACTACACGTCTTCACTTTTAGAACAATTGTCACGTTCTGAATGGAAAAAATTCATGACTGCTCATGACTATTTCCCTCACCCCCTCCACTGAAGGAAGTTTCCCGCGCTTTATTAGCTTATGAGGAAGAAATAAGGTTCAATACTTTTTGAATGCATCTTGTATACAGGTATAATTACAGTAAAGCCCTGTTATATCGCACCCCAGTATACCGCGGTGACTATCATGTTCAACGACGTTTAAGCCATCCTTAATCATTGCCACTTAACGGCAATTCCTTATCTACCATCGTAAAAAAGCCATCCGGAGCACACAAATATTCTAGCCAAAGTGCACCCATCTCCCCACCAGACACACTAACAGCATTAAGCCCTATTGTGATAAGCATGATGTACACCTTTTTCATGCTTCTTCTGTCTTTCAACCTAGAACATATAGCTTGATTTCAAAATCGGGTGCAACAGCCCTGACTTGTTACTCTTGACATGGGCGGAGCTTAATCTGTCAGGGATTGTTCAGTTCAATGCTTAACTATTCCATTTTCAGAAGTTTAATTATGCAAATGTAACTTCTACTATAGCGCTATCAACCTTGTATTCCAGATTCTCTAGCATTCCTGAAAAGTAAACATCTTCCCCAGTGAGAAGTGTGTTCCTCCCATTCCTAATCTAATTTTTTCTTAAGACCTCTCCCCCTTCAGTCGCATGTTGATAACAAAGATATTTTTAAGCACCTTTTTTCTCGGAACACGGTTGATAACCTATAGCTCGATAGACTGATTGCGCAGCTGAGATGTGTGCTTCTTGCAAGCAATTACAGCGAATAAAATGGCAGCAAAGAAGAAAAAAATATAGGGGGAAGAAAAGACGAGTAATTGATAAAGTCAAAAATAATGCAAAAAAAGCGAGTATTATTTCGTGAATATGGCTCCGCGGTATAGTTTCACTATACTGCGGTTATGTTATAATGGAGGTCTCAAACATGTCTCCTGACATCCATTTTAATGGGTTTTTACTGTATTATGTAACTAAAAATTGAATTTAAAATTTGATTAATGTTCTTCAACATTTATTTCCTTTTAGTGTTTGCCGTATGTTTTCATTTCTTTATCATTCCATTAGCATTTCATTTTTAGTTTAATTTTGTTATTTTTATTTATCATACTCAGTGGAATTTGCTGTGGTGTGTTCTTCTTTTATCAACTCAAAAACTTTAGCAGGGTTGCCCACCCGCACAAAGAGGATGACCCACTAAATATCGGCCAAACCTCCCCTGAAAACAGCCCCCTACCTAAGAAGTTCAATGGCACACCATGACCCCCTCCCCCCCTCCATGATGGGCATTCCTGGCTTGGGCCAATTTTAATACTTTCCATAATCATGGTTTAACCACAAATATATTTAAATGTTAGATAATCAATGTTTAATCACAAATGGTTTAATTATTTAAAAATGTGTAAGAGTTAATAATTTATCTATATGTAATGTTGTATTTTCAATTGTAGTTCCCTTAGCTTTATGTTTATGTGATATGATAAATGAAGATTTCAATTTGTTTTTAGCACAAGAACTACAATCTAATTTTGCCTACGTTACTGAATACATTTTTGTAAATTTTATTTGGCATGCGTATTTTGTTCATGATTGAACCAAAATGTGAAGTTAACTTATGATTGAACTTATATAAGTAGGAAATTTTGTTCTAAATTTGAAAAATCGCGTAAAAAATCAATTTGTTTAGTCAGCAGCCACCCTGGGCAAGTTTGAGTTTTTGAAGCTTCAATAAATAAATAAAAATACTGAAAGCATTTTAATGATCGGTGTGTATTCTATTAGTTGTTTTATTTGTTATGAAGTTATTACTTAAAAAAAAAAAAAAAACGAAATATGTGCCAACTTTTCCGTGTGAGAATGTTAAAGCATGTTTTATAGAGAATATTTAATGTATTAGTGTAGAAAATAAAATTCGTTGTGATTTTAGAATTCTCATTTCATTTGCACATAAGATGTTGAGTCATTTTGCTGCTTGAACTAGATATATCAGCAAAAGAGCATTAATGAGTTATACTGCACCAAACTAAAACAAAATGGAAAATCAGAAAAGAGACGTATGATAACCAGAAAAATGGATGTAAAACTAGAACTTTGAATAAACTTGCTAAACACAGTAAAACCCTTCCATAGCGGACATTCATGGGACAAATATTTGTCCGTATTAGAAGGGCAATAGAATGGATTTTTAGTTTTGATTTTTCAAATTATCTTTCAGTACTTACTTATGTATATAAAGGAGGAGGAGGATATGTTTATGTTCGCTATACAAAGCCACACTAATTGACGAATTGGAACGAAATTTGACACAAAGTTCAATCATCCCCTGAGAAAGCCAACGCTCATAGCTCGAATTAGTTTCAATCTAATTTGTTTTAAGTCAAATAAGTGTGCTGTAAAAAGGCATTAATTTCTAAATAAACAGTAACAGCTGTGGCTCAGATGAGCTAGTGGTTAGGTGTTCAAGCTCTTAAGTAATACGTCATCTGTTTGAATCCTGTCCTACGCATAGAGTATTTTTGCTCTCAATCTAAATTTCTTTTGATGCCTTTGATATAATTAATTTGAAACAAACTGATATTACTACTTATTTTGGAGGTGAGAGGAGGGATATTTCCTAAGCTCTTAGTACAGGGTTCTTTCTTCGAATAATGCAGGGAGTTGCAGGAATACGTTTTCTGCGAATATAGGCATTTGATGCCATTTTGACAATACTTTATTATAATTACATCAATGCTTGACAATATATACTAATACAGTGAAATCTCTGAACAAGGGCCACTATCAGGAGCAATGTTTTCTGGCTGTTGTTTAAAGGTGACTGCTATTCAAAGGGTCTGAAATTTAGGGGGGAAGGGGATGTTTGATAAAGTGAGCAGAGTAACCAAAACTAAACTTAACCCATTAATGCCTGACCTTTTAGGGGAAGTACATCTGAAGCACCCAAAAATTAAAAACATTTCAACAAAAAATTATTTTACTGTAATTCCTAACTAGTAATCTTAAGGTTAGGAATACATTAAAACATTTTTTTGTTGAAATGTTTATCTTTGGGTGCTTCAGACTGTCCCCAAAAAGGTACGGTAGGCATTAATGGGTTAAATATGCATTTTTAATACTTTACAAAACGGTATTCGGCCCTTTGGCCGGATAGTCATTTCATCACCTAGCCAAATATACGGCCTGGCCGAATATTGATGGACTATTCAGTTCTGCTGCAGTAGAAATGTAAAAAAATGAAATTAGTAGATTTAAACATTTAAAATTGTATTATAATTATTGCATAGTTCTGCTGCAGTAGAAATGTAAAAAAAAAAGAAATTAGTAGATTTTAAATAGTTAAAATTGTATTAAAATAATTGTAAAAAATAGGTATGTAAAAAGCCCCATTATTACTGACTAAAATAAAAATATGAACTTTTAAAATATCTTCATAAAACAGTTTTGAGCAAGGTAAACGTTCACTAAGCAATGGTAGTTCTTTCATTAAATAATTAGTAAAATAATGGCAATGCTTAGTACCATAAAACCTGTCATTTCTATTTCACTTGTGGGTGAAGTTCTTAGTTTTATTACATTCAAAACAATAGAGAAAATATATCAATGTTAAATAGTTTTAAATTCGTAACCAATAGAATTAAATCATGCATCATAGATTGTGTGTAATTGGTGTTTGACTTTGAGTAATTTCAAATTTGACAAATACTTTCTATTACAACGATTTTCTAGTAATTTTAATATTCGGCCGCTGAATATTCGGTATTCAGCCTAAGACACTGGCCGAATATTCGGCTTCAAACTGCAAGAAAAGGCCGAATATTCGGCATTCGACCAAATTACTATTCGTTACATCCTAGTTTTCATACCGTTATTTTTAAGTAAGGTATAAATTAGAAAAAAAATTGTCTATAATTTGCCAACTACTAAATGACAACATACATACTAACAAAAACTTTAACAGCTTTCTTTTTTTTCTTTAATAACATTAATCTTCTTTCAATTAGCTGTTCCTCAACAATTAATTTTTTATTTGTGTTTTACTTCTATAATACTTTTTCGTTAGTTCATTCACCAATGAAACTTCTTTTCTATCCTCATCAATCAGCTGGAAACTATTCTTTTCTAATTTCTGCTCATTGGAAATGACCGCTATCCTGTTAAAGAAAACAATTCAATAACACATAGCAATAGAAGTTTAAAGGACCATTCGATGACATAAAATCACCCCCAACTTGTATGACAGCTCATTTTGCCAAGTTTAAGGAATGATAAAGACTCATGGGTTGACAGGGCTATTTTTAGTGATTGTTCACTATATTTTTGGTGTACTTTCACCGTTTTTTTTTGGAGTTTTGGTAGTTCAGAGGTTTTGCCTAAGGATATTTTTATGGTGATCAGTCGATACTAAAGGATAGAGACCGTTGTTCAGAGGTGGCCATTTAGGGAGGTTTCACTGTACATATGTATATTTTATTTTAAACAATTTCAAATCTGAAAGTTCAATAATAATATTACACAAAGTAATGCCAAATGTAATAAGTTGCTAGCAGTATTACATACTTTTGCACCTTTATAATTTTTTTTGCTGGCGGTCACTTTAAGGATGTAGCTTTACATTACGTTAAGGGTCTTCAACCCGTGGCCCACCAAAGGTATTTTAGTGGCCCGGTAAGCCTTTTTAATAAGTTAAAAACGAAAATGTTAAAAAAAGAATAAACAATTAAATAAATAAAACAGAAAAAGAAACAGTCAATTGCTACAGCAGTTTAAAAAAAATAAGGATGCTTCACACGTGCTAGTGGGAAAACAGCATGGAGAGAACAACTTGCATATATTTCTTGTTTAAAAACTGACTCTTCATTTATATATATAGGAGGGTCTGTGGGGAGAGGTGGGGCTTTGAGAATATCACATTAATTCATAGCTGCGCATGTATTTTGTTGGATCTTCAGGGCTGGGAAACCACCATATATCCCCTCCTCCTAATAGTTAAAGTAAAAAAAGTCCAGGTTTTTTCCCCTTGTAATAGGGCAATATAAATCATGCTATTCTCAAACAATACAATAGTTTTACTTTTACAAATTTTCAAAACTTCCTTTAGGGAAAAGGCGGGGCTCTTCCCAAAAGGTTCTTCGATAGGGACGTTAGTAAGAAGGGGAGAGGTGCGCCCTGCCCCAAGATTTAAAAAAATACTTATTTTGTTCTGCATTTCTATGAGTATTTTTATGAGTAAAAGCGTTTAAATTTTAAAAAAATTTTGTGTGCTTTTTCTTTCCTAATATTTTTGCAATCCCAATTGCGTCTCCAAGGCATAAAATGCACTAGTTTGCATAGTTTTCAAAATTTTCCCCAGGGACCCCTTCTACTGTCACAATTTCATATTGCCAGTTTGGGAGAGACTCATCATATGGCTCTACCTACACCACTAATGTAGAGCTCAAAAGGCAGTGCCGTGAAAACATTAACAATAGTTTTATGGGTATATCAATGGCCTACAAGTGTAAAAATCTTAAAAATATCCAGCGTATAAAGTTTATGAAAGATGAACAATAATTGGATGGAGGGGTGGGGGAGGCATTTGTAAGTTTTGCCCCGCCACGCAAAACCTCAAGATAAAGTACTGGGGGAGAGACTCCTAATAGTTTTTTTTTTTTTTTTCAATTTGTGCAGTATAATTTTTCGGGAAATTTTGTGTGAAGTTCAGAATTATTTTTAACTGAGAATCGCCTATGGTGCGGCCTGCCGATCGTCTCGAGCTAATGGATGTGGCCCTGGGCCTGAGACGTAAAAGGTTGAAGACCCCTACATTATGTAGTACCAGGAGACACACCTAACATACAAAGCAGATGGAAACAAAGGTGCAGCCTTTCCTTCTTCAAGCTGGTTAACTGAGACATCACTCACACTAATCTTAAGCATCTAACGCTTGCTGCCGGTCACTTAGGGATGAATTTTTAAGCAGCAAACGCACCTGAAATTCCCACTGCAGCAGAGAGCAATTGAAGTGCTTTTCCCTCGAGCTTGTGACTGGCTGACTGAGACATCACTTCACACAATGCTGTAAACTCTTGCATGTGATTGACATCCCACACTAGCTCGGGTAGGCAGCAAACGTGTTAAGATGAATTATCTTACGAATTTCTCATTCAAATTTCTAAATCAGTAATGTAACAGTAATCAGTACAATTATTATCACTTGAAAACTTATTTCAACGGAAGAGTATGACAGACACCTTACATTGACAGTAAGATGAAATACTAACAGCGCGTGCTGTTAAATCATGCAGTGCTGCATCTAGGGTGGGGCAAGCCGGGGCCCGTGCCCCAGGCGGCACTTCTGGGGGCAGCAAATTCAACTGTGATGCACAAAGAAAAAGAAAAAATGAAAAGAAAGGAAAGAAAAAAAATAAGGAGAAAAAAATATTTAATTAAGGAAATTTAACTTTTGGAAGAGAATTAAAATCCTAGTATTGCACTCCGATTTTATCATTGATCAGCTATTTTGCTAAATATTAAAACCGATTAATAGAATTACCTTATTTGTATAAACTGTTGGAAATTCTAAAATTTAGGTTAGGGGTATTCAAGTTTTTAGTACTGTATTATCTTTATGAGTAAAAACATTTAAATTCCAAAAAGTTTTTGCCTGCTTTTTTTTCCTAAAATTTTTAAAGTCCCAAGGCACCTCCTAAGGCCTCAAATTGCACCAGTTTGCATATAATTTTCAAAATTCCCCGAACCCCCTACAACTCAGAATTGTAACTGCTTTTGTAATTGGAGGAGTGACACAAGAAATCCCATTGCTTATGGGAATACAGCAAACATCTTTTGCGGGCCAGTGAAAAAATGGAGCTGGTTCATGGGGAAGCATGAATGAAACTTTAACGTCACTTTCGCTTCATCATCGTGTTTTAATATAACTAATCCAAAAACCATTGGTTGTCATAAATATGCTGGCAATGTAATTGTGTACACCAATAATCAAACATTTTCACTGATGAATTTTGTCCTAAAAAAATAAAGACTGCAAAAATGTTGGTCAAAACTTGCACGTTTTGTTGAAATCAAGTCTTCAGATATAGGCTGAAAATGGGGAAAACTACGTGTTCCAGAAACACTTTTGGCCTTGGAGAAACGAGTCTCTAGTTCTTTACTGATTCCTATAAGTGTTTCTTCTTTTACCAGTATGAAATTAATGTTTTCAATTTTTTTCCAGCAAAAATTGAAAAACTTTTGTGCATTATTAGTAGCATTACCAGGAGTCATTTGGAGACTTGCTTTTGTTACAGTACGTTTGATGGTGCCAGCAATACCATCACAAGGAGACTTCCCATGGCTGGTGGTAAAAAACACCATTGCGCTTTTAGTTTAAAATCACTTTCATGAAGACACACATTGAGAAAATTTTTGTATTCTGTAGCACACCCATCGCTGTAGTACAACATACTTCTCACAGCTGGAAAATTATTTTTAAGTGTTCCCTGACAATTTTTTGTGTTTCATGAACAAATGCTACATTATGTTCCAAGTCATCAGACACTATACATAAACTAGAAACTATTACATCATTATTGTTTTCTTTACGTGTATATATTGATACTGCATGAAAAGAGCAGCTATAATTTGTCCAATGGTATCCTTGGGCTTCATTTTGCAAGACAAAAGAATAATTTTCACTAAAATCCATTGGAACAATGGCTTCATCCAATTTGATATTACATTTGTTTTTTTTTTTTTTTGAATATCTAGCTTGAGATTTAGGTATAAAGGAGTGAGGCATTAGTTTTTCTAGACTTTCAATTAGAATTTCCAAATATTCTGCAAAGGTAATAGTGAACTGCACCTATCGAGTTCTGTTGGTGGAAATCGAAGCAGATTAAGTTACTTCACATCAGGATCCCACTGTTCATCATAAAAGATTCAAGATTGTCACATGAAGGGCAGATTGAACCTTGCCGTAGCATACAATCTCTTCTTTCTTTTGAAAAAACCAACTTCTCCATGAGTTCATTGTAGTTTTCCGTGATTGAATAAGCATGCAACAACAGCGAAACATTTTCATGGATTGTACGAACACAAACAAAATATGTCCGATCTGTACCTGCTAATACACACCATTTAGTTTTAAGCTTTTTAACTATACTTAGTTGAGCTTGGATAAATACAATATCCATTTTAGCAAAAGATTGGTTTAGGTAACTGGGTCAAAATGAATACTTTTTTGTCAAGAAAATTGTACCATGTAAGTCATGGAAAGTCACAGGCAAAAGTCATGGAATTGAAAACTTGAAGTGTAGCGATACCCTGTATTAAATTATTACAAATGTATTAAAAGTTTCCTTAAATAGTTAAAAGAATTTATTCACAATTATTTACATATTTTAAATGTCATATTAATTTAATCAACATTAAGTAGACCCAAATCTTGCAATTGTCTCTGTTGTTAATATGAGAAAATCCATAAAAGAAGTAACTGCAGTCCTTAATTTCTTGACATCTTTAGAAGTTATTTTTCTAAAGAGGGGGAAAAAATAAGTATAAATTTACTACATAATAAACATAATTTTTTTAACTTAATTTTTAAACATTATAAAAATTTAAATTTTTGATATTAATAAATATAAGGCAGCATTTTCCAACC
Organism: Octonoba sinensis; assembly: GCA_038502835.1. Lineage (NCBI taxonomy): Eukaryota > Metazoa > Arthropoda > Arachnida > Araneae > Uloboridae > Octonoba > Octonoba sinensis. The sequence continues at coordinate 71,389,544 of CM076604.1, forward strand.
TTTTCACACCTACAGAATCTTTTTGTCAATGTTCAATTTTCAAGGAACCAAAATATAACAATTATTATTTCTTCAAAATATTTTTTCTTTTAGAGTGACTATGGGAGAGTGTATATTTCTTTTAGAGTGAGTTAAATGGTAATGCACCATCATCAATGCAAAAGGTGAGTGTTGAGACTCTAATCGAATGTCTCTGACAGCGCGTGCAAGGTAATATTCTGCCATCAAATTCCAAAAGCATGAAGAAAATACCTTGCACTTCGAACAGATACTTTCAGCAAAAGCTGTTCAAGAATGTAGCTATTCTTGCACTTTTAGATACATCACTGGGCAACAGAATTTTATGTTGCAAACGCTTAAAGGGTTTAATTTTACTCAGCATGAAAGTTTTATTCAATGAAAACATGCACAATTGGTAAAACATTGTGATTTTCTTTTAAAACAAGGACAGGTAACTTGCTTTTTAGCTTCGATTCCTAGGCTAAATTTTATTAGTAAACAGAAATATTATTTCTTTGATTAAATAATTATTACAAATACAATTTTTCTGTTCCCGACTAAAAGTGCTTTCCTTTTGCATTAAAACTTAAACATACCAAAAGTCTTGGAAAAAATCGTTAAAAATCCAAAAATGTGCAAGGAAACTCAAAAAAAAAAAAAAAAAAAAGGCCAATAAAATCCATCAAATAAAATCCACTTTTTTAAAACTTGATTGTGCCTTATGCACTCTACAATAAAATCTCAATACAGCGAATACCGATTCAATGAAACAAATCTGTAGTCATGTTTTAAATCCCAACAGGATAATGCAAGGCCATAGCCAGAAATTTTTTTTCAGGGGGGGCGGGGGGGGGGGGGGACTAACTTTGAAACACCTATGTTGAGAAAAGTTACAGGGTAGAACATATGCTACATTGGGAAACATTTCGGGATTTCAGGGCGGGATAATGTATATATCCCATTACTATGAACATTAATCCACCACAAAATATTTTCCAGGTCCCTTGGACTTCTCTGTATTGGGATTTCACTGCATTATCCTACTGCTGAACTTTTTGCTGAGTTCATTTTGTCAAACTGTGGTAAATGGGTGTTCTTGAATATACTTTGCTTTTATCCAACTTTAGAGTAAGAAGCTTCATTATGGTAATTCAGTATTTCAGTTCATTATAGTAATTATTCAAGATAAATACACATAATATTGAAGGTGTGCCTTATCAAAAACTTACACAATAAGGTAATGATCTTTTACTTCCAGTTTTTTTACAACACCACCTCGAGTTGGTTCTTGGTCGATTCTCAAGCTGTTAAAAGCAATGGTTGCTTCTTTAACTGTTCCATATGGAATTTCCATTAAGCTTAAAATTATTAAAGATAATATACTTACAAAAAGCAGATAAAACAAACAAAATTATCACACAAATACTTTATTCATTATAAATACTAATCATGAAGTTTCATTTATATAGGGCGACTACAGAATTTCAAAATTTTTTTACCTTTAAAACATATTGTATATTTACAAGATATTGAATGTTTCAAGCAATACAATAAAATGAACAAAATTTCCTTTTCGTAGGGTCTAAAATTCAAATTTTCAAGTGAACGAGGACTTCACTCCAAGCTTTATATATGGAGGGGATTGAAATTTTTTTGAAAGGAGGAACTAAATCTTTTATAATAATAATCCCAGTAACTTTATATAAAAGTGAGAAAATGCAGATTTTCAACGAAATGTTTCATATCTTCCTAGGTGACAGATTCCTAACATTTTAAAACACCTCTTTTAAAATGTCGGTTTGTATTCCTTTGCAATTCATTTTTATTAATATTATGGCATGAAACGTCTTTTTCCAGATAATGGCAGAATGCATGGGTGATTCTCAGTGAAAAGAGACTTTTGGGACTTGACACAAAATTTTCGGAAAAAGTATTCCCTATCAGTTTAAAATAAAAATAACATACAAAAGGTGAGCACGCCCCACTCCCAACACATTCAAGCATATACTATATATATTTATATATTAGCACAAAAAATAAAACAAATGCTTTTAAGTAATTTTAAACAAAAAGTCTAATATTAATACCAAAATTCATTTTTTCCCTCCCAGAAGTGTTATCTTTCTCTTGAGTTTTTTAAAAAGTAGTACAAAATATTTTTCTTGCCTGGAGGCAGAAACTCCTTTGTGCTGTTTCGAAATAAGTATGTTGGGATCTTGCCCTACACATGTCATCTGAATGCTTTTTCATGAGTCAAAACATGCCAAAGCAAAATCAAAGCTGCATGCGAGCCCTCAACAACAAACGCAATACATTGAATTGTCGATTTTACTTGCACCAGCATTCACATGCAACATCGTCTGCATGGCATAACTCCATCATAGTTATATCATTATTTTTATATAATAACAAAGGATACGTAATAGCTAAATCAGATTCATTTGAAAAATTTAAATTGTTCGCGTGGTCTTCAGCCATTATGTGAAGAGTTGAGGTGAAAGGGGTCCAGCAGATATTTTTTTGCACGATAAAAGAAATAAATAGTTTATATGTTACGAAATATCTAACAAAGATAGGGAAAAGAAAACAGTAGCTATACAATAAACTATGAACAATAATTTATAATTATCATTTATTTTATTTTATTTTTTGTCGTCTGCTATGATACGATTTTCTCCGCTTCCCTGTGTTTTGAAACTTGTGTCGCTGGTCGCTAGATCTGTCAGTGATAATATATGTCATTCACATGCATGGTTTGTTGTTAATTCTTGTTCAAACGATATGTTTATAAACTGAATAGTTTTCGAAAATAGCATGATTTTTCAAATGCCTCTAAATTTATTGATGTTAATTGTACTGATTGGCAATGTTATTTTTTGCAAATACTAAGAAGTATTTTCGTGTTTCTGTTTCTGTTTACACTTTGTGTTTTCTTTTTGGCATTTCTGTTTTTATCTATGGGTTTTTATCTATCAGCACTATTAAACTAAAGCCTGTGTCAGTTAAAACTTTGCTTTCTAAATGCAATGATTTTGTTCCTGAAACCCAGAAGAACATATGCAATTACCAAATCAAAATGTTTGAAAATCAGTATGCAAAACGTTATGAAAAAGTCATTGTTATAGTTATTGATGCCTTGAGAGCAGATTTTGTTCCATCCGTTTTCAATAATTCAGATTTTAAAACTCTTTTACCATTTACAGAAAATCTAATAAAAAAGCAATCCGCAATATCATTTGTGACAGAAGTATTTGCGCCTACAGTAACCATGCCTCGCATAAAGACATTAATGACAGGAACTGTATCAAATTTCATTGATGTGTTTCTTAACTTAAATGCAACACAAATACTTGACGATAATGTTATTTATCAGGCATATTTAAACAAATTGAAAACTGTATTTTATGGAGATGAGACATGGCTCAAACTTTTCCCGAAATATTTCTTGCGAAGTGAGGGAACTCATTCTTTTTTTGTGTTAGATTTTACTGAAGTTGATCATAATGTCACACGTAATGTAAACACAGAACTTCAAAATACAGATTGGACCATTATGATTTTACATTATCTGGGAGTTGACCATATTGGGCATTCATTTGGTCCCCATTCTCACTATTTACCAAAAAAACTCAAAGAGATGGATGATATCATTCAGCATATTTATCATTTTATTCAAAATCAATATAAAAAGCAATCTTTAATAGTGATATGTGGAGATCATGGTATGAGTTCAAGTGGCAGTCATGGTGGAATGTCAAGCCATGAAATATTAACTCCTCTAATTTTTATTAATTCAAATGCTACAATTTCTATGCCTGTTACTACAAAAGTTGTAAAGCAAGTTGATTTTGCTCCGACACTTAGTGTGCTGCTGGGGATACCCATTCCTATCAATAGTTTTGGCAGTATAATACCAGAAGTGCTTCAGTTTAGCGGATTATCTAAAGAAGAAATTTTAAATGCTGCCTTTTACAATTTGATGCAACTGCATGAAACTCACAAGCACACTTTTCCTCAAAACTCAATACTACTTACTGAAAAACTTAGAAAAGTAATGATGGTTTCTGGCAATTGGTTCAGAAATACTGAAATTAACTTTGAAAACTTAAATGTTACTCGCTATGATACTTTACTAACCACATACTTAGATTTGATAGCTACGTTTAAGCAAGATTTACTTGGAAGTGGAATAAATTTTAATGAACCTACCATGCTATTAGGAATGTGGTTAATGTGGTTATCTTTCTTGTTGTTGTTTTTAAATTTAAGTGTTGATATTTTTGCATGTGATGCAAGCTTTACACATCAGAATGCAATAGTTTCCTTACACATAAAATCAGTATGCTTAATGACATTCATTCTGTTTACCTATCATCTTAGTATTTTATTTGTTTCTGTTCTTTTTTTACTGAGTTTTATTAGCGTAATAATATTTTACAAATTATTCAAAATTTTGAAGCATATACATAACACAGTAAATTTTAAGCCAGGTGATAAAATGTTTATATGTTTCATTTTTCTTCATTTGTTAAGTTTATTTTCATCTAGTTATATTGAAGAAGAGCATCAAACATGGTATTTCTTGACTAGTACAATCCTTACATTTCATTTTTTGAAAAATTTACTGCACACTTTAAACTACTGTTTTACTGCAATCAAAAGACCGCTTCTTGGATTTAAACATTTATGGTTGGTAATCAGTTTTAATCAAGAGATAGATCAGCTGTGTTACACTATAATGTTTTTAATATCCCACAGGATCTTAAGAAAATGGAACCAAACAGGAAATAAATGGCAAAATTTATCTGATATATCAGACTGGATGAGTAAAGATGACAATAGAAGTTTTTGTGCAGTTCTGATTTTATTGGCTCAAATTATAATTATGACTCACTTAAGGAAAAAACTAAGTGCTTTTCTGAAATGTATGACTTTATCTGGTTTCACATGTGTATTAATTTATAAATGTCCTTACCCTTTTCCACTGATAGAAAAAAATTCTCTACTTATTGCATGGATTGTTTACATACATTCTATAATCATTCTTCTTAATTCTTTTATACGAATACCCAAATTAAGTACTGACAATAGCAAACCAAAATGCATTAATATCATTTCTTCATGGATATTATTGATAGAGCTTATTGGAAGAGCTTATAATATACCTTTAATAGCAATGATACTAGTGCAAGAACACTGTTTAAATGAAATCACATGGAAAAAAAGTAAGAATGTTTTTACTAATACAGCTATGTACCTAATAATGAGTATGACTTCCTTTTTCTACATTGGAAATTCTAACAGCCTTTCAACCATAGATATATTTTCTGGATATACCGGCTTGTCATCATACCAACCAGCAATTGTAGGTGTGTTATTAATTTGTAACACATATAGTACTTTAATACTGTGGTTGCTGTTAATGATGCACAGGTTATTTAATTTTTATACTTTGGTATTGTCTACATCTAATACGAACAATGTTGTAGTTGAGCTTAAGAGAAATGTTAAACTTTGTTTTAATGTTTTACTGGCCCATAGACTATTTGTGCTGTCTGTATATTCTGTTGTAATGTTCACTATGAAATTTCATCTTTTCATATTGTCAGTATTTTTACCAAAACTCATTTATGAAACAAGCCATGTTCTTTTATTTTCAGTAGTAAACCTATTTGTAACTTTTTATCTGAAAATGAATAAATAACTTATAAATTATGAAGGATTCATTGGTAAATGAATGCACATGCTTAGTTTTATCATTTTTTTTTTCCAAGCTGCTTTTATGAAATCAATAAACATAGCATATGACGTAACAGCTCTGCATATGCATAGAGTATGGAAAAACCTTATTATTTCTTCAGCCATCAATTTCTTTTTAAAAAAAGTTAAAGCATGTGCTCTATATTGGCTTGTCTGGAAAGTTTATCCCAATTTTCATTATGTGGCATAAAGACCGGTCTAATTTTTGAAAACAAATGACATATGTTCTGAAAGTTGTTGCTTCAATCATATTTAGAAAAACCTAAACCCTTTATGACTACGAATTTCTATTTGATGAATACTTCCAGATTTATATTCATGCATAAAATTGAGTTTTAAAAGGAGGAAAATGAAAAAAAAAAAAAATAAAGAACTGTATGTTCTGTGTAAATTTCATAATAAAACAATAGATCCTTCAAAATGGTGAAGAACATTTTTAAAATGCTTGTATAAAACAGGTTGCGAAAAAGTAAGACAGAAAAATATAAGATAAAAATTAAAAAGAAAATTAGTTACATGTAATGAAACGTGTGGTGGGTGTAAAACAGGGGAGGAAAAAACCATAAACTGATATTTTAAATTGGTAAATATAGCTTTAAATAACGTAAAAATGCTTCCACATTTAACTTTGTGTATATTTTTGTTACTCAGGGTGATAAAAAAGATGAGTAAATAAATATATATGAGCCAAACCATGATAACTGGAATTTTTATCCCATCCGCAACAAATTTCATCATTTTTTTTTTTTTTTTTTGCATTCTTTTATTTTATCATTGATTCAATTTTCAGGCAGGGCCGTCTTCGAAGTCAGCAATTTCTCCCTTTCTCCCGGGCCTGCTTCAAGATTTGATTGCGCAATCCAAGTGATCCCACTTTCTGCAGCACTTCATCGTTTCACATCGCATTTTTTTTGTTTCATACCGACCAAAAGTTCTCAAACTTTCGCTGCCTGTACTTCATTTTGGTACATTTACAACAGAAAATTAAACACATATATTTTGTTTTTTAAAGCAGAAAAATATACTAAAATGTTTTAATCTTATTAGATTGCTGATAGGACTTCAGTTAAAACTTACAGTACTTGGTAGCTTTTATTTTTGGAAGTCATTTTTAACAGTAATTATTCAGTAAAGCAGCAATAATTTAAAAGTTAAAATGCAATACTTTTAAGTGAAGTCATCTTTTTAAAAATTATTCTTAGGAAAACAATAAATAAATAGCTATGGAAATAATTATCAATTTTCAGCATATTTAATTGATGTTTTCATTGTAAGTGTTCTTTTAAACTATAAATAAATATGTTAAAAGATCAAAATTTATATTAAAGAAGTATAAATTTATTTTCAAAATATAAAATTCATTTTATTCTTAAATTTTGTAGTAGTTATTTTTAAAATAATTCTTTAGAGATTTAAAGTGTTCTACATGACAAAATTTAGAATTTTTCAGAACTTTTATATATTTTTAACATTTTTAAAAAATATATGATTTTAAAATTTACATTGTAAGGAAGTAATTCAAACAATCCGAAAAATTCAAACATAACTTCAATGAGAGTAAATTGAAATAGAAAATATTGTTTCTAGTTTCAACTAAATTGTAAAATGGCGAGTATTACCATAATTATCTGTGTTATGCCCGCGGGTTATCTACGAAAAAACTCCTTTTTTTACTATCTGCGGGCAATACACGGAATTTAAAAAATAATAATTATTATTAAAAAAGAAAATTAAATTGATTGTTAAATTGAAAGAAATAAATGATAGGTTTCGAAACGATGATCCAATTTCACCCATCCCCTCTTAAATTCCCCATGCAAGCCTTTGCTTCCACACCAATTAAATCGCAATAGGATAGTAGGACCAGAGCACATGTCCCTGTATAAACAAAATGTGTAAACAAAATAACCATCTATAAACAAAATATGGTAAAATGTGTTGTATGGTAAAGTGTTCTGTAATTAAAAATTGTTTCCTTATAAACAGTGTACCTTACAGAGTGATTTGTTCATGTAATTGTTTTTGTTTTGGGTGCGGGTTATACTACGATGCGGGTTATCTATTCTTTATTCGCTAAACCAATACTAAATTTGACTCGGCATTTCACTTTTTTTCCTTAATTATTTTAAGCAATTTGAAACTAGAATTTTTTTTTCGGTTTTTAGTTTGAAAAAAAAAAAAAAAATACATACGCACACACACTTAGTCAACTTAGCTGCCCATAAAATCTGGCGCCCGGGCACAGGGCCCATCTGATCCCCCCCCCCCCCCAGTTACGTCCCTGGCCACACACCATACCAGCTAGCTCGTATACCATCCTCGCGCAGTAGGAACTTGGAAGGAACATGGGATCACTTGAATGACTCATGCTAGCGATTCGCATGCTTGAAGCAGGCCCGGAAGAAAAGGAGAAATTGTTGACTTCGAAGACAGCCCTGTTTCAGGTGGGAATGCTTTTATATCTCCTTATGCACTCATTTAAAAGAATTGATCTTGGAAAATCATTTATAGTTTGAAGTATTTAAGTGAAAAAAACAAAATGCTCATTGATTTCTTTTGGCACTCATTTAATTTTACCAATGCAGCGACCTTAGTTTTTCCTAGGATGATGTTAAAATTGGTTTGATTTACCATGGTGGGAAATTTTCTCCAACACTGAATTGGCACAAAAACCAAGGTTTTTCTTAAAGCAGAAGATTGCTAAGTACACAATGTTTTTTGCCATATTTACCATAAATTAAAAAAAATATATTAACATATGGTTGCTTTGAGTAGAATGAAAAATCAATGTAAATAGGGCAAATTGTCAAAAAAAAAAAAATACTATTATAAATAGTTGTTTCACAGCTACAGTGGATCCTGTTTTTCAGTGCAAAAAAGTACTCAACACACAATAAAAAGTTTTGAGTGGACACACACTAACCAGTGTGACACTTATATTTTTACAAAATATGTTGAATTAGAGGTCAGCCCAGGGTTGGAAAAACCCGTTTTTTTTTTTTTTTGGGAGGCTGACTTTTTTTGGGAGGGAATGTTTTTTTGGTTTAAACCAGGTTTTTTTTTTGTTTTAAACAGCATTTGTAGGAAATCAAATTGACTTTTGGAAAAGTATGAAGATTTTAGATCATTAATTGTGAATAAGTGTTATTAGTAATTAATTTCTTGACAATTAATTAAATAACTAAGTACAAAACCTTGAATTTTAATTACTTTATATATAAATACAGTTTTTATTTTTTCAGAAACTTAACTATTAATATATTATAACACTATACTTATATAGCCCTTTTAGCAAATTATTAAAGAAATAATTATTATGTGGGTTCTTTAGTAAGTAATCTTTAGTATGTCTAACTAATCAAGTAATCTAAGTAGTAGGATTGCTTGATTGTGGCTGAAACCTAATTCAAGACTAAGAACAACTTGATTTTTTTCCGAGCTAATTTTAGAAACACCCAAATAGTCTGACATGTAGATAGGAGATAATTTGAAAAAAAGAAAACTTTGCACTGATTAAAAAAAAAGTTTGTTACAGGGTTCGTACGCTTTTGGCAAAACCAAAAATAAGGACTTTCTAAGGACTTTTTAAGGACCTGCAAAAAATTTTAAGGACCGCACAAATTTTTTGCAATATACAAACTGTTATGTTTATTTCAAAAGGAAGCATTATTGAAAGAGGAAATTGATTTAACATCGTATTTTTATTAGGAACACAACAGAAACACTTTTATGGAGCTCTCTTTGTCTTGTTGCTTTTTTAATGTCCAATACAGTCAGCGAGTTAAATAATTATTGGAGCTAGTAATAAGAAGTACACAGCACAAGTATTAATCATATATAAGCAAAGTGAAAAATTATCAAAAATAGTTAATGCTATAAAATACAAGTTAAATGAAAAAAAAATTAAATAAAAAAAATTGTTAAAGAAAATGCTGCACTTTGTGTTGAAAATTTGTGTTAAATTTAGATTTTTTTCATTTTGCTTAACTTATGTTGCCAGCATCTCAATTTAGGCTTACTTAAATTTTTATCTCTGATATAAATAATTTTTTAAAATTATTTAGAAGAGCGTACAAAAACTCTGAAAAAACTTTTTCAACTTGAGAAAAATATTTCATTTTGGAAACATCATACAAATAAAAAAATGGAGCTTATTCCCTTAAAACTTTGTACATTACCCTCAAATAGTAACTACCAAAATTTAACCAAAATAAAGTTTCAAAAAATTGAACAATATTTTTAAATAAAAAAATAAAACAAGCAGACTACAGACTGCAAATACTAAAACAACTGTCAACTTTTTAAATAATTGATATATTTACAGGACGCATAGAGATAGAAGTCTCAAAAGCTGTGTGCAATTTTCGGCGAAACACGTGCTAGATGTTAGCAAGTTTCCGAAAAATAGGCTTTTACACTTTCGCGTTATAAGTTATGAAAATTCATGTAAATTAATACATGTCTTTTTAAAAAGTTTCTTCAAAAATTTTCTTGTTTTGTAGTACAGTAACTTTAGATAAAAATACTTGTATAACAGCTTGAAAAATCGGATCTTTTTGCAAAAAATCGAATTTTCGAAGTTCACAAATAATAATAATAATAATAATTAAAAAAAAAATTTAAAAAAAAAAAACAGAAAAACTAGGGGAAAACGAAGCATTTGGCAACTATGGTGTATAGGTTTAAAAAGAGGTCGATTCCTTCAATTTACTGCAAATTAAGAAATTTCACGAGATACAAATTTTGATTAACACAGCAAATATCCATCATCTCCCAAAATTTACTAAATATTAAAACATTACTTTAAAACAAATTAATTTTTTAGATATATAATTTTTATTTGATTAAAAAAAAAAAACCAATGGGAGAACAAACTGTTTAGCGAAAGATCAGCTAAAAAGAAGCGATAATCATACATGCGTTTGGTCAAACGCAAAAAAAGCTGAAAGTTTTTTTTCTGCCTACATTTTTGTTAAATGTATCTCTTTTATTGAGCTAGATGTCAACAATATGCATCTTTGAAGTATTACCCCCCCCACCGCCCCTTAAATTAAAAAAAAAAAAGTTTTAAAAGCAATATTTATTTACTGATTACTTGTTAAGAGCTGCTCCCACTTGCTTTATTGATAATTGTTTAGAATGTAGATCATTTAGTAACAATTTTCATGCAAAAAAATATTTATTTACTTTGAAATTAAATTTAATAAATAGTATCGAATCCCGAAATTCGGCTCTTTTTCGAAAATTCCCGATTTTTGTTTATTCATAAAATTTTTTCTCCTCGAGTCCTTAAAAGTCCGTTTTTCAAATTTTATTCCTTTTTCTTTTCTCTTTTAAAAGCAAAATGAGGGAACTTGTGTGATTTATTTTTCTGTGGTCTTAAACAGTGCCCAGTTACTGGGTACCATTGCATTTTGTACACATGCTCGTGTTTTGATTCGACTTCTCTTACTAATATTTAATTTTTTTTTTAGGTGTAGCTCGATTTTCTTTTTCATACAATTGCAGGAAATAGCAAATTGGGAGCTGCCATGTGGGTGGGTACAGGTAAATTTTAACTGAATTGGGTGTTGTAGTTTGAAGCATTTTATCAAAATCCATGAACCTTTTCTTTTTGTCAGAATATATAACACATCAATTTACTTATAACTTTTCAAAAAAAAAAAAAGAGGTAATTATTTATTTACCAGTTGAGAAAGCACTGAAATTTGTAGTAAAAATGCGATGATGTTTATGTAAGTCCGCCATTTTTGGTCCTGTCAATCCACCGTTTTGGGTCCGTCCGAAAGCTGCGATAGTACCGGACCCGAGCAAACCAAATTTGAGGTTCGATTAAGTAGTTGAAATGAAAGAAGTTTGATTCCTGTGAAGAATACAAAACATAGCAAAACAAATAGAGCGCACGGGTTCCTTCTTAGTTTAACAAAAAAAAAAAAATAAGCACCTGGAATAAAAAATAAGGACTATTTAAGGACTTTTAAGGCCTTAAAAATGAAAATGAACATTAAGGACTTTCTAAGGACCTTTAAGGACCGTACGAACCCTGTGTTAATTTGCAAATTCAGTAATTCATTATTTATCTAAACCAAGGGATAAAAGCGTTAAAGAAACATTTTATTGCATTAAGAAACAACAAAATACATACCCATACATATAAACATTGTATATCTCAAGCCAGCATGTCAATTGCCCCTTCCCTTGCTTAATGAGGGTCTGATTCTTTGACCTGTTTGTCTTTTCTCCTTTCCCTGCATTCTCTTTAATAACTTTCAATCTGTTTTCTCTTCTTCTGCTCCTTGGTTGTCTGATTGCCTCCCACCTCCTCACAAAAGATGTTTCATCTCAATAATGAGAAAGAGGATAAAATACCAGTCTGATCTAATGGCCCAATTTCAAACTTCAAGAAAGACAATTGAAGTCAATTGAATCAAGAAAGTCAAGTCATTGAAGTCAATTGAATCAAATTGACAATTGAATCAAGAAAGACAATTCATCATCATCTCAAGGAGATGATGATGAATTGTCTTTCTTGTTGTGTGTTGCGGGGAGATCATTCTTTTATTATCAGTGGAATATAAAAAGAAATAAAGCAAATTGTACTTTCTTCTATCATCTGAGACTTTTCCATTGACTTTGGCTTCATGCTCTTCCATTTAGTTTATTACTAAATGTTTATCAAAATCTGGAGGAATGTCTTTTAAATTTTGGTTGTTGCTTTTGCTTTGGCAATCACTTTTAGAATGAACGTTTTTCTACATTCCTCTTAAGGATCAAATTAATTTAAAGTGATTTAATCTCACAGGTACCATCTTGTAGTAGTATTTAAACCATTCAGGACTATTTGCTTTAGTTGCCTTAGAATACAAAAATGGTTGCCAAACCAGTAGCAAATAACACCAAGAAAATAGTAGCCTTTATAATCAAAGTAGTACTTAAAATTTAATTATTTTCACAATTAAATAAATATTCTTACCATTAATTTCTGCTTTAATTGTGCAAACAGCAAATTTTAATCATTCAAAATGAAATTTAATGAGGATCAAATAAGAGCCTACATAAAACTACTTCTTTTTGAAACAAAAATCTTCAAAATGTTTAATTTTAAATTCCCCAACAAATTATTAATTTATAAAACAAATTATGCTACTTAACACTATCACATCATTAACATTTTACACATGTCTACAGTGGCGTACGCAGAATTTTTTCAAGGGTTCATAATTTTCTGAAACTACTAAAAGAAATTTGAGTATGTAATACAGCACTATTATTTCCCAAATTTAGACAGCAAGACAATTTTGACTTGAGCTCAAGGAGGGGTTTAAACCCCTAACCCCCCTCCTTGCGTACGCCACTGCATGTCTACCATTATTCATATTCATAATTTATAAGTATTCGCTGCTTAATATTATAATGCAATAGAGCCTCGATTACCCAAGGTAATGTGAACCGAGAGTACATCAGATAATCGAAAACTCGGATAACATGGACTCTCTAAATCGAGAGGGAAAGGTGGGTAAATGGGTGAAATGAATGAAAAGGTTGTTAAAGATGTGAAAAAAGGCATTCGCTGTACATATTATAAAATGGTGATTCTCCCACACCTAAATCAGAAGCAACTGTTGTCTCTCTTTCATTGTGTCTATTGATGGCTTTTAATTCAGTCTCCAAAGTCACAATACTTTGTTTGCATTCAGCTTTCATCACGTAACTAATACAATACGGTACCAACGAAGATAAACAAACCGTAAACGAACTATTCACTAACAAAATGAAAAAGGAACTGACTTAAGTCAGTGACAGCGGCATCAGCAAAGGTGCCATTGACTCACCAAAAAAAGAAGAAAAATGGCCCAATCCAAAGGTGTTGTTTTAAAAAAAAGATGAATGTACCTCTGTTAACCCAGAACTTGGTTAGTCGGGGCTTGGATAACTGCAGCTCTACTGTATATAAATTCTTATTTCAAAAATTTAAAATTTCAATTTGAAAAAAACCCTTTCTTCAAAAAAAAAAAAAAGTACTCTAAGTGTTCCAAATTCTTTTAGTAATTTTAAAATGTTTCAAAACTGCAAAGCATTTTAGCATTAGTAAATTATTGTATTTTGTAACGTACAATACCAATTAATGTAAAATTCCAACAATTTAGCAAATTTTTAAAGATAGGAGCAAATATTATAGAACATAAACCGTGGGCAGAGCTGTCAGGGATCCCTTTAATAACTAGATTTTCAAATAAAATATCAAAGAAACAAAAATATATATAAAAGTGAATTTTTTATAAGTAATAATTTTCTCCATACTCAACATTTTCTCCATAATTCAACTTATTGAAAAACATGTTTCCACCTCCCCCCTTTGTTATGTAAACATACTTAGAAGTGCAAAAATGATTTGTTACTTGATCATTAATTTTATTGATTTAAAAATAACTATAAATTAAACTGCCTGACAACTTCTCCCCCTAAAATTTTAAATGGCTCAGTTCTTCCAATAATATTTAATATAATTATTCCCTTAAAAAAGCCGACAATTTTTTGGTCCAGCTAAATACACAACTCTTAGTTTTCCCTTCCTTCATACGTTTTTCAACCAATCACAAGAAACTTTTTTTTCCAGCTACAGCGATCTTGAATGGAACATCTATGTTCTGGTGATTCATCTTCTTCCAACCTGGACTTTGGACTTTGACGTTTTCTTTTTTGAATGTCATGTAAAGATTTAACCCCTTGATTTTGATGCAAAGAAATCTTAATACTATATTGTTTTAGTAACACAATCATTTCAGATCAAATATTTTCATTTGAACTTGTAAAATTAAAAAACCGTTAGTGCCTAATTTCTTGCAAAAATTTTGAAAGCGTGTTATTTTTTTTAAGTGCGAGAAATGGAAATAAACATTTTAAAAAGAATGAAAGCAAAATTTAATGAAAGAATTTAAGACTGAAAATATTCATTTTTGTACTGTTATTCGTTTTTCGATCATAATTTTCGTACAGAGTTTGTTTTTGCATTTGCAATTTTGTTAGTTGTTGCTTCTGTTCCTTATTTATAATTTCAATAAAAATCCTGGGAAAGGGGCGGGGTTTGTTACTTTCACCATCAGGAAATTCAAAGAAAAGCGGGGTTCGCACATGAATTTATTTGGAGAAGTACCTTTATTCTTTCAATATGCCTCGGCTCCCTGTTAACACCCCCTCTGAAATGGTAAAGATTGTCTAGCATTTTGACCAATTTTTCTTGGAAAACAATGAAATTAGCCGACTTCTTACGAAGATCCCCCCCCCCCCCCCCGCCTAAAATACGGGTCTAGCTACGCCACTGACTCATCTCAACTAACTGAACTGAATAGCACATGCCTCTTTCTTGTAGGAGCACAAAATGGGCCATACCTGCTTAACTCATACAACTCATACAGAAAATACCTCTAGAGGAACAAGAGCCAGTTCCCCTCCTGCTGGCGATAGACAGATTTTACAGAATTACAGCAGGCATGACCATGCATAACATTTTAATAAGTGAGATATATTTTATGGCTTTTCATACTGGCAGTTTTTAGGAATTATTCCAAATAAATTTGGATGCAGTGTCTTCATAAACGCATTTAACTGTAAATATTCCAATTTTTTTGATATGATGTGATGTGCACAATGAATGAGTACTTCTGTTGGAGTGGTAAAAAAGCTCTACATAAAATTGTTTTGGTATTATAAAAGTGGCACTGGACGGTTTTCCTAGTTTGCCTACTCTGAAGCACTTCCAGTAGATCTAAAAATTTATCTTAATAATTGAGCAGACAACTCAATGTGGGCAAATGCTTTCCTTTGAAGAATAAATCAAAGGTCAATAAGTAGTAAGCATCATCATCAAAAGCATAAAATTTGTCTTATGAATAGTGAGATAAAAAAAACGACAAATTAAAAAAAATGATAAAAACCTCCAAAAGAAAAATATTATGAATGATTTTCATAGTTGATGAATTCAAAGAGACAACTAAGTAACCTAGTACAAGTTATAGCTGGATTTCAATACAATCTTCAAAAATACCACATACATTTTGTATACTCTTTTGTTTTTAATTATCAATAAATTGTGAACATCATAAAAAGCCATGATTATCAAAGTATATCACCAGTAGTATACATATTTTAACAACAAAATTAATAGAACAAAAAACTAAACATTCTGTAAATAGGTCATTCAAAAAACTCAACAACTTCTCCAAGTTCCCTTTTCTTGGCTTCTTGATGAGCCCAACGGTCTTCTGCTAACTTTGGTGTAATTTTCCACTTTTCATGATAAATTCTCTGTTTACATGAGGGACATTTCTTTCCACCTGAAGTTAAAAACAAGATTTTTACTTTTTTGAAAACCTAATACAAAACACAAATTGTACATATATTAGAGCTTTTTTTAAATAACCACTAGAAATTTTATAAAAATAAAATATTTCTTAAAGGTCCGCAGCAAGAAAACACACCGCTTAAGAATCTTTTTTTTCCCCTGACTTCAATATGCAATTTAAGGAATTAAAATTAATTTCTATTTTTTGGATAAACAAGCTATAAACTTGGGGGAAAAAAACACCTTTAATTTTCATTTTGTTATAATATTAGCAATTATCCAATTATTTCTCCTTTTTTCTCTCTCAAAAATAAATAAATAAATAAAAGTTAATTCTACATTTTTTGTTTTTATCTATCAAAATTTATTTCACATTTTCTTTTAAGGATGGATTAAAGTTGGGACATCAAGAACTAAAGATAAGAGGTTCCATATTAATATAGCAGGAACATCTTTCAGTTTATAAAAAGGAAAAGCCAATATCAGCCTAAAAAAGGGAGTTAGGAAATGAACTATGATTTCTTTAAAGTTACATTTGAATCTTCTATTGAAATATACATTTTAAAAGTATTTTTTGAGTGCAGATTGCACAAAACCTGAAATGGAAAGCAGCTATGGATGTGCATATCTAAGGGGTGCATATTGGGATGTATGCCACCCCCCAGGAATTCTGACATCTTATAAAAGCCTGCCTTTTAAAAAACAAGCATTAATTAGTGGCTTTTGCGCAATATCCCCACCCTTTGAATTTCCTGGATACACTATTGTTTTTAACACTTTTGAGAGAATTACTTCATTTGAATGTGTTTATATACAAATATATATTCATGTATTCATCTTGAAATATTTACAAAGGAGAACAAAGAAATAAGAAGTAATATAATATGAAGGGATCCAACTCTCCCACCCCGGGCAATGAACCTGTTCTTTTATGTGACTGCCTTACAGCTCTTATTTTCATGAATTGATAGACAGATTTTTAGCAGGATGCTTTTTTATATATTGATTTCATGGTACAACATAAGTATCACTGTTGGTTCTTCTACATGGAAAAATAGTCATAAGTTTGTGTGTGTTCTTTTATAATAAGAATTCTATGTAAAGAACCATGATGAAACTTAATTTTGTAACACTCCTCATATATGTTGTTAACATTAGTTATTTTTCCTACTTACCATGAAATGGAGGTGTTTTCATGTAAGAATTTAGACAAGCATTATGAAATAAATGACCACAGTACACTCTTTCAATGTGTTTACCATCAGTTTCATCAACAACATTCACCTGTAATAGCAAAATCAAATCAGAAATTAATAAGTACTTTTACAGAGCTTTGGCATAGGTCAAAAAGTTGCCTTTCCGAAAAATTTAAATATGTTTTCTGTATTACCAGAAAATAGCCTACATTTTTAGATACGTCTCTTTAGTGCAACAAAGTTCGTTCAACCCTGAGGGTAAATCAGCACAGACGCACATATGCATCCCATGTCAAAAAGGGGTTAACTAAACATTTGTTTGAGTGGAAATGTAACAATATTTTTCTTAATTTTGAAGCAAATGTTACTCTTCCATTCAGACGCAAAATAACATCACAAAAAAAAAAAAAAAAATGCATTTTAAACATTAAAAAGCTTCAACGAATGATGTTCTTGAATAGCCAATGTTTTAAATAACTTTATTTCAGTATATATATTCAGTAAGTTATATATAACAGTTAATAAATTTTAAAAAAAGCATTAGAATTAAATTTAAATTAATTAACGAAGTATGTAGTTAACACTAGAAACATGGAGAGAGCTCTTTGGTTACATATTGCTCAGTAAGTTCTAGTAGTAATTAAGATAATGTAATGCCGCTTTCTAACTTTTCCTAGTATGACCTTATTTAAGTGCTTACTTAATTATTTATTTTTGTATTACCTTCATAAAAACGTAAATATTTAACAATATATGTAGAATGAGGAAAGGGACCAGAATGGCACTCGAGGTATTTTGCGGTAGCAATTCAGTTATTTGCTTCTTCTAATAGATATAACAAGACAAAGTGCTGTTTGGTCTATTGATGAAATAGATCAACGAAACAAAAGTGATTGTTCTTTGAAAATGAAATGAATTTAACATTTTGAAGCGTAAAGATAGCACTATGGCATGCTATTATACACTCAGTTTTTGTGAAGTTATTAGAGAAAATCCACTGAACATGTGGATTCACTCAGGAAAAGATTTTGAAAGAATTACTTTAATAGCCAAAAATGCATAGCTAAGTTTTACTCTGCATTAATTAACAATACAGTCATATTTTATGAATAAAGCAGTAGTTAATGATTGAATATTCATATTTATTAATATTCAAAAGTTTCTTTATCTTCAGTGATACTTATAAATATACAACTACTCAGTATTGGTCGAGTACATAGTCAAAATTTGACCGAGTACCAAGTAATCAGCAATTGGTCAAGTATTGAGTATGTACAGAAGTCCTCAGTACGGCACCATAGTAGCTTCCATAGAATATTTGTTACTGATCAATGTGTAGAATTTTATTGCTCATATCATGACATAAATTAGTACTGTTTGGCAGTAGTTAACTAGAAGTAGTTAACTACTAGTGGGAACTACTTTTGTTTTGAACTAGTTAACTATTAGTTAAACTACTTTTTTCCCAACTACTAGTTACAACTATTTTCAAAGTTCCAACTACTTTCGAAAAACGTTTTTACTCAAGAAAATGTAGGCTGGAGACAAAAAATTTGAAGAATTGATATTTCTTAAAAACATAAATTATTAACTTTATCAAACAAATACATGTATTAAAATATAAGTTTAAATTTAGAGAAAAAGTTTTTGTCTTGATTCATATTCAATTTATATATTAATTGTTCAGTGTTAATTGGAAATATTCAATCTTTGAATGTTTTACAGGAACTTCTTTAAAATTGTTTCATGGTTAAAAATAATATTGAATTGTATTATTAGGATTAAATATTTAAGAACAAGCTTAAAAATGGAAATTCAAATGAATTATACTTAAAAGTAGTTAACTACTTTTGGAGAACAGTTAACTACTAGTTACAACTATTCTCGGAAAAAAGTAGTTAACTACTAGTTGCAACTAGTTTTGTTTACACTAGTTAGTAGTTGGTAGTTAACAACTTTTTGACGAGTAGTTGCTGAACACTATAAATTAAGGATCAATAACTGAAGAACATGATTAAGGTAGCATTATATTTATTATAAAAACTCACTCCTGGATCTGCAGGAAAACACTCCTCTTTGCACAACTGGCAAAACTCAGAAGGGAATCTTTTCACTTCATCAATTAAAAACTTGACTGTATGCCACAAAGATGGTTTAGGTACAAAAGGCGGATCCCTAAAAATGGGTAATATTGTCAACAAAAAATTCATTTTTATACATGTTACTTAAAAAGCAATTAATAAAAGTTCAGAAATAATCACATTTAAAGTTGCTTCAACTATTCATAAAAATTTTCAAAACTGATTTTTTTTATTGTTGTAATCTTAACAAACTTTTCACTAAAATCTTTGAAATCACACTTTATGGAATTACTATATTCCAAATAACTATAATTAATTTCCAGAAATGATGACAAAAATATTCAAATAAGAATTATCAATATTTCTTGCTTTCTATAATAATTTAAATACAAAATAACATTTTGTTTTTGTATATAAATAGCATTTCTAAAATTGTGTTTCTAGTAATATATTGAGTAATGCTGAGTATAGATGCAATGGAATTTGTCACAATTTTTGAACCAAGAAAAGTGATTCTTTTGCATGATCAGAGGCAGAAATGGGCACACTGTGCTGGTTAAAACACCATTTTTTACTTGTTTCGGATTTCCGCAAAAAAGAAAAAAAAGAAGAAAATTCCCTAATAATCAGTTCTAACTAAACCTTAGTTGCAGACATTTGCATGGATAAATAAACAGTTTGAGTTTAAAGCTTGAACAATTTCCAAACATTTCACACATTTTATAAATGTGTATAACAAGGAACTGCACCTGTCATTGAACATATTACATAAATAAAAATTACAGCTATTAAAATTACACCTGGTAAAAAATAAACCTCAAGTATTTCTCAAGGACTTTTGGAGATTCATTTTATTGTACGTAAAGCAGAATGTAGATATTTTGCACTCAGTGACATTGTAATGTATTACTGACTAAAGTGTATTTTAACTTATAAACATCGTACCAGAATACATACGAGGTTCATCCAGAACTAAACGTGTCACTTTTCCAACGAAACTTTTTAGTCTGGATTTTTAAGGATATTACTGTAAGAATGAGTGAGTGAGTGAATTGATGAATAAATGAGTGAGTGAATGAATGAATGAATAAATGAGTGAGTGAATGAATAAATGAATGAATATGTATAAAAATTTGAAAAATATATATTTGAAGCAATTAACAATTATAAAGCTAGCTGGAAAAGAGAGAGAGATAGCTAGATTATCAATTTGATTTTGGTGCATATGGGAAAGTAGACTTATATAGTTTTAGACAGAACTTCTTGTTTAATTCTTTAAAGCCAAATATTTTACTTTTTCAGTAAACAAATAAATAATAACACTGCTATCATAATTGCTCTTCTACTTCAAGAAAATGCTTCACATTTAGCAATGCTACTTTCTTGATGATCCCTGAAAAAATTTTCAATTTCCCCCCCATTTCCTTTTAATGCAGACTCAAGGGCCTGAATGTCATGGTAACAGCAACACCGGTTCTGTGGGGGCCTTGGTATTTACATTATTAAGTACAGTAAAACCTCAATATGTAGTCAACTGGATATATGGTCGATTTCCTTTGGTCCCGACTAGGTCTTATGCACAAAAATACAAAAGGAACCTTCTTTACGTCACCAAATTTAATCCTAACCCAGTTAGCTAGTCACCCAAAAATTGTTTTTTAAAATTCTTCCTTTGTATCGCATCTTAAAAAAATACTAGCATAGGACTTGGTAGAAATGCTGTGTGAAGGTCATTTTCTTAAATCCAAATTTCGGTTGAAAAACTCTGTTCGTGTGTAGAGGATTAGGAAACGACAAGGTGATATGAGGCACAATTAGAAAAGAATGTGCAGTTGCTTCAGAAGCAGAAGAAAGTATCTTTCACATTACTCACAGGAGGCAGGATTAGCAACTATGCAGTAGAGGACAAAGGGACAAAGGGAAAAGTAGAATTTTAAACTCCGCCATTTGGCCAGGATCCCAGGTGTATTGAAAATTTTTCCTTTGTGGAACAAAGACTTTTATAGTGCAATTGTCCTCAAGTTTTTGATAAGGAACAGTAGCTCTCTATTGCTGTATTCCACCCATTTGGGGGCATTCAATTCTTGGAATCCTGCCCCTACTTGAAATCTCGCACCTCCCTGCTGGGCATTCAAAGCATACTTCTTGCTGCGACTCTGCCTAGTGCAAACAATTTCTTTGAACATTTTTGATCGCTTTTGAGTGTGGTTTCATTTCAGAGCAAGTAAGCTCCGCTATAAATGCTACTTTTTCTCTTGCAGCTTCACGGTACGATTAAGCTTTTAACACGTCAGGAAAATAAAAACTTACTTCTTTAAAGAAGAAAAGATTTCATTGCACTTTTCGAAAAATTAAATGCTTCAAAAACAGCTTTTGACAAAGAACACCATATTACCAGAACCACATTAAACAATATTCTTTTATCAAAACAAATCATTGAAGAAGCTGACCTCAACGACAAAAGAAAGAGGATGAGAAAATTGAAGTGCGACGAAAGCAAAGAGGTTTTAGTTTTAGTCTTTGGCCAAAACATGTGAGATCGCAAAATGTGCCAAATTTTACTGTGATTCTCAAAGAAATAGCCTTGGAAATTGCCGAGGGGTTAAGCATTGAAGATTTCAGTGACAGCAATGGTTGGCTGGAACATTTTAAAGACAGACATTGCCTTTCCTTTAAAACAATTTGCAGAGAAGCAGCATGTGTTGAAAGTGGCACTTTAGAAACCTGGAAGAACAGTGTCCTCAAGGACATTTTATTAAGGTTTGATGCCTCAGATATTTTTAATATCGACAAGACAGGCTTGTTTTTCTGTCTTTTGTCGGATAACACTCTTTCATTTAAAGGTGAAAAATACATTTCTGTAAAAGCAAGCAAACAATGCTTAACAGTTCTGCTTGGAGCAAATATGAATGGAAATGAAAAACTAAAACCACTCATGATAGGCAAAAGCAAAAATCTGCGCTGCTTCAAAAATGTTAAATCCTTGACAGTTTAATATGAAGCAGATTCAAATGTGTGGATGACAACAACAATTTGGGAACGACATATTCGTAAACTGGATTCTCAGTTTTCATGCCAGAAAAGAAAGGTTTCCATCATTGTTGATAATTGTACAGCATTCAATCAGCCCAAAAATTTAAAAGCAATTGAAATTATTTTTCTGCCTTCAAATGTAACTGCACTTCAGATCAAGGCATGATTCGAGACTTTAAACAAAAGTACAAAAAACTGCTTGTAAAGGACTTTGTAAAAGCATTAGATAGAAACAAAAAATTAGAGGATTCGCTTTTAATTGCAATTAACTACGTAGACAAAAGTTAGAGCTCCGTTACAGCACAAACTGTTTGAATTGTTTTTGACAAGCTCGTTTCATAGCAAATGCTGAATCAGAAGAAAACTTCAATGAAGAAAACATCGACCCAGAACCACTAGAAACTTTCCTAGAAATCGCAAATGAAAAGGGGTGCAGGATCAATGATGTTAATAAGTTTGTCAACATTGATAATAATATTGCAATCTGCTTTCAAGCAACCATAAAAGCCATGACTTCTGAATTTTTAAAAGAAAAACAGAGTAGTTCAAGTGAGCATAGAGATGTCGAGTATATGAATCAAACTTCACCCAGAAAGATAGAAACAATCGAATACCTGGAGAAAGTTCGTCAGTATTTAACATCCATTCAAGTTACAACAGACCCAGAATTTAAACCTTTGAATATGTTAGAAATGAGAGTTACTTCCAGTAAGCAACAACTTCATCAATCAACATTGATGGATTATTTTAATGTACCAAAGTAAGAGAAAATAAAACATGGTAACTATAATGAGCATTTCTTTATGTGGTTAAAGAAACATAACATTTATCAAATCCAACCCAGAACCTTAAAAAAAACTATTGTTAATTTAAAGAAATCATTAAACAAAGTTATGCTGTATGGAACTGGTATTAAAATTGCAATTAGTAGTAAAGCAAAATACTTTGGTTTTGGTTTCAAAGGTTTCTCAATGCACCGACGAGCAATTTCTGTTGACTGTCCCAAGAACCATTTCTGAAAACTTGGAGGAAAATTGCACTCTATAATGTATATTCTAAAAGAAAAAATCCTCCAAATAAATATAATAAAATAACAATATCAATTGAATATGTATGCACATGTATATAGATATATGGGGATCCACTAGAAGAGAAAAGAATTTACAGAAAGAGTAAGGCTACAACAAAAGTGATTTTTAATCACTAGAGCACAGATTATATGCCTGAACAATGTGTAAAATATGCACTGAAAATTTTAAAAATATTCCTTAATAATTTTTACGTACTTAGAGAAAAGTTGTCATATCAATATAGAAAACAGAATTGGCCCTTCATTTTTTTGCCTTTTAGTTTTGAGGTGATAAATATATATTGAAACAATAATTCACAGTGAAATGATATTCACTTTATTTACATTGGAACAAACAACATTTTTCAAGGTTTTCTTAAGTAGACACTGTATTTAGTATCATTTCAAAAAATGAGAATATCCTTTCAGCACCTACACATGTTATTGGGTAATATTTGAAATATTTAACTGTCACGTAAAATACCAGTAGGAAAACTCATGCCCTCACCACTTGAAGTTATCTTATTTTTTTCTCCTAAAAAAACAGTTCAATTTTTCTTTCACTTTCTCTCCTTTTCCATAATAGTACATTAAATTACATTTCCACCTGTAATTAAATCTTCTGCATAATCAGAAATCTAACCCTTCATGAGAATACTTTAGTTGCTTTTCATTTTAAACATATTTATACATGAAAATTCAAATAACTATTCAGTTATTCTATTCCAAAGAGGGAGAATTGTTTTGCAGCTTAGAAATCACCAGTCGCTCAGTACCAGTCTTATTGACTGCTGGCAGGCAATTTTTATTTCAACAAAATGGCTTTCTGTGAGCCACATGCTTTATCATTATTTCTAAAGAACAAAATATTTGTATTTTATCATTCTTAAAATTAATGGTAATAAATAAATAATTTTAAAAAGGAGCTGAAAAATACCATAATATTCACTTATATTAAAAAATTGCTATTTTTATGCACCTATGTGCACTAACATCAAAAGAAGGCAACATATGCAAAATACGCACTTGCACATAATATGGGCGCTACTAATTATAGCTTTGCAGGATTTGGAATGCCAAATACATCTTATGAACGCACGTCTTCCTTACAGAAACATCCAAAAGGGTAAAGAATATTCATGGATTTGGTAATCCACGAATTGGCAGCATTTACATACAGAACTATCTATATAAAGATTAAATATAAAACAAGCCAAAGGGAGAAGCAATTTTGTATTAAAGTAACTGTAAATAAAAAGTTTGATTAACGCCAGCTATGAAGCAGAAATGCATCAGCCTCTTTTTAAAAAATGTTTTTTCTTTCTTTTTTTAACTTAAAACACAACAAAACTACAACATAAACTTGTAAAAATATCATAAAGAAAAAATTTAATAAAATAATTGAAAACAAATTGAAAATCAGAAAATGCTGAATTTACACATTTGAAAAGATCTTAAATTTCTTATTTTAGAAAAGTACTATTTCGTACTGAGCAAATAAATGAGTTTACCGATATTCGGTAAAATACTAATATATAAATTAAAATATTAATTTACTCAAGTAATTTCACAGAACTAAATACATATATACATATATAAATATAAATATATAAGTATATAAATATATAAATACATATATATATATATATTAGACAGATAAGAAAAAAATAAAACGGAAAGATAAACACTTATCACCTAAATATGCGCAAAGCATCAATAATTGAAGTAAAGCAATATATAACATAAATAAAATATTTTTGAAAGGTTTACAAATCAATTTTTTTTTAAAGATTGAGAATGGGACAAAGACTCGTCAGTGCTGGTTTGTCTCAAAGAATGAGTGGTGCAGAGCGCCTCACAAATCCCAAGCAAAAACACACTAGATCCGACAGCAATAAGGGCCAGAAATTCATCCCCCACATTTTGTATTTCAATTTTTATTTTTTATGCTTGTTTTAATGATTTTCTGGCCATATTGCTGTCGGCTCTAGTGTGTTTTTGCTTGGGATTTCTGAGGTGCTATGCATCGCTCATTCTTTGAGACAAACCAACACTGACAAGTCCTTTTCTCAAACTTTAAAAAAAAACTATTTGTAAACCTTTCAAAAATATTTTACATTTATTTTATATATACATATACAGCGTTCACACTGGGGAAAAATACAAGGTGGGATTTTCCTCCTTGACCAAAATTTTAAGTGGGATTTTTAAACTTTAAGCCCCAAAAAAAATTTTTTTGAGTGGGATTTCAAAAAATATTGCGGGAATCCTGATATATATATAAATGCAATCTCACATACAATCAATGCGTCTTCAAATACACACACATTGAAATACTTACTGAACTTGTTCTTCAGGATAATATTCAGGAACAATCACTTTAACTCTTAAGAAATAGAGATTTTTGGCAATGTGTAAAATTATAGATGATAATTTTTGCTTTAGCTTGATTTGATCACATTCCTCCAGCCTATGTTTTATAGATGATAGTTCCTCACTACAAACTGATAATGGGTTTTCATCAATGAATGCCTTCAAAAACTTCAAAGTCTTAAGGACCTGAATTGGAAAACACAAAGGCTTAAAACTATTGAAAAATAACAACAATGGTTATAAAGCTACAATAGATTTAACAATATACAATTGTGATATTAAACACTGATTTTTTAACTGTGAAGCTTGCAAATGCTTCAAAGCTAAAAAACAAAAGAATTTATCCGTACAAACCTGTGGTTTCCCTAATATCTTCTTGCATTCTCCTTCGCAAACTTTAGTCAAGCCGCTTAAAAATTTTTCTTCTAAAGTTTTGCTCTTCAATTCCAACAATAAAGGATAATGTGGATAGAGCTCAGGGAATTGTATGCATGCTGTTAATTGTTTGTATTTTGTCCTTCTGAAAATTTAAAGAAAACTAATCTGATAAAGATGTCTTAGCAAGAAAATAAGAAGGGAACATAATTTCATAGCCACTTTTACTAGAGAATATATGATGCCACACACATGTATTGTACATACATTTTAAAAAAATTTCTAAAAAGCTACAATCAAGAGATAAATACAAAAAAAAAAAAACACAGCCTTTTTTTTCATTTAAAAAACAAAAATATATATAGAAACATAACATTTGCAAGAATATAATATTTTCTCACCTATTGATAGTAACACAAAGAGTGCACAGACTAAATTTACTAAATTCATAGGATCAGTTTTCTCAATCTAAAATTTTTCCAACACTAACTTCGACACACATATTTGAAAATTACACAAGTGTGTATTTGTTGTGTCCATAACTGGAATTGCCCCTAAATAACTTGAAGCCCACTGAAGTGTTCTCCCCCCCCCCCCCCCACCCACCCACTCTCAAATCAACCCAGCTCTTTATAAAACATTTTAATTTTTTTTTTTCATTCTGCTTTTTACTGAGAAATAAATTATGATTTACAAATAATTATTATAAGCTTACTTTATATCAACACGAACCATAGAAGGGACACAAGTAATTATTTTACTTCCTTGAATCTGAGATTCACAATGAGTTTTAACATCTTCAAGTTCAGCAGGAATTTTGCTCATGGATATTTACTAAAGTAAGAAACAAATAAGACAGCTAGACTCAATATACATTTTTAAAAAATTCTTTAATAAACACTATAAAAGAAAAGTAATTTATTTCAAAAAGTGAAATGCACTGTTGACACTTACAGTGAAACAGATGTACGCAAATATCATGAAAGGAAGATGACATCAAAACTGCATGATATCTACATGAAAACAAAATATGTTATTACAATTGTGTCACTGATTTAGGTAACAGAACAAATGAAGGAATTTCAATAATCAAATTTGAACAAATATAAACAGGGGTAGGTTAACCACTTAACGCATTTGCCCATGTCTAACACGGGCGAAAGTTACCGCCAAATTTGCACATGCCCGTGTCTCACACAGGCGATCTCGTATCTCACGCTTTTAAATTTCTAATGCCCATCTGAGTTCCGTTTGCACTTTGCTTGTATAATTTTGTAATATAACTTTTGCCCCCCCCCCCCACTCTCTAGTCTCCCCCTACAACTGAAATTGTCAAAAACAATTTATACTATACCTATATATTCATTTTTTGCCGAAAAAAAACCTCGATAATTTTTTACCATTCTTTCCAACAATAAAAACTTGGTAGCTTAGGGGCCCCTGGTGGTAAAATAAAGGTGGAACCCCCTCATATTGTCCTGAATAGTATCTTTTGAAATTACAGTTAAGACTAAAATTCTTGGAAAAATAATTGTATATAAAAGGTTTTGAAAACTTCTATGTATTTTCCAAAATTAAATTCAATGGATTGAAGAATAGCATTTCCGACTTCAGTTAAACTTATGAAATTTTGCATGGAATATAATCTGTCGCGAGACCCTCCCATAGAACTCTCTACAATAAGACAATGGGGGCAGGGGGGGGGGTGAAAATTTGAAGTCAGAAAGGGAGGTTTCTGCCTCAGCTGCCAACCCTTTATTCCTCCCCAAAGTATAAATTTTAAAACTTTGTGCTCCACAGACAGGTTTTTATTCAACTTGGCAGCTTCAAATATTCTAGCAAGTACCAATCAGGAAGACATGGGTTCCTTGAATGCTTGAACAGATAAGACTGCTCACCTTTTACCATTTGTTATGTTGATGTTCATCTTCAAAATTTGAACACTAAAATTTAACTTTTACATTGATCCCAAAGATCAAACGAAGTACATTTTAACTAATCTTATCAAATGAATTAACTTTCATTTATAACAGAAACAAACTATTGAAAATATTGCATTTATTGAAAAAATAAAACAATACCTAATAAGCAGTCAGCACACAAGTCTTTATAATAAATTGCAACATTAACCCACCGACGGTTTGGGCCGTGAAAATTTATTTTATTGCAATATAGGATATTTAATAATGTTTATTGATTTGCAAGAATTACCCAATTGATCCCTGAGAATGTTGCTGGTCATATCCTACGTATTTGTTACACCTCAATTGGTTACAATTTTAGTATAGTAAGGGAATCGGTGACTGAGCGATATAAGTGCCTGTATGCAGTGACTAGGAAATGGATCAAACTCCCGCACATATTGCTGTTATTTCTTCTCTCAGCATTGTAATATTTCTTCATGTATTGTCTTGCACTATCTGTCATATTGGGTGACAGTTCACAAGCAAGTCTTGTAGGGCTAAAAATACAAGCTGAAAAATAAATGTGTAATAACAATTGAAAACATTCAATTTATAACAGTAGTAATTTCTTCCATATTTTAGACTATACTGAGAAGCATTCTGTTTACAAAGCAAGGTCTTTTATCCTCTTCTCTACAATGAATATGAACAAAGGGTCACCATTAGTACAGTCGAACCTCGTTATCACGACACCCTGCAGACTTTCTATAAAGTGTCGTCACAAGCGGAGCGACGTCTTAACCGGAATTGCTTCAAAACAGATAATTTAAAGAACATATAATGTAACCAACGCATTTCACGGCTATATTATTCATTTGCCATTTTAAATTAGATTCAATTACTGTCATTTTGTACTATTTAATAAGCCAAGGTAAAAACATTAAGAAAAGATTACTTGCTTTTCATTTTGCACTAAAATATTCTCTTATAAAGGTTTGCTTACTTCTTGATTTACAATTTAAAATTTTTCTGTGTATTTTGTACAAAAAGGCATAATCTTCCTGTTTATCTTCTTCAATAGAAGAAAAGTATTTTTCTACATCAACGCAATGCAAAGCATCTGATTTACTTGAAAGTTCCTCCCCCAACTGTAAAACCCCTTTACTTTTGACCACTATCTGACTGGATCGTGAAAGCAAACTCCTTCTTTTTGAACAATATGACAGCACTCATTTTTAAAAGCTCATTTACAATGATCATTCAACTTCAACATCAGTGAATAGCCATAGTGATTCTCCCCTGCCCTGTCTTCCTAAAGTCTTTCAGACAAATTAAAATCTATGTGCCTCCCTGGAATTTCAGAACCAAAAGTCGAGTTTCAAAAAGGATTCTTTCTTTCTCCTGCTCCCTTTTATCCTTTTCTGAAGTATTGCTGAGTCGAGATTTAATCCTACTAGCAATGTGAATGAAACTTGTCACTCATTTCTTGTGCCTGTCAATGTTGACAATTGTGAAATTCTTTCTGTACTTCAAATCCCTAATTCGCAGAAGTTCCTGTAACGCAACTGTATCTTTCCACCCAGGGGCTGTGGTCGTGTTTCCACCTGTCGCTTTCAAACCTATTGTGCACGCCTTGCTGGCTCGCGATTGTTAAGGCTCGAGGGGGCTGGGGATTTTCTCCAGGAGGTTGATAACACTTGTTACTAATCCATTTTCAGGAATTGCAGGGCAAACTTTTCGTGAAATCTTCATTATTTTACTGAAAGGTTTAAGTTAAAAAAATAAAATAGAGCCTGTTTTAACAATTTGATGTGTCGTCATCAATGGAGTGGTACAATAAATTAGTGTCGTGAATTGCGGAGTTATTTAACATTAAAATTATATGTTGCAAGTTCAGGACTTTGAAAAAGTGACATGTCATCCGGGTGTTGTGAAATCGAGGTTCGACTGTATTATATCCACAACATACAGCCCCAGACGGGTTTTCTTCCTACCCTACATATTAGTTTTATGATTTACTTTTGCATTTTGTAGATTGTTTACTTTTTAAACTATAAAAGATAATTGTTTACAGAACTACTCAGGCAAGATTGGAGGGGGTTTTCTTTCCACCTATGGTATCTAAATAAAAACATACTGGTAATATTTTGAGATTTATGCCAGGTGTATGAATATTATCAGGGGGGAAAAAATCCCCCACCCCAAATAGTTTTATAAATTAGGATGCTAGTTTGAAGAATTAATACCATGCAATCATATTGTTTTGGTACTTATCGGTTACAAGCACTACTTTTATTTGAGCTAAGTATCATTGCTTTACCTACAGATCTCTCATCTCCTCTGCAAGTATAGTAAATTTCATAATCGGGTTTTTTTTCTGCGCGCCTTTAAGCCAACTGTCTTTTTATTTCTTCAAAAATGCACCCCACGCAAATGAAAAAGATGCAGGACTATTCGAAGTTGATGGCACTTGGAGTTATATCTTCTATCAAGTGAGCCCACCAACCCAACAAAATCAAACAGAGGACTACAAACTAGCCAACTTGGAGTTGTAGGGTACATAAAAACTACGAAACTTTGATACCTCCTTCCCCCCCTTATTTATATGCATCGAGCGTCAATTATAGAACACTCATCTATTAAAAAGCAATTTTCAGTCAATACGAATACACCACAACAAAGATTCTTTAAGTGACGTAAAGGTTGCAAATCCAAAAATTTCGACAAATAGAGAACACATTTCATAAGACATGCTTTGTACACAGACAGCAGGAATAATACCATATGATTAGTTTTGTCAACTTATTTTACGAATAAAAACCAAAAGTAATAACATGAATTTTGAAACTTATTATAAATAAATAATGAGAACCGATCCATGCTTGTAAGTAAAACATACAATGAAAACAATATCATTATCATTACCCTTAAAATTTGAATGCAAGACTGTGCATTTGTTTTTACTTTAATAAAGATTTTAAAAACAAGTAAAGATGCGTATACACACGGGAATCGTTCTACGTGTAGTCAACCAAGAAGCACCATATAAGCTAGCTCGCCATTGGTTCCGAAGGACAAATGTATATTTTTATTAGGCTTCGCCTAATGGTAGGTTCAGTAAATTTTATTACTTATTAACCGTAACTTTGATTGAAACTCGGTTGTAAACATGTGCTTTTGTTTATTTCGCAAGAAAAAGTGCAATAGTAATAACGTAAAATTAGCTATTCTGAAATAAGTTTTAACTTGATATGGAAAGCATAAGAGACAGCAAAGATAAAAACTCTGGGACGGCTAAAATAAAATCACAGTATGTTATCTCACAAAAACTTTCTTTCAGCAATATGTTCCTTAGCATCCACTATTAAGCTTTAGCATTATTTTTTGCTAGATAAATTTATTAGTTCCTAAGTCAAAAGGATATTTATAGGCATGAAATTTACCCTTTTTTAAACTCTAAATTTACGTTTTTGAATCTAAAAGTTAAGCTTTCAGCAAAGCTCTTCCGAATAATTGATCACCATATTTAAAGTAGTAAATATATTCAATCACAGGGTTATTTCGGATGTGTTTTATTATTTAATAACGCTCAATGTATAATTATGTCTATATGTAATAGATATATAATAATTAATATAAATCAGAAGTAAAATTTGTGCTTTTAGAATAGATTTGTTTTAAATTTAATAAGACTTTTAAATTAAAGAGACTTTTTCAATTTAACAAGACTTAAAATCCTACTTGTTATTAATGAGGGTGGCCTTTGAAATTGAATGCATGCAGAAGATTTTATTAGTAGACTTGAGCCTTGAACTTATCACTCAATTTCAAAGGGGTGCAGATTGGTACTCACGTCCGTATTCAGACGGCGTGGGGGTGGGTGGGTGTTTTCGTGGGGTTGTTTGATGTTTTTTTGAGGGGCAGGCTCTAGTAGTTTGGGGGGGGGGGGGGTGAATAGGATAATGCTGTATTTTTAATAGATCCACAATGGACCTACCTTACCACAGTGTGGCAGTGGGCTATATTCGTCTGCTGCAGGTTCATTTTATATTCCCCCCCCTGAACTAAATCTGAATTTGACAGGGGTCAATCCAGGTGTCTCTTTTTAGGGTCCCATTTTTGGGAAAAGGCTGATTTTCAAAGCAATTGACAGTTTGGTGTCTGCTTTTTAAGTTATTCTGACATTGTAAAACCCCTTTAATTACGGGTAACGTCAATAAGCGATTTGGCGAAACATTCCTGTGGTACGGGTAACGTCAATAAGCGATTTATTGACGTAATTTACTTTGGCGTACTTGCTATAGCGAAAGTTCATGTAAGAAACTCATGACATATACATAGAAATAAATGTATCGCCGATTATGCAATTTTTGGATACTTTTTATTTTGTGGTCAGACAAACAGATTTGTGAATATATTCTGGTAGTTAAAGGATTAAATTAAATTATAGATATGGCTTAGAACAATTAATTTCCATATTTCTACTACCTACTTTAAAACTGAAAGGAAATTATATTTTGTATTAGTTCTGTTCAAAAACATCTATTTCTTGATCAGAACCATGAAAGTGAGTAGTGATCTTTTATTGTATTTTAATGTAACATAACTATTAATGGGGTAAAAAATTTTAAATTTTGGTTTCTTTTTATAATTATTGTTATTTTTATTATCATTTTTGGTGCCTTATTGCAACAGTATTGTTTGTTTGTCTCATGGAGTGTTACTGCAGCTAAAAATTAAGAAAGGCCTTTTTAATAATACTTTTTATTTTTATAACATATAGGTTTGATGAGTTAAAAAGTGCAAATGTTGAGCTCAATTTAAAAATAAATAGGCTGTTATTTTCATGATTTTTTAATTCCATTTATATTTATAAGATATTAGAGGCTCTATCTCTCATAGTGTAGAAAAAAATGTTAAATGATATAAAAATAAACCTATTTTTAAAAGAATTTAACTTAATTTTATTGATGCAATAAAATATTAAACATATTTTCTGATACTTTAAATTTTTAGATTTCTCGTTCAAGATCATGTTTGGGAACTTGATTTGAATTTTGTTGCTGGAAAAGATCAGAGCAAGATTTCCATTGAGGAAAACAATCAATGCAGTGAACCTCCTCGAAAAAAGCTAAAAGGACAAAACAAGCATCGACCTCGAGAGAAAAGAGCCCCTAAATCAGAGAAACTTTGTTTTAAAATTGGAACTGAAGGATCTTGTCCATTTGGGGAAAGCTGCTGTTATAGTCATAATGTAAAGCTATATTTAGAAAAGAAACCTCCTGATATTGGGCCTTCTTGTTATTTATTTGAAACGTTTGGAAAATGCCCTTACAGTTTTTCTTGTCGATTCGGCTCTCAGCATTTAAAGGATGATAAAAATCTAATTCTTGAAGAAGTTTTAGAAAAATGTAAAGACAAAACCTTTTATGTAAATGTGTTAACTAAGGAGCTACAGAAATCATTACGGCAGAGAAATTATAACTTTAGTAAATCAGATAAAATTTTAAACAAATTCAACAATGCTATGAATAAAAAAGAAGACTTAAACATTGATGATAGTCAAGTGTCTAAAAACGTTGTCCTGGAGGGCACCAATGAAAGCTGTAAAGCAAATGACGACATAACATTAAATTCTGAAAATGATAAAAAAATTGAAGCAACGCAGACTACACCGGCTGATAAAAATGTATCACAAACTTCAAATTTTAATATTAATACTAATATCAAGCAGAATGATAAAATGCAAGTTCAGGAAGATGTTACTCCATTAGAACATGAAGTTAAAAAAGTTTGTACAATTTTTATTATCTATTTACATTTATATTTTTTTACTTTAATTCTTTATACAAAATTTGCTCGATTACAAACGATAATTCAAAGATAAATGATAATTGGCAGCAGGCAATGTTACAATTATGTGGGAAGACATCCCCCTCCCTCCTTCGTAATCATCATCAAAAATCGTCCAAAATTGTGTTTTTAAAACTTCAATTTCAAAAAATTTCCTGGGAAAGCCCCTGAATTCCTCTTTCCCCAAATTTTGCAACAGTAATCTAATGTCAGTTTAGTAGAAAAATTCTTCAGGGAAACTCCACCACTAATATCACTTAATGTTATCAAAGAAAGCCTAAAACTACCATTTTAGGACGTCGGTTTTTGAAAATTTCTTTGGGGAGAACTTGCCTTCACCAGCAAGGATAGCTAAATCTACGTTTTTAGGACTTCAGTTTTGAAAATTTTTCAGGATAGGGCTTTCTTTTCCGAACAGCCTCAAAGCTAAAGTTTCAAAAAACTTCCTAAGCAAAACCCTCGCAAGGAGGAGTTCCTTTCTTCCCCTAACATTGCCAAAGTTAAACTAAAATTGGGTTTTTAGGAATAGTAAATAAAGCCAAAAAAATGGCCCATTAAGAATTTCTCAGTGTTAAATTAATTTATCTTACGTTTTATAAATTCACCCCAATTTTTTAAAAAATTTTATCGTTATTATTAACCTTGAATTAAGATGGATGGCATTTCCTGCTTTGTAAAAATCAAAGATCCAGAGTAAATATATTTAGTTTGGATCTTACCTTTGTGTGTGTCATTCAGAATGCTCGTCAAGGATAAGGAAATCATCCTAGAAGCCCATAATAATAATAGCCCCCCATAGTATATATATATATGCATTGGAGGTTAAAGGCACTAGTGCATTTTCCCTCTGGTACACAGGGGTGAGTAATTATTTTACATGTATTCTTTAATAATTTCAGTGCATATATATATATATATATATATTTACTATATTTATGTATACTTACATTCATCTGTGAAACCCGAAATTTACCCGTTTTATTTTCAAAGCATTTTGTTAATAATAAAATGTATAGGTAAGTTTTAATTCATATTTTCTCTTTCATAGATTGATTTTCAAAATAAATTATATCTGGCTCCACTCACAACTGTAAGTACATTATAAAGTTATATTTTGTATGATTTGGTTGACCACATTTATTAGCTGTGTATTGTAACTTTAGGTTGGCAATTTGCCATTTCGACGTATCTGCAAAGAGTTTGGAGCTGATATCACTTGTTCGGAGATGTCTGTAGCATTGAGTCTTCTTCAGGGTCAGCAGTCTGAGTGGGCTCTTTTGAAAAGGCACTATACTGAAGATATTTTTGGTATTCAGGTGATTGTTAAAGCATTTTAAAAATGTTGTTTTATTAAGTTTGCCTAATTGTCATTGGTTTAAAATTTATTCAAGCAAAAAACAAAAAAACCTTAAAAATTAATTCCTTATAATTAATCAAATCCTTATAATTAATTTGTCATAAATTAACTTAGTAGGCAAAAATTTGTAGCAATAATGCAGTGAAACATTCTATACATCAATCAATGATGTATCTAACACTAGCTTTTAAAAAATTACTGTAAGAATTAATACTTGCAAATTATTCACAAAATGAAATATTATGCATCTGATGTCTTGAGGGAAGGGGATGCTCTTCTGTGTAAAAAAAGTTTCTGATAATGTCAAATTTATTCCTATATTCAACAGTTGTGTGGTGCTCATCCAGACATAATGACCCGATGTAGCCAATTACTCTCTGAAACAGTGTCATTTGACTTCCTTGATTTGAATCTTGGGTGTCCCCTTGATGCCATTTACAAGAAGGTGATTATGAGTTATTTTTAAACATAAGTTTTTATATTATGTTAGATCATTGGTGCAACCAGAATTTTTCACCTTGAGAAAGAGGGTTTATAATAGTCCTTTAGGATGTTTTTTTAATATAGTACTAGGATTGGCTGGTAGTAAAGTTTAAAACCAAGGGTGTTGGGGGGGGGGGGGGGGCAAGTCCCAAATCTCACTCTTTACCCCTGTGTTAGATTAAATGAATATTTATTAAAAGCATGGTACAATTTAAAAGATAACGTCTATTTAAAAATGAAAACTGCTTTCCCTACAGTAAAAACTCATCTATCTGACTTCATATTCAAGTAACTGGAAAGCTCAAGAGTCCAGAAATTCTTCTGATAGTTTTCATTTGCCACTCCCTCAAAAAAAAAAAAGGAGCATTTTGCCTACTCTGTTTGCCCAAAATTGGAGCTTTAATTTCCACTTCCATTTATGTATTTTTGTTTTTCAAGACCAGAAAAGAAACAAATGATGGTTAAAAATGAATAGATAAATAAGTAAAAAATGCGCAAGACGCGTTGGTTCTGGTGGTTCATTCACTCCACGTATCGTAGATGCTTTTCCATGCAATAGTACTTTTCTTTCTGTTTATTCAGATGTTTTACAAAAAAAAAAACTTCATATTATTGTATTTTTTCTTCACATTTCCAAAAGGAAAATTAAGCAAATGAACCAATTTAAGATTAGAAATGTATAATTTACTTAATTGTACACCTGCATGGTATGAATTACTTTTTATTGAAACTTTTTCAATTGTTGTATCACATAATGCTATCTTTCATTTAAATTTATTTTGCAATATTTTATCTATGAAACTCTAGGGTGCTGGTTCTGCTCTTATGAACAGACTAAAGAAGTTGGAAGGTATTGTGTATGGCGTTTCATCGGTGATTGACGTTCCATTAACATTGAAAATGAGAACAGGCATATATGGAAATTGCAATACAGCTCATAATATAGTAAAGAAAATGCAAACTTGGAAAAAACCTGTATCTCTCATAACAGTAAATTTTAATCATTTGAATTTGATCATTTTAATCATTACTTTGATTATTTAAGACAGTTGAAGATGTTGAACTAAAATTAAATTTTCAGATACATGGTCGCTCTAGAGAGCAAAGATACACCAAATGTGCTGATTGGGATTATATTCACACTTTCTGTGACTCGGCAAAGCCCATTCCTGTTCTGGGTAAATTATGTTTTCATAATACATATATATGAATTCTGTGTTTTGCTAAAAAAAGTAAATAATAATAAGTAATTAGTAATAATAATAAGTAATAATGATAAGTAATTATTAGCCAAGTACAGTTTTAAAGGATCTGACTAAAATATTTAATGATAAAAAAATTCTATTAGTAATACAGTATTATAGGAAACCTTATTCAGTTATATATTTCTGGGGCCGTGGTAGCCTAGTGGTTAGCACGTCGGACTTCCACCTGGAAGGTCTCACATTCGATACCCACTGAAGACCACCATGTATACTTGGGGATGTGTGCATGTAAAATCCGTAGACCCCACTACCTCTCCCCGTGCGTAAGCAATCCTAAGGCCTCGGCTAATAGGTAGGGGTCTGGTGGAGAAAAGTTATATATTTCTTAAAAATCTCTTTAATTTGCATTTATATTTTTTAAGTTCTTAGAAATTCCCTTTTCTAACTTAAAAAATATTATTCTCTCTTTTATCTTCCTAAGTAAAATACGATAGATTTTTAGAATATTCATTAAGTTCACAAATCATTGTTAAGAAAAGCCAGCATTAGCCTTTAAGAAAAGTTAGCATAGATATGAGGATACTCTTTGGATTTTGATTTCTTTTTTGAAGCTAAAAAGGTTATATTATATGAAAAAAAAAAGAATAATGATTATCTATTTAAAAAAATAATAAATAAATACTGTTATCGTTTAAGGATTTTCATGTGTAGTTTCACAGCTATAATAGTAGTAATAATAATCGTAATGGAAATTCAATTGCTTGTACTTGGATCACCAAATATGAAAGTTCAATTCATATCATCCTCATGTCACTTCATATATGAAACTTCTCTTACTGTGCCTTTGAGAATAATATTAAAATGTTACAAGTCAACTTTTTTAAAAATCCAAATTATTATTTTTGCAAATGCAGCATTTTACCTAAAGCAATTGCTATCATAGCAATTTAAAAGTGTCTGCTCAAAAATACCTTAGGCATTGAAATGCCCAACGTGCATCTACCCAAAAACATGTTTTCCATGCAAGTCTCAGTTGCAGAAAGTCCTGGGGCACCTCTTGAAAATTCTGCAGCATGTTTCCTCCAATTAAAAAAAAAAATCACAGAAAGCATAAAAAATATTACGTTATAAAAATATTAAAAACAAACGTGAATAATTGGTCTTATTCTTAATTTTATAACTTTGTTTACTAAATTTAAGATGGAGATTGAAGCAAGGTAGATAGGGAATGCCTATACTCAATTTCTGGAGAGAATTAGGTATTTGAATAATACTTTATAAAAAGTTGCTCTAAATGGAAAACGGTAACATATTTGCCCTGGTGCTGGAAATAACTTCATTTTAGTCCCCCCACCCTCATGTTTTGTTCCCCCAATATTTTCCTTATTATCTAAACAAATTGTTTTCTTTAAACAATGATTTCAGGTAATGGTGATATTTTATCTTATGAAGACTATAACCTACGAATGAAAGAAAGTGGTGTACATGGTGCGATGATTGCAAGGTAAGAAAATAACTATTTGTAAGGGAGAGAAGTTGCTTGCAGTGAGACAGTTTTTTAAAAAACATAAATTAATAGCTCAACATAATCAAGTACAAAAAAAATTTACATATTGGCTGTTGAAATCTGTTTATTGGGTATAATCTTTTGCACAAAATTTGTTAATGCCTGTTAGCAGAAACTAAATGGGGAAAAATGTTATATTCCTATCAGAATTTGTTTTAATATACATACAGGGCTCGACGCACTTTGGAGTCTTCAAAATAGTGAAAAAAGTGACCACAGCTTTTTAAAAAGTGACCAAAATAGTGACCATTAAAATGTAAACTTGTGTGTGTTTTTTCATTTAAACTAAATACAACTTGAAAAAGAGCAGTTTTGACATCTTTTGAAAACTAAACCTGAATAAATAGAGCTTTTACCCAACTTAAAATTTAAAAAAATCATAGCCTATTCAAAAATACGAATTTTTATACCTGTAACTATCTTCATAAATACCTTTTTCAAAACCTATTAATGGCTAAGAGTGAGAGAGACAAAAGTTATTTCTTTTAATTAATTTCTTTCTCAAATTGTTACTTATTTAAAAACATAAATGAATAAATATTTATTCAAATTGGCAGAAATTTCAAATTTTAATTTATGCTCAACATTGAATAAAATTTATTTTGCAAATGCTCGTTTTTAAATATTTTTTATACTTGTTTAAAGATTAGAAAATTCCACTTGAAATAAATCTAAATTTGATATTTTATCAAAATTATTCAGACTGAAATTACTGTGTTAATCTTCTGTACCATTGTAGGAAACAAACCGTTTGATTATTTGATACTGTTTTTGTAATTTCATGGTAGTAATAAAATCCAAGAAAAATTCCATGATTTTATATTTTTAGTTGTGATAAGTTTAGTTGGGATTTTATAATTTTAGTTACACAGTATAACTGTCATACATAATGACAGTATGAGTGGTACAATCAGAAAAATTCTTTACGGGGGGTGCACTATTTTTTTTCCTACCTGAACTTTGTGCAATTCCCTTTTTTTTTGGGGGGGGGGAGGGATGGAAATAAAAAGAGGTCATAATGTAATTTTCTGAGCAATATATATAATCTGCAACTGCTAAGAATTTTTCAGATCTAAAGTTTTTTTAAGAATTTAGATTTCCCCCTCCCCTGCATCATTATTTAATGATTTCTTGACAAGAATATAACTTTATTTCCTCAAAATTGCGTATTGTCTTTTCTTTGAGAAATCCCGTCCAAAAATTTTCTTTTGTGATTGTGACAGTTAGTTCGGGAGTGGGAGGGGGGGATGAAAGAAAAGAGAAATTAAGCTAATTTTCTGAGTGATATAATGTGCAACTGCTAAAAATTTTTAGTTTCTATTCTAATTTAAATATCGCTTAATTTTCTTAGGATTTGCTCTTCTCGAGTAAAAAAAATTAAAAACAATTAAAATTATCATTCTAGATTGGGGGAGAGGTCACGGGCCCTCTAGGAATCCCCTTCTGGTTGCACCACACTGCAATATCAAACCTTAACTTCGGCACACTCGGGGCCAGCGTCACGCCGAATTTCAAAATACGACCAAAAATGGCGGACTTACAGGACCAAAAATGGCAGACTTACAGAACCAAAAATGGCAGATACGCGAAGCTTCAACCCTGGCACACGTATTTTTATGAAAAATTGCAATGTTTTCTTAGCTCATAGACAGAGAAAGTAACTTTTTTTAGTTGCTTTGCCAGAAAAAGGGCAAAAAAGTGAAAATAGTGACCAACTTTTTAAAAAAAGTGAAAATAGTGACCAATTTTTGGAAAAGTGACTAAAAGTGACCAATGCAAAAAAAGTGACTTTTAGTGAAAAAAGTGACTCGCACCGACCCCTGTACATATCAGGAACACAGTAAGACATTGCTAATTTTTCTATTAAAAAGGAATATCATCCAAATGCTAAACACTTATAATGCTTTATTACTCATAAGGTTTTGTGAAATATTCATTTTCCAATCTTAAAGTCACAAACATTTATAAGGCACTTCATATTCACAGGATATGCCGCTTCAAAATGGGCACCTAAGTTTTTGTGTACATGGGTGTTGGATGAGGCAGAACAATATCAATGAGTACATTACAATAAAATGTACATTAATATTATTGAATGAACATATAATGATACACACTCTATTGATTAAAGAAAAAATCATTAAAATTGATTCACTTGCTCAAAAGTTATGGATGAGAAAACCAAAAAATGACCACATATCTACCCATAACTTTTTTCTAATTATTGAATACGGTCAAACAAAAATATGGGACCTATGGGAAAGCCCCCTCGATTGATTTTAAAAAATCATGAAAATCGTTTCACCCAATGAGAAGTTAGGAGTTGACAAACAAACAAAAAAGACATACATACAGTTTGAATGTATAACCTCCTTCCTTTGTGGAGTTGGTTAAAAAATAACAAACTATGCATTTTAAAATTGTTGACATATAACAATAATACATGCAGACAATAAATAAATATTACAATTATTCAATTTATAAATAAATTAATAAAATCTAAAATTGAACATGTAATTAATGCAAGCTAAGAGAAAATGAAATAAAGACAATACAACATAGTTTAATATTTGAAAATATTAAATTGTGTTATTATTAATGATGTATTATTGTTAACTGAAATTGTTAATATTTTCTTGGTGGCATTTAAAAAAAAAAAATAAAGTGGCTAATTAATCTGCAAGCCAGATAAATCTGCAGCTCTCGCTGCCGTGCTGCGCGATTTCTGCTACCGGGATCCGGTGGTGACACAACACTTGGCTACATTAGGAGTTACAGTCACTCGGTTAGAGTTATGCGGATGTCCGCCAAAAAAAAAAAAAAAATGGTTACAGTGAAAGACAACTGCATCAGGTATTGCCTTTAAAATGTTCGTAAGTGGTAAAAGTTGACAAGTAAGAAATTTCGCTGAATAAAACTGGATAAAATGAAATAACATCAATGATGCATGTTGCTTGATCGACCTTTTTTAAATCTAGACTTTAAATTGAAGTAATAATTTCATTATTACAATAAAATAATGATGAGATTGAGAAGAAAGCTAACTAGTCAAGAGCAATGTAAAGTCGACAGAGAAACCTAAAAAGTGACGTCAGGGACTAATGCATTAAGCTCCACCCGGTTTTTGCTCTTGGGATTTTTAAAAATTAATTAAAAATCGATAATTTGTTTTCTGAGTCTGCTGCTGATGAATTTTAGATTTTTTTTATTGTCTTAACCATATTTAGCAGTCAAAATAGGAACATTCGTCAGGTCGAAACTTCCCTATTGTACTACCTAAAATGCGTAAATATTATAAGACTCTTATTTGAAGTTTTATTAATATTTTAACATGATAAACGCGAGAAATTTTTTGATAAATGATTAAAATGGTTCTTAGTTCTCATTAAGTGCTTTTAATATGTAGTAGATTGGGGAAGGGGGGATTGCATGCATTATTGTAGCCTTGAAAATTGATCCTTATGGAGATGGTCACTTTATAGAGGTATTCATAATAGAATTTTTCTGTGTTGCAGTATAATTAATTTTCTTTTAATATATATCAAGAATATTCATATTTTATTTGCTTTTCAAAAAAACTTTAATCCTGAGGTGTACTAATTTATTATTATTGTTATAATTGACGAGTTATTTTTATTTTCAAAGATTTATTGTATATTTTACATTAATCTGAAAATATTTTGTAAGTATTCATATGAATGTTATTTTCAACCATTTTTAGAGGAGCACTCATCAAGCCTTGGATCTTTAAGGAAATAAAAGAACAGAATCATTGGGACATATCATCTTCTGAAAGATTTGATATTTTAAAGAAATACTCTAATTATGGTTTAGAGCACTGGGGATCTGATACTGAGGTATGAAACGACATTATGTCTACTATGTATGTGTTTTTATTCAAGATATTTAGATTTTTTTTTCTGTGAGTACATGATACTCATACAACCCTAGCATAAAAATTTATTTCAAAAAAAAAAAAGAAAGAATGAAAAGTTGTTTTTTTTTTTTTTTTTTAGTTGTTACTTTGTATTCTACCACATGCATTATTGTAGTTCTCTAGAGTTAACTTCAAAACTTTTTATTGGTATCTGTACAAAGCAGTAGCCTATTAGTTAAATTGTAGGAAATACAGAGTACACTAATACCAAATGTGGTGAAACTCAATTATTGTGAGTCCAGATTTCACAAGAATAGGGGTTTAATGAGAGAAATTTAAATAAATTGTTTATTTAATGTTTGGACTTCAGTATGTAAAATGAGGTCAGCATCATCAGGATTTTGTAAAAGGGCCTTGAAACGTCGATGTTGCAAAGGAGTTACTTGAATTAAGTTGGACTATTTTGGGAATAATTTTCATTACGTGTCCAAGTGGTAGTACTTAACCTTACAAAACCTTCCTGGGGGATAATGCAGTGATACGACATAAAATCTGGAAGTGGCCCATCCTTTATACAGAGAGCAATAAAACCATTCACGTTTCACACCATTGTTGGTGCCCCATCAGTGATTATCGCAGACAGTATATGGAGAGGCATATTTATCGAACTTGCAAATGTTATAAATGGCAAATATTCATAGTTATATGGCTCCTTATTCGAATACTCTAGATTCTATCATTGGATTCAAGCAGCGGGCACACCTAGACTGATCAACAAGCGCCATTGTGCCTGCGGGCATTGGGTTGGAGACCCCTACTCTAACTGATACTCTTTAAGAGTCGGAATATCAAGGAAGGCTAGGTCCACACAGCAAGAGTTAGTTAGGCTGGGCTGGCGCCCAGGGAATCCATCTCGCAGCGGTAATGAGCATTCGTCGTTCTTCACTTCCATGTGCCTGTCCATTCTAGGCAGAGGGCAACCCTAAGGCCTCGTGCTAACAGGGGAGAGGGATGGAGTAAAGAACTATGTTGAAGTTATTTAATGTATATTTTATTACATTAAAATACTCGGCTAGTATTATTTCTAAAGTTTTTTCCTTTACATAAAAGTAATTTACTTATGTTTCTAAAAACCATATTCTGCGTTCTTTATGTTATAGATATAAGTGTATAAAAACTTATATTATATGGAAATGAAAATGCAAAAAATAACAAATGATTTAAATGAGCATCTTGCAAATGGCAAAATTTATTGAATGTGTATTTAGTAGTGTAGCTGGAGGATTGGCTAGAAAAATGGATTTGATTCTCGGAATTTTAATATTTCGGTGTTGGCTTGGATTTAACTGACTAGATGAATTTAGAATTGTTTTTATTGCCAGAAATTTTGGTTAAGAGCTGATTATTTTATTTCGGGTAAGGAGTCTGCTAGTGTGTCACTTTTAGCCTGCGGCATGGACAAGACCCTAGTAATATTTTGTATATTTTTTGGGGTTTAATGCTGTTAGTAATAACCCCCCCCCCCCCCCATCTTTAAAGTTTGGACTCTTTTCTTTTTTTCTCTCCCTTATAAAGTTATTTAAAATTTTAAAATTTGATATCTTATCTATATATAGTCAATCCCCAATAACTCTAATTTTTTAACAGTTCCTGATACCTTTGCATTCAATTTCATGTTATTTATTCTTCGTATCTGAAAGTGTAATTCTTTTAATTTGAAGCTTTTCCAATGACTAGAAATTTGATAGTTAAAATAACACAATAAACCGATTTTACAAGAAACTAGGTGTAACATTCTTTCACCTTCGCTGGCAATTTCTGCACAATGAACTCCAAAAGACAAAAAACCTGTTGAGACTGTGGCATAAAAGAGTAACACATGTGAAAATGTGTAGCTTGTTTCTTTTTGTTGTTTTGTTTGCACTTAGTAATGTCAATCAGTCATGTCAACACAACAGGTATTGTGCCTTGATACAAAGGAAGGTGTAACTATTCTCAATAAAGTATTCATAAAGAAAGTACATATATATTATATATATATATATCTATAACAATGTGCTCTTTGTCAAAGTAAAAAGTAAGCTTATACTGGATAAAAATACTACATTTTTTAGTAACAAACATGATTAAGTATTTCTTCTGATATGTTGTACTTATTTTTCTCCCCCCAGGGAGTTGAAAAAACTAGACGTTTTATGCTTGAATGGTTGTCATTTCTGCACAGGTAAGATTTTCTTTTTGTAATACATACTTCCCATTTTTAAAGATAATGTTTTGTCTCAAC
The DNA here is from genome assembly GCA_038502835.1 of Octonoba sinensis. Lineage (NCBI taxonomy): Eukaryota > Metazoa > Arthropoda > Arachnida > Araneae > Uloboridae > Octonoba > Octonoba sinensis. The sequence goes on from CM076604.1 coordinate 71,434,303, forward strand.
TGTTTCAGACTTCAGCATTAATGTATTAAAATTGGTATAATCTGTTTTGAGTAATTAATAAATAAATTATCAAAAATTAGAGCATTTTCCACAGCAGGTAATTTTTACCAAAACATTTAGTTTCATTTAATAATTGCAAGCATCTGAAATAAGCCATTAAATATTTTGTTTGTGCTAGTTAACCCACTTGACATGCTCTTTTATAACTAACCTTTTTCAACTATTTCTCTTTAAGTGTTTACAGAAATCAGATTGGAACATGAAAAGTTGCTCAGATGTAGGTAGAGTGAGATCTATTTAAACGAAATGCTGAGGAATAGACAAAAACATTCCATATTAGACAGGTTTCTGTCTCATTAGGGGATGTGGGGGCCCACTTCTTAAAAGTAAAGTAAAAGAAAAAAGAATTTTGCTTACGAATTGAAAACAAGAATAATCCTCAAGAAAGAAATAGCATTTATTCAAACAAATGAAAAGATTTCCTAAAGCATTTCAAAAATATATATTTCAGGTTATTTTTGCAAATAATCATGCATGGCTTTCAACAACATCACTGTTATTTTCTAGTTATTTTTGCCTTAGTTACTAACCCTAGTAGTTCTGCATCGATTTTCCCAGATCATGATTGAAAGTAGTTGGTGGGAGCCAAGACTGAAAAAATTGTATGACTGCCAATGCAAAGACGGAACGAGGAGGGACATCGTAACCTATAGGAATTTTTGCACTTGATATATATATTGGAAGTTAACAAAACTACCCCCGCCCCCCTCTTGGTTGCGCCCACTGTTCAAATGTAATCATCCGGGTTCGGTGAATTTTTTACACCAATCTGTGATTGTCAGAATCGTTAAACTAATCCACTCCCATCACCATTTGTTTTTGGCTGTTTGATCATCAGAATCGCTACTTCTGATTTTTAGAATAGTATCTAAATTCATTTTTCCAATACCTACCTGTACCAGCACAGCACGTGCATACCCGACAAGGCGATTCAAAGTCAACAAGCTCTTGTAGTTGCCAGATTTAAGCTTTTGAAATTACAATGGCAGCCATGAGGCTAAGTTGTAGCATGTGACGCCACAATCGGTGTTCATTGTCTGAACCAGCTTCACCCGAGCTCTGAAGTGGTCAATGCGCAGCTCTCGGCAACGTATCTTTGCAAATGAACGCACATTGACCACAGCGAACGCAAAAAGCGATACAAAATTAATAAAAAAAAGAAAAATGACTCCGTCTCTGTGGAGGAGTCAAATGATTGGAAATTCTTTCCGTGCAAGTCTTCGTTTTAGAAATTACTCTGGAAATCTGTCCCAAGACGGAAGCAGTTTCACCCATGTACCAGATGCGATTTTTTTTCCAACCTTTTTGGACTTGGCAGTTTCTTCTCCTTGAAAGCTTTCAATTGACGTGTAGAGAGCAAGGGTATGGGAATTTATAATAAAATTTTGTTTTAGTACATTATAAATTCACATTCTGTCTCTCTCTCTACATGTCAACTAAACACTTTTAAAGCTGAAATAAGGACATTTTCAAAAAGGGGAGTTAACAGATTTGTGCATTGAAAAGCTCAGATGACACGGGCTAAAATTCAGAGCCGGGTGGCAAGATTTTGCCCAAATTTCTCGGATCACTTTCTTGAAAACAGACTGGACAGAAGGCTTTCACCTAGGAAAAGATTCAAAACTTTTCAGTGAAATCGGAAAAAGTCGCTCTTTTTTTTTGCATTTGTATATTAAGTTACCATTATTTTTTTTCAAATTGGGTGTGAGTTATATGTAGATATTTATGTTAATAATCAATTAATACATATCTTTAAAGTGAAGACTTATGACCAATGGATATAATTATTTTTCGCAAATAAGTTTTTCCCGCTTCATCCCTTTTCTATTTTTTTTACGCCACCTCCAAAGTGAAATGCAGAATCTTTTCTCACTCTTTTTGCATCCTTGACCGAAATAAAATTTTCACTTTCAAAATATTTAATATTAGTCTCTAAAGTGTGGATGAATGTGTTTTGATATTATTTCAAAAATGCTTTATTATGCTCATAGAAACAAATTTCCAAAACATTAAATACTAATGTACTCCTTTTATACCAACAAGGGGGCTTATAGAATTTCCTACCTGAGAGAACCTTTGGTTTTAAACCATATTTCCAATCCTAGTATTGTTGTATATATGTATGTAAAGACTGTTTTGAACAACCACCCCTGAGAAGAAATTTTTGGCTAATCCACTGTATACCATTTTAGTTAAAATAGATTATATATATTTGGATAGGATTTTAAAACTTTTATAATGTGGGAACCTATGAAAGGGTGAAAACAATTTTAATGTGGGAATACACAAAAGTCGTTATTATATTGATTTGTTTTCTCCTCAAAATTTGTAATCCCCTCCATATATAATGCTTGCAGGGGATCTTCAATGAATTCAATTCATTCTTGAATTTCAGACCCCAATTAAATATGTAATGTACTTCATTTGTTCCAAGAATCCATTGGTATTGTTTTTTTCTTCCTAAAACAGTAAATTATTTTATTTATTTACTGTAGATATATTCCTGTGGGAATATTAGAACAAGTTCCACAACACATTAATGAACGACCTCCAGCTTACATTGGACGTGATGACCTGGAGACATTAATGGCTAGTCCAAGCTGTCGTGATTGGGTTAAAATAAGGTATTTTTAATACTTATTTTTGGAAGAAAAAAACATTAACTAAATTATAAATTGTTATACATTTCAGACAAGAAAGGGAAGAAAAAACAAATAAATTGAGAAATATTAGCATCAAACTTGTATGAAGTAGTTGTAAATGCAAAAATTTTCCCCACTGAGATTTTTAAAAAAATTATTTTTATAATAAAAAATAATTTTTAATCCGTGCCGAATCAATTTCACTAGCCTTTGTATGATATATATGCATTATTCTCTGAGTAACCAAAACATTCATTTTGAAATTATTTCTATCAGTGCCAAATCAATTTGACTAATGTTTGTATGATATCTATACATATCTCTCTATGAGTAACTGAAACATTCATTTTGACAACTTTTGTCTGGATGTCTCTGTGTGTATTTCAAATAACCAAAAAATGGTTAGTTGGAAAATCTTGAAATTTTGTATGTAGACCTTGTACATCTAGTAACATTTCTTGGTTGTCATCAGTTGTTCGTGCAGACAATACATTCGTATGTATTTAGCTGTAGAATATTAAAATTTGTTATTTAGGATTTCTATTGCATTGTTATTGTGGTTTTTTTTTTTTTTTTTTTTTTTTTTTGGTTGCAGTTGAATGCTCCAAAAATGAACTTGACTCATTTTTGTATCAAATTATTTTCTCTTACGGGACCCAATTCATCTACTTAGTTAAGAGAATACTTTGACACATATGTCCCATTATATCTTCTTATTGTGCTTTTTTTTTTAATTTATAATCACAAAATGTTTCAATTTTTAGATTTTGATGCAAAATTTTATTTTTAAAAAATATGTAATCTAATAGGCATAGAAATTAGTCATTTGGTGTCCACATATTTTTTATCTGCAGATGAAATGTTTTATGCTTGATATTAGTTTGCAATTCAATTTTATGCAGATTTTGTTTGATCACTTGTTTTTATACAATCATTATAATTGTTATTTTGTAAATATTAAAATTTTACCTTCAAATTTTGAATTTAATCTTTGCAAAATTTAAACATTATGACTAAAGCACGCAGCTGATGAATGTAGGATAAAATAACATATAATCCAATTGTTTAATGTTGCGTTTTTTACAAACATTTAAATTTTTAAATGATCTTTTTCAGTGAAATGCTGTTGGGACCTGTTCCAGAACACTTTGTTTTCCTACCAAAACATAAAGCCAATGCTTACAAATAATTATGTAAATACTGTATTTACCAAATAAAGTTTTTGAAATACAGAAATTTTGAACATTAAATATTAATTTGTTACGTATGTCAGAAATTATCTCTCTAAATCGGTGCTTTCCAAACTGGGTGTTTGCGAGATTGTACAACGAATGAAGAGCTTATGACAGAGCTGCCAAGTGTTCCGAATTATCCAGATTCGTCCCAATTTTTTTACCGTGTTCCGAAAATACGATTCTTTCCACCAAAATCCGATTTTTTTTGGGGAAGAAAGAATTATTGTACCCTTTTTCCCCCCTCTTTTGCTGTGATGAAACAGCTATGCCTTTCGCACTAAAACGCAAATTCTGCTGTTTTATGTGCTAAAACGGCGATGTTTTAAGAAAAACTGCACTAAATGGAGAAAATACTTCTAATTACCGATTTTTGTTTTTTTACGCATTTCTGAAATCCAACTGCATCCGCTTCAGTAAAAACAATCTAATTTTTTTACTACATATTTCGACAACTTAGACGTCAATAATTTTGTGTTCACCATTATTTTTGTTCTTTTATTTTTTAGTTTTGTAATAGAGGACTTAACGCACCCTATTTGGAAATTGCAATCGAGGTGCATCTGAGTTCATTCAAACCGACACTTTGTAAGAATTCACCTTAATTTTTAGCAGGCTTTATATTTGGTTAATGAAGAATTTGGAAAATGAAATTGATCTAAAAAGTTGTTAAAAGCATTTGGATGGTGTTAGAGTCTGCAAATCAGGGGATCCTATACTGGAGAGATTTGGTTACAGCTGATTTGCGAGTTACCACAATTCAGAGGTTTCAGACATTTTATTTAGTCTCTTAAAATGTTGGCAACCATGTCAGTTATTGTGTTTGTTAAATATTGTAGAGCCTCATTAATGTTATAGTTCTAAAAATATTTACTCAAAATAGTTTTTGCTTTTCCACTTTTTATATATTTTCATACGTATTTTAAAATATACTTATATCTACTTAAGTAAGAGTTTTTTCTTTCATGTCAAGTACTCATATGATATGTTTATGAAATAAAAAATATTAAGGGACTTTCTAAATCTAACTAACAAAAGGTTACATTCTAAACTGAGAAAAATATTTTTTAAGCAGACCATGAGAAAAACCATGCATAGCGAAAGGCTCAATCATTAGTAGAAGTTTTTTTTACACATGTGTTCCTATTTTTTCCCCGAAGTGTTCCTATTTTTTGTCTCCCAGGGTTGGCAGGTATGTTATGATAAAATAATATCAAACATCCTTTTACTGAAAAAATAAATGAACTTTGTGCACAAGTAAAAATGAAAAACAATTAAACACGTTAAGAGCACAAATGAGCATTAAAATGCGGACATTGGCTTCATTTGGATGTTTTTGCATGAAGCTCCACTTCTGCATTGAAAAAGGGATTCCAAGCAATCCCGAAACATATGTCTGCATTTTAATGCTCATTTGTGCTCTTAACGTGTTTAATTGTTTTTCATCCTTTTACTGGTTCAGTCTAATCATAGATCACATAGTAACCCCGTGACCGATATGTTGATTTCGGCAATTTGTGCATATAACTTCCAGTTATGGCGCTAGATGTCTCTGTACTGTTGCTATACATTGTCGCTCTCTATAGGTTTCTTGTTTTAACTAGTTCTTTGAGCAGCGACATTGCGCCATGGTACATTTCCTTCAGTGTACTTCTTTCTTTCATTCGTGACACACCCCCATCATTTTACCTGCTTCAAAGTGACATATTTATGCCATAAATTTTACGGAACTAATCCGCTATGGCTAAATTTATTGTCAGAAAGACACTTTGGCAGTTTATAAAGCAACAGTCAAGTGGTGTGTCTGAAACTTCAGTAGTTACTGAACAACAATTAAATAGTGTTTTTAAAACGTCTGTTTATTCCTTGCAAATATGCAGTAGCAAGAACACGAAAGTGAGAATCTGTAAGGAAGAACACATAAAAATAGGATTTACGTGGTGTGGAGTTAAAGAATGTCCAACACTGGAGTGCGTGATTTGTGAAGAGAAACTTTCCAATGCAAGCATGGCACCAAATAAGTTGCTACGCCATATTTCAACAAAACACAAGCTAGTGAACAACATGTTAGTCTACAAGTTAAAGATGTAAATATCCTTACCGCTACAGACAAAATAACAACCTTAAGAGATAAAGTCGTGGTATGGTTGAGAAAAACAATTTTGACATGTTTCCATTAATATCTAAACGTGCAGTTAGTAATGAAACAACCATTGGTTCATGACCATTTACTGCAATTGAAAGATAGGTTGGATGGTTATTTTCCAACATTAGATATAAACCAGTATGACTGCATAAGAAACCTTTTTGCGCTTTCCAGCAATTGTGAACTTCAATTTGCTGAAGAAGAGGAACTAAGTTTCATTAATCAGATTTGGGCAACTTCTGAATTTCTATTCGGCATGATTATCCTCACCTAAGTGGGAGGGGACTCTTCATTTTGCTGCAGTTTTCTACAACATATTTGTGTGAAACTGCATTTTCTGTGAGGACTAATACAAAAACGGTTAAACGTAGTAATTTGAGAAAGTTAGATGAGGAAATGCGTGTGAATTTGTCTTACATCCGACCTAATATAAAACGGATTTGTAATGGTTGTCAAGCCCATGTGAGCCATTGAATTCTTGATAGTATTGGAAAATTTCTTATCTGTGAAAAAAGTGTTTAATCTATTAATCATACTGTACTTCCAATTCGCATATGAAATAATTAGTGCTTTAAAATACCATTTGTTATGATAAAATCAAATCTGTTTTATTAGTATCAATGAAAGGGTGCCTCGTTAAATTGTATGTACTGGAAGAGCGTCGCCATCAGGGAAAGTTTGGGAAGCTCTGCTCTAAATATTAGGCAGGATAGGTATTTTAGTAACCATCAAAATATTTTAGCTTTGAACACATGGAGATGTATGTTATGTATATATTATTGCAGGACTATCAATAAAAGTGTTAACTGCCCCATAAAGATAAAAGATTAACACCGAGGGTCAATACAGGTTTATTTTTAGGGTCTCATTTTTGTTGGGGAAAAAATATTTTTGTTAAAGAATATGACCATGGAAATTTTTTTAAGTAGGTCTTTTTCTGTGCAATAAAACTTTGTAAAAGGACTTTTTTTTTTAATTTTGTGAAGGGGACTATTCATAAATGGTCCCCTTCATAAATGGTGTCACACCTTTTTCAATATATTTGCCCCCCCCCCCCCCTTTGTCATTAAGTGTCACACTTCAACATACCCATCTACCCTCCTTTGTCTCATGTCGCACTATATTACATTAGCATAAAATAATTTTAATTTGCTGATTTTAAATGTTTTTATAGAAATCGAAATGTACAATGTCGCACTTCTTGTTACCTCTTTCCTTGTCACAAACTGTCACATTTTCTTGAACCCCATTTATGAATGACCCCAAGAGGCTGAATTTGACTTTTCTGAAAGGGATCTTATTTATGAATTTGGATTTTGTGAAGGGACCTTTTTAATGAATTTGCTGCAATTAATCTTAAAATTATTAATTAATGCATATAAATATTTAATTAATTTGTATTCCTTATTCAGGGTGCGTACACTATTCTCTGAGTAAAAATCAAGCACTTTCCAGGACTCTTCATAGCAAAAATCATGTAAATCTTACCACTTCGAATACCAGAAAGATTTCCTTAATACTATTTAATTTAGAGCACTCTAACTGTAATAAAATAACTTCATATTCAATACTATAAAAATTTATTAGATCGCACATTAATGAGATTTATGTGTTCTATCGGCTGTGTATGTAACGAGCCATAGCTTTATTGCTTGTCAGGTCAGACATGTGCCTCACTAAGAAAAAAATACTGAAAAATAACGACATAACACTTTGTAAAAGCTTATATACGGAAAAATCACATGTCTGCAGTTAGAAATTTGAAGAAAGGTGAATTTTCCTGTTGATAAGTTGTAAAGAAATAGTAAAACTGAGAAAATCAAGGACTTTCCAGACATTTTTGGACATTATTCCAAATTTCCAGGACTTTCAAGGCCTTGAAAAAAAAATTATGTAATCCAAGGACTTTCAAGGTTTTCCAGGCCGCGTACGCACCCTGCTTATTACACCTTAATTTTGAAAAGCTGCTTTGACTTTGAAATAATGATTTGTCAAATTAATGATGCATTATAAAACTACAACTGATATAGAAACCTAAGTATACGATTTTCCCACCATTAATATAAAACACATATGCTTGACATAAATTTGCATTTACAGGGCTAAAGTTCCGGGCGGGATGGTGGGATTCCCTCCAAATTTCTCAGATCTCCTCAAAAACAGATTGGCTGAAAAGGCCCGCCCATGAAAGATTCGAAAATTTTCGATGAAAACGCAAAAATTCATTTTCCCCCCTTCACTTGTTAAGTTACTGATCTTATTTTTAATAATAATAATCAGGTGTGAATTGTATGCAAATTATGGTTTAAATAAGAAAGCATATAATAGAACTGAGCAAGTTTATTTCTTTCAATTTCATGCAATATTTAGGCGATATGTATTTTAATATACAGAAATTTGGTACAAAATATTGTACATGGTTAAATTATTTTCATTGTTTTGTTGTTCATCACTTAATACATTTATATATTTAGAAAAAGATTGTTTAGCAACCATGCTATTTGTCTGAACTGACAAACATGTTTGAGAAATAGGACACTTAACTGGTCAATTAAAAAAAATTAGGAGAAGTTTTAAAAATCGCGGAAATCATCGCAGGAATTTGTGGCGCAACAAACTTACAACCCTAATAATGATCGATTATCATATATTCTTTAAAGTAAAAAAAACTCATTTTCCCAAAAAGTTTTTGGCTCTTCAACTTTTTTCTTTTACAGTAACAAAATTCTTTGGAAAATGTTTACTTTGTATACAAAGACAAGATTAATTAATGCAGATTTCACTTCCCTATGAATGAGACCTACTAAACTATAGAATACTGATTTCCTTTTATTCTTACATTGTACTTATGAAGTAAAATGGAGCAATTGTTTTGCTTGCTTAACAGAAATTAAAGTTTTTTCTTCAAAATTTTTAACATCAGTCTCAAGTGTGGATGAATATTTTCTGATATTATTTTAACTTAAACATTTCAGTATGTTATGCTTGTGGAAAAACATCGCCAAAAACATTAAAGGAAGGTAATCTGCGTGAGAATCCTTATTTTTAAGATCTTGTCAATCCTACTATGGTTATATAGCTCTATAATGACCCCTTTAGGGAGAAAATTCTGGTCATGCCACTGTATAGTATTCTACTAAATGTAGAGTTAATACTTGGCTACGATTTGAAAATAAGGATGTAACAAATAGTGGTTTGGCTGAATACCGAATATTCGGTAAAAAATCACTTAAGAATTCTTATAATTGTTTTTGTTTGCTAACAGTTCTTATATATGTTTTTTTAATGGCATAAAATATTTTATTTCTAATTTCAGCATTCTATACTTTAACTTAGGAGCGATTTTAAGGTATTGTAAAAGAATCTCTTATTTATTTTCGACTTATTCCAGTTCAAAAATTTTAGATCTTCATTTTTATTGCAAATCACTTCTAGAATATGCTTCTACATTTTTACACTTTTACGTTAAAAAAATTCTTGAAATACCAAGTATATTAAATCATTTTTCAAAGTATTTAAACTATAATTATTGTTTTGTACCTAAAACTTGAGAACCAGTCCTGCTTTTTAATTCAATTTTTTGAATGCACATTTTATTAATTTTACATACATCAAAAATCTTCAAAAACCCCTGCTTAACCGGGGAATGGCCTAAAGATGTATAACATATAATGATATGTTTAGGATATTAATTTGCATATTTTCAAAATTTATCAATTTCATTTCTGGAATTAAAATTTAAAGTTTATTTTTAAATTAGGAGATTACTCATTTTTTTTCAACAAGAGTAAAAAACATTTAACCCTGTTTTACATTTCCATGTATGATAAAAAATTTTGTTTGGCAGCATTACAAAACCGAACAATTAAACACAGATTTTAACAAAAGTTATTTTTATTTTATTACGATTATTTTCCTACATGTGCATGTATAAAATAATTCGACTCAAAATAAAATTATATGTAACTTATAGAGCTATTCAATAATAATTTTAAAATAAAACTCAATTCACCTTTTTTCTTTACTGTTACTACTATTCTACGCAAGTAGCTGCACACATAAGAATTTTAAAAAGTGCATTAAGCCTATAGTTTTAGGAAAATATTTGTAAGTTAAACACAGGTATATCACGAAGTATTTTATGCTTCTCAAATTCTGTACAAATTAAAACATAATATTTTAATGCCCTATTTTATGTAATGAATTATTAATATACACATTTTAAGTATATAAGATGGTTTGCAAATATTTTTTTATACATTAACACGTTGACTGCCAACACGCTAACTTCCAGCACCTTTCCCAGTTTCAGGGTCTCCACATGATAGTTTAATTTAATCACATTACATTGTTCAAAGCGTGTTTTCTTCAGAACAATAATAATTTCCCTAAATGTACAGTAAAACCTCTCAATAAGGGACACTAAGAGGACTTTTTATTTTGTCCCTTAAATAGAGGTGTCCCTTCCTCGGAGGTTCATAAATTGATACATACACATACAGTGTATGAACTAAGTTTAACTTTTTAATAATAAACATGTGTCACCATTTAGGCTTAAATGCTGAAAATGGCTCATGCATACAAAATAAGTCGAAATCATTGAAATTAAAAATTTTTTCAATGAAAAACTAAAATTTTAGCATAAATATCGTATTAGCAATGTTTTGGAACTTACACAAATTTATTTGAAGTAATCTGTTTGATGGGTTTGTTTCAAAATATGTAACTTGGGCAATACAATATAAATTACGTTTAGTGTGCTTTTACCAATTCTTGCATAAAAAAACTTGTTGGTAACTGGATACTGTCTGTCCTTGCTGAACACACATGTATTCTAGTGCAAAAGAGGGAAGAGCCTTTACAAGTAGGTTTTGTAAAGGGAACTTTAAAATACACTTGTTTCTTTGTTCATGCTTCTTCAGGGCTAGGCGCACTTTGGAGTCTTCAAAGTAGTGAAAAAAGTGACCACAGCTTTTAAAAAAGTGACCAAAATAGTGACCATTAAAATGTAAACTTGTGTGTATGCATGTGTTTATTTTTTTATTTAAACTAAATATAACTTGAAAGAGAGCAGTTTCGACATCTTTTGAAAACTAAACCTGAATAAATAGACCTTTTACCCAACTTAAAAAAAAAAAATTCGTAGTCTATTTAAAAATAAGAATTTTTATACCTGTAACTATGCTCATAAATACCTATTTCAAAACTCATAAATGGCTAAGAGTGAGAGAGACAAAAAAATTTTTTTTAATTAATTTCTTTCTCAAATTATTACTTATTTAAAAATATAAATGAATAAATATTTCTTCAAATCGGCAGAAATTTCAAATTTTAATTATGTTCAACCTTGAATAAAATTTATTTTGCAAATGCTACTTTTTAAAATATTTTTTATACTTGTTCAAGGATTAGAAAATTTCACTTGAAATAAATCTTTGACATTTTATCAAAATTATTCAGACTGAAAATACTGTGTTAATCATCTGTATCATTGTAGGAAACAAACTGTTTGAGTATTCAATACTGTTTTTGTAATTTCATGGTAGTAACAAAATCCAAGAAAAACAATCTCTGACAATTCCCTGATTTTATGATTTTAGTTGTGATAGTTATTATAGTATCACTATCACGCATAATGACAGTATGAGTGGCACAATCAGAAAAATTCTTTACGGATGAGATGCACTTTTTTTTTTTTCCCCCCACCTGAACTTTGTGCAATTCCTCTTTTTTTTTTGGGGGGGGGGGGGATGGAAATAAAAAGAGGTCATAATGTAATTTTCTGAGCAATATATATAATCTGCCACTGCTAAGAATTTTTCAGGTCTAAAGTTTTTTTTTAAATTTCAGATTCCCCCCCCCCCCTCCTCTCCATCATTATTTAATGATTTCTTGATAAAAATACAACTATATTTTCTCAAGATGTGTATTGTTTTTCGTTGCGTATTGTCTTTACGTTGAGAGATCCCTGATTGAGCTCCAAAAATTTTCTTTTGTGATTGACAGTTAGTTCGGGGGTGTGGGGGGGGGGGGGGGAATGAAAGAAAAGAGAAATTAAGGTGACTTTTTGAGCAATATAATCTGCAACTGGTAAAAATTTTTAGTCTGATTTTTTTTCTTCCCTAATTTAAATATAGCTTTATTTTCTCAGGATTTGCTCTTCAAGTAAAAAAAAAATAAATAAATAAAAACAATTCAAATCATCATTCTAGTTGGGAGGGGGGTGAGGTTACGGATCCTCTAGGCCTCCCCTTCTGGTTGCACAACTGCAATATCAAACCTTAACTTCGGCACACTCGGGGCCGGCGCTATGCCGAATTTCAAAATACGACCAAACATGGCGGACTTACAGGACCAAAAATGGCGGACTTACAGAACCAAAAATGGCGGATACGCGGAAACTTCAACCCTGACACACGTCTTTTAATGCAAAATTGCAATGTTTTCTTAACTTATAGACAGACAAAGTAACTTTTTTTGGTTGCTCTGCCAGAGAAAGGACAAAAAAGTGAAAATAGTGACCAATTTTTTTAAAAAAAGTGAAAATAGTGACCAATTTTTAAAAAAGTGACTAAAAGTGACCAATGCAAAAAAAAGTGACTTTTAGTGAAAAAAGTGACTCGCGCCGACCCCTGTTCTTGGACTCATACCAACTTTCAGAAGTTGATTTTTAGAAGAAAAAAAAGAGCTTCAGCTTCCGGTAAATTTTCTTATCTATATAACTTTAAATTTGGAACTGTTTCTCTAAGAATGTCCCTTATTCAGGGTAAATACATTGCAGTCCCTATTCAAAGGGACTAGGACCAGAAAAAGTGTCCCTTAATTAGAGGTGTCCCCAGGGTTCACCTATGCCGCGCGATTCTCACAATATTTTTTGAAATCCCACAAAAAAAAAAAAAAAAAAAAAAATTTTGCGCTTAAATTTTTAAAATCCCACTTAAAATTTTGGTCAAGGTGGGAAATCCCACCTTGTATTTTTCCCCAGTGTGAACCCTGTGTCTCTTTTTTGGAGGTGTCTGGAAATTGAGGTCGGATATCTGGCCGAACTAAATATCTAGTGGAATATGTATCCAGTTGAATTCTGATATCCATATCCGGCAGAAAAAAATACCTCGTAACCGATATTGGGTAAAATCACTATCCGCTTCAACCATAGTTAAATTTAAAAGTAATTGCAAAGTTGCATTGTTTTCCATGTTTTAATTAGATTCATTTAAAATTTTTAAACATAAAAAAATAATGTATATTTTGTATTGTTATTCTTATGAATTTTTTAAAAATTTATATGAAAATTACATGTGTTCTTTTGGAATAGCTGTAATACAAATTAAACTATTTAAAATCAACGTTTCTTCATTTTTTTAGATTTTAACTATGTTTCAAGTATTCAGTCCATCAGTTTGGCCATCCGAATATGACTTCACCAAATATTCAGCTACATTGTGAAATCACTCTTCAGCTGAGCCGAATATTCATTACGATGCATATTTGAAAACTGGTTCAGATGTGGAAACACATAAAAGACTGAAATGCTGACTCAAGTTGAATAATATTGCTACTTTTTCCACCTCCAAAAAAAGTGCAATCCCCTCCATATATAAAGACAAATCTTGGAGTAGAGTCTCCTCTTCATTTGAAAATTTGAATTTTAGCCCTTGATTTAATATTTTTATTTATCTCTATTTTGTAATATATTACATATTCATTTGAATCTCTTATGATTAATTTCAACTATAAGAACTCTGCAATTTTCTCATTAATTATTAGCTTTTGTTAAATACAAAAATACTTTACTTCTCTTCAGTATTAGTATGCACATAATCAGGGATCGCACCAGAGGAAATTCCAATCAATACGGTCACTAAATTCTATGCTACCAAATCATGCTTTTTACAGATTTATTTATTAAATAAGCGGCAAATAATAATAATACATTTTTTTTATCATTGTATGTTTAAATTTTGAATGTTCACAAAATTATTTGATTTTTCACAAAAAAAAACCGGACCCTGTTAAAAGTACGGGATTGACCCCTGGTACCTGATAAGTGCTTCATATTGCGAAAAAAGTGTTTCTAGTTTGAAAATATTTACAAATTTTATTGCTTAATTAAAACTTTACATATTTACATATATACAAATAAATATTGCACGTAAATAATGACTTCAAGTACAAATTCAATTTCTGAACAAATACTGATGTCATTTTAAAATAAAATTATGTTGTGAGCATCACAAAAGTTTTAATAATTTTTAAGGCTTCACATGATTAAATTTTGAACACCTTAATACAATTAGAAATTTTCTTTTAAAATCTAAGTTGAATTACTATAAATATGCTATAAAACTCGATCAGCATCCATAGCTTCACCGATTTGATCTGGTGGACATACATAAGCTCTCTGTAGATGAGCTGACACAACATTAGATTTTGTGCGATGCAATTCAAGGGCAAATACAAAAGTCTTATTACTCACTTCTGAAGCCGTTCTGCGAATTTCTCTAACTTCATCCCACCTACAAGAAAAGGTAATCGATAACTATCATACAACAATATGTAGATAATTTAATAATTCATGGTGTTTTTTTTTTTTCATTTCTCAACCTTTTTGCATAAACTTGAATGATGAGATAGTTGCAAAACATCAATTAAAGTCACTTCTTATTACTAGCAGGTACAGTTAAAACACCATATTTTATGGTACATGAGAGATGTTCTAAAAATAACTTTTGTTATGCTTTTTCAAAAGGAAATTTTACTACAAATAAAACATACAACAGTATAATAAAATTCAAAGTTTTGTCTATTTTCCTGCATTGGCACCATACTACGAAATTGATTTCACAAAACTATCTGGTAAAACTTGCTGGGTAAAAATTGGAACCCAGCAAGCTAAGGGGTTATTCAGAACTTGTTGCACATCTTCAGTTTTTTGGAAGTAACATTCCAAGATAGATACCAGCTATTTCCCAAGTCAGCTGGTATCTATCACGTACTGGCATTGCTTGTTTTTTAAGCCATGTACACTTTGTTTGAAACATTGCAAATTCAATGTTTTATCATTAATTTCTTTCATTCCTCTGACCTTTTCCTGGAATCTATTTGTACAATGAGAGTCAGAGGGTACATAATACGGTTAATACTCTGAGAAACTGCAAAAGATAAAGAACACTTTAAACATTCTTGCTATTATTTTGGTGGGAAATATTAACCCTTGACGAACGAGCGCATTATTCTAAAACAATGGCCAGCAGGTCGACGAATTTTTAAAGAAATTAAGTGCTTCATTTCCAGAGGGATCAAAGGTTCATAATTAATATCGCTTTATTGAATTTTATGAAAACTTACGGTAGAAATAGGTTATATGAACAGATATGTCCATACAAAAGTGGAAATTGATGTGAAAGTTTCAGAAAAATAATGGGAGTTGAAATAAACGAATAGATGCGTGTATCTAATGTATAGATTTGTACATATTCATAAATTTATTTTTTATAGATTAACAATGTATTTATACAAAATTACTTATATTTTTGAGTCATCACTATCATGTTTATATTTTCGTTCTGGCCGAGTTCATCATCCGTGTCACTATCCGTAATAGGCATAAATCGTTTTTTTTAGGAAGTAAGCCACTATCAGAACTGTCGTAATTATTATTTTCATCACTGTCCATAATAGGCATAACATGTTTTTTTTTTTTTTTGAGAAATAGGTCACAATCAGAACTATCGTAATTATCACTTTCATCATCATCTACTACATTTCTCCAGTTTTCTTTTCCAAACACATAAAATTCATCTTCGGTACTAGAAAATTCCTGGTTTCTACTGGTATTTGGTTCTTCAACACTGCTTTTCTTTGCCATATTTTATAAGGCTTAAATTGTGGATTAAAAAAAATAAAATAAATAGCATGCATGCATACATGCACGACTTCGTCTCTGTTTCTTCAAACAGACAGCACTCAGAAAGTGACAATGCAAACTTTGTTGACCATATACAAAACAATGTATTTTCGTTCAATGCTCGGAGAGGAATGCTCCAGAGCGGGTCAAAAAACAATTGCCGATTGCCTTTGATAGTTGCATGTATAATTAAGGCCAAGCCTAAAAAATATCACGTCATGCCGCCTGTACGACAGCATTCGATTTTTTAAAGAATATTCATAATGTTGCGAGTATGGTGGCATTTGTTCGTTAAGTGTTAATGCTGTTGCTTAGTTACTTTAGGTCAGCGGTTCCCCATCTTTTTTTTTTTTCGCGTACCACCATTTTTCTTGCGAGCCATTTTGCGTACCACTGTTACATAACTTTATTATATATAATAGAAGATGAATAGATTATAGATAGAATTTTTTTGCCTGTACGCATACCACAGTTTGGGAACCGCTGCTTTAGGTAGTTAGGCAGTAGTTTTTCCAAAGGTTTCCGCAATTTTGGCCATTACTGTATATACAGTCGATCCCAGTAAATTTGGACCACATCGGGATGCGATCATTTTAGTCCTATTAACTAGTTGATTTGATAAAGCGAATATGTAACAAGACCGGACGTATTATAAATTATATATTAACATGTTTTTTAAAATATTGTCGGGGACTTATTTATGGTGAATGTACAAAGAAGAAATAATATTCTTTTTAAAACCATGGAAAATTAACCATGGAAATGAATCAATGCTTGATTCAGTAACGTGATAGTTTTGGTTACACTGCATTCAGTTAATATCGATTCAATTCAGTAACTAGAAATATCAAAGAAAAACAAGTTTTAAACAGCACACAACAGCTTTTAAAACTTCCATTAAAGTATAAATTATTTATTTTACAATTAAAGAATTTTACTAAAATTCTAATTTAATTTTATTGAAAGGGCCGACCTGCTCAGCCGGGTAAAATAGAAAATTCACTTGAACTTTGTGACCTTTGTTTTAATAGTACCTCCATCTAGGGAACCTTGTTAAACATCTCCCCTGTATTAAATATCATTGGATTTTATTGAAAGTTACATGAATTGCACTTAATGTTGAATAAATTAATTTTTGTGTTTGATGACCCACTTTAAATCCATTCTATGCGGGCAACCTACGGCTCCTGTTTTATATTTGCCTTTATTTCTCTTGTCCAATTAAATGGATTTTTGATCCCAATAAGCGAATAATATTAGGCTTCTGTAATAGGAAATGTTTTGGTTCTTTAGAGTTATGGTCAGGGTCCGACAAATCCCGGGCGCCTGGTCGCCCGATCGACTAAAAATATGCCTTGGCGACGAGTTTGGCGACTAGTTCGCAAATGAAAATATTATAGCTGGCTCCTAAAAATTTTCCCTGGCTCCTAAGATTTTCGCACTTTTGTCGGACTCTGGTTATGGTCAGATTATCAGGTGGTCCAATTAATCGGGTTCCATCGTATATGTATATATACACAAAAGGGATCATTCATAAATGATATCGGGAGGGGCGCTCGTGAAATTGTGACAAAGTGTGACAAGGAGAGGGGAGGGGTAACAATAAGTGTGACAGCATGCATTATGCAACATAGCCTGAAATGTGACAAAGGGTAGGGGTCCGCTGAAGTGTGACATATTGTGACAAAGGGGGGGAGGGGGTCAAATATATGGGAAAAACGCATGACATCATTTATGAATGGCCCCAAAGACAAAAATCTTCATTTTCCACTACCTAAAAAAAAATTAAATACACAGCTTACACAGAAACCTGTAAAAGATCGGGAAACCATCTTTTACAGCTTTTCTTCAAAAAGAAAAGAGAATCAAATAATCAAATCCTACAGGACAAGTTGAGAAGTGTTTCTTGCTTTAGAATGAACTTTGAAAAGAGTTATTTGGAAAAAAAAAAAAGTCATTTCATCAATATAAATAAAAATATAGTAATCTCTAAATGCAGGTAAGTTTCTATACTTCAGAATACTGAGTACTGTACAGATAAAATACTCTGCAAAAAATTATTGAATGACTATGAGTCTACTTACGTATAGCGTGGAGGTTCACTTAAAAATGGACCTATACTTCGTAGTGGCAAAACTTGTAAGTTTCCACTTAAGGCGTCAATAAGTGAAGGGTGCGGCTTTGAGCTGGGTTCAGGTATCACTAAACACTGTAATAATGCTTGGTAGTGCAAACTGGCAATAGACACTACATAATAACCATCAGCAAATATCGGAACATCTGAAATAAGATCTCATAAAAATATGAAGGCAAATGCAAACAAAAATTTTATGCACCATAGTATGAACAGTACTACAAAAAAAAAACTTTTTTGTCATGGTTTTTCCAAAATCTGTATAAATTGTCTTCTAACACAATATTACAGTCTATTTCTTGTTGTAATTGCGTTTAATATTACATCTTAATGGCCACAAACTCTTTTTTAACTATGAGGTTCATTTGTATTAACAATATTCCCAACAAAGAAAAATAACAACAAAGTTCCTAGCCTTTCCAATTAAAATGAAAAAATACTTATTTTTCACCCACAACGTTTTTTTCTAAAAAACAGATGTACTCAAACTGATGTGCGATATTTGAGTTAGACGACCCTCTATCGATCAAAGAAAAAATAATCAAAATTGGTTCATTTAGTAAAAAGTTATGGATGAAAAAGCAAAAAATTGACCGCATTTCAGCCCATAACTTTTCTTCTAATTATCGAATATGGTCAAACCAAGGTTCCAGGACCTATGGGAAACCACCCTCGGTCGATTAAAAAAGAATTCATGAAAATTGGTTTATCCGGTAAGAAGTTATGAGTGGACAAAAAAAAAAAAACCGACATACATACAATATGAATATATAACCTCCTTCCTTTGTGAAGTCGGTTAAAAATATGGGAAAATAATGAACAAAGAAATGTTTAAAAATATTAGACGTTTTATGTTTCAGCAAAAAATATTTTTATTTTAACATTCCTTTTGTAAAGATTTTTTAAATTTATAAATGTCAACATATTAAAGAGTTTTACGTGCTTTAAGTGATGCAAATTCCGATATTAGTTCGCTGTAATCTAATTGTCTGGCAATCTTGTTTTCAATGCTTTACTATAGCCAAATTGCCGAGTCTATCCTCAGTCATTGTTGTGCGCAAAAATGTTTTTATTAACTTCAGCTTGGAGAAACTTCTTTCCCCGGATGCAATTGTGACAGGTATAGTAAGCAAAATTCTTAATGCAACATATGTGTTAGGAAAATTTTCAGATCAGTTATATTTGCATAAGTATTCTAACATTTTTATTGCATCTCCCACAATTGATTTAGGGATAATTGATTTAAGTATTTCTAATTCCTCGGCAAGCATCATTCCATCCATGTCTCGATTTGGATTTAAAGCGAGATGTTTTTCTAAACTACACTTTGCATTTTTAATTTTTCTTTTGAGGTTTCGAAAAAAAAATTGAGCAGGAATCCAAATTTTTCATTATGCAACATAAGTTGTTGAAATTGCATTTTCATTGATGATATTGCCATATCAACAATTACGTTGAAAAAATTTATTCGCATAGATTCTTGTGCATCCACAATTGGCTCATCTTCACCTTCGTATTCAAACAGTTTTCTTCTTTTGCATAGTTTGGTCTCTTTAAATAAAGGCTCAACATCCAGAATTTCTGCTACTTTTGCTGTCGTTATAGCTCCAGAAAAGCCATTCTCTCTGTAGGTGGCTAGCCAATGGCATGTTTTTTTCCACACTTTTAATTGCTGTAGTCAAATCAATTGAATCACTTTGTAACTCGTCACTTACGGCACTGAACCGGAATAAAATATCATACCAAAATACTGTGGCTACAAGAAAGCAGAAGCTTTTCAATTTGTCGCGTAGAGATTCAGCTTCACTCTGTATAATTGGATCAGTGGCATTTTCTGCAATTTCTAGGATTGCATCATATATTTCTCCGGCTTGATATCTTATGGGTTTCTATATCTATTTGGCCACTATCTATTTGGCTACGCCAACCAGTTTCGCTGAGCGGTTTGACCGATAAGCCTTCAAAATGTTTGCGAAATATTGCATACCGTTTTGTTGACACAGTACAAAGAACATATATTCTTTGTATTATCCCAAAGAATGATATGGCATCAATGCATGTCTTAGCCATGTCACTAAGCAATAAATTATAACTAAGACATGCACATGGTGTGTAAAAGGCTCTGGGATTTATTTCAAGAAGTCTTGCTTGAACTCCAGATTTGTGTCCCTTCATATTGGAACCATTGTCATAACCTTGGCCCCGTATGTTGGACAGATCTAAATCCATTTTTTCCAGTTGTTTCAGTAACAATTGAAAGAGACTTTCTCCAGAAGCTTCTTTGAGTTCAGTGAAATCCAGAAAATGCTCATAAACTCCAAATGGTACATCTCCTTTCCCATCAGAAACATATCGTATGGTTACGGATAATTGCTCCGTGTGGCTTAAATCCGGAGTACAATCCATTATGACGAAAAAATATTTAGCATTCTGAATGTTGTTAGAAATCTTTCGTCGGTATTGTCGCCAAGCAATGAAATTATTTTATTTTGAATTTTCTTGCCCAAATAATGAGCACGAGTTTCTTAGTTAATGACTCTTTTAATATGCTCATTCATTACAGTGTCGAACTTAGCTAAAAGTTCAACTAGTCCTAAAAAGTTTCCATTATGCAGTGGGATTAGTTTGTCCATGGAACCACGGAAAGCTAGATTGTGTTCTGCCAAGAATTGGGTGATTGCAATTAACCGCTCAAATACATTTTTCCATCTATCGGTTTCTGTTTTGATTATACATTGATTTTCTTTATCAATTGTGCATTTACTATTAGCGGTTGATCAAGTTCAAGCCACTTTGCAACATTTTTTAGGTGATCGTTCGATTGTTCATGTTCAGATAAACGATTGCTTGCATTTTTCCAATTGCAGAATCCACTCGATCCCAAAGCTGTGAAGTTGTTTCTGAAAAGTTTACAACAAAAACAGTATATTCCGTTGAATGATTCAGAGTACACAACCCGTGGGCGTTTCACGGTCTCACCGTTCGGTAGCTGTCGCTTGCAATGATTTATGTTAACTCTTCTACACCCTTCATCAATTGGAAATTGAATTTGGGGGATTTCTTTCGGACCATTAGCAACAATCTTGCTCCGATCATACATGCATATAGTTTCTGGCCAACACCCAGGATCTCATACATTAAACCATTGAGATTCTTGATCTTGGAGGTCACAGATATTTTCTTCCCCAGTAGCTTTTTTATTTTCTTTGACTCCATCTTCTTGACTATCTAGTTGCTCTTTACCTCCTATAATTTCATCAGTTGAAATGCTGACACTTGCACTCATTTGACAGTCATTTTCATGATTATCATCTTCACTCATACTGTTATCTTTACTGGGCAAATTGTCTCCATTTTTAGGCTTAAAAAATTTTTCTTTCTCGATATCTTCCCCCTCTTTCACTTTTTCACTGTTATTCGCATGCTCTAAATTAATCATTTCAGCAGTGGACGCGGCGACACATGAACTAATTTGAATATGGATAGTGTCTTTATTTCCATCATTACTAGCTTGAGGATTTTCAACACTTTTTGTTGAGAGAAATTTTTCTAAAGATTCAAAAGTTTTTTTCTCACTGGCATCTTGAAGAGTTTTCCGTCTCTGTTTATCACTTCCACATTCAAACTTTCTGCCGATGTCTCTTCGGCATGTTTGTTACAAAAGGTTAAGGTGACTAGAGGATATCTATATCCGAGTGAAAAGTGCATCATATAAGTCGAAAATTCATTACAATAAACTAGTTACTTATAGAATATAAACAAACAAAATTCTTAGCTAATATATCATTGTATAACTACATGCAATTACAAAAAGTCATCGCATACATCACACGAAACTTCAAATTGCGGCAACCCCCCTCATTTTCGAGTTTTTGTTCTTGCTCGAGCCATTCACTTACAATAACATCTAAAAATTCTTTGGCCTCATCCTCCTTATAATGCTGACTAGTCAAAATTAATTCTTTAGGATCGGGTTTTGACATAGGTATAACGGGGTTTTACTGTATTTCTCTTTACGCAATCCTTTCATTAGCAATATTTATCATAAAAACAAAGTATCTTCCAAACCGAAACTGTTCTGTTTCAGAGACAACATACGCACTCCTACTCAACAAGTAAAAAGAGGGGGGAAAAAAACCTTTGGCGCCAACCATAAATCCCAAAATCCAGTTCATAGAAAGAAAAGAACCCAGACGACTTTTGTTTTCACTTTTCTCGTTTACAAAAGAAAAAAAAAGAACACATTTTATAACACTGATTTGGTGAATGTTAATAAGAAACAAAATTTTACAGTACTCAGGAATCTTTCTTAAACTTCAAACTCGAAGATGATAAGGGCACAATAACTTCAGTTTGAGTGTACTGTAAAATTAGTAATTACTTTTTTCTCAAAATGATCTTTGTTGGAAAAATTAATCAATTTAAGAAAACAAAAGAATAACATAATAAAAGTAAACTTCAACACACTTAGAAAATGATTAGATTTTCTTTTTTGCTTAATATAAATCGTGTAGTGAAAATTAGCTTTCTAAAATCGTATTAATACAGACACTTCTCTTCACATATTTCTTAAGGCCAAATATATATGTGTATTTTGTATGATCAAGGGCATGTCAAAGGGATAAGTTATGATGGTTTTCACTCCCATCTGAACAATAAAAAATTCTCAAAATAACTTATTTTTGCACATAAAAATACAGATTAATGAGGGTTATAACCCCTTAAGGCTGCTCTTCAGTCAGAGTTTCAAATCTTCGAAACCAATGTTAACCTACGGGAAAAGTTTAACTAAGCTTTAGAAAGTTCCTTTGAAGTTTTCGAGTCCGGAATTTTTTTGAGTATTTTTCAAGCCTATATCTCGGTCTTGTAGTTTTTACTTTTTTAAAATATCACTTACTGTATTTTTAAAAAATCGTTAAAAAATGAATTTTGGAAAAAACGTGGTACTGTTAGACGTTTCGCTCTATAAAATATTTTCAAAGCAGGTTACCTAAATTTTAAAAACAACAAGACCAGCAAAACATTTCCAGCTTTCTTTTGAACTTTTGTTTGAAATACTACGAACATTTTTAAAGACAAAAAAATCCGTCCAAAATTTGAAAATATTTCCAAAAAAAGCTCGAAATTTCTATAAGCCACGCCTCCCACCGCTTCCCATGCAAGGGGCATGATTTACGAGGTCGATTAGCTTGATGACTCCGGGAAGCGTTGCTGTTTCAGATTCGGACAATGGGGAAAGTGTAGTCCCCCTGTTCAGACCCTCAAACCGGCCAGACACAGAAGACAGACCACATGTTTTTTTCGAAAGAGAAGAAAATTGAGACAAGTCTGCCTTTTCCACCAATGTTTCATTTCCTGTTCCCACGGTACTATAAAAATATTTTTCACGAATTTCACGCTTGCACAATTGGGGAAAAAAAACATATTTTAAAAATGTAAGCTTGAAAACATTACTGCTCTTTAATTAGTAAATCAAATGAGAAATTATTTAACTTAAGTAATTATTCATTTGTAGGTTATTGATTTAATTTTCTTCTACACAATCCATAATTCTTTTCTTCAAAAACTTTCTGAAGAGAAAAGCGTTGCCTTTAACCCCCCCCCCCCCCCCCCCGCCCTCTTAAAGACAGCTGTGTATGCCACAGAAAAAACTAACTAAATTGAGCAAGATAGCGTATTTTTTTATTTTTTACTGAAGGAATAAAGGAATGATAAACTTTAAATGTTTTCGTAAATTAAAAAGAGATTTTTGAGAAAATGGCATCTTTCTGAATGTAATGTTTCAATAATTTGTGTTTTAGAAACCGAAAAAAAATAAAAATAAATATTGAATTAATAAACCAACATCTTCCGGTGGAGCTGGAATTTTGAAAAACAAAATTACATATAAAGGTCGACAGCTGGGGGGGGGGGGGGGGGGTTAGTTTAAGTAATTAAATAAAGATTGAAAAATAAAAAATTTGAAAGTAGGGTTTTGAGATGGGGAAAATGTGTGTGTCGGTCTGTCCCCCCTAATAACTTTTGAACGAATAGACCGATGCGAAAAATTCTTTTTGCATTCGAAAGATCTCGGCGAGGACATCTCATTTCCATATTTTACTTTTTGAGTTGAACAATTTTTCGTTCAATTTTGAACAGTTCAAAAGAATTTAACATTAGCGCCTATGGGCGAAAATGAAGCAAATTATGTAAACTCTGGGTACAAGATCCATGTTCCAATAAACAAGCTTACTGGAAGAATCTCTTGGCGTGAAATATCAATTTGAACAGTTTTTGTTCATTTTTGAACAGTTCAAAAAATTAACATAGCGCTTACGGAAAAATTTCAGTCCTATATAAATCCTGACCTAACGGACCGATTTGCTTGGAACAAACTTTATCGGAAAGCTCTTATAACGTAGAACATGTGCAAATAGAAAGTTCACCCAGAACTAACGAGCCTATTTTCCTATAAAAATTTTTTATCGGGATTTTTAAGGATATTTCTCAATGACTAAATGAATTAGTGAAAGCATGAATTAATGAATAAATGAAGGAGTGAAAGAATGAGGAAAAGAATGAATAAATGAGGGAATAAACACAATTAATTTAATTACAAAACTGGCACGCTCTTTCGCGTCTGTATCCAATTGATATGCTTTTTTGCGTTTAATTTGTCATAAGTTTCCTTGGAGATGCATCTGGGACCCCCATCTTATGGGTGTACTTTGGTACTCCCTTTAGCACAGTAGCAGCCCCCCCCCCCCATTGCTAAAGCTCTGCACATGCTTATATATACATATATTACTTGACTACATATTGAAGTGCCAATGAAGTGGAACTAAACAGAAAGTAAAGAACCATTGAAAACGTTTTTTTGTCAGAGAAAAAGAAAAACTGCGCCGGATATACCATTCGAAAAAAGAAAACCAGGATGTTTTATTCGAAAAATGATTCAAGAATTTGATTTTAAATAACAGAAATACAAAGGAAAGAAATAAATAAATGTGGTGGTCTCATCATACTGTTTAAGTATTCAATATGCAATAATTAGAAAAACACAATTGAAGTGTATATAAATAAATAAAATAACACGTAGAATAACTAGATAAGTTATATAAAATAAAGAAAGAAACACAAACATTCACATTTATTTTTAGAAAAAAAAATAGAGTAGTGGAGCTTAACAAATCTTCATTTGCTACTCCTGTTTAGCAAAATCTCGTTGTTTTTTTTTTATTTATTAATTTAATTTTAATTATACTAACGCAAAAATTTCTGCTCTTAAATTAAGCTTTATACAAGAGACGAATTAGTGCTCTTTATGTAACAATAACTGAGAACAGCATTCAGCAAGATTTCGCTAAATATATTTTTTTTTAAATTTTTTTCTGAAAAATCAAGCGATTTATCGCAAATTTTGATTGATTAATTTGTACTAAATTAGGTCTAGAAGCAAGTTCTCAGAAAGACAAACCTTCGTTTTAAAAGTATTGTTCACATTTTCATTTTCAAAGCACTAAATATGCAATTTACAAACAATTCGGAAGAATGAAAGAAGGGTAACAATATTTTTTCTCTTTGTTTCAACTCTCAGCCAGAGAATTCTGGGAACCGGAAAAGGAGCAACGTTTTGTAAGTAGTTGAGGACATGTGCAAGCCGTTGGCTGATTTCTTGGATTACATGGACAGCAGGGGGTCTTGCTGCCTGAAGTGACAGGTCAACTGTGGGGGACAGTGGACCCTTCTTCCATGAGCTATCGTACATTTCATTGGTAGTTGAAATGTCAATCACTTGAGGTTGACACACTCCCCTCATACTCTTGGAAGGCCATCTTAAGCCTAACCACGAAATTTTTTCTGACTGAAGAGCAGCCTTAAGTGCCCCTTCCCCCCCCCCCCCTACACACACACCCAGAAGAGGTATGACCCTTTCTGCCTTTCGTAATTAATTGCTGGACCTGTCCCTATGTGAAACCCTGTAAAAAATATATAAATATTATAACTGCTATTTTCAATGGGAAATACTTTTGTAGCGTATAATCATGTTACATATACATTCTGGTGTGTGGTACTGCTGTGTTATTTTCCGTCAAATTTTGACGGGTTCCATCTAGTTAACTAAATATTTATCTATTGAATTGAAAACTCATTTTCACATTTGGTCTATAACTTAAAGTCTTATACATAAATACTTTGAACACGTAGCAAGAAGATATTATCTTGCAAACTAAAATCATTACATTCAACTACCATTTTCATATATTTTTAAAGATTTTTCGTGATTTAAAAATATCAAAATTTTATTAAATATCAAGAATTAAAATGCATACATACCTCTCTCTATATATTATTTGTTCAGAAATTTAGTATACTAATATTAAACTAAATAACTAATTGGAACTAACTTATCTGTTGTAAATTTTCACGACTACTGACTGTCCACTCATCACACTTGGCGAAATCCAACAAAAAACTCACAAGTATAAGAAAGAAGAAAAGAATTGGTTATCGAAGCGTTTGGACACTATGAGCTTCAAAGAGTTACCTCACATGTAGGGATGACTACTGTGAGCCCGGAAGTGGGTCATCCTTATCTATCTTCCAAGAAATTACAGCTTTGTTCCGTAGGGACTCTTCTCCCTAGGGCCACTTCCCCCTGCCCCAAGTTATATTATTGCACCACATTCCTCTTTCGACCATCGTTTCTCTCTGCTTCGTCCGATACTCATACAAACATTTCATCACCTCGCCCTCCACCTTGCAGTTTTTCGAAAAGATCGCCTTTACGACGAAAACAACATTCGAGTTTAAAAGAAAACAGTCCTGTTTGGCCGGTAAACTACTTGACAATTTTCAAAATTAAAAAAAAATACAGCAACACAATGAAGACTTGCCCAAGCACGAGGCCCAAGGCGGCTGCCTTGCCCTAGGGCCGGCCCTGTCTACAAAAAAAATCTGCCCTCAAGATTTTGTTAACTGATCTCAGAAGTATTTTTTACGCTGAACTCGAAAATGAAAACCATTTTTCTCTATCACATAAGGATTTTCCGTGAAAGGTGCTGTGATAGTTCACATTAATAATATTTACCCTAAATTATTACAGTACCTTACAAGCAAAACACTTCAGTGATAAGGAAAATGGTTTTCATTTTCGAATTCAGCTTGGAAAATACTTCTAACAACAGTCAATAAAGTCTTTAGGACCCCCGCCCCCTTTTTTTAAGGCTATTGTAATTTTCACATTAAAAGCATTTCCACCAAAAAAGTAAGTTTTTCTATTTACCTAAAAAGGATTGATTTTGACATGTCTCTTTTTAACATCCAGCAGTAATCTGCTAACATAGTTGCACTCCACTTCCCTTGATATCTCTTTTCCATAACTGAAATCTCCAGATGGGACCGTTCTCTGAGTTCATTGATTATACAGCTCCCATGTTTTCAGGGGGCATTTTTACATACGAAAGACTTCTATGATAAAAAATAGTAGCTCATGCTCATTAAACGTGTCATACAGTATCAATCTTTTTCCTATCTACCTTTATCTCCCAATTCTCTTGCGAAATTCCTACCGAGACCCGCACCCAGTGCAGGAATTTGATACGCACCTCCATTTGGGAGGCTGAGGGGGCTGTTTGCTACACTTCACTTAGTTTTTTCCAGCAAAATAAAATTACTACTTATTTAACGGTTGACGTTCAAGGTCTTTTGCGTACTTTATCTTAATAAAAATGATGCTGCATGATTGGAAAAACACTGAAAAAACATAAAAATAGAACATTTCCTTCCGCATAACTAGAAAA
Organism: Octonoba sinensis; assembly: GCA_038502835.1. Classification (NCBI taxonomy): domain Eukaryota; kingdom Metazoa; phylum Arthropoda; class Arachnida; order Araneae; family Uloboridae; genus Octonoba; species Octonoba sinensis. Next base: position 71,462,206 of record CM076604.1, read on the forward strand.
CTATATGTGATAGAAACATTTTGACGGCAGATATGGATTCCTCGTGCAAAAGTAATTCAGGAAAAGTGAAATTTATTCTTGGGCAGAACATGTGTTTACCAGAGTAATCAAACATGAATGGAGGAAAGTTACCTTTCTGTGATTGGAATTAATCTTACAGTTAACTAAACTATTATTAACACTAGAAGCACCGGGCCATTTTCAACCATTTCTAAAATTTCATTTTACACCAAGTTGCTACTAATTATAATAAAACTTTCAGTCACATTAACTTGTCCTGCTTACCTTGAATTAGGAAAAACCAATGCAATTGAAAGTTGCACTATTAATCATTAACAAATTATGCAAAATGGAAACTTTGAAACAGTCAAAATGACAGGTCTAATAAATCTAGTGTTAAGAGCTTCATGAGTTAAATGCTATAAAACACACAATAAACAAATATTTTAATATTTTTAAAAAATAATCTTAATTACCCTGGATTTCCATTTCTGTGGGTGGTTTCCAATCAGCTGCATCTACTGCTGGAAACTGTCTGTAGACTTTGAAATATTCTTCATTTTCTGAGATATATTTCGACGGAAACATTAGCCTTTCATTTTGCCCAACATTCAGAGGTAACATTGAGCCTAATTTATGCATTGCTTTTATATTCACAAATAGAGTTCTTCTGGATAAAATGTCTGAGGTATATGCCCAACCATATACAGGATCAGGTGAATCAATAGTTTGGAGATCAATATAATCTACTTGCACAATAAAGCCTCCCAAAGTGACGCATCTGCGTTCTCTATAAATTAAACTTTCAAGGGCTAATTTCCAGTAAGCACCAGGAATCATCTAAGAAAAAAAAAGGGGGAAATGTACATTTTTACATCATAAATCTTACTAGTACAAAAAATAAACATAAGCCTATGAAAATTACTTAATTAAAAAGCAAAATGTATTAAAAGGCAAAAAGAAGGAGACAAATTTTAAATTAAAAGTTTATTCCAAATTAAAAGTATATGCTTTCGTTTCCAAAATTAATATTTTGCTCTTTAACCTGACTTAAAAATCACCCACTACAAAGCTATTATTTTCTTTGGTTTACACTCTTTAGCTTGCTGCTCAATTTAATTCACCATAAAACAATAGTCCCAGTCCTTTACAAAAAGAAGCTTATGTACTTAACATCTAAATAGAGTAAAATCCTGTGATACTGCAGAATCCAATATACAGTAGTGACTATCATGTCCCCCGACGTTTAAATAACCCTTTATCATTGTCATTTGAAGGTGATTCCTTATTTACCACTGTAAATAAAAGCAGCGGGAGCACACAAATATTCTAGACTAAGAGCTCCCCCCTACAAACACTAACAGATAAAGACCAATTGTGATAGGCCTGATGTACACCTTTTTTGTGCTTTTCTGTACCAACCTAGAACACTCTATAGCTTGATGTCAGAATTGGGTGCAATCGCCCTGATTTGCTCTGACCCTAGTTTCTCTTGACATGGGCGGAGCTCAATTTGTCAGAAACTGTTCAGTTCAATGTTTAACTATTTCATTTTCAGTAGTCTAGTTATGCGTGTATAACTTCTTTTATAGCACTATCAACCTTTGTATTCCGGATTCTTTAGCATTCCGGAAAAGTAAATATATTCTCCAGTGTATGCAGGCCCAAAGCATTGTTTCTTTGAGAAATACGCTCCTCCCCTTCCAAATCCAATTTTTTCTTAAGACCCCTCCCCCTTCACAATTCAATGTTGATAAAATAAAGAGATTTTCAAGCCCCTTTTTTCCTGGAACACAGTAGGTATATCGCTTGATAGAATGATTGCACAGTTGAGATCTGCGCTTTTTGCACACCAATTACACTGAATAAAATGGCAGCAAAGAAGAAGCGAAAAAAATATACTACAGAAGAAAACTTACGAGTAATTGATAAAGTTAAAAATGATGCAACAAAAAGGAGTATTATTTCATTTGAATATGGTTCCTCAGTATAATTTCACTATACTGCAGTTATGCTATAATGTGGGTGCCAAACATCCGACACCCGTGTTTTAACGGGGTTTTACTGCGATGCCTTCTTTTGATCAAGGGACAGCAAATTCCTGCCGCATAAAATTTAAAAATTTGTAAACAGTTTATAGGATTAATTTTTTTCTCTTCCCAGCCTGAATGATTGCTTGTTTCAGTTCAAAATTCTATCACAAGCACCTGGAATCAGCTGAACCTCCCACATTCTCCGACCTATCTGTAGTTACAGTAATCAGTGGCATGGCCACTGTAACAATTAATGCGTTATACTTCAAAGTGTTTAGAACTTGAAACAATTTTATAAATCAGTAATGGGCAGAGAATAAATTGGCAATTGAGCTGTAAATGAAACATCAGTAGAGGTCCATTAATTTATCAGTTTATTTTTTCATTTTTAATCAGGATTGGATTAGGGATAGCTGGATTAATTTTTTTTCAGCACATATTAGGAAACTGATATTTCTTGCTCAGCCCTGACGAGTTTTCTGTTTTCCGATTAGCATTGTTGCTTTTTTCCCATTCAGAATTTGACATATCATGCTTTGAATGATGAAATAGATGCAAAACTATTGCCTTCAATCAAAAGCATATTTATATGCAATTTATTTCTAAGGAATTGCTTTTGTTTTGAAAGATTTATTACAATAGTTCTAAAAATGTGTAAATACTCTCCATAATTAAGCAGGGATTCCACACACACAAAAAAAGAAAAAAAAAAGAAAATTGAAAGTAAAGAAATAATATACCGTATAATGTGTGTAAACGAATTTGAAGATGGTGGTACGCACACAGTTCGAGTCCCATCCTCTTTAATATGTATGTTTTTCCGAGATGAGTAATTGCGGACCAGTGAACCTGCAGCTGTTGTAATTGTTTTCGTGTATTGTCATGCTGTGTGTTTAAGTGGAAAATAAAGAATAAAACCCACCAGTTCGTCGTGCTGTCAGGGAGAAATTTGAACTGAATTGTGCCGAAATGCACGGCTCAACAACTACGACATTGATAGAAACGAATTCTTGTTTCTGAAATTAGTGTTGAGTTACGAAAGTTTTTCATTTTATTTATTTGTTTGCACATTTAAAGTGAAAATGAGTGCTCTTGAAAGAAGCACACAAAAGTGATATTATCAGAATGCATATAACAGATTTAATTTGGAAAATAGATGAACAAATAAAATTAAAAGAAATTGATTCACTAGAAGATTATTTGAACATTTTAAATCAAAAAGCACAGGAATTAAGTCTACTAGATAAATTTATTGAAAAGAAAGATTAAATGGAATCTTTTGAATTAGAGCTTCAAGCAGTGCTGGATTATAAAGATAAAATTGCTTTGTGAAAAAATAAAATTAAAAGATGCCCTGAGAAATTGAAAGTTTTAGTTGATTCAGAAGCTGTTCCTTTGAAAACAAAAGAGTGAGCAAATAAACACCAAATTACTGCACATTACTTTGCTGAAGTTTTCGGGCCACATCAAGAATTTTAGCCTCAATTCGACGCCTCCATTGAGGACAACAAGTTAGTAATGATATTGAAAATTTCACGTATTTAAAGTCACTTTTAACAGATAATGCTCAAAGAGTGAAAAGTGGTTTTCCACTTACACAAGAAAATTATAGAATTGCAGTTGAAATACTGCAGGAACGTTTCAGACAAAAACAGGCTATACTTAATTCTCATATGAATAAATTATTACAGTTCGAATCCGTTAGAAGTCTTCAGATGTGTTGGCTCTGAGAATAATAGATGATGAAATTTCCATTCAAATTCATTGCTTAGAGCAGGGATGCACAAACTATGGCCCGCGGGCCAAAATTGGCCCGCCGACCCTTTTGAATTGGCCCGCTAATATAGTTGATAAAAAAGAATAATTATAATAAAATAAAATAAAATACTAAAGAAAAAATTATTCTAAAAAAAAAGCTTACGAAAAATCGTAGTAAAAAAATACTATCGCAACGCCGCTACTGAATTTTGATCGCAATTTTCGGAACTAATCGCCATATTTAATTGCATTTTATTGGAAAATACTTCAGAAACTACTCAAATCACGATAAAAGTGGTAGAATATTGCATTGTCATCTGGTTCTGAGCTCTATGTAAAGTTTCAGAACAATATAGCTTATCGGGAAATGGTCGAAAATTCAATTGCTGGATTTTTCGAACAGCCATTATGTGCGTTATTTCGTCTATAAAAGAATTTTGTCCCATTCCTGCTATGATTTCTTTAGTTAATTCAAAGCAACGATCCTTAGACATAGCAGGCAAAATGTCAATATTTGCGTCTTCATCGCTATCTTGCTCTTTGTCATCGCTCGGGTGTAGCACCATTTGGATGCTTTCCGAACCGGACATCTTGTTTATCAAATTATTAATTTTGTAAAATCTGATCATCAATCATTTTTACAGTAATACATGATTTCAAAAAGGAGGAAAACGAAACGTAAGAAGCATATTTACATGGCAGAAACGCGCAAATTTCATACTTGTGTAAAACGACTTCCCTTTTGCGAACTCGATTTTAATAAATAATTCATTTTCACAGTTGCAATTTTTGTTGCCTTAATATCAATTTTAAATTCTTATCACCTTATTTCAGCTCTTAAATAAATAAAAAAATATATAAAGCAAAAATAAAAGAGGTTTAATTATCACACGATCAGCTATTGCGGAAAATTCGCAAATCTGCCGTATTAGAAATTTTCCGAACTTTCGTCTAGTCCGACTTTTGTTGCAATTCGTCTTCGAATACTGACGAGACAAATAAATGTATAAGAATCTAATTACTTATTTCTTTCATGTTTAATTATTGAAATTATATAGAGAAAAGGTCTGATTTTTCTCAAGTATTGTTGGATATTTTTTCTTATTTCTAATTTTCATCTGCAAGTAAGTTGACGCCCCCTCCCCTAAAAAAACATCACTTTTAGACTAAATTGTTCGACCTATAAACACTGAATTTGTTACTTGTAAAGGAAAAATGCGTATTTTTAAAGGCATTTAAAAAAAATCGTATTTTTACTAAATGGGCAAAAAAACGTGAACTTTTCAAAAATGGCGGGAAAATTCACGAAAAAATTCCCGGTTTCCTGGTTTCCGGATAAGAGGTACTGTACTGTATTACTATGCCAATTTAACTAATAAGATTTTGTAAATGGTTAGCTAAAAAAACAATTCTACTAGCCAGACTAGTAGTAATGAATGAATAAAAATTGATTAATTAAACATTAATTTGCAGAATTAATAATATCAATACGAATAATTATTTTACTTTATAAAGTGTAATTTATCATCAAAATTTAAAAATTTTATTGTTGATATATATTTAGGAAAATTTTATCGTTGATATGTATTTAGGAAATGAATAAATAAATAACGATTTTTTACATTAATTCACAAAGATCAATTTCTAATCTGCAGGAAAACTAGGATTTAAATTTAATTAAATGCCATGGAACGAAATATGTTGATTTTTGATAAAGGAATCAGTTTAACTTTTTTTTTAATTGTCCATGTAGCAATGTATAAATTTAATATTACTGTGCCCATTTAACTAATAAGATTTTGTAAATGGTTAGTTAAAAAAACAATTCTACCAGCCAAATTGACTAGTAGTAATTCTGAATTGCAAGGGTTTAACGTCATGTACAGACTCATAGCATTTGGATTTTGCTATTTAATTGTATTTATTTCTTCTGTATTTATATTCGCACTTTTAATTAATTTCTCATTTTAACTCTTAATATATGGAGGGGTCAGAGCAACAATCAACCAAGTCCAAAATTTAGATTTTTTTAGTTTCCTATGGTAACGTGTGTCTAAAATTGAGTTTTATTCAGTGCAATATCAAACCAAGTCCAAAGTACAATAATTCGCCACCAGAATGCGTTAGTTTGTTTATGCTCTGACAGACTGCAACAAAGTTTCAGAGCAACAACCAACCAAGTCCAATTTTTTAAGGTTATGTTGATCTATCTTCTGTTTGGGTTGTTTTAAAATGAGTTCTGACAGTGATTGGAGTCCAGGAAGCGATGAAGGTAAGGCTTATAACATTTATTACAACATATAAGTTAGAATTATTATTAGTTTATAGTATATTAGTTGAAGAGTTTTTAAGTACAAAAGAACTGGAAGAAAATTTAGATTACCGAAAAAAAGGAACTGACGGGGAACCTGTCAATTGGTTAAACATAAGATGGATCAGACTTGTTAAAGGAGAACCTTTCACTGTGTTCTTCAAACACTCATTATGTAAAGAAGAACCTTTCAGACAGTTGGATTTAAAGCAATATGCCCCAACAAAACAAAGAAAAGATTCAAAAATAAAAAAGGGATTACACTTACAATCACTTGTTGAAGTACAACAGAGCCCTCTATATCCAAACCGTAGACTGGTCACACAAGCAAAAAAAGATGACATGCAGTCTATTTTCCCTTACATACCCCCCACCCACCACTGATACTTCAAGAACTTACCAGTTGAAGTTACTACAAGAAGAAGAAATTTGGAAGTAGATGAGGAAGTTAATGAGGACAATGATGAAATCTTTTACCTGTAACTACCCGTATCTTTTATCTGTATGAGTGTTCCGTAATAAATAAGAATTTTAAATTTGACTGTTCATTAATTGAATCTATTATCCTCTGCCACTATGACAATGTAATAAATTATTATATTTTCACCTTGAAAATGCAATATAATAGAATTTTTTTGTCAAATTTAAGTTTTGTGGAGTTGGTTGGATATTGCAAAACCAAGATCTGAAAAACGTTCAGTGCAACATCCAACCAAGTCCACAAAAAAAAAGTTTGCTTGTTAATTTTAAAAAATCCATTATTCCCAATAACAATTTTCTTGAACCAAAATTTTTCTATGGATTTCAACTACTTAAGTAAAAAAAAAAATATTTCATAGATCAAAGGGTGTAAAAGTTATGAATTTTTAACTTTAACTCAATTTTTCTCAGCTGTTACTTTTTTGGACTTGGTTGGTTGTTGCTCTGACCCCTCCATATATTTTAAATTTTACATTATAAAATGTCAAAGAAAAATTATCTAAAGTATAAAGAAAGTTATAATTTAGAGAATAATGCTGTGTTTTTCTAAGTTTAAATTACCTTTTTATTTTCCATTTGTTTCATTTTCATAATTTGCACATTTTTATAAAACATTTTAGTATTCCTCTTTTTTGCCATTTGACCAATCACTTCATTGACTATCAAAAACATAAATGTTGTGCAATTAATTGTTTAGAAATCTCACACCTCATTTTGTTTGAATTCATTTACATTATTTTTTTAAAACTTTCATTTAATAATCTGTTCCCGAGTACAGTAATTATTAATACATGTAATTTGTACATATTACCTCTAAATAAAAACTGAAATACACACTGTATTTTTATGAACAAAACATTATGTTACTTTGGCCCCCAACCTGATACTTTCTAATTTTTTGGCCCTTCACCCAAAAAAGTTTGTGCATCCCTGGCTTAGAGGCATTAGATATTAAATTTGATTCTTATGGTTGTTTGTTATTCCTTTGCTTTAAAAATGTATTCCTAAAGATTTAGTTTTGGATGTTTAATCGTACATATAAAGAACCAAAGGTTGATGAGTGAATTGTATTTTTGAAGGGGGGAATAGTAGCAAGCAAAAAGTTACTTCCTGCTTCTCATTTTAAAATCCCAAAGCAAAATGAGCAAAAGGGTTGTTTTCTCCCTTATAATAAGCCATATAAACCACAAAATAATTGTTATACTATCTGCATTGGCATTACATACCACTTCCGAAGTTTGTCCGTTTTGCTTGGAATTGCACTTGTCAGAAAATTGCAATTTAGTGCTAGAAAAAGAAAAGAGGCTTTAAAAAGGCAAAGAAAGTGCTTTCTCTGTTTCAGAAAAGGGTATTTAAGGAATAAGCGTAAAAAACAAATAAAAACCTGCTCAATTTGTCATTCGAAAAGTCATCAAACTAGCCTTTACAATGTAACATATACAGAAAATATAGAGGGGAAAAAATGAACAGTTAGTATCGGTGCCAGTGTCACCCCCTGCATAGTAGGATGGAGTGAAAAAAAAAATTCCGTAATTTTTAGAGGCAGGGGGCGAAAAAGATGCGTTTTAGGTCCAAATAAATGTGTCTAAAATTTTAATCAGTTTGGACAAAGTTATCATGCACCCCAAGCCTGTTAAAGTTCAAGGGGAACAGTGAATTACATAGCTTTTTGTTCTTGCAGATGCTTATAATAAAAATGTTCATATTATATTCTTTTAGTTATTTTCTGAAGTATAAAACCTTTCAATATATTTAGATTCAGTCAGACTCATTTAAAACGACACTGCTTTTAATGATACATCAGTTATAATGTGAATAAATTGCGCTCCCAGCAGATCCTAATTGAAAATAACATTAAACCATCTCATCTTTAACATCACAGTTTAAATGGAGACCTAAGTATTAATATCATTTTTGCAAGTTCATTTTTAATTATATGGTTTTTCAGTTAAAAGTCAAAGAGCTTAAGTTGAGGGTAAACAATAAGCCTTGTAAAATTTACATCCTTGTCACAGCACCAATACTTTTAACTTGTCCTTAATCTTTAATCTATATTACCATTATTCGTTCCCTTTACACCTCAACAAATTTAAATCAAGAAATCTCATTGTTTATCAAAATATGTGAGAGTGAGAAACTGATTACAGCATTTGGGCCATTTAGTGAAGAAACAAGACTCTAAGCTAGGTCACAAAACTAAATATTATCACAAATTAGTGGCTAGGTGGCACAACGGTTGCGCGTCTGACTCCAGATAAGAAGGCTGCATGTTCAAATCACGTATCGGTCAGTTGTCAGCTACATGCTGTAGTTAATAGCTTTGATATTTTGTTTAATTATTTGTAGATTTGATGCAATTTATATTTTAATTGAGTATGTTTTAATTTTGAGATATTGAAATTTAAATTCAGTTTATTTGCTTTTTCAGGGTGTTATTCAGTTTTTTTCAGTTAAGCCTAACCATGGACTTCTGGAGCGTGATTCACCATCCTATGAATGACATTCTGAACCAGCTGGTTAGCAACAGAACTACCATGCTTCTGATGAGTAAACTTGTGTTGTATTTCTGCTAGGAGGGAAACGATACATTCATATATTTTTTTCAGAAAATAAACACTTTAAGGAAATGTAAAGCACCACCTACAAGCTCATCTCTCCACTTCCGATAAAAGGTGGGCATATATATAAGTATATACCGTAATAATAAATAAATATAAATTCTTCAGATATAAGTGGGGTATTTTTAATAATACAAAAGTTTTATTCACAAGTTTTATTGCTATTAGTTTAATCTTCAATACATCAGATCAAGCTCAGATGCCATTTTAATAGTAATTCAAATGTATGCTAATGCTGAACTAAAAGTATGCAATGCATGAATAAAATGAGATAAATATTCAGAGGTAGAATAAGACTGGAATTAATTTAAAAAATAAAATGAGAAATTAACTTAAGGTAAAGGCATTGAAGATCATTGAAAAAATAGCAAGTATTTCTTACCTTACCAGCTGAACTATTTCCAAAACTTTCTTTATATGATTCTAAAGTTCTATAGCTTCTTAGAAACATTGAAATTCCTCCTGCTCTTAGCATATTATTTTGAAGAAATTCAATTTCATTATGATGTTCTCGTATAATGTTTGCCACATCAGCAACAGCTGGATAGCGAATATATGGACTGCTATGACTATGTGTTGTGTACAGCTACAAAAAGACAAAAGAAAATTTAAATTGTAAAAGACAGAGTAAAGGTTGGTACTAGGAATGCATCAATTGACCTGCAGTAATCACTAATCGGCCATTTTGCTAATTATATATACTCTACTGGAGAAATTTTGTATTTATTAAAATTACATTTAGTATGTCAAAAACAAGAAATCATGCTGAGTGAATTTCTTAGCAATATCAGAGGTGCCCTTTCTCCTATAGCGATACTGCACCCCCCTCCAAAAAATAACTAAGAAAAACATTATTGTAACATTTATCAAAATATGATTTCATTAAAAAAAAATACAGAAAATATAACAAAGGAAATGGAAATTTACAACAGCACTGTTTAAATTGATTTTACAGCACCCTAAAATTTCCAATGGTGCAACCTACAACATGAGCCCCTCGCCCTTGTGGATACCACTTGCAGTGTCTATGTAATTTTCCCATAAGATGTCATGTAAAAACAAATATATTACACAGTTAGACCTCAATGAAAGGTCACCCCTTGGGACTTCGCAGAAGTGACATTAGAAGCCCAGGGGATATATATAACCTTATAACCGATTCATACATTTTTCAAAAATTTATGATAGGCTCCAAAACAGTTATTAAACTACTTCTACTACATCAGGGGTCTCCAAACTTTCCAGCCTTAGGGCCATATTGATTACCCTACAACATAATTATTCAACATAAAAATAGATTACTTCAGTAAACTTAATTTAATTTGCTATAAAAAATAAATATGTTCTCTAGAAGGAGTTTTCTTTCAAGTATGCTAGCTCTCCGCGGGCCGGATGTGGCCCTCGGGCCGTAGTTTGGAGACCCCTGTACTACATCATTACACCCAAAACTGAATGTAATTGAAAATTGCTGCAATTTAGTGCAGCCCCTCCCCCCCCTGCTGAATAGGACTATATTCCTTCCACCCACTACAAACTGTTCACTAATGGATGGTTGGAACCAGGCTGTTACTTCTGATTTAGTTTATTTAATCAAGTATTTTATAAATATTCAAAAGTCATAAAATATACATGTTATTACATTAAAAAGGGGAATATATATTCAGATTTTAACAAAAAAAATATAAAATAAGTTTTTTTTCCCAAGATAATTTTCTGTTTAAATTTATTAAAATGGGAGATGTTGATGGATAGTTTTAAGAAAACAAGAACACATACTTCAGTGAAATGTGTAGCTTTTAAGTATGAGCGAATTTGATAAGATGAAATAAGCTCGTCAGGTAAATGGCAAACTTTCATATGAGTTGCAACTAAAACTTGTCCAGGATGCATTTCTTTTATGTCAAACCTCTGCAATGTAACAAAGAGTAAATATTGTTCAAAAGGAATATAATTTATAAAAATATTTACAAAAAATACTATTTTCAAACCTTTGTTATTTTTTCTGTATTCAAAACAAAACATACCTTAAAATATATAATTATAAGTACCTTTGACACATTACAAATTTTTTTTTCACATAAAAGTCCAATATGCTTAAATGTTACAACCCATAAATGAAACTAAGTGTTTTTATCGAGACGAAGCTTTTTCTTTTTTATCAAGAATGATAAACAGCATAATAAAACACTTGTATTTCAGAGACAAAATGCAAAACTTTCCATTAGATTAGGTGTTTTTTCTAGGGATTTAAATAGTTCTGATATATTTGATACCAGTAGGCATGGGGCGCACCTACATATATGCATCAAAACCCTAAAAGTAGCTAAACACTCTCAACCATGCTTATGCAAACAAGTTTGATCATGTGCAAGAGAATTTTGTATAAGCATGATGCTCGCACAAGCATCATTTGTCCTACCTGCTTAAGTTTCCTAGTACGTGAATGCTCATCGGCTCTCTACCTAAGGCTTCGGCTAAAAGGTGCAAGGGTGTCCGATGGAGAAAAGTACGTGAATGCTTGAACTTAAGAGCACCTTAAATGAGACTGCGAAATGTACTATTTTTCATACCTCAAAATTCTGATAAGTGTAAATTAATAAAGAGGAGATTCATTGAGATGCATAAAATGCATCATCTCATAATAATTGGAAATACAAAACAAATCTTTTCAAAGGCATGTTTCATCCATGAATTTGTTAGTTCCTCAGGTTAATTTTACAGGTTAATTTAAATTTAAGTAGTTAATACAAAATTTTAAAACATAACTCACACATATTGGTCTTATACATCGAAATTATTCAATTAAAGAATAATTCTACTTTATACATCATAGTCTTATTAAATATTTGAAAATAAGATAACTTACATGTCCATTGTCATACAAAATTGCAACAAAAGGAAGTGGATCGGAACTGTCAAGCAACTCTACAAAACAACGTGCATGCAATTTTCCAACTGAAAAATATGCAATCATTATGAAAACATACAAGCAACATTGAATAAGCTAGGTATTTCTGAGACTTATTTTAAGTGTCAATACAAGAATTCAATGAAATTCAGTTTCATACAGTGGTTCCCAACCTTTTTCACATTGCAACTGGATAAGCAATTTACGACCCCATATATGTATACACACACTTTTTTTGGCATCCCCATTTTTATGAAAAATACAGGAATGGTTAGACTATGAAGTTGCAAAACCAGCAAAGTAGTTCAAGCAAAAGTGATGGATGATTGAAATAATATGGTGCATATGTTTTTTTTTTTTTTTTTCAAATGAAGTTGAAGGTACTGAATCGGTACCAAGCAAAAAAAACGCATAAATCAGCAAGTCAAATAAATAGGAGACATACAGAGCTCCAATTCACTTAAAGAAGTAGTACTACTAGTATACATTTAGTAAAAGTATAAAAGAACAACCTTTTTTTAGGTTCAAAACTAATATAAAACTCTCTCATATTTAATCAATTCAAAATTACTCATATTTAATCACAATACTCAAGAAAAGTGCAAAGCTGTTTACATGAAATGAAATTTTGCACATATTAAAAAAATTACATATCTTACACTTATAAAGAGCTCCTCATTACAAAGATTAAGTAGCTACACCAATCAATACAAATAGTAGTATCATCCTAACTGTTATCAAATTTAAGAAATTTCATAATATGCTTAATTTCCTATTTTTATATATTCTGTTCCACCCAGGAAAAATTTTAGTCATGAAAGCATAAAAATGTTTTAAAAGCACACATAAAATATAGAAATTTTGCTCAAACTTACACTTATACATAAAACGATGAAAAAGACTAACATATGTAATTAATCCAACCATGTCAATGGTAGTTTCATGGGCAGCATACCTAAAAGAAAAACCTTCAATAATTCTCCAAGAATCAATTATTCCGTAAGACATCTTAAAACTGTGTCATCCTTTGAAAAACTGCAAACTAGAAATGAATTATATTTAGAATAGTACATGTATTTATTAATGAATTCCAAAATTCTGTTATCCACAGGAGTAATTTTACCCCTATGTACTCCTACGTACAGTCAAAAAGTGAAGAGAAATTGAAAACATCAATCAAATTATGAAGGCTAAAGTATTTTTCTGAAATCTGGGAGAGTGAAACAGTTTCTTTCAAGATCATGCCTATGCTGGTATTAGTTTCTTCTGCTAGTTAGCATATGTCCCTTCACATAGAGTTAGAAGAAGAATGTTTTTTAATGAGTAACAACATTCAGGCATTGAAAAAATACACTTAAAAAGAAGTCAAGACAAAAAGAATAAAAGATAAAACCCAGAGATATTTTGAGGTTACAAGGAACACCTTTATCAAAGTAAAAAGTTGTCAGCTTCTGAACTTAACTAATGCAAAAGAGGAAAAGGTGGCAGGCAAAAGAGTTTCATGCAAATATTGGATTAGAAAGTGACCAATTGTATACATTAGAACAAATAAAATAAAGCAAGAACGAACAAAGAAAAAGTCCTGACATATAATCAAAGATTGTTTAGAGAAATAGAATGATAATCACAAGTAAGAGAAAAAACTAAATTTTGCACATTATATGACACACACAATGCATATATAATATACAGGGGTCATAAATATGCAGAAATTAAAATATCATCATTTTCTCACTTTCAGAAAACAGTTCTGAACTAAAGAAAATGAAAATAATAAATTTTCTGTCTACTAAAATCTAAACAACATTTAATTTTTTTTTTTTTTTTCTAATGGCAAGGTTACAAAAGACCTCTACACCACGAGGCAAAATGAATAAGAACAAAAACAAATAAACATAATAATGTGGCGAGAAAAGTCTATGAACCTACATTTTAAATTTGATAATTTAAATTTTTATAGTAAAGTAGAATTTTAAAATCTCGCAAGACAAAAAATTTGTGTTCTGAAAATTTACATTTTCTCAGAACTTTTTTCATGAATGTATTTTATTCATGAGAATGGAAACAGTTTATTTAACTAATTTTCTACTGAAAATAATGAAAATTAATCAGTAATTATATAATTAAAAAACAGTATAATTTAAAAGAACAGTTCAAAAAGCAAAATGGCCGGAGTACATCACATGACATTTGGAGTGAAACAATTGCACCTTTTATGCATTAGCTTTGAAACACAAGTTACAAAAAGAAAATAAATATGTTTGGCCCCTTTCAGTCAGCTTCTAAAGAAAAAAATCTGAATAGGAGAGCCTGTTCCTATGTACTAAAAAGGTAAACCTATATGTGTGTGTGTGCCTATTTTTAGTGTGGAAGAAAGTGTTCCAACCGTGCTAATTAGTTCCAGTTTTCCCACTCCTTTACACATTTTCCTCCTTGAAGAAAAAAGCATAGAAAAACATTCAATATATGATACCAGGTAAAATGATTTTCCAAGGTCCCACGTACAGAATTTTTTTTTTTTTTTTTTTTTGGTAATTCATTCCCTTTCTGACCTTTGTTTTATTTAGACCTGTGAACTGCCAAAGGAGAGGCTGTATGCCCGTAATTTCAAAATCTTCCAGGGTATAAGTCCAATGTTATTTGCATTAAGAAAATAACAAAATACATGTACATACTTATGAATACATTACATTTCCCAAACCAGGGAATTAAATCCCTCTGGCCCCCCTAAATGATGGGCCTGAGAGGCTGAAATTACCATCCTTTGTTCCAATCTATGTGCCTTTTAAGACAATAGTACATTTATTTTTGCTTGTGCATATGCTTGAATTAATTTATTAGTTACCACTAGAATGTCATATAAATTCCTTGAATTTGGTGCAAAGAAACTTTGTAGTCTGTAGCAACTCATTTTTGTACTCTGTGGCAACGTATTAATTTCATGTCGGCTATGTACAAGTTTCACTTGTAAAATTGAAAGCTTTTTTAATGGCTGTCCTTTAATGATGTAACTCTTTTGAACTGATTGGAAACCTTGTTTTGTAAATAGTGTAAAAGTTTGAAATGAGCATTTCTTAAATAATGAGAATGAAATATAAAAATCAAATTTAAGATCTCTTTCTACTCTTAAATGAGAGCAGTTTGTTTTTGGAACCACATTTTTTATAATGGGTCCATTTACAAAACTGATTTTTGCACGGGGCTTGTCTTTGCAATTGATTAATAATACATTTTAAATTGCATTAATATATATAATTTTTCACACCACTGCAAAATTTAAAATATCTAACATTAATTATCTTTGTTTTATTTTTCACTTGCAATAAAGGTTGTCTGCTTCAGAACACTTTACTTAATATTTAACTGAAGCATTTTTTAAATTATATTATTTATTCCATTTGCATTTGATACAAATTAATTACAAAACAGCAGATATAGTCATAAGATATAAATAACTTGATAGTTTGAAATGAAACCAAGACTTTAAAGATGATTTTTAAAAAGGACAGTGGCACACTGGGCACCTCAAATTAAAAAATCATAATGTAAATTAGAATATTAATCAAAAAATGTTTGCCATCCCTAATCTAAATTAAAGCATTTTGTTTAAACATAGTTAATTCTATACTTCTGGGCTTTTGTTTGCATCAGAAAAACAGATTTTTTGCATTGAAACATATCTTTTAACTCCAAGCCAAGTGTTTGCAATATTTTTAAAAATCTGCACTTGCTAAAATTGATTTTATCATTCAATTTTTGGAAAATGCTTTACTTCCCAGGGTTATTTTAAAGCTTATAATCATCCTTTTACCTTTAATATCCTTACAGAAATAGAATAAAATAATTTTTGGAAAAAAATAGAACCGACTTCAAATTATAAATTGCGCTAAAAAGTGAAAAATAAATGAATTCTTTAAACAATGTAACTTTTATCTATGTAACTTTTAAACATAGTTTTAGAAGTCGGTGCAAAATTAGGATAGATAAAATCTTTTCCGTTTTGAAGTCTATTTTAGCAAACTGATTGGATTTCATTTTTGCCTCAGAGAAGCCTTCAGCAAAACTCTTGCTGTAATTGCATTTATTATTATAACACAATGGCAACAAAAACTTTTTTAACAATTAGTATCACATTTATTAATAGTTTTCCCAACAAAGAAAAATCAAGTCAAGCCTTTCCAATTAAACTAAAAAATAACAATTTTTTACCAGTAACGTTTTTTCTAAAAAACAAATGTAATCAAATTGATGTGTGATATTTGAGTTAGACGGCCCTCTATCTATTAAAGATAATGTCATCAAAATCGGTTCATTTAGTCAAAAGTTATGGGTGAAAAACCAGAAAAATGACTATTTCTGCCCATAACTTTTTTCTAATTATCGAAAATGGTCAAACAAAAAAATGGGACCTATAGGAAACCATCCTCGATCGATTAAAAAAAAATCATGAAAATCGGTTCATCCGGTGAGAAGTTATGAGTGGACAAACAAACAAACAAAAAAAACGACATACATACAATATGAATCAGGCTTGGAGTAATCGCGATTACGTAATCGTAATCTGCTGTAATCGATTACATTTTGGAAAAATCAAAATCGTAATCGTAATCTGTCAATTGCATATTCTTATAATCATAATCAAAATTGCGTAATCCCTCTTCTTGCGTAATCTTAATCGTAATCTAAAAGAAAAAATCGGTATTCTGGTCTTGTAATCGTGTAATTTTGACCTGCTGAAAGCTGAAATTTTTACTTTGCCTTCCTACCATTGAATGGAAAAAATAAAATTAACAATACTAACACAGAAAAAGGATTCAAGCTGTTTACTCCTCGTCCAAGGTCGTTTGTAAATGAGGAATGGATGGTAAATAAAATGGACCGTAATCTACGGGTGTTCATAAAAGCGATTCTGTGTAGTAGGGCCCTGGTAGATATTTACCGAAACTGGACGAGGCGAGGAGACCCCCTTCCCGAGAGCCCCAAGGCGATGCCAGTAACCCATTCTCCTTCGCTGGCTTTCCCCGTCTTGTGGAGCCGTAATTAAATGGGCCATTCGTTTTCCCTTTCATCTGGCAAGGGTTTGCGAATAATCAAAGCAGACTGAGCACCGAAAATCATTAGCAGAAAGCAGGGTCATAGGAAAGTCTTGGCCCTGAGCAGAAAGAGTACTATCACACAGGGCCTACACACAGACTAAAGAGACACAAAACACATGTTTTCCAATTTGTAAAGAGATTCTAGAAAAAGTTGTATGCCTTTTGGCGGTTTTCTCCTATCTTTAGAGGAAATGAAGAATTTTTCTAATGAATAGCACATTTACACTTGAGCAGCGATTCCAGGAGCAGGAGTTATATGATGCACTTTGCTTATGCAGTCTGCTATCTTAACCCTTGTAAGTGTGATTATTATTATTATTATTTATTTATTAATATGCTCTTTGATTATTTTAAAAAATAATCATAAATTTATATTTTAATGCTAATATTCTTTTTAATTGATAGGTATGCAAAAGAAAAAATGATATATGTTCAGAAATTTCCCAATTGTTTTTTACATGCATGAATTAATATTTATGAATTATTTTAAACAGTTAATTATCTTTCTCTTCTTAAAATTACCTCAACAGAGTTTTGTATTGTACTTTTAGGTATCTTTTACGTTAAAATTGCATTGAAAAATTACTTGCACTTTTTATTTTTATTAAAACAGTTAACATGGAAAACGAAACAAAAAAATATACGTGCTAAAAAAGACCACAGAAAATTATAGCAAAATATTATAGTCATCCATATTATAATTATTTTTTAATGATTACTATTAAGGGATCAACATCAAATCACAAATGAAATTGAAACATACGTAGAAAAATTATCCTTTAAAGTTCTGGGCATAAACTGCCATACATACCCAATATAATGTTAAGCACAATTGTGCCTAAGTACTTGTCTGTGTGTGCTTCATCTGCTCCAGTGGAGTGCTTATTCAGTATAGCTGGGAAGTTTTTTACTTCTCAGAGAATGAAAATGAAAGACTACACTTTTGAAGCACTATTTTTTTTAATGTAACAAAAAACTATTCTAAAATGCAGCATTTATTTTCAAATGATTATTTATCTTTTATGATTATTATACTATCTGAATATTTTGTTATCTCATGCAATTCATACATTTTATAAGTGATTTCATAAAGAATCATACAAATTATTAATTTCAGTAAATTAATTGGAGTTATGTGAAATATTTGCCCAATTTTAACTAGAAAAAAAAATACTATTTTAATATTCAAATTTTAAATATTCAAAAAATTCTGAATGGGCCTTTCCCGATATATATGGTATATAAATATATATTACTCAACTACAAATTTCTCATTTCTGCACCGACCTCATAATTCAAGAACAGTGATATTGAAGTTATTTCATTATAATTGCAAATCATCATCATTTCAGTTATCCCTTATTAAATCAAAAATCATAATTTTTTGATTTTCGACACTGTTGCAAAAATGAGAGTTGTATGCATAATATCGGCTAATTTTTCGCTAATCTAATCGTAATCGGATGTCATAATCATAATCAATTACATTTTTTAACAACTGTAATCGCTGCCGTAATTGTAATTACCTTTACAATCGTAATTACAATCGTAATCGTAATCATAATCCCTCAATTCTTCTCTTTGTAATCGTAATCGTAATCGATTACGTTTCTTCGTAATCGACTCCAAGCCTGATATGAATGTATAACCTCCTTTCTTTGTGAAGTCGGTTAAAAATTAAAACATGTTTTTACCGCCAAAAAAAATAATTAAGAAATATATTCAATTATATATCACAATAGTTGTATGCACAATGTGTTCTTTCTTGATGAGCAGTGCATATAATTGCGGAAGTAATTTTCATACGGCAGTGCCTAACAAACTATTGAAAATAATTTAAGCAGTGGCATAGTGAAGGATAGAAATGGGAATTATAAACCACTACGAAGAATTAAAATTATATATCTGTATATATATATATATATATATATATATATCGGAAGACAAATTTGAAAGCAGGTAAAAATGGAAAAACAAACACTTATCACCTAAACATGCACAAAGCAGCAAAAATTTCAATAAAGCTAAAACTGAAATGCAGTAAAAAAATTTGAAAAACTTAGAAAGTTTGAAAACGAGACAAGGATTCATCAGTGCTAGTTTGTCTCAAAGAATGAGAGATTGGCTAACAGTGATCCTAGTCGACTTGGTATGAATACGGGTATGATTTTTCTTGGACTTGATTTTAGATTTCTCTTTTTGGATGACAACTTGGAATGGACTCATCATTTGAACACATAATTGGTATTTTTGATCGGATTTTTTTGGTAAGAGTGCAGAGGTGTAGCTAGGGTTTTCAGCGCCCGGGGACAACTGAAGATTTTGCACCCCCCCTGTGCCCCTGGGAGCCTAAGGGCGCCCCTAAAGTGAATTAAAAAAAACTTTTATGCTTTCTAAATGATAAAGCTCTAAAAAGAAGCCCTTTTAACTTTCATTTTTATTAGCGACCATTCACTTCTAAAGGAAAAATGGGACACTTTGGCTTCACAAAATTATTTGTCTGATTTCCCAGCACTCTTTTGAAACATTGGTCATTGCCAATATGATTTGCGGTGCTCCCACTTTTTTGTCAAACATCTTCACACACTTCTTCAGTTCAAATAACTTTCTTTTCGCATTTAAAAATAAAATAAATTAGCATTAATTTGGCGCCCCTTGACGCTGTCCCTCCTTGCCCCCACCTAGCTACGACTCTGTAAGAGTGGTTTATTTTAATTTTTTGGGTAAGGGTATGCCGGTATGTCACTTTTTTGGTCTTAGGATCGTAGCATGGACGATATCCCACATGTTTTCTTAATCCTCGCGATTCTTTATTTCTAATAATGCATCTTAATATTATTTTCTTTTAATTTGGCCTGTGCCTTTCCCCAACACTGCCGTTTGCTCTAGTGTATTTTTTCTTGAAATCTGTGGGCTGCTCTACATCTCTCATTCTTTGAAACAAATCAGCACTGACAAGTCCTTGTCTCTTTTTCAAACTTTTTAAATTTTTCTGCTGCATTTCAGTTTAGTGCTGACTCCAGGATGAAAGGGCCGCCAGGGGGAACTCTGAAAAAGGCACTATGTTTTCTTCCAAAAGGGCACCCTTGAGTCATGCTTAAAAAATATTTTTTATATGCTATTATATGCTATGAGAAAAAAATAATGTGCAAATTGTGCTAGTATTCAACATCTTATTTAATTTAAATTTTCTTTCTAATAGAGCCATAATTTTGTTTAAACAGTTTTTTCAGGCATGGGGGGGGGGGGAGGAGGAGAGTCAAAAGTTTTGGAGAGGAATAACTGTATTTAGGCCCAATAGATGTTAAAAGATTGCTGCCCGATTTTACGCAGTTCGCTAATTAGCATATGACCGTTTTCCGCGTGTAAAGGGAGAAATAAATGAGATATAAATACTATTTTTAGCACATATAAACTGATTAGTATGTAGAGATTATTAAAATATTTGAATTGAAAAAAAAAGAAATGCTTATTTGGCTTTGAAAATAGTATTTAACTGTTTTGTCTTATATATAGATTTTGTGAAATGACGGCGATGACTTTTACTGTTTGATTTTATTTTATTTTATTTATTTATTTTTTTTTTTGAGTGGTGAGGCTAAATGCTAAACCCAGAATAATTACACATCATGGAACCCCAAATTTGGAACATTTTCAAAAAAAAAAATCTTTATTTCAATGAAAAATCGGGAAGCCTTTTACTGGTTTTTTCTTTTGGAAATAAACATTTTAAAAATAAGAAAAAAATAATTATAATGAACGTGTTTAAATAAAAATGTAATTTTCATGATCGTGTCCTAAACAGTTTTCATACTTGGGATCGCGATTTCTGAAAAAGGGTTCGCTTTCGCGATTAAGAGTTCTTATTAATTATTGATTTAATTCTAAGTTAATATCATTAAATTTTGCTTCTTTCTGTTTTTGGGCTTTTATTATATTTATTATTATTGTTTTTTAGACTGAGCACTAAATTTTACGCGATACAAAAAATTCTCAAAATTGAAGTTCGGGCTTTTTTGTATGTTCCCGTTAAGCTGATCTTTTATAATTAATAAAAGTATTTAATAAGCGGATAGAGAATTTAAAATCATGTCAGAATTTGATGATATTCTTTTCTTGTAATGTTTAATTAAAGAGATTTAAAAAAAAAAACGGGGAAAGTCTGGATTTTTTTATGTTTTGCCGCGAACGTAAGTCGATATTTAACTTTGTTTTTTGTGCTAAATTTCTCGACTTATAAGAGAGTATATACTGTATTAAAAAATGCTATTAATGAATTAAATGCTAATGGCCGAATCTATGAGTTCTCGTGCTATTTACAAAATTTTTTGAATCAGGACCCAAAATCCGGAAAACTTGCCGCTTGTGCTCGATTTTTTTTTTTTTGAAAATCGGGAGTGTTTTGAATTGCAGCACATCATTGGCAGGTAGCGGGTTGCAAACTGCCCATGCTAACGAAAAATAGCATAATTTAAGTTGCAGACGTTCATATTTGTTTAAGGCTAAACACTTTAAAATAAAAAAAAGGCAAGTGATGCGTCCTTCTACTACCCCAGTTATTCCAAGAAGCTAAAGGGGAGAAGACAATAATGCTCTGTAGTTCTGAGAAAATTATTGGGGACAAATAAAGGAGGGGGGAAGGATGCCTGGATTGAAGTTTTCCTACTGCAATTCCTGCTTTGAAGGCCGTTCGGCCGATGTTGGCATGGTCTGAATAGACCGCAGGGTGCATATGAAAGGGAAGAAAGAGGCCGCCGGGAGCAAAAAGATTTAAAAGGGGCGCCGGGCGCAGCGCCCTGTCAAAATTGCTTAGAGTCAGCACTACAGTTATATATACATAAGGTCTACCGGAAAGTTCTTTCCTTTTCTATTACAACAAACTTCGACACATTCTATATTTAGGCTTGCCATACATCCCGGTTTGACCAGGACAGTCCCGGTTTGACCGGTGACAGTCCCGGTGTCCCGCCCAGTTTTATCAATGTCCCGGAAACGGTTGTAAGATGTAAAAAGTAATGAATTTATGTTTTCAAGAATCTTTTATGAAGACATTAAGAATCTTTAAAATGACAGAGCATTAATGAGGGAGTCCACTGCAAGAGCATTGATTGTAAGTAAAATGCACTGTGTCGTTTTCTTTGCTCTGACTTCTATGAAAAAGTCAAGCTTAATAAGTACAAAGAGATCTTGAAAAAAGTACATTCAAGTCAGAAATAGGAGTGGGTTGAAAACAAAGAATAACATTGTTAACTTATTAATTGCTTTTTTAGTTTGACAAAAATGCTTTTTTGAAATGGTTTTTGTAGTTAGAAGAATAGTTGAAGTTTCAAAAACTAAGACTTAGTAATTAATTGTTCAATTTAGGAAGTATTTTAAACTTTATTTTATTAACACTTCTTTTCTAGATGGTAGAGCAATAAAATTTCTCATTAAAAAGGAAAAAAAAATCCTTTTTAAGTAAATTAAGTAGCAAAAATTCCTTTTTAATTTTTAAAAGGTGGGTAGGGGGGTTCCAGATTCCCAACCCCCCCCCTTACTTGTGAGGCTTAAAAAAGGCTTAAACTTACCATTTTGCTTTAAATTTGATAAAAATTTCCCCAGTCATGCTTGAAACAGGTGATTTTGACATCTCTGATAAGCTACGTTCTGAGCAACCATCTTTGATCGACGACAATGATGTGGGCCATGTTAGAGCAAGATCCTTTCCTGACAACATCAGAGGTTGCGGAAAGGGTGGTCCAGGATTGGTGTGGAAATATTCAAAATGTGTGCCGCATGAATTAAATCAGAAGAATTCGGACGATCGAGTCGTCACATGCACATCTCTGCTTGCTCGGAACAAAATCAAGCACTTTTTGAACTGAATAACTGGAGATGAAAAGTGGATTACTTACAACAACACTGTAAGGAAAAGAGCATGTTGTGAACCCAGAAAACCTAGCCCTTCCACCTCGAAATCAAATTTGACTCTGGATAAGAGAATTTTGTGTATATGGTGGGACATTCGAGGACCAATACACTATGAGCTTTTAAAACCAAACAGAAAGCTCAATTCGGAGTATTGCCAACAACTGGATAACTTAAAGACAACAGTCCAAAAAAAGAGGCCAGCAATGTTCAATAGAAAAGACACCATACTGTTCATGATAATGCCAGGCCACATGCTGCTTCGAGGACTCGAAAAATTGCAGAACTGGGCTGAGAAATTGTATTGCATTCACCATATTCCCCGGATATAGCACGCTCTGGCTACCACCTGTTTTTGTGCTTACAAAATTTTTTGACGGGCAAAAAATTCAAAAATTAAGAAGATATCAAACAAGCATTGGTTGAATTTTTCGAATCAAAAGATAAAAGATTCTTCAAAAACGGGATATATAAATCGCCCTCAAGCTGACAAGAACTCATTGATAATAATGGCAATTATACCATTAAATGAAATTATTTGGCAGTAAGAAAAATTTTTATTTTTTTTAATTCCAAAAACCGACAGAACTTTCCAGTAGACCTTATGTATATATAAATATATATATAGAGAGACATAAATATGTAGTTAAAAGCACAGTGGAATCCTTGCTATTCGTACACAATTCGATCCAGCAGGCAGTTTGAATAGTGATTTGTACGAATGGTGAATTATTTTTTTACATAAGATACAAATTGGATTAATCCGTTCCAGACCCACAGATTATTGCTTATTTAAACCTATGAGAAACAAATGTACAGTACTGTACGTGAAATTATAGATAAATAAAAATTTAACTGCCCTTTGCTTGTACTGAGGTGAGCTGATGGCATAAGTGGAATGTTGAGAGGATAAAGAGAAATAGTTGGAAGAGCAGTCCCCTTCCATAAATACATCAGGTAACATCCCTTGTTTTCTCCCTGTCTGCTGTTCTTTCTTTTTTCTGTCTTTTTGCACTAGAAGAATCTTGGGGATTTTTTTCTAACAACCTGTCCAATGTTGTCTGCCTTTGACGATTGTTCAGAATTTTTCTTAAAGGGTCAATAATGTTGTTGATCAAGTTACTGCTCCTGTTGACCACAGCAGTGTTGGGATGCCATTTTCCCACCACTCTCTGTGTTTTCTTGCAGGGGTAACACAGCTCTTTGCTTTCTGCAAAGGAAATGCTTTCCTTACTACTTTCCTCCTCTGAAAAAAAAAGTTCTTCAACCCCGTCCTCTTGCTGCCCCCTTAGAAAGTTAAAATTGTCTGTAAAATCTCAAAAAGAATTAAAATTTTTTAGAAATCCAAAATGCCAAACAAATTTTTTCCAGACAAGTTCAAAATGGGCATAATTTCTCAATTTTTTTTTCTTTGAAAAAAGCCACACGAGCAACTTAGCTGGCCCCTGGCGCCGTAGGAATCGTGGCACAAGTATGAATGGTGAGTTAAATTTTACTTGAACAAGTTGGACGAATAGCAAGTAGTACGAATAGCGAGGCGGATGAATAGCGGGGTTTCACTGTCAACCTTCCCATCAAAAATTTCTTGCTATGTCACTGACTTCAAAGCACAACAGTTTCCTTTATAATAGATTTTCATGTATTTTTTAATTAATACATCATACATGTGAATTATTTTTAAAATGATTCATTAATTTCACACTTCTAATGGACCAATAAAAATATATTTACGCTAAAGATGCTCTGTTGCCAAATGAATATTCTATGAGAGGCATGTTGATAATTTGTAAATGAAGTACATCATTATTGGGTGGAACAATCTGTACTCTGCTATTATCACCAAGAACAATTTCCATGTCATGAACTGCCATATTTCCAGCAGCCCCTCTTAATCTAGGAAAATGTGGACTCTCTGGTCTTTTTATTGAATAATTCTGTATCATAAATAAAGTTCCAGGAACTGCCCTGAAAAAAAAATTTTGATTTAGAAAAACAAAAAACAAAACAAAACAAAAATAAAAAAGATGCTTGGAAGATATTTAGATGTGCTGGCAGTTTTTTTATTACAATGATAACTTTTAGGTGAAACATTTGAGGGCAGGTTCAATAGAAGATATCTTGTATATTAATACAAATTAAACGAAAAACTAAACAAAACAACAATGAGCACAGCTGGGTTGCCTTACTCACTTTACCAATTTAAAACAAAGATCAAAAATCCACTGAAAACTGCAATATAATCCCAATTTAACAATTGTCTAAGGACTATTAAATGCTACTTAATCCAAGGATAGTGTTCAATCAACGAGACAACATTGATCAAAACCATTCCGGGACCAAGAACGGATTTAAGGGAGTTCTTGGTCTCAAATGGGGTTAACAAGAAAAGAAATGTGAAACGGAAACATATGAAACAAAAGAAACATATTTTAAATTTCAGGAAGTAAATGCATTCGAAAAATAAAAAAGAAAATATTTCATAGGAGACATAAGTTGTACATTATCGGAAGCATTGAAAATTTTCTATATGTGGGAATAAGGGGTGTATCCGAAGAGGGATAAAGAATTACCCCCCCCCCCCCAAAATTCAGACATCTAAAAAAAAGGCATTTTAAAGGAATCATTATTACTTTCTACAAGAATAATAAATGCCATGAAAAACGCTCAGGGAAGTTGTGTGCAAGCTGTCAGAACTAGAGATAAAATGAAGCTTTGGTAATTGGAAGCTTTGGCCTGGATGAATAATGAGCTATTATTCGACTCATTTGGCCCATAACAATTCATGTTATAAATATTCCATTTACAATTTAGTCCCTGGAGTTCTGTTGGAAAACTAACAGGAGGGGGGGGGGGTTTCAAAAATGCTTAATAGGTGCCCTGGAGAGTATTTTGGGGTTGAGTTGACATTCGCTACCTCGTACATTTTCCAGCTAAGACATGATCAAAGATGGGAGCCGCTCGAGCACAGAAACGTTCATTATGTTGATGTTTGACTGATTTGCATGAAACTTGCTTTCTTTTTACTTATATGTATTTTAGAAAGCTAATTAAGGGCGTTAGAGACCCAAAAATACATGCAAATACTCCAGTTAGTAGATTTCAGGCATTAACTTATTTTTTGTTTAGAGTTGAAATGAAGATATGTGAATTTCATAAAATTGTCAAGAGTTTCAAAAGACAGTGAAATGAACTTTAAACCAGCTGAAAGACATGCATAACATGCAATAAAAGTAACTATAGTGTAATAAATATGAAAAATGGTCAAAAAAAAATCAGGGATGCTGCAAAAAAGCGAAATGACATTGTTACAAAGCCTTTGATCTGAGAGGAAGCCGCATGGTTCTGTCGTATGAATAGTTCTACAATAATACTGTCGTAAGACAGGGGTCAATCCAGCATTTTTAACAGGGTCCTGTTTTTGTGAATTTTAAAAAGATTTTTTTTGAAAAATCAAATAATTTGGTGAAAATTTAAAATTTGGACCACGATTGGAGTTCCCCTTGACTATGCCCCACACCTAGTAGTCCAAAGGATTGATATCTGGGGAGCTGGGGGCCCATATGTTCGGTGTGACATGATGGTGAAAATTGTCAGCCATCCATTCTTGGGTTGTTCTGGCTGTATGGGAAGGTGCCAAGTCTTGTTGGAAAACATCCGTCTTTCCACATGTTACAGTAGGGATCCAGGGCGTGACGACTCTGTCTAACACCTCTGCAAAAGCAACGGCATCGAATCTGACACCTTGAGGAGAGAAAATGTGGAGGTATCAAATCTCCTTCACTACTAACAACCCCAAGAACAATCACTGCGGCTGGAAATTTGGTATGCATGACCAGAGGCACCTCATTAGGTCTTTTGCACAGCCGCCGCTCATTTTTGAGGTTCACTTTCTGGTCCTGAACAAAGTTCTTGGCTGAGAAAAACCAGATCAGTCCTGGCTCCTCAGAATGTTTGAGCTTGTTCAGAAGGCGCTTGGCTCTGGTCGAGCGGTTAACCTTGGTCCTGTCAGACATGAATTGAGGCAGTGAGAAGCAAAGGGCGAAGCAAATATGTGACTAAAAAATGATTCTGAGTAAAAGTGTTCAAAGTTTGGATCTTATGGGACCTTTAATGTTAATTGCCTTCTAAATCATGCTGGGGTGGATCACCTGTTAGAGCTATCAGTAACATCTTTTGCCACAATATAGAATGGTACTTTCTCTATCATCAGAGGTGGTAGTAGTAAGGAATTGCATTTCCTGAACTTTCAAAACAATTTCCTGAACCGTGATTTTTTTATAGGTGCTGTATTTTCTGCCATGAGACGAAATGTAATTTATCTAGTTGACATTTATGAAAACTAGTTGATTCAGACAAAAATGGAAAAAGTACTTATTTTAATAGGAGTCGCAATGGAAAATGTATAAAATCGAGGACAACAGGAAAATGGTAGAAAAAGAGAGTACTATTTTAATAAAATGTGTGGATTATTAAAAGAAATAATACAATTTCCTCTAAAAAATCATCAAAATGATGAAGAAAACAATAAGATTATTTATTGCGTTTAATTCACACTTTTTGCATATACCAGTTTATTATTTATTGCCTCCAGTTTGGCTTTTGCTGCTTCAATACCTTGCATGATTTTTCGTTTTAATCCTGTTGCAGTCCTTTGTTTCCTACATCTATTATCACTTAACTATTCAAAAACAATGCAGAAAACGTCGACTTTCAGATTCACGAATTTTGTGTAGTTGATCTAATTTAAATTAGAACTTGTTTAAAAAATAAATCAAATAAGACTGAAAGAAATTAAAATCCAAAAGCTCTTTTTTATTGATTCAGAATAAAAGCAACAATAAACAATCTAACAGAAACACGAACCCTTTTACGAAAATCGCGATCGCAAAAATGAAACTCTACATCATAGCTACTCATTTCCAATTGTAACTATAATTCAATCCCCTTCTTTTTAAAACATTTATGACTAAAAATTCGCGGCAAAAAGGTTCCTGATTTTTCTCTGAAAGGTCGACTTACGCGCGGGTTTCTGTTTATTTAACTGAAAGTTGGGGGTTATGCTTACATGCGAATCAACTTACACGCAAGTATATACGGTAAGATATTGATAAAAATAAAAAGGAATTTTATTTGCTTACTTCATATTTAAATTTTAAAAAGAGTTAAAATGGAAGAAATACGATTCTTGCACAGGATGCAGAAAGATTGCGCAAAGAAAAGAACGCATACGCTTTCTTGCTTGCACGTGAAAATTAAGCCTACGATATTTTAAAGAATTGAATAAATGAATTAATATGTATTGCTGCAATATAAAGCAAAAATAATGAGGGCAGCAAATTTATTATCAAGAAGTAAAATAAAATTTTACTTCGGCAAAAAAAATTCCAGAAATTTCCGTTTTTTCAGAACTCTACCACCCCTGTATCATTTGCACTAGCTATCTCTAACTTTTCAATTTTGTCACTTACATCCCTTTGCTCCTGGGTGCTTCAATTGTCCTCTTCGCATCACATATGATTTGTAATGGAAGTCCTGGTGAATCACACATCAGATGGTAGCCTTGTCAACCTGCCGCTCATTGGCGAGTGCCGTCATCGATTTCCCATGGTCCTCATCAATAGTAGCTTGGACGCGGCTGATGAAATCTGGAATCCTGATACTGTCAGAGGGTCAACAATGTTGTTTCCTTTGTGCAACTGCGGACAATCACCCTTTGCAACTCTCAATTATCTCCTAACTTTGTAAACAAATGATTGGGCAACCTAAAAGAATGCAGCAACTTCTGAACTGGTGTGCCCTGCAGCCAAGGAGATAATAATGGCATGCCACTTCATTTCCTGACCAAGAATAGATTCTGCCATGTCTTTCTGCAACAAAAACAGCTACATTGCTATAACACACAAGAACATGCGCCACCTATATTGTGCATTCTCAAATAGCTGCCGCACCCTGTACTAAAACAAATTCCGATCCAAACTGGATGCTACTCCAAGTCTATGCATTCCAATATGTGAGATAAAAACACCTACCTAAAGGGCTATTATTAACAATACAGAGAAACAATTTTGTTATTCAAGTTAGAGGGACTTATTTTAAAATTGCAACAGGTAGGATAAGTTACAAAAGTTTTGCTAGTTCTTCTTATTTCCAATTGCAATAATATTTTTCATCGACAGCCTGATAACTTAAAAATAAGTTGCAAAGGTATTTAATTCAGGATAACCAGTGATCACCAGTTTTCAGATTTTCAGTTGACGTCTAAATCCAAGGGCATTTGTAGGCATTTATTTCCATATTAGATCTTTACAATAGCTTCAGAGATCTTAACAATACTTATTAAAACCTTCAGTTCAAAATTGGTAGTTTTAAATTTATTCCCGTCCAGGGGATGGGGGCCCTTTAAATGAGCTTTGTCCAGATCCTTAAATTTGTGACTTTCATTATGAACACTAAAGTAAAAGTAAATCGTTAAGGGTTCCACGGTCAAAAGTTTGGGAACCGCGGCCCCTACTGTATATACAAACAGTAAAATCTTGGTTGACTGTTTCTCATAGGATCATTCACTTCAAACGAAACATATGAAAAACGACAAATGTGGGAGCAATGGATCGGGCTTCTACTCTCTCTCTCTCTATATATATATATACACACATATAAGTGCAGATAAATGATTGAAGATTAATATCTCCAATTTGATATTAAAGGTTGGTCTCAGAATCTGACAAACAAAGCTTGTGTATTGAGTGTATTAGTACACATAAATTTAATAATTGTTTAAAATAATAAAATAAATACTTACATACCCATAGTAAAGAGATGCAAGTAACTTTCCGAATATAACACAAAGGCATGAACCAGATGAATCACCCACCGACAATCGTGCCTGAAATCATCCAACACAGGAAAGCATTAGCAAACAGAAGACTTCTGTTTTGTTTTGAAAGTCATTATACATGTACCGCATCAGATATATTTTCTGAACTCTCAAACTTTAAATATTGACTTTTTAAAAGTAAATTATAAAAAAATCATAAAAAAAATAAGATATTAACTTGTTATATTAGATATTAAGATTAGATTTTAGTGATTATCTGACTCAATGGAATACATGACACTAAAGATAAAACTCCACTAACATTTATTGCTGGAAACAACATCCGCTACGTTACCTGAAAAACAAAAACTGATTAACATTGCAAACAGAGCAAGTGGAACAATGCTCTGCACCAGAGAGGTCACCTTTAATGCATATGCCTGCCAGCCGACTCTTCCCAAAAACCTTTTCTCCATTGACGTCATAGTAGCTTCGTAGCTTTGGCGTGGTGAGATGTTGCCATCTCAATTTAAAGAAACATTGATTCACCACATACTACAATCAAACAGTACATGCAATGAAAAGGTAATTTTTTGTGTTTTGGGAAGTACTCAGGATTTGGCAGTGGTAACAAGATGCACAAATTAAAATCAGAGTTCAGTTATGTACATCCAAACCTCAATTATAAAAGAGAGAACATAAGGGGGAAATCAAGGGGAAACAAATCAAAGAAAACCAAAAAGCAATAAATATTACTATATCCAGTATCAATAACAAATTGTAACTTTGATTTACAATAATTAAATTCAAGAAGAAAAAAAAGATAAATACTGTCAAACTTCAAAATTTTATAATATTAAGAGTAAGTGCAGCATTTCCAGGATGAAAAAATATTGAAACAATTCTAAGGTTGATTTCTTAAATTTCAATCTGGTTCTAAAATACATGTTACAACTACAGTGGACCCCACTATTCGTCCTCCTTGCTATTTGTACAACTCGCTACTCGTACAACTTTTTCAAGTAAAATTCAATTTGCCATTCGTACTTGTCCCGCTATTTGTACGGCACCAGGGAACAGGGTTGCCAGTATTTTCTCTTTAAAGAAAAAAAAATCGAGCAATTATGTTCTTTTTAAACTCCTCTGGGAATTATTTGTTTGGCGGTTTGGATTTTTTTGGTTTTAATATTTTTTGGGATTTTGACAATTTTAACTTTCTAAACAAGATACTTTTTTTTTATTTTTGAAGAATTTATTCTTTTTCTTCCCTTTTTTTTACTAATTCAGCTTTTCTTTGGCCTTTTTTCAGAACGGTTTGGCTTCTTGAGACCCTTTTCATCTAGCAGCCTTGTCTTCAGCTCAGTCTCGTCTCTCTTTCTGTGCGTTACACTTCATGTACGCAAAATCAGTGAAAAATTGTGACATTTTGTTGTTATTTCTATTAAAAATAGGGCATCCATGGGTCCAAAAAAGCTTGATTCAACGAAGCCTAAATGGAAGCAGTAATAACTCCAACTGAGTTAAAAAAAGAACTTGTTGTAAAGTTTGAAAGCGGAACCCGTGCACAGCAGTAGCATATGAAGAATTTTTTCAAGTGGAGGGGGTGTTCATATTTACTGAAACTAATAAAAGAAATTTGAGTATGTAATAAAGCACTATTATTTCCCTAATTCAGACAGCTAGACAATTTTGACTTGAGCTCAAGGGGGGGCCTTGTTTTAAAATTCGAAAACTACTTAAAATGAATATTGCCCATCTACGAACTTCAGAAAGAGATAATCCTGTGCAGTTTTTTATGAGAATTAATATGCTGCAAAAATCTAAAACCAGGGACTCTTTTTTGACGAAATAATCACAAAATTAAACTTTCTTTAAAATTGGAATGAAAAAGAACAAAATTGAATTTTGGGGAAAACGTTTGGAGGTGCACGAGGATCTGACCCAAGATATCTGTAACCAAAATTTTGTACTTCTGGAGCTTTTCATCTTGGTAGGAGGGGACCGACAGACACACACGAGTCTTTTTTTTTATGCATACAGATTATCTATCAAGGAGAGCATCAAGTCTAAACGTGAACAAGAAAGTGAAACATATAATCAAGTTTTCAAATTTCATGAAAAAAATCTAACAAGAGACAAAAAAAAAAGAATTCCTGAAGCCCTATGTTTTCAGAACCGATTTTAAAATGTAATTTATATATAATATGCAAAATTGCACATGAAATGAAAAAGTACAGGAGCTGGGTTTCCATACAAATTAGAACTTTTTTTACCATAAAAGGATGTGATCCATCATTTTTACTGTAGCCATAATGATGCAAAATACCACGTGCCATAACTCGAACCAATATTGGAGGATAAGGCCTAGGTAACCGCATCCAATCGTCAGCAAGATCTTGCAGCAAACAAATATTTTGTGTGGAGTCATCTTCTTCATATTCTGGAAGACCTAAAAATAATACCATAGGGAAAAATCTAAAAACAGAAGCTCTAGTGAAGAAAAATATGCAAAGAAAAATAAAATAAACCATTTAAACATGAATTAATCCCCTACAAATTTGCAATAGAGCATAGCAGTATGCCTTCCTAAAATTGAAATGAACAAAATGTTGTAATTGTTGCCTGTAAATATCTGTCGAACAACAGGGCCGTAGCTAACGAGGGGAGCAGCATGGTGGTGTTCAGTAGAAATCAGTTTTGTTTTGAGCCACCTGTCTACCCCACCTCAGTCGCGGCAATGAAGAAGTACAAAGGAGGAAACGGGTGACAATGCAAGCTGGTGCCATTTCTCCATTTGCTCTTCACATAAAAAAAGCTGAAAAAAAGGTGGGTCAAGGACAAGCAAATTTTTGCACATATCGAATTTTTTTATGTATTTTACTCGGTTATTTTCTTTATTTGTGATGAAAAGTATGCGTCCCGGGGACATGTAATAAATGTTGGCGACTTTTGCGTGTTTCATGCACTATAGAGACTGCGGCATCTCTGAGTGGCTATATCACATCACTGGCAAACAACACTATTGCGCTCTAACTTCAATAAAACACCATCCATCAGTGACATAGAGAGGTGAAAAATGCTCGTTATAAGAATAACCTTGATAATAATGTAGTTTTTTTAAGTTTCAGATATTTTCCTTCATATATGCTCAATGATCTACCTACCTTGATACCAAATTTCAAGTTTCTAAGTTACATAGAAATCGTCAGGGTTTTTGATGAGTGAGTGAGTCGGTGAAAAAAATTTCACTTTGCAGACCTCAATAATTTCATAACTATAGGAGATATAGTTGGGATTCTAGGTGTTCAAGGGAGCTCTATTACATAACTAAAATTGCAAGTTTGTAGGTCAAATAGTTTTTGAGTGATGAGGAGGGGGCTCAAAAGTAGTTTTAGATGTTTTGAGTAAGATACACACTGGTTGGTATCGTCGTTTTCGAACTTGGCTGACGCACTGCTATCAGGGTGCATCAACACCCCACATGTTTTTAAAAAAGTTAGAGGAATTGTTTGTCTCTTATTTTTGTTCAAAATGCCAAAAAAGTACGTACGTAAAGTTTCACAAGTTTTGAACCATATTTATGGGGTCCACCAAACACACAAAAAATGAAAATAAAAATAAAAACAGAGCATCAAAAAGGTAAAATAATAAATATCTATCACAATAAAAATATGAAATTAAGATTGATTTCTAACACGATAAAGGAATATATAACTATATCAGACATGACAATTTAACAATAACATTTAACATGGCATTTACCAATGATAATCAAAAACTGACATGATCACTAAATTTAAAGGCAAAAAATATATTTTTTTTAATATTTAAATTTGCGGCGGAAAGTACTCATTTAATTTTTATTGAATTATCAGTTTAGAATAGTAGTTTTGTTTTGGCGATGTTTTGAACGCATGTCCACTAGTTGCGGGAACAGCGCGCAAACGAACATTTTTTGAGTGAGATTTCAAAAAACATTGCGGAAATCGCGCGGCCTAGCGCGAACCCTGGTAAAAAGTATGATTTGGTAGTTCGGAATTTTTTGAAGAGTCTGTTTTGATAAACTGGAATTCCGTGCTGGGTCTGACAATGGACCTGAATTTCTTCTGGCCGACGTCTGATTAGGCCCTAGTTGGTTGGACTTGGTCACCTATTGCGCTTTGTCTTAGGCTCCTAGTTAGTTGAACGTAATTTGTGTAATGTTTGGACATTCTAATAAGCATAACAAGCAGAGATTTGCAAACTGTCTATAAGAATCTCCTCATTTTTTGGAACTCGGAGCATATTTTTTAGTATGGATTTCATTGGCTATGAGGTATTAATTATGCTTTATCCTATATTCAATAATTTTGTGCCATACAGTTTCAACTCACAATGATCAAAATTATCATAGAATTGTTTAAACAAGGTGGTACTAGGTGACTTAGAAGCCTTTAGCAAAACTTCTGATAAAACGATGAGACAAAATGACTTTGCCAATATGATAGTTTCAAGCAGACTTTTGAAATGCACAGCCAGTCTTTTGCACACTGTCGCAAGCTGCAGTAATATGGCGTGCAAATCAAATGTCATGTTTACACTTGTTTGTATGCATTGCCTAGATATGAACTGCTCATATATTACATCAGCAATGATTAAGCTACATTTACCATCAGTTTCTTGGGGATATG
The DNA here is from genome assembly GCA_038502835.1 of Octonoba sinensis. Classification (NCBI taxonomy): domain Eukaryota; kingdom Metazoa; phylum Arthropoda; class Arachnida; order Araneae; family Uloboridae; genus Octonoba; species Octonoba sinensis. The sequence goes on from CM076604.1 coordinate 71,496,801, forward strand.
CCTGCACAGCAAAAATATTTTGCTGATGAACATTTCCAATGACAATGATGAGACACTGTTTGTTTTGCACTTATTGCGTTTATTATTTGCTTTTCTTATTTTTTGCAGCTGTAGCTATTTTTTTTTTTTTTTGCCGTTTTTGTACTCATGAGTTTTGCCCCAATGATCTGAACTTTTCCAAATGGTCACTTTGAAATGAATGAATAAAGAAAAGATCTTTGTTCTTTATTCACATTTCTATATTCAGCTTTTATTTGTTTTATCTTATCCATAGCATAAGTTAGATCCTCATTAAAGGGAATTTCTTTCTTTTTTTTCTTGGTATTTTCTTGTTTTTGGGTAATTTATTAAAATTTTAATATTTTAAAGATCTATATTTTACATTGTATAGGAATCATTTTACCCAGAATGTTATAATATATAATTATTAATAAAGTATAATACCATACCTGCCAACCCCAATTTTGAAAAATGCAGATTGTCTAAAAATTTGCAGAAGAAATTATGTAAAATGCAAAGAATTTAAAATGATGCCAAATTATACCATGGATGATTAAAGTAAGTAAAAATTAAGTTTTATTATCATTACTGAATATTTACAGCTATTTTACTTTTACATTTTCAACAAAACACACGTTTATAAAATGAGGGATTTGGTCTAGTACATTATAAAAACAAATCTTTTGCCATGATTATTAATAAAATTCAACACATTTGATTATCTATTATGAAACAAATTGCTGTAAATTTATAAAACAAATTTGAAAAGTAAATACTTGTATGCAAATGAATTTCTTTTATTTCTTGTGCAAAACAGAAGCAGTTGAATTCTTAGCTTTTTTCAAAAATTTTTAGAAAAGTCTACTTTATAGCAAGGTCTTTTTTCTATTGATTTAATAATCAATAGTTTTTTCAAAGTTTCATCGGATATAGATGAACCAAAGAGATTCTCTGTAACAAGAGAAAACACTCTCTCACACTCTGCATTGCTATGTGTAGCTGATAGAATGGCAAGAAGAACTTGAGAAATTTTTCCATATTTTAGCTTCCTCTCAGCATCATAAATGAAACTTTTCCATATTTTAGTTTCGTCTCAGCATCATAACTGAAACTAAGTCTGGAAACCTGTTCATTAAGGTGTCCCAAAAAAAAAAAAACTTTCAAATCTTTGCACTCTCACCCCCTAAAAAGTTTCCTTTTGGGAACATAAGGCCCCTGGAAAAAAAAAAAAATGATTGAAATTTAACAATATTTTGCAGCAAAAATTTCCATAACACAAAAATTATTAAAGCAAATAGCAATCATATTTCAATATATCTTCCAGTAAATTTGAAAAAACACTGCATCATTGCTTTACTATCTAATGATCATTGGCAATAAAACTGACTTTTCATTAAATTTTCTGCAATTATTTTTCAATGGATTCATCCATAGGTTTATTACTACCAAGTAGAAGCATTTTTAGATAAATAATACTTCATATTTAGTACAGAATCTAAGCTGTCAACGTGTAATGTTGCCAAAACATTTTTTTGGCGAAATGTCTAGAAAAGAAGAAAAAAATTCTTTAATTGAAAAAGAAAAAAAACCTTTGCTTTTGAACGTTATTTTACCATGAACTAAGGAGAGTAAAATACCGAACAAGCGCCCCTCCTCTTTTTCCCCTTAAATTAAGTTTTGGTGAAATTACCGAATTGAAATTGGGGCCCCATACTGTACCAAATTTTAGTTACTGCAATTAATATTTTGAAAATGAGTACCATTATTAATCCATTCAATTCCATGTGGCACTATAGGAATCCAAGGATTCAGATAACACTTTCTGCCAGTTACTAGAGGTACAGTTTCATGCTCACGATAGTTAGTAGATTCCACAAACCTTAAGGAATCTGTAATGGAATAATAAAAATATTTACAAAAACTTACAAATAATTCAGAACAAAAAAATTTTCAATTCTTTTCTAGTTACAGCAGGAAATTCAAAAATATAAAAGGAGAAGTAAAACAGCCCATAAAATAATTACATAGAACAGTTCAAGAGCAAATGCAGGATATGATAATAATCAATTAATAAATAACATAAAAGTAAATAAAATAACGAAGAAAATGTTTCATTTTTTCTTTGGATCTTTCCTGAAAAATTATTGCTATCGACGACTATCGTTAAAACATATTTGGCTTAAAATCAGATGTACAATGTTTTGACAGTTTAGACCTAGAGAAGCAAGCATGAATTGAAAAGAACTGAAATTCTTATACAAAACTGAGTGGAAAAAACATAACATTAATTCTACCGGAACAGCAAAGTAGATAATGTGAATAAGATTCAAAATTATTCTTATATATATAATATATATATATATATATATATACACAGTAAAACTTCAATACAACAATATTTAGGTGCCCAAATAAAATTATTGTTATAGAGATGCTATGTATATCCCTTTAATATAAAGCACTAATTGGGGTCAGCTTGATATATTTGATGCTGATAATAATTTTATAAAACAAGAATAAAAATGTGAAATGTTAAATATGGTTAAAATGTACAAAAAACATAAAATAATGGTAATGAAAATAACAGTAATAAAAACTGATAGAAAATTCATACCTGAGAAACTTATTTATTGAAAAGGAAATCCAATATTTTTGTTTGCTTATTCATTTTTTTCATTGTAAAATCAAATAACTCCAGAATACGAAAATGAAAATCATTTGTGGACGGAAAGCTTGAAAAAAAAAATGTCTGTTCAGATGTGACTGATTGAAGATATTCACTGGCTTTTAAAAAAGAATTGTGAATCTGAATCTTCATCCTCATCTTCCTCTTTGTCATTGTTTTCTTTCCCATCAGTGATTTCAGATAAAATGTCTTCATCAGTAATTCCAGACTGGGACCGTGGTAGCCTAGTGGTTAGTACGTCGGACTTCCACCTGGAAGGTCGCGCGTTCGATACCCACTGAAGACCACCATGTATACTTGGGGATATGTGCATGTAAAATCCGTAGACCCCACTACCTCTCCCCGTGCGTAAGCAATCCAAAGGCCTCGGCTAACAGGTAGGGGTCTGGTGGAGAAAAGTGTCCACTACCCAAGGGCCGTGGTAGCCTAGTGGTTAGCACGTCGGACTTCCACCTGGAAGGTCGCGCGTTCGATACCCACTGAAGACCACCATGTATACTTGGGGATATGTGCATGTAAAATCCGTAGACCCCACTATCTCTCCCCGTGCGTAAGCAATACTAAGGCCTCGGCTAACAGGTCTGGTGGAGAAAAGTAATTCCAGACTTTTCAAGGTTCTTTTTTTGCATACTGTTTATCACTTAAAACATCAAATGTTTTCGAAATTTTCATACTGATCAAAATCTTCAGTGGAATCTCCAACAAAACCAACTTTTCTCCAACAGTTGTGTATTGTATTTTTCTGAAACTTCCCACCAACTTGCAGCAATGTTATCACCTGATTCCTTGAAATTTATGACTATAAATGGATCTGCTACCTTGCTGTCAATGTTTACGAGTAACGAGTCAACTAATCTCTTTCTATGGATCTTTCTCCCTTTGAAACACTTAATAATTCCCATGTCGTGGAGTTGCAAAATTGAAGTACAGTTTGGGGAGAAGAAAACAATTTCTATCTTTTTCAACGTTAGAATTGAAGCATAGGGTGCTCAATTATCTACCAGCAAAGAGATTTTCTTTTTTTCTGCATATTTTTATCAAAATTTTGTAACTAATCGGAAAATAACTTAGAAGTCATTCCAAGACTTCTTATTAGCTTTGTTCTCAACTGGAAGACATTTTACATTTTTGAAGCATCATGGCTTTGGCGATTTTCCAATAACTAGGGGTTTAAGTTTGTGTATTACGTGTGTCATTTGTATACAAAAGTACAGTCAGTCTTGGTTTCGGTTTTTTACCTCTGTAGCATTTTTCTCCTTTGAACGCCAATGTTCTGCTGGTTAAAAGTTTAAAAAATGGTCCAGCTTTACAGCGTTACAGATGTCCCCAGGAACATATTTTTTGAGAATTTCTTTCAGTTCATCCAGTTTCCATTCATTAGCGTCATGTATTGGGGAGGATTTGTGTTCTCAATGAATTTCTTGAAATGTTATTCCATGCTTATTACGAAATCGCATCAACCAACCATTGCTGGCTTTAAAATTTTTATTACCTAGCATTAAAGCAAATTTTCTGGCTTGCCCACACAATAAAGGGCCATTTATGGGAACATTTATAGCATTTTTTTTTCTTGCAACCATTTCAAAACTGCTGCATCATTGTTTTCATTTGTTGCAATTTTCATGGGAATTCATTGCTTCTCCAATTTGTTTCCTTTTTTTTTCAGATATGTTGCAATCATGGATTGTGACAATCGATACTTTTTGGCAGCATCAGTTTGTTACATATCTTCATTGATACTAATAATGATCTTAATTTCTTCTGGAAACAAGGGCGGATCTAGAAAATCTTCAAGGGGGGGGGGGGGGCAATTTTGGAAATCTCGGGATTCAATGTAAGGATGGATGGAGGAGATTCTTCATTCCTTTTCAACAGTCCCTCCGCCTCCCCCCCTCCTTTTTTCAAACAGCAGGAACAACAAAAAAAAAAAATGCTAGTGTTGTGCTATTTAAAATTTTACTAGCACATTTTTTCAATGCATATACGTTTATTCAAAGCCTTATAAAAGGAATACAAGCTGATGTTTTTTTGCTTTCGCAAATCTGTCTATAATTTTTTCAACGTCCAATGTAATATCTTTATGGTTATGCAATAAGGCTAATTCAGTGAGTCTATCATCACTCATTCTGCTTCTTAGCCAAGTTTTAACCGAGTTAGGATTTCCTTCAAGCTTTCTCAAGAAAAATGTAGGCTTGTAAATACATTTTCTAAATTTGAGTTGATATGTCTAAATTACGAAATAATAGCAATTATTAGTAATATATTTTCTAAAATTTTCAAAATGTAATACTAAATACGTACTAAAAAAACCATCAACGAGTATGTGCAATTTATATAAACATCTGTAATTATGAATGTTCAATGAAATGTTTCAGACTCCAGGTTTTAGCGTAAATGCTGCAGGAATTTACACCATGTGCTAAGGGTTGGCTAGCTGTCACCAGTTTGATAGGTAGAAGAAAAGAGCAGGGAATCTCTTTCCCATTACTCCGAGGATTAGCAATTCAGCAATACTAAAGGACAAAGGAACAGGGGGAAAGCATAGAACTTGAAGGGAGTTTAGGCTGGGATTCCAAGAACATAAAAAAATGGCTGGTCCTGGGGCATAAAGAGTAAAAACTCACTTAGGAGTGTAGTTGTAGTATCCACTTGAATCAGCCCAAGGGGGGGGGGGGGCAGGGTGCGTACACTATTCTCTGAGTAAAAATCAAGCACTTCCCAGGACTCTTCATAGCAAAAATCAAGTGTTTCAATATTATTTATTTATTTTGTAACAATGTAAAATGAGAACTTGAAAGGGGGGAGGGACCCCAATGCTAAAGACGATCTAAAATTTAAACACATTTTAAATTACATGCAAAAAAAAAGAAAAGAAAAACAATTTAAAAGAGGAAACATTTTTTGCAAAAAAATTTTTAAAACAGATTTTTAATAATGTTCTAATATTTTATAATTATAATCAACAGATGTATCACTAGAACTTAAAAGCTAAAAATTCCTTGATTATCGGCGACATTTAGAGTGGGCGTGGCAAAATGACGTTTCTGCAAGTCCTTACAGAAGCTAAAACTTAGGAAAAAATAAAATAATGATAAGCTCAAATTTATTGATGTCTAAGGGGAAGAATCCGATATTAAACGAGAACTAGGAGGTTTTGCCGAAGCCGATGCAACCAGATTTCGAAGTGCAAAAAAAATCGGGATTGACACTTATTTTGACCAGTGACAAAAACAAATAGAATGTTTTTTTTATTCGAAATTTTACTCGTAATTTGTGAAACTTCGCAGGAATGTACGCAGGCTACTTTCAAAAATGTTCATAGGGTAAAAAAAATAGAGAAAAAGAAATCCAAATTACGAATTTTTGCGGAAGCGAAATATTTAATTTCCAAAATTACCAAAACTACGGAATTCCGTCAAAATACGGAAAAATCACATGTCTGCAGGTAGGAATTTGAAGAAAGGTGAATTTTCCTGCTGATAAGTTGCAAAGAAATAGTAAAAATAAGAAAATAAAGGACTTTCCAGACATTTGTGTACATTATTCCAAATTTCCAGGACTTTCAAGGCCTTGAAAAAAAATTATGTAATTCAAGGACTTTCAAGGTTTTCCAGGCCGCGTACGCACCCTGGGGGGGGGGGGGATCGCCCCATCGCCCCCCCCCCCTAGATCCGCCGTTGTCTGGAAATGACAATTGTATTAAGACTGACATTTTTAATTTCAAATTTAAATCTATTGCATATTATATGAAGAGACGTTTAAATCTTCTCATTTGTATCTTAGAATTGAAGAGTTTTGATAAAATCTGTATGCTCTCACTGTTTAGAAACACCTAACTCAGTTGACTGGTTTTGTGAACAGGTGGTCAGTGTGCCTACCAAACCTGAGGAACTGGTCTAAGCAAGAACAGAGCTCTAAACCTTTTTTTTAAGAAACGCAAAGGACAGATAACAAAGAAACGCATAAAACATGTGACCTTCTAGGGTACGTGAAAGCGGGAAAAGGTGTTCTACAGTATTTGATGTGGTACCAGGAAATTTAAAGAGGAAACTAAACAATAGCTAATCTGCTCGTCACTAGTTATAGGAAGGGGCATGGAGTTCAACATTCAAATTCTTCAAAATAGTCATTCACTTGTCATGGAAAAGTACTTGATGGCAAGAAAAGAACAAGAAAAAAAATATTCGTTCTTCATCCGGTATTATTTTTCCAGAGGGTTTTTAATAGAACATATCTTGATAAAAAGAGATGGTTGCACAGAGGTTTAATATAGTATAGAATATTGATAAACTGAGGGGAAATTTTCATTATATTCTACGAAAATTCGCAGGAACACAAAATATTACCGTTCTAAAGGGACTTATTGTTGTACCGGGTATTGATGTAACAAGGTTTTACTGTATTATATGTGTATATATATGTTAGGTAGATAGATAAATAGATCAATAAAAGGTAGATATATGGAAATATAAATGGAGTCTTCTGTTGTCGATCTCATATAAGGTTTCAAAAAGTTTTGGAATGCGTTTTACAAAAATTTCAGGTTTTGTCTAAAATGACATTATGTTAGTAACAATCAGGGTTCGAAATTAGCGGTCGTTAGTTGCAACTAAAAATTTCCATTTGATAACCGTGATTTCACATCCAGTCGTCACTTTTGACGCCTAACCTTTCAAAAAACTTTTAGTATGACAACTACAATTGGCCCCAACTCATCATTTTTTATTCATTTTTAGAATCCAGCATAACTTTATAGTTATATTTTTATATACATATTTCACCTAATCTTCTGTATTTTGAGTTTTTACGATGTCTACGAAGACTAGTAAAGTCAACTAACTCATATTTTATTTCATTATAGACTGATTAAAAAAGACATTTATATTGATTCATAAACTTATGTAAAACTACCAACTTTCTTAAAAGTTAAATATTATAGAATTTGATTTTTGAACATTTTTCTCTTATCAATTTTCTCAGTAAGGTTGTAAAGTTCTGCGATATTTTTTAGCAATTTCATAACTGTCTTCACAGTTATTGGTTGTTATCTCTGTGCAAGCAATTTGAATTATTTTAAAATGGCGACTAGCAAAACATTTTTAGCAACTAAAACAAAAATGCTAGGTGCCAATGAAGCCTAACTTTTGTGTCCTAATTTCAAACCCTGGTAACAATCTTTAACCTCACCATCACAGTTCAAAATATGAAAAGTGGTTGGTAAAGACACAGTAAGTGAAAATTTGTAATGATTATTGTTTTAAAACACTGCTGCCAGGATCTTCCCTTCAGCAGTGAGGAATTAATCATTGATCAAAGCAGCAAAAATGAACCCTGGAAAATAAGTAGGTACAGTGGTTAAATTTATGTATTGTAAGTAGTCATGGGAAGTACTCAGAAGCGTAAGTAACCTAAGGCACCTATGGCAATATCCATAGGTGTCCATTAGCACAAGAGGCATTATCATGAATTTTCAGACTAAAAAAAAATACATAAAAAATTTTTAGACAATGCTTTCTACGACTATGGATTCGCTAATAAGGATTTGTGAGAATTGTCTAAATATTGTTTGAAAATTATTGAACACATTACAGACAATTTTGTCAGTGCAAAAGCAAGAAAAGTTTTCTTTTCTTTATTTTTTTATTCATTCATTTTGTTATAATGCAAGTCGAGTGATGTGGGCTGGGCAAATGCCCACTGAGCAGGATATTTATAAATGCATCTTTAAGCATAATAACCAATTTTAATTCATTTGTGTGTGTGTTTTAATCTTATTACTATTATTACTATTAGGTGGCAGTGGCATGCAACTTAATGTATGTAAGGGGTTAGGTGTTAGCCTATTTATAACAGAATATCATAAACAGACTCAAATATTACTCAAACTAAAATCATTTTAACCAAAACAGAAAATATTTTATATCTACAGGTGGCAATATTAATAACTACTTCTAACAATAAATTACAAAAAATTACATTATAACTTAACAATTTTGAAGCATTTCAAAGCATTAATAACAATTTATTCGACTGTTCAACCGTAATCATTATTTCTATAAGAAACTCATAAACGCACAGGCATTTATGGATTTTGGGCATTTGCTCCAATTTATAAATGCCTGGGCATTTTACAACATTACTCTGAAGACATGAGATATCTGGTATCCAAGTTTTTTTTTTTAATAAGGGATCATTCATAAATGATGTCACGCTTCGAGGGGGGAGGGGGAGTTCGTGAAATTGAGAAAAAGTGTGACGAGGGGAGGGGGTAACAAGAAGTATGACATCATGCATTATGCAACATAGCGTGACCAAGGGGGGGGGGGCGCTGAAGTGTGACATATTGTGACAAATGGGGGGAGGGGTGTCAAATATATGGGAAAAAACGTGATGTCATTTATGAACGGCACCTATCCAGCACCTCAGCCGGTCACTGCATGAAAAATCTGGTTATTCGGAACGTCTGGTTATTCGGAATTTGACTTTCATGTATAAGAGTTACATGTTTCAAACACCAGAGCCAGATATTCAGTAAGCACGAGGTCTCCAGAAAAACAACGTCCGTTTTATCCCTAATGTAGATTGTGCCCCCCCCCCCCCCAAAGAAAAATTCTGGGTGCGCTACAGACCAGGAACGTCACCAAGATCTTCATTACAAGATTTCATTGAAATTACATTAAAACTCTAAGATCAGGACATAAAAAATGATTGTTTGCCAATAACCGTACGTTTTGGGAATATGTTTTGAAAAATAAGACCTTCAAATTATATTCAACATTTTCACAATAAATCAAAAAGAATACAGCACTGTAAATTAAAATCTACGTGGATTTTTGCATGACACTAAACTTTTTCAGAATCATAAAAAATGTACCTCAAAGTACGTTGAAACCATATTTTTAACGCACACAAAGATTATACCATTATATGGTGTTATGCCGATTCTCAGCTGTATAGCTCGTCAAAATGAATATTTTAATTCGCTCCAAGAACTATGAATTATTCAATTTCAAACTAATCACAAAATCTTAACAAGTACTTGCTTGGGTGCAAAAATTAGATACTCAACTATACACAGTTGATGCACCTTAATATGACACAAAAACTATAAATGCATATTCTGGTTTATTTCAATCAGTATTATTCCTTGACTAAATAAAATGATGCTGGAATGACTTTGAAGGATAACTCATTACAGAGGTAGCGCCAGAGAAAATTCGGTCCATTTTCGGAGCCTTCACAAAATTCTAAGCTTCCAATCTTACTTTTCACACCATTATTTATTAAAAAAGTGACAAATAATAATAAAAAAATTTATCACTATAATATTTAAACTTTCAATTTTCACAAAATTATTTTATTTTTAACAAAAATCTCTTTAAAATTCAAAAAAAAAAAATGGACCCTGTTAAAAAATGCTGGATTGATCCCTGCATTATGTAAAAAAAAATGAAAAATATTGATATCATATATCACTTACCAAGCACAGGGAATGCAACATTCAAAAATTCTGTTACTTTTATGGCTTCTAGTAATACATATTCAACTATATGAGGATCATTATATTCACCCTCCAGGTAACACATTTTTGCTTTATGGATCTCAATATAACTCCCAACTTTCACCTAGACAAAAGTGATGTTAAAATACAAAGAACTAATAAAAGGTAACATCTTGGATAAAACAAAAAATATTCAAATGTTTCTCCCTTTCATTTTTTCAAATATTTCTATTATCTTTCAAATTAATAAATCAAAGGTAAATCGATTATATGACACTATCATTTATAAGACGTTTTTTGATAGTCCCTTTGGCATCATATAAGCGATCATCCACTGTATATATTCGAAATATACATAGGGATTAAATTCAAATAACAGAATTAAACTTCACAGAAGGTTGTCCAAAATGGTAAGAAAAAAATTGAAAAATAATGAAGAATATAATTTGATCAAAATATAAAAACAAAAAAGAAAATATATGCATCTAACAGTATAAAAAAGGAGAGAAAAAGTATACTAAACTATATTGTGTACAGGTTATGAAACTAATAGTCTTGCTCAGGAGGGTAGCAATTTAGAAATCATGGGGATGGGTTCAAACAATTTTATTTCCAAATGCTCAAAATTATTTCCAAGAAAAAACAATTAGCAATAAAAAGTAATTAGCATTCACTCATTATTAATTACAAAAACTAATACTAATAAATGAATATTTTTATAGATCATTAAAATAAATTCATAGTTTTCACAAAATAACTATAATCCTGGTTTCTAATGGGGGGGGGGTATTTAAGCCCCTGAGCCCCCCCCCCCCTTCCTACACGCCTGTTCTTGCTACCTGGAAGAAGAGCAGTTGCAAGTAGTTGCTGATGGCAACAGATTGGGTGACTCACCTAACACCAGTGCAGGTATTGACTGGGTGTTGTTCTCTTCATACTTACCCATTTGCCCACTTGCTATTGCCTTTGACGGAGAAATATTGGTGATCTACCAAGCTCTGTTATAACTACAGAAATGTTTAGATATATTCCAAAGTGGTCTTACAAACCCCAGAGCCATTTTACAAGTTATTGACTCACAGAGTGACTGCCACTCCTCAATTCTCAATAACTGTTTCAAGTTACATCCTTAACTGGATTACAAGTAAGGGCAAAGAGGTTAAACTGCAATGGATCCCCGAGGGTAATGAAACCGCTGACTTTCTGTTTCAATAGAGAAAAAAATACAAAGTTCCTTTTTTTTTTCACACATTTCATGAAATGGTAAACTTTTAGATCTTTTGTTACCAAGTAAAATTTACTAAATAAAATAAGAACATGACTTTTCTCTTCATATTACAACAAAATATTAGTGATTGCCCATTTTTTCTGTTAAAAGTTTGAAATACGCTCATTCTCCTCTATTTTCTCATCCATATTTCATGTTCTTAATAGAAGGCAGAACTAATATTTATTGATATATATCAAAGGACAAAAATTAGTTGATTCAAAGGGAAATGTAATACATGATGCTGTCTTTGAAATGAAAAAAAATTAGTAAAATTAAGACTAAAATAGTAAATTTAAGACTAAAAAGAAGTACTGCTCGTAACCCGATGTTACATGTATATATACTAAAGCTGCAATTTTACTATTAAATTAAAACATTTATGTTTGAGGTCAAAACATTAATTATTTCAATCAACTCCAAAGACCTTTTCCTTGCATTGTTATGGAAAATATTCTTTGATAATCTGCAACAAGAAATCTGTTTTTTAATAGCGATTTGGTGCAAAGATGCTAAATAAAGTTTGACTAGAAACTACTTGAAATTAGCTAAAATAGCCAATGACTGTGATAACTGCAGTGTTTTTAAAATTGTTAGCATTGAGGACTATTTACAACATATTCCCGGTATTTCTATACTCAGGATTTATTACAAGACTTATTACCTACTAGTTTCACACTGTTTCAATTTTTATTGGCTAACTATTCTACAGAATAAATTTCATGAGAATTAGCAATATAGCATGAGGCTAAGGCTTTTTGGAGCCTTGATCCTAAAAAAAACTTTTATTCCACCTCTGAATTTGGTTCTGACAACTGTTAAGAATAACCAATATTTAGGGAGCTCAGCAGTCAAACAGTTTTCAGGTTCACAATTAAATTTGGAAAAGTTCTGAACCTTAAAGGTAAACTGCACTATTATTTTAATCAAATTTTTCAAGGAAAAACAGAAAAAAAGGCTTTTTTTCTTTTTAAATTGTTTGGGAATTTTGCAAAAGATAACGACTGTACTGACCTAATTCCAAAAATAATATAATAATACTGACCGGGAAAGAAAATACAGACCTATAATGACCAGTTTTACGCCCTGGAGCTAATGAAGTTGAAGCCTGATTTTACGAACACTCACATTTTTACCAACAGTCTACCAGTCTCGAAAGATTTATTGAAAGAATATATTTCTATTTTACGAACATGTCCCAAATTGTTCATAAAATGAATATCAACAGTAGTATTATGAGGAAAGAAAATACAGACTTATAATGACCAGTTTTACGCCCTGGAGCTAATACAGTTGAAGCCTGATTTTACGAACACTCACACTTTTTACCAACAGTCTACCAGTCCCGAAAGATTTATTGAAAGAATACATTTCTATTTTACGAACATGTTTCATGATCCCAAATTGTTCATAAAATGAATATCAACTGTAGTATTATGAGTAGAAAACATTACAAAAAGAATTATAGAATTATATAGTGATGTGAACAATATTAAGAGCTGATTTTAAATGGGGAAGGAAGCTGTACTGAAGATTTTATTCAGGCTGTTGATTTCAATTGGAAACAAATGAATTCCAATTTTAAAATATTATGATATTCTGAAGGAAAAATTAAAGCATATTTATTTAATGCTAAGAACATACCACATTCTTTTGCACAAAATGTCCTAAAGGTAAAGCTAAGAAGCACTTAAGTTTCTCTGAGCTATCTGTAAGTAAAATATCATGTAAATAAATGACTTCTTTTCCTTTTGCTTCCAATGGTGGGGTTAAAGCTTTCAGAAAATTTGAATCAGCAGCATAGCAATATAATGCTATAACCTGAAAAAATAAAAAAAGTAAAATATTAGTAAACAAATTTCATGAAAGAAACAAATTGATGAAAGAATTAGAAATTTGGAGAATACTGATTGAGAATTCTTTTTTCTTAAAAACGTAAATAAATAGAAAATATTACAATTCAATTATCATCATCAAAGCGTAAATTAAGTTTTTTGGATTTATGTTTACTTAACCGTATTAAGGATGCATATTATGTAAACTTTATCTAAGCAACATTGGTCAACTTGGTTAGTTCAGAAAATACTTTGTACAAAAATATAGCAGAGTCTTAAAAGTACAATTAAGAATGACAGGTGCAAAAATTACTTAGCTTTTTCTTTTTTTGCATCAAAAAAGAAGACTATTCTGTTAAACAAAAAATATTTTTTTAGAATGTTTGTATAAATATTAGACCTTTTATCTCACCAATCCCCAATGAAGATCAAGCACTCTTTTAAAACTATTCCCCTCAATGAAAGTTGCAACTAACTGCTTCCAGTAAATAATTCCAAATGCTTACAAGCCCACTGAAGTAGTATTTTCTCCAAATTTGAAGGTTACCTGGTATTTTAAAAATGTCAATGGCTTTTGGTTCTTCCTATCATGCCCATTGAAGTAGTAACTTTTCAAAATTTGATGGCAAACCTGGGATTTTAAAAATGTCAAGACTTCTGGTTCTACCGATCATGCAAAAATACAACCATCAACACCTTACATTTAAATAAACTTAAGCAGCTGAATCATGTCTTTCATGATTTTTTTCTGCTTAAAACTATACACATAATTAAGCCTTTCAAAGCCAGAATAATATTTTCCCCTATCCTTTCTTAATTTGCCTACCACCATTGCAAACTTAGTGCGGTTCCCCGTCGATTGGTACATCTCTTTCAGGGGCACCATAATGGATGGTGCTACCGCTGTATGAGATTTTTGACGCCCAATTTCTTCACCCGGTAGTGAAACACCTGATCTCTGTCGATGCGAAATTGAACTAGGAATGTAATTCAGCCAAGAGTTATTGAATACTGGACAACATAACCTACTTGATTTCCCACTTAGAAATTTGATTCAAACCTTTTAGAAGTTGTTTCACTTCTTGTTTAATAATCCCCATAACTTTGTCAACATCAGCAAATATTTGAAATTTCATGAAAACCTTCCACTAATATCTTAAGCAAATTAACAATTTCAAAAAAATAAAGTTAGGTTTCACCATTGCTACACATTTATTATGTACATACACTGTATTAAGTATATTATAGATACATATGTATATATTTTTTCCTTTTTGAGGGATGAATATGAATTCCAATGAAGTTACTCACGAAGGAATCTGGATGTCCCGAAACTTCCAGATCGTGAAAGGCAAAAAAAACAAGACATACCAAGGATTTTTTTCTGGACCATTAATCACCCCTGCATATAATGTAATGATTTTTTTTTTTTTTCAAAATTAATTCGTGACTTTTCTTTTCTTTCCACCAGTAATCTACTCATTCTCACTGAGTAGACAAACCTCATTCTCACTAAGGGGGTAGTTTAACATTCAGAAACAATTTATAAATTTATTACTCTTGTTGCCTAGCTACATTTTAGTTACATCTAGACACACAGCAGTGTGTCCGCCAAGTTCAGAAAGTCAGCCAAATTAAAATACGGCGACACCGGCCAATGTGTATATTTACCCGAACCATTTCGAGCTACTATTGACCCCACCATTACCCAAAAACTGTTAGACCTACATACTTGAAATTTTGTACGTCTGATAGCGATCCCCTTAACCCCTAGAATATCAAATTTCATTGATGTACCTCTTATGGTTATGGAATTATTAAGGTTTGAAAAGTGTCATTTTTATCACTCACTCACTCATCAAAAACCTAACCTACTTCTAGGGGACTTAGAAACTTGAAACTTGGTATCAAGCTAGATAGTTTGGCATATATAAAGGAAAAAATCCGAAATTTCAAAAAATTACATTATCTTTGAAGTTACTAGCATACTCATAAGTAGCATCATACCTAACGACTTCAAACAGCAGCCATATTTTTCTGCCGTTTAAAGTAAACAATACTCTCTTGCGCTTGAAGGTAAATAATTGATGCATTGAAATTCACTTTACGCTTTAATTTTTTGCCTTAAGGCTTAACTCAAGCTGACTACAAAGAATCCAGTGTCGTAGTTATACAGAACTTTTCAACGTTTTAAATAAAAGATTAATTAAGTAAAGATAGGTTTACGGACTTATTACGGAGAAATGTAAACAGACGAAAAAAATCTTAAATAATTAATAGCGACTATTCGGCTTGGTTTAATTTAGTATAACATCGTCAATATAAAAACATATTTTAGCTTTTCAAAAATTGATGATATCCCAACAAAACACAAATGTGAAAAAAGGGCCAAGTTCGATAGATCAAAAAACGGCCTTCGGAGTAGTCGGTGTCAGCGATAAAAGAATTGATATCTAATGGGTGCCAAGTTCCATAGCAGATCCTTTGATCATGGCTGTAAGAGCGTACAATGTTCCTTAATTTATTTAAAAACACTTTTTATCGGATTCCTAACTTGGCAAGTTTTAATTAAGATAAGTTACGTTCAAGAAGACGATAAGAAGACAATTAGAAATTAACTATAATAGCTTGCCACATGATTTTACTAACTATTAAAATTGCTTTTTGAATGTAATTTACCTTAATTAACACTTGCCTAGTTAGGAATCCGATAAAAAGTGTTTTTAAATAAATTAAGGAACATTGTACGCTCTTACAGCCATGATCAAAGGATCTGCAATGGAACTTGGCACCCATTAGATATCAATTCTTTTATCGCTGACACCGACTACTCCGAAGGCCGTTTTTTGATCTATCGAACTTGGCCCTTTTTTCACATCTATGTTTTGTTGGGTATACTTTACACGATACTTTTACACAATAAATGTGACTTTGCATGAAAATAAACTTGCAAGCAGGTTCTGAGTTTCTTTCGAAAAAGAAAATAAATAATAATTTTTCTCTTTTAGTAGCCCAAAAAGTAACTTCTTGAAATCGCACCGAGATATATCCATTCGTGAATCGTAAAATTTTTGACTAGAGCGGTAAGAAAAAATATTATTAAACGAATAGGACAACAATTACAATACAAATTTAAGAGAAAAAAGTGGTAAGGAAAAGCTTTGCTGAGTGAATTTACCTGAAACTGACCAGGAATTCTAGAACTATCACTAATTATTTTAAATTCCCGCAATAATCTACGTAACTGCTTCAAATTCCCGGCCATAATTTCGAGACGAACGGTCATTGCAGGAACAATCGTTGCCGAAAACTGAATAATAACCCTGCATTGTGGCGATAAATGATTCTTTTGCAGCAGTACTTGAAACCACATTTTGCGATTTTAAATTTAATCCAAAATATTTTGCATCCTTTTGAGTTAGAAAGAAATAGATTATATTTTTGTGTAGAAGAAAATGAATGCTAAAATCAACCTACAGAACTGCAAAGTGTTTGCATAAACCTGCTTTGGGATAACAAGGAATCCCATTTTCAATGAATAGAAAAAGATTCCCCAAAACACGTCTATGCGATATTTTTGTAGTTTTTGGGCAATATATGTAAAATAACGTTGAATTTACCATTTATTAAGCATTCACATCGTATTTTTGGCTTGGCTAATTTCTTTATTGAGTGGGACAGCCCATAGGATGGAAGAATACAAGTCGTATTTTTCATGTGTGTGTGTGTATAGTGCCTTGCATATAAATGTTTATTTCCAAGATGTTCATTTGAAATACAGCCATAAAAAATACTATTTTAGCTGACTACCATAATGTTCTTCGCCACAGCCCACAACTCTTATTTTACTTCTATATAATGTTGCCATGAAATTCATAATGTCGCCAATGAGGTAACCTATGCACCAGAGGACTTTCTACAATGACCGGCGTATTATTTAATTTATTTATTTTGTTATGTTGCCATTTCTTAAAATACAATGCCTGTTTGAAAATACTTTAACGTCATATTTTCAGTACAACTCATTTCTTCATCAATTCTAAATGAATTTTTTCATTAATCAGACAAAAATAGTAACAGAATGTTTAAGCAAATAAATTATGTAGCCATTAGCATTCCAAACTACTCAACTCTATAAAACAATAATTCCTTTGCCATTTTCGAGAATTGTGCTTAATTATTAATATTTCTTGTGTTTCATATATTTTTTCTTGAAGTTTCGAGTACAAAACTATAAAGGCTGTTCTCTTCAGTGATTTCAAAGGTAGTGATTTTTAAATAATTGTTATTTGTGTATATATTTAACTCAACGGGATTTATAATGTGTGTATTTTTTATTTTTTATTTTTCATTTCTTTCCTTTCTTGTATTTTCATCTAGAAATTTCGTAATTTACTCTTCCAATAAATGAAAGTAAATGTATTGGTTCAGTTTTGATTTAGATTATATATAACTTTTCAAAACGAAAGTTTTTCATTTGTTTTACTTTGGTCACTAAATGAAATTTTTAAATTAGTAAATAACATTTTTTTTAACGAGAATCAGGATACATTACATTGTTGCATTGAATATTTTATTGTTATAATGCAATAAAATATTTTTTTAGTGGTATATGGTGCTTCAATGCTAAAGTGTTGATTTGCTTTATTCCAATTTTTAAGAAGAATTATGGAAATAGAATTCATTAAACATAGAGTTACTGAAAAAATTATTAGAATATTAGTGTTTTCCACCATTCAGTGCCTGATGACTGCAAGGGTATAAAAAGCACATGCCTAGGGCCCCCAAATAAGAAACATTTGATTTACTTTTGTTTTCCTGTCTAATGGACATAAAATGTAAGGAAACTAAGAAATGTTGTCTGATTATTATTTCCTGATCAACATCTTCAAAAAATACTTAAGTTTTATGTTTTTGACCATAGTGAAAAAGTGGATTTTTGAAATGACCGCTAAATCAGATAAAACCATCTGTTGTCAAAAACCTACCAACTCATTTCTGCCAGTGATCAAAAAGTGGTCAGCCCTGCAAGCTTGTCCCATTCAATTCTGACCCTGATACAAGAGTCCACTTTTACTTGAGCCATTGAAGTCCATCATTTCGAAATTTTCCAGGAGCGGGTAAAGAGTATAAACTCGATGTACAGTGAGTGCATCAAGAAAACAACAAATTACATGTACATACATTTAAATAAATTATAGTTCCTAAGCGGGGGGGGGGGGGGGGGGAATTGACTCCCCTAAATAAAACAGCCCTAATCCATTGCTACATTAGGTAAATACTGGGGTCAAAAGAATGGTTCTGAGAGGGAACACTGAAATGTCTTTCCCGGGCCTCTCGTCATTATGATTGAGCAATTACCATCATCTGGGAAGCTATTGAGACAAATTTGTACCTGCCAAAATTGTTTGTAAATCTGCGATAATTCAGCTTATTAGATTTCAAATCTGGTTTTGTCCCTTAAAGAAGGAAGGAAAAGTGAAAATTTTATCTTTCAAAAGTAATAGTGAGTTTAGGGTTAAAAGTTTGCAAGTGCTTGCATTTTGAAGAGTGCAAATTCCTGAGAGATTGGTGGAAAATCCTCGAAAATCTCATTTCCCTTTGGATTAACATGCTTTTATCCAAAAATTTTTCTTCTGCTTACAGAAGTGTGTCTGAAACACATTGAAATTGTTTAAAAAAATATTTTGCTAGGAAAATTGTTTAAAATGTTGCAGAGAGGGCAAAAGTCCTATATATGTGTATTTTGCAGTGAAGTCGTATTACAACAAACTTCAAGGGAACCAGGAAATAGTTCATTGTAAAGGAAAATGCATTTTTCTAATGACATTTAAAATGAAACTAAACATTTATGTTGTTAACTAAACATTTATTATATTGTTAACTAAACATTTATAACTAAACATTTATTTTTTAAATTAAAAAAAATTGGATTTTTTTAAATTTAAATAGGATTTTTTTATTTTTTTTTAAAAAGACCCCAAATATTTTGAATATTTATTATGTTACATTCATAATGGCATCTTAATCAATATGCAAAAACACACTTTAAGCTATTTTCACAGTAATAAATATTTTTTAATAGTAATAATGATAAATAAATTTTAATACAAATGCATGACTCAAATGAAACTTAACCCTACCAGGAATAATAGTACACTCATAAGTACAGAGAAAATGAACAAATTTAATAAAAATAATTGTTTTGCTGTTGAAAGCTGAAAAAAAGTACCAATTGTGTGTACTTGAAGTTTTACATTGAATGTAGTTTAATCATTTTTCAATTTTATAATTAAAAAAGCCTGAAATATTTTTACCCATTTCGAAAAATCATATGCTTACACCATTACTAAAAACTGAAACCTTTTGTTTTAATCAAGTATCTTTATTTAAAACTTCTATGATAAAAAAATATTTTAGAAGGAAAAAAACCTTAAGCTATTAGGGGACGTGGATGAAACTTTAAGGATATATATTCTAAATTCTAACAATTGTTGTTTTAAACACTATCATTCTGAATTATTTATTGTGTGGCATTGATTAAATCGATCTAAAATACTATTTTTAAGGTAAAAAACACAGAATGGTTCATGATTATGTATTATGAGTTGTAATTTGAATGATTGAATGAATTATGCTTTGCGGTTAAGATGTTTGAAGAATATTGTAAAATTTAAAAAAATATATTGTCAAATTAAAAGAATAGTTATTAATTCTAACCTTATGAAATATGTTATGCACACAGTCAGATGGACCTAGGAAGTTTTGTTTGAAACAGTAGTTGTAATTGCAACATATTTCATTTTTACAACACTTCCTAACATAGTAAAATCAATGATTTTTTTTAAAAAAATCACTTGATTTAAATCAATGATTTTTTTTAAAAAATCACTTGATTTAAATCGCGATTTAAATCATGATTTAAATCAAGCTGATTTAAATCAACGAACCATGTTTTGTAGTAACAAAATATTGCTATTTGCCATAAGATTTCACTGTATATTCTCTCCTCAACATTGGAGCTGCAACACCAACAATGAAATGTAGAATTATGTATGCAAATCACAGGATCAGTAGAGATGCAAAGGGTATGCAAATGATTGATTTTTTTTTTTTTTTTCAAGTGTAGCTCTTAATGGGGGAAGGGACTTCAATATTAAATAGCCAAATCTTCATAACTAAATGAAATAATGGGAATATTTTTAATATGTGAAGTTCCGCTTTCACAGATATGCCAGCTATCTCCATTTGTCGCAAAGTAGTACAGCCAGAATACTGGATTAAAGGACACTGTTATTGCTATTTGAGTTAGTCATATCCAGCATTGTGTATTCCAGTCGTTGCTACAACAGAGACAAACTCGAATTTTAGAAAAGTAAAAGGCAAACATTGCAATGAATGAACATTCTCATAAAGAAGGTGTCGTATAATGATCCTTGCACTGCTGCAAATGAAATTATAACAAATTTCAAGTCTAAAGCATACAATTAGACGATGAACTTTGCATCTTTCTTCCAGTTTCTTCCACTCTCTTAGAAGAAATAGTTTTTTTTCCAGAGGAAACCCAAACGTGCCATTTGAACAATGCTACATGTATACAGTATACAGCTAAGAAGCTGAGTTACTTGAAGCATGTTAACTGAAATCAACTACTATTACATACGTGCCATTTCTCTTGGTTTTTCCAGGAGACTCCTGGATTTTCCCCTATTCTATTGCTCTCACGATTTGCATTTAAAATCTCCTGGTTTTCATAAATTTTGGTGTAATCCCCTATAAGTAAGAAATTTTATGGAAAAAAACACTTCAACAATCTTATTATCCTATTTAATTTCTTTGAAAAATGGATTTACACAAGAAATTTACAGTTTTAGACATGATATCAATTAAAACTTTAGAGGACTGATTATTTTGCTAGTCATGTTGGGAAACTTATCACATAAGGAACTTGTGCGAAATTGCGGTATCGCAATCTACTGGATGTTTTATTCGAAATGTTGGCAGGTATGCTATTATCCATAGAATTAAAACATAAACAAACAAATGGAAAATAGTTTTTTTACACATATTGCAGCAGCAGTCAACAGTTGCTTAATTGTCTTTTCTTGTTGATTCACAAAAACTTGAACTAAAATAAGACTTTGGGATGTAAAATCGGGTAATCCAGCATGTGAAATTTGATTTTTAAAATTTAATTAGCGTAATATATGAGAATCAGAAACTTAATATGCATTTAAAAGCTCTGGGGTGTTTAAAATTTGCATAGAATTAAAAGGTTTCAAACACCAGAGCCGAGGATATCCGGTATGGATAAATCACGCAAGATCCACCGGATATCCGGGGAAAAAGCTATATATAGTTTATCTCTAATTCTGACCATGGTACCTCCCCCCAAAGCAAGCACTGTACATATATATGTATAAACAGTAAAAACTAAAGTTGAGCGTTGAAGTGATCCACCAAAAGTGGTCAACTTCACCGTATATGCATGTGATGACTCTCTGTGTTATGACCCCCCCCCCCCCCCCACACACACACACAAGGAAGAAAATTTGATTATGCCATATATACCATTCTACGGAAAATAGAATTTGTGCTTAACTGAGAAGTTAAAAACTTTTCTGGTGTAGCAGGAATCGATTTTTTAATAGTGTCCTTTTTTTTTTTTAAATGAGATTTTTGTGCAAAGTTAAATAATATCTTGGAAATTGAAAATTTAAACATATAGTGGTGAAAAATTTTATTATTAATTGCCACTTTTATAATAAATAATAATTTAAAAAGTACAATTTGGAAGCTTGGAATTTTGTGAAGGGTCCGTTTTGATTGATTTGAATTTGATGAAGGGTCCATTTTGATTAATTGGAGGTGAATTCCGTGGGTAATGGAAGGGGTAAACTGCAATTTATATGTCCAGGTCAGAGGCCGGCCACGGTGTCCCCGACAATAATCCGCGCCGTCCTGGGTAGCCACCAGGGTTCGGGATTTTTTTTTTAAATTAAAAAAAAATGGATTTTTTAAATTTAAATCATATTTTTTTTTTATTTAAATTGTTATGTTTTTTTAACAGACCTCAAAGACTTTGGTTATTTATTATGTTACACTTAAATAGTAAACCATGTTAAGCATTATGCAAAAACACATTTTAAGCTATTTTCACTGCAGTAGATAATTTTTAATGATAATAAAAATGAACAAAGTTTTAATATGAATGCATGATTCAAATGAAATTTAACCCTATCTGGAATAATAGTTCACTCACAGAAACAATAGTAAGAAATGAACAAATTTAATCTGAATTGTTTTACTGTTGAAAGCTGGAAAGAAAATCAAACATTTGTGTGTAGTACTTAATTTTACATTGAATGCACTTTATTCATTTTTCTATTTTATAAATGAAATAACTTGAATTTTTTTGAATTTAACTATTTAGTAAAATCATATGTTTACTCCATCCATTACTAAGAACTGAAACTTTTTTTCTTTAATCAGATATCTATATTGATTAAAGACATTGAATTTATTATTAAATTTCCAAGATGAAATATTTTACAAGGAAAAAACCTTAAGCTATGTATTATGAAGCATCTATGAAACATCTTTAATGATACATATTTTAAACAACTTTGTTTTAAATTTTATCACCATGAATTATTTATTATGTGGGTGGTATTCATTAAGTGGAACTAAAATACTATTATTAAAATTAAAACACATTAATTGGATCATGATTACTATGAATTGTTCAATGAATTATGCTTTATTGTTAGGACATCTCAAAAGTAAGAATTATAGGCAACATTTTTAGAAAAAAATTGAATGATTTAAATATGTTTTTTATTTATTTATTTAAATCATTGAACCCTGCTAGCCACAGTGCACACTTTGGGAACCACTGTTCTAAACAACTACTATCCCCCTCCAAATAAAAAGCTTGGAGAGAGTCCACTTGAAAATTTAAACTTTAGCTCTTTATATGTTTAAAAATTTCTTGGTATGTTTCAATTAGCTATCATATTGTAATTTTTTGAAAGATGTCTTGTTTTTATTCATTTCAGGTCAACTATAAGAAACATGGAGTGAGAATATGAATAAGCCAATTGTATGTCATTTTTAATAGTTAGTTGACTGTGTTTAAAATATTACTCCTAATTGTAGAAATGGAACTAATATGAAGCTGCAAGTAATTCCAGGTACTTCATCTCTGAATGCAAGTTCTGTCGCTGAGTATTCAAAAAACAAAACTTTCCTAGATGCTGTCATTACCAGTTCTCAAACAGTACAACCAAATGTTACCAGAATAGAAACTGATACTGAAAATGCTAATGCCCAATCATCTGGGGTTCAAATTGAGATGGTGGTTTCACCCAACAAGAGCCCTAATTTTAAAAAAATGTTGAGTGTCAAAGAAAATCCTGTTAGTTTTAATGTTAAAGGAGAAAATTTGCAACAACTGAGCACTAATGCTCTACCTCCTTACAACCCTTCTTCTCCTCCAGAGTTTTTGAATATTAATCTTGCATTTTTTGAATTTCACTGCTGCACAGATTGCGGTGACACGTTTATATCAAAATCAAGTTTAAATTTTCATCTTTCTAGGCGGTCAGTACTAATAAAATTTCCTTGTGATACTTGCAAATGCATACTTATTTTTTATAATCATTGTGCTTTGCAGTCTCACATCAGATCGCACGCTGATAAAAATGAAAAAGCCGACATTAGCCGAGCTACTGTAAACCCCCTTCCTCGTGTATTTATGGATGGAATTCACAATGAAGTTTTGAATAATTTGGATGATGAGTTAAATAGTCTTGATGATACTGATGCTACAGCTCCGTCTGAACTGCTGGAATTTTCACTTAGGGAAAGTGATACTGAGATTAGCCCATTAAAAGAAAAGCAAACAACAAATGTAACTAGAGTCAGATGTCTAGATTGTAATAAGGAATTTGATAGTTTTAAAGAACGACAAGATCATATGACGAATGGAGAAAAAATTCCATCAACAAATTCACTCTGTGACAAGTGTCCAATGGTTTGCCCATCGAAATGCAGTCTTAAAGCTCATCAACGAATCCATTTACAGATTAGCCCTTATGTTTGTCCAGAATGTGGAGATAGCCCTGATCCTCATTGGTCTAACTTTAAGCATCATGTGGATTTTAAATGCTTTCATAAAGCTCGCAATATTGGTTACAAATGCCCGAAATGCAGAATTGTAGTTGCAAACAATACTAGTCTTCTAGAACATATGGAATCACATACCGAAAAATTCTATAAGTGTGAACACTGCCCAAAAGCTTTCATGAATGCAACAGCCACTAAATCTCACATTCTTTTAGATCACAAAAATCGAAAAGTTTTATATGCAAAGATATATAAATGTTCATTGTGTAACATAGTACATACAGTAAGTAAAGAAATGATAAACCATCTGCCTGAGCACTTAAAAGAGCAAATTCGTGAATATATTTTTAACTGCATGCAATGTGGTAAAGCATTAAAAAGCAAGAGTGATTTATATGATCATATTAAAGTGCATCATCCAAAGCTCTGCAAACTGACACAACAAAATGAAGCATCAATACTTAATGTTTGTAAAGTAAACAAACCGGCAAATCAGTATAAAGGTAAAATTGAGTGCTTGTTGTGTAGATTAGTGTTTCACAATTTCCAAGGTTATAGTGTCCATATGTCTAAAGCTCATCTAAACTCGAATCAGCAGTGTTTATTATGCTGTAAAATAAATCACACAAGAAAAGATATGCTTTTACATGGAAAACAACACATAGGGCAAGGGAGTATTTTGTGCTTGTTTTGCTGCAACAAAACGTTTTCTGATAAAAAAGCATTAGATATGCACCTGATTTCCCATATTGAGAGAATAAGGTTTTGCACATGTTGCCCAGTGTGTCAAGACATATTACCTGATCCTGTACGTGCATTAAATCATATACGTGAAGAACATGGAATATCAACGTGGCAAGCAAGTAATTCTGTAGCACAAAATGCTTTAAGCAAGGAGCTTGTCCCCTGCCATTTCTGCAGACTTGTCTTTGGTAGGTATCTGTATATTATTATTATTATAGTTATTTTTTAAGTATTTTAGAACAAAATACAGTGAAACCTGTGTAAGTTGACCACTCGTGGTGCAGCATTTTAGTGGTCAACTTATAGAGGATGAAGATTTTCTCTTTTTTTTTTTTTGTTATTTCTTACACTATGCATTTATTCATTTGTAACTAATTAAAATATAGCTCTATGTAATAACGTTACTTTAAAATAGTGATTAGCTTTTTTTTTTCCTCACAGTAATCTAAAATATCATTAGAGAACTTTAATCTGAATGACTTACAATGTATCCTATACAACTTTGAAATAAAGAACTTAATTAATAAGATATTTATCTTCATTTTAACTGTGTAATTTAGTTATATGATGGCAAAGATTTCCTAAAAATACATAACTTTTTCAAAATGGCTATATCAGATAGAAGAAAAAAGAAGAAACTTATTTAAAGAATAAAAGAGTGCTCATAGTAGTTTTCCAATATGGTTAACTTGCATAGAGGTTTAGGCAAACTTTATATTGGTGTTTCATCCATCCAGACAAATACTGGTCTAATACTATAGCAAGTGGTCAATATAGATGGGTGTTCAAGTTACAAAGGTTTTTCTACATTATATAATATAGGGCTCATTCTGTTCCTGACAAAAGTGGTCAACTTACACAGGTGGTCAACTTTACAGGTTTGACTGTGGTTGAATATATCATCTACAAACTCTTAAGAGGAAAAACATGAATAAAACACCAAGTTTTCAAAAAATAAATAAGTAGACAAATGTTTCAAGGTTGCAAGGAATCCTTTCAATGCAAAGAAGTAAGCTAAGAAAAGAAACGAGATCAGATGCAAAGCAGCTTATAAATAGCAAAAGCACAAGATTAACCAGCAAAGAGTTTGATTGCTTTAGGTCCAAATGGAAAAGATAATCAATAGAAAACTCCAACCAACTTTTTTCTTTTTAATTAACATTTTTTTCTATTATTTTTATTGTTTTGTACATTTACATAACTTGTTCTTTGTTTCATTTTTTCCCTTATCTTGATGTTGCCTTTGGAAAATATTTTTATTCTTGCTTTTGAAATTCTTCAATTAGTTATTTTATTATTTAATTTGTTATTGTAATTTTTTATTTCTTTATTTCACTCTTTCTTTGTGTGTTCCTTTGTATTCAATCTGTTCCTTTTTGTTTGACCAGGATTGTTTTTTCTATGGGTCATTCCATGTCAACTGGACCAGTGGTCCCCACTCGACCATCTCCAATTTTGATAAAATTTTGCACAAAGTTTTTGGTAGGTATAAAACTAAGTTAGCCAAATTTTTAGACCTTGAAAGTAAAAACTCATGTAGCAGGGGTGCCTAACTTTAGGAACCAAGATGGCTGCCATTGACGAACGAACCAAGTAGCCATGTTTGGATGTACCTGGAAAGCCACATAATAAAAGTACAACCCCGAAATTTATATTCCTCAGACAACTTTTTGTGCTTAATCTAATAGCAACGTTTTGAAAGACCATAAAGAAAGTTATTTACTATTGTGTTCAGTCAAAGTGATTCCGAAAATTCAATTTGACAAATTTTTTAAATTTTATACTGCTCTAAATCGTCAGTAACTAAACTTACACACTTGCAATTTTGTATATATCTAAGTCAACTACTTGTCAACGTATTCTGAAAATTTCAAAAATTTCATTAAGATTGGTTTTGATTTATAATTACCTAAACATGCAGCGGTTTTCAAAAATGGCCAATTTCGATCATTTTTGAACCATCATATCTGAGGGGGAACTTAATGAATTTCCATCGTTTTACGTTCGTTAGATAGAGGAAAGCTTTCTCTACCAAATTTGAAATTTTTATTTCAGAGTAAAATCATCACGACTACGACAGCGTTTTTAAAAATATTTTTTTCTTTCGCTAAACTGTCTAAATTGACTCTCATTTTCCAAAAATTTACTTACTTTTTTAAATTGTGAGTCAGCCCGATAGTCGCATATTTTTAAGCTTAGAGTAACCACTGGTTCATGGTGGTTAAACCACTACAGTAAAACCCCATTAAAACGCGGGTGTTGGGGGACATGTTTGGCACCCATGTTATAACATAACCGCGGTAATGTGAAACGAAGACCGCAGAGCCGTATTCAAGAAATAATACTCACTTTTGTTGCATCATTTTTAACTTTATCAATTACTCCTAACTTTTCTTCCCCCTGTAGTACAATTTGTTCTGTTCTTTTTGGCTGCTATATTATTCACTAATTGCTGTGCAAGAAGCACACATCTCAGCTGCAAAATCAGCCTATCGAGCGACAGCTTATAAACCAACTGTGTTCCGAGAAAAAAGGTGCTTAAAAATCCTTCATGTTATCAATTAGATTTGGAAGGGGAAAAACGCACCCCTCACTGGAAATATGCTTACTTTTCAGGAATGCTAAAGAATCTGGAATACAAAAGTTGATAGCGCTATAAAAGAAGTTACACACGCATAACTAGACTTCTAAAAACGGAATAGTTAAGCATTGAACTGAACAGTCCCTGACAGAATGAGCTCCGCTCATGTCAAGAGAAACAAGTCGGGGCGATTACACCCGATTTTGAAATCAAGCTATATGTTCTAGGTTGAAAGACAGAAAAAGGTGTACATCATGCCTCCAACAATAGGGCTTTATCTGTTAGTGTGTCTGGTGTCGGGGGGGTCCCTTAGGCTAGAATATTTGTGTGCTTGGGCTGGGTTTATTTACAATTGTAAATATGGAATCACCTTTAAATGGCAATAATAAAGGGTGGTTTAAACGTTGGGGGACATAGTCACTGTGGTATATCTGATTCTGCGGTATACTGAGGCGCGGTATAACGGGGCTTTACAGTACTAGTTTAGGTTTACACTAGTAACCCCTTTGCCAAGGGGTCATGCCCAATAGTCACGCTACTCAGCCACAGGCGTAGGTCTCTTTTCTGTAGGACCTCAAGCCTGATGCAAAAAAATAAACAGCAGCAATTTTGCCAAAAATTGTATTTCTTAAACTCTTTATAATAAGTTTTTCTTTTTTTTTTTATTAAATTTATTTATTTATTTATCTTAATGTTCAAAATTATTCGCATTGGGTCTTTATATGTTGATATTTTTAAAAACTTTTAGCTTATTATTTACGTTTCTTTGATGCCGCCTGTTAGGAACAGTAAGAGCGTTTTGCTGCAATCTCGCGGCAATCTTTTTGCATCTGCTTTCATTTTACAATATTTCTAGTTCTTTTATTATTAATTCACAATACAAAGCATATTGAGCAAAAATACAAATCAATTTTTCAGTATTAGAATGTCTTTTGGGCGAAATTTTACCAAAGTTTGACTCTCACTTTCCAAAAATGAGAATCAATTTTTTCAAATAATATTGATTATGTGTCAAATGCGAATATGCGCGAGCCCTGCAGGACCCAATGCAAGTTTCTTTCCTTTTAAATGTCAAATAAAACTTCAAAAAAGCAAAATTGAGGCTAAAAATGCACACATATCAGCATGGTTTTTAACTCAAATTTGAACCATTTTTTCTCCGGCTTACGAAAAAACACCCTCCTAAAATTTTCAAATTTGGTAGAGAAAGCTTTCCTCTATCTAATGAAAGTAAAACGAGGAAACTTCATTAAGTTCCCCTCAAATATAATGGTTCAAAAATGATCAAAATTGGCCATTTTTGAAAACCGCTGCATGTTTAGGTAACTATAAATCAAAACCTATCATAATGAAAGTTTTGAAATTTTCAGAAGACGTTGACAAGTAGTTGACTTAGATATATACAAAATTACAAGTGTGTAAGTTTAGTTACTGACGAGTTAGAGCAGTATAAAGTTTTAAAAATTTTTGTCAAATTGAATTTTCAGCCAACTTTGACTGAACACAATAGCAAATAACTTTCTTTGTGGTCTTTCAAAACGTTGCTATTAGATTAAGCACAAAAAGCTGTCTGAGGAAAATAAATTTCGGGGTTGTACTTTTATTATGTGGCTTTCCAGGTACATCCAAACATGGCTACTTGGTTCGTTCGTCAATGGCAGCCATCTTGGTTCCAAAAGTTAGGCGCCCCCTGCTACATGAGTTTTTACTTTCAAGGTCTAAAAATTTGGCTAACTTAGTTTTATATCTACCAGAAACTTTGTGCAAAATTTTATCAAAATTGGAGATGGTCGAGTGGGGATGATTTTGAAAATTGGTCTATGCTTTTTATCAGGGTTGTTTGGTTTAAACCAAATATTTTTTCATTTATTTGAACATTACTAAAAATTTCAAAATCCAATTTATGCAGAAATTACAAGCACAGCACTGAATAGTTAATGAATTTGAAAATTAACAATTTTTTTTTTAATCAGTACAAATTTTTCTCATCTCTTATCTACAGACTACCTATGTCAGACTATTTGGGTTTTTCTAAAATTATCTCTGAAAAAGCTAATTTGAGAAAAACTCTTCTCAGTCATTATAAAAATTAAAATGATATTGCAATTGTAATTCCTGGAGTTAAAGTATATATATTAGAAATAATAAAGTATCTTCATAATAACCAGTTTGCAAATGAA
Source organism: Octonoba sinensis (assembly GCA_038502835.1). Classification (NCBI taxonomy): domain Eukaryota; kingdom Metazoa; phylum Arthropoda; class Arachnida; order Araneae; family Uloboridae; genus Octonoba; species Octonoba sinensis. The sequence goes on from CM076604.1 coordinate 71,526,722, forward strand.
TGTTACGGATAACAATTTTTAAAATACCAAATTTTTTTCATTTATTTTACACATTATAAAAAATTGCAAAATTCAATTTTTGCAGAAATTACAAGCAGAGCATTAGATAAATAATGAATTACTGAATTTGTAAAGTAACAAACTTTTTTTTAAATCAGTGCTATAGCATGTCCGCCTCATCTCTGTATGGTAAGACATTGCACTAATTTTAAAAGTAATTAGCTTAAACTCTTTAAAACAATTAATAATTGCAATTAAGTAGACTTAAAAATAACTTGTTTCCTTAACCCTTTGATGGGTTTTTATTGAAGACTAAAAATAGAATAAATATGGGGCCAAGTAATTGACCTTTAAAAAGTTGATTTATAGTCATAAAGGACAAAATGGAATAATTAATATTTAAAAGATTTTTCAATTTTTTTTTAAATTAAGACATAAAATGTCCTCAAAGAAATAATGCATAATATTTATTGTTTTCCACTTTAATTAATACCATTTATGTGTATTAATTAATGCCCGAAAACCCTGAACCTTGGTCTCAGTGGTATAGTCCTGGGGGGGGGGGGGAAGCAGGGGATGCTTGTGGTAAAATTTTAAAAAGGTAGGAAGGGGGTTGCTTGAGTTAAAACCAAAAAGGAGGTGCACCGCCCCCCTTAACAACACCTCTGCTTGGTTTCATAAGTATACAGTGCTTTTTGCTCGGTAAGGTTGGCAAGTTTGCCATTCCGTCAATAACTAATTAGTGCTTACTCATTATAGTAAGGGTAAAAAAGACACTGTGGAGAGAATTATCTCGTTTTTCATGACTGCAAAATATAAAACATTTTAATTCCTCTGTTTTTGAGTGCTATGTAATTTGAAAAACTATTAAATTGGTATTTGCTTAAAAAAGAAAAAAATCAGTTATTGTACTTAAAATCAATTTTTCCAAGTTCTTGTTTCATTTATTTAGTCATTTATATTTTTGTTCAATTTTGTATTTAAATATTCAATTTAATTTTTTCATAACTAATATTTTGTTTTTTTATAGCTAATGACAGTGCTCTTCGAGCCCACTTAAGGAAGGAACATAGTGTAAATGTGTCACCTGATAAAACATTACCCGAAAATAGTAAAGCAATTGAGCCACCAAGTAAAAGACCTTGTGTTGAAGGAAATAGTTGTGCAAAGTGTGACTATACTTCCGCTAATAGAGATGAATTTAAAAAGCATATTCAGACTCATAAAAGCAACAAAAGTACATTTCAGTGTCAGGAATGTGGGTATTGTTTTGTAGTGGAGCCTTCCTTAGTGATGCACTTAAAAATTGTTCATAAAATAACTGATCCTAGAAAGTACATTAATGAAGAAGGTACGAATTTTGCTCCAGATTTGCAAAATCCGACAGAAGTTACTTCACGAAATGCATTGGAATGTAGTGTATGCTACACTACATTTCCCAACGAATCCTCCCTCAAGATACACATGAGGAGTCATGGAATGGCATTTATTCAAACAAAAACTGCATTTTCTCTCTAATTTCATTTCATCTTCCCAAAAGCTCATTTCTTTTGATACAATGTTTTTTGTTTGCATTATTTGACAGCTTAAAAATATTCTTGGAATTTTTGTGGATTTCACTCCTGAAAGGAAACAACCTGTGTCAAAATAGATTATAGTTTATTAAAAAAATTCAAATTGATAAGTGCTGGTCATTTAAATATGGGGGAGGAATCAAACTTTGTTTTGATTATTAATTTTTTTTTAAAAATATCATTGTAAAGTTGATTTTAAATTGGGAATGTTTATTTTTGTGCAGAAACAATAAAACCAAAGAATTTTTAAGGTGTAATTTTTGTGCTTTTATAATAAGAATGTATGCAAACATGTGTGCCTGTGTTAGTACAAGAAACAACTTCATCAGAGCATAAAATAATGCAAGGAAGAAATTTACTCGGAACTCGTGTGCGAAGTGCAATAGTTTTGTACTTTAATTGTGTTTTTATCATTTTGTAATACTTCTAATTTGCATACTCTCGTCCTTGGTCAATGGGAAACTTTTTTTTTTGCTACCCTAATTGAATCGGTGACTGTTTAAAAAAAGATTACATTTCTTGAATTTATTGGAAAAGTATCGGCACAAACGTTGCCTCCCAGTCTGTATCTGCTTGCATAAATTTAGTATATAATTTGGCCAAGGCTCAGGATTTCCAGGTGTCATTCTAAATTAAGTAGAGTGTATCTGCGTAGTAAAAGAGGCGGGCAAAAAACAAATGAATAGTGTTTTCACTGTATAATATCCTATTGCTTTTGAAAAAAAATACTGGATGACTTCATGTGAAAAGAATGGGTTGTAATTGAGGTAGCAGGCAATCAGAGATCTGACAATCCTAACTGGGCTTAACTTCCTTTCTTCACAAAATGTTTTAAAAGGATGCAAAACAAGGAAGTAGAGTTAGAGAGACTGGAAAGCAGAGAGACAAATATGCCGGTACAAAGAAATACCAATCCCTTTTTCCCTCATCTTGGCTTTTAGAGAAATTACCTGTTGAATTAATGCAGGAGAAACTGAAATGCTTCCTAAAAATTTTTTCATTGAAGAAAGATATTTCAACAAAATTTTCATATTCCGATAGACCGGCAAACTACTGCCGGCAGTTTATTTATGGGTTAGCCAAGAGGGGGAGGGAAAGGCAAATGCTCCTCCCTAGATCAGGGCAAGGGGCATCTAGAAAAGTATATTTACAGATTTAACAGCTTTTTAAGTTAATATTTTTCTGATTTTACAACAAAAAAAAAAACGAATTTTTGAAAGAGGGCCGAATTTGGGAATCTATACTGTTTATTAAGTTCAGTTGCAAAGTAAATAAGGGACAGTTCATAAATGATGTCACGCTTTTTTTCAATATATTTGACCGTCTCCTTTGTCACATGACACACTATATTACATGAGCATGGGGGCCGTTCATGAATGACGTCACGCTTTTTTCCCATACATTTGACCCACCTCCTCCCCTTTGTCACAATATGTCACACTTCAGCGGACCCCCCTCCCCCCTTTGTCACGCTATGTTGCATAATGCATGATGTCACACTTCTTTTACTCCCTCCCCTCCCTTTGTCACAATTTCACGAACCCCCTCCCCCCCTCGAAGCGTGACATCATTTATGAATGATCCCATGCATACTTGCAGTTCAGAAACAAAACACTGCGTTTTAGATCACGCTTCTAATTTCATTTTTGAACTAGGGGTGGTTGTGATCCAAAATTTTTGAGAACCTGATCAGAAAATTGAAAATAAATTCGGTTTTCTGACTTAATTTTCAACTCGGAATTGATTTTTCAATTAATTTATCATAAGATTTGCTTGACGATACGGAGACTACCACTTTTCAGCCAATCTCCCGATCTTTCGTTTTTTGAAAATTCCTTAATAAATTCCCAATGTTTTAAAATTGAGCTTAAAGTTTTGATTTCTGAGCAAAATTCTTGGCAACCAGTATTATCGCATCGCAACCGTTCATTGCATATTTTACTGAGTGAGGAAATAACATTTTAGTTGCCCCCTTCCTCCTTCGCCATCACTCACACAACCAAACTGCGTTATTGCGAGATTTTCTTTCAATTGCACCGTGAAATCGGCGACGCATTTGTTTAAACGTAAAGATCACTAATATTTTAATTGAATTCTCTTAACTTCTACAAGGTACAAGGAAAAGCTTATATTTTGGAAGCATGCCAATTTCGAACACGTGCTTTGCTGTAAATTAGCGTGCCGTGGGCTACAACCCTTTTGTATCCTATAAATATTTGAATTGTTTTAAAAGTTAGAAGATATTTCAACATATGCTGCCTTAGTCACCTAATTACATAATTTTCATTTTAAATTCGAATTGCATACTTTTTCCGAAAATTTCATGTTAAGAGCAGAAATTTTTTTTTTTGCTCAGAATCGCCCATGTTTTGAACTTTTAATGAATATTACAAGCATAATGTGTGCTTAATTTGTATGAAATGAGGTTAAGGTTTACAACACAAAAGATAATTAGTACAGAGCAGTAAAATATATTTATTGTTCGAATTCTGAAAAAATGACCCTCTCAATTTTATTTTAAAAATGTAAATGCCTAAGAAAATTTCCTTTTAAACTTTTAACAAGAAGTAAATTTAAACCTTAATCAGCATCGGTGTTTACGATACACACTGTTAGAAATTTCATCATGAAATTACGGTTAAATGACCGGCAGCAGTCTGTCCATCTAATTTACGGTTTGGAACATTTTTCTATCTTTATGGAACCTAACCATTTCCAATCAACTTGGTTAAAAAACCGTAAATACAAAAGTTTACGGTTTTATAAATGGTTTCAAAACAAAGTTCTTACCGTTTTTGAACCATTTCGAGGCGTAGAAACTGTAAACGAAGCTTGCAGGAATCGAACCCGGGTGTATGGCATACCAGCCTTGCTCTCTAGTCATTCGGCCATATACACCACGTGAAGCGGTCGTTTATTTATCAATAAATCTTTTTCAACAGGCAAACTGCCTTAAAATTGAGATTTCAGTTTTTGATCGGATCCAAAGTCATTTTTAGTCTAAATTTACTGTATATGACGAAAATCATTTTATTTGCTACAAAAATTAAAATACAAACAAGCTTCAGCAGCTCTAATTATGGATTCGCACATTCGCAAACAGTTCGGGAATCCGATGTCTCCAATTTTTGATTTACGTGTGTATGTGTTTCTATTTAGTAACCACTGCTTAAGGCACTTTTTTTTTTTTTCTTCTTTTTTTATATACACATGCAGATTTTAACTGATAAATCCGTATTCCTATTTTAAAACAACGTAAGACCGGAAAGGTTTCGCAACCAAGATGGACCCCCGATTCTTATTGAGCGCTTGAAAATTACGGTTAGTTGAAACGTTCTTTAGGATAAACAGAATAAACGATTTTTTTCACAATCAGCGGTTTGAGTACCATCTTTTTAAAGGGTTATTCAACTGTTGTGATTAAATATGGTAAAATAAAAATCAAATAAGTGGTTATTTTACTATTTTCTTACAGAAATTTTTATCAGTGCAGAATGATCATAGAAATTTTAACATTAAATTATGAAACTTTAAAAATAAATTTAATCTGCTGATTTTAAATGTTTTTACAGAAACCAAAATGTGTAATCACACTTCTAGTTACCCCCTCTCATCTCTTTGTCACAAACTGTCACAATTTCTCGAACCTCCCCCCCCCCCCCTCGAAGCGTGACATTATTTATGAATGACCCCTAAAGAAAATTGTATTTTAAGAATATAAACTTTTCATTTTAAAAAATACAATGCAAGCTTAAAGTTACTAAATCATTTGAATTCTAAACAATCATAAAAAAGTTAGTAGGAGCAGCTCTTAACAAATAATCGGTTGAAAAGTATTACTTTTGAAACTATTTTTTTAATTCAAGGGGGGGGGGACACTGATGTGTACTTGAAAGAAGCATATCGTTGACGTCTAGCTCGACAAAAGAGATACATTTAACAAATACAAAGTGGGGCAAAAGTAATGACCCGGTTTTGAAGGGTTTTGAAAAAAAAAAAAAACTATTACAATTTGAGACTTAAAACGTTTTTCATTTTGAACTGTATTAATACCATTTTTTTACATTAAGTTTTGAATACAACTTCAGCAAGATGGCGACCTTCTGCAGCAATACACTGATGCATTCTATTTTTCCCCCACAGAGAAAAGACTTATCTTTGTGTGCATTTCAATAACCCGCGTAATGTTACGGTCCCTAAGCTCTTTTTTTTTTTTTGTGGGGTTATTCGAAGGGGAAAGTTCCCCATACTTTACCGAATTATCAAGGAAATATGCGGAAAAGTTTCCTAAAACTTCAGAAATGGTCTGCATCAGTGTATTGGTGCTGAAGGCCGGTATCTTTCTGAAGTTGTATTCAAAACTTAATGTAAAAAATGGTATTAAATACAGATCAAAATATAAAAAGTTTTAAATCTCAAAATGTATTAGTTTTTTTTTTTTTTTTTTATAACCCTTCAAAACCGGGTCATTACTTTTGCCCCACCCTGTATGTAGGCAAAAAAACTTTCAGCTTTTTTCCGTTTGACCCATCACATGTATGATTATCGCGCTTTAATCATGTTAAAGGTACGGGAATGATTTATTTTTAACAAGTGACACATGTCCAAAACGTGTTGTAAATATATACATTTTTAACCGACTTCACAAAGGAAGGAGGTTATACATTTGTATTGTATGTATGTCGTTTTTTTTTTTTTTTTTTTTTTTTTTTTTTTTTTTTGTCCACTCATAACTTCACACCGGATGAACCGATTTTCATGATTTTTTTTTTCAATCGATCAGGGATGGTTTCCCATAGGTCCCGTACTTTCGTTTAACCATATTCGATAATTAGAACAAAAGTAATGGGCAGAAATGTAGTATTTTTTTTGTCTTTTCATCCATAACTCTTGAGTAAATGAACCGATTTTGATGATTTTTTCTTTAATCGATAGAGGGTCGTCTAACTCAAATATTGCAAATCAATTTGCCTACATTTGTTTTTTAGAAAAAACGTTACGAGTGAAAAATAAGTATTTTTTATTTTAATTGGAAAGGCTTGGCTTGATTTTTCTTTGTTGGGAAATCTATTAATAAATATAAAAGCATTGTTAAAAACATGTTTGTTGTCATGGGCTATAATATTAAAAGAAATTATAGCAAGAGTTTGACTAAAGGCTTCTCTGTGGCAAAAATTAATCCAATCAGTTTGTTTGCTAAAATAGACTTCAAAAGGGAATTTATCATGCAAATGATTAGTTTTTAGTGCCATTAATTTAAAGAAGTTTTGCCCTTTGATATGGATTTTTTAAAAAATAGAGTATTTATATACAAAATCTATTTACACTAAAAAGAATAAAATAAAATAATTTTTATAAAAAAACAGAACCGACTTCAAATTAAAAATTGAGCTAAAAAGAAAAAAATAAATTCATTCTTTAAGCAACATCGATGTGACTTTTAAACATAGTTTTAGAAGTCGGTGCAAAATTATGAGTCTAATTGCCATTATACCATTTGCTACTTCATACTGGAACTGTTGCTAATTCTGCGAAAATATATATATTTGTAATTGGATTCATGATTACAAAAGATTTTATCTATCTTCACTTTGCACCGACTTCTAAAACTATGTTTAAAAGTCACATCGATGTTGTTTACAGAATTAATTTATTTTTTACTTTTTAGCTCAGTTTTTAATTTGAAGTCGGTTCTGTTTTTTTATAAAAATTATTTTATCTTACATTATGCATTACAATTATTATTAAGGTGCTTTTGTTTTCCGAATGTGGTTCATCTTTTTGGTGCACATGCGGACCTTAAAACATTTTCCAAAATTTCAGAAATTACATCTCCTATGCAATGCAAAACTCAACTTTTAGTCGCTGTTACATTTTGATATTGAAATTTAAAATTAAAGTTTTTTCCACTGCACCCTCTGTTCCAAAGTCCGTGAGAATTCAGGTGGAAAGGTCAACTTACAAATCAAACAACGAAAGTACATTAATGTAAAAACAAGATTTTAATTTTCAAAAATATATGTTTCTGTAATACACTTTATGCAACTTTGAAACATACCTTTTTTCTCCAGTAGATATTTAATAAAATACTTTATCAGATTAGTACAAACAACATTTTTAAACACCATCTAAATAAAAATGTTTTAATGAAATAAATTTTAAAACAATACTTTCATTAACAGCGTTGTGATTAGCCACCCAGCGAATCACATGTTAAATCGATGAGGAACTTCATCATAAACAATAGGTGGTTAATATACAACAATATAAATGTATAACAAATGCATCAGGCTGAAAACAATTTTTATCACCTTCATGTAATACTCTAGTAATTTCTTCTTTAAATATATTTTAACAAGCAAAAAATGCAACAAGGAAAATTTTTAATAAAAATAAAACCGTTTGAATTTCTATATTGACGAAATATACTTTCATATCACAATATTTAATGCATCTAAAGCTGAGAAGACAAAACAGACGTACACTAATATAGGAGGGGGCTAGAATACATATATATACATACATATTTTTACCCCCAAGTTGTAATATAGCGGAAAAGTTGCAAATTGGGGAGACTTAAGAGGGTTTACAAAAGAAGTTCGGTCTTCATATCTTTCGGTGCACGAGTGCTCTTAAGTTCGCCAACATTTGGAAAAATTCATTTTAACGATTCTTAATATTTATGAATTGGATTTCATATTCCTAAGTAATAGCTCACATTATTGTGTATTAGAACATAAATTAATGCTTAAATCTATAATCTAACATCTGGTGGCGCAATGCTTACGAATTTAATGAAATTAAATAATAATAATGATAGATCACAGTTGAGGGGAGAATATCAAAATAACTTCCACTTTTTTCCTTATTACTAGCGGTAGTTGCATGGTGCTGAATTTTAAAAACTTAGCCTGCGGTGCTAAACCGAATAACTATAACGATATAATCTGTAACGATACTGAGATTCTAAGTTAGTATGAAAACACTTATGTAGTGAAAAAATGAATTCTGTCTTCATCATTGTACAGAAAAATTGAGAATTCCACTAAAGCTACACATGGGCTCACACAAAATTAGGCAAAACTTCAAAAAACATCAATTTAGTAACTTTTAAAAAGAACACTAAACTCAAAATAATTTTTAGGATAGTGAAAAGACAATAGTTTAAGAAAAGTATTTAATAAAAATGAACATGATGGAAAAATAAAGAGAGAGAGAGTCATGTGTAGAACAGTTCTGTTAACGGGGGAAAAAAATTTAAGTCCCAATTTAAATATCACATATCAAACTGGTAAATTTTAAAAAGTGCTACTATTGATTATACCGTTTGTATGCTGCCACAAACCAGATTTGTAAGCTAACTTCGCCAATTACTGTGAAAAAAAGAGCATTAAATTCGGATTTTAAATCAATAATTATAAGTTCGACCGTAATAGTGAAATTTAGCATTGAAAAAATTATGCTATTTATATAATTATATATGTATTATACAACAAATTTGACGATTATCACGTTGAGATTACTTTGATCATTCTCACTTAAAACAACGGTATCGTAAATAATTATTGTCATCGCAGGCTACATTGTAGCTGCTTGTACTTCTGAAAAAGGGCTTACAACAACCTACTGTTAAAGCCCTATTTTATAAGCTTCGAAATACATGAACTTTTTCAAGACATTGAAGTTACTTCTCTAATTTTTCGATAGCGTTTTGTACCATGCTCACAACAAATTCGAAGTCCTTCAAACATTGCAATTACATCTTCGCAAAATTTTTGGAAATGTCAAACAGTGAAAAATAAAAATAATAAAGATTGAATAATATTTCATTAAAATAACTTTATCCTACAAAACTTATAAACCTTAAATTATAAGACTGCTTTTTTCAGTTTTACAATTCCTAGTGTCAGTTTTACGAAACTATAAGATGAAAACATGTTTTAATGAGAAATAATTTCTTACAGTTAGTCTTTTTTTTTTTTTTTTGGAAAAGTTAGCATAATGTTGACTGCATGACTGCATGGAGTAAAAATACTGCAGTAAAATATAATATAATAATAACAATAAATAAATAAAAACATAGAAAGAAAGGGCAATATAAAATAATCTATAAAAGAAATTTTAGTAGAAAATACAGGCTGTTTTCTTTCACTGAAATACGATGAAACTTTTTGAAAGATCACTTTTAATAAATTGAATTTTAAAAAAAAAGAAAGATAATGCTGGCACACATCACATCGTATTGGATTATGAAACACATTTTGAAGTTGATAAATACTACAAGAGTAGAATAAAGAACATTAAATAACTTATATTAAGCCTAAAATATTTCCGTTTGCCAGGTATTCCATCATTTTGCTACAACAACATTGAATAAAAACTATCACTTGATTAATAATTTCTATTTTTTCCAAAGAAATGTTTTAAAATACATTTAAAAAAAAAAGAAAATTAATAAAAGAAGACGAAAGAAAGCATAATGATTCACATTTATCACAAACACTATTTACATTAAAAAGAAAATAGTGAGGTTTCAACAGCAATAGTGCTTTCTCAGTACCCACAGAAACATAAATTACAATGAATTTGACCAAAAATATCACACAAGGAAGTTATATCATCCTAATATTTTCAACAAATCTTACTCTTATACTGACAAAAATAATAAAAAAGAGAGAGAGAGGGCAAAAAATAGTTTGAAAAAGGTAACAAAATATGCAAGTTAAAAACAATTTTTGGAAATTTACATGCAAACGCTCCAAATAAAATAAGTATCTGATTATTGTTATTAAAATGTCTTCAAAAAATCTAATTAATATCATAAAAACTTTTCTAAATGAAAATCTTAAGCCAAGGGCGTATTTAGGTGAGCCGAGAGGGTTCGGATACCACCCGGAATTCCAATCAAAACTACCACCCATTTCGTATAAAAATTTTAATATTTTGAAACTTCAATCTGCAACAATTGACACAATTGGAGGGGTTCCAAGTGTATAATTTGAACCCTCTCCAATACTAGTTCCTAAGTACGCCACTGCCTTAAAAGATGCAGAATCACCATAAACTTGTGTATAACATAATTAAAATATTAAAACCAAATAAATTGAAAACACTGAAGAGAAAAAAAAGAGAAGTTCTTACATCCCACATCATCTTAACTGATTAATATAAACTTTACAATTTTAAGAACTCTTCGAAATTAAAGCCTGTTCTTTCTTGTGAAAATACTTTTAAGCTTCAAATTATTTTTTTTTTCTTTCTAATGGGGCTACAGTGTTGGTCATCAACCATTGCAGACCTAGTGCGTCCCCGGATATTGGTACCAAATCTTTCAGCGGCACCGCAATGAGTGTGGTACCATTGCCGCAATTTTTTTGACGCATAGTTTCCCCTAGATGGGGAACCTGAGCTCTCGTTGATGCAATCAGCACTAGGAATTTAATTTAGCCGAGAGTATCCATGCCAAACGGATACTCAAGGGATCTTTAACATGCCGCATAATCATACGACATGGACGCAGACGATTTTCTGCATCTTGAAAATCCACCGACTTGGGCCAGGTTTGAACCTGCGATCTCGGGCATACGAGACCTACGTCTTACCACTACGCCACCCTGTCGACTGTTTCAAATTATTAGAAGCATATTCCAAAGTAGAATATAAATTGAGAGCAATGTAGATTAAATAAAAAAATTCACAGCAAAAACTCCAGACACATGCTTTAGGAGACTTTCTCCAGAAAAAAGGAAAAGATAGAGAGATTCATATTTCGGAAACGTTTCCTATACACATTTTACGCACATTAAATTGAGCATCTAGGCTTATTTCTCATTTTTAGAAAAGATGATTAGGACTCATGTAATTTCTTAACATAAAAAATCTAAAAATACAAGGGTGGTGTTTAAAAGGAAAAATTTGAAGCCTCACCATTTAAAAAGTAATGTGGACGAACATTTCGTTTTTTATAGGTACAAACATCGTGCCATTTTGAGTGACAACACCATCCTTCGCATGACAATGGCAGACGCGATAATGCTCACCAGCTCAAGGATTTCTGCAAATGATTGGAATTTTGTGAAAGGTCCGTTTTCATCAATTGAAATTTTGTAAAGGGTCCGAAAATGGACCCGAATTTCCGCAGGCACGACCCCTGATTACACTGTGCAACAGATTTGAACTTTTTCTTTGTCCTTTAGATGAAACTATGTGATTCTATATAAACAAAAGCTGCTTGGTTCAAATATCCAAACCAAAATGGCCCATATTCAGGTCGAGGCGGGACGCAGGAGGACGGTGTATCTCTACCTTTTTCGGGGGGGGGGATGAGTTGAGTTGTTTACGCGGTAGCTCAATTTAGCCAGTTGCCTCAAAAACTGCAGCGCTCACTCCGATATTATAATGGCGTACTTAGAAGTGACGTCAGCATATCAAGCCTGTTTTCGAGCTAGTGCGGTTGCGTGGAAGGTCGCCCGATGCTGAACTTCGGCGTACGATCGGTGTTCACTGTGAATCCACTTTTCCGTGAACCGCTCGGAAAACTATTCAGCACTCTAATTCCTTCGAACTTTTTTTTTATTTTCCTGAAGATGCGTTTTTTTTTTTTTTTTTTTTCAAAGTTTGTTAAAATACTGATTTTTTTTTTTTTTTTTGTGAAGGTACCGATTTTTTTTTTTTTTTTAATTTTGTGAAGGTACCGATTTTTCTTTTTAAATTTTGTGAAGATTCCGAAAAACGGTACCAAAATCGACCTGGATTAAGCCCTGAATTGGTTATAGAAGAATGGCTCACTTACTGAAAACACGAATACTATTAAAATGATTTTTTTGGCCGTTTTATATTGTAGGCATCTGTTGGTGTGCCCTGATATCACATGAGCAATATTCAGTTCACATACTTCCATTCCAATGACCGCTGAAGTGCTTTTTAAACACAGAGATGTCCTGAAGAAACCTTTCCACATGCTCATCATTAATTGCGCCAAGGTTTTGAGGAAAGAAGTCCACGTAGGAGTCCAAAAAGTGCACTTTTTACGACACATGGCAACCTATAATACAAAAGCATTTCATCATGTCACCAACAAGATCTTCGTAGTTTTTAGTTTTCTCATTTCCAAGGAAACGTAAGCACAGTGATTTTTCTGCTTCTGACAGTTAGTTTTCAAAATCTTTATCATGAAAGACTTCCTTGTGGGCCAATAAAAACATTTTTTTACTTTTACCTCACTTAAATTTTCGAATTTCTTCCTGAGATGCAAGAAAGACGCTCCTTCTCTGTCCGGAGGTTTTTACAAATATTTCATTAAACCAAGTTTGATGTGCAATTGTGGAAAAAAGACACATTGTGGATTTACTAGTGGTTTATTGGTTATGTTTTTACCACTAATAATTTTGAAATTTCTTTTGTGTTTGCAGAATATGCTGCAGGAATAAATAGGAAAAAAGTCCTTACATGGAGGAGCACTGCTAAACAAGCGCCACTCTGCTGAATTGTGTTCATGCCCTATACTTGAAATAATACATTCAAATCACAGTAGCATACTATTTCATCTTTCTCCGCAAAATAATTTATAAAATGCCTTTGTCGTCTTGTAAATGACTCGAAACTTCGAGAAAGTAGATAAAGCTTTTGTTGCCAAAAAGGTTGCTAAAGTAACTAAGTACGTTAAAAAGGTCTTCAGAAAGGCAACGATCTCACTGTCAATGAGAAAGATAAAATTTATAATAAATTACGAAAATATGTACATTTATCCAGAAAATAAGTAAAAGGTAAAAAGCTGATTTGTGGAATTTTGGGAAAATGGTACATGGTAGGAAAAAATAATTGCAGATTCGTAATTTTCAGCCAAAAACACATATAAAACACATATTTTCATCTACAGGACATTTTTTGTGTTGCACAGTGTTATGGACATTATATATTCCGTTTGTTGTAAAGCAGTACTTTTATTAGTTTTATTTAGGTAACATATACAATGGTAGGCAGTGCCTGATTACCGCAAAGGCCAACCAGGCCGCGGCCATGGGCCCCCAAATTTTAGGGCTTTATACATTATACCCGGTATTTTTACTTTTCGTACCAATTTGTTGGGTCCCCAATATAATGTGCCTTGGGCACCCTACTGTCTTAATCGGGACTGATGGTAGGGACATGATTTCAACGAATCCGGGTCAAACAAATTCGTCTGCATTCAAATACATACATTTTGCATTCAAAATGCACTTTATTATAAAAATCTCTTCTCCTACCACAATAAGTAAAAGCATCTAACAGAGAAACAAATATTTGAAAAATATTTACTTTGTTCACAGGATAATAGATATTTTGTTCATTTTTCAAAAAATGTTCGAATACGATAACATAAATTGTTTTGTCAAACATCATTTGAGTAATTACAATAATCAGTGGCAACAATGAAGTCAGTGTGAATTATCAATGCAGTCAGTTTCGCAGTGTAACAGGTATACTTATTTTAATAGGGATGAAAATGCAGATTATTAAGAAAATGTTTTTTAACACCGATTTAACTTTAATACTTTCTTTCACACATTTAATTAAAAGAACCCAAAGTTTCCATTAAAATTTTAACAATCTTTCGTGTGGAAGGGGAAGGGGAAGAAAAAATACAAAACCTTTTTCGACGCCTTTAATTTGTGAGAAGGTAACGTACTCAATATGAATCAATAAGGTTTTTACAGTAGGCATAGATTAAATGAACATCAACGACTCCAATATATGTTATTCGATTAAGTGAGGTAATCGATTCATACGTGGAAGACCAAAAACTTGTTTGTAATAAATAATTAACAATAAATGATCAACTATGATAAAGTAGCAAACACAATAACAACACCAAATAAAGTTAATACAAAAATGAATTCACGAAAAATAACATGCATTTACAGTCCTATTTTCCTTTCCCATAAAGGAAGAAAAAGAGGGGAAGGGCGGAAAACAATTTCCTTTATTATTATGACTTCTGATTTCGTCATTTTCAATTTATTTTTTTAAAGATTTTTTGACTCAGAAAGATATTGCATAACACTTTAAGGGGATTATGAAATTTTATGTATAATAGCATCATGATTGAATTGCATTTTCCCCCCACTTTCTAATGTTATGGAATGTTGAGCTACCCCAATTTTTACACGTGAGTTAGAACATTTAAAAAATATATAAAATTATCTTTTTTCGAGTAACAGTTTTTTTTAATATTTAAAATAAATAAAGAAAGAAGAAAAAAACAATTTATTGTACAAGGAATTTCTGTCACGAAGATTAGGAGTTAATACAATTGAGCAGGGTAGAGGAGTAAAAAATCTTTAAAACTGGGAAGTTTAACGTTATTTGTATAAGGAAGAAAAAAAGTTTCATAGATTTACACTATAAAAACCGGTTATTCAATTATCTGTTACCCAATTGAGTGGTGGGGACGACTAACTTAAACATTACATTTTATAGTAGAGACAATTTAAAAGTTGTGATGGAGTCCCTACCTTAGCACCATGTCTAATAAGGTCTAACAATGGAAGACAACATTGCAAAAACCAAATGAATTCATGCAATTGAAAAAGAAGCGTTATATCTAGTTATTAACAACTTTTAAGAATGGGCATTTAAAAACAGTCCCCTTTACTATAAATTATCTAGATTAAAAATAAATTTAAATTTCTCTTAGTCTTCAATCTTTATAAAATATGCAACTTTATCTAAAGGCACAGAATAATTATAAATCCATTTGCCCCCTAGCCTACTAGTTCCAAATAATTCATCACGCCATCTACCAGGAGGAAGGTAAACATCTCTTGAACGTTTGCCTTCTTCGAGAACAGGAGCAACAATTAAGTCATTCCCAACAGCAAATTGGGAATCGATAATTTGGGCATTAGGATCTTTAGGAGATAACCACCATAAAGGTCTTACAATAGGAGCCCCTGTTTCATGGTATTCATTTATAACTCGTTTTATATATTCATTTGATTGTTTTGGTTGTAAAATTCGTTCTGTACGAACTTTATACATGAATTTTGCTGCTTTTATAACATCTAGATCATAATCACCAGGCAGCACAGATAACTGAACAACAGGCATAAATGCTGCTAGTTGGAGCCATCGTATATACAGTTCTTTATCTGGCATGGTAATATTTGATGGATGAAAAACATCCCCACCTACTGAACCAGGATTAACAAGTGGATAACCAAGCAATCCCAGCGTTAAAACTGCTGGAATTATTGATTTCAAACCAGTTGAAGCATCCCACGTGGACGTGCGAGGAGCAAGTCTGACAAAGGCAGAAATATGTTGAGACTGAAATCCGACTGACACACCGAGATACTTGCTAGTTTGAGAAGCTAACTTTAAATAAAGTGACAGAAAATTATCAGGATTGACTGTCATCGTATAAAAATAGTAATATGGAGGTAAAAACGATGATTGTCCACCGACAAACAGAAAACCATCAACACTGTGCTTTGTTTTGACATCAACAATACGATCAAAGAACCATTGTTCTGAAGAATTTCTTGTAACATCAACTATGGCACAGACATCATGCTTCCACCTGGTTAGAAGAGGGACTTGACGTTTCTCATCAGAAACAAAATAGTGCTCGTTGGTTGCATTTCTAAAAGCTGCAGATCCAAGACAAATATACGGATGAACAGCAAGCAGTACCTTAAAGCCTTTGGTATGTAAAATGTTCATAATATCAGGAAGACTTTGAAACAAATGAGGATTGAAAGTAAGATCTCCTTCCACTTCCTGCCATTTTGTGTCGATAAGCAAAAATCCCGCCGGGAACTCATGATCCATTATGTGATTTGAGTAAATACGAAGAGATTCTTCACTTAGGGAATTTTCTAACTTTGGAGCTGTGGCCCAAATGGGGGCTTCAAGAAACTCCATTGTTATATTAGCTGGAGTAAAATAACTTTTCCACATTCCTTTATGAACTTGTTTCATATCAGTTCCAGTACATATTGTATAGTCTAAATGGAGGTCAGATCTATCATTGTAGTACGGGAAGCTATCAAATTTTGCTTCCAGGCACAAATTGTTATTTCCGCTATTATTTACACTTACATACAAAGGAATGTCTGAGGACACTTTGATAGATACACCTTCTGATGACAGCCAGTATCGTTCTAAAATGGCCCCATAATCATCACGATCTAAATCACCAGTGACAAACGGTTGTGGTTTTTCTGTAATCCCGGATAAAGGCCATGAAATATTTCTTACTTCGCCCATACCATACCAATGGGCGTTCTTCAAATTAATGCAATCTTTCAGTTTTGTCGTAGGTGTGAGGCTTTCCCAGTGCACCTGATAACAACTCATAACTTCCGTATGACTGTAATTAATATGCAATCGTGCTCGATATTTCCACTCTTGGCAAATATTGGGACCTCTGGTAGGGAAAAGCAGGCGACAGTCAAATGATTTTAATTCGGGTGGTATGTGCATCCCTACAGCAACTTTCAGGATTTCTTGGCCGTCAGCTCTCAACAGATGAATGATGCGAAGAGTTTCATGAAACTTTATCTTATCACCAAATGCAAGTTGCATCATTTGTCGTTGATATAAATACCATGTAAAAGTTACTAAACCTACAATGCTTGCAAATAAAAAAATTAAAACCAACCGAAACCTAAATTCTGGTGTTTTACCTTTTTGAACAACAGCCGAAACTCGAGCAGCCTGAAAAGAGAAAAAATAAAAATAAAATGTGAGAATAGAACAAAAATTAACTACATATATAATACCGAAACTTTAATGTCAAACAACGCAACTTACATACTCAGGAGAAGGCCAAAACTATTTTTGACTGATATCTTTAAAACGAATTAATGAATGTTTACGTTGTTGATGGTCAATTTTACCTGACCTTTTAAACTTAGCTATTTCATTAGCTATTTTCATTAGCTATTTTTAGTCCGCCGCAGTCCGCGAGTTAGCATTACAATTAAGCAGACGATACAGGGTGGCAAAGAACTCTCTGAAGCAAAATTCCCTGACTTCGAGAGGTTTTTTAGAAAATTACCAAGATTACATATTTTATATAAATACGAATATAAAACCAGATCTATTCAAAACACAAATAAATGTTAGATTAAAATATTTTCTTGAGTCAAAAAGATAGCTACCTATTTGAAAACAAATTCTATAAAATTAATATGTTTTCATCTCAATTTTTGCATTATATTAAATTTTTAATAAAAAGTAATTTTAAATGTTCAAACTAGAAGTTAATCCTAAACATTAACTATATGTATTTCACAAAAAAAGAGGGGGGGGGGGGAGTGTGTAAAAAGAGGTTGCAGCAGAAAAATTGAGTGGCCAAATTACTTTTATAAATTCTATAGGAAGATAAAATGCATTTTTTAACCATTTATTAGCAATTTAATATTCAACAAGTGAAGCAGTTGCCTCAAAGTTGTTTCGATGTAATTGAACTTTATGCTATTCAACATAATTATTTGATAAGTATTTATTGAAAAATCATGCATAACTTTCAAAATGATCATTTGAAATGCTTAAATTTTATCAAGAGACCGTTCATAAATAATGTCACATTTTTTTCAATATCTTTGGGTGCCCCCTCCCCCCTTTGTCACTAAGTGTCACACTTAAACATACCCCCTACCCCCCTTCGTCACATGTCACGCTGACGCTATATTACATTGGCATAAAATAGGTTTAATTTGCTAATTTAAAATGTTTTTATAGAAATCAAAATGTAGCATAAAATAAACTACATGATAAAATAAAACTAAATAGCATAAAATAAAATGTAGCATAATAAAATGTAAACATGAAATAGGTTTAATTTGCTAATTTAAAATGTTTTTATAGAAATCAAAATGTACGATGTCACACTTCTTGATACCCCCTCCCCTACCCTTGTCACAAACTGTCACACTTTCTTGAACCCCCTGCCATCCTTGATGCGTGACATCATTTATGAACGACCCCTAAGAAAATTATGAATTTTTTAGATTTAAAAAGCATTTAAATCTAATAAGAAATATCAAATTCCAGAAACAACTTTTAATCACAAAAATTAAACATGTAGACTTTATGAGATTTATTACTGCTGTTTCATACCTAAAAAATAAATTTAATACATCAAAGAACAAAATATTTTAAGCAGGTAAAACTATAATAAATACTTTTAGGAAGTTCCGAAAAAAGTTTTCCTAATACACTGTTAAAAATTTCCGCAAGAAAATAGTAAAATAACCATTTATTTGATTGTTATTTTACGATATTTAATTACAACAGTTGTATAACCAATACAAAAATGGTACTCAAACCGCTGATTGCGAAAAAAAAATGTTTATTCTCTGTTTATCCTAAAGAACGTTTAACTAACCGTAATTTTTAAGCGCTCAATAAGAATCGGACGTCCATCTTGATTGCGAAACCTTACCGGTCGTACGTTGTTGTTCAAATATTAATAAAGATTTATCAGTTTAAATCTGCATGTGTATATAAACAAGAAGTTCTGTCTAGAACTATACGAGCCTACTTTCCCGTAATGCACCGAATTCGAATTTAAAATCTAGCTATCTCTCTCTCTGTCTTTCTCGTTTAGCTTTAGTTCTTAATTGCTTCAAATATACCTTTTTCAACGGTTAATACATATTCATTCAATCATTCATTTATTAAGTCATTCATGTACTTATTCACTCATTTATTCATTCATTCTTTTGCTTATTCATTTAATCATACATTAATTCAAAAATATTCTTGAAAATCCCGATCAAAAAATTTCATAGGAAAATAGGCTCGTTAGTTCTGGATGAACTTTCTATTTGTACATGTTCTACGTCATAAGAGCTTTCCGATAAAGTTTGTTCCAAGCAAATCGGTCCGTTTGATCAGGAATTATATAGGATTGAAATTTCCCCGTAGGTGGTATGTTAATTTTTTTTGAACTGTTCAAAAATGAACAAAAATTGTTCAAATCAATATTTCACGCCAAGAACTTCTTCCAGTGAGCTTGTTCATGGAAACTTGGATCTTTTACCCAGAGTTTACATAATTTGCTTCATTTTCACCCATAATGTTAAAATTTTTTGAACTGTTCAAAATTGAACAAAAAATTGTTCAAATCAAAAAGTAAAATATGGAAATGAGATGTCCTCGCGAGATCTTTCGAATGCAAGAAGAATTTTTCCAATCGGACAATTCGTTCAAAAGTTATTAGGGGGGACAGACACACAGACAGACAGACCGACACACTCCCCCCCCCCCCCCCATCTCAAAACCCTACTTTCAAATTTTTTAACCTGAATTTAATTACTTAACTTATTTTTGACTTTTCTTGATTTCTAACGATATTTTCACGATACATTAAGCCTTCCTTCATGCTTTATTATTATTTTTTTTACTTTTACGGGAAAGTAGGCTAAAAAAAGAAGAAGAAAAAAAGAGGCTTAAGCAGTGGTTACTAAATAAAAACACATACACACGTAAATCAAAAATTGGAGACATCGGATTCCCGAACTGTTTGCGAATGTGCGAACCCATAATTTGAGCTGCTGAAGCTTGTTTGTATTATAATTTTTGCAGCAAATAAAATGATTTTCGTCAATATACAGTAAATTGTGACTAAAAATGACTTTGGATTCAATCAAAAACTGAAATCTCAATTTTAAGGCAGTTTGCTTGTTGGAAAAGAAGATTTATTGAAAAAAAATCGGCCGCTTCACGTGGTGTAGATGGCCGAATGGCTAGTGAGCAAAGTTGGTATACCGTCCACCGCGGGTTCCATTCCTGCAAGCTTCGTTTACCGTTTCTACGACTCGAAGTTTCTACGCCTCGAAATGGTTCAAAAACGGTAAAAATTTTGTTTTGAAACCATTTTTAAATGGTTATAAAACCGTAAACTTTTGTATTTACGGCTTTTTAACCAAGTTGATTGGAAATGGTTAGGTCGCGTAAAGATAGAAAAAAGTTCCAAACCGTAAATTTAACGGTGAATTAGATGGGCAGACTGCTGCCGGTCATTTAACCGTAATTTCATGATGAAATTTCTAACAGTGCATCGCACAGATTCTGGAAGGCAAAATTATTTAAAGATAAGCTATTTTTTATAATTGTTATTAACAACAAATTCAATTTTGTATCATTGTGATATTATTTCCCCCTGAAGACCCACCATGTACACTTGGGGATATGTGCATGTAAAATCCGTGGACCCACTACCTCGCCCCGTACGCAAGCAATCCTAAGGCCTCGGCTAACAGGTAGGGGTCTGGTGAAGAAAAGTAGACCCTGTCAACGCTTGGTCTAGATCAGCTAATTTTGAGGATGAGTCCGATAATTGCTCACGTTTCGCCATTTTCCTTTTCTGCACTCCAATATTTTCCATCCTATATGGGCATGCTGCTCTGCTTCATCTCTAGTTTACTGGCAGGCTTATTATTTCTGTCCTAATATCGCTACTTAGGGGTGCAATATTAGGAATAACACGACTTTCGACCATGACTGATTCCTACCGGCTAAATTAAGAATGGATAGAACAGTGGTTCCCAATCCTTTTCTCCTTGCGTACCCCCTATAAAATGGGTAACCTCTTAGTAACGGGTAAGAAAACAAAATCCATTTAGCACAATTATTTTCCATATTGCACAATAAGTAATTAAAATATGGTTGCAGTGGCGTAGCTAGCAAGGGTGACACCCGGGGCAGTTATTGATGTGTCACCCTGCGGAAAAGATTAAACAAAAAAATATGTAAGTCCGAATTATGCATTGTGATACAATAAATTAAAAAAATCATCACAACTTTGAAACTGAAAAAAAGGGAGAGGGTGGGGGAAATGCCATTCTTATCATCGGGCGTCATAACATTTAAGATATATTGACAGCAATGGTGTGTTTAGCAGTTAAAAAGCACGTTGAATATATTTTTGAAAGGAAACACTTTTCCAAGTTGTAAATAGAAAGAAATCGATAGAAAAAATTATCCAATTTAAGGTGTTTGCTTTGTTCAATGGAGCTTTGAAGGGTTCTTTTTTTCGTCCTGGTTGGGTGTCACCTCTGAACGGGTGGGCCTGGGGCGAGCGACCCCACCGCCCCCACTTCGCTACGCCACTGTATGGTTGGTGACACATAGAGGTATGAATGAAAAGTGGAATTATAGCTACAAGAGACGGAATGTTTTTTAGCTTCATTTTTATTTGTGGTATTATAATAATTACGCAGCATACATATATGAATTCACAGAAACTATTTTTAGAAATTGTTTTCCCGATAGTGCGAAAAACTTTTGGAATGGCATGAGAAATACATGTCTGCGTACAAAACTTTGAATTAATTAATAAATCTTTGGGTTCCATTTGTTGTTTGAAGTATACAAAATTCGTCAAAAGTTATGGAACTTTACAGAAACATAAAAATTTACATATTTTCAAGTTTCTCAATGCGATAGCGCAGGTAAGTTAGTTGAAAGAAAGTTTGATAAATGCGAACGCAAAATTTGAAATTAATCAATAAGTATTTTCTGGTTTGATTTTAGAGTTTATATACGAAAATTAGTCAAAAATAATGTAAAATTTAACGTTTTACTAAATTTTAATATTTTTGACTTTTCTTTCGCACTAACGCGAGAAAAAAAGAAAATGATAGGAGAAACACGAGTCGTTAATTTGAAATAAATCAATAAATATCTTCTAGTACCACTTGATTCGAATCAGTCAAGAAGTTTTGAAATCAAGCAAAAGTAGAAAGTATATTTCAAATTTTATACATATGCTTCCCATGCCAGTCCACAACTTTTCTGCACTTATTCTGAAATAATTAATATATGAAAAAAAATCCTTTTTACGCTCCGTCCATATGTATGTTAATTTTTTATTTCGTCATTTCCTTTACGTTAGAAATTAAAAATTCCACACCTTTCCCACTCGAAGCGAACCCCTGGGGTTCGCGAGCCACCGGTGGGAAACACTAAGATAAAACGTTACCGCCATATCCACTCAAACTACATGATCATGAGGTTGTATTTCCGTTATTATGATTAAGAATATCGTTTACCTTTAAGAAGATTGATCAATGAATGATGAATGATTGGCTTAAATGTGTAATGTCCTCTGTGCTTGTTTTTAATAAATGTCTAATTGATCTAGAAGAAGTTCTTCAGAGTCCTATATATATATATATATAACATTAAAAATAAATAACTTTTTCAAACCCCTATTTAAATTAGGTTTCGCTTTTAAAACATAAAAACAATATACGCCCCCTTAAACCCGGGAAAGAACTTACGTAAGAAGAGCAAATTGTGTCGGGGCTGGCGAATAGTTAATCAGTAAATCCATCACGTGACCGAGACCTCAAAATATTATAAAAAGCCAGTTTCTCAAAGAATCTCTGGAATTCACGATGTAAATATTTTTGTCAAAACGTTGAATTTTTGGTGTTCTTCTATGTGTTGTTCTGAACGTGTATTCCCTATGATGAAACTGAAATAAACGAACAATTAAATGTTCTCTGGTAATAACAGAAATTTGACATCGCTAAGGTTTTTTACAGCCTGATTTTATTTTAAATCAAATTATAGCTTTAAAAAATATATTTTTAAAAAAAAAGAATCTCGCAATTATTGTGACTTTTTTATAACAAATATACAAAAGAAAGCAATGTTTAAATATAACATGTTGCCAGCAGCTGGTTTGACTTTTCATCTGTTAATTCGATACCTGAGAATCATAGTATTAGTAAGTCATTTTTAGAGTTTTTGAGAGTTTACACTTAATGGACATACAGATTACCGACGACAAAGCCACATTGCTACATGAGGGTTCCAAACTTCTAAAGCTCCCATCGGACATCTTTTTTCTAAGGTTCGCATGGAAAAGTCTAGTCTTATAGTAATACCCGTTTATTTTTTCAATTTCATCGCAAAAGCTCAAAAAATGGACTTAAGATACGAAAGATCTCAGGTACAGAATTAATAATCTTACTTCAGTCACACGGAAATTAAGACAAAATGCACACAGGGCAGTGACACTGGCAGATTTACTTTTGCCCCGCATTGACACTACGCTGGCAGAGAAACAACTTTTACAGAATTCTTTCTTTTTTTTTTTTTTTTTTTTCAAAATGAGAATTAAGAGTTAAGATACAAGGTACTTGGAGACAAAATCTTAATGTATCCAGAAAAAGCGCAGAGGCATCCATTCTAGTTTGAGATAAGCGTGGACTTACCCAAGCTCGTTGACGCTCAAGTGTGAAAGTAAGGTGCAAGAGTTTAATCAGAGCTGATAATATTGTACAGGAGAATGGTTTACAATCAGTAGTCCAGTCAATTTATATATTGTAGAGTGCACGGAATATGTAATAATTTTTGACTTCACGACTTCGTTAGGAGTAGTTAATAGATAAAACTACTTAAAACACCCGACTCCTGGGAGGTGAGTTAAAGGTGAGAGGGCGGTATTTTGGGTTTTCCGCTTTATATTTCAGAAACGGTGGACTCTAGAAAAAAATGTGTTCTAAATAAAAACGAAAGCTAATTAAATTTCCTATAAAATTATTTCCATACATACTTGTTGTATTTCGAACGGTTTTCGAGATACTTTATTAAAAATCGATAATTTTCGAAAAACCATTTTTGCCCAACTTCTGTTGTCAAACATTTGTTTCTAATGCCACCCGCGATCGTTTCCCTGAAAAATTGTCAGAGACGAAATTGTAAAGCATTAAATTTGATTCGATATAATATGCTTTTTTTTCTATGCTATCGAATATATATATATATAAATAATAAATCAATAAATAAATAAAACATGAAGGAAGACACATGCGTAATAAGTTTATTTAATTAATATTTAAGTGCTAAAATTTGAAAGTACGGTTATTAAATATGGAAACGCGGGTCAGTTTGTCCCTTCTTAATAACTTTTGAAGGAATAATTCGATTCGAGCAAACTATTTTTCCCCGAAATGCCTCTGCACGTCATCTTCTTATCATCTTTAATTTTTTGCTTTAAATAATTTTTTGTTTAACTTTGAACAGTTCAAAAACGCACACACATTAGAGCCTGGTATAAAATTTGAAGCAATATAAATGCTGAATTGAAATTGCTTTGAACAAACTTTACTGAAAAGGATCTTGACGCTACGCAGAACGTGTACCCTGGTCTCCACATTATTCTATGGGACCCGTTGCCAGATATTATAACGCCTCTCTCTCATTCGTTTCCCCCCCCCCCCTCCCTTACTCTCTTAGGTTAACTTTATACTCCATGCCTTAAAAAGTAATTTACATGACTTACTTTACACTAAGCAAGATGTTTAGCTAAAAAGTTAATTAAACTGCATTATAAACAAAGGAGAACAAACGTTGTATTTATAACAACTTTTCATAAGTAGTGCATGGTTGCTGTTTTGCTCTGTTTTATACAGCTTCGAGAGATTTTGTAATCGTCTATTCGCTATTTGTAAAAAAAAAAATACTTCCTCATTTATTTTCTTGAAAGCAACAAGTATTATCATTAATAATTTGTGCTTCTAGAAAATGTGTCATACCTAGTAATGCTACTTTGCTAATGATAACTGAGAATAATCATCAATTCTCCCCCACCCCTTTTTTTCTGTGAATACTCACTGGCCTCGTTGCCGGGTAACGGTAGCACCAGTTTTGTGGGGCTCTGACATGTACACAAAAGACCCCAATTTTCTTTTATTTTGAAGTTTCTAATTTAGTTAGAAGTGCGGTTACAGGTGCTTTTAATCTGATTTTTTAAAAGAGTTCCTCAATTTTAATACCATTTGAAAGGCATTTTTTAAAGGAAAGAAACAGAACAGGAGTTATAATATTTATGCTGCTTGTAACAACAGAAAAGTGGCTAAATCATCATATCACGGATGTCGCTAGAGTATTTTTTTTTTTTTAGTCTTCTTTTATTTCAAATAAAATTATAGTTGAAAAACATAAAAAATAAGAAAATTAATAATAATAATAATAATAAAATCACGTAATTTTTGTGAAACTCCCCCCCCCCCTTTTTTCTTTCCTTCTTTTTTTTTTTTGATGAAAATACAAAAGGAAGAACTTTTTAATTTATTATGATATGTTGCAACCAGCTAGTTCACCTTTTAATGCTGTTAATTAAAATGCTTTTTTCGGTCTCATGCAGTGGCGCATTTTAGGGGGGCACGCGCCCCTCCAAAAGACGTACAACAAGTGTGTAATTAGCCCATTAAATAATTTTAATTTATTTATCTCTACTTTAAAGTAGATAAATTGGTTTTAAGGGATAATAAAAAAACATACATACTCTTTTGAGAAGTTGATTATTTAAAAATTTTATGAGGGAGAATCCCTTGATACTTCCTGGTGCCCCATCCAAAAATGATTCCAGCGTCCGCCCCTGGTCACTATGGAAGTTAAACAGTAGCGGATACTTGAATCGTACAGGCGTTAAAGCGGAGCGGCGAACAGTGCAACGAGAACCATATTTTTTCCTCTGCGGTGACACTTAGCTGGCAGTAAAACAACTTTTACAGAATTCCCTCTTATTTCTTTTACCGAAAATTAAGTCGTTAATTGATTCCCCAACCCCCCTTTTTTACTGAGAATGAAATTGTTGTCACAAGAAGCTTGGCGACAAAACTTCAATGCATCAAGAAAAATCAGAGGCAGAGAGGCAACCTTTTTAGAGTGAGAAAAGTGTGGAATTTGCTATAAGTTGATTTACGCTTTCGTTTAAATGCTATCAACTTTAAAAGCTGCGAGCAGTAGGCGAATGAGAGCTCTTGCCTGGTGTGTTGCAGATTGTAAAATGATTCTTTAGTTTAGTTTGCATCCGGATGGAACTTGTTATTTTGATTTAACATTGTTTAATGCAATTGATTTAGTTTAAATGTGCATTAAATTTTATTCTTATAATCCTGGTGTTATCCTTCACCAAATTACATACAAGTTTTTAAGACAAGACCCCACAAAAGAGTATTTAACTGTTCAAGGACCCAAAAAGGCCTAGGTCCCTCACAGCGCGGGTCCTGAGGGCCCCGCCCGTTACTCCACAAACAAAATAAAATACATCAAAAAAATATTATAAAAAGCAATGCTTACTCCTGCTTGCAAATTTTGTCTTAGTTTTGCAGTTGCAGGTGGTTTAATTGGGCTATCTTGCTTTGACCATGTATTTTCATCCAAATTGAGTCGTAATGAATTACGAGATTTTCTTCTGATTGATGGTGTGGTATGAGGAGTGGTTGTTGTGGATACTGCTTCTGTGCTTTCAGTAGTAGCAGAATTGTTTACATTTAAATTTGTGTGAACTTGTTCAGGAGTTTGACTTCCACTTTCAAGGAAAAGTAGGTCATCAGTACTGGCATTGGTCCTGAGCTCCATAGAACCTAGGAAAAAGAAGATATAGAAATATTTTTGACCGAAAATACAAGTAACTAAACACATTTAATATTTTATGTTTTTACATAATATTGTACTCAAACGTGTTGAAATGTTGAAAATAAATGCGATTATTCCTAATTTTGAACAGGAAGATACAGAAAAATAGCAATGAAATTGTCATCAAAGTCCAAGTCTCAGCAATTGCGCTGCAAACTGTTGTGAAAAAATAATATTAAACAAGGAGTTCTGTCTTGAACTATACGAACCTATTTTGTTATGTGAACGCATCTAATCTGTAAATCTTCCTCTGTTTTACTCGTTTAGCTTAAATTGTTCATTATTTCAGATGTACTTTTTTAGCCTACTTTCCCGTAAAAGTAAAAAAAATAATAATAAAGCATAAAAGAAGGCTTAATGTATCGGGAAAATATCGTTAAAAATAAAAAAAAGTCAAAAATAAGTTAAGTATTTAAATAAAGATTGAAAAATAAAAAATTTGAAAGTAGGGTTTTGAGATGGGGAAAAAGTGTGTCTGTCGGTCTGTCCCCCCTTAATAACTTTTGAACGAATTGTCCGATTCGAAAAATTCTTTTTGCATTCGAAAGATCTCGCGAGGACATCTCATTTCCATATTTTACTTTTTTAATTGAACAATTTTTTGTTCAATTTTGAACAGTTCAAAAAATTTTAACATTAGCGCCTATGGGTGAAAATGAAGCAAATTATGTCAACTCTGGGTACAAGATCCAATTCTAATGAACAAGCTCACTGGAAAAAGTTCTTAGCGTGAAATATTGATTTGAACAGTTCAAAACAAATTAACATAGCGCCTACGGGGAAATTTCAATCCTATATAAATCCCGATCTAACGGACCGATTTGTTTGGAACAAACTTGATCGGAAATATCTTATGACGTAGAACATGTACAGATAGAAAGTTCATCCAGAACTAACGAGCCTATTTTCCTATGAAATATTTTGATCGAGATTTTCAAGAATATTGTTGAATTAATGAATGATTAATAAGCAAAAGAATGAATGAATAAATGAGTGAATAAATACATGAATGACTGAATAAATGAACGATTGAATGAATATGTATTAACCGTTGAAAAAGGTATATTTGAAGCAATTAAGAACTAAAGCTAAACGAGAAAGGGAGAGAGAGAGCTAGGTAGATTACAAATTTGAAGCTGGTGTAAACGGGAAAGTAGGCTCGTATAGCTCTAGACGGAACTTCTTGTTAACTGATAAATCGCAAACAATCGAAACATAAAAAAATTAATTTAACAAAAAAGAAAATTGTTACGCGTATATCCTGCAACTGTTTTAGTCCAATTTAAAACAAGAAGATCCGTCTAGAACTATACGAGCCTACTTTCCCGTATACAGCGAATTCAAATTTATAATCTAGCTATCTCTCTCTCTGTCTCTCTCGTTCAGCTTCAGTTCTTAATTGCTTCAAATATATCGTTTTCAACGGTTAATACATATTCGTTCAATCATTCATTTATTAAGTCATTCATGTACTTATTCACTCATTTATTCATTCATTCTTTTGCTTATTCATTTAATCATACATTAATTCAAAAATATTCTTGAAAATCCCGATCAAAAAATTTCATAGGAAAAAAGGCTCGTTAGTTCTGGATGAACTTTCTATTTGTACATGTTCTACGTCATAAGAGCTTTCCGATAAAGTTTGTTCCAAGCAAATCGGTCCGTTTGATCAGGAATTATATAGGATTGAAATTTCCCCGTAGGCGGTATGTTAATTTTTTTTGAACTGTTCAAAAATGAACAAAAATTGTTCAAATCAATATTTCACGCCAAGAACTTCTTCCAGTGAGCTTGTTCATGGGAACATAGGTCTTGTACCCAGAGTTTACATAATTTGCTTCATTTTCATCCATAGGCGCTAATGTTAAAATTTTTTGAACTGTTCAAAATTGAACAAAAAATTGTTCAAATCAAAAAGTAAAATATGGAAATGAGATGTCCTCGCGAGATCTTTCGAATGCAAAAAGAATTTTTCGAATCGGACAATTCGTTCAAAAGTTATTAAGGGGGGACAGACCGACAGACACACTTTTTCCCCATCTCAAAACCCTACTTTCAAATACCAATTGTAAAAGATATATGTTAAAACAACATAAAACTAAAATATAAATTACAACAATCACATTAAAAATTAGCAATTATTAAGTAGTTTAATATGTAACACATTTAATATTTATTATTTATTTTCTTAGAATTAATTAATTTATTTAAAACGATGCTAAACATGAAGCATCTGTATTTCTGAAAACAGCTTGACTGGTGCAGTCATCTAGTGGCGAAAAGGAGAATTATCTTCCTAACATTACTCCCTCACCAGTAACTGAGTTACGATAATCAATTATCATGGTAGGAGTAGTAGTTTGACATACATCAAAGATATTACTAAATCATTTTGCACTACATCTCAGCGTATTGTGCAAGTACAAAGAAATTTCAAAATATCACTTCAATTTGTTGGACGCTGGAAAAAAAAAAATCTATTCCTTTCTGCATAACTATATAATACCATATACATCACATCCACTCATAGTTTACATTTACATATTCAATGTGTTTTGCTTTCCGTGACATGAAATATAGAACACACCAAAGAAAATTGTACTAGTGTGGAGATATTCCTAATTTGTAAAGGTAATGAAATTTACAATTTAAAATTTTTTAAAATTTGTTATGTCTGACGATTATCATTAATTATCAGCTCAGACTTCAATATGAATTTCTACTTGCAGTCAATATCATGTAAATATAGTTTGCAGCCAAATATGACTATGCAATTACAGTTAAATATATCACATGTCCTACTAAAACAAACACTCAATAATATAATCAGGTAATGTGGACATGTTATGAAAATAGACATATTGATGTAGAGAACAAACACAATAAAATATAACTATGTGTCAGAAAAAAAGAAACTATACAAATGGTAAGGGTACTTTACAGTTTACAAGGGGGGGAAAAAATCATTGCAACAACATGTACTTTAACCCAAAATCTTTGTACTAGTTGATTCATTTGATCTGTACAATTTAATGCAATACCAAATATTTCTAGCACTAAATTTGATAGGATGAATAACAATATGAGACTTACTTTGCAAAATTTAAAGAAAACAATATTCTGTGGCATAATTATTCATGTATCTATATATTAACAAGATTAAACACTTAATGATTTTTACTGCAAAAACATAATTAGACGGGTAATATACTATACATATACATTAATTTAGTCTAAAAACCTTACTGGCCGTTTAATCTTCCGGCCATGTCTGGAAATTGTTTGATTATCAGACAAGAGGTGGGAGTCCTTTTGATCCGAATTCTCATCTGATTGATTTTGCTTGTCGTTTTTGTCCATGATCAACAAATAGGCTGGTTTAAGACGATCAATTGATATGGTTATATTTTTGTCTTTCATTGACAAAGTGAAGAATTTATCAGAACGTTCTACTACTCTATATGGTCCTTGATACGGTGGTTCAAGGGCTTTTTTCACTCGGTCAACCCGTACAAAAACATGAGAGCAAGATCTGAGGTCTTTATGGACAAATATACTTTGGTGCTTGACACTACCTGATGACATTGGTTTCAGGTCCTTCATGAACTCCTGCAACTGCGAGACAAAAGTTTCCTGGTCCATTTTGATGGTAGGTGGGTCAAAGAATTCTCCTGGCAGCTTGATATTGGTGCCATACACCATTTGGGCAATTGAGTGGTTTGTCGCTGGTCTAACAGCAGCTCTCAAACCAAGTAGTACTGTTGGAAGGGATTCAGTCCACCTGATGTTGTTATGCGCTTTTATAGCACCTTTCAGGGTTCTATGCTGTCTCTCAATTTTCCCATTGCATTGGGGGTGGTATGAGGTGGTATGCGATACTTTTGCACCACATATAGCAGCAAGACTTCTGAAAAGTTGCGACTCAAACTGCCTTCCTTGATCTGTTATAATTTGAGCAGGAACTCCAAATCTACAAACCCAGTGGGTGTAAAAGGCTTTAGCGACTATTTCGGCGGTTATGACTGGTAGGGGGACTGCTTCTATCCATGACGAATAACGATCAATGCAGGTCAGACAGTACTCCATGCCTTCGGAAGGTGGTAGCGGGCCAACCAAATCAATGTGCACCACACTAAATCGTGAATCAGGAACTTGAAATTCTCCAAATTTAGACTTGGTGTGTCTATTTACCTTACACTTTTGACATCTAATGCATGTCTTTGCCCATTCTCCTACTTGCTTCTTCATATCTGGCCAAATGAATTTTTCAGTCATCTGTGTAATAGTGCTTTTTACTCCAGGGTGAGAGAACCCATGGATTTGTTGGAACATCTGCATTCGAAATTCCTCTGGAATGTAAGGTCTAATATTTGATGTTGAGATATCACACCACAGTGTTTTACCTGATGGTAATGTCGAAGGTTTAAACTGTAAGGAGGAACTGGTTTGCATTAACAGTTGTAATTCTTTATCATGTACTTGCTTCTCTGCTTTGGTATCATAGTCGATGGTAGAAACAGATTCAATTCTGGATAAGGCGTCCGCCACTATATTATCTTTACCTTGAATGTGCTGTATATTCGTTGAAAATTCAGAAATGTATTGTAGTTGTCGAAGTTGCCTTGGGGATGCTTTTTCATTTTTTTGTCTAAATGCAAATGTAATAGGCTTGTGGTCAGTATAAATGACACATTCGTTTCCTTCTAATAGATGTTTAAAATGCTTCACAGAGAGATATATTCCTAACAACTCTCTATCGTAAGTACTATATGCTCTCTGTGTATCATTCAGCTTTTTAGAGTAGAATGCTATTGGCTTCCAATTTTCATTTTCAAATTGCTGCAACACTGATCCCACAGCAAAATCTGACGCATCAGTGCAGAGTGATAAGGGTAATCCAGATCTTGGGAAGGATAGAAGAGCAGCTTCAGCCAGATCAGATTTACATTTTTCGAAACTTCTTATGGCGTCGTCATTCCAAGGAACTTTTCTGCGATCTTTCTTTTTTGCTCCCTTCAGCAGTTCATGAAGAGGTGCTTGGGTCTTTGCAGCATCCTTCAGGTATCTCCTATAAAAATTTATCATTCCTAGGAATGATCGAAGCTCATGAATGGTTGTTGGTAGTTTGTATTTGGTGATGGCTTCTACTTTTTCAGGCAATGGGCAGGAACCTTTTTCTGTAATGAGGTATCCTAAGTACTCGACTTGGTCAACTCCCATCACTGATTTGGACATATTTATTCTAAGGCCATACTGTTGGAACCTGTCAAATACAATTTTAAGATGTTCCTTGTGTTCTTCTTCAGAAGATGAAGCAACAAGTACATCGTCAAGGTATGGGAAAACAAAATCCAGTCCAAATAGCACTTCAGTGATGAAACGTTGGAACGTTGAGGGTGCATTTCTCAATCCGAAACTCATAACGTTGAATTCATAAAGCCCAAAAGGCGTTATAATTGCAGTTTTGGCTTTGTCTTCCTCAGCAATCGGGATTTGATAGTACGCCTTCACTAGATCTAATTTTGAGAATATGTTCTTGTCTTTCAAGATATGATTAAAATCCTCAATTCTCGGGATTGGGTACCTATCAGGAACTGTTTGAGCATTTAATCTTCTATAGTCCCCACAAGGTCTCAATGTCCCATCTTTTTTGTTAACGATATGCAAAGGGCTCGCCCATTGGGATTCTGAAGGTCTGATAATATCGTTGTCAAGCATGTACTGAAATTCTTGTTTTGCTAGCTCCAATTTGTCTGGAGCTAACTGCCTAGCACGGGAATGAACTGGCTGTCCTGTAGTCTGAATGTGGTGTTTTACGTTATGTTTTACAATTCTGTTGACCAAATTAGGCTTTGTGAGATCAGGGTAAGAGAGTAATAGATTGAAATACTTTGATGTTTTGCTCACAGTACTCAGGCCATAATTTTCTTGGATGGCAGTAATTTCCCCTTTAGTTGCGAGGTTTGTTACTCCATCAATCAATTTTTTGCTATGCAAATCTATAAGCAATTTAAATTTTTGGAGAAAGTCAGCACCTATAATGCCTCGGTGCACTTTTGCAATTACAAAAGGCCACTGAAATGGGCGTCTTAGGCCTAGGTCTAATGTCAGCATTTTTATGCCATAAGTTGGGATTTGTGTTCCATTTGCCGCATACAGCTTGTATTCAGATGATAACTGACACTCACCTTTTGCCTTTGAAAATGGTATAATGGAGACATCAGCTCCACTGTCCACAAGGAATTGGCCGCCGGTTTTTCTATCTCTGACAAACAGACGGGATTTGCGGCCTTGTAATTCGGCAGCAGGACTCGCCGCGGCGTCTACTGCTGCGTAAGGTTTCCCGACTGGTCCCAACTGCAAGGCTGGACACATTTTCCGGGAAGGCACTTTTTCCCAAATCGGAAATGGAAAAAACAGAGCTTCCCTTGCGGATTGAATCGGCGTCGCGACTGGCTGCGACTTCTGCCTCTTTGATGGCGATAAGGGCTAGGGCTCCGGGATGTCCTCTGTAGTTTCATGGAAGCAATCTGGCCTTCCAGTGCCTCTATTTTTGATAGGAGTTGTTCAAACCCTACAGACTCTTTCTGCACCACTGCAATTTCTGCTCTCGGTGCCATCTCCACAATCTTATCAGCCATTGTTGCAAGTTTATCTAGCGATTCTTCGCTGACAATGACGATGCCCTTTACGGTATCAGGCATTTTGTCCAGCCATAGTGTCCGCAACATTTTGTCAGAGACGTCGGATCCTCCAAGGGATCGCATCTTTCTGAGGAGTTGACTGGGCAACATATCTCCCAGCTCCAGTCCAGTAAGAAGGCGCTTCAATTTTTTGTTTTCACTTTCTACAAAAGTATTTAGCAACCGTTCCTTCGCGGCCGTATATTTGTTAGGGGAAGAGGTTTTGATGATGTCCCATATGTTGTCTAAGATGCGTGGCTCTAACTGTGCAACGAGGTGATTGAACATGGTTTCCTCGGAGGTAATGCGACAGATTTTGAATTGCGCCTCTACTTGGTAGAACCAAATCTCTGGCTTGTCCAACCAAAAAGGCGGTATTTTGATGGTGACGCCGCTTGCTTCCAAACTTTCGGACTTAGCATCGTCGGGCATGTTCGATCACTACTAAAACAGGTCCACCAAAAAAGAAGATTTAAAACAATAGTCCAGTTGATGAACGTCCTAGTGGGTCACCAGTTCTTGCGTGTTCATTTAAATAAACTAGATATTTCTGCATCACTGGATTTATTATATGCGACGTTGCATAAACATTCTGCATATTACATTCATAAGAGAACCGCAGCAAGCACATGGGTCTTTTTTTAACAACACACTTTTTTTTCAACTTCCAGTTTGTGTTACAGTTAACTTTTACCAATTTGTAAAAGATATATGTTAAAACAACATAAAACTAAAATATAAATTACAACAATCACATTAAAAATTAGCAATTATTAAGTAGTTTAATATGTAACACATTTAATATTTATTATTTATTTTCTTAGAATTAATTAATTTATTTAAAACGATGCTAAACATGAAGCATCTGTATTTCTGAAAACAGCTTGACTGGTGCAGTCATCTAGTGGCGAAAAGGAGAATTATCTTCCTAACAGCTTTTTAAAAATTCTTGGGACCATAAGTTGTGCATTTTACAGGTTTTTTGTTCGGTACATGGAACATATAGTATAAAGAAGCGTTTTTAAGGAAGCGGAGACATGTATTTAACGAATCAAAAACTCAAATTTTTTCCCGTTTCTTATTAGCGTTTGCTTTTATTAGCAAACGGGTGTACCTGATGCCCCTTGAGCGCACACCTGTGAATATAGTAACGACAAGAATGGAAGTTCAACACACATTATTCATGATTTGTGATTATAACCTCAATATGTAATGAGCAGACAAGCAGATATGTTTGCCTGCCTTCAAGATTTAAATACCATATGAAATGTTACATTTGTTTTGGCCAATAAATATTTCACTTATGTACATTATCTAGGGACGCGGGAGCGTCCCGCCCACGAAGAAAATCGAACGATGAACCGCATGAAGGTCCCTCTCACTGGGGTTGATTTTTTGCATACTCAATAATGTCGAGTGGCTCCTGACGACGTACACCAAAATTCCATCCTCGGGACCATGAGGGCTGTTGTCATTTAGGTGACCGGAAGATTCCCCCCCCCTTCGACTTTTAGACGTTTTTCGCGTTCCTTCTTACTTTTGTTTTGGCTATGAATCTTTTCCACCTCTTAACTAAATTATAAAAATAATACATATATATACGTATATGGGTCATTTAACGCTGTAAGTAAATTGATTTCAAAATTGCTTTTAACAGCAAGAAATGAGTGGCACCACGGCGCGAAGTAATTTTGCGCCCTAGGCAAAGTGGATTGGCGCGCCCCTTCCTTACAAACTTAAATATTTTTTTATTAAAAAAATAGTAATAAACAAATAATTAGTATTTTATATTTTAATTAAACATTATTCAAAATTCACACATTTATCCCAAAATTAAAATTTAATTTTCCTTGCAAATAAATTAAGAAACAATAGCAATCAACAAATAACTAGTATTTTATAATAATGAAACTTTCCTCAAAATTCACACGATTCCAAAATTAAATTTAATTTTTCTGGTGTTCATCCTTGCAAAATTTTCTATTAACTCTTTTAAGTCTAAAGTTGAAGCTTCATCACAATCAATGGAAATTGTTGCAAAGGCCACGAGTCTGTTTTGCGACATAGTTGAACGCAAGTAATTTTTGATAAGTTTCAATTTGGAGAAGGAACGCTCACCTCTTGCCACTGACTCAGGAAAAGTCAGCAGAACTCTAGGCGGGGTTCATACTCAAATAGCCAAAAAAAATTCCATGACTTTTCCAGGTAGATCAAAGCAGCATTCCAGGTTGACGTTCTAAGTTTGCACTCATTTTTGTCTACAGCAGCACTAACGAAAAATTATCAAAATTCCAATGGGGATGTCGCACCCGAACTCGTTTTTTTCAACAATTTTTATTTTTTTGGTAATCTGACATCGCAACGAGCGTAGGTTCCCTCCACTCCAAGGAATCCCTGGCAGGGGAAAAAATCCCTGACTTTTGCAAAGGATATCAATTACCATGACTTTTCCATGATTTGCAGGTGGAGTATGATCCCTGTCTAGGGTCACAAAAACGTTCGGTAAGACGGTAAGGTATCCTTAATGTTTTGTTGCACTATAAAGAGGAGTACTTGCGGTGGTGGCATTGATCTTGGGAGACTTCTAGCCGATACTTGAAGCTGACTGCAGAGATCATCACCGTCAATATCTTTGTTGGCAATGTGCGGCAAAGACATTTCTAAATTTTTGGAACATATTAGTATATCTGACGGTAACTTTTTGTTTATACTATAAATGTCAAAAAGAAAGCCAAATAAATTATTATGGTGTTCCAGCTGTTGGAATCTCTCATCAATGGACTGAATGGCCACGTCAAGAACTAAGTAAAATAGAATCTATTTTTAAAATTTTGCTTCGGATCTTCTGGCGTCTCATCTAGAGCTTCATATGAAAAGTGCCTTTTCTTTTTTCTCTTTCGAGCTAGTTTAGTGTTGAATTTTGGCTCTATCTCTAGTTCTTTTGCTTTTTCAGAAGCATCCACTAAAACTTCCTCAAAGCTTTCATCATTTCGGCATTCCAACAAATAATTTTTAGTTGTTTGCAGTTGCTCTGTGGCTGAACTCAAATCCGCATCAATTCCTTGAAGTATATGGCTGGCAATATTTACTACATACCGAATCTCAACTTTGTATTTTTTAAAATTATATAATTAACAACCGAGTTTCTTCTTTGAAAAGGTGGTTGGATTTTTGCACCCCCTCAAGGTTTCCGCCCTAGGCAGCTGCCTAGTTTGCCTTAATGGTAGCTTCGACCCTGGGGAGCACGGTACCTACTTCCAATTTATTTTCGTTTAACAGTCAAATACAAATATTACATGCATTTCATTCCAATTATGATTAGAAATGATATTTGAAGGTAGAACATCATTGTGATCAACCATTAATTTAAAATTTAATAAAAATTAAGTTTTTTCAATTTTTTAAATTCCTTAGAACTTTCTCAATTATATAGTTTTAAAGTTTTTTTCTTCTTTGTACATCATGGAATAAAAGTTAGCATGGAATTAACTATCTGAAACTGAGTTGAATTTTGACAATTTTTTTTTCGTTAGAAAAAGCGTAAAAAAAATTCAAAATTTCAATTTCAACAATTAAATAAAAACAATCTACACAATTCAGAGTCAACCCATGCTAATTTTTGTTAAACATACTATCCGTGAAATGTACATACAAATTTTCAAAGCTTCAAATGAAAAGAAAATAATTTTTGGAAAAAAACAAAACCGACTTCAATTTATAAATTGCGCTAAAAAGTGAAAAATAAGTTAATTCTTTAAACAACATCAAAGTGATAATAATAAAATTACACGTTAATTTAAAGCACAAATGAGCAATAAAATGCAGACATATGTTTCGGGATTGCTTGGAATCCCTTTTTCAATGCGACAAGGAGCTTCTAGATGCAAAACATCCAAATGAAGCGAGGCTTCAAAAATATATATATTTTTCCAGAATTAACAGTTCCAATCAGTGCCGGCGGAAGACGCTTTGGCACCCCGGGCCTTACTGAAAGCGGCGTCATTAACGCAATTTTGAAAAAGAAAAAGGAATTAAAATTAACTCGCATTTTTTAAAGTTGTTCTCTTGGAGCTCATCTAAGAATATATGATTAAAAAAAGTCTATAACAACACGAACATTTTTTTTTCTTATTTTACAACAAGAAGTTATTTGTAAAATCGAAGGAAATTATTTGTTCAGACAACTTTAAACCTGGTCTCTTTCGGCGCCACATTGATCTGGCGCTCAGGTCGGTTCCAATATGAAGTAGCGAACGGTGGAATAGTATTTAGACTCATAATTTTATTTTATTATTTTTAGTGTAAATACATTTTTATACAAATACTCTATTTTTTAAAAATCCATATCAAAGGGCAAACCTTCTTAGAATGAATGGCAGAAAAACTAATATTTGTATGATAAATTCCGTTTTGAAGTCGATTTTAGCAAACGAACTTATTGGATTTAATTTTTGCCTCAGAGAAGCCTCCAGTCAAACTCTTGCTGTTATTTCTTTTAATATTATAGCACAACGGCAACAAACAATTTTTTAACAATGACTTTTATATTTATTAATAGTTTTCCTAACAAAGAAAAATCAAGCCAAGCCTTTCCAATTAAAACTAAAAAATTTTTACCCATAACATTTTTTCTAAAAAAACAATTGTAGTCAAATTGATGTGCGATATTTGAGTAAGATGACCCTCTATCGATTAAAGAAAAAATCAACAAAATCGGTTCATTTAGTCAACTGTCATGGTGGAAAAAGAAAAAAAAAACTACATTTCTGCCCATAACTTTGTTTTTAATTATCGAATATGGTCGAACGAAGGTACGGGACCTATGGGAAACCACCCTCGATCGATTAAAAAAAAATCAGGAAAATCGGTTCATCCAGTGAGAAGTTATGAGTGGACAAACAAACAAAAAAACGACGCACATACAGTATGAATGTATAACCTCCTTCCTTTGTGAAGTCGGTTAAAAAGCCTTTGGGATTTTATTATACGTAATTGTCAAAAATACAAAGCAGAGAAAAATGCGTTCAAAGATTTTAAATGCAGAATGAAACCAGATAAAATCATTTACAAAAACCGGAATATCGTTTAAAGTTTTGCTCACATAGGTTTGAAATTTTGCATGAGTCTTTAAAACAGTTTTATCTGTCGATATAAGTAAAAAAAAAATCGATAATTTGAGCAATTTTCAGGTACTGTGCCCCTTAAAAAGAAATAATAATTAAAAGCAGGATGAAAAAATTAAAGATCGTCTGCGCCTCAAATTGCTAAAAACATTGCAAACAGATTTTTTTTACCAACAACGTGTACGCAGAATGGCAACGACACGAATGAAATCAAAAACAAAATAGCGCTTTTATCAATTCTCTGTGAAAAGGAATTAAAAGCTAATTACCGTGAAAAAATAATTTCGAATTGCACAGAAAAATGGCCATAACTTCCGTTCTATACAATGCAGAAGCTTGAAACAAACTTCATGTTATGCAGAAAAATAAAACCTTTCGATTGGTGTAAAAATTTTGAATATGCGATCATTTTTTCACCTCCAAATCGTCAAAAGGGTGATAATTGCGTTTTTAACTAATGTCTCCGGTTAATTAAAGCCTCACCTGAATAAGAGAGAGCGATACGTCTTCCCCGGAAAATTCCAAATCTGATGATCCCTGTCTCTACATCGTACCACCAGTCTCAAAATCCCCCCCCAAGAATGTGATTTCACCCCCCGTATCACAGCCCACTGGGGATATTTGGAGTTGATTTTTATATTTTTAGCTACATACATTTATTTAAGTTATTTTGTATGTGAACAAATAATGAAATATAAATAATTAAAATATAAGTCATTTCAAGAAACATTTTTGTTTTCACATTCTTTTTTTCGCTAATATAATTTTTTCGCTAATTTTTTTCATATACGCTAATAATTTAAACATAAATCAATAGCAGAAAACCTTCTTCTTTTTAACCATACATTTAAAATATGTTACAAAAAATAATACAAACAAAGAAAAAAAAATGATTGAATAAATTAAAACATTAATATCGTTGTGAAGTCTAATTTAACAAGTCTCGTGGCCGCGTGGTTCCGCTCGCACGATTTAGAGCCTCAAGTCGCTAGATCGAAACCCGTTGGGGTTAGATTAGCAATACTTTAAAAAATTCTCTTATCATCTAACTCTGGAATTTTCTAGAGCAGCGGTTCCCAAACTGTGATACGCGTACCACTAGTGGTACGCAAAGCCTCTCCACGTGGTATGTGTGCAGGCCAAAAAAAGAAAAGCTAGACTAGACTGGAAGAATTGCTTTGCTTTCTGTTCTGATGGTGCTTGGGCAATGACAGGGAAACACAAAGGAATTTTTGCCGAAATAAAATCTTTGACAGAAAACTGCACTTTTGTTCATTGCAGTAGGATATGCCTGATCCATTTAAATGTGTTTTACAGGAAGGAATTTGTCAAGGTGCTCAACTTCATTAAATCATGGGCACGAACACAGAGGCGTAGCTAGGTGGGGGCAAGGAGGGACAGCTGTCCCCGGGCGCAGCGTCAAGAGGCGCCAAATTAAAACTAATTAATTTTATTTTTAAGTGCGAAAAGAAAGTTATTTGAACTGAAGAAGTGTGAATATGTTCGACAAAAAAGTGGGAACACCGCAAACCATATCGGGAACGACCAATGTAGAACAAGAGTGCGTGGGAAATCAGACAAATAATTTTGCGAAGTCAGTGTCCCATTTTTCCCTTAGAAGTGAATGGTCTCTAATAAAAATGAAAGTTAAAGGGGCTGCTTTTTAGAGCTATTTATCATTTAGGAAGCATAAAAGTTTTTTTTAATTCCCTTGAGGGGCGCCCCTAGGCCTCCAGGGCCATAGGGGGGGGGGGGGCGCAAAATCTTTGGTTGTCTCCTGGCACTGAAAACCCTTGCTACGCCTCTGCACGAACATTATTTTCAAAGCTGTATTCTGAAATGAGCAGTGATCATATTCAGTTGCTACAACACGCTGAGGTGAGATGGCTTTCTCGATTAAAAGTTAAGGTTCTGCCATGCAGCAGCAACCTTCTCATTAATTTCGTTTTTTCGTTTTCTCTTCACATGTATTTTGTACTTAAAGATGTATTTCTAATGTGTTTTCATAGTAAAAATATATTTTATGTATTTCCTATTTATTTCATATATATAGAGCTTTATTTTAATAAACGCTTTTCTCTGCTTTAATAACTATCAAAAATGGTGTAATTTATATTACCTAGTAGTATTTTTCTATAATCTATTTGTACTCTATTCTGTACATTAAAAATATATTTACAGTGGTACGCAAATGGGTTTGCAAGAAAAATGTTGGTATGCGACGAAAAAAGATTGGGAACCGCTGTTCTAGAGCACTCTATCACTTAATTTGCATGTTCTTTACAAATAGGTTCCTTGTGTTCCCATGTAAATTCCCTCCTCAAGATGAGCGGGAGAATTCAACTCTGCTTAAAGTTGCTTAAATTATAAGTAAAACACCACAAAAAAGTTAATGCAAAAAGATGTGATATCTAATGAAAAAAAAAACAACGCTGTTGTCAAAATTTGCCCGCCAAGAAAACCTTAAACTCTTATCAGCAAAAAAACCCCTTTAATGCAAAACCCTCGGCCATAAATAGTTATGATATCCAATTCGCCCACCATTCTTCCTCTCCAAAAAAAACGCTCGTCCGTGAAGACTATTGATATTGATACCTATTTGGCTTGACAAACTATCATCCTCCATGTATTTCCTCCCTTTCATCACACCTACTTTCACTAGAACCTCCCTCACCGCCAACTCCTTATCATTTTGGATAGATCCTAGAACATTTTTACAATGTTGTTTGGCGGGAAGCTTTGCAAAAACTGGTGGTTGCTTGGTGAGCAAAAGTATACACTAATATAAATATTTTTATGTGTGTTATATTAAACGTTGTACAACATAGAGTAAGCATACTGTTGTACTTAAACTGTTATAAAGTTATCGTGTTTCTCAGGTCTGGTGTAGATAAGGGGGTGGATTTGGGGATAACCCCCCCCCTGAAATGGTAAAGATTGTATAGAATTGTACCAAATTTTCATACAAAACAATGAAATTTGCCGATTTCCGCGCAAGAACCCCCC
Source organism: Octonoba sinensis (assembly GCA_038502835.1). Lineage (NCBI taxonomy): Eukaryota > Metazoa > Arthropoda > Arachnida > Araneae > Uloboridae > Octonoba > Octonoba sinensis. The sequence goes on from CM076604.1 coordinate 71,568,539, forward strand.
CCCCCCCCCCTAAAAGCTGGGTCTAGGTACGTTACTGTCACAGGTAATATATATGATAAGAATTAGCTGCAAACCATTGTGATTTTCCAAAATTAAAAACAGAAATCTTAATAAATAAAGATTTATTAGTTAATAACTATAATTTCATTTAAATTTTTTTAAAAAAGTTATTTTGATTGAGAAAAAATTGGATATAGGATAGAGAGATAAATAGGGCTATGAGAAAGTAATAGATAGCATTTTCCAGTTCAACAGAATTATCTCTGCTGCTTGAGTGTATAATTAATCATAGGCATAAAACTAGGGTTGGTGAAAGGGGGGTCACCCTAAAAATGTACAGACTAAACACTAATAAGAAGTGTAAAGGATTTCAAAATTTATTATTCATAAATACGTGTCATTAAAGCTATACTCAGTGTTTCTTTCAGACATCTCTCGGGGGGGGGGGGGGGGGGGTTACTTCCCGATCAGAACAAGCCAACTGCCTCCCCCCCCCCCTGGGAGAAAAAATCAGATCACAATTTTTTAAAAAGAAAAGAGATTACACTTTAAGACTAGTTTCAGAAACACTTTTGGGGAAAAGACATTGAACACTATCACTAGCGACATTAAAGTAATCTCAAAGATATAATCCTTTATTTTTAAAAAAATTGCGGGGGGGGGAGGGTAATCAAACTCCTTTCTGCTTCCTTTAACATCACCAAAGAATCCCAAAATTGCATTGTTAGGAAGATTTCAAAAAGTTTCATGGGCAGAGCCCTTAAACCCCTGCCTCCAGAGCCTAAGTTGCCAGAAGCTCCAAAAACCCACTTCTCTAACTTCAACAAAGATCTAAAACTGCACCTACTATATATAGTATCAAGGATCTATCATATATGTAAAATAATTCATATTATCATCATTTCTAGTCATATATATATGCATATATATATAAATGTTATGAATTGGAAGTATACACTGCCCTCCTAATTCTTAACATGCCCACTGGAGCAAAAGGTCTGAAAGAAACACTGGATATACTTTCCTGCGCATAACCAATATATTTATCTCTTTTCATGTGTATACTTATCAGCTGCAAAATTTCGGATAATGTCTTTGGTGTATGTTGTTTAGCGTCTGGTGTGTTATTTCTCGACTATTTATTATTTTCAGATGGAGATTCATTCTCTTTCCTTTTTTTTTTTTTTTTTGAAAAATGAAAATAATGTGGCTTGAACTTTACGTTTAGTTTCTTTACCTTCACTCATGTCCCTCAGTGGACCAGTCGGTAGAAGCTCTGTTCCTTCAGAACACCGAAAGTGAAGCAATATCGACTTAGATCAGCATTTGGGAGGGTGACAACCTCTCATGGCTGGTTCATGTAGGCCGTGTATGCTGAAGGGAGCTAGTGCACGTTAAATAAGTCGTGACTCCAAAGTCCTCCAAATGAAACGATACTTCTGGGGGTGCCAATCCCAGGTGACGTCTCTCATCTGGGATCTGGTTCAAAATTAAGAGACCCCAAAATTCGAGGTCAAGTCAGTCTTCAGCCCTCGTGATTCCTCGCTCTAAAATGAAGCTGCATATCACCCTAAGCGAGTGGATTATTGATCTTCTGGACCTGGTAGTAGGCTTTCTTATGCCAGGGGCATTAGTAACAACAACAACACTTTCACTCATTTTAATTCAGCGCAGTAGCTACCCTATAAGAAATTGACAATTTGCTAATAACCTGCTGGAAAAAAGTAACTGCAATACAGAGCTCTATTTTTAGGAACTTTGCAGAACAAAGACAACGATTGGCAGATGTACCCCGCCCCTCATTACCACGTGACTCTCAGTTTCAGTTTCTCACAAAAGGGGGAACGTACGCCTGGCCCCGAAGACGATTTTGTCTGAAGAAAACATACAAGAGGGAAATTCTCTCGCCTGTTGCCTATGCCATTGACACAAAGTAAAATATATATATATCTTTTAAGCAACCAAGAAAAGCATAATGATTTTTCCAAGTCCACATCCCGATTAACTTGACATAATTTCCGTCAAGAAGAAATAAATAAATGAATAAAAAAGTAAATACCCAATGGGGGGGGTGAACCCTTACCCCCCTCCCTGGTTACGCCCATGCAATTAATTTCCCTTATTTAAATGCCTTTATGACAAATTCATAACTCTATTCAATTATAATATCCTGTAATCAAAATTAACTCATAAATTTAAAAAATTTAACTCATTTATAAGTATAAAATTATTTTAAGTAAATTTCAAAGTTCTAATTTTCACATATTGCATAAGGGAGACTGGGGAGAGTCTGGACAGCCCGTTTTTCACCTAACCTATAGGTATTCCAGCGCAAAAATAATTCTGTTATGTTGGTAGCATTCTGCTATTATTGTCACATGCAAATGGCTGCCCGTCAAGTCAAAATATGGCAGTGAAGTGAAAAAAGGTGATTTGGCAGTCTGATCTAAAATTTTGGGGTAAGTAGCTAAGCTTTCATTAAGTAAATTGGCAAGTCATGTTTTTTTCGTATTTATTATGAGAGTAAGGTATTTAAGCTATTATATATATGTGTTTAAACTGGCGTCACGTACACATTGCTTGTGTCAGATCATTTCCTTCAAAAATGTTGCTTGGGGAGACTCAGGACATGCCCTCTGCATCATCTGATCTTGAGATTTCGGAATATTCAGAAGATGAAGAACATCAAAAGGAAGTGCCAGTTCAAAAAATCGGTAGGAGAATATGTCGCAGTTAAATATGACGGAACGTCTTCCCGGGCGTGACTGTAAATGTGACGCACTGGAGCTTAAAGCTATGATAAAAACCGGTTTATTGTGGAAGTGGCCCATTCGTGACGACATCATTTTTTATGAATGGTCCTCAGTTTTAGGGCACCTTGAACCTCCTCAACAATTCAGCAAAACTTGTCCAATTTTCACCGTACCCGATTTATGTAAATATATTTCTTGAATTATTGCTCATTGTTATTTAAAACTTTTTTATTAAACATTTAATTCTTGTGTCATTGGTCATATTATTTTATTGTATACCCCGTTTTCATAGTTTACCTTGAAGTAACTTAAGTGTCAACTTCTTGAAACACTGATCTTTACTTTCCCATGTGTCCTGCGTCTCCCTGTGTGGACACTTCTCCTCTTTGCACTAAAATTCATACTGTCCCTATACAGGGCATCCTAGGTAATTTTAAAAAATTGCACATACAGCCGAATCATCAAGTCACAAGAAAGCGCTTTCTGAAGATTTCTAGCTGTATTGGTAATTTAGAAAAAGAATCAAAGAATCGTGAAGAAAAATTGTCCGGACTCTCCCCGTTCTCCCCTACACGTGTTTTTTGTCAATGTCAAACATTTTACATTTATCCTGCAGTAAGGGGCCTATGTGGCCTTTATACAATTTATTTTTATACAGTAGCACGCAATTTATTTTTAATGTATACAAAAGTGGGCCAAAATATAATTTTGCCAACAACCAATTTTCCCCTGGTCTACAGCATAGAAAATCAAGTTTAATATTGTTCTTCCATGCTGAATGGATTTTTTTTGCTACAGCGTTTAACAATTTATGTGACAATGCGCAAAGTATTCTACAAAAGGTTGCCAAATTACGGGGGGGAGGGGGGGCATAAAGCTGAGGAAAGAACTTAAACTTTTGAAATGGTCAGAAATTCGAATCCATGTTGCAGACGCGGCTTTGAAGAATAACAAAAGGAAATCCCAGATGAGACTTTTCCTAATTTTTTATTATTCAATATATACAAAGAATATTACTCTTAAAGACCTTCAGAAAGATAGCTTTCCCCCTAAGATATTTTGCTTGAAAGCAAAAAAAAAAAAAACTTCAGGTGCCAAAATGTAGTTACCAATGTTATTCAAACTTTGGTAATTTTGAAACACAATATATAATAATAAGTACACTAAAATAATTACATACATGTGATGATTTTGTATGAGAACTGCACACCCTTTTGAGTTCTAAAAGTGAACTTACAACAATGTGCTTAAGATTAATACATATAGTGCATATCAATCCTTTTTTTTTCTTTCATTGCAAGACATTTGTTGCACACGCAAATATAAATCAATAAAATACTAATGCATGCAACTCGACTTGTTTTCCTTAATTTGTTCAATAACTTTTTATTGAATGATAATTCAAAATGGATTTTATCGATTGAATAGTGTTGATAATTGCGAAACATAAAATGTTATGAACTGGCCTTGATTGAAGAAAGTGCCTTAAAAAAGAATGAAAATTATACAATTTACCTTTCTCAATCCAATTTTGTTTACTTTCTTCAGAAGACATTTCAAGATTCGTTTTGTCTTTAAATACCACAGATGTGGATGGTATGGGTATGGTATCCATGACCCGAACATTTTCAACAGAGTCGGACATTTTATTAAAAAACTGTCATTTTAATTTGTTAAACAAATAAAACTAACGCAACTGACGAAATGCAATAATTTTTTAATTACTATGGTAAATGTACCGGTAATAGCATGCATACGTTCAAAATTGTTTCAAGAGACAAGAGGAGCGAAAGCTATCGTTTCCAGACTCATAATTTAGGTGAAAGAATGCAACTACATATCATTTCCTTTACAATGTTTGTTTACTTCAGTGAGCACAACGTTGTGGCCACTTCTGTGCAACAAATCCTTATCGAAATAATCTGAAAGGAAACCCAAGTGTAGGATAACTATAGTAGGATGAAAGGAAAAGCCTTTTAATGACACTTTTATAGAAAATTAAAATAACAATGCAAAGTATGAATTCGTTTTAACATGTTTTTTTTCTTCAAAGGGTATGAAAAGTTTAATGAAGATCATTATCAAGCTCTGAAGCATATTATTTTGTTTCACTGTACTCACGTTAATGGAATCTTTCTTTCGAAAAAAAATATCTCAAACTGAAACAAAAAGTGCAGCACAAGTTGCACGAGCAGAGGAAAGACCGTGGAAAGGACACAAGTCAAAAACCAGTTTAACACCTTCAGGGCATTGTGTTCTCTGTTGCGTTTTTATAGTTCTTATGATATGAAAATAGGATAATAATCTAAGCCAGACAGCTTTTCCATTTTTGCAGTTAAAACTCTTAAATTTAATGGTATGAAACATTTCTGAAAGAAGTATTTCGTTTTACCAAATTTTTGGCAAATCCAAAATTATCTTTGGCAACGCTGTTGCAACTTCGTATTTATGACGTCATTGAAGGTTGTTCTATTCTTCCCTTCTGCTTCTGATCGATAGATTGCGGCGTATTGTAAAATAAATATGGCTGCAAATAATTATTTTGGATTTACAACTGGCGGGACACAGTATGCGTAAGTAATAATTTAGAATATGATCAGTTAAACTTTTAGTTTAGTATTTTTATGATAAGAATCGATAAGTTTTTTTTGTCTAATAGTTAAATGTTATGTTAAGTGAATGTACCATTTTCTATAGCCGGCATATAAGATGGCGGCAATAAAACTCGTACATTTTAATATGTGAAGAAAGACACTATATCGGTATAGTGTTTTCTAATTTTCTCACTATATGTTATCAAATTTTGTTTAATTTTTTGCTTTGAAGTAGTGTTCAAATATTGTGAAACAATATTTTCAATCTCAATACTTGCGTGTATAATTTCCCCTCTATTATTTGATATTAAAAGTGTTTTCTTTAAAGAAGGATATATGATGTTTCTTTAAAGGAAGACCTAATTTTTCCTTTGAAAATTAACATTCAAAGGCAATATTCAACTTTCATTATTCTGATGCATGCGCCGAATCTTTTCCTACTGTTTTCTAAGAAAGTTTCAGTTTATAAAATTTCAAGTTGTGTAAATTTTTACGGATTCCATTGTTGTAAAAAGCAAAAGCTTTCTTGCAATTATGTGTCTGTATTAATATAAGGGAAGTGCTCTGGGGCATAGAAATTTTACAGAATAATGAGGGTATATGGTCATTTTATGTAATGCTGGCAAGTAGGAAGATCAGTGCAAGCATGATTTGCTCACAGTAATTTTTTTAAAAGTGAATAAATGATTTGCTTGAAGTTGTTTAGCTACGTGGTTATCATGTAAGGAATTATTAATCTGATTAACGACATTTTTTCATATTCTTTTACTTTTAGATGCTCATGTAAGTTTTACCTTGCCAAAGCATGGGTACATATCGCTTAAAGGAACTACCATTAATTCACCCCGAAAAATTAACTTCTGTATTTTCATGCATACATATTTATTACCGACATAAAGTACCTACAACATGTAAATTCACATTGGCAAAAATTCGAAGAACTGTCGCCAAATGTAGGCACTTTGGGGAAAGTGCTGTTTTACTCACTGCTTGACGATTTTTCTTACAGTTGCCAACATTGAACTTTAAAATCGCAAACTGTTACATAATTAAGGTAATATTGAACCGATTGAAAAGATCGCCAAACGCAGCAGTCGGTTAAGCAGAACTTTAACTTACCCTTTAACCAATAAGTATGAAAACATGTTGCTAAGTTAAACAAGAAACAAATTTCTTCCAGCACCCCAGTGTGATTCCTATGGCAGCTGTATCGGAACGCTCTGAATATATTTTTCTTTCTTAAGAAGGTCTCAAGCTGCTTCTGATCCATTTTTATTGAATTTTATTCAATGATTTGGCTGTAAGTGCCAAAAACTGCTTGTTGTGCAATGTGTCCCACTTTTCAGCATATTTTGCTTTCTAGGGGTGATTCCATGTCAAATCAACAGAATTTTAATATAAGTTTTAACTCGCCATTTTAGATTTTGTTGAAACTTGGCACCAGATAGCCTACATGTAGATAGATTAAAATATCCAATTTTTCAAAAACATGTGAACAAATTTTGAAAATACAGCGGTGAAGAAAATTCACTAAAGATAACCCCTCTTCTTTTGCTTCATGTTGTTGTAGCAACTCTCCTAATAAAGTTAAAGTAATGGGAAAAGTACCATTTTTCAGTATTTTCTATAGGCTTTCCTATGATATGCAACAATATGGGTTTGGGATAAAACTTTTTTTTGTTCAAATTAAAGTTTAAATAAATTAAGTTTACCAAAACTCATCGTAAAGTTTTCCCAAAAAATTATATACAAGACTTCACATTATTGTTAGCTAATTCTATAAGTAGCGAAGTGGGACTGGCATGAGTTCACCACTTTATAAAATTTCAAAAATAAATATTTCACTATAAAAAGACATTTTTTCTAAAATTTATAGACTTAAAATTTAAAAAGTACAATTGAGGCAGTGAGAAGCAAAAGGATGTAAGTGACCAAAAAATGATTCTGAGTAGAACACATTCAAAGTTTGGATCTTATGGGAGTTACAACGTAATTTTTTTTTTCTAAATATCACGTTGGGTTAAAGCACGCGTTAGAGCTATCAATAACATATCTTGCCACAATATAGAATGATGCTTTACACTTGTTATGTCTAAATTTTCAATTTTCTCACTTACACCGCTTTGCTTCTATGTGCTTCAATTGTAGTCTGATAGCCATAATTAATAATAGTTTTTCCTATGCATAAAACAGAGCTGCCAAGTGTTCCGATTTTATCGGAGTTTACCCGTTTTTTGTCCGAAAACCCCGATAAGTTACAGAAAACTTTGATTTTTCGAGCTCCGCAATGTACTTCTCGTTTTAATAAAGAAAAAACAAAAGTTTTCTTCATCTGAGCAAAGCAAAATGCTGCTCGTTCGTCCCATGTGGCTTCTCTTAAGAACGGACGGAATTCTGTATTTTCAGTAATTTTGGAAGACTTCACCTTTTTTTCCCTGTGAAAAATTTTGAAAGTAGCTGTGTACATACCTGCCAAGTTTTGCAAAGTAGGAGTAAAATTTACACAGTTAGTTCGTTTTTTGCGTTTTCAAGGGTCAATCCCAATTGTTTACTCATTTCGAGCTGCGGTAAAACTTCGTAGCTCTCATTTGCTATCGGATTCTTCCTCTTGGGCATCAGTAACTTTGAGCTTACCATTATTTAAAATCTTACTTACGTTTCAGCTTCTGTAGTCAAGGACTTGGACAGACGTAATTGGGTGGATCTTAGGAGAGCCCACCCCATTGGCGTGGTTGGCGATAATTACTCAATCTTGGTAAACCAGATTCAATAGAAACCCAGCTTCTATCGTTCTACGAAACGGACGCCAAATCGGCGATTTTGAAAAGCGGTTGGCTCTCCTAGGAGTTTACCAACGTAATTTTATCGAAATTTCCGTCGAAAATTTAAAGAATTTTTTTTAAAAATTATTTTTTGCTTGTAAGTTTTAGTGATCATGTCAGTTTTTGATTATCATTATTAAATATTACAGTCTCATTGATAATATTGTTTTAAAAATCCTCAGTGAGTCTCATAAGATAAGGTATATTTTTCAAATCACATTTTAACAAAATCTAAGTAATGCCCGTATTTTCCTTTTCCACATACATAAAAGAAATCGTGATTTTTTTCCCCCAGTATACACTCAAGAGCCAAAACATTATGACCACCTGTCAATAACGAGTGGGACGTTTGCTGCGTAGCCCCATATCCAACACTGTCCTCTGAACAGTGTGGTCCGATACTATTCTACTTGGCCCTGCATATTGTATTGGGCTGTCAGCTGAGCCACTGTCTGGCTCCGGTTTTGCTTCACCATGCGAGACAGTCTCCGACGACATTTTTCTTTAATAGCGTGTGGACGTCCAACACCATGTCGTCTACTGCTGGTTTCACCGTCATTCATCTACTTTGCATAAGTACTGACAACTGTAGATCGAGAACAAACCACGAGTCGTGCAGTTTCGGAAATACTTGTTCCTACCCTTCGAGTCATTACAATCTGGCCTCTATCAAAGTCGCTTACATCCGCAGCCTTTCCCATCACACACCGAAGTAAGTGAAAGAATGATTCTTCGGACTCTCCAGCAGCAGTTAAATACCACTTCCACCTGATCCCGTGCCTTCCACGTCATCCAAGCGAGTTCATTGCAAAATGTTGGGGTGGTCATAATGTTTTGGCTCTTGAGTGTATCTGCTTTGCCATGTTATTCAATGTAGATTGTTTGAATTAAATTGAGTTCTTATAATTTGACAGTAAATGAAAACAAAAATAGTTTAGTAGTTCTATAACATGATGTTAGTTTAAAAATATGAAAAATACTACAATTTTTCGTGCTTCTATTTTTTGCCTCTACTACTCCTATTTTTCAAATCTTGAGGTTGGCAGCTCTGATAAAAAGTACAAATAAGAATTAAATAATCTAATTGTTTTTCCCAACTATCAAAAATATAAATTGCAATTGCATTGGATCTGTTCAGGCAAAGGTATTCGAATTAAAGTTTAACACGTTGAGGATGGCGTGTACCACCAATACTTTTCTCTTCCAACCTCTTTCTCTGTTAGCACTAGGCCTTAGGGATGCCCTGCATCTGGGGCAAGGTAGTGGGGTCCACGAATTTTATATGCACGTATCCCCATGATGGGTCTTCAGCGGATATCGAACATGTGACCTTCCAGGCGGAAGTCCAATGTCCTAACAAATAGGCTACCATGGCCTTGGCTTGTACCACCAGTAGCTCACATGCGAATAGTTTATCTGGCGGTGTATACCACTAGTGGCTCACACAAAAATGATGCATCTGACGGCGTGTACCACTGGTGGCTTAATATCAGCTATAGTCTTATAACACAGTTTTGTTAGATGGAAATCTTCTTGTGGTTAAATTTAAATGTGAATTTTTTACTGGAAAAATTGAAAAGGTTTTTTTTTTTTACGAGTTGAATGCCGACATTGCAAAAAAAAAACTTTTCCGTTATGGGTGGCTTACAATTTGCTGTTGGTAAAATTTCTTTTACTAAACCCAATTGCTGTTTCCCAATTCAAAGCTGTTGCCAGCGGTTAAAATTTTTTTCACCAAATCGAATACCACCAATGAGCATCACAGGAGATTTTTAGAGGCCCTCTGAAATGGAAAAGTACTCAAAAAAAAAAAAGCACGAGTTTTAATTATTTTGCACAAAATGTCTATAAATTTTAGTTTGTTTTGTTGGTGGTTAAGGGAAGGATGCAGTTGAACTTTACATAAAACAAGAAAGCCCTTGTAACTACTAAACTGCCTATAATTAAATGCTAATATAATGTGATCAGAATCATAGTTCCCTCTAAACTGAGTTGAATAGTGCACACATCTGTTTTTCTTTTCGTGGACTTATGCTGATCGCTCGCAGTCTGTGAGGTTCTTGTCTTAGAGGGAACACAGAACAGGATCACACTTTACTTTTCAGTTGGTATAATATTTTGTCATTCATGTAGAATTATATTTATAAAATAATTGTTGATATTCAGTAGAAATCATGTTCTTAACATGTACTTTTTCTTCTCATAATAGCAGATACTATTAGTAGCAAATAAGTAGTAATGGTAATTTTAATATGCAAATTTTCTCTTAACCATTTGAAGTATTGAAAACCGGGAAAGGTAAATAAGAATATAACGTCGCTGCTCCTATGATTGCCGATCTGTTAAAATGTTTTTGTTGTCCTTATACCAATAGATCCACCAAGCTCTGTTAAGAATTAGTTCAAAGTTTTGTGATATTTGACAGAAATGATACTAACCATTTAAAAATATTTTTACCATATGTAGTATCTTAAATATCCTTATTTAATGTTTCAGAAATGCTACGCCTACACCTACAAATTATACTACAAATCAAGCAACTGCTGGCTACACTGTGCAGCATTCAGCTCAACCATATACAGCTGCAGCTACTGCTCAGCGCTCCAGTCAGTCTGCATATGAAACTTATCAGCAACCTACGCATGCCAGTACAAATTATCCATATGCATCAAGGCAGCAGGTAAATTAATTATAAAAGTGGGAATTTTGTTTGTGTCCTTTAGAGCAACTATTTTTCTTACCTTTTCTTTTTAAAATGATTTAGACAACATATGAGAAAGCTCAGACATACTACCAGACCCAAGTTCCATATTCAACTACTGAGACTCCTCATTACCAAAATGGTAAGCTTAAAAGCCTTCACGGTTTTCCCAACTTTTATATATTCCCAATATCTAAAATTTACACTATTTTATTTATAAATTTTTATTTTTAGTAAGCAGTAACAAACCTGTATATTCTACTACAAATGTTAGTTATAATACTCGTCAAACTACATCTGCTAAAGCCCAAACTCAGACTCCCCAGCAGTCTGCAACATACTTATATTCTACTGGAGCATCATCTGGAAATTCATCTTCAAATTATAGTTCAGCTTATAACAATTCGGCTGCAACTACAACTTATTCAGGTATTATGCTTTAACTTAATAACTCTTCTTCAGGATGTTCAAAGATTATATGTGTATCTTTCTCATATTGGATTCGTACAGCATCATTTCTGTGGTTTTAAATTTTTTTAGAGCATTTTATTATTTCATATTTTCCTCCCCCTCTAATTTTACTTATTTTAAAGCTTCTTAGATTGTTATTTTGCTTAATTCCTTTTTGATGTTGGTCTTGTCAGATTTGCATATTTAGTTCTAAACCCAAAAACCGGTAATGCTTAGAATTGTCACTAGGCTAGGTAGGGGAACGAAAATGCCAGGTTTACGGAAACACGCAGCTTTTAACTGAAAATTGCAATGTTTTCTCAACTAATAAATAAATAGGTACTTTTTTTTTGATAAATTGATGTAATTGTATAAAGTGCTTACCGAGCAAAAAACTTGTGAACTTATACAATTCAGTTTTTGATAAAATAAATGTTCCAAATAATAGCACACAATTCCCCAAGAGGTTTTCCACAGTATTCATTGTCCGGTATATAACTTTTTACCTTGAGACAAGCAAAATAGTTGGCAGTATTTTTAAAAAGATTTGAATGTTTCTGGTAGAAATTGACGTCCGGAATTAATATTACAGATCTTTCGTTTAAAATTTAAATGATTTTTTTTTTGAGCATGTATATATATATATATATATATATATATATATATATGGGTGTGTGTGTGTAAGGGGGGGGGGAGTTTGCCTAACTATATAATTCGCCTAACTACCTCTCAACCAATGGCATTTTTTGGCTGATGGGCCAATGCCGATTGTTTCAATAAAAATGAGGATACAGGTAGAACCTCAAAAATCCCACCATCCAAAATCTGGACATTTTTCTAATTTTAGTTATTATTTATTTTGGTTTTTAAAAAGAATTGCTTAAAATTTTAATTTTCTTGTGAAATGCAGTTGAACCTTTTTAATTAAGCACCAAATAAATAAATATTAGGGCTTGACCGATGCATCCACGCCGATGGTTAAAAAAACTAGCCATCGCCATCAACCGCCGATGTTGATTTTAAAAAATAATAATAATAAACAATCACAAGAAAAAAAAATTAGCTAAGTGACTTTGTGAGCCACATGCAGGAAGCAAGACTGGTTCCGGTGATTCATCTTTTCAAATTCATTTTCTAGTTAATTGTTGAGCGTCACATGAATCGCTTGATTTTGGTGCAAAGGAACTACAACACTTTGTATTTTGTTATGCAACTCATTCCTTTCAAATTGAATACAGTATTTCGTTTGAACTTGTAAAATTAAAGATTCTTGAGTGCCCAAAATGTCTCATGCCATTTTCAAAATGTGTTTTGTAATAATGCAAAAAGCACAAAATAATTGTTTGAAAAAGAATAAATAAAAATATATAATGGACGAATTGAAGATTATTAATGTGCAATTTTCGTTCTCGTATTTGAGAATGGTCGATTTCACGATGGCAAAAAGTTCGCTGTGATTTAATAGGCAATTTCATTATTCCAATTCTATTATTGCGTCTTGTCTTGTATATGATGGCGTCAGGAGATATTCAAAGCGTTCTAGTGAATAGCAATTGCATCATAGTTTTAAGTTTTCATTAAGAAAAATTGCATTGTTTATGATGTTACATCGTTATAAACATCATTTCTTAATGAACTTCTAAAATAGCCATGGTCCTGCTGATTCCGTATTTTCAAGGTTCAACTGTAGCATGTTTGGGGCAAGTCTACATAATAATTAAACCTGAATGTAAATCAGGTTCATAGACGTCCGATGTATTGTTGCTATCCAAAAAGTCCATGATGCCGTTTTGTTTTTATACAGTTAGAAAAATTAAGATTCTCTAGAAAACAAAAAACTAACATGCACCAGGAACGATCCAGGGTGGGGAAGAGGATGAGGGGACTCGATTAATTACAGGGAGACTAGATTGCTAGAATGAGCATGTCCTGCACAGATCAAAACTACAGCAAACTGACCCCAACAACCCAGAATAATGCAGTTCCCGCACACTAGAGAAACTTGTTCTTGACTGCAGTGCTCCTTGTTATGGTATCGAAATTTACCTATGGAGGAAAAAAAAGTTTGGGACTAAATGTTTTGTAGGGGGTTGTCCCTGCGATAAACATTTAGATGTTTTTTGAAGGCCGATGACCAATGTTTTTTTTTTTTTTTAAAGTTAACATCAGTCGCCTATGCCAATGGCTAATGTTTTTGAACAATCAGCGCCGATGCATGGGTCAAGCCTTATTAAACTTGGGGTGCATACTTTTTTCCAAATTTTGTGTAAAGTTCAGAATTTTTTTTTTAGAATCACCCATGCAACCAAATTAGGCATTTGATCATGCATTTAAAGGTCAAGATTCACGGTCGCCACTCGCCATGTAGCGACCTTGTTTGAAAAAGTTTCTATTAAAAAAATTAAGAGTGATCTCCACCTTTCGTTTTTTTTTTTTTTTTTTTTTTTTTTTTTTTTTAAATTTCTGAAGTAAATCTTTCCTTTTTAAATAAATGTACTGAATTTACAACTGTTGCTTCTTACACGCACACAGGCAATAAAAATGCATCAATTCGGCATTCAAGTAACCGAATTTCGGCCGATAAACTTCATTTTCCCTTTCACAAAAAAAAAAAAAAAAAAAAATGGCGCACATTTTTCCTGATTGCAAAAATTTTCCCTGATTACACTGTTTTTTTTTTTTTTTTTTCCCCTACTCTCTGCCATATAAATCTTTTAAATATAGTAGGAAGCAATCTTAATCCTAATTTTTTTTTCTTAGCCGTAACACTTTCATAAGTGTACTAAACAAAATAAGAACCATAAATATACATTTTTTCTCACTTGTGTTCGAAAATGGTTCGTATTTGATCGCGGCTTTTGTAAAAAAGTCGCTTCTGTTATGGATTTTTGTTATCTGTTGCTTCTATTATTAAAAATTAAAATTTTGCATTTGAATCTTTTGTACTCTATCATTCAACATAATATATCGCAAAAATTCATTCTTCCTTAATTTACCATCCCTAATGAAGCTAGTTTTTTCTTTTTCCAATTTGAAAGTCATGTAGATTTTTTTATTGTAGACTTAATAGTTTTGACAAAATATGTTTTCTGCACTGAAAATAAAACATATAAGGCATTGTAGTGCACCGATGCACCATTCACCCCCGTCACCTTCTTTGCACTTTTGTTTTACGATGCATAGGTGGCCACCAAGTTAATTAAGATTGGCCACTTCCAAAATGTCTGAGTCATGACCTTTACATGCATTTCAGTCATTCTGAGTCATGGGGGTAATTTTGAGTCAATTTATTTTATTAAGTGCTAATTGCAAAAAAAAGGTAAGCTAATTATTACAAAATTTTAAAATCTCAAATAGATGAATTCTTTATTTATGCTAACAATAATGTATTTTTTTTTAAATAAAAATAAAACTTATATTTGCTTTACCATTTTGAAGGACAGAGAGTGTGGGATCATCATATGGGAGACAAATATAAAGTGATCTTTCAAAAGAAAAGATTTTGGCCCATATTTCTTAGTTTAATATTAAAAATTATTTTTAAATCTGGTCTAATACTATTTGAACTTGCTTTAATTTTTAGCTTCTATGTATGTTCAGCAACCTTCTGTTACAGTTCAGCCTGTTCAGGCCGCTCAGTCAACTATTGTACAGCAACCACAACAAGTGCAAACTATTCAATCTTCAACAACCAGTGCTGTTACTACTCCTAAAGTTCATGCAAACAATTGGATGTCATTCAAAAAAGGTCCAATACGAATGGCTCGACCTAAGTTGCCACCCAAACCACAACAGCTGCATTATTGCGAAGTATGCAAAATAAGCTGTGCGGGTCCCCAGGTTAGTTTTTAATCTATGTTATATTTAAATTTTTAAAATGTTTTTTATTTTCATATTTGAACTCAATATATTGAATTGTATGCTTTTAGAGCTTATATTGTATGGGAGGTAGAAACTGGCTGTAAGCATGAGAGCAAATCTTGTAGTCAAGGGAAGAAAAATAGTAAAATCTCCTAAATTCTTTGAATTTTAGTATTTTTTCTTTTTGCTACTTTTGTCCCCCCCCCCCCCCCCTATTTTATAAAAAAATTGTATGTAAAAATTATTTTAGTTCCAATTATTGCTATAAAAAAATAAAGCTACAATTAATTTAAAACCGTAAAATTACCCTGTCACAAAAAAAGAAAAGGGAATTTTATTTTCCAATGACGAAAATCCACTATTTTTTTGATTTAGAAATTAAACATTCAGAAACATGAAGCAGTTTATCTAAAGTTGCTTTATCATTTCATTATGGTGACCGAACACATTTTCTTGGCAACTTTTTCATTGGTACCAAGAAACCATTGCCAACAACGAAATTACGACTAGGCGATGCAAAAAAAATTTTTTAATTGATTTATCATCCATATAATATTGCAATCTAGCGATAAATCGATTTAATACTGCTTTCATTCCGCCCACTCCTCATTCTTGATTTCAGCAAGTGGTAAAATTTTAAATTATTACTTAAAAGTTGCCAACAACCTAACAAAATTTTGAATGCATGAATTTAAGCTTCAAGAAAAAGTTCTGTGAAATATATCAAAAGCTCAAAACAAACAGTGCTCCAAATAATTTTTTGTTCTTTCTAATGTTGCAATAAATCACCCCACCCCCTCTTCCAGTCATCAAAAGCTAGGGCCGTGGTAGCCTAGTGGTTAGCACGTCGGACTTCCACCTGGAAGGTCGCGCGTTCGATACTCACTGAAGACCACCATGTATACTTGGGGATATGTGCATGTAAAATCCGTAGACCCCACTACCTCTCCCCGTGCGTAAGCAATCCTAAGGCCTCGGCTAATAGGTAGGGGTCTGGTGGAGAAAAGTCATCAAAAGCTAAGCTATGAGCAAATTCAAACATTAACTTCAAGCATGCTATGGAAAAGGGAAAAAAACACCTTTTTTTTTAATAAACACTTAAAATAAAATTCTCTCAAGAACTAAAAATTCTTTTAAAAAAGTTATAATATAGCAGGGTTTGTTGATTTAAAACTATTTAAATCAAGTGATTTTTTTTGAATCGTTGATTTTAGTGTTAGAAGCTTAGAAGGAAGCCATTTTGCCTATTCTCATCTCCGAGGGAATTTTATTAGCAGAGATATTAATTAAAAATGCAAAAATCTTTAGTTTTATAGCAGTTTCATTTTATCTGCAGTGTTGACATTTCAACAATACAGTTGCCATTTTAACAAATCAAATTCTATTCAAAGTTTCTAACGTTTTGAGGCATTGCTTTATTAATCAACCATTAAATTAATGTGCGTGAATTTTCAATCATTGCTGGTAGCATTCAATTTTTCATCTTGGAAAATATTAATGCATATAGAATCACTATCTTGATTAGCAATTTAACCAAAGAGGTTAAATGTTATTCCTGATAAATTTGCAGTACAGGCGATATCTTTCAAATCAATTCTTGGATGTTTTTCCCGGATTAGGATGAAGAAAGATGACAAAATTTGCATACAGGAAATGACCCAATATTTCAGATAGCCTGGGCAGCAAATAAATCAAACTAGTTTCCTGTGTTTTTGAAATAAGATTTTTTTGTTATTATAAAATTCAACGGCATTTTGTTCTGAATGCTGGCATTTGGCTTTTTTTTAATTAAATTTTTTGTGCTTTCAGACATACAGAGAACATTTAGAAGGTCAAAAACATAAGAAAAAGGAAGCTGCTGCTAAAGCAGGAACTGTTGTACATCATGTATCCAGGGGTGGAACTACTTTAAAGTGTGAATTGTGTGATGTAACATGCACAGGCTCTGATGCATATGCTGCTCACATTAGAGGAGCAAAACATCAAAAGGTTCTTTAATTACTTCATTGTAAACAATTTTTTAAATTATCCTTTTTGGGAGGAGAAGAAATTTATATTTATCTTATTTATTTAGGTGGTAAAATTGCATACTAAGTTGGGAAAACCCATTCCTTCTACTGAACCTCAAGTTCTTAGCACAGGAACTACAGAAAGCACTAAGCCCTCAACTAGTGGTAACAAATCTGGAAAAGGAAATGCCATAAAGAAGGCAGGGCCACCAAAAATTCAGTTTGTTGGTATGATAATTTAATGTTATAAGATATTTCATTTTATAAGCTTATTAAGAAGTAATAAGATGTGCAGGTTCCGTGTATACAATGGTTTTAAGCAGGGCTGTGGATTTGCAGGAGTTTAAAGACTCTAACTCCAATGATCTCTTGTTTGAACTATATGTACCAACCAAATATCAGACTCTTATGTTTGAAACTGATAAATTCTATTTATGTAACATTCCAAACTTTCCAAGTATGTTTTCAAGCTCTTATTCTACATATTTCAAAGCATGCTAATTAGATAAATTTTATGAATCATATTGGCCTCGTCAGATTTTTAATGGAGTTTCCAGATTGGATACCTGATGTTTAAAAATCAATTGGATATCCACTTGTGACTTCCTTGTACCAAGTACACAAGGTATTGTAATCACGAAAAATTTCACATTCAAATTTGCGTTTTAATCACAAATTAAAGTTTTTTCCACAATGTCCGAAGCTTATTTAAGCCAAATAATTTCCCCCCTTTAGGGGCGTTCTCACTAAGCAGAACAGCGACATGCAACAACATTTCAGGTTGTTGTCAGGCTTTCAGGTCGATTAATTGGTTGTACGCAATTTAATAACCAGGTCCTCTCTTTGACGGATAAACATTTTTTTTTTTTTTTTTTTTTTTTTTCGCCATAACAAGTAACTTTCACTCAGACGGCGGTGATTTGTTGGCTGTGCTATTGCGAAAATTTGTCATTGCTGTTAGTTTCACAACGATAGCAATAGTTTATTAAGACATGCACAAAATGTCTCCATTGCCCATAATACGGCATTTAAAAAATAAAATATTCAATTTTTGCATTAAAAAAAAAAAGATTTTAAAATGAAAAGCCCTGGTTTTTGTCTGTTTTTACTTCCTTGTACAAAGTACGGGTAATGTTGTAATCAAGAAAAATTTCGTCCTAAATTTGCATTTTAATCGCAAATTTATCAGTTCGGACAGTTTTTTTAAATTTTTTACAATGTCCGTATGCATGTACATATGCATATGCTTATGGACCATTATAATGTCAATCAGTGTAGGAACTGTACAGGGTCTAGTTGTGCACCTTCCTTTTGATTGCAATCAGATGTTCTAAAAAGGGTGTTTTATGCGATTTTGTTTCGATTGCATGCAAATTTGCAGCGGTTTTCAATACCAAGATATTTACCCAAGGGCATTATTCAAACCAACTCAATAGTTAAATAAATATATTGGCCTCCATGTGGCGAGAACTTGTAAATATATTGCCAAACTTGGCGATATCTCACCTGAATGGTGAAATGAAATTCAACATCGGTTTGGCGACTTTCCCATAGGTCTCCCATGTTAAAGTATTTGCAAGAATTTGGGTCTTGTAAAACCTTTCTTGATTAGTTCTCAATGAACTAGTGGACTTAAAAATACTCTTTACGCCTCACCCCAAGGCATGCTTATGATGTATATTTTTCCTTTTGCAGATTCTGTTCAGTTTATCTCTTATTGCTGTTACAAAATTCATTATGAAATCTCCATTCTTTTTCCTTTCTGATATCTTATGTTTCCTTAAGCTATATTTGACTGCTAATTTGTTCTTGCTTCATAATTTTTTATTCTCTACAATATCTTTGTTTTTCCCCTAACAAAAGAGAGATCCTTTTTTGGTTTCTCAGTCATCTTTTCGAATGAAATAAAACAAACCATCGATGCATCAGTTACAGGTGCAATACTTTTCCAAGAAACCAGTCTTTCAAAGTTATATTCCACTGTGCAGGGGAACAAAAAAGTAGTCTATAGCGAAAGAGTATTTGAGATACTCTTGTTATTCTGTACTTATGTCTGAAAACATAAAAATCAATTCTTCAGAAATTAAAAATGCAGTAAAGAATTAATTTTAAAGAAAAGTTTGTGTTTAATGTTGCAGCCTCCAAATCAGAAGAAGCAGTTGAAATGAAGGAAGAACTTGATGAAGAAAGTAAGTTTAAAATATTAAATTCAGAATTTATTGATAACAATAAAAATACTTATTGATTCATCCTTTCCAATGAAAAACTCTTATGTTAAAATAACACATGAAGTATTTTGTGGAGAAATGGAAGGAAAAGGGTGTACTGTTTTGGGAGTAAGCTCCGCATGCCAAAATTTTAGTTATTTTTGTGCAATTAGGTGAAGAAAAGTAGAATAAATTGAACATTTTAAAGGTTTCCCTTTTTTTTAAATAACCACCCATACTTTTTTTGTATTGAACTTGGAGGAGACATCGGTTGGTTATCTAATGCAACTATCCAGACCGCGGGACACGGACCGTTTTCCCGTGGCGCTCTACGTTTATTTAAGTGGTCATCGCCGTTGGGCTCGTTTTTTACAAGCGGGTCGCATCCACTAATAGAAAACAGCAGATTTAACCATCTAAATCGCTCTCCTCGCTGTCAGACTAAAAAAGGCTGCATAGCTAGGGGCCTTCCGTGCTCCGATCGTCCGATCTGGAGGCCTAATCTCGCAACATAAACAAAGCCGCCATGTTGCACTCATAACTTCGCGATCGGATTGTTTTTCACCACTAAAAACACAGCGGACATGAATGCGACAGAGTAGGAAAATTGTCCGCGAAGCAGTACAAAAGTAGCGAAGCCGAAATTACCGGTTTTTCGGATCAGCATCATCATTGAAGCATGTGGGCATTTTCGCCGCCTGCACTTCACATGGAACAGAAATGATGTGGTGCCATCTAGTGACAGCGTTTCTAATATATTTGAAAAATATTTTTTTTTTTTTTTTTAATTGGAAAAAAAACCAATTGTATGTGCCACACCCGTTGTAAGCGCCACATTGGCAATTTTTTCACTTTTTTCTGTATGCGCTACTGCGCATAATCCCAAAAAAACGGTAGTTCCTTTATTTTTTATGTAAACACATTATAATAACTTAACAATAATCATATTATCTGTTCTACAAGTGCTAAATAGTGATTATAAAATAACTTATGCTGTAAATTTTTACATGTTGTAGTTCCATTACCAATTAATCTGCATACAATGAAAAATATAAATGAAAAATTTTTAAATGTTTCTCAACCTCGGAGCTTATTAAAAAAGAAGTTACATTGAAATAAAACCTCTGCTTGTAATCAAATTTATATATTGCATAAAAATATTTAATACTTTTATTTTACTATAAAGGGACAAAAGTAAGAAGTATCAAAGTATGATAATCGAAATTGTGTTTTGGTTTAAAATATTAATAGCAAAATAACAAGAATATAATAAATTAAACAGCAGTGTACTGCTAATGTTGCTAATAAAGCAGTGTACTTCTTATACAGGGTTCCCACGGTCCTTAAAAGTCCTTAAAAACTCCTTAATTTTTATTTTGAAAATTAAGGGCCCTTATAAGTACTTAATTTTAATGCAAGGTCCTTAAAAGTTCCTATTTTTATCTACTATCAACATTACAAACAAGTTAGATATGTTAGTGATAATAGAAATTAAGTCCCGCAGTGGACCAGTCGGTAGAAGCTCGGTTCCCGTTGATCACCGAAAGTGAAGCAACATTGTCTGAGGTCAGTGTTTGGGAAGGGTGACAATCTCTCGCGGCTGGTTGCTGTGGTGTCTGTGTACGTTAAAGGGAGCTGGTGCACGTTAAATAGGTCGTGGCGCTAATGTCCTCCAAGTGAATCGATACCTCTGGGGGTGCCAATCCCAGGTGACGGTTTCTCATCTGGGAGCTGGTTCAAAAATTAAGAGACCTTTCAAAAAAGGGGTGGAAATCATACTCCTGCCTATAAGGGCCCCGTTAGACTCAGGAGCAGCGTACCCATTCTTCCTTGTCACGCGAGAGGACTCGACAACAACAACAATAGAAATTAAAAGATGACAACGCAAGATAAGTTTTCTCACCTACTATGGAACCCCTACAAGAGCACTCCCAACTTGTCGGAGGTGAGGTGCAGAAGGGGATGACAAATGAAAGAAAGCCATAATTCCCTTCCCAGGGTGGCGACAGAACCGGGAAAATCAGGGCATTCTAATGTTCTGGAAAAATCGGAGAATTTTTTCTTTGTTTTTAATTTGTCCCGAAGTTCCAACAAGCTTAACTGTAATCATTAATGTTATCCAACGTTTGCTTTTTAAAATTCAATTTTTAATTTATTTTACTCAAAAAAGTTCTTTTATTTGCCGGTTTTTATACATTTGTTGCCTATCAGGCTTGGAGTCGATTACAAAGAAACGTAATCGATTACGATTACAAAGGGAGAAATTGAGAGATTATGATTACGATTACGATTGTAATCCTTTGCCAAAAAGTAATTACGATTACGGCAGCGATTACAGTCATTGAAAAATGTAATCGATTACGATTATGACATCCGATTACGATTTTGATTACGATTAGATTAGCATAAAATTATCCGATTTTATGCATACAACTCTCATTTTCACAATAGTGTCATAAATCAAAAAGTTATGATTTTTAATTAAATTTTTGATTTTATAAGAGATAACTGTAATGATGATGAATGCAATTATAATGAAACAATTTCATCATCACAGTTCTGGAATTATGACATTGTTGCAGAAATGAAAAATTTGCATTATATATATATATATGTATAATCAGGAAAGGCACATTCAGTATTTTTCGAATATTTAAAACTCATGTGAGGGATAACTACATTGATCGTATTTTGTATATAAGCAAAGACGATGCACTAAATGTATATATAATGCATAAGTGATTTACCTGGTTCATTGTTATTTTGTGTGCATACAATCAAAATTTAGTTGGCCGCAGTTTCTGAAAATGTATATTTCTCCATTGTATTTATTTTCTAGTTTAAATTGTGTAAATATTTCACATAACACCAATTAGTTTACTGAAAATAATAATTTTCTATGATTCTTTATGAAATCACTCATAAGATGTGCATGAATTGCACGGGATAACAAAATATTCAGATAGTGTAAGAGATAAATAATCTTTTGAAAATAAATGCTGCATTTTAGAATAATTTCAAAAAATTTGAACATGAACATTCAAATAACTCTCAGCAAAATTAGTAATCGTTAAAAAGTAATATGAAGAATAATTATAATACGAATGACTATAATATTTTAATATGATTTTTGTGGTTTTTTTTTTAACATGCACGAGCATATATTTTTTTCCATGTACTAACTGTTTTAATAAAAAAATAAAGTGCAAGTAATTTTACAACACAAATTTAACGTACAAGATTCAACTGAAATACAAAATTCTGTTAAGGTAATTCTAAGAAGAAAAAGATAATTAATTTTTTTAAATAATTCCTAAATATTAATTCATGCATGTAAAAAACAATTGGGAAAATGTCTGAACATATATCATTTTCTTTTACATACCTATTAATTAAAAAGAATATTAACATTAAAATATAAATAAATTTAAGATTTAAATGTATGTACTTTTTTAAATATTCGAAGAACATATTTTTAAAAAGAATAATAATCACACGTACCAGGGTTAAGATTTCATGCATCTTAAGCATAGAGCATCATGTAACGCCTGTTCCTAAATTGCTAAAGTGTAAATGTGCTATTCTTTAGAAAAATTCTTCACTTCTGCCGTTAAAGAAAGGCGAAAACACAAAAGTCATTTCATGTCTCTTTATGTGTGTAGGTGATAGTACCAACACTAGATTTTCAGGGGGGCAGTCTACTTCGATTATTGAAAGGGAAAATGGGGCGCCCATTCTTATTAATGCCGGCTCCAAACCGGGACCCCCGCGGAGAGAAGAAAGGGGGAACTCTCTTTTACTCGCGGCGGTCCCGTCCAGACTCTCGCCTATTGCCCAACCGTTTGAATATGTTTTGAAGGGGTAATTAAGGAAGCAAAATGACCGATGCATTTGGTCCTTCTATAGACACCTTCCCCTTTCTTATCTACCCCGAAATCTGTGACTTGCGGACAGATTACCGCTCTTGTACCGAAACTGGACGACGCGAGGAGACCGGAGACCCCCCCCCCCTTGAGAGCCCCAAGGCGATGCGAGTGACTATCCAGACCAGACTCTCTTTCTTCTCGGGCTCTCCAGCCATTCCCCGTGGAGAGTGGAGCCGCAATTAAGAATTCTGAGAGACCGCAACAAGTAGGACAACAAGCGTCTCTAGCAGACTATTATATCGTCCTGCCATCAAGGCTCTGCGACCGCCACACAGAACCTTTTATATTATGATCACCCGTAGGTTACAGACCGTTTAGGATAGGACTTCAGTACACAGTTTGAATCCTTTTTCTTGTAATCTTATCTCTTCTATCCAAGGGTAGCGCTAAAAATTTCGGCTTTCAGCAGGTCAAGATTACACGATTGCAGGACTAGCAGATTACGGATTTTTTCCTGAAGATTACGATTAAAATTCCGGGAGAAAAAGGATTACGGGATTACACAACTTCGATTATGATTATGAGAATATGCCATCATCAGATTACGATTACGATTTTGTCAAAATGTAATCGATTACAGCCGATTACGATTACGTAATCGCGATTACTCCAAGCCTGTTGCCTATATATCGGAATATTCAATCTTTTTGCATCTGCGATGGGAACTGTTGCTTTTCGATGTTTCTTATGGTTTATTAAAAAGTAAACAAATAAAATTTCTTTTTATTTGCATGAGAACTTTCATTTAAAATTTTGAAACGAAATTTCGTGAATCGTGATCATAAAGGCAAGAGTTTCAAATGTCGAAGATAACATTTCTATTTTTATTTATCATTTTAATTTTTTAATGCATGCATAATTCTTCAGATCATTTAAAATACTTGTAATAAAGAATGAAACTGTTAATTAATATGTTTCAACTTGAAAAATGAAGAAAACAAAAATCATTATCTATGCACTAGTTTTGGATTCATCATGGCAATAAAACTTTTTCTATTACACACATTCAGTCATCATTTAATTAATTCTGTGCAGGAAGAAAATGCTATAAATCAGCAATTAATCGCAAATACATAATTTAAAAAAATCATTTACATTTCATTTCTTATTCAGTACGCATATTAAATCTTGGGAATGAATTCTCATGCAGTGTAATCTGTTGCATGATTTCATTGAGGAATTTGCCTATTTCATGTGCACAGTTTAATGTTTTGACATATTAGAATTAATCCTGAAATGTTAAATCTCTTATAAATCTTTTCTGGAGCTTGGTATCTCCTTATAGAATGAAATGCTTTTTTTTTTTTTAATTTTTAAAAAATGCATAATTTTCTTAATAAAATTTAATTATTTCAAAAAAGAACTTTGAAGAAAGTAATGCATATTCACATTCCGCTTTCAGACAATTACTCTTTCACCTGTCAAACGTTTACTAATTATTTATGTTGAATAGCATAAATTCAAGTAAAAAATGGGCGCAAATTAAGCGATGTTATTTGCTCTATTTGCTTAACATTAAATTGATACCAAGTAACAAGTGGCTAAAAATGCCTTTTGTCTTTCACTAAAACTACTATAAAACGAACTTGCGTAATGCCTTTAAAAATTGATGCGTTTGGTGATAGATATAGCTCCCACATTCTTTAGAAATTTCTGCTAACCAGACGGGTTAAAATAGCTCACTGTATTATGCAAATTTTTAAATAAATTAATTAATGAAATATTAATGAATATTTACATTCTTGCTTAAATGTTAAATTGATTCTTGTTCTTTACACCTATATATTCAATGGTAGAAAGGAAAGCTGGAAAAGAGCCTAAATTACTGGACATTTTGTGTTAATTTTTTTAGTACGTGGAAATTAAAGCTATGGATAGCATTTCTTGCAGCTCTGTTTATTTATTTATTTTTTATTATTTCAGAAGGTGATGCCTCAAAAGATGATAATGAAGTTCAGCCTGTTGGTAAGGAATGTTAATATATCTCAAAATTTTGTAGTTTGTTCTTTTCAAGGGCAAAATTTTGAATAGCATGTAGATTTTATTATCCAAAAAGGGTACAAATATTCAATATTTTAAAGAATAAAAATTAGTAAACAGCATTCCTAAAATATTAAATCATATAGGGTCATTTGGGGTAATTATAAACACTTTTACAATGTTTTAACTTTTGATCCTTTCCTACCTTTTGAATGAATTCAGAGAAAATTGTGAGCATTGTAGCCACCACTGTACTTATTGTGAGTAAAGGTAGACTTTGTTAGCGAAAGAGCTCGTGTTTACAATTAACCCAGTGTGTTTACAATTACCCCAGAGATCTTGGGTAATTGTGAACAGTGATTTATTTTCGAATAAGGTTGATGCAAATGGGAAATTGTTTCATACAGTCTGCTTGAAGGCTTAAGAAGTTTCGGAGCAATGGTTCTCAATCTGCAGCCAGCAGGCTGCATGTGGTCCGCTTAGTTATGTTATGAGTCTGCTGAGATCATTTAACGAGAAATATCTTGCAAAAAAATCTAGTAATGCGACAAATTTATGTAAAAATTTTTCCCACAGTGGATCAGTTGGTTAAGCTTGGATCCCACAGAACACCGAAAGTGAAGCACAACTGGCCGTGATCAACGCTTGGGAGGGTGACCACCTCCCGCTACTGATTACTATGAGACCGAGTGTGCTAAAGGTAGCTGTACGCGTAAAATACATTGCCGCTTCAAATGTCCACCAAGTTAGAAATAATTTCCGCTGAGGGACCATCCTAGGTGATGATCTCTCATCTGGGAGCTTGTTCAAAATCATTTAGCTTCTCTGAGCCTTCATTCTAGCGGAGTTCATTAATAATCAGTAGGAGCTTCCTTAATTCATGGTTGTGCTGCAAAGGGGGTCTTGGATTTCCATGTGGCATTAGCAACAACAACAACAGTTATGTAAAATAGACATAAAAGTGTAATTTACATCAAAATATAATACTTATTTTCCCCCCAAAATACTGGAAATAGGATAAATTTAAGTGTTTATAATTACCCCAGAGTACGAAATATATGAGGTAATTGTAAACATCTAACTTGCACATGAAAAATAACAGGGAGGATTAAAATTATAAAGAAATGTTTTTTGCAGCATTCCATATGACAAATCAAAATCGTTGAAACCGCTTACATCGCTTTTGTAGATGAGCTAGAAAGAAAAATGTGAGATCACTAAATTTTGTTAAACAACTTTTTTTATTGTGCCATTTTCAAACAATAGTGACGCCTCCACAGTTGTTTCAAAACTTATGAAACTGTTTCAATGTCTTCCCTATGCTGCCAGTTTATCACTCACAAGCAGTTAAGTTTTCCAAACCACCACAAGTGTAGTTATGAAGCTTGTTTACAATTACCCCAACTGACCCTAATCCTTTTGTTACTTAGATACCTTTTGCATCTCAGGGCATCAATTGTTTCCATTGCAACTGTTTCCTTAAAAGTAGTTTTCTTGCTCCTTGAAAAGAGCAAGAAAATTCTTGAATCCTAATCAATTTAACTGGTGGAAAGTTCATCATGATTTATTTCCATTTCCCAAAAAAGTTTAGGCAAGTGTACCTTCAGAGAGAATTTAACTCGGGTGATTGTCACATCTCCCAAAGCATGCAGAAATGCTATTTTTTAGAGCACTTAACACAGAAGATATTGTAAAAAATAATTGCATGCTTATTTAAGCACAAATGAGCATTAAACCCATTAACGGTCTCATAAATTTAACAAAAACAAGAATGCGCCAATTTGTTTTCCAGAGAAACATTTTTTAAAATGTTTATTCTCTAATTATACTATAAATAGTTTGATCCTATCATCTAGTATGTATGACAATAAAAAATGAGATTTCGGAATTGAAAGGATTTTTAAAAGGTTTTGGTACGTTACTTTGTAACATTACAGCCTGTGATTTTGACGGGAACGAGAGGTAAGGGATTAAAAAGAGATTTTAGTGAAAAATCAATTAATTTTGTGAAATATTGAAAAAATTTTAATTTTTCAAATCATAAAATTTAAACATTTTATGATGATAAATATTATTATTATTTGCCGCTTTTATAATAGATAATGGTGTAAAAAGTAAGATTAGGAAGCTTGGAATTTTGAGAAGTGTCCAAAAATGCACCCAAATTTCCTCTGGCCAGAGCCCTGACACCAAGTGAACAAAGACAAGAAACTTGTCTTTTCTCTTCTGCTCAATTGCAGAGTATATTTTTAAAGGCAAAAATTTGCCTTGTGCCCACGTAGATGAGGAAAGAAGAGCTTTTTTTTTTTTTTGTCATTGTCGCCTTTGGTGTGAAAGCGAGGGTGTTTTCACACCAAAAGCAAGAGAGACATTTTGTATCTGTCGTAATACTGTTGCTGTGGTTATCAAACTAACAAGCAATGATGTGGGCCTTCATGAACCAAGTTCTGTCATTTGAGAGAAAGTCTTAATGACACAATAAAAAATCAGCCAACGCGAGGGAGTGGTTATGAAATTAGATAGAGGAACCAATGACAAACTCTGAAGTATTTTGTCTTTGCCATATGTTGCTGTTGCGTTCGGTATAAAAGCATTTTAAGAAATTACTTTCTTAAGCTTAGACATCTTGTTTTCAAAGCCTCAGTGTATTTATGATGTAAAAATAGTATGTATGTGTGATAATCTTTATTGTTTTGAAATTCTATTTATTCAGGCCAAGACTATATTGAAGAGATAAAAAATGAAGAAGGGAAGGTTGTTAGTTTCCAGTGTAAATTATGTGAATGTAAATTCAATGATCCTAATGCTAAAGAAATGCATATGAAAGGTCGCCGACATAGGTTGCAGTACAAGGTGATTTTAAATTTTGTTGCTTTATATCTGATTTTTTTATCTTTTTTTATATTCTAAATTTTATCCTTCTTTAAATTTGGAAATTTCAAAATCATAACTATTTTGTAGAAAAAAGTTAATCCAGATCTCATAGTTGATATTAAACCAAGCTTACGGCACCGTAAAATACAAGAAGAGCGCCTTCGACGTCAGCAGATGATGGATGACTATTGGAAAAGGCGGGAAGAAGAAAGATGGAGAGAAGAAATGAGGTAATTCTTGGATTTAAGTTACATTTTTTCAGTTTTTTTTCTGTTGTGTTATCTGGAATTTCTTTCCCCCTTTACAAAATACTAACACCATAAAGGTTGAAAATTGCTATATGCCTAGACAATCTGACAGTGCCAGTTTTGCCCTACTCAACTTTTTTGAAGGTCTTTTAACCGGCACTTCAACTTACCTTCTTCACGGTATAAAAATATTTTCATATGCACTATGAATTGCAGGTGTTGCTGCTACTTTCGAAATTAAAAGGTATTTTACTTCTACATTATTCTTATTTATTACCTGTGTATAAATAGTCAAAGACCAAAACAGTTAAGATCCATTTTTTTGTGTTTGAATCGAGTTTCTTACCCTTTTTTTACTGAGGAGTTTTAGTGATATCAATTTAAAAATTTGAAAACAGTTTATTAGTTAAATATTTCCCTTTTTCTTTTGTCAGGCAAGTCTCATTTATAATTGTAATGTTATATTTTTATAGATAGCATAGAAATGGGAGGCAAGAATATTCTCCTGAAGCTGAAATTTGGAGAATAATCGAGAATATTTTTTCTTACAGATAAAATTTTAAAAAGCATATAAATCACACTTGTATATGAAATGTAGTCCATTTCAACTTGCTAAAAAAAGTTACTCAGAATTTTTTTCCCATGAATCTTTTTTTAGTTCAAATAGAAGATAATACAAAACTGAAGCCTTGTTTCCTTTTGATTTGTCGTCTACTTTTCTCGCAATCACGCCCACCAGTTTAGAAAAATGATGGAACAAAAACCCGAGAAAGCGCACTTGAAAGTATATGATCGGAAAATGTTGATTTTCTATTACGTACAGTAATGATACGCTAATCAGCTATCCCTGCTCCATATAGTAAACCTTCAACTTCTTCAAAAAATCTCATTTTGATGCAGTTGCTCGAGTATCATACGCAGTTCGGAGCTATTCGACCAAGGGGTTTGGGCGCGAGCTCCAGCCCAAGTGCTCATATTCCTGCTCGACACCTGGCCATGTTTGGTGCCGTATTTTTGAAAATATTGAGAATTAGCCTCTATAACTTTACATACATATTCTTAGATATATTAGGAATAGATTTTTTTTTTTTTTTTTTTTCATAAAGCAGCAGGAAGAGGTTCTACTGTCTAACTCATGATTAGCAGTAATATTAAAAGCAATTATAATAATAGTTTGAGTGAAAGCTTCTCTGAAAAAAAGGAATGAAAAATAAGGATAGTGTATGGAAGCAAACGTTTAAGTTTTGTTTGACTGCCACTCAGCGTAAACTTAGGAAGAAATCGGCAGAAGTACAGGTGGCTATATTTACAATCACTACACGTTTGCTTTAGATGAGGATGATCAAAATAAACTCTATATAATCACCAAATATGATAAATATTACTTACATAATTATATAAAAAGCATAATGTTTTCAATGCTAAATTTAATTATTACAGTCGAATTTTGACTGTTGGGTGAACTCTATTAAAAATAACATACTAATGTTTTTTTAAAATGCAAATTAAAATCTACATTTTTCCCCACTGTTACTAAAGTAAAAGTATTCGGCAAGGCCAAATTCAGTCTCGTCAAATATTCGGCTAGATTAAATCATCATATTTGGCCATAAGGCCGAACATTCGTTATGTTCCTATCCCTAACAATTACTATGTACACTGCATTGATGTTTCATTTTAAGCTTCCGTTTCGATTTTCACTTATATGTGTTTTTTCGCAGTCCCGTGGGGGTGGGAGGAGATAACTGTAGAAAGAGTGGCTAACACAAGCCCCTTCTATCTTTCTAGTATGAATGTGAGGGGAAAATGTTTAAAAAGCAATACTTAATTTTTTCAAGGGTGTGACAGGCACTTATTTTTTCTAGTACGTACATAAAAGTACTGAATTTTTAAATTTAACCTGTGAAGTGTTAAATACCAAGTAAGTACAATTTTGTCAAAGTCTGCATAGAAACTTTCCGAATGGTCTTATCTTTATGTATAATATCCTAAATAAACCCTGGATCAATGTTTTGCCTTTAATAATTATTCATTGATGTGCATTGTTAGATTGATGGAAGAAGAAGAACGTTTATACTGGGAAGAGCGCAGAAGGTATGAGGATGAGCTAGAATATTACGAATGGCACAGGCGTTTTGGCCGAGAACCACGTATGGGTCCTCCTATGCCTCCACCTCCACCTAGACCGTACTTAATGGGAATGCCACCTGCTGGAATGGGTCCACCTACTGTGAGTTTTATTTTGTTTTAAGCTTTTGTACTGATTAACTAAATTGATTTTTATTTCCCATAGTAATAATAAACATTTTGTTCTATAGTTTCAGTATCATACAGCATGGTAGATACAAAACTAATTTTAACGCACAAATTATAGAATCTTGTATGTAACTCATTGATCTAATCAAAAATTTCAATGATTCTTTACATACAAAAGATGGCATTGCATTTGTAAACGCAAAACCAACACACAAGTTCGAAAAAGGGATCTCCCCTCCTTCTTTTTTTATCAGAAAATGGAATAAAGTTGCAAAATTATACTTTCTGAAAATCTTCCTAGAGCATATTGCAGCTGAAAGTTGATTTGTGCTTTTTTTAAACATTTAGAGTAAGGAAGTGGAAGAGTAAGATAATAAACTTAAGGTTCAGAAATTTCTCCTTGGCTTATTAAAAAATTTAAAACTTGAAATTTGAAGGGATGTAGTCTTTAATGTTATGTTCAACAAAAAAAATTTGAAACTTTGGTTATCCATTTTCAAACCATAAAAAATATTTCACCCCAAAAAAATAGGGTAGTTTTTGTCATTTTACCCCCAAGGCCGGTGCAATAGTATTCGGTGCCCTTGGACATTATCAAAATAGTGGCTCTAGCCCTCTTTCATCATACAAACTCAATTCATTGTGTATAATTTTGAGGGCTCCCAAACGGTCCTGTCCTCTTTTCCCTCCAAATTTCATTTTACAAAACTTATTTACATTACTTTGTAAAAAACTGAATAATGTAAATAAAAAATATTTATTACCAACCCATAGTTAGGTTAAAGTAATATCCAATCCAATCCAATCCTTCGTTCGTGTCCTTTTTCATATAAAAGGAGTTACTGAGTATTTGTAACAAGTTTGGCAATTTGTTTCCATGAAAGAATGCTGATAAAATATCATAAACTATTCATACACACTTCAGAGCTTAAGGAAAACTTGGGGGGTAAAAGGGGTTTTTTTTCTGGGTGGGACGGTGGATGGAGGTCTTACAGTTGATCTTTCGTAATACAAACACGATTAATGCAAAATCACGGCTAAACCGAACATTTTGTTCATTACGTTTGGTTTACTATTTAATTACACTAAATATCTCACGCATTATACTAAAGCTAAAATACAAATTTCAACTAAGACGAGCAAATTTCTGGTCTATTTACGAAAAATTTTCTTCATTGCATATAATTAATTTTCTTATATAGAAATTGTTGGTTATTTTGAGTTATTGTAAACCACTAAGTATAAATGGCACTAGGCATTTTGCGCCGAGACATGCGTATGATAAAATTTAATGTACCTAAAAGACAACGAACCATTAAGGATTTTTCCAAAATCGTTAAATTTTAAAAGGTAAGTTCACTTTTTACCATGGTATTAGTAAGATTTAAAAGTGTATATAAGCGAAAATAAATAATTTGTTTTCATTATTTATTTTACTTTTAATTATAAATAGTAATGGCCAGGGTCCGAAAAATCCCGGGCGCCAGGTTGCCCGGGCGACTAAAAAAATGCCTTGGCGACTAGTTTTTCAGGTGTTGACAAATGGAAATATTATAGCTGGCTCCTAAAAATTTTCCCTGGCTCCTAAGATTTTCGCATTTTTGTCGGGCTCTGGTAATGGCTAATACGAACAAATACGCAAATTTTTGGCATTTCGTATTAAGCGAGCTCAACTGTATATGAATATACAGTAGACTCCCGAGTATTCGGCCTAATGTGGCAGGAGAGCAGGCGGATTATAAAAAAGCCAAATAGGTTGAAGTTCCATGCACTCATTTCTTTAGTCCACTAATAATGGCAGACAAAGTTTTTATACCAAAACACACTGTTATAATGCATATTTTCTCAGTTCTCATTTTTTACAAAGCTTATCAAGCCACATAGAATTGATGTGGCTGCGTTGCTGATCCATAGAAATAAAACTGGGCCTGATAGTCACGAACTTGAGGTTCTATTGGTTCATCTAAATCAGCGTTTCCCAACTGATGGTTCCCTAGGGGTTTGCGGAAATAATATTATAATGGCGGAGTTTTTCATTGCTAGCGTAAAAGAAAAAAAATAATAAATTTACATACTAATTAGGAAGGAGTGTAAAAATGATTTTGAAAAGAAAATGAATTGTTTTCCAGATAATATAGAAAAGTAATGATCTGGCATAGAAAGCATACATACAAAATTTGAAACGCACTTATTTCTACTTTTATCGAAAGATATTTATTGACTTATTTTTAAGTTTAGAACGCATTTTTCTCCAACCATTTTCCACTTTTTCTTTGCAAGTGCAAAGAACAAGTCGGAAATGTGAAAATTTACTGCATAAAATGTAAAAATTTGCATTATTTTAGGCTTATTTTTCATAATACAGATCCTAAACTGGAACCAGAAGAAATTGACTCATTAATTTAAAATATGGACTCGCATTTATAGCACTTCATTCCAACTTTCCTGCATTAGCACAAATTAGCAATTGAAATTACGTAATTTTAGTTTTCCTTTAAATTTCCAACTTTCCCAAAATTTTGTATATTTCAACCGCAAAGTGGAACTTGTCAGAAAAATAATTTAAAAAGTTTTATTAATACATATGTCTACTGCCCTAATAATATTTCAAAAAGAACAAATAATAAAAATGTAATAAAAAAATATTTGTAACTTTTTAAAAATTTTTATTTAAACTTGGATGTTTATCAATAATTATGTTTTCATTTCTTGTTATGAAGTATTGTACAATACGGCAAATAAACATGTTAGTAAATTTTTGTTTTGTCACCGTTACTAACGACTACAGAAGGGGGTTCGCCATCGTTTGGAACTTAGAAGGGGGTTCGTAAGGGAGAAAAGGTAGGGAAACACTGATCTAAATCATTCTAAAAAGGTAGACTTCTCAGAAATAAGTCTCTATTGCATTTGGTGCATGTAAGAAAACAGACAAGTTTTAAAGCAAACAATATAATTTACTTGTTAAAGCACATGACATAAATTAAAGTTAAGAACAAGGTAAGACTAAAAGCAACATCAATAATTTAAACCAACAAAGATTTTTACTAACATTTCAGTGTTAATAGATACCGGGACAATAGCTAACATTCTTAAGCAAAAAAAAACTAGATCAAATTAAATTTAAGTACCGAGCAGCGGCAGCTAGCTGCCAGTATTCCTGGCCAGATCAAACCAGCCTACCAAGCAATCGACATGAGGGAAATCAAGCAAGTGAAATTGTTTCTGATGATAAGCCCCACTCTCTTGCCAAATTCGCCAATCGTCATACAATTTGTTAATTTGGTGTTCTAAAGCATTCTAGAATGGAGAAGCCCTTAATTGTGTTGCACCTTAAAAGGCAAGCTGCTCTCTTCCTTGAGGCGGCCCCGCGGGAGTCTAAACTACTTCAGTTTTTTCAGAAGTAAAGGCTATCAGATTAACTGAAAATACATTTGTGTAGTAAAAGCTAACTAAAATTCAAATAATAGTTTAATCAGAATCTGGTTTTTTCTTCTAATGTATATTTTTGATTTATGTTCATGGAATATTTTATTAGATGCGGCGCCCAGATTCAGTGGATGATCGCCATGTCATGGCCAAGCATACTTTAATATACCCAAAGGAAGAAGAACTAAATGCTGTTCAGAAAATAATTACTAATACAGAGAAAGCATTAAAGTTAGTGTCAGACTATTTAACTGAGAAAGCAGAAAAAAAGTAAGTTTTCTTCTGAAAATGTGGATTGTATGCTACATGTAAAGTAACTTAAAAGTAAAAAATTAAAATATGATTATATTTATGTTCATCACAATAAATTATATTTTTAGAGAAGTTCCAAAAACACCAGTTGAAACAAAAGATGCAAAAACTACAGAGTAAGTACATTTTTGTTGAAATATATGTAATATTCTTTAGGAGTTAATAAATTGTATTTTTGAAGTTTGCAATCTTCCCCAAGTTAGATTAATGCAGTGACGACAAGGCCGTCTCGAAGTGAATTCGGTTGGGGGGGGTGTTGGGGTTTATTTCGCCGAAAGGGATTCCAAGCATTTCACGAACTAAGTGCATATATATCGGTTGGTATTTTTACTGGTAAAAAAGTCTTTTTTTCCAGGACGGAAAAGGAAAATCGAAAAAATACCCATTCTTAAGTGTGTAGTAAGGCCTACTATTTTATAAGTTTTAAATTATAGAAATAATTGAATTAATTTTTGGGTATTATTGAATAATAACTTAATTTTGTTAATTAAATACTTGATTTGTTTTCTTCCTTTTGCTTTTGCAAAAAAAGAATGAATAGTAGAATGAATTGACTGACCCATTGAACCTGATATTCGCCAATAGCCACACTTGATTTTATAGGATTCCCAGAACATCCCCTCTCCTCTCCAGCATCGAAATGTCACTTTTATCCGGGGAGATACGGTTCTGAGTAACCGCAGAATCTGCTTCTTCCATATAACCAGCATTCTAAAAGCTTTTTTACTTTTTGTGTTTTGTAAGTCGATTAATCCGGAGCTCTCTTAACTTGGACTCCGGATTAACCGGAGCCCAAGTTAAGAGAGTACTATAATTAGGGGGTGGAAAATTTGTGCCAGTTTTCAATTGGTGATACATCTGATACAAAAAGGCTTAAATTCACGATTTTTGTGCCAAAATTGTCATTTTAATGTTCTAAAATGTTTAAAACGGATAACAAATAGCAGTTAGTTGCACTTTTTTGTCACTGAAATCTTTATAAAAAGTAAACTAAAAAGCAAAAATATGAATGCTTTGTTGCACTTAGGGCTATGAATAGAGGAAATATTATGACAACTCCCACTCAAATGTCATTTAGTTTTAGATCCTTTCTATCCATGTGCATATATGTGCTCCATAACTTTACATACCTACATTTTCTTTAATTTTACAAAATGTCGGTAAATACCTATTTTAGGGAATGACAGGTGAAATATGTGCTTTGCTGAAAATTGCATGCCATATTTAAGATTTCATTCCTATGTGTCCCATAAAAATTTCAATAATTTTGTAAGTTGGATATTAATTTAATATAAGCTATCTCGAGGCTGTGTA
This sequence comes from Octonoba sinensis, assembly GCA_038502835.1. Classification (NCBI taxonomy): domain Eukaryota; kingdom Metazoa; phylum Arthropoda; class Arachnida; order Araneae; family Uloboridae; genus Octonoba; species Octonoba sinensis. The sequence continues at coordinate 71,604,272 of CM076604.1, forward strand.
TCTACCCTAATTTGCTCAATTGTAACTTCTATTTTAGTAAATAGGCACAGAATTTCATTTTTGGCTGGGGGGTGGAACAGAAACACTTCTTCTGAACCCCTTCCTCACTAGGGGGTAATTAGCGCTAATTGCTGTCTCGTCCATATCAATGGTCGCTGTTAAGTGTTAAATTCTGGTTAATTTCTATTTACATGTAATTTGTTTTAAAACATTTAATCATTTAAGTTTAAAGTTATACCATTATAACATACTGAGTAAATGTTACTATGAAACAAAATAGAAATAAGTAGTGACGACTTTAATTACTATTATGTACACATTTATGCTCATGTGCCATAACTTTGTTACTTAAACTTGTTTGCAGGAACAGAATGCAATAGTTCTTTTTTTTTTTTTTGTTTTGGGAAGGTGCAAGAGGAAAAAGAGGTCTCAGACATGCACTAAATAAATGGAAGCTCCGCTGCACTTTTAGGGGGGGGGGTGGGGGAGGTCCTTCTATTGTTCCATAGACAGAGTAGAAGTACATAAATTTGCGTACTGATACGAGAATAACAGTTTCTAAGTTGTGAATAATTTTTTAAATGTTTTCATTAATGCAAACAAAAACTGCCAGAAAGAGGCTGTATTGTCCTCGATTGTAGCCGTTTCGTCCTCAGCGATCTGTCTACTCTTTAGAGAACTCTTTCTTGAAGAATGGAATAGCTTTTAGTCCAGTGGTACTATCCCCAAATTATAAGAAAAGTTTGGACAATAACCACTAATAATGTTCAACATCGAAATTTTAATAATTTTGCTTTTCAACTCTTCCATTTTGTTACCGATGCTGCAAGCACTAATATTCAAAACCTGAAGCATTTTCGTATGAAATCAAATTCCTTTCTGATATAAATTGGAATGCCAAATAATGTAACTGGTGTACTAGTTTAATAAATGTTGCTTTTCAAATTGATTCCTATTTTTTTAAATACATTGATGCTACTTTGTTTAAATTTAAAAAATAGCAGAAAATTTATCTATATGCCATCTTTACAGAAAGCTTTTTCAAAGCTTCTCTTTGTTTGTGTCATAAAAAGTGCATCTTAAACAATATATTTAAAACGCTTCACATGTCCCTTTACAACAGGTACCTTATGTTTTCATTCATTCGTAATAAAAGGTTTGTAAACATCACAAAAATTAAATAGATTATCAGTCGAATGAGTTACATTTGTACAATCTATGGAAAACCGACATTAAGCAGGCTTACTAGCTGCAATTAAAATATTTTTCTGTTCAATAAAATCTTTAGTTTGATTTACTATGATTTTTGGTTGCTTTTATTGGCCATATAATAACTCTTACTTTTCTGCAGTAGTAATAAGGATTCCAAAGAAAAGGATTCGTCTCAACCATATCGTGTTTTGAAGGGAGTGATGCGTGTAGGTGTATTAGCCAAAGGCCTTGTTCTCACTGGTGATTTGGGTGTGCAGTTAGTAGTGATGTGTGCAGAAAAACCAACACGTACTCTCTTAGAACGAGTGATGGAAAATTTACCAAAACAGTTTGCTGTAAGTACTTGAGCTATTAAAAATGACCATTTTTTTCCTTTTCTTTTTTTTTTTTTCTTCAAAAATTAAAAAACATAAAATTCCCTTAGACTGTTGCCCCTGATGAAAAATATGAAGTTCAAAGATGTTTGGAAGAAGCTGCAATTCTTGTTTCATCTGCTTCTGAGCAAAAAATAACAGTGACAGTTACTCTAACTTCCCCTGTTATGCGTGAATCCACTATTGATGGAAATGCTGCTGCAGGTAAGAAAAATTATGCATGAAGTTTTTTCATTTTTAATGAAAAATCACATTTAATTTACAGTTCTGCTTTCAGGCTATTAAATAGTTCTTTAAAAATTGGATTCATAAATAAATGTAGGGTAGAAATTTAAATTATTTTTGAATGGCTGCAACAATTCTTGCTGTTTAATTTAAAACATAATTACCATTAGCGTAGTATGCTTAGGATGTAATTAGGACAACAATGTATGTCTTACATACATTGTTCTATTAGAATTAGTTACTAGTAAATAAAGTGTGTGCGGTTTGTTACAGATTTGGAATCTTTTGTATAATGTATCATCCCAAGTGTCAACTTCGGTTCAAAATCGTTGTTGCTTGACCTCAAAAGTAGTGTTGATGGATACATATGATAACACAATATTTATCATGATATATATCCAATGATAATATTTACATTATGTAAAGTTTAAATCACTTTAAATTACTCTTGAATTACCTCATTGATTCACTTCTTAGTTTTTATAAAGACAAAGTAAGAAAAAGAAAAATTGCATTGTATCAAGTGTGAAAACAAGGTATGAATGACATTGAGAGTACAGACATCCCCATTGGGGGGCGGGGGGGATAGTGACTTTAACTTACTTTGCCGACAGTACGGTGTAACCCCGCTATTCGTACACAATTCATTCCAGGAGGCTGTACCAAATGTGAATTATTTTTTCACAAAAGTTACAATGTAAGTTGGATTAATCCGTTACAGTCCCACAGATGGTTGCTTAATTAATTGTATGGAAAACAAAAGTCCAGCCCTGTACTTGAAATTATATGTAAATAAAAATTTAACTGCACTTTACTGATACTGAGGTGACCTGATGGCATAAGTGGAATGATGAGAGAAGGGAAGAGATATTGACATTACTGTTTGGAAGAGGAATCGCCTTCCATAAAAACATCGGGTAACATCCCTTCAGGTGTTTTCTCCGTTTCTGCTGTTCTTTCTTTTTTCACTAGTAGAATCTTGGGTTTCTTTCTCTAAAAACCTGTCCAATGTCGTCTGCCTTTGATGATTTTTCAGAATTTTTCTAAAATGGTGAATAACATTGTCGTTGAACAACTTGATGCTCCTGTTGACCACAGCAGTGTTAGGATGCCATTTTCCCACTATTCTCTGTTTTCTCCTGGTGGTAACACAGCTCTTTAATTTCTGCAAAGGAAATGCTTTCCTTACTACTTTCCTCCTTTGAAGAAGAAAGTTCTTCAACCACCTCCTTTTGCTGCCCCCTTAAAAAAATTAAAATTGTCAGTAAAATCTCAAAAAGCATTAAATTGTTTTAAAAACCAAAACGCCAAACAAATTATTTCCAGACAAGTTCAAAATAAGCATAATTTCTCTCTCTCTCTCTCTCTTTTTTTTCTTAAAAAAAGAAAAACTGGCAAGTTAGCTGCCCCCTTTCGCCGTACGAATTGCGGGACAAGTACAAATGGCGAGTTGCATTTTACTTGAACAAGTTGGACGAATGCCGTGGTTCCACTGTAATGCACTTAACTGATAGTTCAATAACATTTTCGCTAAATATTCTAATATTAAACATGATGCCATTTAATGTCAATAGAAAGCTTCAAAATATGGTGTATCATGTTTCAAAATTGAAAATGTGTGTTATTGCATAAATCAGGGATGCACAAACTTTTTTGGGTGAAGGGCCAAAAAATTAGAAAGTATCAGGTTGGGGGCCAAAGTAACGTAATGTTTTATTCATAAAAATACAGGGTGTATTTCAGTTTTTATTTAGAGGTAGTATGTACAAATTACATGTATTAATAATTATTACTCTGAAATAGATTAATTAATAAAAGTTTTAAAAAGTTAAGGTAAATGAATTCAAACAAAATGAGGTATAAGATTTCTAAACAATTAATTGCACAACATTTATATATATCAATGAAGTGATTGGTCAAATGACAAAAAAGGAGGAATACTAAAGTTTTTTACAAAAATGTGTGCAAATTATGAAAATGAAACAAATGGAAAACAAAAAGGTAATTTAAACTTAGAAAAACACAGCATTATTCTCTAAATTATAACTTTCTTTATAATTTAGATAATTTTTCTTTGACATTTTATAATCTGAAATTTAAAATATATATTAAGAGTTAAAATAAGAAATTAATTAAAAGTGCGGATATAAATACAGACGAAATAAACACACATATATTAAATAGCAAAATCCAAATGCTATGAGTCTGTACATCACATTAAACCTTTGCGATTCAGAATTACTACTAGTCAATTTGGCTAGTAGAATTGTTTTTTTAACTAAACATTTACAAAATCTTATTAGTTAAATTGGCATAGTAACATTAAATTTATACATTACTACATGGACAACAAAAAAAGTTAAATTGATTAATTTATCAAAAATCAAAATATCATTATTTTCTTCCATGGCATATAATTAAATTTAAATCCTTTAATCACTAGTTTTCCTGCAGATTAGAAATTGATCTTTGTGAATTAATGTAAAAAAATTGTTATTTATTCATTCATTTCCTAAATACATATCAACAATAAACTTTTCCTAAATATATATCAACAATAAAATTTTTAAATTTTGATGATAAATTACACTTTATAAAGTAAAATAATTATTCATATTGCTATTATTAATTCTGAAAATTAATGTTTAATTAATAAATTTTCATTCATTATTACTACTAGTCAATTTGGCTAGTAGAATTGTTTTTTTAACTAACCATTTACAAAATCTTATTAGTTGAATTGGCATAGTAATACAGTACAGAACCTCTTATCCAAGAACCAGGGGAAAAAAAAAAAAAATTCGTGAATTTCCCGCCATTTTTGAAAAGTTTGAGTTTTTTTGCCCATTTTGTAAAAATACGATTTTTTAAAAATGCCTTTAAAAATATGCATTTTTCCGTTTAACAATTAGTCTAAAAACAACAACCGTAAACAACAGTGGCGGATCCAGAGGGGGGGGCACGGGGGCCCGTGCCCCCTCCAGACGCTTTAGGTAAGGACTAGAAAGAATTGACTTTCTTTTCTTCCTTTACGCTAAAAACGAGGAAAAAGAAACTATTTTGCAGATGGAGCGATAAAACTTCTATTCTATGTGACTTCTATTCTTTCAATTCTATGTGACAAACTGAGATAACTGGGTAATTGCTAAGACATTTTGCGAGCTGAAAATTTCGCGAATTATATATGAACAAAACCAAAAGTTAAAAAAAAGTGCTCAAGAAAATAAGTGCTTTCACAGTATATATTCCTTTATTATATATGTCCAGTTTTTAAAAAAAATGTGTTTTTTTGTATTTAATTAGGGAATAATTAATTAAAATTTTATTGATAATTTAAATTTAATAAATCAATTAAGTTTAATTAAATAATTGATTAAATTATATTTGGAAAGTAAAACGGATCACAGTTTCTGGAGTTGTGTCCCCCCCCCCCCTCTATTTTGTTTTTAAGCTGAAACCACGCACATCAGCCACATTGTGCCCCCCCCCCCCCCCCACACACACACACACACACAGAGAATTTTTTTCTGGATCCGCCACTGGTAAACAATTTAGTCTAAAAGCGATGTTTTTTTAAGGAAGGGGGTCGTCAACTTGCAGATGAAAGTTAGAAAAAAAAATCCAACGATACTTGAGAAAAATCAGACCCTTTCTCTATTTTATTTCGATAATTAATCATGAAAGAAATAAGTAATTAGATTTTTATACATTTATTTAATTGTCTCGTTAGTATTTGAAGACGAATTGCAACAAAAGTCGGAGTATACGAAAGTTCGGAAAATTTCTAATACGGCTGATTCGGGAATTTTCCGCAACAGCTGATCGTGTGAAAATTAAACCTCGTTTATTTTTGTTTTATATATTTTTTTATTTATTTAAGAGCTGCAATAAGGTAATAAGAATTTAAAATTGATATTAAGGCAACATAAATTGCAACTGTGAAAATGAATTCTTTATTAAAATCGAGTTCGCAAAAGCGAAGTCGTTTTACACCAAGTATGAATATTTGCGCGTTTCCGCATGTCAACGTGCTTTTTACATTTCGTTTTCCTCCTTTTTGAAATCATTTATTGCTGTAAAAATGATTGATGATCAGATTTTACGAAATTAATAATTTGATAAACAAGATGTCCGATTCGGAAAGCATCCAAATGGTGCTACACCCGAACGATGACAAAAAGCAAGATAGCGATGAAAACGAAAATAATGACATTTTGCCTGCTATGTCTAACGATCGTTGCTTTGAATCAACTAAAGAAATTATAGCAGGAATGGGACAAAATTCTTTTATAGACGAAATAATGCACATTATTTCGAATAAATTGGCTGTTCGAAAAATCCAGCAATCGAATTTTCGACCATTGTTCTGAAACTTTACATATAGCTCAGAACCAGATAACAATGCAATATTCTACCACTTTCATCATGATTTGATTAGTTTCTGAAGTATTTCCAATAAAATAAAATTAAATATGGCAATTAGTTCCGAAAATTGCGACCAAAATTCAGTAGTGGCGCTGCGATCGTATTTTTTTACTATGATTTTTCGTAAGTTTTTTTTAACAATTATTTTTTCTTTCGTATTTTTTTTTTAATTATAATTATTCTTTTTTATCAACTATATTAGCGGGCCAACTCAAAAGGCTCGGCGGGCCATAGTTTGTGCATCCCTGGCATAAATAATATTTCCCCATAATCATAAATAAATCCACATTAATTATGTAAGATATAATTTTTAACTAAGTTGTACCACAGACAACAGAAAGAGTAAATTTGCATGATTAATAAACTTTTTTTTTTTTATATTTGGAGTGGAAAGAAATTTCTTGTGATAGTACTAAAAAGTAAAAATTATTCTCATCTTTGCTTTTAATTAGTTATAAATGCTTTTTGATAAAATGTTATCAATCAAGTAGAATATATTCTGTATGATATTTTGTATTACATTGCAATTTAAAATATTGACTTTTATTGTTTCATCTTCCTCAATATTATTTCTCTACTGACAACACATAACTTACTTTTTTTAAGTGATATTACATTTGGTGTTTTTATGTTTCAGAGAACTCTATATATTTTTTTAATGTATAAAATTCAAGGCATTTTTGCAGAATTATTTAATTAAATGTACTTACTATTCTTTTTATATTAAAATAATGCTTGGAATATAACATAGGTAGAACATTAATAATTCAAGAAATTTTCTATATCAATCACAGTCATAGTATTTAAACTAACCATAAAATACCTTTGCTATGTAGTGAAGAATTTGCATAATTGTATTATTAAAGAAATGCTTAATAGTGTAGTTTTGAGCTAGTTGTATATAATGTAAATGGGCTTTTAGCAATATATAATATTACTGCTCATTTTATTTATGGCTTGAGGCATTCAATGAATTAATTGAATTTTATTAGTACTTTAAACTTACGATTAATTTACTATAGAAATAGCTTTATTGTTCAGTCATTCAAAAAAAGTTTATGAATTATGAAATTTGTAAAATGATTTCTCTCTCTTTCGTGAGTGTGTTTTGTTTCAATCAAATATGCATTTAACCTCTTGCATAACTGATGGAACACTAGAATATGTCAAGTAACCTATGTATTTTGTTTAGTTCCGCTTCGAAGTTTTCTAGGGGAACAACATCCTGAAGGTTGAATGCTGTGTGTGGCTGACCTGGAAGGATTTTTGATCACCCTGGGCAGCAGTTTTAATGTGCTGACTTTTCTTTAGATAACATTTACTTTTAGGGCTTTAAATGGGATTGAATTTTTTTCTACTTTGTATTTTTTAATAAACTTGACTCCCTTGCAAAGCTGCAATTTTTTAATGTTGATTAGACATTTTTATGTAGTGAAAAGTCTAGTTCATCATTCACATGAACAATTTCAATGTTATATAGCAAGGCACAGATTTGTTTATGCGTACAGCTTGTAATTAAAAGTCTTAGTTTACTACAGTTTAATTTAATTTACCATAGTTATTGGAGCATTTTTCTCCTACATGAATATTTTTAAACGTTGAGATATTCCGTAATATTAAATTTACTAGGGCTTCAGATATTAATTTTGAAACTATTTGTAGGTCACTCTTCTTCATTGGTAGCACTAGTTAAAAAAATGAATGCTTAATTTATGTGTTTAAATATTAATAGCTTAAATTGATTGATTAGTAAACATTTTCTTAAGTCTTTGTGGGACATTTAAGCAGTGATTGGTGCTTCATGCTTCAGAAAAGCAGCACATTACTGTCTCCCTTAGATCAAACACCCATTCCTTTCAGTCTCCTTGTGCTAATGTCAGTCTTCTATCATCTGGTTTTCTAGAGACTGTTAAAGACCCGCCGGATGTTCTGGACAGGCAGAAATGCCTGGACGCCTTGGCCGCCTTGAGACATGCCAAGTGGTTCCAGGTTTGCATTTTCTTTACTTTTCAGCCTTATGTATGTCTATGTGATGACAAGTACTGCGTGTTTCTTTGGTATTTGTAGTTTGCTCAAATGAGTTGTTAACCAAAAAAACTTAAATTAATGTGCATTTATTATCTGTTGTGTTTCAAACTTTTTATCAACATAAATTAACAATTATGCTCCTATTTTTGAAAAAGCCGATGCAATTCTTTAAGGCAAAAAAAAAAGTATACCTTTAGAAATGTACAAAATTTTCTGAAGTTTTTTTGGTATATTTATTAATTTCTATAAAATAAATTTCATTGGCTATTAATTTGCATATGTATATATTTACTTACTATTTTCTTGCGCAAGCATATTTTGTACTTTACTGGGTATGTTTATTTGAATTTTGAATTATCGTAGCAAAACATATCGGCAGTTTATTGTTGGTTTATCATTGGCAATCTGTTTGAAACATAGCTCTTAAACATCAAAAACTTAGTAGAACACCTTGCAAGTCCATGCTTGCTACACATGAGGCTGGAAAGTCGAAATGAAAGCTGATAAACCTCCGTGATAACCTGTAATTTGCTAATTGTTGAATCAAAATTATACAATATAATTTTCTGTAATTTATGTTAATGCAATATAATTTTTCAAATTATATTGTATTACTATTTTTCAAATAAATAAAATATAATCTATTTTAATAAGTTATACAGTAATTAATACAATATAATTTTTCTGTTGTGATTATGGATTGCTTTTTAAAGAAAATACTTCCATTTCCAAAGATTGAAATTTTGGCTGTATGTTGATATCCATAATCACATACAAATTTTAAATATGCAAATAATTGTTGCAAAATATTTACAAGACCTGATATATATGCAAGTTAACTATCAATTTTAAATGCTTGCTCTTTGTGATCAGGTAAATAATAAAATTCTGCCCACCTAAAAACTTATCTCAGATCTTGAAAAATAAATTGACTTCAGGCCAAATAACATTATCAGATTTAAAAACTACTACCTAACTTAGTTTTTGTGAATGAGTAGCCATTTAAAAACTAATAAGTTTTCATTTTGGACTCTCATGTTCTAATTTAAGGTGCAATGTATAATAATTCAATTAGTTTTCAGTTACTACAAATGTGTTAATATTCACAAAAAATGAAATATTGAAAGTTTTGCGAATGAGGAAAGTTGTTACGTAACGTTAAAGATATATCATTGCACATGAAATTATTTGCATATATATATGGTCAAAAGGCAGCAGACTGTAGTCTTCTAAAATTCGCTATAGAATTTGGCTCTGAAAAACGCATACCTGAATTTGCTATTTAGTCTAATTGTGTAAAAAAAAAAAGTCTCGAACAGTGAACTATAATTTCAATTGTTATAAAACTACAATCTTTTTACACCTTCCTTGAATACAGAACTTGATTTATCTATTAATATATATATATATATATATATGTATGTATGTTTATATATATATATATATATATATATATATTTATTTATTTTTTTTAATGTTTCCAAAAATAGCCTTTTTTCTTCCATTAGTTCACAACACTATCTGGTAAGAACTTAGCACTTTTCTATGTATTAAAATTACATAATAAGTCAACAGCTTTAGAGCTTTTTCCAGTGTTTCCATATTTCATGATCATGCAATTATATTTGTCCTACTTCAGATAGAAAATTTTAATGAAACTTTGAGTAAGAGATAAGCTAAGTATTTTTAATATACTCTTGTAAACCAACAGTAATACATTTTTGCTCTACTTGTTTTTCTGTTAAAAAATAAATAAATAAATAATTCATGAAAAAAGGAAAGCATAATTGAAATGAAATGAATTTTGTTTCATGTTATGATTAAAATTGTTAAAAGGTAAAATGTAAATTTATCACTAGCATTCGTTGTCTAAAACATTCTATGATATTTATATACAAGCTTCTGTATACTTTCTAGCAGGGTAAAAATCCAGATTTTGCTATGAATTAGGCACTAGTATAAAAAAGGTTCTATAATGTTGCGCAATAATTAGAAAACATGCACAGATTTAACATTATTATAAGTTATTCAAATAAGGGATGGGGAAAGTTAAATATTTTACTGCAGATGTAAGTGTTTAACTTAATCTTGTTCTTTGAGTATGTTTAAAATTGTTCGATAAAATGTTGTGCATTACTTTTACCCTTGCGCACTGAGATTACAGGGTTCACACTAGGGAAAAATACAAGGTGGGATTTTCCTCCTTGACCAAAATTTTAAGTGGGATTTTTAAAGTTTAAGCCAAAAAAAAATTTTTTTGAGTGAGATTTCAAAAAATATTGCAGGAATCGCGCGGCCTAGCGCGAACCCTGGATTATAGTTGTAGTATATTGCTAAATATAAGAAAACTTACCTCCCTTTCTATGATCTTTTGACCTGTTCTTATTTAATATCCATAAAACTACACAATTCAAGGTGTTAAGAGTTTTAAATGTTTTTGCTCAGAATTAAAAACAATACTTTTTATACTATTTATTTATTTATTTATTTATTTTTTTGATAAACATAAATCTTTAAAACAGAATAAGTAACATACTCAAAGCAATTCAGGTATGTATATTTTTAATTCTGTATTTTTTTTCTTTACCAATATTTATCTTTTATTAGGCTAGAGCAAGTGGTCTTCAATCATGTGTTATGGTCATTCGTATACTTCGAGATCTGTGCCAACGGGTTCCTACATGGAGCCGTCTGAATGGATGGGTTAGTTTTATGTTCTTCGTTGTACTAATTATTGTTGTGCAAATTTATCTGAAAAAAACTTTTTCTGATTTAGGATATTCTGCGAAACCTTTATTATCAGAGAACTTCATATTTTTATCGAGATATTTAGATCAAAGTTCCTTTCTCTAATTGCTTTATTCTTTCAGGCAATGGAACTTCTGGTTGAAAAAGTTTTAAGCAGCAGCGGACAGCCTTTGAGTCCTGGAGATGCCCTCCGTCGTGTGTTTGAAGCGATAGCATCTGGTATCCTGTTACCAGGTATATATTGGATATTGTAAAAATTTACTTTTGACTTTTTCGATGCACCTTTTTGATGCATCTTTGAATATTGTCCCTTTCATATGCTTGTTCAAAAAAATTTTTGGATTTCCTCCTTTTTCTCTACTCTCTAGCATTAGTTAGTCTGCTACCACTCTCATCTCTGTTCATCTTAGAGTTGGATTGCAAGTTGTGCCTTAATATATTTTGTTCTAAAATACATTAGTTATAAGTGTAATTAAATCATAGTGATGTAACATTAACAGGGGTGATTGTATTCCGGGTGTACCCCGGAGATCCGGGTTTTTCATATCCTCCTTCCTTGTTTTAAAAATCGCTGTTAGTCTTCAAAATTGAAAATGTAGCGGATGGAACCAAAAAATACGCCGAAAAGCGATAAACATTCTCTTAGTAGCAACCCTTTACGGAACAAGGGTTGTAACGGCATCAACCATCTTTGTTCTGAACACGATACCACGTCCCACATGCTTTCGTTGTTACGGATAATTAGACGTTGGCGCCATTTTGGAAAAAAATTTCTGGTGCCAATCCACGGGGTTGGCGATGTTTGCATTCCCGATGTAGACATCGCCGGAAACGGTAATTTTTCTCCTGGACTTTATTTTTATTCTTAAAGGAACGATAAAAAAAAAAATTTGGAATTTTTTTTTTTTTTGATTTAGTTATTTTTCCAATAAACATCGCAAAAATCTGAACCTATTTTCCGAACTTCATTTTTCTTGCATAATAACGCATTTTTATGCCCTTTTCCTGAAATCTGCGATGGACTTGGATTTTTTTTTTTCTCAACTTTTATTTCAAAAGTTGCAGATATTTGACAAATAAATGAAAAAATAATAACACTAAATAGAAAACGTATTTTCTGCAAAAATTTGGCAAAAAATATATAGTCATGGGAAATTCATTATGTTTTACTATAAATTACAATTTATTTGCAAAAAGTAAATGAATTAAATTTCAGGGTTTTTTACTTTGTCACAATCACCCCTGCATTAAGTAAAAAAGTTTTTTATAAATGTAGCAAAAGTTTGCTAAAATACTCCAGGATTTTTTTTTATTATTATTGTAACCAAATAGTATGCAATAACCTTTATAATTACATTGCTTTTTGTTGGATGATTGAATTGTTTTTTTATAGTTGTAATTTATTTTGTTACGTAAAATTTAGGAAGCTCTGGTTTGCTTGACCCATGTGAAAAAGATCCAACAGATGCTGCTGGCAATCTTACAAATCAAGAAAGAGAAGATATTACTGCTAGTGCCCAGGTACTCCAGAGTTTTGAACTCTTCATTTGTAGCTCTTTACTTTTTCAATGCAATGACCAAAGGATATGTTAAACTCGAAAATTCAACTTTTCTCAGTCGGACTTTTTAGTTGTATCAAGCTGTTTTAGTAGTGATAAAAAAAGTTTTTTTTTTTAACCCAGCCGATTTTTTTTTTTTTTTTTTCCATTTTAATTTAAAATTAAATGTTGTACCACAGTACTGCTTGGTTATTTTTACATTTCACGCTATTTTTATCCTACTTTCCCGTAAAAGTAAAAAAAAAAGTTTGGAAGAAGGCTTAAGGTACCTAAAGCTGATACCTAAGAAATGTCCCTAAATCTGACACCCTCAAATAAAAAAAAAAACTTACGTTTTTTTCAATTTAAAGATATTTAAGAAGTGATACCATTCAAAAAGAAAGAAAATCTTATTTTAAATATTTAGGGAATTGGTAATACTTTAAATGTGTTTTTATTTGAGGGTGTCAGCTTGAGGGCACTTTACCTTAATATATCATGAAAATAAAGAACAGTCGAATAAGTGGGAGTAATTTAATGAAGATTAAAGAATAAAAAATTTGAAAGTAGAGTTTTAAGATAGGAAATTGTCTAGCTGCCCCCCACCCCTCCCCCTCCAATAACTTTATTTCCATATTTGACTTTTTGATTTGAACAATTTTGAACAGTTCAAAAAATCTTGACATTAGCACCTAGGGAGAAAAAAAAAAACACAGGGCTCCCGCACATTTTAAGAGGGCCTTATTTGCTTTGAAAAAAATAAGGGTCCTTAAAGACCTTATTTCTTCTTTAAAATCCTTAAAAATTTCCCAAAAGCCTTAATTTTTTTTATGTTTTGAACTACCATGTGCATTTCTTTCCGCCATTTCGTTTTGAAGCTTGAACATGTCAATCAAAACAAGACTGCATACAATATTCTGATACTAGCAAAGAATGAAAGGGGGTGGGAATCGTTCTATTTTCTTTCTTCGGTAATGGGCAACCAATGAGCAATCAGGATCAGTTAAGAAATCAAGATAAGGGAAAGATTTTACATTAATTCTTAAAGATAAATTCAATTCGTAAAGTTGCAATTAAATAAAGTTTGGCTTTTTCTTCTAAAAGTACTAGGTACACATCTAAGATGTGGGGTGAGCTGTTCAATTACTTTCTTATTAAGTAGTGTAGTCATTTTATAATGACCTTACTATAAAATTTTGTAAGTTCTGAATATTGTAATGTGTATCTCGTTAATGTAAGTTTTAATTATAAAGGAAGTTATGGCTGTAACATATTGCAGCAAAATTCAACTTGTATACACAATTCATAGGTGTACAACTGTACATGTTTTATGTCAGTGAAGTTATTTTATTGGTAAAAATCCCATCTGGCACAAAAAAATTTTGAGTGTGCCAGTATCAAGAAGTCTTACCTTAAGTCAATTTTTTAGCAGTATCAAAAAATGGAGGAAATAGCCTTAAAAAGGCCTTATTTTTAATAAGCAAAAAGGCGTTATTTCCAGCGGCAAATATTGAGTGGAAACCCTGAAAATAAATAGTGTAAACCCTGGACATAAGATCCAAATCTCTTTGAACAAGCTCATTCGAAGGAGCTCTCAACGTGAACTTTTTTTGATTTGAGCAATTTTTTGTACGATTTTGTACAGTTAAAAAATAACTTTACATTAATGCCAAAGGGGAAATTTAATATATAAATCATCTGAAAGACTAGTTTGCTTGGAACAAACTTTATCTGAAGGATCTTATGACATAGAACGTGCACAGATACAAAGTTCATCCAGAACTAAACGAGCCTTTTTTTCCATGAAATTTTATGATGTGGATTTTTCAGAATATTTATTAATAAATTAATGAGTGAAGGAATGAGTAAATATGTTTTTACCCATTTAATACGACGATTTTTTCGAACGTGGTCCCCCAAGAGCGAAACATTTTTAATTAAAGAAAACATATTTACTATGGAAATCACCCAATTCATAAGTGAATTCACATAAATAAGATTGTTGCACACCGTACAATTTTCCTGTATGTTACAGATTTCATTAGTTCAAGAAAGTTCTTATTTCAGTCATTAGTTTACTCAGAATAACTGATAATTTCATGTTACTGTTATTACACACACGGTGTGTGCAATTCATCACATGGCATACCTACTAACATTCATTGATTCAGAGTAAAATTAGGGCATTTTTCAAGCTATTTCTCGTTGGTCCCGATTCCCCCCCCCCCCCCCCCCCCATTTCAATATATGGTTTTATCAGCTTTTGTAAAAACTCGCTCCTTTATATTTACTCTGTTTTTACCTCTTAGACTTCAATCCTTTCGTGCTCGCTATTATTTTCAGCCCTTGCTCAGCATTTCCGAATTGCCTCTTTTTTACCCTTTTTAATCAATGACACCTGTGAAATACCGAACAAGGGCCTCCCTTCCCGTTCTCCTTGAAATGAAAAATACTGAATTCAGGGGTGATTTTATTCCAGGTGTCCCCCAGAATAAAATCCGTGCATTTGAGAGAGAGGACTGAATAACTAAATAACACACATACATTGAGTAGTTGAAATTTACTGAATAGGTTGCCTAACATTTTGAGAAAATACTTATTTTTTTATTAATTGATTTCTTTTTATATAAAAGGGAAATATTTTCTTTCCAATTATTTAAAAGAAATATTTAAAATATATCTGAGTCTAAGCCATTTGATATAGAAGTATTAGTTGATGTTAGAAAATTAATGTTGTCACATGCTGAAAGTAGGCTGATTTCGGTTTAGAAGAATTTGTTTATTTTGCATTGTAGTGTCTTTTTCTTGAAAAAGTTGACCCTTTTTCCATAAATTAATCATTTCCGTCATTAATTTAGAGCATAAAACCTGCTACAGGCCCTGATATCAAAAAAATAACAAAGTTAAATTGAAGATGGATGGAAATTTTTCTTTTTTTTTTTTAAATTGAAAATAGGGTTTTGACGTTGAAAAAAATGTCTGTCGGTCTGTCAATGGTAAATGTACTAACAATTATATTTTTCAGATTCAATGAATTTTTACAGTGAAAGTATACTTCTGTATAGTTGCTTTTTCCTGATGTATTGTTTCTTTTCCAATAGCATGCTTTGAGGTTGATAGCATTTCGACAAATTCATAAAGTGTTGGGTATGGATCCTATGCCACCACCAAAATTTGTACGTGGTGCAATTCCAAGGAAGCGTAGACGTGATAATAGCACCAGTGAAGGAAATGACTCTGAAGGTAGGTTTTGAAAACTCTACCACTGATTGCTAAAATTGTTTTAATTTTCCTGTCCCCCCCTTCAGCTTTGAAGCTGTTCATGTTGCATTTCCCAATATATTCAAAAAATATTTTAATTTTTACTGTCTTGCATGAAGTAAAGGAAGGAAGTCCTATTATTCACAAAACAAATTCTCACCCGAATGTCAACCTATGTTCCGATTTTTATCTCCCATCAATAAATTTTGACATTTTTTTCTTGACATCCATCACCAAAATAATCATTTTGACCATCCCCGTGTCCGTTTTGACGAGTTTTGTCATGACATGTATCTTCGAGTATCAGGAGTAATTGACAAAATTGCTACACAGGAAATTTGGAAAATTATTCAAATACAGGGATTTTTCTAATTTACTTTGCAAACTAGAAAAAATCAGGGTAAA
This sequence comes from Octonoba sinensis, assembly GCA_038502835.1. Classification (NCBI taxonomy): domain Eukaryota; kingdom Metazoa; phylum Arthropoda; class Arachnida; order Araneae; family Uloboridae; genus Octonoba; species Octonoba sinensis. The sequence continues at coordinate 71,620,488 of CM076604.1, forward strand.
TCAAAAGTGATTCTTAGCAAATGTAGCATTTAAAATTAAGGTGTTTTGTCCGAAAGTTTGAAGCATCTTTTCTTGCATATTCACTGACCCACCCCCCACCCCCTCCCCTGTTTGTAACTCATTTTCACATATCCCAATCCAGAAGACCTTTTGACAAAAGAAAAAAAAATCAGAATTTGTTTTCTTTTATATTATATACATTTTTTCAAATAAATCTTTATTTAAAAAAAAAAGCCATAAAATTCCTCCCCAGGAAAAAGTCTGAATTCAGCATTGCTAATTACCTAAAATCCTGTGTATGAATACTTTTCTCCACCAGACCCCTACCTGTTAGCCGAGGCCTTAGGATTGCTTACGCACGGGGAGAGGTAGTGGGGTCTACGGATTTTACATGCACATATCCCCAAGTATACATGGTGGTCTTCAGTGGGTATCGAACGCGCGACCTTCCAGGTGGAAGTCCGACGTGCCTACCACTAGGCTACCATGGCCCTTGTGTATGAATACTTGTTTCTTGTTATTCTATTTGATGTAAAGACGTTGAAAACTCGGGGAATTATTTTTGGACATTCGTGTAGCAACCGGAATGTGCTCCTGTTATACACTGATATCTTTCGTTGCGACCAAAAAAAAAAAATAATTTACTCTAAATTATTGAAGGTGATGTCAGTAGTAATTAATTATGATTATTGCAGACCTCTGAAAATGCAATTCTAAAATTAATTTACAGGGGTCACAATGCTTTTCTATTTGCAAAACCTCCTTCTTTTCCTACATTTTTGCCTTTTTACCCATATTTCCTATATTTTTCCAAAATCGGCAGTTATTTGTTTCCAATTAGCAATCCCGGAAGTAAAAACATTTTAAAATATCTGTGCAAGGTCTCTGCCCCTGTGCCAAACTACTTTGCTCAAAAAGGCAGACAGTTTGGCTATATTAATCTTATCAAATCTTGTCAGCACAGATTTTTTCCATGTAAATTTTTAAATGAAGATAAATATTTGTTTTGCATAAAAATCCTCTTTTCTTTCACTAATAATACCCTCATAAAATGAAGCTTAAAGCTTCATTTTAAAGTTACTTTAAAAGTGTATATATTTATTTATCTTCTGTTTTTCAGGAGCAAATGGCAAGAAGGATAAAAAAGATGAAGTAAAAGTGGAGAAAATGGAAACATCAGATTCTAAACCATGAGAAAAACTAAGTGAAGCATTTTGTTTAGAGTTTTCATTGGAATGAACTTTTATTTCTGCATCTCTAAGCCGGTGTTTTATGCACACCTACTAAATTTTCAGTAATTGACCTTGCATATAAATGCTGCAATTTTCATGTAGATTATGTTTCATTTTCATCACCTCATATTGTATTTCCACTAGGTGTTTAATTTACACAAACTTTAATATCATTCAAAATTTTCTCATTTGGAAATTGTGGATTTATTTTATATGTGGTCCTAATGAAATAGCAACCTTAGATATGCATTTAAAAAAATTTCAGTGTATCAGTGCTGTAAAGTTCTGTTTTCATTAAGTATGTTACCTCAAGTGATTTTTGTTATGGTTTAGACCTATTATGAAACTACTTTTGTCAATAAAATGTATGTATTTGCCTTGTTAACTTGTTTGCTTAGTTTTTGCTAGCATCCTTTACATTTGACTTATTTGAAACACTTGTCTAATTCTTCAGAACGCTTCACTAATTCTTCAAAACGCTTAAAATACTTGAAATAAAGAATGAAACTGTTAAATAATATATTTAAATTTGGAAAAGTCAGAAAACAAAAATCATTAACAATGCACAAGTTTTGGCTTCATCATGGCAATTTTTTTTTTTTTTTTTCCCCTGTTTTACCCATTCATCAAATAACTTGATCCCAAGCCAGAAGATCCTGTTAAATATCGGCAATTAATCGCAAATAAAGAATTAATAAAATTAAAAATTAATTTAAAAATCACCTATTTCATTTTGTATTTCAGTAGGCATATTAAATTCTCATGCTATAGAGAGATTAAGAGCTTTTCCTATTTCATTTACACAGTTCAACTTTTTGACATACTTTCATCCTAAAGTGTTTAATCTTTCTTTGATCTCAAGTTTTTTCTGGAGCTATTTCCTAATAGAATTAAATGATTTTTTAATCTTTAAAAAATGCATAATTTTCTTAATAAAATTTAAGTATTTCAAAAAAGAAGCTTGAAAGTTATGCATGTTAACATTCTTCCTTCAAGCACAATCACTCTTTCATCCCGTCAAATATTTATTAATTATTTATGTTGAATACCATTAAATTCAGTTTATTAGAAGCAAAATCAAGAGAAATGCTTTGCTTGTTGAAAATTAAAGTAGTAAGAAGTGACAAGTGGTTAAAAAACGAAATTTGTCTTTCCCTACAACTAATGAAACTAATTTGATATTTTATTTTTGTGCTGCAAAATTTTTTCACTGCTGTAACAATGCCTCTTCTTCAAAATAGCAAAATTAAATTTTTAAAAATTTCATTTGCTGTGGATTTTCTTATATCTAATTATTTTAGTGCAGCATTCATTTGTATTTTAAATAGGTCTGCTTTTTATCTTTATGCATAATTTGCAAAGTATTCAATCGGGGGAAATTTTCTGAAAAATCTGCATAAATATTTTCTGTGGTTGGCGAGCGATAGCCCCCTAGTAACCTTGAATACAAATACAAAAGTGACGACCAGTAACAAGCACACAGGGCCCAGCTAGGCTGGTCCTAGACTATTTAACAGTCCCCAATGGACATCAATAGCTTTCTAAGTTTTTACCCTACTGCAATAAACAGTTGCTTCCGGTAAACTATTCCAACTGCCTACAACCCTATTGAAGTAGTAATTTTTCCTAATTTCAAGATTAGCCTGAGATTTGGAAAGCTTAAAACACCTCTGGGTTCTACTTTCAGCACATAACTGTAGCCCATCAAAATTTCCCATTGTAATGAATTTAAACAACTAAATCATGTCCCCTTTAACTCTCCTTTGCTTAAGACTATACATATTGACCTCATAATCTAAGTCTGAAAGACCACTTATCAAGTAGAGACCTCTTTTGCAATAAGGTAATATCCTTTTTTAGGTAAGAAGACCATAACTGAACAGCATACTCAAAATGAGGTCTTAATTTTCTCACCTGTAAGTTTTTAACTCGAATTGAAAAGTTTATAGTCTATCAAAATGATATGGAACAGACCGTTCATAAAGACTGAATGTTGTGATTATCGTTTCTACAACGGTCGACGATAAATATTACCTTTTTTTTTTTTTTAATATAGCGATTATATTACTTTTTAGTGAAAGCAAGGGTGCAATGGGGCGGTCATAGGGGTCATGTCTCCGCCCCCCCTAGACCTGACCCAAGATATCGAAAATAGACGCAGTTCAATTTCAAAAAAATTCATAGGGAGCGCCAGTGGACTGTCCATTTTGCTTGCATGATACAATTACAGCAGGGTTATAATTAGAAATGTACCATACCTGCCAACTCTACTAGTTTTTCCAGGAGACTCCTGGATTTTAACCTATTCTCCTGGTTTTTATAAGATTTCCGAAGACCCCCAAAAGTAGAGAATTTTATGAAAAAAATAACTAAATTTAATTTAAAAAGCCATTGGTTACCTATAGATAATTTCTTCAACAAATGAATTCACATAAGAAACTTAAGTTTTAAACATTATAAACTCAATTATAACTTTAGAGGAGTGACCATTTTGTTAGCTATCCAGGGAAAAATATCAGATAAGGATCTTATGAGTGGTTGTAATTTAAGTAATTGTTAAAAGACTCTCTAATTTCCCCGAAAAAAATGAAAAATTCACGCAAAGTCGCAGTGTGTCTCAATCTACTGGATGGTTTCCTCAGAATGCTGGCAGGTATGCGTAACGAATATTCGGTATTCGGCCCTTTAGTCGAATAGGGATTTCATATTCTAGCTCAATATTCGCCCTGCCCGAACAGTTTTTTTTCTAATGGGCTGCGTAGTATTGGTTCTTAACCATTGCACACCTAGTGTCATATAGGTGATTCTGAGCAGAAAAAAAATTACGGAAAAAGTAGGCACCGTTCAATTTAAATAAAAAATTATGCACCTGGGTTGATCACGTCCCCCCCCCCCCCCTCTCCTCCGACACACAATGCATACAAATATATATCTGTGTGTGTGTAGGGTGCGAGGAGACATTGACGGCAGCGCCATAAGACGGAAAGCGAGTAGTTTGGTGTGAGACTCTGTTCTAAGTGGACGTATAAGCGCTGTGTGTGCTTGAGTGTGGTGATGTTCGCAGTAGAAGTTTTTTTTTTTTTTTTCCTTCAGGAAATTAAATGAAAGTCTAGTATTGAATGGTTTTGTTAAATACAAAATATTTTGCTTGCCTGAAAGTAGAGAGAAAAGCATAAAGAATTCCTCAAAGAAACCCTAACATTATTAAACTTTAAAAGTTTTCTGGAAACCGATTTTTTTTTAAAAATGTGATTTAAATTTTGGAACAGGTGCTCTAAAATTTTCGGAAATGTCAGAGAATTTTGGATCAGAATCACCCATACCTATTGCGTTCCCACAGATTGGTACCAACACCAACTCTTTCACCGTCACCACAATGAGTGTGGTACCATTGCCGCAATTTTTGACGCTCGATTTTCCTCTAGGTGGCGGCACCTGAACTCTAATTGATGCAGTCTGCACTAGGAATTTAATTTAGCCAAGAGTGTCCACGCCAAACGGATACTCAAGGGATCTCTAACATGGATGCAGACAATTTTCTGCATCTTTGAAATCCACTGACTTGGCCCAGGTTTGAACCTACGATGTTGGGCGTACGAGGCCTGCGCCTTACCACTACGTTACCCTGTCGTCGATATTCGCCCTGGCCGAATAGTTGACGAAATCATATTCAGCCTGACCGAAAAAAAATATTGATTAGACTATTCGGCCAAATATAAGCATGTTAATTGTTTTATGCAATTATTCGGGTACACATAAGTTTTTTTTTTTTTTGATAAATTGTATTCAATGTCCACAGGTAATGAAATCAAGGAAAAGTCACGAATTTGGAAATCGGTCACGAAAGTAACGAAAATGTCACAAACATTTTCCATCCAATGAGACTGGTCCCCCACACACAGAAGACATTGGATAGCCGATCCGTTATTTTACAGGTTTTTAAACATCCGGAATCCGATACGACACGTCAAATTTGATTATTAAAATTTAATTGATTGAAACGTTTTGGATAATTTGATGATTTAGAAACCTATACTACGAATTTGGAAGCTGTTGAAGGTTTAAAGATACATATAGAATTTACAAGTTTCAGACAACGTTAGCCGGATATCTGATATCTGGCAGAATCAATAACCGATGTATCAACGAACGGTCCCGAAAAGTCATGAAATTTCACTTTTGAAAATCTGTAGAGTAGAAATCCTGTCAATGCTTTTTCATGAATATTGTGTATTTGTAAGAGCTAATGTTCACTATGAGGGACAAAATTATGCTTTCATTTTGCTGTTGTTAGCAAATGGGGACTTTGTAGAAATAGACTGGTTTAAGAGAAATTTTCTGGTTTAGAAATAGACTGGTGATAGCGCGTCAGGTAAGGGAGAAATGTGAAAAGCCTAGAACATATCATGAATAAGCTTTAAGCTATTGTTAGGGTTAAAGGCATTAAATTTAAGTAAGAGATCAGGCAAATTCTCATGTTAAAATTAGGGGTGTAACGAATATTCGGCCGCTATTCGGTATTCGGCCTTTTGGCCGAATATTCAATTCATGACACAAGCCGAATACTCGGTAAGATGAAATTCGGCCTGGCCGAATATTGATGGACTATTCGGCCTAATAGTTCTGCTACAGTGTGCCTTGAATGTATCATGAATATTAAGATAGCATAAGTTCTTGGGGTTTCAGAAAGTAAAAGTATATTCCAGTTTATTTAAAAATAGGTATGTAAAAAAGAACTCCATAAACTAAAAATATTCTTTTATAACTTTTAAAATACCTTCATAAAACTATTTTGTGCAAAGTAAAAAGTTCACTGAGCAATTGTATTTCTTTAACCCTTTACATTCGAGGCCTTTTTCGCTTGCGCGAACCAGCAACTCGAGACGATTTCGGCCAAATTCGACAAACACTTTACAAGTGTTTTAAAAACATTTAAAAAACAAACAAACGTTTACAAATAATAAAATTTCACTGTTTATTCATTTATATGTCGCAGCAAACTTTGATAAATATTACACAATGTCATTAGTTAATCGGCGCCGCTCGAGTGCGTAGGGTTAATCTGAATTAAATAATTAGTAAAATATTGATAATGCTTACATTAAAACTTTTCATTTCTATTCCACTTGGAGGAGAAATTCTCAGTTTTATTGCATTCAAAATAATACAGAAAACACATTAATTTAAGATAGTTTTAGAATATTAGCAAACAGAATTAAATCATACATCATAAATTTACGTATGGAATTGGCCTTTGTGATTACTTTTAAATTTGACAACTTATTTCTATTTCAATGATTTTCAAGAAATTTTAATATTCGGCTATTCGGCCAAATCACTATTCGTTACATCCCTAGTTAAAATACATCAATAATTTCTTAAAATCCATCAAATACATGACAATGGTATTTTTTAAATTTGAATTAAATTTTTACTGAAATGAAATGCAAATGCTTACATTAAATATAAGGTAAGTCATTTGCCTTCCACGTATGGATGAGATTATGATTTTTACTGCATTCAAAGCAATACAGAAAATACATTACCTTAAGATATTTTAAACAAATCTAATTAAAACATAGAAAAATGCTTAAAAAATAATGCGTGGAACTTTTTACTGACTTTGGGATTACGTTTAAATTTAACAAATGCTTTCAATTACAATGCATTTTGAAAAGTTTTATTATTCGTCTTCGACCAAGTACAAATAACCGAATATTCGGCCTTGGAGAAATGGTCGAATATATAGTATTCGCCAAACCACTATTCGTTACATCCACTAGCATAGATAAGAGGGGTGAGGATAAAAACCCCCCTGAAATGGTGAAGATTGCCTAGAATTGTTTCCAATTTTTCCTGTAAAATAATGAAATTAGCTCACTTCTCCCGAAGAACCCCCCCCCCCCCCCTGAAATGGTGAAGATTCTCTAGAATTTGACCAGTTTTTCCTGTAAACAATGAAATTAGCTCACTTCTCCCAAAGACCCCACTGCCTTTCCCCAAATCCGGGTCTAGCTTCGCCACTGGTTACATCCCTAGTTATAATGCTAATTATATTTCCTTCTGATGATTGTGCTTCCTTTCGATATTGATACTAATAATAAAGGACTAAAATTAGTGTGGGGAGAATAATAATAGGAGGAGGGGGAACAGAACCCCCTTTTGTTTAAAGCATGCCAGAGTTTTGTTGGATTCGCCCTCTTCAAGTAAAGTTACTTGTGCTTGGGTGCATAAGAACCTCTATTTGTACTAACGAAGGAAATTTAAATAATGGTCATGACCAGAATTATAAACAATCCTCATCCGAAACTAACTTTAGTTACATGACGTACTCTGGAAACATTTAACACCCTGTGCTCTACACTTATCTTCAAAACAGATTTTTATATGCGAATAAAACGATGTTCTTTTAACTATATTTTTATACGATCATAAACTGGTCAATGACTGCTTTTAATTTGTACGTAAAAATGTATTACCACACGTTCTCGATACGTTTTCTACAATGCATGAAACGTGCCGCTTTTTTTTTTCTTATCTGAAATGCCTTTATTCCAATGAAAAAAGGAAGAAAATAAATACGGCAATGCCCCTTTTCAATCTGCCGTACTAGCAAAAAAAGTATGAAAAACAACTTTTCTACCCTACGGCTAATGAAGGTTAGATTGAGACATCAAGACTCCATGACGGGTTGCTGATGACGTGGACCGGCGTTTAAATGAACCTTCGGGATGGGCCGCCGCCGAATTCACGATTCCAGCCTCTTCTCTGCCAAGGTCAGGCAGGTTTCGCGTTCTCCGAAAAACAAGGATGGAAACCAGTGCCGTTCCTTTTCGAACTTTATTATTTTCTTCTCTGCACAATTCTTTTCTGTTTCACCTGACGGAAAATGAAAGGAACGGATGATGTTTACAGAAAAGTGGGAAAACTTTGATGTAACTGAAACGAGAGAAATGGGTTTAAAGAGGGATTCAGGCACCATAAGACCACAGTCAAGAAGTACCAAAAATTCAAACAGTAATGAATGAAAAAATATTAACAGCAAAAAAGTTACGGGGAAAAAATAAACGTTGAGTGTAACCCAAACGGAAGACTATCTTGTGCACTTAGGGACCATTCATAAAATGTCACGCTTTTTTCTGATATATTTGACCCCCCTCCTCCCCTTTGTCACAAAATGTCACACTTCAACGAACAATCTACCCCCTTTGTCACATGTCATGCTGTGTTCTATAAGCCTGATGTCACACTTCTTGTTACCCCCTCCCCTCCCCTGTCACACTTTGTCACAATTTCACGAACTCCCCTCCCCCTGCCCCCTCGAAGCGTGACATCATTTATGAATGATCCCTTATGTTTGGCAAAAAAAAGGTGCCGAACAGGAGGTAGCCCTATGGGGACCTAGAACCGTATCAGTGCGGGTTCCGAACCCCTAATGCAACGTTTTCTTTGATGCATGGAACCTTTTTTAAGGGCAATTTTTGTCGCAGAATCCTTGTTTTGTTTTGTTATTTTAATTGCATTGTATTAATGCAACATTTTGAAAATAAATAATTTGCAATATAAATGAAATTTGCTTCAAAATAAATTCATTGCCCTTGAAAAGTACATTAAAGAATTATCAGTTAAAGCAAAGCTTCTAAATGATAACTTCAAATATTATATTAAAATAAGATTTTAAAAGTTGAAAGTTGAATGAGGTGAGTGGTACTGATTTTTATGACAGCAGATACTTAAATTTTCTGTCTGTACATAAGCTGAAAACAGTTTCGAAAAACATATGTAGTTTGCATGTCATTGAAAGGATAGATATGCTTTAATGTGTAATAGTTTTCTAATTAAAAATTGCTTCGAGCAAGCTGTCTGTCAGTACTGCTTACGCCAACATAATTACTGCAATGTAAATAAATAATTGCTGTGAAAAGTCATAATGCTTAATGAGTGTTAAATATCGCTTTTTTAATTATGAAATATATGTTAAACTACATTTTGAAAAAGCATTGCTTTGTTATGACAAGATTAATCCCTTCCTTCTCGCTCCCGTCAAAATCACGGGCTGGCGTTTTCAAAAGTAGCGCACCGAAACATGAAAATGAAAAATCCATTCCTCAATCCCGATTTTTTTTTCTTTTCTTACATACCAGATGATAGTATCAAACTATTTATAGCATAATTGGAGATTAAACATCTTTTTATTGTTTTTCTTGAATAGAATAGACGCTTCTGTTCTCATGAAAATTATCCGACGGTTAAGGAGTTAAGGATGATTCATAAATGATGTCATGCTTCGAGGGGGGAAGGGGGTTCGTGAAATTGTGACAAGAGGAGGGGTCAAATATGTAAGGAAAAAGTGTGACATCATTTATGAACGGCCCCTTAATGTTGTTCAGATCGAATCAGATTCAGAATTGAAGTTTGAACTAACCCATACAAATACAAAATATACACTGCGTAGGTTTCTTTATATTTTCGCGGCTTCTCGATTGGTTCCTGGCATTGAAATTCGGAGCAATATTCCTTGCGCCTTGTCATGTAGATCGATTCTGTATTGCAATTTTTTTCAATTATGCCTCGGTTTTGAACCAAGATATTTTGTGACCATTGTATTGTGACCATCGATAATTTTCTCGTACATTTCAGGCTTTTTTCTAGGGCGGAAATTTATGTCTCGGAATGAAACGGTATGGCTGGCTGTCCCACGGATTAAGGCCCCTGGTGGTGGTGCGAGACGGTATTGCGATGTTGCGATCGCCCATTTCTCCCATGCTTTGTGCCACCTCTGGTTCTTTTGGCTTGAAAGATTTGGCTAAAAATGATCGTTCTACTCATTCGTTTTCCCTTCCTCTTGAAATGGGGACCCTATCTTGTAAAAAAAAAAAAAACTCTTTTCAGACAGGAGCAAAAAATGTTCTGGTGAAATTCTGGAATGAAACTTATCTGTGCTTACTCGGGTATGTTAAGATCCGTAATATATTTCAGAAGGGATTGTTTTTGTTGAATTCGCCGAACTGTATCACACTTTTCCCCGAAGAAACGCTTCATTCATAGCAGAGTTCTTGCCAGACCCGTCCTTTCAAAATTTTCCGGGGGGGGGGGGGGGGCAAAGGGTATAAATTCAATGTATATTGCATTTTTAAAAAACAACGAAATACATGAACATACATATAAATACATTATATTACCCAAGGCAAGGGGGGATTGACTGGTCTGGTTCTTGCTCGTTTAACTCGTCGATAAAAAGGAATCGAAATTTATGAGTTCACAAAATACCCTCTCCACTCTTCTCGCCATTTCTGCAAATTCTCCCAACCGATTTATTTTCTACGCTTTGTGAGAAAGATCCGCCCTTCGCTTTTTGACCTATCTACATTTCGTGCGGTATTTATCATTCTCAGAAGCCGTAAAATACCTTCTCGAAGAAGCTATTTCCGACGGATTTTCTGAGCGAAAAACTTAAATGATCACCGAAATTCTCAAAGGAGGCCGACACCGTTTCATTGGACGACTCCTTTTCGGGCCGTCGATCCCTCCTTCCTCATATTAATGACATCCTGAAGTTTATGAAGACATAGGCTTATTCGTAATCACTTCTAAGTCGCGAGGAAACGTTTTTCTACCATTTATTACAAAATAAACATTCTCGGACTATGTAAGCCCTGAAGACATTATGTAGTAAAATCTGCTTGAAAAGAATGGAGAAAATGGATTTTTCGGAACAATAAATTCGCTCACATTTGGTACATTTTTCATATAATTTGCAAGCTATTTCTAATTATCTTTAAATTACTATTAAAATATTGACCGGATCCTGTATCCAAGAAAAAATGTATTTAAATGTTAACCCACAACATTGTTGTAAATATACAAGTAAAATAATTACAAATGCAAAAAAAAAAAGAAATAGTGTGATTGTTGGCGTCCGACCACAGGTTCCACGGATTGTGCTGAATTTTATTTCGTTCTGGTTCGAATCCGTTTTTAATGGTTTGGCCCCGGCAGTGGACCACCAATTGTTTCGAATGCTGATTTTTAGGGATAATTGCAACAATGACTGCGATTATCCCTGTGGGTTAAAATAATCACAAGCCTTTTTTTTTTTCAACTGGTGAAATTATTGGAGTTAGTCTCTTGGCAAATAACAGCTCTTCTTTTTTTGAATAGGTTCTTTACTTAGAATAACAGGTAAAAAAAAAACTCAGGGTTCCCACTCTTTTTTTATAACTAAAAATAAGCACTTTCTAAGACTTTCTAAGACTTTTCAAAGTCATTTTCTAAGACTTTGAATAAATTATTGTGGAGCACATACAATGCAATTTAATGGATGAAAATCCATTTCGATCAAGTTGAATGTTCTTGCAGATAAGTTAAACTTAAAATTTTAATATATAAGTGTATCTTCCCAAAAATTATACATAAAAACATAAACCCAATCTCACTTTTACAAATATGCATATTGTGTATATATTATACATATAAGTAATATGTAAAGAAATATTAGAATAGAGATATCAAGAAAAATGGAAACTTACCACAATCTTCAACGTTTAAACACTAAAAAATCTTAACTTAATACTTAATGATATTACTTGACTGCAAGACTTATTTTGTTTGTACGCCTGTTTTTTTTTTCGTTTTTTAATTATCAAAAAAATATTTAAGAAACAGAACTAATATTTGCATGAGAGTCATTCCTTGGTGACCATGTTATTGTTATTTTTTTCTGAAATGGATCTAAATTATTATAATAATAAAGTAAAATAACACTACCGTCACATGCTGTCAGGCATTAGAAGCTTGGCGGGTGGGGGGGGGGGGGGGGTATTTAAAAAATGTGACTGATGTTACTTTTGCCAGTCACCAGTAAGCTTTTTAAATCCCCTCAATTTCACACATAAAATCTTATGCCAAAAAAGAAGTGGGGTACCATTATTATAACTCCATGTAATAATTTCAATCAATTTCAGAAAAAATAGGCAATTTTAAAAGTTAGAAACAATTAAATTTTAATGTCAGTGGAATTACCCATGAACTTTAACTTTTTGATCCAAGGTTAAAAAAAATCTGCAATCATATGAAAGAAAAATAAAAGTGGTGAGGGTTAGTTAAAAACTTGATGAATGAATAAATGGTCAATTAAAAGCACATCAAAAGCTTTGCGGATAATAACTTAAGAAACACTTACATTTCAATTCAATTCTTTTTCTTTTTCAGAAATCTTAATGTCTAATTCTTTAACTTCAGATGCTTTTTCTTTTTTCCCTACGAAGTGAATTGTCTTTCATAAAAAGTGAAATGTTTTTGGATGACTCTGCCTTATTACACAGTTCTTCTGCTGAATTTTCCATAACTGTGACATCAGCTTGAACTTGAATAAAAGCTTTTTTTAATTTTAAATAATTTAACTCTTTTCTTTTTTTATTGTCATCAGATTTTTTTTTTTTTTTTTTTTGCTCTTCCAAATGGAGTATATATTTTTGCCTTGAAGAAGAGACAAACTTTCGGGTCATTCCATATCAAATCATCCAGCCACAAATGAAAATGAAACCCATGGTCTCAGATTCTTATGATTTTTTTTTTGTTATTTGTTCATTTTACTATCACGATTACCCTTGCAATTTTTTTTTCTTGCTATCTTTAATACTTTTTGAGATATCAATTTTCTGGAACAGATTTAAAGAGACGTCTTTGCTTTACGGGCAAATTTTGTGCTGGCGACGTAGTTCAACAAGAAATTCATAAGTTAGCCAATTTTCATGATATCACAAAAAAAAATTCAGTAAAATGTTTAGAATAACTTATAAAATTAGACAAAAATGCATTTAAACAAATATGTATTAAATGGTGCAGTTAGTATTAGCCCAAACTTGGATTCCATATATTTTGAAGAAAAAACGGGAAATTTTTTAAAACAGCAATAAAACTAAAAGGCACTGCAGTAATCAAAATATATATATATATTTTAAATAATCCTCTAAGTATAAACTAAAAGGTTCTTAAATAAAATTGGTGTCCTTTTTACTGCCAATATATTTAATTTCACAGTAAACAATTTAAAAGTATGTACAAAATATCTTTCACAACATTACAAGTTTTCGCTTCTTATTGTAAAATACTAATTGCTTTAAAATCATAAAATACAGACAATATAATGCAAAATAAGATTATTTTTACAAGAAATAAGTTCGTAATTTAATGTTTATAAAGTTTAAAAAAAAAGCAACATAAAATTGAGGAAGAAAAAGAAGTCACTGAATCATGATTTTTTAAAGTATCTAAACATAATGCAGGCTCATTTCCTACTTACAAACTGTGACATACCAAATGACCAAAAGTAACTTTTATTTTTAAAATAAAACTATTTTAAATAAAAATTTGTGTGAAACAATACCTTTATTTATTTATTTTTTTTCTTGAGTCTGTTTTAAAATATTTTTGCACTGGAGATCGATTGAAGCAATCTCCTTTTTCAGAAAATAAATACATTCTACCTGATGCTAATACTAACTGCACCATTTAATAGGTATTTGTTTAAATGCATTTTTGTCTAACTCTGCAAGTTATTCTGAACATTTTAGTGATATCATGAGAACTAGCAAAGTTATGAATTTTATGCTTTAAGTATGTCACTATCACAAAATGTGTCCGTAAAGTGAAGACGTCTCTTTAAACACATTTTAGAGTATTAATATCTCAAAAAGTATTAAAGATAGCAACAAAAATCTTTACAGGGGTAATCGTGATAGTAGACTGAACAAATAAAAAAAATCATTAAAATATGAGACCATGGGTTTCATACCCTGCATGAAGTGGTATGGATTGACCCTTTCTCATTTCTTTCATAATGATAGTTTCATGAATTTCATTACAATTATTGGCATTCTCAAAATGAGCCTCTGAGCAATATAAGATTCTTCTTTCAAATTTTCCACTTCTAATGACTTATTTACACTAAAGCAATGTTTTACAGTCGCTTGACCGTGTGATAAAATCAACAAAATTCTTATAACCCTCCATAATTTTTCACTTTCGGAATCTTTGTTTAAAAAATCCCATAAAAAAACTGATCAGAAATTGCATACAAAAATACGGTAATTTAAAAATAGACTTTCGTATTAAAAAAAAGCACTTATAAGCACCTTTGGTTGAAAATAAGTACTTCTAAGGGCTTTTAGAAACAAAAGGTCAAATTAAGCACTTCTAAGCACTTATAAGCACCCGTGGGAACCCACTTCACCTGCTTGATGTTCTGGAAAAAAAAACCTTCTATTTGTCTGTAATTACTACATTTGAGTACCGATGTTTAGATTAAATTCATTTGTTTAAACTTAAGTGCTGTCTGAATGATTCCTGTTTGCTGTTTGATGCACAACGGTTGCAACGATATGAAAAACAAGTTTCATTTGCTACTGCAAATAGATGTTTTTCTATGTCACATGCAATTTGCATAATTTGGACATAAAAATGGGGATCGGGGGAGAAAAAAATCATCCATTCGCTAGAGTCTTTTTGTATTATTTTTCAAACTATGCCCCTGTAATTATTTGCTATATGTTTTAGCTGTTTTGAATACAACATTAACTTTGCAATATCTTGCTTTGAAATTTAAATAAAACTAGCTGATTTCCTACAGAACATCTGCGGGCTACAAGTTCAACAATCAAACTAAACATGAGAATGATCGCTCTATGTAAACAAACTAAAACGTTGCCACTCCAAAAGAATTGGAAACTAACCATTTTAGAATCGTAAAAAAAGCTTTAAAACTCAAAAGGCTTAAGAAAAGATCGCCAGATATAAATGGTGTTGCCACTTCAAAGAATCGGAAATTAAAAATCGAGTTACGGATGGAAATGCTGGTTAAGAAATATGAATAAATTTGTTAAAAGTCCGTAAGTTACGATAATAAATATAAATATATTGTTACTTTCCTATACTAATCATTAAACAAATTTTGAAATATCGTTTTACCATAGTTTATTTTTTGCATGTTGTCAGTATCGTATCGTACCACAAAATTTAATCGTAACTGGTTCACGTTAAGTGAAATATATATATGGATGTTATAGATCCATTTTTGAATAAATAAATAAATTAATTAATAAACAAAAGTGAAATTTCATTTTTGCCTCTTCAAACCTAATAGTCCAATTTTGTATTTACCATTCATGCACTTTTAAAATATGGGACTTTCTAATTGCAGACAATTGATATTTCTTTTAAAAAACGGGAAAATAATACACAAAGAGAAGAATTGCGCGAAAGATCATATATTTGTAGAGTTTTCTACCTCTGTAAACATATACAACATAAACGAATTCCAAGAAAAAAATGGGAGGTGAAAACGGATCTGTAAAAAGTCAACCTACTCAGACATTAATTATTATATGCTTCCCCCCCCCCCCCCCTTTCCATTCAAGATGTTTTTCAGCAAAAAAAGTATTAACTGCGTTGCTTTTGGGATTAAGATTCCGCTTCTGGAGCAATGAAATTGGTTCTAGGGGGGAGAAAAAGGGTACTAATTTAAGAATGCATCTATAATTTTGGGATTAGTATTTTTTTCATGAACGATAGTAATGTGTGATTGTCTTCCAATTTTCCAATTGGGTACTGCGATAAACAGAAGTTACGATTTTTTTATTTATTGAAAAGATCACGCGAAGAACAAAAAGAAAAGAAAAGAAGGGATTTCGTTTCATTCCACTTTGTATTTATAGCCACTTCGTACATTTTTATTAGAGTAATTTTCTTGTTAAAAGGATGTAATAAATAACTATTTAATAACTTCATGAATTTCTCCTATTTTCTTATTCACGATTACGAAAAAATAAGTTTTGGGAAAAAAATAAAATAAAACCGACTTCAAATTACAAATTTCGCTAAAAAGTAAAAAATAAATTCACTCTTTAAACATTGATACGACTTTTAACCCCCCAAAATTATTTTTTAAATTCTTTCTAATGTACAAACATTTTTATACGAACACTTTATTAAAAAAAAAAAAAAAAAAAAACATATCAAAAGGCACATCTTCTTTGAGTGAAGACACTAAAAATTAATCATTTGCATGATAAATTTCGTTTTGAAGTTGATTTTAAAAAGTCACTAGAGCAAACAAGCTGAATGGATTTAATTTTTGCTTCATAGAAGCCTTCACTTAAACTTTTATAATAATTGCTTTTAAATTTTAATATTACTGCTTATTGGCTTCCCGTAAAAGTTTAAAAATAATAATAATAATAAAGCATTAAAAAGGCCTAATGTATTGTGAAAATAGCGTTAAAAAACAGGAAAAGTCAAAAATAAGTGAAGTAATTAAATAAAGATTGTAAAATAAAAAAAAATGAAAGTAGGGTTTTGCGATGGGGCAAATGTGTGTCTGTCAGTCTGTCTGTCGGTCTGTCCTCCCTAATAATAACTTTTGAAAGAATAGTCTTATTCAAAAGATTTTTTTGCTTTCAAAAGACTCGGCGAGGACATCTCATTTCTATACTTTACTTTTTGATTTGAACAATTTTTCGTTCAATTTTGAACAGTTCAAAACATTTTAACATTGGCGCCTATGCGTCAAAAACGAAGCAAATTATGTAAACTCTGGGCACAAGATCGAAATTCCTATGAGCAACCTTATTGGAAGAAGCTCTCGACGTAAAATATTGGTTTGAACAATTTTTGTTCATTTTTGAACAGTTCAAAAAAAACAGTTAACATACAGCCTACGGGGAAATTTCAATCCTATATAAATCCTGATCTAACAGACGGATTTACTTGTAACAAGCTTTATCGGAAAGCTGTTATGACGTAAAACATGTACAGATACGAAGTTCAACCAGAACTAATCGAGCCTATTTTCCTATGAAACTTTTTGAGCGGGATTTTCAAGGATATTTTGAACGAATGAATAATTAACTGAATGAGTGAAAGAATGAATTTAAAAAATGAGTGAATAAGTCATGAAATAAATAATTAAAGATAAATGAGAAAAGCCAACTGGATTATAAGTTTTAAGTTATTGCTTGTACGGAAAAGTAGGCTCTTATAGTTCTAGACGAAACTTCTTGTTTAACAATGAGTTTGACATTTATTAATGATTTTCTCAACAAAGAAATATCAAGCCAACCGTTTCAAGTAAAAAGAAAAATATTTTTTATTCACCCATAACGTTTCTTCTGAAGAACAAATGTAATCACATCGATGTGCGATATTTTTAGACGACCGTATATCGATTAAAGAAAAAAGAATAAAAATCGGTTCATTTAGTCAAAAGTTGTGGATGATATAGCAAAAAAAAACTACATTTTTGCCTATAACTTTTGTTCTAATTGTCGAATGTGGTCAATCGAAGGTATAGGACCTAGGAGAGACCACCCTCGATCGATTAAAGAAGGAATAATCAAAATCGGTTCATCCAGGGAGACGTTATCGGTGAACCAAAAAAAAAAAAACATATATATTTTTTAGTTTAAACCGTATACGGTTTAAACGGATGACCTCCTGTTTTGTGGGAAATCGGTTAAAGAGGAATTAATTTTCTTGAAAAATTCATGCACTGTCTCAATGCGTCATGAACATTTGCCAAGTCAAAACTCTGTAATATCGAAGTTATTAGGGTCAGTTGCAGGCTTGGAGTCGATTACAAAGAAACGTAATCGATTACGATTACGATTACAAAAGGAGAAATTGAGAGATTATGATTACGATTACGATTGTAATCCTTTGCCAAAAAGTAATTACGATTACGGCAACGATTACAGTCGTTGAAAAATGTAATCGATTACGATTATGACATCCGATTACGATTTTGATTACGATTAGATTAGCATAAAATTATCATATATTATGCATACAACTCTCATTTTTACAATAGCGTCATAAATCAAAAGATTATGATTTTTTATTACATTTTTGATTTAATAAGAGATAACTGAAATGATGATGAATGCAATTAATAATGAAATAATTTCAACATCACAGTTCTTGAATTATGACGTCGTTGCAGAAATGAGAAATTTGTAATATATATATATTATATATATATATATATATATATATATATAAGTCAGGAAAGGCACATTCAGAATTTTTCGAATATTTAAAACTCATGTGAGGGATAACTACATTGATCGTATTTAGTATATAAGCAAAGACGATGCACTAAATGTGTATAGTATATAATGCATAAGTGATTTACCTGGTTCACAGTTATTTTGTGTGCATACAATCAAAATTTTAGTTGGCCGCAATTTTTGAAAATGTAGTATACTTCTCCATTGTATTTATTTTCTAGTTTAAATTGTGCAAATATTTCACATAACACCAATTAGTTTACTGAAAATAATAATTTTGTATGATTCTTTATGAAATCACTTATAAGATGTGTATGAATTGTACGGGATAACAAAATATTCAGATAGTGTAAGAGATAAATAATCTTTCGAAAATAAATGCGGCATTTTAGAATAAGTTCAAAAAATTTGAACATGAACATTCAAATAACTCTTAGCAAAATTAGTAATCGTTAAAAAGTAATATGAAGAATAATTATAATACGAATGACTATAATATTTTAATATGATTTTTGGGGTTTTTTTTTTTTTTTTTTTTTAACATGCACGAGCATATAATTTTTTTCCATGTAACTGTTTTAATAAAAAAAATAAAGTGCAAGTAATTTTACAACACAAATTTAACGTACAAGATTAAACTGAAATACAAAATTCTGTTGAGGTAATTCTAAGAAGAAAAAGATAATTAACTGTTTAAAATAATTCCTAAATATTAATTCATGTATGTAAAAAACAATTGGGAGAATGTCTGAACATAAATCCCTTTTTCTTTTACATACCTATTAATTAAAAAGAATATTAGCATTAAAATATAAATAAATTTAAGATTTAAATGTACGTACTTTTTTAAATATTCGAAGAACATATTTTAAAAAATAATAATAATCACACGTACCAGGGTTAAGATTTCATGCATCTAAGCATAGAGCATCATATAACGCCTGCTCCTAAATTGCTGAAGTGTAAATGTGCTATTCTTTAGAAAAAATTTTCACTTCTGCCGTTAAATAAAGGAGAAAACGCAACAGGCATTTCGTGTCTCTTTATGTGTGTAGGTGATAGTACTCTTTCCACTAGATTTTCGGGGGGCAGTCTGCTTCGATTATTGAAAGGGAAAATGGGGCGCCCATTCTTAGCTCCAGACTCTCGCCTATTGCCCAACCGTTTGAATATGTTTTGAAGGGGTAATTAAGGAAGCAAAATGACCGACGCATTTGGTCCTTCTATAGACAGACGCCTTCCGCTTTCTTATCTACCACGAAATCTTTTTGACTTGCGGACAGATTACCGCTCTTTTACCGAAACTGGAGGGCGCGAGGAGACCGGAGACCCCCCTGAGAGCCCCAAGGCGATGCGAGTGACGACTCTCTTTCTTCTCGGGCTCTCCAGCCATTCCCCGTGGAGAGTGGAGCCGCAATTAAGAATTCTGAGAGACCGCTACAAGCAGGACAACAAGCGTCTCTCTAGCAGACTATATGGTCCTGCCATCAAGGGTCTGCGACCGCCACACAGAACCTTTTATATTATGATCGCCCGTAGGTTACAAACCGCTTAGGATAGGACTTCAGTAATCAGTACACAGCTTGAATCCTTTTTCTTGTAAACTGATCTCTTTTATTCAATGGTAGTGCTAAAAATTTCAGCTTTCAGCAGGTCAAGATTACACGATTACAGGACCAGCAGATTACGGATTTTTTCCTTAAGATTACGATTAAAATTACAGGAGAAAAAGGATTACGGGATTACACAATTTCGATTATGATTATGAGAATATGCCATCGTCAGATTACGATTACGATTACGATTTTGTCAAAATGTAATCGATTACAGCCGATTACGATTACGTAATCGCGATTACTCCAAGCCTGGTCAGTTGGGGTAATTGTAAACGCTTTTTTAATGTTTTAACTTTTGATCCTTCCCTACCTCTTGAATGAATTCAAAGATAAAATTGTGAACATTGTAGCCACTATTGTACTTCTTTTGAGTAAATGTGTGTAAAAATTTTGACTTTATGACTATTTGATAGAGAATGAGCTCGTGTTTACAATTACCCCAGTGTGTTTACAATTACCCCAGAGATCTGGGGTAATTGTAAACAGTGATTTATTTTCGAATAAAGTTGATGCAAATGGAAAATTGTTTCATACACAGTCTGCTTGAAGGCTTAAGAAGTTCCGGAGCAATGGTTCTCAATTTGCGGCTAACAGGCCGCATGTGGTCCGCTGAGTTATGTTATAAGTCGGCTGAGATCATTTAACGAGAAACATCTTGCAAAAAATCAAGTAATGCGACAAATTTATGTAAAATTTGTCCCGCAGTGGATCAGTCGGTTCAGCTTGGATCCCACAGCACACCGAAAGTGGAGCCCAACTGGCCGCAGTCAACGCTTGGGAGGGTGACCACCTCACGCGATTGATTACTTGGAGACAGAGTGCGCTAAAGGGTGCTGTGCACGCAAAATACATCATCGCTTCAAATGTCCACCAAGTTAGAAATAATTTCCGCTGAGGGACCAACCTAGGTGACGATCTCTCATCTGGGAGCTAGTTAAAAATCATTAAGCCCCTCTGAGCCAAGTGTATACTTCATTCTATCGGAGCTGATTAATAGCCCTGCAAGGGGGGTTGGATTTCCAAGTGGCATTAGCAACAATAACAACAGTTATGTAAAATAGACACAAAAGTGTAATTTACATCAAAATATAATACTTATTGTCCCCCCAAAAGATTGGAAATGGGATAAATGTAAGTGTTTACAATTACCCCAGAGTACGAAATATATGGTGTAATTGTAAACACCTAACTTGCACATGAAAAATAACAGGGAGGATTAAATTCATAACTAAATGTTTTTAGTAGCATTCCATATGACAAATAAAAATGGTTGAAACCGCTTACTTCACTTTTGTAGATGGGCTGGAGAGGAAAATGTAAGATCACTAAATTTTGTTAATTAACTTTTTCACTTTGGCCATTTTCAAACAATAGTGACGCCTCCACAGTTGTTTCGAAACCTACGAAACTGTTTCAATGTCTTCCCTATGCTGCCAGTTTATCACTCACAAGCAGTTAAGTATTCAAAACCACCACAAGTGTAGTTATGAAGCTTGTTTACAATTACCCCAACTGACCCTACAACCCAGTAACAACAATTCTCTGTAACAACCGAAAACGGGGGCCTCGGTAACGCGAACAACAAATAACTTACTTAGGATAATTATAAATACAAAACGTAAAAAAATTAGCTAAAGTAGAAAGTGTCCTGTGTTATTATTATTACTTCTCATTAATAGTTTAAGTTGAATAATAATAATAATTATAAACGTAATAAAAGTAACTACGTAATAAATATTCTTCTAGGGTACATTTTATGACAAATTAGATAAATTAAAGAACGAACCTCATTATTATATTATTGTAATAAAATTTCACGTTAATTTAAAGCACAAATGAGCATAAAAACGCAGATATATGTTTCGGGATTGCTTGGAATCCCTTTTTCAATGCTACAGGGAGCGTCTAGATGCAAAACATCCAAATGAAGCAGACAAAACAACAAAAACAAAGCTTATATAGCCTAAGAATTAACTGTAAACCAATGAGAATAAAGGCAGTGTGAAGTGGAAGTAGAAGTAGCCCGGAAACCACCAATAAGAGAGCAAAAAACGAATCCAGTTGAAAGTACAAAGGAATGTCAAAAAAAACAAAGCAAAAAAGACGACAACATGCATAAAAATGTGAAAATACATGAAAATTGCAAAAATAATGAAATAAAATACAAAGAATAAAATGGAAATAAGATAAGAACAGGAATTACCAAAACAAAAATCAAAACAAAGTACACATGTAAAGAAGGGGGAGGGGGGGGAGAAAAAATTAAAAATAGACACAAAAAAGCAAATCTAACAAGAAAACCAAGAAAGAACAACAAATTAAAGGAACATATGCCAGACCTGTGAAAATACATGAAAATTGCAAAAATAATAAAATAAAATGCAAAGAATAAAATGGAAATAAAATAAGTACAGAAAATACCAAAACAAAAAGCAAAACAAAGTACACATGTAAAGGAGGGGAAGGGGGGGGGAGGGGGAATTAAAAATAGACACAAAAAAAGGAAAACTAACAAGAAAACCAAGAAAGAACAACAAATTAAAGGAACTTATGCCAGACCTGTGAAAAATAAGGAGTTGAGGAAGAATCATTAACCAAATTAGAACTATTCCTGTTAATATGATAAGCTTCCCAAAAGTCAAGCTCTAAAGGGGAAGAACATTTTTGAATAATTTTCCCAGAATTGAAATCAAAAGAGTGGTTGGAATTCCAACAATATTGAGCAATGCTAGACTTATTTAACTCTTGCTTTCGTACATAATCTTTATGCTCATTTAACCGAATTTTCAGAGCACGTTTTGTCTGTCCAATGTAAGAAAGGCCGCAACGGCAACTAATTTGGTAAATACCCCAAGTATTAAGTTGATCGACAGGATCTTTAAGAGAAGAGAAGGAAAGTTTGTTGCTAGGAGTAAAAACGACTTAAAATTGAAACCTTTTTAGGATTTTAGCAATACGAAAACTGACAGAATGAAAGAATGGTAACACAACCAAATTCTTTCTAGAAACCACATGATTGGGACTAGAAGTTTTTTTAGAAAGTTTGTTATGAATAGAATCAATTAAAGAGTGAGAAAATCCTCTATCAACAGCTACAGCTTTCAGGTAGTTGAGTTCAATCTTGAGAAGCTCAGGAGAAGAGCAAATATTAATAACACGATGGACAAGAGCATTAAAAGCCGAATATTTTTGGTTGGGAGGATGAGACGACAGTCTATGAGGAGGTAAAGAAACAGCGAAAGGTTTACGATAGACAGAAGTAGTGAAACCAGACTCACTCCTAGAAATCAAAACATCAAGAAACGCGAGGCTACAATTAAGTTCTTTCTCACAAGAAAACTGGATATTAGGATCAATGGAGTTCATAATAGAAAGAGCTTCATCAATACCTAACAAGTTACTGTCCGTTAAAACAAAACAACCATCCACATAACGAACATAAAATTGAAATTGCAAGTTCTGGAACAGTTTTTCCTCAAAATAATGCATATAGAAATCACTTAAAATAGGACTAAGAGGACTTCCCATAGCCAGGCCATCTACCATAGCATAGAATTTACCATTAAATACAAAAGTGCTCTGTTGCAAGCACACACGAGTAAGAAAAACTAATTCCTCAATTTCCACAGAAGTAAAATGGAATTCAGAAAGCCTTTTCCTGAGGCAAGTCAAAGCGCCATCAACAGGAACATTAGTAAACAAAGAATTAACATCAAAAGAGGCCATAACCGAATTGTTCGGAACGAAGTTATGAAGTTTCTTAACAAAAAGGGATTCCAAGCAATCCCGAAACATATGTCTGCGTTTTTATGCTCAATTGTGCTTTAAATTAACGTGAAATTTTATTACTGTTTCCTTGCACAAAGTTAAATTATTATTATATTATATTATTATTATTATTTGCACTTAGTAGTTTTAATTTGGATGGTAATTAATATAAACGTAATAACTATAACGATGGTAATAAATGGAAACCAAAACTCCTTACTTCTTCCATAGAATGTCAAAGGTAGTTGATTGGAGGGGGGGGGGGGGGCGGTGCACCGCTTCCTTTCGGATTCATAAAGTATACGTTTAGGTGGACCTGGGTCTTACGTGACGCTTTTTTTTTTCCTTTCTAGATTTCAAGCAATTTCCTTTTTGTACAATTTTTAATGCATTCTTTTTGAAACTATATTGTGTTAAGATGGCATAACACCTGCGAAATACAAATGATTTATAAATACTAATATCTTTTTTTAGCTATGTTTGATTTTATAGTGAGGTTTGTCATAAACTAATAACTAGTTAAAAAGAATCGGCCTGCTGCGACTGACCAGTAAATTTCCTCTTTGTATATTTCGGAGATTGCCTTTTATTTTATATTATAGATGGATAAGGTAGATGAACGTAAATGTCAATATTAAAATAAAATAAATAAATAAATGAATAAAATAAAATAATGAGTTTTTTTACATCAAAGTCTCTTTTTACGAAATCAACGACTGTATTGCGAAAAGCATTCTCTTAAAACACATGCAAAATATTTTTGGAAAGTATTCCGGAATCATCAGTCGGCACGTAAGAAAAATCAAAGAACATTAAAGAAAGAAAGAAAGAAAAGGAAGTAGTGTGCTCTGTTGTTTATAGTGTTTATTAGCTCATCATTACTGCTTGCGGAAGCAACCGCTAATTGTAGTACAACACACACACAGCGAAAGAAGTAAAAGCCCTTAAAATGTAAAAAGCCTAGTGGCTTCGAATTTAAAAACTGAGAACCGGTATTTGCTACATCAAAACAACAATTTCATTCTTCATCTTTCTCTATTTCTTATGTTTTTATACGGAATGTGAAAGGATATGCAACCTGCGAAGCCACATGTCAACATATTACATATAACTTAATAACAGACACGAGTCCGCCTGGATTCATATCTATGACCTAACGCCGTCGAAATTAGTTAGTGGTAGGTGGCTACAGGCTATAATTTTCAGGGAGAACGCATTTTATTCTTCGGAATTCACAAGTCAAAGTAAACCGCCCATTTCAAAATGATTGCGGTCTTTATAAAAGGGGATTTTTGGCGGGAAGAAGTGCAATGTTTCGCTTCTATTTTTGCTTGCTTTCTTCTACTGTTTTGAGAAGTAGTTGCAGGAGGTACAGATTTAAAAGAAAGAAAGGGAAATCAAAAATTGGAGGCGTACCACGGCATTCCAACATTTGCTTTGCAAAGAATTAAGTTTTGTTTGCATGAATTGAAGCAAAAAGAAAAAGAGAAAGAAGATGTAGAAAGGGTCACTGAGTGAAAATATCTTAATGATTCTTGGTGATTCAACCTTCACAGAAACAGCGATTCAGAATAAGTTCGGCAGTGAAAAGTAGAATCCCGCAAATAAAAATATCTTAAAAAGAATATAAATTTTGGGGAAACATTCGGGGGGGGGGGGGGGGTTCATATATAGAAGCCCAGTGGCTGAGTGGTAGCCTTCCGTGCTACCATGCCACAGGTCCGGGGTTCGACTCCCGGGCTGGGCAGGGTCGACTCAGCCTTTCATCCCTGCAGTGGGGTCGATAAAATGCGGACCAAGCATGCTTGGGAACTAAAGAACTAAACACTGGGGGTTCCGCGTCAGGCCGACCACTTTACCGGAAATTCTGCCTCTGCACCCCAGAGCTCTCGGTCTCGAAAACTGGGATGGGCACAGTAGGCCATGGCCCCCAAAAGGACTGGCGCGCCGCTGAGTTTAGTTTAAGTTTTTCATTCATATATTATGTTCTTTTGATGTAAATAAATACCTGCTTTCCTGCGTAGAACACGTGTTATTACAGAAATGCGTCTTAAAAAACAAGGCGGGTCATTATAGAGCAAAAATTGCACTAACTCCTTTTAATATCCCAAGATATCAGCTGTGTATATATTGCATCACGCTTGAAAGGCAACCAGGAAAACCATTTCTATGCCCCTTCTTGGAGGGGAGGAGATTTAAGCTGTAAATCCTTTTTTAGAATATCTTTATAACAGAAAGGTGTTGGAGCGGAGCCCGCCCGTCACAGGTAGGTACAATAGATGTCCTTTGTGAACTTTTCCTTCCCCAGGGGATAGGCGATAAATTGGGGTGCAGCAGAGGGGCGGGAGGTTGTCAGGAGGGTGAACCAACATGTGAAATCCATTGTCATTCGCTCTGCCCTATAAAGCTGGCTTTTCAATTCGGGGATGGATTATCACACCTGTGGAATAGTGGCCGTCCACTCATTGTTCTTTTATCCTAATGAAGTGATGTCCTGTCTTTCAAGAGTGTGATAGAAGACTAAATTTAAGGGAACTATAGCCTGGTTGTAAAAGAAAAACGTGTGTCCATTATTTCTCTTTGGATGACTTGTTCCATTTCTTGTAAAAATCTTGACTCTTCCGTTTTCTCTCTAGTAAAAAGGCCATTTCATTCTACAGTTATAAATTCAATACTGTGTAGATACACCTTGCAAACACTGATGCTACCATTACCAACTAGTGAAGCATGTTTAAGAAGGATCAATTGGGGTAATTGTAAACACAATTTCAATGTTTTAAGTTTAGATCTTTCCTTGCCTCTCAAATGAATTTAAAGATAAAATTGTGAGGAGACAATACTATACTCCTTCTGAGTAAATGAGTACAAAAGTTTTGACTTCATTACTATCTGGAAATGAACTCGGGGTTTACATTTTCCCCGGAGACTCCGGTTTAAATTTAAACTGGGGATTTATTTTCCCGTGAGGTTGATGCAAATGGAAAACCGTGGCATACACAGTCTGCTTTGAGCCTTGAGAACTTGTGAAGCAATGGTCTCAATATGTGACGCACGGGTCGCATGTAGTCGGCTGAGTTATTTTTGAGTCCTCTGAGATCATTTAATGAAAAATTTCTTACAAAAAAATTAAGTAATTTTTTTAAAATCAAGATAAATTTGTGTAAAATACACACAGAAAGAACACTTTACATCAAAATATAATACTTTTTGTCTTCCTAAAAGATTGCAAATAGGATAAACTTAAGTGTTTCTATTACCCTAGAGTACAAAACGTATGGGGTAATTGTAAACATCTAACTTGCACATGAAAATTAACAGAGAAGATGAAATTCATATCTAAATCTTTTTAGCAACAATATCGAATTTCAGACTGCTTGTTCTATGCGCTATGTGTATCTTTAAATACTATGAGTAATTTTCATTTCTCTTGTGCCTAATGATGATATTTTTATCATTTTATACGGACGATTTTTTTCGGTCAAAAATAAATTCGTTAAATATGAGTTAATGATCTGGGAGCGCAACACATTGTAGGAGTTTAGGTACCATTTTAAAAAGAATTATTTTATTACATACTTCCAAATTTTTGTGCTCCTACAAGGAGCACATGTAGATAGAGTAAACCTACTTTTAAAGAGATATTATTGTATAGGGGAGGATGGGGTAAAATGGGTCACTTTATAAAAAATCCAAAATAATAGAACTTGAAATTGAAATTTTTAAACCAATATTTTTAATATTATTTTTCAATGTGTTGGCAACATTTTTCATTCTAAAAAAAGTTAGCTTATTAAATATGCCAAAACAAAAAAATTTCTTTTGTAAACTTTAGATGATAGTGTGCTAAACACATGGTTCACCAACTTCTGAAAAGCTCTACGTTTTATCCAAAGAACACCTCAAATTTAAAGGATTTCCTCACTAAGACACTTTGGAGAACAATTCCAGATGAGCAGGAAAAAAAATACTAAATATATTCCTTTTTACGTCAGTTTTTCTTGGATGGGGTAAAATGGGTCATGGTTAAGCTTATTCAATTCTAATTTTATTTATTTAATTATTTATTTTTTCAATTTTCTCTGTTGTATATAGTAACTGCAACAAATTCCTAAATTTAAACAATGTTTATTTTATTGAAATTAAATTTATAAAAAAATTTAATGTTGATTTGGTAGTGAGCAGTGATGTTGTTGAAGTGTTATGTGAACCAATATGTAACAATCGAGAACAATATTATTTTAATATTTCAATGTAATCAGAATTCAAAATCTTAGTAAATGTGGTACACTTTCACATTTGTGTGTCAATTTCAAAGTAATAAATAACTGTTTTCAGCATTATTTTGCATTAGGATTCATTTTACCCCAGGGTGACCCATTTTACCCCACGATGAGGTAACAACTTTAAAGGCTCAGTTAAACTATTTCATAATTAAAAAACAAATATTAAAATGACATAAAATTGATCTAAAGGAATTCAATGTTAAGATGCAATTGAACAGAAATGGGAAATGTTTCTGGTTGTGTTGCTATGAAACTTTAAATATGAAAATAGCCAAAAACTGACCAATTTTCCCGCATCTGACCCTATTATTCTTAGATAAATGGCGTAATTCTGAAAAAAATGTAAAATGATTTTCTAGTAAAATTTTACCATTCCTCTGATCCGGTAGGCCTCGCTCTCTTCACAAAAAGTCATTATTACAAAATAATAATAAGCTGTAATAATTATAAGTTTTAACAGCAAAGTTGTTATAGCGTTATCCCACGACGGCTCAAATGATTTACACTGGTTCTGACTTATAAATTTCTGCTGTTCTTACCTTATTGCCGCAGACAAGTTCTTCACCCCCAGAAACACATCTTGCTGTGAATTCTTATACGAACACACTTGTCACTTCAGAAGTATCCGTAAGGGGGGGGGGGGGGGGCACTGTTCCTATTCACCAAGCCTTCAACTAAAATAAAAAGAAGAAGAAAAATCTTTACGACTTTTTCCGCCAAAATTGACGGCCGTCGACTCTTAACGTTTTTTACGGCTCTCCAAAGCTCGTTAGTTTGGTCAAAGAAATTTGATGTCCTTAATTCAGACGTACAGCAGAGATGTCTGTTTCTGCCCCCTTAACAGCCTTCTGAAGATGACGTCAATTTAAGTAGAAGATCTACGATTCCATAAACCACAGGAGCTAACTGTTGTGGAATCCAGACTTCGTTATTATACAGCAACTCTGAATTTGTGGTCTATGGAGGAAATTTGCCATGGAACATGTTTATGGGCTATCGAACGCTTTTTTTCTTTCAAGTCTTCGAAAATTTGATTTATAGACTGTTCCAAGGAATTTTTTTTTTTTTTTTGAAAAAGAAAACGAAGAAAGGTCAACGGTATTTTCCTTCATTCCAAGGCATTCATTTTGACATACAAATTGCTCAGATCTTTTTTAATATTATTTTTTTTAATTGCTTTTATATCCATTGAAGCAAAATATGCTCTTTCTTGACGATGATAGATTGCAATTCAGATACTCCTCCTTCTGCTTAAAATAATTCTATTGTTTTTCTTCTGTGGAAGATCCTTCTCATTATTTTTGGTTTCCTTTGAACTGAAAATAAAAATTAGTTTTCGAAAATACCATGTAATGGGCAAGAAAAGCTGGTTTTGCAATTTTAGAACTTCCTTTTTTTTTTTTTTTTTCGAACTTGCAAATAAGTTCTTTTTCCTTTTCTCGCCCTTTTTTCAAGTCAAAACACTATCTTATTCGTATATTGTTAAAACTGATTTAGATTAGAGAATTAGTTCATTGAAATGCTGTTTGAAATTAAAGCAAGTTTTATCACTTTGTTATGCGTGCAAATACATCCCAACATATTCTCCTATAATATATGAGGCCGTGAGAAACAAAAAAATGTAAGTGGGACCAAAAGACGATTCAGTGAAAGACGCGTTTAAAGTTTGGATCGTATGGGACCCTTAATATTAATTTTGTTCTAAATCACGTTGGGGGGGGGGGGGGCAGCACCTGTTAGAGCTATCACTAACATCTCGCGCCACAACATAGAATGGTTCTTTTCCTATCATTTGCATTACTGATCTCCAAATTTTAAATTTTGTCACTATGCATCCCTTTGCTTTTGGGTGTCTCATATTTCTTTCGTTTCTAGGTTCCAGAAACAGTTAATGAACATATAATTGTAAGTCAACTTTTATTTGAAAATGTAGTTAATTCAATTTTCCATAATATTTCGTAGTTTTATTCGTTTTTTTTAAATTTATTTCCTTTAATTTTTACTAATTTTATATTTTATTTCATGAAAATACCTGCATTGTGGTTTTTAGACTGAAGCAATAGAAAGAAGTGTTATTTCAGAGAAGAAATTAATTTAATATGAACAACAAAGATTGGTTAGGCTAATGACACAGAGGTACATTTTTGCGAGTCTACCCAATTTATTGTTTTTCTCACAATGCACTGCAAGTTCTGCTGTAAAAACTATATGGCATGACAACAAAGGTTTGAAGAATGTTTGTATCTTTTTTAAGTATATTGTTCTTTTCTTTTTGTTAAAATAAAGAGATAAATAAGTAAAGTTCCAAAGTGGTTCACCATGTCCTATCCTCCCCTTGGGGCCGTTCATAAATGATGTCACGCTTTTTTCCCATGTATTTGACCCCCTCCTCCACTTTGTCACAATATGTCGCACTTCAGCGGACCCCCTCTCCCCGTCAGATGTCACACTTACTGTTACCCCCTCCTCTCCTTTTGTCACACTTTGTCACAATTTCACAAACCCCCCTTCCCTCCTCGAAGCGTGACATCATTTATGAATGATCCCCTATATACTCATATGTATCACTAGCACAGCAGAAATGTTTCTCATGGAGGGGAACAGGGCTGTGTCACTGAATTATTTTTTCTAGAATTGGCAATATGGCTTTCAATCAATGGCTCTGTGTAGAGGTTTCATCCCCGCTGCGTCGTTGGTATATATAAAAGTATGTATTAATGGCGAAACTGGGAGTTCTTATTTTAAAAGGATCTTTCAAATGCATTCTTATTCACAATATTCTTCGTAAAGCGAAAAAAAGGCAAAATTACAAAGGGGACCGTTCATAAATGATGTCACGCTTTTGTTTTCCATATATTTGATCCCCCTCTCCCTTTGTCACTTGTCACGCTATGTTGCATAAGCAGGGATGTCACACTTCTTGTTACCCCTTCCCTTTCCCTTGTCACACTTTCACTATTTCACGAACCCCCTCCTCCCCTCGAAGCGTGACATCATTTATGAATGATCCCAAGAGAATATGATAATCTTGACTTCAGGGAATTACAAAAAGAAACTGAAGATCTGAAACAAAACTACGATCTTCTACGCTCAAGCAAAAACTGATGTTCATTATCTATGAGTAGTCTAACTTTCTTCTTTCGTGATAGAGCATAGCGTTTCAATCGATTGTTTTTCACTGTGCTTAAAATTTTTAGAAACTTTTGTTTTGGATTGTTTGAGTCAAACATGCAATGGTGATTTTTGAAAATTATGTTGAAATTTTGGTAACTACACGAAGTTCAAAAGAAGGAAAAAAATGGCTTGACGGCTAGTTGTAGCAAGAAGCAAGAAATGTTGTTGGGGTGGTTTGTTCTTACTAGAAAAAGGCAATGAGTTGTGCACATTGGAATATCAGATTTAAGCGATTTAAACAACAAATAAATAAAAACAGGCTTCTTCTTCAAAAAAAAAGAAAAAGAAAAAAGAAAGCACATGATAAAACCGAGACAAAGCAACCAAACTTATTACAGTCTTGAAATGTGGCACACAGGTACAGTAGAACCTCGGTTATCCGAGCCCCGATTAACCGAGTTCCGGGTTAACCAAGGTACATTTTCCCTTGAAAAAAAAATTTTTTGGCTGCCGATGGCGGCGTTACCAGCTACAACAATTACGTAAAAAAGCGGCAAAGAAGCGAACGAGTTTTGTTAAACAGAAAACAATATATATGCATTAACTTCTTCAAGAAACAACTTTAACTAGAACATGTACTCTACTAATGTGTACATATAAAATTAGATATTTGTAAGTATGTAACGTCATTTTTTCATGTCCTAATATGTACGGTAAATGTCTTTTTTTTTACATCTTTGACGACATTTTCATTCATTTCAACCCATGTTTCCCCCTCCATTTGGACATAGTCCGTGTTATCCGAGTTTTCGATTATCCGAGGTACCCTTGGTCCACATTAGCTCGGATAATCGAGGCTCTACTGTAGTTTGAAAAGGACCTTCTGCCTGTAGCGTAGCTTCTCCGCTTCTCCCGTGCGTGCAGGGGGAGAGGGTGGATCAATGTACCATCGGAAAAACCAACTACAGTGAAACCCCGATTTTACGTTCCTCAAGGGACTGGGCAAGAAAAACGTACAACACGGGAAAAACGTAAAATACGGGAAATACATAGAATGCAAAAATCAAATAGAAAAAAACTAAAGGTAGTAAAGATGTCTCTTTCAAAAGGTATAACATCTATATTTTACGAAAAGAACATTATTATACATACCATTTTAAGATAATTTTAGCACATTTAGATGCGATATCTGGTGTTTAGGCTGAAAATAATCCGTAATTGTGGATTGTTTTTTAGTCATTGAGTTCAAAGTGAATGCAGCATCTTCTAGTATTGAAATACGTTGCAAGTTTTTTTCCTGGTCTTTATAAGAAAGAAAATCGTCTTTCACTATTTGTAAGCTCTTCATTGCAATAGTGAAAGAAGGGACGGGCTGTGCTTCCGGTTGTTTTTGTTGATCTTCATCGGCTGACGAAAAGTACAGAAGGAAAAATATTGCTTATTTTAGAACATTTTTTTTTTTTCACATTCCAGGGAAAACGTAAAATTTCATGTATAACAAACTTACAATCCGGGTTAAATTAACATTATTAGTATACGGTAAATCAGGGACCTGATGAAAAAAACGTAAAATGCGGGGAAAACGTAGATTCGGGGGACGTAAAATCGGGGTTTCACTGTATAACTTCAAGTGCCATATTTTAACATTTCGCTTAGAACCTTTTTTTCATTCTATATTTTTCTTCTATGTTATACTATAGATACTTTCATTCTATTATACTATGGCAAAGTTTTCGTGCTTGTCTACCTAGCGTCTCCCTTTTCTCCTGAGTGTAGTGGGAAAAAAATTAGTTTTGAACTCTCAACGTAACTTTTAAGAGAAGTAACTTTTTTTAACAATTAAAAGGCAAAAACTTAAACTCTTGCTGCTGAGACTCTAATTCTGTTGTGTTTTTAAAAACTTTGAAATAAAACATCAAAACAATTGTTTTTCTATTTCTGCGAGCTTTACCGGAACGTGAAAATTTCTGACTCATCCCTTTTCGGGCCAAGGATAACCATCGGACTATAACGTTTTATAATTCTCACAAACTTAATAATGTCCAAAACAGCTTCAAAACAACTGGCACACAATCATTTTTGTGAAAAAACATTTTGCATGAAAAATTTGAATTGTGCAGACATATAATATTAATGCCAAAATATTTTCTCCCATCCCCTTTGATGATTAGACCTCAGAAAAAGTAACTTTTTTTGAGAAAGAGTGTTGTCGAATATCCGCAAGCCGTGGAACATTTACTTGGAATGATTAGTGAGTGGGTCGTGCAGGATTCTTTTGCGAATAGTTGGGCGTCAAATAGTTCGTCTTTTCATGCAGTCAGTCTCAAATGAAAGGATGCTATGCTCAAGCATTAGCTCGTGTCCCGCCTACAAAAACAATGCAGTCTTTTTTGGACATCAGGGGGTAATTACACGAGTGGCGGGAAAAGCAAGCACATTCGTCTACTTGCGATTGTCACGAGCCGAATTCAAAAACGAATGCGTTTTTTGCCACCAAAGAAGATCTCGCTGCATGGTGGGTGGTAGACAGAATGGCAACGACATGCCCCTGTAGGCCAACGTGAACAACAATCATACTGGGATTGAGATTGAGACATCAGGGCAACGACACCTAATAAAAGAGAAGCATGGAGACCTGAGTGAGAATGACTTTGTCTGTCTCTAAAACCAAGCTTTTTGAAAAAACAGTCAAACCAGAGCTAATGGGATAAAAGCAGCCCTTTTTATACAAGGCACTTCATTTGACCGACTCAATACGACAAATTTTATGCCATTGAATTCCTAAGCCTACTTCCCCTTAGATAGGTAAATGCATCTGAAAAAGAATATAATTTCATAAGTGCAAATAGTAAGCATCTCCTCTATGTATATATGTATATGTATATATATATATATATATATATATATCTCCAGTGGCGCCCCTAGGATTTTGCTTTGGGAGAGGACCGAGGTCAAAATTAGGGATAAACCGGACATTGCTTTTCCAGATACCGGATATCCGTCGTCTCTCGTGTGACTTATCGGTAGCGGATATATGCCTCTAGTGTTTTAAACTTGTAAATTCTATACATAAAAATTAAGTTTTACATGCCGGATATCCGTTTTTTTTCGTGCAGTGACCGGTTCGGGCTCCGGATATTTAAAATAAAGCCGATCGGATACAAGATATCCGATGCCTTCAGGGGGAAGGGGAGGAACTCCCCCCCGTCCAGTGGCGTACGCAAGGGGGGAGTTTAGGGGTTTAACCCCCCCCCCCCTTGAGCCCTAAATAATAGTGCTTTATTACATACTCGAGTTTCTTTTAGTAGTTTCAGAAAATTATGAACCCCTCCCCTGAAAAAATTCTACGTACGCCACTGCCCCCGTCGGCGCGCCCCTGTATATATCAGTTGTGTGTGTCTGTAGAAAGGCTATTTCACTTCACAGCAGTTATATGAAGTACGTATCGTTTGAGGATGGCTGCCTAGTGCCTACATCTGTCTGAAACACAAAAATATACTACTATTACCTATGTTCACTAGCGTCAGAGTGAACGTAAAATCTACTCTAAAGATAAATCACTGAATAGGCAGAAGAGGGCAGTTCGAGCAACTTGATGTAATAAATTGAGAAATAAATATAAAAAGTTGATAAATTATCGTAATCGTAACATAATGCAGACTCACTTATGTGAGTTATTGAATAAAATTTTTCAATATCTTACAAATAACGATTCGTAAAATTGTTCTTTAGCCCTATTCTTCATTTCTAGAAGTATATGCCCCTCAGAATTGATATTGTTAAGAGGTACTACAGTGGTATTGGTAGGAGTGACTGAGTGGTGACGTGCGGTATCATCTCCATCCTCATCCATTTTATCTTCTCAACGTTAATTTTAAAATAACTGACATATTGTTATTGTTTGGAGGCCCAACAGGGGACATTATTGCCAGAGTATCTGAGTGGTGAACTTTAACGAGCAATAACATCGTCATCCTCATCCATTTTATCTTCTCATAGAGCTCTTCGATGGCCAATCTTTACAGAACCTTATGGGTGCTAACACAATGTGCTTTCTGTTGGACGCACGGCGACTTCAAGGAGAAATAATCTTCAACAATGCTCCGTCTGACATTCCCACCCTCTTCAAAATTCATTCTAAGAAGCTCTTTACGTTCTATACAATATTATTCCGACCCCGCAACCCCTGAAAAGCTCCTTTCCGCTAGTTAGGACTCTCAGAGAACAAGTACTCCTTTGACGATATTCTTAAACTTCAGCTGTTACTTTTCTGAGGTTACGGATCGGTTCTTTTTTTTCATCTTTTTGGAATCAATAAAAGGTCGTAGTTTGCGGTGGCGGAAAAGACCTTTTATGAATCTACGCAAGCTTCTTTTTTTCTTTTTCTTTTTTTCTTTTACATGTGCTCTTTGAAGCTTTAATAAGCCGCTTAGCGACGATTTTCTGATTTACTTTTCGGTATTTACTTAGGGCTTTTGTAAATGGTGACATGACCAGCTATTTACATCGCCGGGAAGAAAGAGAGTTACTTTCATAAAAGGGGGCAACTTTGAAAACGTATAATGAAAATGTTCCTTACTTCAAAATAATAGGCATGTCGTGAAATTTCGATTTAATTACACGACTTTTAACCAAGAAATTACCGCTATAAATGCACAAAATTGCAAAATTATTGCATACTTTTGTTTTAGGGCTATAAGAAACCTTCTTTTAATGCAGAAAAGAAAATAAGTTTTCGACTAAGGCAGCACTCTCACAGGAGGTACAAAGAATTTCGGAGTTACACCTACGTTGTTGGGAGAGAAATCATAGGAAAAATTTACTATTCTTTAAAAAAAAAAAAAAAGAAACAAGTATGTCGTAAATTTAAAGTGATAGATAACTTTATAAACAATGAGTCTCCTGACAGCTATTTCCCAAGAGAGATAAAATTAAATGCATAATTCAAACCCTACAAACTACCAGGTGCAAAAATGAAAGGACCTTTTGGTCTTGAAGTAACTAATGTGCATACTAGTGTCTGTGTGGCTTAATATCCTTAACATTCATCGCCCTATAACAAAATGCAAAACTGAAAGGCTAAATTATATTTTTTATTCAAATGTGACACCTCTACTCTAGGAAATTTTAAAAAAGTGCATATTTATTAATTTTTTGTACGTATTTTTAGTGCATAGTTGCATGCTTATTTTACTAATTGTTTAGTTCATACAATCCGAGTGCAAATGATAACGAAATACAGAAAATATTGGAATTTGATTCCTTCCTGCAAGAAAGACTGAATCACTTAATAGCAAACTGCTTGCTGAAATGTCTTGACAGTAAATGTGTTTCTCATTGTTAGCCCCAAAATAAAATTACCAATAGTTTTATTTTTTTATTTTAGAGAGAGCTAGTAGAACCCAGACTTTTGGGTTCCTGCAGAAATTTTTTGCGAAACTTTAAGGTTTAGGGGAACCCTGATCGGTTATTGCTGACCAGAGGTTCAATAAATTATTTATTAGATTGTGTAGATGAAAAATCTTTTGATCATTGAAAACAGCAAAAAAAAAAGTTTATTAATTTTATTTCATTACATTGATGACTGATGTGCTCTGAACAGATGGTGCAGGACTTCAAAAAAATACTGTTTCAGTTTGGGTGTTACCACGAAACTACATGATGCCTTAAAAGTTTCTTACCAAAGATATCGTCACATCTCTAGCAGGTATTGCTATCTAAAAAAGCAATCTCCCTCACATTTTCTCCACTTAAACCCTAAAAATAAAAAATAACGAAGGCCCCTTAACCCTCGACCTTATCCCTCCCCCTCTCTCTCTCTCGGCAAACGACAGACGCCAGCAAACCCGCGAAAAATCTTTTTATTTGAATGCTAGACACGCACATTTGACAAGCACCTTTTACAACGAGGTTCCCCCCTTTTCTGGGACAACACCCTTTTTCTGATTGAAAAGAAAGATCGGGCCAGTAAAGACATCTTTGCTTTAGTAAGACATCTTCCGATGAAAGGCGAGACAAGCCTTTTGTTGGATCAGCTTTGGACAGTTTCGAATGATTCAAAGCACCGATAAGGTGTGTGGAAATTTATTGTACACAGTTTCGCGCTGCTGCAAATAAAGTTGAGTAGCCATAACCGCTGAATGTCTGCAAGATTCATGACATAAAGATGCTGGTCAATTTAAGGAGGGGAGGGGCTTGAAGTGACAAATGGGGTACAGAATATGAATCATGTGACTGACATTGAAAAGAATTGCAATGCATTCGTTTCCATTCATGAAATGATCCTTGGGAAAATTTAATGTTATGGGCTCAGACACACCTCATGTTTTTACGTTTTTGAAGTGATTGTTGAAGCGGGTACGATCTTTGCAGGTATCCCTCTGCTTGGCTTTTATTGCTTAAAATTGAAACGGGCAATCGTTTTTGAATAGTTAGAGGGAAATCTTATAATGCAAGGGTTGTTATAATTGGCAGTATTGATGCAGCGTCCAAATATAGTTTGTAAACCAGGGGTGCCCCTAACCAGAGCGATGGCGCACCCCCTAAATAACTTCAGAACCCCCCTAAAAGTTGAACCCACAAAATCGACTAAACATTCGACCAACCCCCCCACCCAGACCCCCCATTTCAATGAAACAGTCTGCGCCATGAACCCCCCCCCCCCCTCCCCTTGCAAGCAAAAAATATTTCAAATTTTATCACACAACACAACTTTTAATTGAATTTGAATCAAAGCTGAAAGTGAAACTAAGTTGCCTAATAATAATCAGAGAGTAGGTTAATCTATTCTTATTTACAAATTAAATCAATTAATCGAATAAATAAAAATAAGAAATCTAAGTAATACAATTACATTTATCCTTGATAATCTTCTTTCCTTTTAATTTCATAAATAAAATGTGCTTAACTTTATTGTTTTGCTTTTGTGCACAAGATGGGCAAAATAAAATCTGTGGTCCGTTGCTAGAAGTGGGATGGACCTTATTATAGTTTTCTAATCCAGTTTTGATCGTAACATAGACTAAACTTGTATCATTGAAGATCAACTATAATCTTTAGATTTCATAATACTAGTTTCTTTTTCTCATTCTTTAAGCTTCAAAGAACGTAAGAAAATACGACAAAGGGCCTCAAGTGTTTAAAGAACAGGCGAAGGGAGCAAATCGGCAAATAATAATAGTGAATGAAAAAAAAAATCTCTTTTATTTTTCCTCCGTTCCTTTTGGAACATAAGCTGTGATCGTGAGATTTCTTGACAAGCAAAGCTTGTGGAAAATTACGCACATCAAAAAAGAAGAAGTGTAATTCAAAAAATTGAAACCTGTTGATTCGTTCATATGCTTCAATACAGAGCGCATACATCCTTGACAGGGGAAAAAAAGCATCCAAAAATTATACGTTATTACCCTGACCTAGCTCACCCAGCAATATTAACCGGCCCCTAACTACCTGTCAGGACGTTTGATGTCTCAATCTTGGAACTAAGCTCCGCCCATTTCTTCCCCCCTTTACCTATCTCCTCTCGTCATTATGGACAGGAGAAGCTTGGAACTGCCCCCCTGCAGTGACCTCTCTCCCACCCTCCCCTCTGGCCTTAATGGCTCATGGGCTACGCGAGAAAATTACAGTGTTGGTCAGGCAGGTAATGCTGGGGAGGGGGTACGAAAAGAAAGAACGACTATTTACGTATTCTAGCTTCTTCTGGAAGGTAATTCAGGTGTTCCCCCGAAAAATATCGGGAGTGTCCACAAAAATAGAAGCGGATGCGGGCTGTTGTAACGCTAATGCTAATGTTCCAAGGTCAACTTTAGATAATATTTTTCAAAAGTTGCTTTACTTGAACCATAAACATTTTATCCCTTCTTCAAGTTTCAGAAAAAACTTAAACTGATGAATCCCTTTTAACAGCCTAACGTCTTTTTCTTTCTTTCTTCTTTTGTGGATAATAGAGACAATTTCGTAAAAAATAAACATTTATTTGATTATAAAAGTAAGTAACTAAAAACTACTCTCTGAGCTGGTAAACACATATAAATGATTAATAGTTACATTTGACTTTTCGAACAATCACTAACAGCCGGAACAGAGCCTGCAGAACAAAATGAATTCTCAGCTTTTCACACCCCATTATATACATAAAACATAACGCCCCCTTGGTGAATAGCTTAATTTCATAACCTATTATTGGATGTGTTACTTTCACATCCAGGCGGTAGATTTCAGTTTGAATATTGTCATTTTTATGCATAGTATGAAATACGAATGCCTAGAAGAACTAAAGTTAGCTCATCATTTCGACGTTCTTTACTTTTGAGTTACTCGTGAATCAATTTCCCTCTTGGAATTAATTCTCTTTCTTCAATTAATTTCGCTCTTTAAAATGATAGTCATTATTATACTTACACTTATACTCGAAACTTATTGTTTACATCAATATTTCTCAATCGTTTGTCCACGCAATACTGGGACCCGTGGAGTTATTTCAAGTGCTCCGTGAGAAAATTAAGTGCGTCGAAAAGAAAGTATTTCAAATAATAAAAGAAAAAGATAATAATGGGTGAACTCATAAAACGAAAATGATACAATAATTATGCAATTATTTTAGTAGTAATGCAAAATACCTGAGAACACATAATTCTTTTAGAAAAAGTGTGAAAAAATGTCTGTATCTCGAATTCATTTGTATTTAAACAAATTTAGTGACACAATGTTTTAAAGCTTAAAATATCAATGCTTAATGTTACCCGACTGCAAGAGAAAAATGAGAACCACTGCTTCGCACTATTTAACTAACACAGGTACATATCATTTAGGGTTTCTTTTTGAAACATATAGACTAAAAATTATTGATACGTAATAAAATTACATCTGATCATAAAAATATAAATCAACTCATAAATATTTATTAAAATATTATTTGCGTTATTACTTTGAGCATCAAAATTTCCTGCATGTAAAATATAGCTCGTGTATTTTATTTCCCAAAGCAAAATATTTGTTTTTCATTTTCAAGT
This sequence comes from Octonoba sinensis, assembly GCA_038502835.1. Lineage (NCBI taxonomy): Eukaryota > Metazoa > Arthropoda > Arachnida > Araneae > Uloboridae > Octonoba > Octonoba sinensis. The sequence continues at coordinate 71,660,578 of CM076604.1, forward strand.
AGTTTCCTTTTTAGCCTACTTTCCCGTAAAAGTTAAAAAAAAAAAAAAGTAATAAAGCATGAAAGAAGGCTAATGTATCGTGAAAATATCGTTAAAAATCAAGAAAAACCAAAAATAAGTGAAGTAATTAAATAAAGATTGAAAAATAAAATATTTGAAAGTAGGGTTTTGAGATGGGGAAAATGTGTATCGGCCGGTCTGTCTGCCCCCCCCCCCCCCTCCCCGAATAACTTTTGAAGGAATAGTCCGATTCAAAAGAATTCTTTTTGCATTCGAAAGATCTCGGAGAAGACATCTCATTTCCATATTTTACTCTTTGATTTAAACAATTTTTCATTCAAATTTGAACGGTTCAAAAAATCTAAACATTACCGCCTATGGGCAAATTATGTTGTAGCGGCGCGACTCCGGGCGTAAGATCCAAGTTAATAATGCACAAGCTTATTGGAAGAAGCTCTTGGCGTGAAATATTTTTTGATTTGAACAATTTTTGTACATTTTTGAACAGTTCAAATAAATTAATATAGCGCCTGCGAGGAAATTTCAATCCTATATATAAATCCTGATCTAACGGACCGATTTGGCTTGGAATAAACTTTATCGGAAAGCTCTTATGACGTAGAACATGTACAGATAGGAAGTTTAACCAGAACTAACGAGCCTATTTTCCTATGAAATTTTTTGATTGGGATTTTTAATAATATTTTTGAATGAATGAATGATTAAATGAAAAAGTGAAAGAATGAATGAACATATGAGTGAATAAATGATAAAATAATCCAATGAGTGAATAAATGATAAAATAATCCAATGAGTGAATAAATGAAAAAATAAGTAAATGAGTGACGTCAATTAGGACGTAAAAAATAGAGCTTTTTTTTAATAACTGGTAGTGGAAGAATTCAAATGAGGTTGTTTGTTCGCGATTGCTCTATATGCACACACACACAGAGAGAGACACGCATATATATGCGGCTTGGTTCTAAAATGGCCACAGCCAAAATCGTCAGTTTCAAGAACAAGCATTCAAAGACATTAAACATTTTAAAAAGTTACATTACAATTTAAACAAGAAGTTCCGTCTAGAACTATACGAGCCTACTTTCCAGTATACACCAAATACAAATTTATAATCTAGCCATCTCTTTCTCTCTCTTTCTCATTTAGCTTTAGTTCTAAAGTATTTCAAATATACCTTTTTCAACGGATAATACATATTCATTCACTCACTCATTCATTCTTTCATTTATTCAGCCATTCATTTATTCATTCCTTCGTTTACTCATTCATCTATTTATTTACTCATTTATTTAGTTTTTAATTTATTCATTGATTCATTCTTTCACTCTTTCATTTATTCATTATTTCACTCATTAACAAATATCCTTAAAAATCCCGATAAAAAAATTCATAGGAAAATAGGCTCGTTAGTTCTGGATGAGCTTTCTATTTGTACATGTTCTACGTTATAAGAGCTTTCCGATAAAGTTTGTTTCAAGCAAATCCGTCCGTTAGATCAGGATTTATATAGGATTGAAATTTCCCCGTAAGCGCTATGTTAATTTTTTGAACTGTTCAAAAATGAACAAAAACTGTTCAAATTAATATTTCACGCCAAGAGCTTCCTCCAGCAAGCTTGTTCATTGGATTCTTGGGATCTTGTACCCAGAGTTTACATCATTTGCTTCATTATCGCCCATAAGCGCTAATGTTAAACTTTTTTGAACTGTTCAAAATTGAACGAAAAATTGTTCAAATTAAAAAGTAAAATATAGAAATGAGATGTCCTCGCCGAGATCTTTCGAATGCAAAAAGAATTTTTCGAATCGGACTATTCGTTCAAAAGTTATTAGGGGGGGGACAGACCGACAGACCGACAGACACACATTTTCCCCATCTCAAAACCCTACTTTCAAATTTTTTATTTTTCAATCTTTATTTAATTACTTCACTTTTTTTTTACTTTTCTTTATTTTTAACGATATTTTTACGATACATTAAGCCTTCTTTCATGCTTTATTATTATTTTTTTTTACTTTTACGGGAAAGTAGGCTAAAAATGAATTTCTGGTTGTTGTTTGATCCATAGGCTCTCTTAGAAATGAGCTACACATGCACGCACACACGCGCTTACACACGCACACGCTCGCACACGCATGAGCACGCACAAGCACACGCACGCGCGAGCGCGCACACACATATATATTATTTGATGCATGCTTTTATAATTTTGAGTTCTGATGGAATGATTTGAAGTATTTGGCACCTACTGATAGAATATTTCACTTACACTATCCATACTCCTTCTTTCTTCTAGGTACTATGTTGTGCATTGTGCTCTTTACATTGACTGCTTTAATAAAGCTGTGGCATAATATGAAAATGCGCATACTTCTCCCCATTTCTCAAAGTTTTTGATTTTTTAGACATTTACACACACGCAACGCCAGCCCAAAATACTCAAAATATCTTTATTATACTTTTTAAAATCATTGTAATAAATTTTCACAAAATTACATATATCATTAATTATTACTTATTAGGTACTTAAAAAAGAATTTAAACGAAAGGGTGAAAATGAGAGCGCAAGTCTTAACGTTCCGCTTTGTCTAAAGAAGAGAAACTACACACAGGCAGCCCATGTTATAGTATTTTCTTTTTGCATGATCTCAAAGCAATCCTATTGTTTATATGAGGGAAAAAGAGTGAATGCTGCGAAAAGAAGAAAAATGCTTTGTTGGTCCCCCGCGCTTTTTTTTAAACTTTTTTTTTACATCTGCGAGATCTTTATTAGCATATATTAATTGCATGGTAAAAAACACAATAGTAATTACCTAGTAAAAACACATTTAACGGAAGAATGAAAAATTTAGTGCAAATCTTAAGGGGCTGTTTTTCAAACGAAGCAAAATCTAGAAGCAGGACACAAACGGTTTTCTTTTTTTTTTTTTTTGCTTAATCTAAAAGCAATTTTATTGTTTAGCTAACGGAAATCGTAGTGTGCGAAAAGTTAGAACAAAGAAAATTTGCTTTACGGTGTACGACACCTCCCACCCTCCACCCCTTTCTTCTACTTTTCGTCTTCTTTTATTTTATCAAAGATAGAAATAACTTTCTAATGTTCCGCTGTAAGTCTTCATTCGCTGTTTTAAAAGTAGAAGGGTCTTTTTCTTCCCCTTTTCCCTCATGATATTTACTGAAAATGGAAAAACATGTGTTGAAATAATCTCAAAATTTTTAGAAAAATTGTAGCAAATTCAAAATAAATCTGTAGCACCTTCGATATCGCAATGAACCAATCACTGTCAGCCGGGGGAAAATCCCTCTTAATGACACAATAAAAAATACCAATCAGCAAACGCGAAGGCGTGGTTATGAAGTTGAGCAGAACCAGTGACTTGCTATGAAAATTTTTGTTTTTGTCGTATGTTGTTGTTGCGTTAGGTGTGAAAGCACCTTAATGTGCTTTCACAGCAATGGTGACAAAGACAAAAAACTTGGCTTTTCTCTTCTGCGCAACCGCAGAGCATATTTTTTAAAGCAAAAATACGCTCTGCACTTGTGTAGATGAGAAAAGAGAAGTTTTTGGTATGTATGGTTTTTGGAATACGTATGGAGAAGGGGTCGCTCGCATTCTCACCGACGACGGCGATATTTTGCATGTTTGGCAACATACTGTTGCTATGTTTGTCAAATTAACAGCTATAAAGCATCATTCGGGAACCGCTGCACTAATTATTTTCAGTTAAATGCGTACGGTGTGAAATATTGTGCTTAAAAGGTTTAAATTATTTTCAAAATAAATGTCAAACATTACAATTAACGATCATTTATTTCTCTTTGGCGCCAATATAATTTCATTAAACGATATGAAATTATATTGGAGCCAGAGTTTTAAATTTAAAATCTAAAGTGATAATGTGTTTTCTCCTCCCTGAATATACTACACATAGCGGGTTTTCGAGGCGCAATGAGGATATGTATATTATTTAGGATAATAAAACAACGAATATAAAGGGTCGAAATCATTTATGCGGATTCTGAGATCTGATTTTTCCGTTACGTTATCAGTTTGTCCTTTGTTTTACCAGTTTGAGTCCTTGGAGTATTGCATGAAGCTTCTTCCTTAATTAGTTGAACCATGAAAACTGTAAAGTAAATCTCTCATTTCACACTTTTACAACTCAATTCGGGGCTATGAAAAAAGGCGTTATCGGAGAATGGTATGTGATGCCTAATTATAAGTTATAGCTGTAACGAGACTCATAAATCTTCTTCGAATGCTTTTTAGTGGAAGAGACAGTGAGTAAAAATGGGGAAGGAGATTCATTAAAAAAAATTGTTTCAAAGAAACGTTTCCTAATCTTTTTTTTTTTTTTTCTCTCGCTATAAACTGAGTCCTCCTTATTCTGGCCCCACTGGAGGAACCCCGCCTTCGTGAGGGGTCATCTTCTAAGTGAATACAGGACAGGGCCGGTTTGTGTTGTACTGCTAGCAGCCATTACAGTGCGTCGGTTGTAACTAGGGATGTAACGAGTATTCGGCCACTATTCGGTATTCGGCCTAGCCGAATAGTTATTTCACGACCTAGCCGAATATTCAGTCTGGCCGAATACTCTGTAAGATCAAAATCGGCGCCGAATATTGATGGATTATTCGGCCGAATAGTTCTGCTACGGTAGAAATGAAAAAAAAAAAAATGAAAAAATTAGTAGATTTTAAATTTCTAAAATTGAATTATAGTTATTTCGAAAGAACATAATAGTTATAAAGTTTTAATAAATAAAAATAATTTAGGAAAAAAAAACTTTTTTTAAACATTGTTTATAAGTTTGACTGAGCAAAAACACAAAAAAATACTTAATATTCCACAATTTTTTTCACAGAGCAAAAACATATTTTAAGGTTATAATATTGTATTTTATACATAACATGTGTTCCCAAAAGCTGACAATAGTAAATTAGGATGGAGAATATGAGAATTTTATTTTGTTATTACTATTAACAGAGTGGAAGTCAGACTTCGTTCGGTAGACTGAGTTATTGTGAATATTGGGTAAAAGAGAAATGTGAAAAGCCTAGCATCTTTCATGAATATCAAGATAGCATAAGCTATTGCGGTTTTTGAAAATAAAAATTTATTCCATTTAAAATCAACAAATTTGAATAGATTTTTTAAAAATAGGTATGTAAAAAAAAAACATAAAATAAAAATATTGAATTTTATAACATTTAAAATATTTTCATAAAACTATTTTGAGCAAGGTAAAAGTTCACTAGTTCAACAGTATTTTTTAATTTGGATTAAATAATCGGTAAAATAGTGTTAATGCTTACATTAAAACCTGTCATTTCTATTCCACTTGTGGGTTATATTCTCAGTTTTATTGCATTCAAAACAATACATAAAATGCATTAACTTTGGATAGTTGAGATCCTTAACAAACATAATTAAATCATACGTCATAGATTAATGTGTGGAATTGGTGTTTGACTTGATGAATACTTTTAAATTTGACAAATACTTTCTATTACGACGATTTTCTAGAAATTTTAATATTCGGCCGCCGAATATTCGGTAATCGGCCTAAGACATTGGCCGAATATTCGGTATTCGGCCTCAAAGAACTGGCCGAATATTCGGCTTCGGCCTGGGAGAAATGGCTGAATATTCGGTATTCGGCTATTCGGCCAAATCACTATTCGTTACATCCCTAGTTGTAACCCAGAGGACAGCTTTTTTGTGTACACCCAGGGCCGGCCCGACGGTATTCGGCGCCCTTGGACTTTATAAAAGTAGTCGCCCCTAGCCCTCTTTCATCATACAAACTAAAATACTATAAATTCAATTGTGTATAATTTTATTGCGTTTTCAATTATTTAAAAAACTTTAATAATTACGTACATGAAACAAATAACTTATTTTTTTCTTTCCAATGGGCTGCTGTTGGCTTCTGGTAATTGCAGACCTAGTGCGTTTCACAGGGATTGGTACCATCTAACCTTCTCTACTAAGCACCACAGAGGGTGTCGTACCAACGCCACAAGTGAATTCTGACGCTAAGCTCTATCACTTGAAAGATGGAGTATCTGGTAGGAGTCACTATCATTGGGTCTGCCTATGTTAAGACAACTACAATCGTTGAATTGTGTGAAACAGGGATTATTGTTTTTTTTTTTGCTCTGAGGCTGAGGCGCCCCCAAGATGCTGGCGCCGTTGTATTTTTCACACTTTGCACATTGATAGGGCCGGCCCTGTGTACACCTTTCATATTCAATTTCATCTGGTCGAGCAGGAGGTGCCCCTATGGATCGCCGAGAACCTGCAGATTAAAGTGTGCCCCAGGACTAGTAGGAAATGATCGGTATTAGTGCCATACCGATCAATAACATCTATGCCCTGGCATGGGTTAGCACCCAGACCCACTAAGCTGGAGGTTTCTGCTCCATCACCTGTGCCACCGGGCGTAAAGCCACTTTGACAAGGATCAGGGCAGCCACTTTTTGAGTTGCTCTGTTGCAGCTCCACTCCGATTCCTACTTTCTTGCTCCGGCTTCGCTCCGTGCTCCGAACGCATTAATTAAGTCAAGTTATTGTTGTTGGTGTCGTGTCCTCGCGCGAAGCGAGGAAGAAAGGGTGCGTTGACGGAGTACTCATAGGCATTAGTCCGACTTCTGCCCCAAGAGATCTCTTAATTTTCTGAACCAGCTCCCAGCTGAGAGACCGTCACCTGGAGTTTGCACCCCCAGAGGTATCGTTTCACTTGAAGGTCATTGGAGCCACGACAGATTTAACGTGCACCAGCCCCTTTAGCGTACACGGTCCCAAAGCAACCAGCCGCAAGAACAACCCAAAGCAACCAGCCTAACAAATCACTGACCTCAGTCAATGTTGCTTCAGTTTCGGTGTTCTGCGGAGACCGAGATTCTACCGACTGGTCCACTGTGGGACTAGTCAAGTTATTAGTTGGTATATATGTAAGAAAAGTTTTAAAAGTTATTTTGTACTTTTTTTACCATTAAATATATAATCTTTCATATGCATTATGCTTTAAAAAAAAAAAAAAAATCTGCACCCAAAAAAGGGGTGGGGAGGAAATTTGAGGAGGAGAGGAAGAAAGCAATTTATTTTTTCTAATTTTCAAACGAAATTTACGGGGAAAAAAATAGGAGCAATGGTGCAGCACAACAAATCTTTTGCTCCGGCTCCGTTACAGTTCAGATCAAACTCTGATTGCTTCGCGGTACTGCTCCACGCTCCGATCGAATTTCTGACTTGTGAGGGAACTTTAACGAAGTTTGTTGTTATTTATTTCTTGAGAAATAAATTTTGGTATATTGAGAGCCAGCCGAAATGTTGTCGAAGAAAAATCAGGGATTTATTACCTACAATCAATGAATTGATTCTTAGAAAAACAGAATGATTAAGAGGAAAGAATATATACTTTTATTAAATTCAAACGCAACCTTAGTCAAAGAAAAGAAAACATCTTGAATTCCTGATGCTCTGCAGCAAACTCAACTTTGGATAGTTGTTATATTTATAACAATTGAACGTGATTAAGACTAGACATCGCTTATTATTTCTGATAATATTATTTGAACAGACCTAAGTGCAATAGAACTGAAATGCAATTTGTAAATGTAACAAAATTTAGAAAATCGTTGCATTATTTGCACACACATCCTTTCAACCGACTTCACAAAGGAGGAGGTTATACATTCATACTCGATGTATGTTCGTTTTTTTTTTTTTTTTTTTTTGCAGTATGTTCTATCTACTCATAACTTCTCACCGGATGAACCGATTTTCATGATTCTTTTTTTAATCGATAGAGGGTGGTTTCCCATAGGTTCCGTACCTTCGTTCGACCATATTCGATAATTAGAAAAAAAATTATGGGCAGAAATGTAGCCCTTTTTTTTCATCTATAACTTCTGACTAAATGACTGATTTCGATTACTTTTTCTTTAATCGATTAAGGGTCGTCTAACTCAAATATCGCACAGCAATTTGACTACATTTGTTTTTTTAGAGAAAACGTTATGTGGGAAAAATAAGCATTTATTTTTCTTTTAATTGGAAAGGCATGGCTTGATTTTTCTTTGTTGGGAAATTTTTTATTAAATATGAAATTAATGGTTAAGAAAGAGCTTGTTGCTCTAATATTAAAAGCAATTATAATAAGAGTTTGACTGAGAAGCTTCTCCGAAGCAAACATTAAATCCAATCAGTTTTCTCTAGTGACCTTTTAAAATGGACTTCAAAACGGAATTTACCAATTATACAGATGATTAGTTTTTAGTACCATTCACTCAACGAAAGTTTGCTCTTTGATATCATTTTTTTAAAAATAGAGTTTTTGTATAAAAAATGTATCTACACTAAAATGAATAAAATAAAATAATTTTTGAGAAAAAAATAGAACCGACTTCAAATTATAAATTGCGCTAAAAAGTGAAAAATAAATTAGTTCTTTAAACATCATAAATACGATTTTTAAACTTAATTTATGAAGTCAGTGGAAATTAGGTTAGGTTTTGATTCATGATTGCTTTGCAATCATCAATCAATTACAAATATAAATGACCTAGAGTTTGCAACAGTTTAAAAGTAAGGCAGAGCCCTTATACTAGTATAGGGGGCTCTGTGTAACACATAATGTAATGATAATTAAACTGTCCTAATTTTACACAGACTTCAAAAATTATGATTAAAAATCGTATCGATGTTGTTCAAAGAATTAATTTTTTTTTAAAGCTTTTAAGCGCAGTTTAATTGGAAGTCGGTTCTATTTTTTCCCAAAAATCATTTTACTAAGTTTGTGTATGATGTAAATATAAACACTTATTGTTTTATGTTCACAATGACAGCTTTTTACTTGCGCATGTCTTTTTTTTTTTTTTTTTTGGGAAAATAAAGCTTCTGAAAAGAAAAATCTAGCTTTTGTACATTTGTAACTAAATTATGATTTTTATATTAGGGATGTAACGAATAGTGATTTGGCCGAATAGCCGAATACCGTATTTTCGGCCACTTCTCCCAGACCGAAGCCGAATATTCGGCAATCTCTTCTAGGCCGAATAGGCCGAAGCCGAATCTTCGGCCAATGTCTTAGGCCGAATATTAAAATTTCTAGAAAATCGTTGTAATAGAAAGTATTTGATAAATTTAAAATTATTGACAGAGTCAAACACTAATTACACACAATCTATGATGCATGATTTAATTCTGTTTGTTAAGAATTTAAAACTATTTAAAATTAATCTATTTTCTCTATTGTTTTGAATGTAATAAAAATAAGAATTTCACCCACAGATGGAATAGAAATGACAGGTTTTATGGTAGTAAGCATTAGCATTATTTTACTAATTATTTAATTCAAATGAAACAACTACTATTGCTTAGTGAACTTTTACCTTGGTCAAAACTGTTTTATGAAGATATTTTAGAAGTTATAAAAGTTAATATTTTTATTTTATGGGGTTTTTTACATACCTATCTTTAAACGATCTATTAAAATTTAATACACTTAACTGGAATACATTTTTATTTTCAAAAACCCCAATAACTTATGCTATCTAAATATTCATGATATACTCTAGGCTTTTCACATTTCTCTCTTACCCAATATTCACAATAAATCAGTCTACCCAAACAAAGTCTGACTTCCACTTTGTTAATAATAACAAAATTAATTTTTCATATATCATAATTAACTCTTGCCATCTTTGGAAGCAAATGCTAAATATAAAGTACAACATTACAAGTTTAAAATCTGTTTTTGCTCAGTCAAGTATAAAACTTCTTTATTTTTTTACAATTTTACTGCAGCAGAACTTTTCGGCCGAATAGTCCATCAATATTCGGCCAGGCCGAATATTCGTTTTGGTGATGAAATGATGATTCGGCCAAAGGGCCGAATAAGCCAAATACCGAATAGTGGCCGAATATTCGTTACATCCCTACTTTATATACACTAGCCTGATTTCCAACGTTTTGACTACAAACTACAACCGAAACACATTAACTGATCAATTTTTAATTTTGTATGCATTTCTCATCAATTTTTCCGCACTAGATCGAAGAGAAAAAACAAAGATATGAAAATTCCCTAAAATGTATAAACTTACAATATTTTCGCCTAATTTTCCATATTTTAAACCATAAGTGGAACCTGCACATATTGATTAATTAATTTGGAAAATTCCGCCGTTATATTATTATTTTCAAGAACCCTCTTTTATTTTCGAAAACCCCTGAAGGGTTCGCGAATTACCGGTTGTGAAATGCTGGTCTAAGACAGTATGATAATACATAAGAAGATTTGTTGGTGAATTGATGGATTAATCGTTAAAAATCAATACATCTCCATCTCCGAACCGAACAAAACTGAAACGCACGCATGACGCATATTACTTAACAAAATTGCACTTGAAGAAACCCTTCATTGCTAAGACCTCTCCCCCTCCCCCCTCCCGCTCAATTTATTCTTAATTGCGTCTAATTATTTCGCAAATGATACGTGAGCAAGATGCAGACATAAATCAAACGTTTAAAAGCAAATTACTCGTCATTGCTTACGTTCCTTCACTTCATATCATTGCTAAGGAAGTGTTATCGTTTAATCGAATCTCAATCCTTGGCTACTCCTCTATTAAAGTTTTGTAATGGGACAATAAATTAAATCGTTTTTCATAGTCGATGCTTTTCAGCAGACGAGTAAGATGTATTTTTTACACACTTATCTTATTGATGGTTTTTTAATCGCAATTTGGATAAAATTTAGACTTTAATATACAGTAATGTCTGACTTAACTGTTGAATCAAAAGATCGATCAAAAAAATTGCAAAAGCGACAATCAACTTTATTTTAGCCGAAATTAAGTTTAACCCTTAAATACTCGCGCCAATTAACACTGCAAAAATTAGCGTGCGATGTATTTAGTACTCCATACATGTATTATTTTAAGTTATTTGAGTAAATATTTATAATATTTTAGATTAATTTTAAATACAATGATCAGGTGTTATAATAAATAATAATAATAATAAACTTGAAGTTAGCGTCAACTTTTATCTTTCATTAAAATATAAAAAAATCGAAGTACTTATTTAGTGTCACCTTCTTCAATGTTTTGCGAAGAAAAACTTTTACACTTGATAATTTTCGTAGAACGTTATTTGCAAAAAAAAAAAAAAAAAATGTAGCAAATACAACACTTCATTGCAGTCAATCTATTTTTGAACCTATCACGAATACGACTTCAGACTTTCCTGCGTGGTGTATTAGTTCATCAAAGTGGTAAAAAGACTTCGCTCAAGCTCTTTTAGATTCTCAATGAGTCTATTGTAGGTTAAATGGGAGGAAAAGTTTAAGGGTTGAAGCTCAAATAAAACGATAGCCATTTAAGCTCCAATGGTGTACAATAATTCGCCAGCGCAAGCAATTAAAAATTAAAGATAAATAAAGAGCAAAAAAATATAAAAAGTTTATTTTATTGAAAAAATTTGAAAACCTAAAACTGCTGAAAGTGAAAGGAATAGGAGATAAAAAATATATATGCAACGTGAAAAGTTTACTGAAGCATTAATGCGAGTTTCTGTCAAGACTTTTGGAAAGCAAAGTACAACTGTAAGAGCTGCATAAAAAGAGGACATTTATAAGTAAAAGATAACTATATTTTTTAATGATACAAAATATGATTTGGCAACGTTAAAAGATAACTAAGAAATGTGTTTTAAATAATATGTGAAGTTTTCGATCTTATTGATCTTACGTTTCACTTGTAACTCTTCATTTTTATGTTAATAAAACGTTATAAAAAGAAGGAGAAAAGGTAAGAGAAAGGGAAAGGGGGGGGGGGGACAGACAGAAAAGCTTTTTTCTTCTTTTTTTGTCGAAAAGTCAACTTATATTACTGATTAAAAGTTACGCTATCTGTGGCTTAGGCAAGGGTTTTTTTTTTATATTCCATTCAGTCAAGGTAAAAAGGAGGTGAACTTTGTGTTTGGGGAGCGTTAGTTCAACAATGTCAGAAATGAACTTTTTAAAGGAAGATCAGTAACTTGAAAATAAAATGGAAACTCTAAACAAAATGTATAGCAAGGTTATTGAGAATACTCACCAAGGCAAAAAATATTGATAATAGAACCTATAGTGACAATTATCTCAAAGAAACAGAGATAGATAAATTGCCCATAAGAATTTAAGAGTACTTCAGTACCTTCGTACTGAAATATAACAAAAAGTTCGTCTAGAACTAAACGAGTTTACTTTCCCGCATACCAACATTCAAGATCGATTTTCTTAACATCAGCTGAATCTCTCAATTGACTTAGGTTTCCTGGAATACCAACATTGAATTTTTAAGCTAAATCTCTCTCTCTCTCTCTCACTCTCTCGATAGCCTTAGACTGCAAAGTATGAAAAATGCGTTTTAACATTTAAACAACTTTATTACGACAAAGTATGACTCATTTATGTCAAATGTAAACATTTATGCTAAAAATTTTATGCAAAAAAAATTATCAAATTCATTCTCTCAAACTGTTGTTGTTGTTAATAATAAAAGGATAACATAATTTAACAAAGAAATTAAGAACGATTTTGCATAATTCTACTTCTGCACCTAGTTTTAAGTTATTCTAAAAGAAAATTTCTTACTTTTTAATCGTTGCCAAACAAAAAGAAAATAATAAATAAATATAGATGTAAATAAATGCATCACAATAATCATTCAATCCTTAAGGAAATCCTTAGCAGTTCTTTCTTTTGGGGAAAAAATAAAGCGCTTTTCCACTATTCAGAATCAAAAAGGTGCTTATGATAAGGTTTTTTTTATCTGTTCAAAATAGAACAAAAGATTGTACAAATGATAATAATAATAATAATAACAATAATGATACAGTAACGAGGTGTCCGCCGAGGTTTTTCGAACATTTTTTTCCCCCCAAACCGAATCAACTTCTTTATATTTATTGAGGGGGAGGACAGCAGACAGACTGACGCAGACACACACTTTCCCCACCTTAAAATTATAGTTTCAAATTACTACCTCTATTTCTATTTTTCAATATTTATTTAATTTCTTGATTTTTTTTTCATTTTAGTGATACTTTATTTCTTCTTCTTCTTCTGTTTTCTTTTTCTTTTTTTAATAAGTTTTACGAGAAAGTGAGCTAAAAAAATCTACGTTAGATGCATAAAATATCAATGAAAATTACATACAATGATGTAAGGAGTAAGAGCTTAATTTGATGGAAGTGTTTCACTTCCCTATTTTTTTTTTTTTTTTTGAGTCGATTCACAAACATAAATTCCAATCGTTGAAAATATTATTTGACTTGGTAGCTATCATCGTTCTTTCACAAAAAAAAAAAAAAAAAACAGTTTAGGAGGCATGATCATGATTGATTTAGGAGGATATCATGATTGATATCTAGCTGAATAGAACATACGAAATAAAACGTTTACCTTTGAGCATGAAAAATATAAATAAATAAATATGTTATTAAAGCAAAAAAAAAAGGGGGGGAAATATAATTGCATACCTTGTGTTTTAGGATTAGAAGGACTCTTTTTCTTCAATGCAGAAAAAAGGCTGAGCTTCTTTGTCACAATCTTCTAAAATCACAACAAATACATTCAAATAAGAGACAGCAAAGCATAGCACTTTTTGAAAATGTAAAAATTCTTTACCTATTTTTTGATATTAGACAAAATTTAACCTCAAATTTAATAATGAAATACATAATATCGAAATAAAAATTAAAAAAAAAAGAAAGGGACACAGATCAATAAAAAAACGTTACGTGATTATTATTATTATTATTATTATTATTATTTTCAATTTAGGACTCAATACGATTCTAAAAAACATTTCAATATTTTTCTGACAATTTTTTACACTCATTTATATTTGAAAAGCTCTGTAAGCGTTTAAAATGAAATTACATTCCTTCAATAACAATAATTTGTCATTTTTTATGAAGATAAAATTCATCTTTTACAAAAGAAGTAATTTATGCGAATAAAAGGGCAGAATGTATTTGCAGAAAATACATAGTAGATTCTGAAAATTGTTTTACAGCTTTGTTCAATTATAGGAACTATTTTCAATTCAAAATTGTGGGTATTTAGAGAATAAGGAACTTTAGGATATAAAGAAAGATATTTTACAGGAAAACTGTTGTAAGTGCTTGAATTCCTTTTTTGAACTGCAAGAGAATCTCTCTTTCTCTCTCTTTTAAATGGCCGTCATTTGAGGGAGCCGGTAATAGGGTCAATAACAGGCAGTAGAAATTGATAATAATGCATTTTTTGCATTTTCCAACGTTTTTCGTGTTTTTGAGCATTTTTAAAAAAATTTTACAGCATTTTAAAGTACTTTTCTCTTTTTTTCAGAGCATTTTTCGATGTTCTAGCTCTTTATTTTTTTCTTTTTAATTTTCTGATTAAAATTTAGTTTGATTCATTCATCTAGACACACGGCAGTGCGTCCGCCAAGTTCAGTTAAATTTTACGAAACACTTAAAAAGGTTAGTCGAGGATGGAATTGGAAATCTATTGCACAAAAACTGAATGAAGATAAATAGAAGAAAACAACAAATTTTTGTCGTTGAAAATATGTTGCTGGTGCTTAACTGGAGAAACAGAGGGTGAGTTTGAAGAGAATTGAATAGTGAGTGATCCTATTTGTTTCAAATGTACCCCTACTATTTCTGAATTGAAAAAAGTTTCTCAAGAGATAATAACCATTTTCTCGTATACGGTCTTTGATGTGTAAACGCATAGTTACTCAGGGCAGTTGAGATTCTCTCATTTTATATAGTAAAATTATCAAAACACAAGGTTTACCAGTTATTGGTTATTGGTTTTATTATTCTATTTTATTTTATTTAGATATTTTAGGAAGTCATTCTATGCTGCTATTATAATTTTTCAAAAATAAATATTTCAAATATTTTAATTTCATTTTGACCTTATATCTTAAGTGCATTTTTCAAAATAATAAGTGCATTTTTTTCAACTTTAGTAGAATTTTTGGTGTGTTTTAGAGTATTTTTAGGGATTTTGTAGGTCATCAACTTCCGGGGCCTGGTCATTGTACTCCTTAGAATGAGGAAAATGAATTTTTTTAATATATAACTAGGGAAATGTGCTAAGACTATTTAAAGGAAAACCGAAATGAATTTCTTTCAGAACGAGACAGTAATTAAAAAATGAGATTCGGAATGTTTTGCAGTTGTTAATTTTAGAAAAAAAAAAAAAAACAATTTGGTTCCGCATAATTTTGCTGACTGTAAAAGGAAATGTAACGAATATTAGTGCTGAAGAAAAGGAAGCAAGTTTTGAACCGAATCGAATTTTGTACTGTTCATTAATTTAATTGAATTTTAAGGTAATGTTTCCAAAAAAAAAAATAGGAAAGAAATAAATAAAAGAAAGAAAAAGGCGGGGGGAGAGCGGAGGAGGCTATTTGAAAATTGCCATGAAGTGAAAATTTAAATATTATGATTTGTGTCAGTTGTTTGGTTAGTCGAATGGCTTTCTTGGATACATTAGAAGGTTTGTCAGACGACAGAAAAGAATTATGAAATTGTACCCGGTTTAACGCTTTAAGGGCTCTCAGTCCCAACAGTTTCGAGCTACTTCCATTTTAAACTTCTGAATCTTTGTGGAAAATAGTATAAATTATTTTAAAGAACTCCAACGCCTACTTTATATTTGTTGATAGAACTTTAAGAATTAAATCCATCTAAGCTCACAATTTTGTGTACTGATAAGGGGCTCCACGAATTACAAAAAAGTTGGTTCAAATTTTATTACCTATTTGTGCGTTCAATGACTTTGATTTCCAGGCTTGTCTTCCTTATGCTTTGTCACGATGGAATATTTTTGACAGCAGCCGATGAAAATAACCTATGAAAATACATAACTTCCAAAATTTTTTTGCGCAGTTAAAAATCGTTTGGGTTTGTAACGAGGAATATTTTCATTGGGTAGCAAAATTCTTTGTCGGAACTGTCAACAACTATAAACCAAATAATAGGTATATATTTTCCAGGCGAATAAATGGAATTATTATTTATTATATCTATTAGCCCGGAAAATATCATGTTCGGGTTTATGGACACCGGCCGTGAAAATTCCTATATGTCAGCAACTATATTTCAACGCGAAAATTTTTATTCCAAAAAGTTAAAAGAATAATGCAAATGGCTGATTTAAATTTATATTTGCATAAATGAATCCACTACTCTTTCCTCGTCTATGTAAATGTAAATATCAAGCCATTCCACGTAAAATGATAAGAGCCATGTTTCATAAAACAAAAATTTAAAAATTAAATTATTGTGATTGTTATTATTACATATTTTCAATTTAAAAGTTTAGTAATTGTTTTGGTCTCCCATTTGCTATTTGTTTCTCGCCTCTTGTCATAATAGTACAAACTTCTTTCGACGATTTCATCTGACCT
This sequence comes from Octonoba sinensis, assembly GCA_038502835.1. Taxonomy (NCBI): domain Eukaryota; kingdom Metazoa; phylum Arthropoda; class Arachnida; order Araneae; family Uloboridae; genus Octonoba; species Octonoba sinensis. The sequence goes on from CM076604.1 coordinate 71,677,063, forward strand.
ACTTCCACATATTTAACGCCATGGTAAAGATATGAGGGAAACTTTTTATTTTACCCGTCGAAAGAGCTATATTTCTTCAAATCTTCTAGCTGACAGAGAAGCATGCCACGCAAGGTAACAAAATGAGTCACCAGAGGTATCTATTTTTAAAAACTGTCAAGAGACCCGTTCGAAAAAGAGAATAATGAAACAGTTCTAAGATATTTTTAAACGTTAGAGGAAAGCAAATAATTCCAGATATTTCATTCCATTCCACATTTTACTTTGTTGAAAGTTTCATGTTTGTTTCATTGACGTATTACAAGATGTTAAATTTCACAATTGGAACTTATTCTCAAGTACTTGATAATGAGAATATACCGTTAAAGACATGATGTCTGATTCTTGACGACATGATGTCTGAAGAATGTACGCGATGTGTTTTGTGGTGTTGTACTGTAATACACGAAGAAAATAGCAAGTGTGACAAATAAAATAATCACTAAAAGATTTAAGGTAAAGTTAAAAGAAAGTCAATATTTACATTACTGCATTTATTTAACAACACCTCAATTCAAACATAAACCATGAACTATACTGCAATTCTTTTCATTCCATAAATTTAAAATACTTATGTTGCCAACTCAAAAAAACTTTTACCTGATTTTTTTTTTCGTAATCGTATTTTTATTAAATACGTTTTTTAATTAAATTTAAAATTAAATTTTCACCTTTTTAATCACGTGAAATAAAAATAACAAAATAAACTCTTTTATGCATGTTAATGAATTTATCAACAAAACTTACTTCGAAGATTTAATTCAAATGACTATTAAGCTTATTTTTATTCTATTCACTCATTCCCTCGTGTAAATGTGCAATTATTTTTCTCGCTAAATAGAGAGAGAGAGAGAATATCTTCTTGAAATTAAATGTTAAAATTATTTTGCTTGAAACGAATTTAGCTGCATTTCATTAATAAATATTTCTTCGTATATTTTACCAATTTGTTCTTAGTATATAAAATTAGTTCTTAGTATAAAAAAGAAGCGCATAGAATTCGAAGCAAGAGAGAAAATGGCAGTTGATTTTAGAACTGGGTCATTCCATATTCCATGTCAAAACAAGACATTCAACCTGGCCATCTCAGATTTTCATGAAGTTCTCAGAAATCGCTGTTCGACATCTTAAATTTATAGGTAATTAAAAAAACCAAAAAATCTCCCTTTCATGGTTCATGAGGTATTGATTTTTGAAATTTCCAAAACAGCACTTTCATTTTACTTGTTGGAAGTGATCTAAAATGCTACATTTCCTTTTCTATGTGATCTAGAGAGTTGTATAAAAGTTCATTTTTAAAAGAATTGCATGGCGTACAATTTCATATTTAACTTAACTACCTTTCATCAAAAAAAAACTTTTCTACAAATTGATTTTTTTTAATAATGTTTTTTTAATTTTTTTTTGTAAAAATTACATTAAAATAAATTACATGTGAAAAAATTATTTGTAATGTGTTTCAATGAATGCACCATGTAACTTTTCAGAGTGGAACCACCATGAGTTCAGCAATGATAGAAAATAATGTAAGACTTTATTTATTTATTTAGTTACTTATTTTTCTGATTTCTGTGAAAATTTTTGTATATTTGCTTTATAACAATTTTTACTTTTAATATTTTATAATTTTGGTCAATTTAACACTTTAACTGTAAAGAATAACTGTCACGGATAAGTCCATTCGGGGGTTATTATTCCACATAAAAAGAATATAAAAGTTTATTGCTAAAAAATATGATATGGATAAATTATGGATACAAAACGTCTACAAATTAGGTGTAACTCAATCTGTGTTGCATATAAATTATGCAACAATGTCATGACTAAATCTTATGACTTAAATCTCTGATATAAGGAAATCTTTTTCGATATCCTGTAGAGAAACAAAAAGTTCCGACCAGTACGAGCCTACTTTCCCGTATACACCAACTTAAAACTTATAATCTACACTCTCAAAAATAGAATCCTCAGTTTCGAGGATCCGTCAATCGTCAAGAAAATTTCGTCATTTATAACGAGTCTTTCCTCGCGCGATCACGTGACATAAAAAAAATTACTACACGAATTTCGCCAATTTGACGAAAGGTTCACCCGGAGCATTTTTCACGAAGCCATTTCTTCAAATTCGACGAAAGTTTCGTGAGATTTGAGCATACGTTTCTGAGAGTGTAGCTACCTCTCTCTCTTTCTCATTTAGCTTTAGTTCTTAATTACTTCAAATGTACCTTTTTTAATGGTTCATACATATTCATTCACTCACTCATTCATTTAATCATTCATTCATTCGAAAGTATCCTTAAAAATTCCGATCAAAAAATTCCATAGGAAAATAAGCTCGTTTAGTACTGGTGAACTTCGTATCTGTACATGTTGTTTGTCATAACAACTTTCCGATAAAGTTTGTTCCAAGCAAATGGGTCTGTTAGATCTTGATTTATAAAGGATTGAAATTAACCGTTAATTTTTTTGAATTGTTCAAAAATGAACAAAAATTGTTCAAATCAAATATTATTTCTCACCGAGAGCCGAGAACTTCTTCCAATAAGTTAATAGGAACTTGAATCTTACGCCCAGAGTCTACATAATTTGCCCATAGGCGCTAATGATAAAATTTTTTGATCTGTTCAAAATTGAACAAAAAATTATTCAAATCAATAAGTAAAATATGGAAATGAGATGTCTTTGCCGACATCTTTTGAATGGAAAAAAAAAATCTTTCGAATCGGACAATTCGTTCAAAACCTATTATGGGAGGGGGGGGGGGGGCAGACTGATCGACACCCCCATCTCAAAACTCTACTTTCAAATTTTTTAATCTTTATTTAATTACTTCCTTTTTTTTTTGACTTTTCTTTACTTTTAATGGTATTTTTACGATACATTAAGCCTCCTTTCATGCTTTATTAATATTATTTTTTTTCTTTTACGGAAAGTTGGCTAAAAATAAGTCTGAATCATTTCTGAATTTAAAAACAATTTGAATATCTTCAGTTATTTAATATTTATTCCGTTATTTAAGATTTTTTAAAAATATAAATTTAATGCTAGAAAGAGATATGTCTCGAAATTCTAAAGGTCGCATGAGCGCGCCAAAATTGGTACTCGTCTTGAAGCCGCTCCTCAAACCAATAATAATGATCAGAGAGAGAACACGTATGAAAAAGCCCTCAAGCGTTTTCTTTTTCTTTCATCGGGGACATAAAAGATAGAAAGAGATAATCACAACAGTAGTCGAAATGTAACTCTTGGCTTCAAGTTGACGGCTGGCAAGATCTCTCACTTATTCCACGGCCTCTTGCGATCGAATGGAAAGCAGCATTATTTCTAGAACCTGTGTGTATGTGTGAAAGGGGGTGTCACCAAACAATTTCTGCTTTTAGGGGTCACATTACCCTGTTAACATTTTTTTTTAAATAAAGCAAATTGAATACTTTTTGAAAGGCTTGCATATGCGCTCTCGTTTATCAATCAGTATTTTTTTTTCTTTCAAAAATTAGTTTTTTGTAATTAGTAAACAAAGTTTTTTTTATAAAAAGTTTAAAAAATTTAAAAACAATTTACATTTTTTAAAATCAAAAGGCTTTTGTATTTTTGCACACATTTCAAAAAAAAATTTTTTTTCCCTGAATAATCACAATGACCACCTCTACATTAGCATAGACGCTGATTTGGTTCAGCATATAGGTGGCTCATTTGTAATCCGCCTCTGAAACCCCTCTCAATTCTAACCGAATTTAACGAAATTTCATGAGTTGGTAAACCATGTTAAGAACGGCATTCAAAGAATTTTTTTTTCCAGGAGGAAACTAAAATAATAATAATGATAATAATAACTGAGATTTCATAAGCTAAAAGCTACATCTCAGGTTTCTCTGTTAATTTAATTTGCTTGGTATTGGTTAATAAACTTTATTAACTTTTATCTTACAATTTCTGAATTTGTTTTCAAGTTTTTTGTGTTTAGAGGAAAATGTTGCAGAACTTCCAGAAAGGACTTTTCAATTCTGAAAGCTCTGCATTTCAGACGCATTGTTAGTAAAAAAAGCAATTCCATAATATGAATGATTTTTTTCTATGATGACCAACATTATATGAAGATAGAAGTCGTGAAAGGTTACCATTTTTGAAACTTTATTGCATATATATGTAATATACATATAGTATACATTATAGTGAAATTATTCAGAAACTGTAGACCTACATTACCAAAAAAAAAAAAAAAAAAGTAAATAACTCCAAAATGAAAGTCTTTTTTACAAATGAGTCTTTTACAATCTATCATTACAATAAAAAGAAGAAAACCAACCGAAACTAAATGACGGATTTCGATTGCGCCGTTCACACAAGATAAATACGAAGAAAATAAACTATTTTGTTAGACGTGTGAAAAATCGGAATATATTGATAGAGCAAAACATTTTCATAACTAAATAAAGATGAGTTGTATAGTTTAATGCAACTTAATTTTGTTCATTTAAAACATAAATGAAAGACTTATTATCTAAAATTAATTGCTGCGTCAGTAGAGAACTCTAAATAAAAAAGTGATGTAAATACTGTAATTATCGGTAACTAGCACCCCATCGTTGTATAGTCGCAGGAAGAAAAATTCATTGTAAAAAATTAAGTTCGGTGTATAACCCGCATCGTTGTACAACCCGCACCCAGAAAAAAGCATGGGATACACCCCTAGAAAACAATGCATTCGCCTGTAGCACTCGAGCCCCAATCTGCTTTGGACCATTGTTTCGAAAGCTACGACTTATTTCTCTGCTCTTTGTTTTGCAGGAAAAGAGATTTCGATATTTTTGAACGGTAGTTGTCTTTCTAATACCGTAATTATCGGTAAATAGCCCACATCGTTGTATAGTCCGCAGAAAGAAAAATTCATTCTAAAAAAATTAAGTTCGGTGTATAACCCGCACCCAGAAAAAAAACATGGGATACACCCCTAGAAAACAATACATTCGCCTGTAGCGCCGAGCCCCAATCTGCTATGGACCATTGTTTCGAAAGCTACTACTTATTTTTCTGCCTTTTATTTTGCAGGAAAAGATATTTCGATACTTTTGAACGGTAGTTGTCTTTTTAATAATACTTCTTTTTTTTTAAATTTCATGTATTGCCCGCATCGTTATATTGCCCGCAGTTAGTAAAAAAAGGAGTTTTTTCGTAGATAACCCGCGGGCTATACACAGATAATTACGGTAATACTTTTTTTTTTTAATTTCATGTATTGCCCGCAGGCAGTAAAAAAAGAAGTTTTTTGTAGATAACCCGCGGGCTATACACAGATAATTACTGTAGTTTTATCACGAATCAGTAGCCACTTTTTTGGGTTGCTCTTGAATGCTAGCTCCAGCTCTACTCCGTGCTCTGAATAGTTTTAATAAAAATTATACTATTTACCTTCCTTTAAATTAATTCCTAAAAAGGTAGACATGTAAAAAAATTTAAAAAGTTATTTGCAGTTTATTTATTTATAAATAAATATATAATGTTTCATTTGTACTGTGTATCGAAAACACTCTTTGCTGCAGAAAAAAATCAGAAATCGAAGCAAAACACTCTTTGCTGCGGCTTCGCTCCACTTATGAGTAAAATCTCGTTTTCTAATAATTATTAATTGCTCCCATCAAAGTATTCTTAAAAATATTAATCGATGCATAAAATCATATAAACATAAGTGTCGGTTCTCAACAAAGCTGTATCGCGGATCAAACTTATTTTCGAGGAAGGTGAAGAATTTTGCCTTCTTTTTCTTTCGAAGAGCAAAACATTTATTTTCGGAACATTGGCGAAGACTTGGCGGACGCGCATAAAGGGGCGGTTGCAGCAACCCTGCATCTTCTCGCTCCCCCCAGCGCAAGTACAGCTGGCAGCAGAAAAGAGGAAAAAGTCTTCATTCGGGAAATGAGCGGCAAGAAGCAGGGATCATCTCTGTGTGGCGGAGATGTCGAAGAAGAGTTCTCGGATCGGTCCATGAGGATCGGACTTGCGCGATGATGACCGACCTAGCGCCTCTGCTATGGTCATTGGCGCTGTGGTGGTCAGCTGTCGGAGCGGTCAACTCCCTGCCGGGCACGCAAGACTGCGATGAGGCGCGCATGAAGTGCGCGTATCGCGCAAACTGTGCGCGCGCCCTGCATAGCTACATGGTGGACTGCGCCGATGTCTTGGCGGGGCGCACCAAGCGCTGTCCCTGGTCCTGCAAGCGCGCCCTCATCTCTTTGGCCAGTTCCGAGTCCGGACTTGCCCTCGCCGAATGCGAGTGCGGAGAGAACGAATTCTGCCGCCGGAGCAAAGAGCGGGCAGAAGTGTGCCGGCCCGAAGTGAGCATTGCCATCGCGGAAGGCACCGTCGTGCCCTGCGCAGTGGCGGAGTGGATCTGCGCCGCCGACCACCTCTGCTCCACGGCCCTGGAGTACTACCACCGCCTCTGCAGGCCCATGTTCCTAGGACGGAAGTGCTCGTTCAGGTGCAACAACAGCCTGGCCATCCTGGACAGGCAGCCGAAGGCGGGGAAACTGCGGAACTGCTACTGTGATGGTACCGAAGATTTCCCATGTCGAGACATCAAGAAAAACACGCAGCAGCTGTGCTATGGGAGGGATGAATGGACGGATGACTCTGATAATTTTATTCCATCCAAGACCGACATCGAGTCTGGAAGTGAGAGGGCATCTTTCTGTGTCCTCCTCTGCATCTTCCTTTGTTCCTTCGTTCTCTGGACAGCAGACGACTTCTTATGCGTTTCTTCGAGAATCTCCGTTTCGTCAGGCAGGAAACCAGACGCACGTTTCCCTAAAAAGCAAGTTAAACACAGTACTCATTTCTTCTGCAAGGGAAAGTGGACGGAAATGGTACAACATTGGTTTCAGATGACACCTGAAATTTTTCTCAATATCCATAAACATTTTTTTTGGGCTCAAGACATATTTGATTGGACATTCAGGACTAGAGTCACCACACTTTGGAGAAACGGTGAGAAGTTTCTGAACTGTTCAAGTACGCGTCATGCATTGACCTGGCACTTGAAATTTAAAAGACCGTCTTTGATGGCATGGCCCTGGTGGTGGAGATCAGAGAAATATGATAAATTAGGTAAGAGTTTTCTTTTTGTCTTCTATATTTCAAAATTATGCTGCAGATTTATGAATAGAACACATGAAGTTATGGAATTGATGATGAAGAACTAGTTGAGAATTAGAGCAAAATTTAAACCTCTTTGTGATTAAGGAATATAGTAATAAGTAGTAAGTACTTCTCCCGATAGTCAAGTCGAAAATATGCAAGTTTTATGTCAGGCACATGTTTCGGGCTCCTCATATCTCTCATATTGGAGAAAGGAATTCCTTATAACATAACATCGAAACACATGTCTGCAACTTGATTTGCAGTTTTATGCTTCATAAACGCTATTATTGCTGTAATTAATGATAGTTGTTTGAGCAATTACTTTTACGCAAAAACATTTTGCTGTGCTTATTAAAATAATTTTCTATTTGGTTATAAATTTTAAAAACATTCTAATTTAGTGACATATTGCAAAACCAAAACTGGTTTACAAACTTACATCATATATATACATGTTACAAAAAAGCAACAGATACGGGCATACGAGGGCAGAAAGAGGATTGCTAAGTGTTCTATAGATACCATTTTATGTCTCCTGCTATAAAATGGAAGAGGTTGTGTTGTGGTACGGCGAAACAGGACATTGAATAAGAAAACTAAAACCTATTTTTTTACTCCTGTTAATCTTGCCTGAGTTCGGAACATACGATTTCAAATTTATTCAACTTTCTTAATCCCTAGAAAGAGTATTGAGACGTTACAACGCACTAATTACTTTTTTTAATCTCTTATTTATGTATTTCCCAATCAGGGAGATATTTTCACCTATATAATCATAGATTAAAAATCATTGGATTGTTTCCCAAGGTAGACAACAAGTCTTTGTGAGTAGAGATGTAAAATTCTCGTTAATACCAACAATATTCTTATGAAGGGGTCATCCATAAATGATGTCTCGCTTCGAGGGGAGGGCCTGAAAGCGAAAATATCCATTCAAACAATTAAGTACATACATTCTTTCTTCAAGATAAATTCTTAAATAAATGTGAGTGTCCACGACTGTTCTCAAAAATAAAATAAGTTGTTTTTAGAAACAATTCTGGGAACTTTTATGTACAATTCAGTTTGAATTTTTTAAAGAATATTCTTAAAAGATCATCTTGTTTAACTATAATTTTTGTTTTTCACTACATTTTTGTTCTCCAAGAATATTCACCTGAGAGTACTACTTTCATCTCTAATTGTAAGTAAAGTAAAGACAAATGAGAAAAAACATGATCAAATTTAAAGTTAATAAAGTAGAAGTGTCATAAGCAGGCCCCGGAAGTTGATGGTAATGCATTTGCCTACGCTTTTCTTGTTTTGAAGCATTTTTTAAAGATTTTTACAGTATTTTTTGCATTTTAAGTATTTTTCATATTTTTTAGAACATTTTTTTAATGTTTTTTTTTTTAAATTATTATTTTTATTTTCTGGTTAAAATTTAATCCGATTTATTCTTTAAATTTTACAAAAAAAATTAAAACCATGGTGAACTGTGGAACTGCGACTCTATTGTTGCTAACAGTTGTCTTCATGGCAACTTGAAGAAAACAAAATTTTTGACGCTAAAAAAAGTTGCCGGTGTTTTAAAAGAGAAAGATTCAGTGTGAATTCGAAGAGAATATTTCTCCTTGAGTGTTTCTGTTTATTTATTTTCAATATGTCCCAACTATAGCATGTCTGCGTTGCAAGTCGTTTTTCAAGCTATAAAAACTTACTTTCGGATGTGGTTTTTTAAAATGTAAAAAAATATTCTTAATTATGCAGACTAATTTAGATTCTCTCGTTTAAGTTATTAAAATTGTCAAAACACATGTTTCCAATTATTGGTTTCAATGTCTTTTTTCTTTCATTTATTTTTTTTAGAAAATCATTTGTTGATGGTGGTGTTATAATTTTTCAAAAACAAATATTTAAACTGCTTCTATCGAATTTCGCCCTCAGATCTTAAGTGCATTATTCAAAAGGTTAAGTGCATTTTTTCTGTTTTAAGATCATTTTTAGTACATTTTTAGAGCATTTTTTTGGGTCATCAACTTCCGGGGCCCGGTCATAAGCAATTATGAAGCCTCTAACTAAAATATTTTTAAATTCAGGCATTTTTTATGAAAGTCAAATCAGTTTTCTTACTATAATACAGCTAAGATTCGCTAAAAGATTGGAGCTTACTTTCAATGTTTATTGATATCTATATTGAAGTTAAGGGAAACGCACCTGCAAAATTAAAGTTGCCACAAAACGGCCCACTATAAAATAAATAGCAAACTTGCCATTGTTGATGAAAAATGACACGCTTACGCAACAAAATAACTTATCAAAAAATGTACTATAAAAGCTGAATTTAAGTACAGTAAAACCCCGTAATACCGCGCCACAGTATACCGCGGAATCGGATATAATGCGGTTACTATCATGTCCTCCGACGTTTAAACCACCCTTTATATTCCAGATTCTTTGAAATTTTTGAAAAGTAAACATATTCTATAATTCGTGAGCGTATATAAAGGCTTAAAACGTTGTTTCTTTGAAAAGTGCGTCCCCTTCCTCACAAATCTAATTTTTTTCTTAGAATCTCTCCCCCTTCATAATCTCATGTTGATAACTTAACACGATTTTTAAGCCCATATTTTCTAAGAACACAATTGTTTTTGCTGCGGTTGATATGGTTTTACCTTAGGAGTCTCAAAGAGCAGAACAATTTAATTTGAATAACCTATCGCTCGATAGACAGACCGATCAGTTGAGAAGTGTGCTTCTTGCACAGCGATTACAGCAAATGGCAGCAAACAAGAAAAAAAAATAATTATACAATAGAAGAAAAGTTAAGAGTACTTGATAAAGTTAAAAGTGGTGCAACAGGAGCGAGTATATTTCGTGCATATGGTTCTGCGATACAGTTTCATTATATCGCGGTTATATTATAACGCGGGTGCCAAATATGTCCCCCGATTCCCGCGTTTTAACGGGGTTTTACTATAACGTGGTTGCCAAATATGTCCCCCGACTCCCGCGTTTTAACGGGGTTTTACTGTATTACAAACGAAACAACAATTACAGCAAGTTCCGCAGTTCTTTTTCTGATGCAGGTTTTATTTCAGTACCGGTATTAATTCTTATACTTCGGTACTACTCTTCCATTAGGTAATATCTAATCTAAACGCAAAATTAGCTCATAGTATCAGCAAAGAACATGCAGTTTAAATGCTAAATATTTGTTAGTTGTGAAGTGCAAATCATAATCGTGCATAAAACCAGTTTGATATTTTACTTTATTTCTTTAACACAGAGTAATTACTTGTTCCACTTTTAACTGAATATTTTAAGCTCTAGAACTATTTTGTAATACGAGCAATTAAACATTAGATTATTTCAACTACTTGTTATTCAATTCTTAAATAAAGCTATGGAACTTCTTATTGACGGTTTCGTTCTCGTTTTAATTAATGTCCATATCCTCTTTAAAAGCATCACGTATTACTGTGCAACAAATTTTAACTTTTTTTTTGTCCTTTAGATGAAACTATGTGATTTTATATAAACAAAAGGTGCTCAATTCAAATATCCAAACCAAAATGGTCCATCACGTAGCGTTTTTGCTGGAGATCCACTTCTCATATTTATACAATTTGGTTATAGAAGAATGTAACTCAGGCTTACTTATTGAAAACACAAACGCTAAAATGATTTTTTTGGAAAATTCTTCTTGTGGGCATCTATTGGTCTGCTCTGATAACAGTTAAGCAATATTCAATTCGTATACTTCCATTCTATCGAGCGCTGAAATGCTTTTCAAACAGAAATGTCCTGATGAAACCTCTCCCAATGCTCATCATTAATTGCACCAAGGTTTTGAGAAATAAAAGTTATATGGGAGCCCAAAAAGTGTTGTTTTAATGAAATATAGCAACCTAATACGTAATACAAAAGCATTTCATCATGTCACCAGCAAGATTTTTGCAGTTTTCTGCTCTCTCTATTTTCAAGGAAAGGTGAGCGCACGGATTTAAAGGCAGGCCAGGCTGATTTATTGGCTTCTGACTGTTGCTTTTCATACTCTTCATCATGAAGGGACTTCCTTAAGTTGTGGGCCAATAAAAATCCTTTCTTTTACTTTTGCCTCACTTAAATTTTTGAATTTGTTCCGGAAATGCAAGGAAGCCACTCCTCTGTCCAGAGCTTTTACAAATATTTCGATAAACCAAGTTTAATGCGCAATTGTGGAAAAAAGGCATATTGTAGATCATCATAGGCTCATTCGATGTGCTTTTGCCACTTGTAATTTTGATATTTCCTTTGTGTTTGCAGAATATGCTACAGGAATGAATAGGGGAAAAAATTACTTAGATGGAGGAACACTAAAAAACAAGCGCCACTCTGCTGAATTGTGCTCAAGTCCTAATGCTTGAAATAGTACATTCACATCACAGCAGCGTACCGTTTTTTCTTGCTCCGTAAAATAATCTACAAAATGCCATTGTCGTCTTGTAAAAGACTCAAAACTTCGAGAAGTAGATATAGCTTTTGTGTCCAAAATTGTCGCTAAAGTAACCCAACTTCATTAAAAAGGTCTCTAGAATGGCAATGATCTCACTATCAATGAGAAAGGTATAATTTATAATAAATTAAGTCGATAAATTACAAAAATATGCACATTTATCCAGAAAATACATAAAAAGTTAAACGGTGGAATTTTGGGAAAATGGTACGTGATAGGCAAAATATAATTGCAGATTCGTAATTTTCAGCCAAGAATACATAAGAAACAGACATTTTCATCCAAAGGACATTTTTCGTGTTGCACAGTGTTATTGCTAGAATCTTCCCCGGCATAAAAAATATCCGGAGTTGAGCCCGCTCAATTCTTATTCACAGAACAAATTCGCGAATAAAGAAAAACATTTCCATGGTAGAATTGGAATAAACTTGTCCAATGAGAGCAAATAACGCATTTTTGTTCAAAATAAGCGAGTTAACAATGCTACTTGTTTTGATGATATTATTACAGATTGTGCCCGAAAAGAAATCAAAACTGCAGCATTTCAAACGAAAATTGTATAAAGATACTCATAAAATAACACCTAATTAGAGGTTCGTTTTGAATTTATTTTGTTTAAAATCACCACATTCTACTCTACATACTTCAGTACTTCTTCAAGATTTTACGAACAAATTTATAAAACACAAACGTGTTCTATCTAATCGAAACATCTTAACATAAACAGTAGCGCAATTTATATTTATATTTAAAACTAGTTTGAGGTCCAAAGTAAGTGCAGATAAAATTGTATATTTTATGTTGTCATCGCATTTCCTTTTAACTGATAGAAGATTCTTATGAACTTTATCAAGGCTAGACAAAATATTTCTTTTTTTTTTTCTGGGATAGAATAAGAGAGAAATTTGAAGTTTTCTTTTCCTTAAAACATTTTTTTTTTTTTTTTTTTGTAGTTAACAAGCACACTTGAAAATTAGTTAAAATTCTGAAAGCTTACTTTGATGAAAAAAATATTTGCTCATGTTGTCAAAAATACTGAACCTTCTTCTGAATTGCATATATAAAAACGGAAGCTGTTAACACGGAAGGAAAAACTTACGTTGAATGAAAAGATGTTGGTCAGTTGTCAATTGAAATTATTCTATAATCTTAAAATACAGTGGCTTCAGGGACGACTCTTGAGGGATTTTTTTTTTTTTTTTTTTGTCTGAGTGGATAATCTGGCTAATGTCGCTTAGTTTAGTCGACGTAAAATTTTTGATTAAAATAACAAATTCTTAAATTAAATTATATGGAATTAACTTATTGTAATACCAAGATCTTTTACATGATTATTAGATTAGAAGAGTTTTGCGCATCCAATGAACAAAAGGCTAAGTATATACTGAGTCTGTGCAACGTAAATACAAAATGTTGACAAGAGTCATCATGGGCTTGAGAATGTGAAAGGATACGTTAATGATAAATCTTAATACTTTTGGGGTATATGTTTTTTTTTTACAATGGTAACTTCTTTTGAACCAGAAAGTAACATAAGAACGCCGTTCGGTGGCATATTCGGTAGAGCACAAGGCTCTAGCTCTATGGAGCCGGTCCATATCTCGACTAGTTCATGCATGTTCCACCTGGAAGGTCGTGCGTTCGATACCCGCTGAAGGCCCGCCATGTACACTTGGGGATACGTGCATGTAAAATCGGTGGACCCCACTACCTCGCCCCGTGCACAAGCAATCCTAAGGCCTCGGCTAACAGGTAGGGGTCTGGTACAGAAAAGTTCATGGATGTTATTCATCGGTACAGTATTTCTTCCGATCATGTACTAGTGGTTCGTAATCCACTTTAAGCTGTGGTTTACATCACAATTATCCTTATAATAAGAGTATTAGTGTAGAAAAAACTGTCTTCCAAACCCACTTTCCGCTATGACCACCTTGTCTACCCACTGTTCCAAAGAAGGAATAAGGTGCAATTATCCTTCTTAAATACTAGAGGGTATTGTGAGGCTCTACCCAGTGGCGTAGCTAGCATGAGTGACACCCGGGGCGGGCAGTGATGGTGTCACCCCTTGGAAAGGATTACCCACCCCTTCCCCCTCTCCAAAAAAAAATCATGTAACCTTGAAGTATGCGTTTTAATGACATAAATGAAATACATTTCTTAAGAAAATCGCAGCTTTGAAAAATAAAACACCACTCGTATCATGAGCCTCATAATATTTAAAGTGTTTGTTGATGGCAACTGTTCTGATTAATGGTTAAAAGCATTGTGAATATATTTTTTAAAGATTTATTTTATGGAGTTTTTAAAGTTTTTCTTTCTCCGTCGTGGCTGGGCGTCACCCCTAAACGGGTGACATCCGGGGCGTGCTGCCTCACCACTTAGCTACGACACTCCGACCAACAGTTATCTGGATTCTGAACAATTACTCATACGTTTTGAACTCTCATCATTCTCCCAATGTTTAACGAACAGTATTTTGCTTCGAGAAGGAGCCCACACCGCTTAAATACCAATCTTTATGAAAAGGTTCGTAAAGACAAGTAAGTGACCATGAGAACAAGACATTCAATTCGCAACCAGTGGCGGAATCCAGGTTTTTGGTCAAGGAGAAGCTGAGGTCATAAAATTTTTGTCTTGTCATGGCAATGATGTCAGAGTTTATTTACGGTAGCCCCTTGTTATATCGCTCTTGTCGGGGGACAGCAAAAAAGCGCGATATATCCGAATGCGCGATATAACCCGATACTGTCAGAAATAACTCAAAAAGTTCAAGTAAAATTGAGTGTCAACGTAAAAAATTTAAATTAATCTTACATAATGACAACATTCTTAATAAAAATAGCAAATAAAACTAAACTTACCAATTGCTATTTTCATGCACAGTTCTTACAATATGAATTCAGAATGTATTTCTATTGCTTTTTGATGAAATAAGAGTCCTAAGTCATTTGCCGTCGTTTTTCGTTTAACACTTGTTTTCCACTTAATATTAACGATTGAAAATGGACTAACTGCATTGTACTTACATGGTTAGACTATTCGTTCGTATTTAGTGTAAGTTTTTGCCAAATACAATATTTTTACTTTCGAGACCTCAAACTTAAAATTTTGAGAAACATAGAAAAAGCGCGATGTATCCGAATGAGCGATATAACGAGGGGTTACTGTATTTGGGGACGGAGAGCGGGCAAGGGGCTCCCCTTTAGATACTGCGGTGAAGCTCTTTTGACGCTTCAAAATGTTAGTGGAGAGAACAAAAGTATAGGTTTAAATTTTATTATCATAAATTCATGTATTATAAATATTTTCTGATGCAAAGAGCCTACATTAAAAAGCATAATCACTGAGAATATCTTCACAGCTCTTGAACTCACAGAAGAAAAGCTTGTTTCGTTAATTTAATAAAACTGCTATGAAATAATTAGCCGTAAAATGTTTTCGACCGCGTCCACGCAACTAATACTAGGGAAATGACTTAAATTGGGAAAACTTTCGATCGTGTCAAGCCAGAAAGCGGTATAGTGACATAAAATTAATTAATTAATTAATAGTAAAATAAACAAGTGTAATAATTACAAACAACTAAATTAATTAAGTGAATAAATAAATATTATAAGCTGCAGCTTAGTAGTCCCCCCCCCCCCCCAGTGATAACAGCGCAAAGACAAAAATATATAATTGGTAAAATCCTCAAACTGGGTAGGGTAAGAATGTCCTAATATTACGGGTACAAATGACAAAGGGAGGGGATTTCAATCATTTCTGGCAATTAAATAGGGGAATTATGCCACGAAACCATTATTATAAAATGCGAGTTTACCCAGCTTTTTGTTATGACATTCGAAAGAGCTAACGGAAGTTTACCACCGTCACATTTTTAAGATTAAGTTGCTTTTCTTTTTAATAGAAAAGGGGAGGGGGGACCTGGGTAGATCTTCAGGAATCACAAGAAAAAGTCATCGACGAAAACTGGTTGTGTTTTCAATCGAAATCTTTCTTGCAGTCGTTAAATCTAGGAAGTGGAAGCTTAAAAAAGAGTGACAGTTCCGCAAGAGTTCCGATAACAAATCAACTTCGTCGTCCAAGGAGGCACCACACTTCGCTGCCATTCAGGGGTATGATCTTGATGTCATATTCAGCCAAGCATAAAGCTTTGCTTTCCTCTTCTTTTTTTTTTTTTTTTTCTGGAAGGGGTTGATTTTGCACAAAAAAACCCCCCCTTTTTTAACTTTTTTTTTGTGTAAATTTTTTACATTGAAATCATTGCTTGAATCAGTTGCTTACTCCTGTGAAAATAAAAAAGAATAGATTTTTTGCTGCATTTTCCGTTCTTCTAGAACGATTTTGGAGTCCTTTTTTCTAAAAAAAAAATTTCGATAATTTTTTATATGATTGTAAATTATGTCTGCAATGGTTGTTTAACAGATGTGGACATCATTTTAGGAGCTCAGCACAAATCTGCATTGATTTTTTTAGTTTTTCTTCTTCTTCCTCTTTTTTTTTTAATACGCTACGCTTGACAGTTTCTTGTATAGAGCTGTTTTGCTCAAGTGATTATTCCACAAAGGGAGTGAAGTCAAAGACTATATACATATATATTAACTTTTCTTTCTTTTCAAAATAATGTATGTTTGACAGTTTCTTGGATAGAGAGCAGCTTTGCTTAGGTGATTATTCACCGAAGGGTGTGTCGACAGAAACAAATGTAAACTTTTCACTATGGCAAGAGCCAGAAAAAGAAGATTCATTTAATATGGTTTGCACATTGGAAATTATAAAATATAGAAAGATAACACGCTCAGAAATAGAATCGTCACTTTTGAGGACTTTTCTATCGTCAAGCAAATTTCGTCATTTATAACGAAACTTTCCTCGCGAGATCACGTGACTTTAAAAAATTACTATAGAAATTTCGGCAATGTGACGAAAGGTTTACTCGGAGCATTTTTCACGAAGCCGTTTCGTCAAATATGACGAAAGTTTCGTGAGATTTGAGCATGCTTTCCTGAGAGTGAAGAAAGAGGAGATACACTCGTAAGCTGGAAATTTTATAATTCCTCAACAAAATCTTTTAATATTTCATATAGACCAGCTCATAGTGAAGGATTTTTTTTTTCTTTCTAATGGGCTGCAGCATTGGCCCTCAGCCATTGCAAACCTAGTGCGTTCCCAAAGATTGCTACCAACTGTTTCAACGGCACCACAATGAGTGTGGTACCATTGCCGCAATTTCTTGACGCTCACCCCCCTGGGTGACGGCACCTGAGCTCTCGTTGATGCAAACGGCACTAGGAATTTTAATTTAGCCGAGAGTATCCATGCTAAACGGATACTCAAGGGATCTTCCACCTGCCGCATAATCATACGACATGGACGCAGACGATTTTCTGCATCTTGAAAATCCACCGACTTGGGCCAGGTTTGAACCTACGAACTTGGGCGTACGAGGCCTGCGCCTTACGGCTACCACCCTGTCGGCTAGTGAAAGAAAATGAACTGCAGGGAATAGCACTACTAATTGATTTTCTTGGCCGAGACTTTTCCCGAATTTGCGAATGCTTCAGGTTTGCTTCTATTTCCTATAAATAGGAGTGACAGGATAAATAGAGATTAGGGAATGTTTAGTTTTTATGAAGAATCATTTTGTCAACGGGGTTTTTTTTCTTTTATTTTTTTTGTGTAAAAGTTTAAAAGGGAAATAGAATGTATCATCACCGGGGAAATTCAAAAAGTGGCAGCGTAAAATATAATTTCGAAAAGTGCCCATCTCAGCGTATCACCCACCCCTTTGTCGGATAGAATTTTCTTGACGGATAGTCTTGGCTTTCGAAAACGAACAGTAGATTTGTTTTGTTTTCTTCGAGGATATGTAAAAACAGAAGCATTATATTTATTGTTACTTTTTTCTTGTTTGTTTGTTTTTCTTTACTCTTAAGACAGGAAATAGGATTACAGTAATAATAATATTTTTAATAATAATTCAGGTCAGAAATTTCTTCCTTTTTTTTCTAATTTTTTTTTTCTAAGCGTTAAATTTTAATTTAACTTATTAAACTTTACTTGGTACAACTTGTTTACATTTGCTTGAGATAGCTTTTTTAATCAATTTATTTTCCTACTTTATGAAACTTTTATTCACTTCAATTTCATTTGCTTTCATACGCATAATAACAGAAATATTTTCTGCTTAATACCAACACGAAGTAGAAATTATTTACCATTTTCATTTATTTTCAGTGACATTTTGTTGACATCAGTTTTTGTAACTGCAATCTCACTTTTTTACTAAAATTAAGTACTGTTATTCTTATTATTACTATCACCAGTTTAGTTTATGATCTCTTAGTTACTATGATTTGATTTGATTTTGCTTTAACAAATTTAGCTTATACAATTAAAAAGACAATGAATTCTTTTATTGATATCGTTCTAGACCGTAGTGTTCCTTTTGTTGTAAATACATCACCGAAAGAATAACATTTTAAAGAAATAATTTAATTGTCGCTTTCTCTAAACAGCAAAGGCTATTTTTTTTTTTAATTTTAGCTCAGTTATTTGCAGGACACTTAATGTCAACACCTAAAAGACAGTTCTGTGCTTCATAGTGAAAAGGTGAAGTGCTGAGCTAAGCAAACTAATGACACCGATGTTAAAGTGCAGATTATTTAGAGCGTCAGCTGATGAGTCGGGTTTTAAACGGGTGCTGAAGTTACGTCTTTCTGAAAGGTGCTTTATAATCTGCAGTCTAAAAAGGGAGTCTCTGGAAGGAAGCATAAATTTTGCCATCAAACACATGGAGGAGATATAAATCGCGACACATGGGAAGATCTTTTGATTCTTCCCCTTTTTTTTTTGGGGGGGGGGGGGATGTCTCGCATTCATTTGAGTGTTGTGTGCAAAATACTGCAAGGACTGACTGTGTCTGCCATTATGTAATCTATTTGTAGCCCACTCGTTCTCTCGACGGCCGTAACGATCATCAGCAGACTCTGCAGCTGATTTCCATGCATTCAAAACATTGTCTATCTAACCTCTGTCGGAAAACGCGGTGCCGACATCTTCTATATGCCAAAGCAGGCTCTGAAATTAACCTGGAATTTGGAGATGTAGTTTCTGGAAAAATATCTATTAAGACATTAAAAAAAAGTCTGGTATACTTGCTTTTCAAATATTTATTCCACCATCAATTAACTAGTAAAAAGTTAAGCATCGCATGCAAGTACTAGAACCAAAAAAAGAATAGCATCATTAAAATATGTTTAGAACAGCTCTTTGTTTATTTTTTCTGTTGCCATATTTTTCCGCTCATGCGTTTGGTTTATGTAGTACTAAGGGATCATTCATAAATGATGTCAAGCTTCGAGGGGGGCGGGGGGTTCGGGAAATTGTGACAAAATATGACAAGAGGAGGGGAGGGGGTGACAAGAAGTGTGACATCATGCATTATGCAACATAGCGTGACGCGTGACAAAGGGGGGAGGAGGATCCGCTGAAGTGTGACATATTGTGACAAAGGGTGGGAGGGGGCGTCAAATATATGAGAAAAAAGCGTGACGTCATTTATGAACGGCCCCTAATCTAAATAATATGGGCGATTTCTGCCGTAAGATTTACACCAGGAGCGTGTGCTTGGGCGTGTGTCAAGGAACCAAAAACAAAGTTAACTCACTCAAGACATTGCGTTTCGGCCGTAGACCTTAATTGAAAATAAAATTGAAATCAAATTTCAATTTTCCTTTTTTATAACTGAATCGTGGTGAAGTCTTGCATTGCATGTACTAGTTGCTTAAACCGAGCCCAGCAGTTTCTTAAGTAAATTGTAGTGAAAGCTTGCGTTACATGTGCTAGTTCTTAACTAAATTGTGTGAAGTCTTACGTTGCATGTACTAGTTGCTTAAACCGAGCCCAGGAGTTTCTTAACTAAATTGCGGTAAAGTCTTGCGTTGCATGTACTAGTTGCTTAAAGCAAGCACAGAAATTTCTTAAGTAAGGCATTTCACATGATTTAATTAAAGATATCTATTGTTATGTCACACACTTTCGCAACTTGCTATTTAAACTGTGACTGAATAACCAGTTGCTATATGTATTGGAAAAGAAATTAACATGAATAAAAAGCAAAACTGAATTATAGGGCAAAAGCAAATGCAACAACCTTTATAAGACATTCTTTATTTTGTGATCTATATATTAATAACATATATGTTATACCCTACAATTTTCTGCAAATTTTACTCAGTTACTCAAACTGTCCTCCATGTAGCATTATAAGTGTTGTTCGTGGTTTGTGCTTCACAAAGGAAAGAAAATATACAAATGAACTTTTTTTTTGTGAAAACACTTGATCTTTACCCCTTTGTAAAAAAATGTAGGATAAAAATGATGGAATATCTCTGAGAAATGATTGAGAAAACTAAGAATCACCGTCTGAAATAATTTAGATATGTGTTAAAACAGAGCGATAAGTGATTACTCGAACACAGAAAATATTCCTTCATACACCTCTGAAACTATATGGGGGGATTCCAAGCGTTGTTAGAGCACTCTCTCTATATTATCACTTATCCCCCCCTCCCCTATCGAAAATTTCTTTATTTTACTTCTTATTTATGTCCCAACACTCAAATTTATATGTCAGTTTTCTTTGTCCTTTTCTTCTTTCTATTCTTTCTTCTCCCTTGTCCTATTCTCCCCATCTGGCAGAGTGAAGGAAAAAAAAAAAAAAAAAACAAGGTTGTTTGGCCGTCTTTTACCATCTTCTTTTTTGCGTTTGTAACTATCATCTGGTGTCTGGGGGACCAAGGCTAAAATTACTGAGAAAACTTTTGAGTGTCATTAGTCTTTCTTCTACCCCTCCACATCGTTCTGCCTTTTTTTACTACCATTTTTTGATCTTTTTCCTGAAAAGTGAATTCTTTTCACGCAAAGATGCACATAGAAAAGTTAAAATGCAGTAGAAACTAGCGAATTGGAGCAGGGGCATACGCAACGAGCACGGAAGCAACGAGATTTTGCTTGAAACCGGAGCAAGATAATTTGTTGAGCTCCAATGCTGTTTTTTAAATTTATTTCTTCAATTTTTGAATCTAAGTCAAAACTTTCAATTTTTTTACCTCCCCACCTCACTTTTTTTTCCACTAAAAACGTAAGTTTTTTTCAAAAACTATTTATATTATAATTTATTGCAGGCTGATTATTTGATGGTTACAGTGAGGTCGACTATTTATTTCCTTCGTCAATATTTCTGTAATTGTGCTTTTTCTGCAAGACTGGCCAATTGTTTTCGTAGTGCCGAGTATGTCTTTAAGGCATCTTTCTTTCGAATATCGTAGTTTGATTCGAAAAAGACTCCTTTCAATGCTGTTTGCTGATTCCCGATAGCTGAACTGTCTATGAATATTTTTATCGCATATATACCTATTAATAAATTAAATAAATAAAAGCAATTCTGTAAATAAAAGCGAGTATTCCTATGCAAAAACTTCATGTCGGAGCAGAGCTAGAGTGGAGCAACTCAAAAGAACGGTTGCTCCATTTCCTTGATGAAAACAGACGATGATAAAACAGAATATTGTCATGAATGAAAAATTGCAAATCTGCAAATGGCAACAGGAAAGAAATCAGTATTATACAAATTAATATGTTTTCTATTTAATACAGATAAAATACTAAGCATATAAATGATGCATAAAATTAAAGTATGAAATAGTAAAAATATATTGATACTATCTAAATCAGCGTTCCCAACAATGGGTTGCGATCCATCGGTAATCAACAGTCGAATTTCGATGGGCCGGGATAATCCAATAAAGAATCTATTTAATTATTGCAACTGACTTCTAAGTTTATTTAAAAAGGTTATTAATAGGTTATTAATAAAATGAGTATATCATACAACCAGGCGGAGATAAAATAATTCTGTTTTAATTTCGGAAAATCTAGTTTAACGAATAGAATGTGCATATGCTATTCAGTGAAATTGGAATGGTGCTGTGTGTGTGGTATTAAAATAAATGAAGTCAAAACAAGCTTCGTTTTGTGACGTTTGTATCAAATTAGCCAAGTAGTTCAGTAATAATAATAATAATAAAAAAGTAACAATAATGTCCGAGAAATAAAGTGAGTCGTTATACATTAAATTGCTTTCAAGTGCATCGCAGTGTCTAAATATTTGGGAGTCACCCTGATCTAAATAGAAAACGTATAATATATATTTATGTGTGTATTTTATCTTTTAACGTCTGTTTAATATTAGATAGCTGTTTATACAGATAGAGGGTAAGGGAAACTATATTGCATAAAATCCTCCCCCCCCCCCCGAAAAGAAAAAGAAAAAAACGCTTGCGAAACCATAAACTAGAATTTTTTTCGAACTCCCAAAAAAGAAAAAAAAAACAAGCATCAAAACTACTGTCACGATTCTTCTATTCCCTACTTATCTCGGAAAATAGTGAGCGGAAAGCTACATAAAAATAAACAGCAGAAACGTGAAATAGAACGGGCGTTGCCTTAAAAGTTCCTCTTTTTTACTCTCTGTGTTATCAGCCACTGCTTCGACTGGAGGGTTCTTTTTTACCGTATTTGTTTCAAATTTACGTTCGAAAGCGTAGAATATAAGTGTTCCATGAATCATTATTTCAATCTGAAATCTGGCATCTCTTACCTCGGTGACACTGAGTCATTTATTTTACTCCAGTTTAACAGGCGGAGTGTCATGTCGGAGATGGCTCACTTCCCTGTCCGGAAGAAGAAAAAGAAAGAAAGATCGAGGGGCCGATTTTTATGTGCAGCGATAACTTTTGAGGCTATCTTCTCTTATTAAGTTCAGTAGTCAAACGCGCAGCAGTAAGACATAGCTAGAACTGTTATATGGCTAGCGAAACGGCAAGGTGATTGGGAAGAAAAATAAAATAAATAAAGTGTCAATGATCTTAAAAAACGCTGAAAGAATGTGAGTATTAGTTTTTCGTTCCCCCAACCCCCCTAATGAGTATGGAGATCAACTTTAAAAAGGCATGGCAGGGTCATCCTTTTGCGACATCAACGCTTATTACGGCATTTAAAAGCTAAGATGTAAAAATCTGTAAAATTAATTTGCATCATGCATTTATTGTTTTATTCTTGAATTCACTCATTCATTGGTTTATTCTTGCATTCATTCATTCCTTATTTCACTCTTTCATTCCTTCCTTCCTTCATTCATTCATTATTTCACTCTTTCCTTCCTTCCTTCCTTCATTTATTTATTCACTCATTCCGTGGCCCATTCATTTATTCATTCACTCCTTCAATGGCCCATTCATTTATTCATTCACTCATTCAATGACCCATTTATTTATTCCTTCTCGCATTTAATCCCCCATTCATTTATTCATATATCCATTCATTTATTTATTCACTTATTCAATGGCTCATTCATTTATTCATTCACTCATTCAATGACCCATTCATTTATTCATTCTCTCAGTTAATACCCCATTCATTTATTCATATATTCATTCATTTATTTATTCACTCATTCAATGGCCCATTCATTTAGTCATTCACTCATTCAATGCCCATTCATTTATTCATTCTCTCATTTAATCCCCCGTTCATTTATTCATTTACTTCGTTCATTTGCTCATTTATTCATTCATTAATTCAGACATTCATTCCTTCTTTTGCAAATACCCTTAAGGAATCCTGAGCAAAAAGTTTCATGCGAAAGTAGGCTCCTTTAGTTCTGGATGAGCTTCTTGTCTGTGCAGGCTCTGCGTTATAAGCTCCTTCTGATAAAGCAAATCTATCTGTTAGATCAGGATTTAGAGGATTCAAACTTCTCCGTAAGCACTAATAGTACTTTTTTTTTTTTTTAAACAGTGAAAAACGGCTGGAATGGTTTAAAATTGAACAAAAAATTGTTAAAATCAAGACATAGTTTACGTCTTCCAGTAAAGGTTGTTCGAAGGAGCTTGAAGCTAATGCCAGGGTTTATATAATGTGTTTCCTTTTTACCCATCAGATTTATAACTGTTCAAAACTAAACGAAAAACTTCAAATAAAAAAATAAGGTTATGAACGCGGTGTCTTTGCCGAAATCTTTCGAACGCTTAGAAAAAAAAAAAAAAAGAACAAATCTAAATCAGGCAATTAGACAATTCCCTCAAAAGTTATTTGGGGGACAGACAGACCGGCAGACCCCTTTTTTTCCCATTTCAAAACCCTACCTCTAATTTTTTTATTTTTCAATCTTTATTGAAGTAATTAATTTATTTTTGACTTATTTTTGAAAATGATATTTTTAGGATGCTTTAAGCTTTTTGCTTTCTTTATTTTTTTGTTTTTACGGGAAAGTAGAACAAGGCCGTAGTCAGAAATTTTTTTCGGGGGGGGGGGGGGGCTGACTTTGAAACACTAGCGTTGCGGAAAGTTTCTGGGAGGAATATATGCTACATTGTGAACATTTTCGGGATTTCGGGGTGGGGGGGGGGGGGGGGCCCGGGCCCGTCTGGATACGGCCCTGAAGAAGGCTAAAAAGAATAAAGATAGAAAATTTCACCCTCTTATTTAAAATTTCTTTCACCACAAGTATCTTTTTTCCTCGGAAGTCTTTATACCCTCTAAAGAAAACAGATGAAGCTAAATAATTTGGTGTTTTGTGAACTGTTAAGTTAAAAAGTAGCCGCAAATTCACAGCTACAAACTACTATCGAAAAGCTTTTATACGAAAGCCGTTAAACGCTGTTATTTACAATTGTACTTTATAATGCAGATTAATCTTGAAATGTTATTCTGTGCAAAATTTTTCGTTGTTTCATTGATAAAGTTTAACATTATTATATTATTTCTTGAACTTTGTGTTTTTCTGTTTTATAAAATCTTAATTTCTCGACTAAACGTATTCCTTTAATGTTCGTTCCGTTTCCTATTTTTCATCTTCATTTTCCTTTTATTTTCATTCCTTAATCGTCGTTGTCGTCCCCAATCTTATTATTGATTACATTGCCAATTAATTATTATTGCATTATGATTTAATGTTTTATATCTTTCACCTTAAATAACGCATCTGACTCAAAAGGTCTAGGTCTTCACTGGAAATTTTGAAGAATAAAAAAAATGCATACGTAAGCAGCTGACAAAAACATTAAATTAGAAAAAACAAATTGTTAATTTTTTACTCCATAAAAATTAACGCAGTTGAAATTTAAAATACTTTTGAGCTCAAATTTCCCAAAATTGTTATCAGTCGCTATCTTTCTTGGCTTCACTGCAATAAGTGGATCATCGCTGGAAGAAAACATTTAAAGGAACAATGTGCGTTGCAGTGAATTTCCTACTTTCAAAATTACCGATTACTGACTGTTACACTTTTTGAAACTGTAACTATACTTTTGAGATGAATTACAATTTAATCTTCGAAAACAGATATATACGGGGCACATTAAAATACTCGTAAATGAGATATGGGAGAGTATATGATTGTTTTTCCGATGCATGTTGGAGCTTCTAAAGTGAATTATTAATTTAGGAGCATAATATATAGCTCTCCTGCTGATATTTCGTATCAGTATGATCGCTAATAAAGCTAATACCTAGCCAAAATTTCACTTGAGGCAATGACAGATTTTTTGTCTCATGGTTGCTGAAGTTAATCTAGATTTTTAGCAGTTATTGCGGAAGTATTGCACAGATTAAGATAGATAAAAAAACAGATAACATGTTAAATTTACCTGATCTCCTATGTGCTGAATGTACAAGTTCATGGTTATAGAACACAATCATGGGAATTTTCGTATATTTGTTTCCGTGTTACAAAGTCTTTTTCAGTGCAAAAAAATGGAGTATTGCTACAAAACAATCATTTTCTTGCAATGAAGAAGAATAGTTCATAATATAGTTTCATGTATTAACGTTATTTTAAAACAGTAATTAGCTATTTTTTTTCACAATTATCTAAAATGTCATTAAAGAAATTTAATTTGAATTACTTACAATGTATGATATATAACTTTAAAAGTAAAGTATTTAGTTAAAGTAAGTATGAATATAGCTTATTACTTATGTAAGTTAATTATATGCTGGTAAAGATTACCTTAAAATACATACTCCTTTAGAGTGGCTACATTAGGTAGAAGCAAAAGGAAGAAACTTATTTAAAGAATGAAAGAGTGCTCAGAGTAGTTTTCCCATATGGGGGGGGGGGGGGATTAGCTTACAGAGAAATTTGGGCAAACTTTATACGGTGTATCATCCACACAGACAATTACTGGTCTAACATTATAAGTATAAAAAATATCCTGGAGAAGTTGTTTTAGTTTTTTTATCTTTGCAAAAATAGATAAACAAATAAATTTAGTAATAATTAGGCTGTCAACTTACAATGGGTTTTTATAATACTCCCACCCAAATTTGGAGTACATAGGTGGTCAAGTTACAAAGATTTCCCTACATCATATAATATAGGGCTAATTCCGTTCCCGACAAAGTGGTCAACTTAGACAAGGTGGTCAGCTTACAAATGTGGTCAACTTTACAGGTTTTACTGTATATAGTATACTCTGATAGGCAGAGAATGCAAGGTTCAATTAGTAATAATGGAGAGGAAGTGACAGTAATTATTCCTCTAAATGAGCTGGTAGTCTGCACGAATTAGTGAAACAATATTCTGAGAATCCTGATTTTTGTTATTCTCAAAACAAACATTTATAAAAAGTTTGTGAAAACATAGTTACTCCCAAGGTAAAAAACTTTTATAAAAAGTTATTTTCTATCCTTGTGGATGCTTTAGTTTTACACCGCAATAATATCGTTCTTGGTTGTAAAAGATTTTTTCCCTCTCCAAGTTTGATGCTATTATCGAATATAAATAATAATTATCAAGTGCAAACAATGCGTGCAGACCCACTAAAACTTGATGGCGAAAATTGCATGCTATTGAATGTTTCGGTTTTGCTTAAAATTCACAAAATTCCAAGCTTCTTTTTCCAAACCATGTTTGTATATTTATCGTTCCGCTTGAAAAGAAATGTTATTTGATATTTATCGTTCCTCAAGAAAACTAAACACGAATGAAGGAAATTGCTCTGTTGTGGCAGCGTGCGATTACTATTGTTTTACATTTGCGTTTTATTATTATTTTTTTTCAACAGCGAATGTAAAAATCTTAAAAACATGATAGTTGAGTGAAAAAAAGTTGTTGAGGTTTCTGCGAAATTTAAAATAAAATAAGCAACGATAAGGAAAGATGGTTTCAATGAAGCGTTTTTGAACATTTGCGATTTTTTTTTCTTTAATTCTACCCCTATTTCATTTGTTTCTAAAAGAATTTAAAAAAAAAAAAACACTCAGTGGAATAAAAACAATTAAGTTTAAACAACAGAAATGTAAAACAAAAGTATTTAAATGAAAGTAATTTAAGAAATCATCTTCAATCACGTTGAATAAACTCTTGAGAATGTATTTGTTTATTTGTGAGGATGAAGTAAATTGAAAGGAAATGAATACTTTTTCATTTTCAAATGTAGCATGAAACGTTTTCAACACCACTATTGGTGATATTAGATCATAAAGTTTGTTTATATATAATATTAAAGAAGATGTTTAAATAAGCAAAGTTTGCTTTAGAATAATATTGCTTGTTTTCGAATTCATAAAACAAATCATTTCAAGAAACTAATTTGTTTTCAACTTTTCAACATATTGTATATTTAGAAAATTCATAAATAATTTGTACTAAAAGTTTAAAGAAAAAATTACTTTAAGGTTCGAAAAGACTTTTTTCTCTAAAGAATGAGATTTAAAAACTGCAAAAACTGCGAAAAAAAAAAAAAAAAGATCAGATTTGCTGCGAAAATAAATAAATAAATAGAAACTTTCAAAGTCTCAATTTCTTCAGCATAGCATTATTTGAATTATTGCCAAATTAATCTAGGTGAGTAGTTGAAATGCAGAAAGTCGGATCCCAATCTGAAAACATCCATCATGTCATCTATAATGTCATCATTAATTTTACACAATAAAAGTTTACACATTTAAATTGAACATATTGTTGCTTCACTGCAATAATGTCATTATCGCTGTAAGAAAACATTTAAAGTAAAGGCGCGCAATTGTGATATAAATTGCAACCTACACATATAAATTATAAAGCACAGGGCTTTTGAGTCACAGTGAGTCTTGAGTTTAAAATTCAACATGAGCTACCGAAGAAATTCGTGAGAAAAAAGTCGAAACAATTGTGTTGTAGAACCTACAGTCCTAAATTTAAAATAAATATTCAGCTATATTGCTGGTTAGAAAAACAAGCAAGCCTGGTGTCAATCGACAGCGATTAAAGTCTTCTTTGAGTTGTTGAAATAAAATTCTATTAAGGGAGTTATTCATATTAATATGAACACGAGAGAAATTTGATTAAAACGTACTATTTTTGACAGCAAATATAAATTCAGCTAACACAAATATGCCTAAATACATAATTTGAGTACATTCTGACCGTTAGAACAGAAGATAGAGACAAAGAGACTATTAATATTTTTGGCATGCTAATTTACAGGTTGAATTCCCTGTTGAAAATGCTGGATCGACCTCTGGTTTTTAGTAACCCCTTAAAAGTGTGCTTTAATTTTAATGCTGATTACAAATCTATAATTAAAAAAAGGGGGATTGTTGTCATTTTAAATTTTAAAGTAGGTTTTGATTTTCGTACGAAGACGACCTCTCAACAAAACTTTATGATTAGCATTTTATACTTATTTATGATAAACTGATATGTTGAATGTGTCTCCAATGTAAATAGTATTCAAATGATAAATACCGTGATTATCTGTGTATAGCACGCGGGTTATCCACAAAAAAAAAAAAAAAAAGAAAAGAAAACTTCTTTTTTTGCTACCTGCGGGCAATACATAAAATTAAAAAAAAAAGTATTATTAAGAAGACAACTACCGTTCAAAAATATCGAAATCTCTTTTCCTGCAAAACAAAATGCAGAGAAATAAATGGTAGTTTTCGAAACAATGGTCCAAAGCAGATTGGGGCTCGGGCACTACAGTCGAATGTATTGTTTTCTAGGGGTGTATCCCATGTTTTTTTCTGGGTGCGGGTTATACACCGAACTTAATTCTTTTAGAATGAATTTTTCTTCCTGTGGACTATACAATGATGTGGGCTATTTACCGATAATTACGTAGTGCTTCTTGTCCCTCCCCCCTCCCCCAGAAAGAGCTTCCTGAAAGAAGAAAATGAGTGAAAGTTACACTTATGTTAAAATAAATGGGGAAGTTGCCTCTGCATTATCGCTTCTTCCTGCAGTTTAAGCATATGTAGTTTCGAAAAGCAAGAAACGATGCACCGGTTTCAAATCATAAAGTGCAATGAATGAGTTCTTGGTGAGGTGAAAAAGAATTACATTTACATTCATGCCAAATCTGGCGATTTCTGCCCTCGTACGGTAACCTGGCTGATCTGCTCTCAGAGGCAGTTGTCTGGGTAGGTCATTTATCTCTCCTGACAGGCGGTATTCGGTCCGTCGCCAGATATCTTCATTTGGTCTTTCTAGGGTAGGCTCTCCCGTCACTTCTTCCTATCTCGTGCCCTCCACCACACCGCTCGGCTACTTACTTGTTGCTCTCCGAGAGCATCTACCGATATCTCTCGCTTTTGACTCGGGGCTACCTGCGGAGTTTTGGTTTGGTTGACAATGCAATCATCTCACGATTCTTTGTGGCCCCTTCTGGGTAAAGGGTAAAAGCATTTAAAATCACGTGTCAATTTGCGGTCACACTTCGAACTTGCGGTCGTATGATTAAAGTCATCTTTAGTCAATTTTTAACTCATTTCACCTTTGGGCCATTCACGAATATTATAGCAAAAAATGTTATAAGGCACAAACATGCAAATTAAAATACAGACATGAAGGCCAGGCACATAGGATTTTATTGAGGAGAGGCAATTTTTTTGTGATTTTACCTATATCATTGAAAATTTCTACCCTGTAGGGGGAAGGGGATATTCCATCCCACCCCCGACCCGCGCTGCCGACACGTGTTTCAGGGTTACGAGGAACTCCATTTTCATTAAAAAAGATGTGAGTTTATGAAGAAAATAATTTCTGGGAAAAAATAGAACCGACTTCAAAATATAAATTGCGCTAAAAAGTGAAAAATAAACTAATTCTTTAAACAACATCGATACGACTTTGAAACATAGTTTTTGAAGCCGGCCCAAAATTATCTAATTATTATTACGCCATGTGTTACTTTACGTTGAAACTGTTGCAAACTCTGCGCCATTTATATTTGTAATTGATTCATGATTACAAATATAATCATTAATCAAAATCTATCATAATTTTGCACCGACTTCAAAATTTATGTTTCAAAACTTTTGTTGTTATATTTCATAAATGTAAGTTATAAATTAAAACTATGCTACCGACCGGAAAGAGCTCTAAAATTAACGTTCAGAATAAAACTGATTCATAAACCCCATCCTAGAAGTTTCAATTAAGCGTCGGGTTAAACTGCCTTATAATAATTTGTTAACCACACAGAATACAGTAGAATCTTGATGTGGAAACCCATCATACCCATACACTGGCGTACGCAAGGGGGGGGGGGGAGTTTTAGGGGTTTAACCCCCCCCCCTTAAGTCCTAAATAATAGTGCTTCATTATATACTCGAATTTATTTTAGTAGTTTCAAAAAATTATGAACTCCCCCCCCCCCTTGAAAAAATTCTGCGTACGCCACTGTCCCCATACCTCTATCGCTTTTCCTCATGTATCGTCCTGATTTATTGGTTTCGTCACGCCGATTATATTTTATATTGACCCGTGTGCTTTGTTTTCCCGCATTTATCGTTCTAAGTGAATGCTCACGTGGAAAACGATCAATCAAGGTTCTACTGTATAGCAGACACGTAGAAAAGGGGAGGGCTCAGGGGACTTGAGCCCCTCCCATTAGAAATCATACTACATAAGGATTTTGACTATTTTGTGAAAGCTAGGAATTTATTTTAATGATCTATAAAAATATTCATTTATTAGTGATTTTTTGTGATTAATATTAATAATAATGAGTGAATACTAATTACCTTTTAATTGTTAATTGGTTTTTCTTGGAAATAATTTTGAGCATTTGGAAATAAAATTGTTTGAGCCCCTCCCATAATTTTTAAATTGCTACGCTTCTGCTGTATAGAGTCGAAAAATTATCTCACATTAATATTGGACATTTTTATTAAGCGTATTGATAACCTTTGTATTGCCATCAAATTAGATTGAACTGAGAACTGAATAGGGACCAAAACGTAAACGTAGCGTCGCATAACTTTAAAAGACATATAAACAAAACACGTATAAACGGTGCTTTACTGTAAACGTAAAATCAAGCCCTAAGAGAAGATGAACAAAGAAAAGTTTCCCCGAATTGACAAAAAATGAAGTAGTTGAAGCCGAGTGGGAGCAAAAAACTTCTCAGCACTTCTCGCCTTGTTTATTTAAAGAAAGTGATACCCTGAAGTGCTAACATCTCAAAAGGTCAAGAAGACGGGTCGACAGCTGACGTCACATCTATGAAAGCAGAGCTCTGTTTTTTAAGGTCCCCCTTGTCACTTGACACAACCTTAATAAGAACCATATGGAGAAAGAAGATGCTTCTTTCGTCGGCTCGGCAATAAAGACACTCGCACAAACAAGCTTCAAGTTGATGTTGCCAATTAAATCGAGTTCGACGTCAGACAGTAAGAAAAACGAATTTTAAAATTCCGTTGCAATTAAAAAAAGAAAGAAAAGAAAAGGATCACTGTTAAATGCGTACCGTACTTTTAGCTTTTTAAAGACGCTTCTTTGTATATAAGGCTACACCATTGAAACATAATAGAACTTCCCAAAAAATCTAAACTTTACTTTTTAAGAACGTATAAATTGTTACTGGTTGTGTCTTCCTTATAAGTAAACTCCCTTTTCAGAAAAATAAAAGAATAATGTCACTTAGGCGTGGGTATTGGGTTGATCGCCCCCTCAATGTGGGGACATTGACATTATTGGGGGCATTTCAATGAGAGAATTGCAGAAAATTTTTCAGAAAAAACAATGAATTCAAGCTTCTTTTTATTTTAAAGGTTTGGAGCACAAATGCGTCTCTATGTTTGCTTTTTGCAATGAAAGTGTATCTACAATAAAGACTGTATTACACATCTCACGAAAAACTATCCAAAAAACTTTAACATTCATTAAAAATTCATGCTTTCGTTTTCTTTTATTATTATTATTATTATTATTATTATTATTATTATTATTATATTTCAAAAGTTTTTATTAGAGCTTTTAAGTTGCTGCGCAGAGATTCGGCATTTTCTGCATCTCTTAATCAGGGGTTGTACTCTATTTTTCGAGCAAAACCAGAAACTATAAGCCGCATAACGTCGTAGACCCCACAGTACAGCGCTATATATATATATATATATATATATATATATATATACATTACAAAGTAAAATATCACAAGATCTGAGTGGCTGACATTTCACTCTTGTTTCTGATTTCACCGAAGGATAACCGATGTGCAAGTTCATCGATTCCAACAATAATTTTGTCATCTTAGCAATTTCTTGTTGCTTTTTGGTCTAATCCAGGGGTCTCCAAACTTTCCAGCCTTAGGGCCATATTGATTACTCCAGTAAATTCCAAGGGCCAAAACCATATTATCATTAACTGTTGCCGGTGGTAAAAAGTTGAATCAGTCCACTAGTGGTGTAAAATATGATTACTTTTTTGCCAGATGCCATTAGCGACGGGGAAGCTGATGTGTCCGCGGGCCGGATGTGGCCCGCGGGCCGTAGTTTGGAGACCCCTGGTCTAATCTAATAGACATATATAACGGCATTATTTTTCAGTATCTTTAGCTCGTAAAATATAAAAAACTAACTAACAAATGCTATTTTTAAATCATGAATAACAAGTCAATATAAAAATGGAACGAAAGAAGTTCAAAAGGAAATAGAATAAGGCCCTCTATTATTCAGCGGAGGAAAAATACGATTTATATATTGTCAACAATCGTATGAAATATCTTTCCAGTCCTCTAAGAAAAACTTGGTATGGAAAAAAAAAAAGAATTAATAATAATGAAAAAAAAAAAAAAGTTGTGAATAGGCAGGACTATAAATAAACGTCCGCCTAGATGCTGTTGAAACGCAAGTTGGTAAAGATGCACAAGCTCAGAGCGATGCATCTCTCCTCTGGATGTTAATCGGTTGACAGCCAAGATAAATGACTCAATTAAAAGAACGAGCGTTGCCAAACGAGCGGCAAGCGTTGGAATTTATGCGACTCGGGGAGAGAGATAGAGAATATAATAACGAACAGATATCACAAGGCACAGCAATAAAAATATTTTTCTTTCGTTTTTTTTTTTTTTTTTTTTTTTTTTTAACAGCGAAAGTGTTTTTATTTCAGAACTGGTTATTTCTTTGAAAACAGATGGGTTTAAAATAAGATGAATGCATGAAGAATTGGTTGCCCTTCTTCCTAGTTCAAATCAGCAGAATTTTCAAAACTCAAGCTGAGTTGTTTTGTGTCTTCGTGATTAGAGTGTCGTGTTAATTTTCACGAATTAAACTTAGGACATTAAATGTTTCAACTATGGGTTACGAATTTTTTAGTCATTGATTTCTTATAGATTGCAAGTCTGGGAAACAATCCAATGATAATAATCTCTTTCTTATACCATATAATCCCGAATGCAAAAAAAAATCCCGTCCTCAAACATGACCTGCATCTTGCTGTTCGTTGTTCATTTTTGGAAAAAAGGGAGGTAATTTTTGACTACTGGATTGGTACGTAGAACGTCTCCAAAATGTCCTCCGAAAAATTAACTGCCAACAACAACGAAGCAAGCAACTTTCTGTAACATGCACAGAGGATGGAAGCTCAAAATCTGGTGAAAATCAAGTCAACCGAGCCGTGGCCTACTTGTTTGAAGTTCGAACAATAATATAGTAGAACAATAAAAAAATCCTTGATTAAGACCTAAATCCCGATATATACACCTGTTTTTTTTTTGAGGGGGAGAGGGGAGTACGGTTCGTATCCGAGACAATAAGTGTGTTTCAAGTCTACTCTTTCTAAAGATTCGCTCTCTTATTCGTATGGAAAGAAAATACGAACTTTCTCTAGCATATTTTTGTGAGAAGTATAATGTTATTTTATATATTAGAAATATTTCCATCTCTTATTTATGTACTAGAGTGCCTTTATATTTCTACGCTATTAAATCTTTCATTCACTGGAATTTATGCAATCGCTATGCTTTTGTGAGTATAACTCTGTCATGCAATTGAGAGTCGGGGCCTCAGTGGGTGAGAGGTGTAAGTGCCTTGCTCTGGCACCTACCAGCTCCCAGTTATTAGGAGGATGATGTGCTATATTTTCGCCCTTTATCTTGGTGATTTCTTTCTCTACTGTATTTTCTATTGCGTTATTATTCTATCTTGTATTGCCATGTGCTATCTGTCATATTGGACGGGAATTTAAGCACAGGTAGTTGAGATCATAGCAAATAAACACGAAAATGTTTGTGACCTGAAATGATCTGTATAGTAACAGTAATAATTGAGTCATCGATTTGCACACCCCTTCCCATTTGAAATCGTGTTCCTTGTTAGTGGAACACAATTTTCAGTCACCTTCTCCTTCATTCTGTTTTTGAAGATTTATCAATGAAGTGTCACAAATAGGCAAATAGTGGCATTCATTTTTTCAAATATTCTACGAATTTTGTATAAAATAGTACAACTTCAACTTTTACTGAAACTAAATTTCTCTTCGAGTCACGCTACATATTTTGGCCCCCTTCAAGGGGTTCTTAAATTGTATATCTCGTTCAAATAAACGCACATAAATTCAATTTGCAGGCGTCGTTTATGTATCAAAATATCTTTATTAAAAACTGGTATGATTAAAATTACAGGAAATAACAAAACATCGTGAGAACACTTGAGAAAACCATCCATATTGGTGTACCACATACTGGAAGTTGGCTTTCTTTACAATTCTGGACGAAATTCTTTCTTTATTTTTAAATCGGCGCTTTTAAATAATTGGAAAACACGTTTGTTTACATTTGTATTTACATTTAGGTGTGCATACCCCCCTCCAAGATTGATCTCCACCTCCCCCCACCAAGAAAGATACTCACCAAAAAAGACTACCCCCCCCCCCCCCCACTTCTGATATTTACGTGATAAATAATTCATCATTAGGAATAAAAGTAACTACGTACTGTCTTTTCCTTCGATTTAAAGATGAATCATAAAAAGTACTTAATAGACGTTTAACCATGATTGCGAGGTAAAAAAAGACATGAATGAGAGAAAAATAGCAGATTTCGTCTATCCACCAGATGGCGCAGCATTCACGTTGATCGTGCTTTCGGCCGTTAATGAAGTCATTGAAAGAACGCGGCTACAGTTCCGAATTAACTTGAAAAATAAAAGAAGCACGCTTAAGTAAAAAAAAAAAGGAATAAACAGAAGAAGAAAATGAAATTACATATAGGAAAAAGACATTCAGAAAGGAAGGGGGGGGGGGGGCTTGCCTTCATTCTCAATGAAAGCAAGGGGCTGTACTGCAGGATAAATGGAATAAATATCGGTAGCGTGTAACGAAGCATTACCCAATCATTATTAGTTGACGGGGGCATAATGAAATTGTTTTCTTCAAGTTGTTATTATTCATTTATTCTAATCCTACTATTTATATTTATTTATCTATCTGCTTTTCATAGAGATGTGAAATTCTCGGTAATAATCATTTGGAAAATATTCTCAGGAATATTGTGATAAAGGTGAATATTCACGAATATACTTCAGAAATTCAATTGTCACTTCATTACAGAACGAATACCTTCAAAAATTAATAATAATAATGATAAAAAAACTTAATAAATTAATATTACGTTTAAAACGTATTATTATTACTTAAAAAATCGGTTTTCGTTGCTCAAAAACATTCAGAGTTGTTCTTAAACAAGTTCTGAATGTTCAGTTTCAAAATTAATGCAAATTTATAAAATAATATAAGTAATTTTGGAAGTTTTTGTGAACAATTCCAGATTTAGTTAAGTTTTTAAGAAACTTATAATTACATTTTAATAAAAATTATCCATATTTAATTATAATTTATTTTTCATAATAATTTAAATAGGATTTTAAGAAATCCAATCTAATTTTATACCAATGTCTATATATATATCAACATCTATATCCGTCCATCTATCTATCTATCAATCAATCTATCTATCTATCTATTATATATATATATATATATAGATAGATAGATAGATAGATAGATAGAGAAAGAGGGGGGGGGGTCGATGATAAATTAATGACTTTACTTTAACCCTTCATAGAGGGACAGGTTTATAGTTGTGGTAAAATTAAAATATTCTTCAGATTATGATCGTTGAAAAAAAAAAATCCTTTTCGAGGGAGGGAATAGGTAGTGAGTTTCCAGAATTTAAATATTGATGTATTTCGCCTTGAGGCCTCTTTCTTCATCCTTAAAAAGGTATCATGTAATCCAGAAATTAAGAATGCACTCATCAGACACCCTTATGCACGAATAGTTACCAATCGCAGTCACTGATCGAGTCTCATTTGTGAGTTCGGCATTTATTACTCATTTCCGAATATACTTGCATTAAGAAATTAATGTTGGAAAAATTTTTAAGTGTAGGAATCTAAGCCTATAAATTAGGTTGGGGACCACTTTTTGTTACAAACAAAAGATGGAAAATATTATATTCCTGGATTTTTTTTATTCCTGGACCGGAGCCGGAGCGACCACTTAGGAGTCGGAGCAGAGCTGGAGCGATGCAACTCAAAAAGTGACTTGCTCCGGGTCCCTGTTTTTTCCGCCCCATTGTAAATTTGTTTATTTTACAGTGTCCCAGTTATTGTAAAGTAATAAACTCTACAAGATTCAAAGGAACACTGTAAAATAAACAAACTTACACTGCAGTTAAGACTGCATTTTTACTAAATTCTACGCTAGATAAACAACTGCCGTCAATTTTAATGATTTCTTTTTCTCATTGCGAAGACACTACTATCAGTTAACACAAGATACTGAATTACAAATTGAATTTTTTCGATGCTTTTTCTGAAAAAGTAATTCCAATTCGGGTAACAGCGAAATCCCAAAAGGCATTTGTATTATATCCAGCTGCAAAATACCAGCTGTTTGGGTTACCAAACTTTAAATCTGCAAATACGGGAAAGCAGGGGGCGTGGGCATGATTCTGGATATCCGATATCGAGTGCCGGATATTCGGTTTCTCAATATCCGGAATTCAATCCGGCCACTGTGCGAAATATCTGGTTATCCCAACATGTCAATTTTGATTTTTATAATTTAATTAATTAGCATATTTTGAAAACATTGTTAAATTAAAAACCTATTACATATTTAGAAGCTGTGGGATGTTTAAATAATGAATAGAATTTACAGATTTGAAACATCAGAGCCGCATACGGACCCGTCACACAAGGGTTACTAGATGTCCGATATCCGGCAAAATCAATATCCGGAACTTTTGCCTTCCCGTATTGAAGTTCCCGGAACGTGGGACATTTTCTCAAAATACGGACGGGCACGTCCCGGCAAAACTGGGACGTTTGGCAACCCTGATCGTTGCCCATATTAAATTTACATACAAACGCGGTTTAGTCATGGGATTATCACACGAAATAAATTTTAAAACAATCATTCTGTCCGCAACTTCGAGAGCAATTTTCCGATCGGAAGTTTCCTACAGGGTTTCTTCCAATTGCTCGGAAGGTTACTCATGACGAGCTACCATTACCTTCGAGCTCATTTGTTTTTGATATTTCGTATTTCGTTCAAACAGATAGATTTCTGCATTGAGAGGAGCTCCGATGCGAGGTCACTGTGACCTCCCAAATATTTTCTTTTTTCGGCAAATTCTGACTGACCATACATACACCGGTATATTTGAACATTTTGCTATAACAATAGTTTTTTCTTCTTTTTTCTTTTCCTCCTACATATATGTAATTATTACGAAATATTCACTGACAACTATATAGTTGTCAATAACAGTAGTAAGGCATCAAATTTTATTTTGTGTAATCAATTGTCATTAGGGTCTTCTTTAATTGAGTTTGAGCTCCATAATTCGGTGAAATGCGAAGTTTCAGTCAGGAAATTCCGAATCCCCCTTCCTTCCTAAAAATATAAGTTCTGGGCGGCACTGTCTGCTTAAAGATTTCGGAAAATTTTGAATGCGAATTGCTATTATATTATAATGCTCATCATTTCAAGTTCACATGAAATATTAAGAAGTTTGGTGAAAAAATTATACATATTTTACGAATTTTAGTAGCAAATTATATGCCATGAGTTGATTCATAACAAAAACGTCAATTTTAATGGAAATGTACTAAGGAAGATAATTAAAGCAATACAATTTGGTAACATATTATTTTTGGTATGCTGTGCGTTTTGTAAAAATGTATACATCAATCTCATATTAACAGTTTTTTTTATTGTGACTCTAACTGTTCATTTAAAGTTATATAAAACTGTTGTGTATATAAGTAAGAGCACCCCGGACAAAAATTTTTGGGTGGTGTACACATTTTACTGAATGAAACTTCACTACAGAAC
Source organism: Octonoba sinensis (assembly GCA_038502835.1). Taxonomy (NCBI): domain Eukaryota; kingdom Metazoa; phylum Arthropoda; class Arachnida; order Araneae; family Uloboridae; genus Octonoba; species Octonoba sinensis. The sequence continues at coordinate 71,715,387 of CM076604.1, forward strand.
GAATTCTAACGAATAATAAAATGGTACAGTTTATATTTAACTGAAATAAAATATGATAGATTACTCGTAGTTAATAAATTATCGAAAATAGAAAATAATATAGGATTCCTCGATGATATAATGGTTGTCCATGATATATAAACGGGGGAAAAAGAAAGAAGAAAAATAACTGCTGTAATACTATCTCTAAATTTACCACTTGAAACCTACTTGCATTTATTTTTTGTACTTATTTATTCACTACTAATACAAAAAAAAAAAAAAAAAAAAGAAAGGAAATAATTTAACCTAACTTTTTAAAAAATATATATACACATACATAAAAACCCGGATCCTAACTAAACCTTAACAAGAATTTTAGTAAAAGATTGCTTTTAAGTTGCCACCTCATAAATGTTTCTAAACAAACTTTCAAATAAAGTTCTATTTTGTAGTTTTGTCGTCGTAAAATTCAGGCCATGTGCGCGTTTGTGCCAGTTCTGAATACATAAATGTAATTCAATCAAAAAGTGAAACAAAAGTCTCATTTACGTGTAATATATCATAAACTGCTCTTCAAAATCAAAACAGAAACGTTTAATTGCCAATATGAATGGAAAACTTTCCACAGCAATTTTTCTCCTCGTACTTAGTTGGCTCGTCAGGGAAGCCTCCAGTTAAAAGCTTGCTTGAACTCGGTCCTTTAGAAAATAATTTCACACAGCTTTAAGATAATTAAATGACTTTGATATTCACAACGACAGGAAATAGGCGCACCAGAAAACAGGGATAATTAATGCATCGAGCTGCGTGATATAAAAAATGGCTAAATTTGCTGGGCAGGAAGTCGAACACGTGATGCAGTGATAGAAAAACGAAAAGTTAATGTTGTTGCATTAGCTTGTCATGTGTATCCCCCCCCAATGTATATATATATATATATATATGTATAATATATATATAAATACAGTAAAACATCGATAAAACAATATCTGATAAATCACTCTATAACAATAATATTTTATGATAATACAATGAAAGTCACCCTTTAATTTTACGATACGGCGTATTTCATAAGAACGATTGTTATTTCCTATCGAACACGTGATACAATAATTTAGTATGAAATACCGATAAAAGAAAGTTTTTCTTCCATTACCGTACATTCCCCCCCCCCCTCCCATTTTTATAGAATTGTATAATATTAATGATGTTTTAGTACCTAACTGAGTTAACGAGCTTCATATGCTAAAAAATACTGTATTGTTTACATTTTTTTAAAACCCAAATATTAAAATGTATCAGAAATTAATGATTTTTAACTCACGTATAATTGAATACCAAAAAGGGTGTCAAGTATACGCCAGAACTGTTTCAGTAGTTTTTATACATATTAGCATTTTTCCGCATTAGATACTATATTAGTTAATCCTAGACGTGCCATTGGAAACACATGATGTGATTTTACTTTTTTGGCAAATTCGTCAACTTGCAAATAGAACGACACAAGTTAAAATATAATCTGTACAACTGTTCCAAGAAGAAATCATGCTGAGAATTACCTCATAAATATTTCTTTTTGACAAGGATTAAAACTTTCACGAGTCGCCTCCTGAGACGATAATAGCTTAACAACCGTTTTAGTATGCCTTAAAATATAATTTAATTGAGAACTTGATTTTAATCTGACTTTTTGCAGTGGTTATGAATGCGAAAGCCATGGGGCGGCAGCAGTATCTTGAATCTTAATTTAGTTTCTGTATTTCAGTTTGAATCCCATTTGGTAGATGGATTATTGATGCAAATTAGAGGTCTTAGTCTTCCCAAAACATCTTTAATGGCGAAGATTGTTTTAAATAGCAGTTCATGACAAATCTTCTTAGTTATCTTTTCATTTCTTTTAATACACCAGTGTTTTTCTTAAATGCACTTCATTAAAACGTTTAGAATGTGGCATCTTGAAATCAGTTGTAATCATTCTTTTGTACCATTTTACTTTTCAGATTTACAATTTTTGTCACAACTTGAAGCAGACAATTAATACAATGAAACAAAAAATTCGTCATTTAATCGCTTGCCTGATTATCTCAAGTTATCTCGGATGCGCAAATATTGCAGTTAATTATTATCCCGAGAAAACTCGGGCGAAGCAAAATTTAAATTCAGCTAAAAATCTACAAAAATTCAACTTAAAACGTACATATTTTGTTTTGTTACGTTTCCTTGTATTTAATCATAAAATTTTAAAAATGTGATTATTTTTTTGCAATATTTTTCAAAAAAATTTGTAATTGAAGCGGTTAAAAGATTTTCTGATTTGATTTTGAAGATGCTAACTTTTCTAACTTAAATGTGTTTTTATTAGAACATCAATGTATAGGGTTGAAGTTTGAAAATGAAATAATTCTTGCCCAGTTCTTGTTTACTAATAATTTGCATTGATAACTGAATAATTGCATTTATCTGTTTGTATTATTCAATTGCATTGTCGTTGAGATCGAGCATGGGGCTTGCATAAAAATCAAGCTCCTATTGGTACATATTTTACATCGGTATAAATATCGACATAATCTTTCAATATATATATATATGTATCGTGTTTGATATATAACGTATTCAAATTTTATTAATTGTAATAATTTAATTATGTTTGCAAAAATTCTTCCTTGTAATTCAGCTTAAAATATAAATGCTATCGGTAAACATTTATTCTTACTATTCCAATTTTAAGCTAGTTATCTATTTGATTTATTCAGTTTGAAAAGTATCAGCTAATTTCTCTAATTAGTTCGTATTAATCGCTGAATGTCACATTTTTAGTTTTATGTTTTCAGGTGAAAAACCTAAAGTTGTTACGAAATAATTCCTACTAATTTGCATTGATGTTTCAATGTAACATTGTTTTAAACTATGATTAAAATAATAATTTAAAAAATCATGTATATTTATCTATTTCATTATTATTATCATTAAACTATGGTTACATTACAATAATAATTTTAAAAAAACACGTGTCTTTATCAATTTTATTATTATTATTAAACTGTGGCGACATTAAAATAGTAATTAAAAATAATAATTATAATTTTAAAAGACGTGTATCCTTATAAATATAATAATAATAAAATTACTATTATTAAACTATGGAGACATTGAAATGATATTTTTTAAAACGTGCATCTTTATCTATTTTATCATTGTTACTATTATTATTATTGTTACTATTATTATTATTATTATTTTAATACCATAATTATATTTATTTATTTCATCCGGTTTTACCATAAGAGAGACAAAAAAATGAAAAAGTTTGATGTTAAATAAAATTAAGTATAGAAAATTATCTTTTCTTACTATAAAAGGAAAAGAGTCGTATTCAAAAACTATGACAGTATAGTAAAAAATACATATTTTTTCTTTTGCTCACATTATACAACTACTTTTGCTATCAAAGAAAACGGAAAACTAAAATACGATGTTGTCACCCATTTTGCTCATTTTTTTATATTGACTTTGTAATGATTGATGAATATTTTGTTGGTACAGTAGCAAAATAACTTGTTGGGTTTTAATATATATATTTTTTTCTTTTCAGGATTTTGAAATTCATACCACAGAAGACAATAAAATGGTACCGGTGAATATTCTACTATTATTCCTAAATTTGTGTTCTCCTTTGCACGTTGTAACTGAACAGAATTTCTAATGCTGGTTTCAAACCTGAAGCAACGATGACGAAATCTTTGCCGCCTTCTTTCTGAAACCAACTTCATAGAATATATTTAGAATTCCCTGGTGTTGCCAATTTCTTACTCATTAACTGTCATTATTCCACCATTAAACGTTACTTTTACGCAACTAGATTCCAGAAAACCATCATCATCACCCTAAATAACAAATTTAAATTCGAACAAAACATTTGACATTGCGAATTTTTTCAACTGGCTGTCAGTTCACAATATGTACGAATCAAGTCATAAAGATAAAAAGTTCAAAATAATTAAATTAAAGATATATAAACAGGTTTGCAGCGTTTTTCTTTCTTTCTTTTTTTTTTTATTTAATAAGGGCGGCTGCAGATTTCAGGTCATGTCATCCTATGAGTGCCTTAGAGTTAAATTCGACCCTGTAAAAGAACATAGTTATGTTTCATTCTAGAGCCATTTTCCAGTAAAGAGATAAGAAGTCAAATCCGGTTTATAGAAATCACAAGGGAACAAAAATTCTGCAAATCAAATTGCGCTGATATAGAAATTATTTACTTTGTACTAATTAACGATATAACAAATTTCTTTTTTTATAATCAGTTATTGTACGATTCAATCAGTAGAGCCTTTTTCAGACGATAATTAAAAAAAAAAAATTTGGTAAAAATTTATAAGATTATATGAAAAATGATTACCTAAATCTAAATTTCTATTGTACCTGGAAATACAATATAAGTTTTTAATATAAGTTATTTTTTATTTTTTAAAGCATGCGAACGTGATAAGATACTAAAAATAAATAAATAAAAAAATAGCGTGACGTATTGGAAATGTTACAACATTATCAAGTAAAATTAGTGTTCGTTATCTACCTCTTCTTCAGGAATGTTTCTATTGTACTATTGCAACAGTTACTCTCTAAAGTACAATTTAAAATAACAAAAAGTACTTTAACGTCAAACAAGCACAAGACAACTATTGTTAAAGCTCAAGAGTGGCGTTTGTTAAATTTATAAGATTTTTTCCCTTTAAGTGTTATAATAATTTATTGTAGAATATGTATCAGAAGTATATATATATACATATTGTTTATTTGTACATTTATAATTTATTTCTTAATTTTTTCCTTTGTATAACTATTATATGGAAAAAGTTCCTGTGATTGTGGCAGCAAAGAATTTTGTTAGAATGAATTTCCGAAAAATTAGCTTTATTATCAAATCTTGTGAAATTGTCCAAACAGCTGAAAAAATAATAATAAATGAGCTACGATCTTTTTTTTTCTTTTAATTTGATGAAACTAACGATTTTATTCGGCAATTTGAAATAGTTATTAACTATTAGTTACAATTCTAAAATTAAAAATACTCTCTAAGAATTTATATAAATGACATGAATCATGAAGTAAAGTGATTTAAAAAAAAGGGCATGAAAAATTGACAGTTTTTTTTTTTTTTTTTAAATGTAGGTTAACATTTTTTTCATCATTAAGAAGAAAACGGTTGATAATAATTTTACTATTCCACTACTAGTTTGTCATAGCTTATTTAATGTTTCTGCGAAATTTAGCTGCTGCAGTGTTCATAATAAAACCAAATACGATCAAAATAATTGTACTCTTCTTTTCAATCAAAATGGTTCTGTACACCAGTATTCTATGTGTATGCTCTACGCACATCTGTAACATGTGCATCTGGAAGTCACTCAGGTTTCATTATTATATTCACAGGATGGTCTATTGTAAAATATATAAAGTATTTTTAAATAAATTAAAAAAATTATTATATGTTTGTTGTTTTATTGTTTCTTTTGAAATCTTAATCATCTACCGACTCCTACCAAGTTTCATCTAAGAAAAAATAGAAATAATATGTAATGACACTTAATTTTATGGACTATAAGTACTTTTTCTTGGACAAATTGGCTCAAAAACTAGGTATCACAGCAAAACCTTGATAAATTAAAAAACACATTTAAAAAAAAAATTTATCAAGGTTGTTTATTGTTTTATTGTTTCTTTTGAAATTTTAATCACCTACCTACTCCTGCCGTTTCATCTAAACTCATCTAAGAAAATCTAAGAAAATCATCTAAGTTTCATCTAAGAAAAATTAGGAATAATATATATTGACACTTAATTTTATGGACTATAAGAAGTACTTTTTCTTGAAGAAATTAGATCAAAAACTAGGTATCATCGCAAAACCTTGATAAATTAAAAAACAAATTATTTTTTTTAGTCTGGTTCTGCAATTTAATCATAAATGTTAAAACGGTTATTTTTCAAAAAAAAAAAGAAAAAAACAAAGCTTAAAAATTAACGTGTGTTTTGCAGTCCGTAGGGTCTTATCTTAAAGTACGGTTCAAACACTGATAATTTAGATCAGGGTTTCTCAGCGGGAGCCATATGACGCCTTTGGGGGGGGGGGGGGCACGGAAAAAATCTAGGTATCTTCTAATCTGATTCTAGTTGCATCGTGTAAGGGCCATTTCACAGCATTTTGTCCAAACGTAGAGTCCGCAACATGACACATTTTTTGTTATAACTACGTAATTTACAGTTTAATTATCACCAAATTTTATTTTCAAATAATGTGTTGAGCACATTATTTGAAAATAAAGTTTAGTGATAATTAAACTGTAAATTAAGTAGTTATAACAAAAAAAAGTGTCATGTTGCGGACTCTACATTTGTAGAAAATACTGTGAAATGGCCAGTAATAAAGTTCTAATTAAATGAAAACCTTGAAAAATTAATATTGAACAAAATTATTAAGAGAAAATAGAGACGGCGTCTTAAATCCTATATCTAAATAGAACCTTTATAATTCGATGCTATTTTAGCAATTTCAAATTGAGGAAGGGGATTAAAAAATAGTAATAAAAGATAAATTTTAAGTAATTAAATAAAAATATCGAAAATAACTTGCCAGTAAAATCATATCGTTCGTTAAAAAAAAAAAAAAAAAAAGTGACCGTGAATTCTATTCTATACCTCTAAAGAAACTTCCCTGATTCGAAGATATTTTAGCAATTTCAACCTCTGTCCTATGAAGAGAATTAAAAAAAAAAGCTAATTAAATAAAGCTGTTAAAATTAAGTCATAAATAAAGATTTATTTTTCAAATATAAAAATAAATAAATAAAAGACCATGAGTTTAATTCTACACCTCAAAAAAACCTCATTAATTCAAAGCTATTTTAGCAATTTCAAACTGAGAAAGAAAGGGCGGGGTGGGAGGGAAGCTATCCGACATTGAGGCTTGTCGTGTGGCGCAAGATGAAACCCAATTCCACCTGTAAGTCACGCTTCACTGGGATGAATGAAGTTCGAGGTGACATTGATGTGATCATCCGAAGCCAAGTTAAAACACCATCAAAAAGGAGATCGTCCTTTTTTTCTGAAATAAATAACAAAATCACATACCCAACAAAAATTGCCGTAACAATATTGCGCAATTCGCTTAATCTGCCGTAAGGATGAGGGAGTTGGAAAAAATTTTGTGTGAGCAGCCCTGACTCCGCATTCATCCTAGCATGGTTCGAACACACACACATCGCAGAGCCACACACGTTGGCCCGGACCACCCAAGTCGGCTGGAACGGTTAAAGGAAAAGGGGACATGGCAAGAGGAAAGGGCCTAGGGATTTTCGCACTTCTTCTTTAGGGAAATTTTTTCTGCACAAATATATTCAATCAACGAGTCAAGAGAGAAATTGAACGCACGTATAATATTCTTGCGAAATTATGGGTTTCTGGACGCAAAGTTTCTGCTGTAACCGTTGTAAGTAACAATTTGTTCTCTTCTTTTTTCCCAGAAGGCGGGAGAAAAGTAATGTAGTAATTTGTTCGGTGTTGAATTTGAGAAGCTAACAAGATAAAACATAAAGATTTCACTTTTTTTTAACTCTATTAACTCTTCATTAAGAGTCATAGTGTATCGAAACGTATCATTTTCATTAAATAGAATGCTCATTTCCTTATTAAGGTTTTACTTCAACAGATCTAACTATGTGTTCACCCACACAACAAAAAGCCATAACATAAAAATCACTTTTTTTTTAATTTTACCTTGATAAAGTGTCACAATGTACCAAAACGCAACATTTTCATTAAATTAATAGAAATGCTCAATTCTAATTGATATTTTACTTCAACAGACGTATCTTTGGGGCGTGGTTGCCCCGCGGTTAAGATGTCGAGCTTCGGATCGGAGGATCTCGGGTTCGATACCCGAGCCGCTGAAGACCCACCATGTACACTTGGGGATACGTGCATGTAAAATCCGTGGACCCTGAAGTCCCGAGGGTACCGGTGAGTGGAGGTTTCGCCTTCCCTTCACCCATAGGTCTAAAAAGGAAGGTGGTGGCGCCATTTGGTGTCATCCAAGTACATTATGAGCCAAGTCGTACTTCCACCATTGGTGCTCAGCATGAAACGGAAGGCGACCTTACTGCCTTAATTCCCAGTCTCTCCGCGACGGGGAGCTTGGATATCCAAGAAACAACATTAGAAACAACAACAACAAGAGACGTATCTAAATCCCGTGACTCATCATAGTTGAATGTTATCCATCCACACCCACACTACCCATAAATGAAGAATATAAAATGAAAAATATTTCACTGTTTTTCTTTCAATTCCACTGCCTTGATTACGAGCCATCGAGCATCAAAATGTGTCATTTTCATTAAATTAATATAAATGCTCATTTCCTTATTAAGGCTTTACTTCAACAGGCCTACATATATCCCTCGATTCTCGATTCATCATAGTTGAATGTTATGCGTCCTCCCACACAACAGAAAATTAAAGCGCATAAATGTAAATCTCAGATATTTTTTTATTAAGAAAAGGGGGGGATCTTAAATGTGTAATTTTGGAAAAGAAACCAAAATTACTGCACGTATCTATTACATATTTTTTCTGCGTTATTATATTTTTATCCTTACTTATTAACTCCAACGCAGCTAGTTTTTTTTTTTTTTTTTCTTTCCCTTTTTAGCCTACTTTCCCGTAAAAGTAAAAAAAAATAATAATAAAGCATGAAAGAAGGCTTAATGTATCGTGAAAATATCGTTAAAAATCAAGAAAAGTCAAAAATAAGTGAAGTAATTAAATAAAGATTGAAAAATAAAAAATTTGAAAGTAGGGTATTGAGATGGGGAAAAAGTGTGTCTGTCGGTCTGTCTGTCTGTCGGTCTGTCCCCCCCTAATAACTTTTGAACGAATTGTCCGATTGGAAAAATTCTTTTTGCATTCGAAAGATCTCGGCGAGGACATCTCATTTCTATATTTTACTTTTTGATTTGAACAATTTTTTGTTCAATTTTGAACAGTTCAAAAAATTTTAACATTAGCGCCTATGGACAAAATTGAAGCAAATTCTGTAAACTCTGGGCACAAGAGCCAAGTTCCTATTGCAAGCTTATTGAAAGGAGTTCTCGGCGTGAAATATTGATTTGAACAGTTTTTGTTCATTTTTGAACAGTTCAAAAAATTAACACAGAGCTTACGGGGAAATTTCAACCCTATATAAATCCTGATCTAACGGACCGATTTGCTTGGAACAAACTTTATCGGAAAGCTCTTATAACGTAGAACATGTAGAAATAGAAAGTTTATCCAGAGCTTACGAGCCTATTTTGCTATGAAATTTTTTGATCGGGATTTTCAAGGATATTTCTCAGTGACTCAATGAGTGAAATAATGAATGAATGAATAAATGAAAGAGTGAAAGAATAAATCAATGAATAAATGAATGAGGAAAAGAATGAATGAATAAATTATTGAATAAATGAAAATATAAATAAATGAGTGAATAAATACATGAATGCGTAAATGAATGAATAAACACTTGAATGAGGTAACGAATGAATGAATAAATGCATGGCTGAATAAATGAAAGAATGAATGAGTGAGTGAATGAATATGTATTATAAAAGTAATATAGTAAAAGTAATATAATATTTGAATTTGGTGTATACGGGAAAGTAGGCTCGTATAGTTCTAGACGGAACTTCTTGTTTTTTTGTCTGTTGCAGTTAATGTACAATAAATATATCTTGATTAAAATTTCTGCACTTCATTTTTTTTCTATAATGAATTTATCTTCCTTATTTTGTATGCAGCATAAAGTGCATCAAAATTATCCAAACTAGCTCTGTTTTTAATTTTTGCATTAGGGGAAAGAGAGCCAAACCACACCTTTAAGTTTTGAAGTGAAATGAGGAATTATTTAGAAAGAGCTTGGAACCGAATTCAACCAATATTCATCTGAGAAATCCTTTTCTGAGTTAGGAAGCATTGATGTACATAATTATTTTATGATATTATTTTTTCAAACCATTACAAAATGATAGTTTTGCCCCATGGGCGGAGTAAAACCGGATCATACGTAAGAAGAAAACCGAACACTATATTACTTCAATGAGTAAAAGGTTTGTTCGAAAAATGTATTCGAAAATTGTAAAAGAAACAAAAAGGATACAAATCGTGCAAAACAACACAAAATAATTATGTTTATAGGATTTTGTACAAAAAAGTTGTTACGAGTAAAAATTGAAAACGAAACCGTCACAAGGCATAAGCATCTCGGCCCGGCCTATGCATGTAGAGCGTTCCTATTCATCGAATCAACATGGGGAAAATAAATCCACTATTTTAGAAAGGTCACAAGCCATTTTTTTAAAAAAAGAAATCGTTGTTTGATTTTAAAAAAATTTCTATTAGGGTAGCAGCATTTTTTTTTTTTTGGCAAAAAAACACTTTTTAAACTCGACTCCATTCAATGATATGGACGTTATAAAAAAGCATTTCTTTAAGAAAGAGCTTACTATTTAAATAGCTTTTCATGTCTGGTGTAAAATGACTTGTGCCACTTATAAAACAAACAATTCAAATATAAGCTTTATCTGCATTTTGCTCATCATCAATTGAGTCATCATATTTGCATGCATTCATTCATACATAAAATTTTGACTTACCATTGTCTTTTTTTTTTTACATTTTGCTTTTTTAATGTCAAACACTTAACTAGTTTGACCATGGCATAAGGGCATTGGTATTTTCTCCGTTCTTGTTTCGATTTGCCTTGTTAATTAATTGAGTCTTAACTTTTTTTTTCTTTTTTAATTTTCATATATGATAGATTTAATTATTTTTTTTTACATTATTATTTTATAAGTTCGGAATACAAATGTCCCAAAATGTTTACTTCTTGCAATCACAGAATATTTACACTGAAGACGACACACTTAACAGGTCTATTTTTTCCCAGAAATGTTCATAAAAAAGCACTATTTTTAAAATTTATTTTTATTCATTTGTTTATTTTGCATAATATTAAACTCCAAACTTGGTATAAAAGGTGAATGAAAAAAAAATTATCGTTTAATTATCTTAAATAATGAATTCAAATACTTTTTTTTTTTTTAATTTCATAATTTTGGAACACAAATGCACCTAAATGTTTCCTTTTTGGAATCCCAATGTATGTAGAATGAAGACTGTATTACATATCTCATGAACAATTAACTAAACTAAGTTAAAATACATTAAAAGGGGGGGGGGGTACACATGTATTGAGATTGCAGTTTTGGTTTCGTTTCAATCGTTGCGGAAATGATGTTCTGCTGTTACTGTGAGGTATTGCGGGAGAAGTAACTATCATCGCCATAAAAGAAAATTAAAATAATGCAAAACAGTTTTCGTGCTTCAGTTTTAAAGCTATATTTACCTTCAATTACCATCTTCAAAAATTTATTTAAAAATTAAATAATAATTAAAGAGAAGAAGAATTGGTCTGCAACCAAAATTTTTGCGAATATGAATACAACTCCAGAAGCTTTTTTTGTTTTACTACAAAACCACTTTTTTTTTAACCCCCCAAAAAATGTGATATTTGAAAAACGAAAGCGTTTAAATCTTAATTAAAATGTGTAATTAATAATATGTCTTTCTCAGTATAGTTAACAAAATTTGAGTTATATGTTCTTTGAGAGCTATGCAGAATCTTAATATCAGAAAATATCTTGATAAACGAAACGAGATTTTTGATACAATCCTACTAGAATCCTATGGGGACCAGAGTCCTACTACCGTTCTGCAAAAATAATTAATCGTCAGAGCTTTACCCCGTAGAGTAAACATCTTTTGTGTGGTGGTGACATTCAACTTTAAAATTTTCATTTAGAACATAAAATATTTTATTCACTTCACTTAAATGATAAAATAAAAAATGAGGTACTTATATAAACGACCAGCATACATAAACTATGGGCTACAGAAGCTGTTGAAATTATGAGTAAAAGGAGAAAGATCTTAAGAAAATTTGAAACTTATTCTGAAGAGCTTAGAGCAAGATGGAATGAGCAAGCTTGCATTGCTAATCAATTTAGTTGTAATACTTCACTAAAACCGCTAGGACCGACTTGAAATACCGAAAACGATACTTTTAAGTTTAGATTTGCGTCACTTGTTATCAAATTTAAGTGACTGCTGTTCCAAACAAAATGTTTTAAGAATCGCTGCTATAATTTTTGATTGAGTAGGATTCATAGAACCTTCTGTCATCCGTATAAAATGCTTCATGCAAAATTTGTGGAGAGTGGAAATAGATTGGGATGAAAACTTTTCTAGTGAGCTAGAAAGCAACTGGAAAACCTTGGATTTCAGAAATAAAAGGTCTAAAGCTATTGATAATTAGCAAGACATTATTTTGATTCCTTAGTTATAAAGGAAAACGCGACTCTACAGCTGCATGTTTTCTCTGATGCAAACCCAAGGGCGTATGGTGCAGTGGAATAACAAATACCTGGATATAATTTCAAATCTAGCTTTGTTATGTCTAAATCAAGGCTTGCTCCTACAAATAAAAAACCCGACACTTCCTCGACTTGAATTAATGGGTGCGCTTGTTGGGACAAGAATTGCAGCTTATATCTCATCTGTAGTGTCTCAGCTCATCTTTTAGTGCTTAACAGTTTTCTCGACTGGTTCAATGATCCTCCTGCATTGCATCAAGGTTGGGTAAGAGAAATGTCAACCTTTGTTAAAAACTGCATTGCGGAAATACGTGATTTATCTGACCAAAATTCATGGAGACCATTGCGAAGGCAGAAATAACGTGTAAAATTTAGATAGTACAGAAAAAGTATTTCAATGCCCAGAAGAATATGGGGAAAATATATATATATACATATCAGGGCTCGAAAAATCTTTAAAATTTTACATGCTCTGCCGGGCACGTTTATCTAAAAAATACATACCCAAACAAAATTCTTACATGGCCAGAAGTTATTTTCTTGCATATTAATACAAACATTTGAATTTGACGTATAGCATTAATCAGACAAAAAATTAAATTAACAGCTTTTTATCTGAAACAAGAATCATTTCGACATTAATCTTAATCATTAAAAATTTACATTACAAATAAATATTACATAACTAGTCGTTACAAGGCAAAATTTCAATTTTATAGCCATTTTTATTGTTGACATGCATGTCCGTCAAAATGTCTCGTTCCCGTTGTGTTGAACAACCAGTTTTCGATTGTGGCTGAAAGCCGAAAATTATCTAGTTCTACACCATCAATGGCAATTCTCATTAGACTGCTGATTGTCTCTGTAGAAAAACTGCAACAAAGAAGGGCTTTTTACTCGATTAAGGGCTCTTAATTCCCTCTCCTATGCAGATGTACTAGGAGAAATACAGAGCATAATTTCCTAACGTAAGAGAATATTTAAATTCTTCCTGTTTACTCCTTAAAAGGTAAAAGTAAACAGTTAGAAGGTTTGATGATGTTGCCAACAATTTAAAACTTGTCCATTCACTTCACCTATTAATAAAAGAATTCCTTCATTCCTTAGATTTTGGCCAAAGTAAGTGCAAAGATCAGCAATTTCACAATTGTCATAAAGTAGCCAAAACATTTGAGCTTTCTAACGGCCAATAGTGGAAGTTGAAAACATTATAAAGTGAAGTTACTCCCTTCCCTCTGGTCATTGCTCTTCTGCTCACAGGTTTCCAACTTGTTAACCAATGTCATTAGATCATCTCATTCTCACTCCAAAAGCATTTTTTTTTTTTTGTTTAATCAAAAAAATAAAATAAATAATAAAGAAACTGAACTTATTCACACCAAGTGTATTGTACACACGAAATGTGAGTGTAAAAGTTAACAAATAGTAATTAAATATTTAAAATGCATTCTTTTTTTGAATGTGCATTCAAGTCTTAGGGGTTTTCAGGAAGATTTTAAAATGATTTTTTAAAAAAATCCCTCAATGATGCCAATGTCTCCCTTTTTTATTTGTTTACGACATCAATATATTCTTTTCAATGGATATTATAAGACTTTTGCTGCGATCTTTACTAGATTTTTTAAATATCCTGAAGATTGGAAGTTTGCATCGACCAATTTAACTCTAAAACATGTTTATGAATTCTTTTTGCAGAATTTATATGTCATCCACTTTTAATATCTGATTTTACTCAGATCATATTTTACGAGTTTAATATTTTACTAATTAAGCTTAAACTTTCCCCATTTTATGAATGCATCTTTGGATTTAGAGGTGGTGATTCTCTTTGGAAAAATAGGAGAAAACTTGTAAACAGCTCAAACATTAATTATGAATAAGGCGTTTGGCCAAGACTATTTTATGCATTTACATTACAAACACAAATTACTATCAAATACAAAGCAAAGTCAAGTCATTATTCTAACAAATGATTAATTGGGGCTTAATGACTAAAAAAAAAAAAGTTAAAATCCTACATTCTTTGGAAGTTATATTCACACATTCCGAGCTTAAACTTTTAAAACTGAAATAACTATTTCATACCTGTCATCTATTGCAAATATTAATGAATAAGGTGGGAAGTGAAAAAACAAAAAGGAAAAAAACGATTGCAAAGTACCAAAGCATTATATGAAGAGCATAAAAGAGCAATGCTTAAAGGAGAGAATAACAGGGTTGCCACTAAAGTTAGGGAACGAAACTCCCCGACTATTCCAGATTTTTCAGGTGATTTCAGAAAAAAATTCCAGGTTGATCGAGATCAATCTACATAATATTATTGCAAGATATTTTCTTCTGAATATCAACTGATTGCAGTTATAATGTCAACATCACATGCTTTAGTCTAATTGTTCTTATCATATTCAATAAAAGTTGTAATTTTGATATATTTATCTGTAGTATTATGTTGCAAGTTTTTTGGTAAAGGAAAGGTTGTGCTACTATATTGAATAAAAATAGAATGAAACTATATATTGAATGAAAATAGAAAGAGAATAAAAAGTTTGGGGAAAACTGGACAAATAGTCAAGCGCAGAACTAGTGTAAAAGAAAGATGTATAAGTGAAATACGGGTCACTGATTGGGTACTTATTTTAAACCAAGTTCCCAAAGAAGGAGGTTACTTATTCATGCCATATGTATGTTGCTTTCATTTTTGTTGTTGTAGTTTGTTTGTCCACTTATAACTTCTCACCGGATGAACCAATTTGCACGATTCTTTTTTCAGTATATCAAGGGTGGTTCCCCATAGGTCCCGTACTCTCATTTGACCATATTCCGATAATTAGAAAAAAACGTGGGTGGAAATGCAGTCATGTGTTGTTTTTTTATCCCTAACTTTTCATTAAATGAACCAATTTAAATGATTTTTTTGAAACCGATAGAGGGTTGCCTAACTTAAACGTTGTACATCTATTTGACTATAATTGTGCTTAAGAAAGAACGTTATGAATGAAAAATAAGTACTTTTCTTTTAATTGGAAAGGCTTGCCTTGATATTTTTTCGGTCAGTAAATTATTAAGTAATAAATAATGTAAAACTCATTGTTAAAAAGAGTTTTTTGCCATTAAGCAGTAATAGTAAAAGTAATTACAATAAGAGTTGGATTGAAGGCTTCTCTGAAACAAAAAACAAATTCATTCAGTCTACTTTAGCACTGAGGTATATTCTGGACTTTTTAAAATCAATTTCAAAACACAATTTATCATACAAATGATTATTTATCAGTGACAGTCACTCAAAGTGGGGGTGCCATTTGATATGTTTTTTTTTTTTTCCAAAAAAGAGTATTATTCACATAAAAAATTTATTTACACAAAAAAGAATTTTGACAAATTGGAAGAAAATCTACTTCAAAAATTGCGCTAAGAAGTGAAAAATTAATTAATCCCTTAAATAACGTTGAGATAATTTTTTAAGTCGGTGCACTTAAATGATAGATAAAATCTACCTTATGATAGATAAAGATCCACTTAAATGATAGATAAAATCTATCTTATGATAGATAAAGATCCACTTAAATGATAGATAAAATCTATCTTATGATAGATAATGATCCACGTAAATGATAGATAAAAACTATCTTATGATAGATAATGATCTACTTAAATACTAGATAAAATCTAATTATGGCAGATACAACCTTTTGTAATCATGAATCAATTAAATATAAATAAATGTCTAAAATTTGCAACTGCGTTAATGTAAAGTAAGACATGGTGTAATAATAATTAGACTGTATATAATTTTGCACCAACTTAAAAATTATGTTGAAAAGTTGTTTAAAAAATTAATTTATTTTTCACTTTTTAGCGTAATTTTGATTTGAAGTGGGTTCTCTTTTTTTCCCCATTTTTTTTTATAACTTTCACTGTTTAAGTTTTCCTTCGGATATTTCCATGAATTTTGAAGAATTTTCTACTTTTTTCATAAGCCCATTTGAAGAAAGGTAGAAAAAAGCGACACAACTTTTAAAAGGCGACACATTTTTAAAAAATCTTGAAAAAAGTGAGAAAAGGGACAGACTCCTCAGCCTGTAAGTTGTTTTTCATATCAACAAAAAATTTATTAAGAATTGTACATACATTGCACTATGCTTTCTCACTGGTCACTCAAAATGCAAGACCACGAAGATGGAAATTTAATGGTGTGAAAATAATTTAATTTAAAACCCAAACTTCATACCTAAATTTCACAATATACTCAGTATATTCAATCAATATAAAATTAAAAAATTAAAATATTTGTTCAATAAAACATTAAAACAAGTGATTGGAGTTGCAGAAAACTATCCAAATCATACATCAATGTTCCAATCCTAAGTTAAAACAGTATTTGAAAACTTAATTAGTCGATGAATGGGGCATAATAAGAAATCTGTATCACATATAAATTCCTATCTACATTTTTTCAAATTCAACTGTGTGACCGCACGAAGAACATGTTTTCATATACACATCATCTTCTTCATTGTATTCTTCGGGACCGTATGTATGAGTATGCGAGGTATCATTCTTTCTATACAAACTGCTTCTCACTTCCATTCTTAAGGCTGCAGTGGAAAAAGAAAAAAGAAATTACAGACATTTAATTTAGTTTAAACTTAAAAGAAGAAATTAAATTTCAAAACACATTAGAATGTTTTGAAATGGTAGCAAGTTGAAAAATAATAGCAAAGTTCTTGACTGCATTTACAATGTAAAAAATGATAAATTTTTGGAAGTGAAAGCAGATTTTCAATAATTCAATTATCCAGAATGAAAAACAGAATATCAGATAAAAACAATCCCAGTCAAACCATTGCATAAATGAAATTGAAAATTAATAGATCAACCTTGATTTAAATTAATATTGCTTGAAATAAAGCAGTAAACTTATTCGTTTGGTCTGTTCAACAGCCTTTTGACCGAAAGTTACTGCCACATTTCTCACCATTATTTTCCCACTCAATTATTGCCTTAATGTACTGTGCAGTTATGTTTTGCCTTGACGTGTGTCAGCACAAAACTGATTTCTCTTTCTGCATCGATAGGTGCATTTTGCACACACAGTAACCCTTCAAACACCAGTTCACCATCAGTCAACATTTCTGATAAATTATTGTCTCCAAAATTCATTCACTGCTTTTCATCAAGGTTCACATTGATTGTTCAAGCATTGTAATTTATCCCAAGTTTACTCACATAATCTTAAGCCTTCACACTAAAAGGTAAGAAGTAGTTACATAAAAGGTTTACTTCCATATTGAATAAAAGTTTTGCAATATTAAACACATAAAAACTATTTAAAAAAAAAAAAATTGTATTTGAAAAAAAAATCTAGTTTTTGCTCTTTCTGCATAAATTTCAATTTGTTATGCTTTCATAACATTTTTTGAGCATTTTCCTTCATTTATAGAAATTAATGTCAAATCTGACAATACATATTCATTTCTGTAAATAACTTGAAAGGGGGGAAAAGGAGGGGGGGGGGGCAGAAGCAAAGACCTTTTTCACATTTTTTCTTTGGCTGAAGCTTTTAAATTACATTAGTAAGATTTTATTGCATATTATACAAGATTTAAATTTTCCCTTTTCAAAAATAGTTTTGTAGATTTACAAACAATTTTTAACAACTAGCTTTTTTTTAACTGGCTTTTCATTTGAACAACCATCTGCTTAATTCTAGCTTTGTTTTCAACTAGTTATAATGAATAGTTAAAACTCTTTTTCACTGCTAAGCTCCTTGGTTCTGTTTGTTATGACACACAATAAAACCAACATTGAAATTAAATTGCTGCTTGACAGCAGATTGCTTTTGACTAAAGGAAAGTGGTAAGACATACTTTCAATTAGCTATTTAAGAATTGGGCACCATAGTCATATAACAAGACGTTCCCAAGACAGGCAAAAAAGCATGCTTGAAAATTTAATTATAAAACAAAACACTACAAAGAAATTAAACATTCTAATTGAAAGTTTTGATATACAAGTTAATAATCACACAAATAATTAAACCACACTCTTTATCAAACATTACCTTTAACTTTTTTATCATAAGCTTTTTTTTTTCGCTTGAGAGTAGCTTCTTCTCTTTCTTCTTTCATTTCTTCAATTTTTTCTTCAGTTCCAAAAACTTCCAAAGCACGTTTTTCAATCTACTTAAACATTTACAGAATTACCATTATAACAAATGAATGATTTACTAAATTTTCAACTTCTATAAATGAGCCATTCCATTTCAGATCAGGCAGAGCGTTTCCCATGACCCTCACAGAATTTTTTTTTTAATTACAGTAATTACAACTAAGGGACATTTAAAATGTCCCAAAAGGATTTTGCAAGAAATGTGTTTTTCTTCAGTTACAGAAGCTTAAAATTCAGCCCAAAATTGATTGTTTTCAAAAAATCATCAAAACACTCATTTTGAAATGGCTACTGTTTCAAAAGGGGGGGGGGGGGGAGGGGGGGTAGACTGATTTGAATAAATTTCCCCCTCTAAATAATTAAGGAACGGCATATTATTTATGCATCATTTTTGAGAATCTGTTGGCTTTATTGATCAAGAAAAAAGTGTTTTGAGGTGCAAAAATGGAACTTTTACTGATTTCACTTTTTTTTTTTTTTTTGCTATGAAAAAATTTTTTCTTAAGAAAACAAAGATAGATGGCTATCTAAAGTGCTCTTATAGAAGTTTTAAACCAAATTTTATTTTTAGCCTCAGATGCATATTACGCTACAAAATTAAGTTTGAAATTCGAAATTTTTTTAAAAATTATAATTTTTGAATTGTGATTACTCAAAAACATTATTAAAAAAAAAAAAAAAGAAAATTTACTCGTTTGATGTCCTTTCAGTGCTATTTTCTCAACAGATTTTACACGATTTTTTAAAAGGGATTGTTTTGTGTTCATAAAACCAGAAATTCAATCTTTTTCTTATTTAATTATTTTGCCTTATGATGCAATCAATTTTTGTTAAGAAATATAGTTTCTACATTCTCTATTGTAAAAATATAGTACTATATTGTTAACAGTTACTGTAGTAGAATTATATATATATTTTTAATGTAAATGGTACCATGCACAAAGAGTATCCATCATGGTTGAATATGTATGTCATTCTGTTCCCTTTTATTACTAGTTTTAAACTCACACATGGTATATATTAAATCGTGCAACAGTAAAAGTAAAATCTATTGTAAGAATACAATCAAACATCAAGTGGAAGCAGTTAAAAAATAGTTGTTCGCAGAAAATAGAAACTTCCTAAATAACAAAACAAATACCTGTAATCGGAGATACAATTTCATATTTCCATGAACATTGTGAGGATTTTTTCTCAGAATGAACTTTAAAGGAGGCTCTCTTTTGTCAAAGTCACAGTCCTTTAACAAGTACTCCTTCTTAGCATCAGTTTTACTAATTAGACAGTGAGCATCCTCATTATCTCTAAAACAAGAATTTTAAATGAAAATACATAGAAGTTTAAAATTACAAAACTAACAATGTTAATTTGAGTAATTTACAAATGCAACTTTTATTAGTGTTTAGATTAGTAATAAAACAATAGAGAAAAACTTTGGTGGGGTTAAATATTTAATTGCTCAGGAATGAATTAAAAAGGACACCAGTACTATTCTCTTTCGCTATTCATAAAAACTTTCAGTGTAAATAATTTCTTGAAAGAAGACAAAAATATACAATATAGAAAATAAAGTATTTATATTGAAAATAAAACATTTCTATAGATAACAAATCATTTATCTATATAAATAGATGATGGGTATGTTCCTTACAATCCACAGTTTATGTTGGATGATCTCCACAATTGGCACGCAGGGTTCGAAATTAGCGGTCATTAGTCGTATTTTGCAACTAAAATTTTCCGTTTGACGACCGCGATTTCACATCCAGTCATCACTTTTGATGCCTAACCTTTCAAAAGAGTTTTAGTTTGATAACAACAATTTGCACCAATTCGTCATTTTTTATTTATTTACTTATTTTTTAAACCTAGCATAACTTTATACGGTTATATTTTTATATACATACATCTAATCTTCTGTATTTTAGTTTTTACGATACCAATAAAGACTATCGTAACTTCATGACCTTCAAATTTGGAATTATGAATTTCTACTTACAAATAAAGTAAGTAACACTAGATTGTAAATAACAGTTGAAAAAATAGTTAAGCTAATTAACTAATATTTTATTTTATTAGACACTGATTAAAATAGCCATTTATATTTATTCATACACATAAGCAAAATTACAAACTTTCTTTAAAAGTTACTGATAGAAATTGACTTTTGAACATTTTTCTCTATCTTACTCACCAAGAATTTTCTTAGTAAGGTTTTGGTGTTCTTTAACAATTGCACAACTCTCCTTACAGCTACCAGTTGTTATCTTTGCCTGTGCAATTTGAATTCTTTCAAAATTACGTCTAGCATATCATATTTGGCAACTAAAACAAAAAAGTTAGGCGCCAATGACAACTAACTTTTACATCCTAATTTAATCCATTAATTAATTCATCCTGTGCCTGCTGGCACAGAAGTACTTTAGGACCCAGAGATAGTCATAGAGGGGTTTTTGAAAGTTAAAACAGTTCCAGAGCATTCCAATCTTAATTTTAAAACAAAAAAATTGTATAAAATAGCCTTTCCTATACACAGAAATTAGGCAATCGATTTGAGTTTAGTACCATTGGAAAGCTTGTAAAAAAAACTCCCAGAAGGAGTTTTGCTCTTCGGCAATCGATTTGAGTTTAGTACCATTGCAAAGCTTGTAAAAAAACTCCCAGAAGGAGTTTTGCTCTTCATCTCAAATAGTCCTGGATCTGACAGGGGATCTGTAGGAAAGTTCGCGTAGGGAGAATTTTTTTTCAAATATGCTTAGTAGGTGCCCTAAAAGTATTTTGGACTCGGGTGGACATCCGCCACCTGGTACATTTTTTTGCTATGACGTCATCAAAGATGGCGGCCGCTCTATCAGAAATGGCTCATATCCATGTTAATACTCGTCCGATTGGCATGTAACTTGCCCTTTTTTACTAATATATCCATTGTTAGGCTGATGGAAAGGCTTTTGAGTTCGTTTTGGATTTTGGTGGACATTTTTCACGTGGTACATTTCCCAGCTATGACGGAATCAAAGATGGCGGATGCTCGATCCCTTAAATGGTCATATCTGTGTTAATACTTGACCTATTTGCATGCAACTTGCGCTTTTTTGCTATTATTACGAACATGAACCTAATAGAAGGGGTTTTGGGCTCATTGGCACATTTTTTATTTATGACGTCATCAAAGATAGCGGCCCTTGATCATCGAAATTCCTTTATCTATGCTGATATCTGATGCATTTGCATAGAAAATTCGTCTAAAGGTTATAATTAGTATTTACAATGTATTTTAGCAGTTACTGCGAAGCAGCAAATTTTAGTATTTTTTACATTTTCTATCACTTCATAAATACATATCAAAAATGCAAGCAGTGATTTCATTGAACAATGCTCACATTCTCTAAAAAGGATTGCTACAATTTGAATTTAAACCCTTACTACCACATTTGCTAAAGGAGCAACAGGTTACTTCGTTTGCCTGACAGGAAGATTTAGTACATTTTAGACAATTGCATGCTCCAATAAAATCAGTTGGAAATTTCTGTAACTTCTTTTCTGGCACCAAATCATCTTCTACCATGGCAAAACCTTATTCACATATAGATTCAAGTCAACAACCAAATCATCAATCTAATTTTGCAGAGGGTATCTTTCAATGTCAATGTGTTTGCATGCTGATACAGCCACAATCTAAGTTTTTCAAAAGCTTTACAGAATGTAAAAGCTGCAATAAGTATTCCTCTGCAGATTTAAGGCTTTGTTCTATGGTTTTCCTGTCAGATGATACGCCAAAATGTTCTAAATATTCCACAGATGTGCAAGGAAGAGCTGCTTTCCCCCCTCACCAGATTTACTCGTGTAATCGTATCCAAATAGCTTATGTATGGCCGGAAGCAAAGAACATAAGTTTTCGCCTGCTTTTTTGTGAATATCATGGACAGACAAAAGTCGCAAGGAATCTACCAACACCCAGTGCGTATCCAAAGCTCCTGTACACCAAGTTGATAAAAAGTAAACAAGTGGAACAAAACTAAAACCGCGATGTCAGTGTCAGCACACAAGGAGAAAATTTAAGTAAATCCACTCAAGGATTCATGTTTCGATTGAATCAGCATTCAGAAGTCCACTTCCTCTACTTTCAAACAATTTAAGTCAGGATGTTTGATTTGTCTTCCTCTCTGCGCTGATGTGCAATGGAGAAGTTGCATGGGTTTCTAAAATGGCTTGAAATTATATTTTTCTAAAAGATATTACTACACAGAGTGCGAATACAAACTTTAAAAAATGTTAAAATTTTTTAAAGTCTTAAAATTCGATTTTAAAGCAGAGAAAAACGTAAACAACGACACGTGATCAAAAAACGCTCCCTCATTGGTTTGACGTCAATCGACACGCTTCCCTCCGCAAGGGAAAACTTGCCGATTTCTACCCGTCTATGTCTAGGGTTTCTACCGCATTCGCATGTAAATTTATAGCTATGGTATTTCACCCTCACCTTTTCCAACCTTTCTAAGCTTAAGAATAGTTATATTTTTACTTATTTTTGACTATGCATTACATAAGTTGATTCCTTTTAAAACTGAATACTTTAGATTATAGTAATTTTCACGATAGAGTTCAGCAGATTTTTTAAGGGGCAACTGACAATTTCTCAAAGTTGTACTTTCTCTCTAGTTTTTTTATTTTTTACTGGAACTGTAATAAAGGGAATCAAGACAAAAAAAAAGTTAAACGTTTTAACCACAAGCATTATAATCCTAAATGTGTTAATAAAGGGGAAGGGAGGAGGAAAAAAAATCAGAAAATATTTAAAAGCCTTTTGATTTTAAAAACCTGTTTAACTAATATTTTAACTATAATTTAGCTTTGTCCACTTGGATCAATATACAATGTTTATTATATTAATTTTAAATTATTCTGTCGGTTTTTTAAAACTGACGATTTTTTTTACTAGCACTGTAATAAAAAGAATCAAGACAAAAGAAGTAAAAAACCATTTTAACCACAAGTGCAATAAGCCCAAATGTGTTAAAAAATAAAATAAAATAAATAAAAGAAAGGAAGGAAGAAAAAAGTCAGCAAATACTTAAAAATCTTATGATTTAAAAAAACTGTTTAATTAATATTTTAACTAAAATTTAGTTTTGTCCACTTGGATTAATGTTCATGTGTTAGATCATTCTGCCAATTTTTTGAAACAATTGAAAAGCGAATAAGGGACCGTCTATAAAGAATGTCACGTTTTCTCCCATATATTTGACCCCCCTACCCTTTTGTCACAAAATGTCTCACTTCAACGTACCCCTCCTCTCCCCTTTGTCACATGACAAGCTATGTTGCTTAAGCATGATGACACACTTCTTGTTAGCCCCTCCCCTTTTCTTGTCACAGTTTGTCACAATTTCTCCCCTCCCCCTTGAAGCATGACATCACTTAGGAATGTTCCCTAAGCAAGGATAAATAGAATTAACACCTAAATGCTCCCTTTTGTAGCGCTCTTCTTTATGTATAGAAAATAAATTTTCATTCAGTATCTAAGTTTTATTAATTCAATGTCAATAATTTATTAAACAAAAGATAAATTCAGTACTATTCATATTGCCCCAAAAGCAATGTTTTATTTTCTCCAAAAATTGTGTGAGTGCTATATTGTTTGTTAACACCAAACCTATTACTGACCTTACTTTTACTTAATTCTTCCCCTATCCCTTGCCTTCAATGTTTTCTTTTTTAGCCGACTCTCCCATAAAAGTTATTTTTAAAAAATCATGAAGGCTAATGCATCAAAAGTTCATTAAATAATTTAATAAATATTGAAAATTAAAAATACTGAAAGTATTGTTATGAAAGGGGGATATGTGTGCCTGCCTGTTCTTTCTACCTCCCCCCCTCCTGCCTCATTTTTTCCTCTTTTTTATTTTCTGCTAGTAAGGGGCAGGGGCGAATGAAGAACCCGTTCGAAAGATCTCAGACCTAACACCTCATTTCCGTTTTTAACTTTTTTTTATTCAAACATTTTTTCATTCGATTTAGTGCCTTTCGAAGAAAAAAAGTAACAGCAAAATTTGAATTATTAAGAGAGTTTCGGGGCTCTCCACCACAATTCTTTTCAAACGGAAGCCCAAAAAACGTTATTTAAAACTATCTTTGATGGGAAAATGGGAACTCTCCATCAGAAAATTTTGGAACATTTTTTGAACACATTTTCACAAATTTAGGCTATTTTTCGTAGCATTAAAGGTGATCATTAGTACCATGGCTTTAACCTTTGATTCACCGTTTCGTCTGCTGTGACACAAAATCAGACTGGAATATATTCAAGTACACACCTGCTAAAAATTCTCTACAAACTTGAATACTTCCGAGCCCTTACAGAAGTAAATAAACTAGTGAAGTTTAAAAAAAAGGATTTACTTTAAGCTGAAATTTTGTTAAAGGCACAGTTCAAGATATTTCCTATTATAAGTATATCTAACATTCACGTTGATGGAATAAGTACATAGTACACTAATTACGAGTTTTATAATTTTATAAACAGTGGCATTATTTTGCATTTTAAGTTACTATTGTTTCGTAAACTGTTAAAAAACCTTCTTTGCTTCAAAACTAAGGGCACAAATTAAAGAACTCTGAATTCCATCTTTAAAAGAGTAGCAACTTAAGCTCCCCCCTCCCCTGAAATTATGACCCTATACTCACAAAAATAAAGTTAATTTTAACCCTGTATATCATAGCGAAGACTGTAGACAACATATCGTTCGACCTCTGTGTTTGTAATTTTCCTTAAAATTATAAAACCCTGAAATGCGAGTATTTTATTTTATTTCCTTTGTATTTATTTTTATTTGCACCTATTTATTTATTTTTGTTGATGCTATCTTCTCAAATCCAAAAAATAAAAAAGTTGAAAAGAGATAGATGATGAATAAAATGAAACCCTGAAAAAGAAAAGCAAAGAAAGAAATCAAACATAAAATACGTGTTTTATTTTAATTTTATTTATTCATTTTTGTTAGTACCTCGAATCCAAAAAATCAAATTAAACCAAGATTATTAGTGATTGAGGATTAAGGAATACCTGAAATATGTATCTTATTATTTTATTTATTTATTTTTGTTAGTACCTCGAATAAAAAAATCAAATTAAACCGAGATTATAAGTGATTGAGGATTAAGGAATACCTACTCGGCTCGTGGCTTTTAAAGAACCGAAAACAGTATTATTTTTTTCATGCCTCTTATTACTGGAATTTGAACAACATGGTTCTATGTGATAAAAATCAAATCTAAAAAGTTTTCTTAAACAGCAGAGTGCTTGAGCAGAGTTTGTATTAAAGTACGAAGTCTGACGAAAGTTAAAATCATCCAATACATTTATTGGTACGGCACAATACATTTAAATAAAAATATAAGAACGTGAAGTAATTAAAATAAACATGGTAGACTAACAAAGATTTTTGACTGATGCTACAAAAAAGTTAACTAACACTTCTTTAAAGATTAAATACAATCATCAAACTGAAAAACATGTCAAGCATGGCAGCTATCTGCCAATACTGACGGCCTCAAAAAATGGCTCCGGAAAGGAGCGATGCAGTAAGCGAGCAAGCAAGTAGAAAAGGAAGATAGTCCGTGTTGAATCACGAAACACGCGCTTATATACCCCGCTCCCCTGCCAGATCTGCCAAGCCTCATACAATTTATGCTAATCTGGCGGATTGGAACATTGGAGAACGGGGATGCGTCATCGCTTCGTAAGCCCAGT
Organism: Octonoba sinensis; assembly: GCA_038502835.1. NCBI lineage: Eukaryota > Metazoa > Arthropoda > Arachnida > Araneae > Uloboridae > Octonoba > Octonoba sinensis. The sequence goes on from CM076604.1 coordinate 71,741,757, forward strand.
CATGTGACACAACGCGTGAAGCAATGATTACTGTTTTTCCTAAAAACTCGCACACGTAAAGATTCCCGTTTTCAAGGTATAAGTAGTGAGAAATGCCAACACTATGCAGCATCTGTGTATGCATATTTCTTGGATTCCGATACTTTAATTCATTTTTAAGGATATTTTAAAGCGGTTAACATGCATCCCGGCAAAATTTGCCCAGCGCGTAGGACTTCCCACTTTCCCCTTGCGTCGATTGACGTCACATCCTTTCTACCGTGTTTGCGCTGGATATGATGTCACAGCACTTTTAAAATTCATTTTAAAATACTTCCACGTCGTTCTCTGGGTTAAGAATGGCACCGTTCAACATATTTTTTCAAGTTCTTTCAATTTCACGAAGATTTAGAAATCATGCAACTTCTCCATTGAATAGTACCTCATCTTCTTCCTCATCTAAAAAGACACTAAAGGTGTAGTTGGTATTACATGGTGTTTCAATGAAAGAAGATATCACTGCTATTAGCAATGAAAATCTGTAATATCAATTTGTTCCTTGATAAACCCCAGAAACTGCTGAGTTGCATAGACAACGGATCGTCTTGAGAGATTTCGGCGATATCTATAACTATGCAGCTACCATGTTTCTGCATTCTCTCAGGCTTTTTTGGTGAAAATTTGTGATCACTGTCGAAAACATAATAGATTCTTCCACAATGTCTTCCTTGTGATGCTGCCAATATATGACGAAAATCAGAAACTGTTTCGCCAAAGGTTTCTTTTTCATTTGTTACAATTTTTTGCACGGAATTCATGATATCTACTATATATAGGCTTGCCATATTTTTGGTTAGTGAAACCGGGACACATCAATATGGGATGGCATACCAGGTGTGTAGGGGTATGGAATACCCCCCAGTAGGCGGGGGGGGGGGGGGGTCTGGGGAAATTTTGAAAAAATTAAAAGCAAAATGGTGAGTTTTACGCCACTTTTTAAGCCTCGCAAGTAACGGGAGTGGGGAATCTGGAACCCTTAATTATTAGTCCACCCACCTTTTAAAAATAGAAAAAGAATTTTTGCTACTTAATTTACTTAAAAAGTTTTTTTTTTTTTTTTTCTGTTTTAATGAGAATTTTTTCTGGTCTACCATCTAGAAAGAAGTGTTAATAAAATAAAGTTTAAAACACTTCCTAAAATTGTTTAATCTGACAATTAATTACTAAGTCTTATTTTTTTTAAACTACAATTTTTGTCTAACTACAAAAACCATTTCAAAAAAACATTTTTGTCAAACTAAAAAAGCAATTAATAAGTCAACAATGTTATTCTTTGTTTTCAAACCACTCATATTTCTAACTTGAATGTACTTATTTCAAGATATCTTTGTTAAGCTTGACTTTTTCATAAAAGTCGGAGCAACAAAGGCCGAAGTTTATTTTACATACAAGCAATGCTCTTGTCCTCATTAATGCTCATTTTAAAGATTCTTAATGTCCTCATAAAACATCTTTTAAAAACATAAATTCATTACTTTTTACATATTACAGCCGTTTCCGGGACATTGATAAAACTGGGCGGGACACCGGGACAAGAGCAAAATACTGGGACTGTCCCGGTCAAACCGTGACGTATGGCAAGTCTAACTATATAACAGGTTTTTCAATCAGTCTTGAACGAGGTGTTATTGTTTGTACCACCATACGAAGTTTTGAGAGTGTTTACCAATGTACTTTTTGTGGCTTTGACATTAAACCAGTTCATTAAACCAGTGTGCAATTTTCAGATAGTTCATACCAAAAGAGTTTTTACGTGTCAAATGGACGAGCTTGAGCTATTTGTATCTTGCGGTGAAAAGAACTGCTTGACCTCCTTTTGGTACCTTTCCCTGTAGCAAATACACTTTGGGTTGTGTTGGTATGAAATCCTGGCAGCATGATTTTATGGATGGTACTTGAGATTCTCACTGTTTTCTCCACGTATCGTGTTTTGCGCAGTGAAAAATGCAAATCTTCTCCGGATTCAAAGACATTTAATATATTTTCCTTTGTATCTTGTGAAAGTAGTTCTTTAGTTTGTAAATTGTGTGAAGGATTGTTAAGCATATCAAAAGAATGACCTTTTTGCAATATATATATAAACATTGAGGAAAACTTTTCGTCTCAGTTCTAAGTTTGCTTTTTAGAAAACTCGTGGTGAATATTCAAACCTTCGCAAAAGCAATCGAGAATGTTACCTCCCGAAATACATTTGATATCATACTAGTTTTTCATAAAAAAAACTCGTGCTTTAAGGGATTAAAGCACTAGGTGAAAACGGTAAATAGTACCAAATCTTCCTGTCAACTTGTAGCGATTATTTTTAACCGACTTCACAAAGGAAGGAGGTTATACGTTCAGATTGTATTTATGTCGTTTTTTTTTTGTTTGTCCACTCATAACTTCTTACCGGATGAACGGATTTTCATGAATTTTTTTTTAATCTATCGAGGGTGGTTTCCCATAGGTCCCATACCTTGGTTGAGCATATTCGATTATTAGAAAAACAATTATGAGCTGAAATGTGGTCATTCTTTTACTTTTTCATCCATAACTTTTGATTAAATGAACCGATTTTGATTATTTTTTCTTTGATCGATAGAGGGTCGTCTAAATCAAATATCGCACATCAGTTTGACTACATCTGTTTTTCAGAAAAAACGTTAAGGGTGAAAAATAAGTATTTTTTCATTTTAATTGGAAAGGCTAGGCTCGATTTTTCTTTGTTGGAAAAGTTGTTCATAAAAATGAAACTCATTTTTAAAAAAGAGTTTGTTGCCATTAAGATGTCATATTAAAAGCAAAAGAAATAGACTGAAGGCTTCTCTGAAGAAGAAATTAAATCCAATTAGTTTGCTTGCTCTAGTGACTCTTTAAAACCGATTTTAAAACGAAATTTATCTTTCAACCGGTTAGTTTTTAGTGTCATTCCCTCAAAGGCTTCCCCTTTGATATGTATGTTTTAAAAATAGAGTATTTTTATAAAAATGTATTTACACTAAAAAGAATGAAAAAAAAGTAACTTTTGGAAAAAAAAATAGAAACGACTTCAAACTATAAATTGCGCTAAAAAGTAAAAAATAATATTATTCTTTAAACAACTTCGATACGACTTTTAAACATAATTTTTGAAGTCGGTGCAAAATTATGATGGATTTTGATGCATGATTCCTTTTGTAAGTATGAACCAATTACAAATATAAATAGCGTAGAGTTTGCAACAGTTTCAGTGTAAAATAACACATGGTGTAATTATAATTAGACTGTCATAATTTTGCACCGACTTCAAAAATTATGTTTAAAAGTCGTGTTGAAGTTTTTTAAACAGAATAATATTATTTTTTACTTTTTAGCACAATTTATAGTTTGAAGTCGGTTCTATTTTTTTTCCAAAAGTTATTTTATTAGAGAATCTGAGCATGTTTCAATACAATCACTGCTTGCATTTTTCATATTCTGTATTTTGAAGTGATAGAAAATGTAAGAAAATAATAAAATTATTTACTGATTTGCAGTAACTGCTAAAATACATTGTAATCAATTTGTAAATACTAATTTGAACCTTTTGACCAATTTTTTATGCAAATGCGTCAAATATTAGCATAGATATGAGAATTTCGGTGATCAAGGTCCGCCATCTTTGATGACGTCATAAATAAAAAATGTACCATTGAGCCAAACCCCTTCTATTAGGTTCATGTTGGTAAAAATAGCCAAAAAGCACAAGTTGCATGCAAATAGGTGAAGTATTAACACAGATATGACCATTTAAGTGATCGAGCATCTGCCATCTTTGATGACGTGATAGCTAGGAAATGTACCACGTGAAAAATGTCCACCAAAATCCAAAACGAACTCAAAAGCCTTTCCATCAGCCTAACAATGGATATATTAGTAACAAAGTGCAAGTTACATGCCAATCGGACGAGTATTAACATGGATATGAGCCATTTCTGATAGAGCGGCCGCCATCTTTGATGACGTCATTGCAAAAAAATGTACCAGGTGGCAGATGTCCACCCGAGTCCAAAATACTTTCTAGGGCACCTACTAAGCATTTTTGAAAAAAAATTCTCCCTACGCGAACTTTCCTACAGAATCCTAGTCAGATCCTGGACTAAAAATTCAAAGCCTATAAAATAGCTAGAAAAAGAAGTTATAAGCATTTTTTGCTGTAGTTCAAAATTGGTATGTTGGTTGTCTCTGCAGGTTTCCCAGCAGAGACAGAATCCTGAAATAATATGAGGAAAACATATAGTATTTCCAACTTTCTACCAGGAATATTTATCACTCACAGCTATAAAATATATGCTATAATACCATTGTTCCAACAAAATAATCAGAATAAAAATGATACAAAATCATTACCTACAACTGTCACAAACATCAAGGTCAAAATGTTTTTGAAGAAATGAATCACTAAATTCTTCATTACATTCCAAGCATATGGGTCGATCTCCAAAACATAGAGGTGCAGGTGTACTTATGATTGGTCTAGTTTCCAAGTTAGCATCAACATCTTCATCTTCCGCAAAAAAACCAGCACCTGTGTCACGAGGCAGTGCTACTGAACCAACTTCTTTTTGACTGACTGCCCTTAAAAATAAAAAATAAAACAATCAGTAATATATACTTCTTAAAAACTAGTTAAATGTACCTTAAAGGGGAAAAACTTGAATTTAAATGCATTGTTGAAATATTTTAAATGTCCCATCTTCGAAAAACATTTTGAGGGTATCCAAGTATGGTACCCTTTTATCTAGGTATCCAATGCAACAGCATCTATCACATGGGCTCTTGAGAACTCTTCTGCTGTTCACATCAGATGTAAACATTTTGATCATTTCATGTACCTATAAATTCACATAACAATGAATTGCGAATTTTAACTTAGTACCAAATAACTCATGTTTAAGAAATCAAAAATGGAGATACATTTCTTATAGAAAATTTCTAAGAGGCAAACTATCTAACAGCTTATCTAATATTATGATGTCTTATCATAATTGTTAACAACCTATTCTTAACATAAAGGATGACACTTCAAAGATAATGCATTAACATTTAAATAAAGATCAACAATGAGATTTGCAGGTTTTTGCTGTCTTATGCAGCTTTACTTTTTTAAATATTTTTAAATACTACTATTGTTTTTCAGCACATCATTCTTCTTTTAATGTATAAGTTAGCGGGTAAGTCCATAGCAAATCAAACAATTAAAAAATTTTTAAGGTCAATGTTTTAGATGATAATGATTTTTTGGCTGTTCCTTATGCTTACCCAAGGTCATAGCCAGGATTTTTTTCGAGGGGGGGGGGGGCTCCAAACATCAAAGCCGGGGTGATGTGAAAGAAGGGGGAAGGGGGTAAAAATTGGCAGCATTAACTGTGTCCCTACATTCATTTATTTGCTTAACATAAAAATGTTGCAAATCAATCAGCTCTTGTGGCACTCTTAGTTTAAAGCCCATCCACCACGGCAAGGTGGTGCCATGTCGGACAGGAAAAATAATCGGTTTTTAACTGTCCTTTGGCCAAAAACCGTATAAAAAGCAAATTGAATTATTTTTAATTGTCCCTGGGCAAAAAACCGCATTTTATTTCTTATTCAATGTCAAACATTTGCTCAAAAATGTTTGATAATGTTTTTTAAGAATGTTATTCTTAGTATGCATTACTAAATGTATGAAGGTGCAGATACTTAAGTGTTTCAAAAAGCAATCATATTTTAAAAGAAATTTCATCCTTCTTGGATTAGCTGCATATTTATCAATGATCCATTTTTCATTCACAAGAATATCTCGGTGAATCGACAGATGTGCTAAAGCAGTTAATCTATCATCGTCTGTACCATTTCTAAGATATGTTTTCAATCTTTTAAGGGTCGAAAAATTATCCTTCTACAGAAGCTGTAGATACTGGGAGGACAGTGAGGATTTCCAACAGAATACTTATGTTGGGAAAATTACCGATTTTGGATACTTTTAGTGCATCAAGCGCAGATTTGGGAATATGGTTTTCATCAGTTTCAGCCTTTTTCCATGTCCGAACCCAAAGGTCCCATTCTCCTTCAAGGATAGAAAAAGCTTTATTTTCCATATCGCCCATGTAAAAGTCAAAAGTTGGTTTGACATCATCAGAAGTTTTTTCCGTGCAGTGAAGAGGAATTATGTTTTGTAAAGCAATGAACTGTTCTTTGTGAACAGTAAATCTTTCTTTCAATGATGAAACAATTTCGTCCAAGTACGGAATGAAAACCGACTGTCTGTAGTATTCCTCGGCGGAGTTAGTCGGATAGTTTAGCCGATGCCTTTGAGAGCCAATTCTGCGAGGAAAGTCTGCTGTGACACCAAATTGCACTGCTACATCTTCGGCTTTCTGAAAAAGCTTTTGAATTCGGTTTCTGAATTTTCCCTCTTTGTGCCTAGTTCTTCGATAACTACATCAATTTTTTCTACTGCAATGCATAAGTCGATTGGCTTGCTTTGTAGATATTCAGAAAGAGAATGTGTTAATACAAGAATTTTTTCTGAAACTACAAGCCCAATAATAAAGATAAATGATCATATATTTTTATGCAATGCGATGTCTTGGCAGTATCATCTGCATCTCCATGTTCATCTATAAATTTTTCAAGAGCTTGCACATTTTGAACAACAGTGTCCGCAATGCAGAGTCCTCAACAGTTACAATGTCAAGAAAGTTGTCTTACTTTTATCTATGAACTCTACAGTTGAATGCTTATAACATTATTTGATTACACCATTGCAAATAAACTAGGAGCTTGAATGATATTACAGCAGTGTTTTATAATAGCTTTATATTTTTTTTAACCACAAAGAGGGCAACAACTTCGTGTTGCGCGACCCATCGTGTTTCGCAATACCTTTTGAAGCATGAAGCCATAGGCCTCTCGGAATGTGCAAGTTCTTGCTTCAAGATATGGGAACGTTTAGCAGAGGATCGGAAAAATGCACACGTTTGAGAAATGGTGCCCAATACACTTCTAACAGACTGTACTTTGGATGCATTGCCCAAAGAAAGATTGAGACAATGGGCAACGCAGTGTGTATATATAGCTTTTGGATATTCAGCCCGAATAAAGGCTTGTACTCCTCTAAATTGTCCTTTCATTCTACTAGCATCATCATAGCCCTGTCCCCTTAGCAAAGACCGATCTAATCCAATTTCTTGGACGTGTTTTTTTATGGTATTGGCAAGAGCCTTGCCAGTCAAGTCAAATACAGGAATAAATTTCACGAAATCTGCCCTCATTTTAAAACTTTCTATATCTACATAGCAGATGCACAGAGAAAATTGCTCAGTTCTTCTTCGTCTCTCGTTCCATCTGCTAAGATCGAATAAAATTTTCATTTTAAAATTCTGGAGACAATTTAATTTTGAATGTCTCCTGCTATAAATGATATCAGTTCGTTCTGCACCATCGGACTCGTGTACAAAGCATCATTTCGGAAGTGGTGAGATGATCTTCGATCAGCTTGTCTCCGCATTTTGCTCGGAAGCGAATCAGAGACTTGAAATTTTCATCGATTGTTAAGGGCTCCTCCAAAGAAATGCGTCCATAGTCATTAGTTCCCCTTAAAGCTATTTCCTGCCTCCCAGAGAAAATAATAGTTTGAAGAATCGAGGTTAAAATGGCTCGATTAGTTTGTATTTTTTTAGGTGCACCATTATTTAGTGTAGTACTCATGTCTTCCTTTTGTCCATTACGTATTTGCAGATAGTTTTCTGCTGAAGTAATAGATTCCTGATGATAATTTGTCTTTGCATGATTTTCGAACACTTTAATAGCATCTTTCCAGTTCTGAAGTGCTCTTTTTACAGACATGAAGGATTTTGATGCAATCCCTTGCCAACATCTGATTTGGAAAATAACATGCGTGCTTTACAAAGCACACCCTGTAATGCATCCAAATTATCTGTCCAAAGGAAACGTTTCATCCATGTCATTTGAAAATTTCTTTTCTTGCTTCCCTGCTTTTGTTCATAAAATTTATATGAATCATGTGGCATCCAAATGTTTGTTATCAGGCTTTCCTTCATGTAATCAGGAGGTTGTTTTCCTATATATAAGGCTACATCATGCTCATGTACAATCTTGTCTGTATGATCTTCAGGGATTTTACTCACCTGGGATTGATGTGATTCTGTACAGTTTTTTTCCCCATCAGAAGTCATTGCAATTTGTTTCTAGCATTAAGACGAAGAGAAAAATAATTCCTTTTTTACAAACCGTGCTATTTCTGATGTCTTTCAATATACATGAATTATTAATTAGAAATCAAAATGAGAGGAAACTGAAATTTTCCTACTCTATGCTTCAACATTTTTTTCCTCGGTAATTATGCACACTAAATTAGTTTTTAAATATTTTTGTTTTCCAATGATTTACAGTGCAATGCATATGAAGTTTTTTAATTTGTGGCAACATTTTCATTTAAACTTAATCCTAGCCAGATGAAACCCCCAAATTAATATTCCCCCTACCCCCTTTTTTTCCTTTTTGGCCAGATTTTCGTGTTTGTGACTGCATTCACTCTTAAAAGCTAAGAATTTCAAACTATCAAATAAAGTAAAACATTTACATAAATGACTTGTTTGAAGTTTTAGTTTTGTTTTTCTTCCGAGGAGAAATTTTCAAAGAAAAGATTTTTTTTCTTTTTTTTTCAGCTTTTTAATTAACCCGAGTCTTGCACCCGAGATTCTAATTATGTTATAATTCTGAAATTTCTAAAGGTCATTATGTAAACCTTTATCTTTTAGTTAAATAAAAGGTGGACAATGCCTTCCTTCATTGTTTTCGAATTTTTTCTCCTACGCTCAAATATAATTTTGTGCTCTTTCTCCCCCTTTGTGCAATGGTTGGAAACAGCTTGGCATTATGACAAGAACATGTTAATATTGTGCTATTTCGAATAATAATTTGGTTTTAAGACAAAAGGCATGAGTGCCAACGCTGTTAATGATTACTAAAATTGTCAAAGCAAGGCCCGAAACTTTTCAATATTCACTGTTAATACAGGATCTAATTTAAATAATGTAACAAAACCTATAATAATTGTTATTCCTGGTAGCATTTGAACAGCAGGCTTTTCTCAACCAATTGAAACTTTCAAATTCAGAAAATTTACTGATGAACTTTAAAATCATATAACTTCCCATTTTATACTGAAAATTTAGACAACCACAATAATAAAATATGCTGTTATAGAGAAGCTTGCATTTACTCTCTAGAGCAGCATATTTTAAATATATAACTATTGTAATTACTACCATATTTTATTAATATTATGAACAATTTAATGCATTTTGAAGAGTTGAATGCGTTTTGAAGACTGCCTTAGGTTTATTTCATTGATCAAGAGCCTCAACCTTCCAACTGTGGAAAGCGGACGTGATGTTCCCCCTCGAATTTAGGAAGAAACTGCCTTCCAACAACAAGTCAGAAAAACCATCTCCTGAAAGTAGCAACTTATGCAGGGATTAGAGAATGGGCCCTATGCTTTTGAGCCAAATGCGTTATTGCTTTCCTTCAACTGATATTTAAAACATAACAGCTCTGAAGTTAAAAACAGCAAAATTTACTAGCTAAGGTAAAGTTCCCTAAAGCTGACCCCCAAAAAACAGTTCCTAAAGCTGACACCCTCAAATAAAAATACATTCAAAGAATTACCAATTTAAAGAGATTTAAGAAGTGATTCCATTCAAAAGAAAGAAATATTTTTCAAATTATTTTAGGGAATTGGTAATACTTTAAATGCATTTTTATTTGAGGGTGTCACCTTTAAGGCACTTTACCTTACTTCCAAAAGTGCGAAAGCAGAAATTTCCTGCCACTTGAAATCTAAGCGGTTTCGGCAAAAACTTTTACGACACCAGTTGTAAAACTATGGGATGTAAATGGAGCTCAGTAAGAAGCAAGGTTTAAACATATAAAAAAACATATACATATACATGCACACAAAGGATTTTTTTATGAAGCTTATCTTATAGATAAATTACGTGTTTTTCATATTTTACTTGGGTACCAAGTTATGTTTTATGATAGTTATCTTTAAACGAATTTTTTTTCTTAAAAAAAAAAACCATCTATTAGCCATTTTATGGGAATTATGATAATTGAGCTAGTATGCATGCATACCTGAATGCAAATGTCAAAGAGAAAATATGTCTTTTCTTTATGATAACACAAGAGTACCGTCACAAAATTTTGCATAAATGTTTTTAAAAGAAGGCTAAGTACAGTGGTGTAGTCCTGGAAAAAAAGGTGGGGGGACACTTACACATACCAACATCGAAAAATGGGGGTACGCTTATGTTAAAATTCAAAACAAGTGAGGGGACGCTTGTGTTAAAATAAAAAGGTAGGGGGACGCCGTCCCCCCTCGACTACATCACTGGCTAAGTAAGATATATTTTTTTTAATGAGCTGGATCATGTTATGTATTTTATAAAACCTCATAAAATACTGAACAAAATCGTACAATTTTTATCTGTTTAGGTCAAATTGTTTTTAAATTACAGCCATCTAAAGATTACTAAATAAGGCAAAATTTATGGTTTTGTCAAAATTTTAAAAATTTGTAACTGTAAAATAAAGGAATACAAATATCTCTAACTTGGTAGTTCCACCCATCTTACAAATACTCCATTTGAGCCAAAAAATAAATAAAATCCAAAGACATAATGTGTTGCCCATTGGTTAGTTTGGTGTGGAATTACCCTAGCATAAATATTCATGCAGTCATTAATTAACCATGCAATAAAATGAACTGTTTGAATCAGGTGCTCAAGATAAAGTTTTTATTATTTTTAATAAAAATCTACTGACAAACGCAAGAGATATTCTTATTACAAAGTCACAAATATCAAATCATGTATTGTTAAATCACAACATTAATTGCAATCATTGAAGATTTGTTCCAAAAATATTACTCTGGCGAAATATACATTTCAGCAAAATGAGGAGGTGTACAAACACCAGTTCAAAACTGTTCTTCTTTTTAAAAATTTGTATACAGAACAGCCTCTATTGTTTTTAATGGGACCATTCATTTCAAACAATAAATACAAAAATAGAAACACGCATATTCCTCAACATATAATTGGCAGGTAGGCCCACACAGGGACCTCGAAAAGGTTGTAAAATTTACAAATAAAAATGGAAGAATGAAAAAGATATGCATGCTTACTTTTCAGCACTTGCTAAATTCGCTATTCTAGCCTTCCGTAACTGTAATGCTTTTTGTTGATTATTTTTCATTCGCTGAATTTGTGTTGCAGTCAATTTTTTTGGTTCACCATCCATTATTTCTGAAATATTAATTGTTAAATAAATGAATACAGCACTTACACACACTAGCTTATTTCATTTTATTAAAGCATTCATAACTAAACAACATTATTTGGGCCATTTCCCTATAAAAAGTAACTGGGTTAGTTTCAAAAGATTTACTAAAGTAACATTTGAAAGTTGCCAAAATTTAAAAATGAAAATTGTTTGATTTTTTAAAACAATGCTACATGCTTAAAAGTATTTGGTTCTTAAAGTGATATTTGTGAGCCCATTTTTCATACAACAAGAAATATCTAACTTTTAAAATAAATATTTAAATCTAAATGAATTGAGTGACTGAACGCAACGTATTTCTGAAATATTTAAATCTATTTTTCTGAAAATGATAAGTTTCATCAGTAAATTTGCTCTTGTATTATTGCATGAAAAAATAAACCAAAGATGGCTAAATACCTTACTTCTAAACAGGTTTACTCCTGACGCCCTATAGTACATCAAATATAAGACACAACTATGCGCATCTGGACCATAATTGTAAATTTACGATACGAAAATCTCCAGCTAACAATTAGAATAAAAAATATGCAAGTATTTACATTATCAAAATTATGATTGATTAACTTTTAGGGCACATAAAGTAATTTCCATAAATACCATATACCCATTCCATATACTACTTCATTTAGTCATGATTCCCGATGTCTAATGGTTAAAGATAACATTAATATCGAGAGTATTTCTGCCAAAAGTTAAAAAACCCAGTTCCAAATTACCAACTATTTAAAAACCCATGATTGACAGCTTATTGCTTGATGTCATTTCACAAGGAAATGTTTACTTCCAATCAGGATTCTTTTTACGATATTTGTTTTATGAAACAGAGTATTTTTTGCGCTTCAAACAAAAATATTCGAAACATGTTGGTGCGATTTCACACAACAAAACAAACAATAAACACTCACGGCTATTTCCCGCCATTTTTTTCCTTCTTTCATTGCATGCATGATTGCAATGTCATTCGTCCCCTTGGCACATTGATAAAATGAAAGTTATGAACACAGAGTCTCTACTCTCCAGTACACATGCTGTTAAAAGCAAAAGTTGCTTGAATTCAAACCAAGCAGAACCAATGTCCTCCAACTGAAACATCACTGGGGGTGCCAACCCCCCCCCCCCAAAAAAAATTAGGAGAGCACATAAAAAAAGGGACAGAAGTCGGACTCCTGCCTATAATAAGGGCCCCGTGTGATTTAGGAGCAGCGTCCGTCCTCGCTTCGCGCGTGGACGTACAACAACCAACCAACATGCATCCGAATCGTCGCTTCAGTGGTGCTAATATTTTCTTCATGCATGAAAATTATATAATTATCATTCTGTTTTTAACTGATCTCTTTCATTTAGTGAATAGTAACCAATTTTGGCGACAAAAGTTCCTTAAAGTAAGAACCTGAATGAAGAAAAGGAAAAGTTTACAAGGTGAAGAGATGTTGTTCCTCGAATTTCCTAATAAACTACACTACTGAGAAAAAATTGAACGCATCAAAGCACTGAGTGGATTTACATCTTACATTTATTTATATTACTATTGGTTTTTCTGGGTTTGAACCACTCTGACGTCTGAAGGACACATGCATAAGAAATAAAAGAGGAACAAATTCAAAGTGTATCGTTTTGATGCTCCATTAAAAAGGAAAATTCTGATTAATAAATGGAATATTTCATTTTTAAAATAAAATGAAATCGAAAAACAACATGTATTTTCGTTTTCAAATTTTTGAACAAAAATGAACTCCGCCAATTAATCTTTATGGCTGTCTAAAGATATTTTTGCATGTTGTTTTTAAAACAATTTTAATAAGAAGCTCGTACAGAACTAAACAGACTAGTGTAGTCCTGAAAAAAAAAGTTGGGGCGACGCTTTTATGTTAAAATTTAACAATTGTGGGGGACGCTCGCATTAGAATAAAAAGTTAGGGGACCCCGTCCCTTACTCAACTACACCACTGAACTTACTTTGTCATGAACTCAACATCGAATTTGTAAGAAGAATAAGTTATTTCAAATATACTTTTTTAACAGTTAACAAGGTATAAAAATAATTTCTTAATTAAAAAAAGAAAACTATTATATGCTATGTTGTTCAAGACATCAAATTCATTCTTTCAAAAGGCACTATACTTCTGTACTTTCTAACTATTAACGGTTTTAATAATATCTAATTAAAATTAAATCAAGAAAAAAAAAAGGTTTCTATACATTGGTAAAAAGGTTCTTATCTAGCATTTGAGCAGAATTTTATAAATAATTCTTACCCGTGTGAGACACGGAGCAGACAAAGTGACTGATTGCGTACTGTTCGTGATTTTCATTCTTATGAGCTCTTCTTTTTATGCACAAAAGACGTTTTTTGGCTTTTCTCTCGTGAACGTTCAAAACAAACCCTAATACGATCATTTAGTTCGAAATTCTTCGTTTTTAGTCGTATTTTTCCGATTTTAAGCCTATTGTATACCGCATCAAAAAATCGGTGAAAATTCGTATTTTTTATCTTTTATTCCTTTCTTCACAGCTCTAGAAATACGTTATGTGTATAAAAAAAACCTGTTCATGGTCAGAATGGATGCAGATGCCACTTATTATGCAATAAAGCATTATTCTATACCTAACAAAGCCAATCATTACACTGAATGGCGAAAGTGAACACCACCCTCCGCACAGAGCAGATGCTCTTTGAGCTAGATTCTGATGTCAGACTGGTTCCGCTTCTGCGGTCCTGTCATCTCGCATCTCGCAAAATTGGAATAGGGCTTGGTTTCATAAATAGATTTGGATTTCTGCTGATATTCTCACTATTAAAATTTTTTGAATTGCTCAAAAATTGTTCTTAAAATAGACAAATCAAAATATCCGTTTTTGCATGTTCAAATTTTAACTAAGTGGAAATGCGGTGTCTGAGCAGACTTTTGAAGAAAAAAAAGCCATTTTATTTGAATCAGATTTTTTCCTCAAAAGTAATGGGGGGGGGGGGGGGGGGGAGGGGAGAGAAATCGGCAGACACACACTCACCCGATCTCACTACTTTCAACTTTTTTATTTTATATAATATTTCTTGATTGATTTTCTAATATATTTTTGTTTTTATAGATACATTTACGACAGAAGACCTTAATTCCTTTAGGGAAAAAAAGAAAGAAAGAAAAAAAAAAGCTACAATTAAAGAAGTGTATAAAAATAATCGACTGATGAAACAATAAACAAAAACATTTTATGCAAATATTTTAATTGAAAGGCTACAAGATCAGGGTATTACAAATTTCAAAATATTAGTATGAGCATAAATGATCATTTTCTATCCTTTTTACAATCAGTTACTGCATTTTATACAAATTTTAGCACTCTAAATAATGTACATTATTTTATTCTGAGCTCATTTATCAATAGTGGAAGATATACATTAGTTGGAATTCTACCAGAAAAAAGAGAAATGAATACTTAAACTTAGACCTGAAGCTAGGCTTTCAAATTTTATAAAGTTGTACTTTCAGAACATGTAATTTCAACAAATACAATGGAAATACTGTAATGAAAGGGACATATTTGGATGGATTGACATCATAAATTGGAGCTCTAGGAATGGCTGTTTACTTTTTTAAGTCCATAAGAAAGATTTGCAAAAGCCTAATTTCCAATCTTAAGCTATGATAATGTTTCAAACATTTCTCTTTCTTCAGAAAGCATTTTCTTTCAATAAATTTGCAGTTAGCACCGTCAGGCTTTGAATAAGGATTTTTCACACTTTGCAACATCTCTCATATGGGCATTTGTTTAACGCTAAGAATACCTGTTTTATATTTGTTGTAATGTAGTACACATTATTATATTTGAAAATAAGATTGCATTGGAAGACTGGATGAAAAATTTACTTTTAATGTTTATTTTCCATTATTTAAACTCTGGTTAAAAATTACACCTTATGGTATCGTACATTGGGAGCACAACTTCCACTGCATGTTGAAATTACACTTAAATAAAAATTCATAGATTAAAAATTCAAAACAGACATATGGATTTAAGAAATAAAACTTCTAATGCATATGCATGACTACGCACAAATATTTTTTTAAAGGAAGAATAAAAAGTTATGTTTAAAATTCAGAAGGCACAAAATTTAAGAATAAATTAAGAATAACTGATTAAAAAATAATTCATCCGAGGCAAATCAATTAACAATTTGGCATAAAATTTACTAACAAAACATGTCTACAGTTTATGTGTTAGGTAATACATAAAAAAAACGGACAAAACATAATTTCTTGTACAAAATGTAAATAAATTAAAAGTTATAAAATTGTGTATAAAATATGAAGCAAAATGAAATACTTTTTACTTAAACAATTCTTCAGTATCACAAAAATTGATACTTGGTGTCATTTAATAAAAATTATTGGACATAAACTAACCAACATAAAAACAGAAGCATGTTTACATAAGTACAATTGTGTTAAACAATGTCAAAAAACATATAGGCAAGAAATAACAAAGAATAAATGTTTTAGCTTTACATAACTTAACTATGAGGTAAGTACTTATATTTATAAATCAACTAATAACAAGCAATACATTTCAAGAAAGAAATATATTAGAATATAAGTGCAGATACAGAATCAAAATTTTCATTTAAAGAAAACAATAACCTGTAGTTACCTGTAAAAATTCAGAACTGCAGTTCCATCAAGCATAACAAACCCATATAATACAAACACTGATAGATGAAGTAGAATTAAATATCAGATGTATTATAATTTTTAAGATTCAGTATGCAGTGCTATGTAATATATCAAAAATGGTAGTCACAATATGGTTGCGGTCAACTGCATTTCATTATTACATCAAAATTACTTCAAAATAATACATACATTAAAAAAAGTACTTAAGATCAATTACAAAAGTCCCCTCCAGCTATAATTGAGCACAATTCATTTTACTCACAAAATTGATATAAAGGCATTTTTCAAAATTTAAATGTTCAACTAAAATTGAGCACTACCACGATAATTGCTAAGTACATTGCCTTCTTTTAAAAACGTGAAGGTAGGTAAGAAAGTTGCATCCAGATGGGAAGATACTATTTTTTATATAGATATTTTAACTATTTATGTTATTCAAACTGTTTTAAAAGAGAAGAAAATAAATAAATGCATCTTTAAATCATAGCAAAAAATTTGTCAAGCATATATCTGATTTTAGGAATAATAATGTACTAAATTTGGGGGGGGGGGAGTTAAATTATATTACATTAAGCACACTTATGCACCTATCTGTATGTGTGTAAAATATCATATACAGTGAAACCTGTGTAAGTTGACCCTTTGCGGTGCAACACTTTAGTGGTCAGTTTAGACACGGTGGTCAACTTCTAGAGGGTGAAGGGATAATTCCGTTCCCGACAAAAGTGGTCAACTTCGACGTCAACTTTACAGGTTTTACTGTACATATATGTAATATATTTTCTTGCTCTGTTGAAAGGGTTCTTCAAAACACTTTAAAACACACACACATAATTTTAATTGCAAATTTGTACCAAATAATTCGATTTGTCTACATATACACAGCTGGTGCAAAAGTAATCATTTCAATTCTTTAAACTTTACTTAGAACTTATACAAGATTATAAGTATAATCTTTTTTTTAATTAGTTTTATTTTTCAACATTGTTTTTGATTTTTGATTCCCGTTCTTGTACCTACTATTTTCCAGCAAGAAACATTAAAAATAATATTTCTTGGTCGTACTAACAATTTCATTAATGTTAGATTTTTTGTAAAAACTAAACCTACAAGTATGCTATATTTTCTACACTTAATTAATTGGGATAAAAACATTTTATTAAATATTACATGCTAGTTAAAAAGAAAGCAACTAACTAACAAATAACATTCTTTTGGCTCATGTTCTGTTTTATTCCCTGGAAAGTTTTAATCAAATCTCTCATTTTTTATAAAATTAACAAATCTCTTCCTTTTTTTTCAAAGAACTATATCTTAATACCTATATATTTTGAAAGTACTTGCAATTTAAACAACAAAAAGTTGAGCAACTTATAATGAACATTACGAATATAATTTGAAGCAGCGTCAGTTAGCACAGAAGTATGATTTTATTATCAGAACTTATTGAGGTGGAAGTCTGATTTTGAAAGCACATATTTTTACCAAGTACATACAAAATAAAATGCCTAACATTTTAATATTTAAATGAATAAGCAGAGAAATTACTGGAATACAATTACAATAATAAAAAAAGCACGCAAGATGAACAGCTGTCTTTCTTGTATAGTTCTATTTTCTTGCACTGAAACTGGTAATTACAAAACATATGTATACAATTTTCTTTGTAAATATGTGCTTTATTTATGTTGGAATAAATGAAGAATGTTACTTATGAAAGGATATTTACAAACCAATAGGATTAACAGCAAAATAAAAGCAGATACTGTTTGAATACATTAAAAGGTAAGAAAAAATACCTTCTCAGAATGGGGAGAGAAGAAAAAAAGAATACTGTACAGAAGTGGACATTAGATAGACCAATAGCGCAACTGTTGATTATATCTAGACACATTTTCAAACACAATAAAGACTGCAATCCAAAAAGTAATTTAAAAAGGGTAAATGGAATATTGTGCGAACAATATCAATCTTTATAAATTGAGGCACAAGTGTTGTAACGAATTACAACACTTGCCAAACTAACTAAAACTTTGTTACACAAAGTATTAAAAGTATAAAGCATGAACTTTCCAATGTTTATTTCCAACAACTTTCTTTACCTGGAACAATAAACTTTTGCAACATACTGAATTCATTTCGAAAGGATCAACAAATTTATCAAAAATTAATTGAATTACCAAGTCATTTGTGCAAGTTTAATTAAAATAATTGTGTATGTTTCAATATTTTTTCTTTTTAATCACATAGTTTTTACTTGTAGAGATGTGAAACTCAAAAGTGTATTGGAAAATTACATCAAAATAAAGGCTCTCAAAATTTATATGGTATTCATAGTTGAAGCAACTATGCTGTCACGACATCACCATTCTTGGTTGTTTCAAGGAAACTGCTTTTATATTTTTCAAAGATTTACAAGAAAATATATAA
The DNA here is from genome assembly GCA_038502835.1 of Octonoba sinensis. Taxonomy (NCBI): domain Eukaryota; kingdom Metazoa; phylum Arthropoda; class Arachnida; order Araneae; family Uloboridae; genus Octonoba; species Octonoba sinensis. The sequence goes on from CM076604.1 coordinate 71,760,248, forward strand.
TTAAAGATATCAGGAAATTAAGTGAAAATTTACTAGAAGAAAATAGATGCATGCATTTGATGCATATAAGATAAACAATGGGAGGAAAAGTACAAATATCACATTAAGCATTTAAAAAGTGAAACAATTCACAAGAAGACAAAAAAAAAAAAAAAAAAAAAAAAAAATGCCACAGCTGTTAAGTAATACCCCATTTGCACTGACAAAACAAAGCCACTCTGTTGCTGAGCGAGGTTGGAAAGCAACTCAAAACAGAATGATTTTTTTTATGCATGAAGTGACTGCACAGAACAGAGTGGCTCACATTCAAGTGAATAGGATAAAACATGCAGTGAAAAAAAGAATATATATGAATAAGTACAAGTTGCATGAAATTAAATTGTATGAGCATTAATTAATAACAACAAATAAAGAGTTATATACAGTTGGCACTCATTATAACAACCTCTCACTACAATTAGTCAAATGTAATGATAATCAAAATAGTCTTGAAAGCTACTTTTTATTGTTTATTAAGTTAAAATGCGTCTTTTCATGGTTTTTTCCTTAAATTGCATTTAATGATAGGAAAACCATGGCGTTATAAAGAGCGTCTACTGCATTTTAATCAAAAATATTTAACACATATTACAGTTAACTACAGTCAGTGGCAAAGCAAGGGGGAAGTAAAGGAAAGGCAAACCATCTTGGTTCTCTGACCAGGCCTTTGAAAAAACTGACATTTTTAAGCATGGATCAGAACATATATATATGTTCTGAGATGATATTTGCATATAAACGAGACATGCTTAGGTTAAATAATTATGATATATTTTTAAGATATACTAAACAAAAAATTTATGGGTATGCATGTGTGTGTGTCAAACATTTTTAATAAGCAAAAAAAATTTTTTTAAATAATTTTTCTCTTTGATTTAACAATAAGCAGCACATTTTGGCTCTTGGCAATGCTATTTTTGACACTGGTAAGGACAACCTCAGAAGACTGTTCTTTCTTGGACATAAAATAACAATATTACCAGTTCCATAAAACAGCACCATAAGATAGATGTCACTGAATCTCATAGAAAAAACTGGAATGTGATTGAAAATAGTAGAATTAGACTTGAAAAATCTGTCATTACACCTAATTGAAACATAAATTAAAGATCCAACAAAAGTAAAACCAAACCAGAAATTTAACAGTGAAGATATCTCCAAGGGCTGAAGTTAAGGTTGAAAAGGCTGAAGCTAAAAAAGTGGTTTGAATTGAAAATGTTAAAGTTAATTGTACAAATGGACTTCCAAGTATCAGTACTTAACTCACATTTGGCACTATAGACTTTTCTGACAGAATATTTCAACTGCTTTTTGCAAGAGAAACATTTTAAAGATGAGATTGATAACAGCTATCTTTCATCAACAGTGAGCCAAGTAAGACTTAATGGGTTGAAAATTTTTACATTAAAACTGCAGTGGCTAGAAATATTGATTTTGATGAAACTGTGAGATAGTTTTCAAAACTCAGAAAAAAATAGCTTTTTTTTGGACAGAAAAGTTGAAATATTTTTATAAAACATTAAAAACGGCAAAATGTTATGTTTAAAAAAAAAAATATTTGCAGCAGCAAAAAAGAAGGGATGGATTATTTACCAATAGGGCTATGACAAATAGCTTTAAGGGAGTTTTGCCATACTATCATAAAAAAGCGGGAAGACTTTATTTGAAATAAGCTGTTCTGAGTTTGTAACTTTAACTTAAATGAGATAGTTACATTATTGGAAAGGTTAAAAAGAGGGCTACCAGGGTAGTAAGTAAACATATAGATTTAGTATGATTCCAGACTTAAAAAGGACTAATATGTATACTCTCAGCGAAGCAGTGTCAGCGTGGAGATGATTAAATTGTTTAAGTTTATTAGAATGGAAGTTGCTGATATTCTTAACTTTTCCATGGAAGGCAGAACCAGAGAAAATTATTTTAAGTTATTTAAATCCAAGGCAGTATGTAACTTTGAAACTAAGAAAAAATATTTAGTTGTATTTGAGTTTCATTGGAAATTGACACATTGACTAGAGCCAGTCTAGTTGAGTTCAGAACCTGTTGCTTGTAATCTGCTTTGTATTTGCATTTGTTTGCTAGATAAGTTTTTCCTTTAGTGTTGAGATTTTTCTTTTCATTGTTTTAACAGATTAATCGCAATTAATAGTAATTATGTAATAAATAAATATTAATTATATATTTGTGTTGACATTTTGCATGATCACCATTCCAATAAAGAAGTTCCAGGGAGATTTTGGCTCCAGGTCAAAGCTGTAGGTTCACCACTGACTACAGTTGCACAACAACACATAATATTGAACAAAATTTATACATGATTTTTAGTTTTATGAAAACTACCTCAAAATATTTTTCTATGAAAGAGTTAAAATGCTTCATTACAAGTATACATCTGTAAAAAATGAAGTAGTGACCTGTATGTTGATTTTTGAAGAAAACAAATGACTAGAATAAATTGGTGATTCTTTTTCTCTTGCAGCTTCTTTACAAGATTAATTGCTACGTGTATGCGGTTAATAAATAATATTAGTGATTATCCATATTTTTTTGTGTTTTTCTTCTTTCCTATCAAAAAAACATACATTGAGTTATTATAATGTAATACTTGTCACACCTCTTACCGAATGATTTTTTTTACCAGAAAGTGTCCAAGTAAGATATTGGTAACTGGTGTTCAATATTTGGAAGTAAGACTAGTAAAATAGTTAATTCCTTAATTTAGAAAAGTACATCAAGTTTTGTTGCAGCGAATCACAAGTTCTTGCACTGTGATAGCAATTCTTACAAGGCCTCCTTGTTCCCCTAGTATATCCTGTGGCGAGCATAAAAGGTCCTGAAAAAGGATAATACCGAAATCAGTGACTAAAAATTTTTACTGGTTGGAAAATATAAGAAAAAACGTATATCTTAAAAAAAGTTGGAAAATACAAGCTAATTAATTATATTACTTTGCATGATTATAAAACTGCTTATTTAATTAAACTTTTACAAGTTTGGACTATTGGACAGTATTTGAATTAAGAAATGTTCCTGAAATAGCTTTAGGGTGAGATCTTTTCAATTTTCTTTTCTGTTTTGTAATGATTAGTTACTACAATTAATTTACTAATTATAGTAGTAATTGTCGATAGTTTTCAATGTAGTCCTGTTCCTTTTCCAAATGCCTATTCTACATTAGGGCATTTGGCAGTTAGCAAATCTTAATTATTTCAGTTTAGATCTGAATATTCATAACTTCAGTGTATAATATGATTAATTTCATTGTAATAAGTGCTATCCCAACACAATAAAAATGAAAGTTATTTATAATTTTGTAATAAAAAGTAAATATTAGCAACTATATAATTTTTCATGTGTCTAAATTAGTTATCAATTATGTAATTTGACATAACACATTGTGTGATTATGTTGGTACTCTGAGGTTGGTAGACGACGGCTTAATTTGCATGCAAAACCAACTTCTGTGCTTCTTTCCAATTTTATGTGATATTTAACATTTTAAACAGAACTTGGGACTATTTATGAATTAAAATGAATTCTGAAGAGTCTAGATCTGCTTTCGTTAGATGCCCTAATTTCAACTAATGCTTAACAGGTTTAGGAAATATTTTTTGCTCAGTTTAAACTTGCCATTTAAAATCTCATAATAATCTCATTTATACAATACACTTTTGCTGCACTGTCTGAAATTTGTGTGACATTAGTTTATTAACTATTGTTCTCTTTGTTTTATCTGTGTAAACAATGTTATTAAAATATTATATAGCAGTGGGTCACACTGATATGATCTGGGGGGATAGGAGGTTATAACCCCCCATGAAGCAAGCATGAATGTATGTGTTTCAGTGAAAACCCTACCCTTAAAAAGCGATTAAGTGGTAATTATCAGAGTTGTCAACTTCACAAAGTGAGAAATCAGGATATTTTTGATAACATAAAATAGTCTGAAGTAAAACAAAAGAATCGTGATGAAGATGGAAGATAATGAAGTAACTTCCTTACCCTTAGTAGAAACTGAAATTTTTCCGAACACTCAATTTTTTAAAATTAAAATGGCAGCAAATGTTCTAAAATCTTTCTTATGAAAATATTAAAACAGAAAGAAAACTGTGGACTAGTTCCTACTAGTCCATAAGAAAATTGTTGAACTTATTCAACATTAAAATTGTGGAACGTAAAGTTAACCCACTGGCGGTTCGGGCCGTGATGTCACTTCATGATAAATGTTTTTCGAAATGGTTGAAGCTGTGATATTACAATGCGCTTTTTCCGCGTCAAGATGGTCTGGAGCCCTATATTTGCGAGGTTCCTTTTCCTTTTCCCAAACAGGCTCTCCCGGTGCATTGCTTTTCCCCTCATTCCTCATGCCGTGATATCACAGCCCAACCCGCCAGTGAGTTAAAAGGAAATGCATATTATTTCAAACTTCAAAGTCAACTTATCTATTTTTCAATCAACTCTCTATTTAAAGGGATTAATTTATTCCTAAATATGTACATTATAGCAGTAAATTTGTCTAACATAACCATAGTCAACCTCCAGTTTTGAGAACTGTTTATTGGGTCAATAGATGGTTCACCATGACAGGGTTCAACAGCATATATGTGCATACATTCATGCCTGTTTATAATAAAATTGAAAGGTTATAGGAAATTGATGAATATAAGGTAACACATGTAACACATAGTGCATATCAAATATTTAAAAAAAAAACTTTAGTCACTTACTTTTTCATTAACCAAGAATCTAAAAGGTGTTGGTTTTTTATGTGGCACTAGACATTATAACTTTTTCAATTGAATCAAGTTTTCCCGCAGTTTTAACAGAATAGACATTATGCGACGATAAAACTTTTGTATACATGTTTGGAGAGGACATTGCGGATACTATATATAGTTTCAATTCCTGTGCCCTCTTCATCCATGTCAGAATCTGAGCTTTCAACAAATTTCTGATGGACTTGATTCACTATCTCTGCAAGTGGGCGTACAACTATTATGTCGTCAGCAGAGCAAAAATTTTGAAATTAAATTAGTGTCACTTTCTTCATTACTTTCTATATAATCGGTTATAGGGATAAATCCAGCTTTCTGGAAGCATTTCTTATTACAATTATTGTTTCAGTAACAAAATTACATGCTCACCAAAAAAACTCGGTCATCCTTTCATATCAATTTTAACAGGAGAACTCGTTTTGAAGTTTATCAGCTATCTTTCAACTACAAAACATCTTTAGAATGTTTCAAAATTTGCTATAATACCTTATTTTAAGAGCTGTAATTTATAGGTTGTGTTTGTGGATAAAGACACCAATTTTATCGCTGTTAGTAATAGTGCTGTGCAGTTGTTGACCAAGAACAAAACGTTTCTATGCTTTGCACTCAACTCTATGTCAAAGGCAACAACCCACTCACAAAAAAGTGTTTGCATCATCCAAATTTTTCTGTTGTGTTTGTACGTTATATGGAGTGAGAAAAATTTCAACTACTTCAAAACACCTTGGTTTGAGGGACTTTCCTATTAGTAAAGGTTTCCTCTTGTCACTACCATCCACTTTAAAACAATGTAAAACAATAATGCTCTGTTTGCTTTCTCCTACAAACACTTTTCCTTTAATTTAAATTGTTTATGAAGGTAACATCTGATAAAATAGCTTTAATTTGTTCATGTTATTGGCAATCCACTCTTTCAATACAGCTATATCTACTTCTTGAGATTCTCCATGAAAGTTTTTGCATACAATGCTAAGATGATCTTTAAGCCATTATAACAAACCTTGATAGCCTTTGATCAATAACATGATCAAAGTTTTCTTATCCTAACTTTAAGCCCAAGACTAAAGCTTTTCTTTGCAATATAGGGGGATACGGGTAAGTTTTGAGTTCCAGCAGCCCCAAACCAGTGAAATAGGGCACTTTCTATGTCAGGATAAAGTCCCTGTCTTATTTTCTTCAAAGTTGCTGCACCACATGATTTTCCTAACTCATCCAAAATTTGTTGCTAGTTTTTAATAATTGTAGACAAAAGACTGTGAAGAATTCTATATTTTTTTGTCACATGTCTTTTTTCTAACTTCATCACATTGGTTGATGATATCGTATTTTTCATCTAAGCTTAGCACTTTATGCTTCTGAGACATCACAACGAGGACTCTTTTTCCAAAATCACAAGAGAAACAGATTAAAATTTTTTGGTTTCGAAAAAAGACTGAAATTTAGAGGAGTCTAAAAGCCAGTTCCTTGTCAGTCATTTGTTTAGACTGAAAAATATGCAGCCGAGGATACTCGCAGAAAGTAATGAAAGAATGGGGAGGGAAACAATGGACAAGATAATCAATCCCCTTCAAGCAGTGGCGTAGTGATGCCAATGCAAACAATGCAGGGCCCTTGCCTTTGGAGGGGGGGGGGGGGGGGAGTCTTCGCAAGTGGAGGCAAAGGGATCTATCCGAATCCTTATTTTACGATTACTGCTTTTCATGAAAACTTTAAGGCCCAAAATTTTGAAGATCAGCGCTATCAGAGAATTGGCTGAACTAGCAATAGTCAAGCTCTACGATGTGGCAAGTAACTATCTTAAAGTTTGCTCGCTATGGGTTTTGTTTTTGACGATTCCAGTGATGGTGGCAACAGCAGGAAAAAAAAAGTTTTTGAATAAAAATTATCTTTGAATTTGCACTATTCAAAAACGACTGTCCGACTTAGCTTTTTTAACTACAGAAGGGCGGAACATATGCATGTTTTCAAACTGATAGATGTATTTGTCTCGGTAAAATCGAGAAAGAAAAAACTTTGATTTCAAACTTTTCTAGTTTTTCTTTTTTCCACCTGTAATCTGTGATGTGTTTAAATTTTCCTGTTTTAAATGAAAAAAATAAAATTCAGGAGAGGGGGCTTTCTACCAATGCTTGCATTGGGGCCCAATTTCTCTAGCTGTACCACTGCCGTCAAGTTTGGGTGTTGAGAGAAATTGAGAATAGTAATCTGTTATGTTCAACAGGATTATGTTGTTAACACTTGTGCTTTACAATTCTTTATGAGCTGTGGTGTTGGAAGTATAAGTTTCCCCATTTTGGAGAAATCTCTTAGGAATTTTATAATTGTTTGCTGCTTTTAATTTTTCGTTCAAAACTTTCGCTGCAGCTACAACATGACTATGAGAGGACACTCTTGAAAAAATTCGTTTGGGCAGAAAGCAAGTTTTTCTTTTTTTGAAGCAGAAATCTAGTAAACAGATTTCAATGTCTCAATATGAGACAAGCACAGGTGAAAATCCTCTTTTTTTATGGTTTTCCCAAAATTTTCTTTCATTCATTTTTTCTCGGATCATGGCGGCGTTTTAATAAGTCAGCAAAACAGAGTTCATACTCAAATAGCCAAAAAAAAATTCCACTACTTTTCCAGGTAGGTCAAAGCAGAATTCCAGGTTAACGTTCCAAGTAAAAATATTTATTAGCAAATGCACTACTTGTACATTAAATACGCCCGCCATAACATTTTATACATACAATTATATTAACCTCATATTAAAAAATTCCACAGATGCTCATGAAGATAACAAACTTATACTATAGAATTTCTAGTCTACAGAATTTTTGAAAGCAAATTTTATGACACAATACTGCCAAAAGATATTAGCTTTTATATTTGCATCCCTCTTTATATATATTTTTTTAATTTAAATTTTAAAACGTTAATTTAAAACTATAAAACATAAAATATAAGAATAAATAAAATAAAATAAAAATTGGATCCCAGTGGGGACAAATCAGCTTTTTAACTCTATAATAACACATGAAAATAAATATTTAAAGAAATGCTGATGTAGGCACTTTTATGCCATGACGATATAATAAACACCATTATATAAAGAAAAACCTCTATAGGAAAAGGAAGGCGAGTAAATTGAGGATATGACATCGTGACGAGTATAGGTTCCCTCCTATACTCGTCGTCCCCAATAAATAGGGATAAAAAATCCCAGACTTTTAAAGGATTTGTCAAAAATTTACGTTTTCCCTGACTTTTGCAAAGGATATCAATTTCCATGACTTTTCCAGGTTTCCCATGATTTCCAGATGGAGTATGAACCCTGGCAAAGGGAACTTTTTTACTTTGCCCCCCCCCCCCCCCTATACATGAATTTTTTCTCTCAAAAACATGGGAAATTGAAACTAATACAATATAACCATAAATTCGCTATTTACAACTTTGCTATATTCGAGCGCGACTGCCTAATTATATGATTTTATAAGTCACTTGTGTGTGTGGTGTGGGTGTGTGTGTGGGTGAATTTTGCAATAAAATATAAGTCTAATTTCAGTCAAATGAAATTGAATGACTACATTTTTGTATTACTCTAAAAAATCACATGAGAAGTAAGGCACGAAAAATCCGTAACAGGTACTCTTATTACAGTACAGAACCATACATTAAAAGTGAATTGCAGTTTTTAGCTAAAAAGAAAAATATGAAAACAGATACTAATAGCCTCAAGCTGTATGATCAAATGAATTATAAATAATAAATATATTGTTACAAATGGTGCACATTTCATTGTTTGTTGCATATCATGATTGTGAAAGACTTTTTTAATGCATATAACAGAAGATTATAAATGATGAACAGAATCATAGGAATTTTATACTTTTATGATAATAAAAAAGAAATGAGCCAAGAAACAAATTATACAAAATGCTAATTTTAATTAAAAAATTCATACATATAAACTAAAATCTATAATATATTTGATTTTCACTCTTTTTGATCAGCAATGCTAATAAAAATAGACAACATCTTCAAAGAGGTGACGGATATTTGTATAAGAAAACAGCTGTGCTAATAAAAATAGTTAGCAAAAAACAGGAAAAAATGACTTGACAAGCAGGAGATTCTGCCAAAAATGGCAATTCTTTGGTTTGCAATGAAGTTCTTGTAGCATTCCATTCAATAAAAGAATCCGCCCAATTACACAGTTCTGCCTGTAAGAAGAAACCAGGCAAGAACAAGCAGGTTAAAATTTTCATTGAAACTGAACATACAGCATTTTGCTAATTATTTACTTTAAAAATAAATAAAAATAAAGAACAATTACTTGATTTTATTTTTAAAAAAAAAACATCTAATTGCAACAGCGAAGTAAAAACTTCCAGGCTGCTTGGTGCAAATTAAACTTTTTGTTAGCAATTACAAAAGTATATACTTAAATTTGTTAAGCAAATGATCAAAGATGTTATAAAAATATTAAACGCAATAATGTAAATGTGCCTCTGTTATAAAACATCATTAATTATTTAATATACAGATGATTCTTTAATGTTGAATCATTTTAATAAAGTACAAATTGTAGAAACACTAAAAAGCAGCCACTGAATGCCCAATTAATCAGAGTCCAGACCAAATATCTTTCATTAATTCATAATCAAAAGGGCAGAAAAGATTTCAAATGCACTTCAAGCATTAAATTTTGCAACAAAAGGACCTCCTAATAGCTAACAATTTCATACCAATCTATATATTTGGATTAATTTCCATACAGGTTCAGATATAAGAATTAATAGTTTGAGCTCATGGATTTGGTAAATTTAAATTAAATAGTAGTTAATGCAAATCATTATAATTGATGATTAATGCAGACTTCAATTAATGTTATAATAAAAGGCCAATATACCCAACCTCATTAATCATTAACAAAAATTCTCCACAGTGAAATTTATGCACGTAAAGGAGGCAAGAGGATAATTCTATCTGTAATAGAACTTTGAAAGATTGGAAGGATAAACATTAAACTGCAGGTAGATTTTCAATGCTACTGTTCTTCTTGATCTACTCTAGATAGATGTAAAGTGAAGAATATTTTTCTTTGAATGATCTTTATTATAGCTCTGCAATGCGTCAGCAAAAGTGCATTAATGATAACTAGACATTCAAAAAATACGTCATTTCAGAGTTGAGAAACTTTGCTCCAATAATAACAGAACATGACTTTGACAATGATCATCTTCCTATCTATCTTTAAAGACTGCAGTTCTAAATGTAAATTAATCTGGAAGATATAACAAAATTAAAAAAAGAAAAAAAAGTTAAGAAAGAAGAACAATTACCTCATCCACTACTAAAGAACTTGTATACAATTTATTTTCCTTTAAAAAAATCCATTATCAGCCTGAGAATCAGAATGCTATGAAATGGCACTAGATTCATTAATTGAAATAAAGTGCTAATATAAATAGCCCCACATTATATATAGCGCTTGTCGGGGGACAGCAAAAAAGCGAAATATATCAGAATGCACGGTATAACCAATGCCGTTAGAAATAACTCAAAAAGTACAGGTAAATTTAGTGGATCTGCGCATGCTACCTAAGCATAGTGTGAAAACAATGTCAAAGATAACGGTAACCATTTTCTTCCCAGAAAATTCCTTTACCTATCCTCTCCCTTTCTTGGTTAAGGGGATCGCATAATTTGTATTTTTTCAGCGAAGTGCGAATCCTTTCTGTACTAAAAGGTATCTAGAAATGGGTGTAGAATCATTCTGCAGGTAACAAAGTTGGGAAGTGGGAGGAGAATTGTTGCAGCTTTTAACTGCAACAAATTCAGAAGAAAGGAAAACATTCCTGTTTGATGCTTTGTTCAATGGGGGAAAAAGGGCTTTACTCAGAAATGCAATATATTTACTTTTGAGAGCTCAAACTTAAAATTTGTAGAGACATAGAAAAAGCACAATATATACGAATGAGCGACATAACGAGGGGTTACTGCATTTTATTTTAAAGATTAAATCAAAGTTGCAGTTTAACACAGTTGTAATGCTGTCTGAAGTTTGGGATTATTTATGATTTGATAACTATATGCGACTTACCAGGACTAAACAGGCAAAAAGCTGATATGTCACCACTCTTATGATAGGAAGATGAAAATTTTTTTAAACAATTCAAAATTCTTTCAAAACTATGGTATTAATTATAGAATTCCATGCTATACACTAACTAGTTTTCGTTACATTTTATAATGAACAATGTTTCATTTTATAATTTCATTACTTCTCAGTGAGAAAAGTTTAACAAAAGGGGAGGGGGGGGGGCAGCTTTATTTATTCTACTTGTATTTGAATATCAATTTCTTTTAAAGAGCTAAAGAATTATATGATTACAAATATAATTAAATAAGCTCTTATACAAATAAAAAAATAAAAACCACTGGCTCAATAAAGCTGTACAGTTTATTGACTGGGTACTGAAACTGATTTCAAAGGAATTTTTATTTCTGTTACTTTTCAGTCAATTGAATTACTATAGCTGACATATGAATCATAAAGCCAACTTCAGCATTAAAACCTACATTTGGCATAAGGTCTCAGAAAAAATGAAAGTACTGTAATATTAATACCAAAAGATTTTTCCCCCTCAAACCGTATTGTTTATAAAGTACAGTAGAGCCTTGGTTATCCAAGTTAATGTGGACCGAGAGTACCTCGGATAACACACTCTCTCCAAATTGAGAGGTTAAACGGGTGAAAACGTGGTCAAAGATGTGAAAAAAGCATTTACTCTAAGTATTATGAAATGTTGATTCTCTCACATCTAAGTCGAAGTGTGTTGATGGTTTGTAATTTAGTCTCCAAAGAAACAACAATTTGCTTGCGTTTAGCACTCATCACGTAACCAGTACAGTACAAACGAAAATAAACAAACTGTTCACTATCAAAACGAAAAAGCAACCAACATCGACAGGGGCGCCAAGAAAAAAAAAAATTGCCCCCACCAAAGGTGCTGTTTTCATGGATAAATGTACCTTGGTTAACCCGGAACGTTGTTAGTCGGGGATCGGTAATTGTGGCTCTACTGTATTAAATATTTTGCTCATTCTAAAGTAGAAAGAAAAACACAAATATTATTTAAAGAGATCTTAAGATTAATAATTTAAAAAAAAATTTGCAAAACATTTTTTTTCCTTTCTTTTTTTCTCTTTCTTTTTAATTTTTGAAACATTCTCCTTTCCTTTTAATTTTCAGAAATTTCGCATAGAATCACCTCTGACAAAAGTGAGATTACAGAATGAGGGTACTTGAAAGATGACAAAATTTGTAACATGATGATTGATAAAGAACATTGAATCAGGACAGATGTGTAAAACAGTGGCGGATCCACGGGGAAGGGGGGGATTGGGGTGACCGCGTCCCAAGAAATGACATCCAGGGGAGGGGCAATAGGAACATAATTGTACTGTTCTAAAAAAATAGAATGAAAAATATGAAAAATAAAACATGTTCCAAAACAGTTGAAAATTAAATCCTTGCTTAAAATCTACCAACGAATACAAATTTTATCATTCCAAGAAAGGGGGTAGGAAATGCTGGAAAACAGAGAGTGAATTATTCGTCTCTGCTTATCAAGAAGTGTTTGCATTTGCCTCGACACGTAAAAAGAAATTAACAGATTTAGGAGCATTTTATTAACTAACCGTTGATACATTTTGCAGGGGGAGGTGCAGACATGTGCAATTAAAATAATTTTGTGAAAATTCAAAATTCTGCTAAAACATTTTATCATTTTTTTGCCTCTAAAAAATAAATTATTCTGTAAAAGGAACAATAGGATGGAATTTCGTGCAGGGTCCATTTTGATTAATTGGAATTTTGTGAAGGGTTCAAAAATGGACCTCGACCCCCGGTTGGTGTATTGATTTTTTTCTTTCTGTTCCTTAGGAGCGGTACTATGGTCGTAAACACACAGTAATTCTGGAAATTTAAAGAATCTAGAGTTTACATTTTGAAAGAAAAAAAAAAGCTATATAAAAAATGGGGCGGGGAGATGAAGAAAAATCTATTTTCTTTATTTGTATATCACAATTGAATCAAAAACCGAATTTGTAACTAAATAGTTTCCATGCTCTTACACGTTTAAACCAGCCATGATGCAGACTAAGAAATTGATTGTTTTTGTAAGGGAGGAGGGGTGTTAGTTTTTTTGAGGGAGGGGGCAAAGATTTTCAGGTAGTGCGTCATAGCACTGACAGAAGGGTCTGTTTAAACACATATGTCTAATAAGGACAGATAGAAATTGCCTCCCTCAATTTGAGTGTCTAGATCCGCCACTGGTGTAAAGTCTGAGCTGCCAAAAATTAAAACTGAAAATAATAATACAGCTAACTAACAGCAAAAACGATTTCAAGAAAATTTCATTCTCACAATATAAGGCTTTGAAAATAAAAATTATTCATGAAACAAAGGAAACCTTTTGAATAACTGATTTACTTCAAAGTTGGAAATTTTAAAAACAAACTAAACAATGCTACAAACTTACTTCAATTAAAGTTATAGTAATATTCCTAAATCTTGCACATGATAAAAATTTGGTTGGACTGAATGATGGAATTAAATTCCAAACTGTGACATAATTTTAGCATTTGCATCTCTACTTTAAATAGTTGAAATAATTCATACTTTTGGGTAATGAAATACAATAGTTAAATTTACAAGAAATAAATTCAGTACATTTATAGCACACTTATTAGCTAAAGATACTTTTGTAAAGAGCAAAAATAGCAAGCAACTAGCAATTGCAAAGCTGATTTTACCAAAAAACTCGGACTGTGTTTTATTTCATCAAAAGCAAAACAAAATGAAATGTGCACACTTGTAACAGCATATATTTACAGCAGGAATCATTTGTTAGTTGAACACAGGTGTTAATCATGCAAACAAAATATAATAATTTAAGATAGACTAAAGCATAAAGTACAGTAAATTTTTTTTAAAGCTTAAGTAAATAATTAATATTTATTTAGCTTAAATAAATATTAATTTATAGTTTTAGCACTAACGAATAAATTTAATAATTTTATAGAGCTAACAATTCTAAAATGCACTTGGTTAACACATAAAAAAAGCTTATTACATTTTACACATGTAACAGTAAAGTTACGTATTGTACAAGTAAAGACATTCATCATCATGTTTACAGAGAAATGCTTACATTTGGAACTCCAATACGCCTGCATGCCTCCAAAAAATTATCAGCATTCCTTCTGCACTTGGCAACAGTCAACTTAGGCTAAAATGTGACATCCATAACTTGAGACATTTAGTCATTTACAGAAGTATACATAATATTATGTAATGTTAAAAGAAATTCAAATGTTTACATTACACCACAAAATTTTCAATTTTAAAAATTCAAAAATTCCGATACATGGTAGTAAATTCAGTCTGCAATGGTGTTTGCCTCCCCCTAACTTCCTCATGTTTTGCGAGGCGTAAAAGCACTTCCATATCTTAACTGAGATCACACATACTCTACACTCCAAAAACAATTAAAGAAAAGCAAAATAATGCTTTTATTTTAACACAAAAATAGGAAACTTTATGCATACGGCCCCGAACAGGATTTTATTATAAAGCAACACATTCGTATTAAAAAAAAAAATGTAACAATATTCACTATGTGATCAATTATTTTATACCTAGACCTCAATGATCTTTTCAATTAAAAGTAACAATGCCAGATTAAATGTGGAGACGGACCTGATGACGTAGTGTGGAATTTTGATACATTTTGGAAGAGCGCCCAAATTTTCAAAACTGAAGTCTTGAAAATGTTATATCCCCCTCCCCCCAATTTATGCACAAATATTACACTGATTAGGTTTACATTTCTTCTCCAAAAAGAATTTCTATCCACCCTTGTATATAGATACATCATGTGCATATGTATGCATTATTATGTATGTAAGCATGAAAAAAATTCTAGAATAGCACCACCAACACCACTCCCGTTTTTTGACTTTCACATTCCGTCCACAAGAGCCAGTTATGCCACTGGGTTGGAATAACATATATAGATCAGAAGCGTTAATTATTGTTGTCTTATTCACAATTGTCAAACAGTAATAGCCAGCAAATGGAAAATAATCTATTTCTTCACTTAATGCCTAAATAATCACTATGGCACTTCTTTGACATGAAAAAATATTTTAGTGGCTTGATATCAGTAAAGATGTACTAGTGCTGAATCTAGAAGATGTATAATATATATATGTAGATTGATACATGTGTTTAAAAAAAAAGCAATGAATACTGTACAGTAATTGTTCACAACACTGGCGTAGGTAAGGGGGTGGTTTTGGGGATAAGCCCCCCCCCCCCTGAAATCCGGGTCTAGCTACGCCACTGGTTCACAAATGCATCTTAATCTAAATAAAATGAGTACTGCAAAACATCTACTCATTTGATTTCTAGCAAATTTTTTCAACACTTAAATGAAATTGAAAGAGGAAAAGGAAGAATATTTACCACTGCAGGAGAAGGCACATGAATACAAGTAACAGAATTAGCTCGAATATGATTAGCCAGATGACACAGGAATACCCCATCATTTAGTGCTGCCTCCATTTCATCAGGTAGTTTAAGTTTCAGTTTGTTTTCTAAAATCTGATAGAGAAAAAGCTGGTTTTATCTTACTTTTACTATTCAGAAAATAAATACTTATAATTAATATCTTCATCAAATACAAAAGAATGGTGATCATTACCATGCTTTATTGTTTTATATTTTCTAACTTACAGAGACATTTTAAATACTTGAGTGCCATAAATTGTATTTCATAGTTGCACAATTATGAATGATACAAAAAAGGACAATATTCATGTTATACACATACAAATTAAACTTAATCAGCACAGTATGTTAATTTTTTCTAAGATAGGGATCATAAGATAAATGCCTAACACAGGTCCTTAATGAAAAACACAAATTGAAAAAGAACTACTCATAGGTATCTAGTACATAATTAATTAGATCTATGAAGAACATGAATGCAAATTTTGAATGAGTTTAATTTATGGATGCAGATATGAACTGTGGTTCCTTGAGAAACATAAGCAATTGAAAACTTTAAGGGAGACTGAATAGGGCAAATTAAAATCTAACTAGTATTCCTGTAAAAAAAGAAAAATGGATTTTAGATACAGGCTATTCTAAACTTAGGCCCAAACTATCAGCTATTACAAGAACAAGGAAAACATTCAATAAACATTTACATTTGTAAGAGGGGAGGAATTCCTTTGAACACATTTTCTCCTACACAGAACAAATTCTACTTTTGAAAGGGAAGGCAACAGTGTTCGAAATTTAGATGCCCAGGATAAGTTTCTAGGCATCAAAATGAAGTCTAGGTGCCATTTTTAATAAAAACTCAGAACAAAAAAAAAAAAAAACTTCATTAAATGGAAATGCTACATAAGCACAAGATAGTACATACATGTTGCCGGCGATAAATGAAATCTGGCATCCATACCTACGTATTCTATACATTGCCAATGATGTAGGCTTTGCCAGTAACCTTTCTAAAAAAATCTAAAGTATGCAGAAGGAAAAGATTTTTGGCAAATACAAAATTGATTATATTTAACAATCATTTTTACCAATTTATTCGGCTTACAACATCTGACCACTATAACACAATTGCATTGTCTGGATTAAAATCTTTTAGCTTCACGCCATTGAGCTGGATCATCAACGATTTTCTTACGATTTCTCTTTTCAGTTTTTATTAGATTCAACTGGCTAAACACACTCTTTTTCTGCAGCGCTGAATGGCAAAAGCAATAAAAATTGTAGAATTTTCCCGATACAGTAAAAGCTCAACTATCCGGAACAATCGGAAATCACCAAATTCCGGATACGTGAATTTTTGGGATAATTAAATGCGTAAAAATTAGTAGTGTATTAAATGAAAAAGATCACACTAAATGAGAAAAGCAAAATTTTAGTGTTATTTTTCCAGAATAAAAGCAACACTAAAAACACTATTGCAAAATAAAATTTTTAAATGAAAAGCACAATTTGGAAAGTGACGCTTAATAAAATTCGCGACCGCAATAATTGGCAAATCATATACATGATTAATTAATTATACCTTTCTAACATTAAATTTGTTCACTGACTTTAGTTTCTTTTAAAATGTATATTTCTAACTTTTAAACTATTTTTTAAACAATGCATTTTTAAAATAGCGTTACATTAACGAATGTTAAATTTTACTGTTCAAACAAAAAAGTCTGATGCAAAATAAATGAATTGAAAAGAAATGGTATAAGATTATGAGTTTCTTTTGAAGTAACTATTCGAAAAATTGTTCTAGAAAGGAAGTAACAATCATGAAAAATCGCAATCGTCAATTAAAACCCTTTATGAAAATTACAACTTTGAAAACGCTTTATAGATCTTGTTATCACTAAAACAGAAGAATTCCATGCACCCAATAATTTAAAAAATTTTACTTTTTCTGATCTTAAAGTAGTTTATTTACTTGTACTTCCAGTTTATTTTCTTTCTTTTTATAATGATTTTATCCAACTTAGGTGTTATTTTTAAAACAAC
The DNA here is from genome assembly GCA_038502835.1 of Octonoba sinensis. Taxonomy (NCBI): domain Eukaryota; kingdom Metazoa; phylum Arthropoda; class Arachnida; order Araneae; family Uloboridae; genus Octonoba; species Octonoba sinensis. The sequence goes on from CM076604.1 coordinate 71,777,666, forward strand.
TCTTTTTCAAAATGGAATCAGGCATTGCGATGAAGAATGTTCAATTTTAAATTCAAACAAAACTGTCTGATTTAAAATAAATAAATAGTAAAAGGAAGTGCAATACAGTGTAAATTCTTTTTGTAAAACTTTTGAACAAACAGAAAGAAAATGCGCTGTCGCATCAAAAAGCATATAGATTAGGTGGAGTGAATGAATTCAGGGAACGGAGTTTTTTTTTTGCAAAGTTTTTAAAATTTTTATTTTTAAATTCTATTCCTTTCGTGGTAAAGAAAAACATGTAAATAGAGGAGGTGGGGAGGATGAGTCTAAAAAGCTCCGACTAAAGGCAGACCTTTTTCTTTGATGATTGGAAAACATACCGGTTACTTGAATGCCAAGCAGATAAGCTTTTACTGTATTTTCAAATAAATCAGAAGAATGTTTCACATAAAAATCGTGGTTAAATTGCTCAGCAAGACAGGGCAGTTTTAGCATTTGCCAATCCAAATCTTTAGGTGTCAAATCGAAAATTTTGGTTGCAAAATGCGACTAACGACCGCTTATTTCTAACAATAGAAGGCAATAATAATAAGAACTTTCAATAATAAGAACTTTCGAAATATTTGCCTTAAAAAAAAAAAAAAAGTTATTTATTAACCAAAATAAGGAAATTAAGAAAAGACCAACCTCTCTTAATTTTGAAATTAGCTCTTGTTCTTCCCGAGCTTTATCAAATTCGCGCTTCATGGTAAAACTTGACTTCAAAGGCTTTGCAGGTGCAAAAGCTGAAAATATAAGAAAAATATATCTCATAACAAGGCTTTTAGCAGGTTTTGTGCTCTAAATTAGTGACAAAAGAGACTATTTCATGGAAAAAAGTGAGAAAAAGTGACAATACTTTCAAGGAAAAAAGTGACTATAATGTAAAATTAACAATAAATTGTTCTAAAACTGAACAAGCCTAATTTCCTGCATGCACCAACATAGATTTTCTAAGATCAACTAATATTTCTATCTCAAATGGATTAGGCTCAAAATTATTTTAAATATTCGTTTTTAACAATTAAAACAGATTTCTGAAAAGAAAATATTTAAATTTTATGCAAAAAGAAAAAAAAAAGAATATAAAAATATACATCATTTTTTTTTTTCAAAGTGTTAAGACAGGTTTCAGTAAATTGCAACTATTTAATTTGTGTGTTTAATTATTATTTATGAATTCAAGAAGTTTTTTAACATGTAAGTTCAAAAACATAGAACAAAAACACATTCTAGTAGTGAATTACAGCAAAGACCTCCCCTAAAACAAAATTTTGGATCTAAATACGTTAAATAAATAAATATATTAATAGGCATTTTTCATAGTACCTTACAATTGCTCTTAGCTTTATGTATTTAACATTGAAATTAGAAATAACAATACTTTATACCACAATTATTTCACTTTTTAATTGTTGTCAAAGAAACATGTACATTCACAAACAAATTCAGCTTGCAGATATTTTTTAAAGCTTTTATAAAAGTATATAAATGTAAAATCTAAAGACCAGGTTAAACTAAATTTTTATTACACTAGAACATACTATAGTCTCGGTAATTAAAATATGAGCATCAAGGTCTTGTTTCCTGCTTCGTTACCATGGCAACTGTGAGAAGGAAAACAGCGAAAGACTTTTTTTGCACTGCAGTTAAGGCAATTGCATTACTACAACTCCGATTCAAAATGTTTGAATAATTGAGAAAAAGTAATAAAAGAATTTATTTTCCATTTATTTATTTTTGATACTAAGTAAATGCAATTAAATTTCTCATAAATTAAATCTAGTATGTTTAGATAAGACTTCAACATTTACAAAATATAAAATACCAGAAATTAGGTACAATAGCTTTCTGAAACACATCAAAATATTAGAATAGTACTTGATCTGACACAATCTTTTTTTGCTATTGAGAAATAAATCTGCTTTGAATCCGTCTATTATTATTGCAGTGAAATCCCTCAAATCCGAACTAATTGGGGCTGTAGCCTGTTCGGATTTCAATTTGTTTGGATTAGGCGAAAACTAGCCCTAACATAATAATAAACCCTTGTCACTTCGACAATTGAAGATAAATGATTTCAAGTGAAGATTAAGTGATATTTTGTGAGTTTCTATTGTTATTTCATTGTTTTTGCAATGTTATTATACGAAAAAATTTCAATAACCAACTTTTACAGCTTTTCAATCCTGCATGACATAAGTATGCAGACACATTTACAGTTTGTTAGGTATGCTAACCGTACTTCTTTGTTAATTTTTCAACTAATTATATAATTTAAAGTTGCAGAAATTGTTTTATGACAAAATAAATAAGTTCCTCTTTTTTGCGGATGTTTTACAAACTTAAATTTGTTAAGAAAAACTCGTTTGGATTTCCCAGGATTGCAGATTTTCGGGGTTCGGATTTGAGGGGTTTCACTGTATAACTAAAACAACAAACTTACTTATCATATTCGCCAAACCAACGTGGGGAAAAAGTTCCTAGCACGGAAACTATGGCGACCAGAAGGGGAAAAAAGTAGAGTTGTATGACCTTGACACGCCGATTTTAATTACAGACTATAATAATACAGTGGGGCATTGTTTATTTGATGATCATTTGTACAACATTTCCATTTAAACAATGTTTGAGTGTGGTCCCAATTCTTGGATCTAACCAGAAGGAAAAATCAATTATATGACATTATAGTTTATACATTAATGTTTTAGTAGTCCTTTTGGTCTTGTGGAAATGGTGCTCTTCTGTATATATGAACGTGAAATATTTGTGTATATTTGCTTTACAGTAGGAACTAACAACTAGCATGCATTTAAATTTGATTTACAAATGTTTTGCTATTTAAATGTAGTTAACTTTTGTTTGAAAAATTCTTTTTCTTTGAGCTTTGTTGATGCATGAAAAAGTGAGATTAGTGATAAAATCTTGGAAAACCTTGGAAAAAGTGACAAAAAGTGAGCACTACAAGCCCTGCCATTATTATAATATGCAAAAAATGTTATTGTAATATGCAAGGAATGAATAGATAACTTACTGTTCTTTGGCCATGTAAAATTGCTCTGCAAATTGTCTTTATTAGAAGAGCCATTACATCCCTTTTCATCTAACTGTTGAGCTCTTTTTTCTACAAAACCAAGTTTCTAAAAAAAATTAAATAGCTTTCACCACATGGAATACTGCATTCACACATATAAGCAGACAATCTTCTTTTAAAAGTTTTCTTCAAAAAAAAAACCAAACAGGTCTAGTACTTTCATTCCAAATATGGACACAAGCTGTTTCTTTGCTACTAAGGCTCTTTTAGATAAAAGCATATTTACTGAAAATAAGGAGATATCAACAGCTTCATGAAAATAGGTAGTTTTCATAGTTTTTCCTTCCTTTAACATCAATAATTTAATTAATTTCGTGTTGGCAGATCATTGAATATGCAGAACAAATCCAAAAGGAACAATAACTTTTTCTGCATTTTGTTACTTTTACTCAACTTTTATTTTTTGTAAACTATTTTCAGTCGCATAATTAGAGCATTCACAGACATACATATAACTGTTTTTAAATCACACGATGAATCTTTGCCATGACACTTAAGAGTGTAGCAGTTGTCTAATTTCTACTAATAATAAAGCAGCAAGTAGGTGTGTCCGTCTATCTATCTGTCTGTGTCCGCCGTAGGGCCAAGACGGTTCGCGGATTTTCATGAAAATTGGCACGAAATTAGTTTGGAACAAGGGGGTGTGCACCTCGGAGAGTTTTTGCTGAAATTCGAATTTGTTCTCTTTTTATTCCAATTTATAACCGAAAATTTCATAAAATAGTCGTTTTCTATCGGAAAGAATTATCGCATTCTTTCGAGCTTGATATTATTGAAAAGTGCATAAAAAACTGTCCCAGAAAAGGTTTTGTTCTATGTGCTAAAATTTGAAGCCTTTAAATTAACTAGAAAAGAAGTTTATAAGCATTTTTCTCTGTAGTTCGAAATTATTTTTTCAGGGTAATTAACTTTAATTTTAGTTGAATTGTTACCATGCCAACTGGCTTATGATGCTTTTCTTTTTTAACGAATTAAAGTTTTATTTCGTGCAGTTTTTATCATTTTGAGGAGCAGCCGATTTTTAATTTCTTTCTTTCTTTTGATTTGATTATTCTTTTTTTTAAACGAATTAAAATTCTGCTCAGAGTTTTTTTTTAAGAAATGTTATCCCTTATAGCTATTTTTGTTATTCCAACCTATTATTACTTTTATATTTTTATTTAATAACTTTTTTTCTCTCCAGTGAATTAGCAAACGTGTTATTTGCCTATTTGGGCTCAGATGAAAGATTTTTCCGCTTTCAAAGCTTTTCTTGCTGCTGTTAGTTTCTGCAAGCTACGAAATTTCATCTTTCTGTTTTAATGTCAATGAATAATAGATAAAACCTAATTATATTAAAATGTATTAATTAAAACTATTCTAATGGATTATAATCGTCCTTTTTGTGTGGGTACTTGAACTAAACAAATAAAATGCATTTTTTTAAAAATATTTTCTTTTTCGTTTTGTTTTGTTTGTTTCTTTCTTTTGTCCTCTCTTTTGTGTGTGTTTTGTAAAAAAAATGCTTAAATGTGTAGGATTGCTAGTTGATTGTCGTGGGCGGATAATTTTTAATTATGTGGAATGCTATACATTTTGATAAAATAACATAATTTACACATAATAAAGTTACCGCTATGTACACAATGGCGAACCGACTGGTCTTTTCATTTTTTAACAAGCACATAGCCGTGCGGGTACCCCTAGTTAGTACATAAAACCATTACTCATTGTATATCTGGGACAGCAGTAACAAAAAGCTTCATATTTACCAACAAATAATAAAAATTGTTTGTAAAATACCCATGAAATTCAGAGTTTATAGAGGCATTTTATAAATGGCTTTAGACATTAAAAAAACTGTGTGGAAAAAAAAAAACAATAAATTTTGCAAATTTTTAAAAAATAACAATTGGATTTATTTGATTCTTGTTTTATTTAAATCTGATTTTTTTTTTCATTTGTATTACCTTCTTTTTCAAACCTAAAAACATAACTTGAGACTGACAGTAAGAAAAATGCAATCAGATATAATATTTTTTCAATTCAAAGTATATTTTTGCTGAAAATTTCAAAAATAAATATATATAATATATTGTACTTTAAATCTAATACATATATATTTTCCTATAATTATCTTATTCCTCAATATGACAAGTTAATGCTGTTAGTATTTGAATTATTTATGGCTGTTTACCAAATGAATTCCTTTAAAGCAGCTAGTTTTCCATCAGTCATATCTAGACATAGACTATAAATTTTATAAAATTTGGTTTATAATAAAATTCCACATTTTTTTAACAAAATTTAACTGGCTGTTAAATATACAGCTTTGTATTTGGGGATTAGAGATGATGCTTTTCTTAAAAAGCATGAATTTTCTGTCACCGTTTCGGTTATTTTCCAGTTCTTTTGAGTAATTAATTGTAACAGATTCAGGGGTCGTGCCAAAGGAAATTCATGCCCGTAAACAGGCGAATTTCCTCTGGTGCTACCCCTGATAGCTGAAGCTGTTACAATTAACATGGCTGCCTGCGATCATATGCGGCTGTCCAAACGGGCGAAAAAGTGTGTGCAAGCAGAACTTACATTTTCTGCCACTTCAGTCAATTGGCATTGTTAGCATGTACTTAAAAGAGAGGATTTAAAGGTCTAACCATAGCAATATCATCGCGTTAAAGGCTTGAATTTCAAGACAGATAAACATTTAAGTGTTGAGGGCAAAAGTAACTATCAAAATACGTTGCAGAGTTATGTACTTGCCATTAAAACGATTTTAATACAGGGGAAAAAATAAAAAGATTTTTGGTAGTAACACATGCAGACTTTGGCGCTGCTCGTTAAGATACAACTTTTCTTACATACATATACTTTTATATATAATGAACACAGAGAAAATTTTCTTCGCAATTGGATGATCATATTATGCTTTCAGATTAATTTTTATTTTGAACGACAATAATTGCGCATAATTTTATGAAATACATTTATCCTCTCATATTGTGTAGCACAAATAAATTGGCTAGCAGGTTATTGAATACTCTTTAAATGGTTATTAATTACTTTATTATTAAGCAATTTTCAATCATTCATGTTAATATTATTAAATAGCAGCAGCTAAAAGAAAAATTAAATAGGTTATGATTAATAAAGTTATTTTAAATATATGTGTTAATTGAATTATTTCAATTCCATTTTTTGTAAATTTAATTATTTCCGGAAAGTGGAACAGCTAGATTGTGCAGTGACTTAACAAATAAAGATTATTTGAACAATTATGTAATTAAGTAAATGATTAATGCAACAATTTTTTTATTGTTATTGACAGACTAATAGCATAATACTAATAACTAATATTGCATTGTATAGTATAGCTGACTTCAGTTAACTTCAACAGATGAATTATCATATAAGAGTGGCGACTTTTTTTTGCTGGTCTTATCTAAAGCAATTACACTAGTTAAATATTTAGAATAAAATCCTAAAATATTAAGTAAGAAAGGTCAAAGATTAGTCCTTTGTAAAAGAAAAGGCTTCAATAAAATAAACAATCAAGGGGAAATATTTTCAAATATTACAATTGAGTACAATAAATGAGAAATTTAAAATAATTACTTAAAACGCTTCATTATATACAGTTCAGAGTTATCAAGGTTATTTTTTAAACTTGACATGGGTGCAAACCCCCTAAGCAAGATGGTGCATACTAATAGGTACAAAGTCCCCCAAAAAAGACAACCCCCAAAAGGGCTAAAACTTGATAGAAGCATGCCCCCCTGTCCAGGGGGTGTCAAAATGTTCATAAAAAAATTTAGTGGCGCAGTCTACGCCATGAACTTTCCTCGTGGACACCCCTGGATGAGAGCATTGACGGCAAAAAACAATGAGTATTCTCAGTCGGGGGGGGGGGGGGGGGGGGGGGTACCATACCGTCCGCCTACTTTTTTATTTTACACGATCGTCCCTCCACTTTTTAAAAGCCCCCTCCCCCACCACTATTTCATTACAATAACTTATGTTCTTCTCTGTAAGCCTCTCCCTTCCACCTCTTTTTTCTTTTTTTCTGGACTAAACTGAATATTCTCGATTTTTAATACCAAGACTTTGCAACGGCCATTTCTTCGATGAAATCCACCATAAGCTTTCGGATTCTCCAATTTTCTGTAACCTGATTTTCCTTAAATCCTTTCTTAAATTAATTTTCCCCCAATTTTAAATTAGAAATCAGAAATACGCTTTAGGGGTCATTCATAAATGATGTCACACTTTGAGGGGGAGGGGGGTCTGTGAAATTGTGACAAGGGGCGGGAGGGGTAACAAGAAGTGTGACATCAGGCTTATACAACATAGCGCGACTTGTGACAAAGAAGGGAAGGAGGTCCGTTGAATTGTGACAAAGGGGGGGGGGGGGGAGAGGGTCAAATATATCGGAGAAGAGCGAGACATCATTTATCAACGGTCCCTTAGATAGTTTATTTACTTTTCTATGTTTTAAGACTATACGGTGTAAAAAATGGGTGTATTCTTGAACGCATGGAGAATCAACAAAAAATCTTAGAGGGAAGTCCTTTTAGATATTTCAATTGCAACACCTTTTCACGTAGCGAGTTAATTTCAAATAGGTACATTACTAGATTAATAATGTAGATTCTCTCTCACGCATTCCACTTTTAACATAATCATTCTATACAAGCATAAGAAATTTAAACTTCTCAGAACAAAAAAAAAAAAAAAAAATTCAAAAGCATAATCTAGACATAATATGAAGTTCAAAGTTTACTTTAGAGTGGAAAAAAAATTAATGAGCGGACCAATGTTCTTATAGCGCAAGTTGCAAAAATTACTCCATACACATGTTTTGGAATTAAAAGGAACCCCTTTATTAATGCGTAAAGATTTGACCTAAAAAATGTAAGAATCCAAGTGAGTGTAAATCACTCGAATTACTTGCATCCAGCCGCATACAACTCTATTCATTGATAAAAGGATTTCTCTTGTCCCGAAATATGTTTTCTGAAGTTTGGGCTATAATGACGTTTGTTTTCTTATTAATAATCTGAAGTACAAATAAATAAAACCAATGCATAAATAAATACAACCAGTAAAGTTCGAGACATAAGGGGAAAATGCAAATGTCATATGCATATAAGCCAAACGTGAATTTAGAAAATCCCTTAAATTATAAAATGTATGCATTCACTAATTTAATGCTTAGAAAAAATACCCCATTGCTTTCTGTAGTTTTTATTTCATTTACGATGAAAAATTTCTTCAAAATATATATATGTTAGACACAATTAAACATCGGGAGACATATTTCCGATCAGTAGTGCATAAATTAAAAATTTACCAAAAAGAAATCTTCATGATGCATGCTGCAAACCCGACAAAAACAATGCTTTCGTAAGGTATTTCCATACAAAACTAGTACATGCTTGCAGCGTAAAAGTGAGGAAAAAAATAACTATCGTTTGAACGCTTATTCCTTTGTTCTGGCGCCGCGTCTGGACAGCCGCTATATGATCGCAGGCAGCCATGCAATTAAATACTTCAAAAATCCAGAAAATAACCTACATAAAATTCCAATTAATCAAAACGGACCCTTCACAAAATTCCGAGCTACCAAATCGTAACTTCTACAGAATTATTTATCAAATAAGCAACAAAAAATATTATCACTGTACCCTTAAATTTTGAATTTTCAAATATTCGAATTTTCACCTTAAAATTCACAAGAAATGGACCTTGTTAAAAATGCTGGATCAACCTATGGCTGTATTATAATTGTCTGTCAGCAAATTATCTAAAGCAATGTAGATTAGATTGAAATAATTAAGTAGATCATGTACACTCTGTTCCAGTGTCATATTGAAAATTTTGATCTTTGTTTGTCTATGGAATTTCTATTTTATTCTTTGAAAATTTGCATAAAATTAGCTCATTTCTTATGTAACCTTTTAGGGAATTATATCAACTTCCACTATACTACTGATGGTAAGCTGAATTTCATATGGTTACTATCATGAAACTTTAATAATTAAATAAAGTTTTGTTTTATTTTGAATTGAGCAGGTGTTTAACAAGCCCATATCTTCCCACCCACATGCTACTTCAACTTAGCAATAAATATTTCAACATTTTTCCTTGATTCTTATTAAAACATTTGATTTTTTTTTTCTGGTTTAAATGATATTATACACTTTGCTAAAAAACGTATTAAACATTTTCAATTGTTAAGTAAAAGCAATTATAAAAATGAAAAAAAAAAAAAAGAAGTATTATTCGTGTTGATCATAGAACTGTACACTAACTTTTTAAAGCAAGTATGGTTATCACCAAAATTTGTCAAATGTCAACCAAACCAACTGAAATAATTACCTTCGGTGAATCACTATTTGGTAGAATAATCTTTGGCATACCATCAACATAAACTTCTGGTATTGAAGATTCACAATGCCACTGATTGACTAGAGAATTATTACATTCTTTTGACTCTTCTTCAGTCTGCGGGAAAAAATATTAGATTAAAATGAGAACCGAATGAAATGAATTAAGAAATTGAAAATTTTATCCATCAATCAGCAATGAGATAAATAAATAAGCAAACTTAAATCTTCCTATGTAGTACACTAATGCTACTACAAACAATGAAAGAGCACATTAACTATTATGCATGATGTGACATTTTCGTTAAATGAATTAAAAATTTATCTCATCATTTAGATTGCTAATAAGAACAGCAAATTTATAGAAAGAAAAGTAGCTTTTTTGAAAGTTTATCTGATTACATTTACCTTTTATTAGCTCCAGGCATTTTTAACTTGTTAATGTCAAAACCAGAGAATTTTATGTTTGTACGATAAAAGAACTAACAAAATGCATAAACTAGAATAAGGAAACAAACATATTTAAAAAACAATTAAAAAATCTAATTCACTTACTGATGAAGTAACAGCATCATCTTTGCGAAGTACATGTTTGGAAGCCATTGCACTCTTTGTTTGTGACACTTGTAACTTTGGTGAAAGTTCAGAGCTAAAAGAAAGGATAAAGCACAATATATAAGACACTAACTTACATATAAGTGACTAACAGTCAGCCATAATGACAAATGCTTAGTTAAAGAGGTTTTGTATTTCATTAATTCAGGCCCGTCATTTCAAAGTTTTCTGGGGGAGTGGGGCAAAGGGTATATTTTCCCCCAACTAGCAAGTTTTCATGCACTTACAATTTTTAACCCTTTCGGGATGGGTGTGACGTATACGAACCGCCAGCGAGAGCTACCGCACAGCCGGGTGTGACGAATACCTCTCGCTGTTCTAATAGAGCCTTGAGGACGGGTGTACCGTATACGGGATTTCAGATGGAATGAAATATTAATATTTCTCTTTGATACTAGATGGGGCCCTATGACTGTTATGGTGTAATATGTCGAGACTGGAGAATATTGACCTTCATTTCCATAGCATTTTTTAATTCTTTTTTTCTTGGTTCGGTAGGAGGGAAGGATTTATGACAGAGTAGCGGTGGCAATGAGTAATGAAAATAAACAAGCTGGAGCTTTAACTGGATCAGCTGATATAAACACATGCAAATGGTTCTGATCATTCCAAATACTTTTATTTCTTTTTTTGTCGATGTATAGAAGATATTCAGTGGTTGGCTTCCTCGTCTTCATTTCTATTCGGATTTAGCTAGCGCTCAGAGGAGATTTTCTTGTATCATTTGACAAATGCTTTATTATTAAAACGGCTAAGAGAAAACTAAATTTTAAAAAAGAGGAAAACACCCAATTAGTGAATGCTTCATACTCAAATAGTGATGATAGTTTCGATATTTCAAAAGGAACTGGAAAGTGATAGTGACTCTGATACTGACATACTATCAGACACATAATTTGCAGCATGCATGCCTCCTACATCCCGCGACAGCAGAGATAATTTTTATCAATAAAATAATTTGTATTATTTTATTTGTATCTATATGCTCTGTGAACTAAATTGTGATTTTTTTTAAAATATTTTTCATACATAACTTTTTGAGGTGAGTCTAGAATTTCATCATTCTAAAATTAATTTTATAGAATTTTTATGGAAATTATTATGATGAAGTTTTAAAATTTATCCTTATAGCTGACAACAAGGTTTTCTTATAATGTACCAAATTTTGAAGCAATTGAATAAAAAATTAATTTTTTATGAATTTTTTTCCAAAGTTAGGCTTAGCAGCGCAAATCGCCCGTCCTCAAGTGACAATCCATTCTGCTAGAACCCCGTCTGGTGGCGCCGGTTCGCTGACTGCGGCGCCCGTCCCGAAAGGGTTAAGTACAGTAAAACCTCCAAAGTTGACCACCTCTCTATGATGACCGAAATTTCATAGTTTGAATGGTCACAACGTATTTTCAATGGAGATTTTCCTCTCTATATTGACCACCTCCATGAGTTGTATGTTGACCACTTTTTAGTAGGTTATTTGAAATTAAATTGCTATAATTTACTCTCTAACTTGACCACTGTCTTTAGTTAAGGAGGAATTCTAGCCCTTTGAATATTTTTATTTCTTAGACTACATACATTGTCTGTAATTGCTGAAATCTAGAAAGAGGTCAGGGGACTGAGGGACGTGCATAGAATTGAAGTACGCAGAAATGTATAACAATGTGTATGGCTCGCACATTCCGTTCTTTTTTCTGGCTTCTTTTTTCCTTCTGAGCAACTTAAAGATTTTTCTGCCGAAAAATGTGCAAGCATGCTTAATGGACTTCTAAACTGTGAAAGTGCTTTTTGCAATTATCTATTGAACACAAAGAGGACTCAAATAAAAAATGAATCATTCCCTAAAAAATTAAAAATTTGCCGTACCTTCAGTAAGAACTAAAAAATAAGGGTTAAATTTTTCCTTAAAAAATACTAAAAGTTTAATAAATAATCTCCAATATTGTACTAAATTTTTTTCTAAAAATTCCCTAAGTTGACCACCTCTGTATGTTGACCACTTAGTTACAGCCCCTTAGGTTGTCAACTTATGGAGGTTCTACTGTATGTATATATATGTGTGCGTGTGCTTTTATACCTAAGTTGGCAGGCTACTTTCAAAAATTTTCAGAGAAATAAAAGAGAGAGAACTTTCTAACAAAGTTAGAGAATACAGAATTTTGTCAAAATGTGGAAAAAATCACTCTGGTTTCATGAAGAAGTATAAAAAAAGTAGAATGGTAAGTAAGAAAATTAAATTTAGAAATAGACATGATTAAGGTTCCCTTCCCACTCATTAAAAAAAAGTTTTGGTGCACAAATTTCAAGGCAATTCAATATTTATCTATTATCGAACAATATCATATCATTCAATCACATACCAGACATCATCATTACCAGTCTTCTTATAAATATTTAATGCTTCAGCTTCTCGCTTTTTCTTCAAAGCTTCTTTGTACTCTTTAAATGTTTGAACAGTTGAAGTCTGGAGGTTAGCAGAATTGTCTTCATTAGCTCTCCCCTCATCACCATTGACAGGAACATAATTGAACAATGTGCTGGAAAAATATTTAATGTTTTTCATACATGAAATATCAATATCAGTGGCATAGCACGAGTCTTGAAGAAACAAACTTAAAAAAGAAATTTTTTCAAATGAGAAATGTGTACATACAAAGCATATTTTATTGTTCATTTAAAACTAAGCTAATAAAAAAATTGCACTGCTATTAAGGAAAGTTTTGAAGATTCATCAATATCAAGTGCATTTTGTTCTCAGAACTCTATCAAATTAAGCAGAAAGATCTAAAAAAATTTATCAAGGGTTTCATGCCAACTTGGAAAAATTTCTCTCGCTTCCTTGAAAATAATCATTAGAAACTTTTCCATAGAAGATTTTTTGAAGCCCATACAGATTATGTTACATCTCCACTTCACAAGTAGTTTCAAGCTACATACATACATTATGATTCAGAGGGGCACACCAATGGGAATGGATGAACAAGACTGGTTATTAATTATTCCAAGACTTTATGTATGCTAATTTAATATATTTGAATTTTTAACACGTTGACTGCCAACACGCTGACTACCAGCACTGTTTACAGCTTCAGAGTCACCAGTTGATAGTTAACTGTAATCACATCGCATTCGAATCATCTTAACAAGCAAAAAATTACAAACTTACTATAAATGTATTGAAAAGTGAAAATATCAACAACGAGATAACTTATCTACTACATGTTATCTCGTAGTTGGCAGACAATGTGTTAACATCTGTTTTGTTTTAGATTGGTTTCTTCTATTGTTTCACGTTTCTTCCTCCCATTTGTCCCGTTTCAGTCTTTTCAACTGTCTGGGGAAGAAATGGAAAAACTACAAACTTTTTTCAGAAGAAATCCAACCTTCATTAGTTTAAGCACTAATTATAACAGCAATAAACTGGAGCATTATGCCTTATTTCCCTCCTTTTTAAGAATTTTTCAATGTTAAAGAAAAACAAAACTTCACTTTCAGTTTGATTTTTTTTTTTTTAAATCTAAATACATAATTAAGTATCTTTAAAATGCATTAAAAAACAAATAAAGCAATAAGTGAAAAGAATTTTTTCATTTTGATTTTATAAAAAAGTAAAGATTAAAACAAATTTTAATATTGCTGGACAGCACCTGTCAAAGCTGATCTAATAATCACACAATAGGGGAGAGTCGAACAACATCGGCTGGCGGACATTACTGGCCCAGGGGTAATTTTTGGCTTTGGCAATTAGATGGCAAGAGTTAGTGCCATCTACAAGTTGCTTACACTATCAGATAGTGCTTACACTATTAGTTTAGTGTCTTGTCTCATGAGTCAATCAGCATCAACTTAAAAAAAGTAAAAAAGTTTAAACATTTTACAAGTCAACCTCATCTTTGATTAGCCAATTGACTCACTATCATTGTAGTTTTTCAGGTTCTCAGCCACATCATTACATTGCTCATCACTATAAATCTAGTACCATTATGCTTCCTGTTACATAATTATATTTTTGTATTATTTTCATCAACTTAGAAACGAGTTGATAGAATACTCAAAGATTAACTTTAAATGTTTAAACTGAAGTTATGTAAATTCAGTGATATATATCTAGCAATGCTGCTAACAGATACTCTTTTTTTACCCCTCTTCCATACATGAAAGATATTGAGGAAGTGATACAATTTATTCAGAACAAATATGTATCAAAATGTTGAATCTTTTGATCTCATTGCTTTAAAATGCAACTAAAAATTTGGAAACATTTCACTAAAATACTTGAATGTCACAATTTTAATCTTCTATAAAATCATTAGAGCAATTCCTAATTTACACCTTAACTTCCAATAATTTGGATAAGACTGTAAATTACTATACAATCCCATTCAAATAAACTATGTTTTTGGTCTTCAGTCAAACAAAATATCAAATTGAAGTAAAAAAGCAACGAATGTGAGCACAAAATTTTTTGCTTATTTTCACCTTTTTAAAACCAAAACGTCCCATCAAGTTTTCAATAGCAGATGCATTACTATAAAGATGCATAAAAATATAGATTGACATAATCTTCATGAGTACTCAAAATGAGCAACATTTAAAAATGAAATGTATTTACTTTGTATTCTGATTTCTTGTTGAAAAGTTTGAAGCATTTTCCCAACGAGGAGATTCTCCTGGATATTTCTTAAAGCCACAATTCAGCTATAAGCAAACAACATATTAATTCAAATTCAAAAAAAAAAAAAAACTACAGTGAGCACTGGTTAATTGAATCAACTGCTTTAATGAATCAAATCATCAAAAACAGAATGAAATTCAGAATTAAATGTTTAAAAAATGCCAGGTTTTAAATCTAAATACCACAGCAATGAATCAAACGCATATATCTAACCATTTCCCACAACCATGTACAAACCAAGTCTTTTTCTTTACATAGAATTTATTCTATACGAGGGTAAGGTGAAAAGTTCTCGGCCTGACAATGAAAGATTATGATTTTCAGTAAAAAAATGATCTTATTTTCCAACATAATCACCATTGACTTCAATACACTTAGTCCAGCGTTTTTCCAACATAATTATTCCTTCCCGGAAGTGAGTCTGGAAGGCTGTGAAAATAATCATTTACTGCATTTTCAACTTCTTCATTTGATACAAAGCGCTTCCCAGAAACAAATTTCTTCAAGTGTGGAAACAGATGAAAGTCTGAGGGGGCCAAATCAGGAGAATAGGAGGGATGGCCGAGCAAATCATACCCCAAATCAAGCAGTTTTCCCATCCCCAATGTGCTCTTGTGAGCAGGTGCATTGTCCTGGTGAAAGATGATTTTTTTTCTTCTTCAAACCAGGCCTTTTCTGGCGAATTTCGGCATCTAGCTGGTCGAGGAGGTTGGCGTAATATTCACCAGTGATTGTTCGCCCCTTTGCAAGGTAATCAATTAGCAAGACCCTTTTAGCATCCCAAAACACACTGGCCATCACCTTTCCGGCAGATGCAATCGACTTCCCTTTCTTTGGCGCTGAACCACTGGCTTCCACCCACTGCTTGGACTACTGTTTCGTTTCCGGTGTGTAATGGTGGACCCATCTCTCATCCATAGTAACAAATCGCCGCACAAAATCCGTCGGACTCCTTTTGAATCGGTCCAAAGACTGCTTTGAAAATCTTTTGCTCATTGGTTTTTGGTCAGCATTCAGCAAATGCGGCATCCATCTTGCTCAGAGCTTTCACATCCCTAATTCTTGGTGCAAAATATTTCGCACCCTTTCTTCGGATATCCCTACAGTCTGAGCTAGCTCCACTCACCTTCACTCGTCTATTGTCCAACACGATAGCCTGCACTTTTTCGATAGTTTCCGCTGTGGCTGCGGTTTTTGGCCTTCCTTCACGTGGGTCATCTTCGAGGGATGTGCGACCCCGGTTAAATTCAGCTGCCCACTTTTTAACAGTTGACATGGAAGGAGCAGAGTCCCCGTAAACTTTCGTCAACTTTGGATGAATTTCTTTAGGGGTTAATCCATCTAAAACGAAGAACTTTATCACCGCACGATATTCAATTTTTTCCATTCTGATGAACAACACGCAAGACGTCTACTGCAAAAAAATCGTATAAACAAACTATCTGACAGAACAAGCCTAAATTTGCCATATGCACTAACGGTAGATGCATAAAGGCGGGAAAGCTAAATTTTTGCCAATGAGAGCGCCATTTCTATGTCAGGCCGAGAACTTTTCACCCTACCCTCGTACCATGAGTTTTGTTTTTTTTTTGATAAAAGTGGAGGGTAGGTGATGCACAGTTGCGGTGACAGCTTTCTCCGAAAAATCCTAAGAACACATGACAGAAAGAGACACAGTGTCTAAGAGGCCCCTGAGCCCTAGGTTTTATCACCAGTAGCATTAACAGCAGTACCAGTTAGTGAAAGGAGTTGGAGATGGAATCATTAGGTTCTTGTCCTTTGTCACTAGAGATTAAAGGAATCCTCTGTGGTGCCTGCCTGTATCTGCTCAGCATGGAAAAAGGCAAGAGGCCTGGGACAAACAATGGAAGACAAGAAGCTCCTCAGCCGCACCAAGGGGGAGGGGGTCTGCAGTTGGGTGAAGGAGGGGTAGAGGGGACAAGGTCATTTGATTGTCTTTTGCATAGAAGTTCAGTTCTGGACGATGCTTGTGGTTCATCAAAAACAAGCGACTTGCACTCATTCAAGATTCAAGTTGACTAAAGAATTTTTTTTGTCATTTTGGTTTGCTTGCATTCGGTCCTGGCGAATAGAAAACAAAAAGACTTTAGCTTGTCTGCAAAGCGTGATCTTTAGAAAAAGTTTGATGCTTTAAAAAATGTAGTCGGAGAGAAGCAGCTTTAGGATTGGGACTGACTGAACCAACGCTGTGTCATCTTTTAACTCTCTGACTGCTTATCACGCGTTTTCCTCCGTGCAACATAAATGTAGTGAAAATTTCTCCTCCCATGATTCCCATGGCCATGAGCTTTTCTATGAGCACTTAAAAAAAATATGAACCCCCTGTTTCATTGCTTAAACTTCAGTAATGCAATTTCTGAAGTATTTAGACTTTAAGATTTTATACCAGAGATGGCTTTAGTCACATGAAGTAGAGAACTTTATGTCAAAATTGATGCTTTAGAACATCTATAATTTTGTATGATCAAAAATAATTTTAAAAAAAACTTTGTAGCAGAAATGTATTACTGATTTAAACTATAAAACATATGTAGATTTAAAATATATAATTAAAAAACTATGCATATGTTAAAGCGAATTCACTAAAAAAATTGAGCACCCAAAGGGTTAACACGTTGAGTGCCACGTCAGTCACCGGTGACTGATAAGAAGTTACCGACATTATCATACCCGAAGTGGAGTTCAATGTAATCTTATCTCTAGCGGGCCAAACTATAAACAAAACAGGCGAGGGGCCTAATGGTTTAAATGAAAGCATTCCCTTTCGAACAGAAATACCTTCCACTATGCTAAAAAACAATGGCCCTAATACATTTTAAAATTTCCATCGAGTAAATTCTAATTTGCCAGTATTGCGCTTTGCATTGCTGTACTACGATACTGCGCACGCGGCCTGACAGGGAAGTCGCTATAAAACCGCGTGGCACTCAATGTGTTAAAGAAAAGAAATTTATTTTAGTTAAACCTGATTCAAATGAAAATTTAAATAGGATGCAATTAAGAGTTGATAAAGCAGATTATGTTGAAGAAGCGCAGATTATGTTGAAGAAGCGCTATTTGAATGGTTTAAAGCTGGAAGATTAAAAATGCTCCAATATCAAGAGCATTTATTAAATTTTGAAAGCCGGTGAGGGTGAGTTTGCTACCAGATTTGGGATTTCAAAGCTACTGATGGATGGTTGACATGCATTGAACTATACGGAAGGTGGAATGACTGCGCAGGGGGGAAAAGCGAGCCGGCTTTTCTCCACCGTTTGGCAGGAGCGAGGACGGCATGATAATCTTTTCTTGTGAATCGGTATACCTCAAAATACGAGTTAAATTTCACAGCGAAGAACCGTAAAATTGTTTGCAAAATTATTCCTTCTCTCTTTAGGCTAAGACGAAAATAGATTATTTAGTAACAAAAATTTTTTATGAGGAAACGAATTTGCAGCGTTCTTTTTTTCGCAGTGCTATTTATCGTTTAAATAAATAATGAAGCATAAAATTTCTCTTAGTTTAAGGAAGTTTTTTTTCTCTCTTCTTAATTTTGTTTACATAAGTAGGGAATAATTTAATCAAAAACGTAGACTCAATACTTTAGAATTATTGAAAGGAAGAATCAAGAGGAAATACTTCTAAAACATCACTAGGAAAAACTGAAATTTTTAATGAGTAAATTACATTTTTTATAAAGAAATATTTGTTATAGAAATATGTTTTCATTGTTAGTTTGATAAATGCCCTCTAAAGCAGATTGTATGCGAAGTATTACCGAAATGATGTCATTTTTATTGTTAAAAAGGCATAACTTTGCCTTAATATAGTTTAAAATATAGTCTTAATATAATTTAAAGTTACCTTCATTGTAAACAAATGTTTAGTTTTGTGAAATATGTTAAATGATAGGTAGTTGATGCTTTGTATGATGAATTTATTAAGGTTTAACAAAAAAAAAAACTGAAGAAATTAAAGAAAACACTGAAAATAAACATTTTTATTATCAAATTAAATTTTGAGCTAATTATTAAACTTGCCGAATTTTATCGACAATTTCTCTTTTTCCCTTCTCCAAAGTTGATGTCAGGTAGATCTTTGTAAAAAAGAATCCTCTACTATCATTTTAATTTCAATTTGTTGAGATTGAAATCGCTCAAGTTCGTGCGTCTCCAATACGGAAGACGCTATGTTTTGCCGTCCTCGCTCCTGTAAACTGCCTGAAACCAGTTCTAAAACCGGCTCGCGCCCTTAACACAGAGAGGTGCAGGCAGCAGTCATTCCACCTACCCTCTAGTTCAATGTTGATATGCTAGAAAGGGCGACAGAACATTGTTTACAAAAAACAACACAGTGAAAAACAGGACGCTGCTGATAGAAGGGCAAAAGACATTTTCAGGGTTCCCCCCAAGAATATGATACAAAAAAAAGAGACAATTTAAAAAAAAAAAAGTGACCAAAAAAGTGATCAATTAAAAAAAAAAGTGACCAAAAAAGTGATCAATTTAAAAAAAAAGTGACCAAATGAGAATAAGCTTTACATTACCACTAAAACACATGAAAAAAAAAGGTTTATAGGCTTTTAAGCATAGAAAAATATAACATTACATTTAATTTATTCTCATGCAAAAAAATCGGTCTAGAACTATACCGAACCTACGTACTCGTACATTCCAACTTCAACTCTTGCTATCTTTCTCTCTAAATTCTCATTTACCTTTAGTTCTTGATTATTTCAAATATATTGTTTTCAACGGTTAATGCATATTCATTCACTCATTAATTAATTTATTTGTTCATGAATTTATACACTTATTTATTTCTTCACTCATTCATTTATTTACTCATTCATTCATTCTTTCACTCATTCAGTTAGTCATTCTTTCACTTATTCTTTCATTCCTTGAGAAATATCCTTAAAAATCCCGGTCAAAAAATTTTCTTAAAAAATGGCTCGTTTAGCTCAGGTTAAACTTCGTATCTGTACATGTTCTTCGGCCTAACATCTTTCCGATAAAGTTTATTCTAAGTGAATCCATCAGCTAGATCAGGATTTATATAGGAGTGAAATTTCCCCGTAGGTGCTAATGTTAATTTTTTGTGAACTGTTCAAAAATGAACAAAAATTGTTCAAATCTAAAAAATACTTTACAACGAGAGCTCCTTCCAATAAGCATGTCCATACAAACTTGGATCATATGCGCAGTATTTACGTAATGTGCTTTATTTTTGCCCATAGGCGCTAATGTTAAGATATTTTGAACTGTTCAAAATTAAACAAAAAAATTTTCAAATGAAAAAGTAAAATATGGAAATGAGATGTCCTCGCCAGGATCTTTTGAATCGGCCGATTTCCTCAAAAGTTATTGGGGGGGGGGGGGGGGGGGGCAACAGACACACTTTTTCCCTCAAAACGCTACTTTCAAATTTTTCATTTTAATTCCTTATTTAATTACTTCTTTGACTTTTTAATGATATTTTTACGATACATTAAGCCTTCTTTCATAATTTTTTTTTTGAGAAAGTAGGCTAAAAACAGCAGAAAGTTCAATCCTTAACTAAACTTCCATAAATAAATATCACAATCATCTCAAATAAAAAATCATTTTTAAAATACCAATGGTTTTTCATTAGACACAGAAAGAAAGCAGCCATACATATAATGACAAAGGGAGAAAAACAATCAGTGGGAATGAAGATCTTTTGAACTTATGCAAACTGCATTTAAAATATTTTCCTAACGTATTTTTGAAAAATAAAAACTTTTCATGAGTATTAAAACTAGTAAATAAAGTGGGGGGAGGAAAGAAAACATAAAAAAAAGAGGAAGGATCTAAACTTAGTTTTAAAGAAAAGTCAACATAACTTGAAGATTAATCTCACAAAAATGAGTTTGAAAATAAAATGATTTACATACATCTTGGGATTCTTGAGACCTGCAATCACCATCTGAGGTACTATATCCTGAGTCAAAAGTGTAACTTTTACGACAACTACCAACCGCAAATCC
Organism: Octonoba sinensis; assembly: GCA_038502835.1. Lineage (NCBI taxonomy): Eukaryota > Metazoa > Arthropoda > Arachnida > Araneae > Uloboridae > Octonoba > Octonoba sinensis. The sequence goes on from CM076604.1 coordinate 71,798,440, forward strand.
ATTTTGAAACCTTGTATCTGATCTGGTGAATAAATAAATTCCAATAATATAAGTCCTTTGACAACAAAAATCATAATAACAATACAGTATGGGATCCCAAATTTAGTCCTGAAAGCCAGAAATTTGGCACAAAATAAATAAATAAATAAATAAATATAAAACTCTTGAGTTTTAAAGAAAAATCTGAAAAAATTTTTCACCGTGTTTTTGAAAATTAACATTTTAAAAAGAAGGAAAATAAAATGTAGTGAGCATATTTAAGATTGGAAACATGTAGTTTTCAAAATCATGTACAAAAAAGTATTCATATTTGCAATCGCAATTTCTGAAAAGAATTTGTTTTCTCAATTAAGAATTTTTATTAATTATTGCTTTAATTCTATCATTAAATTTGATATTTTTATTTCTTGTAATTTTATTATATTCATTATTATTATGTTTTAAACGAGCTCTAATTTATGCACAATGCAGAAAATTCACAAAATTAAAGTTCAGTCTCTTATTTTCTTGATAGTCTCATCTTTTACTGTATAAAGGTCTTTAGTAAGCAGCTAGAGAACATAAAATCATATTAGAATTTCAAGTAATTCTTAAATTAAATAGGCTAAAATAAAATCAGGAAAAGTTCAGATTTTTCGATGTTTTGTTTAAAATGTAAGTGGACCCCTTATGTTTTTGTACAAAATTTTCACGACTTATAGCCGAGTATATACGATAATAAAAAATGCTATAAATGAATAAAAAGCTAACTGAAAGTTTCATAACTAAATTTTATGGACTCTGATGATACTTACAAAGTTTTTTGAACGAGGGCCCAAAATTCTGGAAAGATTGCGGCCCAGAGCGTTCTGGATTTGAGGTCCCATACTTGTAACAATAAACAAGTAATAAATAAATAACTTACAAAACAGATGGACTTCTAAATTTCTGAAATTCAGTTTCCAAAACAATACCACGCTTATCCTCTTTTATTGCTTGAATTTCCAGGAACTTGAATACATGAATTCTACCTCTTTTGCACAACTATAAACAGGGTTATCATGCTTATAGCATTTTGTTTAAAACAGATGCATTAAATATGTTAAAATAACATTTGAAACATTGTTTAAACCATCAAACTAAGAGCATTAGAGAGGCCACCTTCAACAAAACACGGCAAAAACCATGTAGTCATTTCGAGCAGATCAGATGGAATGCCTCACACAAGTTCTGCTTTGATGTGCAAGCATAATGACATTTTTAATGCAAATTTTAATTTATCCAAGTAATATACGGTTATTAAATAGCAATCATTGCTTTTAAGATTGATACTTGTAAAACTGAAGACATTTAAATATGATTTACAGTGTTTAAATATTAACAGTAGTTAAAAAAATGATTCCATCTAATTGACAGGGACAGGTGACCCTCATGAAACCAGCAAACAAAGCACTGAATTTATATGCAGAACTAATTTTCATTTCATAAAATAAGCCTCTACTTCTCTAATAGTCTTAGTTTGACAATTTTAATAAAACAGTTTTTAAAGATATAATTAGAATGAAAAGAAAAAAGAAAAAATGATCAAAACCTTGTCAAAAATATATAGTTACTAACAGTAATTTTACCACGCAAGAAAAATTATTCCCACCCCTCTTATCTTTTGAAAAAGTATTTTCCGCCTGTAATTAATTAGTTAATTTATTTTTGCTCACTTTAATTGAAGTTAAAAGACATGAAAACATTAGTTTGAAACCATTTTTAACTACTTCTAAAGCTTTTTACTTAAACTATTATAAATCAAGTTCAATGTAGTGCCCAACATTTTCTGAAAGCTGGATCGATAAACAAGGAATCATGGTTCCAGGCTGATTTAAAAATTGGGCCATTTCACAGTATTTTCTAAAAATGTAGATTCCACAACATGACGCTCTTTTTGTTATAACTATTTACAGTTTAACCATCACTAAATTTCATTTTCAAATAATGATCTCAACACATTATTTGAAAATAAAATTTGGTGATAATTAAACTGGAAATTACGTAGTTATAACAAAAAAAGTGTCATGTTGTGTACGTTTGGACAAAATACTGTGAAATGGCCCAATTACAAAAATACTCAATGAAAAGAAAATTGAATTTAATTATTATTTCTGCATGACTGAAATTTACCCAGGTAAGTAAAAACATGGTAAGCAAAAAGTAAAATTATTTCTTATGATCTTCAATACTACACATACAAATTACTAAGTATAATATTTATATGATTTTTACGTTTGAAATCTATAGCAGCACATGAAATAATTAAAATATAAAAAAGAAATCTTACAACTGCTGGAGGGAATGTCATAGGATTTTGATCCAAAAACAAATCTTGCAAGGAAGTCATAAAACGCAGTTTTGTGGGAAGAGCAGATATTCTATTGGCAGATACATCAAGTGTGATTAGTCTCAATTGGCAAATTTCTGAAATAAAAAATAAAATTAATTGGCCCATTTAGATGTTTTTCTCAATTTGCAAAGCAACAAGGGATGTTTTTAAACTATTAGAAAAGTTTTAACTTTTTAAAAAAGAGATTGAGTAAGTAACAAGAGTTTATATCTTTCAGTAACTGGAAAAGAATTAATTGTTTATTTGGATAAATTTTACATTTGAAAAAGAGAACTAATAAAGACAAATTTTTTGATAATTAACACTGTTTCCATTAATAACTGCATTACTAGATTTAAAAATATGTTTCTAATGTTACATAATTTGAGAAGTCCCTTTTAACACAAATATGAATGATTAGACACTGAAATTCAATAAAATATTTTTTGTGCATAAATGTGTCAGTAATTATTTTAAAGGAAAAGAGTACAGTTGAATTGTTGTCACTCTCTATACCGAATTATCTTATTTTTTACCTTCTTTCTGTGAACTTTAATTTTCAATAAACCACGAAGAAAGAAAAATACAAGAAGTTTGTGGTTTTAATTTTTTTCAATAAGTGTAATGAAGCCTTTCTTCCACACTAAAAAAGGCATATGTTCATTGGTCATGCACTTTGCACATAATTTTTACTTTCATTCATGCAAAACCTTAGACTTCATCACTTACCCTATCAGTATGCAAACAAAAACCTCAATTCCGTATGTTTTTTTTATTCAGTGTAATTTATTATTTAATTCTACAAATAGTAGACAATTTCGATTGCAATTCAAACTTACATCAGAGAAATATTTATTCTGCAATATCATATAGATGAGTATAAGTAAGGGTTCGCCAAAGTGGCTCCAGCCTGAAAAAGCCTGCCCTGGTTTTTTGTGGCGGGCCCCCCGGAAAAAACCACTATCTCAGTAAAATGAATTTTTATAAGTATACTGCATATCAAAACCCTTTACTTCAGAAATAAAAATTAATGTTATATATACTTATAACATTTGTCATTACCAAGGTCTGAAATTGCCATCTTTAAAAAGTTTCTTTTAATTAAAATCACACAATAGTTTCTATAAAAATCATTAGCTTGATTTCAAAAACAATAAAAAAACTACAAAGGATGGTTTTAGTAGCAAAGAACTCACCAAGAGGTATTTCAACTAGTAAATTTCGCTTTAAATTCAACTGTTGGAGGGTAGACAGACTTCCAAGTTGTGGAGGGATTATGGTGATTTCATTACAGCTCACATCCTAATAGCAATTTTGAAAGCCATGAAAGAGAAATGTAAGCATATGACAAGATTTATAGGTTTTACGACATACAGATAAAGTAACTACTTAAAAAGGAACATGTACGCAATAAAATTACAACAGGTTTTTTTTTTTTTTACACAATCACTTGATTTAGCAGTTAAGTCTCCAGATATCAAAACCGACCAGCATACTTCACGGATCTAATAACTTGAGACTAAAATAATTGTCAGCATGAAATTAAACTTTTAATACTGACTATATAATATTGTTATCCATATTCATTTCCATGTACTCATTAAAATGTCCTTTAAAAATGTACTGTAAATTTTAAAAAAAAAAATAAAAACTTTTTTCCCAACCCTACTGGCAGTTGCCATGCCCACCGGATATCGAGATGGATATTTGTCTATTATGGCTGCACAACCACGTTTTAACTCATTCACCCAATCATAAAGTTTCAAACATGAGAGCAAATGTGTGATGAACTTGATCCAGCTTAGCTTTGATCTCTTTTGTTGTATTAAGCCTTAAAAGGTTTTAATCACTGCTTGAAACTCACTTTTGTCTATTTTTCTGAATAAACACAAAAGGCTAATGCTTCAACAGACAGTAAAAAAAAACAGGTAGTGTGGAACTGAAACTTCAACACCGAAACTCGTGAGTAATGATGCTCACTAAACACAACCAATTCCGCTGCTACGAGTGCCAACTCTTGGATTTTCTAAAGACTTATTGAACAATACTCCAGTCTTCATTAGTAAGCAATACATGAAGAAATTGTTAAAAATCAACAACAAGCAAAAATTAAGATTTTGATTGAAAGAAAATCTAAAATTGTAAAGTCAACATATTTTTTAAATGATTATCAATATAATTAAGCAATTATAGTTAAATTATTTCATTTAAAAAATTGGCAGACTTACCAGATCTTTGAGACATTTCATTAGCGAAATCTCTTCTGGAATGGACACTAAACGATTGTTTCGAAGTATTAACACTTGTAAAGGAAGATGGCAGAGAACTAAAGGAATGACAGTGAGCTGATTTCGACTAAAGAAAAGAATACACACATTTACATTTTATCCCAGATTCAAACAATGATTTTACATCATATAAGGGAATAAAAAATATAGAATTGTTCAAAACAGATTTATACAATCAACTAGCCATACCTCAACTGCTCTACTTTGTAACAAGCACTAGAAAAATAGAGGAGGGCGGTGTGACCCTCTGGATACTTGTTATTAAGTAATTCCAAATAATTTAATCATGATTCATGCTCATAAATTTGCTCATTTAATCATATTTGTATTAGTCTCATAGGAATGTAAGTATTGAATCTTTTATCTAGAATTCTAAAATAGGTTAATGTGAACCCTTAAATATTTTACAATGAAAACGGACATTTTATTTTTCCTACTGGCTGTAACACAACTAAATGCCATTTAGTCTAGTTTGAGATCTCTCTTTTCTAACAACTGTTTTGAATTAAAAACACTAAACAGTGGCGGTTAATGGCTAGCTAGACAATAATGGGGCATGCTAGGCACAAATGAGATATATGCAGCTGAGCTCAAAATGAGAATTTGATGGTCAAGGGGAAGAGTCCATTAGGTTTTTACAAAATTCATACTAAAATGAAAACGTTGAACACAAACACATTTATAATTGATACATACATTTAGTGCATGTCCATCAGAACTAGAACAAGTTAAAATCTCAAACTTTTCCTATTATAATTGAATCTTTTATTTTGAAAAGGTATCAAATCTTAAAAATTTTTTTTTTCGGGAGATAGAAAAAGGGCTTATGAAAAGTTAGAAAACTTTAAGGGTTTGATCTTTTACTATTTTATTTTAGTAGGTGATAGCAATGCAATATTGGTAAATTATTATGCCATAAAAATTAAAAAATTCATACTGAGAGTTCTTTCTTTTTCAAAACGAAGATGTTACCTTTTCAAAAAAAATGATTCAATTAAGGATGAATAATTTAAACAAAAACAGACTAAACCTTAAATTTAAATAAGCTAGGGACTGTAATTTTATTATGGCATCTGGCACGGAACGTATCACATTGTTGTAACAATCCAGCTCTTCCAGCAAAGTATAACAGCATACTTCTTCTGGTAGCTCACTAAGGCGATTCTTGGAAAGGTCTGGAAACATAAAAGTGAATAATGTAGACAGTATACATGTAGACACACACATATATATGTACGAATTTGTATTTAATTAGATTTTATAAATTATCGAGTCTGTCTAATTATGTAACAGGTGTTCATAGTCAATTTAATTTCAATCAAAAAATTATAAATAAATTTAAATGGAAAAAAAACTAGCACTACTAGCCCATGGAAAGAAGACTTGCAGCAAAATATCTATTACAATGAAATAATGTTTAAATTAATAAAAACTTATTTAAAATGTTGAAAAATGTAAAACAATATGAATAGACATAGCATATGCACACTAAGAGGTGCTGGTAAAGATCAAAGTAAGAAAACAAGATAGTTTTTGCAATAGAACATAAAATATAGGAAAGAATACATACCAACTTTCACAACATCAGATAAATCGTATTTACACGCAATTTTGGGAAAATCTTTCAGTTTACGAGAATTCAGTTTTAATTCACCTCTCAACTGAGCGTCTTCTAAAACTCGTTCTATATTTCTCATAGAAACTCCAGGACTGCTTAATATTGAGTTCATTACAGCCATGTTTGCAATAAAAATAAATCATTTCTTTTCACACTTATTTTTTTATTATAAGACACAAAAAGAAAATTAGAAAAGCCCATTTATTTTTAAGATATATATGAATGGTTTGAACATTTTGTGGTTTAAACAAGTATTGCTGAAACACAAGCGATTCTTTAATTCCAAGCAATTTAAGCCATGATATATGTCAACGGCGTATTTGCAGCCTTTACCTTAATCAAAAAATTGCTCAGATGACCACTTTCGAAAAAACAAATAGGCCTAGATTGCCAATAATAAAACTACTCTTTAGGGAAAAAACTTTCTAAAATTGGCATTGATTTGTTTCAGTTTCACAACTCTTTACAACAAATGAGAAACAATGAGACAGAACGAAGAACAATCCTCTATACAATAGTTCCTTTCATCCATATTCCATAGCTAGCTTCAAAGCCGGAGGGCGGAGGGAAGGGCAATACAATTTGATTAATCGGCGCCTTCGGTAAATGTAACCAATCGAGACCGTGAAACTAGTGTTAACCGAATAGAGCGGTCGGAGGTTAGCCCTTCTTTTCCAAACGCCTTTCCTACGGGAGTGGAATCCGTTTCGAGTCGTCATCAAAATTATTCGAGGATTTTTTTGTTCATCATTATATGGATGATTCAAAGTAGAAAGAACAAATTAATTTGACAAATAAAGAAATAATTTAATTTCATAAAAACTTATTAATTTGAAACAAACTATCAAAGTCCAAACATTTAATGTATACGTACCAAGATTTATGTAATACATGGATTCAGCTAACAAATTTATGTTTTACTTTTTTAAGAAATATTAGTATGGGTGACTTAAAAATTCTAAACATTCACTTTATTTTTCAAAAAGTTTTTATTAACTGTAAAAATTTTTTTTAACTTTTGATTCATATGAATCAAAAGTTTAAAAAAAGTAATATATATTACAAATACGTACATCACAAGTTGGTTAATGTGGCTAACTTCAAATCATGTTGTTTATGAACAACACAATGAATTATTCTGAACTATATTATATGAACGAGTACGTAAATATCAGTTAATCCCACATTCTTGTGATATTTCATATTTTTCTTTCATTCTAACCAACTCCTTAATTATATTTTTTCCTTTAACATGTCTAAATCTTAAATCATTCATTTTCGCTACTTACTTTTACCCAAGGCCGTATCCAGAGGGGGGAGGGGAGGGGGCACGGGCCCAGGCCTCCTGAAATCCCAAAGTTTTTCAAAATGTATTATATACTCCTCCCAGAAACTTTCCTCAACATAAGAATTTCAAAGTCAGCCCCCCCCCCCGAAAAAAATTCCAGGCTACGGCCTTGCTTTTACCTCATAAAAGAAAAAGAAAACATATCAATTTTGCTGAAAAATTTAATAATTACAATATACCTTTTTTAAAACACTGTAGAACTTGAAAAACAAAACTTAATAGTGAGTGTTTAAATGTGCTAGAAGGAGGGGGGGGAATTTCGGTGGGTGTAACGCCTGCAAAACAAACGCTATGGTAAAAACGTTGTGGTAAACACCTGCCGCAGACGAACTTAATATTCCGTTGCCACACTGTGTGTAAGGTCATTAGATTCCATCTTTCCAATACCACTCTAGTTACCTTATAGGACTCAATGGACTGCCTCTGTAACCGCTAAATTCTAGCGCAAGCGCAGATCAGAATGAAATTCTCTTCTAAAGTGTAACGTGCTCCTCCTATAGAAAACCTTAGCAAACATGGCTGTTGGTAAAAATAAGGGTCTTGCTAAAGGAGGAAAGAAAGGTGTGAAAAAGAAGGTGTAAGTATAAAATATTTTGATCTACGTCTACTTTTTCGATGTAGCTGCTAAAATTTGACTTCATTTTTTGCTGAAGTTGTTTATATGAACAGATGTATCTAGATCGACGCTTCGAGCGTCTTAGAGCGGTGTTTTGGTAATCTTATAGATTTTACTACATTTTAGTGTTGATCCATTTACCCGTAAAGATTGGTACGATGTCAAAGCCCCAGCCATGTTCAGCGTTCGTAACGTGGGAAAAACTCTTGTTAATAGGACTCAAGGCACAAGTAAGTAGTTTCAATTATTCACCAATGGTTTTGTTTGTTCCGCGTTTTTATCATCTTTTAACGCATAAAGTTCTGTATGTATTAAAATGTAAAACCTATTAAGTCAAACAAAAAGTTAATTTTATTTCCCTATTTATCATTTTTAAATCGATCATTTTTAGTCGATCTTCTAGTAAAATGTGCGTACGTTTTTTCTGCACTAATACATACAGTAATACCTCTGATAGTTCTGTGCACTGTTTTTTAATGTCTTTCAAGAGGCTGTAAAAGATAATACGCTAAGTCTGTTCAGGTATAAATTTTTTGATCATGTATTATCTCTTGTATAATTATATCTGTTATATATCTCTTCTATGATCAAGTATAAGTACCAAAGAATACTCATTGTGTTTACCTTGTTTAATTAGTTTCAAATGTTTGCATGTTTGTCGTGTTTTTTCGGGTAATTGCCATAAATAGCAGGTGAATTGATTGCAAACAAATTATTAGTCTTGTCCCATGCATCATTTTTATTTGTCCTGTGCCCATAGAATATGCATAATTAAAGCATATGTAAAAGCTCTGTGCAAAAGAATAGCCCTTGTTAAAAAAACTTTTTTTTTTCTACGTTTGTTAAGTGTGCCACAAGCCCCTGACATTGAGCTCAATATCCCCTTTACTAGTAAAAGAAGGTTGCTTGTGTGATGAGCACAAACAGGAGCCAGTACTCTGTTTAAAGTTATCGCCATTTGATATCCTTTTTTTTTACTTGATTAGTTTTGTTCTTACATGCTTGCAAACAGTCCATGTTATAAAACTTATTTCTACTTATAAAATTTATATTGTTAATGAACAATAAATTGAGGTTTCTCTAGACTGAATATATTGCTGTAATCAGGGATGACAGTAGACTTGGGCCTTGGGACCCCAAACTTCCTAATTTCCGGTCCCTTTTTCCAAGAAGCGGGTTCCTACGCAAAAAATAGCATATCGGGGTTTTAAAGACATAATTAAAAATTAAACGTTTATGAGAAGAAATTTTTTCCAGTGCAGTCGGCGATTGGTTCAGTAACAATTCGACCAAAAATAAAACATCCTATATTTAAAAGCCAAAATTCAAATGATTGATTTTTGACCAAATGCCAGATTCGCGAATTTTCCGCAATGTCAATTACATTTTTTAAATAGTGAATGCACTAAGGCTGTAATACTCGTTGGCTCGCAAACTGCCTTTTTGAAGCATGGGTAGTCCTTGCTCCAGATGTCTCTTTAGCTCCGTAGGTAGGAACTTCGCGTTTGAGGGGGTCACATCCTATGAAGTGGGTCTTAGTTATAAGCTTTTCAACTATCTGGTGTTCATGAAGAAGAGCGCTGAAGTAGCATTATTGTTTGACAGAAATGAAAACCTATTGAATTGAAACAGCACAATATAAACAGCAGTATTCGGTATTTTCACCTAAAAGAAATTTGTGGAAAAGGTGAGGTGCTTATCGACTGGAGGTTTGGTATTTTACGATAAACTTTAAATTGTGCAGGTGTTGATTGCTCTCATATATCACAACACAAAAATATGCTAATTCAAATTACAGGGTTGCCACAGGTGACTAAAAAGCAACTATCTGCAACTATTTTCAGCATCGGGCGACTATGGCAACTATTTTTGTCGAAATCGGGCAAAAAAGATACTAATTTTACTATTACTAACAAGGGAGGAGTACGAAGTGTTAATCGCCAATATGGAAGTGTCATACATCGTTGGATAGGTCTCACCGAGCATAGTTCACGTATGCAGTATTTCGCTTGAATGGGCCTCCTAGGTGGCGCTGTGATCGATTTAGTCATACATAGGATGAAAATGTATACGCAGTTATTTCCCTTTTTACATTATTATTTTTATTCCACAAATTAAAGAGATTACTTCAAGATTAAAAATCGTCTGCTTCTAAAGATTTTCTTTTATATGAATTAATTTGTATATCAGAGACAGTATATTTGTCTGTGTACCTGGAAGCAGACGATTAAAATCGTCTGCCATCTTGGCGTTAAGAAATTTTCCCCTATGTAACACTAAATCGATCACAGCGCCACCTAGGCGGCCCATTCAAGCGAAATACTGCACACGTGAACTATGCTCGGTGAGACCTATCCAACGATGTATGACCCTTCCATATTGGCGATTAGCACTTCGTACCCCTCCCTTGTAAGAGGCGACTATTAGGAGACTTTTTTTTTTTTTTGCCTCTCTTGAAATTATTTTATTCAAATGTACCAAAAAATATTTTCTTTTATTTCACGGAAAATCGTGCCGTAATTTTTCAAACTTCCATCTTGGCCCAAGCGACTGCCTATACTTCATATTGACCTTGAAGCACCTGCCAATAGAGCCGACACTGCTGCCAATGAAAGGGGTTAGTTTGTTTTCATAGGTGATTTGGTATTCAACACAAGCTGAGCTGTGTGCGCACGATATGCATTTCAATATCGCGATATGCGCCTTTTCTACTTATTTTTCGGTAACCCTCACGTTTTCTCTGTGGCAGTGGTTCCTGACCACAACATCCACGATGTTGCGCGGCGAAGGATTGCAACGATATGTCCGAAACACAAAATCATCACATCGACAGACACATGTTTTTGCGGTATTTTTGGAAAGTACGAATTTCGTTTCCTCAAAAATCCCTTCTTTCTTTCAGTGAAAAGTTTTGAAAGTAGCCTAGCCTGCCAACTTTTACAAACTACAAGTAAAATTTATGCTTTTTTCTGTTTTTCGCTCTTTCCAGACTCGGTCTTGATTTTGTCACGCCCACCTGAAAAATTCGGCTGAAAAAATAAAATAATTTTTTTACAAAATTCTTGGAAGTTTTAGTGGTCATTGAAGTTAATTACAAAAATTAAATATTTCAGCCTTGTTAATAATCTAGTTTAAAAAATATTGTTTCCAAAAATGTTATTTTTTTCTTTGCCATGTAAAATTGAGTTTTTAAAATTTTTGATTGTCTATTGGGTGATTTTTTTTCCAACATTATAAAACAATTGTTAAATTTAAGAGAAAAAGTAAACCTAATGTTTTTGATAGTGCCTCCTCTTGGTCTTAGGATTTTCTTAATCGAGTAGCTCAATATGTGTTTAAATCTCAAGTATGTTTATTTTATATTAATAATTTTGCTCTTCTCATATTACAATCTTTTTTTTCCACTTCATTCCTTATTCATTGATATTTTCAATCTTTGGTAGATATGAAATAGTTATTTCAGTTTAAAAAGTTAATGCTCGGAAACGTGTTTATTTTTAAAAATTGCAATTAATTCTTATAAATTACACTGAACTCATAGCAACTCTTTCTGTATAAATATAAGATTCGAATGTAATAAGTAAGTACCCATCACTGAACAAGTTAATTAAGGCTTGTTTGTCATTGAGCCATGGATACTATTTAGGCTACTATTTTCAAGCTTTTATCCTACTAAAGCAACTATTTTTGTTCCATTTCTTCTGTGGCAGCCCTGAAATTACATTAGGTTGCTAGAAATGTCTTTGAATTGGTGATTTTCTTTAAAAATCTGATTTAAACCATATACACCCTGTTTGTGATTTGAAGTGCTTTCTTAAAAACTTAATTGTTGTATTTTTCTTTTAATAGAAATTGCCTCAGAAGGTTTAAAAGGCAGAGTATTTGAAATCTCTCTGGCTGATCTTCAAAATGACGAAATCGCTTTCCGCAAGTTTAAGTTAATTGCTGAAGAAGTCCAAGGCCGCAATATACTAACAAATTTCCATGGAATGGATTTAACAACAGATAAATTAAGATCCATGGTTAAAAAGTGGCAGACTCTTATTGAAGCTAATGTTGATGTCAAGACATCTGATGGTTACCTATTAAGAATGTTTTGCATTGGCTTTACTAAAAAATGGGCAACACAAGTTAAGAAAACATGTTATGCACAACATGCTCAAGTAAGTCTTTCTTTAATATGTAATAATAATGCAATAAGTTCTATGCATTTGGTAAATTACAATGCAGTGTAAGTCCAACTTAACAATTGACTATGAACTTTTAATTACTGTCAATAAATCAAGGGTATTTTTTAATCGGGGATGTGCATCAAATTCAATCCCCATTCAATTATTATTGACATCTTAATGTCTTAATTTGTTTTATATGCATACAGGGGCCTGTTTAGGAGAGTTTACAGGTGTTGACGAACTTTCCGATATAGGTGAAAACTAGGAAACTTGGTTAGGTAACCAGTGGTCGATATTTAGTTTTCGAAAAATGGACTTAAGATACTATAGCATATACCTGATGTTGGATCAGGGATATGCTGAAGCACCCTTTTTTTAACGCAGAAATGTTTTAAGCTTCTGTACTCTGCAACAATCTATGAGACAATAAGGAGCCTTATTTTAATCCCATACATACAAAATAAGATGTCAGGCCGAGGTGTTTAGATGCTCTTTTTTCCCCTCCAAATGGGAACATTTCATAGTGCTTAATTTAGCTTTAGAAATGATCCTTAACATCAGTAATTTTTATAATAAAAATCAGTTTTTTTAATTAGTGAAACGATAGGTTAAATGTAGAAAAATGTTATATTTCTGACTTTATTTTGCAGGTTAAACTTATTAGGAAAAAAATGACAGAAACAATGGTTAGAGAAGTTTCTTCATCCGATCTTAAAGAAGTTGTAAATAAATTGTGAGTATTTCTGAATGTTTTGCATATTTTTGTCATCACTTTTCTAAAGTGCAATAAATTTACACAATGCATACATCATTCTTTTTAAACCTGGGAGGCATTACTTGACTTCCTATATGAGGACATATATGGGCCATTCTCCAGAAAGGTGTTATTTTGCATTCATACATTTTCATTTTTTCAACTTTTCACTAGGAGTGCAATTTGTCCATTTTTAAAGGCAAGATACGTAATTTTGTTGAACTACCAAAGTCTGCAAAACATCTACATTTACTTTGGAGATATAAAGATTTAAATTCATAAATTTGACAAAAAGTATCATTACCATCCTATGCCATAAATCCTGCAGAAATTCTATAAATATGATTTTTATAAATTGTTTTATAGTTTATAAGATACTAGTAATATTCTAATGGGGAAAAAAACTTAAATAATAATTTTAAACTTTTTCTTGTTCAAATTAATTTTGAATGTCTGTTTATTACCTTTTTAAAAAATATACTATGCAACTCTTTCATTTTTTCCTAGTTAACTGAAGTCTTATACTTCCATTTATACTTATTTCCTATAATACTAATAAAATTAAAAATTTTAAGAGCATGAATTAAAAAATTCAAGCATGAATAGTTGGAGGACGAGCAATTGAACTGCAGGGATGGTAATGACTAAATAAACTATCTGTTACTTAACCATTAACAATAAATAGAAACTATTAGATAAACTACAAATCAAAATTAAGGCTTAAATGAAGAATATCAAAATTTGCATTAAAGCTATGATCAATAATTATTATAAGTAAATTGAAACCTAAAGTAAATTAAGGATCAAACACTATGTTCTTTTTTTGTACGTGAAATCTTAATGAAAAAAAAACATAATAAAATGTTCTAAAAAACAGAAACTTATTGAAATTTATTCATCATTTTTCTTCAACAATGGAAGGAGATCATTAGATAAAATATAAACTAAAGTGAAGAAAAACAGAACTTGTAATAAACTTAATCTATTATTACAGGTGAATTAAAAATTAAATGAAATTATTGTTAAAATAAAATATGGTCAGAAAACAAATTATTACAAAAATTTTAAATCATCTAAAATCAAAATTAAAACTACACAAAGCTAAAGTATGAATAATTTCTTAAAATCTTTTTAATGAGGTTCTATTAAACTTAAACAAAAAAGTATCCTAAGTTATTAAAAAAGTAATTTTCTAACAATCAAACATCTAAAGAATGATTAACAATGCTTTACACTAAATTCAAATTTAGATTGTAAAATTGAAAATGCACCACAGTATCATTACCATCATCAGTCTGTCATTACCATCCACATGTCATAGCTTGTAAGCTGGACGGTAATGACATGTATGGTAATGATACTGAACACTATTTTTCCTTACAGAATACAAAATATCGCTCCTTTTATAAAAGTTTTACTTATTTAAAATAAAGATTCACCTGACATGAGCATTAGGGTGGTGCTTATTTTTCGAAGTTTTAAATTTTCAACCTCTTACCCTCTAAATTTGTTCCATTATACCAAAAAATGATTATGATAAAATTTTATCACCAGCAAACAATATTTAGAGGTAGCTCAAATAGGGTAAAGTTTCATTATTGAACGAGATTTTGTGATTTTTTTGAACTTTTGAGCAAGATAAAAACTATGATTTGTAATTATGTTTAATTTATGTAATTATATTAAAAAGCAACTTCTATATGAATAAGTAAAAATTAAACATTTGCAAATTGCATAGCTATAATAACTTGGCTCTCTTAATAAAATATACAGTATTCAAGTCTACCTCATAGGTGGCAACAACTGCTTAAATGAGTGATCCAAACTTATGGAGCCACTGTGCAATAATGCCTTTTCTAAATTTTACTGTGCGTTATTCTCCCCCCCCTCCTCCCCATAGTAAAGAAAGACAGGTCAAAAAAGTAAGAGACTTTTCAATTCTCGGTTATTTATTTGTATATGCCAGAACGAGACAAGAGGGCTACTATATTGGCAGTTACTGCTTTTTCACGGATTTTTACCAAAAAAATATTCTCCATTTTCCTTCTGAACCATAAACTTTCAATGCAAATATTGACGAAATATGGAAAATCCACCAATAGTTGTTGGTGTAATTATGCGCAGATTAACCAACCGAGTAAGACAGCGATCTACCAAAGATTTCCTCGTTTGTTAATGGTAGCTGGCAATTTACGGTTTGATAACGGCTGGTCTAAACTACAAGTAAGGAACAATTTTGCTCTGAAATGACTTGGCAGGTGGTGAAAAGGTCACACAAATAAAATTCGAGAGCATTAGACATGAAAAAAAAAACTAAATATTGCTTCAATAACACTATTGAATCCCAACTGCATTATATCTAATTGAATTAGACCAAACAAAATATTTATATGACTATTATGCAGTTTTTATAATATAGATGCTGCTTGATTTCAAGGCATTGCAATGAGCATGCTAGATAGTTGCAATGTAATTTGTAAAAGACGAGTAAGGCGTTTAAAGTTTCGAGTTTGATGAATTGGGTAGATCTGAATCTCTGAGCCACTTCTTTTTAGGGCAGCAGTAACAATAAAAACTGCTGAAGCTAAAGGAAGAAAATAACCTTCAATTCATTTGTGTGTTCTTTTTAGTACTAATATTATCTGGTAATGGCATGCCGCCTAATATATGCTATCCTGTGTATTGCTGCTAGCCTGTGTATGTTACACATATGATATCAGCTAGCCCCAAGCAGCAAATTTAATGTGCCTCCTTTCAAAGCCAAATGGTTCCCCACCCATGGTTTAGACCAGTAAGTCATCAAACCGTAAAATGCTAGCTACAAGTAACTTGCAAGGAAATCTTTAGTAGATAGCAGTGGTACTCATGTGGTTAATTTGCACATAATTACACCAATAACTGTTGATTTTCCATATTTAGTTAATATTTGCATTGATAGTTCATGGCTCAGGCAGAAAATAAAGAATATTTTGCTGGCATAAATATATAGTACATGAAAGAGATAGCTGTTCGCTCGCATATGTAAATAACTGAGAATTGAAAAGTTTATAACTTTTTTTGTCCTGGTTTCTTTCTTTCTTTTCTATTGGGGAGGGAAAAGGGGTGGGAATATATCATAGTGAAATGTGGAAAAGGTGCAGTTGCTCAGTGACTCCATAAGTTTTAAAATTCACTTCATTTCATTCACTCAATTTCATTGGTGATCACTGGTTTAGACAGTTATTGCCAGCTATGAGATACACTGGAATACTGTATTTTTTATTAAGAAAACTATTTCATTATAGCTATACAATTTACAAATGTTTAATATTTACTGATTCATAGATAAGTTACTTTTTAATATTATTTGAATAAATTAAACATAATTGCAAATCATATTTTGTATCTTGCTTAAAAATTCAAAAAATCGTAAAATCTTGTTCATTTATGAAACTTTCCCCTCTTTGAGCTACCTCTAAATATTGTTTCCTGGTGACAAAATTTTATCATAATCATTTTTTGGTTTAATGGAACAAATTTAGAGGGTAAGAGGTTGAAAATTTAAAACTTCTAAAAATAAGCACCACCCTAATGAGCATATAAAGAACAAAAATGCTCAATGCTGCTTAAAGTAACTCATAATACATAAGGATGGCAATTACAGCAATAATTTTTTTTTCTCACATGCCGTGTCAGTCAGTACACTAAAACAGAATGCTTAGAGACTTCCACACATAAAATTCTTACTTCACCCACAAATCTAAGCTGACTGTTACTAAGATAGAATGTTATTTGAATAACCAGGGACACTTAGTGGTCATGAATGCCTGTAAAAACCCTAGGATGGTAATGATGCAGAATGCTGGGGACAGGTTATAACTAGTGCAGAAATATTTTTTAATTGCAATCAAACAAAAAAGGAAACTCTATTTCAAAACTGAATACTTGAGGCATTACAAAAACCTATTTTAAAGATGTATTTTAGTTCTTTTTAATATGTAGGCAGACCTTTAAAGACAAAAATTCTAGTGAGGGACAGTGGATGGTAATGACATTTTAGCATTTTTAGTAAGTCTTGAGAAAAACCTACGCTACTTGGCTCAGTTAAATGCTTGTTCTTTAGGGGGATACAGATAAATAACAACAATAAAAAAAATGTAAAACACTTTTCTGAAGTTGCTGTGAACATGGGACAGCAAATTGCACCTTTTTAGAGAATGACCCATATATGACTTCAATTAAAAATTGTGACCCTTTGCCTCCCATTCAGAGTGCCACTTGAACAAGAGGGGTCTGGTATTCAGAATTTAATGTTGTATAAATAAAATATTGTTGCAATATTTTTGTATATTTTCGACTTTTACAGAGGCTTACAATAAAATGTTTGTAGTATTATATACAGTAAGCATAAAAGTTTGGTCTCAATCGGAAGTATTTAAGTAATTTAATGTTCATTTGAAAAGAATTTCACGGTATTTGGGACTTTATGTAACAAAACATGCATATACAGGTCATTTTCATATTTTGTTTCCTTTCCAAAAAAAATTTTCAAGAAAAAAATAAATATTAACAAAAGTTAATGTATTTTAAGTGAATTAAAAATAATTAGTTGCACACATTGTATTTTAATTTTATGTGATATTAAAATGCCGAGTTTGTAAGAGTATTTACATAAGAATTTCATAAGGTTTCAAAAATCGGCTTACTTTGAAGAGACTCTCGTCTCCTAAGCTTAAAACATAGTACAGTAAACTCTCGATTATCCGCTTTGCGGATTATCCGCGCAATCGTTTTCACTTAATTTTTTTTTTCTGCGATGATGTACTGGATGTACAAAAATGTATCCATTTTAAATTAACAGATGCAAAATCTAATTTTAGAAATTCTTATTTCTTTTCTCCCCCCCCCCCCCTTTCTGTGCCATCAAGCCTTCGAAGGTCACCAAAACCTGACTAGTAGTTGAAGTTAATAATAACTACTAATAAAACACTTAGAGGAAAAGGGTGATGCATTCTTTTGAGACAAAATGTTATTGAAAAAACTTCAGTTATAAATCAAGATAGTTTTAAAATGAAAAAGCAAAAACAACTAACAGACTTTTTTGTAAGAATTTAATGCATGTACTAGTACTATATTGTGGTTATTAAAAAAATTTAAATATATGAGAGAAAGAGAAGGGTGTGTATTATTTTAATTTTTTAGCTTTTAAATACATTTTTTACGTACACTGTTATCGTTTTTGGCTATAGTTTAAATGTATGTGCGAGTGTTATGGATTTTTTTTTAGCTATTGTATACACTAGTATCGCTTTTAACCCATTTTGCGGATTATCCGCGAAATTCGCTTATCCGCGGTTACCTTGCCACCCTATTCTGCGGATAATCAGAAGTTTACTGTATTCCATACTTGCCAAGTCCACTGTTTTTAACGGGAGACTCCCATTTTTGGCGACAGTCTCCCCGATCTGTTTACACAATTTTCTCCCGTTTTTTTTTGTAATTTTCGCTTTAAAATAAATCAATGAAACTTCAATATCCTTTTACTCAATAGACGGCGCTCGTAATCGCAGTTACTGGCCTAGTAATTTTCATGTGATTTTGCCGAAATTCCGTATTTTTGGTATTTTTGAAAAATTAAAATTTCGGTTCCGCGAGTATTCGTAATTTTGGAATTTTTTTCTTCTTTAACCCTTTCGGGACGGGCGCCGCAGTCAGCGAGCTGCAGCCACCAGCCGGGGTTCTACCAGAATACATTGTCACTTGCGGACGGGCAATTTGCGCTGCTAAGCCTAACTTTGGAAAAAAATTCATAAAAAATTACCTTTTTATTCATTTGCTTCAAAATTTGGTACATTATAAGATAAACTTGTTGTCAGCCATCAGGATTAATTTTAAAACTTCATTTATAATATTTTCCATAAAAATTCTATAAAATAAAGTTAGAACGATGACATTTTTGACTTACAAAAAGTTATGTACAAAAATATCCCCCAGAAAAAAATTCACAGAATTTAGTTTCCACGCAGCATACAGATACAAATAAAATAACACAAACAGGGTTGCCACAGGCGACTAAAAAGCAACTATTTTCAGCATCAGGCGACTATGGCAACTATTTTCTTCGAAATCGGGCGAAAAAGCAACTAATTTTTCCAAGAGGCAACTATTAGGCGACTTTTTTTTTTATTTTGCCATAATTTTTCAAACTTCCATCTTGGCTTAAGCGACTGCCTACACTTCATATTGACCTTGAAGCAATTGCCAATGAAGCTGACACTGTTGCCAATGAAAGGGGTTAGTTTGCTTTTTTCATGGGTGATTTGGTATAGTCAACACAGAAGCTGTGCCGTGTGCACGCGATATGCATTTCAATATTGCGATATGCGCCTTTTCTCTTTATTTTTCTGTAACCCTTACCTTTTCTTTTGAACACTGGCAACCAATGGCAGTGGTGCTTGACCACAATATCCAAGGTGTTGCACGGCGAAGGATTGCAATGATATGTCCGAAGCACCCAATCATCAAATAGACGGACATGTGTTTTTTTCTGTATTTTTGGAAAGTAAGAATTTCGTTTCCACGAAAATCCCTTCTTTCTTCTCAATGAAAAGTTTTGAAAGTAGCCTAGCCTGCCAACTTTTACAAACTACGAGCAAAATTTACTCATTTTTTCTGTTTTTCGCTCTTTAAAGGCTTGGTCTTGTTTTTTTACGCATTTCAAAATCAGATTGCATTGGCTTCGGAAAAACTTCCTAGTGCTCATTTACTATCAGATTCTGCATCTTGGAGCTCAATAACTTTGAACTTACCATAATTTTAAATCTTTGTTACATTTCAACTTCTGTAGTACAAACTTGCACAGGTGTCATTTTGTCACGCCCACTTGAAAAATTCGGTCGAAAATAAAATAATTTCTGTCAAAATTCTTGTAAGTTTTAGTGATCATACAAGTTAATTACAAGAATCAAATATTTCATTCAGCCTAGTTAATAATCTAGTTTTAAAAAATATGTTTTTCCAAAAATGTTTTTTTTTCTTTGCCATGTAAGTTCAAATTGATTTTTTAAAAATTTTTGATCATCTCTAGCAATTGTCTATTGGGTAATTTTTCCAATATTATAAAATAATTGTTAAATTTGTGATAAAAAGTAAACTTAATGTTTTTGATATTGTCTCCTCTTGGTCTTAGAATTTCATTAATCAAGTAGCTCAATATTATACACGTGTCTAAATAAGAGATCAGCTATTGTGTGTTTAAATCTCAAGTATGTTTATTTTCTATTAATAACCTTGCTCTTCTCTCTCATATTGCAATCTTTTTTTTTTACTTCACTCCTTATTCATTGATATTTTTAATCTTTGGCAAGTCTGAAATAGTTATTTCAGTTTAAAAAGTTAATGTTCGGAAACGTGTTTATTTCATATAAAAACGCAATTGCTTTTTTATAAATTACACTGTATTCATAGCAACTCTTTATGTAGAAATATACGATCCGAATGTAATGAGTAAGTACCCATCACTGAACAAGTTAATTAAGACTTATTTGTCATTGAGCTGTGGCTACTATTTAGGCTACTATTTTCGTGCTTTTATGCTACTAAAGCAACTATTTTTGTTCCATTTCTTCTGTGGCAACCCTGCACAAATTATTTTATTGCTAAAAATTATCCCTGCTTTTGCGGGATGTAGAATGCTGCATAAATCTGTGTCTGGTATGTCAGTATCAGAGTCACTTTCACCTTCCAGTTCCCTTTGAAATATCAAAACTATCATCACTATCTCAGAATGAATTATTCACTAAATGGGTGTATTTCTCTTTTTTTAAATATAGTTTTCTCTTTGCCGTTTTAATAATAAAGCATTTGCCAAATGATACAAGAAAATTTCCTCTGAGCGCTAGCCAAATCCGACTATAGATGAAGACAAGGAAGCAAACCACTGAATATCTATATATCGACAAAAAAAGAAATAAAAGTGCTTGGAATGATTCGAATCATTTGCATGTGTTTATATCAGCTAATCCAGTTACAGCACCAGCTTGTTTATTTTCATTACTCATTGCCGCTGCTGCTCTCTCATAAATCTTTCCCTCCAACCCGAACCAAGGAAAAAAGAATTTAAAAAAAGCTATGAAAATGAAGGTCAACATTCTCCAGTCTCAACATATTACACCAAAACAGTCATAGGGCCCCATCTAGTATCAAAGAAAAATACTAATATTTCATTCCATCTGAAATCCCGTATACGGTACACCCGTCCTCAAGACTATTAGAACAGTGAGACTTATTCGTCACACCCGGCTGTGAGGTGGCGCTCTCTGGCGGTTCGTATACGTCACACCCGTCCCGAAAGGGTTAAATGAGAAAATCTTTTAAGTAGCATGCGTAGATACTTGCTTTACGAAACTTTTACAAATTAGCAGTAAAACTTCCGCATTTTGTTTTTTCATACGCATTCCAGGGTAAGTCCCGATTTTTTTTTTTTAAATCCGATTGCATCCGCTTCAGTAAAAGTCCCTAGTTCTTGTGTACTATCTCATTCCATCTCTTGTTTACCATTATTTTTATGATTTTTTACCATTTAGCCTGTGTAGCAGAGGATTTGCCAATTTTGCCACATCCGCTCGAAATTTCAGTGAAAAATTTTAGGCTTTTTTAAACATTTTAGTGATTATATTAGTTAGTTATAACAATAAAAATTGCATCCTTATTAATAATCTTGTTTTAAAAATATATTTTGCATAGAATTAAATTAGTTTTTTTTTTTTTCTTCAACTTAGGGTTTGGGTTTTTTCTTTTTTTGGGAGTCATGTATTGTTACAAAATAGATAAAGAACATTTCTTCCTGTTTTTATTCAATATATAACTAAAAAATGGCTAAATAAAAAAATATTTTTGGTGGGGATAATTTACTTGTTAAGTGCACACCAGATGTGGTCATGATATTTTGTTTGAATTGTTGTGGTGTAGATGTAAGCTAGTAAGTATTTGGGAAAACTGACTTTTTTATAATCTAACTAAATGTAATTCTTGGGATTTTGGGCATTCCGCACAGTAATGCCTTTTTTGTAAAGTGAAACCAAGTTTCGTCCAATGCTGTCAAATGAAAATCTAGCGAACATCCTATTGCTCATAAAAAATAGTTTTGCTGGAAAATGTTTCGATCAAACATTTGATGATAAAATTTTATCAAATACTGCTGTAATGAACATTAATATTTTTTTTATTTGTAAGTCAGTTTAATTGTTCATTTTGTGTGGGGGTGCAGTTATTTACGTAATTTTTTTGATTAAAAATTCTGAAGTTATATAGTATATTTATATCTAATAAAACATAATTAATGTTTTATTAAATATAAATAATACTTAGTTTAAATTGCTGGTAAGAGAAGAATATGCATAATTACATTTACTAATTAACTCTAAATACAAAATTTTTACATTTTAAATGTATACACATTTACTATTATTACAGATATAATATAAATAGTTGATAATTTCTTAGATTTTTTCTGATTTACTATTTTGTTATATCAGTTGGTTATTATAAACATCAACTTAATTGCAGAATATGGTGTTAATATTACAAATCATGCTTCCTATTTGCAATAACAATGAAAAATATCTGCTTTTCTGGTTCCACTAGGACAAAGCAAAAATTAAAACCTTAAGTGGTGGTATTAGATTTTAGAAATTCACAATAAGTTGAAATTGTTTGAAACTAAGAATATTTCAAGACATGAAGTATAATATATTATACATTTATTTATTGGGCATTCAGTTGTAAAGCACCAGCGGAAGCTTCAGTGCTTGGCGCTTCGGACCATCACTACTAAATATTTTCCCTTTTTTTAGGATTCCAGACAGCATTGGCAGAGACATTGAAAAAGCATGTCAAGGTATCTATCCTCTTCATGATGTTATGATCAGGAAAGTCAAAGTTCTAAAGAAGCCTAAATTTGATGGTATATATTTATATTTTTTTCACCTTTTCTTAGACTTACAAGTGCTTTAATTAAACTCATTTTGTTACAACTTTTTATATGTTCTTTTTTTAAATAAGAAACTAAAATTTTCTGAGTAAGTCTTTCTTCTAGAGTAGATAGTGGAAAATGCTTTGATAAGAAAGTAAAGTTGTGTGCATAGTTTGATGCATATTTAGATCACTCATATGTTTTGCTCATGTTCACTTTCTTGTGTTTCTGTTTTTAAAGTGTAATGCCCCAACTTTTTAACCATAGAAATAAACAGCCCTCAAAAAGGCCATATTTCCTTTGAAAAAATAGTCCTCTGAAAGGCCCTATTTATTACTTAGAAGAAGGGTTCATGATTTTTTTATTTTTAAAAAAAAAGAATATTTTGGATATTTATTATGTTACATTCATAAAAGCAATATGTCATGTTAATCAACGTACAAAAACACACTTTAAGCTATTTTCACAGTAATAAATATTTTTTAATAATAATGAACAAAATTTAGTACAAATGCATGACTAATATGAAAAACTAACCAGGAATAATAGTACTCATAAGTACAGAGAAAATAAACAAATTTAATATGAATTATTTTGCTGTTCTTCAATCATTTTTCTGTTTTATAAATGAAAAAGCCTCAAATATTTTTACCCATTTAGTAAAATTATATGCTCACACCATTATTAAAAACTGAAACTTTTTGTTTTAATCAAATATCTTTATTGAAAACTTCTATGTTAAAAAAATATTTTAGAAGGAGAAAACCTTAAGCTATTAGGGGGCATGGATGAAACTTTAAGGATACATATTCTACATTCTAACAATTGTTTTAAACACCATCATTCTGAATTATTTATTGTGTGGCATTTATTAAATTGATCTATAAAATATTATTTTTAAGATAAAAAACACAATAGTTCATGATTATTATGAATTCTGATTTGAATGGTTGATGTTTTGCTGTTGAGATGCTTGAACAATAAGAGTAATATTGTAAAATTTAAAAAAAGTAATTAGTTCTAAACTTATGAAATACGTTACGCACAAGACAGATGGACCTAGGAAGTTTTGTTTGAAACAGTGGTTTTAATTGCAACATATTTCATTTTTACAACACTTTCTAACATTGTAAAATCCCTTTTTTTTTTTTTTTTTAAATCTCTTGACTTAAATCAATGATTTTTTAAGGGGAATTGAAAGCTCCGAATGTAGCTTACTCTGACATCTAGATGGCGATGCAATCAAAAGCTAATTTGGGGATTTTTTGTTTTGGTTTAAATTCCCTGATTTGGTTTTCCCCACACACACTCCCTTTTTTCCCTGTTCACACCCATAATAGCTCTCTTTCCTCTGGAGCATTCTTCATAATTATCTTCCTCCACTGGCTTACAATTGATTCGCATACATCCGGTCATTGAGGAGTCTTCAAAAGTGCGACATCTGGTTCTGATTTTTTGTCAGAATGTTTCAAAGGAAATATGGGGTTACAAGAGCGAAACGTAGCGGCGTCTATTTTGCGTGTTCGTTTGGGATGTTAGTTGCTTTAAATGTTTTTAAATTAACTTTATTTTAAACCTTAATTCAATTTAATGTCTGAAGTTCTTAAAACCTCCACTCCCAACCCTTAATGTAGATGTAAAATATTATTCTCGTCCGGTTCATATTAATTTTAACAAGGGGAAACAAACCCGCTGTAGTACACCATGGGATGAAATGAATATGTGTTTTATTAATTGAATTAACGTATGCGTTAAGCAAATGCGCATGAACAAATTTTAGTGGAATGAATTTCTGTAAGTTTCTGTTAAAAAAAATTGTGATATTTAATTTATTAAAAACAAACAAACGAAAATCGTATTTATTAAACGCTTGGATATTTAGTGAATAAATTTCAACTGCACGAAATTCCGTCTTTCTGCGGCAACGGAGCAACTGCAAAATCGCGCTTAAGGGGGGGGGGGGGATGTCTTGGCATACATAGACTTAGGTGCGCCTCCCTGCAAGATTTAGAAGTGCGCCCTATTTTTGGCTTATTGCAAAAGATTGAAACAAAAACACTACGGTGAAGGTATATTCGAGTATTTATAACCATTAATTTTATTTAAGATAATTAAAATCATATTTATCATTAAAAGGCGGATTGTCGGAACTGTAACGAATTGAAACATTGCATGCACTTACCAGTTTGGAATGAAATTTATCTTAGTAATACGAGAAAATAACACACTGTCTTAAAGTAATATTTAAAATTTCGTTAAGGGTTCTGTCATTTATTTATAAAGTGAATTAAGTAACAGTAATGATACAAGGGAAGCAAACTATTTGTTCACAAATTAGACACTAATTGGACAAGAAAATCTATGTTATATTAACCTGTGCTAATAGCCCTGTGGCAGAAATTTGTTATGCTTTCTGCGACAAATTTTTTCAATGCCTAAATCTTTCTGCAAGAGTGTTCCACATTTTAAAAGTTTGTTCTGTGTTTTCATAAATGATTTCATACCTTCTAATTTTATTAAAAAATTTTGCAATTACTATGTATACATAAATGATGAAATCTAATCATTTTGTTAAAAGTTTTAAATCCTGGCCAAATGTAAATTTTTAAAGTTGAGTGGCACAAGGGAGAAAAATAAGTGACGTAAGCTATATTGGCGATTCATTTTCATGCATAATATAATGATCAACAATTTTAAATTTAACTGAAAATATTTACTCACCCCATAAAAACTTAATATCAAAGCTGTAAAAGGATTGCACATTTATCTACAGAACTAGCTGTAAACAAAAAAAGAAAGCCAAATCCTCTTTTAAATATAAGTTATTCTATTTTACAGATCACATACAACTCATACCCGAGCATTTTATATTTTAGTTTTTGAATAATCTATTAGTAACTATAAATGAGCCAAAAAGAATGAAGCAGATTTTTTAGTTTTTATAGCAGATTAGTTTAGTTTTGTTTACGGTAAAAAATAATCTTTTGCATAAAAACTTTTTTAAATGCAGTGATTCCATGGGCCTCAAAAGTTTGTATCAGATTTTGGAGGAGAAGAAATTAATTTTGTATTAGTCTAGGAGGTGAAAATATCAACTTTGTACCATTTTTGGAGGATTTTTTTCCTCCTAAATATTGAATGGCTGTTTTAAAACAAATGTTTTCAGAGGTACAGGAGTACAGGCTAATCGCAGTCTTGAGAATGATGGGAAATATGATAACACCCTTAAAGGAAGTAGTAACTGGATTAGATAATTATTTTTATCCTTCTTAAAAAAATATTCATAACATAATCTATTCAAAAACTTTTCTCAAACTTTTCTCGTAAATTATTTATTAATTCTTTTTTTTTTTCTAATGTAAACATTGCTACCTGTTGGAAGACCTAAAATTGTTCTTCTTCATCTTGTTTTTTTTTTCAATCATTCATGCCACTAGACAACTTTTAACAGCTAAAACTCTCTTTTTTTTCTTCTAATATAAAAGGTTCATTTATTTAAAAATATTTACCATTAAATGGCACTTATTTTCCAGAGTATAATTTCAGGTTCAACCATTGTGACTGTAGTAATAGTAAAATTTTCATAGAATTGAACAATAATTTCATAATTTTATATATTAAAAAAAATTGAAGTCTATCCAATTTGCTACCAGTAGTAATATTTACTATTTTTCTGATCAATTAATATTCCTTAAAATTTCAATCCTAATTGCTCATTTGGTTTTGAATTTGGAAGTAATTAATTTTTCTTCCAACTATTTTTAAATCTTTCAAAAATTGTGTAATTAGTTCAATTAAATTTTATAA
This sequence comes from Octonoba sinensis, assembly GCA_038502835.1. NCBI lineage: Eukaryota > Metazoa > Arthropoda > Arachnida > Araneae > Uloboridae > Octonoba > Octonoba sinensis. The sequence goes on from CM076604.1 coordinate 71,825,345, forward strand.
GCTCTAGGATTACAGGAAATGGTTTCCGAAATAAACTATGAGGTTATTCCTACACACCAACATTTCCATTTCTTCATATAATATTGCTTAACATGTTTACTAAAGATCTTCAATTCATTTAGGTCGGTTTTTTTCTTTCTTTCAAATTGATTATCACTGTCATAAGGCAAAAACCATTTGGTGCAAATTTAGAAACTTTTCATTTTTGATGACTTTTCTAACTTAACCATTTTGTTTTTTACTAATTTCGTTTTTTATACTTTATGTTTCATGTTTTTTAATTGCTTGTGATTATATTATAGAACCTAAAAAGTAAATAAAAAAGAAAAAACAATGCAATTTAATGTTTAATTTTAAATACCATTTGAAAGCGAACCACTAAACACTTTCGTGAACAAATATATATTTTCACAAACTAAGTATTCAATTAAAATAAAAAGTAACTTCATTTATTTACTTCGAAAAGAAACAATAAATGGATGAAATTTAAAAAATCCGATTTTTGTGGCGGATGCAAAAAGATTGCAGAACATACGCATTCTTTCGCTTGCACGTGTAAAGTATGTTAGGAATTTTAAAGAATTGTTGTAATGGATCAACAATCTTTTTAACATCTGTTAATGGTTTTCATATTGATTATTATTTCCTAAATATTAAAAAATACGAAGTATTCTAGGGAAAAGTTTTTTTTTTTATGTTAAACTTTTGGATCGATTTCATGAAAAATGTACTCAATGAAATATTTGTAAAATAAATCTGCTACAAGAGGGGGATACATCATTCTTTGTTCAATTTTCTCATCATATTTGATGTTTGGGGGAAAAAATAATAAATGGCGTCATTTTAAAAAACTTGATATTTTTAAAAACCTTTAACGCTAAAGACTCGATTTTTTTTTTTCACTTTTAGGGTTCAAAATAACTTATACTTGGCTTTTACAAGCTACAAACATAGAGTTTGCAGCTTATTTTTGCGTTTCTTTCATGCCACGTGTCATGCATAATATTAACACTTTGCTGCTATAATGCAGGAATCTTTCTGCATCTGCTTTCGGGTTGTAATATTTTTCACACTTTTATTAATTGCTACCATTAAAAAGAATACTGAGCAAAAATTTAATACTAATTTTTTTTTATAAACATGATTTTTCATTGCATCGATAAGCACAAGCAATACGATTATTATACGCCATTACGAGTTATCTGCCAAATACGGAACAGAAAGTGCAAAAACGAAAATTAGCAAATGATTTTAACTTCTGCAAAGAAAGAGGTAGGGCATAGAGAGCTTTGAAAATCGTCTAAATGATAGCCTACTTTTGTGCTTTTGTCTAATCCAGGATGTTAGGAAGTGACTCATTGTCTGCAGAAAAACAAATTGATTACGCAGAACGATATCAGTAATTTTGCACAAAGATGTGAATTCTCCCAAAAATATGATTTTTTTTTTTTTCAAAAAAATGAAAATCTTTCTGCAAGAAATCCTTGCCGTTCTGCGACATTGTCGCCGCGTTTCTGCCACGGGGGCTAATAGATTTCCCTGTTTGTTTTTTACAATTAAGAAATTTTTGAACAAGTTCGTCGATGTTTAAATTATGAATCCTAGCGCTTTTTATGCGTAAAACAGCAAGACCGCTCAATATTTCTTCTGTCACCGTACTTCTGAGGTAAAATTCGATTAGCTTCTGTTTGGATAATGATCTATCTGATTATGCTGATGGTTACTGGTAAAGTAAGAAACATATAAAAGGCAACGCGAGATTTGTCTGGGAGACTTAGATGATAAAACATTGTTCTCGATCATTATTAAATGAGCAACTTCAGCTATATTTAACTGTCAAGTTTCTCTCTCCTATTTCACTTGCCAAAATGTTTCGCAAAATAATAATTTGTGTTGCAATTGAGATTGCTTCATCGTTTTGGTTCTTCTCGCAAAATTTAGTCACTGATTCCACCAGTTCTTTATCTGTGCACTCGAAAGCGTTAATAAATCTGTTAATGCTTTGGGAGTTAAAAAATTGAACATATTGTTAATTGAGGACATGCTCTCAAACCTTTGGTTTACCATTATGCCCAATAGCAGCATAGAAAACTTTTACTTTGAAGCAATTTCTTGGGGCCCTACTCTGAGAAAACATTAAAAACAAACTTTTTCTCTAAAAGACCAATTAATGCTTTTTCGTAGCAAATAATGCTATCGTTGCATTATAATTTTAAATCGGAGCTTATTTCATGCAGAATTATTCCCTTTAAAAACAACTAACGCTGTAAAGCAAAATTTCAACAATACAATGCTTTTTTCGAGAGTTATTTGCATGGGGGAAACTCAACTCCTGCACTCCTCCCCCCCCCCTGTGATTTTTTTTTTCTTTTTTGATGGATTTCAGATTGCTCTAAAGACAATGAGATGCAATGAAAAAGGATTCAAAACAGGGTTCGTTGATTTAAATCAGCTTGATTTAAATCACGATTTAAATAAAGTGATTTTTTAAAAAAAATCATTGATTTTACAATATTAGAAAGTGTTGTAAAAATGAAATATGTTGCAATTACAACCACTGTTTTAAACAAAACTTTCTAAGTTCATCTGTCTGTGTGCATAACATATTTCATAAGTTTAGAACTAATTACTATTTTTTTAATTTTACAACATTACTCTTTATCTTCAAGCATCTTAACAGCAAAGCACAATTCATTCAATCATACAAATTAGAATTCATAATAATCATGAAGCATTCTGTGGTTTTTCTCTAGAAAATAGTATTTTATATCAATTTAATAAATGCCACACAATAAATAACTCAGAATGATAGTGTTTATAACAACAATTGTTCGAATTCAGAATATGCATCCTTAAAGTTTCATCCATGTCCCCTGATAGCTTAAGGTTTTTTCCTTCTATAATATTTTTATCATTGAAGTTTTCAATAAAGATATTTGATTAAAACAAAAAGTTTCAGTTTTTAGTAATGGTGTGAGCATATGATTTTACTAAATGGGTAAAAATATTTCAGGCTTTTTCATTCATAAAATAAAAAAATGATTAAAGTACACTCAATGTAAAAAACTGTGTACTCAATGTACACAGAATTGCTACTTTTTTTCAGCTTTCAATAGCAAAATAATTCAAATTCAATTTATTCATTTTCTTTGTACTGGTACTATTATTCCTGGTAGGGTTAAGTTTCATTTGAGTCATGCATTTATATTAAAATTTGTTTATCATTATTATAAAAAAATATTTATTACTGTGAAAGTAGCTTAAAGTGTGTCTTCAATTGATTAACATGTCATATTGTTTCTATTAATGTAACATAATCAACATCCAAAATATTTAAGGTCATTTTTAAAAAAATCAAAAAAATCACGAATTCTGATTCAAAACATCATTCATTAAAAGGTAGTACATATCACAATCGCATTTATTTTCATTCCTCTTCAGTACAAAGTTGTAAGTACCAAGCATTTGTGAACCATAAATTTCAAGAAGGACTTACAAGCATTTTGTATCAAAGTGAATACATTCATCACAAGAAACAAGATATACGGCATGTAAAGAGTTTAAAGTTAAACTGGCAAATCATAAAAATATATTAAAACATCAGTGACAGAAAAAATGAGTATTTTCAAAGCTATGGACTTTTAATTTAAATTCCTCTGTAAAAAAATTGAAATTTTCATTTTGTGTCTCTATTTTCCCTTTTCTATTGCATTTTGGCTAACAGAAGCTCTCGCAAAGGGGGGGGGGGGCACAAAATCTTCAGTTGTTCCTTGCCGCTGAAAACCCTAGCTACGCCTCTGAACAAACTTCCAGCAGGTCAATTCTGAAAACGATCGAACTTTTCCCGCCTTGATAAACTCGAATAACTGTTCTTAAAAATTCACGAAAACAAAAACAATCCTCGACTGTAATTTATTTTGTGAGGGAATAATATTAAGTACAAATTGATATCTTGGTACAATTTCATATTCTTATAGTTCAAACAAATGTACAGTACTTAGTAACTTGCATTATACGTACTTGCATTTTGACACTATGTAATCTCTTTTCCTATTTTTCACTATGACTGTATGCATAATGTAATATTAATTAACAGTTACTGTGTACAATGAACTGGTGTTTTACTTTTAGCTCCCTTTTGAGGTTTTTCCCTTTTCGTGCTTTTCATTTATGCGCGTTTTTGGGCGCTCTCTTGCGCCCGCGCATAAGTATGAGAGATCCCTTACTATAATATGCAGGTATACAGGAAAGAGGAAGTGAGAGGGGATTAATTATGCATTATGTGGCCGTAATAGCAAAGAAATTTACTTAAAAAGCTTAGGAGTGACATTGCATTAGTGGAAAAGAAATGCTAAAAAAATATGTATAAAAACAGTTTGTCATATATACTCCACGGCTGCTCCAATTGCGCCAAAACGATTTTTCTGCTACAAAAATGCGTTTTTTCGGCAAATTTGCGCCAAATCACTATTTTCAGGAAAAAAAAATCGAAAAATTTTTAGATATTATTTTTTTTTAACATTAAAATCGACAGAATTTGTTGCATTTTTTATTTAGTAAACTAATTTTTTACCTTTGAAGCAGTTTATTAATGAATATTAGCTCTACTCTCTCTTAAGAACATCAAATATGGATGAGAAAATTGAGCAGAATGGTATCCCACGCTAGAAGAAACAGTGAGACGATTTCTAATATTTTGTAGTATTATAGAGAAAAATCATTCCTCTTTTCACTATTTCTGTTGAACATTTTATTTAGTAAGTTTTTCTTGAAATAGATAAAAAAAAACTTAGCGTTTTTCCTCAGTGCTCTTTGTGTTTCCTAATGTTTAGGAAATACTAATCAATGTGAAAAATCAATAACAGAACAGATGTTAAAAAGATTGCTGCTCCAGTATAACAATTCTTTAAAATTCCTTAAGCTTACTTTCCACGTGTAAGCAAAGGAGCGCATACGTTCTACCATCTTTTTGCATCCGCTACAAAAATCGGATTTTTTTCATTTTAACTGTTTATGATTCCTGTCAAAGTAAATAAATAAAATGTATTTTTATTTTAAATAAAAACATTGTTTGAAAATAGATATTTGTTCCCGAAAGTGTTTGGAGGTAGACTTAAACGCTGTAAAATTAAACATTGAATTGCAGTTTTTTTTTTTCTTCTTATTACTCTTTAAGTTCTGTAATCTATATCATATAACCACAAGCAATTAAAAAACATAAATATAAAGAATAAAATAAGTAAAAAAATCACAGTTAAGTTAGAAAATCATTCAAAAAGCATGTACGTATATCTTAATGAATTGATGATCTTTGGCAAATATGTTAAGCAATATTATTAGAAGAAATAGAAATTTTGTTGTGGATGAATGACCTTATAAAAGTACTCTTTTTAAAGTTTCAATTTTTAAACTAAATTTGAAAGTTATGAAATTACCATGCATTCCCTTTTTCTTTTAATGCAATTTAGTTTCTTTCGGCATCCAATTGCTGTAACCCTAGGACTCTTTAAAATTTAATTGTAATTGTTACACAATTTTTCAAAGATGTAAATTAGATATTAAATTATCAACATATAATAAAAAATACATTTTGCCTTTCTATTATAGAACTGAGAAATATAATTTGATTCTTGAATTTTCTTTCTGCAAAATTATGAAACTCACCAATTTACTTTTAGTTTTGTTAATTACTTCCAGAGCATCCAAGTGAGTATTTAGGATTCAAATTTAAAGAAATATTTTTTAACCAGAAAAATAATAAATATTACTGCAGGTAGAAAATAGGATCGACTTTAGGATCGAATATATTTTTTTGATAAAATATGAAATTATATTTAATTTATTCAAAATTTTACTGTTACTGTAATCACAATGGTTATACCTAAATAAGTAACATTTAAAAAACAAATTTTAATTAATGATAAATAGTTTAAAATAGTTAAACCTTTCATATTAGTTAGTTTTTGCTTATTTTCTTGAAAGAATAGTGTTTTAGCTATCAAACAAAAAAAAAAAAAGAAAAAAAAAAAGAGAATGCAATGATTTTTTAAAAGAAGAAAATTTTAATATTTCTTCCAGCTGCTCTTAACTATTAGAAGAAGAAAAAAAACAACAAAACATTTTTAAAAATAAGCCGTTTCTTGAGAAAAGTATTGAAAAACCTTTATAAGGGTTATAATTTTAATTAGTCTTACTTTTTGATTAGGTTTTGAAGAAAAAAAAACAATCCAGTTTTTGAAATAATCTAATCCAGTTTTTGAAGGATGTTTGACGTTTACATTTCCTATCATTTTGAAGACTTGAAACTGCTCTTACCCTTGATGTATGAAAATAACATTGCTTTAAAAACAGCCATTTAATATTTAAAAAATGAAGAAAAGTCCTCCAAAAATGGTACAAAGTTGATATTTTCGGCTCCTAGACTGATACAAAAGTCGATTTCTTCTGCTCCAAACTGATACAAAAGTTAAATTCTTCTGCTCCAAACTGATACAGAAAGGACATTTTACCTGCTCCGAAAGCTGCTACAAATTGTGTTAAGGCGGTGGGAGCCCTGTATATATTGTACCTCGTGGAGTTTTTTTTTCTGGAGCGGGGGCCCTGAAACCTCGTGCGCCCCCCCCCCCCCCTCCTCCCCGCGTTGCGGGGGCGTTATGTACGCCACTGCTTTACACTGATGGACAAAGAGGTTATGCTTAGAAAGTGATTTTTCACTTTGATTAACTCACTATGAAAATGTGTTTATAACAAAGAACAAGAATAGGAAAACCATCCGAAAGTCTTAATTTCAAATTAGACGGAAGGAGCAAATTACTAAATAACAAAATTGCTATGATATCTGCTCTAAATGTTGCGCCAAGAGGTAGAAATAAGGGGTTGTGAGTTTGAGACCCCCTTTATTGTTTTTATAAGCATATACATATCATGTATATGATATATGAGCGTATGCATGTATATATAGCATATATATAGTTATTATATATGATTGATCGTTTTAATGATATATATATATATGAACGAGTCCAGCTGCTGGTATAGAAAGGGCTTCCGAATTTTTAGGGGGCCATCGTTTTGAGGGGCTCCGTAGCTTTTTAGGGTGGTGCCGCCGGCATTGCTCGGAGGAGGCGGGGAGCACGAGGCAGACTATGCCATTGAAATTTTTGCGGGGGGGGGGGGGGTGTTTTCAGGGGATTTGCGAATCTTCAGGGGTAACATTGCTTGCTCCATAGATTTTTAGAGCTTTTAGCGTTTTAGCAGGGGTGGGCATTAAGCAGATCGCGAGCGACCAAAACATTTTGGGGTGACCGTCTTTACTGAGACCCATGACTTGCATACTAAAAAAAAATCTCAAAATAGCTAAGATTAAAGAAAAAAGCAGAAAAAAATTGTAGCCGCCATAACTTGAGATAAAAACGGTTTATTAACAGACTTCACAAAGGAAGGAGGTTATACAGTAAACTCCCGATTATCCGCAGAATAGGGTGGCAAGGTAACCGCGGATAAGCGAATTTCGCGGATAATCCGAAAAATGGGTAAAAGACGATACTAGTGCATACAATAGCTAAAAAAATCCATAACACTCACACATACATTTAAACTATATCTAAAAACGATAACAGTGTATGTAAAAATATATTTTAAAGCTAAAAAAATAAAATAATACACTCTCTCTCTTAAATTTAAACTTTTTTAATAACCACAATATAGTACTAGTACATGCATTAAATTCTTACAAAAAAGTCTGTTAGTCGTTTTTGCTTTTTCATTTTAAAACTCTTTTTCTTGATTTGTGACTGAAGTTTTTTCAATAACCTTTTACCTCAAAGGGATGCATCATCCTTTTCCCCTAAGTTATTTTATTAGTTGTTATTATTAACTTCAACTACTAGTCGGTTTTGGTGACCTTGGAAGGCTTGATGTCACAGGAAGGGTAGGGGAAAGAAGAAATAAGAATTTCTAAAATTAGATTTTGCACCTGTTAATTTAAAATGGATACATTTTTGTACATTCAGTACATCATCGCTGAAAAAAATTAAGTGAAAAAGATTGCGCGGATAATCGAGAGTTTACTGTACAATCATACTGTATGTATATCCTTTTTTTTTTTTTTGTTTTTTCTACTCATAACTTCTTACCGGATTAACCGATTTTCATGATTTTTTTTAATAGATCGAGGGTGGTTTCCCATAGGTCCTGTACCTTCGTTTGACCATATTCGATAGTTAGAAAAAAGTTATGGGAAGAAATGTAGTATTTTTTTTTTTTCATCCATATTTTTTGACTAAATGAACCGATTTTGATGAATTTTCTGTAATCGATAGAGAGTCGTTTAACTCAAATATCGCATATCAATATCAATTTGACTAGCTACATTTGTTTTTCAGAAAAAACGTTACGGGTGAAAAATAAGTATTCTTAATTTTAATTGGAAAGGATTAGCTTGATTTTTCTTTGTTGGGAAAGCTATGAATCTCAAAATAGCGTACCAGATATATTAAATAAATAATTATCCTATTATATACGGAGATTTTTTATAAAAGTCCTTGTTAAAAAAAAGTGTTTGTTGCCCTTGTGCTTTAATATTAAAAGCAATTACAGCAAGAGTTTGACTGAAGGCTTCTCTGAGGCAAAAATTAAATCCAATCAGTTTGTTTGCTAAAGTCGACTTCAAAACGGAATTTATCATACAAATGATTGGTTTTTAGTGCCATTCATTCAAAGAAGGTTTGCCCTTTGATATGGATTTTTTTTAAAAATAGAGTATTTATATAAAAAATGTATTAATACTAAAAAGAATAAAATACCAATTTTTATAAAGAAAGAAAAACAGACTTCAAATTATAAATTGCGTGAAAAAGTGAGAAATAAATTGATTCTTTAACATCGATGTGACTTTTAATACACATAGTTTTAGAAGTCGGTAACAAAATTATAAGTCTAATTACCATTACACCATTTGCTACTTCATATTGGAACTGTTGCTAATTTTGCGAAAATATAAAAATTTGTAATTGATTCATGACTACAAAAGATTTTATCTATCCTAATTTTGCACCGACTTCTAATACTATGTTTAAAAGTGACATCGATGTTGTTTAAAGGATTGTTATTTTTCACTTTTTAGCGCAATTTATAATTTGAAGTCGGTTCTATTTTTTTATAAAAAATATTTAATTTTTCATTGCATTTTTGAATAGTATAGTAATAATGTATCATTTGAAATTATTATATTTGTGGTCATTATTATTATGTAAGTACCTTGCGTTTTGCTTTTAACGTGGTTTTAAAGGATAATTTTTTTTTCTAGGTAGGGTTAGGTATAGTAATTCATATTTATTATCAAGTGATTATGAATATCGTAGACTTTTTTTTGTTAGCTATGCCATTCAGCGGGCCACAATACTTTGAAAAAATTCAGAAGTAGCCCGTAGCCTGCACACCCCTGCTTTTTAGGATGGTGTGGCCATGGCTCGGAGAGGGGGGGGGGGGGAGCACCCCTGGATGAACGGTACGGTTTATAAAGTAGAATCTTATGTTTGAGAACCACAACTATTTTCTTTCTTTTTTTTTTTTCACCTATGAAAGTGTTACTTAGCTTCAAATAAATAAAAATGAATATGAATAAATAAAACTTACTGAAAATGTCAAGCGAAAAACAAATGAATATACCATTCAGAACTTTAAGCAATTCCCTAAATAAAAAGAGTCATAGCGATTTTTTTAAAGTTTGTATTATCGATGAGCTTTTTTTGAGTGCAATTCCCCTCCCCCCCCCCTTTTTTTTTTATAAATATTCTATAGTCATTTTTAGCAGTAATTGATATTGTTTTTCCAACCAACTAGTCAAATTACACCATTGTCTTATTTCTTAAAAATTGTCATATCCTCTTAAAATAAATCAACACCACACATATTTCTCTTTTTGAAAATTATTGTTGTTAAAAATGTGTTTAAAAAGCATTTAAAAAGTATGATTAATTTTGAATTTATAGGAACTTTATTACGCATTTTCTGCTACCCGTTATTTTACTCATTTATTGTATTTATTTCTCATATTATATTAAAAATGCGCACAATATAATAATTATTGTAATATAATATTTTTCTAGCACTCTTTAAAAATGGAATGCTTAAAAACCTATTTTAATTAAGCAAAGAAATTTCAAAGCTTTTACTTGTAGATCTTGGTTCTACCATTACATAGAACTAATTCCAATAACTATTCAAGGCACAAGGCAACAAAAGGGAAAGAAGAAAGCAAAATAAAAGCGCCTTATCCCGGCTTGTCCATTGCCTCCCACTCAAACCGGTAACTGTAGTAAATCAACCGTTAATCACTTTTGGCCTAAAGGATGACAGTTGACTACACCCCGCTTCTTTAGTCAATCTTTTCTTTGAAAAAAATCCCTCTTTCCAGAGGGCGCTGCAAAGCAGTGAATGAATTCTCAATTTTCTGCGGTAAATCTACCCAGTTTTGGGTTTAAGTTTCCAGCTGAAATATAGGATGAAATGAACTTCTGTTTGTGGATTCAAATGCTAAACAGTGTAAATTTTGACTTTTACTTTCTTTTCTTTTTTTTTTTTGATATTTTGATTAAGACGTATTTGAGAGCGTTATTTTTCTCATTTCTAAAAAAGTTTTGCTCCTTTCTTCAAAATTCGAAAGACAAAGATAGAAAGCTTTCCTTGGTGCTTCATATGCAAAAAACCGCATGAGGATACTCCAAAAAATAAACTCAGGTGATGTGGAAAACCCGCTCCGTAGAGATAACATGGGAAGCGAAGATTGCCGTAGGCCTGTTGCGATTCCCCTTAAAAAGTCGCTTGATTTAAATCAACGAATCCTGTTAAAAAGCCTCAAGTTTTACTCTAGCTTTGAATCAAAAGACAAACATTTTTTCAAAAAAATGAAAAAAAAAAAACAACACATGCATTCCTTTCTGTCATTATACTAAATGAATAACTTGTCAGTCAATCTAAGCTGCCAAACAATATTCCATTAACCCCAAGTTTTTAATAATTTCATTATCTCCATCACTTATTGACTTAGTACATTTTTTCCATATGAAATAAGGAATGAAAAGGAAGCATTTCATAAACATTTATTTTCTGAAATTTTCAACACTAGAATTTCTTGTTTTCAATAATTAAAATTACAAAGATTTAGTTTTTGCAACGTTTAACTAGTTCATCAAGTTTTTTTTGCTTGCGTGTGGAAAGTAGGCATTTGTAAATTTAGCTCAATGCTGCATGTGTGCAAAGTCCCCCCACCCCTTTAAAAAAAACTTAATTTATTACTTTATCTTGGAAGTGAAATTTACCAAATTAAATTGTTTTGAGATTAAACTTTTTTTCTTTTTATGTTAGAACCACCCAAAATATTACATTAGTGTACCTAATTTGTATATCTAATGTTTCATTGCCATGTACTTAATGCATAAAAGAAAATTGATATTTGACCTGGGGTCCGACAAATCCCGGGCGACGAAAAAAAAATGCCTTGGTGACTAGTTTTTCAGGCGGGAAAAGATTCCATTGCGCAGACACGAAGCAAATGTTTGCCTTTTTTCCCGTCCTTCAGCATTTAGCTTTGTTCACATTCAATCGCCAAGCTACATCGCCAATAATCGCTCGTTTCGTTACTTTCTCCCTTTCTTAAACATCATTGGCTGTATAGGATCATGCGATCATCTACACACCAACCCGACGTAAGATATGCAAGGAAGGTACGTAAAGTGCGAATAGGCTCCTGCGCGTAAAACGTAAAGCAGCCAGCAAATGCGCGACTTCTCTCCTTCGGAAAGTGATTTCACGTATGTACAGGGAACCTTACTTTTACTCACATGGGATCCGCATTTTCCATTACACATTGCAAAAAGTTGAACTTCCAAACTTAATTCTTTTTTTCTGAAATCACAGCTGGACTTTGTTTCTTCTCAACTTTTTTTTTTTTTCAAAATAACTTTAAAAGAAAATTAAGTATTTCACTACAGAAACTTGACAAATAAATGAAAAAATGATAGTTTAAGTAGAAAGTAAAGTGTTTCACAGCAAAATTTGAGAATTAAATGTTCAATAAATTACTTATGGCACAATAAACTCTTAAGTAGAAAATAAAGTAGATTTCACCGTAATTAACCCTTAAAACTTTTTGCTTATGTATCTGCGATGCTTTTCATTGCTTTGTTTGGTGATGTAAATACGCAGCACTTAAAATGTGATGTTTGTCGCAAATGAAAATATTACAGCTGGATCCTAAAAATTTTCCCTGGCTCCTAAGATTTTTGCATTTTTGTCGGACTCTGCATTTGACTATTTTAGAGGCTACTAGGCTAGCCTGGCAGGTAGGGTTTGACCTCGGAGAGTGACAAATGAAGATTCATTTAACATTTTTTATTGCATATATTTTTCAATTTATAAGTCGTACAAATAAATAATAAATTTTGATTAAAATAATTATCCTAGTTTTTTCATTTAATTTTTCTACAACTACTTTTATTTAACATTTACACTTTTAATGATCTATTTTACGGCACAAGATAAAAGGGTTATGGTCTGTTGTGCATTTTTTTGCCCGTCCGTGTGTCCTAAATATGGTAATTGAATATTTAAAAAGCTATTCGAAATTTAGCCTAGCAGTTTCAGATTGGTAAAATTTGGTCACTTTTATAAAAGCTAGTATTTTTCAAGCATGTATGATTTTGTTTGTTATGTGACTAATATGAAACCTTTCTTTCGTAGTGGGTAAACTAATGGAGTTACATGGTGAAGGTTCCGGAAAATCTTCAACTGCTGTGAAAGTAGGTGAGGAAGGAGCTAAAATAGACAGACCGGAAGGCTATGAACCACCTGTGTTAGAGTCTGTGTAATATGATTTATATATGAACAATAAAAAAAGAAAACCTTATTTGTATAATGTTATGTATTTATATATTTCATAACATTTTTGTGGATTACAAAAAAATATTTTACATGTTTCCTAGCAATTCTAAGGGACAGTATTCCATTGAAGAGTGATAATTTTAACAAAAAACTAGCAATTTTTTTCTTTTTTCTGTGGGAAATAAGAACATTTCAAATTGCTGGATGCAAAAATTAATACTCTAGTTCATACCTATAATGTAAGTCATTTATCACCGGTAGTTTTACTTCAGGGTTGTTATTTCAAATCTGAAATAACATCTGAAACTTGGAAGCAATCAGATTTGAAGGCTGTTACATGGCGTTACTTGACTGGACGACTGTAACCATTGTAAAAACAATTGTTACGAATGAGAAGGAACTTATGAAAAGATGCACAAGATAAACATAGCGACTACTTGAGTAAAGTGGAACTTGCAAGCAAATTTTAGAATCTTAAAACCTGAAAAAGTGCAAAATAGAGTCAGACCTCCATTTAAGATCTCCCTTCAGGACTTGGCAAAAGTGACCTTACAACTGATTCATATGCGTTTGTTAATGAATAAGTGCATGGTTTGTATAACTGTTTGTAAAATATTTTCAAAAATGAGTGATTCCATACCAACTCGCGCTAACAAGATGCTCCGCTTATTTTTAAATATACAGTTCCTCGAAGTTTGTCTGCCACCTCAAAACACCGAGAAATTTATGTTATTCAATTTTTTTTCTCTTGAAAATTCTACTCATGCAATGCAGTATGAAAGTGTTAGATATCTATGGAAACTAGATGTTCCAGGCATTCAGGGGAAAAAATACTGCTATGTTCATAATGAAAATTGTAAAGGTACAGTACTCTTAGAGGTTGCAACCACAAGAATTCGAGTTTGCTAACATTGATTATTTAATTCCAAAAAAGGAAAATCAAAGCAAAGTTTTACTCACTTTCTGGTAGAGTACATTTGTGTTCACCATAAATTACTTGGATTTCTCACTCCTTGGAAATATTTCACCTCAAAGAACAGCCATAGGGCAAAAACATGCAATTTTGGTCAACTTATCTATTTCTCTCATAAAAGGCAATCGCTAGAAAATTTTTATTGAAACAAGCTACTGATGTGTCAGCTATTCACAGGAAAAAGAGTTTACTTTTGGTTATTTTTGCATAAAGAGATACCCTGCTGATAGAATGTGCATGTTTTCTCTAATACCATATGCCTCTGTTTCTCCTCCCAGACTTATTAATTTAAAAAAAAATTACTGAATATTGCATAAATATTATGTATTAAATTTTATTTACCCTCTGAACATTATTTAGTTACTTTTAGAAATAGTGTTATTTGGCGAATGAAGCATTGAATAATGGAGCAACATTTTGTTTTTACTACGTTTTGGCTTTAAAACAAAATCAGGGTGCGTAGCGGTGCTTACAAGTGCTTATATTTGAAAATAAAATATAAGGGCCCTTATAAGTGCTTACTATTCCTTAAAATGTTTATTTTCTAAAAAAATTATGAACGTTTAGTTCCCCCCCCCCCCCCCCCTAGCAGAAATCGAACGTTAGTTTACTCATCGGATGCATAAAATGGCGTTCCGATTGCTAAACCAGCTGGCCCAGATCGCCATTCATAGTCAAAATGTAAAAACATTTGTCTACGAGTGAAGAAAATATTGCAAATTTGGCGTAAAAAAACTCATGTCAGCGCCGATGCTTCCTTGGTTCTGTAAATCCGCAAAGTCATAATTTCGGTTCCGCGAATATTCGTAATTTTGGAAATTTTTTTCTTCTTTAAATGAGAAAATCTTGAAGTAGTATACGTAGATACTTGCTTCACGAAACTTTTGCAAATTAGCAGTAAAACTTCCGCATTTTGTCTTTCATAATTTCGGTCGTATTTTAAGCGTCAGTCCCGATTTTTTTTGAAATCCGATTGCATCCGCTTCGGTAAAAGTCCCTAATTCTTGTGTACTATCTCATTCCATCTCCTGGACATCAATAACTTCTGGTTTACCATTATTTTTATTATTTTTTACGATTTAGCCTCTGTAGTAGAGTAGAGGATTTGCACTTCTCATTTTGCCACACCTACTCGAAATTTCAGTGAAAATTTTAGCCTTTTTTTTAAATTTTAGTGATTCTATTAATTAGTTATAATTATTAATATTGCATCCTTATTATTAATATTGTTTAAAAAATATTTTTTGCATAGAATTATATTTGTTTTTTTTCTTCAACTTAGGGGTTGGGTTTTTTCCTTTTTGGGAGTCATTATGGATTGTTACAAAATAGATAAAGAACATTTCTTCCTATTTTTAATTCAATATATAACTAATAAATATCAATTAAAATAAAAATATTTTGGAATAATTTATTTAAGTGCACACCAGATGTGGTCGTGATATTTTGTTTGAATTGTTGTGGTGTAGATGTAAGCTAGTAAGTATTCAGGAGAACTGACTTTTTATAATCTAACTAAATGTAATTCTTGGGATTTTGTACATTCCGCACAGTAATGCATTTTCTGTAAAGTGAAACCAAGTTTCGTCCAATGCTGTCAAATGAAAATCTAGAGAACATTCTATTGCTCATAAAAAATAGTTTTGCTGGAAAATGTTTCGATCAAACATTTAATGATAAAACTTTATCAAATACTGCTGTAATGAACATTAAATTTTTTTTTATTTTGTAAGTCAGTTTAATTGTTCATTTTGTGTGTGGGCGGCGGGTCATTGAAAAAATCTCCTGTTTTTCCCCTTTCCAAAGTTGGCAAGTATGGCACTGTACATGATATTGCAGTGGCACAACAAGGGGTTGTTATTGTAGGCCGTGTCCCCTCTCCCCCCCCCCTGAGTGATTTGAATTTTTTTTTAATAATTTTTATCAACAAAAGACATATGCATCTTGAGAAAATAAAGTTATATTTTTATCAATAAATCACTAAATATTGATGGCAGGGGGATCTAAATTTAAAAAAAAAACTTAAGACTTAAAAAATTCTCAGCAGTGCCATATTATGTTACTCAGAAAATTACATTTCTCCCCCCCCCCCCCCCCGAAAAAAAGAATTGCACAAAGTTCAGGTGAAATCACCCCCCCCCCCCCCAATAAAGTATATACCGTAATTATCTGTGTATAGCCCGAGGGCTATCTACAAAAAACTGCTATCTATCTGCTGGCAATATAACGATGCAGGCAATACATGAAATTCAAAAACAAGTATTATTATAAAATATTTTTTATTAAAAAACAGAACCGACTTCAAATTATAAATTGCGCTAAAGAGTGAAAAATAAATTCATTCTTTAAACATGATCGATGTGACATTTAAACATAGTTTTAGAAGTCGGTACAAAATTAGGATAGATAAAATCTTTTGTATTCATGAATCCAATTACAAATATATATATATTCGCAGAATTAGCAACAGTTCCAATATGAAGTAGCAAATGGTATAATGGTAATTAGACTTATAATTTTGCACCGACTTCTAAAACTATGTTTAAAAGTCACATCGATGTTGTTTAAAGAATGAATTTATTTTTCACTTTTTAGCGCAATTTATAATTTGAAGTCGGTTCTGTTTTTTAATAAAAAATATTTTATTTTATTCTTTTTAGTGTAAATACATTTTTTATATAAATACTCTATTTTTTTAAAAAATCCATATCAAAGGGCAAAACTTCTTTGAATTAATGGCACTAAAAACTATTGCATGATAAATTCCCTTTTGAAGTTGATTTTAGCAACCAAATTGATTTGATTAATTTTTGCCACAGAAAAGCCTTCAGTCAAACTCTTGCTGTAATTTATTTTAATATTATAGCCCATGACAACAAATATGTTTTTAACAATGACTTTTATATTTATATTATGCAATATTTAAGTTAGACGACCCTCTATCGATTAAAGAAAAGATCATCAAAATCGGTTCATTTAGTCAAAAGTTATGGATGAAAAAACAAAAAAAATACCACATTTCTGCCCATAACTTTTTTTTCTAATTATCGAATATGGTCGAAATATTCGAATATGGTCGAAATCTGTTTTCCTGCAAAACTAAATGCAGATAAATAAATCGTAGCTTTCGAATCAATGGTCAAAAGCAGATTGGGGCTCAGGCGCTACAGGCGAATGCATTGTTTTCTAGGGTTGTATCCAATGTTTTTTCTATGGTGCGGGTTATACACCGAACTTAATTTTTTTAGAATGAATTTTTCTTCCTGCGGACTATACAACGATGCGGGCTATTTACCGATAATTACGATATATATATATATATTCATTATATTAAGTTAGACTATCAGAATATTACTTTCAATAACTGCAATTTATTACTTTATTGTATCTTTTTGCTAGATTATCAGAATAATACCTGCAATTTGTTACTTCATTGGATATTTTTGATGAGCATTTTTTAGTTAATACTACAATTAAACAGGCTCTATAAGCAATGCATCTGTTAAATAAAACTTATTTGTTTTCCTTATGTAGTGCAAAGCCTCTCTTCTCATTTCTGCAGTACCGACAGTTGCATTGCTCCAAAAGATCACGAGAACATTAAGGGGTGGGGCGGGGGGCGGACAGTGGCCACAGGCTGACGTCCGGTTTCGGCTGTTTCTGTACCCCCTGGTATACTTTTCGTTTTGCTTCCTTGCTATTCTAAATAGCCTATGTGAGGGGTGGCCAACCTGCGTCTCTTGGAAGGATTATTTGTGGCTCTCCATGTACCAGAGTTCCCTTTTCATTTTTGTATTTTTGTGCTATTATATTTTAAAAAATATTATCGTTCCGTATGTGTTTCAAAATGTCTTTTAAATTACTAACAACAAATATGAAAGACTAAGTGCAACGTTATAACACATTTCATTTCCGTACAAGTTAAGAATGATATGACTCATCGAAAACTCCACGAACGAACTTAAACGATGACAGTGACATAATCGACCCTCGTTTAAAATTCGTGAAATCCAAACACCAATTAGTATTAACTAACCAGCATCTCAAAGAATTACTCAGAAATGCTGTCCCCAATAATTCACCAAATTTTGAAAAATTATCAAGAGAAGTAGAATGAATGTTTAATTTTTAATATTTAAATTCAATACACATATTTTGTACTTTTATTTATATGTTTTCAATAAATATAATTTCTGTAAAGAAAATTTTTAATGCCTTTTTTGCATACCTTTTAAAAATGTATTTAACTGCGGCTTGCGAAAAACTTCAAATTTTGAAAAATGGTTCGGACTATCAAGGAGCTTGACCACCACTGGCCTATGTACTAAAGTCATTTCCGCATCGAAAAATATCGAAAACGATATATAAATATTTTGCAATGGGATGTCAAGACATACCTTCTGTGTAACGCCCAACAATACATACTTACTCATGTAATGTCTTCAAAAAAATTATCTTGAACTATTGATGAAACTTTTAAGCATCTTCTTTTTATTAAAATGTGGAGTAAAATATTTTCCATATTTTCATAATTCGACAACAACTTTAAATAGACAACAAGACTTATAGTAAACTATTCGAGAAATTTATGGTCATGCCCAGAATCTTCTAATGTCTGAAAGTATAGGCTAAAATTGCATTTTTGGAACTAATATCGATGAATTTTTCAGCGAAATTCCTCGATAGGGAGTGGTGAAGTGCCTAAACCCCTCCTTTTTCCCCAGGCCCAGCGTCACTAAATATAGCCTAGAATTGCGTGTTTTAGACTTCAATTTCAAAAATTTTCCGGGGGAGAGCCCCCGAACCCCCCTATTTGTGCGCAAATATTACCTTCTGGATTTTTATATCGCTTTTCCGAATACCCTGACGCAATTATCCAAAAAAAAAAAAAAAATGCCGGATGGAAAAATCAATTGAAATTTATTCAACCTAATGTCTCTGAAAAATATAAATGGCACATTAATTTTAAAATGTCCCTTGGATGTGTTTGTACATAATATAAATATTATATCAGCTGGAATTACCCGATCGAAAAAAATGTGGTGGTCTCATCCCCCCCCCCCCCCCCCCGTTTTTTGACTTCGGGGCTGCTCTGTTTTCGGCACGGTTTAGGGGCGGCATTCTCAAATTTCGCCCCGGGCGCCACTAAGTCTAGTTACGCCACTGCATTTTTGTTAGCTATTTCTGTTAGAAGTATATAATTTTGTCAAGTCGTGTTTTTCCTCTTAATTATGCAAGTAATAATGTATATGTGTACTTAAACATGTGCTTATTTTTTCTGAAAATGTGCTTACAAAGTGCTTATAAGTGCTTACTTTTTGAACTAAAATGTGACTACTCACCCTGAAAACTAATGTTTACTCTATTTTTGTGGTGTCATAACCTCTTCATTCCAAGTGTACTCAATTGGGTACATCGTAAAATACTGTTTGTTAACTACTGTTTGTGCAATTTGAAAGCTAAAGCACCCAAATTGTTTTTTTAACTAAACAAATAGTTTACTTCGTTTT
Source organism: Octonoba sinensis (assembly GCA_038502835.1). Lineage (NCBI taxonomy): Eukaryota > Metazoa > Arthropoda > Arachnida > Araneae > Uloboridae > Octonoba > Octonoba sinensis. The sequence continues at coordinate 71,844,710 of CM076604.1, forward strand.
AAACATGGAAAGTGGGCATTAATTATTATTTAAACTAATTATTAATTAAAATTTAAAAAATATATGTTTTTTTAGTTATTTTGTTTTGTAATCATTTTTTAAATCAGAGAACCAAAAAATTGCGTCAAAGTTATTTATGCTTAGTTCTGGGGTCTGAAAAGGTTAAAGTAAAATGTAGGGAAAAAATGGTCTTACAAACCTTTTTATTTTAAAAAATTTAAGTTCGTATTTAGTGAAGAAATAAGATTAACCGATTGAGCCCTTAGTGGTATATGTCAGAATGGTCCTCTTCATTGTTTGCCCTTGTTTTGGATGCTTTCAACACTTTTTCAGACTGACGAGTTTTCTTCCAGGAATTAATTTTCTATTTGAATTTCTAACTCAATTGTTAAAAGACGTAAGAACTTCTTGGTTGAGCGCCGACGTTTTAATGGATAACACGCATTCTGTATGTCTTTACAATCGGTTCTTAGCTGCAGAATTTCTTGAATATCACATGAATATGAGGAAAATGAACAGAGGCCTTTTCTTTTGTTGTGGGATGTTATATGACAAATATTTAATTGGCTACCAATTGAGCATAGGGATAGAGCTATTCATTTTAACATACAATTCCATTTCACTTTATAAATAGTCAAATATGTAGAATATAACAATAAAAATAGTAGATATATAATTCTTGAAGAATACAGTAGTCTCTCGGTAATCCGGCACTTACTGGTCCGGCCCTGCCAGTAATCCAGCGTTTCATAAGAAGCTAGTAAATGCGTGGTAGTAGAGTTGAAAACCTGTTTCTGCGCAGCTATTGTGAGTGGCTTTTGTGCTCTGTGTGCGCGCGTCTGTCAGTCTAGCGCGAGTCTGCTACGTGCTGTCCTTCGTCAGTGTAGTTGTGTGTGTTAGTAGTGCTGTGAGTGAAACGTGTCTCTACCTAGTGTGTCTAGTGTTGAAAGGTCTTCAAGAAAACGCATTGAAAATGTCATAAAAAGTGAAAAAACAATTAAAAATAGACAACTATTTTATGCTTTCAACTTCAAAGAAATAATGTAAACAACACTATGTATATTAAAATAAATAATTTGTCCAGGTATTTATATGCGTATTTTTAGTACATTCCAGTAATCCGGCGTTTTCGGTAATTCGGCTGTACCCTGGTCCGATATCTGCCGGATTACCGAGAGACTACTGTATTAGTATTATTTTTTTAATACCACACTAGTAACTAATACTTTCAAAACTGACACGACTTTTACTGTCAAGAATGTAATTTCTGCACTGAGAAGAACAAGTTTACACATTAAGGTACTTGTTCAAAGATTCCATGAAGCATTCTATTTTCTGCCAACCAATAAAAGTATAATAAAAGGGTATTCCCTTTTCAGATTCTATTTATGATTGTTTAAACTGTAAACCATTCAAGAGTAATGGATTTTTACTTGATATATTTAATCATCATACAAAATGAAGCTTCATTTTGTATGATGGTAAAAAATATCAAGAAGTATTATTAAGTATTCACTCCCCAAATAACACTATTTGTAAAAGTAGCTAAATAACAGGCATATGGTAATGGTATTAGAGAAAAACATGGGGTGGGGGGGGGGGGGGCATATTCTATCAACAGGATATCTCTTTATGCAAGTAATAACCATAAGTAAACTTTTTTTTATGAATAGCCAACACATCAGTAGCTTATTTTTAAAAAAATAAAAATTTTCTAGTGCTTGCCCTTTATGAGAAAAATGGTTGACAAGTTAACTGAAATTGCATGTTTTTGCCCTATAGCTTGTCTTTTAAGCTGAAATATTTCCAAGAAGGAGTGGGAAACCCAAGTAATTTATTCTGTAGCAATTTATGGTGAATGCCATGTACTCTACCAGAAAGTGAGTAAACCTTTGCTTTCATTTTCCTTTTTTTTTTTTTTTTTTGGAATTAAATCCTCAATGGTTAGCAAATTCTTGTGGTAGTAACTTCTAAGAGTACTGTACTTTAACAATTTTCATTATAAACAGTGTAGTATTTTTTTTTTTTTTTTTTTCTGAATGTCTAAAACATCTAGTTTCCATAGATATCTAACCATTTTATATTGCATGAGTAGAAAAAATTAACATCAATTTCTTGGTATTTTGAGGTGGCAAACTTCGAGGTCCTATTTATTTAAAAATAAGTGGAGCAGGTAGCTAAAAATTTGAACTTTTCCATGCCTCTATAATAATCTTCTATATATATAAAATGAACTTTTGACGTTGTGGCTGCGCGCTCTACAGCAAAATCTACGCAACGTACGATTACAAAAATTTGCATAAAATTCTATTATAGCCTGATGCTTTGCAAGACGAAGCCGTTTTTTTTTTAAATTCGACCTAATATTTTTAAATTTAATAATTAAACTGTTAATCTTCCAGTATTTTCTTCACTCCTTACGAGTTGTTCGAAGAATTGAAGTGAAGTGGATTAGAAATTCCGCGATTGAATGTAAACATGACGCCACGAGGCGAGGGCGAGTGCCTGCATGTTACGAAAACCAGTGTTTTAACTGACCCATTTTTGAAAAGTATTTTCAGATTTGATCGATTATTTTAATGAAATTTATTTTTTAATGGTGCCTAGCACAATCCATTAAAAATTGCAGTTACCAAAAGTTTACATCAGTAGCAAATAATGTTTACTGCGTCATGGGTGATTCTGATCCGAAATTCTCCGACATTTCCGAAAATTGTCGAGCACCTTTTCCGAAAGTTTTAATAAAAATAACGGTTTTCCGAAACAATTTTAATGTATTAATCATAAGATTTCTTTTACAATTAATATCTGCTTTTCTTTCTACCTTCAGACAAGCAAAATAGTTTGTACTACTTTTAAAAAAAATTCAATACAATTTTTTTTCAGAAAAAAAAAAACTTTTGGAACTAACTTTTCATTTAATTACTTTTAAGCTTATATATATGTGCATATGTACTGTTGTGTTGAGAGGGGAGGGGATTATAAACCTATATACTTTGTTTTAAATTGATGGTGCATACTTTTTTCCAAAATTTTCTCTGAAGTTCCGATTTTTTTTTTTTTTTGCTTTGAATCACCCATGGTTTAGTGGAGAGGTGAAAAATTTGATTTTCTTTTTTAGAACGCTGCTGGGCCTACTTATACAATATATATTGATTTCAACTGTTATTATTCAATTAAGTGACTCGCCCAACCAGTTTAATTCAACTGGGCTAAAAAATTTAATATATTAACAGATTATCGAACTTATGAGTATCATAGTATCTATTCATAAAAATAATATTCATTAAATACAAAAAACAAGTAGCAAACAACTTTCCCTCGATTGATGAAGAATTTAATTTTCCTTTTGAACATGTTGACGGGGCCCTTACTTCAGTGATGAATTTATAGGGACGGAGGGTTGCAACCTCCCGTGATACACACATTCAAAATAAAATGAGTACATTGTTTTTGAATAAAGAATATTAAAAATAGGTGAGGCATTATGTAAATTTGTAATGTTTGCTAATGTTTTGTGTTTACTTAAATATTCATTATTATTTCTAAATATACTCACTCACTTGAATAAATGTGCATCATTCACATAAATTTTAAGGCTTCGCCTTTCATCATTTGTATTAAAAAAGTATAACTTTACAACAATTTCAAGAATTCATCATTTATCGTTATTCTAGCATATTATATGTGAAAAGTTTTCATATCTAAAGTAAAACCCCGATTTAACATCCCACCAATCTACGTTTTACCCGCATTTTACTTTTTTTTCATCAGGTCCCAGTTTTTCCGTATACTAATTGATGTTAAAATATCCCGAATTCTAAGTTTGTTATATTTATCGAATTCCACGTGTTTTATGTTTTCCCTCGAAAAATAAAAAAGTGTCCTAAAATTAGCCATATTTTTCCTTTTGTGCTTTTTTTTAAAAGCTTTATGCATAGTGTTAAAAGTTAATTATTACTCTCTCACAAAATAAATTACAATCGAGGATTTTTTTTGTTTTCAAGAGTTTTTAAAAAGGGGCTATTCGAGTTTATCAAGGCGTGAGAAAGTTCGTTTGCTTCCAGTATTGAACTAGAGAAGTTCGTTCTTTTTGCCATTTTATAAACCAACTTTTTTTTTCTTTCTTAAAATCACCCATGGTTTAGTGGAGAGGTGAAACATTTTATTTTCTTTTTTAGAACGCTGCTGGGCCTACTTATACAATATATATTGATTTCAACTGTTATTATTCAATTAAGTGACTCGCCCAACCAGTTTAATTCAACTGGGCAAAAAATTTAAGATGTTAGCAGATTATTAAACTTATTAGTAACATAGTATCTATTCATAAAAATAATACTCATTAACTACAAAAAATAAGTACTATTAAACAACTTTCACTCAATCGATGAAGAATTTTATTTTCCTTTTGAACATGTTGACGTTGCATTGCTTCAGTGACAAATTTATAGGGGCGGTTGGTTGCAACCTCCCATGATATACATGTTCAAAATAAAATAAGTATGTTGTTTTAAAATAAAGAATTTTAAAAATACTTGAGGCATTTAGGCATTTTAATTATGTAAATTTGTAATGTTTGCTTAATATTTTGTGATTACTTAAATATTCATTATTATTTCTAAATATACTCACTCACTTGAATAATTGCATCATTCACATAATTTTTAAGAATTCGCCATTCATCGATTAGCGTTATTCTATCACATTATCTGTGAAAAGTTTTCATATCTACAGTGAAACCCTGATTTAACATCCCACCAATCTACGTTTTTATCATCAGGTCCCAGTTTTTCCGTATCCTAAATGATGTTAAAATATCCCGGATTCTAAGTTTGTTATTTATTGAATTCCCTGTATTTTATGTTTTCCCTCAAAAATGAAAAAAGAAAAAAGTGTTCTAAAATTAGCCATATTTTTCCTTTTGTGCTTTTTTTAAAGCTTTATGCATATTGTTAAAAGTTAATTTCTCACAAAACAAATTATAATCAAGGATTGTTTTTGTTTTCGAGATATTTCAAAAAGGGCTATTCGAGTTTATCAAGGCGTGAGAAAGTTTTTGTTTCCAGTATTGAACTGGAGAAGTTCATTCTTTTTGCCATTTTATAAACCAACAAAGCTCCAACACTTTGAGTCTAAAAAATATTTTGTTAGCAGTCACTATTATGTGCTACACTGTACTCTTATTGGACAGAACAGCTTACTTATAATGGACATTTTACAAATAGTGGAAAGCTATTTTCTTTCCCATAACGGCTAGGGAAAACGCTTACTATGTATTTCAATCCTGAAGATGCAGCATTCACTTTGAACTCCATGACTAAAAAACTATTATGACCCCACTATTATGGATTATTTTCAAACTAAATGCTCGGATTCGTAATTAAATGCGTTAAAATGGTATGTAATTTTCTTTTCGAAAATATAGATATTATACTTTTTAAAATATTCCAAATCTGCCATTCATCATTTGTAACATAAAGGATAATGTTAATGACAATTTCAAGAATTCATAATTTGTAACAATTAATTGCTACAGTTCCATTGAAAATGCCTTGCCCATCTATAAGGAGGTGTTGTTTACAGAGTCGAAATCAGAGTCAGTGAGATAACTTTCACCACTGAATTAGCCAAGAGACACGACTAGAAAAACAAATACGACTTGAGTGTAGGAGAATCTATTCAGGAAAAAAATGTATGTTTGTGTTAGAACATTACCCCGATTACCATTTTTGTGGCATTGAATGCTGTAAAAAAAGCAATATCCCGCGTTCTGCTCATAACTAAGAAACCTATCCATCCCATTCACATTAGGAACTGTAGGTAGGATTCCGCGATAAGAATTGAATTTTCCTTGCATTTTTAGCGTATTAATTTAGTAACACATTCTTTTTTAGCTTTGAACCATAAAATTTCCCTTTTCAGCATTCACATGCACTTTCGAATTTGCTTTTGTCAAGATATGTCTCTTAAGCGATGTATATCAGAAATAGGCTGATACTCCAAAAGCAAATTTGAATGAACAAGCTGTCAAGAATTACATCAAATCTTCATCCTCACTGCACAGAAAAAGTGCATAATGCACAAAGAGCAATTTACAGATCAATGTCTTACATTTTCAAGAATTACTCAAAATCTTAATCTCTGTAGCACAGAAAATGTGGGTGACACAAAGATCGATTTACAAATGAATATTCTGCATTTTTAAGAATAACGTAAAATTTTCATTGCACGGAAAATCTGTAACGACTGAAATCAATTTACAAATAAAAGTTGCACATTTTGAAGAATTACACAGCGTGGAAGCACAACCAGGAAATCAGGGAAATTTATATTCTGGAAAATATGGGATATTTAAAGTTTTCTGAAATATCAGGGAAAATTATAGTTTTCAATATCCAAACCGGCAAGCGTCTGGAGTTTCGTTTGCGGAATTTCCTTTCGTTGCACGTGTTCAGAATATGAGGCTATTCTATTATCAAACGGGGAGTGAAGAGTGTCTGTGGGAAAATTTTTAGTTTTAGAAGGTGGGCATATATAATGTGGTATCTTATAAGCAGGATATTCCATTATCCGCTACCAAAGAAATGTCTATTTGTCCACTGTTCTTTATTCCATCAGTGGCGTAGCTTAATGGGGGCGGTCCGCCCCGGTTGTCACCCATCTAGGGGTGACACCCACACCCAGCACCGACGGAGAAAAAGAATAAATCTTTAAAAGCTCCATAGAATAAAACAAATACTTAAAATGGGAGAAAAAAAAATACAATTTAACTTTCTATTTTGATCTAAGCAAAGTGTTTCCTTTACAAAATATATTCACAATGTTTTTTAACCACTAATCATAACCATTGCCCTCAAGAAATACTTTAAATATTATGATGCGAATGGTGTTCTTCTTTTTCAAAGCTGCAATTTTTTAAAAAAAAAATGTATTATATTTCATTAAAACGCATATTTCAGTGCTTACATTATTTTTTTTTTGGATGCGTAATCTTTTCCATGGGGTGACACTATCACTACCCGCCCCGGGTGTTACCCATGCTAGCTACGCCATTGATTTTTTTTATATTCATCAAATTGATTACATATATATAGTCCAGCATCTCTTCACCGCAGCTTTTGCTTTTCTTGAATAGGCTAAGGATGATCAGTAACTGTTAGATTTTTCAGATAATCTTTACTAAACTTTGTCTGATTAATTTATCAATTCCACATTGTCTGATCAATTTATCAATCACCCCAGATTACTTTAATTTGTGGCAATTAAAATTTCATATTTGGAAATAAGTGCATTTCTCCTATTTGATTTCAAAATGTATGTTTATGTATGCAGCTAATAATACACTTTATTTTTTACTTTTTGTGTCACAATTTAGTCTTTTGATTGGTTTAAATAAACATTTATGAAATAATATTTATATTTTTGAACTCAGGCTCAGAAAGAATGTACTGCTATCTATCAGAGTAAAAAAAAGTTATGTAATAGATTTGATGATGTGATAAAGATAAATATGCCACAGGATATAAACATAGATCAATAAATATAGGTTATTAGTGATAGATTGAAATAATTTTATACCTAAGTCAAGGTAGGTATACATTTATGGAAAAAGACATAGGATGAAATAAGTTTTTTATCTGCTCAAAACTGACTTAAAAGGCCGCCTTCGGCATCTTGCTTGAGGGGAAAAAAAACAAGTTGCGCCGAAGGCGCCGCTATTTTAACCCTTTGCACGGGCAACGCCGTTGTGGGTACCGCTAGTAGTGTATATAATACTAACAGTGAAAATGAGGTGCACCTAAAAAAATCATACTCCAATATCTCAAACTTAATTGAAAACCTTAGGCATCCTTTTTCACTAAATGTTCCTGGAAAATAGGTAGCGTGAGAGCAATTCCAAGCCAAAGTTGCCTTCTTTCGATGCAGTACTCAGAACTCGGTGGGCCGCCTGAAGTTCTCAGGTTCAGTCCCGTTGCTCGATGTACATAGGCTATTACTGTTTTATTTCACTACACAACTGTTCCCACGGTCCTTGATTTTTTTTTTTTTTTTGATGAAATTGGGCTCTTGAAAGTCCTTGAAAAATGTTGCAGGTCCTTGAATTTTTATTCAGCTATTTAGACAATATTCGATCCTAGCCGAACAATTCGGAAGCTTAACAAGGGTGCAACAGAACCGGGAAATCAGGGAATTTTAAAGTTTTGGAAAAGGCTGGGAAATTCGCAAAAATGTCCGAAAATCAGGGAATTTGTTTTTGACTTATCTCGAAGTTTCAACGATCTTATCTGCAATCATTAATAACTATTAACGTTCCCTTATTAAAATTCACTTCTAAAATTATTTAACTCAAAAAAGTTCTTTTTTTCCCGGTTTTCATACATTTGTTGCCCACATCTCGAAAAATATGATCTTTTTGCACCCGCGATGGGAGCTGGACTTCTCTAATTTTCGATGATTCTTAAGTTTTGTCAACAGGTAAACAAATAAAATTTCTTTTTATTTTCATTGAAACTTAATTTAAAATTTTTAATCAAAATTTCGTGAATTGTGATCGTAAGGGCGAAATTTCAAGCGTCTTTAGCGTCTAAGATAGTATCTCTAGTTTTATTTTTCGTTTCAACGTTTTAATGCATGCGTCGTTCTTCAGATCGTTTAAGACACTTGAAATAAAGAATGAAACTGTTAAATAATATGGTTAAATTTGAAAAAGCCAGAAAACAAAAATCATTAACTACGCACAAGTTTTGGCTTCATCATGGCGATGAAATTCTTTCTATTACACACATTTATTCGTTATATAAATTGATTCTGATGGGATGAGCAGGAAGAACATGTTAAATATCAGCATTTAATCGCGAATCTATATAAATAAAACCGAAAGTTTGTGTGTGTGTGTCTGTCTGTCGATCGCCTCTTGGCGAGATGGAACGGTCCAGAAGTACGAAATTTTGGTTACAGGTGCCTTGGATCAGGTCTTCGTGCACCTCGAAGCGTTTATCCTAAAATTCGAATTTGTTCTTTTTTTATTCCAATTTTAAGCAAAACTGTTGATTTTGGGTTTATCTCACCGAAGAAACATCCCACGTATTTGATTTTTGCAGCATGTGAATGCCCGTAAAAAAATGCACAAGATGATCTCTTCTTAAGTTCGTAGAACAAATAGAACATGCGCAATATTAATTTAAAGTAGTTTTCGAACTTTAAAACGAGGCTTATCTTTGAATTTATCTGCTCAATTTGCGTGGTTTCGCCAAAATAAATATTACTTTTGCCGCCAACTAGATGATTTCTGTTAACGTAAAATTGAAAAAATGCTATTTTCTCTTTATTCATGTCGTTTTATGAGCGAAACAAATTCTAAAAATTCATTTCATTTTTATACATATTTTGTGGAACTGCAGACGAATTTTAATTACTTTACCTTGAGGTTGATTCTCCTTCCTTTTTTAATAATAATACTGGAGACATGAAATCTTCAGTTTTTGATAAACCGCTATGAAAAATAAATTAGAATACTTTTTTAAAACGAATATGAAAGCGAAGTTAGAAAGAAACACATAGGATACCTTTTTTTTAATTACAAGCATTGAGAATCCTTTTATAGTACTTACATAAAAGATTGATAAAAAAGCCTCTTTATTTGTAACGAAATTTTGAATTGCTGGAGTTGTATGATATTTACGTCAAATTACTTACAAAAGAAAAAATAGGCGTTTTCCTTTCTCTTTTTCCTCTTTTTTAAATTTTACAAAGTATAAATACAAATATAGAAAAAATACAGGCCAGCAACAGGCATTATTCCTAGTTATCCACACCATATATTTATAGGATTAATGTTCTTAACAGAAAAATAAGGAAAATTAAATCATAAATAAATAAGATAAAATAAATGTAAAATAAATAAATATGCAAAATAAAAAAGAAATATAAATAATTACAGAACGCGTAATAGTGTAGAACACACGCAAACAGATTAATAGGAATTTAGTTGTAGAGTTTTACTTAAATTCTTTTCATTTCTCACACTGTACTTTCGTCCTTCAATTTTAATTTTTTTCACACATGAATTACGCAAGAAAATGTTTTGCATGGAATTAATTATTTATTCGCACTTGTATTTGAATGCCCAACAATTGAAAAAAAAACACGTTTTCTATTTTGAAAAGAAGTTTTCTTTTGACGTCTTAATTGTATCCACAAGAAACCCTTGAAGTAAAGCACATATAAAAGAGGAAATTCTGATTTTATTTCGCTTCTGTTTTCTTCACTGACTACAAATTAAAAAATCAGTAATTTAATTTGGTGTGTTCTGTGTTTAACACAGCCAGTAATGATCATTCTATCGTGTTTTTTGTTCTTTAAGAACTGGTTAATTAAGTTTCCCTAATGACCAAGTAAATTTTTTTAGGAAAAAATCGATGGTTCGATGTACTATCAATCAAGTCGTTGTTAGCGTATATTTTTGGTTAAGCTTAACGGCTGCAGCATGAAAACATGATTACTTGAGATATACACTTATAATGTTTTTTGCACAGATGATGTTTTAAAACAGCAGTATCAAATGCACAAATCGCATGAACATCATAGCTTGCTTCCAACCTCCTTTTGTTGAGCAATCAAGGAGATAATTGACTTTTATCGATTGCTTATTGTTTTCGTTGCATAAAAATTTTTGCCTTGATATTCGTCTGATTTTTCAGAATAAAGAGTATAAATACATGAATAATGATGGGGAAAAACATGAAGCAAAAGGCAACCGGAAATGTCGTTACAAATTGACGGCAGATTTGGCACCAAAAATAAGATGCCAAATTCTGTGTCAATTTTGCGATACTAGCAATACTTCCCGAAAAACCCAATTTCATATAGAATCCAGCATTAAACATTATCGATATTTTGTTGTTATAATTATTGTTATTGTAATTTCAGATTTCAGGAGCTGACAAAAAATTAAATTTCTTCAAGTTTGATGTATGTTAATAGTATCTTCAAATCTGATGTAGATTAGAGTGATTATTTATACCTATTGGCACTATTCTTTTAAAATATAGAATGCAAGATTTCAGATTGTTCCAATCAACCTTCTCAAGTGAAATTTTAATAAATTTAAGTTCTGTTTTAATAACGCATTTACTTAGAGGTACTGCAAGTCAATATTTTAGCAGCCAATCAAAATTTTATGTTTAATCCATGAACATAAAATCAAAGAAACAAAAGCCTAACTGCAATCTCGGATTTTTATAGCCTAAATTTGTCGGAAACAAAGTCCATTTCATTCTGAATCTCCTTCTTGAACAAGAAGTTTCGCCTAGAACTATTTTCCGTATAAACCAACATCAAATTGATAATCTAGCTATTTCTCTATCCTCTCTCATTTAGCTTTAACTCTTAATCACTTCAAATATACCTTTTTCAACAGTTAATACATATTCATTCATTTTCTCATTCATTCATTTATTCATTAAGTCATTCACTCATTCATTTATTCATTAAGTCATTCACTCATTCATTTATTCATTCTTTCATTCATAAAATCCTTAAAAATCCAAGTCAAGAAATTTCGTGTGAAAATAGGCTCGTTTAACTATGGATGAACTTCGTATCTGTACATGATCTGCGTTCTAAGCTGCTTCCGATAAAGTTTCGATTTTCCTCCAACTGGTTTCGGGAACTTATTAAATCACCAAATAGCAAGACAAGAAATTAGTTAAGACTTTTCAATGGTAAGTGTTAAATAACGAAACTAATAAACACTGGAAAATGTTCGCCAAAATTTCTGAGAAACTGATTGAAATAATTGAATCGAAATTTCGCCAAATCCTTTCGTATCGTATATTGGGATTAACTCGATTTTATTATCAAAACGACCTATTCATGTTGAAATATTGTCTTCACAGAAATTACTAAATCTACTAGACTTATAAAACTGTATTTTTATTTTCCTATTACATCCAGATTACGGAAACGGTATAGTAGGATTTCCGCCAGAAAAAAAAAACCTTTTTTATAGTAAAGTATTTCTGTCATCAAAGTTGTACCAGTTAAAAGCATAGGAATTTAAGCAAAAGAATATATTATGTGCCTAGTAGTTTTTTCACCCTTTAAAAGTGGAAACACATTTAACACTTGATTTTTCTTTAATATTGATTGAAATAATGTGTAGTTCATTTTCATAATTTAAGCATTTACTTTTCTATTTATTGTAGTGAATTAGAAAGCTAAACTTGGCGAAGTTTTCTGTTTGTTCGACAGCTGAAGTTATTAAAATTCGCACACACATATACACACGTAGCACTAGCGCAACTAGTGAACGTAAAATTTTAAGTAAGTACTAATTTATAAAAACATATAGAATTAAACTGGTTTTTAATTTCAAAAAATACGTTTAATTACGTTTTTGCTACAGATTCTGAAAAATCTCCTTGAATTTTTAATTTCTTTGGATTCTTGGCTAATCTCAGATTAAGATTTTTCTGCCGAGCTAGTTGAAGATTTCGTTGTATCAGATTTCTCTGGGGTTTTGCTTTCGCTTGAGTTCATTTGTTTCTCATTAGGCGTGTGTGATTTTTCCTTTGCACTGGTTGAGCTATTATTATCAGCATTAGCTTCATTAGATGTGGGATGTTGTTTGCTTCTATCTAAATCGGATTGTGCAGCCGGGTCTGGTTTAAATCGTTTTGCTGAGTTATTTATTTCTGTTTCATCATTTGAATCGTCATTATCTGTTGTCGAGTCATGTTTGATGCCTTTGTTCAATTCCTCATTAGCATTTGATGTTTCGCTTGCGTTTTCATTTTTGTTATTTTCATCAGAAGTTCTTTCTTTCTGTTTAGTTCTTGTATTTTCATGCTCATCTTTATCACTTCGTGAAATATTCTGTATTTGCTCGGTACTCAGGTCCCGAACGTGCGTTATTTCTGGGTTGTCTCTATTTTCAGCTATTTGAGAGGCATCGTCATTATTCTGCGATTGAGGAGTTGTAGGGAAGATAACCGGAGCATTTTCTTCCGAACCAACATCTATTATTCCAAACGGCAGAGGAAACGCAAAACTTAAAGTGGTGGGAGAGTTCGATCCGGAATTTTGTTCTTCGTCCGCGTCCTGTGTTTTTGTATTTGAAGACTGAATTCCAGAAGAACCATCAGATTGTGAGCCCTCTTCAGTAGATGAATCTTCGTTGGATTCCTCCGTCGGGGGATGGCTTTCTGATATTATCATGATTGAAGGCCCTAGATTGACTCCTAATCCACCGTTATTGTTTGTAGGACTCATTCCGAACAGTGAGCCCAATAGGTTACTAATAAGTTCTAATCCGCCCTCGCGATTGATTTGACCTTCAGCAACTCTAAGATTATTCCGATACCTCTCATTTTCAGGATCCCGTTCTAGGGCTTGACGAAAACACATTGCTGCTTGTCTTGGTCTGTTCATCAGCGCATACGCTTGTCCCATTCTGCTATAAGCTTTGGCGTAGTCTGGATTTAAATTCAGAGCTTGTCGGGAATCTGCTATGGCATCGTAGTAATGCTGCTGTTTTATGTAAGCCCCAGCTCGGTTGCAGTAATAAATAGCATTCCACTTGTCCAGTACTATTGCCTGCGTATATTCTGTAACAGCTTGATCATAGTCTTGATTGGCCATCCTTTCATTGCCTTCGTTTTTGTGAGCCTCTGCTTGAAGCTTGTCTTTAACAGTAACAGGATTCGCAACTTGATTAAATATATCTAACAGGGGCCTGGAGGGACGAAGATGGGTAAAGTTGTCATTTTCCAATTCGTAAGCTAATTCCAAACATTCTATGGCTATTTGTATGCTGTCCCTATCTTCTACGGTGAATTCTGTAGCTTGCAACTGCTCTCGCAAAAAATCTGTTATAGCGATAACCAGTCTTCTGGTTTCAGAGCCTTCTTGTTCTGATTCTTCAGAAGACATCGCCTAATGGAATAGAAACTTTCTGATATCTTACGTAAAACTGTTTCAATCTCATTCTACACTAAAGTAGTCAATTTTTAAAATTGTGTATGCATGAATTTTACTTACATTTGCATTTGATTGTCTTTCTGCGTGAAGCGTGAAAAATATCGCTAAAAATAATAAAACAAACTGAAATATTTTGAATGGCTTAGCATAATTACATTAAAATATAAAAGGCTATTTATATCTATTGAAATTTATGAAATAATGCGAATCTGGAGTAGTAATCCAGTAGATTAAAGAAAGCTAATCATTTGACGATCAGTGGATAAAGCTATACTCACGTGAAAAAAATCCATACTTTTTACCAATGCACATGACCAGAGAAATAATCGATTTAATGCATAGTGTCGAGGAGGTAACAAAGCTCTGTAATTTCAACAATTTAATTGTAAACGTTTTGGTTTCAGCACTACCACTGTAATACGCGGCACGCACGGTTAAAGATTACATCTAGAAAAGCTAAATATCTCTTTTTTAGTGTTAAATATTTTTGTATGTAAGTTTTAAATGTAATAATTTTGTAACTTTAAAGCCACTGTTACTATTCAACAATAACAGTTAAACAGTTAACGATCAAGTTCAGCCTTGCCATTTATTGGATCATTCCGTTGAATACCAATTATAAAATTATGCGCAACTATATTTAAAAAATGCCTCACATTAATAGAAGTTGTTTCTGATTTTCTCCATCAATAAATAATAATAATATATTAAATTGGCGATTATTTTCAACATTTTTCGTAACTTTTATCTTAAATGTATGAATGGAGGCAATTCAAGCAATGTCATTACAATACAACTAGTTAATGAGGAGCAACAAAACATGCTGTAGAAGCACTTGGAACAATTTGGGGATTTTGAATTTTGAAAATCAAGGTGTTTTAAATAAGGAGTTAGAAAATATCTATCTTTTAGAAAATTATCCAGTTTTCAAGTTTATAACAGAGTTCGACTACTGACTTTATTATATAAAATTTATTTGAAATTTTTGCACACAATACGTACGTAATTTTTTACATAAGTGATTTATTTTCTAACATTTATTTAATTTTTGTACTCTCTATTTGGAGCCATTTGGGCAGAATTTAGTTATTTCTTTCTATCAACTTAAATTTCACTCTTCAGAATTGGTTCAGTACTAAACATTTTCTAATTTAAATGTGCCTTTGGAAATAATGCTTTCCTTTCTTTCGTTTTTATCTGAATTTTATGAAAGTGCTATGCAATTGAATTTTCGGAGAATGTTTTGGACGATATCGTAAGCGAGATTTTTAGGAACGGGTGTCCTTATTTTGGTGGGGAATTTAAGATGGACTGCTGGGTAATTTTAGGAACATTTCTTTATTGGAAATTTTTTGGGACTAAGGTCCTTATTCTATTAGGGATGTTAAGGAATAGTTGTCTTATTGAAATGGGGGGCTTTAAGGAATTTTTTCTTTATTGTAGCAGAAATATTCAGGGACAGTTGTTCTTCATCTGATGGACATTTTTAAACAGAATACAGCTCTTATTCTGATGGGAATTTTTAGATGTATTGTGGTAGATATTGTAATTGCGATTTTTACGGAGTCTTGATATCATTTTCGCACAATTATCTCGCTGCATGTGTGCATTTTAGTTACTGTTGCAATTACTCGAATGGCAATTTTTATGAACTGTTGTTGGCATTTTAATGTGGATTTTTATGGACTGTTACTTTTGGTCTAAAAGGAAATTTTCTAGGCTGTTCGTTTTAATGCAAAAGTGCTTTTTAATGATTTTTACTATTTAAATCGGGTTTTTAAGGACTTTTGCCCATCTCCTACTTGGATTTTTTAAGAAAATTTTTTCTTACATATTTACAACAGAATTTTGAACATGCGTTACTTAGCCTGCGAATGATGCAATATTATCCGGCGCAAAGCCGGGCATTTCAGCTAGTAAATAATAAAATTAAAAATAAATTGAAAAAATCATTTATTTCATTTCTTATTCAGTATGCATATAAAGTCTTGGAATAAATTTTCATGCTGTATAATAAGAGATTTTGATTTACTTATTTTATGTGCACGGTTTAATTTTTTGACATTTAGCACTAATCCTAAATATTTAATCTTTGATCAAAAGTTGTTTCTGGAGCTTCGTATTTTCTGATAGAGTTGAATGCTTTTTAAAATTTTAAAAAATGCATGATTTTTTAAATAAAATTTAGGTATTTCAAAAAAGAAGTCTGAAATTAATGCATCTTCACGTCCTTCTTTTTAAGCACATTCCTCGTTTACGCGTCAAATATTTATTAATTATTTATGTTGAATAGCATAAAATTCAGTTAAATAGAAGTAAAATTAAGAAAAATGCTTTGCTTGTTGAACATTAAATTGCTAACAATAACAAGTGGTTTTTTAAACCACTTGGTTGCATTTTGTCTTTTCCTAGAACAACCCTAAAACTAATTTGATGCTTTATTTTTGAGATGCAGAATTTTTTCACTACTGTAACAGTATCAGGGAAATTTTCTGAAAAATCTCTGGAAATCAGGGAAAAGTCAGGGAATTTTGTTTCTGAGATTCTATAACCACCCTGTTAAAGCTTGAACGTGATTCGTCGGTTTCCAAAAATGAGGGCACGGAAAGCACTGCTCTGCTCACGCTTTACTGAAGATTAGTTGTCAATCATTCGTCAGAGCAACCTTGTTCCTCCATCCTCCACCCTAAATAGGGAGAATAGCATTTTCAATCCTATTGACAAACTTTAGGCTTTGTTGGTGGTAAAAGGTTTAATTTTATGGTCCTTGAATTTTTTTAAAAAGGTCCTTGAATTTTTTTCTTGACTAAGAGTAGGAACCCTGCTATAGTGTCGATA
Organism: Octonoba sinensis; assembly: GCA_038502835.1. NCBI lineage: Eukaryota > Metazoa > Arthropoda > Arachnida > Araneae > Uloboridae > Octonoba > Octonoba sinensis. The sequence continues at coordinate 71,861,531 of CM076604.1, forward strand.
TTCTAAAAATGAATACATATACCTGCTTAATAATACATAATTAGAAGCTTAGGATATGAAGCAGCCACGTTTTTGCGTTATAGTTTAATAGATAACATTATTTTCCTCTTTTTTTTCAGTTAATTTTTTTATATCCTAAAAAAATGAAAACATCGGAGAAGTGGAGCGCAACAAATATTTTTGCTGCACTTTTTTTCAAAATCTCGTTGCTTCAAGTGTACTTACTTCACCCTCCACAGAAGCAGATCCCTGACATTTACCACGTTAACGTTTTTGCCATTTTATGCAATGTATAACCAGTTTGAATATATATAATTTAGGTAAATCTTTTTTAAAGCAGCAAGCTATCTGCAACCTAATTTTTCTTTTTATATTTATACTTCGCTCTTCATCATGCAATCATATCTCAGCAAATCATAGATTAAAAAGAAATTTATTTATAATTACACATATATAGTTTACAAAAACTGCGATCAACGCATTGAAACAGTCCCGCTGTGGTATATATTAAAATACATGATGATGAAATGAGAAGGGTTGAAGAGAGATATCAGTTTTGCGGAAAGCCCATGGCGTAAAGTAGTGGATATTCCGCGAACCTCGGCTGTGCTCCATCGCTCAAGTGGGCTCTGAGTTGTTTACCTTCAGCCTTGGGTCCCCTGCTGTTGTTCGATTTATAGACCGGCAATCCCAAGGTTGAACCAAGTAGCAACAGGCATACTATGAATATTAACGTGCACTGGAAAAAAAAGAAGAAAACTTAAAAAATGTGTATTGAATACTAAATATTAAACAAATTGTTATACAAAATATCACTCCTGCAATGCAAGAGGGCCACAAGTCAAAATCGATTACTTTCTGAGGAGAGGCGTTTGTGACTTTTCATCACAATTTTAAAATCCTGTTTTCGTTCTAATTCATTTATCTGAGGTTAAATAACGTTTTGGATTGTTATAATCTTATGTGTGTGTGAGGGGGGAGGGGATATAACTGTTTCCAACTGTTCTGGAACACTTGAGATCTGTGACTTCCAGTTTAAAAATTTTAAACAAATGCATATTTAAACACTTGAGTTCTGAGACTACTAGCGTGCCTCTAGAAGTAAGAGTGATGACAACGGCTACTGCGCAAAAGAAGAGCCGCCATCTTTTTACCAGCGCGTCTGCATATCGCCGACTTTTACCAAGAGGCGCGGTAAAAAGATGCCGGTGGGGAAGCAGCCGTTGTCATCACTCTTACTTCTAGAGGCACGCTAGAGACTACCAGTTTAAAAGTCAAGAAATGCATCATATATTGTCGGCGTACGGTTTATTTCTAGCTCTAACCGCAGAGTAATCAGAGTCTCATCTCTCACTCCCTTTTGTAGCGCCGCTTTCACTAGCGCACCACGAGCAAAAACATAAATTTAATTACAAGTTCGCATTACAAATTGAACTAATGTGTGCTTTATGACGATATTATATTTGTTTTGGTAAGGAAAATGCATATTTCTTCAGAATGAGTCGCTCATTTGCACAGATTAATCATAGACCAAAGGCACATCTTAATGCTAATCTAATGTAGTCAAAACCTGCATTCAGCTCCCCCACAGGGTAAAACTGGAACTACTTTTGACGGTTTTGCTTTTACTTCAATTAATGTTACTCCCCATTCTCGGCTATTATGGTTATTGAGGTCACTCTCTATAACTAATTACTCATTTCTCTTATTTGAATAATTGTCAGTAATTTTTATGGATTATGGAAAACTGTTTCTATTACTTTGAAATTTTGCTTCATTTGAAAATAAATGGATTGGAGAATTTTCGGCCGCCATGGTCACTATTTTGTCGCATGCGAAAAGTACTTCTTCTTCTTCTTTAAAAGCGTAACAACCTGTTGCGGGTCTTAGCTGCCTCAACAGCACGCTTTTTCCAACTCGGACGATACAAAGCAACTCTTTGCCAATTTTTTATTTTCAAAATGTTTATGTCATTTTCGGCATCAGCCAGCCATCTAGTTGAAGGTCTGCCTCGGGCACGGGTTCCCTCGGGTTTCTTAAAAGTGTACAGTCTAGTCGGGTTGTTTTCAGGGGTTCTCCGGACATGGCCGAGCCATCTCAGTCTGTTGTTTCGGATGACTTGTGTAATTTGAGGCTCTTTGTAAAGTGTATAAATTTCAGAATTGTATCTGGTTCGCCAGCATCCCTGTTCCTGTACAGGCCCGAATATCGTTCTTAAAACTTTTCTTTCAAAGGTATCCAGAGCTCGCTGGGTGTCCAAGTTTAATGTCCAAGTTTCGCTACCATACAGCAGCACAGGTAGTGTATAAGTGTTTTGTATAGTCTCATTTTAGTTTTTCGGCTGACAAGCCTGGATCTTAATTGTTTTTTTAGTCCAAAGAAACATTTATTAGCTGATTTTATTCAGTTGTTGCTTTGCAAAAAGTACTAATTAACAATTTAAAAATTTTAATTGGTTAAAACTAAAAAATATATTATCTTTGATAATTTTATTTATAGTTCCATTTTTTTTTTAAATTTGCAATATTTGATCCAAAATAACTATTAAAGGATAAAACACATTTGTTAGTTATTTTAAATTAATTATGTGTCTAGTAATGATAATTAATGTATTTTTTTTCTTTCCCACTTCATAACTTTTTATTATATTCCATTTTGTGTGCTATTTAGAAAAAATAACTAAATTATGACAGCTGATGTTGCACACATAATTCATACAAGAGCTCGGGAAACCCCTTTCCAAAAAAATACCCAGAAAAACGTACAAACGCCCATAAAACCACAAAAACCCTGTTTTTTTTTTTTTTTTTTTTCAACCCTAGTAGTGAATACGAGCTTTCTCTAAAATACACTCTGTCTTCTGTCTTGATTAAAAAAAAGGAAAGGGGCTTTCTGTCGGCAATAATGAATTTCAAATAACTTATTAAAAATGAAAGATAAACACATAGACAGAAAAGATGGTTTCTTGATCAAAGTTTTGAGGTAGAGCCCTATCAAAATGAGCATTAAATTCATTTTGTCTTGATGGACATGTACTTGTTGTTTTTCCATAAAATAATTCATTGAAAACAGAAGAAAAATTATGAATGCGTAAATAGCCTATTATTACAGTTCAGTGTTGAAATAAAAGATTACTGTACAGTTGACGGGATGGAGACAATATAGTAATAGTGTCTTGCTTGAGTTTAGCCTTGAGCTGAATAATTAAAGCGGAAAGTTTCAATTTCCATTTATCAATTTTCCTTCCAGTATGAGAAAGTATTATTTTGGCCAACGACAGCGTAAAAATGGAATGTATTATGAAAAATACAAATTCTTGAAAATAGTTGAAGATCCATAACTCCAGAACAAAAAGAGATATTTTCTTCAAACCTGGAAGTAATGATAGCTCAGAGCTTTGCTTTTTTTCCTTTGATTATATTTGCTTGCATATTTAGATGGTGACAAGATATACGTGAAGTTTACCTTTATTAGAATAGCGCACTTACTGATTTCAAAGTTACAAAAACGGCTGAATTTTCAAAATCCTTGAAGTGCTTGAAAAAAATTTAAAGTTTATTGTGTAAAAAAAATTTCTTGTGTGAATTTTTAGATTGTATGATTAGTTTTGCAGAAGTTATTCAATTGAGATTAAAAAAAATCAAAATGCAGAGATGGATTTAACGATTGATTAATAGGAGCAGTTAACACATCATCCAACCATTTACTTTTTTAATAGGATAGATGCTATGAGAAATGTCCATTATAACTTCTTGTAGTATGGCATTCTGAAATAATAATAGTTATTATTCTTCAAATATTTTGTATACATTTTGTTGTTCCTCATGGATAATAACGTTCTTTCTAAAGAACAGTTGTAGTCAAATCAATCTAAGCTATTTAAATCAGACAACGCTTTATCTGGAAAAAAAAAAATCATTAAAATCGGGTCATTTAATCAAAAGTTATGAATGAAAAAACAAAAAAATGACTATATATTTCCGTCCATAACGTTTTTTCTAATTATCGAATATGGTCAAACGAAAGTTGGGAAACCACCTTCGATCGATTAAAAAAGAATCATGAAAGTCGGGTCATCCGGGGAGAAGTTATGGCAACTCTCAATTAATTAACTCACGTGAAATTTTTAAAATTGGTTTTAATTTAGATTTGTATTTTCGACAAACATTGTAGTGAAGTTAGAGAGCTCTGTTATGTTTGAAATGCATTAAATGTTTTGCTGTGTTATTTTAAATGTGTCTACATTATTCGTTGCGTAGCTGCCGGGAAATCATCGGGTAGATGATTATGTGAATTAGCCTCGTATCTTTTGAAACGTAAGACACATATTAGGCGACTGAAATATTTCAGTTACACTTCTTATGTATCACATTTCTAGCATATGAAAAATGTTTGTATTTTTGTTTGAAGTACTATCTGCTTAGCGAGCTAAATTTTAATATTTTGCATTAGTAAAGAGTACTTTATCAACCACTTTAGTAAAAAAGTTTTTAAAAATATTTTTATTGAAACAAGTCTATCTGATCAGACCGAGACTCTATCTATCGCAGAATGAATAAAGGATAAAATAATTTTTGGAAAAAAAATAGAACCGACTTCAAACTATAAATTGCGCTAAAAAGTAAAAAATAATACTATTCTTTAACAAACTTCGATACAACTTTTAAACATAATATTTGAAGTCGGTGCAAAATTATGACCACGCGTTATTTTACACTGAAACTGTTGCAAACTCTACGCTATTTATATTTGTAATTGGTTCATAGTTACAAAAGGAATCATGCATCAAAATCCATCATAATTTTGCACCGACTTCAAAAATTATGTTTAAAAGTCGTATCGAAGTTTGTTAAAGAATAGTATTATTTTTTACTTTTTAGTGCAATTTATAGTTTGAAGTCGGTTCTATTTTTTTTCCAAAAATTATTTTATTTCATTCTTTTTAGTGTAAATATATTTTTGTATAAATATTCTAGTTTTAAAACATGGTACATATCAAAGGGGAAGCCTTTGAGGGAATGACACTAAAAACTAACCGTTTGTAAGATAAATTTCGTTTTAAAATCGATTTTAAAGAGTCACTAGAGCAAGCAAACTGATTGGATTTAATTTCTTCTTCAGAGAAGCCTTCAGTCTATTTCTTGCTATAATTGCTTTTAATATGACATCTTAATGGCAACAAACTCTTTTTTAACAATAAGTTTCATTTTTATTAACAACTTTCCCAACAAAGAAAAATCGAGCCTAGCCTTTCCAATTAAAATGAAAAAATACTTATTTTTCACCCATAACGTTTTTTCTAAAAAACAGATGTAGTCAAACTGGTGCGCGATATTTGAGTTAGACGACCCTCTATCGATCAAAGAAAAAATAATCAAAATCGGTTCATTTAGTCAAAAGTTATGGATGAAAAAGCAAAAAAAAAGACCACATTTCAACCCATTATTTTTTTTCTAATTATCGAATATGGTCAACCAAGCTATGGGACCTATGGGAAACCACCCTCGATCGATTAAAAAAAAATCATGAAAATCGGTTTATCCGGTAAGAAGTTATGAGTGGACAAACAAACAAAACAAAAAAAAAACAAAAAAACAAAAAAAAAAAAAAAAACGACATACATACAATCTGAATGTATAACCTCCTTCCTTTGTGAAGTCGGTTAAAAACTAATAACAAAACGTCTATGCCCAACTGAACGAGCATACTTTTCCTTACATCAGATTAGATTTTATAACTTCACACAGCGGTTCAGATTCGGAATTATTTCACGAACTTTTTTGATTGGATAAAAAAATTATCTAAAACAAAACATGTCTTTTTTATGTAAAAAGCACATTTTAGCATCAAATTAATTCTTTTTTACTTTCTTTGTCGATATTATTTCAATAAATTCCATGTATGAAAAAAAAATTAAATTCAATAAATTACTAAAATTTAATATACATACGTACATACATATAAATAACTTTCGATAATTCGAATTTTTCGATATTTGAAAAAATATTATTTCCATGCACCTTTAGTACTTTTTAATGTAATGTCTTTAACCCAAAGTTTATTTCTTTCTCGATAGCTCGAAATTTTGTCTTCTCTCGCATTAGTTCATTCCTTCTTTTCAGCTCCTTTTCATTTCCAATCTCACAAAATTACGGTTTTCAAAATGCCATCTCACTTAAAATTTGAATGATCAGTTGTAACATTTCACGTAATGGTACACAACTACTACCCAACTTTTGCGCAGATGGTGATGCGGGCTTTTATTGCCTAGTTCACCACTAAAGCATTTGAATCCCTCTCTCATTTGGAAATTAATTGGTGCGAGAAGATATAGCAGTGATACTCAATCACTGTGCAGCGGCACTTTTTTGTGCCGCCAAATTCTTAAAGTGCACCGCAAAAATTTAAAAATACATATAGTTAAAATTCTCGGAATAATTCATTCGGTTAATTCATTCTGGATTAACATTAGATGCAATTATTCAATGACAGCCAAAAAAGCTATTAAAATATTATTACAGTTTTCTATATCTTGTTTGTCTGAATTCGGATTTTCAGTATTAACCAACATAAAAACGAAAAAAAGATCGAGACTGAAATGTAGAAGACGATATGAGAGTAGCATTGTCATTTTCACGACCAAATATAAATGAAATTATCAAAAAACATTAAGCTCAAATTTCTCATCAAAAGCATTCTCATTTTTACCATTTATTAACCGACTTCACAAGGAAGGAGGTTATACATTCATATTGTATGTATGTCGTTTTTGTTTGTTTGTTTGTTTGTCCACTCATAACTTTTCACTGGATGAACCGATTTTCATGATTTTTTTTTAACCAATCGAGGGTGGTTTCCCATAGGTCCCTTACTATCGTTTGACCATATCCGATAATTAGGAAAAAAAGTTATGGGCGGAAATGTAGTATTTTTTTTTCATTCATAACTTTTGACTAAATGAACCGATTTTGATGATTTTTTCTTTAATCGATAGAGGGTCGTCTAATTCAAATATCGCAAATCAATTTGCCTACATTTGTTTTTTAGAAAAATGTTACGGGTGAAAAACAAGTATTTTTTTATTTTAATTGGAAAGGCTTGGCTTGATTTTTCTTTGTTGGGAAAACTATTAATAAATATAAAAGTCATTGTTAAAAAAGTGTTTGTTACCTTTGGGCTATATTACTAAAAGCAATTACAGCAAGAGTTTGACTGAAGGCTTCTCTGAGGCAAAAATTAATCCAATCAGATCGTTTTGCTAAAATCGACTTCAAAACGGAATTTATCATACGTAATTAATTATCATACGTAATTAATTTTATTAACGTTTATCATACGTTAAGATTCGTTTTTAGTGCTATTCATTCAAAGAAGGTTTGCCCTTTGACATGGATTTTTTAAAAATAGAATATTTACATAAAAAATGTATTTACACTAAAAAGAATAAAATGAAATAATTTTTATAAAAGAATAGAACCGACTTCAAATTATAAATTGCGCTAAAAAGTGAAAAATAAATTAATTCCTTAAACAACATCGATGTGACTTTTAAACATAGTTTTAGAAGTCGGTGCAAAATTATGAGTCTAAGTACCATTACACCATTTCTTACTTCATATTGGAACTGTTGCTAATTCTGAAAAAATATATATATTTAATTTATTCACGATTGCAAAATATTTTATCTATCCTAATTTTGCAGACTTCTAAAACTATGTTTAAAAGTCACATCGATGAAGTTTAAAGAATTAATTTATTTTTCACTTTTTAGCGCAATTTATAATTTGAAGTCGGTTCTATTTTTTTATAAAAATTATTTTATTGTTATATTTTTAACCGACTTCACAAAGGAAGGAGGTTATACATTCATATTGTATGTATGTCGTTTTTTTTGTTTGTCCACTCATAACTTCTCACTGGATGAACCGATTTTCATGATTTTTTCTTAATCGATCGAGGGTGGTTTCCCATAGGTCCCCAATTTTCGTTTGACCATATTCGATTGTTAGAAAAAAAGTTATGGGAGGAAATGTAGTATTTTTTGTTTTTTCATTCATAACTTTTGATTAAATGAACCGATTTTGATGATTTTTTCTTTAATCGATAGAGGCTCGTCTAACTCAAATATCGCTTATCAATTTGACTACATTTGTTTTTTTAGATAAAATGTTACGGGTGAAAAATAAGTATTTTTTATTTTAATTGGAAAGGCTTGGCTTGATTTTTCTTTGTTGGGAAAACTATTAATAAATATAATAGTCATTGTTAAAAAAGCGTTTGTTTCCATTGGGCTATAATATTAAAAGCAATTACAGCAAGAGTTTGAAGCCTTCTGTGAGGCAAAAAATAATTCAATCTGTTTGTTTTGCTAAAATCAACTTTTCAAAACGGTATTTATCATACATATGATTAGTTTTTAGGGCACGCTAGTTTTTAGTGCCATTCATTCAAAGAAAATTTGCCCTTTGACATGGCTTTTTTTAAAAATAGAGTATTTATGTAAAAAATGTATTTACACTAAAAAGAATAAAATAAAATAATTTTTATTAAAAAATAGAACCGACTTCAAATTATAAATTGCTCTGAAAAGGGAAAAAAAAATAATTCTTTAAACAATATCGATGTGACTTTTAAACGTAGTTTTAGAAGTCGGAGCAAAATTATGAGTCTAATTACCAATACACCATTTGTTACTTCATATTGGAACTGTTGCTAATTCTGCAAAAAAAATATATATTTGTAATTGATTCATGCTTACAAAAGATTTTATCTATCCTAATTTTGCACCGACTTCTAAAACTATGTTTAAAAGTCACATCGAATTTGTTTATTGAATTTGTTGTTTAAAGAATTAATTTATTTTTCACTTTTTAGCGCAATTTATAATTTAAAGTCGGTTCTATTTTTTAATAAAAAATATTTTATTCATTCAAAATTATTATCAAAAACTATTTTACACAGTGTATTATAGGTAAGTAAACAACTTTTAAACTTATCTTTTTCTTTGTGTGCTGCCAAACTATCGAATCGTTAAAAGTGTGCCGCGACAAAACAAAGGTCGCAAAAATCGCACTGGGATACAGAAATGTTCATCAAAGTGTTCTGTCTAAATATTTTCAATAAAATATGATAAGTTCTTAGTTACCACTCATTTTTGTACTGTATACGTGCAATAGCATTACTTACTTTTGTCAAAACAATATTCATCAGTTTTTCGTTTAATTTCGAACAGCTCGAAAAATCTTTATATTAACACCTTTTGATAAATATGAAGCAAATTCTATAAACCCTGGTGATAAGTTTATTTGAACAAGATCATTCGAAATAGCTCTCGACGTGAAATGCTTTTTGATTTGAACAATTTTTGTTCAAATTTGAACAGTTAAAAAAAAATCAACGTTAGCGCCTATGGAGAAGTTTCAATCCTATAAAAATCCTGATCAAAAAGACGGAGTTGCTTAGAAAAAATTTTATCGGAAGGAGCTTACAACGTAGAACATGTACAGATACAAAATTCATCCAGACTGAACGATCTTATTTTCCCATGAAAAATTTTGATGTGGATTTTTAGGAATATTGCTGAAGCAAAAATGAATGAGTGAATAAACAAATGGATGAATGAATGAATAAATACATGAATGAGTGAACGAATAAATGTGTGCATGAATATATATTCACCGTTGAAAAAGGTATATTTGGAGTAATTGAGAACTAAAGTTAAGTGAGAAAGAGAGAGAAAAATCTAGATTATAAATTTGGTGTTGGTGTATCGGGAAAAAGGCTCCTATAGTTGTAGACGGAACTTTTTGTTTAATAATAGGGGAACATACTAAATAGCACAATATAAGAGCAAAATCTGTTAGGATTTCAAGTGTTTTGAGAATGGTTGTCAATGCTAAATGTCTTTTTCCAATCGTAAAAATCGTAAGTAATAATCCAAAAAGTTTTTTTCTAAAGAGACACCAAGAGGGTAAAAAAGGACGAAAAAAGAGTGGATGACTAACAGCATCATGTTTCATTGACTTATGACTCTTGATAAGAAGCTCTCGAGGCAAAGTATTTTCTATATTTTGGAAAAAAATTAATTTACAAGTTAGGCAGATGCATATGTATATAATATCGTTATACTTGCATTGAGAGACATAATTTAAAAAACAAATAAAATACTCGTTTTGTGGACGTTTCTCTATTAAGAACATATATGTTTCCTCTCTGATGTCGGGGTTACAGAGGGGCTTATTGTACATTAAGCCCCTCTGTAACGGATATCATATATATATATATATATATGTTTGTCTAAAAAATACATGCCCGAACAAAATTTTTACATGCCCAGAAGTTGTTTTATTGCTTATTAATAAAAACATTTGAATTTGTCGTATAGCATTAATTAGACAAAAAATTAAATTATCTGCTTTATATCTGAATCAAGAATTATTTTAACGTTAATCTAAAACATTGAAAAATTACATAATAGTCGTTACAAGTCAAAATTAAGTTTTAATCAAATTTTGGAAATAAATATTTGATTAAAAATTTACATGCCCTGCTGGGCATGTAAGGGTAGAAGATTCTTGCCCGATTGGAATTTTTACATGCCCCGGGCATGTCGGGCAATATAATTTTCGAGCCTTGGTATACATGCATATTTTTATTGCCAATACTAATTCTCCAAAAATACTGATTTCGTAAAATAGAAGATTGAAAAATGTTAATCAATCATTCCATCAATCAATCAATAAAAGTAAATAAACAAACGACGAAAGACGCAAGGAAAGACTTACCGAACGAAAATAATAAAATTTAAAAAAATATCAGAGCCAATAAAAAAGTAATTGCATACAATTACTCATAAATGAGCAGCCAAATAAAAAAGTAACTTACAGTATGTCTATCTCTTCGTTGAACCATTTCGATTAATTTAAACTGTTCGTTGAAATATCTGTGGCAGCTATCAAGCAGCTTCCGACAACTCGGTTAATTTTCGCGGTCTGACAAGTTCTCGAGTTCTCGTCTCGTGAGTAAATTGTTTTGACTCGAAATGGTATGCTTCCCCGTATATAAAGCTTGAAGGGGAGGAGAGGTGTGTGGCCAAATCGGAGCGTCTATGACGTCATCGTTTTTACCTGTCGGGCAACAACATTGTTCTCGAATCTTCCAGCTCCTAATTGCCTAGAAAGAGAAAATATGACAACTCAATCAATGCAAGGTATTTTAAGCATCTAACTGTTTATAATGTAAAATCAGTTTTTTTTGTCTCATTTTTTTTTTGTCAAGGGGAGAGAGAGGATAAAGCATTCTTTTCATTTGTTTTTTGAATGATGCGACTATTGTACTTTAAAAAGGCGTAATTTTTTTTGTCTCCTTGAAAAAAATTGTCTCATTCAAAAGATTGAAAAGTAAAAAAATTGAAAGTACAGTTTTAAGATGGGGAACATGTGGGGCTGTCGGTCTGTGCCCCCCCCCCCTCCCCCAAAAACTTTTGAGGGAATGGTCCGATTCGAAACATTTTTTTTTTTTTTGCATTCGAAATATCTTAGCGAAGACATCTCATTCCATATTTTATTTTTGAATTTGAGCAATGTTTCGTTTAATTTTCAACAGTTCAAAAAATCTTAACACTCGCTCATGGGGAAACAGGAAGCAAATGACATAAACCCTGGATTCGTAGGTGCATTCCACGGTAACTGCCGCAATATTTGGAAGCAAAAGGTTAACTTTAAATAATTATAATAAGTAAAGTACTAAATATAAAATAATTTATTTTACTGTTTTATACAGTTGCATTAATACATTAGTATACGGCCTTATTTGAAACCCTGTTCTACTCGTAATGAGAAAAAATTATAAAAACATTACAGTAATTGACGCAACATTAAATAGACATATGTACTGGAAAATACAAAACAAATTCAAATATCCGTGAATTATGAACTTGTGACAAGGATATTTTTATTTAAATGAAAAAGTAATGCATGCTTAAAAAGATGTACTCTTGTGTTATTCTTTGGTATTAGGCTCATTATTTATGCAAACAAATAATAGTAGTAACTGACGCAACACAAAAGAAAAACGGGCTTCGAATATTTATATAGTGACCGCCACTTATTTCTTGTGAAGAAGTTTTTTCTCACAAGGCGGTAAGAAGAGTGCTTGTAAATAACTCCTGTGTCCCAAAAAAACATAAGAAAGTGGTATACTTGTTAAAATTTTTCCTGTAATGTTTCCCACAAAGATGTCCACTGTTACATGGAATTCACCGACATAAAATCCAAGTTTCTTTGAACAAACTGATTCGTAGGAACTCTCGACGTGAAATAGTTTTTGATTTGAACAATTTTTGTTCAATTTTGAACAATTCAAAAAATAGTTAACATTAGCTCCTACGGGGAAATTTTAATTCTATCTAAATCCTGATCAAACACACGGATTTGCTTGGAACAAACTTTATCAGAGAGATGTTATGACGTAGACCGTGTACAGATATGAAGTTCGTCAAGAACTAAATGACTAAATGAGCCTATTTTCCCATTAAATTTTCTGATCTGGATTTGTAAGGATGCTTTAGAATGAATGAATAAATGAATGAGTGAAAGAATGTATTAATAAATGAGTGAATGAATGAACAAATAAACGAATGATTGAATGAATAAATGAACAAATGAATGAGTGAATGAATATGTATTAACCGTTGAAAAAGGTATATTTGAAGTAATTAAGAACTGAAGCTAACTGAGAGAGAGAGAGATATAACTAGACTATTATGAATTTGATGTTGGTGTAAACGGGAAAGTAGGCTCGTATAGTTCTAGACGGTACTTTTTTTTTTATTTTGATGATTGGAAGAAACATCTAATTAAAAAATATATATTAGATCAGTTGTCGTACATTATATTTCTAACGATGATGACGGAAATATTTCGGAAGTTATGAGAGTTATCATGAAGGAATAGCAGAAGCGTATCGAGATTTTTCTTTTTATTGTTTTGAATTTTATTTATTTATTTATTTTTTCGGGGAGGCAGGTGTGTGGGGTATTGCTTTAAGCCTGCTTTTTAAATGGCTTCTCTAAAACTAAATTCTTCTAATATTTTTTTTATGAATAAATATCGGAATTTCGGGAAGGGTGGTACGTCCTGATCTTCACCCCCTTGATGCGCTCATGAGAAGTAGCAAATGTGTTTGCTATGCATTTGATAGTAGTAATTTCCTATTGTTTGTTACGATAAGTTAGTAACAGATAAAGGAAATACAGTTCTGATGAGATTAGGATTTTCTGTGAGGTTCAATTCATTCAAGTTTCTACTTGCACCGTTTAACTTGATCAAAGCACTTAATGACATTCTGAGAATGACGAAAGAAAAAGAAAGAAAATTTTGTTGTGATAGCTGTTCATATCCTAAGCGAAGGTAGCTTTAAAATCCAAATTTCTCGACTGTTGCAAAATAAACATCAAAATACATACATGTTATGAATTAAAGTGAATTAAAGAGACATGAATCATTATTAGAGCAATGAAAATTGAACTAACTATTTTCGGACTTTGATATTGTTAAGATATTTTCGGTTAGCTAAATTTTATTTTGATAAAAATATTCAACCGTAAATTTCATTGGATAGTTATTTATTACCCTTTTTAGCCTATTTATTTTTTGTGACAATACTTTAACACTTGTGTCTTTTTTTTGAGTATGATCGAATATTGTCATAAACTTCAGAAACAAATATTTTTTTCATATCCATTTCTTTATATGTAAGGAAAATTGGTCCAAGATACAACACCATCTTATAAAACACTTTCAAGGTTTTCTTTTGAAGCTATGCTTGAAAACTGTCTAAAAGCTTATTACTTTAGTTTAAAACAGTTGAGATTTATTAAGGAAATGTCTCGGAATGTCATTAAGTGTTTTGATCAAGTTAAAAGGTGCAAGTAGAAACTTGAATGAATTGAACCTCACAGAAAATCCTAATCTCATCAGAATTGTATGTTACACTCTGAATAACACTCATTTTAAGTTTTATCTTCTGGAGTTGTTAGCTAATTAGAACAAGATATTCATGAATTCCAGCAATTTAAAACTTATTTTTCAAAGTTTTCAAGAAGCTTCCCTGCACTTGCTAAAGTAAATCAGATTAATTATAAACATAACACTAATTAATATTTGATTGAAATCTTTACATCTTTGAATTCTTACATTTACTAAGAACATAAAGTTTTTTACATTTTGTAAAGTGATACTATTCATTTGTCGTACTTTCCCGTGTAAATTCCCCTTTTTGATTGTAGAAAAAAAATCCGGGCCCGTCGTATGGGCCATTAGGGGAATAGTTTCAGAAATACGTTGGAATTTATGCATGCTTTAATTTTGTTGTCTTTTGCCTATAATATGCATTGAAAATCTACCCTTTGCCCCCCCCCCCCCACACGGAAATTTTTGAAATGACCGGCCTGGAAAAATCAATGTCGCTTTAGAAAGAAAAATGATGTTACAAAAATAATGTCGTTTTTTTTTTAACGCCTAACGTAATTTAACCAATTTGGGGCGGGGGGCGGATTCTAAAAGTCTTTTAAAAGAGAGTCTTCAACCAGTAGCACTTGGACGCAAGGTAAAGGAGTTTTCCAGAATGTCAATCGGAAGTCTGTCGTCTACAAGAAGAATGAAGAAGTTGTTCTGGTTCTAACTATTTTCTAATTACCAAGAAGTATCTGCTAGGTTAATGGTCGTCACTCCTTACACATCAAAGCGAATGTATGTCAATCCAAAATACGTCATTGCAATCCATTTGGATAGTTTATTTTTTACAATTTCACTCACAGCAAGAGATCTTACTAATGTAAGAAAAATGCTGGGAAATACCCTCCTCACATCTCGAAATCCAGCGATGACGTTTTGAGAGACGTGATTCCAACTTGGAGTGACGTGATTGCTGCCGTCTGATGACACACTTTAAACAGCTTCGGAACGGGAAGTGTTGCATTTCTTGGTGTGAGGAACTACTCCAAAAAAAAAAGAAAAAAAAGGCAAGGCAATGAACTGAGAGACAAATACATTCGGGGTGGTCTCATACAAATGAAATTGAGTGTGGAAGGAATTAGTGAATTTTTAAAATTTACTACTTGATTTTCGCGGCGACCGGGATGAAAACGGCGCCAATATTACCGCCAAGATACTTTTGGCAATTTAATCCGGGTCGCCGTGAAAATCAAGTAGTACTTTTTTTAAAAAAATAAGACAAAGAATTTTTGTATATTTGAATACGTATGCCCTACTGTAATTGCAACGCATAAAGACATGTTAATTAAAATCAGAATTAAAAACTTGGACGCTTCTACGCATGACAGAAAAGGACGAATCCATTCGAGTTTTAGGGAAGTTCATTTTGCAGGTGCGTTTATTAGCATGCAAAGCAGAATGTTTGCTTCTCCGTTTTTTGAAAGCAACTAAATACATAAACGGGCATATAGCATCAGTTCGAACGAAATCAAGTAAGCTAAACGAACTAAAACAAGAACAGAAACGACACATTTCTTATACCAGTAGTTTCCCCCTTGGACGGATTCCTCTTGGCACTCTGTCAGTCACAGCGTTTTTTTTTGACGCTGGAACCGTACTATGGCTAGTTCCCAATATGTTTTGTCGCATGTCTGTCGCAGATTTTTCGTTTCATGTCAGGTTTTAAATGTTAAAATACCTTAATAAATGTTAGTGTTGTTACACATCTGCACGCCTACTTTAAAAATAGGAGAATAATTTTAATCTGTGAACTAAATACATTGAATCATTATGTAAAAACAGGCCGTGACAGACATGACAAATATTGGACATAGTTTTACATAATGGTTCAACATTTTATTTCTTAGATTATAATTATTCCGCTATTTTTAAAATAGACATGAAGATGTGCAAACACAGCAGAATGAATGCAGTTATTATAATATTTAGTACATGAAACAAAAAAAAGTGTTTTCTCATGTCTGTCATATATGGAATGAACCTTATAAGACATTTAATAGCAGTCAATACTATTACAAACGGCTTCATCATTTAATAATACGCAATAACATCTTTGCTGCGATTAGGGCTGTATTATCGGTATACGACGTACGCCTTCTGGTTTGTTTCCAAAAAAAAAACCTCTCTACTTTTTAATAACATAACTATATATTTTTAAAACATAATTACGTAAAACAATACGGAACACCACACAGGTACACAGACTAATATTTAAACATGTCCTACATTTTATCCCTATCACAGAAATTCGACACCAGCACTTTTAACTGGTAACCAAAAGCAGAAATGTATGTCAAAGAACAACATGGCGCTGGCAAAATATATAAAATTGACCAAGAAAAGTTTAGAACAGCATTGATTACTTTCAATATACATAAAAGATTGCAGTATTAACTTTTAAAATAATGAAACCGCATTAATATTGTGAATTATAGCATGGGGTCCGTGTGGACACCAGATTCCAACAGGGTTTATTTTGATAGGATACAGAGAAAGGGTTAATGTAGATATCCATCACCTTCCCTTCAAAATTTCAATTATTTAAGCGAATTGTTAATTACACTGGTCAACAAGTGTTTTGCCCCAAGAAAGAATTTCACTTTACCTGAAGTAGTTTAGCATGAGGAATCCATATCTGGCATCAAAATTTTCGCATCACGTATAGTTTTTTAGTTATGAGGAAGGAAATGTTCGATTTTTAAGTTTTCTGTGTTTTTCCGATCATGCAGCATCGTTTTTATTGAGATAAAGTACACAAAAGAGCTTGAATGTCAACCGTTAAATCAGTGGTCACATTATTTTACTGGAAAAAATTTAGTGGAGTGTCGCAAACAGCCTCCGCAGACCCCCGAACGGAAGTGCGTATCAAATTACTGAACTGGGTGCGTGTCTCGGTAGGAGTTTTGCGAGAATTGGGATACAAAGGTAAATAGGAAAAAGATTGATACTTTACGACACGTTTAATGAGCATGAGTTACTATTTTTATCATAGAAGTCTCCTGTTGTGTGTAAAAATACCCCCTGAAAACATGGGAGCTGTATAACCGATGAACATGGAGAGCAGTTCCATCAGGACATTTCAGTTATCGAAAAGAGATATCAAGGGAAGTGGAGTGCAACTACGTTAGCAGATTACTACTGCTGGACGTTAAAAAAGGGGCATTCCTGAGGCAAAGTATGCCAGAAAATATCAAAGTCAACCCTTTTAAGGTAAATAGAAAATTACTTGGTTTTTTGGTGGAAATGCTTCTAATGTAAAAATTACACTGCTCTTAAAAAGGGGGGGGGGGAATCTTAAGGACTTTATTGACTGATCTTAGAAGTATTTTCCAAGCTGAATTCGAAAATGAAAACCATTTTCCTTATCACTTAAGATTTTTGATTGTAAGGTAACTGCAATAATTTAGTGTAAATGTTATTAATATCAACTATTACAGCACCTAGCACGGAAAATCCTTACGTGATAGAGAAAATTGGTTTTCAGTTTCGAGTGCAGCATGAAAAATACTTCTAAGATCAGTTAACAAAGTCTTTGGGGCAGAAAAAAAGTTTTTTTGTAGACCAGTGTTATTTAAAAGAATTATTGTTTTGAAAATTTACGTACAGTACACTTTTATGACTACAGCAATGGCTGTGATGCTCAGAGATCTTTACATGTACATAATAACTAATAATTTTATATCAAATTTTGACTCAAGCAGATCAAAATGCTTTATGCGAAAAATCACTTTTAAAGACAAATGCAAACGCTTATTCGTCAATTTATAATCTACTTTGTATCAAATATGAGAAGAAAGTAGTATCTCATTTAGTCCATCTTCTGTAAATTATCCTCTATTTCTAACCCATTAAATTCGAGGGGTTTTTTTTTTCTTTATTTACTTCTTATCATCGCGTGAATTCTTGGCAGAAAAACCTCTCGGATCATTTAGAAACTGTGTCACTACTTCATTATTATTTCAGTAAAGTTTGCAAAGGGGGAAGAATTTCGAGTATGAAGAGAAAAATTAATCAAAACATTTGGCGCTCTGCGGAGTAAATTATACACAATCTTTTCAATGTCAAGGTCTACTTTCAGGCTAAACAATGAAACATCCGGGTTCACAGCGTCTCTATTTTCATATTCGTTTCGGCTGATTGCAGTTGACCCCTCATGGAAAGATCGTTGTGTTTTAAATCGTGTGGATTATTGGGACTCGTGGTTGTTTCCACTACTGGGAAAATGGGAGAGAATGTGTGTCAGAGTTTTCTCTGCGTGGCCAACGAAACGAATAAATTTGAGAGAAAAAATAAGCCGTCTTTACTTTTTATGCGACATTTGTGCTGTAATTAGGTATGCGACCTAGATGCGTCGAAGAATAAACGACTTTTCTTAGCGGCATAAAGTGATATGAGGTTTACATCGCATATAAAAATACAAAAGCTTGGCTTTCATTGTTGAGCATAAGTTCGATTTGAATGAAAAAAATTCAAATGTAAGGAAATCAAATTTGGAATTGGCTTTATATCAAAGTCGTTTTACTGCTAAATTGCAAAATAATGGATCTACCGGAGGGGGTACATTTGTCCCGTCCCTAACATTCTACTACGTGTTTCAACAAGAAGATAAATTACGTTTTTTAAACCGCTTAAAAAAGTATAAAAAAATACATTAATTAATGAATAACTAAGAAATCAAGACAGCTAATTAGCATAAAACTAATTTCAAAAGAGAGCTTTATCAAACTTAAAAAAAAAAAAAAAGAAAGAAAGAAAGAAACATAGGTTTGCCGATAATGTAATCTATTCAATGGATTGATGGATCTTAGTATAAAGTAACACTAATCGAAAACCACATTTCCAATGCCAATTTTTTGCTACTAAAACTAAAAGATAGCGTTGAATATTTTTGATGTTTACCAGTAATTAAAAAAAAAAAAATAACGATTTTAATGTTGTACACAGTTTCTAAAGCCTAATGCTTTTGGTTTGGATATAGAACTATTACATTACTATCCTTTCCACAAAATTACGAACGTTTTACCTCGAAAATTTCTGGTTTTCCTTTTAGTTAGGTACTTATTTTGAGCTTGGAAATAACATTGAAATTCGGTAAAATGAAAAAGCTAAAATTTGCGACCTTTCATGAAATAATTTCCAAGAACAAGGTTTAAAACCCCGAAATTAAAACTTCTCGATATATTTAAAGCTACTAAAAAGGAGGCTCCTAATCTGAGCCCCCACTAATAAGACGGGGAAAGAAGCTTTTTTTAACTGCTTTTAGATAAGTAGAGGTTTCGAGCTCGAGAAAAATTTAACCTTGAAAAACATTTTTTCTACTTTATTATTTTGCCCAAAAGGAGGCGAAAGTAAGGAGGTAAATGACCCAAGGGAAGCATTTCAAGGGGCAGCAAGACCGTGTTTATTAGGTAGAGGCACCAAAACCTTATTAGGACGGCGAATGATGGAAATTACAGTAATAGACTTCGTTTGAAGTACGGAATCAAATAAAATTTCACAGTGGTATAGTCGTTTTTGTTATACAGCTTTAATCTGTAAAAGATCTCTACA
The DNA here is from genome assembly GCA_038502835.1 of Octonoba sinensis. Lineage (NCBI taxonomy): Eukaryota > Metazoa > Arthropoda > Arachnida > Araneae > Uloboridae > Octonoba > Octonoba sinensis. The sequence continues at coordinate 71,881,096 of CM076604.1, forward strand.
AAACTTGGTGCAGTGGTGGAAAAAGGTCAAAAAGTGGTAAAAAGTTCCAGAATCTGTAGATTCATAATCAAATAATCAGAAACAATTGTGGTCTCAACATTGTGGTAAAATTTTGGAATAATAATAATAATAATAAAATTAATACGAAGAATAATAATAATTCCAATGAGAATATTTTAATCCGTGTTGGCACCCCCAACGTTTCTTACAATAAAAAGGACTATTCAAAGAAAATGTTATTATTCTTAATACTAATAAATGAATATCAATGAGCTAATGAGCTATTTAGCGCCTCTAATAAATTTTTCCACCTGGGTGAAAGGTATTTGTTGCATTCCCACTAGGGGACCGTTCATAAATGATATCATGGTTTCTTTGCCACATGTCACACTATGTTGTATAACCCTGGTGTCACACTTCTTGTTACCCCCTCTCCTCCCCTTGTCACACTGTCGCAATTTCACGAACCCCCCTCCCCCATCGAAGCGTGACATCATTTATGAATGATCCCTAGCATTATTTCTCAACCTCGGGGTTGCGACAGGTAGGAAGGTTATAATCTGATAAAAAAAGTAAGAAATTATATTTTACTAAACGAAAATGTAAGAACTTTTACTTATGATAAACTGTCACAAAACTCATTGTTGTAAAATTAAAATATTCCAGCCTTTCATATGTGTTCTTGGTCGCAACATTAAACAGGTTGATGAACGATGACTTCTAGGAACTATCCGAGAGGTATACCCCCCTATTTCTTAACTTACATCAATTTGCATTTGTGATGCTAACAACGGAAGAAGAGAAAGTTCAACGTATATGTGCTGTAAGATAAACAATTATGATATTTCTAGATTCCTGCCGAAAAGCTATTATTAGAATTACAGGAAAAAGCTATGAAAACGCAAGAATTAAAGGCTACAAGGCAATATCCTGTCAGAAGAGTATCCTGTTTGGAAGAGTTGAATGAATTTTTTCTTGCTTAATATTTGTCATATAATTTTGACATAAAAAGATTAAAACAACTAAATTGCTGAAAGCCGTGTCTAGAAAAAAATAATGCGAAAATAATTAGATGAGTAAACTCTTTTTCCATCGCTTGCTCTGAGAGCTGTTATGAGCAACCTATTTATGTCCTTTGCTCAAAATAAACTACAATGCTCATAACGAAAACGGGCATTAGACAGAAGTACCACATTGAAATTCGGTAAAACTCATGGTTAGCATATACAGTTCAACCACGGACTGTTGACATTTGGACGCTTCTGCGCATGGCAGAAAAGAACGAATCCATTCGAGTTTTAGGGAAGTTCGTTTTGCAGATACTTTTATTGAGTACTCGAATCAGAATGTTTGCTTCATTGTTTGTTGAAAGCAACTAAATTTATAAACTGGCACATAGCATCAGTTTGCAAGAAATCAAGAAGGCTAAACGAACTAGAACGAAAACAAAAACGGCACATTCCTTATACCAGCAGTTCCTCCCTTGAACAGGAATGGATTCCTCTTGGCACTCTGCCCGGCAGATCGCTTTGGTTAATGGTAGAGCTGTACATATCACCGGAAAACTCGATTGTATTTGGTCCCATGATGCCAAATCTGTAGAAACAACATGTCAAATGATATCTTTATACTGATGGCAGATGTAGGTGGTGCTGTTGATTTTTTGCACTATGATGTAGCAGTAAATTTATAATAATTCAAGCTTTTATTACTTTCTGATGTTTTCCAAGGAATTCACCGCTTCAAGTACTATCAGCAACGTTCGGTTTGGTGGTGAGCTGGAAAATAGTCGGGGCGTGTAACCGAATTGTACAAAAAGCGCAAAGCACTTTCCACTGCCCTTTTTTTCAGATAAACAAAATCCCCTCATCCTCAAATTTAATGTTTCATTTTCTACTTTATTTTGTATTTTAATTTTCAGGTCCAAGTTAATTGTTGTTATTGCGTCAGTATAAAAGCTGTAAAAAAATTAACTCAATACGATACACGTTCATATAACAAACTTTAGTCTACTTACGCAATAGAGCAACGTCTAATAAAAATATCAAAAAATAAATCTATCAGCATATACCAGTGATTCCCGAAGTGGTCCTTATAGACCCCCAGTGGTCCATCCTGATTTACAAGGGACCATGTCAACGAAAGAAAAAATTGGGGGCTCATGAGATGCAACTAGGGGTCTTATTTTTATAGTTTATTACTCACCAAATATGCTTACAAGATACTTAATTATACAATCCGCATATAAATTAGCTAATTATAAATTAATTCAATATATTGTGCAAGTAGGTATTCTGTGTGCATGTGACAGTAAAAACTTGCAGTTTTGATATCAGTCGTAAGACCGCGCAACCCAGAGAGACTATTTCTCCGGGAATATCGACACATGAAAGTGAAATTTTGCATGATAAAAAAATAAATAAATTATGCTTATTTATTTAATTAATTTTTTTAAAAAATTGAAGTTAAATTTCAGTTTTCAAGTGAAATTTTCATACATTTCTCTCTCTCTCTCGACTGTTTTGATTCGGTTTGGGTGAAATTTTACCCTCATTTTTATTACTCAGTCAAATATAAACACTGCGCTAATTAACTTCTTTTATAGTGTTTACGAAACACGGAAAAAAATGACAGTGGGTCTACGGGATAAAATAGGTTGGGAACTTATGGTGTATATGACGATAAGTGAATGTTTGAATTAATATGCAACAGGATCAAAGTTATTGTTTGTGACAGAAGCAACATTTTTATTGTAATTATGTGTTGACTAATTGATTCAGCGCTGCACTTATTGCACAAAAAATAAATAAGGGCAAAAAGAAAGAATAATAACTTTTTTTTTGAAGCAGATATCATCACCGAGGGTTTTTTAACAAGAGATCACTTCTGTTAAATATCCAAAATTTAAGATGGTTGTCCCTCAGATTCAACAGAGACAATGTACTTTTCTCCAACAGACTCCTACCTGTTCGACGAGGCCTTATTATTGCTTGCGCAAGGAGCTGCTGGTGCTAGAGGTCAGATCTTCTTCTCGAAACGGCCATTTCTTGTGAACCAAAAATATCCTTTCTTCCTTTTCAGTGAGTTCCTCAAGTCGCTGTTAATCGAAGAGTTCACCGTACCAATCACAACCGTGGGTTGATCAGACTTTGACTGCTCTCAAAGCAGTCAGTATTAGGTCAGCATCATTGTCAAATTTACAAAATTTCTGAATCCTTTTTAAACACTATTTTAAATCAGATCTAAGTATTTTTATTTTAAATTTATAAACAATTTAAATAACTTGCCAGTCGCGTCAAATGTATTAATTGAAAAATGTATTTTATAAAATAGTAATTAGTCCAGCATATTTTCCATAATATTTTTATTGAGCATATTATATGTACAAGAATAAATCGCTTGCATTTGCAACTTCAAATGCTGTAAGCGCATTTTTTTTAGAAATGTATGAAATATCACAGCTAACTAAAACAATTTGCACCTATAGAATAAAATTACATGTAGCAATATTTCTGACAATTGAAGTACGTTTAGATATTTAAAAGCATATTTCAATGACGAATGATACGTTTTCTATGTTTATATATCAGGCATTAGCAAACGGCACGTTCCAATAAAATGACAATAAAAATTTAACCACAATTTTGCAAATGTAAAAGGAGACCAAAGTTATATTTATTTGTAATGGCGTTATGACGCAATCCAACTGCTGATGATGCAAAGTACTTTTTAGAGTTCTCATATCCTAAGGGAGTTAGTTACAAAACGTCGGTATAAATTTGATGACAGAATTAGATTTAGAAAATGATGTTCTGTGGTACAGTAAAAAGTTTACCTCCGAGGGATAAGGCTCAAGACTAAAAATTCAGCTGCAAAAAGCTTGTGATTAGCCAGTCGCGTTAATTTTAATTTCATATAAGTTTTTTTTTAATATGGCAAGGTATGTATTTGTAGGTGGCTAACAGACCTATTCACATAGTTTAGTCAATTTTGAAATGTTTGAAGCATAATTCTTATCATCATATTAGAAAACACTTAGTATCTTAAGGGGAAGGAGTAAAAAATTAAGTATCATAAAATGTAAAAATTACGAAAATGTTGGGAAGTAATGAGTATTAAATTCAATCAGTCACAATTTCATATTCGATAGTTCAATTGAGATAGTATAAATAGCTATCGGTAAACTTCGACGGTGGAAAGCTGTCGATAGCTTGACACTATTACTATGTCCAACCTATCACCAAAGTCAAATAATTAAGCTTGTTTGCTTGTAAAACTCAGATGTTACGACAGAGTATATTCATATGTTGTAGATTTGTGCTGCGTTTTAAAAGCATCGACTAGAATAATGAAATCCTCCAAAACAAAATTCCCTTCATTTTCACACAATTAACTGCATTAAAACTCTGTTCTATCACTTTGTTACATATATGTTACAGCAGTGATTTCTAGTTAAAAAGTGTTACAAAAATTCTCTGCATTGTTACTGTTTTTTAAAATAAATGTAGAGTAAAACTTACTTTCAAAAGTTATTATAATCGGTGCAGTTTAACCACATCAGAATATCACGTTGAGTTTCACTGCATAGATCAAATATTTGTACTGTGCATTTTTTATACAAGTAAAAATGAACGAAAAACTTTCACATGAAGTTAAATAATTTAAACAGTTTTATTAAAAGAAAATTCAAAACCGCCTGTAAAACCATGTATTAAACTATCTATTTAAGTATTAACATTCTAATCAGCGTGCACTTGAAATTCTAGAAACACATGACTACTATCACAAAGAAATATTTTATCGCTTCACTAGAGTGAAAATAAATACTAAGCATAAACGATGATCTCAAAGATGGAGATTAGCAGAAAGGCTGGTTTTTAAACAGTTTACGGTCAGTTGCGACAGTGCTGCCCTCCAAAATATTTTGCGAATTCTATATTCTTAAAGTTAAAATGTCAGAGAACTCGAAATATTTCATGTTTTTTCTCAATAAAGGGGACGGGGGAGGAAAGTATGCAATTTTTATAAAACAATGAGTTCAATTTTTATGTTCTCTATAACAAATATTATTAAAAAAAAAAAAAAAACTGAACTGTAAATAAAAGTACTAGAGGTATTTTCCCAATCTACAGATAGGAAATGGAGGAGTATGGGGGATAAGAAGCTAAAAGGTGCTTCCAACCCAATAACTGTCAACGTTCTATAATTAAATAATTTTCAAAAATCATTGATGTATATCCCCACTTTCTTGTAAATCATATTTTTTGCCCGATTCATTCTTATCATGCAATAAGGAAAATAGTAATCATACTTGTAGTGTTGATTTGCTGGCTGGTTCTATAGGATTTGTGCACAAGAGCCTTATGTACCAGTCTAAATACTGCCTCACTTGTAGTGATTAATCTACACCAGGGGTTCCCAACCAGTGGGTCACGACCCCAGATGATGGGGTTGTCATATAATATTTCCAATTCTAAATCAAAAAAATTTTACCACATAGACAAAATCCCTATACCAAATTTCGCTTTGTATTATTTTGTATTAAACTTAAGGGCATCAATTACAAAGGAACTGTCAGGTGACAATTTTCGTCATATCCGACCAAGAAGGGATTTTCTTCCTGAATTACAATCTGATTTATTTATTTGTTTACGAAGGCAAAATGTCCTTAGATTGTTGAGAGAAAACTTTAGAATTATCTACTTAGCGAATTCAGATGAATTCAGCACACAAAGTATAGAGATTAATTTTACTGCAAGGAACTTAATTTAATTAGCCATAATGTTGCTGGGGGATAATTTATTTGTGTCTGTCTAAAGTAGACATATAAATAATTGAAGAAATGGAGTTTGTAACTTTAACATTAAATATTGCGAATAAAAACCAAATGAAACACAAAATGTAATGTTGTTTTTTTTTTCAATCGTAAGTGCAAAATATGAAGAAAACAATACTATTAAAAAAAAAAAAAAATATGGGGTTCAAAAATTGTACTCTAACAATTTACGGGCAGTTTAATTATTTTCGTTCTGATATATGGTATATATACATACATATAATTCTAATCCGAGTTTAATAAGGGCCATTTTTTTCTATTTATCTTCTCAAAAGATTTAAAAATTATCTTGCTACTCTCACTTTCCCAATTTAACAAACGTTTGTCTATATTGTTCATACTAGTGCAGGATATTCGCTTTCATAGGCAATATTTTCGAAGCTATATTTAATTCGTTTTGTTAAATATTAAAACACTTTTAATTTGTTTGTTTTTGCACATATATGTGTGTGTGTGTATCAAGTCTTTATTAAGAAATATTTAACGGGCAGAAAAAAGTCATCGTACACAGCTTTCATTTTATGTTAATTATGCATAGATAACGCAAAAACTACAATGATTCCAAAAAGAAAAATAAAAAAAAAAAAAGCTGTCGCATTATATTAAATAAAATTTATGTATCACTATTTTTATAGCAAAAATAGATCTTGTGAAAAAATCGAACATTATGAGTAATATGTTGATGGAAAATTACAAGTTTGTAAAATACTATGGTAGTTCAGTTTCTTTATAAAAACTCAAATAGTTAGATTTTAATTTTTAAGAAAATAGGAGAAGTAGTGAGATTTACGAAATACAAAAAAAGCAAATGTGAGAAAGAAAGCTATTTTTTCTGTTAGAATTATTATTATTGTAATTTTGTAACGATATTTTCCCCAAGTCTTTTGAATGATAAATTATACTTTATAAATTATAATTATTTACAGTTTATACAGATTTCTCTCCCCCTCCTAATTATTTAAAGCAATAAATGCAAAAAAGATGGCCATTTTAAAATTTACCTCATCACGATTTTTTTAGGCATTTTAGAATGAATTAGTTTAGTGAGAGAACATGAATAGATCACGTTGAGAATGTTTTTCTTACAGAATGCAAATTTCATTGAAAACGAAAAATCGAAGGACAATATCAGAAAACTGAAGGATGTGAAATTATACATAATCCACACTGGGGATTTAAGCATCTTTATGAATAATGGTCGTGAGACTGTTTACTCTCGTACTAGATGCTTATTTTTTTAAAGCTAAAATCATCCCTCTGTTTCTGATGATGTTTAAAAGCAGGAATTCGAATCTCAATGTTGGCTTGATGAAGTATTTTCATTTTCCAAATCAGTCGAATGTCTTTGGCGTTTAAACTGGATTCAGTTTCCCTGGTTGCTGCACACTTCGGTTCAGCAGAGAATTTATGTTTGGCATGATGATTAGGTTCGGAAAATATACAATTGTGGCACATGATCGAGGCTCCTTTTCAACCTCGCAAAAAGCAGCCAAAGCTCCAATAATTTTCAAATGATGAAGCCTGAAAATAAACTGACATTTTATTAGGAACTTTACAGACATTTCGATAGAATGTTATGCCTTCACATAATTGTAATGTCATTGAAGGAAAGGAGAAAACTAAATAATTATATATTAAATATGTAATAAAAAAATTAAGATATTTATATTTTGTAGAAACCAGGGAAGAGTGGTGGAAAGAGTAGGACCGATGAGAGCCTAATTTCAGTTTTGTCATAGCCCCTCCCCTCATCTTAGCCATAGGAAAATTTTACCCTCTGAACTATTCCCAACCCGAACCGGGCCCCTCCGAAGGCCGGCCCCATGAATCAGCCAGGCCTTACACCCCTCTCGATGGCCTTGGGAAAGAACCGTACAAAACTTATAATTAACTTAGAGGCATTCCTTTAGAACACGTTTATTCTAAAAATAAATTACTCGCGCTGCCAATTCTCAAAAAGAAATTTCTTTCATATTCAATTTGCCTCACCGCAAACCAAAAATTTTGTAAACTTAAAACGTTTCTGTTAAGTTATTATTTACACAGGATCTTTACTGTTTGCTCTGCTATCAAAATAGTTTAACGTCATTCAGGCTGTCATTCATACAAAAATGTTTTAATATAGAATCATAAGCAATAAGCACATAAATAACGATTGTCATGTCCGACCAGAGGCGTATCTAAGGGGGGAGGGGGGGGGGGGGAAGCAGGGACAGCTGTCCCCGGGCGCAGCGTCAAGGGGTCACCAAATTAATGTTCATTTATTTCATTTTTAAAAGCGAAAAGAAGATTATTTGAACTGAAGAGGTGTGAATATGTTCGACAAAAAAGTGGGAGCATCTCAAATCATATAGGGAATGACTGTAGCACAGGACAACTTTTAAGTTGGAGTGTTTTCTAGGGATCGAACCCGTGATGACTCTCTAGGGGCTAGGGGCATTTTCTTCGAGCAGCAGAGATAAAAGAACCGGACGCCCAGAGAACACAGGAAAGGTCACTTGAGAAAAAAGAAAAACAAGTGATTTTGCGAAGCTAAAGTGTCCCATTTTGCCCTTCAAAGTGAATGGTCGCTAATAAAAAGGCAAACTAAAGGATTTGCTTCTTAGAGCTATTAATCATTTAGGAAGCACAAAAGTTTTTTTAATTCCCTTCCAGGGACGCCCCTAGGCCCCCAGGGGCGAGGAGTGGGAGGGGGCGCAAAATCTTCAGTTGTTCCCGGGCGCTGAAAACCCTAGCTACGCCTCTGTGTCCGACTAGCGTTTCTGCCTTAAAAAGCAATTAAGTTCAGCAACTCAATCCTGCAAAAAAAATCGGCCAAACCCTCTGAAAACAACCTCTAAAAATTACAATGGCGCCAATCTGCGCCATGAACCCCCTCCCCTGGTGGGCTCACCTGCAAAAAAAACTCAAAGGTTATTTATTACCTGTGCAATACACGTTTTCGACCCCGGAGAAACAATGTAGATAAGGCACAAATTTTTGCAGTGTAAAATGCATGCATTTGCTTCGGAGAACAATATGAATTTCTGTGCGTGGTAGTTCATTTCCAAGTACTGATGACCCTATATACAGGGTGAGCCAAGGGAAACGGACGCCTTTGGAACGTACCGCACTCGGCTTGTAGAGGGAGTTGGGAGGTGGCATTCAACTGCCCTTGAGTTGCTATTTAGTACCCATCATGACATTGCGGACTCGAGATCACAGCATATTGCTTATGCCACGTACATGAAAAAGGTGAGTCAGTGATAACTACTCAGTCTCTGGCATCTACCCAATGAAGGCAAAAATTCTGCATCGGTTGTCTTGGAGATGTCCACACTTTAATACCATTCTTAGGTGCGTTAATTAATGTACTGCAAACCACTGGTTCTTTAATGAAAAGGGAAATCATCTGAATCTTCCAAAACCGTCAGAACACAGAATGCGGATCGCGCACTATCACACGTTTTTCGCGTATGTACGTGTCATAAGCAAACAAGTGATGTGCTCGAGTCCGCAATGGCACGATGGCAACTCAGAGGAAACTGAAGGCCTCTTCCAGCACCTCCTTACTCCGTCTACAAGCCGAGTATGGAACGTTCCAAACACATTCCTCTCCAGTGACTCCAGTATTTCTGTCCTAAACATGAAAACAAATTTATTCAAAATTTCTCCCTTATTAGATTGTTTTTTCAGACCTACAGGTCGGCGGTACCATTTTCAGTGAAAGAAATTTTGTGCTCAAACAGTTAATTAAGAAACTTTAATTATCGAGAATACTTATTAGTTAAATTTTATTCAGTTGATAATTTTAACAAATTGTCGAAACTTCAATGCACCTTAAATTTATAGAAGCTTTTGACCATAAATTGAGGCCTTCACTGCGCAAATCGATAATTTCCGCTTAGTTCAGCTTGACGATTGAGAGAATGACTTTATAACGTACTTAGCCAAAACTTTATAATAAATTCATACTCTTTCGCTATATGTCAATATATATATACACTAGCGGTACCCGCACGGCTATGCCCGTATTAAAAAATGAAAAGACCAGTCGGTTTGCCATTGTGTATATAGTGATAACTTTTTTAGGTGTAAATTATGTTATTTTATTAAAATGTATAGCATTCCTCATAATTAAAATTAGCTGCCCACGGCAATCAACCAGGGATCCTACACATTTAAGCATTTTTTTCTTTTTTACAAAACACACACAGTAAAAAAGGAAAGGAAGAAACGAAAAAAACAAAAAAAAAAAGAAAATATTTGAAAGAAAACGCATTTTGTTTGCTTAATTCATGTACCCACACAAAAAGGACGATTATAATAAATTAGTTTTAATCAATAAATTTTTAGTATAATTAATTTTTATCTATTATTTATTGACATTAAAGCCGGGTCCAGACGCTACGTTTTGTACAACCTTTTGTCTGCGCAGTCTTAAGACTGAATGAAAAGGCTGCAGTTTTTATGCGTCTACATGGTGCAGAGATATCTGTATATTTCACTCAGTTTTGTGCGATATCGTCATGAAGGAGGTACTACTCTGGTCAATTTTGGCATGGTGTCATGTTAAAAAAAAAAGACTGGAACGTCTCAGAAGTACCCGGCGTTCAAAGTGGTCAAATGATTATATAAAATAAATATTTTTTTGTTGCTTGTTTTGGTGGTTCGACAACTGCAGTCTCTGTATTTTCATCCATGGTATTCCTAGACTGCCTTGGTGTCTCCAAGGCAGTCTAGGCATACCATGGATGACATTTAGGAAATGTAACAAATCAAAATACCAGAGAGATGGCTTGTAGATTTCGTCTCCAGCCCAGAATCGAATCGATTTATTAACTTTTGCCAATTCTTTACTAAACACTTCTCAAAGAATTAATTAATTATAACTGTTTCTCTGTTTGCGGTTGCATGAATTTCTTTGAATTTTTCCACTAAACTCTCATAAGCCTCCCCCTTTTCATTCCTGCCACTATACTCCTTGGATTTGATACGCCAAATGCACGGAGAAACTTTCGCATAATTCTGTGAGAAACTACTGACAACATCGCCGAAAGTCGGCCATTGTCGCCTGACGAATTTAAACTGAGAAACAAAATGAATCGGAAAAGGGTGCTACCGTCTATATGTGTCGATTTGTCTGCACAGTTCAAAGACATCTATGCTTTCTAGCTCAGTTATTATCGCTGCAACTGTACAGTCTTCGCACCGGACTCAAAACTGCGCACTTTTCCAATCTACACGCAACGTTTTATCTGCAACGTGTTGAACTGCGCAGACAAAAGGTTGTGCAAAACGTAGCGTCTGGACTCGGCTTAAAACAGAAAGACGAAATTTTGTAGCTTGCAGAAACAAACAGCAGCAAGCAAAGCTTTGAAAGCGGAATAAACCTTTCATAGGAAAATAACATATGTGCTAATTCACTGGCAAAAAAAAAAAAAAAAAAATAAATGCAAGTATAAATAGTAATAATCAGTTGGAATAGCAAAAATCGCTATAAAGGATAACATTTCTTTTAAAAACCCCTGCACAGTAAGGAAAATGGTCCCGTAAAGTACATGTCAAAATAAGGAAATCAAAATGAAGCTATCAATCGCCTGTGAGACGCAGGAAATAAATTTTAATTCTTTTTAAAAAAAAAAAAATAATCAAAATCCAAAAAAAGAAATAAATTAATTAAATATCGGCTGCTCCTCAAAATGCTAAAAACCACAAGCAATAAATTTAATTTCGTTAAAAGAAAAAAGGATCAATAGTCAGTCGGCATGGTAACAATTAAAATTAAAGTTAATTACCGTGAAAAAATAATTTCGAACTGCAGAGAAAAATGCTTATAACTTCTTTTCTAATTAATTTAGAGGCTTCGAATTTTCACACGCAGAGCGAAACTCCTTCCGGGGTTGTTTTTTTACGCGTTTTTCAACGGTATCAAGCTCGAAGCGATGCGATAATTCCTTCCCACAGAAAATCCTTCCGGCTATAAATTGGAATAAAAGAAGAACAAATTCGATTTTCAGAAAAAACTGTCCGAGGTGCACACCCCCATGTTCCAAACTAATTTCGTGCCAAATTTCATGAAAATCCGTTGGACGGTCTGGGCCCTACGCCGGACACAGACAGACAGACACACACACACACATACTTGCTGCTTTATTATTAGTAGAGATTAAACGACTCAATAACGCGTTTGTAGCTTTTCCAGCTAATTTTTAAAATAGTTCCTTAAAAAAAAATATGCTGTTGTTATAAACTGTTTCTGAATTGAGCGTAAGTTTTGTTTGTTTGGAAAGATTGTGTTACCCACAAACTCATAAATATGACTGCTAGTTTGCGTCAATATCGCTATTTTTTCATAATGTCGCACTTACAATATGTACCAATGCTTATTTTTTAAATCAGGGTTTCTAAAATCGAGTTCCGCGGAGCCATTGGGTTCCGTAGGGTTCGCTCAACGGTTCCATGAAACTTGCATCCTTAAGTTTCATAACATTTAAGAAAGTCATTGAAAAGTAATAAAATTTCGAAGAGGCGTTATACCTTTACTTACAAAGAACAAGCTGTAAAAGGAAGGAATACTTATAATGGCACAGAGTCAATAACCATCGCAGTATATTACTGACGAGGAAAACTTGTTTTCTTCATCCCTATTTTAATAAATGGAATCGTTTGATCATTCGTCAAGCAGAGTTCAAGTTATCAGAGCCAAACTATATGCATATGTGAAACTGAATTCTTAGCTTTTATGTCAACAAAAAATAAATTATGTAACAGATGCTCAAACTGACATGAGAGCTCAACTTTTAGCCATGAAGCTAAATGCTAAGCATGTGTGCGATAGTAAAAAGAAATCAGTCACTCATCAACTTAAATTTTTACTTGTTAAAATCTTGTTTGAATATTTATTTCAAGTTCACAAAAAAACTTATCTTAAAACTGATCATTTTTGAAATTACTTTTCAAGCCAATAAATAGACACTTGTAGGAATTGTCAATTTTATTGCAAATTAACTCTTTCCGGAACATTGCATTTAACACTATGCTATTGAAGAAAACATAGGTCCTATGGTAAAAGTTGACCTTAAAAAGACCCGCCACGCATCAGAAAAATTAAGAAACGCTGTTTTAAACAAACCATTTTTTAGCAACTTGATACTTTGTATCGAGCTACATAAGTTATTTACATTAAAAAATATAAAATTAAGAGCTATAGTTAAAATTCTTTAAATGTAGTGCGAAATAGGCGTACAAATGTCAAAACGGTAAAAATGGATTGAGTAAAAAAGATTGTTAATATATGACTGCTCAAGAATACGAAAAGTGCTTCAATTATCCATGTTTATCTTTTGATGTCCTGTGATTTGATTAACTGGAGGAACCGAAAATAAGAAAAAAATTGAATATAAAGCTTTTTAGGAAATGCATGCAAGGCAGTTCGGCCCAATTTTTATTATTATTATTATTATTTTTTTTTTGGGGGGGGGGGGAAGAAAAATCACAAACACCTGAATATGTGATTATACAGACTCGAAAATGATGATGAAGAAGGTTTGTTACAAAAATGGTGATGCAAAATTTAGTGTTTAAAAAAAAAAAGGGTGATGAATAGAATTTTAAAAAGGCTTTTTTCTGATAAAGTGCTGATAACTGAAATCTGAAAGATAGGCAATGAGACAATTCAGTTTTGCGACGTGGGAATGAAGTGAAAACATTTAAGAAATATTGATGAAAAGATTAGATGATCAAGAGACATGTGCTTACCTCATTGTAAATACCTGTACACTTTGAGGCAATGATTCCCGGAATCCGAGACAACGACATAACCGTCAGCAAATAAAGCTAAACCTTGAGGTCCATATAATGGTTCCCCATTGGTATTCACGAAAGACAAAAAGGATCCTGTACTGTCAAACACCTGCGTAAGAGAAAAAAGAAATCTAGTCTTCTAATCATTAAAGAAAAAGCATTTTTTTAAATAAGATATTTATAAGATTTTATAAGATTCATTGGATTAATATTTTCTTTCCCAACACATCAAAGCTGTTAAAGAGAAGAATGGTGGAAGACTTTTTTTTTTTTTTTAGTTGTGTGTGTGTATGTATATATATATATGTATAATTACCATAATCACCCGATGTTGCCCGCTATAGCAACCCAGTAATATTGAGAAAAAACATATCAACACATAACCAATGGGGGGGATTCATTATAACATTGCTAAGAAAAACGAATTAGAATAGTAGCATATACTTTCTGGAAAATTTTGTTTCATAACATTTCACCTCAAATCTTTTACATACATAATTATAATAATGTAAACATCATTTTAATAACAGCAAATATCTTGCGTGATAGAAATATAACTAGAAGAAACAAAAATTATAAGATGAAGAGAAAATGATGCATGAAAATGTATACAAATTTTTGAAAGTTCTATTTTTAATGAAAATTATGATTTAAGATATTAAAATTAAGTTATATTATGCTTCTATTAAGGCGAGGGGCGGGTGGGGAGTGAACTAGAAACGTAAAAATTCTTATCGCTATAAAAATGATCAAAGATGGCGCCATGAGTAACTGTAATATTTCAGTAAATATGTTTTCAATGTGAAATTAAGAAAAAAAAACTTAAATAACAGACAAGTAGATAATTATAAGTGCAAGGCGCGACAGAGAAGGCATTTAAAATAGAAAAAAAGAAAAAAAAAACAAACAATAATAACAATAAATTAAAAAAAAAAAACATGATTTAATCTTGAAATAGCTAAATGCCCCCCCCCCCCCCAAGGAAATACTGGATTATAATAATAATTTTATTGTTTTCAAGAACAGCAAGGGACTATACTTACCAAAGAAACAACTAACTGTATTCAATAGTCAAAGGTCCCCCCCCTCCCCCTTGATTTCTTGCTTAAAAACAGGAATGGGGATACTTTTTTTTTGTTTTTAAAGAAAAAAAATAATAAATTTTAACTATAAATAATGTCAGAATTCGGTTTACACTATGAAAACATTTGCTACCATTCCTTGTCCGGATAATATTTTCTTTAGAATACTTTTTTTTTTACAACCAAAGCCTAGATATTAAAAAACATTAACAGCGGAGTTCAAAAAACTCAAAATCTATGCACACAAAGCTTTTTAGTTTGAAGTAGTTTAAAAAAATTGGTGTAAGAGAAAGATTTTAAATTTATTTCGCTTTCTAAAAATTACGTTTACCGAGTTATAAATGCCTATTAGACCGAAAATGTTCTCTTCTGTTACATTCTATTCAAAGTGATATTTATTTGATTTTAGTATGTTTGGTACTACTTTTTTTCTTTCTAAAATGTGATTTACACGTTTTTCTTTATTTTTTAGTTTTAATTTGAAACAAGATTTTTTTTTTCGTTGTTTGTGTTTTTGCTGTGTAGATGGCAGCACCAGTTATTGCTATTTTGTGTTTTCAAAGACTGTAAATCTCTTTCTCGATACTTGGAATAAGAATGCTTTATTTTTACGCAATGTGCTGGAGATTATTTTCAGCAATCCCATCAAAAATATAAAAAAAAACAACAAACGTGCCTTTTTACCCTACTATTTATTTTAACGAAGATTTCAAATTTTATTTTCCAATTCTTAATCAGAATCGATGGTTTCAATACAAAATGAAATCAATCAGAATACAAAACAAAAAATTTAAAAATAAATTATATAAAAATATAAATTATTCTGATTTTAAATGTTTTTATTTTAACCAAAATGTGTGATTTCACACTTCTTACTACCTGCTCCCTTCCCCTTGTCAAAAACTCACAATTTTTGGGGTCCCCCTCCCTCTCTCGACATGTCAATGACCCCTTATTTTAAAACATGTGTTAATGAGAATGGTCCTAGAAGCTTTTAATTCTTTACTATAGGCGTATTCAGTAAGAGTATTATTTAAGCGATTGAAAATCAAACAATATTCGAGCAACGTTTTTAAGGGGGGGGGGGGGGAATCGAATCTGTACCTTGCAAACCGAATCAATATGTATCGGATCGATGTGGTGCAGAGAAACAAACTTTCGGCAGTGGTGAAATGAGCCTAACCCCTTGAGAGCTCATTCACCCCCTCCTTGACTGATAAATTTGACGGATGACTTTCTATTGGTGCGGAGTTGAGTTGCGTTATCGTCGAAATTAAATGGCTCAGAATTGAGTTTCCTGCGATGGTAACCTAATAAAATCCACATAAATACCCCCCCCCCCCCCCCCCACTCTCTTTCATTACCCCTCAATAAGAAATGAACTCTCTCTAGAACTGAGACTGTAACCCAACTCGATTCTGCACCAAACCAGCAAGCCCCCTCACAAATATCTCACCATCATCATCATTGATACTACAGCCCTTGAAGGGCCCACGGCCCAGACCTCCGTTAGTACTTTTTGCCATTCTAAAGTACTGTAGATGTTTTTTGTTTTTTACAGTTAGTAATTCCCAGGCTTTCCAAGTCTTCGATTTGATCTTTCCATCTAATTCTTGGTCTTCGCACGGCTCTCTCTAGACTAGAGTTTAGTAGAGCCACGAATAGGGTTTCCTTGGAGTTTTCTTGCTCTGCACTGCTCCATTTTCTCCACATGACCAACCCACCCATTATATTCTTTCTTTCTTATTTCAGTAACGATATCTTTAGTTCTTTGCAACAATCATTTTCTTATTTATTTACACAAATGAACTTTATCAAGAGCTACGATGGTACAGCCAAGAAGAATTCACGTTCGAGGGAGAAACTTGATGGTTTAAGGAATGTGCCGCATTCTGTTCTTGTTTTAGTTCGTTTAGCATACTTTATTTGTTCTGCGCTGATATTAGACCAGTTTCTAAATTTAGTTGCTTTTAACAAAAAGAGAGGTTAACTTTGTGGTTCGCGTGCTAATAAACGCACTCGAAAAACTAACTTCCCCACAACTCGAATGAATTCGTTCTTTTCCGCCTTGCGCAGAAGCGCTCAAGTCTCCAAAGTTGGACCATAACCAAACTTCGCACCAATAACAAGATTATTAACTTATTAATCTCCGCAAGGAAATTAACTCTTTCAAGGTCACCTTCGTACTATTGGAGCCGAATCAATAATGAAATCGAAGAACGTTGCTCGAAAAGATTTTGCATGTGATCCGATCTTTATGGTTTATTTCCCCCTTAAGGTTGTAAATAATAAAAAAATATTCTAAAAATTATCTTCTAAAATAAGAGAAAACTCGTCAAAACCCACCTGTATTCTGCTGTTGCCCCAGTCGGCGACTATAATGTTGTCTTGTGCATCAACTGCTACTCCAGTGGGCGCATTGAACTGGCCGTTCCCCTCACCATTCGAGCCGAAAGCATGAACGAAATTGCCTTCGCTGTCGAATATTTTGATGCAGTGGTTGTGAAAGTCTGAAATCACAAGCTGATTTTTGCTGTTTATAGCCACATAATGTGGTCCGGCAAATTTTACATTATCACTACCTCTCGAGCCAAACCTGTAAAAAGAGAACAAGAAACATTACTATGGCACAGCAGTTGAGTGAGAGTTTTTCATCAAGCAAGGCAAGCAAACACGTTGCGCTCAATGAAACAAAAAACCACATTTCAATGTGAAAAATGTAATGTCGCACTACATGTGAAGTGTTCATCTGGTTATCATACTGAATAACTACCACATTCAATAATAATCATATTTAACATTTAGTAACAAATACAGCAATGGTCTTGCCTAGTATTCCAAATATGGAACACCATATTACTCATACACGGCATGAAATAAAAAAAAATTTCAGTGAATTGTTGCTTTTTACATTTTTTCTCCTCACAATTACGAATTTCATTCAAAAGTTCAAAACTTTCAACCTCCGGCATAAATGGGTTAAAATAACCGAGAATTTTCATGGAAGTTATGGGAACGAGATAAATCATCCTGAAAATCACGTAGACAAATACAACAATTGCTATCATCCAAATTTACCAAGTGAAATAGTAGTTTCCGTGTAAATAAATCTAAAGTGAAATGGTCTCGATTCTATTTTGAAATGTTATGCTTAATACATATACAGTAAAACCTGTTTTTGTGCAGTCCTTCTTTATGCGATTTTGTTTTTGTGCGATTGGTTTTGTGCGATTTTATTTTTGTGCGGTATATGAATCTTAGCGGCGTTAGCACCGGTTTAATGTTTCCTATCAATGCACATATAATTAGTTGTCATTTTTAAATATGTATAATTTTTATTTATACAGTAAGCACATGGTAAGTGCCCATGTGCTTACTGTATAAATATAAATTATATTAGAAGGCTTTGATAATTTCGGCGAAAATGACCTTGCCTAGATGATTGAGGACCAAACTATCGATGATAGTGACATTATCAATAGTTTGATAGATTATGAAAATGGACAAGAAGAACCGGAATCTATTACAGCAGATAAAATATATGCAGGGATCCAGATTACTAAAAAATTGGAAACGCATTTTTTAAAAATAGTTACCAATGCGGAAAGACGCTTAAAATTCCAAAAAGAACCGAGATCATGCATGTCTCACTATCGCGACGTTTACAAGCAATTGACCAGTTGACCGTCATCACAAAAACTGATCACTGACTTCATGGTACCAAAAAAAGAAATCAATTGAAATCCTATCTTCAAGCAACGAAAGCGATTTTCAACCAATTCGTCACAAGAAGATGCGCGTTTTGGATTACGACGAGTAGGAGCTAACTATTTAATGTATAATTTGAAAACTTCTCCATGTATATGTACAATGAAGAACTAAATATTTTTACAATTTCTTTAGGTCTAATTTAATTATTTAATTTAAATGAAAGCATTATCTCATCTATTTCATAAATCATTGATGTATTTTCTAAGTCCGACTTTTTTTATGCGGTCCCTATACACCGCATAAAAAAATTTTAGGTAGTATATCGTACAAAGTTGTTTATTATATGTAAGAATTTATAAAATTTCCGAATATTTTTTTGTACGATTATTTTTATGAGGTCCCCTATCCACCGCACAGAAAGGTTTTACTGTAATCAGAAAACTTGAGCATGGAATTTTCCCCCTGAAGTCTTGGAAAATTTTAAATAAAGCAATATAGTAGAGCACCGTTTATGCGTACTTTCAGCTGTACGTCGTTTACTTTTATACGGCTTTTCACCACAATCTCAATTGATTTTTAACCATTGCACTATTAAGATGCTTCGTTTCTTTATATGATGCAAATTTCGGTTATACGTCTTTTTCCTTGATTCTAAACTTCCCAGATTTTCTCCCTTCCCTCCCTAATATAGGGAAATTTATCCTATAAAGCAGATTAGAAATGCAAGAGAATGGACAACGGATAAAGGGAATTCAAAGGTCATTTCATCAGTTATTAATATGGTTCGACAAAAAAAGTTGTCCTTCTCCTAATCCCATCTTTGAGTACCCATAGTTTACTGTTGTCTATTCTGTCTCCCCCCCCCCCAGGCTTAATAACCTCAAATATCTCGGAAGAGCGAAGCACTGAAAGATAAAGCTGAAAATCTGACAAGAGTACAGGATCAATTCAAATTTAAATTGTTAAAAAAGCTGATAGTTCTAGTTTCCTCTTTAAAAAACATTGTTTAAAACATGGGGAAAAAATCGAGTGCAAGTCAAGAAATTGAAAAAGTTTTTCATAGTTTTAATTTAAAAAAGGTGTAACAATATACTACTGTAAGTAAAAGCTAAAAAAAATTTATTTTTTAAAAACTTACCTATGCAACAATTTCCCATTTTCTTGAAAAATTAGAACACAGCTACCTTTGTTATCCACAACAATTAAATGTCCATTTCTATCCACTGCAACACCTTTCGGTCCTAGAAGCTTGCCGTAGCCTATCCTGCTAACAAACTTGCCTTTCGAGTCATACATATAGATAGCTTTATTTTCATAGTCTGCAACAACATAATTTCCCGTAGTGGACACCGCAACACCAGTTGGCCTTTGCAATTGTCCAGGACCTCGGCCTCTAATGCCAAATCTCATCTTGAACTCGCCCAACGTTGAGAAAACTTGGACTACTTGATTGTTGCTGTCTGCCACTACGATTTTGCCCTCTTGGTTGCAGCACACGCCCTGAGGATTGGCAAATTCACCTTTATTGCGACCTTTCTTCCCTATCCTCATCACCAAATCGAATTCATCTTCAATGGCTAGACTCCAGCGGTTTGAACTGCTTGAACGGTAGCTAGGCGGTCTTTTGTTTCCTCGCTGTCGCACTCCAGTGGTACGAGGTATCTTCGAACTTACTGGACGATCACTGGAAGAACTTTCTTCTTCGGAGAATGCTTTTACAGTAAAGGGACTACCTTTTATATGAAATCCAAATAGCTTAATAGATAAAGTATAAAGGCCCTCACTTGGAGCCGTATAAACCAAATCATAGCTACCGTTTATTTGGTCTGCCATTTCTGGTTTTAGTGTCCAAGCTGCCACATGGTCCATTGACTTAATTTCTATTTTAAAATCTACGGTGCCATTAGTAACTATTTCACCTCTACCGTCTTTAGTGGTCAGATTAACCAAAGATGATTTCCCTACAGTACATTGCCGGATGCCTTCGCCCGTAGCCGTTGTTTCCAAGGCAACGGCATGTGAAGTTCGAATCACACCACACATTAGTACAGCATTTCGTGTAGCACTGAGGTTCTCATCTTCAAACTCAAGAAAGTCGTTTTCTTCTGGCATGTTTTGTATGTGCATCGCAGCAAATTCTTTCAGTCTATCTGCCACCTAGAATAATATATAAATCCTATTTTAAACAAGAAACCAATTTTTAATGCGATGTACTATTCAGTGTCAAATTAGAATCGAGAGTTTTTTTAAAATAACAGTGACAACAGCGAGTGACTTTTGAAGATCGCAACTCGTAAAAACTGATAAAAGATATGTTATATTTGAGCCTCAGGGCCAGACTAACATTAGTCCAAAAATGGAGATTTTCGGATATTGTTTAATTGTACGAAAATAGACCAACAAGGGATAAAGCATACATCTTTTTCTTATGTTAACAATCTTGTTTTGTAGCCAAATTCATATAACAGCTTTGTTACTAGGCAACGAAATCATTCTTTTCAGATTTTACGCACTGGTATAAAGTAGTGATAATGTTCCTTAGGTTAGTCTCGTCCCGAGGTACAGATATAATTAGTGTATATAAAGTGCTTAATTTGCATCGGTGCCTCACGAGAGTATGACTCCTGCACTTCTTTTCTTTTTCAGTTTATTTTTACAGATTAGAGTAGTTTTCGGATTATTTACGGTTGAACCACGTGTTTTGCTGCAAATTAAGTCCTGGTCATAACTATCGAGATACGGTCCCTGGCCGAATTAATAGACGCACTACACAGTTTTCGTAATTTCATACTTAACACTCATTCTGCAGCAAAAACCCGTCTTTACTTATTTGGCCGTGTTTTAACATACAATGTTCAAACTTTTCAGTAAAAATTCATTCGCTCTGGTATTTAGAGGACCGTCAATAAATTTAAATAGGAGACACAATGTTTATGGATGATCCTCTGCATTGTGAAAAGCTGGGAATAAACTGTAAATTTTAAAGAATAGTTTAATTTCGATGTTCAACTATTCTCTGTGCATTTTCGTAAAAATTGTACTTTTACTTACAAAGATATAAGCATTTCTTCAATTTCCTTCACACTTTTTGGCTTGTAACACGCAAAGTTTTTCACAAAACGTTACAAAACTTAAGGAGAACTTGACAGCATACAAGTGAAGTATTATAGTCAAATTTGAAATAAAAATGTTGAATATTTCATAAATTATAGCCATTGAAAGGAATTAATAATTTACTGTGCATGCGCGAAAGACAGCAATTTTTAGATGTCATAATTTCAAACCCAAGTGTTCAAGGCAACTTATAAAAATATTTCAGTTGAATATCTTGAAAATTCAGAAAGATATCGACAATTTATTGAGGTGTATTTCAACATTTTTTGAAAAGAGATGTTTCTTAAGGGGATGTTCACAAATCAGTCGCAAGTGCTTGCAATCATTCAATGCATTTATGCTGCGATTTGTGATTAAAATTGAATTTTCGTGAACAAACCCTCTCCATCCATGTTTTTGGTAAGGATGGTAAGGAATTCTTCACTGATATAATATAAATACGATAAAATTATATGCTACTTTGATGCACATTTTGGAAACATCTTTTCTCCTTTGCACTGGTATGGCAGGCAGAGCAGTTTACTTAATGGGTGCTACGGGTATTTAATGCTGGATCGGATACGCTTCTTACTAATTACTATTTTACGTCTATAGTGATTATTTTCCCATAGTCCCACTTACAGTAGAGACAAAAATATATTCCCTGATAAAGGGGCCTACATATCAAAGCGCAAGACATTAAAGAAAGTTTTAAGGGTGTGTCCCATATTTACGTGCTATACAGGAGAAAGGGCAACTAGATCTTCAGCTGAATTTTCTATCGTTCATTTTTGACTTACGGAACTAACATGAAACACTTGTAAATCATGTTTACAAATAAGAAATAAATAATAGAACAAATTGCAGCATTGATTAATGGCAAAAAGTAGGCTTTCCTGGCTATTTGAGTCAGGTTGTGTAGAAGGGGCTTCTGAAACCTTGAAAGAATTGTTTGATTTTACGTAGAAATTTTAATTGTGCATTATCTAGATTATTTTTGCTGAATATTTAATACCCTTTTTACTAACTTAATGTATTAATATAAATACGATAAAATTATATGCTACTTTGATGCACATTTTGGAAACATCTTTTCTCCTTTGCACTGGTATGGCAGGCAGAGCAGTTTACTTAATGGGTGCTACGGGTATTTAATGCTGGATCGGATACGCTTTTCCTGCTTTGAGCAATCTCAAAGCAGGAAAAAATATTTGAATCAGTCCAACTAAAGTAACACTTCTTCCGAGGGCAAGTCATAATTTACTTAACTTAATAATGTTACTAAATTGAACTAAATTTCAACAGAAACTATGTAACGATGAACGAAAATTACTGTGACAGGTGGTGGCCGGTTCAATATTGTTCCTATAGCATTACCTACTATTTGATAAAATTCCATTTTTTATAATTCATGTTTTGAAATCTAATTTTTATTTATCAGCGTTTGTGGATTTTATCGATTTGGCGACTGAATGCTGTATAAGAATTTCAACCCACTACCATGGTTTGTGTCGAAATTTTATCACATATTAATATATCTCCGTAGAAATGAGAATAAAATTTTAAATTTACATCAAACTATTTTAATAATACGTACTTGCTTATTTACAAGCAGGAATTCAGTATCGTTTTGGTGATTAAGTGCCTTTTTGGTGAAATCACAACTGGAATTTAGCGTTCCCAAGCAGTACTGTAGTAAATTCTTTTGTTGATCCAGTACGTGACGCTTCGCAGCATAGGACTCGTCGAGTTGGCTTAACAGTTGATTCCTTCTCAATTGGATGGCATCCGATAGAAGTTTAAAACAATGTTCGATTTGAGTTGTAGCTGTATCATGAGCGTTGTCCAAGGATACAGTGACATCGGACACTAGGTTAATAGCCTTTTCAACTATTGGAATCTGAAAATATAGAAGAAATACATTAAAACAACCGTTCATTCATCGTACGTTTTTTTCTTTTTTCTTTAGTGGGTATATAAGAAAGCCCTTTTTAGCCTACATTCCCGTAAAAGTAAAAAGAAGAAAAAGTAATGAAAGGCTTAGGGTATCGCAAAAAATACCTTTAAAAATAAGAAAAAGTCAAAAATAAGTAAACAATTTAATAAATATTGAAAAATAAAAAATTTGAAAGTAGAGTTTTAAGATGGGTAAAATGTGTGTCTCTCAGTCGGTCTGTTTGTGCCCTGCTAATAACTATTCAAGGAGTAGTCCGATTCGAAAGATTTTTTTTTTGCATTCGAAAGATCTCGGCGAGGACAGAAGTTTCGACAAAATTTATCAGAATAATTTCAGGGATGATCAAAACGGATGCTTTGGTCATAGGCGTAACTAGGGCTGGGGAAAAGGGGGGGGGGTCACCCTAAAAATGTACAGACTAAACACCAATAAGCAGTGCACAAGAGTTCAAAATTTACTAGTCATCAATACTTGTCATTACAGATATACTCCGTGTTTATTTCAGGCATATCTCTCGGGGGGGGGGGGGGGGCTACCCCCTCGGAGCAAGTCAACTCCCCCCCCCCCCATCGGCGAAAAAAATCAGATCACAATTTTTAAAAAAAGAAAGAAAAGAGAAATTACGCTTTTAAGACATTTTAAGGCCTAATATTGTATTATGAGTTGTGCTAGTATTGCTGCTGAAAAGAATGTGTATTTTCATATTTACAATCTGTTCTTAGTCCGAAACACATGTTTTTTTGAGTTGTGCCACTATTGCAGCCCATGAGAACCAATCAATTCAGATCTTTTTTGTTCAATGTACATTTATGATTAGGCTAAGTAAAAGTGTAATTTTGTCACGGTATTTTTCACCTTCGCAATGTTATTATAAACGCTCTATGGGACCATTCATAAACAGTGTCACACTTTCTTTCAATATATTTGAGCCCCTCCCCCCCTTTGTCACAAAATCACACTCTCCAACACACCCCTATCCCCTTTGCCACGTGTCACGCTATATTACATGAACACTTGCAGTGTGTGCAACGTACTTGCAGTGTTGCAGTTCAGAAATAAAGTACTTACGTTAAAGAATCACATTGTTAGTTTTATTTTTTAACTTTTAACGACATTTGTGGGCATAACAATAAATGATAATGATTATACGTGGACTTAAATAGCATAAAATTAGATTAAGGTTAAAATAGAAACAAGATAATTAGTGCATAATAGTGAAAAATAATTAATTGACTTCTGAAAAATGACCCGCACTTATTTATTTTAAAAGTAAAATACCGAAGAAGAGTTTCTTTTAAAATTTTAACTAGAAGTGACTTCAAACCTTAATAAGTATCCGTATTTTCAATATAAAATGAAATCAATGAAACTTTAAAATCAAATTATGAAAATAAAAAATTATCAAAAATAAGTTTAATCTGCTGGTTTTTTACACGTTTTTATAGGAATCAAAATGTGTAATGTCACACTTCTTGTTATCCCCCCTTGTCACAATCTCTCTACTCCAAACCCGAAGTAGTGTGACATCATCCCCTATGAAGTTAAAAAACGAAAAAAGGAGGATTAATAAGCAGTTTCTCAGCATGGGAGGAAGAAATAAAAAGTTGAAACTAAAATTGCAAAAAAAAAAAAAAAAAAAAAAAGAGGAGGGGCAGCTAAAATATTATTTCGAAAAAATTACATAAAAACAACCATACCTCTCCTGCTTCAGGGTTTCTTCCCAAAATAGGACAAAATACTTTCACCTTTTCTTTTACTCATAATCAAAATTTGTACGCAGGCAAGCTAAGAAGACTTTTGCAAGACCACAAGAACCCACTAAATTCCCAACTGCCAAGGTCAATCAAGGTCTCTGTTTTATTGTGCAAAATGGTTGGGAAAAAAAGAGAATATGATTCGAGGAGAGGCATCCGCAAAGGGGCAAGAACCCTCCCCCCGCCCCCCTTGTCGGAAGCGTTTCTATGTTGATCTGATTTTACGAATTGCTAGTTTAAAAAAGAAAATAAAAGAACTAAGATTTGTTCCAGCAATAACAGCACAAACATCCATATCCCGCAATCGTAGAAGCAGGGATTCATTAGGCATTAGCTTACTTCCACAATATGGGTAGTTAGAGTTAGAGACACTATAGTTAGAGTGTCGCCATTTCCACGAATATAACCTTCGGGCAAGGATGGACAAAGCACCAAACTGTTGTACGTATATTTATCGCAGATGTGGTTCCATGAGGCTCGCATTTTGCGAAAAAAGGATCACTATATTTCCTGTTTTTGTGTGGTAGGGTGGTTAGAACCATATGCTGTCCTTAGGCAAGGAATCAATCCGTTATTTGTTGATGACACGCGGGACCTATCCTCTGGAGAATTGAGAGAAAAAAAGGGGTTTTTTTTTGAGTTCTGGTTTGTAGGCCCTAGATGTTTGAAGCGCCGTCTTGTCGTTTCCCCATTTGTAAAACAGAGGACCCCCCCTCCCGCTCCCAAACAGGTTGGTTCAAAGAACAAAATCTAATCATTATTTTTTTTTTGTTTAAATTTTTTTTTTCAGACAGGTTAAAAATTTCGAAAGTATTTCGGGGGAGGGGGGCTCGGGTCCGTTTCCCCCCCCCCCTTGCTTACGGCTTTGCCTACAACACCAGTTTATCAGAAAACAAACCTCCATCAAAGAGGAGAATATTTTCCAGGAAACTGGTGCGATTGTGTTCCCAAATTGCTGCCTTTGGGTAAAAAAGACATCAAGAAGGTAAGAAAACCATCTGGAGTGATTGAAAGGATCTCTGCTGTCTGTCTGTGTGTGGTACGGTGATTGAAGCCACCTTTCGCTGTAAAATTCCTAAAGGTGATAAGGGGGTTGATTATAACCAGATGAAAAGTCCTCTGTAATATGAGCTACGTACTTTGGTCATGATCACCCTTCAAAAAAGAGGAAATAAAATCATATGCATATGTGGTTATTTTTCTTAGGGAAAAAATAGATATGTGCTTTGCAAGGCGTAGCCAGAATTTTTTTTGTGTGCCTAATAAATGTGCCTAAATAACTAAATACAAAATAGGGGGGGGGGGGGTTGAATCCCCAAAACCCTCCCCTGGTTACGCCTATGGCAGAAGTCACTTAAAATTATGTTTATAATCCTTTAATATTACTGTTATTAAACTGAAAAGGTAAGTTATTGAAGGAAAATGCTACGCATTTTGATACTAAATGAGTGATGCATGAATCTGAATTTTTCAACTGCAGAAACTGAAGCACATGGCTCTCACAGCACAATGGTAAAAAAGAAAAGAAAGACATTGCACATCTGTAACTATTTTGCGATTTTCTTTCCAAGCTATATACGATACAAAAGGCTATAACATTGCGTCTTAACCCCCCCCCCCCCTTCCCAACTTTACATCCCTCGGTTCTCTCGGAATTTAAGAACCAAAAGAAATAGCAACCCCTCCACCAATTCCGAGAAACTCCAGCTCAACTTTGGCTACAAGTGCAGACTCGCCCCTAAATGACGATTGACAGATGCATCCCCCCTTATCACATGCATCCCCCCTTATCACGTGACTCTCCGGTTCAGTTTCAGTTTCTCACGAATGTGAACTAGTGGTGGACCGTGCTCCAGGCCCCGAGAGTCTTGCCCGTTCTTCTCCTTCAACGTCCATCTCCACGATTTTGTCCGAGGAAAGAGATGAGAGGAATTCTACAGCTTGTCTCCTATGTTGTTCACACGAAGTAAAAAAAAAAAAAAAATTCCAAGCCCACAACCCGATTAACTTGACATAATTTCCACCAAGTCGAGGAACAAAAATGAATAAACAACTAAATACCCAATGGGGGGGGGGGGGGTTGAAACCCCCCCCCCTGGTTACGCCCTTGGCTTTGGTTGTCCATACGTAAGTACAAGACTTACGTGCACACGTCACAAGTAAACCGATCAAGATTGCTTCAGAGATTATTAAATTGGAAATTTGCGTTGGAATCGGAGTGGGAATTTTTTCCTGCATATAACACCTCCTTTACTTCGTACAAAGGAGGTTTGGACTACAGCGTGCAAAGCAAGATGTAAGGCGGTTTTTCCTTTGGACGATTTTAAAAGGTTAAAGCTAATGTTAAAAGATATTTCTATGTATTTATTTCATTATCATTGATCATACAAAATCATGAAAAACCAGCACTAATGCAACATGTTTTAATATTAAACGTTTCACAGTATTTAAAGTATTGTCATAATATATCCATTGGAAATTGAGTTTGGTTGTTCCAGATAAATCCTGACACTCAAAACACTTTCATATTTGAAATTAAATGGATATAAAGCCCAAGGTTAAAAAGAAATCTTCACCTTTGCCTCCACCCTGTCCAAGAGATCGTTGAGCATGCTCTTTTGGTCGACCATTGCTTCTCTGAGCCTCGTGGTCAGGTGTCCATTGTGCTCAATGTCCGTGCACGTCACGCAGATGGCAGTCTCGCAATCGCGGCAGTAGAAGCGCAAGGTCTGTGCGTCGTGCTTGGGGCACATGAGGGAGCCCTGCTTCTCTTCCTGTAGGGCAAGCTCGCTCAGGGTGATCAGTCTGTGCGACTTGGTTTCCTCGTCGGTCTGATGGCGTTTGGAGCAGATGTCGCAGAAGAACCCTTCGCATACGGAGCATTTGGAAGCTGAAGGCTGCGACTCGCATCTGAAAAGAGCAGCAGTTAGAAATAAGTGAAATCCAAATACTGAAACTACAGGATGGTTGCAGTACACCTGTAGGTACATATCGCATCCTGGCCCCGGCAAAAATAACTTCACCAAAGAAATAAAACTTATTTTACAGTTGAGCAAAATCGTGACGTTATTCTTGCTCGGTACGATATTTAGCATTGCAATGCTGGTGCGTAAAAATCTTAATTTCGTACAAATGCTTGGTTAGTTCTGTTGAACTAATTTCCACACAAGATGACGAGCAACACTGTAAAAATATCTAGTTTTATTCTAGTTCGGTGAATGACCTTCGGTGTAGAGCATGTTGAGAAAAAGTTGCCTTGCTAAGAGGACTTTCAAAGGTGATTGTCCCGCATTTGCACAGGGAAAACCTCTATCCATCGACTTAATGAAAGTTAGAAAATCGTCAAAATCACCGCTTATTTACACTTTAGTTTCTCATCTCTGAAAGCAACGATTGCAGCATCGTGATTCGAACATGAGACCTTCTGGTTCGGGAACGATAGTATAATGATCCGCGAGTTGGTCAGCAACTTCTTTGATCGCGGAAGTACACATGGCTAATTACATGCAAAATAATATTTATATACGGGGAAACTTCGAAAAGTCAAAACGTTTGCAGATATCTTGTCTTTCATAAGCTCGTATTTTTTTCTGGTTTTTGCTTTGCATAAGCGGGCCTTGTAGCTCCGAAATAGGTCTATGTAATTTTTTTATAGGTATTTTGTGCTTCAAATGTTGTTTTTGGTACTTACGGAAAATTCCGTCGACCAAAACAGTTTACCAAAAGTCTGCCGAATTTACAGCCAGACTTTTTCTTACGGCAAGTTAGAACTAAAATGCCTTCTCAAGGTTACACAAATTCACGAGTGTTCGAAGGAAAGGTTTTCGTTTTTATAAGAGAGCGGCTTGAGAGCGACTCTCAAAACAGATTTTGAAACGAAAGACCGACATTTTAGTTGCCTGTTGCCACTGGAAGGAAACAGATATCGTAAAACTGTTAAAGAGCAGTTAAATGATACTACAAATAGTTTAAAAAAATACGTTTTAATGATTTTTTTCAGTTTGATCTAGCATTTTATTATTGAAGAACGTAATTGTCTTTGAAAACATTTTAAAGCCTGTACAAAACAGAAGAAACTCACATATCTAAACATAGTATAAAATTAACTTTCTTTTTAATGAAGTGTGAGTCATTCTTG
This sequence comes from Octonoba sinensis, assembly GCA_038502835.1. Classification (NCBI taxonomy): domain Eukaryota; kingdom Metazoa; phylum Arthropoda; class Arachnida; order Araneae; family Uloboridae; genus Octonoba; species Octonoba sinensis. The sequence continues at coordinate 71,910,452 of CM076604.1, forward strand.
CGTTGCAGGACGGATTCATAAGAAAACCGAGAAGATGAAACAAGTTGAATCTAACTATTATAAAATAGTTTTTCTACAACCGAAGTTCAATGCAAAAGCAATAAATTACAGCTTAAAATCGGTTATATTGCTCTAATTTTTCTTAATACAGTGATAGTTTTCATTTGTAGTCATGAATGGAAGTAGCCATACGTAATGGTTTCAACTCTATAAATGTTCATATAATTATGTTTACTTTTGCGTACCCAGATGAAAATCTCTCTCTCTCTGTTTTTAGTTTGTTTAGGTGATTTTTGTCTGCCATTTTTACGTTTTTGTTTAAGATAAAATACTTTTTGGTTTTTAAAACTGTGTTCACACTTATTCAATGGAATAAAATATATTTAAATTGAATGGCAATTTTTTAAAAATAAAAGTTAATAAAATACACACATTTCGTACAAAATCAGAGGTAGCAAATTGAATATCTTCCAGTGAATGTAAATGCCAATATTTATATAGTAATGCATCTATTTATTTATTTTTTTAAATTGAAGACGCAATTTTGCTTGTACATTACAGCGTATTACCTGAGACTTACAAAGTGTAAGAAACACAATAGTAAATTAAATTATAAAAAATAATAAACAATATTACAAACATATAATATAATATATCTTTGTGTACTTAATTGTCTTGTTATTTCCGCAATACTTGTATTGAGCTTACCTTTGGCATTGCAGGGGATGGTCGAGGGCTTCCATGAGATTGCTAATGATAAAGTTGGTCTGCAGAGCAGGGACGCCTTGTTTTGGAAGAATGGACTGTTGCCTGCACACGGGGCACGAGAGTGTAAGGCTCTCGGGCGGCATGTACCGTAACAAGCACCGCTCACAAAATGTATGCAGACACGGGAGCACCTGTTTAAGGAAAGAATAAGAAAATTTAGGTGAAATTGTACACATGACAGTCTCCTGCACAAGGACCAGAGATGCGAGTCTAGAACATTCTGGGAGAACGAGAGCTGAAAATTTGGAGAATTATCGAGAACATTTTTTTTCTTTTCACAGAAAATACAGAAGTTTGTCATTAATAGTATGAAATTTCAATTATCATTGTTAAAGCATGTAAATAACGTTATTTTTGTGTTTATTTACCTACACAGTAATAATTTTACTTAGTAGAACTTTCTCTGAACAATATAAAAGATTTTGGTCAGTCGAGTAAATGCATTGTAGTACGAATATAGGGAAAAGAGTCTTTGGATGTAGCTACAATTAAAAAAGATGAATGCTGAAATGACTAAAAAACATTTTTTAAAAAAATCTTCCACTCAACAAAAGATACACGGTTAGAAATTAAATGTCACTTCTTCAAATGATTTTATATTCTGCGGCATTTTTCATAAATTTATGATAAGTTAAATATAGTTAGTTATTAAGAATGTTCTTAAAAACTTCACTTGAACCTGAATTGCGTATAAAATCTCTCAGAACTGTTCCTAAGAACAAATGATCTTATTTTGACAGTGATTTTGTACTCTCAAACTTGTTTAAGAGCTAAGCTATTCTGCAGAATATAAAGGTTTAACTTTAACTATTTGAATAACTACTTTAGCTTGCAGAAAAATCTTAAAAACAGTTTTTTCAGTTTTTTTTTTAAATTTCTTAAACAGTAATGCATTTAGGACTTATTCTGAAAATTTAATAGTCCTGCAGTCACTCATTTACATTTAAAATGAGTAATATTGTGATAATTTTACCCCTAAAGTCTATGCGAATATTTTCGAATAAACTTCTTCTTTGAATATTCTCTTTTATTAGAATGTTCTGGAGAATATTCTCCAAAATTATTACCAAGTATTTTACAACTCTAACAAGGATTCATAGAGGTCATATTCCAACAAGGTCGTCATACACGAGTAGTTTAATATTTCTCTCCTTCTCCCATTCCTGTTTTATGAGAAATGTATGATTTTCTACAAAAAAAAAAACATAAAAACGTATGATTACTTATGAGGCAATTTATTTTGGAATTGATTGTTACAACTGCTACAGGTTTTCTGCAAAACTTCCAGTTAAAAATAATTTATTACATCGGGTGTAAGGTTTTGTGGCAATGTTTGTTTCCATTTCTACATACATATCTCTGATCTTTCACTTTTCCAGATTACTATCCAAGGCGATAATAATTTCTCTACCTGTTTTCCCTCATGTTATGATACGCTACACATAATACACACATAATCGTTGCTGAAAGCCGTCAGGTGCGTATAAGAAACGATTAAAAAGTGTTCTTATTAACTAAATAACAAGGTTCTATATTTTGCTATTATAATGAAATCAAGTACTACAGACGAAAATAAGATGAATAAAAAGCATTAAAGACATTCCAAAATATCTTGAAAATGCAGTATTATTACCTTGCTTGGAGAATGGAGGAAATTCATTTGAAGCAGTTTGAAATTTCAGATATTTCACACATCATTCAAATAAATATCTAAATAAAATCTCTTTATATACCTACGTGCCACGTTAACATAAGTGCGTAGTTTCCATCAAGTAATTTCAATTTTCCACATTAGTTTCGGAATTTCGAAAAGTTTTTTTTTTTTTTTTTTAACGTTGATATTTTGAAACACTATGCTCCGGGTATGGTGCTTTCAAAGAAAAGTATGTCATTTCATTTAAAATGATTCCATCGCCGCATTAATTTTTTTCTCAAAAACTCCATTAACTATACAACTAATAATGTTTCCAGGAATATGATTTCGTCAGAGATTTCGAACTGAATAAATATTTTCGCTTTCAATTTATAGCAGAAAATTGAATCTCCAGCCAGAATGACTTCGAAAGATTGTGACCATTTTAATATAAACTGCAAAGTGAAAATTTCGAAATATAAAAGAACTTGATGCAAAATGCTTCCTTTTACTAACCCATGTTATGAATGCAAACACAAAAGGCTGCATTTACGAACTTCTCAGTTGAATCTTTTATTTCGAAAAGGTAACAACTCTTAAAAATAATTTTTTTTCAGGAGATAGAAAAAATGGTTTACGAAAAGTTGGAAAACTTTACGGGTCTGATCTTTTACTATTTTATTTTAGTAAGTAAAACCAATGCAATATTGGTAAATTAAAACGATTTTTGATTAATTATGCCATAAAAATTAATAAATTATTACTGCGAGAGTTCTTTCTTCTTAAAACGAAGATGTTACCTTTTCGAAATAAACGATTCAATTTTATGCTTTGTTAAGAAAAGGTTGTGGTTTGAGGGTGAATAAAGTTTGGTTTATTAAAAACTGAAATTTATTTTTTACACGGTTTTACTTAACTTGATTGTCACGGAAGTTTGTTACGCGGTTTTCGATCATTATTACTGCATAAATTATCTTCAAACTTTGCACACAAGCTTACCTTCCGATGACAATACAATATTCCATCCATTTTAAAATTTATCACAACGTTAATTAGGAAAAAAAATAATCATTTTGGCTCTGAGAAAATCATCAGAATTTGTCGAATGGCAACGATAGCTTTGTTTAGATAATTCAACGATGTTCTTTAACTTGATTTGTCACGGAAGTTTGTTACGCTTTTTTCGACCACTATTCTCAGATGGGTATTTTTTTTTTTTTCGTTATTTCTAAATATTTTGGTCGAGTTTTATTTAATAACTAATTTTAACTGCTCGAAAGAAAAGGAGAGAGAGAGAGAGAGAAATCATTTGGTACACAATTTTACTTTGATAGTTGGCACGACTTTTCTTCACTGTCAAAAGACTTTTTTATTGTCTTATTTTCCTAATCACTTCATTTTGATAAGTTTCGACTTTCTCACTAGCTTTACAAACTTTCCTGTTATTGCATTGTTTTTATCTTAACCATTATTATGTTTATTCGAATATTCGTTAAGTTATTTCTAGTTTTCTTGCTTTTGTGTAACTTTCAGTTTTTATTCAAACTTGTTTTGCTTTCTTTACTTTGCTTTAAAATTTCCGAACTATTCGTCTTTTGTATTCTCCTTATTGAATAATTGGAAGAGTATTTCAATATTTCCTTATTTTATGTTCCAATTTTGAATATATAATTCTCTTGTGGTTTAGCCCACTGGTCGGCAAACTTTAGAAACTAAAGTCAATTTCACCTTTTAGGGAGTCGGAAGAATTTAGAAAGAGCCTTAATTACGATTAAATGAATATTTCAATATAATTCATTGAATAATGAATACACTATCATGCATACGTAAAGAAAATATTCATAAACAACTCTCCTGCAAGTAGTACACTTGTGAATTAATGAATTTTTACTAATTACAAAGTTTTATTCTAATATTGCACGAGTAACTAAAGTGAAACCCGATTTTACGTTTCGTAAGGGTCTGCATTTTAAAAAACGTAAAATACGGGAAAACGTATAGTGCGGGAAATACATAGAAAGCAAAAATCAAATAGAAAAAAAGTAAAGGTAGTAAAGGTGACTCATCCAAAAAGAATAATATCTGTTTTCGAAAAGAAAATTATTATACCTTCCATTTTAATACATTTAATTACGAATCCTGGCATTAGGTTGAACATAACCCGCAATATTGGATTGATTTTTAGTCAAGGAGTTCAAAGTGAATAAAAACAGTCCTGGATTGTAATTTATTTTGTGAGAGAGTAATAATTAACTTTCAACAACGTGGATTAACTTTTAAACAAGAAGTTCCGTCTAGAACTATACGAGCCTACTTTCCCGTATACACCAAATTCAAATTTATAATCTAGCTATCTCTTTCTCTCTCTTTCTTATTTATCTTTAGTTCTAATTATTGAAAATATACCTTTTTCAACGGATAATACATATTCATTCACTCACTCATTCATTCTTTCATTTATTCAGCCATGCATTTATTCATTCATTCGTTACCTCATTCAAGTGTTTATTCATTCATTTACGCATTCATGTATTTATTCACTCATTTATTTATATTTTCATTTATTCAATAATTTATTCATTCATTCTTTTCCTCATTCATTTATTCATTGATTTATTCTTTCACTCTTTCATTTATTCATTCATTCATTATTTCACTCATTGAGTCACTGAGAAATATTCTTGAAAATCCCGATCAAAAAATTTCATAGCAAAATAGGCTCGTAAGTTCTGGATAAACTTTCTATTTCTACATGTTCTACGTTATAAGAGCTTTCCGATAAAGTTTGTTCCAAGCAAATCGGTCCGTTAGATCAGGATTTATATAGGGTTGAAATTTCCCCATAAGCTCTGTGTTAATTTTTTGAACTGTTCAAAAATGAACAAAAACTGTTCAAATCAATATTTCACGCCAAGAACTCCTTTCAATAAGCTTGCAATAGGAACTTGGCTCTTGTGCCCAGAGTTTACAGAATTTGCTTCAATTTTGTCCATAGGCGCTAATGTTAAAATTTTTTGAACTGTTCAAAATTGAACAAAAAATTGTTCAAATCAAAAAGTAAAATATAGAAATGAGATGTCCTCGCCGAGATCTTTCGAATGCAAAAAGAATTTTTCCAATCGGACAATTCGTTCAAAAGTTATTAGGGGGGGACAGACCGACAGACCGACAGACAGACAGACAGACCGACAGACACACTTTTTCCCCATCTCAATACCCTACTTTCAAATTTTTTATTTTTCAATCTTTATTTAATTACTTCACTTATTTTTGACTTTTCTTGATTTTTAACGATATTTTCACGATACATTAAGCCTTCTTTCATGCTTTATTATTATTTTTTTTTACTTTTACGGGAAAGTAGGCTAAAAAGCACAAAAGAAAAATATTTCTAATTTTATAACATTTTTTTCTTTTTTTACTTTCGAGGGAAAACGTAAAATGCAGGGAATTCGATAAACTAACTTAGAATTCGGGATATATGAACATTAATTAGTGTACGGAAAAAAATAATTAAAATAATTAGTATACGGAAAAACTGGGACATGGTGAAAAAAACGTAAAATGCGGGGAAAATGTAGATTGGGGAGCGTTAAATCGGGGTTTCACTGTAATTGCTAATTACAGACATAAATACAAGTTTTAGCCAGTTATATTTGCTAATAAAGATAACTTCATCTTTATTTTGTAAATATTTGATTAATTTTAGAATGCATTTTTCTCTTTCCTAATTCTTAATTTCAGTCTTATAATTGTAGTCGCATTCAAGTAGCCAAAGAGCCACATACGACTAGCGAGCCATGCTTTGCCGACCCCTGGTTTACTCCGTTTGCTTATTAAACGCTCACCACTGCTTGCTTTCTAACCCTCTGTTTTCTGTATCAAATGCCTTCGCCTTACATGTTTTTTGCTTCCCTAGTATTACTTACATTTCGTAGTACACAACTTCATGTATTGATAAAAATGTTCCTTATAATCTCAAAACATGTATGCTTTTTTTTTTTTTTTTTGAGATTTGTGGATTTGTGTTAACGCTGACATATTGATGAGCGACTTAATTGGCAATAGAAATGTGGACAGCTGTTAAACCATTACTAAAACAATATTTTTTGAAATTTCATGTACAACAAAATAATATAATCGTCTGCGTATAAATAATTTCATTTTCCTTAAAAGATTTCCACATCTTTTAAGGAAAATGGATTCTTTATGTATCTGTAACTTTAATATTATTAAGGAAAAATAATTCCCCCCCCCCCCAAAAAAAAAAAAAAAAAGAAAGAAAACGTGTAAGAATCGAAAGATTTTTTGTGTAGCATTACGTTTTACAAAGCTTAAGAGAAATTGAAGCTTCCATTCCTTAAAAAGGTATGAAATAAAACAAATACACGTATAAAAACATTTAATACTATGGCTATATAAAAATTGTATGAATGAAAAATTTTCAGGAAAAGGAATAGACCTTTTTTAGAAAAAGAAAAAAAAAAAAAAAACAAGTGTGGTACTTTACCTTTGGATTTTCGTACCTATCTAAACAAATGCCGCATTTGAGGAACTGTGAGCTGTGCTGTCGTACTATAGGTAACGCTGTACAAGACATAATATCTGTACCAGTATCCGAATATATCTGCAAAATAAATAATGCTTTGAGAATTCAACGTAGTAAATCATTAGAAATGTAAAAATTCATTATCACATAAAAATAAAAAAAAATGGTATGAAGACAAAAGAAGAGTTAACATGGTATTTTTAAATGATTGATTTTGTCTAGTCTGTTTGCACTGCTTTGATCGCAATGTCTTCTAGTTCGCAAAAACAAAGTACAAAAACGTTCGAAAGTTTTTTTTTTCTGTTTGAAGTTATAAAAGTAACTCGCTGTCGCTGAGAGCTTATAAAATGTACTACTTACTGTGATATTATTTTCGTTTAGCATTTTATTCAGTTCTAAGAATCTTATCGTAAAATATGATGAGATTTCTTGTAATTTTGTGGAGTTGTATTGTTAAATTACTGTAGACATTCTTGAAATGATACTTTGATGTACTCCTGACGTACACATAACTACATTTATTATTTATAATACATTAATATACGCATTATATTATACATACCGCGGAACTCATCTCTTTGTACTTCGAAGGATAAAGGAAGGAAACGTAAAGACAAACGGTAAGTAAAAGTAGTACTATAAAAAGTATTGGAAGTTAAAGTAATTTTTTTAAATATTAAAAGCTGCAGACGATAATTAATAAACATAATCTATATAAATAAAACCAAAAGTTTGTGTTGTGTGTGTGTGTGTGTGTGTCTGTCTGTCGATCGCCTCCTGGTGAGATGGAACGGTCTAGGAGTACGAAATTTTGGTTACAGGTACCTTGGACCAGGTCCTCGTGCACCTCGAAGCGTTTTTCCGAATATTCGAATTTGTTCTTCTTTTATTCCAATTTTAAGCAAAACTGTTGATTTGGGTTTATCTCATCGAAGAAACGTCCCACGTATTAGTTTTTTTCAGCATTTGAATGCCCGTAAAAATATGCACAAGATGATCTCTTTCTGAAGTTCGTAGAAAAAATAGAACACGCGCAATATTCATTTAAAGTAGTTTTCGAGCTTTAAAGCAAGGCTTACCTCTGAATTTATTTGCTCAATTTGCGTGTTTTCGCCAAAATAAATAGTACTTTTGTCGCCAATTAGATGTTCTATTTAGTTTTACAAATAATGCATCAAAACTTCATCTAATTTCATTTTTGCATTAATATATATCACACGTTTAATTTGGATAAAATAAAACTCAGAAACACATCGTAAGATTGAAAAAATATTTTATCTTTATTCATGCCGTTTCATGAGCAAAACAAATTCTAAAAATTCATTTCCTTTTTATACATATTTTGTGTTACTGCAGACGATGTTTAATTACTTTACCTTGAGGTTGCTTTTCTTTCGTTTTTTGGAAATTTAATTGTATAGTAGCAGTTCAAAAATTTCATGAAACATTTCTTATGGTAGGGTGTTCGTTTTATCAATGAAACGAATTCTAAAAATTCATTTCATTTTTATGCATAATTTGTGGATAATTAACAGCAGACGATTTTCAATTACTTGATCTTGAGGTTGATTTTTCTTTCTGTTTTGGTCATTTAATATTTATTCCTTCGCTAAAAACTAGGTAAAACTAGGTTGGAAGGTTTTTGATACGGCTTATTTTTGATGAAATTTAAAATTTCGCTAAGTGGTGATAACTTTTTTTCTCACATCCGATCCAGTTAATTTTTCTCAATATTTTATTTTGCGCTTTGTACCTTTTCCAAACCGCGCCAATAATCATTATCAGTAATATTGTTATCATTTAATTCAATGCGTGATTTGCATTATAGGATCATGGCGCATTTGCGTCATGCTTCCATTACTATAGTGCAATTTGGCGATCTTCTGCTTTATTTTAACATTTTAAAGTAGCGATTATGATTGATTCCATAGTTCACTCAAGTGATTTATTTTCTAAAATTTATTCAATTTTTGTACTGACTGTTTGGCGCCATTTGGACTGAACTAAGTTATTTTCTCTCTATCAACTTAAATTTCACACGTCAGAATTGGTGAAGTACTGGAAATGTTTTAACTTAAATGTGCATTTGCCTTTGGAAATAATGTTTTTCTTTCTTCCGTTTTTATCCGAGTTTTATAAAAGTGCTATTTAATTGAATTTTCAGAAAATGTTTTGACGATTTTGCAAGCGGGATTTTTAGGAACGGGTGTCCTTAGTTTAGTGGGGAATTTGGGATGAACTGTTGGTAATTTTTAGGAACTGCTGCTCTAAAAGGCCTGTAGTCTAATGGGTATTCTATGCCACTGACGTCGTTATTCTAATGGAGATGTTTTGGGACTAATGTACTTATTCAATTAGGGAAGTTTAGGAATAGTTGTCTTTATTCAAATAGGGCTTTAAGGAATGTTTTCTTTATTGTAGCAGAAATATTCAGGGACCGTAGTCCTTCATGTGATGAGCATTTTTAAAGAGATGGAATTCTCCTCTTATTCTGATGGAAATTTTTAGACGTGGTGTTATATATTGTAGTTTCGATTTTTACAGATTCTTGATATAATTTTGGAACAATTATCCTGATGAATATGTGCATTTTAGTTAGTGTTAAATTGTTTACTCTAATGGCAATTTTTACGAACTGTTGTTGGCATTTTAATGTGTATTTTTATGGACTGTTATTTTTGGTCTAAAAGGAATTTTTCGAGGCTGTTCAATGCAATCGTGATTTTTAATGAGTTTTACTGTTTAAATGGCATTTTTTTAGGACTGTTGCCCGTGTTCTATTTGGATTTGTTAAGAAAAATTTTCCTTATGTATCTACAACAGAATTTTGGACATGTGTCACTTGACCTGCGAATGATGCAATATTATCCCGCGCAACGCCGGGCACGTCAGCTAGTATTAAATAAATATGAAATATAATAAAGGTAAATGAAATATATAAGATTCTTAGAATTAAATTTAGTAAATTTTATAAAGTGGGATAACCATTCAAAATTGCTGCCACCCGAGTGTCAAAACGTTTTTGTACTGAACGAATGATCAGAGATCCAATTTTAGCACACGATGCGGACAAATGAAAACTGAAACAATTCATTTCCAATTATTATCACGTTAAGAGCAATTATATTATAGTCTCGTAAGTTTACATAATACTAGCAAAATTATCCGCCGCTTCCTGGGACGATATACTACGGGGAAGGGGGGGGGGGGAGGGTTAATGGCTAACACAAGTTTTGTAATTAACCGAAAAAGGAGAAAACTTGGCATAAAATCATTCAACAAAAAAGAAGAAAACGATGAACATTATTAAACTGATAGACTTCTCAAGTGCCCACCGCCACCGCCGATGATTTTTTTTATTTTAAAGAAACCTTTCAAGTACACGATTCTTTTCATAAGCACAACTAAGGCACTTAAATGATTCTCATAAATAGTTTTAAATAAAATAAATGCTAGCAAGGCTATATACTTTTACGCATGTTTCCAAATATAACCTTCACTGTCAAAAAAGTAGATCGCTATTCCTTTCCATTTTTGACAGAAATATTTCAAGTGCCTTTTGTTATCCCGTCTTCAGCCGAGGCCTTGACTTCCAAATAAAGTTTCTGGAGATCTGAAAATTATGTAGTTATGAGATTGAGCTCGATTAGCAGCAGTCGGTCACAATGTACGGGGATACGCGAGACAGTGTTGCTACAAGGAATTATTACAGTCACTCAATTAGAAACTTTGAAGGTTAAATGCTTTCAAAAGAATATAAAAATGGCATTGTTTTTGTTTCTACAAAACGACAGGAGTGAGAGAATTGGTTGAAGTGCTTTGTTACTAAATATTGGGAAGTAGTTGTGTTAAGTTTTGGCAATGCGCCACAAGGCGTCTAATCTTTTCTTTGCAAAAAACATTTTGCGCTTTGCAACAAACACTCTGAGCGTAATTGGGATTAATTCAAGTCCCTCACTTTAGCTTTTTGTAACATTTGGGGGGGGGGGGGGGGATAATGCTAATTTAACAGCTACCTCCGACAAAAGAAATATTAACTACGTCATAAAAAGTGATTATCTAATGTCTAATCTATGCTCAGGAAGGAAAGGGTAAACATTAATAAGGTTCACACAAAACGGATCCTTCACAAAATTCACGAAAGCAAAAATGGGTGCTTAATAAAATTATAAGCATGACACAATGTAAGAATGTAGACATAGGAGATATGTTAATGCTGATACTTTCATTTGCATCTTTTTTTCAATCCTGATTTTCTGAAAAGATTAATTTTTTGCGATCGTAAATTTCGAAACGAATCCATTCTAGAACATAAATAAGGTTCCTAGATCCTTCTTTTCATTAATGGGGATAAGATAGCATTTGAAAACTAACATATTCCTTTTAGTTTGTATTGAATATCATATTAGAATAGTAGTTTCGCTATCGTTTAAACGCGTGTCCGCTAGTGCGGGAACAGCGCGCTAAAGAACTTTTTTTTGAGTAGGATTTCAAAAAATATTGCGGGAATCGCGCATGCGCAATCCCGCGGCTTAGGGCGAACCCTGATATATACAGTAAAAACCCCGTTAAAACGCGGGTGTCGGGGGACATGTTTTGCCACGAAATATACTCGCTCCTGTTGCACCACTTATAACTTTATCAATTACTCTTAACTTTTCTTTTATTGTATATTTGTTTCTTTTCTTGTTTGCTGCCATTTATTTGCTGTAATCGCTGTGCAAGAGGCACACTTCTCAACTGAGCGGTTAGTGTATCGAGTAATAGGTTATTCATATTAAATTTTTCTGCTCTTTGAGACTTCTAAGCTAAAACCATATCAACCGCAACAAAAACAATTGTGTTCTGAGAAAATGTGGGCTTAAAAATCTTGATAAGTTTATCAACATGAGATTAAGAAGGGGGAGAGATTCTAAGAAAAAAGTAGATTTGTGTGGAAGGGGAAGAACGCACTTTTCACAGAAATCATGTTTTATGCCTTTATACACTCTCACGGACTAGAGAATATATTTACTTTACAAAAATTTCAGAGAATCTGGAAACAAAGGATGGTTTGTAATGATAAAGGGTGGTTTAAACGTCGGGGAACATGATAGTAACCGCATTATATCCGATTCCGCGGTATACTGAGGCGCGGTATTACGGGGTTTTACTGTATATACCACATAATGTATATTCAAATTTATTTTCATTATTTTTTAAATTAACTAATTTCACTTTTTGACATATTTTCATTTCCTGTAATAATTTTAAATGCAAAATGTATTCAACTTTCTCTTTCATGCTTGCATTCATTTTATTTTATATTAAAAAATCTTTTCGGTAAAGTAGGTTGCAAACGCATAACATTTTTAAAATGCCGTAAATAAGGGGTCATTTCCGTTAGTCAAGGTGCGCTTAAAGTTTTAGATTTACTAAGCTATTTTTTTTTTTTTTTTGTGTTATTTAAGTCACTTCAATGTAATATATTCCCATTCCCCGTCACCATACCTCGGTTTGAGATAATTCACCCAAATTTTAACAAAGATAAAGCTATTCTTGCTTTATGTTTCTGTCACAATTTCTGAAATAGATAACAGAAATACCTTGGCAAAATGTTTTTTAGACATAAATGCGAAAGATATTTTCTCTCATTTTTAAAATTAAATAAACTCATCTTTGTGAAAATTGCAACACCATGAAGGACTTACGCGAGTGAGCTGAAATTTTCAGGAAATGCAAAGTAGCGCATGATATGCAAATGATTAGAATTTCAAATCCGTAGCGCATGCGTATGCTGAGCAGCGCCCTCTGAACGGCGGATGGATCCGAATAAAAAGACGGCTGTATGGTTAGCGAGGCGTGTATGGTTATCGGTGGTTATCTGCTAGTGGTAAACGTTAGCTCAATCTTTACTTATGCCTCTTCGACGAAAGAGAGCGAGATTTGAACAACTTACAGAGTTTGAACGGGGGAGAATCATCGGCCTTCGTGAAGCTGGATTGTCGTATCGTGCAGTAGCCGCTCGTGTGCAGCGTAGCAGCAGCACAGTGATGCGTGTTTGGAAGCAGTGGACGGACGAGGATCGGACAACTCGGAAATCCGGTAGTGGACCCCAAAATGTGACGTCAACTAGCGATGATAGACACCTGGTCCGCATGGCGCGGACGGACCGTACAACTTCCTCTAGACAATTGGCAGCACAGTGGTCAATAGCTACAGGTGTTTCATTGTGTGCTTCATCAATTCGTAGACGTCTGCTGCAGCGTGAACTGCGCGCAAGGACTCCTTTATACAGGATCCCCCTCACGCTAAACCATCGCCGCCTGCGGCTACAATGGGCCAGTCAGCATAGAGACTGGCGTGCTGATTGGCAGCATGTCGTGTTTTCTGACGAATCCCGCTTTAATTTGTGGTACCATGATGGCCGCATTCGTGTCAGACGCTATGCCGGTGAACGCCACCTTCCGGAGTGTATTATCGAACGCCACAGTGGATGAACACCCGGAGTTATGGTCTGGGGCGCCATAGCCTATCATGGACGATCTCAATTGGTACGAATTGTGGACAATCTGAACAGCAACCGGTACATCAGGGAAGTTCTACAGCCCCAAGCTGTTCCCTTCCTTCAAAGCTTGCCAGGCGCTGTATTTCAACAGGACAATGCCCGCTCTCATATTGTTAGGACTGTTCAATCCTTCTTTGCAACGCAGCAGGTACAGCTTCTTCCTTGGCCTGCGTATTCCCCGGATATGTCGCCAATTGGACATGTGTGGGATTTCGTTGGTCGGCGTCTCGCTCGTGATCCTCGTCCTGTTGCTTCTGTAGAAGAACTTTGGGTACGCATACAAACAATATGGAATGCTCTTCCTCAGGCAGACATTCAAAATTTGTTTGACTCCATGCCACGTCGTGTAGCAGCACTTATTGCGGCGCGTGGTGGCTACACAAAATACTGATTCCGATCACTTGCTTCGTTTGCTTTGAAAGCTTAATCATTTATTTGTACCACTACCACTCAACTGTGTATTAAATTTCATTCAATTATGACGATTCCTTCATGGTGTTGCAATTTTCACAAACATGAGTTCATAAAAACTCACTAAGGTTTAATGTACGTCCATGTTCTGAGTGCCGAGAGAAAAGAAAGCCTCTTTTGTATTTATTATTAGCTATTTCCAGCATGTAACAAGAATACATTTATATGAATAAGCAAGAGTTTTGGAAATCGTGCTGTGCTCATTTTATGTCTCGAATAACTTTTCCTGATGATTTTTCCACTGTGATTACAACACAAGGAAATTTTGGTCATCAATATTTGGTTATTATTGGTGAGTTATCAATCTTTACTTTTTAAACATTTAGTTCAATAAAAGAATAAAAGATACGGATAAGATTTCATAACAACACAATGGCATAAAATGAAAGACTACTGTCACGTGAAAGTTACTACAGAATGATCGATACTTTCCTTCGACTTAAACCTGTCAAATATTACGAATGAACTACATAGTACTGGATCATGTTGACTATTGTTTGATGTTCTTATCAATAAAAAAGTTCTATCTAGGTTAAAAATTAAAGTTTCTTCTTCCCGGTTTCCACATGCAAAATAAAATATTTTATATTTGCTATTCCATCAAAATGGAGTTGGTGAAATTCCACATTAAAATCATATTCTACAAAAATGCAGTGAATCTACTCCAGGTGAACATTTGTGATAAACGACAACCTCACCAAATAACTAAAATTTAATGAAACGGAAAATTATTAACACATTAGTAAACCTACTGTAGGCTTTCAGAGTTCGTAAAATGCTTTTTACCATTTTTCATAACAATTAGAAAGTTTAAATTGAAAATATATCTCAAAACATGATTGGGCTTAGTGACTATACACGAATGCAGACGATATGATATATGCAACATTTTTTAGGCTTTTTGGAAAATGATTTTTTTTCCACAACAAAATACCAGATCGTAGAAGTGGAAAATAATAATAAACGAGGTTTAAAAAAAAAGTATGAAATAAATAAAGGTAAGGAAAGGAAGAAGAAAAATTATTATTTTGCAAAGTGTCATCCCCTCCCCCTTGACATTGCCTTATTCGGATCCAGACAGCTGACAAACAATTAAAACTTTTAAAGATACTTTCAAAGTAGTAGATGGACTGAGAATGTTCAATAAAAGATATTAGCTTAACATACCTTTCGAAATTTGAAGACGTTCATCAATGAAAATGTACTATCAATAACATTTTTTAAAGCTCAGAGTAGGCATGTATGTAGTGGGAGCTCCTTTTAATTTACATTTGTTTGAATGTAGAACGTTTTGTTATCATAATAAAATATGAACGTATTTCCTGATGATATAACACTGATTGTCTTTGAAAAAACTAGTAAGTTTAAAAAAAAATTGTAGATCTAAAAATGTATAATAGAAGTGCATAAAAACCAATTTTGCTGATGCCTTTTAAAAGGAAATACGTTTGACACATTTTTTATCCAATTCCCAAAACAAGGTTTCTAAAATGAATACTACATTATTCATTCGTTTACTTTAACAATAGTCCAAATAAATGGCAAGCGAAGAAACGAACAAATTATCAATTCTTTATGCAAACAAATAAGTACAGAAAAGGAATGAAAGAGATGTTTTTTTATTTATTAAGTGTTTTAGACATAACCATTTGCAACAAGTGGAATTCATAGTAAGTGAAGAAATGAAAAACACATTTAAACCCAAATAGAAAACACAAAAGTTTTAGCACGTTCATTAAATAACTCAATTGTGTTTATTGTAATATTTATTTAGTGCATTCATTTTTTTAATGTATGCGTTTTTTTTTTTTTTCGCTTGTCGTTTATTTAACTTGTTGCTAACTATTAAGTAGACGAATGAAGAAAAAAAACACTCTAAAAACTGTATTTTTCTTTTTAGAAACCTTGTTTTAAAGTGAGATGGAATAAATTTTGCAAATATATATTTTTTTAAAGGAAAGAGCAGATTTCTTTCTGTTTTTTCAGAGAAAGTTTATTTATTTATTTATTTATTTATTTTTTTTTGGGGGGGGGGGGGGTAGAAATGATTTTACTATGCGTTATCTATCATCGAGAGAGACAGTGTAAGACAAACAACTTTACAGAGTTCCAAGGGGATATTGTAAAATGAACGACGTAAAGTGGCGTTACTCAGAACTTAGGTTCTGATCAGTCCAAGGATGACGTATTTATTTTCAATGAATTTTAATCTTCAAAACAGAGATTCATAACTTTTTGAAAAAGTAATAATTTTTCCTCAGCGGCTTTAGGATATTTAGAATATTAATGAAACGGGGGTTTCTTTTTTTTGCTGTGTCATCTAAGATAAATAGATGGCTCTTAAAAACGTTGCTTTTTGAAATGGGATATATTTTTTTATATTTTAATTAAATCAAAGATGAAATTAAAATCATAAAAGGGCAAAGCCGGTAATGAAAATAGAAACATTGTAAAATTATAGATGATAGATTAAAACAATCTTAATATCGCCGCCGAGTAGGTACATATTTGTCGATAGATTGAGATGGATAATATAGATATATATGGTGTGTGAGTGTAGATTAAAATAATTTATGTGCCGCCGCTGAGATAAATAGATACAGATTATACATATATATTTATATAGAAACATACATTGAGACAGAGCATCTATACCTAGCAGATTGTAAAAATGCTAGGTATAGGTATAACAGATAAATTAGCTAAATAAAGTGTAATAGCACTAATAAGTGTAAATGCCGAATGTACCTAAGCAGCCGCCTTCGGCAGCTGCTTCACATATAAAGACGAATGTTACAATATGAGAAGCGATTGCGTACGTCTAGCGGCGGGTACGTGCAGTTTAGTATAACAGGAACAGGCGCTGAAGGTGCCACTTGGTAAGGAAAGGGAAAATGCATAAAAATGGAATTGCGTGCATCTAACCGGCACGATTGGTAAATGAATATATGTAGGATTTTTGTTTGGTGTCTAGGGCTTCTTCAAAAATGATCCACAATAAAAGATATAAAATTAAATATATTGACGTTAATTTACACTATTTACAGATAATTACATTACTCCAACCGAGATTATCAGCACACTCAGGCACACACAGCGCTCACATGTCCACACAGAACCAGCTGCCGCTCACTCCTCGCTTCTCCCTTTTTCCGCCCGATGGAGCTGCGATTGATCTCGCATCACCACATTGGGTCCTACACATATATATTTATTTTAAAAAAAAGGTTGTAAGAAGCTGAGCAATGAATTTTTCAAAAAGAGTTTCTGTACAGCGTTTTTAAAGGAAGGGAGGGGGCTCTGTTGTATTTGTAACCATAATTTTCCCTTTATGAATAACAATGTTTACGAAAAGCCCCTCACTTTAATACCTTCAGACCCCAGAACTAATAAGCACAAACAATTTTGACGCAATTTTTTGGTTCTCTGATTTAAAAAATGATTACAAAACAAAATAACTAAAAATTTTTTTTTTAATTTTAATTAATAATTAGTTTGAATAATAATTAATGCCCAATTTCCATGTTTTACATGTTTAAAACGAAGTAGTCTATCTGTTGATTAATTTCAAAAACAACTGCGTGTTTTAGCTTTCAAATTGCACAAACTAGTTAATAAACAGTATTTTAAAATGTACCCAATTGGGTACACTTGGAATGAAGAGGATAAAAACAAGAAGCAACTTTTGCTTTGCTACTCAAATTTAAGTAAAGCGGGCGACTGATTTTCGCAGTTGGAGAACGTAATGTCCTTAAATGAGAGCAATTACAAAGCTTCCGAACGACTGTCTAAGTAATTAAAAGAAATGAGTCGTGCTCAACAGTGTATAGGCCTTGACCTCTGGTAAAAGCTCCCAGAAATAAAAATGCGCTAATGGTGAAGATGTACTTCGTTGCAGCATTTTAAACGCAGTTTTGACTGGCACGAAAAATCTATTAAGAGCAGCGTTTTGCTCTTAACTACGCAAATACATATTTCTTTCCGTCATTTTTTTCCCAATGCATTTTCTAGAGCGGCTAGACGAACAAATGAAACCCTTTGTTTAGGATATGTTTTGTTTTCCTCACTGTTTGGCTTTAGTCACGATCTATCGATGAGGTCACTAAATAAGGAACCTTTTAATGATCATTCACTCAATGAGAAAACCACCTTAGTAGAAATCATTTTTTCTACATTTTTATAATTAATAATAAAATTGATATGTGGACATAAAAATCCAAAACAGGATTATGGTAAGATGTGGTTCTTTGAAACATTAAACAATTAAAATTTTCCAATTTTTCCTGCAGAAATAACAATTGGATTCATTTTTAAAGGAATCAAAATCTCTTGAAAACACTTTCTGAACAAAAGAATTTGTCAATTGGGCATTATGTTACATGATGTCGTTAATGAACTTCTAAACAATTCTAAAACACATCTACTGTACCACTAATGTATCCTATTTTGGCATACATGGAGTCGTATTTTAACTGTAAGAATCGCAGTTTAACTGTAAGAAATGGCTTGCCATCATTTTAATATTTGCCACAGATGGAAAACCTTAAATTTTGTTAATTATGTGTTAGATCACGAAGCTGTTTATTTTATCTTTCGTTTATTTTATTTTTCATCAAAATGTATGACAAAAAAAGAACAAAAATCCTAAACTACATTTTTCCGCAAATGCAAAATAGCACTTTATTTTATGAATCTTCAGTATAAGAAACTGCACTTGCAGAATTACATTTTGGTGGAATAATTCAGAAAAAAAAAAAAAAAAGCTAAAGCTTCAGGTAATCAGAAAAACAAACAAGTTCATTCTATTGAAAAAAAGAAGAATATCTTTTAGTAACTAAAAATTCTACCATTTTGTACACAGCTTTTGGACACAATATTATTGATGTTCCTTTCCACTGATGTGATGTTCCAATTCTTCCATGTTACGAAAAAAGAGGTTAAATAAACCCAGAATTTAAGTTAACACAACCTTGACTTCAATGTTCAACATTTTCTCACAAATATTCACGAAGAAAAAGAAATATTCAAGGCTAAAAATAATTGTTATTTGGGTTTATATACTAATTGTAAGATTAAATAAATGGCTTCAAATAACACCAGCAATAGCTATCATCAAATAACTCTTTTTTTGCCACTGAACGCAAACGTCAATTTCGTTTAGATTCAACGATACTATTTGTTTAAATACTTTTGCCTGCATCGATTTTTAATGTTAATTGTCTTCCTTTCAATCTATATAACACCATGTTTGTTCGTGTTCATTGCTAGCCAATTAAAACATAAAAATTTATGAAACAATTCGAAAAATTAATTCCCCTACATTATTTCATTGTATACCCCTCTTTTTAAAGCATTCACAAATGATTACATAGATATTAAAGGCAAAAAAGCTATCACGTTTCAATAATCAATCAAGAATTTTGATGAATATTTTCCTCGAAAGTTTAATTAATTTTTCATTTTACGCCTGTTGTTGGTTAAAAGTGTTTAATTTTTATCCTCAAGATCATCACATTTTAATTACGGACACCTATTTCAAGCTGATAATGAGTAATGATATGAAGAATACAAAAAAAAGGGGGGGGGGATATGCCGATTTACATCACGATTCTGAAAGAGGAAACCTTGATGCAGTTACTGAATTTATGACGTTACATTTAAAACTCGTCTGCAAGATATAAATACTGCAACAAAAATTTTCTCTAAATTTGTTTCTAAGCAAATTTTCTGGGTCGCGCGTTATGTTTTAAATTGCGTCTGAAAGTTGTTAAGTTAATGATGCCGACTCAAAAATGTATTTATTTTTTTTCATAACCAATAATAGGGGAAAATGAATTCTTAAATAAAAGAAATATTTTTTAAATTCATAATGACGAGTTAAAAATTTATTTACTTTTTCATAACCAATAATAAAGAAAAACAGAACGCTTAAAGAAAAGAAATATTCATACTTCTAGCCGCGTTTTTCAAAGGGTTCGTTTAAAAATATTGTATCAAACATACTTTCGTCATTCATGTAATGTTTTCTTCTAGTATGAGAAAAGGAAAGTATAAATGCTAATTTAAATCAGTACTTTAACTTTAACCCGAAAAAATGGTTGTAACAAAACGAAGTTTTGAAAGAGAAAAAAATGCATTGAACAGTCAAGAAACAGTTCATGGGTTTCCTATATAGTTTCACTACTGCAAAAGGAAACAGCTCAGTTTACATGGGGAAAAAACAAATAAATAAAATAAAATCATTGTCAGTTAGCGATTTTGAAACAACTACGGCATAAATAAAGCTCTTTTTCCTCTACATACTGACATATATTTTATATTTCAAAATAAATATTCTGCTACTGCACTGTAAGAAAAAATGAGCAAACTTTAAACCAATTTATAGTGCAAATTGTTTAGTTGCACTAAAGTTTAGAAGTTAAGAAGTCCAAGTTCATGCTGCTTTCACCATAAGGCACAAACACCAAGTTCAGAATGCAGAAATTCGATAGTTAGCTCCAACATTTTGGAGTGCGATACGAGAACAGTGACTGCTAACTAGCTCAAATGATTTCTGCACAAGCGGACTAGTACCTGCTCAGCCAAATGGGTGGTAGCAGGATAAAATGTTCCCAAATCTTGGGTCGAGTGTTTGAGCTAGGTAGCGCTGCAAAGAGTTTAGTGGAAGATTGAACAAAAAGCTTTAAATTTCCGATTTCAAAGGGTGATATAAATTTTATCATGTCTCGTTGTTTTCTTCCGTATGTTGCACCAAAGCATAGTAAAATGAAGCACCATCCCTCATACCTAGCTGGCCTATTTTTTGGCTCAACCTACACCAATCACAGCTGCTAATTAGAGGAGTAAAAATAGCGTATAAAAACGTTTATAAGTTGATAAATTTAGTAGGAAGTAAACCTACAAAAGCTGTAAGAGGGGTTGACGGAGCCGTTGAAATACCGACAACCTTCAAGCGGCAGAATAAGTGGTTGCATATGGTTAAAATGGCACCCCGAAGAAAAATACATTATTAAGGCTTTAGCAAACTTTTCAAAACTGATCACCTTCATTACAGATCAGATCAGTTTTTAATAAGTATTATCTGTAACAACTACCAAACAAGATTTTTACGATCTATTTTCAATCTACTACCTAATAAATTTGAAAAAAAGAAAGAAAAACCAAGAAAGAACTATGATTAACCTTTACACTTTCATCTTCGCCCTTATCAAATATTTTTTTCTTTTCATAAAGAATTAAACATGAATAACTTTTGACGTTAATTGCTTCTACCCACTCTATCCTTGATAACATCATGCTTTTCTTGGACGCCCGAGAAAAAAAGAACTTTCATTCACACCATCAACAAGTTGGATTAGCTATCCAGAAATACGATCCCGCGTTTACAGCATCGGTGTCGCACTAGTGCGCGGCAGTTTTCAACTACAGGAGAAGAATGGTCCAATTGAAGTGCTTCTATTATTTCTTTTCGAAATACACACATAAGTAGAGAGAGAGAAAAAAAATGAGAAGTTGATAAAATGAAATTCTACTCTTATTTTTTTTTGCAATTAGACGACTTTGTTGAAAAGTTACTTTTTTGTCAAGTAACAAGATAAGCACTAATGCGTCGCTTTGGAATTTTAGCCATCTTGTAAGTTTGTGTATCTTAGAAGATAAATTGTTGAACAATTGAAGATGTGGAGAACACAACACTCTGAACTCATCTTCGGCTATTTGTGATACTGTAGGTCAGAACCTCGACCCATCGTTCCAGTATCTTTCGTTCTCCCGTACATATCGTGTTGTTTTCACGGTCCATCACGAATGCTATCTAAATATTATTATTTTTTATCGCTTAGATCGTTTCTGAAACTAGCAGATTCGCCAAGCTATCCTTCAAAAAATTTTCAACCTTGGAAAAATTGGTTAACTGAGGCTCTTGCCATCATGTTTTGATGATTATACAGCAATTATCAATCGATGAAGAAGTTGCGACACTTTCCTTGGTTTCTGTTTAAGAAATGGCCGCAGAGAAAGATGAAATGGGATCATGACTACGATGGAAGACCAACAAGTAAATATATATGATTCAATACTTTCTGAGGCACGTAGAAACGATATGAGACGATGAGAAACGTTATTCACATTAATTAAGGGCAATATTGCAATGAGATGTCTCAAATGTTGAAACTTTATTGATTAGTTCAATGCGTGAATTATTTATATTGGAATTTTCCGAACAGTGTTTTCTGTCATGCTGAGGAGCTTTGAAAGCATTATAACATAGAAACGTTTTTCACAGTACCACGTAATTTAATTATGTAAATAAGACTGATCTATAAAAAGCGCTTCAGTAACAGTTTATAGGTTTTTGAAATTCTTTATTTGTAGTTTATTTACTCATGACGTAGGACAATAAATCATTAAATTGATAACGAAGTAACATCGTAGTTACGCAGCATGCTCGAATCTGAAAGCAGGAAGAAAAATCCTAAATTCTAAAATCAAATAAATTAACTATATTTCAAGGAGCAGGATTTCTTTTTCTTTCTTTTTTTATCGTACCAGAATTGTTATATTAGTTTGTCTCTTGCAGAAAAAACATCACAAAATGCGTGATTAACGTTGCAAACCACAGACCCATCAAAGAGTTAACGAAGTTTTCCCCTCCAAAAATCAAACATCAAATGATTTCTATAGAATAAAATCCTGAAAAAATGTGTGAAAATATTTATTAGCTGAAAAATAAATTAACTAAGTGTTCAAGACTAAAAACAGACAAAAAATAGAAAGAATATTTTACAGGGGGGAAAAAAATCAAAATAGTTTTTTAGGGTTAAATGCTACAAAATTCTTCCCTGAAGAACATGAAAAAAATTAGAATTCAACTCAGGTCACTAAATTTCGGAAATGCACACAATTTTTAGAGGAAAAATTCCTTCCCGAAGAACATTAAAAAAATTAGAAATCCACTCATGTCACTAAATTTCGGAAGTGCACACAATTTTTAGAGGAAGTCATTTTTCATCTACGCCAAGTGAATTTCATCGATTACTTAACAAAAATAAATAATCGAAGAATGCAAACAAATATGCGGTCGCACTTTTTTTTCCAACAAAAATTGTAATAAAACTGCGGCAGCGGTCCTATTTTATTTTCTTTGGTGCCCCATTCTTCAAGAGTTCGCTGATTCGAGTAATTGCATATTTATCCAGTCGTGAAAAAAGAGGTTCTAAGACGTCGCATGTCGTGAGACCGACTGGTTGTTCAACCGAAACAGCATGCGCATTTAAGCTGTCCGCGAGAATCGTGAAATATAATAAAGAGAAATATTGGTAGGAAATGAGACAAGAAGATGTTCTTGTTGAATAGCTAAAATAAAGTTTGAGATCTGGTAAGTGGGGGAAGGAACAGTACATTTCTGGCTTTGTTACAGAGTTGGAGTTATACAGAATAAAAAAAGTCAGTTTCCCGAGTACAGTCAATCAGGGTAATTTTGATACACAGTTTCTCTACTTTTAATTGCCTCACTCATATTTTAATAGTGATATTGTAGTCACAGGCATAAAACTGAAGCACAATTCCTTAAGTATTTCATAAATATCAAAAATTATGAAATAGTAATTACAAAAACCATTTAAAATGAGTTATTAACCCGTTTCAAACTGATCCTTCCGTTTAGGGCAAGTTTCAACCGCGTCAGGAAAGGGATTTTAAAAAGAAAAACTTTAATAAAAATATTATAGTTCTGCAAGTTTGAACCAGAAAAATAAAATTTCTAAATATTAAAAAAAAAATTATTTTGCAACATTACAGGATTTCTATAGTTTTGATAGTGCATAGAATAACTTGAAGAATTTCAACAACTTCAAGGGTTTCAACAAGCAAAGAATTACTATATTATACAATTATCTGTGTACGGTATTGCAAATTTATTTCGTAAAATTAAAGGTAGAAAACTGATTTTATAACCTAGCCAGTACAGCACTGGGCCTTCTAGTTTTTCTTTCTTTTTTCTTTTTTTCCTCCTTATTATATTATTATTATTTCCCAACCGACTCCGTAGCCCTAATATCAGCTCAACTAAAATGTTAAACAGCTCAATTAAATCACGATGAACTGAAGAAAAAAGAAAATGTTGTACCTTCCATTTTTAAAAAGCTGAAGAAAAACTTTCTCGACATTAAATTTATTGAAAGTTATTTGTTTATAATAAGTAAGGTAAATGAGCCTGTGTGAGCCTGTCTGGTAGGACCAGACCCCTACCTGTTAGCCGAGGCCTTAGGATTGCTTACGCACGGGGAGAGGTAGTGGGGTCTACGGATTTTACATGCACATATCCCCAAGTATACATGGTGGTCTTCAGTGGGTATCGAACGCGCGACCTTCCAGGTGGAAGTCCGACGTGCTAACCACTAGGCTACCACGGCCCTTCTGTAGTGGACACTTTTCTCCACCAGACCTCTACCTGTTAGCCGAGGCCTTAGGATTGCTTACGCACGGGGAGATGTAGTGGGGTCTACGGATTTTACATGCACATATCCCCAAGTATTCATGGTGGTCTTCAGTGGGGGACACTTAGATCTTTAAGGCCTTAAAATAAACGAATGTAAAATTAAACTTGAATGAAATTATCAGAACCTATAGCGAACGATTCCTAGTGCTGGTTAATAGAACTAAAGTTGGCGTGGAGCATCTATGCAAGTACATGGATCATAATATTTAATAGCTGCCTCCACAACGGTCACATGGAAAAAAAATCTACAAAAGCATTGTATTAATCGATTGAAAACAACTAGTGTATAAAGAGATACGAAGCAGGTACGAGAAAGTTTTTCAAAAAGTAACGCAGTTAAGGATACAAAACAAAAAGCAATAAAGCTCAAAAACAAATTTTTTGATATCGGACTTACATGTCAGCCTCCAGTATATCATTCGTTTATTTTCGTTTCTTGTTTCATCCTTGATTTAGCAAAGGAAAATAGTTTTAATTAAAGGTTTTATAACGAGTAATAAAAGTACTTTGGTTTTTAAATCAGGAAAGTATGTCATTTAAATTTACAAGGAAAAATGCAGTCAAAAATACTCTTGGCCGACGTGTACAGCTTTACATTTAAAAAGTTGACAACAGGAAGAAATGTATTTCGTGAAACTCTAAAACCTGACAAAATCTGCAAGATCTTTTCACATTACAGAGAAGGAAATAAGTTTTATGGGAGGGAACTTTTCATTGTAATTTCATAAGAGTACAAGCAAAAATCTAATTACGTACTTTGTGTAATTTAAATAATAATTGGATTCTCGCAAGCAACAAGTTCTACTACTCTATAATTTTAGAAAATAATATAAATTTATTTATTATATAAAAGCTTTGATTTACCGTCGAAACATTTTTGAATTAAATTATTTAATTTCCTTTAGAATGTTTTCTATGCATGACTTAATTCAAGATTTCCATGCCTTTCTAAATAATGAATTTCAACCACTTTCGAAACGAAGGGATATTTCGGATTCAGATTCATGTCCTCAATCTAATTTTAATCCGTACTTTATAACGACAATACCACTCAATCAGAATTTCTTCTAATATTTATTTTATAATTTCACATTTTTCTTTTTTTTTTTTCGGCAGAAAATGAAAAAAAAAAAAAGATGTCTTTGCTACAAAATTTAAAAGTTTCGTTTCAAAACAAAATTACGTTTAAAAAGCAAAATCAAGTAAAAAACGAGTGAATAAATTTGTAAGATTTGTTGAATTAAAATTTAATTTGTTTTTCATAATAAGCAACTGCAAATGAAATTAACTAAAATAAAAGAAATTAGGGGAAAAGTTTTTTAAATGGAATTCTTTAAAATACAATTTAAAATATGCTTTCGGAATAGAACACATTTATATACCATGTGAAATAGTTTTTGTCCGGTGTTAACTAACGCATGAGTCGCATACCATTGTAGAAACGAGAAAAACACTCGAATGTGCCATCTCTTTGAAGGGATTGTCGCCAAAAAGTAATCAGTACGAATTCTCATCGAGATCCCTGTGCGTTCGTTCGATTCAAAGCATTGCAATTTCAGTTAGACTGGCCAAAAATGGGTTCACCTACATTCAGACCCACAAACACAGACATTTTTCAAAAATTGTCAAAATTGTAGCACCTCTTAAAATGTGTAAATCCATCACAATTCGAAAACCGGACATTATTACGAATCTAATATTTTCTATGCATTGAATACAGAAAAAGTGAAACTACCCAAATCCAAGTTGGGTTTTAAAAAATAATCTCTGTCCTGCGGAAGATTAAGAGCATTTTTTGGTGTATACAGTGCCACAGGGAAGGAAATAGGAGGAGAAAACTCAACAAATGCTTGAAACAGTTCTGAAAATGTACAAATTATAATTTGAAATAAATAACTTTATATCACAAAACCAAGCACAACATTAGATAAATTATTTGCTCTAGCTCAGTGTTATTTTCAGATTGCAGGATTAGTCGCGTGGGATGGATATTTGACGTTCAAATACAATCTTGTTTGATTTCCCATACTATCAACACGAAGCAGGACATTTCGGTCCCGCCGATTCGGTCCTACCGTTTCGATCCCGTTGCCGTTTCGGTCCCTCCCTTTTTTTCGATAAAGAAAGTATACTTTAAAAAAGTAGTTGTAAAGTTTCAGATACAATGCATGGTAGGATAAATTTTAGATTTCTGAGTGACAGTCAAGGTTTTCCTTTTCAGTCTTTTTGCCTCCTTCCCATCTCTGTCCTCTCTGATATTTTCTCTTTATTTCCATTGATTGCTTTTAATTGTACTGCGGATTTACATGAATCGTTTGGAGATTATCTTTACAATAAAATAGTTTTTGAAAAGAAAGAATACAAATACAAATACAAAAGTGACGACCAGCAACAGGCTCAGGGCCCAGCTAGGCTGGTCCTAGTCAATTTAGCAGTCCCCAATGAACATCAAGAGCTTTCTTAAAAGTTTTTACCTCACTGCAATTAACAGTCGCTTCCGGAAAACTATTCCAACTGCCTACAACCCAATTGAAGTAGTAATTTTTCCTAATTTCAAGATTAGCCTGAGATTTGAAAAGCTTAAAAACAATGAACTCTGGTTCTACTTTCAGCACATAGTTGTAGTCCATCAACATTTCCCATTTTAATGAATTTAAACATCTGAATCATGTCCCCTCTAACTCTCCTTTGCTCAAGACTATACATATTGAGCCTTTTAAGCCTAACCTCATAATCTAAGTCTGAAAGACCACTGACCATCTTATAGCCCTCCTTTGAACCCTTTGAAAAAAAAAAGAACCGACTACAAAGCAGAACATTCCGCATTTGTACTAAAAATAAAAAATAAAAATAAATTCATACTTTAAATGACATCGATACTACTTTTAAGCATAGTACACAAAAGTATGACGGAAGTTATAATTACCACTGCACTAATTACTTAATCGAAGTAAATTTTTCTGCAAACTCCTGGACATATTTTTTTTTTTTGTATTAGTTTTCAATTTTGTCTATTTGTTTAATCTAGCACTTAAGTATCATAAACTGTTCTCATAAAAATCGAAATATAACGCGTAATTTTTATTTATTTATTTACTTATTGCGATTAGATCATAATAAAATCTACCAAATCTAATCAAATAGATATTCCAAGATTCCAGACTTCTGTATAACTATAATAATTGTTTACTTGCACAAAGTTAAATTATTTTTTCTGTATAACTATTCAAAACAGTTACTAGTGTCATGATTTTTCACGAAAGGAGAACTAAGGGAAATTTTTTTATGGGGCTCTTCAGCTACGCCTAGATGCTTTTCGACATGAATAGAATCAGACATCATGTTCGTGACTTCAGTTTACGGTTTTCTAGATCCTATATTTTTTAGAGCAGAAAGAAGTTCAGAAAACATCTTATCTAGGCCAAAGTTGACTACAGATTTTATGCATATTTTTCTTCATTACGGCATTCAAATAGAAATTTCTCAACAATTATTATCATAGTATTTAAAAACTGGAGTGGGCATAACTGAGTGCTGAAAGAGTTCACAACTTAAGATTAAATAATACTGAACTTACTTATTTCTGCATATAATGCGTAAATAATCAGTGAAATCACTGATGTCATGCATGTAATGAATCACAGCCTTTGATGCAATGATATTTTAAGCTGCGTAGCGAAATTTTATTTTTTATTTTTATTTCTAATGGGCTACTGTTGGCTTCAGCCAATTGCAGATCTAGCGCATTCCCGAGAGATTGGTACCATCTCTTTCAGCGGCACCACAATAAGTGTGCTACCATCGCTGCATGAGAATTTTGACGCCCAGTTTCTTCACCTGAATGGGTGATCACCTGGGCTCTGTTAATGCGAAATTGCATAGGAATTCAATTTAGCTGAGAGCATCGAAGCCAAATGTCTACTGAAGGGATCTTTTACATACCGCATATTCATACGACATGAGCGCAGACGATTTTTCTGCATCTTGAAAGTCCATCGACACTGACCTTGAAGTCTCAATCACCTGACCTGGGGCGTAGGAGTCCCGCGCCTTACCACGACGCCACCATGCCGGAAAACCGTGTCGAAATAGAATTCTTAATAGCATTTCACTGGATAAAAAAGCCACTTTTCCATCTGCAGCTTCCAACAGATCTAAGATACTTTCATGCAAATAATACATACGGTGAAAACTTCAATTTGTATGCGTTATTTAAAAACATATCTAACTTTCAGGAGATGGATGAAAATAAATATTATTTAATGAAGAGAAGCAAAAATTAACTAATATTTTGTTTTCAAGGATCCCTACAAAAATGCATAAATAAGTAAAATTCTGCCGACTGGCATATCAACACATCAGACGTTTTCGAAATAATGATATTTGGTTATTTTGGAAGAGTTTTCAGTTATGGGCTTGAACTAAATAGATAAAATAAAATATATTAGAAGTAATTAATGCGTAGTTAATTAGTATGCAAAGGAGTCGCTGATTACCTTCACGTGCGGAAAGAGTCGTGACTACGTTTTGTGTACATTAGAACAGATGTAGCTAATCGATTGTTTTACAACTCAGTGTAAACAGATGATTAATAGTCTATTGATAGTTCCGTCACGACGTTCGTGGATCAACTGCACCATTTTTATATTATTTCCATCTTAATTAATGCAAAGAAATTCTTTTTGAGATTAATTACAAGGAATCAGAATATGACAACACACTACCATAAATTAAGAAGGATGTCAATATTGGAAGCAATGTTTTATTTTTCAAAAAATAAATAAATAAACAACAGAAGGAAGAACGAATGGAAATTTTAGCTTTTGTAAAATAGCTCATTTGTTCTTGGCAACATAAAGGTAGTTAAACTTCGTTGCTAAATGAAATCTCTACAGAGTAAATTTTGCAATAAAGAATAATTTTCTTAATAATGTCAACGAGGATGAAATACTTTCAAAATTATTTGATTTCTTTTCTTTTTCAAATTTATTATATAAACATAATTTTTATGTAAATTCGCAACTAGAGAACCTCAGAAATACTTGTCTTTTATTGAATGCATTAAATGATGCATGACAATAAAAAGAAACTAGGATTTTAGAAGTGTATATTGGAAGTTTTGCAGATTGCGACAGCTAGTTATGTAATTTGCTAAAAAATTGCTGAAAGCTGTAAGCAGTAGTTTTTCAATGCTTGATTGTGAAAAGGTATTCAAAAGGCTAATAAAAACATTTCAGGCAAATAAAAATTTCTATGGGTGACATTTTGAAATTTAATGAACACTAACCTGAAGAGACACTGAATAAAACGATTATTTTCTATTCATTCAAGTGTAAGTAGACACCTCATGAGTTCATATTTAAACTATGAGTTTTTTTTTCATGCAATAGGGGTCAAAAGAACAAAGCACATCAAGAACTGAATTTTCGCAACTGGATAAACATAACAAAATCCTCAAAAAAAAAAAAAAAAATCTACGCCTGAAAAATGGCATACATTAAAAAAAATGACTCAATATCGTCTTGTTTCACCTTGAATGGATATAGATTTCGACAACTAAAGAAAACAATTCGTGATAGGAAAGTATGAAGTCCCTCCTTCTGGAAAGGCCATTTACAACATTCGACAGCGAAATGAAAGAAATTTAAGAAGCTCTTAATAACGGGTGTGAAAACCAACTCAATTTGACCTTCATAGACAACAAAGAAGGGATTCTTTTTTCTGTTTTTCTTTTATTCTGGGGGTAGAAAACCATTAGAAACGCATTATTGAGTTTTCTTGAAACGTGCATGGCGTCGTTGTGTTTCAGGAAAAACAGAAAAACTTTAAACGCATAATCACTTAATGAAAACCTCTTTTTCACAATCGCGAAACAAACTATCATTTATTCTAAAAGAGTATAAACGGTGACCACTTCTATGAATACATAACGAAAAAAGTGGTATTTTGTCTCATTACTCAGATATTTATAATTATGAAAATTAAGGTTCTGCATGATACAAAGAAATATTGCGAAACTTTAAAACTTATAAACAGTGAATCGTTTTAAATTTGATGTTTAAAAAACCGATTGAAATATTAAAAAAATAGTTTTATCTTTGCATTTACAAGGGTGGAAAATCAAAAACCCAGTTTTTATCAGCTTTGTATTAATAAATATATCAATTTTGTATCGAGTCAATGACAATTTTGTAACAACACTAGCTGTTTTGCATCAGGTTAATTTACAATTTTAGAGCAGTAGTGTTGTTTGAAAAAAAGTGGTTTGTAAGAAGGAAATATTTTTTAGGGTTTACAATAACGTTTCACAGACTACCACAATTGATTTAACTCTAAGACATATATTGCACATACGTACATAAAGTAATATCAAATTTTGCTTTTCTTTATTTTTAATTATTTTTATTTTATTTATTTGTTGTTGTTTTAAATGTAGGTTCGAACTTCTGCTCTAGGATTGTTGAAGCAATTTTAATCTCATTTTATTTATATCTCTAGATTGTAGTGCTTTTTGTAATCGCTGATTGGCTTCCTCTAAAATTTTGAAATGAAAAGAGATCTTAATATGATAAGATTTTTAATTTTATATCAATTTCTTTTTATATTTTACTGTTCATTTTCTACTTTCTCAAAAGTATATAACAGATTTATTTCTATATGGGCTTTATTAGATATTAAAACCAACACCAATTAAAGTGCAAAAATAATTTTTCAACTTTATAAAAATTTTTACGGTTTATAAAGCAATGAAAAATTAAGCAATCATTTGTGTATTTGTTTAAAAGCTCTTAATTTCCCAGAACATCAGCAACTACTATTAATTAAATAATTACACAAATTAAGTTATAAAAGAATATTAAAATGAAAAATAAAATAAGCAAATTTAAGGCAGCTTACGTTAAAGTTACTTCCAACTTACAAAATAACTAAAACATTTATTGCACGCAAAAAAAACTGAAATTTGAAACACCGCATGGAATTTTAAGCGAAACCACGTGTCCGACGTTGAAATTTTTTTTTTTTTGTAGCTTTCAGTGAAGAAAATTAACTGCTTAATATAGTACTGCTTAAGATATTAAAATCTCAATTTTGGTGCAGTTTGACGCAGAAATCACGAATTTAAGTCTTTTTGTATTAGGTGTATCAGGAATTGAAAACTGGCGCAACTTGGTGCAGTACACGCAGATACCCTGACTTTATTGTTAAGGAATCAACATTTTTGAATTTTGCAGAAATATGAGGCATGGATGACACAAATTCCGTTTATTTTTCTTTGTCTCTTGTAAT
This sequence comes from Octonoba sinensis, assembly GCA_038502835.1. Lineage (NCBI taxonomy): Eukaryota > Metazoa > Arthropoda > Arachnida > Araneae > Uloboridae > Octonoba > Octonoba sinensis. The sequence goes on from CM076604.1 coordinate 71,942,205, forward strand.
CTTTTCGAAAGAAGCGTCAAGAATTTCGAAAAGTAATTCAAAACAGTAAGTTTTTACTCCTCATTCTCATCCAAAGGCCAATTCAGCTATTAGTTATTATGTAGCTAGAAATAAGCTGTAAATATTTGGAAAGAGTTTTTTGCTATGCGCAATATTTACTCATTTTTATAAAACTAGCATGCATATTCAAGAAATTAAAAGCATATCTCTCTAAAATGCCAATTTATCCAGAATGTTTTTAGCACTGTAAGTCTCGAACGAAATTTCTCCAAACGTATAAACAGTTGCGAACATACAAGAAAATAATTATACTGAAATTAGAAAATAAAAAAGTGAATATTAGAAAAAATATGAGCACTTAGAGCAATTAATTTTTTACAGCGCAAGCACGAAAGAAACTTTTAACTTCCATAGCTTCATCCGCACGGATACAGTGCACAAAGAAAAAAAAAATCAGTTGAATTGCTACCTCTGTGTAGCGGTTGAATATCGTGAAAATTGAAAGATATCGCCCATTTAGTGAGTCGGTTTTCAACGATTGTGAGAACAGGGATGAATAATAAGTGGTTAACAAATCAGCAGAATGAATTTGCATTCATTTAGTGCATGCTGTGATTTGTGATAAAAATCGAGTCGCACTTGTGAAGAATCTTTCACCAGCCATGTTTTTGGTAAGGATGTAAGAGATTCTGCACAAATATTCAATTTTTATCACAAATCACTGGCTGACTGCGAACTCATGCGACTGATTTGTGAACAACCCTTGTATTATTCACGTTTGTTCCAGAATCAATCTCTGATATCTTTGCGAATTTTCACAACATTCAACTGAAAGTTTTTTTATGGGTTGCCCTGTGTACCTTATTAAAAATTTTAGAAGTGCGTTTCTGTAATAAAGGGCTCATAAAACCTCAAAAAAGATCTGCTTTTATTTGAAAATAAATCTCAAACAATCACAGGTTACAAAAAATAACACGTAATAAATAAGACACAAATTAGGAAACGAAAACTATCATAGAAGCTTTTATAGATATACGTCATATTACAGTTTTGGTGTGTCAAAGTTGAAGTAGACATGGTCCAACTTGACTCTTTTAATTACTTTATTTTGAAAAAACTTACGTCAGGCAAAGAATATGATAAGCCTTTCGCATCCTAGGGAAAGTAGGAAACTCTCGTTAATTAGAAGGTCCGTTTGTTATCATAAGTTCAGCACACCTGATTCTGATGCAAACACGAGCAATGAGTTCGTCCTTCTGATTGGCTATTCCAAGGGAAAACCCTCAAGTTTTTGACTCTTTTCAGAGAAATGGAAATAATATTGAGAAAGAAGAGGCAATAAATTCAGGTGGGGAGCGGGACATAAATTCTAGGTATCAGACATCTAAGTATTATCATCATGTGTTTTAATCTTGAATGTGAATTAATATGAGCTGTAATTGCTTAAGACAGAGACTTGAAATATAACCCCACGAGAAGGATTCTTTTACAATGAATGATTGACAATAAATTAGGAAGGAATTAAAGAAGGGCTGGAGGGAAGATAGATTTATACCCGTGGGAAAAGGAAGTTATTATCTCAGCAAAAACTAATATTACAGGGGCGAAAATATATATATATATATAAATATTTATATAGATTAATAAAAAAGAAAGAAATTAAGATTAAACTAGTGGGTATGTAAAAATTTTAACAATATTAAATAATTTAAAATTTTTACATACCCACTAGTTTAATCTTAATTTCTTTCTTTTTTATTAAACTATTATACAACTGTTTAAATGTGCTGCCTTGGGCCCTTTTTGCAGATTGTGTCTACGTTATCATTACTTTCAGACCATATATATATTCATTCCCAGGCTCAAGAAAATATTTTTTCTAATTATGAAGTGAGTTACAAGACTGAGCATTTTTTACATTTTCAATAATAATAATAATTATTATTATTATTAAAAATCATCCCAAATGAACTCTCCCATAAATCCGGCTTTATCTAACACCTAAGCATTTAAATACGTTCGTTACAACATTGCTTTCTTTAATCTATAGTTGGCCTAAAATTAATCACGTTCAATCAGGGGTTAATTTCTCACGAATGAAGTGAAAAATACCTATAGTCTTCCAAAATTATTTCCACGTGCAACTAGGCGGAAACTATGACTAAAACGTAAAAATTCACATAAAATTGAAAAAGCACAGGAGTGAAATCCCGTGATCTCTTATATGATTAAGCATTGCTTACAGTTCATAAAATCAAAGCTCTAAACATACGTAGCCTCATTTCTTTTTAAAGAAAATATCGAATAATTTCATGTGCAAGAAACTAGAAAGGACTCCCATATTTAGTTCTTAGCCTTTTTGAGTAGGGGATGGGAAAACACCGGTACGCACTCAGGAGAAAGAATACACAGATCGATTTCGATCCTGGGAAGAAGGCAATTTATGAATACTGAATGAAGAAAGAGTATCTGGGTAAACTAGCATCTTAGATCAATACCCCTGGTTCCGACTTTGTGCGCCTAAAGGAAATAAAGATCCCCGCGTTATATTACGCTTGTTCGGACACAACAAAAGAAGCGCGAAATACCTGATGGCGCAACCTTACATTAACACTTATAAAGACGATAATGTACAATTTAAACAACAAATGTTTGTATCCAAAGGTTAGTTGAGGGCCACTTTATTAATGAAAATATAAAAAAACTATTCACTTATTATACTTTTATTTTCTTTATAAGTTTGTTTTAAAAATATGTAGGTTTATGATTTTCTTTAAACGATTGGAAAAAAAAAGTAGTTTTAACTATGTTTTAGCTCTTTACTTCTTTGCGTAGTCGTCTACTTGAAATCAACGATCGAAAAGGTATCAGGACGGGCTGCCCCACGGGCTCAAGCGTGGTGTTTGCTTAAAAACCAAATCTTGAGGCTATGAGTTGTTGTTAAAAGGGACGAGAAACTTTAAAGCATATGGTGCAACACTTACCACTGTGTAAAATCCCTTTTGTTTTGTCTTAATTATGAAAAAAAAAAAAAAAGAAAACCCGCTGATTTAGCAAAGAAGGGAGGGGAAAGAGAGAAACTAAAGAAAAATAAAGTAGAAAATTTTTAAGAGACTTTTTTGCAAAGAAAACCACGAAATATGAAAAAATAAATAAATAACTGAATAAAAGCATTAAAGTGAAGACAAAAAAGGGGAGGGGTGTGTGAAGGGGACAGTATTCATCAAAATATCCATTTCATCATCAGACATAAAAAAAGCTAATTTTACATCTAATTGTATGCTCATGTTATCTAGCTGCAATTTAGGAATTTTTTGGTTAAAAAAAGTAACAGTATTGTAACAAAATTTTAAGTTTCAGAAAAACTTATTAACTCGCACCTATTAACTAATAACTGTCAAAACAAAAGATGAGAAATATGTATTAAAGAGAACTTTTCTCAGCAATTAATCTAAAAATGTCGATAATAGTTTTTTCAGTGTACTAAAAACCAATTTTTCCGAAATTCGCTGATGAGAGTCCAACAGCTATAAAAAGAATATATTAATGCAGCTTAGAAAAAAAAAAAAACTTTTGCTACCGTTATTTCTAAAACTGAACAATCAAACAGGCTAACGACAGTTCCCCGCGGGCACAGATAATTGAAAGGTTTGCAAGTTAGTGAACCCTACATATCAGTAATTTCTCCTGGGCATAGATGAACATAGTTCTGCACTCAAAGATGAAACCATAATATTGATTCCGATCGTGTACGTCACCGTAGATCCATCTATCCTCATAACGAGCAAGATTCATGTATGCTACGCAAATCGATAAAAGTCATTCCCTTATTAAGACTCATTTGTTGCGATGTTTTAAGTCAGCGTTAAAAAGTCAGTAGAATTTAACTGCACTTGGGAAACAATTTTCCACGGTGGTATTCAGCAGGGGGAACTGGAGCAACAACAATTTATGAATTACTGAGGATAAATCATTTGTTTTTTGTAGCTGATCATTCAAAACCAATTTTAATGTGGAAAAAGACAGTTTTTAAATGTTTAATATGAAATGCTAATTAAAAAGGGCGGAGCACGAAAAATTTCCGTGCTCCAGCTTCAAGCAAAAATTGATGCTTCAATACTCTGTGCTCCTGCTCCACATGTCCTGGTGCAGATCCCTGGTATGCAAGACCTATTTTATAGATGAGCGAGGGGGGGGGGAGTTCTAGGAGCTCAGCGAAAGAGAGAAAAATATAAATTTGACAAAATCTTCATTACCTGCACTATTAGTAGCTTAGGAAAATCAATGGTCAAGGGAATAAAAGTTAATGACCTGAAGTACAATTACAAAAATTGGCGACACCATAATATATGCACATAAACAACCTTCAAAATAAATGGAAAATATAGTCGAGTATGCCATGTGGTTTTCTTTCTTTAAACCGCACTTGAAATTCTCTACGTTTCTTATTATGACAGTGCACACATTCAATTAACAAATCAAAGGAAAGTTATGAAGTGATGTCTTGCACCAGGCATGTGTATTTAAACATAGTATGATGACGGTAAGGGCAGTGGTAGCCTAGTGGTTAGCACGTCGGACTTCCACCTGGAAGGTCGCGCGTTCGATACCCACTGAAGACCACCATGTATACTTGGGGATATGTGCATGTAAAATCCGTAGACCCCACTACCTCTCCCCGTGTGTAAGCAATCCTAAGGCCTCGGCTAACAGGTAGGGGGTCTGGTGGAGAAAAGTATGATGACGGTAATTTGCCCAGATGAGTCCTTGCAGAGCAAAAAATAAGAGCTTCCCACCCGTCTCCTATACTGTCCTATACCAATTTGTTCAACTATTTTTCAACAGTGTCATTGACAGTAAACAAACATAAAAGCCAGTATACTAAGCCTACAAAAAAAAAAAAACATTTCTTAAATATGCGTCTAGCCTGATCTAACATCTCTGCCTAAAAGGCCTAAAGGATGTGAAAAATGACGTTTATTTGTAGATAAAGATTTTAAGAACGATCTTTATTCAAAGCCTGAGCAAACTTGAGATGTTTAGCATGAACACAGATTCCCTCATTTTTTGTCTTACATTCAAATTTTTGACATTGCTACCAGGAATTTTATTAGGTCAAAAGAAATTCCACAACAATATATTTCTTGTAATCATCGTTTAAGTCAAAAGTATAAAATTAATATTTGAGTCGAGTTTAGAGTTCATTGATAAATTTTTAACTGTAGAAAGTTGAAAAGTAGAAGTTGGAGAGGTGATGTTTTAACTATGGTTACCGTAAAACGCCTGCTAATACTTCAACAGTAAAAATATAGAAGTTTAAACATTTTTTAATTGAAAAAATATAAAAGCAGTAATAAAAGTATTAAAATGAATTTTTCAGTTTTAATAGAAACAAATTTAAAAACAAATTAAAACGCTTGTAGCTATTTTTAACGGACAAAAACGAAGGTAGGAAAAGTTGAAATGTTGAATTTTAGTTCTAGTAATTAGTTCGATTCAAATAACAATTCAAAAGTTTTAACCAGAAAAATGACAAAATATGAGCGTAATTTGCAGTAGTAAGTTTTCATACCAATTAACCCTTTATCTACTGCATTATGATCTGCAGTAATTTTGTTCACAGAAATAGTTTGTCCAGGTATTTACACTGAAAATTAAGAGATTTACATAAATAAAATGCTCAGTCTATAAGTATTTTTTTCTTTATAGCTAATAAGTGCAGCAGATTATTTACCCTGTAAAACTAATTACATACCCTTTTTAATAAAAATATTTCGTCAAATAGTTTTCTAAGTTCTTAACTAACACATTAAAAATATCAGTGACTTGATTTTTGGATTTTACTGCTTTTCTGGAGCGAAACTCTAAGGGAGCAATCTGAACAAACTGGAACTCCAAAACACAACAACGGTTTCAAAACTATCTATGTTCCTTTCCTTGCTAAAATACTCTTTATAGAACCCTTGCTGATATATATCCTGAAAAAGGGGAATTTAAAGACTGTCAAATCAAACTACCATCAAAATATTGGTAACAAGAAGTTCCGTCTAGAACTATACGAGCCTACTTTCCCGTATACACCAAATTCAAATTTATAATCTAGCTATCTCTTTCTCTCTCTTTCTTATTTATCTTTAGTTCTAATTACTGAAAATATACCTTTTTCAACGGATAATACATATTCATTCACTCACTCATTCATTCTTTCATTTATTCAGCCATGCATTTATTCATTCATTCGTTACCTCATTCAAGTGTTTATTCATTCATTTACGCATTCATGTATTTATTCACTCATTTATTTATATTTTCATTTATTCAATAATTTATTCATTCATTTATTCATTGATTTATTCTTTCACTCTTTCATTTATTCATTCATTCATTATTTCACTCATTGAGTCACTGAGAAATATCCTTGAAAATCCCGATCAAAAAATTTCATAGCAAAATAGGCTCGTAAGTTCTGGATAAACTTTCTATTTCTACATGTTCTACGTTATAAGAGCTTTCCGATAAAGTTTGTTCCAAGCAAATCGGTCCGTTAGATCAGGATTTATATAGGGTTGAAATTTCCCCGTAAGCGCTATGTTAATTTTTTGAACTGTTCAAAAATGAACGAAAAATGTTCAAATTGATATTTCACGCCAAGAGATTCTTCCAGTAAGCTTGTTCATTGGAACATGGATCTTGTACCCAGAGTTTACATAATTTGCCTCATTTTCGCCCATAGGCGCTAATGTTAAATTTTTTTGAACTGTTCAAAATTGAACAAAAAAATGTTCAAATCAAAAAGTAAAATATAGAAAAGAGATGTCCTCGCCGAGATCTTTCGAATGCAAAAAGAATTTTTCCAATCGGACAATTCGTTCAAAAGTTATTAGGGGGGGGGGGGGGACAGACGACGACAGACGACAGACACGACAGACAGACAGACCGACAGACACACTTTTTCCCCATCTCAATACCCTACTTTCAAATTTTTTATTTTTCAATCTTTATTTAATTACTTCACTTATTTTTGACTTTTCTTGATTTTTAACGATATTTTCACGATACATTAAGCCTTCTTTCATGCTTTATTATTATTTTTTTTTACTTTTACGGGAAAGTAGGCTAAAAATGGTTGCTGGGATGGAATTTATAGAGAATGGTACTTATGAGTACCGTCGGTAGATAAAGGGTTAAATTAACAGAATTATGAATGTTCAGAAATTAGAAATTAAAAGCGAATGCCAGAGCAGAAGTAGGAAAATACGATTTTCAGTGTGTTGATCCCCTATTTTCAGCTCTAACAACTTAATAATTTTTACTAGGTTTAAAAGGAAAAATATCTGGAACGGTTATAACGAAGTAACAAAAATGGAACTTCAATTATTGTAGCAACCATTTGGTTCTACGTAGTAATACCAAAAGAAAGTTTTTTTTGCTAATCTCTTAACAGCCGAAAACTCGAAATGATGTGGTAACAAAAGTAAAATTTTGTTGTTAGATCAAATGGCAATAAAAACAAAGTAATTTTCATAAACTTTAAATTGGGGAGATGAAGGGGGCGTCGAAATCTTTGTCAAGATTTTATTCTCAGTTTGTCGTATCATGTGCTTAAAGTTAATGTAGTGTTGTTGCAAAGAGTTCTCAAAATTCCAACTCTGATATAGAGACGTGGTTTTTTTTTTTTTTTTTTTTTTTTCAGATTTAAGAGAAAACTGAGCTGTGTTATAAAAGGTAATTCAGAAATTTCATAATCTAGAAGATCTCAGAGAAAGCTATAAAAAGATAGAAAACATTTCCTACCTTCCGTCCATGACTTCAACTAACAAACTATGGTAGTTCTAGGAAGTGGAAAAGTTTCTCTGGCGCAATAACTGCCAAATTTGCTAGACGCATTAAAACAAGCGCAGACGGGCGAGGAAGCTATTTTTAGCTGCAAAATAAAACTGCGAAGGAGCAAGTTTCTTTTTTCTTCAAACCTTCAACGATGTTAAATAATGAAGGAATGTTACAACCTTAAACACACTCAATTTCCGATTCTCCGAGGCAATTAATGATAGAATTTACAAGGAAAATCGAAAAGCAGGGAGAATCGAATACTGGTCGTACAAATCGGAAATGAGTTAAAGATGAAAATTCTCGTCACATTCTGTGGATGTAGAAGTTGACTTTGAAACTATATTTCTTGAAAGGAGAAACGGTTTACTCCTTCTACCTCCGCTCCCTCCCTCTCCCAGTTCCCGGTGACAACAAGATCCCTAATTTGAAAAATATTATGCATCCTAAACTACATTGCTCAATGCTCTCAAGAAATTACGTTTACTTTCTATAAATGCTTTTACCCATGTATCTATCACAGCAAAGGATCTGTAATATTTAAAGATTTTTTTAATGAACAGAAAATCCAAAAAAATAGGGTAATGAATTGCTTTTCAAACTGTACGGATAATGCACAAACCGGATATTCCGTAAACGGATTATTCGATTAGGAGTCCATTACACATACTAAATTTAGTTAACTGTAAAGGGAAATTTTGTATTCATTAGTCTAGACTGATTCTTCCAAACTGCCAATTAAAATTGAAGTTCTAATTTAAGAGATATATATACTTTTTATTTATATATATATTTTAGTTTTGTCTAAATCCATCCAGCTATTTTTAATTCTCTTTGTTTTTAGAAATACTTTTACAGAAAACTGACTCTACTTTTACGCTTTTTCTGAATTCTATTATGCATGCGAAGAAAATAAAAAAGTAAGAAAAAAGAAAGACAAATAGATGACCTTTAAAAATATACTTGAAAAATATTTCAAAATTTCTGCTCTATCTCCTGCTCGCGCGTGTCTATAAAAAGAAAAGAGAGAGAGAGAGAGAAGAAGAAACAAAGAAAAGAAAAAGAAAATGTAGATAATATTACCACGCACAATTGCATGCTCCAGGAAATATTATTGCAGTCAATTTCGAAGCTATCTCGTTCTTCCGAATGCGCAATTGTTATTTACTCAGTTTAGAACACGAAAAATATGCGTATACAGCTGCTGAAAGTAACTATTTGGTTGGGCTTCGATTGATAACAGACGAGGGGCAATATCAGGTTGAAGTTTAGATATGAGATGCTTCTGGAATAAGGAAGTTAGGGGTCCGTTGATATCGATTAACATTTTCCTTTCAATTATTGAAATAAAATTTCGGTTTGGGGCCGTATACATATTAAAATGAACACTAATTTCAATAACATAAACATATTGTCATATTTTTGACAGTATAATTGAATTCAGAGTGCCCAAAATAGCTTAAATATCAAATTTGAGTAAACTCTGACCATTAGAACCTGAAATATTGAAAAAGGGACCATCATCATTATTTTTAATACGCTAATTTACAGGTAAATAGTTCACGAAGCCATGAAAACAAGCATTTGGGTGTTCTAAAGATACAAGAACTACACCATGCATTTATAATATGTAATTTTTAGGTAACTACTTCCGAAATACTGTGGATTTGTAAAGGTTTCTTACTTTTACCAAAGTAGAATTTCATGCATTCAGCGTTAATATGTATACAGCCCCTAACGTGGCAGCAAAATCTATTTTTAAGCATAACAAAATGTACTTTTTTAGCTGAAATTTTGGATATTCATATAAAATCTTTTCCAGGTTAATTTTTCGTCAAAATTTAAGTTTCAAAGCACATTTTTTCAAATCTTAATTTCATAATTCATAAAAAATATTAAATTAATATTTTCAGTCTCATAAAACATGTTTAATTGGTGGGCTTGTTCATAATTTCATAATATCATGTGATGATGGAAAAAATTTTAATTATACATTATTGTACCAGGAGATGTTTAAAGTAGCCTGCAAAAGAAAGTATTCCGAAGTATCTTTTAATTTTCAAGGGGAAAAAAAGCTTATTTTATGCGTTTTATCATACGTAAAATGTTTAGTGTGTCAGTTTACAATAAGATCTTGCTTTTTGGCTGAAATAACATTAAAACTAGAACGAAAACGGAACGAAAACCGTAATTTGTGGCCGCGTAACAAAAGAAAGCAACAATATGCAGTCAAAATAACTATGGAATCATCATCACTTAAGTAGTAAAATCAATAAGCATAAACATATACGTGAGGTGGTGTTGCTGTAAAAAAATGCAGCGTACTGAAATGCGACTTCTAGTCATTTTGCCAAAAAAAAGAGCAGCACAACCTGAAACTTTGGGGGTTTATCTTGAACGAACAAAAATTTTTGGAACGCTGAAAATTTCAGGATGTTCACTTCTCATGACCTACTTTCACATATAAGAATATCAAAAAATGTCACTGCCACACCTTGTCTAATTCTAAAAATAATGGCTCTTAAATATTCAAGCAACAACGGCTGAACCAAATGACACGAAAATCGGTATACAAGGTTAAATTTAAATGCTGATTACAAATCTGTGATTTAAAAAAAGGGAGGTAAGCATTTGAAATTTGCATCACTTATGTCTGCAATTACTAAACGATCACAATTTATTCAGCACTACCGTTACGAAAAGTTTCACTTTTTTGTATTATCTAATCTGATGATGCTCCGCGCCATGCCACCTGATATAAAATGATGGAAAATGTTCTAAACCAGACAGGTGTCTTTTTCCGGAAGTTTACACTCATTTCCAGGACAGTGAACTGGCGGTTTGACATCAGCTGAAGTCACAAAACCCCTATCATTTGAGTGCTTTATCAGTGTGTAGTAAGAAAAGAGAGAAAATAGCGTGGACACTTTTATTATCTCCAAATAATGCCAAATTTATCCTTTCAACTGTACAGGAAGTTTTTCTGGGAAGATATTTTAAAACAAAGTTGCCTTGTTTTAACTGACACAACGGATAGAACCGAACTGTAGATACCGTTTTAACACGTTAGAGCTTTTTCTTTTCTTTTTTTTTTTCCAGTATAAAACTAATTTTAAAATGGTGGCCCATGCGCCTCATTCGATCTCCAAAGGAATTTTCGATGTCTAACGAATACACGCCAATTTTTCACTTGTGCTTTAAGAGGCAGATTTCATAAGATTTGGACAGAAAAAAAGGGGTGTCATTATACACACCAATTATTTTGCTGAAAATCTTGTGGTGGCTTTTTTTTAATGATTTTAGAAGGCATCCCCCCCCCCTTTATTTATTTTATTTTATTTTATTCTTCTCTTCAATTCCAAAAAGAAATATTTCTTTTGATCTGTAACAAATATTAAGGCGGGTACACCGATTCAGTCTTTTCTCAAGCAGACATCTTTTAACATGCGATTTTCTCTATGCATTAAGCATCAGTGAAAGTAATTCTAGCGATTTTTACACGACCTTTAGTAGTTAAAATCATCGTGTTGAAGAAAGCCTTACAAAATTGAACTACAAAATTTGTAACTCTTGTTCTAATTAACTTAGAAACTTCGAGCAAATTCCATCTACAAAAAAAAAAATCAAAGCTTTCGAATCGTACATAACATTTACGTGTGTTAGGATTTGTCGAACCCATGTTAGGGAATTTACGTGAAAATTTTCCTTAAAACTACTAAAAAAACGACCTTTTGCATTTCTTGCGAATCGATCTTTAACCGGTGTTAATCGAAAAAACAAGAAGAAAAGAAAAAAGAAAAAAAAATCAGCGCGAACGACGAGTTTTCGAGTCTATAAAGGACTAACAAACATTCAGTTATGTATATAAAGAGGCAACTTGTATTAAACAACAAAAGAAAAAAATCGGATTACGTTTCATAAATAATTCAGTCATTCATAAAAAAATAAGTAAAACAAACTGCCTAAGCTTTTTCCTCCGTAATGCAAGTATTGGAAGAAAAAAGAAGTTGGGGGCATACAAGACAGCAAGTTGTTCAGGCATTTCGATCATACGCAAATACTGTCACCGATACTCTATTCAAACATACTTTTAAAATGCACACTTACCAAGAGCGTAATGCCTAAGAATTCGAATGAAATCGACTTTAAAAATTTTGTACCATATTAATAAGCATAAAAGTCTCCGACATAAAATCACAAACTTTCCGAGCAAAAAACAATGAATCCCAGATTTCCAGTTTTCATAAGAAAACGTTTTAAATTCACATTACTTAGTCATAATTGATAATTGTAAATGAAAATATTCCTATATATTCAGTACAAATAAATTATATATTATAGTAAATACTAAATAATAATACATAAGCAAAAAGGGGTTACAATTATTTAGAATGAACATATCGAATGAGTAGGTACTGTTTCATTGTATAACGATTAAAAGAGAAAATGTTAAAAGGCCATTAAATAAATGTTCTACCAACAAAATGTTAAAAGTCGCTTCAAATTTGTTTCTCATATTCATTTAAGTCTTTAGTATACATTTGTTAGACTAGAAACAATTAATGTACCAAATGGTATAAGTGTACCAAGTTTGAAAAACCCTGGTTTAATACTGGATAAGCCTTTTGTGAGCAGTGTTCATCACTATTGGTTATGCGTGGGGATAAAGTTTGTTATTTTCCTGTTTCATAACTGCTTACTACTTCAATTTTGTGGCTGAAAGTTTAACACGAATAAAATTACACTGAAAATAAATGTAGACATTAATTATAGTTTGTGTAATTAGAATCGGCGTGTCAAGGTCACACAACTCAACCTTTTCCCATTCTGGTCGCCATGGTTTCCGTGCTAGAAACTTTTTTCCCACGTTAGTTCGGCGAACATAACTAAATTCGTTGTTTTAGTTATAATAATAATAGACGGATTCAAATCAGATTTATTTCTCAATGGCAAAAATAGATTGCGTCAGATAAAGTATTCTAATATTTTGAACCAATCTAAATCTTATTCTAATACTTTGATGTGTTTCAGAAAGCTATTGTATACCTAATGTATTGTATTTTTTATTTTGTAAATGTTAAAATCTTATCTAAACATTCCAGATTTAATTTATGAGAAATTTAATTGCATTTACTTCGTATCAAAAACAAATAAATGGAGAATAAATTCTTTCTTATTACATCTTCTCAATTAATCTAATATTTTGAATCGGAGGTGTAGTAATGCAATTGCCTTAACTGCAGTACGAAAAAAAGTCTGGCTCTGTTATCTTTCTTGCCGTGTTGCCATGGGGACAAAGCAGGAAACGCGACCTTGATGCGCCTATTCTAATTACACAGACTATAGTTGTTGCCTTGTATCAAATGAGAAAACAATATTACTATTAATGTAAAACGTGTGCAAAGTTTCTGCGGTCTCCCAGTGAAAACAGGAGTACCTGTATGTTTCGGAAGTAGTGGTATTTTTCTCACATCGCTCCTTTGATGAAAGAATTAATTGTAATTGCGAAACACGAAATTGCATTTTTCGATCAAATGCTACCTTGCGAAGATGTGTTCCTCCGATAAATACATAAACGTTTTAAAGTTTAGCTGCATTATTTGAGTACCAAGCAACTTTCCCCCTCCCCTCGTAATAAATCTTTTTTTCCACACACGCGCACACACACACAAAAAAAAATATATTTATGCGCCATCAAAAAAAAAAAAACTCTTATTATATGAAGCCTTTAAACAAAGTCTCGCAATTTATCACTCTAATAAAAACTGGTTTGTTCCATCAAAAAACAAAAGATAAAGTTCTAAAATCTTCCTCAATTCAAAGTTCTAAAGAAAGATGAATAAAGAATTTCTGGTGGTATAGAACTTTATGAAATGAACTTTTAAAATCCTTCCCTGTAAAATTTCTGGAATTGCTATTCTGATTTCTTCACTTTCAGGAGAATTTTCCGATTTCAGTAAAAATACGAAGAATAAAATAGCTTTTTCTTCAAATCGAAAAAAAAAAAAAAAAAAAAAAAAAAACAGCAATACGCTTTCATACACTTATGCAATTATTTCTTTAGATATATATTACTAATATATATTAACAGTATATTAACTTTGTTAATAATGATGATAATAACAACAATAAAATGCCAATATTTAGTTTAAAAAATTGAAAAGAATAACAGAACGGCAGTGATTTTTCACTTATTTTTTGAAGCAGAAGAAAAGTTGACAAAAAGCAATAAACTGCTTATTTTTCAGTGCGGAAAAAAAAAAAAAAACTATGCAGTGAACGCTGCTTAATGTAATTACATCCGGACGAAAAGATTACAAGCTCTCTCATTTAAAAACTATTTTCTTCGTAAAAAAAAAAAATTATCTTCATTTGGATGTTTTTGCATCTTGAAGCTCCACTGTTGCATTGAAAAAGGGATTCCAGGCAATCCCGAAACATGTCTGCATTTTTATGCTCATTTGTGCTTTAATTATGTGAAAATTATTTTTTTAGTTTATTTCCTTCGTCCCTAAGAAATATTTCGATTCCTACAATTTTATGTGAACAACTAGCGGTACCCGCACGGCTATGCCCGTGTTAAAAAATGAAAAGACCAGTCGGTTTGCCATTGTGTATATAGTGATAACTTGTTTAGGTTCAAATTATGTTATTTTATTAAGATGTATAGCATTCCACATAATTAAAATTAGCTGCCCACGGCAATGAACCAGAGATCCTACACATTTAAGCATTTTTTTTTTTACAAAACACACAATAAAAAAGGAAAAAGGAAAGAAAGAAACGAAACAAAACAAAAAAGAAAATATTTGAAAGAAGACGCATTTTGTTTGTTTAGTTCAAGTACCCACACAAAAAGGACGATTATAATAAATTATAATAGTTTTAATTAATAAATTTTTAGTATAATGAATTTTTATCTATTATTTATTGACATTAAAGCCGGGTCCAGATGCTACGTTTTGTACAACCTTTTGTCTGCGCAGTCTTAAGACTGAATGAAAAGGCTGCAGTTTTTATGCGTCTACATGGTGCAGAGATATCTGTATATTTCACTCAGTTTTGTGCGATATCGTCATGAAGGAGGTACTACTCTGGTGAATTTTGGCATGGTGTCATGTTTAAAAAAAAGACTGAAACGTCTCAGAAGTACCCGGCGTTCAAAGTGGTCAAATGATTACATAAAATAAATATTTTTTTGTTGCCTGTTCTGGTGGTTCGACAACTGCAGTCTCTTTATTTTCATCCATGGTATTCCTAGACTGCCTTGGTGTCTCCTGATCATTTAGGAAATGTAACAAATCAAAATACCAGAGAGATGGCTTGTAGATTTCGTCTCCAGCATCAGATCGAATCGATTTATTAACTTTTGCCAATTCTTTACGGTAAACACTTCTCAAAGAATTAATTATTTACAACTGTTTCTCTGTTTGCGGTTGCATCAATTTCTTTGAATTTTTCCACTAAACTCTCATAAGCCTCCCCCTTTTTATCCCTGTCACTATACTCCTTGGATTTGACACGCCAAATGCATGGGAAACTTTTGCATAATGCAATAAATCCTGTGAGAAACTCCCGAGATCATTGCCGAAAGTCAACCATTGTCGCCTGACGAATTGAAAATGAAAAACAAAATGAATCGGAAAAAGGTGCTACCGTCTACATGTGCCGATTTGTCTGCACAGCTCAAAGACATCTATGCTTCCTAGCTCAGTTATCGCTGCAACTGTACAATCTTCGCACCGGACTCAAATCTGCGCACTTTTCCAATATACAAGCAAAGTTTTATCTGCAACGTGTTGAACTGCGCAGACAAAAGGTTGTGCAAAACGTAGCGTCTGAACCCGGATTTTGTAGCTTGCAGAAACAAACAGCAGCAAGCTAAGCTTTGAAAGGGGAATAAACCTTTCATTCGAGCTCAAATAGGAAAATAACATATGTGCTAATTCACAGGCGAAAAAAATAAAAATAAATGAAAGTATAAATAGTAATAATAAGCTGGAATAACAAAAATCGCTATAAAGGATAACATTTCTTTTAGATACCCCTGAGCAGTATGGAAAATGGTCCCGTAAAATACATGTCAAAATAAGGAAATCAAAATGAAGCTATCAATCGCCTGTGAGACGCAGGAAATAAATTTTAATTCGTTTTAAAAAAAAAATAATCAAAATCCAAAAAAAGAAATAAATTAATTAAATATCGGCTGCTCCTCAAAATGCTAAAAACCACAAGCAATAAATTTTAATTCGTTAAAAGAAAAAGGATCAATAGTCAGTCGGCATGGTAACAATTAAAATTAAAGTTAATTACCGTGAAAAAATAATTTCGAACTGCAGATAAAAATGCTTATAACTTCTTTTCTATTTAATTTAGAGGCTTTGAATTTTCGCACGCAGAGCAAAACTCTTTCCGGGGGACTTTTTCACGCGTTTTTCAACGGTATCAAGCTCGAAACGATGCGATAATTCCTTCCCATAGAAAATCCTTTCGGCTATAAATTGGAATAAAAGAAGAACAAATTCGATTTTCAGAAAAAACTCTCCTAGGTGCGCACCCCCATGTTCCAAACTAATTTCGTGCCAAATCTCATGAAAATCCGCTGGATGGTCTGGGCCCTACGCTGGACACAGACAGACACACAGACACACACACACATACATACTTGCTGCTTTATTATTAGTAGAGATTACCAAACATTCTTATCTATTTTCCCTCCAAAAATTGCCAATATTTTTTTAAAATCTAAAGCAAAACACGTAGTTTTTCAAGTTTCGAGCATTCAATGTACACGGAAGAAAACAAAAAATTTCGGAACATCTGATAGCAACTTTAATTGTTTCAAAGTATAATACTCATTAACAGTTCTCAAAAACCTACCCTTAATTTATATCTACTTCTATTGTTGACTCAAGGTCTGGGAATTCTTAAAAGTCAACATTTCTCGTGGCATCTGTCCACATGGTATGGCGTCACTTTTGTTGTTTCTTTTTTAAAAGTCGTTTGTTCACCTGGCGATAGATCGAAAAGGACGGAAAGATTATGGCTTTTCAAAGTAAAAGCTTTTCAGCAAAAGAAACATTCAGTCATGCGGATATTTGGCACATGCCCAACAGTTAAAAATCGCTGTTCCTCTGATCTGCGTATAAACTAAAAAGTAACATAAAAAAGCCACAATATTACTTTCTGCAGAATTTGAATTTCTTTGAGCTGAAGAAATGCAAGCAATTTATAAAACTTCAGTCATACTGGTACAAAAGGATGGATGAATAGAATGTGTAATATTAACATCTAAATAGTAATGGTAGCATCAATTAATTGCCACGAAAATAAGAGGAACATAGAAAAAGCTCTTTCTAATAAGGCGTATGCTATTGAGTGTATGCGTTATATGGTTTTTCATTCTTCACGTGCCTTCTCTCGTCTAGTGGTAAACCTCTGAACTAATATTTCTCTATTGGAGATTTCTTCAGTGCCGGATCTGGGGTAGAGCGAGAGGAGCGGCCGCTCTAGGCGCCAGATGGCAAGGGGCGCCAAAAAGCCAAATGCGAAAAATAATTTCTAGCGCAAAAAATTAATAAATAAATAAATAAATAATTAATTAATTGAATTAAATTAAATTTGATGGCGCTTTTTGAGAGGCGCTGGAACAGTGTTGCCAGATCAGATGAATCCCTGCCTTTTTTAAAGCTAAATCTAACTATTTGGAGCGGCTAGTCCTAGGTATCTCTAGTAAGGAAACAAAAAAACTATTATTTCAGCAAAAACATTCAAGATGAATTCATTTAATTACTTGGAAATGAAGTAAGAAATATTATTGTCATGAAAATAAAGAAATCTAAGTATTTTTCAATTATTTTAGACTGTACACCTGATATCAGCCGCACTGAGCAGTTAAGTGTCATATTTAGATTTTTTGATATTGATGACAATTGCATACGTGAATGTTTTGTTACATATACACAAGTATCGGACTCCAGTGGCCAGGGGATCAGATTTATTTCTGGATGAGGTGATAATGAAACATAATTTAGACATGATTGTAGGAGCCAAGGCCATGACAATGGCACCAATATGGTGGGGAAACAGAAAGGCGTCCAAAGTCATATTATTAGAAAATTTCCAAGGACTTTTTTGAATCCTTGCGGCTGTCACAGCTTGAACTTGGTTATTTCGGGGACGCTGCTAAAACTTCAGTTAAATCAGTGTCGTTGTTTGGGGTTATATAACGGCTGGTTGTTTTTTTCTCCTCTTCCACAAAGAGATGGGAAGTAATCTCAAAACGTACAGAAGCCCTGACATTAAAAAAAGTTTGTGAGACACGTTGGGAAAGCAGTCTCAAGCCTTGAAACTATTAAGTATCAATATAAGGAAGTGAAAGATGCACTACAAGAAGAATAGGAGGATAGTACCGACCCCGTTGCTGCTTCAGAAGCCGAGTCTCTCACCCACCATATGGATCAATATGAATTTTTGCTCGTTCTTGTGATTTGGTATGATTTACTGTACCAAATAAATGTTGTTAGCAAATCCATGCAATCAGAGTCGGCAGACATGTTAAATGCAACGAATCTTTTACACAAATGTTGCCAATTTGTTAAGCAGTATAGGGATACTGGTTACACATCAGCTGTAATCATAGCAAAAGAAATTGCCGAAAAAGCTGAAATCCCACCTGTATTCCAAAAAACAAGAAACCGAAAAAGAAAAAAAGAATGTTTGACTATGAATCTCAAGATGAAACGCTAATAGACTCGGAACAACATTTTAAGACCACTGTGTTCTATCCTTTGATAGATACAATTCTAAATTCGCTGGAAATACGTTTCGAACAGCTGTCTAATTTTAATGCAAGTTGGTTTTTCTTGTATAATGTAAAGCGACCGGTTGATAAGCCTGAATTGGAGCAATCCTGTTTAAATTTGCAAAATATTTTGACACATGATTCACACAGCGATATTTCTGGAGCAGATCTGGCTCAAGAAATACTAAGCCTGAAGCAATTCTTAGAGAAAGACCAAGGAAACCCGAAAGATGTTCTTAATGTCTTAAACAAAAATAATTGGTGCGATTTGTTTCCAAACACTTGGACTGCCCTTCCGATACTACAAACTATTCCAGTACGTGTCGCAAAAGGTGAGCAAAGGTTTAGTAAACTTAAACTGATAAAAACCTACATAAGATCGACCCTAGCTGAGGAAAAATTGTCAAACCTGGCAATTTTACCAAATGGAAATGATATTGCTCAATTCATACCTACAGATAATTTAATTGAAAAATTTGCCAGTGAAAAGCAAGAAAGGTAAACTTTATATAGATTAATGTAAATCTAGATCGACATAAGGAATGTTTTCTTTTAATTAGATATTTCAATACCTACATAGGTAACAGATTTATTAGTGACTGATTGAAATTCACACCAAATACTAATTTAATTATATATAGCAGTAAAAGCTTTCTAGCTATTAAAGTGTCATTAAGTGTTGATATTTGCAATAAAAGTTGATTTTTGAAAATTTGTGAACTATTATTTATTTAACATAAAACTAAAGTAGAATTTACGTGAAGTGAAAGCGTCGACCAAAGGGCGCCGAAACACAATCTCGCTCTACCCTGATCAAGGGCTAGCGCCGGCGCTGGATTTCTTTTCCCCATCCATGGCCTAACTCGATGTATACTGGCCGTCACAATCGCAAAAAATGATGGAAAGCGAGGTATTTCCTCGATGTGCCGATGGGAGAGCTTCTACAGATCCATTTGGCGCATATGAGTGTTGGCACTCTTGGCAGCTACCATCTATTCTTGAACGAGTTATATGTTTGGTGTTTTGCGAAGATACTTACGTCATTTGACGGGGGGGGGGGGGGGGGGGGTCGACGACTTCAATTTGAAAACAATACGTAATAATAAGAAAATGATTAATCAAATGGAAGAATTAGCGTAAGAGACTACATTTCCATAATTCCTAACAATAATATAAGAATCATCTTATTTACCAAGATCTTTGCAAACAATTTCTAAGCATTTACAACGAACAAAATCAAATGCACATAGTACAAACTAAACATTCTAATCTACATACCTTTCAAAGATCGTGCGTAGAGAATTCTTTCACAGATAATTTTTATAGAAATACCCTTTCGATATTCTGTGAAAAATTCTTACAGAAAACTATTCTATATAAAATGAATGTGGTTACATGCATCATATAGAATTCCATTTGTCAATTTTCCCATAGTTTTAAAAATAGAATTCTTTCGAAAATTAAAATCTTAGACAGTGTAAATAAAGGCTTAAAAATATTGAATTCTATTAATGAATAAGTAGAATGCTTCTTACTTTAATAATGAATAAAAAATGCGAAATTTTAAGTAGAACTGTTAAAGAAATTTGATCGCCAAGTTTTGGCGATAGTGCAAAATTGAGTATTCTAATCACAAAAAAAATGCAATGTATAGGATTTTTGTAAATTATGACGGTCCGTACTATCATGGCTCTATCGTCCATGTAGTGTATAGTATACCAAGTTTCAATGGCATAATTTTAAGAACGACTTAACGTAGCTCTAAACAGTAACTTCAACTACTACAACTACCCAGTGTAGATTTTTCTCATAAAATATAAAGGGATCCCTTCAGATTATCTTTTGTGTCGATTGCAAAATAAGTGAAAATAAGGTGCTACCGTGTAGTGCGCAGTATTTTGCAAAGGAAATTGTATTCACATTTGTTTTAATTACATTTCGAGATATAAGGAAAGCTCGTTTATTGCATGTAAATAGATTTGTGCAACATTAGTTCACAAAGGCATCTATGATAAAACT
The DNA here is from genome assembly GCA_038502835.1 of Octonoba sinensis. NCBI lineage: Eukaryota > Metazoa > Arthropoda > Arachnida > Araneae > Uloboridae > Octonoba > Octonoba sinensis. The sequence continues at coordinate 71,962,855 of CM076604.1, forward strand.
AAGACAAAAGACGAAAAGAAAGAGGACCATATTTAGGTTCAGGCGCGGATACAGGGTTTTGCTGAGGAAAGGCCCCTTTTTTTTAATCATTTTGCCTGTATCCAGGAAATTTTGTCCAACGAAGAGAAATTATAATGTTTTAGTTCGTTATTCATAATTTTTAATGATACTTGAGTTTTGGGGAGGAGGAATTACCACCATTGCATCCGCGCTTGATTAAGTTAAAACCTTTTTCGAATGAGCAGGTACGTTTAGGTTTTAAAATAGCCTCGATTACCGTGAAAAGGTTGAAAAACAAAGGATTAAATGAATGGAATTTGAAGAGAAAAAAAAAACGGATTGATTTCTCATATTGATTTTATTGATTTATAGTCTAATTCAAAAAACAAGTTATATAAAAAAAAGTCAATTCCTACTTAGGTCAACAAAGAAAAATTTTAATTCAGTTACATTTTATTGACATTATGGACACTTTTTAGTTTCTAATTTGCATAGCTGATGATGGTCTATAATTTCCATTATATCCATCTCTTGTAATGCTTCATTATTGCAAGGAACCTCTCTAGTGAATTTCAAGCAAACCAGTTCTTCAATTAATATTCCATCTAATGATTTCACACGACTCAAGAATCAAATGTTTTTCTAAAGAATCAAATTTCGTCTGCTAATGCTTTAAAAAGAGTAACCTATGGCTTCAATATTTCAAATGGAATCCATATAAAACTAAAAGTAATAACGGTTGAATTTAATTAAGGAATTGATATTTGAAAAAACTGTATTAACATCAAGTGTCATCCACTACAAGTTTTAAAAAAAAATGCATTTGAACTTGAGTAGATAAATAAAAAGTATTTTATTAAGAATTGAAAATTTGAACAAGATATAGGGAGAGTGTGAACTAATAGTAGGAATTCGAAGAAAAAACGTCCAGAACTTACCAAATATATAACAAACTAAAGTTCCACACATCAAACACAAAACAACGAATTGCAATTGTAGCCAACAATTTCCTCTCCAACCAAAAATGTCTCTAACGGGCTCCTTACACTAAAGTTGTACCGAAGAAGTGAATACAGATACATGCATATGTACTTCTTTGCCACATTGTTCACCATAACGATTCTTGCCTTCATCATGTTTTTACTTAAACTTGTCACAATAAGCCTTACACCATTTCATAGACCTGATACATTCAAATTACGCGCAGGATTACTAATGCTTTTTTTTTTTTTTTTTGCAATGGGTTCCCTAGGCATTTTAAATTTTACAAATGGTAGCAACAACAAATTTCAATCAACAAAAGGTAAATTAAAAATAAGTGTGGCCACTCAGTGTATTGCTATCTCAATTGAAATAAAATATGTATAGCGGATGATGTTTGCTCATTTGTTACAAGTACCTCAATTGCGTTATTAAAAAAATGGGTTTTTTGTGTAAAATCGCGTTTGTTCAAGGAAGACACCAACATACGTAAATTTAAAAAACAAAACCTGACCAAAATACAAAATTTGGTCCAAATCGTTAGAGCCGTTTTCGAAAACTCAAAATATATATGTAAATATACAAGAATTGCTCGTTTAAATGTATAAGAAATACAGATCAATGATGAGCAATAGCTTTTACTAGATTTTCTTTTCTGGACGACTTTTATTTCCATCCGCCTGCCACGATTCACTTTCCAGCAAACAACATAATTGTTTCAGAGTAATGCTTCCTGCTCATCAAATACAAGAAAAAACAGTATAACGTAAAATAAAACAGAATTGCCTTTTCGTAGGGAAAGAGTACGACAGAGTGACTCTCTTATTATTTTCTGTTCCTTTTCATAAGTTCTTCCCTGGAACCATCCCTTGCGTGGCATTATGTACTGCCCGAGCCAAAGTAATTTAAATTTACCGAGCCAAGACAAAGACTTCTCTTCAAAACTGACCTCTAGATACCACATTATATTTTTGTTATTGTACTCGCTGACAAAGCGGAAGTACAAAGAAATTTATAACATTTTTTACACTGCCACTGGGTATGGGAGGAAAACAAAAGGCAATGCTACTAAAATGAGTAGTTATGTTAAGCCATTATCTTTCTCTTTTGTTTTCGTTATCGCCACTGACCACATAAAAGTGATTTTTCCTGTTTTGGATTATGGCATAAAAATGTTATTTAGAATTAATAGTAGATGTTTGTTAGAGCACATATTTTTTTCATTCAGCGAATTTTTATCATTCATGAGTAAATAAAACTTTTTGTTTATGTTTCAAAAATAAATTTATACTAAAACTGGGTAAGTCTTATTTTTATTCTTTTCCCTCCTTTCCTTTTTTGTTCTTTTTCTTTCTATCCTTTTTTTTTTTTCAAACTGAGCTATTCAACTTGATATGGAATGTTGTCAGGCGTAGATTGCACCTAAACTAGGAATTTTAGCGAACAAATCATTGCACTTCGTTTATTGACTGCAATACTGAAGTTCATATTAATTATTTTTCTTTTAGTTACCGTATTCTACGTAAGGCCGTTGAATTGAAGCAGTGCTTCAATTTTGAGCAGTTTTTATGAAAAATTACATTTTAACTTTTATGATTAGATTACAAAATCAGCCTAAACAATATAATTTTATATCAGTTTATAAAATCGAACAGCTCTCCAATATTGACAGGCAGCGGATTGTTTCTTGTGGCATTGAATGTACGGCCATGTTTAAGACTGAAGGAAATTTTAAATCAAACACTGAATATTTCAATATCAGCTTTGAATATAAAACGCAGTAGCACACATAGGGGTTTTTTTTGGGGGGGGGGGAGAGAACTAAGGTCAGGATTAGGGATACACCGGATATCGATTTTGCCGGATATCGGAGTACCTTGACTGAGGGATCCGTACCAGATAAAAAGCTCTGATGCTTGAAATCAGTAAAAATGTTTGCATATTTTTAAACATTTCACAGCTTCCAATTGCTGGTAAGCTAGCAATTAACGCATATTTTCAAAACATGCTAATTAATTGAATTTTAACAAGAAGTTTCGTCTAGAACTATACGAGCCTACTTTCCCGTATACACCGAATTCAAATTTATAATCTAGCTATCTCTCTCTCTGTCCTTCTCGTTTAGCTTTAGTTCTTAATATTGCTTCAAATATACCTTTTTCAATGGTTAATATATATTCATTCAATCATTATTTATTAAGTCATTCATGTATTTATTCATTCATTCTTTTGCTTATTCATTTAATCATTCATTAATTAAAAAATATTCTTAAAAATCCCGATTAAAAAATTTCATAGGAAAATAGGCTCGTTAGTTCTGGATTAACTTTCTATTTGTACATGTTCTACGTCATAAGAGCTTTCCGATAAAGTTTGTTCCAAGCAAATCGGTCCGTTAGAACAGGAATTATATAGGATTGAAATTTCTCCGTAGGCGGTATGTTAATTTTTTTTGAGCTGTTCAAAAATGAACAAAAATTGTTCAAATCAATATTTCACGCCAAGAACTTCTTCCAGTGAGCTTGTTCATGTTAACTTATATCTTGTACCCAGAGTTTACATAATTTGCTTCATTTTCACCCATAGGCGCTAATGTTAAAATTTTTTGAACTGTTCAAAATTGAACAAAAAATTGTTCAAATCAAAAAGTAAAATATGGAAATAAGATGTCCTCGCCGAGATCTTTCGAATGCAAAAATAATTTTTCCAATCGGACAATTCGTTCAAAAGTTATTAGGGGGGGACAGACCAACAGACAGACAGACCGACATACCGACCGACACACTCCCCCCCCCCCCACCTACTTTCAATTTTTTTATTTTTCAATCTTTATTTAATTACAGGGTTCGCGCTAGGCCGCGCGATCGCGCAGTTCCTGCAATATTTTTTGAAATCCCACTCAAAAAAAATTTTTTTGGGGCTTAAACTTTAAAAATCCCACTTAAAATTTTGGTCAAGGAGGAAAATCCCACCTTGTATTTTTCCCCAGTGTGAACCCTGAATTACTTAACTTATTTTTGACTTTTCTTGATTTCTAACGATATTTTCACGATACATTAAGCCTTCTTTCATGCTTTATTATTATTATTTTTTTACTTTTACGGGAAAGTAGGCTAAAAATGAAATTTGACATGCTGAATAACCGAATTTTTCATGCAGTGGCTTGATCCGATTTTGGATATTAAAATATCCGGTCGGATACCAGATATCTTATGTTTCCTAAGGGAAGGGGAGGGGTGGACCGGCCTCGTTCTTTATGTAGAAAAAACTCTTTGATTTGAAGAAAATATGTACGTGTACCAGTCGATAGAAGCTCGGTTCCTGCAGAACACCGAAAGTGAAGTAACATCGACTAAGATCAGTGTTTGGGAGGGTGACAACTTCTCGCGGCTGGTTGCTGTGGTCCGTGTTCGCTAAAGGGAGCTGGTGCACGTTAAATAGGTCGTGGCTCCAATTTCCTCCAAGTGAAACGATGCCACTGCGGCGTACCAATCCCAGGGGACGGTCTCTCATTTGGGAGCTGGTTCAAAAATTAAGAGACCTTTCAAAGGGGTGGAAATCGGACTCCTGCCCATAAGGGCCCCCCCCCCCCCTTAGATTCAGGAGCAGCGTACCCAATCTTCCTCCCCACGCGCGAGGACTCGACAACAACAACAACAATTATGTACGTGCTATATATTCAGCTTAATTAATTGCTACAAATGTCTTTTTTAATATGTAATAATTTCAGTAATTTGTAAAAGTGAGTAGTTCGTAATGTTTGAAACTTAGGAATTTCTAACAAGTAACACCAAAATAAAAGACTTACGTGCATGTGGAAACCTAGAGAAAAATCACTGAGCTATGTAATTAACATGGACAGCTGTCGGAGCAGTCTGTCGTTCTCTGGAACTGAACAACACATCAGTAAAGGGAGAAACTTCGCTCTTAGACTAGAATCCTAAAGTTTCGCCTTCTTTGACGTTACAGTTTAAGCACTAGAGCACTCTTGCGTATATAATGCGAAGAAGAAAAAAAAGGGGGGAGGGGGAAACGAAACAGACGGGCATCGAATTTACACAGATGTGAAATAAAAGCTTTGAAATTAGTGTGAAAGAATAAAAGATATTTTGAAATAAATTATGTAAAGCTTCTTATTTACGAAAATGTAGCTAGCTATAATGAAGGGGTCGACATATTTGACTATTTCTCAATATTTTAATAAAAGTTTGAAACAGAAAGTGTTTTATACATAAATTCTGACTTTTTCTTCGAATTTAGGTGTAACTTTTGGATGCATTTATCAAGAACTTCCAACTTATATCATCATTCTAAAAAAATGAGAAATTTTTGCTCAAATGTGCTACAGTAAAAGTCACTTGATTCATCCCTTTTCCCTCACAAAGCTTTCGTTCTGATATGCTCTCCGCTGCACTGTGAAATAACAGTGTTTCAATTTTTAGCTTCTCGGCATTATGGGCTCCGAAATCGCCCTCTTCAATGATTTTACTAATCGGGCGCTATTGGCTCAGATATCAGCTCTCAAGTGTGCTTGGTTCTATTTTGAGTATCCCTCTCGAATGCATCACAACTTCCTGAAACGTTATCCGAGTGGTTTTAATCATTTAAGATACCGCTTTACACTTTTAGAGTGAAGTAGTAGTTCATTTTCTACAATGGAAGATGGCTCGCTCAGACAGATAAAATGCTTAACCCAATCCATAAATAGAAATTCCATTTACCTCTGAAACGTGTTCTTTCACTTATGGTATACACCAAGGGCGACAAAGACAATAATGGCTACTTTCCAATTGATAGACCACAGTTGGACCACCGACTTTCGACATTTGGACACTTCTGCGCATGGCAGAAAAGAACGAATCTATTCGACTTTTAGGGAAGTTCGCTTTGCCGCGTTTTTTTTTAGTACGCGAATCAGAATGTTTGCTTTGCTGTTTGTTGAAAGCAACGAAATTTATAAACTGTCATATAGCATCAGTTTGGAAGAAATCAACAATTTCAAACGAACTAGAACGAGAACAAAAATGGCACATTTCATATACCAGCAGTTCCTGCCTTGAACATGAAAGTATTCTTCGTGACACTCTGCAAGGCAGATCGCTTTGATTGATGTCAGAACTGAATCTCTCGCTATTGGTAGAAAATCTCAGGGGCTCAATTAGGAGGAGGGTATACTTGTATACTTAAAGCAACAATATTTTCTGAGGGCAAAGTGGGGACAAATCAGCGCACTTTTGAAATGAGAAGTGGGGTTAAAAGTTGCTCTGAGCTAGTTCACTTATAATTGCAGACAGCTCGATAGAAATCAATTTTCAAGGGAAAAAGGGGGGGGGGGAGGGGTCACCTATAAAACATAGATATAAGCATACTTTTATTCGCCACATATTTTCAATGACTTATTGAAGTCACTAATTGCAGAAGATGTAGCGGGTTCCACATCCATTCTTGCATGATTGTACTTTCTTACGTATAATCGTACTTCGACCGTTGTGGTGCTCACCTATAAACGGAAGGCCCTCCCTTACTGCCTTAATTCCTGGTCGCTCTAAGCCAAAGGGCAGCGTGAATACCCAAGTGGCATTAGAAACAGCAACAACAAGTTACTTCTGCGGATGTATTTTTCTAGGACTAACAAGAACTACGGATTAAGAAGTAAAAAAATGTTTCAGTAATCAAACTAGAATGCCTAAAAAAACCTTTAAAGTATTGTTAAAATGAAAAATTCCGAACAAATTTGAAAAAGTGGGGACGAATATTAGAAATATGGTCCTCACTCACCATTTTAAATCGTGGGAGCAAATTGTTTAAAGTGGGAACCCTTCACAAATTTGGGACGTTTGGTCGCCCTAGGTATACCCGCCTGGAACCTTGATTTTAAGACATATTGCCAATCCCAGTATGCTTATGTGTACACATAAACACTGTTATGAACCAATCAACCTCTCCCCCTCTAAAGGGGAAAATTACTGCTCAGTACATATATTCTCTATAGCCCGCCTACACGATACACATTCAATTTTGCAAAACAAAATGAACAATTTTTTTTATTATTGAACAAAAATTAACACGTCTAATCGATAAATAAAAAAAAACTCGTGTTTGAAAAACTTCGAATTCCTCTTTCCGTTCACTTTTTCGATTTAGAATGCCAAGTATCATTCGTCCAAGCATTAAATTTAAAAATATTACATTTATGTAGGAGGGAAAAAACTACGGAAAGAAGGTAAAAGTAACAAGACAAAATTAGCAATTTTAATTTAGTCTCACTGGCACATTCTCAGGGGATACAATATCGGGTTTACACAAGAACAGCTGAGAATCTATGTGTTGTTGATGGTCGTGTTTTATGGGGGGAAAAGAATTTATCGCTCGAACGTTCAAGAGCAGGGATATTAATAAAAGAGTACGTGATTTATGAACGGGAATGTGTCAAGTTCAAGACGACTTGAGTTGTTTTACACCGAAAGTGATATAGAGAGTGTATATAAAAGAATATATGGATTACGGAGGGCCTTTACAAGAAAACCAAAAAAGTGAAACTTTTATTGTTGATTGGAAATAAAAAAATAAAAAAAAACAGTATAAAATTGTCGTCTCCTTCTTTTTCTACCAGAAAATTGCTAATGGATTATTTATTGAGATATGTTGGATTTGGTTGTTGCCACTTGTAACAGTTAGAAGAAAAATCTGGCAATTTCATTCTGCAACAAAAGATTATGCATTATGCCATTGGCGCTTAGCTGTTCGTGTGTATTTAAATTACAAAATGCCAAACCTGTGTATTTGTCGCCAGGTACCTATGACATAATTCGTCAAGAACAGCCTAATCGTGTATCACACCAGACAGGCTGAAAAACGTGTGGGATAAATTATGGTACGGGCTCAATATCTTTGGTATTTCTGGAGGGTTCACATTCGACTTTTGCAGCTGTGTTGAATAAAACTTTTAACGTTTCAACCCATATCTTAGATTTCCGATTAAAAATACGGTTGCACTTTTTTTTTTTGTTTTGTTTGCTTTTAAGAACTCTGCAAAATTTGGAATATTCATTTATGTACACCCTGTAAATGCAGCGTTTCGTAATAGCCAATATCTTAAAATAAAATAATTAAAGCAGATGAGTACCTCTCTTTAAGTCGAATGCATAGAATTTCAATGTGTTAAAATTTCATCAGATTATCAGCTTCACATTTTGGTTAAACAGTTTGCGAACCGATGCTAAAATGAGACGTCTTGCCTTACCGGAAAATTTTAGTGCTACTTGTTTTCTTTGCGTAATCTCTAATGAACTGAAAATTATTTTTTTAAATCGTTTTAAAATCTTTACATGATAGTTCTAAGATTTAAGTTTAATTTAATTGAAAACACAATTGTGTTAATTTAAGTTGACACAAAAATAATCAGTGAGACCTCACTCACATGACGTACATCCTTTAGGCCAGTGACGTTCACAAGGGGGAAAGATAAAAAGTTAGAATCCCTCCTCATGAGGAATTTAAATTGTACATATGTACATAAGTATGTGAGGTAGCTTTCCGTGCTACCATGTCACAGGTCTGGAGCTCGATTCCCGGGCTGGGCAGGGTCGATTCTCAGCCTTTCATCTCTTCAGTGGGGTCGATAAAATGAGAACCAAGCATGCTTAGAAAATAAACACTGGGAGTTCCGCGTCAGGCCGACCACTTGACCGGAACATCTGCTTCTGCACCCCAGGGCCCTCGGTCTCGAAAACTGGGATGGACACAGTAGGCCATGGCCCCCAATGGGTTGTCGCGCCACTGAGTCTTTTTTTATTTTTACTCAAGAATGTGTGTATGCATATATGTATGTATGCGATACAAGTAAACCCACCCCCATAAAAGATTTCTCGCTTCACATCTCTTAACAATGATAAAAGGGTTCCATGTAACACCGAAACACTTGTATGCATGCAGTTTATTTTACAGGTTTGTGTGCTATAGTGCTATTTCTATCAATCAGTACTTTAAATTCAACTCACTGTTTCTGTCATATATGAAATCCAATAGTCGGCAATTCATTATTGGCGCTTCCATTCTAAACGACATAACCGAAAAAATAGAACAATAAATTTTGCGTAGCGCAAAATTTATGGTCTTCACTTCATATTTTGTCTAACTAAATTGTGTCGCAGAATATGATATGTAGATTTGAAACCGAGGCGAATGATTCAGTTCACACAAAACTCATAAATCTTCTTTTATCTCTGTTCAAGCTCATTGTTGAAAAGGAAATTTGGAGACATTTTCCAAAAACGTGAAATATTATTAGTGACTGAGTTTTTATTCGGATCGCGGATGAAATAGCAGAAAACGTCTACAGTGCTTGACTGATGAAATAATGATATGAGTAGAAAATTTCTATGGATAATGAGTAATATTTTGAAAAATGTTTTAGATTAAGATTTCAGAACTACTAAATGTATTTAATAAACATAAAGGTAATGTGCCCAAGGGTACAGATTATTTACAAAATATTTATGTTTATACTACACTTGCAAGTTCGTGTGTTACATCGCGGCTTCAATAATACAACCTTGAAACTTTTTATTTTTTTCTTTTTCGGTTTTGAGACAACAAACTACTGTGAAATTTCAATGAATGTCCGATATTCTACTAATAAATGCAATAACTATATAAGCATGTAAATGCTAAAAATAACAATAAATACTAAATAAAAACCTACAAACAAAGCAGAGAAGTGAACAGTAAAAACAACTAAAAACTAGTTATTCGGAGTTGTGAAGTTATATAATTAAGTAGTCGATATATACTACCTTGCGCGCAGCCGGAAAGTAATGAAAGGCAAGATACATAGTGTGGAACTTTCAAAAAATTTTTTTATATAATTATAAGTACAAAAAAGAAATAATAATCAAAAGATTAAAATTAAATAGAGAAGATGAAACACCTTAGCTTTTGTTCTTCTCTTATTAACATTTGGACTGTGTTTGTACTACATACAGTAACACAACTAAGCTAGCAAACCAAAGGTTACGTTAAGCTTTCAAACCAGAGGTTATACTAAGCTTGCAAACCAAAGCTTATACTAAGCTACTAAGCTTGCAGACGAAAGTATACTCTTTTCCCACAAGCACTTTTAAAAAATTACTGGCTTTCTGCAGTATTCTACATTTTATGCATATCAATTAGTTATTTGATAATTTCCAAAGAATTCTTGCGCAGGCACATGCTTAAACTTACCAACTATATTACAAGTCATAGATTCTGAACTACGTCAGTGCAGTATGGGAATTCGATAACATATGTGTGGCCAAATGAGACATTTATTCCATCCTCGGATGATTTGCAGCTGCGCTCGTTGCTATCGATCTTGATAATGTTCTCAATAGGAATATATGAAGCGCCACATAGAGCAATTTAGTATAATAATTGACAATCACTCAAGGCTTAAAATATATAGATATATTATGTCTAATGCATCAAATGAATTTCAATAATGAAGTTTTTGAAGTATCCAAATTAATTTTAGAAACTCCCATCAGAAGTATTCTTTCAATCTGTAAACTTTCTGTCTAAAGCCCAAAAACTAACGCTTTCAGCTAAGATTGGGATATCGCGAGTTCGATTCCCAGTAAAGAAAAATTCGTTTTAATAACAAGAGAGTGAAGTAACTGCTGGGTGGGAATGAAAGGACAATGTCCTTAGCGCACGCCTGACACTCGAAGCAATTTAGCATTCCTAAAGGATATTCATAATTTGCGAATTAAAACATCGTTTCTTTAACTGCGAGGGTCGTGTTCAGGTAAGAGAGGAATCGCAATTTCCCCAAAACAGTAAGTCCCGTATACGCAGGTGCGGGAATAGAATAACATTTTTTTTCGGGGGGGGGGGGAGTCATATTTAAGACTCAGATACAGAAATTTTCTTGCACTTTTGTGGCTTGGGGGGTCAAAAAAATCGCCAAATTGGTTGGGAACAAGGCGATTGGGACTAACAGTATCTTTATGGCGCGAGCACCTTATAACTTTAATTTAAATGTAAAATTATAACTAATAGTGGAGCATCGTTTATACGATGCCGAAGAGACTTATAAACGATACCGCCGTATAATCGGTTTACCCATCCGGCTAGATCCATGAATGGAGGCAATTCACCGCTAGAGGGATTCATGAACGATCACCGTTGTCACGTGATATCCGCTCTTTGTTTACTAAGGTTTTCAATTGAATTCTACGTGGAGTACACTAGGCAAAATTAGTTATCTTAAAATTAATTAGACTATTTTCACAGCTTTTCTGATTATAACCCATTATTTGCATGTAATTTAATCATTATTTAAGAAATTTATTTATTATTACAATAGTTATAGTGTTTTATTTAGTGTTAATTTTATGTAATGTAGAAGAACTTTATTTAGGACTAGTTTTTATTAGATTTGTCGAACTCGAAGCAAAACGATGCTACGGCTTCCTTTGTTTACATTGCTTTAATCACTGCCACGTGACCAATGACGCTGCTTGAATTGCCTCCATTGGGATAACCGAAATGCAGTATAAATGCAGTATCGTGTAAAAACCGTCATATAACCAATGATCTTAAAATTTTATTAATTTCTTAGAATTTCTTCCACATTACAAAACGATGTCGATATTTTAGGAGGGTCGTCATGACCCTATGACCCTCCCCTTGTATCGGCCCCTGCGTATCCGAAGTATACTTTTGTTAAACTAAGTATTTTAAATCATCATCCAGTGTTATAAAATTCAGTATTATACAAATAAAATATTGTAGCAAGGGTATCGCAAAGGTGTTTACTTTAATTTATTTTTTAGAAGGTCGCAACATTCAAAAGGTTGAGAATAGATGGGTTAAAATAATCCCTTCAAAAAAGATCTTTGCTTTTAAGGCACCTTCCAATTATACGTAAAAGAAATTATTTATTTTTTAATTGATAACAAGGTATCATGAAAATACACAGAATGACACCTACCATTAATATGATGGACATCAAACCACGTTTCATTATCAGACATTTTTCTTTTCTTTTATATTTATGGAAATTTAAATGTCAATGATGAATCTTCTAATATTTAGACCCATTTTTATCACATCCATGAGTAAGAAAACAGTTTATAAAAGATTAAAACATAGAAGACAACTCATCCCAGAATCCTATTCTTAAATTAATTTCATGCACGTTAAAAAAGCAGTATAGATTTACATCTTTTATTTATGAAATTATGTTTTGAGATCTCAAAGAAACTTATTCAAATATTTATGCCCTAGATTCAGTATTATATCAAGCTTTTATTTTTCCCTCTTGTGATAATACTCTGACATCTTGAGGAAAATGTCCTTGTTCTGATTTATAGAAATAGGCCTAGATACTTAATAAAAACAAAAACAGCATGATTAAAATATTTTTTTGAAGAGAGAGAGGGCGTAAACAATTAAAAGGAAAATATCCATTTGGTTCTTCTGAAATCGCTTTTGACTCAATGCTGAATTTCCGCAATTCTCTTCCCTGGACAATTCACCGTGACGGATGATTACTATTTTAAAGACTTTAAAGTAAATAATAACAATTTGAGCTACACAATAGAATTTAAATGTATTTAATTCGCGAATAAGGAATGAGAGCTATCGCAAACAAAAGAGTTAATTAGCGGATTTTGATTTCGTTTAAGAAATTGTATCTTTTCATGCAACGAATAATTTCAAAGTAGTAAATTACGTCCCAGGAAAAAGCTAGACTCGTAAACTTAGACTGTGGAATAAAACTAAGTCGTCAAGTTTATTGCGATACTAAAAACTGGTTTCTCTTTTATCAAAACAAAGATAAGTCTTAAGATTTTTCTTTATCATTTTAAAATTCTGTCGCAATCAGCGATAAAACCATTTCCTTGTTTTCCTTTGTGAAATGAAATAAATGTTGAAATAATTAAAGTTGTCCTGAAATATTCACCGAAATGATATTTATAAACATTTTTAACGGACCTTCTAATCTGAAAGTGAAAATAACAAGGATCTTTAAAATTTCATTCCCCTTTCCCCTACATCCTTCTGAAGATTGTAGAACAGCTGGAAAGTTATGTGAACTTTAAAAAAAACACACTCAAGATCCTATTCCTTCAATCTTTCGAAACCTGCGAAAGCCTGAAATTTTACAATTTTATCCGCTGATGATCAGGCATGTATATTTTTTACTTATTCTATATAGTAGATAGCTTATGGGGAGAAACTTATTAAGGATTTTTAACCTACAAAACAAGTTTGAAGACATCCTCCGTTTTAAATTTAACTGCAAAAAAAAAAAAAAAAAAAAACGGAACTTTTGGAACTGTCACACCCGTTTAAACCAAAGATCTGGAGCGGAGCATGGAGCAAGAGCGGGGAGAAGTGGAGAAAGAGCGTGGAGCGGTGAAGCAAGAGCGTGGAGCAGTAGAGCAACGAAATTTTGTTCAAAATTTGTTGCTCTCCACTGTCCCGTTTTTTTTTTTTTTTTTTTTTATTTTGTTTTTATTCTCTTAAAGATCTTTCTTAACACAAAATGAGTTTATTTCTTTCTTTATTCATTATTTCTTTTATTATTTATGTATTTATTTTTCAAATTTGTGTTTCAAGTTATTACACAATGCATATTTGATGGTTGTAATAATATTGAAATGTTTATATAACTTCCTTCCTTAGTATTTTTTGTTATTTTAACATTTTTGTCTCGAATACTTTCTTTAATTATAATAAATATTGTTTTATTATTAAATAAACAAAAATAAAGAAATCAAATAAAACAAAGCAATAAATAATATGATTCCCATTAAAAACCACTCGGAACACGGAGCGGGTACACAGAATTTGGAGCGAAGCGACTCCTAAAAGTGACTGATCTAATTCCCTGGTTTAAACATAAAACTAACGCACAGTTGAACTGCACAACTCAAAAAAGCATGTTTGTGATTTTTGCTTTCGTTTTCTTATCTCCAATACGGGACATTCTCGAAAACATGAAGCATCCTGTTCTCAAAAACAGAACTGCCGTCGTAGCCTTGAAATTTGATTCAATTTTATGATCAAATCAATATATACTTTTCTAGTTTTATTTTGGCTACAGAGCCTTATTAACTAAAGAAAGAAAAGTAATTGAAAAAACTGAGGAAAACATTTATCTTCCTCAACGCATGAACGCCGACGAACGACATACGTTAAACCAGCTCGTGTCAGGCGTGCTATCTAATCAGTATCGAACATTATCGGCCCGGCGAAGCGTGTTATTGACAAGATAATTACAAAGCTGCCCTGTCCCCATGATTTCATCACTTGGATTTAACGGGGCGTGAAAGAAACCAGATACCCATAAATGAAATAGGCGGTATTTGCCATCTGAAATTGAATATCTTGAATAAAATAAGCTAGAGAAAACGTATGTCGTTCAAAATCATAATGATAACCTCTCTCCAGGCTGATGTGTATTTCTGTTCTTCAGGCAATTCATACTTTTAGATACAATTTATTTAGCTGTACACCGTTTGTTGCCTAATATGAAGCTAACCACTATTGCAGCACTTTTACAACGAAGAAGTACGTTTAGTGTTTTAGAAAAGACTATTATTTATTATTTTTTTATTTATTATTATTTACTTCCTTAATTCGTTATAGTATTTTTTTCTTACTACCTTGTCAACATAAGCATAGCAAACAGATGCGTATATTTATATTGGCATGCTTGAAACCCCCTCTAACCCGCCTATTCCTTTTCTTGAGTAGCATCGGATTACTATAAACGTCGCATTAAAAAAAAGGGGTGGGGGTCAAATAACCATGTGATTGGATTGCCACAAAAGCGTGCGTTCAACACACATTGTGTAACACCAATTTTATTTTTGCTTCCATTTTTAATTATATCTTAGGGTGCTTTCATACCAGGGCTCGGAAATTATATTGCCCGACATGACCGGGGCATGTAAAAAATCCGAATCAATCTTCTATCCTTACATGCCATGCAGGGCATGTAATTTTTTAATCAAATATTTTTTTCCAAAACTTTATTATTTCGTATTTTATTTAAAAATTACCGCATCCTCACCGGAGCTCAAAATTGATTTTGTTGAAGGACATGCATGTCAACAATAAAATTGGTAATACAATTTAAATTTTGTAAATTTTGACTTCTAAAGACTTATTATGTGATATTTTATTTGTGATGTAATCTTTTAATGAGTTAGATTAACGTTAAAATAATTCTTGATTCAGATACAAAGCTGTTAATTTTAATTTTTTTTTCTGATTAATGCTATACGACAGACTCAAATGTTTTTATTAATGTGCAATAAAACAACTTCTGGTCATGTAAAAAAATTTTCCGGCATGTACTTTTTAGACAAACATGCAAGGCAGGGCATCTAAAATTTTGAAGATTTTTCGAGCTCTGTTTCATACCAAAGTCGACAAGGACAAAAGGAACTTGTATTTTCTTACCTACGCAAGCGCAAGACATATATTCGCCTTCAAAAATATGCTCTGCGGTTGCGCAGATGAGATAAAATAATTTTTTTGTCTTTAGGGAGAAAGCACCCTTACTTATAAGTGATAAAAATTTATTAGTAAAATTACATTGAAAATGTTACATAATTATTATAATGGTTGAGTTACATATTTTTAAAGTCGCGTCACAAGGATTATGTTTTATGTTGAGTCGTATGCGTCGAGTTTCCGTATTTATCTTTCGGAATAAGTGGTCTCGTAAAAAACGATCGATCCAGGTTCTACTCTATATACATATACGAGTATTATACTTGTATATATTAGGGACGTGGAGCAACAAGATTTTTGAATTGCTCCTCTCCGGCTTCTGAATACTTCCTCCAACTTTGCATCAGCTCCGCTGCGTGCTCCGTAGAGGATTATCAGGAATCATATTATTTATTCAATTTAATAATTTCATGTTGATAATAGCAGCAAATTAAAATTTATTTCTAAACAATTTATTTTGCAGATAAAATATCATCTTTCAATTTTTGTCGTTGTTCACTTAAAGCTAATTTTAAAGCGAAAAAGCGTCGTTTCCAAACTTGTTATGAAATTCTAATGAAAAACGAAATTTTGTGCGGAGAAGTACTAAACTTCCGTGCTCGGCTCCACTCCATATTTTTATATATATTTAATATATATACACACCCGCATGTATAGCAATCTCTCATTTATGCCCCTTTCTCAGCAGTACATCGGTTTACATTGGATCCCTAACAAAAGTATGTAAAAATTAAAGTAACATAGCTTATACCTTTTATTTATGCTTCAATTTCAGAGGCATTTCTCAGTTGTTAGTCGGTACATTTTTTACTCTGTACTTCTATACAAAATACAAATGTTTCAGCTTTAACGTATATGTCTCTGGGAAGCCCCGAAATTGAAGAATGTCAACAGTCTCCAATTTCGGACTTTCACAGTAGCATACAATATATACAGAACATACAGAAAGAAAAGAAACTATAACAATTATTATGTTCCAATGGTTTGTTTTTAACCAAATTTAGATACCTCAAAAAAAGATCTACACTAAGCGAATTCTACATCAACGTCACTTACTTCGACGGATGAAACAAATCTCTTACGAAATTCAATTATTTCTTCAAACATTTTTCGAAGGAATCACGGGACGATAAATACTTTTGAAACAAACTTCACATCTCAGTAGAAAATATACAACTAAATCTTTCGCAGATGTATCACAGATACAGCAATTCTACCTTTAGCACTTTCTTCTGATACGTAAATAAAAATGTCCTATATCCCCTCACAGCCTATCAACGGTTGCGAAGATCTCAAAACATCAAAACACCGACTTACTTCTCGGAAAGCCAAAAGCCCGCCTATTGATTAGTGTTCTACGCAAAAATGGCAAGAAAACAAAGAACTACATCTCGGTTAATGTAAGGGGTAAGAAAAAGATTATTACCCAGCATGGGGAAATAAGTCGGTAAGCAATTCTTTCGTGAGGATTAAAGTAAAGAACTATCGCTAATTGCTTTTCTGGTCATTGCTCAGTTCTATTTTATGGCTGATGCTCATTGGAAGCCCAGGGATCAACTATTCTATTTGTGAATATATTCTAAGCAGCAAATGGTTAAAATCTTATTGATTTTACCATTTTCTCTTTAGATCCCCAATTCAAGCTCATTTCAAAAATGTCTATCTCTGGAATACTAAGAAAATTATAAGTATGAAACATGGGTGCTGGTGTGCAGTTTCAAACTTTCTGAGATGCAAGAAAAACGGAAAACGTCATGGAGAGGGGGAAAAAGCACATTTACGGCAAAACTGGAGGGAAAATAGAGAATGCAATGGAGGGAAAAAATTGGCAAATGTAATGGAAAAAAAACATTGGCAAATGCAATACGGGGAAAACATTGGCAAATGCAACGGAGGGAAAACATTGGTGAATGCAACGGACAACGGGCCCTAATTATAGAAAATATAACGCACCTGTGCAAGCTCACTTATTTCCATAAAATTAATTGCACTCATGGAACAAATGATATTCAATGAGAGCTTGATCAGCAATAATGAGTTAAAGGGATAAGTTTAATTATTCCAATGATAATATTTAATTTTTAAAAAATTTTAAGTTGCTACACATAAAACTTCTATAATAACCTAGAGAAGCCAGTGGTGTAGTTAAGGGGGTACGCAGGGGACGCCGTCCCCCAACCAATTTATTTGAATACAAGCGTCCTCCCAATTTTTTTACATTTCAACATAAGCGTCCTCCCACTTTTGATTTCAATTGCTTATTCCTGGTATGTATAAGCGTCCCCCCAACTTTTTTTTCAGGACTACACCCATGAGAGAAGCTTCTTGTAAAATATACCTTATATGTACTGAGAATTCTTCTAAACATTTATTGTTCTTTGGTTTCATATTGTATTTTTTTTCTAAACTTGGATAAGTATATGATATAATGATCAATTTTGTTTAAAGGCTGCTCAAATCCTTTTATAAATGCTTCAATAAAATTCGAATGAGTAAAATTCGAACAGCAATGTCTTTCAATTCAACAATAATGAAATTCCGTTAAATATTTATCTATATTCTATAGTATCAAATTGTATAAAAACTTTGTACAGATATTTTTAAATATGTAATATTGTTTAGACAATTTCATGTTTTTTTTTTTTTTGGTTCAAGTTATGCCTGCAAGGAAATGACCCCCACCCCCGCCTCCCAACATTTTGGAATTACGGCATAGCAGATTTATATTTTTACGCGACACGAAACTTTGAAAATGCCGAAGAATTAGCAAAAGCAACTTACCACTTTGTGCACACAGCCATCGAAATTATCTTTTTAAACGAATTTTGAATTAAAAAGTTCAGCAGAGATCAAGGATTTTGAGCGGAGCGTGGAGCAAAAAACGCAGTGCAGTGGGGAGCATCAAGAAGCGGAGCCGGATCAAAAAAAAATTGTTGCGCTCCATTGCTTCTTTTTTTAATTTAACTGCTAAAGTTAAAAATAAATGAATGATTACCGAGAAATAAAATACCGAGGAGGGAGGGGTGCTTTTTTTTGCAACACAATGCATTCTATTTACTAATAAAGAAATAACCATAAGTAACTTTTTCAAATTTTTTATATACGCATTTGTTAAATATGTATTGAATAAAAAAAAGAAATACGTTTCCTATGAAAACTTTTCAAAGCACGGAACGGAGCTGGAGAAGTACTTATAAGAAGAAGTACTTACCCGAAAAAGGACCTCGAAGTCGGAGTGGAGCAACTCAGAAAAAAACAAAAAAAAAAAAAATGGCTGCTCCAGATCCCTGGTACACATAACACTTTTATCTCACAACCTAACTTTTTAGACTGAAACTAAACTTCTAGACTCTTGATTTCATAATTAACGTCTGTTTTTTCATGTTCTTAAAAACCATTCATTTTGCGTAATGTAATTTTTGTAACGAAAGAGTGAAAAAAAGCATCCACAACCCATTAACATTTATTTACTTTGGAAATTCTACACACGCCTAAAGATTTTTTTATATATTATGTGAAAAAGCGTGGAAATAGGTAAATTCAGAATGACAAAATCATATAAATATGAAAACATAGCTTACCGATGTGTTCGAAAGCAAGTCCCTGCATTCACTCGTTCCATTCTGAAAAAAATGCAATAAGTTTGTTTAAGAAAGTTAAATTATGTTTGATTTTTATGTATAAAAAAAGTAGTTTATGTAACAACTTTTCCTTCAAAATTAAATAAGTAAGTTAAAAGTGCATTTCGTTGTCAAATGTTTTAAAAATTGCAACCAGGTAGCAGAAATCACGCAGCACGGCAGCGAGTGCTGCAGATTTATCTTGAAGCTTGCAGATTAATTAGCCACCTAACATTTTTTTTTAAATTAGACTTAATATTAGATCAGTTCAATTTTAGATTTTATTAATTTATTTACAAACTGAATAATTATAATTTTTATTTATTATCTGCATGTATTATTGTTATATGTCCACTATTTTACAATGCATCGTTTGCTATTTTTGATGATTGTAAATTTGGTTAACCATCATTTGGTGCCGCAGATAAATTTGGCTTCTGAAACTTGTGCTGCAGATTGGTATAGAAAATTCTGCTACTGGACCAGTGAAATAAAAAAATTCATTATCTTTTAACTTAACGTTACGTTGCCAAATTTTACACATAACAATTCGTCAGATAGGGTTGGTTAACTGTGAGTGTAATGTTTCATTTAACAAATGCCGAACCATTGACCATATGTGTCGTTATAGTCTGTGTAATTAAAAATCGGCGTGTCAAGGTCACACAACTCTACCCTTTTCCCTTCTAGTCGCCCATAGTTTCCGTGTTATTAACTTATCCCCTACGTTGGTTTGGCGAATATGCTAAGTAAGTTTGTTGTTTTTGTTAGAATAATAATAGAGGGATTCAAATCTGATTTATTTCTCAATAACAAAAATAGATTGCCCCCCCCCCCCCCCGTCAGAGAATTCTAATACTTTAAACCAATCTAAATCGTATTCTAATATTTTGATGTGTTTCAGAAAGCTATTGTATACCTAATTTATTGTATTTTATACTTTGTAAATGTTAAAAATCTTATCTAAACATTCCATATTTAATTTGTGAGAAATTTAACTGTATTTACTTAGCATCAAAAATAAATAAATATAAAATAAATTCTTTCTTATTACTTTTTACAAATTATTCGAAAATTTTAAATCGGAGGTGTGGTAATGAAATTGCCTTAAAAGCAGTGCAAACAAAAGTCTGGTGCTGTTATCTTTCTCGCAGTTGCCATGGTAACGAAGCAGGAAACGCGACCTTGATGCACCTATTTTAATTACAGAGACTATAGGCTATGTCAGTGGTTTCCAACCTTTTTTTCTTTGCGAACCCCTTCCAAGATCCGAAAGAAAATGGCGAACCCCCTTAATGTGTAACGTGCAACAAAATATAAAATTTCTTTGTATATTTTATTTTCCATATTGCACAATAGTTCGTATCAAGAAATAAATATATAATTGCAAAATATCTTAAATCTAAATAAATACAGAAATTACCTTTTATTATTTCTTCTTTTTGATTAATTAATAGGGCACTGAAAATATGTATTCACGAAAAATATCGTTAAAAACTATTTTCCCCATAGTGCGAAAAAGTTATGGAATGGTGTGAGAAATGTACGTACAAATTTTTGAATTAAAAAAAAAAAATCATATCTCCGACGTTTTCTTCGTGCTAACGAGAAAAAATAAAGAGAAACAAAAGTTTAAATTTTAAAATAAATCACAATGAATAACTTTCGACACCACTTTGAGGTTAAAATTTTCGGTATTATGTAGCAGTTAAAATATGTACATTTCAAATTTTGTACGAATGCTTCCTATGTCAGCCCGCAGCTGCATTATCATTGAAAACAATTTATTTAAAAAGATAATTTTTGCACTCCATCCTAATACGTATGTAAATTTTTTGCTTCATCTCTTCCTTTACGTCAGCAATTAAAAATTCCGCCATTGGAATATTATTCTCACGAACCCCCCTATCTACACCCCGCGAACCCCTAGGGGTTCGCGGGGTGTAGATTCAAATATATTCCAGTCAATTACATATGTGGGAACTTGTTTTGAGGGATTCTTAAGTGAATTTAAAAATTTTAAAGAAAAAAAGTAATCTTCATATCTGTGAGTTTTAGCGTTAATCTTTGTCTTAAAAGACTGCAATGGCAGCGTAAAAATTTAGAAGTAAGCAAAACATTTTATGCATTTGACTGACTTTTTTTTAAAAATATAGACATTATTTCCTCATTGCCATTGGCGGACGAAGTAACTTTAAAGTATCGGTACTCAAGTTCTAAGATATTTATATATACATGTGTGTGTGTGTTTTCTTCTGAAATATGAATTTGAAGAAAAAATAGATGCATGTTCTGATTTTAAACACCAAACATTCTACTTCTGGGATTACGCACAAATGATGTCACACTTTTTTCGATATATTTACCCCTCTCCCTTTGTCACAATTCATCATACCCCGTGATTGATGAATCCAAGTATGTGTGTGTATTTTTAAAAAATTCGCATATTTGTAAAAAAATTACGTGATTTGGCTATTATGTGCATGGTTAAACGTTCAGTCTAAAATTTTTTGAAGAGTGACACCCCTGCATGTATATACAAAACGAACTTAAAGCTATCTGCTGGAGCTTTTGCGATATCATTTACTTCAGAAAAATATTTCAGTTCAAAAGTGCCATTTGCTTTAAATATGGCAAGGGAGGGGTGTAATTAGAGTGACATGTGACCCTTTGTCACATGTCACTCTATATTAAATAAGCATACATACTTGTAGTTCAGAAACAAAGCCCTTCATTATAGATCGAGTTTCTAATTTTATTTTTGAGCTTTAAATGACATTTGTGAGCTTAATAATAATATTGATTACACGTGTACTTAATTTTTAACCGACTTCACAAAGGAAGGAGGTTATACATTCATATGGTATGTATGTCGTTTTTTTTTATATAATGAGGTGATTATTTACAACATAAAAGATGATTGGTATAGAACGGTAAAATATATTAATTTGTCGAATTCTGAAAAAATGACCTGCGCAACTTTATCTTAAAAGGGTGAATGCCTAAGAAAATTTCCTTTTAAACTTTTAACAAGAAGTAAATTCAAACCTTAATCAACATCGGCGTTTACGATACAAAATGATTAACGAAACTTCAATCTCAAATTATGCAAATCAAAAAAACTTTTAAAATAAATTTAATTTGCTGATTGTAAATGTTTTTTAGAAACGAAAATGTGTGATGTCACACTTCTTGTTACTCCTCCTCCCCTTGTCACAAACTGTCACCATTCCTTGAACCCCCCTCCCCCCTCGAGGCGTGACGTCATTTATGAATGACCCCTAAGGTCCTAGCAAACAACATCTTAGCTAGTGGTTTTTACTTATTTTGTATACGATTAGTCTTCTTCATAAACAATAGCCTCTCGCTTATACGTCCACCTCTTGCATATGTCTCTCTCAGTTGTAAGTCGATTTTAAAATACATAAGCATATAAAAAATAATGTAATTTAATTTTCATTTATGCTTCAGTTTCAGAAGCATTTTCAGTTATGAGCTGTGAAATGTTTGCTGCATTTTCTCTCTTTTTTCTGTAAATCGCTTATAGAAATGAACAGTGTCTTATCTGCAAAATGGACATTTTTCAAGAGAGGAGTTTGAACGTTTTAAAATTGGTTTTATTTAATTAGCTTATTTGTTTCAATGATTATTATAATCGATTTTGTTCAGAAAATAGTGATTGTTCAAGTTTTCTCTCACATGATGGATGTTATTGATGTCAAAAAAAATTAGAAATAACTATAAAAAGTACTTATTGCAGTATTGCACCAAAAAAATAAAGTTGGCCTCTAGCCTTAATTTTTGAACATTTACTTACGGCAGCATTCCCAATATAAAGAGCGCCAAAATCTGAACATTTTGATATAAAAACCAAAAAAAAACGATTTTTTTCAGATATGACACTTTATTTCTATAAGCGAAATTTTAAGCACCTCTCTTTCTTTTCTTTTTAAATAAAATCTTACTGATGTGCCTGCTGCAAAGCAAGGGGCTGTGAATGAAATTGAAAAAGGTATTTTAAATAATATGAAGAAAAAAAAACCATGATCTTTTGTTTAAAAGTTAAAAAACATGCAATTTATTTAAATTTGATTCTTTTGTTCTTTATTTGTGCTTGATTTTGCTTCTTTATTTGTGTTAGCATCGTTTTTGGCTTGGAAATTAAGACATATTAATTCATTAAGGTTGAATTGATATTATTTCTGCATCTTTTTTACTATTTATTTACTTTTGAAACTTATTTGATAAAAAAATTAAAATTATCAATATATCTGCTTCACTTATGTTTTTTTTTTTTTTTTTTGAGTGATTCATTGCGCTCACGCATCAATGAGTGATTGCTGTATTTGAAGGGAAAATATATGCAACAGTAAATCTGACGAAGCTAATCAGATTGGAAAACACAATTCTTTAAATGTTAAGAACATGGAAGTCCTGCATAACATCGCTTTAACAAAAATAAGGATCTTTGAAAAAATAACATATTTATCTGCAAAAAAAAAAAGCCTACCTTTTTTTAAGTGAAATAATTCTATAAGACATTTGAACTAACAGAAAGAGTTTGTTCTGTTTACTCACTTGATGTAGCCCCAGAACTTCATTACAGGTTGTCTGGTCCATATCGAAACATGCCTGGAAGAATATCAAATGTATTAGTAATAAAAATGTAAATACTTAATAAACTCAAATTAAATGAAATTCGCAGACATCGGAATGTCGCTTTTGTCCGGTGGATAAGGATTCCACGAATAAATTCACTCGAGTACCGCAGCACCTTTTCTTTCATATAACTAGCGCTCCAAATGATATTTTTGTATTTTGAAAATATGGGCCGGATAAAGCGAAGGCCGCGGTTAATCCGGAGCTGGTTAAGAGAGGTTCTGCTGTACTTTTATATTTTCGTATGATTAGCCGACGTCGTCAACCCAGCAAATACTGTTAAATAACATAAAGCAAAAGTATTTTAAACACGATTTTAACTGTGCAGTAAAAATTGTACGTAATATTGATTATATTAGACTGAATTATATAGAAGAAAAAATTTGGAATTACATTTAAATGCTAATTGAATTATTTGTTACTGACCAGCTTCTCCTGCGAATTTAATAGGCAAGAATTTTAACGCAAATTTACTTTTTAATTTAGTACCTTAAAGATTGACTGCTACAATTGGTTCAGAGCAATAGAATTTTATTTGAGGTAGCAGGGGCTCAGCGAGAGGGAGGGGGAAGGGGGTAACCTCCTACCAAAATTCTTGACATTAAGCCATATTTCCAATACTAATATGGTAATACACGCATGTGAGGACTTTTATGAACCGACCAATCCCTCCCAGGAGAGAACTTCGGCTGCTTTAAGTGTAAGACAATATAGGAATTTTAGAAAATGAAGTATTTATTAGAAAGTTAAGAAACCATTCCTCTTTCGGGTGAGCAGTTACAAGCCTTTTCCTTCAAGAGTAATGAATCACTGCTTGATTTCCAAGCAAAAATTTAATACATAAATGATCCGAAGAAATTCTAAAGAAAACATCATTTTAATTTAAAACGATATAATTAGTCGCGAAGTAAATTAATCATAATGTCTGAACTATAAACTCAAGCGAAGATGTAAGAAAACTGCTTTTCGTGGGGAAAGCAAAAAAGGTATGTTGTACTTCTGCGAAGCAAAATACTTCGCTTCGTGCTCAAATTTGTACTTTTTTGGCAATTAACTACGAAACCTATACTAAATCAGTTCTTTAACTTACGAGATGTTGAATGACAAAGTGTTTAGTTCAGTTTAGAGGCCTGACAGTACACAGAACTCAAAGGACATTTGCTTCTTTGTACGCGGGTGTTTGAAACGCTATTTGTAAATAAAATTAAAAAAAAAAGTAAATGTCTTATACTTGCAATAAATTGAAATCATGAAAAATTCTCAATATACATCAATAACTTGATAAAAATTTTAGTAACGCAGATATCAGAAGTATGCAAATATAAATGAACTTTTATTTTCTACCTCAATAGAAGCATAAATGTGTAATTATTTGTGCAATGTCTAGTTTCGCAATTTTATTTTTTTACAATAATTACGAACAAGAAAAAGAAAAGTTTTAAAACGTGGCAAAGCACATATTTGTTTGATTCAAATAAAAATAACTACTTTTGCACAAAAAAAAAAAAATCAAATGTCTTTCGAAATTATTCTGATTATGATATATGCCTATTTTATGATAATATTTTTCTCCCCTTATCTTTCAACAGTAGAAAATCTTTTTTTCATTCATATGATATTCCTAAAAATAGGCATAATTTTTCAGGTAATACGGTTTTAAAAACCTTAAAAGAATCGACACTGAATATAGAAAAGGTATTATAGTCACAACCTTGAGCACCCGGAGAAAACTCGCGAAGTCATTTGAGACGTCAAACGAGGCCGCGCCTCATTTTAAATGAAGTGCTTTATTTAAATCTCTCTAGTTTAAAAAATATTTCAAGCAGATCATTTTTTCTTTCTGGAATATTGTTTTTTATGTTCCTATTAACGATTTCAGTAGTTTCTGTTCAAGTTCGTGATTGAAGTTTATAATCCCATTCTCTCAGCTTGGAGTCATTTTGAAAGGTTACGCTTATATAAGAGGAGTTGAATAAAGTAATATTTTAAATACTTAACGAATTCTTATTATTTTAGAAATAGGTAGTTAACACTTGGAGGACATTGGAGCCACGACAGATTTAACGTGCACCAACTCCCTTTAACATACACGGTCCCAAAACAACCAGCCGCGAGAGGTTGTCACCCTCCCAAACCACTGGCCTCAGTCAATGTAGCTTCACTTTCGGTGTTCTGCGGGAACCGAGCTTCTACCGCCCGGTTCACTGTGGGACGTTTGCAACTCATTGCATAACGATATTAAATATATTTAATTTAAACAAAAGTTTTGCATATTCGTAAAGTTTCAAATTTATTTTTGTGAGAGTATTTTCACTGAAACCAAAGCGACAATTCCTTAATAGTTGAAAGGTTTAACGAAACAAGATGGTGAAGACGCCGCCTTCACTCGAGTAAAATTTGGAGATGTCTCACGACGACGCAAAATCCTAATGACTTCCGCCCCATTTAACCAAAACCCTATATTCGCCGAACGTAAATTATATTCATGAAACAAACATAGAAATAAAATTGTGTGTA
This sequence comes from Octonoba sinensis, assembly GCA_038502835.1. Classification (NCBI taxonomy): domain Eukaryota; kingdom Metazoa; phylum Arthropoda; class Arachnida; order Araneae; family Uloboridae; genus Octonoba; species Octonoba sinensis. The sequence continues at coordinate 71,989,143 of CM076604.1, forward strand.
AACCTTCTGTTTAACAGTTGATCCGTAAAAGCCAATATTTTTCCCCACTAAAAAAATTAAAACTGCTGAAAAAGAATTTTTTTCTACTAGAGGAAAAAAAACGACTGTATGTAAAAAAAGCTTAATTAATGACATGAAAACTTGATTATTACAAGCAAAACTTCGTGCACGCAAAGAAAAAAAAATCAAAATTTAATTAAGCTGAATGACGTAAAATAAGGAAAAACTTCTCTCTTAGGTAGAAAACCCATAAAATATTCAGTTCAACGGCGTAAACCGGAGAAAACGGAAAAACCTCTAGCACCAGAAAGTAATGTTTTTATGAACATATTAAAAACGAAGTTAAAGAATTATGTCCAATACACGAAACGCTGTCTGAACTAATCGTTTAATGCTGCAGCGACAAGAAGCGAACACGAATCATTTTTGCTCCAGTTCTTTCAAATTACCATTTTAGAATGGAATCAACCGCTGCTTCACTTCCTCTTAAAAGCTAAAAATGACAGAATATTGCTAAGGTACACTTCTTAGAATGGGGGCCTCCAGTAATATACGTATGATCATTTTGCACTACTAAAATAAAAGTTATTTCGAATATTCGAATATTCATTCAAATTTGTGCAGACATGAAAATTAACGATATACAATATTTAGAAGTGGAAACAGTATTTTCAATTAACTTTTAGAAAATTCAAAAATAATAATTAGTTTTTTGTTAAATATTGTACCTGCGTTAATTTTCCTCCTTAATTAACTTGCAATATTATTCAACAGTTTAAATTAATCACTCCGGCCCAGAATTTTTTAATTGGGAAGATAAAATTGTTATGAGTCGTTAGATATGCTACAATCTACTTCTGCCAATTACCGAGCTAATTAAAAGTGTTCTAATAGTAAGACACCAGGCTATAGTTAAGCAAAAAGTGAAAATATATTTTACGTATAGTTTACTATTTTGAAAAAACCATCTTGAAAAAAAAAATTGTGCATGAAAATATAAACATACACGCATAAGCTTAAGTCATACAGATGCATTTAAATGATATAACCAGCTGAAGAGCAGGAAGGAGGATGTGCTGGATGCTCCTCGTGCAGTGTCCATATTTTCTCCGGATAGACTAATTTCTTGAACGAAAAAATGACTTAAATTGCTCCCTAACATCCACATAGTCCTGATCTTGCTCCCTGCGATTTCTGGCTATTTTCAAAAATTACGAAGATTTTTCCCGAATTGTGATCTTGTCTCAAAGCAGAGGAGGCTGTTTTACAAAATATATTCAAATGGTCTCAACAAACGTAAATTGTTAGAACTATCACAAATTTAAAGGATAAAATTACAAAAGTAGGCAAAGTTTTCCCGTAGAAGAATGATTTTCCTTTTTTTTTTTTTTTGTTTAAATTAGCGATAAATGAAGTAACTTTCAATTAAAATGAAAAGAGAATGAACTTTTGATTTCGAAGGAATGCCGTATCTGCTTCCCCCCTTACCAATCCCTTCTGAGAGGTTTATTCGATTCTTCGGACAAAACTTTTTTTGTTCGAAAGATTTTGACCAGGCATCTAAGGGATCATTCATAAATGAATATGTAATCGTTGATTGCAAATTAAATGTATGCTCATAATAAACGCTGCCAGAATTTAGTTAGTTTTTATAGTTGAGTCACAACGCAACTGTTAATGAAAACATATTGATTTCTTTATCGAGAATTTCCACTTGCAACCTGTCAATTGTATTGGCAACTGCTGCCGCACTGACAATATTAGACAAAGTGGTTACGATGAATAATGGCGATGTAGTTAAAATGTTTGCTTTTCCAGGAATAAAAGCCACTTACAATCCTGATTATTTACTCAAGCGAGTATAAACTAAACTTTGTTCCAAAATTATTTTTAATTGAAAATAAAAAAAGAAAGCACATGGGGGGAGGGGGGACAGCAACAACAAAGCAATTTGAAATCCTTTGTCTTTAAAGTTGCGGTTTTCATTTTCTTTAAACAAGTTTGAACTTCGTAAGAATTACTCTTTTTTCATGCCAAAAATCAAATACCGTGTGAGAAAATTTCAAATCTGTAATACGTCTTGGATATTATAGCTATAGTAAAACCGAAGGCCTAATTAACAGACGATCTCCAGGTCCGTGGACCTGGGAACCATATTTTAAGGGCACCAAATAATGACAATTTGGTATTTAAATCGCAGGTTTTCTTAAAATTTAATGTGTATAAAAGCAAATTTTGTTGTTTATTGAAAAGCGAGGGGACAAAGGGAGGCGGGAACACCAATTTGTTCCAGGACTAGCGTAGGCATGAATGTTTGATTGGTTTTCTAGTACACAACTACTTTAAAAATATACGATTTTCTTGTGACCAGAGCATCAATATTTACCAGGATCTGGGCATCGCTTTGACTGGATTGGGGCGTGGTAAAGCCTCGATTAACCCGAAACTGTTAACAGGAATTCATTTTTGTTGTTTTATACGATATTATTACTTACATGTAAAAGGCATTTAAATTTTAAACCCGAGAAACTATGCATACTAGAAATGTACTTATTTGCCCTCTGCAAAAAACGTACCACTGCGCAGGCTTCCCCAGATCACCTTCTCACCTGCTCGGGACTGTCTACCGAAGATCTTTGAGATAGACCGGGTCTTGTGATTGACTTTTTGAGGTGAATGATTTATTGGACTTAATCTAGCCCTGTTATAAGACCCCGAGGATTAGGAAGAAGAAGAAGAAGAAATGCACTAATTGCTTCATGCTTCTATTTCGCAACAACTTCATTTTTTTAAAAGTGAATTTATAACAAGGAATAGCATATAAATTGAAAACACAAAAAGGGCTGTACATAAATGACATCACACTATTTTTTGCAATACTTTTGGTTCCTCTTCCACCCTTTTAAGTGTGACCCCAAAGGGTCCCACTTCCCCATACCCACTTTGTCACACGTCACGCTTACATAAACATATCGCTCACCCGCAAGAAAAGTGACACAATTCAAAAATGACAACCTCTTGCAAAACAGGATTTATTGTTTCTCCTGATTCCATATTCTTCAATCGAAAAGCGACATAGTGCTTCAAATAAATGCACATTTGCGAAATATGTTTATTATATTTAAGTTGTCTTGCTTAATTTTTATTCGTAAACAAAAGTATAGAAAAAAGGCAGGTGGACGAGGGTTACAGATACGAACGTAATTTATTGAAATCAAAAAGTGAAGGGGTGCTTGCATTATTTTTTTAAGGGGGAGGGGGAATAGTGCTTGTGCTTAAAAAGGGCTACCCCCCCCCCCTCCCTAGCGACTGCACCACTGTATAATGCTTGTTCTTTCGTTTTTCGAAGTGAATTAGGAATTTGAGATTGAGTTTAGAATTTAAATGATAGTTCCGGGGACCCAACCTTCCATGCCGATACAACAGCGTTTCTCAACCGGTGATTCGCGAAGTGTAACAGTGGAGTTCGCGAAAATAATATTGCAACGGCGGAATTTTAAATTGCTAACGTAAAAGAAAATGCGAAATAATAAATTTACATACATATTAGGACGTAGTGTAAAAATGATTTTTTTTAAACAAATGATTTTCCTGATAATGCTAAAAATTGTGGACGGGCATAGGAAGCATTCATACGAAATTTGAAATATTTCTAGTCACCTGATTTCGAAAATTTAAATAACAAAGTGATACCGAAAGATATTCATTAATTCATCATCAAATTTTGAATGTATGTTGCTCTTACATTTCCCACTTTTTCCTTGCTAAGAATAAGTCGAAAATGTGAAAATTTACTACTCACATTTTTTATCTTTGCAAGTAAAGAAACTTGAAATTTTTGAGATGTACGACAGGCCCAACTTTTCAAAATTTTTCAGGGGCGGGGAGGAGAAATGGTACCTATTCAACGCATATTATAGGTAAAAAACAGCAAAATACGCGCACACATATATATAAATGCATTGTGTTTCTAATGGTCGGAGTGGGGAGGCATATGCCCACTACTGATCTGACCCTAAATACACTATATAACGCACAAAATTTGTACTAACAGTACGTTTATTTCATTAATTTAATCCCCCCCCCCCCCCCATCTGAAAATTCTAGTCTAGCAAAAAACACACCCACTTTTTCTTTTATTTTTCTGACGCCGATATTGCGTAATTTTAATGTACAATTTGTTGAGAAATATGTGACTATTTAATTACATGTGAAAGTTCCAGTTTTGGTCAATCTTAATAAACGTAATTTTTAAGAACTTGCTGTCTTTTAGTCTCGCAATAATTTAAAGGGAATATAAAACAAAAATATTACTATTATGGAAAATATTCTATTAACCCTTTTATAAAATCATACTTGAAAGCTTCAAATACATTTCATTCAGTTGAAGCATTTCTAAAGTATTGATCAATTTCAAGGTTGGCTTAAGTTACAGAACAAAATCATTTTCGACGAAAGAATATTTTCCCTGCTTTCTTCAAAAGTGTATCTTTCTTTTCCGTTTTAACCTCTTTGATTAGCAGTAGTTAAAAACACAATGATTCAAACATAAAAAATTTCATATTCTTGGGAGAAAGTCAAGCGAACTGAGATTTGATTTAGAAAAAAACTCACTTCATCTGCATGTGCAGTGGATGCGGTCATTTTCAATCAACCGAATGCACGTCGCGTGGACCCCCAAAACAAGGACAGATTTATTCCACACATGAGCCGTCCGATCGATTGAACACGGGAAAAAGAATCACAGACAGAGGTCAGCGTTCTTGCAGCACGTTTGGGCATTAGCATTCACACCTGACGAAAACACAACTATGCGTCATCGGAAGCAGCGTAAGCACACGCTTTCACGCGTGGAGCTCTCACTTTTCTGAAAGGATAAACAGAAGCTTTAATGCATACGAGCAATGCTCGACGGCATCTGCACCAAACGCCGCTCGGAAAGGTTGTTGGAATAATATAGACTCTTGGCGATTTTATCTTTCCTCGCCAAACGCGATGATGAATGACATTTTTTTAATGTTTTAATTTCGCTCTATTGAATAGTTTGTCTTTTTCTGTCTATCTTTTTTTTTTTTACTTCTGAACGAAATAGAAAAAGTCGGATTAAAAAATTGAGTTTTACCCAAAAATAGTGGGAATGTTATGCTAACTTTCCTCGTATACAGGGGTGTCCGCCCCCATTGAGCAATTGTGCGCCCCAAGGTCGCATCCAGAGGGGAGTGACACAGCCCCTTCCCCGAAATTTTTCTCAATGAGCATATATTCCTCCCTGAAAGTATTCCCGACAGAGGTGTGTCAAAGTCAGGGCCCCCGACCCCCGAAAAACATTTCTGGATACGGCCTTGGTGCGCCCCATAAAACCCTCCAACAATAAAAAAACGATGATTCCCTTAAATCCTCCGGCCCCCTCCCCCAAACTCCCTGAAAATAACCCCCCTAAACTTGAATGGTGCAGTCTGCACCTTGACCCCTCCTTGGTGGGTACCTCTAACTTATCATACACCCACAATCCCCGCCCACCACTAGAACAAGAAAGTGCACTATTTTCAGAAAGTTACTCATCATGTTTTAGCAGACAGAACTTTGTAGATGGAAAAATAGTAGAAAAAAATAAATAAATAATTGATCAAGAAAAACTAATAAGTGGAGTCTCTTTATCATTAAAGCGCTAGGTTTCTCCAGTTGAAATATTCGCAGTGGTGCAAATTTTGTTACATGGGAGAGATTAGATATTTTTTCAGGTATTTAAATAAATGTTATAAATTTTTTAGTAAGTTCGATATAGGTTCAAACCTATTTAATTATCGCTTTCAATTAAAAATAAAAGAATGTAGAAATTGTTTAAATTATACTAATTTTTAATGTGCATTACCCGTCAACATAGCATTCTATTGTTATGATGTAACATAACAATACGTTACATTGATATTGAGTGATTCTTTGTTATAACTAGAATAAACAAAACATTAACGTCAGAAAATTGTCTTTATAGAGAAATTTTCACTTCGTTAGATGGAGAAAATTTTGATCATCTTACATTCCGTTTAAAAATAAGCCGCTGTAGGGAAACTCTACTGTTTACCGTATATTATTTAGCCATTTCAAAACATATTAATTTTATGTTATATTTTAAAATAGAAATTATCAAATCTAACTTGGTCTCTAAAATTTTATTAGGTAAACGCAAAAGTTTTAATCCATTTTTTTTTTTTGAGTAATGAAATTTTAAAAAAAGTTTATATAGACGTGAATACAGGATTCTACTGAGGAAGGAAAATTTCTTTGAGTTTATCATCCTCCGTAAAATTTCTTGTTCTTGTTGTGTTGTTGCTAATGCCACTTGGATATCGCTGGAGCGACCAGGAATTAAGGCAGACAAGGAGTGCCTTCCGTTTTTAATGAGCGCCTCAAGGATGGAAGTACGACTTAGCTCAAGCGCAGTTTATGTATTCGGATGACACCAGATCGCGCTACCACAAATACTCCACCTCCGTTTTTTGGCCTAAAAGTGAAGGGAAGGGAAATCTCCACCCACAGGTATCCTCGGAACTGCCTCAGGACTTCAGGGTCCACGGATTTTACATGCTCGTTTCCTCAGGTGTACAGGTGGGTCTTCAGCGGATCGGGTATCAAACTCTCAACCCTCCGGTCGGAAATCTAAAATCCTAATCACTAGGTTACCACGGCCCTGTAAAATTTCGTTTTGAATATAATCTTTAATAACCCTTGATCCTGGAGGGGGGCTGGCTCTTTGCCCCCATTGCCTTCCCATGGCCCTCATATGGGGGAGGATCGAGGGTTAATAATGAAAAAAGTTGTACAGTTGCTCCGAATTTCAGGAATGCTGATTCTGTTGCAGTTTTAGGTGGAGGATAGAGTTCGAAAGCAGTTTTTTCTTCAGAGTTGGAAAATGGCGAAGTGGATCTTCACTGGGAAGAATTTAAAGGAAAATTAGAGAAAACGGTTAGGGGACCGTTCATAAATGATGTCTCTTTTTTTGCAATATTTTCACCCCCTCCCCCTTTTGTCACAAAATGTCATACTTCATCATACCGCCTACCACCCTTTGTCACATGTCACGCTATATTAAATAAGCATGTATACAGGGTGGGTCAAAAGTAATGACCTGGTTTTGAAGGGTTATAAAACAAAAAACAAAAACAGTTTGAAACTTATAACTTTTTTTATTTTTATCTGTATTTAATTCCATTTTTTATATTAAGTTTTGAATACCACTTCAGCAAGATGGCGGCCTTCAACACCAATACACTGATGCAGTCCATTTCTGAAGTTTTGGGAAACGTTTCTCCACGTTTCAAGGGATATGGCGCATATTTCCTCAATAATTCGGTCCTTCAGCTCTTCTAAAGTATGCGGGTGATGTTTCCAAACTTTCTCCTTCAAATAACCCCACAAAAAAAAAAAAAAAAAACTTAGGGACCGTTACATTACGCGGGATATTGAAATACACACAAAGATGCAGTCTATTCTCTCTGCGGGGAAAAATAGACTGCATCAGTATATTGCTGCAGAAGACCACCATCTAACTGAAGTGATATTCAAAACTCAATGTAAAAAAATGGTATTCAATACAGATCAAAATAAAAAAAGTTTTTGAGTTTCAAATTGTAATAGTTTTTTTTACATAACCCTTCAAAACTGGGTCATTACTCATTACTTTTGCCCCACCCTGTACTTGCAGTTCAGAAACAAAGCACTGCGTTATAGATCGCGTTTCCAATTTTATTTTTGAACTGTTAATGTCATTTGTGAGCATAATAATAATAATGATTACACGTGTACTTAATTTGTATAAAATGAGGTTAGGGTTCACAGCACAAAATATGATTAGTATAGAATAGTATAATATATATTAATTGTTCGAGCTCTCAGAAAATGAATTTTATCTGAAAAGTGTCAATGCCTAAGAAAATTTCCTTTCTTAGGCATTTACACTTTTCAGCATCGGTGTTTACGATACAAAATGACCAATGAAACTTTAAAATCAAATTATGAAAATCAAATGACTTTTTAAATAAATTTAATTTGCTGATTTTAAATGTTTTTAAAGAAACCAAAATGTTTAATGTCACACTTCTTGTTACCTCCTCCCCTTGTCACAATTTCTCGAACCCCCTCCCCCCGAAGCGTGACATCATTTATGAATGACCCCGAGAGGATGACGTCCTTTTAAGAAAAGAGGAGTTTGGACATAGTCGGTTAAGGGGGGTTAAATTTTATTGTATGTTTAACAAAAATATTTTTAACACGTCCTTTCGCGGAGCACTGGAAACTTTTGCGGAGCGCTAAGTACAATTTGAGAAACTCTGCTCTATATACTTAGTACAATGCCAGGTACAATACTATAGGGGAGAGGAGGGTAAGTCCGCAGTGGGGTAAAGAGTCGTTCACAGATGATGTCACGCTTTAAGGGGGGAGGGGGTTCGAGGAATTGTGACAACTTGTGACAAGGGAGGAGAAGGGGTAGCAAGAAGAGTGACGTCACACATTTTGGTTAAAATAAAAGTATTTAAAATCAGAGGATAAAACAATTTTATACGATTTATTTTTATTTTTTCTTCTTTTGTATTCTCATTGATTTCATTTTGCATCAGAAATATCGATGCAGTTTGAGGTTTAAAGTTACTTCTAGTTAAAAGTTTAAATTTAAAAGCAAATCTTCTTGGCATTTACTTTTAAGACAAAACAGCGCGAGTACTTTTTACAGAATTCGAACAATTAATTATTTTTTACTATCCTGTACTTTTTATATTTTCTGTTGTAAATTTTAATTTTGTTTCATACAAATTAAGTACACATATAATCAGTATTGCAGTGGAGTATCGTGTATGCGACGCTGAAGAAACTACCGGAAAAGGTCGTATAAACCAGCGGTGCGCAAACTGGGGGTAGCGAGAAAATTTTGGGGGGTCGCCAAATTCGAAGAAATTCAAATTTATGGAAAATTTACAATTATTACTACTTTTATAAAATTTTATGATGGTTTATAAGTTTGGTGCGCTGTTTTTAGAAGGCGTTATTTCAATCAATGACGTCAAGACTCTTTTAAAAACACCATTTAAGAACAAATCCCAGAAAGAACTTCGATGTAACTTTGTTGACGATTAAACAAAACGTCTGCCGTCAATCCAGGGGTCACGACAAACTTTTACACAAAATAGGGGGTCGCCAATAAAAATAGTTTCAGCATCACTGCTATAAACGATAACGTTGTATAATAGATTTACCCTTATGGCTAGATCCAGGAATTGGGAAATCACTAAAACGTCGTATAAATGTAAACGAAGCATAAAAGATGCTTTACTGTATTGTTATGCTTACAAACGTCAATAAAAGTTCAGGAATAAAACTGAAACGAGGCACTTAGAAGAAAAAAGGTGTAAGTGACAAAATGGAAAATTTGGGGATAAATAGCGCAAATGATAGGGAAAGCACTATTCTATATTGTGGCAAGAGCTGTTAGGGGTAGCCCGAACAGTTGCTGCCCCTCCCCCCCCCCCCCAATATGATTTAGAAAAAAATAGCATTAAAGGCCCCATAAGAACCAAATTTTAAACGCGTTTTTCTCGGAATCGGTTTTTGGTCACTTAAGGGCAGTTCATAAATGACGTCACGCTTTTTCCCCCATATATTTGACCCACTCCTTCCTTTGTCACAATCTGTCACACTTCAGCAGACCCTCCCCCCCCCCTTCGTGCATAATGCATGATGTCACACTTCTGGTTATCCGCTCCCCTCGTCACAATTTCACGAACCTCTCTCCCCCCTCGGAGCGTGACTTCATTTATGAACGACCCCTTACACCCCGTTGCTTCTCACTGCCTTAAATGTGATCCTATAACGCAATGCTTTGTTTCTCAACTGCAAGTCCACATGCTTATATAAGGAGTCATTCATAAATGATGTCACTCTTCGAGGGGGAGGAGGGTAAGAGAAATTGTGACAGTTTGTGACAAGGGGAGGGGAAAGGGTAAGAAGAAGTGTTATTATTTTTAAAATTTGATTTTAAAGTTTTATTCATTTCATTTAGTATGGAAAACACCGCTGATGATAAAGGTTTAAATTTCATTCTAGTTACAAGTTTAAAAGGAAATCTTCTTAGGCATTTACACTTTTAGGATAAAATAGCGCGGGAAATCTTTTCAGAATTTCAGAAAAATGTAACAGCTAGTACTATGAAGTTTTCAGTCAAAAACAGTAATCTAAAATTCGTACAATTATTATTTAAATTTGGTGTCTGAATTTGGTTAAAATTTGGTGATTTTTTTCAAGTTCTTATCTAAACATTTATGCTTAGTTAAAGAATCAACAGTAAAAAAAAAAAAAAATCGAAGTTATTTAAAAATTAATTTGCTTTTCTGATGAGTTAAGGGCTCGAACATTATTACCAAGAAATTTAACATTTTTTTCTTTATTTATACATAGTCTCATTAGTGATTTTTTTCTAAGGTCTTCAGTTCTGCAGGAATTTTGATATTGAAAGCAAAATACGTGTGATTTTTTTACTTTATTTTTATATCACTTTATTTTAATTTTTATATTTATTTATATGAATATTTGAATGTTTTTTACTTAGTATAAATGTCGTTATATTTCTTTATGTAAATAAAAGTTTGTATAAAAGTAAAGGGGAAAAAAAGAGGGGGGGGGGTGGACTGTTCAAAATGCACTTTTTGTTACTACTATTTCAGATTTTCCAAACTCTCTTCCGGAGTTTTCCTGAAATAAAAATCATGAAAACTTAGTGCATCTGGGGGGGGGGGGGACCGGGCCCATGTCCGGGCGGCGCTGGGAAGCGGCAAATTTACCTGCCATGCACAAAAAAAGAGAGAGAGAGAGAGAGAAGAAAAATGAAGAAAATGAAATAAAAAAGAAAACAATATTTAATTAAGAAAATTTAACTTTTGGAAAGAAAGAATGGAAATCCTATTTCAGCGCTCCGATTTGATCATTGATCGGCTATTTTGCTAACGATTAAAAGCGATTAATGTATAAATATTTATTTGTATAAACTGTCGGAAACTTTAAAATTGAATTGTACTGAATATGTTGCGTCGTTGATCAGTCGGCCGGCTCCTATGGCAGGGACGGACTCCTAGGAAAGCAGTTTTAGGGAGCAGCAAATTTTGCAAATGTTAAAATTTTAAACTTAAAAGAGTAAAGTTTTTTTTCCCCTTGTAAAAGCGAAATATAAATCATGCTATGCTCAAACAATACAATACTTTTTCTTTTACAAATTCTCAAAGCATGCTTTCGGGAAGGGGTGGGGAGAGCTTGTGATAGTGAAACTTAAATCATGCCATGTTCAAACAATATGTTTTTCTTTTACAAGTTTACAAGTTCGCACACAAGGGAAAGAACCTCACAAACATAAAATGCTCAAGCACAATAGTTTATGAAATATGAACAATGATTGGATTGAGGGGCGGGGCCGCATGGCGGCCCAAGACACAGGAATCACAACAACGTAAGCTCAACTGAACTCACCTATGTTTGACCAACTTCAACTATGTTTGTCCCAGAAATAATACTTCAGCGTACTCACAGATGGTGACCGCTACACACTATTTGTTGCTATCAATTTACAGAATGTTCTTTGTTTTTTATTCACTGTAATTACCTTTTTAAAAGACTTCATAGTTTCCTGTTTTTTGTTCCCAGTAATTTTACGTCAGACTCCGGATAAACGATTTTCAGAAGATTCTTTTGTATTTTCGGGCAAACATTTTTTACATTGAATGATATTTTTAAACGGTTAAACTTTGAAGATGTGTTAAACACTTTTGAGAATGTTTAAATTGTTTATAAAATTCGCTATAAATGCTCTGATGGCATTTTATTAAGTATAACTTTGTATTCGTAATTTTTTTTAAGTTCATTTTTCGTGAAATGTTTCAAATTTTTAATTTAAATTAAATATTTTATCATATTTTAGTATTATGTGTTTATTTTTTACAGATCTGTGTTAATGATAGCGAGTTTCAATGAATTAAAACTATATTTAATTACTATATAAAAAGAGTTCCCAAGCAGATTAAGTATAACATCATTTGATGATGCAACATGTACTCAAACTTAAGTGAATGCGTGTACTTTTATCAAATTTCTGCCTTATCATTGACAATAACATTGTATATGATCAGTTATTATAGTCGTGAAATAATTACACATCATATTTTAATTATAATAATTATTATAAAATCCAAATGTAAGGGGGCCCGATCACTTCGAATGCCTATGGGCCCCCAAATCCTTAATCCGGCCCTGTTCTGAACTGCAATTATACATGCTTATTGCTTATATAATATATTGACATGTGACAAGGGGTAAGGAGTATGTTGAAATGTGACATTTTATGACAAGGGAATGTTCGGATAAATAGATTTTTAAAAAGTGTGACATCATTTATGAATGGTCCCACTCGAGCCAATCATATCACTCTAACATTTCAGAATATTTTTACTAGTATTTGAAACATTGCGAAAAATGTTAGCTTTTTTTAGAGCGATAAGCTGCCAAATGTAGCACAGTTACAAGATAAAAAGTCTCCATTTAAACGTCACGGTATCCAAGGCAACTGAAGCTCATGCGACTCTCAAACAGAGCCACACTTCAACAGACGAGTGATCAATAGAGTACGAGGGTGGGAACAAGAACCGAGCATCCATCCTTCGGGAAACGTGGTGATGAAGATGCTTAGATGCTCATTTAAATTTGTTTTTAAAGACATTCATCCTGAAATAACTATTGAAATTGCCGCTAATCGGTTCGCTTAAAACGCTGTTTTCTGATATTCAGGAGTCTTTTTTTTCCCTTGTGTGACTTAAAAATGGTGATTTTAAACGGGTACAAATACCAACCCCGCTTTTAAACGGCAATGCACGAAACGGGTACTAGTGCCTCCCCCCCCCCCCTCCCGCTTAATATCAATCCGCGAAACAGGTACAAATACCCGCGCCGGCTCATAATGTGTTTATAATATTTCTCTACAAAATTTAAATAGTTTTCAACTATATATATAAGGATAGAAGCGTTGGAAGGCATTATAAAGTTATTTCTCCAAATAAGTGTAAATCGAGCAAAAAAAGAACTGCTTTTATTTTGTTTCAAATTTTCCCGATTTAAAATTGCTAATAATGAGAAATTTTGATGGTTGCAGTCTGTAACATTTAGAAAAATCTGCACCGGTTTTAAAAAACACGCCTATCGCGTGTTCTTTAAATTTTGGAAACAAATTTAATGATAACTACTTTGTGATAATTTTATACCTATGAAGTCGACTGCACTTGGTCATTCACACCAGTAAACTGTGAGAGGAGATTTTCTAAGTTAAAGATCACACTCTAAAATTCAATATCTGGGAGAAACTTAGAATCTTATGTGTATTGCTCTCAACTGAAGAGCAATTCTTTATAAGAGTTTAGTGCAGAAATAAATAATCGTTAACGGATTTGCATATGTCGGTTGGAAATGAAAAGCTTGCTGGCTTGCAATTAATGTAATAGATTTCATGTCTCCTTGTGTAACATACTTCTCCCTTTCTACTTTTAATATTAGTTTTTGACCATAAAATGTTTTCTTTAAAAAATATCGGAACTGGTTGATAGTTTGTACTTTATTTTCAGTAAAAAAAAAATTGCAAAATAAGCTTACAAGTCTGTATTCAACAACAAATTTAATTTTAATGAAATTTTCCATTTTAAAAAGTTTTGTATAGTATCTTGACACCAAGCGATATTTACATGTTATTATGGTCTCCGTGTTATGAAAGATTATTTTTGGGTAACAAAATTTTTCTGACTTAATTTTATTCTTGCTAGAAAATTCCGTTTGATACGATTATCAATCCAATGGAAATCAAAAATCGTACCGTTTGTTCAACGCCCTTCCTTTCAGTATCTTTTTAAAAATAGTTTGCAATTTTATTTAAAACTTTATATTCAACGGATTTTCTTTAAAACGAAGTTTTTAAGAGGAATACGAGGCCCTATTAAAAACAAGGCGTTCCTCTGCAACTGTACGAGTCTACTTTTCCGTATAACACCAATATCAAATTCATAATCTAGGTATCTATGAGAAATAGCTATCTACTAGCTATTTCTCATTTAGCTTTCGTTCTTAATTACTTGAAATTTACCTTTTTCAACTGTTTAATGTTTATGCATATTTATTCACTCATTCATTCATTCATTCAAAAAGATCCTTAAAAATCCATATCAAAAAGTTTCCTGGGAAAATAGTCTTGCTTAGTTCTGGATGAACTTCGTATCTGTACATGTTCCAAGTCGTAACATCATTCCGATAAAGTTTATTCCAATCAAATCCGTCTGTCAAATCAGGATTTACATGGGATTCAAACTTCCCCGTGGGCGCAAATATTAATCTCTTTTAAACTATTCAAAAATGAAAAAAAAAAAAAAAAAATTCAAATAAAAAAATATTTTACGCCGAGAGCTCCTTCTAATACGCTTGTTCATGAGCTTGGATTTTATGCCCAGAGTTTAGATAATTTGCTCCACTTTTGTTTTTGCAAATAGGCGCTAATGTCAAAATTTTTTGGAACTGTTCAAAATTGAACGGCAAATTGTTCAAATCAAAAAATTAATTATGGAAATGAGGTGTCTTCGACGAGATCTTTCGGATGCAAAGAAAAAAAAAATCTTTCGAATCGGACAATTCCTTCAAAAGTTATGAGAGAGGAAAGAGACAGACACGATTTCCCTCATCTCAAAACCCTTCTTCCAAATTTTTATTTTTCAATATTTTAAAAATTACTTCACTTAGTTTTGACTTTTACTTATTTTTAACAATACTTTTACGATACATTAAGCCTACTTTAATTATTATTTTTTCTTTTACTTTTACGGGAAAGTAAGCCAAAAAAATTTAAAAAGAAAAAAAAAAGACTCGACTATAATTCTGATTAGCCTTTAAAAAAAAATAGCCATTCAAATAAAAAAGAGCTACCAAATGAGAAATGTATACCTCTGCTCCTCTGCCAACTTCTCAAACTCAAACAAATGGTTTAAGTTAAAAGCAAAGATTAAGGGGGGGGATTTTTACCCGTACGTATTTTTGCACTGTAAGAACATTTTGCCCAAAAAATACACAAAGCACCAACTTGCAATATTTAAATATGCAATTTCTCACAGAACACTTTTCTTAACATCAGACATGGGTTTTGGATTTTCATAAAACGGTCCATGAGCTGAAAGGAACTTAATCATATTGTGTCTCTTGAAAGGATCCATTTACAACAAAAATTGCAAAATAGTTTCTTTACATGACTTGTTTTTCACAGGGGGAAAAAAGCAGAATAAGAGCTATAATTAAACCTTAATAATTGTTAATGTATGAGAAACAAATTCTATCACGAACGTTATTATTGTTTTTCTCAATTTTTTCCCTAATAATTTGTTTTGAATTTGGTTGCAATACGGTTTTTAGCCTACTTTCCCGTAAAAGTAAAAAAATAATAATAAAGCATGAAAGAAGGCTTAATGTATCGCGAAAATATCGTTAGAAATCAAGAAAAGTCAAAAATAAGTAAAATAATTAAATAAAGATTGAAAAATAAAAAATTTGAAAGTAGGATTTTGACATGGTGTAAATGTGTCTGTCTCCCCCCCCCCCCCCCCCAATAACTTTTGAACGAATTGTCCGATTCGAAATTCTTTTTATTTTGCATTCGAAAGATCTCGGCGAGGGCATCTCATTTCCATATTTTACTTTTTGATTTGAACAATTTTTTGTTCAATTTTGAACAGTTCAAAAAATTTTAACATTAGTGCCGATGGGTGAAAATGAAGCAAATTATGTAAACTCTGGGTACAAGATCCAAGTTCCCATGAACAAGCTCACTGGAAGAAGTTCTTGGCGTGAAATATTGATTTGAACAATTCAAAAAAAAATTAACATACCGCCTACGGAGAAATTTCAATCCTATATAAATCCTGATCTAACGGATCGAGTTGCTTAGAACAAACTTTATCGGAAAGCTCTTAAGACGTAGAACGTGTACAAATACTAGAAAGTTCATCCAGAACTAACGAGCTTATTTTCCTATGAAATTTTTTGATCGGGATTTACAAGAATATTTTTGAATAAATGAATGATCAAATCAATAAGCAAAAGAATGAATGAATAAATACATGAATGACTTAATAAATGAATGATTGAATATATATGTATTAACCGTTGAAAAAGGTATATTTGAAGCAATTAAGAACTAAAGCTAAACGAGAAAGACACAGAGAGAGATAGCTAGGTTATAAATTTGAATTTGGTGTATAAGGGAAAGTAGGCTCGTATAGTTCTAGACGGAACTTCTTGTTAAATTTCAAAGCCTTAAAAACACTCATAAGACTGAAAAATGGTTTAATGTCCCGTACAACTATCACTAAAAACAACAGGAAAAAAATCAGAAAAAGTAATTAATTAATTCAATAAATATTTAAAAATAAAAAATCTGAAAGTAGATTTATGAGATGGGGGAAATGTCTGATGAGGCGGTGGAAGAGAAGTCTTGAAATTTTTAAAAATGTTTCTTTATATTATATATTTATTTAAGCTATAGGTTAAAGGGTTTTTAAGAGTATTAAAGTTAATTTTCATAAGGTAATAAACAGTTATACTGCTCACAATATTTATATTCATTAGAACGTAAACTATTTTGCTGATAGGATGAGCTGATGTTGTATGGGAGATATGATTACATATTTAACATAAAAGAATGGAATGAAGTAGATTGTTTTCTGAAAGTTTTGGAAATAAATGCTTCCACATCAGATACAGTGAAAGAATTGAACGATCAGTTTCTATACTACAAGGATAATTGTTTTATAAAAAAGGCACAATCAAGCTACTTTGAAACCAGTAAAAATTCCGTTGCACTGAATGAAGCAAATTTGCAAGTAGACTTGGTAGAAAAAAAGTACAGTTCTACAGGATGAAATAAAGTGCCCATTGGCCACAGGGGCGGACTGGGAAGAAAATTCGGCCCGGGCATATTTCAAACAGACCGGCCCTTGGGAGGGCAGGTGTTTTGCAGATTGCAGGAACTAAAAATATTGTCAGTAAATATGTCGATATGTATTAAAATATTAAATGTTTACGGGACAGTTATTTTACTTATTCAGCATGGAAGTGTAATGATACGTAATACAGTATAGGACGATAAATTCGGAATCCCAAAAGACCCAAAATCCGGAACTTCTTCAAAAAAATCAGGAAATATTTTGAGCCGTGTTTTTCTTTCTGGAAATATGTCATTTTAAAAAGAAGGAAAATAAATGCAATGAACATGTTTAAGATCGGAAATGTGCAGCTCGAATTTATTTCTCGATTTTCTGAAAAGGGTTTGTTTTGCGATTAGAATTAGAGTGTTATTAATTGTTGCTTTAATTGCGAGATAATATCATTAAATTTTGCTTTTTTTATTTCTTGTTGTTTTATTACATTTTCATTTATTTTTTTAAAATGAGCTCTAATTTTCTCGCGATACAGAACATTCGCAAAATTGAAATTCGGCGCTTCTCGCATTTTCCCGATCGTCTGATCTTTTACTGCAATGAAGCAACTAGAGAATATAAAATCATATCAGAAATTACCGGAATGTTTTTCTTTTATTGTTAAGAGATTAAAATATTATCGGGAAAAGTCTAGGTTTTTCGATGTTTTGCCTTCGAATGTAAGCCAACTCCAACTTCGTTTTTTGTGATAATTTCATGACTTATAGGCGAGTGGTATACGATAACCAAAAACAGTGGCGTAGCTAGACCCCAATTTCAGGGGGAGGGGGAAGGTCGATTTCTCGCAGTTAATTTTACGAAAACAATTGGTCAAATTGATGATTAAAAAAATTATTATAAATGGAGTTTCTAACCAGACTCATTTTAATGTGAAAATTGAAGGGAAAAAACATATTCATCAACTTAAAAACAATCTGATTCAAGTTTTTATATAATTTTCGCTTCAGACAGAATTTAACTAGAACGGAAGCTGTTTTAGGGGAAAATACAAGAAAAAAATACAATATTATGTTAAAAATTAAACACTGATCAAGTTTACGTGCCTTGGAAAGGATGGTGATTAACGAACAAGACAATTTCTGAATCTCCAGTCTGAGTGAATACAATGGAAAGAATAAAACTGTTAAGTCAATCCAAATGTTTTAAAAAATTGCTAATACAGAAAGTTAAATATGCAATAAAACAAGAATACCTTTAACAAAAAACAAAAAAATAAAATAAAAATAAAACTTACCAAACTTAACGAATTTACAGGAATAAAAATTTGTGTCACATAGAACATAGAACTATTTTTAA
Source organism: Octonoba sinensis (assembly GCA_038502835.1). Taxonomy (NCBI): domain Eukaryota; kingdom Metazoa; phylum Arthropoda; class Arachnida; order Araneae; family Uloboridae; genus Octonoba; species Octonoba sinensis. The sequence continues at coordinate 72,007,490 of CM076604.1, forward strand.
TATCAACTGATAACTTTTTTCCCATTATCATTTTTAGCCTACTTTCCCGTCAAAGTTTTCCCCCAAAAAAGTTAAAATAAGTGAAGTAATAAAAATAGACTGAAAAATGAAAAATTTGAAAGTATGCTTTTGGGATGGAGAAAATGTGTGTCTGTCGGTCTGTCTGCCCCCCCCCCCCTCCCCCAATAACTTTGAAGGATTTGTCCGATTCGAAATATTTTATTTTTGAATCGAAAGATCTTGGCGTGGGCATCTCATTTTTAGCCTACTTTCCCGTAAAAGTAAAAAAAAAAAAAATAATAAAGCATGAAAGAAGGCTTAATGTATCGTGAAAATATCGTTAGAAATCAAGAAAGTCAAAAATAAGTTAAGTAATTAAATAAAGATTGAAAAATAAAAAATTTGAAAGTAGGGTTTTGAGATGGGGAAAAAGTGTGTCGGTCTGTCTGTCTGTCCCCCCCCCCCCCCCTAATAACTTTTGAACAAATTGTCCGATTGAAAAAATTCTTTTTCCATTCGAAAGATCTCGGCGAGGACATCTCATTTCCATATTTTACTTTTTCATTTGAACAATTTTTTGTTCAATTTTGAACAATTCAAAATATTTTAACATTAGCGCCTATGGGTGAAAATGAAGCAAATTATGTAAACTCTGGGTACAAGATATAAGTTCCCATGAACAAGCTCACTGGAAGAAGTTCTTGGCGTGAAATAATGATTTTAACAATTTTTGTTCATTTTTGAACAGTTCAAAAAAAAATTAACATACCGCCTACGGAGAAATTTCAATATTATATAATTCCTGATCTAACGGACCGCTTTGCTTGGAACAAACTTTATCGGAAAGCTCTTATGACGTAGAATATGTACAAACAGAAAGTTAATCCAGAACTAACGAGCCTATTTTCCTATGAAATTTTTTGATCGGGATTTTCAAGAATATTTTTTAATTAATGAATGATTAAATGAATAAGCAAAAGAATGAATGCATAAATGAGTGAATAAATACATGAATGACTTAATAAATAGTGATTGAATAAAATATGTATTAACCGTTGAAAAAGGTATATTTGAAGCAATTAAGAACTAAAACTAAACGAGAAAGACAGAGAGAGATATAGCTAGATTATAAATTTGAATTCGGTGTATACGGGAAAGTAGGCTCGTATAGTTCTAGACGGAACTTCTTGTTACATTTGACTTTTTGATTTGCCCATTTTTTCGCTTAATTTTGAATAGTTCAAAAATCTCAACATTAGCGCCATGGGCAAATTATGTGAACTCTGGGCGTAAGATCCAAGCTCCTATGAACAAGCTTATTGGAAGAAGCTCTCAGAGTAAAAGATTTTTTGATTTTAACAACCTTTATTCATTTTCGAACAGCTCAAAAAAGAAAAAAAAATTAACATAACCCCTACGGGGAATTTTCAATCTTAAAAAAGTTCCTTATTTAAAAGTTATCTTATATAAATCATGATCTAACAGACGGATTTGCTTGGAACAAACTTAATCGGAAAGATTTTATGACGTAGAACATGTACAAATACGAAGTTGAATCGGAACTAAGGGAGCCTATTTTCATATGAAATTTTTTCATCGGGATTTCTAAGGATATTTTTGAATGAATAAATGAGTGAATAAATACATTAATGAGTAAATGAATGACTGAATAATTGAAAGAATGAATGATGAGTGAATGAATATGTATTAACCGTTGAAAAAGGTATTTGAAGTAATAAGAACTAAAACTAAATGGGAAAGAGAGATAGCTGGATTATAAGTTTGAAGTTGGTTTTTAACGGAAAGTAGGCTCGTATAGTTCTGGACGGAACTTCTTGTTAGATAATGCATTAGTACTAAAAGCGGCAAAAATAAAATTACCTTCAGGGAGTGTCTAGTGAAACGAATTCTGATTCGGCAGATTGTACTTCTTCAGAGGACATCAACTTTCTCTTTTTATAACAATTATCATCAATTTTCTCTTTCGAATTAAAAAGCTTGTAATAGGTTTATGCTCGCTTCAATATTGCCTCTCATTCAATTCCCTTCCCTAAATATATTGAGTTGGAATTCTGAAAAAAAAAAAAAAAAATGCGCAGGACAGACCGACCCACCGATGCATAAGGGGTGGAGGTGGTGGATACAGCTTTCACGAGAGGAAAGTGGGTGGGCTCCAGCTCACGGTGAAATATTCATACAACAACCTACAGGCAAAGTAAACGACCATTGGGGGGGGGGGGGAACCATTTAAATTAGAATAGTTTTTGCTTAAAGAACGTGAGAAAATAGCCTTTTTATGGCTACAGTACCATTTGTTAGGGGAGAGGAGAGATTGAGAAAGAAACTATCATTTTATCTCCCACTATCTCCCCATCTTCCTATTCTACGCATCTGTTTCTGTATATGCAGCTGAGGTGTTATTATTGAATGGTCAGTAGGGTTTAGTTGAAAGTGGAGAGCAATTAACGCAATCCCCTGTGGTGCTTGTAAAAGGAAGATGTCATAAAAGGGTCTTGCTTCCGCTCTGGGCATGAAACGTAGTAAGGGACTGTTGATAAAATTGTTAAACGAAGGAGCATTGAGAACAGTAATGGGAAAGATTCTAGTTTAGATAAATTTATTGTTATAAGTTCAGATTGCTTGCATTTGAAAGCTATTTCCAGCTTCCTTTTTTTTTATTCTAATAATGTTTCTTTGCTAGTGTTGTGGGTGTCCACTTTCATTTTCTATTTTCTCCAGACTAGAGACCCATATCTAATATTAGTAGGTCTCATAACTGCAAGAGTTGCAGTGAATATATTCTAGTTTTAAATTCTACTGCGAATCAAAACCTTCCCGAAAATGCTGCCAAACCAAAGATTTTTCAAACATTTTCATGCATTTTAGCTCACCAGATTTTAATCTCAACTGGAGCATTTCATGATAGTTTAAAAATATATATACAGTTTGCTTAAAATTAAAAGAAAATCATTAGAACCAATTGCGATAGCAACAAAAAGCCTACATTTAATCGATGTACTATATAAAATCATCAGGTTCGGGCTTGCGAGGTATTTAGGGGAGTGGAAGGAAAGTGGTTCGATTAGGGGTGCAAGTTTGTCACTCCGTGAATTCCCTCGATTTTTAAAGCTTTTCCCTAAAATCTGCGATTTTTTAAAAATACCACCATTTGTGCGCAAATTGTTTAAAATTTGAGACTTATTTTGTTTTTTACTTACACTTTAACGGCAATTTATACTATTCTGAAATTTTAAAATGTATAACAGATGTACTAAACTTTTAGAAGAGTTCATCAATAGAAAAATAGCTATAAAACTAGTTATAGATAATTCCTCTCATGTTTAGAGGAAGTTTTTGATCCAAAACAATACAAATATTTAAATGTTTTTGACGAAGTTGATAGTTGTTCCATTGTTAACAATAACCCTATGATACCCCCCTCCCAAAATAAGTTACACGTTAAAGGAGGGCAATTCAACTCTGGAAATTCAAGAGAGAAAGTGTTCCAAACCTGTCCAACGTGGCAATCCGATGTTTGTCAGTTCCGTCTAATAGCGCAGATGCTGAACGGTCCTTTTCTACATATAAAAACGTGTTAAGTGATAACGACGAAGCATTAAAGAAAATAATTTAATCATGTACAATATTTTGTACCAAAATGCTGTACATTTAATTAAATACCTAAATATTGCATAAAATTGAAAGTAATAAAATTATTCCTTTTTTATTTAAGAAAATTAATTTAATTGGAGATATTCAAGTTTTTATTACATTATATTTGTGTTCTCGCGAACATTTCGCGCAATTTGCCGCGAATTTCCGGCTCTTTTTTCTGCGACAAACTTGCAACACTAGGTGCGACCTAGTACGACCCTATAACCCAAAGGCCCCAAAATTGTTATCGCGCTTTTTTTTTTTCAGTGTTCACTCTATTCAATTGTTATTAAAAAACATATTTTTAGAATAGTATAAAGCGTAAAGAGAGTTAAGGTCTCAAAAAAAGTTTGCGGACACCAACATTTCGGTGGGGTCCCTCTAAGTATCTCAGTCAAAATTTCGGGGGGGGGGGGGGGGGGGGGGAGTTGTCCCCGCCCCCTTATTTACGCCAGTGACCAAAAATACTATAAATGAGCAAAATGCTAATAAAAACTTCCAGAGCAAATTATATGAGCTCTGATGCTACTTACTACATTTTTTGAATGAGAGCCCAAAATCCGGAAAATTCCGAAATCTGGAAAGATGGCGGCCCCGAGAGTTCCGATTTTGAGGTCCCATACTGTATATAAATTAGCTGTTAACAGTCGCCTCACTTTAGGGCGTTGCGCAGTGAGACAATCGGCTGAGACAACTGGCCGGAGAGAAATTCTCTGGGGCCACCCCTGAGAATTTGCTTCACCAGGATTGAGAAATTCTCAGGGCCGTATTTTGTAACTTGTAGGGATTTAAAATATTGTCAGTAAGTATGTAGATATGTATTTGAATAATATTAAGTGTTTACAAGATAGATTAATTTTTCTTATTCACCATAGAGGGCCAATAATACGTAATATGTTAATTAGCTGTTAATAGCTGCCGTCCTTTAGAGTGTTGCGCCGTGAGGCAATCGCCTCGCCGCCTTAGCCCCCCCCCCCCCCCCGCCTGCACTGCTCATAATTAAAAACATCAATTTTGCGGCTCTCAAAAGTTTGCATAACAGATGGCCGCCCAGGTTTTCTATATGGACGAGCCGGTCCTGAGAATTTCTCGAGCCAGCCTCGAGAGCTCGTCCATATAGACGACGTTTGGCGGTAGCCTAAAGCGCAAAACTGATGTATTTTATTTATTTATTTTCAAAATTTAAAAATAAAACATAATCATTTTTGCTCCACGGGCAGCCGTTTAGGTTGTCTATAAGGGACCAGCTGGCCCTGAGAAATTCTGCCCCCTCTCCCTTGTGGCCTAACGGCCAGACCCTAGAGATTTTGCCCCATTGCTGCATTGCACTCTCTGAAGCCCGGGTTACGGCAAAGTTTTGGTCCCCGTTTTTTTATGAACATTGTAAAAGCTGTATACTTTATTAAAAAAAGATAGATATTTTGGGCCCGGGGACCGGCCCACCGGGCATTTGCCCGAATGCCCGCATAGCCAGTCCGCCGCTGATTGACCACATCAACAAATTACTATATTTACAAGTTGTACATGGTTGCATGGAGGTATTATTAGTTTATTTATTGTAATTTGAGATAAAAACTTAATCAGGACACCAATCTTTTAAATATTTGACAGTAATCATCTGTTGATGGGGAAAACTACAAGGTTAGTCTTAGAAAAAATTAAAGTAATGGTGTTTGAGGATGGTCAAAAAATAATGATTTGCAAGGAGATTCCCAATTTTTGCTAAATTTTTACACATGCTGATTGATCCTCAAATTGAAATCAGACAAAATGATTTTGTTATTTTAGATTTTGTTAGCTGTTGCTTCCAGCAGCAAGAAACAATTGAACAGCAAATTATATTATGCCACAGGTTTAGCAATAAATGATTTTAAAAGAATAAAGGAAACTACTGTAAAGTACATACGCTTAAATGGTACTTTTACTATAGGCCTGAAAAGGAAGACATTTCAGCAGATACTCCCATCTGTTATAAAGAAAAAAAAGTTACACCACCATAAGTTCTTAATAACAAAGGCTATTATTATTTACCTTAACCTTTAAGTTTTTTTGGTTAAAATATTACTGCCTTATCAATCTTATATTTATTTTTCACTTTTTATTTTTCTTAATTAGGAAAAAATTGAACAATGTCACACCCGTCACATAGCATTTTTTTTATTTTTCAGTGTTAAAAAAATGAATTTATATGAAAAATATTTTTTGTGCAATAAAATATGTTTTAACTATATATATATATATATATATATATATATATAGAAGCAAGTCTTTGCTAATGTAAAATTCACTGAAATTATAACAATATAGGTGCTAGTAAAAAGTCATGTCACGGAACTGTCCTACAATCAAAAAAATAAATTTTAGAAAATTAAATCAAAATTATATTAGAACTGCTTTAGAATATTAAATTAAAAGCTAATTTAATGCACTAAATTTTTTGAAAAATTTTTCTTAATAAATTCTGTATTTAAAAAATAATTATAACACTTTAAGATGAGTCAAAATGTCACACCCGTCATCATGGAATGGCCCAGCACAAAATTTTTTTTACAATGCAAATAAGTTGAGAGCTTCAGTTCCATCACAAGAACTGCTTGTGAGTTAAAACTCAAAACTTGCTACACTGCCTAAACCAATTGGACACAATATATTTTCCAATTCAATAGAGCATCACGGCACTGTTCTCTATCATTTAAAACTGCCACCATTTGTCAGATATTTTAAAACCATGCTGGAGAACTTCTTTTAAATAACACTTGCGAAACTATATAAAAACATGTTACATTCTTTACAACTATCCTTGCATGTGCTTTTCATTTTTTACAATAAGGATACAATTTAATTTTAATTGCCACAAATGTGGAGGGGGGATATTTTTCTAAAGTATTTGTAGCAATGGTTACAGGGTGCACGACACCATTACAAGCTCCCTTTACCATTTAAATCATTTGAATTGCGATAATCCATTTAAATTACTTATTTTAGATTTCCCCTTCAAGTTGGTTATGAGCATGAGAATTGCAAATACTGCATACATAACCTGGAATATTTCTTGATGTTCAGTAAGAAAGAAATATTTATCAAATTATAAGGAATTTATATTTAAAAAAAAACGGTCAGATAGGCATTTTTATCAAAAAAAGGGGGCACTTTTATTGATCAATGTTAGAAAAAGGGGATTTGGTACAATATGCAAGTTGGTACAGAACAAAATGGAAACAAAACAGACACCATATATCAAACATGAAATGTTGAAAAAAATATTATTTTGACATTTGTTGTCAGAAAACTTTAGGAAAGAAATACTCACTATTATCTAGTTGTTGGTTACTTTTTACAACAAAGAAAATATAGCAGAATGCACGCTAACTGTCATTTTCATAAAATAGTGCAAAAGTCGAAAATAACTATGCTAACTAAAAAAAAAAAAAATTTATTTTTTTTTTATTATATATATATATATTTTTTTTTTTTACAATTTTGAGTGCCTAGAATGAGCCATTGACAAAAATATTCAATAATACAATATTTTAAAATTAAAGCAAAAAATAACTTCTTTAAATTATTGAAGAACTTAAATAGGTATTATACACTCTAAAAAGAAAGTTGTTATTACAATGCTTTAAATACATTTCTGTATCACAGTAATTACACTTTGGCAAAAAAACATATAAAAAACTTCACATTTACATTTCAGATTTTTTAGTTTAAAATGAGTATATGTTAAGTTTTTAGGAAAATGATGTTATACATTATGCAATTTAACAAAAAAAAAAAAAAAATAGAGTTTTGACGAAATGCATGAAAAGAAATAGTTTTGAAAGATAAGCAATTAAGAATGCAATGGGTAATTAGGATAGTACAAAAAATATTACATTGAGAACATGCTGTACAAAATAACATCTAAACAATACAAAATATCTTTTGTACTTATAGATATAATGAACTATCTATAGGTATACGAAGAAATAATATACATAATTTATATAGTAAGGTTATTATTCAGTATAGCATACTCTATAAATAGTCTATAACTGCACATAATTAAAAAGTAATAATAATAGCAAATAAAACATACATTCAGCGCAAATATACACACAAAACAATAAAATACACACAAATGAATACTAAAACAAATTGAAGCATATTTTACTAAATACTGTTTAAAATATAATCTTTTGCATTATTATTCATTCCAGAGGAATTACTAATGTATAATTGTAGAGTTAACCAAATTTATCCCTCCCTCAATATCTTTTATCGTATGTGTCTTAACTTGATTTTAAGTCATTGGGTACAAGTACATATTTTAATTAATAAAATAAGTAAGATAAGAAAAAATACCAAATAAAACAATTACGGAAGAAATGATATGTTCAGTAATAAAAATAGTCGTACAGTAAGAAACAAGTGTAAAAAAATAAACAATCCAATTTACAAATAACAACAGCACAATAAATATTTAGCAATACAAAAATATTTTCATAACAAAATTAAGATCTGATACATTATTTTACAAACAGGAACTAACAAATAAAGATATGTATGCAAAAATAATACAATTTAATTACAAATGATCTTAATGCAAATACAGTAAAGTCCAGTGGCAGATCCACGGGGGGGGGGGGGGGGGGGGGGGGTGATTGCGGCAATGCTTCCTCCAACAAATGAAATCCAAGACAAAAGCAATATGATCTCCACCAAACAAATAAGAATGAAATACCATTAAAAAATAAAAAGTGTGTAAAAAAAACAAAGAAAACTAAATCTTTGCTTGAAATCTACCCACAAATACAAATTTGATTGTTCCATGGAAGGGGGACGGAAATTTTTAAACAAGAGTGATTAAAATACTGGCAAGCTAGAAAGCAGATGTGATTGATATTTCATTTTGTTTTGCTGTTTCAAGAATCGTTTGTAGGTTTCCATCTTGATGCAATAAAAGAAATCAGCAGATTATGATCACATAACATCATCTTAGTTTTTTAAAATGTTTTGCTCTTAGTCCTGACCTCTTGGAACTTCTTTGCAATAATTCACTTTTTGATTTCTAATTTCTTTGTTTTGGTCAATTTTTCACAACATCAATATAAGTACTTTGATTAAATTTTTATTTTGTAATTTTAATCTGAACTCCCTTACTTTATAAATAACCACCCCCTTTCAACTCCTCCAATATAACATGGAATGTCATGTCAGAGTAATATTAATTTTCCATTCCATGACAGAATAGAATAGAATTATTAAAAAAAAGGAAAATGAAGAAATTAATTTTTGTTATTTGCAAATTATAATAAACCGATCAAAAATGGTATTCACAACTAAATATCTTTTATCACACAATTTGAAAACATATGTAGAATGAGGATGAATAGAATCGCTAAGTCCATTATTTCACACCTTTTTTTTTTGGGGGGGGGGGGATAATAAACTGAAATCATAATGCATTCAGAAAAAAAACAGCAACATATATATATACATAGGCATCAGTATATTTTTCAAGCAGGAGGGGGGGGGGGGGGGCAATCGACGCTCCTAAATAATGATGGGCCTGGAATAGCCCCTCCCAAATCAAGTCTACGAATCCGGCACTGGTACAGTCATAAACTGGGCACTCGGCAATCCGGGTATCTCAGCCACACTTTTTTAGGAGAAAAAATGTTTAAAACTTCTTTTGATGCATTTGTTTAAAGAAAAAATGCCAGTATTTGCACAATTGACTAGTTAATTTTCATTATAGACAGCTTTATGCCTTTAAGTATTTTCTGAGGTCTGCCTTATCAGGTAAATTTTTGCACACGGCTGAGCGTTCATTTTTTTTCATTTCCATGTCGTAAAGGTTCCATGCCTTCATAAAGTGAGTACTTTTCCTTTGTTTAAGGGTATTTAGTTATTCTCTATGGTATTTATTCTCAAGCAAACAATACATACAAGAGCAGTATTGCATTTTCTGAGGAAACATTCAGACGGCTTTTTTAGCCCCCTTTCCGACATCCCGGAATTTTTAAACTTGGCAGCCATCACTCCACATCAAGCCGAGGTTTTTGGACTCTACTGTATTAAGATTTAAATGAAACATGAAAAAGCCCTTGATTACAGAAAATGTAACGAATCTAACACTGAAGTTTTGCATTACCATAAATTAAAAACTTTTGCAAAGGATTGCAGTCATGAGTTTCAGGGCTACAAGGAAACTTTTTTTTCAATGCAAAATAAGTAAGCTTATGGTTGAAAAAACATCCAGCTTTTTTGTTTGAATATTCTTTCCCTCAAAAACGCACTTCTTCTGCATTGCTAAAGGGATTCCTTCAATCCCTAAAACGTACACCTGCAATAACTTGCAAATTTTGTGTTACAACAATGTGTTTTTTCCTCCATTTGGACTTTCAACGCAAAAGTAATGTTTAATTTTTTTTTTTACAGATGATGACACTTATTTGATAAAAATTATTCGCAAAATAAATGCAATTAATAAATCAAAATATTACTACATAATTATATGAACAACAAAACTCACCGGAAAGGATTTGTATTTATAATTATATTTTTTAGATGCAAAGGAGTTCAAAGTATGCAACAATTAATCATAAATTCAGCAAGTCTAAAACAAAGCTTTATGAAAAATCTTTAAAGCCTTGACAAAACATTTTAACAATCACAAAATTTACAAAAATAAAGAATAATGGTCTGCTCAATAACAATACTAATTAACTAATTTGAACTTCATATTAAATCACAAAACAAAATTTGAGGTCTTCTGCTTTCTAGTATGTGATTTCCAATTCCACTATGTCCACCAGTTGATAAAAAGAATAACGAAAATTCCTATTATAATTGCCATTGCATAATTCAAGTGAAGTGTATGGCCAGACATACTCCTAGAAGCAATGAAATAACAAAATAATAATAATCTATGTTTTGATATCATTATCCAAAAAGTATGAAGCTATAAAAAATAAGAAAAGCAGTATTTTTTGTACTACAGTTCTATTGCTGAAATGTATATAGCATATACAATCGGACCTCTGTTTAACGAAGTCACAAAATCCAGCGAAAAAGTTCGTTAAATGGAGAAATTCATTAAACAGAGGGGGGCACTTTTATTGATCAATGTTAGAAAAAGGTGATTTGGAGGAAACCCTGTATTCAAGTTGGTACAGAACAAAATGGAAGCAAAACAGACACCATATATCAAAAATGAAATGTTAAAAAAATATTATTTTGACATTTGTTGTCAGAAAGCGTTAGGAAAGAAATATTCAATATTATTTAGCTGTTGGTTATTTTTTACAACAAAGAAAATATAGCAAAATGCACAAAATGCTGCAATAATGAATAGAAATTCATTAAATAGAGAGTTACATTTTTTATAACACTTTGCTACATAAGAACTCATTTTAAACTAATGAAAGCTCTACACATCATGTAATAATAATTATAGCAGTTTACTTTAATTTTCCCCCTTAAGAAAAGACAAAATATAAAGAATAATCGTTATAATCTAGAATGAAACTTATTCTCTACTCTAAAAAATAAATGTTTATATTTATTTTAAGACATTGTGTACATAAACTTATTAAAATGACAGACATTCTTATGCTGCTCGTTTTAGTTTTGAAAGAATTCGTTATAAAAGTGTATTCCTTTATAGTGTGTTTCGCATGCTTTCAATGCTTTAAAAATTTCTTATGTTAAAGGTTAATGTCTTTTGAGGTAAGCATTGGAAAAACGGGGCACTTTGGCCCGCAATAAAAATGTTTTCTGGCTTGTACTCCTCTAGAATTTTTCTCAATGTAACTGTTTTAGTTTTCACTAATGTTATCATCCACCATTTTATTTTCTCCAGATATTACTTTTGCTACAATCCCGTGTCTTCTTTTAAATTTTTCAAGCCAGCCACTGATTCCATAAAATTCTTCATGACCTAGTTTTTATTTTTTTTTTGCAAATTCAAGTGCTTTTCCCATTATGAAAGGTCCAGACACAGGAACATATTTTTCTTGCATTGTGCATATCCAATTCAAAACTGTCTGCCTCCTCCACATCTTCATAGACACATGTTTTTAAACATTATAAAGAAAACAAATTTGATGAATCGTTCTCTATTCTATTGTGATTTTTTAATGTGGTTGATAAACTGTGTGTTGGAATGCCAAATTTAGAAGCAATATCTTTTTTCTTCACACCTTTGTCAACTTCATCAAGAATCAGCATTTGTTCTTTGATGTTTAAACACTTTTGTTTGGCTATTATATAAGGAAAGGAACGAAGTTACCAAATACGAAGTGAATAAAGCAAAAATCTTTCCCAGGAGTTCAAGGACAAACTAGATTAAATGGCAAATTCCTTGAAAGGGTTGAAGATTAACGGGAGACCCAGCCCCTTCCGGATTATGTGAAATGAAGAGAATGGCAATTCTATTTACTTTCTGGGAAAACTAGTTCTATTCTAAAGGTGTTTAAAGAAATACTTGAAAAATAGAGTGGAAAATATTTTTAGATTACCAGAAAAAAGTTCATCAAATATAGAATACACTACGTTATTTGGAGGTATTTTTATATGAAAAACCTAAATATCTTAAGGCCAAGGAAAAAAATTTTAAAATGGAGAAATTTGCAAAATAGAGGTTTGTTAATAGAGGTTTGACTGTATATACAGTAGAACTTGGATAATTCGAACGTCTTTAATTTGAATTTTCCATTAATTCGAAGATTTCACTTGGTCCCTTGAACTTAGTATTCAAATCAATGTTAAAATTTTTGGATAATTCGAAGGTTTTCTCATTCGAAATCGACAAAAGTAATAATTTTTTTGTCTGCAAAAATTTTATCCTACTATCCTACTTGTTTATTTGCAACAAATAGTAGATTAGTGAGATTTCTGCCTTGCTTTCTATTGTGAAAGATTCCTTTCATTCAGCTGTTGGGAACGCTTCAACTGACCTCCCGCATTGATCCCTGAGACCGAAAGTGGTACTGATTAATTGTGAATTACGCCTAATCCGTCTTTCTTCACGATGTTTAGACATGTGACTGATTATTATTAGTTGCTCGAATGGTCAGATCATGTGCAGAAAATATATTTATTCTGTATTGAAATCAAAAGACTCAATTCAAAGAAGCAATTCTAAATTTCTCAATTTTTTTAAACTGTAGCAGGTAATTTTTTTATATAATTTTCAGTACTTTACCAAAGAATATTTTATAAAAGTAATACTCTACTTATGTTCCTGTTTTCGTATGTATATGCTATAGTTTTATCTTTTATGTTATGTACGAAATAAATTTTATATTGTCGACAAATACAATGTTTAATTAACTTTTTATACATGCCTTGACATTTTCCAGAAAAGATTATTGACGTTATTCTTGACGGAATAAATATTACCGGCATTTGTGGGGCCATAAAGTAGGCTACAAAAATTAGACTGGTGTAATTCGAAGTTTTGGATAATTCGAAGTTTGGCTCTGGTCCCTTCAGCTTCGAATTATCCAAGGTCTACTGTATATATATCAGTGTTTTCACAACTCCCTCCCCCCTCTTTTTTTGCCAGCCTGTAGCCCACAACAAGCTCTATAGCTTTCAGCAGTCTCTTGGACAAAAATACAAGTCAGAAGCAACTTTGAAAATGCAAAAGCATGAAACCAAAAAGCCTCAAATAGCTGATATCCAGAATGATTACAATGCTTTGAAATTGAAAGTCAGCAGTTTAAAAAGAGACTATACCAAATTTTGAAAGTTTAATGGGTTCTCTCAAAAATTTGCTGAAATATTTAGCAGTGTACGTTTAACTTTGAAGGAGCAAAAACCTTTGTGAAATGATTGGATTCGATTCTGTGGGCATAATATTGCTAACTAACTTCTTATAGCATCTACGAATCCTTTGAAAGATGCAGAATTATTATAATGAGTCTGCTATTCCATTAAAAACTGCATTAAAGATTAAAGAAAATAGATTTTGTAGCATTCACACCAAATATGATGCTAAGAAAGCCTTGCTATAGATAGCCTACTAATTGAGAGATTTTACCAATTTTATATAACTTCACATCACAATCAACAAATCATGGCCCTTTAGAGTGAAAGCAAAATTTAGCCATGGAATATGTGACAAGTGAGTAAGGGATTAGCAACAAGAAGGCATGCTAATTGAATTATGTAAAACTGAATTAAGGTAAAGTGCCATAAAGCCGACACCCTCAAATAAAAAAATACATTTAAAGTATTACCAATTCCTTAAAATAGTTTAAAATGAGATTTTCTTTATTTTTGAATGGTATCACTTTTTAAATCTCTTTAAATTAGTAGTACTTTAAATCTGATTTTTATTTGAGAGTGTCAGCTTTAGGGCACTTTACCTTATGTATGCAAATTACAGCATGATGTTGTTCATCCTAGCATGATGTTAATTCATCATTTAGAACAGCAAAATCCTTACATTTGCTTCAAATACATACATAATTGCATGTTTACTTCCGAAGCATACATACAAAATTTTAAATGCACTTATTTGCTTCCTATGCCAGTGCACAACTTTTATGTATTATCAGAAGAACAATATTTAAAAAAAGATACCTTTACACTCCGTCTTAAAACATATGTAAATTTATTTTTCACTCTTTTTACGTTAGCAATTAAGAATTCTGCGATAGCAATATTTTCATGAGCCTCCTTTCTGCATCACACGAACCCGTAAAAGTTCGCGAACTACCGGTTGGGGACCACTACAATAGCACAAACATGAGACATCAAACAAAAGATATGAAACTTTAAATTAAGAAAGATAATAGAAATTTCTTTGGCACAATTTTGTGCAATAAATGTCTTTATTTTAAAAACTAATTGCAGTTTTTTTTTACAGGAGAGAGAAGTTTTTTTTTCAAAACTTTCGTAGTATTTTAAGAAATGGGAGCATAAAACCAGCAACTTTCGGAAATATCGGACCACAAAAACCTGTGATAACCACTTGTAAATAGATTAACACAATCTATGGTGTTAAAAGCATTCAAAAATCTTATTTTTAAAATTAAATTCAACAAAAGAAGGCAAAATCCATATAATTGTCTGCTAAATATTATTTTTGGTATTTGTACTTATTTCAAAGTATGAAATAACAGAAAATTGACAGAAAATTTGCTTACTTAATTTTTGAAGGTGACAGTGGTGATGATGGTTGAATTCCAGGCATGATGCTATCAAAATAAATTATTTCCCATGAATAATATATTAATAACAATCCTGCCGCAACACTCTTCAAGATTGGAAGAAAGGCACCTATTTAACAAAAAAGAATAATCATAAATTACATAAATATATTTAGGAAATGCTTTTAGATCAAAGCATTTTCCCCCCATTGTAACACGTTTGTCTATTGAGGGTGTCAAATATTTATACTACTAGTTGACATGTTGCAGCCTTGCATAGGCAATCTTGAATATTGCACAAATCCTTGCTGGGGAAAAAAGGGGAAATAGACATTACACATAGTCAATATTTCTCTCCTAGAAAATTCTAGTTAATACTCCACATTTGGTTATAAGTAATAAAATTGATTCTGAAAATTCCTTATTTGAATAAGAACAACAATCCCAAAAAATCTCAATTAAATTAATAACAGAACTGTCCAGAAACTCCTATTTAGATGAAGGAAAAGTCCTAAAAAGTCACAATAAAAATGAGGGAAACATTTCCTTCTAAACTTCCAATCAAATTAAGTACAATAAGTCTGTAACAATTTCTATTAGAATAAGAACAATCCTTATTACAATCAGGATGTTATTACTTAAAAGAGTTTGCATTGAATTAAATCCTACTGTTTGTAAATAATGTCTACAGACTTTTAACAGTTTAGAATATGGGCACGAGTTCTTAAGAATATGAATTTGAATAATAAGTCCTTCTACAATCCCTCTCCTATATACAAAAAACCCCATTACAACATTAAGTTTCTAAAAATTAAAACAAAATAGCAATCGAAGAAATAAATGTTTAGTCTCCAAAAAAGGAAGAAGCATCAAATGCAAGATAAAGCAATTTTGAAAATAGTCTTCTGTCAGTTAATAATCTTCAAAAATGTGCATAAAAATGAAATGAATTATTAGAATTTTATTCACTAATAAAATGGCATGAATAAAGATAAAACAGCACTTTTATTAAGCATCTGCAGCCATTTTTTCTATTCTAAAAAAGCAGTTATAACTATTGCCCTAATGTGCTTAGAAGCATGGAAGAAAACTTATACAATGCGGAAAATTCCACTCTTGAGAGTGGTATAAAACATGTACAGTCATTCAGAGTAACTTTGAACCATGGGAGTTTGAACTACATAATATTTTTAAATATATTTTACTTACAAAAAAAAAAAAAAAAAGAAAGATATGCAAAACATAACCAGGCAGCTTCACAAAAGACAATACTCTCCCTCACCCATCATATAATGATCCGTATCTAGGTAATGCTCCTAGGAGGAGCTAAGCTGCCTGATAAGAGGTCATAACGAGCGACTCCTATAAAAATGAACATAGGTCCGACGACCCCACAAATACATTGCTGTTTCTTTCCCAATAATAAGAGAGGGAAAAAAACATAAGCATTTAGAAACAAAAAACAAATTTTTAACCTTTGCATTAATTTTTCCAAATTCCTGTTTTGTTTAACTAAACCAGAATGGAGAATTTTGGAAATTTTAAGAGCAGGTACGTGCAAACCGGCTGAATCACATCACTGGTATATATATATATATATATAGATATATACAGGGTTGGAAAAAAAACCTGTTTTTTTTTTTTAAACCGGTTTTTTTTTGGTTTAAACCAGGTTTTTTTGGTTTAAACCAGGTTTTTTTTGGTTTAAACAAGGTTTTTTTGGTTTAAACCGGGTTTTTTTGGTTTAAATAGCATTTGAAGGAAAAACAATTTGACTTTTAGAAAATCATGGAGATTTTAGATCCTTAATTGTAAATAAATGTTATTGACAGTTAATTTATTGATAATTAAGTAACTATAAGTTAAAACCTTAAATTTCAATTACCTGATATAGGTGCAGCACTTTAGTTGTCAACTTATACTGGGTGGAGATTTTATTATTTTTTGGTCATTTCTTACGCTATGTGTTTATTCATTTGTGACTAATTAAAATATAACATCATGTATTAATGTTACTTTAAAATTTGTAATTAGCTAACAATTTTTAACAATTATCTAAAATACCATTAGATAAATTTAATCTGAATGACTTACAATGTATCCAATTTTAAAATTAAAGCACTTAGTTAAAGATTAATGTATTAATTTACTTATTTGACTGTAAAGATTCCCTAAAAATACATAATTTTTGGAAATGACTAGATCAATTATAGAATTAAAAGAAGAAAGTTATTTAAAGAACAAAAGAGTGAGGCTCATAGTAGTTTTCTAGAATAGTTAACTTACACAGAGGTTTAGGCAAACTTTATATTGATGTTTCATCCATCCAGACAAATACTGGTCTAACATTATAGCATAAAAATTATTATCCTGGAGAACTTATAAGTTTTTTTTTATCTGTGCAAAAATAGATAAATAGATAAATATAGTAATAATTAGGCAGCCAACTTACAAAGGGTTTCTTATAATACTCCCTCCGAAATTTGGTACTAGACAGGTGGCCAACTTACAATGGTGGTCAACTTTACAGGTTTTACTGTATTAACACGTTATAATACTCTACTTATACAGGCCTTTCAGCAAATTATTAAAGAAATAATTATTATGCGGGTTGAGTTTTAACAAAGCATATTTTACTAAATTAATAAAAAATAAGCAAAAATGAAAGATACATTAAAAATAATGTGTGCTGATTTACAGTATCAGTAATATCAACAAATTATTACACCATAACACTTATACAAATCAGCAACATTGGCTTAGAAATTATCACTATAATTTATTTATTTATTTTTAAATACAATTTTTCCTGATTAAAGAATAAATATATTTTTAAAAAGAAGAGAATAATTTAGGAAAAAAAAGAAAAATTTGCACTGATTAAAAAAAAGTTTGTTACTTTACAAATTCAGTAATCCATGATTATCTAATGCTGTGCTTGCAATTTCTGCACAAATTGGATTTTACAATTTTTTATAATGCGAAAAATAAATGAAAAAAGATTTGGTTTCTTAAATATTGTTATCTGTAACATACATTTGCAAATTGGTTATTATGAAGTTATTTTATTATTTCTAATATATATTCTTTAACTCCAGGAATTACAATTGCAATATCATTTTAATTTTTATGATGACTGAGAAGAGTTTTTCGCAAATTAGCTTCTTCAGAGCTAATTTTAGAAAAACCCAAATAGTCTGACATAGATAGTCTGTAGATACGAAATGAGAAAAATTTGTACTGATTAAAAAAAAAGTTTGTTAATTTTCAAATTCATTAATTATCCAGTGCTGTGCTTGTAATTTCTACATAAATGGGATTTTGCAATTTTTAATGATGTGCAAAATTAATGAAAAAAGATTTGGTTTAAACCAAGTGGTTTTTTTAAAAAAACCATTTGGTTTAAACCAATGTGATTTAAACCCCTGGATATATGTGATCCATTCAAAGAAAGCAGGAAAAAATGAAAGTTCCCTGGGTATGAAAACTTGCAAGTGGGGCCCTGTCTATCATTATCGTGGAATGATCACCATTGTTTATTCCTAGCACTGCAAGCACAAATGATTACTAAAAATTCAAAAATTTTAATGTTACCTACTTAACACACACAGGACAAAGAATTACTACTTAATTTCAGTGACTTTTTCTAGTCTCATCAATATTTTTCTGGATGATACTTGCAGTGAGAAGTATATGTATAACAAAAATAAAATTCAAGACTAATCTAATTTTTATGTTTAAATGATAAAACAGGTATAAAAAGTTTATTAGAAAGTAAGGAATTTTTTACAAGAATAAATACAATATTTAACTTAACACCATTGAACATTTTATAATAAGAGTCAATAAAACTAAAATTTGTTTAAAATTACTTTGAAAGAAATGATAGCAAATAAGCAAAACTACTCCCAAACATATTGGTAATATGAAGAACAGGTTGTGGAAATTCTTTCGAACATCCGTCTTCAAAAAAGTTCTTGCGGTGTTTAAGTTTATTATTTGATTTTTTGAATCAACCATGCTTTTTTATATTGTTATTATTTTTTTCCTCTCTTACAACGACGCGTAGGTAAACATAACATGAAGTAAGCCGTTAAACTTCACTAATAAGCATTTCTAAGTATACAGATCCGATTGGATAGTCAATATCATGTGGTTCTGTGGTTGTAATGTGACGCGAAAAATCAAGGGTATAAGATTGCTAAATTTAAGCCCTTATCGCTTTATCTGATACGCCAAGTTAAAAAGTGCAACCGAGCAGAATGCCTTGGCGCTTAGATTTCTCACTGAGAAGATTCGCGCTATATACCTCCCTCAATGCGCAAGAAAAGTAAATAATAAAACAGAAGAATCGAAGGACCACGTTTTTTGATCATCCATTGATTCGACTAACAAACAAACCACATTTGTCTCAAGATTCTAACATCATTTTAAAAATGAGTACGTGAGTTTTTATTAAAGGCGTAATTCTCAAAAAATTTTTATTTAGTAATTAAGTAATTGTATAATGAGTAAACGAAGATGTAATTTTTCTTGTTTTGGTATTAGAATTTACTTTTGAACTTTTAATTCAGTCATCTTCTTAAAATTTTGATCTTAATTTGATTTTTCGTACTTTGATACTGTATTTAAGACTGGAGCCAGGAAAATTTCCTGATTTACTTTGGAAAGTTTTAAAAATAATATCATGTCTGAAAGGTGGGGACGCTTACAAATACGAACTTCGTGTTAAAATATAAGAATAGTGGGGGGTGGACGGCATCCCTCTTACATTACTGTTTATCTGGAAACTTTAAATTATGCATGTTTCTTTTGATTGATTGATTTCTAATAAGTTTTCATCAATGTTTTCACCTTTAAAATGTGAGGAAGTAATCTGATATTATCTTCCATTTAATCCATTAAATAGTATTGACCATTTTTATTCGATATGGTTAAATATTTTGAATACCTTCACCAGACCTTCCCCCAGGATTGAAAAAGGGCAGGGTGCTACTGTAAAAAAAGGGCACTTTTCCAAATTTAGGGCATCTTACCGAAATAAAGGGCACATGTAATTTGAAATAGGGACCGTTCATAAATGATGTCACACTTTTTTTCATGTTGGAATTTCCTCCCCCCCCCCCCCCATTGTCACATGTTACGCTATGTGGCACAAGCAGAATGTCACACTTCCTGTTACCCCTCCCCTCGTCACAATTTCACAAACCCCCCTTCCCCCTAGAAGCTTGACATCATTTATGAATCCTCCCGTAGTAATATTTTATTATTGCCATAATTTAACACTTTAGTCAAACATCAACAGCATCAAAGTGAAACTGAACATTGAAAAATATATATAAACTAATTTGATAATATTCATTTTTAAGATCGTTTTCAATATTTGAAGTAAAGCATGAAAAATTTCTGCTTGTATATTCAAGGCAACATCAACCAATAATGATTTTAAATTCAATAAAATATCTAGCAAGGATTTTCTGAGTTATACATTTTTACTAATTTATGAGAGTGTTTCTGTTCATTCCAGTACTTCTGAAGATCTGATCACCTCTGAGGAATAATAAGAAAATAAGAATATATCTTTTCTTAATACAATAAAGCTTCAGTAATAATTAGAGCCCGGATTTTGATGACCTAAATGATCACTGAAAACGCCCTTTAAAATTTTTAACATGTCCTAAAAACAGCAAAATTGCAAAAATGCCATTATAATTAATCAAGAGTACCAATTGAAAGCAATGGTTTAGCTTAAAATGACAATAGTATTTTTTTTTTTTAAATTTTAAAGAAGCAAAATTGATGCATTTTCATTAAAGATTGAAATAAATGTTTATTAAAATAAAGAGAGAAAAAAAGGAAATGTCTAATATATGGATTCCTGACACGTTGCCATCTTTTTTCCCACAAGTTTTATTACATTTTCAAACTTTTCTTTCTTGAAATAACTAGAAAGCACCATTAGATTGGGATTATTAAATGCTTTTTCATATTTTGAATAGTAAATAGTTTCTTGTTTGAAAGAGCATTCTTATATTTTGGTTAGTTTTCTCAACGTCTACAGATGGTAATAAATGCATATTTGACCCAAATGGGTCCCTTATAAAGATGAAAAAAAGAATTTTCTAATTAGTCTTTGGGAACCTACTGCTCTAAATTTTATGAGATAGAGAGTTTTTAAGAGTTGCAATATAATCAAGCACAGAATCATTGGAAGAGTTTCAGACTACACACAAAAAATTACCCAAAGCCAAAAAAGAGACATAAAATAATGTGAAAAAAAAAATCCCCAAAATCTCAAAGTGCCCGAAAAATCTCGCAACTGTCAGCCCTAAAAGAGATCATTATTGTCATTATTAATTTTGTAAAATGTTTAAACTAAAAAAAAAATTTCTTATTTATTTTATGATTTGTGATACTACTACTTCTTTTCAATAATTCTTTATTGTTTTTAAAGAAGTTGGATCCAGGTAAATTAACAATTTTCTAAAAATTTCTTATTTATCCACAATTTAGTATTTTCTAAAAAGTAAGTAGCTGTGTAGCTGTCAATACTAAAATCAAATTTGAAGTAAATAAATAAATGAAAAAATAATAGTGATTTAATAGTGGTAAATAATTAGTGATAAACGCAATTTTCGACAAACACGTGTTCAATATCGGCACAGTTCAAAAAAAAAAGCCAGAAATTATTAAAATAAAATGCAAAATAAGCAGATTTAGGGTAGCATGTGGTAAAAATATCTTCTAATTTAGAAAATAATTGAAATTTGTACCCGATGCAAAAGGATTAAAATCTCTAACGTAGAATCCAATTTTCGGCGAAGCACGTGCACGATTTTGGCTGTTTCTATCTTTATACTTTTTTCTTCTTTAATTGTTAAAATAAAACGACAAATAAGCAGATTTAAGATAGTGCATGCAAAAAATATCTTACAACTTTCAAGATAATTGAAATAATTCCAGAATGGAAAAGGATTGAAATTTCAAACACGGTAAGCAATTTCCGGTAAAAATCTTAAGAGAAGCTAGTTTCCGTGTGGCCCAAAAGTTAAAGTGGTGTGGTGACAAGAGAATTTGGGAAAAGGTCACGTGTCAAGATAAAAGCTCGGGAAAGGGTTTTAGCATTAGCAAATGTTAGCCACACTGGCGACTTCAATGAAAACAATGGTCGCAAAGACGAGAAAATTGGTCACCTTTGGCGACTGGCGATAGCGAGTTTTGGGATTTACAAGAAGGGCGCAATTTCACTAACAAAAGGGCAAGATGGGCGCGTTTCCGAATCCAAGGGTGGGCAAGGCGCGGCGCCCTCCCGGCCAAGCCTGGGGGAAGCACTGCCTTCACTTTAAGTAAGAGCAGGGATGTGACAACGGGTAGGGGGCAGACTGGGCTTGTGCCCCAGGTGACAGATTTTAGGGACACTAAATTGACTAAGTGTGCTTATATAGGTAGGTGTGTGTGCATTTTTTTATTGTGTTTGTCGTAGGGGGGGGGGGGGGTCACTAAGCCTGGTCTTGTCTCTGTTAGAAAATGACCTAGTTACGTTCCTGAGTAAAAGTGTAGAATTTTGAAATAATTAAATGTCCAGCAATGAATTTTTAATCTATTACATTCTTAAATCATGGCCATTTAGACAGCAGCATACCTAGAATAGTTGGGGCTTATAGCAGGCAACTGGAATACTTGTCTTAGTTCGTATGTGCTTATGCTCTACATAACAGCTACTTTAAAAGTATTACAATACATAATTAACAGGAATTTCATTTAGATTGAAATATGACCCTACTTTCTTGTATGCACTCATATATTTTTCATCATTAGATATTGCTAGTCTTTGGCTGAGTATCATTCCATATGCTCACCCCTGAAGCAGAAAGTGCTTAAAAGTGGTGTATATTGCAAAATGAATAATATTGCTGCAGAATGATCATTGGCAGATCTCTATTCTCTAAAGAAAGAAATGACTAAATATTCCTTCATAAAGTATGGGGATAATTGTTATGTACTTTTTTTTTCCAATTAAAATTGGATTGATATATTCAAGGAGTCCTTATAAGCCTAAAAATGCTCTTAGGAGATTATCGTTATCCAAACTTTACATGGGAGAACATATTTTCTTTATATCATCCATTGCAAAAAATTTTGCTGAATCTGCTTCTGCCTATGCCTTTGTTGGTTTTTTTAAAACGTATCAAAAGATGAAGTGTGAGATTATTTTTATCTAGTAATATATTTCTTTGTATTTATATAATATGTGTATGCGTTTGTGCGTGGGTGTATATATAATCATTTTAAATTATTTTGTTATTCAATGATATTTTTGTACAATCAAACAGATACTTCTAAAAATGGTAAAGGAAAAGCAAAGCGGAAGCATTCAAAATTAAGTGGAAAAGAATTGCATAAACAGAAAATAAAAGCTGTAAGTATTTTAATGTGTTTTGCTTTTATTTATTTATTTATTTCATCTTCTGCTTCAAAAGAAAGTTATGTTGCATTTGAATGCATAGATAGTACACCTACTGTCCATGCATACACAGTTAATATCAGCATTAGATAAAGAATTTAACAAACACATCGGCTAAGTTCCCTAGCTCAGGAGTAATTGTGTTCTGGTTATGCACCATAGTTTTTATGTTTCATGTACTGGAATTCTGGTATTCTCCATTTTTCTTCTCATCTTTAGGGGAGGAACTCCTTCATTTTAATTTACTCTAAATTTCCAACAATCATGTTGGGGACTATTAATATTGGTTATTGTAGAGCATTTTTAACATTATTTTGCAAAAAAATTCTTTTGTTTGTCATTTTTATGCATTTGATGCCTTCATCTAAAAAGTCATATTTTTGCATCTGGTATAGGAACTTTAGTTTTTCCATTTTAATGCTAAGTTACAAACTTAGTTAAAATACAAATTCTCATTGAAATCTTAAGTTAAAATTTTTTTTAACTAAGTTTCATACTCATTAAGAGTGATCTTTCAAATGCTCACGAATTAAATGCTGAATGGCAGTTTTTATTTTATTTTTGCTTCAATTATATTAATGTCTCCAATTATTTAATAAAATAGAAATAAGGAGTGAAAATTAAGGGATCATTTGAGAAAATCAGAAAACAAAATCTGTGTGCACAAGTTTCTGGCTCACCGTAGCAATAATGACTTTAAAGAAAAATATTTATTCATCAATATTAATTGATAGTGCGTTTAATTAATATAAGGAACTTCAAAAGGTAATTTGATAGTTAATATTCCTTCTGGGGCATTTCATGGAGTTTGACTCATAATATAGAGTGTGATTTTTTATAAATTAAAACAAATGTAAAAAAATGTTGATGTTAAAATATTACATGTGGATATTTTAACACAAATATATTTAGAGTTGCTTTAACGTTTGTAGAAATTGCAAGGATATATGTGCATGTTATGGACTCTACATTTCTTCTTAAATATCATAAAATGGCCCTGCTACTAAAAATGTTTAACGTTTCTAAAGTGTGTGTTTTTAAATTGTCAATATTCGATTTTGCAATTTTAGCACCTATTGTTGTAAAAAAAGACAATTAGTTTTTAGGACTATAAAAAGGACACACACTTTCTCTCTCTTTTTGTAGCAGTAAATGATCACAAATTCAATAGATAGTAACATATTAATTTTATGGCAATTTTTCATAAAAATAACAATTTTTTTAAGATTGGAAAGGAAGGTATAATATATCATACACTTAGGCAAATTCTTATTATTTCTTTACTTATTACCAATGGCATTCATCATATTTATCTTGTTAATGACTAGTAGAAAAGTTTTATACAATTATGGCGAAAGATTTTGTCATTTTTATAATTATTCACAGGGCAGGCATCTATTATAGGTTTATCCTACAATAGACCACCCCTTCCTTTTTGTTTTCACTCTTTAAAATTCCATTTTTCCCTGAACTCATAAATCAGAATTATCCCTGCTGAACATTGAAATGAGAAATCTGTGTGTGCCTTTTTTAATATGTCCAATATGTGAGAGATTATAAAAAGGCATTTAAGTAGCAATAATGCACACATGCAGAGCAGGTGCTACATGTGTTAGAGTGTCTATTATAAAACATCAGAAGGTAAAGGAGTTCCTTTGTCTAAATTGTGGTGACAATAAGTTTTTAAAGAAAAGTTTTGAGGACATTTTGAAATTTTAAGTGTTTAGGTTGAGAAATCTAGGCATCAAAATGAAATATTAATACCAAAATATTCCTAACGACCACATATTTCCAACACTTATTAATATGCTGAGTCAGGGAAATATCAATTGACCAGGGAAAGTCAAGAATTTTTCTTGGAATTTTGTGAAGTGTCCATTTTGATTGATTTGAATTTTGTGAAGAGTCCATTTTGATCCATCAGAATTTTGTGGAGGGTCTGAAAATGGATCTGAATTTCCTCGGGCACGACCCTTGAAATAACATGTATATGTTATGTTTCTTCTAATTAGAAAGCCAATCAGGGGTTACGGGCTTTAAAACCAAATTATTTTCAGTCAATTAGATCCAAGCAAAATAAGATTTAGTATTTTATTGAATATTTTCTCTGCTAAAGATATATTTTTCTGAAATAATGTACCCAGAAATGAAAAGTCCCAGCATTCTTTCTGGATGCTTTTGTATCTGTAACACTATTTTTCTTCCTCTTCATACTTTAATTGTTATGTTATGTTTTTTCTTTTGTTAATGAAAAATGCTGAGCTTCTTTATAGTACTTTACCTGAGAAATCATGAAGAAATTTAAATGAAAACTATTTCAAATACTGTAATTCACGCGCAGTTGTGTGTATGTATTTTGAAAAGAAATGAGTTTCTCTTATACTACCAAATACACAATAGAAAAAGAATTCAGATTTTTGATATGCTTTATTAATTGTGCATTTAATTTCAAATGCAGCTTCAGATAGGCTAATTGATTTTCTATTGATATAAGTTAATCAATTTTGTTCTTTCCAATAAAATAAATAGCATAGGGAAAAAAATTAAATCTGGTAATGGTACAAATGTTACATAAATTTTTTTATTACATAGCAATAAATTGTTGCTTGAGCTTTTGAATAGCAATTGCATTACATTAGTAATGAAATCATTTAATTGAGATTTATGTCTAGCAAAAATATAATGTATTTAAAATTAAATTTTATTGAAAAACTTTTAAAATCAAATATAATTTTTAATATAATGGTTAAATGTGCAGGTAAATGATCTACGTGAACTCCAAGATGTTTTGGGACAAGAGACTGGCTCTGAAGAAAAAGAATTACAGAGAATAGTATTTGGCTATGATTCAGATGATTTAGAAGACCCTGATGAATCTTCAGTTAAAATAGTAATTACTTATTTATTTATTGTTATTATTTTTATTTCTTGTTAAGATAGTTTATTTTTATTTTTTCTGATTTTGTCTTTTAAAAAGGCATCATGCTGAAGAGTAAAACGTAGTAAAGGAGAAGTGAAATTGTGTATTTTTAGCAGAAAGCAGAAGAGTCTATTTAAATTATTGTCATTATTTTGCAACTTACATTTACAAGGTATTTTTTAGCTGGAGATTAACTTTGACACTATTGCCAAGTTGACACCTGGAGTTATTCCAAAAGATATTTGAATTTAAAAAAAAATTTTAAATCTACTGCATTGATGATTATGATTTGAAATTTCCAAAAAGTTTTTGAGAACCTGATCCAAAAATTGAAAATTAATTAATTTGGTTTTCCGAAAATTTTTCAATTAATTGATCTTAAGACTTGTTTGACGGTACAGAATTCTCAACTATCCCAATTATTAAGAGAGACTACTGCTTTTCACCCAATCGTCCGTTTTTTAGTTTATTTCCCCTGATTTTTAAAAATAGTTCTTAATAATTTCCAATGTTTTAACACTAAGCCTAACATTTTCATTTATGAGCAAAATTCTTGGCAACCATTATTATCACTTCACAACCATTCATTGCATGAATAATATAGTGCTAGGTCTCTAGTATATAAAATAAGAAATAAAATTTTCCCAAGCATAATAAACAGATTGTTTTTAACTTTTTGATGCCCTTTCTTTGAATAATTCAGGCTGGAAATATCAGGCAGGAGGAATAGAATGCAAAAACACAACTTATGATTTCCCCAGGAATGAAAGAGAAGGGGTTAAAATTGCAAATTGATATTACAAATAAGATATTACAGTGGTTAACTCCCAATAAATCTAAATAATGCATAATATTAGAAATAAGTAATCACAATGTTAACCCCAATTAAAATTACCTGTTTTTTTTAATTTAGAAAGTACTAGTATAATTAAAACTTTTGATTTCTTGTAGACCCTTTAACAATGCTTCATCAATTGGGAAAACATCAATGTATGGTGGCAGGCGAGACAAACTGGCTAAGTTTGGCTTGTTGTTTCTTACTGCATTTTTTTTTAAATTGACTTTTTAAAAGCGTAATTTTAGGTTCTCTATGATAAAGTTAGTGGGTTTTGAAGTGTCAAAGCTGCTTCCTGAAATTCTTTGCAAATTAAAAGTTCTAAAAGCGCACTTTAGTGGTATTTGCGTGAGGTTAGGCAAAAGAGAGTAAAGGATACCTTGGAACCTTTTTTCGACATTAGAATTCTAAAAACGCTAATTTTAAGTAAATGTCATTTTTAGTATTTCTAGCGGCTCTCCTCCAGATATTTTAGTAATTTGAAATTCCAAAAATCATTTCAGTTTATCTGGCATTTTTCATCAGGCTCTTTCTGCAAAATGAATGAAAACGTAATTTCAGACTGTCGGATCCTGCGTAAGGTGAAAACGGAAAGAGTTTTATGCACTTTTCAGTAGTTGGGGTGCAATTGAAATTATAAGATTAGAAACGCAATTTTTGGAGGGGGGAGCCTGGGGTTCTCCGAATTTTTTTTGAAATTTCACATTTTCCAATTTGATAAGCAATATTCAGAAAGAATTTTTTTCATAGTTACTGGGTATCCGTGCAGTCATGGAAAGTCATGTATTTCCATTGTGACTGAAATTTTCCATGGAAAGTCCTGTTTTTCAGCAAAAAGTGCCCAAAAGTCAGAGAAATTGAAAGTCTGTCATGGATTTTAGGCTTTGGAACCTATGATATAATTTACTGAAACACCGTTTTTTTTTTTTTTCAGTTTTTCTATATTTAAGACGGTAAACTTAAACTGCACGACATTGCATTTCTTACTCAAAAAAAAAAGATTTTTTTCCCGTTTTTATACAGATTACAGTACACTACTAATTTACAGTAAGAAATAAAATAATAATTGTACGTTAATTTATTCGAAATTGTGTTCAGAAAATAGAAATCTTTTGCCAGTAGATAGCCAAGCTCTGTTTTTGGACTTAATAACTTTGTAAAAGATTGATTTTAGAATTCGGAAATTTTTTTAAATTCCGTGTTCCAGATGGGAAAAGTCCATAAACATGAGTCCAGTTTTCTCTAAATGAACCATTGAGTAATTATTTAGCTATAACA
This sequence comes from Octonoba sinensis, assembly GCA_038502835.1. Classification (NCBI taxonomy): domain Eukaryota; kingdom Metazoa; phylum Arthropoda; class Arachnida; order Araneae; family Uloboridae; genus Octonoba; species Octonoba sinensis. The sequence continues at coordinate 72,035,785 of CM076604.1, forward strand.
ACTTTGAAGGTAATTTTTAATAGATTTCCACTCCCTGTGTAGGAAATGACTTGTCTTACTAACATTTTAACGTTTTTCATTCTACAAAAATTTTGATTTCTTTTGAAGGTGAAATAAATTATTTTAAATAACCTTTTCAATTTCTAACTTGTACACGTAAAATTCTCTGGCTCTCTCATTTTTGGAACCATGCCAACACTTAACAGATGTTTTGTGAATTTTTTTTTCATGAGTTCAATCCTTTTGCATCTAGCAAATATTTAAGTTATTTAGAAATTAAAAAGCTATTTACACATATGTTAGCTTAGAATGGTTTCTTGAATAATTTATTTATTCTCTTGATTTTTGAGAACTTAATTTATATATTAATAAACTTTTAAAATAGAATAAAAATTTAAAGCAAACTTATAACTAGTTATTAGCTTAATAATTGGCTATACGCAAGTCATATTTAAATCCAGAATTATATCATTGCTGCAAGAAATTTAGCATATGCTTTTTTTAAAGCATAACATATTCAAAATTATAATTTTTATTCAATAATTTTTTCATTGATCAAAATGATTTTTTTTTTCATGTAACATATTTTTCGGGAGAAAATCAATCCATTTAATGTAATATTGTTAAATATGAAATAGGTTGTATGATATATTGGTGTACTAAATTGCAATTGCTTTTTATGATAATGAATTAAAAGAAAAAATAAATGCAAAAACTGTATACATATTTGTGATTTGTTGTAATTAAAAACAATTCAAAAACAACTGCACTTAGTTTTTTAGCTCAGACAAATGTAATTTAATTTTTGTGAAAGACTGGTTTTGGTAACTGGGTTCAAATGTCTGTTTTTGTCGAGCAAACTGTGCCACATAAGTCATGAAATGTCACAGGCAAAAGTCATGGAATTGAAAACTTGAAGTGTAGCAGATACCCTGTAGTTATTGTTTGTTTATTAAAATGCTTTCATAATAATTTCTTACATTAACGAAAAGCAAAGGGAAGTTGGTTCACATTGCACGGGGCACTTTGCCCACTTAGCAAACAAAAGATTTGCAAGTTTTCTATTATATTGATTTTATCTTTAAACTGCAATAAACATGTTTAATGTTGAGAGGTAGAAAGAGCAAGGCTTTTGACATTTTAATTAAAACAAAGAGTATGTTTTAATGCAATATCATTTTCCCTAATAGGAGAGATACATATTTTACGTGAACATATTTTATGAAAATATTCCAGACAAAACTCAAATTTGCTCAGAATTCAAATTTGTAAAGTGCTATAAACAATTTTTGTGTTGGCCCACTTGCAGTGATGGCGCAGTCAAGAGAGCCGACCGGCCCAGTCCGCCCCTGGTGGCAGTACTTTGAATATCATAAGTGCCCAGCAAAATGAAAAAGGCTAATTTATGTTTTTTAATCTGTGCATGTACCTTTGTTACTTGTGTTTTATTCAGTACTGAATTTTATTTAAATCTTACTGCCTTATCTTGTATAAATTCATTTTTAATTTTCAGCCGGTAAAGAAAGCAAAAATGCCTGCTTGGAATGATGAAGATGACGATTTCTTTTTGTGAGTTGTTTACACTCATTTATTTTAGTTTGTGCTGTTAATTAAGTAGTTACATATCATGTATGTATATAGGGGTGCTCACCCTCCTAAGAGTGATGGCCCTCCTCCCCCCCCCCCAAAAAAAAACACGTCTAAAACGCCCTGAAATCACTCCTAATCTTGTGGGTGCCCCTAATATTTGTATATACAGTCGGACCTCTATTTAACGAAGTCGCAAAATCCAGCGATAAAGTTCGTTAAATGGAAAAATTCGTTAAATAGAGATTTACATTTTTTATAATACTTTGGCTACATGAGAACTCATTTTAAACTAATAAAAGCTCTACATATCATGTAATAATAATTATAGCAGTTTACTTTTATTCTTTCACTTAAGAAAGGATAAAACATAAAGAATAACCATTATAATCTAAAATTAAACTTATTCACTACTCTAAAAAAAAAAATGTTTATATTTATTTTGACACATAGTGTGTAGAAGCTTGAGAAAAAGTGTTTAAAGAAAGAAATACTTGAAAAATAGGGTGGAAATGTTTTATATTATCAGAAAAAAGTTCGTTAAATAGAGAATGCGCTTCGTTATTTGGAGGTTTTTTTTACATGGAAAACCTTAAATATTGTTACGGCCAAGAAGAAAATTCGTAAAATGGAGAAATTCGCAAAGTAGAGGTTCGTTAAATGGAGGTTCGACTGTATATATATGCAGGCATATGCACCAATGGTGTGTAATTAATTCCTCCCCCCTCCCCTCAGAAGCCATCAGATATCAAATATTCGACAGATCTTTAAATATCTGGAATCTGATTTTATCACTGCGCTAAATATCTGGTTGTCTGGCTTGTCAAATTTAATTTATAAACTTTTATTAATCAGCATGTTTAGAAAATACAGTAGGCTCCTTAGTATCCTTGTGAATATCCAGCCTAGTTTTCCCTTATCTGATATATTTAAACGAGCAATTCTTGTGTGTGTTCAAACAATATATATATATATATATATATATATATATTGTTTGATTGACTTCTCGAAAATGGCTCTAACAATTTGGATCAAATTTTGTATTTATGGCAGGTTTTGTTTTTTAAGTTAACCTATAAAGGTGCAGTTCCCAAAAATATGTGATTTTACACAAAAATTTTTATTTTCTAACGCAATTGAGCTACTTTTGAGGTACTTGTAACAATGAACAAACATCATCTGCTATAGATATTTTATTTTAATTGAGATTGCAATACAGTAAAACCCCGTTAAAATGCGGGTGTTTTTGTTATATTAATTCTGCGAAATACTGAGGCATAGTGTAACGGGGTTTTACTGTACATTGAGTGGCCACACTTAATTTTTAATTTACCTTTTGTTGATTGAAATTTGTTGTTACCATTTGTGCAATTTAAAATGCCCAGGGAACCTATTGGGAAAAAAAGCGGCAATAATGCTGCTCGTAATTTGAATGTATTAGGTCTATGAAACTGTAAGACTCATTGTGACAAGTCTTATAGCATAATGAAGGAAAAAATTGCTATGGTGAATAAATCTGGCAATAAAGTACATATGCATGTACTTATATTTACTTGTGTACAACTGAAGTGTAGGGGCCTGTTAGCGACTTTTTTGGTTGGAGAAGAAATTGTTGGTTACAATTGCGATTAGTTGTTTCGTGTTTGGTGCAGGGTTGTTTGGTTTAAACCACGTTGGTTTAAACCAAATCTTTTTTCATTTATTTTGCACATTATTAAAAATTGCAAAATCCAATTTATGCAGAATTTACAAGCACAGCACTGGATAATTAATGAATTTGTAAATTAACAAACTTTTTTTAATCAGTACAAATTTTTCTCATCTTCTATCTACATATCGGACTATTTGGGTTTTTCTAAAATTATCTCTGAAAAAGCTAATTTGAGAAAAACTCTTCTCAGTCGTTATAAAAATTGAATGATATTGCAATTGTAATTCCTGGAGGTAAAGAATATATATTAGAAATAATAAAGTATCTTCGTAATAACCAATTTGCAAATGTAGGTATGTTACAAATTACAATTTTTAAAAAAAACAAACCTTTTTTCATTTATTTCACATTATAAAAAATTGCAAAATCCAATTTATGAAGAAATTACAAACACAGCATTAGATAAATAATGAATTACTGAATTTTTAAATTAACAATTTTTTTTTAATCAGTGCAAATTTTCTTTTTTTTTTTTAATTCTCTTCTTTTTAAAAAATATATTTAATCTTTAATCAGGAAAAATAAAGTTTGTACATTGTACTACTTTTATAAAATTGCTTTTGCTTTTATAAATATATTTAATCAGGATAAATAAAGTTTGTACTTGAAAAAAATAAAAATAATGGTGATAATTTCTAAGCCAATGTTGATGCTTTCGATAAGTGTTATCATTGCTAAATCCAGTAAGTTGAAGGATTTTTTTACTTTTAAAGTAAAATATATCTACAGAAAGAGACTTGTAATCATTTGTTGATATTACTGATACTGTAAATCAACACACATTATTTTTAATATATCTTTCTTTTTTGCTTATTTTTTATTGATTTAGTAAAATATGCTTTTGTGAAAACTTAACCCACATAATAATTATTTCTTTAATAATTTACTGAAAGTTATGTATAAGAAGAGTAGTACAATATGTTAATACAGTAAAACCTGTAAAGTTGCCCACCTCTGTAAGTTGGCCACCTGTCTGAGTTGACCACTTTTGGTCAGGAATGGACTTAGCCCTATATTATTCAATGTAGGCAAACCTTTGTAACTTGACCACCTGTTTATATTGACCACTTATGTACGCCAAATTTCGGTGGGAGTATTATAAAAAAAACCTTTGTAAGTTGGCTGCCTAGTTATTACTATATTTATTTGTTCATCTATTTTTGCAAAGATTAAAAAAAAAATAATAAGTTCTCCATTTATATTTTTTATATCCCAATATATTTTGTGCTATAATGTTAGTCTAGTATTTGTCTGGATGGATGAAACAACAATATAAAGTTTGCCTAAACCTCTGTGTAAGTTAACTATTCGAGAAAACTACCTATGAGCACTCTTTTGTTCTCTAAAGTTTCTTCTTTTTCTTCTAATTGATCTAGCCCTTTCGAAAAATTATGTATTTTTAGGGAATTTTTACAATCAAATAAGTAAACTAACACATTTATCTTTAACTAAGTGCTTCAATTTTAAAGTTGTATAGGATACATTGTAAGTCATTCAGATTAAATTTATCTAATGGTATTTTAGATAATTGCTAAAAAAATAGCTAATTACTAATTTTGAAAGTAACGTTAATACATGAAGTTATACTTTAATTAGTCACAAATGAATAAACGTATAGTGTAAGAACTGGAAAAAAAATCTCCACCCTCTATAAGTTGACTACTAAAGTGCTGCACCATAAGGTGGTCAACTTAAGCATGTTTCACGGGAGGTAACTTTCTGAAAAGATAAAAACTATATTTATAAGGTAATTAAAATTCAAGGTTTTAACTTGGTTTTTTAATTAGTTATCAATAAATTAATTACTAATAACATTTATTCACAATTAATGATCCCCATGATTTTCCAAAAGTCAAATTGTTTTTCCTACAAATGCTATTTAAACCAAAAAAAAACCGGTTTAAACCAAAAAAACCTGGTTTAAACCAAAAAAAAAAACGGGTTTTTTTGGGGTTTTTTTTAAAAAAAAAAACCAGGTTTTTTACCAACCCTGGTTTGGTGTGTGGAACTTGGTAAGTTCTGGGCCTATCATTCTTTTGGCGACGTCTTTTGTCCCCAAAAAAAAAAAAAAAAAATAATAATGCCAACTGGTCCCTATAACTAAAGCTGTTCTTTAGCCATGACAGTACGCACATCTCAAGGTCAAACTTTCTAATTTGTTGGAGTGGTGTTAAGATCAGCAGTTTTTATCCATGGCATATTGTTTGTAGAATTTTCTAGAGTAAAGCGATTACAGTAAGAGTACTGTAAAATGTAATTCATCGACATACCCGCAACATAGTATGAAGAAAGTATTACGTTAGGACCAGATTTTACCATGGTGATACTGATGAAACATTTATATGTATCTATGCTATATGTCTATCGTATCCTCCTATCTCGGAAACAGCTCTAATAATAAATGAAAATTTATATTTAGCAAAGGCTTTACTTTTTCAAATTTATATAAATAAGTATTTCTTCAGATAAAAAAAAAATAGAAGAAAAAAAAACCAAATGAGCAAAATGCATTGCATGAAGTTGCAATGAGTTGCTTTGTAATTGCATTGCCAAGGTGTTGTAAGCAGGCATCAGCTGCGATCCTCCTAGACGTTGTGATCTTAGAGCTGGCTACCTTTGAAATCATCTATCAGGGAATCAATTTTCTTAAGATATAGGCATACAATTTATTTCAATGCTTTGTTCATATTTCTTGCATTCAAGTGAGGAAGTGCAGAATTTATGTAAAAATGTGAGCAGTTTATGTTCTTTAACTTTGTTCTTTACTTTATTAATTATTTTAATAAAAGGTACTAATACGCAACTTTTAATGTACCATAATTGTTTTAATATTTTCACTTGATCTGATTTAAAATGGTCTTTTATTTTCCTTTAGGGTTAAAGAGAAAACAAAACATATGCGCAATTGTCATCGTAGCCTATCTTCAAGAAATGAAGAAAAATATTCAGAATATGTTGAAGAAAAGTGAGATATCTAAATAAAGAAAAATTTGCTAATCTTTTCCTACTGGTTTCATTAAAACATACTTTTTATATTTTACAAATTATTTTAAAATTTATGTAGTTTTAAGTTTGGTGGGAGTTTGTTCCCATTTTTATTTTGAAGTTTTATTAACTAAAATATTAATGTTTTTTTCTTTTTATTATATATAGTTGAACCTCGTTAATATGAACCCAAAGAGACTTTAAAAATAAATTCATCTTAACCGTAGTTCGTCTTATCTGAAAAACAATGAAATCCCTTTTTTATAAAGCAAAAGTGAAATTTCATGTTATTTTCTAGTACACAATGGTCAATTTGAGTCCCTAATGTATATGTAAATCAATGCTATAAATTACGAATTTGTGATTAATAAAAAAAATTTCTGGCTCTCAAATAAAAACTTTTTTTTTTGCTGTTTGGTAAAAATAAAAAAATGACATATGTTTGTTTCTTATTGAATTGAAGTTCGAAGGGTAGGGGCTACGTATAAGAGTTCAACTTATCCAATAGTTCGAATTAAGCATGTTCGTCTTAGCCGAAGAAATTATCATTATTTGTTAATACATTAGGACAGGGATCGCAAATGTAGTTAGTCTTAGCAGTAATTCGTTTTAAGCATGTTTGAATTAACGAGGTTTGACTGTATATATTTTTAAAATTTATAATTAGCTTTTTTGAAATAAGATTTCATGAATATACACATTGTACATAGTATCCACAAAACTTTAAGTTTCAAGTTTTATTAAGCCTGTTGCAGCAGATCTACCAAAAGTTATTAAACATCATTTATCATTAGGATATCTCAACCTGCCTTACTTTTGCTAAGTCATTGTTTACTTTATGCATTGAGTAGAAAGGCAATTTTATAATTTATCTTCGCCACATATTCTCCTACCTTCATTCTTTGCAAAAATGCCATAAGCATCTGTGCTGTTACAGTTAAGATTTTTCCTTTATTTCAGATTCAAAAAAATTATTGGAGATCCTAAATGGGCTCAGTTGAAAAGTGAAGAGGGTGAAGAAACTTTTAGTGGTTAGTATCATGTGAAATGTTTGAAAAAAAGAACAGCATGTCTTAAAAATTGCATATATTTTTAGATGATTTAAGACTTTCCTAATTCTCAAAATTTTTGCATAACTTATGTATATTAGGAATTTAAATTTCATTTTTTCACAATATAAATTAATGTTACTCAAAAATATTATTTATACATATTAATTATTATTTTCATTATTATTATATTGCATACCATAAAAATGCTTTCATATTTTGCTCCCATTTAATACCTCATTTTTATATTTAGATACTGAAGACGAACTTTTGCAACGAACTGGGAATGTTATTGCCACTTCTAAATCATTGGGAAAAGGCATTTTGAGCATACAAAAATGCCCTACTTTAATTGATGAAAATTTTAAAAATGTAAGAGTCTGATTATATTTTACATATTGAATTCAGTGTTTCTTCAAGAGATAATTTAGTCTATAACTCTCTAATGTTAATTAACTGTAATATGTAAAGCTTGCATCACTTGCAAAAACTTTGAAATATGGACTAAAATGCCAAAGATATGCACTAATTTTTTTATCTACATAGAGAAAAGGTGTCGCTTTTGAAATATAAAAAATTGGACCAATCTTATAGTTTTTACATTTTTTTTTTTTTTTTGTAATAAATAAGTATTAAAACAATTGTTCACACTGAGGATGATGTGATTTTTTGCAATAAATGGCAATGTATTCTTAAAGGTTTTCTGTAAGAACACGTTATAAAAGTTTTTCATTTTTACAAAATTATTAGCAGATTTTTCAAAATTTTACAAAAACAGGACATTTTACCAACCACTGATTTTCAATAATTATTACTAGTGTTATTACTATTCTTTAAGGAGAGAGCAATAAAAAGAACTTACTACCACTTTGTGGGGGAAAAATCTCAGGCCTGTTGCTGTATGTCAAATCAGTTTTGTTCCATGATAGTTGCAAAGGATACTAGATTTATGATCCAATACACTTGATGAGACAAAGATCTTGCTGTTTCAGGCTCCCCACTCTGTAGAGCATGTTGAGTGATAACATTGTATTACAAAAAACAATACTTGGTTGAAAAATACCCCTTAACTTAGTGATCGAGGATAGCAGCGCAATCATTTTATTCAGAGGCCTACCATAATGTATCATGAAGGCATATCTGGTTCAGAGAAATCCCTCAATAATGAAAGTGCATTGAAATTTTCTGGTATTAACAAAAGCTTAAATTCTTACTGTATGTACACGGTCAGCTGCGTAACTAGCTACCCGCAGCCCTCTCGACTGCGGGGGCACAGGGGTGGCACCCCAATGATGACAACAAAAACAATTTGCTGAGAGCTGTGTCATCCCCCCAACAGAAAAAATGTACTTTGGTAGTTTATGTTATTTTTAGTGATGAAAAAAACTTTATAAATTCCATTTGCATCCAGTATTTTTAGTTATGGTATGTTGAAATAGTATCAGTAAAATTGTATAATTCAAGTAGCTTGTATTTAAAAAAAAACTCTTACCCCCCCCCCCCCCCCCCGTAGTGACGCTACTGATTATCACTAGTGATATATATTCGCCAAACTGATTCAAAGCAAAATTTTGCATGTTCATAGTAGTAATACTAGTGCCAGTCTCATATACATGCACAAAAAATTGGACAACTACTGTCATCACACAGATGTATGAACATGACTCCTAAAGGTTTTCTATTTAGCACAAATGTTGTTCTTATTTTTTTTTTTTTTTTTGAATTGATGGTTTGTATATATATACCTTTTACTTAAATTTACATTACTGCATGTTGCAATATAGGAACAGAATTAAAAGTTTGTTCATTATAACTACTTATTCTTTCAGAATGTTTATGACATTGAATTAATTAAAACTAAATTTAACCTGTATGTAAATAAGTAAATTTTTTTTTGTTATTATGCCCAAATTTATCATTAATATGCTTTGACGCTCACATCTTATTTTTTCACACAGACTATTGTTAAAAGTCTTGAATTCCACCCAAGTTCACATGTAGCTCTAGTCGCTAGTACAAGTGGAACTTTAAACCTCTTTCAGGTATTTGAAAAATCTCTTGTCTTACCTTTGTTTTGTAAAGTAAATTTTATGTATACTTTAGAACTTACGAATACAGCTAAAAACCTGAATGCATATGTATTGCTCAAATTAGTTGTAAATTTTTATTGATACCACTAACCTTTTTTAAAACTATTATTTGAGCGACTAATTGGTGAGTGAGACAAAGTGGAAAACTAATTTTCTATGTAAAGTCATCATATTTGAGTTCCTACACAGGTCAAAGAAAACCTTGGAACCTGGAATAATCAAAGAAATTGAAAATACGACCAAAAAGTCATTATATTTAGGATTGTAACTAAAAGGTCAAGGAAATCAGAAAAACAAATCTCATTACTGTGGTCACTTAAATGCACAGTGTAAAAAAGGTTTATTTTGAATGCTAAATATTTTTAAAAAATTATTTATTTATTTATTTTTAATGTAAGTACAAAATATTTTCTTTTTATTCATTTATTTTTTTCTTACTATAAATAAATGCAATTTGGTCATAGGCATATTAGCTATCATCATAGTAGATCCTCATTGGTCCAGACTTTTTAAAGTGCTGCAACCTAGAGGTATTTTGAGGTAGCAAAAAAAAACTTAATCTTAGAAATGCCACTATTCAGAGGGGCTTATGGAGGTCCACCTGTTAGATTTTATCTTAAATACTTCAAAAATATACTTTTTTTTTAAAAAAACCGTAAAACATAAAGTTGAAATAAAGCTTTAAATATAGTTTGTATTTTCTTTATTGCTGTTGTGTATTTTAGTATAAACAAAAGTGAAGAAGTTGGCAGGGCCAACTCATTTTGCATTTTGCTTCAACCAGTTTTTAAATATGAACTGCTGTTTTCTAGAGAAATCAAGTGCTCTAAATAAGAATGAGATAGGAAAATGACAAGATAAAAAGGCATTAAACTTGTTTTTTAAATTTAGAGCAGTGTTATGTACAACTGTTTAGTTGGTTACTTTCTTTCTAACTTGTTTTGAATTGTGCAGTTGGTAGTTTTAGCTGAGAAATTTTCATATTATGGGCAATTTTCTTAATGTAGGTAAAAGAAAACGGGGAATTTTTGAATGCATTATTCTTTATTTATTATGTGCCATTGAGAGTCTGGAGTTTTTCTTTCAATATATATTGATAATATTGTTTTTCTTATATGTTATTATTCAAATTTAAAAGAAATATATTTTTGGAGTATCAATAATATTTTCCCATGATGTATTTTGCTTCGTTTAATTTCTACTTTGTTTGAATTTTCTAGTTTTGCTTATTTTTTATTTTGCTTTTTATTATTTTTTTTTTCTGTTAAATTCATTCATAAAATGAACTTGTTTTGAAATCACAATCATTCTTCTTTTATAGATAGATGGAAAAATTAATTCTAAAATTCAGAGTGTTCATTTTGAACATTTTCCTGTTCACACTGCCCATTTTACTTCTGATGGTAATGAAATAATTGCTGGATCTAACAAATTCGGACATTTTTTTACTTATGATATGATTTCAGGGAAGACCAACCGTATTCCTTGGGATAGAGGTATTTTTTGCTTTATTTATTTATTTTAATTTTCTGATAAAGTTTCAGTATTACAGGGTTCCTCCTACTGGTGACTATGGGCTACAAAAATTGACTTCGGGCAACTATTTTATTGAAAAATTGGTTTAAAATTGACTTTTTGCTAAATCGACAAATTTTGTTTTGAATAAAATGTAATCCTCTCGGTTCATGTTCTTTTGTTTTATCTTCAACTTAAGTTCAATGAAATTTACAATTGTAACATAAATAATTACAGCTATAAGTTTGATTAATGGTATTTAATCATATATGATTAAATAACACCCCCCCCCCCCCCCACCTAACTTTTAAAAATACATTGAATGTATACATGTTTTTATGTATGATGTTGCGTTTTACCTATAATATGCATTGCAAATATACACTGCACTCCCCCCCTAAAAAGCTTTGAAATGACCGGTCTGCCTATAAGGCTACCATTTTGAAAACTATTTTTGTATTCTAACGAACTATTTTTGAGTGTCTATCATGGTAGGAACCCTGATATTAGTAATCTTTTTTTTTACTTGTTAATCTTTTTCTCTGGTTTTGTAAAATTTCAACACTAAGTTTAAAGTGTTCGAAATCTTTTTCTGTGTGTAGTAGTACATACACATCAGGGGCTTTATCTCCATCACTGATTTCATGATAATCTTTTGTTATGTGATTGATCTCAAATTTCTTTTTCACTAGTTTCCAGATTGTCATCCACAGTTTCACATTCACTTATTTCTTGCTAAACTATTAAATTTTCAGGTTTTTATTTGTTGAGATCTAGGAAAGAAACAATGGGTAATACAAATTAAATTAATTCAATCAACTTACAGCTGTTGGGAAGAGGGTAACGTAGAGTATTTAAGACGGTCTTTGAATATAAGTTCTTAGAATTTTACTTGAAAGGTGATAAAATCAAAAGTGACGTTCCAGAAAAACGATTTAAAACTGAGGTCGACATTTAAGCTCCAACATTAAAAGACCCATTCTAGGGTAAATCTGGTACCAACTGCCACAGTAACTCCAGCTCCAATAAAATAGTTGATACGGTTAAAAAGCTCGTAGTTAGATCTCAGTTCCTGACAGTGGCCTACTGGTGGTGATTGCCTGTTGAACTATATTTTCAAAGGAAACCTGCTGCACCTAACAGTTTATTCACCTTAGAACCAAAATGTCCTTATAAATAAGTTTGACTCTTTCTGAGAGAAATTGATAATAGTTTGACTCTTTATCATAAAAAGTTTGGTCTTTTAACTTTTTCATTATGCATAGTTGATGTTTATTATTATCATTTTATTTAACTTTCAAAATATTTAATTTCAGGAATGGAACAGAAAAATATTAGAAGATTTTGTATTTCTCCTGATGGGAAATTTCTTGCTATTCATGGGCGCTATGGGAATATACACGTAGTGACAACAAAAGTAAGGTTCCCAGCTAGATTTAAGTTCCTTTATGTGCTAATTTTGTAAATAATTTATGCAGTTATAAATGCTCTACAATAACTACAATTTCTAAAATTGCTTAAAGTTTCAGAAAAACTTTATAATAACTTTGCTTTGAAAGTAATTTATGTAAATATAATTTCCTTTATAGACTAAGGAATGGGTTGGAAGTCTAAAAATGAATGGAGAAGTTATAGCTATCGCATTCAATGCAGATGGTACCAGAATGTATTCTCATGGTGGTAGGTTTTTCATATAATGAAATTTTTTCATATTGAAACCTGCAATGTTTTTTAATTGTTTTTTTTTATCATGGTGGTAGGTTTTTCATATAATGAAATTTTTTCATATTGAAACCTGCAATGTTTTTTAATTATTTTTTTTTAATCATTATTATTTAGATACTGGTGACATATATGTGTGGGATATGTTGTCCAGAAAATGCATTCATAAATTTGTTGATGAAGGTTGTGTCGTTGGTACCTCATTAGCAGTTTCTCCTAATGACCAGTTTTTGGCCGCTGGGTATGCATTTTGTTCTTAGTATCTCCAGTGCAATAGATATGAACAGTATTATTATGTAAAAAAAATTCTATTTATTGTTTATCGTGCAATTGAGCTTGCTTTCAATTATGAGTGAATTTCTATTATAAAATGTTGTTTAATCCATGATATAAAGTTTGTACATATTTTGAAATTAAGTAACATTCTCTCTCATTTAACTGAGTTTTTGAGACATGAAGCTTTGCAAAATATTTCACTAAAGAGAAAATGAAGGTGTTTTAAATACGACCGAGTCTTCATTCTGTAGACTTCCATTTAATGAGATTTTTTATAATTACAAAAAAAAAGTTAAAGTACTTATTAGGCAGATTTTATATACCAGGGTTCGCGCTAGGCCGCGCGATTCCAGCAGGATTTTTTGAAATCCCACTCAAAAAAAGTTTGTTTGCGTGCCGTTCCCGCAACTCGCGGACATGCGTTCAAAACTTCGCCAAACGAAACTACTATTCTAAACTGATAATTCAACACAAACTAAATGGAGTATGTTAGTTTTCAACTGCCATCTTATCCTCATTAATGAAATGAAGAATCTAGGAACCCTGTTTATCCTATATAATAACATGGGGCCATGGGGGTAAAATTGACAACTTCTTCATTCCTAGGGATTATTGAACAATTTAAGCCCTTTGAATGCAGACTTGTCTTCATTCATTCTATTCAGAAAGGACAAAATCAAGAAAAGGAGTGAAAAGGGGGAATCTTCTTTGGTTACAAGTCTGGTTTCTAAAATGTACTGTTTTCATTGAAAAACATCAATAGATAAAATGACATATGATCAGAAAAAATAGAAGAAATATTAAACTAATTTTTAGGATTTTTTAACAAAAATCACACCATTTAAGAACTTTGGTTAAATAACCAAAATATCAGAGGATCTTTTTCATGCTTAACATTTTATAAAGCACCCATTTTTGCTATCGCGAATTTTGTGAAGGATCCGTTTTTTGTGAACCTTGTTGATGTTTATTCTTTCTTTGCTGAGCATATCTTAGATAACCATCTTTTATTACATAGTTTGTATTGGATCATGTTTAGAAAATTTAGTAACTCTTTTAAAAACAAAAACAAAAAAGATCAGTTCCCCACTTAAATTTTAAAAATCCCACTTAAAATATTTTCAAGGTGGGAAATCCCACTTTGTATTTTTCCCCAGTGTGAACCCTGTATACCGTATATTTTCGTGCATAAGCTAAGAATTTTTGGAACTTTTTTGAAAGCTAAATCGCTGGGTGGTCGGCTTATATATGGGTCCGATAATTAAAAAAAAGAGTCAGTCTATACATCGCTAAAATAGACTAATATAGAACTCTAATTATGTAATTTATGTCTCCTTCATTAAGGAAATAATTAGCTTGAAATAAGTACAGTTTTATTTAAAAGAATTTACATATATTTAACAGCTGGATTTTGTGAAATCATCGCTGAAACAAAATAGCGAAATTTGCTCGCGACTAGCTCTGTATGCCTTTCTATTGTCTTTCATCCTTCTAATATACATGCAGAAAATAACTGAATAAAAACAGTAGAAAAAGTAAAACAAACTAGCAAACGCAGGGGCAAAAAGCACAATGAATGAATAGGGGAAGATGTGCTCGCTCGCCTCAGACAGGGTTACCAGAGATCAATCTGTCACTGTTGGTGCCTAGCTTCTCACTTTCACAACGTCTTGATTGGAAAAGACTTGATCTGTGTTGCCAGCTTGGGGAAATTTTCGCCCCCTTTGGCGATTCTCTTTGAACCTCAATTTTTTTTACTTCTAATTTTTATATTCGCTTATATAAGAGTTTTGAATTTTTGGTACATTTTTGAAGGAATAATGCATACTTGGCTTATACATGAATCGGCTTATGTTCGGAAATGTATGATAACTATTTTATTAAAAACTAATAGTTTGGTGAAGATTACATTTAGGTATTTGCTACTGCTTTGTTACTCTTAATCACATTGTTTTAACACTTTTTTTTTTTTTTCATTTCAATTATAAAACGAAAAATTTGGAAAACCAAAAGGAAAGAATAGTTTTTTTTTTTCCGAACTTTATTGCATTGAAAACAAAGTTTATCTGGCTTCAATTTTGTGCGAAACCGTGCCTTTTTATAGAAGGGAATGAAAGCAGCCATTTTAACCATATCTACTATTCCATACTAATATCTATATACTTAAAATATCAATTAAGACAGTTTTATTGAAATTTTTAACAATTTTGTTGAGATTTTCAAACTTATTTGAATATTTATGCAAAAAACATATGATTTGTCTGCAAAAAAAAATTAATGTTTAGTTTCAATGCCTTTCAAGCTAAAGGGGAGGGGCGAGAGAAAACGGAAAGAATATTTTTTATTTTCTTCAAACTATTTTGTCAATTCATTGTCAAGAGAAATTAAGACACTAGTTTTGAAAATTTTTATTTCTGCCTCATTTAAAATCACAATTTACTTTAATTGGAAGATTCATTGGTTTATGGGGTAGGTAATGTGCTTGGGAGAGTGAAGCATCAGGGAGCTAGGTACTATTCGCCAGAGGTTCAGGTGAAGGATGTTAATAAAATAAAATAGAACAAAAGGAGGGAATGGTTAAAAAACATAAAAACAAGATCAGTTATTTTGTGGGTGAGAACTAATGTTGATGATTTCATCACAAATGAGAAGTATACTAAGGTGTAGAAGTGCTTGTTCGTCAAAGCAAGCAATTTTTCTGATGATACCCATGTGGTTTGTCACTCATGTCAAAATCCAACCGTGGCAATTGTTCTATGCAAATGTAGAAACTAATATTTTTGTCTGTGGTACGTATCTTTTAACGATTCAGAATTTTTTTAAGGGTTTGTTTTTAAAATTGTAATTATTTGACAGATTTGGTTTTGGGAATCAAAATTAATTTTATGGTAGTATTTTTTTTTTTTTTTTTTTGAAACTTTTAACAGTTTTTTTTTTTTTTTGCACAGGTAGTTTGTTTTCCTTGTCTTACTAACGGACGGAAATTTGTTGCATTATAAAACCCTAATCTCGAAAATATAAATCTATATTTCCATTATTCCTTTCTTAAATACATTTTTAATTTTTATATTGGGGAAAAATTCAACCCAAAAAGAATTTTTGTAAATATCATTGTATTTTTTGAAAAACATCTTTCTTGTGTGGCTATCAATATTTTCTTTCACTGAAGAAATATTTCCCCATAACTCCAAAGTACATGCATGTAAATTTATTTTAAAATTTGAACTTATTTATTTTGGGATTAATAAAGTTTGTTTTTATTTCTTAAAAACTTACCTCTTTTGATAAATCAAAGTTATTGAATAATCAAGAATTCTTTGTTTTATAAAGAATGCACTATCGCATGCAAGAGCGCCCTGGCGGGGGATGGGGATTCATCAAAGCCATTGAAATCAGAAGGCGTTGGATATTTGGTATCTGGCATGCCAAATTTGATTTTTTTTAATTTAATTCATTGGCATGTTTTTAAAATCTATGTAAATAAAAAATTTATGTATTTGGAAGCGTTGGGATGTTTAAAATTTGTAAAATTTATATGTTTCGAACACCACACTCTGGTTACAGATAAGTCACAAAGGATACACCGGATATGCGGTATCCACTACGATAATATCTGGTTTATCCCTAATCCTGACCTGGATTCCCCTCAAAGCAAAATTCTGAGTGTGCCACAAATTACGTATGCTATTTCTTGTGACTAAAATGCTTTATTAACATTAAATCTATAGCAAAATAAAAAGATTTAAAATGGTACTATAGTAATATTCATAGTTACCTGAATTTAAAATTTGAAGTATCTTTTCATCTTAGTTATAATTTCAAACAAAAAATGTCTTTTGATTAACAGAGCTTTGGATTTTGAGTAATGTGTTCATAAAAATACTGTAATAAATTGAACATTTAATGCATTTTCTTATTTCTTGTATTTCGGTATGTATTGACTTTGTAGGATTACACCAATTTTTGAAATCATATTTTTGTAATTCACAAAAATTGAAAAAACTATCGAAAATTTAGGTGAAGGAGGAGAAATCTGTGAATGTCGTGGAGAGTTTTAATAATATTTTTCTCAAATTATTGGAAAGTTGCATCTTAGGTGGTCAGTGAATTTTCAATCAGTAGGGTCAGTGAAAGATTTTTTTTTCAAATCTTTGTGGAACCTGTTGAATGAGATAACTTCAGTATGTATTATAAAAGTTGTGTGAAATTATTTCAGGAATTATTAAAATAACATATGTTTCAAAATCCTAAACTTCCTATTTCTTTTAGCTCTGACGCTGGCATTGTCAACATCTATGATAATACCGCATTACTGAGCTCAAACTCTCCTGTACCACTTAAAGTCCTGAAGAATTTAACTACAGAAGTAACAAATGCAAAATTTAATTGTACTTCAGAACTTCTTGCAATATCATCCTCCCATAAACCTTTTGCTGTAAAACTGGTATGCGCTCTTATATTTTGATTACTCTTATTAATGAACATTTTTCCTAAATATCCTTGCTAGCTGGGATGGTCCTGTTAGCTAACAGGTTATTTTGTTTAAAATAAAAAAGATGTTTGAATTATTTTCTTAGTGATATTTTTCTTTTTTAAAGAAAATGCCAGATAAGGTCAATGTGCCTCAATTTAACAGCCCCAAAATAAAACAAAGTTTTTTTAATACATACCTGTAATCTTATTGCAAGAATGCTACATAGATGCAACATAATGAAGCATTTGTTTTTTAGGAGACAAAATGCAAAACTTTTCATCGCATTAAAGTGTTTTGTATGGTAACTTCCCACACAAGACATATTGCAAAAAATATCAGCCTCACCCAACATTCCAAAACCATATATAAGACAGCATAAATGGCAATTGTCATTAACATAAAGAAAACTATTTTGAACATGAATGCTAGATATATTATTTAAGCATAATGTGCTATTAATCATATAATATTTCAAAACCCAATAACTGCAAATTAATAAAAACAAGATTCACTTAAGATGCATAAAATGTATCATTTCATGTAGGACCATCATTGTTGCAGTTAGGAACATCTTTAGGTTAAACTCTCCTAATAGGGACAGAAAGGGCATCAACAGAGTCCGACAAAAATGCGAACATCTTAGGAGTCAGGGAAATTTTTTAGGAGCCAGCCATAATATTTTCATTTGCGAACATAGTCTCCATCTGAAAAACTATACTAGACTGCAACGTTTCTTGACAATGACGTCACAAAGCGCGGCCGAAGAAATGAGTGAACAGCGAGGCTGTTGGGTTGCAGGAGGAGGGTCGAAAGACGCCAAGCTACTAACTTGGCGAATAATCTGATTAAGCACTCTATTTGGCACATTGCATGTTTGAAAACTCTTTTGTCTGTTTATCAAAAAAAAAAAAAAATGTAACAAATTTAAAAACTTCATTTTTTATCCAATCATAATTTATTTTATTGGATCAATTGTATATTCATCATAAGTTATTCCATTTGGCAAAAAAAGAGAGAAATTATACTCTTAATTCTTTTATGCAGATAGATATTGCACAAACATAAAAAAAAAAAAAAAACATTTTTAATCACAGCTACATTTTGAAATGCACTATGGTTTGAAAAAGGTCTAATAATGCACAATGGTTTTAAGGAACGCTACTGACATTATGACTTTCATACTTTTACAGGATGTGTAGGACACCAATATGGGTTGCCCAGGGTATTTATCTCATTTTGTCCAAAAATTGACTTATCTAGTTTTTCCCAAATTCTGCAGATATACTGAAATACCAAATTTGTCTTGAAAAGTTAAATCTCTTATAATATATCTTAAAACAAAAATATCTAAATGATTTTAAGTAATCATATAATTACACTCAACAGCAAATATGAGGTACAAAAAGAGAAGTAATGAAATAAATATAGGTATAATTATCTCATTTAATTTTGATTATTCATCATCTAAATGGAACATACAAATTTGCATGATTGTTACCATGACAAATATATTAAATATTTAAATAAGGATACATTAATTTTGTAGTTTTTGTTGAATGTTTAAATTTTTTAACACTAAAACCATGAGTAAAATACATGAAAGATTATCAGTTTTAAAAATATCAATAATACTTCAAGAATAACTTGAGACTGTTTTGATAGCTAACACTGAAATTCAATTTTGGAGTAGATTAATTTTAGTAATAATGATTAATTTTTCAGAACAATATTAACGAATATAATAATAATAATAATAAGAACGATACTAACAAAAAATAATAATAAAAGCGATATTAACGAATATATTAATAATAAAAAGAACAATATTAACAATAATAATAGTAATAGCAACTATATTAACGAATAGAATAAGCGAGTCAGACATAAATAGAAACAACTCCAAATCTCGCCAAACCGCTTATCGGAAGATCGCCAACTGCTCGTGAGCTCTTATTGGCTAGAGCGTTAGTTCTAAATGAAGGTATTAGTTCGTGTTACGCTTCTCGTAAAATTGAAAATATATAACATTTTATGAAAATTATAAAAAATTAACGCTATACATGTGTAGATTAAAATACTTGATCATATTTCTATAGCGAAGTGCTTAGTTTAACTCGAGAATTGGACACCGCGCGGAGAACTACTTTCTTCGCTTGCTCTCAGCATATTTCTCCATAGTCAAGAAACTTTGCAGTTGAGTATAGTCGCCAAGGCATTTTTTTAGTCACCCAGGCGACCTGGCGCCCGGGATTTGTCGGACCCTGGACATCAGTGATTATATGTGTATGTATGTATATATATATACACACACAGTGGAATCTCGCTATTCGTACACAATTTGTTCCAGGCGGCAGTTTGAATGGTGATTTGTACGAATAACGAATTATTTTTTCACATAAGATACAATGTAAATTGGATTAATCCGTTCCAGACTCGCAGATGGTTGCTTATTTAAACCTATGAAAAACAAATGTACAGTACTGTACATGAAATTATAGATAAATAGAAATTTAACTGCACTTTGCTTCCTCCTTTGCTTGTACGAGGTGAGCTGATGGCATAAGTGTAATGTTTAGAGGAGGAATCAAAATGGTTTGAAGAGGAGAGAGTCCCCTTCCATAAAAACATCAGGTAACATTCCTTCAGGTGTTTTCTCCCTTTCTGCTGTTCTTTCTTTTTTCTGTTGTTTTGCACTAGAAGAATCTTGGGTTTCTTTCTCTAAAAACCTGTCCAATGTTATCTGCCTTTGACGATTATTCAGAATTTTTCTAAAATGGTCAATAACATTGTCGTTGAACAAGTTAATGCTGTTGACCGCAGCAGTGTTGTAATGCCATTTTTCCCACCATTCTCTGTTTTCTCGCAGGGTAATACGCTCTCTTTCGCTCTTTAATTTATGCAAAAGAAATACTTTCCTTACTACTTTCCTGCTCTGAAGAAGAAAGTTCTTCAACCACTTCCTCTTGCTGCCCCCTTAGAAAGTTAAAATTGTCAGTAAAATCTCAAAAAGTATTAAATTTTTTAAAAAATCTAAAACGTCAAATAGATTATTTCCAGAAGAGTTCAAAATGAGCATAATTTCTCGATTTTTTTTCTTAAAGAAAGCCAAACTGGTCAGCCAGCTGGCCCCTGGCGCCACCGAATCGCGGGACAAGTACGAATGGCGAGTTGAATTTTACTTGAACAAGTTGGACGAATAACGAGGCGGACAAATGGCGGGGTTCCACTGTATATATATATTTATTTATTTACAGTTAAAAATTTATTTTGTTTTATTTATGTATATTAGTTTAGCTTCAAAAGAATAAGCACATATAATCCTTTTTTCCTTACATGCTAATGTGCCCTAATTGCAGTCAAATACTCCCTAATTAAGAGAAATGTATAGAAAAGTGTTTCATTTAGGCACATTGGCTTTATCCTGCAAGAAAGGAAATTTTATTGCTTTTATATTTGGACTCCTTGATATATTATGTATTAAATGTTTTGTCTTTAGTTTGCTTTGCCGTGTTGTATGTGTATAAAATCACTTTTTTTATCAATTGTCCTTGAAAAAAGATATAAAAAAAAAAACAATAGGAGTAGGAATTGGGTACTAAGCATATGTAAATTTTTCTCATTTCAAACAAGCCTCCAGCACATTTTCTGTAATAGCAAATATTTTATCTTATTTGTTGCTATCTTTAAGTTTTACCTAGTTTTGCGGATTCTAATTGTTGTGTAAGCATTAATTATTTTCAGTTTGAATATTTTATTTATCTTTTTTTTAAATATTTATTTTAAAGGTTCATTTTCCAAGTATGTCTGTATTTTCAAATTTTCCAATCCAAGAGGATAATGCTGTGAAATATATTAATGCATTAGATATATCGGTGAATAGTGGATACTTGGGGCTTGGTAACAATGTGGGATCAGCATACATATACAGGTAAAGTGTCTTTTTTAAATCTGATTTTTATAAGATACACTAAAAGATATTTTGTAATTATTGATAACTGATATGAAATCGTACATTTTAAGCAGCATGTGTTACAAATTGTATTTTAGCATATTTAAGAAAAAAAATTATATGGAAAATAAAGTATCTTCCTTATTTTTCAACTAATGTTCATGAAAATTTTCATGAGTGCTTTAATGCATAAGGAATAGGGAAAATAAAAAAGTTATTAACCCAGCAAGAACTTTCGCATTATCAGGAAAACGTTTTGAAATACCATTAGGAAAATATTGCATTAAATGTAGAACTCTGTGCTGAGCAACATATCAAAAAATAAACAAATGATCAAACTAATTATTTTTCAGATTTATGTTTTAAAAGATGTACTCAAAACTTAAAATTAAAATAGTTTAACATCACTTCTCACTATTTTTGATAAAATAAATAAGATCATAATGTTAATAAACTTATGTGAAAATTTTATTTAACCAAGTATCCAAACCAATTTCAAATAAAAAATAGCTTCATTGAAAGTTCACAAATATGTTTTAGTGCAGTCATTTAATCATGAGTGTCTCATATTTTCAGTCCTTCCTTCATTCTTATACCCATTCTCTCTTTATGTTGTTCAAGGGAAATATTTGTCACGTATGATGAATGCAGAATATTGTAGGTGCAAATGTCATGTTTTCTTGAAAAATTTTCTGAAATAAATAATAAATTTTGAAATCTGATGGATTTTAGAGTTTGCATATCAATTAGGAGTTTTATGCCACTGGGTACAGGCATATGCCATTTGGAGTCGCTTATTAGAAATCAAAACAGCATTAAATTAGATGTCTAGAAATTTTCATTCATTTTATAGGAGTATAATTGTCAGAGTTATCAAGCTTAAAGTGTTTATTATCAGTGTAAATTAACTATAGAAAAACTATATTTTATAATTTTACATATACTTATATTTTACTTTAATGTAGTTGGAACAAAAAATATTTAATTATTATTATTTAAATACAGTTGAACTTGGCTATAGTGACATTGTTTATAACATCAACTCTGTTTATAACATCAAGAATTTCCAGTCCCTTCATTTGCCCATGAATAATAATGGTGATCACTTGGCTATAGTGTCAAAAATATTCCAGTTCCTTGAATGACGCTATAACAGAGTTCCAGTATATTTCATGTATAAAAATTTTAATTTTTTAAAATTGTATCCTTGAATTTGCTTCATGTATTTTTTCAATACTTTACTTGCATTTTTTAAAACATTAATACTTTGATTACTCTTTCACCTTAATATTTTGCTTTTTCTATTTTTTTCTCTAGGTTGAAGCACTTTGATAATTATTAGGATAATGTATTCATTATTTTATTTTTGTACAAATTTATTATTTTACAAAAAATAAAATTGTTATTTATTCTTTATATTGCAACACTACATTGATAAAATTGTCTATCCCTCAATTCTCAAATACTTCTGTTCCTCATTTCTAAAATACTTTTATGTTTATGCTAAATAAAATCCAGTAAGCTTCTGCTTATAAAGACTACAATTGCAATTACCACTTTGAGTCACTCTAGAAAATGGGGTCTGCTGGTACATAGTTCAAGGCCTGAATATAGCGCAGTCTTGTGATAAACAAAAAATTAATGATGTGCTTCTTTAAACTGCCATAATTTCACAATGATATTGTACTTGAAAGTATAATATTGTATCGTTGTGCAGAAATTTAATTTTGAGTATTTGCCATATTAGTACCAATTATTTTAAATAAAAATTAATAAATATTTAAATTTTTTCTTTATGTTCCTTATTTAAAATCAAGTCACTAGTTTTAAAAAATAGCAGCAATAATCTTTTTTTAATCATTCGTGATGGTCACCAGACACTAGAAAATAAAGAAAACAGGGCGAGAAGTCCGGAAAATTAATAAACTTTAAATTACTAGAAATTTGGTTATTATATCGTTTTTGAGTTGTATGAAATCACTCTAGAACCACATTTATAACATCCTCCCCTCTTATACTAGAGCTTTGCCTTCATATTTTCTTCTGCAAATTTTCATGCTTAAAATTTTACAAAGAACATTTTTAAAATAATAAAATTTAGTGTGTCATTGTATCACATTCAGCTTGAATTTCTGACCGAAATAGGTTTTTTAATAGGAATTAATCAAGTGGAAAATGAAACGGCTCAAGCTAAGAAGAGGCCGAAATGGAAAGGGGGGGGGGGGGTGACAAAGAAGCTACATATTCAAAGTTGTTAATCAGACACAACACAAACATGTCCTACTTGTTTGTTATTAATAATAATTCTGCCAGAGGTTGAATGAACTGTTCAATGAAATTTACGGATATTTTGCAGGAAATTAGCATTTAGCTATCTAACTTAAAATTAAATGCTGAAAAACACTCTAATACTTTGCATGCAGTGGTGTAGTCGAGGGGGGACAGGACTTTTTTATTTTAACACAAGCGTCCTCCCACCTTTTTTTCCCAGGACTACACCAGTTTCTGTAGAATATTAACAGACATTTTGTTAATGATGAAATGAATAATATGTTACAGTGCAACAATTTTTGATATTAAATTAGACAAAATTTGATTTTATTTTATGTATTTGTTTAATTATATACATCAATAATTTAAAAATAAATAGAATTTTTGCAAAATAACAATGAAGTTAGATTTACAGTACATTATGCTGAAATTAAAAGTCAACAGTACAAAAACAAATTATCACATAAAGAAATCACATACAAAAAGTATTGCTTATGAAAGAAAGAATTGCAAGTTTTCTTCAAATGTATGTAAGAAGCTCATTCATATGAAAATGTTGTTAATGTTTTAAAAGTTTTTCGTGTCTCAGTAGATTCAGAAACATAATTTGAAGTTATATGCATCAATGTATTCATAATTCATGTTTCTTTTTTTTTTTTTAAATTAAGATAGAGATTTTTAGTTAAACATAAACGACACTAAGCCTGGCTTGTGGCCCAGGGGTAATGTATTTATTTATAACCCAAATTCTCATGGTTGCAGTTACTTCTAATTATTAATGAGTGTTAAGTAAT
Organism: Octonoba sinensis; assembly: GCA_038502835.1. Lineage (NCBI taxonomy): Eukaryota > Metazoa > Arthropoda > Arachnida > Araneae > Uloboridae > Octonoba > Octonoba sinensis. The sequence continues at coordinate 72,060,208 of CM076604.1, forward strand.
GATTAAGAAGATAATAAATGCTTGAAGAGTATTTCATTTGGTAGAAACAAATTCAGTTCTCCCTACCTCTTCAAAATAATATATTTTCATGGTACATTTTAAAAATTATTAATAGTATTCAAAATGATAACAACCAATAGTATATAGATAAATGTTTTCAAAAATATTTTGATTAATAATCTCTTAATTTTGTTGATAATTTTTTATTTATTAAGAATTAATCAAATAGACAGAAATTGCTTGGAACTTGATGTCCTAATGCCTAATTGCCCCCTACACTAAAAGTAAATCCTATGTACCACCCTACATATGTGATAACAGTATGCAATGTACTGTATCTGAATGCCACCGTTCTCAGAATATGAACACTCTTACTTTTAGGGATACAAATTTGGAGAAGAGAACATGTAGAGGCGATAAGATTTCATGATGTAGTGAAAATCATGAAAAAAACAATGTCTAATTTGATGCAGTTCGAATATATATTATAATTATATGTTGATAACCTCCCAATTTAGAGTAAGCTCGTCTTGCCTGGCAATTGCTATGATTTAGCTTCAGAGTTGAAAGCTGCTAATCCTGCTACTCTACACTAGTTCCTCAAATGCTTGAAAGATCCACGATCCTATATGTTAATTGCCCCTTCAATTGTGTGGTGCTCCTGCTTCATGAGGTCTATGGACTCTATATTACCACTGCTCATATATAATTCTTTTGTACAATAAATTAGCATCAGCTGCGAATGGGCATACAGCCTTCCACTAATCTGCCTGTTATACGAGCAGCCCTTGCTCTAAAAGTTTGCACCCCTATTTTTCAGCATACCTGATAGATCCTATAGTGGACGTTTACTGTTACAAAGTAAGTTTAAAAGTTACAAAGTAAAAGTTTTTGTATTAGTAGCTACCAAAGCTACAAAAGAGAAATTCTATGCAACATCGGGAACTGATTTATAGATTTGAACATTTGATGCAGTTGAGAATCTTCTCTTTCACGGAATTAAAAAACAAATTGGCTGTTAAATATTTTAAATTAAAAATTTTGAGTAACTCATTTTGATTATACATTATGCATTGGCTTTGTCTTTCAGCTGGAGCCCTTTACCATTCTAATGTGTTGTATTTTGTGTTTGGAACAGGATTACAGTTAAAGATGTGTTCATATCTTTTCCGATAGTCAGACAAACTTATTGACCTTAAATCAAGTTATTATGACTTCCCAAATTGTATGGGATTGCTATAATTTGCTTTGTACTCTTGCAAAGCATAATAAGGTCACTCTCTGTTGGGTGCCTAGGCACTCGATTGTTATGGGTAATGAAACAGCTGATTACCTGGCTAGGAAAGGTTCCGGTACTCCCCCCTGAGCCTGTAATTGGGATTTCAAAGAATCTTATTAGGACTACTGTTTTCAATATTTTTAAAGATATGAAGTATCGTAACTGGCGTGACATAAATAGTCAACTCCAGGACCGAGTATAAGGGCAAAGGAGCTATTAAAACTTAAACAGGGTTCGTACGCTTTTGGCAAAACCAAAAATAAGAACTTTCTAAGGACTTTTTAAGGACCTTCAAAAAATTTTAAGGACCTCACAAATTTTTCGAATATACGAACTGTTATGTTTATTTCAAAAGGAAGCAATATTGAAAGAGGAAAGTGATATAACATCGCATTTTTATTAGGAACACAACACACTTTTATGGAGCTCTCTTTGTCTTGTTGCTCTTCTAATGTCCAATACAGTCAGGGAATTAAATAATTATTTAAGCTAGTAAAAAGAAGCACACAGCACAAGTATTAATCATATATAAGCAAGTGAAAAATTATCAAAAATGGTTAATGCTATAAAATACAAGTTAAATGAAAAACAATTTAAATAAAAAAAATTGTTGAAGAAAAAGCTGCACTTTGTCTTGAGAATTTGTGTTTAATTTATATTTTTTTTTCATTTTACTTGACTTATGTTGCCAGCATCTCAATTTAGGCTTACTTAAATTTTTATCTCTGACATAAATAATTTTTTTAAATTATTTAGAAGAGCTTAGAAAAAATCTGAAAAAACTTTTTCAACTTGAGAAAAATATTTCATTTTGGAAACAACATACAAATAAGAAATTGAGCTTATTCGCTTAAAACTTTGTACATTACCCTCAAATAGTAACTACCAAAATTTAACTAAAATAAAGTTACAAAAAATTGAGCAATATTTTTAAATAAAAAATAAAACAAGCAGACTACAGGCTGCAAATACTAAACGAACTGTCAACTTTTTAAATAATTGATATATTTACAGGATGCAAAAAGATAGAAGTCTGAAAAGCTGCGTGCAATTTTCGGCGAAGCACATGCTAGATGTTAGCAAGTTTCCGAAAAATAGGCTTTTACATTTTCGCGTTATAAGTTATGAAAATTCATGTAAATTTAACACATGTCTTTTTAAAAAGTTTCTTCAAAAATTTTCTTGTTTTGTAGTACAATGCCTTTAGTTAAAAATACTTGTACATCAGCTGAAAAATCGGATCTTTTTGCAAAAAATTGAATTTTCGAAGTTCATAAAAAAAAACAGAAAAACTAGGGGAAAACGGAGCATTTGGCAACTACGGTGTATAGGTTTAAGAAGAGGTCGATTCCTTCAATTTACTGCAAATTAAGAAATTTCACAAGATACAAATTTTGATTAACACAGCAAATATCCATCATCTCCCATACAACAAAACCCCACAGGGAACGATCACGAAGCCAAATTGCTTGATAAAAATTTACTAAATATTAAAACATTACTTTAAAACAAATTAATTTTTTAGATATATATATTTTATTTGATTTTAAAAAAAAAATGGGAGAACAAACTGTTTAGCGAAAGATCAGCTAAAAAGCGATCGGGAGAGTTGGCAACTCGCCGCTTATTATAGTGTAAGGTGTAATGTAATAAAAATGATAATAAAAATAAATCGTTCTTTTACCTTCAACAGTATAAAGAAGCGATAATATCATTCATGTGATTGGATAAACGAAAAAAAATAGCTGAAAGTTTTTTTTTTGCCTACATATTAGTTAAATGTATCTCTTTTATTGAGCTAGATGTCAACAATATGCATCTTTGTAGTATTAACCCCCCCCCCCCCCCCGCCAATTTAGTTTTAAAAAAAAGTTTCAAAAGCAATATTTATTTACTGATTACTTGTTAAGAGCTGCTCCCACTTGCTTTACTGATAATTGTTTAGAATGTTGATGAATTAGTAACAATTTTCATGCAAAAAAATATTTATTTACTTTGAAACTAAATTTAATAAATAGTATCGAATCCCAAATTTGAAATCCCGAAATTCGGCTATTTTTCGAACATTCCCGATTTTTGTTTTTTCATAAAAAAATTTCCCCGCGAGTCCCTAAAAGCCAGTTTTTCAAATTTTATTCCTTTTTCTTTTCTTTTTTAAAAGCAAAATGAGGGAACTTGTGTGATTTATTTTTCTGTGGTCTTAAATGGTACCCAGTTACTGGGCACCATTGCATTTTGTACAAATGCTTGTGTCTTGATTCAATTTCTTTTACTAATATTTATTTTTTTTTTTAGATGTAGCTTGATTTTCTGTTTCATACAATTGCACGAAATAGCAAAATGGGAGCTACCATGTGGGTCTGTACAAGTTAATTTTAACTGAATTGGGTGTTGTAGTTTGAAGCATTTTATCAAAATCCATGAACCTTTTCTTTTTGTCAAAATATATAACACATCAATTTACTTATAACTTTTCAAAAAAAAAAATAAAGTGTTATTTATTTACCAGTTGAAAAAGCACTGAAATTTGTAGTAAAAATGCGATGATGTTTATGTAAGTCCGCCATTTTGGGTCTGTCCGAAAGCCACGATAGTACCGGACCCGAGCAAACCAAATTTGAGGTTCGATTAAGTAGTTGAAATGAAAGAAGTTTGATTCTTGTGAAGAATACAAAACATAGCAAAACAAATAGAGCGCATGGGTACCTCCTTAGTTTAACAAAAAAAAAATAAGCACCTGGAATAAAAAATAAGGACTATTTAAGGACTTTTTAAGGCCTTAAAAATGAAAATGAACATTAAGGACTTTCTAAGGACCGTACGAACCCTGTTAAAAGAAATGGTATCAGGAAGTTAATTACAAGGGCGATTCTAATCTGAAATTTCAGAAAACTTTTGAGAATCTGATCCGAAAATTGGAAATTAATTCAGCTTTCCGCATTAATTTTCAACTCCAAATTAATTTTTCAATTATTTATCTTAAGCTTTGTTTGACGATACAGAGTTGCCAATTATCTCAATTTTAAAGGAGACTACCACTTTTCAGCCAATCTCCCGATACTCGGTTTTCTAGTTTATTTCTCCCATTTTTAAAAAATTGTTCTTGATAATTTCCCAATGTTTTAAAAATTAGCTTAATGTTTTGATTTAGGAACAAAATTCTTGGCAACCAATTTTATCACTTCGCAATCGTTCATTGCATATTTTACTTGTGTGAGAAAATGAGCATGGGTGATTCCGATTCAAAATTTCCGAAAATTTATTCCAAAAATGAAATAAGAAAAAAATGGTTTTCCGTTTTTTAAATTTATTAAAGTTAAGATTTCTTTGACGAATAATGTCTGTGCTTTTCTTTCTACTTTGGCATGAGCAAAATATTTAAAACGTTAATGTTGCTAGAAAACAAAAATGATTTCTGGAATTAATATTGCAATACCTTTCATTTAATCACTTAATTTTTATATGATTTTTGAGTTTATATACATATACGTATGTATGATTCGGGAAGGAGGGGTAACAATTGTATAATTTAAGATTTAAATTCTTGGACCATTTTTGAACTTATGTTTATTGTTATTGTTTACATACATAAGTACAACTCCCAAGTGTTGGGGGACTCAACTTACATATATATAATTATACCCCCAACACCGGGGTATAATTTATATTTTAAATTTGTGTGGCATATGTTTTCTGAGAATCATCTATGGAAATGAGATTTTTAGGTGCCTCCTCCCTCCTTCACCATCAATTGCGCATTAATCAAGATGCATTATTGCCAGAGATTTCTTTTTTAATTACACCGTGAAATCGGCAACAAATTTGGCTACATTATAGTATAGGTGAAAACTGGGAAATTTAGCTAGTAAGTAGCCCGTAGACTCTGTTTCATTACTGGCCACTTTTTAAAATTGCCAATATGAATTGAAAACTAACTCTAAAATTGTTTAGAAAAGAAAGTAATTATTAAAATAACACAAGAAATTTGCAGATTTGAATTAGCACATGTTAAAATTATCTCGAACTTTTAAAATGATCCAAATATGTACAGGATTCTGAAAGATTGAACGTTGAAATTTGACATGAAATTTCCGACAAAGCACATGCTCAATAGTGGCCTGTTTCCATAAAAAAAAATAATGGCAAAAAAAAAAAAATGAGAAAAATTCATTCTGAACGGCAGGAGGAGAAAAAGAAAGAATCCGATTACAGTAGAATAATGCTATAAAGTGACCGTGTAGGAGTGGCGATTGATGATGCATTTATTGATCTCGAATTTTACTGCTTTAATCACCACGTGGCGGGTGGCGGCCGCTAATTTTCATCTATACATTATAGGGCTATGCATTCATGTTTAAAACGTGTTAGTCAAAAGAAGATAAATTAGATTCACATTGCATTTAAAACACGTAATAAATACAGTGTGTTTCCAAAGTCACACATCTCCATACGATTCCTTCTTAAGGAAAGCAAGTTATGAAACAAAAATATTAGAATTAAAATACAATTTGAAACTTTGTTATCCCCCTGGCGTAGGTAAGCCTACACCTGGTCGAGAAGATCATGTCGCTGAAGGCGACAGATCCATGGCTAATTATGATATGCAGCTTCACTTGAGTGAGGAACCACGAGGGCTGAAGACTGACTAAATATCATTTTTATGTGGTCTCTTAATTTTTGAACCTGCCAGATGAGAGACCATCACTTGGAGTTGGCACCCCTAAAGTTGTCGTTTCACTTGGAAGACATTGGAGCCAAGACGGATTTAATGTGCACCTGCTCCCTTTAGCCTACACAGTCTCAAGCAACTAGCTAGCCGCGAGAGGTTGTCACCCTCCCAAACACTGACCTCATGGTCCACTTCGGGACAATTTGAAACTATTCTCTTAATTGTACTTACTGTAATTTTTGAAAATGCTTGCCGTTTTCTAAAACGTAAGCAGGCTTTTTCCCCCAAAGTAGTCAGTCAAAGAATAATGTCCCACATTGTATTACTGATTCAGGACTAATTCGGAAGAGGTCGACAATTTTAAAAGAGTGCTTTTATATTGGAGAACATGTTAATTAGTAAACATTTTCAATATTTGCTGCGCAATCATTTTACTCCGTTTGTCATGAAAGGTAACCTTTCAAATTTTATTTTATAATTTCTTATTACATATATTAATAAGAAATACTTATTACAATATAATTCATATTTTTTTAAAAAAAAGAATACCCTTGTTGATGTGCAAGACTTTGAAAACACCTTGTATTTACTTTCAGAATAAATAAACAAATATTGAAATAAATTTCCTATTTTAAATATTACAGCAAGAAAAAATATTTATGCATATATTTTTTTAAAGATTTATATAATAAGTTATTCTTTAATTTAAAAATTATGACTTAATTTTTCATTCAGCACATGCTGCATGAAAAATTTCTAAAAAAATATTATTAAGCTACAAAAATTTATATACGATTTAATCTAGAATGGTTTCAGAACTTTGTGTGGAGCCAAATAAATTTTCAAAATATTTAACATACATTTCACAATGTTCACCCTGTTCAAAATCAGGTGACCCTCTCAATCTAACATTCCTCTGTTCAAAAAACTTATACACAGAATAAAATATACAAGGATCACCCGTAAGCTTAGCAGCACTTAAATATTTAGGAGCAGAAAGGCTATCAACAGTTCCAAAGCTTCGAACATAGGATATGGCCTGTAGAATTTTCTGCTGTGACAGCAAAACTTCAACAATTTCTTCATTGGAGTTCTGTAGTCGCTTGAGCATGTCAAGAGCCAACTGGTAAGAAGGAGGATATACATTTTGTAATGATAGCATCAAACATGCAAGTTGTTTAGAATCGCTCAAAATATGATACTGGAGGAATTGATGTAGTTGATAAAATTGTTTATTTTGAACTAAAACATTAATTAATAATTTACATAAGAAATGTTGAACATACTGTTGATGCTGAATTAAGGAGCGAATATATTCTATCAGAACAGCTATGATAAACTTTCTCTTGCTCCCATTTTCATTTTCAAACACTGAAAACACATGCGTATACATATCAGACTGGTCTATTACAGCATTTGAATGAAAATAATTTATACTCTGAGAATTTGTCTTTGAAGATTCCATTTTCTGAAAATCAGCATTCTGTTTATAAATAAGATTCAATTTATCTAAAATTTTTGCTATGGTCCTTAAAGGTAACTGCTGATTTGGGAGCAGTGCATCTCGGCAGACTTGCAATATGATAGATTTTGACTTATTCCGCAAAGTTAAAAAATCTACAAGCAAACATTTTTCAGAAATCACATTTATCAAAGGCTCACAGTTCATGTTAACATACCATAAACAACCAAGTTTTGGATCAATTATAATATTAGGTTGAAAAACAACCCAGTTTGGAGAATACAATTCACAACTAACTTCATTATCAAGTAAAGCATTGTGGCTTGGTATGGAGGGTACTTTTAACGTGAAAGGCTTGATTGGACACTTTGATACTACTGGAGAATGATAGGACACAAACCCATCGGAATCACCTGGTATTTGTATGTCATAAAGCATTGATTCTTTGGATGCTTGGTGATGGACTACAATAACATTATCAATGACATTTATTGCAAAACGACCACTTTTATCTAATTTTAGAATATGTGTTTTACGAGGAGGCCCATCTTTAATAACACTATAAACAACTATTTCTGCACCAGGAATTCCTACTGATCTAGGCTGATGTCTTAAAACAAATATACAAATTTTGTTGTATACTGTAGCAATACTAACATCTCTCTCAAGTAAACAAACCTTTTGGGTCTTAGGCACTGCTGGCAAATCAATTTCAAATTTAGATAACTTGTACGCAGCCCCTGGACGGAATTGGAAAGGATGCATAACATTGCATAAACTTCCTGATGATAGCAACAACAATGAATTTTCTGGATGAAAAACAAACCAGTTGACAGAGACATTATAAATCTTCAAAGACTTTAAACTATGTTTCTCAGGAATCACTTGATAGTGCTCAATTCCATGATCTGTAACAAACACTATTTCATTAATATGTGTCCATGAAAATCCTAATATTTTCGTAGTCTTGCCCTTACAACTTTGAGAATATTCCAGACTATCGGGCTCACCATTGAAATTAATAAATTCAATCGATTTGTAACTTCGTTGAACAGAAAGAATTTTTTTATCTGGAGAAAATTTTATTGACATTACTTCTCCTTTATCAAGCATTCTAAAACTGATAGATGTTTTATCGGATGGTCCTTTAGCGACGACTCCGGTAGTTCCTCCAGATCTAACAGCAAATACTTGGCAATTCGCTTCATCAAAAAATACATTGGTAAGTTTGCTAACCGGTTCAAAACGAACAGTATCCAAACCTAATTCTAAAATATATCGAGAAGAATTTGAGGTAGAACTCAACATTTCTACACCCTTCACAACACGAAAATGAATAACGGGATCATATAAAAGTGAGCAGACATTAACTAAAATATGTTCAGTTTCTATAACATTAAAAACTCGTGAAAAGAAGATGCTCTTTAAGTTTACAACTATTAATATTACTAAATTGTTAAAGAAACAAAATTTCACGTCATGTGGATCTCTGTTATGAGGACTCCCTTTAACTAATTCACATTTTGTTTTGTATACTTGCCCTCCTACAGAGTTGACAGTTAAATGGCTTCTTTTACGGTTGCAGCTATGAATTCATAATATCGTTTGAATTTGAATACAGACACTCAAAAAAATATATCTCATGTTAAAAGAAATGCTTATTTATAAAAAGTGATCTATTTAAGCTGGAAATATTTATCTTTAAAAACTAATAAGATAGCCAGTGGTTTCCATAGCAACTTATCTCCATTATCATCAGGACGATTTTCATCATTTTCATTGGTCTTCGTTGGACCAGCAGGTCTGTTCATTCCGGTAGCGCGCAGTAATTTTATTTTTTTTCACCTACACTAGATGGCACCAGTACTTTAAGTATTGAACTTTAAAGCTTTCTTCAGTAAATTCTGTGCAAATGTAGATTATCCTCATTTATTGTAATTTCTTAACGAATTTGTTTAAATTACATTGTCCAAAAATATAATTCACAACACAGTTTGATCACGGCAACATTAATTAAATGAGGTTATCGCTTTTTTGTATAGTTTCAAAATGATTTTGTGTAGAAGTAGCAGATATTATAGTTTATTAAATTTAAAGTTTACTGTTTTGAAAATGAAATCATTCAAATTTAATATATGAATATTATTAAATCAATGAGGTAAATATTTTGCATGTTCATGCTTAAATTAATGAGTTTCCACATGGTAAAAAAACAAACAACAAAATAAGTATTTTTATATCAACTATAAGCACTATAAATAATTTTCATATCATGAAATGGAACATAGAAACAGTTTAACTAAATTTACTTTTTGTATTGCATTGTTATTATTATCATTTTTTTAAATAGATTTTTTAGTTAAATTAAAAAATGTTATGTGTACATTTTATAATATGTTTTTCATACAGTTTTAATTTGTTCATGAATTTCTAAAGTGCACAATTTTCCAAAAGTACTGCTTTATAGTGAATATTTATATATCTATAGTAAAAATTTATCTATAGTAAAACTACGTATTGACTTACTTTTGAAAAAATATTTAAAGTAACAACCTTTAAGATGTTCATGATGAAAATCAAAATAATATTTCCTGTGAAAAACTGATTTATAGTTCTCCGCTCTCCCCTCCCCCTCAGCAAATGCTTTTTATTCTTCTTTTATTATAGTTTACTAAATCGTGATATAATTATTATTTTTTAACGGTACCTAGGTACCTGAGGTGTGATTGGTGCACACCATTTAGCAAAGCAATTGTTAAATATTCTTCAATGATTTCATTGTTGTTTCTGGTTTTAGAATTTTCAATAAGGAAAATCTGGGAAAAATTAAGTAAATAAGAAATTATGACTAAATTTAACATTATATGTTCAGTATAATATCTAATTGCTTAATTTTTGCATGAACTGCTTTTGAACCAAATATAATAATACATGAATATTTATTTATTTGAACAGGATTTATAAACTGAAATTTTAATTATTTTAAAATTTGAAAGCTGCAAATAATTATCTTCAATAAGTTTTATCACACTATCTCCCCCCAATGTCCCTCACTAAATCATGTCAACTCTATATAACTCTCCTTTGCTATACATATGGGCAAGGCCGTAGACATAAATTTTTTCGTGGGGGGGGGGGGGGCTCCCTGACTTTGAAACACTAATGTTGAGGAAAGTTTGAGTGAGTAATATATGCTAAAAATTGCCCCCCCCCCCTCCCTCTTTATACGGCCCTTGCTACAGTGCAGAAATATGAAAGTATGTACTTTCAAACGTGTTTTTTTTTGGGGGGGGGAGATACTTGTCTGTAAATGTTTTTCAAATTTGAGCAATGACAAAATTGTGTTTCACACAATGCATAATACACAGATTATTGAGTGCTTATTAAAGGAGTGATAGTATCTAAAAATATGAAAATATTCTCAATACCAATGTTAATTGGTGACAATACATTCAGAGTCAGAAAAGCAAACTTATAAAAAGAAATATCGGCGCATAATAGATTAGCGCCACCTAGGATTCATAATGTCATTGAAAACGTCAATTAGGAGGCGTGGTTTATAAACTTACAACTTCGTGGGATCAGTGATCAGTGCGCACTGCGCAAGAAGCACGGATGTGACTAGCGTCTAGGGAGAAACCATGGAGGTACTCTGCTCCTCACCTCGATGACGTATTGAACCCAGATGCGCGCGCTGAATTTTTCCATGCGCGAGCTAACGGAGAAGCGATTCCCTTCTCAGGCCGAAATCGGCACTAAAGCTGGATTCACACATACAGCCGACGGACGGACGGAGAAACGCGAGTTCAATTCACACTACAAAGGTTCTGCGACGGGCAGTGGGTTTCAGCCAATGGTTGCAAGGCGTAAGCTCTTTACATGAGCCAATAATGGGATGGCTTCGTCATTTGACCGCTCTGTATTTAGACATCGATTTCAGAAGCAGACGATGCATTTAATAAAGTGGAATTTTCATTCGGTTTCAGCAGCGATTTCATTTCATAAAAGTGTCGGGCAGAGATAAATGTTTGTTTCATATTGATATTCATATTGCATAAAAAGAAAATTCTGTTTATTTTCAACAAACAAATAATATCATTACTTCATCGGTCTTATCAATGAGCTTAATAAATAACAGAAAATACAGTAATTTTAAGTTTTGCACACAGCAATATGTTTACATGTTCGCAGAAATATTAAGCGTTTTACTGAAGGTAACACACGTAATATGAATTCCAGGATTAGGATTAAGCAAATAGTAAAAAACGTTCGATTCATATGCGAGGGTTGGTGCAATTAATTATAAATAGATGCACAGAAATGCTACTGATTTTGTCAGGCGAAAATGATACGCAAATCCTTTTCGTTCTTGATTTAAAATCAATGCTTAGATGAAATGTAAATTCTCTGTTTAGGAAAAAATATTATATATCTAACAATTAATTTTTTTTTAAAGATCAGATCTAGAAATTACAAGATAAAATTGAATTGTTTTTATTTGGCCTAGAATTAAATATTTCTTTAAAATGAGCTGTTAATCACTTTATATAATCAAGGAAGTGTGGCATTGTTATAACACTTAAATTGCATGTTAGCTTTCCTATTTTTCTTCTAATAAATATGCAAACATGAGACAACTTTTAGAAATCCTAAAAAAGGCAGTTTACTAAATTGTGACCCTGCTAACTGTAAAAAGCATTTCTAAAATAAGAATATTGTCCCTTGCATTTTGAAACCTGTACACTAACTACAAAGAGTATAACATACAGACGATACACTTTTGCCAATGCGTAAAAAAATTGTGCCTTCAACACTAAATATTAATAAGAAATGCAAAATGCTCTTATAAAAGTAATATGCTTATAATCTCATAAGAAAAACATCGTCTTTTTATTTTCCTCTTTCAAATAACTCAACAGTGTGCACATTAATTCTGTACCCCATAAATTAAAGTCACAAAACAAAATTTTGAAGGAAGAATTTATTGAAGTACTTAATCATAATACTGAAATCAAAGAACATTACAAGATTTTGATCATACATAATTACATATATATCAATAATTTGAAGACAATAATGGGCAAAAGAAGTACAATTTCAATATTTCAGCCTATACAAGTCAAACCAGTCTTTTCCATAACGTCTGTAAAAAAAATTTTAATACTGTGACATAGTCTTTACAAATATAACATATACAGAAAACATTTTCTAACAAGTTGTTTTCCAGGAATTAAAAAACAGTATTGAAAATATAATTTAAATTCTGTTGCACATGAATTATTAATTTGGCCACGATTTACAATGATTGAATATGGTTTGTGAATTTTACAAAAGAAAACTTTGCAAAATGTATTGTTTTAAGATACAATCACTTTTACAATTCTAACTAACTAACTGACACAATGGCACAACAGCCCAATGGGGGCCATGACCTACTGAGCCCATCCCAGCTTTCGAGACCAAGGGCCCTAGGAGGGAGAAGCAGATGTTCCGATCAAGTGACGACCCAACACAGAATTCCCAGTGTTAGTTCCCAAGTGTGTTTGGTCCCCATTTTATCGAATCCACTGGCGTGATGAAAGGCTGAGTCGATCCTGCCCAGCCCGGGAATCGAATTCCGGACCTTTGGCATGGTAGCTCTAAACATTACCACTCAGCCTCCATTATCATCCCAATGAACCATTTGATAATTACAGGTCGATAATAATGAGCCGGTGCTGTGTGGTCACCCGGATTGCCCAGCCAAAGATCCGCACCTAGTTTTGACAATTTATGTTACAAATACACATGTATTATTGACACCTACATATGGAATGTATGAACTACAATAGTGTCAATTTTTTATTCTCGCTTTTGCTTTTGGCATAGTAATGTGTATTATCAGTCCACAACTATATGAAATACTACAAGTGAATTTTTGTCCATGAAGCATGCAAAACTGAAGATATGTATATGTTTCAAACCAACAATATTGATCATGTGATACCTATAAGATTAAAAAATAAGTAACAATGCAAGAACGTAATAAATAACACAAGCATTAAATAATTATGATTTAATGTAACTATATTAAAACTCACTCCTCCTAGTCTAGGGATAAAATTGGTTTGGATGTGAAGTTAAGGGTCAATACTCATTAAAAAATGTGCAAGCAAAATATAGAACAAAGAATATTATTTTATTTCATCACAATTTCTGCAAAAACGGAACCAAAAACAATTCTCCCCAACTACAAGTCTAAAAATATACTTACATGTATAAAAATACCGAGTAGATGTACCAAATGGTCAGTTGTGCATCTTTAATCAAAAATCGGCAACCCACAGCAATGCCAGTGTCCAAAAAAGTTATTTCCCAGGTAAAAAAAGCTGCAAAAAAAAAAAAAAAGGCAAATGTTAAGAAAGCATATTGATGATTGTAAGTGAAGCACCACACACAGCAATTAATTTACAAGTATTCTGGTATTTATCAGTTATATAGGCAGTAGTGCATAGTTCTGGAAAAAACTTGGGGAATGCTTACAAGCATAAATTATCAACGTCAAAAGCTCTAAGGGGATGCTTGTGTTAAAATTTTTAAAAAACAAGGGAGAGAAAAGGGTGTTTTAAAGTAAATATATAGGGGTATACCGTCCTCCTTCGATTAAACCTGTGGTTATAGAGCCCACATTGACACTGATCTATAGAATTGTTACCAACATGAATTCATTAGTTGAGGTGTTAGTTAATATTCCAATACGATAAATCTAAATATTAATTGCACTTTAATTACATTTGATTTGGCAATGTTTTTATTCCTGGATAGCATGGATCCTATAATTAGGTTTACCCAACAGGTCTAACCCAGAACAAATTAGTGATCAACTTGTTTTACTATTAAATTTTAATGTCGTTAAAGTTTACATTGATTTTGGAGAAGCAACTCAGGTACTCAGGCTTGCCTGCAAGCAAACCTCAGCTTGTTTATTGTAGGAACTACGTTTTAATATACCAATAAAGAAACGAATATAAATTAAAACTTTTTAAACATTTAAGTAGCAAACTAAATTAAAATGCAAATTTTCTTCACAGTCTGACATGAAATCCCCTCAATAAATAACAATGTTAATAAAAATCATTTGTAAACAAAACAAATCTGTTGACCAAGTGATCTTTTAACCTGTAAATTATGAACTGAAAGTGATCTTTCATACAACGGATCTGACTTGTTGACGAAGTTATGTCAATGAATCCAACTGACAGCTAACTAGTTATGTTCATGATATCGGCGATAAGTGTTTTATATTTTTACAAAAGAAATGAATAAATAAATGTCCAGTGCAATAAGCAAAATATTAAATTCGAGCAACAAATAAATATTAATACGCAAATGTGGTACCGTAGTAGAAATGTAAAATTTTCTAAAATAAAAATGCAAATAAAGTAGCGCCGAAACATCAAATGCACTTATGAATCTTTTCAAACTCTACGCTTTGCTACTTACTTTTATTACATTATTTTTCTCATATCGTGATTAATAAATCAAACTGACAATAGAAGAAACAAATTTTAAGCACAGTATTGTGTATTACAACATAAAACAGCACATTACTCTTAATGCTTTAATATAAGTGCTTGTGCTGCACAGAAATAGTAATAATTATAAATCACTCACTTGTGCTGCGTTTCCTAATAAACACAACAGCAAACAAAACATGGCGGAAGCTCTCTCTTCTTGCTTCATTATGATTGGCCAAGCAATTCGTCTGTGACGGACAATATCAAATGGATTTGATATTGTCCGTCGACGGACATTCCTGTTCGGTAACCATGACAACGAGGTGACGCCACGTTTTCTCCGTCGGATTTCGTCCGTCCGTGGCGCTGTGTGAATCCAGCTTAATAACCCGTCTCTCCGTTGGCCAAAATCTATTGCTTCTGCTGCGCTGACGATCAACTCACATTATTAATCAGCGTGTTTTTGCAATCAAGCCATCAAATAACGTCCACTGAAGAGTCCACTTATAGAGCACACATTTGAGAACGAATAAATTAAGTTCTATAGTAAAAATTGATAATAAAAAAATATTGCTTTCCTATACTACTTTAAAAAACACTTTTTATTAGTATAGGAAAATATTTTTGTGTTACTTATGAATTTTTTTTTTCTATTCTATCCTCTACAGAAGCATAGAGCCTCAAGTAGAAAAAACTGATTGAAATAAATTATTTGAACGTTTGTAATTTTTTTGAATGTGGGAAGTGACATGACACTTCCATTAGTAATAACTAATTTAAAAAATAGTTATTGTTCCAAAATTAAATTAAATTTAATTTTAAAATTTTCTTATATGCCTAAGCAAGGATACTGTGTCGTCGATAAGGTGTTACTACACTTTTCTATTAGGTGGAACTCTGCTCCGGTACTTTATTTTGAGACTTATTTGTTTTTATTTTGTTTCAAGGTCCGGATTTCGCACCGAAACAGACTAATTTGACTCAGTTTATATCTGATTTCAGCTATTTTTATTTCAAGATTGTGTATCTAATTTTAATACAATTTAACTATTGTTTCTATTTTTATTCATTTATATTGATAACCAAAAAGTGACACATAATTTTTTATTGCAACTGTCTTATAAATAAGTTAATGTATATATTTTCATTTCACACAATTAAAATTACAGGGTTTGGTGCTTTAAATCAAGTGTTTTAAATCAATGATTTATATCATTTAAAAAGTCATGATTTTTATCAAAAATTTAAAATTTGCCTGAAATTTGTTATTATTATTATTTTTAAAATAAATTATGGAAATTTAATGTTTCACAACAATTAGTTTACATATGATTCTTTTTTTTTTTGTTGTTGAAGAATTTCTTTGCCAGTATTTATTGATATACAAAGCATAATGAGAACAATGTTAGAGTTTTAAAATTTTGTTTCTTCAGTCTTGCGGTTCGGAAAGAAAAACGTTTTAGCACTACAACACTATGTGATTAGTATAAAATACCCGAATCTGTTTACTTCATAAAAACCCAACAACATATTAGACGGGCGATTGCATTTCGTGCAATTTCTAGTATCACGTTCTTCGAGTTTCTTAGTATTTTACATTTTAAAAATGTATCATGCCAAAATACCGTATGTACTAAAGCACAGAAGAAAGATTCTTTGAATTGCATGCAATAAATAGCATGTTTCAATCAATTAATTGATTAATTAATTTCTTGGACTTCTTACTTCGTTCTTACATAATGAGTTTCTTCATTTTTCTGTTACATGATTATTCATCATAACATTAAATAGGATCATATTTTAAATGGTATTTATTCACTTCACATTTCAATATGTATCGTTTATGTTGTAAATATAAGTTTTTTCAAATTCCGACAAAGTGTGACAAGAGGAGGGGAGGGAGTAACAAGAAATGTGACATCGTGCATTATGCAA
The DNA here is from genome assembly GCA_038502835.1 of Octonoba sinensis. Lineage (NCBI taxonomy): Eukaryota > Metazoa > Arthropoda > Arachnida > Araneae > Uloboridae > Octonoba > Octonoba sinensis. The sequence continues at coordinate 72,077,049 of CM076604.1, forward strand.
CATAATAGTGTGACATGTGACAAAGGGGGGAGGGGGGTCAGCTGAAGTGTGACATATTGTGACAGAGGGGGGGGTCAAATATGTGAGAAAAAAGTTAGTGTGACATCATTTATGAACGTCCCCTAATATAACTTATCAAAATTTAAGTTAATGAATATTTATTTTCTTTCTTTAATTTTTTTTATTTTTTAAATATTTGTAATTCAGATCAAGTAATATGCTAGAATTAACGGTTTCAATCTAATCACCCTTATTAATTAAGTTGCCAATAATTTTTTAAAGATTTTATGTTAATATTTCAAAACTATTTAGTAAATACGGGTTAGTTATATTTATTCAGAAAATTATTTCATCTAAATATATTGCTGCATATATTGACTGCAATGAATTTCAATTTTCCCAGTGAGATATTTTTATAAGAAAACTGTTTGACTGACTTTTCTGCAATGAATTTCAATTTTCCCAGTGAGATATTTTTATAAGAAAACCGTTTGACTGACTTTTCTAAATTCAGTATTTGAACCATTCACTGATTATTTTTAATAAATCAATTTTAAATGGTTAATACATCAATTGTTATATGAAATATAAACAGTGCTGTTAATATATTACTAATCCGTCTCCGTATACTAGTCCCCGCTCTCGTCCTCGTCGTCCTCATAAAAAATATTTTCACAACAAACACAATGGCACAATGTTAACCACATGTTAAATGTTTTTATTATATTGAATTATATTTTTGCATTTTCATTCACGGAACTAAATCTAAACTTTAAAACTAAGACAATGCATCTACTTTTGCTTCTGAATAGGGATTATTTTCTGAACCAAAGATATGCCTACTTGAAACTTTAGAAAAACTGAAATAATAATAATATTAATAACAGGGTAATATGGGATGTGAGATGCTTGAGATTTGTGGATAAATGTCAGAATATCAAACAAGATAACTCACATTATATGGATTGTTTACTTATAAATTAAATGCTGCACTGCAAAAAATGTGTGTGTGTGTGTTTGCCCCAGGATCTTGAAATATTTTTTTGATATTTTTGTTTCTTGAAATATATATGAACCAATTAGTTTGACTGAAATGAAAATTCGGGATTGTTAATTAGTGACCCATAGACGTTGCTGGCTGCTTATTATTAGGGGGGGGGGGGGGCGCTATTGCTGTAATGCAGGGGGTGTTACAGTCCCTCTCCTTCTCCCCTCACCACCAGTATTTTAGGAAAAGAGGTCAGCAGTTCTGCTTCAGTAATGTAAAAACAATTCTTATATCCTAATAATATTTCGTTTTTTTTTTGAAAAGGTGATAAAAAGTAAAACGTAGCAATTAAAGTATTTGTGTTGCTGCTTAAAAAAAAACCTACTGTATCTGAGTGAGAATGGCAGGCGATATTATTTTTACATATAAAGCATAAAAAACTTCAAAGCAAAAGTCTGCTTTGCGCATTTAATTAGAATTGTCACCCCTATTTTCCAGATAAAACAAAATTTCAAATAAGACTGCAGTAAAAGCATTTCATGCAAAACAAGCTAAGTTATGCCAAGAAGTTTTGTTTCCAAGCCTGAAGTAGTGGTTGTTCTTCTATGATTGATTGACTAATATTAGGACAGGCCTGTAGCCAGACTCTGACTCCAGGGGGGGGGGGGACTTTTGGACAAGAGGGGCAAACTAGTTTTTCAATTTTTTTCTAACATGTTAGAGAACTTATGCTCCATTTTGGGCGTTTTCTTAAAGCTTAAATTAATAATTTATTTAATAATTAATGCAATTATTTTATTTATTAATTGATTAATTAAACAATTAATTAATGAAACTAATATTAATTTAATGCAATACTGAAATTATTTGATCTTAAAAGAAATACTTGATTAAAACTTACAAAAGGCAGAATTGAATTTTTAAAGCTTATTCTAAGAATGTCTTTTGTAAATTAATAAAATATATGAAATAACATAAAAAAGTGAACATTTTTTAAAGATAGTTTTAGTGTGAACGATCATTCAAAGTAAGATATTAAAGCATAAAACATGTATCGGTATGTTACAGTAAAAAACTGGACTGCCTTATGATCCTTTCATTAGTGCCTGCTTTAGATTTAAAACAGGAAAAAAAATGAGCTAAATAAAGGAAAAAGTTCATGTTTTTTATGTTTTTTAGAATTTGAATTAAGAGATAAAGGAGGCATTGAAACCTCATGTGTCACGCAGATACCATCCTATATATATGAGTGTGTGTGTGTTTGTTGTTTTTAATTTCATTATTACCGCTATTATCATTGTTATAACTTTTTTTAGTAATTTTTTAAGTAAAAGTTGCCGCCCTTTGGTACGCTGGTCCACCGCCATTTTAGGGGTCCCAATCCATCCCTGAATGTATAAACTGAAAAGCACCGACAAAGAAACTGTCAAAAAAACAATAGGACCGAATCTCGCTGTCATACAGCTATTCAGAAGTTGATCCATGCAAAAAGACTTGCTCCAACTCTTCTGAGGGCTTTCTTTAAATTAAGAGCATAATCTTATGTTTGCTGCTTCAAATTCTTAAACATTAGATGATCGAAAATCCTTTGTATGGATCTGTAACAAAAATTAAGTTTAAATGAAAAAAGAAATAAAACCACACATTCTCCCTCAGTATATATTTAAACGCAATATGGTTTTTTAATTTTGCATATAAACAAAAAATAATAATAATATTAATACATGAAGTTAAATTGACTTTCTAAGCATTCAAAATGATAGACTTTTTATATAATCTTATAATATCAAAAATGCATTAAATGTCGCAACATGATTCCTTAAAAATCGTTCGTTTGCTGAATGATGGTTGAAGGCGAAAATTTCATCGGTAATTTGATCTGAAATCTCGCTTCTTTTCAGCCATGCAACAGATTTGCAACATGCATAACAACAACCAACTGTAAGAAAATTATAAGGGATTCTACTGAAATTGTCGAGAAAAAAACTGTTTATTTTAATCATGATAAAGGTCGGAACGAAACGCCGACTTCGGATTTAAAGAGAATTTTTTGAAGCAGACGACGAGATCACGTGATTCGAAGATCATGTGACCTGTGACGTCAGGTGAGGAGCAGAGTGCCTCCATGGTTTCTCCCTAGACGCTAGTCGGATGTGCCTTGGGTTTTGTTCTACGAACCCCGCCAAAATCTAAATTTATTAATTGTCAACTTCCTTTGGATTTTGTGCAGAACTTTCGTCGAAGCGGATATTTTTTGTCTTTCTAAAAAAAAAGGAAGCGGGTAGTGTATTTCCGTTGCAATATCTTGTGAAAGTGATAGAAAGTTGCTTTTTTTTGTACAATGGCGAATCAATCCAATTTAGTGCAGCAGCTGTTACAATGTGGAGTTTTCAATGTAGGTCACTTTATTCTGAAAAGTGGAGTATCTTCTCCAATTTATATTGATTTAAGAAAAGTTATTCGATTCCCAGATGTGATTCTAGCTCTCTCTAAAGCTGTTCGAAATAAACAGATTGAAGCAAATATTGAATCAAGTGTTATATGTGGTGTTCCTTATACTGCTCTACCAATTGCTTCAGTATTCTCTGTTGAGTATAAAATTCCCATGGTTATGAAACGAAAAGAACAAAAAAGTTACGGAACAAAAAAACTTGTTGAAGGAATTTTTGAAACTGGCATAAAGTGCCTAGTAATTGAAGACATAGTTTCTAGTGGCTTAAGTGTAATTGAAACTGTAGAAGCATTAAGAAAAGAAGGTTTGATTGTTACTGATTGCATAGTGATTGTTGATAGGAAACAAGGTGGGCATGCAAATCTAGCTGAGCATGGAATCAAGCTGCACTCCTTATTTACTATAACTGATATTTTTACGCAGTATTGTTCTGTTAATGTTGTAGATGATGGACTTATTGAAAAAGTTAATAATTATCTTGAAGATAATGCACATATTAAAATTGAAAAAAAATCCAATACCAAATCATTTGGAGAAAGAGCCAAGAGTAGCATTAATCCAGTCATGAAGAAATTGTTTGAAATAATTGATAAAAAGAAATCAAATCTTTGTGTTGCTGTTGACACTGTTGATTCTCAGGAATTACTAGATTTGGCAAAAGTTTTGGGCCCTCATATTTGTGTTTTGAAAACACACATTGATATTTTGAAGGATTTCAATGAAGCATTTATTGCAGAACTAACCAAAATAGCACAAGAATATGAATTTTTAATATTTGAAGACAGGAAATTTGCTGATATTGGTAACACAGTCAAGCACCAGTATAGGGATGGTTTATACGCCATTCAGAAGTGGGCTGATATCGTAACTGTTCATGGCATTGCAGGAAATGCTGTCATCGATGCTATGAAAACTGCTGCAGGAAATGAAACTAGAGCTAGTGTTCTTGTAGCAGAAATGAGTTCCAAAGGAAATTTAATTGATGACAATTACACGAAAAAAGTAGTTGAAATGGGTGAAAGAAATTCCGACTTTGTAATTGGATTTATTTGTCAATCTAAGCTTATTGAACATGAAAATCTATTACATATGTGCCCTGGTGTAGGGCTTCACGAATCTTCAGATAAATTAGGACAACAATATAAATCGCCAGAAAAAGCAGTTGAAGATGGAGCAGATGTAATAATTGTTGGTAGGGGAATTACTCAGTCTTCAGATGTTTCGAAAACTGCTATTGAGTATAAAAATAGAGCTTACAATGCCTACCTAAAACTCATATCTAAAGAAACTACAGTTTAACCTGACTTTATAAAAGTAAAATTTTATATATGTGCCTTTGTGAACTAAGTATTGATGCATGCATTTATTTTTATAACATTTATTTTTTTTAAATGTATTACGGTTCATATTTTGATTGTCTTGCCTTATTCTTTTTTATCCGATTTCCCAAAGAAGGAGGTTATGTCTCTTTATTTTTTGCTTGTTTGTTAGTCCATCCATAACTTCCCACCGAATAAACCAATTTTCATGATTTGTTTCTTAATCAATCAAGGGTGGTTTCCCATAGGTTCCGTACCTTTGTTGGCTGGATTTTAGCCGTCAAAAACTAGTTTTTAATGTGACGGTTTAAACCAGGTTTTAACTGTCAAAACCCCAATACTATTTTAATACGCTAAAAATAAAAAAGAGGGCTGTTAATAATAGCGAGATATAGCATTTTTTAAAATTATAATGTCCCTTAGTTTTAGTATACATTGAATTATAATTAAATATTAAGTCATATACTTTAATTTGTTTAGGATTTAATTTTCAATTTTTTACTTGTTATTTTCTGGTGTGGATTTTTTGCATATTTGGTTATTTATTTATTTTTATACTTGGAGCAAATTCATAACAATAAAATAGAAAATAATAAAATTCATTTTATAAATGGGAAAAGAATAAAATACTGGTATAAAAAGATTAAAATATAAATAATTTAATCTTTTTATACTAATTTAATTTTTGTATTGACTAATAATCATTTTGTACTAGTATAAATTTATCTTAAGGATTATCTCCTGAAATTAAGGACAATGCATAGTTCAATCTTACCTTTCCAAATGCTGAAATTAGCGCTGTTTTGTTTAATTTAAATTATGGAAACTTCAATTCATAATTACAGTATACATTTACTGATTATTTTCATTATTAATATTCTGGTTCAAAAGAACCACTTAACATACTCTTATACATGACGTGTTTTTCCAAACCTAATCTATTTCTTATTTTGGAATGTATATGTCCCAAAGTTTGAAAACATTCTTTCAATGGAGGCAGAACTGGCTGGATAAGAATAAAGAACAATCGAATTCTGCAAAATACTAGATTAAACCTACATAATTTTAGTTACTACAAATATAATTAAGGATTTATTATTGTACATCTTTGCTGAAAGTAATTAAAAATATGCATTTACAATAAAATGATTTCTTAAATAAGTGTTTGACAATTTCTATTTGAAAAATCGTCACATAAAATAGTCTATTATCAGTTCATATTCACGAAGTATTCTATAAATAAAATGTATCTTAAGAATGCACTGGCAGGGAGGGCACAGCAAATGATGTGCTTTAGGACTTAAAACACCTTCTACAGCATCAGAAAACAGAAACCCATGTTTGTACACTTAAAAATTAATTGATTTTTAAGAACAAGTCTTGTGAATAAAATCACTCTCGGGCATAGAGTCTGGCTGTGCTACAGTAAGAATATTTTTGTAATTTATATGCAGTTTTATTGCATTTATGCTGTTTTATTTCAAAATTTATTGATTAAAGTCTATCCAATTCTGCTGAATCATTTCTTTGATAATTTTTTTTTACAAATTAGGTTTTTGACAGGGAGGTTTTTTTACAAGCCGGTTTTAACCATGGTTAAAACTGTTGCATGTTAAAAACCTGCCAACTCTGGATTAAGTGAACCCATTTCAATGATTCTTTCTTAATCGATACAAATCTTAACTAATGATAGACAACTTTCGTCTAATTTGAATATCGTACATCGATTCGATTATAATTTAATCTTTTATTTCAAAAAGAACATCTCCATTTTGAAAAAGAAAATCCTCAGTATTAATTTTTATGGCATAATTAATCAAAAATCATTTTAATTTTCCAATATTGCATTGCTATTACCTACTAAAATAAAATAGTAAGGGATCAGACCCGTACAGTTTTCCAACTTTTCATAAGCCATTTTTTTCAATCTCCTGAAAAAAGTTTTGCTTTTCAGTTGCCTTTTTGAAATAAAAAATTCAATTTGTTATTTAGAAAGATAATAAATATAAAACTCATTGTTGAAAAGAGTTTGTTGCCATTAAGTAGTAAAATGTTAAAAGCATTTATAATAAGAGTTTGAGTGAAGACTTCTTTGAAACAAAAAAGTAAATGCATTCAGTCTGTTTTGAGATGGGTGTCTGTTCTGGACTTTTTAAAATAAATTTCAAAACTCAATTTATGATACAAATTTCAGTGACAGTCACTCAAAGTGGGTGTGCCATTTGATATGTTTTTTTTATTTTTCGATAGAGTATTCATATAAAAAATGTACTTACACTAAAAAAAATTTTTTATTTCAAAAAAAAAAAAAAAAAATACAGAACAGACTTGAGTGAAAAACACATTAATTCTTTAAACAACATTGATGATTTTTAAACATAATTTTGGAAGTTGACGCAAAGCTATGATATATAAAATCTTCTGTAATCATGAATCCGAGTTTGCAATAGTATCAATGTAAGGGTAAGGTAACAGATGGTGCAATGATTATTAGACTCGTAGTTTTGCATCGACTTCAAAAATTATGTTTAAAAATCGTATAGATGTTGCTTATAGAATTTATTTTTAACTTTATAGCGCAATTTTTTAATTTGAAGTTGGTTCTATCTTTTTTAATTTGAAGTTGGTTCTATCTTTTATGATAGTAAATAAGAAATAATATTTAAATTCAAATATTTTGTTCTATCTTTTTATGAAAGTTAGATATATGTACCTTAAAAATATAGGCCAATTGTGGGTAAATGTTAAAAAAAAATTATAATTAAGGAACCATTTTAACTTGCAATGAAAAACTGGTGTATAATGGCTAATTCATATGCACTATCTACATGATTAGTCGTAGATTTGCACACAAATTATTCACATAATTTAGAAAATTCGTAAAGCAATTAAGAGTAATTTTATATTTTATCCTTGAGCAAACATGACAAAAGCAGGGATCATACCTGTATTTTTCCTATAAAGTAGAAAAAACATCTTATATTGACCTGTATTTTAAATTTGTCCCATATTTTTGAAATTGTCCTATATTATTCTTGTTTATTTTTAAATTCATAGTCAAAAGTCAAAACCATATGTTAACCTACCAGGCTGCCATTTTTGTGGCATATTGTTGGTCCGGAGGATGCCAATTTTGGGTTCGACACTGCATTTCATTTAAATTATAGGGGTTTCTGCTTGAGTTGGTTCCAGTGACGTTCACAGAATTTTTTCAAAGGGGGGGGGGAGTCATAATTTTCTGAAACTACTAAAAGAAATTCAAGTATATAATAAAGCACTATTATTTAGGGCTCAAGAGGGGGGGGGGGTTAAACCCCTAACCCTCCCCCTTGCGTACGCCACTGGTTGGGGCTAAACCCTTTCTTTAATAAAAAATAGCATCCCTATGCAATCTGTTACTGCTAGAAAATTATGAGACAGATTTTGTTTGTTTTTGAATTGTTTTGCTTATGTTTTTAAATAGTTTATACTTATTATTTATATTTTGTAGGAACACTTTAATACTAAAAACAATTTTCAATTTTTTTTTCAAAAATCTTGATTTTTCCCACATCCGAAATTTGTGGGTTTAATTATGGAAAAAAGGGGGTATACTACTTTTAAGATTTTATGGTATGTATTAAAAAAAAGTCTTTTTTTTTTTTTTTTTTTACAGCTTCGGTACAGCATGGGCTTTCTGGTTGTGCCTCTAAGATTGATCTTTTAAAAAATATTCTGCATCATGACAATTACGAACTGATCTAACAACCACTGAAAATAAGTTATTTTCCATTATCAGGATACTACCCCATGATTGCTCAGCAACAAGTTTATCCAAGCATGATCAAATAATCAATATTATCGAACAACTTGATTGCATAATCACATGGACAGTACAATGCAGAAACCAGATATTAGTTAGATGGACCGAAAGGATGCATGTGCAGTTGGGACTAGCCTCACGATTTGTGCCAAAACTTAATTTGCCATATAAAGAAATTCAAATAAATTTTAGAAATATAACTCTTTAATATATACTCTTTGTTTCCTTCCAGTCAGCTAATTTTTAACTCAAAATGTACTTAAGTAGCTCGTGTTGCTTATTAGTTTATGTACATAATTGTTTTGTAACCCTTTTCATTTATGTTCAAGTTTTAGCGTGAATTTCTATAATCAATCGGTTTGATCACGTATATAGAAGTAAAAAAGGGAGGGGAGGGAGAATTTTTTTGATGCATTGAACAAGGTTCTTTAAATGAGAAGTGAAAGGTCTTCATGGGGTTCTAATTACAATTAAAGAGAAAAATATGGATAAGAAAATTTCACTCTCTATTTTAATTAGAGTGAGATTTTTCTTTAAAAAATAAGAGAAAAATATAAATTATTGCTACCTCCTGTTTTAGCACTGGTAAAAATCCATTACAGGGCTCGCATTCAAAGTATGACGAAACAAATTCTAAAAGTTTCTAGGTGTACTTCATTACAAACTTTCAATAGATAAAATATTGATCGTACAATATTGTATGATGTAATGACTACTCAGCTAATAAGCAGAGTACTCGGGACTGCACCAAATTTTGACCTTGGCCAATGCCGAGAAGCATAAGCATGCACAGAGCTTTTTAGTAATGCGGCCACCACTATGCTAATGGGGCACCAAGTTGCTTGTGTTCAGATTATACCCATAAGATAGGAGATCTCAGATGCACATGACATGGAAACTTTTGATGAGTTGAGTGAAAATAATCATTTCTAATGCATCTGACTAATGGAATTAATAAATCTAAAATGCAAAAATTTGCCATTTTTGTATTAGCATTTGTTTTTATATGCTAATTGGAAGACCACAAAACCCCTCGTACCCCTCATGCACACATCTATGCTGAGTAGTTGTAAGAATTAAATATTAATTTATAAGAATCATTGAAGAGTCGTTGCTATACTGAAAATATTACTTATGGATCATTGCATGTCTTGTGATTAACACTGCTAAAAACGTAGGTCTGTACTTTGGGATAAGCAAATTATTTAATAATTTAAAATTAATGTTTCTGGAAAAATAATGCCGTTTGGTATTAATATTACAGTACTTTCATTTAATCACTTGATTTTTTTTCTTAAAGCTTATATAATACATACATAAGTATTGCGGGGGGGGGGCTTATAATTATAGAATATATATTTCAAATTTGCAGTGAATACGTTTTCCGAAAATGTTGTGTGAAGGTCAGAAAATGTTTTCCCCGAGAATCACTCATGCACATGATCCACATTGCTATTCCAATAAGTGCAAAATTCCTTATGTGTATGTCAGTGCTTTTTTTTACATGACTGGTACATAGCCAAAGTGGTGCTTGGAACGACACTAGCTGTGACACTCTACTCCATTGCATAAAACTCTACTAGGAAAATATGAATTGATAAGTCATTGATACTTTCAACAAAACAAATGATGATTCAACAACTTAATATTTAATATCATTTTATAATTGAATTTCGACAATATGTAAATGCAACAAAAGAAATTCATATACACATATTGATAGAGATATTGCATGTTTGAAAGTGAGAAAAAAATGGTGAAGGACAAAAGCAAAACTAGCGGTATTCTGCAAATTATCAGCAATCTTAACCTATCCTGTAAAGATGTCATTTGTCATGTTAAGGCAACTTCTAATCTACCCAAGTTATTAAAAAGATAAGTTTAGCTTCAGTCACTGGCAAGCAGGATACTATTTATGATTCAAAGTTATTCTGCTGGTGGCTCGGTTTAATACTGCTATTTACAACGGAGAAGAGTGGCAATATCAATTAATCATTTAATTTTTATAAATTATTAGAAATGGAAAAGTAGAAATTTCTATTAAAAAAAAACTCTAACATTTTTTTTATTAAATAAAAAGCAGAAAATATACAATGTTACTTACAATCTTCAATATTTTAAAACAGAAATTCATGAAAATAGTGAACTTAAAATTAAAATGCATTTAATAATTACTTCAATTGGATTGTTGTACATAAGTAGCCTTTTCCAGTATGCAATAAACATATGAAATTTCATTCCAATTATTATTTAGCAACATCGATAGTATACTAAAAAATAGTAAGCTCAAATAGAGGAGAGGGAATGTTTTCTTTAGCTGAATAAAAATACAATTTCATTGGAAAACGTCAAAAATACATATGTTCATGTCTTTGAACAACATCATAATTACATTGATTTTAATTGTGCCATTAAATCTTCTATATTCTGCTCATTGACATCAACACAATTACTGTCATCATCTTCAATAATGGGTTTTGTATAAGCAAGCTTCACACCTTGAACCAATTCCACAGTAGTTTCTTCTTCGTCACATTTGTCATCAGTTTCAGAAACTAAACTAATACCCCATTCATTGCTTTCATGAATGACTTCTGTGACAATTTCCTCTGGTGTTACTTCATCTTTTTTATTTTCAGCGTATTCCTTTTGTCGTAAACGACAAAACGAATCATCACAGTCAGGATTGGGCTTCAAAATCATTGTTGGAAAGAAATCTTCTAATGCATTATAACCCAAGTAATGTGAAACTTTTCCAAATTTTAATAAGTATTTTAAAACATTTTGAACCAAAAAGCCTGCTACAACTCCCATTGTAGTAGGAAGGCTAGCAGCACATACACCATCTCTTTTTAAAGTTTTTTCATCTATACTGGAAGCAACAATCAAAGGCGGTGCACAGGCAAAACATGCCGTCTCACCTGGTACAATAAATTGTATGTGACCAGATACAGCATTTTCGCTAACACCAGATTCAAACCAAGATAAATTCAACTCATTGCATGCTGTATTTATGGCAACTCGAGCTTCAAAATTATCAACACAACTTAGTACAAGATCAACAGGTTTATCATTGTTTTTACTGCCCATTTTAAGTACATTCATGAAGTTTGTGAAGTTCTCAATAGTAGTAATATTATAATTATGAGTTTCGAATTCCACATCAGGATTTATAGCATAAAGGGTTTTTGAGGCAGCATCTACTTTACTCAAACCTGCTTGATGAGGTTGAAAAAATAACCTGTTCATATTAGCGAGTTCTACTTTGTCATAATCAAAAAGAATTAGCTTGCCTATTCCACACCTAGTAAGCATTTCAGCAGTGACACTTCCGACACCTCCTACACCAACAACAGCTACAGAATAATTTCGAATGCTTTCATAATTGTCTACAATGCCCATTCTTTTCAGAGCCATCAATCTACTATATGGATTTGAATCAACAACTTCAGAACTTATATTATCAATTTTTTCACGAACTTTAAAATCATTTTTGGATCTTTCTCTGATCAATTCTTCTTCTAAAACTTTTATTCTCATCCGAAGTTGTGCTTCAGAAACAGACATATTGCAACAAATGATTCAGAAAGTAACTACGAGTAGAAAGATTTTTCCGTCTGCTATGCTACGTCAATGTTGTTATCAAGCAGTTGCAGTTAAAGACGCGCACACTTAGTTATATTATTAACAGAAGTGCTAGAGTATGGCCAACTTCAGACATTCTGTTTAGCCCCTTTTTAACGCATTTGTACGTGTCTGATGACACGGGCGAAAGTCCGAAAGTTACCGGAAAATTTGCCTATGCCCGTTATTTTATTTCTAATGCCAGTTTGAGATCCGTTCACGCTTTTTTTGTTTGTATAATATTTTTTCTCTATGTAACTTTTACCCAACTCCCTAGTCACCCCTCCAACCTGAAGTTGCAATGAATTAACTTACAGTACACTAGTTTTTCAGAAAAAAACTCTTGTATCTTGACGTGATTGTGATGTTTGGCACAATACAACAAATATAATTTATTACGAAAAGTGGGTTATTTATTATACATATTTACAAGACATTTAAGAAATGCTAACTACACCGGCGACGGCCGTTAAAATCGACTCTCAATTCTGTAGAACGAGATGTTGCTCGGCAAAACGTCGGGCTGTTGCCAACATCTTCCCCTTTTAAGTCATGACATAGTCCTTGAATCTTTCAGGACGTTTGATGGTTCTTTGTGGTCTGGTCCGCAAAGTTGTTGAAGTGTCGGGTGGAGTAACAAACTCACTCAATAGAGATTCATCTATTTCTGATCTCTCAGTTATGGAGTTGAACCATATGTCCTGCTGCAGCGAGTCAGAGGCTCTGAACTCGTCAACAAATGGATTTGAATTAGGACATGGTGTTGTACTTGCTTCATACCTATAGCGTAGTTGGTTTGCATGAGAGCGAACGAGTCGTATTCTGTCATTCGACTCAAGAAACACATTGTAAAGGACATTCCCCTTACGTTCTGCTATTTTTCCTGGCTCCCATTTCCAGTTGTTATTTGAGTATACTTTAGCATAAACTAAATCACCTTCTTTGAAGAATCTATTTTCTGCGCTATGATGTTTATTAAACTGAAAATTTTGTTTTTCATTCATTTTGGCAGCTGTGTCGTCAGAAGGACGAATCAAGTCCAAAACTGTTCTCAGTTTTCTTCCAAGCATCAGTTCGGCAGGTGATTTATTTCCGATATATTTGTTTGGTGTGTACCGGTATGTGAATAGAAATGTATTAAGAGCAGCTTGTAGATCTCCCCCTTGCTGAATTTTCTTAATACCTCTTTTGAAAGTGTCTACAAAAATCTCTGCTTGACCGTTTGATTGAGGATGATGTGGAGGTATTCTATAGTGCTGTATACCATTTTTCTTGCAGAAATCATCGAAAAGATTACTTGTGAACTGAGTACCGTTGTCAGAAACTATAATTTTTGGCACTCCATATCTGGCACAAGTTTGTTCGATAAATTTCAATGTTGTAGATGAAGTGATTGTTTTCGTAATGAAGATTTCAGGCCATTTGCTATTTGCATCTATGATGAGCAGGAAGTAATAACCATCTATTGGACCTGCGTAGTCAATATGAATTCTTTCAAATGGTTCTTTTGCTAATGGCCAAGAACGCAGTAATGTCTTGGTTGGTGATTTTCGAGAAGTTTGGCATGAATGACACGTTTTGACGTAAGTTTCAATGTCCTTGTCTATTGAAGGCCAGAAAACGTAACTTCTAGAATATGATTTCATGCGTTCCATTCCAGGATGTCCTTTGTGCAATTCTTTTAGAATTCTGCTTCGAAATTTATCTGGAATAATGACTCGTTCACCAAACATTAGGCATCCTTTCACAACTGATAGAGAATCTTTTCTATTAAAATATGGTTGAATCTCTTCGGGAATTTGATTTTTATGTGATGGCCAACCATGGTCAAGAAACTCTATAACTTTTTGAGCGACTTCATCTTTCTTAATTTCTTCTTGGATAGATTTGTGTGTGATGTTGACTGAATTAACTGAATCTTCCAAAATTTGATTTACTGTTGTTTCCAGATGAACTGAGGCAATGACGATTTCCTCCTCTGGTTGGATTTTGGAATTAATCAGTCTTGATAATATATCTGCGTAACCAAAAGAATCAGTGGAAATATATCTAATTTTGAAATTGTAGGCCAATAAGATACAAGCCCATCTTTGAAGTCTATTTGCAGTATGAGCGGGAATACCTTTTGATGATCCAAAAATGCGTAACAGAGGCTGATGATCAGTTTCCAGAATAAACTCCCGACCATAGATCATTTTGTGGAATTTTGTTACGGCAAAAATTAATGCAAGTCCTTCTTTTTCTATTTGACTGTATTTTTGCTCTGTAGCTGACAAAGTTCGTGAAGCGTGAAAAATTGCTTTTCTTGAACCGTCTGGAAATTCGTGATGTATTACAGCTCCAATTCCAGTATTACATGCGTCAGCTGCTACAATGATTGGCAATTCTGGATTATAGTGAGTCAAAAGAAGATCACTTTGCAAAATTTTCTTGATGTCATCAAAAGCTTTGTCGCATTGCTTAGTCCATTTCCACTCAATATCTTTACGAAGAAGATTATCTAATGGTTGTCTGAGTTGCTGAAGTCTGTGTACAAATTTTCCATAATAATTTATAGCTCCCAATAAAGATCGTAACTCAGAAATGTTCTTTGGAACAGGCATTCTTTTAATAGCTTGAATTTTCTTTGGATTTGGAAGAAGTCCATTTCCATCTATTACATGCCCTAAAAATTCAATTTGGGGTAAAAACAGTTGACATTTTTCAGGACGCACTACAAAACCGTAGTCCTCAAGCCTTGCAAAAAGTTCTTTTAAATGCCGTTTATGCTCAGAAACAGATTTGCTTGCGACCATGATATCATCAAGGTAAGCACTGGTGTTTTTAAGACCAGAAATCATAGCATCAATAATTTTCTGAAATTCTCCAGGTGCTGGTTTTACTCCAAAGGCAATCTATTAAATTTATAAAGACCTTTATGAGTGTTTATGGTAAGCAATTTACCTGAATGTTCATCTACTTCAACTTGGAAATAGGCATCGGACAAATCTACCACACTGAAAATACAATTTCCAGCTAAGTTTGCAAAAATATCCTCTGGAACAGGTAACGGATGATTGTTCGATTCTAATGCATCATTCAGTCCTGTTGAGTAATCTGCACATATACGTAATTTTCCATTAGGCTTCTTGACTACTACGATAGGTGCTGCCCATGCTGAATAGTCAATTGATGAAATTATTCCTAACTTTTCCAATCTATCTAACTCTTCTTCAATTTTTGGAAGTGCTGCATAAGACACTGGTCTCTTGTTTCTAAAAATTGGTTGAACACCATCTTTTAGCTGTAGTGTTACCTTTGTTTTTGTACAACGACCTAATTCTGTCGAAAACACTGCAGGGAAATCCTTGACAAGTTGCGAATTAAAATTTTCGTCCGATACAGAGCGGACACTGCAACATATTGAAGACATCGGAACATCCCACAAGTTGAAAAATTCTATCCATTGTATTCCAAATAAATTAAGATTTGGCACTTCTGTCACGAAACAAGTTCCAGTTTTTGTAGTATCGTTAATTGTAATTTCGCAGTCAAATCTATGAGTTAGTTTGACTGGATTACCAGATGCACTGTTGGCAGAAAATTTGGTTTTGTTCGCCATAGGTTTTCCTATTTGTTCCCATGTACTTTCAGAAATAATGGTGATGTCAGAAGCTGTGTCGAATTGTAATCTAACCAATTCATTATTTATTTTAACTGTAATGTATTTCCTTTTATCTTCGAAAGAAATTTTATTTACAGCAAAAAGGGCTTCAGTATTTGGCGAAAACGTCGTTATTTCCTTTTGCACCTGTCCAGTTGTAATCGCTTGAATAGTTGGCGAAAAATTCTTTATTTTCTTTTTCCCTCGTCTAGTCGGAATTGCTTGGCGACCGCTATTACAATATCCTTCTTTATGTCCTATTCTATGACATTTTTGGCATTCATGCTTCGAATAAGTACAGTTCTTTGCGAAATGCATTTCACCACAAAACCAACAAGGATATCTTGGCGACTTTAGTCCGCCGTTATCTTGCTTTGGCGATGACGCACCACGCTTGGCGTAATTCTTTCCAAACTTAAAATCAGACGATTTTACAGTGCGGGATTCTCCAAATTTTTCCTCGCCAAATTTTGCAAGTTTTTCATTTGAAACTTTGTTAATTGATGATTTTGCGGGGGTGAACTGTTGTATCATCGCTGCGTCTTCTTTTAATGAAGTAAAAGCTTGGCATTCTTCTACCAATTTACGAATGTCAATTGGCGATGTGGCAGATTGTTTATCCATTAATTGTAGCAATCTGGCACGAATTTCAAAATGTTTTGGCGCGTTAAGACCGCTGATAAAAATAAGACACTTGAATTGTTCTACATCGAGTTGATTATACTCAATATCTTCGCATTTTTTATTAACAATGCCTGCATATGTGGCGAAATCATCCCAGTCATTCTTTTTAATTTGAAGACAGTTAAATCTTTTATGAAATACTGACTGTTTGGGACTAAGAATAGATTTCAGCTGGCTAACTGTATCGTTAAATGACACATCTTTGAATTTCTTTGGAAGAATGTAATTGATATATTTATTGTAAGATGCTAGGTCTAACTTACGTAGAAGCAATCTTACCTTTGCGGCGTCATCCAATTTAGCTGCATCGGTAATGAACGTTTCTTCATACCGTGTGTACCACTTATCGAACGACAGTCCACTTTCTGCGTCATAAACAAAATCACTGATTCCATTAGCCAAAGTTTCCATTAAAAACTCAATATTATCTGCTGCATTTGAAACTGCAGTTGTTGAGGAACTTTGACGACTGGTTTCTTCCAAAAGTTCAAGTCGTTTATTTGTTGAGATTACCAAAGCCGTCAGCTGCTGTAACAAATCTTCGGTTGTAGCCATTTCTTTCCGCTTGCTGATACTTCGAGACTTTTAAATGTAAAAGATTCTTGAAAATCCTCGTCGCCACGTTGTTGTATCTTGACGTGATTGTGATGTTTGGCACAATACAACAAATATAATTTATTACGAAAAGTGGGTTATTTATTATACATATTTACAAGACATTTAAGAAATGCTAACTACACCGGCGACGGCCGTTAAAATCGACTCTCAATTCTGTAGAACGAGATGTTGCTCGGCAAAACGTCGGGCTGTTGCCAACACTTTAAGGAGTTAATAGTAAGTTTAATAACTCGCAACCGGTTCCTCCGATAAGACCATTGACGACACTGACCATTCGTGAGATGAAGGAATGCAACCTACGGGAAACGCCCCAACTACACCCAGCTGAGACTCGTTTACATTGTTTTCTATGAGATTTTGCATGATTTTAAATGCGGAGTACCAAGGCCGTATCGTGTCTCAAAGTTAGCCCCCCCCCCCCCCCGAAAAAAATTTCTGGCTACGGCCTTGCGGAGTACTCCTTTATTTTAATCGTTTGGAAAGTTATGAAGACACGAAATGATTAGCATTCTTTACCTTCTGAGCTGCTAGTATCAGATCTTCTTTATACCCGCCACCAGATCGTTTGTAATACTTCAAAAAACATAGGAAGTGTCTACTAGGGGCTTCAGTGGCTGAGCGGTCAAATCGACTGGCTCCGGTGCCTCCCTGCGCGGAGAGAAAGAGGCGTGGGTTCGATTCCCACCTTGCCCTGGGTGTATTTCCTTCTTTGTATATTAAAATCTGTTGTGCTGTCTTGTTCTATCTGTCATATTGGACGAGAGTTTGAGGCATATCCTTGAGAATAGCAAACAAACTCGAATATTTATGTGACCTGAAATGGTCTTAAACAAACAAACAAACAAGTGTCTACTACTCCAGCAATTTACTAGCAACCCTTGCAGTAACTTGGCGTGATTTCAGGACTCAGACTAATTTGGCGAGTACGTGATTCATCCAGCCAAAACTAGCTAGCCCTCGTGACGTGGTGGTGTTTTCCTGTTTTTTTCCACGTGGCCTTATTTTTTCTAAATTACTTCGGAAAATGAAACAAAGTTTTCCTCCTTTGAAAACTTTAAAACGCATTTAAGCCAATATGAAGAATATGATGTTCATTTTTATAAACTTGACTCGGCAAAATTTAGGTAATGATGGAACGTCAAATGTAAAAATGCCTAAGAGGATTTGATTTATTACCGAGAAAAATATGCTTCTGTTTTCGGCGGCCGCGAATGCCAAAAAAGAAAAGAAAAATCAAAGGTGAGTGTTGTAAAATGAACAGAAACTAAGGTGATAACAAAAGAATCAAGATTTAATATAGAAAATAATGCAAGGCAAAAGAAAACAGTACGTCTTACTATTTTACACAGCGAATTTCAAACTTAAACTAATAGTGTTGCCAAACACAAAACAGCATATATTGATGCTGCCACTATAAAACAAGTAATACAAATGATTGAGTGCTCGATATTTCAACAGCCTCCTTCGAGCATGAAAAAACAAAACAATCATTGTTTATATGAGTCAAACTGTTACTTATACACATTGACTGCTTTTACACCAATCAACTTCTTTTGGGAATCGAATTGAGGTGCTGGAAGCGCCTTTGTCAGAATGTCTGCTCGTTGTTCATCACTTCTGACATAGCCTAACTGAAAATGTCCCTTTGAGAACTCATCTTGGACAAATTTGTACCTCTGGTCGATGTGCTTCGTTCGAGCGTGGAACATTGGATTTTTGATATACTTGATGGTGCTCTGATTATCAATCTGTAGGATTGGCAATGAGACATCGTTAGCTATCTCATCAAATAAGCGCTTCAACCATATCAGGTCTTTTGTGGCATCAGCTGCTGCCATAAACTCTGCTTCTGTCGTAGAATTAGATACGGCCTCCTGTAGCTTGCTCCGCCAAGTAATTGCACTTCCACCATAGAAAGAAATAACACCTGTTCGAGACCTGCGTGTCTCTGCACAGCTGTTGTTATCTGCGTCACTGAACAACATCAAACTTATGTCGTCTTCATTAGTGTACACAATGCCATGACCAATGGTATTGTGAAGATACCTTAGTGTTGTCTGTACGATTTCCCAATCAGTCTCTGTCGGGTTGTCCACTTTGCGAGACACTAAACTCACCGCATAACTTATATCTGGACGAGTGCCCATCGCTAAATAAAGCAAACTGCCCACTACTGATCGGTAAGGAATTTTACTGCTAAGTGGCTTCGCCTCTTTGATCTTAATCATGCCATCGTCATTTGGCTGGCCATAGTCGACCTTGAGACTTGATTTCTTTACTGGGATCTGTGACGTCTTAGTATCTCCAAATCGCTCCAGAAATTTTCTTGCAAATGCTTCTTGGTGCAAGAAGAGTGAGCCGTCTTGCAAACGTTCAACTTGCAGGCCAAGAAAACAATTCAACGCAGCTACTTTAATGCTGAAATGTTGCTTGAGCTTGTCCATGAATGTGAAAAACACTGCTTCGTCCTGAACAGCTACAATGCCGTCGTCAACATAAATCGCCATCAGCATCTTGTGTCCATGATCGTTTCGTATGAACAGGCAATGATCAGACTTACTTTGTATCATTCCATGTTTCTTTAGTACATCACTAAACTTGGTGTTCCAACATCGTCCAGCTTGTTTCAAGCCGTATAAAGGTCGGAGTATCTTGCATATACGCCCACTTCCGTCATCATACCCTTCGGGTTGGCGCATGTAGATCTCTTCTGTTAGATCACCGTACAGGAATGCTGTCGCCACGTCAATTTGAAATAGCTTTAGCTTCTCCTTGGCTGCCGTCACAATTAGAGCTCGTATTGTGTCATAGCGACACACCGGACTAAATGTTTCTCCGTAGTCGATATCCGCTGTCTGCGTGTATCCTTTGGCTACCAAACGAGCCTTGAATCTCTCGACCGAGCCATCGGGATTTGTCTTCATCTTGTAAACCCAGCGATTATCGAGGATTTTGCGTCCTTTAAGTGGCTTAACAAGCTGCCACGTTTCATGCTTGGCATGTGAAGCCATTTCTTCGTCCATGGCTTGTTTCCAGCTTTCACAATCAGGAGATTTCATTGCTTCGTCGTATGTTTTTGGTTCATCCAGCTTCAGAACGCTACTGTACACGTCGTAGTCGTTAAACCTTACAGGGCGTTGGATAGTTGCACGGTCTCGCAACGTATATGTCGTCATCCGAGTTGGTTCACCTTCCTCAGCGCATAGATCATCAGCCTCCTGCGTGTCTGCATCATTAGGAATATCGAAAATTCCAAATTTCATACCTCTTGATGAACTGCTATTAGATGTCGCTTCTAGAGGTTGAGAGGTTGGACCTATTTGCTGTTCATTGAACACTACGTTCGCACTTTTTATCGTGTCATTCTTTGATGGTATGAAAATACGATATCCATCGTTATCACAATAACCAACTAAATACCCTTTTAAAGACTTATCATCCAATTTGCTTCTGTTGACATCTGGTACATGTACAAATGCGGTTGATCCAAAAACTCTAATTTTGTTGATCGATGGCTTGCGTCCAAACCATTCCTCAAATGGAGATTTTCCTGTGGTTTTGCTTGGTCCGGTTCGATTGAGAATGTAGACAGCCGTAGATGCTGCTTCTGCCCATAGAAACTGAGGTAGGCCGGAGTCCTTGAGCATAGTGCGAACTGCATTCATTATTGTGCGATTTTCTCTTTCAACTAAGCCGTTTTGTTGTGGAGTATATGGCATAGTAACTCGCAGTTTGATTCCTGCCTCATCAGTCAGTTTCACTAATTTTGCATTGTCAAATTCACGACCACCGTCTGTGACCAATTCTTTAACATTTATACCATCTTTGTTGGTACGAACAAGAAACTGCTTGATTTTATCCACTGCTTCGTCTTTATGCTTTAGAAAATCTACACTTCGAAACTTGGAGTAATCGTCTTTGATCTCCAACATGTATTTCTTTCCTCCTCTTGACAAGATTGGAGATTCGAGCAAATCTGCATGTATAATCTCGCCAGGATTCTTCGTTTTAAACAGCTTTGGTTTGAATGTCCGTCGACTTTTTTTACCATACACACATGGCTCACAAAACAGTCCATCGTCGATGAAATCTAAGCCATTTTGACGTAGGTACTGCTTTAGATATTGTACTCCTTGATGTCCGAGCCTTCGATGCCAAAGTGACAGTGGCAACTTTGTCGTCGTCGTCATTACCGTTTCAGGAAAAGGAGTTACGAAGTATGCTTCAGCTGCAGAACCTCCTTGGGGCTTTACTGGTTTTGCACGCAGTTCAAACAGTCCGTTTGATGAGCATGGAGCTTCTAGAAGTATATTATCTGGAATCTCCTTGCGAAAGAACCGACAAATCATATCGTCTGAATCACCAAAGTTCGAGATTCCTCGCTTCATAGCCTTTGAAGCTGATAATAAATTTTTGCCGATATCTGGTGCATATAGTACATCACTAAGCTCAATAGACTTTTGTACGTCTCCAACTATCGCGCACATGTCAATGTCGCCGCAACCATATGCTGGTATCGTCTGCTTGTTACCGACTGTGATTTCTGCTCGTTTGTCAAAATGACGGTACGTCTTGAAGTATTCAGCAGAATTCGTAATGTGTGCTGTAGCTCCGTCGTCCTTAAGCCACACATTTCGACCATAATCGTCTTCTTGACAAGTAAATGCACTGCACTGAGTATTAGCAAAGAATGTTTCCTGTTTGCCACTCGTCGTAGCTGGCTTGTCAGGGAAATCTGGGCAAAATTTTCCAATGTGCCCGGGTTTATTACAACGAAAACAGATGCCATGAAAAACTTTCACACCATCACTGGTCTCACAAAGTTTATTCATCGTCTTGGCGTTATTTGTTGTCAAAGGTTGGGGTTGGCTCGCTATCTGGGGCTTTTTCCCACCCTTCTTCCATTTCTTTGCATTATACTTAACATTTGCCATAAATGTCGTAGTGCCGTCTTTTAGCCCTTTATTTCGTCTTTGTAGCCGCATACTAATCTGCTCGATCAGTTTGTCAGGCGATTTTTCCGTCTTTGGCGACGAATCCCACTGTGATTTAAATTCACGATATTCATCATCAGGAAGAATAGATAAGATTCGTGGTACTAGCAAGTTCTGTGGTAACTTCCCTTCGCCACTCAGTTCTTGCTCGCGCTGGAGATCGACCCATAGTGTACGCAAACGTGCGAGTGATTGCATTCCGTCTTCGTCTTTTTCGATCCGGAAGGCGAAGAACTGTTGCAGAAGAGTGTCTAATTTTACGCTTGACAATTTCTCAAAATTGTTTAACAGCTCATTCCATATCGCTAGTGCAGAATTACCATGCATTCGTATCAAGTTCAACACATTCGCTGATACATTAGTGCGAATAATTACAGCAGCTTTCGCATTTGCCTTTGCATAGATTTTTGTCGCTTCTTTGTAAGCTTGTATTGCTTTTTCACTTGCGCTTTTTGCCGGTGGAGTTGGCTCAATAAACGAACCTTCGACAATGCCCACACAGTCATTCAATACAAATAATGAATTCATTTCGAATTTCCAGTCAATCCAGTTGGATGGTCCTTCCAACTTCATGCACTGTACAAAGTTTTTAGCATCCATAACCACTAAGAAATGCGAATAACTCAAATTCCGTGTCAAAGAAACTATTTAAAAATCTGCGATTCAAACATCGTCAAAGTTATCTTACCTTAATTGCACAGTTAAGCGTCGCTAAAAACCCATAAACTGTTGTAAAAAGAACAGAAACTAAGGTGATAACAAAAGAATCAAGATTTAATATAGAAAATAATGCAAGGCAAAAGAAAACAGTACGTCTTACTATTTTACACAGCGAATTTCAAACTTAAACTAATAGTGTTGCCAAACACAAAACAGCATATATTGATGCTGCCACTATAGAACAAGTAATACAAATGATTGAATGCTCGATATTTCAACAGTGAGTAATATAATATTTTTATCTTTTTGTCTGTATACTGAACTGTACGACAAAGGAAATCCAATTCATTATTTTTATTGCAACTGCGTATTCCACATTGGATTGACAATATGTACTGTTTTTGCTAAAAAAAATCGCAGCGTATATTGTAATTTATTACGTCAAACTTCAGCAATTTATCTTATATTTGGAAGATTATGTAGAAGAGGTCTAGTTATTAATTTATAAAGCCGACTATAACTAATAAGTAGTAGAGCACTCAAATTTTTTATCATGACGATACCAACGTTGTTAGTGCACAGAAATAGCAACATCAATGCATGGATCTGCCTTTTTCTTACGGGGACACCTTTTCAATGCAAAAATGTGATTCTTCAGACACTAAGCAGTATAAAAGAAATAAAAACTCGATGTCTTGTTCTTAATGTACCCATGTATTTTCGAAAATTAGTGGTGTTATTGTATTTATCTATATTTTTAACAATGGCATATCTATAAATGCTCCTCCCATACAAAGCTTATCCCATAGCTAATAAGTATTCCTATGAAAAGTAATGATTTAGAAAGTCAGAATTTTGTGGAGGGTCCCCTTTGGTTGATTGGAATTTTGTGAAGGGTCTTTTGGTTTTGATTACCTGGAATTTTGTAAAGGGATTACAATAGACAGAATATTACAATTAAAATGGAAAGAAAACTTGCCAGAGCAGCATACCCCCTCAAATGTTACATAAAGCATGAAAAGTTAAAAACATTATCTTTAATGTCTCAATATGGTTTGGTTTCACATTGAATTTTTAAAATAATATTCCAATTGCAATAATTGTTTGATGTTTTTCTCTTATTTTGTTTTTTAAAGTTGCTTCACATTTTATTTTTTCAAGAGGATTCGTACCGGCTGTCTTTTTTCAACTTCTTTTATCGGGTGATAAACAACATCTTGCTGCAGAGGCTTTGTACCAGCATTATCGTCCTACTAACAAAAGCTTTTTAAAATGCTTGTGAAAGAGCGTAGTTTACCTCTTGACTCCCAAACAGGGTGGCAGTTCCTTTAGGTGCTCAACTATGTTTTTTTCCCATTCCTAATAATTTTCTTCTTTCCATGCAATAAATAATGCAACAACTTTATAACAAACTTGATCTTTTTAAACTTAGAAGACTAATAACACTTCTATATACAGTGCTGACTGTATCATTTGTTTATTTTTTCATTTATTGGCTTCAAGATATACCCTATATTTCCTGATCAAAATTTGCATCAATATGTTTGGATATTCTGATTTTACATAGTCTGAGATTACAATATTCTTTTGACACAGATATTGCAATTTCGTAAAAATTCAGTGTTTATGAATGACTCTACAATCATTTCTGTATATTATATAAAAATATGACTCACATATATTGCTGTAAACTTTTCATATTACTGACATAGTGGATGTTACCCATGTCTTATATAACCTAAATATAGTTAATATGTATTTAGGTTACATGTGGAATAATTTACCTCTTTGACCAGTACGTTAGGAATATTGAAGTTTAGAATTGAGAAATATTTATTGTATTTGATGTGGGAAAAATTTCAGAAGCAAAAAAAAGTACTTAAATGGCAATTTCAAACACTTAGCTTTCTGAAGGTACCCGGTGAAATTTACTTCCAAGCATGTCCACAGGTTATAATGAGTGGCATCTTGTGAAGTGTTTTTTCCAGGCAAACTTACGTGAATATAATTGGTGCTGCACAGTTGAAGAAGTGTTGTAAAACTTGAGAAATCCTTGAAAATATTAAAATAAAATATATTTTACAAGTGCAAATGTTTCATTTCATCAGCAGCATTACCAAAATACATAGATTTACTATGTAAAAATCAATTTAAAAACCTTTATGCCAAATTTACATATATATTTACATATAATTATCTTTTTATGTAATAAATTTTTTTTAAGATGTGACACATAAAACTAATTTAGTTTTGAGGCAGCAGTGTTTAAACATATAAGAGTAAAGCCAATCTGGAGTGGGATATCAGTCAGACAAGGGACAACAGATATCCAATGTCTATCAAAATCATTATCTGATGCCCCCCTACATAAAATAATTATTTCTCTTTCCTTTCTAGTTATGCCAAAAGTAAGTTATCTGATACCATCAGTTAATTAGTGTACTGGGTATCTGGTAGGGATGTAACGAATAATGATTTGCCCGAATATTAAAATTTCTAGAAAACCATTGTAATATAAAGTATTTGTCAAATTAAAAGTGTTACTGATTTAATTGTCTGTTAAGAATCTAAAACTCTCTTAAATTGAGGGGCGTTCATAAATGACGTCACGCTTTTTCCCATACATTTGACCCCCCTCCCCCCCTTAGTCACACTTCAGTGGACCCCCTCCCCCTTTGTCACGCATCACGCTATGTTGCATAATGCATGATGTCACACTTCTTGTTACCCCCTCCCCTCCCCTTGTCACACTTTGTCACAAATTCTCGAACCCCTCTCCCCCCCCTCGAGGCGTGACATCATTTATGAATGATCCCTAATGTATTGTTGTATTGTATTGTTTTGAATGTAAAAAAAAAACAGAATTTCACCCACAAGTAGAATAGAAATAACAGTCTTAATGTAAGCATTAGCGTTATTTTACTAATTATTTAATTCAAATTAAAGAAATACTATATTGCTTAGTGAAGTTTTACCTGGCTGAAAACAGTTTTATGAAGATATTTTAAAAGTTAATTTTATGTTATGAATTTTTTCCACGTACCCACTTTTAAAAGATGTATTAAGATTTAATGCATTTAACTGGAATATATTTTTATTTTCCAGAACCCTAATAACTTATGCAATCTTAATATTCATGATATATTCTAGGCTTTTAACATTTCTCTCTTACTCAATATTCGCAATAAATTACTCTACCCAGACAAAGTCTGACTTCCACTATGTTAATAACAATATAAGTCTCATATTCCCCATCATAGTTAGCTATTGCCAGCTTTTGGGAGCAAATGCTAAATATATAAAATAATTTTTGGAAAAAAAAATAGAACCGACTTCAAACTATAAATTGCGCTAAAAAGTAAAAAATAATATTATTCTTTAAACAACTTCGATATGACTTTTAAACATAATATTTGAAGACGGTGCAAAATTATGACAGTATAATTATAATTACACCATGCGTTATTTTACACTGAAACTGTTGCAAACTCTACGCTATTTATATTTGTAATTGGTTCATAGTTACAAAAGGAATCATGCATCAAAATCCATCATAATTTTGAACCGACTTCAAAAATTATGTTTAAAAGTCGTATCGAAGTTGTTTAAAGAATAATATTATTTTTTACTTTTTAGCGCAATTTATAGTTTGAAGTCGGTTCTATTTTTTTTTTCCAAAAATTATTTTATTTCATTCTTTTTAGGGTAAATACATTTTTATATAAATACTCTATTTTTAAAACATACATACAAGGGCGGATCTAGAAAATCTTCAAGGGGGGGGGGGGCGATTTTGGAAATCTCGGGGTTCAATGTAAGGATGGATGGAGGAGATTCTTCATTCCTTTTCAACAGTCCCTCCGCCCCCCCCCCTTTTTTTTCAAACAGCAGGAACAACAAAAAAAAAATGCTAGTGTAGTGATATTTAAAATTTTACTAGCACATTTTTTCAATGCATATACGTTTATTCAAAGACCTTATAAAAGGAACACAAGCTGACGTTTTTTTGCTTTCGCAAATCTGTCTATAATTTTTTCAACGTCCAATCTTTATGGATATGCAATAACGCGAATACTATCACTCATTCTGCTTCTTAGCCAAGTTTTAACCGAGTTAGGATTTCCTTCAAGCTTTCTCAAGAAAAATGTAGGCTTGTAAATACATTTTCTAAATTTGAATTGATATGTCTAAATTACAAAATAATAGCAATTATTAGTAATATATTTTCTAAAATTTTCAAAATGTAATACTAAATATGTACTAAAAAAACCATCAACGAGTATGTGCAATTTATATAAACATCTGTAATTATGAATGTTCAATGAAATTTTTCAGGCTCCAGGTTTTAGCATAAATGCTGCAGGAATTTACACCACGTGCTAAGGGTTGGCTAGCTGTCACCAGTTTGATGGGTAGAAGAAAAGAGCAAGGAATTTCTTTCCCATTACTCCGAGGATTAGCAACTCAGCAATACTAAAGGACAAAGGGACAGGGGGAAAGCATAGAACTTGAAGGGCTATTAGGCTGGGATTCCAAGAACATAAAAAAATGGCTGGTCCCGGGGCACAAAGAGTAAAAACTCACTTAGGAGTGTCGTTGTAGTATCCACTTGAATCAGCCCAAGGGGGGGGGGGGGCGATCGCCCCATCGCCCCCCCCTTAGATCCGCCGTTGCATACATATCAAAGGGGAAGTCTTTGAGGGAATGACACTAAAAGCTAACCGTTTCAAAGATAAATTTCGTTTTAAAATCGATTTTAAAGAGTCACTAGAGCAAGCAAACTGATTGGATTTAATTTCTTCTTCAGAGAAGCCTTCAATCTATTTCTTGTTATAATTGCTTTTAATATGACATAATAATGGCAACAAACTCTTTTTTAACAATGAGTTTCATTTTTATTAACAACTTTTCCAACAAAGAAAAATCGAGCCTAGCCTTTCCAATTAAAATGAAAAAATACTTATTTTTCACCCATAACGTTTTTTCTGAAAAACAGATGTAGTCGAACTGATGCGCGATATTTGAGTTAGACGACCCTATCTCGATCAAAGAAAAAATCATCAAAATCGGTTCATTTAGTCAAAAGTAATGGATGAAAAAGCAAAAAAATGACCACATTTCAGCCTATAATTTTTTTTCTAATTATCGAATATGGTCAACCAAGGTATAGGACCTATGGGAAACCACCCTCGATCAATTAAAAAACAATTCATGAAAATCGGTTCATCCGGTAAGAAGTTATGGGTGGACAAACAAACAAACAAACAAAAATAATAAAACGACATACATACAATCTGAATGTATAACCTTCTTCCTTTGTGAAGTCGGTTAAAAATACCAATATTACAACCTTAAAACCAATTTTTGTTCTGTCAAACCTAAAAACAATGTTTTTTTTTTAACTATTGTTATTTATTAAAACTCTATACTAATGGTGCTCTGTTGCAATAACTATAATACAATTTTTAATGTTTAAAATCTTCTTTATTTTTTTTTTCATTTCTACTGTAGCAGAACTATTCCACCGAATAGTCCATTAATATTCGGCCAAGCTGAATTTGATCTGACCGAGTATTTAGCCCAGCGGAATATTCGGCTAGGTCATAAAGTGCCTTTTCGGCCAAAGAGCCGAGTACCAAATAGTGGCTGAATATTCGTTATATCCCTAGTACCTGGTACTATATGCTAGGGGTTGGGAGCCATTTTACACTGAAATGTCGCGCATTGCATCCAAATTTAATGAAATTTTGAAAAAATATGACAAATAAAGACAGAAGAAACTCTTCAAGAAGAAGAAAAAAAGACATTCCTGGGGTTTTTATTATTATTATTAATGAATACATATTTAATTGTCAAACTGTCTAAAGCAAAAAAATTATGCCATTATTAATATCCATCTCTCCCTCTTTCTCTCTTTCTATACATGCGTATATATATATATGCTATATATATTGTATAAGCATGTTTTTATTATCGGGCAGTGCTTGTGGTGTAAAGTTTTGGAAAACCTTACCACACATGTAAATCCTTTGTTTTAATCCCTTTTTAGTCTTCCCTATTCGCGCAACTTTGCCTCGGTATTACGATTCCGCCATTTGGCCAATAGTATCAATGTAAGGGTAAGGTAACAGATGGTGCAATGATAATTAGACTCGTAGTTTTGCATCGACTTCAAAAATTATGTTTAAAAATCGTATAGATGTTGCTTATAGAATTTATTTTTAACTTTATAGCGCAATTTTTTAATTTGAAGTTGGTTCTATCTTTTTTAATTTGAAGTTCCGCCATTTGGCCATACCCATATATATATCACATCGTCATTTTGTAATGTTATCTATATACTAATCAAAACAACAAAACCTCATATTATGTAAATCACAGTAAAATGTAAAAGGAAAGAAAGCATATAGGGGCCGCTGAAATATGTTTCAAATAGCAGAAAAGTAAAAACATAAAGAGAGAGATCTCTCATAATGAGGAGTCACACCAGCAGTTCATCTTTGAAAGTGTAAAACAAAAGTAAAATTTTATCACGATATTAAAGGTTTGATTCAATGACTCACGATATTTAAAAAAAAGTAGAAAAAATCACAGAAAACAAAATATCATATCACCACAATGGCATGCGCCCTGAGGCAACTGCCTTCGCTGCATCTGGCTCCCGCCGCCTTGTTTTTAGGGGGGGGGGGGGAGGGGGGCGAGCCCCTGAGCTGAAAAAGCCCTTTATGCATTTTTCAGACTCAACTTAGAAAAATTATATCGGGGAAGAAAACATTTGACACCCTTCCACTGGTAATGCAAATTGCAATTCTAGAAAATATTCTGGGAAAGAACTCCCAAACCATAGACGGATCTAAGGGGGTGGCACTCCCAACATTTTTGGTTGGATTTTGAAAAAAATTAAAATGTTTACATCAGAAAACATAGTTTGGAAAATAACTTATATATTTAGTGAAAACATATTGATATTGTCTAGAAATAAAATAAATTAGAAAGAAATATTTATTGCAGAAGTTCATGGATGTTTAAAGATATGACAGACAGTTTGTCACGAAGATTAACAGTGCTATATATTCATTAATATCTTATCTCTCCTTTATCATTTCATTTATATCCTATATGTCTGGTCAGTCAATAAGAAACTGAAGTGCAATTAAGCACTATTTATTAAAAAAAAAAAAAGAGTTTTACTTGCACAGTGCTGGTGATGGCTTTGATGGTACATCTTATTGCATTTTGGTGATTTATTTTAAAATCATTTAGTTTTTTTTCTCTCTCTTTTTGTCTCGGGCCAGGCAGTCTTCATTTGGAGGACCAGCTGGAGGCACCCCTTCCCCCAGAGGTGCACTCCTGAAAAAAAGTGGGGGGACACTTACATACACGAACATTAAAAGAAAAGTGAAAGGACACTTATGTTGAAATCTTAAAGTTCAAAACAAAGTAGGAGGATGCTTGTGTTAAAATAAAAAAAGTAGGAGGACGCCGTCTCCATTGACTACACCACTGCTTCTTCCTCCCCGAATTTTAGAAGCACTATGTATTTATAGATATCAGTATGTATTTTGTTGCTTTTTTTACATATAAAATAAGCATTGAATATCCTTTGCCCTCCTTGGAAAATTTTGAAATGACGGACCCGTCTCATCAGGTTCTTTCTCGGTTCTTATTACTATGATAAAGCCTCCCCCCCCCCTCTTCCCTCCCATCGTGTGGGGTCCAAGTGTGCATACCGATGAAATGACAAAAAATAAAACATTCAGCTTAAGAACATTAACATATATGAATGTTAATGTTGAGAATTGCCAACTAAAGACTAAGCAATTCATAAAAAAAGAAAAAATAACAACTGCTAAAAAACTAGAAAAAGTAAAATTTGGAAACATGAATAATAACAATTTTGATGCTGAATTTCAAATTTTCATAAATGTAGTTTTTTTATTTTATTGTTTGACATACTTTGAAAAAAAAGTATGCCATTTAATTTTTTTAATGAGTAACTTATTTTTTAATATTCATTTCAGTAAAAGCTATTGTTGAGAAAGAGTGAAGGCAATGAAATCGGGGGGGGGGGGGAGTTTTTACAATCTTTTAAGGGATCCTTCATAAATAATGTCACGCTTCGAGGGGGAGACAAGGGGAGGGGAGAGGTAAGAAGAAGTGTGACACCATACATTATGCAACATAGCGTGACATGTGACAAAGGGGAAGAGGGGGGTCCGCTGAAGTGTGACAAAGGGGGAGAGGGGGGGTTAAGTATCTGGGAAAAAAACGTGACATCATTCATGAACGGCCCCTAATGAGTTGTTTGCTATTGAAGAGTAGGGACTTTGTCTTCACTTCTCTCTTCTTATCGCGAAGTATTTTCCTCAAATAAAGAGAAATGAAATGAAGTTCCGATGACCCTTTCACTTTTAGATTTTAGAAATAATACGCAGTTGAATTAAAGTTTTTAGCCAAAAAGGGTGAGTATGTCGCCAATAAGTAGTCCCGTCCACGGTGAATTCTATCAGCCAATCACAGTAGCTTATTCTGCTGGAGTGGTAGACACGTCCAAAAACATAACTCAGCTCCAATGATATTTTCTCCCCAAGTTACTTTTGGTTTTCTGCCCCTTTGTTAAGAGTGAAATTCAACTTTTTTTCTCTCTGTTACACAAAAAAGCTTGAAGAAAACGATATTCTTTAGCGATCCATTTAAAACATAAACTTTACAATACTATATTTTCACTAAAATTTTCGTGTGGTTTTGCTAATAGTAAGTAAAATAACAAAAAAAAAAAAAAAAAAAAAGAGAGAACAGGAAAGAAAAGTGAAATAAATTATTTGTTATTGGTAATTTAACTAATAGGTAAATAAAATAGAATTTAGAAACATCATTTTTTAAAAAAAATAATGAATATTTTTAAAAAGTAAAAAATATTTAGTTTAAGTTTATTAATATTGATTTCTTTTTCCGTTTCCTTAAAGAAATATATTATTATGTACATCTACATAAACTGGGTATAATCACAGAGTAATCATATGATTATATGATGGTAATCTATGTGTGTCTGCGATAACCCGATTGCGGCCGGGCGTGTCCAACGACCTCGAGCGTTTTTGTTGGACATCGCTGCTAGTTGATCATCACCTCAGTTGCGGAATGAATTTTTCATTAGAAAGCAATTATAAGCATTTCATTTTAGCGTAAAACTTTTATATTTAAAAGAGACGTTCTGCATTAACAATAACAACACAACATTTGTCACAGACACATTAAATACTTTGATTGAGCTTTGATAGAAGAATAAAAGTAAATTTTATTAATAACTAAGGAAGTACTCAATAATAATAATATAATTACACGTTAATTTAAAGCACAAATGAGCAATAAAATGCAGACATATGTTTCGGGGTTGCTTGGAATCCCTTTTTTAAGGAAGTACTATTTACGACTATGAATGAATGTGTGTATTATTTTTATTTTAACAATTATACAAAATTCATTGAGCTTTGGTGGAAAAATAAATCTTAAGAAGTACCAGTTACTCTTTTCCAACTAAATTTTCTTTCCTGTGTTTCTTTCATTAACTTTTAAATAATGGAGATTTTAACAATTTGATTTAAAAATATTTTAAAGTACATTTAAGTTGTGAAATATCGAAATTTAACGGATTTCGAACGTTATTTTTTAGTGATGAACCAAATAGAAATAGGGGTTTTAAAAACATTAAAAAGGTTTTCATTCCATTAAACCCGCTATGTACTCTAACCGATATTTAAAGTAATTGCACTTTTTTTTGCAATGTATGGAAAGTATCTTCAGCTATTTCATTTGCATATGCAAAACATAATAAAACAATTAAAGTTTTATAACTTTATAGCGTCTAACGGGGGCATAAGACTCCATGTGCATTTTCAATTAGGCATTTAGAATTTCTGCGTTTTATTGCCTAAAAGAAGGTACTTATAGCATTTGAATTAATAAAAAATAGCTTACTAGTTCCTAATACATGTTTTGTGCACTTTTTTGTATATTAATTAATACATCCTTTTTATTTTAACATTATTCTCTGAAAGTTTGCTGAACTGTTCTCATGCAGCATTACCATCATATTTTTTACAACAAAGACCGAGATTTTTACTAGCGAACCTAGTCTTTCTGCTTTATGTGGAGAATGAATAATGCCCCCAAAGTCAATACAGATTCAGAAGTTCTAGGACGAATGTCTCTGCTCATCGTTTTACATCAGGCCGGGGAAAGTGGACGTGGGGGTCAACAGGTTTCCTCCACGAATCATGTGATCATGGGAAGTGCTTTCCTCATTGCGTCGTTCAAATGCTTCCATTGAATTAACATCAATAATCTATTTTTGTGTGGAAAATGTTAGCTAATTATGAATTTACTGCTATAAATGCGGCAAATTGAAGGATTTTTAGGCATTATTTTAAAACTTATTCCAAAAGATGTGGAATTATTGTTTTGTGTACGGTTGTAATCAAAAAGAATGTGAATGTTGTTTGTGCAACTATTGAAAAAAAAAAAAAAACTCACATAAAACTTACAAAAGTTTTTCATAAAACAAAGTTCCCCCGCCACATCTTTTTGCAGAAATAGTAGTACACGATTCAACGCTATTGAAACTATTTAAATTTTACACAATGACAATAAAATATGCACAACATATCTGACTTTGACAATATATGACATATATGTCTGTCTAACTTTTTTTCCAGTCTTCAGTGTCAGAAAATAGATGAGCTGATTGATCGTCTGAGCAAACCTTTGAAGAATGGCCTACGCCTTCCCGCAAAACTTTTGCATTGACGCTTCATTTCTACTCTCCAAATCAAGGCTGTTTCCAGAGGGGAGCCCCCCCTCCCCCGAAATTTTTTGCAATGTAGCATATATTCCTCCCTGAAACTTTCCTCATCATAAGTGTTTCAAAGTCAGGCCCCCCCCCCCCCCCCAAAAAAAAAAAAAAAAAAAAAAAATTCTGGATATGGCCTTGCTCCAAATGCCTACAAATTTGTATTAAATCTTTAAAAATTTTCTTCCACACCCTTGCACCATCGTGAAATGGTATTCCAGAGTTGGAGGAGATCCAATCATATGTAATCTCATGGTTGATGACATGGCTTTTTTTTTAAAAAAAAGTAGAATTTGATAAGAATAAGTTATTGGGATTAATAGATGTAGGAACAAACTGTAAATGATGATAGTATGCGAGAAGCCAGAAATGCTTTACATTTTCTGGTTTAACTGCTTGAATCAAAATTGGAAATTTTTATCTTTGTACTGCGTTGCCTTTTTTTTTTGAGGGGGCTCTAGCTTTTGTAGTCGCAGAATTATTCAGTTAAAGCATAATCAGTGGAGGAGAAAATCAAATTCTGATGTTCGCAAGTGAATTTTGCGAGGCTACCCGATTTTGACAAAAGGAGACTCTTAAGTGAAGAAAAACTAATGCCTGGCATGGGTCATCCAAATCAAATTTACCGACTTGGTGACGTTGCTGTCTCTGTCTGCTAAGTAAGCAGATTACTGCTTCTCTCAGCTATATGGTCAGTTGTCAAATGCAGATGCATAATCTCAGTAAAATGTCCCCACCTTTGGATTATTCGCAAAATCATGCAAAGAGATAGCTAGTATGATTTGAAAACTTATAATATTGTATCAGCAATCTGCAGAATGCTAGAAAACTAAATGCTTTATGCCCTCAGTTGTGGCTTCCTTAACTCAAACACAAAGCAATTTTTCGCTTCATTAATCTATTTATTATTAAAGAAATTTCGGGACGGCCAGCGCCGCCCAACACTTAGTAACAAGCCATCACTATACACAATATGTTAAAATTATAATTTCAAACTGAAAACAGATTGCTAAGGTATCATAAACAGGAAACACCAAAAAATTTAAGTACAGAAACTTACAAGAAAAATTAATGGTAAAGACTGGGTTGGTGATTTTGACTACATACTAACTCAGAACAGAACATACTTTGCGAGAAGTTTATTAATTATTATTACTGGAAAACTAAGTTTAAACTTACTTCTTAAAATTTTTTTTTTTTTTTTTTTAATTTTTTGTTTTTGATTGAAAATTCACTAAGTTTTTTGTCTTTCTATCTCTTTTTCATATGAGGACCTTTTTTGAAATTTCTCTTATTTTAAAGCACAGAAATGTTGATGATACAAACATTCAAAAATCTGCTCAAAACAAAAACTTTAATATTTTTAAATAATTCTTTGTTTACACAGTTTATTACATATCTGTACACACAGGTACTTCCAGGTTTGTTTCATCCATTTTTGAAAGAACTGACTGAATATTTTTTTGCCAAACCGACTGCTTCGTCTCGATAATTAACTGTTAAGAGCAACTGAATAATATCTTTTACAACGTCCCTGAAAAAAGGAAAAGGAAAAAAAAATTAGTAACTGAAATTAATGCTTGCATAGTATAATAATGGTTATGTATAATACAATAAATACTGATGTCCAAAACAGGGGCTGAAATTCAGGGCAGGATAGCGGGGATCTCGCTGGAATGTCTCAGATCCCTACTTTGAAAACATCAGGACCATTTTCAAGAAGGGACTCCCACCCGCAGAAGAAATATCCAAACCCATATAGACTGAATTTGTAGTGTCACTTGTGCAATGAGACTAGTGCTGTCCTATTTACAATACTAAATCAAATTTTGGAATATTTGAACAATTTTATTGGTACAAAAGTAAGAAAATATTAATAATTTGGATAAAGGTGTGGAAAAAACAAGACTGAATGAAAAATTTTAGAATATATAAGAGGTTTAAATATTATATTAACATGATCTATAAAATAATATCATGTTTTTCCTCTTAAATATTTGTTATCCCCTTCATACATAAAGTTTGGGCGAGTCTCCTGTCTACCTAAAATTTGAATTTCAGTTTTACTTTAGCTATAACATATCTGTATATTTTGACAAGCAGAGGTAGGTGATTGTGATCCCAGTTTAAAAATCTGGAGAATTGGCACAGTACAATCTAAACTCTGTTGCACATATTTTAACAACTATGGTCTTTATAAACCGAATCATTGAAATTTTAATTACAGAAATATTTTCCAATTAGAGATGTGAGTCAAGGATTCTCCTGATGTTTAAATTTGGAAAATATTCAAGAATATTGTTTTTCCTTATAAGTAATACAAATATAAGGAATGGTGATTTGGCCAAATAGCCAAATACCGAATATTCCGCCATTTCTCCCAGGCCAAAGTTGAATATTCGGTCGTAATTATTAGTAAGTCGAATATTAGAATTTTGGCCTCATAATATTTGGTGGCCGAATAATAAAGCTTTTCAAAATTCATTGTATTTGAAAGAATTCATTAAAATTAAAAAGTAATCACAAACTCAAACCACCAGTTCCTCTCTGTAACTTTCGAGCACCGACCAAAGTAGGTAGTATGTTGCATCATAAAATGGTGAAAGTTTACTTGTTTGCAAATTATGCAAACAAGGTTATGGTTTTTACATTTACAGTATATTGGTACTTTTTTGCTAGGCTTAAAAATAAACTTTGCTGTTTTTTTTTAGGCATTGCTGAATGTATAAAATTTTACCTCTATGGTAAATATAGAATAGCTAACAAAATCGTAACATTTTGTAAGCAACCTGATTAAAACTTGCGTATTGTATAACATAAAAAATAGCATACGTCTTTTCTCTTTAAAATGACTAGATTTTTGTTTTTATTGATTTGTGAATCTCTGTCTGTAAAAAAGCATGTTAAAAACAATCAGGGCTTAGGTTGATTGGGAGATCCAATTTTTAGGTTATTTTTTCTATGCATTAATTAGGTATGTGTAAAATAATAAAAAAACCTAAAATTAATGAACTTTCTCTATTGCTTTGAATGCAATAAAACTGATGATTTCATTCAAGTGGAAATGAAATATTTTAACCTCTTCATTCCAAGTGTACCCAATTGGGTACGTTTAAAAATACTATTTATTAACTACTGTATGTGCAATTTGAAAGCTAAAACACCCAATTGTTTTTTTAAATTAATCAACAGATAGTTTAATTCGTTTTAAACATGGAAATTGGGCATTAATTATTATTTAAACAAATTATTAATTAAAATTAAAAAAAAAAATTTTTTTAGTTATTTTGTTTTGTAATCATTTTTAAATTAGAGAACCAAAAAATTGCGTCAAAATTGTTTGTGCTTAGTTCTGGGGTCTGAAGAGGTTAACGTAAGCATTAGCATCATTTATTAATTTCAAATTAAAAAACACCATTACTCTGTAACAGGGTTCATTGATTTAAATCAGCTTCATTTAAATTGCGATTTAAATTCAGTGATTTTTAAAAAAAAGATCATTGATTTAAATCATAGGTTCTCAACGTGGGCGATAACGTCCCCTTGTGGGCGTTTGAGACTTTCAGGGGGGCAGTAAAAGACCTAGAGAAAACTAGGGGGCGTTGAGATGACACGGAGGGGTGTGGGCAGATTAAATTAATATTGTCTAAAATAGACTAAACACGCTGATTATGTACTAACAAAAGTATTAAGTTTATGGTCGATTGTTCAACCATTTCTGGTAGCATTCCCATCTTCATGTTTAGCTGAACGTGGCTATAGTGCTACAGCAACATTGGTAACCAAAAAGAGAAATTGGCTCCTTATTACTGAACGCGGCGATTTACGATTGTTTTTAAGTAAAATCAAGCCTGATATTAGCAAACTAATTCAAATGCATCAAATTCAACCTTCTCATTAGTTAAGTTACAAATTCGAAGTCTGAAAAGTTTAATAAAAATACTTTTCAATATAGTTAAGCGTGCATTTTGATTGCTCTCATTGAAATAGTCTTACTTAAAAACAGAAATAGGATAGGGTCATATCCTATCTACGAATAAAATGTATAATATTACACGTTAAAAAAAATATATTTGTGGGAGTAGCTATTTCAGATTTGCAAGTAAAAAATTGGGGGGGGGGGGGGGGGGCGCTTTAGAAAAAAAATATTGTCAAAGTGGGTGGTGGGCCGATGGTTGGGAACCTATAATTTAAATCAAGTGATTTTTTTCAAAAAAAAAAAAAAAAAAGAAAAGAAAACATTGATTTTACAATGTTAGAAAGTATTGTAAAAATGAAATATGTTGCAATTGCAACCACTGTTTCAAACAAAACTTCCTTGGTTCATCTCTCTGTGTGCATAACATATTTCATAAGTTTAGAACTAATTACTATTTTTTTAATTTTACAATATTACTCTTATTCTTCAAGCATCTTAACAGCAAAGTATAATTCATTCAATCATTCAAATTAGAATTCATAATAATCATGACCCATTCTGTGTTTTTTATCTTAAAAATAGTATTTTAGATCAATTTATTAAATACCACACAATAAATAATTCCTAATGATAGTGTTTAAAACAATAATTGTTAGAATTTAGAATATGTATTCTTAAAGTTTTATCCATGTCCCCTAATAGCTTAAGGTTTTTTTCCTGCTAAAATATTTTTTATCATAGAAGTTTTCAAAAAAGACATTTGATTAAAACAAAAAGTTTCAATTTTTAGTAATGGTGTGAGCATATGATTGTTTCCGATCATGAATGTGCATATATGTATGTCGTAGTTGATGCAATATCCTCATCACAT
This sequence comes from Octonoba sinensis, assembly GCA_038502835.1. Lineage (NCBI taxonomy): Eukaryota > Metazoa > Arthropoda > Arachnida > Araneae > Uloboridae > Octonoba > Octonoba sinensis. Next base: position 72,115,472 of record CM076604.1, read on the forward strand.
TTCCCTCTCTAATATTGTACCTTCTTTGTGTTGTAGTTCAATGCTCATACATTTTTCCTCATGAGGATTAAATCTTCCTGCTATGTTACACCGACCTGCAACTTTGCAATAGTATTGCAAACAATCTCCTTCTTTATGTTTCATTACATGCCAGAACTATGTTTCAAATTTTAACATCAAATGATGCATCTTTATGTAATCATATTTACTCCATCTTGTATTGATTGAAAAAAATCAGTATGCAAAGATTGTAAATGATGGTCTGAAATAATTTCACATTTTGATTTTTGATTATAGTAAATGAATTCATTTTTGAGTTTCATTCTATATTTTATTGCTTCATGTTTGTTAGTAGAATGTATAATGAGATTATTTTTGAAAGTAATAAAACATTTTAACTTAAATGCTAATAATAGAGAATATTACTATTTTTTATATGCATAGTGTGCAATTAGAAGAACAAACATAAGAATTTTTCACTAATACTAATATTGCCACACATTGAAACAACAAATAACATACTTGGTATCATCTTCTAAATGCCCTTTCTTCATGCACTGAGAACTGTAGGCATCAGTATATTTTAGTAAGTATGAGCAGAACTGCTTCAATAAAGGTAATGTTATTTCTTTTTTTGGAGACTTGAACCAATTTTTAGGTAAACTAGCTACAATCTAAAAGAAAATGAAATTACAAAATTTTATTTTAAAAACATTTGTACGTTAATTTATTTTTATTTACATTTATTTTTAAACATTATACAATAAACATATAGATTAATGCATATATAAAACTGCACCATAGTTGTGCAGATAGATAAGGAACTGAATAGTTATACATCGTAAATTCTAAAAATAAAAGACAAGATATTAGCAGAAATTTAAAACAAAAAATACCTAAAAATTAAAAATAAACAAATAAAAATAAAATTCATAAAAATATTTTGCTTTTAAAAGCAGCTTCAACTGAATGAAGTTATTATTACGATTTTTTTTTTACATATGAGCAATATTTCAATAAAAATATTGGTGAAAATTTAGTAATGTAACATTACAAAATTTGAAAACAAACTAGTGGTGTGAAATCCACAACATTCAAAAATTTGCACACTGTTTGGTTCTAAGCTATGTGAATTTGAGAGTGTTAATTGTTATATTTTGTGCACAGTTTAATAGAAAGCAAATACGTGGAGATAAATTGTAATAACATTTGTGGCGGTTAATCTGAATATTCTATTTTCTTGCTTTATATTTACATATTGTACTTTTGAATGTTCAAACTTCAACCATCGAGCGGGTGGCAACAGCCGATTGTTTGTATTAAAAGAGATCCAGATGAAGTCTCTTCAGCTTGCTCACTTTTGTTTGATTCTGAGCCGACCGTGGCGGAACGGCCACTTGTTATAGTTTTTAGTACTTTTGTTTAAATTAAAATGTAAATAGTTAATAAATGTAATGTTTAGTTTTAAATCTTGACTACGTATCCAGTCAATTACAGCATCTACAAAGATTGATCAACCAACCCTACACTGGTGACCTCTAGGACATCGAATTCGCCCTTAGAATGGATTTTTTTCTTCTATGTGAGTTAATTTTATTGTTTTGCCTTGGAAGCTGATAATTTAAGATGACTGAACCCCAGACTGACACCAATGTCAATAAAATTGGCATGAAAATGCCTATTTTTTCACCATTAAATGTAAAATTATATTTCACGCAACTTGAAGCCAATTTTTCTATAGCTAGTATAACTTTTGAATCGACTAAATACAGCTCTTTAATAGCTTCAATAGATGCTGAATATTTAACTTATGTGTCTGAAATTGTTTATTCGCCACCGAAAGAAAATCCTTACACTAAATTAAAAGAGAAATTAATTGAGCAATTTGAACATTCGGAAACTAAAAGAATTAAAACTTTATTACAAGACTTAACTTTAAGTGATAAAAAACCATCTCAACTCTTGCATGATATGCGTGAACTCAGTAACCACAAACTTGATGATAGTTTCTTAAAGAATTTATGGTTAAGTCACTTGCCCGCTAATATGCAAGCTATTCTAGCAATAAGTTCTGAAGGGTTGTCTCAGCTAGCGCTAATGGCTGATAAAATTTGTGAAGTTGTGACTCTTCCGTCAGTAGCGGCAGTAAATTCTCCTCAAGCTGAAAATTCACGAATTTCTCGTTTAGAGAACCTAATTGAGGATTTATCAGAGAAAGTCCAAAAATTGTCTGTGCATAGACCTAGGAGTAGGTTTCGGAATTTTCCAAAGTCGCGCTCGCGAAGTAAAAGTTTTAGTCAAAATTCAAACAATTCTCAAAATGTTTGTTGGTATCACACGAATTTTTCTGATAAGGTAACTAAGTGAAGACCTCCCTGTCATTATCATAAAAAAAATGAATAAGTCTGTCAGTAGATACGGCATCAACTGTGCAGAGTTATAAAAATCGCGGTCTTTTTATTAATGATAAAATTACAGGTGCTAGTTTTTTAATAGACACAGGAAGCGATATAACGTGTTACCCCGTGCGCGTTTTAAAAGCCTTAAGACAAGTAATCTTGTTCTTTCAGCAGCAAGTAATTCCTGTATAAAAATGTACGGCACAAAATTGATGACTTTAGATTTAGATTTACGATGGAAATTTACGTGGGAGTTTGTCGTTGCAGATGTAAGCAAACCAATTATTGGTGTGGATTTTTTGGAACAATATGGTTTAATAGTTGACATCAATTGAAAAGTGCTTATCGATCCGTTAACATCTTTAACTTCGAATGGCCGCATTGTACAATCTAAAATGCCAAATATTAAAAGTATTTCGGGTAGCTCGCGATTTCATAAACTCTTAGAGGAATTTAAAATTATTACGCAACCCAGCGCCGAAGTTAAAACTGAAATTAAGCATAATTCATTGCATTACATTCAAACAACAGGTCCTCCAGTTCAGGCGCGTGCACGACGTTTACATCCGGCGCAACTTAAAATTGCAAAAAAGGAATTTGAATACATGTTGGAGCAAGGAATTTGCAGGCCGTCTCGCAGTAATTGGTCTAGCTCGCTTCATATGGTTCCTAAAAAGTCCGGAGATTGGCGTCCGACTGGGGACTATAGGTTGTTAAATAAAATCACACGGCAGGATAGATATCCTATCCCGTATTTAAAAGATTTCGCACAACAACTCCACGGTACTAAAATATTTTCTAAACTAGATTTATTGGAAGCATATCACCAAATTCCTGTAAATCCAGATGATATATGCAAAACTGTGATAATAACTCCGCTCGGATTATTTGAATTTCCCTATATGAATTTTGGATTAAGCGAAGCGGCACAAACATTTATGCGCTTCATTCATGAAGTTGTTCGTGGCCTTAATTTTTGCTTTGTATATCTGGATGATGTTTTAGTTGCTAGTGCAAATCTCGAAGAACATGAAAATCATCTTAGAATCCTTTTCCAGCGTTTTAAAGACTATGGGATAAAAATTAATTCTGTAAAATGTACATTTGGAGTATCACAAGTTAATTTTCTGGGGCATTCTATAAGCGAATCGGGTTTTAAACCTTTGCCAGATCGCGTAAAAGCCATTTCAGAATATAAATTGCCAAAAACAGTCAAGAGTTTAAGAGCTTTTTTAGGTATGTTGAATTTTTATCATAGTTTTTTACCGGGAATCGCAGAAGTGCAAATCCCACTCAATGAGTATTTAAAGGGTAAAAATAAGAAAGCTCGATGCGAAATTAGTTTGTCGGAAGAAGCAATTTCTGCTTTTAACACATGTAAAGAAATGTTGGCAAATGCTGCGCTTTTACATTATCCTTCGATGGATGCTAAGTTAGCGTTAATAACAGACTGCAGTAATATTGCTATGGGTGCGGCTTTGCACGAAGTTACTTCGCAAGGCATAAAGCCCTTAGGTTTCTTTTCCCGCGAGCTAACTCCAACGCAGCAGAAATACTCAACATATGATCGTGAACTTGTAGCTATATATTCTGCTATAGTGCACTTCAGATTTATGTTAGAAGCGCGTCCTTTTTTAATTTATACAGATCAGAAACCGTTAATTTATGTGTTTAATCAGAAAAACGATTCGAAATACTCTCCCAGGCGTTTACGTCAACTAGATTTCACATCGCAATTTTCGACAGACATTCGTTACGTAGCAGGCCGGGATAATATCGTGGCAGACGCTTTGTCGCATATTGAAGAAATTTCTATCCCATCCTCTATCGACATGGAATCCTTAGCTAACGCGCAATCGGAAGATTCTGATTTTTTGAAGAATTTAGACGACTCAAATGTTAGCCATTCGCTAAAAATTAAGAAATTTCAAATCCCAAATTCAAACAAGCTTTTATATTGTGATATTTCAACCTCAAATATTCCGCCTCTTATTCCAAATTCTTTTCGTAAAGCAGTGTTTAATTCTTACCATAATTTATCCCACCCAGGCATACGCGCTACAATTAAATCTATTTCGGAAAAATATGCTTGGTCAAATATGAAAGCAGATATCAAATTATATTGTCAGAATTGTTTAGATTGCCAGCGAACTAAAGTTCATAGGCATACTAAATCTCCTTATGGTGACTTTCCACTACCTGAAGGAAGATTCAAATATCTTCATATTGATCTAATTGGGCCACTTCCGGTCTGCCGTGGATATACGTATTGCTTAACGGCTGTTGATCGCTTCACACGCTGGCCGGAGGTTACCCCCATAAGTGAATAACAGCGGAAACTGTAGCTAAAGCTTTATATTTTTCTTGGATATCACGTTTTGGTGTTCCTTCAGTCATTACTAGTGACCAGGGCAGGCAATTTGAATCCTCACTTTTTAAATCTTTTGCTGCCCTTTTTGGACAGAACATCTGCATATAATCCAAAGTGCAATGGACTAGTGGAAAGACTTCACAGACCACTAAAACAGGCATTAAGTTGTCTGTCGCCTCTGACTTGGGTCGACGCTCTCCCTGCTGTGCTCCTCGGACTACAGACGGTATACAGAGAAGATCTGAAGTCTTCCGTCGTTGAACTTGTCTATGGGGAGACAGTTCGTTTGCCCGGAGATTTCGTCGCTGAATCTCCAGTTCCGGTCCTAAGTTCGACGTTTCTCCAACAACAGCACAAAGTCATCGGTTCTCTTTGTCCAACGCAAGCATCACGACATGGACTGCCAACATTTTTCGTCCCTAAGGATTTGACAACTTGCACCCACGTCTTCATTCGTCATGATGCTGTCCGACGAACCTTGCAACCACAATACGATGGACCTTTTCTGGTGCTCAAACGTCTTGCATAGGACTTTGTTCTTTCTATAAAAGGGATAGCTAGAATTGTTTCCATCGACAGATTGAAACCTGCATATATTTTAAATCAAGATTTAAGTCTAAAGACTGTGGACGCGAATCCTGTCGGTGTAACTACACGTTTCGGCAGGAAAGTACATTTTCCGGACAGATTCGTCTCTCCCTGATCTGCTCGAGACTCAGAGGGGAGTATTGTGGCGGTTAATCTGAATATTCTATTTTCTTGCTTTATATTTACATATTGTACTTTTGAATGTTCAAACTTCAACCATCGAGCGGGTGGCAACAGCCGATTGTTTGTATTAAAAGAGATCCAGATGTAGTCTCTTCAGCTCGCTCACTTTTGTTTGATTCTGAGCCGACCGTGGCGGAACGGCCACTTGTTATGGTTTTTAGTACTTTTGTTTAAATTAAAATGTAAATAGTTAATAAATGTAATGTTTAGTTTTAAATCTTGACTACGTATCCAGTCAATTGCAGCATCTACAAAGATTGATCGACCAACCCTACACATTCCTCCTGCTAGAAAAATTGTAAGAACCTTAAATTTCTATCAAAATCACTGAATACTAATCTGAAAGAAAAGTAAATTAATATGAATGTCATACAGTTCACCAAACAAAGTGTTTATTATTATTATTATAACTCTTACATGATTCATATTAGCCAAGTTATTTTCCTTTTAGTTATGTCTATCTTGTACCATCTAAGTTCGTACTCATACGTAAATTACTTATGTCCATGTCTAGAAATCACCAACCGCATCTTAACTGTTTTCATTTTTCTCTCTCTCCCTCTCATATTGTAAAAAAACAGTATTCAGCTTCTCCATAGGAATAACATTGACTACTTTAAACACTGTTTCAAATTGATCAAAAATGTTAGGCTTTGCCTCTCTCAAGATTTCTTTGTTCATTTCTTTACACATGTTAATATTTTCGCAGACGATTGGTAAGGGTGACTTTTTTTTCTTATTTATCTACACACATGAATTTAATGAAGAGCAAATACAGCAAAGCCTCAAAATGCTAGACAAGTTAATTAGTAGATTTGTTTAAACTGTAACTGTACTGTTCAAAGGACAACACAAAGACAAGCTAAGGAGCTTAACCAAAATTACCTATGGTTAAGATCAAAAGAATTGCTGAAACTCAGTAGAAAAGAGACCATGATGATCATTGGTCTTCTAACTGGTCATTGTAATCTGAAGAGACATTTCAACATCATGGGCATTCTAACTGACCCGCTATGCCGAGGATGTCATGCTGCAGAAGAAAGCTCAACACACATTTTATGTGAATGCGACTTTTTCTCTGCACAACGATTTGAGTATCTTGGATATCATTATATCGAACCCTGGGAACTACCCAGTTTCCCTGCTAATTTATTGCTGAAATTTGTCTCAGCCACCAGTCTGTTTCAGACTCACTAATTGGGGTTGCTAGTACAATAGACCTGTGGTCGCAGTGCTAGTGCTCCTCAGAGCCTAAACAATTCATTCATTCATTCAAGGACAACACAGATAAAATAAAACAGCACTTTAAAAACTATTGCGTTTTTAACTAATATTTCCTTTCCTTAAAGTCCCATAACGATGATAATAGGCATAATGGCTTCCTTCGAAAATTTTGAAATTTTTTATACATCACGCAACTTTTAACTCTCAGCTGTTTGTGAGGAGATAGTGTCTTATGGATAGATAGATAGATGCATATGTTTGTTTACTCTTGGATTTTAATATATAAGATGATCCATTTAAGTAAAACTGCATTTTCTTTTTACACACAATTCTAATATTCTAATCTAAACTTTAAATTGTTCACATAATTCATTTTTTTTCTTTAATGCATGGATTAAATTTAAAATGTAAATCAAACATATTTTATACTGGACTGGTAAACTGTTCGTAAATTAGTTCACAAAATTGAGCGTCAACTGTATATGTTTGTGAACAAATAGTAAATTTGAAAATGTTTACAGCAGCAGTAGGGAAAATTCTTACCACTTTACACTTGTCCAAAGTGTCTCTCATCATAATGGAAGTATGTAAACCCATAAGTAGGTACCTATTTAACAAAGATGCTAAAGCCATGTGTTGCATAGGCTGTTCAGCAATAATGCCATCCCACATGAGAATGTTTTGTAGAAACTGGAAAAAAGAAAAAAATATATATATACATCTGGTATTCCATCATTTTTTAATAATAATATCGGAAACTTTCTATGCAAAATAAAAAAAAAATTGGATTTTCAGTTTTTCATTGAAATTTTCCAGATCTGCAGTGGGTTGGGGGCTTCCTGCCAGGTTTTTTCTTCAAGGCAGGCATGCGAGAAATTGGTGGCGGGAATCTTGCCATATCGTGCCCTACATTTGATCTCAATACATAAAAATATATATATGCTATTGCCAATCAACTGTTAAAAAAAATTTTTAATATAAAAATATAGACCAATAAAAGTAGTCGAACCTCGTTAAATCAACCCCGAGAAACAGCCACCCTTTCAGCTTGCCAAGAAAAGCGATGAAAAAAGGCATGATCTATAGAAATACAATGCAAATTCTCTTATTAAACCACCACCTCGCTATTCGCTAGCCGCCTTTCATTTTCGGTCTCAACACTGTATCCTGCATATGATAATGTTACATTTAAACTGCCATCTAGAATTTTCATGCCAAACAATTCATGGGAGACAACCATTTACGACAGCCAGCGATCACATGTCTCAAAGGGAAATCATGAATGCATCACATGCTCCTATTGCTGATTAGTCAACAGGTACGGTCCTTGCACTGAACTTTTAACTTGCTATTATCTATGGCAGAAAATTTTACTTTTTATACAAAATCCTATAATTTAACTATCAAGAACTGGAATCTGCATTGGAAATGCGAAAATGCTTGGCACTATCTCTTTAAATTAAAAAAAAAAAATGTTGGATTAAATAATCTGGTTGACCAACCACATATTAATGGAATTTTCAAAATAATTTTTTCACACTGAATTCTTTCACTTTGTAACTCATAGTATTCTTTAAAAATGACCACTGCTAAGTAATTTTCACCCATCTCAACCTTTGGCAGAGTATTCTTATGTAATATTACTGTTATCTACAACTCCCTCTTTTTAAAACCCTTCTACTTGTTGAATATTTTAAAACTTTCCACTACCGCTTTCATGTTTTTTGAAAGTGGATTTACAATGCTGAGTTGCTAAGGATTTTTTTCAGTTTAACTATGCTTAACATGTTGTCCTTGATACATACATTTCTCCTTCTATAAAATGGGGCTTTTCAGCATGAATCAGCACATTTTTTTTCTATGCAGCATGATAGTAATGAAGGCCATCTTATGAGGACAATTGTGATGATTTTTTTGTGGGGTTTTAAAGGTCAGATCAGTTTATAAACAAATAATAGAAAATAGTTTTTAGTCTCACTTTACAATCTAATGATACTTTTAAAAATATTATTTTTCAAGAAACTGCTTGAAACTTATGGTTCATTTTATAGTCCACAAAATATGTTATGTAATGGAGAAGAAAAAAGTATTTTTAGGTTTTATACCTTCACAGAAGTCCAAAATTGCCTTTGAAAAAAGTCCGATGCTCCCAATGATCTGCTTTCCAACAGTCTAAAACAAATACGATGAATATGACTGTTAAAATAAATAAATAACTGAAAATATTTTTTTTTGAAAGAATTGAAATATAAAGAATAACATACATAATCAAAATTCTTCAAAACATACTCATACCCTACCCATACTGTATTCCTCACAATATCATTGCATTTTCAGTTCTTATCAAATGCTAGTGTAGCACATCAATTGAATCGCATAAAATAAACTGAAAAGGTATGCAATGCTGATAAACATTATTTACGAGTTCAGATTAGTGATGTGGGCCAAGCAAATGTCTACTGGACAGGACATCTATAAATGGGCATTTATGTGGGCCCAAAGTATTCTTAAGCGCACAAAATCTGGGCATTGATAAAAATATATTTTATGTTATATTTTGACATTTTTAATGGGTATTACAGCTCATAAATAAAACTACAGTTATTTTGCAATATACAATTCATTGATAAAAGTATAAAGGGCTTATAAATTGCCACATTCTTATCTGTATTGATCATAAAACATGTGGTCATTTTATATCGATTAAACACGGGGCCAAAATCTCATCACCTCATATTTTCTTGAAAATTAGCATAGGAGTACTACTGGTACAGACTAGGGAAAATGTAAAATTTTTCCGAAACCACTATTCGTATTTGATTTACGGAGGCGTAAAATTCCACTAAGAACAGAAGATGGCAAATTGAGAATTTTTATTATTATTATTATTATTAGGTAGCAGTGGTATGCAAAACACAACCTAATATATGTTAGGGATTAGCTGTTAGCCAATTTATGATGGAATGTCAAAAACCAACTCAAATGTTACTCAAACTAAAATCATTTTAACAAAAACATTAAACATATGTGCAGGTGGCACTACTAAACAGCTTCTAACAAATAAATTTTTAAAAAATACCCCTATTTATCACAGGGTTCATACAAGATTTGCTTGATAAAAAATAAGGACTTTATAAGGACTTTGTCAAGGTAGAAAATAAGCAGTGTTAGCGAACATATATATCGTGACATTTAAAAACTTATCATGATGTATTTTTACCAAGCTATGAACTCTGCATAGAATTCTTATTAAATGTATCTTAGACACTCCATTGACTCACTTCTAAAAAGCTTGTGGTAAATGCAAAATATTGAAAAATTTAAAACTGATAATTCTACAAAAAAAAAAAAAAAAAAAATACGCATAAACCAGTTAAACAAATGGGAAAAAGAATTATGACTATAAAGAATTTAAAAACGAAAATAATGAGAAAATCTTCCTTCTCCTTACAATCATATATTTCTTTTTTACATACAAATGGAAACAATATTACTTAAAATTTGTAAAATTAAGTGTGATACCTATAAACAATACATTATTTTTCCATTACATGTTTTAATTTGTGGGATGTTAAGATTGTCGTTTTCTCATGATCATGAACAAATCAAAATTATGAAGAAATATAATATTTGATTCTCATTATACTATGAAAACTTTTTAGCTTGAGTGAAAAGAAAACTTTGTTATTTGTGAAAAGATATTGATACCATTGCTGTTATTAGTATAATTTTAGCAGAAGTAAATTTGCACTAGTAAAATAAAGGTTATGTAAATGCTTTAGTGATATTTATCATAAAAAGCAAATATTCATATAAACATCACATTTCCCAACATTAATTATAAGACATAGTTGCTATAATTTCAAAATAATTTTGTTACCAGATTTACCAAACCAGTCATTTTGAGTGTTTTGAAGCTTCCATTTAGCATGATTTGTTACTAATTATAGTGCAACTTTCAATTGCATTGGCCTTTCCTAACGTAGGACAAGTTAAGGTGACCGAAAGTTTTATTATAATGAGTAGCAACTTGATGTAAAATGAAAGTTTAAAAATGGTTGAAAACGGCCAGGTAAATAGTGTTAAAGGAAGTGAAATCAATAGCTAATTATTTCTATCCCATATGAAATATCACTAACTATAAGGAGTTTACAAATTGAAAAACTAAAAATGAAAATTAATGAAAGCATAAGAATTGAAAGAAAACCTTTCAATTAAGAGTCAATCTTTTTCTTCTTTTCATCTATTTTCCTGCATAAATTAAATTTCCTTGCTTTTTTCCTTTGATATTTTTCTGTAACTATTAGATTTTATAAACAATTGAACATCTTTTGCTGCTTCTGCTTTTTCGGCCAAATCCTCTGCCATATTTTCTAACGGATTTCTCCTTTTAAATACACCTTTTCTTTTGCTTTAAAAAATATATGTCATCAATTATTCTTTTTGGTTTCATTTTCGCAGAGGCAGACTGTTACTACTGCCTTTGTTCTGTTAGATGCTGCTCATATTTTATTCTGGAGGACGCCACTGACCTTCTCCTTTCCTCAGTTATAACCACTTCATGTAGGAGATCAATGTTCTTCCAAGTTTCAAATATGATTTATTAGGTTGGAATTTACGAAAAATATTTGATAAAAGTAATAATGGATAAAAGTAGTTATTGCCTGCATCAGTTATGGCTTTTGTTACTTCAATAAATAGGATAATTCTTTGTTTTAATCCTGCCTGTAGTCTTCCTTCCTTCACCTATTATCACCTAACTATGCAGAAAGCGCAGAAAATTGTAACTGGATTAATGAACTTCTAAGATCAAGAAGAGGCACTATCAAAAACCTTAGTCTTATTTTTCCTCAAACTTAACAATTATTTTATAATATTGGAAAAAAATCTCCAAACAGAAGATTGTTGATTTTTTTTCATGCTTTTTAATTATGAATGAAAGCAGAAAGAATTGCCAATTTATTTTGCAACAATATTATAATGAGTACTTGAAAGGAAAAACCTCTAATGCTAAACACCGCCAAAAATTTAAAAAAAAAACTTATAAAATTACATACATAGGGGGGGGGGGGGGGGGCATTTTAGACAAAAATATTTTGTTAACTAGATTATTAATAAGGTTGTAAAATATAATAATTACAATTAACTGATTTAATCACTAAAACGTAAAATAACTTTTGAAAAATTTCTTATATTTTCGGGCAAATTTTCAAGTGGGCGTGGCAAAATTACGTCGGTGCAAGCTCTTTACTACAGAAACTAGAACTTAATAAAGATAAAAAATAATGGTCAGCTCAAAGTTATTGATACCCACGAGGCAGAATCGGGCAGTAAATGAGAACTAGGAAGTTTCACCGAAGCCGATGACATCAGATTTCGAAATGCATAAAAAAATCGGGACCGAAACTTGAAAGTGCAAAAAACTAACAAAATGCGTAAATTTTACTCCTAATGTGTAAAAGTTGTTAGTAGGTATGTATGTTAGCACGTTACTTTCAAAGATTTGCATAGCAAAAAGGGGAAGATAGTTTTCCAAAATTATGGATTTTTCACGGAAACTAAATTCTTAATCTCCAAAATTATGGAAAATACGGAAAAATCACATGTCTGAAGAAGTTAAAGCGCAAAAACTTATTTTTATTATTTCAGAATAAAAGCAACCATTAACAAAAAACATAACTGAAAAACGGACCCTTTACGAAAATCGCGATGGCAAAAATCAAACTATACGTTTTCGATTGTAATTACATTTCATTTCCCTTCTTTTTAAAACATTTATAATATCTAAAAATCTGCGGCAGAAACGTTCCCGATTTTTCTTTGAAAGTAGGTTAGTCTACTTACACGCGGGTTTCCGTTTGTTTGTCTGAAAGTTAGGGGTTCAGTTTACATGCGAATGGATAATACGCAAGTATATACGGTAAGATTTTCGTAAAAATAAAAAGAAATTTTGTTTGTTTACTTCATAACTAAATTTAAAAAATAATTTAAAGGAAAACAATATGATTCTTGTAAAGGATGCAAAACGATTACGCAAAGAAAGGAACGCATGAGTTTCTTTGCTTGCACGTGGAAATTAGGAATACGTATTTTTTGCTGCAATGACGATGAACTTTTACGAAAAAAAAGGACTGTAAATGAAAAATAAGGACTATAAGGGTCCTTATTAAGGAGTACCAGAATGTAAGGAGTTTATAAGGACTTGTAAGGACCGTGCGAACCCTGTATCAGGTTTGAAGTATTTCCAATTATTAATCAATTTGTTTGATTTTTGAACAATAATCAGTAGTTCTATATAATATTGTAAAATTCAAAAAATGTTTTTTATTTATTTATTTATTCAAAAAAAAAGGGAGAAAAAGACATGCACACTACAGACAAATCCATTTACAGTGATGCATAAATAACATACAACAATAGAAAAAATAAGGGATTAAGATTTTAAAAACTCACGACATTTAGACTTAAAAACGGTAAGAGACATATCAAAAATGTCCAAACCCGCAGAAAACTCATTAAAAATTCAATAAAATTTATACAGGGAAAAATTACCAATATAATTATGTTTTACAAAAGGAATAACAAACAAATTGTAATTTCTAAGACACCTAGTTGGCACATTAATGCTGATAGAGGCCAGGATATCATTACAGTCAATCACATTATTAATAACTTTATAAAAAAAGAGTAAACAACGAAGATCACGACGAGATTTCAAACTTGGAATATCAAAACAATCACGAAGAAAGGAAGAAGAAATATTCCGTACATATTCTCGATTGGACTTGAAATATAAATACCGGATAAATCTGGATTGAACCTGCTCAAGAACTTTAATTTTATTACCATAGCATGGATCCCAAATAAGACAGCAATACTCTAAATTAGAGCGAACCAAACTAAAGTACAAGACCCTGAGTGCTCTTATATTAGTAAAATCTTTAGTACAGCGCTTAAGAAAACCCAATTTTTTTATAAGTTTTGGAAACAATATCATTAATATGGATTGAAAACTCAAGTTTGACATCAAAAGTAACACCCAAATCCTTTACAGTGTCAGAACGAAGTAAGGGAAGATTATTAATCCTATAAGGATAATTCAGAATGCCAGATATACGAGAATAACTAAGAACACGACATTTCTTGATGTTAACGGATAATTTATTGTCCAAACATCAATGGTAAAAATTATCAAGGTCATTTTGAAGAAAAGCAGCATCAGTAGAAGTACGAATTTGCTTAAAAAGTTTCAAATCATCAGCAAATAAAAGATGATCGGAAAAAGATAAAATAGAACACAAATCATTAATAAACAGAATAAAAAACAAAGGACCGAGATTCGACCCCTGAGGTACTCCAGAAGAATTAGTAAAGTCATTGGAAATAGCACTATTGAAAAGCACATACAGCTTTCTATTATTTAAATAGGAAAAAATCCAATCAGTCAAATTAATATGAAAACCCAAAGCAATAAGTTTCCTAATCAAAATACCAAAATCAATAGAATCAAACGCCTTCAAAAAATCCGTATAAATTACATCAAGTTGAGAACCATCCTCAAAAGAAGAGAAAATGTTATTAGTTAGAGAAAATAAGTTAGTAAGTGTTGACCTCCTAGGAACAAAACCATGCTGAGACAAAGAAATTAAGTTTTTAACCTGAAAAAATATCTTATCGTACACAATAGTTTCCAGCAATTTCGAAAAAGGGCTCAAAATAGCAATAGGACGATAATTTTTACAATCAGATGAGTTACCACCCTTAAACACTGGAAGAATTTTAGTATATTTCCAAGCATCAGGAAAAGTGTTGGTCTTTAATGACAAATTAAAAATAATAAGAAGAGGATAAATCAATACATCAGCACAACCCTTTATAATAAACGAAGGGACACCATCAACACCAACAGTTAAAGAAGACCTCAACTTCCTAATAGCCAACACAACATCCTCATGAGTAATATTATCAATCTTAATAATATCATGCATATTACAGTCATTTCCAAAACAATCTCTGTCATAACTAGAACTCATCTGATAAACAGAGCCGAAATAATTGGCAAAGGCATCTGCAATATCGTTATCATTATTATACCAGATATCATCACATTGAATGCTATTGGGCACTGAATTCTTTTTGTTGAAATAGGACCAAAACTTTTTAGGCTCAGAAATCAACTTATTTTCAGTTCTTTGTATATAAGAAGCATAATCCCTACCGATACTAAGTTTTAATTTAGATCTCATTGACTTAAATTCATCATACAGTTTAGGATCACCACTATTCAAGGCCCGCTTACGTACTTTACTCTTGGATTTGATCAAATTAATTGTATCAGTAGTGTACCAAAAAGGATACTTGTTATTGACAATTTTAAAAGGAATAGTAAGATTAAAAACATCATATAAATAACTATAAAAATTATGTACGGCATAGTTCACATCACTACAAGTATTCAAGAAATTCCAATCGATAGCAGAAAATATATGCCACATAGACAAAAAATCAGCTTTTATAAAATCATATCTACTCTTCTTGACAAACTTACCACCAGCACGACAAGTACTAAAATTAATACTAATAGATAAGGCAGGATGATGACTATCGTCTAGGACTAAAGGCATATCACAATGTTTAACCGAGATATTAGAATACCCAATATTAGAAAGCACCAAATCCAAATATTTGTTATTACAATTAGGAACTGAATTAAATTGACCAAGGTTATATAATTGCACAAAATTAAGTAACTCATATACTTTTGGATCAAATAAATTAGTGTTCAATAACTCACCTATAATAGGTAAATTAAAGTCACCACAGATAAAAATATTATCGTAAGAAGAAAATTTAACAAAAACATCAAAAAACTGCACATAATCATCTTTAGCAGAATTAGGTGGAAAATAAATTACACAAAAAAGAACCTTTTTACTATACTTTAAATTAATAGAAATCCAGAAAATCCAGATACACTCAAAATTTAGATCAGGAACCTCGATCAATACAGGTAAAAAATATTTTTTAAGAGCAATAGCCACACCCCCACCACGTCTAAAAGAGCTAGTCAAAGAATCCCGATCTTTACGGAAAACAATATATCTATTATCAAATAATTCGGTTGAAACAATGTCACTGCATAGCCAAGTTTCAGTTAAAAAAATAATATCATAGTCCTCAGAAGAAGTAGAAATAAAAAAATCTTTAACCTTGGACCGCAGACCAGGAACATTTTGATAAAAAATAAAAAGTCACTTATCAGGACCCGTAATCGGCACAGTAGGACCAGCACCAACACCAGAATTTTCAGCATCATCCCGGAAGATCTGGTCACTCCTCAATCTTCCAAAAAACTCGGAAACCAAACATCACTTGCTTTGCTATAGCTTTGTTTCAAAAACAAAGCTTACTACTAAAAACAAAGCTATCATTGCCATTCAACAAATAATAATTCTGATAATTTCCTCAGGACCAAAATTAATTTTTTTTCCCAACTAATATAATAAATTATGAAACAGATGGAATATTGTATTGTCATCGAATATAAGCTTGGGTGTAAAGTTTGAAGATAATTTATGCAGTAATAGTGGTCAAAAACTTCCGTGACAAATCAAGTCAAATAAAACCGTGTAAAAGAACCCATAAATGTCCAGGCATTTATGGATTTTGGGCATTTTACCCGGGCACTTGCTCCAATTATAAATGCCAGGGCATTTTACAACACCAGTTCAGATGTGAATTTTCTGAACAAGAATGCAGCATACTTAACAAAATTATTTTAAGTGATAGGCGATCAAGTGAAATCAAGTTATTAGGGTTGAACAGGATAGTGATTTTCCTGGATACCGAAAATGGAGAATCCTGCACTTTTTTTTTCAGGATACGAATATCCGGACCGGATTTCAAAGTTCAACCGGATACATGGATACCAGATATTTGGCTGCGATTTGCTTTCAATTATGTTACGTATTTACATATTTTTTACATAGTAAAACCTCAAAACAATAAATCAAAAACATGTTTCACTCCTCATTTCATTCAAACAAAATTAGATCTGTATAACCAAATTTGAGACACACTCAAACACAGTCTAATTTTATCTTTTGTCTATGATCATAATGCTCAAGAGGACAACCTATATATACTACATATGTGAACATGTATGAATGTATGCATGGGTTAACAAGTGAATACCCCTCCCTCCCTGCAAAAATTCGTGCAATGCCACTGCACTTTACTCATACATGACTAAAAGCAGGCTGAGCGTTAAGTGTCCCTATTGATTGCTAGAGGACCTACATTTTGAAGTGGAGTCCAAAACACTAAGACATGGTCAGAAGTGCTAACTGATCAATAACATCCATGTCCTGGTTGGGATTTAAACTCTTTTCTATGGTACAGGAGTCCATAGCTTAGGACACTGGACAACCCACATATCATGATGAAGCAGAATTAACATAAAAAGGAAGTGGAATTCAAAAACAAGTGATTAATCTTAAAGCAGAGAATAGTGTAGAAAACTTTCTAGATTGCAATTTACTGTTGTGTATGACAGGGTTCCCTTCTCTTTGTCAAGAAAAAAATTCAAGGACTTTCAAGGACCTTTTTAAAAAATTTCAAAGAACTTTTTAAAAAAATTCAAGGACCATAAAATTAAACCTTTTATCACCAACAAAGCCTAAGCTTAGTTTGTCAATAGGATTGAAAATGCTATTCTCCCTAGTTAGAGTGGAGGATGGAGGGAGGAACTAGGTTGCTCTAACGAATGATTGACAAGTGATCTTCGGTTAAGCGTGAGCTGGGCAGTGCTTTCCGTGCCCTCATTTTTGGAAACTGATGAATCATGTTCAAGCTTTAACAGAGTGGCTACAGAATCTGAGAAACAAAATTCCCCGATTTATCCCTGATTAACAGAGATTTTTCAGAAAATTTCCCCGATACTTTTACAGTAGTGAAAAAATTCTGCATCACAAAAATAAAGTATCAAATTAGTTTTAGGGTTGTTCTAGGAAAAGACAAAATGCAACCAAGTGGTTTAAAAACCCCTTGTTATTGTTAGCAATTTAATGTTCAACAAGCAAAGCATTTTTATTAATTTTGCTTCTATTTAATTGAATTTTATGCTATTCAACATAAACAATTAATAAATATTTGACGGGTAAAAGAGAAATGTGCTTGAAAGAAGAATGTGAAGATGCATTTATTTCAGACTTCTTTTTTAAAATACCTAAATTTTATTCAAAAAATCATGCATTTTTTTAAAAATTATAAAAGCATTCAATTGAATTCTATCAGAAAATATGAAGATCCAGAAACAACTTTTGATCAAAGATGAAATATTTTAGGATTAGTGCTAAATGTTAAAAAATTAAACCATGCACATAAATTAGGTAAATCAAAATCTCTTAATCTACAGCATGAAAATTTATTTCAAGACTTTATATGCATACTGAATAAGAAATGAGAAAAATGATTTTTTTCAATTTATTTTTTATTTTATTATTTTTTGCGATTAAATGCTGATATTTAACATGTTCTTCCTACACAGAATCAATTTATATGACAAATGTGTGTAATAGAACGAATTTCATCGCCATGATGAAGCCGAAACTTGTGCGTAGTTAATGATTTTTGTTTTCTGGCTTTTTCAAATTTAACCATATTATTTAACAGTTTCATTCTTTATTTGAAGTATTTTAAACGATCTGAAGAATGACGCATGCATTAAAACGTTGAAACGAAAAATAAAACTAGATATATTATCTTCGACGCTTGAAAGTTCGCCCTTACGATCACGATTCACGAAATTTCGATTAAAAATTTTATATTAAGTTTCAATGAAAAGGAAAAGAAATTTTACTTGTTTACCTGTTGACAAAACATAAGAACCATCGAAAATTTGAAAAGTCCAGCTCCCATCGCGGATGCAAAAAGATCGCATTTTTCGATATGTGGGCAACAAATGTATGAAAAACGGGAAATAAAAATTTTTTTGAGTTAAATAATTTTTGAAGGGAATTTTAATAAGGGAACGTTAATAATTATTAATGATTGCAGATAAGATCACTGAAACTTCGAGATAAATAAAAAACAAACTCAATGATTTTCGTACATTTTTGCAAATTTCCCTGATTTTTCCAGAACTTTAAAATTCCCTGACCTTTCCCTGATTTTCCAGTTCTGTTACACCCTGTTTAAGCTTTCGAATTGTTCGGCTAGGATCGTAGATTGTTTAAATAGCTGAATAAAAATTCAAGGACCTGCAACATTTTTCAAGGACTTGATTTGTTTTTCAAGAACTTTCAAGAGCCCAATTTCATCAAAAAATTTTCAAGGACTTTTAAGGACATTCAAGGACCGTGGGAACCCTGTATGAGGAAAAGTATCTTAATAACTGAAGCTACTAGTGATGCTATTAGGTTCTGATGCATCTCATTTCCTTTTTCTCATCTATAGTCCGTGTAATTAGAATAGGCACATCAAGGTCACACAAATCTATCTTTTCCTCTTCTGGTCATCATGGTTTCCGTGCTAGAAACTTTTTCCCCCACATAGGTTTGGGGAACATGATAAACAAGTTTGTTGTTTTAGTTATAATAATAATAGACAGATTTAAATCAGATTTATTTCTCAATGGCAAAATAGATTGCGTAAGATAAAGTATTCTAATATTTTGAACCAATCTAGATCTTATTCTAATATTTTGGTTTGTTTCAGAAAGTTATTGCATACATAATTTATTGTATTTTATATTTTGATATTGTTAAAGTCTTATCTAAACATTCCAGCTTTAATTTATAACAAATTTAGTTGCATTTACTTAGTATCAAAAAAAAAAAAAAATTTAAAATAAATCATTTATTGTTACTTTTTCTCAATTATTCTAATAATATGAATCGGAGGTATAGTAATGCAATTGCCTTAACTGCAGTGCACAAAAAAATTCTGGCGCTGTTATCTTTTTCAGAGTTCCCATGCTGACCAAGCAGGACGACCACCTTGACGAGTATTCTAATTACACAGACTATAGCTAGAGAAAAAAGCCCATTCCTTTTCTATGAGTGCTCTTTCATTATTGAAATTCGGAAAAGCCTGGTTATTATTTTTAAATGGTGCAATGTACAAAAGAAAAACTAAGTCAAAATTTATTCTATAAATGTTCAGTAGAAAGTAGAAGTTATAACCTGTTATTTTTGATTGAAAAACTAAAATTGATCAATGAAAATAAATATCAAAAGTTTAACGTCATGCAAAATTTTGGAGTTAAATTAGCTTTATTTGGCACTGAAAATTTTCTGAAAAGATATAATGGAAAATTTTCCTCCCCAAATTACTCTGCCAGATATATTACTTCACATGTCGGATATTTGGATATTTTTTGCAGAGCCAGATCGGATAGTCAAAAATTAGCTGGATATGCCAGATACTGGATAGTTGCTGGATATCAGTTTCATCCCTACTAGTTATGAAATACTATAATCAAACATTAATACCATAACAGCTCGCAAAACATTTGAAGTACTAAAGTCTTTTTATATGCAACACAATAAAAATATACACATATGTTGCAAAAATAGTTATTAATAAATTCAATACCGAACAGATATTTTATTACTTGTAGGATTTAAATTTTTAAAGCCTGTAATTCTTGTAAATATAAAGGCTCTAATGAATATTGTAAAACTTCCAAAAACTAAAATGTTCAAAAAAAAAAAAAGGCTGTAATAATTTGTCTATATTTTCAGAAGTATTCTAATTGATCATTTATGTCTGATCTATGGTAAGTACTGGTATTTATTATTCATTTTCTCTGATATATTACCTTATACACTATAATGTGCAAAGAATATAATTTTACTTACTCTTTAGGATATAATGGAATAAAAATATCATCATCTAATGCTTTATAGATTCTATTGGTTACAGCTTTCAGACAAGACTAGAAATTAAAAAATATATATAAATTAAAATTTAGTCATAGTTGGGTTGCCATTATACAACCTGAGTAATCCAAATTAATTCACTGCCTGTTTGGATTAGCAAATGATGATCTAAAAATACGAATGCAAACAGTAAAATGGTTGTGGCAGAAAAAGTAAGTTTTCTACTTCTTAATTAATCATTAAGTTCGCATATTAAACAGTTTGTCAAAAAATTTGCACTAGTTGTAAATGGCTGAAGTTTTCCCATTACAAGTTTTAATCTAAAAGTACAATTATATACATGCAAAGGAACTATTTTTCATTTTCTTGTGATTTCTTTTATGTATTTTAATATTCCTTTCCTTTAAAATTTTCAGTTTTTAAAAACTGAGTCATTTCTGTTCAAATTAAACAGGTTTCTCAGACTAGAATGGTTTGAATCAGCAGTGTTCAACTATGTGTAGCTGCTTACATACCTGAAATTGCTTGCTTTTACCATTAATGGTAGGGTAATTTTCTGACAAATCTTTTAATAACTGGACAAGTCTTGTAGTTTGCTTCTGTGAAAGAGGATCCCATACATTTTGAATGAAACCTGAAATTTCAATAAAACATAACTCCAAAGTTCACTACATAAATACTGATGCAACTAAATATCTATCATCATGAAGTAAATGTTCTGTCCCACTTTAAATGCTATTGGGACAAAGCAAGTCCATCATAACTAACATTTCTATTACACAATGAAATATTTTCCGGAATCCTTGAGTTCATTGTATTGCGTTTTCACTGTATATTATAAACAAATAAGCAGTTAATTCACAATCTTCCATTCCATTACTAAACAGAAGTAAAGTATACATGAAAACAAGTATTTAACCTCTGAATGCATAGCTCTAAACTTATAAGATATTACGATTGATGCCAGTTATAAAATATTTCCCTTCTTATAATGTACTTAAATTTCGGAATGTACACACAAAGATGTTAACAATGATGTTATTTAGAATATTTGACAATAAGAGTTAATTTCTTTTTCTAATATTACTATCCCCTCCCCTCTTTTCTAGAGAAGAATTCAATTTTGTTTCATACTGGGGAAAAAAAAATCATCACATTTCGTCGGGGAAAAAATTATTTACAAGCAATTGAAATGAAGTTAGAAAACCTGTATGTTTGATGTAGCTAGCAGTGTAAAATTAAAAACCACCACAAAGTGTGAATTTATAACACACTTGTGTGGATGTTCAATCTTGTCACCTATTATTGGAACCATATACCCAAAGAATAAGAAATCCGATTCATAATATTGAAAGAAATTCACTTCAATTTTTTATATTAGTAAAGTTTGATAGATACGTAATAATTATCATGATTTAGACCAGGGGTCTCCAAACTTTCCAGCCTTAGGGCCATATTGATTACTCCAGCAAATTCCAAGGGCCAAAACCATATTATCATTAATTGTTGCCGGTGGTAAAAAGTTTAATCAGTCCACTAGTGGTGTAAAATATGATTACTTTTTTGCCAGATGCCATTAGCGACGGGGAAGCTGATGTATTTTCTGTATCGTATGGGTATCCGTTATAATGGGGTACCCGCATCGTATCGCCATAGTAATCATTGATTACAAAAGTAATGAAATACACAAGTAATCATTGATTACTTTTTTCTTCAGTAATCGTTACTTCGGTTCCTAACGAGTACTCAAGTAACGAATGAGTATTTTTTTACATGAAAAAAAAAGTCCGAAAAAGTACGCCACGTTTAAAAAAGGCTGCAAATCGAACTAAAGTCCGCAAAACGGCAACACTGCAAATTATTAATTTTCCTGTCATTATCTGTAATTTCTAGATTAGTCGTAGAGTACGAGCGAGCCATGAGGAGTAACGTGACAGGACATCTGGTGGACAGAAGCAGAAATAGGTAGTACCTTCTATCCCTAACAGATGGCGCTAATAGCACTTACAGAATAATCTCGTTGGTTCGATAAAGTTCTGGTGTCTTCCACTCACTTCTAGATGGCAGTAAGTGAAATATATAAGAAGGCTAGTGGCGCAACCACAAGTCAGTTCCTATGACACTGCTGTGAAATAAAATAGTGCGTACCTCCTTAAAACGTGTTTGTGCGTGTTTAAGTTTAAGACATCTTTGTAACAATATTTTTATTTGAATTGTTGCTTTTGTGTGTGATTTAGTAGAATGGAAAAGAAGCGAAAAATTGATAGTGAATGCAGAAAATTCAAAGATCAGTGGAACATTCAGTATTTCGTAATTGAGTCCAGTAACAAGGCGCTATGTTTGATTTGCAATGAAAGCATAGCCGTTCTCAAAGAATATAACATTAAATGTCATTATGAAGCAAAACATTTTCAAAATTACTCAAAATATACAGGAAGTTTGCGGACAGAAAAATTCGAAGCTATGAAGCGCGGATTGAAATCGCAGAAATCTTTATTTGCAAAACTCAAAACTGAACAAGAGGGTGCAACTCGTGCCAGCTTTCGTGTGGCTCTTGAAATTGCAAAACGTGGAAAACCATTCACCGATGGAGAAATGGTCAAAGAATGCATAATCGCAGTAGCCGAAGAAATGTGCCCTGAAAAGGTAAATTTATTAAAAACTGTCAGTATGTCAGCAAACACTGTGGCTCGAAGGGTAGAAGACATCGCTGAAAATATATCCTCTCAACTGTTCAACAAAAATGGACATGTTGAGTGGTTTTCTTTGGCCTTGGATGAGTCAACGGATGTGTCAGATACTGCTCAGGTGTTGATTTATATTCAAGGAGTAGATAAAAGCTATGAAGTGCATGAAGAACTTCTTGATATGTATAGTATTCATGGCACAACTACTGGTTCAGATATTTTTAAAGGAGTTGAAATGGCCATTAAGCAAAAGAACCTTCGATGGAAAAACTTGAAATGTATTACAACTGATGGAGGCAAAAACATGAGTGGGAAAGATAAAGGAGTGGTCGCTCTTGTGTCAAAGGCTGTAGAAAATGACGGTGGTTCAAAACCAATAGTCTTACATTGTATCATTCATCAACAGTCTTTGTGCGGAAAATGTTTGGATATGTCTGAAGTTCTGAAACCAGTCATATCAACTGTTAATTTTATCAGATCTTTTGGGCTGAATCACCGACAATTCGTACAATTTATTAAAGAGATTGGAGAAAATGACTTACCTTATCATACTGCCGTACGTTGGCTTAGTTGTGGGAAAGTCCTTCAGCGCTTTTTTGAACTTCGAGCAGTGATCGAATTTTTTTTGAATGAAAAGCATCGCCCTCTTACTGAATTGCAAAACAACGCATGGCTGTGGAAGTTAGCATTCTATGTTGATTTGACAAAACATGTGAACGAACTGAATTTGAGATTGCAAGGAGAAAACCAGCATCTTCCTGATTTATACAATAATATCAAATCATTCCGGAAGAAATTGATACTGTTTCAATCACAACTACGAAGTAAATGTTTTTCACATTTTAAAACATGTGAAATATTTAGCCACACCACTGAGACCGAGTTTCCTATCGATTTTGCAATCGAAACTTTGAGTGCTTTGAAAATAAATTTTGATACTCGTTTCTCGGACTTTGATGCCATTGCGAATCAAATTAAGATTTTTCAGAATCCTTTTGGTACTGACATTGAAACCCTAGCCCCGGAACTTCAAATGGAAATGATTGATCTACAGTGCAGTGATATAATTAAGAACAAATATCAAAACTTATCTTTGTTGGAATTTTATAAGTGTCTTCCACTGACACAATTTGATAATTTGCATAAATTTGCTCGTGGGCTGTTTTCTGTTTTTGGTACTACTTATTTGTGTGAGAAGACCTTTTCCAAAATGAAGTACACAAAAAATGTTTACAGATCTAAATTAACTGATGAGCATCTTAAATCTCTTTTAATAATTGGTACAAGTAAAATTAGTCCACAACTACAAACTATTGTCAGTGGAAAATCTCAATTACATAAATCTCATTAGTATTTCATATGTCGTTATGCTTGTTATAAGTTATCTTTTCATTTAAAATGTATAAAATGTTAGTTGGATTCATTTCAATAATTTGTTAGTTAGTAAATAATAACCTACAACAATGTTATGAGTAGTTAGCCCATGACCATATCAATGTAGATGTCATATTAATAATTATTCAACATAAAAATAGATTACTTCAGTAAACTTAATTTAATTTGCTATAAAAAATAAATATGTTCTCTAGAAGGAGTTTTCTTTCAAGTATGCTAGCTCTCCGCGGGCCGGACAAAATCTGTCCGCGGGCCGGATGTGGCCCTCGGGCCGTAGTTTGGAGACCCCTGATTTAGACAATAAAGCACATATAAAAGTTCTGTTTTGAAGTTACTCTTTTATATTTAAATGTGTAATGTAACAAAAATATTCATCCTGAGAATATTTTCGAGAAATTCAAAAGAATATTATTAGTAAGAATTTTACATCTCTACAAACAGTTAATAAGCATTCCTAATAGATAAATAATAATAATAAAAAGATAATAACCAATTTAATAAAATAAAATAAAAGATTCAAATCACCAGTTATTTTTGGTATCACAACTTTTTCCATAATTCCTGGAAGTAAGTTAGCATCTGAATCTGCTGAGTCATCTTCCTTTTCACTTTTATCAAAGTAGCCATAAAATACAAGCTGACGGTACCAAGTAGTTTTCTCAAAATTTCTTTCTTCCTAAGAAAAACAAAAACCAAAAAAATATTACTGATGTTTGGGATCCCTAACATATAGAATGTTTTATTAAATAATAAAGTAAACATGCAACATGCAAAATTTTTCCAAAAATTTCCTGTTTGCCTGAAAATTTAGCATAACATTATAATGGTACTGATAAAATGCTTGCACCTAGACTTTTTGTTAAACACCCTCAGGGACACGATGCACTAGTGGCTCAATATAATTGTAAAATTTAAAAAATGAAAGGAATACTTTAAAATTTATATAGGGTAAGTTGGGGATAGGGGTACTTCTTCAACATGTGAATACTAGGAAGAAAAAGTTTCTACTCAATACTGGATATGTTAGTCAACTGCTGAAGGAAAATTCCAATTACTACAAACTAGACTTATACAGATAAAATGCAATCAATGCTATCCCACATGTCTTGTGAATAGCTGTAGATTGAGAAGGTTACATTTTCGTCTTTTTCTTGCTCTATCCAACAATCAAAGTCAGCAAAAGTAAGTTGTTTCCGGTTAGTAATAGTTGATAATAATATACACGATTTACTTTGATAAAATACTTTAACCAGCTTTGTATACAGCCAAGGTCACAGATACTTAAATGGAAATAACTTTTTGTTACAAAGTATTATTCTTACTCAGTTCTTAAACATAAATGCAAAAAAATACCTTGCTCCGCCAAGTTCAGAAATGGCAATGCCGACCAATGTGTATATTTATCCGAACCATTTCAAGCTACTTTTGATCCCATCATTACTAAAAAACTATTAGACCTACATACTTAAAATTTTGTACGTCTAATAGGGATCCCCTAAACCCCTAGAATATCAAATTATGTTGATATACCTCTTATGGTTATAGAACTATTAAGGTCTGAAAAGTGTCATTTTTATCACTGGCTGACTGACTGACTCACTCACTCCCTCATCAAAAACCTAACCTACTTCCAAGCAGGGTTCGTGATTTTTTAAAATTTAAATTTGGATATTTTTGATTTTTTTAAAAAAGACCTTAAATATTTTGGATATTGATTATGTTACATTCATAGACACAATATGGCATGTTAATCAATATGCAAAAATACACTTTAAGCTATTTTCCCAGCAATAAATATTTTTTAATAATAGTAATGATAAACAAATTTTAATACAAATGCATGACTCAAATGAAAGTTAACCCAACCAGGAATAATAGTACTCATAAGTAGATAAAATGAACAAATTTAATCTGAATTATTTTGCTGTTGAAAGCTGAAAAAAAGTAACAACTGTGTGTAAGTGTACTTTAAAATCATTTTTCTATTTTATAAATGAAAAAGCTTGAAATATTTTTACCAATTTAGTAAATTCATACGCTCACACCATTACTAAAAACTGAAACTTTTTGTTTCAATCAAATATCTTTATTGAAAACTTCTATTATTAAAAAATATTTTAGAAAGAAAAAACCTTAAGCTATTAGGGGACATGAATGAAACTTTAAGGATACATATTCTAAATTCTATCAACTGTTGTTCTAAATACTATCATTCTGAATTTATTGTGTGGCATTTATTAAATTGATCTAAAATACTATTTTTAAGATAAAAAACACAGAATAGTTCATGATTATTATGAATTCTAATTTGAATGATTGAATGAATTATGCTTTGCTGTCAAAATGCTTGAAGAATAAGAGTAATACTGTAAAATTAACAAAATAGTACTTTGTTCTAAACTAATGAAATACATTACGCACACAGACAGATGGACCTAGGAAGTTCTGTTTGAAAGTGGTTGTATATTTCACTTTTACAACA
The DNA here is from genome assembly GCA_038502835.1 of Octonoba sinensis. NCBI lineage: Eukaryota > Metazoa > Arthropoda > Arachnida > Araneae > Uloboridae > Octonoba > Octonoba sinensis. The sequence continues at coordinate 72,142,684 of CM076604.1, forward strand.
CTTTCTAACATTGTAAAAATAAATGATTTTTTTTTTTTTGACTTCACTTGACTTAAATCAATGATTTTTTTTTCAAAAAAATCACTTGATTTAAATCAACGAATCCTGCTTCCAAGTGACTTAGAAACTTGAAACTTGGTATGAAGGTAGACAATTTAGCATATATAAAGGAAAAAATCCGAATTTCAAACAAAAAATTACATTATATTTGAAGTTACTAGCATACTCATAAGTAGCATCATACCTAACGGCTTCACACCGCAGCCATATTTTTCAGCCATTAACATAAACAACACTCTCTCGCGCTTAAAGGAAAATAATTAATGCATTGAAATTCCCTTTCCACTTTAATTTTTTGCTTTAAAGCTAAACTCAAGCTAAGTACAAAGAATCCAGTGTAGTTGTTATTCAGAACTTTTCAAAATTTTAAATAAAAAATTAATTAAGTAAAGATGGACTTATTACAAAGAAATGTAAACAAACAAAAAAAATCTTAAATAATTAATAGCGACAATTTAGCTTGGTTTAATTTTGTATAACTTATCGTCAATATAAAAACACAAATTTTAGCTTTTCAAAAATTAATGATATCCCAACAAAACATAAATGTGAAAAAGGACCAAGCTCGATAGAACAAACGTCCTTCGGAGTAGTCGGTGTCAGCAATAAAACAATTGATATCTATCAGGTGCGAAGCTCCATAGCAGATCCTTTAATCAAGCTGTAAGAGTGTAATGTTCTTTAGTTTATTTAAAAACATTTTTTTATTGGATTCCTAACTTGGCAAGTTTAAATTAAGATAAATTACGTTAAAAAAGACAATAAGAAGATAATTAGAAATTAACTATAACAGCTTGACACATGATTTTACTAACTCTTAAAAAGATCTAATTGGATGAGTTAAATTTTTTGAATGTAATTTACCTTAATTAGCACTTGCCAAGTTAGAAATCCGATAAAAAAAAGTTTTTAAATAAATTAAAGAACATTGTACACTCTTACAGCTTGATTAAAGGATCTGCTATGGGTTTTAGCACCCGATAGATATCAATTCTTTTATTGCTGACACCGACTACTCCGAAGGCCATCTGTTCTATCGAAACTTGGTCCTTTTTTCACATTTATGTTTTGTTGTGATAAATATTGCTGCCATATTTACACACACACAAAAAGAAAACATTTTATACCAACACTTTTTATTCCATTTTACTTCCTATTTGTAACTTGCTTTGCCTTCTTTGAATAGAGATCACCATTTGAAATCAGTTAGAGCAGCTAAATATTTCTCAAGCATAAAAAAATTTAATCAGTGCAAAACACAAAATCAAGTTTCATAAAACTCGGTTTATGCTTATTGAGTTGGATAAAAGTGCAACACATAAATACAAAATATGTACCTCAAGAGGATTCCAATCTAAAAGTGCAAGTCTCACAAATGTACCAAAAATTTTTGGCAAGCATAAAGGGACAAAAGCTTCACTGTATGATTCAAGCTGCTGAAATTTCCATTTCTCAAAGTTTGATATTACTCCTTCCAAAGTGCCAAACTCTTCAACTACATCTTCAAAAATAGTGTTAGCTTCATCTAAAATTGTTTCTATGAAAAGATTGAAAATGCGTTACAATACCATTCATAAACATATACATCTGCATGCAAATAAATACATGGAAAAAATTTAAAACGAACTAAAAAGAACTTAGTATAAATGGCAACCAATCAAACTCTTCTAATCAGATACCAAGGAGTTTGAAGAGTTGCAAAAATAGTTTTTCGTGATTAACTGTAAATCCTAAAGATCAGGTTAGTTAGTTGATTTTTTAAAAATCAAATCTGATATGCTGGGGGGAGTGGATGATTGACAAAAAGTTGTTTGGCACAATGTATCATGATGAAGCTCTTGAACTGTCAAACTCAAAAATAGAATTTGCTGTGTTTTTTCGCCTTAAAACTGATGAAAAAATAATAAAATATACAATTTAGACTCCAAAAACCTAAGATTACAATCAAATACTTATAACCAATTTCAAATTTACTAATTTTTTTTTTTTAATTTTATTAAAATGTATATATTTTCAGAGAAAACCTTTTATGTATTGAATTTATTCAAAAAGTAATTCATTTTTGAACTAAAATCAGATTAATTAACAAACAAAAATAAAAAATTATAAAAAATAAATAATTTCCATCTTTCATAGATTTAGAGAGGGAAAACTTTTAAACAAACTTTTTTACCACTCTTCAAATCTTCAAACCATTACTTTTGTAATTTTCAATATCCAACTAATTGGTAATATAATGTCAAGTAGACTTATTTATTTTTAAACTCATTTATATTCGCACAAAATGTTTACGTTGCATTACATTTTCAAAAAAATATCTGCATAAATATGAAGAGTAAAATCCTGGCTACACTTTACCTAGAACACACTAACACATACATGCGTGTATTTAATTAGATTTAAAAAGGTTTAGCTATTTAAATATAGTTAAATAATTTTCATTGGACAACAGAAATCAAAACCTGCTGATGACCGAAAAAGTGAGAAAAGTTATTGAAAAAGTGACAAAGAACGAACAAAGTGACAAAAGAGAGCAATACAATCCCAAAAGGCTAAATCCTTTTAACAAAATGTTGAGTACTTTCTAAACATATAAGATAGGGGAAGAAATGGTATTGATGCAAAAGCTAACCACAAACATGGAAAAACATTCAAAATCTCTCAAACCACCAACACATTCCTAAGAAATTATCCTGATAAAAATTGTACTACTGAATATCACAGAATCTGTGGCTGAATTTTCAAGGGGACTAACCATAAGTTTCATATTAATTTTTTAAAGCATACAAAATTCAACATTTTGAAACAAAATAAGTTAAATTAAAGAAGGGGGATCAAATTAATATTAAAAAAAAACTTGAAATTCAATAAACGACACAAGATATAAGAAGCAGTCCTGAAATTTTATTAAATTTTAGTATTATAATACAATTTCTAGTAAAAATAATAAAATACTAATGCTACTATGAAAATTGGAATAAATAAAAGCAATATCTATTAAATTCTTCAAAACAGAAATTTGGTAAACATATTAGAATGATAAAACAAAACGCTTAATTATAAAAATTGATGTAATTTTAAATAACTGCTCTTGTTACATTATGAGCATGCACAATCATATTTGCACCATCTTTAATTAGACTATATTAAAAGCAATAAGTAAATGATAACAATAATAATGTCAATAATAAGAGATTTATAAAAGCACCTCTAATCTTTTTGAACCTAGCAACTTCTAAATCTGGTTCCTCATCATCAGATGACATCCCATCTTGATGTTTCACAATAAGCATTATTTTCTCTCTGTGTTTTCTTCTTCTCATACTGAAAAAAATTAAAGTACATAGGTTAACTTGGGGAAATATTCCTGATTGAGTATATGCCAGTTTGCTGTAATTTCGAGACGGTAATAAGTGATACCATAATTCAGTCACTGGCACTCAGTTAGTGTCTATGACACACATTTAGTTATTGGTTTACTGGTTTTCCATCTGAGACTTGAAAATATTAGAGGGCTAATTTACAGTTTTTGAGAGAAGAATGTCAAAGAGCATAATTTTCATTAAAGGAAGAAAAAATAGGATATGACTGGATGTGTAAGTTAATGATACTAAAAATAAGTTCAGAACGAATAATTTATTACACAGGCTGAAATCGTGGTGGACAATCAAAATATTAAATAATACAAATATTTTATTCAATGTTTTGATTGTCCACCACTATTTCGTCTGATTTAATGTTTTGTCTCAATTTAAATGATCGTTTTCCAACTAATTAATTCTAGGGATAGTTAACTTTTTAGTTAATTGATCTTGCCTTAATTAGACATTCATTCTGAATTCTTGGAAAGGGGGGGGAGTTTGAAGGATGTACTTTTATATATATGAATATACAGCATTATTTTTTAGTTTATCCCGGTGTCTTTAAGAAGGACATTTGGTACCTTATTGGGGATCTCTGGCCCAGAATAGTACAAACCAAAATAAAATAGAGTTACAAGAAAAAATCAGAACATTAAAAATCAAACTAAATTAAATAGTTAGTAGAAACAATAACGGCTTCTGAAAAAGGTCTGCTTTGGCAATTGGAAGCAGTTAAGATTCATTTTAGACACATAAAAGATCCCAGAGATAACTTTTCAGATTTCAATATGAACTCTTAAATAATGAAGCCAATTAAAATATTGAGGGGGGGGAGGACTTACCGTCTTCCTTCTCTTTCAGCTGCACGTCTCAATTTTAACTCATCAGTACAAGTATTTTTCTCATTTAAAAACTCTGCACTAACCCCTTTTAAAATTTCACCTAAAAAAATATGTATATATATATATATATATATATATATACATTCTGCTTTAAGCAAGAAATATTTAAATAATGCAAGAAATTTATATTCCTCATTTTAAAACTACAGTCAACGCTCGATATAACGACCATCAGCATCCCCACAGAAAAAGGCCTTTATAACGAGTGGTCGCTTTAAGAGGTAGAATTTTCTAAAAAATATATTAAATGCACCATACATGTTCAGTGGTTCCATTAAAATTGGTAATTTTTCAAAGATTCCAACTAGATGCTCAAATTATTTTTTATCATTGTAATTTTTAAAAAAAATATCAGTGCAAAATATTGAACAGATTTTCAAGTAGAAAATATAAGGGAAAAACAGATTTATGGAAGAAGACCTTCTGAGCCGACATGACACTGGCACGGACAGCATGACTCCTCTTATTTTGGAGAATCGAACCCTTGGAAAACTAAGTGATTCAAACGATAATCTACCAATGCATCTGCCCTTTACCTAAGAAATCCGAAAATTCCACGTTTCCTCCCCCTCTATTCTTTTTTAACCGTGATGAGTAATAATCCCCTCCCCCAGTCAAAGAGGGACTGAACACCAAAGACTCCATGCGGCTTGTCCGTAAACTATAAACAAGTTCATTTCAAGTTACAAATTTAGAAAGATGCTCTATACGGAAAAATGTAGCAAAAATTGTGTCCGCTGAATGCAGTCACTGTATTGGATTAGACAATACAGAACAGTCGTTGTACCGAAAGCAAATGAACATAGAGTTCATAGGGATAAAGTTGGGACTTTTACCACTGGTCGTTATAATGGAATGGTCTTTATAGTGTATGGTCGTCATCAAGAGCGTCGACTGTATTACTGAATAACATTTTAAATTACAGCCTAAGTCTCCACATGCAATTTTTTCAATGGTACAAGTCACTTTGTTTCATATGGTTAAATAATGAACAGGTTAAGTAATGTAAGACCGTGATATTTCCACTCATAATGTTTTTTTTTTAATCCCAAGTTTGCTCCTGCAATGTTAATTTTGCCCTAAATTTATTATGGGGCCTCTATCCCAGCTCATGCCATAGGCCTTCCATATTTGCCAAATTTAAAACTAAGTACATAAAAATAGGTTTAAATTTCATGTTTTTCATCCCGAACCTACAGCCTAGTCTGGGCTGTATTGCTGTGGCCCCCAGTCTAGCAATCTCATGTGGTGGTCATGGTTAAGTTTGCCCTTCTTTAAGAAGTTTGATTTATGCCTATTCCATTAAACATACGTAATAACAAAAAATCCCCTAAATAAATATTAATGAATATTTATGTTACTAATACCATACATTTTTATAGGCGCCAGTGAAAAGAGTTTGTCGTCAATTTGATTGTTCGAAGGCAATCAAATTGACGACAAATGAATAGAGAAAAAGGTGGCATCATCTGCTGTGCATGGGGACAGCATCACAAAAATTGCTCTTGTATGTTTAGGATTAGAAAGCTTCTGTTCAATTATGTGAGAAAACACATTTTGGTTTGATTAAGGAATTTAGTGATGCTGTGACTAATCTTTGGAAAGAGCTAGTAAAAGAATCTTTCCTAATTCATTTTTTTAGCAAGTAAAATATAAATATTAGTTGGAAGTTATAAATGATTTGTTAAATTTGCATTTAATTAAATATGAATTTAAGGAAGAAGGGGTATGAAGAGATTTAAGATAACACATGTTTAAAAATATGAACTGACTTGACAAAGTAGAAAATTCATCACTCTGATCTCTCACATCTTGCTGGCGACGTAAGGATAATTTTTGTGCTCTGGATTTATATAGATCCATCATTTTACTATCAAGACACTCCAAGTGAGCAACCTAAAAAAAATAAAATTAAAATAAATAATGTTAAAAAAAAGGATGAATAATAAATCAACGCTCAAATTCTCAAATGCCCGAGAAAGAAAAGGCAGATTTGACGATTACAATATAGATACATATTTCTTTTCTTGAAGAGGATATAATTGAGTTTTCTATATGAATGCTTATATGAAGTATAGAGATAATACACTACAGCAATCATGCCTCAAAATACTTATATGCTTAGATACAATGATCTCTTTCTTTAGCCCTCATTAAATAATATTTATTAGAAACTTTGAGCAAAGAAGAAATGAAAGAAGTTAATTTTTTTTTTTTTTTGAAATAAAAATGCAATATACAAGATAAAATTGCTTTCCGACTAGCAATTACAGCACAATGAATCACTATTGTACATTTTAGTACTTTCCATAAATAATCATTTCTGGTTTTAGTATCTAGTTATTTTATCTTTGTACATAAACGTTCCCAGAAAAGTTGTATAATTTTTCATCTGATTTATACTTAATTAACATCAATATGTTACTTGTAATAAGTATGTATGTAGTTGTCTCTCATTGCTGTATACGATAGAATTTATACATATATATATATACAGTCCGATTACATGAATATGGCCTGCATAACAAGTCTGGACATACTATATGTTACATATTAAAGTGTTTTTTTTTATTATTGTGAGGCACACATTTTTGGACAACACACAAACAAGAAATACTATAATGTTTACGAAATTTATTTAAACAAGTTTAATGTGATTCTCAACAAGTGAAAAAAGCCTTTTACATGCTTTCAATATTTAATCGCCCTCATTGAACAACGTGTTCAGATCAATCTGGTTGTGGTTCCATTCTGTTCGGTTAATTTAGAGTTTTGTTTGAATAAGTGGTTGGTCCAATTATCCAGGGCTCCAAGTCAGCACACTATTCATATATATATCCTAAGCATACATAGAAAAATATTTTGGAGGGAGCTAATGTCGGTATAGCGATTATAGGTGAGAGCTCTTATGTTGATTCCAGCAAATTTCAGAGCTTCAGATCGATTCTAGCTACTTTCAGGGGGAGCCAAAGCTGAAAGCCCACTCCCTATACACCCATGATTATATATATATAAAATATACATAGGGAATATTAAACTACAAAACAACAATAATAATAAAATATATAAAGTATAATAAAAGGCCAAAGCAATAATCCTTTTGTAATGTTCTCCATAATAAAAATTAATCAGGAGTGGGACACATGGGAAAGAAATTAAGAAATAAAATTGTATGGAATATTTTGAATACATAGATAAATTATGATATAATCAAATAATTCTGTTTTGATCATAATTAGCCTTTTAAAAATGTTAAGTAATAAATAACTAAATACTTTTAAACTATTTGTCTAGCATGAACTTCTATTCGGTTTTTTAAATGTTACACTAATATTTTCACAAATGACACAGACATATAACAATAGACTTATGTAGTATCACTGAAAAGGACACCACTCAGGGTTTTCAGTGTAAATAGAAACCCACCTTTAAATCTAGACATTCAACCAAGTCTTTCACATACCCACTCATCTGTTGATATAGAGAGAAATTTCGAGCTCTTTCAGGAGCTTCCTTTTCCAGCTTCTTTATCAATTCCTCGTTTTCAATTAATTCTCTTTCACAATTCATTTGTTCTTGTATATGAGCTTTGTGTAAAGTTTTTAGTGCAGAAAGCCTTAAAAATGAAAAATTAAAACATATAATTCTAGTATACTAACATTTTACAGTAAAATTTTAGCATATAACACTTGTAAATCTAAAATTTTATTGCCAGAAATTTTTTATAATGAAACTGCTTTAGAAACAACCATATGAACAAGTGTTACCAATATAGACAAAGCATGATAATGAACCTGTTGACATAGCAGCTGAAAATTGGTCACTAATCACAGTAATCTATTTGTAGTCAGCAGGGACGTAACTATGTCATTTTCCAACAGGGGAAGACAAGACTTTTAGCGCCCCCCTGACCTATACAAAACAAAATCTCGCACATACTAATACGTACACACTTAGTCAAGTTAGTACTTCTAAAAGCCGCCACCCAGGGTGTAGGCCCCCCCCCCCCCAATAGTTACATTCTTGGTAGCCAGCAGTAGTCTATTTGTAGCCAGCATTTAATGGTAACTTAAACCTTGGTAGTTACTATTGAAACACATTTAGTTGAGTACATATTTCGTAAAAAAAAGACTTTCAAGGGAAAATACCTGAACTTTTTAAAAGTAAAATGGAAAGGGCCACTTTTATTACTTTTAATAAATTGATATAAGGATTTATTAGGGATATTGATAAATCCCTAAAAACCCTCTATTTTTATTAATAGCTGGCACCAAATTCCAAAGTTGGATTCATGTAATTTTGAAAAAAGACTTTTGCTCTTAAAATCTGTGTATTTTGAAATAAATGAAAACTACATTTGCTATTAAATATGAAAAAATTTAATAGGATGCACTAAACAAATCTCATAAACTATACAATTGAGAATTGAATCTCAGACTTAACATTCTCATTAATAAAGATTTGTGCTATATGAAACTTTTTGTTTTGACAGGAGTTTATGATAATTATTTTTACTTTATACGATCTATTCCAACATTGTGATGAATATATGTTTTAAAAAGGGAAAGATTATTGCTGTGATGAAATTGCCGCATGTGCAGAGTTACCCATTTTTATTTTCTGATTTTTCAAAAGCTATTCAATTTTTTTTCCATTTTATTCCTTATTTATTTATTTAAATTTTTATTTATTAAACCATTGTATCTATTTTGTGTATGTATTACAAAAGTTTAAATAATTGACACAAAAGTAAAAATAAACCTAAATTCAGCAGTTAACTTTTGACATTTGAGAAATCCCACTCCTAACAAGCACAGGATTTCGTTAAAAAAAATTTTAAATCAAGATTTTAATGAAAATAAAAGCAAATTTTGTTTATTTGCTATTTAATAGAACTTAATAAACATCAATAGTGAAAAAGTTCCGATTCTAACAGTGGATGCAAAAAGATGGCTTATTTTTTAAAGGAAGGCAGAAAGACGAAAAATTTAATTTCTGTAAGTAGAATAACCTAACGATTGCAGTTTAATAGGATTATAATGATGAATAGTAATAATGAACGGCATTATTATAGGAAAGTTGGAGTAAAATGAGAAAAACACTGAAAAAAATTGCTCATTTTCGGTAATTTAAAATTTTCAAAATTTAGAAAATGCAAAATTTCCGGTATTAAGATTACAGAAATTTCGGTGTACAACGCGAAAATTATCACCCTTGTCAATTACAAAAGTAGTAGAAGAAATGAACTGAAAAACCTCATACAGAGATTTCCTAAACATGAAAACCCCTTGAAAAAATTTCTATTACATTCAGCATTACAGCAATAAAAACTTCAAGATGAGCAGCTAATTGAAGTAATTTTTGTTGCTGCTCTCATGACAATGAATATAAGTAGAAAAAACTCTTTATTCACTGATAAAATGAATTTAATCAATAGGTTCAGTTGGAAGAGCAGAGCTGTGGAATTTCCTATATTATTATGAACCTGGAAACAAAATCATGGAAATTAAAAATTAAAGCCCAGGAAATAATGCAGAATAATACTGCATAAATGAAAATAATAAATAAAATAATAAATTTTTCCAAGTACAAGGTGCACAAGTAAACATTAAACACTAGTTTATTTTCAATAACTCATTTTCCCCTTTCACAAAAATTAATGTTGATAGTTGAATGAACTTTTAGAAACATAAATAATAAAAAATAAAAGATGCATTAATAAAAACAAAATGAAAAATACAACTCGGAAGTCTTTGGGCACCAAACCTGTTCAACATTTACCAGACAAATTGATGCAAAATCTTGTATGCTTTAGGAATCATTTTATATTTTATTTATATTAAGAGAGAAAGTAGGACTGGAGAGCAAAAAGTATTATATTTAAGTATTACATCAAACTATTTGGAGTCATATTTTTAGAATCAAGAAGTTCCTGTGCTGCATTAAACTAACAATTAAACTTTTATTATTATTATGTTTTTTTAAATAAACTAAATACAAGAACTGATAATGTGGCTTGAAATAGCATTATTTTAAGAAAACGCTAATTAAATATAATTAACTTCAATAAATTAAAGCAAAATATACGAAAAGAAAGTATAGTTATTAACAATATCGAAGTTCATCTTCCAAAAAGGGGACATGGTAGTTATAACTTTTTAAAAAGTTCAAAAGCTTTAATTTTTTACAAAGAACAATAATTTTGTGCCATGTCTGCAGATCGGTTTCACACATAAGAAGAGGTACTCCTATGTATGGGTGTAAGTTGTAACTCACAAGGTGTGGTTGATGATGTCATAATACACTTGTTTTTAGTTAAATTTAACAAACATGTTCTTGTTTTATCATAACAATTAGTTTCAATCTCAGTCAATTCCATTACTGTGCTATAATGATTAAAATTTGCAACAAATACTCAAAACATTGGAAATTTTACCTTTCTTCGAGACGTGCTTTTATATCACTTGTTGTAAGCACAGTCTCATTCTTCTTAAGCAATGAATCAAATCGTTGATTAGACATTGGAAATTGGGGTTGGTTTGCATTAGTTTCAAAAGGTTGAGCATTTTCACCTCCAATGGGAGGATATGCATATGTTGGTGTTTCAGTAACAGCTGTATTTTCGGTTGCGCCAACCTGTAGAAAAAATAAGTTAAAATAACAAAGCTAAAAATATTACAGGAGAGAATTTAATTTTGTACTATCTTCAAACTACAAAATTTAAAAAGAAATGAAATTAAGCCCCTTTTCATTTCTTGTAGAATAGTTAGTTTCATTGTAACATCTTTATTGTGTGTATGCATGTAATTATGTCTGGATGTGGAAATAACCCTTTTGACCACCTCTTATTCAATGTCCAGCTCTGTACCTCCCTCTCCTCCCTTTTCTTTCCTTCCTTCTTTTCTTATTGCACCCAGCACTGTCAAAAAGGCACTTTATTTACATGGGACAGTTATAACAGCTAGTTTAATTTTTAAAAATTTTATGTGTATTAACACCATTTTTTAATTTTGTTTTTAGGCATTGATTTCATTTTGCTGTTTGCAAGATATTAGTTTTTACATTTTAAAATTACTTTTAAACTTTTTATTTATGTCTCTAAAAAGTTTAAGAATAATTTTGTCGAGATTGTTTTGACACTGCATTTTCACCCATTTACTATTCCATTTCTGTATTTTTGTCACTTCAGTAAGGCAGATAATAAATAAAATTAAACATATGTATTTCATATTTTAATTTATTATTGCTGGATTCATTATATCAAATACATATTTTGTAACTTTAACCCAACTTTTTACTGAAATTAAGTATTAATACAATTATCCAATAGAAGTTAACATACATTTTTTAAAACTCATTTTCCATTATAGTTTCGACAATACCAATACCTTTGCTCTAATTTATTCAGTGGAATTACTCTTAAAAAGGATGTAAAAACAATATTTATACCAGACTCTTTTAAATATGACTCTTTTTATGTGCCCTTTTAAAAATGTTTCTACTACAGAGTTGCCATTTTCCCAACCTTGAAAAATGAATGCAGCAAATGCTTCAATAGATAATTCATTGCAGTAGGTCGGTTAATAAAGCTTTTCTATTTATAAAGTCTTTAGAATTTAAGCTTCTACCCACAATGAAAAAAAGTTCTGGCTACAACCATTGCGGACAATGTTTTCAGTTGACACAATAGGTCATACATTAAGGTTACTTTAATGCAACCATGTATCTCATATAAACAATGTTGTTCAAACGAGACAAAAACAAAAAGTTTCATAAAAAATTAACAATCATTTTAAGTGCAATTATTATTTCATTCTTAAAATTAATAAAATATTTTATGCGATTGAAAAAACTAAATTAATTTCTTTTTTAACTTTAGAAATAAATAATGATAAATAAAAATATGAAAAAACCCTTGATCACATCCCAAACCTGATATATTTTTTTTTCCTTACAACTATGAAGGTCTTTGTCACAAAGAAATATTTCATAAAGTACAGTGTGAAAACCACATCAATACATCTTAACTCAGTTGTTGACATTTTCGAAGCAGTGAAAACCTGGTGTCTACATTTTAATGAAATAAATTACGTTATTATCAAAGCTTGTTTTGTGGATTTAATATATATTGCCATTTATAAATGCATTTTGAAATAAGGGTGAATTATATATATATATATCTTAGCATTAAAAACAGAATAATAAAAACAAGGACTAATACATAGAAATATTTGCCAATTTCTTTCCTTTTTTCATTATTTCTATTTTTTTGAATAAAACGCAAATTTGAACAAAACCTAGAAGTTGATTTTCAGCTGCCATACAAAATCAATTGATAAACAGTACACTTATTAATGTCAAATATAACTGGATTGAAAAAAAATAATCATAACACATCTTGCTTAAAGCTCTGACCTACCTGAACAACTCCAACACCTTTCCGTATTTGTTCTCTTTCCCATCTATCTAATTCTGCTGCATCTTCATTTTCCAATTCATTTGTAGATCCTAAAGTAATATAAATACATTATACATAACTAGAAAAATGATTGTTTACAACACATGCTAGATTTATGCATACCAAATTATTTTATTAAGTACACTTAAGAAGCTTTATCCTTACTTTAAAATACAAGGAAATTTCTTCTTGTGGTCCAATATACAGTAGTTTACCATATGTGCTGCAATATAAGAGTATTTTACTTGCTGAAATGTAAAACCTTTGTAAATTGTCATGTGTTGACTTCCACTTGTGGTGTTGTTTTACTGAGGTTTTGCTGAAGTATTAATTGTAAATATGTATATAAATAAATGTAAGTATCTAAGTATTAATAATTTGTCTGATGAAATAATACATGAATATTTTTTATTTTTATTGTTTGTTATTTTTGTTTTCAAAATTTTAAGATATCGCTTACAGTTAATTTCTTTGTGGCCTGAAATGCATAACCACTTGTCCCAAGCTATGCAAATTTTTGACTCTCCACTGTAATTTAATTTTAAAAGAACCCTCTCAATCACCAAGACATTTCGTGAGCTTTGTTCTTGCAGATTATGTTGGTTGCAATGTTTTTAAAACATCTAGTCTGTTTACGACAACATCAAAAGAAGGTACCAACATTAGCTTCCAATGGTACAACTCCAAATTCCACTTATGCACTTCACTGTTGCTGTTGGATCGTTCTTCCAAATTGGGCATTTCGGGAACTTTTGAGGTGTCATTTGCAGCACAATCGGTAAAAACGTTAAATCCAAACTCAAGTTGTGAAAATTTTTCAACACTCAATGAATTGGTCTCTTACACCAATATAGATAGTATAGGGGGTATGCTGTCAGACGTATTCACATAGTATAGTGTCACAAAGTGTAACTTACAGAACGTTCTTTCTTTATATAATAATGCATAATTTTTGTGTGCACAAAAATAAGTAGTTTTTTAAGTGCACACAGCTTTAAAATGACAACTTAGAGGACAATGCTGTTTTTTAAAAAGTTTTATTTCCTTACAGGTTTTTAGCTTTACTGAGGGTGTAAACACACAGCAGTGGGGTACAAATTTCCTTTTTATTGAAATCACTTCAAGAATAAATCTTTATAGTGTGAAGTCTTCTAAATGCAATGCCAATTAAATGAAAACTTTCCGACTAATATGGTTTTTTTTTCTCATTACATTGTTGAAAAGGAAAATAAAACTTCTTGCTTTATAAAAATTACAGAAATGTCATTAGCATTCCTTAAATGCACTTTCTCAATGGTTGCCAATCTCTCAAGAAAATTTTTAAAAGAGCCTCAACTGCATTGTTGCCCAATGCATTTGAGATGCATGAATCTCTCTAAATCACAATATACTATTAAGTCCAAAACATTGTATAAAGGTTTCTCAGACTTTTTCATTACAAAATCAAACATGTATTTAATTGATTTTAAGGTTATAACAATAATTAGTTCAATTTGTACGAGACTCTGACTTACCGTCCTGTAGTGAAAGGAAAGTTTCCCTAATTTTTTGTCTTTCAACAGCACCAGTATTAACAGTAAAACTTAACCTGGATGGTTCATCATCGTCATCATCATCACTTCTATCATTATCGTCTTCCCTGCAAAAATAATAAATTCAATTGCTAGAACAAAATGTGTCTTTCTTTTTAAATTTAATTAAAGAGTAAAATATTTATTTAACCACACTAGTTTGAATTTAAAAGTTGAAACAATGAACACTAGTCTCATTCTCTCTCTCTCACATACACATGTATTCTAATCACTACCATTTCCTGTTCACCTAAAAAACTCAGGTCAGATGGAAAAAAAAAAAAAGACCAACATTAAAAACCAAACTTGCAAGTAATACCAGAACATTTTTTGATGAACTAGATATATTTGTCCCTTCCCTTCCTGAAAAAAAAATGCTTTCATGTACATGCTTAAACATCATTCAGATATTTAAAGCCAAAAGGAGCTACACATAGTTTTAGGCTAATCATCAGATGTAACATAACAACATTTATATGCTTTTCTTGCAATATCAATACTTCAAGCATAGCACTCCAAATCAAATTCTATTACATAAAGCTATTTTAAAATAGTACACTATAACTTTTTCCCAAACCAAAACTGTATTGAAATCAAACATAACATACCCCAAATAAGCATTCTTTCAAATACATTAGCATTCCATTAATTTCACCAATTATTAATAAAGCGAAAATTGATCCTACAAGCTACAATTAATAAACAGCAAATAAAAATATGCTTGTCTTGGAAAGGAAAACTTTGTAAGGAATAAAAATTTAAATTTTTAGAAATAACTGTACGTCTTCCACCAAACTAAACACAACTTTTTAATTTTAACAAGTACTTTTCGTTGAATACATTAAAAGAACAATGAAACATTTTATGTAAACTAAAAATATTAATATTGAAATATATATTTGTCACATATGCAAAAAGAATATCAGCATTTAAAACAGCATTATAAGTTTCGAAATATGAAATTGAATAAATAAATAAATAAGTAAATAAAAGCTTTTTTCCCCCTCTTTCTCTTCAGTGTTGTTCACAATGCTTGCAGTTTCTTTATATTTCTGTCTCTCAGGGCCAGGCTAATGTAAGTCACATTATCACTATAGTGGAACCTCAGAAATCCAAACTAAATGGAGATGAGCACTGTTCGGATTTACCGGGTGCCTATTTAAACACTTGTTATTAGCTCAATAGTGATCTGAAAGTCTTTGTTTTTAAGTTAATAATCAAGCAGTTTTACCCATGATAAATCATGGGTGCTTATTAGGGATGTAACGAATATTCGGCCACTATTCGGTACTCGGCCTATTCGGCCTTACCGAATACTGGGCAAGGTCAAATTCGGCCTGGCCGAATATTGATGGACTATTCGGCTGAATAGTTCTGCTGCAGTAGAAATGTAAAAAAATAAAGAAATTAGTAGATTTTAAACATTTAAAATTGTATTATAATTATTGCAATAGAATACATTAGTATATAGTTTTAATAAATAATAATAATTTAGAAAAACTAGTTTTTTAAACCTTGTTTTAGGCTTGACTGAGCAGAAGCAGATTTTAACCCTACACTGTGCCGTGTTGTTTTTTAACAACACCTCTATTTTTTGTTCACTAAGCTTTTATTTTGTAACATTTTTAACATGTGGCGCATTCTTTCGTTTCATTTTGTATGTGTGATCATATTAGTTAATATTTTCCCCTAGATCTTGTAAACTAAACTCAAGGTTCATCTTTTTTCACAAAATCGTAAGACATGTTGATTTCGTAAAGAAACAGTAACTTCTTAATTTTTTTTCTACAAATTTTAAGCAACAATTTCATTTTTAAAAATACAGTATGGGACCCCAATTTCGGAATCCCAAAATCCGGAAAACCCAAAATCCGCAACTTTTTCAAAAAAATTCGGAAGCTGAAAAAAAAAAAAAAAAACTGGATATTTTTTGCACGTTTTTCGGAAATAGGAGTTTTAAAGGGAAGGAAAATGAAATGTAATGAACACGTTTAAGATCGAAAATGTGCTGTGTAAAAAAAAAATATATTTCGCGATTTTCTGAAAAGGGTTCGTTTTTGCGATTAGTTTTTCTAAATTGTTGTTTTAATTCCGAGTTGATTTCATTAAATTTTGCTTTTTTTAATTTCTTGTAGGTCTCTTATATTAATTTTTTAAAATGACCTCTAATTTTTGCGCGATAAAGAACATTCGCGAAATTGAAAATCCGCGTTTCTTGCATTTTCCCGATAGTCTTATCTTTTACTACGATTTAGTGACTAGAGAATATAAAATCATATCAAAACTGCACAGAATTCTTTTCTTTTATTGTTTAATTAAAGAGTTTAAAATAACATCGGGAAAAGTCTAGAAGCTCCGATGCTTTGCCTCGAATGTAAGCCTACTCCAACTTCGTTTTCTGTGTTAAATTTCGCGACTTATAGGCGATTATATGCGATAATAAAAATGCTATAGATGAGCGAAACGCTAATAAAAAGTTCCAGAGCAAATTATATGGGCTCTGATGCTACTTACAAAATTTTTTGAATGAGGACCCAAAATCCGGAAAATTCCGAAACCCGGAAAGATCGCGGCAACGAGCGTTCCGAATTTGAGGTCCCATACTGTAGTTTCTAATTGCTTATATAGTTTCAAAATAAAATAAATATAAGTTGTCCGAAAAATTTCGGGAAAAATATATATTAAGGCGCCTTTTTTACTTGTTTTAAAACAACACCGCGCATTCGGGGGCAATTTTTATGCTCCTGCATTATTTGCAGTATAAACAAGAGCAGGTGTCACAGGTTGTTCTATTTCACTTTATTTAGTATCTTTTAGAAGATTATTGTTAAATATTTCACAAATTAGCTTAAAGTGGTCGATAAAATTATTATTTAGGGATTTTGTTTCAAATCAATTCACGCTCAACCAAAGAAGAAACAAGCATTATTGCATAGACCCCCTACAAATGTTAGGTTTCTTGTTTAAAATCTTTTAGTGAAATTATTATTTAACTTTATTGGTAATCAAAGTAAAAATTTTAGAAATGTATAAATAATAATAAAATAAATTATTTTAATAAATTTTCCTATTTTAGTGCTTTTTTGTGATTATAATGTATGCCTATTTATTATTGATTTTGTTTCATTTGTTAAAATTATTATATAAAAAAATTATTATTGTTACCCCTAAATGTGCAGTGTTGTTTTTAAACAACATGTCAATTTTTCTCGAATTCTACTTTTCCGAATTAAATAAGAATTTTTTTAGTATTTTTCCCACTAGCACAAACAAACAAAAAAATATATATATTACAAAGAAAAAAAAATTGCGCAATGTAGGGTCAAAGTTGTAATATTGTATTTGATATTTAGCATTTGCTCCCAAAAGCTGGCAATAATTAATTATGATGGAGAATATAATAAATTTATTTTGTTATTATTAACAAAGTGGAAGTCAGACTTTGTTTTGGTAGACTGATTTATTGTGGGTATTGGGTAAGAGAGAAATGTGAAAAGCCTAGAATATATCATGAATATTTAGATAACATAAGTTATTGGGGTTTTTGAAAATAAAAATGTATTCCAGTTACGTTTATTAAATTTTAAAAGATCTTTTAAAAATACGTATGTAAAGAAACCCATAAAATAAAAATAACTTTTATAGAGAAAATTGATTAATATTAAATAGTTTTAAATTCTTAACAAACAGAATTATCAAACATAAGATCATAGATTGTGCGTAATTGGTGTTTGACTTTGTAAATAAATTTAAATTTGATAAATACTTTCTATTACAATGATTTTCTAGAAATTTTAATATTCGGCATTCGGCCAAAGACATTGGCCGAATATTCAGCTTCGGACTAGAAGTGGCCGAATACTCGGATTCGGCCTGAAAGAAATGGCCGAATATTCGGTATTCGGCCAAATCACTATTCGTTACATCCATAGTGCTTAATATGGCATTTACATTATAGTAGTAGGAATATCATTGAAAAATGTACAGTACAGTCGCTGGTAGTGAAAGGTCATGTCATCAAACCAATTCACTTCCTTACGTCCACGAAAGATTGCCGAATTCAGTTCTACATTCATAATAAGGTACAGAGCTGCATTAGATATTGTATTCAAACATTTGCTAAAAGTAGCTGCCACTAAAAAGCTAACTTAACTTTTGAACCGTGGGTATCGATTTTTTTTTTTTTTTTTTCAAATCTAATGTTAGGCCTTCACATCACAAGCTGTTCAGATTATCTAGAATTTCAGATCTCTGAGACTCAGATTTCTGAGGTTCAACTGTACTTTAAAATATGAGCATAAAAACAGAAAAGAATGATTTAGTTGCCTACTAACAAAGCTGTTATATGGCATAGGCTGCAAAACATGATAGTTAACATTAAAAAAAATATGCATGATTGTTGTATGCATTGTCGGTAAATTTTCATACAATTAAACAATACCTGAAAATCACCATTTTTGGACTTGTATTAATCTGTACGGAAGTACAGATTTTAAAGGAAAGTTATGATATATAAGCAAGAGAAATAAAATAAAATGTAGAAAAACAAAAGTCATTATTTAAAAAAAAATTCATAGGTGCTAACAGCAATTTTGGTGGAACGTATTCTACATCAAATAAGTAATATGAAGCTAATTATTTTAAAATTTTAATTTATGCTTGACATTTTTCAAAATACTTCTTTCAACTATTTTGAATCATATGTTTAGAAAATCTGGCGGATTTGAATGAACATATCATACCTAACTAGCCTTGATTTAGTGTCTTCATTCTTTTCAGGATCTTCAACTGGAATGAAGTCTCCCATTTCCCGAGCCATCTGTCTATGTTTCTTCATGGCATAAATTGTTGCAGCATCTGGGATAACTCCACCTAAGTTTTAAAATATTTTTGTTAATTTGAGTAAAAACGATGCTTTTATGGGAGAATTTGTATAAACAACGATACCATTAAAAATGCACCAAAATAAGGAAAACAATTATTAAAATTCACCATTAAAATAAAAAAGACAGATTTTATAAAACAAAATAAAATTAGTCATAAATAAAAATATTGTTTTTGTGAAACAAAATAAATTTCACATCTTTTAAAATGGAAAAAAAAAAGAAGAAAGAATGAAAAGCAAGACAGCATAAAATAAAAAAAAGGTCTGTGTCTCAAAATGGTGAAAAGATTGATTTCATTTGTTAACGTATAGGTAATATGGCAATGATAGCCTAAAAAAAAAGACTTCATCAAACGTGTCCGGGAAATATACTACAGATCAACACAAATAACATTTTCAAAATAATAAAATAAAACAGCTTCATCAGTAGCATGTGAGAAAGGAATTAAAGCTAACGACCATAAGAAGCTTGCTTTTAGGTGCAAAAAACAATTATAACTCATGTTCTAACCCTCTGAATCATAGCGTAGACTATAGACCACAAACCATTTGGTTGCTCTTTTTGTTATTTATTATCTTGAATCTAAAAAAAAGCTAAAAAAAAAGCTAATTTTATGAGTAATAGAAGGTTTTTAATAAAAAAAATTTTAATACGAATAAATTTAAAAAATCAAATTAGAATCCCTTAAACATGCATATTTTTTCAATTGTCTCAAATAAAAAAAATAAAAAAAAATTCAAAGAAATCTGAGTTGTTGAGTATTAGAGGGTTACTTCGCTTAAAAGCTTGAAGCAAATTCCCTCTTATGCAGAAAAATCAGCTCAATTTCATGGTAATAAAATTTCAATTATGAGAGCCTTTTTTAGCTGTAAATTAGTGAAAGAATATCAACTGTGTTGATAATTAATATCTCAGCTAATTAAAGATCAACAGCACTGAAATAGACAAAATTGCTTCCCTGGAAAATTTGGATTTTTTTGATATTTCACTCGACACTTAAATCCCAATGATTCCTGACGAGATAGCACAAAATAGGTGCACATACAGAAATTTATATGCTTATTTACTCTGGGATTTTAGAACGTAAGATATACAAAAGTTTTTTTTCCTCTTTATATAAAGAATAATAAGTTAGTACTCACATATGTATGTATGACAGGAAAAACTTAATTCTTTGATGTAACCAGAACTTTATCAAATAATATATAGTGAAACTCTGTTATAGCGTCATTCAAGGGACCGGGATATTTATGACGCAATAGCCAAGTGACGCTATAAGCGATCACCATTACTATTGATTGTCGAATGAAGGGACTGGAATTTCTTGACGTGACGTTATAGCAGAGTTATCGCTATAAACTATCGTTATAACCAAGTTCAACTGTATATCAAATAAACTTATCAAAAAATTGCTTTCAAAAAAAAAAAAAAAAAAGAAGAAGAAACCATACTATGGTGAATTTTTGTTGCAGTATTAAATAATGTTGTTTTCTCCCTATCAAAAGGACCAATGCCCTTATTTTTTCACTTTGTAGAGAAAATTTAAAGTAGGGAGAAAGCACAGAGCTATATTTTAGCAGTGTGGCTAAATTCTAACAATAAACAAATTTTATGTTGAAAATACAAACACATGTTGCAAATACAAACACATGTTGCAAATACAAACACACTAGAAACAATCCAGATCAAATTTTTCAATTAATCAGTATTAACAGATTAACATCTTAACAGATTAATTAACAAATTTAGCATCCAGATCAAATTTTTCAAATGATCTGGATGCCAAATTTGTTAATTAATCTGTTAAGATGTTAATCTGTTAATACTGGACAGTAGATCTTTTACTATATTTACAAAATCATTTAACTTTGTTGATACACTTATCAATGTTATAAGAAATTTTGAATTGTGCAAGAAATATGTTAAACATTTTCCTATTTTCAGCAAGAAACTTTGAATTTTTTTTGCTTTTTATACAAAAAGTCAATGTAAGCAGTATTTTTTATAATGCTTTTTAACTCATAACATAGTGTAAAAAAAAAAAAAAAAAAAAAATTACTTTGCAACACATTTTTAAATGGATGGTTTTTTTCCTTTTCTTCCTCTGAATCAACCTCCATATCTTCGGCATCATTTCCAGCTAAAATATTCCAAGATTCCTAAATTTAAAAAAAGAGAGAGAGGGATGATGGGAAGGAACAGTGTATAGTGACTTTACATGAAAATGTCAATAAATTATTATTTATTCCAGTTATAATTCAATTCCAATGTCATAGAAAGAATCATGGCCAGTTAGCAAGTCACCTGCTGTAGGCCCCTCATTTAGGGGTGGTCAGGGGGAGGTCAATTGCCCCCCTGCCTTGGGAAATAATGTATTTATATGTATGCACACATATTTTGTTCTTTTTTAAATGCAATATACATTGAGTTTTACCCTTTGCCCCCCCCCCCCCCCCTTCACCTGGGAAAATTTTGAAATGACGGGCCTGACCTGCTGCAATGCTTGCCATCTCAGAAATATGAAATCTATAACGACCTTTTGAAAAACCAGAAAGCAAAGCATAACTAAATTTAAAAATTCTTGACTCCTATTCTGTTAATTGCAGTCTCCTACTTTCAATGCACAACACATTTTGCAAAAGTCTGAGACAGTGAGAATTTCATCTACTGATGAAGCAATATATTGCCAGTGATATACCTCAAACATGTTAACTTTCATGCAATTTGCAAATGATGCACAGGTAATTTTTAAAATTTATATTTTTACTTCATTCAGATAAAAAATCTAATAATTTTAACTTTTATCATAATGTAATACATTTTTATAACACTGTTAACAGCTAAAGTTGTTACGAACATTTGCAAATACTATACTAAAGCTGAATAATGTTAAAGATAAATAAACTATTTAATAAATAAATTAATTAATTAAATTATTCTGTATCAATAAGAAAATTTTATCTTTCTTTTTCCAAATGAGAAATATTAAAACAAAAAAGAAAAGTTCCTGCAATGCTTACTTTAAAACTGCTTCCCGTTTTGCTTTCATTCTTCCCTTTAGATTTTGCATCTTTAGGCTCCTCTTTGAACGAAGACGTAGTTTGAAGGGACTCTTCTCGTTTCTTCCTTTCCCTTTCTCTTTGTTTTGCCAATCGACGACTGTAATTTGACTTTTTGAGTTTGAAAACTTCCCCATCTAAAGAAAGGAAATGTATAAAAATAACTTAACTTCATAAACTACAAATATTGATTGCCAGTTTTAAAAAAAATTACTACACAAGAGTACATAAGATAATGTTACGAGATTCTCATATTCAAAGGTGTCCACCAGCAAGTTG
Source organism: Octonoba sinensis (assembly GCA_038502835.1). Classification (NCBI taxonomy): domain Eukaryota; kingdom Metazoa; phylum Arthropoda; class Arachnida; order Araneae; family Uloboridae; genus Octonoba; species Octonoba sinensis. The sequence goes on from CM076604.1 coordinate 72,165,261, forward strand.
GGGGGGGGGGGGGGGGCATACCGCAGACTGTGCATTGAGATTTGAGAGGTGTCCCTTTTTGGGGGCTTGGTCGACTGTGTGGCCAATTTTAGGGAGTCATCATTTTTCGGGGTCTGCCATCACTCAGAGGGAGGATAAGCACCCGTCATATTTGACACTGTACTAAAAAGGAGCGTTTGAATAAAAATTATATTATTACATTAAACTCTACATCAGGGCATAAAATAAGATAGGAAGTGAGCGACAGTAATGTCGCTCAGTGCCGAGATGTTGTCGCCCAGTCACTACAGATGGTGACGGCAAAAAAATAAAGGAAATAAAGGAAAGACATATAGTTTTTTAAAAATGTCGCTTCTTCCTCAACAAAAATTAATTTTCCATTTTGATGGTAGTTTAATTTAATCACATCATGCTGTTTAAAGCATCTTACTGAGTAAAAGATTATAAACTTTCTATAAATGTATTAAAAATTGAAAATGCGTTCGCAATTACGAGATAATTTTTAATTTGGTTTCTCAACAAAGTTCACCTGCTACGAGTTATTTTGTAGTTGGCAGTCCACAAGTAATGCAAAAATGAAATTTGCTAAAGTCTTGATGCATCATTTGTAAATGTTGTGTAAATAGTTTAAATATAATTTAATTTTTTTGGGATAAAAACTATTGTTTGTTACTTAAAAAGATAGTCAATATTTATGGTCAATACACCCCGAAGAACGACTCGCCCTGAGGCGGGCGAGTCATCGCCGGCCATGCATTCAAGTAGCCAAAGAGTCGCATGCGCCTTGTGAGCCACGCTTTGTCGACCCTTGACCTAGATCAACATTAGTATAAAATTTATCTTCAATTGGGCCAATATTGAAAAAATATTAAATTTTTCATGATTGAGACACCACAAATGATACGTTATTTCATTTAAGGTTTATCCGCTCCCCCCCACCCCTGGACAAGAAAGAAAGAAAAAAAGAACAAAAGAAGTGCTACAGCCTTGAAACTGTAGGTTTTGAAAATTCATGCTCTGATTGTTGTTTCTGGTTTTGTTGATAATATTTGTAAATCTTTACAACTTTCTGACATTGTTTTGAGAAGAAAATTTGTTCTCTAGCTGCAAAACTTGTAGTACTAGATTGCATACAAAGATAGAAATAATGTAAAATATTCAACATCTAATTTCTGCTCTTTCATTATTCTTTCTTTCAGAATTCTCCACAATTGCCACTAAAAACAGAATCACATTATTTCCCGTAACAAGAGCAATAGCAATAATCGTTTTGGAGAACTTTTTGAAATAGACACATAGCTATTTCAAAGCAGAAAAAAGAGCTATGGAAGCAGCTAATTAAAAGATTACTTTAATGTATTTTAATGATAACTTATTATTGACTGTGATACTCATCAGATAAAGGGCGGTTAAAATATACTTGAGGGTGCCTCCATGGCGATTTTTGTTGGGTGCCATTCCCATTCGTATGGAATACAAATATAATAAACAACATCGCCACAATAAGCCCAAATACAAAGCCCAGCTCGGCGATCAACAGAGATAACAACTTGGCGAAAATCAAGGGGCACCCTCAAATATAGGCTAACCAGCGAGGTTAGCCCTTGAGGCATTTCGACCGATAAGTACCAATTGTATCATAATAATGTCTTCAATTGAACAGTGATTTAATAGTAACAATCAAATGAACAATGATCATATTACATAATAAACTTTTTTTTATAAATAGTATTTTTTTAAAAACTGTGCTTCAAGAAAATTTTTTTTGATAGTTCAATTATTTACTTGTCATTTACTTTATATTTTATTTCAATCTTTCTTCTGTGTGATACTTTGCTTTAAATTATAAAATTTAAGGGGGGAATGCCAAAAAATTTTCTAATTTACCATCTTCTTCTTCATGAAAACTGAGAAGTTTGGTAGCCTTAGGTAATAAAGCATCACTTTTTTCATCTTTTTCTTTTTGCGCAACTCCAGATGATGAGTTTCCAGCTCCAGTAGATCCTGTAGGTATACTTTCGGCTTCTGTTGGTAAAGCTTTATCTTTTAATTCACTACTTGAAGATTTTTCTTTATTTATCACAACTTCACTTGGAGTACCTTCATCATCAGAATCTGTCCGAACTTCTCGCTGCCGAAACTTTCTATTGGGTTTTTTGAAGAGACCCATTATGTAAGTTCCAATAATGAGCTTCGAAGTTATGTCCAGTTCTCCAGTATAATCTAGTTTAGTGTGAAACTAAAACAGCCACTAATAACTTAGAAGATAATTTTTGATACCGAATTGGAAAAGAGAAAGTTTTTGAAAATATGTTTTAAAATGTGTTTTCACATTCAGTTTAGATCCTGACAGCAACGCAGGCAGACAAAACAATAAAACAAAACAAGAAATGTAATGTCTATTGTGCCGGCAAATCCAGTTCAACAGTATTCCAGCCTTTTGTGCTGCAATAACAATATCTAACCAATCATTACTCTCCTTTTTATCATCCATTTCTTTTTGCCTTTATTTTATATTCATTAAACTAATTTTCAAATTAATATTATACGAATAAAGTGGGATTACGTGATTCACAACTTGCATCTTTAGGGAAAAAGAAGAAATATCGTTTTCCCAAAAGCATATGAAATGTGATTATCTAGCTCAGTGGCTTAAAATTACTCTGTGCTTAAAATGTATATCCGCTCGCCGGAGTTTTAACCACTGTGTAAAATACTAGAGTTTGTAGCAAGTTAGTAACTGTTGGCAACAATAATGTTGTTTATATTTTCAATGGGAACGAAAATTTCTTTTCGCGCCTAAATATTAATGACAATAATTTAAGTAGTAACTTTTTCTTCCAATAAAAATATTCGTTTATTATTGTAAAAATGCCGCGGGAAATGATTACTCTTCAACTTGGACAGTGTGGAAATCAAAGTAATATTAATTATTACATTTGTATCAGATAGTAAAAAGCGCGCGCATTTTATAATTTTTTTTAATTTATTCAAATGTGATTTTTATTTTATATTTTTAAAAACTGAGATAAAAATCCAAATATTTGCTTGACTCATATTTTGTTCTAAGCTTTCTGTTTTTAATTTGCAGTTGGATTTGAATTTTGGAAAAAATTATGTGCAGAACACGGAATTAGTCCAGGTATATGATTCAATATGAATTGTTAAAAATTGAACATGTATGTAATTTTTTTTATCACAATTTTGAAAAGTTATTTTGTATTTTAACGAATGACTGTGTTTCAAATGTTTGCTTTTTAACTAGATTCTTTTATTCATTCATTTATTTATTTATTTATTTTCTTCCTTTATCAAATTTTAAAGTAATTAAATAAAAAACATTTTAGAAGGTGTACTAGAAGATTTTGCTACTGAAGGAACTGACAGGAAAGATGTATTTTTCTATCAGGTATGATTGATGCTTTTATATTACTTAAAATTTAAGTTCCTCTGCTTTATAAAACCACCTTTGCCATGTAGGGTCAGTTTTGTCAAGTGTCCAATTTTAAAAACCAGCTGTTCATTCAAAATAAATTCTACGGTTTGTATTAGAATTAGTTCTATGAATAAAATTGAAAATAGGGGTAAATAGAAGTCACACACTTAAGTTTAACACATTTTATGTTAAATTCATTTATAATATCAAAGTATAGTATGTTTTGAAAGAGATTAGTTAGTTCAGTATTTTCCGAGTTGGAAATTTGATCAGCTGATAATCTTTGGTCAGTTGAATGTTGCTGAATATGAAATAAAGGGTTCCAAACGTTTAAGTAAGCATTTCAACCAGGGTTCGTTGATTTAAATCATGATTTAAATCACGATTTAAATCAAGTGATTTAAAAAAAAAAAAATCATTGATTTAAATCAAGTGATTTTTTTCAAAAAAATCATCAAGTTTACAATGTTAGAAAGTGTTGTAAAAATGAAATATGTTGCAATTACAACCACTATTTCAAACAAAACTTCCTAGGCCCATCTGTCTGTGTGCATAACATATTTCATAAGTTTAGAATTAATTACAAATTTTTAAATTTTACCATATTACTCTTATTCTTCAAGCGTCTTAACCGCAAAGCATAATTCATTCAATCATTCAAATTAGAATTCATAATAACCATGAACCATTTTGTGTTCTTTATCTTTAACAATAGTATTTTAGATCAGTTTAATAAATGCCACACAGTAAATAATTCAGAATGATAGTGTTTAAAGCAGCAATTGTTGGAATTTAGAATATGTATCCTTCAAGTTTCATCCATGTCCCCTAATAGCTTAAGGTTTTTCCTCTAAAATACTTTTTTATCATAAAGTTTGCAATACATACATTTGATTAAAACAAAAAGTTTCAGTTTTTAGTAATGGTGTGAGCATATGATTTTACTAAATGGGTAAAAATATTTCAGGCTCTTTCATTTATAAAATAGAAAAATGGTTAAAGTACACTTGATGTAAAAATTAAGTACATACATTGTTACTTTTTTCAGCTTTAAATAGCAAAATAATTCAGATTAAATTTGTTTGCTTTCTCTATACTTATGAGTGTACTTTTATTCCTGGTAGGGTTAAGTTTCATTTGAGCCATGAATTTATATTAAAATTTGTTTATCATTATTATTATTAAAAAATATTTATTGCTGTGAAAAAAGTTAAAGTATGTTTTTGCATATTGATTAACATGCCATATTGTTTCTATGGATTTATCATAATAAATATCCAAAATATATAAGGTATTTTTAAAAAAATCAAAAAAATCCCATTTAAATCAAAAAAATCTGATTTAAATCAAAAAAATCACAAACCCTGATTTCAACTCATACATGCTTTGAAGTGAATAGCTCCAATAGATTAAATTATCTAAAATTTTGATTTTTAAAAGTAGCAGGAGAACAGTACTTAGCCCACTGCTTGGCATTTTTTGTTAAATGCGCCAATATTGAGCAATAATAACGATCAGGAAAAAAATTGCCAAACTCTGCTGTGAGCTAGGCACTTCAACCAGCAACGGTTATGATTTTATTAAGTTGTGATTGTGTAATGGTTTTACATTGATTTAAAACTGTTCAATTTTGATTTCAATAAATGACTGGTTTTATTAAGCAGGGATTTTAGTGGTGTCGGGCTGTATCTTTATTTGTTAATGTGAGATTTTTATCATTACAAGTTTGTTAAAGCATGAGAAAGATTGAAAATTGTTTTTAATATAAGTATTCTTTTATTTTTAAAAATCTTTATTTCATTTAAATTTTAGGCAGATGATGAACATTATATCCCTCGAGCTGTGCTCTTGGATTTGGAACCACGTGTCATTCATACCATCATGAACTCGCCTTATGCAAAATTATATAATCCTGAAAATATCTACTTATCAGAATCTGGTGGTGGAGCAGGAAATAATTGGGCAGTTGGCTATTCTCAGGTACTCTTATTAAGTGTGTTTTCATTTGACTTACGGATTGCAAATTTATTCCATTCCTTAGCAGTTATTTTAACTAGGTACAGTACCGAACCCCAATTCGGAATCCCAAAGTTTGGAAAATCCTAAAATTTGGCACTCTTCCCGAAAATTTCCGATTTTTTTTTTTTTTTTTTTATAATTTAGAAAAATATTAATGTAAGAATCTGTTAAATTAAGAAATGTCAGTAAATTTTGATTCAATTGGAAGCAATTTTGTAGATATATTTATGCTTTATATGAACTAAACTCAGTAAACCCTACTATGTTGAAAAGTGAAAATTCATTTCTTGGGCTCAGTTTAGCATCTTTTTTTCCTATAAAAAAATTATTTTTTCCCTTAAATTCTTAAAAATTTGTTTTTCAAGTTTTATTCCCTGGAAAAAGAAAAAAGAAAGAAAGATAAAGAAACTTACTCTATTTTTTTTCTTTGTGGTCATAAATGGCACCCAGTAACCCTTGCAATTTGTACAAATGGCCTGGCATTTTAGTTTGACTTCTCTGCTAATGTTTTTTTTTTTTTTCTTAGATGTAGCTCTATTTTCTTTTTCATGCAATTGCAGGTGATTCAGTGAAATGGTTAACTACCATGGTGGATATGATTTATTTTTGCCGAATTGTGTGTTGTAATTTGGAGCTGGAGCGTTTTATATAAATCCATGAATAAGTTATTTTTTTGTTTGGTAAAAATATTTTAACACATGGCTTTCTTATATTACCTTTTCCAAAAAAAGTTACTTATTTATGTACCAGTTAAGAAAACAGTGCGATCTGAAGTAAAAATGCGCATATTAGCGTTGTTGTTTTTCGTAAATCCGCCATTTTTGGTCGGGTTCCGAAATCCGGCTTGGCGCCGGTCCTGAGCATGTCGAATTTGGGGTTCGGTACTGTATATAATAATAACACCATGGCAGCACTTTATAACGTTGCTGTGGTAAAGAACTTTGTTAAATTTAAATATGTTTTTTAAAAGATATGTTGGAAAACCAGTTGCATAAGCTTGTGAATTTCATTTAAATCCCCCCCCCCCTTTTTTCCTGTGAATTTCCTTTAGATGAAAATGCTGATTATCCGCCCCTCCCCTCTTGAATTGCATTGAAATTATAAAGAAGGAATAGAAGAAATTATTAGTAAAAATTGTAAAAATGAACCTTTTATAAAATCATGATCGAAAATGAGACATTCTACGAAATTTGCTCATTTACGATCGTTAATTCATTCACTAAGTTTTATTTTCATTATTTTCAAAATATTAATTCCAACTTTTAGGCTGCGTTTAAAACAACGCATTTTCAATATAGTGCAAAACAGTGTCGTTGGGGTGCGTATAGATGCGCAAGAATCTTGAATTTTGCAAGTTACAATAATAACAACATCCAATCTAAAATGAAGATGACCAAAAAAAGTAAAAAAAAAATAGTTGTAGCAAATTCAAGCAACTAAAAAAAATCAAGGATACATTAGGGAAGGGGAATGAATCATTGAAACGAATCTTTTGCACCTGCCTTGGTCACTTAAACTGATGAAAGATGGTTGAATACAGAGCTGTACATTTAGTGAGATCAAAATTTATTCACCACATTTGGGGGGGGGGGGGGGGATTGATTGGAACGAATTTCGGTTACATAAATAGGCGATAGATTAGCCTTTACTTTGGTACTGCTTTAATATAATCGTGGAGGGGTGCAGTGTATAATTGGCACACTTTTCCACTTGTACCGTTTAGCGCCCCTCCTATATATTCATGAATTTCGCAGGGCCCTTATTCGGCATTTTACGATAAAGAAGGAAGTACCAGCCCAATTAGCCAGATCAATTTTAAAAAAACAATTGCTTTACCAATATAAAAGCCACAACTATTATTTCTTTTGTGATAAATCCCTGCTTATTTAGCATATTCCAGTTGCTCTGGCGTAATTCTGAAGTGGGTTCTTGTCTTTTTCAACTGTTATTTCAAGTAGATATTATTGCCGGGGGTCGTACCAAAGGAAATTCAGATCCATTCACGGAATTCCAATTAATTGCAACGGACTCTTCACAAAATTCCATTCAATCAAAACGGACCCTTCATAAAAATCCAAACTACCAAATTGTACTTTTCCCAGCATTATTTATTAAAGAAGTGACAAATAACAATATTTTTTTACTTCATTATATGTTTAAATTTTTAATTTTCCAAAAATTTATTTGATTTTTCACAAAAATGTTTTTAAAATTCTCAAAAAACAGACCCTGTTAAAAATGCTGGATTGATCCCTGATTATGTCATCTACCTTTTCTGAGAACAATATTTCTCTCTGGCATAAAATGTTTATTTACATTCTCTTTGTCTTTGTCTTTTTCTTTTCCTTCCATGAAAAACTTTGGTGATGCAGTGGTTTGTGCATATTTTAGAAATACAAAAATTTTGCACAGTGTTGAATTCTGTCAAGGATTTTTAAGATGGACCTTTCAAAATTGGCAATTGCAGAAATGACCCATTAACAAAATTTCTTCATCATAAAACATTTATTATAGATGTCCTTTTAGGAAAGATGTGCCCTTTACAAAATGTTTCTCCCCTTTCATACTAGAGTTGACCTTATTCAAATGAAAAGGGTTTTGAAATTCCACAAGTTAGGTGTACTAAAACAATGAAATGCTATAAGAGGCGCATGTGCTCTGGTAGAGTCGGCATCTATGCCTCTGGTTTGTCTTTTTTTTTCCGACAATGATTTCCTTGAAACCAAAATATTCCTCAAACACCTCCCTTTCAATCAAGTAAGCCAAACTTGGAGTAATCGTTAATCAGCCATAAACAATTAGATTTTTGTCTAATCATAATTATGATTTTTAAGATCCTTGTAGCTATAATTGAAATGAAAATCACTAAGTTTTGATGTAATTGTCAAGGCCGTAGCCAGAATTTTTTTTTTTTTTGGGGGGGGGGGGGACTGTTTTTGAAACACTAGTGTAGGGGAAAGTTTCAGAGAAGAATATATGCTACATTGCAAAAATTTTTGGGATTTCAGGGGGGAGGGGCCTCAAGCCCGTCGGCCCCCCTCTGGATACGGCCTTGGTAATTGTAATCTGCAAATCTGAATTTATAATCTCATTCTGTATTGCTGATTGCACAAAAAAATCCAGAAAAGTTTATTCATATGTTCAAACATTGTACTTTAAAAAATACAGAAAATGTTGAAACATTTTTTGAAATCACTTCAGGTATGAGAATGGAATCTCTTCCTTGACCTTAAATCACTTTCAAAGCACGACAAATGCTCCTCCTCACCTAGTTGTACGTGACACAATCCCTTTGAGCTGTTACAGACAAAAATTGCCTCAAAACTTTGACAAACATTATTTGACAAATTGTGTGCCCTATTACATTATAACAATTATAGCATCACTGACTTTAAAAACTCTTCTAAGCATGTTGTAATGAAATATTCAGGAAATTAGTTGCTGAAACCAAGATAATACCCTGTTTAATATTGTGTATTTTTTCCTGTAAAATCATTTTTGAAATTGGCAATGAATTTTATCATATTTTGTATATTTGGCTGTGAACCTCACAATACTATTCAGTAGGCCGAAACCTATATTGAATTTCAGTAGAAAGTTAATTGTTTACTGAACAATCAAGTGTAAACAATAATTTTCTTTCATCCCTTTCTTTTTCATACATCACTTTCTACTCATGAAATATCTTGTAAAATTTTCACAATGGGAAAACTATATCAGTAGGACCCATTTTAAAATAACACAGAAAATTAAAACAAAAGGAAGTAGGTTCTTACGGGGTAATTCTTAGTGAAAAAGCAATGAGATCTGAATATCTCCAGAATTTTTATTAAATAACATTACTAAATTTGGCATGGAGCAAGCTAACATAATGTGTTATCTATTGTTGTATTCACTTAGTCAATAATTAATGGACATTTTGTTTAATTGACCTAATTAAGTGACCAATAATTATGCCGGCATCGGGGTAAATATAAGAAAATAGCTAAATACTTTTAAAAAATTTTATATCCACATTTTCTTATGTGCACATAATCCATAATTATTCTTCTATTAGAATAAATAAGTATGTTTTTCCAAAAGGCAATAAATTATCCTTGCAAAATAAATAAATGAAATGGACATTAATACTAATATAGACCTAACAACTAAATGAAATGGACATTAATACTAATATAGACCTATCAACTAAGATCTAGTAATGTTTAGACTTAAATGAATACAAGAAACTTCTGAATTTCTAAAGAATATCAGTGACCAAGAATAACCCCGGCAAACTGGGGTATAAATGGATATACCTATATAACCAATGCATTGAAAAATGGACAAAATATATGCACTGGAGTCAAAAGTTTAGACTATTTTTAGTATAAAACAGTATCAACAAGAATTTTTTCATTTTAAAGAGAGCACTGGCATGGATCTTTAAAAAATTATGATGCTTTGAGACGATCTTTTTTCAAGATGTTTTTGTAGTAGTAAGTAAAACATTTTTCCCCCCAAATTTGCAACAAATTTTTGTACTTTTTAAGTCTTCCATAAGAAAATAGAATGTTTAAGGAGTATTTGCCATATTTCAATTGTTTTGTTATAGCAGTTTATAAAACTAAAAAATGCATGACCATTAATTACCCCAGGAAAAAATGACCAGGAATTACCCCGTATGACCCTACTTTTGCTTTTTATTTTAATACTCATTAAATATTTTAGAATGTTTAAAATTTATATTTAATTAATTTTTCAATTCTACAGGGCCAAGGCTCATATGGTGCTTAAAAAGTACTTAAAATCCCCATTACTTAGGACTCCAAGTAATACAGGCTAATGGCATTTATTCTTTTAAAATTAAATTTTGAGACATGCAAAGAAAAAGTATGTTTTTAGGGGAAATTTTGATAAAGAGAGAGATTTCTGGCTAATCTCTGACAGCTCAGCAATGTATGAAAGCCGTGCAATATACAGCAAGCTGATAAATGGCATCTGTTGATGCATGGTTTCTTGGATCACATGAGAGCTTTCTGTGGTCATTTCAGCATATTGATATAACTTTAGCTTTCTGTATTGTCAGTTTATTTTAACAGCTTTAATTTGTTTCATTTTATAGGGTGAAAAGTTATATGAAGAAGTGTTTGATATAATTGATCGTGAAGCGGATGGAAGTGAAAGTTTAGAAGGTTTTGTGTTATGTCACTCTATAGCTGGAGGAACTGGATCTGGAATGGGATCATATATTTTAGAACGAATAAATGATAGGTAATAATTTAATGTGAAATAAGTCTGCTGAAACCTCACATTTTCTAGAGAATTTCTGAAATGTACTGGCATAGTTTGTTGTACATGAAATATTCATGCATCAGGGTTCGCGCGATTGCGCGATTCCCGCAGTATTTTTTGAAATCCCACTCAAAAAAAGTCCGTCTGCGCGCTGTTCCCGCAACTAGCGGACACGCGTTCAAAACATCGCGAAACGAAACTACTATTCTAAACTGATAATTCAATACAAATTAAATGGAGTTTGTTAATTTTCAACTGCCATCTTATCCTCATTAATAAAAAGAAGAATCTAGGAACCCTATTTATCATATATAATAATATGGGGGAAAGATTGACAACTTCTTCATTCCTTGGGATTATTGAACAATTTAAGCCCTTTGTGGATGCAGACTTATCTTCATTCATTTTATTCACAGATGACAAAATCAAAAAAAAAAAAGAATTGGAAAAAGGGAATTTTCCTTGGTCACAAGGTTACAAAAGAATGCTGGTTTCTAAAATATACTGTTTTCATTGAAAAACATCAATAGATAAAATGACATATGATCAGAAAAAATAAAGGAAATATTAAACTAATTTTTAGGATTTTTTTTTTTTTTTTGTAAAAATCACACATCAAAGAATTTTGGTTAAATAACCAAAATACCAGAGGATCTTTTTCATGCTTCACATTTTATAAAGCACAACGCACCCATTTATGCGATCGCGAATTTTGTGAAGGATCCGTTTTGTGTGAACCTTGTTAACGTTTATTCTTTCTTTGCTGAGCATAGCTTAGATAGTCACCTTTTATTACATAGTTTGTATTGTGTCATGATCGGACAATTTAGTAATATGTCTAAAGACAAAAACAAAAATAGTTCCCACTTAAATTTTAAAAATCCCACTTAAAATTTTGGACAAAGTGGGAAATCCCACCTTGTATTTTTCCCCAGTGTGAACCCTGTGCATTTTCTCTGTTACTTATCAATGGCCACAGACCAGGATCGAGGGGAAATGTTTCTGTTGTATTTATCACTTCATTACACCACTTCATCATTGTCTCTTTTTTTTCTTAGTATTTAACACATTATTATCACATTCACTTTGCATTTCATCATTCTTCATACCTAGCTTCTCATAAGTATTATCATCTGCTTTATTTACTTTGACAGCATACTTCTCCTTAGCTTTTTTGCAGTTAAAAGTTCTTTGTTTCTGATTTTTTTTTTTTTTTTTTTCTTTTTTTAATGAAAAATAACTTTTTGATTTGTCATATTGGATACTATTAAAATCACTGATTAAAGAGATATTACAAGGTTCCCACAGGCTATAAAAAGGCCCTATTTTGAGATTGGTTTGTAGGGGCCTCTCCAAAAACCATATTTAGTAGATGAAAGCCCTAAAAAGTTATCAAAGACCCCTATTTTTTAGCATTTGCTTTAATCATGTAAATAAAAATACACTATAATATACCATGTTTGAATCTCAATTAAACTAATCTTACCTGATAATTCTTTTTTTTTTTCCAAATCTTTTCAGTTTTTTTTTTTGTTGCAAGGCCATGTTACCCATGATTATTTTGAATTTTTATGTTTATCAATTAATTGTATATTTAGTAAATAATGTTCACAAGTTTTTATTTCGTGATAAGCTTTTCAATAATAAGTGAAATTTAAAGAAGCCATTTAAAATTAAAACATTTTTCTAATGCTTATTATTAATAAAAATAGAGCAAATTTAGTCAAAATAATTTAGTTAAATGTGTGGCCTGCAACCTGGCAAAAAGTATCAAAAATTTTGATATTTTGAAGGAAATCATTTGCAATCTTTTCTGTAGTCATTAGATATGTCTGAAAGGGAGAGTATTATATTAACTTTTATCTAAGTATATACCTAATCTATATCTTTTAAAATACATTAGTATGTATTAGTATGTAAAATAGGCTTATATATATCATTTATAAATTGGCCTGAAAAAGGACCTATTTTTAAATCTGCTGGGATAGTGGGAACCTCGTATTAGTTTATCATTCATAACAGCAAAGCAACATAAGCACAGTGTAGTAAGCTTTCAAACCATACACTAAAAAAGATATGAGTGACATAAATATAGTACAGTTACAGTAAGTAAAAAAAGGCTCAAATTGCATGCAGTTAATGATAACATTCATAGCAGTCTGTATCTGTCAGTGATCAAAATATTTGAATCAGACATTAACAATAATTGTCATTATAAATAAACACAATTATAATGTAGATTGAAAAAACTGCTATTTTGGGGCCCTTAAAATTATGGTTCTGATGTCAGCACCATTATTTAATCAAGCCCTGCATCTAAGAAAAATTTGATTTTGTTAAAAATTAAACTAAACAAGATAAAAAAAATAAAAACTTGAATTTTTAATTACCTTGAGAGCTGCAGTTGATGAGCCAAATTTGAAAAAAATGTTAAAATGTGATGTAATATTTTTCTCAGATATTGAACCACTTGATATGAAATGACCCATTGGTGCTATAAATTTTACCATTTCAATAAACAAGACACATTAGAATTATATTTTTCAGTATTGGTTTGAGATATTGGTGAAAAAAGTGGTTTATATAATAGTCTACACATTTGCTGATATTTTCATGAAGTTATCTAATATTTTTATCAGTAAATTCCAAGCTAAAAATTCATTTCAAAATATGTGAACATACCTGGGGCACATGTGAACACTAATACATATATGGTATAAAAGATTACTAAACATGTTTTTAAAGGATAATTTATGCACATTAATACTTACAATGAAAATTCTGAAATTTAATCTTTTTCTTGATTAATGAATCTTAATTAAATATCTTTAACAAACATTATACTGACTCGGTTTCACAGAAAAGAAATGGAAGATGCAGCTCGATGTGTTCCACCTGAAATTGTGGGTGGTGGTCATTTTAGTAGAATATTATCAGTGTTCATCATAGATGAACATCTGTTTCTGGGAAAATAAAGGTTTCATTATTTTGTTTCCTCATGAATTTAACATACGCTCCATCACTTTTCTTTTTTTTTTTTTTTTTTGTAGCAAATTCTGCAAGGACAAAATCATTCGCAGCTAAATTTTTTGGTGTAATGTTAACTTCTGTACCAATACCTTGCGAATTACTTTTATCCAAACTTTAGTCGGAATCAGAGTCACTATGACTTTTCTTTTTTCAACAACTTTGCAAGTTCTTTCTTTTCTTTGAAGCTTTATTTTTTAATATCAACTTTTACCTATTAGATATAAAAATTTCAACTAATCAAACTTTAAGTATTCAATATTAAAATTACTAAAAGTTCCTTATGGGGCACTTGTGGACTGTTCACATCTGCCCCTATATAATGTGTTCACATGTGCCCCTTATATCAACTTAAGCATAAGTTCATTTAAAAAAAAGATATTTTTTTCATGAAATATTGAAATAACACTTCATAAAAACTTACTTCATAAATGACACTTTAAGATGAAATGTTGAATTCCCATTAAAAAAAACTATGTAGAATGTGTTTTTACACCAAGAACTGGAACGTATGTTTTTACTTTTGCTTTCCAAATCAGATGGTGTTATAGTAACTTAAAAACAGAATGCCTCAGAGCTTTGAAATTTCAGGCTGGAGATAGTATTTATGATGCCATCTACATTTTTTTTTCCAGATTTTTTCCTTCATATTAACTGGGTGAAATATGGTTTGTTCACATGTGCCCCCCTCTCCCCTACCTTTATCTGATTAGCTTGATGACAGGATTTTGTAGAACTTGAATTGCAAATGTTTGCTTTATTTTTCTAAAATAGTCTCCAGACATCAGAGATGTTCCCAATAATAAATTTACTTCATGGTTGTCTTGATTTTGTGCTTTATTTACATTGCATTTAAGCTTTTGATTTGCAGCATAAAAAGTATTCTGTTTTTTTTTTCTTTTTCTTTTTGACATTATAAACAAATATTATAGTTTGTGAAATGTACTGTTTATCCTCAGAGGCAACATGTTTCTTTGTGAACTCTGGACATGCCATTTCTTGCCTTATACTTAGAGGTGGTTGACGTTTCATTCTTATGTAATTTTGGGGTTAGGCTTTTTGATAGCATATTGTATTACAGTTCAGATGATGCAGGCTTTTTCATAGCATATTGTGTACAGTTTTGCTGATCCAAAAAAGCTGTGAAGAGTTTTTTTTTTTTTTTTTTTTTTTGCATTCCTAAACTATCAGCTATCATTTGTGCTGGAGTCAATGCATAAGAACATCCTTTACTTTTTTACTCGTGCAATTATCACTATCAGTAAAAAAAATACGTAATGTAAAAGTATAGAAATATTACTTTTCCGCATCATCATACAGTATGTCAAGTTTACTGTGTTCAGGTTTGAAGATAATTAATGTGTAATTTGTTATTCTGTTTTAGTTCAGCATTTGAATATAATAATTATCTTGTTAGTAGCTTTTTAGCACTGAATTTAAGTTAATACAGTGAAACCTGTAAGTTGACCACTTACGGTACAGCACTTTAGTGGTCAGCTTACGAAGGTCATCAACTTTACAGGTTTTATTGTATATCTTAACATGTAATTAAAATTTATATAACTTGTATAAATTAAAAAAAAATTCTGTTCTTTGCCCAAAATTAATATCTTAGATTCAGCCTGAAAAAATGCTTAAATAGTTTTACTCTTACAATTTTCAGTTGTGTATAAGCCCAATAATATTCATCATTTAGAAGTTTTGAAATGTTTTTATATAAAATTTTGCATTTTTATTCATCTGATGTGAAGAAAAATTTGTTTAAATGACAATAGGAAACTCTCTCTTTTAATTTGTAAATTATAATTTTAGGTTTCCAAAAAAGCTCATACAAACATACTCGGTATTTCCTAATCAAGATGAAATCAGCGATGTAGTTGTTCAACCTTACAACTCTCTCCTGACCCTTAAAAGATTAACGCAGAATGCTGATTGTGTGGTGGTGTTGGATAATACAGCACTGAATAGGATAGCAGTTGAAAGACTTCGCATATCCAATCCTAGTTTTTCTCAAATAAATGCTTTAGTAAGAATTTATGATGTTAATGTCATTCTGCCATACTTGATGTGTTATGATTATAATTGCCATGATTCTTCTCTGTTTTGTATGTGTGTGTGTGTATTCTGTTGCAAAAAATATGTGCACCTCATCTTGCAAGATAATGATGGGACTGAGGATAAAGGAACCCTCAGTGATTGTGATTCTTTCTGTTGACATTTACCCACTTGTAGACAAGTAATACAAAGTAATGGTCAATTCAGGTGAAATCGCAGGCCAGGTTGCTCAACGTTTAAACGGGATGAAGAGAATGACACCTTGTGTGAAACAAACGATGATATTGAAAATAGCATGCCAACGAAAGATTGGGAACGACTTGCAGAAATAATAAATCTGATAGAAATGGAATTCATAGACTTTTTGGATATGGATGAGGAAGTTGCAGTGGGAAGACTAGAATGTTATTTTGTAATTTCTGAAAACAATGAGGATTAACAGATTTACAAGACTCTGGAAAAACCCATGAACAAAGAAGCTGTATTAGCTGAGGATGTTTTGAGAAGGTTTTTTGAATCGTGTCCGAATATGATACCAGAAACCTTCAGAGCCCTTTCTCATATAAAAAGTTGTGGCATCCAAAAAAGATTCAAATTTAAAGCAACCCATCATAGATTTATTTTTTAAATGATGGAATATGTGTAAGTAAATGCTTGACTTATGTAATAAAGAGGTCTCAAGATACAGAGGTTGTTAAAGTTTGCTTGCCCCTCTGCACTCTTGATGTCTAAATCTTGCAGTTCTGTCTGGGAGACATTGAAAATAAAGGCCCCTTTCATCAGAATTGAACACATCTCTGGGCTTATAATCTTTTGTGAGGGAAGGAATCTCTTTTATCCAGTCTCCACAAGCACTTTTGGGCTCTGAAACACTTTCACCACAAACTTTTTGAAAAACAATGTCATATCTGCTTTTAAAGCTGTCAGCCACCCGTTGCTGCCTTTAAATGCTTCTGATCAAGTTCTTTAGAAAAGTTTTTTGCTTTTCTTTGCAGCATCAGTCTGCTGATTGGGATCTTGGATCTTTGCATTGGGTCACTGGCGTAGATAAGGGGGTAGTTTTGGGGATAAAACCCCCCTGAAATGGTAAAGATTATCTAGAATGTGACCAATTTTTTTTGTAAAACTGAAATTAGCTCATTTCTTCCAAATACCCCCCCCCCCCCCCCGAAATCCGGGTCTAGCTACGCAATTGCATTGGGTGAACCATTTTAAGACGCATTCATCCATTTTCGTCCACATACATTTTTGCAGTTTTTGTTCGACTGAAATTTTTTGTCCACCAACTCTGTTTTTAACTATGGTGGAAAGAATGCTAGCAGGAATGCCAAACTTGGCTGCAACTTGAACTTTTGCCCAAAAATTCTAACATTTTCATTTTTTCATCAATCAAAAGAACATTCAGCTCTCTTTCCGTGCCTATCATCTCTTACGAATCAATTTGAAACAAAACCAGATAGCAGAGTGAAATGATCTTTTTGTCATGTCCTCTGAACATGAAACTGAAAAGCTCGTCCCATTTGTCAAACCTGCCAATTCACCCCCCAGAATGCATATTTTCCTGATATCCACTGTCTCCTCTGCCTTGGAGCATAATGAGACTGTTACTGAGTGAAAGAAAGCTTTTTTTTTTTCTTTTTTGCTGCTGTAAAGGTCACTTGGCTTCGAATTCAAAAATGACAGCAAAACCGGTATTTGAGATATAGATGTTTTTTTTTTTGGGGGGGGGGGGGGATATCCAGATAAACATGGAAAATTCAATGAATTTAGGGTACAAATGCAGGGAAAATATAAAATTTTGAAACAGACAGGTTTGACGGTTATAAGCATCAACTTAATTGCAGAATATGCTTTTAATGTTCTGAAATATTTTGTAATCAATGACATTAGTTGAAAAATACCCGGAAAGCTGAAAATGTTATGTGAAGCTAAGAATTGTGAAACATATGGAGCGTATGACATGTCTATTTTTAAGTATGTTGAAGTCTGAAATTCAATATGTAAAGCAGCCAAAGCCTCGGCCATTAGCTGGCCAAAGCTTCCATATTTGGCGCTTTGGCAAAACTGTGCTTTGTGCCATCAGAAGTATGTGCATGTATTTCGTAATACTTTCTTATATTCATGAACAAATGAAATCGTTACATTGTAAGATGTAATTGTTAAATAAAACAGACCACAGGCAATAGAAGAGGTACTAACAGTGTGCTGCATTTTAAAAATGTTATTCATAAAATCATATTTAATTTGGTGTGGAAATTTTTTCCAAACATCTTTTTTTTTATCAGCATCTGAAATGATTAGATTATTGAAGAGCTTAGTGAATGAGTTTGTTGTTGTCTCCTTTAATAGTAGCATATTTAATTGGTATGGTGAACAAGACCTAAGTTAAAGCACTGTTGGAAAGGACTATTAGCACCTTAACAAAAAAAAATGCAGAAAAAAAATCTATGCTATAACTTTATGTCAACACTTTTAATTATAGGGAAAATGCTGAATATGTGAAGTAAACAAGAACAAAAATAAAAGCAAGCTAAGAACTTTAATGCTGATTTCCTCATATTCATTATTTTTTACATAAGATCTTCCCTCACTGAGCTCTTCAATAAATTTGTCTCTATATTCCTTGAGTAACAGTATGTATATTTTTAGGTTTCTACTATAATGTCAGTTAGCACAGCAACGTTGCGCTATCCTAGCTACATGAATAATGATTTGATAGGACTTATTTCTCCTTTAATTCCTATGCCAAGACTGCATTTCTTGATGACTGGTTATACACCATTGACAACTGATCAAGAAGTATGTATTTTGTCTATGAACTTTAAAAAAAATAACTTAATGTATGGGTTTCCCGGAGATTGTTCATTAGTTGACTTAATCCCCTTTTGACACCACGCGAACCCCTGCATTAGGAGATGTTAAAAAGCTTATATTCTGGTAGAACTTCTTACAAACTCATTGGATTTCAATGAAAATGGCAATTATTTCAAATAACAGGTTGTCATACACACAATCGTTAAATCAAAAGGAATATATAATAATTTGTCTCAAAATTAAAAATATCAAAATTCAAGATTTACTTAAATAAAGTAAAATAAAGGAAAAAATGTATCTTTTAAAAGTTTTTTTAGCCAGCTTTTAAAAAAGCTCATTCTTTCACATAAAAGCAAACTGAATTATAAAAATGAATTCTTGCTTTTTTGGTGTTCATTTCTCTATCATCCGACAGCAATGTTGCAGACGCGTTATAGAGTGTTAAATGTGCAAAAATCGGAGGTGGGGATGCAAAAAAAAAAATGAATTTATTAAAATATATAAAAATCAATCTGCAAAAATGTTTTTTGCGTGTCCTTGACCCGTATTTTTCTTTCAGCTTTTTTTACATGAAGAGCGAGTGGGGAGACGGGTGCTGCTCCCATTGTCGCCTGTTTCCTCCCCTGCTGTACTTTCCCGTTGCCACGGTTTACGTGAGGAGACAGGTGGCTCTGGAACTGATTTCTACAGAACAATATGAAGATTCAATGCCTAAAGATTTCTTTAAGGACTTTAAGGATATAATCAACCTATTGTTTGATAAGTTTAGAAAAATGAGTGTTTAAAATATACTCTGGCATGAAAAGCTTTCGTTTTTGCAATTGCAAATTTTTGTAAAGGGTTCGTTTTTGCAATTATGATTTTTGCTTAGCTTTTATTTTGAATCAATAAATTTTTCCTATTTAATTCGTTATAGCCTTATTGCATTAGCTATTTAAAAGAAAGAGTGCTACTGCCCATGTAATCAACATTGCGGAGAATTCGCGAGTTTGGCATTCGGCCAAAAATTAATCACTTGGTTTTTGATTTTTAAATATGGGATTTTGGTTTTAGTTCTTACATTGGAAAAATTTCTTGTCATAAAAGGTTTATTTTGCATTATATCTTTAAAACCATGATATGATGCTATTTTTTGGATAGGGGCCCCCTTTTTGGAAAAAGGGACCCGGAAATTAAAAAGTCCTGCATCCCAACGACCAGTAATTTCCAGAGTCTAGCAGCATCACTGATCTGATAGAATTTCTGTTTTCAATAGACATAGTTGCATTGTCATTACGGTCACAATAGTTTACTATTTAATGTTTATTTTTTGAATTCATGTTGAACCTTATCTTGTTCCTTTGAGCATGTGCTCATTTTCACCTCTTATAAAAGCTGACTTGCTTTTAATTTAGTTGCTTTAATGGTGTACCAATCATAATTACTACAATGTTATTTTAAGAGCACTAAAAGAATTAAAAAGTTTTATTTTCTCTTAAACAGTGTAAATTAAAAAGTGAATCTTTTCTTAGGTTGCTAGTGTACGCAAAACTACTGTTTTAGATGTCATGCGACGACTCTTGCAGCCAAAAAACATGATGGTATCTACTGCTTATGATAGAAATTCTCATCATTGTTACATTAGCATTTTAAACATAATTCAGGGAGAAGTAGATCCTACTCAGGTTAGTAAAAAAATTCTACCATTTGTTTTAAAGTTTTAATAAATTTAATCTATTCAGTATTATGATTTTACTGTTTGTCATTTTATAACATTCATAACATTTCATCACAAAATAATATGGACAGTGAAAGCAAAATGGCAGCAGAAGAGAAAATTGTAATTCTACCTTTGAACAATATTAAAACTGATTTTAATATTAAATGAAGAATTGCATGATTTATGTCCAAAATTTAAAAAAAAAAAAAAAAAAAAAAAAACAAGCATTTTTGAAGGAAAAGCTACTTAGAAAATGCTGTTAATATCAAACCTTAAATTATATTTTGTAGCTTCACAAAAGTTTAATGAGAATACGAGAAAGGAAATTAGCCCAGTTCATACCTTGGGGACCTTCCAGCATTCAAGTAGCTCTCTCGCGCAAGTCTCCATACATTCAAACAGCACATCGTGTCAGTGGACTCATGTTGGCAAATCACACAAGCATTTCATCAGTAAGTCATTATTTACTTGCTTTAATTTTTTTTTTGTAATTAAGTTGTTTCGAGGTAAGTAAAATTTAAAAATGTTTTTAAGATGCAATTAACTTGCGCTATTAAAAATTTTTGTATATGGGTCGTTCTAATTTTATTTGCATATTTTGGTTTTATGAGTAGTAATTTTTTTTCTTTTCATTTTTGTCACAAAATTGCATAATGAAGCAACAAAAGATTTAAAGATAAGTAAGAAACTGATAACAAAGCTTAATTACTTGAATAATAAATTATTATTAAGTTAATTGGTTACAGAGCTTAACTTAATAATAATTTTTTATTCGAGCTAGTAAACCTGTTGAAAAAATGCGTAGAGATGATACTTTGTTGCTTCTTATTTGATGGAATGATGCAATTAAATAATATATAGTTGACCCAACTCTTGTTATAATGATGCCATCCAGACATCCATGTGTGGATTGTTATTTCAACTGATCTCGGTATCAAATGGTTGCTTTATCAAATGAAGCAATAATAATGTGCAAATAGGATTGGCTCTTTTTAAATTTTATTAAAACTACTTTACAATGACACATAAGATGTTAAATGTATGAAATTTTCTGTCTCAAATAAAAGTTGTAAATTGAAAACAAGTCAAAATAATAATTAATGAGATAAGATGTACTCTTCTTTAAGGTTGATGAAAATAATCATTTCATGTGACAATTGTAAATAGTTGTACTATTAATTCATTGTAAAATATAAATTATGCAATAAGTGTTGTCATTTGTGAAAGAATTAAAATTTTAAACAAACTAAAATAGAAAAAAAGAAAGAAAGATTTGAACTATTGAAGTTGAGAAGAAGAAACCCCATTTATAAAAAAGTTTTTTTTTTTTTTTAATTTTTTTAGTCAAAACTTTTGCTTTTCTTGGGGGCCAGATAAATACAATAACCCCTGCCTTTTATACGTTGAAAGCATTCTGAATTTGAAGAGTGGGAAGATCTGTACTCTGTGGGTGATTCTGATCCGAAATTCTCTGACATTTCCAAAAATTCGAGAACCTGTTC
Organism: Octonoba sinensis; assembly: GCA_038502835.1. Taxonomy (NCBI): domain Eukaryota; kingdom Metazoa; phylum Arthropoda; class Arachnida; order Araneae; family Uloboridae; genus Octonoba; species Octonoba sinensis. Next base: position 72,187,087 of record CM076604.1, read on the forward strand.
CGGGGGGGGGGGGGGGATATAAAATTATTTTTTATAAATTTGGTTTCACGAAAAATTTTCAGTTCATTAATCTTAAGGGGAATCGCAACAGGCCTCCGGCAATCTTCGTCTCCCATGTTATCTCTACGGAGCGGGTTTTCCACATCTCCTGAGTTTATTTTTTGGAGTATCCTCATGTGGTTTTTTGCATATGAAGCACCAAGGAGAGCTTTTTATCTTTGTCTTTCGAATTTTGAAGTAAGGAGTAAAACTTTTTCAGAAATGAGAAAAATACTTTCGTTGCTAACTTTAAAACACTCTCAAATACGTCTTAATCAAAATATTTAAAAAAATGAAAGTAATAGACAAAATTTACACTGTTTAGCGTCTGAATCCACAAACAGAAGTTCATTTCGTCCAATATTTTAGCTGGAATCTTTAAAACAAAAACAGTGGATTTATCGCAAAAAATTGAGAATTTATTCACTGCTTTGCCGCACCCTCTGGAAAACAGGGAAATTTAGACGGAAAAAGGGAAGAGTTTCAGAATGAGGCATCAATCAACTGTCATCCTTTAGGCAAAAAGTGATTAACGGTTGATGTACTTGAGTTTACTGTTTGAGCGGGAGTTTCCCCGGGGTTTTCAGGCAAGGGACCCAAGACGGTTTTATTTTGCTTCCTTCTTGGCCTTTTGAGCGAAAGGATCTAGAATTGAAATAAATGTTGAGCCAGCGTTTTCCGTAACATATTTTAACCCATAGTTTTTTAATGTCTTAGTTATTGAAATTTGTTGTATGTAATGGCAGAATCAATATATAAAAGTAGAAGCTTTAAAATTTTACTTTGCTTAAATAAAATAGGTTTTTAAGCATTCCATTTAGAAAGAGCCCTACAAAAATATAAAAAAGTATTTTATGCATTTTCGATGTAATATGAGAAATATAAATACAATAAATGAGTAAAATAACGGGTGGAAGAAAATTCGATTTAAAGTTCCTATAATTTTTAAGTTAATCATACTTTTTAAATGCTTTGTATAAAACATTTTTAACAACAATAATTTTCAAAAAGAGAAATGGTGTGTTTTAAGAGGATACGACAATTTTTAAGAGATACAACAATACTGTAATTTGACTAGTTAGTTGGAAAAACGAAATATTCGAAACCCGAATATTAATTACGATTAAAAATATTTACAAAAAAAAGGGGGGGGGGATTGCACCTGACTGATTTTATGTTACAAGCTCATTGATAATACACAAAGTTTAAAAAAAACTCTTATGACATTTTTATTTATGGAATTGTTTAACGTTCTAAATGGAATATTCATTTGTTTTTCGATTGACAAGTGAGTTTTATTTATTCATATTCATTTTTATTTATTTGAAGCAAAGTAAGGACGGGAACACACTTGGCGTTTTTTTCCGATCAGAGTTTTTACTGTCGCCGTCGTATCAGTAGTGGCGTAGCTAAAAAAAGGTCTATAATATTCATTATAACTTGACAAAAATACGAATCAATATACCTAACCCTACCTGAAAAAAATATATATATATCTTCCAAAACCACGTTAAAAGCAAAACGCAAGGTACTTACATAATAATAATGGCCACAAATACAATAATTTCAAATGATGCATTTTTACCAAACAATTCGAAAATACAACGAAAAATAAACTATTTTTATCTAAAGTTATTGAGGCTGCAATTTTTTTTCTGCTATTTTTCAGTAAATTTAGCTATTTTGAGATTTTTTTTAGCATGCAACTCTTAGGTCTTAGTAAAGGCGGCCACCCCAAAGCCCAAAATGTCTTGGTGGTGTACCGGTCGATCGCGATTAATTTATTGCCCATCCCTGCTAAAAGCTAAAAGCCCTCTAAAAAGCTAAGGAGCAAACGATGTTACCCCTAAAATTCCACAAATCCTCTGAAAACACTCCCCCCGTAAAAATTTCAATGGCAGAGTCTGCCCCATGCTTCCCCCCCCCCCCCCCCCCTCCGAGCGATGGCGGCATCACCGTAAAAAGCTACGGATACAAAACGATGCCCCCTAAAAATCTGCCAACCTCCTGAAATTTCAATGGCATAGTCACCTCGAGGCCCCCCCCCCCTCCCCCGATAGGCATATGATGCATCATAACATACAGTAAAATAGGTTCCGTTATTTTTCATCTATGGTTTTGACAGAGAAAACCTTCGTCCAGCAGCAATATATTGGGATGGGACGAAAAAACCCTATTTTTGTTTTCCAAGTCTAAATCATGACCCACTCTATACTATACATTAAGTTTCTCATTATTTTGAACCATTATCAGTCCACTGAGTTCACTACACCTCAAGATCTTCTCTTGCAAAGACGCTCTCAACGGCTTGTGGCCCCCTTGTATGTACCAAATCTTGTCGTGGCCTCGAGTTTATGCATATGTTACCGTTAAAGTATGAAATCCGTTATTGTATAGAATACCTAGTTATTCCTTGAAATAACTGATCTTGTCCGTAAAGTGTAAAACTCTCTTGTATTTCATGATTTAACTAGTTATTTCATAGAATAACGATCGTTATTTCATAGAATAACGATCTGCAGCCCGTTAAAGTGTAAAATAATCTATATCATATATCTCGCACGACAAAAACAATTACCTTCCACCCCTACTGCATTACAAGTTTAGATACTGGTCGGGGATTTAAAAAATGTTCGTGTAAGCCCCAGTGTGTCAGCAAAAAATGTTTTTGTTTTAGAAATAAATTTCTTTATAATTCCAAGTGTCATTTTAGTAATCCTTGTTGTAACAAATGATTTTATGGTACGTTTCCATAAATACTATTTATCCGCTGCATAAATCAGATAAATTGCATCTTTTTCATTTTAATTGTCTATCATTAGTTTATTTATGGAATACCTAGTTATTTCGATTTAGATAAATTGTTTATTTTACACTTTAACTGTCTCTCGTTAGTTAATTTATAGAATACCTAGTTATTTCATAGAATAACTAGTTAAAGTGTCAAATTAATAACATATTACACACTTTAACGGACACAATCAGTTATTTCATGGAAGAATAACTAGGTATTCTATGAAATAACTGCATTATATACTTTAACGTTAACACATATACTAGTAAACTTGGCGGTCATAGGAAATGGCCGCTGTTCTAGGTATTATAAATTGTAATTAAAATGATTTGTGCAAAGGTGTCTGCTAATTCAAACTGAATTACCCAGGTCAGACGCCCCTTCACATACTGCCCCACACTACTTTATACGTATTTACTCCATAATCAAATTATTTTTGAAAATTATACATTTACCATCGAAAGCACTTATTGAAAATTTTATTATGCTTTTCAAAACAAAAGTTTTAATGAAACTGGGAAAATGAGCACTGCCACTCTAATAAGAAAAATTTAAAAAGCGCAGACGATTAATAAATAAATTAAAAATAACGAAAGGATTAAATTAAATTCGCGTATACATTAATTTTTAGCGGAGATTGAAAATACAGCGGAGCCTCACTCAATATGCTAGATGAACGTTTTGATTATTATTAATATATTTGCTACATTTGTTACAATAACAATGGCATTGATTTGTTTGATCACACGGCAACTGTAATTATATGGTTGGAAACGACGGCAAAACAATGCAAAAATAAAATAAAACGGATAAAAAAAAGCATTGAAAGATTTTAAAAAAAATAATTAAAAAAAACTAATTGAGTCGCAACTTTCATTTTTGCAGCGATGAGTTTCTCGGGTTGTAAACATTAACCGTGCTGAATGTGGTCCCGATCTGTAAAACGGCCTGGGATTCTATCGCGGACAGACAGACAGACAGAATAAGCCGCTTATATATAAGAAGATAAATTAATTTATTTATTTGTGTTTAAGCTAGTTTGTGTGGTCCCGGGTCCCGAGTTCCCACTTGTATGTGCACATAAAAAAGAATAAAAAATATTCGAACGATAAAACAGTCTTACGGTCTAACTATAAAACTAATAATGATGGGGGGGGGGGGATTAAAATTGCAAAACATTTGAATTCTAAGAATCTGAGGAATAATAATAATAAAATTAATAATTATAAAAATACACAGAGGGAAGTAGATGAGAGGAAAGGAGTAGACAGGTTTTTCCAAAATGTGAAAAGCTTTTTGAATATAAATTTCGGAAGGAAAAAAAAAGTAGGTACTGTTGTGTACTTTTATAAAAGTACGCAACAGTTCATTCAAGTATACTTGAATGAAAACAAATATGCGCGCGAAATTCTGGTATTACACTCAATGTAATACTCAACTTTATAAACTTTTCTTTTTTATTATGATTTAATTACTATTGATTTAATAACTACCTAAGTATTCAACTGATATGCGGTATAATCGAGTACAGTAAACATACTCTTATTTTCAGGGAAAAATGCAAACTGTCATATGTAGACTTGTAATAGATTTGGTCAAAATAATATGCAATATTTTGCCATTGTGTGAAATATTTTATCAGTAGGAAATAGTTGTACCATGGTCTCCTTTCCGAGACTCGTGAATCTCCGACTTTACTATTTTCTCCTGCGGCCCCTCAGATTTGTTCTGTGTCCCTCAAGGTGGCCACATGGCTCATGTAAAACCCTGCTCTAGCATTTTCCAAGCACTACAATCTACTGCAGTGATGAAGAAAAAAAAAGGAAAGTATGGAGAGGCTTGTGTTAGAATCAAAAGACTTTTAATAGAATAATAGTTAGACGCCCTGCCCTATTCGCATTAGATGCGAAAATAAAAAATGAGGAAGGGAATGTTGTTACATACAGCATTTTGATTACAGGGATAGTTGTCAAGGTGGTTTGAGGAAGAGCCAGAACTCCCCCCACCGCCCTCCACACACACACTGGACGCGATCATTTTTTTTTCTTTTCACGGTCAGAGTGGGCTTGTTTGTGTGGACAATAATTTCAGCCGTTTTTTAACATCACAAAAGATATTCTAATATATGTTTTATGTCTTGAATGTCCAAAAATTAAAAAAAAAAAAGTAGCCTTGAATCCCCCATCTCTCTCTAACATCATCAATGGACGTTAAAAATTGCGAATTTTCGAACCGAATTTAGAAAAAAATTCTGCGGAAGATTACATGAACCCATCTGTTTTTGGTGTCACCAAGGAAAGTCTAATATGCGTTTTTAAAATTTCAATTTCAAAAAATTTCTGGGGGGAAGGGGGGATCTCCTTCCCCCAAAGCCATTTCCGTCCCCTCAAATCCTTGAAAATCATCAAAATTGTAGTTTTAGAACTTCATATTAGAAAATTTTTAACTGTCTTTTAACATCACCAGAGATTGCCTTATGTGAGTTTTATGACTTGAATTTCAAAACATTTCTGAAAAATAGCCTTGAATCCCTCCTTGGTCTAACAGTATCAATGGATGTCATTGCGAATTTCCGGGAAGGAGCCCTGAATTCTGCAAATTTTTTATTCGATGTCACCAAAGAGAGACCACCCCTAGTTGTCCCCCTAACGGCGTCAATGATAGTCTAAAATTGCGATTTTTGAATTTAATTTTCTAAATTTTTCGGGGTAGATTCCCAGGACTCCCCTCTATTTATGCTATAATATTATACTTATGATCACGTTTATTTTGATAATTTGTGAATTCTCTTTTTTCCGCATATATAACGCAATCCTCCCGAATTGTTTGATCATATTCTAACAATGAGCCCTTTCTATATCAGAAGCTGGACTCGCTCATATTACATGTATACGTATACATATATATATCAATATTAAAATGATAAATTATTTATAATAACTATATATGCGATATATAGGGGCCGTTCATAAATGATGTTACGCTTTTCCCCCATATATTTGACCTCCCTCCCCCCCCCTTTATCACAATATGTCACACTTCAGCTGACTCCCCGCCCCTCCCCTTTGTCACACGTCACGCTATGTTGGATAATGCAGAATGTCACACTTCTTGTTACCTCCTCCCCTTGTTACACTTTGTCCCAAGTTCACAAACCCCCCTCCCCCCCTCGAAGCGTGATATCATTTATGAATGATCCCATACATGCTCATATATCATATACATATGTATACGTTTATAAAAACAATAAAGGGGCCACCAAACTCATAGTCCCCCTTGATTTTTGACGGCCAACATTTAGAGTAGATATATCATAGCAATTTTGTAATTCAGTATACTTGCTCTTTGCGTCTAATCTGAAATTAAGATTTTCGGATGGTTTTTCTATTCTTGTTCTTTGTTATAAACACATTTTTATAGTTTGGTAATCACACTACTATGAAAAATCACTTTCTATGCATGAACTCTGTCCGTCAGTGTAAGGTCAAATTTGCACTTAATGTCCCACACCAACAAGCGAATGAGAACAGCAGAAGTAAAAAAGAAAGTTGAACACTAAAAAAAAAAAAATCTTCTAAATGATTATGTCCATACAAGACATCCCCCCAAGTGGGATGGCGTACCTTCGCCTCAAAAAGAATCCCCTCTCCTTCCTAAAAATGCCAATGGCGCAGTCGTTCAGTTGACACAGCAAGTTGCAATTTCGTTCAGTTGAAAGTTATTAAACTAAATTTCCTAACATTTAATGAATACGATTTTCATTTGTTTGTAATTTAATAAATTAAATATCGCAATTTCTTTAAACAGAAACTTGCAGAAATTCATTGCAATAAAATTTGTTTAAGCACATCTGCTTAACGCATACGTTAATTGAATTAATAAAAATGCATATTCATTTCATCCCATGATGTACTACTGCAGGGTTTTATTACCTTGTTAAAATTAATATGAACCGGTTGAGAATAATATTCTACATCTACATTAAGAGGTAGGAGTGGAATTTTAAAGAATTTTAGACATTAATTTAAGTTCAAGTTTATAATAAAGATAATTGAAAAACATTGAAAGCAACTAACATGGCAAACGAACAAGAAAACTAGGCACCGCTACGGTTTCGCATCTTGTAATAAGACACATATTTCCTTTGAAACATTTTAACAAAAAATCAGAACAAGATGTCACATTTTTGAAGATTCTAAACAGGGGTCGGCGCGAGTCACTTTTTTCACTAAAAGTCACTTTTTTTTGCATTGGTCACTTTTTTAAAAATTGGTCACTATTTTCACTTTTTTGCCCTTTCTCTGGCAGAGCAACCAAAAAAAGTTACTTTTTCTGTCTATGAGTTAAGAAAACATTGCAATTTTGCATAAAAATACGTGTGCCAGGGTTGAAGCTTCCGCGTTTCCGCCATTTTTGGTCCTGTAAGTCCGCCATGTTTGGTCGTATTTTGAAATTCGGCGTGGCGCCGGCCCCGAGTGTGCCGAAGTTAAGGTTTGATATTGCAGTGTGGTGCAACCAGAAGGTGAGGCCTAGAGGGCCCGTGAACTCTCCCCCCCCCCCCCCATCTAGAATGATAATTTTAATTGTTTTTAACTTTTTTTTACTCAAAAAGAGCAAATCCTAAGAAAATTAAGCGATATTTAAATTAGAATAGAAACTAAAAAATTTTAGCAGTTGCAGATTATATCACTCAGAAAATTATCTTAATTTCTCTTTTCTTCCCCCCCCCCCCCCCCCACTCCAGAACTAAATCACAATCACAAAAGAAAATTTTTCGAGGGGATTTCTCAACAAAAAGACAATACGCAATTTTGAGAAGATAAAGTTAAATTTTTGTCAAGAATTCATTAAATAATGATGCAGGGGAGGGGGAAATCTAAATTCTTAAAAAAAAAAACTTTAGATCTGAAAAATTCTTAGCAGTTGCATATTATATATATTGCTCAGAAAATTACATTATGACCTCTTTTTTTTTATTTCCATCCCTCCCCCGCCCCAAAGAAAAGGGAATTGCACAAAGTTCAGGTAAGAAAAAAAATAGTGCACCCCTCCCCCCTGTGAAGAATTTTTCTGATTGTGCCACTCATACTGTCATTATGTATGACAGTTATACCGTGTAACTAAAATTATAAAATCAGGGAATTTTTTGGAGCTCAATCAGGGAATTTTTCTTGGATTTTGTTCCTACCATGAAATTACAAAATCAGTATCGAATAATCAACCGGTTTGTTTCCTACAATGATACAGAAGATTAACACAATAATTTCAGTCTGAATAATTTTGATAAAATATCAAATTTAGCTTTATTTCAAGTGGAATTTTCTAATCTTTAAACAAGTATAAAAAATATTTTAAAACGAGCATTTGAAAAATAAATTTTGTTCAATGTTGAACATAAATTAAAATTTGAAATTTCTGCTTTTGATTTGAATAAATATTTATTCATTTATATTTTTAAATAAGTAACAATTTGAGAAAGAAATTAATTAAAAGAAATAACTTTTGTCTCCCTCACTCTTAGCCGTTTATGGGCTTTGAAAAAGGCATTTATGGAGATTGTTACAGGTATAAAAATTCGTATTTTTGAATAGGCTATGAATTTTTTATTTTTTTTTAAGTTGGGTAAAAGCTCTATTTATTCAGGTTTAGTTTTCAAAAGATGTCGAAACTGCTCTTTTTCAAGTTATATTTAGTTTAAATGAAAAAACACACACACAAGTTTACATTTTAATGGTCACTATTTTGGTCACTTTTTTTAAAGCTGTGGTCACTTTTTTCACTATTTTGAACACTCCAAAGTGTGCCGAGCCCTGTCTAAACGACAGTCTGTAATTGTACGCTAGTGGAGGGAGATAATGAAGAACGCCCCAGAGGAAAGAAACGTTGAGGGTGAGAAGAGGGAAACAAGGGAGTGTGTGTGGGGAAAACCAAAACAGGAAATTTAAACCAAAACAAAAAAATCCCCAAATTAGCTTTTGATTGCAGCGCCATCTAAATGTCAGAATTCGCTACATCGGGAGCTTTCAATTCCCCTTAAGATTTTTTTGACGAATAGTATATTCTTTTCTCTCTACGTTCAAGAAGCAAAATATTTTGTAGTTGTTTTAAAAACTTTCAATACAGTATCATTTCTGGGGAAAAATGGACTTCCATATTAGGCTTTCTATTTTATTACTTGGAGATTATTCTTTAGCTTTATATTTTTTATATGTATAAATGTATTTATATTTACATATGTATTGTGCATTGGGGGAGGGGCCTGATGACCTAGGTATATAACTTCTAATTTAAATTGATAGTGCATGCTTTTTTCAAAAACTTTGTGTGAAGTTGCGTAAAAACATTTCCGCTGAGAATCACCCATGCTGTACATATCTGACTCAGACTCGTAATGTAGGTTTTTATATCAAAGGTTATACTTCTTCATGGTCATTATATCAAATGTGTAATAATGTTATCCAATTTGGAAATCAAACAATATAACACAAACTTTTACAAAAGTTGTTATAGCTCACTGTCATTACAATGCAAATCAACTGCATAAAAGTGAACAACCAATGAAAACTCTAAATTCATGTTTTCTAACAGTAAATGAATTTTTATACACACAAGTTATCAACTACTCTGAACGGTGTCCATTGCTAAACATTCCCAAACATTTTTTAGCTTTCTTTTTGGCCTACTTTCCGTAAAAGTTTAAAACAAACAAAAAAAAGTATGAAAAACTTAAAAGTCAAAAATAAGTGAAGTAATTAAATAAAGAATGAAAAATAAAAAAATTGAAAGTAAGGTTTTGAGATGGGGATATGTGTGTCTATCTGTTATATTTCCCCCACCCTTAATAACTTTTGAGGAAATTGTCCAATTCAAAATATTTTTTTTGCATTCGAAAGATTTCGTCAAGGACATCTAATTTCTATATTTTATTTTTTGATTTGAACAATTTTGCGTTCAATTTTAAACGGTTCAAAAATCTTAACATTAGCACTATTGGGGAAATCTAAATTAAATAACATAAACCCTGTTCATAAGATCTGAGTTCTTTCAGACAAGCTTATTGAAGGAGCTCTCGGCTTGAAATATTTCTTTGTTTGAACAATTTTTAAACAGTTTTAAAAAGTTTAACATTAGTGCCTACGGGGAAAGTTCAATCCTACATAAATTTTGATCTAATGGACGGATTTGCTTTGAATTAACTTTATTGGAAAGCAATGTACAACATGTACAGATACTAAGTTCATCCAGAACAAAATGAACCTATTTTCATATTTTCCCACAAAAGTTGTTGATCTGGATTTTTAAAGATATTTCCCAATGAATGAATTAATAAATGACGGAGTGAATGAATATATATATAAACCATTGAAAAGGGTATATTTGAAGTAATTAAGAGCAAAAGCTAAATGAGAAAGAGAAAGATATATATATAGCTAGATTATCAGTTTGATGTTGGTGTATACGAGAAAGTAGGCTCATATAGTTCTAGACAGAAGTTTTTGTTTTATTCCTATTTTTTGATTTGAGCAGATATTTTCCGAGTGTTCTGCATATGTAACCTGCATGTCTAGATGTAACAAGTTGAGAGAACTTAAGGTTGAAAAAGGTGAAATAGTTAAAACCTATTGCATTAGTAATACTTTTTTTTTATTCTCCTTTTAGGGTTTTTTTCCTGATTTAATGTTATCAAGCTTGATTAATTGTTTATTTCTTTTTTAGCTCTTTGAACGAACAATAAAACAGTATGATAAACTACGAAAACGAGAAGCTTTTTTGGAACAGTTCAGGAAAGAAGCCATGTTTCAAGACAGCCTTGATGAATTGGACCGATCAAGAGAAACAGTTCAACAATTGATTGATGAATATGTGGCAGCTACAAAACCAGACTTCTTGACGTGGGGAATGACACAGGTTAATGCTGTTTTACTCTCCTTCTCCTTACATTCAGCACAATTTTTCAACTTGATTTTAACTAATTAAGCTAATCAGTTCTTGAACTTTAGAACATGTTGCTCCCAGTCCCACCTCAGAGTTGTTCATGTTTAATAATTTTGAAAATCATTGCCAAAAAAAAAAAAGAAAATATAATTTACATTGTGAAAGTACTTAAAACACTTGAAGATTTTGTATTTATTTATTTATTAATTATTATTATATTAACAGGAATGACTAATAGCAAACATAAAACTGAATCCTGTTTATCGAATGAACTTCTTCAGAACTCGAATTGCAACTGCGTTCAACCTTTCTTCATAAAAAGTTGAATATGAAATAATTATATAATTTGAGTTCATTTTACAAAATATTTTTCTTGTTTCAAAACAAAAAGTTATGTATTTTGTTCATACTTTAATGTATTTTTCAGTTTTTTAAATCGATGGTTGTTACTTCCTGAATTCTTTCTGAATAATTTATATTTTATAATGTATGCATAGTACAATCAACAAATTGTAATCTAAAATAATTATTTTCCACCTTATTTACTAATCAGTTAGTTCTCTTTAACTAGTTTGATTTATAACTCAAAATTTTAAGATTCCATTTCACAAAGATCAATAGATAAAATCCAAAGCGGAGTTGATGAACTATGCCACAAACACTCGATTAAAAATCTCCTTGGCTAATTATATGCCAAATGAAATAAAACAGGAATCAATATATTTGTTCATAAGTTATTTGGAACTTCTAGGTGAAAATAAATGATAACAGCAGATGACAAGTTTTGTGTAATATGTGAAGAGGGTGGTAGTGTATACGCCTAAGAGATCCTGGATGCAGTTGAAGGAGCCTTCAATTTCTCACAAAGATGTGGCTTCCTTTAGGGATGGTCTCCAGCCGTAATGGATGTAATTGTATTTTACTACAATCAGTGCAGACAGAGAAAGAAGTATCTCAGTTTTTTTAAAAATCAAAAGTATTTAAGAGATTGTACTGTCTAATAAAAACTTTAAAAAATGTCTTTCAAGTTTATTTTGACAATAACTGTACAACAGCTACCAATTTCGATTTCTGCATTGGCATGTTCGTAATCTACGCAAAGAACTGAAAAAAAAAAAAACCTTCCCACAGAAATGATACTATTTTCTTGTATAGCTGTAGAGTAGACTATATATGAGTAAACTCTCTCTATGTGTGTTTATATATATACTATATATATATAAGGTTTAAGAAAAGGATTGTGACAAACAATATTTATTACCAAACCTAGAGTCGGATTCTTTTCTTAGTGGCAGAAATTTAAAGTTCCAACTTGAACTACCAAAAATGAAAAACAAAAATTTGGTGAAATTATAACTGAACAAACCGAAACCACAGATGAAATACTTATGCACTGATACCAGAATGGAAATTTTGATTATTGTTCATTGTGTTTGATACAATTACCCCTCTTCTTTCTATCAAAATTTTTTGGGGCAAAACTCTGAAATTCGGGTAATTTCAAATAGGTTTTACCTAATCCATTACTCTTTTCTATTAACTCCTTTGATGGACATCTTATACCCACCAAATGTCCTTTGGAAATTCAATTGCATTTGTCAACAATGCATTTTTTTATGTTCTTTCATTACAATTGTTTTATTTCTTTCATTAAATAATAACTAACAATATTGTTTTCCCAAGTTCAAGCCAACTAATTCTCGTGTTTATTGAAGCAATGGTAATATTGTTGGGAGAATAACATGAACTTCATATATGGCATGAGTTCTTGATTCTATATCGTACTAACAATGACCGAGTACACCTACCCTTCTTACTTCATTTTATTTATACATTTAGCTCTACTTAATTTCTTTATAATAATTTCAGGCTGAAGCTACTATATCCTAGATTCAAGCACATACAGATATGAATGATCATAAATAAGAAGCATCCAATGATGGAAACCAACTAATGTTTATGTCATCTCTGAAGATTTTTTACTTAGGTACAAGTCCAGTGAAAATTGCAAACTTGTTCAGTGTAAAATGACATTTATTTAATAATATACTGTATTTTTCTACTTATTAGTTCTCCTTATAATAATTTTCTTTTTTATTAACTTATTAAATTTTACTTTAATATTTAATTTGCAGAATTTGTATTATAAATGTTTCACTTTAATTTCTTAGCGCAATTTTTACCAACTATACTTATGTGTAAAATGATATTGTAAATAATTTATGTAAAAAGTAAGGTTGTTTTGCATGAAACAGATATATAAAGTGACTTGTATTGAATACTAATCATTTTAATTCACTCTTTTATTCATGTTGCATCGACTATTTTGCATTTGTGAAGTTTCTGGAGAGCTCTCTATAGTGTCGCATAAACCTTTTTTATTAATTTAATATTTTTAACCTTATAATTAGTATACATATCCAAGCTGTTACTTATTGATACTTGAACTATACTTGTTTCATTTTATGTTTTTAAAGGCTATTATTTATAGCCAAAACATGAAAAAAAATGCTTTAAATCAGATGAATATTGCAGTTGAAAGGATTACTGGTATAAAGGAACTCTCTAACACTTTATAGCTAATGTTTGAAAACACTAGCATGTCCAGTGTTACCTAAAATTTTATAAAGAAAAAAAATCCCTATAATGAAATCTCTTTGTTCCAGTTTAACAATTTTCAATAGAGAAAATTTGTCATGCAGAGGTTAGAGGCTTTTTACTGTTATTTAAATAAATGTTAGTCTTTAATAAGTGCTATACGTTCAAAAATATTTAATTATGATGTTTATTTAAAAATAAAGTAAAATGTTGTGAATTTGTTAAAATTATATTCATTTTTATTGCATGAATAGCATACCCAAAAGTGAAGACTATTCAACAATCTGTACTAATAGTGTAATGTTTATTTTACTTGAAGATTTGTTACTGTATATTGCTTTGTGAGCGAACTGGTAGATTAGAGCAACTTTAGAACTTTCAGGGTTTTTTTTAGCAACTTACTCCAGAAATGTCAAATATCGAAAAATTAAATGTCTGAAAATTTACTTGTAGAGAGACAACTTCTTTATATACAGAATATTTCAAATGTTATTTAACATTCCAAACAAACATTTCTTTATAAGGAAAAATTCACTATAGGGGGACTTTGTTGAAGGGAGATTCTACTGTGGATTTGTACCAAGACCTAGCAATATTATTTGTTCTAAGTAATTTTAATATTTCTATTTAAAAAAATGGAATTAATCTTTATTCATTTTAAAACATAATTTCTATCAAAGATAGATAAAAATGTTTGAGGCAAAAGTAGCTGCAAGATAATATTTTATACAATTGTAAACAAAAGTAACTTAAATTGTTGAATAAATATTTGCTTTTTAAATGTGGCGTAATATATACATATAATATTTCTTCCTTAAATTTCAACATATACTCGAAAATTGGATTATGTGACATTAATTTGAGAACAATTAGGAAATTTCAAGGTCTGAATGTTTTTTTAAATGTATGTGTGCCATAAAGATTTTTGCTAATCCGTTACCTTCCATTTTATAGTGATTGTTAATGTACATGCCAAACATTCTGTTACAATTGTTAAAATGATCTCTTGATACATGTGCTAGTCTTCAGTACTATTACATGCAAATGACTTGTAAATAGAAAATAAAAAGTTGAACATGATGTTTTATATTTTTATTCTTTGTGCCTTTCTAATTTTTATTGTACAAATGTAAATGTTAAGCCCATTGCCAACGTGCCACCATTTATGAAATCAGTTCCTCTTTCCCTCTATATTTAAAATTTAAAAAAATCTGAATATTTACTTGAAATGTTTAGTTTCCTTTTATCTTATATATAAGCAAATACAAATACAAAAGTGACGACCAGCAACAGGCTCAGGGCCCAGCTAGGCTGGTCCTAGTCAATTTAGCAGTCCCCACAATAAACATCAAGAGCTTTCTTAAAAGTTTTTACCCCACTGAACAGTTGCTTCAGGTAAACTATTCCAACTGCCTACAACCTTAGTGAAGTAGTAATTTTTCCTAATTTCAAGATTAGCCTGAGATTTGAAAAGCTTAAAACAATGACCTCTGGTTCTACTTTCAGCATATAGCTGTAGTCCATCAACATTTCCCATTTTGATGATTTTTAACAACTGAATCATGTCCCCTCTAACTCTCCTTTCCTCAAAACTATGAGCTTCTTTTTAAAGGACTTTTTTTTTTCACTGCAAAATTTTTTATTGACTTTTAAAAAAAATCTCAATATTTACTTGAAATGTTTTTTAGTTTCTTTTATCTTACATATGAACATGTTTGATTTTTTTTTTTTCACAACAAAAATTTTATTGACTTGGAAATGCAACTATAATTCACAGCACTTAATTGAATGTTTCAAAATTTAACTGAATAAAATATTTTAAATATATACAGCATAAACTTTGCCCATCTAAAGTAACCACTTAAAAGGTTGAATTTTTTTTTCCATTGGTTGTTTAATGGGAAAAAAATGTTTTAAATCTAAAAATTAAAAAAAATATATTTAGAACCCTAACCTAAACAGGATATCAAATTTTTTAATAAACTTTATTTAAGACTTCTAGAAGAATAACCATTAATTAAGGCATAAATTTGCAATAACTATAAAATATACAATAACAAACGATTTTTGGGAAAAAAGAAAACATTAGGTCAATTAAAATGCTCAAGGAAGTTTAAAAGTCCTCCACATTAACTATATATAATAATAAATCATTAATTAAAGCTTGCATTATTTTTGAATTGCATGCATAAAACAGCTTTTACTGCAATATTAAAATAATGGTTAAAACAAAAGTACACTTAATAAAGAAAACGAAGTATCAACTTTATTACAAAACTGCAACCTAAATGAACAAACAAATAAGTAAATGTTTTATGGATATTTAGGCTGTTGTACACGCATCTGTGCTGTCCATATGTGCAAGGTTGAGAAGGTGCCATGTCAAAAAGACGCCCTTAAAAATATCACAATAATGCCCCCCCCCCCCCCCCCAAAAAAAAAAAAAAAAAAATTGGTTGTATTTTAGGAGGGAAAAAACGTTTTTTTTTAACCCTAAAAAAAGGCATTCAGTAGGTCTTTGCATCACAGTGGCAAGCAAGCTGCGTACGGACCTGGTTTTACATGGGATGTCTTTAAGGCAAGTGCACAAGTATAATTTCCCTCTATTTCAACCACGATTTTAAGAAAAGAAAAAATAAAACATATGAAGTGGTTGGTCCCAATGGATTTGTTAAATCGAGGTTCAACATTGAAATTTTAGATCAGTAGACACCCTGGTACAGGTGGTTACTAAATGGAGGACAAGTTATCATAAGTGCTTAGAAGATAATTGCATTCCATAAAGTTTTTGTCATTTCAAGAGATGGCTGCTGGAGAGGATTCACTATGTTGAGCTGGTCAATAGAACGTCGTATTAACTGAAAAATCAATCTTTCCAATATGTATGTGTCTTATTCCTTTATTTGTATAATAAAAATGCAGTCTCTTAATATATCATTCCAACTGTACAAACAGATTTATAGAAAAATTCTGTAGAAAACATAAAATAAATTCTTGAATTATTATTCTGCAATAAATACACATTCAATAATACAATGAATTTTCTGATTTGCAAATATGTACAACATATTTACAATATTTTTCATGTATATACACTTCCTTTTAGGTCTTAGCATGAACTACACACTTAACGTGTTGCTTTATGAGCTAAATAATAAAATACAATAAAAAGACCAACAGTGATGAGGCAAACATAACACATAAGCCTTCTGTCGCTTCTTCCGGTAAACATCATTTTATTCATTCGATTCAGACTTCCAGAAAGGAAACCCTGGCTACTATCAAATTCGTTTCCCTAAGATTAAAAAAAAAGAAATGCTTCAATATATATATATATATATTTAAGAAAAGTAAAGGAATTTTCTCTATTTCTCAGACACACATAAAATTAATGAGAAAATATAAAAACAAAACCAAAATTTATATAATACTCATATCTCTTCCTGCATTGCAAGTCCTGTAGTGTGCTTTTCCTTTTAGAAATGGTTTTCTCTTGCTATAACAACACTTTTGCTCGCTGCAAGTTTTTAAAAGTACATATTGTGGTGAGGATAAGAACAATGTGACACAGTAGATCTTTTAATGCAATCTTTAGGGATAAAGGTTTTGCATTTTATAGATTTTGCCATCATTTATTGCATTTCATAGATCAATAAAATCACCTTATAAACACTCAATGATATTTGGAGTCTAATATGTTTGCTCATTAGAATACTTTAAAAGTACAAATAGTTCTAAAGCAAATTTATGCAATATAATAATATCATGCAAAGGTAAAGTGCCCTAAAGCTGACAGCTGAAATAAAAAAACATTCAAAGTATTACCAATTTAAAGAGATTTAAGAAATGAAGAGGTTTAAGTAATGATACCATTCAAAAAGAAAGAAAATCCCATTTTAAATTATTTTAGGGAAATGGTATTACTTTAAATGTCTTTTTATTTGAGGGTGTTAGCTTTAGGAGCCGTTCCTTGGGTGTCAGCTTTAGGGCACTTTTCCTTACGCAGAAATAAATATTCCACATATGCAAAATGCTTCCGACACCCTATAGCTCAGCTTCCTATGCTTTTGCTTGGTCTATGGTTTGCTAGGTGCTGTGCAAAGACAATCTTGTGTCCCTATGTGTGTATTTATAATTATCATTTTTTATTACATTCTATTAAAAATTTTTTTTCTTTTATTCATTTACTTTTTTCAGGCTGCAAAGGATTTGAATTTCTGAGACTATTTCTTTAAGATAAAAATAAATTTGTTAACAGAATAATTCATGTTATTTATTAATAATAGCTTACTGATAAATCTCATTATGTGTAAGTCTTGAATGGGCTTTTCTATTGGTAAGCTTTTAGTTTCAATTTGCATCAACATATTTCATTGATATTAGTCAGCATATAACTTACTCATTTTGAAAAAAAATGCAGTTATTTTTTTTTTTTGGGTACTAAAATAATTTTACTAGGATGCAGTGGAGGCTTGTTCATATATGCTACAGAGCTGCAGCAGCCCCAGTAATTTTATATCAAAAACTCAATAGTAATAATAATAATAAAAATAATGAATACATTAAAAATTAGTACATTTTTACTACCACGATCTGCCACTGCTATCATGAACTAGGAAAAAACAGAAATTAAACTAAAAGTCTTTAAACGGTTGTTGACTGTTACTTAAAAATTTAAGATTTCTACCGTAAAACCATTTTTCCTTTAATTCACTTTTCTTCTATAATATATATATCTTTTATTTGTGTTCTACCATATAAATATTTTTCTGCTAGTCTTCAAACAGTAAAAAACTCCTTTTTTGAATTTAATATTCTGTTGAAAACTTTCTCTTCCAATCTCAGCTCCTTGGAAATGACTGCTGTCTTGTTGCAGAAAGACTGACTGTTATCAAATCAGAAAACACCCTTTTGAAGGACTATTCAAGGGCATGAAGATGTCATAAGCCCGCCCGTGCAAAAGAGCTTAGGTTTTGATATCAAGGAATTCCTATTAAAACTTGTTATCATTATTATTTTTATGCCATTCTATACTGTAGCCATATGATGTTTTACACTTTCATGCTTATTTTTTGGTACATTTTTTATCAATCATTTAAAGTCTTATTTCACCATTGACTTTTTATCTGATCATATGTGCATCAATATTTTTGGGGCTATGTAGTTACAGTCAGACCTCTATACAAAGTCGCCTACTTATAAGGTCAGTTTCGTGAAGTCCCGAGGAGTGACCATATATTGAGGTCTGACTGTAGATAGTAATACAGTAGAACCTCTCTTAACTGTCCTTTGCTTTACCGGACCATATTTTAAAAATACAAAAATAGCTTTTAGAGCGCTATTTATATGAAAGAAACAGGTGCTGTGGTACTTGAGTGAATTTTTTTACAGAATCCTTATCTCCCTGGACTATACGAGGAAATGCCGGGCTTCTCATCTGCGGCAAAAACGGGTCGCAGACTTCTTGACTAGTGCTTGATAACTGGTATGTAACTCTAAAACTGTACTAAAATGCAATAAATCACCACACCCCCACTCTTTTAAATTGCATAATATATCTCTCATTTTTTGCTACCCCCGCTTTAACCGTACTTTTACTTACCTGGCTAACCATCGGTTCCGATTAAGCCAGTCAACAGAGGTTCTACTGTATTAAAAAATAAGAAAATGATCAATCAGCAGGAACCTCCAACAAACAAGAACTGGCTAAAAGATGTTAGAATAAACATAAATAAAATACTGATTTTTCAGAATAGCTTCTTTCATCATTACATCTTTCTTTTATGTATAAATATTTCATTGAAAATATGTGTGTGAAGGAAAAAAACTTCTAAAACAGATCATTTTTCCAATTAAAGACCATTTTGAATCAATGATAGATAGAAGAAGCACTTACTACATCATCCAATAACCTGTTGTGCTCCTTTGTTTCAATTTCAATGTCATATGCAGCCTGTGATCAAAAGCAGAAAACAATTATTTTAAAGATGATGTAACAATTAATGATTATCATAAATCAAAAATACATAAATGACATGTTTTTACACATTTCAGTTTATTAATATTTATGTAAAGTAGATATGATTCAGCAAGAAACAAAGGGGTCTAAGCGACAATAGAAAAATTTTGAGTAAAACAAGTATAGCACTTGTCAGAGATTCTGCTAACTTCTTCTGCCTTTAAATTGATTTATGTTCCTCTTATTGTCGACACTAGTTAGTTATCTCCAAATTTTCATTTTATCACTTACACCCTTTTCTTTTAGGTGCTACATTTAAGCAAAAAAAAAGTTTTTTTTCTTTCTTTCTTTTTGACAATAATTGATTAGCTGCAAAGAGAAGCAACTACCAGGCTTTACTTATTTCATTAACATAGAAGTGTTCTTTATTTAAAAATATAAACACATACCAAAAATATCATGTGCAGTAATTTATATTTTAAATAATAGGTCATTGGCACTCTGGAACAAGTCAAGTACATAACTCAATTTTGAGATATTTCTTAGTTAAACTTTCAAACCGCTATAAAAAATAACAAATGTCATTTTACAAACCATTAACTCCTACAATGTAGGTCTACTTATGTAACTTTTTAATTGTGTAATTGGCTTATATCATAAATAACTATTTGCATATTCTAATTCATTGCAATAGCCCTTGTCTCTCTCTCTCTTTTCTTTTTTTGACTTAGTGACTTTAGCCAGAATGCTGACAATCTATTATCAAAAATAACTAACAAATATCTTACAGATTTTAACTTGGAAATTTTCTGGGCAAGTTCTTCTGTATGGTATCTGTTTTGAGCTTCTAAAGCATCTTCACCTGCATTAAAAATGCAAGAATAATGCAAAATGGTAATTAAAATCTTTACAAAAATTAATTAATTAAAGAACATGAACTACAAAATTACACATAGCTACTTACATTTTTAAAAAAACTATTTTTTATATTTTAAAGAATACCATCTTAATGCAGAAAAATCAAGAGTTGTAGAATTAGATGACTAATCATAGTTAGTCCCCCCAGCAGAATTTTCTGTATCAATCTGCAGCAAAAATTTATCTGTGGCACCAAATGATGTAAAACCAAATTTACAATCATAAAAATTGCAAACTATGCATTTTAAAATAGTTTACAAATAATAATCCATGCAGACAATAAATAAATATTACAATTATTCAATTTATACATAAATTGTCCACAATGATATAGTCCACATCTTTAATCGGCTACAAAATACCTGTAATATTAATTTTTCGGTCACAATCTGAAGCTCCTATTGATCACAATAAGTTGTCACAAGTGCACCATTTGTTCATAAAACAAATATGTGTGTTTGCTTTTCCTCACTTACCAATGTATTTTTAAAGCATTTTCATGTGACCTAAAATACTTATTAAATTTGAAATGTTGTGCACAACAGATCTCAGGGATGAGAGGTCCTTGAAAAAAATTTTGGTCTACATGTACTATTTTAAGATGCTGTAGGTGACAAGTTATAAATACTGAGATACTGATGCACCAATTCAAAATTGTTGATGAATTTAATTAAAATGGATTCAGCAGACAGAGATGGCCACATTTGAGGTTCATTCATTAAGAGGAGTTTTATTGTTTTCTCAATTCAATATTAATGTAGACATTTTATTTCAATTAAAGGTAGTAGAACATAAAATAGGTTACAAGAAATATTTTTATTTCGCAGTTCTATGTGTCCCTCATTTCCTATCATTTAATCGAAATTCCTCACATCTTATGCACTCTCAAAGTGACCAGTCATAATGAAGTAAAATAATAAAGGAACTAAGATTTCTCGAATTCTAATTAATAATCATAAAAATAGCAAGCACAAAGGTTGATCACAGGAAATTTCACAATTTGTTTATTTACATTTCGTCGCTGGATTGATCGTTCTATCTTGATAGCTTAACTTAAATTGTTTTTCCAAATTAATGTTTTTTCTTTCCCAAGTGATCAACAAACAAAAAATATACATACCCACTTGTCTAGGTGGCTTCATACTTAATCACTAATCGTCAATATTAGACAAAAGATTTGTTGCCTTCAGCCTTTCTTGAATCTCCGGTTTTTTACTAATCAAAACATTATTACATGACAGCTGACAAAACGTACAAGAGTTCGGGATAAAAGGATTTTCTGCACCACGTCTAGTCATCCGCCGAGGCCGACACAGCATTGCTGCGAGACGTGCTTTCTTTAGTGTGAACGCTGTCTTTAACGTGACGTCATTGGAGGATGTATGAGGCATGCAGCAGACGAAGTTCCGGTTTCGTAGTTTCGGACGTGCCAGCAGTGTGGCGTAGTGGTAAGGCACTTTCCTCGTATGCAGAAGTTCGAAGGATCAAACCTGGCCCGAGTCGGTGGACGTTCAAGATGCAGAAACATCATCAGCAGCCATGTCGTACGATTATATGGCATGTTAAGGATCCCTTGAGTATCCGTGGATACTCTCGGCTAAATTAAATTCCTAGTGCAATTTCCCATCATTTAGAGCTCAGGTGCCGCCATCTAGGGGTCTAAATCTAAGGTCTACAGGGTGGCGTAGTGGTAAGACGCAGGTCTCGTATGCCCAAGATCGAGGTTCAAACCTGGCCCAAGTCGGTGGATTTTCAAGAGGCAGAAAATCGTCTGCGTCCATGTCGCATGATTATGCGGCATCTTAAAAATCCCTTGAGTATCCGTTTGGCATGGATACTCTCGGCTAAATTAAATTTCTAGTACGGATTGCATCAACGAGAGCCTAGGTGCGCCATCTAGGGGAAACTAAGCGTCAAAAAATTGCGGCAATGGTGCCACACTCATTGCGGTGCCGCTGAAAGAGTTGGTACCAATATCTGGGGTAACGCACTAGGTCTGCAATAGTTGATGACCAATACTGCAACCCCATTAGAAAGAAAGAAAAAAAGTTTTGGACGTCGTACATCAATGCATGTATTTTTTATTCTTATAAGCTCTTTTTATTTACAAAAAAAGTCTTTTAAGAGTTTTTTTCTTACATATGTTCAAAACAAGTAGCAAAGTTCATTTAGTTCAAAATTCTTCTTTTCTAATCGCATTTTCCATGTTAAAGCCTTACCATGGATCTTACTCACGGTGTGACAACGAGGTATTTTAATTCGTCTGCGCTCCTTCAGCATTCACCCAGGCAACCACCTAGCTCCACACTACATCCTGTAGATAGCCAACGGATTACGAGTTGGATATGAATCTTATCCTGTGGACATCTGTGGGATGTCCAGCTGATCTAGGAATATCCAAAAGTGGTAAAAAGGGTTGCAACGTTTGGACGTCCACGGACGTCTGGATTCCAGACTTGCATAGGACTTGCTATAGATAAGCAGGGGAGGCTTTAGATGGCTCACAGATATGCTGTAGATATCTCTTTCCTGGCCATAAGGTACTATGTCCAGATATCTTCCAGATATCCTGTAACTGTTAAATAGACGTGTATTTTAAATCTTCTAGATGTATTTGAGATACCCAATGAGATATTATCTGGATATAAAGTTTCTTTTGTATTTTTAAGCTGTAAACAGGTTTAAAAATTGCAACTTTTTGTATCAATAAAATAAGTTATTTATAAATATCCAATTTTACAGGCTAAATGCAGTTATATGAGACGTTTTTACATACATAATTGTGAATAAAAAATTTTTACTCATAATTATGAATAAAATAACTACAATAAACCAGTAAAAATATTGATATTTATAAATAATTTATTTATTTATACAAAAATTGCAATTTTTAAACTCTTAAATTTTGCAGCTTTAAATAGAAAAAAAAATAATAATGCTTCATTAATATTAGTGAATTTATTTATTATTTATAAATATTAAAAATTCTCATTTAAAGAAGTTTCTTTTCAAATCTATATATTTTCCGACTCATAAGGTTCTTTCTTAAACCTGCAATAAGACTTTTTTCTCTTTTTTACTACTGAAAAAGAATCACTAATTGGCTGTATTGTTGATATTTGGACAACTTTTATAGTTGCTAAAAAAGAGTAATACTAAATGAAACTTATAAAACCTTGAACATGTTGGTAGATTTTTTTCATTTGAACATGTACAATCTTTTGATAAACATAGTTCTCTCAACAATTCAAACCTGTAAGTTGAAAAACTTAAGGCATCTAGAAGAAAGAGATAAAGAAAGAAACCATCACAGTCTGGCCCAGTGTATTTGATATGTATACAACTGCTTTGAATATTGAAAGATTTATACATTAGTAAAGTCATGTACACATTTATATCATGTAAATAGATTAAGAGATGTTTTTTTTTTTTTTTTTTCAATTTTCATGTAGTAAATATGTCAGTTATATCATGGATAAAATTACCTTTTTAAAAATTAATATAAACTTTTGAAAGCCAACTTGTACAAGTTTAATGTAAACATTTACATTTACTATACAGAATACAGAAGTACATTTTGATTTATCTGTACTCTTTTTATTTAAAAATAACAAAATTTACTGGAATTAAAATGTAATTCGTGTAACTTCTAACAATAAGGCATTTTTTGGAGAAATGAATACAAAAAGTTCATATACACAACTTTATTTACATTTTGAAAACATACATGATTTTTTTCATAACACATACATTTTTACATGATTTTGAACTGTTGCAGATGTTTCATCAGCAAAACTTTCTTGGCAGTGTGGTTTCTGCAGCAGAACTCCCAAAAAGTCTCGCCTAAAAAAACTCTCGAGGAAAAAAAGATTGAAATTTACAAGTACACATGATACAAAGGATATAAAAATGGGCTTAAAAAATATGAAGATAAAACTTAGATTTTTAGATAACATGTAACTAATTATTGTTCATGGAGAAGAAAAGACGTGCTTTATGAAATTAAACAATATTCATAATTGGATAACCGTTGGAGTACTGAAGAACTTTTTGTATATAAGCTAAGTGTGGAATAAATGTGTAGTTATTTCATTTAAGTATACAGTGAAATTCCATTACAACACACTTCAAGGGACCGGGAAAATGCTTTGTTGAAACAAAAATTTTTTTTAACATAATATACATTATCATATTGGGCTTTAAAATGGAACTAAAAATTTATATCAGAATCTGGAAGTGTCAGCCGTCTTTCAGGATGACTCCCAGTGCCATAATAACAAAGGTCGATCAGTAACAAAATTATTCTTGAAAGTCGGATAGTACCAAAATTTGGTACAATAATTCCTTATGCCACTTTAAACATCGATATACTAGACATTTCATTTTGAATTGTGTTTATGGAAATTTTGTTGTAACAGTATTCGCAGTAACGAGATTTTACTATCTATATATTGAAAAACAAGAGGCAGTGTGGTTTCTGCAGCAGATTTCGTAGTCTGAGAATCGAGACTGGCAGCGTCGGTGGATTTTCAATATGCAGAAAATCGTCTGCGCCCCTGTCGTATGATTATACGGCATGTAAAAGATCTCTTGAATAGACATTTAGTTTGGGTGTGCTCGGCTATATTAAATTCTTAGTGCAATTTCGCATCAACAGAATACAGAGTCCGAGTGCTCGCCCTTTCAGGTGTAGAAACCGAACGTCAAAATTCTCATGCGGTGATGGTACCACACTCATTGCTGTGCCACTGAGAGGGTGGTACCAATATCTCGGGAACGCACTGGTAGGTCTGCAGTTGGCAGAAGTCAACAGCAGCCCATTAGAAATAAAAAAATAAAAATCATTTCAAAATTTGCCACCTCCTAAAATTGCCTTCCCAGGAGCGCTTGCCTGCCACAGGAGATGACTGATCAGCGAAGTAACATATTCAGTATACCTCAATTTTAGTTTCCGATAGTTTATACAAATAAAAATTTTTTATATTTTTAACCTTTAGCGAAATTGCCGATCACTGATGAAATCGACTGCCGAACTAGGATTTTTATTCTCTCTTTCCAAAAGTTAAACTTTCCAAAAGAAATATATATTTTTTTCTTTTTTAATTCTATTTTATTTCTTTCTTCTTTTTTTCTTTTTCTTTTTCTTATTTTTGGTGCATCACAATTGAATTTGCCGCCCCTCATAATTGTCGTCCGAAGCATAATTCCCCGGCTTCCCCCCCCCCCCTCCTAGATCCGGCCCTGAGTCTTTGTTTTGAACATTTATAAGAGAAAAACTCTTACAAGACGCCTTTTATGCACAAAACAAAGAGCTCATAAAAACGAAAAACACATGCGTTGATGTAGGGGGGGGGGGGGTCGGATCTTTGTCTGCTGCGTGCCTCATATACATAGAGATGCAAAGAACCCGGAAATTTAGAAGTGAGGGGGAAAAACACGGAAATTTTCGGGAAGAAACCGGGAAAATTTGGGAACATTGGGAATTTTGAGAGGAAATCATAAATTATTTACTCAATGTAAAATGGTTTTCAGTCTTTAAATATTGTTACAGAATATGTGGCATTATAACGTTATATCATTTCTACTCTAAATATATGATCTGGAGTCTAACATAACACTCTGTATCGAACCTATAATTGAGAAATAAATACATTCTAAAAATGTATTTGATTTGGTTACTTTACAGAAAATAAGATTAACCTTCGAAATCTTTTTTTCTTCTTTATTCCTAGATTTCAAATTACTATAAGAAATAACATATATATATACAGAACTTACATGCTTTATTCATAGCATTTTATTGCAACTTTACCAACACATTTGGAGGGGTAAGTTTTGATATGAAATATTGTTTAACCCTTTAACTGACAAGTTATTTTGATTGATGTGGAACAGATTGCAGAAATCAAAGGTTTAGTACAAAATAAAACATACTTAGTAGTTAAAAACTGATATTTTGAATTACATGTATAATAATTTTTAATGTTTTGTAGCCATTGCATATTCGCTTGAGGCGGCTGCCACTCATTTTGGAACACCGGTACTGTGTCCGAGATAATACGTGGCCACGGATAATCTCGGGCATGACAGTTAAAAGGTTGAAGCACCATTATATACATTTCAATATTTTTTTAAAGGTTGGTTTTAAATTTTTTTTATGAGTTATTTTGTTTTTTATTGATGACTTAAACAAATATCAAGTTTTACAATGTAAAAAAAAAATATTAACAACCTTTTTTTTCATTCTCAACACATTCTCAGAAATAGAACTCTTATTTTCGACGATTTTTGGATCGTCAAGAAAATTTCGTCATTTACAACGATTTTTTCCTCGCGTGATCACGTGACTTAAAAAAGTTACTACACAAATTTCGCCAATTTGAAGAAAGGTTTACTCGGAGCATTTTATACGAATCCATTTCGTCAAATACGACGAGAGTTCGTGAGATTTGAGCTTGCGTTTCTGAGAGTGCAGTAAAATTTTGTTACAGCGAATATCAACACAACTGAATAAATATAGGTTGTCTGTTTTAAAGTGCTTTAACAAAAATGTTCAGTAAAGTAATTCTATTATAACGAAAATTTTACAAAAAAATATTTATTACTAGTGTATTAAAATTATCATTTCAAAAAAAAAAAAAAAAATCAAATGTTTCCAGTTTTGGGGAAATTTGAAATTACCAGATTTTTCTTTAAATTCCCGGGAAAAAAACGGTTTTTTTTTTTTTTTCGATTTTTAAAAATGATTAGTTTTTAGTGCCAGTAATTCAAAGTGGGTGAGCCCTTTCATATATATACTTTTTGTACTCATATGAGAACTGTATCTACACCAAAAGGAGTAAAATAATTTTTTTGCGGGGGGGGGGGGGGGGTGGCATAAAACTGACTTCAAATTAAAAATTGCGCTAATAAGTAAAAAAGAAATTAATTCTTTAAACATTGATATAAATTTTAAACATAGTTTTAGATGTGTCGGTGCAAAATTATGACTAATAACATCTTTTGTAATCGGGAATCAATTACAAATATAAATGGCCCGGAATGGGCAACAGTTTCAATATGAAATAGTACTTGGTGTAATGGTAATTGGACTGTCATAATTTTGTGCGTGGACTTCTAAAAGCTAAAACTAAAGTTATATCAATGTTGTTCAAATAATATTTTTTTAAAACTTTTTTGGCGCAATTTTCAATTTCAAGTTGGTTCTATTTTTTCCCCAAAAAATATTTTATTATTCGATTGAAATTGCAACTTTGTTTTCCATTTATTTGAAGATATTTTAAAGCGTAGCAAAATATATGCATTTCGTGGTCAAGTCACACTACAATTTGCTGAAATTTTTATGTTTACAGTGTAGCACTGGTCACTGATGCGGTTCAACTTTTTATGTTATTGTTCGTTTGATCAATTTTTAAAACTTCGTGGAAGTAATTTGACGGTTTTAATTTCAATAGAGGCAATTCATCGCGTCACGTGACAAAGATGCTCGCTGATTTGTTTACCAAATTTTTAATTGAGTTGTACGAGGAGTTCCTGAAGCAAAATTAGCTATCCCAAAATTGGACCAGCTTCATACCTTTTTTTGATTATAAACCAAGTAATTTTCCTTTAATTTAATCATTATAAAAGAATTTTACTAATTATTACAATAGTTATAGTGTTTTATTTAGTCTTAGTTTTTAATAACGTAGACTCTATTTAGGTCTAGTTTTAAATTAGATTAGTTAAAATGCAGTAAGAAAGTTTCAATTAGTTATAATTTAGGCTTTAAGGGCTCCATGGCTAATTCTATTGTTGACAAACCGTTGTATGTAACGGATTTTACCAATTTTTTCATAATGTAATATGCCGAGCAGTTTCCGGCACTAACTGGAAATAATAGCGTGATTACTAAAGTAAAGAAAGGGTCATTATTATTTAATGAAAAATTCGTTTCCAAAATCTGTTTCCTCGAACCGTCAGGAAACAATACATTTTTTTGACACATCGGCTACTGTCGAAGATGAAATGAAAAACAAAGAAGTTTACACAGCAAAAAAAAAAAAACTAGGATTTCAACCAAATGCAAGGTAAGTTTTTGTTATTGTTTATTTATCGTAGTTTATTTTGAAATTTTTTTGTTTCATCGATTTCAATGAATATGAAGCTCAAGTTCTTAACATTCGTAACATTCATTTGAAATGGATGACCCATATGCAACAGAGTATGACATCTTTTAAAACTCAATAAAATATTCAAGCAAAAACGTAATGTTAAACAAGCGAACTCGAAGTAAAACGATACTACAGCTTCCTTTGTTTACATCGCTTACATCTTTATCACGTGACCTATGACGCTGTATGAATTGCCTCCATTGAAACAAGCTTGGATTAATAAATGTTGAAATATTTTATGGATAAAATATTTCAACATTTGAAACATAAAATAAAGGGAGTAATGGACACACGGCACTCGATTCCCCTGCAGTCCGGATAACTCGGTCACACTCTGGCAGGGTGAAACATTTCTTTCAAGCTTCTTTTTACACGTTTACTTAAAAAAAAGCCGTCAGTTTGTGCAAGGACCGCTAGTTAGTTTCCGTTGCAGACATTTCTTAACCTTCAAATATTTTTCTGAAATCTGTCTTATCAGGCAAATTATTGTACTCGACCTTACATTCATTAATTTTCATTTTCATGTAGCAAAAGCTCTATGCCTTCATAACGTTCTTTTCCTTTATTTAAGGCTAGTTTACAAGTTTACTCTATGTTGTACCCTCAAGAAAACACATCCTTATTTAACATACTTATTCTTTATTTTAAAACACATATACTTATTCTTTTTTAACCGCATTCTCGACAGCTCGGCGTTTTCAAGAACTCGGCAGCCTTTCCCTACAATAAGTTGAGTTTTCGGGACTCTACTGTCATTAGAACCTACTTCAAAGCAAAAGCAATTATAAATTGTGCTAAAAACAAAATAAATAAATTCTTTCTTAAAACACAACATCGATACTACTTTTAAGCGTAAGTTTTGAAGTCAGTGCAGAATTATAAAAGACTAATTACTAATGCTTGTTACCAAAAAAATTTGATGGTGGCCAGTGGCGAGTAAACCCAAAAAAGTTAGTCGCCACTTAGAGCCATGCTTCAAACTAATGAAAGCAACTATTGCAAACTCTAGGCCCCTTCCCAACAAGGGCCTCATTTTGCATACAAACATGTACATACATATATACTACCTTAAAATACACTATGCCACAAAATTGCACAAAAGTCGCAGTATTTAAAAAATACAATAAACTACAAACCTTTTCTAAGATTAAATTTTTCATCTCCGTTGTTTACTATAGCTTGAAAGTTGTCTTCTAATATTAGAAAATAATAATAAATTTTAAGAAGTATTTCAAAAACGGTTCGTTCTTGCGTTTGCGGCTTTAATTAATGGCCAAGTGATAATAAAAAAAAATGCAAGTCGCCAGTTTTGGCGACCGAAATGAAATTTTGTGGTCGCCTAGTAAAAATTGTTAGTCGCCAATGACGAGTTTCGACCGCTAGTGGCTAGTGTCGACCTTTACTAATTACCTTTACATTATATGTTACCTTCTTTTTCTGTAAACTATTGCAAACTCTAGGCCACTTATATTTGTAATTTGATTCATGATTACAAATGATTAGTGTTTTCAATACCAGACCAAAAATACAATAAGGGTACTCAATATTTTTTTTAACCTGTATTAAGCAATTTGATAAAAAAAAAAAGGAAGAAAAACATACTTGCTTCATTACATGTTTCGCAGTTTCATACAAAAATAAGTATAAACTCAAATAATATAAACAAATTTATTGCACAAATATAAAGTGAAGGATCAAATAGTTATAATAAGAACAGCATAACAATATAGGGAACAGTAAAAAATATACGGAACATATGTAATTATTTTGAATAGTAAAGTATAGGGGGAAAATGTTCTTATCTGGTGAAAAGGAATTCACCAATTAAAAAATATCTGAATGTTCAAACATTTAAAACAACTAAAGGTAGCCCGTGCCCGAAATTTGACCGTAATTCAGCCTCGAACGTTTAAACAGCTTTTAGATATTTTAGTTTTTATGTTTGACTACAGTTTGTTTTGTTTAAATATTTCAATTAGCAATAATATACAATAGCAATAATTGCATACGTGAATGTTTTGTTACATATACACAAGTATCAGACTCCAGTGGCCAGGGTATCACATATTTATTTCTGGATGAGGTGATAACAAAACATGATTTAGACATGCATGTTTGTAGGGGCCAAGGCTATGACAATGGCGCCAATATGGTGGGAAACACAAAGGTGTTCAAAGCCGTATTATTAGAAAATTTCCAAGGGTTTTTTAAAAACCCTTGTGGCTGTCACAGCTTGAACTTGGTTATTTCTGACGCTGCTAAAACTTCAGTTAAATCAGTGTCGTTGTTCGGGGTTATCCAACGGCTGTTTTTTTTTTTTTTTTCCCTCCTCTTCCACAAAGAGATGGGAAGTAAACTCAAAACATACAGAAGCCCTGACATTAAAAAAAGTCTGTCAGACATGTTGGGAAAGCAAAGTCTCAAGCCTTCAAGCTATTAAGTATCAATATAAGGAAGCGACAGATGCACTACAAGAAGAATACGAGGCTAGTACCGATCCCGTTGCTGCTTCAGAAGCCGAGTCTCTCACCCACCACATGGATCAATATGAATTTTTGCTCGTTCTTGTGATTTGGTATGATTTACTATTCCAAATATATGTTGTTAACAAATCCATGCACTCAGAGTCGGCAGACTTGTTAAATGCAACGAATCTTTTACACAAATGTTGCCAATTTGTTAAGCAGTGTAGGGATACTGGTTACGCATCAGCTATAATCATAGCAAAAGAAATTGCCTTAAAAGCTGACATCCCACCTGTATTTCAAAAAACAAGAAACCGAAAAAGAAAAAGCATGTTTGATTTTGAATCTCAAGATGAAACGCCACTAGACTCAGAACAACATTTTAAGACCACTGTGTTCTATCATTTAATACATACAATTGTAAATTCGCTGGAAATACGTTTCGAACAGCTGTCTCATTTTAATGCAAGTTGGAGTTTCTTATATGAGATAAAGCGACTGGTCGATAAGCCTGAATTGGAGCAATCCTTTTTAAATTTGCAAGATATTTTGACACATGATTCACACAGCGATATTTCTGGAGCAGATCTGGCTCAAGAAATATTAAACCTGAAGCAATTCTTAGACACAGACCAAGGACAACGAAAGATGTTCTTAATGTCTTGAACAAAAATAATTGGTGCGATTTGTTTCCAAACCTTTGGACTGCCCTTCGGATACTACAAACTATTCCAGTAAGTGTCGCAAAAGGTGAGCGAAGTTTTAGTAAACTTAAACTGATAAAAACCTACCTAAGATCGACCCTAGCTCAGGAAAAATTGTCAAACCTGGTAATTTTATAAATTGAGAATGATATTGCTCAATCCATACCTACAGATAATTTAATTGAAAAATTTGCCAGTGCAAAAGCACAAGAAAGGTAAACTTTGTAGAGATTAATGTAAATCTAGATCGACATAAGGAATGTTTTCTTTTAACTAGTTTTTACGATACCTACATAGGTAACAGATTTATTTAGTATTCAAATTCACACCGAATACAATTTAATTATAGGTAAAAGCTTTCATAAAATTAAAGTGTCAATAAGTGTTGATATTTGCAATGAAAGTTAATTTTTGAAAATTTGTGAATTACTATTTATTTAACATAAAACCAAAGTAGAATTTACGTGAAGTGAAAGCGTCGACCAAAGGGCGCCGAAAGACAATCTCGCTCTACCATGATCAAGGGCTAGGGATGGCGCTGGGCCAAAATGTGTATGGATTTAAAGCGCTATCGAAGGGCATTTAGTATAGGGGTCTCTGCTTTAACACTGCTCAGAGATAAGGAGAGACAAAAGATAAAGAGAGACAAAAAGTCTAACTAAGCGTATGAATACACATAATAAAACCTTGAATATATATTAAAATTACCATGATGGTTGCCACTGTTTAGTAAGAACCCACTTGGCGGTACACTTAAATTGCAGTGGCATAACTCATGGCTGCCTGCGATAATATAGCGACTGTATAAACGGGCGAAAAAGTGCGTGCAAGCAGAACTTACATTTTCTGCCACTTCAGTCAATTGGCGCTGTTAGTATATACTTAAAAGCGAGGATTTAAAGGTCTAACCATTGCAATATCATCGCGTTAAAGGCTTGAATTTCAAGAAAGATAACGATTTAAGTGTTGAGGGCAAAAGTAACTATCAAAATACGTTTTGCCATTAAAACGTTTTTAATACAGAGGAAAAAATAAAAAGATCGTTTTTTGGTAGTAACACATGCAGACTTCGAAGCTGCTCGTTAAGATACAACTTTTCATACATACGTATACTTTTATATATATTGAACACAGAATAAATTTTCTTCGCAATTGGCTTATCATATTATGCTTTCAGATTTACTTTTATTTTGAACGACAATAATTGCGCATAACTTTCTGAAATACAGTTATCCTTTCACATTGTGTAGCACAAAGAAATTGGCTAGCAGGTTTTTGAAAGCCGTATTGAATAGTCTTTAAATGGTTATTAGTTACTTTATTATTAAGCAATTTTCACTACATTCATGTTAATACTATTAAATAACAGCAGTTAAAAGAAAAAGGACATAGGTTATGATTAATAAAGTTATTTTAAATATACCAGGTGTATGCAAATGAAATGAGACGATTATTTTTAAAAAAACACAATAAATTTGCGAAAACTGTTAATATTTCTTTATTCGAAATAATATCCATCGCTAGCTACACATTTTCCCCATCTTTTGGGCAATTTGCGAACACCACGCCAAAAAAATGATCAGTCTTTTGAGGCCAACCAGTCATCAAGCCAAGATTTGACGTTTTCGTAAGAAGTGAAGCGCTGGTCAGCCAATGCGTGTCCTAATGATACAAATAAGTGGTAATCGGAAGGAGCCAAGTCTGGCGAATAAGCCGCATGCACTAAATGCTCCCAGCCGAGCGCCTTAACGATGTCCTTGGTCGGTTTAGCAAGGTGGCTAGGTGTGTTGTCATCAAGGAAAATCACTTTGTGCTGTCGTTTCTTGTATTGCTCGCGTTTTTCGAGTATAGCATTCGAGTTCAAATCAAGTAATTGTTGCTTGTAGCGATGAGTATTAACGGTTTCACCGGGTTTGAGAAGCTCATAATAGATTGGACCCTCCTGGTCCCAGAAAATACACAGCATTGTCTTGCGGCCGAGGTGATTCAGCCTTGCGGTTGATTTGGACGGCTGTCCGGTCAACATATGATCAATTACGCTTGGGATTCTCAAAATAAATCCATTTTTTATCGCCAACCACAATACCATGGAGATATGACTTGCGTTTGTAGCGGGCAAGCAACATTTCGCACACGGTTTTTCGGTCTTCCTGCTGACGGTCCGTTAGCTCGTGTGGCACCCATCTACCGACCTTTATTATCTTGCCCATTGCTTTGAGACGACGGGAAACAGTGCTCTGGTCAACATTCAATCGTTCTTCAAGATGTTCTTGCGTTTGGCCATCATCTTCATCGAGTAATGCTTGCAATTCAGTTTCTTCAATTTTTTTGCTGCTCTGCCACGTTCTTCGTTTCTCACATCAAATTCACCATTTTGAAACTTTTCAAACCACTTGTAGCACTGCGCACGGCTCAGGGCATTGTCACCGTATGCTTCTACAAGCATTTGATGCGATTCGGCAGTATTTTTATTCAGATGGTAACAAAAAATTAATGCTGTCCGCGAATCGAGGTCGGAAGGCATAAAATTCGCCATTTTCAACACAGTAAAAAATACACAATGCACGCTGGAACTTGTCCAAATGTAAACTAAACGCGAGTATCAAAGGTCAAACTATAAAAAAAATCACGTGTCACGGTTTCGCGATGTTTGCATGTATGCTTGGCGACATCTGTTAGCAATCGTCTCATTTGATATGCATACACCTGGTATGTGCTAATTGAATTATTCCAATTCCATTTATTGTAAATTTAATTATTACAGGTAAGTGGAACAGTTAGGTTGTGAAGTGACTTAACAAATAAAGATTAGTTGAACAATTATGTAATTAAGTAAATGATTAATGCAACAATTTTTTATTGTTATTGACAGACTAATGGTATAGTACTAATAACTAATATTGCATTGTATAGTATAGCTGACTTCAGTTAACTTCAACAGATGGATTATTATATAAGAGTAGCGACTTTTTTTTTCTGGTCTCATCTAAAGCAATTACACTAGTTAAATATTTAGAATAAAATCCTAAAATATTAAGTAAGAAAGGTCGAAGATTAGGCCTTTGTAAAAGAAAACGATTCAATAAAATAAACAATCAAGGGGAAATATTTTCAAATATTACAATTAAGTACAATAAATGAGAAATTAAAAATAATTACTTAAAACGCTTCATTATATGCAGTTCAGAGTTATCAAGATCATTTTTAAAACTTTTAACTGACAATACATGGGTGCCAACCCCCTAAGCAAGATGGTGCATAATAATAGGTACGAAGTCCCCCAAGAAAGACAACCACCCAAAAGGGCTGAAACTCGATGAAAGCATGCCCCCCTGTCCAGGGGGTGACAAAAATTTCATCAAAAAATTTAATGGCGCAGTCTACGCCATGAACTTCCCTTGTGGACACCCCTGGATAAGAGCAATTTTTCTTTAACTATCCCTTTAAACATTTTTATTTAGATGACATACTCCTTGACAACAAAAAGCAATGAGTATTTTCAGTCGGGGGGGGGGGCAGGACCGTCCGAAAACTTTTTGATTTTACACGATCGTCCCTCCACTTTTCAAAAGCCCCCTCCCACACCATTTCATTACAATAGCTTATGCTCTTATTTGTAAGCCTCCCCCCTCTCACCTCTTTTTTCTTTTTTTCTGGACTACACTGAATATTCTCAATTTTTAATACCAAGACTTCGCAACCGGCATTTCTTTGATGAAATCTACCAAAAGCTTTCGGATTCTCTAATTTTCTGTAACCTGATTTTCCTTAAATTCTTTCTTAAATCAATGTTTCCCCACTTTTAAATTAGAAATCAGAAATACGCTTTAGGGGGCATTCATAAAAGATGTCACGCTTCGAGGGGGGGAGGGGGGGGTTCGTGAAATTGTGACAAAGTGTGATAAGGGGAGGGGAGGGGCTAACAAGAAGTGTTGACATCAGGCTTATACAACGTAGCGTGACATGTGACAAAGGGGGAAGGGGGTCCGTTGAATTGTGACCAAGGAGGGGAGGGGGTCAAATATATCGGAAAAGAGCTTGACCATTTATGAACGGTCCCTCAGATAGTTTATTTACTTTTCTGTGTTTTAAGACTCTATGGTGTACAAAATGAGAGTACTCATGAACGCGTGGAGAATCAACAACAAATGTTAGAGGGAAGTCTCCCTTCCTTTTAGGTATTTCGATTGTAACCCTTGTTCATGTGGCGCGAGTTTAACTTTAAAAAGGTACATTACTAGATTTATAATATAGATTCTCTCTCACTCATTCCACTTTTAACTTTATCATTCTAAACAAGCATAAGAAATTTAAACGTCTCAGAACAAAAAAAATATATATTTAAAAGCATAATCTAGACATAATATGAAATTCAAAGTTTACTTTTGAGTGGTAAAAAAATAATGAGCGGACCAACGTTTTTATAGCGCAAGTTGCAAAAATTACTCCATACACAAGTTTTGGAATTAAAAGGAACCCCTTTATCAATGCGTAAGGATTTGACCTAAAAATGTAAGTTATCCAAGTGAGTGTAAATCACTCGAATTACTTGCATCCAGATGCGTACAACTCTATTCATTGATAAAAGGATTCCTCTTGTCCCGAAATATGTTTTCTGAAATTTGGGCTGTAATGATGTTTGTTTTCTTATTAAGAACCTGAAGTACAAATAAATGAAACCAATGCATAAATAAATAAAACCAGTAAAGTTCGAGACATAAGGGGAAAATGCAAATGTCAGCCCTCACTGGTTAAAAATATCATATCTAAAGCATCAAACTCACGATTTCTATTTGCAGAATAATTGAATAGGTGACATGGAGTGAAAAAACAAAATATATGCATATAAACCAAACGTGAATTTAGTAAATCCCTAAAATTATAAAATCTATGCATTCACTAGCAAGCTAGCGTTGTCTTGCTTCTGAATCATGCCCATGTCCTTGAGACGTTTTGAAATGGCTTGCTGTGTCACTCCCAATGATCGTGCCAATTCTTGCTGATGTAACCGTACGAGAGTGGCTGTGAAGCGCCGGGAGTCGAACCAAGATCTTTTTGGTGGTAGCCGCATTCTTTACCGCTTACCCAAAAGGCGCGCCTCCTGGGCAGGAGCAAAGAGGGCTATTTGAAGGACTGAACTCGCACCGCTACATACTCCGCCCCCAGTGAACGAATAGGGGAAGAGTGAACGATATTTTGCCACAGATGGGTGCACCAGTGCGAGAGAAAGGCTGCTTGAGGTTGCGGCGTGAGTGAGTGAAGTTTGGGCCTGTTTGCTCGGATCCGTGGCTGGGCTCAAGTGCGAGTGCGTGCAGACTGCACGAATGCGTGCGAGCAAGTCCTCTCGTGGCGCCATCTGTGGAGTGTTCGGGTCTCCATTGCTGCGTGCGTAAATGCCGGGTCACCAGATGTAACGGTGCGAGAGTGGCTGTGAAGCGCCGGGAGTCGAACCAAGATCTTTTTGGTGGTAGCCGCATTCTTTACCGCTCTCCCAAAAGGCGCGCCCCCTGGGCAGGAGCAAAGAGGGCTATTTGAAGGACTGAACTCGCACCGCTACACTGATTTTGACGCGAGTCCTCACTCAGCAATGTCTCCAATTCTGCATCTTCGACAACTTTCTCTCTTCCACCACTATGCCGGTCTTTGACGCTAAAATCACCGTTTTTGCAACGTTGAAACCAGTCACGACACGTTCTTTCACTAATAGCGTCCTCTCAATACGTACTTGAGAGCATTCGATGAGACTCAGCTGCCGTTTTGTTCATATTGAAACAAAACAGTAACACCTCCTGCAAATGACGAGAATTTGGCTCGTAAACTGACATTTTCAATCGAGAACAACTTGATGATGCAGACACAAATCGGCTAATGTTTGAATGGCGTACTGTTGACTGAGATCCAAGCTAACTGCCTGACGTCAGTGATCTGTTTATTTCAACCGCTACTTACCGTTGTTGCCACCTATCGGAAAGCGACGGAAGCAAAGTTGTACACCTAGTAATAAAATCGGTTTTGTCTGTTCAACTGTTCATCCACTCAAAAGTAATGGATGAACAGAAAGTTTTCCACTCATAACTTTATTCTAATCAGCGAATTTGGTTAACCGAAGTTACGCGGCCGATGGGTAAGACGGTCAGATTTCTTATATCAATACGAAAAGTAGAGACTAAAGTTGCAATAAAACGAATAACTTATGAAATAAAATAAAACAATACAGTAAAACCCCGTTAAAACGTGGGTGTCGGGGGACATGTTTGGCACCCGCGTTATAACATAACCGCGGTATAGTGAAACTGTACCCGCGGAGCCACATTATCCAAACAATACTCGCTTTTGTTGCATCATTTTTAACTTAATCAATTACTCGTGACGTTTCTTCTATAGCATAATTTTTTCTTTTCTTCTTTGCTGCCATTTTATTCACTGTATTTGCAGTGCAAGAAGCACACATCTCAACTGCGCAATCAGTCTATTGAGCGATAGGTTATAAACCAAAAGGTGTACATCAGGCCTATTACAATAGGGCTTTAAATGTTATTGTGTGTGGTGGGGTGATGGGACCACCTTGCCTAGAATATTTGTGTGCTCGGGCTGGCTTTATTTACAAAGGTAAATAAGGAATCACCTTTAAATCAATAATAAAGAGTGGTTTAAACGTCGGGGGACATGATAGTCACCGCGGTATACTGAGGCGCGGTATAACGAGGTTTTACTGTATTTATATACAGCCACACCTCGAGGTAAGGTCCTCCCCCCCAGGATTTCACGGACTTTATATCGAGTTCTGACTGTACTATACACACAGACAGACACACGCACACTGTATGTATATTAATATTTTATATCACTTTTGAAAATTATCCTTTACATTTGAAAACAAAAATACTTCATAAAAACGAAACAATGCATTTCTAATTTAAGATCTTTTACTGCTTTTTGCTACAAATTTAAATTTAAAGGATTTATTGTAAAAAAAATTGTTGTTTTGGAAAATTCGTAATAGAAACTTATGACTTGAAGGTTTAGCAAAATGATATACTCATTAAAACAAGAGTTATTAAAGCAAAAATTGCAAAAGTATCGCCTACACGTACTACTTGCCTGCAAAGAATCTTTTTCTGGATTTAAAAAGGTTTTCCTTCCAATCCTAAGAGACTTGCATGCAACACTTTTGCAATTTGTGAATTGAATTTTATCATTTATTTCTTTAGGCATAAAAATAATCATATCTGTTTCTCATTTAAAAAAGTTGTAAGAAACATTTTGAGTAAATTTTAAAATGGGGGGACAACTTTCATTAAATGTAGTATCCACAATTTTTTATAAATGGGAAGAAAGGCTGTGCAAAGTGAGGATAGCCTCCATAAAATGGGGATTTGGGCTGTCTTTACCAATGAGAGACCTCCTTTTATCGATTATAATAAGAATCTTAAAATTCATTCATCAAACGAGTTGAAAAGTATTTTTATTCACAGCTTTTGCATCTGATAATTTTTCCTAAAAATAAAAGAAAATAAAATAAAATAAAAATAATAAAATACAATAAAAAATAACAAAACAAATAAAAAATGAAATAAAACAACATAAAATAAAATTAAGTAAATAACAGAAAACAAATAAGATAAAATAATAAATAAAATAAAGTGAGACAGAAAACGCATTCTTATAACAAAGGCTCTTGCAATCTTTCAAGAATCAAAATCATCACGCGAGCGAAATTTATGTTTTTTTTAGTGGGAAAATTCTCATAGAAAAAAATGGGTTATTATGTTAAGGCCAAAAAAAAAAAAAAAGAATTAAAAAAACCAACCCCGTAAAAGTGTTGTCGTTTGTTCTGCTTTGTTATTACAACATGAACATCTGCATCCGAAAGAAGAACAAATGATACTCTTAATCATCTTTACAGACTTGTGAAGTCAAAAAAAAAAGGGGGAGGGGGGAGAAGCCTGCGTTCTGTCCTTTTTCTTTTCTTTTCATTTTTTTGAGGTGCCGTAACTAGTTCGTTCACTCAACTACACATTTTTTCTTCGTACGTTTTTATTTTAAAAAAGAAAAAATAAAGATATCCATTTTCTCTAATGCGACTGCATCTCTCAGAGCAATTTGACACTGAAAGCAGCCTTTTTAAGTTTCCACGCGGCGATTTTCCCCATGAGTTGCTTCTAGCCAATAGAAAACACATTTTTAGGTCATATGTGTAAATAAGAACCATGGTTGCCACATTTGGCAACATTATCTTCAGAAGAGCCATGTTGAGCAAAATATTTGAGCTGTGCTGTTTTTTAGTTCTTAGAAGTGTGGAGTATATTTATCAGAGTTTTCTGAACTTTAGAGGTGCCTAGAAGGGAGGGGGGATCAAGGCGCATGTTGTACCATAAAAAAAATTTTTGGGGGGGAAGGAATTTTTTTCAAAAGGGGGAAGTGTGTTTTTAAATATCCGAAATTTGATTCGGTCATTGCACGAAATATCCGGTTATCCGGCAAGCCAAATTTGATTTTTAAATTTAATTAACTAGAATGTTTTGAAAATATATGTAAATTACAAACATACTATTACTTTAATAAAAAATAATTTCACGTTAAGAAAGCACAAATATTACCTTAGCCCAAAGTTAATTTATTATTTTATTATTACTTGTTTATTTAAATTTAAAGCTTCGGGCTGGTGGGGTGTTTAAAAATAAGTAGAGAATTTACAGTTTTTAAGTATCAGTGTTTGATATCCGGTAAATATTTGTCGGGCATGGGATATCGGATATATGGAATCCGGAAGTCATTGATCTGGGGTGGGGGTGTTAATTGCGCCATTGAACTTGGGGGGGGGGGGGTCTACTGAGCTTTAGTCAACATCCGTAAGAAGCGATATCCCCGGAACTGCAGCAAGAGAAATAAATACCACCAGAAAGCCCTTGTGTAAAACAATGCAAGCACAGACGCCAATCGAGCCAGATCATTTATAGATATAAAGAAATATGCAGCATAAGGCAATGTTATGTAATATAACAGATATTTACCTTTAATTTTGCGCAACTTTAACGCTGTGCAATAACGCTAAAAATTTCACGTCTTGCTTGTGAGTATTGAGCCTTGAGAGAGGGGAAGAAGGGAATTTTTTATTTAGAGTGCCCTTCCCCCCTATTTCTATTTAATATTATTTCTTAAAGTCACCATAAATGACTGGGGAGTGCCAACCACACACCCCCTTCGATTATCCCCCTCCACCCCTTTGCTCATCGGGGAATATCCAAAGAACGTTTAACCAACACTTAGATAACGTTTAAATGAGTCACGAAGCAAATATTTTTCTGTGACTAGCTATATCTAACTTTATACACAACAAACAACCCCTGATAAAGACAGAGCAGTCCAGAAAATTGACACTAATCGTTATTGTTCTTATAGAACTAGAAATACGTAATCCAAGGTGAAATAAACTTTTGGATTGATTCATTTTTAAGTTATTTACTATTTTGAAAAAAAAAAAAAAAACTATTTATATATATAAATAACGGCGTGAAAATTAAATCCCTCTAATTACAACGGAATTTATAGTTGCATTAATACATCACATAATGTATAAATGAAATAAACTATGCTTGATTGTTAAAAAAAATCAGAAAGAAGAACTCTATAAAATCCTGAGCATCACTTAGTGAATAAGAATTTAACTTTCCGTAAGGCAAAAAGTCTCTATAACGGAAATATCTTCAAGGAATCCATAAAGAATTTAATTCAAAATGCAGGTAAAAATAATTGGAAATCTGAAATGTAAAATTTATTTAAATATCAAAGGAAGAAACTTTTTTGAAACATATTTCTTGTTTGTTTAATGCATTTAAGACAGATTTTATCTGCCATTAAAAATGCCAGTAAACATACATCAGGGAGGAAAAAAAAACCTGACTGTATAATGTGGTGTGTTTTTAATCTGCATCACAAACAAAGTGTGTTTGCTGACAATCATTTACAACTACAATTAAAACCTAAATAAGAAAAATGCGAAATACGAAGAAAAGTAATTAAGAAAAATATGAAATTTTAAACAAAAATGAAGTCGAAAAGAAAATGAGTCGCTATTTTAATTCATTTTAACCCCTTAACCTGGAAATTAATCTGAAGCGTGCGGTGTTAAAAAAGACTATTTAATTTCTGAATCAGAAAAGTTTGGCTGTTAATGTCATTGCATATATCTCAATCTTGAAACAATGATTCTTCATTACGTACGACTTCCGACCTTTATTTTTAAAGCCGTATTTCCTTACAAATGTCGGACGAGTGCCACTCTTTCTTCCTGGTCAAGGGGTTATGGTACATAAGCAGTTTTTACTAGGGAATTGGTGGAGTAGCCACTTTTTTCAAAGTGCTGCTCTCCAGCTCCACCCCGTGCTGCGAATACTTCTAATAGGAATAATGTCGTTTTTCTCTTTAATGTATTTAATTTATTAATAGGTATATGTGTGATAAAAAATATTTAAAAAAAAATGTTTTTTATAGACAATTTATTTTAACAATGAATATTTATTATATATATTGGGCTGCGGAAAAAGGAAATTATACGACCAGAATAAATTCAGCCAGGTCTACAAAACTAATCTGTTGATGTGATGTGATGACATGTGGTATGTGGATTAGCATCATTGCCTAATAGGGATCAGTCAAGGCAGTATCCATAGGGTGGCCCATGGAACCCCCCCCCCCCCAAAAAAAAAAAAAAAAAAAATTCTTGATACGGCCTTGGGACCGGCAAGCAACATTTAAAGGAGCCAATTCGAAATAGTTAAAATGTCTCTGCTGTTTCTAATACGCCGGAAGTTAAAGAAAGATAACTTATTAAAGACATATCATGTTGCACTTCGAACAGTTGCCCGGTATTGGAAATAGTGGGTCGATTGAAAAAACCACACTAACAGATTAGCACTGATTATTTCCATCCTTAGTAAAAACTACGGATAGAAATAATCCAGTGTGGTCTCATTACAACCATTAAATATTTTTCAATAACCGGGAGAACAAATATAAAGAGAAGAAAAAGAGAGAAAAAAAATCAGAAAAGAGAAAAAGAACATCAAAATTTTAATTGAAATTAAAAAAACAAAAGAAAAAAAAACATTGAAGTGTATTCATTTTTATTTTTATTTATTCATTCATTTGAAACATATTTTTAAATGAAAAGAAATGTTTATCTGCTATTTTTCCTCTCCACTGCCAAGCACTGATACAGGTGTTTTAAAATTTTTGTTGAAAATTTGTCCCCCAATAATCTATTTTGTCGCAAAATCTTTGCATAAGTTGCAGCACCCATTTAGAGAGAAAAAAAAAAGCTACACCGCGTGGCGAACTTTTGGCGAGAAAACAGAAATAAGGCAACCTATGAGCGTCTTCGCGCTCTTTCAGCGCGGCAGTTCGGAATTCCATCTAAACCGCGCCTGTTGAGTGAGTGTAAAGTGTTGGGTTTGGTCTTGTGTCGAAAAGTGTGTAAATAAAAAGAAATTATCATTAATAACATCGGAAGTTTTAAAAGCTTTCGGAACTTAACTCCACATCTGAAAGGATTTCTCCTCAATTCATCTAGTTTTGTGCTAATTTTCATCTTTTGGAGGAATCATGGGAACCAAGTAAGTATTTACTGTTTGCTATTTTTTGTGCAAAATTTTTCGTGAGAGGCCCGTTTTGGGTTTTGCGCTTCTATATATTTTTTTCGTTCTCGCTTATAGCAACCTGTTGCCATTTTGTTTCCAATTCATTCCTAGTAATTTCTCCGTACATTTTGTGAATAATAGTTTTGCTTGTTTTTAATCTTTTTTTTCTACTCGCTTAATTCATAAGCAATATGTGATAGTAAAACTAATTTTAAATTCCAAGAACTTATATTGGTTTAACCGTAGTATTTGATAAGTACACGTTGATTTTTGAGTTAAATTTTAGCAAAAATGCTTATTTAAATCAAATATTCGATGTTAAATGAGCAACCATGCGTTTCAAACTTTGATTTTCGGATTATGTAGGGGCCCTCTTATTATTTCTGGTGGTTTACGAGAACGCGCTACATACACACATCAATGTGTGTCCTTATTTGTTACATTTATTAAAGAATCCTTCTTTAACATTTTAAACCTATAACAACTTTTTTTTGCTTTTACTGTATGCTCAAAATACCACACTCAGGAATATTTAATTGCTGGAAATTTCTAAGATGTGAACGCTATATTAAACCAAGTGTTCTTTTAAATTTGTTTATTTTATGAACTCAATATTGACTATTTTTGTAAAAAAAGTAAAAGGGGATTTAAAGAGAAACATTTGAGGCATATTTCAGATTAAAAGACCACATTACAATCATCAACTACTATTTTAATATATTTGTATAACTCAGGGGTACCCCTAACCCCCCCCCCCCCACGCAAGAACAAAACCCTCTCAAAAAAAAAAAAAAAGAAATCCTAAGTTCCTCCGAGAAGCCCTTCTTCCAAAAATTTCAACGGCGCAATCTACGTCACGACGGCCTCCTCTCAGGGAATCCCTGA
Source organism: Octonoba sinensis (assembly GCA_038502835.1). NCBI lineage: Eukaryota > Metazoa > Arthropoda > Arachnida > Araneae > Uloboridae > Octonoba > Octonoba sinensis. Next base: position 72,231,176 of record CM076604.1, read on the forward strand.
ATAATTGTCTAAAGAGCAAAAAGATGCTTCAATTAGAATCATTAATAATTTAAATTATCTCTTCCAAGTCCCCCCCCCCCCCCCAACACACACAAACATATCAGCACCCCATTATTTGGACACAGTTAAAATTAATTTGGAAAGCCGTTTCATGTCTGATTGCTATCTTATTTATTTTCAGTAATTGATGGATGAACACTGTTCTGTGCATTACACTTTAAAATTATGCATAATTGAGGTGAAAGTTATCTTTGTACAGTAATAACAAATTTGAAAATCTATGTAATAAACGCACTTGCAGAAGCCCACCAAGGAATTTGCTTTGGAATGGGACTAAGGTCAGGATGTTCAGAGAAATTCTGTACTGAGGATAAGAATAATTTACAGCCTCTGTCTGCCAGACAATCGAAAAATTACCGAAATAGACATCTAAAGTCGTGTTTTGAGTCCATAAAGAAATAATTTTTTTTTTAAAGATCAGTAATTACAAACAACACACCAGTGGCGTATGTAGAAATTTCTGAGGGGGTGGGTGGGTCCAGTGTGCAGGAATGACTTAACCTGACTTATTTGTGTCCCCCCCCCCCCCACCCGTTCCTCGCAGCATGAAAGCGCCCCCACACACGTAAATTGAATTCAAGGTCCCAGAATAATATAGCAAACTTGGCAATTTGAGCAATCGCGCCTTAATCTACTGCTTAAGGGGAGGGAGGAAGGGGGGGGGATTTCCAGGCGCGGGGACCCCTCCCCGTTCCTACGCCACTGTAACACACGCGACATCGGCGGCGCTGTACCGTGGTTCAAACATGACAGCCACCTACTTAATCATGCTAATTACTAGCCGAGCAATTATTTTTGATGATGTTACACACAATACGTGTAAAGTTACATTAGTACTAATTTGAAAAAGTTAAATGAATTTATGCACATTTATTTGTTTGTGTATTTATGAAGATCGTCAATGACCTCACTAACATCTGACTTAGCGTTTTGTTTTGAGTTGGAAACGTTAATCCAATTACAAATATGCATATAGCTTGATAATGTGTTAATTTAATTTTGAAAAAAGATGTAATACTTACAAAAAAAACTCTCCACGCCCCCAACATTTATTAGTTAATTCCTTGTAGTCAAACTTGTTCGTGCTAAAAATAATTTTTGGAATGTTTTAATTTATTTGAATGGAGATGCGACATTTACCAACGGTTTGACTACGCTTAGGTAAGGTGGTATCCGCTTCCAGCCTTAAGGTTATTATTTTCAATTTCATTTAAAAAATTTTTTTTGGGAAAACATCTTTTAAATGGGGGTGTAAATGCAAGATAAACAGTTCGTATCAGTCAGACTAAAAGCCAACGGGCCCCAAGGGTTTTTTAAATTATTTTATTACTCGGATCTCATTTCGGTTCTTCTTTCATTATTTTTTAAATATAAAAATAATATTCATTAATGAAAGTTCCAATATTTAATTATAACATTTATTTTAAATGCACTATCATATCATTTTAATTGCAGCGAAAGCATCTGCCCTAAATGAAGTTAAGAGCATAAACATTAGTCAAAGAAGCGATATCTTTCATGCTAATGAAGTGGCTGTTAAATATTGTTGGGGATGGTTCGTTTTTCCGATCGCGAACTTGGGAAGAAAGTTCGTTTTGCAATTTTCTTTTCTTTTTCGAAGGCCCTCTTTTTCGGACTAAAACGACCTGAACATGGTCTTCAGAGTAGCATCTACTGATTTACTGCAATAACATTTAATATTGCTTTAACAGACTTGTAACTAACCATTAGAAACTAACCAATATTATTACAGGACATTGTATTCATGAAGCTAGTTTGTAGTAGGAAAATATATTTTGTGTGTTGGAAATACATTAAATAAAATAAGTAATCTGTGGTCAATCAGCCACACCGCGTAGAAACTATCGCTAATTGAAATTATTTAAATAAAACAGACTGTTGTCAAACAGAAAAACAAAGTTGTTTTAACGTTCGAACTTAAAAAAATAATGAATTGCGGTCGAATTTCGACCGTTGGGCGATCGCTAGTTAAATATAAAACTTAAAAAGTTAAGAGGGCAATTTAATCAATAAGTTATGCAATGGCATTTCTATGTTACTCGATCCCAAAACTAACAACAGGCAAAAACACTTCGTTTTTTTTTTCCGAGCATTTTGTCATTCCTGCAAAGAAAAGAAAAAAGTATGTTTTGATGAATTATAGCTTGTGTAAGTACTTGACTTTTTTTTTTCATCAACAACGTCATTGATGCGAAAAAATGAAGTTTTCATATTGTGAAAACTGCTAAAGTTTGCTTTTCTTAAAGCCTCTTTCCCCCAAGTTACTTACATTCATTGTAGAAAAATTTTAAATTCAAACGAACGATACTTGACCATAGCAGGGGAAAGATATAAACAAAGGTTATATAAATCTAAGCAAATTATTGTTGAAGTAGTACCCGAGTTTCCGGTAAGATATTCAGTTGAATGAAGAAACCCAAGCCGAATTACGCTCCATGCCGCCCACAGATTGATCTGAAGTCTACCGCCCCCCTTCCACGCATAAAAGAAGAACCAAATCAACCTTGACTTTGAAAATCTATTCTCCGCCTGTCATCGCTTTTTTTTGCGATGCATCTTCTATATCCTCAATTTCTTTTTATTACTATTTATACTTCGAATAACATAGTTCTTTTGAGATGGGGGATATAATATGCATGTATGTAATCTGTAATGTACGAGTTGACGCTTGATTTTACGAACACTTTGGGGAAGTTCGGGAAGTTGTTTTGTAGATGCGTTTATTTATTTAGTACGCGAATCAGAACCTTTGCTTCTCTATTTGTTGAAAGGAATTAAATTTATAAACTGTCATATAGCCTCAGTTCGAATGAAATAAAGCAGGCTAAATAAACTAGAACGAGAACAAAAACGGCACATTCCTTATACCAGCAGCTCCTCTCTTGAACATGAATGGATTCTTCTTGGCACTATTCCAGGCAGATCGCTTTGGTTGAGGATAGAAATGTATGCGCTAGTTGCCTCGATTTTATGAACACTTTGCGACCGCCAAAAATTTTCGTATAATCAAAAAGCATTCTTTCAGTAAAACATTTTTGGGGCTGGTTAACTGTTCGTTCGTTGGAGGTGCGTAGAATCAAGCGTCAACTGTAATTCAATAATGTTAGAAAAAGACGTCGCCGTGGAAAATAAAAAAAAATGATATTTTGTTTTCAAGAATAGTAATAAAATGCATTAAAGGTAAAATATTCGCCGCCCTGAACACAACCTCCTCTGCCTTATTAGAAATTGGACTACACTCTGGAAGACACACTGATTAAATTTTAAATACACGATATTGTTTACTGATGTTTTACTATAAATGCGCAATGAAAACACACCGCTTTAGAAAATTTCATGCCGTTAAAATATTAGTTTTACTTTAGCCATGTTCTAGACTTTCGTTGGCGTGAAATTCCCACTCTTCATCGATATTTGATTCGCTGTTTGCGTAGGGATAATTCAAGGAAATAATTGCACTTTTGGATAGCTTTTATTCTGCGGCTATTACATCACTTGAAACTGCAGTTACGGTTTTTCTAGCCGTGTTTATGATTTGACCGCGTTTCCGCCGAGTCATCGACTAATTTATTTTTGTAGTCGAAATTAATTTACGCAAAATTTGATTTTTATTCCCAGTAAAAGCGTTTTGAAAATACATTGAACTCCGAATGAACTAGGAAAAAGATTTTCGATTTCAAATACAATAGATGTTTATTCAGTTAATCATGGATGTTTATAGTTTTATCTCGGTTAGTTGAAGGAAAGCGGAGAACTTGAACCGAAAGGCTTTTCGAAAAATTTAATTATGAAAGTATTTAAATGTCTATAAATTAAAATGTCTTTGTTTAAAACATCAGTAAATAGTATCGTAGAGCGTTTAAGATTCAATAAATATTTTTTTCATTCACATAATTGAATTTCTTGTCAGGAATTTATATACGTAAATAATTTGTCGTTTGCTTTGAATGATATATCGCTTTTTTTTTCTTCCAGAACAGAAAGGAGTAAATCTTGTTTATTTGAAATTAAAACTGAATTCTTCTTTACATTGCACACCCGAAAAGAATTTTAGAGTTAAAGAATTAACCCTAAAATTCTTTTCACAACAATCTGAAAGCTTAAAATTAATTTTAAAATGTTTGAAAAATAAACTTGTTTACGTTCAGTTCGTTTTTATGCTTCGCTAAAGACTACTTAACTTTATACAACAGTGTGTAGCTTGTTTTTTCAAATAAAGTGTTATACACAGATGTGAAGAAAAACAATAATATTGAAGTAAATAAATAAGGTAAAATGTTTTGAAACTTGTTTTTATTTTTTATTAAGATGTAGGAAATATCGTCTAATAGTATTTAAAATCATTTCCATGCATGTTTTTAATTTTTCATAGAAAAATAAAAAAATGTATAAATATAGCGGATAAGTAAATATATCAGATCTCTAATTTAAACGAAAATGCTCACAAGTTGCTTTAAAACAGCGTTCCCCAACCGTGGTTCGCGAAAATAATGTTACAGTGTTGGAATTTTTAATTGCTAACATAAAAGAAAAACGAAACAATAACTTGACATACGTATTAGGACGGAGTGTAAATATGACCTGTTTTTTTTTTTTCATAAATTGTTTTTCTGATAGTGCTTAAAAGTTGTAGCCTGGCTTAGGGAGCATACGTAAAAAATTTGAAATGCATTTATTTCTACTGATTTCGGAAATTTGAATTACAAAGTGGTATCGACAGATTTCCATCGATTAATTTTAAATTTTGACCCTGCGTTTTTGTTACCACTTCCCACTTATTCCTCGCTTGCGCGAAAAAAGAGCTTTTGCTCAATTTGAATGAGGTGTAAATAAACAGAAAGTTTGGGTATGTTATCATTGCGTTTCACCTGGAAATGTTGCTATTTTTTAACATTTTTATGAACTGGACCTTGATACATGATGTGCAATAAATACGCTGTTTCCATGTGCAGTAAATACGCTCTTTACGAAATTAATCACATTGGTTTTCAAGTGTTTGTACACCTGCTCGATAGCTGTGATTACATTTTAAACTTTGAAGCCTTTCGAAAATAACGATGAAACGCATTGCGCTTACTGGGCTTTAGAAAGCCGTCATTACGTAACTGATTTTATGATTTTATTGCAATTTTATCCTTATTTGAATAGCTCGGTGGAGTTACTCTTTAGGCTGTTTTTTTTTTTTTTTTTTTTTGTCGAATAACGATCGTTGTATTTTGTATTTAGCAGGATTCGAATGAATAGGAGGAGAGTTGTTAGTCCCCAAAAGCAGTACCGGATCTTGGGTTTTGCAGAGGCGGGGCAAAATTTAAAAATGCCGCCCAACCCCTCCATCTAATTGCTGTTGATTTTTCATGTAACTTTCATGCGCTGGCCATGTTTTTCTTTTTTGAGGATTTTTCACTTTGGGGTGGGTCACTGATAAACCCACTCAAGTTTCGTTAATGTTCACACGTCATGTCCGTTTCAGCTCAACATTAGGGGGTAGAGCCATACGAAGGGCCTTTATTGAAGATATGAAATTCTAACAGTTTTAGGGGAGTCCGGGGGATTCTCCCCCGGAAAGTTTTGAAAACTATATGCAAACGAGTGCATTTTGAAAAGTACCAATAGGTAGCAGAGAATGTATTTTTCTTCGATCTATCTTAGCTCTCAACTTATGGAGCAACGTTGCATATGCCATAAATGCCAATTGTTTGTATAACTCGTAATTTGCAACATATAATGTTGCTCCACCACCTATTCATTAAACAACATTCATAAGTCTTTGAGTTATACTACATTATGAAATATTAAAATAAAATATTTGCATAAAATATTTAATATTGGGGATATTTAAATTAAAAAAAATCATGTCTTAACCTAGAATCCCCCTCCCCCATTTCCTTTCTCTAAATTTTAAATGTTATGCTAAATATTTTGCGTCCCCAATGAAAAATATTTGTCAGAAATTCTTTTAAACATATTTCTGGTAAAAGCTAATTAGTAAGTGTTTTTGCTTGTATTTTAATTTTTGTTTCATGTAACCACTTTACTTTCTTTTTCTGTCACTTTTTTTCTGTAAGTTTTTGATTAAAATTTTCTCTGAAAGATCTATATCTGCAGTGTGTATATGTCGTGATTTTCTTACGAAGTTGGTTTCCCACGCAACAATTAAATGGTTGATTGCGCGTGCAGTTTTAGATTTAAATCAGGTTCAAGTTTTTATAATAAAAGTTGAACTCGTTTAGAAAAATTCTTTAGTTAAATCACCCAGTTCTCACTTAACTAGTTGTCCGCATTTTTTAAACGTTACATTAATGGTTTGCCCCAGTTTTGGTTTTGTATCAGCAGTATTTCAGGGTATTTCGATAAACGTAATATCAAAAGCACCTGAAAACGCATTTAATAAAACTTACAGCGTTACTACGGGGGGGGGGGGGGGGTCCGCGCCGGGTGGCGCCCTTTTGGTAACACCCAAAATGAGATAGAGTTTTTGAAAATTACATGTACTTGAATTATACAATTTTACTGATGGTATTTCAACGTATTCCTAAAAATAAATATAGTTTACTGAAAGTTAGAAAGTTACACCTACTAAACAAAATAAAATGACTTGAACTGTGTGTGTGTTTTTTCACAACTGAAGATGATATAAATTTCAAAATTATAAATTTATGCAACACAAGGTTTTTTTTTTCTGGGGCGGGGGAAAGGTGGACAGTATTAATTACCGCCACGGGAGACACATGCTAGGAATGCCACCGAATAAACTCATTTCTGGAGGACCACTTAAGTATCTGTTAGTCGGGTATGTTATTGTATGCGTAGACCAGGAGATGGCGAGCCTATGGCACGCGTGCCAGTAGGTGCTGAAAAGTAAAATGTCTGAAAGAGGACACCATTTTTTAAAAAATAAAAATCTAAAGGCATAGCAATATATTTTGCATTCTATTGATCATCTAAGATTTCGCACTATAAAAAAATTAGAATATCTAACATAAATTACCATTATTTTACTTTTTCAGTTACCATAAAGAATGTTTGCTGTAGGATATTTTACCTTATTTTAATATTAAAGTGAAATATTTAATACTTTTCAGGCAATTTATATTCCATGAAAATTAATAACTAAACAGCAAATATACTTACAAAATATAATTTAATTTGAAATCAAAGCATGGGTTTAAAGATTTTTGAAATCTAACAAGTGACACACTGGACACTTGAAAATAACAAACCGTAGTTTAACTGCTACACTAAATCGGAAAAGTACACCATCCCTGGACCATGCTCTTCATATACATAATAACACGCATTATTAGATTTTAATGCATCATGCGTGGTTTCTCTGTATTGTGAAGGAGAATAGTGCTAAAAGAGAAAGTTGAACACTTGTTCAATGTCCTCTCTTTTTTTTTCTTTTTTCTTCTGCTTTTTCTTAAAAAAAAAAATAATCTACGTGTCTTTGAACTAAAAAATATGTCCACCTGAAAACGCCTTTAACAACAAAACATTCCAGTTGCATCCGCATAAAAAGCAGTTTTGGCATTTCTCCTGCTGTTTGAAGATCATTAGACACACAAGGGGAAAAAAACATATGGGAGTAACTTTAGTTTAGTCTGACTTCGCCATGAACGTAGTTGTTTCTTAAACAACAGTTGCCATGTTTGTAACAACCGAGAAGGAATGTACTTCAAATCTTACTAACGCGACCTGTTTTTAGTCGTTTATAACAGCTGCAGGAAGTTTCTATGTTTATGCCCGAAATTGAAATAGCTGATTTGGGAATTAGTCGTCAATTTTAACAGACCAGTAAAAATCACTTTATCTCTTATTAGTAACATTATGGTTGATGAAGATTTCAAGGGTGCCCACGGGGGAAGGACATCATAGCAATACGGCAAGAATACGGCAGTGAAAAACGTAGGATGCGAGGCGGAGCTTGCTTTAGCGGGTTTGAGTCTTTATTTTAGTGGGGCTTCGTTCTTGGAAGGGGTGCTCCATAGTTTTTGAGGGAGTAAGCCATCTATCTCTCTTGGGACGCTTGGATGGTCTTCATCTGCATACTTAAAAAAATCATAATTTATAGTAGAAAATTCTGTACCTCAGGGCCAGACAATCGTAAGTCACATTATCACTACTTTAAGAATTGAGCGTAAAAACTGAAAAGGAGGATTTGTTGCCTAGTAACAAAGTTGATATATGTATTACGCAACGAAACACGAATGTTGACATTAAAAAAAAATAAAAAAAGATTTGCTTTATCCCTTTTTGGTTAATTTTCGTACAATCAAACAGTATCTGAAAATGGCCATTTTTGGACTGACGCTGGTCTGGTCCTGTTGCACTGCTTTAAATTCAGTAGCTCTTCGTCATATAACTCTCACCGCAGAATCGAGGCTTCGGAAATAATTAATTCAACATCATACTATGGAAAATGTTTACCACATTTAGGTAGTTTATCCTGCATGACTGTTTTGAGGCTTGATATTTTTAAAGATTATTAACATGTGCTCCCACAAGACATTTTGCAAAAGAGAGCTGTGAGAGTTTTGAAAATAATTTAGATTTGATTAACGCAAATTAAATACAAGAAAACGAAAAGTTGTGAAGTTATTTTTTATCAGGATCAGCAAAATTAAACTTAAAATGATAAAATTAACTAAATTAAAGCACAACGACTGCAACATTGATGCATTTCCCGCTTAACAAGAAATTCCTTTTCTGCATTGAAAAACGAGATTCTGGCAGGGAGCTGGAGCAACATTTTTCTTCAGTTGCTCCGCTCCAACTGCGACTTCTAAATATTTGCTCCAAATCTGACCCTAGTCCGCGCCCCGAGTTGTTTTAATAAGAATCATGTTATTGAACCAATCTATTGATTATTCATGGTATTTTTATTAAGCAGTAAAAATGTGCTTTGTATTGATTCATCCTCGTCTTCGATTCTTGCGAGTAAAATTACAGATGAAAAATCATCTTTTTTCATTCGTTGTCGTAGCACTCAAAACTAATTTTAAAGCGCAGAAAGTCATTTTGAATTTTTTTTTTTAAATTGCATTTTAAGAAAATATATCGGAGCAGTGGTGCACGACAGACTTCCGTGCTCCGGCTCAATTCCTGCTCCAAGCAACAACTCGTTTCACCAATGCTCTGCTTGCTCCACTCCAGATCTGTCGTGCCTTGTAATCCCGATTACTGTACAAGAATTTAGCAACTTTTGAGCTTTAACAACGTTGGTTTTATAGTTCATGTCTCAGCACAAAAGTAATAATTTCTCATAGGAAACTAAGTAATCAAACACAATGGATAATTTAATTTAAATATTTTTTGCACCCTTTTAATTCTTTCTCACTCAACTTGCATTTTTTTTTTTTTTTGTTTGGATAAACACGTTGAAGAATTTCTAGATAAAAGCTCCTGCTATTTATTTCCCCTACAATGCCATTAAATGTTACCACTAAATCAGCGGAGAGAGATTCCAATGCCCCCTCCTGGATACGCCCATGCCTAGGGGTTGTGATCCACAGGTTGGGAAACGATGTTTTAAAGATTTTTTTTATGATACTTGGATATCAAATAAGAAATCAACAATTTGCACTCGAAAAAATAAATTAGATGCTCGAATTTATGAAGCTTTCAACAAACATTTAAAGAGAAATACACTTCGCAAACTTTACGACGGATTCGTTTTGTCTGAGAGATTTTTTTTCTCCGGTTCTTGCTAAAACGAGAGCAAATTCTACTAAACTGGTAGAGTTAGTGCGTTTATGCTTGCCTTGCCTTAGTTCAGAAAGATCTATTTTGAGGCACTGGAAAAAAGAAAATCCCAAAACTGTTATTTGTCTAGAATTAACCTCATTAAACAAACCTTTAGATGTAGACTCTACAAAGATGGTATGCATCCAGATGTGTCAGGAATGCAAATGTGACCATTCTGTTGGCTTTGCATTCCCGAGAGCACACCCCCACTGTCTCTGCTCCCTCCATCCACTTGAGCTTGAAGAGCCTACCAAAATACCTCCGCGTGCCGAAAACTGTTTCACTTTAGGGCCAAATAGCTGCCGGTCCTATCAGTGGAGCCACATGGCCTTGGGTCGCGAAAAACTAGTGAGGCCTCTAAACACAGGAAGTTGTATATGCCCTGCATATCATTGCGAGTTCGTTTCGTAGAAGAGGGAAAAAGAACAAAATGCGAGTCGATGGTGTCGCAGCCCGGCGGTTTCGGTGTGTTTGCTGTTCGGCGGGATGCTCTTGATCACAGGCATCCTTTGGTGGTTTCTGGTTCCTTCCGAATGTCTTTTTTCTCATTATTAAGAAAAAGTCGTTCGCAGTTCCACTTCATAAATGGCTGCTGGGGTTTTGTGATAAGATGACGAGTTGAATTCGTAACGAAGTATCAATGCCGTTGCTCTGTATCTTTGCTATCTTTGTCCTACAACGATGCTCGCTTCCAACATGATGCAGATGATTTGTTCACACGGGAGAGGGGCTGATTAAAAAAAAGGAAAAAGAAACCGCCTTTAGGAACTTTATTGCATTGGGAGGGAGTCATCCTTATATTTTTACGTGTAAACAAAAATTTTGACTAGCCTCTTTTTCTCTTACGCGTTAATAAATCATTGCTCCTGCTATGATAGAACTTGTTGTTCCAGGAAAAATTCCTCTTTGCAGACTCAGTTTTTTATAAGTGACTCGTTTCTTTCGAAAAGGTAACATCTCCACTTTGAAGAACAACTCTGTTTTAATTTATTGATTTTTATGGTATAATTAATTCACAATCGTTTCAATTAAATACACTAATATTGCTATTACCCACCAAAATAGAATAGTAAAACATCAGACCGTAACGTTTACCACATTTTCATAAGTCGGTTTTTTCGATCTCCTGAAAATATTTTTGCTAAGAGTTGTAACGTTTTTGAAAAACTATTCAAGAATCGCATCACAGGAAAATTGCATAGTACGGTAGCTATAATAGTCTAGATTTAATTAAATAGCAGGGCAAAATAATATTTTTTTTCATATGGATTAAGCAGAAATATATACAACTGAAGCATCTTATCCTTTTAGCGTTCGCTGTAATAAAAAAAGCTAATATTTAGAATCATACTTTAACACAAAAGAAAAAAAAAAAAAAAAAAACGCGAAGAGTTTATTATTCATCATAAAAACTAAACATTTCCTAATCGTTATTCATCATCTCACACCTATTTCGATGAAATAGAAGCAGACCTGAAGCATGCGCGAAAATTCGAGGAAAGTCTCGGCGAAGAAAATCAGACAGTACGTACGTATAATATACAGAGCGCACCGATAGGGCTTACCAATCACGTGTACGCAACTTTTATTGATATTTTGTGCTTCTCAGACGTTGATTTATATTTGTTAATATTTCAGCGCGTAGGTAATCTTTCTACATCATAAAGGGATCAAGAAGTAACTTAGAAATTACTTTTTTTTTTTTTTTTGAAGGTGATAAATGTACTCAGCATTGTTTAACAACTCCAGTAGATATTAAGTGGAAGAGTTGAGTGTTATATGCGAGAACCCTCAGTTTTTGTCCTGTAATAATAAACACGACACCGACTCGCATCTCACATAGTGAAGCGTTACGACGCATCTCTTATTTTATGATTCAGCGCATTCGCTGTTGGAACATCTGTCAGAGAGTGCAACCTGTGGAGTCCATTTCTCGAAGTAGCGTGAACATAAATCACTTGTCTAGATTCTGTCTTTGCGCCCCTTGATGTGGTGACCTCGCAAACTCGCTCTGTTCCTTTTCGAGAGTAATCGATAAAAACTGGAAGATTCAACTCCTGCGGCTTCTGCTGCACGTGGTTTTGCAAATTAGAATGTGGAAACGGTTTATTTTCATTGGAACATCCCTGCATTTCCTGTTCCGTCGCTCTTTAATTTCTTATATTTTCCGCCTTCTCTTCGTTAAAGTATTTCTTTTGCTAAGGTTCAGCCGCAGAATGATTGCTGCGAGGTATCGATACTTGTCCAATAGATCATTTATACGACATTTAAATTGCTCCGCGTAAAGTGGATTTTAATAGATGTACGTAAAATCAAAATACGTGAGGAATCGGTTACCTTTATCTCAATGGCAGACGTTTAGTTCAAGTCGAGTAAGTTCAACAAGTAATTTTTTCGACACTTTGAGGATCCCCTCTTTTCCCTATACAACAGTACAACTGGAAAAATAATTAAACATTTATGATACCTTCATTTTCAGACAGCATTGTCTATGAAATCTGCAAACAATTGCGTTGTAGGCGAAGCTCTTCCGAACTTATACTTTTGGGAGGAGGAAAATCGAAGTTTACCGAATGAAACCAAAACTGTTTCGGTATCATAAAATACGAGAATGCTCACTGCCGTATAAATACATTGGGTACATTGGTACATTGACAAAAGAAAAAACAACTTAGCATTTCTTCAAAGGACAGACAAATAAGGAAATTGGAAACTCCAAATTTACTCTGCATGGTCTGGCAAAGTTTACCAAATAAGGAAACTTTTTGTAAGGTCAGAGTGATTTCCCATGGGGTGGGGGGGGGGGGGGGGGAGAACTACAACCTGATAAGAATTTTGCCTGACCAAATGTGGCCAGGGTCCATGCAGGTATTTTTTCCAGAGTGTGTGGTTTTGTGAACTATTTTTGTAAAAGTGATGAAGTGTTCAACATGCTATGTAAGACTCCTTTAACCGTATGCGCGTTCGTTTCTTTTTGTAGCCTTACCACAGTTTGTAGCTGTTGAAATGGATTTTACCTTTTTTTTTCTTAATCAGGGGAAACTCGTGTACTTAAGCCACCTATTTTCAATGCACAAAGCAGAGCCATTGACTTGTTTAAGAGTTTGAAACTAATATACTACATTAAGATTAGTATTAATACTTAAAATATTTTGTGAAAGTTATAATTTTTTTTTTACAAATTGCCCCTGGACAACATTGTATCTAGAGTCAGTAGGTGTTGTACCTACAGGGTCGTGCGGTGCTACGATGCGAAAAGGCGATCACATCAGGTGGTATCGTAAAAGGGGCGGAAAAACGGGCAGCCATCTGAACTGGTAGAATAATATTGGAACACTATATTTGGAAAACTGATTCCAGAAGTAGAAAAAAACGTTGTCGCTCTGAAGCACCAACCGGTAGTGGTTTGTGAATTGAACGTAATATTTTTATTCTTTTAAACATTTTTAATTAAACATTTAGCGGAGAACCCTTCTCGTGATTCTAGGGTTATAAGGAACCCTGGTTGGGATTTAGACCGCTGGTTCGTTTTTGAAGGTTAATTTCAGTGTTCTGAAAGGCAAAAAAAAGGAGTTGCACACACATTGGTTTCATTATAAATATTTTTATTAAAAGGTTAATTCCATCAAAAAAATTATTATTATTTTTTTTTTGTAAATAACTAATCAACCGTAAATAACTAATCAACCGTTATGGTAATTCTGAACCAATTCCAGGACGCCCGGGTGTCCTTGCGATTGGGGAATTTCACAACTCTCTCCAACTAACAACCTGCGGTGGTTAAACAACCTTTATAACTGAAATAAATTAAGAAAACTGAATGATTATGCGTAATGTCAAGTTGAAAGGAGTAAAATAAATACTAATTCTCATCTGTCTTTCAACAAATTGCTGTTTAATGATGCATTCGAACTAAGCATCATTGATCTAACCACAGGTACAACAAACATCTCAAGGACTTATTTAAATTATCTCTGTAGAACAGCTTAGCGACACAGTTTATACAAAACCAGATACTATTGCATTCATTCAAATGATACAGCAGGAGACTCAATGTGGAAATAGTTCAAACATCAAGATTGTTCTTGAATTGATGTCACTGATCAATCAGTTTCAGTCAGTTGGATCTCCTCAAGGCTTGAAAAGGCAGGATGTCATTACAGCGTAAATATTATAAATACCTGCCAAGTCGCAAAACCTGAAAAATCATTTATTTTCTATTAAAAAAATATGATTGGCCTATTTTATTACTTCAAAGATAACTCCTTACTTATATATTATTTAGTACTAGAAGAAAAAAGGTTTCTTTCTTTCTATTTTTTTTTTTTTTTCTTTTTCTTTAAGACTGAAATGCTTCCTTCTTGTCAGCGTTCTTTGTGATATTGCTGTAGTCTGAGGTATGCTTTTTTATGAAAGCAATCGTGCTTGAAGACAAGCACGTATTTCAAGTAATTTTGCTCGATTTTCAGTAGCCTTTTATTTTTATTTTGCGGTATAATTCGACGATTCGCCTTTAATGGCTGCCGCGAGAATAATAGTTATTTCTTCTTTCAGCCTTCATAATGGATCATTTAAGCCGGAACTGTGGAGTGTTATAAATTTCTTTTTATGGCAAGTATCGTGTTTTCTGCAAAGGGAAAAAATTCAGATGCTGCTTAAAGTTTCTGAAGGAATTTCGTTTATTCTTCTTCTTATAAATATTTTCCGGATTTGTGGATTTTGATCCAAATACATTCATCATAAAACATAGTCTTAAGCTTAATTATCGCGTTCTATTGTATACTGGTAAAACTATCCAGCTTCGCCAATACCGTCGAGCTAGTAAAATCATGTGACAAGATACAGCAGTTAATTTCTAACGGAAGGAGTCAAGTTTTTTGAACGTAATATTTATTGATAATTAAAACTTGTCTTGTTAGAAATCTGATATCAAATGAAGTAATTAAATGCTTTTAAAAATAAATGGAGGAACGTTTTGCATTTCTACAGCTATGATACCCAACTTGATATCCGTCAGATCTCAAGTCTTTAGTCGGTGACACCGACACCGACTGTCTAGACAGGGTGGTCAGACTGTTCCAGGGTATAGGCTACTTTTGATTTTTTTCAAGGCATTGCGGTCCGCGCAACGGTGTAGGAGTGGTAAGCTGAAATTAAAGGTCTACAATATTTATTATAACTTAATAATGAATACGGGATATGTACTTAACTACCTAACCTTACCTAAAAAACTTACTTCTAAAAGCGCGATTAAAACTAAACGCAAGATACTAACATAATATGATAATATTAATAATAGCCACAAATATAATAATTCCAAATGATGCATTTATTATCAAACAATTCAAAATACATTTAAAAAATAAATAATTTTCATTTAAAGTTAGCTTTCTTTGTTATTGCTACAGTTTTTTAAAAGTTTAATTATTATATTTCCCGCTCTTTTTGGGCTACTAACTTTTTTTTCAGGCTCTTTTGTCGTAATGTCATCTGCTTTGAGATTTTCCTTTAGAATGAACGTTGCGCGTCTTAGATCTTAAACAAAGACGGTCACCTCAAAATATCTTGGTGGTCCACCAGTCGATAGCGATCGACTTAATGCCCACTCCTGATATAGACGGCCATTCCTACCGAACTTGTCCCCGTTTTCCCCCATATTTATGGGTTTGGTGACGTAATAAACTTATGAGTTCGTTTTGTGATCACGACTTTCGAAGAGTCCCTATTTTAAAGCAAAGAAAAAGAAAAATTAAGTAAATCCTCCTATAGAATTCAACATAGAGCACAATTTTATAGTTTTAAAGTATGCGAAAATATTTCTACGCATCGAAAGAATATTTTTCTTTGAAAACGTACATCCTTGATGTGACAACTCGAGGTTTTGCTTATCGCGGAATGGGCGGAAGTAAAAAAAAAAACAATAAAAATTAATAATAATAAAATGCAGCATGATGAATTTGTTTTAAAAAAGTGACAGCGGGTATTTTGAAAAGCAGCGGGCTGCTTTAAAAGCGCAAAACTGCGCTTTGGAAGAACAGCAGGACACGTCCTCTGCCTAATTAGCTTAATGTTATGACATTAGGCTTATTTGTTGTATTTGTCAGCATCTTAAAGTGAATCATCTCTCAAAATCTGACGGTGATGGTGCAATTCAAGTGGAGAATAATTTTCACTTCTGCAAAGTATGGCATGGATCAATCACACTGCACGAATTCCTCAAGGTTCGAAAAAACATCTTTTAATGATAAGAAAAATCTCATTTTTGGCAAGCCATCCGGAACGGACAAGATGGACGAGCTTGCGTCTGATGGATGCGAATTAATTTCCGGTATGTCGAATCAATAACATGATTCATTAACCGCATCATTAAAATGACATTTTTGGTGATCGTTCCTTGAGTGAAATTGGATGCTTCTGCACGAATTTACGAACAATACTGATCTTAAATAACAAAGATCTATTTAACTTTTGTTTTCTTTATCTTATGCGGTGGAGATGAAATCTTATTAAGTTGTATTATTGGAGTTAACATTCATTGTTATCTTTTTCCGTTACGGACCGCAAAGGATTGGTATTAAAAAAGTTGGATAAATGCTTGCTAAGGTGGACGAAAAGAAATAATCGAGTCGCAATGCTGTGGGAAAGCTGCTATTTGGCGAGATTAAAAAATAATTTTGAGAGAAAAAAGGGGGAATGGTTTGGTCACGTTTGTACTCTAAAGTTTTCTGGCACACAAATAGGTGTCGTACCACTTTTATTAGGCCTTCTAAGCCTGGTACACGTTGATATCAACCTTCCAGCAGCTTCAGAAATGAAGGATTTGAGTTGAATTTGTGGTTTTTCCGTCGTACGCAAAACCTCAAATATGCAAATATCGGTCTGGGTTTGAAATTGTTGCCAAAGACTGAACCACAAGACATCACCTGACCATTTGTGTAGGAGTTTGATCTTCCTTCAGACCCCCAATGACTGTCCACCCCAGTTCTTCGGGATAATGATATCAAAGTCAGTGTCTAAAATTTGCTATTCCAGATTTATTAGTTAATTTTGTCACTGCGATGTCCACCATCTTTCTCTCTAGTGTGCTTTTTTACGCTCCTTATACTGGCGTATTCCGATTGCAGTTCCTGTTGATTTGTAATATTGCTGTTATATTCAGCATCTTTTATCTGGCAATATATTCAAATTTAATACGGAACGATTTATTTTTGAACGAGTTATCCCGAATTTTGGATTTTCTCTTGGCAACCAGTGTATTTTATTTCTCATTTTAATTAATTGATCGTTCTGTAGCCCGAAGGGTGGTGCATTCTTCGTCGATCATTTTGTTTCGGTTCAGCTGCTCAAGCCAGAAATAGTGAATGAATGACTGCTCTCGTAGTGACTAAGCGCTATCCAATAGAGCAGTCAGTTCAGTTACGATACGCCGACTGCATTTTATTGTTATTTATTTTTAAGGCGCGAAAGTGTTTTTTACGGTCTTGGCGCCCGGTAAACGCTAAACAAGTATTTTACCTTTATGTGGGTGACGTCAGGTCCTCTAGGCATTGACGTTTGCGTCCTAAGGAGGGATTAAATCCTTTTGTGCCGTTTGACGACTTATGAATGTTGCAACTTCTATTGTTCTTCAGAGAATTTTTATTTTCTTTTGTGTGCAGAACGAATAAATTCGGGATGTTGGTGAACGACTGTAATCCTCTTTTCTGTTCCTCTTGGAAATAGTCATTTTCTTAACGGGATATGTTTCCTGAGGCAAGTCGTCTTCCAAGAATATCGCATTCTTTTCATTCCCGCTGATGAGATTTCGCTTCCGCATAGAATTTAGATGGTTATTGGTTTCAAACTGAATAACTGTTTGAATTGTTTTCATATACCAGATTAAGGGATTATTCTTTTAGTCTAAAAAAACTGCACTTTCAAGGCCAAATGATGATAAAATGTTTGAATAGCATAGAAGAGCATTTTCTTTACTGAATTTAATCCATCGCTTTAACACTAGATTTACCAGACCGTTTTCAATCATTTCTAAACTTTCATTTTACGTCAAGTTTCTACTAATTATAATAAAACTTTCAGTCAGTCATATTATTGACTCGTCGTACGTACCGTATATTAGGAAAAGCCAATTCAATTGAAAGTGGCTATAATTAGTAACATATTATGCAAAATGGCAGGTTCGAAACAGTCAAAATGACTGGTCTGACAAATCTAGGGTTAAACTAAAATATGTGTTATTACAACTTCGTATTTTGTTGAATTCAGAAATAAATGAGAGATAAATGGTTTTATAATCTATTTCGTGGGTTTATTTTTATTTTTTTAGTGTGAATGGGCTTTGATAAATTGGAAGAATTCGCATGAATGAAGATTTATTTTACAGTAATGCACAATTTTATTTTATTTTCTTTCTCAGCGAATTTGTTACGTTGCCCGTTTTCAACTTTTTGATATACATCTGAGTAATGAAAACAAATCATATTGCAAGTTGTTATTGTTAAAAGTTCCAGTTGCTATTACTTTGCGGTTTGATACCTTTTTTATACTTTTAACGAGTGTATTTGAGGAAAAGAAAAATTATTAAGTTACTTTCCTTTTGTCTATTTTATATCTTTCAAGTTAATTACAGTATGGAGTTGAAATCAACTGAAAAGTTTTCTAAACATTCAAGCGATTAATGTCTGTTGGCAGTTGAGTTTCTTATATTGCTTAATAAAATTTTATTTGTATATTTAGATGTAACTGTTTATCAAAATTTAATACTTTTTTGTTTTTCTTTTTCCTAGGTAAGTGCTTGTTTCTTCTGCGATTAATAGTTATTTTCAAATGCATTTAATTGGTAAGTAATTTAATGCAATGGAATATATGTTAGGGAAAAACGCTTTGGGCGTCCCAAACCAAAATAAATCCAAGCACCCAAATTTAATTTTGTTTGCAAAAATTTATTTGTATACGGAAATTAAGCCGCGAGTTTACAAAACTTTTGTTTTATTAAAATGCCTGAAACATTTGCTGATTGAATGTATATGTTATTGCTTTATATCTTAAATATTCGAAAAGTGCTTATTTGAATGTGCCGATTATGATCTGATTTTTCCTTTCTTGACTCTCTCTTCTTGAAAGGACATCCATGATGAATTGCCTGTATTCTATACAAAAAGTTTGTTTCTTGTAGCAAACTTTTCACACAAGTTATCACGAATTTAGTTAAATGAAACTATGGAAATCTTTTACCTAACATGTTTTAAAGTGTCTCCAGTTGTGCGAATTAATCCCATAACATTAGACTGTTTTGTTTTTTCACAATCTGAAAGATCATTTGATTTAAAAAGACAGCGTTCTATCCCCAGAGAAAAACATTTAAATGAATTTTTTTCCTATTTTAAACGTCATCTAAAAATTAACTTTAAACAGGAATCTCATGGATGCGCCGTTATTATCTGTTGAATCTATGCCAATAATAAATTTAGATGTTACGTTTTATTCTAAATAGATAGTCTATTTATTATTCAATTAATTTAGTCTATTATTCGAATCATCTTTTTAAATGTCGAATTCTCAAGCAAAATTCTTTGTAGAATAAGAGCGTGTTTTATGTTAAACACTTTCATCCTGAGGTATGTGTTTTTCTCCTCTCCAATAACTTCTTAGAATATAGAAATGTCGAGTTGCAAGCCAGTATTGATTCTTGAGGCTTTTTCCTTTTGGTACTCTTAAATATCGGCAATGTATCCGTAATCCTTCCTGTAGACTCCTCAGGCATACGGTTAAGAATAAAAAAATTATGTATTTACTTTGCAAAACACGAAATAGAACTAACTAATTTTGAACAAAGGACGAAAAACGAGATTCTTCACACTCTTCTTAAAGTTTTAAAAAGTTTTCCGAATTTTAATCATTTAAAACATTTTGTTCATAGCTCTCCTTTTTTAGCCTACTGTCCCGTAAAAATGAAAAAAAATAAAAATAAAGCATGAAAGAAGGCTTAATAATGTATGTGAAAATATCGTTAGAAATTAAGAAAAGTCAAAAATAAGTTGAGTAATTAAATAAGGATTGAAAATTAAAAAATTTGAAAGTAGGGTATTGAGATGGGGAAAAAGTGTGTCTGTCGGTCTGTCTGTCTGTCTGTCGGTCTGTCCCCCCCTAATAACTTTTGAACGAATTTTCCGATTCAAAAAATTCTTTTTGCATTCAAAAGATCTCGGCGAAGACATCTCATTTCCATATTTTACGTTTTGATTTGAACAATATTTTGTTCAGTTTTGAACAGTTCAAAAAATTTTAACATTAGCGCCTATGGGCGAAAAGGAAGCAAATGATGTAAACTCTGGGTACAAGATCCAAGTTCCAATGAACAAGCTCACTGGAAGAAGTTCTTGGCGTGAAATATCGATTTGAGCAATTTTTGTTCATTTTTGAACAGTTCAAAAAAAATTAACATAGCGCCTACAGGAAAATTTCAATCCTATATAAATCATGATCTAACGGACCGATTTGCTTGGAACAAACTTTATCGGAAAGCTCTTATGACGTAGAACATGTACAGATAGAAAGTTCATCCAGAACTAACGAGCCTATTTTCCTATGAAATATTTTGTTCGAGATTTCAAGAATATTTTTGAATTATGAATGATTAAATCAATAAGCAAAAGAATGAATTAATAACTGAGTGAATAAATACATGAATGACTGAATAAATGAATGATTGAATGAATACGTATTAACCGTTGAAAAAGGCATATCTCAAGCAATTAAGAACTTAAGCTAAACGAGAGAGAGAGAGAGATAGCTAGAGTATAAATTTGAAGCTGGTGTATACGGGAAAGTAGGCTCGTATAGTTCTAGACGGAACTTCTTGTTGCCCTTCTGCAAGCGTAAACATGCGCCAAACAAGAGCCAAAACACTGCGCAATAAATTTGCGACAAGATATCACTAAGTTTATGGAATAATGCATATCCTTGTTGTAATGAAATTACTTCCACATACGTTTATTTATGCCTTCAGAAATGTTCTGCATAATTTATTTCATTTTTAAAAACTACTTTGATATGGATAGTTGAATAATATCATTGCTTTCAGGTTCCCATTTTTGTGCAATTGTGCATACAAGGGGTCATTCATAAATGATGTCACGCTTCGAGGGGGGAGGGGGGTGCGTGAAATTGTGACAGTGTGACAAGGGGAGGGGAGGGGGTAACAAGAAGTGTGACATCCTGCATTGTGCAACATAGCGTGACGCGTGGCAAAGGGGGGGGGGAGGAGGGTCCGCTGAAGTGTGACGTATTGTGACAAAGGGGGGGAGGGGGGTCAAATATATGGGAAAAAAGCGTGACATCATTTATGAACGGCCCCCAATTTCGCAGACGACATCCGCAATATTCGAATTTTACGTGCGCATTAATTTTGTGCACGCGTAAAATTCGACCATGTTAAATTCCGCCATGTCACGTCACTTGCATTCCCCAATTTCAATATCATTCTGATTGTTCTTTTCATGACTAGAATCAGGGCTTAATTTGCGAGGCAATTCACGGAAGCTCCTCCTGCTCTTCTTTCCAACTTGTGAATTTTTACAGAATTCCGACATTTTCTGCATGGAAATCAGCTTTGAATACTATATAAAGCTTCTCAAACTCGTTTGGTAGAAACTCTGACTAGAATTTAAATAATAACCTACTTTCTGGATGCTTAATTTCTGCATCCTCAATTTAGGTTTTCTTGGTCGGCATCGCGTCTCATGCGTTTTTGTGTCCGCAAATGTGATAGGGAACACATTTTTTGTGCTCCACTACTCCAATTTTTTTTCTTTTAAATGTTTTATCATATAAACAATAATTAACTAAAAAAAGAAATAATATAAATTTATTAATTTTTCGGAGCCGGCGCAAGTGTTGAGGATGGAGAGGAGCAGCTCAAAAAAGTGGTTGCTTCAGATATCTCTTTAAAGTTTAAACGTTCAACTACGTGATCGCAATTTTCTAATTTTATTCTTTTTTTAAATCTCTATTGTATTTTTAGCTATTTATCTTAATTTTACTGGAAAGTAGAATAAAAACTAACATTCTTATTTAAGCTACTTAGATGGTGTTTTTTATGGATTGTTTTTAAATACCGACCATTAATTCAATAACCATATTATAAACAAGGCCGTATCCAGAGGGGGGGGGGGCGACGCCCCCCCCCCCCAAATCCCAAAAATTCGCGCAATGTAGCATATATTCCTCCCTGAAATTTTCCTCAACACTAGTGTCTCAAAGTCAGCCCCCCCCCCCCCCCCGAAAAAAAATTCTGGCTACGGCCTTGATTATAAATATTAATCAATGTTATCTATTTTTATAATTGTTACATTTTTAAAAACATTTTTTTCAAATTATAATTAAATCGATTTGTTTTTTATTGAAAGGTGCCCGTCATAAATTATAAAACGGAAATGATAGAATTTTCGACCCTCTCTCTCTCACCTCGCTGATTTAGACCCCTTCAGTAACACAGTGTACCCTTTAACACAGTCTTCTCCTTCAAGTGTTATATAATTTATTCACAATCTCTCACGTGAGCCTCATAAATCAGTATCTCCCTTCGCGCTTCTAAACCCCGAATTCTGGACTTCACTCTACTGTCCTTGACAGCAATGATCAATATATTTAAGACAATAATTCTGCAACCATTTCATACTTTTTGCGATGTTGTCAAACAATAATGAAACCTGCGTTCGACTTCCTTATTGTATCTTTTTGTTCAAGCTGGCCATTTTCGTTTTAAAACCTTTATCTGTTCTACGTAGAACTCGGATATTGTAGAACTGAGAACAAACGCTTCAGCAATTTCATTTGCCTTTAACTTCTTATTTTTAGACGGTGGTTTCCGGTAGTTTATGGCAATATGAAAAAAATAAAACGAAAAAATAGTCTGTACTCTCTCTGTGCGCTCATTATCAGCTAGACTTTGCTCGGCTTCTTTAGAATGTTTCTGCTGACTTGTAAGCGGATAAATTCCATTCATTAGAAGAGACATAATCTTTCTGACAATGACTCCATTCTCCCCCTCCCTATTTTTAACAATGAAGTTGAGGGTAATTTGCCTGAATCACTCAAGCATTATTTAAAATGAAATAAAAAAATTTTCTTTCTTTGCTTGTTTTAGTGATATTTGTTAGCTTATTTCTCATTTGCAGAAATTTTATCTTTTTTAATATATTTTCTCTCAGTTAAAAAAAAGTTTTAATGAAAATTAGTTTTTTATATATCATTAGAAAATCGTTTCAATATATTGTTGTACGTTTGGAATATTTTCAGTAGAAAGCGTCTTTCTTATAGTTATTGTTAAATCTCGTATTATGTTTTGCACTGCGGCGAATATTTTTTTTTTCTGTTATTTTGCTGTATCTCCCATGATATGTATACAAAAAGCTGTTTTTATGAAAAGTTAAAAATATATGATTAAAGGATGAAATAATAGTTCATTTATCAAGAAAAAAAGTTGATAGGATCTCTCTTTGTTTCTGATTAGTTTAGACCGTTTTCTTTAAACTTTTCGCAGTAGATGTGCTCCTTACATCACTGAATTTGTGCTAATGTAATTTTTTAAAAAAAAATTCCCATTCGTCTTGCTCAACTCGGATTACATATCCCGAAACGCGCAACGGTTTTCAGTGACGAAGGGGGTTCCTTGTAACTTCGAAACTCTTGTCAGCAATAAGTGTTGCAGTTGTCACATTTAGTTTCTAAACAAAAGTAAAGGATTGCTAATTGGTTCATGCTTGATTTGTTTTATACATTCTCTGCAGCTATTTCTTCAGTTAATATTGTAATTTTACACAGCATTTCTTTTTTAAATCGCAGTTTAATACTTCCACAAATAAATAATAATAATAAAACGTTGCACAAATGATTGTTTTTGCGCGATATGTTTTTGAATAATGCGTGTATGGTAAAAAAAAAGACACTTCATCTACGGAAAAAGAAGATCGGTTACGAATCTAAAATACCATTCAAGATAATATTAGGAACACGCGCGTAAAGATGTTTTAATCTCCTTATTTTATTTTAACAAAATACATTGCGTTAATCCCTTCACGATCGCACAGTTTTCAAGAAAACCAACTAATTTTTTATGCACGATTTTTTATTCACGAAAATTTTAGAAACATTATTAGCAAATTGTAAAGTAAACTAAGGACTAACATAACGATTAATTTAATATTCCTATGATGGCATCTGGTATGTAAAATAAGAAGGAAAACGTTTTACAAAAGAAATCGGTTATTTTTAACATTTCAGTAAGTTACTTTTGAACAGTCAAGCCCGGAAATTTCACGGGCTCGAGAAACAGATAGGGAAACATACCCCTGTGATTTTCACGGGAGCGAGAAAGAAAACGTTAATTTCAAATAATTTT
Source organism: Octonoba sinensis (assembly GCA_038502835.1). Taxonomy (NCBI): domain Eukaryota; kingdom Metazoa; phylum Arthropoda; class Arachnida; order Araneae; family Uloboridae; genus Octonoba; species Octonoba sinensis. The sequence goes on from CM076604.1 coordinate 72,255,399, forward strand.
TTTTTTTTTTTTCACTTTTGGAATATGTACAGTGAATATGTTTATGACTGCTATCACTGGAAATGTCATGGACAGAGGCAAAATCTCCACGAGTCTCCTCTGATACTGATGTTTCACTGGATTTACAAACGAATTCAATCATATCCTGGTATTTTTGTTTTCTTTGCTCTTAACTGCTCATTTGCACGCAATTTACATTCATTCTTTAGTCAAAGCAATGCAAACAAATAGCTGTGCGTCGTCTTCAAATAGGATATAAAGATTTCTAGATTACGTTGGAAAACTAATCTTACACGTAAAACTTTGCAATTTTAATGATGTACGTGACATGGGAAGAATTTAATCCTCTCGTATTTCACAGGTTTGCATTTGAGGAAATGTTTCCTGTTTTTGTAATTAAGAGGTTATGCATAAGAAAAAGAATTGTCAGCAAGGACACATACGGTCATGCTTATTTGTTGTCCTGTTTCCTTTGTGGCTGGAAATGGATGTTGGCTTTAAATTTTTTTCATGACGTTAAAATATTTTGTTATTTTCCTACTAACGGAATGTAAATGAGCAATAAAAGGAATCTATTCTTTTTCAACTTGGCGTTCCACATTTGTAAGGGCATTGTGATAAAATTTGCCATTATAAACGAATGCCATGCTTAACGAATTCAAATTTGTAATAAAGTGGTGTAATAAAAGGTGTAAATAAAATGTTCATTGCATCCAGTGGTGGTTGTAAGTAAAATGAATCGAGACTTTCTATCCCATTTTCATAGTGAGCAATATTAGTTCTGTTCAGCTCACATTAGTAAAAAGAAAAGAAAAGTTTTTAAAAAAAAAAGAGAAATAAATTATTCACTTGTTTCAAAATCAAAAATTTACTACATTATTTAATTATTCATTAATTTATTGACATTTTATGTCAAAACTGGAAGAAAATCTTAGAATTTGAATTAAACTTTTGCAATGCACTTTTACAATGTTTTCAGTTGGTATTCGTTCGCGAATCGAAGAACTTGTTACACTGAATTCTTTAACAAGAGAAATCATAAGCAATTTCTTTTTTAGCCCTGTGTACTTGGGTGGAGTGTACGTAAGTACGTATCGCTGGAGTGATTATGAATTCAACTTGTCTCTCAGAAGTTCTTTTTCAGGAAATATGTTTGTTACCAAGTGACAAAAATACATCGCTTAGCAAACATATTCTTTGTTAACTAGTAATGTTTAAGACGATTCCTTAGTTAAAAGGATATAATAAAAAGGCCTTTTTCAGACTGAACTCTTTACATAGCCTAATTTTTCAACTTTGAAATAGTTCTTCGTATGGGAAAAGAGTTTAAATATAGTATTTTCTACATGGACACTACATAACTCAACATGCTTAATGAAATAAGTAACTTAGAAGCCATACTTCTAATATCCAGTGGGCGCCAAACTTATGAAAACACAGTAACCTTGCCATTTTTAAATCCTGCAACAAAAAAAAAAGACGACACTAATACTTATTAAGATAGAAGCTTGTTTCAAATGCCTAAAACACGGGCCGCCCAACTTTTTTGATCAAACATTCCCAAAAATTTGTTAACGCTCTTATCGATCCCCTAATAAAAATGCTATTAAAGAAAAAAATACCATGTGTCGGTTGTTACCAGGGCTTCATTTCTAACAAAAGAAGTGTAGGACGCCTTCAGTCTTCATAGCTCAACGTTGAGGACTAATTTTTCATGAAATCTGAATCCAGCTTAAAAGAGCGCCGGCGAATGACATCAAAATGAAACTTGATACATATTTTTATAAATATTTTTTGCTGATGCGAGTTTAGATAAATACTGTACCCGATGGACGAATCTTTCCACAAATTTCAACACATCGCAAACTTAGCGATTGTAATGCATCTACAACTGAAACTTAAATGTTGTATCAATTTCTGGATCAAGATGGTTGTCGTCGAACCTTTTTTATCTACTTCCGCAGTTTATAAGCGATAGCCATCTGGAGCGTAGACTGACACGGCCATTTCTGATTTCGCGATCTTAATATCATAAACGGTGTCGTTCACACGCCAGCAGCATCAAGTGGCGTTCCAACTAGAAAAAAATAAAAAGAGTTCGTTCGAGCGTGAGGGGGAGGGAGTAGTGGTGCGATATCATTTTCACGGACAAATTGTGCTTTTTGGGCGAGCGGATATCACGGATTGTAGGTTCGTCTTCGAAGACAGACGTGCCAACGCAAAATAAAAAAAAAATCAGAAGGGAAAAGGAGCTTCTGTTTCTGTGTTCTAAGCATGTTGAAGGGACATTAACTAGTTGTGTACTGAGAAGTAGGGCAAAGCATTTCGTTTGTTATTCATGGTGACTCACTGTGTTTTCTATGTGACTCATTTAGGTAGTCCTGAATGCATATTGTCTGCGTGATTTTGATGTTCGTTTTGAATAGAATAGAGAAATTATTGCCTAGTTTAAAGAATCATTATATTCGGGGGAGGGAACTATCATAAGCTTTTAAGTAATTTAAATGTAAGTGTTATGATTTTTTTATAAACCTTAGGAAATGCCTAAATGGTAATTCGATCGCTTTTTCCCATCGTTAAAATAGTTCCATTGAGTGCACTTATCTGTCTGTATTTTAAAAGTGCCAATATCGCTTCTTTTTTTCATTTCAAAAATGTGTGGCGTTTTTTCCTTTTAAGTTCTGTATTTTTCTAATTTCCAATGTGAATTGAACGAAAATATGTATTTCTAAGTTAGGAATTGAAGGTGGGTGGAAAAAGTTTCACCATCAATAAATAGTTTTTTTTAATATAATTTATTATTCAGTAATTCTTACTTTTTAAAGCGTCGACGCATTGGCAAGCAAGGTTCTTCGCGTAACGATCGTGCAATATACATATAACAATTTCATGAAAACATTTCAAAAACCAATACTATTTAAAAAAAAAAAAAAAATCTCGATTTCTCCCGAATTTATCTCTGTCAATAATGAGCCATTTTTTCTCTCGTAAACCCAACCCTTCGAATATTTTTTTCCCTTTCTTTTTCTGGGTAGAAAAGGAGAATGAACTCTGCATAAAGTCAATATTTACATCAGTGTGGAACTGAATGAGCTTCACAGTATTTAATCTTTTATCCGGCTTAGCAGAGCTGTTTACAATTCATTATTAACGTCATTTCCGTCTGTCATGCTTCGTGAATCATTCATCTAGTAACGAGTTATAATTTGAGGCACTGTCATTATTGTGTGCAGGATGAAAAACTGAAATGCTTTAAAATTAATTTCCGAAGGTGACTGACGTAGGCTTTTATCTCATCATTTTTAATACGTGTTAGTAAAAAAATTATATTTTCGTAACAGTTAGCGTTTTTGGGCGACTTTTAGTTTGTGTATCAGCTTCATAAAATGTAACGTTTTTCATACATTTAGTATGCTTGTTTTTTTTCCTTTTAAGAAAATAAATAAGTACATGCACGGTCGTTAAATAACACTGGTCTACAAAAAAAAAAAAACTTTTTTTCTGCTCCAAAGACTTTGTTGACTGATCTTAGAAGTATTTTTCACACTGAACTCGAAAATTAAAACCATTTTTCTCTATCACATAAGGGTTTGATGTGCAAAGTGCTCTAATAGTTGACATTAACAACATTTACCCTAAACTAGTGCAGTACCATACAAGCAAAAACTTTAAGTGATGTGGAAAATGGTTTTCATTTCGAATTCAGCTTGGAAAATACTTCTAAGATCAGTCAATAAAGTCCTTAGGACCCCCCCCCCCCTTTTTTTTAATGGCATTGTAAATTTTGCATTAGAAGCATTTCCATCAAAAAACCAAGTAATTTTCTGTTTACCTTAAAAGGGTTGATTTTGACATGTTTTGGCATACTTTGCCATACGAATGTCCCTTTTTAACGTCCAGCAGTAATCTGCTAACATAGTTGCGCTCCACTTCCCTTGATATCTCTTTTCGATGTCCTGATGTAACAGAAATGTCCTGATGGAACCGCTCTCCATGTTCATTGGTTATACAGCTCCCATGTTTTCAGGGGGTATTTATACACACAACAGGAGACTTCTATGATAAAAAATAGTAGCTCATGCTCATTAAACGTGTCGTACAGTATCAATCTTTTGCCTATTTGCCTTTGTATCCCAATTCCCGCGAAATTCCTCCCGAGATCCGCACCCAGTGCAGTAATTTGATAGGCACTTCCGTTCGGGGGTCTGCGGAGGCTGTTTGCGACACTCCACTAAGTTTTTTCCAGCAAAATAAAGTGACCACTGATTTAACGGTTGATATTCAAGCTCTTTTGTGTACTTTATTTCAATAAAAACGATGCTGCATAATCGGAAAATCACTGAAAAAACGTAAAAATCGAACATTTCCTCCCTCATAACTAAAAACTATACGTGATAGAAACATTTTGATGCCAGATAATGGATTCCTCGGGCAAAACTACTTCAGGAAAAGTAAAATTCATTCTTTGGGCAAAACACTTGTTGACCAGTGTAATGGACCTAATTAAAAGAAAGTTTAAATAGAATAAAGTTTTTAAAACTAGTTTCAAACATAACAGTATCTGGTCAAGATTTAAAAAAAAGTGATCTTATACAAAAATTTGACTGCATTATCAGAAAATAGTAAACTATGGAGAACATATAAAAGCATGTTTAGGTTGTTCCATCTATTAAGAATTTCATTATTATTATTATTATTTTACAAATCGAATCTCGAATTTTAATTTAAAAAACAAAAAGCTCTTTTAAATTCTTAAATTTGCTCGAAAATTATTGAATGTTGTATAAAGTATGCTTAGCATTTGATCTGAATATTTTTTAAGTTACTGAATTTAAAAAAAAAATCGATTAAAACACCGCACACACTTGTACAGTACGAAATTTTTACTGCACAAAATGGTACAGAAATTGTGTTTTGCTCCTTTAGGATTTTTTTTTTTTGTGCCCTTGATTGTTGATTAATTTGTAAAGGGTCACGATTTTTGCGAAGGGTGTGTTTTGGAGCTTTAAAATGGGCTCTAAAAAAGATTCTGTGTAAGTACTTTAGAATTGTTTCACGATTCTGATCTGTTGGGGAAAAGTGGATTTTTCATCTGACAGGAGCTGTATTTTGAGCAGATGCAGTAGGTTCTGCCGCCTGAAATTCTGTATGATTACCTTTCAACTTTCGGCGTCACCCAGTTACCGGTGCGAGGTACAGCTATTCGCTCTATTGATCCCACCTGCTTTGTTCATTCACTGATACGTTCGAAATTGAAAACTGAAACGGCAATAGCTGCATAAAAGTAATTACTATTTTCTAGCTGGCAGACTGTGGAAGTGGGTTTGTGTAGACGGCAATGTGATTCACTCACGCTCTGTGCAGTACCACCCCTCTATCCAGCAAACGCTGTGCTTATTGTTCTTTGTCAGTAATTTTTGCATTTACCCATTCAAGAGGGAAATGTGTTGTTGAAACGTTGGTAATTTAAAAAGATCGGATAACTTAAACTTATATCTTTGCATCGCCATTTCAAAGGAAAAGGATAAAAGTGCTTTCAAACCTTTAATATGGATAATACAGAGTAAAATTGTGTATAGAAGTCTTCAGAGACCACAATATTGTGTAACTCCGCTTCTCCTAGAATGTTCTGCACAACTCCCCCAAGCCCCTTCCCAGTTTATTTGCTATAACAGTTTATTTATTATTACACTTGAAAAGTAATGGATCCTATTTTGTGCTCCATAATGGCAGGTTTGTCTGTGTTTAAGAAATACTTCAGATGGTTGCTAGTTACACACAACAGGCATTTATTTACATTCGTGTTTATAGCTGAAATGTAGAAGAAATTTTTGACAAAAAGTTAAATTGAGGCCTCTGCAACCACATATTTAAGGCAGCTGCCTCATATGCGCTCTCCTCGAGAAAGTTCGATTCAGTTCTTTATAAAGAGGGGTAGCAGCAGTAGAGGAATGGAATATTAAACCTTGGATTGCAAAGCGGTATCAATCGTACAATATTTAGAATTTTGCTATCGTTAAAATAGCGTAAAGTATACAATTTTTATGGGAGCTGAGCAATGCTTTGTTTTCTAAAAGCGCATCAAGCAAAACATATATTTTCCAGTAACGCAAGATGGTAAATGTTGCTGCTCTACTCACGTTTTTACATATACTGCAGTAAAACCTGTAAAGTTTACCACCTTTGTAAGCTGACCACCTGTCAAAGTTGATCACTTTTGTCAGAAACGAAATTAGCCCTTCACCCTCTACCTTACCCTCTATACGTTGACCACCTGTCTAAGTTGACCACTAAAGTGCTGCACCGCAAGTGGTCAAGTTACACATTTTTTACTGTATTTCTTTTTCTTCCCTTCACGTTATCTGCAAAATTGAATTCATTGGAATTCGAGCATTTAGATGGTCCTTCAGATTTTCATCAGATATTAATCCATCAATATAATTTGCGTTTTTGGCATCTTTTGGGTTTCTCCCACAGAGGTTTTCATCTCTGTTGTAACTGTATTTCAATATTTCAGAAAATTATTATTTTATGAGTTGATATCTGCGTAAATAAAAACATAATGAATACTTAAGGGAAAAGTTGTTTTTAATAGCATTTTATTATCTTTAATGGTTTTGTTTTTTCCCTCCCGAAGAAAATTGTTTAACACTGGAAGTTTTAAAAAGCGGAAAGAAATAAAAAAAAAAAATAATAAAGTGCCTTTTGAGATAAACGGACTGTTACTCATCGATGCAAGGCGTGTGATATCTCTCTCTCGTTTGACTCATGACCTCAATAAATCTTAAAACGAAAATAGATATTTTCGCCGGCTTTTATGGTGCTTTAACACCGACGCGCACTAACATCGGGGTGCCTTTTGAATATCATATTACGTCATTTAAAATATATATAAATATGTAATCAAACTTTGTTATAGCAAAATGCGAGAAACCGATTAAACTTTTCACTGTAACCAACGATACAGTAAATAAATTTGTCAAAAATAATTTATTATGGTTGTTACTTGAAATTACATATCAATAAAAATGTACTGAATTAGTGAAGTAAAGGTAACTCTTTGTATATCTGCTATTAAGATACAAAAGTACATGCCTAGAATTAACTTCAGTATGAACATGGTAGGTAATTTTTTGTTACTTACGTATTGCTTTAGTAATAGAGCTCCTCAACTGGTATGTAAACAGTTATCGAAGGATCTATTACGGAAGAAACGGCTTGTGAGAGTTTACAAATGCATCTGGATTTTATTTCATCGAAATGGGGGGGGGGGGGAGCTGTCCTGAGGGAATATTTACTTTTATGAAGAATAACTAGAAAAATTACCCGGCGTTGTCCGCTACATAATAATATTGATAAAAACAAATCAGCTCCATATATGTACCTTTATAAAAGAAAAATAAGAGCCCTACTCTTATTCCGTTTTAACAAATGAAAAACAGCATAGAACCTGGTCTCCGAAAATTAAGAATTAAACGAGCATTCATTTGCCTATTTTAAAATCATGCTTACCAATGAATTATTGGAATTCATTCTCTTAAAGATTCTTCATTTAACTTGAAGGCTTTGCTTAATCCTCCGTTGAAGACAATAAATTGGGTTCCGGTTCTATTTGCTCCAGAGTTTTCGAACAAGTTCCATCAGATGTACTTTTTTATCAGCTTCAGAATGCTGTAAAATTTTAGAGAAAAAATATTATTTTTTCTATTTTTTATTGCTGAAACAAATCCTTAAATAGGAATTAAAAAACACAAATTCGAATTTTCAAGTCTAACTGCCTGCGTTACGCTTTTTAGAGGATGATTGAATTTTGTGCTAGATTTCATTCCAATCTATCAAATGCATTGGTATGAAATTTGCATTACGAACATCCAAACACACACACGCACACAAACAAGTTGTTATATATATATATTTATTTAATAGAACTTTAAGATATTTTAATAATAATAAGGTAATTTAAAAGAATTATGTTTAAAAGAACAGCTGTACTGTTCTTTCATTTTTACTCTGAAGGTTCAAATCGGATAGGAAGATACTAGGATCGAAAAAAACTAGAAATGCAAGCCTAAAAACTAACTTCGAAAAGCGTCCATCTCAGCGTATCACCCATTTTCGTAATAGCACCGTTCGCAAAGCTGGTTATGGCTTTCGTAAAAGTATACATTCCTTTTGGATAAGCGGGTAAAAAGTCTTGCTGGTGAAATTCCAAATTACTATAAGCGAACTTATACGTTTTTCAGGAATTCACTATAAGCGTATGAAATAAAATTAGTTTTGTCAGAGCTCAGTTGGGACCAGTGAGAGGTTTACTATAATGAAGAGTTTACTGTAGCAAAGGTTGACTGTATATACTATCGAAATTGTAGTTGCGGAGATCTGAAGCTTTGAAAATTTGAACACCACAACATTGTTACCATTCATTTGTTTGATGAAATATTTTTGCCAAATTGATCACATTAAAATTCCTTCACGTCATTCAGGATTGAGCATACTTAAGTTCCGTTTCCATGTTGTTGAATTCATACTTGCCCGATTTACAGAAATGTTCAAATTTACAAAAAAAAAAAGAAGAAGAAGAAGAAGATAAAAGGAAGGGAAAGAGAGAGAGGGGGGGGGGGGTTACTAATCAGCACGTAATTTAAGATTGAGAATGTAAAGTTTATAAAATAAGCTAACTGCAATTAGTTAAGTCATTGCATTATCGAAAATTTCGTTCAACTGTGTCAAATATTCTATTAACTTACTTTATTTTAAAAAATAAATAAAGAAAAGAGAGAGAGAAAGAAACTAAACAGACGTATTGGAGTATAAAGCTTTTTTAAAAACAGAACCGCATTATTTTGAATTTCAGATCAATTGAAACTCGAACTTATCAAAAATACGTATTTGTTGTGAATATTTCAGATTTCATTTATGTAAGCTTAGTTCAGATGCGATTAGATAAGCCATTCAATAGTTGATTCGAAATCGGTCATGGACAATTTAATTTTCTGCCTTTGGGTTATGAAAGTGTAACTCTTATGTATAAAAGAATTGCCGCTTAACGAATGATTGGACATTTTCTAAATTTCACAATGTGTTTACGATTTCGACTGCGTTCAGGCACTATTTTTTGGGAAGGATAAAAGAGTCAACCGAGATTACAAATTATCATCGATTTTTCTTTTTTGATGTAAAAAACTTTCGTAAATTTTAAACCTTTTACTTTTTTTATGTTTTTTTCTCTTCAGTATATAACTTTCCGAAAGTAATATTCTATTTTTAGAACTTTTTTCATGTTTAGAAATGTAAGCAAGTGTTCTTTGTCTTTTTTTTCTCCTTCATTTCATGTTCTGATAATTGTTTTATGAACTTAAAATTCTAAAGCCTTTTCTTTGAAACTGATTAAAAATTTAATGTTTTCAAAGTCTTATAAAAAAACCAAGCAAAAATACAGCAGCTTCGAAAACATAAATACTTTTCGTACAAATCGAATACCTCTAAAGCACAGATGAAAGACTTTCACAGGAGTAGCGCTAAAACTGAGTCTAAAGTCGAAGACCTCTCCATCATTTTCCTTCCTCAACATTTTCCTTCCAGCTTTTATAGCCCTGAAACAAACGATATTCAAAGAGCTGGAATAGTCGAGAATAATTTAGAACAGCGATATTCAACCAGCGGCTCTTGGGCAGCAAGCGGACTTCGTAGCTTTTTTTAATGGCCTTGTAAAGGCAGTACAGAAAATCGACGAATTCTGATATAAACTTATTAATGTGCAGCTACACCGTAAAAAAGCCTTTTCCCCCCTTTTCACAAGTAATTAAAGTTTGTTCTGGTAGTGCAGAAAAAAGTTTGTTTTTTTTTAAATTGCAATATTATGAAAAAAAGGACATTAATTTCTAGATTGCGGCCCGCATGAAATAATCATCGTCTATGTGACCTGAGCGTAAAAAAAGTTGAATACCACAGGCCTAGAAACTCCCAGTCTTATTTACCTGTCATCAACTTGGCTATATATCGCCAAATTCGGTGTCACATATGAATTTCCTAATTCAGTGTCAGCTTGGTGTTATTGGAGAGGTTACCATTGAACCCAATTCTAAACTGTCGGCAACATTTCCTACTGACAATTTCTGTAAAACTGTCTTTCTTGCCTACGTCCTATGTATCGTGGGTATTGCGCTGCAGGGGTATTTCATTATTTACCAATGTTATTTATACTGTCGTGCTAAGCACAAAATTCGTGTCTGCTCTTCTTAGCGAAATTGACTTATTGCCACCAGGTTGTTCTATGTCACTTATTTTACATAAATACAATGCTCTGCAATCATATGTGAAGAAGAAACTTTTTTTTTTTTAATTTCCGAAAAAATGGTTTCTGAATCAAACAAATGGAAGCGCAAAACTTTAATCATTTTGAGCCCAACTGAAGATAAGACAATTTGTGTTTAGCACGACCGTATACATCTTTTAACATATATAACTAATAATTAAGCGTAATTATGAAATTTTTGCATTTAAATTACAACAATTATAATTCACAACACCTTCCTAAAGGTTCGGTACAACAATATATGAGTGCATATATAGTTAACTTATGTATACGTGTTTATTACCATTTATATATTTATTTGTTTTTACTTTTGTCTACCATTTCATATTTTTAGACTACAACACCGTAACCTGGGTGTCCTTTTTAGAACACTAAGTTTTCGTTGATGTACCCATTATATAAGAAATGTATTACATATCAACATTTGTTATGAGTGCGAAATATATATTTGGAATTTTACGAAGTAAAATAATTTATCACCTTCCCAGAATTAGACATTTCTCATTTTCTGTTTAATAAATAAAAATATCTACGAGTGAAAATATTGCAAAAATGTTTTAGCAAGCTAAAAGTATCATGTTTAAAATTAGCTATTGCGTGTGTTTTTTTAAAATAGAACATTGGAAGTATTTTCTAATCAAACAACAACAAAAAGTATGCATGTTATAAACCATATATATATAAATATAATTATTTTCAAAGGATATATATTATATACTAGTAAGCCCGGTGGGGTCATACGAAATGACCGCTGTTACCCTTTTCTTACTGCCCCACACTACTATATATTTATTTTTTAATAAATAATCAAATTGTTTGTGAAAAATATATATTTATCATCGAAAAAACTTATTGAACATTTTATTATGCTTTTCAAAACAAAAGTTTTAACGAAACTGGGCAAAAGAGAGCTGCCACTCTAATAAGTAAAATAAAAAAAGCGCAGACGATAAAGAAATAAATTAAAAATAAAGAAGGGATTGAATTAAATTCGCCTATACGTTATTTTTTACGGAGATTCCAAATACAGCGAAGCCTCACTCAATATGCTAGAGAAACGTTTCGATTATTATTAGTATATTTGTTACAATAACAATGGCAACTACATTGATTTGTTTGTTCACACGGCAACTGTGATTATACTGTTGGAAACGACGGCAACAATACAAAAATAAAATAAAGCGAGTCAAAAAAAATCATTGAAAACTTTTTTAAAAATAATTAAAAACAAACTATTTGAGTCACAACTTTCATTTTTGCAGCGATGCGTTTCTTGGGTCGTAAACATTAACCGTGCCGAATGTGGTCCCGATCGGTAAAACGGCGTGGGATTCTATAGTGGACATACAGACAGACACAATAACACACTTATATATAAGATATATATATATATATATATATATATATATCCTTTGAAAATAATTTTGATAATTGTACTAACAACCTTGATATATATATAATTCACACAAATAATCGTGATATTCTAATTTTTCTTAAATGAATAAAATGTTACAGATATATTTTGTTACAATGAGGTTAGATTTTGCCTCTAGAATTATGAAAGAAAGAATTTGAAATAAATTTTAATGCGTTATTTATTTTATTTATTAATTTTTGGCTCAGAGATTTTAAGTAGCTAGATTTTATCCCATCTTGTCACCAGCATGCAGTTGTGTTGATGTAAATTTGTATAAATACAAGATGATTAATAGATTGGTATAACTGAGCGTTTTTCCTAGATTAATTCCTATTGGTTATTTTTTAAAAAAATTTCTCTTCGTCGATTATTTTATTCGAAGCCAAGTGAACGTGTCGCCTCCAGGGCTGTTATCTACTTCACTGAGATGTCTTATTGAAGAAACTTCAAAAACAGATTCCGTAAAAGCTGTCGTAACTCACGCACAACAAGATTTACCCTCACCTCGACAGAAAAATCAGCCACGCATGCGGTAGATTATGGATTGAGGAGTGAAACGTCAAAATATTCACTCCCATTGTGAAAGTTTACGGAATTCTTGCTTATCTGAGAAATGTTCGTTTTTAGTGGGAGTGGAAAAAGTTGCGAGAGTTCTTTTTGCCCGCCAGCTGTCTGCATTGGTAGGAAACTTCCCCTTCGGCCAGATGACGTTTATGCTGTTGCCACACAACATATAATAATGAAGATATAATAACGCTAAATGCCTCATCTCCGGTAAAGGAAAAGGTCGGCTTTTCACGGTTCACGTGATTTTAGAAAGGAGAAGATATCACAAGATCCGTCCCGGAAGTCTTGAAGGGGTTTCCCTCACTGCGGGAGGTCGAGAGAATTTCTTCCTCCGACACCTACAGCCGAGTTCAGGGTCAGTAATTTCGTAGGTGGCGTTTTATTCCCGATATCTGCATTTTCAATCTCACGATCTGGTAGACAGCAAGTGTGTGTATTTTAGTCGGTGAGTGTTGCCGAGTTGGTATTGTATCTATGCTAATCTGATGCCGTATGCGGGGAAGTTGGTCTGTGTGGAAGCTGTCAGGAGGCAGTCTCTCACATTGAATAACTGTCCATTCTGTTTTTGATATTACCATCTGGATTTTAAACCGGTTCCATGACGTTCGCGTCAGAGGAACGTCTGAATATTTGCAATTTTATATCATTAACCTTGCCTAAATGAGTGCTTTGAGGCTCACTGGAGAAGGTTTCTCTGTTGGCATTTCTTACCTTGCGAAGGGAGAAACTAAATGAATATGACCTTGTAAGAATGCAATCAATATTAGATACCTATTTCATAAAATATTTCTATCTAGAAAAAAAAACTGCTATTTTAGAATGGAAAAGTAAAATTTACGAATGTGGTGTCGCTTTGTGCTTCTGAGGTTATTCAAAGTGTAGTGGTAGAAAATATTTTTTATTGTTTTAAAATGTTTGAAAAAGAAAAGAAAAACATACAGAAAGTAGAGTTTAGTTCGAAACTTTTTTTAAAGATTTAGCAGATTACCAAATATTTGTCCATTGTTATTATTATTGCCACGATCTTTTTGGTTTTTTTTTGTCAAAATTGGAATAATGCTGAAATGGTGTGTGGGTGTGTGTGTTGGATTGTCCTCCCCCTAATAAAGGAATAATCAGGTGCTTGATCTTTCCTGTTCGAACGATTTTCGCCGGGACATCTGATACTCATGTTTCATTTCTATTGCAACATTTTTTTTCTCCTTCAATCTTGAAGTTCAAAAAAAAAAAAAAAAATTGCAGTAAACTCTGGGGAAAAATTTAAATCCTATGTTAAATCCATTGAATTTTAACGCAAAGATCTAATGAAGTAGAACGTGTACAAAACCGAGATTTTAATTTGATTACTTTAATGTTTTCGAACATAAAAAGTTCTTAAACATTAGCAACTACTGGAGAAATTTCAAACCTTTTTACTTAAAAAACCAATAACACCAGAAATTACATTTCTGCACCAGAAAATTGAAAAGATTTGAAATTTCTATCAAAAAAAAGTATTTTATGTCGGAAAAAAAAGGGGGAGAAAGAGAAAGAATCGTATTTTTAGTTTTATAATTCTAAGTAGTAGAAAACAGTTATAAGTAAAAAACAATAAATTTCAATTAAGAAAAAATACCCGAAGGTGACTGACTGTAAATAAGGCAGTGTTCGTTGATTTTACAATGTTAGAAAGTGTTGCAAAAATGAAATATGTTGCAATTACAACCACTGTTTCAAAGAAAACTTTCTAGGTCCATCTGTCTGTGTGCATAGCATATTTCATAAGTTTAGAACTAATTACTATTTTTTTAATTTTACAATATTTCTCTTATTCTTCAAGCATCTTAACAGCAAAGCATAATTCATTCAATCATTTAAATTAGAATTCATAATAACCATGAACCGATTTGTGTTTCATATTTTAAATATAGTAATTTAGATCAATTTAATAAATGCCGCACTTTTAGCACGGGCATCGCCGTGCAGGTACCGATAGTTTCATATATAAGGGATTCATTTTGTTTTGGGTCAATGATTGCTTTAATCGTCAAAACACAGAATTGGAAATAATGTGGAGAACGATGTAATGATGTTTTAAAATTGACGTTAGTACATGGGAAATCAGGATCGTTTACTTTTAGGGGAACTTTTTAAAGAATTTCAGGGGCTGGAAATTAATAAAATAAAGTAAAAATGTATGCTCATTATTTATTTTTTCTTTAAAATTTTATTTGGTATTTATTTTATTTTATTTTATTTTATTTTTTTAAATTTCATTTTGTTGAGAGAACTTTTTATAACTTTATTCCGCTTTTAAATAAGTGATACTGTTATTACTTATTATTTCAATTTGCGATCTTTTTAGTTAACTCTTTTTCTTTTTAATTTTATTTTACAGTAAACTTCCTCTTAACCAGGTAAACGGGTATAGTGAAAATCCGCTCGAAGCGAAGGGTTTAAAGGAAAACAAACTGAGTAAAATTATGTTCAATTGAAAAAGTTACTTATTTTTTGCATAAATTAGAAATTATTATACCATTCACTTGACATTTAATTTTCTGAGGATAGGATATTGCAAAAAGAGAGAGAGAGAGAGAAAATATCGTTGGGGGAAAAAGTAGAGAGAGAGAGAAATAAAAAGGGGGAAGGGGATGGTTAAAACTAGTGATGGGCATAATCGAGTGATCATTTCGAGTTCTCTATTATGATCGCTCGATTATGCCCATCACTAGTTAAAACGGAGATCCGGTTAAAAAGGAGTCGACTGTTCTTTGTTTACATAAATTTATTTTATGTCAGTAAAAGATAAAAATGCATATATTTAGACGTGTTTGGACTACGCTTTTTTAAAAACTTTTCTAATTTTTGTCACTTTGACAGAGTTACTGCCAAGAAATCATGTCACGGGCAGCGCCGCAAGGGTATGCTAGTGTTCTAGTATGTGTACATAATACTTCTCGCTGAAACAGGAACACTATTTTTTGTCTTTAAGTTGAAAAATGTTGATTGGTTACACAGTAGCCTTTCACATCCACTTATATTCCGCATTTTAATCTCAGTTGAATCCTTAATTGTTTTGAGTTCATGATCCGACTTCAAACTCCTGAAGTTCATACATGTGAGCATGTGACGTTGAGTGTTATGAACGTGCTAAATCATTTGCCATTTTCGTTACAAAACATTCTCACACTAAACGTTCCAAACGGAGATGAGCTATCAATGGCTGATGTCCAGAATATCAAGCAGATGCTGACCTGAATTCTTAGAATCTCTAGCAAAACTAATGCCACCTAAATGACCTTGATTCCACCTTTTACCTTTCTTTCATTATGTTGCCATCCCTTTAAACCGAATTTCAATGATTCATTTGCTTTGACTCCTCGTAAAGGTTTTCTCTTTCTGCTTTTGTAACTCTTTTCTTCATCAGTGTCTGAAATAATGCTCATCGTTTCGTGCTACGCCACTGATTTTATCTCAGTTGAATCCTTAATTGTTAACAGCCTTGCAATTTGTCTTTTTTGGAACTGGTTACAGGTTTCAGGATTCAAGTAATGTTTCGCCTTGCAAGGTCGTTTTGAGCATACCTGAAAATTTTTCGTTTTCGTTGTGTTTAAAGAAAGTGGCTGCCGAATTGCAAGTAGTTTTTATAGTTGCTCGTTTATCGACTTCCACGTGCGGCTATCGCCTTTCCATGACAAGGGCGGCCAGCTTGTCTGTTATTAAGCTCGACTTTGCATGTTGACAAATGTGCCGCGATCTTCCTCTAAAACTTATCTTTTGTGTGTAACACAAGATTTCATCTTAATTTAAATTTACATTACATTAAGGTTTATAGACGCGACGCGATGTCTACGCGGAAAATGTCACTAGTTAATTTTGGATTTTTAAGGGAATTATGTCCTTCCGAAGAACTGTACACTTTATATACAAATTCTACGGCAAATGTTACTCAAGTTATACTATATAACTCATTGCGTTTGAGAATAAATGCACATGAAATGGTGATGAGATACTTTCCTCCTCCAACCTCCTTCCCTGTTAGCACTTGGCCCTAAGGATGCTCTCCCACGGACGTGAACTATTCGGGGTAGTGGGATCCACGGATTTTACATGCACGTATTTATAAGTGTACATGATGTGTCTTCAGCGGGTCGGGGATCGAACCCGCGACCTTCCGGTCGGAAGTCCGACATCCTAACCACTAGACGGCCCCTTGGTGATGAGACACTGGTGGGTTTTCATACCAGTTCGCAACACTGCACTTTTCAATCCTCTTGCATTTCTCTCGTGATACTACGGACTATAAACAGCATTGTGGGATGTGTAAACTATGCTTTAGTCAACGTACCTAACTCAAGGGACGGGTTGTTTTTCTGTCTTTCTTTCTGGGCGTTTTTTAGTGAATTAAATATATATGGTTTTAAAGCGTTGCACATTTATTAAACCAACAATTTGCTTAAAGACGTGCTGCTTCATGTTTGAATAAAATTTAAACACAAAGGTAAATCTACGTAACCCGCTAGTATCGGAAACCGTCATATAACGTGGTTCATGTATTAAGTGTTATACTTCTATTACTTCTTCCTACGAGCGTGCAGGACGAAGAGTCCCTTCAACTCGAAACAAAAGCAGGAGTTCGATTCCAGCCTTCACCGATAGATACTAGCACCAATGTATCTCCGTTTCCTCAATTTAGTCATTGTACTGAAGGGGCGGGATTGTTCGAATAACTTATGTCCATGGTAACTGCTAACGTTCGAACACAGGACTTTCGGAACCATGTATTTAACGAGCACATGTACTTCGTGGGTATTTTGCGCCGATGGGCCTGGAACCAGCGCTGGAACGCAGAGTCCTCCTATTCCCATCCGTATGTGCAAAGCGTTAGGCTAGCCCGTCTGTTATGTGTTAGTGCATGAAGCTTTCCAACTGAGATGTCACGAAAAAGAGAGGAACTTTACTTTTATATGCTTTCATCTTGTGGCATTTATAAAAACAAAACAATAATTGCTTCGTTGTATTGTAAATATGTCCCATTGTTTTTATGGTTTTCGAAAAGGGAATTTTTAAGCAATTCATTGGAACAAACAAGTCGTTTCGTTGCAATGGCTATCGTCATCATTTGAACGTGCTGTGTATCACGTTCAGAAACTTAAGTAGATTTAGAAGTAGCTGTTCTCTCTCCTTCACGTAAAGTTTTCCAAAACTCTCAGGACTGTATGAGGATTAAATAATGCAAAGCACTGCGAATAAATCATGACTTATCTCCCCTATTATTGTGAGGGAAATAACTATTAAAATATGCAGAATTCGCGGCAGTTTTCGTCATGCATCTCGAATATCTTTCTTACATTATTCAGTCGGATAACTCCATAGCTTATCCAGTAGCGTCACTATGAGGGGGGGGAAGGGGGGTGCGCCACCGGTGACACCCAGCCAAAATGAATTAAATAATTTGAAAATACATATACTTGAATCATACAATTTTACTAATGATATTTCAAATTATCATAACTGCATTTTGGTTGGCAATGTGACATGTTCTGGGAAGGTTGACCCCTGAATGCACTCCCTTGTTTGAAACTTGAACCACTGAGATTTATAGAGGACTGAAAAGTGGTGTTATATAAGTTTTTTTTTTATTAAAGACGGTAGCAGCACACAGAATACAGGAAGCAGTTATAGTCATACCCGTGCGAATGACCAGCTCCGCTTTTGCCCTTATCTTTGATTTTCTAATCATGTTTTTATGCATACCTATATTGTATCACTTTATTTAATTATTTTTTATTTTTAAGCATTTCATAAAGCTATGACTTTCCAACTATTTGATTTTACCTACTGAATATTCCGGGTCATTTTTGCATAGACCGGAAATAATATCAGAATTTAATCTAAATATTTTTAGTTAAACTGACAAGGAATACTGCCTTTTAAAAAAAAAAACAGATTACATTTTAATGAGGAATATAGGTTATATCCAAAGTTCACATGATGGAAAGTAAATCCTGATTGAATCCTGACTTGGAACAATTGATTTCAAGAAAAGAAACGAAATTGGACGACTTTCTTTTAGCCTCGGCGTGTGAAATGGATCCAGTTGCCGATATCGCCAGTCGTTTGCTATCTCGGAGTTTGGCCAGCAATGGGGAGTGTAGAAATAAATATTCAAGTACGCTTCTGAAATGTTGAAGTTCCGGTTCCACAGCTGGCAGAAATTAAAGGGAGAAATAACACGGCAGAGGGGAAAAAAAATAATAATGACGGTGATAAAAAGATGGAGGTAACTCATTTTTGACTCCTTGAAGCTGTTGCTGCAAATTCAGTGATAAGCAGACCCCGTGAGTGCTTTTGAAAGAGCGAGTCAAACCCGTTTGAGCACCAATTTTTAGCTTTGGCCTTGGACCGACGACTGGCATACAACAATTTATTCGCATCCTCGTAAGATGCAGAGATGAAGTACAGTAGCTTGGAACGCTTTCTTTCTGTAGATAGTCCATCAAACATGCTTTTAAATGGTACTGATTCTTTTTTATATCTCATTTTTTTAATGAATGATGTAGAAAAACGAAATCACTTCCGATGCAGACACATGGAAGAATGCGAATTTTAAAAGTGGTGCGTCTGTTTTGTTTTTTTTTTCCCCCGTACGCAAATGCGAAGACAGTTTTTGTCCATTTCAACTATTATGACAGAACGTTTACTTTTCAGCATCGTTTCTCAACCCAGGGGTCCTGTTCAGATGCAATCCGGTAATGTGCCCGAAAAAGTTAGATCCGTACAAGAAACACCTTTTTATTAAATAACGTATTATAAATTATCAAGTGTTACCAAGTTCAATGGTCCATAATTAAAATATTGTAGCCAGGGGTCTCAAGTCTTTTTACATATTATTTTTGGATTTTAAGGAGAGGTCGCAATCGCAACACTTTTAAGAGTGAGAAACGATACGTATGTAGGATACTCTTGGTACAATATTTACTAGAGGAACGACTTCGTGAGCCGAGTTATCATCATGTCACAGTTTTTTTCTCGGCGAGTTCTTACGGCGAATATGTTGTTTTAAAAATTAAGAAACAAAGAAAGAAAACTTCACAATGTCATTGAAAAATTGTTGTAATGATATAATAAGGGGACTATACATGTAATATATACTATATATTACATAAAAATTTTAACTCCAAAAAGGCCAGATTTAATATAATCTCTCCTTTGAGATTCAGAATGATGGATCTTATTTTGCGTTTACTGATTTTGAAAAGAGTTGTCTTAAAATCTTTCTGCAATAGGTCATCTTTTTCCATTGATAATGTGGCTCCATTTCTGCTGCGCTCATATCAGAAAAAATATTTGTAGAACATATGATCTTGAATTCAGAATTTCAGATCATTTCTTTTATGCCTGGCATTTTAGAATCTAACAAAAAAAACACTGTTTGTTTTCATTTACAAAGTTTGTTGGCTGAATCCGCCGCATCCTTTTCCTTGACCTAAATGGCAACAACACTTTCATAGCATTCGAAATGATGCTTTCCTTCATTAAGCGGATTAGTCTTTGGCGTTAAGAACTCCAAACAGGGGGTTAAAGCTGATTATGTAGGTGCTAAAAGTTACAAATGAGAACATAAGTTAAAATGTGTGTCAAGATGTCGAGCTTTAATCCGATTTCACGAGATTATATGCATCAAATGGATCTTGAGGATCCTTATTTAATTTGTGGTTGTAACTCTTATGAGAAGGAATTACTATGTTTAGCTTTCCATGCCTGACCATATGTGCAATCAAAGGTGCCTTATTGCTTCTGCCACTTAGGTAAATCATAGACTACAGACAGGACTTCTCTAATTCTTTATGATTGACAGAACGCCAGATTAGAACTGGAATATTGTGTAATAGAACGCTGCTCTCGCAGTCCAGTTACCCATTTCAGGTGTGGATTGTTTTTTCAAAATATTTAACCTGGATTTGGTTAGCAGAAATGTTCTATTTGGAGCTGGCAAAAGAGGGCTTTCGATGTAAGGAGGATTAAATGATATATAATTTGTTAAAATAGGGGTGGATAAAAACATAGTTTTTTCAACGTTTTGTCAGAGTAACTTTTGTAGCGTTCGTAAGAAATTTGAAATTTAGATTGAAGGAATGAGAAAATAAATAATTGAAGTTGTGAGTCGTACTCAGGTTTAAGTATCATAGGGGAGACCGGGGCTAGTAGATAAAAATAGATTAAGCCTTCTTTCATACTTTTTCCCTTTCTTATTTTTACTCTTACGGGAAATTAGGCTAAAAAATGAAAATGATTATCGATGCGGGATATAAGGAATAGCAATTTTAATTTTAGTACACCTCTAAGGTGTGATGAAATTTACTTCGTGTTTCTTTCTAAACGAACGACCAACACCACTAATGATCACTTTTTCTCATGTCTCTAGAACTGGGACATTTCCTGTGGCAGAATGACTCTTTACGGTCTTCCATAACGATCTTTCATATTATTCTCATGAAGAAAAATATATACAGTAGGGAGCCAGTTATCTGGAACGGCTTTTACAGACCTACTATTCTGGATAGCTGGCTGCGGATTGACGCAGCACCTACTGGATCCGACTGATAGCATATTTGCTTTCATTTTTTTCTTATCAATCAGAACTTTATAAGAGTGAAATAAATAAAAAAATATCGGAAACCAAGTTTCATGCATTTTAGATTAGTCCAAAAATTAATTCTCATTTAGTTGTATATGATGAATGTATTCATGGGGCAAGTGGTTACATTGTTACAACTTGCCCCACATGGCGATATTTTACATTTCAATTCGTATACATGATATAATAAAGTTGTAGAGAACTCTTAAACATGTAATCTCTTGTCTAAAATCTAGGCTTTTACTTGATGCAGAAAGTATTGATATATCTCCAAAAGTTCAGTCGTAAGGAAAGAAAAAAGCTTTTGACGAGAAAATCAACGTTTTCATAATATCTTTGCTACTGCTGGTTGTAAACATTTCTTGGACCGGTGAAGACGTCACAAGGATGAAAGAAACCATATAACGCGAGAGAAGCGAGTTACGCCACGTGGGTTCATTTTATATTCGAATGTAACAACTGGCCGCATTGATCAGCTAACCCCGGGGTCTCCAAATGTTATAGTCTTTTACCTTGCTTACTTTATTTATTTAATTGAGACGCAATTTGTAATGTGTGGGGTAAAAGGAGGAATTGCCCATAATTGGATTTTTTTTTTAAATCTCCTTTGTGTATAAAAGTTAGGTCGTATACATTTCCCACAACGAAACCATTGACACAAAACAAAACATGTGACATAAATTTTCAAAAGTTGATCATATTTACTTACGTAAATGTATTTGATTTGATGTTTAAAAAAAATGCAAAAAATGATTTGAGTATAGTTTTTATTTTTCATTATTTTGAGGAAGAAGAAGAGAACAAAGATATATATGTATATATGATCGATATAATTTTGAAATTAATGCTTATATTTATCTGAACATAATTTAAAGAACAATTTTTTAAAGTACAGTTGCTTTCTAGCGTTGTTTTGACATTTGTGATTTTTCTCTTATTTTATAATAAATACAAAATAAATCCAGAACTGGTCGAGCATTTTTACCTTTTTCCCACATTTCTGCAATTGTTAATAACATTATTTCTCTACCATCATCGATGGAGGAGTTCAACCAGGGATGTTTTTGACGGTTAACACCTCTCCCCGACCCCTTGGTGTTGGTTGTATTGCGAGTTCCAGTATTTACATATAAAGGGTGTTGTGATCCTCCTCCCCCCTGTTGTGAAAGGAGAAAATTGTTGCGACAGTGCATCGATGCACCAGTAAGCAAAAATTTGCTAAATTTTAGGAAGAGGAATTTTAAAACTCGGGACATGGACATATGGTTGTTACAAGTAGCTGGGTTGTTTCTGAAAGTTGTTTTCAGTCAGCACCAGAGATCATGCTAAATAATTTCCACTTCGAAATTGTTAAGGGTTTGTGCTTTGTCAACTCTACAAAGAAATTTTAAGCACCTGTTGGGGGTACCTATGGAAATTAGTTGCTTATTCATCATTTATTTGAAAGTTTTACATACCCACCAGTGGGGGGTTGGGAAGAAACTGGAAACCAATCAGTTAACTGCTCTGCTTTTGGTTTGTTGTTTTACTAGCTCGCTTTGGGACTTGACCTTTAATGTTCAGGCGTAAAGTGGTTCTCGTTTATTTGCCCCATAAAATTACATTTAACGGGCCACAGCTTCTGAACAATCGATAAAATTTTGCATCGCTTGTTTAATTTGCTCAGCTGAAAATGTCTATCATGTGATGGTAGGTAATGAGGCTACATCGTATTTTGTGTTTTCCTTTTGATGCTTTTCTTTCTTCATTACAATGCTACATTTAGAACATGTTACGTTTCTTGTGAATCAGGTCTGAAGACATAATGATGTAGTTTGATGGCTTACGAGCTGCAGTGATTGAATATCATAAATTTAAGTGGTAAATGCAATTCTTTTTCGTTCTTTTTTGCACATTTTTAACTTTTATTTTGGCATCCTTTACTGTAATTTAGTTAAAAAATTTATCATTTTCTATAACTATGCTTACCAGTGGTGTATAATTACTAATGTGTGGGAAAAACTAATAGTATGCATAGTTTTCAATAAATCATTGGTCAACAATGTCACTATTCAATTGCTGAAAGTGGATTTTTGTTAATGTGCAATTCATTTTATTGAATTTGGCTGCATACTATGCGTTGTCTCATTTTGTGGTCTTGAAATCATGTGCTACTGATAGGGAAGAAAATAAATAAACAAATAAAAGAGTATTCAGATCATAAAATACAGTGGTACCTCTTTTAAGGGACACCTCCGAAAAAGGGACACCTCTAATTAAGGAACACTTTTTCTGGTCCCAGTCCCTTTGAATAGGGACTGCTATGTATTTACCTCTGAATAAGGGACACTCTATTTAAGGGACATTTCCAAAATTCAAGTTATATAGATAAGAAAATTTACCGGAATCTGAAGCTCGTTTGTTTCTCTAAAATCAACTTTTGAAAGTTGGAATGAGTCCTAGAAGCATGAACAAAGAAACAAGTGTATTTTAAAGTTCCCTTTCCAAAACCTACTTGTAAAGGCTTTTCCCTCTTTTGCACTAGAGAATACATGTGTGTTCAGCAAGGAGACAGTATCGAGCTACCAACAAGTTTTTTATGCAAGAATTGGAAAAAGTACACTAAACGTAATTTTTACTGTATTGCCTAAATTACATATTTTGAAACAAACCCATCAAACAGATTACTTCAAATAAATTTCTGTAAGTTCCAAAACTTTGCCAATACGACATTTATGCTAAAATTTTAGTTTTTCAATGAAAAAATTTTAAATGTCAACTTATATTTTGTATGCATGAGCCATTTTCATCATTTAAGCCTAAATGGTAACACATGTTTATTATTAAAAAGTTAAACTTAGTTAATACACTATATGTGTATGCATCAATTTATGAACCTCCGAGGAAGGGACACCTCTATTTAAGGGACAAAATTTCCAGTCCTCTTAGTGTCCCTTATTGAGAGGTTTTACGAATTTGGGAAGTTCAAAACCCGATTGGAAAAGCTGATGCAATTGCGCCCAACTTGTGTCAGATTTTGGAGTCATTGTCCATTCTTCTCCAAAACTAAGTTGCCGATTTTGCGCCGCGTACGCTAAAATTAATAAAAGAAAGGAAAAAGAAAAAAATGTTTTTAAAAATTCGCAAAATGCCAAGGATCTATAGTCTAGAGCAGGGCTTCTTAACGGGAGCCACCATATGGCCAGAGAGAAAATATGAAAATATGGGATCCTTGAACCATGTGACTTATTTCAAACTTCTAAAATCTTTCATCACATATTCCATAAAAATGTTTACCTATTCTTTCAAAGGTGTATGCTGTATAAACAGCACAAAAGTGCATATCTCTATCGGAATAAATATTATTTTAAATAAAATAATTTTTATAAAAAAATAGAACCGACTTCAAATTATAAATTGCGCTAAAAAGTGAAAAATAAATTGATTCTTTAAACAACATCGATGTGACTTTTAAACGTAGTTTTAGAAATCGGTGCAAAATTAGGATAGAAAATTTTTTTCATAATCATGAATCAATTACAAATATATATTTTTTCGCAGAATTAGCAACAGTTCCAATATGAAGTAGCAAATGGTGTAACGGGAATTAGGCTCATAATTTTGCATCGACTTCTAAAACTATGTTTAAAAGTCACATCGATGTTGTTTAAATAATTTATTTATTTCTCACTTTTTAGCGCAATTTATAATTTGAAGTCGGTTCTATTTTTTTATAAAAATTATTTTATTTTATTCTTTTTAGTATAAATACATTTTTATAAAAATAATCTATTTTTAAAAATCCATATCAAAGGCAAACCTTTTTTGAATGACTGGCACTAAAAAATAATCATTTGTATGATAAATTCTATATAATATTTTGAAGCGCAAATTATGAAACTTCTTAGTGACTTCGGGAAAAAAAGCAAAATAAGTTTCAATTAATTTCATGTTTTCTTTAATAGTTTTCCTAATAATGTATCTTTAACTTTGCTGCAATAAACTTTCGAATTTCAAAGTTGTGTGGTGTGTTTCACCCAGGGTTCGTAATCTTTTTGCTTTTTTAAAAAAAATTTAAAAAATCGAATTTTTTATATATATTTTTTAAATACCTTAAATAGTTTGGATATTTATTATGTTAAATTCATAGAAACAATATAGCATCTTAATCAATATGCAAAAACACACTTTAAGCTATTTTCACAGCAATAAATATTTTAAAATATGATAAACAAATATTAATGCAAACGCATGACTCAAATGATACGTAACCCTACTAGGAATAATAGTACACTCATAAGTACTGAAAAAATGTACCAATTGTGTGTACTTAATTTTTACACTGAATGTACTTTAATCATTTTTCAATTTTATAAATAAAAACCTAAATATTTTTACCCATTTATTAAAATCATATGCTTACAGCATTACTAAAAACTGAAACTTTTTGTTTCAATCAAATATTTTTATTGAAAACTTCCATGATAAAAAAATATTTTAGAAATAAAAAAACCTTAAGCTATTAGGGGAATGGATGAAACTTTAAGGATACATACTCTAAATTCTAACAATTGTTGGTTTAAACACTATCGTTCTAAATTATTTATTGTGTGGCATTTATTAAATTGATCTAAAATACTATTTTTAAGATAAAAAACACAGAATGGTTCATGATTATGTAGCTTTCTTTTCTTCCTTCAAATGGAGAGGTATACTAACACTACGATCCAAAACTTGAAAATTTGAATTTATTTGTAAATAACCTTTGTTAATTTCTATTAAATTCCTAAAACATTCAACCACATCAAAAACCACATCTCAAAATTTCCTCCTTCAATAAAAATGTAAACAATAAGAGATGCAATAATCACTTCCTAATCTGGTTGTAACCTTTGAAGGGGAAAACTTTTCCTCTGAACTTTGTTTTTGCGTGTGTCTGACTTCCAGCTATTTGAAGCAGATACGAAGCTGATTGAATGAGCTTAAAAACAAAAGCTTGCAGGAAAAGATGATTGAAAGCTGACCTTGTTCATGGAGCAGACACGGGTCATACGGTCACGATTAATAATGGAGCCTATAATTCTTTTGTTTGTTTCGATATTTGATACTGTATTGCAATACGTTGTATGGCTTTTCCTTATTATTTCGGAAAATCTTTTTGTAGATTTTGTCACAATTTTATTAGTACAAAACTTGTTTTTGCTATAATAACTTTTTTTTTCTTTGAAATAGTACGCCAAAGATTATAACTATATATAAAGTATAAATTAGGTCTTTAAGAACATTTCTTTTAAATTTAAACTTTTAACTAGAAGTTGATTTAAACCTTAATCAGCATCAATGTTTCCGATACAAATTGAAATCAATACGAGTAATAAAAAACAAAAAATAAATGGTATTAAAATATTTAATCTACTGATTTTAAACATTTTGTTTTAACGAAAATTTGTGATGTCAGACTTCTTCCTACCCCCTCTCCTCCCCATGTCACAAACGGTCAGAATTCGTCCCTTCGAGGCATGACATCATTTGTAAATAAACCCCTAGTTGGATACACTTTTAGATTTCTCTCTTTCTTTTTTTTGAACATCAATAACATTAAGAAGAAAAGCAAATATATATATATATATATATATATATATATATATATAATGTTTGAATCGAATGCGTTCCAAAGACTGATTGTTGTTTTTTATGCTTAGGGAATTAGTCAATAATAATAAGTTACATATAGTTGAGCCAGGTTATTGTGACACATATGTTTTCCCGTCAAGAATATTTGCCCCACATCATTCGTCCATAAACTTTGATGATGATTCCTTGTGACGATTATTTTATTATACTAGTTAGTCGTTATACCCTGGGCCTTATTTACCATTAGGCTCGGGAGGCCCGGGCTTAGGGCTCCCACTTTGAGCACCCCCCCTTATTTTGGTTATTATTATTATTATTATTATTTGTAATTTTAAATTTTTTAGAAAAATATTTAAAAATAGCATTTTTCAAAAACAAACTGTTAGTGCTCTGTAGCGTCACAAAAAATTTGTATCATTAAATTATTTTAAAACCACAAGGAATTTTCACTTTGGGGGCCCCCAAATTTTGGTCTGACAATTTGAAATTTGAAAAAAAAATCGATTTTGCACTTTATTAGCCCCCAGATTTTATTCAAACATTTTGTAATTTAAAAATAAAATCATTTTGCATTTGGGGGCCCCCAAATGTTAGTCCGATTTTTTGACATTTGAAAAACAAATTAGTTTTTGCGCTTTGAGGGGGCTCCCATATTTTGGTGTGACTGGAAAGTTTTACAAACACATGCTGAATGTTATGTTTAAAAAAATTTTCTTGCTTGAGGGGCCCCCAAACATGAGTTGTGCCTATAGTGATTCAAAATGTAAATCGGGCCCTGGTGATACCATCAAAAATACTGGTGGCCTCCCGTGGTGTGGACTGGGTCACGCTAAATCCCCACCGATCTGCTTCCGGCGGATGTTAGGCTCTCTTTGCAGGGATGTATATCGATGCTATATACGGTTGGACATAGTTAGCTTTACATCCCGTCAAAAATATTACATACCGTTGAATAGCATTATGTCAGAGTTTCACTGTATTTGTCGTTATTGTACTTAACGAATTGGATTTTTCAGATAAATTTGCAGTTTGCTAACAAAAAACCTCATTCATTTCATTTCGCAAGATGAATTGATGTGTCTACTCGTACTTAGACTCCATCTCAGAGCATGTTATAATACTTAAATTTTCTACTTTTATCTCAACTTATTTCCGCTGAAGTCGGCTAATTAACTAGAACTTTAAGATAACTGATTTTCCTTTATTGCATGCTTTGTACGAATTTCAGATTCATTAAATAAAGCTGTGACCAACTGTTCTTCAAAAGGAATCTTAAATGGTGAAGAAGTAGGTCACACACTGACAAACTGCATCATAATTGATGTCTTCCCAATCAAATTCTTGTTATAGGCCAAAATAAAAGCTTCCTCCAAAGGTTATAATCAAAGTACCTTTCCCAACGGCAGCTACATCTTGCTCATGCCTCAGGTCATAATGTCAATACCTCTTTCATTGTCTCGCGAATCTGATTTACCTGAAAGACAACCGCGTGGTCTTCCTAAAGAATGAAAGAGCAAGTTCGTGTCACCACCAAGAAATTCAGGACACAAGTTTTTTATTCGCAAGCCATCGTCGTATTAAAGAGTTATATCTGGTTTAATGAAAGATTGGGCTGCTTTTTTATTGGCTGATAGAAAAGGAATACATAGAGTCACGCTTCGACGGGATGTTGTTACACTTCTGAAGGACAACTGTGGTGTGTGGAGATGCTATAATAATAATGTTTTCCGTGAAAAAGCAGCAACTGTCACAGCCTGGAGGCACTCAGCGAACACAGGATGCCAGTAAGGAATCGATATCAGCGTAAGTTAGCTCAATTTAAAGGGATTATATCGTTTATTAGGAAAAAAATTTTATTGATAAATTTATTGGAAATGGAGTCAATTTTCAATCGCAAACTCGATCTCTAACCATCGAAATCTTCAGCAGGAGCATAGCTAAATAAATGAATAAAATGAAAGAGAATTCCCGAAAGAAAACAATGTTTTATATTTTTAAAAAAAAAAATAAGTCTTTTTATAGTATCAAAATTTTAAACTTCGCGTGACCTCTTTTTGCGTCACAAGTGACCCCTCTCTGTTTTTAACTACTGCGCATTAAATTTATGACATTTCCTCCGTTGGTAGTTACTTTTTTAAATGTTTTCTGAAACGGCAGTTCGTAAGCATCAGAAAACCTATGGTGAATTTTAAATATGCAAAAATAATAATATTTCCTCAATTGAGGGTCATGAAAGTTAATGTTCATGAAGTAGGGATGTATATAGGCAGAATAATTTCGAAAGTTATTTTATTTCTTCCCTATTATTTATTAATTTATTTCTGGAAAATTAGCTTTTTCCTGTGAATCAAATATTTATTTTTCCCTGTATAAACTGAATATTTTTAAATATCTTGTCGATAATTATTGTAAAAAAAAAACGACGAAGTAGAGGTAGTAAAAAAACAACTTACGGGGTTAGGATACATAGTATGAAAACTTATTTTACCGAGTTTCATATTTGCGTTTTCCGTAACTTCCTATAAAGTTATTTATATTTTAATCAATTTTTCTTTATAATTTCAATTATGTTCATATAAAAAAGCATTACATTTAATTTATTTTCTTTTTTGATATGATATTGGAAACAACTTTTTTACTAAGATGTAAATATGTTATTTGGATGGAGTTCCATGTTGTACCATTGGATAAAACTTACTTAGCATTTTGGTATTCGTAATTTTAATTCACATATTCTAGTTAGCCGTTGTCAGCATCTAAGTAGCACGAAAAAGTGTATTAAGTTCAAAGGTAAGCAACTAAAACCGCAATATGGGACTACATAGGGCTCTCTAGTGAATACCTATTCAAACCGTTAACTGCTTTTTTTTTTTGGTAAAAAGAACTAGCTACTTTGTAAAATATCCGAGCCTTTA
Organism: Octonoba sinensis; assembly: GCA_038502835.1. Classification (NCBI taxonomy): domain Eukaryota; kingdom Metazoa; phylum Arthropoda; class Arachnida; order Araneae; family Uloboridae; genus Octonoba; species Octonoba sinensis. Next base: position 72,284,846 of record CM076604.1, read on the forward strand.
AATAATTTTTATATACATTTTGAAATATTGTTATTATATTGTGTGGCAATTGAACGTTCTAACATAATACTGTTGAATGAAAAATTGTTTGAGACTTATTAATGTTGAAAGATGGGGAAGCCAATAATTATTTACCTAAGGTAATTATTATCGCAGGTAACTCGGATTGTGGTCGTATGCTGTATAATTTATTTATTTAAATTTAATTTCCTTTTAAAAGTGGTAACACTGTTCCTAACAGACTGCATAACATAGTTTGGCATAAAATGCGTTTTTGTTTAATATTTGATCCCATTTTACGGGCACTAAGTAACTGAACATTATTTTGAACTTCAGTGACATCAGCAAAATAGGGAGTCATAATTTTTTTGATGCTATTGAATATTATTTCAATTACATTTAAATATAATATTAAAAGTAGTAATTCACTTTTAGCGTGACGCCACATATCACTGTATCGGTTGATACACCAGGGTTAAAAACACCACTGATTGAAATCTACATGACTATGAACCGTAATTTGAACTTAACGTCTTACAGTTTCCTTAATGTTTTCTTTGATGGATACGTATCAAACTTTGTGTGGTATACCGAGCGTAATAGCATTTCTGATATAATTCGCATTGAAGAATAATATTATGATCGAGTTGAAACAAACACACACACAGGAACCTAGCTTTGCTAGAAGTGGTTAGATGACATTCAAAGCAAACATTGCGCAAAAAAGTATCTTGGTTTGAATCAAATTCTTGGATTTAACCGATTGAACAATAGATTTGTGGTCGCGAGCCATATGTCTCCAAACGGACAAATTTTCATAATCATTTTCACACCAAATTTGGCGGAATATGAATTTTCTTGTACAAGAATAATTTTAAATTTTATGCATTTTGGTAAGACAATAAAATGTGAAAATGTTTATTTTCTTATGAACACAAAAATCATAGGGTTTCTGAATCTACTTATATATTATTTCTCCAGCCTGCTTTTCTGTCGGTCAGCGAGATCTTCCTTATTCTTTTATCAAATTTCATGATTTACCTCTCATTTTAAAGCATATCTTGCCGGCTAATGACGAAAAATAGACCCAAGGTCTAAAAATGTACCGCTTCTCTTCAATTTGAGGTTAAAATAATCTCAGAAGAGGTCCTTTAATGGATGTGTCGATTTTTCGATAGATACCGAATCGGATTTGATAAATATTGAATCGGATGTCCATTTGAAACCATCAGCGTTTACATATTTCTTTTTTAAATTGCACTTCCGTCAGAACAAATAGAACTTACGATAAGGAAATCTTGGAGGATCCTTCAACTTAACCAAAAAATTCTAACAAAAAGCATTTAACCAAAACTTCCAGCATGTCAGACTTTTCTTATAAACGATTTGGTGCTCAGTGCAGCGACTAGTTAAATTAAAAATACCCTATCACATTTGGTCGTACGGTATTTTTAGATTTAATAGGGTATTTGGTAGTTAGGTTTTACCACCCTTCGAGGGGGGTGGATCAGTAGATTTTGCACAGAACCGGCAAATTTTTGTGAAAAAAGTATAATTCAACATAAATTACAAAGGTTCATTGTTATGTATCCTGAGAATACGTACGGATGGTCCTACGTGGAGCCCCTTTATAAACACGCCTACGCATCCTCCATTTTCGATTAGAGTGGAGTCTTTGTATCTTGTATGCAAATGTAGTATCACCCTAGGATTGTATACTATATATAGGAGGATGTGTTAAGTATTATAATATGCGGATTAGCACTATGGTTTAAAACCAGTTTCTGGAAGGCTTAATTCCCGTTGCTGCACTCTAGTAGGTTCATATGTGCGTTGAGATGGATCTTTTTTTTTTTTCACATGTTTTATAAAGAAAACCTGTGATATGGTAAGAATGTGTTCCGTAAAGTACTCTGAATAGCACTGTAACTTAACGGAATAGGTGAAATTGGTTGATACAAAAAGTGATTGTTATAGTGAAGTCCAGACGCAAACCTCAAGTGTTAGTGGGACATCGACGTCCCACGATGTTTGATGCCTCTCATGTGACGATTCCAAGGTCCCCCTCAGAAGGAATACTCGGTCAGCTGAATAATTAACCCTCGCATGAAGAATTAATCGTTAACTTCGATATTCGTGGGCGAACGGAAACGCTCTTCCCATGTTTTTAATAAGGTCAGATCTTCCGCGCCCCGAGAAGCAGGACGTCGTTCTGCACACTCTACTTGTGTTGCATCCACGCACTCTTTTTTTTTTTTTTTCTTATTCGGTATAATTCTCAGATTTTTATTCCTTTTCCCTGCTCCGGTCACTCCTTCTGCCATGTTTGCAAATTCATTCTACGGTCGGGCGACAGTTGATCAGGGCTATGGTCATTGATGTCTGGTGGAAGCGGAGAAAGTGTTATGATATAATGAGAGCGAGGAATGGTGAGGACCGCTCCTCTGTTCCTGTGGTTCAAAAGGCGGCTTCTATCGAACTAGGGGACGCTCCTCAAAGAACTGATGCGAAAAGTCACATAAAGTATGTGTTCTTTGATTTGATCTTTTGTCATATCGATGAGTGAAAATGTAACTATACCAACTGCAGGTTGCTTAGTTCACAGAAAAATTTAAATGACACAAAAAGCTGTATTTCGTAAAAGAAAAGATTGAGTCCCCCCTCCCCCTCCCATAGGTCCTTCACATTGTCACTATTATTTGAGGCAGTTTATTATTTTTATTTATTTGGTAAAATCACAAAAAAAGAAAAAAAAAACATTCTACTAAAGCATAGTTTCGGTTCTTCATTCGAGAAACATACGCACATTTGTAAATCTTTGGTTTCCTTGTCTCTGTTGGCAATCTTTTACAGTGAAATCTTTTCATACAATTGCGATACAGATAGTAACATTACACCAGGTCTTCATTTGCATGGTCGCTCATGGTAATTCAGTTGCTTCTATTTTATTTTATGTCCCCCCCCCCCCCCTTTTTAGTTAGAGTTTGACTATTTAAGCAAAGGCTATAATTAAGAGCCATTATTTTGAGAATCGGGCAAAAAAAGGGGACATTTTTGCTGTCATCCTTTTATTTTGGGATTTTTTTTTTTTTTAAATGTGTAAGAGTAGGTTATGAGAAGTGAATATTCTGCCAGGTTCAGCAGTCCAGAAATTATTGGTTTCTCAGAGTGAACCTAGAAAGAACCCCCTACTCCAGTTCTGCTCCGACTTGTAATTGCACCGGTTCCACTCTTGCTCCGTTCCGTGCTTCGAATAGTTTTAATAGGAATAATATTATCATCTCTTTTATCTCATTAATTTATTAATAGATATGTACGTGACATAAAAAGTTATTTATGGACTATATAATGTTATGAATTTAGGGTTACCGATGTTGTTTCTCGCCAAACTTGGCGACTTTCCGATCGTGTTAGATAATTCTAGCTTTTGCTAGCATTTTCTGGAATATTCATTTCACGTGATCCGAGATGTTCTCTGGCTAGAACTTACGAGTTCCGTTTAGTTTTACGCTTTTGCAAGTGCCTGTCAGTCTGAGCCATTGTGCTGTAAGCTTCGTGCTTGATTCCATTCGTATTTGGGAAGCAAATACGAGATTACCGTTGGTTTTACGGTGATGGATGAACTGCGTGAGATATTTTTGTGTGCTTAAAATCTGTACATACTGTCAATAACTTGTAAATAAATTTCTCTATACGTTCAGGGGGGGGGGGGTAGTCATCTTTTAAAGTACGGCAAACCCGTAACAATATTTATCGATAAATATATAATATTTTATATGCACTGTGTTGCAAATAAAATTATGAACCAAAGAAACGCAAATTTGAGGGGGGGGGGGGAGGAAGAAAGAAAGAAAAAGAGGATAAACACTCTTTTTCATTTGTTTTACCTTTTTGAGTGTAATTTAAAAATATCGGAGCCATGGGGCACAAGAAATTTCTTTGCTTCTTCAGTTTCAAGCAAAATCTCGTTGTTCCACTGCTCCGCACTTCTGCTCCACGATCCGCGTCATATACCTGCTTTTCTTTTTTTTAGCTGTATTTTTTACAGCAACACCCCATTGCGGTTATGTTTATACTTATTGATTGTACGGTTTCCGAAGATAAAAACTACTCGGCTATTTTAATTGGGTATTGTCGCTTTTTTTTGACACATAGTCACAAAATACGATTTGCAATCCGTTTTTTGCGCAGTTTCTTCCGTGATCCGTTTTTCGGGAAAAACCTCAGTTATTTTAGCTCAGCCGCAACACCCTAAATTAAATTTTACTGAAACTAAATTTATATTACGAAGAAAACATGTGACAGGAAAAAATGTTTGGAATTTCATCGCTTTTAAGAGAAAAAAACTAACATTTTCCAAATTTTCAAATTTGTGGTTTTTAATTGCTTTTAAAAACATTAAAAGAAAAATAATTATGCATTATTGGTACCTGGAGATGTCCAAAGTAACCCGGAAAGAAAGCCTAAACAGTCTTTAAAATTTCCTGGTTTGGAAGAATAATTTTGCTAACTTTAATTGTATGTACATATTTAGACTATAAACACCAGCCAGTAATTATAACATAATTTTTTGAGCAAGTTTTATTATTTGAGTATAAATCAATAAAAATCCCCCTTAGTATAACTTAACCTTCTGTATCATAGTGTGGACTTTAGGAAACGTACCGTTCGCTCATGGTTTTTGTATTTTTCTTTATAAATAATTGAAAATTTCCTGAAATACGTGTATTTTATTTTATTTATTTATATATTTATTAACTCGAGTCCAAAAAATTGAATCCAAGTTTATGAATGATAGAGAGGGCTTTAATAAAAGGAAAAATAAAATTCAAAATCTTGAAATACGTCCATCTTGGTTTTTATTATTGTCTCGTGTTTCAGTGTAGAATCGGGGAACCCTTAGTTTGGCGTTATATTTTGGCGATAAATTTTATTTATGGTTAGGCAGCGAACATCTTGCCAATCACATCTTGGCGTCAAAGAAAATCGCCAAAAAATCAAGAAGTACCCGATTGTAAATTTTTGCCATTGTCTCGAATAAAACTCAAATAAATCCCAGTTGTTTTAGTGACAGAGGGTTAAAGCCCTGATTTTCTCCAGTTTTAATTACTATTATTTATTTATATCATTGCTATTTTTTGATTGATTGATTTATTTATTTTATCAAGATGTGCCACAGTTGTCGCCGAGGAGCAATATTATAAGTTTTACTTCCACTTACAACATTAGTAGCTATAAGAAATATAAAGCAGTATAAGCAATAGGCCCCGAGTGACACCCTTTTGTTGGGTGTTGGGGAGAGAGGCCCAAAATGAGATAAAGAAATTTTTGAAAAATACATATGCTTGAATTATACAATTTTACTGATGCTATTTCAACGTATCATAACTGAAAATATGTGTAGTTTACTGAAAGGTACGCCAAATAAAGAAAATAAAGTTCTTAAGGTTTTTCTAAATACTTCAAATTTAACACAACTTTCTCTTTTTTCTTTCTTCGTGACGGATGGGGGGGGGGGGGTGACACAGAAAATTGCCACCCCAGGTGCCACCCTATGCTTAGAACTTTACTGAGTACATACAAGCTATAATTAAATTAATAGAATAGCAGTAGTAACTTCAGCACTCGGTAAAAACGTTCGCAGATGCATTTAGTTTTTAATGGTTTCCTTTTTTTTTTTTTTTTATTTATAACTTTAATTCTTCCTCAACAAGTGCTAATTATTTTCTTATTTGATACGCAAGAGTTAGTGGGAAAGTACTCGATGCTTAAGGAAGCTTTACTTGCGCAATGCTCCAATTTCGGAATCCATAAATAGAGTCAACTGGAATAATGTGAACATTTTTCGGTTGATCAGCAATGGAATTAACTTTAAGGCAGGCTCGTTCCACATTAGAAGTCTACAATTACGTATCCCGAAAAAAAATTTCCGTTTTATTATCATAAATACTCCAAAAATATTTTCGTTTAAGGTGTGATTTATTAGAAGTTACAAGGGGAAGGAAGTAATAGAATTTCGGAACTATTTTGAGCACGACACACAACAAATATGCTTTTTTGTAGTTAAGGAATTGACTGTATTTGTTCTTGCAGTGATGGAAGGGCATAACAGTTTTCATAAGTGAAAAATCAGCCAGGGTAATTTATTTCTACTTCTTTAATATCAGGAAAATAGAAAAGAAAAATTATTTCAATATGAGCAGCCTAATTTTTATCTCATTAGTTCTTGGGACGAAGAAATATACAAATCGAACTTTAATTATTAGTTTGATTATCCGATTCGAAAGTTCCCAGCTAATTTCCTTTTTGAAATTGAAATTTTATGATAACTTAGGGTCTCTTCCTGTCTGTTGAATCTTCTATTATAAATCACATAGCATTTATAACAGGAACAATAGAAAATGCGGGTGACTCTTTGTTGTGATTGATTTCTAACCTGGTTGCTACAAGAAATACAAAAAGAAAAATAGTGTTTAAATTTTATTTTGTGAAAAATAACTTTCAACATCAGCTTTGATTTTAGCCGTGAATTTCTTTTTCAAAAGATTTGAAATTCTGATTTTTCTTAAGACTACTTAATATAACTACTTTTGTGTTGTTAAAAATTAATCCTTCATGAATTTATCACCATTATTTGACATAAAAATGATCCTCTTAAAAACTTTAAATAATTTTTATATAATGAAGTTGATACTGGACTATTATTTTCCGTGTCTTTTTTTTCTTTTACCTTAATTGTTTATTTTAGTTTTTTTCCTTCAGAAAGTTAAATTTCGCTTTTTCACTTAATTAGCGATATTATTTCACAGAAAATAATGAAAAATTCAATAAACTAGAAAAGCTTAAACGGAACTGACAAATGTATTTATTTTTGTCACTTAGAATATTATGAAACAGACACTGCATATTATTTGAATATTTTTTGTATATTGTTTCTCTATATTATTTGGATATTTTTCATACATTTCCTTCTTTTAAATATTTTTGGGATTTTTCTCGTCCGATATGACGAAAATTGTCATGCCTGCAAGAAATTTCTTTGGAATTGATGCCCTTAAGTTTAGCATAAAATATTTCAAAATGTATTTAGTATGAGAGAGTCATTTGGTCTGTGTAGGATAATGGTTTATTTTAAAATTTGAAATTATGTGGTGACCCCATTAGAAGTACCTCACGACCCGGTTTGGGGCCGCGACTCATAATTTGGGAACCCCTGCTTTAGAGAACCTTCCTATATCAGAAGTGTAATAGTTAAGCTCAAAAATACGTCCAATTTCTAGAATTTTTTAACAAGAAGTTCCGTCTAGAACTATACGAGCCTACTTTCCCGTATACACCAAATTCAAATTTATAATCTAGCTATCTCTTTCTCTCTCTTTCTTATTTATCTTTAGTTCTAATTATTGAAAATATACCTTTTTCAACGGATAATACATATTCATTCACTCACTCATTCATTCTTTCATTTATTCAGCCATGCATTTATTCATTCATTCGTTACCTCATTCAAGTGTTTATTCATTCATTTACGCATTCATGTATTTATTCACTCATTTATTTATATTTTCATTTATTCAATAATTTATTCATTCATTCTTTTCCTCATTCATTTATTCATTGATTTATTCTTTCACTCTTTCATTTATTCATTCATTCATTATTTGACTCATTGAGTCACTGAGAAATATCCTTGAAAATCCCGATCAAAAAATTTCATAGCAAAATAGGCTCGTAAGTTCTGGATAAACTTTCTATTTCTACATGTTCTACGTTATAAGAGCTTTCCGATAAAGTTTGTTCCAAGCAAATCGGTCCGTTAGATCAGGATTTATATAGGGTTGAAATTTCCCCGTAAGCTCTGTGTTAATTTTTTGAACTGTTCAAAAATGAACAAAAACTGTTCAAATCAATATTTCACGCCGAGAATTCCTTTCAATAAGCTTGCAATAGGAACTTGGCTCTTGTGCCCAGAGTTTACAGAATTTGCTTCAATTTTGTCCATAGGCGCTAATGTTAAAATTTTTTGAACTGTTCAAAATTGAACAAAAAATTGTTCAAATCAAAAAGTAAAATATAGAAATGAGATGTCCTCGCCGAGATCTTTCGAATGCAAAAAGAATTTTTCCAATCGGACAATTCGTTCAAAAGTTATTAGGGGGGGACAGACAGACAGACCGACAGACAGACAGACAGACCGACAAACAGACAGACAGACCGACAGACACACTTTTTCCCCATCTCAATACCCTACTTTCAAATTTTTTATTTTTCAATCTTTATTTAATTACTTCACTTATTTTTGACTTTTCTTGATTTTTAACGATATTTTCACGATACATTAAGCCTTCTTTCATGCTTTATTATTATTTTTTTTTACTTTTACGGGAAAGTAGGCTAAAAATGAATTACGCTAAGTAATTAAGAAACATTAATTCATAGGTGGGGAACCCCTGCTTTAGAGAAACTTCCTATATCAGACGTGCAATAGTTTAGTTCAATAAACTTCCAATTTGTAGAAGTTTTTAAAAATTAATTACTCTAAGCAATTAAGAAACATAATTCATACATTCTAATTATATGATATTTTATAATTCACTTTCATAGCCCTGAAAACAATATTTTGTTTGATTCCACGCCTAGTTTCAGGCTATAAGAGTTCATTGATAACGCTTGAAATGAATATGTACTATGTTTTGTGTCAACACATTCTTTGACTGTAAAAATGTAATGCTCTTATTCGAAACAGAAATATTTTTAAAAGACCAATGAAACTTAATCTTGCCGTACCCCTTTTCCCCCTAGGAAATCATGAATGGTATTTACCCAAAGCAGATTCTATCTTTTGCGTTGAGATTCTGTGCCACTTTTTTACCGGCATATCTGCCGTGATTTCATCAGCTGTGTCATGTCAGCCTTAAAACAGAGCAGGTGGACTGAGCTTTATGTATAACGTAAAGTACACAGCAGATACGTAAACTTTGCTGATTTATTTCGAACGCGTAGCGGAAGTTAGTTACTGGGATGACAAAAGAGGAACATTTGCCCGCTATTTGTTTATGCGTTGTTCGCGAGGGTGGTCTTAAAATTCAGGAAAATATATACTAATGACTACACTGTCCATAAACTACAGCAGCCCTAAATTCAGGTCATGTTTTCATAAGAGTTTCCTAAGTTCTTGTTTTTAGTTCTGATTCGTGAGTTTTTTCTTCAGAAGTCTTGAGGAATAATTTCTTATAAAACTCACAACAGTAAAACCTCTAAAGTTAACCACCTGTCCAAGTTGACCGCTTTTATCAGGAACGGACTTAGCCTTATATTACATAATGTTGGAAAACAGTTCTAACTTGATCACTTATCTATATTGACCACCTATATATACCAAATTCGTGTGGGAGCATTATTCGTTGTAGTGATCAAAATAAAAACTTACTCACAGACACTATATGTATTTATATATATGTATATGGATATTTCCCCTGGGGGAGGGGAGAACAAATAAGTTATTTCATAGTAGTAAATAACTTAAATTTAAGTTGCAAAAGACGCTGCTGTACATTTAAAATTTTCGATATAGTGTTTCATAGTTGTTTCAATTTATTTATTTTTTTATTATTTTTTTTGTAAAGTAAGAGTCTAGTTAAAGGATACCGAAATTGTAATCTTTAATAAAATCTTCCGTCGTTAACTTCCTTTCAGAACAAAATATAAAAATATCGTAATGTTAAACAATAAATTTCCATTTCTACGGTTACAAGCATTTTAGCTTCTGATGGTGCCAAAAAATACATAGCTATTTCATGTGGTTGAATTTAATCGATAATATTATTTATAGAATGAAGAGGCCCTAAACAAAAGTAGAGCTGTCAGTGTAAATATGTTTCGATACTAATACACTAAGTAAGAAAAAAACATAAAATGCTTAGAGATCTTCATGTTTAAAACACTTTCCATCCTATGCTGTGTAGTTTTTGGGGAGAAATCTTACAAATGAAAAATGCAGTTTTAAAATAATTACGAAGTTTATGTTGACCAAGAAAAACTGAACATATTTGACTTTATTTGGAGATGTGTTTGTGTGAGGAGAAAGTGAAGGCAATTTTAAACTTGGAAAAGTACGGAAGATTTTTCAATTTAATGAACGCATAGAATTGTGTAAAGAATGGGAATTCAGTAAGCTTTTATTAAATTCTTTATGTTTTTGAATCTATATTTTACGAGATATTTAAATTTTCCTTCTTGTAGTGGGAACCATGGTTCAAAATTAGGATGCAAAAGTTAGGTGTCATTGGCACCTAGCTGTTTTGTTTTAGTTGCCAAAAATGTTCTGCTAGGCGTAATTTTAAAATCATTCTTTTGAAAAGATGGCAATCTTGCTTAAGTTAGACTAAATACAAACGTTTATTTTAATCAGTGTCTAATAAAACAAAATATGAGTTAGTTGGCATAACTATTTTTTCTAGTGTTATTTAAATCTAGTGTTTACTTACAAAACTTCATTTGTTAGTAAAAATTCACGATTCAAAAATTTGAAAGTCAAGAAGTTACGATAGTCTTCCTAGGTATCGTAAAAACTCTAAATGCAGAAGATTAAGTGAAATATGGCTATAAAAATATAATTGTATAAAGTTATAATATACTTCGGGAAAAATTGATTGTCAAACAAAAAGTCTTGTGAAAGGTTAGGAGTCAAAAGTGACAACTGGGTGTGAAATCGCGGTCGTCAAATTGGAGTTTTTAGTTGCAAAATACGACTAACGACCGGTACGAACCCTGGTGGAACCAACAGTTCTAGTGTTCTTTTTGGTTTTCTATTTTTAAGTTATAGTTATATCCATAAAACAAATCAAAACGCATCTACATTTAGAAAAATAATAGGTAAAACCTCCAGTAATGTTGTCTTTTAAAGTGAAATTAATTATACTGCAATTAAGTAAATCGATTCTTCATATACGCATATGATATATATATGCGGAATGATTTATGAATCAACTTGAGTGTTTCCTAGGGGAGAGTTAGGAAAATTTCTCTTGTAATTGTTTAGGGACTGATAACTTACTTTCTCCAACTGAATAACAACAAAAGTTTGTTTAAAACATTTCCTTCCAAATACTAATCATCGTTTTGTTTCAGGAAACATGAAAATACTCACTCCGAAGTACCCTTGGTTGTGCGATGCGGCTTCGGCTGGCTCACCTTCATTGCCGAAATCCTCTTGGCTGGATCTCTCGGTCTCATTCTCTTTTGGGTCTTCAACTACCACGGGGGTGTCGCTTGGTCTGGTGATGGATCCAAGCAGATGAACCTCCATTACGTTCTCATGGTGGCAGGGTTCACCTTCATGAACGGTCATGGTAAGGATTTCAAATCGAAAATATACATCGATGTACGTTAGTTTGTTTGTATGTTTGCCGTGCAAAGTCACACCAATTTACGGATTGGACTAAAATTTGTCACAAAATTCAGTTATCCCCTGAGAAAGTCAACGCATGATATGACCGAACAACAGACAATAGGTTAACTGCGATACTTATTGTTTACTGTTTTAATTACAGGGAATAAAACAAACCCCTGAGCATTCAATCAACCCTCGAAATGAAACAGATTGTCATCGAAATTCCGCGCTTAAAAACCTAGATTCCATAAAACGTTGAGGATTCCAAAAGAAATCAAGAGTCCTGATTGTGCAGAAAAATAATTAACAATCAAAAGTCTAGTGCAGTTTGCCAGGGCTTCTGTTGTGTCAGTCCATGGCACTATTTGATTCAGTTTCGTCATGGACACGATCAACAAAAAAAAAAGTGTCTTGATTGAAACATTATATTTGTATTAACTATTAAGACATTTCGACAGTTATTTATGCATATTTTTCTATTCAGTGTTTCAGTCTCAACGAAAAGAATAAAACTCTAATATTTTCTGAATTTTGTCACCATAATATCGCCTTTAACTGCTTTATAAAAAATTATTATTCTTTTGATCATTACTGCTTGGTATAAGTATTGAATATAATTTAAAAATAAGGGGTGGGGTGTATACTTTCAAGAAATAACAATACTCAAACGTTAGGGTTCCTCAGGACACGGGTATTGTGCAAGGGTTCCGTTAGAGTGCAACGGTTTGGAAACGCTGGCCTTAATAACAATGGAAAAAGGAATCTTTGAATAGGCATGAGATATCTAAAATTCGAAACTCTCAGTCCTTTGATTCATTCTAGTTAACAACTAAGTGTCAATCTAAGATCAATGCGCAGTGACTTTTATCCAGCTTCCAACTGGAGGACGTTTATCAATTCATACCGTATGTTTTTTGTCCATCGTTAACTTCTCACTGTATGAACCGATTTTCATGATTCTTTTTTTTTTTTTTTTTTTAATCTATCAAGAATGGACCCCCATAGGACTCGTATCTTCGTTTGACCATTATCATACAAATGATTAGTTTTTAGTGCCAGTCACTCAAAACGGGTTTGCCCTCTGATATGTTTTTTTTAATTATGTTTTTTAAAAGTTACTTTCTTCTATAACATTAAAATAAAAAAATCACTTTAATGTACCTTTAAGTCATGAGCATTGACTCAACTACATTATTACACAAGAAGTTTCTCAAGTGACCAAAATCTTACATCGTTCAGAGCAGGCTTGGAGTCGATTACAAAGAAACGTAATCGATTACGATTACGATTACAAAGGGAGAAATTGAGAGATTATGATTACGATTACGATTGTAATCCTTTGCCAAAAAGTAATTACGATTACGGCAGCGATTACAGTCGTTGAAAAATGTAATCGATTACGATTATGACATCCGATTACGATTTTGATTACGATTAGATTAGCATAAAATTATCCGATATTATGCATACAACTCTCATTTTTACAATAGTGTCATAAATCAAAAAGTTATGATTTTTAATTAAATTTTTGATTTAACTAGAGATAACTGAAATGATGATGAATGCAATTATAATGAAATAATTTCAACATCACAGTTCTGGAATTATAATGTCGTTGCAGAAATGAAAATTTGTAATATCTCCATATATTATAATTTCTCCATTGTATTTATTTTCTAGTTTAAATTGTGCAAATATTTCACATAACACCAATTAGTTTACTGAAAATAATAATTTTGTATGATTCTTTATGAAATCACTTATAAGATGTGTATGAATTGCACGGGATAACAAAGTATTCAGATAGTGTAAGAGATAAATAATCTTTTGAAAAAAAAAAGCTGTATTTTAGAATAATTTCAAAAAATTTGAACATGAACATTCAAATAACTCTTAGCAAAATTAGTAATCGTTAAAAAGTAATATGAAGAATAATTATAATACGAATGACTATAATATTTTAATATGATTTTTGTGGTATTTTTTTTTTAACATGCACGAGCATATAATTTTTTTCCATGTACTAACTGTTTTAATAAAAAATAAAGTGCAAGTAATTTTACAACACAAATTTAACGTACAAGATTAAAAGGGAAATACAAAATTCTGTTGAGGTAATTCTAAGAAGAAAAAAATAATTAACTTTTAAAAATAACTCCTAAATATTAATTCATGCATGTAGAAAACAATTGGGAGAATGTCTAAACATAAATCGCTTTTTCTTTTACATACCTATTAATTAAAAAGAATATTAGCATTAAAATATAAATAAATTTAAGATTTAAATGTATTTACTTTTTTAAATATTCGAAGAACATATTTAAAAAAATAATAATAATCACACGTACCAGGGTTAAGATTTCATGCTTCTTAAGCATAGAGCATCATGTAACGCCAGTTCCTAAATTGCTAAAGTGTAAATGTGCTATTCTTTAGAAAAATTCTTCACTTCTGCTGTTAAAGAAAGGCGAAAACGCAAAAGGCATTTCGTGTCTCTTTTTTATGTGTGTAGGTGATAGTACTCTTTCCACTAGATTTATTGAACGGGACCCCGCGGAGAGAAGAAAGGGGGAACTCTCTTTTACTCGCGGCGATCCCGTCCAGACTCTCGCCTATTGCCCAACCGTTTGAATATGTTTTGAAGGGGTAATTAAGGAAGCAAAATGACCGATGCATTTGGTCCTTCTTAGACACCTTCGCCTTTCTTATCTACCCCGAAATCTTTGACTTGCAGACAGATTACCGCTCTTTTACCGAAACTGGACGACACGAGGACACCGGAGACCCCCCCCCCCCCCCCGAGAGCCCCAAGGCGATGCGAGTGACTATCCAGACCAGACTCTCTTTCTTCTCGGGCTCTCCAGCCATTCCCCGTGGAGAGTGGAGCCGCAATTAAGAATTCTGAGAGACCGCAACAAGTAGGACCGCCACACAGAACCTTTTATATTATGATCGCCCGTAGGTTACAGACCGCTTAGGATAGGACTTCAGTACACAGATTGAATCCTTTTTCTTGTAATCTTATCTCTTCTATCCAATGGTAGAGCTAAAAATTTCAGCTTTCAGCAGGTCAAGATTACACGATTGCAGGACCAGCAGATTACGGATTTTTTCCTTAAGATTACGATTAAAATTACAGGAGAAAAAGGATTACGGGATTACACAATTTTGATTATGATTATGAGAATATGCCATCGTCAGATTACGATTACGATTACGATTTTTTCAAAATGTAATCGATTACAGCCGATTACGATTACGTAATCGCGATTACTCCAAGCCTGGTTCAGAGAAAATTCTCTTAAGTGAAATGATCATTACATATGTCCAAAAATAATGTTACTTACATACTTTGTCAATGATAATTTGAATATTATTTCATAATATTAGCGCTGTTTATAAAATTGTATATTTACTTTTAATAAAAGAGAATACTCTCGATTATTTATTCTCTAAATTTTAACTTCAGGAAAATATTGTCATAATATTGTCGTTCTCCAAGAATGTTCAATTTTCACAACTCTAGAACCTAATATATTAAATTTTACGTACGTAAGTGGTTAAAATAGTTTGAACGGAAGAAATAATTTGTTTGTGCATGGCCCAAGTCGGTGGATTTTCAAGATGCAGAAAATCGTCTGCGTCCATGTGTTATGATTATGCGGCATGTTAAATATCCCCTGAGTATCCGTTTGGCTTGGGTACTCTCGGCTAAATTAAATTCCTAGTGCACAGTTTTGCATTGTTTAGAGCTCAGGTGCCGCCATCTAGAAGGAAACTGAGTCAAAATTCTCAAAGCGGTAATGGCATCCGCCGATAGTGGTGCTACTTGAAAGAATGGACGCCGATTTCCGTGGAGTACACTCGGTCTGCAAAGGTTAGTGACCATACGCAGCCCCATTAAAAAGAATGTTATTCGCGTTAAAATAAACTCGAATTTCAATGGAAAATTGCCAAATAATCGAGTTTTTTTTTTTTTTTTTTAACTCAATTTTGTACTACTTAAAAAACTTTAAATACAATAACAGTTCTGGGAAAAAAGGACTTCAATATTAAACCTTTCATTAAATTACTTTTAGGATTAAATGTGAGCGATGTCCATTCCTATGTAATCTAGTACTGTCTATAAAGTTGTAAAAATATATATATTTCTGCTTCATAAATGCAAAAATTTAATTACATCGGTTATTTTTCTTTCACAACACTGCTCTTGTTTTATAAGAAATAAATCGATATTTCAATTTGCGATATAAATGCTGCAATATCAATTATTATTTGGAGCGAAAAAATTGCAAAAAAGAATATTACTCCTAGAACCATCTCTTTGGCCGAAAAGACATCGTAAATCTTAGATCAAGTATTGATGCGTAGACTTTTTTAATTTGTACTTGACTCGATAAATGGCATTTCACCCTTGAATAAATTTTAAGATTTTCCTGTTTTGCTAGCGGAACTTCAAAGAGCAGGAAAACCCAACGCGTTCGGCGCTCACGATTTTCTCATTGACCCCAACTCGATGTTGGTGCATTTTGGCGGTATAGTTCCTGTTATTTCTGAAAATATTTAATCTTCAAAAATGTACTTTTGTGTGTGGGCAAACCCCGATACCGTATCGAATCAAATTTTGAGATGACCCTGAGCGTAGTGTCAAATGATAACGGATGGTCAAGGCCAAAAATCGATTTGCAGAAAATTTATGTCTGAATGATAGGTAAGATATCAAGGAAATATCCCACATGCCCGGAGCAACGTTCGTATTATTCTAAGCAACAACAAGCTTGATCCCTGACCACGAATTGTTATGATACAAACGCATTGTTTAGAAGGTGTGTATTATTTGTAGCTGTCTTTCGAAATCTCGCCAATCATTTGGAATTCACTTCTTAAAGTTGAGCACGTTTTGCGAATTTTGTAGGATTCACTCATGGGTGATTCTGATCAGAAATTCTCCGAGATTTCCGAAAATTTTCGAGAACCTGTTCTGAAAATTAAATATTAAATTACAAAAAATATGAAAAATTCGGTTTCCGAAAAAGTTTTCTCTTTATTGATCTTAAGATTTCTTTGACGAATAGCATCTAGTTTTCTTTCTACATTCAAGCAAGCAAAATATTTTGTACTACTTTAAAAAAACTTTCAATACAATAACTGTTCTGGGGAAAAAAGGACTTCAGTATTAAACCTTTCATTTAATTACTTTTAGGATTATTTTTGAGCTTATATATATATATATACGAATGTATTGTGCGTCGCGGGGCGTGATATCCTGGTTACATAATTTTTAATTTAAATTGATCGTGCATACTTTTTCCGAAAATTTTGTGGGAATTTCCGAAAAAAATTTTCTGTGGGGAATCACCAATGGATACACTGTCCCCGGCCAAATTAATAGACGCACTACAAATTTTTCGTAATTATGCTTGTGTCATACTCAGCTTGATGAGAAATTTCGTTTTATAATTATTTGGTAAAGTTTCATTACAATTTTTACACTTTCCAGTTAAAATTCCATTTTTCGTTCATTTATGGGCCCAAGAGCAAATAAATAACCAATTGAAAGAAAATGCACATATACGTATATACATATAATACATACTTATGTATATATATACATCAACCTGCATCGTAAAAAGGATCATTCCACAGTAACGGACGTTACATTTACACAGCATTGTTCAACTTCAACGAGCTTTCTAACAAATTTGTTGGGTATTTTTTAGATTTTTTAATTTTGGCTAATAAAAGTACATGTGTTCTAAGTATGCAAAAAAAAATTTGAAGATATATATGTATCTGCTGTTTGTTAAAAATTATTTTGAAATTTCGTTACGTGTGTTACCCGAAGAGTAACACACGTAACGAAATTTCAGAATTTTTTTTAACAGACAGCAAATACATATATGTCTTCAAAAAAATTTTTCATACTTAGAACACGTGTACTTTTATTAGCCAAAATTAAAAAACCTAAAAAATACCCAACAAGTTTGTTAGAAAGCTCGTTGAAGTTGAAAGATGCTGTGTAAATGTAACGTCCGTTACTGTGGAATGACTCAAAAGTTGAAAATATGCTACAAATTTCACAAAAGTTTATTTTCTATGTGTGGGGGTCTCCAGTGGCATCCCCCCCCCCCCAATCAGCAGTCGGTTTAGGGGCACTCAATCAAATTTCAAGTATGCTATACTTTTCTCCACCAGGCCCCAACCTGTTAGCCGAAGCCTTATTAGGCCTGCCGAAGCGTGGAGCTGGTGAAGTATGCTATACTGTTCTGGAAGCGTGAATACAATTTACGACTGTGGTGCTCTTTCAGGCTGTGCGGAACAAGGGGCGGGGGAGCACAAACAAGCCAAGTTAAGTCATTGTTTCCCACAGGACCTCCCTCCTCACAGAAATTTCTAGCTACGCCACTGGCCACACTAATCATTTAATGTTTATAAATTGTAGAATCTGTGTTTAGGAAAGCACAACAGACAGAAAGACATCTCTAGAAAAGTTCTATTTCCTTATTTAAAGAGCTCTCGATGTTTTGTATTTTACTGCTATCAAGTGGTTAACTTGATTATTTTCCGTGTTATTTGTTTACAGAACCAACCAAGGATACTAATTAACCAATTATAGGTTATACGGGTTATTTTACAGATAACCTATTTTTCTGTAAAAGTTGCGCAATCGCAAATAGATGAAATAAAGTAAGACAGTTTAAGAATGATCGGTCAAAAAATAAAATGAAGTAGTAATGAAGTTGACCTGTTTAAATCTAATATATGAACCGTTTATTTTTAAAGTGGGGCATGTCCATTTTCATATTCTTACATAAATGCATAGTGTATCAAAACACATTTGTAACAAATTTGTAGTCCGAAAGTTAATTGTGCCTGAATACCACAAATGCAAACCCGTTCCTTTGCTTGAAAAGAGTACCACATCAAACGTATATTTTTTAATATTCTCCATTACGTAGAGATGAATATTTAAAAAACATGTCTTAGATGCACATTGTTTAGAACGAAGACTAATTCGGAGATTTAATGGGTACTACTTGGAATTTTCCATCGTGTACTCTGTCCTCGCCAGACAAACTGAAGTGTACAATTAAATAAGTAAACATTCATCATTGAGGCCGAACGGGAGGAGGGAGCAGGGTTCTGTGACAAACACCGACTGACACGGATCTCTCCCATGTCTTAAGCGTATTCGTTCTCCAATATCCATTAAATTAGTCTTTTTTATTTATAACTTCCATTTGATATAGAGTAATTATTCTGCCATATTAAGCCTTTTCAAGTGGTTTTATCTATTTTAATATCTTCAGGGGCGCCTATTCAGGGGTTGCTAAGACGCTCAAGCACATTTGACATCTTTCGTACTTCATAATTAAAATACTTATTTTTTTCTGTGTGTGTGTTTTTTTTTTTTTGGGGGGGGGGGGGAGTACTCAATCATCATCTTAAATTTTTAAAAGAGAGAGAGAGGGGGGGAGAGTTAAATTTGAAAAGGGGGAGGGAGAAATTAGATAATATAACAATATTTGATAGTTTCCATCGAAAATTTTCTTATTAAAAAAATACCTGAATTTCAAAAACTGGCGCTACTGCATCTCTTTGTTGTTACTGGAAAGAAAGTTATATATGTTTCCTACCTCTGGTTAAAACAAAGTTTTCTGTTTCTTTTATTACTTATTTTTTTTAATTATTTAATATTTTTCCCCTTTTTAAATCGTTACCCCTAGAAAGTTATTGGCCCAGAATATTAGTTTAGAACAAAAATAAAAATATATAAGAATAAAAAAACAAAAGAATAAAAAGTTTTTAATGAATAGAAGAAAAAAGGTTACGATTATGGAGATCTAATTATGACTATTTTTCAGAAACTATAACTTCTGACTGTATTATTCTCTTTGTATTCTCTGTTTATTTATGAATTTTAATTAATTGAAAAAAAATGTTAAAAGACGTTGTAAAATTAAAAAATTCTTTCTGTTTTCACTTTTTGGAAGACGGATAAATTAAGATAACCTCTTTCTTTATTGATTGATTGATTGATTGATTGATTGAAATGTATTGAGTTCCATGAGTTCAAATAGCATTCTCTTTCATTTTCCAGCCATGCTCGTATACCGTTGCTTCCCTTGCTGCAAGAAAATCTACAGCAAGATCGTGCACGCCATTCTCTTCGTGATGTCTATCGCCTGCATCTCCATCGGCATGTACGCCGCCATCGATGCGCACAGTGATGGGCCTAACCCCGTGCACTTCTACAGCATGCACTCGTGGATTGGACTAGTGGCTTGCGGACTCTTCGCACTCCAGGTCAGCACTCAACAAATAAAGGCCTCTATAAAATATAGGCCAGCCTATCCGACATTTTGGTTCCAAGAGCAATTTTTTATCCCATTGATCTGGAGCAGCCACTTTTTTAAGTTGCTCCACCCCGACTTCTAAACGGTTCCGCTCCGTGCTCCGAATAATTTTAATCAATCTATTCTTTATTAATTTTTTTAGTTAATTCAATTTCTGTATGATAAATAAAAAAAAAACAAAGAAAGAAAGATATCCGAACAGTGGAGCCACAACCAAATACTTGCGGCGGTTCCACTCCAGCTCCGCTCTGTGCTCCGAATAATTTTAATAAATAATATTATTTTTCAATTTTTTTTACTTAGTTTATTTTTTGTGTGATAAATTTAAAAAAAAGAAAAAAAATCCGAGCTGTGGAGCACAACAAATGACTTGCTCCGGTTCAACTCCAGCTCCGCTCTGTGCTCCGAATAATTTTAATAAATAATATTATTTATCAATTTTTTTGCTTAGTTTCTTTTTTGTGTGATAAATTTAAAAAAAAGAAAGAAATCCGAGCTGTATAGCACAACAAATAACTTGCTCCGGTTCCGCTCCAGCTCCGCTCTGTGCTCCGAATAATTTTAATAAATTATATTATTTATCATTTTTTATTTAATTTATTTTTTGTATGGTAAATAAAAACAATTTTATAAAAACAACGTTTATCTTGCTCACTAAAAAGGTAGAAAATAATATTCGTATGAGCCTGGCAGAATTGCTGAATAAATTGGTCACATTATGGTAACAGAGTTTCTAATTCTTATAAAACGAAAAACGTTGGGCGCATGAATTCTTTATATTATTATGTTATGAAAGTTTGTTTTACAGATCATTGATGTATATATAAAGTTTAAGGAGGAGTCTTGATGTTTGAGTACATGCTCCCAACGTTTTCCGTTTTATAAGAATTAGAAACTCTGTTACCATAATGTGACCAATTTATTCAGCAATTCTGCCAGGCTCATAGGAATATTATTTTCTACCTGTTTAGTGAGCAAGATAAACGTTGTTTTTATAAAATTGTTTTTATTTTATGTAATATTATTTTCTTCTTTTTGGTTTTTGATGGGTGAAATTTCGCAGTCATAGAAATTTATTCAGAACCTCGATGTACAATGCAATTATCCTTACTAACTATAAAAGTTAGCGCTCGCGATTAAAAGACAAACCAGATATAAAATTTTATACAACATAAAGTGACTTATGAGACTTTTATTTCAATTTTTTCTGATATCTAAATTAAGCTAACCCGGAGTTGAGGAAACTAATTATTATTTTTGGATCAAGGTAAGCCTTAAGAAATCGAACTAAAAAGCTCATAACTGGCGTTCTTATTGACTTAGAAACTTCGAACAAATTTCATCTTGTGTGGAAAAATTAGTGCTTTCGATCGATATATTATATTAATATGTGCAAGGTTTTTTTCACCCCCATATTGGGGAATTTATGTGGAAATTTGCGTAAAATTGGAGTAATAAAAGGAACTACCTGTCGGATTTTTTAGGCGTGGTAGAATATTGCATTTTCATCTGGTTCTGAGCTATATGTAAAGTTTCAGAACAATAGCTTATCGGGAAACGGTCGAAAATTCGGTTGCAAAATTCCGCGGACAGACAACAAAGCGAGTTAAGAAAAACGTTGTAAAAAAGAAGGAAATCCGAGCTGTGGAGCACAACAAATTACTTGCTCCGGTTCCGCTCCAGCTCCGCTCTGTGCTCCGAATAATTTTAATAAATTATATTAGTACTTATTTATTTTTTTTTTATTTAATTATTTTTTTATGATAGAAAATTAAAAAGATTTTTAAAAAGAAATCCGAGCAGTGGAGAGCAACAAATTTCTTGCTCCGATTCCGCCCTGTACTCTGAATAATTTTAATAAATTATATTACTTATTTATTTATTAATAATTTAATTTATTTTTAATATGATAAAAAAATCAAAAAGATTTTGAAAAAAGAAAGAAATTCGAACCGTGGAGCGCAACAAATTTCTTGCTCCGGCTCCACTCCAGCTTCATACAAAATCTTATTGCTCCAGTACTCCACGATCCTGCTCCACGTCCCGCTCCAGATCCCTTTATTATTCAGTCTTGTTTAAAGCAACTGAAAATATGCTGTTATCCCATTAATACTCAACTATTTGTTCACTGAAAGCTGTAATGACGTTTGAATAGTGATAAATAAAGAGGAAAATAGTTTTTTTTTTTTTTTAAATTAAACATCCCAAAAGATTTGAGGCATGAGAGGGTACAGGTTTTCTTAAAATAGATAACCTTCTGAAAATAAATGTCTCAGAAAGTGTCCAAGTTCAAAAACAAAGGGACAATTATTCAGATATAGCGTAAAATGATGATCATGACTTACCTTTTCCACGGGAAGATGGCGAAATATCACAAAATTAAAACAACAGCTACTTACCAGTTCGTAATTGCACGTTGTTCCGAATGTCTTCCACTTGGCATTTCAAATTTAAAGGAAAATGAGGAACAGTTTATCGCCGCAGAAAATTATTTCAGTCCATAATTATAGAAATTAGCCATTTGGAAAAAAAAAAAAAAACCGCCCCGTTTTGGGGGCGTTAGGCACAATTGGGTAATTGTCGCTTGTTGTTGTTGGGTAGTAAAAATAACCGCTAACAAGTTGAGCAAAAAGCTATTTTGAGCAAATCTAACTAGACAATCGAACTTTCTAACGCAATAGCTTTTTTTTTTTTAAGTCTTAAAATTTTAAAAACTGCTTGTTTCCGCATTAAAATGAGTTTTAGATGAAGAACGAAGGGTGACTTTTCACAGCAAAATAAATTGTAGGTAAATAATTTTCAATGTTCTATCCCCCAACATGAATTAAATTATTAAATTAAACAAATAAAGAAGATAAATAACATGATTCAAATTAAAGCTATCGGGAGTAAAGAACGGAATTGGAGCAAGTACAGTCCTACCGGCAGACGGAAGACCTCTCTCTGCCTGGCAGAGTGCCAAGAAGAATCCATTCATGTTCCAGGGAGGAA
The DNA here is from genome assembly GCA_038502835.1 of Octonoba sinensis. Taxonomy (NCBI): domain Eukaryota; kingdom Metazoa; phylum Arthropoda; class Arachnida; order Araneae; family Uloboridae; genus Octonoba; species Octonoba sinensis. The sequence goes on from CM076604.1 coordinate 72,307,586, forward strand.
CTGCTGGCATAAGGAATGAGCCGTATTCTGTTCTCGTTTTAATTCGTTTATTATTCTTTACTTCTTCCGAGTAGGCCAGTTTATAAATTTAGTTGCTTTTAACAAACAGAAAAGCGAAGCTGTAATGTTCTGAGTCGCGTGCAATTAAACGCATTTGCAATACGAACTTCCCTAAAACTCGAATGGATTCGTTCATTTAAAACCCCTCTTTGAATATCATATTTAAATTTATTTAAATCATTTTTATCTTTGTCATTTTAGAATTGTTTTTTGCACCATATAAGCATTAATTGATGCGTTTGTCCTTTCTAGAATGTTTCTTTCATGGAACCCCTGTTTTGTACCATATTATGGGGAAAAAGAATAGGGGTTCTACGGCAAAAGTCGACCTTAAAAATATTTCCTCGTGTCAAAGAAATTAAGCGTTGGGTTAAAGAAATGGTTTCGGTCAAATACTTGAGCAGCTTTCGTACTTGGTAAAGCTTCGAGTTCTCGGTTTTTCCCCGACGCGACGTCTAGTTCCGAGTTGTTAGACATTCAGTTTAGCCCCCTTTTTTTCCTTGTCGAAACCCATGAAGAATGAGCCAGTTGTGCAAAGAATTTCTGCCATTTCTCTTTTTCTTGCTTCAAATATTTAGTAAATAATTTTGGCGAAGAGAAGGAGCGCAAGACAAGACCTGCATAGTAGGGTGGACCGGAAAAACGCAAAACAATTTTTTCAGGACGTAAAAGTTGCGAACAAAGTTAAGAATTGGAGAGACTAAAATGAGTTTAAAAAATAAAATACTTTTATATCTTCTAGTCGCGCATGTGCTCTAAACTTGGCCGAAATTTGGAAAATTTCATTTTTACTGAATCTTTTAATATTTCTCAATTGTCCGCTTCCCGAATGCAGTTGTTTAAATTTTTATGCATTAGAACCAGAGAAAATCATGTTTAAGTATTGTTTAACATCCGCCTCTTCTGGTGACGGGGACCTCCAAATTAAGTGAAATTCTGAAAAATAAAAAATGCAAAGTAGTTTAAGGGGGAATGCTACTACCTTCCTTGTTTTTTTTTTTTTTTTTTTTCATTTCTTTGTTGAATGCAAGTTAAAATGTTTAAAAACAATTTATTTCAGATCAGGAGCAATATTTATAAGCATATATTTTTTAATCAGAGTTTTCCAAACGCCGGCAAACTTTAGAGCACGTGAGTAACCGGAAGGTGTAAATTGAATTAATATCTTATTCTCTCCAATTCACAACTTTTCCGCGATGGTACGACATTTGAGTTTGAGTTTTTTTGTCCACCTTACTGCACAAACAATATATATAGCGAGGAATAAGTCTCGCTTTAGGGTGATCCAGTTTTTCCATGGCACTTGTAAGCATATCAACAAAGTTCAGACGATTGAGCCTTTCCCCATCGTCCTCTTGCAAGTTTTTTTTTTTTTTTTTTTGTCCTTTACTTTGTTATGACGACTTGTCTGCAACAAATGCCAAATGCTTATATCGACTACAGACTTTCATGAGTGATCGATGGGAGCACTGAACCCTTATTCAGAACATTATTCCACTCGAAGCATAAAAGAAATGCCTTGGTATTTCTGAGCTAGAAGTTAGACATAACTTTGCCTGCTCAACGGTTTCTTAAAATTAAAGACGAAGTTGAAGTTTCAATTTCAACTGTATAGAAATGATTTGTAAAATTAAGAGATTTTGCTGAAAAATAAAAATCATCCGCATAATTTGTAACTGTCTTTGAATAATTTGCGTGGCCGCAGTTATAACATACGTAACAGGCGGTTATTTCTGTTCAAAAAGTACGCTCTCTATTATTTTCCTTTTTCTGCTTATTCTGAATTTTTGAGAAAAATCTCGTGAGTTCATATCTCGATAGGTTGGTAACAAATATATGTATTAAAAAGGCATTTATGTGTCATTTAAGAAACAAAAGTACAAGCTCTACAAATGAATAATGAAATACCAATATCTCTCTCTTTATAATTAAATGAGTTAAATATAAAGAAAAAAAATTTATACACATCTTATAAATCAGTAAGACAGAGAAAAAGAACATGTTCTATGATCACGTAAACAAAGACAAGAAGCCTACTATTCTTTCCTAATGAAGTATTTGCTTATTCTAAAAAGACTTGTGTGGATAACGAATTTCATCGTGTTAGAATTCTAAAGAGAATGTTGTTATGAAACTTTGATTTATGTTTCTGCGTTCTTTGTTGTGGTGTAGATAGTCATCATTTCGTACTTCCCATCAATGAGCTATTGAAAACATTTACTCTTACGAAGGAAAGAAAAATAGGGTCTTTGTTGGTGCCGGTAAGAGTGGAGTTGAATCAAATTAATGCTTGATATTTGCTTGCATTTATTCGAAAGAATATTTATACACAGATAGTCCATGGGCAATGTTATTAGGATTTTCTTAATTACATGATCAAAACTGGGAAGTTCTGTATTTTAACTGAACTCCCGACTATCTGGACTAATGTGGCGGACGGGCAGGCCGGATAACAAAAAGCCGGACAAGCCGGAGTTCTATGAACTCATTTCTTTGCCACATCAGTACCAGAAGGCAAAGTTTTTATTCTAAACCCACATTTTCTTACTTCTTATTTAGGACGAAGCCCTCCGTTTCTCTCAAGCCACGTAGATATGAACGCGGCTCAGCCATAGAAGCAGTGGTCAATAACGTGTTAAAATAAAAGGCTCTATACGGATAGTTTAGAAATGTTTATGTACTGAATTGCGCGTTTCAATATTTTATTTGAGAAAAAGTAAGTTGCTGCTTACTGTAATAAACTGTTTACATCTTAACATAAACGCTACAATGCCTAACTTAAATGCAGAAAACATTAACGTAAATCGCAGCCCTAATTCTTAAGAAAGTTGATTCACTGATAAATGATTACACAGATATGAAAAGGTCGCCCTAAGATAGAATAAAAAAAATTTACAGGTTTTAGTTTTTGAAAAAGTCCTTAATAGATGACTGCTTCTGCATTTTAGTTTTAGTTCTCTTCTACGACGCAATGTTCCAATAAACGTAGGTCGTATAGTCGCGAACCGGATACTTGGGGATCGTGAGGCTACGGTATTTGGTAATGATTCTTTGCAATATTCTCTCTTTCCAGTAAAAATTCGATCACGTGTGCATTTTGGAAAGCAAAAGCAAATTTAAAAAAAAAAAAAGAATGTTTTTTTCGTCATCCTGTTTCATAAAGAGCTGGAATGAGCTGAAATTTTACAGAATAATTTAATTGCTTGGTACAATCATTTTCGTAAAAACAACTTTCATATGACAACTTCCATCAAAATTGCAATTGAGTATCGTGAAAATTCAGAAATGTGTCGGTGATTTAACGAGTTGTATAGAATTTTCATGACATTCAACTCTTATTATGCTGTCAAGCTTTCGGAAACTTTAGTAACACGTTTTTTAAAAATGGTTGCGTGTTATAAACGCTTGAAGAAAATTGGAATTTTTGAACGAAATGCATTTTAGTGAGTAGAACTTTTACGAAAATGCAAACTAATTGCGCATAGCAAGTAAATTATTTTTTTTTTTAATTTCCAGCTATTTACGATGCAGGACGATCAAAAACATTTTCTTTTAACTGGTTAATTGGTCCCTAAATGAGCTCTTGATACAACTTTTTAATGGGAAGGTAAAAGTTGTAAAGAAAAAGATTACCAAATGCTTAAAATCTGTAGTACGCCTAATAATTTGGCGAGGGACTACATATATTATATTCTGGTCTACTGTACTGGATATACGACTATCTTAACGCTGAGGCATTTATTCTTTTCAATTTTTCATATTGTCAATAAAATATTTGACTTTCCTGATGTTCTATTTGGCATTCTTCAAAATAAATGTATGCACATTGCTTGCTAGACTAAAAAACATCTGAGAATTCTATGATGCTTTAGAAAAGCTTTAAAACTTTTTAATTTCTTCGTTACTAATTATTTTATAAAAACGGTTGATGTTTGTATTGAAATGAACTGTAAAATAAATTAATTGTTAAAAGCTATTTGTATAGGTGTTTAACATTATTTTGCTCTTGAATACTTTATTTAACTCTTTACGTTGTTAAGAGTTTAGACGTAATTCTAACAACGTAAAAGTTACGTCTTAAAGGGAAAATTTCAAAACTATCCCATTGGCATTCAAATAAAACGGAAATTTATGCGTTCGAAAAATTCTACTATTTAAATTTTGCTCAACTGAACAGTTATGTGCAATTGAAGACGTTTTATTTTGAAATTCGGATTATTATATAAATATTTAATATTGCTGAATGATTAAATAACATTATAAACAATAAACTGATATTTAGTGGTTCTTTAAATTGTGAAACTTTTGAAACGTTTTAGAATATGTAGAAGAACTAGACGTTTTTTGCACTGCCAAGTTATTGTTCTGCATAAATCAGCGAGCTGTAAATACGTCAAACTCAACAGTGGCATATGAAATGAATCGCGACCCCAACTCGTCAATATCGCTCATGGGTTGCAATAGTGGCACAACTCAAAAAACACGCGTTTTGGACTAAGAACAGTTGTAAATATAAAATTACACATTCTTTTCAGCAGCTATACTAGCACAACTCATAATTCAATATCATTCCGTAATATGGCAGCAAAGAGCCAACTAAAGCATTTCTTATGCATTTTCCCTAGCAATGAAATCTTTAAACCCACTTATCTCAAAGCATGATTTTTTTGAGTTGTGCCGCCATTGCAGCCCATGAGCGATATTAAGACGAGTTGGAGTCGCCATTCGTTTCATATGCCACTGAATATGAATCCTGAAAGTATTATTTATCACTTTGTCCTTACTTCATATTATTGCTGACACAACCCTCTTTATAACACACTTTTCAATTTTCCCCCCTAGTTTATCTTTGGTTTTTTCACCTTCCTCGTGTTGCTGTGCTGTGACAGCGCCACTGCCAAGTTCAGACAAGCTATGCTGCCGACACACGTGACTTTTGGATTAGTGATCTTCAGTGTTGCCGTCGCTGCTTCGCTGACGGGACTGACGCAGTCGGCAAGATACAGGCTCAGGTAGGAAAAAGTTCCATGGTTCCAATGACATTCCGAGTGTTGCTGCAGCTTTATAAATAACAATAATAATTAGAGCCCGATTTGGGTCTCGGAATCAGACCCAGAGGGTCAGGGGTTCTTCCTCGCCACCAAATACCCACCAAGTACATGCAGAATACGTGCTCGCTAAAATCCGAGGATCCAAAAGTCTGTGATAGGTCGCTAGCTGTTATCATGGGCAGTGTACTGAAGAAAGTTACCCTCCCTTCAGTACTATGTCAAAATTGTGGGGTTGGACGGTAGATGTTGCCATGTACTGGATGGGCCGGAAATCGGACACCTGCCTATAAGGGCCCCATTACTTCGGAAGTAGCGCACCCTCTCTTCCTTAGAGGATACGTCAACAGCAACATAATCCAGTTTATACGTCAACAGTTACGTAATCCAGTGTACAATATCATTAAGATATGCATGGAAATATCTGCTTAAGATACCTAAACATTTTCAAACGTGTACTAACAGTTTTTTTTTTGTTTTGTTTTTTTTTTGTTTTTTCTTATCGAGAGAAAAGTTCTCAATAAGTTTTTTAAAAAATTATTTGTCTTTAAATTTTTGCATTTTGGTTCTATGGCGACCAAATACATATTAAAACATTTATTCACAATAAAATTGTATGAAAATTTCCTTTTCTTGCAATAAATCACAATATAATATTCAAGGTTTCCTGTAGTTAGACACTGCCTTTTGCGCGTTTAATGTCCTTTCTGAAGATAAAAATGCTCTCTCAACTGCTAAATATGTTACTGGGTAGTATTTGAAGCATTTAACCTAGTCCTTTCTAACAGTGGCGAAATTTTCTCCTGGGCGGAAGGAGTAGTGCTTACTTTTGCATGTACATTTCTTATATACCGAGGTAATCAATATTTGCTTATTGCTTGAAACCAAGGGAAAACCGAGTGTTCTGGGAGATTGACACCCCTAGATGCACCCCTTCTCTGTAAAATACCACTAGAACGTTTTTGCCCTAAACGTTTAGAAAGTTACCCATTTTCAATTTAAGATATCCTTTGTAGAGACAAAATATTTGCTTTTAATTTTTCTTTAAAATAAAAAGGCCTGAAAGCAAATGAAAAACGAAAGGATATGCATTAATGTTTTTAAAAATGCCATTTTTATGCATTTCTTTAGAAAAAAAAAGCAAAAATATGCCATTGCATATAATGCAGGATCTAATAACAATAAAAGCATGGTGAGGCATAACTTTGCGATGTAAAATGCTGTTCTGTCTCATAGCTCCTCACGCACTAGGAGAAAGTGCTTGTTTTAACTCCGAAGCACGTTACTGCAGTTTTCAATACAACTGCAATAATTTTCTTCAGTTAACAATTGAGTCAAAGGTAAACATCTACTATGCAAAAAAAAAATCTGATTTACAGCACATCAACTTTGTATTTTTTTAATTGTCATTGTTGTATTTTGTCCGGTTAATCATAAATTTTAAAAGTTTATAAAGGATTTGCTGTAGTTTTTTTAAGCTTGTTGTATGATGTGTATTCAAAAACTAAGATTCATGCCTTTTTTCTTTTTTCTTTTCTTTTTTTTTTTTTTTAATATCTATTTAAGCACTTGCGTTTCCTATTAATTCAAGCTCAAAGTCCCCAACCAGGGGTTTATTCAGAAGGGATTGATGCGTTGACAGTCAATTAGTTGTTCACAAAAAGGGTCTGGGGACCCAAAAAAAAAACATGGAGGAACCCCTGCCTTCTACCTTCGTGGAATTTTAACCGTGATTTCTTTATATTTTGACAATATATGGTGCTAAAATCAAGAAAACTAATTAGCAAACTCGTTGAATGTACCACATTCAGGAATCTTAATGCTATAGAGCGCACGACAATTTGCAAAACGAATATTTTCCGGCTACGTTGCAAGTATATCTCGGTAAAAATAGACAAAACAATCTTGTACAGTTTCTTATAAGACACACGAATATAGAATCTAGCAATATTTGTTTACGATTGAAAAAATGATGAGAATAAAAGGTTTAAGTGTGAAGTGACAAAACGCGATTTCATCGTTTACGTTGACCTCACAGAAGATAAGGGGCTGCGATGACCTCTTGACCCTTCCCTCATTCTGTTTCTGATACTGCGCTAGTCCAAAGCTCATTTGATGATTTCAATGTACATCTTCGAAGTACAACGTAGTGATGTATCGAGAACCTCAAAGGATTCTAGTTCTGCAAGTTGTTTTAGAAAAACTGAAGCTTTTTTTTTTTTTTTCAATATTGTAGAAATTTTTTACAGCAAAATAAATTGATTACACTACTTTCGTTAGGTCTTACACTAGTTTTACGTATTTTTGCCATCCATTGATAGTTTTCAATTTGAAGGTCAAACTTTGGAATATATCTCGGCAAAGATAATCGTAAGGAAAACTTCAGTCAAGAAAGAACGATGTTGATTCTTAGTTATTTCTAGATAAGAAACTCGTAAAGAAGAAACTTTGCAGTAGTAAGATAGTAAGAAAGTAAGATATAGTCGTCCGATAACTTTCATAGATATATTATAAGATATCTTGTCGCAATTGACCTGATGGCCATCACATGTAGAGAAATGAAGATTTCAATTCAGGGTTACATCGTAATTTTTCTCATAAATTCTCATAAAGCATTTCTTAAACAATGATGAGTCAAGTTATTCATACTTTGGTTAGTTTTAGTGTGTCATTGCACTTGGAGAACTGTTATCGATAATGTCTTACTATTATTATAAAATGGTTTATGGCGGACTGGCTACGCGGGCATTTGGACAAATGCCCGGTGGGCAATGGAACCGTTCATAAATGATGTCACGTTTTTTCCCCCATATATTTGACCCCCCCCCCTTTGTCACAATATGTCACACTTCAGCGGACCCCCTCCACTTTGTCACATGTCACGCTATGTTGTATAATGCATGATGTCACACTTCTTGTTACCCCTCCCCCCCTTGTGACAGTTTGTCACTATTTCGCGAACCCCCCTCCCCCCCTCGAAGCGTGACATCATTTATGAATGATCCCAATGTCCTCCTTGGGCCGGTCGCAAAAGAAAAAAAAAACTATCTTTTTTTCTTATGAAGTATACTTACAGCTTTTACAATGTTAATAAAAAAAACGGGGACCAAAACTTTGCAGTAATCCGGGCTTCAGAGAGTGCAATGCAGCAATGGAGGAAACTGGCCGTTGGTTGGGTCACATGGGGCGGGGAACAGAATTTGTCAGGGCCGGCTGGTCCGTATAGACAACTTGAATGGCAGCCCAAGGTGAAAATTTGGGGGGGGGGGGGGGCTGCAAAATTGATTACATTTTATTTTTTTAATTGTAAAAATTAATAAATAAATGAAATACACCAGTTTTGCGCTTTTGGCTGAAGCCTAAGTTGTTTATATAGATGAGCTCTCGGGGCGGCTTGAGAAGTTCTCATTGCCGGCTCGTCCATATAGAAAACCTAGGCGGCCGCCTGGTGTGCGAACTTTTGAGGTCCGCAAAGTTGATGTTTTTTCTTTTTTTTAATTTTGAGCAGTGCCGGCGGGGAGGGCTAAGGCGGCGAGGCGATTGCCTCATGGGGGACGCTCTAAAGGGCGGCAGCTACTAACAGCTAATTAACATATTACATATTATTGCCCTTCTATAATGAATGAATAAAAAAAATAAATCTGTCTTGTAGACATTTAGTATTATTCAAATATATTAGGTCGTTTCGAAAGTTTTGTCCGTTTTTATGAGTAGACTTTAAACTGTAATATCTCAGTGAATATTTATTCAATTTAATCGAAATAAGCTCCATTTGCATCAGTGCACTTTTGCCAACGTAACACAAATCTATTAATTCCGTCGGCATAAAAATTGAGTGCTCGTTATTCGATGAAGTAGACGAAGTCCGTTTTTGCTAGGTCCTGATTGACAAAGGTTCTACCGGTGAGAAAGTTATCGAAGTGCTTGAAAAGATGGTAGTCGGTTGGCGAGAGGTCTGGGGAGTATGGTGGGTGGAGCAGGACTTCGACGCTCAATTCCTTTAACGTTTGGGCGGTGATTTGTGTGTCAGGGGCCGGGCGTTGTCGTAGAGCAGGATCTGTTGACCAGTGCTGGCTGCTGCGGACGCAATTTTTGGTACATTTCGTCGATTTCCTCGCGGTAGGACTCTGCTGTGATGGTTTGGCCTAGTTGCAGAAGTTATAGTGAATCACACCAGACCCTGACCAACATACAGTAACCATGATCTTTTTTTTTTTTTTTGGTGGGGTTTCGCCTTTAGGAAGTGCCTGGGTGGCTCATCGGTGTCCAACCACTGTCCTGAACGTTTCCTATTGTCGTACTTTTCATCATATGTGACAATCCGATCCAAAAAAGGATCGTTTTGGTTGCGCAAAAGCAATGAAGAACAAGCCTCGAAACGTGACAATGTCTGCAGATCGTTTAAATCGTGGGGCACCCACTTTTCGAGCTTTTTGACCTTTCCAATACGTTTCAAACCATCAAAAACCATATGGTAGCTGAAGCCCAGTTCTTCCGCCGTCCCACGCACCGTTTGTGATGGGTTAGTCTCCACTAGGGCTCTCAAATCCTCGTCCTGGATTACTCTAGATCGACCATTTCGGGGCTCATCTTCGAGGCTAAAATTTAGGGAACGAAATTTCGCAAACCAACGTCGAACAGTACGTTCCTTAACACCATCATTTCCAAATGCCTGGTTAAATTTTTGGACTGTTCCTGTCGGCAGCGCTTTGGTTCAATTTGAGTTCGTAGAGAAAAATTGACCGAAAATCAATTAATGACATCATATAGTAATAGGCTGAAAATAATAAAAAAATTTAAATTAGGAAAAAATGAACAGCATCAGTGTATAGAGTACAAAATTCTCCATCGATCAGTATATAACACGACACAGTAGAATAAATATTTATTGAGATATGGAGCTACAAAAACACATGTCATTAAAACGGACAAAACTTTCGAAACGACCAGTATATCTACAAATTTTCTGACATTTTTAATCAATACAATTTACAAAACTATGGCCCTGAGAAATCCTCGAGCCGGTCCAGAGAATTTCTCGCGCGGCCAGTTGTCTGGCCGATTGCTGAGTTTTTCTATTTTAAAGTTTTTAAGAACAGATTAAGAAGCAATTTAACTCAGGACGAATTGGAATCATTTATGTAAATGTCGTGTAAAAGAGACATATTAGTAAAGCTTGACATAGAAATTCTAATAGATGATGTAGTAAATACGAGTCCCCTTTTAAAATCGTAGATGGCCTTCAAAATAAAAAAACTTAAGCAAATATTCTGTATATTTGATTGTGAGTGAGGGTTTTTTTTTTTTTTTTTGGAAACATGTTACTATTTGCATGTTATAGTATTGGAAACCAGAACAATTTCTTTTTAACTTTTTTATATATCTATAACTAATTCTTACTTTATGTTAACATATTGATTTTAGCACACTCAATATACAAAGAATACGATGGGTAGATAATTTTTCATGTTTATTTTTCAACTCTACCTCTTTTCATGTTAATTACTGCAATTTTTAAAGCCAAAATTCTTTTTAAACTGTTAAAACTCGTTGCTGTCATTGAGTAAATTTAAAAAATTTTCGGAGGGGGGGTGCATAATATCTGATTAGCGTTCATTTTCCGTTCTTTGGTAGTGTTCCCGCCCGCCTTCCCCACCCCCAAGGGCCGGTCTGTTTGAAATATGCCCGACCAAACTTCGTTCCCAGTCCGCCCCTGTGTACTAACATGGAAAAAGGTGGAATATATTACGCTCAGTTGAAAAAAAAATAGTCGTTTAAACATTAAAATAGCCTTAAGTTTATTCTTAATGCTCTCAACAAAATTATGGTATTACTCTGTTGCAATGTAATCAGATGCTCCGTTTAATTATGTATTAAAATTTGTAGTTAAAAACAGGGGAAAAAAAGTAGTGAAAATTTTTTTATAAAATTATATATTACGCCCGTGAAAACTATTAGTTGAGATGACTCTAGGCTTATTTGGCAAGGCGCAGCGCCTTGTTATACCGTTCTGCCTTTTTACCTTTTTAAATGTTCTGCAGTTTTATTTCACCTGTCAAGGCACGACGCTTAAATTGGTTATCTCGTCAACTCGTCAACGATATAATGTTTTCTCTTAGAAAAACATCCCCCTCCCCTTTTAGGCGTTTAAGAAATTTCTTATGCTAATAAGGCTGGTAGTGGTAGTTTCATGAAGAGACCGCCTTTCATATCGTAAATTTTGAAAATGATTAGTCCTGGTTCTGGGGCATAAAGAATGATGTCTTTTTTCGAAGAGTTTCCTTTTGAAAACATTTTCAGCCGGCAGACCTTTCGTCCTCGAGTCAACACTAGCCAAATTATCAAGTATATGTACAGAAAATAAAATTTTATATTTTTAGCCAGATGTTCTTCAAAATAATTTACAAATATGCTCTAATTGCAGTGGCAAGGACGGAAAACCGAATTATAAAGACTTTCCGGAACAAGGTATTGTGATCAACGTTTTAGCAATGTGCCTCATTGCTTTGGCCATCATTCTTCCTTACATCATCAGAAACAGCAACTACAAGAGATACACCACGTTGACCATCAACTGAAGATTTTGACTTCGAATGAAGAGAAGATTAAGTTGTGAAAACCATTTGTGGAGCGGGACAGTCATCCTGTATTCTCCTGTCAACTTTTATTTAGCTGCCGCTCTTTATCGCAAGACTTTTTGTTTAATTAACAATGTCCTTGTAATTCTGGATTTATTACGTCTTTTAAAGCAAGGACACAGGTACATTTGTATGTGTATTTGATATATTTTTTGTTTTATAATGTAAATGAAAATACTCCTGATATTCATACTTTGTACTATTTATTCAATACTGCCTGAAACAAAAGTAGAAAATTTAGGCAATAGTTGGAGCTACTTACAATCTTCAAAACTGCTTTAAGTTCATGACTTCTACTATGTTTTTATGTAATGTCTTTTGTATCGTATCTTACTCTAAAAAAGGGGGTATTTTAAGCAATTTTAAAAGATTTTTTTAGAGACTTATTGTTTAATATACATCATCATTTCTGTGCTGTATTTTAAAATCGATAATTTTTTTTTTTTTTTTTTGATGAAATGATAAAAGTTGCATGAAGAAGCATAGGAATAGCTTTTAAAAATACTTTAAAATCTTTTTTTTTTTTTTTGCTATGAAATACTAATTATATTATACATAAAAATGAATGATACGTGGTTATTTTATCAATTTCACATTCAGGTAGCTCTGTTGCCACTGATTTTCAGACGATTTTTAAGTACTGGAAACTGAATGTTGTGTTAAAACTAAATATTATGGGCAGCTATATAAATATTTTATTTCTCTTTTAAACGAAAGACCAGCAAAAATGTCCATTTTATAATCGTAGATATATTAGTAGAAATTTTAAAGACATTTGAGTAATGATGAAAATAGATCCAGTTAAATTATCTAAAATCTAACTCACTTGAAATAAATAGCTGAAATTATCAACACATTCATTCGCTTAACCGTTTGTAAAGATGCGTAATTGTTTTTAAGTATTTGTACAATTTTTCATTTTGCCAAAAGTGTGTTAAACACACGATAGCATTTTAAATTTTTTATATTGCTTTTATATGCGCTTATGTAACATATTATGGAAATACATATAAAATATTTTGTGAAATTATTTTAATTAAGAAAAGTGTTCCTATTAATTTGATTTCATCTAAAATCATTAGAAGCTTAAAACATCATTTGATTTCCGCTCTGAGAAATTTAGTGGTGAATAGTACTAAAATCTCAAGTAACTTTATTCAACTTGCATAAATTTTGTTGCATATTTTTCTCTACCCTGTTTTTCACGTAAAAAAGAAGTATACCTTGAGTATATAAACGAAAAAATCCTTGAGCTTGAATGCAATTAAAAGAAAATTTCATTTTTGGCTTCTGGTTCATTTATTAAAATTTTCCAAACAGAATTGTGCATAATTTTTTAGCATAAATCATTATAAATATATTTTTGATGTATCATGTTCAAAAAATGAAGAGTAAGATAATAATAATTGCGCATTCTTGAACGGAAGTCCTAATCATAATGAAATTAGGAATAATGAAAATTAGACTAGAACTATTGTCAGAATTCATAAAATTAAAAGTTAATCTGCACAGTAATCTTTGTTTTAAAATGGTGCATCAATAAATTAGTAACATATTTTATGATAGTTGGTTTTATAACGATATCGTTACTTTCGGAATTCCTTAAATGCTCCAAAGTATTGTTCATCAGTATTTTGACTTTCAAAATAAAATGATTCATGATTTTTTGTCAACCATATATAATGTTAAAAAGAAAGTAAAAGGTGGATGCCAATGCGAAACTGTCTACAAGAAACACACAAATGTAGGCTTGAAATTTCTAAACTTTGTAAAGATTTTAATGATGCTTTTTTTTCTTTAAAAGTTACACGTGTTCGGAACTTTTATACATAAAATAGTTTTTGGAGTTGGCAGAACTTGCATTCTATCCTAAAAGGCAAATCCCATACGGAAGAATGGTGATTTAAGGAAAAATGGCATGTTACCGATGACTTTTTAAGCGCCATTCTCCTCATATTGGATTAATTTCGTTATCGTTTTCAACTACTCACGGGACAGAATTGCATCAGGTTCACCACAATGTCGAATTCGTCACATGAGCAAATTGAAAACGCCAATGAAGTTTAATCCAAGGCGTTCGAGAATCGTACTAAATGTCACTTGAAAGCCGTGCATAAAGTTTCATTTTTCTTAGTATTGACTTCGCATAACAAAATCACGGGTTTCGTTTCGGCCAAATTATAGGCGTTGTGATTTCGCCATAACTGTCTGTTTAGAAGAAGACAAAAATTCGTCAGTCGTATGTGGTTTGTAAGCGATTGCTTTTTTATCTTTAAATGCATTTATACCGCGCCAAAATGAGGTAACTTCACTTAAAACTATATATCATTTTTTCCCTCTAATGAATATCATTTTCTTTTTACGTATTCATGTAATGTCCTGTGTGCATACTTACTTTTTCCATTGTCATATAACATTATGAAAGTATTTGTATTTATACAAAATTGCATAAGTTTGAATGTAATAAATTTCTTTATAATATTTATTTGCCTGCTTAATTAGTGTGTATTAATTTCAATCCATTTCATAATAGCTTTATAGCTTTGACGAATCATTAACCCTACACTGCGCCGTGTTGTTTTTAAACAACACCTCCATTTTTTGTTCACTAAGCTTTTATTTTGTAATATTTGTAACATGTGGCGCATTCTTTCGTTTCGTTTTGTATGTGTGATCATATTAGTTAATATAGTTTCCCCTAGATCTTGTAAACTGAACTCAAGGTTCATCTTTTTTCACAAAATCGTAAGACATGTTGATTTCGTAAAAAACAGTAATTTCTTAATTTTTTTCCCTACAAGTTTTAAGCAACAATTTTATTTTAAAAAATAGTCTCTAATTGCTTACATAGTTTTAAAATAAAATAAATATAAGTTGTCCGAAAAATTTCGGGAAAAATATATATTAAGGCGCCTTTTTTACTTGTTTTAAAACAACACCACGCATTCTGGGGCAATTTTTATGCTCCTGCATTATTCGCAGTATAAACAAGAACAGGTGTCACAGGTTGTTCTATGTCACTTTATTTAGTATCTTTTAAAAGGTTATTGTTAAATATTTCACAAATTAGCTTAAAGTGGTCGATTAAATTATTATTTAGGAATTTTGTTAAAAATCAATTCACGCTCAACCAAAGAAGAAACGAACATTATCGCATAGACCCCCCTACAGATGTTAGGTTTCTTGTTTAAAATCTTTTAGTGAAATTATTATTAAACTTTATTGGTAATCAAAGTAAAAATTTTATAAATTTATAAATAATAAAAAATTATTTTAATAAATTTTCATATTTTAGTGCTATTTTATGATTATAATGCATGCCAATTTGTTAAAATTTGGTTTCATTTGTTAAAATGATTATATAAAAGAATTATTTTTGTTACCCCCAAATGCGCAGTGTTGTTTTTAAACAAAATGTCAATTTTTCTCGAATTCTACTATTCCGAATTAAATAAGAATTTTTCCCACTTATAACTAGCACAAACACAAAAAAAAAATATTTTACAAAGAAAAAAAAATTGCGCAGTGTTAGGGTTAAAATTTTAACGTTCATGCAACCAAACTCAAGTAGACGCTATATACATACAGGTCCTACATACAAAATTTCAACATTCTACATCAAATCGTTTTTGAGTGATGCAAAATACACACAGACGCTCGTCAAAATGGATATTTCGGTGGCCATACTTGGGACGGCAGGATGAATCTGAAATATTTACGATTGATAAGAAGCATGTGTATACAATATTTAAAAACTAGTCGACCCGTGTGAAATTCCACTGCGCACTAAATCGTTTTGTGTGTCATTCTATTCTTTAAAAATTCGGGAGAAAGGACATTATGAAGAAGAATAGAAAAAAGTAAACTGGTATTGGTACAAAATAAGACATGTAATTTGAACACATCAGTACAAATAGATGTTACAATTTTTTTCCACTATTTATTTAGATATTCAAAATAATAAAGTAATTATTATTATTGTGATTAAATTACAATAACGAAGCAGTTCTATTACTTAAAATATAGTTACTGTTGGTTGGTTAGACTACACCAGTGCTTTCTGAATTGGGTGTCGCGAGATTGTAAAACGAATGAAGAGCTTATGATAAAATAATATCAAACATCCTTTTCTTGGTTCAGTGTAATCACAGATCACATAGTAACCCGTGATCGATATGTTGATTTCTACAATTTGTGCATGTATCTTCCAGTTATGGCGCTCTGTACTGCTGCTGTACATTGGCGCTCTCTATAAGTTTCTTATTTTAACGAGTTCTTCGAGCGGCGACATTGAACCATTGTACGTTTCGTTCAATCTGCTTCTTTCTTTCATTCGTAACGCACGCCATTATTTTACATGCTTCAAAGTGACATATTTACACCATAAATTTTACGGAACTCATCCGCTGTGGATAAATTTGTCAGAAAGACACCTTTCGCAGTTTAGGAAGCAACAGTCAAGTGATGTGTCTGAAACTTCAGTAGTTACTGAACAACAAGTAAATAGTGTGTCTCAAACCTCTGTTTATTCCTCGCCAATATGCAGTAGCAAGAACACAAAAGTGAGAATGTATAAGGAAGAATACATAAAAATTGGATTTACGTGGTGTGGATTTGAAGAATGTCCAACGCCGCAGTGTGTGATTTGTGGAGCGAAACTTTCCAATGCAAACATGGCACCAAATGTAAGTTGCTATGCCGTATTTCAACGAAACACAAGCTAATCAACAACATGCTAGTCTACAAGGTAAAGATGTAAATATCCTTACTGCTACAGACAAAATAGCAACCTTAAGCGATAAAGTCGAGGTATGGTTGAAAAAAACAAAAAACAATTTTGACATGTTTCCATTAATGTCTAAATGTGCAGTTAGTAATGAAATACAACCATTGAGCCATGACCATTTACTGCAATTGAAAGGTAGGTTGGATTTCCAAAATTAGATATAAACCAGTATGACTGGAAAAGAAAGAAACCCTTTTGCGCTTTCCAGCACTTATGAACTTCAATTTGTTGAAGAGGAATAACTGGCAGATATGAAGAACAACACACTTTAAAACTTATGTTCCTGGAACCTGATTTATGCAACTTCTGGATTTCTATTCGGCATGATTATCCTCACCTAAGTAAGAGGGCACTCTTCATTAAATTTTTACTGCAGTTTTCTACAACATATTCGTGTGAAAGTGCAATTTCTGTTATGACTAATACAAAAACAGTTAAGCATAGTAGTTTGGGAAAGTTAGATGAAGAAATGCGTGTGAATTTATCTTACATCCGACCAGAGGCGTAGTTAGGGTTAGCAGCGTCTGGGGCCAACTGAAGATTTTGTGCCCCCCATGCCTCTGGAGGCCTAGGGTCGCCCCTAAAGGGAATTTTAAAAACTTTCATGCTTCCTAAATGATAAGTAGCTCTAAAAAGCAGCCCTTTTAACTTTCATTTTTATTAGCGACCATCCACTTCTAAAGGAAAAATGGGACACTGGCTTCGCAAAATTATTTGTCTGATTCCCCACGCACTCCAGTTCTACATTGGTCATTCCCGATATGGTCTGCGGTATTCCCACTTTTTTGTCGAACAAATTCACACCTCTTCAGTTCAAATAATTTTCTTTTCGCAAAAAAAATAAATAATTAATTAACATTAGTTTGGCTCCCCTTGACGCTGCGCCCGGGGACAGCTGTTACGCCTTGCCCCCACCTAGCTACGCCTCTGGCCGGCACTGCTCAAATTTGAAAAAAAAGGAGAAAAAAACATCAATTTTGCGGTGTTTAAAAGTTTGCACCACAGACGGCCATCTAGGTTTTCTATACGGACAAACCGGCCTTGAAAATTTCACAAGCCGGCCCCGAGAGTTCATCGATATAGACAACTTAGGCGGCAACCTAAAGCGCAAAACTGATTTATTTATTTATTTTCAAAATTAAAAAAATAAAATATAATCAATTTTGCAGTCCCTAAAATTTTGCACCTCAGCCTGGCTGTCTATACGGACCAGCCGGCCCTGAAAAATTCTGCCCCCTCTCCCCCACATGTGGCCCAACGGCCAGACTCTGGAGATTTTGCCCCATTGCACTCTCTAAAGAGACGGGATTACGCCAAAGTTTCGGTCCTCCGATTTTTTTAATTAACATTGTAAAAGTTGTATACTTTATATGAAAAGATAGATATTTTGCTACCGGCCCACCGGGCATTTGCCGAATGCCCGCATAGCCAGTCCGCTGCTGCTCGATGCCCCGATCTCTTCCTATGCACATCCTGAACAGTTCCATCGTTTTCGAATTTTTCGCGAATACGAGCGATTGTTAGGCATGTAGAGGGATTAGGTCCGTACACATTACGCCACTGCTTTTGCACTTAGGCCATGTTCTTGTACTCCCAGTACCACTTCAATACCGCTTATTTGCGTTGCTCGAACGATAATCTCACTTCTGCCATGATTAGTAACGAACTGGCATCTGCTTACACAGGCCGCGCTATCTGTTGACTAACCATTGAACTGCAATACCAAGCAAGATTTATAGCTGCATGTTATTTTGTTCTGAGTAGGTTCACTGTCACAATGAGTGTTTACATTTTTTGGACCCCTCTGTATTCTTTTAGTGCCACTGATGAGACGAGAGAATAATTTCAAAGTGAAACAGAAGAACAGAAGTAATTTAACGGAATTGTTGGTTGAAGAGACGTCATAAATTTTTGAATAATAGAAAACTAAGGTGTCACAAGGAACGTAGGGAATTTTTCCCCCTCCTCCTATCTTCCAGGGCAAATTCCTCTCCCTCCCCTAAAAATATGCCAACAGGTTGGAAGATGTGAATATGCAAACCTTAAATTCATTCTGATAATTAACCAGTACTTCAAATAATCTTAAATTGCGTTGTCAATGTCGAAAACAATTACGTGAAAAGCTCCAGAATGGCGCAAATTGAGTTCAGATTAAATTTTTGAGAAAAAGCCATCGGATACGCTAATATGCATCACCAAAAATAACCAAATTGTGTATTTGAAACATGAATTTCGAAAATTTTCCAGCGGGAGAGCCACTCAGCTAACGATTAAAAAAGGTAGCCTAAAGTCGAGTTTTTAAGACATCAATATCGAAAAGTTCCAGGCAGTGGTGTAGCTAGGATTGCCCAAAGTGGGGGTATTGGTTTTCAAAGTCGGTGGTTTTGTGGAGGGAAGGGGGGTGTGGTAGTTATACTTCCATACTACCCTTGATACAAAACTTCCATATCAACACTTTAGATTGCTACCTCTGTTTTGACAAAAAAAATTTCTTTCATAAGAAAAAAATCATAAAATCGGTAAAAATGCAATTTTTTCACTTCAGAAACGCTCTTTTTTCTTAACTTCCTACACTTACATGTTATACTATAAAATCATCTATTCAGTGGATAGGAAGGGGATGGGTATATATATATATATATATATATATATATACAGAGCCAAGTGGTGCAACAATATAGTACATTTCTTAATAAAAATTGAATAAATCTTATATTAAAATGATTAAATAAGAACACGTTTGAATTTCAGGCTTTTTTGAAAAACGCACAAAAGGCCATTTCTGAAAAATCATATTAAATCTCTGGAGCAAAAATACACAATATAATGATAGCAGCTCATTAAGCACTTCAAGGGCAATAAATAAGCAGATTTTCAAATTAAAAAAAAATGGCTTTTTTGAGTAATCCCACTCTAAAAATTGTAATTTTTGAACATTTTCAAATTTTAAATTCTGAAGGGATATGCATCTCAGGCTTACAATAAAATTTGATACAAAACTTCCATATCAACACTTTAGATTGCTACCTCTGTTTTGTCAAAAATAAAATTCTTTCATAAGAAAAAAAATCATAAAATCGGTAAAAATGCAATTTTTTCACTTCAGAAACACTCTTTTTTCTTAATATAAAGCCAACTAGATTTGAAAAACTAGTATCCAAATAAAATAACATCCTACCATTAATTATAGGAAAAAAAATTATTTGAATCGGTTAAAAACTTTTGTAACAGAAGCCATTTTAAAAGTGAGTGTTTTGCTGTTTTCTGAAAACGGCCAATTTTGTTCCAAATTTTAAAAGTCTGTAACTAGAGAAATATATATATATATATATTTTTTTGCAAAATCCTTTTGGGATATTTTATATGTCCCTTAGATGTAGAGATGCAAAAAAACCCGGAAGTTTTGAAGTGAGGGAAAAACCTAGGAATTTTCGGGAACAAACTGGGAAATTTGGGAACATTGGGAATTTAGAGGGGAAAAACAAACTTAAGTTTTTTTTTCAAATAAACATAAATTATTTACTCAATATAAAAATGTTTTCAGTATTCAACTATTGTTACAGAGCGTATAACATTATAACGCTACATTATTTTTATTCTAGAAATATGATCTAGCGTCAAACGCTTATATCACACCTATAATTGATAAAATTAACTTGTAAATTCGATAAGCTTTTTTGTTGCAATATGTTGTTGATTCTAAAAATGTAATTAATTTGGTTACTTATGCAGAAAATAAGATTAAGCTTCAAAATCGTTTTTCTTCTTTATTCATAGATTTCAAATTACTAAGAAAAAATGCATATATACATAATTGTAAGTTGTATGTTTCATTTATATAGCACTTTATTGCAACTTTACCAAGACATTTGGAGGGGAAATTTCTTATGTGAAACACTATCTAAAGCACCATTATACATTTCAATAAATGTTTTTTTTTATTTTATTTTTTTTAATTTTTGTATGCGTTATTATGTTTTTTATTGATGACTTAAAGAAATATCAAGTTTTTACAATGTAAACCAAAAATATTGACAAATTCCTTTTTATCATTCTCACCTAAACTTTTGTTACAGCGAATACCAACACAACGAAATAATGTTCAGTAAAGTAACTGTATAACGAAAATTTCATTACACTGAAATATTTTCCTAGTCCTCTGGGGTTAGTTGTAACAAAATTTCACGATTTCGCATCAGTTTCATTTTAAAGCAAATGTTCCTGTCCCCCCCCCCCTTATATATATAATGGCCATTACAAAATAAACAATTTATGTGAGCTATTTGAATACTTTCACTTAATCTAACAATTAGTTTATTTTTATGAAAATATTTTTGCAGATTAGATATTGAGTTGAAAATGATAACACTTGGCAGTTTACGGTTTGTTACCAGAGGTGTAGCTAGGTGGGGGCAAGGAGGGACAGTTGTCCCCGGGAGCAGCGTCAAGGGGTGCCAAATTAATGTTAATTTATTTTATTTTTAAATGCGAAAAGAAAATTATTTGAATATGTTAGACAAAGTGGTGTGAATATGTTCGACAAAAACGGTGGGAGCACCGCAAACCATATCGGGAATGACCAATGTAGACAGACAAATAATTTAGACAAAATAATGTAGTAAATGATAATAATGTAGAAATCAGACAAATAATTTTGCGAAGCCTAGTGTCCCATTTTTCCCGTAGAAGTGAATGGTCGCTAATAAAAATGAAAGTTAAAAGGGCTGTTTTTTTAGAGCTATTTATCATTTAGGAAGCATAAAAGTTTTTTAAATTCCCTGTAGGGGCGCCCCTAGGCCTCCAGGGGCAAAGGGGACGCAAAATATTTAGTTGTCCCCGGGCGCTGAAAACCCTAAGCCGCGTACAGACTAGAGCACAAATGGGCGAACGAGCAAGATTAGCTCCGTGGGGGGTTGATGAGGGGGGTTTGGAGTCCCCGGGAAGCCCCTCTTTCGCAGATCTATTAAGGGGTTTGAGTTAGTCCAATTTGCTTCTTTCCGTGCAAACCGCCCGCCATGTTGCGTCACTAGGAAACACTTCTTTCTTGCGCGTTCATTTCGAATTAAAAAATCAAGTTCAAACTATGAACTTCTCAATGAATTTTAAATAATACATAAAATTAATCAAAATTTCAATTTAAAATTACATTTCAAACTCAGCCCTTTCGTGGTAAGGACGTGGCTTGCAACTGCAACTATGTTTAATAACAATAATAATGCAAAAATTAATCCGCTAACTAATGCCAGAAAAAAGCTGCATTAAGTTGCATTTTATTACAAAGCATTTTTCTAGTTATTTTCAACATTTCGCATGAAAATAAATTTTTCGATTATGTAATTAAAGTTATTGAAATCGCATAGTAACAGAATGACATCCATTTGTGTCATTCCATTACCTATGAATAACTAATAAAAATTAAGGTTTTTGAAGATAAAAACGTATCACAATATTTTAAGCTCAAAATATGCTTTTAAACCAAAAGCTTCAGTTTAAATTGTTGTATCTTTCGTTTTATACTTACCTAATGTTTTCTATTTATTAATTATTGTCTGCAATTCGTAACACTCAAAACGTACGTTGTTTAATTATTTTAACTTCCAACGCTTTAATACTACTGTATTTAATGGCTTGTTATTACTTTTCTCTTCTATTTCAAAATACAAAGGCAACAGTTACGCTACATGCATATAATGCTTTTATTTATGGGAGAAAGTGTGATAGATATGAAACCCAAATTAGAATTTAATCAACAAATATCTTTCAGTTTCACTTTGGGGTGAAACTTGGGGCAAGACTTTAATTTTAAAATTGAAATGACTTTCCTACTTTTTTTTCACAATTTTCTTTGCTACTATTTAATTGCTTGGATATTTCATTCCATGCATCCTCTTTTTTCATTGGTTGAAGTAATTAGAATCCTAAGGATTTCAAAGTATTTGGAACTCTCTGTATTCCTCAATGAGGCCAAAGATGTCGGCTTGATTCTAGTCTTCCATCTCTGCACTGTTCGCCGGAATGTGTTCAAAACCGTCCAAACTAGCACAAAGGGTTCGTCCAAAAACCACTCTCCGAGCGAGCATGGGGGACGTTCGCGCCACAGTGGGGGGCTCCCGTTCGGACGCCGTCCACACTAGTCGTTAATGACTCCGAAAACGCTCATTCGCCCATTAGTGCTCTAGTCTGTACGCGGCTCTATACGACTCTGGTGCCGGCGGGGAGGCTTAGGCGATTACCTCAGGCGGCAGTTATTACTTGCTGATTAACATAAAACGGATTATTGCCCTTCTATGATGAATAAGAAAAATAAATCTGTCTTGTATACATTTAATATTATTTAAATACATATCTACATATTTACTGACAATATTTTTAATCCCTACCATTTACAAAATACGGCCCTGGGAATATCTCAATCCAGGTGATGCAAATTTTCAGGGCCGGCCGTGAGATATGTGCAGGGCCGGCTCAGAAAAATTTCTCGATGTCAGTTGTCTCTCGGCCAAATGCCTCACTGCGTAACGCCCTAAAGTGCGGCAGCTATAAGCAGCTAATTAATTTATTATGTATCATTACACTTCTGTAATGAATAAGAAAAATAACTGTACTGTGAACATTTAATATTATTTTAATACATATCTATATATTTACTGACAATATTTTTAGTTCCTGCAATCTACAAAATACGGCGCTGAGAATTTCTCATGGCCAGCTTGTTCATATAGACAACCTAGCCGGCCACCTAGGATGGAAATTTTTGGGGGCCGCAAAATTTATTTATTTATTTATTTTTAATTTTGAATTGTGCTGGCGGGAGGCTGAGGCCCTAAAAGCAGTATTTACAACACAAAAAAAAACCAGCTTCTTTACTTAGCGCATACCTGGGAAAAAATAAAAGCTTCCACGCTTGAAGAATACGTTCTGGAAATGGAAGAACATAGTGACGGTGAAGAAGAGGAAGCAGAGCAAAAGCAATTTGAGGATGAAGTCAATGTAAAATCAAACTTTGCAAATCCTGCAATAATTGTTGTATTTGTTGTTATAAACATCTGAGTCATTATAATTTACTGACAGGTTCTTATGGGGTTATTGGACTGGTTTTTAAATACTTGTTAACTCTTGTCTTTCTCACAAGTGCGTTGTAAACGAAGCTTTTCTATTTTAAAGTTTATTAAGAACAGATTAAGAAGCAATTTAACCCAGGACAAATTGGAATCATTAATGTTAATGTAGTGTGAAAAAGACATATTAGTAAAGCTTGACATGAAAAGTTTAATAGATGATGTAGCAAATATAAGAGTCCCCTTCTCCCAATTTAAAATACTAAAGCCTTCAAAAGGAAAATAATTTTTAAGAGAATATTGCAATGTATATTTGATTGTGGGTGAGGTTTTTTTTTTTTTTTTTTGAAACCTGTTACTATTTTCCACGTCATAGTACTGGAAACCAGAACAATAAACATTTCTTTTAACTTTTACATAACTAGAACTAATTTTTACTTGATGATAACATACTGATTGTTGCACACTCAATACACAAAGAATACGATGGGTACATAATTTTCTATGTTTATTCTTCAACTCTTCCTCTATTCTTATAAATTACTGCAATTTTGAAAGCTGAAATTATTTTTTAAATGCCATTAAAACTCGTTGTTATCAATGTGTAAATTTCAAAAACGGGGGGGGGGGGGGGCATAATATTTGATTAGCGTTCATTTTCCGTTCCTTGGTAGTGCCTCCCCCCCCCCCTAAAGGGCCGGTCTGTTTGAAATATGCCCGGGCCGAATTTTCTTCCCAGTCCGCCCCTGGCATCGACGATGTTTAGCTAGTAATGGGGGTCACTTTGAACACATGTATGTAAGTATGCATTTTACAATATCAATTAAAAATCTTGTTATAGAACATTGAAATTTAAAAATTATGTTTAAAATAAAGATATTCACTACTTTTCTCCACCAGACCCCTACCTGTTAGCTGAGGCCTTAGGATTGCTTACGCACGGGGAGAGGTAGTGGGGTCTACGGATTTTACATGTACATATCCCCAAGTATACATGGTGGTCTTCAGTGGGTATCGAACGCGCGACCTTCCAGGTGGAAGTCCGACGTGCTAACCACTAGGCTACCACGGCCCCAAGATATTCACTACTATAGTATATACATTTTTTTTTTTTGGACCCCTTATATATAGCTTCAAAAATAATGACATTTCCGGCAGCAAATCACATATAATTTAGCTAAACAAATGAAATGCTCTACTACCAAGCAGAGAGAATACAAGCGTCCGCTCTCCTACCAAGCAGAGAGAATACAATCGTCCCCAAACTTTTTATTACATTTTAACATAAGCGTCCCCCCCCCCCCACTTTTGATTACAATTGCTTATTTTCTTATGCATAAGCATCCCCCCCCCCAATTTTTTTTTTTTTCGGGACTACACTATTTTGGTTTTACGGTTTCAGGGCTTTACTGATGAGCTGAAAAGTATTTTACAGGTCATGAGATGGAACCTTAATTTTTTAAGTTTTTCTTTTTTAAAAAATAACACGTTTATCATTAAATTTCAACCCTAGAGACAAAAAAGGAATTTTTCATTAGTTTATAAAACCGAATTGCATCTATAAAATGAAAATCTTATTATCTCTACTACCAAGCAGAGAGAATACAAGCGTCCGCTCTCCTACCAAGCAGAGAGAATACAATCGTCCCCAAACTTTTTATTACATTTTAACATAAGCGTCCCCCCCCCCCCCCACTTTTGATTACAATTGCTTATTTTCTTATGCATAAGCATCCCCCCCAATTTTTTTTTTTTTTTTTGGGACTACACTATTTTGGTTTTACGGTTTCAGGGCTTTACTGATGAGCTGAAAAGTATTTTACAGGTCATGAGATGCAACCTTAATTTTTTAAGTTTTTCTTTTTTAAAAATAACACGTTTATCATTAAATTTCAACCCTAGAGACAAAAAAGGAATTTTTCATTAGTTTATAAAACCGAATTGCATCTATAAAATGAAAATCTTAAAGTTCGTCATCTGAACTCAGAATCGTCATCAATTTCGGGTATAAAGACGCACCTGAATTTTTAAGGTAATTTCTGAAAGAGAAACGTTTATGGTTCATAACGAGGCCTCTCAGTTCATAAAATATTGTACCTGACATTAATTATAGAAGTAACGTTGAAATCGAGAGCCCGTGGACGTTGGAAGAATACAATTTTTTTCCCCGACTCAAGACATGATAACATCATGCTTCATACATTGAGTGGAATGAAGTTTAATGTCAATTATTTTTTATTGAAACTAATTATCCTGAAAGCATGTGATGGGCATGTGTTGATGTGGCTGTTTATAAACCATTGTATACAGAACCTCCCATTAACTTTTTAATCGCGATTTACCTGAAATTGCGGATTATTGAAGGGTATTTACACTTTTGAAAGTTTCTGTCTCAGATATGTAAAACTTTTTACTTTATGCAATATTTTATTTTATGCACCGTCTGCTTATACTTAAAATGAAATGTGAGTAAAAATTTGAAAGTAGGATTTGATTCTGAGAAAACACAATTTGTTTTCGGGCTGTTGTTTGGTTCGAGCGAATGAGGAAGGTCAACTCATCAAATAGCACTCACCCACTAGGGATACCAATACATATTACCTTCTATTATGAAATATTACTCTCATTAATGTATTTACTAGGGTATCCAAACATATTTCCTTGCTATATAATGCTATCTAAAATTTTACAAAATACTATTTAAAAGTTCCAAAGTGCAAATCGAAAAGCAATTTGGAGAGAAAAAAACAGAAGAATTTAAATTTGAGGACGTTACGCGTCCCCAAGTAGTTAAAATGTTTTTGGGACAAGGCATTAAAAACATACAAATTTGGGGACTGTCCCCGAAATTTGAGGACGTTTGGTACCCGAAGAAGTTTGGTAGGCCTACTCACCACTCATCATCAGCCCAGCAACAGTTTATCTTGGTTTCTGTTCAAAAGGACTCGAAATCGATTGATAGTGGGTACTCCACTTTGATGTGGTTTCTCAATTATTGAAAATAGTATGCAAGTATATTAAATAACAAAACTTTTCCCCGCAAATAAAACATTTTCATTACATAGATGGATAGTAGTTTTGAAAGAAAACACATTTATGCAGTATATTAGGATGCGTGACATTATTTTTCAAGTTTACACCAATGACTTTACTTGCCTCTGATGATATAACTACTTCTGAATTTTCATATGTATAAAATTTATTAATTTTTCTTTTGAAGCTAAGTTTCGTTTTGTTTTCAGTCACGATATGATCTTTTGAACTTTATTGCTTATTGATCCGTTATCTTTCAAAGCCTTTCATTCTACTAAACTGGTACTTTTTGTTTCAAGCAAATAGCATTTTACAGAAAGTCTTTTCCTTGTTAAAAAAATCGAAACAACCAGTACTTATTAAAATTTTATTTTTTAAAATATCAATACTTTAACCTCACAATCCATAATTGATAATTTAAGGCTCTTTTAGATCTTTCAGTATAATATCTGGCATTAACGAAACTCCAAACGCGTCATTTTGTGTAGCAGAATTAAATGTCTAGATATGATGATCACGATTTCTATTTGAATTTTAATTCAGAGAATTTTATTTATTAATAATATGGCTATCAATTGATTATACGAATCCAAAATTTTTAATTACTCCGGGAAATTTTAGTTCCTCAAGCTCGAGATGACCGTAATCAAGATGGAGGTTTAGTGAAGTATGTCATAACAATTTTAACTTCATTTTTAATAATTTTAATAATGTATTTTAAATTTATATGAAGTAATATGAGCTGATATTTTGCTCGCAATTTAATTCATTGTGCCATATATTTATTTATTTATTTGAAATTTGAAACAGGATGGAAAAAAGGGTTTAATGTAATAATGTCACGATATCTCGTGCAATGTTTCTTTATTTTTTAATGCTTATTTTTCCTTTTTGTGGTATTTAGTTATATTTTTCAATGCTATTGTGCAAGCAAATTAATTTATGTTCACTATTATACTCATTGCCTGCTGAAAAGGTTGTGTTTTAAACTTTGGGACATTTCCGGTAAAATATATAAATTATACACTTTTTAAAATTACATATGAAACTTACATTTAAAGGGTGACCATTAAAATCATTTGAGTAATATCATTAATTTAAATAAATGCTTCAGTTTCATTCAAATATTTTGTACTTAATTGCACTTGTGCATTAGAATTACTTGATTACAAACTTCTTATTTCTTTAAAAGTTGGAACACACCCATCTTCTTTTTTTTTCCAGCTAATTAGTTGTGAACTTTATTAAAAATACGTTTTACCTGTCTTGTGCCCTTTGATAAATGTATTATTAAAAATAAAAATGCACAAATACTAATAAGAATGCCAGAGGCATGTTTCGAAGCTACAAAGAACTCACTTTTCATTCCAAAAAAAAGAGCTTGTGTAAAAAAACTTTCGTCAGATGTTTTTTGCATTCATAAATTCCTCCTTTTGCAATGGAAAAAAAAAAAGGATTTTTTGTGATCTGAAAACGTGTTTATAATTCTTTCTGCAATTTGCATTTTTACAATTTAAAAGTTTAAGTGGGCTAGTACAATACACTGTTCATAAACATTGTATTTCAGCTAGGAGTCCCAATCAAGTATCTAGTCGGTCACAATCTGTCGTAAAAAGTCAAACGAATGTATAAAACCTTCTTTCATTAAATAACATATTTTAAAGTATAAAGTGTTTAAAAAATTCAATATTGCCCACTAAGAGCAACCGTAAAAAACTAATGGCTGCAATGAATATGGAAATATATTAACTTTAGTGAATATTTTTACAAATTTTCCTTGCATAATGTGCTATTTTCTATTTCAGTTGGCGTTTAGCTTATCTTTAAACTGTATACACAATTTTAGCAACTTGCTGCATCCATTACTGCGTAGTTTTAGTTAATTTCCACATTTTTACGCATAATTTAAAAACATTTCCGCATAATTTATTTGCAATTATTTATAATGTATATTGGATGTTATCAAGAATTTAATGTTTATCATAAACATTCTCTCCTCCATTATTTTTATGCAAATGCCATATTCAGAGATAGAAGGTCGTCCTATATTTCCTATAAATCCTAAAAACTAAAGTATAAAAAGCATCCTATATTTCCTATAAATTCTATGTTTTTAAGAATAGTCCTATCATTTTCTAAAATCCCCAACTGCTTTTTCCGATTCACCTCGCAGAATCGGCAATTTCACGCTATTTCGAACTTTCAACCTCTCAAAAAATATTGCCATTGAAAAATAAACTTTTACAATCTTTGCTAATTTTGCATCCAGTAGCAAGGAAAGAATCAGCAATTAATACTTTGCCAATTGTAAGAAGATTATGCAAATGCTGCCCCAGGTCGTGCCCGGAAACTGCATTGATAAACTTACTGATGATGAGTGGCACGTCAATGGAAATGATGTATATATTCTCGATTAAACTGAAAATTATGCTATTGATAAGTATTCTAACAATGTTTTTAACATGAAAGATAACATTGGAAATTTGAGATATCCATTTTTAATTAAACTTGTAAAGACAGTGCTTGCTTTTTTGCACAGTCAAGCTTCTGTGAAGCAGGAATTTTCTGTTAATTTAAGAATAGATACGAGTGAAAGGACAAGAATGATTTTAAGCGCCCTAGTAGGGTTTAGAGTTATTAAAGATTATGTTAAAGAGAGTGCTACTGATGTGGCAATTTCAAAAGTGATAGTTTTACAGAGAAGCTCACAGCAAGTATAAGGCAGAAAAAGAAAGAATATAAGATCTCAAGCAGCCTCAGCTGAGCGAAATTTAAAGGCTTAAGAGGGCATTTCTTCAGCCCAAGCCATGGTTGAAGAAGGAAATCAGGGAGTAAAGCTAGGATTAAAACACATGTATGAGTGACATTGAGGGCAGACAGGCACTAATTGATGCTGTCAATAAAAAGTTGAAAGTCTTAAAATCAGCTTAAAAAATGTAATTTTTCATTTTCGGAACAGATGTGTATCATTTCGCTAACATTCAATTTTGTTATTGTTTTAAAAATCATTTTTTCTAATGTTTTTATAATATTAAATGCATAATATACTTAGTTATATATGTGAACACATGTGTGTTTGTTTTTCTTTTTTTTTTTTCGTCTTATATTTTCTCAAAAAAAAATCCTTTTTTTTTTAAAACTGACCACCTCTACCCCTGCATATTCGTAAACCCTAATTTTATTAAATTAATGTTAAGCAATAATTAAACCTTATTTAGTTGATTCAAATCTGCTTGTGACTGTTAGTACAACATCAAAAATTTTTTGTAAGTATAAGCAGAGTTTTCTTATCACTCAAACTGTAAAAATATGTTTATATAAATGTTTAACTCTAACTCTATTGTCTGTAGTACACTTTATTATAAGAATTGAACCTTATGTAGTTAATACAGATTTGTCCACAATAGGGAAGTTTTTTAATTTTTTGGTTTTATTTTTATTTGAGGTAATGTGTAATTTCATAGTTTTTAAAAAAAAGTTTTGCAATGAACATTTAATTTCTAAATAATTTCAAAAATTAAAGCACAGTAAGGGACACAAAAGCAATTTTCTGCTCTCCTAAGTCGCCCAGCATGAAACTGCTTCACTCCACTGTGATGTTGATGATACAATGACATAGTAACAGGGCTGGATTACGACCTTTAGATGCTCTAAGCACTATAAGATTTTAGTGCAATCATACATTTGTATAGTCTAAATGTGCAGAATTTTAAACAATAAAAAGTTTAAAAATTAGTAAAGAATTTTTACAGAGAATTAAAATCAAACTTTGAATGGAACATTTATTTCTTCTAACTTACTTATATTTGGAGTTGAATAACACTCTGCTATTAATTTTTCTTGTAAAGTCTCTGATTAAATCTATCTACTAAAATTAGTTCTGACTTGAGATGTTCAAAAAATTATGTATTCTTGTAACCAGGGTTCGAAATTAGCTTCGTATTATGCAATTCTAATTTTCAGTTTCAGGTTTAATATTTTGCATGCTGTCGTTATTTCAGACTCCTAAAAATTTAAAAAGGTGGATGCAGAATGGTAATCGTGAAACTGAAAATTAGAAATTTCAAAATACAACTAACGACAGCTAATTTTGAACCCTGCTTGTAACACACCATTTGACCAAAATATTTTTATCACTTGTGCTATTCTAGGCCTACAAATAAAAACTGAGTAGACATGTACTTTATTTTGCAGAATAAGCATGCTAAAATAGAATGACTTCTATAAGCAGGACCTATTCATTTTAACCTAAAATTTGAAAAATTTTACAGCTTTGATTTTTGTTATTTAAATAAACTGTAAAATTTTCCTGAAGTGCCCCTCATTTTCTTGGTGCTTTGAATATGTGTTTCTTTTGCTTACGGGTTAATCCAGCACTGATTAGCAAGTAAAATGTGCGAAACAGAAGTGGTGGAACCAGAAAATTTTTACTTGTTTGTAAATTTTAATATGTAAATTTATCATGTGCAGATTGTTAGTAAACTATAGCAGAGTTGTAAAATTCTCTGTAATAATCTTTTGGAGAATATTCTCCTAGACAAGATTTCTATAATTAATAAGCACTTTAAACATTTTACATATGAATTAATGTTCTAAACTAAAAAAATATATTAAGAATAAGCATAAATATAAACAATTAATAACCTTGTTCACATTATTTAAAAATCATTAATAAATTTCATTTGAGGTTTTTCTGCAAGATAAAATAGCTATACTGTAATTAAACTGAAACAGAAACATTCTTTGAAAATTGTTCTCAAAACGTTCAAAATTGTTCTCGAAACAATTCTGAGTGCCTAATATTTTTTTACAGCTTACATTAAAAGCTTTTAATCTTTATCTGTCTTAAATGTTTGTGTTTCAAAGCAAAAAAAAAAGAACCAAAAGCATTTGTTCAGTTAAAATAAAATCTGCTAGAATCACATTTCAGGGAATATTCTTGACATAAAAAAACTACTAATTATCTATTATATGGTAAGTATACTTAAATGCAATTTTATTTTTATCTGTTTTATATAATAAATGGACTACATTTTTTTTATATCAGTAAGAAAAAAGAATATTCTCGACTATTCTCCAAATTTCAGGTTCAGGAGAATATTCTCGCCTCCCATCTCTAGAAATATTTGAAATTCTAAAAATGAATGTTTTTGGCAGAAGAATAAATCAGACTTTAAAAAAAAGCAAGATTGCATTTTAACTTTCCAAGATCTTATTTTTCCTCTCCCTTTTGATTACAGAGTTGTGTAATTCTGTAAGAATGTCTTAAATAAAGTTTTATTTCATAGGTGGAATAAAACCCAAAATGTGACTGCTAGAGTGTGGAGGAGAAGAAGTGTCGAGCAGGTGTCCGATCCCTCTCTGCCCTGGCATCGTTTCGATGCTAGCTGAGCGTCCAAGTGGCCTCCACCCTGTGCTGCGGCTGGGACACCCACCTGCCATCACAGCAGGCGGTGAGGATCCTGAGGACGAACCTCCCCCACCTCCTCAGAGGACAGTCTCCTCTCCTACAGGTACTTTTTTTCATTCCTGCATGCTTGCATCTTAAACAAAAATATCTTAGTAGAAAATAATGTGGTTTAACTAGAGTGCATTAACTTTTTTTGCTTAAACTGAATTTTTTTTCAATTTTACTTTTTCTTAAAAAAATCATACGGTATTTCGGTGGTTCTTGACTTTTTTCAAACAACCACTTACAGACTATGTTACAAAGAATGGATATGCAAATTAATTCTAATTACAATAACATTTAAATGTGAAGATAAGTAATTATTGTTATTATGCATAAAAAAACAAACATTTGAGAAAAATCACAGAAAATTGTTTGAAAAATTGTCAAAAAATCCAATTAATTTTTAAAGAAAGTACAAGATGTAACTAACAAGAAATAAACAAGCAGAGCACACTTCAGTGATACCTACCTTCAAATAGAAAAGAAGAATAGATTCTAAATCTTCAATTATGGCATTAAAATCGGAAATATCGTACAAAAATCTATTGTTTTTAATAAGGAAAATTTTTCATGAACAAGTTCAAATCTCTGAGGGCTCAGTAATTTTAACAAAAATTTTTTCGACATATTTATTTATTTGTTTAATAAGCAATTCTGATGTTTTGGAGAATATTTGATATATATTGAGGAATCTTTTCCTCAACATATATCAAATATCAATATTTTCTTTTATTTTCTTTGCATTTCTATAAGAATGCAAATTATGCATGACCTTTAGCACAGAATTTTGTAAATATTCAAACTTTTTCAATATTTGGAATTATGTTTTAAGGTGTGTCCTCTCCCACCTCTGCACCTCCACCTGCACCTGTTCGCAGGCCTTTGTGCTTGCAATCTCGCTCTAGCCTCACTGTCTCAAAGACTGAATACACACTTAATTCATCCGAATCATTAATTGTAAAATGGGACATCAAGGAAGAAGTATCATCGGCTGATTGGATTGGGTTGTATAAAACAGGTAAGGGAATCTATTCTATGAGAAGAGAGTATATATATTTCCTCATTGAAGAATTCTAGATAAATTTGTAATAGTAATTCAAATTTCTCTCTCTCTTTTTTTAAAGAAAAATTGCATACACTCATTGCTTTTTTATTATTATTGTTATTATTTAATGGGGAGGGGGAGGTCTGTAACTTATATGTCATGATAAAGCATGTTTTCTGAATCTATGTAAAAACTGAGGGGACAGAAAGCAATATTGATTTTAGAGGCTGCAAATCAAAGTTCCATACATAACAAAAATGCAGTCATTCAGGGTAATTTTGAACCCTGTTATATCTTTTTGTATATTTGACTAAAAACAAGAAACTAGAAGGTCCAGTGCTGCACTCACCTAAATGGGTTATAAAATCAGTTCTCTAATCTTAATTTAAAAAATAAGTCGAATATACTATGAAATATTAAATGGTTAATCTCCATGGCTCAAAGTTATCCTGAATGACTCTACCTTACTTGTATGTCGTAGAAACTTTTATACCCTAAACTGGTTCGCACAAATGTAATAAAACATGCTCAGCAGCATGGTTTTCATCTTTTATTGTTTAAGTACCAACATTCCCCATATCCTTTTCGATAGCAGAATTTTCTTTTTACCAGTTGTTAATATTTAATATGTTCAACAGAAATCTGCTGGGACCAGTGATGTATTAATATTATTGTCAATGTGTCCTCAAAACCTGGCGTTACAAATAAGTTGAGCTGTATTTAATTGGGGCTAATGCCTAAACGAAGAAATGAGGGAACCACATGGTTGGTCTTCAGAACTGATTTTCATACTTAAATAGTCTGAATTCCAGAAAATATGTAAAAAAAAATCACATAAAACTGAAAACAAGCTTCACTTAGCTTCCATGTAATTTAAGCCCAGTGTTTGATGAAAATTAAAAACACATCTTCTGCAGGGTTCCTGATTTTTTTTTTATTTAAATCAGATTTTTTTTATTTAAATCGGATTTTTTTTTATTTTTTTAAAAAGACCCTAAATATTTTGGATATTTATTATGTTACATTCATAGAAACAATATGGCATCTTAAACAATATGCAAAAACACACTTTAAGCTATTTTCACAGCAATAAATATTTTTAATAGTAATGATGATAAATAATTTTTAATACAAATGCATGACTCAAATGAAACTTAACCCTACCAGGAATAATAGTACACTCATAAGTACAGAGAAAATGAACAAATTTAATCTGAATTATTTTGCTGTTGAAAGCTGAAAAAAAAGTACCAATTGTGTGTACTTAAGTTTTACATTGAGTGTACTTTAATCATTTGTCAATTTTATAAATAAAAAAGCGTGAAATATTTTTATCTATTTCGAAAAATCATATGCTTACACTATTACTAAAAACTGAAACGTTTTGTTTTAATCAAGTATCTTTATTGAAAACTTCTATGATAAAAAAAATATTTTAGAAGGAAAAAAACCTTAACCTATTAGGGGACGTGGATGAAACTTTGAGGATATATATTCTAAATTCTAACAATTGTTGTTTTAAACACTATCATTCTGAATTATTTATTGTGTGTTATGATTAAATTGATCTAAAATACTATTTTTAAGATAAAAATCACAGAATGGTTCATGATTATGTATTATGAATTGTAAGTTGAATGATTGAATGAATTATGCTTTTTGCTGTTAAGATGCTTGAAGAATATTGTAAAAATTAAAAAAAATATATTGTCAAATTAAAAGAATAGTAATTAATTCTAACCTTATGAAATATGTTATGCACACAGCAGGGTTG
Source organism: Octonoba sinensis (assembly GCA_038502835.1). Taxonomy (NCBI): domain Eukaryota; kingdom Metazoa; phylum Arthropoda; class Arachnida; order Araneae; family Uloboridae; genus Octonoba; species Octonoba sinensis. The sequence continues at coordinate 72,342,480 of CM076604.1, forward strand.
TTTGGTTTAAACCAAGGTTTAAACGAAATGGTTTTTTAAAAAAAACCACTTGGTTTAAACCAAATCTTTTTTCAGTTGTTTTGCACATCATTAAAAATTGCAAAATCCAATTTATGAAGAAATTGCAAGCACAACAATGGATAATTAATGAATATGTAAATTAAAAAACTTTTTTTTAATCAGTGTAAATTTTTCTCATCTCCTATTTACATGTCAGACTATTTGGGTTTTTCTAAACTTAGCTCTGAAAAAGCTAATTTGTGAAAAGCTCTTCTCAGTCATTATGAAAATTAAATGATATTGCAATTGTAATTCCTGGAGTTAAAAAATATATATTAGGAATAATAAAATATCTTCATAATAACCTATTTGCAAATGTATGTTACAGATTACGCTTTAAATTTTTTTTTTTTTTTCATTTATTTTACACATTACAAAAAATTGCAAAATCCAATTTATGCAGAAATTACAAGCACAGCATTAGATAAATAATGAATTACTAAATTTGTAAATTAACAACCTTTTTTTTTTTTAATCAGTGCATTTTTTTTTCTAAATTATTCTCTTATTTTTTTTAAAAATGTATTTAATCTTTAATCAGGAAAAATAAAGTTTGTCCATTGTATTACTTTTATAAAATTGCTTTTGTTTTTATAATTATATTTAATCAAGAAAAATAAAGTTTGTATTTAAAAAAAATAAAAATAATGCTGTTAATTTCTAAGCCAATGTTGCTGATTTATATAAGTGTTATCATTGCTAAATCCGGTAAGTGTAAAATATATCTATAGTAAAAGACTTGTAATCATTTATTGATAATAATAATACTGTAAATCAACACACATTATTTTTAATATATCTTTCATTTTTGCTTATTTTTTATTGATTTAGTAAAATATGCGTTTGTTAAAACTCAACCCGCAAAAAAATTATTTCTTTAATAATTTGCTGAAAGGTCTGTATAAATAGAGTATTGTAATATGTTAATACAGTAAAACCTGTAAAGATGATCACTTAAATTAACTACTTTTGGTCAGTAAAGAAATTAGCCCTATATTATTTAATGTAGGGAAACCTTTGTAACTTGACCACGTATGTACGCCAAATTTGGGTGGGAGTGTTATAAAAAAAAAACCTTTGTAAGTTGGCTGTCCTAATTATTACTCTATTTATTTATCTATCTATTTTTGCAAAGATGAAAAAAAACTTAAATAAATTCTCCAGGACAATATTTTTTATGCTATAATGTTAGACCAGTATTTGTCTGGATGGATGAAACATCAATATAAAGTTTGCCTAAACCTCTGTGTAAGTTAAGCATCTGAGAGAAACTACTATGAGCACTCTTTTGCTTTCTAAATAAGTTTCTTATTTTTCTTCTAATTGATCTAGCCATTTCAAAAAATTATATATTTTTAGGGAATATTTTCCATTAAATAAGTGACTCACATAATTAATAAGATATTTGTCATTATGTTAACTAAGTGCTTTAATTTTAAAGTTGTATGGGATACATTGTAAGTCATTCAGATTAAATGATATTTTAGGTAATTTCGAAAAAAAAGCCAATTACGAATTTTAAAGAAAAGTTTTTACATGAAGTTATATTTTAATTAGTCTCAAATGAATAAACACATTGTGTAAGAAATGACAAAAAAAAAATCTCCACTCTATAAGTTGACCACGTAAGTGCTGCACCGTAAATACGCATTTCACTGTAGGTAACTTTCTGAAAAAATAAAAGCTACATTTAGACAGTAATTAAGATTCAAGGTTTTAACTTAGTTATTTAATTAACTATCAACAAATTTATTACTAATAACATTTATTCACAATTAATGATCTAAAATGTCCATGATTTTCCAAAAGTCAAATTGTTTTGTCTACAAATACTATTTAAACCAAAAAAACCACGGTTTAAACCAAAAAAACCTGGTTTAAACCAAAAAAACCTTTCCCCCCCCCCCCCCCCCCAAAAAAAAAAAAAAAAAAAAAAAACAGGTTTTTTTCCAACCCTGGCACACAGACCGATGGAACTAGGAAGTTTTGTTTGAAACAGTAGTTGTAATTGCAACATATTTCATTTTTACAACACTTCCTAACATAGTAAAATCAATGATTTTTTTGAAAAAAAATCACTTGATTTAAATCATGATTTAAATCAACAAACCTTGATCCTCTGTAATAACTTGTGTAGCAAAGTGTGTTATTTTTTAAAAATTTTTATGCTTATTTTAAGAATATTTTACATGTACTCGGCAACTCTACTCTAGGGCAATATCTCATTCTCAAAAACTATGAATATTAAAAATTCATAAAATTTTTCTTTTATCATATTTAACTAATGTCAAGCTTTCCAGATGAAACTGATCCAGCTAGATTTGTGGAGTGTAAAACTAGACGCCCATCAACTACAGCAAGAGGCCAAATTTCATGGACAATAGAAAAAGAGGACTTCTTTACTGAAGGTTAGTAAGGTTTATTTTTTAACTTCTTGTTAGTTTTTGGTAAACATTTTATTTTCACCATTTTATGGATTTAAAATGTTATAAACTTAGTTTTTCCCCCCTCAGATGTAACTAATGTGTGCTTTAAATATTATCATGGATTATCTGGAATGTTACGAGCAGTCAGTCCCGTGGTTACTGTTAAAAGGTTCCCGGATTCCTGTGGACCTCAAGTAAATATGTTATTTCATTAGTTTCAGTAAGAAAATTTCCTTTTCTTTTTAAAAATGTTTTGGACCTTTAAGCGTAAAAAGGGGTGGGGTTGCATTGTAATCGTAAGAGTCCTTAATATTTTTGCTTATTACATTCATAGTCGGTGATTCAGACTAATTACAGTGGACCTAAAAGTTCAACACATTAATGTTGAACAGAAGATTATAGTAATAGTGATACAGAATGAGATACAGTCGACGCTCGATATAACGACCATCTCCGTTCCACAAAAAAAGGTCCTTATAACCGGTGGTCGCTATAAGAGGTAGAATTTAAAAATGTATATGCATGCATCATGCAGTATAGTAATTCCGTTAAAATTGCCAATTTTTCAAAGATTCCAACAAAATGCTCAAATTATATTTTATCATTGGAATTTAAAAAAAATTATCAGTGCAATATGTTATAATAAAATGTTAAACAGATTTTAAAGTAGAAAATATAAGGAAAAAATTACATACTTGCAAATCATTCATTTTCGGAAGAAAAAATCAGAAATGGTTGTTTGCCTTTTTAGCACATGTGATTTTTGCAAAACATAATTTTCCATTTCAGTTATTGATGACAAATAGTGTTCTGTATTTTCTTGCCTTTCAAAAAAACATTTTAAAGTCTCGATAGCATTAGACACATTTTTTATGCTAGGAGTTTTTGTTACAATTTCTTCCTCTTCTTCATCTGATGATGATGCATCAATTTCTTCCTGTCCACAATAACGGGAAATTAGTTCATCTTCTGACAGATGCTCGACACATTCCAAGTCATTATCGATTTTAGCGTAATCGTCAAAGTTCAACGTTGCATCCATGTTCATTTTCTGAGAAATTTCTTGCAGCATTTCCTCTTCTTCAACGAAATTTTCATCTTCGATTGCCGGACTAATTATTTCAGCAGTAGATTCCCTTTCCTCTTGCTTTTTAAAACCAGCATGATGGAAGCAATTCTTGATGGTTTTTTCTGAGACGTCATTCCATGCTGCTTTAGAGAGATGCAAAGCTGTTAGGACATCAACTTTGTAATCTTGATCTTCGTCGAGTGCAGAAACAACTCTTCGCAGTAGTAACTTCCTATAATTGCGTTTAAAACTCATAATGACCCCTTGGTCTAGTGGCTGAAGAACAGATGTGACATTAGGTGGAAAATATTCCACGGTGATTGATTTCAACCCATTTAGTTTGGGATGAGCCGTGCAGTTATCAATTACAAGAATAATTTTTCTACCTTGAATTGTCATTTGCTTATCCAAGCAACGTAGCCATTCCTCAAAAATGACAGATGTCATCCACGATTTGGAGTTGTTTTTGTACGTGACAGGTAAGGTTTTGAGTCCTTTAAAACATCTCGGCTTTTTTGATTTTCCGATCACTAAGAGTGGAAGTTTTTCAGTACCAGACATATTTGAGCATAAGAGAACTGTTAGTCTTTGCTTGGCTTCTTTCCCTCCACTCGCAGTTTCGTTTTTTAAAACGAAAGATTTACCAGGTTTCATCATGAAAAACAGTCCAGTCTCGTCTGCGTTAAAAATATCCTCTGGAGTATAATTTTTGATAATTTCTTCCAGCTTTTCTTTTTTTCATGTGTCCACTGCTTCTTCATTCACAGAACCACTTTCGCCACAAAGCTTCCGGAATGAAAGACCATGTCTGGTTTTAAATTTTTGCAACCATCCGTCCGAAGCTTTGAACACAGTTTCGTCAATGTCCATTTTTTGAGCAAAAGTTAGAGCTTTTGACTTCAGCAAATTTCCATCTATTGGGACATTTTTTGATCGCATTATTTTCAACCATTCATATAAACCTTCTTCGATCTTCTGAAATTTCCCTTCACGGGACCGATTTCTAGAAGATTTGACTCCAATTTCTTTTCTTAAAATTGAGTCCCGGTTGTTAATGATGCCAAATAAGGTGCTTTTGGGAATTTTGAAAACTCTAGCAATTTCGCATTTTTTTAAAACTTTTTTATCAACTTCATTTAAGATTTTAATTTTAGTATCTAGACATATCGCATTGCGCTTGTTTGAACCTGCCATCTCGTTCAATAGCGAAAATGCAACTCCTGTTTGCAGTATGCATTTCACTGAAGAACCTTATTCTTTTTTCGCTCCTTCCCCCAGAGGATAACTAATCCAAGGCACGTGACCTGGAACCTGTCAACATTCAGGTTGAAGAGCAGGTTAATTTTTCTCGAACCCTCTCATTCACATTTCTGGAAGCAGAACTTCTGAGCTGACATGACACCACCAGTCACAGACAGCAAGACTCCTCGTATTTCGGAGAATCGACCCTTGGGAAAACACGTGATTCAAATGACAAAAACTACCAATACATCTGTCAACCCCTTTTCCTAAAATCCGTAAAGTCCACGTGCTCTCTCCCCCTCTCTATTCTTTCCATACTATGGTGAGTGGTAATCCCCTTCCCCTGTCAAAGTTGGACTGACTGAACACTGAAGGCTGCATGCAGCTTGGCAGTAAACTATAATCAAGGTCATTTCAAGTTACAAATTTAGAAACATGTTCTTTTTGGAAAAATACCGGAAATAGTGTCCGTTGAATGCGGTCGCTGTATTGGATTGGGCGATACAGAACGGTCGTTATACCAAAAGCAAATTAACATAGAGTTCATAGGAAGAAAGTTGGGGCTTTTATCACTGGTCGTTATAATGGAATGGTCTTTATAATGCGTGGTCGTTATAACGAGCGTCGACTGTAGTAGTAGTGTAAGTTAATGAGTTTGAATAATCGGATATGAAGCAACCACTCTTTATTTGCTCCGTTCGGAAAGTTTCTCTTATCTACGTTTCTAAGTGCTTGCTCTGTCTCTGCTGAATGCTCTGGATGTTTTTAATAAGACTCATGTGATTTACGTGATATTATAATTTTGACTCATGTGATATTATAATTTTTATTTATTTAATTTATGAATAAGTCTATATGGGAAAGTTTTAAAATATCACAAATATTAGGGTACTAAATAGTTAAAACAATATATACTCACCACAGATATGAAATATTCAATATGCAATAAGTTAAAAGATACATTTGGGGAAAAAAAGGGGTTGGAAAAGCTTCATTTGTTTATTGTTTGCTATTAAGGTTTTTAATGAAATTTTTTTAATGAAAAAATGGAGCACAACAAATTTCTTTGCTTTGGTTCTGCTTCAAACAAAAGCTTGTTATTTTCTGCTCCTACTCTACACTTTGCTACTGATCCCTGCAAAAAGTCATTAATTGTTCAGGAGTATAAACATGCATGGCTAAATTTTCTAGAAAAATCCTTGAAAATATACACATCTTTAGGACGCTGCCAATTCTTTGATTTGGATCATCTTCCATCATTGCGTGGTAAAGTCGGTTGGGGGGAAGGGGGGCGCTGGCATACTCCTAAAATTTTGACAAAAAAAAAATTTTAAGAATAAAATATTAATATATGTAAAGAGAGAATGATTGAACTATGTATGCTATATTGAAAATAGTTTACAATATGAGTTATATTTTTTATGCAGAATTTTTGCATCCTAAATTAATTGAAAAATTCAAAAATGCCAATTCTAGCTAAATTTGTAGACATGGTGAATTTAGGACATCTAACGTTTCATTGGAAGAATGAGGTGTCCTTGAAGTGAGCTTCCGGTAAATTTAACAGCAAACAACAAAGATTTAAAGTCGGAAGTTGCCAGCGATCCTGTGAGAGAGATAGGAACAGTCTTCAAAATGAAATCGAATCAATGTTACATACAGCATGCCTATACAAATATTTAGGATTTCTTTTTCTCCTTTCAATGTTTTACACACCTACATATAAATATAAACATAAGTGTATATACACATTTAATTACCTTATCTACTCACAGATATTGTGAATCTGGAAAGAGTTCCATTAGTAAAAAATGCCAATTTTATCCGATTATTGAACAAAATCACAGATTCTGATTGCAACATGTAAAGTCATTGAGGTGCCTAAATTTCATTAAAAATTAAGAGGTAATTTAAATTTGTATTAGTATGTCAACCTTTTTTATTTTTTAGTGGTAAACTTTAAAATTTTAAAGCAATAAACATGCAGACTCCAGTTGGTTTTGCTGACTGGAAAATTGCTGGGGGGTTGAGACACCACACTCGCCCCCATTAGCGACGGCCCTGGCCATCAAGTATAAGAGCATTTTCTTATTAATAGGTAATGAAATGTGTTTTATTAATAGTTTTGTGAAAGCGAATATTGCTAAATAAAGTTGCTGAAAAGTAGAATTTTCTGCTTTTCAGTTATTTGCCAAAATGGGCCCAGTCCACTTAAAAGTAAGCAGGCCTACTTGAAAACTCCCATTATTTTTGTAAGGAGTCATTTCACTATATTTGGGATATGAGTTTAAAGTATATATATATATAGTATATGCCCTTATACTTTCTATTTTAAATTTACCTAAAAAGTAATTGATGTTAAAATGGAAGTCTTACACTAACTTAACTGAGCACTGTACAGTCCGACCAGCGAGGCAAGACCTCTGCCTAGCAAAATCTATTCACGTTCAATTGAGAAACTGGCATAAGGATGTGCCATTCCTGTTTTTTCTCTCTTTCATTTAGCAGAGCGTAGCTTATTTCTTCAGAACAACTTTTAAGCTCTTAAAGTAAACACGATGTTACAATTCTATTTATTTTTATTTAACTTTCTTACTAAAATTCATTTTTCTTTTAAAGGGGGAAATATCTGAATAAAATTCAAAGTCATTTTTGCTGATCATTTACTGTAGAATAAAAACTAAAAGGAAAGGTTCTACATTTATAGATGACGTGAATTGGTTTTTGTGGTGCTTGTGTGAAGACATAGTATAATGTTGCTGAGTATGTAGAACAAATTCATAAAATATGTCACGAATTGTTTCTAACAGAAAATTAAAAATTCTTATTTGTGTGCTAATATAATAAATAAATGCTTTTATGAAACAGACTTTGCAAAAATTGAAAAGGATTACTCCTTTCTCACAAGAAGCAAAACCCCAGGATCTCAACTTCTTAGTCAGACATACTTTAATTCTATTGTGTATTACTATAGTTTACTAGTCTCTTTCTTACTATTTGGTGTATAGTGTACAGTATAAAATTAACTGTAAATCTGCAAGGGAATTTAAAATTTATAAATTCAAACTCTACCTACTACTATTGCTGCTGTAGTTCTCAATAACTGATATATGCAAATTTGACATCAAATTTTGTGCTATGAATAGAGGCTCTATTTTTAAAGGTTTGAAAATTTAAAAAGGGGGGAATGAATTCTGTTTATTTGACATAGAACTTCAATTTAAGCGCTGGTCTATTTCGTAATGTGATCTTTTAATGACTTTTTTTTCTTCTTTAGAATAGTCATGGGACTGATGATGTGTTGGTGGGATACTCCTCTCAGCAATATCCTGTAGAGATGGTGAAGTTCACTTTATCTAGTAAGAACTGCTAACAATTCCAAAAACCTGTCCTTTCTTTTCTCTCTCTCTTTTTTTTTGAAATCTCTGAAGTGTGTTATGCATTTAAAAAAGCTTTAAGTTCTATGTTTAATTCAACTTATTTTAAAATTATTTTTGTTTAAATTTTTGAAAAGAAACTTGTTTTAAGATTTCAAAGAATATATTAACAACACTAAAATAAGATAGAAATGGCATTTAATGTTCAGAGGCGTAGCTAGGGTTTTCAGCGCCCGGGGACAACTGAAGATTTTGCGCCCCCCTTTGCCCCTGGGGGCCTAGGGGCACCCCTAAAGGGAAACAGCTCCCTGACCTAAAAAAACTTTTATGCTTCCTAAATGATTTTAACTTTCATTTTTATTAGCGACCATTCACTTCTAACGGAAAAATAGGACACTACGGCTTCGCAAAATTATAGGTCTGATTTCCCACGCACTCCTGTGCTACATTCCCGATATGGTTTGTGGTGTTCCCACTTTTTTGTCGAACATATTCACACCTCTTCAGTTCAAATAATTTTCCTTTCGCATTTAAAAAAAAGTAAATTAATATTAATTTGGCGCCCCTTGACGCTGCACCCGGGGACAGCTGTCCCTCCTTGCCCCCACCTAGCTATGCCTCTGTTAATGTTTCTGGTAACTGTTCAGTTTTCTTCCCAAATGTTTCTTGAAACATTTTCAAGCTCAGCTCAATGGCAGAATATTTTTTCGTGACAGTGTATTTCGGTTTTTAATTTTATCTATAAAGTTTGTGCTCCGTCAAAAACCCCAGAATTTCAGTAATTTCAAAAGAAAAACTTTCTCAGAATTTCAGTTAATCAAAACACACCTCATCTTGTAGCTGCTAAGCATCCCTATAAAGTTATATCGCAAACACAACTGCTGCATTTTACATTTTCTTTTTGTTCTTTTACTGTAATTGATTTTTCTTTCAAGAGAAGCATCATGTTTGCCAAGTGCCACAAATGAAATAACACAGGAAAATAATCATTGTTACTAATACATATTTATTTTTCAGATCTCCATGCAAGAAATTTGAAAAAGGGGATGTTTTTCAGCCCTGATCCCTATGTCAAAATATCTATACAACCTGGAAAAGGAGAAGGTGTTTTACTTTTACCTCATCATGGTCAAGTTTGTCGAACTGGTATTGCTGAATCAACAACCCACCCGTCTTGGCCAGGACAAGTAAGAATTTTATCTTTTCTTAGCAACAAAATTGATGTTATAAGCAACACAAAGAAATTTGAAGTTGCTTTAATTCTGTTTCCTTCGTAGAGTGTTTTAATGGAATTTAAAAATTTTCTTTCATCTGTGTGTGAAAACTAGATTTGTGAATGGAAACAGCTGTCTTCTTGCTATGCAAATCAAATCTTAGTACATTTTCTCATTTTGGAAGTACTGTAAAAGCACTTATTTTCATGAGTCTTAAATTTTAAGCCCGTCGTAACCATGAAAATGCTTTGTGAAATGTCTTTTTTTTTTTGCCTCAAATAATATCAGAAATTTTACGTGTAACAAAATTTAGTGGTTTATTGCAGTTATTTTCTTGACAACGTTCCTTCTTGCAATTGGACTTACATTTTTACAACTATTTTTTGAATATAAAACAAGTATGCAACTAACGCAACGCACATCTTTCACTTACAATATTTATACCAGCTTCTTTGAAGTCATTCAAAATTATCTTATGTTTGACTTCATCATCATTAAAAATGTGCTCTGCTCATATAAAATTCGCAAAGGTTTCAGCTCACAAAAGTACTAATATTTTCATTTTTGTGGAAATAAGTGCTCTTACACCTCTCCCATAGATACACAACTGCAATGCTCTGTCAAATTTATATCAATTATTCCATTCTTATTAGTTCCTTGAAAATCAAAGTTATATTACTATCCAGGTTATTGCTACTCAGGAGAAAACGAAAGGATAGAGATAATATAACAGAAGAAATGCAAGGGACCAATTTCAATATTCTCTTTTTCCCCTTAAAGCTCCCGACATTTACCTCAATCACTCAAAACATCACTTGCTTGTAATTCACTACTCGCTACAGTCAAAAAACGATTTTTCTTTAAATAATGTTTTCACAAATAATCGTGAAAAAGAAATATACAATTAATATATGATCAGTCTTTTTTTTATCTTTGCATATTTTTTTTTTTTTTCATGAATATTAATAAGAAAAATATAATATTGAAAAATTTTATATTAAAGAAAATTCAAATTTCTCTTTAATATAAAACTAGCTTTCCCATTGAAATATTTTAATTCTTTTAAAAGCTGAGTTATAATATTAATTAAGAAAAAACGTTATTGTGTTTTACTGTTGCTCTATTAGAGTCTCTCAAACTGTGGGTCGCTACACCAATTGGGATAGTGGAACCTGCAGCAGGGGTCACCAAATATTTTAGCAGTTTTGATAAGTCTTGAAGTTATTAATCAAATTATTAATATTATTATTAATTTTATGATAGCTAAATCTTTTTACATTATGTATCTTTGAAAATAGATAAGATAAGAAGAAAAATACACACAAATGAAAAATTTGCCTAGTTATGATTCATTGTTGAAAATTGATTGTAATATGAAATCCATAGAAGATTTTTAGCTAGGTGCTGCAAAAGAATTTTATACGATATCTGAACCTGCCATAAACTTTCTTTTACCTTTTTCTATGACATATTTGTGTGAGGCAACATTTTCGTCTTTAATACCTGTAAAATCAAAGTGTCGGTCAAATCTAAAGAATATTGAAGTGTTTCGTCCGGCAGTGTTGACTATTTTGCCAAGATTTGATAGCGTAATTAAAAATAAACAGGCAAACCCTTTCCATTGATACTTAATCCTCGCATATCTGCTGTTAAAAGAAAGTGGGTTTAATCAGTAGTGGCCTTCCAATTGGCTACACTTAATGGACAGACTGTAGCTAATGTTTGAACTTACCTAGTAATTGAAATTATTTTTATTAATGTATTATATTTTTAAGTTTTTTACTGATGTAAATGTGTTCTATACCTTAAATTTAATATGAAGTTAATTTCCTTAAACTGTAGCAGTATAATAAAATACAAATGAGAAAGAAACCGAGTTTCCCTCAGGCGTGTCTTAGGTTTGCTAGTCAGCTCCTAGGAAAGAAAAAAAAGCACTGCTAAAACTTGAATGTTTTTCATATATTAATATTGCATAACTACAATGTACATTATTATTTGTTAAATTTGATATCTAATTGTGAAATAAAATTCATTCTTAGAATTTTTTTTTTTTTTTTTTCAATGTATTTCAAACTGAAGGTTTTAGAAGTATTTTATATTTATCATGCTTCAATGAAAAATGCTAAAAACTGGTGTTATGTATACTCATTTAAACTGAGTAATTTTTTATAATGAAAATTGTTTCAATTGCTATTTTTCAAAAATTAAAAATGTTTACAATGGGTGTTAATTATTAGTTTTTTAGAACATCATTAGCAGTATTGTAAAAGGTAAAAATTACTTTATATTATTGAATATATTTTCTTTCTTTTTTTAGTTTGAATTTATAGCCTATCCTTCTGATATTCTTGACTTTGAAGTGAAAGATAAGTTTGCTAAAAGTAGACCAATAATTAGTCGTTTCTTAGGAAAATTTTCTGTACAGATTTGTCTTTTGCTTGATCAATGTACAGGGTGAGTAGCTATTAGCATTGATGATTAATTTTCTTTTTATTATAGATTTATTTACTTTTATTAATTATATTTTTAATTTGCTTTCTTTTTAGTGTTCCAATTGAATTCAGTTTCAGTTTGTGCAATAAAAACCCATCTGATCATGTCACGGGGCAATTATCTTTTACCTTTACATTAGAAAATGGTCCAGGTATTTGCTTTTTAATTGTTTGCTTAAGCGACTTTTGATTTTTGGTTTTAATTTTTTTTCTAATTTACTATTTAATATTATTCAAATTTATTAAATTAATTTTGATAGATATTTATATTTTATGCAGTATTTATCTTTGAAGCTTTAATTGCCAAGAAAAAGATTTGTGAGGCAAAAATGTTTTGATATTGGCATTATCAATGGCATGGCAAAAAAAAAAATTCATCAAAAGGTGGGAAGAAGGATTTTGCTATACAAATACGTTCACACATATATATCTATAAAATTTTCATCCTTCATGTATCTATAAAACTCATGATGTCAATTGCATAATAATTTTCTGCTTTACTTTTATATTCAAAAGAATTGTAAAAGTACTCTAAATGCCCACTCCCTCCTTTTTTTTTTTTTTTTTATTCCTATGTGAAAGATTTCTCTTCATGTTCACCTTTTTAAACATTCAATAAATTCCAAGTCTTTAAGAAATTGAAAAATATTATAGCATAACAATTACAGCAATATTGGTTGCAATCCCTGTTTTTATGTGTGTTTAGTTATATTGTAATTTATTTCTATTTAATTTCAGTTGACCCTTGGACTCACATTAGGCAAGTTCATAATCCAATTTATGCAACTGATCTATCTGATTCACAAATAACTGGGTCTTCCGTCCCAAATACGCCTCAGCACATTGTACTTTCTAGTCGATCAGCTCAAATGCCAAATGGTAATTTGTCTGGGAATGGCAGCAGCCATTCTGTTGCTGGGTCTCGTGCCTCTGAATCTTCAAGAAGAGAAGGACAACCACGTAGTATTCGCTCTGGGTCAGATCAGAGCATAAACAGTATTACAGCAGCTCCTCCAGCAAGTAGGAGAGCATCACAAGCTTCAGTTACTCGATTATCTATTGCATCAGTACCTGCAACAACAGCTAGCAGCAGCAGTATTTGCAGCATCAGTTCTTCCACAGTGGCCTTTACTAATATGGAATATGTACTTCAGCCTGCAACAGATGCTGCCAACAGTATTGAACCTTCTCCAAATCCAACTCCAGCGAAAGAAATGGATGTTCCCCCACCTCTTCCACCTAAACAAAAATCGGCGAAAGGGCATCGTCCATTAGAGCGATCTAAAGCTCACCTTGTTGGGCCCAGCACATCACAAGAGAGCCCATCTACCAGCAGAACAGAAACTGTTGATTCTAGTCAGCTATCTACTCAGAAACCCAAACTTACAAAACCAGAAGATAGCTTTTTGCTTGAAATAGTTGATACGGATGAACAAAATAATAACGCAGATGATGATGATGCCACTCCATGCATTGAAGGGGATGAAAATGCAGTTACATTGCCAACCTCTGTATCAGTTCCCCTCCTCAGAGATTCTAGTCCTCCGCCTCCAGCATTACCACAAAGAACATCTAGTGGTGCCACCAGGCCAATTGCTCTACCTGTTCATCCTATTGGTTCAGATAATTATTCAGATGGGCATTACATCAATCAGACTCAAATGCACGAATTTCAGGGAGCACAGCGCACTGCTCCATTAGCAACTCCCGAGCATGACTCCATTCATGAAGGAGGACCATCTCTAGAAAATATAAATGAAGCAGTTAATTTCGAGGGTGAGGATGAAACACCTATATTAAATTACTCGGAGCTGGAGCCCAGTATCAATGAATACAGTTCTTCAGATCTCGACCATGAGACATATCTCAGTCTTAGTGAGGCTAGTGATTTGGCCCGTATTGCAAATTCTATGGATCAAATGACATCCGAGTTTGGTGAGCTTAATATTGATAACGATGAAATCCCTGGTAGTTACAGTGTTTGTGTACCTGATGTTGTCACTCCGCCGTGCAGCAGCCCCTCATCCCAAACACTTAGTGCCAGCGAAAATGAAGAGCCGCCGTGCGACGGAGATAGTATGCAAAGAAACGGTTCCTATGGCTCAGACTCTGATTCTGTGGATAGAGAAAATGCGCTTGCGTATCATGATGCCATTGCACAGGAACCGTCCCTGCCAAGTTGTGCTACTACGCCGGACATGCCCTCAACTTCCAGAACTGGAATGCATTGTAGCACCAGCTCTCTCAGCTTATTATCAACACCAGATAGTGTTCAGACTCCAGTTTCTCCTGGGTTGGTTGTCAGTCCAGCTAGTGATGACCTCAGCCCCGTAAGCCCTACAGATGAAACATCTGATGATGGTCCATCTCCCTTAAGGACTTCGCCATCTTCCGAAGAGAGGGATAGTGTACCTGCATCGCAGTCTAGTGTTCCAAATCATGTTTCATTCATTAGGCCAGATTCAGATTTATGGGCTCAAAGAAGAAATTCTCTAGGGTGAGTATTTTTCTCAATAGTAAGGTAAAGTGCCCTAAAGCCGACACTCAAAAAACAGTTCCTAAAGCTGACATCCTCAAATAAAAAAGCATTTAAAGTATTACTACTTTAAAAAGATTTAAGAAGCGATACCATTCAAAAAGAAAGAAAATTTCATTTTAAATTATTTTAGGGAGTTGGTAATACTTTAAATGCTTTTTTATTTGAGGGTGTCAGCTTTATGGCATTTTACCTTAATTTGTTGATTTTGCTCTAGGAAAAGTATCATCCACGCACGTGGAAAATCTTTTAAAGTTATGTATTTCGATTGTGATTGAAATTTGTCATGGAAATTCTTGATTTTCAGTGAAAAGTGCTCAAAAGTCAGGGAAGTTGAACTTTCGTCACGGATTTTAGGCTCCGGAACCTATAATATTCAGGGGTGTCGCTGACGCGCTATAGCGCGTAAAAGACGCTTGGTGCGCGAAAAGGACTCGATATTTAAAACCTCGCGCGTCCTAAAAGACGATCTATTTTTCTTTCATTACTTTCTGTCAAGTTTCTTAAAAGTAAACCAGAGTAGAATGGAAGTTATTTTTTCCTGAAAAGATTTCTAAGAAGTCCATTATCCACTGAGAACAAATTCCTAACAACCTTCCTTATCAGTATTTTCCTTCCAATCGCACCATGCACAATCGGCCCAATGGAACGTATTCCTCACAGGGGGCTCAATCTTTGTCCCCAGGGTAAAATCTCACTCTGGTAGCTTCTTACCTTACAACATGTCATATCTCCTCTATTCTTTTCAAAGCCCCTCCCTCACCCCTTTCATTACGCCAGGCACGCGTCAGTCGCCAACTCTCGAACGTCCGCGAGTGCTCTACACATGCTCTTTACTAGTTTTAAAACTATTGGAAGTGATTGTGCTCCAGTTATTTTTCTAAAGGTTTTCCAAATTTGGTACGATCTTGTTGACAATTATTGCTTCAGATAACCAGAGGAGAAATGTTTTAAGTGCAATTCTAAAATTATTTTATTCAGAGAAATTTGTTTATTTGACGATTTTTATTTCGATCACATTTTGAAAAATGCAATCTTTTTGCATCCGCTCTGGAAGTTGGAAGTTTTTCATTTTTTTATGCTTAGTAAGCTTTGTTAGAAGGCAAATAAATGAAATTAATAATTGTTTTCATTAAAATTTGATCACAAGGTGTTTAAAAAAATTGTGTTCTCGTTAAGAGGGCAAGCTTTAAAAAGTTAAGAAATTGAATGCTCAATCGGGGGTTTAATTTTATTTTGTTTCAATAAGCTTAAGTTTTCGCAAAAGAGATTCAAATAAAGAACGAAACTGATAAAAATTAATAATACATTGGTAGGGGTCTGAAAAGAAAAATTGGTGTTTATGCACACCTTGGCTGCTTTATTACTGCAATAATCACCTTAAATCAAGTCATTTATTTATCACCATGAGTTGATAGTGCATTTACAGGATATATTATCTAAAATTCATTTCAAAACATTGTTTCATTTAGCACACTTCTTTATTAAATATGTGAAATCTTTGAGTACGTTTTTCATTCTACAGATTAGGAATTTTGTTTATTCCATCTGGTAGTTATATACATAGTAGGCCACGGTAGCCTAGTGGCTAGAGCTTTAAACTTCCACCTGGAAGGTTGCGCGTTCAATACCTGTTGAAGACCCACCATGTACACTTGGGGATACATGCATGTAAAATCAGTGGACCCCACTACCTCGCCCCCTGCGCAAGCAATCTTAAGGCCTCAGCTAACAGGTAGGGGTCCGGTGGAGAAAAGTAGTTATATAATGGTTAGTACATAATATAGAATTTCGGTACCTGCTTTTATAAAAGAGAAAGGTTGTTTTTAGGGCTATATTAAGGAAATTTTTTTTTGTGCATTATGGTTACTGTATTTTTACAAACTGAAGCAATAGCAACATACGAAAATGCTTTGGCTACCCACAATTTTCAAGATAGGACTCACATTTTTTAAAATTGTGGGTCCTTGGGACCCAGTTCTCTGAGTACCCAACGACACCCCTGATATTAATTTATTAAAACACCATTTTTTCCCACTGTAAACAGTGCGACAATGCATTTCTTACACAAAAAAAAAAGTAATTTTTCCTTTTTTTTGTACCGAATCCAGTACATTACTAATTTACAGTGAGAAGTAAAATAATCATTGTGTGTAAATTTATTCCAAATTGTGTTCAGAAAATAGAAATCTTTTACCGGTAGATAGATAGGTTTTGTTTTTGGACTTAATTACTTCATAAGAGATTCATTTTTAAAGTTTGGAAAATTTTGAAAGGTCCGTTTTTCAGATATGAAATTTCATAAATATAACTCCAGCTTTCTTTCTAAATAGACCCTTGCGTTATTATTTTGAGTTATGTCATTACTGCAAGAAATTTAGCGTATGCTTTCACTCAAAGCGTAACATACTATTCAAGATTATAATTTTTATTCAATATTTTTTTTATTGAGCAAAATGAACATTTTTTTTTTATTTGACATTATTTTTATGGAGAAAATCAATCCATTTAGTGTGATATTCTCAAATATGAAAAGATTGTATGATACATTGGTGTGCTAAATTACAATTATTTTTCTTATGATAATGAATTACAAGAAAATTAAAATGCAAAAACTGCATGCATGTTTGTTGTAACTCAAAAGTATTCAAAAAGAATTGCGCTTAGTTTTTTAGCTCCAACAAATGCAATTTGATTTTTGTGAAAGATTGGTTTAGCTAACTGGGTTGAAAAGCATGTTTTTGTCGAGAAAACTGGCATGTAAGTCATGGAAAGTCACAGGCAATTGTCATGGAATTGAAAACTTGAAGGTGTAGCAGATACCCTGTCTAGGAAAATTTCACGTTTATGTGTATCATTGTCTGTAAGTAGAAACAATTCTCATATATGCTTTTGCATTCAGTAATAATGCAATTTCCTCAGTTATTTTATTTCTTCTTGTTTTTATTTAATCTTAAATTATGGTTGGAATAATTTAAACATTGATGTAAAATCAGTAGAACTTAACTGATCTCAGAAATACACATTTAAAAAAAAAAATTCTTAAATTTAGCTGAAATTTTTTACAAAAGTGATGGAAATTGAATAGGAAATTTAGTCATATGATCGGCACTAAATAACTTGATGACATAAAATCATTCTCGGGTTTTCAGTTGTTATTCAAAGTAAAATCAAGATATTTTTTTTAATCCGACTATTGAGCCTTTTTTAATTAAAAGCAATTCTTGTAGGATGCAAAATTGTTATAAAAGGTATCAACTGCTTTGTCAAGACCTCTAAAGATGAAAAGTGCTTAAAAAATAGTGGACCTTTGATACTGTGCAAATACAGCAGTGAGTTAAACTGGGAGTTGGACTTATGCATAAATGAAAAGGATAATAATCATGGGCCTATGGGTTTCAAGGGCCTGGTCAAAAGGCTTTGTGTATTTTCCTACCAGTATTTAATCACCTGCTTGTTGCAATTACAGTCGAGGGTCCAAACTCCGCTCAACTTGGGAGAAGTGGTTGTGCGGATTTCAGGCCACTTTAGTTAACTATATTAGAAAAAGTTCAACTTTCCCAGGTGTGAATTATACGCGAATAATGTGATATCTTTTTGTTTCCCCCCACCCTTAAGCATATTTAAGAACACTATTTTTTTTTTAACCAGAAGGCCTTATTTCGGAATTTTCCGAATTTGGGTCATTCTCAGATAATGGTAAATTTTAACTTTAAAAAAAAATAAATTTTTTTTTTGTTTCAATTCTAAATTTTTTTATGCCAAAACAATTATTCATGTCCACTTATCTGGAAAAAAATCCCAGCAGAGATCATTTGCTTTAATTACACCTTTAATTAATCAATTATATTTTATTGGGACATGGTAATGACAAATAGGAATTTGGTAATGACAGGTGATCCATGGAAATAACTAGGTATAATATAGGCTAAATAATTACACAAATAGTTAGGTATATTTGTGTAGAAGAATATGTGTTAAACTATATTAAATCATCTTCATTAGTTTATGTTTTAAAAATGCATTTACAATGAAAAGTTTAATTTCTTTTGGATTTCTAACAACTGTGAATGTCAAAGAAACAAATTACGTATTAATCCTCTAATAGTTAAAAAATATATAGTATTTTAAAGTTATTCTTACTGCCTTTATTTTTTTAACGTATTTTTTAACCCTTCATATTTAAAAAAAAGAAATTAAAACTTCTATTATTTCTAAAGATAAAAAAAAGCTTGAAAATACGTAACTTAAAGCAGTATGTTTGAAAATAAAATGCAACCGTATTTTATGAATTTAAATATTGAGTTCTTTATAAGAACTGAATTTCTGTAGGTTAATAAGTCATTAGAAGATTAGTGGAAGTATCTAGAAAATTTTTATAACAACAATAATAAATTTAAATAAAACTGCTTATTAGAATTCAAAATGGCTTTTGTTATTTCATTAAGATCACATTATATGTGAACAAATCAAAGCAAAAGTTTATAATACTTCAACTTAGTCTGCAGGATAAAATAAAGGCAATTTCCTCTCAGAATAATTAGGAATTTATTATTAAAGTCAAAAACTGTCATTACCATGTCCTTAGACATCATTACCATGGTGTTCTGAAGACATGGTAATGACATTTTTTAATGTTAGGCCTGCTTATGGCTAAACTATAGCAACTAAAATCAAATACTATATTTATCCTAAATGTAGTCCTAAAACTGTCTATAAATCATTCAAAAAATTTAACTTTAATCACTTTATATTTCAGTAACAATAGACATGGTAATGACACACAATAAAGACACTGGTTAAAATTTTGGTAAAAAAATAACAAAATGAAATGGTTGTTATTTATTTGAACCAAAGATGAATTGTCTGTCAGTAAGAGCATGCTGTCCTGTATTGCTAATAGTTTGATAGTGTAAAAAGTGGCATCAGGTAGTGAGCTAGGGAAAAATAACTTCCACACCATGGTAATGACAATTACTTCTAGGGACAAATGTTAAGGGAGAAAAAGGAATATAATTTTCCCCCTTTATGTGAAAAGATCCAAATATGTTTAAAGTAGAGAAATTAAATATACCTAGTTGGTTGTTGTCTATGTTTTTAAAGCTTTCCAATTTTTGCAGTAGAGATTCAAATTATAAAGTTCGCAGATAGGGACATGCCATGGTAATGACATTTACAACTTTAAAAATTTTTAAAACATTCAAATTTACCTTTTTTTAATATTTAAACTAGTGCACAAAATAGGGTTTGAATAGAAGTGTGTGTAAAAATTTTAAAATTCATGGTGGACTTAAATCAATTAGTATTTTTAAGCCAAGGACATGAAATTTACCATTACCAGAGAAAGACCCATTTCGGAGCCCGACCCGAAATGGCGGATTTACAGAACCAAAAATGGCGGATTTACGTAAACATCAATGTTGATATGCACGTTTTACTTCAAATTGCACTGTTTAATCAAAGTTTTGATAAATAAGTAACTTTTTTTTTTTTTTGAAAAGGAAATATAAGTAAATTTATGTGTTAATATATTTTGCCAAACAAAAAAATAACTTAGGTATTCATGGATTTTAGTAAAGCACTCCAAATGACAACACGCAATTCAGCAAAAATAAACCATACCCACATGGTAGTTCACCATTTCAGTATCACCTGCAATTGCATGAAAAAGAAAATAGGAGCTGCATCAAATCTAAAAAAATATTAACAGAGAAGTCAAATCAAAACGCCAGCCATTTGTACAGATTACAAAGTTACTGGGCGCCATTTATGCCACAGAGAGGCAAATAGAGCAAGTTCCTTTATCCTTCTTTCTCTTTTTTTTAAGGGAATAAAACTTGAAAAACAAACTTTTAAGTACTTAAGTAAAATAATAATTAATTTTTTTATAGGGAAAAGATATTTAAATGAGCTCAAGAAATAAATTTTCATCTTTCAACATAGTAGGTTTTTCTGATTTTATCTTGGTTTCCTGAGTTTAGTTTAAGTAAATAAAAAACATATCTATAATATTGCTTCTATTTGAATCAAAAGTTACTGGTATTTATTAAGTTAACAGCTTCTTAGATTAATATTTTTCTGAATTAGCAAAAAAAAAATCGGAAATTCTCGGGAAAAGTGCCGAATTTTACAATTTTCTGAATTGGGATTTTGAATTTACGGTTCGGTACTGTAATAACATTGTTAGTATCTTTTTACTCCATTGTTGAGGATTTAACATGCCTAAGTTCGTCGTCGGCAGATTGTGGCCCAAAAATATATTAGCTTACGTTTGCAAAAATGACTTTTCTGCAAAACCAGTTTGGGACAAAATCAACGCGAACTTCAGGTCTGCGGATTTGTGGCGCTCGACTGTATTTATGCATTTGAAGTATGTGTAAATATTTCAAAGAGCAATGAAAATATTATAATGAAAAATTCTTTCCTTCCATAAAACATAAACTGAACACGAGTATGAACCAGGAATAAATAGTTGGAATTATCCTAAAAATAAAAGGAACTTAAAAAATAAAATTCTGCATTCAGTCTCTTGAGGATTGAAATTTCTTTTTTTTTTTTTGTACTAAACTAGTGCATAATCACGTCTCTGTCAGGACAGAGTAAAAAAAATCACTTAAAATTACCCCTTCCCCTAATAGATTACCTATAATTATATTGCAAAAAGATATAATTGTCATGCATATCTTTTTCAGAAACTTTCAAATCTATTTTGGATGTCTCTACCCCCTTGTAGGGACGTTACTGATTTCTATTTGCCTTCTTTTAAAAAAGTTTTATAAGAAATTCTCACAGCATAGAAAGCACTTTGCACTCTACTCAGTTTGTACTTGAAAATTAACTGTCTATATCGGCTCTATAGGAATTTTTTTTTTTTAGTTATATTTTTTATTTATAGCAATTTCTTTTATATTGTAATATTTGATAAGGAACAGTTATATCTTTTAGAAAAATGAGGAAAGTGCACAGAACTTTTATAATGGTGCTTGAACATATCGATGTTGATCCTCTGTATGGTCAGCAGGGGTTGATCTAGCATTTTTAACAGGATCCAGTTTTTGTGAATTTTAAAAAGATTTTTGTAAAAACTCAAAATTTTAACATACAGTTATTAAAAAATTTTATTCCTTTTGCCACTTGTCCATAGATAGATTTCACTTAACGTGGACCAGTTAAGATTAAATTTTGTGGAATGATACCATACGAACATCATGCAAAAAACAAACTATGGTAAAACAATATTTAAAAATTTATTTGCGTAGCAAAGTAACATAATATTTGTATTTATTATAACTTACGGGCTTTAACAAATTTATTTCTACATTTTAAAAAGTATTTCCATTCATAACTCGATTTCTACTTTCTAATTCTTTGGTGTGGCAATGCCATAGTTTATTTATATCAAGCAGTCATTTTTATGACCACATCACTGTGAAAATTTTGCGTTTAGTTGTCACCATTTTTGGTGTTACGGAAGACGATTTTTGGTGTTCAGTTGGTGTAAAGTTGAAAATTATTCATTTTTGATGTACTTTAAATTTTTTTTATGTAGTTTTCTAAAAAAATATAGACAGTACAACGTTTCTTAGCACATGACATTTGTTTACTCCGTTACTTATCAAAATGTCATTACGATTGCTCATTTCTATGAAAACAGGATAAATGAGCAATCATAATGAGATTAATTCTGGTACGTAAATGCGTTAACAAACATCATATGTTAAAAAATCATTCTGCTGTCTATTTTTTTAGACACACTTAAAAGAATTTAAAATACATCAAAAAATGAATAATTTTCAACTTTACACCAACAATAGTGGCAACTAAAGCAAAATTTTCATAGTGTAGCAATCTTTTCTTAAATCTTTAGAATCTTAAAACGTTTTTCTGTTTTATTGTTGAGCTTATACCCTGTAGATGTTCTATGAGGAATCGGCTAGTTAGAAATAATTCTTTAAAAGGCACAGTTTGGTAGATTAGAATTTTGTGAAAGGTCCATTTTGACTGACTAGAATTTTGTGAATTCAATAATGAACCTAAATTTCCTCTGGTGCGACCCCTGGTCAGGTCAATTTAGACAGATTCTTTTGTATTACTTTAAATATTAGGAAAAATTATTTTATAATGTATGCCGATGCAGGTGTCTTCTTTAATGATAATGTAATAAATCCATAGATATTTAAAAATTTTAATGAATTGTGAAAGTTTTCTTTTCCATTTGTTATTTTGTGTTTAAAATGTATTGTATGGTGACTAATTTTGCTATTTCATGTGTGAGGAAAATTTTTTAAATACTGTGATTGAAAAGGGAATCTTTAGCTAAATAAATAATTTTTTTTATAGGAATTTTGCATCTAGGCCTCTTTTATGTACTGGTCGAGATCAATTTCAAGTTTCAACTTTGCAACATTTTCCTACTACACGTTTGCCTTCTATTCCAGAAAGAACAATTAGGTACCAAAGGGTTGATTTAGAAGATCCATTACCTCCACGTATGTACAAAGTCTTCTTTTTCTAAGTACTTTAATTTTTTAATATCATAAACTAAAGGTAGGAAACTGAAAATATGTATGTATCAGCAAATTATTTATATTGTTTAAATTACTATAAAATTCATGCAAGCTGGTGATTTTATAATGGAGAGCAAAATTTAAATTACCTTCAGTTATTTGGCAGACTGTGGGCTTAACAGGCCTGTCACTGTATTTCTCGTGTCTGACATATTTTCTAAAGGCAGAATTGTATATTTCTGGAGTGTACGTATGTGTGAATGCGTCGATTATTAGGTAAATAAGAAAGACCATAGTAAATGGTGGTTTTTAGTACATGTCCCCTAGACCTATTTTTTCCAACATATCTTGGGTTTTTAAGTTTTTCAAAAACATTGGTTTTACAAATTTATTTAGTTTATCATTCTCATTGAATAAAAAATATATTGAAAATGCTGTCATTAAATTATGTATAGATTTATCAATCCAAAACAAATAACTTCTAGAGACAATCTGTTTAAATACAATATCTTTAAAAATGAAAAGGTTATGTATGATATTGGTGTACTAAAATGCCATCTTTTCTTATACAAATGAATTACAAAGAAAAATTTTCAAAAATAGTATTTGCTTTAGTGATTTGTTTTAACATAAAATGATTGAAAAACAATCGTACTTAGCTTAATGGAGTTCATTGCAATTTGATTTTTGCAAAATAACTAATTTAGGTTATTGAGTTGAAAAGTTAGTTTTGTCATGAAAACTGCCGTGGAAGTCATGGAAAGTTATAGTCACAGGGTTCACACTGGGGAAAAATACAAGGTGGGATTTCCCACCTTGACCAAAATTTTAAGTGGGATTTTTAAAAATTAAGCATAAACAATTTTTTTTTTTTTTTTGCGTGGGATTTCAAAACATATTGCGGGAATCGCGCGGCTTAGCGCGAACCCTGAGTCAAAAGTCGTGGAAGGTCGTGGAATTGAAAACTTTTAGTGTGATAGATACTTTGAAACGTTTAATGTCGGCTTCTTAATTGTTGAGTGAGTTTGTTGAATTATGTATCAAAAGCTGTATTCAATTTTCATCATTAATAGTAAACTCTAGTAACGAAATTCATCATACCATGAATTTTTGTCTTGTTAAAAAGGCAGGAATGGAAATCAAGATGGCCAGACATGAAGTTCCAAACATAATATTTTCCGGGCTTATAGGCCGGTGTCCAACCAAGATGTTTCTGGCTGATGTTTCGCCTGACATGTTTCAGGCTTCTTCAAAGTGAAAATGAGGTCTGGGCTTTATATATCAAGCGTCACATGTGATCGAACCTCATTCATTGGATAAGCCACTAATCTCAGGCTTGCTGGGACTGATTCTGATTGGTTCCTCATCTTTGTTCTTGGCATTGATTGGTGCTTTTTGAAGCAGTGGAACCCATAGCTTGTTTACTTTCAAAATTTCTTCTTTTCTATTTATGTTGTGAGGACCAGACCTCTGCCTTGCCTTCATTTTCAGTCTGAAGAGGCCTGAAACATGTCAGGCGAAACATAAGCCAGAAACATCTTGGTTGGACACCGGCCGTGAAAGCATAAGTTCCTATAGACATGAAGTATTATAAAATTTAATCTTTATTTTTAGATTGGGAAGCACGAATTGACAGCCATGGTCGTATTTTTTATATTGATCATTTGAATCGCACTACAACATGGACGAGACCTACAGCTTCACAACAGCTTACTCTTGGAACAGCTAGTGAATTACAACGCCAACAACTAGACCGCAGGTAAGACATCTTTTTCTAATCTGTTTTAATATGTTATTATTTGGATAGTATGTTTTATATCTTATTCTTTATAGGTAGCAAACAATATGAAATTTTATAAATAAAATTCTTAAATTTGCAATTTAGGTATAAAATATTTCCATGTTTTAAGACGGAATAAATATTGAATCTAAAATTGTGGGATTATCGATGTCTACAGGTCATGAAAGTCATTAAATTTTGTACTTTGCACAAGTTCATGTCCCCTCCTATCTCCTGGCCCCCTTTTGGCCCTCCAAAATTTTATGAAAGCAGATGAATTTAGTGCACTTAGTTCATTAGTTTTCCTAAATCTACAGAGCATCGTGAAAGGTGTTTCATTTTGTACATTTTGATACCTTGGTTTTTGGATTTGCAGAACAAGCATATTTCATTGAGAGTTGAAAATGTTCTTGACTGTGGTATTTTTCTTGGCTCACTTCCGATTCCAGTCTCATTATTGTTTGCGTAAATAACAGTTATAACTAGTGATGGTACAATGCGCAGTTTGGCCGAAGTGCCAAATACCGAAGCTTTGACTGCTGTACGCATTGAACTTTAAGATTGAATACACAATAAATTTATATAATATCATATTATACTTCATATCTTTCAATATTCTCAGTTTCAAACAACAGTTTCAGATTACTGTTTATTTTTTTAATTAATACCACCAATTAAAGCATTTATTTTTCTTAGCACTGGCAGTACTAGAAAAGCAGATAATTTTCATTTTGTAATGCAAATATGAAGCATTTTTTGTAATACAGTCGACGCTCGATATAACGACCATCTGCGTCCCACAGAAAAAGGTCTTTATAACGAGTGGTCGCTATAAGAGGTAGAATTTCGTAAAAAAAAGTTACATGCATCATGCATGTTCAGTATTTCCATTAAAATTGGCAATTTTTAAAAGATTCCAACTAAATGCTCAAATTATTTTTTATCATTGGAATTTTTAAAAAATTATCATTGTAAAGTATTATAACAAAATATTAAACAGATTTGAAAGTAGAAAAAAATGTGGGAGTGGGGGGGAGGGGGAGTACATACACATTTCTGAAAGCAGAACTTCTGAGCCGACATGACAGCTGGCACGGACTGCATAACTCCTGTTATTTTGGAGAATCGACCCTTGGCAAAATGACAAGCTACCAATACATCTGTCAACCCCTTTTCCTAAGAAATCCGGAAATTCCAGGTTTCCTTCCCCTCTATTCAAATTCCAGGTTTCCTTCCCCTCTATTCTTTCTGTACTGTGATGATTGGTAATCCTCCCATCAAAGTGGGACTGAATACTGATGACTCTGTAAACTATAATCAAGGTCATTTTAGGTTACCAATTTGGAAACATGCCCTATCTGGAAAAATACCAGAAATAGTGTCCGCTGAATGTGGTCGCTGTATTAGATTAGACGATTCAAAACGGTAGTTATACTGAAAGCGAAGTAACATAGAGTTCATAGGGATAAAGTCGGGACTTTTACCACTGTGCGTTGTAATGGAATAGTCTTTATAATGTGTGGTCATTATAACAGGCGTCGACTGTATTAAAAGCATGTTCTGCAATTAAATTGATGTTTATAATAGCCAACTGTTATGATCAAAGTGTTACTCGGGGAATAATCTAATTAGAAATTATCTACTATTTATAATTATATCTATAATATTATAATAGATATCTATACATTGAATTTAGAGTTAATTTGTAAACGTGATATGCATCCATCCTTTTTTTACGAGCAATTTTAACTAACTTTAGTATTTATATTTAGTAAAAAACTTAGTATGTTTTATTTTAGAATTTTTTTCTTTTTTTTCGGAAAAATTAGGCTTTTCCTTGAAAGAAACAAATCAAAATCTTATACCTTTCACTTTTCCTTCCTATTCTTATACCAATGTTCATTTTACATAATACAAATTCTAACCTAACCCTTTTTCTTTTAGTATCTATGGTAGATATGTACTGAAAGGACAATGTTATCTTTTATGATTTAAAGTACTTACTACTTATTGTATAAGTTATTTAATAATTCCATTGAATTTTTTAATATCAGTTTCAGTTTGCCTTTTTTAAAATTCTTAACAGTGAAAAAAAAACCCACATTCATTCTTTAGTTTGCTTCAAAAAGGAGGGAGGATAAAACTGTTCTGATATTCATATAATTATTTATATAAATATTACCTAGATATAATCTAATGTAACTCATTTATTTCTTATCAACTTTCAAAATAAATAAAATATATTATTAATTATTGAGTGGTTTGTGGTCACAAGGGAACACAAAGCTTTTATACACCCCATACGCACACACACTTTTAAGTTAAATATAAATTTCTGCTATATTTTATTATAAAGTATATACAAGTGCATAACTTAGAAGACAATATACTATATGATAATACTTTTGTAAAAAGAATATTCAAATTGTTATAGGCCGAATCAAAGCTAATTAATCAGCCATTGCAAAGTTTCGATAAAGCTTTGTTCCATTTTTAGTTATAACAATAGCATAGAAACTGTTCAGGACATTTTTCTATACCATCATGAAAATGAACTATTAGTTTTTCACGATTTAAAGTCGCCAGCTTAATTTGAAAACAAGAAATAACACCAAAGAATTCTGTCTCGGAAAAAAAAGAAATAGGGATGTTCACTTCTGGAAAGTTAGGTGACATTTTTACCACCTAAATGCAATTTTGGGTTGTAAATAGCCTGTCAAACTTGATTCTGACATTGATGTTTAATTTTCTTTTTCCAATATTTTTAACTATAAAATTTCAATTTATTCAATATTTCATGATTAAGTTAATGCATAATTTTTTTCTAAACTTTTTATGCTTTTTAATCTAATGTAATTGCTTTAGTTTTTTATATTAACATAGTTAAAACTTAATGTATAAATTGAATCTGCATTTGCTTTTTGAAATTTGCTTACTGTAAAAATTGTTGTACAAAGTTTGATTTGACATATAATTGAAATGAAAATATTCTGCAGAATGAAGTTAAAATTAGATCTGTTCATATTAGATCTGTGTATTAAAAGTTATTTTTGATAAATATAAATTTCAATGCAACCAGAACCAAATACCAATACTTTAATGTTGTGATTTTTTACAGTGAGATAACAAAAAGCTAAATCTGTTTGTAAATATACCTAGCTGAACTAAAAACATAAGTCCAGGGGTTTACATTAATCAATGAGAAATATACTTAAATAAAGATATAATTTTAGAAGAAGAATTTTCTTAAATAAATGAAAAGGTTTTCTATAAAAACTCATTTATGGCTTCTTCCACCCCCCCCCCCCCCCATTTTTTACCTCACTTGAGCTTTTGTATGACTAGGATGAAGGCAAGTCCTTGCTGGCTAATCAAACATTTTGTTAAATTCTTAGGTACCAGAGCATAAGAAGAACTATAACATCTCGTGCTCATGAGGAAAATGCAGCTAGTGTTACTCCTGCCTCTACTTCAACAACAGTGCCTTCTTCATCTAGCCCAGAGAACCAAAGAATATTGTTATTGCGGTCACCCGCTGTCCGTTTTTTGACACGTCCAGACTTCTTAAATGTTCTTCATATGAATGATGTAAGTTTTAACCCATTTCCTCTGCATCCGTGTTAAATTATCCATTGTCGATTTCTAAATTTTTCCACTTCATTTTGTTAAAATCAAATTTCTAAGTGAAGCTTCTACTTAAAAACTACAGTCGAACCTTGTTTATGCAAAGTCGAGGGGGACACCAAAATTTTTCGTGTTGACCGAATTTCATGTTAAATGATGGTTGCAGGATTTTGAATTTAGTAAAAATGTTTGTTTCTTATAATACAGAAAATGTTGGAACCAAAAGCATATTTATACAAAAATGTACATACACACACACACACACACATACGAATTTATATTTTTACTAAATAAGTAATGACCAGGTATTTAATAACTTACTGCTATTTTTATTTCAGAAATTTATCTTATTGTTGTGCATTTTGTCAAAATGATTGGTTTTAACTTGCGATGAAATGATGCAGTAGTTTTTGAAAGCTCTGAACAGTTTTTAGAATTTAAAAGATAGGTGTACTTTCATGCTGTGCATGAGGAGTAAACATTATAGTTTGGCTCATCATTTAGGGGATCAAGAAGAGCAATTCATACCCCCCTCCCCCCGCCCCTAGTTTTGAGAAGCATGTATTTATACATGTGGTGCATGTATTTTGTCTTTCTCTTGTAATCTATTGAGTTCACACCCTTGCCACCCTTTTCCTTGAAAACTTTGAGATTAGTGTTCAGAATTGATCTACTAATGTAGTTTTTTATTTTATTATTATTTTATTTCTTTATTTTATTAAATCAAATATTCTTTTATGCAGGCAAATTTATTTTTCTTCTTGTCATTATTATTTTTCAAAAAGCTAATAGATAGATACTTAATTTTCAAAATTTTTGAACTTCAGAAATAAGCTCTTACTGGCATGTATTTCTCCAAGCCTTTTTATATCTAAATGCAACGATGTACATTAATCTTGTCATTTTAATTCTTTAGGAAGCTTTAGCAGTCTACAATAGAAGTTCTTCATTGAAGCATATGATAACAAAAATAAGAAGAGATCCTTCTGGATTTGAAAGGTATAATTGCAATTTCTTGTGGTTAAATTTTATACATATGTCAACAAAATTTCCAGAAAAAAAATCTTGCACATTGATAAGTTTATTTTTCAACATGCAAACGAATAATGAGCGTGGGAATAAATTAAAAATTGAAGGTCATTATTTGTATTTAATGTGAGGAACTACCAATAAAATTAAAAGAAAATATTTGATACAAATTCATATATTTTTTTAACCAATCATTTAAGGCGATACTAAGCCAATAGTCCTTTATTATTACTATTTATTACATTGTAGTGTAAGGAGTTACGGGCTGTATTGAAGTTGATGTTCAAGATTTCTATTTAAGTGCATTTTCTTATGCAAAAATGGGATTTGTAAAATTTCTGATGTCCAAATACAAATCAAATGGTCTCTGCTGAAAATAGGATTTTAATCTACTCATCATCAAGATACCCTGTGTCATTATTCATATCTAAACGGAACTCATATAATCAGGTTATTAAAAAAAAAAACACCATGTCAAGATCAAATTTTTGTAAGCACAGGGTCTATCCTAAGGTGGCCATACATACATCCAGGATTTTCAGGGACCGTCCTCAAATTCCTATATTTTTAATATTTGATTTTTTTTATTGCTTTTTATTTAATTGCTTTGTCTCCAAAAATAGTTTTAACTACTTGGGATTGCTAAAAGTCCCTAAATTTAAAGTTTGTATTTTTCTCTCTCCAAATTGCTGTTCTTCTAAACACCTTTCCAACTTTTTGTTTTTACTCAAAAATGAAAAAAAAAAAAAAAAAAAACAAGTTGTTTATCATGCATATCACAGAAATGGATTGATGCTGATTATGTAGAGCCATGGTACCCTAGTGTGTAGGGCCATGGTACCCCCCCCCCCCCCCCATCAGACTTTGAACGAGAAGGTTTGAGATTCGAAACCCGACCCGTTGACGATCCACCATGTACATTCGGGGTTGCATGCATGTAAAATCCATGGACCCTGGAGTTCCGAGACAGTTTTTATTATCCTGAACTTTACTGATACTAGTACATAACCTCAATTTTTCATCTGCCACAACTTAGGTAACCATTTCACATTACCCTTAGAACTATTTTTATTGATTAATGTTTTGATTCTTTCTGTGGAAGATTTAATAGATGCTAGGGTTTATTCTTTTTTTTTTTTTTTCCCTTTCAAACTTTCGAGAAGTAATGCAACCTATGGTTTAATGCTTGTTCTAATTCTTTTACAATTGAGCCACTTAAAAGCAAAGGATTGTAGGTGACAAAATGTAAATTTTCGATCTGATTCGTATAAATGATATGAGAAATGCCTCTTTGTTTTTGTGGCTAGAGGTGTTAGTGATGATCCTAACAGATGCTGTTATCCAGCATAGTTTAGAAGAAGGAATACATTAAAGCTCTCACTCATTCAAACTTTGGCCCCTTTTAACTAAAAAGTCCTTCCTTTGTCACCTACATCCCTTTGCATCTCGCTGCATCAATATCCTTACGTTATTTTAATTTTGAATAGGTATCAGCATAACAGGGATTTAGTAAGTCTTCTGAATAAATTTGCTGATACTGCTCGTGATTTACCCAGAGGTTGGGAAACAAAATTGGATAGAGCTGGTAAAGTGAGTATATACGTTATTGTAAACCATATTCGTTTTCTCAACTTAATCTAAAAATGCATGATAAGTCTTCCCACATTTGAAAAGAAGGAAGAATGAAAAACTATTAATATTTATTTAATTATTTATTTGTTTACTTAATCTGTTAAAGTATTTTCTGCACTGATTTTGTGTTTTTAATAAAAAATTTTATTATTCCATAAGTTATTTCCATATTTATTAACTTTATTCCACTTTTCCGCATCCTAGTTTTTATACTCTCTACATAGCAGGGCCATACACTACCATAAGAGGGATGAACACAACTAGGGGATGAACTCTTTTGAAATTTTATGCTTTACAATGTTTATTTTTGAGCTTGAACATACGTTATGACTGCATATAATTGTCGTGATGCATCACCATTATTTGGTGGAAAGGCCAAATGTGGCTAAATTTTTAGTAAACCCCCTTTAATTTTTGCACCACAATCTATTTTCCCCCCATTATAACTTGAACCAAAAGATTTGTCGCGAATCGTATAGTGGCATGTGCTTCCGCAAAAACTCCAGGACGTTTCATCCGTCTGGATGCACTGTGAAACCTTGAACAAAATAAAAGAAAAAGAACTTACCCCATCACAGCTTAATCATTGGAAAAAATCGAAATCCACACCTCATTTAGAAAAAATACAAAGGAATTTTTATTGGCCAGGCATTCTTACTAAATTTTGTGGAGATCTCCGTACAAGAAACTTAATCACATCATGTGAACAGAGTGTAGTTACAACTGCAAAAATTTATAATCCTGAGACATCAATGAACTAAAAAAGCACGTTTTAAAATTAACCTGAAGATGTCCGGAGATAGGTTGGCTAACATTTAACTCAAAAAAAAAACACTTCCTAGCCTTGCACCATGGCCTCAGTGGAACGCTCTTGCATGACGGTGGAGATTAAACAATGCTGCTGGACTTAAGACAGATCAGGCTCACGGCAGGATGGCGGAGATGTCTCTCGTGAACATTTCAGGCAGCACGTGTTCACTTAACTCCTCGAATAAAAACTCCCTTGAATTCTCACAAACACATTTTACTCTAAAAATACGGAATTCTTTATGGACATCTTGGATCGACCACCCGGCCTGTTGTTATTATTTCTCAGACCATTACTCCTTGCCTAAGGATGTATCCGGATTGAGATCCGGTCCTGCTGCGAAGTTATCCATCTCCATTGAGAATGGTCGCTATGGGCCTCTACCGCCAAGAGATGCGTGCACCTCCAATCGACACTACAGCACCACTGTCTTCGAAAATTTCTCTTCACACGTGCACAAGTTTCCACCTTCGGTGTATTGAAAACGCGATATCCATCCGCCGTGAATCCAAGCAGCCAATCAGAACAGAGCACAATGAAACAACATCATGACGTCACGCTTCCAGCTCTCGCAGGGAAAGAGACAAAAAATGGCCGCCAAAACATGCACTAGCGGGAAGAATACAAAAACGCTCGATGCATTAATAATGAACGCGCTTACACCCGTTTAAAATAAAAATACCCCCATTTAAAAAACAACACATCCAACCGATATTTTACAATTAAATCCCCTGTAAAATAAATAAAAACCCAAACTTAATATTTTCACAAAATAAATAACAGCTATCCCAAATTTCTTGAAAACAGAAATAATAAATTCCCCTCATTAAAAAAATGAATGAAATATGTGATATACAATATCACAATAATTTTGAAACTAGCCTTAGTATTCAATACTAAAAGAAAAGAGGGAGAAGTAGATGTAACAAAACATGTCCTGCAGAAAAGTGGCATAGAAGGAAATTGGTTGTGTTTCTATATTCCCCCCCCCCCCCCCCATTCATAAACATTTTCAGATAAATTTTGAGAATAATTAGGATGAGTGAACCAGTGATTGATACCTTTAGAGGGGTTTGATTTTAAATAGGGATTGTTCTTAATTGTCACACTTTATTTTCAATACGTTTGACCCCTTTCCTCCCCTTGGTCACAAAATGTTATACTTCAACACTCCATTATCTCTCTTTGTCACATGTTAGTTTTATATTACTTAAGCATTTGTACTTGCACTGTTGCAGCTCAAAAACAGAGCAATACATTATGGGTCACATCTCTTAACTTAATTATTGAACTTTTAATGACATTTGAGTGCATAATAATGATAATATGCCCAGGGTACATACAGGATTTTTAACAAGGTCCTATTTTTGGGCATTTTAAAAAGATTTTTGTAAAAAATCAAATAATTTTGTGTAAATTCAAAATTTAAACATATAATACAAAATTTTATTAGTATTTGCCCCATACTTAATAAATAATTCTATGAAAAATGCGATTTGGGAGTTTGGGATTTTGTGAAGGGTCTGTTTTGAATGACTGGAATTTTGTGAAGGGTCTGTTTTGATCAATTGGAATTTTGTGAAGAGGCCAAAAACGGACAGGAATTTCCTCTGGCTGTTATGTACTTAATTTGCATAGAATGAGATTAAGGCTTTCAACAACTTAGGTAATTAATGTATAATAGTAAAAAATATTAATTGTTTGAATTCTGAAAATAATGACTCTCGATGTTTTATCTTAATAGTGTAAATGTCAAAGAAGATTTCGTTTTAAACTTTTAACAAGAAGTAAATTTAGACCTTAATCGGCATCGGTGTTTTCGATACAAAATGACATCAATGAAACTTTAATCAAATTATGAAAATCAAAAAAAAATTTTTAAATAAATAATTTGCTGATTTTAATTCTTTTTATAGAAATCAAAACGTGTGATGTCACATTTCTTCTTACTCCCTTCCGTCACCCTATGAAACGTCCCATCATTTATGAATGACCTCATAGTTTAGCTATCAGAAATTACATTTACATATTTTTAAATTAATATACATATGTCTTAAAAGACATTCAGGATCATATCTATGTTGTTAAAGTTTATCCATTTGGTTAAAAAAAAGAACGATTTTTTTAATACCCGCTCCAGTAATTGAGTATGCCCATTTTTAATTTTACCAGTAATTGACCAGACACTCTATGCTCCATCCAGTACTTGACACGCTGTATTCAAGTTCCAATATGTAAGGTATTTGCTTAGTGTAAACTTAATACTGCATATAAAAGATTTCTTCTATAACTTGTAAATCTAGAACAAATTTATTTTAAACATTGTTTTATCATACAATCTCTAAAGACGTTTAAAAAGCTAAAACTGCATCGCAGAAAAAATACTTTTATGTGTCGGTAATTAGCATAGCTGTTCCAGTAATTGACACCGTCCTCTTAAACAGATGTTAATTGCTGAAAAAAGTGAGTTAAAAAAAATATGAACTGATACAAATTTAATTTAAACATGCAAAACCCCTTAAATTTTGCGCATTTAAATTTAATAGCAAAGAATATAGATCAAACCACCAGTGATTGAAATCCTATGCCAATCACTGGTACATAGTCTGATAAATGATCCAGTAAGTGACATAGCTTATTAATTTATAAAAGTATGAACAAGCACTTGAATTTCCATTTCAGTAGTAAAATATATCTAATAGATTTAAAATTGTAGCTATTTAGGAATATTGCTGAAATTAAGATGTAATAAGATTAAAGCCTTGGTTCAAGGTTCACCTTAATTCTCTAAGCAAGCTGAACATAAAGAGTGGCTGTTTCTCACTTCACATGTTTCACTTACATTTTTGTGATAGAAATACCATCTAGGGAACAGTATAGTAATCAAAAATAAATCAGTAAGTTCATGAAATAAATATAGACAGGCAGCATTTACATACTGGTTTATTGTTCCTCCTATTAATTATTTTAGGGAAATGTATCAATCACTGGAGCATGGCAATCATTGGTGCACTCACCCTATGCCATTTAAAGAAAAAAAAAATGAGGGAATAAAATAGGGTCAGTTGGGGTAATTGTAAACATGGGGTAATTGTAAACAAGCTTCATAACTACACTTGTGGTGGTTTTGAAAACTTAACTGCTTGTGAGTGATAAACTGGCAGCATAGGGAATACATTGAAACAGTTTCGTAAGTTTCGAAACAACTGTGGAGGCGTAACTATTGTTTGAAAATCTCACAGTGAAAAAAGTTGTTTAACAAAATTTAGTGATCTTACATTTTCCTCTCCATCTCATTTACAAAAGCGATGTAAGTGGTTTCAATTAGAGATGTAACGAATAGTGATTTGGCCGAATACCGAATATTCGGCCGTTTCTTCCAGGCCAAATCCGAATATTTGGCCATTTCTTCTAGGCCGAAGCCGAATATTCGGCCAATGTCTTAGGCCGAATACCGAATATTCAGAAGCCGAATATTAAAATTTCTAGAAAATCATTGTAATAGAAATAATTTGTCAAATTTAAAAGTATACACAAAGGCCAATTCCATACATAAATTTATAATGTATGATTTAATTCTGTTTTCTAAGATTCTAAAACTATCTTAAATTAATGTGTTTTCTGTATTATTTTTGATGCAATAAAACTGAGAATTTCACCTCCAAGTGGAATAGAAATGACAGGTTTTAATGTAAGCATTATCAGTATTTTACTAATTATTTAATTCAGATTAACCCTACGCACTCGAGCGGCACCGATTAACTAATGATATTGTGTAATATTTATCAAAGTTTGCTGTGACATATAAATGAATAAACTGGTGAAATTTTATTATTTGTAAACGTTTGTTTGTTTATAAATGTTTTTGAAACACTTGTAAAGTGTTTGCTGAATTAAGCCGAAATCGTCTCGAGTTGCTGGTTCGCGCAAGCGAAAAAGGCCTCGAATGTAAAGGTTAAATGTAAAGTATTGCTCTGTGAACTTTTTACCTTGCTCAAAATAGTTTTATGCAGGTATTTTAAAAGTTATAAAAGAATATTTTTAGTTTATGGAGTTCTTTTTTACATACCTATTTTAAAAAGATCTATTGAAATAAACTGGAATATACTTTTACTTTCTGAAACCCCAAGAACTTATGCTATCTTAATATTCATGATACATTCAAGGCACATTCCTCTCTTACCAAATATTATCAATAAATCAGTCTACCAAAACAAAGTCTGACTTCCACTTTGTTAATAATAACAAAATAAAAGTCTCAATCATAATTAACTATTGCCAGCATTTGGAAGCAAGCACCAAGTACAAAATACAATATTACAACTTTAAAATCTATTTTTGTTCAGTCAAACCTAAAAACAATGTTTAAAAAAGTAGCTTTTCCTAAGTTATTTTTATTTATTAAAACTATATACCCTCAATGTGTTCTTTTGCAATAACTATAATACAGTCTTAAATGTTTAAATCTACTAATTTCTTTATTTTTTTGCATTTCTACTGTAGCAGAATTATTCGGCCGAATAGTCCATCAATATTTGGCCAGGCCGAATTTCATCTTACCTATTCGGCCAGTGTTATGAATTGACTATTCGGCCAGCCGAATACCGAATAGTGGCCGAATATTCGTTACATCCCTAGTTTCAACCATTTTTATTTGTCATATAGAATGCTGCTAAAAACATTTAGTTATGAATTTAATCCTCCCTGTTATTTTTCATGTGCAAGTTAGGTGTTTACAATTACCCCGTATATTTCCTACTCTGTGGTAATTGTAAACACTTAAATTTATCCTATTTCCAATAGTTTGGGGGGACAATAAGTGTTATATTTTGATGTAAATTGCACTTTTGTCTCTATTTTACATAACTGTTGTTGTTGTTGCTAATGCCACTTGGAAATCCAAGCCCCCCTTGCAGGGCGACCATAAATTAAGGAAGCTCCTACTGATTATTAATGAGCTCCGCTAGAATGAAGTACATTTGGCTCAGAGGGGCTTAATGATTTTGAACCAGATCCCAGATGACAGATCGTCACCTAGGATGGTCCTTCAGCGGAAATTATTTCTAACTTGGAGGACATTTGAAACGACGATGTATTTTACGTGCACAGCTCCCTTTAGCGCACTCGGGCTCAGAGTAATCAGTCGCGGGAGGTGGTCACCCTCCCAAGCTTTGACCACAGCCAGTTGTACTTCACTTTCGGTGTTCTGTGGGATCCAAGCTTAACCGATTGATTCCACTGCGGAACAAATTTTACATAAATTTGTGGCATTGCTTGATTTTTTGCAAGGTATTTCTCGTTAAATGATCTCAGCCGACTCATACAATAACTCAGCGGACCACATGCGGCCTGTTGGCCGCAGATTGAGAACCATTGCTCCGGAACTTCTCAAGCCTTCAAGCAGACTGTGTATGAAACAATTTTCCATTTGCATCAACCTTATTCGAAAATAAATCCCTGTTTACAATTACCCCAGATCTCTGGGGTAATTGTAAACACACTGATGTAATTGTAAACACGAGCTCATTCGCTAACAAATAGTCATAAAATCAACCTTTTTGTACACATTTACTCACAAGAAGTACAGTAGTGGCTACAATGCTCACAATTTTATCTTTGAATTCATTCAAGAGTAAAGAGGTAGGGAAGGATCAAAAGTTAAAACATTGAAAAAGCGTTTACAATTACCCCAACTGACCCTACATAACAACTCAAATAAAATACTTTGCTTTTCATAATAATTTTTAAACAACATAAAAAAAGCATTGAATTTTTCTTAAAATTTATGTTTAAAAAATGCATGTATTAAATACTTAATATATTCATATTTTATGGACATATTGATTTTCTTAGCTCATGCTGGTAGAAACTCAGCTAGACTATCTGTAAAAATCAGAAAGTATGTAAAATGTTGGCTCTAGGACCGCCATCCTTATATACTGTACTAGTGGAATCTATTGCATTTCTAGTTTGATAGTTTATAACTTCTTGCTGTTATATTTGTGTAAACTTCAAAAATATAATTAATTTAGTAATTGAAGCAAATGTGCAAAATTCTTGTCTTTTTTTTTTCTTAGCAATTTTTCATTGATCATACATCTCGAAGTACAACTTTCATTGACCCAAGATTGCCTATTGAAACCCCTTTCGTCAATCCAAACAAACTTCCTGTTCCCCTAGCAAGGAGAAGAAGTCGTAGTGCTGGAGAAGAAGAAATAAGACCAGATACCATTGTAAGGGTGAGGAAGTGTATCTGTTTGAAATGTTTTTTTTTTTTTTTTTGGAAATAATAATTGAGCTATGTTTTTATTGTGGTAATAGAACTGGATAATAAAAATATATTGTTTAAAATTGAGAACTATGAGCAAGCTGACATTTATGAGCTAACTGTATGGGGGCTGGAGCAAATAAGTTATAAGTTAAAATATAGACACATTCACCAAATATATTGGTTAATAAGAAACCTAATATTCTTATGTGTATAAAAAACTTAGTGTTATCTGAAAAAGCAATGTGCAGTAACACTGAATTGTCTATGATAGTTAAATCTGCTCTATGGGGGAGTCGCAATTAATCTTTTTGTATGTATGTATGTGTGTGTGTATATAAACTTGAATATAGTTGCTATCAATTAAAAGTGTAGCAAATATTTGAAAGTAAATTGTTGATGGTTGGATAAGTGAAAATAATGACTGTTTTTTAGCCTTGTTTTTCTCTACAAGCACTTTATGTAAAGAATTCTAGGAAAATATTATTATTGTTGAAAAGTGAAAAGAGTTCAAATAACCTACCTGCATCTGATTTTTCATGAATTTATTGTATTTATTTTTTCGGTTCTGTAGCATAAATATTCTTTTAGCCTTTGTCAACAAGTCAAGGGCCTGTGCCGCCTCCCCGCCCTCCTGCTACAACATCTACTACTGTGCCTCATGTTGTTCCCCATGTGCCAACTGCTTACAATGATAAGGTTGTAGCATTTTTGCGACAGCCAAACATAATGGATATACTGAAGGAACGACATCCCATCATTGCATCTAATCAAGCATTGAGGGATAAAGTCAATGCTGTCAGAGCAGATGGTACTGCTGCGATTGAAAGATTTAGTCATGAAATAGATCTAACAATTTTACTAAGGTATGATGCAAAATTAAATTTCAACTTTTGTTCTTTTAAGAGTCAATAATGTACACTTATGGCAAGTTTTTAAATGCTGAATTTTTTAAAAATTTTCATATGAAGCTTTATAATATTCTGTTGTAGTAAATTACTAATAAGTTTTTTTTTTTTTTTTTTTTTTTTTTTTTTTTTAAGAGCAAAATTATTTATCAGCAAATCTCAATATCAACAAGTTTACTTCCCACAGGAAAGAAAATTTCAGTTCCAGTATAACTGTCAAAGTAACATTCTTTAGGTTGTCAGCATAACCAAAAATCATGAACCCCTTAAAAAATTGGAATTCAGCAGAAATATGAAAAAATAAGATTGTTTATGTCTTTAAAAATTGTATCAATTATTTGTTCCAAGTATTTATTGATCATTTTTTCATATCCTTTTAAACTAGTTTGTTGTAGCCATCATGAAATTTTCTTCTGTAGCCTTCATATGAATAATTACTATTCAACAATTATCCCT
The DNA here is from genome assembly GCA_038502835.1 of Octonoba sinensis. Taxonomy (NCBI): domain Eukaryota; kingdom Metazoa; phylum Arthropoda; class Arachnida; order Araneae; family Uloboridae; genus Octonoba; species Octonoba sinensis. Next base: position 72,381,908 of record CM076604.1, read on the forward strand.
ATTACGATACAAATCCTTATTGGAAAAAAAATAAATTGTATAAAAAAATGATTTTAAATCAAAATAAACTGCTTGAAAGGTTTTTGCGACCAGCAAATCCTCAAATTCAAAATTTTCTGCATTTGCATTAAATTGAAGACAAAATGCTTTCAAAAATATTTTGAAAGATATAATTCTTAAATGAACAACTTCTAAGCCTAAAAGTCTTTAAGTTATAGTATACACTATTTTTATTGTGTTCTTTTTTGCAATGTTCTGTCAAAGCATTGTTTTTGAAAATTTTCAATTTTAATTCACTGTTTATATTTCAGTTTATTTGAGCAAGAAATAATGTCTTATATCCCTGCTCAGTTTACGAGCAATGGAAGTAGCAGTAGTAGTAATCATCGTTCTCCTCGTACATCGCCTCAGCCTTCTCCCCAAGCATCACCTGGTAATCCCTTTTCCACATTCTCTTGAAGCAATAAAACTTCTTTATCTGGAGTTCATCTCGTAGTAAAATTAATCACATTTCCTTTATCTGGGGGGGAAAAAAATTCTCTATTGTGAATCTTAAATTAACTTTCTTTTTTACTTGGAAATAAACATAACAAGTAGTTTTGTTTGTTATAACTCTTCTCCTTTTGAGTTCTAAGATTTCCATTTGTAATAATAAATACTAACAACAACAAAAAAGCATTTAGAATTCACATATTAGTACTTTTCTCCACCTTTAGCCTAAGCCTTAGGATTGCTTATGCACGGGGCTGTTGGTCACGTATCAGTGCTGCATCTAATCTTGAAAGCTATATGCATGATTGCAACCTGTTAAAACAACAAAACAAGTCTAGCTTTAGTACTCAGCAAACCTAGGATTTCTAAAAGTTTGAATAAATTGATAAACAAGGATTAAAGCTAATGCAATCTTTACCACAATTTTGAATATCCTGCTGGTCAACAAAATGCCTCTACATGTCCTAACTAGAAACCAGGCTCTGTTGTGATGTATGAGCGGTTTAAAATTAGCTCAGTGGCATGATACTGTACATAATGTATAATAATACTTTGAAATCGGAAATTTTGATTAAATGAGGGATTTAAATTACTTGGAGTAGCCCTGTCATGATCAGATGCTGTTTAACAATTTTCATTAAAACAGGCAGCGCCTGATACAACTAGATTAATATTTCTCATTCACATATGACCATAAAATATTGTATTTAGGTAAAATAAATGACAAACAACCACCTGAAAGCAATAACTCCATTTCGCCAAGAAATGCACATACTACTTTTGTGCCTGCCATGGCAGTATTTTTTTTACTTGAACTCTGTTGTGATTCATTTGCTCAATTTTTTTTTTTGTTAAATCAAACATTTGGAAAATTTTTAGTTTCGTTTGATCGAAGTTACATTAATGTGGTTGAAGTTTAATTTTTCTTTTTGTTCAACTTCTTTTTATTTTGTAAAAGAGGTTTATGAGAGTTAATAATTTCTTGTTCATTACCTTCATGATTTGAAGAATTTAAAATCAAAATAAATCTTAAGATAAACTCTGAAATTGCAAATAAATTATAATTACCTTTACTATTTTTACTTTTGTGTTGAAGTGTAATAACTCGTGTAACATTTATTTCTGCCATTTTTAAATTTAAAAGAAAAGTTTAGTGTTTTGTTTCAGAAAACTTGATTTTATCATTAATTTCGAACTTTCAGGCCTTCAACGAGCAAATGTTAGAGCCCCAGCTCCTTACAGGCGAGATTTTGAAGCTAAATTACGTAATTTCTACCGAAAATTAGAATCTAAAGGTTATGGTCAAGGCCCAGGGAAGATGAAGTAAGATTTTTACTTTGATGTCTTTCAAATAAACTGGAATCATTCCGATTGCCTTTTTTAAAGACACACTAATACTTAACAAGAGTATGATATCAAATAAAGTGCATTAGTTCGAAATAATAAAACTCAAAACGATGCAATACTCTGCTATTAACCCTCTCATGCATGTAAACCTCATATGAGGTGACATAAGTTATTGCTTCTAATTTTTATGCAGATTCGCTTTTGTGCTGCAATTTGCATGTCCTCCTCATCTGGAGACTCCAAACACTTCATTGAAACCACAAAAAGTTTCATAGGGTGTTCATGATAGTTAAAATATTAAGATCTCTTTAGTAGTCCATTGAGGTTCGAAGAAAGAAGAGAAAATCTCAGTTTCAAACCAAATAATGTATTTTATTTTGATGCGTGTGTTACGTTACTGGGAAGTTTGGTATTATTTTATAGCTTCTAATTCCTTATAAATGAAGTTTGAATATTCAGTTTTGCCATGTTTATTATTAGGTTGAATAAATATGAAAAAAAAAAAAAAAAAAGTGTCCTCATACAAGGACACACATTTTTGACTATACAGAACAAAAATTTCCAAAAATAAATGATTACACTACAATCCTGAGATACTAAATTGGTTTGCAGCATATGAATTTTTCTTTTTTAACACAAATAAATACATGCATGAGAGGGTTAATAAATTAAAGTTTCTGAATTCTTTTAAATTTTAGGACATGTAAAGAAATTAAAAAATAACTTTCTTAATTAACTGAGGATATATAAATCCCCCTGAATGTGTATATGGTAGTCATACTTATGTCAACAATGATTTATATTCATCAGCTTAACTTTCATGTTAAGTGATCATGCCTGTTTTTATTTATGTAGTTTTAAAGTAAGAAATAACCTATCCACGAAAGTTTGAACCTAAAAACTACTATTGTAAAGCAATTTTCTTTTACATAAAATTATGTTATTTTCTTTTATTGGCGACTTGAAGCAATAATAAAGAAAAAATTTTGCGTGCGTGGCTGATCTTATGGGTCAAGCTTTCAGCAACCATGTAGCTAACTGAAGTTTTTAAAATATATTTTGTATAAATGAATATGTAGTTAAAATAATCTCTCGGTTATTAAAATATTCTAATTTTAGAAATAAATGGACTTCCTTTGTCCAGAACGAGATCTCCATTATAATACATACCTGTCCATTGAAATATTTTCCTATGAAGCGACTTTCTGCAATTTTTGCTCAATACATCTGTTGTGGAAATCTTTCTTTCTTCTGCATATTCTGTTTATTTTATGATTTTTAAGCAAAACTACTGCTGATATTTTTAAAATCTCACAATTTTTTTAAAATTAATTAGAAGCTTAATTTGAAAGCAATACTTACAAAAGTTTGGGAAATTATTTCCTACGCTTCTTAAACTTGTCAAATGATTACTTTGGTTTATAAACACTTCTAAAATTGAAATTGTTTCAAGCTAAGCTGTAATTCTTATTGCTATCCCTTTAACTGAAATTCAAAATCATTCAAAATGAAACATAACAAAACAGCACTCTTTGAGGCTCTAGGCATAACAACTACTAGCAATTTCAAGCGGACAGGCAATATATTATCAAATGGACAGGTCTTTATTATAACATAGGTCCCAGTGTAAAAGATCAAAAGAAAAACACAATAACTAAGCACAAAAGTTGCAGACATATGTTTCAAGGTTTCCCCTTTTTCAATACAAAAGAAGTGAGCTTCTGTCTTTTAATAGATGATTTTCATTGAGAAACTTATTTCTTTGCACTGAAAGTTCCCCGTAACTTACTAAACTTTTTGCTGGTTTGATTTATAATCAACATTTTTTACTTTTGATTTGCATTCTAATTTGTTTGCCAAAAAATTTCTAATTCTATATTGGCTAAAAGTTGTGGCACTGCAAAATACTTGAAAAGAAAGATATTTAAAATTTCACCATGTTTAGAAGCATTGTCTGTTGTTTTTAATCTTTTTCAAATATTAGCAGCAGAATTCTTATTTAAATTTCAAATAACTTTAATTAACTTCAATCATTACTTTTTAGCATAATAAAGTATTCATGCATTTGTGGAACATCCTGTATTTGTCTTTTTTCAATATTTTAGTTATTTTAGGCTTTGCAGTGGTTACAAAATTAGGTGTTATGTTTTTGAGATCACTTTTGGATGCTCTAAATTCTTTTCTTATATTTGATAAACATATCTGTTCTGTTTTTTTTTTTAATTATTATTATTATTCTTAAACTTTAGGTTAAATATTAGAAGAGATCATCTACTTGAAGATGCATTTACTAAAATTATGGCTGCTTCGAAAAAAGATTTGCAAAAATCTAGACTTTATATCAGTTTTGCTGGAGAAGAAGGGTATGCTATAATTGCATTTACTATTTCATAACCATTCTTCAAAGTTGACATTTATTGAAATATTGCATCACCTTTTTTAAAAAATCTTTTATAAATGCATTGAATTTTATCTCAAATGTTCCTGTAGCAGAGGCAATGCTGTTCTGTTTCACAACGTGATGGTTTAAAAGTATGAAGGAAAGTGCTTAACTATTCATATAGGGGTACAACCTGGATTTTCTTGGGTGGTCTTTGCCCGAAAATGTATTCCCATACTAAGTTTGGCAATATTGCTTAAAACCAAGAGAGAACCTAAAGTTATGGGGGCTTGACATCCCCTTCTTCTTGGTTGCATAACTATATTCAGATAACTATCCTAAATATTCAGGCATCTTGAGCTTACAATAGCTGCTATTTCAGTATCAGTTAAACAATATGAATTTGTTGTTTCCTGATGTGGCACTTGGTAAAGAATGTTCAAAATTTAATATGAAACATACATGTTAACTTCAGAATAATAATACTGCTGGACTATTAACTAAATTCTTATGATTTCGAAACTTTTTTAAATAGTCACCTTTTGAATTATAAGTGATTACATCTGTACTTACTGTAATAATAATCCCAACTATCTTGATAATTCCAACTGATGGGCTGCAACTTTAATGAAAATTTCATATATGTTCTTCAAAACTAATTATTCCTTCTTCAGTGCAAGGAAAAAGAGCTGTGTGAGAAAATTAGCCAAATTTCATATTGAAGTTTTATTTAAGCTTTCATTTTAATTTTCTTATATCCATGGCAGTAGAAGTAAAGAACCATTAAAAAATGCAGTTTCTTTGTTATAAAGCATGTTTATTAAATGTTGCACCCATGATTAGTTCTCATTTATGATGCAAATCAAGAAGAAAGCTTTACATTTTTCGAAAAAATTGAAATTTTTTCTAAAGTCATTGTTCTGGCTTGTCACCAGACAATCCATTAATTAATTTGCCATTAATTGATTTTTGAAATTGGTAATAATTTTGCTATTAATTAATTTCAAGGTTTTTTTGTACAAAAAAGGATATCGTCTAAATGTTTACCTTTGTTCTCTATACACGGTCTCTCCCGGAAATTCAGCATAACCTTTTCCACCATTGCTGGAGGAATTGCTGCAGTTTCAAATTGAATAGCATCTTTCAGTTCGCTAAGTGTCTTAGGTTTATGTGTGTAAACTTGAGCCTTGAGGTAACCCCACAAGAAGTAGTCACAGCACCAAGATCCGGTGGGCATGCTGGCCATTGATTGCCACCTCGAATTCAGATTAGGCGGCTTGCAAACATTTGTGTTAGTAGCACTTTTTGGAACTATGCACTGTGGCACCATCCTGCTGAAACCACACTTCCGACTGGCCAAACTGATTGAGCTGAGGCTGTAAGAAGCTGCGTAACATGTGCACGTAACATTGGCTATTTACTGTAACTGTTAGTTTTCTCCTCAAAGAAGTATGGCCTATCACACCCAAATGGGATACAGTGCACCGAACAGTAACATGTTTGCTATGCAAAGGTCACTCATGCTTTCAGCCCAGTAGCACAAATTTTGCTTATTAACGCATCTGGACAAGTGGAAATGAGCTTCGTCACTCAACGATTCAAACCTAAGACACTCAACGAACTGAAGGATGCTATTCGATTCAAAATTGCAGCAATTCTCCCAGCAATAGTGGAAAAGGTTATGCTGAATTTCCGGGAGAGACTTCACAAGTGTATAGAGAACGAAGGAAAACATTTAGACAATATCCTTTTGTTGTACAACAAAACCTCTAAATTAATTAATAGCAAACATTATTCTTTCTGAAAGTAAACTTTTTTTTTTTTTTTTTTTTTCAATGGCCCATATATTTTTATTGATCTCTTAAAATGGGGAGATCTTTATGTGCAAACATTACTTATTGTACTATGTTTTAAAAGGAATTAAAGTTTTCAATTTGTTTTTCCTTAATGAAAAATGTAAAAATTCACCAAAAAAAGACATGTTTTGCCACCATTGCGCTCTTTCATGCCATTTTCTCTTTGAAAAAAAAAGAATGAGAAAGAATGATACTGAATAACTAGATATATATTATAGTAATAGTTATGTTAATGAACAATTAAGCATACATTCAGATATATTCTGCAGATTTATACGCATGCATCTTTTCTCGCTGTTACTGATTTATGAGTAAAATTACAGCTCCATGAAAGTCTTTTTTAGGAGAATTGAGTGCTAAAAGTTTTGTATATGTATGTCTAGTCCATAGGAAATGTTAATTAACACACACAAAATTTTCAGATCTCATTTTAAAACTATCAAAATTATTTGTAAAAAGCTCCTTTTTTGAAATGCAAAGTAGTTGGTTATGTATACCAATATTATTATAAGATGTGCATATGTCATTGACCTTTAAGAATTTTCTAACACACATTTAAATTGTAGGTTGGATTATGGTGGTCCATCACGTGAATTCTTTTTCCTCTTATCTCGTGAACTTTTTAATCCTTATTATGGCCTTTTCGAATACTCTGCAAATGATACATACACTGTACAAGTTAGTCCAATGTCTGCCTTCGTTGACAACCAACATGAATGGTTTCGGTTTAGTGGGAGAGTTTTGGGGCTTGCATTAGTTCATCAATACCTTTTGGATGCTTTTTTCACAAGACCCTTCTACAAAGCATTGCTAAGATTGTAAGTATTTCTACGTAGGTTTCTTGCATTTTTAATTTTCATTATTATATTAAGTTTTTAAATATTTCTAAAACATTCAACTATTGTGTATTACAATTACCTTTCATTGTTCATTTTTCTGATACCTTGAATATATGTATGGATTATTCTTGCAAAACTGGCAAAGCATTTCTTTGCCATGCATCAGTTAAAAAGTAAAAGTAATAATAGTTAGAGACATTTTTTTCACTTTGCTGTACTTCATCCCAACCTGTAAATACAGTACAAAATGAAAAAATTCTTAATAGTTATATTTTTGAAAAATGGTAATGGTTCTACAGTCATAGTCACCAGAGCTAACTATGCTTTTTCAAGATCTGGTGTAAATAAATTAGATTTCTCGTAAAAATGAAATCTTATGAGATTTACATTAAAAAGGGTATTTTAGACAATGAACAATTAGTTGAAAGACTAGCATTAATTTCTCATGTTTAAAATATTTAAACTAAAGTCTGTATTGATTGGTTAGGTACCAAAGAATATTTTGATGCAAATTGTGGGGAAAATTTATAGTAATAACCTTATAAAAGGAATATTTCAAGTTTTTCTCCTAGAAAATGTGTTGCAGTTTTATTTTTCCTAGTTGGCTAATATTCACTTTTATGGCAATAAGGTACATTCACTTTTATGACAATAAGGTGTTTTATATGCATTTGTTCTCAGGATTTCAAATTCAGTCAGTATAATGCTTAAATCATTATATAATTTCAAGATTTCTGAGTGTCCATTTGCTATATTTAACTCTTTAATTCCCGGGCGACAAAATATTTTTTCTCCTTTAATTACCGGAGAAATAGCCCAAATCCACGAGCGAATGCTTTCCCCCTTTCGCCATTCATGTGCCTTCAGCGCTGACAGGTTGTATCCCGCCTTTGACGGGAAACAGAAACATCGAGGTTGGCCCTGAAATTCCTTTCGAGTCCGTGCATTTTCTTAAATTTCAGCTAAAAAAATGAATACATAGATAGTGCTACATCCGTTTCTTTCTATTTTTTTTTTAAATCCTTATTTTACACATCATGTGTATATAAGTATTGTTTCGTATGGGCTTTTTGTCTTTTATTTATATATTAAGAACTAAAGAAAAATGATTTGTTTTCGTATTTATCTAATATTCTAGCAGCTACTTCCCAATTTAGCACAGTAGAAAACGTTGTTAGTTCCTATTTTCGGAAAATAACTTATATTACGGTCAGGAAATAAATTTCGATATCGTACCCTGAAAACTCATTTTCAGGGTACGTTTCTCCAAAAGATGTTAGATTTTAATAATTTCTATCATGAATAAATTGCGGCTCAAAACGTGTGTCAAGGTGCGAAGTTTCGAAGTAGAAATTATAGGTTACAGAAGCCTAGATAAGGGGGGTTTGGGGAATAACCCTCCTGAAATGGTGAAGAATACAATTGGACCAATTTTTCTTGTAAAACAGGGAAATCGGAAATTAGCTCATTTCTTCTGAAGAAATCCCTCCCCCCAAAATCCGGGTGTAGCTACTCCATTGATAGATTATATTATATATATAGTAATATATAGTAGTAATAATAACAGTAAATTGTATATTCACTCTTTGAATGAATTCGGAAAGAATGGAATTATATTAGTTTTTTTATTGGTCATAAAAATGTTTTGCATATAGTTCGTTGGGGCCCTCTATAAATGATGTCACGCTTTTCCCCCATATATTTGACCCCCTCCCCCCTTTGTCACAAAAACCCTTTGTCATATGAAAAAGTGTGTTGCATGAGCATGATGTAACTCTTCTTGTTAATACTCCCCTTGTCACAATTTCACGAACTCCCTCCCCCCTGGAAGCGTGACATCATTTATGAATAATCCCTTGAGAAGATTTGGGTAATTAAGAAAAACTGTAAAATAGCGTTGTCTGTGTTTAAACGATTTCCTTTCCTTTCATTCATGTTTCAGTGATTAATTTTCATCAATATGGTAGAGTACAGCTATATTCTTATATAGTTATACAGGTGTGAGTTTATGTATACGGAATTCTTCTTATCTTAGACATTTTTGCAGCAGTTCGCAAATGTTTGAAATCAATCGAAAACCAAGTTCGAAATTAAAAAATGGTCAATAACAATTCAAAAAAATTCGAAAGGCACGTTTTCTGTAAAAGCTGCAAAAGTGCACACTATTTCTCGCGATGTTGAAACAGTGTGAAATATTTGTAATTGTCCTAGAAAGAAAGAAACCAGTTTGGAGGAGGTATTGGGAAGCAGCTCAATAGGGCTTTTATCAGGGGTCGACACCTGTCATTTAATGATTTCACGCTGGTCGCTTCGGAGGGGAAGGAAATGCTTCTGGCTGCTTTCGGCTATAACGGGAATGTAGTGGTTGGGCTATTTCGGCTATTACGGGTTTTAAAGAGTTAAGCTTATTTCTTACAGTATTTGTTCCAAATAGCCAGTAAAAGCCTAGAAAAGACGGAATTGTACCCTCAAAAGTGTGTGGAAACCCTTATAACTAGTATAATTAATTATGTTTGCCTATACATTCCAGAGGTAAACTCAAAACAAAAAAAAATTGGAATTTTTTGATATTTTGACTCGTCAATTCTTTAATAGTACTATTTTACTTTTGGCCTTCCTAAATTGAAAAAATGTTGTATGAGTAATGAGCTTATTGAACTATATTGCTTACATGTAACTTTTATAATTTGGGCTAGAAAAAATAAAATCATGTTATCTGAATCGAGGTCCTAAAAAAATTCATTGTTACTATGCAATGTTATTGCACATTGGTTCTGTTTCAAAACACAGTAAAATTAAAATGTTTTACAGCAGTGTAGTTAAAATTTAAGAAATTGCTTGATTGTAAAAATGTTTATAATGTCTTGAGGAAAAGTGACATTTAAAAATGAATTGTTGAGCAGAACATTATTTTGATTGGATTTGATTGAAAAAGCTAAAATGCAGGCATTTTATTACTTTATCTCTCGTTGTACTGTGAAATTGTGACCAAAAAATTTAGCAAAGTGAAGCTGGAAATTTTTTATTAAATGTTATACTGGAAATATACTGGAATTTTTTATCACCAGGTTAGTATTTATAAAAATACAAAAGTAGTATTATAATAACATTTATACTAGTTGAACGTAGTTATGTACCCCAAGTGAAAGGCCATATGTGCTATATTTCTTTTCAATGTAAATAACTGGTAAGGCGTCTTAAAAATTACTGAAGAAGCCGCAGGTTTGAAATCCCTGCACTAGAGGTGTTATTGATTCTACTAGTACTGTATAGTACTTGAAGTACATATGTTCATTATTCAACTAAATTACTAATGAAGCAAAATTTAAATTGTATTTGCCTTTAAAGATTAAATATTTTTTCTCTGATTTTTCCTTTCTGTTAGACCTTGTTCATTAAGTGACTTGGAATATTTGGATGCAGAGTTCCACCAGTCTTTGTTGTGGTTGAAAGAAAATGACATATCTGATATGGGCCTTGACTTGACTTTTTCTGTAACTGAAGAAGTTGCTGGTCAAATAGTAGAAAAGGAATTGAAACCCAATGGAAAAAATCTTGGGGTTGCGGAGAGAAACAAAAAGGAATACATTGAAAGAATGGTTAAATGGAGACTTGAAAGAGGAGTGGCAGAACAGACAGAGTCGCTTGTTAAAGGATTTTATGAGGTATTGTTTTAAAAAAGTTAATAAAAAAAAAAAAAAAAAAAAAGCAAATTTATTTGATTTCAGGCATAGTTTGTGATGCATTGTATATCCTATTTAAATTACATATGTATAATTGTAATGTTTTCAAGGTTGTTGATCCTCGCCTGGTATCTGTATTCGATGCACGTGAATTAGAGCTTGTGATTGCAGGTACTGCTGAAATCGATATCTGTGATTGGAGGAAGAACACAGAATATCGTTCTGGTTTGTATTTCACTTTTTACCTTCATCTTTTTCCACAAGTAGCATCAGATTAATTAAATTCATAACAATAATCATTAATAAATAAATATAAATTATTTACTGGGTGTAAATCATTTGGCATGTTTCTTTTGGGAAGTGAAGCAGTTGTTTTATGCTTTAAAAAAATAGTCTTATTTTGAAACTACAGTTGCTTTCGTTTATAATTAAATCGAAAGGACCCAGTGAAAATTTTGTTATTACTGTAATTTTGTTATAAAAACTACCAAATAGTATGCAGTAAAAGGGGAACTAAAATTATTATGTTATGACCTCGCTCTATACTACTTTGTTATAAACTGCGTTGTGTATTTATAGAAATCAGAGCTTCATTAGACAAAAACAATTTTCCCATTCATGGAATTATTCATTCTTCTAATTTTGTTCATCTGAAATGCAAATCAATATCTATAAATCATAATGCATGTTTTGTATATTTGAACTCTAAACAGATCCACATGTCCACATCCTTCGATGGATTCAAACAAGTTTTAGTACCAAATTTTATCATGTGTCAAGAATTACTGTGTAGGTTCTATTCCAGAATTCAGATTATTTTTTTCTGTTATTAGTAAAATAGAAAAGAAAAACATCAAAGACTGTAGTGGGCCAAGTAGAGAGCGTAGAAGATTCTTTTAAAGTGTATGTTTCTGCGTAAGAAAAATTATGACATTTTGCCTAATATTTTCCCTGAAAAAGAGGGTAAATGTTGGATTCACCCTAAAAGAATAATTTTAAAAATTGTCCAAATTGTCTTTAAAGGACCTTCGAGATTTTATAAGTCATTTATTGAAATTTTGGAGCTTTGGAAGCAGGGGTGAAATCAAAAGTTGTGCCAAGTAATGTATGACAGTTAACTTTTTAAATGCAATGAAATTTTTAACTTACTAAAATTATTTAAAGTACATGTGTTTTTTCAGAATATCTTTTTGTGTTTTGCTTTATTGTATTTCATGAAAATTTTGTTTGATATCTGCAGGATATCATGACAATCATCCTGTTATCCAGTGGTTTTGGCTTGCTATTGAAAAGTTTGATAACGAAAGGCGATTGAGGCTGTTACAGTTTGTTACTGGAACATCCAGTGTTCCGTATGAAGGATTTGCTGCCCTCAGAGGCAGTAACGGCCCAAGAAGATTTTGTATTGAAAAATGGGGAAAACCTACTAGTTTGCCCAGGTGAGTGTTTTCTTATTATTATGTATGAAATATTATCCTACTTCTAATACATTTATATCAGAATGGATTTCATTTTAAAAAATCCTTTAATTATTACTCATTTATTATAAAATGTTCTAAAATTTATGTTTTATGAATAATTGCACAGCTTGCCATTGGTTATAAACAAGTCTGTTTTTTGTGTAGATTTGAATGATGTGAATTAGGTATGTTCATTTAGTGTATGACATTGTTTCGGTGCTATTAATATTCGAGTCAATTAGAAATGAACTAAAAAGACTATAAAAGGGAAAACAAGTGCAAAATTTATTATGAAATCAATGGAAACTTGTAGGAAAATTATATTACATTTGCTTACCAATAAATTTTTGTAACAACAATTCACATAATTGGGGAAAGTTGCTATTTCGGACTTCTCATAACTAATTTTAAAAGAAAATGCTAAAGTATTAAGCATCTTGTATGTAACACAAAATATTAATGATGAAGGTCCTTTCAATTTGTCAAGTTACAATCAAAACTTATCTGTTTGCCTAGAAACTGTCAGTTACATAGTCTGTCATTGTTACATAGTTCTGCACAGACTAAAAATTATCTGCTTCTATTACAAGAATGCTTAGTTGAAGAAAAAAAAAAGTCTGATAACACCTTATGAATCTGAACAAAGCATCATAGCACTGTGAGAGATGACAATTTAATTGCTATTTGCCATTTTCCTCCTTTTCAGCTGTTGATAACCTATAGTGTTACCACCACGAGAAGATTGTTTAATCGAGGAGGTCCAAATTTTTTACTCATTATGTATAGTCATTATAATTTAAAGTATTTAATGTTTTTAATTATTATCGATACTCACTATAATTTAAAATTTTAAATGGGTATGTGGTTAAATTCTGTGAATTACAAAATTTAAAATATACAACTGATCAACTAATGGCAAATAAGTATAAATTAATATGTTTGGGCCATTTCACAGTATTTTGTCCAAACGTAGAGTCCGCAACATGACACTTTTTTTGTTATAACTACGTAACTTACAGTTTAATTATCTAATTATCACCAAATTTCATTTTCAAATAATGTGTTGAGCACATTATTTGAAAATAGAATTTAGTGATAATTAAACTGTAAATTACGTAGTTATAGCAAAAAAAGTGTCATGTTGCGGACTCTACATTTTTAGGAAATACTGTGAAATGGCCCTTTTGTTGTTAGTTTCATTTCTCTTATGTGTTATACATAAAAAAGAGATGTCACTGCAAAAAAGGATAAGTTTTTCGTTTTAAAAACAAAAGTATCGCTGCTTTCTGACGTGCCCCTCGGTTGAATCCACGTTATCCCAATGTGTCCCCTAAATAGAGCACATTGAGACATTTTGAAAAAAAAATTTAAAATATTTTTTCATGATAGAATGCTGATTAAATATTTTTGAGAATAACCAATAGTATAACATTCAAAATAATAAAATAAGCCTTTAATCATAAGTTATCTACTACGTTTGAAAAAAAAAGTTTTGTAAAAACTATCCCAGTGTGCCCCCTTTTCCCTGAATGTAGTATGTGCAATATTGTAGCTAATGCTTTATCATTTGAAATGTTGTTTTTGTTTTGCAGGGCGCACACATGTTTCAACAGATTAGATCTTCCTCCTTATACAACGTATGAAATGCTTTATGAAAAACTGCTTCTTGCTGTGGAGGAATCTAGCACTTTTGGCATTGAGTGATCAAATAAATTGATTTGCCTGCTTTCAGCTTTTATTGATCACTCAATGCCAAATGTTGAGTGTCAAAGGTCCTCCTCCGAATGTGTCGTTCCGAGACCATTCTGTCTGTGCCGAGAAGGATACTATAAATGGCGTTCCTGTGGAGTAGCAAAATGGACGCTTTGTGGTGACAATCTGATGTTCTGATGCTGGCATATTTTGCCTGGGCCATTCTCCCTGCAATATTATGCAATGGACTGGGTACCAAAAAGCCCACTTTACAATACTTATGACCTTCAATATTACCCTCCATACTTGTGTTATACTTCTGCTTTGATATTACACTGTGTTACGGGGTCTCCCATATTGATCATGAAAAAATGCAAATAAACAGGAGGAAATGTTGGGAGGGGGGAGGTAGATCATTTTGTACAAGGTGTCATTAACTTAATCTGGGAGACCTTTGAAAATTATTTTAAGGAATAGCCGTGTGTGCTAGTCATAGAACGAGTGGACGTTTTTTCCACAGAAAAAAATCAAATCAATGTAGTTTTGTTCCTTGTGGTTGTCCTTTTTATAATCATTTATTTTCAGCACTGTCTATGCCTTGTTAACTTTAGATATGCCAGTAGATTTGCTTTACTCTGTTAAAATGACGAGAAATTCGGTGCAGAGTACTGAAAGAGAGCCATCAAATTTTATTAATTGCTAGGCAAACGTTTCTGGTGTATGTTATGGATCTGACCTGGAAGTTAAAGCATAGCTGGGGAATTTCTCTTTGTTCACTTTTCAATTTCTTAAGGAAATATAAATCCTGTGATGCTATCAAAAGACGGAAGAATCAAAACTGCTTCATTCCAGATTCTACTAGAGTGATGTAAATATGAAATTTTTGTATAAAATGTGTAAAACTAATGTGCTAAATCAATAGACTTGATGAAAGTGATTTTGAATTTCTTATAAATTATTGGATTTTAGATCCTTGAATTTTGAAAAATTGTGTTGAATAAAAAACTTTTTATTAGAACTACCTGTTAAAATTCAGTTGATTGTTCAAATTTGTGGTGGTGTGTCTTTTCCGCACATCACCAAATGAGAATTAAAATTTGTCAGAAATTTTGTTCTAATTTAAATTGCTCAACCACTGAATATGCATGAAGTCTAATTGTAGTCGCTGCTTTTTGCAAAAGCTTAACTTTCTTTCCTACTAAGCAATGGACTCGAAACAGAGGAAAATTTCGGTTTTGTACATATGAAATACTCATCTACATCAAGCTTTGATATATTCTCATGGGTTTTTCATTAACATCTCATCGCCGATAAATTCATTGAATGTAGCATCAAACTTTCAGCTCTTCATAAACTGAAACTCAATGCGAGCAGTTAGGGCACATTCTTACTTTTTTGTTCTCCATCAAATTTTAATCTTATTTAAAAAAAATTTTTAGCTGCAGATTCTAACTTTGAAATTCATTCTTTCAACCAAGTTGTTAACTATTTATTATTTAGCTGTATGGCTCATAACTCTGTTAATATTAGTTCAATATGTCTTAATAGTGAAAATATTACAGTATGTTATGCTTACAACTGCATTAATTTCATTTGTACTTATTTATATTAAAACTATGTTCTATTAAACGTTCATTTCCATTTAAGTATATAAAACTACAAAGATCTTAAAATTGTAAGCTAGTCAGTGAAAATGTATAAAAAGGAAGCAATTGGTTTTTAGCTTTTCCAATTTATTAGCAATTTTGATATTTTTTGGTTTTGTACACTTGCTCTTTTTATTGACTGATGGCAGTAAAAAAAAATGACATGCTCAAATTGTTTTAATGTGATATTTTAATACACGGCTGTTTTCTTTACCCTAATGTCAGTGCTTGTTATAACTTCCAAATATTGAATAATTAATGAACTCCCAAATATTGCTTCATTTACAAATAGTTGAGTTTGTGATTAGTTGGATAGATAACAGTTTGATGATCTCCTTTTTTTCTTTTTTTTAAAATTTATGTTTGTTCTATTGTGTTGATAACAGTATGATCACTTTTTTTAAAAAAATTATATTTGTTCTATTTTATCAGTGAACTTCTCAAAAACAGCACAAGGGAGTTCATGTTGAAATGGTTGTAGATCTAGCATAAATCTATTGAACCAAAATCAGTTTTTGTACCTCAATTTCTTTATCTGTCAAAAGACCGTAGAAAAATGCCACCCCATGTCAATTTTTGTCCCTATAAACTGACAATTTCACATTAATTCATCCCCGATAAATTGTATTGAAATTGCTGGTTCCATATGCAAACACTTAAACATAGGGCCCTCCCATCTAAAACAAAATGCTTTTTGTACAACTACTGTATCCCAACCCAGGCTCATACTGTTAATTAAAATAAGAATAGTTAAATTGGGTCTTTCAATCATGTTGTAATTCTATATGAGCATGGCAAATGAAGAAGTTTTCTTTTACTTAGATAAAGAATAGCAGTCTGACCAAAGAGCGAAGCAAGTTCATCAGAACAAAATTGCTTGCATGGAAAAGCAATAGAAGTTTATTGTTTCCATATACATTTCTAAATTATTAACTTCAGAAAAAAAATAATCCTGTTACATTTAATTTATGACATTTTTGACAATAGTTATTTAATCCGTAAGGAATTTATTTAGCAGACGACTAAAACTGTTTTAGTTGACTCATATTTTAAAGTTTTCTGGAGTTGTTCCAAAAGTTATTCAATAATCATATAGTTTAATATGAATGCCTAAAGAAAAAATAATTTTAACTATTTTTGTACATTTTGTTTCATTAATAAAATTACAGTTGAAAATTATGCAACAAAAATCCTAGAAGTTTGGTTGTCAATAGTATTTTTAAAATAGAACATGTTGTTTTATTCGCCATTGGTTAGTTCTAATCTTGTTTGTTTTGCCTCACTTAAGTGCAGTCTTATGGAGACAAATCCTTCTTCTTGAACAGTTATAATTATCTGGGTCTGCCTTTAAAACTCCTGTCTGCAGCCAAAATTTTATTTTCAAATTTTTTTATGTTCCTATATAGTTAGTAAGATATGATTTTTGTTCAGGCCTGTCGTTTTTCAACGAACTCAGGACAGCTACCTGCCCACCCCCTTGACATTTACAAAAAATGTGACCACTCTCCGGACCGTCAAAACTGGTCACCTGAAGCAGATTGCGTCTCTATGTAGGATATTTTCCCTAATCATTTCACTTGAAGGCAGAAAAATTCTTCATTTGCAAAGGTAGTCCCTTTTCCAGATTCCTTTGTGTATATGTCTTTGCCCCCCCCCCCCTCCGCCCCCACACACACGAAATAATTAAATATTAAAATGACAGGCCTGTCTTTTGTAATTTAAGTTAATTTTATTTGTGAAATAATAGAATGTGCTTTAAATTGGGTGAGCTTTGTAATATATAATGTTACATTGAAGAATACTTTGTGATGTCATTTATATTGCCAAAAAAGGAATTGAAAGTGTTTTGTAATTTATATGAACAGCTTTTACTAGAAATTTTACATGCCTGCTATTATTTTATGTACTTTGTGTTATTTCCTTTTCAAATTGAAGCAAGCTCTAGGAACTATAGGCATTCTGATTCGTGTTTTATTTGTTTACGTACAATATATAGCAGCCAAATATGTGTTGCATATGTGATACTATAACTTTCCATTTCTTTTATACTCAGGATACTGCCAATGGAATGCTATTCAAAATAGTAACAAATGTCATATATTTGTGATTTTTCATGGAAATCATTTCATTGTTATAACTTCATTATGGTTAAATGTCTCATTCAGACTTGGTGGATTTTAAGTTTTGGTTCAATGAAAAAATTATGAAAATATTTTAAATCATTTATTTATTGTATGTGAAAGATTGTGTGCTATGTTTATAAATAAAGTTTGTAAGTTTGTATTTGATCCATTAAACACTTAAATTTACTTTGCAAATTATTCAGTGCATAATTAATTTAAAATCTGCACTTAGTGATAAAAATATCACTGGTAACTTTCTTTTATATTCCTGTCTCTTTTTATTTAAATTTCAAAAAATATTAATAATGTTGTATTTCTTATTTTATTGCATTTTGCCTTCACATTTACTTAAGATTAGAATTTTCTACGGACATTTTCTAACTGGTATTAAATGTTCCACAGAAAACTCCTTATTTAAATAAGAAATTATTACTATAAAATGATTTCATGTGTGTTTATTTAGTGCAATATGTTTTATGTTCTAAAGCAGATTCTGTACAAATTGAAAATAAATTTTCTAATGGAAAAATTGTTGAATGCATTTTCCATTTGTTAGTTATTTTTCAATATAATAGAGCTTGTTTAATATAAATATATAGATATTTATTAAGGTAGTAAGGATGTTTCTTTTTAAGTTTAAAATGTTCTAATTTGAAAAATACTAAGAAACTGAGCACATGTTTTCTTGAAATTGTCATTACTTTACAAAATAGTTCATTCTTTGTGTTGTAATAAAATATTCAGTCTCATAATATATTACTTATTTCAATATATTATGGAATTTTTATTGACAATGAGCTTAAAACCATTTTCATTTTACAGAAATGCGAAAATGAAGTTTAGTGTAATGTAAAAAATATCACATACATTGTACTAAATTAAGTAAACATAGTTTCATTAAGTAATGATATAAAACCACTTTTTATTTCTCTGCAATTTAACGTCAGGATTTTATTTTGTACTGTCATTATAGCTGATTGAGCAAAAATACAGCCAGTAACTTGCAGCACAAAATCTACTTAAATTTACTTTTGTATATGAAGGTATGTTTCTTGGCTGATGAAGATACACTTGCATTGCCATAAATAAAAATATAAAAAAATTACTTGGTATTATTTTGTTATAACTATATACACATTACCTTGCGTTGCACAAAAATGAGATTTATTTTGAATTGTGAGAAATATTATTTTGAAGTTATTTTGAAGTTCTATGTTGCTTTTTATTAAAAGTAGTTGTGTCATTGTGTATTCAGCTGGCCTGAGATCATGTAGTGTATGCATTGTGTATAAGAAATTTGTGATGTCACATAAGCATCAGATTGGTTTTTTAATAAATACTCTATTGAAACAGAATGATTTTTGTTTTTTGTAAAAATAAGCTCTTTGGCGTCAACTCAAGAGAATAGTTTTTCTGATTTGTTGTAATTTTTATGTATATAATTTTACTTACCATAAAATAAAAATATTTTAAGAAGTTACACTTTGATGCATATAAAAAAAAAACTAAAAAGTGTAATGATTTATGTGCATTTAATGTGCTCTAGTGCAGTGTATCTATCATCTGGTAGATAAGATAACGTAATATTTTGCAACATTTTTGTATTCTTTTTATTCCCCCCCCCCCCCCAGGCCCCTACCTTTTAGCCAAAGCCTGTGCCCAGGGGTGGTATGTTGAACCTTGTTAGAGGGACACCCCAAGAAACCTCAAATCCAGGAGGGGGGCAATCATGGGTGATTCTGATCCGAAATTCTCCCCGACATTTCCGAAAATTTTTGAGCACCTGTTCCAAGAGTTAAAAAACTTTCCGAAAAATTTTTTTTCTTAAGATTTCTTTAACAATTAATATCTGCTTTTCTTTCCACCTTCAGACAAGCAAAATATTTCGTACTGCTTTAAAAAACTTTCAATACAATAATTTTTTCCAGAAAAAAAACTTCTGGTTTTAATGTATTTAGACCTTTCATTTAATTACTTGAAGGATTATTTTTCGGCTTACATATATATATATCTATATTTGCGTGTGTACTCTGGTGTTGAGGGTGGAGGGGGGTTTGTTAACCTAAGTATAGAGTTTTTATTTTAAATTGATGGCGCATACTTTTTCCGAAAATTTTGTTTGAAGTTCCGAAAAAAATTTTTCGCTTAGAGTCACCCATGGCAATATATTTTTTTATTATATAAATTAATAATCAAACTGCATGACAACTTTATACATGAAAGGAAGAAAAAAGTTTAAAGTTATAGAACTGCTCAAAATTCCGAAGTTCGATCATTTTTCTAAGAATAATAACGGTAAATATCTCTTTAAAAGTTGGTTCACACTATTAACAGGTAATCCTTCTAGAAGCACAAAAAATTTGGAAGCCAAGGATGAAATAATCATTTTTAAAATACGGAAAGTCATGTCTCGCTTATGCGAATTGCCGCTTTAACCGACCAATACCAAAAAAATCTTTATTTTACATTTTTGTTGAAGTACATTGAACAGCAAGAAGAGTCTATTCTTGCGTAATATGACTTTGATAATGGCAATACTTTTCTCCACCAGACCCCTACCTGTTAGCCGAGGCCTTAAGGATTGCTTGCGCACAGGGCGAGGTAGTGGGGTCCACGGATTTTACATGCACGTATCCCCAAGTCTACACTTTGGTCTTCAGTGGGTATCGAACGCACGACCTTCCAAGAGGAAGTCCGATGCTCTAACCACGAGGCTACCACGGCCTATAACGGCAACTGATGACATAGCGGCAAAGAAACGTTATCATCCCACAAATAAAAACTGGATGGCTTTTTTGCTTAAGTAATTTTTATTCCCAGTTTTTACACAGGAATTGGAAGTCTATCTCGTAAGTACTGTCCGTATAAAAATTAATAATTGAGAGTAAACCTTTATTTCGTTTCCTTGAATTCGATGTGGGTTAACCTCGATTGTACGAGTGTTTCGCTTAATCTGAGGTGGTCTGGGTCCACATTACTCGGATAATCGGGACTCTACTGATATTACGCGCTCTCAAAACGCTAATCTATTTTCAACAAAGAGCTCTGGAAAGACTTTTTGACTATAAAATTTATTTTCTACTTCTATAGAACAATAAAAATATCATTACAAAAGAAATGTGGGCTGTACAGGCATTATTTGTATATATATAGCGCACAAATCAAGGAGTATTAAATTTGATGTTTACTTTGTCGATTTCGTCTTCATTCTAAGCTTTACCTTAATTTCATTAAAAAATAATACTTATTCTAAAAAAATTCTGAGACTTATGAGCTTTTTTGGGTCCTATTACCCTTACAATTATTATTATTATTATGCTCTCTGATGTTTGAGCTATCCAGGTTTGTGTGAGAAGCGAGTTTGTAGAACATGAGTTCGCATTATTTCATAACGAAACCCTTATTATTCTTCAACGAGTGAATGATTTTGGTTTTAGTAAGATGGTAAAACTTGAAATGATAAACGAATTTTAAGTACGAAGGTACCGATAGCCAATATCAAGTCTCTTAGCTTCAAGTAACGTACATGAATTGAATGCTCTGATGAATGAACATCACGTGATTTCGAATGTTTCTTTGAGAGACGCGCAAGGCGAAATTGATAATTTGCTGTCCTAATTTAGATCTTTTACTCAAACGGTTGCCTTGAATTTTCATTTATTTCTCATCACTATCAGTGCTTGTCATTTTCGAGCTTTTAATTCCTCATGATCCTTGTGTAAGGTTATTTTTGCTTCATCCGAGTTCCCTCAAAAGTAGTGATGATGGAATGGAACTTCCATCAGCGATTTTTCAACATGAGCTTCACAAAAATTGCAATTTTATTTTTAATAATGAAGTCAAATTTGCGAGAATAGAAATGAAATTCTAGTGTGTTCAAAAAGTTTAAACACATAAGACTAGAATCCCTACCATGTTCATAAAAACTTATATTTAATGACTTTTGCTGTCTCTCATAGCTTCATATTTCGAATTTGCATTTTCCAATATCTCCGCGGACAATCGTGTTTTAGCAAATGCTGAGACCGGATTGGTTCGGGATTCAATGTATTTAAACTTCTTGTCCACAAATATTCATTTCTACTCTCGGAACTGACGAAAGGGGCTGATTGCCCTTAAAACCGCTCTGCTAATTTTAACCTTCTATTTGCGCTCCTTTAACATTGCTTTTACTCATTTTGACCAGAGCCGGATATTCGGTACGTATAGGTCATGCAGAGGACACAGTATATGCAATATGCAGCCGAATCAATAGCTGATGTATCACCGAATGGTCCAAAAAATGTCACGAATTTTCACTTTTGAAAATCTCTAAGTACCTTGAAAAGTGGTTAGATTTTTAAACAATAGCCCAGGATAGTAGAATATATGAAAAATTTATTATATTAGATGCTTTTTTTTTAACTGCGAGTGGAAACAAGAAAAATTGCATGCAGTTTTTGCATGAAAATTTGCATACTTAGTGTTCATTTGTTCTTAAATTTTCAAGAATAAATAGCTTCCATAAGCATTTTCCGGGGTGCCCGAACTCCAGAGCATTCCGACAGTCGTCTCCCTGCATTCAGATGCTCTCTAAAGATTTATCGACTACATAACTCGGGTTTTTTCTTATAAAAATTGCGTTGTGACTTGTGGCTCTGTCATACCAAAAACTATTTAATAGTGTCTTGTTTACGTAATTCAGACCATCGACATAGTTTTGCCTCATTCTTACTTCAACATCACGGAATTCGAAAAGACGCTAAGTACTTTCTCTCATGAATACATTTCTTTTAGTTTAGAGAAAACAACTTGGTTGGCGCCAGAAAGAAGGTGCTTTTTAAGAAACTGTTTTCTTTTCTGAGTTAGTAGGAACAACTTTGGTATGAAACAGTCTTGTCTCAAGTGCTACTTTCACCCAAACAAGGCCCGAGGCTTGTCGAAATGATTAGTGTTAGAACACCGAAAGAAGGGTTTCATTGTTTTTGAACTCTTCGTCATTACGTGACAATGAAGAAAGTTTTTTTTTCCCTTACTGTTAATAAAAAGGGCTAATATACTCCTAATAATAATACTGTTAATTTAAGAGTCATGTTTTGTTTATGTTGTGGTTTAATGCGACACGTATGTTGCTTTATACGTCAGATACAGTTTCTTTTTGACTTGCAACATTTATTTTTTCTTAGATAAGAATTTGAATCAAAATCATAGGCTCCAGCAGATTTCTTTTTTTTTCTTTTTTTTTTTAAGCTAGAGGAAGAAAGAAAGAGAAAATTCCATTAATAATTTATGCTTTTATATGTTCTTAAAATTAAGCGAATAATTAAATTCGGATTTTAAACGATAAAACTGTCAAAATCGTACAAGATGTGTCGGGAGAAAAAATAAATCATAGATCTACAAAAGAAATTTTTGCTGACATGTTGATTAGAACAACTCGGTAAGGTTTTCTCTTTACATTTTGGTCATTGATAGCAAAAGCAAAAATATTGTTTCGCCAGTTCCCTGCTAAATGTTATTTTTATTTCAGTGGTGTGTATATATATATATATATGTAGGAGCGAATATTTCAGCATCGACTGCAGCTTCATCTGGCGATGAATTAAAGTAAGTAGGGAGATAGAGATGAGATGTAGTCCTGAGTAGACCCGAGCTGCACTGTGTGTGCTATGCTAGTTATTTTAATCCTCGAAACATGCGACACGTTCCGACCGAAGTAGTGTAAATTTTTGAAAGTACATAGACATTGCAAATATATTGTTACTTTTGTTCTCACTGTCGTGTGTATTATTCAGAAAAGTCGTTAAGTTTATGTTGATGGAAACCCCCTAGGCGTCCGAAAGAAGTCCCACAAATTTATTTTTCCCTTCTTGCATTTAAAATTTTTTATCTAGCTCACATGTGTTTGTGACCCCCAAGGCACTGTACCCAGCGCCCGACTTACAAATTTGGGGGCCCAAGGCACAATAAAAAACGCGGGGCCCCTTAGTTGCTCGAACTGGAAAATTGAATTTATTTGCTACACTAATAACACTTAAAAGAGTACTGTCACTAAAATGCTGCGTTTTGCGGTGCAGTGGGTATGATGTAAACCTGTCACTAACTATTCCTGGGTTTGGATCAAATATGTTTGTAAATGTGTGTCAAAAAGTTGTAAGCGATAAGTGTTACGACACATTAAAGCCCTTGAATGGCATCAGTAAGTCTCACACCATTAACCAACATTCAATAAACTGTTTCTTGTCAATATATATATACATATATACTACTGTAGTATATTAACCAAATAATAAAATTACCCTACTTATTGAATTTATAATCACCTTATACAACCAATAAAATTCTTTAAAGGTACGTACGGAAAATGCAGTTTTATAATTTTATCAAAAGGTTTACTTACATTAATGATTCTTAACATGTTTTTGTCTCAGTTTACTAGCAATAAAATCTTGTATTACACCATCAAAAATATAATAATAACGTTTTATTGAATTTTTAAAAAAAATTCTTTGTGAGTTTAAACTATTTGGGGGGCCCCAAAAATCGGGGGCCCTGGGCATGTGCCCTGTGTGAAATCACGCCCTGACTGTACCTCGAGTTTGCCTACTATCGAAAAATCCAGCTGTGGTTCTTTGCGACGTCAAACATGATATCCGGATATTATGCCATACTTTCATTGAACTCCCAACAGCTACCATCTATGAAGAACGGTAAAAAAGAGTACATGACACAAATGAGGCACAATTCATCACGCGCAAAACCGATAAAGCACCTTTCGCTGCTCTTAAAATGACAGTAATAATCACAGCAATCAAATGTTCTCTAGCATTCCATTTTCGGTTTGGGGAAATATTTTGAAGCGATGCGAGGGTGGAACTGTGACGCAAATCAACTGGCGTCAACTTGCTTTGGAGTAAACGTGTTTTTCGTTCTTTCTCCTCTCACGATAACTATTCAAAAGTAAACAGTTTTGAATGTGGCCTACTTTACCAGTGACAGCGCCACTGCAGTGAAACAGAATTACCGTCAAGTCGTGAATGACGTTTTCCCTTTCCATTTACTTTGAATTAGATTTTTGCAAATTTTAATGAATTAACGTTGGGAGAACAGAAGAACGATGAACTCCCCCACCCCCGCCCCAAAGTTTGTTTGGTACATTTGTTTAAGAATAATAAATTGCACACATTATTATAGTGATGTTGGACGCGGGGTAAAGAAATGATTCCTCCACCGTTGTTGTTTTGCGAAATTTTGAGATAAGCATTTTAATTAGACGTTATTTTGATTCTTTTTCTTTTTGTAAGTTAATCATGTGAATGTAGTTCTTTTATACTGCATTATAAGGATTTCTTTGTCTAGAGATTCGACATTTTTGGAAGGAATGCAAATTAGTATAATAGTGCTCAATAGGTTTTTATGAAGAAGTTTAGACTACTGAAATCTATATTTTTACCCTAAGACCAAAAAAAAAAAAAGAAACATCATTGCGACAGCTCCAGTTTGTGACGTCACTCCAAGATGGAATTCTTTTGCATGTTGAAATAACACTCGTATCGCGCTGAATCTATAAATAACTTTTAATTTTCAATCGAAAACATAAGTAAAATTATCAAGTGAAACAAAGATTAAAAGTGAAGTCCTGCTAAAACTATTCAGAACAAGGAACGGAGCCGGAGCCCAGTAGGAGCAAGTACGTAGGGAGCGAATCGATAATCTTAATGCTCCTGTTTCCTGCTAATTATTATTAATGCAAAGGTTTTCTTGTTTTTTATTTATATTTTTTAATAAGAGAATGCAAGGAGGTTTCAAGGTTTTTAACATTTTTTAAGGGGTCGCAACGTTGATGGTAAAAAGGTTGAGAAATTATGCTTTCGGTAAATAAAAGATCATAGCACACACTTTTGCAGCAGCCGACAAAAGTTCACAGATTTCATGTGTAAATAACAACTCATTTATAATTATTTCTGCCTGACATACCCTATCTATTGAGATAACATTTCCGGCCTCATCTGGTAGTTGAACTGCCCTCCACGTAGGTCTTGCCACCTGCTGTGATATTCTACTTCATTAAACAGCAGGTTAGAATAATCTTTTGCGGCGGTGTCTCTAAGAACACAGGTTTCGGAAATTCATTCTCGCAGCTGCTTTTAATTCACTCTCCGCGTTTAATGGAAGACTGAGAAAATCAAGTCGATTAGCTGCATTCTATTCCACAGTTAGCAGCGTGATTTCAAATGTACCATTGCTGTTGCTAGATTAGTTCAAGAGGCTTGTTTTCGCTTTGCCATTTCCGAAAGCAAAATCATTTGTCCTGTTCATATGTGTCGAAGATTTTCACCATTAAATCTAAAAACGCTTAAAATTTTTATTTATCTAGTCTTATAATATGGTGATACTATCTAATCTTATAATATGTTGATGAACAGTAGTGAAGCAAGAGCAAAATTCAGTGGGCGAAAAAACTTTGCGAGCACATTGCATGATTTTATAAAATATTTTTTAAATATCAGTTTTTCTTTTTCTCTCTCTCTCTCTCTTTTTTTTTTTTTTTTTTGCCAGAAGTAGTGTTAGTACAGTGGTTCCCAACTTGTTTCTCATCACCACCTCATTTTTCCGTTCAAGTGTTTTGACACAAACACAATATGTTAGATTCAAGCTGTTTCTAAATCCAACCCCACCATAATTTTTTTTTAATATAATGTTTAAGGACTGTAAAATAAGCAAATTTACAGTGGAGTTGGACTGAAAGATTGTATTTTTACTTTGAAACTTTTTGTATCTAACTGAAAATATAGTATTATAGTACTTATAGTATAGTACTACTTCGAATGGAAGTACATTTGGTACACACATGGACTACCATGGGAACAGTAGCATGGGTGTAACTTGGGATAGAAATTTGTGTTGTCACCTCTCCCCCACATGGAAAACCTTTGTTGCATTGTATAAACTATTAGTTTGTTATTTTTTCAGTTGTTCAAAAAAAAAAAAAAAAGAATTGTATGTTAATTATTTTTTTCAGTTGTGTAGGGACAAAAAGAAATTTCATTTTATTTATTTGGTGTAACTTTCAGTAAACTGCATTTATTTACAATTATAATACGTTGAAATAGTACCAGTAAAATTGTATGGTATGTAATATTTCATGTTTTCCTGAAAAGTACGATTGGGATGCCGTCTTGTTTTTAGTCAGAAAAAAAAGTTTAAAAATAAAACATGGTGTCGGAATCGACACGTTTCCAAAATCAGCCTGACTCTGACGCCACACAGCCCTGATACTAAGTCATCATTTCGTTGTTTCGAAAATTATATTGTTTAATATAAAATAATTTTTATGAAAAAACAGAACCGACTTCAAAGTATAAATTGCGCTAAAAAGTGAAAAATAAATTCGTTCTTCAAACAACATAAATGTGACTTTTAAACATAGTTTTAGAAGTCGGTGCAAAGTGAAGATAGATAAAATCTTTTGTAATCATGAATCCAATTACAAATATATATATTTTCGCAGAATTAGCAACAGTTCCAGTATGAAGTAGCAAATGGTATAATGGCAATTAGACTCATAATTTTGCACCGACTTCTAAAACTATGTTTAAAAGTCACATCGATGTTGTTAAAAGAATGAATTTATTTTTCCCTTTATAGCGCAATTTATACTTTGAAGTCGGTTCTGTTTTTTCATAAAAATTATTTTATATTATTCTTTTTAGTGTAAATACATTTTGTATATAAATACTCTATTTTTTAAAAAATCAAAGGGTTTAACTTCTTTGAATGAATGGCACTAAAAACTAATCATTTGTATGATAAATTCCCTTTTGAAGTCGATTTTAGCAAATCAACTGATTGGATTAATTTTTGCCACAGCGAAGCCTTTAGTCAAACTCTTGCTGTAATTTCTTTTAATATTATAGCCCATGACAACAAATATGTTTTTAACAATGACTTTTATATTTATTAATAGATTTTCCGACAAAGAAAAATCAAGCCAAGCCTATCCAATTAAAATAAAAAATATCTATTTTTCACCGGTAACGTTTTTTTCTAAAAGACAAATGCAATCAAATTGATTTTCCATATTTGAGTTAGACGATCCTCTATCGATTAAAGAAAAAATCATCAAAATCGGTTCATTTAATTCAAAAGTTATGGATGAAAAAAAAAAAAAAATCACATTTCTGCCCATAACTTTTTTCCTAATTATCGAATATGGTCAAACGAAGGTACGGGACCTATGGGAAACCACCCTCGATCGATTAAAAAAAGAATCATGAAAATCGCTTCATCCGGTGAAAAGTTATGAGTGGACAAAAAAAAAAAAAAAAAAAAAAAAAAAAAACGACATACATACATACAGTATGAATGTATAACCCCCTTCCTTTGTGAAGTCGGTTAAAAATGAATGTAACATATAAGTAGACAAAAAGAAAGAATAGTATACATCTAAGATGCCGTGGCGTTCCCTGGGCGGTATATGTGGTGACCCAAACCCCATTAAATTATAAAAAAAGAACTTTGTTGCATTGTAGTCTTTGTAGCTTATAATATTTTCAGCAATGAAATAAAATAAAGAAATTCTTTGTTATTGATTTGCTGTAACTTTTATTAAACTACATTTACATCCAGTTATGATACGTTGAAATGGTACCAGTAAAATTGTACAATTCTTGTATAGGTATTGTTTCAAAAACTCTTTAATTCATTTTGGGTATTAATCGGGTAGTGACGTTGATGTAGAGATGTACGTACATACTTAGGGTTTTTTTTCCTGAACATTTATGTTATAAAGGTGCCCATTTCACTCAAGAGCACTGGCGAATTCCCCTCTAAAGTAACGAAGAATTCCCCTAAGAAGATAGCACCCAAAAAAGAACTAAGCCTCCCTTTAAACATCACCCTAAAAATTTCAATGGCGCAGGCTTATTCAGTGCACATTATTGGTGAAAAACAGCAAAATACATATGCGCACAAGTATAAATGCATTGTGTTTTTAAAAGTCATGGAAGGAGGGAGTTGACCACCTCCTGATTCTCGCGACTGACGGCACTGCTTTTCTCCTGTTCATAATAAGGTTACATTCAAATTTTAAATATTTGCCAATTGAGTAATTTATTATTATCATTTTTGCTATGTTAGTGTTGTTTTTACGCGAGATCATTTGAGCCCCCTATTTTCATGCTTTTATTAATTCTTATCTTTATTTTATTAGCATTTATTTATTTTACAAGTTGGTCGGTAAAGGAAAAGAAAAAAAAGTAGAAGGAAAAAACTAGATTGTTTCGAATTCGAATGTGTGAATTTAATTTTAAAAAATGTTAAACTAAAATGAAAACTATTTTGCTCTTGTACAAGCAAAGTGTTAAAATATATTTTCAACCTGTTTTGGAATTTGCTAAAAAATTTGGGAAGCTCTCATCGAGTTTACAAACAAACAGGCTTTCATTTTTATCGTTCGATGGCGCTGCTGCAACTTTCTGAATTCGAGAACGGGTGGAATATTTATCGCTCTTTCTGGCGACATATGTAAGAAATTCAAGCTATTTATTTTCGTCAATCCATCAGCGAACATGACGGTATAATTGGGAACCGTTAAAAACTTTAGAAAAAAAAAATCTTTGCCCGATTTAAAAGAAAAAAAGCTAAGTAATAACCTTCAGTGTATTTTCTTTCTTTTCTTACCGTGACATTAACATGGAACGAAACACGTGTAAGGTGGCACAATTTAAATCGCTTAGCATCAGACAAAGCCTTTTATTATTTAACATGACAGTTATAAATGATAACTTGACTTTTTGATCTTTGAGTTATTTTCAAGATACATTTTCTACGATAAATATTCTAAACCGTTGTGTATTTTTTATGGTAGAAAATTGATTTATTTCACCTAAATCATGATGGAATCTAGAATGCCTAAAATGAAAACGTGACTTTCAACTATCTCCTTTTGTTATGTTTTCCAGTTATAAGAATGTTGTTTGTTGAAGGGGAATGTGAAAGTGCTCAACAAATAATGTAGTTTTGAATTTTTACGAATGAGTTAGTTTTGGAATTGTTCGTCAGGTTCAGAGTCAAAATGAAATAAACTTTTCTATGATTCTACCAAAGGAACAAACTACAGTAGAGTTGAGGATGAAAAATAATTAAAATATAAGCGTATATTTGATATTGCTTGTTGTAATGCAATTATGAAATTGTTACAAACGAGACATCTTAGTTCAGAGATCGTAAATCATACTCTTACAAGATTTGAATATTAATTAAATTGTAACTTCTTTGCATTGTTTGCTATAAAAAGATTTTCAAATTGTTACAAACAAATTTAGGCGTATAATTTTTTTTTGAATGAGGCGGTACTTTTATGTGGAAGCTGTTTATTAATGCCCGTATTTTAAACTAGCGGTACCCGCACGGCTATGCCCGTACTAAAAAGGGAAAAACGACCATTATATATAGTGGTAATTTTTTTGGGTGTAAATTATGTTAATTTTATTAAAATGTATAGCAGTCCACATAATTGAAAATTAGTCTCCCACGGCAACCAATCAGCGATCCTACATATTTAAGCAACTTTTATATTTTTTACAAAACACATACAGTAAAAAATGAAAAAAAAGAAACAAGAAAGAAAATATTAAAAAAAAAAAAAAAGGAATTTTGTTTGTTTATTTCAAGTATCCACACAAAAAGGACGATTGTAATTCATTAGAATAGTTTAAATTAATGAATTTTTAGTATAATTATTTTTTATCTATTACTCATTGACAGTAAAACTACGGGCTCTTCAATGGTATCAAGCTCGAAACGATGCGATAATTTCTTTTTACAGAAAAAGACCATTTTATGCAATTTTCGGCTATAAATTGGAATAAAAAGAGAGAAAATTCAAATTTCAGGAGAGAAAAAAAACTCTTCTAAGGTGCACCCCCCCCCCCCCTCTTCCAAACTAATTTCGTGCCAAATTTCATAAAAATCCGCCGAATGGCCTTGACTCTTGGCCGGACACAGACAGACAAATACACACACACTTCATTAGTAGTAGAGATAGTTCTATTAG
This sequence comes from Octonoba sinensis, assembly GCA_038502835.1. Taxonomy (NCBI): domain Eukaryota; kingdom Metazoa; phylum Arthropoda; class Arachnida; order Araneae; family Uloboridae; genus Octonoba; species Octonoba sinensis. The sequence continues at coordinate 72,412,462 of CM076604.1, forward strand.
ATATGGGAAAGAAGGATAAATCTGATATTCTCCCCCTAGATGACCATGAACAATATCACAAAAAGCCAAATAAAACTTAGGAAATGAAAATTTGCTTTGAAAACTAATGTCCTCTTGGCCTGGCAGGTCACCTCATGTTGATGCAATACTGTTTGGGATAAGTTTTGTGATTTCAGTATTGCAGTACTGAATTCTCCTACTCTTCTCTTCTCATTGTTGGTTTATGACTTAGAGGAAGTAATAGCCTGAATATGTGAAGCTGGCATGTTTGCAGACGATCTAGTTCTGCAGAATTGCAACTCTGACATTCGTCAAATTGGAACTATGGCCAACCTTGCTTTATCTAACGACCTGAACTTCGCTGAAAGTTGTAAGTTGTGTTTTAATATCAATGTCTCAAAGTCTACTTGTAGCTTATTTAGCGACAATCGAGCTTTATATAATTATTATCGGCCAAACATAAAATATTACGAAATAAAGCCTCAACGTTATGAAGCACAATCACTGGGAGAGATTAGGAATAGGATGCTGATGCAAGTATCTCTTTAGCAACCTATACCTCTCTGATTAGTCTAATATTGGAACATTAACTAAAAGAGTTACTTCTCAACATCAGATACCAATTTAACAAACGGTGAGAGAGTATAAATAAGGGCTGATCGGATAATCACGGGTGTGAAAAACAGCTGTTCCATGGATCTAATAACAGTGGCATACTTCAACCTTGTTGTATTTCTGGGGGGGGGGGGGGGGGGGAGATTGCTTCTTTCATGCCAATGACGATATGCATTCCTCCCCCTATAAACTTATTTCTGGATACGCCTCTGTCTAATGGCATAGGGATGCGATCCCCAACCTTGAAATTGAGAAAATGCATGGACATTTTTAATTCAATAAAGGCTACGGTTATGGCGAGCATAATCGGTCATTCTTTTTCCTCAGAGAGATAGGATAAATCATTAGGGATTGACGACACATAGGTCTTTCGCCAGACTGTGCTTGAACTTTTAAGGGAACACGGTACCTCGTTCCAAATTTTTTCTTTTTTCTTCTTTCTTTTTTAAAATTGTTTATCAATCGTTAGCACTTAGCAGTAAGTGGCAGAAAGGTTAAAAGCAAAAAAAAAGGTATTATAATCCACATCATGACTGATACTATAGCTACTAACCAAACCCCTTTTGTATTATCATTTGGTTATAATTAAATATCGCTGTATTGGAATTAAAACCTTTAATGCTATTAGATGTTCAGAACCTATAATTTCATTTCTTGAGTTGATTTAGATTTTTTTTTTTTTAACTTAAAGAAATTTTCATTGTATTCTTCTTTTTTTCCTTGCAAAACTATATGAGTTTTCTTTTAGAAGGAAACGTTTTTTCCTTTTAGGCGGAGAAAGTTTCCAGGTGGAGAAAGGTAGAAAAAGTTTCCATACTACATCAGTAAGTTCCTTTTTCGAAGGAAACCTTTTTCCCTTTTAAGTGATGGTAGTTCACGCAACTTTTTTTATTGCATTGATATCCATTGCTATATCGGCGCCCCCAGCTCCTCAAAGCATGTGAGAAATTTATGTTTATGGAAATATGTTAGAATTCATCCAAAATGATCATACGTGTTGAAGATTGTTAAAGCCTCTCGATACGTCGATTTTTTTAAACCCATTTCTTAATTCATTTTTTAAAAACTTGCATAAAAATGAATTTTTAGCACACATTTCAGCGTCTTGGAGCACAGAAAGAAATTAATGGCACCTCGCCTCGATTCTTCTATCCGCATTTCGATTTTTAGCTCCCCTTGTCATCTTAAAACATAATCATTCCGCCCGATATCGGCTGTCCGGTGTCCCTTGTCTGACGGATTAGTACCGGATATCCGGTTATGATGTTATTTCTGTAATGTAAATTCCATACATATTCTTAAACATCTCACGACTTTCAAATATGTATAAAGTTTAATTTGTACACATTTTTCAAAACATGCTAATTGAATTTTAAAAATCAAATTTGACGTGCCGGCCATCTGGATCTTTTATGCAATGTCCTGATCGAATTCCAAATATTTGAAAAAAAAAAAAAAGAAAAAAGATCGGACACCGGATATCCGAGGCCTTTTTCTTTGGGGGGGGGGGGGGGGGGGAGGGCACCGCTTCATACAAGCGTGTGTGTGTGTGCCGAATTTTCATTCGATTCCATGTATTAAAACTTTTTGTGTTAGAGCGCCCCTTAAAAAGTGTTCCTCCACATACAGACATACACTTAGGGGGACACGAAATACACACAGATATTTTTAAAGAAATGATCAAAATGGTTTCAGCACACCCTAAAACGTATAAATTCGTAAAATTTCTACAAACGAAAAATTCCACAAATCCAATACTTTCTTCAAAAAATTGGGCATAAAAAGCGAAAATCATATTACAATTTTTCTCTTTGCAACAATAATAAGAAAACACAAATTTTCACTCACAGCGTGCGGCGCGTCATTTAAAGCTATTTCTGCTAAGGAAATTCGTTGCGGTTGACAGAAAATGCTTGCTTAGCAACGGTTGCCAAGACACAAATAAAGTGCTTAAATTTGGCGATGCGCGAATTGGCGATATTCCATCTCTTGAATTGTGGGTAACCCTTGCGGAATGAGGCGAAGGCTTGTCCGGAGGCACATTTCAAACGGACGTGAGTACTCGTGTTTGCGTGGTGTTTTGTAAACTATTATCCAAATTCCAGCTGTTGAAGTTTCTCTTGTGATTGTTCGAGTTTGTTTCACTGTCAAAGAGATGTTTTCCGACCGTTGATAATATTTGATTAATCAATATGTGATATATTATGTTTTGACGACCGTTGTGTGCAAGCTAGTCGTATTCTATTATTGTGATTTCCTTTCTGTGACATCGGTGATATTAATGTACTCTCGTTTATGATTTATAAGAAAATATTCGTTGAAAGCGGGTGATACGATAACCTCTTGGATTTAGAATTTCGAGCTTCATAACTTCTCATACCTGCTGAGATTGTTTACTGAGAAATCTGAGGTAAGCTGGCTTGATTAAGTGATAAAAATTGAACACATAATGTGCGAATTACTTTAGCAGCTAACTATATATTTTGGTACTTTCAAAATATGTTTTGTATTCATTTTGTATTTAAGTGTAAGATATGTCTCAATTCTTAATAACTCCATATTTTGTTTCCGCTTAAAACCGTTAGGCTCGTTATTTCAGGGCAGAAGGGCATCCCCCCAGCTTTGAGAAATTTAATGTACTATTTATGTTTTATGTAGGCCTGCGTGCGTATTTTGTTGTTTTTTAAAATGTATACATTGAACATAGACCCTTTTCCCTTTTAAGATATTCATCTGATTATGATCATGCTTAACTACTGCATGTCACCTGGCCTCTCACCCTCACCTGATTCTTATTATATGTTTTTTTTTTATATGTTAATTTTGCTGATTGGGATAGAAACAAAGTGAAATTACAGCGATAGTTTACTGTGTTCAAGTTTTAAAGAATGTCTTTCAGAAACTACTTTAAATTGATACTTTCGTAATTTTACTCGTGTTTATGGAAGCGCTTTCCCGTTGACTTCTAATGTCGTTTCAAAAATATTGTAAAAGGCCTATATTTGTACTGTTTGAACTTTCAAAGGGTTTTTTGTTTAAAATATCCCGGTATAATAAAATAATTTTGGGGATAAATAGAACCGAAGGCCTTATTATGGAGATCCCCCTCCAAGAGCGACAGCGCACCCCTCCTCAAAGCTACTTATCAAGCACCTCGCAATGTGTGCTCTTTCTTGCTAGTTCTGCAGAGCAGACCTTTTGCTCTGGAGGTGAATTATAAGAATAAGAATTAGGAGGGGGCAAAGGTGCTCACCCCCTAAAGAACTACAGAACCAGCCAAAACGATGTCCTCAAATGGGCCAAAGCCAAGCCTACTGGTAAAGTCTCCCCCCCCCCCCCTCCCCGCCTTCCCAATATTTTCAATTGCGCAGTATGCGCCAAGCCCCCTTTCCCAATGGTGGGCCGCCTTGTGAGGGGCAATTAATGAGTTAACTTTTTTTATTCAGTTCCTAAAAATTATTTAATTATGTTCTAAAAATGTGACAGGTTGAAAAATCGGCTCCTGGTACTATACATTAGACGCAATGAGGCTCGAGATCAGATAATTAATTATCCTTTGTATTACACACGTAACTATTTACTTAAAACAAAAGTCCTATATATATATATATATGTTGACTTTAGCAATATGTTGTAACTTAAATTAGAACACGCTGAAAAATTCCGATTTTTAATTTTTATGTTTTTTACTTTATTGTTTCGTAGAAATAAAACTAGAACTCTCCAATTAATTTTTATTTCAATTCATTAGTTTATTTTTTCCGTCAAGACTCGCCAAATCGAACGATGTTTTTGCAATGACGCAGTTTGCATTGCTCATTGCTTCATATTTATAGTTCCAAGCTGCTTCTCTGTCGGTGTGCTGATTTCTTTATTTGGTTCTTAGTACTACCACGAGATTCATTCACTGAAATCGTACTTGGATTTTAATTGGATATTTGCATATAGTAAATAAAATTACATATACCGAGTGTCATTTTCTCAGCATAAACAATTCATGTTTCTCAATTTTATTTTATTTTATTTATTTATTTAATTAGACAAATTCCCTTTATGTGGTAAACTGATTGCACTACAGTGTCATTTTATGTCTTGTAAGACTTTTATATATTTACCTGGAAGTCCGTAAGTAGATTTGTTTTTGGATCACATACCAAAATCTTTTCCTATGGAAGCACAGAAACGGGAGAGGAGAGGGGGGACAATGGGGCAGTTGCACCCCTTGAGAGTGAAATATTATTAAAGATTATATGTATAACCAGAGAGCTAAAACTTTATAATTTCTGCCTTTTGAAACAAAATTTTCCGTGAGATAGTAAAATCACAAAGGATTTTTTTAAAAAATGCCGAGTATATAATGTTGCCGAGTTTTTCTAAAAACTAATGCTTGAGATGGGGTCACGCTGCATCAATAGACATTTTTAAGGGGACTTTTGAAAAATAAAAGAGTTATTTGTAACGTATTTCCAAAACAAGTTTTGAAAATCTAATATGAACTGAATGAAAATACAGCAAAATAAAGGCAAATATAAATTTTTGAAAGAAAGTAGCAGCATAAATTTCGATAACAATCGCATGACTGAGCTGAAGGGATATTATGTATATTCTGAATAGAGTTTAAATTCAGTCGGGGGAAGCGTACTTTGGTGAACAAAAGAATCTTCAGACATAATCGTTTTAAACTTCTCACATGCTGACAGCCATTCTAAGCACGCATGTCGTTTCTGCACCTGAGCTAAACTGAGCTATCGACGATTAAAGTTTTGCGAATCCACTTATTTAATTCAAAGTCCACTTATTTCGGGAATTTTAAAAAAATGTTTCTTATTTACGTATGTTCACGGAGCATAGTATTTAGGTAAAGTAGGTGACACAGAACCACCTGGTGGCAATAAAGCAATTTCGCCAAAACGTGCAGATACGACTTTTGTGCTTAGCACGGGGTCCCCCTCCGCCTGAGCAGTGCTAATTTCCACGATTGGTGGAAAATCAAATTCGTCAATTCTCAAGAAATACACCAATGACCTTTACCCCTCCGAGTCCTAACTCGAACATCCGCCCGGTCTCGTCGTAATCAATACGTAATTGGACAACTCCTCTGCTCTGTAACGGGTTTGATCTCTGGGTTGTTTGACCGCCGTGTATCGCACATTTTTTCTGATACACCTTTTCTCGAAAAGGCTTGGCAGCCAGGTCGAGCTCAGGCATCTTGTCAGACCTCTTTTCTTTCATTTTATGCCGCATTATATTGTCCGTTTTCCCCTCTCTCTCTCTTTTCTGTGGATTCCCTCCCAGGAAGTCTTTTGTTCTCGGGATGGGAGAGAAGAGCAGAGGTACGGATTGGAAGGGGTGAAAATTTACGCGGCTCATGTTTTTTCTGCCATTATATATGATGTAGCAAAAGATCTTTATAGTGTCGTTGGGAAGAGCGAAGACATTGTAGATAGACTTTATAAACAAGTTTTCACTCACCCCAGAGAAATTCTCGAGAGCCCGTACAGCCATGAAGGAACTATGGATTATTGGAATCTTCCAAATTTTCAAACATACTATATTATACGGAATACCATCTGAATTTCTAAACATTGTTTTAATTCTGTATGCTTCTTAAATTGTAGTTATTTTTTATGCACATTATAAAGACTATCCCATTCAGAAAAATCAGTAAGCAATTTTTATAACGTGTGTAACACCGTTTGTTTGCCAAATATAGGAGTAAATAGCAAGACATGATAACCACCCAATACCCGCAACAAATTATCATTTGCTATAGTAGCAAAAAAATTTTCTCGAAACGCCATATAGGTGGGGGCAAAGGTTAAATATAAAGCAATGCTGCAATTGACGGTTACAATAATCTATATAAAGAAAAAATAAATTTGTGACTGATACTTGAAATGAACTTGTACAAAGCGGCAAGTGTGATAGCCAAATCATCACCCCATCTAGTTCTGTTAATTCATGTTTCCGAAGAAAAATTTTGACTCCAAATGATTGATTTTAACATAACAGTCAGGGATCGATCCAGCATTTTTCAACAGGGTGCGTTTTTTGTGAATTTTAAGAAGATTTTTGTGAAAAATCAAATAATTTTGTGAAAAGTGAAAATTTTGCCTACTATTTGCCTCTTTTTTAATAAATAATGATGTAAAAGGAACGATTTAGAAGCTAGGAATTTTGGGAAGGATCTGAAAGCGGACCCGAGTTTCCTCTGGCGCTAACCCCGAGAGTCTCTTGAATTGAGGAAATATTTATTATTTAGTACTGCATACCCAAAATAACGAGATTTTACCTTAGCAAATACCGGTTTTTTGAAATTTAAAAATTGAGCAAAGTACAGGAATTTACTACACCGAAATTCCGGTATTGCAATCACTATTTTATCCAATCGTATGCGAAGTTTTTTTTTTTTTTTTTACTTCCTACTACGTACAAAATAAATAGAAGAAAGTATTGGATTCTTAAAATTTTTCTTATTTTGATGGATTTTTTATACATTTGTAGTTAGTTGTGCTGAACCCATTCACCCATTGTGATCATTTTTGCAAAATGGTCTATTTGTATGTAGTCGATTATTTCCCTCCCCTTCCCTTTTCTTTCTTTCTTTTTTTTTCCCTTTTTTTTTTTTTGGTGGTCACTCTTAACTTAAAAACGTTTGATACTGATTAGTTTTTGGCGCAAATCCCTTCAAGGGTGTGGAACAATCAAATGTTTTCCTTGTTTGGGGGCACTATGAAGTAATGGAAAAGTTCAAAGAAGAATTGCTATATCGATGGAGTTTAATGGGAACAGGTGCTGATGAAATTCGCTCCAAGTGAGTGGTACCCACCATTGATTATTTTAAAAAGATTATTCTTCTCTCTTCAATCAAGACCTCTTGATTTTTTGCGGAACCCTTAACAGTGTTTTACGGAACCCTGATTCGGTACTACTCGCATAATTTATGACAGTGGCAAATAATGTTCAAATTTCCTAATTGTGTCAGAAAGGAATTCGTTTCTTAAACGGTTAAAATAGAAAATACGGTTATGAGATTCGCCATTGAGGTGATCAGGTTTTGATTGCTTCCAAGAGAACGAAAAATGTTTCATCGGTCATTATTTCATCTGCCAATAAGGAACGTTTCAGTCGTTGATATACCTGGGTGGAGTTCAATGATTCTGCTAGAGGTCACTTTTAATAAATGGCCGAAAAGTCATTTCGTGCTTAGTAGATTGAAAGTCTGCTTGTTTCTTTCCAAAACTCTTCATGCGCGGAAATTCAGTGTCATGGTACTGATGAAGGTTACATAATCTGCCGCGGAAATTAGTTTAGTATGTGAATAAATGTGTTCTCATATGCGGTCAAGCAGGAAGCAATATTTAGGCTCAGAAACTGTGTAGTTTCCAAATTGCGTCGGTAATTGTGGTAATATGTTTTTGGTGCCAAGTCTCGTAACTAAATGAAGTACGTTTTTTCGATTAAATATACGTTGGAGTTGTTTGACCTTGATGACCTTCTGAGATGGAACGATTATAATTTTGAAAGAAATTTTAAAATTCCTAAATGTGAAAAGATTTCTAGATTAGCTTAAAAACTGAATAATAATTTTTAAACTAATATTGATCTCTGTCAAATGCTGTTATTTCGAACAGCTCTTTTAATTTTGTATGAAAAAAGCGGAATGAAACTTCAAAATAATAAGCAGTTCGTAGAATTCATAAAGTGATTAACTTCACAGCTATTTTCCACACTTGTAATGCAGTGGAAGCTGGTGCATTTTAATGGGAGCTGTGAACACCTGCAACGGAAAAATTTTCATGCCTCAAAATCACCGCCTAATAAAATACAACAATAAAAAAATCCCTTCCGCTCAATTCATAATCGATCAAATGTGGCGTCCCGGAACCCCATCCCAACGCTCCAGCGGTTTGCCTCTTTTAGTTTTACTTTTTGCATTAAATAGGTTTGTTTTGTTTAGGTGGGCGCTTTTGATTGCTGTTGATGGGAGTTCAAGTGACTACTCGAAATCAGAAGACATTACGAATGAAAGTTTGATTACTAACATTTTGCATTAAAAGTTCAGTAATTGCAATTGAAAATAAACGAAGAACTTAGTTGTTGAATTGAGCTAGGAAGGTAAACACGATAAAGAGAATCTTTACTCGAGTATTTTTCAGCATTTAAGAATTTTTAACGTTCTAAAAATGAAGTTCGAAACGTATCGTGCATTCATTTCCTAATTCAACATTCTCTAATATCGAGTTGTCCAGCTCTGTACATCTGATTTGAATTTCCCAGCATTTTTGTTTTGTTTAGTTTCTTTCCTTTTAAGTATTTCATTTGGCAGTCCTGATATTTTACTTACGTCATCTAGACGATATGGACATTTTTATTTTATAAGTTTCGAACACAAGTGCTCCTAAATGTTTGCTTTTTGCAATTAAAGATTATATACAGTGACACTGTAAAACAGATTTCAGGAACAATTATCTTTAAAAAAAATCTATATATAAATAGGCAAATACAAAACAGTCAAGTACCATTTTCTTTGTTTGTCGACCGATTTTCTTATTTTTTTTGTTTAGTAGCTATTGATGAGTTTTAGTGATATCAAATGAAAAATTTTGGAAACAGTTTATTATTGGTTAATAATTTTCCCTTTTCTTTTGTCAGGAAAACCTCATTTATAATTGTAACGTTATATTGTTATAGATTAATAAAAATATTTTGGAAATAGTTATCCCCCCCTCCTACTTTCGACGTAGATTAGAAGCCTTTTCTAAGAAGTCTTCGTCATACTTTTATACAGCTCCTTACATCTACAATGTACATTACTCGTATCATACTCAATGCATTTTTTGCTATTTATAATTCAAAGAAGAAGAAATGTCAAGAACAAAACAAAAGAGAAAATGTAAGCAGAATAATACTAATCTTAAGGTGTCGGTTAATACATTTCCAAGAATTTATATATACATATCTATATGATAGTAAAATGTCCAGTACAATGTCAAACAAAATAAAATATGTATTGAAAATCGAATAATAACAAGAAGTTCCGTCTAGAACTATACGAGCCTACTTTCCCGTATACACCCAATTTCAAATTTATAATCTACCTATCTTTCTCTCTCTTTCTCATTTAGCTTTAGTTCTTAATTAGTACTTCAAATATACCTTTTTCAACGGTTAATACGTATTCATTTACTCACTCATTTTTTCATTTATTTATTCAGTTATTCATTCATTCACTCATTCACATATTTATTCATTCATTTACTTGTTTTTTCATTCGTTCATTCATTTATTTTGTTTTATCATTTATTCACTCATTTATTCATCTATTCACTCATTTGTTCATTCATTCTTTCACTTATTCATTTAATCATTCATTCATTCAAAAGTATTCTTAAAAATCCCAATAAGAAATTTCAATAGACTCAATAGTTCTGGAAGAACTTTTATCTGTACATGTTCTACGACATAAGAGCTTTCCGTTAAAATTTGTTCCAAGCAAATCCGTCCGTTAGATCAGGAATTATACAGAATTGAAATTTCCCCGTAGGCGCTATGTTAATTTTTGTAAACTGTTCAAAAATGAACAGAAATTGTTCAAATCAAGAAGTAAAATATGAAAATGAGATCTTTCGAATGAAAAAAAAAGTCTTTCCAATCGGACAATTCCTTCAAAAGTTATTAGGGTTGCAGACAGACCGAAAAATCGACAGACACACTTTTTCCCACATCTCAAAACCGTACTTTCAATTTTTTTGTTTTCAATCTTTATTTAATCACTTAACGTATTTTTGACGATATTTTCGAGATACATTAAGCCTTCTTACATGCTTTATTATTATTATTATTATTTTACTTTTACGGGAAAGTAGGATAATAAGTGAGACAAAAAGTGTGGTGTTACGCTTTGCATTAGCGTTTTGAACTCCCGATTAAATTGAAAGTGATAGTTTGTATGTCTTATTTATTCAATAATAATATGGTACGGTAGCATGACAATTTTTATTCTATTTTCTTTACAGGAAAAGAAGCGCAGAAAGATAAAACTTATGTATGATATGTGTTACAAATGCAGTAAATAAAATAACTAACTCAATGATCAATCCGTCGCATTAAGGAGAGATTATGGCTAGGGATCATTCATAAATGATGTCACGCTTCGAGGGGGGAGGGGGGTTCGTGAAATTGTGACAAAGTGGGACAAGGGGAGGGGAAGCGGGTAGAAGAAGTGTGACATTATGCACTATGCAACATAGCGTGACGTGTGACAAAGGGGAGGAGGGGGGCGGGGGCAAATAGATGAGAAAAAAGCGTGACATTATTTATGAACGGCACCCTATTTGAAAATACTTTTAAAAAAAAACTGTTGTCAAACAGAAAAAACTAAAATGTCTAAAAAAGTTGTTTGAATGTTCGAGGCCGAACTTGAAAAATTTATTGAGATGGTCGAATTTCGATCACTGGGCGAACACTAATATTAAAAGTTCTAACTTTTTAATGCTGTTTTTACTTGCCTATGAAATGTTGTGAATAAAGAAAATGAGTGTCATTCAATGTCCGTATTTTGGTTTTAAGGTTATAACTGATAAGTATTCTTTATTAAACGTCATTCACACAGAAAATGATCATGCACGTCAATATTGTTCCTTCCAATGGACCACAATATGTTCTCCAAGGAGACATTGCCCTTTCGGTTTTAATATCATTTCTAAAGTGTCCTTTCCATTTCTACTTTATTGGGTAATATGTAAAGTGTATTTACCTTGGTCCTGTAAAATACCTGTATCAACGTTTGAAAAGTTACCACCGATTTCTTGCAATAAAAGATACCTTTTGCCCCTCCCTCCCCCTCTCCGAAAAAAATATATTTGTGGAATTTTCTTTTAACTTTCTTTTTTTCCACAAGTAATACAACAAATAACATCGATATATAATTGAAATTTTTTCCTTGATTGGAAATCAAACTCGTCACATGAGTATATTATTGTCGCTTTTTGTTTTAGGTTTGTTTTAAATGTGAAAATTCGAATTCTCGAAAATGGCCATAGTTTTGCAATTTAAAATCTCAGCCTCTCCGTATTTATTTTTCACCATTATTAAAAAAAAAGGGAAAAAAGTTTAAAAAAAAAAAACACAGCAATGTGCATTTATTTTTAAAAAAAGTTGCGGGTTTTTATGCATTTATATTAAGATAAGCAAATACATTCAATTGCATATGTACAAATTTGCATACAACCTAGGCTTCAGTGATCAATTGAGACGGCAATGATTTGACTCGGCACCAATTTCTATTGCGAAAAAAAGACGACTCTACCGCTGCAATGAATTGACATGCTACGCTTGGATAAATTTAATACGAATCCGATTTTTATTGAAAAAGCAGAACAGAAATTTCCGTTGAAAAGATTTTTAAACGTATAAAATAAAAAGCTTTTATCCGCTGACAGATATTTATTTTGCACTTTGCCTTTTTTCTTATCAGCATAACTTGTTATAGGACGAACTATGTAATCTTGTTTCATTATGCTGTTGACATTTTAGGTTTGAGAATTGTTTCATCACTTAACATCTGTGATGGAAAAGTATACTATTTCAAGATTTAGGTTATCGTTAACAAAATAGCGCTTTGAGTCATCAACGGCCTTCGATTTGTTTTCTTTCTTTTTTTTACATTTTATACTTCACTAGTTTTAATGAAAATCGCTATATTTGCATTTCAATAGTTGTATGGTTTTGCCGCTTCAAGTTTCCTGTTAAGAAAATAAAAATTGCTCGATTTATATCTCTCTTAGTAAGAAAAAAGCAGCAAGTGTGCGTGTGGCCAAGACCGTTCGTCGTATTTTCTTTAAATTTGGCACAAAATTAGTAATTCGAATTTGTTCTTTTTTTATTTTAATTTATAGCTGAAAGCTGGATAAAACGGTTATTTTCTGTATGAAGAAATTATCGCATCGTTTCAAAATCGGTACCGTTGGAAAACCCGCAAAAAAGTCTTCGTAAGACTTTGCTCTTCGTGCTAAAATTGGAAGCCTCTAAATTAATTAGAAAATATATTACAAGCATTTTTTTGGTGTAGTTTCGACATTTTTTTTCTCACGGTAATTAAATTTTGTTTTATTTTCCTCAGACGATTAATAAAGCGCTTTAGTTTTATTTTATTTGGAACGTCGCCAATTTGTTTATATACATATTTGCTAAATAAAATTCTATTCACTATGCTTTTACTCATTTTGAGGAGCAACCCCTTTTTGGGGGCGGGACTTTGATTTTTATTTCTTTTCGTTTTTAAACGATGTTTTATTTTATTTTACTCACGGGCAATCGATAGCTTTATTTTCATTTTCTGATTTTGTGAGGTATTTTTACGGGACTGTTCTCCATACTCTACTGAGAGTTTTAAAGGAATGTTACCTTTATAGTGTATAGCGACAGAAAGTTTGTTGCCACTTTACGCAAGGAGCAAATTTTCGTTCCAGACCGAGAAATATTCTTTGATCGTTTAGAGATAGAAAAATAATATAAATAAACGTTTGCCTTTGTTAAAAAGCATTGTATTTTCATGGCATAGTATTTTATATCAAAGTATCGAAGAAGGTTAAATTTTCAAAATCCTTGAAGTTCTTGACAGAAATTTAAAATTTTTATGCCAAAAATAAGGTTGAAATTTCCGATGAATTTTAAGATATAAATCAAGCTTATATGAAATTTCAATCGCATATAAATCCTGATCTAACCGACGGATTTGCTAGCAACAAACGTTATCGGAAAGATATTACGCTGTAGAACATGTACAGATACGAAGTTCAACAAGAACTGAACGAGCCTATTTTCCTATGAACTATAATTTTACAGAAGTTATTCAAAAATAGAGAAGAGCAAAAGGCGGAGGCAAAGTTCAAATCGGCGGACACAACACTTTCCACCAACCGTGGAAAACAACGTTAAGGAAATTAACAAAAAAGATGCGAATGTCCAAAAAAAATAAATAAATAAATAAAATAAAATAAAAGGAAGTTGACATCACTCTCACTTTTTATTCATATACATACTCACATAAATCCTTATATGACTAAAAAACTTGATCATATTAGCTAGTTTCATACTTTTTTTTTTTTTAATCTTAAATTTGGCAATTTTTGTTGCTTGAGATTAATTGACTTCTTATTCTTCCACACTCTTAGAAAAACAAGATGTCCGTGTAATGCTGCGTTGTGCTGCTACCTTATCAAATGCCATTTATGCATATATAACAAGAATTTCGGTCTATAACTATTCGAGCCTATTTTTCCGTATACACCCAACTTAAAATTTATTATATAGCTATATCTTGCTCTCTCTTTCACATTTAGCTTTAGTTCTTAATTACTTAAAATATACTTCTTTCAACAGATAATACATATTTATTCACTCACTCATTGATTCTTTCATTTACTCAGTCATTCGTTTATTCATTCATTCATTCATTTACTCATTCATGTATTTATTCATTCATTTCCTCAATCATGTATTTATTCACTCATTTATTTATTTTTTTCATTCATTCACTGGTTTAATTATTTTATCATGTATTCACTCATTTATTCATTCATTCATGCTTTCACTCATTCATTTATTCGTTCATTCTTTCACTCTTTCATTTATTCATCGAGAAATATTCTTAAAAAACCCGATCAAAAAATTTCATAGGAAAATAGGATCGTTCAGTTCTTGTTGAACTTCGAATCTGTACATGTTCTACAGCGTAATATCTTTCCGATAAAGTTTGTTGCAAGCAAATTCGTCGATTAGATCAGGATTTATATGGGATTGAAATTTCCCGTAGGAGCTAATGTTAGTTTGGTACCTTTCAATTATCACGGGCGCAAATCTCGCCAAGCACACTTTTTGGCGACAGCACACGCAAAAGGTTACCAGCGACGATGTTCCGTTTGGCTTTGGTTGCATCATTTTTGGCGACTTTATCGCCTGCGGTGGGATAATGGAAAAATGCGCAATTTTTTTTTATTGAACTGTTTAAAAATGAGCAAAAATTGTTCAAATCAATATTTCACGCCGAGAGCTTCTTCCACTAAGCTTGCTCATTATGCTCATAGGAACTTGGATCTAGTGCCTAGAGTTTACATAATTTGCTTCATTTTTGCCCGTAGGCGCTAATGTTAAAATTTTTAATCTGTTCAAAATTTAACGAATAATTGTTCAAATCAAAGAGTAAAATATGGAAATGAGATGTCCTCTCCGAGACCTTTCGAACGCAAAAAGAATTTTTCGGCAGTTCGTTCAAAAGTTATTAGGCGGGGGGGGGGGGGGGGGACAGACAGACATGACTGAGCGACAGACCGACAGACACACATTTTTTCCATCTAAAAACTCAAATTTTTTATTTTTCAATCTTTATTTAATTACTTTATTTCTTTTGACTTTTCTTCATTTTTAACGATATTTTTATTATACATTAAGCCTTCTTTCTTGCTTTATTATTATTTTTTTACTTTTACGGAAAAGTGTTGGCTTCTTGAGCGGTTTACAATAGGGATGCGCTTATTAATACGTTATAATCGGCCAATTTACCCATTCTTTATAATTGACCGGCAGTAATTGGGCCTTTTACTGGTTATTTATGATTGACGGATTTTTGCCGATTAATCGACTCGGAAGTAAGCGGTGACCGCTCATAATCGGCCACTTTACCGGTTCTTTATAATTGGCGGATTTTTACCGATTAATAGGCTTGGCAATAATCGGTAATCAGTCATGATTGGCCCCTTTATCGAGTATTTATAAATAACAGATTTTTACCAATTAATCGGAGAATATATTTTTTAAAAATTCAAATTACTTTTATTATGCTAAGAGTAAGAAATAATACTAAATGAATTTATTTATGAGTTAATATAAGTTTCTGCAACGTAGGATGCCATATAATATGAGAGTGCAAAATTTGAGAAAAACTCTGGGGATGAAATATTCATAAATTAATAATATTAAATAAATGCTCACAGCTGATACTGACATGACATTTATGGACAAAGAAATCTCGGTACTTTTGAATTGCAATGTTTTTTTCCCTCAAATATGTACCATAAAAAATGGATCTTAATTTTTTGTTGCAATAAAGTTGAAAGCTTTTATAAAGAGTATCGTTAATAAAAATATTTGGTGAAGGAGAAAAATAACTTATCACTTCCAGAAACAAACCAATTATTAACTAATTCTGAAAAGTCAACGCGACTGTTAACAAAAAAGACTGGTGATTTAGAAATTGCCGTATTGAAAAATAGCCATTACAGTTATGCGGCTGGCGAGTGATCCAGCCGATTATCTTCTCCCAATTAATCGGTTAACGATTTTATCTGCCAATCTGCTTATCAGTGCATTCCTAGTTTATAGTGCAGAGATTTTTTTAACCTTTTAACTGTCAAATTATTTTGATTTGGGTACATAAATAGTCAGTTTTTTTTTTTATTGCAAAAATCAAATGTTTAGTACCAAATACATAAACTTTTAGTTAAAAATTGATATTTTGAATTACATGCATAAAAATTTTAAGGTTTTATAGCCATTTCTGTGCCCGAGATAACCTCGGGTGTGACATCTTGGAACACCAGTGCTCGGGCATGACCGTTAAAAGGTTAAAAAGACTAAGGTAACTGTTATTCTCGTTATAAAGAAACGTTATGCGGTTAAACAAAAATAACACAAACTTTTCAAACGCAGAGTGAAATGTTACAAATACGGTCAGTTCTTCCATTTATGTGTCTTTGACTGTTGTCTTGTTTTGAATGAAATGAATGCAGCAACTTTTCCCTTCTTTCCTGCAGGGCGATGGAGAACTCGGTGCTTCAGGGCCTTCTCAGCGAATCTATGTGTAAAAAACCCGTCCTCATGAAAACAGAACCCATCTCTGACAAGTACGCGGTCGAGACGAGGCCATTTGCCAGGTGAGATTCTCGAATTATTTTCTTGTGCATATTCTGTGTTTAGTGTACTTTACGCCTGTCAAATTATCGTGAAAAACTGCGTTAGGTTCAACAAAAAGTGGCTACAGATTATGAGGCAAATTGCACTTTTATACATTTCAAAATTCAAGAGACACTAGAAGAAAAACAAATTAAAGTGATGGCATGCTCAAATGTTGGTACATCGATAGCTAAATTCAGAGCAATTAATAACATAAGCTTTCCGTCCATTGTACGCTAGATAAAAACTGACTGTCAGGATGAAAGAGGAGATTGTGGTCAAAAAATGACGGGTTCTATTTCTGGCGCTTTTACCACTATCACGCTGATAATTGAACTACCTTTGATTAACTGAATTTTACAAGAAACACCGTTGTTGGAAAAGCACTTGACTGTGAGGTAATTTGTTCAACTCGCCAAATGGTCAAGTGATTGTATCCAGAATCGTTTTCATGTTGACAACCTAACCTAACTGTAACCCTAATGCTCAGGCTCCTACTTTGCCACTTGTGGATTTATATTTAGTTAAACAGGCCGAGCATGGAGTGCCTCTAAGGATCCCTGAGTAATCTACCTACAGCTTAAATTAGATTCCGAATCACTAGGACTTGTTTGAGAGAAGTACTATACCTATCATTAACCCTTTAACTACCGGAAGATATTTACAAATCTGTTTGTCTGAGCGAGAAGAAAAAAAAAAAAAAAGTAACAAAATTGCATAAATGGTGATACATCTATTTCTTATGTATACGTCATGAGAAAAAGGCAAAACTGGAGAGTTCCAATCAACATTAGTCGTAGACGCCCCATTTTCGACCTGATTGGAAATTTTTTGTTCAAAATCGAAATTCCTATGAGATGTAGCTATTTTTGCTTGTAACTCAGCGGCACCCTGTATCAAAAGGGAGTGATCAATACCCCCTTCTACACCTATAATTTTTCCATTTTCAATTGAATAAATTATTACTTGTAATGTAAGAACGAATTCATTTCCATTTGTTCAACCTTTTAGTCCGAAACCTACGTTTTCAGCCTAATTCATCAAATCGCTTATTGACGTTCCCCGTATCACAGGAAAGTTTCGCCAAATCGTCTATTGACGTTACCCGTAGTTAAAGGGTTAATATCTTTGGCGTGGCTGGAATTTGCATCCATGCGCATGGCGCGAGAGCCTTGTGTTCTACCACCCACGTCACTGTCCGTCCTATGCGTATGTTCAAATGTGTATTTCTAGATTTACATGCAGATGCCCACTATGCGGCAAATCAACACTGAAATGCATTCATTTTATGAAAGAGTCAACGTTGCATATCTACTTGTTAATTGCCTGGTTGTGAAATGGGACCAGACTCTTTTTTTTTTTTCCTTTCAGTTAAATGCGGTTATTCTTGGAAAAATTGTTGCGCAATACATTCAAACTAATGCTCTAATTCAGAATAATTTCTCTACATTACAAATGTGATTTAACATGAGGGTATTTTTGTTGAACTTTTTTTATGACTTCTTAACGTAATTATGAAAATGGGATTTATTTTCTAAAAAACTTCCTTTCTTCTTTTTCATTAAAATGAAACAATGACACAATTTTATTGAAATAAGTTGCGAAAATTGAACATAGTGAGTAATGTAATATTTACATGGAGCATGGAGCCTTCAAACCATATGGTGGTTTGATTTCGAAGTTTTTGAATCGTAAAGAGCAAGTCCCCATCCTCTTCCCTTGGGTACTTTAAAGTAACCAAAAATAAATGTTTAGTGATTGTTTTTGTTTCTCAGAATAACCGGGATACAATTCTGAAAATGTCTTTGCATTTAAAACTAAAAGTGCTAGGATGAAGCAGTATTAAATTTTTCTTCTTAAAAGCAGAATGTTTTAAGAAATATATTCACACTTTTGACTCACGCTTTTCGTGCTAGTTATTGTGTACCTGCTTCTGCTCTAAAATTATACTAAAAGAAGTTAGAATTCTTTTCGAAATGTGTTACCACGAGGCATTCCTGCCTGACGAAGGTTAAAAGGTAAACTGAGAAGAACATTATAAAGAACGAAAAAAGAAAAAAAAAGGCTTTAGGCGATATTATTTTTATCTCGTAATGCTAAGAGCTATTGGCGCCTGTTGTCTCGGTGGAGCAAATTCCCTGCTCCAATATCACCTGAACCTTCCTTACTGGGTTCTCCCGTTCTCCCCGCCGTATCTCCATTTTTAAAAATATTGGGTGGAATATATATCGTCGCAGACGACCTTCACTGCAAGGTCGGTTCACTATCCCCGCTGGGTTTTTTATTCCGCATGCCCCTCAAATGGTCTGGAATTGCCCCTTCCTGACTGCGGTTGAAGCCATTGAATCTGAAGTTGTTTTGATTTGTGGTAGAATGCAGAGGCAGGTGTGCCTGTGTTCTTGCATGGTTTTCCCAAGCATCATGCATTAAAAATGTACATTTTTTTGCTAGTTAGTTCTTTTAAAAATGATTTTAAGGAATGTTTGTTTTGTCGTTAAGGTAAACGTTCGTTTCATGACTTCGTTTTTTTTTTTTTTTTTTGGAAAATAGTTGACATTAGCAAGAATTCTTAAAAACGAGAATTTTTAGAAAACAAAATATTGTGATGTATCAAAAAATAGTGGTGCGAATTGCGCTTCGGAGACTTAAAGCATGGACAATATGTATTTTCATGGCAGCAATTGGTAATTGTATAGTAGCTGTTCAGATTCAGTAATAAGTTCTGGAGGGGGCAGTAGGGCGTAAAAATTAATTTTTTCCGTGTAAAATTTTCCATAATAAAGTTCGCATAATCATTTTTCTTTTTCTAGAAGCCCTAAAAAACCGTCGATTTATTTACTTTGAAGTACAGAAAAATTATTATGTTTTTTAACATTGGAAGCCAACTTAGTTCTTTGAGCAATATTTTGTTACTTGTGAAATTAACCCTGAATGAAAGCTGAAAGTTTCAACCTGCGACTACCTAGCTAGTACTCATTCAAAGAAATGTGTTTAGTTCTGTTGATCTTGTCAAACAAAATGTATATAGCATATCAAATATCGTATATAATAACATTTAACCCCTTGTAAAATAGATTACATGTCAAAAACTTAACGTCATTTGAATAATTTTCATACTTTGAAATCTGCTACCATGATCCCCCTATACCCCGTAAAAATTAAAAGTAAATAACGGACATACTAACGGGAGAAAGAAAGAAAATCTCGGATTGGTGTTCCTAATCTTTGGCATAAAAACCCCCAGAAAATAGCCTAATAAATTCCTTTTTATCACGCAGGGAATATATGAACATCCTCGCGTCCTTTTAACAACAGCCAGCTGCGTATCGCACCTTCGAGTAATTTCTTTTTAAAGTTTCTGTCCTATAACTTTTCCAGTTATCAGGTGCAGACAACAAGGACGACGGCGTCACATCCGAAGTGGAATTGGAATTTCTCTTTTATGTTTTTATGTTTCGAGTGTAATCTTTGCTTCTGTATTACCACCTGTCGAATAGACGTGCCAATTATTTTGTTGAGTTTTTTTCGTTTTTTTTTTCTCCTTTTTCGTTTAGAATGGAATCGTGACACAGAGCGTAACGCGCATGAGGTCGGTGGATACTTCTGATGGGATCATTCATAAATGATGTCACGTTTCGAGGGGGGAGTATATAAAAGAGTTTGTGAAATTGTGACAAAATGTGACAAGGACGGGAAGGTGTAACAGAAATTGTGACATCATGCGTATGCAACATAGCGTCACATGTGACAAAGGGGGCTAGGGGTCTGTTGAGGTGTGACATTTTGTGACAAAGGGGGGAGGGGTTAAATCTATGGGGAAAAAGCGTGACAACATTTATGAATGGTCCCTGATCTGGTAAATGAAGATTGCCAGGAATGAAAAATACATGTATCTTGATGTGGTATTTTCAATGCTATAAATCAGAGTATTTCAATTTTTTTAACCCCACCGAACACTTTTTTGACTATGTCCCAGTTTCATAGGATCCTGATGTCCAAGAATTTTTTTCCCTTTAATATGTTTCTAAGAATCAACATTTAAATTAGAAAAGCAATACATAGATTATCATTACTATAAGCATAATTGGGGCCTCATAAAGTTTATACACAGATGCGGAAACCCTTATTAATCTGCCGTTGTCCGCATAATTAATTAATCACTTTTTATTTTTCATAAAAATTGCAATTTTCCTAAAAGTACGTTGATATTTTTTCTTAGAAGGCACATTTGCAAAGTACAGTAAAACCCCGTTATACCGCGGTGACTATCATGTCCCCCGACGTTTAAACTACCCTTTATCATTGCCATTTAAAGGTGATTCCTTATTTACCATTGTAAATAAAGCCAGCCAGAGCACACAAATAATCTAGCCAAAGAGCACCAATACCCCCACCAGACACACTAACGGATAAAGTCCTATTGTGATAGGCGTGACGTACACTTTTCCATGCTTTTTCTGTCTTTCAACCTAGAACATATAGCTTGATTTCAAAATCGGGTGAAATCTCCCTGACTTGTTTCTCTCGACATGGGCGGAAATCAATCTGTCAGGGACTGTTCAGTTCAATTCTTAACTATTTCATTTTCAGAAGTCTAGTTATGCGTGTGTAACTTCTTTTATAGCGCTATCAACTTTTGTATTCCAGATTCTTTAGCATTCGTGAAAAGTAAACATATTCCCCAGTGAGAAATGTGTTCTTCCCCTTCCAAATCGATTTTTTTTAAGACCTCTCCTCCTTCACAATCCCATATTGATAACATAAAGATATTTTTAAGCTTAGGTTTATAACCTATCGCTCGATAGCCTTGATTGCGCAGCTGAGATGTGTGCACAGCAATTAGTGAATAAAATGGCAGCAAAGAAGAAAAGAAAAAAAATGTACTTTAGGGCGAAGAAAAGTTACAAGTAATTGATAAAAAAAATGATGCAACAAAAGCGAGTATCATTTCGTGAATATGGTTCCGCGGTATAGTTTCACTATACCGCGGTTATGTTTTAACGCGGGTGCCAGACATGTCCCCCGACACCCGCGTTTTAACGGGGTTTTACTGTATTTTATATTAATACAATTATGTCCATTTTAAGCTGACCTTCTTGTTAATTGTTCCTCAAGAATTACATATATTTAGGTGTTTGAAGTGGGCGTACAACTTTTATGCCAAAGAAAAATCGAAACACCCAAGTTTAAAGCAATATGAAGACAACACCAAGGTAACACCAAAAATCGCCAGAAAATGGTCAATAAAATAAGAAATGCATTTACTGCAATTTATAGTGCGTATCAATGTGTAATCAAGATATTTGACCTGTAGCATAAAATCCAGTTTAAAGCCAAGGCTTCGCATATCCCAAAAGCTGTACGTAATTTATTTTCACATTTGTTTCACAAAGCGATAGAGATATTAAATATTAACAGTGCACAGTCAAATATTTACAAAGCAAAGGAAATATCTGCTTGTGAACTAACATCAGTTTACTTTAATAAACTTTGATAATCGCTGTAATGAACAAGGAAATGTATTAATTAAAAACATATTTTGAATACAATTAACAATTATTGCAGTAAAAATTAAGGGGGAAAATGTGTACAAAAAAAATATATTTTAGTTGTTTCTTGCTGATTCGCGAACTTTTCATGTAATTTTAGCAAGTTGTTGCATCGCGTAATTAAAAAAAAAAAAAAAAACGACAAAATTAATTTAAAGAAAGCAGAAGGCAGAAAAAAAAAGAAAAGAAATGAAATGCATTACCAACGTGTCGCCACTCAGGTTAAAAGATAATTAACTGCAAAATTAATTTAAAGAAAACAGGCAGAAGAAAAGCTTAAACAAGGGGTTGCCGAATCTTGTATCTAAATGGAAGGCTGATTTTGGGCGTTACGCAAGTCAAATTAATATATGAGATATTTTCGGTATTTTATAGGCCTTAATAGCATTATAATTTATTTTCAAAAATAAATATAAATCGGTTACTATCATTATTAAATTATAAATTTGTTGCAATTATAATTATCAATTTGTAATTAGAAATTTGGTTAGTGTACTAGTACCTAACACGAAACGTGAACTAAATACACAATCAAGAATATGCATTTTTTTTTTTTCAATAACTTGTTCAAAACTTATTTTTAAGATAATTACCGAGAATGTTAAACAACTGAGATAGAGATCCATTTTGATTTCAAAAGCTCTGTCTTGATGATATATATGTACTAGTTGTCCCTTATAGCTCTATCTGGCAAATAGAGCATCGTGCATATTGGTTGCGCACATTGATTAGAAATAATTTCTTTGCACAATTTTTAATTTTTTACTTTATTAATGTTATTTTTTATCTTGCTACGAGCATTTTAAAATTATGTATTTATCAATTTAGATTTTACTTTTTATTAGTAATAATCTATTGTCCATTTACTATGAACCGTAGTTGTCAATAAAAGAATCCCAACTTTCGAGGAATGAAAATATGTGTATTTTGTTATGGATTTTATTCCTGTTGCCGTAATAAAGTCATCATAAAGGGTTAGAAATGAAAATGGAAATTCACAAAGCTTTTCTTTCTTAAAACAAAATGCGTTTTGAATTTTTATAGAATAAAACTATACGATATACATTCATTTCAGACTTTTCTAATAATTTGTGTAATTTTACACAATATGCATATTTTACCAATTACTTAATTACAAATGGCACTTTTTATAACGTACATAACAGAGAGAAAAGTTCGCATCATAAGCGGATTCCACTGCAGCTGGAACGGCATTTTGCCATTTTTCTCTTTTAATCTGAATAAACTTTAAAGACTGGGACTTTTAAAGTTGGCGACTTTCAGAGAGCGGAAGCATGTGCTTTCCGTTACTAAGTCTTTGGCTTCTGGTGACATTCCTTTCTTTTCTTTTTCTCTCGGTCATATATTTTTGTCTTCGTGAATCATTATTTGGGCGCAAGTTGTGCTGCATTTTTTAATTCGGTTTCGAGGTTACCGACTTCGCGTCTCCTGAAGCATTTCATCTCTGTTGATTCATGACAGTTAAATACCCAACGAGTGAATGTTTTCATTTACCACTTGTGCCAGCTGCTATGAATAGATGATGCTCGTCTGGTGAAGAAAGTTGTAAATCAGTTTTGTCCCCCCATAAACACATACAGCAATTTATACAACTTGTAAGCAAAACTGAAAGTTTTCCACGGTGTAAATGATGTGTTGGGCGATGTTTGGAATCAATCGCCGCCCTTTTGTTAAGATTAATTTTGAACTTCTTACCAAAAAAAAAAAAAAACGTACAAAGTTGGTTTATACCTCAAAATTCATCGAAAATTCAACCTTAGTTTTTGACGGAAAAAAATTTAAGATTATGCCAAGAACTTCAAAGGCTTTGAAATTTAAAACCTTTAATATTTTTGCAGATTTTGCTGTGAGGGGAAAAAAAAAAAAAAAAGAGTTTCATGCAATGTGTTCGGAAAATCTCAAAAATCTTAAGTGGTAAGTCACTTCTGAAGGTTATTTAAGATTCTACTCGAAAAATGCATAAAAAAAACTTTAATTTAAACCAGATACAAAATAGCTGTTAAATAATGTTTTCTGCGTGAAAGAATTCGAACGCACATTTACTTAAAAAAAAAAAAAAAGTAAATAAAGGAAACAAGAAAAGCCACTTTTCAAATTTTTCGTTCTTTCAAATTGTCTGTGTCATGTTAGTTCCGTTTTCCCTTTCAAAGGCAACAAGTTATTCAGTTCTGCTAGAAAAGGAATGAGGCAATAAATAAACTTTCCATGCCTCATTCGCACACCGACAGCTCCTCTAACAACAAAATAACAACAATCACGGCAATAATGGAGGTGGGGGGAGATAAAAAGTTGCAAACAACAACGCCCAAGCATGGCTGAGCGCGACATCCAAAATGACCTACTCTTCCATTATTTTGACTACCTGCGGTCCTGTTTCCCACTGAACTGGCTAAATATAAGGGGTTGAGTAAATTGTAGCTTGACTCACGTTGTTGTGGGTGTTCACTAGACTTGCGACATATTCCACACACACACACACATCGAGTGACCCGTTTATGCATTGTAAGAGAAACGGTGCAAGGCTCGGACCTACACTTGTTTCTCGCATGCTGCTTGCGTACGGTTTGTGACTGATTTTCGATTTGTTTTCGAATTTCGTCGAATCTCATGGCCAATACTGGCGCCCACGAATTGAGTTGTTTTGTTCCATACGTGCCAGCTTGCGAAAGACTATATCAGTATAATTAAAGTAGTACGATGCTGGTGAATTCCCATTAAATTTTGCAAATTTTAACCAATCCCATATAAAAATTGAATTCTTGCAGCTTCTAAATATCCCATGGGCAGGGGTTACGCCAAAAGGAATTTGGGTGCATTTACGGATATTTCACAAAATTTTACTCAATCAAAACGAAAAAACGAACCCTTCACAAAAATCCCATCAATCAAAACGGACCCTTCACAAAATCATAATTTACCAAATCGAACCTTTTTCAAAATAACTTATTAAATAAACGGCAACAGCAAATACAAAATATAAATACTATCCTTCAAAATTTCCTTTCCTGCAGAAAAATCTTTTAAAAATTCATAAAAATGGGACCCTGTGAAAAATGCTGGATCCCTGCAGGGTTCATTGTCCAATGACCCTCACCAATTAATACGAACAGTTATTTCATTTAAGTTGTTCTTTGCTTTGTTATTTTATAATTCGTGGTACTTAAAGCTAATTTTGTAAGAGTGACAAATAATTTCTTGTTTTTAACTGTATTGGTACCTTTTTTACATTTCTTTTTGTTAATCAAAGTTTGTCTCTTCAAAGAATACATATTATAGAAGATATTATTGAATCCATGAATCCTAACTGAAAAGTTGCTATGTTTTTGCGGTGCAGGCAGTATGTTTCCAAGCTTTAAAGAAGATTGAAACAAAGCAGAAAAAGTCTGATCATCGTGTTTTTCCTTTGCTTAAAAAGAAATACCTCGTCGCACTAGATTCCTCTTTTTTCCTTGAAAAGTGCATCTTTCATATTTCTTTGAGCAAATTTTAAATCTGACATTTTCTTTCCCCCGAAGGAAATAAGCATAATTTGTTTCTACTTCTCGGAAACTTATTTAATCATGCACTTTATTTACATGTTCCACGATGCTATTATTATCCTTAATTTGGTCACTAACCTAGTTAGAAAACTAAATCATCAGTCGGTGGTTTTTGGCTCAAAAGAAAGCGACAGTTTTTAACTTTGTGTCTTCCTTGTAACAATGGCCGTATTAATAGTACTTTTACGACTTACGATTAAAATCATTTTTCGTCTTGGAAAACTAACTGGCTTGATGCGGAATTATTTCCTCGCTTTTTATTAAAGGTTATTTTTAAGTCGCATTAGGGTCTTGCGACTCTTCGTTTAGTCTCGCTATTGTCCTTTCCTATTTACTCCGAACATTTATTTGGTAATAAGTAATATCTGGCATCTTTTGTCCTCTTCATGAACACCAGTTGAAGCAATTAGTTAAATGTTAACAGGGTTTTGTCTTTGTTTTAATGTCTTACAAAAGATGTTCCTCACTTCTTGTTGCTGCAAGGAAGATAATGATAATAGGCAGTCTAAAATATTTTAGAGAAAGTGGAAGTAATTTCTCTGCGCAGTTCGTAAAACTGCGGAGTATATTTTTTCTTAGCATGTTGATTGAATTTTCTCTTTTCTGGATTCCATTAGCCATGAACTATTTTATCTACTATAATAGAAAAAAAAAACAACTTATAAGAGAAATTTGAATTAAAAGTGATATTGCGTACTGATATGTATTGTTAAAAGACAAAATAAGACATTCTCTTGCTCTGCACTCATGATGGATCCCTTGTACATTTTATATAAATTTTGTACATGTCGAAGGTGAACAATCTATGTCGATAAACTACATCTAGTCCAAAAATCTTGAGCTAAGTCAGAATATACAACAATGGCTCCAGCATTTTATTAAAATAATTAGTTATTGTTTTTTTACAAACGTTAATGCTGTTTCTCGTTTATATACAACTTGGAACATAGGATGCGAAACTGGCACTGTTTTTGCGTTTTAGATTTACTAATTTCACGAGTCAGATTAGATCGGGAAACAAGATTTTACCCCCTCAAAATAAGGTGCCCGGAGGAAATGTCCATGTTTGTTAATTGTTGCGGAATAACAAACATGGGCAACACACACACCCCCAGAAATCTTCATCCGAATGTACTTGTTGTGGCCTTTTACGGAGGAACCCCCATTGCTGTATGCGCAACTCGACGTGTGTCATGGACTTCGAGACGACACTTGATGTGAATCATCCACCAGATATTGCGGTGAACGCGAGATGCGAGTAGATGAATAAATGAAACGAAACTGGGGGGGGGGGGGGGGAATCAACTTTCCAGAAGCGTGGGATGTGACGGTCTTTCGCCAACCTTGCACCTGTCTTCTCTTTCTTCTAGATCCTAAATTGTAACCCACTGGCATTCCTATGGGCTTCAGGTAGATGAATAGTTCCCTTTTGAGATGTGTTGTAAAAATGGGAGCTGCTCCAGAGCTATTGTAACGTAGCCACCCTCTATTCCATTCATAGTTTTGTTCGCTGCCGCGTTTGCTGGTGGGGGATTTTCTGGATTAAAAGGGGCTGAGGATTTTTCAGTTTCTTTCCGTCTCCTCGTACTTTCTCTTTTGAAGTTGACTTTTATTAGTGTGACCTAGTGAAGCCGCTCTGTATTTAGGGACGAGGGCAGGACCTCCATGATCAAGGACATCAATTCCCCGAAAGGAAAGACGATTGAAAACATACAGCATAAAAGATTTCCTTTGTACATAGCAGACTGTGAAAAGCAACACATTTATCGCACATATAAGAATGAAAATTGCACATGTGCTTTCAGGTTGCATGGAACCCTGAATTTCTTTTAAAAAACCGCTTTCAGGTTCCAACCATTCATTTGATTTTAATTCCTGTTATATTCTTCAGTTCAGAGCAACAGCTTTGTAACTGCCCGTGTAAGAGGACATCAAGACCAAAAATCTGTATGGTTGGAAAGTAAGTTGAAGGTAAAAACGTTGTTCTAAAGAAAAATGGTTTATAACAAATTAGTATGGGGGTTAACATAATGAAATTAAATTATTATAGCAATTAAAGTATCTGCATTGTAAAATTAAATCGCTGTTTATCATCAACCTTTGCTAATTCATTGCTAAATAGAAGATGGTTTTTCTCTTAAGTTTTCTATATCTTAGTGAGAATTATAAAGTTATTCATCTCATTGGAACTCTTGAAAATATTCCACATTTTGACGAATTTACCTTACCACAGTTAGTTAATTGTTCACTTACTTTTTCCTCCTCTCTCAAGCTCGGCCAGTCGTTTTTGCTGCCAGTCCTCTTTCCCCTTTTTTTTCGCATGAGTAATAATTACAGAAGTTTTTAAATTGTACGAAATATCATTGTATTTTCTTTTACTATACGAAATGCTATCTTTTGTTTATTTTGTTAGAATTGGTACTAATGGCGCCGGTGTAGGTTTGTCAGTTATTGTTCTTTCTAAATTTGGCCATGTTTGTGACAATTATCAAGAAGTCCGGATTTGAGTCCACGTTTTTTTCCATTGGGTCTTTATGAAAGAAGGTAAAATTTTCTGGCTACCATGTTCAGAGATTTCTATCCTTATGCACATTCTTAAATAAATAAAATTAAATCATGAGTTTTTTTAATTCGAAGTTTAATTTAAAAGTTAATTTCATTCTGTTTTGAACACCTTTATTCTTAATTTGTATAAAGTTATTAGTTTGCATTTGTGTAAAAATACTACGCTAGCATTTACTTATTGTAAACTTTTTAGCGTACTTTTCCGTAAAAGTGTAAAAAAAGAAAAAGTATGAAAGAAGGCTTCATGGGGGGTATGGAGCTTAAACATATCATTAAAGACCAAAAAAATAGAAAATAAATTAAATAATTAGAGATTGAAAAATAAAAAAAAATTGGAGATAAGGTTTTACCTCTCATTCCCATATAACACCTCTCATTCCCATATTTTATTTTTTGGTGTGCACATTTTTTTGTTCAACTTGAAACACTTCAGAAAAACTTAACGTTAGCTCCTATGGGGAAATAATTTGAATCCTACATAAATCCTGTTCTAAAAGATGGATTTGCTTCGAACATACTTCATTGGAAAGAGCTTATGATGTAAAACGTATACAGACAAAAATTTCATCTAGAGCTTTAGTTTTCACATGAATAATGATTGGCAAACGATATTTTACTGTTTAATTTTTAATATTAACATTTTATTTTTCTTTCTTTGGAATAAAACTATTGTAGTATATTTTTCTATTGTATTAAAACTTAGTTATTGCGTTTTGATATTACGTGCATTAAGAGTTAAAAATATGTATTTGAAAATTTGACAAAAAGGAAAAATGTATGCTCAACGAGTAAAAGAGAGAAAGATGGCTATATTTACAAATGTGTTGGCCCACGGGAAAGAAGGCTTGTTTCTGGCCGGAACTTCTTGTTTATACATAAAAGATTACAGGAAAAACGATTATTGGTATGTATTGAGAACCGTCTCATTCAAAAATATTAGTCAAGGGAAAAAATAATTTATGAATGTTTGAACTCCTCTAAATTAGACATGTGTAATTTTGCTTGAAAATGAAAATTATGGTTGTCGAAACAAAACAAGAGTTTTTTCCCGAGGGTTTGGTTTTCCTCCTAATTTGCATCCATCATTTATCATCAATGTCAAATCAAAGTTTTGAAGCGACTTGGTCCTTGAAGTGTCGAAAGCTGGGTGGGTTTCTGCATTTGGCTTTATTATGCTTGTAAATAGACGAATGTAAATATTGATTCAGGAGAAAGCATTGAGCAATAATGCGTTATTGTGTGTTTTGTCTGCGTGATTTTCTTTCTCATCTCAGTGCGTCTGTTGTTTGTATGTGGTTGGCGCGTGTTTTATGTAGTTGTCTTGAAAAAAAAAAGATCCTTGCCCAAAATTTATGAATAGGTAGAGTGAAAATTATATGTCAAAAGTGGGAAATTCTTGGGAATTCAATGAATTTTCAATAACTCACGGAACTATTTACAGCTTACCATTAACATAGTTATTACCTTGATAAAATTTGAAATCACTAACCATCAAAAGTCAATCTGTTTAATCATCCGTTTCGTATCAAAGAGTTTCAAAAATAACGTAAGTGTGAAAGAATGTTTTCAAAATCTTGTTGCCTTAAATGAAAACACGTAATAAAATTTAGAAAACTTTTGCGTCAAAACTGCAAAAAAAAAGGGGGGGGGGGGTTGAAATCAAATTTATGATTTTGTTTTAAAAATTCTACGCAAAAAAAAAAAAAAAAAAAAAATATATTTTGAGTTACAAACATATTTGATGCTTATAACTCAGTGCTAATAATTATGGACACAATTTTAAGTTTTCATCGAAACGATTTTCTATGATTGCAGTTTTTACGTGGTAACAAAGTATATCCTTCTTTGGAAAGACAAAGAACTGGGAGGAATCTTTTCCCCAAGATTTGTGTAGCAACTTAATGAATATTTTGACTTACATATTTTGACCTCATATTTCTTAAGTTGTTGATATTAATTCCCTTTTTTACTCACAGCATTCTTTATATTTACACTGAGTTCTTGGCTATGAGATAGTATACATAATTTGTTGTAAAACGATTTTACGAATCGCTGTATGAGAATGCAAATGAATCGATGATTTTAGAAAAATCACTATTAATGAAACTTTTCCGGATTCAATAAAAAGCATTTATTGCATTCATAGATGAATTGAGTTTTACAAGTAATTTTTGTACTACTTGAGTCATAACTTGGTAGCCTTCCGTGCTACCATGCCACAGGCCTCAGCCTTTCATCCCTGCAGTGGGGTCGATAAAATGAGGACCAACCATGCTTGGGAACTAAACACTGGGGGTTCCGCGTCAGGCCGACCACTTGACCGGAACTTCTGTTTCTGCACCCCGTAGTCCTCGGTCTCGAAAACTGGGATGGGCACAGTAGGCCATGGCCCCCAAAAGGGCTGGCGCTCCAAAGAGTTTTTTTTATACATAACTAGCGTGCCTCTAGTAATAAGAGTGACGACAATGGATTTTACCAGTTTTAACTTTTTACCAACGCGCCTGCGCATCACCGCTTTTACAGCGCCTCTTGGCGATGCGCAGGCGCCGTGGTAAAAAATATGCCGGCGGGGAGTATGCGCAGTAGCCGTTGTCATCACTTATACTACCTGAGGCACGCTAGCCATAACTAGGATCGCCTTTGAAAGTAGGACTTAAGCCCTTTCATTAGTTTGTAACGTGAAAGTTTAGTTAAGAGCAATAAAAATGTATGTAAGGTAGAATAGATTTATTTTTAGCTAATTTATGATGGTAATAAAAGTCTATAACCAACTGACAAAAAAAAAAAAAAAAAAACTGAAGTACGTTACGTATGCTTTAAAATCATCATCTTGATGGAATACTTCCTGTATTTTTCTCATTCTATTGTCTGTTCTTTTGTGAAATAATAAAGATCAATGTAAACAAATCAATAAAAAGTAAAATATACAACCATTTTACGATACGAGCATTTATTACTAGGAGTTGAATTTCTAGCATGCAACATTTACAGGACGCAATATAGTATTCTGCTTATCTTGTTCTTTTCTTTTTCTTTAAACGTTTTTTATTGCTTTTAATTTTGATTCGGATTATAGGCAAATTTAGATTAGCTAGGTAATATTTGACACGCAACACCCGAGAATCATACGTGAATGATACTGTACTGCAACGGAATTTTTTAGATGCGTCCTTGAAGTTTTCAACTTCAGATACATGGTGTGGTAGAAAAAAACTGCACCATCTCAGGTTAATGGCATCAAAGGGTGTAATTAGCTTAGATGCTCTTTTACCGTATGATTAATTAATTTTTCATCTGTTGATGTCTTCGAAGGCCATATTTCAGCGCAATAACTGTCGACTGGACCCGCAATCTTTGATCTCTTCTCTCCTCCTCCCTCTCTGATTATAAAATGGCTGTGTCGTGTCATAATAATAAACGATTAGCTTCCGTTTTTTCCCGCATTGTTGAGGCTAATTGACTTTGGCCATCACAATTAACTGCGGGATAAATTTTATAAATTTGCCGTGGGTAGTTAATTTACTTTGATATGTTGAATGGTGATCAAGGTGTAAGTTCTGCTGGACGATAATTGCCGCGGAAGCTAGCTTGTTTTTAAATCTGGTTCTTAGTATATCTGGTGTATAAAGAAATAAAAATATCTCGATTTTCTGACGACACTTGTATATATTTCTAAATGATCAAGCAGTCTTCTTCTATTGTCAGGGGTCGATCCAGCGTTTTTAACAGGGTCCGTTTTTTGGTAATTTTTAAAGAGATTTTTGTGAAAAAGCAAAATTTAAACATATAGTGATGAAAAATTGTGTTATTATTTACCGCTTTTATGATAAATAATGGTGTGAAAAGTACGACTTGGAAACTTGGAATTTTGTGAAGGGTCCGTTTTAATGAATTGCAATTTTGCGAAGGGTCCGTTTCAATGAATTGCAATTTTGCGAAGGGTTCGTTTTAATGAATTGCAATTTTGCGAAGGGTCCGTTTTAATGAATTGCAATTTTGCGAAGGGTCCGTTTAGATTGATTTGAATTTTGTGAAGGGTCCGCTTAATGAATTGGAATTTTGTGAAGTGTCCGCTTAATGAATTGGAATTTTGTGAAGGGTCCGCTTAATGAATTGGAATTTTGTGAAGGGTCCGTTTAGATTGATTTGAATTTTGTGGAGGGTCCGCTTAATGAATTGGAATTTTGTGAAGGGTCCGCTTAATGAATTGGAATTTTGTGAAGGGTCCGCTTAATGAATTGGAATTTTGTGAAGGGTCCGCTTAATGAATTGGAATTTTGTGAAGGGTCCGAAAGCGGACCCGAATTTCCTCTGGCGCAGCCTCTGGTCCACATCCGAATTTCTTTCTTACTCAGTCTAAAAGTTTGAGTTGCCCATATTTACTTAACTTTTTTTTGAGAGGCCCCCCCCCCCCCCCCCCACTTTTTAGTGCATTTTGAAGTGCTTAGTGCAGTCTGTTCTCACCCGAATTTGTTCTCACTCCCTCACATTTTTCATGTTTGTCTCATGTAAACTTTGTTATTCTCTATGGCTCGGCAAGATTTGTACCCTTCTAATTATGGACGTTTCATGCGTTTGTGACAACTTCGTGCTTAATATTTCATTTTCCTTTTCACGCATCTTTTATGTTTCCCTATGACTTTTGTATCATTATATACACAAATTTCGTTTTAGTGCCTCCAAAATCAGTCAATCTAACGTACGACAATAATGTCCAAACCGTAAATTGAGTTCTATTTTAAAATTTTTCGTTGTTTTAGCAGAATAATTTGTTACTTTCTTCTGCATAAAAAAAGAATAGATGTATTGAATGCGGGGGTAAAAATTTTCGAATTTTGACGGATTTACGCGTTTTTAAGTGTATGAACCCATTTTGACCATTTTTGGAAATCTATATGTCTGTTCGTATACGACCACTCTAACTCAAAACGTAATGCTGCATGGAATAGAACAAAATTTGATACATACTTGGTCCTTGATGGGGATTGGTGCTGATTAGTTTTTGGCGCAAATACCTTCAAATGGGATCAATTCAAATAACAGCTGGAAATGAATTATGAGTATTTCATCTCGTATTCAGTAAATGTTATTCACACAAATTGTACCCGTGGTTAAAAATAATCATTCCCACATTCTCCCATACGATTATAACAATCTAAAACGTTATTTAAGCTCAGGTAAATGTGAGTTAGAAAGAAAACTAGATTTTAAAATTACGGTCAACACATTCAAATGAGAAAGTAATCGATTTTGAGTTGTCGCCTTCTTGCATTGGAGGTGCGATATATCCATATCCTGATAACTGAGTCAAAGCTGGAAAAAGAATGACAGTTAAAACATTTAACATGTACGTTGTCGGCTTTCTAGGTAGCTACTTCTGATTTCAATTTTCAGCATGATTAAGTGTGTACCTTTAAGAAAAAAGGTGCTATAAGTATCCACAAAATAGTTTATCTTCCAAATTGCAGATTTCGACCCAATTCAATGATGCATTTCGTACTTTGTATGCTCACATTTCGGACCATCCATTATGCCAGCCTCTGCCAGCGTTTGATTAATAGACGCGTGGGAAGCAATCTTGACAGTTTCTGAGTGCGCTTGTCATGCCCGCTTTCAGCGCAGTATTTCCTGGGAGAAAATGAGGCGGCGGGAATTTAAAAACTTGCTCTTCAAGCATCTGTTACGTTAGTCCACATGCATTATGCGAAAAAACGTCTAAAATTAATTGCAGCCTATCCAGGGTGTGGTGCTATGATTCGAATTGTCTGGTTTGCGTTTGCATAGGTCTTTCGCGTAATTGGAATGATCTGGTTTTATGTAGGTGTTTTTGTCAGAAGTTTTCCCCGTCTGAGTTACATCGTTTTTTGAAATATTATTTTCTTCCTGACATAATCAAAACTGAGTAAAATTAGTAGCGAAGTCATTCAATCTGCAGCAATGCTCAATAGCATAAACTTTTGCCAAATCAAAAGGTGTATTAACATTGTTCGTGACAGCAAGTATTGTGGTTGCTTTAAAAAATCACTGAAAAATTACGCCTTCAGTTTAAAAAATCACAAACTAGTAACATCGGGATAAAAAAGAGAGACAGAGAGAGAGAGAAAAGAAACGGTTTACTTGCAGTGAATTAGAATTTGCAACTATTTATTGTAAGACATGACACAATAATACAGCTTAAAACAACCAAATTAAACCTACTGTACGAGTTAGAAGGAGAGGGCATCTATAAAAGTATTTTCACCATTTTTCATAACACAAAAGTTTAAACTGAAAGTATCTCAAAACAGAAGTTACGGACCTAGTGACTTTTACCAGAACGCGGACGATTATATATTTGCATGCAGAGCTGCACTTTAGGCACTAGGGACCATCTATAAATGATGTCGCGCTTTTTCTCCAGGTATTTGACCCCCTCCCCCCTTTGTCACAAAATGTCACAGTTCAACATCCTCCCCCACCCCCACCCCCGCTTTGTCACATGCCACCATAAGCAT
This sequence comes from Octonoba sinensis, assembly GCA_038502835.1. Lineage (NCBI taxonomy): Eukaryota > Metazoa > Arthropoda > Arachnida > Araneae > Uloboridae > Octonoba > Octonoba sinensis. The sequence goes on from CM076604.1 coordinate 72,447,199, forward strand.
GATATCACACTTCTTGTTACCCCCTCCTCTTTACCTTGTTACCCCCTCCTTATTACCCTTCCCCCCTCGAAGCGTGACATCATTTATAAAGTAGTACGTAGGGAACCATCCCTACGTAGGATTGTACTTTATTCGTACTTACTTCAAAGGTACATCTTTCTACGTTGATTAATTTGAGACGTTAGTTTCAGTTTTTCAGGGCCCGAAAACAAATTACTTACAAAATTCTCAATCTTCAGACGGATCCCAGACAAACCTTTTATGAGTATGAAATGAAGACTTTAAAAATATCTCTTAAATTAGTCAATCCCGTCCTTTTTTTTGAATCTTATCGGTATTTATTCAATGCTTCCACAATTTTAATGTGTATGACGTCAAAGAGCTCACTTCTAGTTTTTAGTTTTTCTAATCGGAAAGTATATGCTCGGTTTTTCTTTCTCGCCCAAAAGAAACATTGGGATGAATGTTCTACCTTTTAGATTAATTAAACATACCAAATATCAATTATGACCATCAGGGGTGTTTTAGTACGATTTAAATAACTTGGTAGATGAGTTTCGGACAGTTGAAAATGTCCAGCGTTTTGTGTAGGTGTTTTTCATTTCAACATTCTTCTTTTACGTTTCTCTTTGACGTCAAAATTAATCTCACTTTTCCTTTCTTTTTTACCCAATGAAGTGTTATGCGTTATATTCTGGGCTCCGTCCTGGCTGTACGCTCACAGAGATAGCTTTGTTTCCGCGTCTTGTTTTTGTTTCAAATGGCATTCCATTTTTTCCGTTTGGAATGTGGGTCAGAACGATGTCTTTTATTTCGTATAATTTTACTCTCGGAAATATTTAAATGAAGGGATTAATCATTTGGGTTTCTTTACCCGAATTCCCACAAGTTTCTATCCTTGACCAATATAATTTTGATAATGCATTTTACAATCGTTTCGCAGTAAGTTTTGGTATACCTCTCGTTTTTGTTTGTTTTAAAGGGAATTCCTCGTATTTCTGCCGTTGCAGTTGTTATTTGCTGATATTTTGACGGAAATTTAGAAATTGTCTTTTATTTTTATTCCACTGACTGAAATGAATTTAACCGACTCATATTAATGTGTTCATGTATGCATATTAACAATACTGTTCAAAATATATGGTATTGCTCTGATTAAAAGTCACGATCAAGTTATATTGTCGTCTTTCGTTTTGGATAAAATATCCTACATATTAACAATAATAATAATATAATTACACGTTAATTTAAAGCACAAATGAGGTTCCGACTCGTGGCCACGAATCTGGAATTTTCTTTAACGACTACTTTATCCGTTTTATGGTTCAAGGAATATTACTTCTTTCTTAGGTATTTATTAATATGAAAAATAGTTATTAATTAATATGAAAAATTAGGCATTAAAAAATTACTTTTAACCTTTTAGATCTTAAGTTGCAATTCCATGTATCAGTGAAAATGTGAGAAATGCTTAATTTGTCGAAAATATTCTATTATATATTTTTAAAAGGCTTAATGAAGGAACTATACAATGAAGCATTTAGTTATCGTATTTTTAACCTATTAAAAAGTAACTTTTCAAAATAAAAATCTGTTACACATTGCAACGAAGAGGGAGATTATGGATGCATTTAAAAAATGTTTTATTTTTTGTCACATTTCCATTTTGGAGTGAGCCCTCCCTTCGACAAATTGTCTTGTGTGTCTTTTCATTTTTCATCTTTAACCTACAGTACATGATTTTTAAAAAAAAATTCTTACAAGAAGAAATTATATGTTTCTAATAACTACATAAGCATATGGGAAAATATTTTAAAATCATTTCAATTCAATTTTTGTCCATATTTTAAGAAAAACACAAGTGTGCCATATAGCCAAACTATCTTTTGTAGTTACAATTACACCGGAATCAATAAAATAATCACTAATGTCAATACCTTGATCGAGTATATCTCCGGCATTATTATTTAAATCTACAATTATACCTAAAATAATTAACACAAAAGCAAAATTTTAAGCTATGGCTGAACTATGCAAGTAGAATTGTTAGGAAAACACTTTCATTACTAGAAACAGTAAATACGAACAGACAGGTGAAAACTAGGAAATTTGGTTGGTCGCCAGTGGCCGGTAGACTCGGTTTTGTTAGCGGCCTTTTTTTAAAATTGCAAATGAGAAATTAAAACTAACTCTAAAATCGTTTAGAAAATAAATAAATTATTGAAATAAAACAAGAAATATGCAGATTTGAATTAGCAGTTTCTAAACTTACTTCGAACTTTTAAAATGGTTTAAATATATACAGGATGCTAAAAGATTGAAAATTGAAATGTGACATGAAGTTTTCGGCGCGAAGCACGTGTTCAATATTGGGCAATTTCCAAGGAAAAAAAAGTCATTTGCTCATAATAAGAATTACAAAATGAAAATTCAATTTGTCTTTATGATCATTTAATATTCCAATCTTCAAACAAATAGATAAAAATACATAAAACGTTTACAAAATAAAATGAGCAGTTAGTAAAGGACTGGAGGAGTGGCGATCGATGAAGCGTTTTTTAATCTACACTTTTACTACTTTAATTGCCACGTGGCGAGTGGCGACCGCAAATTTTCACCTATGCAAGAACACCTCGTTTAGTGTAATTTTACTCAGTAACCACCATAGTACAACCTAGTACAACTCTTGTCAATATTTTGTATTTTAATAGCCAATTCGTATGTCAAGTAAAGGCACGTAATGCCGTTAAAAAGTTTTTGACTAAAAATGAATGTTAACAATCATTGGAGTATTTTTTGTCAATTACTATGACAAGTTTTTTTTTTTTTTTTTCAATGTAAAATATGAATAGTATTGTCTTCACGATGCGTTGTAGGGTTAAAAGGCAAGAATAAATATGAGCAAATGAATCTGAAACACACCCGAGGGTACGGAAAAAAGAGGAAGATCACAAAAGTTGGAGATAGAAAAGAGTATTATGTCGAGTCGGCATTCCACATCGGCGTCTGGTGGCGTTTATTTCTGGAAGAGCAAGTTGTCGCGAGGCCGAAGGCCAAAGATGGAATTGCTTTCTAGTCGAAATCTTTGTCCTCGCGTCGACCTGCGAGAAACAGCTGGAACCACAGCACGATAGCTCTCTCTCAGTGGTCAATAATTTATTAAATTTTGTTCTTTTCTGGAGCGTGTTTTATTTTTATTTTCTTTTTATTAGTGTTGCACTCGGTTCGGAATCTTATTTTCTGTTTTCCTTCAGCAGGGTTTGATAAATCCTCTAAAAGTGTAGACACCAGTTCTTTATTTTCGAAGCTATGTTATTATTTTGTAATTTCAAAGTTTTACGATATTTCATTTAAATTCCATTGCACCAGTTAAAATAGTTTCTTCTTCTTTTATTTTTTAAAGTATTTTATTTTTTAAAGTAAAGTATTCACTCGTTTTTTTTTTAAAAGAATTTAGCAGGAATTATAAGTATAGTAGCTCGAACAACTTTTTTGAGCTGCTCCCCTCCGGATTTCTAAATATTTGCTCCAACACCGCTCTTTGCTCCGCCTAGTTCAAATAGGGATATTTATTTATTATATTTTATTAATGTTATTTTTATTAAGCAGTAAAATCGTGCGTTTTATTTATTCAGCCTCGTTTTTGAATGAAATGACAAAATCATCTTTCATTCTTTATCGTTGTTTGCTCAAAAACATTTCAACGCGGAAAAAGTCATATTTTAAAAAGAAATTCTAAAAACATCGGAGCAATGGAGTATGGCAAATTTCCTTTTTCCGGCTCCGCAACTGCTCCAAGCAGAAATTTGTTGCTCCTCGCTCTGTTCCATACTCCACTCCAGGGATTTCAATTATAATTTCTTTTTTCAAATCGAATCTTCGTCGATATGTATTGCCTGAGACCTAAATCTTTATTTTCATGTTGCACAGCTAAAAATCTTAAGTTCTCCTCTAACAACATGCTACCAGATTTCTCTCACAAATTAATCGACTTCCGTTGTCTGCCGGAACCTAGGATTCGCCAGAGCGTGAACTTCGTCCGTTCCCGCCCACAGGTTAGCAGCGGCACAGGTGACTCATCCCTATGCTCAACCTTGGAAGGAGAGAGCAGCATTAAAACATCAATAAAAATCCTTGAGTGGAGAGTCCGTTGTCACCATGGAAACCTTTTGTAACGGATAAAAACTGGAACGCGTTTTCCTTTTCCACTGTGTACACATATGCCTTATGCGGTTGCTTGATGGTATTTATGAGTTTGCTTTCAGATACGCAGACCGACGTTTATGATACAGGTTTGAAATGGGTAAAAAATGCCGGTTTGTCTGATTTATTGCTGTGGATGATGTTGGCAGGCTTGAGAAACGCGATAAAGCGGAAATGTTTTTGAGTGAGTAAGAGACTTTCATTGCTGTTGTTTTTAACACGGAGTCATCTTTCCTTTTCTTAAAATGTTATCATCGCTTTTGTTGAAGGACGAATTTACCGATAAACTGTTGGCATATGAAAAATATGCTTTTTTCCCCTTTTCAATAAACTGACTTGTGATAAAAATAGTCAAGGCTTAATTTGAACGGAAGATCTAAGGAGCGCAGCTCCTCTTTTTCTTTTTAGTTGCATGCGAACTTTTACTTACGAAACAAAGTTTTGAAGAGTATAGGGCATTCCTGTTGTTAAAAATTACGCAGTTGATCAAAACATGCTACAACTTATCAAAGAAAAAGCTAAACTGCAAATTAAAAATTTAGCATATAGATGCGTCTAAGAACCTATCAAATAATGCAACATTCGAAACAGTGGAAATTCCGGCTCCCCCCCCCCCCACCCCCCAAAAAAAGAAAGAAAAGAACGGGAATCTGCGGCTTCGCGAAAAGTTGCACATATGGGCCGTATTATAAGAATTATCCATTGTCGGGCCGGGGGGGGGGGGGGGGGTTCATGCTAAGTTGAAATTCACTTTTAACTTTTTTTTTGACCTGCTGAAGAAATTTAAGGAAAGAGAATACACAGATGGCAAAAGTCATGATGTTAAGGATTTTAGAAAGCCATGTCTTTTATTATTATTATTACATGTTTATTTATTTATTTATTTATGACGAAGAAATAAATGGATTGCTTTGATTTTTAAAACGAATAGTACCAGAACATCTACTCATTTTTTAAAATTTCAAATGCGCAACTCATTCCGAGTTTCCTTGTTTTGAAGGAATTTCAATCTTTCTGAAGCAATTAAAATATCTAGTGAATGACAAATTCGGAATTTAGGTTAAGCAGGTAAGGTGGCGATGCCCTTTGCAATCCCATCACGAACGGGATCGCATCTAAATCAGTTGCTATTCGCGGATGGGAAATAGATTGTCGCGAGGGGAGAGATGATCTAGAGCCAGAGAGAGATGTCGGAGACCACCGAGGCTGAGGCCCCGTGAGTCAGGAATGACTTTGGAACCCGCGGATGAATCTCCCGGGATGAGGTCTTTCCCTCCGTCATTCCCGTATGTAAATGCTCTCGGAAGAGGTAATGATGCCTCTGCTTCTGGGGGTGTTCATCTACGCTTTGGCACCCGTGACTCATGACTGACAAAGGATGCCAGCCAAACATGTTTCCTTCCATTCACCTGTTTTACGTGTACCGTGGAAACCTCGTATTACGGATTAATTGCGACCGAGTGTTATTAGGTGGGAGAAGAAAACTTCCAGACATTGGAAATGAAATCAATTACAAAATAACTGAACAAGAAAAAGTGCTCTTTTCATATTTCTTATTTGTGTAAAACCATAGAAAAACAGCAACACCTTATTTTGCCCCTGGACCGGGCTGGCAAGTTTTTGGTACAAACCGAAAAGAGCCTGGTGCAAACCGTCCCAAAGAAACAGGTTTTTGCTATCCGTGGTAAAAATAGCATTCACTGTATCCATTTAATGTTTTTCTGCCGGCTACACGAAAACATCAGAAAAAAGAAATTTAAGTTTCAAATCAATTCATACTTAATTTGAGCACTGAGTTAAATGAATACATATGTATTAAAATTAAAATATTAGAAATATACAGTTCATGAAAATATACTAAATTTTTTAACAAAAAAATCTATATACAAAATGTATAGTAAATAAATAAATAGAAAATTAAACTGATCAATTTTAAAGTGGGGTGCAATACTTGGGGTTTGAGGGAGGAGCATTTTACTTTAATACTGATGCCATGATGGGGGTGTTTGACAATGCCATTGATGAATTTCAGAATTTGAAAAGAAAAGACAGAAAAATGAAGTGACTGAAAGTAATGAATGTAACTATTTGATCTTTTTTACAAAGAAAATAAATCAAGTTGTATTATAGGACATGTAACAGAAGTTTTATTTGGTAGTTCCAATTCGCTGTCCTTATTGTAATCATAACTGTGTTTGAAAAAAAAAAATTTTTGCTCAATTTTACATATTTTCTGTAATAACAAAACATTGGCCCACAAATGACTAACCGCTGTAAAAATAATTTTTTGTTCCAAGAGATGCTTTTCGACAGAAAGACAGAAGATGCTTTAAAATCACTTTTAAACTTCGGAAGACCTCTGAATGCTCCATAAAGCAGAAAACTCATTTAATATTAAACAATGCTCGGAAACCGGTAACAAAAAGCTGTGAAAACAAACAGGCGGGCGGTATTGCGAAACTGAACTAGATCGAGTTAAGCAGCAACACGTTTTTCTGCCGCTTTTCCAACTAGGAAGAAAAACTTTATTTTGAAGGAAGCATTTACCTACGATTTTGTTCTTTTTTTATATCTTCCTTTTCTGGATAGCCTTGAACGACCCTGCAAGTGTATCAGCGTCGCTCGAAAGAGCTAGTTTTACGAGCTTGTCTTGCCTTTGACGACAGAAATTCCGGTATTGAAGACCTGACATCTGTGACTATTCCATACCAGTCTGAGCGAATGATGGAACCGACATCAATTCTTTTACAGCTGTGCGGAATATTAGGAATTTAATATTTATCTATTGTCAAAGCTTGTTGTATACATTAAGTAACAATAATGATAATGGTAATTTTCTTTGTGTATCAGTTTTGTACAGTGGTGTAGTCCTGAAAAAAAAAAGTTGGGGGTACGCTTGTATCAAAATAAAAAAGTAGGGGGACGCCGTCCCTCTGCGTCCCTCCTCGACTACACCACTGGTTTTGTAAGAAAGCGATCTCAAATTGATATACGCGCGAATCGAATTCAATCTTTAAAAAATTTTACACGATCCGTGCCTGCATATAATTTGAGTATTTTTTGCAAATTACGATATTTTGAATTTAAAGACAGATGTTGGCTCTTTTTTGCTATTGCTATTGAAGTAGGAAGCACTAGAATGAATATGTTATATGGGCAGCGGTTGGGCACATATTTTGCACTGAAATGCCACATTAAACTTTACAGTTGTAGCACCAGAAGAAATTCAAGTGTTATTGTTCTGTATTTAACATACTGTTTTTAAAAAAATTGCGTAAATATTGCTTCATAACATACTAATAATAACATTAATGTATCTTAACCGTAAAAGGTTATTTTCCAGCAGTGTTTCCCAACTTTTTTTCATGTCGCTACACCATTTTTAACTATTAAGCAACCCACGATCCCATATGTGTTCACACACACACACAATCATCTTAATGCATACCATGCACATGTACCCACTTATACACTAAGCGTTAATTTTCGAACTGTCTCTCGGTCCAACACCACTGCAAATTGGTTTATTTTACAAAGTCCATTTCCATTCTCAAATAAACAACTTTACAAGGCAAAAACTGCACTAAAAAAAAAAACTTTCAAAACTGCACTAAAATAAGCGAATGTATAATAGGTGAAAATATTGGGGAAAAGAATGTTTATCTACATTACTAATGGCTTAAAATTAATTGTTTCGAAATATTTAAACATATTCTAGGAAGAAAAAAAGCAGGGAAGTTAAAACTATTTATTTCTCCCTTGAACTCAGTCATCATTATTTGTATTTTTTTTATTTTATTATTTTTTCTTCTTTAAAATATTACTAAATTTGGAGGCTGCTCCTTGAGAAAATTTTAGTTGATTTGAATTATATTTAAAAATTATTTCCTTTGTTTCTAATACATGAGAATTTAAGTTAGTGGAGTATCGTTTATACGACGCCAAAGGAACTATCGAAAATCGTCGTATAAGCGATAACCTTCATATAATCGAATTGCCCTTCTCGCTAAATCCAAGAATTGTGAGCACACCAAAACGTCATATAAAGGTCAACGTCGTGTGAACGATCGTCGTATAAACGGTACTCTTCTGTATTACATTCGGGAAGAGGCCAATTAAAAAAAATAGAAATTTTTAGAAATTACCATAAAACTGAATTTTCCCAATTGTCGTTTAACTTCTGAGCACATGCCCGACTGGAACATGTAAACCGATTTTATTTCATTCTTTACCCCTTTTTCGTCTCCCCGATTCGCAACTGTTCCGGCCGATGCTACTGGTTACATGGATATCTAGTTAAGCCTCGAGGGTCGCAGGTTTTCATCCCTAGCTTGTATTTGCTGTTGTATGTTAATGTACTATGCCAGGTGATACAAGGTGTGTTGGAAAATTTTTCAGTCGGTCTGGTTGTGATGCCAAGACTAATTTATCGTATTTACAGGTATGAACTTCAATACACAAGTGCGCTAAAATACCTTTCTACTCCACCCCCCTCCCTTGTTAGCACGTGGTCGTAGGAGTGCCTTCCCCCGAGCACGGGGCAGTGAAGTCTTTCGAACGCTCATTATCCTTCCGAGACAGGTTTGCTGGGCGCCAGCCCGGCCTAACTAACTGTTACTGTGTGAACCTGGCCCTCCTTGATACCCCTATGCTAGCGCTAAAATGAAAGAGGGAATGGGGTTGAATAATAATAATAATAAATAAATAAATAATAATATTTAGAATTTACTGTGGACACAACGTCTGATAGGTTGAGAAAATGATTGTAACATTTACATAAAATGAAGCTTTATTTTTGTTTTATTCTTCCTTGGTTTAAATGTTAGAGATTTTATTTTAAAGGATATGGATATTTATTTCATTGTTAAAAAATCCAAAACACCATCGTTTGTAAATAACAACTAGGAAGTAGCTCTTCTGATGTAACAGTTTGTAATCCATAGTTATCCCCTAAACTTCTTTAATCGTTATTTATTGTATATGTCAGTTACATTAATCAAAACTGATTGTATTGTTTTAGGGAGAAAAAATACCTCCCATAGCTTTTTTTTTTTTGACTCTTCATGAATAGGTCTTCGATACTGTTATCCGATTAACGATATCAATGTACATTATCTCTAGAGGCCCAAGACGAAGTTGTGTGACAGCTATAAAATTAATAGTCCATTCTCTCCACTTTCCTAGTTCTTATCAGATACATACTGCCTAGTAAGAGAGTAAAATTAATATTTATTTCCGCAGCAACCGGTTGTCATTCGTCCCTTTGTCGCTGTTTTTTTTTCTTTTCTTGGAAAGCTGATCCAACATATTATGGGTTCTCAAGGTCACTGCCATTGGCGTCATGTAGTCTGCATCCTACCAGCCGAAACGCTAATACCAAATTAGCCAGCAACTGTGCTCGTGTATCTGAATTAAGCTGCTGCACAAATAAAACGGTCTTTTAGACCAGACCAGTTCTATTCGGTGTATGTAAAAAGAAAAGAAACAAAGAAATCTTGCGCAGAAGTTTTGGTTTCTTTCCTTGCCTTCCAATAGTCTTGTTGATTGTTGAGGAATGTTTCGTGCTGTTTTGTATTTACATTAATTTATTTATTTACACCACACCAATTACCTCCCTACTGTTTGGCTCTGACAAGATCTTCGATTGAACGTTTGTAAAAATACGGGTGAGGAGAACTGATTTGCCTTTCCAATAACGTTTACGGATAACTATTGGCTCTGTGACAATGTAACAATTCCTCTTTTTCCTTCCCAAGAAGAAGTGAACTCTCTCAAGATTAGACGTCTTTTTGTCAAAGCCACTGTACCTACCTTGGTGATAGTTTTGGTGATTGATAGGAAAAGGAGAGCAAGACATGCCACAAAGTCCTATTTATTATGCATGAAGGTTAAAGTCATCTCCTTGTGTGTTTTGCAACAACGTAACATAATGCACACCATGTTGTTTTGTCTACAGGATGTCTTTCCCTTTCATTTAGTACTACATTCTTTAATGTGCTTTTGAGTTTACGAAGTGCTGAGGTTCAGAATGAATAAACTCTCTTCGTTTTGTAATTGAGAAATGCTACGTGCGGGGGGGGGGGGGGGAGGGTCATTCATAAACGATGTCATGCTTCGAGGGGGGGAGGGGTTTGAGAAATTAAAAAAACTATTGTTTGAAGAAATCAACGGTCCTTAATTATTGCCAAACAAATGTGCATTTCGACAGTATCGACTCTGGGTAATTAATTAGTATAGGCTTCAGCCTAACCTGTGAAATATTTTGCTTTGGGTATTCTGTAATTTTAAATCGCAAAGTGAAGCGCTTTTCTCCACCAGACCCCTACCTGTTAGCCGAGGCCTTAGGATTGCTTACGCACGGGGAGAGGTAGTGGGGTCTATGGATTTTACATGCACATATCCCCAAGTATACATGGTGGTCTTCAGTGGGTATCGAACGCGGGACCTTCCAGGTGGAAGTCCGACGTGCTAACCACTAGGCTACCTCGGCCCTTAAAAGTGAAGCGCTGCTCGGGGGTGGGGGTATTTTAAAATGACTAGCTCTTCAACCTTAATAATAATTATTTTGAAGTAAAAATATCCACGTGCAGGAGCGGGGGGGGGGGGGGGGGAGGTTACTTAAAGTGACGTAGAAAACTAATGGCAACGTTTCTTACTTTTCATTGGGCTTCTTCTTTCAACGATGTTGTTGCTAAGTTGGGAGACGGACAATTGGATGCTTCATGTGTAATTTATGTGTAAAATCTGTACCTCGGAACCAGACTAACGTAAGTCCAAAAATGGCAGTTTTCAGATATTGTTTAATTGTACGAAAATTAACCAACAAGGGATAAAGAATACATATTTCTTTGATGTTAACAAGCATGTTTTGTAGTTATGATTACACAAGCTGCTGGAGAACTCATGTGTCATAATTCATGTAACACCTTTATTACTAGGCAACGAAATCCTTCTTTTCTTTTTTTTACGCTCATTTTTTTAGTAGTGACTTACTTTAGTGCAGGAATAAGGATCTTCTATTTTCTTTTCCTTTTTTTCTCTTTCTTGACGATATTACTTTTGGGCTATCATTGGCTAAGAAAAAAGAATTTACAGCGGTCAATGGATTATTGGTTCCATATCATTATCAGAAACTAAATTTTCTCCAACGGGGGGGTTCTTGACAATCCTTACAGGTACTATGGATAACATATAAATGGCTTATAAGGGGTCTTAAAACCAAGGATTAACTTTCTGGAGAAAGTTAATCTTCTTCCCCCTCCTTGCATTCCCTAATGTAAGTAAGTATATATATACAATGAAGAGTATTGATATCAGTGCTGGTCACTAATTCGATGCAGTTTGTATAGGATAACTTTCAAATTTGTTCGAGTCGACTGAATAAATTGCGCTTTTCCAATTGCACGTTCATTTCTGGATGCCGCGGAGAGGCGCGGTAGGAAGTTCTAATGATTACGTGTCACTGCAAAACATCGTTTAATCATCTGCACCAGCAGGGGAAGATTGAAAAGGTTGGCGGACAATCAACCTGCAAGATCCAGTTGTGACGCCCAAACCTCGCCACTTTGATATGGACCGGTCGGGAGATCACAGAATGAATGCACTGCATAACGGCGACGGCGACAAGGGGGACCGTGGAGGTTGTTGACTTGAAGCATGTAGGATTAAAAGATACCCCCCCCCCCCCTCTTTGTCCCGATGGATAAGAAGTCACGTTAACTTTTAGAATGATCTGTGTGTATTAACACGCACGTGAGATTGATGCAGGAGATAAGAATACCTATATTTAACAGTTTTGGTAATTGCTGTTTGTACTCGAAACGGTTTTTCTCGTTTTTGTTGTAAATCGTTGTTGTAATGACCAGGTTTTGAATACTAATTTGAGAGGACACTATAATTTTAAAACGCTTGTGGATATTCTAAGGCATAATTACTTCATGCCATTCAAAATTCGGAGCTGTCTGCCTTGTAATCCGCATGCTGTCACTATTTTTATGCTGATAAAATGATAGATTGCCCGATTGAGTAATTTGATTCTGATTTTAGGTAACACAAGAAATGAATAAAGGGCGGAGCGGGTCGCCATTGAAATTTTTTGAGGAGGGGTTGTTTTTAGGGGGTGTTTTAGCCATTTTTTGGGGGGAATGGGAGGGGGAGGCATCCCTGATTCAGACCAAGTAAAAATTACTTCTTTCTACGCTGTGTCGTCTCCGTAGGCAAGGAAAGAAACATGAAAATTAATAAATAAATCAACTAAAATTAAAAAATAAATAGCGGTTAAAGTTGACCTATAAACTACAACTTGAGACAACAAAGTGATTGCACTTCTGCTTCCTATGGGAAATATGCCCTGAACCACATTTTGAAACTACTTTTCTTGTACAGAGAAAAGCAAATGAACGGAAGCGCATGAAAGCACCTGTGTGTGTGTGTTATTTCTATTTATTTTTTGAAGAACGTCTTTTGTGTCCATCACTTCCATCCAACCGCTCGAGACCGTAAATCTGCATTTTTACGATACCATTGCGTGCACGGGATATTGCCAAATTATGCGTGGTCCTTCGTTTTGTTTGAATAATAAGTACGTACCATGCATACAGTAAATTCCAACCAATATATTCTATTAGGATGCACTCTAATGACAAATTTATGCCAGTACAGTCTCAAATAAGGTAAAATTTCGTGACTGCGAGTTAATTTTAATAGGGACTTGTTCCAACCAACCAGTTATGAAAATCTCGTTTATTTCTTGACTTAATTTTCAAACCTGCAAATTTCGTTCAGTTAGTTTTAACAAAGTTAGGCTGATTTTTTTCTTTTTTTTTTTTTACTGAGCAAATCTTTTTTAAAAGATAACTTCATGAATTCTTCCGTTGCTAGAGACGAATCACTAAAAAAAAAAGTTTGTGTTGTCTACATGTGTGCATATGAATGTAATGGGTTTTTAGTTAGTTTACCACAGCTGTTGTTTCTTCCTTTCTACTGATCGAGAAAAAATTAAGAAAAAAATAAAATTTAGGCTTTTAATGCCAGTGAAGCGCGACCAGAAACAAAAACGGTTTCTTTGAAACATCTTCTGCCAACGGGGTCAGCGCTTCATTTGTTGTCGTCGAAGCGGAGCAGTTTTCTCGTTTGTTGTCGTCATTTTATTTGTTCCACTGTCTTCGAGAAAGTGGTTCTACCCGCATTTAAGAAACACATTCATTTGTCAGAACGTACCGTTTGTTTACATTCCTTAAACTTCGTTAGAAGTTCTTATATTCATTTTCTATTTTGTGTTTGTATGTATTTGTGCCTGCGTGTGTAGTTAGTTATTTGTCATTTATAGGGTACATTTTGTTGCCATGTTTCAGACCCTAAATGGTTCTTTTACCACAGGCACTATTTAAGTTACTTTTCCTTTCAGGGAAGTCGGTTCTCGATTGATATCTAAGAATGTTTCGAGTCACATAAGTTGTGCTGTCTGACATTTGTCATAAATAATGTTTAAAGTTTCGAAAAACACTTTTAATGAGATACCGTAATACAGTGGCCGCCGCTATTAAAATCACCTGTTAATAAAATCAGCCGCTCATTAAAATCAAATCTCCAGGAACATAATCAAATCAATAAGAAAGCATTATAAAATCGCCGCTTAATAAAATCAACACCGCCGCTTATTAAAATCAAATCTCCAAGAACATAATCAAATCATTAGGAAAGCATTATAAAATCGCCGCTTAATAAAATTAACACCGCCGCTTATTAAAATCAAAGTTCAAGACAAGCCTAGTCGAAAATTTGTTCCTGTTCTACCTTTTTCTACAAATAAAAGGGACTGTCAAGAGAAAGAAGAATAGCCCCCTCCCTCCCTGTCTGCTTCCTCACCTAAGGGACTTTGGTATCGTGCAAGAAATTCAAAGAACGAAGAGCTCTGAAGAAGACGAAAAGATCGTTTACGAACCACGGCCTACTGCTACTGAAACTCGACAAGCATTAGATGTTTTGCTCCGAACTTTAGAGCAAAAAGGGGGGGGGGGGGTGGAAGAACAGTATGGAAAGTTTTATGCATTTTCAAACACTGTAGAAAAGTTGATAAATGAATCAGCAAAACAAAGCACAATCACTAAGTACTTCAAAAACTTGAAACATCAAAAAAAATGTAAAATTTATGCATCTCTTATTATTTTTAAATTTATTTTAAGATAACTGATTTTTTATTTTAATTAGCTCTATTTAATTACTTATTTTAAAACATTCGTAAAGCATAATATTTAATACTGAGCAATCAGTACATCCATAGTAATTTTTAAAAAATCATAATATTTTTTGGAATAGTCGGTTATTAAAATCAGCCGCTTAATAAAATCAAAATGTGCAGGACGAATGTGATTTTGTTAAGCGGCGGGTACTGTAACACATTATTCGGGACAAAGAGTGGTGCTTTCACGCTCATCTTTCAACTAAACTTTTCAACTAAGGTAGTTGGATTTTGGGAAACAAAATTAGTTTGGAATGTTAGTAGTTGAAAAGAAGTTCATCCTTTAAAATTATAAAAATAAATAAATAATAATAATAATAATTAAAAAAAAGCTCTACAGAAAAAGGTAAAATGTCTTTTTACATTTTAAAATTTCTAATGTGCACGATTCTTAAAAGCACGTTGTTTGTGTATATGTAGCAAGGCTATCAAAAACCGCTTGCGTTTTTCTGAGTAATTGTCGAGTTTTCTATGTTTTTCTGGGGTATTCTGGTTTTCGTATGAATGAGTTACGTGTCAGTTATTTTTCTAAATAGTGAATATAGTGGAAAATAATGAAAATCCATCAAGTGGAAAAGTAAAATTTGCATTAAACATGGTTTAAATCAAACAACTCTGTTATTATTAATTTGTGTTTTCATGTACCTCTATCATTAATCTCGGCACGTCGTTTATTTCATATTTATTTTGAAAAATTAACAAGACCTGTTTGGAAAAACGATTTACATCAAAGTTCTAATTAGACCCGAAAATTCCAATTTTTTAGTTCGTAAGTTACTTTTAGTTTGGTAATCATTTGTTATCAATCATGACTTTTGTACACTTGATGGAAAGGAAAATACCTTGTGGAACTACAAATCATTTTCACACAAAAAATAGGGGGGGGGGGGGCGAGTTGGTCTGAAAGATGAAAAATATTTATCAATAAAAGCAAAATTGATGGTGTGTTGGTATTTTTATTGGGCACATTCGACGTTAGTAATTGTTCTCAAGTTTAGTTCTGACGCATTTGTTCTGTGTATATTATGGTATTAGGAAAGATTTTGCAATGCTTTTGCTTTCAAAAAGGAGTGAAGTTTGTTTACGAATTAAAATTTTTTTTTATTGAT
This sequence comes from Octonoba sinensis, assembly GCA_038502835.1. Taxonomy (NCBI): domain Eukaryota; kingdom Metazoa; phylum Arthropoda; class Arachnida; order Araneae; family Uloboridae; genus Octonoba; species Octonoba sinensis. Next base: position 72,462,751 of record CM076604.1, read on the forward strand.
GCTGATAATAAATATTTCAATGTAACTTCATTTGCATGCATTCTGTGTGTCTGGAGTTTATTGACCGAATAAAAAAGGAGGTACACTTTTTTTTTCTCTCTCTATTCTGTGAACTCGCATTCTATTGAAATGAAACCACGAAGACATGTTTAGCCTCCTGAATGGATTTGATTTCTTCTGGGTAGGTCGAAATCCTACGTGCTGAGATGAATATCTGCGCTAGTACCTCGCCTGCGCAGTGCAAAGCAGCAGTTGCGACACTTTGATTAATCTTTTGGAAATTAATTTCCATGCATACACTTCCATTGTTTATGGGCGAAAATGACACCATAATCCCCAAATTGAAATTCATTGCTTGTTTCGACACTTGAGTGATTTTTTTTTTTTTTTGTCTTATATTGCACATTTTCCTCCGCAGACATGATTGTGGATGATGAAGCTGTATGCCCTATTAAGAAGCTCATTTTAAAGCATTAGCACCATTCCGTGTGAGACACAGTTGCAGGAAAGTCAACCATTGCAAATTGACTCCTAAAGTCCCCTTTGTTTCAATTGTGGGACAACTCCATATTTGTTCATTTTGAGATACAACACCAAAGGCGACGGTGATGTTTTTCCTCCGTCGTAATAAACTGCTGCTATGGTTATGAAACTAACAGCTTAGCTTATGTCTTCGATAGGGCAATCAACAAATCACGGTCTTCTGGGTGAATGTGACTTTTAATGACGCAATGAAAAACGCCAATCAGTCTATACAAGGGTGTGATTATTGAGTTGTGGCAGAACCAATGAAGCACTCTCAATGGTATCGTCACTGTTGTGATTGGTATGACGGTATCCTTCTAAAATAAATGCTGAAAAGAGCGTTTGAGTTGAAATTCTGCAAGTACTACCTCTGTTGGGCAGCAGAAATAGGGCTGAAGGTGTACCAAATTTAAAATTTGAAAGAAGTAAATATTTTTTGCATACTTTGCCGTAAAGGTAAAAAAACGTATGAAAGAAGACATAATGTAGCTTTAAAATACCATTAACAATGGAAAAAAATGGGGGCTTGTTGCATACCTTATATTAACAGCTGAGAATGAACAACTGTTTGCAGATTGTCCGCTGGGAGGGAATTCACTATATTTTTATAAACACACGTATATTTAAATTGAAATTGACTTAGTCGATAGCAAAATGTGGTTTACTTTTACTAAGCAGTAATCGTTGTACACGTTTGATTTCTTGATGAATATTTTCGTGTAAGAAGAAATCTCTTCCAAAGTGTCATTAAAACTTAGGTGTAAAACCCTCTTATTACGCCGGAGGCTACATCCGATTAGTTGATGAATGTTTCTCACGTATGGAAGGCAAGTAAATGCTCGCAACTTTTGCAGGTAAATGATGTTTTGTTGTAACTACATAATAGCTTTTGGTCTCAATTTGTCACCTATGGCCTGTAATTGAGGTTCGTCGGAAACGTCGATTAACCATATTCGTATCTCCTCTTGATGACACTGCCTCCTTTATTCGCTGCAAATTAATGGATTTTAGTCAGGCTTTTGGTGTTTTTCGTCCATGTCGTTTCGAACCGACGATAAACACCTCTTGTTCGTAATGGCATTTCAGAAATACTTCAGCATTCATGTCAAATTCAGTGAAAAAGAATTGGTGATAGTTGAAAAAGTACACCAACAGTAGAGGATAGGCCATGTTCGACATTTAGGTTGTAGGAAAGGTTAGGATCCAGTCTTGTTTGACGATGATTCTGAGATTATGAGAGGGGGGGGGGGGGATATCTTCGTAAAGATTTTTCTATCTTTTGAATAGGAATTTAGTCAGGGGTCGATCCATCATTTTTAACAAGGTCCGGTTTTTGTGAATTTTAAAAACATTTTAGTGAAATTTTTCATTATTTTTTTCCGCTTAATTAATAAACAATTCGGTAAAATACGATTTAGTAGCTCGGAATTTTGCTGAGGATCCGTTTTGGTTGATTGGAATTTTGTGATGGGTCCGAAGACGGAACCGAATTACCTCTGGCGCGACCCTTGGTAAAGAATATTCGGCCACTATTCGTTATTCAGCTTATTTGACCCCTTGGCCGAATAATCGGCTTAGCGGAATACCGATTTCATAATCTAGCCAAGTATTCGGCCTGGCGAAATAGTTGGTGCAATGGTATTGGGCCGAATACTTGTCGTATAGTTATAAAGTAGAAAAATATAGAAACTTGTTAATTTTAAAGATTTCAATTCACATTACAGTTATTTCAAAAAAAAATAATTTTCCAAAATGAGAAAAATTTCGAAAAAAAAAAACTACTCATTTAACACATTGCTTTTGTTTTACCATATAATCTGCATGAGATTTCAAAACTTTCTTGATATGTTACAAATATGCAACGTTCTAGTTATGCATGGTGTTTATTTTTATACATTTATTCAAGTATAAATTGTACTAATTAATACGCCATTATAATTATTACATTATACATTGTAATATAAATGAAAATGGTCATGTAAAAACATCAGTTTTTCTAGCAAAATTATATTACACGCTTTGTCACCACTATGATAGACAATGTGACGCTTCCATTATGCAACTGTTAACAGAGGAGGAGGCAGACTTTGTGGAGATAGACCGCTTTACTGCTTTATTGTGAATATTATGTAAGAGAGAAATGTGAAAAGCCTTGTAGAACATAATATGAATAAGCTATCATAAGTTAGTTGGGATTAAATGCATTAAATTTTCATTAAAGTTCTAACTTTGCATATTTAAATACACAAATATTTTCCAAAAAGTCCATAAAATAGAAATATCAACTTCTGCAACTTTTTAAAAAGCTGAATGCAACCATTCCGATTAAATAATAGTATTTCTTTAATTCGAATTAAATATTTATTTTAAGGATGAAAATGCTTACATTAAAATATGTGTAATTTACTTTCAACTTTTGGGTATAATTATCAAATTTATTGCATTCAAAGCAATACAGAAAATGAATTAATTTCAGATGTTTTTTTTAATTTTAAATAAACCTAATTAAAGTCTAGAAAATGTTTAAAAGCATTCTGGTTACTTTTAAATTTAGCAAATACTTTCAAGTACAATTAATTTTTAGCAATTTTATTATTGGGCCGTCGAATATTTCGTATTCGACCAAAATTCTAATATTTGGCTACGTCCTGGGAGAAATGGCCGAATATTCGGCTGTTCGGCCAAACCACTATTCGTTACATCCCTACGTTTGAATTCGTACCTGTTTTCAGCATTTCTTTTTTTTGCAGAAGTATTTTATCAATGTTTATTCGTAAACCTTAAGATAATGTACCCTACGGAGCAAGGTTCTCAACTTAGGCCTAATTGTTGAAATATTTCTAGGAAAATCGAGTTCTATGTATTTCCGAGCAATATTTTCTCCACGAGAAATGAGTGAATAGTTGTTTTTGTTACCTAACGACGGAGGAAAAGAAAAGCTTGATATTGGTTGGAGTGGAATTTTTAGGCCCGGAAGGTTTACGAGCTGTTTACGTATTCGGAGTGCCTTCTCTGACACACTGAGTGGGTCGTAAAAATTGCGTCTCATTTGTTTTTGCGAGATGGAAAGGGTCGCAGCATTGACCCATTTGCCCCGAGGTCGACTCTCCCGCAGGGATGTAGACCCCGTAGCTTCGTGAGTCCTGCGATGTTGGGACTGTCCGAAGCCCCAGGAGCAGTGTCTGTCCATTGATATTCACGGTGACGGGGGAATCATACAGTGATAACGCACGTTCTAACCTTTGGGCGAGAAGATTTTTTGACGTTTATGACGAAGAATGCTTGATATGTGCGAGAAATTTTGCATTGAAACAATGAGGACAAGTGCCCCGGGTGCTCAGAGTGCCCGATTCTCAAAACCTGTGCCACTTTCACCTGCAGTTGCCTATAGCGGCTTCGTGACCATGTAGATTACTATACCTTTTTGTAAATTCTTATCAGAAATTCATTGTGTTTGACCTTTTGGGGGTTTGGTTGTGTATTATTGATTAGGTAATCGGTTTTCAGGGTCTAGCGAATGAGAAAATTTTATTTATTCATTTTATTATTGCTTCAGAGAAAAGATTAAGTTTTTCGTCGAGTGGAAGCAAGAAATCAATTAAAAATAGTTGACGGGACAATAGAGCATGTTATAATTTAATGCAAATTATTATTTATGTGTATCGTTAATACTTAATGAAGTTTCTTCGGTTGCCAAAACAGGTCTGAAGTGACTTCAATGTCAAACTGTCATGTTTCCTTTATCCTTTCTAAGACGAATATAAAAGGAAGAAAGGATTTAATAGAGCAATATATTGATGCAAGCGATTTGTCGTGTTATGGAAATTTAATTGTTTCGTCATCGTTTCGGATATGCCTGGCAGATATATATGTAAGGTTTATAATAAATTAAATACATTATTATTCTTCTTTGTCTTCATAAAAAGCAAATTTCCGTTGGAATCTTTTAACGTAACTTTTTGTAAACCTGAACTAAACCCTATTGGGTCCTTTTTACGGGTCTACTCTCAAACGTGAACCAAAGCTTATACCCTGAGTTCTGATTGGCTAAGAGACCCCAAGAAAAGTCTGGAAAACTAAAGCTAAGCGTCAGTTGGTGAGCTGATGAGTTGATGCTTAAAGTATAACACACAGTAAATTGTGCTCCTGCGAGATGTTCCCTATGGGGACCGAATTGTAAATATTCATCTCATTCATCATTGTAAATAGTATTCTTGTAAATACCTGATGAGTAAAAAATAAAGGAAAGCAAAAAAATGAATGCTGTTGCGTACAGTCATGAAACTTAGCCCGACTGCTAATACGGGACGCAACATATATATACTATATAAAAACAAGAAGTTCCGTTTAGAACTATACGAGCCTACTTTCCCCTATACACCAGCTTCAAATTTATAATCTAGCTATCTCTCTCTCTTTCTCGTTTAGCTTTAGTTCTTAATTGCTTCAAATATACCTTTTTCAACGGTTAATACATATTCATTCAATCATTCATTTATTCAGTCATTCATGTATTTATTCACTCATTTATTCATTCATTATTTTGCTTATTCATTTAATCTTTCATTAATTCAAAAATATTCTTGAAAATCCCGATCAAAAAATTTCATAAGAAAATAGGCTCGTTAGTTCTGGATGAACTTTTGATCTGTACATGTTCTACGTCATAAGAGCTTTCCGATAAAGTTTGTTCCACGCAAATCGGCCCGTTAGATCAGGATTTATATAGGATTGAAATTTTCCCGTAGGCACTATGTTAAATTTTTTTTTTTTTTTTGAACTGTTCAAAAATGAACAAAAATTGTTCAAATCAATATTTCACGCCAAGAACTTCTTCCAGTGAGCTTGTTCATTGGAACTTGGATCTTGTACCCAGAGTTTACATAATTTGCTTCATTTTCGCCCATAGGCGCTAATGTTAAAATTTTTTGAACTGTTCAAAATTGAACAAAAAATTGTTCAAATCAAAAAATAAAATATGGAAATTAGATGTCCTCACCGAGATCTTTCGAATGCAAAAAGAATTTTTCGAATCGGACAATTCGTTCAAAAGTTATTAGGGGGGGGGGGGGGGCAGACCGACAGACACACTTTTTCCCCATCTCAAAACCCTACTTTCAAATTTTTTATTTTTCAATCTTTATTTAATTAATTAATTTATTTTTGACTTTTCTTGATTTCTAATGATATTTTCGCGATACATTAAGCCTTCTTTCATGCTTTATTATTATTTTTTTTACTTTTACGGGAAAGTAGGCTAAAAAGGGTGATGGAACTAGGATATGCAACGACTATCAAAAGCATTCTAAGCCGTTAAATATATTACCGATTTTGTAGCTCTTAGTCCGAGTCCGAGATAAACTGTTATTAGTTTCGATCTAAAAAATACTATCAAATAAAAATTACTGCTTTCGGCACCTTTTAATCATGAAATAGCAGCTGACAATTATATAACAGTAATTGAACATGATCTTCGATATCATCGCTACCGGCGATTGATTGTGGCTAAACCATTACTTCTTATGGTTTTATTTAGCTTCTGCAGTTTAACTAATTGCTCCATTGTTCAAACCAAGTAATGTGTTTCATTCGTACATGAAAAGCGTCATTTTTATTACTTATCATATTATTTTCCTTGCACATCTCTTTGAAAAAAATATGTTTAAATAACGGTTTTTAAGAGCATTATAGTACTAAAAATTCTTCTTTTTTTGTACCGTACAATGGTGAAGAAATATAAACTTAAAAGTGTAAAGAAAAATAGTACCAAACGGAAAATTGTAGTTACCACACAGGGGTCGGCAACTTTTTGCGAACCATGTACCTTAAGGATTTCAAATCATTCGATGTGCCGACAATATCTATTTTTTACTTTTGCAAGTCGGTGTTAATACCTGTTCTAAAATGCATTTTTAATAGTAGTTTAATACGATAATATTTAAACCCCAGCACCATTGAATGAAAATAATAGTTTTATAAAAGTTTAACTGCGAAAGAAAAATTAATTTCCTTCAAACAATCGGATGTCTAGCAGTTGAGAATAGCAGCAACTTTTTCTAAGTTTTCATCTTCTAAACTTCCTTAGGTCAGAAAATTTTGGTGCTCATAATTCTGAAGATCTGAATTCAACCTGTTGCATTTCAAAATCATCAATTTCCCATCCAACTAAAAAGTTTCAATGTGTCGCAGACTTAACGAGGTGTAAAATAAGGATCTTTGAATGTGGAAATCTTAATTTATCTAATTACGCTTTGATGTTTTCATGTATTCCTGAACCTCATAATATGTGTTCATTTCAAATTGTTTTTTTATCATAAATCACAGCATACATGCATGATTGCGAACACATAAGACTGAGTTGTATTTCTTTTCAAGTATCAAAGAAAAACAACTCGCTGAATTGCTGATATCTTTGAGAATTTTCACAATATTGAACTGAATTTTTTTTGTTTTTTGTTTTTGAGTTGCCCTGTATACTTCAGTAGAGATGTGGGGTGGAAAATTTTCCAAAACGGAAAATTTACCGGAAAATTTTCCGCTATGTTTTTCCGGAAAATTTTCCATCTCAAAAAGTATATTTTACACTAAATTTTGTGTGTGGCTCAATAAAACTATTCATGTTTTCTGTTATTAACACATTTCAGCTTTATTTCAACATACAATACTGAATTTCATTCCAACTTGGTGTACCAAACAATATGGGGCTCAGTAACAAAATGCTTTGACAGTTTGTTGAGAACAAAGAACTACTTACAGTGTGCAGTGATAGGTGACGAACTCTCACATATACCTTCAAATGTAAGAAAGCAAGTACTTGATAGTGATATCTTTTGGGTTCAAGTTCGGACTGCATATAACTTACTGGTACGAATTTCTGCAGCTGAACAACAGATAGAGGGAGATGCGCCAAAGGTTTCAGAAGTCACTGCTACATTTTTAAAAAATGATGAAAAAATAAAAGAGCTAATGTTTTTTTCACCGCATACCAAAAAAGAAAAAAATTTTGAAGGCTTATTAACAAACATATACAATTTTTGTTTCCACTCAATACATTCAGCAGCAAATTTCCTTGACCCACGATACGATGGACAAAAAAGTCAGTCAGAAGATGAATTTATATTGGCAATGGAAACCATAATTGAAGTTTCTAAAAGCACCCTTGGTACAAATGAGGCTACAATAAGGCAGATATAGCAGAATAAAGTGCCAGTTTTGATAGATTTGGAGCAAAGATATCCTATGGAAAGCTGCAACCAATGTATCTCCAATAACTTGGTGGAAAGGCTATTGTAGTACAAGGGAATTATCTAGGGTTGCTGCAAGAATTTTTAATATTTCCTCGTCAGCTGCTTCCTGCGAACCAACTGGAAAGCATTCAGCAACATAAAGACAAACAAGAAGTTCCGTCTAGAACTATACGAGCCTACTTTCCCGTATACACCGAATACAAATTTATAATCTAGCTATCTCTCTCTCTGTCTTTCTCATTTAGTTCTTAATTGCTTCAAATATACCTTTGAAAATGGTTAATACATATTCATTCAATCATTCATTCATTAAGTCATTCATGTATTTATTCACTCATTTATTCATTCATTCTTTTGCTTATTCATTTAATCATTCATTAGTTCAAAAATATTCTTGAAAATCCCGATCAAAAAATTTCATTGGAAAATAGGCTTGTTAGTTCTGGATGAACTTTCTATTTGTACATGTTCTACGTCATATGAGCTTTCCGATAAAATTTGTTCCAAGCAAATCGTTCCGTTAGATCAGGAATTATATAGGATTGAAATTTTCCCGTAGGCGGTATGTTAATTTTTTTTGAACTGTTCAAAAATGAACAAAAAATGTTCAAATCAATATTTCATGCCAAGAACTTCTTCCAGTGAGCTTGTTCATGGGGACTTATATCTTGTACCCAGAGTTTACATAATTTGCTTCATTTTCACCCATAGGCGCTAATGTTAAAATTTTTTAAACTGTTCAAAATTGAACAAAAAATTGTTCGAATCAAAAAGTAACACATGGAAATGAGATGTCCTCGCCGAGATCTTTCGAATGCAAAAAGAATTTTTCGAATCGAACAATTCGTTCAAAAGTTATTGGGGGGGGGGGGGGGGCACAGACCGACAGACACACTTTTTCCCCATCTCAAAACCCTACTTTCAAATTTTTTATTTTTCAATCTTTATTTAATTACTTAACTTATTTTTGGCTTTTCTTGATTTCTAACGATATTTTCACGATACATTAAGCCTTCTTTCATGCTTTATTATTATTATTTTTTTTTACTTTTACGGGAAAGTAGGCTAAAAAGAGGAACAGATTAACAAATGAACGCACAGCTAAACTTGCATCTGTTTCTCAAAATCTACATTTGACGAGCAATACAGTGGTATGTTCAAACTGCGAGCAAAATGTACTAGAGCAACACACTGACATTGAAACAGGTTCTTTGAGTAGTTGCCATTCTGACCTGGATCTGTCCATGTTCTCTGTATCTGAGAGTGATCTAGAAAGTTTGGATGTTATGGTACCTGAGTGATCCTGCTGTTTAACGGTCGATTGTCAGTGCTAAAAATTTTGTTCATGAAATAATTTTAAAACGCAATAATATTGCGAATGTTAATACCGCAGAACCTCGCTATTCGTACACAATTCGTTCCAGAAAGCAGTTCGAATGGCGATTTATTTTATCGCATAAGATACATTATAAATTGGATTAATCCGTTCTAGTCCCACAGATGGTTGCTAATTTAAACCTATGACAAACAAATGTACAGAAATACTGTACCTGAAATTATACATAAATAAAAATTTAACTGCACTTTGCTTGCACTGAGGTAAGCTGATGGCACAAGTGGAATGTTGAGAGGGATGAAGAGAAATGTTGATGTTACTGTTTGGAAGAAGAATCTCCTTCCATAAATACATCCGGTAACATCCCTTCAGGTGTTTTCTCCCTTTCTGCTATTCTTTCTTTTTGCACTAGATGAATCTTAGGTTTCTTTCTCTAAAAACCTGCCCAATGTTGACTGCCTTTGACGATTGTTCAAAATTTTTCTAAAATGGTCAATAACATTGTCATTGAACAAGTTAATGCTCCTGTTGACCGCAGTAGTGTTAGGAGGCCATTTTTTCACCCCTCTGTGTTTTCTCCCAGTGCTAACCCGGCTCTTTCATTTCTGCAAAGGAAATGCTTTCCTTACTACTTTCCTCCCCTGAAGAAGAACGTTTTTCAACCACTTCTTCTTGCTGCCCCCCCCCCCCTGGAAAGTAAAAATTGTCAGTAAAATCTCAAAAAGTATTAAATTTTTTTAAAATATACAAAACGCCAAACAAATTATTTCCAGGCGAGTTCAAAAGGAGCATAACTTCTCGATTTTTTTAAAGCCAAACTGGCAACCCTATCCTTTGGAGCCGTCCGAATCGCTGGGGTAAGCGAACGTATGGCGAGATGAATTTTACTTGAACAAGTTTGACGAAGAACGAGTTGTACGAATAGCGAGGCGGACAAATGGCGGGGTTCCACTGTATTGAAATTAAGTCTTGGGGTCGTGACCCATAGGTTGAGAACCACTGATATCGACATAAGAATTTAAAGATGAAAAATATTTACAATTTATTGAGTGGAAAATTTTCCAATTCAAAATTTTCCGGAAAACCCACATCTCTATACTTGAGTATGACGCTATGAAAATTAAAAATTGCTATCTTTCGTGCATGTGCAGTAAAAAATTTATTCCTTTAGGTACTCATATTTTTTCTAATATTCATTTTTTTAATTTTTAATTTAATTGTAATGATTCTCTTGTATATTCCCAACTTTTCTGTAAATTTGGTGAAATTTCGTGCAAAACTCTGCGTATTCCAGACCAAAACCATTCTGGGAAAGGGGCATTTTGAAAAGAAATGATTATAACTTCTTGGATATTCTTGCTTGTTTTATGAAAATGGATAGGAACATAGTACATAGCAATTAAATGCTTTTGTGCAATTTACAGCATTTTCCAAGCGTTTTACGAGACAGGATGGTAGAAAACATTTGCTCTTTTCGTCAATTTGTTGCTAGTCTCCTAAATGCACCCATGATGAAATTTTTACTGGATAGTGTGAAGTAAAGTATGCCTTTTATATGTCGGAAGCTCTAGTACATTTTGTCATGTATTTCTCTAGACGTTGGAAACATATGTCTAAAATGAAATTGTCCCGTGACTTTTGGCTATATAATGTAATTTGTTATACTGAGAATCCTTTCTGATGGATAAGTCCAGAAAACGATTCTTGCTTCTTAAGAGATACCTTCCGAAGGAATGTAATTATTAACGAATTCTCGCAAAATGTGACTACTTATTTTAGAGAATAAGAATCTCTTGTCCATTCCAGTTTGTCATAGCAATCAAATGGTAATTACAATGAAGGAAGAAATAACTTCCAATTTGAAATCATTTATCAAAAGGGATTTGTAGAACTTAATTTCTGCCAACGAAATGACAGGCCTTCGTTCATCAAAATTTATGCTCTTACTTTCACCAATGACATTGAAATAAGTCCCTGCCGCCGAATAATTTTTCCTTCAGACAAGTCAATTCTTTTAAAGTATTCCCTTTACAACGTGTCATCTTTAATGGTAATTTGGCATCTGGTTTGTCCAGTTCATCTTGTGGATGTCTTGCAGTTCGTCCCGGTCTTCAACAAGTCGATCTCTTCCTTCTTTTTGATACATTCCACAGTGGTAGATGCTGTTGAGTATCTGGCAATCTATTCCTGTTCCAGTGTCTAGCCGTATGAGAAATGTCATGAGTGTTCTGTTATTCGACTAACGTCTTCATTCGCAAGTGCTTCCTCATGAAAATATGTCCTATAAATTCTGAAAGAAAAATTCCGAGTTTGAATGCTTTTCGTGATGTTTTGGTCTTTTGAGTACCGGGTACCGATTCAAAAGCGATGTCTATCTTAATTAAGATTTTGATTTATAACTTTATGTTAGTAATTCTGATACATTATGAACACTGAAATGTATATGCATTTAAATTATGATAAGTAATAAACAAACTTTCAACAAAGCTTTGGGATAATCGACATTCCTCTGTCATCAGACGATCGTGATATTCTGTAATTCAATTTTGTTTTACTTTTATGATTTCAAGTCTTTTTTTTTTTTACAAGTTTTTAAGCTGTACTTTATCCTGAACGTTTATAAATTTCGTAAATTTGAATAGTCGTTTTTATAAGAGCTATTGAAGTGCTGTATTTGAATCTTCTGCGATAAGTTCCGATACAAGACTTTTACAGTTCTTATAAAAATACTTGTAGATCAATGAAAGACCTATTTTGCAGTTTCACCTTTTATATACATTACCTCGAAGGTCAGTTTCATTTTTATGTCTATATGTAAGCGTCAATTATTACAAAGATACATCTGATTATTTGCTACATGCATTTTGACGCCAGAAGTTGCCAAGTTTCTGAAAGAGCCCTTTGATCAGCTTGGCTAATCTGATTAACGATAGGCAGGATGCAAATTGTTTTCGTCCTTGGCAACTTTGGAGCCATCCCAGAAGTGAGAAACGGTTCTTTACAGATCAGATATAAAAGGAAGGATTTATGTCTCTCTGATAACCAATCCTTATCCATCCGTCTTTCACTGTCAACTGTTTTAACCAGAACCCTTTGTTCAAGTGCTAAGCAGCATATTAAGATGCATCTTCAGCAGTTAGGTTCTTATCGGGTCTTGAGCAAGTTGTCGCTGTGCTCTTTTAACCGTTCTTTGTAGATGGATGATTATTACCATCGCCAAGACCACGAGAAGCATAATTTTTCCATGGTACTTTGTTCTCTAAGAAGAAAATCGTTTCTTCTTCAACACTATTCTTTAGAGAATGGGAAATACTGCGTAGTTAAATAGTTTTTTTTTCCTTCGAGCCTTTCATGTGGGCGCTTCAAATACGATCAGCCTTCGTAAATGCTGATGTCCTGGGCGCGGTCCTTCTGACGAGGTTTACAAATTGTCCTCTGGCTTCGACAGCATAATGTTAGTTATTAAGAAAAAAATATATTGACACTTCTTATCTCATTAGAATTAAATGCTTTTAGCTCATTCAAGGAATTAATTTTAGTTACGTATTTAGTGTAGCCTACGTTATCATTGCAGCATATCAGAATTGTCATGAATGAACTCGGCTTCATAATTCGAGTCAGTTTGGTGGAAGAAGGAAAAGAATACAGATAAAAACATATGTAATGAAATGTACCTATTGAATTGTATATACTTGTTGAATTGTTACATGCCCATATTCTTTTTTAGTTCTTTCTTTATCTCTTTTTTACTATTCCGTTTGTTTTCATTTTAAATCATACATTTTAGTTTTGCGTAAATGATAAATGTACGAATGCTAATAACGTCTTCGTCTGGCATGATCCCCTCCTATGTGCAATACACGATCAGAATTTTCCACACCTTTTACCATTGTCTGTTTTTTCTTGTTTTTATTTTACTCTGAAGTGAACGAAACATTTAAAATCTTGTCTCCCAACAAGCTTTCCGCAAGAGATCAAGAGCCTTGATTGTATTAGTTCTCAAAGTAAAATGTAAAAAAAAAATTGCAACTCTTATTCGGGTTAACTGTGGTGTCATTGATTTTTATACCGTATGCTATTTACATTAATTGTTAAGATCATTTGTCACAATAGTTGGACAAAACAATTCTGATCGAAGTATACGGGGACAGGTTTGATTCCTTTCAGTCATACTACGAGAAGAATTGCTCGGAATTTTATTTCAAACTGTTAGTACATAAATGACCTTTGGGAGATAAATAGTTCTCCAGTTAGGATATATGATTTCACAGTTAATTTAAATTGCAATGCCACAACTTTTAGTGCAATTTTAACAAAAAACTTAACTTTTCCTGTTATGCTGTTTGTTGAAAAGTTTTTTTATACCTTGCAATGAAATGAAACTGATCATGTTAGTTAAACAATGAAGTTACTTTGCTTGTACCTGATTAATTGATAATTATAAAATGTTTTTCTTTTCTAGGTAAGTGAATATGAAGCTGCTTTTGAATTCTCACTCTCTGACAATGCATGTAAGTCGATATCGTTTAAAAATGTGCTTTTATTCCTATTTCTTCCATTCATATCTTTTATATTCTTCCTTTATTTTTCATTCATAATTTAAAAAAAAGATATTTGTTGCTGTTTAATGTATTAAAATGAGGTAAAATAGCATCTGCTTCCCGAAAGAAAAACTTATGCGAGTCAAAATCAGAACTAACCCATTCTGTTTCTTGCGAGGCAGTTAAGCCTAGATCCATTATTTTTCCTCTAACATTATCCATAAATACAGGATTTATTTTCTCCTTTCGATTACGAATTGAAACAGTTTAAAGAGATTATTTACACATCCTTTAAAGAACATTATTGATTTTTTATTCAAGAAAGATGAAACATTAAATACGAATGACTAATTAAAATTGACAATTTTGGGACTCAGACTTCAAAAAGTGTTGGAGAATTCAGAGAGGTGAATAAAAGAATAAACAGGTGTATATGCAGAGGAGAGAAACTAATATTATGTTTCCTAGAAGTCGTAATCGATTAAATATATTTTTTTCCTTTTTTATTATTTGTATCAGTAAAATCATTGAAAAAAATAAAAGTATAAGCAAAATATTAGCTCATGCAGTGCTGCGAAAACCAGCCTCTGTATAGACAGGCAGACGCATCTGTCATTTTGCATCAGAGCGCGTGTTCTGCATTTTGGCGGTGTTTCATTCTCTCTGGCGTTAAAAAATTTCCTCAGTGGAGGCAATTCAAGCAACGTCATTGGTCACGTGGCACCGATGAAAGCAATGCAAACAAAGCTTTACATCGAGCTCGACAAATCTAATTGAAAACTAGGCCTAAATAAAGTTCTTCTACGTTACATAAAATTAACACTTAATACAACACCATAACTACTGTAATAATTAATAAATTTATTTTATAATGATTAAATTAAATGTAAATACTGGGTTATAATCAGAAAAAGCTGTGAAATAGTGTAATTAATTTTAAGATAACTAATTTTGCCTAGTGAACTCCACGTAGAACTCAATTGAAAATCTTAGTAAACAAAGAGCAGATATCACGTGACAACGGTGATCGCTCATGATTCCCTATAGCGGTGAATTGCCTCCATTAGACGAGATCTGGTAATATGACATAATGCCAGAAATTTAACTGCTAACTCTTGCTTTTCAACAATGTCGAACTTAGTCCATTGCCTTATGATTTCCATTGCCTGATGATGTCCATTGCCTGTTCCGCTGCCTTTGATACCTTGCCCGTTGCCGGTGTTGGTTGAATGTCATTTATTAAACTAGTAAAAAATACTTTTCATAGTTTAATGTAATTAATTCTGTGAATAGTCAAACTCATTAACTTTAGATCCCGCCTTTACTCTTATATGCAAAGTCATTAGATTGCATATATAATGACGTCACATTAATTATTGAACTCGCTCATTTTGGTGGGTACTCTTATAAGCAAAGTCATTAGATTATTGTTCCGTCGACATAGTGCAAATTGAACCAATTGTTTGTCGTTCCAAAGGACCTTCCATTGTACCCCTTCGAAGCCATGATGTTAAGGCGGAAACTTTGACATCTGTCCGACAAGCTGCAGGTTTCACGGCAGCCTAGCGACAATTGTCTCCAGTCATCAACAAAAAATGTCGTCCAGTATTACCTTGCGTGGCTAATCAATTAGTGTTTAGACTATCTTAAAGTTAAAAGTGTTTTGGCATAAAAACATCGATATATAAAATTCTAATAAATATAGAAGTGTATTTGTGTACATTATCTTTTATTGTACCTTTTGCCATTTTATATTTCTGGGCTACAATCCTCAACCTACGTGATCTTTTTGGAACACCAAATTTTCATTGCAGGCGTCTACCCTAATTGGCAATCATTTGTAAAAGTTTATTAAAATAATGATGAACTAGATATTATCTAGATTCTAGAAGGTGGGAAAGAATAAATTCTAAAGGCAAAACAGGTAAACAAATGCTGTTGTTGTTATAGAAAGTTTCTCTTTCATGTTTTCCTTGAAGAAATTAACACTAGTGCATAATTCCAGACTGCATTCTGCTTTGATTGAAATTGGTCAATATATTCGCAAACCTGCCATGGTGGAGAGATTGTCGAGGGCAAAAATGAGCGTATTCTATCTCTAACAACAGCGGCGTACCTGTCGAAACTGCAATAACAAGGACCGTGGGTGGGCCTGCCCTTGGCCATCGCCGGGCCCTGCCCACTTTGTCGCCGGGCGGCCCACGCTCGCTCCCGGTGTCGCGCTTAGTCAGCGGGCAGCAGGGCTTCCCCTTCATTTGCTGCATGCCTAATTTGGCCTCGCTTCATATGACGCACTTGCTCAACTGGTGGTGCCCAAGAAATTGGGAAAGAAATTTTTCTGAGGGATTTACGTCCTCTTTCATGATTATTTCGCTGAATGGGTTGTATAACAAATTGGTGTTTTTGTTCGTTTTGGTGTCGCGTAGTGTGTTTCCTACCCGACTGCAATTCTTCAATCGGATGCGTTGTCCATTTACGGGATGGTTAACTGAACTACTCTAAAGTCACCACATTAGGTGGGAAATCTAGGTACATTTGGCAGCTATGTAGATATATATTGATTCAACATTATAGATGCCTCATTATCGAAACGTTCAGACTAGCTGCGTTCTCTAAAGAGTCTCGTGCTTCTGCTTACTTTTATTTGAAATTTCTAGAAGTCTGAATCCACTTTCTCAAAGAGGAATACTTACGTATAGTTGAAGAAGGACAGTAAATGGATACAGTGAAATGCAAAGCAGGGATGATAACCAGAGGAGGGGGCAAAGGGAACAGCTGCACCGGGTCCCGAACTCAGCGGGGATCTGAAAGTGGCCTCCTAGTTTTCCAATCCGTATAATTTTTTTCTCTTTAGTCAGCAATTGATAGGGACAAAGTTTTAGTACCGGAAGTTATGTTTTAAAATAACTAAAGAATCCGAATTAAATGAATCGAAAGTGCTCGTTATACTATCTGCCAAATTGTACTTTTTTTTTTTTTTCTGCGTCTCTTAGCAACTTCTTAGATTCCCTTATCTTTCTATTTACCAATAGGTACCAGAATGTGAGTGCAATCGCTAATTTGTTTGCGCATTTTTATTTAAAATCGTAGAAAAGTTGGAGTTTCTTAAACGATCTGTGGACTTCAGGGAAAAATACCCCAAACACCTAACTATTTCGCTTGATTCTGAGACTGCGAAATATGCATCGAACAACGTTTGAAAGCATTGCTGAAAGCCAGGAGAGACCCAAATACCCTTTAAAGAATGTGGAGAAGTTTCAAATTGCGAGTTGAAGGAATTTTTTCAGAAATATGCGTAGAAATGAGAATCTTTTGCAGAATTCCAATTTAATGCTGAAGAAGAGCAAGAGCATTCAGCAAGATATCTTGTAACCATGTCGCAAGATCTCTTGAACAGTTGCATTTTGATTTCAATTCAACAAAAAAATTTCAAAAAACATAGTTTCCAATTTTATGAATTCTATAAAGGAAAAGCAACAGAGTAAAGTTATAAACTTGTGGAAGATTCCCATTGCCAATCATTTTAATTTCTGTCGATAAGTAAATGCTTCACAGGAAATGTTATAGTTTACAAAATGTAATTACTTCACAATGCTTTTTCTGATTATCAATGAATATGCAACCCACAAACCCTAACTTGAAAAATCCCGAGATACTTTCCTCTTCCATTCAAAAAAAAAAAAAAAAAAATGGCATACGCGATTTCAGTTTTGAAATGTTTCACATTTTTAAATAGCGAGGTATAACTGTTAAAAAAAAAAAAACTAGATAATCCTTTGCAAGAATTCCTTTTGGATGAAGAAAATCCTTTCGTTTATGTGGAGCAATTGAGACGTGCGTATAACTTCCAGTCACCTGAACGTAAGTCATAAACCAGTAGGGATAATTTTAGTTTCATGAATAATCATCTTTCAAGTTTGGCTCGTAATGTCCAATAAGTTTTGCAATGATGTTATCTGTAGGCGTCCAGGTAATGAGGTGAATGAGGGAATCAAAGTGATTTCGCCCATGTTTGATGCCTTGAATGTGCTAAATATTAACAAGGTGTCACAGCAGGAAATAAATTTCCCGTTCGTAACTGATAACGCTGAACCCACGTGCTGAATGGAAAACTGTCCTAAATAAACATTAATCATGCCGTACTATCAATATACATTCTCAACTAATTAAAAATATGTCTGTTAATTAATCAAACCTAATGAAATCAGTAGAAATGTTTAAAATTGAACAAAAAAAAAAAAAAAAGAAACCAAACAAATGTTGCAGTTTAATGACACATTTTAAGGGCTGTATTTGCGACGTCGCGGGGCGGCCAAAAACAGAAACTCTAAAAATTTCATGTCTTTGCTATCATTTCTGACACTTCACTCATCCCACATTTTGTTATTTGCATAAATTGTATTTTTTATTTTTTATTTAGAAACTTATAACTTGAAAGTATGTTTTTAGAACTTCACTCATCTTTAGTAGCGAGTTTGTTTTGAAGAGCTTAAATAAAAAAATAATAAAATTTATATCGCTTTAAGTGCAATTTTCTCTTTGCTTTAGTATAAATTTGGAGCTAAGAAAAGAAAAAAAAAGTACAATTCCCAATTCTCCAAGGTTTTAATGAGAGTGATATGTATGCAAATGTTTTTTAATTAGGCCGGTAAGTAAATTGACAACACCCATGCAGTTAGGACTTGCGGTCTTCTTAATTGCTTTCTTATGAAAATTTAGTTCTGTGTCTCTGAACATCCGATTTCTAGATATATAACTCTATTAAATATTGTGTCATTTAAATATATTAATTCTTTCTCTTCTTATTGCAATTAATAACTGAATTCTAACAAGGTTTTGACTTGAAGGTCATTTCAGTTTCTGAATGACATAATTACTTATTAAGATAATTCTTAAATGATAATATTAATGACTACTTTTAATATTTTCAATAAAAATGTTCTTGCAAGAAAGTAAATACAGTAGAACCCCGCTATTCATACACAATTCGTTCCAGGAGGCAGTTCGAATAGCGAGTTGTACGAATGGCGAATTGTTATTTCACATAAGATACAATGTAAATTGGATTAATCCGTTCCAGACCCACAGATGGTTGCTTATTTAAACCTATGAAAAACAAATATACAGTACTGTACATGAAATTATAGACAAATAACAATTTAACTGCACTTTGCTTGTACTGAGGTGAGCTGATGGCATAAGTAGAATGTTGAGAGGAGGAAAAGAAATGGCTGGAAGAGGAGTCCCCTTCTATAAGAACTTCAGCTAACATCCCTTCAGGTGTTTTCTCCCTTCTGCTGTTCTTTCTTTTTTCTGTCTTTTTGCACTAGAAGAATCTTGGGTTTCTTTCTCTAAAAACCTGTCCAATGTTGTCTGCCTTTGACGATTGTTCAGAATTTTTCTAAAATGATCAATAACATTGTCATTGAACACGTTAATGCTGTTGACCACAGCAGTGTTGGGATGCCATTTTTCCATCATTCTCTTTGATTGCTGCAAAGGAAATGCTTTCCTTACTACTTTCCTCCCCTGAAGAAGAAAGTTCTTCAACCACTTCCTCTTGCTGCCCCCTTAGAAAGTTAAAATTGTGAATAAAATCTCACAAAGTATTAAAACCTAAAAAAAATAATCCAAAACGCCAAACAAATTTCCAGACGAGTTCAAAAACAGTATAATTTCTCGATTTTTGTCCTCAAAGAAAATGCCAAACTAGCAACCCAGCTGGCCCCTGGCGCCGTACGAATCGCGGAACAAGTACGAATGGCGAGTTGAATTTTACTTGAACAAGTTGGACGAGTAGCGAGTTGTACGAATAGCGAGGTGAACGAATGGCGAAGTTCCACTGTATTATATTCATGATTAAGAGAAATTCAGTAATTGCAGAATAGTATCTTGAAGGCCGTTCTTGAGGACGTTGTCAATAGTCCTTTTGCGTTTGACTGATTCGACTGAGTTCTGCCTTCAATTAGAGAATGCAAAGGGTGACTTTTTTAGAAATCTTTGAATAATCTTGATTGTGTTTCTGGTATTTAGCATCATATACAAAAAAAAAGACAGATTTTCCTCTTTAATCATTGCAGTATATCAGGGCGGCCAACATGTCGTCCGCGGAACAATTTCTGATCATTCCGCAAACGTTAGTGGACTACTATCTCGCTGCACGTTGGCTCAACTAGAAATCATATTTTCGTCGTTAGTTTTCATGTACATTTTATTCAGTAAATTATACACTAATGAACAGTATTTTATTCTTACCTATCTTCTCACCAACAAACAGAAAATTTCAAAAATAGATCTGTTTTTACACATGAAGTCGATCTTGACGACAGACAAGTTGGCCACCCTTGGAGTATACATTAAAGTTATTCATTGAACCTTTGGCAACTTGCCGATCTGTGCTATGACTTGAAGCTCTCGGTGAGATATTACCACAAAGCGTGTGATGCGAGAGTCATTGTGTGTCTTGTTACGCAATGTCCCATTGTTATTAAAGCTTATCCAGGGGCCTTGGAGGCATGCTAAAGTTAGGAATGCTCCTTAGTTTCTAAAAATATTGCCGCCAAAATCCCTGGTTTACCTTGAATTCCATTGCTTTAAAGGTGTCGTTAATTAACTCGAAAAACATGTAGTGTTTAATTACCCACTGACTTTTAAGGTTCAGAAACTAAGCACAGGTAAAATTGTAACGCTACAGTCTAGTTTTAGCTCCAGTATAAGGGATACACCGTTGTTGTAGAGTTCTTAGGTTGCATCTTTTGAAAAAAGATATCGTTGTTAAATTTCTGGGCTCATTAGACTGTGAAGGTCATTCAAATTCAGTACTCACAGAGACTGCCTTTTAAAAAGCTTAGTAATCCAAATATGATTTGTGGAACTTTTGTCTTATAAGTTCCACGCTTATGTACTCAAAAAAAGAATAAAAAGTAAATAAATAAATAATTGTTGGAAAGTACATTATTTTTTAAAGTTTTTTTTTTTTTTTTTTTGCTGTTGTTTAATTAAAAAAAAATTCTTGCCTAAGTTTTATTTAATACAATGATGTTTTGTAAGTTTTTAATATGTAAATCATGTTTTTTATGCCTCATCTATAAGAGCAAATTGTTTGACACAGTTCAAGTATAAAAACTCGGCTTACGCCGATCATGAACTGAAGTGCTGCTTGATCTGGTGGTTTTTTTTTCTTATCTTGTATTTTGTGTATTATCGTGCATGATTTTACTGCTTCATCAGATACTGACCGGCCAATCGATTATTATTATTTCGGATCTGTGAATTGATTCATCATATGCAGACCAGTACAATCGACATGGTAACCTAGTGGTTAGAGCATCAGACTTCCACCTGGAAAGTCGCATGTTCGGTACCCGCTGAAAAGCCCCCATTTACTCTTGAGGATACGTGCATGTAAAATCAGTAGATCCCACTACCTCGCCCCGTGCGCAAGCATTCTTAAAGCCTCGGCTAACAGGTAGGGGTCTGATAGAGAAAAGTACAATCGACAGCGGCTGCTTTTGCCCTTTTCGACGAGTTATTTACATCGACACCGTTACCATCCTTTTATTCTTAGATCTTGATACCAACCCATGTTCATACGCCTATTGAGAACCCATCAAGGAAGCCAAGAACAAGCTCGCTCAAACTTTGCTCGATAGAACTATTGTCAAACTATGTCAAAATACTTACATCGCTTTCGTAGGCGAAATTCACATTGTTTCACTAATTACCATCAATTTTCATTCCTTCAGTCAAAAGACTTAAACATATTGTTCATTGGTTGAAAGTGTGATCCTTTCTATGTAAAAGAGGCAAAAGTTGTTTTTTAAGTGAAAAATATACTTCCTAGATTTTGTGGTAAGCTTTGTAAATTTTGAATTATTGAATAAATCGTTTTTCTCTAACTTCTCAATTTTCTCCGTAAATTTAACCGATAATTAAAAACAATTAATTGCATATAATTAATACAGGGTTCGATCCAGCGTATTTTAACAGGGTCCGTTTTTGTGAATTTTAAAGAAATTTTTGTGGAAAATCAAATAATTTTGTGAAAATTGAAAATTTAAGTGTGTAGTGATGGAAAATTTTACTATTATTTGCCACTTTTATGATAAGTATAATGGTGTAAAAAGTACGCTTTGGAAACTTGAAATTTTGTGAAAGGTCCTTGTTTTGATTGATTTGAATTATATGAAGGTTCCGTTTTGATTGATTTGAATTATATGAAGGTTCCGTTTTGATTGATTTGAATTATATGAAGGTTCCGTTTTGATTGATTTGAATTATATGAAGGTTCCGTTTTGATTGATTTGAATTATATGAAGGGTCCGTTTTGATCGATTTGAATTTTGTGAAATTTTCGATTAGGTTAATTGGAATTTTGTGAAAGGTCCGAAAACGGACCCGAATTTCCTCTGGCGCGACTCTTGAAGTAAAGGTTCAGTTACATAGCCTTCTGTGACAAATTTCCATAACACAAGTAACTTTCGTTTAAGAGAGGGGAAAATCCTTTGTGTCTTTTTTTTTTCTTTGATTTACTCTATTGTTTCTTAGTGAAAAAAACTCTTCAAACCAGGGTTTGTTGATTTTACAATGTTAGAAAGTGTTGTAAAAATGAAATATGGCGCAATTACAACTACTGTTTCAAATAAAACTTCCTAGGTCCATCTGTCTGTGTGCATAACATATTTCATAAGTTTAGAACTAATTACTATTTTTTTAATTTTACAATATTACTCTTCAAGCATCTTAATAGCAAAGCATAATTCATTCAAGTTAGAATTCATAATAATCATGAACCATTCTGAGTTTTTTATCTTAAAAATAGTTTTAATAAATGCTACACAATAAGTAACTCAGAATGATAGTGTTTAAAACAATAATTGTTAGAATGTAGAATATGTATCCTTAAAGTTTCATCCATGTCCCCAATTAGCTTAAGTTTTTTTCCTTCTAAAATATTTTTTTATCATAGAAGTTTTCAATATAGATATATTTGATTAAAACGAAAAGTTTCAGGTTTTAGTAATGGTGTGAGCATATGATTTTACTAAATGGATAAAAATATTATAAAATAGAGAAATGATTAAAGTACACTCAATGCAAAAATTAAGTACACACAATTGTTACCTTTTTTTTCAGCTTTCAACAGCAAAATAATTCAGATTAAATTCGTACATTTTCTCTGTACGTATGAGTGTACTATTATTCCTGGCAGGGTTGTTTCATTTGAATCATGCAATTGTATTAAAATTTGTTTATCATTATTATTATAAAATAATATTTATTGCTGTGAAATGAGCTTAAAGTGTGTTTTTGCATATTGATTAAGGGGCCGTTCATAAATGACGTCACGATTTTTCCCCCACATCTTTGACCCCCCCCCCTTTGTCACAATATGTCGCACTTCAGCGGACCTCCCCCCCCCATTGTCACGCATCACGCTATGTTGCATGATGTCACACTTCTTGCTACCATCTCCCCTCCCCTTGTCACACTTTGTCACAATTTCCCGAACCCCCCTCCCCCCCTCGAAGCGTGACATCCTTTATGAATGATCCCTAACGTGCCATATTGTTTCTATGAATGTAACATAATAAATATCCAAAATATTTAAGGTCTTTTTAGAAAAATAAAAAATAATCCGATTATAATAAGAAAATCTGATTTGAATCGAAAATATCCGATTTTTTTTATTATATAAAGAAAAAAAAAATGAAAGGAATCACAAACCCTATTTCTAACACAATATGCGCACCAGATTTATCTCCTTATTGCATTTATTATGCATATTCGGTTACGGTGTATCGTTATAGTTATCTAAAACTTTTCCACTGTTAGTCATTTATGAAACGAAACCAATTTTTTCATGTTCTTTTCCAAGAAAAGAAATGAAAGAAGGTACTTTTTGCCCCATTGAGGAAAAACTTTTTTTCTTCTCCACTTCAGAGGAGAGAGATAAATTTTTCAGTCACAAGATCTGAGGTGTGTTTCCCTGCGTATGTCATTGTATTTTATTCAGATTTAATGTGAAGTTGTGAAGTTACACCCAAGCGGTTTTTTTTCCTTCTTTATTTCTTATTTTTTTTTCACCATTTTTCCATTTATGTGGTTGGGAGTCATTCATAAATGATGTCACTCTTCGAGGGGGAGGGGTTTCGAGAAATTGTGACAATTTGTGGCAACGGGCAAGAAATATGTCATCGCACATTTTGGTCTCAATAAAAACATTTAAAATCAGCAAATTAAATTTTTTTTTCAAGTTTTTTTAATTTTCATAATTTGATTTTTAGATATGTCTTGAATAATATTAAGACTGCAAGAGACAGCCATAAAAAAACCTCGTCGTAGAAATAGTGTTGGCGGGAGAAAATACTTTACGTGGAACTTTTGTATTATTTTGTCTTATGTTTCCTACATATACATTATCACTTTCCTTGTCATTTTTCAATGATTCTAAAACTTCAGTTGGTTTTGAAATCTTCTGGTATGTTTTAATACTCAGTGGCTGTAATGCAGTGAAGCCCTTCATTAACGGACGCAAATGGGATAGAGGAGTGTTTCTGTCGTACAGGGGGTGGGAAAATAGTGGAGTGTAAATTTAATGTGGCAAAGTACATTGTAAAAGTGTGACATCATTTATGAGCAGTCCCTTGCTACTAAACACAAAATAAAAAAGTGTTAAGGGAAGCATTTTTTTTAATGGTGTAAAGTTATTAACTAGTAAACACAATGTATTTGAAAATATGTCTTATAAATAATAATACTTGGGGAAAGAGGGATGATATGGCTTTTCTTTTTCTAATGAAAACTTTTCAAATGCTCAAATACAAAGAACGGTTTCTTTAAAGTTCGTTGTAAGCAGGCTCTACTGCCTTCACACAGTTAAAAACAAAATTTTATGAAATAAAAAAAATTGCACTCGGCGTGGAAAGGAAAATGAGAAGCTGCTTGGCTTGTGTGTGCCAAGCCTTTCTCTGAAGATGTACATTGTGAATTTTAAAGGTCGCCAAGATCAAGGACGTTACTGTGTGAATTGTTGCCAGGAGAACTGACTTCGCAGGTTGTCGGTCGCATGTCTGGAATTCCACCTCTTTCTTTGTCATCAGCGGTTTCCGGTTAAAAGAACCCTCTTTCTTTCTTTTTTTTGTTCTAAAGATTCACATTGCTGAAGCAGTCCTTGCTAAATACTATGTTTGCTTTTTTGTTTGTTCTTTGCCGATTTTTCCTTTTTTGGGAAAATAGGAAGGAAAAGTATACATTTAATCATTTGTTTTGTTTTGTAGCGATTGCGATTTCAGTATATGTGTGCTGCTTTCCCCAATGAAAAGCATTTTACAAAATTTTGTCTTTATTTATTTATTATTCATTTGCCCATTAAAGGTAGAAATTTTTAACAGTTGTTGTATTTTGCTATAAGGTCGTTGGGAATTTTTTCCTACTTTCACGCGCTTGTGTATTAAAACTTTGTGCTTGAATATTGCAAATTTTCCCCTTGAAAAGCTTTGATAGTTGAAACTTACTGGAACATGCGTCTGACAATTTAAGACAATGAACTTGGCCTTATTTTTACAATGTACCACAGTTATCGTTTTACAAGAGATATTTGTAGCGTTGAACTAATTGTTTTAATCAGTAAAATGATTATGCGAAATAATTTGAAGCCAAACCCTAATGATAAAGGATAGTTAAATATCAGTGTTGGCACATTGTAATACCGTTTTTTTAATTCTCATTGCCAATCCTTGTCGGGTTAATATGTATTACATGCAAATGCTATTATGAACCTCCCTGCGCTCTCGGTGAAAAAATTAAGTTTCCGTTACTCGCTGGAGTTGTGATTTTCTTCAAATTAAAGGAATAATTATAATAATTTAATTGTGATAATAACATCAGTAATAAGAAATTAATATAATTAATAATAAACAGCCTTTTAAAAAATTAAATTTTGTATCTACTATATTAAAATGCTTTGAAAAGTATTATGTTCTATGCATGTCGAAGAAAAAATATTGATATTTTAAATATGTGTACAAAACTTTTCGGGTGCGGGGGAGGGGGAAGGTATTAAAAACATAACTAGGATAATATTGTCACGTACTGTGTTAAACTACGAAAAACATCCCATGATTAATTGCTACACATAAAAATACAAATTACGTCAAAACAAACATGAAAAAGGTTTCCATTTAACAAGTATTTGTTATTGTTTAGGTTACCTTACACACGAAGTTTTTTTATTATTATTTTATAACAGTTTTTTAAATTTTTTTTCCTCGATAATGTACGATAAATTCTTTTTGTTTTTATATTTTATCAAGCATTGTAATTTAAATAAAAGATTATTTTGGAAAAAGTTTCATTTTAGGTATTTTCTTATTTATTTATTTTTGATTAACATAATACTAATAATTAGTCCTGTGAATATTAACTCATTATGTGCTTGATGAGCTGTATTTAATCTATTTACAGATTTTTATATGATTAGAAGGCATTCTTTTTGTAGAGAATTCAATTGTTCGCATAATCAAATGCCTGGGGGCTGATCCCATAGGTTCCCACATTCTATTTCCTGATTACTTTTATTGCATGCCTGCAATTATCCCTAGCCATCGGCCTTACATTTATGATGGATAAGATTTATTTGATCTTGTTTGAATTTTAATTAGTTCCGATGCATGATATACACCTTTCTCAGAGTTTTATTGATTTCGGGGCAATGAATGTTTTTTATGAATGTCAAATACTTGTAGTTTAACTCTGTCCTGGCGTAAAATAACTTATGCTATAATTATTCTTAGTTCTTTAGCTAATGGATAATGATAAGTTGTAACATTCCAACCCGATATTAAATTATTTTATGTTAATCGTTCTACCTTAATGTTAGGTTTATTATCAGTATATCACGATCCCAACCTTTGCATTATTAAACGCATAAGGAAGTTTAAATGCCACCGTCACATTAAATTTATAGGTACGATTTTATTGAGGAAGGTAAAATTAGAGGTTAAAGAAAGCCAACAAAAACAAAAAGTTGAGAATTGTTGATGTATGAAGTAAAAATATCGACTTCCTGCATGCCGATCTTCGCTACGAGTTGTAATTTTTTTCTTTGTTGTTTTAGAATACTTTATTAAATAATCCCGAATACCAACTGCCCCCGAATATGACCCTCGCTCCTATTATTGGGAGTACAATTTTGGGAAGAAATATTATAATTAAAATATATATATATATATTCAATTTATGTGTGACTGATGAAACACCTCGAATTAACTCCAAAATCCCCTTTTCAGCTCCTCATCACTAATCCTCGGAATAAGACCCGTATCCCAATTTATACCTACAGTCGACTCCCGTTATTCTGAACTAATGGGGGACCGAACACTGTTCGGTTTAGCGAGAATTCGGATTAGAAAGATTTCACGAATAATATCAACTTACTGACTTCTTGAGGCAGAAGTTAAGCGCGGAGACATCTGTCAGTTACTTTCTGAGTTTAGCATTGCTTAAAAATGATGCTACAGAATTCTTTAATGGAGCCGATTTGCACTGGGAGTAACCAGTTTTTATTCCAATTTGGTTTCAGGCGCTATGCTCCATGTATGTCTCTATTTCACTTCTTTGTATAACAATAAATGTAAGTTTCTTCATGCACGTCTTTTTAAGTTCTGCTAGTTAAAAGAATCGGTATTATTTCTGAACTCTGTTCGGAACAGCGGAACTCGACTGAATTTTTTTTCGGAAAAAAAGTGCGAGTGTTGTTTGGGTTTATACGGCACTAGCTACTGATTAAGGTAAATTTAATAAAACTGTATATAATCTATGACAGGGACATTTCAAAACCGGCGGTGATCTGTGAATATATTCCAGTTATGTTTTTTACATGGTTTTATTTAACTTGACTTGTGGCGGAATTTTGTAAGGCGGTTTTCGACAACTACTACTGCATAAATTATCTTCAAATTTCGCACACAGGCTTATCTTAAATGACAATACAATAATCCATCCATTTTATAATTTATTATAACGTTAATTAGGAAAAAAAATTAATAATTTTGGCTCTGAGGAAATTATCAGCATTATCATTTGCCGTTTGGCAACAATAGTTTTGTTTGGATAATGCAACGATGTTTTGAATTTAAATAAAACCATGTAACTTAAAACATTTTTGGCGATTTAATAATTATTTGGTATGAATACAGTAGGTTGGCTTTATAGTTTTAAAGATGTCCAGATGTGAACTGAGTTCATTTTATGTAACATCAATTATTGCGATCGAAGCAAAAAGCGGTAGAACGAAACATCAACCTAATCATGAAGGCCTGACGTTTGGGATGTGTCAGGCCTTCATGATTAGGGTTATGATGGTTTAAAAGACTTACCTAATGAAGCAAATTCGAGGCATTTTTAATATTAAAAGTAAGATTTTTCAGATATCTATACCAGGGGTGCATACTCGTTTTCATAGACGGGCTATCTTGATCCAGTAGGTATCTAAAGCGTATGTGATAACGTATGGTGAGAAGCGGGGGCAGCGTTGAGGGGGATGCTTTTTTTAATTTTAATTATTTTCACATTTTTAAAAATCTTTTCTTGTTGAAACTTCGTATGTTTATGTTTCTTCTTGTCGAATCAAAAGCATTACAAATTCTTTTCTTTAATACAAAATTTTAAGTTACGTTCTTTTGTTGTCGACTAATTTTATCCAAATTTTTCCACCTACGCGTTTCGTTTTGTTTCCTTAATCCCCCTTCCCCATATATACAGACCTTCCCCCAGGATTGAAAAAGGGCAGGGTGCTACTGTAAAAAAAAAAAGGGCACTTTTCCAAATTTAGGGCATCTTACCGAAATAAAGGGCACATGTAATTTGAAGTAGTGACCGTTCCTAAATGGTGTCACACTTTTTTCCATGTTGGACCGCCCTCCCCCTTTGTCACATGTTACGCTATGTTGCACAAGCAGAATGTCACACTTCCTGTTACCCCTCCCCTCTTCTTGCCACACTTTGTCACAATGTCTTGTACTCCCCTTCCCCTAGAAGCCTGACATCATTTATGAATCCTCCCGTAGTAATACTTTATAATAGCCATAATTTAACATTTTAGTCAAACATCAACATCATCACAGTGAAACTGAACATTGAAAAATATATATAAACTAATTATACAATATTCATTCTTAAGATCGTTTTCAATATTTGAAGTAAAGCATGAAAAAATTCTGCTTGTATATTCAAGGCAACATCGACCAATAATGATTTTAAATTCAATAAAATATCTAGCAAGGATTTTCTGAGTTATATATTTTTATTAATTTGAGAGTGTTTCTGTTCATTCCAGTACTTCTGAAGATCTGATCACCTCTGAGGAATAATAAGAAAATAAGAATGTATTTTTTCTTAATACAATAAAGCTTCAGTAATAATAATTAGAGCCCGGATTTTGATGACCTAAACCAGTGTTTCCCAACCTTTTTCCCCTTGCGAACCCCTTCTAAGATCCGAAAGAAAATGGCGAACCCCCGTCTGTAAATATATAGTAACGGGTGACAAAACTATTACACTTATTTTCTATGTTGTACATAAAAACATATGTATCATACTTCATTACATGAAATGTAAAAAAATATAATTATTGTAAAATATCTAAGTTTAAATAAAACTAAAATACAGCTCCAAATATTGTTTTAATTATGACCTTTTCATTATTTACTCTTTTCGAGTAATTATTAGGGCAGTAAACATATGTATTCCTAAAAAAGTTTTTAAATTATTTTCCCGATAGCGGTTTCACTTTCCGATTGAAATATACAAAATTCGGTAAAAAATTTTGAAAATTTTAAGAAAAATTAAAATTTACATATTTCTAAATTTCTAATTGCGATAATGCAGAAAAGTTGGAATATAGTGTGGTAAATGCAAGTCCAAAATTAATGAATAAACACCTTCCAGTTCCATTTTAGGGTCTGTATAGTGAGAAATTAGCCTAAAATAAAGCAAAATTTTAAATTTTATGTTGTAAATTTTTATATTTCTGACTCGCTCTTCGCTCTTGTGAAGAAAAAGTAGGAAATGGTAAGGGAAACATACGTTCTAAAATTTAAAATAAATCAATAAATATCTTTCGGTACCAATTTGTGACCCAAATTTTAGAAATCAGAGAAAAGTAGAAATAAGTGCATTTCAAGTTTTGTATATGCTTCCTATGTCAGTCCACTACTTTTCTGCATTATCTGGAAAAGATAATTTATTTTAAAAAACTCATTTTTGCACTCCTTCTTAATACGTATGTAAATTTATTACTTCGTTTTTTCTTTTACGTCAGATAAAAAATTCCGCCATTGCAATATTATTTTCGTGAACCCCCTTTCTGCACCGCGCGAACCCCCGGTTGGGAAACGCTGACCTAAACGATCACTGAAAAAGCCCTTTAAAATTTTTAACATGTCCTAAAAACAGCAAAATTGCAAAAATTGCCATTATAATTAATCAAGAATCCCAATTGAAAGCAATGGTTTAGCTTAAAATGACAATGGTATTTTTTTTTTTTTAATTTAAAAGAAGCAAAATTAATACAATACATTTTCATTAAAGATTGAAATAAATGTTTATTAAAATAAGGAGAGAAAAAGGAAATGTTTAATATATGGATTCTTCACACGCTGCCATCTTTTATCCCGCAAGTTTAATTACATTTTAAAACTTTTCTTTCTTGAAATAACTAGAAAGCTCCATTAGATTGGGATTATTAAATACTTTTTCATATTTTTAATAGTAAATAGTTTATTGTTTGAAAGAGCATTCTCTCTTATATTTTGGTTAGTTTTCTCAACATCTACAGATGTAATAAATGCATATTTGACCCAAATGGGTCCCTTATAAAGATGAAAAAAAGTATTTTCTTAATAGTCTTTGGGCACCTACTGTCCTAAATTTTATGAGATAGAGAGTTTTTAAGAGTTGTAATATAATCAAGCACAGAATCCTTGGAAGGGTTTCAGGCTACACACAAAAAATTACCCAAAGCCAAAAAAGACATAAAATGATGTGAAAAAAAGAATCCCCAAAATCTCGAAAAGTGCCCGAAAAATCTCGCAACATTCGGCCCTAAAACAGATCATTATTATCATTATTAATTTTGTAAAATGTTTTAAACTAAAAAGAAAATTCCTTATTTATTTTATGATTTGTGATAATACTACTTCTTTTCAATAATTGTTTATTTAGCATACAGTTTTCAGTAATTGTTTATTTAGCATACAGTTTTCAATAATTGTTTATTGTTTTTAAAGAAGTTGGATCCAGGTAAATTAACAATTTTCTAAAAATTTCTTATTTATCCACACTTTAGTATTTTCTAAAAAGTCAATACTAAAATCAAATTTGAAGTAAATAAATAGATAAAACAATAACAGTGATTCAATACTGGTGAATAATTAGTGATAAACGCAATTTTCGACAAACACGTGTTCAATGTCGGCACAGTTCAAAAAAACAAACAAACCAGAAACTGTTAAAATAAAATGCAAAATAAGCAGATTTAGGGTAGCATGTGTGAAAAATATCGTCTAATTTAGAAAATAATTGAAATTTGTACCCGATGCGAAAGGATTAAAATCTATAACGTAAAATCCAATTTTCGGAGAAGCACGTGCACGATTTTGGCTGTTTCTATCTTTATACTTTTTTTCCCTTTTTTAATTGTTAAAATGAAACGACAAATAAGCAGATATAAGGTAGTGCATGCAAAAAATGTCTTACAACTTTCAAGATAATTGAAATAATTCCAGGATGGAAAAAGATTGAAATTTCAAACACGGTAAGCAATTTCCGGTAAAAATCGGAGGAAAAACTAGTTTCCGTGTGGCCCAAAAATTAATTCCTATTTCTTTCTTCTTTATTTAATTTTTAGTGGACAAGAGAATTTGGGAAAGGTCACGTGTCAAGATAAAAGTTCGGGAAAGGGTTTTAGCATTAGCAAATAGTAGCCACGTTGGCGACATCAATGAAAACAATGGTCGCCAAAAACGTGAAAATTGCTCGCCTTCGGCGACTGACGATCGCGAGTTTTCAGCTCTACAAGAAGGGCGCAATTTCACTAACAAAAGGGCAAGATGGGCGCGTTTCCCGAATCCAAGGGCGGGCAGGGCGCGGCGCCCTCCCGCCCAAGCCTGGGGGAAGCACTGTATAATATATATATATATATATATATTTTAAACCCTACTTTGCACTCTATTTTTAATTTCAGCAACAATATTCCCATTCGACCAGCTGATCAGCCAACCATCAGGTGGCGTTCGATTTCCTAGGCAGAGTAATGAAGTTTTCGAAAGTGTTACTCTGCAAAACAACATTGATTGGAACATCTCTCGTTCACATTGTCTGTAGAGACGGAGGTCAGTTACCTGGGATTATGTGTACTAATCCTTCTTGTATAGGAATTAGGTCTTTGGTCTTTACTAAAAATTCATCTAAAAATACTTTTCCTTTTTGCAATCCTCGATTTCATTTTGTTGTTTTATGTATTGATCTTATATACATCAGTCTTGTGTACCGGCTAATTCGCTCTTAAATAGTTCGAGCTGCCAACAAAAGTTGAAATCGTTGAACCTTGATAGGGAAGCCTTCCATTTTTGGATTCATTGTTGCAGATATTTCAGTGCCAGTTAGAAGTTGTAATTGTGGTTGAAGAAACAAAATTCATTTTGAGCATTATCTTTTTTTTGGAACTATGTCTTTTCTTTTGCACGATTTGCTTTTTCTTTGACAACAAAGGAAAATTCAAGTCCCAAGTTTTAGGCGCTTTGTTTTTGATTTGGGTCGCTGGCGTTCAATAAGCCATGAAATGCGTCGTTAATTAACGGTTTGGCCACTGTTGTGATATACTCTGCATTTGTTTTGCTCACGTCATTTTTCTCCGTCCAATTTGGTTTCTGCGTTTATCTGATGAAGATTACCCACAACACCTTGTGATCTTATAACCCTCCTTAGATTCGTTTTTTTTTTACGCGAGAAAACCTCTGAAAGTCGACAGCTTTTCTATTGTTCTTTCGAAGTGGAAAAGCTTGAGTCCCCCCCCCCCCTTCTCCCCCGTTTAAGGAATTACTTGAATATGTGCAACTAGAGCAGAATTAAATTTTCACTACGCTGATGCAATCTTGTTCTGACATCAAATACTATTGTCTATGGATTCCATAAACAATGAATACCTTTTTTCTTCTGAAGTTTCTTGTTTTGAGCTCCGTAAACTATGGACATTCTCCATCGATTTTTTAAAAATTTCATTACATTCTACAGACCTACTGGCAATGTTTTGAATTGTTATTTCATTATTACTGATATTTCTTCCCTGTGATCCAAGTTTTAAGACATATATTAATTAGAAAGAGCTCCATATTAGGCTAAACAAGGTATCTTTCAACCCAACCACCCTGTATAAAAAGAGACAAAAAGCGTACTTCTCTTAAAATGATGGCCCAAATGTTTAAATGAATAACCATAAAAATCTAGATGTACTATGAGAAAATAGAGACAGTATATGGAATCTGGATGCACAAATAAATCGATAAATATTTAGATAGAGAAGTAATAATTTAATAATAAACAAACTAGATAAATGCATCTGGGCAGACATAAGCAACTAACGATTAGAGATAATTATAAAAATCAGATGAATATAAATTCTGAATTGTTAGTCGGGTAAATATCGAGCCTAATAGTAAAAAGGCTATAGGATTTTCGAAGGGAAAAAAAAAATCAAAACGTTTCAAAGCTTTCCAAAAATTCCAAACTGACTTCAAACTTTTCTGAGAAAGACATCTCCATCTCTTTTGTTACCCTTTACATTTCATTTTCTTCCCAATGAGCGCATTTTTCGTTTGAAATAACAGCCATTATCATGAAACCTGAACTATTAAAAAGTGCGAGGGCGAAGTTCAGATCCGGCTCGCTTGACGCAATTGCATCACACTGAGGGCAACCGTATGCGCATCAGAACATCTTAACAGGAGTCATTAGTTCGATCGTGCATAAGAAGAAACTTCTGACTGGTTTCATTACATCCCGTAAGACGACCGTTATTATTTTTGCTGAAAAGTGAGGTAAAAAAAGGGATTAAGGCATTTTCATAAGATATTACCGTCCTTGACTCGACCTTCCGAGGTCGGTTGATGTTACATCTAACTACTATGACTTTTATTGTATAGCCTAGGTTTTCCCACCTGTTGATGGGTAGGAAGGAGTCATTCGTGAGCTGGTGAAGAGACGCCACTGCGCATGTACCACTGAAGAATTTCCTTCGCTTTAATAGTTTACTATACATTTTCGAGGTGTTATCATTTCAAGGATCATTGGATTAAGATTCTTACCATTTAAATGGACTTTATGTAATGATATTGTTCCTACTAAGCTTATTGGAATCCAGTCAAAGACTAAGCAAAACTGATGATTTTTTTTTCTTTTGGAGTACCGCAAGAGATATGCGCTTTCCACGTTGCATAAAAAGGGAAGGGTGGTTTGTTTTCTGAATGTTCTCTTCGGCCACTCACAAACGATGTCATTCTGTCAACAGTGTAGAAAGAAAGCTTACCTTGACAACGTACTTTGTTGCATGTCAGATAACAGAACTTTTATTGAGAAAATTTCCCCAGAAATTCCCATTTCATTTTTTCAAAGTTTTTGTAGCATCCAGTCAAATGTATACGTCCTATTCAGTTCATAATATTTATGTGCATTGAATTTCTTATACGAGCACCTTATTTGCATAGTGAGTGGGTAACTCCGCTTTTTGGAAAAGTTTAGTGCCCTCACTTTCAATTTCACGCATTTCTGATGCACCTCCACCTTATTTCTGCTGCCAACAGAGGTAAACCGCAGAATTTTCCGCAATCATAGAATTTGAAGGCTGTGTATCTCGAAACCAACTATTCAAATAAGGTCTTCATATATGCTTTTTTTTTTTATCGTTGGAGCTTGTCTGATCTAGTTTTTTCGCATTCTGTTGGAATTCAGTCTTACATGTTATGAAAAAAAGTGTGTTGAATTTTTAGTGCTAAATGAGTGGCTTAATCTCGAATAACAATTTTGAACTTATCTAGGGTGACTATACGTCCTCGAATTTCGGGGACAGTCCCCAAATTTGTATGTTCTTAATGCTTTGTCCCTCAATGCATTTTAACTACTTGGGGACGCAGTAAGTCCCAAGATTTAACGATTTGTATTCTTTCTCTCCGAATTGTTTCTAGATTTGCAATTTAGATCTTTTAAATAGTATTTTTCAAAACTTTAGGTAATGTAATGGCAAATATTAAATTGTTGCCTTAATATTATAACTTCTAACTGGCAATAAACTAAGAAAATATGCATACATTATGTAGAAGATATGTTTGGACATCCTTTGAAATGTATTGATGGAGACATGATTGGTTCCTATGCAACATTTTCTGTTTCTCCCTAAATTCCAGCTTGTTAAATTTTTTAAGATGCAGTTTTAAATTTTTGGTTGTCTGCTTTGCAGACCCGTCATTTAGACAATCAGGGGAGTCAATTGACCCCCCCCCCCTCTCCGACTTTTAGAAATACATTGAATGTATACATGTTCTTATGTGTTTTGTTTTTTTTAACCTATAATATGCATTGCTTGCCCCTACCACTGGAAAATTTTGAAATGACGGCCTGGCTGCCTTTTGTAATGAACTCTCATAATGGAAAGAGATTCAAATCTCCAGTGCTTCCAAATAACTCCCAGACATTAATTTATTCAAGAATCAAGAGAAAATCAAGATCCCTACCCCTGAGCTCAAACTGCCATTCCACGCATGTTCTTTTAGTTTTGGCCAACAATCATCGCAGGATCACTAATAATAAACAGGCCGCTCCACTTGGAAACCAGACAGCTGAGCAGACTTAAATTCTTAAAGTGGAGGGTCCTTATTATCTCGGCCTATCATCGCTTGTTAGCCTCAGGGGTACATTGGCTCATTTTCGATTCATTCATTTCGGCCGGTAGACAGTACAACATGTGTCCTGCTTCCTGATCCATTGAACTGTCCGCAATTAGATTAATAGCTCTTCTTCAGCTATCGGGCCCAATCCTCTGCTATTGATTGTGTTCCGTCTTCATGAAGAACTGGCCTCGAGGAGATGCTTCTGCCCAGCACGTGCCGTAAGGTCTGCACACGTGATGAAGATGGCTTTCTTTGCTTCTAGATTTCTGGTATTTATTTGAATAAGTTGGTTTGGGAAGTTCTACCATGCTTCATCACACTCACTGGCAGTAACTTTCGTCGAATCAAGAAAATGATTTTTGTGAGGTAGGATTTCTTCTTTGAGCTTGAATTAATTTACTTTTACATGCCATATTTGAACACCCCCCTTAACTCATCGCATCATCATAGGAGGAAAAATATCTATCGTAAGACATTTTCAAGGTAATATTTTAGGTTAAAAGGGGAAATACGTGTAAAGGTCTCAAAAAATTAATTTTTTTTTTCATTCATATATAAATCGATTCTACAATCATTCAATAATATACCCTGAACATTTCAAAGCAAAATTCCAAGTCGTTTAAAAGTTATAAGCATTTGAGCGAGCGCCCCTTTTGTAGCAGTTGAGCAGGTAGAACGAATGACCTGAAGGGTATTAAAGAACGTTAGCAGATGTCCTTTTATTTTTTTTTAACAATTGAGACCTCGGATAGAAATTTCTGTAAGTATTAGTATCTATAAGCATAAAAAAAATGATTCGTTACTGCCTTAAATTTACCTTCAATACCACTCTTTTTTTTCAAACGCGTTTTTCTCGAAACTAATTTTTTCGAATTTGCGTACACTCTAGCTCGCAGAGTTTTTGATCAATCCTTATCAAACTTAGCACACATTTTCTTTATATATACACGCTTTAGTTGAACTAGAATCAAAGACATATCTTTATGTTTACTCTTTTTATTGTATAAAAAGAACAAAAAAAACGGTTAAAAATCATATTTAATTTTCCCATTCTAAAAAAAAAAAAAAAAAAAAAAAAAAAATAGAAATTTTAAATTTTTTGTGATGAGTTTAGTTCAACTAGAACAGTGTTTCCCAACCGGTGGTTCGCGAAAATAATATAGCAATGGCGGAATTTTTAATTGCTAATATAAAAGAAAAAACGAAATAACAAATTTACATACGCATTAGAACATAATGCAAAAAGGACATTTTTTATTTAAAATGGTTTTCCCGATAATAAGTGAAAGCTGTGGACTGGCATAGGAAGTATACCTACAAAATTTGAAATGTACTTATGTCTACTGTTACCTGATATCTAAAATTTGGATCCCAAAGTGGTATAGAAAGATATTCATTGATTGATTTTAAATTTTGAACTTTTGTTTTCACTATCGTTTCCCAATTTCTCCTCGCTAGCGCGAAGAGAGCGCAAAAAATACGAAAATTTACTAAAAGGTAAAATTTTGCATTATTTTCGGCTAATTTCTTACATACAGACCCCAATGTGGAACCGGAAGATTTTCATTCATTCACTTTAAATTTTATGCTCACATTATCCTTCTTTATTCCAATTGTTCTGCTTTATCACAATAAGAAATTAATATATATTTCAATATTGTTGTAAACTTCCAAACTTTGCGAATTTTGTACATTTCAACCCGAAAGTAGAATCCAAAGATACCCGTATTTATTGACTGATTCAAAATTTTAAGTATATTTCTTATGCCATTCCACAACTTTTTTCCACAAGATTTTCTTTAAGAATACACGTTTACTGCCCAATTGAATTTTTTTAAAAACGTAATAAAGTAAATGTAGTTTTTAGTTAAACTTTGATGTTTTCCAATTATATTTTCATGAACTACTGTGCAATGTAGATAATAAATGTGATATTAAATTTTATAGTTTTGTTACCCGTTACTAAGTACTAAGGACTGCGTAAAGGGGTTCGCCATTATCTTTCGACTCTTAGAAGGGGTTCGCAAGGAAAAAAAGGTTGGGAACCACTGAACTAGAAGATACTTATAAAAAAAAAGTAGATTAAAAAAAAATGATTTCAGAAAAAAATTGTGGCCTCCAGGATGTACGTACGCAAACTGCCGACCCGGGTGGCGACTTACAGTGTGCAGCAGCCGATATCTCCGGGATTTTTCAATAAAAATGTTTGAAAATTTCAGTAAATGTTCTTCAATATATCTATAAATTAACCTCAAAAAATTTCATGAAAATTGCTCCTAATGCGCCGTTTTACACGTGTTTCCCCCCTAAGGGGAACTTAAAAAGCAACATATGTTAAATTGTAAACTACTGTGGCCTTCGCTTTCGGCAGAAAATGGAAGGATGTTTAGAAAGGTCCTCCTGTTACCTGTTGTTTCGTATCCATTTTCTTTAGAAGCGGCTCTGGACTCTCGCACAGTCGAAATCTTTGATCTGGAGCTCGAAAGGCTTTCTTCAGCTCTTTTAAGAACACTACACAGATGAGTAAAAGTGATATTCCGCGTAAAGAAATAATCGATTTTTGACATTAAAAGTTTCTTTATTTTTAATTTTAATGGTTTACTTTTAGAGGAAACTATATAAGGAATAAAATAAACATAAAGATAATAATTTCGTGCAATAATCAAAGCAGAAGATGGAGCGGTTTTGAGCAAATACAATTAGAGGTAAAGTAATGGAGAAAATAACGTAAAATCTTGCAAAAATATTATGTGTTTTCAACAGGTATTTTAATTTAATGCTTAGGGAAATTTTTACAGTTAATATATCAGCATTTTAGATACAAATGATTGTTATGTCTTGTGAATTTCACTGAAATGAAAGATATTTTGTAAACGTAAAACAATTTACCCTTTTAATAGTACTAATTGGATTATTAATTCTGTAGACGCTGTATGTTCTTTCACACAGTCGATGTCTCATACATTCTTGCAAAAAAAGAAAAAAAAAGGAAGGAAAAAAGATTTCTGGAGTTGCAACACCTTTTATGCCTTAAATGCAGAATTGGTACTCTGTGTAGAGAGATCGGTTCCTCTTGACATTAGATGTTTTTGAATTTTTAATTTTGGTTTAGTTTAATTTTAGGAAGCACTACACAGTGATTAAAATTAATATCACGGTATGAAGAACTTGGCGCAGCAGAAGATGGAACGGTTTTTAAAGAAAGGCAGTGCAGGAATTTCTATCAAATGAGAGAGTAATTCCCGTCATTAATCATCCCTAATAGTAAGTGTTGGAACATTTTCCCCGGGCGGACCTCTTCTGAGGTACAAATCTAGTTTCAGTATCCATTTAACGCAGTTCTCCTCCTCTTCAACCCTTCTGCTTGACCTCTGTCGCACTCATTTTAAAGAGCATTCGCTTCTTATCGGAATTTCTTTGATGGTTTGGAATGTGATTCATATAAGACGCCGTAGAATGAACTTTTTTTTTATTTATTCCGTAGCCGCATCTCATGACGTCATCTTGAGTGGTCTGACAGTCTGGTGCGGCACATCCGCTAGTTGGGATTTAAAAAAGGGAATGGCAAAACAACTTAATACTACTCGTACGTATAAGAAAGAGAGTGTGGGTTTGAGTCATGATAATATCTCAAAATGTAATTGCTCGTGTTGAATGCGATAGCAGATTGTAGGCATTGGCAGGTTAGAGAGGCTATTATTTTGTGTCTATAAATGTTGATGCTGAGTTAATCGAATGAATGCAGTTGTTTAGAGTGGTGAATTATCTTTAATAAGACCTTTAGATCAGGAATAGCAAACAGGATTTTGTCACATTGCAAAAATTAAAGTTAACTGGACTGCAAGTTTTCTTTCTTTCTTTCTTTCTCTTTTTGTTTGTTTCGAATGCCAGTATATTATGCTTTTATATGTAGCACATACAGTTGTTTATACTAACTCAACTTTAAAAACGAAGTACAAAAAATTATTAACTTTTAATAATAATATTAACAATAATCAACTATTCTTATGGTTTGTTAGAAGTTTTTTGCTTCATTTTTCACGATTTTAATGTATTTGACTGCTATCTTGTCGATGGCACAGATTTATATCTTGCTGAGTCTTCTCCTGCCAATCTTTTTCCAGCAGAAAACTGGAGCAAAAATATTTTTGAGTTGTTCTGCTTCGACTTGTAAATAATTGTAACGCTTCAACTTATAACATTATTATAACAAGATACTCAAGGTGTCCCTTTGTACTACACCCTTGCGGGGCACAGTACCTTTTGAAAATTATTTTTTTTCCAAAGGGTAAATTAAGAATAAATTCTAAAAGAAAATACAATGAAATGCGAAAGTTGACAAATATTGTTCTGTATTTATTATAAAAAAAATTGAATGGAAGCAGTTATTATCAAACAAATCCAAATTTTTCTACTATGCCCACGTCTCTCTCCTACGCGGTTTAGCTAAAATACCACTTTTTAAAGTTGTATTGCTCCTATGACACTTCATTGGAAGCAAAGCGTACGAGCCGGTGATGCTTTCTTTGAGTAGTAATTACATGTTTGAAGGAAAATGACTGGACATCCTCCCCCCCCCCCCTATTGGAGAAATTCACGATCTCTTGGAGCAAAGATCCTCTCTGGTTTTCTTTGTGACACATATATCTTTCCGTGCGACTAGGTTATCGAGATGCATCCGTCACAATAAAGCTGCGTTCTGCTCTGAAGACACGCTTGGTTGCGCACGACTGGCTTGCAAGCTTGTCGACAGAGCGAGAGGCTAATCGCGATCCAGCTCTTGGTTCTTTTTAAAGGTTGTGTCACTCTACTTAAGTTTGGGATCAGCGGTTTCAAGATCATGCAGGATTTACGGATTTGTGACGTTTCCTTTCGGTTCACCTTTTTCCCTCCCGAAACTTACTTTTGAGTGTTTCGATTTTTGTGATAAATTCGCCCTTGGATTGTTGGGATAGAAGTCGGAATTTTAGTGCCTTATTGCCATGGTTGCCCATTAAGCTACCACCCCCCCCCCCCCCAAAAAAAAAAAAAAAAAAAATTAATAAAAAAAAAAGACCCCCTGAAAATAACTCCTCCCAAAAATCTCAATAGCGCAGTCTGCACAGACTCTCTCCTCCTTCCCCCTCTTGGGCACGCCTGTTGCTACTAATCAAGACAAAAGAAACTGTTTGTTATTTGTGCAGAGTGAAAATTCAAAGTTTTGAACAGTATTAAGAGTTTAGGTGCTCAGCGTGTATAAATACGCAAAGGCTGAAAGTTAGATTTTTTTTTTTTTTAAATGGTTCGTTCGTCCATGCATTTGTTTGTGGAATCGAAAACGCACAAATTTAGTGTATCTTGGTATCCTACAAAGGAAAAACGTGCATAAGTTCTAACAGCCATGAATGTTCTTACTTTGTTCAAAATTTATGGATGTAAAAAAACATTAAAATGCTTAAAGGTAAGGAAAAACTACATATTAGCAACATTCGGACACATTTCTTAGGATGGGTTTTGGTTTTTGACAACGTTTTCAAGAGTGATCATCTCTCCTCAAAAGATAACTCAAAAAAAGTGAACATGGTATTAATTCTGAATTAAGTATGTTTTATTGCGTTTTTTCCTGTAATACTATCTTTATTTTCATTACTTTTTAAATTGTTCGAGATATTTCAAATAATACCTGAAATTGAATTTTGATCATTTCATTCATACTTATTTCACAAAATTGTACATAAATTTATTAAAACAGTTTTGACCACTTAGTATTATTACAATCCATAACGTGCTTAACCTCAGATAAATTTGACTTCGAAAGAAAATTAGATTTTAAAATTATGGTAAAAAATTTCTGATACCTCTCTTGGAAAAGAAGTCTGATTTGAATTGTAGCTCTCTTGCACTGGAGGTGCGAATTGATATATGCGGTTTCGGGGCAAGAAATGTATGTCATCTAATAATTAGTATTGTATTAAATGAATTCGCTTGGCAACTTTTGAATTATTCAAGTTA
Organism: Octonoba sinensis; assembly: GCA_038502835.1. Classification (NCBI taxonomy): domain Eukaryota; kingdom Metazoa; phylum Arthropoda; class Arachnida; order Araneae; family Uloboridae; genus Octonoba; species Octonoba sinensis. The sequence goes on from CM076604.1 coordinate 72,504,332, forward strand.
TCTAGAGAAATTTTCTTGGCTCCAATTCGAAGTTTTCAATTTATTAACCTAATTAACCTTCGTCTTCTTTTTCTGTAGTTCCCACCACCGTCATTTTTTGCACATAAATGGTTCACAGGAGCATCCACTGATTGCGTGGTTAGTAGTCCGTTAAAGAAAGTAACCTTGAGAAAGAATATCGGACAGTTACCCCTTTGAATGACACCAGGGTAGGGGTAATGATGCGAGTACTAGAAGATCAAAAGCCATGCTTTATACCTCCCCTTTCCATCATCTCGCACTTCTGGAAGATGAAATCTTTTCTTGTAAGACGACCTTGCCAAGGTTATCGGCTGTTATTACTTGGGCAGCCATTGACCGCCACAAGGAGGGGAATTGTGGATGCTGGAAAGCTACGATTAGTGGTGTAAGAAAGGATTGCGATGATGTCGAGGAACCCGGCTTCACTGACCCATTCCATCCGTGAAGTTTTTTATGGTTAATTTTACTTCAAGGCCGAATTTCTCACCTTTATTTCTCTCTTTCACTTTCATTGATGATGAATCATTTATTCGTTCGTCAAGAGTTGTAGTCTTGTTTATTATTGCCTGATTGCAGTGAAGTAGATACACATTGACCGGTGTCACCGTCTTTGAACTTGGCTGACACTCTGCCGTGACCCTTGCAGGTTGTGGTCGACCCCTGGGGGTCGATATAGACCACTTTGGGAATCACTGAACTAAAGTCTTGCCCAATGACTGCTTAGCACTCATAGGCATAATTTAAAGAGCGGGAAGAAGTTAAAAATCTTCCGCCACTTACCGAGAATTGCAATATTGTTTAACGAAGTAAAGAATGAATAACATCGGATGAATGAATAATAATGAAGACATTGGGTTAAAATGATTTAAACCTTTTACTTAGTATCTTTTTCTAAGAGGTTAGTAATGTTGCTTCTTTCCCAATGCTGTAATACAATAGGAATACGAATTAAAATGGAACGTTGGAACTATCTTTACGGAACGATGAATTGTTTTAGAACTAAACAGAATTGGTAAAAATGTTAAGGTTATTAATGGTGAAGAAAAACGTTTGCTATCTTTACTGCATTCCTTTTATGAATCGCACCTCATAAAATTTACCTTGAAACACGATTAATTTTCAGGTATATCTGTATATGTTGATAATATTGGAGGTATTGGTTTAAAGTTGAAAACAATGAATAAAAAAATATTAGTTCTGAATTTCCTAATTGCTGATATTAGTTATTTTTAATTTAATTTTTTCGTACATTGTTTTGACTATTGTTGATAGTTGTGGTTGCTTCTTTGCAAGTTTTCTGCAAGTGAACAAATCTGTGCCAGTGACTGACTACACACCCACACAACATTGTTTCAGTTTACCAATCTTCACATCCAACGTTTCTACTAGGATGTAAGTACATTCGCCCTGGAGATAATAAAGATAGCTGAGATATGAGCATAATCTTCCCTCGGAATCGTTTAAAAGCAGCGATACCGATCTTTAATGCTAGCAATAATCTTTTTTCGTCATGAATGGTTTGGGGTGAAAACGATCAGCCGACTACTTGATGCGGTCGAAAATGAATTTCGGAATGAAAAAAAGATCGCCGAGAGTTCCTTCACACTGGCGCGCTCAACTGTTCTCCAACAATGTTGCAAAGAACTTTCACCAGTACACCAACTTCGCTTTCTAAATGAGACAGCGCTTTTTTGTTTGTATTTCCACAAATGTTGTGCGTCCTTTTCTTCTTTCTCGTCTTGTCTCTTCAACAAGTTTAAAAGTGGCTTGAGTGACCGTCATTAAGAAGACAAAGGCTCTCCTTTAAAAGAAATGGTTTATTTTCGTAGGTGAACGAAAGAATGAACGACTTAGGTTGTCAGGTATCGGAGTCACTGTAGGAAGATACCAATCGTTGTTTCTTCGTACATCTATAACTGTTTTTATTTTTCATCGCCCTAAAATTACTGAAGTTTGACGAAGTACATCTTTAACGATACTTTAGTTTTTTTTTTAAATCCATTGTAAGAAATATGTACTTGTGTTAGTGGTCTAATGCTCTATATTTTCATTATACAGTGAAACCTGTGTAAGTTGACTACTTGCGGTGCAGCACTTTAGTGGTCAACTTAGACAGGTGGTCAACTTATAGAGGGTAAAGGGCTAATTCTGTTCCTGACAGAAGTGGTCAGCTTAGACAGGTGGTCAACTTACAAAAGTGGTCAATTTTACAGGTTTTACTGTAAATACCTAACGCTGCCACGTAGTGCCCTACTTCTGGAATGAATACGTGGCGTCCTCAAGCGTAATAAGACTTGCGTATTTGAAGAGCTGAAAGAACAGCTAAAGATTAATTTAATAAGAAGGGCATGACAAAACCTGAGGAAATTCGGATCCGTTCTCGGACCCTTTACAAAATTCCAAGCTTCAAATCGTACTTTTCACACCGTTATTTATTATAAAATTGGCAAAAAAGTAATACAATTTTTCATCACTATATGTTTAAATTTTCAGTTTTCACGAAATCATTTAATTTTTCACAAAACTCTCTTTAAAATTCCCAAAATGAGGACCCTGTGAAAAAATGCTGGATCGAACCCTGAAAACCCCTGAATTTATTGTTTCACTTCAGGTACAAAATATTAAAATACCGCAATAAATTTTGGTGTGCTTACACATCATCATGCCCACTTTACGAATAGCAGTTTTAGGCTAAGAAGTATTATATAATTGTAACATTATAAAAAACATGCTATGACGGACGTGTTCATTTTTTGTCAAAGCATATTTTTATGCAGTAATTCAAAATATGTATTTCTTAGACCAAAATTCTTGTATTATTTTTAAAACAGGCATGAAGATTTGTAAGCACACCAAAATTTAATAAGTTATTCTAATATTTAGTATTTGAAATTAAACAAAAAAGGTGTGACATACATGAGAAAAGAGATATGGAATCAACCAGAATCTGTTCACATGAAAGAGGCCCATTCGACAGAGTCGAGTTTGAAAAGAAAGAGAACATTCGAATTTCTTTGAAGTACTTCAAAAAGGCATCCGTGAAAAATAACGCCATATAGTAGGGTGTCTACTCTACAGGTCACGAAAGTAACGAAACAGCCACCAAAATTACGAATAGGTTACGAAAAGTTTCCGTCACATGACACTGTTCCCCCCGAAGACGGCGGTTATCCGGTATCTGACAGGTTTTTAAATATCCGGAATCCTATCCGGCCACGGCACGAAATACCCGGTTATCCGGCATGTGAAATTTGGTTCTTAAAATTTAATTAAGTTAAAGTGCCCTAAATTAATGACTGACGTTGCGTTTTCGCAACATTAGTGAAAACTTTTTTTTCCGTTTTTCTTATGTATGTTTTTAAGGTAACTATTTTTTGGGTGGAATTTTCTCCCTATACTCATTGAAACGTTGTGTAACACATAAAAAAAAAAAAGTTACCTAAAATTATACGTAAGAAAACGACAAAAAAAAAAAAGTTTTTACTATCGTTGCGAAAACTTTGCGTTTTTGCGTCAGTCATTAATGGGTTAATTTGCTTCCACCTTTCCATTTCTGTTTGTTTTTCTCTAAAGTTTATTTTCGACACGATACCGAAGCGAATTTGTTTTTTTGATTTCTGCTCTGAGGAATGCAATCATTACTTTCTTGGTAGCCAAATCCCTATTTTTTTATCTTTTATTTTTTTGCAATTGAAGGCTTCGTAGCTTCGTTGATCGTTTCTATGAAATCTTTCTTGGACATCTTGGGAAAAGGCATTCATTCCAGGCGATTCCCCGACAAATTAAGATAGATATTACTTTAATGTTTTATTCTGCGTACTGTGAAAGGATACTCACTACATAATTCGGAAGCTTCTCTGAACCTCTTCCTCCGGCTAAATCCATCATACATTATGCGCGAGAATTACCTGTAATGTCTTTCTTTTTGTAGTGTAAATAAACCATCATCGCTTCCTCTGAAACTGTTTGTGTAAGACTTGTAAAGCAGTTGCTTTTGAACAGGTTTTCATGCCCTCTAACTATTTCAATGTTTATTTATTTATATACTTTTTGTGAATACTTCTTTTTTTATCGTCTGCGTGATCTTCATATCTGCTTATTTTTTTCCTCGCGGGTAGTAAAAACATGAAAGAAGGCTTAAGTATCCTGCAGACAAAATCGCGAAGAACAAGAATAAGTAAAATTATATAAATGAACGAAATATTTAAAGAAATTAAGTGGCATTAATACATATATATATCCGTGGTGTTCCTAGCATGGGTGTCAACCGGTGAGGGCAATTGTGGTGACCCCCCCCCCCCCCAAAAAAAAAACCACACTTTACTGTATTGCGTGAACTTGTAGTTTTGTCGTTTTTCTTATTTTCAATAGTGCAAGAAAAAAAAACTGAAAAAAATTCGATTTTATTTGTTTGGTGGAACATTCATTAAAATACATTTGTATTCACTTATTATACGTTGAAATGGAACCTGTAAAATTGTAGTAATTCTAGTGCATGTATATTTTTAAAAACCCTTTAATTCATTTCGGGTGTCCCCCCCCCCCAAAAGAGTTTCGCCCGGGGCGGACCGCCCCTCCCCGTAGTGACGCTACTGTGTATGTATGTATATATATTATATATATGAGTTTGATGGCTGTAATGAACTTGGGGAATAGCGTTATGTGGACAGAATTTAAACTTGTTTTTGTTTGAACGGTCTTGTCCAAAAAACCTCAGATCCATGTTTCATTTCTTGGTTTGAAGGATTTTTCATTATTTTTTCAAGAAAGAAAAACTTTACGTAGAAATTTGAATCGCATATAAATAAATAAATGCCTCTGTAAAGTATTGTATAAAAATTGTTTTCGTACTTCACTTTTTTTTAACCCGATCGATTTCGATTTTTTTTACGTAAGAAGGATTGAAAATTTCCAACGTTTGGTTCTTTACATCTTGACGTAATATCGCGGATCATATGTACAATTCCTGTTTTTTTTTTTTTTTTGGCGGAGGAGCCACAGTTACGGAAATCATAAATATTAATTTTGGGCTTTCCTTGGAAACTTTTTCGCTAAAGTAAACAGGAAATATTTAATGAAATGGTGAATTACATTTCAATGTAAATAGTACTATTCAATTATATTTCATGATGCTTTATTTATATTGTATTCCTTTGCACTTATTTTATTATGCTATTGGTTTTTGTCTCGAAAAACAAGTTGACAAATTGCCAAAAGAAATGGAAATTGCTGTCCTTTCCTTCTACTCGTTATTCCTAAGCTCATTGAAACTCAAAACAAAATGGATGTTTTTTTTTTTCGCAAAGTTGAAGAGAAATGAATATGAAAGCTATCATCCGCATGCAGAATTTCGTTTTGTTGGGCAGAAGCCAAGCTTTCTTGCTGGTCAAAGCGTTCGTATATTTAGAATACATGAAAGCTGCATACGAAAAATATTCCGGTGAAACTTTGTGTTCCCTTTTCCCCAATACAGATACCAAAGCAAACAAATCAATCAAAGAAAGAATTCGTTTTGCTTGCCAAGGTAAAGTGCCTGCGTAAGCTTTTCATTCACGATAATGTGCTTCGAGAAATAGAGAAAGACTGAATGGTGCTCTTCGCAGCACTAAGTTAAGAGCACTTAAAGCTGAAAAATAAAGACAGTTTTGTGTATTTTTGGACCATGCTTCAACTGCCAATTGGTTCTCCTGACGCATGAAAGGGACATCTACTGCGAGGTCATTCTGAAGAATTTGTCAAAATGCAAATTAATTAAGTTAGATGTCTGTTATGGTGAATTATTTATTACTATATATACCACTTAGAAACAATAAGGTTACGTTTTCCTTCATTTTTTTAGCCCACAAAAATAAATTAATATAGATAAATTGGTAAATAAGAACATAAAATTTGTAAAATACATAATAAAATCAAACTGATTTCGTAGTGAATAAACAAATAATAGAGTCAAATTAAAATCTTAAGATTTATCGTACCTTTTTCATTTCGGGGTAACATTTTTTATGTGTGTTTCAGTTTAAAATGTATCTTTATGTTACAGATTTACATTTTACAATCTTTTCAAGAATTAGAGTAATTCATTTTCCTGTAAATATGTTTATCGATTATCGCTGTGTGTATTGTCGAAAACTTTAAATTTGTATACAAAAATAAGTACATGAATAAGTTATGGATGCTTTTGGCGACAAAAATAACAACTGATAATTCCCATTATGCTCGTATAACTAAATTTCTAGGATGTCAATCACTGATGATATATAAATCAAATATCTCTACAGTTCGGTTAATTTTATTTCGGTACTGTTATTTGTGATGCTTGGTTCAGTTAATAAATATATGTTGGTGTAGTCGTTTCTACTTTTACTGCTCTATACTCGTAATTGGCGCTGAATATTTTCGAAATATTTTTCACCATTTAAGTAAGGAATGCACGAAACTTATCAAAAATTTAATATTTTGGAATTAGAAGCAGGAAAATGATTTTTGTAAGCATTAAAGTGAAAAGTTGTGTTCTGCAGTAAAATTAACCACGTAATTTACGTCTTTTACTTTTTTAGAGATTTTCGTGATTTCAAAATTTTTGAATCATGTGACTCACCAGAAAGGCAGTTTTCAGATTCTGTGAATTCTTTTTCCAGCAATAATATTTTAATATGGGCATTTCGTAACGGGATGTATGTGATGCTGTTTTTTAGCGAAATTAGGTCAGTAATTCGTCGTTTTTGCATCTTATTTGTAAACCTTACAGTGTTCTGCATAAAGCACTCTGAAAATCAACTTCGTAGAACGCTCAAATTCTTTTATTGTGCACTTAAAATCGTACTGGGTTGATATTTTCTGTTTACTTACAATTTTGTAACTGTATCTTTACTTAATTCTAAGTCAGAGTTGTTAATTGGAAGAGGTTAAAAGTTGTTGTTTTTTTTTAAGTTTAAGGGTGGAAGTTTGCAAGGTTTTACTACACTAAAGCTGTATTTGTTCGTATTCTTTGTTGAAAAAATTAATTCATCAACAAATGTTTTCAAGAAACAATTCTCTTTTCATCGCTAACTAGTCTCAAAGTATTTTGCTCCCGATGCATGACCAGCATGGTACTGATATCCAAGTCCTAAACATTCCGTGTGGCATTAATGGATCTTGTTATCGCTGTCACGTGAGCAGAGACAATGTCTTCCATTTCCTTTTCCATATCAACTAAGCATCTTCGGGCTTGTTCGAAAGTGGATGATAAAACAATTGTCTTTTTTTATTGTCTTCTGAATCACTTCGATGGACACGCAAGAAAGGCTTTTGGAATTGATTTGTTCAAGCGAAAGTGCTCAAATTATGAATATATCTTATGAGTAATCGTAGCAATTTTCATATCTATACAATGTGCGTGCATTCCATTTTTTTTTTTTTTTTTTTGAATTCAAGAGTATTTTTCGATTTTTTGTTTTTTGCTTTCTCAATAAACACAAGTTTTCAAAACTTTCTATGTCATGGAAGAGTTAGGCGGTGTTTCGCATTCCGACTCTATAATATTTCTCCATAAAATTGCAGAACTCTCAAGAGTTACAGCTGTGGGCTATTTCTGTTTTCTAAACTAAACTTTTAATCCCGAACCATTGGGGTTTTTTCTAATGCTTGACCTTTATTTTCAATTCCTACTAATTCCGTTGCATGTCTATTTTGAGCATTGTATGAGTTGAAGCGAATAATAGTATGATCAATCAATTTCTAGCAAAAGAAGTGCTCGAACCCTATAGGCTTCAAATCTTATTTTTATGTTGAAATAGTCTGAATTTATACTTATACTAGATGAAGTACCCGACGTTGCGCGGGGTAACCTTGCATCATTCCCAGGCCAAGTGACACATTTCCGAAATTCTGTTGTAAATATATAAAGAAAAACTTAGTTAAAAAATCCCAGTAGAAGATGGGCAACAGTCCTTAAAAAATCCCATTTAAACAGTAAAACTCCTTAAAAATCCCGATTACATTAAAAGCAGCAGTCTAAAAAAATCCTCATTAAAATGAAAACTATAGTTCATAAAAATCGCCATAGAGTCAGAGCAACGAAGCAAAAATACGCATATGCAGGACAATAATTCCAAAATAACATAAAGTCCATAAAAATCCCAATTACAATATAGACAACATCACATCAAAAAATTCTCATCAGAATTTAGAGCAGAATTATCTTTAAAATTTCTCAGCAGATGTAGAACAACGATCCCTGAATATTTCTACCGCAATAAAGAAAAAAAATCCTTTAAGCCCCCCATTTGAATAAAGACAACTATTCCTAAACATCCCTATTAGAATAAGGGCATCAATCCCAAAAAATCTCCATTAGAAAAAGTACGTGAGTGACTAAAAATACCCATTAGACTACAGAATTTTAAGAGTTGCTGTTCTTAAAATTATTAACAGTGCATCTTAAAATCCCCATTAGGATAACGACACCAGTTCCTAAAAATCCCGCTTACAAAATTGTCAAAACATTTCCTAAAAATTCAATAAAATAGCACTTTTATAAAATTCAGGTAAAAACGGAAGAAAGAAGAACATTATTTCCAAAAGCAAATAATCATGCACATTGCACATTTATGTTAAAAAATGTTCAGTACTGAATCATAACTAACGTGTGAAATTTAAGTTGAGAGAAAGAAATAACTAAATTATGTCCAAATGGTTTTAAATAGACAGTACAAAAATTAAATAAGTGCTATAAAATAAATCACTTGAGTAAAATATGGAATCAATCAAAACCGCTACGTTAAAGGATTAAAATAAAGCAGAAGATCGCCATATTGCACTGTAATAATGGAAGCGTAAGAATCATTCTAAAATCACTTCAGTGGGCCGTAAGTCTTTCTGCTATTTAGAAGCGTACAGTCGTATTATATATATAAAAATGTAAAAGTTCACATAAAATTATAAAAGAAGTACAGGAGGTAAAATCCCAATGCAAATTAAGCTCTGAGTGTCACGGTTATTTTTATTTTACTAATTAATAGGGAGGGGGGATAGAGAGAAAGGAAAAAAACCCCGCCAACTCTTCGTCAGTTTCGTTTCTTTATTCTGACATGTCCATCTCTTTCTTCTGAAAACTACCTACTACCCCACGTAGCCAATGAAAAAAATAAGCAAACATATTCTTAAAAATTAGCTCTGACGAATAACGTTGCTATGAAGCATATACAAGATAGATCAAACTCCTTGACATCCCGGCTTGATCAAGATTAGTCGAGGTTATCTCGCGTGTGAAAAGGGCGTAGAATTTCATTCACGAAAGAGAGCCCTTTGGGCACACTCCTCGATGTCCTTTTTGCGTACATAATACGTTTCTAATGAATGACGTCAGTTATCAAGCGTTATTTTATCGATGGGGGAAATTTTACTTCAGATATCTCAATGTGTGTGGGGGGGGGGGGGGGTGTCTAAACGCTCTTGATTACATTAGGGGTCAATCTATGGCTTTTTAGTACGGATAAAAATGGGTTAAATTGGATATATCTTACTTAGTGTTACGTAGTAATGAACTTGTCCTCTTATATTACTCTTTTAGCATGAGTGATACCGTAAAACTTGCAGTAAAATGAAGGGACACTAAGGGGACTGGAGATTTTATCCCTTGAATAGAGGTGTCCTTTCCTCGGAGGTTCATAAATTGATGCATAAACATATAGTATTAACAGTTTAATTTAGTAATGAACCTGTGTTAGCATTCAAGTTTAAATTCTAAAAATGTTTTATGCCATTTATTCATGCAAAATAAAATTCGAAATTATTGAAATTTAAAATTTTTTCATTGAAAAACTAAAATCATATTGACCAAAATGTCGCATTGGCAAAATATTGTGATTTACAGAAATTTGTTTGATGTTATCTATCAGATGGGTTTGTTTTGTAGCATGTAACGCAGTACATTTAGTATTCTTTTGTCAACCCTTGCATAAAAAACTTGTTGGTAGCCGGGTACTGTTTGTCAATGATGAGCCGTGATGCGTTCTATAGTACCAAAGAGGGGAAAGCATTCGCAAGTAGGTTTCGGCAAGCACTTTAATACTTATTTTTTCGTTCTTGCTTTTATTACTCATGCAAACTTTCAATAGCTAATCTTTAGAAAAAAAAAACTTCAGCTTCCAGTAAATATTTGTTATCTATAGATCTTTAATTTTTGAAATTTTTCTCTGTGAATGTCCCTTAAATAGAGTGCCCTTTATTCAGAGGTAAATACATTGAGGTTCCTATTCAAAGAGGGAGGTACCATTGTATTTTAATAGTCGACACTCGGTTTTACGAATTCTTTTGGGACCACGAAAAATATTCGCAAACTTGAGAGTGTGTAAAATCGAAGAGCATTCTTTTAACAGAAGATGCCTCGGGATTGGTAAACTGCGTAAAAACGTGGAGGTTCGTAAATTAGAAATTCTTAAGATCGACTGTCAAATGTATAAATATTGTTATGGAACCAAACCCCTCCTTCATCCCAGAAGAAAATTCTGCTTGGGTCACTGACTAACATTGTATTAACATGACTCTTAAGTTTCTTACAGTACTCGGATTATGTCTGTCGTAATTTTCAACTGAAAAAGAAAAAAAATCTTTCTTTCTTGGCTCGTTTCGAGCTTTCCCTATCCTTGACAGGAACTTTAAATTATAGAACTTTCAATTTAAATGCTTATACTCTAAAAACTCGAGAAACAATCCCATGCAGAAGGGCGTGTCATCCATATTTGAGTGCAATTACACTGTTTGAAATGTTCATGGCGCTAATGATAACTTATTCCTTGTCCGGTAGAATTGAAGGCCTTTAATTCTTTGTTTGCTTTAGAGGGGCAATTATACGATTATCTTTCGAATTTCCTGTATCTCGAACACACGGTGTGCCATTGGGTGGGTCAAATTATTCGAAAAATGTTACGGATCTGATTGAAGGGTTGATTTTATCTTATTCTTATGAATGAAATCATGTTATTTTCGCACTAATGCGATTCATGAGTGAGTATTGTGTGTTCTTCAAATATTACTGCATTTTCACCTGTTTTTTTTTTTTTTTTTTTTCAATGTAAAAATGCACTGCACCCTTATGCAAAATGTTTTTTATTCAGGAGTTTTGTGGATAGTTTGATTTTCAGAAAGCATTTAAAGTTTCTAATGACATGAAGTTTACCATTAGCAGGGTTCGTGATTTTTTTTTTATTTAAAAAAAAAAAAAATAAAAAAAATCGGATTTTTTTAATTTAAATCAGATTTTTTTGATTTAAATCGGATTTTTTTGATTTTTTAAAAAAGACCCTAAATTATTTGGATATTTATTATGTTACATTCATAGAAACAATATGACATCTTAATCAATATGCAAAAACACACTTTAAGCTATTTTCAGAGCAATAAATATTTTTTAATAATAATAATGATAAACAAATTTTAATACAAATGCATGACTCAAATGAAACGTAACCCTACCAGGAATAATAGTACATGCATAAGTACAGAGAATATGAACATATTTAATCTGAATTATTTTGCTGTTGAAAACTGCAAAAAAAGTACCCAATTAAGTTTTACATTGAATGTACTTTAATCATTTTTCAATTTTATAAATAAAAAAGCATGAAATATTTTTACCCATTTCGAAAAATCATATGCTCACACCATTACTGAAAACTGCAACTTTTTGTTTTAATCAAATATCTTTATTGAAAACTTCTGTGATAAAACAATATTTTAAAAGGAAAAAACCTTAAGCTATTAGGGGACGTGGATGAAACTTTAAGGATAAATTCTAAATTCTAACAATTGTTGTTTTAAACACTATCATTCTGAATTATTTATTGTGTGGCATTGATTAAATGGATCTAAAATACTATTTTTAAGATTAAAAAAGACAGAATGGTTCATGATTATGTATTATGAATTGTAATTTGAATGAATGATGCTTTGCTGTTAAGCTGCTTGAAGAATATTGTAAAATTAAAAAAAAATATTGTCAAATTAAAAGAATAGTTATTAATTCCAACTTTATGAAATATGTTATGCACACAGCCAAATGGACCTAGGAAGTTTTGTTTGAAACAGTAGTTGAAATTGCAACATATTTCATTTTTACAACACTTCCTAACATAGTAAAATCAATGATTTTTTTGGAAAAAAATCACTTGATTTAAATCAATGATTTTTTTTAAAAAATCACTTGATTTAAATCAAGCTGATTTAAATCAACGAACCCTGACCATTAGTTATTAAAATCCCGAGCTATTACCGGAATAACGTTCATTTTTTGTGTTTGGTTGTTTATATATAGATAGTCTCGGTGACATTTGACGTATTACTCATTGGTTGCTGTAACCTGCCAAATACGTAATGAGCAACTTAAAAGACATTTCGAGCTTACTATTTCGTGCAGTTTCATATCTGCTATTTCACTCAGGAAATGTTATAATAACTTCTCTTTATTATTTTTGCATCATTTATTGCAGTAATATTTTCGTTTGATTTTTTGGAAAATTAATCTGTTGGAGGGGGGGGGGGGGGTCAATCAAACCCAGTCTCGCTCTTGTACTATTAAAAATGTTTACCAAGTCTGTCACGTGGTTAGAGAAGTTCTGAATAATTCGAAAATAGTTTGAGAAAAAGGGTTTAGCTCATGGGGTATCTCAACTTATTCTTATCATCTACTGGTCATTGTTCAAAGCCTAAAGCCTTCAGGTGGCCGGTCATTATTTTACAGATAGTGAGATAAAAACCACAATTTTCTCAGTTCCAAATATCGTTTTAATGAATATGGAGAATGAAGCGAAAATGGATGGAAATACACCGTTCGATGTTCGTTCTGTTCTTGACCCGTACCCCAAATGTTAAATTCTTTGCATTCTCCCCTTGAATCATTACAAAAATTTCCTATAATTTTTACTCAGTTGTGTGTGTAGGCATTGCCATTGTGAAGCCAGAAAACAAATGCGAGTGGTTGATAATAGTAATCGCGCGTTTTCTTTCAGTTCCCTTCCGCGTGGACAAATCCTTTTTATCGTTGCTTTCCTTGTGGCGTATTCTTCAGTAACGTTTTTCGGGTTTCGTGATTACCAAGTCATTGTGCATGTGCGTGCTTTCGCGAAGTTGTTGTCCTTTGTTCTGCGAGAATGGCCACTTTTGTTTTCACCTAGAAAGGGTGTATGGAAAGTGTTCGTTCGGAGATGAGTTGATTATGGGGGGTTCGCTGCTTATTGAAACGTAAAATGTGTGGCAATCATAACAGTAATTTCAGCACTATTAGGGTAAGGTTTCGTTTGGATAGGTGTTGGTGTCTTTACACCTGTACAATTCTAATTTTCGAAACGCAATAATGAAGTTACAGGAAGATTCACAATTTTTCAGATGATTATCCGGCCATATATACACTATTTGGATCAATTTTTCTATAAGCTTTCTTGCTCGCAAAATATAAAGATAAATATAATAATGGCATGAACGTCTGTTAAATATTCTCTTAAAATATCATTAGCTCAAAAGAATAAAATAAATATAAGTCAAATTAAAATTGAAAATAAAAATGGGCTTTTAAGATGCGGAAATGGTTATCGGCACAATCACTTTTTGATGCTGTAGGGGTTTTTAAACCAACTTGTTGTTTTTAAAATCTGAAAGCTCCAAAACTCTAACATAATTATATTTAAAGCTAGTGTCAGTTAAAGTTGCCATAAAAATTTTACGTGCAGATTATCTTTTGAACATTTGTATCTCATGGAGAACAAATCAATATTTTTGCATTAACTTCTATTAAAAGGGTAAATCTCCCTTTATCAATTTTTAAATTTTTGCGAGGGGGTTTTTCCTGTGGTTAAAAAAATGAGGATCAAACTTTTAAAAATTGTGCAGATCTGTGGACAGAAACTATCCTAATTTGCCTGTTAATTTAATTTTACAAAGACACTTGTATTGATTCAAGGTGATTGCATGACTATAGATTTAGTTTTTTTGTGGGAATCCTGTTTCCACTGGGTTATGCCCGTGAGGTAAGCAAAGAGTTGGGTGTAACGTATAGATGTAGGTTGGGTAAGTAAAGTACCCAGTGGGTAGGGCATTTATAAGTGGGTATTTATCCCGCCCTGGGAAAATACCCAAAATTAGGGTACTTCTTTTCAGTCATTTTTAAAACATTTAACGAGGATTTCTCTTGGCTATAGTTCTGAGATAATATAAATATCTTTAATTTATGCATATAAACTTTCAACTTAAAATGTAACATCTATAGAGGAAATATTTTAAAATATATTACCCAGATGTCAAGCTGTATTCCTTGATGCATTGTTGTATTTTTAAAAAAATGCTATAATGTGTGTAGTTGCAACAAAAATACTGGAACTTTCAAGCTTGCACAGATATTTTTTATGCCTATCAGTTATCAGTAATAATGGCATAAAATTCCATAAATTTTTTCCAGCGAATTGGATTTGTTAACTCACTATAAGTATTGTTAAAGAACATAGAACACAACATCACAGCAAAACAAAAATGTGGACCAAAGAAAGAATTACATATTATTCATATCGAGGGAAAAAAAAACCCAACCATTTGATGTCATTAGCTTTCTATAAAATAAATTATTTAACATCTGATTAAATTTTCGAATTTTAAAAAAGATATTTCTGACAAAACTTTATCTAATTTTTAATGTTATGAATGAATGTTTTTGATGGGGGCGTATAAAAGGTGCATTCCCATCACTTAGGTCGGTGAAGAGTTTGATAACGTAATGTATTTCTATAATGTGCGTTTTGTTGTTTTTTAACCTACATTTTAAAGAGTGTGTATTCTTTGCGACCCCCTCCCCTTCTCCCCTTTAAACTTTTGAAATTTTAAACCTGGAAAGGAATTATTTTTGCTGTGTGTCTCTCCCTCCCTCTTCAGCTAGTTTTAAAATTACAACATGAAACTGTAGCGAATAATACTTGGAATTCAATTATGAACTAAAATTTGAATTTATGAAGAGCTAAACCACAATGAAATAAACAATACTGAAAACGAAGATTTCAATAATAATTTACATATTTAATGTAATGATTATTTTAGTAAACAACAAATTCACTACTGTCGATGTAATTAAAACTTGTGTGTCTTAAATATTTGGTAAAATTAAAAAGAAAATTAAATACAGCTGTTGAATTTTCACTTAAATTCAGAAATACCCAGGTATTTATGCATTTTGGGTATTTACCCCGTTAAATACTCTAAGTATTTACCCTAAGTTATAAATACCTGGGTATTTTATATCTATAAATGTGGGTCGCTTTACCATAGCGTACCAAGCATTACAATAAACTGTTTAACTATGGATCCCTCGCGAATTTTCTGTCTTATAATGAATCCCTACCCAATTCTGCGCCGAAAGTTCTAGCACCTTTTTTTTGGGTCTTTTTTAAAATACCCCCCCCCCCCCTTTCAACGTTGTGGCATACGTTGAAGTGGCAACGAAGTGGCTTTGCCGCCTAGGGAAGTTTACTATTATGTCTCTATTTCATTTCAATGCGTAACATATATATCGAAGAAATAATCTTGGCCCCTGAACCCTCCTCCGATGCCATTCCTTCAGTTTATTGGAACTTCAGAATGCAAGCGCGATAATGCAAACAATGGTGCTGCTGCAAAGAAGCGCAAATGTGTCCTATAGTAGAGTAATTTTATTCTCTATTACGGAATTATTTAAAATCTACGTTCAGAACGCAAAATCTCTGCGGTTAGTTACTTTCAACGGCTAATGTCCATGCGACTGTTGAAAATGGGACAAAAGTCAAGATATCTTCGAAAAAACCAACTTTCAGACTGAAAACGCAACAACGCATTTCCAAATTTTTATGTTGAAACGTTTGCCCCTTGTGTCGTTTATTTGAAGAGGGGAACGAACAGTTTGAGGCAGCTCGCGTCATAATTAATTAACCTTAGCATCGGCAATACATGAATACAACTCATAAAAGACTTAAAAAGTCAACAATACAATTTTTGAAAAATGATATTGTGTTTGTTACATTTTGTTTAATATTAGTTACGACGCCCGGCGTTGCACGGTCTATCTTAAATTATATTTTGAAAATACAGCGATGCCTCATTAAAATGCTGGAAACGTTGATTATTATTATATTTGATTTGTTTAACAATGGCAACTGCATTGATTTGTTTGTTCACACCGCAACTGAAGCAATTGTTGAAATGATGCAACAATGCAAATAAAATAAAACGGTCATCACCTGGGTCGAATAAAGTTAAAGTTAATTTCCGTGAAAAAATAATTTCAAACTACAGAGAAAAACGCTTATAACTTCCTTTCTAGTTAATTTAGAGGCTTCGAATTTTGGCACGTAGCGAAAAACTCTTCCTGAAGTAGTTTTTTACGCGCTTTTCAATGGTATCAAGCTCGAAAGGATGCGACAATTTCTTCCTATAGAAAGGACTATTTTATGCAATTTTCGGAGCTCGGCTCCTATTGGTCATAGCGTGATGATATATAGCCTATAGCCTTCCTCGATAAATGGGCTATCTAACACTGAAAGAATTTTTCAAATCGGACCAGTAGTTCCTGAGATTAGCGCGTTCAAGCAAACAAACTCTTCAGCTTTATAATATTAGTATATAGATAATTATAGAATAAATGAGACATAGCAGGAAAATTGTCAATTCGATTATAAAATGCCTGTCTTTTGCAGATCAGATGGGGCAATTGACTTTTCGAAATACAATGCATTTATGCATGTGTGTATGTACTTTATAGTTTTTTACCTATAACATTTGTATTGAATATAGACGCTTTGCCCGGTGTACCTGGCAAATTTTAAAACGACGGACCTAGCCAGCGAGAAAGTATTTCGTTGCGATTTAGCGTTGTTAAATATACATTTTATATTCGTAAAGCTCAAAAGCCGCTCTAGTATCTTGTGAAAAAAATAGAAACCCCTTTATTTTATTTTTACACCTTTCTCTAATGGCTGACACTTGCGTGCATGTATTGTACGTTTTTTCCCCAATGTTAAGGTTTGCTTTTTTCATAACAGAACTGCGTGATCGCCATGCTCGTAACATTGGTTGTAATCCACTGTTTTGCCAGAAGGACACACACACATGGAAGAGGGAAGGAAGAATGTGGGTGGAATAATCCCGTGAGGACGTTCTTCGTCCTTGCGCTATTATCTTTTCCCGCGCGTTAATGAGTAATAATCCCCGAGATTCTGTTTTTTTTTTTTCTCTCTGTTTCGAATGTTTACGACATCCCCAGGTTTATCAACCCCATTTACGGCATAACTCCGGTAATGATTTCATTTGAAAAAGGGCCCTTTAAACGAGCAATTAACTTCTTTGTTAGGAGCATTTATGGATGCGGTTCGCTTCCTTTCTGTGCTTATGCTTCGGAAGTTTAAAAAGCCCTTTTTTTTGCTTTCTATTATTGTGGGGTTTGTTTTTCCGTCTCCACTAATTGGCGGCCGTTCTATTTCCGACGATTAATTGTTCCTTCCTGCTCCAATATAATTATGGTAGAAAAATTATATATAATAATGCCATAACCAGTGGCGGGGATGTGTTTTCGCTCGCTGGCTGCTGAAGTTCAGTGTACTGCCCTTGCCCCCTTTTTTTTCTCTTCATATCTAGCCTAGGCCTTTGACCTCCCTCCGGGTGTGATGTGTGTGCAAACGTTTCGGCGCCTATTCTTTGTTTTACTTCTGCCATTTCTCAAACTGGGATTTGAATTGGTTATTTTTCTTCCATCCATTTCGTCTTGCTTTGTCTGCGTGTTCTCTTAGCACTAACGTATTGTTGAATTTCTTGTTGTTTATAAGAACGAGCAAGTTCTTCTTTTCCTCTCCTCCTCTCCCCTCTTCTTTAGATTTAGAAAAGGAATCTATATAATTCGAAGTAGAGTGATGTAGTTTATTTTCGGCTATGAAACAAATTATTTGCGTAAAGAATTTGACTATTTAAGGAGGAGTAATATGTCTGCTGAATTTTCTCTGCAACCATAAACTGTTGATATTGAAATATGGGCCTCCTCGTACTCAAAATAGCATGTATTTTTTAACAATTGCTACTCGCAAAATACATGAACACATAAATAAATACATTATACAGGGTGTCTACAGAACCGGGAAATCAGGGAAAAGTCAGGAAATTTCGAAAAAATAGCAAAATTTCAGGGAAAAGTTATCAAATGAAAAAAAGAAAAAAAAAGAAAAGGTTTTGCCTTGCAAATCTGAGTAATTTTCGCCAAAAAGGCAATATTTCGGCTAATAAAGAATAAGAAAAAAATCAGGCATTTGCCGCCGTCATCTTTTCAACTGAAATTCAGCGATTTTTTTTCTGCTATTGTTTTTAATTTACTCCAAATTTCTGACGATAATGCCAGTTGTTATTACTGTTGATTATTATAGCCCTATTAAAATGCAATCCTGAAGTTCTTCTACTTATAGAAAATCTTTTATTTTGCATTTGATGCCTTTCATTACAAAAAAATGCAATCTTTTTGCATCTGCTGTTAGAATTGGAATTTTTCCGCTATTGATGTTTATTAAGCTTTGTTAAAAGGTAAATGGAATAAATTCCTTTTTATTTTTTGTAAAATTTTGATTTGAAATTTTTGAAACGAAATTCTGTGCTTGTTAGGAGTGTGAGCTCTCACATGTCGAAAAGTTAAATGCTGAATTCAGGTTTATTTTTATTTTTATGTCATTTACTTCTGCTTTTCTAATGCATATATATGCTACCAAAGCATACTTTTTGCAAAATTATTTATTAAATAATTACAAAATTTATCACTTTATGTTTAAATTTTGAATTTTCACAAAAATGTTTCAAAACCACAAAAGAAACGGACCTTTTTTTTTTAAAAAAAAAAGCTGGATTGACACCTGCACATCTTTATTAATAAGAATGTTAAATCTTAGAATCAGCTCTCTTTGTATAGATTAGGAGATCTGCTTATTACAGCCCATTAAATTCTTTTCTATATTTAATAGCATACGCAATTTTCATTAATTCCACAATACTGAGTTTTTAACACCATAAGTCTTTTTTTTTTTTTTTTTCAAAATTATCTAAATAAGATTTGGAAATTTGGTCCCTGCTATTATAAAAGTTAGAGGGATTTTAAGACTGTATTCAGAGCTAAGAAATATATAAAAGTAATGAAAATGACAAGCCCCCCCCCCCCTTTTTACTCTTAAAAAGCTCAGGCATCTTTTCATGAATTTACTCAAAATCACTCTTAAATATATTTTGAACTGTATTATGCTGCTTTACTTGTGTTTTAAATTTAAATTAGTTAAGAATATTAACAACAATTGCATTGAAAAGTGTAAAATCTTAATTTTTTATTGCGCTCCTGAATTCCCCTTGATCAGAAACCTCCTGCATTGTAATTCTAGCAGGTTGGCACGTCTGGAAGTGCCCCCACTAGTCAGAGCTATATAATTGCTAAACGTCTCACCAGTGACCCATTGTTACCGGCAAAATTAGCATTTTTTTATTCAGTGGCTCAGGAGTTTGAAATTTTTTTTAACAGTATATCAAGATGACATGCCCCTTGTTCCATTTCTTCATGAAGATTTATCCAGTCTTGTATTAAGAATTTTAAGGCGATACATTGTCAAAGAAGTACTGATGGAAGGGAGTATTTTGAATGTGGACTTTCAATATGCGAAAACTTTTCTTCCTTTTAAAAAAGTAGATGTTGGAATTTCGGCATTATGCCACATAAAGAAAGCTAAAGCTTCTGAAGGGCAGGTGAGCATTTTTTTTAAAGATTGTCGAAAGTTTTTGATAGTGTGTGTTAAGAAGCTATAAGAGTCCCATTGAAATATGCTCAAAGAAAAGCAGTTTCAGGTTTTAATCCTATTATTTCTATAAATGAAGCATTGTTTGATAAGAGACTCACAAAATTTTATGCGAAAACAAGTGGCTGAATTCAATTGTAGCAGATAGAGCAAAAAACCAACTGAAAGAAATCTGTTCAAAACCTTCTAATGTGGCAAAACTGAAAATGTATAACAAAGCAGAAAGACTTGATGCATTTTGGTATGATATGCTATCAAGCCAAACAAGACCTTGCAATGATGCATTATCATTAAAAGGGCAGATTTGTTTTTCTTCATTTTTAATAACAGCTGAAAACATTTATAATGCTATATTTAATATAAACATACTATAGTTTTCAAGTGGGGGCAAAGGGAAAAGTCTTATCATTAGTAACGTAAATCAGGGAAATTCGGTGAGCTTGATCAGGGAAATCAGGGAAAAGTCAGGGAATTTCTTTTTCAACTCCTGTAGACACCCTGTTATATTTCTCAAACTGGGCATTGTTCCCCCTAAATGACGGGTCTGTACCACAGCTCGAAAATTATATTGCCCTACCATGCATGTAAAAAATCTGATCAGGCATCTTCTACCCTTACGTGCCCTGCAGGGCATGTAAAAATTTTGTTCGGGCATGTATTTTTTAGACAAACATGCCCAGAAGGACATTTTTCGAGCCCTGGTCTCTACACATTATTTTATTAAATCATTCGTCTATGCTAACCCCTATTTGCAAGAAAATACTGTTGCCACCTTCATGAAAACCTGCATTACATTTTTTCAAATTAATTTCAATCTTTAATGTTCTTGAAAAGTATTTTTAATTTTTTCGAAATTAAAAATCATATCTGTGTTTTTGAAGATTTGTCCTCTTAAAAGCATTTTTATTGCTAAAATTCTACGTCTGATTTAATTGCACGTTTTCGCATTCATCGTTAGTAGGTTAGCACAGTGCAGCCATTTTGCTTTTATGCGATAAAACAAAAACCATTATCCAATCAATTTCACTAAATTTTTTTCGAGCAAAAATTTAAAAGTGTCTAGAAAAAAAGGGAGTAAAAGTACATTGGAGAGTTATTAAAATCAATTCTTTAGCACTAAAACTCTTTTATAAAACTTAAAGCCTCTTCTTACAAACCCTGTAATAAATTACCAGTTATCTCGGATCAAAACTTACTCCATATTTATTTAATTCTTTATTTAGGTATTTAATTTTACTTGTGTTAATTTTTGTTTAATAAATCTAAGCAGTTTCGTTCAAAGACAATTGGTGCAGTTTCACGTGGTTCTTTCATTTTATTCGATAGCTAGATCACTATTTGAACATGACATTTCCAAATTGCAAATTAGTTTTGCGAAACTAATTGGCTTTGTAAATCGAAGCAAAGTATATTAATTCAAGCATTTTCATTTTGTGTATTAGATACATCCTCAACATTTCTTTGAAAAAGTGTTTTATATTTCAATTTGCACATACATGATAAATGTCAAACTTTTTGGATTTTCTCTAGAATAAATATTCGAGGACTCAATAAATAATTAGCTTCTTATTTCAAAAAAAAAAAAAAAAAAACCGCTGTTTTCAGTAACTTTGAATTTAAAGTAAGAGAAGGTATTTTGTCTCAAAACAAAACTGAAAAATTAAATCTTATTATTCTAATGTTTTTTTTTTTTTTTTGATACTTAATTTATAATTATAATAATTACTAGGCAAAACACAATACGTCTAGATATATTCCATTGATTTATCATGATTCGTAAGGGAAAGGAATAATTACAATACTTGTTACTGATTTTTTTAATTTGCTAAAGGCTTTGCGCAATTTACAGAAGGTCGTTTTTTTAGAAGCCCATGGTTAAATTTTGATATCTATTTCTTTTCACCGTTCCCAACGCTTTACAATGAAATGTTCTTAAATTAAAGACCTGTCATGCCTTCAACCATTTCATTGTTTGAAAATTAAAAAGAGATTACGCAGACGATATGCGAAATCACGCAAATGCAAATTTCGTGCGCTTCCCTTCGGAAATCATTACACGCGTGTGTTTTGCTTCTTTTAACCATTTAGGTAATCTACGTGCTTGTGTTCGGCATTGAAATGAACCAGCCCCTAGAGGGCTCGAATTCCAATCCGGTTGTTCTCATTGTGTTCCTCAGCCTCACATAAATCACTGCCGGCGGGTGCGAAAGATCATTTTATGGAGCACGTCAGGGCCGCCATTTTATGATGGATTCCTTTGCTCCTTCCGAAAGGTTCATAAGAATGCGTGGGTTTGTTTTGGAACTGACGCGTTCTGAACACACATTATATTGCATGTTTATTTTTCAACTTCCTTATCGTTTGGTATATTCATTGTCAGTGAATTTTTTTATTCCAATTTTTAATTTCGAGCGTTTTATTAGGGAGAGAGCGGTGTAATAAGGAGACTTACGTGGTAGCGTAGGACAAACAATTGAATCGGCGAGTGCAAAAACAGTACTAGTCCAAAATTGGCCACTTTTAGATAACTGACAAAATTAACACTAAAAACACAGATTTACACGTTGTAATGAGGAACAGCATGATTGTGATGACCTCTCACGATATAGCAGGTGTTAAATGAGTGGAAAAACAGTAAACTGATACTGTTTTTTTTTTCACTAGCATCCTTTTATCAGGCAAATTTCTGACCAATAGCAGTGGAAAAGACAATAATAGATCTCATGTCATTAAAGACGAGTATCCTGTCACAATCGACAAATTTAGTCCTTTATAACTAACATTTCGCACTACTCGTCTAAAACCGTAATGCGAACTGTTTACAAAGTGGTTTGAATGTCAAGTCTATGCATAACTTGTTTGTTGAAAAATACCCTGATTTTAAAAATATACTATTAAATATGAGTATTACTTGAAATAATTTAACAAAAATTATAGTTGAAAATTTGGAAGGCCTCAAGTGGACGTTTGACGAATTGTGAGCATTTAGGAGCTAGAAGCAAGGACAAAAATTTAAATGATGCTGCAAAAAGGGTCGCTGCAGCTCAGCTTATTTTGTACTTATGGAATTTATAAGTTTTCCACATGTAGGAGTCTCCATCCAACATTGATTTACTTTTTTTCTACAGATTTGTTTAATATCAAGGATGTAAAAGGGTTTTCATAAATGTATATTAATACATTAATTGCGTATGAAAAGATAATCGCATGCTTTCTATAGTGTAGTCTCATATTTATCACTGAAAAGTTAATTAAGTGAGCTTGGGTGGAAAAAGAGTAAATGTCCAGCAATAATAAATATTTTGTTTAAGCTTTTTCACAAATGTTACAAACAATTTATGCATATAAGGACGTTCTTATGGGTCACGCTAACAATTTTAAAAAGATTCCATTATCGTAAAGTCGACTGTTTTGTTATATTTGAAAACAAAAGTTGTTTTTGCAAGTATCTCAGAACGAGTTTTTTGGACTAGTACTGTTTTTCCACTCACCGATTCAATTAAGTTATGAACTTCTTTTAGAGAGCTCAAAATAAAAAGTGTCTTGTCGAAAGAATGGAGAAAATGTAATTCTAAGAATTCTAGTCATTGTAATTTCTTTTTGAATTGAAATAAATGAATAAATTTATTAATTAATACTCAGTCTCTTTTTCCCCGTAAGGGTTAATGTTAACAAGAGACAGTCCTATTATAAATAATTCTCTATCACATTAGGATTTTATGTTGCAGACACGTTAGTTACTGTCTTCAATTCCAAGTAAATAGTGATTTCTTTTTTCAGTTTTCATATGCTTAAAATTTGTTTTTGAGACAAGAACTTCAATAATTGTTTGAGTTATAAAAATCAACAAAACTGATGAAAAATCTTGGTTCACTAAAACAAATTGCAAACTTAGTGAATTTGATCTATTTTCGTTTCTTAAGAACACAGATTAGGAGTAACAGGTAGATTGCTTATCTACTTAGAAAATTCCTCTCCCAGAGAAGCTCCACCTGTTAGCGCTTGGCGGGCACGTGTTTAATCCATTCGAGACCGATTGCACACCGTGTGTGCAATAACAATAATGTACATTTATCAGTTATTCTGAGTAAACTAGTCGTCGAAATAAGATTTTTCTTGAACTAATGAAATCTATAAAGTACAGGAAAGTTGTACGGTGTGCAATGATCTTATTTATGTGAATTCACTTATGAATTGGGTGATTTCCATAGTAAACATGTTTTTTTTTGTGAAAAATGTTTCGCTCCTAGGGGCCGTGTTCGAAAAAAATCGTCGTCTAGAATGGGTTAACGAACTTAGTACATTTCTCAGTGCTTGGCACTATTAATGAATGAACTATTTATGCGCTGTTTATAAAGAATTAGTGATGGGGCGGGGAACCGTTAGTTCGTTGGGTCTTTAAAAGAATAAATGAATTGCTCAGTTAATTTTGATATGATTTTTATTTCCTTAAATAGATATGATAAAATAATGTGTGTAATATTCTAGTCAATGTAGCCATAATTATTAAAATTCAGGAGGAAAATTTGTAATTTCGAAGAAGAGGAAATTGGAAGCGCAGAAATGTGGCATGGATTGGAAAGTTTAATTCAAGTATTTAGCCATAGGATCTCCCAAAAGCTGTTACCCCAGTCGCCCCTTGAAAGCTTTCGACATGATGATATGAAATTTATGGGAAAATAAATAATTAGTGAATGTAAGTTACCAAGGAAATGGAATATCCTTGTCTACCTAGCTAACTAAATAAACCTTTTTAAAAACTTTTATTGAAATAAAAAAGACCTATTTATTTCTCAACCAGAACTACCCGCACGGCGTTGTCCGTGACATGATTCTTTGCAAATAATGTGTCAAAGTGGCACAGTTATAAAATTAAAAAGAAAACTAGGTTACCCTTTCACTGACCAATAACTTCTACTTCATCTTAAAATATAAATTATCCAAATATTATTGAATAGCACAACCCTCGCAAGAAGCTCTGTTTTCATTCCCTTTTAAAAAGAGGGAGGAGGGCATTGATCTCAAGATCAAGAATTTTTGCTGCCCACATTTTTCTAATAAATCGTGAATTTCCATTGCTTATCTACGTCTTCGAGCAACTTGTGCCACCTCCTCACAACAAAATGATCATACGGAAATATGTTGTAAATACAGCTGAAAGATATCACATTAGCCAACATGTAACCCTGAAGAAAACTTGTTGCTCTTCCTGATATGGATGCTGTTCCTGTGCTTTGCTCTACCCAGTCATTTGGGTGAAGCCATCTGTCTGATCGTTGAGATTAATCCTGCATGATGTTTTGGTTTGAGCAAAATTTTTCTCCAAAGTGGCCGAAGTAAAGATCCCAAAGATTAGAAGAGTAACGCTTTTGGTAAATCGGTACTCGTCCACAGCGATACAGAATCTCTGAACGAAGATTTTTATCTCTTATGTTGTATAAGTTTCATGGTAGTATAAGCCTGATATGGTTAACACTGGGGCGCAACGACTTTTAATCCCCCAGGGTCCTTGGTTTTAAGTCATATTGCCAATCCTAGTATGGTAACACAAGCCATATTGCCACTTCTGGTACTGTAATTCAGACAAGAACATTAGACTAATGTGTTAGAACTGCAAACATATGGACTGGTTTAAGAAAAATAGAATATTAAGGGGCCGTTCATAAATGATGTCACGCTTTTTTCCCATATATTTGACCCCCTGCCCCTCACAATATGTCACACTTCAGTGGACCCCAATCCCCTTTGTCACATGCCACACTATGTTGCATAATGCATGATGTCACACTTCTTTTTACCCCCTACCGCCCTTGTCACATTTTGTCACAATTTCACGAACCCCCCTTCCCCCGTCGAAGCGTGACATCATTTATGAATGATCCCTAAGCAAATATACTATAATAATTCATTTGTTGTGTCAGCCCAGAATCCATCAGCCCCCCAGAAGGCTATATAAAAAGATCGATTTTTTTTTCTAACCAGTTTTGGTTGTGATAATGATTAGTGTGATTACTAAATACTACAATAATCCGTGACTCTTGTTTATGAATTCTATTTTGATTTCAGGGGCAAGTTTGCGACTGTTCGCCGCTGCAAGCACAAAGAGTCTGGAATCGAATATGCCGCCAAGTATATGCGAAAACGCCGAAGAGCTTCCGACGTGCGGCATGAAATTTTGCACGAAGCTCACGTCCTGGAATTGAGCATCCAGCATCCACACATCGTACAACTGCACGAAGTATATGAAACGCCTTCTGAAATTATTCTTGTCCTTGAATTGTAAGTATTATGTTTCGGGTTTGTTTCAGAAAGAAAAAAAAAAGAATATATTTGTAACAGATAAGTGTTTTGCGAACAAATTTTACTTGTGGGAAAATATATTTCGTTCTTTGTTAGCAGCATTAACACATTGGAACTCAAAGATAAACGGATTTGAGGGGGGGGGGGGGGGCACGTGCTGGTGGCCCCAAAGAAAAGAATTCAAATTATCCATATTTATTTTTCTGTTCTTTAAAGCAGATAAATTGTTTCTAAGGGTTAATTAAAAATTATATATATGTATATTATATATATATATATATATAATTTTAAAAAACATAACTCTTTGAGAACTCTATATTATGAAGAAAAAAAAATCCGAGGAAGAACAAACTTGATACTCCCTGGTTTGAAGAGTTGAACGTAAAAAATTGTGTTCGTCCATCGAGGACAATTAAAACACAGTGTAATATATCTCTGGGGAGGCGTTACAACAATAAAATAGGTCAACATTAAGACAAATTTTTGAAAACAGCAGCACCATGTCGACATAGTGCAGTCTACCTCGGAGGTATGAGTCTCTAAGATAAAATGAATGTCAGTATTAAGAAATAAAAATCACAAAAAGAAAAGAATGCTATTCTTACTTGCATTCGTATATTATTTTGAATAACGCCGTTAATAATCAATTTTTTGCGGTTACGACTTAATTATAGTTTGTAATAATTCACATTTATAAGATTCAAATATAAAAGATTTGGTAGAAATACCGTTCCCCCCCCCCCTTTTTTTTTTGGTTTTGAAGGATAGGTCCCTATATCAAAAGTTCCACATCTAGCTACCGAAAATATAGGAAACTAGCTGATTCATCGCAGAACATCTGTAAGTCAAGCAATCAAACTTCGCTGAAAAATTAATCATTTTTTAAGATCGTAAAAAACGCTGTAAAATTCGAAAGGCTTAAGAAAAGATCGCTAGGTATAAACATGAGAATGATCGCTCGATATACACAAAGGTGTTGCCACTCCGAAGAATCGGAAATTAAAATTGAGGTATGAGTAGAAATACTTTTTGAGAAATAGAAATAAATGCGTTAAAGTCCGTAACTTAAGATAATAAATACAAATATTGTGTTAATTTTCTGTGCTAATCATTAAACAAAATTTTAAATATCGTTTTGCCATAGTTTGTTTTTTGCATGATGTCAGTATCGTATTGTACCGCAAAATTTAATCGTAACTGG
Organism: Octonoba sinensis; assembly: GCA_038502835.1. Taxonomy (NCBI): domain Eukaryota; kingdom Metazoa; phylum Arthropoda; class Arachnida; order Araneae; family Uloboridae; genus Octonoba; species Octonoba sinensis. The sequence continues at coordinate 72,531,656 of CM076604.1, forward strand.
TCCACGCCAAGTGAAATATATATATATATATATATATACATATATATATATATATATTTATACAGTGAAACCTGTTGAAGTTGACCACTTGTGGTGCAACGCTTTGATTGTCAACTTAGACATGTGGTGAACTTATAGAGGGTGAGGTAGAGAGTGAAGGGCTAATTCCGTTCCTGATAAAAGTGGTCACCTTAGACAGGTGGTCAACTTACAAAGGTGGTCAACTTTACAGGTTTTACTGTATACAGTGATCTCTCGTTTTTCGCCGTTAATGGGGACCAGAACCTTCCGCGAAAGCTGAAAAACCGCGAAGTAGGATTTGCCCCTAGGAAAGACAAAAATGACAACAATATACGGATTTACTTAAACGGGTCTAATTAATAAGGTTAATTACAAAACCTTATAATACAATAGTAAACATTAATCAACATTGCTTTCTGAGAGAGGCGAAGAGTCTTGTGTTGGTGGGAGCTTTTGAGAGCCCGTGGTATGTACTCTGAGTCAACTCATCTCTTCGTTTGACGTGCATAGATCCTTCTCTCTCGCGCATCAACATGAAACAACGCTCCTTTCCACAATGTGGCTGCCGACATGGTTGTATTTTTTCATTTTCATTTTTTGATGAATATTTTGGAAAAACCCGCAAAGCACTGAAGCCGCAAAACATGAAGCGCGAAGTGGCGAGGGAACACAGCATAGATTCTTGTAATTGTTTCGCCTGTAAACTTTTAAAATAATGCGGTATATTTTGCACCGAATGTAAAAAAAAGTATTGCTTGTTTCATTTCATGTTATTTTTTGCCAGGGTTCCCGGTGGCGAATTGCAACGAGTGCTAGACGACGAGGAAGTTGTGCCAGAGAAAGAAGCCGCCCGTCTCTTGAGACAGATCCTGTCGGGAGTCTGTTTCTTGCACGAACACAAAATAGCACATCTCGATCTCAAGGTGAGAATTAATTAGTAATTAAACACTCTCCTGTTCTGGCATGCATTCACACTCATTGCGACGGAAGATTCATCTGTTCCGTTTCAAGGAACAGATCATAGCGCAGTCAAGAAATCGCGGCCCTCTGGGTGAAAGTTACTTTTATTGATGTAATTAAAAATGCCAATTTGTCAAGGCGAAGGCGCGATTAATGAATGAATCGCGCTGAAAGCCTACGATGGACGTTTCTTTGCTGTCGCATGAGTGTGAATGAATGCAGCTTTTGGGCTTAGCTATGTTTACAATCTTGTAGTTCAAATGATACTCGAACTGCAACTCAGCTGGCACAAAGTTTGATAATTTATCTGATGAAAACAGAATCATCTTGAAGTTTTTTTAAAAAATAACTACGTTTTATGGAGCGACGCTACGTTTTCATTAACCAATCAGATAACCACACCTATCGTATTTGTAAGATACGATAAAACAATTAGATTAACGGTGTGAAAGGACACAGCTCACCCTCTCATTTGTCTTTTTTTTTTTTTTTTCCATATTAAATTCTAACTTTTATGCAAAAAATAAAGCAATTGCCTGAAATGTTAATTTTGTAAAATTTAAAGGTTTGATGTTTTAGTTTTGAGAGATGTAAAACTTATCCCGTGTGTAAAGCATAGCGCAATTAAATAGTTTCCTAACTTGGCGGTTAGTGGTTGTTCATGTCCCGTAGTGGACCAGTCGGAAGAAGCTCTGTTCCCGCAGAACACCGAAAGTGAAGCAACATCGACTTAGGTCAGTGTTTGGGAGGGTGACAACCGATCGTGGCTGGTTCCTCTAGGGTCGTGTACGCTAAAAGGGCCTGGCGCACGTTAAATAGCTCGTGGCTCGAATGTCCTCCAAGTGAAACGATACCTCTGGGGTGCCAATCCCACGTGATGGTCCCTCACCTGGGAGCTGGTTCAGAAAAAAAAAATTTAAGAGACTTTTCAAAGGGGCGGAAGTCGGACTCCTGCCTATAAGGGCCCCGTTAGACTCAGGAGCAGCGTACCCATTCTTCCTCGCCACGCGCGGGGACACAACAATAACAAGTGGTTGTTCATACTATGTGTTCCGGAAAAAAATCTGTTCTGTGCACCACACGACTTCCTTGCGTGTACTCATATTCGCGTTAAAAATTATATATTTTTAAATTCATTAATTTCTGTGCGTGTAAAAGGCGTATGAACACCTTTGGAAAAAAAAAAAAACTGGACATAATTGATTCACGTGTGCTTAAAACGGAAATTGAGGATGAAAATTGAGTGGAAATATTTACGCGAATACAATACTTCGTTTATTTCGCACAATGAACTGAAAAATAAAACTGCTGAAGAGATACGTACTTCTCAACTCGTCCGAGTTTCTGGATGCCTTCCCGTAAATAAACCCTTGGATGTGTGTGCTAAAGTTGGCACTCTATCAGTTGCACTTTATTTATCTGTGTTTTGTTCGGTGCTATTATTTCCCCTTTTTTAAATTTCATAATGTTTTCCTTACTTATAAGACGCATCCTTACATTCTATCTTGAAACCGTAGAAATAAAAAGGGCTACAATATTTTCAACTTTCGAGCTTATTTTTTGTAGTTGAATGCTATAGGACACCAGCGTAACCATAATTTTCTATTTATTATTTTGAAGATATGTTAATTTTTTCCCTTAATTGAAAATGTATTTTCTGAGAATCACCTGCACTCATTAAAGTAGTTTTTTTCTAGCTACATTAATAAGAAAACTTAAACATTTATACCAAATTTTTATTTTTTGTATAAAAAATTAAATTAGTGCAACACGTTGAAAAACTCATTATTAAAATAATAATTTAATCAAACCAAGAATACTGAATTATGTAGAAATAAAATGTAAATAATTTATGTATAAATAGGCAAAGACAAAACAGTTAAGTATCCTTTTCTCCTCTGTTTGTCAATTAATATTCTTACTTTTTTGTTAAACGTAGTAGCTGTTGATGAGTTTTAGTGTTATCAATAAAACTTTTTTGCAAATAGCTGATTCCCCCCCCCCCCCCCCTACTTTCGATGTAGATCCGAAGCTCTATTTTTAGAATTCCAGGGATCGCTCCAGAGGAAATTCGGGTCTTTTCGGACCCCCTTCACAAAATTCCAATCAATCAAAACGGACCCTTCACACAATTCTAAGCTTCCAAATCGGACTTTTCACACCATTATTTATTATAAAAGAAGCAAATAATAATAAAATTTTAAATCACTGTGATGTTTAAATTTTCAATTTTCGCAAAAATCTCTTTAAAATTCACAAAAAGCGGACCCTGTAAAAAATCCTGGATCGACCTTTCAAGTCTTTATCCGTCATATTTTCATACTACTCCTTAAATTTACAATCTACGAGATTTGTACAGAACTTAATACATTCCTTACTATTTATAATCCAAAGAAAAAGAAATGTCGAGAGCAAAGCAAAAGAAAATGTAATCGATTGAATGAATGTAAAGCAAAATCATACTAATCTTAAGGTGTCGGTTAATCCATTTTCAAAAAATATATAGGGTCAGTTGGGGTAATTGTAAACATGGGGTAATTGTAAACAAGCTTCATAACTACACTTGTGGTGGTTTTGAAAACTTTACTGCTGGTGTGTGATGAATTGGCAACATAGGGAAGACACTGAAAGAGTTTTGTAAGTTTCGAAATATTTGTGGAGGCGTCACCATTGTTCGAAAATGACGCAGTGAAAAAAGTTGTTTAACAAAACTTAGTGATCTTACATTTTCGTCTCCATCTCATTTACAAAAGCGCGATGTAAGTGGTTTCAACTAGGGATGTAACGAATAGTGATTTGGCCGAATACCGAATATTCGGCCGTTTCTTCCAGGCCAAATACCGAATATTTGGCCATTTCTTCTAGGCCGAAGCCGAATATTCGGCTAATGTCTTAGGCCGAATACCGAATATTCAGCAGCCGAATATTAAAATTTCTAGAAAATCATTGTAATAGAAATAATTTGTCAAATTTAAAAGTATACACAAAGGCCAAAATATACACAAAGGTCATCTGCAAAAGCGATGTAAGTGATGGTTTCAATCATTTTTATTTGTCATATGGAATGTTGCTAAAAGTATTTAGTCATGAATTTCGTCCTTCCTGTTATTTTTCATGTGCAAGTCAGGTGTTTACAATTACCCCATATATTTCGTACTCTGGGGTATATTTCGTACACTTGAATTTATCCTATTTCCAATAGTTTGGGGGGACAATAAATATTATATTTTGATGCAAATTACGCTTTTGTGTCTATTTAACACAACTGTTGTTGTTGTTGCTAATGCCACCTTTAAATCCAGGCCCCCCTTGCAAGGAGACCATGAATTAAGAAAACTCCTACTGATTATTAATGAGCTCCGCTAGAATGAAGTACACTTGGCTCAGAGGGGCTTAATGATTTTGAACCATCTCCCAGATGAGAGATCGTCACCTAGGTTGGTCCCTAAGCGGAAATTATTTCTAACTTGGTTTACATTTGAAGCGACGATGTATTTTATGTGCACAGCTCCCTTTAGCGTACTCGGTCTCAGAATAATCAGTCGCGGGAGGTGGTCACCCTCCCAAGCGTTGACACCGGCCAGTTGTGCTTCACTTTCGGTGTTCTGTGGGATCCAAGCTTAACCGACTGATCCACGGCGGGTCAAATTTTACATAATTTTGTCGCATTACTTTATTTTTTGCAAGATATTTCTCGTTAAATGATCTCAGCCGACTCATAACATAACTCAGAGGACCACAGACGGCCTGTTGGCCGCAGATTGGGAGCCTTTGCTCCGGAACTTCTTAAGCCCTCAAGCACACTGTGTATGAAACAATTTTCTATTTGCATCAGCCTTATTCGAAAATAAATCACTGTTTACAATTACCCCAGATCTCTGGGGTAGTTGTAAACACACTGGGGTAATTGTAAACACGAGCTCATTCGCTAACAAATAGTCATAAAATCAAAATTTTTGCACACATTTACTCACACGAAGTACAATAGTGGCTACAATGCTCGCAATTTTATCTCTGAATTCATTCAAGAGGTAGGAAAGGATCAGGAAAGGATCAAAAGTTAAAACATTGAAAAAGCGTTTACAATTACCCCAACTGACCCTACATATAAGTCAGTCAGATTCTTAGTCCAGTACAATGTCAAACAAAATAACATACAATTTGAAGCTTACAATGTCAAATGTAATATAAAGTGCGATGATAAGTGTGGTGACGCGTTATTACTGTTCGAATCAACGCTTCATTCGTTTGTTGATTTGCATTTGCGTTTCGAACTCTTGATCAAATTGAAAGTGAGTGTTTGTGTTTCTAGTGGTCAATCAGTCGCACTGAGGAGAGATTATCGCTAATTGAAATATTTAAACAAAACAAACCGTTGTCGAACAGAAAAACCTAAATATCTAAAAGCTGTTTAAACGTTCGAAACTGAACTTGAAAAATTTAATGAATTACGGTCGAATTTGGACCTCTAGGCCAAATCTAGTAATTAACAATGATGCTAATATTATTGATTAGAATAATGATGAAGAATGAGTTTTTAAAGTAATGCAAAATCGAGGCAAGTATAATGCAATACGCAAACAGACATTCTGTAAGGAGTGCTAGTTTTTTTAAAAAAAAAGCATCTCTAGTCGACACGTATTTAAGTGAATCCGACTCCTTTACCCCAAAATCAGCCAGATTCCGACTATTTATAGCCCTAAAAGCCCGCTCTTTGCCGCGCCAGTTAATTTAATTTTTTAAAAAACAGTTATGCGAGTCTCATAGATCCCCTGTTTGACACGTTGAGGACGTTGTGTACCACCGGTACTCACATGCGAATAGTTTATCTGGCGGCGTGTACCACTGGTGGCTCACACACGAATGGTTAATCTGGCGGCGTGTATCACTGGTGGCTCACACGAATGGTTAATCTGGCGGCGTGTACCACTGGTGGCTGGTGGCTCACACACGAATGGTTAATCTCGCTGCGTGTACCACTGGTGTCTCACACACGAATGATTAATCTGGCGGCGTGTACCATCACTAACTTTTTTACTGAAAGATTGAAAAGCGTAATTTTACAGGTAGCAAAACTCTGCGCCGTCTTCAATGTGTTAAACATTTTTTTTTCGATGTGTCTAATTCAAACGAAATATACTGCTCACCCCATGAAGTTTTTAGCGATACATGTATTCATTTCAGATTATTTCAAGCACAATTTAATCGTTGTTATTAACGTGCAGTCAAGCATAATGGAAATGTGAAGCGTTCTCTGGAAAAGTTCTTCCCCGTTACAATGGGACAAACAAACCGCGCACGATTTCATCATAGCGTGACGAAACGCTTTCCAAGGCTTGAATTACAATGAAAATCACCGCATCACTTTCAATTCATATTCACGTTATATAACTTTCTCTATGATGAAGGGAAAAGATATGTGCTTAAGTTTGCGTTCAACTTGAATTCTGTTAGGTAGTTTGGAAAAACATTAGTAGAAACATCCATTTGCTTTCACCGCTGTATTTGGTTTCATTATTACCCCTAAGGGACACTTCTAATTCAGAAATATATAAGGATTTTCTAAATGATGATAATGATGATGAAAAATGTCTATGCAAGGGACAGGCCCGACTTGCAAGTTTTCATGCTTAGGGCATTTTCTATTTTTCCGCCCCCCTTTGACTTTATATGTCTGTCTGTTACGTTCAATTTGCTATTATTAAGAATAACCTATTATGAAGAATTTGCAGCGTTAAGCTATAAGCAATTATTCTCTGCAGGTATAAGAGTATTGTTTTATATTTTCTATGAGTTGCGTAACCAATCGATATTCACGCATATAAATGCAAAATTTCTCTTAAAGATTCTTCTTGAGCTATTTTTCCGTTCTAGAATCAAATGTATTTATAGTGTTTATCAATTAATGTTAAAACATTAGAATGTCACTATTGTACCCCACTCTAGTGGCACACACCTCTTGTTTAACGATGGTTAAAAAATTTATACCTTCTTTTCGTTTTGCATTTATAACATCGATCATTCCCTCTGCCTACAACTTTTCTCGAGGAAACGATTGAGCACTTTTAGAAATGGCCCTTTTCCCGTTTAATGTGCTAAAGTTTGAGGTGGTGGTATAATGTAGCTCAACACTATGTGTGACATCTCGGGTCATGTCATCGAAATTTGCTTGGAGTGAAAGTCGTTGAGAGAGGGAGCAACGACACCATCTCTTCTGTGAGAGCCATTACATATTCAGGCGAAGTACACGAAACGTATGTGTTCCAACAAAAGAGGGTTGTTCTTCCGTAATCTTTGCGTTTGAGCAAGAGGAAGTTAAGCCTAAAAACAAATGGTCTGGTACTTACAAGAGAATGGAAAGGGTCAAGCGGTCAAGTGGGACCGACTCAGACGCGGACAATGCAAGTAGATGTAAAAAAAGTAGTAAGTTTTTATTGCAGGAAATCAAAACGAGATAAAGGGTTTTTGGAAGTGGCAGGACCCGGATGTGTTCGGGAAGTGACGTTCGATTTCCAGGTTTGCCTTCTGATATCAAAGGTGTGCTTGTTTTATTTCATGCACAGATAAGAGAGAAAGAAAAAGACTAAATTCGTTTTGGGGCGAACTATTAGAATAAATAGAAACATAAACGAAATAAATGATTTTCATCATTTCTGTGCCATTTGTAAGCAATGGTGAATTCCGGATCGGGTTATCCAATGGCTTCTGCAATCCCGTTGGCCCCCCCCCCCCCCCCTGCCGGTGCGCCCCTGTTACCGAGCATTCGTCTAGTTTTTAAGTGTTTGAAAAATTATGGTAGATATCCATTATAAAATTCCAACCCAAAACTTTCGACTTGAGCGATGAATAATTGTATTAAATTGTGTTTCAACAAGTTATACCTTATTTGGTTCAAAATTACCCGCAGGAGGTTGAACTGCATTGCACGAAATATAAAAAATGAAGTAGTTGCCGATCATAAAATTAGACACGATTTCAAAAATGATATATTTTGTTTTACATTTACCCATCATAAATGGGATCCCCAAACTTGCTATTAAATGGTAGCCAAACTTGTTATCTCATTTTCTTCCGACCGCGCAATCATTCGAGATTGTAGACAAACTGTCCTGGAGGACCTTTTACCACGAGTTCAACTAGCGTTATTTACTTACGTGGAGAACATACCTTTTAATTTCGCTGCTCACAAACACTAAGCTGTTTTGTTAGCCGACTAATTTTATGTATGGGAGTGGTGGGGGTGATGTTTAAAGCTATATGTGGAGCAAACTTACTTAATAAAATTGAAAATGATGCCTGGATGTAAAAGAACAAACACATTGAAATGCAAGTACGGGAACGTATTAAAAAAAAGCTAAAATAAAATTAGCTTTGCAAATATAATATTTTTAAATTTAAAATGATAAAAAATAAAATGAAAACGTATAAATACTATTAAATATTTCAAGAACTTGACGTCTGAAAAGCCATTAAGATGTTTTAGATTAGAAACGTAAGTATTTTTTTGTTGATGCTACCTGCCTGCCATTTTTACTGTATCTCCAGGTGTTTTGCTTCTGATAATAATACCCTCTATATTTTTGACGTCTTCGTCAGTATTTGATGGCATCTTTTGGTGATACGTTTGTCTGATGAAGGATATGCCATCTAAAGACGTAACAATAATCCTCTGCGAGATTGTCAATTTTGAAACTTGTAGCTATTTGCTTACCACAGCCAAAAGTGTATTGACCGTTTCTTTTTTTTTTTTTTTTTGAAGTGGTATTAGCAATTTCCTTCATAATGTTCTTAATTTTAGTTTGATAAGTATTCAGGTAAACATAAGACAAACAAAAAGGACAATAAAAGGCGATATTTTGTTCATGTGAAAATACCCTTTGGAAATACTATTTTTGCTTCTTGAACAGATTTGAAGGTAGCGCCGCAGATTGCTATCGTCAACTCTAAATCACGGATCCTCTAAATATTGCATGAAACACTTGTATGTACCAAGTTGTAAGTTTCTTTTAGAAGAGAGTAAGAAGTGCAAAACGTGGCTGTAATTGCTAAAATTTTAATCTGAAATCAATCAAAATAATTTTGAGTTTTTAAATATTTTTCTAAGTTTTGGAGTTAGACTTCGGGTTGACTAATGAGCTTTCTGCCAGCCGGAAATTTTTTTCAGATGGGAGAAGTAGTACGGCCAGATGCAAGTCCATGATGTGGATCGTGACTTCATGAATCATTTATTCACTTCTTTCATCTTCCTCCCGATGATTTATAATAACTCGTGACAAGCGGGACCTGCATTTCTTTGTTTCTTCGCATTATCACTCGTCGCTGCATTGTTTTGCTTTGAAAAACCACCGCGCCTGGAATTCCTTTTGTCCACTTTGTTGATGAACCTTGACCGCCTTCAGATATCGGCCCGATCAGTTGCAGAAAGAGGCAGTGTTTTGGAGATCCAGGGCAAACACTATCTCCAGCAGGTTGGACACGTACGTCCCTTCATGCAACAGTTTTTCTTTTCATCTGATTGTTAGATTGAATAATTTCGGTTTTTACTTTCAGTTTTTGTAGGTGATATGGAACATATTTGTTGGCTTATCATCGGCAACTGAAAAATAGCAGATCATCCGCTCTCATCATGACCGAATTACGATGTTTTCGTCAACAGTGATAACTTATTGTTATGTGACATGCGGGGTTTAATATGATTATGAGCAGAGTCCGACAAAAATGCAACAGTCTTAGGAGCCAAGGAAAATTTTTAGGAGCCAGCTATAATATTTTCATTTGCGAAGTAGTCGCCACCTGAAAAACTAGTCGCCCAGGCGACCTGACGCCTGGGATTTGTCGGACTCTGGTTATGAGGGGTTTCTTTGATCAAGGTTAATAGAATATAGAAAGAGAATAAGGTTTAGATTATTCTAAATCAAGAATAATCTTCTAATAAAGAATAAGGTTTAGTTTTACTGCACAAATCATTCAAGTAGGTAAATGCATACGTAAATAGTGGATTTTATTTGGAAGCTTCCAGGAAACGCAATGTTAGGAATTGTAGCTACTTCGAATTTTAAAATTGAATACGATCTCCAAAAATCCAAACGCTATGTATCAATTTGTATAGCTGTAAGATTTACCAAACAATCCTTTATGCAGTGCTTGTTTAACTGACGCTGTTGAATAAACTATGAGCTTTCTGAACCAACTTCCAGGTTGTCTTTTTGATTCAAGCTATTCAAATTTGCTATTGGGAATCCTTGCATGCTATAAATTAAATGCTTGAATTTTTCCTTTTCTTCCTTTACTTTTCTTTTTTCTTCTTTTTTTTCCCTTTGGAACACTTAGCAGAATTCTCTATCTCTTTTTTTTTGCTCTGGATTTTGGTGGTTTTAAAGATGAACAAAATAAATTCAAAATTCTAGCTTGAACCTTTAAGAAAAGAGAGCACGAGGTGCTTTCCCTTGCCATGGTGGACCAAGTCGGGGAAAAGGCTTCCTATTTTATACAAAAAGTTTTCTAGAATTTTTTTTTTTCAAGAAAATTACATCGATGAAATTATATAATCTGGCTTTGATGTCCAAAATGGTGAGTGCGTTGATTCCGAATTCCTACTTCTTAATGTATGGACTAATAATACCATGATAACCTTTCTTATCGTTGTTTTTTTTTTCATCATCTTTCAAATATCTTCATTTCTGTTTCAAGAAGAAAAAAAAGTCACAGTATGTAAAATAATAAGAGTAAATTGGACTAGATGAGCAGGTATTGCTAAAGTCCTCAGTTTCTGCTGCATATTACAAGAGCACGATGTTTCACCTTCCAGGCTACACCTACACGTACTGACAGTTAATTACTTTTTATTTTGATTCGAGAGTTTGTAATATTTCTCTTTTATTGCATTTAAAGTTCAGTAAGAGTTCTTACGTCTCGAATGAGAAAAACTTACGACTTTAATGGTTCGTTATCTTACTCTTTTGGGTTAAAACTGGAATTGGAAGAATATTGTTGTTGTCTAAGCCATGCTTACCTTAACTGAAAATTATGTTTGAGAACATTTTGTAAAATGCTGATCAAGTGCAAAATTTAACAGTACGTGGTTGGAGAAAATGGGAAAAGACAGACCGTTTTTCCTATTGTGAGTTTTCACAAGTTTTTGAAGCTCCAATTGCTAAAGCTCTTCAAGTAGGTCTGATTTTCAAGCCTGACGAGTTTTTGTGAATCTACGTGCTGTTTTCAGTCAAAACAGTAAGCATAATATTAAAACTGATGGATCTTAAACTTAAAAAATTGCACTTTATTTATAGCACAATTTGCATTTTAATGCTCATTTGTGCTATAAATAACGTGCAATTTTTTAAGTTTACTTGTGCACAAAGCTATTTTGAACTATCAACTTATAATATACAGTAGGCATGACTGTCGTGCTCTAATCTGACAACCTTGCGGCTGCCTCTCGCTTTGCGTGCATATCTGCCGGAACTGAACATGAAAGGGAGGGAACGAAAACTTCATTTTGGGCTATCACTTATTCACCCTCCTCTAAAATGCAATGTTTTTATTTCAGTTTTTGATTGGCAAGGACGTTGGAACTCTTGAATGTCCCTGAACTTGGCTTCCCTTCCTCTTTTTGTTTGTAAATTGGCATTCTTTTTTTTATGCCAATGTATTTGTTTTTCTCGTCGTTCCTTTTTTTTTTGTGATTTTATTTTTCATGATGCAAAAACAAAAATTATAAAATCGTCGTGATGCTGGATACAGTGATCCATCAATGTCTCACTAATTTCAAACGCTTTAAACTGCTGATTTATTTAGATTCCTCTTTTAACATTTACTCATATACGAAAATGTAGACGTCAGAATTAAAAGGCTTCCGATTTCCTTTACTACTTCGTTACTTTAAATCCCAAAATAGTAGTTAATCACTTACGATTTGGGATTATAAATCTACCCATGGTATTTATTATTTTAGTCAAGGGAAATGCCGTTTAGTTAGAACATTGTACGAAGGGTTTGATAAGATTTTAATTGCTGATTTTTTTCCCTTGAAAATAAACTTCATTAATGGAAAACTCAAAGCATCTATTTTACGATCATAGCTGAAGCGGGTTAAAATTTCCTGGAGTAAAAGACAATTTTTTATTCTATTATATCTATTTATTTATTTATTTATTTATTCAAAAAAAAAAAAAGAGAGAAAAAGACATGCACACTACAGACAAATCCATTTACAGTGATACATAAATAACATACAACAATAGAAAAAATAAGGGATTAAGATTTTAAAAACTCACGACATTTAGACTTAAAAACGGTAAGAGACATATCAAAAATGTCCAAACCCGCAGAAAACTCATTAAAAATTCTATAAAATTTATACAGGGAAAAATTACCAATATAATTATGTTTTACAATAGGAATAACAAACAAATTGTAATTTCTAAGACACCTAGTTGGTACATTAATGCTGATAGAGGCCAGGATATCATTACAGTCAATCACATTATTAATAACTTTATAAAAAAAGAGTAAACAACAAAGATCACGGCGAGATTTCAAACTTGGAATATGAAAACAATCACGAAGAAAGGAAGAAGAAATATTCCGTACATACTCTCGATTGGACTTGAAATATAAATAACGGATAAATCTGGATTGAACCTGCTCAAGGACTTTAATTTTATTAACATAGCATGGATCCCAAATAAGACTGCAATACTCTAAATTAGAGCGAACCAAACTAAAGTACAAGACCCTGAGTGCTCTTATATTAGTAAAATCTTTAGTACAGCGCTTAAGAAAACCCAATTTTTTATAAGTTTTGGAAACAATATCATTAATATGAATTGAAAACTCAAGTTTGACATCAAAAGTAACGCCCAAATCCTTTACAGTGTCAGAACGAAGTAAGGGAAGATTATTAATCCTATAAGGATAATTCAGAATGCCAGATATACGAGAATAACTAAGAACACAACATTTCTTGATGTTAACGGATAATTTATTGTCCAAACACCACTGGTAAAAATTATCAAGGTCATTTTGAAGAAAAGCAGCATCAGTAGAAGTACGAATTTGCTTAAAAAGTTTCAAATCATCAGCAAATAAAAGATGATCGGAAAAAGATAAAATAGAACACAAATCATTAATAAACAGAATAAAAAACAAAGGACCGAGATTCGACCCCTGAGGTACTCCAGAAGAATTAGTAAAGTCATTGGAAATAGCACTATTGAAATGCACATACAGCTTGCTATTATTTAAATAGGAAAAAATCCAATCAGTCAAATTAATATGAAAACCCAAAGCAATAAGTTTCCTAATCAAAATACCAAAATCAATAGAATCAAACGTCTTCGAAAAATCCGTGTAAATTACATCAAGTTGAGAACCATCCTCAAAAGAAGACACAATGTTATTAGTTAGAGAAAATAAGTTAGTAAGTGTCGACCTCCTAGGAACAAAACCATGCTGAGACAAAGAAATTACGTTTTTAACCTGAAAAAATATCTTATCGTACACAATAGTTTCCAGAAATTTCGAAAAAGGGCTCAAAATAGCAATAGGACGATAATTTTTATCGACCTATTGCTTGCGACCTATTGATTATCGAGTATCTTCCATATTTTCCGAGCATAGCTTTTTGTGCTTTATTCCAAAAAGAAAGACAGAAAACTGTTTTTTGATTTAAAAGTGAACTGAATTACATATTTTTGTTGAAAATCTTTTCTAAAGCTGCTTTTGCTTCCCATTATTTGTGTACTTGTGCACATCTGGAAGAAAGAAGAGGAGGAAAAAAAGATTTTGGTCATTCCGATTTTAATGGCTTTTGTGTGAATGCACAAGTGATTTTATCTGGTCACCTGAAATCTTCCGGGTAATCAAGATCTCATCAAAATCAAATCCCCTCTCCTCTCTTCGTACTTGTGATTTTTTACTAATGCAGTAAATCTTTAGTGTGAAAAACCCTTTTGTTGATTCGCAGTTCTGCTGTTCCGGCTCTTCGGAGTTATTATTTGATTCTTCTCCTCTGAATAACTCCAGAACTTTCATTTTTCCTCGCAAAACCATTTCGTTGAAGCTGTCTTTAATACTACTGAGAAGGGTGTCATGAATTTTCTCAAAAAGAGACCATGATTCATGTCGCGAAACGGGTTAAAAAGCACATCCTTACGTAAATTAAAGTACCATTACTTTATACCTTCGTTTCGGAATTTTTCAAGGCATTTCGAACCCTTTATAAATCGGGGAGGGGGGGGGGGGGTCTTGTAATTTTCTTGCCTTTTTGTGTAGAAAAAAACTTCATTTAATAATAAGCGTTAGTACTCTTACTTTTATCGGTCATATTTCGACCTCCAGGTTGAGAATGATGTTTTGTAATATAGTATTTTATTTTCCCAATATATATAGTACATCTATATATTTATTTATTTGTCGTTGTTTGTTCAAAACTAGTTTTAACACGCTGAGGACGGCGCATATTTTTGCTACCTGTAAAAACAAGCTTTTCAGTTTTTCAGTAAAAATGTTATTTTTAACCACATGAAGTTGTTTTCATCTAACAAAACTGTGTTATAATACTATATTTGATGTAAAAGCCGCCAGTGGTTCACGCCGCCAGATGAACCATCCGTGTGTGAGCCACCAGTAATACACCGCCGCCAGATATACCATTCGCATGTTCGCCACCGAGGTACGCGCTGTCCTCAACGTGTTAATACCGAAAAAAAATCATTCTCAAAATTTTAATTAAAAATATCGAAGCAATGAAGTACGACAAAGTTGCTGCTCGTGTGCCTCGAAAAAACTCTTGCACCATTGCGCCGCCTAGCTCCAGATCTTTGATTAAAATATAAATTAATGAAACCAAAGTTTTTCCCCTTGTAATAATTAGCTTTTCCCTAAAGTATTTCTTCTAGTACTACGCCCTTAATCGCATAAGCACGCGAAGTTTTTTGAGTGAAATTCCTGTTTTAAGCCTCTTCCCCCCTCTTATTCTGAAAAACTTTGGAGAAAGGGTAACGTGCACAAATTTGTGTTCTTGAAACTTAAATGTCAGAAGCAGGCTGTCTTCTGATTTCGTTAGTTCTGAAAATGAAGAAAAGCATTTAGCTCATCCTTCTACGATTAATGAAATTTCAAAATTCTTAAACGTTATCATTGATCTTTTGTGTCTCTTAGAAGCACAATCAATAACAATAATTACGTGCTGTGTATTTTTAGAAAAAGAAAGCGAAACAGCTCTGAAATCTGTGTCGAATCAGTCAACTTGGATTTTGTTGTTGAAAAAAATAAACTCGCAGTATTTTTTCACATGTTCATTTTAGTTTTAACATTTATTGTGATATTTATCGTTCTATTTTAATGAAGAAAAAAAAGCAAAGGGAAATATTCAAGTAACAAAACAAGTTATGGATCATTTATGGTGTCCTATATAAGCATAAAATCAATTAATGCATTATAAAAAAGTTTTCTGTCTTCCGGTGAAATCGAACACCCGCTTAATCAAATATTATAACGATAGAACAGTTGGTATTCGTTGAGTGGGGCGGAATGTATACGATTACATTCAAATACAATTTGCTTTTCTACTTTCCAAGTGATCTTGGGCCGCGTTACCTACTTTTTCAACTAGGCTATTGCGGTATCGTTTTGTTTCCTGGATTCTTTTTCTTCGGGTCATCAGCAATGTCTGTTCTCCTGGACAGTAAAAAAACTAATCTTTTCAGATATCCTACCTCTGACTGCGAAATAATAGAAAACGTCCCACAATGTCGAAAAAACAAAAGAAAAGAATTTAATGATTCAGGAAACTTTTGAAATAAAAACCTTAATCTCTTCAGACGATCACCCCTTTTTCTTCCAAATCTGATAGCCGTAGATCAAGAATCTTACATTGTACTTCCACTTCTTTTGTTATGCATGGCATTAAAGAACTTTAGTTTCTGGCATTAATTTTATTGGAAGTAGATCTTTTTTTTCATGTAAGGACACAGAAATAAATGTCGCACTGTTACGAACGTGTGGTAATCTATTTTTTAAGCATGTTTTTTTTTCTTTTGTCAGCACAAAAAGTAATGTCATTGCTTTAGACGAAACAAAGGAGTGTCAAATATTGATATCACGAGGGCAAAGGTTGTTGGTATACGTTGTGATTTTATTATGCCTTGACGCATGAAATAATAAAACTAGATGTTGTGAAGATAATTTTTACGATATCCGTATGTATGAGTAAATATTGGGGGAGAGGGGGAGGGGGAGTAAGGCGAAGAAAGAAACTGCGAGTAAAATTTTGCCCCTCAAGAGATGCTATAAATAGCAGGAAATATTACGTAAAGTATTACGCTAATATTACGTAAAGCATTACGCAAAGTATTGCGCTAATATTACCTAAAGCATTACGCTAATTTTAATATCATGGTAGGCATGGTCTATCTATATCTACATTCACATCAGAACCTCGATGGGTCGTATACAACGGGACCCTACATTTTGGATAATACGTACTGGAGAACGACGAATGGCGGTTCAGTATAAAGCAAGGGGGCCGTGGCAGCCTAGTGGTTAGCACGTCGGACTTTCACCTGGAAGGTCGCGCGTTCGATACCCACTGAAGACCACCATGTATACTTGGGGATATGTGCATGTAAAATCCGTAGACCCCACTACCTCTCCCCGTGCGTAAGCAATCCTAAGGCCTCGGCTAACAGGTAGGGGTCTGGTGGAGAAAAGTATAAAGCAAGGCAATATCTTTAGACCGTTCAAACAAGACGATACATACAGGAAAACGATATATGCTCTTTAACGATTTATTGAGGTTCGTGCGTGCATGTGTTTCTGTTCGCTACACAAGTACACACCTTCACAGACTCAAACGAAATTTAGCATGATATCCCTTCGAAAGAAAAGCAGGTGTCCCATTAAAAAATTCGATTAAAAAAATAATATTTATCTATTCATTTTGATTTTGGTGTTTTTTGACAATATGGAATTGTAAGAATATTTGCAATATTTCTTAAATTTGTGTTATAATTTCATGGACGTTTCGCATTCTTTTTTTATTCCTACTCGAAGGTAATTTTTTTGCTTTCTAGTCTCTTAGTTCTGAATTATTTGTCGTTGTATTTTTTGGAAATGATATTAATGGACCTGACTTTGCTGTACCCTTTTTACCTTAAAACTTACATTTTCCCTCCAAATATATAAATCTTAAACTGCTAGTGATATTCGTTATGCTTCGAATTGTGGCGGTGTTCTTTCGCAACGAAAAACAATTTCGTTAATTTACTTTGTTTTGTATAATATGCCATGAAATTAAAAACGAGAAAGAATATTGGAAGATTATAGCTCACTGCATTACTTTCTTAACTTATTATGTTACATGTGATCCCTTAATTTATTGTTGCGTCTTGGTATGACTATGCCTAATCGTTGTTCCTCCAGTGATAATAAAGTTAATCCTTTGTTTTTCATACTCCATTATTCGTTTTGTTATGGGAAAGTCATTGACCAACTTTTCTGCCTTAGAAGGTGTGTTCTGACAGATCGACGAACGGAAATGATATTTTGACTCGCAGGATGTGTTGAAAAAATCGAAATTCGCTGCGACGTCATCCCGCCCTCAATTTTTTAGAACACGATCTTCCAATTGTATCTCATTTATGTTAAATGTGCCCCTTGCCCAATATTTCACTGTTAGCGCAAACTTCTGCCATTGCGGTCATCGGCCATTGCGAAAGCTAGCATGGACTTTTGATGATATTCTTCCGACAATTATTAACCTTTTGAGTGGTGTGTATGGAACTTTTGTTTTGGACGGTTCGCCTACGTATAGAAGACGGTTTCGACACGCTGCGGCGGCTTCACGATCGAAGTCAAAACAAGAAGTCGTGAATGGAAGTAATGTTATTGTGCATCGCCGCAACAATGCGAAGAAAAAGTTGCTCAAGAGATAAAATGCTTCATTGTATTCAAATCTATTTTCTCAGAAAATCGTAATACCGGAAAAGGTGCGGTCTTTTGAAGAAATTCACCATTTCGAAGTTCCAGCAGGTCCCGGCGTTAGTGTACGCGGCAACAAAACATTCTGCTCCCCTATATTATCTGTATTTTATAGAGTTTAGGGACTAAAAATGTTGTCACTAAATAGATACTTATATAATCTAATATAATATTAAATATCCATAGGACAGATTATTTTTTTCTTATTTCATATGCTTTTCATTAGAAGCATAATACTACGCAATAAATTAATTAGCTGCTGACAGCTGCCGCCTTTAAGGGCGTTGTGTCGTCAGGCATGCACCTAGCTGCCCCTTCCTCACGCCGGCCCTGAGAAATTCTTACACAATAAGTTTATTTTGCTTCTTTGGTAACTTTGAGGTTAGAGTTCCATATCATCAAGCTTTTATCAGAGCCAATCATTTATTTGTTTCATTTCCAAAAACCTGCAGATGAACTCATGGTATATTAGTTTGGCGCCACCTCTCTCTCTCTCTCTCTCTCGCCGTAACTGCAAAATAAAAATATATATAGTGGGTAAGAACTGTGGAAGTACGAAATGTCAAATTTGCCCATGTTTTGTGCTTTTCATACATGGTTTTTTTTTTTTTAAATCTGATTCCCCAAGTGATGGATTTTTTTATTGCATCTTACTGTTACACTGTTAAAATACTATAGTTTGTTTTCAAATATGTCAGTTCTTAGCTTGTGACAAACAATATTCATTGTTTCTCACAAGGGCCATTTCACAGTATGTTGACCAAACGTAGAGTCCGCAACATGACACTTTTTTTGTTATAATTACTTAATTTACAGTTTAATTATCACTTAATTTTATTTTCAAATAATGTGTTGGTAGGACTTCCACACTGGCAAAAAAAAAATGCATTTTCCTATCTTAATGTAATAAATATTCAGGTTCAAACTTTGTGACCCCCCCTTGACAGCCCAAATAAATGGACATTTATTGCTATTAATGTAGCAAATGATCTACCGCTCTAGTTAGTTATTTCATAAATGGCGTCAAGCGTCAATTGTTCTTCATATAGCGTTTCATTCTCGACCTCTGTAGAATTACTAATTGCCTAAAGGGCCTCTGATACCAGCCACGCTGATACAGATAGAGTGCTGTAGATTGTCACAGCTACGGTACTACCATCTAATATTCTATGAAATAGCTTCGTAAATTTACATTTTGAATGATGAAAACTTAATCGTGTTTGATATAATTCGAAACATTTTTACTTATCATTATTACTTTCATATTTCAGCCGCAAAATTTGCTACTGACCAAACCTTTCCCCAACTGTGAAGTTAAGTTATGTGACTTTGGAATATCCAGACTCATTACGAAAGGTATTGAAATAAGAGAGATCGTCGGTACTCCGGACTATGTGGGTAAGTATCCACTTTTTTTTTTTGTTGCTTAACCTTCCTGTAAATAATGTTTGGACATAACATTTTTATTAACGGTATCTGAGTAATAAATAACGCTTTTATTTATTCCTCAAACTTCGTTGAAGCAAAGTTTCATGCAAAAAGTAAAAGCAGCCAAAATTATTAAAATGCAAAAACAAAATAGTTCACTGCAGAAACGTTTCTCCCGTATTCAGAAAAGAGGATTTTTTTTGCAATTTTAATGCATATACCTCTTTCACCATTTTTGATAAAAGTGCGCTACTTTTTTTTTTCTCGAAATCTCTCTATACCAGCGGTCGGCAACCTAAATTGACTGAAGATCTACTTTCCAAGTTCGGCGGACACTAAGATCGACTCGGAGAACCGGGGGGGGGGGGGGGGTATACACTGTTAGTAGAGAATGTTGGTATTGCTCCTGTCTTCAAATTGTAAGTTAATTCTTGTCGGAACAAGTTTTGATGCTTATAAAATACCTACTTTAAAATTTCCAAAGTAATGGTTTGTTAAAACCGTTAACTCGCATCAAAACAGAACTAAAAAATTATATCTTTTGAATTTGATGAAAACACTGTTAGTTCAGTTTTGTTTTTGAACTAAAGCACGCGTGTGAGGTCCAGTTACATTCTTCAATGAACTCTCACCGAGAGCAGAGTAATGTGACGACTGACATGCCATATTATTGGCAAGTTTTTTTTAGGTCCGGTGAATGGTCTGGCAAACTAATAAAAACTTTCTGAAGAGAAAAAAGATAAATATTTTTCCTATTCAATTCCAAAGTTATTTTATTAAATTTTTTAAACTATAAACTGTCCAAAATACTGTCGCGATCGACCGAAAATGGGCTCGCGATCGACGGGTTGCCGACCACTGCTCTATACTATAAAAATGTAATTCCCGCTGCTGCTAACGCTATTCTGGAGAAATTCTGCATGGCGCACTTTCAACTCTTACAAGTCAAAAACTATTCGATGAAAAATTTTGAAAATTTAATGAATCACTTTCTGGTAAAAACGATGATGTAAAACATTCATAGATTTGAATATGTAGTAGTTTTAGAATTTTTTACCCTTAATTTACGCTCCCCAGAGCTCAGTTTTTAATGAATCAATACGATTTTTGGACTGAAAAGAGGTAGGCCTGTATATTTATGCCCATCGGAGCCCTTTTTTTAAAATTCGAATTCTTTGAAGTTGAAAAAAAAAGAAAAAAAACCAAATCCTTTAAAATTTTTAATACTCGATAGGCAGTTTTTTAAACCCGTGACACCGATAAGGAATTACATAATAGTTTTGAAAAAAAAAAAAAAAAGTGCAAGGTTTAATCATTCGATGACAAAAAACAAAGACCCCTGTCCCAAAAAATCAGCCCTACTCCGATCTACAGCCCTGTTTAAATAATAATAATAAAAAGTCGTTACCCTATACTTTTTTCAGGCGATCAAGTGTAGTTTGTTTCTTTTAATCTTTTTAAATTCATATGCATTTCTTTTTTCATCCTATTTTGAACTG
Organism: Octonoba sinensis; assembly: GCA_038502835.1. NCBI lineage: Eukaryota > Metazoa > Arthropoda > Arachnida > Araneae > Uloboridae > Octonoba > Octonoba sinensis. Next base: position 72,552,547 of record CM076604.1, read on the forward strand.
CGTTATAATTAAATATTGTCATTTGAGTTTGATAATCTGCCGAAAACGACGTATTTTAGCGACCCAGAAAACCGCGAACTTCAGATTTTCGGAATGGCGATGTTAACGCACATTCCAATGAATTGTTATACTCTACTGTAAGAAGCTGATTTTGATATTTTTGGCTCGTTCCGAGATGCATATTACATAAGTTAGTAAGGAATAGAAATGATGTAGTAAAAATATATCGCAATTAGATTGTGAAAGTGAAACCGAAATAATAGTAATTATAGTTTTTTTGATTTCTTATATTAAAAACAGTAGAAATTAATATTTTATAGAACTGTTTGCTGTTTGATAAAAATAAAACATGGGTCATTAAATTGTCGCATTTATTTTGTTCAAGGTATTATTCTTTCACTAAAACATAGTACTGATTTAAATATTACAGTGGTCAGCTATTATGCCGGATTAAAACGTTTAAAGAAAACAAGTAACAAGCATGAAATAAGTTGTAAATAATTACATCATAGTAAATGATACAAGAGTCAAATAATCTTTTCCGCCCAGTCTTGCCGTTCTATATCCTTAACTTCACATTCTCACCTACAAATTTCAATAAAGTGGTTGAAATTTGTGACGCCAAAACTAATACGTCACTTTATTAAAACGTTAAATTACCTGATGCGTCTTATTTGATTTCTGCCGCCTACAGATATTTATTTGTCTTTTGCCTTTGTAGGTTTGCAAAGAGCTAAAAAGAAAATCTATTTAAATATGTTTTCTGCATCATTTGACGTTTCTTCGTTACCTAAGGTTTGAGTGTTTGTTCTTGAATTACGAAATGCCACCTTGCTACGCAAACCAATCCGTCCCCCCCCCCCCCTCTGAACCTGTGTGCTTTGCACGAAGTTGAGTGAATAATGTAACCCTCTTTTACGTGTGTGATCTCTCTTTGCAAAAACGTAAGCAAACAAAGCGTGTTTTGTTTCACGCCTAAGAAGACTGACATGTGTCTGTTTGCAAGAGTAAATTTCTCATTTTCACCTTGTATAAAGTATAACTAAGCCACAATTTAATGTTAAATACAACATTAAAGTTTTGCTGATGTATTCGTTAGAACTGACATCATATGATCTTACTTAAGTACACATGGAATTGATAAGGCATGCCTGTGTGAGAAGATTCTGATGGCTTTTAATACAGATCATCAGATTTATATTGATGTTACCGCCACGCTCCACGCACCTATTTTTCTTTAGTGATAGAGACCTAGCAACTGGAAAAATATTTTTTATGATTACTCAAGATCGAAATGTAATTAAAAGGCTTTAAATAGCTCAAAACGAGGCTTATTTCTTCGATCAAATATTTTTGACGATGAATGGTTAATCAACTCTTTAAGAGAAGTTGAACTTTTTTGTTTTATCAATATTTTTCATAGTATTCTATTTATCTTTTTCTCTTCCTGTTATTCATTTAAATATTTAGTACGGTCGAAAACATTTTTCCAGTTGCTAGGGTGGGGGAGGGGGGGGGGGAGTACTACCACTAAAGAAAAATAGGTACGTGGAGCGTGGAGGTAACATCAATATAACATTTGAAGTTAAATAATTCATCTCCCTCCCAACTGCAACTGTTCAGGAGTGGATACATGGCTCGTCTGAGGAGGGAGCAATTTTTTAATGATTTTAGCGGTCTAAATAAATAAAAAGGTATTTTAGGCGGCGAACGATCTACCATTTTTTTTTCTCACAACATGTAGTGTGTATGGTGTAGGCATTTGTCTCATCGGCATTCGCCCCTTTTCAAAGCCACGGGAATCACAAGCACAGAATTGACCTCTCGTTACATCAGGGCGCGAAGCATAAATTCCTCCTGAACTCCTTTTTTTAGGGTTCAAAAAGCCAGTTTTTCCCCCGATAAACCCAATTTCATGGCTTTATTGGTTTTTTCCTGGTCTTATTATTTTGTTTATGTGTGCCTTTTTGTTTAGGTTTACATGGGGGTTAGGTTTAGTTACCAGGGATCATGCCAGAGGAAATGCAGGTCCGTTTTCGGATCCTTCACAAAATTCCAATTAATCAAAACGGATTCTTCACAAAATTCCGAGCTTTCAAATCATACTTTTTGCACCATTATTTATTTAAAAGCGGTAATAATAAAATTTTTCATCACTATAAGTTTAAATTTTCACAAAATTATTTGATTTTTCATAACAATCTCTTTAAAATTCACAAAAAACGGACCCTGTTAAAAAATGCTGGATCGACCCCTGGTTACATGATAGTGTTGATAGTGTGTCATGATCAATTTTTACGTTTTGCGCATCTAAAAGGACACAGTCACAAGGGGGTCATTCACAAATAATGTCACGCTTCGAAGGGAGGGGGGGGGGGGGAGGGCGGATCGAGAAATTGTTATAGTTTGACACAAGGGAAGGGAAGAGGGTAGCAAGAAGTGTGACGTACCACATATTGGTTAAAATAAAAACATTTAAAATCATCAGATTAAATATATTTACATTATTTATCTTTAAATTTTTGTTGTTTTGCATTCTCATTGATTCCATTCTGTATCAAAAATACCGATGTTGAATAAGATGTAAATTAACTGCTAGTGATAGTTAACAGTTTAAATTAATTTTAAAGGAAATCTTGGGCATTTACTTTTAAGACAAATAGGCGCGGGTCATTTCTACAGAATTAAAACATTTTTTTTTACTATTAGATCCTAATTGTCTTTTCTCTTGCAAACATTAATGTAATTTAAAACAAATTAAGTACATATAAAATCATTATTATGATGCTCACAAATATCAATAAAAGTACAAAAATAAAATAGTAGCAACGTATTGCTGTCTTTCTGAACTACAAGTACATATCCTTATGAAATAAATACAATAGCGTGACATGTGACGAGGAGGAGGGTCTAAATTGAAGGGTGACAGTTTGTGACAAAGGAGGAGGGGGAGGGTCAAATATATTGAAAAAAAAAAAAATGCTTGACCTCATTTATGAATGATTCTAACTCAAAAGGAGACAGTTTTTGGATATATAGTAAAGGGATTTATTTAATGAAGGTGTAGTTCTGAAGAAGTTAAAGATAGTAAGAACTTTTTGATTCGGTTATCGGCTGTAAGACTTTTAAAATAAACAATTTCCTTTGATTTGCAAGTCGAGAACATCCAGAATCGTGACTTTTTGAGTTGTGCCACGGCCCACGGCTATTCTTGTGCGATTTGATGATTCAGTTGCGATGAATGATCCTTTCGGCTGTGTGAGCTTCAGCGTAACATCAAATACATGTGCGATCCATTTAGAGATCCGACCAAATGTATCTTTTCTCGTCTAATATGTTTTCCTTTTTACAGCGCCGGAAGTACTCCACTACGAGCCTATCAGCCTGCCCACCGACATGTGGTAAGTACCCTTTCTCCATCCTTGATAGATAAACCGAGAGAGCCCTTTTGCTCTCTTTTCATGGAAACACTTACAGCATCCTCTTGGAAATGCGTGTAGCTTATATTGCTCGATTAGAGGCTTGATTATGTGTGTAGAATTTAGGAAAAAGATGCATAAACCCGAAATTTATTACGAAGGAAGCCTCTTTCAATTTAAAGCCTTTTTCTCTGTTTAGCTTATAGAAATAGGAATAGTCCTAACAAAAAAAAAAAAAAAAAAAAACATAATAGCTATTTGCACTAGAGAAATAAGTAGGTACGCTATTTGCACTAGAGAAATAAGTACGTACGATGTCAATCGATATCTAAAGTCTTATTTTAAATTATTGAAACTAAATTGCGATAAGGGGATGTACTCACATTAAAAATGTGAAGTAACTTCAAAAATTTTACTCGAATGCGCTGTTTTTGAGAGCAAAAAGGGATTCAAATTAGCCTATATACCAACTTCAGTACATTCTCACCATTAATACTGAAAATATTCCCAAAGGAACCGTCATCAGTTTTAGTATGCTAATTTATGGGGTAGGCAAGATTTTTGAAAACTTGCATAAGTTCGTTACCATTCGTGAATGTCATTACCAAAGCTTCTACAGATTAATTTAGCAAAATAAAATACTATTTCAGACAAAAAATTTTTCAAATATTAATTTTATAATTCATAAAAAAATGAATTTATATTTTCAATAACATAAAACATGCTTTTTTTTTGTTGGTTGCTTCATAGTTTTATATAAAAAGAAAAAAAAAGTGCCATAACCATTAGGTTAAATATTATAAGCAAAAATATGAAAACACTTTTTAACATGATAAGGTGGATCTTTCTCAAATTGTGAAATAATGGTTGAACTAAATTACATTAAAATTGGTAGACAAGGTTAAATTTTAATGCTGATTGCAGAACTGATAAAAGATGGTTATTGCTATTTGAAATTTTCACATTTTTTTTTAAGCTTAAAAATAGATAATATATGTATAGAAAATATATTTAAAAAAAAAAGAGAATCCTGAATGCCTTCTCTGCCCGGGTCCTGTTGTTGCCCCCCTCCCCCAATTGTACTGTTTTGTAAGCTTTTTTTTGGGTGAGGGGGGGGGGGATTCTTATTTGCATATGCAATTTCTTTGGTATTGTTTCCTACCCACAATTTTCATCACTGCCAAGTTGAATTCAGAATCAACAAACAATCCCTCAAAAAAAAAAAAAAAAAGTATGCCCTTAAAATTATTAAAAGGGTAGAAGTTTGTATTTTACACATTGGAATTTAGAGCGGCTTGATAAAAATAACAAAAACTTAAGTCTTAGTCTAAATTTTCATTGATTAATGTAGTTATTTTGTTATGTGGGATTGATAATAATGATAATAATACTAATTTAACATAAATTTCACACTTAAATTATCATTTTCAGCATTTTTTAAATTAAAAATTTGAATATGAAAACTAAACAGTACAAAATGATCTAAAATGTTATTCATTTTTTACCCTTATTTCAGGAGCATTGGTATTCTAACTTATGTCCTGCTGTCTGGCCACTCTCCTTTTGGGGGAGACACGAAGCAAGAAACGTTCTGCAATATTACCAGGGGAACTCTCGAATTCCCATCGGACCTCTTCGGAACAGTATCTAATAATGCCAAGGACTTCATTCGAAGGCTCTTGGTCAGAGAACCAAGGTTAGTGACTATATTGTATATCGATTAATTTTTATACAAGTTTTTTTTCCCATAGAATAACAAGGAGATGCCCATTGCTGCACAATAGGACTCAAATTGAAGCATTCTGTGAAAAGTATCATGGGATGTAGGGCTAAGATTTAATGTTAGATATTTTAATTGCCGCAATTCAGATGTAAATGTTACATAATTAATCACTCACGCCCATCATTTCAGAATTTTATGGGAGGGGGCAAAACATATATATTAAATGCATATTATAAGTAAAAAATAACAAAATACATAAATACATCTGGGATCGAAAATTATATTGCCGACATGCCCGTGGGCATGTAAAAATATCGATCGGGCATGAATTTTCTACCCTTACATGCCTGGCAGGGGCTGTAATTTTTTAATCAAATATTTCTTTCCAAAACTTTATTATTTCGACAACTTATTATGTAATATTTATTTGTAATGTAATTTTTAATGATTTAGATTAACATTAAAATAATTCTTGATTCAGATATAAAGCTGTTAATTTAATTTTGTGTCTGATTAATGCTATATGATAAATTCAACTGTTTTTATTAATATACAATAGAACAACTTCTGGGCATGTAAAAATTTGGATCGGACATGTAAAACTTTTTAAAATTTTTCGAGCCCTGAAACACATGCATAAATACAAAGTATTTCTAAAAGGTCAAGAGGGGGGGGGGGGGAATTGACCTCCTTGATCGCCCACAGAATGGGCTTGTAATCACCTAATTACCACTTATGCATACAATGCTCAAACTACAGCAAAAATCTAAGCTAATTTCTATTTGGTTTATTCATGAAATCTCTGAATAAGATTCCACTTACAGATTCCACAATGCAAAATGCAATGCTATTCAGTTTATCATCCAGCACAAACAGGGGCATCGACTCCGGGGGGGGGGGGGGTGCTGTTGTGTTCAAGCACCCCTCAAAACATCACATAACTAAATCAGTTCAATAACCATTTCTAACAATAACAAATTTGTCTTTTCTTACATTTATTTCTTGCTAAAAAATCTTTACAAGGTTTTGCAACTATACGTAAAGATGACAAACAGCTTCATTCATGTAAAATGTTCTTTTCATTGTTAACCTCTTCATTCCAACTGTACCCAATTGGGTACATTTAAAAATACTGTTTATTAACTACTTTTCTACTTCACTCCTTTACCCTGTTAGCACGTGGCCTTAGGGCAACTGTTTATTAACTACTGTTTGTGCAATTTGAAAGCTAAAACACCCAATTGTTTTTGAAATTAATCAACAGATAGTTTACTTCGTTTTAAACATGGAAAACATAGAAATTGGGAAGTAATTGGCTTTTAAACTAATTATTAATTAAAATAAAAAAACATAACAGTTTATTTTGTTTTGTAATCATTTTTTAAATCAGAGAACCAAAAAAATTGTGTCAAAGTTGTTTGTGCTTAGTTCTGGGGTCCGAAGAGGTTAAAGAAGCTGTATATAATGACTCAGATCATTTGATTACATATGTATTAAATTTACCAATTATTCTCAGAAGAATAAAATTAAATTTACTTTTTCTGTAGTGAACGTATGTCGGCTAAAGAATGTCTTAGCCATCCTTGGTTATGTGAGGAAGAAGCCGGAACTCATCGTGCGGGCATATCACTTACTTTGTTGCCATCCCCAGAAAAGAAAAATGTGGGAGATTCTGATTTGGACTCCTCTGTCAATTCCCACGAAGATGCTTACTCTCCTCGCACCAACTTCAGTCGTTTTGTAGACACAAATAAGTCCAACCACAGCAATGGTTTTCGCAAGAGCCTCTCTCCAAAACCAAACGATAGCCAATCAAATGAAGAAAAGACTCCGAGCAGAAGTGTAGACATGATGGTAGCGCAATTTGAAGGACTGGCCATGTCCAAACGAATTGTGTTTTCTGAGGAGATTATTGTTGATGAACGAGTAGGTATGGTTTATTAGAAAAGGGATTGTGTCGAAACTGCACTTTTATCTTAAGAAATTGTCATACTGATGAACATTGCTTCAAAGTTGAAATTGAATCACTATCATGGACATTAGCAAAGATACAATCACTAAGGTATGATACAGTTTTAACTTCCTCGAGGAACTAGCATATATGATATCATCTTGATGCATATGAAATGTTTAATTTTAATTGTTGGTTTTTTGATATAAAAGCAATATTAAAACAGAATCAAGTTTGGAGAAACATCATGGAACTACATATCATGTTCATATAAACTTTCTATGGTATACATGAAAAAATTGAATAGGTTAAAGATATATGTAAAAAAAAAAAAAAAAGTTATTGTCACTAAATTATTCCAATTTTAGGAAGTCAATAATTTTTTTGTAAATATCAAGTGACTGAATTTTAATATTAATTTAATTAACAATGTAAATAAATTATTTGTTTGTTAAATGGTTTTGTATAAATTGAAACATTGTGAAATATTTATTATATAAAATGACTATTCACAGGTAATTATAATACTTTTTCCTAAAATGTAACTTGCAAAACCAATCAATATAAAACTGCTCAAATTTGATTTCAACATGCTTTGATTTATCAATTAGATTTTCCCGGTGATTTTTTCCCCACGTTTGTTTTTCAAAACAAATATTCTTAACACAACGTTAATTAGACTCTAAAAACTTTTTGTTAATATAGCTTATTCTTCCTTAGCCATAACAAAATGGATTAATTTTTGAGAACTGTAACAATAATGGGCAAAGTCAGTTTTTGTTTTGAAAAAGATAAGGGAAAGTGCAGCTTATACTTGCATGGGGCCGTAACCTGGCCTTTGGTTTACTTTGCTAGCTGTTCGTAACTCATGTATAGAACACACTGTTGAGTATAAAAACCATCGACTCGACTTACTATAACAATGAACAGAAGACTTCATTGTGCCTTTAGCAAAGACTTTGCATTAACTAATATTTTTTTGAAAACAAAAATGGGCATACCCTTATGGGGCATTCACACCAAGGGCAAAGGAGACATTTTTCAACTGTTATAATAAACTGTTGCCGTGGTTATCAAATTGCACGGATTTATCTGTTCCATAGCACAATGAACAAATCAGTCATCTGGGTGAAAGTCCTTTCGATCATGCCACAAAAAATGTCAATCAGTCAATATAAGGGGATGGTATTTAAAACATGAAGAACTAATGATGCTGCTGCTACCGGTCACTGTTGCCCATGGTGTGAATCGCTCAGTTTATAACAGAACTTTATATCTAAGATTAAATGATAGTCATCTCCTCCACATAAAACTTGAAATCCCTGTGGCCTGTCACCTAGCGCCTGACATTCAGCGCGGAGATTTTCGCAGCCTGTCACCAGTGTGTTAAAAACAAAACTATATCGGCAATAACTAAATTCATTAATTAGCCTTATAAAGAACTAAAGAAAATAGAAGATCAGTAAATATGATGTGATAGCACAATTTGTGATAGTTTTCTTTCTTATTTTGTAGCTCGATTTCAGGGCACTTTACTTTTTATACAATTTCAATTTCAGTTGAAATTACTTATGGTGTTACAATGATAGTTACTTTTGCATTCAACAATATTTCGCATTTCTATTGGATGCCATTGCTAACGGTGTTTCGAGTTATGTATATAAAAATTATGTATTTTATAAGTTCGTAAATGAATGTAATGTTATGAAAATACGTTATTAGTTCTTACATTTCATTAGTTATCAAATTTAATCTTCTAATAGATTCTTCACTTATATTAATTCTTAAAATTAAAAAAAAACAACAAAGTAACTTGAATAAAATTTTACCGTTGTAGTACTTGTTTGTAGTGCTTATCATGTTTAACTTTTAAGCGGATATTTTTAAAGCCACAAAAGTAAGAACGCTATAAAATTTAACCCATTCTTATTTACATGTAAGCTTTTTATTATTCTATTTGAACAGAAAAGGTGTTATGCAAATACTAAATTTTTCCTTGAAAATTTTCAACATATTTTATTTCTGAAGATTTGGTGTTAGGTTCGGAGTATTATAAAATACACCATGTAAAAAGTTGTATAAATTTTGTTTTGTTATTACTTTATTTATTTTTCGTTTACTTTGTGATTTTTTTTTAGAAATTCATTTGTAAAAAGAAAATTGTTATAAAAAAATATTGAAATACTTATTTTTTATTAATATTAGATTTAAAAATCTAATATTTCATATTTATTTCTATTGTTACACATTGTTCTTGTTAATTATTAAAGCTAGGAACATTCGTTTTAAGTCCAGGTTGTAGCTGCATGCATGAAGCACATTTGACTTATTGAAAAGTATTTTCTTATTAGCTTCAAAAACTAAATTTTCTTCAATTGAATAAACATATAAATATGAACTCCTATTTTATTCGATCATTAGTTTTCAAGTGTAATAAAAATAAACAGTAGCTGCAGGTAGAAGAGTAGAAAAAGAATAATTATTATACATTGCATTTTCATAAAAAAAAATCATCCAAACTTTGTTGTAGGATTTTAGAATGTTTTGTATCCTGGATGGATTTAATATCCATACGATTTCATTACTGATAAATGAGATTTTTTACAAACCGAAAAATTGTGATTTGTCATTCATTACAATAACTCCTACCAACCAGCAACAGGTGCCTTAAGACTACAAATGTAACAACTTATTATGGTGCCTACTTCCATGCCTTGCATTTCATTTTACAATTTGCTTTTCTTCATTTTAATGTAACCCTACATTAAAAGTGAATGTACAACAAATGTGTTACATAATTTAAATAGTCTTGTTTTAAAAACTAGACTGATATATTTTGTAAATAAAGTTATGTGATAAATTTGCTGTGATCATTTAGCATTTTACAGTTTCTATCATTAATGTAAAAAAATTGCTGGAATTAAAAATTTAACCTTTCAATACACAAGCAAAAAAATTCACTACTTGCTAAACAATTTCCGATGAGAGGTAATAAAAAACTGATTGAGATACTTACATAAAATCACTGAGAAGGAATATAGTTTAAAAAATTTTTTGAAAAAGAAGAGTTTCCAAATTACTTTTTTCCGAAATAAATTTTCCTAAAGTTGAAACTTTTAGGTATTTTTCTGGTAATATTTTCGACTCAATTTTACGATTTGTTTCAGTTTTCCGACTTGTAGGTATTCTTGATGATGTATCGTTAATTTTAGAGTTGGAAGGGAATTATTATTGTTAATTAACATGACAAAGTTAAAATAATTATTTTCACATTCTGCTAGCATACACTTGAATTTTGCAATTTAGTTTTTAAGTAAAAGTTACTTTGAGTTTATTAAAAATAGCTTTTGCAAATTAGTGGTGAGCCACAGGATAGCTGAATTCAGAGCATTTTATTTCAAAAGAACACCTATCTCAATAATAGAAGCTGCTTCCTGTGAGGAAATCATTTGTAATTTTATCATTGTCCTGTGCTCTTATGCTGGGTGGCTAGAGCTGGGTTGTTCGTCAAAAATTGCATTATCTGTCAAAAAGCAAAAACGATCACTGTATCATATGTCCCACAACCGTCAATTCTTTCATGGAAGGTGACAAATGAAATATAGCAATTATGCATATCGCTTTCACAGTTCAAATTTTTTCCTCATCATTGATTACCCAATCAAAATGGCTTTAAGTTAAGTTAAACACATGTCATCAACTACAGCTATTTCAACAGTTAACAACTTAAATGACTTGAACACAGGAGACTTACACAGTGATAAACACAGGAGACTTACAATCATTTATATTTTAAAAAACTCAAATGATGATGAATTTATCAACACAAAAATACCACTTTGAAACAATGAAATATTTACTTTTATTGCATTTATATTCAAAATGTAACCATAAAATGAAACATTAACAAATGTTAAATTTTTATATAGAAGGAAACTTAAATATTCTACATAAATTGAAAAATATAATAAATTGCATTATGAATATGTACACAAAAGACCAGTCACTGATGTCATGAAATATAACATATTTCCAGAAATTGCCAAAGCTCATCAGTTTTTTAAATTGTTCACTTTCATATCACTGGTGTTTAGGTAAAAGCTCTTGGAGTTAGAACTATATGTAATTAAATATTATACTGCAGTATGCTACTCGTCACAAAATCATAAAAATACTTTTTCATCAATTATAACATGAACATTCTTCACAAATAATCTCAGTTATCTTATGAATTATGACAGGTCTTAGATTATATTTTGCAATTTTGTGAATGTTTAATAAGTTCATTAACAAGTAAAATATGTTAACTACTATTAAGTACAGTGTAGACAATTACAAAAAATTTGAGATACAGCCCCTTTCTTTCTAGTTAAAATATTTATAACAGTACTAACCGATATATTTGCAAATCCTGTTGAGTATGTAGGCGATTGCTACACTGCTTATAACACCAAAAAGAAATATTAAAAATAAAATACAATTTATTTATATATCAAACCCTTTATCAGAAAGTTTATTAACATTGTTCCACTTCCACCTTCAATTCTGAAATAATAGCGGGTGACACGAGAAAGACTTAGAAAAACTGCCAAACAATGTATTGTAATTAAATACTGGAATTATTTGGTAGTAGCCAACTTGCAACTTTCGATTTTTTTTTCACTAATGAAACAATATTCTAAAACTAAGTGTACCAAAAACCTCTGAATAGGATACGATTGCAGCATTCTCCAGGCTCGTCATTGAGGAAGAGGGTTCCCCCTGGCTTGGGAAATATAATAATATGGTAGTTAATCGCTCCTTCACTTACGACTTTGGGTAAATTCAGCAAAATACAAGCAATTGTACTGTTTGCAAGGAAAGCAGATGTTCTCTATGAGGATAATTTTATCCTGATTATAAAACTAAAGCCTTAGGTTTCTACAATCAGTCCCCCCCTTTTCAATTCTTTGTATAGATAATTATATTTTTCATATGGGGAAAACACATTTTGAAATATCTCTTTTCATATTACCTGTAATCAAGGCCGTATCCAGACGCCCCCCCCCCCCCCCGAAATCCCGAACATTTTCGCAATGTAGCATATATTCCTCCCTGAAACTTTCCTCAACACTAGTGTTTCAAAGTTGCCGCCCCCCCCCCCGCGAAAAAAATTTCTGGCTACGGCCTTGCCTGTAATCAAAACTTAATAACCCCTTAAGCCTTCCCTAGAAATGCCACTTGTGAGATTGACTCATAATTGAGTTTACTAAGAGAAAAAATATAAGTAAAAAAATGAAGGGAGAGAGAACCATTGTAAATAAGAATAATTTGTTAAGATAAATTCAACTGTGGTACTAGATCAATTTTGTTTATAAGTCATTATTACTTACTTGCCAACTGATATTTACACATTTTCAAAAAAATTCATTGTCAAAATTTTCCCAATTAGTAAATATACTGGCCATCCAAACTGCAACAAGAGTGAAGAAATATTTCCGGAGTGTAATTTGCACTATATTGGGAATGTGTGGGGTCATTTGTAAAAATGATAACCATTTGAGCGCAATCGTACATCATAAGTGACTGTAGTACTAAAAATAATGCAGTTTGACTATAGTGCTATTTACAAACTGTGTATAAAGGGAAAGCTAAGTGGTTTGAAGAAGGTAACTTGTGCCCTCTTGTGCAATTTTTTCATACGTGCAGCTTCACTATATCTCGACGAAAAAAGATCACCGTTTGACCATGTTTTTGAGCTCGATCATGGAAGAATCGTTGCCATGCAGAGATTGGAGATAAATCTTTTCAGAAATTGGTCGTAGTGTAGGACATAGTTGATTCAGTCTTGCAAATATGGAATTGGTGGATGTACCAGGGAATGACTGCTAAAAGAACGATTGTAACTGCCTTCATTGCACCACCCAATAGGAAGGCAGGCATATTTTAATTGTCTGATCAATAATAGGAAAATGCCAAGTCGGGCATGACCCAACTATGGGTACACCAGATCAACTTCGACTGCATGTGAAGTAAGCATTGACTGCCATTCTCCAACAACACATAAAAGATCCCTTTGAGTGAATGCCGAGTCGTGTAGCAGTGGTTATTGACAGACATGGAAGCTGCCCTCATTACAGATTTTCTTGTTTCCCTCACTTCAAAGAAAGCTTCTTATTTCCAATCAAATTGATTGATACTATGCATAATCTCTGGCATAAATTTGGTTTTAATATCTCTTGTGAGCTTGGTGCACTTTAGATGGCCAGCAGTGTATTTAACAGGGTTGGAAAAAAACCTGGTTTTTTTGAAAAAACCAAAAAAACCGTTTTTTTTTGGTTTAAACCGGGTTTTTTTGGTTTAAATAGCATTTGAAGGAAAAACAATTTGACTTTTAGAAAATCATGGAGATTTTAGATCCTTAATTGTAAATAAATGTTATTGACAGTTAATTTATTGATAATTAAGGTTTTAACTTATAGTTACTTAAATTTTAATTAGCTGATATAGGTGCAGCACTTTAGTCGTCAACTTATACTGGGTGGAGATTTTATTATTTTTTTGTCATTTCTTACGCTATGTGTTTATTCATTTGTGACTAATTAAAATATAACATCATGTATTAATGTTACTTTAAAATTTGTAATTAGCTAACAATTTTTAACAATTATCTAAAATACCATTAGATAAATTTAATCTGAATGACTTACAATGTATCCTATACAATTTTAAAATTAAAGCACTTAGTTAAAGATTAATGTGTTAATTTACTTATTTGACTGTAAAGATTCCCTAAAAATACATAATTTTTCGAAATGACTAGATCAATTATAGAAGAAAAAGAAGAAAGTTATGTAAAGAACAAAAGAGTGAGGCTCATAGTAGTTTTCTGGAATAGTTAACTTACACAGAGGTTTAGGCAAACTTTATATTGATGTTTCATCCATCCAGACAAATACTGGTCTAACATTATAGCATAAAAATTATTATCCTGGAGAACTTATAAGTTTTTTTTTATCTTTGCAAAAATAGATAAATAAATAAATATAGTAATAATTAGGCAGCCAACTTACAAAGGGTTTTTTATAATACTCCCTCCGAAATTTGGTACTAGACAGGTGGCCAACTTACAATGGTGGTCAACTTTACAGGTCTTACTGTATTAACACGTCATAATACTCTACTTATACAGGCCTTTCAGCAAATTATTAAAGAAATAATTATTATGCGGGTTGGGTTTTAACAAAAGCATATTTTACTAAATCAATAAAAAATAAGCAAAAATGAAAGATACATTAAAAATAATGTGTTGATTTACAGTATCAGTAATATCAACAAATGATTACACCATAACATTTATACAAATCAGCAACATTAGCTTAGAAATTATCACTATTATTTATTTTTTTTTTTTTAAATACAATTTTTCCTGATTAAAGAATAAATATATTTTTAAAAAGAAGAGAATAGTTTAGGAAAAAAAAGAAAAATTTGCACTGATTAAAAAAAAGTTTGTTACTTTACAAATTCAGTAATTCATGATTATCTAATGCTGTGCTTGCAATTTCTGCACAAATTGGATTTTGCAATTTTTTATAATGCGAAAAATAAATGAAAAAAGATTTGGTTTCTTAAATATTGTTATCTGTAACATACATTTGCAAATTGGTTATTATGAAGTTATTTTATTATTTCTAATATATATTCTTTAACTCCAGGAATTACAATTGCAATATCATTTTAATTTTTATGATGACTGAGAAGAGTTTTTCGCAAATAAGCTTCTTCAGAGCTAATTTTAGAAAAATCCAAATAGTCTGACATAGATAGTCTGTATATACGAAATGAGAAAAATTTGTACTGATTAAAAAAAAAGTTTGTTAATTTTCAAATTCATTAATTATCCAGTGCTGTGCTTGTAATTTCTGCATAAATGGGATTTTGCAATTTTTAATGATGTGCAAAATTAATGAAAAAAGATTTGGTTTAAACCAAGTGGTTTTTTTAAAAAAACCATTTGGTTTAAACCTTGGTTTAAACCAAACAACCCTGGTATTTAAACCAACAGCAAGTGCATAAACAGTTTGAAGAAGTATGCAAATAATGCTGACCAGTTGGGCATTTAAACAAATAATTCAAATCTGGTTAAAATATTTTAAGATACAGAAGAAAAACTTTGATAATTTTTGATGAACTTCGGACATGAAAATATTTGCGGCAAATGAAAAATTCACTTGTTTCAAATGAAAAGATAAACCTTATTTTTGTTGCATATGTGCATTAATACAAAATAGACGGAAAGGTACGAGAGGATTTCAATCTAAGTTTTAAATTCACATCAAGCAATTCTGCACAAAATTATTCACACACAAACTTGAACATCTCAGGATTTAAAATTAAATTTTCAGAAGGCAACACAGCCATCTTGAGTGACCTTAATTTTGAGATAAAAAAGAAAACTGAAAATACTGGTATTTTGAAGACTCATAAATACAGCATAGTACTAATCTCTTACTCAAGTAAAAAAAAAACTATAGCACATGGTTGGGTAGGGAATTTGTGGATTTTTTAAAAATGAACAGTAAAGTGTAGTCTAAATTTCTTTAAGTATACTAATTTGGTTTTTCCCTTTACCGGATAGATAATAGAGCATTGATTTTAGTCAAATGTGAAATTTTTTCTCATGATTAGCATAATTATTCTTAAGTTTCTATTTTTAATGTAATTACTGCAATAGGTGGACCACTTTGTTTATTTGATACAATTTATAGTGTTAATCGTCTGCTTTTGAAGTTAAATTTCAGCCTAAATCGACACCTCATTTTGTTTGTTTAAAAATGAGTAAAGGAAAGAAAGTTACAAATTGATAACAAAGTTTCAAAACAGTATTAGATTGGCAGGGATGCTTACCCCTCTCAGAGTTATGGCGCACTCCCCCCTCAAAGCAATCGAAACTCTATGAAAATAATTTTACTAAAAATTTCAATGACACCCCCCCCCCTCCCAGAATAGTGATACTGATTATACTACTCTTGATTCAGTTCTTTAAAAAATTGTTTTTTTAACTTGAGATTTTGTCCAATAAATTCCTTGATGAAAATTATTTTCTAAAATATTTTAATTACAAATCACAAAAACGCATCTCAACACAAATTCCATTCATTCCCCACTTTTCTTACTTATTAATTTTGTCATTTCTCTACATTACGAGATTCTTGTATAAGCTTTTATCCTTCATTTTACTTAGGCTGTTAAAGAGAATATCCACTCTATTATCGTACTATTTAGTAATAGAAAAATAACAACATAGCTGCCAAAAGCAATTTTTTTCAATAAGGAGTTAATGAACAAGGACAATGTATGTTCTGCATCTTTTTTTTTTTTAATCCCTGAAAAAACTACACGAACCATAAGCTGATAAATACAATAAGACTTAACTGTTAAGTTTTACTTTATTTTTTATTAAATTAGACAAAGAAAAACTTTTCTTCCCATGATTGACATTATTCTAGCCTTAAAATAAAAAGGGTATAATATTTCTTTCAAACAGTCTTTTTATAAATAGCAAATATTTAATTTAACACTAACTGTATACTTCATTTATTCCAGCACAAATTTGCAAAGAAAATTGCTTGTATATGTTTAGGAGCAACGAAAAATGAAACTACATATGAAGAAGAGCTAATTCAGAATACAGCCATTGTTCTTCACATTGCTATATTAGCTCCGACAAGAAGGTTCCCAATACAAGAAGGCTGAAATATATTCAATTTGCTAAAATGGGGTTGGGATAACAGGTTCCCTAGCCAGTAATGTAGGACAAAGCAATTTATTATTGGGACTGTCCCAAAGTAAGAATTCTCCTCAACTCTCTCAAGGTTAGGAGCCTTTTTGTAAGAGTTACTTTACGAAAGTACTTGCACTGAGTAAGAGCACCACTTTTGCAAAATGAGCCATATTTACACTGGAATTAATGAAGTCCCATAACTTAAGTTAAACATTCCAAATAAATCTTAAGTTATGGTACTTAAACCTCAGTTCACATAAACACCTCAGTTCAAAAAATCACATAACATATGTTAATTATATACATATATTTACCAACTTTAATAAGTAATTTTTGATCAGCAATAATATTCTACAAAGATATAACTAAAATTAGTGGAACATATTTAATTTTCAATTCAATAAATCAATTAATGCTGTTCTGTAATTTTATATTTAAAAATAAATTGAAATTAATAAAAACAAGAAGTTCCGTCTAGAACTATACGAGCCTACTTTCCCGTATACACCAAATTCAAATTTATAATCTAGCTATCTCTTTCTCTCTCTTTATTATTTATCTTTAGTTCTAATTATTGAAAATATACCTTTTTCAACGGATAATACATATTCATTCACTCACTCATTCATTCTTTCATTTATTCAGCCATGCATTTATTCATTCATTCGTTACCTCATTCAAGTGTTTATTCATTCATTTACGCATTCATGTATTTATTCACTCATTTATTTATATTTTCATTTATTCAATAATTTATTCATTCATTCTTTTCCTCATTCATTTATTCATTGATTTATTCTTTCACTCTTTCATTTATTCATTCATTCATTATTTCACTCATTGAGTCACTGAGAAATATCCTTGAAAATCCCGATCAAAAAATTTCATAGCAAAATAGGCTCGTACGTTCTGGATAAACTTTCTATTTCTACATGTTCTACGTTATAAGAGCTTTCCGATAAAGTTTGTTCCAAGCAAATCGGTCCGTTAGATCAGGATTTATATAGGGTTGAAATTTCCCCGTAAGCTCTGTGTTAATTTTTTGAACTGTTCAAAAATGAACAAAAACTGTTCAAATCAATATTTCACGCCGAGAACTCCTTTCAATAAGCTTTCAATAGGAACTTGGCTCTTGTGCCCAGAGTTTACAGAATTTGCTTCAATTTTGTCCATAGGCGCTAATGTTAAAATTTTTTGAACTGTTCAAAATTGAACAAAAAATTGTTCAAATCAAAAAGTGAAATATAGAAATGAGATGTCCTCGCCGAGATCTTTCGAATGCAAAAAGAATTTTTCCAATCGGACAATTCGTTCAAAAGTTATTAGGGGGGGACAGACCGACAGACAGACAGACCGACAGACACACTTTTTCCCCATCTCAATACCCTACTTTCAAATTTTTTATTTTTCAATCTTTATTTAATTACTTCACTTATTTTTGACTTTTCTTGATTTTTAACGATATTTTCACGATACATCAAGCCTTCTTTCATGCTTTATTATTATTTTTTTTTACTTTTACGGGAAAGTAGGCTAAAAAATGGAATGGATTTACATGAAATAGGCTCTGAACCAAATAGCTGTCATTAAGATAGAATGTAACATTTTTTCATTCACAGGAATAAACAAATAGAACACATAATTACAAAAATTAAGGAAAGGCATCAAAAGTTCATTCATGACACAAAAATAATATTTTCTGTATAACAAAACAAAATAGTCATATTAATACAATATCTACTAGGCTTGTAGGTCGTGGTTCATCACAGACAGAATAGCCCACAAAATATCCACAGTATTGATGCTGGCCATGAACACCTTAGTACTTATAATATTCAGGGCTTAAATTGCATGGGAGTTCACAAGAGCTTCACTCTGGTACTTCTTTTCAATTTCACTTAAATTTTTACATATTAGATGGAATTCAGAATATGTATGAAAATACGTTTTATAGGCTATAGAGCTCCAACACTTCTTTACTTAAGCCTTGATACTATTTAAAATTTGATAATTTAATTTTAATAAATACTATAATTTGAAAAATAAATTTAAAATATTCCCTGTAAACTCTCAAATTTAAAAATTAACATGAGTAATAAAAAGACCATATTTTTACATCAACAAAATGTAGCAAAATAGAAATCACCCATTTTTTCTTTTATACTTCGTGTTATTTCAGATAAGATAAAATAGTTGATGCACAAAAACCGATCGTCAATGTTTACTCATTTATTAGTTTCCTTTTTAAATCAATCCCAAGATTATAGTGAAAATCCTCCAAATAAACATCTCTTTTCCCGTACTAGTAATGCACTGATGCTAATTTGTATTCAATTTCCCAATTGCCTATAACCATCAAGAGATTCCTAGTGATGCATTAATTTAAATTTCAGTAATATTCTATCACACATTTAAGGACATCCAAATTTTCTACAAAAATAATACATGTTTGCTTTTTAAATATAATGGATGCTTTTGAAACTTTTGAGAATGGGATTAAGTAATTGAAAATAAATCTTAAAAGGCATTTGATTGTGAGTACATATGCCTTTATTCAAAATCAATTGATGGAGAGCAAAAATTTTGTGGAACTATGATAAAAAAGATGGCAGAAGTTAAATTCCAGAAAATTGTTTATGCTTGAAAATTTAAAAATAGTAAAATTGCACAAATATCAATTATAATTGCAAACATTCTTGTAATCTCGAAACATGTCTGCAATTCTTATTGTTATTCCTGCCTTTCTTTTACGTTGTTATTAAGTTTTCAGCACATAGCACAAAGGGACACATTTTATGTTTAGGTAAAATGTGCAAATCATAAGAACTTGATCTCTTCTGGCAATGTCTTACAGGGAACTCATTATGATTTAATTTTTAAATGCTGCACTGTATGTGAAAAAACGCCATTCTATTTTTATGTTGAGTTCTATACTTTCAGAACCAGAAAACAAAAATTTTCCAAAAACACTAAGAGACCACTTTTGATATATTTTTTAAACTATCCATTTTTATTAATTTCATTTCGATGCAATAAAATTAGAATTCATGGTAAGCCTGTTCATAACGAGTACTTGGATTTAACGAGCAATTGTCACAATCCCTTCACTTTTGTTACAACCGGGTTGAAATGCATAAAGTAAAACGGCAACATTTAACGACAGAATACGTGACCAAATCAAAATTCTGTTCTGCAATTTGCATTTTAAATGTTAATTTTACTTTTTACAATATAAGTTTTATTGAATAAAGAAAAAGTAAAAAGGAGAGTAAATGATGCGTAGCACTAAATGTAGAATACCAAAAATGACAAATACATATATATACATATTAATAATAATAATGTCTTAGAGGAACTGACTGTAATTAAAAACAACAGTTGTTAGTAATTTACGTTAGATTTACTAAATGACCTTAAGTACAAAAACATGATGCAGGCAGACAAATTTGGGATAGTTTAAAAAAGAACATTAATTACAAAAATGAATAACCAACAATAAGTCCATCAAAAAGCATCTTTTATAAAGTAAATCTGTTCTGAGACATTTATGACAAAAAAATAAATAAAACAAAACTATTTTTATGAGAGAATTCCGTGATACAATAAAATTTTATAAATAGATATTTACATACATTTCATAAAAACGTTGACAGTGTCTTTCATGATCTCAGTCAAATGATGTTTTATCTAAACATTGTACAAAAATGTACAAAATTAATACATTAGAAGAATAAAACTTTCATTTAATCCATCAATTTACGAGTTGCCTTATGAAGTACAAATTCAAGCAGGTGTACAAAATCTGCTTTACAAATAACATTTCATGCAAAATACATTTCAGTATTGATTAATTCCAAAAAGCCTCACCATGTGGAACTGAGGTAGTTTTGGCAGAAGAACTATAACTAGAAACACAAAATTTACTACAAAGTGAGTAAAATCATATTTTGTGTAAAAACTGGCAAGGAAAAACCTGAAAAACAGAATACTTCTTTCAATACAAAATTTTTAAATACTGCTGTAAAAAACTTCTAAATAATGAAAATAAGCACTAAAATTTTCGCAATAAATGTTCCAAATGGTTATTTTTAAAAAAACATACAGTACATTTTGAGGCCTTTAGGAGAACATAATAAAAAGCAATTATCACTTTAAGCAACAAATAATTATTATTTGTCTTGTATAAACAAGAGAGCAACGTCATTTTTGGAAGAAGCGCCGTAGCATTTATGTGTTTAAAAGTTAAATTTTTGAAAGTGCGGCCTTTCTGCTGATGCAGCGCTTACAATCTTTTTTTTTATGCCGTTAATCATTACACCATTCTCTCCTTTTTTGTAGCAAATAGGAATTACACATTCAATGACGAATACGAAAAAAACTGGTATCAATGACTTTCACTGGATTTGCTTGCACTTGGCACCCTATAACCCCTCTAACCTTTTTCTCCTACCTCCAGTTAATGGTGCCAGAATGGGTGAAAAATAGCTGATGTCGCTACTTTTTTACATGGCTGGAGACCAAAAATTGTTCAACTACTTCTTGAATCTAAAACTTTTGCAAATTTCGAAATTATTATTTTCCAATCCTTGTATCCTTGTATTTCGAAATATCCAGTTTCGTGGGGAAAAAACATTCAAAAGCGATCTGAAGTGTTTTAATTTTTAAAAAGAGACACTTTAATTCCTGGAGTTTGCTATTGTTTAAAAAACCTGGCAACATACAAACTAACCCAGCTAGTAACTGTAACCGAGATCTTTATCATTTTCTGTTTTGGTTAGCTAGCCTGTTTATAGGCATAGTAAAACGTGTTTGCATATTGGTCTCCAGTTGCACTAATTGTTGAAACGGCCCCGAAGCGCCATTGCAGCTACACTGCACAATTCAAATTGAACGTTGTTTCCCATGCAGAAATGATAGGAAATAGAGCTGCAGCCAGGGAATTTGAAATGGATGAGAGATGTGGCTATCAGTGGAGGTCCAAAAAAAAAAAAAAGGCATAGAAAACATGCTGAAACAGAAAAGGGCCAGGAGAAGCGGCATTGTTAGGTGGCCAGAAAAAGAAGAGATCGTATACAAATAGATTATGAAGCAACAACAGAATGGATTACCAGTATTCACAATCAAAATTCGTTTGCAGGTGAAAATGATTGCTCGTGAGATGAATCTAATGCTAAATAAGAAACAGAGAGATAGCTAGATTATAAATTTGATGTTGGTATGTATGGGAAAGTAGGCTTGTATAGTTCTAGATGGAAATTCTTGTTTCATATTCCTACATTGTAAAAGTTTTTAAATGCTTCTCGAGTATATAGTCTATTTTTACTAGAATGGCAAAACCAGACTTCTCTCTTATGGGAAAGGAGGTGGGGTCACAACAGTTCTTACATGCAATGCATATTAACATACTAGGATTATCAGTATGGTTTAAAATCAAGGGTTATAAAGAAGATTAACTCTTCAAACCTCCTTGTTTGACCTTTTTTTGTATAAAAGGAGTATGTTAGTATTTGTCATGTTTTCAATGATTACTCTCCAGAAGGGTGAGGAAGTATTGAAACAATTAAGTTAAACTATTAAAAAATATTTGTCCACACTTTCAAGTTTAATATAAAATATTATAAAAGCAAAAATTTCAATTTCTTTTAAGCGCACAGAAAGATTATTAACAATCATTATAAAGATTGTTAGTAGAAGTTTCAACAACATCTACATGCACCTCACACCACATTATTAATTTTCCAATAATTATGCATAATAGCGAATATCCCTTTTACGGGGAAATAGGGTGTGACAAGTGTGAAATGCTTTCCATTCACAAAGTTTCATTTAAAACCACACAATGGTAAAGGAGTCTTAGTTGAAACAGATGTGAAATCTGTATTTACTGCAAAGGATGCTACATGATGCCATTTGATGAATTTCTGCACTAAATTTGTATAACTGAAAAAAATGCGTATTTTCATGTTATATCACAAAAAAGTTTCGAATGTTCCATGGGCGGGAGCCTCTCACGCAATTCTTTATCAAGGAGGGTGTCTGAGAATTTTGAACGGGAATCCTGCCCTGAATTTTAGCTCCTCTATATGCTAGCCGTTGCAATTCGCTTTTTATGCCATTTCCCTTTTTTATGCCAAGTGGGGGACATACTGTAATTTTGTTAAAGACCTGAGTGCAAGAATATTACAAACATTATATACACATTGGGAACTAAATATTATGCAAAAAATATGTGTATTGATCAATATACTACAAGTGATGAGGAAAAAGGATCTGTTACAAAATAACTACTACTTAGAAAAGGAAAGAAGAAAAAAGAAAAACTTATGGTAAGAAATGCATTTACATTATACATATTGATACTTATGCATTACTGATAGGATCAACAATACGATCAAATTCAAAACAGCATTTAATTATTTCTGATATTTAAAAGGAGCTCATCAATATGTCAAGTACATTAAACATAATAAATACTTACAAGATAATTGGCACAACAGTCAAAAATTTACGAGTAGCCGTGAATTGTTCACCATTATCAATTTGCTCCCAATGTGTCAGGTATCTAACTTTACCTTGGTCTCCTGATTCCCAAGGTGTACCTTTGAGAATGTGAAGTATGATAAACATAGCCTGAAAAAAAAGTCATCAAAATAAATATAGACTATATATGCATAGATATGATAATTTAAAAGGTAAATCTTTAAAATATAATGAAATAAAACACTAACATAACAAAAAGAACAAAAAAACAAATTTAAGACAACACAATTTATTAATAGATTAAGGAGAGATGAATGGAATCCAACAGGCAGGGGAACTCACTGTTAATCCATTTATGGGTTATTTCATGTAGAGAGCATACTAGGTCATTTTCCAAATGGGGCAAGACCAGGTTTTAGCGCCTAATCTCCCCTTATGTACACGAAAGAGTAGATATATTTATATAAACACCCACATTTAGTCAATTTAGCGCCCCTAAAATAGTCTGCCCCCCTCTAGTTACGTCCCTGAGAGCATAACTTAAACTGGATAAAGGCCAAAAAATATGATAAATAAAATAAAATCTAAAAAAGCCCCCACCCAGAGTTCCCGACAACCCCTCCTAAATAAAATATAGTTTGAGAATAAAATTAATAAATAAAGCTTAAACACCTTAATGAAAGTCAAAATCAGGTAAAAAAAGTCAAAGCCACAAGGAGAAAGAACATTTTAAGTAATGAGAATGTAAACAGTTAAAGAAAAAGTGAAGCTATTTTCAAACATTATGTGTAGCTTCCAAACCAATCGGAACATTTTGATACTTACAAGAATACCAAAAAGTTCAAAAAATTGGGAAATAATGATATAAAGTCCAATGTTGTGCAAAAAAGTTATAAACGTCAAGAACTTATAAATTTGAAAAAAAAAAAAGCAGAGAAACAATAACAAACTTGTCTGTTGTGGCCACACGGAACTTTCTTCTATATCCTTCATATGAATATAACTACTTGCCTAATATCTCTACTATGGTAAATTCTTATTGAAAAAGAAATAAATTGAATAAAAAGAAGAATTTTAAACAGAGATTAACTAATTACTTGATTTTTGCAACAGCAAAGGCTCAAAATGTTACAAATATTGAATTTTTTTTGCTTCCAAGCATGTCAAATGGCAATAATACGATACACAACAAAGTCTTTGCTCCCTTGGCACGGTTGGAGCCAGGATATAATTATCATCTTTTCCCATTGAGATACACTTACAATTTTGTTTAAATTGTTGGATTCTTAAAATATATGCTTAGGGAGAAAAATGTTCGATTGCTCCACCCCCTTTGCAGTGAACGGCACAAAAATTTAAACATTACTTCCTATCAGGATGTATGTGCGTACCAAATTTTGCTTGATTCTCTGTATTATGCCTTGAGTTAGTGCCAACAAAAAGCTGATAAAACGCTTGATCGCTCAACCTTCCTAGGAGAGAATGGCGCTAAAAAGTAATCAGCACCTCCTCCTATAGAGGTCCACTTGTACACCAAATTTTGTTCGAGTTCTTCCATTAATTCTTTAGATATAGCACTCACGCTAATCGAGAGAAACGTTTGATTTGTTCCGCCCCCCTTCTAATGGATTCTCGCCAAAAACTGATCAGCACCAGTTTTCCTGTCAAACAAAGCAATTTTTCACAAAAAAAAAAAAAAAGGCAAACCTTCCTTTAAACACATGTGAATTTGTGTAACCTTGAGAAGACATTTTCATTATAACTTGATTACTCTGCTGTAAATTTTCCAAACTTTTGATCTCCTTTTTTTAATCGCAGAATTTTATACAAGGGGTGCATGTTATTTATAACATATTTAGTTTGAATACAAAAACTGCAGTTGAATACAAGCCGCAAGAATTAATTTTTCGATGAATTCTCAAAAGAGCAATGCTTAAAACAGGATTTGTATTATACTGGCTGAAATATTAGCACTTTGTATATAAACACAAATAGTAGTACAAGTAATAATTGTGAAAGATTATTACTACATTGAGTGTTACACTTGTATTTTTCAGTTCATGATGAAAAAATCAAGACAAAAAATCACTTCTTTAATCCAACATTAAAATAAGATAAATTAATACAGTCTTGAAGCAATTCCAAAAATTCGCAAATTCAGAATTTCATATCATCATAATTAAGTTTTATTTTATTACAAGATAAGAAAATAATTTTAACTTAAATAAACTTACAGTATTATGGCAGACATTTGTGAGTGTCCAAACCCAAGCAACGCTGAGAAATGGAAAGCTAAGTAATATTAAGTGCAACAATAGAACAGCAATTGTATATGTAAGCCACATTCCTCTGCCATTCAGCCAGGAACTATTTGGATTTACTTCACTTGGAGTTCCTCCTAGCATCATCTTCAAATCAGATCTATGTAAAGTTAAAATAAATTAACACACACACCACACATATTATACAGATATACGTCAGGGGATAAAACTACGGAAATCTAGTGAATGAATATTTTAAAACCTGTCTTCCTTACTTTATTATGCTAGTGGAAACGAATCAAGGAAAACTTTATAGAATCCAGTTTACTCATTTAATAAATTATACCAACAAGTTGCAACCTGGCAGAGGAGTACAATATTAAATTTGAATTTAATATTGTTGCTCTCACAAAAAGTGAAGGCTTTCAAAGATTATTAAGGTTTATATTATTCAAAATTTAATACAAACATTACAACCCTGATTAACATCCATAACCACACAGATACCACTTTAAAAATATGTGAAAAAAGAAATTATATCCAAAATTAGTATGCAAACTACACCACTGTAAGTTTTTGATTGCAAAAGTCTATGTGACAGCCTCTACAGTGGTATAGCTGAGGAGATGCACGGGGACAGCGTCCCCTACTTTATAACAAAAGCGTCCACACACCCCCACACTGTTTTTTAAAATTTTAACTTTCACTCTTTGATTTCAGTAACCTAGTTTGTATATGCAAGCATCCCCCCAGCCCTTTTTCGCAGGAGGACACCACCGAGCTTCTAATATTACTTTTCATGTTACTGTTACTATTTTTCAGCACAAAAATCTTACAAAACTATCTAGTTGTCTTGCTTGAGATTTGATGTTGGCAAGGAGCAGTTCATGCATAATTTTTGAACAAAAACATTCTTAAACATAAAATATATATATATATACCATTGCATTACAATTAAATGTGTAATGAATAGAAATTGGTCAAATAGCCAAACCACACTCGATAGCTGAATATCAATAATTTTCAAAATTCATTTTTAGTCTTCATTGAATTCAAAATTTCTTTTCTTTGAATTGAAAATTTTAGTTCGAATAACACAGTATGCAATTGATAATTCAAACAATACAGTACTTATATTTTGCACAAAATATAATTTTAGAATTATCAACTATCTCCAATAAAACGTCTTTTAGTATGCGTTTTTGTTATTTCTCCTCACCCCCCCCCCCCCCCAAGAAAAGTAACCCCAGTTAAAAGTAGCTAAAGCCTCATGAAAACCCCTGCTCAAAATTTTAATGGCACAGTCTGTGCTATGACCTTGGGATCTCCTCATGGGCACTCTTGTAATATAGCAATACTAGCACATTACTCTCAAAAATTTATTTGAAAAGAAAGTTTGGAAACCAGTAGTATAGTGCAGTGATGGGGAAACTACGGCCCGCGGGCCAAATCCGGCCCACGGAAAGGTTTAATCCGGCCCGTTTAAGAGTGCCGTCGTGAGAATGTTTGAACGCGTTCTTACTTCGTAATGTGACGACCCGCATAAAAACTGCCTGCGGCGATATCCAAAACACAATAGTAAACATTTCAGGACTTTAGAAAAATGGAACCAGGGTTTAGTATTTTTGCGACCCCATTCAATGTTAATTACGAAGAAGTTGATGCAAAATTTCAACTTGAGTTAATACAACTGAACTGTAATACTCTCCTGAAACACACTTTTCATACAGTACCATTACTAGAATTTTATAAAAATTTAGGTCCAGATAATTTCCCAAATCTAATTACTCATGCAATGAAGATAATGACAATGTTCGGCTCATCTTATATATGCGAACAAATCTTTTCAATAATGATGCTTAGGAAAACTTCTTTAAGAAACAGAATTACGGATGAGCACCTTTCATCAGTTTTACGAATCTCTGCTTCGCAAATGGAACCGGACTATGATGAAATTTTGATGAAACAGTCTCAATTTCATTTTTCTCGTGCACCATCAACCAGTAATGACACCAGAAAATAAAGTGATAATACTTCACATCAAGAACTACACTAAATTCATTTTATATTTTGTGCTTATAATTTTCTTACCTTTTGCTTTTTTACTATTAAAATAATAAGTGTATGTAATAATATATGTATATGTTTATAGCACAGATAAATTTTTTAACGATTAAGCATTATTCTTTGGCCCGCTACGATTGTCTAGTTATTACAAATGGCCCGTCTTAAAAAAAGTTTCCCCACCACTGGTATAGTGTGTTGTGAATTTTAAGTCTATTAAAAAAAACTAAGCAACTGAGAAACTTATTTCTACATTCTCAATGCATACTACACAAGGACGAAAACCGAATAGTGCCAACTATTTTTATATCCCTAATGACAATCCTTTAAACATACTCCAAAGGCAACATTTTCCACAGTAATAAGCAGGATTGGGGTTTCGGAGAGGACAGGTGGTTTTTAATGTCCAAAAGTGTAGTAAGGCTAAAGAGGGATCTAATCTAAAGCAATATTAGTAAATATAAATTAGTTGTAATTAATAAATATTTGATAATATTTTCTCAGAAATGTTAATTTGAAAAGAAGTTTGCTGTAACAAAAAAGAGAGTTTGCTGTATTACATAAAAGCTTCCTTATGTAAGAGTTGGTAGTGTGAAAAGAAAATATCAAAATAACTAATTTTAGTTCCATTTATGACTCATAATTGCAATTCAATGCTATTATATATTTAGAAGGAAAAAAAACTTAACATTTTTAAAAATTGTTTTTGTGTAATAATGTTTTATATGATATTTCAATAAGAATTCTTCTTTAATCCTAGATTGAAGAATAATAAATTGATAAAATGTTGGCACTTATATCTTAAAACTAGCACAATTTTTATAGTTCATTTTTAACATAAAGTATTCTGTAACGAAAATATAAACCAAAAACAGTAACTTGATAATTGTTAGAAAACATCATCAGAACTTTTTTATAGTAGATTGGCTTTCTCCACCAAACTCCTTTCCTGTTAGCACTATGTCTTAGGGATGCCCTGCCCCGGGGGGCAGGGCCGGAGCTACCATTAAGGCAAACTAGGCAGCTGCCTAGGGCGCAAACCTCGAGGGGACGTAAAAATCTAACCACCTTTTTAAAGCAACTTGGTTGTTAATTATATAACTTTTTAAAATATAAAGATGTGATTCGTATGTGTAGTGTCCAGATTTGAAGTTATGGCATCGGTTGTCATTTGGTACAACATTCTTTATGAAGTAAATACTGCCAGCAAAAAATTTCAAGGAATTAATGCTGATTTGAATTCTGACGCAAAGCAGCTGCAAACACCAGAAGATCCGAAGTAAAATTTTAAAAGTAGATTCTATTTACTCAGTTCTTGACATGGCCCTTCAGTCTATTGATGAGAGATTCCAACAGCTAGAACATCATGATAATTTATTTGGCTTTCTTTATGACATTTATAGCATAAACAAAAAGTTACTGTCAGATATACTAATATGTTGCAAAAATTTAGAAATGTCTTTGACGTACAATGCCAACAAAGATACTGATGGTGATGATCTCTGCAGTGAGCTTCAAGTATTGGCTTCCAAGATCAATGCCGCTACCACAAGTACTCCTCTTTATAGTGCAACAAAAAATTGAGGATTCCTTACTGAATGTTTTTGTGGCCCTTAGAGCTCTGCAGACTCTTCCCGTGTCAGTGGCAAGTGTGAACGTTCCTTCTCGAAATTGAAACTTATCAAAAATTACCTGCGTTCAACTATGTCACTATGTCGCAAAACAGACTCGAGGACTTAGCAACAATTTCCATTGAGTGTGATGAAGCTTCAATTTTTGACTTAAAAGAGTTAGTAGAAAATTTTGCAAGAATAAAAGCCAAATAAATTAAATTTTAATTTTGGAATCGGTGGAATTTTGAGAAAAGTTTAATTATTATAGAATAGTAATTGTTTGTGGATTGCTATTGTTTCTTAATTTATTTGCAAGGAAAATTAAATTTTAACTTTGGGATAAATGTGTGAATTTTGAAGAATGTTTAATTAATATGTAAAATACTAATTATTTGTTTATTAGTTTTTTTTAATTGATAAAATATAAGTTTGTAAGGAAGGGACGCACCAATCAACTTTGCCTAGGGTGCAAAACTAACTCGCGCTGGCCCTGCCCGGGGGGGGGGGGGGGGGCAAGGTAGTAGGGTCCATGGATTTTACATGCACATATCCCCAAGCGTACCTGGTGGGTCTTCAGCGGGTATCGACCACGCGACTTTCCGATTGGAAGTCCGACATTCTAACCACTAGGCTACCACGGCCTTCCTATAATAGATTGGTGGCAATTTAGAGTCGGAACATGAAATGGAACTGTAGTAATTTTCTTGAAAATAAGGCAATGTTAACTTACTAAAACTAGACTGACCAGTATTATTTTATTCAATACCTATGTAACCAGATTGAAATAATCTTAAAAGTTTTATTAAGTTTACTTAAATTTTAATATTAATAAAATATTACTTGAATACATTTTATTCTGTTTTAGACATTTGCTCACAAAATACAACTTCACTAAAAATATAGATTTGAACAGTTTCCGACACAAGAGGAACAGGACAGGATTGTTTTTACCATAGTGTCCGAAACCTTGCCAACCCTGGTAATAAGAAAATTTAAAATAGTTTAAATATATAATTTTGCATGGTAACAGACCTATCAATAACTGAAGGAAAATTAGACTTGATGGCTTCGGCAACTTATGCCATCTAGTATTTACGTTTATAAAGGAGCTTTCAACTTAATATTTATCTGATATGAATAGAAAACATAAACGAAACGAAATTTACAAATTTATCATTCTGCTGAATTTCGCGGTCAAGGTTAATGCAGTCATTTAAATTTGCGTAGGGACTTATTAACAAATTACTCAACAAAAAAAAATATTTTTCAGGAAATGATACTGATCTTAGCAGATTTTAAGCAAAATTTCAATTTTTTAGTCCCGTTGCACACAAATCAAGGCGAGGTTCTCTACACAGCCAAAAAGGTGGGAAGAAACATCCAGGGAACTGAAATGAACAAATTTCCCGGTTCGGGATTTGTTTGTTTGTTTACAAATTGTACAATTCTTATCTTTTTTTTTTCTTTAGCGTAAAATTCGAGATAAGCATTCAAAAAACTAGTAAAAGTCCCAAAATATTTTGATTTATTTTAATGCCCCATAAATACTACGATGGAATTAAGTAGAAATATCCTTGCTGGCATATCCATTGCTGGTAATAACTCGATAATTTCTGATAATTTGTGCAACTTCATGTTGAATGATGTATTTGAAGTAGCTTGCGGGAAACCTACTCTTAAGGGTAAAAATATTTTCCAAAATTTTGCAGATAATATTACTTTTAATACACGATATTCATTGATGATTTTTTTAATGTTATTAAATAGATTTTATTAATCTCAAATTCTGATTATCTATTCTCAGAAAGTGAAAAGCAAATAGTAGAGCCAGACCACAAAATTGCTCACGGCTCATTATTAAGTTTTGTTCTAGAAGCAGCAAAGACTGATGCGAATGCAGCATCCATTAGGTAATTGAAAATAATTTTGAGAATGTTTCTCTTTATTTGGATCAATTATTTTGTTTGCTGTTTTCCTACGTTTTGAGTGTGTACCATTTATGTTTGTTAAATAATATACTTGTACATACGCGATGCTTCACGTTCAATAATCTTTTGCGCCGCACTTTTTTGCAATTAATGTATTACACTGGTCTACAAAAGAAAATTTTTTTTCTGCCCCAAGGACTTTGCTAACTGATCTTAGACGTATTTTCCACGCTGAACTCGAAAATGAAAACAATTTTTCTCTATCATATAAGGATTTTCCATGAAAAGTGCTGCAAATAATTATTTACATTAATAACATTTACCCTAAATTGTTACAGTACCTTACAAGAAGAATCATTAAGTGATAAGGAAAATGGTTTTCAGCTTCGAATTCAGTTTGGAAAATACTTTTAAGAAGTCAATAAAGTCTTTAGGGCCTCCCCCCCTTTTTTAAGGGCATTGTAATTTTTACATTAGAAGCATTTCCACCAAAAAACCAAGGTATTTCCCATTTATCTTAAAAGGACTGATTTTGACATGATCTGGCATACTTTGCCTCAGGAATGTCGCTTTTTAATGTCCGGCAGTAATCTGCTAACATAGTTACACTGAACTTCCCTTGATATCTTTTCCACAACTGAAATGTCCTGATGAATCCGCTCTCCACATTCATCACTTATACAGCTCCCATGTTTTCAGGGGGCATTTTTCACACCAAGGGGAAACATCTATGATAAAAAATAGTAACTCGTCCTCATTAAACGTGT
Organism: Octonoba sinensis; assembly: GCA_038502835.1. Taxonomy (NCBI): domain Eukaryota; kingdom Metazoa; phylum Arthropoda; class Arachnida; order Araneae; family Uloboridae; genus Octonoba; species Octonoba sinensis. The sequence goes on from CM076604.1 coordinate 72,584,519, forward strand.
TGTACACAATCAATCTTTTACCTATTTGCCTTTGTATTCCAATTCTCGCAAAATTCCTACCGAGACCGGCACCCAGTGCAGTAATTTGATATGCACTTCCGTTAGAGGGTCTGTGGGGCTGTTTGCCACACTTCACTTAGTTTTTTCCAGCAAAATAAAAAGACTACTGATTTTACGGTTGGCATTTGTGACTTTTGTGTACTTTATCTCAATAAAAACCATACTGCATGATCGGAAAAACACTGAAAAAAAACGTAAATATAGAACATTTCCTTCCTCATAACTAGAAAACTGTATGTGATAGAAAAATTTTGATAGCAGATATGGATTTCTTGTAGAAAAGTTCTTCAGAAAAAGTAAAATTCATTCTTAGGGCAAAACACGTGTTGACCAGTGTTATTTTTAGTATATTGAAATATTATTACTGGTATAAAAATGGATTTTTGTTTTTGTTTTTATTATCAATTGTCATTGGTAACTCTTTCTTGCTTCTATGTGTTATCTGGATCTGGCACTTTACCATTTTCAGGGGTCATTGGTGAGTTTGTTTTACCAAATCAGTTATTTTTTCTTTTAGGGGCCATTGGCAGTGTTTTTTTTTTTTCCAAATCAAGCTCAAAACACCAAACAAGGAAAAATTAATTAACAATCCATTATGTTAGGTGTGTCTCCTATTATTGAGTAATGTAAAGGTTCATCCTTATGAATATGTTATACCTACAAAGAAGGAGAGAGAGAGAAAAGCTATGAAATTTTGCTTAAAACAGAGGTTGTAAATGGAACACATTTTATGTTTAGAACAACCATTTTTAACACTGTATAGTTAATTTTTAAGAAAAGTTTCAAAAATTATTTAAATCAAGGTTTTTTTTTAAAAAGAAATACCTTGATTTTATTGCAATTTAAATCAAGCTAATTTAAAACCACAAACCCTGGCATAAAATGACGTAAACTATCGACAACTTTTTAAGCATCCTCACGAAACATCAGGTCATTATCTTTGGAATTTTCAATCCTATTTTCTTTATATGAGGACATACTCGAGCCTAGTATTTATAGTCTGAAATAATCTCATCAGTCCTGATGCGTCCAGCCTTTAATCTGCATCATACAGTAAACATTCAATCACTGTTAATGTCTGCAAAAAACATATATTTAGGTAGGCTTTCTTTCTTCCACCCACCATTCACTCCCTTGGAGAATGTTTTATGCTTAATCCCTAAGGTAGAACGGGTAATTCGAAGAATCAGCATAGAGGACAATTAAATAGTGGAAAGCAACATTCGATTCCAAGAAACTACAAACACCTGGGAAATTTACAAGAATAAATTGATAGAATAGTTGAAATAGTTTTCAACTCGGATGACTCAATATGCGTTATCAGGGTTTTTGCCTATACAAATAGCATTGTACCAACAATAGGAAAAGTATGTATCGAGAGGCCAGGAGTAAGGTTTCATTGTACGACATTAATATTGAAAAAAATAACAGTGCTGTCAATAAATATTTCTCACAGTATCTATAAGTAAAAATGCTCAAAAACCTAAAATCCACCTCAGGGTGCTTTGGCATGCTTTAATCAAAATTCAAAATTAATTTATTTGAGGATTACAGGTAATAAATAGATTTACTGTATAACAGTAATATTACATTAGCAATAAATTTTGCTTTTTTTAAATTCCACTTTAGTGCTACTCTAGAAGAATGTGGTATGGACACAAGTCGTATTTCCTCTTTGTTATCTAAATATCAAGTAAGTGTTTAAAAATAACTTTTATTTCAACATTTTAAAACAGTTAAATTAGATTTTTCATATTTCTACATGATATTTCTCTTAGGAAAAGAAGGATATGATTCAACTTCAACTGAGTCTGTAAGTACTGAAAATATTATGTGCTAAATTATAGGATGTAAAATATTATGCAACTTTCTAAACTTTCCATCATTTAACAAACTTTGTGGAACAAGCTAATCGAACATTTTCCACAATAGAATGTTTTGTCGTAAGTGCAATGGGATAGGTGTCAAAGAGCCCATTACATTTCAGCACAAATAGTGTGATCTAATGTGACTTGCTACACCTGTTCTCAAGTAGACTAATAACATTTTATAGTTGAACATCCAGTTAAAGTAATTTCTATCATAAGCTAAGAATGATGTCAAGAAGTGCACATTTGCAGTAGACAGGTTTTACTATAGCAAAATTTTTTTTATATTTTAATCCAATAGCATGAACTGCTTTTCTTGGCAGTCTATATTTAGTAGTATACATTACGGATTTGCTGTCATAATTCTCCCAATCACTCTTATTACTAAAATTAAATAAGTTTGCATAGGTTGTTTTAATTTTAATTCCAAAATTGAAAATAACTAATAATAACGTTCACTTATTTGTCAAATGCCAAACCACTAGGAAAAAGATAGTTAAATTTAAGCCTACCCATTAAAAAATCAGTATAGTGCAATGTGTAGTGGTGTAGTCCTGAAAAAAAAAGTTGGGGGTAGGGGGACGCTTATACATGCAAAGATAGGCAATTGAAATCAAAAGTGGGGGGACGCTTATGTTAAAATGTAAGCAATTTGCGGGATGCTTGTATTCAATTAAAAAGGTAGGGGGACAGCGTCCCTCTGTGTCCCCCCTCGACTACACCATTGGTAGTATATGTGTAATATAGTGTGTATAGCAAAATTGTGGTTATAACATAATAAGTTCAATTCCCCGTTGTTTTACAGTGCACTATTTGGTAGTTTTTATGACAAAAGAATAGTAATAATGAAATTTTCATTAGGTCCCTTTGATTTCATCATAAATGGGCATGACTGTATATATTCATATATATATATATACAGGGTTCACACTGGGGAAAAATACAAGGTGGGATTTTCCTCCTTGCCCAAAATTTTAAGTGGGATTTTTAAAGTTGAAGCCCCAAAAAAATTTTTGAGTGGGATTTCAAAAAATATTGCGGGAATCGCGCGGCCTAGCGCGAACCCTGATATACATACCCACACACACACACAAGTCCAAAATGGATGAATGCATTTCTTGCTGGGGAACAAGAACAAAATGAGGTACTTGTTTATTGTTTTCTGGTAAAGTTATTTTAAGAGAAGTATGCAATAAAGTTTTAGGCATTGAATGACTTCTACATAAGCTGGTTTTTTTCAGCAAGACTGCGTTCCACTAGTCGGGGGCTCCATAGCTTGAACCGAACTGGAGAAAGTGTTTTCTGATTGTTGAATCGGTCCTGTGGAGCTGTACCATGGCCTTCAAAATTCTCAACACTATCCTATTTGACAGTTTCTCACGGGGGTTATCTTAACTGAGTGCATGCAACTTCAGTTCCAGATATCAATGATCTATAGTGACAAAGCTCTGCAGTCTCTAGAGAAATGCTGCTGAAATTTTGGCATGAAATTGAATATCAGCTGCATATTTTGGTATAAAAAATGCATATGTAACTTATTTAATGTTTTGTTTAAAACTTCGTTGTACAACCTCTCCAAGAAAACAATAAACATGTACATACCGCATTTAATTCTCTCCCCTTCCCAATCATGAAATGCACTCAATCATTTTGGACCACTATGAATATTCATTTTGATGCATTTAATGCATAAAAGAGTAAAAAAGTACTGTAATAAAATATATTATTATATAAAAAGTATTTGAATAAAATTACTTTCTAAATTTCAGAATTGGAAGAAATCATGATCGTATAGTTGATGTGAAATGGCGACAAGATTATGTAATTAAGGTATTTTAAAATTTTTTTGATGATTTAAGAAATTTTACATTATGATTATTTGACCTCTTCTTTTGCACTCAGCTATAGCAAAGTGGCCGAGGGAGGTACTTTAAATTTCCCCGAGACGAAACTGAACACTAAGTTTTGAATGTGTTCAAAATTTTAACATTTTTCCCCCCTATCACAATTGATAAATTTCCATGTGCAGTGGCGTACGCAGAATTTTTTTCAAGGGGGGGGGGGGGTCATAATGTTTTGAAACTACTAAAAAAAATTCGAGTATGTAATAAAGCACTATTATTTAGGGCTCAAGGGGGGTTTAACCCCCCTCCCCGCCCTTGAGTATGCCACTGTCCATGTAATCCCAAAATTTTGATAATATGTTTAAAATTTTTGTAACTCCCCTCTTTTAAGAAGAAATTTTATTGCTCTATAATTTCTGTTTTTAGTCCTTTTAAGAAAATCAGTGGCTGTTCTCCTGTTTCTGGTTAGAGAAAATACTTTATATGCTTGGATTATAAGAAAAATATATTTTGTTTTCCAAAGTATTTTATATGTATTTCATCTATGAAAATTGAAACCCAATATGGTGAGAAAGGAAACAAATACATTCAACTTTTTGTGCCGAGTGTCAGTTGGATATGATCTGAAAATCAATTTTTGGTTTTTAGTTAATAGTTTTTATGTGTCTTACTGGCACAGGAACTTTGAAAATTGTTTGCCATTCTGTATTGAGTGTTTTGTTTCTCACTATCTTAACAGTAATTTATCTAACTAGCATTCGTACATTGCTTACTTTTGAAATTTTAGGTGCCTGAATGCATACCTAGTACCCTCTTTTCACCCCCTCCCGCAATAATCTTATATATTTAAATCCAAGAGTACATAAATGTATGTATGTATCTATCTGTTAATGTTGCACTATCTCCTCATGAATGGCTGACAGTTAAGAGTCGAGTAAAGTCTTTAAAAAATATGAAATTTTCCAAGGAAGCCATTAGCCTATTCTCTTTGCTGTGGGACTGCAATGAGCAGAGATATTAATCAAAAACACAATAAATTTTAAAGCACCATTTTATTTTGTTCGCATTGTTGCCACTTCAACAATGCAGCTGACACTTTAACAAATAAATTTCTAATCAACGTTTCTCGCATTTTGAGGCATTGCTGTATTTGCTTTTCATAAATTAATGTGTGTTAATAAACGGGAAAAAATCACCTTCACCTATGGTTAAGGTAAAGGTGATTTAAATTACCATCTATATAAATAAAAATGTAAGTGTTCGCTTGTTCATAGCCGCAAATCTCCGAAAGTGCTTCACCGAATGCTTTGAAATTTTGACAGTAGACAGAGTGATTCAAGAGGAAGGTTTATAGACCCGTTACAAAAAAATCTGACTGGTAGTTCCTTTTTCATTCCAATTTTACGCAAACTTCCTCATAAATTCCCCAATATGGGGGGAAAACCTTGCACATATTAATATAATATATCGATCTAAAGCGCTGATTTTTCTGCACAAGATGAAATTTGTTTGAAGTTTCTAAGTCAATAAGAACGCCAGTTATAAGATTTTTAGTTCGATTTCTTAAGGCTTGTAATTATCCAAAAACAATAATTAGCAGTTTCCTCAACTCCGGGTAATATAAGCTATATAAATAAAAATGTGTTTGTTTGTTCATACAAGACTAAACTTGATCCAGTTTACAGTTACGATCAAGTTCAGCCTTGGTTTCTAACCTCAAATATGAAATTTTATCAAAACATGTGTTTTTATGTATCACTTTTAATTTATTTCAACTTTGATTTAATTATTTCGTTTTTTAATGTTTTATTAACCTTTAGATTACGGCGGTACAGCATATGTACCGCAGAATAGTTTGGCCTTCCTTACGGCTGTGGTACAGCATATGTACCAGACCTTTTGTCCCCTTCCTGAGCGGAAGGAAATCACCAGGAGGTGTGAAAATTACTGAGAGTTATTAGCATTTCCTGTCCTCACGACTAGTCTTGGCGAAATACGCTGCATTGATTTACTGTCTGGCGAGTATTTGGAATGTTTCTGGCTTAGACACACATATTCGTCGGATAACATTTATTATGGTCATATAAATACTCACTAAAACGTAGGCAATCACTTAAACGATCTCGAATGGGGGGGGGGGGGGCAAGGCGACCTGACTTTTAGATACATAATGTATTTATACGTGTGTTTACGTATTATTACGTGTTCTTGCTTCTTATCTATAAATTTAATATATTTCCTTTGCTCACCCCTCCCAAGAGACGTGACTAGAGGGGGGCAGACAGGGCACATGCCCGAACGCCAGATTATTTTAGGGGAGCTAAATTGACTAAATGTGTGGGTTTAACCTAAATATACACTTTTTTTTGCATATAAGGGGGCAGGGGGCGCTAAATCCTGAGGGGGCGATAAATTGACTAAATGTGTGTGTTTAACCTAAATATATACTTTTTTTGTATATAAGGGGGCAGGGGGCGCTAAATCCTGGGCTTCCCCCAGTTAGAAAATGACCTAGTTACGTTTCTCCCCTCCCCCCGTAGAAAATACAGTATGGGACCTCAAATCCGGAACGCTCGGGGCCGCGAGCTTTCCGGATTTCGGAATTTTCCGGATTTTGGGTCCTCATTCAAAAAAATTTGTAAGTAGCATCAGAGCCCATATAATTTACACTGAAACTTTCTATTAGCATTTTGCTTATTTATAGCATTTTCTTTATCGTATATTCTCGCCTATAAGTCGCTAAATTTAGCACAAAAAACGAAGTTGGAGTAGGCTTACATTCGACGCAAAGCATTGAAACAATCGGACTTTTCCCGATGTTATTTAAGCCTCTTTAATTAAACAATGAAAGAAAATAATTCTGTCAAATTTTGATAGTATTTTATATTTCCTAGCCACTTAATTGTAGTAAAAGATCAGACTATCGGGGAAAATGCGAGAAACGCGGATTTTCAATTTCGCGAATGTTCTGTATCGCGCGAAAATTAAAGCTCATTTTAAAAAATGAATATAAAAAAGCTACAAGAAATAAAAGAAGCAAAATTTAATGATATTAACTCAGAATTAAAGCAACAAATTAATAAAAACTCAAATCGGAAAAACGAACCCTTTTCAGAACATCGCGAAATAATGTTTTTGAAAACGACATATTTCCGATCTTAAACATGTACATTACATTTTATTTTCCTTCTCTTTAAAATGCCCATTTCCCAAAAACAACGATTAAAAATATTTCCCGAATTTAAAAAAAAAAAATTTTCAGCAGCCGATTTTTTTTTTTTTTTTAATTAGGAAAAAGTTCCGCATTTTGGGTCTTCCGGATTTTGGGATTCCGAAATTGGGGTCCCATACTGTATTGAAATGACGGGCCGGATTAAAATTTTCAATATTTGTCATCTTTGGGTATTAATTTTAAAAAGAGTTATTCTGTCGCGCTCAGAGCTCTGCCGCCCTGGGTTATAACCCAATTAGCAGCTCGATGCGCTGGAGGTAACATTCTATGTTTATAATTATTTCTTTCTTGGTTTAATAATAAAATCCACATGTACACTACGCGTGTTGAAGTCGAAATAATAAGAGTCCACCCCATACATTCCGGTAAGTGCATTCAACTAAAAATAAGTAAAAGAGTTGAAGTGATTGTGAGGGGAATGCAAGTACAATAGCTGGACATTCGGTCTTGCTTTTGTTAACAAAGGACCTCCCCCCGGAGCCATCGGCAGACAGGAGTTTGTTAGAAGTACAACAGACAGTTTGAAGCGCCTTCTGATTATCTTCGGTGAATGACCGCTTTCCAGTTGCTATATGAGTAAATCAACAAGTCATTGTGGTGAAAATAGCAAAGGAAAATTGTCTATTCATACCTGCAATTTTTAAGTGAATTAGGATACAGTAAATCCGTTATAAGGATATCAGTTTCAGCAATGAGGAGATACTTTACTTCCTTGTTCAGTTTGTGATCGTTTCATATTCTTATCATGAAATACCACGTAAAGCAAGATGTTAACTTAGGAGAAAAATAATAATCTATTACGGAGTGTGCGGGGAGGAATAAAGCGCTGCGAATTATAAAATTCGTGTACTAATAATATACTTAAAATGTTTTACTTGTTTATTGAAGTTGTTGACAATGTATGTTGCAGATGTTTAATATAAAATGCTGTCATGACTTCGCACCTGAGATGTTTGTCAAAATCTAGGCAAATTATGTACAAGTTCCGAAAGAAAGCAAATCAAATGTCACAGAGCAGAAAAATCGCAAATATATATATATATTGATGCTCTAAAACAATGAAAGGTCACTACTATTCAACTATATGGAACCAGTGGCATACGCAAGGGGGGTTTAGGGGTTTAAAACCCCCCCTTGAGCCCTAAATAATAGTGCTTTATTACATACTGTATGGAACAGCACTTTTTATTGTCAATTTTAACTCTAATTTTACAGAAATTTTGATTGCCTTATTAACTTAGCAAAAATTTTTAGACAAACATAGGGAAACTCACATTAGACTTCAATAATAAGTTGCAGTTTTTTTCTTTCCTCATTTAAACTACATGTTTCCGAAATTATTATTATTATTTTCATATCTTCCTTTTTTACTATCTTTCGGAAATTGACTTTAGAAATCATATAATTACTTCGAATTGGCGATTGGGAGCAAAAAAATAGCAACTGAGTAATGAAAGTTTATATTTTGGCAACCCTTCTAATGAAGTCAATCACACTCAGAAGAGGTATAATGGGAGTTAAGGGCCCCCGTGGTCACACTGAGGGGAAAAAAAAATCGGCAGTTTTGCCGTTGTATGGATGCATTTCGGGAGCTCGAGCGCCGTAACTTAAAGGTTAAGGAGAATGAGCCACTGCAACTATTGACAGGGTACAGCTATTTTCATTTTGATTTAACAATTTAAAGATTAACAATTTGTCAAGACTTAGAAATTTTTTGAAGTGGCCAGTGGCCACTAAACTCAATTAACTCAGTGGCCACCTGTGCGTCATAAAACAAAACTGCAAAGGGAGGGGGGGATGATGCATCAGTGCACTAAAATTCCTTATGTGTCCGTGAAGGAAGCATAATATTTTGTCAAAAATATTAAGTCTACAACAAAAAAAAAATAAATAAATGTGTGTGTAACTTTTAAACTGAAAAAAGAAAAAGGGAAAAAAAGAATGAGGAAAAACTAACGTCGTTAGCGATGATAAATTAAGGAAATATGAATTTTTGAGATATAGTTTTTCATCTTGAAAGTTATAGAGTACAAAAAATTTAAATGCAAAATTTTAATGGTATTGTTTAATAATAGAAACAACACATAACAAAGATCCCAATTGCAGAAACGAACTTTTACAAAAAATCGCGATCACAAATACGGACCATTTTCGAACACGAGTATGAAAAAATGTATATTTTGAATAATAATTTTGTTCAGTACATTTTATTTTTATTCTTTTCAAATAACTTCTTTTATTTTTTTTTCCACTTTCACACCATTTCCAAAATGGCGCGACACTTAAGTCCGATTACATAAGTTTAAATGAAAATGGCTAGTTCGATTACATAAGTTTAAGTGAAAATGGCTGATTTGAAATGAATGTGTTATGGCTGAAAAAAAAAAAGGAGACAAGATTAAGATTGTTTCCTTCATTTATGTAATAGATAGAAGAGATTCATATAATAGAGAGAAGAAATTTCAAAATAATAAATATAAACAACAGCGCAATCGGAAAAGTTTTCGCCATTTTTTTTTGTGAAAGGGGGAAATAAAGACTATCGCCCGAAATTCGGTTACTTGAATGCCAAATTGATGCGTTTTTTGTGCTTGTGTGCATGAAAGAGGCAAGGGTCCTTAATTCTATAGATGTATTTGAAAAGGAAGCATTTACTTTGAAAATGAAAAAAAATGAAAGGTGGCGACTGCTCCTAATTTTTTGAATCGCCACGAATCTTGACCTTTATATTCTTGCACTTGAAGATTAAGGGGAACTTTAAAACAAAGATTTCTTATTTTGAATGGCAACAGTTTAATTTAGCTATTCTCATTTTGATTTAAAAATTTTGTGTTTTTTCTGTTTGTATTGAAGTATTTGTTAGTATTTTTGCACAATGGAACTTTAAAACAAAGATTACTTATTTTGAATGTTAACAGTTTCATTTAGCTATTTTCATTCTGATGTTAAAATTTTGTGTTTTTTCTGTTTCTATTGAAGTATTTTTTTAATACTTTTGAACTTAACGATTAAGGGAACTTTAAAACACAGATTATTTAGAATTTTTGTATTTGTGTTTCTTCTGTTTGGATAAGGCTTATGTTGGAATTTTTCAATGTGCCAAACCAGACAATATCAAAATCTTCACAGACAATGGAACAAAAAAAAATAATAAAATCTGCAAGCATTGTGAAAAAACATAAAGCTCAAGACCAATCAATCAAATTGTGCAGTTTATATCTTCTCATGTGTACAATTATGTATTGCGTGTTCTAGAATGGGTAAACCAGACAATCTATATTTTCAGACAATGAAACAACAAGCATTGTCAAATGAAACATATTAGAAATATGTGCTTTTTCTTGCTTTTCCATTGAACCAGACTGAGCCACAGCAACACGTGGCCTTGTACAGCTAGTTTCTATTAAATTTGAAGTGCAGATTTTTTCGAAACAAGTCCTCCTCCAGGGAATAAGCAATCTTTGCGATAGCCCATGAAACAACAGGCAACGCAGCTAGTAATCGGCAAATTTCATTTTTAAAAATTCTGTGATAAAACTGACAATGTGAGAGAATGATGACTAAAATACACAGAAGAAAATTTAATAAATACAATTTAGTACACATATACATTTTCAAACCGGGTGCTGACTAATTGTTCAGCTGAATTATGTTTAGTTAGGTGTTCACCAAGAATATTGTTTAAAAAAATTTTTTTTAATAAAAAAAAACTCCCTAAATGTGCCAGAAAACTGTTCCAGCCTCAATAAAACACTGCATTTGTTTTATCAGTTCATCATTCATTTCAAATTAAGCAACAGTAGGTTAATGCAATATTGTAAATGAAATCTGATGAAGTACTCAAACTTTTTTAATAAAACACAAGTATTCCTTGATTTTTTTTTTAAAAAAAATTTTAAAACAAGTGACCCTCTACTTTTTGATTTCAATAACTTACATTTGTATCTGTAAGCATCCACCCCTTACCTTTTTTTTCTCAGAACTACATCACTGGATTGCTGCTGGGATATTGTTTTGTTATGTTTTGTTCAAATACAAAAGTTGTCTTACTGTGTAGTGAGAAAAATTTGTTGTTCACTTTCATCAATTTGAGAAATGAACACGTAAACAGTAGGCATTTTTCCGATATTTTTTAGAATAACCATTTTCTTTGTAAAATATTGAGGTAAAAAAAAGTGCCATAATCCCCCTCTGTAGTTATCCATGTCTTTAATGTATGTAATGTCATATGTAATGTAATTGAAATTTGCACCAATAAGTCAGCTAAATAACAGTTTTTTTGTCTGATATTTTGTAGATTTCTTTCTTGTAAATATAGTATTCATATGTAATTAGGTTATCCTTATATCTTCCGGAGTGCTAACTTCTATGTTTTGCAGCCGATCCCGCTTTTCGGGGGTCGATCCAGTATTTTTTAACAGGGTCCGTTTTTTTTTTTTTTTTTTTGCATTTTAAAGAGATTTTTGTGAAAAATCAAATAATTTGTTAAAATTTAAACATACAGTGATTTAAAAAAAGTGTTATTTTTAGCCGCCTATTTAATATATAATTCTGTAAAAAGTACGATTTGGAAGCTTGGAATTTTATGGAAGATCTGTTTTGATTGATTTGAATTTCGTGATGGATTTGTTTTGATTGATTGGAGTTTTATGAAGGGGCCAAAAACGGACTCGAATTTCTTCTGGCGCAACCCCTGTCAATGGAATATCAACTAAGGAATAACTGGCTAAATGTAATAAATTTTTAATGTGCCAAACCATAGTATGTTGTTTCCGTGACCCCACTCCAGCATAGTGGAATATCCTGCAGTTAAGCATATTTTTTTGTGGCAAATTGACTACTCCACTAAGTGGGCTCAACTGTACATTTTTAGTTCAAATTTTTTTATAAAAGTCATTCTAATGAATTTTAATAATTTAAATTCACTCAAATGGAATTTTTCAGCACAAAAGTTTTTGAATAATGAATCTATTAAATGCTATAAAGTTAGTTTTATGTGCATTAAATGAACATAATAGTACATACATATATTAGAAGTGTAAAAGAGGTGCTAAAGCTACCTACAGTACAATGATATCCTGTCACCAACAATGTTTTTCTAGGTCCCTACAGTACCTTTATGATCAGGTTTCATTTATATGTACATAAATATCATTTTCTAATTCTGATGCAATTAGTTTTAACCTCAATTTTTTTTTGTTATAATTTCAGTCCAATAACTGTGAAAAGATATGTGAACTGAACTACCTTATCACGTTGAAAACGTGGGTAAGTGGTGTTCAAATTTATGTATTGGTTACATTTTCTCTTGTTCCATTTATTTCTTTAGTTTTAAAAATGGATGTCGTTGAATAGTTTGTTAACATTGATGCTTATTAATGATGACAAGATTCGATTAAGGCATCTATAAAATATAATGCAAGCTATACACAGTGTGTCAAAGAATTTTTAAGACTGGGTTCATAAAATAAAATAAAAACTAGTAATTATATTTTTTAAAAGTATTTTTATTCTAAAAAAGATCCTTCAGCTTCAATACATTTGTTACAGCAGTTTAGCAACATTCGAAGGCCTGTTCAAGCTCACATTGCGGGACTGCCTCCAAAGCTTGCGTCGAAGCTGTTTGTACACAGTGTGTCAAAGAAGTTTTAAGACTACAGCTGGAACTAAGCTTACAGTGGCTCTATCTGCATTATTGAGCGTTCATAAAACTTCTTAACTATCAGCTGTTCCACTGCCTAAACCTCAGTTCATTTCTTTACTTTTTTTTACTTGTATGACATTATACAAACAGCTTCAATGCGAGTTTTTGAAGGAGGCAGTCCCACAACGTGAGCTGAAACAGGCAGTTGAATTGTTGTTAAACCGCTCTAACAAATGTATTGAAGCCAAAAGAGCTTATTTTGAATAAAAATACTTAAGAAAATATAATTACTAGTTTTTATTTTATTTTATAAACCTATTCTTAAAATTTTTTTGACACACTGTGTATACGAGGGCATCTTTTGGTGATACATTTGTCTGAAGATTATGCCATCTAAAGACATAAGAATAATCCTCTGCAAGATTGTCAATTTTGAGACTTGTAGCTATTTGCTTACCATGGCCAAATGGAGTATTGACCATTTTTTTTGAAGTGGTACTAGCAATTTCCTTCTAAATGTTTTTAATTGTAGTTTGGTAAGTGTTCGGACAAATATAACACAAACAAAGCAAGACAATAGAAAGTGATATTTTGTTCAATGTAAAAATACTTTTTAGAAATACTATTCTTGCTTCTTGAACAGATTTGAAGATTGTCATTATCAACTCTAAATATTGCATAAAACACTATATGTACCAACAAATGCAGCCCTCCCCCCAACATGATCACAGTGTAGTAGTAATTGAGTTTTGTTTATCTTAAAGATCATTGCCATTGTACCACTGAAAGCATTTTACTTGTGCTATTCATCTTAAAAAGTTAATTTTGTGTTTATTTTTGGAGGTTGATTGACAGTTATGATTGAATCTATATTTAAAAAATAATTGTAATACAATTGCAGGTGAGGAAATTCTACTAATGTTAGCTGTGGAAAAAAAATTAATTAAAAAAAATATAACTATACTTGCTGGTAAAACATTCGTGTAGTTATGAAGAAACTAACAAGCACTCATTTTTCAGAATTCCTGTACAAATTCCGAGAAAGATTTAACATTTTCTTGCTCAAGGGAACAACTTGAGGTTAGTTTTTGACATTAATATTTTTTTAAATGTTATATTTCAGTTTTAGCTTTTGAAAGATAATGGAAAATCCCTTTCAAATTGTGTTAAATTTTTGTACATAACAGAAAATTTTTTATAAATTTAAAGGTCCCTTTTTTGAAGACTGTACTCACTTTTTGTACTATTTTGAAGACTTAAAGTATGTAGTCCTGATATATATACAGTTGATCTCTTGAACTGAAAGGGAAAAAATAATAACTCCTATTGAAAATCCTATTACAATTATTCAGATAACAAGTATTACATGTATTCCACAAAATAAACTCTTACCACACCTTATTTAAAATACCTATCCACAATAGTTTAATGTGTAGTATGTGCATCAGGTATACTTTTCACATGTGAAATGACTTGAAATGGTTTTGTGGTTATGTCTGGCAGTAAAAGGAAAAACAGCCTAATTTTTACTGTGGTTTTGTTTGTTTGAAAGATTGCTTTCTTGGTAGGTAGACTAATTCTTATATGCAATCTTCTTCTGAAAACTGTCTGAATCCTTATACTGTGTCTTCCATTAAATTACCAGCAATTCCTTTTTTATTTAAACAAAATCTTGAAATGTTGTTAAAAGATTCAGTTGCAAAGCTTTGAACTCTAATCTCCCCTTTTTATCGATGGATCCATTAACAATCTTCACTTTTTCTTAATCATCTGGGTAAGTGTTGTCATCCTCAGCTAAATGATGAGGTGCCTGGGGCAAATACTTTTTTGGGGGAAGGGGATGCTTGCAAGCCCATCATTTGGAGGATTTTTTGGCCTCCCCCTGACTTTTACTAATACAATGTATTTATGAATGTAATGATTAAACTTTGTGCAAAGTAATAGAAATAAAATTTCACGTTAAATTAAAGCACAAATGAGCATTAAAACGCAGACATATGTTTCGGGATCGCTTGGAATCCCTTTTTCAATGCGACAGGGAGCTTCTAGATGCAAAACATCCAAATGAAGCAGACAGAACAACAAAAACAAAGCTTATATAGCCTAAGAATTAACTGTAAACCAATGAGAATAAAGGCAGTGTGAAGTGGAAGTAGAAGTAGTATTAAAGGCACCAATAAGAGAGTAACAAACGAATGTAGTTGGAAGTACAGAAAGTAAAAAGGAATATCAATAAAAACAAAGAAAAAGACAACAGCGTGCATAAAAATGTGAAAATACATGAAAATTGCAAAAAAATAAAATAAAATACAAAGAATAAAATGGAAATAAAATAAGTACAGAAAATACCAAAACAAAAAGCAAAACAAAGTACACAGGCCAAAAGAGGGGGAGGGGGGGAGAGAGAGAGAGAGAAAAAAAAAAAAAAGGGGAAAACTAACAAGAAAACCAAGAAAGAACAACAAATTAAAGGAACTTATGCCAGACCTGTGAAACTCCTTATTTTTCACAGGTCTGGCATAAGTTCCTTTAATTTGTTGTTCTTTCTTGGTTTTCTTGTTAGTTTTCCCCCTTTTTTTTTTTTTTTTCTCTCTCTCTCTCTCTCCCCCTCCCCCTCTTTTGGCCTGTGTACTTTGTTTTGCTTTTTGTTTTGGTATTTTCTGTACTTATTTTATTTCCATTTTATTCTTTGTATTTTATTTTATTTTTTTGCAATTTTCATGTATTTTCACATTTTTATGCACGCTGTTGTCTTTTCTTTGTTTTTATTGATATTCCTTTTTACTTTCTGTACTTCCAACTACATTCGTTTGTTACTCTCTTATTGGTGCCTTTAATACTACTTCTACTTCCACTTCACACTGCCTTTATTCTCATTGGTTTACAGTTAATTCTTAGGCTATATAAGCTTTGTTTTTGTTGTTCTGTCTGCTTCATTTGGATGTTTTGCATCTAGAAGCTCCCTGTCGCATTGAAAAAGGGATTCCAAGCGATCCCGAAACATATGTCTGCGTTTTAATGCTCATTTGTGCTTTAATTTAACGTGAAATTTTATTTCTATTTATGAATGTGTTTAGTATTTTGTTGTTTTTCACCTATAATATGCATTGAATATATACCCTTTTCACCCTCCCCTGGAAAATTTTGAAATGATAGGGTTGGTGCTTGAGTTCTACAGCAAAATCCAATCATCAAGTACCCCTGCTCAAAAGTTCTTTTTAATGGCTTTTATGTGAACACTGTCTTTCAAATAATCTAAAATAAAAATTAGCCCCTTTAACTTGGAGATAAAATTGCACTAAAAAGTAGGGCAGGTTCAGGGAAATCACTTTTTGTCAAAATATTGGAAAAAGTTCCTAGTTATCGTGAGTTCACTACACACACACACACACACACATTATATATATATATAAGTAAGTGCGTGGCTATCAGGGATCGCACCCTTCACAAAACTCCAAGCTAACAAATCATACTTTTCACATATATTTAATAAATATGCAGCATATAATAATATTTTTTTAGCACTATATGTTTAAATTTTGAGTTTTCCCAAAATCATTTGATTTTTCACAAAAAAAATCTTTATAAAATTCACAAAAAAAGTGCCCTGTTAAAAAGGTAGGATCAATCTTTGGTTATTTATAATGATCTTTAAGTTATTTATTTATTTGTTTTCAAGTTCAGGAAACCAACTCATTTATTTAGAATCAAGTCCGTTTATTGTAAAACAAATGAAGTGATTTCCTGTGCTATAGAAATAAAACTATTTTCTCAAAAAAAAAAAAAAAAAAAGATTAATATTTTTTACTTGAAAAAAAAAACAAAAACGAACTACCATATGTATTTACTTGTAACCCCTGCGTCTTTTTTGTCTAAATCTATAATATAACTTTTAATCACAATTGAATATAAATCTAGTGTTTTTTTAATTTAGAAGTAAACTTTTAAGAACCTTAAATTGGGTTAAAAATTGGCTGACTGGGAGGAAACAAAAAGTAGTAGTTAAAGGCAATTATTCTCAGTGGATTGACGTTTTAAGTGTTGTTCCACAGGGTTCAGTTTTAGGGCCGTTCTTATTCGTTATTTGTGTTAATGATATTACTCAGAGTATTTCTGGAAAGATGAATATTTTTCCTGATGATGTTAAAGTCATGGGAATTGTTGACACCGAAGAACAAGTCAATCAGCTTTAAGAGGATTTAAATCAAATTTCTAGGTAGGCATTTAAGTGGGGTGTGTCTTTTAAGGTCGGGAAATGTCAAGTGCTTCAGTTTGGTCACGGGAATAAACGTGCAAGCTATTATTTACAAAGTTCCATTATTAGTGAAGCAGAAGCAGTTGTTGATCTACTAGTATTGATTAGTCACGGCTTCAAGTTTAGTCAGCACATAGTAAGTAACAAAGCTAACAGGATGCTTGGGTTTATCAACAAGTCTATTTCGAACATATCTAAGGAAGTAGTATTGCCATTATACAGAAGTTTGGTGAGACCTCATTTGGAGTATGCTGTTCAGTTTTGGTCTCCTTATGTAACAAAGGATATTACCTTATTGGAAAGGGTTCAAAGGAGGGTTACTAGGTTGGCAAGTCTATGTGATCCCTCTAATTATGAGGTTAGTCTTAAAAGGCTCAATATGTAAGTCTAAAGCAAAGGAGAATTAAAGGAGACGTGATTCAGTTGTTTAAATTCAATAAAACGGGAAATGTTGATGGGCTGCAGTTATGTGCTGAAGGTAGAATCAGAGGTCATTGTTTAAGGCTTTTCAAATCTCAGGCTAATATTGAAATTAGTAAAAATTACTACTTCAATAGGATTATAAGCAGTTGGAATAGTTTACCGGAGGCAGCTGTTAGTTGTAGTGGGGTAAAAACTTTTAAGGCTCTTGAGGTTCATTGGGGATTGTTAAATTGACTAGGAGCAGCCTAGCTGGGCCCTGTGCCTGTTGCTGGTCATCACTTTTGTATTTGTATTTGTATAAGAAAACCTTTTTTCTTTATAGGATTTTGTGCTGAAGCTGAAAGATGTGTCAAAATGCATTGACCGCAATGCTGCCTGAACATTCTTATTTATATGTAGTGTAAATATGTTGAAATCATCAAATTACTTTATGTGACATTGCTGCTAAATAGAAATTGTTTTAAAAACATGCCAGATTATGTTATTCTTTACTGAATAAATTCTTTTTAAAAGTCCCAGATAATTGTTGAAATTTATTGTGAGTTATTTTTATTGCAGATTTCAAGGCTTTGAATCACTGAAAAGTTATTTTACCAATTAACTTGTATTTTCCTCTAAAAACTGGTGAATAGGGTAAAAAATTAGTTCATAAAATTTCCAACTACACTTCTACCATCAAAAAAAAAAAAAAAAAAAAAAAAGATCTCCGACTGGCAGAGTGGAAAGAAAAATCCATTCATGTTCAAGGAAGAAACCGCTGGTATAAGGAATGAGATGTTTCTGTTCGTTTTAGTTCCTCTAGCATACTTGATTCCTTCTGAACAGATGTTATATCCTAGCTTATAAGTTTGTTTGCTTACAACAAACAGGGAAGCAAACATTCTGATTCGCATCCTAACTAACACACTGGCAAAACAAACTTCCCTAAAACTGCAATAAATTTGTCCTTTTCTGCCTTGCCTAGAGGCTTCCAAGTGTTGGAACTTCGTGGTCGAACTGTAGGTTCCTTTCTTGGATACTTTTGAGTTCTAATTCTTGTGTGGATAATAAAAGAATAACGTAAGTTCAGGGTTCGCGCGATTGCGTGATTCCCGCAATATTTTTTGAAATCCCACTCAAAAAAAGTTCGTTTGCGCGCTCTTCGCGCAACTAGCGGACACGCGTTCAAAACATCGCGAAACGAAACTACTATTCTAAACTAATAATTCAAGACGAACTAAATGGAGTATGTTAGTTTTCAATTGCCATCTTATCCCCATTAATGAAAAGAATCTAGGAACCCTATTTGTCATGTATAATTAATAACATAGGGGAAAGGTTGATAACTTCTTCATTCTTTGGGATTATTGAACAGTTTAAAACCTTTGGTCATGCAGACTATTCATTCTATTCACAGAGGACAAGATCAAAAAAAAAGGAGTGGAAAAAGGGAATCTTCCTTCGTCACTGAAAAACCAGGGGGGAGGGGAGGTAAAACAAATTCAAAGTACTAGAGAACCAGTTATTTCTGATGTTGACTTTAGAGCAAAAAGATCGAATACATACACTTTTTAAAATAATCTTCTTCTCCAAAAGGGTATTTTATTTATGTTCCAAAATGTATTTGTTTCAGAATTTAAAGATCGCAAATAATTAACCTTTAGATAAAATGAGGATTGAAAAAAAAAAGATGCAAATGAAAGTATCAACGCTCATTAGCATACCTCCCATTTCTACATTCTTTTATTGTGTCATTTAGTTTAATTTATAATGGATTACTGTTTCAGCTTTTGCTTAACCAACGATCAAAATATCTATTAAAATGCCTCGATTATTAGAAAAGTGTAAAAGGCAGAATTCCATATATACGAATTTTTCAGATAATTGAGCGCGTGAAAATTAGAGCTCATTTAAAAATATTGCATGTAATAAGGTTTCAAGAAATCAAACAGTAAAATTTGAATCTTTTTCACATAAAATAAAAGTGATAATTAAAAAAAAAAAAAAAAACGCAAAACCGAACCTTTCTAAAAGATCACGATAATAAAATCAAATCCTTCGCAAAAATCGCGATCGTAAAAACGAACTATTCTCGCATAGGAATACGAAATTCCGTTTATTTCAAAATATTCATTTTGAATATTCGCACTATATTTGAAACAATGCATTTACAAATTGACGGGAATAATTTAAGTCATTACAAGCACTAGACACCGAAGAACTTTCACTTTTACAAGTTACAAGCGAATGCTGGTTTCTAAAATATACTGTTTTCATTGAAAAACATCAGTAGATAAAATGACATATGATCAGAAAAAATAGAGGACATATTAAACTAATTTTTAGGAACTTTTTGCAAAAATCACACATCAATGAATTTTGGTTATATAAAAGGATCTTTTTCATGCTTAACATTTTATAAAGCACGCATTTTTGCGATCGCGAATATTGTGAAGGATCCGTTTTGTGTGAACCTTGTCAATGTTTATTCTTTCTTTGCTGAGCATAGATTAGATAATCATCTTTTATTGCATAGTTTGTATTAGATCATGTTCGGACAATTTAGTAATACTTTTTAAAACAAAAAAAAAAAAAAGTTCCCACTTAATTTTTAAAAATCCCACTTAAAATTTTGGTCAAGGTGGGAAATCTCACTTTGGAATTTCCCCCAGTGTGAACTCTGGTTCATTGGTTCTATTTCTGTTGACATCAGTTTACACAAAAACTAAACTTTAGCCATTGGGCATAGGAAGAATTTCAACACACCTTGCAAGCACCTGCTAGTCGTATTGTATTCCTGCTTTAAGGAAAGAAAAATATTTTTTTTCTAACAAATGCTATTATCAAGACAGGATAGTCAGGGCCACATTCATTATTGATATGACATATACAGTAAAACTCCTCCTAACAGTCCCTCTTAGGCAGACAGTTCTTAATTCCCTGGCAGCAAATCATTGAATGTAAAAGAATCCATCTTTTGTTTAAATCTCACTATTATATGGGTTAATATTTTTGTTCCGCTGGTGTCCGCTATGGAGGAGTTTTACTGTAATACGTTTTATGTAACGCATAGCCCATGTCCATGGCAGATAAAGAACAAATCCTACTTCTATCATCTAAGAAGTTTTTGAATTGAAAATATGTTATAATTTAGGACAAAGTAAGATATGGGTATGTTTTTGTTTTGTTCAAAAAAATTCTTGGCCCAAGATACAGGCATTTAAAAATGGTGCCCCTGGCGGCATTTGTCACTTGTGATTTTTAACAAAAACTTCTAAAACTCTATTCCCTGAACGATGCAAGATATTTTGACACAGTTTTTTTTTATTTAAAAGAATACTATCTTCTATTTAAAATGAGAGGCTACATTTAAAAATTAAAGTTCTCACCCTTCCAAAAAATTATTATCTCCTTCACATATAAAGCCTAGAGAGGCATACGGTAATAATATGGAAAATAAAATTAGAAATGTCATGCCATTTGCACAGGAATGGTTTAACCTATAAAACTTTATAAGCTAAATTATCTTGAGAGTACTAACAAAACATATTTGTTAAAAATTCTGTAACATTTATTACTTTCATTTTGATTTGGATCCTAATAAAATGCAAGAGCTTTTCAAGGCTCTAAGTATTTGTCTTGAAACATATTGAACATGATTATATGGAATAAAAACAAATCATTATGTACATAAAGCATGGCTCCACTGTAAATTTAGTTTTAATGTTTCCAATTGAGTGTTAAGTGTTTAAAATATACACCTAATTCTGTTTTTACATGATTGATATGTTCCTAAAGAGATATGTGTAGAAACAACTTATGCCAAAAAAAAAAGCATATCTATAAAAAAAAAGGTTGGTTCTGGTTCAAAAAAAAGTAAAAATAGTTTTAAAAATACAAAAGAATTCTTTCCTATAGGTGTAGCACTTTGTCCAGTTGCAAAGCAATCTACAATTTCAATTTTATGTTCCAAAGAAATTTTTTTCCATTTTCGTCATGGATGACTTATGTGTGATTTTCACTAGTTTTTTTTACTTTAAAATGCTAATTTCTGTGTGCTATCTCTTCGTATGCAGTGCATGTAATACAAAGAAAATAGAAATGATGTACTATGCTACAATCAAAACTTAATTTTCTTAGAATTTTGGCAAAAATTCGAAATTGGATTGGGCTGCTGTTAAATTAAAAAAATATATATATCCATTTGAAAAAGAAAATGAAAGCTTTACTTCATATACTGTTTAATTTATTTTCAATCTTTAAAATTTTTTAAAAGTAATAGATGAAAAATATTTGGTTTAGAAAGACTCTCTCACTCTTCTTATTTGTGAAACATTATATAAATTTTATTAGCGAAGGAAACACCATATTAAAAGAGGTTTAAAAAAATCTCATTGGCACAGTATAGAGTTTATTAGAATAATGTGAAGTATGATGATAGCTACAAAAAAGAACTTTTTAAAACTCGATTGAATATAAAAAGATTTTTAGTCAATTCAGAACACATATACAGATATAAAATGAAGCTACACTCTAAAGTTTAACTTAAGAAAAAAAGTAATAATAAAAGAAAATAAAACAGTTGCAGAATAAATTGGCACAAGTTCAGGAAATGCACAAGAACTTCCCATTTCTGGAATACATTTTTCAAACATAAAAAGTTTATACATAAATTCCACTTGATTAAAACTTTTTGCAAATTTGCCATGTATAGACTTTTATACTGTTACCTTTAAAATTAAAATATAACATTCATAGCTTCCATTTGAAGAAACCACCGATATGACTATACAACCGAAGATATAAATACTATATTCCAGATATATAATAACAACCAAGTTATAACAATTACATATAAAACAACTATCTGTCAAATGCAATGTCGATATGATGCCTACTCAGTTCTTGAAAATAAATATTTAAAACTCTGTCCCCCTACACAGTTCAAGAAAGTTCACAAACAGTTGAAGAAATTCAAACTGCAAGGAGACTGTATAGCAGAGATGAATATTTTAGAGGAACCAAGAGCTCTATGAATGTGGTCCCCAGGAGCTTCCATAAACAAATAAAAGCATGCATGCATGTAGCCTGGAATCAGTGGCAAACTGTTCGTGAGTTAGCCGAATGTTTTGTTTGTTCATATGAGGAAAATCTTTGGTATTCTTCTTCAGGTGTATCTGAATACGCTGTGACAGAGTATGCAGGTGGAGCTTCACTGTTGATAATCACCTAAAAATGAAATTTCCTTTAGATATTAAGAAAAAGCAACAAAAATCTTTCTAAAGTTTAATTATAATGAAAGTATACAGCTACTAATAGTCCTAAATTAATCTCTTTTCAATGTAAAATGTAAATATCTAAGAATGATAAAAATGTTACAATGAGGCATTCCTCAAAAAAAGAAGAGAAGAAATACACATAAGGTAGGGAAGAAGGGCACTAGTATGGATAATTCGGATATTTTTCAGTTCTAGTTTCTCAGTAACTTTATGAAATTTTGCAACACTGATGTACAGTTCCATGAAAATTATTTACATAGTTCATTAGGAATTAATCAAATCTTTCATTGTGAAATTGTTCATGTTTTGTTGTCCTAATTTAGGCTACTTTATAATTTATAACTTCAAATGATAGGGGATAGTATGTTATAACTATAATCACTACATATTATGACGTTTCCTTTTGCTCCGCAAATTTTAAATTTATGATATGCGAAAAGAAATAAAGGACTACAGGTGGCTAGTGTGGACACATGGTAGTGTGACTATTGGGACATTTTCAAGTTAGTCCATTTTATTTCTGAGCGGTGGAAACTATAATTTAATGTGTGAAAGACAATGTAAGCACCCTTTTTTACATGGAAATTAATGAATTAGAAATTGAAGTATTAGAAATGTCTGAAAAAACATATCAAAGCGTGAATTTTTTTTAATATGATCTCAATTTTCTCTATACAGGCTAAGAAGTTTGGCAGCAGCACGTTCTAGACATTACTCAAGAAGGCAGAATGCTTATTACAGGGATGCACAAACTATGGCCCGCGGGCCAAAATTGGCCCGCCGAGCCTTTTAAATTGGCCCGCTAATACACTTGATAAAAAAGAATTATTATAAAAAAATAAAAATGCGAAAGAAAAAATAATTGTAAAATAAAGCTTACGAAAAATCGCAGTAAAAAAATACGATCGCAATGCCACTACTGAATTTCGGTCGTAATTTTCGGAACTAATCGCCGTATATAATTTTGTTTTATTGGAAATACTTCAGAAACTAATCAAATTATGATAAAAGTGGTAGAATATTGCATTGTCATCTGGTTCTGAGCTATATGTAAAGTTTCAGAACAATAGCTTATCGGGAAATGGTCGAAAATTCGATTGCAGGATTTTTCGAACAGCCATCATGTGCGTTATTTCGTCTATAAAAGAATTTTGTCCCATTCCTGCTATGTTTTATTTAGTTAATTCAAAGCAACGATCGTTAGACATAGCAGGCAAAATGTCATTATTTTCGTCTTCATCGCTATCTTGCTCTTTTTCATCGTTCGGGTGTAGCACCATTTGGATGCTTTCCGAATCGGACATCTTGTTTATCAAATTTAAAATCTGATCATCAATCATTTTTACAGTAATAAATGATTTCAAAAAGGAGGAAAACGAAATGTAAAAAGTATGTTTACATGCAGAAACTCGCAAATTTCATACATGTGTAAAACAACTTCGCTTTTGCGAACTCGATTTTAATAAAGAATTCATTTTCACAGTTGCAATTTTTGTTGCCTTGATATCAATTTTAAATTCTTATTACCTTATTTCAGCTCTTAAATAAATAACAAAATATATAACACAAAAATAAACGAGGTTTAATTTTCACACGATCAGCTATTGCGGAAAATTCGCGAATCTGCCGTATTAGAAATTTTCCGAACGTTCGTTAGTCCGACTTTTGTTGCAATTCGTCTTCGAATATTGACGAGACAATTAAATAAATGTATAAGAATCTAATTACTTATTTCTTTCATGTTTAATTATTGAAATAAAATAGAGAAAAGGTCTGATTTTTCTCAAGTATCGTTGGAGATTTTTTTTTTCTTTCTAATTTTCATCTGCAAGGCAAGTGACGCCCCTCTCCCCTAAAAAAAACACCGTTTTTAGACTAAATCGTTCGACTTATAACCACTGAATATGTTACTTGTAACGGAAAAATGCGTATTTTTAAAGGCATTTAAAAAAATTCGTATTTTTACTAAATGGGCAAAAAAAACGCAAACTTTTCAAAAATGGCGGGAAATTCACGAAAAAATTCCCGGTTTTTTGGTTCCTGTATAAGAGGTTCTGTACTGTATTACTATGCCAATTTAAGTAATAAGATTTTGTAAATGGTTAGTTAAAAAAACAATTCTACTAGCTAAATTGACTAGTAGTAATGAATGAATAAAAATTTATTAATTAAACATTAATTTTCAGAAATAATATAATCAATATGAATAATTATTTTACTTTATAAAGTGTAATTTATAATCAAAATTTAAAAATTTTATTGCAGATATATATTTAGGAAAATTTTATTGTTGATAAGTATTTAAGAAATGAATAAATAAATAAAAAATTTTTACATTAATTCACAAAGATCAATTTCTAATCTGCAGAAAAACTAGTGAGTAAAGGATTAAAATTTAATTATATGCCATGGAACAAAATAATGATATGTTGATTTTTGATAAAGGAATCAGTTTAACTTCTTTATTAATTGTCCATGTAGCAATGCATAAATTTAATATTACAATGCCAATTTAACTAATAAGATTTTGTAAATGGTTAGTTAAAAAAACAATTCTACTAGCCAAATTGACTAGTAGTAATTTTGAATCGCAAGGGTTTAACGTGATGTATAGACTCGCAGCATTTGGATTTTGCTATTTAATATATGTGTGCTTATTTTTTTTCTGTATTTATATTTGCACTTTTAATTAATTTCTCATTTTAACTCTTAATATATATTTTAAATTTTACATTATAAAATGTCAAAGAAAAATTATCTAAATTATAAAGAAAGTTAAAATTTAAAGAATAATGCTGTGTTTTTCTAAGTTTAAATTACCTTTTTATTTTCCATTTGTTTCATTTTCATAATTTGCACACATTTTTGTAAAAAATTTTAGTATTCCTCTTTTTTGATATTTGACCAATCACTTCATTGATATATATAAATGTTGTGCAATTAATTGTTTAGAAATCTTATACCTCATTTTGTTTAAATTCATTTACATTATTTTTTTTTAAACTTTTAATTAATAATCTGTTCCCCAGTACAGTAATTATTAATACATGTAATTTGTACATGTTACCTCTAAATAAAAACTGAAATACGCCCTGTATTTTTATGAATAAAACATTACGTTACTTTGGCCCTCAACCTGATACTTTCTAATTTTTTGGCCCTTCACACAAAAAAGTTTGTGCATCCCTGGCTTATTATGTTGTTTTCAGAGTGTAAAACATCAATGACAAACATAAAGTTGTTTTGCTTGTTTTGACAAATAATGTAACTTTACAAACAAGCTTCTGATTTGAGCCAGTTTGAAACAATAATCAAGTTGTCAATTTACACAATTACACAAAAATGTATGAAATTAATAAATATACAGCTGTCATACTTGGGGCATAAAATTCTCTTTTTCTGTGTATTGGTCCATTATGTATTCATTCATGATTAATAAGTGACTTACACTGCTCAATCCTTTATCTTCTTCACTGGCACTTTTAGTGGGATAATAACTGTCTTTGAAAGAGTATCTGGCATGTACTACATATGAGTTGCTGTCATAGCAATATCGAAACAAACCCCCACATGCAGAAAGTACTACAATCATAAAGACAACTCCAGCCCTGTAAAAAAAATAGTGAAACTATTATATTTCAAGAATAATACTTAACATTTTTTTATGCATAGTAATGGCCACTTATTGGTATAGTGATTACAGCCCAGTATTTAGAAAAATTCTAATTTTTTTTTAAATATTGACAGTAGAAAATCAATACTGAGAAATAAAGCTTTGATTATATGTATTAGAGAAGTATTAAAATTTGCATGCAAATAAAAATGCTTAACATACACCAAAAATTAAAAAAATATATGCACTAGTATTTGTTTATATTTACATAGAAAAAGTAGGGACATTTGACCAAATAATATAAGCTAAACAATTAGGAAATTTCTCCATAAACTCTTAATTTTTATGAAAATCTCATGAGCTCTCAGTTTTCAAAGATAGCCTTATTAGCCTTATAATTCATTTTAGTATTAGGACATCTTTCTAGAGCTATAAATCTTGTGCAATTGCAGAAATTATACTTGTATATAATAGCCAACAACATAAATTTGTTGCTTTAGATTATTTTTTGTGAATTTTTTTCAATTGCCTTTATTTCTCTTTTAAATCCTTTTTAGAAGTTCTGATGCCATCCCAGTTTGAATTTTCAAATTTCCACCAGGCAAGAGGCAAATTTATCTGTTGTGCATATTTTGTATCACATCACTTTCGGCACTCGAATTTTTCAGAATATATATACAGAGCCACGAAAAATGCAACGATTTTGGAATGTACCATACTTGGCTCCTAGAGGGAGTATTGAAGTGCAGGATGTAGATTTCAACTCCCCTTGGGTTCCCATTTAGTACACATCATGCTGTTGCGCACTCAAGAGCAACTCATATTTGCTTATGACATATGTGAAAAATGCAGTCAATGATAACTACCAACTAATAAGTCAAAAGCAAATATGTCGTGTTTTCGAGTTCACAATGGCATGATGGGTACTAAATGGCAACACAAGGGGAGTTGAATGCCACCTCCCTACTCTCATCATATTCCAAATGGGGTACGTTCAAAAAACTTCTATCTTCTGTGACTCACCCTGTAATATCTTTCCGTATTTTCAACTAACTGAATTTAATTAAAGATTTAATGCAACTATCTTTTTGTAAGCTTCTTGTTACCTAGTTCTTTACATTGAGCCATGCAAGAAGTCAAATCATTATTTTTTTCTGCCCTGCCCTGTATTATTTCAAAGCCACATGAAAAGAGTTTACATAGATTCCTGTTGTCTTAAAGGTTCAATTTGATTTCTAATACATGTACGTGCTAAAATTGCATTATTATAAAAAACAGCTTCTAGTATAATAACAGTTTAAATTACAATGTATACAGATATTGTAAAGATACCACATTCATTGCTTTTATTAATGTAAATTGCTAAACTAAAATTTTTAACCTCTTTACAAAAAATCAGATTTAAGTCAATCAGATTAAAATTATATAAAACAGTTTTTTGATAATAATAATAACAAGAACAATAATAAATATAGTCATAAATCCTGATGATTTTAATATATTTGGTTGAATTGGTTATTCACAACACAGCTATTGGCAACTATTTAGTCCAAAAGATCTTTTTTATTTTAGATTAAATATTTTTTAAGCATTAAATTATGATCAGAAATGAAATTTGAAAATAGGACCACATTGTGATCAACCATTAATTTAAAATTCAAAAAAATAAATAAATTAAAAAAAAAAAATTGAACTTTTTTTTTTCAGTTTTTAAAATTGCTTATAATTTTTTCAATTATATTTGTTTTCAAAAGATTTTTTCTTTATAATTCTTCCAAAACAATCTAGAATAAAAGCTAGGATGGAATTAACTATCTGAAACTAAGTTGAATTTTAATATTTTTTTCATTATAATCTTGGAAAAAAGGACAAAAAATCCAAAAATTCATATTCAACAATTAAATAACAACAAACTACAAACTTTAGAGTCAAACCCATGCTAATATTTGTTACATATACTCCGTGGAATGCACTTGCAACGTTTCAAAGCTGTATCTTTACCTGGAAATAAAGCTTTAGGCATTTTACTACACGTCATTAGTCAGAAATACAAAACGGAGAAAAATGTGTTTAAAGTTTTTAAATGCAGAATGAAAGCAGCTAAAGACATTTACAAAAACTGGAATATCTTTTAAAGTATCGCTCACATAAGTTTGAAATTTTGCCTGCGGCTTTAAAACAGTTATTTATCTATCGAAATACGTAAAAAAAACTTTTCGATATTTTGTACAATTTTGAGGTACTGTGCCCCCTAGATATTAAATGAAGAAATTTCTTTTCATGAATTTTTAAAGGAAGAATAACAGCCTAACTCCTGCTGAAAAATTCTCGGATGTGCCTCTTCGAAGGTTTGGGCACATAGCAGGAAATAGGACATTTTACATTGGCTATGCAAGGGTGTCGCTGACGCGCTATAGCGCATAAAAGACGCGTGATGCGCGAAAAGGACCCGATATTTAAAACCTCACGCCTCCTAAAGGACGCGCTATTTTCCTTTCATTACTTTCTGTCAAGTTTCTTAAAAGTAAACCAGAGTAGATTGGAAGTTATTTTTTCCTGAAAAGATTTCTAAGAAGTCCATTATCCACTGAGAACAAGTTCCTAACAACCTTCCTTATCAGTATTTTCCTTCCAATCACACCATGCACAATCCGCCCAACGGAACGTATTCCTCACAGGGGGCTCAATCTTTGTCCCCAGGGTAAAATCTCACTCTGGTAGCTTCTTACCTTACAACATGTCATATCTCCTCTATTCTTTTCAAAGCCCCTCCCTCACCCCTTTCATTACGCCAGGCATGCGTCAGTCGCCAACTCTCAAACCTCCGTGAGTGCTCTACACATGCTCTTTAATAGTTTTAAAACAGTATTGGAAGTGATTGTGCTCCAGTTATTTTTCTAAACGTTTTCCAAATTTGGTACGATCTTGTTGACAATTATTGCTTCAGATAACCAGAGGAGAAATGTTTTAAGTGCAATTCTAAAATTATTTTATTCAGAGAAATTTGTTTATTTGCCGATTTTTATTTCGATCACATTTTGAAAAATGCAATCTTTTTGCATCCGCTCTGGAAGTTGGAAGTTTTTCATTTTTTTATGCTTAGTAAGCTTTGTTAGAAGGCAAATAAATGAAATTAATAATTATTTTCATTAAAATTTGATCACAAGGTGTTTAAAAAAATTGTGTTCTCGTTAAGAGGGCAAGCTTTAAAAAGTTAAGAAATTGAATGCTCAATCGCGGGTTTAATTTTATTTTGTTTCAATAAGCTTAAGTTTTCGCAAAAGAGATTCAAATAAAGAACGAAACTGATAAAAATTAATGTTACATTGATAGGGGTCTGAAAAGAAAAATTGGTGTTTATGCACACCTTAGCTGCTTTATTACTGCAATAATCACCTTAAATCAAGTCATTTATTTATCACCATGAGTTGATAGTGCATTTACAGGATATATTATCTAAAAGTTATTTCAAAACATTGTTTCATTTAGCACACTTCTTTATTAAATATGTGAAATCTTGGAGTATGTTTCTCATTCTATAGATTAGGAATTTTGTTCATTCCATCTGGTAGTTATATACATAGTAGGCCACGGTAGCCTAGTGGTTAGAGCCTTAAACTTCCACCTGAAAGGTTGCGCGTTCAATACCAGGGGCGGACTGGGAAGAAAATTCGGCCCGGGCATATTTCAAACAGCATATTTTTTTACCCTTGGGAGGGCAGGTATTTTGCAGATTGCAGGAACTAAAAATATTGTCAGTAAATATGTTGATATGTATTAAAATATTAAATGTTTACGCAACAGTTATTTTTCTTATTCAGCATGGAAGGTGTAATGATACGTAATACAGTATAGGACCATAAATTTGGAATCCCAAAAGACCCAAAATCCGGAACTTCTTCAAAAAAAATCAGGAAAATAAAACGCAATGAACATGTTTAAGATCGGAAATGTGCAGCTCGAATTTATTTCTCGATTTTCTGAAAAGGGTTTGTTTTGCGATTAGAATTAGAGTGTTATTAATTGTTGCTTTAATTGTGAGTTAATATCATTAAATTGTGCTTTTTTTCTTTCTTGTTGTTTTATTACATTTATTTTTTTTTAATGAGCTCTAATTTTCTCGCGATACAGAACATTCGCAAAATTGAAATTCGGCGTTCTCGCATTTTCCTGATCGTCTGATCTTTTACTGCAATTAAGTAACTAGAGAATATAAAATCATATCAGAAATTACCGGAATTCTTTTCTTTTATTGTTAATGGAGTAACATAATATCGGGAAAAGTCTAGGTTTTTCGAGGTTTTACCTTCGAATGTAAGCCAACTCCAACTTCGTTTTTTGTGATAATTTCATGACTTATAGGCGAGTGGTATACGATAACCAAAAACAGTGGCGTAGCTAGACCCCAATTTCGGGGGGGGGGGGGGGGGGGTCGATTTCTCGCAGTTAATTTTACGAAAACAATTGGTCGAATTGATGATTAAAAAAATTTTTATAAATGGAGTTTCTAACCAGACTCATTTTAATGTGAAAATTGAAGAGAAAAAACATATTTATCAACTTAAAAACAATCTGATTTACGTTTTTATATAATTTTTGTTTCAGACAGAATTTAACTAGAACTGAAGCTGTTTTAGGGGAAAATACAAGAGAAAAATACAATATTATGTTAAAAATTAAACACTGATCAAGTTTACGTGCCTTGGAAAGGATGGTGATTAACGAACAATTTCTGAATCGCCAGTCTGAGGGAATACAATGGAAAGAATAAAACTATTAAGTCAATCCAAATGTTTTTAAAAACTGCTAATACAGAAAGTTAAATATGCAATAAAACAAGAATACCTTTAACAAAAAAACAAAATAAAAAATAAAAATAAAACTTACCAAACTTAACGAATTTACAGGAATAAAAATTTATGTCACATAGAACATAGATTCGAAATATTTTATTTTTGAATCGAAAGGGGGGGGGGGGGATCTTGGCGTGGGCATCTCATTTCTACATTTGACTTTTTGATTTGCCCATTTTTTCGCTTAATTTTGGATAGTTCAAAAAATTTCAACATTAGCGCCTATGGGCAAATTATGTGAACTCTGGGCGTAGGATCCAAGCTCCTATGAACAAGCATACTATAAGAAGCTTTCAGAGTAAAAGATTTTTTGATTTGAACAACCTTTATTCATTTTCGAAGAGCTTAAAAAAGAAAAAAATTAACTTATGAATTTTCAATCTTATATAAATCATGATCTAACAGACGGATTTGCTTGGAACAAACTTCATCGGAAAGATTTTATGACGTAGAACATGTCCAAATACGAAGTTCAATCGGCACTAAGGGAGCCTTTTTTTCATATGAAATTTTTTCATCGGGATTTCTAAGGATATTTTTGAATGAATAAGTTCTAAAATAAATAAATGAGTGAACGAATGGAAAAATAAATAAATGAGTGAATAAATACATTAATGAGTAAATGAATAAATGAAATTATGAATGAATGAATATGTATTAACCGTTGAAAAAGGTATTTGAAGTAATAAGAACTAAAGCTAAATTAGAAAGAGAGATAGCTGGATATTAAGTTTGAAGTTGGTTTTTAACGGAAAGTAGGCTCGTATAGTTCTGGACGGAACTTCTAGTTAGATAATGCAAGCGGCAAAAATAAAATTACCTTCAGGAAGTGTCTAGTGAAACGAAATCTGATTCAGCAGATTGTACTTCTTCAGAGGACATCAACTTTCTCTTTTTATAACAATCATCATCAATTTTCTCTTTTGAATTAAAAAAGCTTGTAATAGGTTTATGCTCGCGTCAATATTGCTTCTCATTCAATGCACTTCTCTAAATATATTGGGTTGGAATTCTGAAGAAAAAAAAATGCGCAGGACAGACCGACCCACCGACGCATAAGGGGTGGAGGTGGTGGATACAGCTTTCACGAGAGGAAAGTGGGTGGGCTCGAGCTCATAGTAAAATATTCATACAACAACCTACAGGCAAAGTAAACGACCATTGGGGGAAATAACCATTTCAATTAGAATAGTTTATGCTTAAAGAACGTGAGAAAATAGCCTTTTTATGGCTACAGTACCATTTGTTATTAGGGGAGAGGAGAGATTGAGAAAGAAACTATCATTTTATCTCCCACTATCTCCCCATCTTCCTGTTCTACGCATCTGTTTCTGTATATGCAGCTGAGGCATTATTGAATGGTCAGTAGGGTTTAGAAAGTGGAGAGCAATTAGCGCAATCCCCTGTGGTGCTTGTAAAAGGAAGAAGTCATATGAAACGTTGATAAAATTGTTAAACGAAGGAGCATTGTGAACACTCATGGGAAAGATTCTAGTTCAGATAAATTTATTGTAAAAAGTTCGGATTGCTTGCATTTGAAAGCTATTTCCAGCTCTCTTTTTTTTAATTCTAATAATGTTTCTTTGCTAGTTTGTGTGTGTCCACTTTCATTTTCAATCTTCTCCAGACTAGAGACCCATATCTAATATTAGTAGGTCTCATAACTGCAAGAGTTGCACTGAATATATTCTAGTTTTAAATTCGACTGCGAATCAAAACCTTCCCGAAAATGCTGCCAAACCAAAGATTTTCCAAAATTTTTCATGCATTTTAGCTCACCAGATTTTAATCTCAACTGGAGCATTTCATGATAGTTTAAAAATATATATATTCTTTGCTTAAAATTAAAAGAAAATCATTAGAACCAATTGCGATAGCAACAAAAAGCCTACATTTAATCGATGTACTATATAAAATCATTTCAGGTTTGGGCTTGCGAGGTATTTAGGGGACAAACCACTAGGAAAGTGGTACGATTAGAGGTGCA
This sequence comes from Octonoba sinensis, assembly GCA_038502835.1. Classification (NCBI taxonomy): domain Eukaryota; kingdom Metazoa; phylum Arthropoda; class Arachnida; order Araneae; family Uloboridae; genus Octonoba; species Octonoba sinensis. The sequence continues at coordinate 72,617,556 of CM076604.1, forward strand.
AATTTGTCACTCCGTGAATTCCCTCGATTTTTAAAGCTGTTTCCAAAAATCTGCGATTTTTTTAAAAAAATACCACGATTTGTGCGCAAATTGTTTAAAATTTGAGACTTATTTGGTTTTTTACTTACACTTTAACGGCAATTTATACTGTTCTGAAGTTTTAAAATATATAACAGATGTACTAAACTTTTAGAAGAGTTCATCAATAGAAAAATAACTATAAAACTAGTTATAGATAATTCCCCTCATGTTTAGAGGAAGTTTTTGATCCAAATCAATACAAATATTTAAATGTTTTTGACGAAGTTGATAGTTGTTCCATTGTTAACAATAACCCTATGATACCCCCCTCCCAAAATCAGTTACACGTTGAAGGAGGGCAATTCAACTCTGGAAATTCAAAAGAGAAAGTATTCCCAACCTGTCCAAAGTGGCAATCCGATGTTTGTCAGTTCCGTCTAATAGCGCAGATGCTGAACGGTCCTTTTCTACATATAAAAACGTGTTAAGTTATAACGGCGAAGCATTAAAGAAAATAATTTAATCATGTATAATATTTTGTACCAAAATGCTCTACATTTAATTAAATGGCTAAATATTGCATAAAATTTAATTGGAGACATTCTAGTTTTATTACATCATATTTGTGTTCTCGCGAACATTTCGCGCAATTTGCCGCGAATTTCCAGCTCTTTTTTCTGTGACAAACATGCAACACTAGGTGCGACCTAGTACGACCCTATAACCCAAAGGCCCCAAAATTGATTTTTTTTTTTGTGCATTTTATCGCGCTTTTTTTTTTTCAGTGTTCACTCTATTCAATTATTATTAAAAAAACATATTTTTAGAATAGTATAAAGCGTAAAGAGAGTTAAGGTCTCAAAAAAAAGTTTTCGGACACCAACATTTCGGTGGGGTCCCTCTAAGTCTCTAAGTATCTAAGTCAAAATTTCGGGGTGGGGGGTGGGGGGGGGGGGGGGGGTGGTATTGTCCCCCCCTTACCTGCGCCAGTGACCAAAAATACTATAAAGGAACAAAATGCTAATAAAAACTTCCAGAACAAATTATATGAGCTCTGATGCTACTTACTACTTTTTTTGAATGAGAACCCAAAATCCGGAAAATTCCGAAATCTGGAAAGATGGCGGCCCCGAGAGTTCCGGTTTTGAGGTCCCATACTGTATATAAATTAGCTATTAACAGTCGCCGCACTTTAGGGCGTTGCGCAGTGAGACAATCGGCTGAGACAACTGGCCGGAGAGAAATTCTCTGGGGCCGCCCCTAAGAATTTGCATCACCTGGATTAAGAAATTCTCAGGGCCGTATTTTGTAGCTTGTAGGGATTAAAAATATTGTCAGTAAGTATGTAGATATGTATTTGAATAATATTAAGTGTTTAAAAGATAGATCAATTTTTCTTATTCACCATTGGGCCAATAATACTTAATATGTTAATTAGCTGCCCTCCTTTAGGGTGTTGCGCCGTGAGGCAATCGCCTCGCCGCCTCAGCCTCCCCCGCCTGCACTGCTCATAATCAAAAACATCAATTTTGCGGCTCTCAAAAGTTTGCATAACAGACGGCCGCCTAGGTTTTCTATATGAGAGATCTGAGAACTTCTCAAGCCAGTCTCGAGAACTCGTCCACATAGACGACTTAGGTGGCAGCCTAAAGCGCAAAACTGATGTATTTTATTTATTTACTTTCAAAATTTAAAAATAATCATTTTTTCTCCTCGGGCAGCCGTTTAGGTTGTCTATAAGGGACCCGCTGGATCTGAGAAATTCTGCCCCCTCTCCCTTGTTACCCAACGGCCAGACCCTAGAGATTTTGCCCCATTGCTGCATCTCTAAAGCCCGGGTTACGTCAAAGTTTTGGACCCCGTTTTTTTATGAACATTGTAAAAGCTGTATACTTTATTGAAAAAAGATAGATATTTTGCGACCGGCCCACCGGGCAATTGCCCGAATGCCCGCATAGCCAGTCCGCCGCTGTTCAATACCCGTTGAAGACCCACCATGTACACTTGGGTGCGTGCATGTAAAATCAGTGGACCCCACTACCTCGCCCCCTGCGCAAGCAATCTTGAGGCCACAGCTAACAGGTAGGGGTCCGGTAGAGAAAAGTAGTTATATATAGTTAGTTCATAATATAGAATTTCGGTACCTGCTTTTGTTTGGTTGTTTTTAGGGCTATGTTAAGGAATTTTTTTTTTTTTTGCATTATGGTTACTGTATTTTTACAAACTGAAGCAATAGCAACATACGAAAATGCTAGGAAAAATGCTTTGGGGACCCACAATTTTCAAGATAGGACTCACATTTTTTTAAATTGTGGGTCCTTGGGACCCAGTTCTCCGAGTACCCGACGACACCCCTGGCTATGAATGTTACATCGAAGTAAGCAATCAAGCATTTGTTCTGTAATAAAACTTACCAGAAATACCAAGGAGAATACACATAGTCACAGCACATATTATCACCACAGCAATATTGATCCTCACGGCATCTAAAATATAGTTATAGATTTTATAATTAAAATATTTATCATGAAAAACCTTGATAAAAATAGATTTTTGCAAAGTCTATTAATATTATAATACTTACAAATCATGATTGCAATAGTAAGCAGAAACCTGCAAATAAAAAATATCTATTAAACTCTCTCCCTTTATACACATATAAGACTACATGTATGAATGTAACACATTTATGTATATTTCTTATCCATAAATTAAAGTTTATGTTGAATCTTCACCTAATTCGGTATGCAGGTACTTTGGGAAGTGCAGGTAGTGCAGGTCATAAGATGGTTTTAGAAAGTTCCAAACTGCCCAAATTAAGGTAAATTTAAGGGATCATTCATAAATGATGTCATGCTACAATGGGGAAGGGGGTTTCGAAATGGTGACAAATTGAAATGAGAAGTGCGACATCATGCTTATGCAACATAGCATGGAATGTGACAAAGGGGGGAGGAAAGTGTCTTGAAGAGTGACATTTTGTGACAAAGGAGGACGGGGGAGTCAAATATAGGTGAAAAAAATGCGACATCATTTATGGATGGTCCCTAAAGTCATAAAACTGAGGAGCAATGAAGAATCACTACAATAAAGGACATTTTTCCCCTTTTTGTCAATGGGCCAGATGATGTACTATGTGGAATCGAACTTTTATGTCACGTGGATCTTAGATTGTAGGCTAGTATAGACCAAATGAAAGATAGGGATTTTCCATACATCTAACCTATGAACATTTTGTAAAGTTAAGCTCTGCTATACTAAAGGCTGCAAGGGAACAATATATGAATGAATTTCTTTCATGAGCAACAGGGACATTAATCTCTTTGAATTTATCCCTTTTAATAAAAAGGCAATTTAAAACCTATTAAAGTGAAATCATAAGAAAGAAAACCTTATGTGACAAAATATGATTGAAAGTAACCAGTGGTGTGTACCTAGCAGGTGGCAGAGGTCGTGCCCGCCAGGAGCGCAGCATCAAGAAAAACAGTAATTTGACAGGATTTTTGCAAAAGATATATTTTGGAGAAAAATATTCTATGGATTACATTAGTTTAAAAAGTTTAATGAGAAAAAAAGCTACAATTGCAAAGGAAATAATTCCCAATTCCTCAAAAAAAAAAAAAAAAAAAAAAAAAAAAAAGGGAAATTTTGCCTGTTTCTTATTCATGGGGTTAAAGAGAAGCTTTTACACACCAGTGGCAGGCGGCATTCATTTTAATTCTTGATATGGAGGAAAACCCCTACAAACCAGGGATCACGCCAGAGGAAATTCAGGTCCTCTTTCCGACCCTTCACAAAATTCCGAGCTATGAAATCGTACTTTTCACACCATTCTTATAAAAGCGGCAAATAATAATAAAATTTTTCACCACTATATGTTTAAATTCTCAATTTTTACAATTATTTGATTTTTTACAAAAATCTTTTTTAAATTCACAAAAGCGGGCCCTGTTAAAAAATGCTGAATCAACCCCTGCTAAAAACACACACATTTTTCAAATAAGGAAAATACACGTATTGCTTAACTTTGGCCTAAAGATCCAAAGTATGCCACTGTATTTAATAAATGGTGAATTTTTTTTCTGGTCATTCACCATTCTCCTCTTTTTTGCCGAGTTTATGAGAATCTTTGAAAGACTTTTTGTGAAAAATCTTCTGAATTCTTATCTCAATAAGTTGGCAGGTATCAAGTTAAAACCAAAATAACTATGGTAGAATGACACGCAGCCCCCTCCCCGGTGTTAGTTTTTCTCAGTTTTGCTTGGAAATCCAAACTTACATTTAATGGCATACCTTAGTTGTCGGCACCCCTCCCCTGTACCAGTTTATAGAAAATCTGCCACCCTCATTAACATCCAATTCATGCTCAACTGAAGGTACAGGCATAGCCAAGGGCTGTATGTTAATTTTCTGTGCTTTTATTCGTTAGGATTTCATGCAATACGAGATTGTTTTTATAATCCGCTGTCTGCAAGAAAAACATGTCTTTTATTAGAGTAAATTTATTTCCAGAACTCATTGCCTTATATTTAGATTAATGTGTTACCCCCTTTTCACTCTCAAAATAAACAATATTTGTATTTTCCTTTGTTTGGAAACTGTATGTGGTTTGTGAGTATTTTTTTCCATAAATCAAGAGTTTTAAAATAAAAATGTCACCCTCCATCACCACCGCCTGCTACTGGTATGTAATAGCTTCTCTTAAACCCGGTAAATATGATACATACAAAAAATTTCTCTTTTTTGACAATTAGGAATCGATTCCTTTTAAATTGTAGCTTTTTTACTCATTAAAGTTCTTAAACTAATATAATTATTTTATCCAAAATTATTTTTTTTGCAAAAATCGTGTCGAATTATAGCCCCTCTTGATGCTGCGCCCTTTGTGGGCAATTCCCCTGCCACTCGCTAGGTAATAAAAAATCTGTACTTACCTTTAATCCCAATATTTAGATTTAAATAACCCAATCATGACTATAAATCTAAATGGCCAATCATTATCATATCATTATTAATCATTCAAATTGGTGAAACACTGCTGAAATTTAGTAAAAATTGTTCCAGTTATTTGTTCAAAATTCTAGAATGGATTACAAGTGTAAAATTGTAAAAACTGAATAATTTTCAGAAAAAACAGTAAAAAATGGTAGAAAAGTAACTCAATGCCGATCGTCTTGTGCACTAGTATTTGGCTAAATAGGCCAAGCTTTGAAATGTCACTATGAACCCACATCTTACCTACTTAACCTACCTATCTATATATCTATGGTTTAAATTTCTAGATGGGCAGTATAGTGGGGTATGCCGTTCAACCTCGGGAAATGTCAAGTGCTTTATTTAGATTACGAAAACAAGCAAGCAAACAAATGCACGGATCCATGATTAGCGAAGTGGAAACAGTAGTGGATCTTGATAGGTTATTAAAGTCTTATTTTAGTCAGGACCTTAAGTTTATCCACTGTTGCAGACAGGAAAATCAAAATGTAAGCCAGTTTTTACCCAATTTTTTTCGGACAAAAGTAAAAAATTCAACTAAAATGTAAAATTTGAAGAAATTTAAATACTAAGCTGGCATTCATTTCATAAGAAATTTTAGAATGTTATTCCATGAAAAATAAGATAATGCATAAAGTCTATTGCATGAATTCGATAACTATTAAAATAATTCCTGTTATGAGAAGTAAAGTTTTCAATGTACAATTAAGAATATCAAACAAGTGTGAGGTAGCGTGTGATTTATAATCATTAGGTAAGGAAAAACTTTATGAAGAAATATAAAATCTCCCATATAATTCTGAAGTTTTTCTTTCTGGGTAAAATAAATGGTTTTGCTATACGTAATATATGCATTAGCAATCAATTTCACTCTACATTTTTTATTTCACCTTGCACTGACAACTGTTTTAAAAAGTGACTTTTTCATGGATATAGCACGAGAACAGCTAAAAATGTTGTTAGTCTGTCACGCAGTGAATATTTGTCCACTAAAACTAACTTACTTCTGATATATATAGCAAAATATTAACAGTAAATAACACAAATCTCGACACGTCGCCGACAGTTCCCATTATTATTGACATGTTAGTTTTGATGCCAAACTTCGAAAAACTAGCAAAATTGCGTATGATAATTTTAATCCAATGACGGTTGCGCATCGGTTTTTGCGGTCGGATAGGTTCGTCGGCTAATCCATTCGAACGAACCCAACAAAAGTGACGAGACGTTAGACTGCGTTAGACTTCACTAGGAATTCTGAAATAAACATATCCGATTGGCTAGTCGTATCACGTGGTACGGTTTAAGAAGTTATTTGTTATTGAAAAGGGGTTGCCTAGTTTGAACTGTTATCGCTTCAACTTAAATTTTTATGCGAAGAATAACACAGGGAATTCCCGAGTGCCTAGTGCTCGAAAGAAAAATGTGTTTTGAAACGGTTGACTTCACTAATAAGCATTGACGGATAATGGTGAAAATCATGAATGTTATGTATACGGTGTTTTTTTGTTGCATAATTCGCTAATTGGTATTTAAATTATTGTGTAGTGAGATGTTTTTTTTCGAATTTAACTTGGTATTCATTATAAATACGTTGTTAACGGTAAGTTTATAAAGTAGTGGATATGCTAAAAAATTTTTTAACTCCAAACTAGTTTTTGTCAAATTTTCAGTTCTTAATGAATTAAATTTGTTGCTTCCCGTGTTTCATTGTAAAGTTAAGTATGAATGTAAACCTATCTTTTAGAACCATTAATGATAATTTCAAAATATCAACTGGAGATGCAATGGCTATTTGTTATTCTACTGAAATTTTGAAGAATGTTTGATTTGTCTGGGAATAGCAGATCGAATATACGAATGTAGTAAAGCTGACTAGAAGAGACATCATTTGAAATAATTTTTCAAAGGCAATGCACTCGAAATATTATACAAAGAAAAAGCGTATACATATGTGTATTATATTGTATATCTCACAGCCCTCCTGCTTATTTGGGAAACTGAACTTCAAGGAAAATAGTTGATCTCATCATTGATAAATAATTATAATAATAATCTAAAATTCTTAATGCTATATCATAATTTTTATACAGTGTTTCACTTCATATTTATGTATTTATGTCCAGATCTTGATGCATCTGAGAAATTTGATGGTTGTCTAGCTAGTTTAACTGCTTCAAATGGAAAATGTTTTGAACAAGCAAAAATAAACAGAAATCTTATTTTATGCTTTGAAAAAGTGATTAAGTTTCTCTTGTGTGTAAAAAAAATCATCTGTTTCCTTAGATATCTATTAATTGTGGGAAAAGAGTGTTATGATAAATATTGAAATTCATCAGATAATTTTTCATGAGTACTCTCTTGAGTACACATTGAAAATGATCAATTCATGCTTCGATTCATAAGAGAAGAGAGAAAATATACTTCAATTATCAATTTCAGGTATAAAATACTTATCTGTGTGTCTTTTATTTTGCTTTACTTTTTAATTATTTATTAATTGTTTATGAAGAAGTTTCTTGGAGATACTTAAGTGAATGATCCCTAAAACTAAAATTAACTCCATACAAAGTTGTCTGCAAAAAACAAATTTGCTATGTTTGTATAATAGACTATCAAGTAGTTTATGCTCAATCTATTTATTTTAAGCTGATTTGTATTGATATCGTATTTTTAACCTATTCTTTTATTGCATATTTTTATCATGAGGTTACTGCAAGAAAAGAAGTAAATTTAACTAATGCTATGTTGAGGCAATTGGTTTCATGATATACTTCCTGCACATACATTTCTACATTTATATTAAGTAGTTTTCTATAGTGTAATTTTATTTATATGTTTCAAAAGAAGTTAGAAACAATTATTTTAAATTTCCATAAAATTCTTCTTTTTTCTTTATTGTGTCCTTTTCATATTTGATTAATTCTCTAAGCATTAAATCAGTTCACCAAGAGTATAAATATCAGAAGTTACATGCAAGACAGTTTTAATGGAAATGCTCTGAGATGAATATCTTTTAAGTAAGTAATTGGCAGCATTTCTATACTGAAAATTGCCCGGTAATTCATCTTCAATGAATTGTCCACAGTTTTAAAAATAGTGGCATTCTGTGAGGTGATATTTCCAGGCACAAGAAGAAAATGCTGTAGGCTTTGCTCAAGGCATCACAAAGCAATTGGTTGTAGATTTTTGATAAAATAATGAAAATACTCATGAGTTTATAGATTGTATGGTTTATTTTGAATAAAAAGCACATATTTGTTTGTAATATTTTACTATTTCTCTCTCTCCAGATGTATAAATCCTTAAAATATATTTTATTTAAAACCTATGAGATAAAATGTATTACATAAGCTCAAGCAATATGAAATGTGTATGGTTTCTTATTCACAGAAACTCTGCATTTCTTTTTTTACCTTTACTAACTTTAACTATTACAGTTGTTTTAATGCTAAGATTATATAGCAAAAATTCTATGACTGGAAAATAATTTTTAAATGACTTCTGTCTAACATGTACCTTTGATAACTCATTACGGCTATCAAAACCACAAAACAATACACACATGCATATTTTTTTTTTTTAATTTCATTAACTCTTGGTTTATAGGGGCCCCAAATAGTCGTTTTTGTTCTTTTTCCAACATTTTGAGTGACTGCATGCTGTAAAGGGGTCACAATTACACTTAGTGCATCTGTATGTGATTAGTGCTCCTTAGTGTGATTCTTGTGATTAATTTTTGTGGTACTTCATTCTGTATTTTTGTCCCCTTTGGAAGTTAGCAAAAATTTGATATTGGCCTTAAACTTTGACCCCTGTTGTCATTATTTAAATAGTTAACTTACAGCAGTCGAATTCGTCCTGCAACTCTATTACCTAATATACTTTAATACCAATCTGCCAAATGAGCAGCCATAAATTCACTTCATATAGATTTGTGACAAATTGTAAAAAGTCTAATAATCCCAATTTTACCCACGAGAACGACTTTTGATGACCTCTATAAATTCCAAGCTCATAAGTAAAGAAAAAAATGAAAATTGTTCTAAACATCTTTTGTACGTATGTAGCTATCAGGGACGGGAGTATCAATAGAAAAACACATGGTCGAACAGCACGTTTCTTTATAATCTCATGAAATTATATGGATTGACACTTTATTTAGTAAATTAAAACATACACCTAGCGTAGGATAAAGCTTTTGAACATTTGAAATTTTAAATAAAATTATCAATCGGTAATGAAACGGACCAAATACTGAAATGAAATAAATCAATGTAAAGAGAAAAATGTAACGTCAACTAATAAAGCGATGAAAAAAAGCACGATTTTTCCACTAAACAATACAATTCAATCAAACATGGTGCAAAATAGTACGTTAGCAACTTAACGACAAAAACAACGATCTTTGAGCAGAACGAAATAATTTCAATCAGCAGGGGCGGATCCGGGTGATCGGCAGGCGGGGCCCCTCGCCGACTCATTTTATTGACTTGTAATTAAGAATAAGTTAAGGGGGGGATATGGGGTCTAGGTAATCCTGGAAAAATATTTTACCCTTTCCTCGCAAGGACCAAATAATCTAAAATTATTATTAGAACCACTCAAATAGGCAAAGCCTATACAAACCCCCCCCCCCCCCCCAAAAAAAAAAAAAAATTCCCCTAAAAGGTTCAAACCCTGGTGGGGCCCCTGACTTATTCGTGGTAGGGTTGCTTCCGCAAAGCCACTTTACATTTTAAAACCCCCCTTTTAAATACCATTCTATAGCTTTCTTATTCATGTTGCAGTCTTATATAATGAACTGTACTTTTGATAAACGCAGGGATATTGATCGGACCCTATCCCCTCCCCCTCTCTTTGTAAATTATATGTGTGTGATTGGACTGCTTTAACCGGAGGTAAATCCTTTCAATATATTTTAATTCATAACAAATTCCAATTTATTGACAATGATAGCTATCGTTTGTGTAACCTTGGTCGCTTCTTTGTTCTCGGAGGTCATAGGGTGCGCGATTAATTTGTTAGGGAACTTCGATATCAGAGTTTAGATGCATATGAGGTTGGAATATGTGACCCAAATAGTTAAAATTTTGAAATGTCATCTCAGAAATGTAAGGATAGACTAAATGGATATTGCAAGGTTGCCGCCCCCCCCCTCAGAACGATGGTACACCCCCTGCAAATTAAGGAATCTCCCAAAATCGATGTTCCCCCTGGATAATGTATTTGTGTATAATAACTTTCTCCCCCCCCCCCCTTTTCATGTCGAACTCTTTTAATAAGACTTTCGGGAAATTTATTTTCTGTGAGATGTGACACACCTCACTGCTTTTTAATGTATTAAAATTTTTAATGCTAATAATGTTAAATTAAAAAGTACGAAGCACCCCCCCCCCCCTTCCCTTACAACCACTCACCCCAGCTCGTGACTGCGACAGCAATACTGATAATCGAATGCCCAGTGAAAATGCAAGCTCAGGTCTGTCATTACGAAATTTTCCAAATACTGGGTCAAAGCTTTATACAGGTGCATATGAAAATGCATATTAGTTGTTGGGTGAAAAAAAATAAAATAGATGCAGACATGTGTAATGGATTGTTTCTAAAATCAAATTTTGGGTTAGCGGGGGCATAGCCCTTTCCTGATCCCCAAAAGGACAGGCCTACGAGAGCTATTACCACCGTTGGCAGGCCTGTCCTTTGCCCTTTGCCCCCTGACTTTTAGAGATACATTGCATTTGTACATGTGTTTATGTGTTTTGTTGCTTTTTACACATATGTATTGAATGTATACCATTTCCCTCCCCTCCCCTTTGGAAAATTTTGAAATGATGGGCTTGCGTCGACGGACATTATATCGTCAGCAAAGTATGGAAAACAAAAAACATGCTAGTTGTTACATTTGTAGGATGGATTAACCACCCATTTGCTTTTTACTTGAGTATTTGCTGGCGTTTTTGTTTGCTGAACGCGACAGTGACAGCACTAAACAAGTAATAATGAGGTACAATTATCTACATCCCAACCATGCTGCTCACTTACCCAGTTGGTGAAAGGCCAGGGAGACTGTTGTGACCAAGTGTAAGTGTACAACAACTGAGTCCCTTTTAAACTTTGAAAGTTCATCAACTGTACTTCGTTTAGTGTTGTGGCCGTGGTAGCCTAGTGGTCAGGATGTCGAGCTTCGGAACGGAGGATCTAGGGTTCGATACCCGGGCGGCTGAAGACCCACCATGTACACTTGGGGATACGTGCATATAAACTCCGTGGACCCTGAAGTCCCGAGGCAGTTCCGAAGGTACCAGTACGTGGAGATTTTCCCTTCCCTTCACCCACAGGTCTAAAAAGGAAGGTGGCGCCATCTGGTGTCATCCAAGTACATTATGAGCCAAGTCGTACTTCCACCATTGGTGATCATGTTGAAACGGAAGGCGCTCATTACTGCCTTAATTCCTAGTCACTCTGCGAAGGGGAGCTTGGATTTCCAAGTGGCATAAGCAACAACAACAATGTTTAGTGCTGTGAGATTTTAGGCATGATTTTGCTGTTGTATGTTTCGTGTATGTATGGGGCAACTTTTTTTCGGCTGGTGACGTGAACGGCAATAGGTAACACCTGAAGGGAAGGGTCGTGTCACCGAAATGCAGCATAGGGGCCGTTCATAAATGATGTCACGCTCTTTTCCCATATATTTGTCGATTTCACAAACCCCTCCACCCTTGAAGCGTGACATCATTTAGGAATGATCCCATATGGTTTGATGGGTCTTCATTGACAGAATATATAAAAGGACCCTATAGCAATGGCCTCGCCAGCAAAGGTGCCCCAAATCATATGACACAGAGCATTGTGTCCCGCGTGATATAGTGCTCTTATTTAGCAATTGCTGATGTGATGATAGAACACCTATAGAATCATTGCAGTCATCAACAGATTTCTTACGTGGGGACCACCGTTCTTTAAACCAACAAGCATATATGACTCATCTGAGTCTGAAAACATGACACTGTATCACTTCGTTATCCACGTGGCTGTTTTTTGACATTATACATGTACGTGCTTTCTGAAGTAAGATTGATTATGTCAGCACAGTCTTCCTAAACTGGCTTGGTTGTTAGCCAAATGTCCCGTTCCATTTTACCGAATCGGCCTGAAATCACACACATATATATATATATATTGAATCACAAGTGGTCAAATTGCACAGGTTTCATTGTACATTGAAGTTATACATGTTTTTTATGTATTTTGTTGCTTTTTACCTATAATAAACATCGAAAATATACCCTTTGCGCCTCTTCCGCTAAAATTTTTGAAATGACAGGTCTGGGGAGTTGGCACCAAAAAGCACTAGTACTATTGTACTTCTTTTAATAGATTGTATCGGGAGCAATCAGCGTACGTTTTCGCTTCATTCTTCGTATTTCTAAAACATTTTAGCGTCCGACTTCTCGCCTACACGGACTTTTCCCGATGTTATTTAAGCTCTTTGTTAAACATGAGAAAAAATTCGCAAATGATAGTTTTTAATTCCTGTAGCATTAATTGTAGTAAACAGATGAGGACTAAAAATGTCTGAGTAAACGCGGATTTTAATTTAGAGTTCTGTACGGCGAAAATTAAAGTCATTTTAACAAAATGAATGATAAAAAAGCTACAAGAACTAAAAAAAATAATGATTTCTCGATTAAAGCAATTAAAGTTATCTCAAATCGGAATTAACTGTACACCCTTTTTTCAGAACATCGCTGGGAAATAAGTTTCGTAAACACTAATACTTTCACAATTAAACAAATGTCTTACTTTTATTTTCATCCTTAAAAGCCCATTATCCATAAAACAACATTAAAAATATTTCCGAATTTAAAAAAAAAACATTTTCACAGCCATTTGTTTTTTTCTTTTTAAGATGTTGGTGTAATTCTGGCCTTGTGGCACTAGCCCTTTTTTTTAAGAAAAATTTCATTTGAGCTGTATTTTATCTCCAAAAGTATTAATCAGAATGTAGTTAAAGCACAGTCTTCATTTCAAATACTCATTTATACTGAAACTGAATACTTCTTGCAAAAAAAATATTAAATTTTTAACTGAAAATAATCTTAACATTGGAGTAAATAATGGTGGAATCATTCTTTAATAATTGTCATTAAAAGCAAATCCAGAAAAAACTTATTACAAAAGTAAAAAAGAAAAATGTACAAATCTTCCATCTTAGTCTTTCCACTCCACTTACTATTTAATCATGTATTTTTCTTCTTTTTAAAATACCTGATGTAACAACAACCATCATATACATTTACTTTTAAACTTAATAAAAAAAATCAACTTCAAATAAAATTATTTAATTAAATTCTATTAAAATATACATAATTCATTCATCATATTGGCAAATAAAATGTAATTGAGCAGGAAGTATCAATTATTTTTTTTAAAGATTAGTAAAGCAAAGATAGAATTAAAGTAGATTTTAAAAAAATGTCTGCCAGAGAATGTTTAACTGCTACTCTATAATTACTTTACATACCAACTAAATCAATTTATCACAACTAGATACTGTTGCTAGTAAATAAGACAAATCATTACTCATCTTAATTATTAAGTTTTAATTAGGTGTGTGCAAATGTTTCTACTTTTTTAATTAAATACTTCAATGATTTAATTTAACCTGAAATAAAGCACAATGGGTATTGGAAATCCTTCCCCCTCATCTAGAAACAGAATATGCATGATACATAATCCATTTTGGTAGTAAGGTGTTTCTTCCTATTATTTCAGTGTCTATTGAATCTTACTGAATGTGCTAAAGTGAAATTTCTTAAGTTAAAAATTAGGCTCTTATTTTCAAATAAGTTTTGGTGTTCTTTGTCATAGAAGTCATAATAGATGTATCCTTTAGGGGAGGGTGGAAAAGGACAATTTAATCTATGTCAAAGAATGCCACTTTTTAAACTAAAGAAAAAAAACAACATTTCACTTTCTTGGAATGGATTTCAGCGTCAACTTTTTGAAAAATTATGCTCACAAATTTACTTCAGGAAATTTTATAAAATCCTGCATTAACAAAATATTTTTAATCGTTATATGATCATAAAATCAATTACATAATGCCTATAAATAAGTTTTTAACCCTTTATAATAATATAATGGCCAAATATAATGGAATTGTTAGTATTCAATGAAGTATACAGACTATCAGGCATGCAAATCAAGTTTGAATGCTATAGAAGAGAAAACAAAATCAGCAGTAAAAAGCTTTTTAATATGCTTGAAGCAGGATAAACAGATATTTTTCCATACCCAAGATATTTTATAAAGCATTTTGCATCACTCAGTATGCTAACATATTCAATACATATGGTGAAAACAATTACATTTCAAAGATATATTGGTTTTTATGCCAATAATTATCAATGATTTAAAAAAAGGGGTTTTATAATTGCGAACATAAGGAACGGTCCATCATCTGATCTGAAAGGTAAGCTTTAAGCATTTTTTTAAAGGTAAAGAAATATGCATCTAGGCGTATATAGACAGGTAACAAAATTGCGGAGTAGATTCTCATGCAAGTTAAAAAATTTCCAGGATCTCTCATCCAGGGAGAATAGATCACAACTTGGTTTTGCCTGGAAAAACGCTTCCAAAAGAGAGCCATACTTTTTCAAAATATGGACAATCTTTGAAGCTGCTTCACCGGGCAGTGTTACACATAACTCTCCAAAAATAGTCCTGTTGTTTAAAACAAAGCTTTTGTCAAGAACTCCTGCAAAGAAAGTAAAAACATTTGATATTACGAAACATTCATACTCTTATATAATTAGCCTGCCCTTTTTAAAACCTTAATTGCTGCAATTGGCACTTTTAAACAGGGAATTTCCGTTCAGGTGCAGATAACAGGACATCAAGAATTATTAAATATTATATGAAAAACAAACTAAACCTGAATAACTTTTCTCGATGAAAGGTGAAATCATAGAAATCTCTCTCTCCACAAAAAATCCTGGATCGGTGCCTGATTTCATCACTTATTTTAGAGACAAAAAAGCAAATTACAAGTAGTGAAGGGAAGGGGAGGTTTGAAATTAATTTAATAGAAATGCAAGTGGGATGTTCCAGGTGAACATTAGGAATTTCAATGTAATGATGGTCATTTATATTATATTTTGTGTTTTAACTAGGGGCTTTCTCATGATTATTTTCCCTGCACACACAATAATTATTTCCAGATATTAAAAATATGAATAAGTAAGCACTGGTTAATAAATCATAGAGAAACATATGGGAAATTCAGGAGTGCACTGCTACAGGACAAACTACCAGGTTTAATTTGGGGTCACTCTGCATTGGTAAATGGGGAAATGAATAGTAATAAAACTTTAAAAGTGTCCCCCACTAAACGATGCCACTGGGTTTAGTTTTGCCTGTTAGTTAATGCACATAAAAACTTTATTTTGCAGTACTCCACATAAAAATGCATGCTAGAGCAGCTGCAAAATATTACTGGTATATTATACTCGTTAAAAGAGCTAGAATTTACATAAGGTGCCAAAAACAGATATGATATATGCTGACCCTTCCTCATCCGCGTGGTCTTTCCCGATTTTTTTTTTTACGGCGATTTACGGAATGTAGAAAAATAAACACAACACGCGTTTTTCTTTTATGATCAATGAATACAAAATCTATTTTTAGAGCAACAATTTGATTGTTCACCTTTCTTTCAACCCCCTTCCCCCGTGCTACCCCTTCAGATTGAGCAGATTAGGACTTATCTCTTGGCGTCTTAGTGCAGATCACCGAAACCTGTACAATAGACGAATATGCGGCTTATCCAGTTGTCACAACTATATAACAACTTTGTCACAACTCTATGTAAGTATGTACTATTATATTATGATGCTAAAAAAATGTTTAAATGCGTTTGGGTGTTGATGTTTGTCATTTTTCTGCTATTTTGCGGATTATCCGCGAAATTCGCTTATCCATGGTCATTGCCCCACCCTATTCCGCGGATAATCGGGAGTTTACTGTATCCCAAATAATGAATTGCTTACCTGTTTAATAGCTACCGCACATAAATGTTGTACAAAGCAATTGGGAGAAACAGTTCTCCCTCGAAACAAAGTCAGTTCACCTGGAAAAAAAAACATCGTGGAGCATCTTTAGGAATTATCCTATATAATACTTACCTGTTACTGTATCGTACACGATGTTAGACGCGAGAATGTGGCTCGTTCACCACACAATGTGATCAACGGTTTTCAGACAAATATGTATGAATACGACCAGAAAAATACCTGGGAGCATTTGAAATTCTTACCTGTTGGATAGCCAACTATAAATCAGCATCGTACGCGACAAATTCCATCACGAAGCCATCGAGGTTAGAAAAATACTGTATAACGGTTCTTACTGCGTAGACAAGGATTTCGGATAAAATTCTTCAAAAGTTTCTTGAAAAAATAAAGATAAAATGCGTACCTGTCGATAACAGCACTGTTGTCATAAACGATTTAAGATTTCAACATCACCAAGTTATAAGAACGATCAACCTTTTTACCTGAAAATAAGAACATCTTTAGCATTGATTGAGAACTAAATTTGAATAAAAATACTTACCTGATATTAACAAATTAAATCTGTGGAAAACACATAAAGAGTTTAATTAATTTACTTTAGTCAAGTATAAAGAATAAATCACTGATGTGATATTTGATCTGCAATTTTTCCCGCGCAAACAAGTGAAAGTGACGCTTCCTTCTCGCCAGACGGACGCCGAGTGCTGAGAAAAGAGAAACATCGCCAATATACTTTGGCAGCATTAGTTATCGCCAATGCACTAGGCATTTTGTGGTAACCATCCGAAAATGCCTAGTGAACTCCATGGTGAACTCTAAAACGCCTCATACAAAAGTGGCATTGGTCATGTCATGGCAAAGCGGTTGAAGTTGACTCTGCATCAGTATAATTTTAAATCATCCTCAAATCTAAAGAATTTAACTTTATATTAGCTTCATTTTAAATGTAAAAACTGCCGAGAGCACAAATTGAACCATTATTAAGGAGAACTGAAAATTTTCAAGAGATTCACATGATATACCAAAATCGTTAATAGCACTCCAGTTTAAATTCACCCTCCATTTAAAAAAATAACAATGCTAGACACAATGCCTGACAGCTAAACTCTAACCTATATATAGCCTTTTTCGGAGTGTCTATTGAACCGAGCATTCGGTTCAATAAGACTTCATTTTGCTATTGCGCCGAACAGACTTTTAACCAATCACAAGCTGGATTTCTTTCACGTGATTTTTCCTGCTTTGTTTCTATTTATTGTAGTAATCATGGCGGCTACAATAGCTTTGGGTGCACGGTTTTATTCGTATGAGGAATTAGAGAAATCTGTTTCTCAATTCGAAAAAGGAAATCAGATAACGTTCTGGAAGAGGGAGTCGAAAACATTAGCTAATGCAGCTAACAAATACAACGATGTAGACCGTTCACGACTGAAATGGAAATATTATACGATCAAGTACACGTGCATTGGCAGGGGGAAGATTGCATAAAAAGTGATGCACGGATGGGAGCCAGCAATCCAAGTATGTTTATTTCTTATTAACTAATTAATTTGCGAAATTATTTTTATGTTCTTGTCAAAATTCTCTCAACGTTACTGATTTTGAGAATTAACTTTTTCTATGTAGTTGCATGCATATTTCCTCCCCCCCAGAACCTTTCGCCAAGATTGTCCGGCTCACATTAATGTGCTGTTGTCTTGAGACAGACAGTTCTTGGAACTAAAATCTATAAATGAAGACCACAGACATGGGGTTTCAGAAACCTCTTTTAATTCTTTACCGAAAGAACGTTGACTATCAGGAGAAAGTCAAAAAGTATTTGAATCGACAGGTATGTTTTGGTTTTATTTTATAAAACTCGAAATTTATGTTCGGTTTTCCATATCTATGCTAGTTTTCCTTATTTTCGGCATTAATGTATGCTTTTTTACAAAATAAAGTATTATTCTTTTGTTATTCGCAGTGTAGTACATGGTTTTCTTACTATCCTTAAAAGTATTCAAACCTATAATTACTGCTCAAGGTATTGTTTTGCTTTGACATAGTCTTGAGCAGTGGTGTAGTCGAGGGGGACGGCGTCCCCCTACCTTATTATTGTAATACAAGCGTCCCCCCAAATTTTTTGCATTTTAACATAAGCGTCCCCCCAGTTTTGATTTCAATTGCTTATCTTTCGATGCATAAGTGTTCCCCCAACTTTTCTTCCAGGACTACACCACTGGTCTTGAGTGTTTTAGCTATTTCTGTATGTGTAGTGTATTACATTTACATTTATTTTCAGCTCGTGTGCTTAGTCTCGGGACTCGCTTATGAACTGTCGTCCAATATGACAGATAGCACAAGACTATACAAGAAAGATTTTATTACATCACAAAGAGAGGAAATAACAGAAATACACCCATGGCAAGGTGGGAATTGAACCCACGACCTCGTTACTGTGCGCAAGCAGCGGGCGGAAACTGGTACTAAGACCGCTCGGCCACCGAGGCCCCTGTGTAGAATTATTCCGGTACAGTTGTAATTTTGAATATATGTTAAGCCTCAATGTCAATTTTTATATGAACTCCATAAAAATTGGATATAAGCAGAAACACAAATTAAAATTCAGAGTGTTTTTGACTCTTCACATATCAAATGATATATGTATTAAAATTTGAAGAGAATTGCTACTTTTCTTACTTAAAGAAGTGTCTTTGAAAGTCTGCCTGCTGTATATTTTTATCAATCTTTAATAAGTATGGAATTTTATTACATTATGATTACTTTATTTTGCATTTGTTTCTTAAACATTTATTTGTTGTAGAAATGAACCTTATAATGTTTTAATTTTAAGAAATGCTTTACACTGTTATTACATTTTTATTAGTGTTTACAACTTTCAGTTTTTGTAAAAAAAGGCCACGCAACTCATTCTGTGGAGCTTTTAAAGTGGTCTTTTCTCCTTCATTGCTGAGCAACACAAGCAGTTTCCCACTTGTTTTGAACAGCTTTTTTTCCAGGACTACACCATTGCCGGGATGGGCCGTCCCCACTTAGCTACGTCACAGATTAATGATGTGTGTGTTTTTTTTTACAAGATAAGGAATTATTCTTTAAGTCGGTGTACAGAAACATGGTTTTCTAAATATCCGTAAAAGTATTCAAACCTATAACAATAAAACACGCTTAAAACGAATTACTGCTAGGGTGAACTACATTTGCAATCTCCGTCCTGATGTATTGACAAATGTTATTTTTTTGTTTCAGCCAAACACACTTAATTCGAACCTGTCGGATAAGTCAAACACTTATTTGTGGTCCCTACCATTCAAACTTTAATTCAATATGAAACAAACAACCATCATTTTTCACTTTTACCAAACAGCTAAATAACAAATGGATAATTCATCAGAATGCCTAAACAATTTAGATGCCATTAAAGAGCAATTGTTCAGAAAAGAGTTATAACCGAGTATTTTAAAAAACAATATGTTTTATATCTACGATAATTTTCTCTTGATATGTATTTGTTAATAAATGATTAAAGTTATTTACTTTTAAAACTTTTTATTTCAGGGCCAGAAATTGTTTTTTCTTATGACTAATTCGAAATCTATAGCATTAATTTACATATGCGTTAGGACTTAAATCGAGCATTGTGTACTGTAAAATATCACGAAATTCCTCTTTCCCTTTTTGCAACAATGCCTTTAAACCGAGCTAATTTTAAAAATTTATCATTCTAATTAATTACAGCTCAATATAGCATGTGCATTGTGAACAATATTTTTCATTTATGCTTTATTGTGTAATTCCCAGGTGATAGGTATATACTGAATTTTCAACAAGATTGATGTTTTAGAGCTCAAAACTTGTCAGGTATTTATGAAACAGTAATAATTTAACTTTGTACAAGTAAACAGTAATAGAAATATAATTTCTATTTGTTTCTAGATGCAAAACATCCAAATGAAGCTCCCTGTCGCATTGAAAAAGGGATTCCAAGCAATCCCGAAACATATGTCTGCGTTTTAATGCTCATTTGTGCTTTAAATTAACGTGAAATTATATTTCTATTACTATTTATGAAATGTTTTATATTTTATCCACTCTTAATGGATTTATATTTTTGCTTTCAGAGAGTCATTACACATTAGTTCTAGTTGAATTTTAGTCCTGATGCAGATGTTTTGAAATTCTGCATCATGGTTTTAATTTTACTGGTAATGCATCCATGATGAGAGACAAGAAGAAGAATGCATACATGAAGAGGAAAAAAAATCTTGTTTTAAAGTATAAGCTTTTGTCTAGTAGGTTCTATTATTAGTCCCCTACAATTAAGTTTGCACTCTTCTACTTTTACATTTTATTTGTTCTTAATAATCTCTGTTTATGCTTTCAAAAATGCAAGTGGAAAAAAGTGATAACTAGTTCCCCTAGTTTAGTCCTAACTAAACTAGGTGAATTTTAGCCCCATTGCAGAAGTTATACCAAAATGGATCAAAGAGTTAATTTCACTTATGGATATTTTTAAAAAGTGTTGGTAGAAATAAAGTATGTGTATGCTCTTGATAATATATTTCTGTGTGTGGAAAAAATGCATTAAAATATTTTTCTGAGTATAATTATTCTATAGTTTAGCTTACACTCTTATGCACATTACATCACTAATAAATCGTAAATGCCCCTAATTTATTCCAGTGTACTATATATAATATATATATATATATATGAATTGTATTGATTAGATTGTCTTAAGTAATTGTTTGGTTAATATTCTCTTTTTCAGGACTTGGGCAATTCAAGGTTTTGTAGTAATCTAATTAAATTGCATAATGTTTGTTTTCTGTTCGTTTTAATGTGTTTGATATTTTGTGGGATAAAGCACAAGAGATGCGCTTCTTTTATGCATTACTATGTTTATATCTTGGCAGATATAAAACAGCCACTTCAATTTTTATGTAATTTTTAATTTCTGTATTGTAACAAATTTCAAATTGAAAGAAAAGTTGAAAATGGCTGGGAAGGGGGAGGGGATACTTTTTACTGGTTACATTTTTTTTTCATGTTCCTAGAGCCCTGTTTATCAGGCACAAAGTCAATTTATGCCTGACAGTTTTGTACAGATAAATAAGTTTTGAGAACTTACACATAAATTGAATTGATTTAACTTTGTTACTATTCTTCCCTTTTGTATTATAGTATTATTTTCTTGAATAAAAATTCATGAAACACATCCCTTTCATCTTGTTTATTGTCGATACATGGTTTTGCATGTAATAAAATACTTGTGGTTAATAAATTATTGAGTAATAGTATTGGATTTTTCACCTTTTTTCACATTTCATTCATCATTATACATAAGTGAAATTCAAAATTTTAAAGGGGAAAAAACCTCTGATGATATACATGTGCATGCATAACAAGGCAATTTAAACAAAGGCTTTATATATACATATGAATTATGAAAGGAAAAGAAAAGTATTACTTGATATGTAACCACGATAAAAGGTTTACTTTAACAAATATGTGTTGTATATTGAATTAAGCAATTGATAACATTCATTCAATGCAAATTTGTAATAGCATACTGTTGAATAATTCGCATTTTAAATTGGCCTGTTTTTTTTTAGATTGCGCAGGAGAATAGGGCGACCACTCCTCCCTCCGGCCGGCCCTGATACAGGAAATGTAAACCTTTTTCCTTCCTTCAAAAAGGCAAATTTAAAGCTCTTTGAAAGCGGAGGGGGGGGGGGGGAGCTCCTACTTAAATAACCCCAAGTCCATCAATTTAAGAAAGGAACTTTGTTCCAAACATCTTTCCAACTCACTTTATACCAAAATTATTCTCTTATATTAATTTTTTCCTTACATTAATTTAATCTGCAATTTTACACCCAAATAAATTTTCAGGTCAAATTATATTCTTTGTTTTGTATACGGATAAAACTGGTATGTAGTAGATACATAAATGTCGAGTACGATTAGACAAATAAATTACGGAATTAATAATTATTTTTGTGCCCTATTTTTATATTTATATATATAGCAAGTTGGAACTGATCTGGGGGCTTGCCCTCCCCCCTGCAAAAATGTTTTGGGCAAGCTAATGCTTCTGAACACATACGAGACAGTTTAAACTGAAATTGAGTTTAATTATTGACAATATTTTTTGAATATGATTATAGATATGTATTGAGCAAAATTAAGGAATGCGCACTGTGGATACTGCAAAAAAAAGAAAGAAAAAAAAAGTAAAGATTAATTCAAACTAAATTATCAAACGCAATTTAAGAAATTATCAAACAATAATCAATTCGTTCAATAATGTTCCGATTTGGGATTCACGAAGATTCAATAACATTACCGCTACTGAACCGAACACCAAACTCATGTGCGACAGTTTAAGATCGGTTGAATAACATAACCACTATTGTACCGAGCAAAGAAATCGGTTCAATAATGTAACTGCTATTGAACCGAGCAAATGCACGGATTAGTTCTTTTAAAGTGGCGCTGTTGTCACTGTTCGGCTAAATAGCGGTGGAGCTATTTTACCGACTGTTCGGTTCAATAGCCACAGCCTTTCTTTTTTCAACTTTCGCTTGTTGACAAAAATTATTTTTGTGATAATGCTTTGAAGAAATAAGTATTAAATGATCAAGGCATGGTTGTTTGAAAGAAACATTGTATTAAATATTTTGCACTTACTCTGAGGTAAAAGCATCATGCGCTTTTGATTAAATACTTCTAAACATTCCAGATTCATTCAGTTCAGATATTTCATATGTATATTTTGCTTTCGCTGCAAAACTAAGAGCTGTTTGAGTTTTGAATAAATAGTTCATAGTTGCACCCCTTTTGAAAAAGGACGAAGAAGAAACTAAAGTCACAAACCTCTTTTGTCACTATAAACGCCAAACGTGTCTAGAAAAGATTATATCGACTGACAGAAGTTTCAATGTTAAAAATTGGTCCATTAACATTAACATTAAATCCACAAAGGAAGCTGTGACTTTTCGTGTTACGTTAAAATTACTTTATTGCATTTTAATAAGGGAGATAATATGCTCAGAGTATGTGCTGTATAAGGTATTGATCAATATGTAAGAATTACCTACAGTATTTTGGGGTTAAGTACGGATAACTGGGCGCAGCTATAACTTGCCATTTTCACTCTTTGATTACTTTTGATTCTCAAAAAAAAAATTACCTTGACAAAGTACATGTCTCTTTCCGTCATTCTACTAAGAACATTAATAATGTTTTTTCAAGATTATTAAAGTAACAACAGTATTATTTAGAAATTACATCTGCCACTTGTCCTTTCATCTTTTAATATATATTTCGAACTGCACTAGGTTATTAGAATATTAGTCAAAAGAAACGATATTATTTCAAGTAGCATGCATGATGTTTCTATCCATGGATCTTCTCGATATCTACAGTGGAATTATTTCCTTTAAATCTTTATGTAATATGGCTATTTGACCAAGGTCACTGTGTCACACATAATTCTGCTCTCATCTGAAAACTCTTTCAATCCAACTTTTGCATAAATTTCAGTTCTTCTTTATTTTGGCATTTTTATGACAATAAAAATTTCATGATAAAGCACATCTGTTCTTTAAAATCTATTTCATATACTTTAAAATGATACAAAAAGCAGCACAATCACATTTCATTGGCTGTTCCTTTTTTCTTCACTTTTTCTTGACGTCATTAATTAAAGAAAAATTAAATATTAATAAAACAAAGTATAATTTCAACATTCAAAATATAAATCCAATTGACTAATTGAGTATATTTTTATTGCAAGTTGAGGAAAAGGATATTTATGAGAGGTTCCCAAAATGGGAGATTTGGCACTTATTGGGTTAAAACAGATCCCGTCGCAGTGCTGTCTGTGCATGAGCCGGAGATGACCGCCAGCGATTTTTAAATACTGTCAATAGCAAATAGGAATAATTTGTAAATGTCTGATTGAATCACAATTATAAGTAGTGCATTTCTTTTTTTTTTAAATTTAATTGTAATTCCGTAATGCAGTGCCTGGTGTACTTCAATCTCGTATTTTACCTGATCGGCCTCTATTAATCCAACCTTCTAGAAATTCATTAAAAGTCATGAAGTTCTGGTTGAATTTTAATTATACACAATGCATTTTATTTTATATGATTTTATTCAGTTTTGAAACATATAACCCCGGGTGTACATCAATCTGCCAAATATTGTTCCTTGCTCCTAGAAATTCATTAGGTTAGGTTCCTAATTCAGAATTTGACCCCCTTCACCCCCTCAAAGTGCTGCTCTGCGCATGCTCCAGCAGTGATTGTTGCTCCACAATAAATCCGGTGGTTGGGTCTGTAACATCTGCCTTTGCCACTTATTTAGTACATAATTCTGTGAATAAGAATGATTTGGTAGCTCCGAATTTTGTGAAGGGTTCATTTTGATTTATTAGAATTTTGTGAAGTGTTCAAAATCAGACCCGAATTTCCTCGGGCGCGACCCGTGATCTGTGTTACTATCTTGTGCAAATGTCGGTTATGAAGGATCATGCGTACATTAATACAATTACAATGTAATAGTAATACTTACTGTGCTCAGGTAAGGTAGATCAGGTGGTAGATTGTAATACTGGTATTCTTCCTTGCAAGATTGTACATTAGAAATATAGTGTGTTATTTGTATTTGTACATTAAATATGACACATGGATTTGTAATGCTAGTACCCAAAACGCTAGGCTCCAAAACGTATATATTTTTTTAACCTTTTATACATTTGTTCTCATTTTTCAGGCAATGTAGTAGTTAGAATGTAATTTGTGGTATGTATATTATTTGGGATAAACTTAGCCTTTTTTTAACTAATGAATTGATAAATAAAAATTGTAGCAGAATAATTGGACATTTATTTGGTGAGAATTGCCTTTTGTTTTTGGTTACATTAATGTTCTCATATTGCTTTTGTTTTTATTGACTTTATTTATTTAGAAACATGAAATAACAACTTTATCAGGGATATTGTAATGGGCTCAATTTGCAAAATATATTGCATGCACATCATGCACTTGTTTCGGGGCTAAGGAGTCTCTTTTCGGTGCATAAAAAGCTAATTGCTTTGCTAAAGTCACAAGCTTTGCTAATTGCTTTGTCATTTTGGGAAAAATGAAGTCTTCTATGCTGCATCATTGACTTGCTTGCATCGCAATATCTAACTTTTTTTTCAAATAAAAATAGCGCTCCTTATACTCCAACAGGGGTCGGTGCGAGTCACTTTTTTCACTAAAAGTCACTTTTTTTTGCATTGGTCACTTTTAGTCACTTTTTTAAAAATTGGTCACTATTTTCACTTTTTTAAAAAAGTTGGTCACTATTTTCACTTTTTTTAAAAAGTTGGTCACTATTTTCACTTTTTTGCCCTTTCTCTGGCAGAGCAACCAAAAAAAGTTACTTTGTCTGTGTATGAGTTAAGAAAACATTGCAATTTTGCATAAAAATACGTGTGCCAGGGTTGAAGCTTCCGCGTTTCCGCCATTTTTGGTCGTATCTTTAAATTCGGCGTGGCGCCGGCCCCGAGTGTGCCGAAGTTAAGGTTTGATATTGCAGTGTGGTGCAACCAGAAGGGGAGGCCTAGAGGGCCCGTGAACTCTCCCCCCCCCCCATCTAGAATGATAATTTTAATTGTTTTTAACTTTTTTTTACTCGAAAAGAGCAAATCCTAAGAAAATTAAGCGATATTTAAATTAGAATAGAAACAAAAAATTTTTAGCAGTTGCAGATTATATCACTCAGAAAAATAGCTTAATTTCTCTTTTCTTTCAACCCCCCCCCCCCCCCCCCCACTCCAGAACTAACTCACAATCACAAAAGAAAATTTTTCGAGGGGATTTCTCAACAAAAAGACAATACGCAATTTTGAGAAAATAAAGTTAAATTTTTGTCAAGAATTCCTTAAATAATGATGCAGGGGAGGGGGAAATCTAAATTCTTAAAAAAAAAAAAACTTTAGATCTGAAAAATTCTTAGCAGTTGCATATGATATATATTGCTCAGAAAATTACAGTATGACCTCTTTTTTTTTTATTTCCATCCCTCCCCCCCCCCCCCCCCAAAAAAAAGGAATTGCACAAAGTTCAGGTAGGAAAAAAAATAGTGCACCCCTCCCCCCTGTGAAGAATTTTTCTGATTGTGCCACTCATACTGTCATTATGTATGACAGTTATACCGTGTAACTAATTTTATAAAATCAGGGAATTTTTTGGAGCTCAATCAGGGAATTTTTCTTGGATTTTGTTACTACCATGAAATTACAAAAACAGTATCAAATAATCAAACGGTTTGTTTCCTACAATGATACAGAAGATTAACACAATAATTTCAGTCTGAATAATTTTGATAAAATATCAAATTTAGCTTTATTTCAAGTGGAATTTTCTAATCTTTAAACAAGTATAAAAAATATTTTAAAACGAGCATTTGCAAAATAAATTTTGTTCAATGTTGAACATAAATTAAAATTTGAAATTTCTGCTTTTGATTTGAATAAATATTTATTCATTTATATTTTTAAATAAGTAACAATTTGAGAAAGAAATTAATTAAAAGAAATAATTTTTGTCTCCCTCACTCTTAGCCATTTATGGGTTTTGAAAAAGGCATTTATGGAGATTGTTACAGGTATAAAGATTCGTATTTTTGAATAGGCTATGATTTTTATTTTTTTTAAGTTGGGTAAAAGCTCTACTTATTCGGGTCTAGTTTTCAAAAGATGTCGAAACTGCTCTTTTTCAAGTTATATTTAGTTTAAATGAAACACACACACACCAGTTTGCATTTTAATGGTCACTATTTTAATCACTTTTTTTAAAGCTGTGGTCACTTTTTTCACTATTTTGAACACTCCAAAGTGCGCCGAGCCCTGCTCCAAGCACAAGATACAATACAATCTTGACAATTTGGCACAGAATGTTTTTTTCTCAGCTTACATTCAAATGTTTACTGCTTAATAACTTCATGCTTTATTCTGTAGAAAAAATGTATCATAGAGGAGGAGATGGGAAACCCAAAGGATTTGGCTTTGGTGGATTTTCACTTGGTGGAAAGAAACAAGATCAATCATCAACACATTCGTTATCAGCTATGCCTCCACCAACAATGGTCAATAAACATGGATATACTGGATTGCAAGCAATTACTCAGACTGCTTTAGACGCAACTTATGGCATACCACGGAAAAGACCCAAAACTGAAGAAGAGTGAGAATTTTTTTAAATACTCTTTAGTTCATGAACTTGGTATGCAAAATGTTTTAAATGCAAAAGAATCAAATCTTCTTCTATGAGTAATAAAAATAAGTTTTAATGTTTTTTGAAGTTTTGCACCCCAGGGCCTTCGGTCTCTCAAACTGGGATGGGCATATCAGGCCTTGGCCCCCAATGGGCTGTCGCACCTCAGAGTTTTTTTTATTTTTAGTATTCTTCTAGTGTTTATGTCCACAATTTTTTTTTAGCATTCTTATTATGTTTATGAGACATCTCTGCTAGCGACAGAGCATATGATTCAATTCAATTGATTTAAATCGGGTGATTTTTTTTTTAAATCATCAATTTAAAGCAAATCCTTTAATAAAAATTAAAAGAAACATAAATATTGAAGAATTAATAATTAATATCAAAATCACCCAAAGTATTACTTGACAAATCAACACTTTTTGTTGTTGAAGAAAAAAAAAGGTTCAAATAGCAAAAAATTTGATCAAGTATGTTAAATATGGCACTTAAATAGAATGTGGAGGATCTACTTAATTGTTCAAAACCAGTATCGGTTGGGTTAGTCTAGTGGTCCACAAACTTTAAAAGTTGAAACGCAAGTTTCACCATTTTAGTCGGAAAATTTTTGAAAGAGCCATAATATTTAAATTTAATTCATTGACTAATAAATTTGCTATGATATATCTATTTATGTAAAAAATGTATTCATAAACAACTGTTTTGCAAGTAGTAAACTTGTTAGTTAATAAAGTAAGAATATGAAGCTACTTGATAAGTTTTACAATATTACTTGGGAGTGAGTAACTTGATGCATGTTAATTTCAAACATGAATTCAAGTTTGAATAAGTAGGATTTGATACTGAAACTGAAAGAAAATCTCCTATTTATTTTGTAAATTTTTGATAATATTTAGGATATTTTTAAAAGCAAAGTGCATTTTCATTTTCGTAATTCTGAATTTCAGTGTAATGAGGAAGAGTCGCATTCAAGTAGCCAAAGAGCCAAACGTGGCTCACAAGCCACATTTTGACGATCCCTGGTTTAGAAAAACTACAGGTGGATAGTTGTAGCATAGCTAAAAACTCTTGAAATTTTGAAAAAGATCTGAAAAATAAACCTAAACTGCCAGCAGTGGTGTAGCATGGGGGGGGGGGGGCAAAGGGGGTGCTCGCCCTTGTAGTAGCTGATGCCGTATCACGGAATGAGACTTCAGGAGATCTAATATTTGTTATGTATAAGTCATGCTATGTAATTCTTAACATTTTGTTTTTGAAGTTAGAACATAAGCCCCATCTTGTTACATAATAAAAAGGGAATTCAAGCAATGTCTATTGCTATTTCTATTGTCTATGTTGCTATTGTCTATTGTCTATTGTCTATGTTGCTATTTCAGATTTTTTTTACTTTGATGTGATGGTATTTTAGCTTTTCAATGCTTCTGTTTTATTTCTTCCCAAGTTTAATTTATATATTAGTCTATTCTACATGCCCAGGAGCAGAATTATATTCAGTGTTCTGCAACATGACCTCAAACAGTTCCAAATGTTCTGCAGGCATGTCGTCCAAATTTGATGGACCACAGTACAACACAAAATACATATAAGAATATTAATCAACTAGTAGAATATTTATTACTCATTTTTGACAAAACATATTAAATTATTTATTTAACACCAAGGCATACATTCAGAATTTGCAATTTTGTCAATGACTTTTGAAGTCGGATACTGCGACATTAATGCAGATGTACTGTTTACAAAATGTTTATAAAAATTTGGCCCATACATTGTGACAATGTCTGCTTTTAACAACTTACTAACGGATTTATGGTCAGGTGGTGCAGCATTGGAATATATAAACATTTTTTTGTTACGGATGAAATGTTCTGCAAAGACCGCCTTTGTTCTGCGACGTACGTCGCACTTATAAGCACTTTCTGCTTCCGTGTCTACATGTATTAAGAGAAATGTGAGAACTGTTGTCAGTGCTAATTGTAATTACTAACCTCATTGGTAAGTTTCGAAATTTTAATTATCATAGTAAAGTTGCAAATACCCTTCATTTCACCATCTTTTAAAAACAAACAACATTGTTTACACCTGAATTGGCAATGTGAGATTACATTTTATTCTTTAAGTTCATTGCGTAACTACGGCTTTGTCAAAGTAAAACGATTGCAAAAGATTTGTTTATGAATATATTTTTAAGTTTTATTTTTTTGTGATTGAATGATTAAAGTTTGCTCAAATAATATATTTTTTTCAAAAAAATTATTTAATTACTTATTAAAAATTTTCATCTTAAAAAAATCAAATTTCGAAAAAATGGCTCTGCCCTCTTTGCATTGAAAAAAATTGTATTGATTCATTAAAAATTGAGGTGTGGGGAGCACAAATAGAGGAGAAAAAATTGTTCACTTTAAAATTTCATCAGTCTACATTCTAAAACTACTATTCCAATCTAAAAATGTTGTATATCATTGTTTTTTCCAGAAAGTGCTCTATGGTTCATAAATTTTTTAGAATTTTTCATTGAATAGTTTTCGACTTGTAAGAGTTTGAAGCGTGCAAGGCAGAATTTCTCCTGAACAGCAACATTGTCAGCAGTGAGAATTGCTTTTTTTTTTTTTTTTTTACAATTCTCATTTTGTACATTAGAAGATTTTCCAATTGCATCTGTTGTATTTAGTTGTTTATTCTGCCATGCTTGGTAAAAATTTCATTTCAATCACCTCAAAATACTTAATTTTAGTGATCCTAAAACTTAGTATTTACTGTTAGAATGAAATGATTTTTAGTCCTTAAAGTGCTAATAATTTATTAATGAAGTTTAAATGAAGATAAATAATAATTTAAGGTGATAAAGATTGCACTACATCTTCATTAATAAAATAATTTATTAATGCAGACCAAGTGCAGGGGTCGGCACGAGTCACTTTTTTTTACTAAAAGTCACTTTTTTTGCATTGGTCATTTTTAGTCACTTTTTAAAAAATTGGTCACTATTTTCACTTCTTTAAAAAAATTGGTCACTATTTTCACGTTTTTGCCCTTTCTCTGGCAGAGCAACCAAAAAAAGTTACTTTGTCTATGAGTTAAGAAAACATTGCAATTTTGCATAAAAAGACGTGTGTCATGGTTGAAGCTTCCGCGTATCCGCCATTTTTGGTTCTGTAAGTCTGCCTTTTTTGGTAGTATTTTGAAATTCGGCATGGCGCTGGCCCCGAGTGTGCCGAAGTTAAGGTTTAATATTGCAGTGGTGCAACCAGAAGGGGAGGCCTAGAGGGCCCGTGACCTTTCCCCCAACCCAGAATGATGATTTGAATTGTTTTCAAATTTTATTTTACTCGAGAAGAGAAAATCCCGAGAAAATAAAGCTATATTTCAATTGGAGAAGGAAAAAAAAATCAGACTAAAAATTTTAAGCAGTTGCAGATTATACCACTCAGAAAATTACCTTAATTTCTCTTCTCTTTCATCCCCCCCCCCCCCCCACTCCAGAACTAACTGTTAGTCACAATAACAAAAGAAAATTTTTGGAGCTCAATCAGGGATTTCTCAACGATACGCAACGAAAGACAATACGCATCTTAAGAAATAAACTTAAATTTTTATCAAGAAATCATTAAATAATGATGGAGGGGAGGGGGGAATCTACATTCTTAAAAAAAAAACTTTAGTTCTGAAAAATTCTTAGTAGTGGCAGATCATATATATTGCTCAGAAAATTAAGTTCAGGTGGGAAAAACAAATAGTGCACCATCCATAAAGAATTTTTTCTGATTGTGCCACTCATACTGTCATTATGTATGGCAGTGATACCGTGTAACTATCACAACTAAAATTGTAAAATCAGGGAATTTTTTGAAACTCAATCAGGGAATTGTCAGGGATTTTTTTTCTTGGATTTTGTTACAACCATGAAATTACAAAAACAGTATTGAATAATCAAAAGGTTTGTTTCCTACAATGATACAGAAGATTTAAACACAGTATTTTCAGTCTGAATAATTTTGATAAAATATCAAATTTAGATTTATTTCAAGTGAAATTTTCTAATCCTTGAACAAGTATAAAAAATATTTGAAAAGTAGCATTTGCAAATTAACTTTTATTCAATGTTGAACATAAATTAAAATTTGAAATTTCTGCCAATTTAAATAAATATTTATTCATTTATCTTTTTAAATAAGTAACAATTTGAGAAAGAAACTATAAAAAAAAAAAAACTTTTGTCTCTCTCACTCTTAGCCATTTATTGGTTTTGAAAATGTATTTATGAACCTATTTACAGGTATAAAAATTCTTATTTTTGAATAGGCTATGAATTTAAAGTTGGGTAAAAGCTATATTTATTCAGGTTTAGTTTTCCAAAGTTGTCGAAACTGCTCTTTTTCAAGTTATATTTAGTTTAAATAACACACACACACACAAGTTTACATTTTAATGGTCACTATTTTGGTCACTTTTTTTAAAGCTGTGGTCACTTTTTTTCACTATTCTGAAGACTCCAAAGTGCACCTAGCCTTGTCAAGTGTAATTTTGAAAATTACACTTACACTTGCACTTGTTTTAATACTCTTTCTCTTTCTTTCTTTCTTCTTACCTGGTCACCATTTTGCTCTAAATTCAGAAATGTTTATTGTAAAAATAAAATAATAAACTTGAAACATCTCCTTTTATGAGTGGTATCGAAAAAAAGTTATGTTTTTTAAAATTTTTAATTTAATTTAACAAGTTGTTATTAGTTAGATTGATTCAAGCATGTAACTATTGTCTTTATCAGGCATTTCTTTTTAATTAGGTATTTTGAACAAGAGGATGAAGAGGAAGTTGGCACAAATTCTAATACTTTAGCCTATATACCTGCCCCTGGGAGTCCGAGTTGGGAATTGCAGAATAAAAAACCAGACTCAGATAGTGAAGAAGATCCATTAGATGCATTTATGGCTGGTTTGGAAGTAAGTTAGATTATTGAGGGAACCCCCTCATGTAAGGGATTCTTCCCTTACATGAGGAATCACAAGAAATCTAATACTTTCAAATATTCTATGTTTTAAAAATATGCTCATCATATAGGAAATTTCAAATAAATATATGAGCAGTTTTGAAATGATCTTATTTAGTTTTTCCAATACCAAGTAAATGAAGTAAAGAGTTTGAATAAAGAGCCTAAAATAACTCCTAAGACCTCCTGCGTATTGTGGAAATTTTTTTTAACGAAAACTATGAAAATAAAACGATAGAATGATCTATAACATATAATTTAATCAGCCAGATAAAAGAAACTATTTTCTAGTGTTCTGCAAACCTTGTTATTTCCTTTATTTCTCCTCTTTCACATGTTAACTACCTTTTAATTAGTATTCAGTATGTCCATATGATTTAGGCTAAAACTATTTACACTGATTAAATAGAGAGGAGGACTATGCAGAAACAAGATGCAATAAAAATATGTGTTATACCTGTGGCCAGTTGAGGTCACAGGTGGACATAAGGGACTGGCTTTGAGGGTATTTGCTTGAATTTAGAGTAATATTCATTATATTTATTTATTATTTACCCCTTCAAAAACTGAATGTACTTTTAAGACTTTATTTCAAAAAATTTCCAGGGACGAATCTCCAAAAGTTCCTTTCCTTATGGTCACCGAAGGCCCTAAGTTTTTATTTCAAACTGACGGACTGACGGAACTCCGAAACCTCCTTTCCTAATGGTCCCTAAGGGCCTTAAATGGAATTTTTAGACTTCTAATTTCAAAAAATCTCCAAGAAAACCTCTGAGACCTTTGTCCCCTAACATCACAAGAGAGCTTGAAATTGTGTTCTTAGGATTTTGTTTTCAAAAATTTCCGGGGGATGTAGCCTAAAGTTGCTGTGCCCATCCCAGTTTTTGAGACCAAGGGCCCTGGAATGCAGAAGCAGATATTCCAGTCAAGTGGTCACTGGTCAGCCTGACTTGGAACCCCCAGTGTTTAGTTCCCAAGCAAATTCGGTTTTCATTTTATTGACCCCACTGAAGAGAAGAAAGGCTGAGTCGACCCTGCCCAGCCCGAAAATCGAACCTCGGAGATGTGGCATGGTAGCGCGAAAGGCTACCACTCAGCCACTAGGCCTCTTATAATATATATATATATACATATATATGTAGTAATATAAATATACATGCTGTTGAAGTTACAATTTCATCAGAACCGATCTTCCTTTTTGTCACTTTTATGTGCTCAGCTATTTTCCGTTCCTTTAGTAAATTGTGTATGTTGGACTACTTGAACGATGAAAGCTCTGTATAAGCTACTACAATGATTAAATAAAGATTTCTAAATTCAGAGTGTCTACAGGTCATGAAAGTCCCGGAAAAGTCTCAAATTTTAAATCCGGTAGCGAAAATGTCACAAAAACCTTGACTCACTAAAATTTCAAATATACATTCATTTTTTTAGAAAAATAAGTCAAGAAATCAAAATTAAACCGGCAATTTATTAAGCAATAAAGGTGGCATTTTTATTTCTTCTAGGATTATAATTTTTTAAACCCCAGTCTTTATTGATAACAGAACTCATGCTTTCAAGAAACGCATCTGAGCTTTGTATTACTTTTTTAAAAAATATATATGATGCAGAGTAAGTACTAAAAACTAAAAATGTCTTTTTGTTTATTTATGTTCAAAAAATATCAATGTGACTTGAAAGTTTTAAGAACATTTCTTTTAGGATCAAGTTGAGAGAGAAAATCAACACACAGAAAAAATGCAAAAAAAGAAAGAGGAAGTAAAGTATGTGTCTGTTGCAATAATTTACTTAACTTTTACAAACATTTTGTTTTTATTTTTACTCAATCTCCATCATCTTTCTAAGCAAACATATGTTGTATTCCTCTTAAAATTACCTAGGAAGTTCTACCATTGTGACTTTCTACTTGTATTAGAAATAGCGGAAAGTTGAAAAAGAAAAGGAAAGTTTTTAACTCAAGAATCTGAATAAAAATTCAAATTCTGGAGTCTTATTTCAAAAATATTTTAGTTAGGAATCCTTTTTTAAAGCATAAATATAACTTACAGGGGCATACGTGATGATATTGAAAATGAAGATGATGAAGAATCATATTATAGATATATAGAAGAAAATCCAACTGCTGGACTGGAAAAAGAAGACAGTGAAGTTGAATTAGAATATGATGAAGATGGTAACCCTATTGCACCTGTAAAAACAAAAGTAAGATTTAATTTGAATTTCATTAAACTTTTAAAAAAATGTTTTTAGCAGAATGTGTAAAAAACTTGGGGACGTGTGACAATCAGAGACCAATACATGCATCTCCTAATTTAAAAAAATGAAAAGGTGGAGGGAGGGGTTCATACTTAAGCTTTAAAAACAACACAAGAGAATGGACGTGTTAGAAGATGAGAAGCTACCAAGGCTGGACTCTACCCTGGAGATGGGATAGAGCCTGAATTCTTTTGTAAGGAGTAAGAATTTCATCGTAGAGTGGATTTTGTGCAGTGCTATTGAATGAAAGAAAAATACTGATAATGAAGGTTGTTTGCCAGCTTGCTCTCAATAGACAATGGAATTTACAAAATGCGGAAAAACAATGTTTTAAAAGGCACAAATAAAGGGATAAAAGGTGGCAGACTGGTTTCAAGGGCATTCAGCCCCCTTTGTTAGTACCAAGAGTGAAAATGAAAAATAGGTGTGGGAAAGAAGTTTATGTATGCAGGATCTGAATCCTGAATCATTCAAGTTTCAACATTTGCTGAAACATGATTCAGAGGAGATCAATTGATCTCCCCGACCGATCGTGTTTTAGCAAATTCTGAAACTTGATTGGTTCAAGAGAGATTCAGGGCATATATAAACTTCTTACCCGCACTGGTTTTTCCTTTTTACTCTTGGTATTAACAAAGGGGGTAAATGCCCTCGAAACCTTTCTGCCCTCTTTTATCCCTTTATTTGTGCCTTTTAAAGCATTGTTTTTCTGCATTTTGTTCATCCTGCGAAGTGAATGTATCTTTTTGATGGAATTTAGTCACCATCCTTTTTGGTGAAAAGTAACTTCCATTCTTCCATTCTACTCTGGTTTTACTTTTAAGAAAATTTGAAAGAAAGTAAGAAAAGAAAATAGCGCATCCTTCAAGAAATGTATCAAATATTAGGTTTTCCACATATCACACATCTTAGCATGGCAGCAACACCATTGGTTACTTTTATAATTATTGGCCATTACATGCATAGGCACATTTTGCTCATTGTATCAGCAATGATTTTTAATTATTTTTTCCCTCTCATTTGCTTCAGTATTTACATTGTCCTATGAATAGAAAAGATTGCAATGATTAAAACAAAATGCATGGATTTGCTTTTGCATATTTTAGCACAGTAACAAGTTTTACTCATTCGTTTTTATTAAACTCAAAATATTCTACTTATCTAGTAATTATGAGATGATTATTGTAAAATTTAGCCAATTGTATTAAGAAGTGATTATACTTTATAATAATACACTACTGAATAAGAATAATTATAACACAAAAATTATTAGTAGGATTTTTTTTTTTTTGTGTGTGTTGCATAATAACAATAGCATGTGTGTTTAGTGACATTTTCTCTCAGATAAAAGTATACTTCCAACTGTTAACTACTGAAATATTTGAATTTTTTTTATCTATTTATTTTCTGCTTTAAAATATTAAATAAAAGTTGCAAATATTGCTGTGTTTAAAACTCAAAATAAATATGGAATTCAAATAATTCATTCTTTTCAGTACATTGATCCACTGCCTCCAATTGACCATTCAGAAATTGAGTATCTTGATTTTGAGAAAAACTTTTATGAAGAACATGAAGAAATATCCAGCTTATCTCATCAAGAAGTGGAAAATGTCAGAAATAAGATGGGCATTAAAGTCTCTGGTCCCTCTCCTCCGAAACTTGCCACAAGTTTTGCTCATTTTGGGTTTGATGAAAAACTCTTGAAAGCCATTCGAAAATCTGAATACATTCAACCTACTCCTATACAAGCACAGGTATATTATGCACTCTTTTCATTAATCTTATTTTTAATTTTTTCAGGTTTATGTTTTACATAATTAGTATGTTTTGCTAATTTGGCAAGTTAAGTTACATTTACTATACTAAATTACTTTCTAAAAAGTGAGAATTCCGTATTTAAATTGAATATTAAAGTGTTTCAGAATATATGTAAATAATTCTGACTTCTAGTGTTTATGTAATGTTTTTAAAAATCAACTATTCTATTGAAACTGAACTTTCAAGTGCTACCGAATATAATCATTCTGAACAATTTTAAATGCTGATGTAATTTTTATAAATTTCATGTGATGGGAAGTTCTAATTACCTAGAAAGACATGAAATTTTCGCTATCATTTAATTTTGAAAAAAAAAAAGTGCCTTGATTTTTTAAGGGGAGGTGGGGATGAAAGTAATAAAAAACCATGGAGTTGCGCTGCTAATGTGCTAGCTGGGTGGAGGATCTCAATTAGGAATTTTTTTCTGGGTTGAAGTAACTGCGCAAATTTATCTCTTTTTGATTTAGGGTACTGTTTCACAATTTGTAATGCATGCTTCTGGGGGGAGGGGCATTTTGGCTTTTTATTTTAAGCTCTAAACTGTTAAGTTAATAGTTATTATGGTTTTTCCATTTTTGTTTAACTACTAGAAAAGTTTTGCTTAAAAAAGGAACTAAATCTAATCACTATTGATAGGTTTTAATAAATGGTTGTTATGATTAGAATTTAATAAATTGTTGTATAGGAAGCAATCCAAGCTGTTAAGTTAATAGCAATGGTGTAGTCGAGGGGAATGTAGAGTTATAATGCCCCCCTACTTCTTAATTTTAACACAAATGTTAATTTAACATAAGCATTGTTTTACATAAGCATACCCCCAACTTTTTTTTCCCAGGACTGCACCACTGGTTAATAGTTGTTACGGTTTCTCTATTTTTGTTTAACTACTAGAAAAGTTTTGCTTAAGAAAGAAACTCAATCATTATTGATAGTTTGAATAAATGGTTGTTATGGTTTCTCCATTTTTGTTTGACTATTAGAAAAGTTTCTAGTAAAAAGAATGGAAACATAATTGATGAATTTTAATGAATTTAGCTGTATTCTGTTCAATTTAATTATGAATTTATTGTAGATTAAAATAAGATATTGCCAATTTTTTTCCTCTGTGTCTTATATTAGTTTAATCATTAGAAGAGAGAATAATCCAAACCAGTGTTTTTGAACATGACAGATACTGCACACCAATAAAAAACATAATCTTGTATTGCAGCCTATACACAAATCGCATGCAAAATAACAAAATTCAGGATTTATTTACTACTAGCAAAATTACTTGGCATTACCCGCTACAATAATGATATTGAAAAAATGATTTCATATAATTGAACAAAACATGCTTGTTTTTTCTCAGTTGTATATATTGTTGCCTTTAAAAAAGAATTAATGTTGCCTTTAAAGGTTGTAAAACTCAATAAAGAAGTTCATGAATCAATAACATTTTCTATGGTCCACCAATTGATAGTGCTGCTCTAAACCTTCATAATTTTTGCCTATCATTCTGCTGCAAAATCTGTATACATGTATATAATATGCTGCAACAGGTAAATTTAAAACTGCCATAGAGGTAATTTATGGACTTTGAAACAAAATGTATTATCTGTAACATGTGCATATATCTTTGTTTTTTTTTTAAAGTAAATATTTTGCATTAAGACATTTGCATTTAATTGTGTCTAAACACCAAAAGGTTTTTCAATTTGTTAAAAATTTGTAGAAAAAAAAGTGTATGCACATGTTATGGACTGTACATTATGTCCGACGATGACCTGCCCTATTAACTTTATTTCAAGTAGTTTTATGAATATACTACTTTAAATACATTACATACTTTAAAGTTAAGATCTTTCTTTTCACTATTTTGTAATTTTATTTACTGAATGCAAAATTAAACTATCGCTGTAGTTATACCAAGTGTATTGGTAACTGAAGTGCTAACTTAATTTTTAAAACTATTTTGAGAATTTGACAATTTCAAAAGTGAAGTTAATGCAGAGCATTTTTAGGGTATTCCAGCTGCTCTTTCTGGTCGAGATGTAATTGGAATTGCAAAAACTGGTTCTGGAAAAACTGCTGCATTTATTTGGCCCTTAATAGTGCACATTATGGATCAGGTAATTCTTGTTTTGAAAAAATAAGTTCCTGCTTTGGTATAATTTTTATTTCTTAAGTATTATTTTAAAAGATATAAATTAGGGATGTTCCGAGTTGCACTTTGGCCGAGTACTGAGTACTCGGTCATTTCCTACTCGGCCGAGTACCGAGTAGCCGATTACTCGGCCGAACACTGAGCACCAAATACCGAGTATTTGTGAATAAAAAAAAATATTTATAATGAAAAAAAAAAATTCGCCTGTCTTCAGAAAATGTAGAAAAACTTGTTTTACAACATTATTTATATTTGCATATTATTGTACTAAACAGTTTTAAATGCAGTTGTTATATCACACCTCGTTATATTGTTCATTCGGATATATCGGGCTTTTTCTATGTCTCCCAAAATTTTAAGTTAGAGTTCTTGAAAGTAAAAATATTGCATTTCTCAGTCAAGCCCCTTTTCCGCAATTAAACAAAGTCATTGAACAGGAATGTTTTTCTTTCTTCTGAATTTGCTGCAGTTAAAAGCTACAACAATTCTTCTCGCATTCCCCAATTTATATGCCTACAGGATGATTCTACTCAAACCAGTTGACATTTTATTTGACATTTCTTTTTGTATTGATCCTTACACCCATAGAATGAAAGAGACAGATGTCTATTGCCCAAAGAATTTTATGAAAAGATTTATTTTTATTAAGCTATTTTATTAGGAAAGTTGTCATTATGTAAGATTAAAGTAAATTTTTTACGTTGACACTCAATTTACTTGTACTTTTTAAGTTATTTCTAATCGGTTAGATCGTGCATTTGTATATATCATGCTTTTTTGCTGTCCCCCGACAAGCGGGATATAACACTGTCTATGTTCTATTAGTAATCTTTAAAAAAAATTTCGAAATTTTTACAACTACTCGGTAATAGCCGAGTATTCGGCTAGAATTTTGCCTAGTAGTAAAATTCTAGCTGAGTACTGAGTATATACCGAGTAATCGGTACATCCCTAATATAAATTATTTTATTTTGCTTTATAATTAAAAAATGTAGATATTGCAATTAAATTAATAAATTGACTAGACTTAAATATTTAAAATATTACAATAAATGTTAAAATACTTATACATTTTTATGCCTTATAATAAATTTAATAACTTATGCTAATAATAATTATTTGGCCAAACAATCAGCAAAATAGTTGGGCCAATAGTAGAATAGTAGGGATTTTCTCATTCTGCAAATTCAGAATATTTCATTTCCCTCGTGTAAAAAGAAAACCTAATAACCTTCATTTAAAAGGGGGGGGGGGAACAAGCCTTTTTTTTTTTTTTTTTTTTTTTTTTTTTTTTTTTTCAAAATTGAATATTCTTTCCACAGTGGCCTAAATATATACATAGTTAAGTCATCTTTGTAAAATGATGATTCACTTAACAATAATTTAATCTCAAAAACGTTCTCTTCTTTTTCATTTCAGAAAAAGAAAGCATTTTGTTTTTCCAATCTTTGCAGCAAAAATAAAATTTCAGCATTTACTTCATATTTGATTAAATGAAGGGGTGAATTTTTTCAAATTGCACTCAGCCTGGAAAAAATTACGTTGGAAATCATTCTGGTGGGAACAACTAAAATTATCTCAAAGCATCGGTTTCACTGCTTTTTTTCAATTGCAGATCTAATATGTGTCATTGCGTCATAAAGATGTGGTCCTGTAATGTTATTAGAAAAAAATAAGTGAATGAAATATATTTCTGATTTAAGGTGGCATTTTTCAGTTTGTCTCTTCTAAAACATATTTCTCCTTGAATTGTAGCTTTAATTCTATATTTCTATTGTTTAAAAGTAAAATAATTATCTTGGTTCACATTTTGAGTATTTTTTGAATGTATAAATCCTAAACATATAATTTTTTCCCGTTTGAAGCATGTTTATCTTTGAATGGCCAGTCACTGTATACACAGTCGGCTTTTAATAGAAATGCCATTTATTAACAGCTGACTATCTCTGACATTTCTTGTGCTACTGCTGTGGCTAAGTTTAGACTATTGACTGGATATGACTGCCTTTGTGCTCATTTGTTCCATTTTAACTTGACTCTTTCACCTTTATGTGTTTTGTGTGATTCTAGACAAGTCATGGATGCTGCTCACCTAGACGTGTGCTTTGCACTTATGAGTTTGGACTGTATTGTAAAGAATATTGGAGAGCTCGTTGCTTAATGACTTAATGGTCAATGGCCAGGCATTTAATAAATAAATATATGCCATCTTGAAAACTATTCTGTGTATAAAAGCTGAGCAGCATGCTGTTCTTATGATACTTATATCTTTTTTTCTTTTTAAATTATTGTTAGAGAGATCTAGAAGCAGGTGATGGACCTATTGGTTTAGTACTAGCACCAACCAGAGAATTGGCTCAACAGGTAAATAATTTAGGAATTTGGATTTGTTCCTGCCTCTTCATCAGTGGGAGGGAACAGGAAGTATATGTAACGAAGCATTGGCATTGCAGGTTTCAGAGAAATACCAGCATAGCTGTGAAGAGTTTTTTATTTACATAAATAACGAAAACAATAATCAGAAAGAAAACGAAGAGGTATATAAAAAAAATAAATAAACTGAATTTTATTAGAAGTACAAACAATGTTTTATGGCAAATTTCAGCAAAGTTTGAAAGTTAAAAAAGACTGTAAATGTTTTGAATTTAACTGATGTCAGCTATGAAAAAAACAAATGAATGACATGCTATAGCTGAAATTCCCCTCCCCCAGATTCTGCAATGCCAATATTTCATTACATATGCTTCCTGTTCCCTCCCACTGGTGAAGAGGCAGGCTTTTTTCATTAATTGTTTTACTGTTCGAATTTTAATATTCGTTCATTTGTAATTTTGCTACTTTTAATATGTTTAAAGTTTAAATTTTAAACTTTAATTGTTTTTAATGTACCCACTAGTTTAATTTAAATTTAATGTTTCCTTTCATTAAACTATATATATATATACAGGGTTCGCGCTAGGCCGCGGGATTCCCGCAATGTTTTTTGAAATTTCCACTCAAAAAAAATTTGTTTATGCTTAAATTTTAAAAATCCCACTTAAAAACTTTGGTCAAGGTGGAAAATCCCACCTTGTATTTTCCCCCAGTGTGAACTCTGATATATATGTATCATAACTCATCTTGTATCAATTTAGACATCAAGGCCTTTTGTTTAAAAGATAAGATGAATAACCAACTCTTCTTTTTTTAATTTTTATAGTAATATATAATTTATTAGAATAGCATCAAATAAAGAGCTTAATTATACTATTAACAACAGGATTACCAAGCTACAAAAAATTTTATTCATGAATTCATCAGTGGCGGACGTCTCAAAGTTAAAAATGTTACATTTCTTTAACTATATTTTTTAATATGTTGTGGCATTTGCACATATTTAGTTTTGTTTGTCATTGTTTGGTTTTTCTTCTCTATTTCTTATGTATAAACATGTGTGTATGTGTGCCATCATAATTTGTTTAAATTTATAGATTTATATTGAAGCTAAAAAATTTGGCAAAGTCTATGGAATAAATGTAGTTTGTTGTTTTGGTGGAGGAAGCAAATGGGAACAAACCAAAGCTTTGCAAGAAGGAGCTGAGATTGTTGTTGCAACTCCTGTGAGTAAAAAATTTGTTAATGTGAAATTTTTTAAAACAGTAAATAAAATTTTTCTGTACTAAACTAAATGCTTGATGTTTTGTGCTGCTATTTAATCTAGTATGTTGTCTCTAGTCTATGTATTAGCTTAGTCTACTTTAAAAGGTTATAATAATAGCACTAGATTTTGAAATTTTTTTTTAAAATTAGCATGGGCATATGCAAGGGGGATGTTTTCTTTCTTTCTTTTTTTGCAACCTTTTTAAGTTTACTTTAATGTTACACATTAGCAATTAAATTTATTTGTCTAAAAAAAATTTATTCAGCCTAATGCTCCACTTTATGGATGTATTAATCTTAACAGTGGCGTAACTATACCATCTGAGGCTTGTGGTAAACTTATTGGATTGGGTCCCGAAAAAATCGTCACGTTGTAATTTAATTTTAATAAATCACTGAAGTAGTTACCTAACAATATTACTAATATTGTGTGCCTTTTAGTTAAATACCTAATAAATTTAATTTTCAAATGCATAGGTATTACATATTTATAATAAAATGACACTTTAATCTTAACAAGATATTTAATAATAGAATTCTTTTCTCCGAGCTTTCTGTCCCACAAAAGTATCAATGGCTTCATCAAAGTTTAAAGATTGGGCCATAGAATTTTCAATAGACGGAATAGCCAAGTTACTTGTCTGCCATGTCCCACAGAGTTCCTTTAATAGGTTTTTATTAATTTTAGTTTCGAAAATGATCTTTCAGCGATAGCTGTAGTCACAGGAATTGTAACAAATAACATTAATGCAGTGCGTACTTCGGGAAAGCTGCATGACATAAAATGATTCTTTAATATTAGTAAATCAGCAAGTTCTCTAATACGCAAAGACTTTTTTATTTCATCTCTGAAGGTGGACCGAAAACTGAGAATTTCCCTGGAAAATGATTCAAATGAAACAATGGATACATTCTAAAATTGTTCCTTTTCTTATGAATGCTTTTAATTCTTAATAATTTATTTGAATTTGTGTATGATATTTAGTTGTGTTTAATTTGAATAAATTTAAATACTTTTATAAAATTTACAATTTTTACTAAATTTTGTTGAAAATGAGTAATCTTCTCACTTTCAACAAAGCGAGGCGGCGTCCGAGAGGCAGCTTCTGAGCTCGCTGCCTCTCAGGCCGGGGGCCCGAGGCACTTTGCCAACTCTGCCACTCTATAGTAACGCCACTAAATCTTAATATTCTTACCACCAAAGAGCACTCAAATTTTAAATGCTATCTTAATATTGATTCTATTCCACCAGATATTGATCCCCCCCATCCTCTCTTCTCTAGCTCTTAATGTAAGGATGTGCATCTTCCATGATAGTTCAAGTTTATCATGTTTATCAAACAAACTTAGCGTTTTTAATCTTATTGTTTGAATAAAAGGGGGAAAATCCTGTCCATAAGGTTTGTCAAAAGTTCTTGACACCTAGCAAAAAGTTGTTACTTTTAATTAATTTTTATTGTTTAATAATAAGTTAAAGAGAGTCAGATTTATTTGATAACCTCTTGACATTTTGAAATTTTTTATTTATTATTATTTTTTTTAGTTCCAAATTTTGAACTACTCTGTTCAATATTTTATCTCTTATTATGATAATTTTTTCAGGGTCGTATGATTGATTTGGTCAAAGCAAAAGCTACAAATCTTAGACGAGTTACTTTCCTTGTACTAGATGAAGCAGACAGGATGTTTGACATGGGATTTGGTAACAAATATTTTATGTATTTTAAGAATTAAAGTAGGAAGTGTTGCAGCATTTATTGATGCTAACACGTTGCTGTTAACACTTTAATGGCTTTTTTTGTTTTGTTTTTTTGCTAGGAATGGTGTATTAAAGCATGTTTTGGTCAAAGATTAGTGTCAAAATAAAAATTCATATTGATCATTAAATAAATTCATTAAATTAATCATTAAATAAACTCATTAAATTAATTAATTTTTTCAGGGGGGGGGGGAAGCTTATTCCTCTGAAATTGAACCAATTAATGGTAAATATACTTCTCAGTCTTTGCAAGTTTCTGCCAATCGAAGGTTTTAAAATATCTTACCATAAACATTTATAAGTTGATGAATTTGGTGGGAAGTATACTTAGCATTTTCACTGCAAACTTAGAAAGAGTTAAGCAGATTGCAGAAAGTCATTATCTGCTACAAAAAAATTAAATTTTTTTTTATGGAA
Source organism: Octonoba sinensis (assembly GCA_038502835.1). NCBI lineage: Eukaryota > Metazoa > Arthropoda > Arachnida > Araneae > Uloboridae > Octonoba > Octonoba sinensis. The sequence continues at coordinate 72,661,954 of CM076604.1, forward strand.
TAAAAACTGCTATTATCCATGTATATTAAATCATGTTGATATGATCGGGCATACTTATTTATCTTGTGCTGGTTTTATCGGTTATCAAATTTATGCTTACTTTTTTCTTTTCAGAACCACAAGTTCGTTCCATATGTGACCATGTACGACCAGACAGACAAAGTGAGCATTTCACATGATCAAAAGTATTATCTTTAATGTCTCAAGTTTGTTTCTAATGTTTTGCATATTTATGCAAAACTAATTCAAATTGTAGATTTTTTTTCCTCCAAATGTTTTATGCATTTAAAGTAATATTTAGACCTTTATTATTTGAATGTATATAGTGAATGTGTTACAAGCTCTTAAAAAGTATACTACAATTTTCTTTCACATTTTTTTTTGGGGGGGGGGGGGGGAAATTGTGTAATTGTTTTTATCTCCCCAAAACACTCTCAACAAAGAGTTGAGAAATGTGATATGAAATGAAACATCTTACTTACTGCTGTAAAGCCCAAACATGTAAAAAACACGCAGCTATAAACATTTGTATTTAATTGCAATTTGTTTTCAGAATTTCATCATCATTTCATTTTCTTGGAATTGATTTCACTTCAGGAAAAAAAAATAATCTCTCATTTGACTTTCTTCTTTAAAAAAAATTGTTGTTTAATTTCACTCTACTAATACAGGATTATCCACTCTTTTTTTATCAGTTGCATCTTTCTCGAGAAGTCATTTTAGTTTGTGAATGCAATCTTTTGCACCATCAGCTTTTTTGTTTATTTCTATGTTCTCTGTTTTTCCTTCACATGATTCAAAATTGCAATAAATTTCCCAACACATATCTTAAAAATATCTTAAAAAGCAAATTATTTTTCTGTATTGTGCATTCATTTGCTCTAATAAGATTCTGTAAAACATTTAACTTATCTGTGTCAAATGATTAGAGTTGGCTTCTCAGGGGGAGAAAGATGCATTATCTATTATATTCATATTTTACAAATTTATCTTCAAGTATGTGGACCATGATAGTTTAAAAAAAAAACAGCTTGGAAGAAAGAAGAAAAAATTGTAGAACATGAAAATTTTTGGAATTATATATATATAATATTAGGGTGGTGTTAATTTTCAAAGTTTCGAATTTTCAATGTCTTACCCTCTAAATTTGTTCCATTTTTCTAAAAAATAATTATGATAAAATTTTATCACCAGCAAACAATATTTGGAGGTAGCTCATAGAGGGTAAAGTTTCATAATTGAACGAGAATTTGCGATTTTTTGTATTTTGAAGCAAAATAAAAATTATGATTTTCAATTATGTTTAATTTATTTAATTATATTAAAAAGTAACTTCTCTTTGAATCAGTAAATTTAAAACATTTGTAAATTGCATAGCTATAATGAAATAGTTTTCTTAATAAAAAATACAGTATTTAAGTGTACCTCCTGGGTGGTAACAACTGTCTAAACCAGTGATTGACAAACTTATGGAGCCACTGAGCAACTGTAACTTTTCCATTTTACTTTGAGGTATTCAGCCGCTTTGCCCCCCAACAGAAGAGAAAGAAGAAAAAAAACAGGACAAAAAAATGTTGGAAACTTTTCAGTTCTCGGCTATTTATATGTGCGAGTGGGCAGCTACATTTTTCATGTACTATATATTTATGCCAGCAAAATATTCTTTATTTTCTGTCTGAGCTATGAGCTATCAATGCAAATATTAACAAAATATGGAAAATCAACAGTTGTTGGTGTAATTATGTGCAAATTAACCGCATGAGTACCACTGCAATCTACTAAAGATTTTTTTGCGAGTTACTTGTAGTTGGCATTTTATGGTTTGATGACTACTGGTTTAAACCATGAGTGGAGAACCATTTGGTTCTGAAAGGAGACACATTAAATTTGCTGCTTGAGGTTAGCTGATTTCTTTTGTGTAATACACATAGTGTAACATATACAGGCTAGCAGCAAACCCCTAGCATATATTAGGCGGCATGCCATTACCAGATAATATTAGCACTAAAAAAGAACACACAATAATTGAAGCTTATATTTTCCTCTTAGTTTCATAAATTTTTATTTTCATTGTTACTGCTGCCCTCAAAAGAAGTGGCTCAGAGATTCAGATTTACCCAATTCATCAAACTCAAAACTTTTAGGGCCTTATTTATACTTTACAAATTACATTGAAACTATCTAGTAAGCTCATTGCACTGCCTCAAAATCAAGCAGCACTTATATTATAAATGCATAATAGTCATCTTGTTTGGTCTAATTCAATTAGATATAATGCAGTTGGGATTCCATAGTGTTATTGAAGCAATATTTACAGTTTTTTCTTTTTTTTCTTCATGTCTAATGCTCTCAAATTTTATTTGTGGTACCTTTTCACTACACTGCCAAGTTTACTGTGTCATTTCAGAGCAAAATTGTTCCTTTCTTGTAATTTAGACCAGTCGTTACCGAACCGTAAATTGCCTGCTACAATTAACTCACGAGGAAATCTTTTGTAGATCGCGGTCATACTCATGTGGTTAAGTGCAGATAATTACATTAACTGTTAGTGGATTTTCCATATTTCGTCAATATTTGAATTAAAAGTTTATGGCTCAGAAGAAAAATGGAGAATATTTTTTTGGCATAACTCCATGAAAAACAGCAACTGCAATATAGTAGCCCTCTCGTGTCTTGTTCTGGCATATGCAAATAAATAACTGAGGATTGAAAAGTTTCTTACTTTTTTACCTGTCTTTCTTTACTATCAGGAGCGGGGAATAACTCATAGTAAAATTTGGAAAAGGTATTATTGCTCAGTGGCTCCATAAGTTTGGCGATCACTCGTTTAGACAGTTGTTGCTACTTATGAGGTAGACTTGAATACTGTATATGTTATTAAGAAAACTACATTTTTTAGCTATGCAATTTACAAATGTTTAATTTTTACTTACTCATATAGAAGTTACTTTTTAATATAATAACATAAATTAAACATAATTGCAAATCATAATTTTTATCTTGCTTAAAAATTCAAAAAATCGCAAAATCTCGATCAATTATGAAATTTGACCCTCTTTGAGCTACTTCTAAATATTGTTTGCTGGTGATAAAATTTTATCACAATCATTTTTTGACATAATGGAACAAATTTAGAGGGTAAGAGGTTGAAAATTCAAAACTTCGAAAAATAAGCACCACCCTACTATATATATATGTTACCGTTAAAGTATATAATGCAGTTATTTCATAGAATACCTAGTTATTCCATGAAATAACTGATCGTGTCCGTTAAAGTGTGTAATATGTTATTAATTTGACACTTTAACTAGTTATTCTATGAAATAACTAGGTATTCTATAAATTAACTAATGAGAGACAGTTAAAGTGTAAAATAAACAATTTATCTAAAATGAACTAACTAGGTATTCTATAAATAAACTAATGATAGACAATTAAAATGAAAAAGAAGCAATTTATCTAATTTATGCAGCGTATAAATGGTATTTATGGAAACGTACCATAAAATCATTTGTTACAACAAGGATTACTAAAATGACACTTGGAATTACAAAGAAAATTATTTCTAAAACAAAAATATTTTTTATTGACACACTGGGTTTTACACGAACATTTTTTAAATCCCTGACCAGTACCTAAACTTTGAGCTATAGCAACCGACCGGAGCGATATTTCTACATCCGATACTTCTTCGATTTTAATTAATTTTTGTTCGCATACACTGAACTAGGATCAGGAATATAATTGTTTTATGCGGCCGTTTCTTGTGCCCAATTGGAAAAATCCTTCTTTGGTTATTTTTATGATGATAGCTAAAATAGATTTGGCATCACCTTTTCCTCTGACAACTTCATGCACTAGGATACGGATGGTAAACCTCACAGAGGCTTCAGAATAAGATTTATCCGTCATTAATTTCATCTTTTTTGCTTGAATTTCTAAACATTTTTTTAGACTTTTTTCTTTCTCTTTTAACATTCAGTTCATTAAAACACAATTTGCAGATTTTCTGCTTAACTTCAACTTCTGAAACATAACCTTCCGAACATGATATATGGACAGGCTCCATACATTTGAAGCAAACTATATCTTCACTGCATTCTTTTAAACAGACAATACACACTTTCGTGTACTGTTGTGCGAGATATATGATATAAATTATTTTACACTTTAACGGGCTGCAGATCGTTATTCTATGAAATAACTAGTTAAACCATGAAATACAAGAGAGTTTTACACTTTAACGGACATGATCAGTTATTTCATGGAATAACTAGGTATTCTATAAAATAACGGATTTCATACTTTAACGGCAACATATACATTAAAAGAGGTCATTAGTTGACCCTACATGAAGTTGGTGCTCTTAAGCTATATGTTGCATGGAAGCTCTAATGTGGAAGATCTGGTTAGATTTTAGCTGTGGGCTCTAAATCAAGATTTTACTGTGCATATATGTATCCTGCATGTTCATCAGTCAACTCAAACTGAATTTATAACTTAGCCGTATTTATAATGCTGCTTAACATGGGCTCGTGTGTGTGTATCTTCCATGCTTCATGCTTGAACAAGCTCTTTTCTTTCTAGCATAGTTTATCTCATACCATGTGTAAAATTGAATGAATCAATGCAAATTAGAGGGGAATTTTTTTTTTCCAGCGATTTAAATTCACAATTATGTCTCATGCACAATCGAACAAATGCTGAGTTTTGCAGAGCTAAATGTAATTCATTTATTGTTTTTGTTAACTGCAGTTTTATTTAAGGTCAAATTTTCTAAGATTTTGTTTTGATTTGGTTCTGCAATGGGTAAGAGTTTAACCAGTGTAAATAGATTATTTTATTAGGTGGCAGTTACAGTATATTTGATTATTGTAACCTTCAATTCACTTTGCATTTTTAGCTTTAATGTTCAGTGCAACTTTCAAGAAAAAAATTGAACGCTTAGCTCGAGATGTTTTGACTGACCCAGTTCGCATCATTCAAGGTGAGCTTGGAGAGGCTAATGAAGACGTAACACAAATTGTGCTTGTCATGCCTGCAGCTCCAGCTAAATGGGTTTGGCTAACAAGTAAACTTGTTGAACTTTTATCAGGTAATATTTAGAATTATGACATTTGTTATTGCATGGCTCCCTTTTAATCTGCCAGAACTCTTTCCTTTAACAGGGTTCATACTCCACCTGGAAATCATGGAAAACCTGGAAAAGTCATGGAATTAGATATCCTTTTGCAAAAGTCATGGTAAAGTCAGGGAAAAACATAAATTTTTCACAAAAAGCTATAAAAGTCAGGGATTTTTTTTTCCTGCGCTCGTTGCAATGTCAGATTACCAAAAAAAAAAAAAAATAATAATAATAATAAAAATTTCAAAAATTGTTCGGCGCGACACCTCCGTTCGGATTTCGATACTTTTTCGTTAGTGCTGTCGTAGACAAAAATGAGCACAAACTTAGAACGTTAGCCTGGAATTCTGCTTTGATCTACCTGGAAAAGTCATCGAATTTTTTTTTGGCTATTTGAGTATGAACCCTGCTTTAATTACTAAACTATTTTTACTTGTGCAAAGTATTTTTTCTTTGATAAAATTCTAATGCGTACAAACAATGCTACAACATATTTCTGGTTGAATTTATTTTGAGTGTACAGTGGAATCTCGCTATTCATACACAATTCATTCCAGGAGGCAGTTCAAATTGCGATTTGTACAAATAACGAATTATTTTTTCGCATAAGATACAATGTCAATTAGATTCATCCGTTCCAGGGCCACAGATGGTTGCTTATTTAAACTTAGGGAAAACAAATGTACAATACAGTACATGAAATTATACATAAATAAAAATTTAACTGCACTATACTGGTACGGAGGTTGCTGAGATAGATGCTGGCATAAGAAGAATGTTGAGAGGAGGAAGAGAAATGTTTATGTTACTGTTTGGAAAAGGAGTCACCGTCCATAAAAACATCAGGTAACATCCTTTCATGGTCTTTTCTTCCTTTCTGCTGTTCCTCCTTTTTTCTGTCTTTTTGCACTAGAAGAATCTTGGCTATCATTCACTAAAGCCCAAGATTCTTCCAGTGCTCTAAAAACCTGTTCAATGCTCTCTGCCTTTGACGATTTTTCAGAATTTCTGATGCTCCTGCTGGCCACAACAGTGTAGGATGCCATTTTCCCACCACTCTCTGTTTTCTCCCAGTGGTAACACAGCCCTTTAATTTCTGCAAAAGAAATGCTTTCCTTACTACTTTCCTCCTCTGAAGAAAGTTCTTCAACCACTTCTCCTTGCTGCTGCCCTTAGAGAGTTACAATTGTCAGCAAAGTCTCAAAAACTCCAAATTTTCCGCTCCAATCCTTGACTTTTTCCACTATGAAACTGAACTTTGTTGACAAGTTCAAAAAGAGCATAATTTCTCGATTTTTTTTCTTAGAAAAAAGCCAAACTGACAACCCTGGCCCCTGGCGCCATCCAAATCGCAGGGCAAGAGTATGAATGAAGAGTTGAATTTTACTTGAACAAGTTGGATGAATAACGAGTTGGTATGAGTAGAGAGGGGGAAGAAAGGCGGGGTTCCACTGTACTTCTTTTTTACATTTTTTAATACAGTATGGGACCCCAATTTCGGAATCCCAAAATCCGGAAGACCCAAAATGCGGAACTTTTTCCTAATTAAAAAAAAAAAAAAAAAATCGGCTGCTGAAAATTTTTTTTTTTTAAATTCGGGAAATATTTTTAATCGTTGTTTTTGGGAAATGGGCATTTTAAAGAGAAGGAAAATAAAATGTAATGTACATGTTTAAGATCGGAAATATGTCGTTTTCAAAAACATTATTTCGCGATGTTCTGAAAAGGGTTCGTTTTTCCGATTTGAGTTTTTATTAATTTGTTGCTTTAATTCTGAGTTAATATCATTAAATTTTGCTTCTTTTATTTCTTGTAGCTTTTTTATATTCATTTTTTAAAATGAGCTTTAATTTTCGCGCGATACAGAACATTCGCGAAATTGAAAATCCGCGTTTCTTGCATTTTCCCCGATAGTCTGATCTTTTACTACAATTAAGTGGCTAGGAAATATAAAATACTATCAAAATTTGACAGAATTATTTTCTTTCATTGTTTAATTAAAGAGGCTTAAATAACATCGGGAAAAGTCCGATTGTTTCAATGCTTTGCGTCGAATGTAAGCTTACTCCAACTTCGTTTTTTGTGCTAAATTTAGCGACTTATAGGCGAGAATATACGATAAAGAAAATGCTATAAATAAGCAAAATGCTAATAGAAAGTTTCAGTGTAAATTATATGGGCTCTGATGCTACTTACAAATTTTTTTGAATGAGGACCCAAAATCCGGAAAATTCCGAAATCCGGAAAGCTCGCGGCCCCGAGCGTTCCGGATTTGAGGTCCCATACTGTACTGTATTTACTTTTTATGAACTATGCTGCTCTCCTAAGCAAAGATGTTTATTTACCGTTATTATTATTTTTTTTTTTAGCTGGCAGTGTTCTGATATTTGTGACAAAGAAACTCAATGCTGAAGAATTATGCACTAATTTGAAGCTAAAAGAACATGATGGTAAGTCTTCAGAAATGATTGTGCTAGTTTATCAGTCTGTCAGTGTGAAACAACATGTTTAAGGTATAATAAATTTCATTAAAATGACTTTGATGACATGATTTGTTTCTTTATGTAGTCTCTTAGGTTTCACATTCCCAATTTTCCCCACCCCATTCAAAAAAATAAAAAAAAAAGACACAGTAAAACCTTGATTGTTCCTCACAGGAACATTCATTTTTTTGAAATATATGTATGGGAAAGATGAATGGAAGTCTATTTAAAATGAGAGATGATACTTTTAAACTGTTCAAACAAGGGGATCAAGGTTGTACTGTAAATGCTTGCTTCTGATTTTCTGATTTCATTTGGTATGTAATAACAGCCTGCAATTTTCATATGAATAATTTTGCAGTTGAGTTATTTCAGAAGCATACAATACTTAATTACTTTTATCTTGATATTTTTTTAATAACTAATAAAGAGATTTAATACAGTTTCGTCATCTTAAATGTAGCATAGTAGACTTTCTCTTAACTAATTGAAGGGCAAACGTTTTGTTGCAGTGGTACATTAGAATATTTTTTAAATTCAAGTTGATTTGAAAAAATCATTTGAGGCATAAAATTAAATTAATTCAAATGGTTTCCATGTAAGACAGACTTGTCAAAACATCCCTTTTTTGTTTTGATTCAAGTGCTAAATATTGAAATAACTAAATAAATTTTGGTGTATTTACATATTTTCTCATCTACTTTAAAAATAGTTGAAGAATTTTAATCTATGAAATAAACTTTTGAAATATGTAAAAACATGTTTTGAAAACTGGGTCCAATTTTTGTAATGTCTGCCATGGCATGTTTTTGCATAATAATTCCAAATATTTATTTCATAGACTAAAATCCTTCCGCTATTTTTAAAGTTGGCATGCAAATGTGTACGTATACCAACATTTATTTAGTAATTTTAATATTTAGTATCTGAAATCTCTGATAGACATGACAGAAGACATATAGAATTAATCAAATATGATAGGTGCTTAGAACCTAAACCTTTCAGACTATAATACCTAAAATACTTTGATGACGTTCAAAGGAAGTATAAGACAAATGATCAACTTTTTATACTTTTGGCTTAAACGGGCCTTTTGATCATTTATCTTTCTTCCTGTGTTCATTTTATTATGTCTGAAATTAACAGGTTTTGCAGTCTTAGACTCAAGAAGTTTAGGTTTTTGGATCATTTGTCTTTTCTCTGCAGATGCAAACGTATGAGAATTATTCCTAAATTTATTTCTTTAAATTGTAATCTTTCGTTTTCTCCTAAAATCAACAATGTGCTTTTTCGTTCCAAATTGGCTCTTTTAAGAGCTCTGATTCAGGAAACTCGTAAAAAAGTTGCTGTCATTGAAAAAGAATTGTTTGCTTTGCATATCAAACTTTCGAATTTGGTCTTTGACTTTGAATCAATCGATAGAAAAAGTTGGAATACGGTTCTTCAGTCTACTTTTAAACATAGATCTACTCTTCAGAAAAAGTTTGAATCTCTTTGCATTAATAATGTTGCTGATACTCTTGATGGTTTGCCGAAGGTGAATCTGAACGCTGTTGTTAATCTTTCTTCAAAACCTCTAAATTCTGACCAGCTCAATGCTCTCAAACTGAATAACAATTTTGCTTGTTCTTCAAAACCTTCTTTTCCTAAGTTGGTTGCTCCAATTGAGAAAGCCTTTAGATTTAGTGCTCTCACTGCTTCTCAAAAGGATTCGATTAGGCATCTCATTGCGAATACTGTGGATTTTAACTCGAAGTTATCTTCAAATACTTTCAGCAAGCATGCTAATAGTTACATCAAAAACTTGTGCTCTGATCCTGATTTGGTTATCACTAAGGCTGATAAGGGTGGTCAAATTGTTGTTATAGATAAAAGCTCTTACTTAGATAAATGTAATGATTTACTTAAGGTTGGTCCTTATGTTACACTTCGCAAAGACCCCAGCACTATTGAGATAAATTTGATTAGTAAGGCTGTAAAGTCTTCTCCTGTCATTTGCGATTCTTCAAAAAGGTCCTTAATTCCTTCAGTCGCACACTGTGCCAGATTTTACGCTCTTCCTAAGGTCCACAAACCTGGTATACCTCTCCGTCCTATTGTCTCCAATATTAATACTGCTTCTTATAAACTTGCTAAACACTTGGTCTCCATCTTTTCTCCTCTTTTGAATGGTAATTCTTTCACTGTCAAAAATTCCGTCGACTTTGTTCATAAGCTTCGTGATTTCAAACCTTTTGGATTAACTATGGCTTCTTTTGATGTAAACTCGCTTTTCACCAATGTGCCGGTTAATGGCTCATTGGATTGTCTTAAATTGAGACTTCAGGAATATCATTTCTCTAGTTTTGAGATTGAAGAACTTATTTCTCTCACTCGTGTTTGTCTTGAGCAAAATACGTTTGTATTTGATGGTGTGTACTTTCGTATGACTGAAGGTTTAGCTATGGGTAATCCTTTAAGCCCTATTTTAAGTGACATTTATATGCACTATTTTGAGACTAAACTTTTCGAAACCATAAAGTTTCCTTTTTATGTCCGTTATGTTGATGATTGTTTTGTATTGCTTGATCAGAAGCAAGTGGATATTGATCATTTACTTGATAAGCTTAATTCCATTGATCCTTGCATTCAATTCACTATTGAAATGGAAGTGGTTAGTTCTCTTACATTCTTGGACGTTTTAATTACTAAAAGTAATGACGATTTTATGACTTCAGTGTTTCGCAAGCCCTTTGCTGTTACACTACCCCCTCACAAATGTTCTTCTCACCCCCCAAACCAAAAGTTGGCCTCTTTCAAGGCTCTTGTTTTCCGTGCTTTGAATATATGTTCCTCTTCTAACTCTTTGGATGCTGAGCTTTCGTACATTAAGGCTGTGGCTTTGGATCGTGGTTATTCTCCTAAGGTCGTTGATTCTATTTATAACAGGTTAATTAAGCCTTCAATTTCTGGCAATGTTTCTAAGTGCAAGCCTGCTTATACTATTATTTTACCTTTTTATCCAAAAATCAGTCAGCAAATTGCTAAAATATTGAAGAAGTTTGGGTTTGATACTGCATTTTCCCCTGTGAATAAAATAAAATTTACAAATTTGAAGTATCCCATTGATTTGCACAACAACTGGGGTATTTATAGTATTTCTTGCAAATGTGGTCTGATTTACATAGGTCAGACTAAACGTGCCTTAAAGCACCGTCTGAAAGAACATGAAAATTATGTTAAGCGTAAAGAACTTGCACGTTCTTCCATTGCCCAGCATTGTTGGACTTTAGATCATTGTTTTGAATTTTCTTCTGCTAGAATTATCAGCAAATGCTCTTCTGTCTATGAACTTGATTTTTGGGAAGCTTATCACATTTGGAAAAATTCTCATTCTGTAGTAAATGATTTTTCCAGCACTCCATATTTTCCTGACATTTGGAAACAATTTTTATAATTTTTCTCTCCATTTTTGGTTTTCTCCTGCAATTTACATATTCGTTTCCCGACTTTTCCTTCGGGCTCTGTTCCCTGCCTTGTTCCTAGCCTCTGATTGGTCAATCGCTAATCCGACACATTTGGTATAAATACCGGTGTCTCTCTGGTTATTGCCTTGTTCACTCACAGTTTCTTGCTTGTGTGTTGAGCGTTTCTTCTTCTTCTTCTTTTATGCACTGATGACGAGGCTCCATTTGTAGCTTTGAAATAGCTATTTGCGTTAATTTTAATCTGAATTTGTGCTTTTTCACGTTGTTTTATCTTTGTACTTACGTTCAAAGGAAGCGTTAGGAAGGAATTGGCATTTGTACACACCATGACTGAAAATTTTCCAAAAGACACATGGCAGTCTTAGTCTACTAGCAATTTGTAATGACAGTAGACAGAAATTATTACCTCATGAGGAAATTTTACAAGACAAATCAAGATCAACAGATCGTGTGAGCTTTGTGCAATAATTGCTGATCGATTAATTTCTCAAAAATTAGGGCATCCTGCTCAAATTTTACTTCTCAGATGAAGGACATCATGTCAGCTCTGGAAACAATAGCTCTCTCAAACCAAAAGAAGTGAATAATACACTGAAAATGTATTATTCCTATAGCAATAGTCCTTTTGTTATAGGCTCATTTATATTATAAAGTAATCTCATTGAAATTTTGACATGCTCTCTTCTGGATCCCTGGCTATGTTGGCAATCCAGGCAACAAAGCAGCTGACACAGATAGTTTTCTCATTCAGTTTTTCATTGGTCAGTTTAAATTTCTGTTCGTGTGACAAAACGTCGAGCAAGGAAAGCATTTTATTGCAACCCTTCCCCCCAATTGTTTCGATTAAACTCCAGGAAACAAGTTGAATGCCAATATTCGATCAGTTTGAAAAAAGTTCGTATTCAAGTTAAAAATTCGATCATTTTGGATTTGATCGAACATGTTTCAGTTGAATCTGCATATAAATAACTTGGCTGCTTATTTAATCACTAGATTCAAATAGTGTTGCAAATTCTCTGTAATTGTCCAATTTTTCAATCACAATTTGACCACCTTCAAAGAAATTTAGCACTATGTTTTTGTCAATAAAGTCTTAAAATAACTTTCTAACTATGTTTTGCCTTGAATTAGCTATGTATCATGTTTTATTTTGGAATTTATTATTAGTTTATTTACATGAGGAGCAGCTACTTAATTGGGCCCAATTGATGCAGTTACAGTGGAATTGACAGTAATTTGCTTTGATGATTTTTTGTGACAGCCAAAGCATTTGTGATGATTAAATCCTGTAATCAAACCATTTTGCTCTTTCAGCTGCTTTACTACATGGTGATATTGATCAAAATGAAAGGAGCAAAGTTATCTTGTCTTTCAAGAAGAAAGAAGTCCCAATTTTAGTTGCTACTGATGTTGCCGGTAATAATTTAATTGTGTATAATTATTCATATATTTATGTATACACATATCAATAACTAGTTATGAACATCATGTGAATAAAAACTTTCATTTCAGCACGTGGTTTGGATATTACTCATGTGAAAACAGTGGTTAATTATGACATAGCTAGAGATATTGATACTCATACTCATCGAATTGGGAGAACTGGTCGTGCTGGTAAGTTTCTTTTAACAAAATTAGCTTTTGGTGCCTTATTTTATTTTATTTCTTTCTCCTTTATTTACTACCTTCAGAAGTTTTACCTTATTTTCCTTTAATAGGAAGAAAACTCTATAAGAAGTGCATTTGTTAAAAATCTGGATATATTTATGGGATTTGAAAATCTCTAATGAATTTAGGGAAATGTATTGTTTTGTTAAAGAATCATTTTTTAAAAATCTTGCCTTGAAACAAATAATGTATCTTAATGCATAAATAATTCTATGTCAATTTATTTTATTTTAAAAGTTTTAGATGATCTTCAGACTTTACACAAGGCTAGGGAAAACATGGAAGTTTTAACTTGCTTTTTAGCAAAGAGTTTTTCTATTTTTCTTTTATTGTAATAAAATTTCATGCTGACATTATTTGTTATCTTATTAGGTGAAGTATTCTTTTATACTATCATTTATTATTATTTATTTAAATTAAAAAATATCCTTTCCATGAGGGACAGTTGGCTTGACACCCCTTGTGGAATAAGTGAAATGCAAATAATAACTCCTCAATTTATAGCTTCTAGGGGTACTTTCTTTAAAAAAGAAGTAAAAACCAGCTTTGTTTTTGTGTGATGTCATACTGTGTGCAGAAAGAAAAAAGTTACTTCACAAGTAGAGTGGAAAAAATATTTTTGATTACAGGAAAGAAGTTTGTTAATATACTTTGTTGTTCAGGGGATTATTTTACAAAGAAGTTCTTAAAATATTCTTATTTTTGTGCAAAACATTTTACAATGGAAAAATGGGCAAGATAGGGATTTGATAAAAAAAGGCTCTGATTCTTTTACTACGAAATACTTTTGGTTGTAAAACAAAGTTTAAATTTAAAGCATTGGAATGGAAAACTTCCCTTAAGGGGACCCAAACCGTTTTTGGGTGAAAAAATTCACTTTTTTATTATTTTTTAAATTAAAACTAGAACTCTTCCTGGATCATTCGCTGTAAAAATGATGTAAATCTGAGCATTCTAAGTACTTGAAATGATTTTTTGAAAGTTGCGAGTCTATCAAAATTTGGTCTAGCGAAGTTGGGTTTTTTTGCTTTGCAAGGGGAAACACTTTACCCTTCCTTGTGTTTTCAAGTTTATTTCGATATACAGACTATCGATGGTAGTGACAGTAACAATCGATGGCATTCATAGCATGGAAATATCGAACTTAGAGAACAAAAAGCCCGGGAACAGCAGGCAATTTGAACTTCTGGATTAAATCGGCTCTCCTGAAAAGTTGCATTTTTTCCTCTTCGGAACCGTTTTTCTCGAAAACGGCTAAATGAATCAATATACTTTTTTTTGCATATGATTTGGCTATATTAGGCCTATATTTACAACCGAGGGTTTTTCAAAATTTTGAAAACAACCTACAAAAAACAATTTTTTTCAATGTTGTGTATTCACTACGAAAAGTTTTTAGCTGACCAGATTTTTATAAAGTGAAATTTTTAAATATCCCTGGTTGTGAATTCATTATAAGATGTGACAAATTAAATACAGAAATAAGATCAATAAAATCTTGAATGGATTATGAGAAATATGTTCCGGAAGTTATAAAATTGTAAAAAACTTTGATGGTTGAATAAAAAAATAAATATTCAATATTTTTTATACAATTTGGTCTACATATAGAGAAAGACCTACTTAAAAAAATATAAAAAAACGCGAAGCAAAATTCCCTATGGCTGAGGAGTAACGCTTGAAGAAAGTTGACTCCAAATTTGCCGCCTCAAAATGGTTCGGGTCCCCTTAAACAAATAATTTTTGAGGTTGCATTTTGATTATGAATACAAAATGCAAAGCATGAATGAAGGAAGTAGGTATGGGACCGTTCATAAATAAATGTCACGCTTTTTTCTCCATATATTTGACCCCCCTCTCCCCCTTTGTCACAATATGTCACTCTTCAACCAATGCCCCCTGCATCAGGAAGCCCGCTAACAGGCAAGTCATGTGATCAGCAGAAGGCCAGTCTCTCAGTCTCCGTTGCTAAACACGATGAGTGAAAAAGAACACTTCGCTTCGCACTTATTTCTTTTCAATTGACTGCTACTTAAAATTAATCAATATTTGTAAAGAAAAAAAAACAGAATATTTATAAATAAAAATTGTGAATTTATGTAAAAAAAACATACACCAAAAATTCAGTCATTCCAAAATAACTTGTACATTATTCGTTTCTTTTAACGCTCATCTTAAATTCATTAGTTGATATCTTTTTCATCTTAACCCATTTTTAATTTAACCTTTAGCCTTATTTTATCTACGCTATGATGTTTTTCTTTAATAAGAAAAAAATAATATCTTGTCGATTTTGAAAAGCAATCCACCATAACTACATTGACATTTTCTCATATATTTACATAAAGGAATTATCTTCTCAAACAGTCTTTATGAATTTCTAAGTCATTTATATCTTTATTTCATGTTAATACTTAACACTTGGAAAAAGTAATAACCTAAAATTCGGCACTATTTCTATCAGAACTCTTAAAATGTAGAATAAAGCCATTGTTTGTAAAAGTTTTACTACAAGCTGTATGATTCTTTTTTTCTTGTGTTTTAAACAACCATTTGGTATTTACTGTTAAATTTTAATATAATATTAAACTGATTTCTCACCAAAAGTGCATTATATTTGTATAAAGTTTCTAACCACTTTATACAAATATAATGTACCTTGTGTAATAAAACTTGTGAAACGTTGGACAATGTATGAACTTGTGAGGGAGGTTAAGTAGAATAATAATGTATATTGGTCTATTGCAGTTTCCTATCATTCGAATAAATGCCTCTTTTCTCAACGTCCCTTTACTTTTTGAGTTCTACTCGTATTTCAGCTGTGGGTAAAATCTTTAAAATATTGAAATTCCTTTAAAAATCAAACATAGAAGAGTCATTCCACAGCATTTTTGTGCTACCTACTAGAAATGTTCAGCGGCGTAGCTATCGTAGGTGACTCCCGGGGCGGTTATTGGTGTCACCCACGCACACACACACACCAAAAAAAAAGAAGAAAGCCCAGCAAAAAAAAAGAAGGAAAAGATACTGTTCTTTTCATGGGAGTTATAATATTTAATGTATTTGTTGACAGCAATGGTGTGTTTAGCAGTAAAAAACCTCTTTGAATATTTTGTAAGGAAACACTTTGCTCAGTTAAAAGTAGAAAAGAAAATTATTGAAAAAGAAATCCAGTTCAAGGTATTTGTTTCATTATATGGAGCTTTTAAAGGTTTATTGTTTCCCCCTTCGTGGCTCGGTGTCAGCCCAGAACGAATGACACCCGGGGCTGCCCCTCCCCCCTCTTAGCCACGCCACTGGAAATGTCTGAACAAAATTTTGGTGTATTTAATTTTGAAGATATTAAGGAAAAGTTTTCAAATTTTTTTATTAACAATCCGTACATTTGGAGCAATAGTGGTACAAAATTTCTTTTCAATAGGGTAAATAGTTTATTATTTAAAAAATATTACAATTTTGATAAGTGCGGGACATTTTTGATGTCCCGTGCGAAACAAAATTGTAATATTCAAAATATGGCTCTAGCTGTACATAATGTTCTAAAAAATTTGAAAACTTTGCATTAATATTTTCATAATTAAAAATAATTAAATAAATATACCAGAATTTTGCTCAAAAATGTTCCTCACGTAACACAAAAATAAGGTGGAATCACCCAGAAAGCAATATGGGACCGTTCATAAATGATGTCAGGATTTTTTTCCATATATTTGAACCCCCCCCCCTTGTCACAAAGTGTCACACTTCAACATACCCCCTCCTCCCTTTGTCACATGCCACGCTATGTTGCATAAGCATGATGTCACACTTCTTGTTAGCCCATCCCCGTGTCGCTACATCACGACCCCTCCCCCCTCAAAGCATGACATGATTTATGAATGAACCCTATGCTGTATTCACACAATATAATACAGTGAGTAACCTACCCCCTAAATTATAGATAAAACAGAGCACACTTTTTATTGGTAACAGTACCCTTAAACAAAATTATGAACACTAAAGAAATGAATAAAAAGTAGTACGTTAAAAGTAATTGTACATTAAAGCGTTCAAAAACAATTTTAGTTAATAAATAGTAACATTAAGAACAATAAAACAGCTTAGTAATGAGTTTCAACTTAAATGTCATGTGTGTGCAAAACGATCAAGAACCAACATCAAGTTTTCTAACTTCAGCAAATATGATAAGCATAGTTAAACCTTGTCACACATAAATGACATACAAACTAACAGATCAAGTCGGTATAGTTTCAAATTGCAGAAGGAGGAAAGTTGAAAGTCGGTCATCGAAAATTAAAACTTATTAACTATAAAACTTTAATGCCATAACATTAATGACGAATGATAATGTAACACATCGCACACCGGCAAGAACAGTGACACAATTCAAAAACAAAACAAATTCGTAAAACGGGATTTATATATTTCCAGTTTCTATATTCTTCTAATCGTACTATAAATTAACGAATTTAATTACTTACTCTGGAACGATGGTTTGAAGTTTTTGCTCATCGTCTTTGATGTCCACACTTTTTAAAAAACTGGATCTTTCATAAATTTGATATTGTCCTTCTGTCCGGAAGCATAATTGCATAATTGCCCTTGCAGCCGTAAACGGCACACTTGTAAGGCATTTTAAAACTTTGAAAATTGAAAATTGATTACAAGAAGATAGTAGAAACGATTACCAACAAACATACAACAGGACTCACTACCGGTAGCAGCACAACGGCAGATTGATGGCCTTCTCAAAATTTTGTGACTTTATTTAGACTACTGCCGTTCAAAGGCTTCCTAAATATAGGGGGCGCTGCTTCAACGGACCCCCTACCCCCCTCTGTCACATGTCACGCTATCTTGCAGAATGCAGGGTGACGCACTTCTTGTTACCCCCTCTCCTCCCCTTTGTCACATTTTCACGAATCCCCCTACCCCCCTCCAAGCGGGACATCATTTATGAATGATCCATATGCTATTTCTCAAAAGTGTTTGCAATAGCAGACAACTGCTTAAACAGGGCTCATGGCAGAAGAAATTCGGGTCCGTTTTTGGACCCTTCACAAAATAAAAATCATTAAAATTGGAGCCTCCCAAAATTTAAATCAATTGAAACAGACCTTTCACAAAATTCCAAGCTTTTCAAATCGTACTATTCACGCCAAAATTTATTATAAAAGGGACAAATAATAATAAAAATTTGCATCACTATATGTTTAAATTTTCAAGAAATTATTTGATTTTTGACAAAAATCTCTTTAAAATTCACAAAAAACAGACCCTGTTAAAAAAATGCCTGATCGACTCCTATTAAATGAATCTAAAACTATTTGAAAAAATCGCATTAAATGCACTTAGTGTGTAAATTGGGGTGCTGTTGTTTTACTGTAAATAATTGAAATAATATAGGTGGTTGGAAGTTTGTGTTTGTTAGCAGTGTTACAAAAATTATGTTAGGACTAAAATTTTTAATTCCTCAAAATTTATGTTTTCTGAAAACTTCCATGTTATATTAAATAGAGAAAAAAAAATAGATATATTAATTCTGCACTTGAGAGCCATAATAGGGCCATTTTTCAAGTTTTTGCGATGAAATTAAAAAATAAACATCTTTAGTACTATAAGACTGAACTTTTCTGTGACAACCTTAGAATACAGATGTCCGATGGGAGTAAGTTTGGAATCCTCATGTAGCTAGTGCTAGTGGCTTTGTCGTTGATACTCTGTAGGTCCATTAAATGTAAGTTCAAAAAATGGACTTGAGATACTATGGCTGTCAGATAAATTATTAATGAAATTTTTTGGTAGAGAAAAGAAGTGTACTGCGAGGAGTGGGGATTGCCTCCTCCTGAATATTCTACGGCATGATTCTGTAAATGATGAAGAAAAACATTTGGAAATAATAAAAGAGAATGAATCATTGTTTTGCTTGAACTAACATTTATTACTGTTTGATTGCTTTTCTGTAATTTCCATGGACATGCATTTGTCTCCATTTAAAAACTTAATCTACTGTTTCTGTATTTAATTGTCAGTAATTCCTTTTTGTAAAGTATTTATATTTCAAATCACATTTTTATCAGAATGTGGAGAAAGTTTTCCACTAAAAAAGTTATGCCACATATTTAAACTCCAAAATGTATTTAAATTTTTAAAATATACACAATTTTTGAAGCAACTACGTTTTAAAGAATTGAGCTATCAGAGGGTTTATTCATTAAAAAAAAAGGTTGAAAATTAAATTCAACAGAAGGGTTTAGTTTAATTATTTTTTTCTGGAAAGAATCCATTGGCTCCCATGCAAATAAAAGTAGAAAACTTAAAGGAAATAAACAGGACCGGCTCTTGATATAAAATACGTATGATTTGTCTTTCAGGGGAAAAAGGTATAGCTTATACTTTGGTTACTGAAAAAGATAAAGAATTTGCAGGACATTTAGTCAGGAATCTGGAAGGTGCTAATCAAGCTGTTCCTCAAGCTCTGATGGATCTTGCAATGCAGGTAAGAATTATGAAGTGTAATTTAATGATCTGTTAAAGAAATAATTATTTTTTAAAAAGTAAATATCAACAGTAAAAGTACAAAATAGTAATAAAAATTGCATACTCTTGTTTTGAAGTTATAATCAAATTCATTCCTTTTAAGTCTTTTTCTTTTGCATGGATATCCTTTCTTCTGAAAGCTCAATGTTGAATACAATATTTTGAAGAATATGTTCCTTGTGTATTCCCTGAAATATCTATAAGCAAATATTATTGCTATTGTGTTTTTTACGTAAATTTTTATTTATATTTTTCACAACTAAGCTTTTTACTTAAGAATTTATATTTTTGGTTGTTTTAATATTTCAATCAAGTGTCAAAGTACTGAAAAACAATTATTCACATTAAGAAAGCACAAATGAGCATTAAAATGCAGACATATGTTTCGGGATTGCTTGGAATCCCTTTTTCAATGCACTAGTGGAGCTTCTAGATGCAAAAACATCCAAATGAAGCCATGCATCTAGAAGCTCCGTTACTGCATTGAAAAAAGGATTGCAAGCAATCCCGAAACATATGTCTGCATTTTAATGCTCATTTGTGCTTTCTTAATGTGAATAATTGTTTTTCAGTTTTAATAGTGCAGAAAGTTCATTTATTTTATGTCAAAAGTACTATCACATTTATAAACTGAAAAACTTATATATTTTACTTCATCCCATGGTTTGGTTTTGAGATAATTTGCATGCTACTTTTTTTTTGGTGTTTTTAGCTCAACTGATTCACCCCCCCCCCCCCCCATACTTTCTCTTATTTGTTTTGAATTTTTTCTTGTGTTTTTAATGTTTTTGCATATTGCATCTGCACATTCACTTTTGGTTAAAGTAATGTATTGTCAAAATTCTATCTGTACTTGAGAGCCATAGTATCTTAAATCCTTTTTTCAAGTTTACACTTCATGGCCATATGGACATACAGAATACCAACAACAAAGCCACGAGCTACATGAGGGTTCCAAACTTTTAAAACTCCCATTGAACATCTGCATCCTAAGGTTCTCACAGAAAAGTCGAGTCCTATAATACTAAAAATATTTAACTTCATCGCAAAAACTCGAAAAATTGGCTTAATATACGATATCTTTCAGGTACAGAATCAATATATCTAAAATTTATTTGCTTAAAAAATATAAAGACAGATTTATGCCTATATTGTGTCGAATATTTACAGCTCTTCTGTTCGAAATTTATATTCTTCTACTTCATGAATCAAGTTTGTTTAAAGAGTTAATAAATTAAAAATTGTTATTAACAAAATGAATACTGTTATTTTCATTAAAGAATAGAAATTGAAAAAAATATTTGTGTAATTTTAAGTAACTTTTTTTTTTTACATCTATCGTAAAAACTATTGATGATTGTTTAAAAATATCAGAAAACAAAAATTATGAATGATGCTATTCATTATTTCATTGCGGTGTTATTTTATTAAAAAATATTCTTTACTATCAATTAACTTAAAAGGAAAGTTTTATTTCAGTTTATTAGTTATTTTAAAACTATTTGTAATTTTAAACTTACACTCTTAGTTATTACATAAGGAAATTTACCATTACTTTATTTATTAATTAATTGACAAGAAAAGAAAAACGAAAAAAACCTATGAAATTTGAGAATTTTATTTAATTTTCCTGAAGCAAAGCCTTTTTTTTCATTTCTTGTAATTCACATACTTTTTGATAATATAGAATTTTTTTCAATACTTAAAGTTTAGAATACAAAACATCATTAGATGGTTTTTTGAATTTACTGTGATTGCTAATTAATCATTGTTTTCCCCTGCCTTTCCCTTTTAAATTTATATTTGTTGAAAAGTTTTGACTTTTTATACACATTTTCAACACTTGTTCAGCCAAAAAGCCAACTCTGAATTGCAGCTTCTGGATTACAAAAAAACCTTTCTTTTCTTCAATGTAAAGTACATGATCTTTAAAAGGAAAAGTCATCTGAAAAACGGTCAAAATATTTTGACAATTACTGGAACATTTTTTCCCCTTACCCCTGCTAGATCACAAGAAAAGAAAGAATGTTGATTTTTAAAAATTCATTACTAAATCCCTTTCTGTCTTTGTTTTTTGTATGGTTGTTCCAATGAAAATTATATGAAGAAAGCCACGCAACTTTTGCTATGAAACTTTCTAATTGCATTTGTGTTGCAAATTTAGAATTGAATATACAATTCATCATTGATTAATTTAATTGCATCAAAATTATAAAATGTTTTCTGAAGATATATATATGTATGTATATATACATATATATAAATGTGTGTATGTATTCTGATTTTATCGCCCCATCCTAGAGTGCTTGGTTCCGAAAATCACGTTTTAAGCAGGGAAAAGGAAAGAAAGTCAATCGTGGACAAGGATTTGGTTTTAAAGAAAGACCAGGTTTAGGTTCTGAAGAAATGGTAAGCTGAAATATTCTGTATTCAGAGGCAAACTCAAAACTAACAAACATTGGATTTTTTTTTCAGGATCTCGATTTAAAAGTTTTTAACATGATTTTAGTGTCATGAGTTCAAAGTTATAAGAATTATTTGTTGGCAGTTAATTAGGGCTCGACCGATGGCATTTTTTGGCCGATGGGGCGATGCCCATTGTTGGCCGATTGTTCCGAGATGGCCGATGGCCGATTGCCGATTATTCTCCTCTTCCATCGGCCGATGGCCGATGGAAAAAAAAGTGGCTTTAAACCATTAAAACGTGTAGAATGCTTGTCAAAAATGTCATTTAAATCACTTACTATTTATTTTTATGTTTATAAAAGCATAAATGCATTACTCAAGCATCGTAAAACTGCTTGGGGGAAGTTTACATAATAATTAAAACTGAAAGAATCACTCGCGATTCTAGTAAAGTAATTAAACTATTAATTACTTTAAAAAAAATAAAAGAAGGTTAAAAAAAATAAAAAATGCTATATCAGAGGATTTTGAATTCATTTTTCTTATCTTTGCAAAAAAAAAAACTGAACAACTATTGGATGGGCTCGGGTCTAATTCCCTTTCCTTCAACATTTTCTCTTTATAACACCTGCACTGCAAATGCCAAGTGCAGCTGCCTTTATTTTCTTATTTTTTTTCATGGAGAGGAATGCAGATGCTATGACAAAGACTAACAAATAATGTGGATTTGTATTTTTAACAAAACTATTAACCCCCTCCTCTCAGATTTTTTTCATGATCCGCCCCCCCCCCCCCCCCCCCCACACGCTTTTAAACAAGAAGAGGGAATGATTACATGTTTATTTTTCATTTAAAAAGTTATTTTAAGCTCTTTTTCTGAAATAAAAATAAAATATTTAAAAAAATTTCTGGTAGTATTATCCCTTGGATAGTATATCCTTTGTCAATAACCAAGAAATACTGAATATTGCTTTAAAAACATAGAGGTGAGATTTTTTTGTCATTACAAATGAATGCTGGGTCTTAAGAAGTAAACTTTTCTTTCTTGTGAATTGAAAAATGCACTGAAATACTTGACATGTTCTTTATATTTTCATGAGCACAATGAAAGGAAAGGTCACCGAAATAAACCAATATTTTGAACACCAGCAGTTTTCTGTTGACAAATAATCTTCTGAAAACACGTGATCGTTTATAAAAATTAAGATGTATTTTGAAAAAAAAAAAACATTTTTATATATGTTGACAATTTTTGAAATTAATGAAATTGTAGCATTTTTATTAAGGTATTGTTCGACCCTGTATCCCACACTCGTTTTTAAAGAATTAAAATTTTGAAAATTGCAAGTCGAAGTTGGACACATAAAATTTCGATCAATAAACATCTATACTGAAAAATTTATTCATATTTTTCATTAATATGTTCTATGTTGTACAAGAAATATTCTAAACTGAAAGCAGATGCAACGAGATTGTTGTACAATAGCAAAAAAACTGTCAACTGTCTAACACGTGGCATCAAAGAAGCCAAAACAATGCGCTAAAAAACGAAGTACTAACGGGGAAAAATTAAAATAATTATTGTATAAAAAATGTTAAGATGTATTTTGAAAAAAAAAAAAATATATGCATTGATCAATCTTTGAAAATAAAGAAATTTTAGCATTTTTATTAAGATGTTATTAAATCCTGTCGCGCGAACTCGCACTTTGAGAATTCAATTTTTAAAAATTGCAAGTCGAACTTGGACACATAAAATTTCGATCAATAAAAAAAAACTAGAATTTTTTTTCTTATTTTTGACCAATCTTTTCTATGTTGTAAACTAAAAATAAAATAATGAGAACAACCGCACACTAAAAGCAGATGCAACAAGATTGCTGCACAATTGCAGAAAAACTAACACGTGGGATCAAAAAAAAAAAAAAAAAAAACGCAAAGAGAAAAAAGTTTACACTGGTAAAAATTAAAATTATGATCGCACTTTGATTGAGTTGACTTTTTATTGTTTACAATTTCGGGAAAAAAAGAAACATCACAAACTAGAAACAGCTGGTATAATATTATTGCACAATGACATCTAATGCATAGGTATAACCAGGGGGGTTGGGGGTTCAAACCCCCCCCCCCCACCCCCCATTGGGTATTTACTTATTTAGGCACATTTAGGCACACAAAAAAATTTCTCGCTACGGCCTTGAAACGCACATATTTTTTTTTTCCTAAGAAAATTAAACACGGTATTCATATGATTTTATTTCCTCTTTCCCTGAAGGGTTGAGATCATGACCATAGTATGCAGCTCATAATAAAGAGGACTTTTCATCTGGTTATAATCAATACCCTTATCACCTTGGGGGGGGGGGGGGTTACAGCGAAAGGTGCCTTCAATCACCGTACCACACACAGACAAACAGAGATCCTTTCAATCACTCCAAAGGGTTTTCTTTAATTCTTGATGTCTTTTTTACCCAAAGGCAGCAATTTGGGAATACAATCGCACAAGTAATAAGTTTCGTTTGAAATATTCTCTACTGTGATGGAGTTGTGTTTTCTGATAAGCCGGTGTTGTAGGTGCTGGGGTCTGAAAATGAAGGACCCCTAGCCAACAATTGTCCTAATGGGTTAAACCCTCAAGCCAGGAAGGATGCTCACCAAGAAACAAAAAGAGCAGTTTGTATTTATTTATGACCTTCCTGTCCAAACACCCCTTTTGGTAAAATCTTTTTTGTAGATGAGCCGATTGGAAAACTGATGAACTGTATATCTTTAGAGACAAGTATTTATAGCTAGTAAATTTTCAACTCTTTTACACTTTTTATTGGTGTTCAGTCTGTACATTTTTAGAGTGACCCCTCCCCCCCTTTCACCAACCCTAGTTACGCCTAGGATCTAATGCACTAAGTCATTATTAAAAGAAAAATGGACAAAAATGAGGTAACTAGCCTAGTGCGAAAAACAAATAGCACTCATAAGACGCTTCTACGACTTTTACTTTAACATATTCTATTTCGCGAGCATTCTGCTCAAAGAGAACTATTTTAATAATGAAGATTTTCGGGCAGCGATCGCTTAAACTAGTTTCCCGAATTTTTTATCAAATACTTTGTGAAATGACATTATTTGTATGTGTTTTTTTTTAAACTTATGTTCTGCCTGTTATTGTATGGAAATTGAAATTGAGCTATGGAGAAAAAAAGAAAGTGAAAGACAGAATGTTTTCTGGAAAGTTGTCCCTGCGAAAAACATCGGCCTTGCATCGGCTTTTAGATGTTTTTTAAGGCCGATGGGCCGATGTTTTTCTAAAGTTAACATCTGCCGCCGATGCCGATGGCCGATGGCAACTTTGTTGAACAATCGGCGCCGATGCATCGGCGAGGCCGATGCATCGGTCGAGCCTTACAGTTAATACATGGTTTGCACATAGCTTTTGTAATTTGACTGTTAAAGATAAAATAGATAAAATTAAGCTACAGAACTGTTTGAATCTAAATACTGAAAATTTGAGTACTTAGTTATGAGTTTATCACTAGGTTTAAACTTCATTTTGTTTTAATAAAATCCTAAAATATAATAAAATTAATTTTTCGATTTAAGTATTTGTGCCCATCTTGTATATTAAAATCCGAGAATGATCAAAGATATGTATGCAGGGTTCGTACTTAGACTGAAAAAAAAAAAAAAAAGTAGGAACAAATGTACACACCTACAAATGTACTTTCAAGTATGTTTACGGAATAAATACACACAAAAAAGAGGCAATTGGAGAAAAAATCCCAAAAAATATTAGTTTTCTTGAAATGTTAAAGTTATTGAATTGAAAAAGCATTAGAGCTCTAAAGTGTATATAATTCTTCCAGTTTCTTCCTATTTCTTGATAAGTAGAAGGCATTAGCACAATAAAAGCTCATCTAAATTGCATTCATGTTACTGGAAGTTCTTCCAATAGTATTTAATTTCCATTCCCTTAAAAAAATCAAACAATTTTTTTATTGCACTCAATACGCAATTCTTCCATTGCCTGTTTTTGGCTACAAAATAAATAAATCATTTAAAAAAATAATTGCATGAAACAACTTTTTGCAGCTAAAAAGATTTTGCAAGAAATGTGTTTAAAAAAAAAAAAAGAGTCCATTTGATTCTTCCTCCTCCATCTCAGACTTTGTTTTCTTTGTTGAACGTCATGTGAATAATGGATCTTTTGATTTTGATGCAAAGAGACCTTTACATTTAGCCCTTTTTCCTTTTTTTTTTGGTAACTCATTCATTTCAGATTGAATAGTTTCATTTTAACTTTAAAAATTGAAAAATATTTAGTGGCTAAAAAGAGTAAAGGCTTAAATTCAACGTGAATAAACAACACAGTTAAATGCTCCTAAAAATACAGCACAATTTAAGCATTTTCAGGTTGTACATTTATTTTAATGTAAAATCATTGCATTAATTTTTAGTTCCTTAACAAGAATGTTAGGTGGCAATCTTTGGATTTTTCTTTTTTTTAAATTCAAGATGATTATCTTTGTGATCAAACAACTGAATAAATCTTTCAAGATTAAAAACTACTTTTTTTTGACCTTTTTAAAATCAACCTTAATCTTTACAAGATTTCATTCTTTATTTTTATGTTTAATGCTTTTTTTTTTTAAATTAATTGTAACAACTGTGTAACAGACTACAAAACTGACACATAAAGAAACTGTGATTCAATATTTAATTTTATAGGATTTGACAGACAATCTTAAACAATCTCAGAATTGCATTCAAATTTTTAAACTAAAGTTTTTAATGAAAATAAATAGAAATTTTGTTTATCTACCTTATCAACAAATTTAAAAAATAGCCAAAGAGAAAAAAATCTGATTCTTTCAAAGCATGCAGGCAGAAAGATTGTGCAAAGAAAAGTATGTGTTCGTTCTTTCGCGTGCAAGTGGAAAGTAGGCTTAAGTAATGTTAAAACATTGAAGTATTTAAGTATTAATCTTTTAACATCTATTATGGTTTTCCAAATTACTTATTATTTCTCAAATAGTAGACAGTCCTACAATACAAATCATACTACTAAAAATGCAAAAAGAAATTCCAAAAAGCACATCGTAAAAATCAATGCATTTCCTACACTTTCGGGATCATTTTCCAATTTGGTGGCTTTTTCGGGAGCAATTAAAACATTATGTGCGATAATTTTTTGAAACAAAAGTATGATTCGACGTCATATTGAGAAGAAAAAAAATGTCATTCATGAAAGATAACGTGCATAGTATATTTTGGGGGTAAAATAGGCAGCACTCTTGAAACCCTGGTTAATTACTGCTTGTATCGCACGTGTATTTATCGGCACTCCTAGTTTCGTTAATTAAGTCAAATATTGGAATAGGTTTGTGCTAAATTACAATTAAAAAAAAAAAAATCTTAAGTTATTTTATCTTGAAAACAAGATATTTAAAAAAAATTGAATTTTCAGAAAATTCAAACTTTACGAGAAAAGCAAAATTTTCCGTGAAAAATCAAGAAAAGCTGATTTTGAGTAGAAATTTAAAAAACGGAAATCCACCAAATGATGGAAAATTAGCATCCCTGCATTTTGAAAACTCGTCGTTTTAATAGCGGGAGAATTAGAAATGAACATTTTAAAAAGAATGAAAATAAAATCCAACAAACGAATTTAAGTTCGAAAATGTTCATTTTCGGGCCATTTTTCTGATTTTCGAAATTTTCATGTTTTGGAGCTTATTTTGCTCTTCATTAAATTAATATGAGCACATAAATAGTAAAAAAATATCACTTTTTCCAATTTTTTGCAAAAATATTGACATACATAAAGAAATGACCAAAGAAATCTCAAAAAAGGCAAAGTCTACCATTTCTGATCAATTTTAACCGCAGACTAAATATATGTATATATATATTTTCGAATCAGATGCTCCTCATGGGAATGAGCTAGTTTCTTATGAGGAATTGATATTTTTACTGTGTGTAGGCATACAAAATGTAATTGAAGCAACCCAACTTTTTAGCAGACTAAGTATTTTTTTTTTAATTCGAAGAAAAAAAAGGTCTGATTATTTGCGAATATGATATTGCACAGAATCAAATTTATTAGTAAATTCTTGTAAGTTATAATTTGATGTAATTTGCTATTATTTTGTCCATATTTCAGTATTTTAGATATTTTTGTCTTCCAAAATTATAAAAATTTTCTTTCAAATGGATGGAGAACTTCACAATCTGCAATAAGAACGAATTTGAAACTCCTACACTACTTTCATTTAAAGAAACATCTTTACAAATTTTGCTATAAATAAAATACAAGATTCAGTTTTACAGCAAAACAAAGTTGAAACTAATAGTGAAAAGAACATTTACTAAGTGAAATAGAAAAGTTATTTTGTAAAAAATTTTCAGAAAAAAGCTATGCTAAGCGACCTTCTATAACTTGCATCTCAGTACCCAGGAAAAGTTATAAACAGTTGACTACTATTTTGGGAAGATCAATGGGACGAGTTATTACTTAAGATTGCTTGATTGTTTTATGCGTCGATGCATTGAGCCATAATGTATAAAACTTTTGTTTTTTAAGCATTTTTTTATTACTTTGGGAAATCAATGGGACAAATTGTTTAAGATTGCTTGATAGTTTCATGCAATTTGGAGCAAGTAGTATTTGGTAGTACAAAGCATTAGTTGTACCCCTTTTAGTAATACTGTATCTCAGTCATAAGGATTAAATAGCCAAGATATTAAACATGTTCGAGAGTAATTCCTTAAAAGAATTAATGGATTTGGAATAATCTAACTAATTAAACACATTTCAATTTTTTATTTAATGCTTACCTATTTCAAAATAGCTGGCAGAACATATCAATGGTTTTTAATCAGTTTGCATTCATTTCTAATGGGTGATAAAAAATTAAAAAATTTATTCCGTTGAAATAAATAATGGAATTGTTGGGGGGGGGGGGAGGTAATTATTATTATTTTTTTAATTTTAGCTTTCAATATTTAAGAATTTAATGATGCTTTCCAAATTATATTATTGGCAACTTTTTAGCTGAAGAATCAGACTGTTGGCTTAAACAAAAATTTGAAATTGGAAGAGGGAATCTGAGAAAGCAGCATGGAGGACGATGAAATAATAGGGAACAAGGAAGTTAAATTTAAAGAAATGGCAAATCAAGTGTTGCCATTGTGACAGAATAGTAGAAATAGTTGTGGACATAAGTGGATTTCAATCTACTTCTAATTCTTCTGTCTCATTCATATTTAAATACAATTTTTTCTACATTGCTTTCTGTAAGTTACTTGTGCTTCTAAATAATTTAATTTAAAATGTCTAAATCATTTTTTGTTTCAGTTTTCAAATTCATCAAGCAAGAAAGACAACATGCCCAGCATTTCACATTCAAATTTTGCAAAATTTAATGGTCCTCAAACTGATAGGCTATCTGCTATGAAATCTGCATTCCAGGTAATAAAAGAAACTTTGATTCATTATCATTATCGTTCCACCCTCAGTGTACATTATATTTTGTAATCTAATATAACTCATGTCAAGAACGAATCCAGAATTTATTTTTTCGCGGGGGTGGGGACTTCGATATACTTATGTTAAGGAAAGTTTCTGGGAGGAATATGCTACATTGGAAAAAATTTTGGGCTTTCAGGTGGTGGGGGGGGGGGGGGGGGGCTTTGGATACGGCCTTGACTCATGTACATTACTACTATCAATTTATTGTCTTCATAATATGTCCCTCCATAATTCCGTACCTTATTTCTTTTCAACTGACATTGTTCTCTCTGCAGTTTTCAGTACATGACTAGAAAACAAAAACTTAGATGATTCCTTGGATTTTTCATTTAATTTTTATTCTGCTGCCTTGTATTTTCTTCTGTTTTTAGAAAATCAGTTGTAAAAGCCTTAGAAAAAAGTGTTATTTAGTTTTTTGTTAGCAATGTATATTATAATTTCAAGACTTAAAACTGATTTTTCTAAAAAGATGACAAAATGAAAGGCAGCACAAAAAAAATTCAAGAGATCATTAAAGTTCTTCTTTTCTAACTAATGTACTAAACTGCAGAAAATGCACTGTCTGCTGATTTGAAATGAAGCATAGTACATGGTGCATTATAAGAGTATCGAGCATGGTTTTGTAGAAACTAATTTATTGATCCAATCTCTACAAAACATCAAAACTCTTCAAAATATGAACCTCCTGCTTCCTGCATTAATACATTTGTGCAGTTGCAATTTCCAAGCCTTAATAGGGGAAAATTAGCAGTTGCCACATGGGGATTAAAGTAGTAAAATTGGAGATTAAAAAATGTGTTATCGCTCATCACTCCTGCATGGTCACTTTTTAGCACATTCTACTGTAATCGCTTCCTTTTCTTTTTTTTTTTTTGTTAAAATCAAATCGCCTTTTTTCCCCCTTGGAAACATACTAATATTGAACACGTGCTTCGCCAAAAATTTCATGCTGTATTTTAAGTTTTAATCTTTCAGCATCCTGTATGTATTAAATCATTTTTAAAGTTCGAAAACATTTTAGCAGATGCTAATTCAAATCTGCATATTTCTTGTTTTATTTCAATAATTTATTTATTTTCTAAACAGTTTTAGAGTTAGTTTTCAATCTTTATCAGCAATTTTAAAAAGTGGCTACTAACTTTAAAAAGTTGCCAGTGGCTTCTAACCGAACTTCTCAGTTTTCACCTATACAAGCCTGGATGTTCTTAAGGAACTTTGTAACATTAGCTTGAATGTTCTCGGCCGACTCCCAATATTTTCTTTTGAGCTATTGTTTCATTCAAGCAAAGAAATAAAATGTTCAGAGTGTCAGCAATTTATTCAATGCTTAAATGATGGTCCAATTTCAAAACATCGTTCACACACTTCACTTTGTCAGTTTTGGCCGTTGTTGGGTGTCCAGAACGGGGCTCGTCAGCAACCCTTTTTGAAAGACTTGTGCCATTGACCTTGACAAGCAGTCATCTTGGAAGGTGTGTTGAAACATCTGGTATGTTTCCATAGCATTCTTCCTGAGCCACGTGCAAAATTTGATGGTGCAACGTTGTTTGAATGATTTCTCCATCTCACTGTGCTCAACGTGCTGAAACAGGTTCCGTGCGGAATGAATTCCTGACCTTCTGGCTTCTAGGAGCAAATTGAGCTCAGTCGCATTTGGGAGGCCAAACCTTCACTACTTTTCCCCACCAGCAGGAGCCTGCTACGGACAGTAGCATCAGAAAAAAAGCATGCTTGTTACTTTTATAACGTACCGTGTATTAGATTAGTTATGTTAAACCATTCTGCTGAACTTAGTGATAAAATTTCTGGAAAGATCAATGTTTTTGCTGATGATGTTAAAGTCATGGGAATTCTTGACACAGAAGAACAAGTCAATCAGCTTCTTTTAATATTGGGTCTTTAATGTATGTCTTTTTGTCTTTTAATATTGGGAAATGCCAAGTGCTTCACTTTAGTCATGGGAATAAACGTGCAAGCTATTATTTACAAGGTTCTATTATTAGTGAAGCAGAAGCAGTTGTTGATCTAGGAGTATTGATTGGTCACGACTTCAAATTTAGTCAGCATAGCATAGTAAGTAACAAAACTAACAGGATGCTTGGGTTTATCAATAAGTCTATTTCGAACTGTAAGAAGGTTGTATTGCCATTATAGATGTTTGGTAAGACCTCATTTGGAGTATACTATTCAGTTTTGGTCTCCTTATCTAAAGAAGGATATTACCTTATTGGAAAGCGTTCAAAAGAGGGTTACTAGGTTGTTAAGTGGTCTCGCAGACTTTGATTATGAGGTTAGGCTTAAAAGGCTCAATATGTATAGTCTAGAGTAGGGATCTTCAACCTGTGGCCCGCGAAGATATTTTAGTGGCCCACCAAAAATTTTGGATGAAATGAAAATTCAACTTTCAAAAAAATAAAAGTAATAAATTAGGGAAGAAAAAGGCCGACAACAATTCAAAAATTCACTTACAAAGAGAAACTCGTTCGTCTACTTGTAGATTTGTAGTCTTTCGTGAGAATAAAATTTTCATGGAAATTTTCTGGCTTGTTATACTAATGGGATTCACTGCGTTCAATCTGTTGACTTTTATTAGAGCTACAGCTACATGCCCGAAACGAATATCTATGAATAGAAATACTTAAACATGTACTGTTCATACTTTCTATCTTTGGTAGTACCTACATGTGGGCAGTGCTGGATCTAGGGGGGACAAGCTGGAGGTTCATGCCCCACGCGGTGCTTCTAGAGGGCGGCAAATTCAACTGCGATGCACAAAAAAAAAAAAATTATAAAAGAAAGAAGAAAGAAAAAAACATTTTAAAAAAATTAATTAACAAAAATTAATTTTTGGAAAGAGTGTATTAAAATCCTAGTTCGGCGCTCCGATTTGATCAATGATTGGCTACTTTAATAACTGATTAATAGAATTATTTATTTGTATAAACTGTCGGAAACTATAAAATTGTAGTGTACTGAATATGTCGCATCTTTAATCAGTCGGCCGATCAGTTTCCTGTGGTAGGCAAATGTTCCTAGAAGGCAGTTTTAGGGGGCGACAAATTTTGCAATGTCAAAACTTAAATATTTACATATAAAAAGTCACAATCCCCCTCCCCTTTGTAATAGTGAAATATCAATCTTGCCATTGAATAGAATTGAATGAATTGTTTTGGGTGTGGCTCTGAGGAGCACTAGCACTGCGACCTCAAGTCTATTGTACTAATAAATCTTGCCATGTTCAAACAATGCAATAGTTTTTTTTTTACAAATTTCCACAGCATCCTTTTGGGAAGAGGCGGGGGGGGGGGGGGGAGCTTCTAAGTGTCGTTTGAAAGTTCAGACACTTGGCTCTTAGATATGGGCATTAATCAGAAGGTCTTGCACCTCGCTAAATTTCAAGAAGTGTTTGTTTGTTTTTCCCTAATATTTTTGCAGTCCCAAATGCGTCCCCTTAAGGCCTCAAAATGCACCAGTTTGCACATAGATTAGATTCCAAAATTTTCCAGGGGGAAAATCCCCTAGACCCCCTTCAACTGTCACAATACCCCCCTAATGTTGAGCTGATAATGCCATTCCGTGGGAACATTACCGAAAGTTTTATGGGTTTATCAGTGCTCACCCCCCAAGTGAAAAATCCTCAAGAACATGGCCAGCACATAAATATATGAACAATGATTATTAGATGGAGACCAGGGAAGGGGGCGGCATTTTTGAGTTTTGCACTGCCACGGAAAACTCCAACATCAGGAACAGTTGTTTAGTCAAATGTAAAACACACCATCACAAACAAGAACACATCTGATGGAGCAACATTTTGGAGAATAGACAAATCAAAACAATACAGATTCCTCCGGCTGTCAAAACTTTAATAAAGCCAAAAACAATGTCAAATATCCCATTAAGACTGAAGGGACTAAAATTCCTCCAGAAATGTTATGCGTTTGTTGTTTTTTTTAAATTCTCAATTGATTTTTTTGCACTGTTATGCACCATGTCACTTTATAATTAAGAAAAGTACAAAGCAATATTTATTCAGCTTTTCATTGAACCTTATTTTGAATAAAAACCATTTTCTGTCTGATACTACTTTTTTGACAATTTGTGGGCCGCCTATCTTTATGAGCTTATTGATTTGGCCCTCCGACATAAAAAGTTGAAGACGCCTAGTCTAGAGGGGACATGATTCAGTTGTCTAAATTCATTAAAACAGGAAATATTGATGTGCTGCAGTTATGTGTTGAAGATAGAACCAGAGGTCATTGTTTTAAGCTTTTCAAATCTCAGGCTAATCTTGAAATTAGGAAAAATTACTACTTCAATAGGGTTGTAGGCAGTTGGAACCGTTTACCGAAGGCAATTGTTAGTTGCAGTGGTGGCAACTTTTAAGAAGGCTTTTGATGTTCATGGGGGATTGTTAAATGGACTAGGATCTAGCTGAGCCCTGCACCTGTTGCTGGTCGTCACTTTTGTATTTGTAACTTTAGATGTTACAAATACAAAAGTGACGACCGTACTGACACCGTTTAGTGATTAGGTCAAATAAAATGCAATCTTTGCAAGCTAAAGGAAAAACTCCTCTCTCATGTATTTATTGTAAATTAAATGTTCCAGTAATGTGTAACATTTTATTACACACAAAGTGGATTTGCTGAGTGAAAGCGTGATAAGCGAAGTGTATTAGACAACATTTATAGCAATTTGGGGTCATCCAAAAACTTTAACATTAGTAGAAAATCAAGGGATGTTGAGATATTGGAAGTTGACTGCAGTTTTTATAATTAATTCTTAAACACCTTTCTGCACTAATAAAGTGTATTAAAAATAGAAAATTGAAGCCTCTAAGGGGCCGTTCATAAATGACGTCATGCTTTTTTGCCATATGTTTGACCCCCCTGCCCCCCTTTGTCACAACATGTCACACTTCAGCGGACCCCCTCCCCCCCTTTGTCACGCGTCCCGCAATGTTGTATAATGCATGATGTCACACTTCTTGCTACCCCCTCCCCTCCCCTTGTCACAATTTCACGAACCCCTCTCCCCCCCTCGAATCGTGACATCATTTATAAATGATCCCTAATCTAAAAAGTTATCCTTCTCAAATTTGAAAAAGTAAAGAATTAAATGGAATGTGTGAAAGGAACAAAAATTGCTTAAAAGTAAAGACAAGAATATTTTAAATATTCTTACCACTTAGATTCTTATGAACCGATGTAGGAAAACTTAACAAGGTGATGGGCAATGCTTTAACATGAAGTTCCATGGAGACATTGTATTTGGCATTCTAAAACTTATGTTCCATGTACTTTCCAATAATGTGCAAAGTAAGAAAAAAAACTATGTTTTTACAGTTCTTGTTATGTGTTACTTTAGCTTAAGTTTTTAATTTTTCATCCAGGCACAGTATAAATCACAGTTCACAGCTGCTACTGACACAGCCTGGAAAATGAGGGCTAAGGAAGCTGCAGCCCAGGAACAAAAAGAAAAAAATAAAAAGGAAAGAAAGAAAAGTCGTTGGGATAATTCATAATTATTATTATTATTATTTTTTTTTTTTTTTGTATAGTTTTGAACGACAACTGAATATTATTTCTTCAGTTTTTATTTCTCAGATGTATTATATTTGTATATAACTGCTTGCTGGAACTCGAATCTTCTATGTAAAGCATTTCATTCTTTAGTAAAATCTGATTTGTCAAGCTGTTGTATACTTTAAAAGCATAATAAATCCATTTCATTTACACATGAAAATATATTATATCTGCTCACGCTCAGATTCTTATGAATTAAATTGCACTAGGCTTGCTCAATCAAGTCGGAATTATACAATTATTTCTTTTAATTAGGAAATTACAAGTTTTAATTGAAATAATATTACTACTTTCGACTTTTGGTTAGTGTCAAATAGGGATGCAACGAAAAATTGAAAAAATTATAAAAAGAGTTTCCAAAATTTTTTTTTCCTGTAGATGTTTCCCTTTATACAGTAAAACCCCGTCAAAACGCGGGTGTCAGGGGACATGTTTGGCACCCGCGTTATAGCATAACAGCGGTATAGTGAAACTATACTACGGAACCATATTCATGAAATAATACTCCCCTTTGCAGGGCTTCCACCGCCTTTACACAATTTGTAGCAGCTTTCGGAGCAGGTAAAATGTCCTTTTTGTATCAGTTTAGAGCAGAAAAATGTAACTTTTGTATCGGTTTGGAGCAGAAGACATCGACTTTTGTATCAGTTTGGAGCAGAAGCAATCGACTTTTGTTTCAGTCTAGGAGCCGACAATATCTACTTTGTACCATTTTTGGAGGATTTTTTTTCTTTATTTTTTAAATATTAAATGGCTGTTTTAAAGCAATGTTATTTTCATACACCAAGGGTAAGAGCAGTTTCAAGTCTTCAAAATGATAGGAAATGTAAACGTCAGTCATCCTTCAAAAACTGAACTGGATTATTTTTATATTTCTTAAGAAATTATTCATAACCTATTCAAAAAGTAAGACTAATTAAACCTATAAACCTCATAAAGGTGTTTTTCAATACTTTTCTCAAGAAACGGATTATTTAAAAAATGTTTTGTTGTTTTTTTCTTCTTCTAATAGTTAAGAATAGCTGGAAAAAAGCTTAAAATTTTCTTCTTTTCCAAAAATCATTGCATTTTCTTTTTTGTTTAATAGCTAAAACACTATTCTTTCAAGAAAATAAGCAAAAACTAACTAATATGAAAGATTCAACTATTTTAAACTATTTATCATTAATTAAAATTTGTTTTTTAAATGGTATTTAGTTAGGTATAACCATTGTGATTATAGTAACAGTAAAATTTTGAATAAATTAAATACAATTTCATATTTTATCAAAAAATATATTTGAAGTTGATCCTATTTTCTACCTGCAGTAATATTTATTATTTTTCTAATTATAAATATTCTTTTAAATTTCAATCCTAAATACTCACTTAGATGCTTTAGAAGTAATTAATGGCACAAAAAGTAAATTGCAGAGTTTCATAATTTTGCAGCAAGAAAATTCAAGAACCAAATTATATTTTTCAGTTCTATAATAGAAAGGCAAAATGTATTTTTTATTATATGTTGATAATTTAATGTCTAATGATTTTTCTTTCAACAATTTATCTTTTTCAAAAATTGTGTAATAGTTACAATTAAGTTTTAAGAGTCCTAGGGTTACAGTAATTGGATGCTGAAAGAAACTAAATTGAATTGAAAGAAAAAAGAAATGCAGGATAATTTCATGACTTTCAAATCTAGTTAAAAAATTGAAACTTTAAGCAAGAGTACTTTTATGAGGTCGTTCATCCACACAACAAAATTTATATTTCTTCTAATAATATTGCTTTACATATTTGCTAAAGATCATCAATTCATTAAGATATACATGCTCTTTTTAATGATTTTCTAACTTAACTAATTTTTTTACTTATTTTGTTCTTTATATTTATGTTTTTTTAATTGCTTGTGGTTATATGATATAGATTACAGAGCTTAAAGAGTAATGAGAAAAGAAAAAAAGCTGCAATTCAGTGTTTAATTTTACAGCGTTTGAAAGTCTACCTCTAAACACTTTCGGGAACAAATATATATTTTCAAAAAATGTTTTTATTTAAAATAAAAATACATTTTATTTATTTACTTTGAGAAGAAACATTATAAATAGTTGAAATGAAAAAAATCCGATTTTTGTAGCGGATGCAAAAGGATTGTAGAACGCATGTGCTTCTTTGCTTGCATGTGGAAAGTAGGCTTAAGGAATTTTAAAGAATTGTTATAATGGAGCAACAATCTTTTTAACATCCGTTCTGTTATTGATTTTTCACATTGAAATTATTAGAAAACACAAAGTGCACTGAGGAAAAACGCTAAGTTTATTTTTCCCACGTTCCATGAAATTGTAAACTTTTAAATCTATTTCAAGAAAAATTTACTAAATAAAATGTTCAACATAACTAGTGATAAGAGGAATGATTTTTCTCTCTAATAATACTACAAGATATTAGAAATCGTCTCACTGTTTCTTCTACAAGCGTGGGATACCATCACTCATTCTGCTCAATTTTCTCATCCATATTTGATGTTCTTAAGAGAGGGTAGAGCTAATATTCATTAATAAACTGCTTCAAAGGTAAAAAATTAGTTGACTAAAGGAAAAATGTAACAAATGATGTCGATTTTAAAGTGAAAAAAAATATAATATCTAAAAAATTTTCGATTTTTTCCCGAAAATCGTGATTTGGCTCAAATTTTCCGAAAAAACGCATTTTGTAGCAGAAAAATCGTTTTGGCGCAGTTTTGCGCAAATGGCGCAGCCGCGGGAGCCCTGCTTTTGTTGCATCATTTTTAATTTTATCAATTACTCGTAACTTTTCTTCTATAGTATAATTTTTTCTTTTCTTCTTTGCTGCCATTTTATTCACTGTAATTGCTGTGCAAGAAGCACTCATCTCAACAGTGCAATCAGTGTATCGAGCGATAGGTTATAAACCAACTGTGTTCCTAGAAAAAAGGGGCTTAAAAATCCCTTTATGTTATCAACATGGGATTGTGAAGGGGGAGCAGGTCTTAAGAAAAAATTAGATTTGGAAGGGAAGGAGCGCCCTTTTCAAAGAAACAATGCTTTAAGCTTGCATACACTGGAGAATGTTTACTTTTCCGGAATACTAAAGAATCTGGAATACAAAGGTTGATAGCACTGTGGGTGGCTGGATGGGAGCTCTTAGGCTAGAATATTTGCGCTTGGGCTGGCTTTATTTACAATGGTAAATAAAAAATCACCTTCAAATGGCAATGATAAAGGGATATTTAAATGTCGGGGGACACGATAGTCACCGCGGTATAACGGGTTTTACTGTACTTTCTTTTTTGTGTTCCTTGCCTCTGATTGGTCTTCTTCATTTCCTGTCTTTGTTCCTATTGGTTAATCTCTAATCCGACCGATTTTGTATAAATACTGGCTGTCTCTCTGGTTGTTGCCCACCGCTTAGACGATCGGGCTCCTCTCGCCGGCTGAGCCGAACGATTGGGGTCAGGTTTGACTGCGGTGATCTCTCATCGAAAGACCTGTAAAAAGGACCTTTATCAAGGCCATATTACCGATTGCAGGCATGGCCACCCCAAATGGATTACTACCTACGGCAAATCCTTTCGACCAGCTGTACATGGACACCGGAGAAAAGGAGCCTGACGATGATAATGAGACGATGGAGGGCCCGAAAAAAGAAGACTTTCTTGTGGTGAGTTTATCTTTGACTCTTAACCAGGTGATCCAGAACAAAAAATTTAATATCGAGGAAGTTAAAAAAACGCTAGCTAAAACTGAAGACCTCCAAGTTATCGAAAATTTAATAACTAAAATAAACAACCTTTATGTAAACCTTGAAAATATGAATTATCTCCCTGAAGGAAAGGGGGACTTCCTCTTTAGAAGTGAGCTTAGGAAAACTCTGAACGCTGCTCATGCAGCAAAAAGTAAATTACTACTAGATAAGATTGACAGAAATAGTCAGATATTGTTTATGGCTATTTGAGGGGGGTTAGGCTTCCTACTACTTTTTTTAAAGTGGACGATTTTTGTTTTGGAGGGATTTAGTGTTATCCGCCATTTATCGTACCATAACGCAAGATCATTTAGATAATTCTGCAGATTCCTGGCAGCAAGTCTTTTTACCTTGTGTCTGGCGAGTACTGCGGTATCGTCTGCGTAAAGAGCCAGCATTATGTTACTATCACTAGGGATATCAGCGGTATAGATATTGAATAAAGTTGGTCCAAGTAGGGAACCTTGTGGAACACCACTGTACATTTGTTTGGGCTGGGACAGGGAGTTTCCAATTTTTACTCTGAAGGTTCTTGAGGTTATAAAGTCGAGTAACACGCAGATAAGGTAATGGGGGGTGTTTGCTTCCACTAATTTATATATAAGCCCCTTGTGCCATACACGATCAAACGCTTTAGTCAGATCCAAGAAAGCTCCAATAGTACACCCTTTTTTTTTTTAGTCCTTCGACGATAAAATTTGTAACTCTAAGCAATTGGTGAATTGTGCTATGTTTTCTCTTGAATCCGAACTGTATATCTGGAATTAGTTGAATTTCGTCGAGATGGATTTCCAGCTGATCTCTGATTATTTTTTCGTATATCTTTGAGAACGCACATAGCAGGCTAATTGGCCGGTAACTTGCAGGGTCAGTTTTAGGGTTTCCTGGCTTGTGTATGGGGGCCACCGTGGCACTTCGCCATATTTTAGGAAAATATTTCATGCTTAAGCATTTGTTAAAAATCGTTGTGATATTTGTAAGTAAGTTATTAGGCATACACTTAAGAGCTAAATTGGTAACGCCATCGTTACCGGGAGATTTCCTATTTTTAAGAACTTTTATGGAAGCCACTAATTGGGGTGATATGACAGGGGGGGGGGGACATCTTCAGGTGTGTTTATGATGTAGTGAGAGATTTTTTTCGTTTATTCTTTCCTCGAATTCGGCATCTGGGTGAGGGGGGAAGGCCTGAAAATTTTTGCTTATGCTGTCTGCAAAAGCTTCAGCAATGGAGGATTCATCGGTGATAAGGGCGTTATTAATTTTTAATTGGTTGATGGGGTGTTTTTCGTTTTTGAATAAATTTATGGCCTTGTAGAGGGACTTATTTTCAGGTTTTAGGGATTTGATATATTTTTCCCATTTATGGTCCTTGAAGTGCTGGATAAGGGCTTTTATGTCATTTTGAAGCTTGTTTATTTGGGGATTTAGTGAATTATTTCTGGCAAGCCTCCTTTCCTTTCTTAGCCTATTTTCTACAGTGATGAGCCTTCTAATGAATGGAGGAAGACGCATCGGATCGTTTTTTATTTGGACATTTGTGGTTGATTCCTTTATGGCATCGGTTATGACCTTTGTAGTGCTATTTATCGTGTCGTCAATATCGTCTTTGCTATTTATGTTTGGGTTTCCTGGAACCATATTTTTTATTAATTTGTTGACCTTGAACCAATTTGTGGTTGGAAAAGATATTGTTTTTCGGGGCAGGGCATAGTCTAGTCCAAGCATAATGATTATAGGGTTATGGTCTGAAGTAAGGTCATCAATGCTTTCTATTAGGTAAGGCCAGTTGTTATTTCTAACAAGGGCGAAATCTATTATGGAAGGGTTTCCGGAGCTGAAGTGGGTGGGCGAGTCAGGGGTGACAATTTGATAATTATTTTGTACTGCATAATTGATCAGGAACTTGCCTCTAGCATTGTTTGAGAAGCAATTCCAACTCGTATGGTGGGCATTGTCGTCGCCCATCAGCACAGAGTTCGGATTTAATTGGGAGATAAGGTTTAGATCGGTAGAGAAGATATTATTTTGCGGGTGGGCGTATATGGAAGCAATTATTAGGGTTTCATCTTCACCAATTTTCAGCTCGATACAGGTGTTTTCGATAGAAGTTGTAGGGATGGGGACGATCCTGTAATCGAGATTTCTTCTAACGTAAACTGCTGTACCGCCACCTGTGCCGACACCTCGGTCCGTACGTACGCATGAAAAATTTGGGAGGTTGTATCTAACACCAATTTTAAATTTGGTCTCCTGGATCAAAATAACGTCAGGTGAATAATTACGGGCAATATTGTCCAGCTCGAAGAGCCTGGTCTTTATTAGACCGTTGGCGTTCCAGGATAAAATTTTTAACAGACGGTGAGCCATAGTAGGGGGGGGGGGCAGAAAAACAATAGGGGGGATGAAGGAAGGATTAAAGCTCGTCGAGTTTATCAGCAAATAATTTTAAGGCACTTATTATTTGGGAGAAGGATTGTTTAAGGTTTTCTTTGTTATGAGCTGGGGTAGCCACCATAGCATATGATTTTCCCATGGGGGGAGGGGGGCTTCAAATTCGGCCATTTGACTGAGAGCGTTGAATTCCGTAGATCTTTTGTT
Source organism: Octonoba sinensis (assembly GCA_038502835.1). Classification (NCBI taxonomy): domain Eukaryota; kingdom Metazoa; phylum Arthropoda; class Arachnida; order Araneae; family Uloboridae; genus Octonoba; species Octonoba sinensis. Next base: position 72,703,101 of record CM076604.1, read on the forward strand.
CCAAATGTTTAGGTTTCTTTCCACTTTGGAAGTGGGTTTTGGGCGCCTGACACAGTCAAAATAACTTGCAATGTGGGCATCTCCACAATTGCAGCATTTTGGGACACTATTTGTGGGCAAAGTACAATCGCGGCTTAAGTGTGGGCCGGCGCATTTTAAGCAGCGGGGGTTTACTGTACACAAGTGCTGTGAGTGGCCCCATCTCTGGCACCGAAAGCACTGTGTAATTTTCCCCTTTCTTTTAAAGGACTCAATTTTTACTTTGTAATAGGAAAGGATTTCTAGATTGTACACTAGCTTATTTTTTTCATTTTTTTCTAGGCTGATGAAAAATAAGGGGAGGGGGATTTTTTCCTTTCCCTTTGTCATTCTCATTATCTTTTGAGGAAAGAAGCCCAGTAAGTTTAGTTCATCCTTAAGTTCCTCCTCTTGGTAATCTAGGGGAAGCCCCTTAATAACAGCACGTAATAATCTGTCTTCTTCTAGTTGGTTTGTGAAAGATTGTAACTTATGCTCATTTGTTATTTCCCTTATAATCTTGTGTTGGGCTGAATCTAGGGGTTCAATAGAGATTTCATTTTTTTTTACAGTGCATGTAATTTTTTGATTTAAGTCCTTTGATATCTGTTCCAAGAGGGGCTTTGGGTTTACAACATCTACAACGGTAATTTTGGGGGTCCTATTCTTTTTTTTTTTTTTTTCGAATTTTGGATTTGGAAATTGTTGTTTACGTATCTTGTCTCGTTTATGTTTTCATTAGTGGGTTCATCTGAGGTTGATGGTTCGCCTGTCCGTGGGATCTTATTTGTTCTCTCTTCAGGGTTTGAGTCGGAAATGTCCGAATTTATCCTTTCTTTCCCTGATATTGTTGGAGTAATTTCAGTTCTCTCCCTTTCTAACTGATAAATTCTTTCTTCAAAGTTAGCTTTTAGATCGTCTAATTCTAACTTAATTTTTTCATAGTTAGTTCTGTAACTTTCGGACCTAAGCATTAGATCATGATTTGTCTTATTGAGACTATTTATTTCTGCAATAAATTACTCCATAGCTACCAAATACCTAGGCATCACCTTGGATCAAGGCTTATACTTCAAAAAGCACATTGAATATGTGGTTACAAACGCTGAACATAAGATAAAAGCCCTTCGCCCCCTTCTGGGTTACCACAGTTTTCTTTCACTAAAAAATAAGAAACTACTGTACAAAACTATAATTCTCCCAACACTCCTTTATGGGTCGAATATATGGGGCCTTGCCGCCAAAACAAATGTATACAAATTACAGGTGATCCAAAAATAGGCTTATCAGGCAAATCTTGAAAGCAGAAAGATACGACAGAGGAAAGGACCTCCACCAACGCTTAAATATATGCTCTATCTCTAGGCAAATGATTTCCTATGCAAAAAACTTCTGTTCTCAGCTGCCCTTCCACCCCAACCCCAAAGTGCAGATCCAAACCGATTATTTCCAATGTCAGGGAAAATATCCGTACCCTCACCAAACCCAATTTCTTATTTACGATTCTCTTAGTACAAAGTCAAATAACCCTCTCCCAAACCCCCAGCTTGCTCCGCCCTAAGGGCCGCTCATCTCGTCGCTCACCTGTTTTACGTTGTTCTCTCTCTTTCTGTGTTGTCCGATGTATTATTTCACTCGTCTTATGTCGTCTTTTCTTTTTAATCGTTTATTAATTAAAAAAAAATGTGTATAAAATACACAAAAGTTACGTGAAAAAAAAAAAATAAAAAATCATTGTCCTGATAAATTCTTTCGTCTTACTTTTTACTTAATATTCTATGTAAAAAAAAAAACAAGAAGTTCCGTCTAGAACTATACGAGCCTACTTTCCCGTATACACCAGCTTCAAATCTTTCTCTCTCTTTCTCGTTTAGCTTAAGTTCTTAATTGCTTCAGATATACCTTTTTCAACGGTTAATACATATTCATTCAATCATTCATTTATTCAGTCATTCATGTATTTATTATTCATACATGATTCTTTTGCTTAGATTTAGTTATTAATTCATTCTTTTGCTTATTGATTTAATCATTCATTAATTCAAAAATATTCTTGAAAATCTCGATCAAAAAATTTCATAGGAAAATAGGCTCGTTAGTTCTGGATGAACTTTCTATCTGTACATGTTCTACGTCATAAGAGCTTTCCGATAAAGTTTGTTCCATGCAAATCGGTCCGTTAGATCAGGATTTATATAGGATTGAAATTTCCCCGTAGGCGCTATGTTAATTTTTTTTGAATTGTTCAAAAATGAACAAAAAATGTTCAACTCAATATTTCACGCCAAGAACTTCTTCCAGTCAGCTTGTTCATTGGAACTTGAATCTGGTACTCAGAGTTTATATTATTTGCTTCATTTTTGCCCATAGGCGCTAATGTTAAAAATTTTTGAACTGTTCAAAATTGAACAAAAGATTGTTCAAATCAAAAAGTAAAATATGGAAATGAGATGTCCTTGCCGACATCTTTCGAATGCAAAAAGAATTTTTCGAATCGGACAATTCGTTCAAAAGTTATTAGGGGGGGACAGAACGACAGACAGACAGACCGACAGACACACTTTTTCCCCATCTCAATACCCTACTTTCAAATTTTTTATTTTTCAATCTTTATTTAATTACTTAACTTATTTTTAACTTTTCTTGATTTCTAACGATATTTTCACGATACATTAAGCCTTCTTTCATGCTTTATTATTATTTTTTTTACTTTTACGGGAAAGTAGGCTAAAAAAAGTAAAAATAAATAAAAAAGAGCTCTCGCAGGAGTCGGATACCAGCTCCCAACCCTCACGGCTGCTTACCATGTTACCGATGCTCCCGCGCTTTGCGCCTCCCCTTCTCCCAAGCCAATGAATGATTGGCCCCTTTCATGCCGCGCCCCGGCGCGGACTAGATGTATTTTTACCTTTTATGAATTTTAATGAAAAGTACAATTGTTCTGGACATCGGGTAAATGAGTCATAGATACTCAGTAAGCCCGCTACAAATTATGTGCTGCTGCTGCTGCTGGTTGTTGCCCATTCACTCGCAACTTTCGTGTGTGTTGAGCACTTTTCTTTCTTGCACTGATGGAGAAGTTCCATTGTAGCCTCAAAATAGCTACTATTTTCATTATTGTTTTGACAATTTGCTTTATTTAAGTTGTTTTTTCCGAGTACTTACAAACTGTTATGTTTATATCTTTTCAGAATGAAGCATTATTAAAATACCTAACTGATTTAAAATCGTATTTTTATTTGGAACACAACGCAAATAGGTTAACGGAGCTCTCCTTAGCTTGTTGCTTCTCTAATGTCTGATACAGACAGGGAGTTAGATAATTATTGCAGCTAGTAAAAACAAAAATACACAACACAAATATTAATCATATACAGTCGAATCTTGTTTTCAAGACACCCGAATGACACATCACTTTTTAGCCTACTTTCCCGTAAAAGTAAAAAAAAATATAATAAAGCATGAAAGAAGGCTTAATGTATCGTGAAAATATCGTTAAAAATCAAGAAAAGTCAAAATTAAGTGAAGTACTTAAATAAAGATTGAAAAATAAAAAATTTGAAAGTAGGGTATTGAGATGGGGAAAAAGTGTGTCTGTCGGTCTGTCTGTCTGTCGGTCTGTCCCCCCCTAATAACTTTTGAACGAATTGTCCGATTGGAAAAATTCTTTTTGCATTCGAAAGATCTCGGCGAGGACATCTCATTTCTATATTTTACTTTTTGATTTGAACAATTTTTTGTTCAATTTTGAACAGTTCAAAAAATTTTAACATTAGCGCCTATGGACAAAATTGAAGCAAATTCTGTAAACTCTGGGCACAAGAGCCAAGTTCCTATTGCAAGCTTATTGAAAGGAGTTCTCGGCGTGAAATATTGATTTGAACAGTTTTTGTTCATTTTTGAACAGTTCAAAAAATTAACACAGAGCTTACGGGGAAATTTCAACCCTATATAAACCCTGATCTAACGGACCGATCTGCTTGGAACAAACTTTATCGGAAAGCTCTTATAACGCAGAACATGTAGAAATAGAAAGTTTATCCAGAACTTACAAGCCTATTTTGCTATGAAATTTTTTGATCGGGATTTTCAAGGATATTTCTCAGTGACTCAATGAGTGAAATAATGAATGAATGAATAAATGAAAGAGTGAAAGAATAAATCAATGAATAAATGAATGAGGAAAAGAATGAATGAATAAATTATTGAATAAATGAAAATATAAATAAATGAGTGAATAAATACATGAATGCGTAAATGAATGAATAAACACTTGAATGAGGTAACGAATGAATGAATAAATGCATGGCTGAATAAATGAAAGAATGAATGAGTGAGTGAATGAATATGTATTATCCGTTGAAAAAGGTATATTTTCAATAATTAGAACTAAAGATAAATAAGAAAGAGAGAGAAAGAGATAGCTAGATTATAAATTTGAATTTGGTGTATACGGGAAAGTAGGCTCGTATAGTTCTAGACGGAACTTCTTGTTCAAAGTTCCGAACTTGAAACATATAATTTAACGTTAAATAGCTCTGCAATTCACGACACTACTTTATTGTGCCACTCCATTTATGACAACACTTCAAATTGTTAAAACTGCCTCAATTTTATCTATGTAACTGAAACCGTTCAGTAAAATAATGAAGATTTCACAAAAAGTTTATCCTAGAATTCCTGAAAATGGATTAGTGACAAAAGTGTTATAAACCCATAGTCAAGAAAATCCCCAGGCCCCTCGAACCTAAAATAATCGCAAGGCGTGCACAGAAGGTTTAAAAGCGACAGGTGGACAGATAAAGTTACGCTGCACGTTTACTTGAACTTCTCTAAATTAAGGATTTGCAGTACAGAAAGAATTTTACATTTGTTTGTTGACAGGTTAAAACAAGTAACAAGAGAGTAACAAGTTTCATTCCCATTGCTCCTAGGATTAAATCTCTACTCAGTTCTTCAGATTAGGAGACAGGGAGAAAGAAAGCATCCATTTTGAAACTCGACTTTTGTTTATGAAATTCCAGGGACGTACAGATTTTAATTTCCAGTCAGAAAGAGTTTAGAAAAACAGGGCAGAGGGAGAATCACTATGGCTCAGGGTTTCCTCTACGATCGCATTTTTCGCAAAATGCGAAAAGACCCTCCCCAAATGCGAAAATGAAACAAGGCATTTTCGCTTTTTTGCTGAATGAGAAAGAAAAAAAAAAGAAAAGAAAGAAAAAAAAAAAAAACTACGTAGGCCTAATTTCCACGTGCAAGCAAGGAAACACATGCGTTCTTTTCTTTGCGTAATCTTTTTGCATCCTTTACGGGAATCGTATTTTTTTCATTTCAGTTATTTTTTAGGTTTAATTAAGAAGTAAACAAATAAAATTTCTTCTTATTTTTACCGAAATCTTTCCGTATATACTTTCATGCAAGTAGATTTGCATGTAAGTCGAACCCCCAAGTTTCAGACAAATAAACCGAAACCCTCGTGTAAGTCGACCTACCTACTTTCAGACAAAATCGGGAACGTTGATGCAGCTGATTTTTAGACATAAATGATTTAAAAAGAAGGACATGAAATGTAATTATAATCGGAAATTGAAGTTTCATTTTTACGATCGCGATTTTTGTACAGGGTTCGTTTTAACAATTATGTTATATTTGTTGATTGTTGCTTTTATTCTGAATTAAAAACACAAAAGTTTCTGCGTTTTAATTTCTTGCAGTATAGTTTGATTTTTTTAAAAAAACAAGCTCTTAATTTCCACTCGATCAATTACGCAAAAATTCGCGAATCCGAATTTCGGCGTTTTCTGCATTTTTCTATAGGAGATGAAGGAAGCAAAAGACTTCAAGCAGGATTAAAACGAAAAATTATGCAAGATATTGCAGCAACAAAAGCGTAGTTGATGCAGGATATAATAAACTGAAGTGTGCAAAACGGGTGAATTAAATGCATGTAAATAATTTTAACAACGTTCGTTTATTATTCTGATAATCATTTAGATATTGTATTTTATCGTAGTTATTATTGAAAAATTATTATTTCTTTTAATAATCCACATATTTTATTAAAATAGCCATGACAACCTTTATAAACTGTACTATCTAAAATATAAATGATAGATTGGGGGATTTAGATAAAATTAAAATTTTTATTATATTTTTGCCTAGGAATATGCCCCAGGATTCTGTGAAATGGATGCAGTATGGTCGGGAGGGAGTAAACTCCAAGTGTAATTTATTGTCTCAAAATGCTGCTCCAATTTTTTTTTCTAAATCAGACATGTTTTTTGAATGGGGATTGTTCAGACATACGTTGGAGCAAAGATGCAAAAACCTGACCTTCAAGGAGTTGCTTGCATTTTTGCATTCAAATATGTCTGAAGAATTCCCAATAATTGTGAAAGAGGGTTTAGTTGCCTCAATTTAATTAAAAATGGTGTTAGAAACAGATTATCCATTAATAATGTCAGTAATTTGATGGTGATTAATATGACAGGCCCTTAAAGTTATTTCAACTTTCATGAAGCTTTCATAAAATGGGCTAATATGAAAGAAGAATTTTGAATTGTAAGCCTAAATCATTTGAAAAATAAGCAAATTTTAATTGTTATCTCTGTATATATTTGCTAAGTTTTTCCTTGTATGGTTTTTCTTATATTAGTGGGTAATAAACAGAGTGATATAAATTTTTGACGTATAAAAATTATCCTCTGAAAAATGAATCAGCTGAATTTTTAAATTACTACGACTCAGTTTAAGAATGGTCATAATGGGCATTATGTCTATCCAATCAATGCACCATTGAGGGGAGGGGGTACTTGTACCATTTTGAAAATCAAACATGTGCTCTTTCAATTATTTTTCAAATATCCAATCATTTTTCTTAAGTGTTATATATTCATATCCTTAAAAAGGTCAACAGCAAAACATCAGAATCTGAAACACAATAAGGCATCTAGGAAAATGCGTGAATATATTCCTCACATTTTAGCGTTTTGCTAAAGCATTTTTGCTCATTTTAGCTTTTTTGCTAAGGAACTTTTGAACTCAGCTTAAACCCTGCTATGGCTATTCAACCGCAGTTGAAGTTAATGTCATTGTAAATGAGCTTTTAAAAATGATCGCCATCATATTTTTAAGAAGAGGAAGTTCATTTGGAGTTCACCATACAAATGGCTATGCTCAAAATTTCTTCATTTCCATCGGAGCAAAATAAGAATATGAATATTGCAACATGGTCTAAGGCAGATTTCGTAAGAAGTAACGGTGTTCCACGTATCACAATTCTTGCTTCAAAAGAAAAAAATTAGAAATTCTGTATCAGAGCAAGATGGGAATAAAAGAAACTTCAAAAGTGTAAATTTCAAGAAAAGCTTTTAAAATGGTTTCGTTTGCAAGAACAAATAATGTTCCGACATCAGGGTTGATTTTGAAAGAAAAAGCTTTGGAAATAGGGAAAGAATTTGGAATTGTAAAATTTTAAAGCCAGTAATGGATGGATAGAATGTTTCCAAGACCGCTACAATTTCATTAAAAAAAAATTGCAGAGAAGCAGCCTGTTTTTGTACAAAATACACAGAAAATTTTTAAATTTTAAATCAAGAAGTAAGCAAACCCTTACTGAAGAATATTTTAGTGCGAAATAAAAAGTAATGCCTCGTACTACATATATTTTCTTTAAAGGCTCTTTAAAATTGATCTTTTCTTCAAAATCAATCAAAACTTTGTGGAAAACCTTAAATACACACAAGCTTGAGAAGATGATTTTTATTTGTTAGAAATTGGATTTTTGGAATGCAGTAAAAGAATAGCAAAAAAAAAAAAAAAAGAGTACTTGACAGCTATGCACATGACAACTATTGCACCACATAAAAAATAAATAGGAACCAGTGTGTTTCTTTGATAATGCTGCTGAATTCATCTAACAAACATCCCTTTTAATGGTGTGTGTGTAGCTGCACAAAAATAAATTTATACAAAAGCCTATTGTTTATCTTTTATGGTCCTGAGGGTTGCTGCTTTAATTCTGCACCTGTATGTCACTTATATTGGATTAAATATACATAATATTGTGTAATAGTTTAAGGGGTGAGCTGATACAAGTGTAAAGGTTATTGTATATTATATATAAGAGGATTAATGCCAAATGCCACAGGTTTAGGGGCGGGGGTATTCTAAAAATCTCCCAGACAACCTTTTATTTCCCCCTAATTCATGATACCTTAGATGTGCCAAATTATTTTCTAGAACAGCGGTTCCCAATCTTTTTCTTGCAAACCATTTGCGTACCACTGCGAATATCTTAGAATAGTATAATAATATATAATGTAAAAATAGTAGGACAACTAGGTAACATAAATTAGACCATTTTTTATAGTTATTAAGGCAGAGAAAAGTGTTTATTAAAATGAAGCTGCACCTATAAAATATATAAAATATGTAAGATATATTTTTAATTCACGCCTCCAAAATACATGTAAAAAGAAAATGAAAAACAAAATTAATGACATGGTTGCTGCTGCATGGCACATACAAATGAGGTGATATCTGATTCAGTAGAAGTTAGTTTTAACCTCAAACTTGGGTCGACATTTAATTTGCTTCTATGCTAATTTTTAATACATATATTGGAAAAAGCAGTTTCACTAGAATAAGTGGTTGAACGGAATTAAAAACAGGAAAATTTTTCTTGACAGTAACAAGAATTCATTTTTAAATTTGAGCCCAAATTCTTCCAACTCTAATTGGGCAAATTCGATCCTCAATCCTGAGTCACATGATAGTTCTATTAACGACTCCTGTTCCTCATTTGATATAAGGTTGCGGGTAGTGTTTTCAACATGGATGAATTTTTATATCGAATAGTACTCATAATAGTCTTCATTAAAATACTTTTTAAATGATTCAGCAAGCCTTTGGGGAATGAGTTTTTATATTATTGATATTCTTTGTCGTCTGTTGTAAAATTTTCCAAATTTAGAAACGACTGGCAAGAATTTAGTCTAAATACTTGTACTCAAAATTAGACATTTAAAAAAATAATTGCCTTTATTTTGTCATTAACTAATAATCTATTTATGGTTTTACCTTGCAAACTTAAATTTAAGCCATTCAGTGACTAAAATTCTCTATTAAGTAGGCAAGGGTTGATATCAAAAGCTCGTCATTCAGGCAATGCAAAACTGCTTCTCATCAGAAACAGCTGCACCTCGGAACATAATTCAAACAATGTACTTAAAACTTTTCCTCGAGATAGCCACCTCACCTCAGTGTGTAGTTGCAACTGAATATGATCACTGACCATTTCAGAACACAGCTTTGAAAATAATTGAGAGAATAGTGGCCCGTAATTTAATGAAGTTGACCACCTTGACAGATTCCTGTAAACATTTAAATGGTGCAGGCGTACCCTTTGCTGTCAACTACTGTTTATGAATGCTGAAAATGAACAAAAGTGCAGTTTTCTGTCAAACATTTTATTTTGGCAAAGACTCCTCCGTGTTTCCCTGTCATTGCCCGAGCACTATCAGAATGCAATGCTTCCAGCCCAGTCTATCTCTTCTCTCTTTTTTTTTGCCTGCATGCATACCACCTGGAGAGGCTTCAAGTACCACTAGTGGTACGCGTACCACAGTTTGGGAACCGCTGTTCTAGAATTTTAAACATTACTGCTGCATTTGGGAACATAAGTATATCTTTTTCTGCTTAACCGAAGTTTGATATCTGGGTAATGTATGGTTACGCAATCTCTTGATTGCACAAAATAAATTGCTTCTCTACAACTTCTTAAGTTTAGATAGATGTATACGAGGTCTGTCTTAAAAAGTATCCGACCTTAATTTTTCCCGCGCAAAGTAGTGATTCTAAGGCGGCGCCACAGTGCTCGGTGGAAGGAGGAACCTTAATGCGCATGCTTGAAATTTTTCACCGCGCTGGCATGTACCAGTCGCTGGCTGGTGGTCGACAAGTAAGGTGCTGTTCGTAGTGTTCGTCGGATTTAGTTTTCTCGCAAGATGACTGAACGAATTGAACAAAGATACTGCATCAAATTCTGTCAAAAGCTTGGTGATTCTCAAAGCCAAACAATTCATAAGATTCAGCAGGTGTTTGGAGAAGATACGATGGGTGTAACACAAATTAAGGAGTGGTTCAACCGATTCAAAGATGGCCGAACATCAGCGGAGAGTGAGCAGCGTTGTGGCAGACCCACAACTGCTCGGAGTGCAGCTGTTGTTGAGAGGGTGCGAAATTTGGTGGTGGCAGATCGTCGTTTGACAGTGCGGGAGATTTCAGAAGAGGTTGGAGTGAGTAAAGATTCTGTACATGCAATTTTACGAAGATTTGAACATGAACAGAGTGGCTGCAAAATTCGTACCCAAGTTGTTGTCGCCGGAGCAAAAAGACCTCCGTTTTGACGTTGCACAGAACCTTCTGAACACCGCCAACATTGATCATGGGTTTCTGAACAGCGTGATAACTGGAGATGAGACATGGGTGTACGGGTACGACCCAGAAACAAAAAGACAGTCGTCGCAATGGAAGCATCCCAATTCTCCAAGGCCGAAGAAAGGAGCGAAGCAAAGTCAAAGTGATGCTGACTGTTTTCTTTGATGTACGTGGAATTGTGCATCATGAATATGCACCGGAAGGACAAACTGACAAAGGAGTACTATCAAGATGTTCTCCGGGGACTCTGTGAAGCAGTTCGGCGCAAAAGACGAGACATGTGGACGGCGAACAACTAGCACTTGCACCATGACAAGGCCCCTGCACATTCAGCCCAATTGATCCACTTTCTTAGCCAAACATGGAATTACAACCATTCGCCAACCTCCCTACTCTCCAGACCTGGCTCCTTGCAACTTTTGGTTGTTTCCGAAATTGAAGACGCCACTGAAAGGATCCCCTTTTGAGAGTAGAGAAGAGATAATGCGGAATGCGACGACGGAGCTGAACACCATTCCAAAAGAAGACTTCCAGAGGTGTTTCCAGCAGTGGAAGGATCATATGCTAAGTGTGTGCAAGCACAAGGGGCCCACTTTGAAGGGGATTAGGGTCCCAACTCCGTCAGGTATTCGAAATATTTTTTATGGCCAAAGGTCGGATACTTTTTAGACAGACCTCGTACAGTAAAACCCTGTAACACCGCGCCATAGTATACCGCGGTGACTATCCTGTCCCCCGACGTTTAAACCACCCTTTATCATTGCCATTTGAAGGTGATTCCTTATTTACCAGTGTAAATAAAGCCGGCCCGAGCACAAATATTCTAGCCAAAGAGCACCCCCCCCCCACCAGACACACTAACAGATAAAGCTCTATTGTGATAGGCGTGATGTACACCTTTTTCATGCTTTTTTTGTCTTTGAACCTAGGACATATAGCTTGATTTCAAAATCGGGTGCAAATGCCCCCGACTTGTTTCTCTTGACATGGGCGTAGCTCAATCTGTCAGGGACTGTTCAGTTCAATGCTTAACTATTGCATTTTCAGAAGTCTAATTATGTGTGTGTAACTTCTTTTATAGTGCTATCAACCTTTGTCTTTCCGATTTTTTAGCATTCCGGAAAAGTTTTCATATTCCACAGTGAGAAGTGCGTTCCTCCCCTAACAAATCTACCTTTTTCTTAAGACCTCTCCCCCTTTTCACAATCCCATGTTGATGAGATAAAGAGATTTTAAGCACCTTTTTTCTCGGAACACAATTGGTTTATAACCTGTCGCTCGATAGACTGATTGCGCAGCTGAGATGTGTGCTTCTTGCTGTTAGCCTTAACGCTAAAAACATTTTCTCTACATTTACAATTAATTTACTAAAGAAAAGTTTAATCTTTAGTACTCTTTTGAAAACTTACTTTGAGAGTAAAAGCGGGTGTTTTGAAACATCGTCGACCAGAAACGTTCAGTGTGTAGGAAATCACGTATCAACATGGCTGTGCATGTTGGGAATGACGTAACTAGTCAGCCGTGATTGGCCGAGGAGGTAGGCGGATATGCCACATGCCAACCTCTCATTGGTTGCTTTAGAACTCGGTCGACATTACGTTATGCTAATGAAGGTGTGTATTTAAGAGGAAGCTCTGGTCGACGGAAGCACTTCTTCTGTTTTTCTCAACCATGTTGTAACTGCATCGATTGAGCATTAAGTTATCGGCTCGTTGCTCGAAAGAGCCTTTGCTAATGTAGCGTATGCTATAAAAGCCCGATTTTCGTGATGCTAGTCATATTTTAAAGTTACCAGTTTTTTTGGCTTCAGGTTATTTTAACAATGTTGTAGTTTTTTGAAGTTTAAATAAATGTTATAGTTTTTACAAAGTCTTTTGAATCATTTATCTTCAAGATCGGGCAAGGCATACTTGACTCTTCCGCTAACTCTGCAACTATATTAGATTCATAGGATGCTTTTGTTATCCAATTTGAATGAACATGATATACTGTTATCACTTGCACAGCAATTACAGTGAATAAAATGGCAGCAAAGAAGAAAAGAAAAAATTATACTATAGGGGGAAGAAAAGTTATGAGTAATTGATAAAGTTAAACATGATGTATCAAAAGCAAGGATTGCAACAAAAGCAAGTCTTATTTCGTAAATATTGTTCCGCGGTATAATTTCACTATACCGTGGTTATGTTATAACGGGTGCCAAACAAGTCCCCCCCCCCCCCCGACTCCCGCGTTTTAACGGGGTTTCACTGTATTTTGCAATATTTATCCCAAAGTAAGGTTGGAAAAGGTGACAAAATATGTTTGAATTATCACAAATTACTAAACACATTTTTAAAATTTATTTCTATAAAATGATGAGAATGAATAGATGTACACTTATCACAGTCAAACATTTTTTATCTTTAAGAATCTAACCTTAACAAAACTTGGAAATTAAAAAAAAGTTTTTTTTTTTCTTTTTAAAAGAATAACACAGCATGTTTACAGTGCTAAAAATAAAGTAATGGGACAATGATCACTTCCATAGATTTCTTTTCGAATAATGCTGTCACACAGGCAATCCACAAAGCGTTCTGATATGACAAAGTAGTCCAAACGCCTGAAATAAAATAAATAAAATTAATCCAATTTTTTTAAACAGGCGTTAGAATGGTAAAAAAGCTGAAACCAGAAAAATTAAAAGACATTTTAAATTATACTTGAATATTTTGCACCATAAACCATTAATTACTTCATCTATATTATTAAATTATTGTTATTTTAATCTCAGGGCATACCGAGGATCTTCGATAGAATGATTTAGGTTCACATTTTTCCCACTGATAAAACATGCCTTTTGCGTAAACTTCTTAAAGCTACAAACCTGAAATAGACCACAATCAAAAACATATAGGGTCAGGTAATTGTAAACACTTTTTCAATGTTTTAACTTTTGGTCCTTCCCTACCTCTTGAAAAAATTGGAAGATAAAATTGTGAGCATTGTAACCAATACTGCCCTTTTTGTGAGTAAATGTGTACAAAAATTTTGACTTTATGACTATTTGTTAGCGAATCAGGGTTCACACTGGGGAAAAATACAAGGTGGGATTTCCCACCTTGACCAAAATTTTAAGTGGGATTTTTTAAATTGAAGCGCAAACAATTTTTTTTTTTTTTGAGTGGGATTTCAAAAATTATTGCGGGAATCGCGCGAACCCTGCGAATGGACTCTTTTTTACATTTACCCCAGTGTGCTTACATTTACCCCATAGCCTCCAGGATAAATGTAAACAGAGTTTTATTTTCGAATGAGGTTGATGCAAATAGAGAACTTTTTCATACAGTCTGCTTGGAAGCCCAAGAAGTTCCAGAGCAATGGTTTTTAATCTGCGGCCAGCGAACCACATATGGTCTGCTGAGGTTTTTTTTTTTTTTGAGGTCCACTGTGATCATTTAATGAGAAATATCTTGTAAAAAATCATGTAATGAGGTAAATTTATGTACAATGTGTCCCACAAAGGATCAGTCAGTTTAACGGGTTTCACAGAACACCAAAAGTGAAGCACAACCGCCTGTGGTCAATGCTTGAAAGGTGACCACCTCCTGCGACTAATTACTCTGGGACCAAGTACGCTGATGGGAGCTGTGCACGTAAAATCCGTAACGGCTTCAAATTACTACCAAGTTTAAAATTAACACCCGCGGGGGGGGGGGGGGGGGGGGGGCAACCTAGGTGACGATCGCTCTTCTGGAAGCTGGTTCAAAATCACGAGGCTCCTCTGAGCCAAGTGTACTTCATTACAGCGAAGATCATTAATAATCAGTAGGAACTTCCTTAATTCCTGGTCGCCCTGCAAGGGGTGCTTGGATTTCTAAGGGGCATTTGCAACAACAACAGTTATGTAGAATAGACTGAAAAGTGTAATTTACGTCAAAATATATTTTTATTGTCTTCCCAAAAGATTGAAAATAAGATAAATTTAAGTGTTTACTATTACCCCATAGTATGAAATATCTGGGGCAATTGTAAACACCTAACTTGCACATGAAAAATTACAGAGAGGATGAAAGATCACTAAATTTTGTTAAACAACTTTTTTCAGCGCCATTTTCAAACAATGGTGATGACTCCACAGTTGTTTCGAAACTTACGAAATTCTTTCGATGTCTTCCCTACATTACCAATTTATCACTCACGAGCAGTTAGGTTTTCAAAACCATCACAAGTGTAGTTATGAAGCTTGTTTACATTTACCCCATGTTTACAATTACAATACTTAAACTAAAAATACTTAAAGATGCGCAAATCAGCAAACATCAATTCATCAAGTTCAAATTCAAACACAGGTATGCAAGTGCCTGATTTTTTAATTTATAAAATTTTTTATAACACACAATTTTGTGAGTTTTAAATATCACAAAGCTACACTTTGCCTTCAGAAATGAGACAGGGTGAGCAGCCACATTTTAGTTCAAAAAGTAAGCACTTATAAGCACTTTGTAAGCACATTTTCAGAAAAAAATAAGCACATGTTTAAGAACACATATACATTATTACTTGCATAATCAAGAGGAAAAACACGACTTTACAAAATTATATACTTCTAACAGAAATAGCTAACAAAAATGAGAAGAAAGGCTTCGCACTACATAAGGAAAGCAAATAAGTTTTATTTAACAGATGCATTGCTTATAGAGCCTGTTTAATTGTAGTATTAACTAAAAAACACTGATCAAAAATATACAATTAAGTAACAAATTGCAGCTATTTGCAGGTATTATTCTGAAAATCTAGCAAAAAGATACAATAAAGTAATAAATTGCAGTTATTGAAAGTAATATTCTGATAATCTAACATAATATAATGAATATATATATATTATTTTTTATTGTGAGGGGCAGGTTTTTATTTCACCTGAACTTTGTGCAATTCTTTTTTTCGGGGGGGGGGGGGGGGAGAAATAATGCAATTTTCTGAGTAACATAATATGGAACTGCTGAGAATTTTTTAAATGTCAAGGTTTTTTTTTTTTTTTTTTTTTTAATTTAGATCCCCCTGCCATCAATATTTAGTGATTTATTGATAAAAATATAACTTTATTTTCTTAATATGCATATTGTCTTTTGTTGATAAAAATTATTTTTTAAAAATTCAAATCACTCAAGGGGGGACACGGTATACTTGTTGGGCCACTGCAATATCATGTGCAGTACCATACTTGCCTACCTTGGCGGGGGAAAAAACAGGAGATTTTTTCAATGCCCCCCCCCCCCCCCACACACAGAAAATGAACAATTAAACTGACTTACAAATAGAAAAAAATTTTAATGTTCATTATAGCAGTATTTGATAAAATTTTATCATCAAATGTTTGATCGAATTTTCCAGCAAAACTATTTTTTATGAGCAGTAGGATGTTCTCTAGACTTTCATTTGACAGCTTTGGGAGAAACTTGGTTTCACTTTACAGAAAATGCATTATTGTGCGGAATGCACAAAAACCCAAGAATTACATTTAGTTAGATTATAAAAAGCCAGTTCTCCCAAATGCTTGCTTACATCTACACCACAACAATTCAAACAAAATATCACGACCACGTCTGATGTGCAACAAATAAATTATCCCAAATTATTATTATTTTTTTAAATTTAGCCATTTTTTAGTTATATATTGAATAAAAATAGGAAGAAATGTTCTTTATCTATTTTGTAACAATACATAATGACTCCCAAAAAAGAAAAACCCAAACCCTAAGTTGAGGGGGAAAAAAAAAATTTAATTCTATGCAAAAAATATTTTTAAAACAAGATTATTAATAAAGATGCAATATTAATAGTTATAACTAACTAATAGAATCCCTAAATTTTTTAAAAAAGGCTGAAATTTTTCACTGAAATTTCGAGTGGGTGTGGCAAAATGAGAAGTGCAAATCCTCTACTACAGAGGCTAAATCGTAAAAAATAATAAAAATAATGGTAAAACAGAAGTTATTGATGTCCAAGAGAGGGAATGAGATAGTACACAAGAACTAGGGGCTTTTACCGAAGCGGATGCAATCGGATTTCAAAAAAAATCGGGACTGACCCTTGAAAGCATATGAAAGACATAATGCGGAAGTTTTACTGCTAATTTGTAAAAGTTTCGTAAAGCAAGCATCTGCGCATGCTACTTCTACTTCAAGATTTTCTCATTTAAAGAAGAAAAAAATTTCCAAAATTACGAATATTCGCGGAACCGAAATTTCGACTTTTCAAAAATCCGGAATTTCGGCAAAATACGGAAAAATCACATGAAAACTACTTGACGAATAACTACGATTACGAGCGCCGTCTATTGAGTAAAAAAATATTGAAGCTTCATTGATTTATTTTAAAGCGAAAATTACAAAAAACGGGTAAAAATTTTGTTAAACGGGAGATCGGGAGACAGACGCAAAAAACGGGAGTCTCCCATTAAAAACAGTGGACTTGGCAAGTATGCAGTACCGAACCTCAAATTTGGCAAGCTCAGCACCAACGCTATGCAGAATTTTGGAGCACGACCAAACATGGAGGATTTACAGAACCAAAAATGGCGGATTCTCGGAAGCATCGGCGCTGACACTCGTTTTTTTACGCCTAATTTGCAATATTTTCTTCACTCATAGACATGTTTTTACATTTTGACTATGAATGGCGATCTGGGCCAGCTGGTTTAGCAATCGGAACGCCATTTTATGCATCCGATGAGTAAACTAACGCTCGATTTCTGCTAGGGGGGAAACTAAACATTCGTAATTTTTTTTAGAAAATAAACATTTTAAGGAAAAGTAAGCACTTATAAGGGCCCTTATATTTTATTTTCAAATATAAGCACTTGTAAGCACTGCTACGCACCCTGGACACTGCAATCCCACAATAGTTCTTTGATACTAAAGGCTGCAATAACTGCCAATATTGCTATGGAACATTTAAGTGTTAAATCAAAATTATTTGAGTACTATATGCAACTTTATCTGGGAAATGGCATATTTAATACCTTTTTAGAAGAAAATTGCCTTTGTACATGCAAAATTTTTACCCATTACTCCATTATTGTATTTTTATTATTTGAATCGTTGGCGTGCCATAAGATTGTTCGCTTTCTCTGAAGAAGTGTCAAATCAGCCCAGCGCAGCATTTAGGAATAAAATGCAACAAAGAGTAAAACAAGGCTGAGTAGTAAAATGATGACAACACTGTAAGGGACGAAAGGCAACTCTATCGATATTGGAATTGAAATTGACTCCTACAACATAGTTTGATAAACATGATAAGATATGCTGCATATTCTTGCCCACTTCCAAACTAAAGTAATAAATAAATAAACAGTCCTGACAAAATATGTTGTGTTTCTCAACTTTATTTTCGTCTTGACCATCGTGGAACTGATATTTAAGTTTCAGTGGAAGTATTACGGCCACTGTGCTTCACCTTGTCATAAAGAGGAAAAAATTTGATGATTTTTTTTACTGTAACGGTTTTAAAACTTGAAAATATTATGTGTTTTAAAATTAGGAGTAATGTTGTGACTCCGTAAGAAATCTCCAACCCATAGGTTGGGAACCCATGCTCTGCACAGAAATATTTAACATATGATTTGCTATAATACTTGGTGGGCTTTCTACGACACAAAATGGGTAACAATTTCCAAAAAAGAAAATTACGGCATGCAATTGAGAACATTTTTCGTAAAAAAGTCTGAAATTTTTGTTTGAAGCGAAATTTTCATTTCACTATAATTTGCGGGAAACTTTTAGCATAATTAAATAGTAAATTAAACTTAACAAACAAAATGTTCATTTTAGCCAGGATCTCATATCAACCATGGCCATATTAAAAGAGTTCAACTGTATTTGATAATATTATGGCAAGTTTAAAATGTCTTGAAGTAAAATGTATCAAATAATGCACTAGACTGTTCACTAAGGTCATTGTTTAAATATGTTTATACACATAGTAAATCAATCGTTCAAAGAATGTTTATACCCATAAATTATCAAATATAAATTTTTGTAAATATTTTCATAAGTATTTTAAGTGTAAAGTGTTTTTGAGCAATCGATTACCAAGGAAAAGGGGAAGTTGTTAGAGAAATATGCAGGCTTTTTATTTTGTTTCTTGGTATTCCAGCATGTAAATAACAAACTAGTGAAATAACTCAATATTTGACACGTAGCATTACATGGGTACCCGCTGGGAAAAGATTTTACTGTATACTTCAACTCCAGCATTATCGTTGACATGTGATTCATACTACAAGTCTACAGGAATTGACTTAAGCCAGAAAAAAAATACTAATATTGACAATGTTTGACATCTCTAAATTGTTATTTTTCAGTTAAATAGAACTTTCATGCTCAAAAATATGTTTGAACTGTCTAGTAACTTGCTTAAATACGAAGGTAAGTACATACATGGTTATCGCCTCCCCAAAAGAAAAAATACAAATATTGATTTTATTCTATCGCTTGGCCAGCTTCATCAATATGGCTGCGCATGTAGTAAATTTTTTTCATTAAGCATGCATACACAAAGATTACTTACCATCCAACATTTTTTGCACGGGCATTCATCATGTAAGTCCAGAAAGTATAAGCACCTTTGGCATCAGGGTATAGATGTCTGAATGTATCTAAGAAACCTTCTTTAAGTAAGGTAGAAAACCCTTCTCTTTCTTCTTTTGTAAATCCAGCATTTTTTTTATTGGTCTTTGGATTGGCTAAATCTGAGTTAAAAAAATAATGAAAGAAAATGAATTATTTAAATAAAAAATAAAATAAGTAAATTTGAAAAAAAAAAAAAAATATCTTTTCAGCTTTGGGAGAATTACTTCCTTTAGTGCATGAGAAAACAACTGTAAATTTATTTAACAAATTCTTATGCAAAGTATGTCATTCAAAAATGAAAACTACATTTATCTGGATATTCATTTCCAATTAATCATTTTTATAAACATTTTACTGCACATATAGTGAGTGTGTGTGTGTGTGGGGGGGGGGGGGGGGGCACAGTAATGCGGTCTGTGAAAATGTGCAAACAAGTCCTTTTTCTTCCTTTGAAGTCTGTTTAAATTGAGCCCTGTTCATCCAACCAAATCTTTAGACAATATCTGATTTTAGAGATTCCACAAATATAGTGGATTGCCTCAAGTGACATGAATCCCAATCCTCTTGCTTAAACCAGGGTATTAAAAAAATCCTGATAAAAAAATTAATCAGATTTATTTGATTTAAATCAGTTTTTTTTATGTTAATCAAAATATTTGTCAAACCCAATAATTATAATTTGAAACTGACATTTTGAGAAAAATGTAAAATAGCAGTGCATTAAAAAAGTATATTTATATGTGTGCCAAAGATATAATAATAATAATAATAAATGCACAACTAAATAAATATGACATATTGCAGTAATTCCTACTATGTATTTGTAGTTAAACAAGGTAATCCAAAGTAGCAATGCAATTTTTTTTCCTTTTAAGCTTATATAATCAATTTGCGACAGCTCAAAGACTACCATCAAATTTTTTTTTTCAGATCCCAACCCCTTTAGCTTCAATGCCTTATTGATTATTCTTCATTTCTCAAAGTTTACTTCTTTTAACTCAACGTCTTTTCAAGGATGACTTTGAAATTTAAGCTAAAGAGAGGAAAAAAGAATGGAAAAAGTTTATCCTACAAGCAGCAAAGTTAAAAATTTTTGCACAATAAGCCAGAAAACTCTAAAAGTCAGAACATCTGTTGAGGCAGTGCAATAAGGAAGTAATAGTGAGGAAATAAGTAGCTTGTTTTTTTTTTTGGGGGGGGGGGGGGTAAGTTTGCACTTAGAAATGTTGCTGGACTATGCATCTGCCATCAAGGCATCTAGTAAACTATAACAGGCTTTGTGCCTTGATACAAAAGCTAGATTATTCACAGTTAAGAAGCATCTCTCTCTCTTCATTCTTTTGTTTAATCATTTGCTGCTAACTTTCTGAACACAGAGAAAGGAAGTATTTTTTATTAAAAATATCCAAGTGGAAGAAAATGTTGAATATAGAAGATAAAGACCGTTGTGTTTATACATGCGCAAAAGCTTACGAGTCGTAAAAAGATTAATTGTAACTTAAAATGGTGAATTATTTTAAAAAACATAAAATACAAATAAAAAGCGAGATTTATTTTGAGTGTTGTTTTTATTCAAATTGCACATTTTGTTATAAAAATTTACCTACCAACTTCTTCATGAGCAACATTCAGGTCACCACATAAAATAACAGGCTTCTTTTCATCCAACTTTTTTAAATAGGAACGAAAATCTTTATCCCATTCTGTTCTGTATTCCAATCGAATAAGACCTCTTCCAGCATTAGGAACATCTTTTTGAAAAACAAGAACTAATATTAATATATCTTTAAATAGTTTCACAATGATTTAAAAAGCTCTGTAGTACATTTTCAGTTCTCTACTTGAAGGAAAAAATGAAAATTTTACAGATAAATTTGAGGTTGATTCATTTTAACAAGTACTTTCTGCATTGAAAAATTCAGAAACATGTAAGAAAATAATCCAAGATTTTTTACGATTTAGATGCACCCATCATAATAAATACTGCATAACTTAAAAAAAAAAATTCCTATGAATTTAAATATTATAACTAAATAAATGGTAGTTTTATTGTTTTTAACTACAGAACTTTTTTTAAGATTTCCAAAAAAAAAAAAAAAAGAAAAGAAAAAAAAAAAAAAACACTCGCAGAAACCATTTAAAACAGTCCGAAAAATTTAAAGGCTTTTTTATTGGAGGTTTAAAGGGAAATTTAATATTTTAAAGGCTGTATACAACACATAATTGATAATTATAAATAAAATTTTAATAGATTTTTGTGTATGCAACATTTCCCCCCCCCCCAAATTGCTAAAACTTCTCAATACAAATAACATAAAATTTAAGTTACAACATAACAGCAAGAAAAAAAATGTAATTAATACCTGCATAATATAAAGAAAAAACTGGTTTCTGACAAAGAGTTCAATTCTTTATTTTACAAGCCACCAATGAAAAGAGTTAACCTTTTATGGTAAGAAATTTTTTTTCAATGCAATTAACAATTGATTCAATAACAATTTGATGAAGAATTAAAACCAAAATCACATATTTAAAAGCCAAAAACCAAGAGATTAATTCTTGACCGAATGCCATATTCGCGAATTTTTCACAATATCGATTACATGGACAGTATAGGAATGCAGTAAGGCTATAACAAATTAACTAAGAAAATATTATTTATTATTTTAATTCAAAATAAAAGCTATGAAAAAATCTTAATTGCAAAAACGAAGGCTTTACGAAAATTTGAGGTGGCAAAAACGAAAATCCTCTCTTATTTCCGACCTTATTAAACATCAAGTTGATTATATCCTTAAAGAAATCTTTGTGCATTGAATCTATGTATGTATTGTTAAAAAGAAATCAGTTCTGTTCAGAGCTGCCTGTCTATCTGAGCCGCTGCAACAGAGAAGCTCAGGAAAAGAAATGGGCGTCAATGTGAGCTAGCACCGTTTCCCTACTCGCTCTTCATCTAAAAAAAGCTGAAAGAAAAATGGACGTGAAAAAATATTTTTGCATATCGATTTTTATAGATTTTACTTGATTTTTTAAATTCATGGCGACATTCGGCGGTTGAACGAAAAAATATTGTTTTGCATAAGATGAAAAGGGTACTTCTTAAAAACATGGATGAAAAATAAGCACTTTTAAAAGCTTTTAAAATCAAATACAAAACAAGCACTATGAAGCCCTGTTAAAAACCGCTACGAACCCTGATAAAGCCCACAACTTGATAGTCATAATTGGGAATAATTATAATAGAAATAAATGTTTGAACTTTAAAGTAAAATGTCAAATTCAATAAGTTTTGCAGATGAGCACAACACAAATATCAGTAAATGATACTTATGAAGAATATTTTAGTGAGTATTCAAAAATTGGAATGATATCCATCTTGGTTGTAAAAATTAATATAATGCACTTGAAAAAATTTTAAGTCTTAATGTCACATGAACATTCTGGCATGCCGTTACGTACTACGTTACAGCAGTCATATGTGATAGTTATACAAACGGATTTCAAGTTTTTCTTGTTCTATTTTTCTACCTTGGAAAAAAAGCAAAATCTCACTCATGTTGAGCTTACTAACATGTTGTTGTCTTACTAACAGAAAAATAACTTTTATAATGAAATTAAGCGCATTAGCGGTGCCTGCACGTGCTAAGCATTTAAAAAATGTCACCTGCGGCACCACTTTTGCAAAAGAGTAGAAAAAAACTTTCCCGTTGTCTGTAAATCATTGTCTGCCTATAATTAAGTGATATTGTAACATACTTTACAAACATATGTACAATTTTGTTAGTAAGTTCTCATTTTAGTGCATCGGCATTCCCCACATTATTGTCCGGTAAAGACTTTCACTTTAATTATTCTCAGTCACACTAGTGCTCTAAGAAGTGTTTTAAATATACCTTCCCCTCAGTTAAGGCATACCTAAAAACCATGTCTCAGGACATGCTTCGCGCATTTAAATCCTTCCTGTCATTTTAAATGGCACACTTGGAGATAAAAATATCTCCGGTTGGCAGATCCAGTGTTGCCAAACCAGAAAAACTATTTTTAGAATATGCGGCTAGCATGGAGGGAAGGCCGTTTTAACGTTTATGTTAATTGAGTTGAAGTTGAAGTAACTTTTTAGGACTTCACGATTGCATAAGTCGAGCTGACAAGATATAAAAAGGGGAAGCGTATGCTTGCTTGGTTCCTCTCGGTTAGAGATCAGCTCTCGTGTTGTATTCCTCTCCTCGTGTGAAGTCTGACATTCTGACTCGGGTGCGGCTTCCCTCCAGGCCTGAAACGTGCTGGTTTTTGGCAGTTGACTGCGCATTGGGAAATGAGGGTTGCTGTTTAATAGTTGATGTTTTTTTATGCAAGAGTTGAGGAAGATAAATAGAAATTTTTTAAATGTTTCTAGTTTTTATTTTTAAGGGGTTTTAGATCATTCAGCGTTGACTGTTGATTTTTTAAAAAAGAATTTGGAAATTCATCATTAAGCTTTATCCCGATGTATAACTGCCGATGACTTTGAATATTGCATATTGCGTCAATAGCTAAATCATTCAATGAGGTCATTCAACAGCCAAATGACTTGGTTCTTCCCCTCCTGATATTCTACTGATGTAAAGGATTTTTTTGATGACGGTGGGTTGAGCCTGGCCAACTGATTGACAGAGTGGTGAGTCAACGGACACATGCCAAAGGATCCATTGCTACCGTCGGACTTGTATTCTTAAAGGACATTACGATCTCTGAAAATGATTGATCTGTTATGAATTTAGTAACGGTCAGCTGAAAGACTAATATTGAGTTGGGTTCCAATTTTCCGGATATCCTGGTGGTAATATATTTTAATTGTTGTTGAATCTGCTGTTTCAAAATAAATCCTTTTGCTTAATTGTTGAACTGTTTCATATTTTCTCTCCATCTGACATCATCACAGCAAACTCATGTTGGGTTTAATTTAGTCTTGAATTTTTAATGTTAACTCTAAATTTAATATTGATATTTTTCCGCCCAACAGTTATTTGGCATCAAGAAGGAACCGTATGTTTTTTCCTTGGCGATAATTATTTATTTCATTGCAAGATTGCAACCTATTGATGATTTGAGGAAAAGGTTAACTCGAATATATAAGTACTTAATAGAGATGTAACGAATAGTGATTTGGCCGAATAGCCGAATACCGAATATTCAGCCTTATCTCCCAGGTCGAAGCCGAATATTCGGCCAGTTCGTTTAGGCCGAATACCGAATATTCGGCAAATGTCTTAGGCCGAATACCGAATATTCGGCGGCCGAATATTAAAATTTCTAGAAAATCGTCGCAATAGAAAGTATTTGCCTAATTTAAAAGTATTCACCAAGTCAAACACCAATTTCACACATTAATCTATGATGTATGATTTAATTACGTTTGTTTAGAATCTCAACTATCTAAAGATAAAAATAATTTAACTTTGTGCAAGTAAACAATAATAATAAAATTACACGTTAATTTAAAGCACAAATGAGCAATAAAATGCAGACATATGTTTCGGGATTGCATGGAATCCCTTTTTCAATGCGACAAGGAGCTTCTAGATGCAAAACATCCAAATGAAGCAGACAGAACAACAAAAACAAAGCTTATATAGCCTAAGAATTATCTGTAAACCAATGAGAATAAAGGCAGCGTGAAGTGGAAGTAGAAGTAGCAGGAAGACACCAATAAGAGAGCAACAAACGAATCCAGTTGAAAGTACAGGAAGTAAAAAGGAATATCAATAAAAATAAAGCAAAAAAGACGACAACATGCATAAAAATTGCAAAAATAATAAAATAAAATACAAAGAATAAAATTGAAATAAAAATAAGTACAGAAACCAAAACAAAATGCAAAACAAAGTACACATGTAAAGGAGGGGGAGGGGAGGGAGGGGAGGAAGGAGAAAAATAGACACAAAAAAGGAAAACAACAAGAAAACCTAGAAAGAACAACAAATTAAAGAAATTTATGCCAGACCTGTGAAAAATAAGGAGTTGAGGAAGAATCATTAACCAAATTAGAACTATTCCTGTTAATATGATAAGCTTCCCAAAAGTCAAGCTCTAAAGGGGAAGAACATTTTTGAATAATTTTACCAGAATTGAAATCAAAAGAGTGGTTGGAATTCCAACAATGTTGAGCAATGCTAGACTTATTTAACTCTTGCTTTCGTACATAACCTTTATGCTCATTTAAGCGAATTTTCAGAGCACGTTTTGTCTGCCCAATGTAAGAAAGGCCGCAACGGCAACTAATTTGGTAAATACCCCAAGTGTTAAGTTGATCGACAGGATCCTTAAGAGAAGAGAAGGAAAGTTTGTTACTAGGAGCAAAAACGACTTGAAATTGAAACCTTTTTAGGATTTTAGCAATACGGAAACTGACAGAATGAAAGAATGGTAACACAACCAAATTCTTTCTAGAAACCACATTATTGGGACTAGAAGTTTTCTTAGAAAGTTTGTTATGAATAGAATCAATCTAAGAGTGAGAAAATCCTCTATCAACAGCTACAGCTTTCAGATAGTTGAGTTCAATCTTGAGAAGCTCAGGAGAAGAGCAAATATTAATAGCACGATGGACCAGAGCATTAAAAGCCGAATATTTTTGGTTGGGAGGATGAGACGACAGTCTGTGAGGAGGTAAAGAAACAGCAAAAGGTTTACGATAGACAGAAGTAGTGAAACCAGACTCACTCTTAGAAATAAAGACATCAAGAAACCCGAGGCTACTATTAAGTTCTTTCTCACAAGAAAACTGGATATTAGGATCAATGGAGTTCATAATAGAAAGAGCATCATCAATACCTAACAAGTTACTGTCCGTTAGGACAAAACAATCATCCACATAACGAACATAAAATTGAAATTGCAATTTCTGGAACAGTTTTTCCTCAAAATAATGCATATAGAAATCACTTAAAATAGGACTAAGAGGACTTCCCATAGCCAGGCCATCTACCATAGCATAGAATTTACCATTAAATACAAAAGTGCTCTGTTGCAAGCACACACGAGTAAGGAAAACTAATTCCTCAATTTCCACAGAAGTAAAATGGAATTCAGAAAGCCTTTTCCTGAGGCAAGTCAAAGCGCCATCAACAGGAACATTAGTAAACAAAGAATTAACATCAAAAGAGGCCATAACTGAATTATTCGGAACGAAGTTATGAAGTTTCTTAACAAAATCGGTGGAATTTTTAACAGTGAAAACATTCTGACTTCTAAGTGGAGAAAACACAGAAACTAAATACTTGGAAAGTTTATATGAAGCAGTGCCAATATTGGAAACAATTGGTCTGAAAGGAATACCTGCCTTGTGTACCTTTGGTAAAGCATAAAAACGTGCACAATTAGCAACAGAAGGAATCACAGACCGTTTAGCAATCAAAGGAATAGAATGAACAGACTTAACAGCAGAAGAAATAGCTTTTAACTCTTTGTCACTAGGATCTTTATATATTTCAGAATAAGGACCAGAAGCAATTAAGTCATCAGTTTTTTCAACATAAGATGATTTATTAAGAACAACAATCTGACCACCCTTGTCTGCTTTGGTAATGACCAAATCAGAATTGGAAACTAAATTATTGACACATCGTTTCACAGAATGGGTAAAACCAGTATTAGGAACTTTTGAATTGAAATCAACATTGGAAGCAATAAGATGCCGAACCGACTCTTTTTGAGTGGAAGTTAAGGCACTAAATTTGAAAGCTTTTTCAACCGGAGCAATAAGTTCAGAAAAAGAAGGCTTTTTAGCCAAAGCAAAATTGTTATTACATTTCAGAGCATTGATTTCATTACTATTCAAAGGAAATTTCGAAAGATTTACAACCGTGTTCCTATTAACAAGAGGCAAATCAGCCGGAACAGGAACATTTGAATCGTTACACAACTTAGTAAATTTCTTATTTAAAGTGATTTTGTGACTGTCGGATGAACGAAGAGCTCTTGCCCATGACATTCTATCAATAGACTCAAAATCAAAATTAGAATTAGATACAGAAAGATGTAAATCATAAAGTTCACGTTCTATGAACGAAAGTTTTTTCCTAGTTTCTTGGATAGAAGCTCTAAGTAACGCTAATTTAGAACGAAAAATTACCTTATCAACCCTAACAGAACGCGGTAAATTACACTTCAAGGTGATAAACTTAGGAATAACTTTCTTGCGCCTGCAAGACTGGAGAAATTTTAAATGGTTCAAAAACCGAACCTTTTTAATCCGTAGATTACAAAATCTGTTAACCTGAGACATAACCAGAATCAAAACAACCAAAACATAAGGGGAAAACAATAGCTAAACCATTCAATAAATAAAAATAAACAGAAAGAACAAAATTCAAAAACAAGTGCGAAACATACACAACGTAACAATATGCGGAATGAATGTCAGAAAACAAAAAAGCGAAAACAAAAAAGCAAAAACAAACACAGTCCAGAAAGGCAATGAAGAAAAGAACAAAAAACAAACACTCACCAAGCAGCGAACAGATGGAAGAACAAAAACAAAAGAAAGAAGAACAAAATTCAGGCACGTTAAGCCTAACGGATAAAAATAATTTAACTTTGTGCAAGTAAACAATAATAATAAAATTACACGTTAATTTAAAGCACAAATGAGCAATAAAATGCAGACATATGTTTCGGGATTGCATGGAATCCCTTTTTCAATGCGACAAGGAGCTTCTAGATGCAAAACATCCAAATGAAGCAGACAGAACAACAAAAACAAAGCTTATATAGCCAAAGAATTATCTGTAAACCAATGAGAATAAAGGCAGCGTGAAGTGGAAGTAGAAGTAGCAGGAAGACACCAATAAGAGAGCAACAAACGAATCCAGTTGAAAGTACAGGAAGTAAAAAGGAATATCAATAAAAATAAAGCAAAAAAGACGACAACATGCATAAAAATTGCAAAAATAATAAAATGAAATACAAAGAATAAAATTGAAATAAAAATAAGTACAGAAACCAAAACAAAATGCAAAACAAAGTACACATGTAAAGGAGGGGGAGGGGAGGGAGGGGAGGAAGGAGAAAAATAGACACAAAAAAGGAAAACAACAAGAAAACCTAGAAAGAACAACAAATTAAAGAAATTTATGCCAGACCTGTGAAAAATAAGGAGTTGAGGAAGAATCATTAACCAAATTAGAACTATTCCTGTTAATATGATAAGCTTCCCAAAAGTCAAGCTCTAAAGGGGAAGAACATTTTTGAATAATTTTACCAGAATTGAAATCAAAAGAGTGGTTGGAATTCCAACAATGTTGAGCAATGCTAGACTTATTTAACTCTTGCTTTCGTACATAACCTTTATGCTCATTTAAGCGAATTTTCAGAGCACGTTTTGTCTGCCCAATGTAAGAAAGGCCGCAACGGCAACTAATTTGGTAAATACCCCAAGTGTTAAGTTGATCGACAGGATCCTTAAGAGAAGAGAAGGAAAGTTTGTTACTAGGAGCAAAAACGACTTGAAATTGAAACCTTTTTAGGATTTTAGCAATACGGAAACTGACAGAATGAAAGAATGGTAACACAACCAAATTCTTTCTAGAAACCACATTATTGGGACCAGAAGTTTTCTTAGAAAGTTTGTTATGAATAGAATCAATTAAAGAGTGAGAAAATCCTCTATCAACAGCTACAGCTTTCAGATAGTTGAGTTCAATCTTGAGAAGCTCAGGAGAAGAGCAAATATTAATAGCACGATGGACCAGAGCATTAAAAGCCGAATATTTTTGGTTGGGAGGATGAGACGACAGTCTGTGAGGAGGTAAAGAAACAGCAAAAGGTTTACGATAGACAGAAGTAGTGAAACCAGACTCACTCTTAGAAATAAAGACATCAAGAAACCCGAGGCTACTATTAAGTTCTTTCTCACAAGAAAACTGGATATTAGGATCAATGGAGTTCATAATAGAAAGAGCATCATCAATACCTAACAAGTTACTGTCCGTTAGGACAAAACCAACTTAACTTCCACTCAAAAAGAGTCGGTTCGGCATCTTATTGCTTCCAATGTTGATTTCAATTCAAAAGTTCCTAATACTGGTTTTACCCATTCTGTGAAACGATGTGTCAATAATTTAGTTTCCAATTCTGATTTGGTCATTACCAAAGCAGACAAGGGTGATCAGATTGTTGTTCTTAATAAATCATCTTATGTTGAAAAAACTGATGACTTAATTGCTTCTGGTCCTTATTCTGAAATATATAAAGATCCTAGTGACAAAGAGTTAAACGCTATTTCTTCTGCTGTTAAGTCTGTTCATTCTATTCCTTTGATTGCTAAACGGTCTGTGATTCCTTCTGTTGCTAATTGTGCACGTTTTTATGCTTTACCAAAGGTACACAAGGCAGGTATTCCTTTCAGACCAATTGTTTCCAATATTGGCACTGCTTCATATAAACTTTCCAAGTATTTAGTTTCTGTGTTTTCTCCACTTAGAAGTCAGAATGTTTTCACTGTTAAAAATTCCACCGATTTTGTTAAGAAACTTCATAACTTCGTTCCGAATAATTCAGTTATGGCCTCTTTTGATGTTAATTCTTTGTTTACTAATGTTCCTGTTGATGGCGCTTTGACTTGCCTCAGGAAAAGGCTTTCTGAATTCCATTTTACTTCTGTGGAAATTGAGGAATTAGTTTTCCTTACTCGTGTGTGCTTGCAACAGAGCACTTTTGTATTTAATGGTAAATTCTATGCTATGGTAGATGGCCTGGCTATGGGAAGTCCTCTTAGTCCTATTTTAAGTGATTTCTATATGCATTATTTTGAGGAAAAACTGTTCCAGAAATTGCAATTTCAATTTTATGTTCGTTATGTGGATGATTGTTTTGTCCTAACGGACAGTAACTTGTTAGGTATTGATGATGCTCTTTCTATTATGAACTCCATTGATCCTAATATCCAGTTTTCTTGTGAGAAAGAACTTAATAGTAGCCTCGGGTTTCTTGATGTCTTTATTTCTAAGAGTGAGTCTGGTTTCACTACTTCTGTCTATCGTAAACCTTTTGCTGTTTCTTTACCTCCTCACAGACTGTCGTCTCATCCTCCCAACCAAAAATATTCGGCTTTTAATGCTCTGGTCCATCGTGCTATTAATATTTGCTCTTCTCCTGAGCTTCTCAAGATTGAACTCAACTATCTGAAAGCTGTAGCTGTTGATAGAGGATTTTCTCACTCTTTAATTGATTCTATTCATAACAAACTTTCTAAGAAAACTTCTGGTCCCAATAATGTGGTTTCTAGAAAGAATTTGGTTGTGTTACCATTCTTTCATTCTGTCAGTTTCCGTATTGCTAAAATCCTAAAAAGGTTTCAATTTCAAGTCGTTTTTGCTCCTAGTAACAAACTTTCCTTCTCTTCTCTTAAGGATCCTGTCGATCAACTTAACACTTGGGGTATTTACCAAATTAGTTGCCGTTGCGGCCTTTCTTACATTGGGCAGACAAAACGTGCTCTGAAAATTCGCTTAAATGAGCATAAAGGTTATGTACGAAAGCAAGAGTTAAATAAGTCTAGCATTGCTCAACATTGTTGGAATTCCAACCACTCTTTTGATTTCAATTCTGGTAAAATTATTCAAAAATGTTCTTCCCCTTTAGAGCTTGACTTTTGGGAAGCTTATCATATTAACAGGAATAGTTCTAATTTGGTTAATGATTCTTCCTCAACTCCTTATTTTTCACAGGTCTGGCATAAATTTCTTTAATTTGTTGTTCTTTCTAGGTTTTCTTGTTGTTTTCCTTTTTTGTGTCTATTTTTCTCCTTCCTCCCCTCCCTCCCCTCCCCCTCCTTTACATGTGTACTTTGTTTTGCATTTTGTTTTGGTTTCTGTACTTATTTTTATTTCAATTTTATTCTTTGTATTTTATTTTATTATTTTTGCAATTTTTATGCATGTTGTCGTCTTTTTTGCTTTATTTTTATTGATATTCCTTTTTACTTCCTGTACTTTCAACTGGATTCGTTTGTTGCTCTCTTATTGGTGTCTTCCTGCTACTTCTACTTCCACTTCACGCTGCCTTTATTCTCATTGGTTTACAGATAATTCTTAGGCTATATAAGCTTTGTTTTTGTTGTTCTGTCTGCTTCATTTGGATGTTTTGCATCTAGAAGCTCCTTGTCGCATTGAAAAAGGGATTCCATGCAATCCCGAAACATATGTCTGCATTTTATTGCTCATTTGTGCTTTAAATTAACGTGTAATTTTATTATTATTATCTAAAGATAATTCATTTTCTGTATTGTTTTGAATGCAATAAAACTGAGAATATAACCCACAAGTGGAATAGAAATGACAGGTTTTAATGTAATCATTAGCATTATTTTACTAATTATTTAATTCAAATTAAGGAAATACTGTTGAACTAGTGAACTTTTACCTTGCTCAAAATAGTTTTATGAAGATATTTTAAATGTTATAAAATTTAATATTTTTATTTTATGTTAGTTTTTTTTTTTTTTTTACATACCTATTTTAAAAAATCTATTAAAACTTATTGATTTTAAATGGAATAAATTTTTATTTTCAAAAACCGCAACAACTTACGCTATCTTGATAGTCATGAAAAATTCTAGGCTTTTCACATTTCTCTTTTACCCAATATTCACAACAAATCAGTCTACCGAACGAAGTCTGACTTCCACTTTGTTAATAGTAATAAAAAATAAAAGTTTCATATTCTCCATCCTAATTAACTATTGTGTGCTTTAGTAAAATACAATATTATAACCTTAAAATATGTTTTAGCTCTGTAAAAAAAATTATGGAATGTTAAGTATTTTCTTCATATTTTTGCTCAGTCAAACCTGTAAACAATGTTTGAAAAAAGTAGTTTTTCCTAAATTATTTTTATTTATTAAAACTTTATAATGATTATGTTCTTTCGAAATAACTATAATTCAATTTTAGAAGTTTAAAATCTACTAATTTTTTCATTTTTTTTTTTCATTTCTACCGTAGCATAACTATTCGGCCGAATAATCCATCAATATTCGGCCAGGCCGAATTTGATATTACAGGGTATTCGGCCAGACCGAATATTCGGCTAGGTCATGAAATAACTATTCGACCAGGCCGAATATTCGACCAAAGGGCCGAATACCGAACAGTGGTCGAATACTCGTTACATCCCCTAGTACTTAATCATAATTTTTCTGCTGAAAATTGAACCGATGTCTCGCTAATTTGAAAAATAAGTTTAATAATGAAATGAAGCTGTGCAATTCACACAGGGTTGATGAAACTGCTAATAAAATAATTTGGGTCAAGGAAAGCCATAAGAAATCAAACTGAAAAACTTATACCTCACGTTCTTATTGACTTAGAAACTTTGAACAAATTCCATCTTGTGCAAAAAAATCAGCATTTTGATTAATATATTATAGTAATATGTGGAAGATTTCTTTCATCCCATATTGGGAAATTTATGTGAAAATCAGCATAAAATTGGAATAAAAAAAGAACTATCTGTCAGCAGGGTTCGCTGATTTAAATCAGCTTGATTTAAATCGAGATTTAAATCAAGTGATTTTTTTAAAAAAAATCTAGATTTAAATCAAGGGATTTTTTTTCAAAAAAAAAATTATTGATTTTATAATGTTAAAAAGTATTGTAAAAATGAAATATGTTGCAATTACAACCAAACAAAACTTCCTAGGTCCATCGGTCTGAGTGCATAACATATTTCATAAGGTTAGAATTAATTACTATTTTTTAATTTTACAATATTCTTCAAGCATCTAAACAGCAAAGCATAATTCATTCAATCATTCAAATTACAATTCAAAATAATCATGAACCATTCTGTGTTTTTTATCTTAAAAATAGTATTTTAGATCAATTAATAAATGCCACACAATAAATAATTCAGAATGATAGTGTTTAAAACAACAATTGTTAGAATATAGAATATGTATCCTTAAAGTTTCATCCATGTACCCTAATAGCTTAAGTTTTTTTTCCTTCTAAAATATTTTTTATCACAGTAGTTTTCAATAAAGATATTTGATTAAAACAAAAAGTTTCAGTTTTTAGTAATGGTGTGAGCATATGATTTTACTAAATGGGTAAAAATATTTCAGGCTTTTTCACTTATAAAATAGAAAAATGATTAAAGTACACTCAATGTAAAAATTAAGTACACACAATTGTTACTTTTTTTCAGCTTTCAACAGTAACAGAATTCAGATTAAATTTGCTCATTTTCTCTGTATTTATGAGTGTACTATTATTCCTGGTAGGGATAATTTTCATTTGAGTCATGCATTTGTATTAAAATTTGTTTGTCATTATTATTATTATTAAATATTTATTGCTGTGAAAGTAACTTAAAATGTGTTTTTGCATATTGATTAAGATGCCATCTTGTTTCTATGAATGTAACGTAATAAATATCCAAAATATTTAAGGTCTTTTTTTAAAAAAAAAATCGGATTTAAATGTTAAAAAAACCCGATTTTTAAAATATTTTTTTTTTTAAATCAAAAAAAATCATGAGCCCTGCCTGTCAGATGTTTTTCTAATGTGTCTATAAACCTGCTCTGTGCTAATAGAGACAAACCGACACTTTCAGCGAAATCCGAAGGGTAGTTTTAGAGATTAGTTATGTCGTATACAGCAAGGTCCTCTTTTATGCATATAGATGACAATATAAAACATGCTAACTGTTTAGTTTTACAACAAAAAAGTTATCCAACTACTAAAAAATTTCAAAGTGTCCCCTCCACAATGCAATGCTAATTTTTCTTTCATTTTTTTCGCAAATGAAATTTATTTCATTCAGGAGCATTTTTTTGCTACAATGAAGTAGAATAGTGACATTTTACTGTAAAAAAATCATTTCAATACTTTATCATAAAGGGGAGAAATATGAATATAAAAAGGAAATTTTATTTTAAAATTGGGCTATTCTGCTGTTCCATCTGCAATGCATTTTTAGTATTTTTTTGCACTCTTTCATTAAATCCTCGATTCAAATTTCATGTGGGTATGTTTTTAGCCTTGCTTACGCACTTGTTAAAAAATCTGTACATAAAAAAAGATTAATAATTTGAAGCATTGAACTGAAATGTCCCCTCCACAAAGAAATATCATATGATTTGGCCCATATACAGTTTGCCTCTGTTTGGAGAAAATCTGCACGCACAAAGCACAAGAAAACAACTTTACACCTTGATTTACTTATACATGGTTAATAAAACTAATTATTATCAGCCACATTGCCTCTACTTTTTAAATATTAATTATTTTCCATCAAACAAAAAAAATCTTAAAATTAAACAGTACTTGAAGACATCTTTAGAAAACATATCTAAAATTTAAAAAATTCTTCTCAACATTAGAAATATTTGCAAGAGAATGTTTCATTATATAGCTCCCCTAAAGTTTGTTGCTGGCCTTTAGTCAACTTTTTCCTGGCGATGGGAGATTTCTAATAACAAGAATGGATATGAAAGTTGAAAAGGCTGCATATAGTTTAACATGTTCATGCGGGGCCGATTTTCATGTTTTTCGCTGTGAGGGAGGGCTCGAATTCATGCTGTGCTTTATCTGGCAGCGCCCGCTGAGACAGTCTATAGTGTGGGCCACCGATGGTGCGCGCCGCTCGAGACAGTCCAGTGCGGGCCACTGGTGCTATGCGGCGCCCAATGAGACAGTCTAGTGCGGGCCACTGGTGGTACACGCCGGCATGAATGTGTTAAAAAGGCAATAGGATTATGCTATGTTAAAATAAATCTACAGTCATTGGTGAAAGGTTGAACTATGTCTACGATTGGGAGAACATTTCTGCTTAAGAAATTGTCCTACAAATCATGCAAAAAGGCAGCCCTAACATTTTTCATAAAATATTCATAGAAAAGCGTATTATTGGGAAATAATTCATATTTTTATTGCATTATTTTCAGCTACACCTAGTGTATCATCACGAAATCTTTACCTCTTTAAAAGGTTCTCACAAAATACAGGTAAAATTTTAAAATGTTTGAAAATTTTTTATAAGAATAATAATCAACTTACAGGCAGCAACAACAAAGAATTTTTCATATTCAGCAGTAATGACTCTGCCCTCATTATCATGCAGATCAACACCTGTAAATTAAAGCTAAATTGAAAAGCTTTGTTTTGAAACTTTTCTGAAAATTGAATAGCTGCTTAAAAGCATATTATTGTCAAGGAAGACAGTTTGCATACTACAAATGTTTAGGACCTACTTTAGTTTCTTAAATAATTCTGTGTTGAAAGGAATAATTTCATTAATTTTTGTTTGAGAAATATTACTTATGGACAAAATGGACATTGTTTAAAATTCTTTTTTAGGTAAGTTATTAATAAAATATTTTTTAAATCTAGCATTTAAAAAAATAAAATTACTCAAAACATTAAGATTGTATTACTAAAAAGCTCCAATAGCTGATTTCCACAATTGTAGTCGGGGTTAATCCAGTCTTTTTAACAGGGTCCGTTTTGTGAATTTGAAAAATATTTTCCTGAAAATTCAAAATTTAAACATAGTGATAAAAACTTTTATTATTTGTTGCCGCTTATTTAATAAATGATTCTGTAAAAAGTACGATTTGGTAGTTCGGAATTTTGTGAAAAGTCTTTTTTGATTGATTGCAATATTGTGAAAAGTCAGTTTTGGTTATTTGAGAAGCAATACGGATCAGGGTTCGTTGATTTAAATCATGATTTATCTAGTGAAATGAGTTTTTAAAAAAATCATTGATTTAAATCAAGTGATTTTTCCCCCCAAAAAATCACTAATTTTACAATGTTAGAAAGTGTTGTAAAAATGAAATACAGTAAAACCTCGGTAGTTCGTTTTTCACAGGACTCGACCAAAAAAACGAACAAAGTGGGAAAAACGAAGTAAACGGGATGAGTATTTTTTCTGAAAAATTATTAAACATTTTTTATCTTAGATAAAGTAGAGCTTCATCCCTGATACGTGACGAAAAATTTGTGACGTTCTGATACAGCATGATAAACAGCTCTGTACAACGTCAATAAGCCTCAACTTAGGGACATTTTTAGAGATACAGGGGCTGTAAAAACGGAACGACTTAACTGTAGAAACAATCAATATCGTATGAACAATAAAAGCATATAAGTCGTGTTCAGTATGAGTAGTGAAAAAAAAAATTAAGTCATAAAAATTAAGCATTGTAATTGTGCTTTGATAAATTTAGTACAAATAAATAACAGCCTTACCGGTAATTTATTTGAAGAAATCTGTAATACACGATTGCTTGAATTTTTCTTATGGATCATGTACATGGCATTTTCGATGGCAAAATTTTTTTAAAGCGAATCTTCCTGTGATTCGTTACATAAAAAGTATTTCTTTACTGTTTCTAATCCATTTAACGCTTCTTGAAAGGATGGCACCGATACTTCATCTTCATTCTTGCCTGATTCATCCTCATCGTCATCACTATCTTCCCTTTCGTCATCCTGCAAGTAGTTGGAGATGTCTGGTATTGTTTCCGGTTCTGTCGTAAGCACATACACATCACAATCAACATATTCAGGAAATTTGATATTCAGTGTAGCAATTTCGTCTATCACATTATCTATAGGCTCAGTTGCAGATTGTTCTATTTAAATCCAGCATTACATAAAAGCATTTTTTAAGCACACATTGGTGACACTATTCCAAGAGGACAGAATGATTTCCATAGCTTCAAGAACATTGATTTTATAATTCGATGCATCCTCAAACTTATCGCTTCCAAGCATATTTAGCGCCTTCCGTATGAGCTGAGTTCTGTAGGCAAACTTGAAAGAATGTATCACACCGAGGTCCAGCGGCTGCAGCATGCTTGTGCATTGTGGAGGGAAAAACTCGATACGAATATTCTTTAAATTTGGCTTTGGAGAAGTATGGGCCGTGCACTGATCCAGAAACAGAATAATTTTTCTTCTTTGACGTCTCATGGCTTTGTTAAGGTCATAAAGATAGTTTTCGAACAAACTACCCGTCATCCAGGATTTTCTGTTATGCGCATATTTAGTGGGAAAGCTTTTTATGTTCTTAAAGCAACGAGGCTTTCTTGATTTACCAATTACAAAAGGCTCTAACTTCTCACTACCGTCTGCGTTAGCGCATAAAAGAACAGTCAATCGACATTTTGAGAGCTTTCCGCCATGGCATTTTTCCTCTTTCACTACATATCCGCTGCTTGGCATAAGGTTGTAGAATAACCGTCTCATCAGCATTAAAAATGTCCTTCAAAGAATATTCTTTGATGATTTCGGGAAGTTTCCTCGTCATCCATTCTTCGACAGTATCAAGATTCACTGCATCAGACTCTCCATGGAAAGTTCGGTAAACTAGGTTGTTCCTCTTTTTGAACCGATCAATCCAACTGTTAGATGCTGAAAATTCAATGTTCATTTTTTTGGCGATTTCCTTTGCCTTTTCTTTCAACAGCACTCCATTAACGGGAATTTTGGCTGTTCTCGTATCGTTATACCATTGTAATAGCACATTTTCTATGTCTTGATAAGGCGATGTCTTCAATGTTTTTCGTTTTTTGTAAGATTTTCCAAGATCGTCACATGATTTTTCAATTGAGTCTCTATTTTTTAAGATGTACTGAAGCGTAGTCACCGGAATTTGAAATTTCTCTGATAATTCTATTCTGCTTCCATGAAAACGATCCTTTAAAATCGTCAATTTTTCGCTGAGAGTCAAAAATTTTCGTTTTGTACCGCTGGTTGAAGCCGCAACTTTGAAAACTCAATTCAGTGATAAGTCAAGCTTTTGTGAGCCAAGCTAGCAGGGAAAAGTAATGGTCACGCGACACCAGCAGGGACACCCACTTGGTTTTCCAGTGCAAAACCGGAATAAACCAGAATAAACCCACCGCTCAGCAGGAATGCTTAGCCCCTTTTTCTCCCTTGACCCTGAATTCAATGCTATTCAATGCTTGAATTCAACCGGTAATAGAGGGAAAATAATCTGTTTTCTCAATTTTTTTATTTCTTTCTCCTTATTCTGGAAGGCTTTAAGATAACAAAATGCACAAAATTGGAAGTATTGGTTCGGTTTCGTAACGAACTATGTGGGAAAAAAAGAAATTGATGGTGAGAAATATGCGGGATATTTTAACATTGTAGTAATAGGGAGCTTGAAGGGACCAAGGTTGAAATGCGAAATATGCGGGAAATACGAAGTAAGCGGGGACGAACGACCGAGGTTTGACTGTATGTTGCAATTACAACCACTGTTTCAATTAAAACTTCGTAGGTCCATCTGTCTGTGTGCATAACATATTTCATAAGTTTAGAACTAATAACTATTTTTTTTAAATTTACAATATTACTCTTATTCTTCAAGCATCTTAACAGCAAAGCATAATTCATTCAATCATTCAAATTAGAATTTATAATAATCATGAACCATTCTGTATTTTTTTTTAAAATAGTATTTTAGATCAATTTAATAAATGCCACACAATAAAAAATTCAGAATAATAGTGCTTAAAATAACAATTGTTAGAATTTAGAATATCTATCCTTAAAGTTTCATCCACGTCCCCTAATAGCTTAAGGTTTTTTTCCTTCTAAAATACTTTTTTATCATAGAAGTTTTCAATAAAAATATTTGATTAAAAAAAGAAAAGTTTCAGTGTTTAGTAATGGTGTGTGAGCATATGATTTTACTAAATGGGTAAAAATATGTCAGGCTTTTTCATTTATAAAATAGAAAAATGATTAAAGTACACTCGATGTAAAAATTAAGTACACACAATTGTTTCTTTTTTTCAGCTTTCAACAGCAAAATAATTCAGATTAAATTTGTTCATTTTCTCTGTACTTATGAACGTAGTATTATTCCTGGTAGGGTTAAGTTTGATTTGAGTCGTGCATTTGTATTAAAATTTGTTTAACATTATTTTATTAAAAAATATTTATTGCTATGAAAATAGCTTAAAGTGTGTTTTTGCACATTGATTAACATGCCACAGTTTCTCTGAATGTAACATAATAAATATCGAAAATGTTTAAGGTCTTTTTTTAAAATATATAAAAAATCCAATTTAAATTTTTAAAAAAATAGGATTTTTTTTTTAAATTTTAAAAATCACAAACCCTGATGCAAACTGAAGTGTTGCAAATTTTTGGCATCTAAAATTTTTATTCACACAATGGTGATGATTGTTTAATCATTTAATTCCTGTTATAGATACAGAAACTTTGTGCAGTTCAATATGTAGGTTAGTTGTAAATATGTATATGGATTAATCAAAATTAAGTTATTATTCCTCCATATTCAAAATACATTTTAGAAAAAGCATACTAATTAAAGAAATGAAATAATAATTAATGGTATGTTTTTGAAAAATATTGAAATAAAAATACATTATAATGTAAAAGAGCAGAATTTAATAGTTCAATTTCACTTACAACTATTTTGTATTTGACAATTGAGTTGTGCACACTCAAATTGCCTTTTTATATTTTTTTAAGATTGGAATCTGGGAAATTTGAAAAACCGATACCATGCCAGCGGAATTTCATTATTGAGTATATCTTATATCTTTAATTTGGGATGCCATGAATATATGGTGTTGGCGTGGTCAAGTATAAAATATCCTAATTTTCTGCTCATCCCAAAGTAGAAAGAAACAAAACAAAAAGTTATTATTCATAAAAAAAATTCTAAGATTAATAAATTAAATTTTTTTCGGAAAACCTACAATTTCTTTTTTAAATTTTCGAATCAGAATCACCCATGGAGGTTACTTACTATATTGCTGACTTCATTGTGATTTTTTACAAAAATAAAATAGGAAAGTTATATAAGATTTTACGCTCCAAAATTGCATTGCTTTTTTTCGTATTTTTTCTGTACAAAACAGCAACAACCTGTAAAAATGACAATACTTCAAAAAATGAATCAAATTTCACCAAAAAATTGCAAACTAAGTAACTACATGAATCTAATGAGGCTGTTTGGAACACTGGTGGGACAGACTGTTTGATCGTGTTTGTTAAATAAACCCATTAGGATTGCTCAAGTCCAATTGGATTCAATACAATTGAATAATTCCAGTTAATTTGGTATTCTAAAGAAAAATGTATAACTTAATAAATGACCTTACCAATTCCATACTTCACTTCAACTGGTTCTTGCTTTGATAAGAGACCAACTCCTGAATAACCTTCTTTGTCTCCAGCAACCCAATAACAATGATAACCATCAATCTTCGTAACTTCATCAGGTAACTTATCATCAGAACATTTTGTTTCCTGTAAAGCTATGACATCTGGTTTTTCATGAGTAATGTATGAAATGCCATCTTTCTAAAAACATAAATAAAAAATGTCAAATCAGAAATTAATTTTCTATTAATTATCTTAGCACACATATAAATAATCATGTTTTAAGGAAAAAAAAACTACAATTGAAAACAGGGTTCGTTGATTTAAATCAGCTTGATTTAAATCACAATTTAAATCAAGTGATTTTTTTCCAAAAAAATCATTGATTTTACTATGTTAGGAAGTGTTGTAAAAATGAAATATGTTGCAATTTCAACTACTGTTTCAAACAAAACTTCCTAGGTCCATTTGGCTGTGTGCATAACATATTTCATAAGGTTGGAATTAATAACTATTCTTTTAATTTGACAATTGTTTTTTAAAAATTTTACAATATTCTTCAAGCAGCTTAACAGCAAAGCATCATTCATTCAATCATTCAAATTACAATTCATAATACATAATCATGAACCATTCTGTGTTTTTTAATCTTAAAAATAGTATTTTAGATCCATTAAATCAATGCCACACAATAAATAATTCAGAATGATAGTGTTTAAAACAACAATTGTTAGAATTTAGAATTTATCCTTAAAGTTTCATCCACGTCCCCTAATAGCTTAAGGTTTTTTCCTTTTAAAATATTGTTTTATCACAGAAGTTTTCAATAAAGATATTTGATTAAAACAAAAAGTTACAGTTTTCAGTAATGGTGTGAGCATATGATTTTTCAAAATGGGTAAAAATATTTCATGCTTTTTTATTTATAAAATTGAAAAATGATTAAAGTACATTCAATGTAAAACTTAATTGGGTACTTTTTTTGCAGTTTTCAACATCAAAATAATTCAGATTAAATATGTTCATATTCTCTGTACTTATGCATGTACTATTATTCCTGGTAGGGTTACGTTTCATTTGAGTCATGCATTTGTATTAAAATTTGTTTATCATTATTATT
This sequence comes from Octonoba sinensis, assembly GCA_038502835.1. Classification (NCBI taxonomy): domain Eukaryota; kingdom Metazoa; phylum Arthropoda; class Arachnida; order Araneae; family Uloboridae; genus Octonoba; species Octonoba sinensis. The sequence goes on from CM076604.1 coordinate 72,744,425, forward strand.
ATTAAAAAATATTTATTGCTCTGAAAATAGCTTACGTGTGTTTTTGCATATTGATTAAGATGTCATATTGTTTCTATGAATGTAACATAATAAATATCCAAATAATTTAGGGTCTTTTTAAAAAAATCAAAAAAATCCGATTTAAATCAAAAAAATCTGATTTAAATAAAAAAAAATCCGATTTTTTTGATTTTTTTAAAAAAATCATGAACCCTGATTGAAAACAAATTTATCATTCGATGCCTATTTTGTTAAACTATATTACTTTTAACATTTGTATTTTAATTCTATTAAATATCAGAATTTCTTGAGAAAGGGAAATATTTTGAGTCTCCCCAGGATATGACTATGTAAATACATGTTTGTCCGGGGCTAGACTAGAACTTACAACAGAAACATTTAAAATGTTTCCTTTGAATTTTAATTTTCTGTGTTTTTAAGCTTTGTAATGCCATTTGATTTTGTTCTTGCATTTTCATTTGCTAGCTGAGCAGCCTAAATTTTATCGATTAAATTCAAAATAATCATATAAGGCCATTTGTTAGCAATCATTTATAAATGATGTTACGCTTCGAGAGGGGAGGGGGATTTGTGAAATTGTGACAAGGGGAGGCGATAACGAGAAGTGTGATTTTGTGACAAAGGGGGGAGGGTCAAATATGTGGGGGGAAAAGCGTGACTTTATTTATGAAGTCTCTGAATGGAATTTTTTCGTTTCTTGCCGAGTATAGATCTCGTTTTCCAAACTTTATTTTGAATCAACTCTTAAGTAGTTTGCAAAAGTGTATGAAACATTGAACAATAGGGTACTGGGAGAGTGAAAGCAGAGTTTTTTCAAACTCGGCAGAGTTTAATAAAAAAACCCTGGGGATTTTTTTTTTTTTTTTTTTGAAAAAGCCCACCAAGCCTGGGTTTATATGAAACACACCTGGGCTTTTTTACGTTTTTTCAGGATTTCAATTTCTAATTAAATATTGTACCAAACTACTGTTTGGCTATTTTTACATTTCATAAAGCTGTAAATGATTTTTAAATTATGAAATTTTTTGTACTACTCAAAAGTAATGTAAAAACTCAAAATAAAACATAATTATTTGAATTTAAATTTAAAAACAACATTACATGAAATATTATCAAAAATTCTATTTGCTAAAAAAAGATTAAGTTAAGAAGTAAACATTTACCTCCGTGCAGAAACAAATTATGTGAATATTTTTTTTTGCATTCAGAAGGGTATTCCTTTTTAATTCCCAAACACGTACATGCAATACATTTTTTGTAATTTGCTACACAAGTTTGTTGTGTGTCAAGTTGTGTCACAACATATAATCAGTTCAAAAATTATAGGGGAAGGGGGCACACAAATCGAGAACAAGAATAATAAAAAGTAAAATGAAATTTATTCACTAGATAAGTTAGAAATAAAATTTGGAGCTGTATTGAACTACTAGTTATTAAGTCAATAAGACTTGTGTAGAAATTTTGTACACTCCTGTAGTTTTGACTGAAGCGAGGAGGAAGACGTTAGGAAATACCTAAATAAAAAAGCAAAACTGCACCAGAAAGGAAGGTGGCAATCTTAAGTTTTGATAGTGAAAAAAATTGTAAGTATTAACTCCAAGTAGAGAAACCCCAATAAAAAACTATTGTTTTTCAAAACCCCATAAAACCCATGTAGGCTTTTTTTTTTTAAAAAAAACCCGTGTATTTTTGCAACCCTGCTTATATCACACTTTAAGCTGTTTCCCGTATTTAAAATTTTTTATCGTTGGTCCCGAATATCTTCAATACTCTTAGTATTTCTTCCCATACATACTGTTTCTGTATTTACTTGCCACTCCCGCTTTTAACGTTTTTACGCAAAAAGTGCAGATTTGTTTTTTCTCAATTTGCTATAATGTCTTAAACATTATATTCATTTTGAGACCAGAGACATGATTACTCTTTTTTTTTTTTTGAAAAGTGGACACAAAAAAAAAAAAATTATTGCTCGTAACCCAAGGCGCATACTTTTAATAACGGAAAAAAAATTTAAATCAAGTAAAATTTATAAAAATCGATACGCAAAAATATTTTTGCATGTCCATTTTTCTTTCAGCTTTTCTTAGATGAAAAGCGAGTAGGGAAACAGCACCAGCGCACATTGATGCCCGTTTCCTTTCCTGAACTTCCGTGTTGCAGCGGCTCATCAGATAGACAGATGGGCGGCTCTGAACAGAACTGATTTCTTTTGAACAATACATAGATTCAATGCCCAAAGATTTTTTTAAGGATATAATAAACTTGATGTTTAATAAGGTCGGAAATAGGTATGAGGTTTTTTTAAACAAATACTGTAGTGTGAAAAGGTTTCGTTTTTGCGACAGCGAATTTTCGTAAAGCCTTGGTTTTTGCGATTAAGATCTTTTCTTAGCTTTTATTTTGAATTAAAATCATAAATAAAATTTTCCTATTTAATTTTTTATACCCTTACTGCACTCCCTAATTACTACTGTCCATGTAATTGATATTGCAAAAAAATCGCAAATCTGACATTCGGCCAAGAATTAATCATTTGATTTTTGGCTTTTAAATATGGGATTTTGGTTTTAATTCTTCCTCAAACTGTTATTGAATTAATTGTTAATTGCATTGAAAAAAAATGTCTTGCCTAAAAGAGAACCGTAGGAGTTCTCAAAACGCCTGTCAATCACACAAAGAAACCCTTCCCGTGCGATAAAGACAAAGGATGACCGGTATTCTTTGGCGGTATAAGCGCATATGGTCCTCGTAAATGACCCCCATAAAAAGGCCAAGCAAGCCGTGAGATAAGGTGAACTAATGTGATTACCGGAATTCAGACAAAAGCTTATTGGAACGAAAGCATGAGTTCAACATTTTTCGTGGGTAGCCACTGATGAATTCATTTTTTGTCCTCCCTTCCTCTCCCTGGGTAGTAGTGGGGAGAGCTTTGTTTAGTCTGCCATTTCCAGGGAACTTATAATCCCTTCTGGGAACTGATAATGGAAGGCATGAGTTTCTCTTAGTCAGCGCAATGAGAATCCAAGTTTAGGGGGGCGCTTATTCGGTATTTTCACAGAAAGGAAATTGAAGGAAATCACAGGCGGGGCGCTTGTTTGGTACTTTACGGCAGTCTCAATTTGCGCCCACGAATTTCTACTTACAAATTAAGATTTTTTATCTTCAGGTGTGACATCCTTACCTGTTATTTTGGAAGGTCAGGAGGGCAAAAATGCCTCCTTCCAGCTTGAGAAACATAATATATATATGTGTATTTACACGACATTTTAGGTTTTGGAAAATTACATCGACTTACTGCAGTGGTACCCACAAGGGGGAGGAGGCATGCTGCAGATTGCATCATTGGAAATTTTAGGATATTTTAAAATCAATTTAAACAGTGCTGTTGTAAATTTCCATTTCTTTTGTTATATTTTCTATATATTTTTTTATGAAATCATATTTTGGTAAATGTTACTCTGATGCAATTCTTAGTTATTTTTAGAGGGTGGGTGGGAGGTGCCCCATGGCTATAGGAGAAAGGGCACTTCTGATATTGTTAATGAATTATTCAGCATGGTTTCTTGTTTTTGGCATACTAAACGTAATTTCAAATTAAAAAAAAAGAATTTCATGGTGGAAACAGAATTCAAGAAAAAAAATCCCGGATAATTCCCCGATTGAGCTTCAAAAATTTCCCCCGATTCTATAATTTTAAATTTTGCGTTACACAGCATCATTGTTCATTGTCATATATAATGACAGTATCACATGAGTGAAACCAGAAGAATAATTTAGGGGGGGGGGGTGAACTGCACTTTTCCATCTGAACTTTAGAAATTTTTTTTTTGAGTTGGCGAAAAAAATAATGCAATTTTCTAAGTAATATAATTTGCAACTGGTGAGAATTTTAAATCTTAAGTTTTTTTTAAGAATGAAGATCCTGTCCCGCCTCTGCCATCATTATTTTATGCCTTTAGAACTTTACTTTCACAAGATGCATATTGTTCTTTTATTGAGTAAAGAAAACATTTTTGAAAAAATTCCAAAGCATCACTATAGGGGGGCAGGAGGCCATGAGCTCTCTGTGCCCCCCTTTTACACCACTGCAGTATCATGCACAGTACCGAACCCCAAATTCGGCATACTGAAGAGCGGTGTTAGGCCGAATTTTGGAATAACACCAGAAATGGCAGATTCTTTGAAGGATCAACGTTGACACATACCTTTTTAAGCAAAATTGCAATGTCTTAACTCATGGACAAAAAATATGACTTTTTTTGTTGCTTAATCGGAGAAAGGGTGCTTTTAACCAATGGGAAACGAAATTCCACAAATGAAACTTCGGACGCTTGCCGGTTTGGATATTGGAAACTATAATTTTCCCTGATATTTGGGGAAACTTTAAATAACCCCTGATATTTTCCATAGTATAAAAATTCCCTGATTTCCTGGTTGTGTTTCCACCCTGTGTCTTGCCTATTTATCATCAAAATTTGGCTGATTATAAATGATCAGCAAAGTGGCTGACTGCTGCTGATTAATCGGTGCATCCCTAATCCGCACATTTCAATACATAGGTGTTAAATGCAAATGGTTTTGAAAAAACGACATTCATAAGTTTAATACTACAAAAAGAGAAAAATGAATATACCTCAAGCCAAGCTCGAACACCATTGATATTCCAGGAAGAGATTTTAAAGTTCCAAGGTTTTCCACTGGAATTAATGGATTTATTGCTGAAATCCAGCATTTCTATATCGGGAGTTTTGGCTATGTTTTTAGATTCTGAGGATTTAGTAGCTTTTTTGGGGACTTTTGATGGTTTAGTTGGTTTAAAATCATCTTCACTACCATCTTTCTCTCTTTTGTTATTTCCTTTGGAACTTTCACCTTTATCTCCATTGTTTGCTAATTTAGTATTTATAGCTTTAGCTTTATCAGGTTTTGTTTCATGTGATACAGAGTTGACTTTTTGGAGAGCATTTTCTGTAATTTCATTTCTTTCTAATATAACAGAACACTTCTTTAAGTTAATAGCAGGATTTGTTTTTTCATCCTTTTTGTTCTTTTTTTTATCAACAGCACTTTCCTCAAAAAATTCATTTGCTTTTATCTTAGTGCCTAATATTTTACTTTCTTTACAATTTTCTTGATTGGATGGTTCATGAAGTAATTCAGGAACATTATGTTTCTTACTGGAACCATCAGCTTCAACTTTAATTTCGCTAGAAGCATTTTCTGTGGTAGAGCTCAAGTTTTCCTCTTTTGGAAGTGATATGATATTCTTGCTTCCATGTTTCTCAGACACCTCACTTTCTGTTTTATATTCAGCATTTTCATGTCCATTAGCATCAGAATCTTCATTTTTATTTGTTGCAACCTTCACGGATTCAGTATTACCACTTGCGGTCCCTTCCGTAGCTTTGAAGTTTTTTCTACCACGCTTCACAGGAATTTTTTTAACTACAGCTACTTCATGAGTTTTAGGAGTGGAAGAAACCATTTTGACATTTTCAATGGCAGCATTTTCACCCAATTTTTTTTTCCTACCTCGCTTATTAGGCTTCAAGGCTTTGTTTTCTTCATTGACATGAATAACACTTATATTATCAGGAAATGCAGTGCCATTCTGCAATACACTTTGACTTTTTTCTACTGCAATTTTTTTATCATTTATAAGATTAGGTGCAACATTCACTTCATTTTCTTCAACAGTCGTATGCAAGTGTTCAGGGTGATTTTTTTTCTTTCTGCCCCGTTTCTTAATGTTGGGAACAGAGTTAATTTCATCAGATTTTGTTCCACTTTCAGCGTTACCCTTGGTATTTGTAGAATCTTCTACTTCCATGTTTTTTATTCTGTTTTCTTTAACCTATAATTATTTAAATATAATTAATAAAATTACCCATACCAAATGAACACAAATTCAGTTTAAAAATGTAATAATGAAATATGTTTTATTAATCATTTATTTAAAATAAACTGACTGAATATTTATCATATTATCCATGATGTAATAAAATCACAAATAATTAATTACATCATGTTGGTACAAGTAATTTATTGGACAATACTTTACTGTAAAAAATTTTACTGTAAATTTTAACAAAATATACAAGGTGGTAAACACAATTGCATTGTTATTTTGAATTAAAAAAAAGGTTTTCCATTTCTAGAAACATATTTTCTTGATGCAATCATCCATATGCAATCACAAACATTTTAAAGATAGCAAGATAACATGTGTCAATAAATTACATTAAAAATTTTTTAACTCCTACAAATTAGATATGTAGTAGGGTATCCCAAAAAAAGAAAAAAAAAACCCCCCGCTTTCAAATCTTTGCAGTCTTATCCCCTAAAAAGTTTCCTTTTGGGAATCAAGATCCTTGGTAAAATTTTAAAAATATACAATAATATTTAGAGGTCACCCAAGAATGTCTAATTTTTCAAAAATGAGTGAAATTTAACAATATTTTGCATTAAACAAATATCAAGCAACACCAACTTAGGAGCATATAAAATGGTACAAAATGTATTTAATTTTTCAAGATCTTAAAGATATATACATTTCAACAATTTTTGTAACAATATTAAATTTAATTGAAAACATAATGCCAATAAGAACACAAAATTTAACATACTTACATCTACTTTGAGCCATACAAAAAAGTAACAATTAAAAAGATGTTGATAATTGCACTGTGGGAAGCAGTTTGTAATCAATCTCAAATAGGGATGTACCGTGTAGCAGAGTAGTCAGCCATTTACTACACGGCCGAATACCGAGTAGTTGTGAATAAAAAAAAGATTTTAAAAGACATATTCTTGAAAAAGAAATCGCCCGTCTCCAAAAAATGTAGAAAAACTTGTGTTTTACACAATTATTTATATTTGCATATTATTATACTAATCAGTTATAAATTTATTTACTATTAGTAATCTTCAAAAAAAATTAGGAAATTTTTACAACACTCGGTAATGGCCGAGTACTCGGTAGATCCCTAATAATAAATATCCAAAATATTTAAGGTCTTTTTTAAAAAATAAAAGAAAATCCGATTTATTTTATTTAAAAAAAATCTGTTAATGGAAGAGATGGGGGAAGAATTGCAAGAGCAAAGAAACCAATTACAACAAGATGCTAAAAGAAACATTCAGAATATCCAGGCAGAAAATAAAACAAGTTGACATCCTTGGGGGACCTCTAAATATTTATTTTCTTAGAGTTTTAAAATTTTACCAGGGGTCTTATGTTCCCAAAAGGAAACTTTTTAGGGGGTGGGAGTTCAAAGATTTGAAAAAAAAAAAAAATTACGGGACACCCTAATAGGTGGTTAGTAAAATTATGTGGCACTTTATAATAATTTTTAATTATCTTATTATTGTCTTTTTGAACATAATTAGTTAGAAATTTGAAACCAAAGAAAGTAGCAAATTGTTTTTGAATTAATTAGAGAACATTGTACTCCTACAGCTATGATCAAAGGATCTCTTATGGAATTTGGCACCTGTTAGATATCAATTCTGTTATTGGTGACATTGACTACTTTTTTGGTGCAACAGTCCCTTCACTTTCTTCAACAATAACAGGCAGGTCTTCAAAAACATTTTTTTCATCTACCTTCAGTTCAAGGCCGTAGACAGAAATTTTTTTCGGGGGGGGGGGGGGGGCGCTCCGACTTTGAAACACTAGTGTTGAGGAAAGTTTCAGGGAGGAATATATGATACATTGCGAAAATTTTCGGGATTTCGGGGGGGGGGGGGGGGGGGGGCTGGGTACGGCCTTGCTTCAGTTACTTTCAAATTAACTTCAGTGTGTTTTTCTTTAATTCTATCCCATTTCTTAATAGAACAGAGTTAATTTGAAAACCTCGCCACCATTTCACCTTTGTGTTTTCCTATACTTTATATTTATGCCAACAAAATATTCTTCAGTTTCTTTGGGAGCTATTTGAGCCATTCAATGGGAATATGGGCGAAATTTTTAAAATCAACTAACAATCTCTTTGATGTAATAATGTACAGACTAACCACCCGACATGACCGCGATTTACCGAAAATTACCACTTGAGCTACTACTAGCTTGCAATTGACAGTTTGGCGACCATTGATCTAAACCATAGTTTTTCTGAAATTAACTCATACATAAAACTAATTTTTACAGTGATAATTCTTTTCCACTTTGTCACTTACAAAACTAAAAAAAAAAAAAATCTGTAATGAAACTTCAGAGAAATACTTTTCCCCCATTATTTAAATTAGAAGATATACAATGATTGGACAAGGGAGAAATGGTTTTAGAGCAACTAAATATCAGTCTTCATAATAGTAAAAACCTTTGCAAATATATACATTAAAATAACTCTTGAAAAATTCATATGCATAACTAAAATATTCACACATCAAATGTAATATACTTGTACAAAAACATTTAGCTGAAATGATGATTCGAAAGGAACATTGCGCAATGAAGAGACAATCAATACTGTCAATTGCTTCCTTTTTTTAAAAAAACAAAGCTAAGCATGATAAAGAAAGATTTCAGTAATAATAAATGGATTTAGACACTTGATATTTTTTGGTCCAAATAGAAAATTCAAACCTATCAACAAAATTTTTTCTTCAAAATATTTACGAGATTTAACAAAATATAATACCAAAAATTGTTTCAAACATTTTCTTAGTCAAAAAAAAAGGAACAGAGAGCAATGAATGAATTTCAACAATAAATAATAATTAAAAATTTATGAACTGAAATTTAGGTTTCTAAAATTGTAAAAAGTTACTATACAATTTTCAAGTAAAACCTTTTATAAACTCTTTATTAGTTAATTTATTTATCAAGTACTTAGCAAAAGGCACAGAAAGGTAGTTTCATACAGTTGTATCATAAAAAATTGGCAGCTATTAGATTCAAATGACACTCTTGACAAAGTTTGAATTGTTGTTCTTTATGGGCTTTCAGTTTTTTTGGTTATAATTGAGATTTTTTCTTTGACCTCTTTTAGAAAAGCATCTTCTTGTTACCTTTAAATATTTTGTTCTCAGTCACTGTTCTACATGCTTCCCTGCTAAACTTAATGATTGATCTGAGAGCAGTTAGATTTGTACGCATTTTTCCACGGGCGTCGCGAGCTATGGGGATTCGGGGACGCGCCCCCCCCCCCCAATAATTGGGCAGAGGGGACAGTCCCCCTCAATAGGTTTTCAGAGGGGACAGGCCTCCCCAATAGTTTGGAAGAGGGGAGGGAACAGTATGCTCCTTTCACACAAAAATTTAGAAATAAGTGGATCCAGTAGTGTATTTCTGGAAAATAGTTGCGGGACGCACCATACATATAAGAGCATCAAAAAGTGGGGGCACGCCTATGTTAACATTCAAAACAAGTGGGGTACTCTTATAAAATATAAAAAGTAAGTAAGAAGCTCAACTACACTACTAAGTGGATCTAAGTTTACTTACAATAATATAAACTTATCGTGCACATATAGATTTTGAATCGAAAAAACATATTGCTTTATTTTTTATGTGAAAATTCTGGAACTTAATCTTGTGTCATTGTCCATCTGTGTTCTGTGGTGGGACCAATGGGGATCCGAGAAACTACACTTCCGTCGCTTCACTATTTCCATATGGAACAAATTAAGACAATTTTATAAACTTGGTAAACATGAAGTGTAATTAAGTAGTAAGTAATGCAACAAAAATTGCAAACACGTTTTGAAATGTTTTCAATGCATGTGAAATATGTTAAGAACTCTTATTTCTACAAATTAGGGAAAAATTTTATGACAGGTTTGAAAAACATGCATTTTTTTACCTAAACTGTGCTTCAGTACATATTTCACTTTATACCAGTGGTCCTAGGCCTAGGGAAAAAGGGAACGCCGTCCCCAAATTTTTAAAAAATATTTAACAAATACCCCAACACTTTACATTTCTTCACTTTAACTTCAATGTGAAAGTTTTGAAGGATTTTATGAAACTCGCTCAGTCACGGGAGAAGCTATAGCTGCTTTTATATGTGACGCACTTCAACTTCCAATAGCAAATATTCGGGGTCAAACATATGATGGAGTGGCCATATTAAAGGTGCTCGCTCAATCCATTATGAGTGAAAAACAACGTTTAGCAGATTTTGTTCATTGTGGGGCACATTGCACTAGCTTAATAATGAAAGACAGTTGCAATTCCACATTAGTGTTAAAAATCTCTTTAGAAGTAGCCAATCCGATAGGAAGGTTTTTGTCCAGGACAAAAACAAACGGCTTGTTTCAGAGCCTTTTAGAAAATTAATCTGAACATCCTGTTGGAAATACTGGCAAAATTAGACCTCTGCGTCCAACAAGATGGATATATCAAAGCTCTCAAATTGAAGAAACACTGAAAAAATATTCTTTAATAATTGACACGTTGAGTCAGTTGGCTGAAGACGGTTATGATGGCGCTAGTAACCTTTTAGCTGCTTTCAAAAACGGTTCCAAATATCTTGGATTAGTTTTGGGGAAACAAACCATTGATTTCCTGGAAGAACGGGGGAAAGGGTGGAAAGGCACTGTAGCTCCGTAGCTGGACGGGTCAAATAAGTTCGAACAATTGTTAATTACTTGGAAACGATGCTATGTTTTCCAACCTTTTTTGATGATTGTGTCAAAAAAATAGAACTTGAACTGGAATCCCTAAAATTGCCAAGAAAAAAAGATCTCCTAAGCGGTTTGATGGTCTGACAATAGGTCATGATTTTTCTTCATGTGAAGAATACTATCGCATTGAATTCTTTCGCTTATTTGATGTGACAATTTCCGGACTAAAAAACCGCATACTGAATCAAAAAGGAATTCAAAAACAAGTTTAATTTGAAGAGATTCTAGTTCATGAAGAGAATCTGGAGCTTACAGTAAACTACTCAGAACTTAGTGTTTCAAAATTAAAAATTCAACTTGCACTTTTTCCAAGATTAGTTAAAACACATGACTTGAGTGGATGATGTTAGAAAAGCATTACTAGAAACAGAAATCGGGATTTAGGCGATTATTCTGTAATATAGAAATTCTGGTATGACTTCTGCTGGTGTCTCCAGCATCCAGTTGTGAGGCTGAAGGAAGTTTTAGCCTATCAACCCCTTGAAGCCCAAGTTTTTTTCAGAAAAACTGGCAAAAAAAAAAAAAAAATAGAGTTTTTTTTGACAGAAAATTAATATATAGGTATAGTACAAATTGCTTTTGGAAATTTCAGCTGTAGACTAGAGAGTGGAAGGGAGGGGTAAAAATTATATAAAAAATTATCATACAAACAAAGTGCAAACGGATCTCAGAGGGGCATTGGAAATGAAGTAACGCGAGATACAAGATCGCCCATGTGAGACACGGGCATGTGCAAATTTGCCGGTAACTTTGGCCCATGTCAGACATGGGCAAATGCGTTACGTGGTTAAAAAAGCTAGTCGTATTTGCTCGCAACAATGACACAAAAGCAATTGAAGCACGTTGCAATGTGTCACGTTCATCGAGATGTCATCGATCAAGTTAACTTGGTTACATCGGACAAGTTAACGGCAACCATCGCAAAAAAATTTATTTCTACCAAAGACAGTCGAAGAAATGTTTTGGGGGCAGAAAAGAAATGAAATAAATCTGCATACATCATTAATTATAAACTATATAAAACTGATTCTGTGGTGAGTAAATTGAACTTTTTATTTTTTTGAATGAATATTCTTAACGAAATGTTTTCTGAACATATTTCATTTCTCTAGATCAGAGGTTCCCAATCTTTTTTTCGCGTATCACCATTTTGCTTGCAAACTATTTGCGTACCACTGCAAATCGAACTTTATTATAAAAAATAGAATACTAATAGGTTATAGAAAAATAATAGATGACTAGGTAATATGAATTACAACATTTTTGATGGTTATTAAGGGAGAGAAAATAAAGCTGTATATATAAAATAAAATATATGAAATATATTTTTAATACATACTTCCAAAACACATTAGAAATACACCTTTAAGTACAAAATACATGCAAAAAGAAAAATGAAAAACAAAATTTATGAGAATTTTGCTGCTGCATGGCAGATACAACAGAGGTGATATTTGATTCAGTAGAAGTTAGTTTTAACATCAAATTTGAATCAACATTTAATTTGCTTCTATATTTATTTTTAATAAATATTATATTGAAAAAAGCAATTTCACAAAGAGAAGTGGTTGTGCACGGAATTAAAAACAGCAATGCTTTTCTTGACGATAACGAGAATTCATTTTTAAATTTGAGCCAAAATTCTCCCAACTCTAATTGGGCAAATTCGATCCGCCTGTACGCGTACCACCTGAAGAGGCAGCGCGTATCACTAGTGGTACGCATACCAAGTTTGGGAACCGCTGCTCTAGATCACATCTAATTTTTGTTGAGTTCACAAAATAAGTAAATAGTTAACACAATTCATATCGATAGAAAAATAATATTACTGAAACAATAAAGTATTCCAATTACTGTTTGACAAAATTAGGAAGACAAGTAAAAAATTGGCGTTGTCCCCCTCAATAATTTGACCCCTGTGACGCCAGTGCATTTTTCCATGGACTGATTTTCCATTGACTTGATGCAAATGGGCAAAGTTCCCGTTGACAAATTGCCATTTTGGTGCAAGTATGCTGGGTTTTTCGTGTTGATGTAAAAGTGCAGCTTCACAGTCCCCACTCACTGACTGCCTAATAAAACTTTTAAAATGGCAACTAAAAATTTCATTGCTGATCGCAACTTTGATGATCAAAATCCATTAACTTGCTCAAGGAAGAACAGGTTGTTAAAATTTCACCAAACATCCTATTTATACTTTAAAAAAAAAAGTTTACTATTTCTGCTTAATACACTTTGAATTGCATACTGATGAAAAAATAATAAGAAATATCATAAACTGGAAACAGGCATCACAATCACAGCAAACGCTAATTTTGCACATGACACATGGCTTTCAAAAAACATAATAAGCTAAAAATTCAGTGTTTTTAGCATATTAACGGCATGCACGAATTATTTTTAACATTTAAATTAAAAGAAATGCTTTTAGTCTTGAAGATTCAATAAATATCAAAATCTGCAAAATAGCGCGATTAAGGTTTTTTTTACGATCCTCATGGCGGTACTTGATTTTTAAACAATCATCACACTCAGATAAGAAATATTTTGAAAGTTGAAAGGGATTTTAAGATATGCTACCCTAAATCAGTAATTTTACTTTTTATTAAAAGAATTAATTATTTTTTTAAAACTCAACACTGCCCAGACAGCATAACTTCGTCCTTCGGACGTCCAAATGATGTCATTTCAGGACTTTTTCGAAAAAACAGGACGTCCGAGGGACGTGTTGTTTTGATCATGTGACGTACTGAGTACGTCCCAGGGAAGAACTAATGTCCGCGGATTGTCTGTCCTCAATTGGTCCTAAGGACGTCCGATCGTTCATGTTTAGGCTATATTTTGGACTAGCTCTCAATACGGTCCCCAGGATGTTAAGAGGACAACATATCGAAACGTCCTAGACATTCCAGGGAGGTCCCTAGGATATCCAAAGGTCAGGACTTCTTCGTAAAAACAGGACATCCGAGGGACGTGTCTTTTTTATCCTGCGAAGTACAAAGTACATCCCAGGGAAGAACTAATGTCCGCGGATTGTCTGTCCTCAATTGGTCCTAAGGACGTCCGATCGTTCATGTTTAGGCTATATTTTGGACAAGCCCTCAATACGGTCCCCAGGACGTTAAGAACACAACATATCAAAACGTCCTAAAGACATTCCAGTGAGGTCCCTAGGATATCCAATGATGTCATTTCAGACCATCTTCGTAAAAACAGGTCGTCCGAGGGACGTGTTTTTTTTATCCTGCGAAGTACAAAGTATATCCCAGGGTAGAACTAATGTCCGCGAATTGTCTGTTCTCAATTGGTCCTAAGGACGCCCGATCGTTCATATTTAAGCTTTATTTTGGACAATCGCGCTGTAAGGTTCCCAAGATGCTAAAAGGACAATACTTCTAAACAGCCTAAAGACATTCCAGTGACATCCCTAGGACATAAGTAACTGTTCCGGCCCTCTTTTGGACATACAGATCATTGCTCCCTAGGACATTAAAACTACAACATATTTAAATGCCCACAGGATGCTTCCCTCGTTAGAATGATATCCCAAGGATGTCAATGAATTATTTGTTTATCCTCCCATGTTTTTGAGACTATTTTAGATTATTCCCATGACTTCTTTTAGATATTATTCAGTGTTTATACCCGCAAGATGCAATTTCAATACATCAATTCAACAGTAATTTGACATTTTTTTTACATGTATATAATTCCTCTGATTAAATGTTCTAAAACAGTTATCTTGCAAATGTAAATTTGTAGCTTGCAGCAGGAAATACTAAGGTTTTAACCAAATACTACTTTGAAAAAGAAGTATCCACAAAACAGCTACAGGACTGAATAAAACCAGTTGTGAATATTTTTTTTTAATGTTAACACTTTGAGCTATATAATCATATACTGAAACTTGCAATTTATCATTTGTTCATTATGAAAATGATAATAAGAGTACTTTAATGAAAATAGTATAATCGTTCTGAAACAACTTTTGCATACAATTAAATAGGGACTGCTACATATATCAGCAATTTAAATATATAATTTGTCTTTAAAATCTTTTATTCGAAATTTCCCTTAAGCAACCCATATTTATATTTTTAACTTCTGCTCGTTTTAAATACAAGTTATACCAATATTTCAAGAAAATAATTTAATGCACGAGGAAAATATTTTCAGCGAACTTGTGATAACTTTTGTTTCTAATTTCATGTTACCTTGGAATTTAATAACAACTGATATGACAATCACTGCTTAGAGTAAATAATTATTCATACTTTTTTTAAAAACATGTTGTACTATTGGATTCATATTCATTGTCGTTTTGAATACGTCACAATACACAAAGTTTAAAATTTCAATGAAGTGCATATATATATATATATATATATATATATACATATATATATATTATTTTGAAAATGCCTCGAGAAATTTTACTAGAAAACAACTCTTAATATATAAATATAATTATATATATTCCATATAAAATATAATTATGATTTTTTTTTATTAAATGATAGTACTATAATTAAAATCAGAAATGATATAATAATTAGTTGATAAAGAGTTCTCAGTTTCAAAATCAGAAAAATCATAATTGAATAAAAATTGAAAAAATAAAATAAACACACGGTTCAGAAGTTAAAACCTTTTTTTATTATTGAAACAAATTAGTACATAGTTATATAAAAATCATGGAGATGGGAAAGTTTTTCATCACTTTCGCTTTCGCCTTCTCTGGACAGGAAAAAATTATGAAAGCAAATAATTATTCACATGCTTTGAAGTAAAAACAGGATGAAAAGTGTAAAGAGGAAAATAAATAATGATTTAACTCTTTGAAAATTCCCTTCACCTAGCTTTGTTTCCTAACAAAAATTACCCCCTCCCCCCTCCAAGTATTTTTCGGTTTTATGAGAATTACTTTTTGTTTTGCAATAGTTTATTTTAATATATTGTTTGTCAAAACTCTAAATACCATTACATGATTTAAAGTACAAGTAATATATTTCTCTGACTACTGAAAATGATATCCATGACAATGATAAATAAAGTGGTTTGCTTTTATGTATATTATTTTTAATTAAATTTTTATTACTAATAAGCATCCTAATGATGAGAATAAATTTTCTTACAATTCATAAAATATTGTTCAAAGAAATCCTAGAATTTAACTATTTAAATACAACAAATGACAAACAACTTTTAAAAATATAAATAAAGAAAATAAATGCCAGTACGGTCAAACTGATATAAGAATAATTATTAAATACAGTAATTCGGGGAAATTTTGAACCTTGGGGGGGTAACATTGAACCACGTCATATTTTTTAGTATATTTGACTGAACTTAAAAATTAGGAATAGAAAACTGAGTTATAACCTATTTGGCTGAGTGTAGCACTGGACCTTCTATTTTATTTAGTCAACTATACTAAAAGAAATAACGTTTTTCAAAGTTACCCTGACTGTAGTACACATACGTATAGTGTTTAAGATTGCCCGATAGTTTTTCTGGGTTTTTCCTGATCGTTAGGCAAATAGCAAAATTGTGATTACAGCACTCTACAAACAGGTAATGATACATAAGAAATTTATATGAAGTTCAAAATAATAACACAGACATTTAATGTAGAAAAATTATAGTCCAAAAGCAGCCAACTTAATAAAAGTATATAAACAGAAATAAAAAATAATAGTTTAAAATGTTTTTTTTTTTTTTTTTTTTTTAAGAATAAAAAAGAATTCTACTCAAATTGACCATTAAAGAGTTTTTCATTTTTGCAATCAGATGGTGTAGACTAAGGGAAAACATGAATATCACTGGGTCTACATTCTATCATATTAAATGTACTTAACAACTTAATTACATAAGATTCTTGATCCATTATCAAACTAGCAGACGTGAATGTCAATCTAATATACTTAAGAATTCAGAGACACTTTATGATTTTGACATGTTAGTCTCTTTAGATAGTAAAGAAATAAGTACTTTAGTTTCATTGACCTTTTTGGGGCCCGCTGCTAACATATCATCTACATAAAGAGCAATTATAATTTTATGATTATCACTGTTACGAATAAAATACAAGATCTATTATCAAGAGATTGAAAATTTAATTTTGAAACAAATTCAAGAAACCTCTGAAACCATTGACGAGGTGACTGTTTTAATCCATATAAACTATTTTCAAGTTTACATTTTCGTCCACTGTTATCATCATATCTTGGGGCTGATCTATAAAAACAACTTCATTTAACTTACCATTTTAGAAAGCTGTTTTTACATCTTAAGCAAATGCATGCAAATCTTCATTTAAAATCATCACAAGCAATAAACGCAAAGCTGGCATACTTATCACAGGGGAAAATGTTTCACTGTAATCCACTCCTTTTCGCTTAAAGCTGCGCGAAACAAGACGTATTGCTCCGGAATCCACAATAAATTCATTCTTTATAACATTTGCAGAAATGAAACATACTGCTGAAAAAAGCACACTTTTCTTCATTTGAAAGTTTAACAACTTTCAGTTACGTTTAAAATGTACCAATTTGCCACAATTATTTACTATTTCTTCCAAATTTCACATGCACTAGTTTCATCTTTAAGTGATATTAGAATGCTATCACTTAGTAGTGAGAATAAAAAAGCATACCAGGGTTGGAAAAAACCTGGTTTTTTTGAAAAAAAAAAAAAAAAAAATTTTTTTGGTTTAAATAGCATTTGTAGGAAAAACAATTTGACTTTTAGAAAATCATGGAGATTTTAGAGCCTTAATTGTAAATAAATGTTATTGATAGTTAATTTATTGATAATTAATTAAGTAACTGTAAGTTAAAACCTTAAATTTTAATTACCTTACATAGGTGCAGCACTTATTCGTCAATTTATAGAGGGTGGAGATTTTTTTTTTGTCATTTCTTACGCTATGCGTTTATTCATTTGTGATTAATTCAAATATAACATCATGTATTAATGTTACTTTAAAATTAGTAATTAGCTATTTTTAACAATTATCTAAAATACCATTAGATAAATTTAATCTGAATGACTTACAATGTATCCTATACAACTTTAAAATTAAAGCACTTAGTTAAAGATAAATGAGTTAGTTTACTTATTTGACAGTAAAGATACCCTAAAAACACATAATTTTTCGAAATGACTAGATCAATTAGGAGAAAAAGAAGAAACTTATTTAAAGAACAAAAGAGTGAGGCTCATAGTAGTTTTCTAGAATAGTTAACTTACACAGTGGTTTAGGCAAACTTTATATTGATGTTTCATCCATCCGGACAAATACTGGTCTAACATTAGAGCAGGGTTGGAAAAAAACCGGGTTTTTTCCAAAAAAAACCCAAAAACCAGGTTTTTTTGGTTTAAACCAGGTTTTTTGGTTTTAACTAATGCAGCACTTTTAAAGCTTAAAGAAATTATTTAAAAGATTAGTTATTGTGTGTTATTGTTCTATTTGTCACTATTTAAAATAAATAGGTAATGTTTCTTTAAAATATCAATTAATTTTAATTAATTTCTTGTCAATATAGTAAAAAGAATCAACTTTATGTAATACCAAGCCAAAAATTCTGTATAACAATGATAGCTAATTTGTAATATTTTAAACGTGAATGTTGATTAATGAAATTGGGAATAAATAAATGATTATTCATTATTAAAACTTCAGTTTTAACTATAGGGATGTAACAAATAGTGATTTGGCCAAATACAGAATATTAAAATTTCTAGAAAATAGTTGTAATAGAAAGAATTTGTCAAATTTAAAAGCATTCACAAAGTCAAGCACCCATTCCACACATTAATCTGTTCTTGTTTGTTAATAATCTAAAACTATCTAAAATTATTGTATTTTCTGTATTGTTTTGAATGCAATAAAACTGAGAATTTCACCCACAAGTGGAATGGAAATGACAGGTTTTAATGTAAGCATTAGCATTACTGTACTAGTTATTTAATTCAAATTAAAGAAATACTATTGCTTAGTGAACTTTTTTTACCTTGCTCAAAATAGTTTTATGAAAATATGTTAAAAGTTATAGAAGTTAATATTTTTATTTTATGGGGATTTTTTACATACCTGTTCTTAAAAGTTATTTTAAATTTAATGCATTGAACTGGAATATACTTTTATTTTCAAAAACACCAATAACAGGGTTGCCACAGAAGAAATGGAACAAAAATAGTTGCTTTAGTAGCATAAAAGAATGAAAATAGTAGCCTAAATAGTAGCCATGGCTTAATGACAAACAAGCCTTAATAACTTGTTCAGTGATGGGTACTTACTTATTACATTCGAATCTTATATTTATACATAAAGAGTTGCTATGAATTCAGTGTAATTTATAAAAATTAATTGCATTTTTTAAAAATAAACACATTTCCGAGCATTAACTTTTAAAACTGAAATAACTATTTCATATCTACCAAAGATTAAAAATATCAATGAATAAGGAGTGAAGTGGGAAAAAAAAGATTGCAGTATGAGAAGAGCAAAATTATTAATATAAAATAAACATACTTGCAATTTAAACACATATTGAGCTACTTGATTAAGGAAATTCCAAGACCAAGAGGCGGCACTATCAAAAACATTAAGTTTACTTTTTCTCTCAAATTTAATATTGTTTTATAATATTGGAAAAAAAAAATCACCCAATAGACAATAATCAAAAATTTTAAAAACTCAATTTTAAATTACATGGCAAAGAAAAAATAATAATTTTGGAAACAATATTTTGTAAAACTAGATTATTAACAAGGTTGAAAAATTTAATTTTTGTAATTAACTTGTATGATTACTAAAGCTTCCAAGAATTTTGTAAAAAAGTATTTTATTTTTTCAGCCGAATTTTTCAAGACAAAATGCAAGTTTGTACTACAGAAGTTGAAACGCAACAAAGATTTAAAATTATGGTAAGTTCAAAGTTACTGAGTTCCAAGAGGTAGAATCTGATAGTAAAAGAGCACTAGGAAGTTTTTCCGAAGCCGATGCAATCAGATTTCAAAATGCGTAAAAAATCGAGACCGGGTCTAGAAAGAGCGAAAAACAGAAAAAATGCATCAATTTTACTCGTAGTTTGTAAAAGTTGGCAGGCTAGGCTACTTTCAAAACTTTTCACTGAAAAGAAAGAAGGGGTTTTCGTGGAAACGAAATTCGTACTTTCCAAAAATACCGAAAAAACATGTGCCTGTCTATGTGATGATTGGGTGTTTCGGACATATCGTTGCAATTCTTTGCCGTGCAACATCGTGGATGTTGTGATCAGGAACCACTGCCACAGAGAAAAGGCGAGGTTTACCGAAAAATAAGGAGAAAAGGCGCATATCGCGACATTGAAATGCACATCGCGTGCACACGGGTCAGCTTTCGTGTTGACTACCAAATCACCCATGACAAAAAACTAACGCCTTTCATTGGCAGCACTGTCGGCTCCATTGGCAGGAGCTTCAAAGTCAGTATGAAGTATAGGGGCCAAGATGGAAGTTTGAAAAATTACGGCCGAATTTGACCTTAGCGAATATCTCAGCTTGGTGATGAAATGACTATTCGGCCAGGCCAAATATTCGTTACATCCCTAGTTTTAATTTGCATTTTAATATTCATTCAAGCTGGAATTATCAGGAACATAACATTTCTCCATGTGTTTCTTCATTCGCACCTTCGGCTTCAATTTCTTTATTGCATACTTTGCAAACTGATGTTGTACCTTTCCTCTTATCTGATTTTATTTCAGTAAAATTAATCCAAATTTCATGTTTTTTCCTGCCTGACCCAGACATTTTTACAATTTAATCTTTGCGAATTTAGCTATTTGCATGGGTGAAAGTAAGAGGATTTCAAAGGCAGAAGTTAAAATAAATTTCCGTAACTCCAAAAACATGCATTTTCTAGAAATTTTGTTTGCATTGCATATATAAATTAATTATCTTCCCAAATCCCCGATAATAGATTAATATTAGCAATAACAATACATATTTAATAATCAAGGTGGGAACTCAAGTCGAACATTTTAAAAATCATTCCTCAAGTATTTTAACAAATTACTAAATTTACTATAGTTAGCAACATCATAACATATTAAGCTTTTAAATGAATAAATCGGAAAAACATTTACAGCACATTTAAATCTGTATTAAAATACTTTAATTATAAGTATTCTGTCCTTTTCCATCTAACAATTTACAAAAACAAAAAAAGAGACAGAAATCCGTCTATAGACCGAATACTTTACCCGTGGCTATTTGATTCAGAACATAGAATGGATGGAAATTGTTTGAAAATAATACTACATGTTCTTGTAGAATTGAGATGTTTCATGAGAGTAGAAGTTCATAAATAAAAAGGTTTTATTTAAAATACCAAAACTATTATAAAATATTCAAAAAATTAATGTGGTTTTTTTGAAAAAACCATTTGGTTTAAACCGTGCCAACCCTGCATTAGAGCATAAAAAATATTATCCTGGAGAACTTATATAAGTTTTTTTTATCTTTGCAAAAATAGATAAATAAATAAATATAATAATAATTAGGCAGCCTACTTACAAAGGATTTTTTATAATACTCCCACCCAAATTTGGTACTTAAGTGATCAATATAGACAGGTGGTCAAATTACAAAGGTTTTCCTACATTAAATAATATAGGGCTAATTCCGTTCCTGCCCAAAAGTGGTCAACTTAGACAGATGGCCAACTTACAACGATGGTCAACTTTACAGGTTTTACTTGTATTAACACGTTATAATACTCCACTTACACAGGCCTTTCAGCAAATTATTAAAGAAATAATTATTATGCGGGTTGAGTTTTAACAAAAGCATATTTTACTAAATCAATAAAAAATAAGCAAAAATGAAAGATACATTTAAAATAATGTGTGTTGATTTACAGTATCAGTAATATCAACAAATGATTACACCATAACACTTATACAAATCAGCAACATTGGCTTAGAAATTATCACTATTATTTATATTTCTTTTAAATACAATTTTACATGATTAAAGAATAAATATATTTTTAAAAAGAAGAGAATAATTTAGGAAAAAAAGAAAAACTTGCACTGATTAAAAAACAAAGTTTGTTACTTTACAAATTCAGTAATTCATGATTTATCTAATGCTGTGCTTGCAATTTCTCTGCACAAATTGGATTTTGCAATTTTTTATAATGCGAAAAATAAATGGAAAAAGATTTGGTTTCTTAAAATTGTTATCTGTAAAATACACTTGCAAATTGGTTATTATGAAGTTATTTTATTATTTCTAATATATATTCTTTAACTCCAGGAATTACAATATCCTTTTAATTTTTTTAATGACTAAGAAGAGTTTTTCTCAAATTAGCTTTTTCAGAGCTAATTTTAGAAAAACCCAAATCGTCTGACATAGGTAGTCTGTAGACAGGAGATGAGAAAAATTTGTACTGATTAAAAAAAAAAGTTTGTTAATTTTCAAATTCATTAATTATCCAGTGCTGTGCTTGTAATTTCTGCATAAATTGGATTTTGCAATTTTTAATGATGTTCAAAATCAATGAAAAAAGATTTGGTTTAAACCAAGTGTTTTTTTTAAAAAAACCATATGGTTTAAACCAAACAACCCTGAAGCATACGCCGCTTCCAAACAGAAAAATTCGTTTTCTGTCGCCATCAAAAAGCAATACTCCACAAAGTTCCTTTTCAGAACACATCCTGTCCGATAAAAACAAAAATTAAAAGCAAAATTCTCTCACAAAACCACAACGAAACGAATCGATTAAGGCTATGAAAACATCTGCATATTACTGTATTCGAGAACCACGTTCTGCTGATAATAGACAAAATAACATCTTGAGCTATACATTTAACAGATACAGTACAACTGACGACACAAAGAACATGATAAGTATTTATAAACTTTGGTGGATTAACCGTCTGAGTCAGAACAGAATTGACGCCAGCTCATTGCCTTCAAGGCCAAGTATTGAGAGATCTCTTGCGGTTTTCGAGAAAATATTTCTCGTGCTTATAAGAAAATATGCGTAAATATATTATGTGGAGTAAAATTAATCAACTTTATATCAGCAGCAACTTGAGAAAACATAAATTGATATTAATTTTCATTCAGTTTTTGCTATTTTTGCTTGAAATAGCAAAGATTTCAATTTTTTTTTTAAAATAATAAACCTGTTTTTTTCTTTAGTAAGCCGTTAAATAAAGAAGGAAAAAAAATCTTCCAAGTTGACAAAGTTATCCTAAAAACGTATTATTTAGTTCAAAGGCGGGATATCTTTTGAATGAAGTCCCTGGAACATCCGAAAAGAAAATCCGTGGTACGATCTGAAAGAATGCGGATCACTTTTGGACATCCGTAAGCTAAACAAAATGTAAGGTACAAGGACGTCATGCTTGACTTCCTTAGACTTACGATAAAAATTGGATGGTTTATTTGAAATTTTACAATTTCGGAGAAAATATTTCTTATGTCTTAAATACAGCAGGCGTAAATATATTATGTACAGGAAAATTAATCATTTTTTTATCAGCAGTTAACTTTAGAAAACATAAATCAGCATTATTTTTCATGTAGTTTTAACTATTTTTGCCTGAAATGGTAAAACGTTCAACTTATTTTTTAAATATTAAACCTGCTTTTCTTCTGGTAAACCGTAAAATAAAGAAACAAAAGAAAAAAATTACAAAATAAAAATTGTCTTCTAAGTTGAGAAAAATATCCTACAAACGTATGATTTAGTTCAAACTCGGGATATCCTTTGAGCGCCGTCCCTAGGGCATCCAAAAAGAAAGTCCGTGGTACGATTTGAAAGGATGCGGATCACTTTTGGACGTCCGTAGGTCAAGAAAAGTGGTAGTTACAGGGACGTCCTGTCTGACGCGGGATATCCTTTGAGCGCAGTCCCTAGGACATCCGAAAAGAAAGTTCGTGGTACGACCTGAAAGGATGTGGATCACTTTTGGACGTCCGTAGGTAAAACAAAGTGGTAGTTACAGGGATGCCCTGTCTGAGGATGTCCAAATTTTATTGGTTTTGGCATCGGACCAGATTTGGACAGAACGTCCAAATCTGGACATAAAATGGACATCGAAAGGACGTTTTGTGCTGTCTGGGTGGTTGTTTTGTTCTATGGATGAATTTTAGGAGCTCAAGCGCCACAAAATTTTATTACTTATGACTAAGTTAAAAACATCTTATTTCAATCAAATTACTTTAATAAAAGCGGAGCAAGGGATAAGCTTTGAGTAGAAGCAACTTTTCACTATTTAAATCTTCTTAATCTAAGCTCCCTTTTGTCGAATCGGCAAGGAATTAAGGCAGTAAGGAGCGCCTTCCATTTCAAGATGAGCACCAATGGTGGAAGTACGACTTTGCTCATAATGTACTTGGATGACACAAAATGCACCACTAGAAATATACCACCTTCCTTTTTAGACCTATGGGTGAAGGGAAGGGAAAATCTCCACCCACCGGTACCCTCAGAACTGCCTCGGGACTTCAGGGTCCATGGATTTTACATGCACATATCCCCAAGTTTACTTGGTGGGTACTCAGTGGCTCGGGTATCGAACCCGAGATCCCTCGATCAGATGTTCAACACCCTAACCGCTGGCCAATAAGACCTAAACACAATTAGCTTTATCACAAAAATATTCTTCATTATAAAGTAAACAGCACTCATGAATAAAGAGAATTTAATTACAAACACAAAATTTTACTTTTAACATGCAAAAATAGAAATTTACTCATAGAAATGTAATTAATGATACAAATTCGTCCAAAACACAAGGACTTATGGAAAACAAAATGGCAGATAAGACTGTACATAAATTGGAGCTAATGTTGCTACCATTTTAAAATGAAATTCGCTGTAACACTGTGCCCCAGCTTCCCTACCGCGAGTGGGGAAAAACTCCAACTGTAGTTTAAATACATTTATAATACTTTTTTTTAAAAATTCAGTCCGCATAATGCTACATTATTTAATACTTACATTATTTCTTGTTCTAGATGCAGGCACCTCTACAGAATCAGTTTTTTCATTTGTATCAGGAACACTTAAAAGAACGTCTTCAATGTGTTTCCTGGGTCTTCCCCGTTTGACAACTTTGTTACCATTTGCATTACTAGAATTAGTAGGTTTTGCTTCACTTGTTGCAAGACCATTCTCAGTATTCTTTCGTTTCATCTAAAAATAATGAAAAACATATAACTACAGCTAACTGTAATTTCCTTCCTTATCTTAAAAAAATAATAATAATTTGGATAAACTTATGATCTTCAACATTGAACACGATAGAAAAACAAAACAATAATATCTATAACATGACAAGTGGAATCTGAAGTGTAAAAGAAAATCATTGTCCTTCCTTTGAACATCATTATCCTGACCAGCTTAGCATTATTTCACACAACTTGTTCCTCATTTTTTAAAAATCTTAGTTGATACCAGTCAGCGATAATGCTGACCCGTTACAGCGTGTCAAATATGCAAAAATTGGAGGTGGGGACGCAAAAAAAAAAAAATTATTATGCGTCCTCCAGGGATTGTGCCTCCCCAGTACTTCTCCGTTGCGTCGGCTTAAATAGGGGAAACTGGTGGCTCTGATCAGAACTGATTTCTACTGAACAATTCATAGATTCATCAATGCGCAGAGATTTCTTTAAGGATATAATCAACCTAATTTTTAATAAGTTCGAAAATATGCGATTTTTTGCATTTGAGGCGGTGAGAAGCAAAGGGATGTAAGTGACTAAAGTATCATTTTGAGTAAAACTTGTTTGAAGTTGAATTCCTATACTAAATTTTAGAAGTTCATGTAAATATTTTTTTTATTTTCGAGTCCTATATGTATGTGTTAGTTTAAGTATGAAGTGTGAAGTGTTTCTGATGATTAGATTTGGCGTAGGATTTTTTTAAAAAATAGCTTATTTTTACTTACACCCCTTTGCTTCCAACTAGTTTACTTACAGCCCTTTGCCACTAAATGAAAAGGGGGTCTTGTTCATTTTGCTAATTTACACAGTAATATAATTTGTTAGTGATATAAACTTTATTAAAAACTGCATAATATAAATTTCGAATAATTATATTTATCAACAAATTAAAAATCATTGCCATTAGACAAATTGCATCAAAACATGACAAAAATAAAATCTGCAGACGATTTAAGCCTTGTTTTTATTATTATTATTCAACAATTCGGAATTATTTTCCTATTTTTTTTTCTTCTTCTCCGCTTTAAGTTTTGTACATAGATCGTTGCAGATTTCAACTAACTGAAAAATCAAATAATTTTATTTAGAGGCAAACGGATGTACGTGCACTTGCATCCCTTTGCCACTAAACGGAATGCAGCTTTTATTTAGTAATTTTTTTAAACCACACTTTTTTGCAGTATCTGTCAAAGCTACCAATAAAATCTCTTTCAGACAAAACAGAAGGGTGTTTAATTTCTCATTTGCACTAGTTATCTCAAAATTTTCATTTTGGTCACTTCTAAGTGCCTGATTTTTAAAATCTGGTATGAAAAGGTATCTTTTCCGCGATTGCGAATTTTCGGAAAGGGTTTGTTTTCGAGATAACGATTTTTGCTTAGCTTTTATTTATATTAAAATAATAAAATAAAGTATTCCAATTGAACTTGTTACAGCCTTATTGCATTCACTATTTAAAAAAAGTGCTACTGTCCATGTAATGGACATTATGGAAAATTCGCAAATTTGGCATTCAGCCAAAAACCAATCACTTGATTTTTGGCTTTTAAATATAGGATTTTGGTCTTAATTCTTGGTCAAATTGTTATTGAATCTATTGCTAATTGCATTGGAAGAAAATTCTTGCCATAAAACAATTACTATTCCTCATTTATATCTTTAAAACCATGATATATACTTTCTTTTGGATAGGGACCCACTGTTAGGAAAAAGGAACCTGGAAATTTGGAAGTCCTGAGTCCCAGGGACCCTTAATTTCCAGGGTCTAGTGGCATCACTGCCAGTGTTTCTTTCACACATCTCTCCGGGGTGCACTGCCCCCTTGGAGAAAGTCAACTGCCCCAGGGCTGTTGTGAGGGGTGTCAGATATGGCTGATTCATGGGTCTTGGTTCGGCATCAGAGTAGTGCAGTGGGTAAAATTTTTCTATGGCGAAGATGTAAGTATAATGGAAGGTGGTGGTGGGGGGGGGGGGGACAAACTGACTTTGAGCCCACCTTGGCTCTCGGTGGCCCTGGTTCAGCGTACAGGATAAACAATACAATCTCCATTTATTCCATTAAATTTCATGAATATAACCCCTTCCTAAAAGAAGCTGCCTTTTATTATTTAGTATTGGTTCCTTTTTTACATATGGTAGGAACCTTTTGATCCATACTTCTGTTATCCGAATATTTCCATATCCAATTGCAACAAGAGACAGTTTTCAATGAAATGTTTCACAGTTACTTTGAAATTAAATCGTTTATTTCAGTTAGTGGCGTAGCTAAACCCGGATTTGGGGGGGGGGGGGGGTCTTCAGGAGAAGTGAGCTAATTTCATTGTTTTACAAGAAAAATCGGTCAAATTCTAGACAATCTTTACCATTTCAGGAGGGGTTTTTATCCCCAAAACTACCCCCTTATCTACGCTAGTGATTTCAACTCAACATTAAGTAGAGTACTTTTGAAAATTTTCCAGAAACAGTGACAAATATCTTTTTAAAAATAATGTACATTTTTATTTAAAACATGGTGAATTCCGTGAAAAGGGGGAAATGGCACTTAAATTTTAAAAATTAGCTTTGGACCACTTGTAATACATCATTTTCTTCAGAAATAAGTAAACTTTTTGAAAATAGAATTTTTTTTTAAGTTTGACATAATTTAAGTTTTAAAAACTGTGCTCAAAGTTACTCTTTTATGTCACGCCTTTGTAGAGCCAAATTACTTAAACTTTAAATTAACCTAAAAATTTGATTAATTAATTGATAAAAGTTTAACAAACAGATTAACTATTATCAGGGGTGCCACTCTTCAAAAATTTTTAGACTGAACTTTTCACCATGCACATAATAGCCAAATCACGTAATTTTTTTACAAATATGCGGATTTTTTTAAGATACACACATATTTGAATGAACCAATATTTTCTTCAAAAAAGCTGAAAATTCTTGCTGTCTGATGTAAAAATATCATTTAATATATTTAACTAAAGTTTCGCAGGTAGAGAAAAGGAAGCACACAATATATTTTAATCTTTCGGCAATGATGCCGCTAGACTTCGAAAACGGGAGCTATAAAATTCCGACAGTTGAAGGGGGTCCGGGGGATTCTCCCTCGGGAAAATTTTGAAAACTATATGCAAAATAGTGCATTTTGAGGCCTCTGAAGACACATTTGGGATTGCAGAAGTATTAAGAAAAAAAAAGAAGCGTAATAGAAACATTTTAAAAATTTAAACGCTTTTACTCATAAAAATGCAGTACAAAATTGGCCTTTTTCTTTTATCCAGGTGGCAGGACCCCACATTTTTTCTAATGCCCATATCGAAGAGCCCTGTGTCTGTCTTCTCGAACGACACTTACAAGCTCGCCCCTCTCTTCCCAAATGGATGCTTTGAAAATTTGTAAAAGAAAAACTATTGGTACTATTTGAGCATAGCATACGGTATTTCATGATTACAAGGAGGGAGGGACCTTGACTTAAAATTTAAATTCTAAAATTTTGACATTGCGAAATTTTCTGCCCCCTACTTAAAATTTTAGAGTTTCCAACAGTTAATACAAATAAATAATTATATTCATTGTTTTTAATCGCTAACAAAATAGCCGATCATACAGGGCTCCCACCGCCTTAACACAATTTGTAGCAGCTTTCGGAGCAGGTAAAATGTCCTTTCTGTATCAGTTTGGAGCAGAAGAATAACTTTTGTATCAGTTTGGAGCAGAAGAATTTAACTTTTGTATCAGTTTGGAGAAAAAGAAATCAACTTTTGTATCAGTCTAGGAGCCGAAAATATCAACTTTGTACCATTTTTGGAGGACTTTTCTTTATTTTTTAAATATTAAATGGCTGTTTTTAAAGCAATGTTATTTTCATACATCAAGGGTAGGAGCAGTTTCAAGTCTTCAAAATGATAGGAAATGTAAACGTCAGACATCCTTCAAAAACTGGATTAGATTATTTTAAAAACTGGATTATTTTTATATTTCTTAAAAAAAAATTTCAAAAAGTAAGACTAATTAAAATTATAACCCTTATAAAGGTTTTTCAATACTTTTTACAAGAAACGGATTATTAAAAAAAAAAAAAAAATGTTTTGTTGTTTTTTTCTTCTTCTAATAGTCAGCTGGAAGAAAGCTTAAAATTTTCTTCTTTTAAAAAATCATTGCATTCTCTCTTTTTTTTTTTTTTCAATAGCTAAAACACTATCCTTTCAAGAAAAAAAGCAAAAACTAACTATTATGAGAGGTTCAACTATTTTAAACTATTTATCATTAATTAAAATTTGTTTTTTAAATGGTACTTATTTAGGTATAACTATTGTGATTACAGTAACAGTAAAATTTTGAATGAATTAAATATAATTTTATATTTTATCAAAAAAATATATTTGAAGTCGATCCTATTTTCTACCTGCAGAAATACCTATTATTTTTCCGATTAAGAAATATTCCTTTCAATTTCAATCCTAAATACTCACTTAGATGCTCTGGAAGTAATTAATAAAACTAAAAGTAAATTGCTGTTTCATAATTTTGCAGCAAGAAAATTAAGAATCAAATTATATTTTTCAGTTCTATAATAGAAAGGCAAAATGTTTTTTTTTTTATATATGTTGATAATTTAATATCTAATGATTTTTTCCCCAACAATTTATCTTTACATCTTTGAAAAATTGTGTAATATTTACAATTAAATTTTAAGAGTCCAAGGGTTACAGCAATTGGATGCCGAAATAAACTAAATTGAATTAAAAGAAAAAGGGAATGCATGGTAATTTCATAACTTTCAAATCTAGTTTAAAATTGAAACTTAAAGAGTACTTTTATGAAGTCGTTCATCCACAACAATATTTCTATTTCTTCTAATAATATTGCTTAACATATTTGCCAAAGATCATCAATTCATTGAATTCTAATTTCGATTTTGAGTCTATTGATAGAATGTCATGGGCAAGAGCTCTTCGTTCATCCGACATTCACAAAATTACTTTAATTAAGAAATTTACTAAGTTGTGTAACGATTCAAATGTTCCTGTTCCGGCTGATTTGCCTCTTGTTAATAGGAACACGGTTGCAAATCTTTCGAAATTTCCTTTGAATAGTAATGAAATTAATGCTCTGAAATGTAATAACAATTTTGCTTTGGCTAAAAAGCCTTCTTTTTCTGAACTTATTGCTCCGGTTGAAAAAGCTTTCAAATTTAGTGCCTTAACTTCCACTCAAAAAGAGTCGGTTAGGCATCTTATTGCTTCCAATGTTGATTTCAATTCAAAAGTTCCTAATACTGGTTTTACCCATTCTGTGAAACGATGTGTCAATAATTTAGTTTCCAATTCTGATTTGGTCATTACCAAAGCAGACAAGGGTGGTCAGATTGTTGTTCTTAATAAATCATCTTATGTTGAAAAAACTGATGACTTAATTGCTTCTGGTCCTTATTCTGAAATTTATAAAGATCCTAGTGACAAAGAGTTAAAAGCTATTTCTTCTGCTGTTAAGTCTGTTCATTCTATTCCTTTGATTGCTAAATGGTCTGTGATTCCTTCTGTTGCTAATTGTGCGCGTCTTTATGCTTTACCAAAGGTACACAAGGCAGGTATTCCTTTCAGACCAATTGTTTCCAATATTGGCACTGCTTCATATAAACTTTCCAAGTATTTAGTTTCTGTGTTTTCTCCACTTAGGAGTCAGAATGTTTTCACTGTTAAAAATTCCACCGATTTTGTTAAGAAACTTCATAACTTCGTTCCGAATAATTCAGTTATGGCCTCTTTTGATGTTAATTCTTTGTTTACTAATGTTCCTGTTGATGGCGCTTTGACTTGCCTCAGGAAAAGGCTTTCTGAATTCCATTTTACTTCTGTGGAAATTGAGGAATTAGTTTTCCTTACTCGTGTGTGCTTGCAACAGAGCACTTTTGTATTTAATGGTAAATTCTATGCTATGGTAGATGGCCTGGCTATGGGGAGTCCTCTTAGTCCTATTTTAAGTGATTTCTATATGCATTATTTTGAGGAAAAACTGTTCCAGAAATTGCAATTTCAATTTTATGTTCGTTATGTGGATGATTGTTTTGTCCTAACGGACAATAACTTGTTAGGTATTGATGATGCTCTTTCTATTATGAACTCCATTGATCCTAATATCCAGTTTTCTTGTGAGAAAGAACTTAATAGTAGCCTCGCGTTTCTTGACGTCTTTATTTCTAAGAGTGACTTTGGTTTCACTACTTCTGTCTATCGTAAACCGTTCGCTTTTTCTTTACCTCCTCACAGACTGTCGTCTCATCCTCCCAACCAAAAATATTCGGCTTTTAATGCTCTGTCCATCGTGCTATTAATATTTGCTCTTCTCCTGAGCTTCTCAAGATTGAACTCAACTATCTGAAAGCTGTAGCTGTTGATAGAGGATTTTCTCACTCTTTAATTGATTCTATTCATAACAAACTTTCTAAGAAAACTACTGGTCCCAATAATGTGGTTTCTAGAAAGAATTTGGTTGTGTTACCATTCTTTCATTCTGTCAGTTTCCGTATTGCTAAAATCCTAAAAAGGTTTCAATTTCAAGTCGTTTTTTCTCCTAATAAAACTTTCCTTCTCTTCTCTTAAGGATCCTGTCGATCAACTTAACACTTGGGGTATTTACCAAATTAGTTGCCGTTGCGGCCTTTCTTACATTGGACAGACAAAACGTGCTCTGAAAATTCGCTTAAATGAGCATAAAGGTTATGTACGAAAGCAAGAGTTAAATAAGTCTAGCATTGCTCAACATTGTTGGAATTCCAACCACTCTTTTGATTTCAATTCTGGTAAAATTATTCAAAAATGTTCTTCCCCTTTAGAGCTTGACTTTTGGGAAGCTTATCATATTAGCAGGAATAGTTCTAATTTGGTTAATGATTCTTCCTCAACTCCTTATTTTTCACAGGTCTGGCATAAATTTCTTTAATTTGTTGTTCTTTCTAGGTTTTCTTGTTGTTTTCCTTTTTTGTGTCTATTTTTCTCCTTCCCCCTCTACATGTGTACTTTGTTTTGCATTTTGTTTTGGTAGTTTCTGTACTTATTTTTTTATTTCAATTTTATTCTTTGTATTTTATTTCATTATTTTTGAAATTTTTATGCATGCTGTCGTCTTTTTTGCTTTATTTTTATTAATATTCCTTTTTACTTCCTGTACTTTCAACTGGATTCGTTTGTTGCTCTCTTATTGGTGTCTTCCTGCTACTTCTACTTCCACTTCACGCTGCCTTTATTCTCATTGGTTTACAGATAATTCTTTGGCTATATAAGCTTTGTTTTTATTGTTCTGTCTGCTTCATTTGGATGTTTTGCATCTAGAGGCTCCCTGTCGCATTGAAAAAGGGATTCCAAGCAATCCCGAAACATATATCTGCATTTTATTGCTCATTTGTGCTTTAAATTAACGTGTAATTATATTATTATTATTATATACGTACATGCTTTTTTAATGATTTTCTAACTTAGCTGTAATTTTTTTACTTATTTTGTTCTTTATATTTATGTTTTTTAATTGCTTGTGGTTATATGATATACTAGATTACAGAGCTTAAAAAGTAATGAGAAAAGAAAAAAAGCTGCAATTCAATGTTTAATTTTACAGCGTTTGAAAGTCTACCTCCAAACACTTTCGGGAACAAATATATATTTTCAAACAATGTTTTTATTTAAAATAAAAATACATTTTATTCATTTACTTTGAGAGGAATCATTATAAATAGTTAAAATGAAAAAAATCCGATTTTTGTAGCGGATGCAAAAAGATTGTAGAACGTATGCGCTCCTTTGCTTACACGTGGAAAGTAAGCTTAAGGAATTTTAAAGAATTATAATGGAGCAGCAATCTTTTTAACATTTGTTCTGCTATTGATTTTTCACATGGATTAGTATTTCCTAAACATTAGAAAACACAAAGAGCACTGAGGAAAAACGCTAAAAAAAATTTTTTCCACGTTTCATGAAATTGTAAACTTTTTTATCTATTTCAAGAAAAACTTACTAAATAAAATGTTCAACAGAAATAGTGATAAGAGGAAGGATTTTTCTCTATAATACAACAAAAAATTAGAAATCGTCTCACTGTTTCTTCTGCAAGCGCGGGATACCATCACTCATTCTGCTCAATTTTGTCATCCATATTTGATGTCCTTAAGAGAGAGAGTAGAGCTAATATTCATTAATAAACTGCTTCAAAGGTAAAAAATTAGTTGACTAAGGGAAACATGTAACAAATGACGTCGATTTTAAGGTTAAAAAAAATAATATCTAAAATTTTTTCCCCCAAAATCCCGATTTGGCGCAAATTTGCCGAAAAAATGCATTTTGTAGCAGAATATAGCAGAAAATTCGTTTTGGAGCAGTTTTGCGCAATTGGCGCAGCGGTGGGAGCCCTGATCATCAAATCGGAGCGCTGAACTAGGATTTTAATTTTCTTCCAAACGTTAAATTCTCTTAATTAATTATTTTTCTTTTCCTTCTTTCTTCTTCTTCGCCTCTTTTTTTTTTTTTTTATTTTGAGCATCACAGCTGATTTTGCCGCCCGGGGCGCGGGCCCCGGCTTGCCCCGCCCTAGATCCGGCACTGCATATCGTGGTTTTAAAGATATCACGTGTGGTATCAGTAAAGATTTGCATTTCCTGATATTTCAGAACAAATTTCCTGAACCTTGATTCTTTTTAATAGGTACTAAGGTACTGTAATCTCAGACATATAAGACAAAATGTGATTGTACCTTAAGGTTGTACTTTATGAAAAATACTGGGATTAAACAGAAATGGATAAAACTACTTATTTTAACTAGGGGTCTCAATGGAAAATGTAGAAAATATAGGACAAACAGAAAAATAGTTTTAAAAATCGTGTACTATTTTAATAAAATGTGTGGAGTATTAAACGAAATAATGCAATAACATCTAAATAATCATCAGAATGTTAAAGAAATGTTATTAAAATTTACATGCATTTAATACATTTATTTTGCCCACTTTAGTTTATTATTTCCTGCATCATTCACGGCTTTTGCTGCTTCATTATCTTGCATAATTTTTCGTTTTAATACTGCTTGCAGTCTTTTGTGTCCTTCATCTTCAAGGCAAAAAGTGCAGAAACGACAAAATTCGGATTCGCGAATTTTGCGTAATTGACCGAGTGGAGCTTGTTTTAACAAAAATAAATTAAATGTAATATTGCAAGAAATTAAAGCGCAGAAACTTATTTTTATTAATTCAGAATAAAAGCAACAATTAACAAGAGACATAACTGCAAAAACGAACCCTTTACAAAAATCACAATCGCAAATTGAAACTATACTCCCGATTGTCATTGCATTTCATTTCTCTTCATTTTAAATAATTTGTGTCTAAAAATCCGCAGCAAAAACATTCCCGATATTTCTCTGAAAGTATGGAGGTCGACTTGCACGAGGGTTTCCGTTTATTTGTCTGAAAGTTGGAGGTTCGGCTTACACGCGAATCTACTTATCCGCAAGTATAAATGGTAAAATTTTGATAAAAATAAGAACATTTTTTATTTGTTTACTTAATTAAACCTACAAAATAAGTGAAATGAAAAAAAATACGATTCCCGTAAAGGATGCAGAAAGATTACGCAAAAAGGAACGCATGAGTTTCTTTGCCTGCACATGGAAATTAGGCCTACGTAATTTTTAAAGTATTGCTCCAATTAACCAAGAAATACATATGGTTGCAATTGAAAGGGAAAGAAATAAAATGAGGGTAAACAATTTAGGGAGATTGAGCAAAACAAATTCCGGTATTTGTGGAACTCTACCATTCCTGAGATATAAACGAAAAATAAACCTTTTTTGACAAAAAAAATTTTTTTACAATGCAATTAGCAATTGATTCAATAACAATTCGACCAAGAATTAAAACAAAAATCCCATATTTAAAATCTAAAAATCAAGTCATTGACTTTTAGACGAATGCCAGATTAGCAAATTTTCTGCAATGTAGATTACATGAACTGTGTAGCATGCTTCCTCTAAATAGTGAATGCAATAAGGCACAAATTAAATAGAAAAATTTTATTCATTATTTTAATTCAAAATAGAAGCTCAGCAAAAATCGTAATCGTGAAAACGAAACCTTTTCACGCCAGCAGATTTAAAAAGACTCATATTTCCGAACTTATTAGACATCAGGCTGATTATATCCTTAAAATCTTTGGACATTGAATCTCCGAATCGCTCACATGTTTCCCTTACCTAAGCCGTGACAGCGCAAGCTAGCGCCGTTTTCTCACCTTCTCTTCATATAAAAAAGCTGCAAGAAAAATGCGGGTCAAATACGAGCAAAAAATAATTTTGCATATCGATTTTTTATATATTTTACTAGATCAATTAATTTTTCTCCCGCGATGAGAATCACTCGTCCCGGGGGACGCGCAACATTTTTTTTTTCGTATCCCCGTCTCCGATTTTTGCGTATTTGACGCGCTATAGCGCGTCCGCGGCATCACTGCTTACGTCCACTTTTCTTTTTTTTTTTCACAAGACACATGATTTTTTTTTATGTTTTCTTCCTTTTATGTGAATTAATAAATGCTTCTGTTTTAATTATCAATAGTAATCGGCATCGTCGAAAATATGGAGAAAATTAAAAGCAATTTTTAAAAAATTGCCTATAACGGTAATTTTTTTAATTTTGAAAATACCGAGTTTCCGGTATTACAATGCGGAAAAACACCGGAGTTCTGGTGTATAACCGGAATACAATCACCTCTGGCTCATTGTTTTATAATTTTGATAACAATCCAAGTTAGGGGTTTGTGTTCGCATTCAATTTTTCGGTCGAGATTTTTTTATAGGGTTTGTTTTTTCAAAAGCGATTTTTGTTGATTGTTTGCTTTCGTTCCTTCTTTCTAATTTCAATAACAATTCAAGTTGACGGGGGCGAATATTCAGTATTTTTTCAAGCCTAAATTTTTATTTTACAATTTTTTTTAAACCAATAATTTGCGAGACGGAAATTTCCGTTTGGATCATCGTAAAAAGACGGATTTCCGTCTCCAGGACGGAACAGTGGCAGCCCTGCTATTATACTTTGGGTGTTATATTAAGCTTTTCATTCATTTGATAAATAAAAAAAAAATTCTTGCCAGAAAAGTAGTGTATTAATTAGTCATACTGAACATGTCCTTCCGTTACCGAAAAAGTGGCTATCAACTATCTCACTCGGAACACAATGGCTCAAGAATTACGAGTTTTTCAGTACACTGCAGGTTTAAGGCTTGGATTGATTTGGCAGAGTCAAAATTTTTCAAAAATGCAATTTTAGGAGTTTTTTCATGGTAACGGAAGGACAAAAATATGGTAACGGAAGGACATAAACCATGGTAACGGAAGGACAGTCGTAGTTAAACTCATTTACACTTAATTTTAAAAATACTCTATTAATATAAGCAACATGTATTCACTGCGTAAAACTTATCTTCATTGTATTTATTTGATTTGGTGTGGAAAAGGTCAAGAATATGCACTGGTTAATGATGAACTAAACTACAGAAAAGCGAGTTCCTGGTTTTATTGATACACACAATGTGTTTCCATACTTGGATTGATTTTTTTTTTTCAGTTATAGAGCTTAATATGCCTGTTTAAACATCGGTATCTATTCATAAATTTAATTTTCATTGAAAAACAGTTTAAAGATTAAGGTATCAAAAAACTTCTTGGACAGCAGTCACAGAAAAAGAGATGTCGACAGAACTGATGTGGAGCAACATTTTATCTGAGAAGCTCCTTACTGCAAAAGACTTAGCAGACATTGTACACCCAGCTAAAGTCTTATAGTTGGAAATCTTCCCTCTCAGGATACCTATCAAAATTCAATGAGTACCTCACTGAAAGATGGGAACAAGTCCATCTTCTGCCAGAAGGACAAAGCACCCATTAATCAGTAATTCATGCTTTTTATCCTATAAATATAAATAGAAATATTTGTTTCTAGTGGAAAGATGATTTTTAATCTCACTACATAATACTTATCGAAGTATCCATAAAATGTAATAGCAGAGCTGCAATTGTTCATCAGAAATTTTTTATTAGTTGAACGGAGAGGAACACATTTAACTCGGTGAGAGAAGAGTGAAGGTAGGGGTGGGGGGGGGGGGGGAATATTTTTTGAAGTGTTGCAGTTGAAAAACTAAATCCATGAATGTTTGACTTATATTTATCCTGTAAAAGAAGACAAATGTTGGACCAACAATAAAGAAATTTAAAAAAATCAAACTTAAGATAATTATAGAAACTGCCCCAGCACTTGGCTAAGATGCAGGTTCAAGTATAAATCTAATATATGAATAAAACCAGTGATATACCAGTTGATGAATAAGTCTAAGAAAAAGACTTACACATGATTTTCACACATATTTGAAAGAAGTTCAGCCTTTTTAATGTGTATCTTGTACTAGGGCACTTTTGTCCTTCCGTTACCGCCCTTCCGTTATCATGACAAAATTTTCTTTTTAGTGAAAAATATAATTATTTTCAAAAAAACTCTCCTAATATGCATTGAATGAGCCCTCCTTAAGATGCCCAAATTGTTTCAAGAAATTTCTGCAAATAGTTTAACTGAATTTTAAAGTTGATAAAGCAACCAAAATTATCATGTCAGAAAAATGTTCTTCCGTTACCAATTTTAAAATTTCAATTTAAAAAAAAGTTATTAATTGTAAAATTCCAAGTTTACCAATTTTCATATAACTTCATAGAAAGTATAAAGGTTTGATTGTCAGTTTCTTGAAAACAGTTATTTTTTTAAATTGACAAGCTCTCCAAGTCCTATTTTGTTGTAAAAAACGTCCTTCCGTTACCCATGGAATTCACCACATTTAAATCTAGAATCTGGTAGTCTTCTACTGGACTCGCAGGGCCCAACTTACAAATTGTCCTGCCCAGGGCATTGTCAATTTTTCCTGCCCCCTTTGAATGGTTCACTTACATGTATGCGTGTACTGCGGTATACGTGAAATTGGTTATTATTAAGAATAACCTCTTATTATTATTACCAGTGGTTATACTAGTAACTAAAATGATTATTTTATTTTACAATTTTTAAAAAAGAAATTTAAATGATATTATGGAAAAATTTCCTACCCCAGTTGCCCGTGCAATAGTCAGGGCCTACTTGACAGGTCACCAATGGCAATGATCATCGTTTTGCAAGCAAGTAAAAATATAAATGCATCCATGTGCTCCACATTTTTTGAAGCATTTCATCTCTTTAATATGAAGAAAGATGCCAAAAATTGTGACTTAAGGCTTCAATTTAAAACTTTCCTGGAAGAACTTCAGACGCCTCCCCTTTTCCCTTAATGCCACCAAAAAATAGCCTAACACTGCACTTTTTAAGACTTCAGATTGGAAAAATTTTCCTAGCAGGGCCCCCGACTCGCTCCTTTTTTCTTAACGTGCCCAAAGATGGCCCAAAATTCTATTTTTAGAAATTCATCAGTTTTGGAAAATTTTCGAGTTAGATCCTCTGCTTCTCTCTTCCTTCCCCTACATCATCTAAGATACCATGAAATTGCGCTCAAGACTTCAGTTTCAGAAACACTTTCTGGGGAACGACACCGAACACTGTTGGTAGCGTCACCAAAAGTAACCTAAAATGTAAGACTTTAGTTCCAAAAAATTTGCGGGAGGAGAGTCCCCGAACTATTTTTTGCATCCTCTAACATCTTGAGACAACATATCTGAAATTTCATTGTTAGGACTTAGATCTCAAAAGGTTTCCTGGGGAGAGAGTAACGTTGACAAAAGTCGAGTAAAACTGCATTTTTAAGAATACTTTTGACAGGGTTCCCACTCTAATCTCTAAGTCAAATTTAAGGCCTTTTTAGGGCCTTTTCAAGGAAACGTGTAACTTTTCTAAGGCCACATTACATATAACATTTAGAATGACTTTTCTTTGAAGAAATACGAATAATATCGT
The DNA here is from genome assembly GCA_038502835.1 of Octonoba sinensis. Lineage (NCBI taxonomy): Eukaryota > Metazoa > Arthropoda > Arachnida > Araneae > Uloboridae > Octonoba > Octonoba sinensis. The sequence goes on from CM076604.1 coordinate 72,783,264, forward strand.
ATATGTGAATATAGTCAAATATTCAACACTGAAATTAACTTTTAAAAAAATAATAGGAATTCTGGAAATTACATTAAAACTTTGCTATCACAACTAAGGAACTATTTTTTCTTCCTCCAATGGATTTTAATGTACATTTAATGCATCTTTATGTACGATCAATTCATTGTTATGAATAAATGCTTTCCTCAGAATGATGATGAAGCAGCATCATGAACATCTCACTGAATTAAATCTTTTACATAAGTCAACTATTTCAAATTTTATCTTAAATTTAAAGATTTATTCCCTTAATAGTTATTTTTTCTTCAGAGTTATAAATATTATGCTTAGCTAACTTTTCAATCTATAAACCACAACCAGATTTTATTTTGCCTCCAACAACATTTCTCAGCACATAATCTGCAGTGCCGCAGTGTATTATCCAAATAATATGATATGTCTTATGATTATGCCTTTTATACATGTAAATCCATGCAAATTTTGCAAAAGATTTTGAGGCTGCAACAAACCCCTTTTTCAATGCAGAAGAATTGAACTTCTAGGTAAAAGCATCCAACTGAAGATTTATCCAGAGGCGTAGCTAGGGTTTTCAGCGCCCGGTGACAACTGAAGATTTTGCGCCCCCCTCACTCCGCATCCCTGGGGGCCTAGAGGCGCCCCTGGTAGGGAATTAAAAAAACATATGCTTCCTAAATGACAAATAGCTCTAAAAAGCAGCCCTTTTAACTTGCATTTTTATTAGCGACCATTCACTTTGAAGGGCAAAATGGGACACTTTGGCTTCGCAAAATTATTTCTTTTTCTTCTTTCTCAAGTGACCTTTCGTGGGTTTTCTGGGCGTCCAGTTCTTTTATCTCTGCTGCTCAAAGAAAATGTCCCTAGTCCTTTTAGAGAGTCATCACGGGTCTGATCCATAGAAAACATCCCAACTCCAACTCAAAAGTTGTTTCACTGCCTTTTAAGGCTATTTCGCACACATTCCTGTGCTACATTGGTCATTCCCTATATGATTTGTGATGCTCTCACTTTTTTGTCGAAAATATTTACACCTTTTCAGTTCAAATAATTTTCTTTTCTCATTTAAAAATAAAATAAATTTACATTAATTTGGCGCCCTATGACGCTGCACCCGGGGACAGCTGTCCCCCCTTGCCCCCCTTAGCTACGTCTCTGGATGTGTCCGTTTATTGCCTTGAATCACTTTATCTGCTCAGAAATGTGACTTAAAATAAATGTGTCTTTTTCCTCATAAAAACGAGCTTTTAAACCATTATAAAGCAAGCAATAGCAAATGTCTTGAATCAATGTTCTTTCTGAAGGCAGATTATTTAAAAAATAGTTTAAGCATTGCATTTTAATAAGGCTACAATAATGAATACTAATAATTATCAACATGATCGTTGACAGTTTGGGTTAAGGCTGCTCTTCAGTCAGAGTTTCAAATCTTCGAAACCAATGTTAACCTACGGGAAAAGTTGGACTAAGTTTTAGAAAGTTCCTTTGAAGTTTCGAGTCCGGAATTTTTTTGAGTATTTTTCAAGCTTATATCTCGGTCTTGTAGTTTTTACTTTTTTAAAATATCACTTACCGTATTTTTAAAAAATCGTTAAAAAATGAATTTTGGAAAAAACGTGGTACTGTTAAGACGTTTCGCTCTATAAAATATTTTCAAAGCATGTTACCGAAATTTGAAAAACAACAAGACCAGAAAAACATTTCCAGCTTTCTTTTGAACTTTTGTTTGAAATAATGCGAACATTTTTAAAGACAAAAAAATCCGTCCAAAGTTTGAAAATATTTTCAAATAAGCTCGAAATTCCTATAAGCCACGCCTCCCACCGTTTCCCATGCAAGGGGGCATGATTTACGAGGTCGATTAGCTCACTCCGGGAAGCGTTGCTGTTTCGGATTCGGACAATGGGGAAAGTGTGGTCCCCCTCTTAAGACCCTCAAACCGGCCAGACACAGAAGACAGACCACATGTTTTTTTTCCAAAGGGAAGAAAATTGAGACAAGTCTGCTTTTCAATGTTTGATTTGAGAACCTATGACTTATATGTAATCCTTTATATGGGCAAATTCCTGTTCCCACGGTACTATAAAAATATTTTTCACGAATTAAATGTTTCTACAATTGGGAAAAAAAAACATTTTTTTAAAAATGTAAACTTGAAAACACTACTGCTCTTTAATTAGTAAATCAAATGAGAAATTATTTAATGTAAGTAATTATTCATTAGTAAGTTATTGATTTAATTTTCTTCTACACAATCCATAATTCTTTTCTTCAAAAACTTTTTGAAGAGAAAAGCGTTGCCCCCCCCCCCCCCCCCCGCCCTCTTAAAGACAACTGTGTACGCCACAGATAAAACTAATTAAATTGAGCGAGATAGAATTTTTTTGTTTTTTACTGAAGGAATAAAGGAATAATAAACTTTAAATGTTTTCGTAAATTAAAAAGAGATTTTTGAGAAAATGAATGTATTTTTAAAATTTTATATTGGCCTCTTTCTGAATGTAATGTTTCAATAACTTGTGTTTTAGAACCGAAAAAAAAATTTAAATATTGATTAAATCCATCAACATCTTCCGGTGGAGCTGGAATTTTGAAAAACAAAATTACATATAAAGGTCGACAGCTGGGGGGGGGGGGGGGGGGGGGGATACTAACAACCTCCTTTCTTTCTTTTATTTCCTTCTTTTAATGATTTTTTATGCCATTCGTAATATTTATTAGCCTTTTCTTTCATAAGATTTTTCCATCTTTCGATATCTTTTACTTCTTCTTATCCTACTTTTCCGTAAAAGTTAAAAAAAAAAAAACAGAACGAAAGAAGGCTAATGTATCACATCACAAGAATATCGTTAAAAATAGGAAAAAGTCATAAACAAGTGAAATAAATAAATATACATTGAAAAATTAAAAAAATTGAAAGTAGGGGTTTGCGATGGGGTAATTGTGTCTGTCGGTCTGTCTCCTCAATAACTTTTGAAGGAATTGTCCGATTCGAAAGATTTTTTACCCTGCATTCGAAAGATCTTGGCGAGGACATCTCATTTTCATATTTTACTTTTTGATTTGAACAATTTTTCGTTCAATTTTGAACAGTTCAAAAATTCTGAACATTAGCGCCTGCGGGAAAAAATGAAGCAAAGTATGCAAATTCTGGGCAGAAGATCCAAGTTCCTTTGAACAAGCGTATTGGAAGGAGCTCTCGGCGTGAAATTTTTTTTATCCACGCCGAATTTCATACAGTTCAGAAAAAAAAACCGACAGTGCCTACGGGAAAATTTCAGTCTTATACAAATCCTGAGCTAACCAACCGATTTACTTGAAATAAACTTTATCGGAAAGATGTTATGACGTAGAACATATACAGTGGAACCCCGCCATTCGTCCTTGTCCCTCAATTCGTACGGCGCCAGGGGTCAGCTGGGTCGCCATATTGGCTTTTTTTAAGAAAAAAATCGAGAAATTATGCTCATTTTGAACTCGTCTAGAAGTAATTTGTTTCGCATTTTGGATTTTTTAAAAATCTTAATACTTTTTGAGATTTTACTGACAATTTTAGCTTTCTAAGGGGGCATCTAGAGGAAGTGGTTGAAGAACTTTCTTCTTCAGAGGAGGAAAGTAGTAAGAAAAGCATTTCCTTTGCAGAAATTAAAGAGCTGTGTTACTCCTGCAAGAAAACGCAGAGAGTGATGGGAAAACAGCATGCCAACACTGCTGTGGTCAACAGCAAGTTGGGATGCTTTGTTCAACGACAATGTTATTGGCCATTTTAGAAAAATTCTGAACAATCGTCAAAGGCAGACAACATTGGACAGGTTTTTAGGGAAAGAAGCCCAAGATTCTTCTAGTGCAAAAAGAAAGGACAACAGAAAGGGAGAAAACACTTGAAGGGATATTACCTGATGTTTTTATAGAAGGGGCCTCCTCTTCTTCTTCCAGCCCTTTCATTTCCTCATCTCAACATTCCACATATGCCATCAGCTAACCTCAGTACAAGCAAAGTGCAGTTAAATTTTAATTTATCTATAATTTCATGTACAGTACTGTACATTTGTTTTTCATAGGTTTAAATAAGCAACCATCTGTGTGTCTGGACCGGATTAATCCAATTTACACTGTATTTTATGTGAAAAAATAATTCGCTATTCGTACAAGTTGCCATTCGAGCTGCCTTCTGGAATGAATTGTGTGCGAATAGCGAGGTTCCACTGTACAGTACACTTCCTCGGGGAATGGCGAAAAGCATGGGACATTGTTTAGAAAACAAACCACATGTTTCTTTTCCTGAATCGCAAAAATTATTTTCTTCACAGTTCACATGACTAAACTAAATACAGTGGAACCTCGGTAGCTCGACGCGCAGATAAGTCGACTAACCTTGGTAAGTCGACATATCCCTCCCCTAATGGTTGGCCCAATGCTAATTTCAATGGGCGAAAAACTCTCTAACTTGACACACAATTTTCAGAAACCCCTGTAAGTCGACCTCCATTTTGTATTCTTATTAACTTTTTCTTCCGGTATTCTTCCACGGTGCACAATTCTGGGAATTTTACAGCGGTGTTTTTTCATCAATAAATGAATTCTTTTCTTGAAAGTGTTCCTAGAAAATTTCGTTATTCCCCTTGTACCTTTCTATGAACACGAGAAAAAAGTTAATTGCAAATTTGCAAGCCTCATAGTGTTGGGGAGTTTATGTTTTCTCTTCAGAGGGAAAAGCAAACAAAAATTATGGATTTTTTTCTCATGAGGTATTCTGATTTAGTGTTTATATATTTATTTATTTGTAATGTATAACTTTTCAAAATAATAATAGATAAATAATAAACGGGAATAATTTTGTACACTGGAATTGGCTCTTATAACTTGAATGGCAAGTAAATAACAATACAGACCAATATCAGCAATTGAAGTTATGGAATCTCGGTAACTTGACACCTGCTTATCTCTACGGCCCGCGACTTTTTTAACCTTTTCAGTTTAGCCCGCAGCTTTGCAAAGGCTGCCCATTCCTGGTTATGCAATGTTTGCTGTGTGGCACTACGAAATAATATCTTATCATTTGCTAAAGAATAAAAACTGTTTGGTTGTTTCTCATCCATAAGCTTACTTCTTTGCATTGCAACACGGGCTCCTTGTAACTCTGAAACACGTGTCCGCAATTTTTGATTATGTTGACGTTTTATTCTTTAGTTTCGCAGCTCAAATGTAGACTAATTATTTCTCTACATTAAATTTATGCATGCGAACTCGCGTCATTAAAGAAAAAAGAACTATGTCTCTTATGCAAAATTTCTGAATATGATTTAAGTCAGGGGTTCCCAACTTTTTTTTTTCCTGGCGAAGCCCTTCTAAAACTCGGAAAGAAAATGGCGAATCCCTTTGGTAGTCCTTAGTAAACGGGTAAGAAAACAATAAAATTTGCTTGCACATTCATTTTTCAAGCTTCACAACAGTTCATAACAAGCAATGAAACACAATTTTAAAACATCTAAATGGAAATAAAAACTAACATAATAGCTACAATAATAATAATAATATTAGTAATACAAGCATTTTAAAAATTAATTACTTATTTTTATTATTTGTTCTTTTTGTATAATTAATAGTAGCAGTAAACATACGAATTTGCAAAAGCTCTGTTTTTAATAATTATTTCCTCGATACTGTGAAAAAGTTGTGGAATAGTGGAATGACACCAGAAATGTAAGTAAAAAAAAAATTAGAATCAATCAATAAATATCTTAGGGTTCCATTCCCACGTTGAAATATACAAAATTCGCAACAGTTATGGAAATTTACAGAAATATTGGGAAATTTACATGTTTTCAAATTTTCATTGTGATAGAGCAGGAAAGTTGGAATAAAGTATTATTAAAATGTGAGTACAAAATTTGAAATTAAAATATCTCCCTTCGCACTAGCATGGAAAAAGTGGTGAGAAATGGTAGTAGAAACATATCTCTAAAATTAATATAGATTAGTTAATACCTTTTGATCAATAAACCACTTCACGATCCAAATTTTCAAATTTACGCAATACAGAAATAAGTGCATTTCAAATTTTATGCGTATAGTTCCTATGCCACACAACTTTTCCGTATTATCGGGAGAAACAATTTTATTAAAAAAAAATCATTTTTAATCTCCGTTCTAATATGTATGAACATTTTAAATTTTGTTTTTTGTTTTGCGTTAACAATTAAAAATCCAGCTATTGCAATATTATATTCGCGATTTGAAATTTTTCCCCTGAAAAAAAAAATCAACCATTTCCATTGACTGGGTTTGAGCTTAAAAATTCCCTAGTTAGCATGGGAATTAATTAATTTGAAAATTGTTTTGATTTCATCTGTCATTTTTTGCTCTTTTCACCGGAGGGAAAAACTCTCCAAAATAATAATAATAATTACGTTTTCAATTATCTTCTTAGTCCACTGATGGGCATGTGAACCCGAATTGTTCATTTTCTCTGTCAGATTACTAATCACTACAATATGGATGCCTTTTCTTTCAAATGGTAAATTTTTTCTTGAATTTTGAAGGTTAATATGACGGGATCTCAATATGCATTAAATTTAACATTGATTTTAGACTTTGAGTCACCATATGACATTTTTTTTTATTATTATTATTTTTGTTGTTGTTAATATTTTTTTTTACGAAAATGAGAGAAATCCGTTCGTGATGCATGAAAAATTTCAGAATTTAAAAGTTATTGTCTCATTTTTTAACTGTATGTTACATTCCTGCAAATTTGTATTTTGTAATGAAATTTAGCTCAACGAATCTTTTTATCTCGCACATCCCAGAAAACACAAAACAAACATGACAAGGAAAAGAACTATGTAGAATTCATTTCAGAAGATAATTCCATACATTACAGGTTTTGCATTTGAATAACTGAATTTGTCACTAAATCCTCTTGTCATTTTTTTGTGCATGTACATTATTTTCAGATTATTCACTGTTAATCATATACTTCCGTCTTCAAGTTTCAAAAGGTATATTTAAACATTTTTTGAAGTATATACTCCGGAAACTGTTTTTAAATGCGCTGTAGATGGACTTCCTTTCTTTACTCCTTATTATTGTAACCAGATGTACTTATCTCCTTTTGCGTAAATTATATCCTTCGGGAAAACCATTGTCATTTTGAGTCGCATCGCATATTGAATCTTTATTGGCTATACCAGGGGTCGGCAAGCTTTTGAGTTGAAAGAGTCAAAAATTACAATTTACAAAATTTCAAATTTTTTAAAGAGCCGCAATTTTTTTTTTGCCAACAATGAATAGCACTTGCATAAATCAAGTTTCTTGATAAAAAAACTAATCTATTTATTCATATATAAGTAGTGTTTTTTGCAACAAATTAGATAATATATACATGGCATTATTAGATAATTATATATTATTTAAGTAAAAAATTAAAACAATTAAACATTTACTTGGAACACTATAACTTTTACTTCAATAACAAACAATCGAGCAAACAAATTTAATGGGAGCGATGGCTTTGCATGGTTATTCAACTAGAAACGAATTCAGAACAATTTTTAAATGTCTTTTTTTATATAAAATAAATAATATTTGCCTATGGAACTAAAAAGCCGCAGCTTCACATCCAAAGAGCCGCATGTGGCTAGCGAGCCGCAGGTTGCCGACCCGTGGGCTATACTCATTTCTGTTCTATGCTGCTTCAGTTCGAAGTGCGATCTTCCGCGCTCCTCCGTTTTTATTTATTGGATAATAAATACAGGCAAGCTCGCACATGAAGAATCGGCACAGAAGAAATGATGCAAATGCGCGTCTCAAGCCCCCCCCCCCCCTTTGTCGATGTGCCCTGTCTGTTCCGTATTTGCAGCTTTAAAATTGGCAGCCCTCACCTCAACCTGCAACCCTACAAACTTTATCTCAATTCAACAAGTCCTGGTAAAAAGCTGTCGCCCTGCGAGGTCTTCTAATGGTGTTTTTGTGCATTCAATCATAAGAGAAAACCAGGAAAACTCTCAACTTATTTCTCGATAAATATTAAATAGAAATTATCACAGCAACCACCTCAGCTCGCTTATCGAAGCAACGTTTGCATTGCCAGGATAAGAAATTGGGACTTCTGGGTCCGAGGCATATTACCGTCCCAGTAGTCAGGCTGCCATTTTGAAAGTTTCGAATACCTTTTGCGCAGGGAACTGGAGCAGAGTTATTATTATTATTATTATTTATGTTAATTTATTTTTTCGAGTTGGTATGCTACAGCTCCCCTCCGATTCTTATGTTATAGTTTAAAGTCCACGCTAGCTCCATTCACTGCTTTTAGTTTTTCATGGCAACTACAATATTTATCGCTTTCGTTTATTCAGTGTATTACGGCAAAAATTTAAAAGTCCTTTAAACCCTAATATTTCAATAAATATTTAATATTTCGTACATAATGAAGAAAAAAGTAATAAATAAATGCACTCAAAGAAAAAAAAAAGAAAAAAAGAAAGGCCACTGCTTCAAAACTCATTGCCAACCATTTGCTTTATTTTCTTTCTTTTTTTTTTTTAAATTCTTTTTCTTCTTTTTTTTGGTGAATTTGTAATTGCCACATACTTTTGCAACAGCGAAAGTATGTTATGCACATCCCCAGTTTTAAATTAGTGATTTAAATTTGCTGAGTAATATATATTTTACAACGGCTAATATATCATCAAAATACATACGTAAATACACATAGGTGTGCGTACGGGGCATTAGAGACACCATTGTACCCTCATTAGCAAATAAAAATGAACGCTATTTACAAAACTGGCACGCTCTTTCGCGTCTGTATTCAATTGATATGCTTCTTTGCGTTTAATTTGTCATAAGTTTCCTTGGAGATGCATCTGGGAACCCTATCTTATGGGTGTATTTTGGTGCTCCCTTTAGCACAGTAGCACCCCCCCCCCCCCCCCCCATTGCTAAAGCTCTGCGCACGCTTATATAAACATATATTACTTGACTACATATTGAAGTGCCAATGAAGTGGAACTAAACAGAAAGTAAAGAACCATTGAAAACGTTTTTTTTTGTCAGAGAAAAAGAAAAACTGCGCCGGATATACCATTCGAAAAAAGATTCAGGAATTTTATTTTAAATAACAGAAATACAAAGGAAAGAAATAAATAAATGTGGTGGTCTCATCATACTGATCAAGTATTCAATGTGCAATAATTAGAAAAACACAATTGAAGAAGTGTATATAAATAAATAAAATAACACGTAGAATAACTAGATAAATTATATAAAATAAAGAAAGAAACGCAAACATTCACATTTAGTTTTAGGGAAAAAAAAGAAAATAGAGTAGTGGAGCTTAACAAATCTTCATTTGCTACTCCTGTTTAGCAAAATCTCGTTGCTCTTTTTTTATTTATTAATTTAATTTTAATTATACTAACGCAAAAATTTCTGCTCTTAAATTAAGCTTTATACAAGAGACGAATTAGCGCTCTTTATGTAACAATAACTGAGAACAGCATTCAGCAAGTTTTCGCTAAATATGTTTTTTTTTTTTTTAAATTTTCTGAAAAATCAAGCGATTTATCGCAAATTTTGATTGATTAATTTGTACTAAATTAGGTCTAGAAGCAAGTTCTCAGAAAGACAAACTTTTGTTTTAAAAGTATCGTTTACATTTTCATTTTCAAAGCACTAAATATGCAATTTACAAACAATTCGGAAGAATGAAAGAAGGGTAACAATATTTTTTCTCTTCGTTTCAACACTCAGCCAGAGAATTCTGGGAACCGGAAAAGGAGCAACGTTTTGTAAGTAATTGAGGACACGTGACAGCTGTTGGCTGATTTCTTGGATTACACGGACAGCAGGGGGTCTTGCTGCCTGAAGCTGGCCTGAAGTGACAGGTCAAATGTGGGGGACAGTAGACCCTTCTTCCATGAGCTATCGTACATTTCATTGGTAGTTGAAATGTCAATCACTTGAGGTTGACACACTCCCCTCATACTCTTGGAAGGCCATCTTAAGCCTAACCACGAAATTTTTTCTGACTGAAGAGCAGCCTTAAGTTAAAGATGAGGGAAAAAATGCTGACTGTAGGTATGTTTCTTCACATTCTTTTTCATTTCCCCCATAACTCAAGCAATTTCATGGTATCCTTGATTTCTCTGTGACCACTTAGCTTCTGAGATAATTTGTAAAATTCCAGAACGATCGTAACATCAAATAAAAATTCACTTAGAATAGAAAATCCATACAAGTTTGCCACTGTGCAGATGTAAAAATATACATATATATATCAATACATGTAGATTTTCATCCCATTAACTAGTTTTGAAAAATCCATGTCATGAATGAATCATCAGTGTTCCACGACTATGACTTCTGAGTTGGAAAAGGAAGAGGGGAAATAAATTTAAGGCCTCAAAAATAAAAATTAGGGCTTTTTGAGAGTTTTTGGAAGAAAATAAGGCCTTTTAGGGGCCCCTAAATCAATTTCCAAATTTAAGGCCTTTTTAGGGACTTTTTAAGGCCGTGGGAACCCTGTTTGAAAACTTTCTCTGGAGAGAACCCCTGAACGCCCTTCCCCTAACATCTCTTAAGATTGTATTTTCTGGACTTAAATCTCAAAAAAATTCCGGGGTTGGGCCCTCGAATCTCACCAAGCTTCCGAGACTGTACCTCATGTTAGAAGATTTATATTAATTTTTGAATTGAAAGAGCTGTGCGAAATACAAAAAGCTATTTCTGACAGAGAACCAATTTTCTCCATGAAATTACTCTAAAATAATTTAGTTAGTAATGAGTGAGCAAAGCGAACTCAAACTCACAATGGATCCAAAGGAGCTGCGTGACAGCGAGCAGGGGGGTGGGAGCCCACTAGTTCTTAAAAAAACTTCATTTTAAGTTACAATAGACCTTTTTATGATTTGAAAAACAGTAAATTTTTAAGTTGTTGCATGTTCATAAATACAGAGGTCCCTATTCCCTCTACATACTTCAGGAGAACTTCAAGAGAAGCACATTCTTCTGATACGCTTGAGACAGGAAACATTAATGTTTCTTCTTCAGTACGACTGTTATTTTCTACCGTGTCTTGCACAAATTCCTCGTATGAAGCATCACTGCAAGCTGCAGTGTGTTCATCAAATTTCATCAAGTCTGACTGCTCGCATTCTGCTTCTTCAACTTTATCAATAATCACTGGCTTCACAAACTTGCTGTGGTGTATTTCTTTAAAGACATCATACTTTTGGAAACCCACTGTCATTTTACACACATCATTATTCCAAGCACTGGAACGTAATCTCATAGTTTCTACTACATCAATCTTGAAACAGGGTTCACGCTGGGGAAAAATACAAGGTGGGATTTTCCTTCTTGACCAAAATTTTAAGTGGGATTTTCAAAGTTTAAGCCCAAAAAATTTTTTTTTAAAAGTGGGATTACAAAAAATATTGCGGGAATCGCGCGATCGCTTGACCTAGCGCAAACCCTGTAACACTAATTTTTTTTTACTTAAAAAAAAATCATAACGGTAATCTGATGCTGTACAAGTTTAACTATTACAGTCGAACCTCCTTATCACGACACCGTAGGGACTTTCTATAAAGTGTCGTCATAAGCGGAATTGCTTAAAAATACATCATTTAAAGAACATATAATGTAATAACGCATTTCACGGTTATATTATTCATTTGCCTTTTTAAATTAGTTTTATTAACCGTCATTTTGTATTTTATTTAATAAGCCAAGGCAAAAACATTAAGAAAGGATAACTTTTCATTTCGCACTAAAATATTCACCAATAAAGGTTAGCTTACTTCTTGGTTTACAATTTAAAGTTTTTCTGTGTATTTTGTACAAAAAGGCACAATCTTTACGTTTAGCTTCTTCAATCGGAGAAAGCTATTTTTCTATGACACCAATGCAAAATGCAACACATCTGATTTACTTGAAAGTTTAATCCCCCAAACTGTAAAACCCCATTTACTTTTGACCATGAAAGCAAATTCCTTCTTTTCGAACAAAGAGTTTAATATGATAACCCTAATTTTTGGAAGCTCATTGACAATGACCATTCAACTTCAACATCTGTTGAATATTCATAGCGATTCTCCCCCTGCCCTGTCTTCCTGAACTCTTTCAGACTGGAAATTAAAATCTGTGTGCATCCCTGGAATTTCAGAAACTAAAGTCGAGCTTCAAAATGTATTCTTTCTCCTGGTCCCTTTTATCCTTTTCTGAAATATTGCCAAGTAGGGATTTAATTCAACGAGCAATGCGAATGAAACTTGTCACTTATTTCTTGTGACTGTCAATGTAAAATTGTAAAATTCTTTCTGCACTTCAAATCCCTAATTTGGAGAAGTTCAAGTAAACCTGCAATGCAACTGTATCTTTCTACCCACGGCCTGTGGTCGTGTTTCCACCTGTCGCTTTCAAACCTACTGTCTACGCCTTGTTGGGTTCGAGGGGGCTGGGGATTTTCTCCAGGAGGTTGATAAAACTTTTCACTAATCCATTTTCAGAAATTGCAAGACAACTTTTCGCGAAATCTTCATTATTTTACTGAAAGGTTTTAGTTAAAAAAAATAAAATCGAGCCCGTTTTAACAATTTGAAGTGTCGTCATAAACGGAGTGGTATAATAAATTAGTGTCGTGAATTGCGGAGTTATTTAACATTAAAATTATATGTTGCAAGTTCGGGACTTTGAGAAAGTGACGTGACATCCGGAGTGACGGAGTGACATGTCATCCGGGTGTCGTGAAACCGAGGTTCGACTGTAATATTATTGTTTACAGTTGAATTTCTATTTAAAAATAAGAAAATTAGAAAAAATTCTATGATATTTTAACAAATCACTTTTCAGAGTATTTTTTAATGAATAATACAATGCAATGGCAATAACTTTAAGATTATCTATTATGTACAAATAGAAATGGTTCTTGAGAAAAATATATCAGTAAATTATTGAAGCACATAAAATATCAGAGAAAGTTTTTAAAATGAAATATCTCTTACAATTACTTTACAAAATTACCACTCGAACTCAAATACACTATCGCTTTTAACACTGAGCATTTAATAGCATACGGCTAATTTTTCTCACCTTTCTGAACCCAGACTGTTTCTTAATTTGTTCTGAATGAAAGAAAAGCTTTAAAATATTCTTTCAAAACCAGCATTTCTTTGCTGGAAATGTCATTATTGTGGATGCAAAAGTTACTAAATTTAAAAAACTTCATTGTTACCAGTATTCGTTTTTAAAGACAACATTACTCATTTTTCTAATACAAATTTATTTATTAATTAAAACTATCCACAATATTTTTTATTTGTTATTTATTCTGAATAAAATGTACTTTGGGAATTTAATACTACTAAAAAATTCTCAGATGTCACAAAATGTGTTTGTGCCAGTTATTGCCAGTTTCTGCCGGTTAAAACCGGTTATAACCACTTTCTACCACTGGCACGGCAGAAACCATTTTCTGCCGGCAAAACCCAGCCCTGTTATAAATATTAAAAAAATCCATACTATCATCATTTCTATTCTATGAAAAAAGAATAGTTTTTTTATTAACTCTGGTAAAGCTTGCAATATGAGATTTTCTCACTTTCCATGATACTGTATTCTTCTGGTATGGAATTAGCCGCCTTAGTTACTTTTTGAGAAAGTCTAAATTCAAAATTAGTTACAAATAAAAACCGAAAGAGCTTCATGAAATTTAGTATTCCATTGAAACTTAAATAAATCAAAACTACTGTAAGCAAACAAAAAAAGACATGTTAAAAATGGTCTCTAGATTACAGAAAAGTACACAAAATATTAAAATCTGTAAACAAAACTCAAAGATTATAAAAATAAAATTACTTACGCCAATGCGAGACATTGCGCATGAAATAACTAACAACAACCAAATATACTAACCGCAGAAAAAAAACTAAAATAAAGTTTTCGCGGCAACTGATGAGACGTGTTGAGCTGTGTGCAATTAGAAAAACGATCACTTTTTGCAATAAAAAAATTTGTTGGCTGTGCCTTAAGCCCAAATTCTTTTATTTTTTTAAACTGCCCAAAATGAAAACATTTTGCTTTTAAATTTAAAATGCTTTTCGATTCTGCATAGCCTTTGGTTTAAAAAACAAAGCTTCAAATTTGTAAATTTCACTCATAGGTCTATAAAAAGGGGGTGGTGGCGTACTTATTGTGGTGGTGCCATCTGGTGTCATCTGCGTACACTTTCCGTATTAAGCTTAAAGTCATATTTCCAACCTTGTGGTACTCATGATACACGAAAAATAGCTCTTGTCAGCCTTAAATCCAGGTGGTTTAACCATTCGGGGCTCTATGATGGTGATTCATCGAGTGGCTCAACAACAGCAACGACATTGGCCACTCAGCAGCGACGGTCCGGAGGGTGTCCTCTAATCTTCTCGATTGGGTCAGAGGCGTAGCTAGGGGGGAGAAGGGACAACTGTCTCCGGGCGCAGCGTCAAGGGGGCGTCAAATTAATGTTAATTATTTTATTTTTAAATGCGATAAGAAAATTATTATTTGAACTGGAGAGGTATAAATATGTTCGACAAAAACTTTCTCTCTCTAGGGGCATTTTCTTTGAGCAGCGGAGATAAGAGAACCAGACGCCTAACGAACCCAGGAAAGGTCACTTAAGAAAGAAGGAAAAGACATAATTGTGCGAAGCCAAAGTGCTCCATTTTGCTCTTCAAAATGAATGGTCCCTAATAAAAATGTGTGGCGTTACGATCCGACACCTTCAAAAGCTGCCCCGCCATTAAGGTACCTTTTGGCAAAGCACGGAAGCACTGGATTTCCATCATGTTGGTCCGGGGTTCTATCCCCGCCTCCGACAACGTCACCTCCGTGTCCTCACACGCCGACCGCCACGTCTGGGTGACCCGGATGTGATCAAAGCGTTTCGATGGCTCGTTGAAACTTTGAAGTGGAGATCTGATGTGTAGATGCACTTTAGATTTCTGACATGGAACACAACATTTGGTCAATTTCGTAGAATCTGATTACACAGAAGGTCACACAAATCTTTGTTGGAAGAGCTTGCTAGTGCGTTTAGGACCAGGATGTGCGAGGTTATGAACACTTTCGAACACGAGTTGTCGAAAATCTTTCGGAATGTATAGACGAGCAACGTTAGTGAATAAATCACAATACAATTCTGACTCAGAATTTGGGAGCAATATTTTCTTTAGTTGCAGAGAATTATTATTAGAAAGCAAATAACTTTAATTCAGGGTCACAAGTTTGTGCTTGGGATATTTCTTTGTAATCAATTTTAGTGCGCAGAGAAATAGCCAGAAATGCGTGACATTATATCTGTAGGAATGTTATTTTCTGAGCCTGGGATGTGTACAATGGACGTTGTGAACTGCGAGAAATAAAATCCAGTTGGCGAATTTGCCGAGGAGAACACTTGTCGTTTTTCTGGCGAAAAGCAAATGTGAGTGGCTTTTGTGGTCGGTAGGCATGTAGACAATGAACTCTCTTGCTTCCCACATGTGACGAAAGTGCCGGATGGAGGAGTAAAAGAGCAAGGAGCTCACGATCATAAGCACTATTTACTTTCCGCTGGTGTCAATTTTCCTAAGAAACCCAAAGGCTGCAGTTCCTCATCCACAACTTGATGCAAGGCCCCACCAATGGCATAATCAAAGGCATCGAAGTGCAGAGCTAGAGAAGAGGGAGGCGAAGGATGGGCAAGGAGAGTGGCATTCGCCAGGGCTTGTTTGCACTGACAAAATGCCTCAATTGCGTCAGGAGTCAGCAGTCGAGTTTCCTGGAATCTTTCTTGCCTTTGGATCGTTCCAAAAAATTGTGTAGGAGGTACTGCTGATTTGCGGCATGTGGCAAAAACCGTCGGTAAAAATTCACCAACGCTAGAAATTTTCGCAATGATGAAACAGTGTCGGGTTGTTTATATTCTACTAGTACATCATTCACTTTCTCAGGGAGTGGTTTGACTCCTTCAGGGGTAATGAGATGCAGGAAGGTTAATTCGGTTAAACCAAAAACACACTCGGAAACATTCAATTTTAGGCCATATGTACTACGACGTTGAAAAATGGTGCGAAGATGCTCTTTGTGCTCTTCTGCATCATTGGAGAAACACAAAATATCATCTAAATACACATAACAAAATGGGAGACCTTAAGGTTTGTGGGGCCTTCTGTGTCATCAGATTCTACGAAATGTACCAAATGTTGTGTTCCATGTCAGAAATCTAAAGTGCATCGACACATCAGATCTCCACTTCAAAGTTTCAACGAGCCATCGAAACACTTTGATCACGTCCGGGTCACCAGATGTGGCGGTCGGCGTGTGAGGACACGGAGGTGAAAAGTTAAAAAGGCTTCTTTTTAAAGCTATTTATAATTTAGGAAGCATGAAAGTTTTGTTAGTTCCCTTCCAGGAGCACCCCTTGGACTCCAGGGGAGCGGTAGGGGGTGCAAAACTTTCAGTTGTCCCCGGCGGGCGCTGAAAACCCTAGCTACGCCTCTGGATTGGGTTAAGTAGGGTTAGTGACCTCCCTTGCCTGGTTTAGTGACCTCGTTTATAGTGTCAAGTTTGTTGTACAGTTAAGTTCTGGTTCCGTTGTTTTTGCTTGCAAATAAAAGCTAATGTGGGTTGTTTATAACGTCATTTGACTAAACTGTCATAGATATTGAGGCCATTGGATGATGTTGCAACAACTTGTTTCTGTGTGTAATCCAAGCCCGTCATTTCAAAAATTTCCGGGAGGCGGAGGAGGAGGGGGAAGGCGGCAAAGAGTATATTTACAATGCAGATGAAAGGTAAAAAAACATAAAAACGTGTATAAATTCAATTTATTTCTGAAAGTCAAGGGCCTGATCGCCCAAATGACGGGCCTGGTTTAACCCTTAAAGATCGCATAATTTTCAGGAGAGAAACAGCAAAAGCGCCTATTTTTTCCCCAAGGGTGTAACCAGGGGGGTTCACCCCCCCCCCCCCATTGGGTATTTAGTTATTTATTCATTTTTGTTCCTCGACTGGTGGAAATTATGTCAAGTTAATCGGGTTGTGGGTTTGGGAAATTTTTTTTTTTTTTTTTTACTTCGTGTGAACAACATAGCAGACAAGCTGTAGAATTCCCCTCATCTCTTTCCTCGGACAAAATCGTGGAGATGGACGTTGAAGGAGAAGAACGGGCAAGACTCTCGGGGCCTGGAGCACGGTCCACCACTAGTTCACATTCGTGAGAAACTGAAACTGAAACGGAGAGTCACGGGATAAGGGGGGATGCATGTGATAAGGGGGGATGCATCTGTCAATCGTCATTTAGGGGCGAGTCTGCACTTGTAGCCAAAGTTGAACTGGAGTTTCTCGGAATTGGTGGAGGGATTGCTATTTCTTTTGGTTCCGAGGGATGTAAAACTGGAAGGGGGGGGGGGGTTAAGACGCAACCGGATAGCCTTTTGTATCGTTTATAACTTGAAAGAAAATCGCAAAATTGTTACAGATGTGCAATGTCTTTCTTTTCTTTTTTACCAATGTGCTGTGAGAGCCATGTGCTTCAGTTTCTGCAGTTGAAAAATTCAGATTCATGCACCACTCATTTAGTATCAAAATGCGTAGCATTTTCCTTCCCTAACTTACCTTTTCAGTTTAATAACAGTAATATTAAAGGATTATAAACATAATTTAAAGTGACTTCTGCCATAGGCGTAACCAGGGGAGGGTTTTGGGGATTCAACCCCCCCCCCCCAATTTTGTATTTAGTTATTTAGGCACATATATCAGGCACACAAAAAAAATTCTCGCCTTGCAAAGCACATATCTATTTTTTCCCTAAGAAAAATAAACACATATGCATATGATTTTATTTCCTCTTTCTGAAGGGTGATCATGACCAAAGTACGTAGCTCATATTACAGAGGACTTTTCATCTGGTTATAATCAACCCCCTTATCACCTTTAGGAATTTTACAGCGAAAGGTGGCTTCAATCACCGTACCACACACAGACAGACAGCAGAGATCCTTTCAATCACTCCAGATGGTTTTCTTACCTTCTTGATGTCTTTTTTACCCAAAGGCAGCAATTTGGGAACACAATCGCACCAGTTTCCTGGAAAATATTTTCCTCTTTGATGGAGGTTTGTTTTCTGATAAACTGTTGTTGTAGGCAAAGCCGTAAGCAAGGGGGGGGGCAACGGACCCGAGCCCCCCTCCCCCCGAAATACTTTCAAAATTTTTAACCTGTCTAAAAAAAAAAATTAAACAAAAAAAAAAAAAATAATGATGAGATTTTGTTCTTTGAACCAACCTGTTTGGGAGCGGGAGGGGGTGTCCTCTGTTTTACAAATGGGGAAACGACAAGACGGCGCTTCAAACATCTAGAGCCTACAAACCAGAACTCAAAAAAAGACCCTTTTTTCTCTCAATTCTCCAGGCGATAGGTCCCGCGTGTCATCAACAGATAACGGATTGATTCCTTGCCTAAGGACTGCATACGGTTCTAATCACCCGACCACACAAAAACAGGAAATATAGTGATCCTTTTTTCGCAAAATGCGAGCCTCATGGAACCACATCTGCCATAAATATACGTACAACAGTTTGGTACTTTGTCCATCCTTGCCCGAAGGTTACATTCGTGGAAATGGCGACACTCTAAATTGTACGGAAAATGAGGAATGGATATTTTTCTTGGTGTGCTACTTTTTAGAACATTCCAAAGTCTGATTTGACATAAGCAAGATGGAAAAGGGGTTAAAAGATACATATTATTGGAACTCATGTCTTTGTCTGCATATTAAAATGTTTTATCATGTGTACATTTTTTGAACACATTTTACGATAGCATTTTTACAATAAATACTTCGTAAATGCAAAACTTATTTTTTGTTTTTCTACTTTTCAGGTGTAAATTTGTAAACTGGCTTAAAAGATGAAGAATATGACAATTCAAGTTTGATTCATCATATATATATTATTTCTTTAATTGCTAAAGCTAGCTACTCAAAAGGGTTTTTAAAAAGAGTTATATCTGCATGAATGTTTCGCTTCATCAACTCAAACATTTCTACATTAAATTAGCTTCTAAATTTTTTATGGTTATTTTCCCTCCTTAAGCTGGATTCACACATACAACTGACGGACGGACGGGCAAAATTCGTTCATGACGGAGAAACGCGAGTTCAATTCACACTACAAAGGTTCTGCGACGGGCAGTGGGTTTCAGCCAATGGTTGCAAGGCGTAAGCTCTATACATGATACGATTTCAGAAGCAGACGATGCATTTAATAAAGTGGAAATTTCATTCAGTTTCAGCAGCGATTTCATTTCATAAAAGTGTCGGGCAGAGATAAATGTTTGTTAAATATTGATATTCATATTGCATTAAAAAAAATTCTATTTATTTTCAACAAACATAAATAATATCATTACTTCATCGTTCTTATCAATGAGCTTAATAAATGACAGAAAATACAGTAATTTTAAGTTTTGCACACAGCGATAAGTTTACATGTTCGCAGAAATATTAAGCGTTTTACTGAAAGTAACACACATATGAACTCCAGGATTAGGATTAAGCAAATAGTAAAAAACGTTCGATTCATATGCGAGCGTTAGTGCAATTAATTGTAAATAGATGCTCAGAAATGCTCATTTTGTCAGGCGAAAATGATACGCAAATCCTTTTCGTTCTTGATGTAAATTCTCTGTTTAGGAAAAAAAATTATACATCTAACAATTAATTTTTTTACAAAGATCGGATCTAGAAATTACAAGATAAAATTAAATTGTTTTTATTTGCGCTAGAATTAAATATTTCTTAAGAATGAGCTGCTAATCACTTTATATAATCAAGTGTGGCATTGTTATAACACTTAAATTCCCTGTTAGCTTTCCTATTTTTTTCCTAATAAATATACAAGCATGAGACAACTTTTAGAAATCCTAAAAAAGGCAGTTTACTAAATTGTGACCCTGCTAAATGTAAAAAGCATTTCTAAATTAAGGATATTGTTCCTTGCATTTTGAAACCTGTACACTAACTACAAAGAGTACATACAGACAATACACTTTTGCCAATGCATAAAAAAATTGTGCCTTTGACACTAAATATTAATAAGAAATGCAAAATGCTTTTATAAAAGTAATATGCTTATGCTAATAAATACAAATCTCATAAGAAAAACATTGTCTTTTTATTTTCCTCTTTCAAATAACTCAACAGTGTGCACACTAATTCTGTACTCACACATTAAAGTCACAAAACAAAATGTTGAAGGAAGAATTTATTGAAGTACTTAATCATAATACTGAAATCAAAGAACATTACAAGATTTTGATCATACATAATTACATATATCAATAATTTGAAGACAATAATGGGCAGAAGAAGTACAATGTCAATATTTCAGCCTGTACAAGTCAAACCAGTCTTTTCCATAACATCTGTAAAAAAAAATTTAATACTGTGACATAGTCTTTACAAATATAACATATGCAGAAAACATTTTCCAACAAGTTGTTTTCCAGGAATTAAAAAACAGTATTGAAAATATAATTTAAATTCGGTTGCACATGACTTATTAATTTGGCCACAATTTACAATGATTGAATACGATTTGTGAATTTTACAAAAGAAAACTTTGCAAAATGTATTGTTTTAAGATACTATCACTTTTACAATTCTAACCAACTAACTGACTCAATGGCACAACAGCCCAATGGGGGCCATGACCTACTGCGCCCATCCCAGCTTTCGAGACCAAGGGCCCTAGGAGGGAGAAGCAGATGTTCCGATCAAGTGACGACCTGACACAGAATTCCTAGTGTTAGTTTCCAAGTGTGCTTGGTCCCCATTTTATCGAATCCACTGGAGCGATGAAAGGCTGCGTCGATCCTGCCCAGCCTGGGAATCGAATTCCGCACCCTTGGCATGGTAGCTCAAAAGGTTGCCACTCGGCCTCCATTATCATCCCAATGAACAATTTGATAATTACAAGTCGATAATAATGAGCCGGTGCTATGTGGTCACCCGGATTGCCCAGCCAAAGATCCGCACCTAGTTTTGACAATTTATGTTACAAATACACATGTAGTATTGACACCTACATATGGAATGTATGAATTACAATAGTGTGAATTTTTTATTCTCGCTTTTGCTTTTGGTATAGTTTTGCACTTTCTTGTGTTATGTAATAAATGTGTATTATCAGTCCACAACTATATGAAATACTACAAGTGAATTTTTGTCCATGAAGCATGCAAAACTGAAGATATGTATATGTTTCAAACCAACAATATTGATCATGTGATACATATAAGATTAAAAAATAAGTAACAATGCAAGAACATAATAAATAACACAAGCATTAAATAATTATGATTTAATGTAACTATATTAAAACTCACTCCTCCTAGTCTAGGGATAAAATTGGTTTGGATGTGAGGTTAAGGTTCAATACTCAGTAAAAAATGTGCAAGCAAAATATAGAACAAAAAATATTATTTTATTTCATCACAATTTCTGCAAAAACTGAAAAAAAAAAAAAAAACAAGTCTCCCCAACTACAAGTCTAAAAATATACTTACATGTATAAAAATACCGAGTAGATGTACCTAATGGTCAGTTGTGCATCTTTAATCAAAAAACGGCAACCCACAGCAATGCCTGTGTCCAAAAAAGTTATTTCCCAGGTAAAAAAAGCTGCAAAAAAAAGGGCAAATGTTAAGAAAGCATGTTGATGATCGTAAGTGAAGCATCACACACAGCAATTAATTTACGAGTATTCTGGTATTTATCAGTTATATAGGCAGTAGCGCATAGTGCTGGAAAAAACTTGGGGAATGCTTATAGATACAAGCATAAATTAAATGGATTTGATAATATTGTCCGTCGACGGACATTCCTGTTCGGTAACCATGACAACGGGGTGAAGCCACGTTTTTTCCGTCGGATTTCGTCCGTCCGTGGCGCTGTGTGAATCCAGCTTTACTGAAGAACTGATATGGCCGTGCGGGTACCGGTAGTATATATACACTGGGGAAAAAATACAAGGTGAGATTTCCCACCCTGACCAAAATTTTAAGTGGGAACTTTTCTTTTTGTTTTAAAAAGTATTACTCAATTGTCCGAACATGATCTAATACAAACTAAAGAAAGAATAAACATTAACAAAAAAGGTTCCCACAAAACGGATCGTAAATTAGCGATAGGTTTTAAATTCGAGTTTACTCTAGATTTCAAATAACGTGGCGAATGACGATACGTTACAATTTGACTTTTTTAAGTAGTCGTTGGCGATAAATCGGAACACACTAATGAAATTGTGCATACGTTTTTTAGGTATGGTTTACAGTATCCTTTAATTATAGACAGACGACGTTTTTTTAATATCTTAATACAGGCAATGCTGACGTTTTTTAAACACTTTGCATAGGTTACGCCGCCATCAACGTTTACTAAACTACAGCATGTAAATCACCATTCGGGTACCGCTAGCGAAGCCTCATTTCATTATGAAACTAATTTTTCTGTTAGCGAGAGCGAGACAACAGTTTTGCAACATATTTATGTTTTGTTGGGATAATGTTATCACCAACAAAGCCTAAGCTTAGTTTGTCAATAGGATTGAAAATTGCTATTCTCCCTAGTTAGGTTGGAGGATGGAGGAACAAGATTGCTCTGACGAATGATTGACAACTGATCTTCGGTAAAGTGTGAGCAGGGCAGTGCTTCCCGTGCCCTCATTTTTTGAAACCGACGAATCATATTCAAGCTTTAACAGGGTGGCTACAGAATCTCAGAAACAAACTTCCCTGACTTTCCCTGATTTCCAGAGATTTTTCAGAAAATTTCCCTGATACTGTAACAGTAGTGAAAAAATTCTGCATCACAAAAATAAAGTATCAAATTAGTTTTAGGGTTGTTCTAGGAAAAGACAAAATGCAACCAAGTGGTTTAAAAACCACTTTTTATTGTTAGCAATTTAATGTTCAACAAGCAAAGCATTTTTCTTAAATTTTAATTGAATTTTATACTATTCAACATAAGTAATTAATAAATATTTGACGGGTAAAAGAGGAATGTGCTTGAAAGAATGAAGATGCATTAATTTCAGACTTCTTTTTCAAAAATACCTAAATTTTATTTAAAAAATTATGCATTTTTTAAAAATTAAAGAAGCATTCAATTCTATCAGAAAATATGAAGCTCCAGAAACAACTTTTGATCAAAGATTAAATATTTTAGGATTAGTGCTAAATGTCAAAAAATTAAACCGTGCACATAAAATAGGTAAATCAAAATCTCTTAATCTACAGCATGAAAATTTATTCCTAGACTTTATATGCAGAACCGTGCACATAAAATAGGTAAATCAAAATCTCTTAATCTACAGCATGAAAATTTATTCCAAGACTTTATATGCATACTGAATAAGAAATGAAATAAATGATTTTTTCAATTTATTTTTTATTTTATTATTTATTTTCGATTAAATGCTGATATTTAGCATGCTCTTCCTGCCCAGAATCAATTTATATGACAAATAAATGTGTGTAATAGAAAGAATTTCATCGCCATGATGAAGCCAAAACTTGTGCGTAGTTAATGATTTTTGTTTTCAAATTTAACCATATTATTTAACAGTTTCATTCTTTATTTCAAGTATTTTAAACGATCTGAAGAATGACGCATGCATTAAAACGTTGAAACGAAAAATAAAACTAGAGATATTATCTTCGACGTTTGAAAATTCCCCCTTACGATCACGATTCACGAAATTTCGATTAAAAATTTTGAATTAAGTTTCAATGAAAATAAAAAGAAATTTTATTTGTTTACCTGTTGACAAAACATAAGAATCATCGAAAATTTGAAAAGTCCAGCTCCCATCGCGGATGCAAAAAGATCACATTTTTCGATATGTGGGCAACAAATGTATGAAAAACGGGAAATAAAAGAACTTTTTTGAGTTAAATAATTTTAGAAGTGAATTTTAATAAGGGAACGTTAATAATTATTAATGATTGCAGATAAGATCGTTGAAACTTCGAGATAAATCAAAAACAAATTCCCTGACATTTCTCTGATTTCCCGGTTCTGTTGCACCCTGTTTAAGCTTCCGAATTGTTCGGCTAGGATCGTAGATTGTCTAAATAGCTGAATAAAAATTCAAGGACCTGCAACATTTTTCAAGGACTTTCAAGAGCCCAATTTCATCAAAAAAAAAAAAAAAAACTTTCAAGGACCGTGGGAACCCTGTGACGGAATTGTTTCTAAGTTTTCTTAACTGATCCTTGTATATGTTATTTTACTTTTTCAAGCGTTGACAATGTCTATTTTTTTTTTGACAAATAGACAGACGACGTTTTTCAAACACTATACAGGATTTATGCCGCAGGTGATGTTTTTTTATATTCTTAACAAGGACAGAGACGCATACGACGTTTTTGACATTCTTATCAAGGATATGGCGGCAGGCGACGTTTTTTACTCTTAAGCAAGGACAGTACCACAGGCAACGTTTTGTAAATTCAGCACGGGCAACGCTGTGCAGGTACTGCTAGTAATATATTAATAGATAAAATAAGAAGAAAAGTTTAGGAAAAGGGCCTAAACCAGCAAGCAGAGACCAAATAAACAATATGAGGCACTAAGTGATGATCCATATTCAACATTAAAAGAGATTGGGTGTCATGCTTAATATGCAAAAAGAGTAGGGTACACAACTCATTTGCAGGTATTGAAGAAGGCTGTGATGAATAAATATTCATATGTAAATTTTACAAGTCATAAACAGCATATAACTTAATGCTTTGTAAATTTGGAAAATATACACAATTTTATTGTTCAAAATAAGGTTTTTTTTTGAACCAACCTGGTCTAAAAATAAAAAATAAAGCTTATACCCTCTTCTGTCTGAGTCCCATATCACTCTTAATTGGTTAAAGTTACTGGCCATAAAAACCTCCCCCCCCCATTTATTTTTTTTTACTACATTCAGTACTGATATGGGAACTTCGAAGCACTTTAAATACAAATAAAATAATTTTTATAAAAAAACAGAACCGACTCCAAATTAAAAATTGCGCTAAAAAGTAAAAAATAAATTCATTCTTTAAACAACATCGATGTGACTTTTAAACAGTTTTAGAAGTCAGTGCAAAATTAGGATAAATAAAATATTTTGTAATCATGAATCAATTACAAATATATATATTTCCGCAGAATTAGCAACAGTTCCAATATGAAGTAGCAAATGGTATAATGGTAATTAGACCCATAATTTTGCACCGATTTCTAAAACTATGTTTAAAAGTCACATCGATGTTGTTTAAAGAATGAATTTATTTTTTACATTTTAGCGCAATTTTTAATTTGGAGTCGGTTCTGTTTTTTTATAAAAATTATTTTATTTTATTCTTTTTAGTGTAAACACATTTTGTATATAAATATTCTATTTTTAAAAAAAATCCATATCAAAGGGCAAAACTTCTTTAAATTAATGGCACTAAAAACTAATCATTTGCATGATAAATTCCCTTTTGAAGTCTATTTTAGCAAACAAACTGATTGGATTAATTTTTGCCACAGAGAAGCCTTCAGTCAAACTCTTGCTGTAATTTCTTTTAATATTATAGCCCATGACAACAAACATGTTTTTAACAATGCTTTTATATTTATTAATAGATTTCCCAACAAAAAAAAATCAAGCCAAGCTTTTCCAATTAAAATTAAAAATACTTATTTTTCACTCGTAACGTTTTTTCTAAAAAACAAATGTAGGCAAATTGATTTGCAATATTTGAGTTAGACGACCCTCTATTGATTAAAGAAAAAATCATCAAAATCGGTTCATTTAGTCAAAAGTTATGGATGAAAAGACAAAAAAATACTACATTTCTGCCCATTACTTTTGTTCTAATTATCGAATATGGTCAAACGAAAGTACGGGACCTATGGGAAACCACCTCTGATCGATTGAAAAAAAAAAATCATGAAAATCGGTTCATCCGGTGAAAAGTTATGAGTGGACAAAAAAAAAAAAAAAAAAAAAAAAAAAAAAAAAAAAAAAAACGACATACATACATACAATACGAATGTATAACCTCCTTCCTTTGTGAAGTCGGTTAAAAATGATCTATAATATTCCAAAAACCATTGAGCTCCATTTTATTTTTTTTTTAATTACAACTTTTTCTTACAATTTTGTATACTAAAATTCATTTTAAAATGTATAAAGAAATTGTTACTTAATATAGGGTAAAAAATTTTTTAGTTCAGACCTAAAACCATTCTAAATACGACATTAGTATCCAAGGTGCGGAGAAGCTTTTGCTTCAACCAGAAGTTTTTCTTTCTATTCCCTTTTTTATATAAGCTTGTTTTAATAAAACTTTAAAAGTAAATACAGTAAAACCTGTGTAAGTTGACCACTTGCGGTGCAGCACTTTAGTAGTCAACTTAGAACAGGTGGTCAACTTATAATGGGTGAATTAGAGGGTGAAGTGCTAGTTCCGTTCCTGGCAAAAGTGGTCAACTTAAAGTGGTTAACTTTACAGGTTTTACTGTATACTGTAAATTATTGAAGTTCTTTGAGCCAATTTAACTTCTATGCATTCTGATTTAATTATTTTTTTAAAAATTGAACTGAATTCAATAATGACGTGTACGTGTATTTAAGCAAAAATAAGAACATATATATTAATTAATGTAATATTTTTTCCAAGCTGACACATTCCATGCTCAGAAAATTCTTGGGATAAATGGAAATAATTAAATTTTGCTTATTTTTGATGCAACGGTTGTTTTTTTTTTTGGGGGGGGGGGGATGCACCATCGTTCTGAGGGGAAGCCCTGCTAAAAATCCTCATCAGAATAAGGACAATAATCTTTAAAGATCCCAGATATAATAAGGATATCAGTATTTGTATTTTATTAACAATCTCTACGAAAATCCCTATCAGGATAAGGCTACAACTGTTTCTAAAAATCCTTTCTAAAATAAAGGCAGCAGTTATTAAATCCTATGTCTGGTAGTGCTCAGGCTTGAAATACCACATGCAAATTGCAATTCTTAATTCACACATTAGTAGATGGATTTTAATACTAGAGAAACTTTAAAAATAGGATAATGACAGCTGTCCCTTAAAACAGTGGTGTAGTCGAGGGGGGACGGCATTTCCCCACTTTTTAATTTTAAGTCAAGTGTCCCCCCATTTTTTAAAACTTCTAACACAAGTACACCCCCACTTTTTTTATGTTAGCATCTGTAAGTGTCCCTTATTTTTTCCCCAGGACTACACCACTGCCTTAAAATAATTTTTAAATTTGGACAAAAGTTATTGAATCACCAACAGTCTTTCGAAAAATGTACTGCTACAAATATCAAAGTAGGAAAAAGGACAACAGTCCAGGAAAATCACCATTAGAATAATAAGGATAGCATTTCTTAAGGACCCCTATAGAGGTAACAATCCTGTAAAAATCACAGTCAGAATAAGTAAAATCAAATAACGTTATTGAATGTCTGTGTCTTGCAGGAAATAGATTTGAAACACTGATTGCAAAAAAAAAATATTCTTTAAAATGCTAAAAAACATTGTGAATAGAAATTTTTAACAAAATGGCAACAATACAAATAAAATATAACAGCGCTTTATCAGTTGTCTGGAGGAAAGAATTTGAAGCTACCTAATTACTGTGAAAATTTCCATTTGAGCTACAGAGAAAAACATTTATAACTTATGTGGTAGTTAACTTAGGAACTTTGAACTTTAACACAAGAAGCAAACTTTATCTGGAGCAGTTTCTCATGGGCTTTTCAATGGTACAAAATTGGAGTTGATTCAGTCACATCTTTGCATGGAAAAGAAAATTTATGCACTTTTTTTGGTTCTAAAATTAAAATTTGGAACTTTTTTAACATTCGAAAATTCGCCTACGATCATCCCCAAGACCCCAGGTGCCAAATTTAGTGAAGATCTGCTGCAAACTCTGCATTTGTATGAGGAACATGCATGTGCATACATGTCTCCTTTTTATACATGCAAGACATACAAATGTATAGAGTTTCATACCCGGACTGTACTGTCTCACTATTCATGGTACAGAAAAAAATAACATTGCTCTGTCTCTTTTGCTTTTCAAGGAAAAAATAAGTTTGAAACCCAACATCACAGCAAAATCTTTCTTGTATGTTAAGAGATATAAGTTTTTTAGTAATATACTCAAATAATAAAGCATTCTACTGCTGAATGATATTCAAATTATTATCACTACTTTCTACATCTTTCGCTTATGTGAATATTATAAAAATTGGTTCCCTAGCACAATTGGAGTTGCAGCTCAAATTGAGCCAAATAAAATTTTAAAATGTTGTCCTCCGAATGTTCCGACATTTTATAATCACAACTTTAAAGGTTTTATGTAGGGTGGGAGCACCTATTGTGGCCAGTTTAAGGAGAAACATAAGCTGTAACAGGGCAGAATCCTCCTACAGAAGCATTAAACCAATGAGAAATATGTCATTATATACAGAATTTATGCTTCTTTAACACAAATATAACCTTATACAGGGTCCGTACGCAGATTGAAGAAAAAAGTAGGAATTTTTCTTTAAAAAAAGTAGGAATTCAAAATACAGACCAAAACACCTACAAATGTACTTACCAAGTTTGCAAGTTTGTTTACAGAATAAACACACACAAAAAAAGAGACAATTGGGGTATAACCCACGAAAAATAATATAATTTCTTGAAATATTAAAGTTATGGGAAAGCATCAGAGCTCTAAAGTTTACATAATTCTTCCAATTTCTACACCATTCTTGACAAGTAGAAGGTATTCACATAGTAAAAAAAAGAAAATTTGATTGCCCTCAATACACAGCTTGGATTCGCCCATTCATTAAGCGATTTCTTCTTCAAAATAAATAAATCATAAAAAAAATAAAATAATTGCATGAAACAACTTTTTTGCAAACTTTTTGCAGCTAAAGAGATTTTGCGAGAAATGCGTAAATATATATATATATTTGATTCCTCCTCTTCCATCTTGGACTTTGCCTTCTTCCTTGCATTGTTGAATGTCATGTGAATAATGACTATAATGGATCCCTTGATTTTGAAGCAAAGAGACCTTTACACCTAGCCCTTTTTATATTTTTGATAACTCATTCATTTCAGATTGAATAGTTTCATTTGAACTTTAAAATTTGAAAATTTTTTATTAGCGCCTAAATGTCTTGGGCCATTTTCAGAGATATTAGTGTCTAAAAAGGGAAAAAGCTGAAATTCAATGGGAATAAATAGCACATCAAAACGCTTCTAAAAACACACGTTTATCGCAATCTAAGCATTTTCAGGTAGTACACTTATTTTAATATAAAATCAATTGCATTAATTCTCAGTTCCTTAACGAGAATATTAATTTGCAAGCTTTGGGTTTTTTTCTCAAGATATCTCTGATCAAACAAAATAAATCTTGCAAGGTTAAAAACTAGTTTTTTGACCGTTTTAAAAATAACCCTTATTTTTACAATTTTTATTTTTTTGTTCAATGCTTTTTTTTAAACTCATTCTAACAACTGTGACTATAAAACTAATAAAAATTGACACATATAGAAACTGATTCAATATTTAATTTTTTAGGATTTGACAGACCATCTTAAACAATCTCGGGATTGCGTTTATATTTTTAAACTAAAGTTTTAATGAAAATAACTAAAATCTTTGTTTATTTACCATATCAAAAAACATAACAAATATCTGAAGAGAAAAAAAATCCGATTTGCAAAAGATGCAGAAAGATTGCGCAAATAAAGTAAGTGCGCGTTCATTCGCATGCACGTAGAAAGTAGGCTTAAGTAATGAAAAATCATTGCAGAAATTAAGTAGCAATCTTTTGCATCTATTATTGGTTCTGCAACTTACTTATTTTTTAAACAGTCGACTACTACAATACAAATCAGACTAACAAAAATAAAATAATTTTTTCCAAAAAGCACATTGTAAAAATCGTTGCATTTCTGGGACTTTCAGGATCGTTTTTCAATCTCGTGCCTTTTTCGGGAGTAGCAGAAACATTATGTGCAGAAATATTTTTTCTAAAGTATGATTCCACGCAATATTGAGAGAGAAAAAAAGCTGTTTATGAGCGATACTGCGCATATGTTTTGGTGCAAAATCGACAGCACTTGAAACCCTGGTTAATTATTTCTTGCATCGCGCGTGTACTTATTGACACTTCTAAATTCGTTAATTAAGCCAAATAATATAAGTTTGCGGCGAATTTACAATTGCTTTAAAAAAATCTTAAGTTATTTTATCTTTAGAACAAGATATTTTTAAGAAAAAAAACGAATTAAAAAAAAATTCAAACTATTGAGAAAAGTGAAATTGTCCGTGAAAAATCGGGAAAAGCGAATATTGAGTAAAAATTAAAAAAGCGGAAATCCGCCGAACGGCGGAAAATTGGCATCCCTGCATTTTTAACACGTGTTGTGTTTAAAATAGAGGGAGAATTATAAATAAGCATTTTAAACAGAATAAAAACAAAACGTAATAAACGAATTTAAGATCGAAAGTGCTCATTTTCGTACTATTATTCGTACTTTCGATCGCGATTTTTCTAAAAGAGTATTTTTGTGTTGGCAAATTTTGTTAGCTTTTGTTCTTAATTTATAATTTCACTAAGAATCGATTTTGAGGGGGGCACTTATTCGATCTAGGTCACTTGTTCAGTATCTTAAAGTACATACTTAATTATTTAATAAATGAAATTTTGGGCTTATTAATATTTATAGAAATTCGGTATTTCATTCATTTTCCGACCCTACACACCATGTTTTTTTATTTATAAGTGAAAATTAAAAATAAAATTACTGTACATACTCGAATTTAAGTTGGAAAATTTAGTAAAGGAAAGAAAAACGAAGCTTAAAATGGGAGGGGGTGGTGCCGTGTACGTGCAGGAATACGCTGAAAAGTGTTTTGGAGCAACTTGAAAATCTGACCATTCTCCCAGATTTAAGTTCAACTCTTTCAACTGAACACCAATAATCAATACTTCGCATATTCTAGTACAATTTTAAATCAAATAGCTGTTAATTACTGAGTTTAATTACTGTAAAAAATCCATTTCCCAGAAAGTGTGAGAAGAGCCGGAATTCTGGGTTTTCATGGAGTTGATGGAATAAATATTAGAAAAAGAAAATTGTAAGTTTTTTAATTAATAATAAAAACATTGCAAAATTTTTATAAAAGGTTCACTTTGCGATAATTTTTTTTATTAATTGATAAAAAATTAGCCATCGTGAAAACGAACCCTTCACAAAAAACGTAAAAATGAAATTTTTTCCCAACAAATGCGCCGAAAATCGCTTTATATGCAATTGTATGATATTTTAAGTTTTATTCTTCATAAAAACCATAATCACGTAACACATGGCGCCGGATCAGCTTCAGATTGGGAGGAAGGAAAGTCTAGACACTTGTTCTTTTTAAAAAATGCAAAAATAATAAAAATACGCACGAAAAAGTAGGAAAATATTTAAAAAAATAAGACATTTGAAAAAGTAGGTAGGACATGATAAAAATTATTAGGAATGTAGGAAGAAATATGAAAACGTAGGAAGCGTACGAACCCTGCTTATATGCAACTAAATGAATGGAATGAAAATAAATCAACTCAAACAAAAATGTGCAATTTGTACCAGTTGTGGCCACCTCATGTTCCAGTTGTGGGCAAAACATTTTTTTTTACTTTATAATAAAACCATGAGTCCAAAAATCCCATCAAATATGCTATTATATAAAACACATAATAAAGAACAACAATGTTTAAGGATCTTTCAAACATTTTTAATGAATTGGAATGAGTAATTATGGTAGAATGTGAAGCAGTAAACAGGCTGGTCATTTAGGGCTGTCAGTATGGACAAATGGCCCACTCTTCAACTTTTTGGATGTAATGCACTTATACATGTGTGTGTATGTGTTTGGATCTTGTTATTTTTAAAGCTGAGTATATATTTTTAGACACCGCGCCCCCCGGAGAAAACTTTGAAATGACGGGGATGGTAGTAAACATTAATGGCAGCAGTAAATGAGAAGCAGGAAGATGAAAAAGCAAAAACTCTCATTATTTTGACCTTTTATATTTCATAAGATTAGGCACTTTACATAGATACCAAATTTCATCTTTTTAGACATTATTGTATTCCCAAGACACGAGTCATTCAATCAAACAAACACACACACACACACACAAACATTTCCTTTTATTATATGAAAGAGCATAATTGCCATGCATTGCATGGTTTAATAATATTGTTTTATCATTCTATTATATTTTTCATTTAATTTATTAAATTTAAAAAAATAAAATCATTAATCAAAAATCCAACTCTTTTCAAATTAATTTGATCAAAAGTAAAAACAAAACTAATTCAAATTTTCTAATGGTACAATGTGCATTAGCTTTCTCAGGGAACGATTGTATTTTGTGCCAAATTTCGTTTCAATCCGTCAATTAGTGTGGCTTTGTATAGCAAATATGCAAACATATCCTTTATCCTTGATTCAGCCTACTGTTTCCAAACAGCAAATATTAAGTACATACATGGCGGTTATGTAAACTACCGCACACTTTACAACAATGCAAATATTCTCAGAACCCGGTTTTGAGTGTTTCTTCTTTTCTTTTACAAAGTTCCTTTTAACAGTATTATAGAAACTATGGGGTCGGGCCATCCCCTATATAGAGGATGCACACTGAAGGAGGGGAAGGGGTATAGCCATGGTGCAGGCTGCACCATTGAAATTTAGGGCGGGGGTGTTTTCAGGGGTTTTGTGGGATCATCGTTATGGGAAACTCTTTAGCTTTGGGCTTGGTGCCATCAGACTTAGGTGGGTGGGCACCCCTGCCTATATGCCAGCACCAGTTTCTGTAGCAAATCCGTCACTGTGTATAGAACATGTTGAATGGCCACAACTAGCAAATATAGAATTTTTGTGGTCCAGTTGTAGCCAACCCATTAGTATGCAAATAAATTATAAAATAAAGAATTATAAAGAGTTCAAATTAGAATTAAATGTTTTTTTGATAGGAAAAACTCTAGAATGATGAAAATTATGCAAAAATATTGCTGATGAAAGTAACTAAAAAAAAGCAGTCTCTTAACGGTGAGTGCAAAGAAACCAGTGCTTCACACACATGCAAGACCAGTGCTTCCTGCATCTAGACAAAGGAAAATATTGAGCCAAGAACAGAGCAGATTAAAAAACATATTTGCCAGTTTATAAAATATATTTTGGAACTGGTCTGTGTACTTAATATTCTTGGCATTTCTAGTTTGAATATGAAAATGGCCAAGACTGGTACAGTGGCCATAGCTGGTGCGCCCACCTACTGAATAGTGAAGGTTAGAACTTGTTAGCAGTGAAAATAAATATCATAAACTTGTAAAAAATTTAATAGCAATCAATATACAAATTAAAAAGATTTTTACAAACATCAAATCAATTAAATCCTTCAAGCTCTCTTCTTTGTTGAACCAAATCAACAACAGCATTCATAACTTCTGGTTTTAAAAGTTCTTTTGTCTATAAAGATACAGAAAAAAGACAAAGAAACAAACACTGTTACTAATGCTTTTTATTATTAAACAAAACATCTTCAATTAGTAAAAAATCAGAAAATTCACAGCTATTGAAAATACAATTGTCTAAAATTTTTTGAAGAAATGTAAAAATTACAGATGCACTGATAAGCAAGTTGGTCGGTTAATTATGCATCTAACTCTTTTTTTATCCCCATTGCTATTCTTTTATTTTTACTTTTTTACTCTTAAAAATTAGCTACAAATTCGATTATCTGTGCGAGTGGTGGTTTATTCTTTTCACTTCTCCTATTTTTTTCAATTAAACAATCTTTACAATCTTTTTTTGAAATTTATTACAATTACAGGGCTTTTAGCAGGTTTTATGCTCTAAACTAGTGACATAAGTGACTAATTTATGGAAAAAGAAACTACATAATGAAAAGAAAATGATAAGTTCTTCTAAAACTAAACAAGAGTACTTTCCTGCATGTGCCAACATTGATTTTCTAACATCAACTAATATTTCTATCTCAAATGGCTTAACCTCAAAATTATTTTAAACATTCGTTCTTAACAGTTAAAACAGATTTCTGAAAAGCAAATATTTCACGTTTATGTAAAAAGAAAATCATTAATTAACATAAAAATAGATATCAAATTAATTTTATCAAAGTATTAGGCAGGTTTTAGTAAATTTCAACTATTTAATGTGCTGTGTGTGTTTATTATTTGTTAATATTTTTATCGGAACAATTTAAATTCAAGAAGTTTTTTAACATGTAAGTGCAAAAACAAGAAGAGACACATTCTAAAAGTGAATTACAGCAAAATGTCCCCTAAAATAAAATTTTGAATCTGAATAGGTAAAATAAATATAGTAAGAGAAATATTTTTCAAAACCCCACAATTGTTCCTAGTTGTAAGTATGTAAAGTTGAAAGTTGAAATTACAATACTTTATTCCACAAGCAATTTATTTCACTTTTTAACTGTTGTCAAAAAAACATTATAAAAAATGTTTGAAAATTTTTCTCAGAAGTGAAAAAAAGGGCTTGAAAGTATATATGAAGAAATACTTGAAATTTAGACTTATAACACACAAACAATAAACCCCTTAGGCCAAAAAGTGAATGTTAAGTCTATATAGAAATTAAATTTGATTTGTAGTCATAACCAGGGTTCGTGATTTTTTAAATTTTTTTAAAAAAAGCCCTTAAATACTTTGGATATTTATTATGTTACATTCATAGAAACAATATGGCATGTTAATCAATGTGCAAAAACATACTTTAAGCTATTTACTCAGCAATAAATATTCTTTAATAATAATAATGCTATAAACAAATTTTAATACAAAAGCATGACTCAATTGAAACTTAACCCTACCAGGCATAATTACTCATAAGTACAGAGAAAATGACTATATTTTAATCTGAATTATTTTGCTGTTGAAAGCTGAAAAAAAAAGTAACAAGTGTGTGTACTTAATTTTTACATTGAGTGTACTTTAATCATTTTTCTATTTTATAAATGAAAAAGCCTGGAATTATTTTACCCATTTAGTACAATCATATGCTCACACCATTATTAAAAACTGAAACTTTCTGTTTTAATCAAATATCTTTGTTGAAAACTTCAATGATAAAAAATAGTTTAGAAGGAAAAAACCTTAAGCTACTAGGGAACATGGATGAAACTTCAAAGATACATATTCTAAATTCTAACAATTGTTCTCTTTTTAAGATAAAAAGCACAGAATGGTTTATGATTATTATGAATTACAATATGAATGATTGAACGAATTAGGTTTTGCTGTAGAATAAGAGTATGAGAGATGCTTGAAGCATAAGAGTAATATAGTAAAATTAAAAAAAAATAGTAATTAGCTCTAAACTTATGAAATATGTTATGCACACAGACAGATGGACCTAGGAAGTTTTGATTGAAACAGTGGCTGTAATTGCAACATATTTCATTTTTACAACACTTTCTAAAATTGTAAAATCAATGATTTTTTTGAAAAAAAATCACTTGATTTAAATCGCGATTTAAATCAAGCTGATTTAAATCAACGAACCCTGGTCATAACTCTTTTTATATTTCTTGGACGGAAAAAAAAACTCTATTCAGTTTTTTAGGGGGTTTGTGTGTGTGTGTAAATGTGTTAAAAATCAATTTTAGTATGTCAGTTCTTTTAAATAAAAAGGTTTGAATTTTTTTCTGTAGGCACTTGTTCTTTGAATTACTCAAAAACACCCTTAAAATACTCAAATCAAATAATTTACTTTTGTAGTACCTTCAAAAGTTTTTCTTGATAACTTGGTTTGAAAAAAATTTGCCTGCTAGACCCAGATTTATATAAGATAGAGCCTAATGTTAAGTATTTCTGAGCTGTTCAAAATTGAACAAAAAATTTAAAAAAGAAAGAAATAAAAAGAAACTTTATATTACAAGTATGAAGTGTTGGGATGAAGATCTTTCTCACGAAAAATGTCATGTTCAAATCTCTCAAACACATTTTCCCTTCAAAAGTTATTACTGTGTATACACTTATGTTCAGGTCAACCATCTAACTTCTTAAAGCGAAAATTGAAATAAATAACAAGTGTTCATTCATAAGCTAAGGCTGTCGTTTCTAGCAGTTTGGTACAACAGAAAATGCAAATCATAATGAATCTAAAGCAACTGCAAGTAGATTCCCAATTTGTGTTGCATACAACATTTGTTTTTTGTATTTAAATCAATTTCAAATGAAAATCACGCTTGGCAACAGTTTTCAGAAAGGCAACCATACATGAACGAAAAAATTATGAACTTTACCTCCCATCGCAAAATGCTGCAATCATATAGTAAAAAAAACCTTCAGATTATGCTGTTAAATAAAGAGTTTAATTACAGCAATTGTGTTAGTTGTTTTTGGTCTTAATTTAAATTTTCATTAAGAATCCATTTTGAGGGGGGTACTTGTTTGATCTGGGGAACTTGCTCATTATTTTACAGTACATATTGAAGTCCAAAATTAATTTTATTATATAATTATTACTATTATTTATAGAAATTCGGTGTTTCATTCATTTTCCAACCTTACATACCATTTTTTTCTTTAAAAGTCGAAATTTAAAATACAATTACTGTTTATATGCGAATTTAAATAGAAAAATTTAGTAAAGGGAAAAAGAAAGAAGCACAAAATTGGAGGAGGGTGATTTGCAACAGTACGCTGAAAAACGCATTGGAGCAACTTGAAAATCTGAATATTCTCCCAAATTAAATTTCAAAATTTTTAATTAAACACTAATAAAATTAATACCTAACATACTCTAACAATTTTAAATCCAATGACCATTAATTACAGAGTTTATTTACAGCAAAAGATCCATTATCCAATAGTGTGAGAATAACCGGAATTCTGGGTTTTCATGGAGTTGATGGAGTAAAAATCCGAAAAAGCAAAATTTTAAGTTTTGTAACTAATAAAAAAAACATTGCAAACTTTTTAACAAAGGTTCCTCTTGCAACAAAAATTTTCATTAATCGAACAAAAATAGTTATCGTGAGAACGAATGCTTGACATAAAACGTAAAAATGAATCCTGCCGAAAAGTAGAATCGCCTTACATGCAACTCTCTGATATTTCAAGTTTTTCCCCCGTCTGAAAGGGGGAAAGGGGGTAGTTGTATTAGAATGTTTTGTATACTTTTGGATGTAAATATGTTTCCAATGGTACATAATTCCAAAGTTAACTGGAGTAAAGACCTATGACACAGCAAAATTCAAAGTTTTTAAAATTTACGCTTAAAAAATCTCAAAACGAAAATACACTCTTGTTCAAAGTTTCACATTTCTAACTTTACTGTTGTTCCCCCCACTAGGCAAACCAAACACATTGCTTTCATTAAAGGTATAAATTGTAACTAACCATTTGATAGCAATATATTTCACAAATAAAGCCACTGACTTAGATACAGGGTGAGAGGGGGGTAAGGGGGCAATTGTCCCCTCTGAGCAGAAGTCCCTACTCCCTTCCTCCAGAGCGATCGCACACCACCTAAAAACTAGGCCCCCCTAAATCGACTAGAAATTCGACCAATTAAAATCCCCTAAAAAATTTAATGGCCTAAATTTAATGGCACAGCCTGTGCCATAATCCCCCCTCCCCCGGGAGGCACTTGAGAGTCATTATGAGTCCAAAATTATGCAAATAACGAAGTAAAGCTTCAAATTTTTTTTTGCCTTTGGAACAAATATCATCGGAAAATCGGTAAAATCACAAAGGAATAAATTACTCCCTTGCCAGCAAAAAATAATGTATCCTCTGTTGTAATGGAATACTTTGAAGCAATATTAATAAAACTAATCGTTGACATAGCATAATTAGCAAGCACCACAGGCTTGCTTGGCCCTGTCGTGCAAATTCCTACCGAACACCTTATTTAAGGTTAAAAAACCTGTTTTTTTAAGGTTTTAAAAAACACATTTTTTAACCAAACTTTGTTTTTTTGGAACTTCTTGGTATTTTCCCCCAGTTTTTATTGGAGTTTTTTTTTAAGGAGCACCTTATGGTTCTTTTTACTTGGCACCATCGTGCACGTCGCATAACCTTGCACATATAAAAGGAGTGTGCCTGACTAGATTGTTTGCAAATTTAGTTCCTATGCATAACTTTTATAGAAAAATATAACTAGTAAAAATGATTGTTGAAATATCGAGCATTCAATCGAGCATTCAACTATGTCAGAAGTAATGAACAACGAGCTGATATTCTGACAAAGGCGCTTCCAACACCTCAATTCCATTAACAAAAGAAGTTGATTGGTGTAAAAGCATTCAATGTGTATAAGTGACAGTTTAACTCATGTGAACAATGATTGTTTTGTTTTGTTTTTTCATGCTCGAAGGAGGCTGTTGAAATATCGAGCATTCAATCACTTGTATTACTTGTTTTATAGTGGCAGCATCAGTATATGCTGTTTTGCGTTTGGCAACACTGTTAGTTTAAGTTTTAAATTCGCTGTGTAAAATAGTAAGACGTACTGTTTTCTTTTGCCTTGCATTGTTTCTACATTAAATCTTGATTCTTTTGTTATCACCTTAGTTTTCTGTTCATTTTACAACAGGTTATGGGTTTTTAGCGACGCTTAACTGTGCAAATAAGGTAAGATAACTTTGACGACGTTTGAATCGCAGATTTTTAGTTAGTTTCTTTGACACAAACTTTGAGTTTTTCGCATTTCTTAGAGATTATGGATGCTAAAAACTTTGTACAGTGCATGAAGTTGGAAGGACCATCAAACTGGATTGACAGGAAGTTCGAAATGAATTCGTTATTTGTATTGAATGACTGTGTGGGCATTGTCGATGGTTCGCTTTTTGAGCTAACTCCACCGGCAGAAAGCCCAACTGAAAAAACAATACAAGATTACAAAGAAGCAACAAAAATATATGCAAAGGCAAATGCGAAAGCTGCTATAATTATTCGCACTAATGTATCAGGGAATGTGTTGAACTTGATACGAATGCATGGTAATTCTGCACTAGCGATATGGAATGAGCTGTTAAACAATTTTGAGAAAGTGTCAAGTGCAAAATTGGACACTCTTCTGCAACAGTTTTTCACCTTCCGGATCGAAAAAGACGAAGACGTAATGCAATCACTCGCACGTTTGCATACACTATGGGTCGATCTCCAGCGCGAGCAAGAACTGAGTGGCGAAGGGATGTTACCACAGAACTTGCTAGTACCACGAATCTTATCTATTCTTCCTGATGATGAATATCGTGAATTTAAATCCAAATGGGATTCGTCGCCAAAGACGGAAAAATCGCCAGAAAAATTGATCGAGCAGATTAGTATGCGGCTACAAAGACGAAATAAAGAGCTTAAAGACGATACTACGACATTTATGGCAAATGCTAAGTATAATGCAAAGTATAACGGAAAAAAATGGAAGGGTGGAAAAAAGCACCAAATAGTGAGCCAACCTCAACCTTTGACAACAAATAATGCCAAGACGATGAATAAACTTAGTAAGATCAGTGATGGTGTGAAAATTTTTCATGGCATCTGTTTTCGTTGTAATAAACCCGGGCACATTGGAAAATTTTGTCCAGAGTTCCCTGACAAGCCAGTTACAACGAGTGGCAAACAGGAAACATTCTTTGCTAATACTCAATGCAGTGCATTTACTTTTCAAGAAGACAATTGTGGTCGAAATGTGTGGTTTAAGACGACGGAGCTACTGCACACATTACGAATTCTGCTGAATACTTCAAGAGGTACCGTCATTTTGACAAACCAGCAGAAATCGCAGTCGGTAACAAGCAGACGATACCGGCATATGGTTGCGGCGACATTAACATGTGCACAACAGTTGGAAACGTACAAAAGTCTATTGAGCTTAGTGATGTACTATATGCACCAGATATTGGCAAAAATTTATTATCAGCTTCAAAGGCTATGAAGCGAGGAATCTCGAACTTTGGTGATTCAGACGATATGATTTGTCGGTTCTTTCGCAAGGAGACTCCAGATAATATACTTCTAGAAGCTCCATGCTCATCAAACGGACTATTTGAATTACGTGCAAAACCAGTAAAGCCCCAAGGAGGTTCTGCAGCTGAAGCATACTTCGTAACTCCTTTTCCTAAAACGGTAATGACAACGACAACAAAGTTGCCACTGTCACTTTGGCATCGCAGGCTCGGACATCAAGGAGTACAGTATCTAAAGCAGTACCTACGTCAAAATGGCTTAGATTTCATCGACGATGGACTGTTTTGTGAGCCATGTGTGTATGGTAAACAAAGTCGACGGACATTCAAACCAAAGCTGTTTAAAATGAAGAATCCTGGCGAGATTATACATGCAGATTTGCTCGAATCTCCAATCTTGCCAAGAGGAGGAAAGAAGTACATGTTGGTGATCAAAGACGATTACTCCAAGTTTCGAAGTGTAGATTTTCTAAAGCATAAAGACGAAGCAGTGGATAAAATCAAGCAGTTTCTTGTTCGTACCAACAAGGATGGTATAAATGTTAAAGAATTGGTCACAGACGGTGGTCGTGAATTTGACAATGCAAAATTAGTGAAACTGACTGATGATGCAGGAATCAAACTGCGAATTATTATGCCATATACTCCACAACAAAACGGCTTAGTTGAAAGAGAAAATCGTACAATAATGAATGCGGTTCGCACTATGCTCAAGGACCCCGGCCTAC
Organism: Octonoba sinensis; assembly: GCA_038502835.1. Lineage (NCBI taxonomy): Eukaryota > Metazoa > Arthropoda > Arachnida > Araneae > Uloboridae > Octonoba > Octonoba sinensis. Next base: position 72,824,106 of record CM076604.1, read on the forward strand.
CTCAGTTTCTATGGGCAGAAGCAGCATCTACGGCTGTCTACATTCTCAATAGAACCGGACCAAGCAAAGCAACAGGAAAATCTCCATTTGAGGAATGGTTTGGACGCAAGCCATCAATCAACAAGATTCGAGTTTTTGGATCAACCGCATTCGTACCAGATGTCAACAGAAGTAAATTGGATGACAAGCCTTTAAAAGGGTATTTAGTTGGTTATTGTGATAACGATGGATATCGTATTTTCATACCATCAAAAAATGACACGATAAAAAGTGCGAACGTAGCGTTCAATGAACAGCAAATAGGTCCAACCTCTCAACCTCTAGAAGCGACATCTAATACCAGTTCATCAAGAGGTATGAAATTTGGAATTTTCGATATTCCTAATGATGCAGACACGCAGGAGGCTGATGATCTATGCGCTGAGGAAGATGAACCAACTCGGATGACGACATATACATTGCGAGACCGTTCAACTATCCAACGTCCTGTAAGGTTTAACGACTACGATGTGTACAGTAGCGTTCTCAAGCTGGATGAACCGAAAACATACGACGAAGCAATGAAATCTCCTGATTGTGAAAGCTGGAAACAAGCCATGGATGAAGAAATGGCTTCACATGCTAAGCATGAAATGTGGCAGCTTGTTAAGCCACTTAAAGGACGCAACATCCTCGATAATCGCTGGGTTTACAAGGTGAAGACAAATCCAGATGGCTCGGTCGAGAGATCCAAGGCTCGTTTGCTAGCAAAAGGGTACACGCAGACAGCGGATATCGACTACGGAGAAACATTTAGTCCGGTGTGTCGCTATGACACAATACGAGCTCTAATTGCGATGGCAGCCAAGGAGAAGCTAAAGCTATTTCAAATTGACGTGGAGACGGCATTCCTGTACGGTGATCTAACAGAAGAAACCTACATGCATCAACCCGAAGGGTACGATGACGGAAGTGGGCGTATATGCAAGATACTCCGACCTTTATACGGCTTGAAACAGGCTGGACGGTGTTGGAACACCAAGTTTAGTGATGTACTAAAGAAACATGGAATGATACAAAGTAAGTCTGATCATTGCCTGTTCATACGAAACGATCATGGACACAAGATGCTGATAGCGATTTATGTTGACGACGGCATTGTAGCTGTTCAGGATGAAGCAGTGTTTTTCACATTTATGGACGAGCTCAAGCAACATTTCAGCATTAAAGTGGCTGTGTTGAATTGTTTTCTTGGCCTGTAAGTTGAACGTTTGCAAGACGGCTCACTCTTCTTGCACCAAGAGGCATTTACAAGAAAGGTTCTAGAGCGATTTGGAGATACTAAGACGTCACAGATCCCAGTAAAGAAATCAAGTCTCAAGGTCGACTATGGCCAGCCAAATGACGATGGCATGATTAAGATCAAAGAGGCGAAGCCACTTAGCAGTAAAATTCCTTACCGATCAGTAGTGGGCAGTTTGCTTTATTTAGCGATGGGCACTCGTCCAGATATAAGTTATGCGGTGAGTTTAGTGTCTCGCAAAGTGGACAACCCGACAGAGACTGATTGGGAAATCGTACAGACAACACTAAGGTATCTTCACAATACCATTGGTCACGGCATTGTGTATACTAATGAAGACGACAAAAGTTTGATGTTGTTCAGTGACGCAGATAACAACAGTTGTGCACGACACGCAGGTCTCGAACAGGTGTTATTTCTTTCTATGGTGGAGGTGCAATTACCTGGCGGAGCAAGCTACAGGAGGCCGTATCTAATTCTACAACAGAAGCAGAGTTTATGGCAGCAGCTGATGCCACAAAAGACCTGATATGGTTGAAGCGCTTATTTGGTGAGATAGCTAACGATGTCTCATTGCCAATCCTACAGATTGATAATCAGAGCACCATCAAGTACATTAAAAATCCAATGTTCCACGCTCGTACGAAGCACATCGACCAGAGGTACAAATTTGTCCAAGATGAGTTCTCAAAGGGACATTTTAAGTTAGACTATGTCAGAAGTAATGAACAACGAGCTGATATTCTGACAAAGGCGCTTCCAACACCTCAATTCCATTAACAAAAGAAGTTGATTGGTGTAAAAGCATTCAATGTGTATAAGTGACAGTTTAACTCATGTGAACAATGATTGTTTTGTTTTGTTTTTTCATGCTCGAAGGAGGCTGTTGAAATATCGAGCATTCAATCACTTGTATTACTTGTTTTATAGTGGCAGCATCAGTATATGCTGTTTTGCGTTTGGCAACACTGTTAGTTTAAGTTTTAAATTCACTGTGTAAAATAGTAAGACGTACTGTTTTCTTTTGCCTTGCATCGTTTCTACATTAAATCTTGATTCTTTTGTTATCGCCTTAGTTTTCTGTTCATTTGATAAATACAAAAAGTAGGAAATATAAAAAGTTGCCAGTAAAGTTCACAAGAGCACAAGCTGTTTCATAAAACATGTGTATATTCATCATTTTTAACATATTTTTGCAATTGTACTGACCCAAATCAAAATATTAGAAAAAAAGATTTTTTGTTTGCTGCATAACTGATACAACCAACCACCAGAAAATTGTTGTAATATTTATTACATCAGACCTTCCCCCAAGATTGAAAAAGGGCAGGGTGCTACTGTAAAAAAAAGGGCACTTTTCCAAATTTAGGGCATCTTATCGAAATAAAGGGCACATGTAATTTGAAGTAGGGACCGTTCATTAATGATGTCACACTTTTTTCCATGTTGAACCACCCTCCCCCATTGTCACATGCTACGCTATGCTGCACAAGCAGAATGTCACACTTCTTGTTACCCCTCCCCTTGTCACAATTTCAGGAACCCCACTTCCCCCTAGAAGCGTGACATCATTTATGAATCCTCCTGCAGTAATACTTTATTATTGCCATAATTTAACATTTTAGTCAAACATCAACATCATCACAGTGAGACTGAACATTGAAAAATATATATAAACTAATTCGACAATATTCATTTTTAAGATCGTTTTCAATATTTGAAGTAAAGCATGAAAAAATTCTGCTTGTATATTCAAGGCAACACCAACCAATAATGATTTTTAATTCAATAAAATATCTAGCAAGGATTTTCTGAGTTATACATTTTTACTAATTTATGAGAGGGTTTCTGTTCATTCCAGTACTTCTGAAGATCTGATCACCTGTGAGGAATAATAAGAAAATAAGAATATATCTTTTCTTAATATAATAAAGCTTCAGTAATAATTAGAGCCCGGATTTTGATGACCTAAACGATCACTGAAAACGCCCTTTATATATTTTAATATGTCCTAAAAACAGCAAAATTGCAAAAAATGCCATTATAATTAATCAAGAATACCAATTGAAAGCAAAGGTTTAGCTAAAAATGGCAATAGTATTTTTTTAAAAATTTAAAAGAAGCAAAGTTAAAAAATACAATACATTTTCATTAAAGATTGAAACAAATGTTTATTAAAATAAGGAGAGAAAAAGGAAATGTCTAATATATGGATTCCTCACACGTTGCAATCTTTTTTCCCGCAAGTTTTATTACATTTTAAAATTTTTCTTTCTTGAAATAACTAGAAAGCACCATTAGATTGGGATTATTAAATGCTTTTTCATATTTTGAATAGTAAATTGTTTTTTGTTTGAAAGAGCATTCTTATATTTTGGTTAGTTTTCTCAACTTCTACAGATGTATTAAATGCATATTTGACCCAAATGGGTCCCTTATAAAGATGAAAAAAAGAATTTTCTTATTAGTCTTTGGGAACCTACTGTTCTGAATTTTATGATATAGAAAGTTTTTAAGAGTTGCAATATAATCAAGCACAGAATCATGGGAAGAGTTTCAGGCTACACACAAAAAATTACCCAAAGCCAAAAAAGAGACCTAAAATGAGGTGAAAAAAAGAATCCCCAAAATCTCAAACAGTGCCCAAAAAAATCTTGCAACTGTCGGCCCTAAGAGAGTCGACCCTATTATCATTATTAATTTTGTAAAATGTTTAAACTAAAAAAAATTCCTTATTTATTTTATGATTTGTGATAGTACTACTTCTTTTCAATAATTGTTTACTGTTTTTTAAAGAAGTTGGATCCAGGTAAATTAACAATTTTCTAAAAATTTCTTATTTACCCACAATTTAGTATTTTCTAAAAAGTAAATAACTGTCAATACTAAAATCAAATCTGAAGTAAATAAATAAATGAAACAATAGTAGTGATTTAATAATGGTGAATAATTAGTGATAAACGCAATTTTTGACAAACACGGGTTCAATATCGGCACAGTTCAAAAAAAAAAAAGAGGCCAGAAACTATTAAAATAAAATGCAAAATAAGCAGATTTAGGGTAGCATGTGTAAAATATCTTCTAATTTAGAAAATAATTGAAATTTGTACCCGATGCAAAAGGATTAAAATCTCTAACGTAGAATCCAATTTTCGGGGAAGCACGTGCACGATTTTGGCTGTTTCTATCTTCATACTTTTTTTCTTTTTTAATTGTTAAAATGAAACGATAAATAAGCAGATTTAAGGTAGTGCATGCAAAAAATATCTTACAACTTTCAAGATAATTGAAATAATTACAGGATGGAAAAAGATTGAAATTTCAAACAAACAGAGTTAAAACAATTCGGTAACAATCGGAGGAAAAACTAGTTTCCGTGTGGCCCAAAAATTAATTCCTATTTCTTTCTTCTTCATTTAATTTTTAGTGGACAAGAGAATTTGGGAAAAGGTCACGTGTTAAATAAAAGTTCGGGAAAGGGTTTTAGCATTAGCAAATGGTAGCTACATTGGCGACTTCAATGAAAACAATGGTCGCCAAAACGTGAAAATTGGTCGCCTTTGGCGACTGGCGATCGCGGGTTTTGAGCTCTACAAGAAGGGCGCAATTTCACTTACAAAAGGGCAAGATGGGTGCGTTTCCCGAATCCAAGTTCGGGCAGGGCGCGGCGCCCTCCCGCCCAAGCCTGGGGGAAACACTGTTACATCTCTATGCATTTTCTCAAATAAGTCCATTTTCTAAACTTTTGGGACAGATTGCATTATTATCAATATTATTTACAGAAAAAAAGTTTAAAATATTGCCTACTTGATGCCCAGAGGATTCTTCATATGCATACAATATCACAGTATCAGACAGCAATTTATTATGTTTCGCTAAAGCTAATATACAATTTCTCAGTCGAGCTATACTCTCACGATCCACTTTTGAAACACACTAAAAAAAAAAGGAAAGAAAACTGCTATTAATGATCTTTTAATGTAAATGTATGAAATGATTCAGAAATAAAGTTGTCAGGTAGAAAAATTTAATACTATATTATGTGTTTATATCAGAGTAACTAAATGCAAGTTTGTATAATTAACATTAGAAAGACGGAAAACCCCCCACATATCTAGAAAGTATGAAGGGGCCAGCGAACCTCTTCCTAAATTTTTTTTGCATGTAAATTTTTTGCAATTAATTTTTTTCAAAATTTTTTCTAGAGTGGTTCCAGGTGCCCAATGCATCTTCTCGACTCCCTATACAAAAGCTAAGTGCATGATAGTGTTCCATGGCATTTTCTTTACATGTGAAAATGTACAACTTTTCTTTCGAATAATAATCGCTATTGTCCGGCTGGAGAGTTGACAAACCTGTTTAGTATTTTGAATTCAAATTTGTTGTAAAAACAAAAAGGTCAAGGTTAAAATAGACTGAATGACAGTTTACTATATTGCTTGCAGTCATTAGAAAGGGTGTCTACAGATCTTCAAAAGTGAAATTTCATGACTTTTTTGAGACCATTTGATGATATATTGGATATGTTGGACTAAAAATATTAATCCTAATTTTAGAATTAAAAATTAAAAAAATTCAAATCCTAATTAAGACCCAACATGAGTTGTAGAGGTGGTGTCAGAAGAAGAGATATAGGAAACAGTTTAACGAAAAAAATGGGTTTATTTAAAGTTAAACAATTGAAAAAATACATTACCATATGTACAGGATATCCGATAAGGAACTGAAATTCCACACAATATTTAGCTATCATGTTAACCTATTTCAGACTTTTTTGTAGATCATTCAATTACATTTCGCACAGTCCTACATTAGTACAGTAATAAAAGATCAGTTCACTAGGACCTAAGGTTGCTCCACTCGGTTTCCACATGAAAAGGTACCAGGTGCCGGCCTCGTAGGATCCGCAGAAAGATCAATTACTTCCGGTAGACGAAACAATGTCATTCGCTATATGAATGGCTCTACGAAGACTTTAGCTAACAATCACCGGTATTTAAACACTGGGATAAACAATGAAATTGAAAATCTTTTTAAAACACTACGGTCAACATTAAATAACTAAAAACCCTTTAAGTGACAGAACTATAAACATTTTGAAAAAAATTTAAAATATCAACTCTTTCTTGTAAAAATATTAAAATATTAAATGGCATGCTTGATTCTCTAACAAGCGGTCAACTGCCAAATTACTAGAACATGGCATGCGGGGAGGGAAGCCACTTTCAAGGCAAAGACTTGACTCGGGCACACCGATTGGTCAACAGGCCTACTGAGAGAGCGTAAGAAGGAGAGTAGGAGAGGTCTAAGCGTTCTGAGCAAACACATGCTTCCTCTTTTTATACACCGTCCGATCGGCTTACTCAATCGGGACAACATTAATAGGTACTACAACTTCATTAGCATAAATGTTGAAACTATCTTCCCTCCACGCAAGCCATGTATTCCATCACTGGTTTTTCCAGTTTGGCAACAATGGACCTGCCAACTGACAATGTTTTGACATTCCAAACAGCCATTGAACATGGTGCGTGTGGTTCAAATGTATGAGGAATGCTCTGAGACTTGTATTCCTATACGTCGTTCACTGAGGGGAAGGTAGGTGATTAAAAAAAGACTTCATAGAACACTAGTGTGCCTGAGAATGGGTCTTAATAAAATAATGGTTCTTTACCCAACAGGATATTGATTCTGCTGGATATCAGATATCCGATGTTCCCCATATGACGCATACGTACCAGATATTCGGCTCTGATGTTTGAAAGATGTGAATTCTAGACATATTTAAACATACTATAGCTATCAAATACGTAGGAAGTTTGTAACTCACATGTATTTTCAAAGCATTTAAGAAATAAAATTTGACATGCTAGATAACCGTGTACTTCGCCGGATTGCCTTCCTGATATTTAAAAACCTGTCAGATACCAGCTAACTGATGTCTTCTGATGGGGACTGGTCTTGTTCAATGGAAAATTTTCATGACCTATTTGTAATGCTCGTGACTTGTAGACACTACGTTAGAAGAAATGTAGAATTTGTCCGCTCAGTTCATTATTGTTGGAACTACTGAACCAAATATTGAGAAGGACTACTCTGTTTTTCTAGTGATAAATAGGTATTTTAGGTGTTTAGGATCAACAAATGCATGCAATGGGAGAATGTTGGCTATTAAATATTTCGCAATCATATGTAACAAACAAGTTCCTTTTTTGTACTTGCTGCTTGATGAATATCCCTTTTTTATAAGGTGAAAAGGCTTGCTAGTCAGTGTCAGAAAGGCTATGTCCTTTTTTTAACAGCTTTTGAATACTTTCATTTATGCTGACCGATTTTTATTATTGAAATATCACTTCTAACTTTTTGGGAGAATAAATATTGATTCTGTAACACTTTAGATAGTGTTCTTTTTACACAAATTTGTTGATGAAAAGTAGATTTTTTACCCACTGTTATGGGTCATATGATGTCAAGTCATATGATTATTTAATTATGGAAAACCAAGTAAGAAAGAACAAAAAGTTTTTTTTACTGTATTTTCAGAGAATAAGAATTATAATTATTCATTTCATACTACCCAAGGGAGAAGGGGGGGGGGGTTGGACCAGACCCCTTGGTGTGCCCCTGTACATATACATCTACAAAGAATGACGGAAACAAATTGAGAAAGAAAGATTTATTTTACCTCTAAGTTTTGTGCAAAGCCACCAGTTTCAACTCCTTCTCCAGCAGCAGGAGAGATCCATATGTATCCATTATTGCTCAGTATAATCTGAATACCACTGACAATGTTATGAAAATGAGTTTTCTTTCTTTGAATCAGCGATGAAGATACTTTAACAAACTGGCCCTGAGATAACTACAGAAAAAGAGAATACTTACAAATGCAAGTTTTAAGTAAATAAATATTAGAGTATTTTAATTTTTTGACAAGAAATTTATATTGATTGACTTGATAGACAATTTAATTCATGCCAATAATTTTATGCATGAAATAAAATGCATGTCAAATCATCATCTAGTTTATTCCTGTTGAGGACTAAAGAATTGCACATTGTAGTCCCTCTCATTGGAATTTCTTTTAAGGCCATTAGACCAGAAAGGATTTAAAACTAAGTATTTTCCATTCTTCAAACATGTTCACCAGTGGCGAGGTGCTCAGTTATCTATAAATGCCCAGCAATTACAACATAAAATTTTTTTAAAATAGTAAGTACTTTCAATTTCAAATACTCAGCAAAATTTATTGTATTTTTAATGATTTTTTGAGGTAAAATGATTTTCTACTAAAGCATTGCATCATGCGTTGCCATCTCTTGAGTGTGCAATAGAAGACATTTCAAATCAATGTGAAAAAGCAAGAGAATCTGTTTCTGTCTGCGCACACATTCAAATAAAGCATTCAGCCAATCAGATCTCACAACTAAACCAGCTTGAAGCATTGGATATGTGTTTTATGTTCACATTTGTTTAATATGTTTATTATATTTTAATTCAGCGGAATAAAATTTGAATTTACAAAACCTAATAAATAATGCCTAATTTTTCAATTTTTTTTCTTTGGTGGAATACTTCTTCTCAATGAAAACTATCCACTATAGCAGTGGTCGGCAACCCGTCGATCACCAGCCCATTTTTGGGCAATCTCGACAGCATTTTGGACAATTTATATGGTTCTTTCAGGGTGGGGAATCAAATGACTTTTGAGTTATAGAAGGCGAACATAATTTTTTTTCGGGAAAATGTTTGTTAATTTATCAGACCATTTGCCGGACCTAAAAAAACTTGCCAATAATATGAAATGTTAGTCGTCACATTAACTATGCTTTCGGTCAGAGTTAATTAAAGTATGTAATGGCTTTTCACATGGGCGTGTTTTATTAAAAAACAAAACAAAAACTAACAGTATTTATCAAATTTAAAAGAAATAATATATTAGGATCTGTCATATTGTTTTGGTGCGAGTTAACGGTGTTAAGATAACATTATTTTAAACTTTAAGGTTAATATTTTATAAGCATCAAAACTTGCTTGAACAAGAAATAACCTGCAATTTGAAGACAGGCGCAGTCCCAACACCCAACATGTCCTATTATTTGTGTATGCTCCCCCCCCCCCCCCCCCGTCCTCTGAGTCGATCTTGGTATTCACCAAACTGGAAAAGTAGATCTTCTGTCAATTTAGCTTGCCGACCGCTGCACTAATAGGAACATTTTGACTAAATGTGAAAAATTTTTTCAAATATTTCTTCCTTTTTATTAAATGCAACAGTCTGTAAAATGTTCCTGATGAATATTAAATGTAACACAATTTTGATTAGCACTGAAAGTAAGAAGGCGCATAAAAAGATGATTTAAACTGTTTAAAAACCAATAATTCAAACATATTTTACTTATCCATAGTAATTCAAGTAAAAAATCTTTGAGAGAAAAATTAGAAACTTTTTTTACTGCTGAAACAAGGTTTTTGAAAAAAAAATTTTAAGTACAAAAATAACAATCTAGTAATGCATGCCCTGACACTGATGTACACATATACATTATTTACATATATTCAAATACTACCCAACCCTTTGAATTGAGTAGGGACCAAACTATGATAAAATGGAATACATTAATAGAATTTGACAGAATTATGGAAACATACTACTTCTTCAGAGATGTAAAATTCTTAGCAATAATCTTTCAGAAAACATTCTAATGTTTGAGAGTATTCTTCTAAAATTTGGTTACAATAATATAAAAGCTTCTCATTTAGCTAAGAATAAGCATCTTCAAAATTAAAATCTTAATACCTTTTACAGAATATGCATTAATTTTAATAAAGCTGATTTTAGGATTTTTCTATATAAGTAAAAATAGCTGTTCAAATAATTACAATTAACATTTAAATACTTTGCTCAAGAACGGTCAGAATTGTCCTTAAGGAAGTTCAAGTGTCCAAACATGCTCGCAAACACAAGATAAATACAGGGGCGAAACTCGCTCAGACTCAAAAACCCCGAAAAGTGTTATGAGCATGAAGGTTGATAATCTAAACGAGGCACAACAAAAATCGTTGACTTACACACCCTTTAGGCAAAAATATTTTAATTAGATTATTAATAAGGCTGCAATAAAAATAATTATAATTAACTGATGTGATCACTAAAACTTAAAATAACTTTCAAAAAATTCCTTATTTTCGGCCAAATTTTCAAGTGGGCGTGGCAGAATGATGTCCGTGCAAGCTCTTTACTATAGAAGCTGAAGCTTAATAAAGAAAAAAATAATGGAAAGCTCAAAGTAACTGATGTCCAAGAGGCAGAATCGGACAATAACTGACAACTAGGAAGTGTTTCCGAAGTCAATGCATTGGGATTTCAAAATACATAAAAAATCGGGACCAACCCTTGAAAGCGCAAAAAAAAAACGGACAAAATGCGTAAATTTTTAAAAGTTGGCCAGTATGCATGTTGACAGGTTACTTTCAAAAATTTTCATAGAAAAAAAAGGAGAAAGCCTTCCAAAAGTAACGATTTGTGTGGAAACGAAATTCTTAATTTCCAAAATTACCGAAAATACGGAAAAATCACATGTCTGAAGATGTCTTCCAGTCCATGTGGAAAAGACACTGCATCACTGCTTTTACTATCTAACCACCATAACTAAAACTGACTTTTCATTTAATTTTCTGCAAATTATTTTTCAATGGATTCATCCATGGGTTTATTACTACTAAGTGGAAGTATTTTTAGGTAAAAAATAATGCTTCACATTTTCTACAGAATCTAAGCTTCCAATGTGTAATGGTTATCAAAACATTTTTACGGTGAAATGTCTAGAAAATAAGAGAAAAAAATTAAAATAAAAAATTGAAAAAACCTTCCCTTTTGAACGCAATTTTACCATGAGACTAGGAGAGTAAAATACCGAACAACCACTCCCTCCTCTTCTCCTTGAATTTCCCTTAGGTGAAATTACTGAATATCCTCCCCCCCCCGCCCCCATCTAGATTGCTATGGAAATCATAAACAAGGAACAGGAGCAACACAATAAACAAAATTTGCAAAGGGAAAAACGAGCTCTTAACAAAAATCGCAATAGGAAAGCGGATAATAGTTCAAAAATGAGCAACTGCGATCCCAAATACGTTTTTAAGATTATATCCTCATTCTTTTAAAAACGTTTATTTCTAATTGTGCGCAATTTTCAAAATAGCGCAAGATAGGCGAATAAGATATTTTTATTTTACAAGTTTGATCTAAAATAAATAATTTAAAAAAATAAAGCAATATGTAAAGGTTTCTTTGCATCAAAATCAAGGGATTAATTATACATATGACATTCAACAAAGGGAACAAAGCCCAAGATGGCGAAAGATGAATCACCGGAACACGGAACACAGTGTTTTCCCCCGTGGTTTACATGTTGCTTTAGTTGCAAAAAAGAAGATTTGTGATTGTTTATTCTCTTGAAGGCAAATCTGCGTTGGTTGCGTATAGTATATATCGCTTTTACTTTTTTTTTGGTTCATACGCACTCCTAGGAGAAGACGGGGGAAGGGGAAGCTCCTTCGCTAGCGGTAGCTGTTGTCTTGCTTTTGAATACAAGTGCGTGCTTGCTCGACGTTCGTACTTCAGTTCGTTGCGTACATCTTTGTTTGCTAGACTTTGAAACCACCTTCTCCCTATAGTTAAAAACCTTGCTTATTTCCAATGAACACACAAAAAGAGCTAATGCGTTAATTGAGTTTTACATATGTAACTCATCACGTCCAAGCACCGGAATTAAGCGTTACGTTCAATTAAAAAACCCAGAGTTCGGGGGTAACCGCGGAAAAGTTTCACCCCTGTAAATATCTTGGAAACAATTCTGAGAGTTTTTAAGCACAGTTCAGTCAAATGAAGTCTTAACAATATTCTAAAAAACTAATTATATTCAAGTTTAAACTAATCATGCTTAATTATAATTTATTTTTAATAATGATTTTAATAGTAGGATTTAAAAACAAAAGGTCTTTTTAGCAACAGCTTTCAGTTTTTATATTTCTCTCTGTAGTGTACCTTAAAAAATAGATAAACAAAATAAAATAAATAAATAAATGCTTTGAATTCACAACCAGTTATTCACTTACTTTATTACAAAACATTTATTCAACTAGCCAAATTGTTTCTTATCACTCAGAGCAAATGCCCTTAAATGACATTATTACAGAGAGTAAGAAATAAAATTTCAAAAATGTTATTGACCTGCTTTGACAATAATTAAATATCATTTCATAATACTAAAGATGTTTGTAAAATTTTACATCTACTATTAAGAAAAATGAATATTTTTCAAATTTTGACAGTCAGGGGGTTATTATCTTAACTCATAACTATAACTCTACTTTTAATAATGAAATACAATATATACCAGAAAAACATGAGCATATGATGTACTATGTATGAGCATATGATTTTACTAAATGGGTAAAAATATTTCATGCTTTTTCATTTATAATATAGAAAAATTATTAAAGTACACTTGATGTAAAAATTAAGTACACACAATTGTTACTTTTTTTCAGCTTTCAACAGCAAAATAATTCAGATTAAATATGTTCATTTTCTCCGTACTTATGAGTGTACTATTATTTCGGGTAGGGTTAAGTTTCATTCGAGCCATGCATTTGTATTAAAATTTGTTTATCATTATTATTAAAAAATATTTATTGCTGTGAAAATAGCTCAAAGTGTGTTTTTGCATATTGATTAACATGCCATATTGTTTCTATGAATGTAACATAATAAATATCCAAAATATTTAAGGTCTTTTTAAAAAAATAAAAAAAAAATCTGATTTAAATTTAAAAAATTTGATTTAAATTAAAAAAAAACGTGATTTTTTAATTAAAAAAAAAATCACGAACCCTGGTATATAGGATGCCTTTTCAAAATAGATCAGAGTTTAACGAAAAAAAAAAGACTTTAATACATATCACATTAGGATATTAACTAAAATTATAATTATAATAAAATTAAGATTCATAATGGTTTTACTTTAATAATTCTATTCACAATAATAATTTCGCCAATTTTGTACATTAATTGTACTTTTTACACTATCTATTGCTACTGACCTAAATTTATAAATGAACATTTTTCATTGTAAATGTTAACTGAATATATATAAATTCACAATATATATATTTTTTCAACAACCCTAATAAATTTGATTTACCTTTCCATATTTCAAACTTCTTGTATGTAGTGACAGAGATCCATCTGCAAACACAGACTGAACTTCAGCCTAATTAAACTCAAGAAATTTAACGGTGAAATCCTTTGCACATACTAAGCATTAAAATGAATATATAATTTTAAAAAGAAAAAAAAAAGATAATCAAAGCATAGAAGATTAGGCTTGCCAGATCAATTTAGAGGAGGGGGGAAAGGGGGGGGGGCAATTACCCTTCTAGCTTTGCGAAATATAATATTCTCATCAGTATGAGAATCGTATGTACCTTGCTGTTTTTAAAAATTAATATTGAATGATGTTTCAAATTGATATTGCCCTTTGCTTATTGAGCACAAACCCATTCAACTTTCTTGAAAAGGGGGGGGGGGGGGCGATGGAAAAATTTGAAATGATAGGCATGCAAATGATAATTACATATTACAATTCAATAATTTTTTTCCTGTCATTTTGAGATGACATTCACAATCAGAGAATGTGGTAAGAATTTTTCAAGAGCAAAAATACTCCCCTTCATTCTTTAAAAGAGCTTTTTTTCTTAAGAGTAACTTTGTCAAAAAAAAAAAAAGAAAATTAAATCTTAATATAAATAATCCTACATAACAATACATATCTGCCAATTAAAAAAGATGAAAAGAAAAGTTTCCCAGGAATTCCTATGCACCAAAGCAGCTTCTCTACTCAAAGTTATGACAATTTTTAAAAAAATTAAAGGCAACAAATAGTAAAACTAGTTTGTTTAATTGGCTAAACCATATAAACAAAACAAAAAACTAAAGCATAGAAGAGAAATTAATGCATGAAAATACTGGTTGCAAAATTTGAATGGCATTTTAGAGGCATGACACAACCATTTAAATGCATTATTGTGATTTTGCTCCTTGATTATTGCAATTAATTCATGAGAACAGCTTCTTAAGTCCATGCCAGGAGACCTGGCACATAAGTCTTTTGCATGCTTCTTAAATTTTTGGAACACATACATGTTGTTTTCATTTTACTAATGTATAATTCATACTCCTCTTAATTTCAAATTGAAATGTTTACTGCAAAAAAAAAAAAAAAAAAAAAGAAACAATGACATGAGTGCAGTAAAAAATAATAAAAATTTGTATTATAAGAAACTTAAGCGACTCAAAATTTGAAAAGCACAATATGAAGAATGAAAATTTCTTTTAATAAAAGCTAACTGGAAATAATAAACAAACAGAGGCAACTGATTTTATTGCTGACATTTTCAACACACATTGAAAGTAATACAATCCAGCTAGAGATCTTAATATGCATAATTAGAATTTGTAAATTAATTAATTACGCATTATGTTAGAACATAAGAGAATATCTCATATTATGAATCCTTGTGGGTTAAAAACTTATTAGGAGGTTATACATTTTAAGACAAAATACAAGATTGAGTAAAATGTTTTTTCCCCAATATTTGGTGTCCTTGATTTGAAGACTTGCTTGTCACACATGCATGCAATCATAACAAACTGATTTTTACTTTTTAAACGACTTCACAAAGGAAGGAGATTATACATTCATATTGTATGTATGTCGTTTTTTTTGTTTGTTTGTTTGTCCACTCATAACTTCTCACCGAATGAACCGATTTTCATGATTTCTTTTTTAATCGATCAAGGGTGGTTTCCCATAGGTCCCGTACCTTCGTTTGACCATATTTGGTAATTAGAACAAAAGTTATGGGCAGAAATAGGGTCATTTTTTAGTTTTTCATCCATAACTTTTGACTAAATGAACCGATTTTGATGACTTTTTCTTTAACAGATAGAGGCCCGTCTAACTCAAATATTTCACGTCCATTTGACTACATTTGTTTTTTTAGAAAAAACGTTACGGGTGAAAAATAAGTATTTTTTATTGTAATTGGAAAGGCCTGACTTGATTTTCCTTTGTAAAACTATTAATAAATATAAAACTTATTGTTGAAAAAGTTTTTGTTGCCATTGTGCTATAAAAATAAATGCAATTACAGTAAGATTTTGACTGAAGGCTTCTCTAAGGCAAAAATTAAATCCAATCAGTTTGTTTGCTAAAATCGACTTCAAAACGGAATTTTTCATACAAATGATTAGTTTTTAGTGTCATTCATTCAAAGAAAGTTTACCCTTTGACATGGATTTTTTAAAAATAGAGTATTTATATAAAAATGTATTTACACTAAAAACAATTAAAAAAAAGTAATTTTTGGAAAAAAAAATAGAACCGACTTCAGATTATAAATTGCGCTGAAAAGTGAAAAATAAATTAATTCTTTAAACAACATCGATGTGACTTTTAAACATAGTTTTAGAAGTCGGTGCAAAATTATGAGCCTAATTACCATGACACCATGTGCTACTTCATATTGGAACTGTTGCTAATTCTGGACCGACTTCTAAAACCATGTTTTAAAGTCACATCGATGTTGTTTAAAGAATTAATTTATTTTTCACTTTTTAGCGCAATTTATAATCTGAAGTCGGTTCTATTTTTTTTCCAAAAAATATTTTTTGTAGTTACTTTTCTTTCAGTGAACAACAATAATAATCCTCAAGCAACCAGCATGTAATTTTTGCTTTGAAAGATATTAGATAATTTGATAGTTAAAAGGAGATAAAAATCATTACTATAACACTTACATAGATCTACTATCTACTTTTTCTTAGCTGATAAACTCTATAAAAAATAATTAACTAAAACACAGATTGAAGTTAAATATTAACATTAGTATCAAAATATATTGGTATAAGTGGTAGAAACATGCAATAGTGAAGAAATATTTGAGAAGGATACACTAATGAGATCTCCAACTTCTAAGTAATGTCGCATCATTAATTCATCTTCTTCTGTTTTTCTTCTCTAATAAAATATTTGTTATAAAGTATTTGTATAAACCAAATTACTGAAAAAGAAAAAAAACCAACAACATACCATTTCTCCACCAGGCAAATTAACAGAAGATAGTAGCAACACAGCATTGAGCCGAGCATTTATGTCAACCATCCATCGTTTATGCTGCACTTCTACAATTCGGCCTACTACAACATCTCCAACTTCACCGATGTATCTATGAGAACAGTTGTCAATTATCATAAAAATTGTACACTTACAAAGATCAATGTAAACACGATAAACAATTTTGTGCATTTTTATTGCTTGCTTTCACAGACAAATAAAGCAATTGTTATCATTATTACAAAAAATTTGCAAGTCAAGAAACAATTTTTTTTTTCTTTTATGGATTAAATTGGCATCTATACTATTAAAACCTGTCCGCGTCTGTCTGTCACCTCATCTCCTCGAGAACGGGCGGCGGGTACGTGGCGGCGGGTACCGTCGGATGCTGAATTTTCCGGGGAAGCCATATCGCCCGGTCTCATCCATGTCCGGCTTTAATTAGCGAAGACATCAATTAAAAAACCAATTTTTTGCAAGTTTTATTTTATTTTTGCATTGTTGCATCATTCCAACAATATATAATACAGCAGTTGCTCTGTGAATTAAAATCAATATGCAGTTGTTGCCATTGTTAAACAAATCAAATACACTAATAATCAATGTTTCTCTAGCATTTTGAGTGAGGCTTCGCTGTATTTGCAATAATAAATTTAATCCTTCTTTCTTTTTAATTTATTTATCCTCTGCTATCTAATAAAAACTATTTTTCGTACTTTAGGGGGGACTTTTAAAGATTGTTTTAATTTTTCTGAATGCATGAAACGCAAATGGCGTAAAATCGAAAAGGATTGAAAGGGATAATTAATTGTCCTTATTCTAATGCAAATTTTTTGAATTTCTCTATTATTAATATCGTCTGTATGTCTGTGTATGGATAGATAATAAAGTATTTCAATGCCGTGTTGTATTTAAGATCGTGCAGCGCCGGGCGTACAACGGTTTCTTAACAAAAATCGAAAGCCAAAAAAAAAAAAAAAAAAAAACTTTTTTGGGAGCATTGTACTTAATTAATCTATGATTTTTAGGGACTACTTTTCAATTATCAAGATTAGTCCGTTCAATGCCAGGCGATGCAATATTTGAGATGGCCCGTGCAACGCCGGGCGGCACGCCTAGGTAATAAAGAATTTCAATGCCGTGTTGTATTTAAGCTCGTACAACGGTTTCTTAACAAAAATCGAACGGCAAAACAAAAAAAACCTACTTTTTGGGAGCATTGTACTTAATTAACCTATGATTTTTAGGGACTGTTGCTTCTAATTTAAGCTTGCACAAAGGCCATTGCTTAGCATAAAAATCTATTTGCAAAAAAAACACACGACTCTTTGGGAGTATTATCCTTAGGATTCAAGGGACTTTTGACCTTATATGTACTTCTTAGAAATTTTACATGAACTATTAGCATTATTTCAGAATTGTTCTCTTTATTTGTTTAGCCCGTGCAACGCTGGGCGTCACGCCTAGTAATACATGAAATAAAGATTAGAAGGTGGGGCTCTCACATTTTACGAAAAAAAAAACCAATGGCATGTTTTGGCAATATAATGGACCGTCTATCAGCTAGCCTTTGAGTAACTGATTCCAAGAGAGTAAGAGAAAAAACAAAGCACAAGATCCAGTTTTAAGCAGAAATGCCTTTTCAGTATAGGGTTTAAAGTTTATACAATACTCAGCTTTCAGTGTGTGTGGGGGGGGGGGGGGAGGTAATCATGCAATACAGTATTTTAGAACTTATAAAAATCATAATTTGAAATTCAAGTGGGTCAGTTGATAAACATTTACACTAACACAAAGTCATAAAACCATGTACAAAAATGCATCATATTATATTATGCAGGCTTGGCAAGTTTTTACCATTAGCGGAAAAACCTGGCATAAACTGTCCTAGCAAAAATAGCATTTGATTTAAAAGGCAGTATATGTTAAAGAAATGTAAAAATACAACAAACCTTGATCTTTGAGGTCTGACTGAAATTAGCCTGTTAACTCTTTCAATTGTGCCAGCAACACTAGCACATATTTTATCATCATCCATCCATGTACCACGACCTCTGAAAAGAAAAATAAATTAGTATAAAGGAATATTGTTTTTATTCTGTGATATTCTTTAACATATCAAACTATAAAAAATACTGAACAATCTACTTAAACATAGTTGAAAATTTGGGCCACATAAACAGACAGCGCCTCCAATGATTTTATACATATAAAATTTTAGTTTTAGGGCAATTTCAAAGAAAGGTCAAGTAGATTAACAAATTTTCAAAATCAATATTATTTTAAAAATTAGGTATCATTTCAAAGGTAAAGTAGTTTTATGTTTTGAAACTTTTGTCCAAAATTTTATAATCAAGTTTAAAAAAAACAATAGGCTAAACTAAGGTGAATGTTTTGTGCTTTGAAATCCAATTTAGAGACTCTCAAAGAAACTCTTCCTTTTAAAATATTTGAACAAATAATTAAGAACTAAGGTGAATAAATATTTTAAGTATGCAATCTACAGCATGTAATATTGCAAAAATGTGTAGAAATATGAGGCCCAGTGGCTGAGTGATAGCCTTTCGTGCTACCATGCACACGCACAGGTCAGGGGTTTGATTTCCGGGCAGGGCAGGGTCGACTCAGTCTTTCATCTCTGCAGTGAGGTGGATAAAATGAGGACCGAGCTTGCTTGTGAACTAAATGCTGGGGGTTCCGCGTCTGGTCGACCACTAAACAGGAACTTCTGCTTCTGTACCCCACGGCCTCCGGCCTCGAAAACCGGGTTGGGCACAGTAGGCCATGGCTCCCAAGGGGCTGTCGTGACACTCAGTTTAGTTAGTGTATATAAATATTACTATCCATTTTGATTTGTAAAGGAATTTGCATTTGAGCCCCTTTAGTTGCGTTATGTCCAACCCTAACATGCATAATTATTTATGCTCAGCCAATACTATATGGCCCCAACTTGTTTCTCGTGACATGGGCGGAGCACAATCTGTCGAGTTCAATGCTCAACTACCTTCTTAGTGCTGACTCCAGGATGAAAGGGCCGCCGGGGGGAACTCCGAAAAGGGCACCATGTTTTCTTCAAAAAGGGCACCCTTGAGTTGTGCTTTAATTTTTTACTGTCCCCCCCCCCCACATTAAAGCGTATTTGCTTAAATTTTTACACGTAAAAAAAATTAAGCGTTTAAAAAAAAGGTTGCAAACTTTGCATGCGTACCTCAAAATATAGGTTTTCGTTTTGAAAAATATATGCATATATATGTATCACTTATGCACATTTTCATATGTATTCTGCTGGAAAGCTATGAACTACTCAACAAAAAAAAATTTAGGTCTTGGTGACATTTCTCCATGACCAAGTTTGGGAGGGGATTACCAAAGTTGCAACAGATCCGGAAAAGACCACTCACAAAAGTACTCCCAATGTGGCTGTACAAGTCTTAAGGCTGACTTTGATTATTATTGGCAAGTATTTCAGGTGACAGTAACCTAGACTTTTCAAACTTGGTGCCATTTTAAACGTCAATAATAGAGTTTTCAAATTTTTTCTTAATCATTTTGTTTCTAATTGAAACATTTGTTTTTCTGTTTAGAGGAGGGGTGGGGTGGGAACTTTGGAGAAAATAGCTTTTTATTTTCTCTCAATATATTTTGTCCTTTTTACCATTAAAAAAGAAATTACATCAGGTGATAAAAAATGCTGCACAATTAATTATATGCAAGAAAACACTACAATTACATAAGATAATTTTTCACAGGCAAATGGGAGCCACATGCTAGTACAATCTTTACTTCTTTTATGGGCAAATTTTATGAGAGGAAAATAGTGTGCAAATTATGCTTGTATTCAACACCTTATTTAATTTAATTTATTTTCTAATAAAGCCATAAATTTCGGGAGGTGGAGTCCAAAGTCTTGGAAAGAAATAACTGTATTTAGGCCTAATAAGCGTTTTGCTGTTCGCTGTTTAGAAAATAATAAGAAATATTGTAAACCTAAAGCAGATGCTAAAAGATTGCTGCCGGATTATACGCAGTTTGACCGTTTCCCGCGTGCAAACGAAGAAAAGCATATACATAAGTCTCAAATACTATTTTTAGCATATATAAATTGATTAGTATGTAGAAATTAAAATGTTTAAATTGAAAAGAAAAGAAATGCTTATTTGCCTTTGAAAATAGTATTTAACTGTTTTGTCTTAAGTATAAATTTTGCGAAATGACGCCGACGCTTTTTACTGTTTTATTTTTTTTTTTTTCAGTAGTGGGGCTAAATGCTAAACCCAGAACAATTACACATCATGGAACCCCAAATTCGTAATCCCAAAATTTAAAAAAAAAAAAAAGGCTCTTGATTTCAATGAAAAATCGGGAAGCATTTTTTAATTTTTTTTTTGGAAATAAACATTTTACAAATATGAAAAAATGAATTGTAATGAACATGTTTAAGATAAAAATGCACAGTTTTCATAATCGTGTCCGAAAAAGTTTGCATATTTGAGATCGCGATTTCTGAAAAAGGGTTCGTTTTTGCGATTCAGAGTTCTTATTAATTATTGCTTTAATTAATTCTAAGTTGATATCATAACATTTTGCTTTTTCTATTTTTTGTACTTTTATTATATTTATTATTGTTTTTTAGACTGAGCTCTAAATTTTACGCAATACAGAAAATTCGTAAAATTGAAGTGCGGGCTTTCTTTTATTTTTCCGATAATCTGATCTTTTGTAATTAAAAGACTTTAATAAGTGGCTAGAGCATATAAAATCATGTCAAAATTTGAGCAAATTCTTTTCTTGTATTGTTTAATTAATGAGGTTAAAAAAAAACGGGAAAAGTCTCGATTTTTCGATGTTATGCCACGAACGTAAGTCGACCTTTACTTCGTTTTTTGTGCCAAATTTCTCGACTTATAAACGAGTATATACAGTATTAAAAAATGCTATTAATGAATGAAATGCTAATGGCAAATTATGAGTTCTGATGCTATTTACAAAAATTGTTGAATCAGGACCCAAAATCCGGAGATATTGCCGCTCCGAGCATTCCGGATTTGTTTTTTTGCTCAATTTATTTTTTTAAAATCGGGAGTTTTCCGAATTGCCGCACATCATCGGCAGGTAGCGGGCCGCAAGCAGTCCATCCTGACTATAAATAGCATAATTTAATTAGCTGATGTTCATATTTGTTTAGGGCTATAAACACCTGTAAAGTGAAAAAAAAGGCATGTGACGCGTCCCCTTATTACCCCCAGTTGTTCCAAGAAGCTGAAGGGGAGAAGACAATAATGCTCTAGCGTTCTGAGAAAACTAGTGGGGACAAATAAAGGTGGGGGATCCTGGATTGAAGTTTTCCTATTGCACTTCCTGCTTTGAAGTCCGTTCCGCCCAAGTGTCATGGTCTGAATAGACCGCAGGGCGCATAGAAAAGGGAAGAAAGAGGCCGCCGGGCGCAACAAAAAATTGAAAAGGGCCGCCGGGGGCAGCGCCCTGCCAAAATGGCTTAGAGTCAGCACTACCTTCTGTTTTCAGAAGTCTAGTTATGCGTATGTGTAATTTCTTTCATAGCATTTCAAACTTTGTATTCCATATTCTGCAGCATTCCTGAAAAGTAAACGTATTCTCTAGTGTATGCAGGCTTAAAACATTGTTTCTTTTAGAAGTGTTCCTCCTCAACCAAATCTAATTTTTTCTTAGGACCTTCACAATCCCATGTTGATAACATAAAGAGATTTTTAGGCCCCGTTTTTTAATATTAAAGCAACATATATGTAATTTTCTAAACAAAGCAAGTTTTTCAATGTCATTCATATAACTTACTTAATTCTTTTTAATTCTGAATATTTTACATTAAAAAATAGATGACGGGCATAGAAAATTTTTTTACCTCCCACACCATTTACGTCCAGTTACATTTTAAAAACTACATGTAATTTTAACTATTTTTTCAACATATTTTGCTGTTACAAGTAAAATATTCATTTTTTATCTATTGTAGTTGTTGTAATTTCTGTTTACTTAGTAAATTTGCACCTCTTTTGTTTTGCAATATTTTTTTGAAAACTTGTTTAGATGACACATATGTTCATCATATGTACTTATATGATAATTTTGCAACACATTTGAGCAGTAATTGAAGACAGCGAAACTTGTAGAATTTTACATTAGTGATATAAACTGTATGTAGTGCCCAGGTACCTGGCAAAAAAAAAAGAGGAATAGTTCTACGAGAAATTTCTGCTAGGAGTAAAGTTTTCAAAAGAGATTCAGGTCTATTAAGGGATGATGTCATTGAAGGAAGGCATAGACACAGTTCAAAAAAGTTCGTCCTTAAGTAAAAGTTGGAAATTCAAAATTTTTTGAATTAAAACCTTGGCAGATTATACTATAGAGTTGGACGAAATTCCTCATGATGATTGTGTCTGTTTTTATTACGAGAACATGAGACTTACTATTTGTTTTCCACTTAGTAAACCTTTCTTTTAACAGAATTTTATGGTTTTATTGATGAAACTATGTAGGACTCTCTGTAAGCTTTGTATGTCTCTTCAATGCAACAGTAATAGAAAAAGAAGAAAAATTCTATACCTCATGAACCCTGGATCATGAGAAACGATAGTTCCAGGAGTAACCAAGTTTTGAATATCTTTAATTTCAATTTCTGGCTTTGGCATGCTTCTACTTAATCGAATATCGAACATGTTGATTTGGTTTCGAAATTAAAGCACATTAAAAGCTTGCAGAGTTCGGCGAACGCGTTGTCACCAAATATAATAACCGCCAAACAAAACAAACACAAAATACGCACATGCAGGTATTTTAGTGGACACAGTTAATTATTTACAATAGAACTAACTTTCTTTTGTTTTTGAAAACGAATAATATTTTATATTAATTTTATTAAACTTCCAGCTCGTTAATTTCAAATAACTTCAAGCTCATTTCCAAACCATTTGATAAATCTATTTTTAAAATCTATGTTACATTTTTTCTCCAGTTTTTCTCTCTCTGCCTTAAATATTTTAGAAAACTGTAACCGGACATTTTGACCAAAACAATCATCATCATCACGTTTTTCTTTTCCCTTCGTGTTCTCTTGGGATTTTTTAAAAAAAAAAAAACGTACTGATTTGATTAGTTTAAGTATTTTCAAGTTTCTGAATAAGTTATTTTCTTGAAAATGAGTGCTCCTACATTTAATGATGCAACAGACGAAGAACAGGTAAGATTTTATTGACAGTTTTGCAAAAACGAATAATTTATGTCATAATATTTCGGGGGAAGAAATCAAGACTACATTAAGTACCTAAAAACAGCTTAAAAGCATTAATGCTGTTGCAGCTCGCACAAGATTCAGTTAACAGGATTTATGCTCTTAAGCCGTTGTTTGAAAGAGCATAAATTTGTCATGTTTGGATGGATTAAAGCAGGGATCGATCCAGCATTTTTAACACTAGAAGCTCCGTTTGGGTCACTTTGACCCGTTTTTCTAGTTTTCGACGTTTTTAATCAACATTAAATTGAACAGCGAACCTCATTTTTTAAAACTTTTTCTGCAATATTTCCAAGTATACTTTTTCCACCAGACCCCTACCTGTTAGCCGAGGCCTTAGGATTGCTTACGCACGGGGAGAGCTAGTGGGGTCTACGGATTTTACATGCACATATCCCCAAGTATACATGGTGGTCTTCAGTGGGTATCGAACGCGCGACCTTCCAAGTGGAAGTCCGACGTGCTAACCACTAGGCTACCACGGCCCCCTTCCAAGTATACTGTGACAAATTTTTTTTTTTCTAATTTCTATAATGATTAACTAATTACATAATCAGATTTACCTAGAACAGCCATTTGGGGTCATTTTGACCCGCATAAGAAAAACTGCGATTTTCAACTGAATGTATTTTTAAATTCCGGATGCCTCATTTTTGTTCTCAGCTCATGGGGGAATAATGCAGCTTTTATAGCAATGACTCAGCAGAGGAGAAAAATAAGCTCACACTTGATTTTGTGTATGGATAACTCGGCAGGTCTGCCACCAGTACAATTTTTCATTCATCCCTAAGGCCTCATGCTAACAGGGAGGGAATGAAGGAAAAAGGTACAATTCGTCATCTCTCCATTAGCAACATTGTTCTAAGCGTTCTGATTAGCTAAAAACTGCACACGTATCCTGGCAGCGCTTGTGTGATAGGACTTACAGGCAGTAAAAAGTCCTGCTACAGGCATTTTAAAAAACGAAAGTAGAGACCATAAAGAACAGCCATGTTCTCCGAGCTTTTGATTGCTATTAGTGCGTAAGCATATTCTTGTACAAGAAATGTGGAGAGGATTGAGTACACAGGAGTGTCTTGCCCTGCTAGAACAGTTAGATTCAGATATAGGGGGGGGGGGGGGGGTTGTGCAACATATGTCCTGCAATTCCGGGTGATCCTCCCATGTTCAGATCCCGAAAAGGAAAGGATGTTCTTTTCCATGTTTCAAGGGAAAGAACGTTTTATCACCTGTGAGGGATGCCAGAAACCAATTTGTAGTAAATGTGTTGCTGTAACTGTCAAGTGTGCATACTGCTGCACTTGTGGTAATGTCTAGCCAACTTAATATTTTGTGCGTTTATTCATAGTATGTTTTCTATCATTTTGAAACGCATGTTTGAAATCGTATTATTTTTAATTGCATTTTTTATCGGCATTTGTACCTTTTGTCTGTTTTCTGATCATATGCTACTTCAAAATAACAAATTGTAATAAAATATATTGCATTATATGGCTGTTTTTCAAAATTAAAAAAAAAAATTGTGTGTAATTGATAGGAAATTTTATTTTTAAATATTTATATTCACACCACTTAATTTAAAAGTAAAGTATATTTTATTAGCACTTACTTTTTTATTTAGGTTTAAGCGTTTTAATCTTGTAAACAGTAAATGTCAGCTTACTTACAACGTATCTCCCGACGTTCAACATTCTGCCAAAATGATTAGCTAGCCGAATTCGCCACTTGTGGGCGTTACCTTTTTCCTGATCGAGAAATTTCTCATCATCAACGCATGTGCGTACAAGTGCTCCGCTGCGAATTGCTATACGCAAATCACCTTCGGGTATTTAAGCGTTGTGCTCTCTCATCAGTCTCTCAATCCTTTTAGTACTTCCTTTGCTACGTTCGCTCAGGAGAGCGGACGGGAAGTCGACGTATTTACCGGTGATATGGATCGTATATCTTAAGATATTTTCTTCTTGAGATGCACCGACTTCGTGAAATGCCTAATAGTTTAGTTTTTGGTAAAATATAAAATCTAGTCACTTTACTATATTATGGCTTTAAGTGATTATTTTTAATGTTGTACATTTTGAATCGGTTATTGTGTTGTTTATTTAAATAAATCTCTGCTATAATCTTTTAAAAATTGTATCAGCTTTGAATTACTTTCTTAGCAAATAATGGGTCCTTTTGAAGGGATAATGGCCCATCAGTAATCATAAAAAATAATAAAAGTAGTTAAAGAAAAAGGAAGAAAACCTTAGCTAAAACTCTAAAAACTAAAAAATAATAACCATAGTAAATCTCTAAAAATAATTCTAAGCTGTCGTTTCAACCTCATTTACCAATAAAAAAAAGATTATATTTTTGCAACTTTAGGTACTTGCATTTCTTACGCAGACCAAATTGACCCAAAACGGCGGTTTTCGATAAGCTCAGATTACGGCTGTTCTGGGCCATTCCACCGTCACGTTCAGGACAAATGGACTCGATAGTTTCACAAAAAAATTTTCATGGAGCAGAAGATTTTAATTAAATAGAAGCAATTGCATTTTTAGTGCTGACTCTAAGCAATTTTGACAGGGCGCTGCGCCCGGCGGCCCTTTTAAATCTTTTTTGCGCCCGCCGGCCTCTTTCTTCCCTTTTCTATGCGCCCTGCGGTCTATTCAGACCTGCCTTCAATCCAGGTATCCATCCTGCCACCCCCCTTTATTTGTCCCCAATAATTTTCTCAGAACTCCAGAGCATTATTGTCTTCTCCCCTTTAGTTTCTTGGAATAACTGGGGGTAGTAGATGGACGCATCACATGCCTTTTTTTTTATTTTAAAGTGTTTAGCCTTAAACAAATATGAATGTCTGCAACTTAAGTACTTAAATTATGCTTTTAGTTAGGGTGGGCAGTTTGCAACCCGCTACCTGCCGATGATGTGCGGCAATTCGTAAAACTCCCGATTTTTAAAAAAAAAAAAAAAAATATCGAGCAAAAGCTGCAAGCTGTCCGGATTTTGGGTCCTGATTCAAAAAATTTTGTGAATAGCACCAGAACTCATAGATTTGGCCATTAGCATTTCATTCATTAATAGCATTTTTTAATACAGTGTCTACTCTCTTACAAGTCGGGAAATTTAGCACGAAAAACGAAGTTAGATGTCGACTTACGTTCGCGGCAAAACATCGAAAAATCCAGACTTTTCCCTTTTTTTAACCTCATTAATTAAACAATACAAGAGAAGAATATCATCAAATCCTGATATGATTTTAAATTCTCTATCCGCTTATTAAAGACTTTTACTAATTATAAAAGATCACTTTATCGGGAACATAAAAGAAAGCCCGAACTTCAATTTTACGAATTTTCTGTATCGCGTAAAATTTAGCGCTCAGTCTAAAAAACAATAATAATAAATATAATAAAAGCACAAAAACAGAAAGAAGCTAAATTTAATGATATTAACTTAGAATTAAAGCAATAATTAATAAGAACTCTTAATCGCGAAAGCGAACCCTTTTTCAGAAATCGCGATCTCAAGTATGAAAACTTTTTAGAACACGATCATGAAAACTACATTTTTATTTAAACACGTTCATTATAATTAATTTTTTCTTATTTTTAAAATGTTTATTTCCAAAAGAAAAAACCAGTAAAAAAGGCTTCCCGATTTTTCATTGAAATCGAGATTTTTTTTTTTTGAAAGTGTTTTAAATTTTGGGATGACGAATCTGGGGTTCCATGATCTGTAATTGTTCTGGGTTTAGCATTTAGCCTCACCACTGAAAAAAAAAATAAATAAATAAAACAGTAAAAGTCATCGGCGTCATTTCACAAACTCTATACATAAGACAAAACAGTTAAATACTACTTTCAAAGCCAAATAAGCATTTCTTTTCTTTTCAATTCAAACATTTTAATAATCTCTACATACTAATCAGTTTATATGTGCTAAAAATAGTATTTTTATCTCATTTATTTCTCCGTTTGCACGAGGAAAACGGTCATATGCTAATTAGCGAACTGCGTAAAATTGGGCAGCAATCTTTTAACATCTGCTTTAGGTTTACAATACTTCTTATTATTTCTTAAACAGTGAAACAGCAAAACACTTATTGGGCCTAAATACAGTTATTCCTCTCCAAGACTTTTGACGCCCCCCCCCCCCCCCATGCCTGAAAAAACTGTTTAAACAGAAAATTATGGCTCTATTAGAAAGAAAATTTAAATTAAATAAGATGTTGAATACAAGCACAATTTGCACATTATTTTCTTCTCATAGCATTTTCCCATAGAAGACTAAAAGAAGTACAGATTGCACTAGCATTGTTGCTCCCATTTGCCCTGTGAAAAATTATCTTATTTAATTTTAGTGTTTTCTTGCATATAATTGTGCGCCATTTTTTTATCACTTGATTTTCTTAATGGTAAAAAGGACAAAATATGTTGAGCCAAAATAAAAAGCTATTTTCTCCAAAGTTCCCACCTCACCCCTCCTCTAAAAAGAAAAAAAAAATGTTTGAATTAGAAACAAAATGATTAATTAAAATTTTGAAAGCTCTATGGCTGAGGTTTAAAATGGCACCAAGTTTGAAATCCTAGGTCACTGTCACCTGAAATACTCGGGGTTCGCACATTTGCGCGATTCCCGCAATATTTTTTGAAATCCCCATCAACCCTGATACTTGTCAATAATCAGAGCCAGCCTTAAGACTTGTGTGGGCCACATTGAGAGCACTTTGTGGGGGTCGCGATTTGTTGGAACTTTGGTACACCTCTCCCAAACCTGGTCGTCGAAAAATGTCACCAAGACCGAAAGTTTTCTTTGTTGAGTAGTTCATAATTTTGCAGCAGAATACTTATGAAAACATGAGTAAATGATATATATATACCTATATATTTTTCAAAATGAAAACCTATATTTTGAGATACACATGCAAAGTTTGCAACCTTGCTAAACTTGAAGCTTTTTCAATGCTTAAATTTTTTGCGGGAGGGGATGGTAAAAAATATTTTTTAAGCACGACTCAAGGGTGCCCTTTGAAGAAAACATAGTGCCCTTTTCAGAGTTCCCCCTGGCGACCCTTTCATCCTGGAGTCGGCACTAATTTTTTAATTTTTACTTATTTTGCAAAGATGCTTTTGATATATACAGTGAAACTCTGTTATAGCGTCATTCAAGGGAACGGGATATTTATGACGCAATAGCCGAGTGACGCTATAAGCGATCACCATTACTATTGATTGGCGAATGAAGGGATTGAAATTTCTTGACGTTATAACAGAGTTGTCGCTATAAACGATGTTATAACCAAGTTCAACTGTATTTATCTTTCGTAAATCTTTTTTATAGTTTAAAATGTAATCACGTAATTCATGTGTCACGTGCAGGAAACTTAAAGTCAACCTCTCTTAATTTTTTTAATGAGTTGCTTAAAATTTCTGCTTTATTAATCTTGCAGTGACAAAACAAAATATAAGACTTGAAAGCCAAGGCTTCTATATAAATAAAACATATCTAATGTTTCGAGAAATAATAGTTTTAATAGTTGAAAAAAATTATAATGTATTGCGTGACATGTGGGCCTTTTTGAAAATGCTCATGTAATACTTGTTTTCATTTAATTTCCAACAAATATATTTGTTATACACTTTAAAACACAAAGCATTTATTTTAATAGAATATATGCACAAATTGATCATTCAGAGAAAGTTTTAAAAATTTAATTTGAATTGGAGTGTAACGGTGCGAGTGTGGCCGTGAAAGCGCCGGGAGTCGAACCAAGATCTTTTTGGTGGTAGCCGCATTCTTTACCGCTTTCCCAAAAGGCGCGCCCCATGGGCAGGAGCAAAGAGGGCTATTTGAAGGACTGACTCGCACCGCTACATACTCCGCCCCCAGTGAACGAGTAGGGGAAGAGTGAACGATATTTTACCACAGATGGGTGCACCAGCGCGAGAGAAAGGCTGCGTGAGTGAGTGAAGTTTGAGCCTGTTTGCTTGGATCCGTGGCTGGGCTCAAGTGCGAGCACGTGCAGACTGCACGAATGCGTGCGAGCAAGTCATCTCGTGGCGCCATCTGTGGAGTGTTTGGGTCTCCATTGCTGCGTGCGTAAATGCCGGGTCACCAGATGTAACGGTGCGAGTGTGGCCGTGAAAGCGCCGGGAGTCGAACCAAGATCTTTTGGTGGTAGCCGCATTCTTTACCGCTTTCCCAAAAGGCGCGCCCCGTGGGCAGGAGCAAAGAGGGCTATTTGAAGGACTGACTCGCACCGCTACAGGAGTAAATGCAAAAATTTTTTAAAAATATTTTCCCAAAATCTAAGCAATTAATGTTGTCAGCTAAAGTGGGAGCTGATATATCTTTCTTAAAACATCTTTTAAACAGATAGTGAATTCTATCAGGGTGCTTCTGGCCATTTGTAGTATTAGAGCTTTTTCTCTTTTTCAGCTTTAGTCATATAGCCTTTCCTCCTTTTTTCCAGTCCATTTATTCTTTTATTTTCTTTGTTCTGGAAATTTTGACCTTTTTTTCTCTTATCTCTTTCATTCTTTCAGCACTTGATTTAGATCCTTCCATTTTTGTTCAATAAAAAACAAATTTTATTAATGTTAAAAAGTTAAAATATTATGGAAAGTTAATGTGCATAAAGTCCTAAAAGTGAAATATAATTCAGCTCTAATTCTAAATAGACTTTCTAAAATAAACCTCATAATGTTTAAGCTATGTTGTTATAATCTTCAATCAAATATTGAAAAAAAAAATAAATAAATAAAATAATCCTCTTCCAAACAAATCATCAATAAAAACTGTAGTTGCATTACTATTAACATTTTAAACTGGCTTAGTTATATTTGTCTTTGTATATGATTTGAGTAAACTGTTCTGGAACATAAATGATCACTGAAACAATAGGGCATTCTGTAATGAAAATGTAAAATTTTAGAAATTGTACTTTATTAAATACATAATTTAGTAAAATTTATCATAAATATGAAAAAATGTATAATTCATTTCTTTAGAGTAACACAATTTTATAGCAATAAACCATTAAAGAATTCCAGCTATGTTAAAATATAATTCTTATCAACATTTAGAAATTGGAATTAGTGTGTCTGATATGTAATGCGTCAAGGTGCAGGAGAGTTTTGTTTTTGGATTTTTTTACAAAGAAAAATAATTTTAAAAGCTAGAACTAGCATAGGATATGTGTACTTAATCTACTTTAGAAATGTAATTTACACAAAACAAATGTGTTCCATTTTTAACTTAACTGAAAATATTCATATTTTTCGTCACGTGTGGAACACGAAAAATAAGCTTTTTGTGTGTGCTAGTATAGTTATTGAGCTATCTCCTAGACCTTAAAGTTTAATAAAATAAAATAATTAAGCTTTAGACTTAACTATAAAGTTGACTTCAGGAGTTTCTGTTGATTTCTTTTATCCAAAGCAATCAAGCAAAATTCGTTTGAAAACTCCATGAACTTGCTTTCACAAGGCAGCCAACTTTAGAATACTGTGCTGCCAATCCAGAAATAAGAAACTTTGATTTTTTACTCAAACCATAAAATTTGACATTTTATCTTTTAATACATACAGGTGAAACTAATAGAAAAGAAATGTATTGAAATTATAAACGAAAAAGTAGTGTTTCATTTTCTCCCCCTTATAATTTTAATCTGGATTCTTTACAATTGCTGACTTTGACAAATTTTATGCTAGTGGTACTCTCCTGCCAGTCTATTTTAAAAGAACTGTATGTTAGAAATTTCAGTTGCAATCCTTTCATCTGGCGCAGAATTTTAGCAGTTAAGATTTGTGTCTGGATAGTCTGGGTAATATTACTTTGAAATCACCAAAATGTTACTTCAGCCAGTGTTAAAATGAATTTCCTTCTCAAACTCAGAAAATAACACTCTTTCTTATAGTTCATAAATAGTCTTAAGGGCTTTTTTACAATTTACGTATACATTTCTTATATTTAAAATTATTTAGTTATTTGTAATAGAGTAAAAGTTGGTAAATTTTTTTCTATTTCAGTATCAAGATTTGCGTACCTATTTGAAAGGTCTTGGTGCAGATATATCTGAAGAAAATTCGGAAGATGGATTTTTGGTTGATTTACAGCAAGTCATATCTGTTTGTGATGTAGTTTTAAGAGAAGCAAATGAAACAGGTTAGTGCCATACAGTACAACCCCCCATTTAATGTTTTCGCATGTTTAAATTTTTTTCTCATTGGCCCCAAATTTCTTGAATATTCTTAGTTTTAGTTTTTGCCGTACATTACGTTTCTGTATTCACTACATTCCTGCTTTTAAGGTTTTTACCAAAAGGATGCCAGTTTTTTCCCTCTCATTTTTCTATAATGTTTTAAACATTACAATCATTTTGAGACCAGAAACATCATTTAAACCATTTTTCATAGCTCCTTCTTTAAAAGCAAGTGCTGGCCTGTCATTTCAAATTTTTACAGGGGGGGAGGGGGCAAAAGGTATATTCTCCTTGTATTTTTCATTAACAAAACATCAAAATACAGTCGGACCTCTCTATTTAACGAAGTTGCAAAATCCAGCGAAAAAGTTCATTAAATGGAGACATTCATTAAATAGAGATTTACATTTTTTATAACACTTTGGCTATTTAAGAACTGATTTTAAACTAATGAAAGCTCTACTTATCATGTAATAATATAGCAGTTTACTTTAATTCTCCCAATTAAGAAAAGATAAAAAACATAAAGAATAATCATTATAATCAGGGCCTGACTTAGTCCGATTGGGGCCCGGGGCAAAAAACTATTTGTGGGCCCTTCTGCTTCACTATTTCAGTAATGAAGAAAAACTGAGAAACTTCTATTCAATTTGGGGCCCCCTCAGATGTGGGGGCAGCTGCCCCGTATGCCCCTGCCTTAATCAGACCCTGATTATAATCTAGAATTAAACGTAGACACTTCTCTAAGAAATAAATGTTTACATTGATTTTAAGACGCAAAAAGATTATATTGATACACATTCCTATGCTGTTCATTTTAGTTTTTGAAAGAAGAATTCGTTATAAAAGTGCAGTTCTTCTTAATATGTTTCGCACCTTTTCAAGTGCTTTAAAAATTTCTTATTTTAAATGTTAACTTTTGTGGTAAGCATTGGAAAAATGGGGCACTTTTTTTCCGCATTAAAAATGTTTTCTGGTTTGTACTCCTCTACAATTTTTCTCAGTGTACCTGTTTTCCAGTTTTCCCTAACATTATCATCCATGTCTTTATTTTCTCCAGATATTACTTTTGCTACGGTTACATTTTTCAAGCCAGCCCCTGCTTCCCCTCAATTCTTCGTGACCTTGTTTTTTTGCAAATTTAAGTGTTTTCTTCATTACGAAAGGGCCAGACATAGGAATTTTTTTTCTCACATTATGCATAACCAATTCAAAACTGCCTCACCCACATCTCCATAGGCACATGTTTTTTAAAACGTTTTGAAGAAAACAAGTTTGATTAATTATTCTCTAGCCTATTGCGATTTTTTAATATGGTTGATAAACTGTTTGGTGGAATACCAAATTTAGATGCAATATTTTTTCCTCACACTTCATGTCAACTTCATCAAGAAGCAACTTTTTTTCTTCGATGTTTAAACACTTTCGTTTGGCCATTCTTATTAGCCAAGGAACAGGGTTTGTTGATTTAAATCGCGATTTAAAGCAAGTGATTTAAAAAAAAAAAATCATTGATTTAAATCAAGTGATTTTTTTTCAAAAAAAATCATTGATTTTACAATGTTAGAAAGTGTTGTAAAAATGAAATATGTTGCAATTACAACCACTGTTTTAAACAAAACTTCCTAGGTCCATCTGTTTGTGTGCATAACATATTTCATAAGTTTAGAACTAATTACTATTTTTTTAATTTGTCAATATTACTCTTATTCTACAAGCATCTTAACAGCAAAGCATAATTCATTCAATCATTCAATAGAATTCATAATAATCATGAACCATTATGTGTTTTTTTTTATCTTAAAAATAGTATTTTAGATCAATTTAATGAATGCTACACAATAAATAACTCAGAATGATAGTGTTTATAACAACAATTGTTAGAATTCAGAATATGTATCCTAAAAGTTTCATCCATCTCCCCTGATAGCTTAAGGTTTTTTTTCCTTCTAAAATATTTTTCTCATAGAAGTTTTCAATAGAGATATTTGATTAAAACAAAAAGTTTTAGATTTTAGTGATGGTGTGAGCATATGATTTTACTAAATGGGTAAAAATATTTCAGGCTTTTTCACTTATAAAATAGAAAAATGATTAAAGTACACTCAATGTAAAAATTAAGTACACACAATTGCTACTTTTTTCAGCTTTCAACAGCAAAATAATTCAGATTAAATTTGTGCATTTTCTCTGTACTTATGAACGTACTATTATTCCTGGTAGGGTTAAGTTTGATTTGAGTCGTGCATTTGTATTAAAATTTGTTTAACATTATTTTATTAAAAAATATTTATTGCTATGAAAATAGCTTAAAGCGTGTTTTTGCACATTGATTAACATGCCACATTGTTTCTATGAATGTAACATAATCAATATCCAAAATATTTAAGGTCTTTTTTAATAGAATAAAAAAAATCCGATTCAAATAAAAACAATCTGATTTAAATTTAAAAAAACCCGATTTTTGAAATTAAAAAAAAAAAAAAAAAAAAATCACGAACCCTGCCAAGGAATGAAGTGACCAAGTAAAAAGTGAATAGAGCAAAAGTCTTTGCCAGAAGTTCAAGGACTATCAAAGTTAAAAGAGATAAGACTGCAAATTCCTGGATATTCCTCAAAAGGGTTGAAGATTGACGGCAGACCACCCCCTTCCGGATTATGTGAAATGAAGAGAATGGCAATTCTATTCACTTTCCCGGTATTCGTTCTGGGAAAAATAGTTTTATTCCAATAAGCTTCAGAAAAAGGTTTAAAGAAAGAAATACTTGACAAATAGGGTGGAAAAATTTTTTAGATTACCGGAAAAAAGTTCGTTAAATAGAGAATACACTTCTTTATTTGGAGGTTTTTTTTGCATGGAAAAGCTTAAATATTCTTACGGTCATGGAAAAATTCGTAGAATGAAGAAATTCGCAAAATAGAGGTTTGACCGTATATACAAATTCATAAAAATCTATTATATTCTTAAAGTCGGGGTGGTCAATTGCCTCGCCTGACATTAATGACAGACCTGAGCAGGTGGGAATGAAGGTCAAATGACAATTATCTTTTTCTTTTGTTAGAACGCAAGTAGACTGTCCTCACCCCACAACCTTTACAGCGTGTTGGTTAGCCCCCTATCATCTTTGTTCATTATTCCTTTTGTAGAACAAGTACATGATAGTAATAAGCTCCTTACTTTTGTTTTCTGCTGGTGTTTCTTTAGTGGAGAGGGAGGTTTTTGTTCCTGTTTTTTGTGTATTTGCCTTTATTAAATTTAAGTTTTTTTTTGCTCTGGTCATGTCCCAACGTAGTTAAAGAGAAGAAGAAAGGGATTGTACATGTGTCGGGAGCTGACATGAAGTCCAATAGCTTTTGGAAGTCAATATCATTCAGTACATATTCACATCATTTGCCTTTTTTAAGAGAAAGAAATCTGGAATTATTGCTCCTAAGCATCATAAGTTATACTCGTTAGCTGAAAAAGCATCCATAATAGTAAAAGCTCAAAAGTTTTATGGGACTAAACTTGAGTCACAGAAGCAACATTTGCAGAGCCACTCAGCAATTGAGAAAGCTCTTTTTGAGATTAAAACAAAAAATATGAGCCAAATAAAACTTATCGAATTTTTTAAAATGCAGCTGAATTGTAAATAATGTTCCATTCAGGGTGTTCGCGGCACCTGGAAATGAAAACTCTTGTATTTCAGCGAAAAGTGCTCAAAAGTCGGGGAACTGGAATGTTTGTCACGAAATTTAGGCTCTGGAACCTATGATATGAATTTACGAAAACTCTGTTTTTAGCGTTTTTCTATATTCAAGGCTGTAAACTTTGCAACAATGCATTTCTTACGCAAAGAAAAAATAATTTTTTCCGTTTTTTTACCGCATACAATGCACTACTAATTTACGATAAGAAATAAAACAAATAATTGTGTGTAAATTTATTCGAAATTCTGCTCATAAAATAGAAATCTTTTACCGGTAGATAGAGGTTCTGTCTTTGGACTTAATCACTTTGTAAAAGTTTTGTTTTTAGAGTTTGGAAATTTTTGAAAGGTCCATTTTTCGGGTAGGAAAAGTCTATAAATATGACTCCAGTTTTCTTCTAAATGGACACTTGAGTTATTACTTAGCAATAATAACTTTGAAGGTAATTTTTAATAACTTAACACATCCTGTGTAGAAATTGACTTGTCTTACTAACATTTTAACGTTTTTCACTCTATAAGAATTCTATTTCTGTTGAAGATTATCTAAAATATTTTAGAAACATTTTCTGTTTCTAACTTGTGTAGGTAAAATTTTCTGGGTTCTCGTTTTTGGAACCGCTTAACAAATGTTTCGTGGAAAACTTTTAACTTTTTTTCATGAGTTCAATCCTTTTGCATCCTGAAAATATTTCGATTAGTTTGAAATTTGAAAGCTATTTATGCTTTTATTGCTTTAATTTATTTATTTTCTTGATGTTTCAGAACTTGATTTAGTTATTAATAAGCTTTTGAAATAGAATAAAAATTTAAAACAAACTTATTCTAAATTATTAGCTTAATAATTGGCTATGTACAAGTAATATTTAAATTTAGCATTATATCATTATTGCAAAAAATTTAGTATATGGTTTCACTTTGAGCATCACATATTCAAAATTATAATTTTTATTCAATTATTTTTTTATTGATCAAAATGAATATTTTATTTTCACATGACATATTTTTCAGGAGAAAAACCATTTAATATAATATTCTTAAATATGAAAAAGTTGTATGATATATTGGTGTACTAAATTGTAATTGTTTTCTTATGATAATGAATTACAAGAAAAATAAAATGCAAAAACTATATACATGTTTGTTATTTGTTGCAACTCAAAGCTATCCAAAAACAACTGCGCTTATTTTTTCAGCTCAGACAAATGCAATTTGATTTTTGTGAAAGACTGCAGTGCCTTTTAGTTTTATTGCAGTTTTAAAATTGCATGTTTTTTCTTCAAAATATTTATGAAGTTAGAGCTAATACTAACTGCACCAATTACTAGATATTTGTTTAAATGCATTTTTGTCTAATTCTGTAAGGAATATTGAACGTTTTAGTGTAAAAAAATTGTGATATCATGAAATTTGGCAAATTTCTGAATCTTTTGCTTGAATTATGTCTCTAGCACAAAATGTGTCCGTAAAGCGAAAACGTCTAGAAAATTGATATCTCAAAAAGTATTAATGATAGCAACAAAAAATTTACAGGGGTAATCGTGATAGTAAAATAAAGAAATAATAATTAAAAAAAATCATAAGAATCAGAGACCACGGGTTTCCTTTTCATTTGAGGCTGGATGATTTGATATGGAATGACCCTAAATGGTTTAAATTTTTGGAGTATGTTGACAAGTAATTAGGTTAGAAATATACAATATTACAAGTTTGTAAGTCTAGTTACTGATGAGTTAGAACACTTTTAATTTGAAAAATTATTTGTCAAATTGAATTTTCAGTCAACTTTGACTGAATACAGTAGAAAAGAACTTTGTGGTATTTCAAACTTTTTTATTATGTGGCTCTCCAGGAACATTTTGTGCCCTAAACTTAGGCGCCTCTTACTACTTGAGTTTTCACTTTCAAGGTCTGAAAATTTAGCTAACTTAGTTTTATACCTACCAGAAACATTGTGTAAAATTTTATCAAAAATAGAGATGGTTGAGTGAGGGTGATTTTTAAAATTTGTCCAGTTGACTTGGAATGACCCTATACAAGTGAACCTCAATAGGAACAGGTACTGGTTACATTTTGGCTCCATTCGCTGCAAGTGAAGTGAAGCAATCAAACTCTTTGCTAGTTTTTGTAGACACTAACTCAAAACGTAATGCTTAATTTGTTAAACAAAATTTAGTTCATCCTGATAGGAAGTGGTGTCAACTTGGATTAAACTTAGAAGTTTAATCAACGCAAACATTTTTACCTTCATGCATACTTTAAAAATTAAATATTTTGAATTATTATGTTGGAAAATGCCATGTAAGGCATGACAAAAAATTGTATATGCCTGTCATTTCCAGGGACACCCCAAATTTATAGTTTTGGGATTTGAAAATTCTCAATTCCCATAATGTAAATAAAGAGATTGTAATACTACTTCTCCAAATTTTCTAGTCGGGGAGACAAAATTTTCCGTATAAGAGAAATGTTTAACAGGTCACAGGTGATGTAGGTCACATCATGTTTTTGCATAATGGTTCAAGATATTTTATTCCTTACATTTAAATTCTCCCATTATTTTAAACTAGCGGTGCCCGGGCTGAATTTTAAAAATGTCACCTACGGCGCTGTCCTTGCTAAGAGTATAAAAAAAATCGCCTGCGGCATAAAGCCTGCAGTGTTCGAAAAACATCGTGTCTATTTATCACAAAAAAAAAAAAAAAAAAACAAACAAAACATTAGACATTGCCAACCCTTGACAAAGTAATATACATGTAGAAGAATCAGTTAAGAGAAAGGAACAATTCCATCAGTAGGGTCAGATTTGTCACCAGAGGGTAATTAAAACTGCCAAATTGTAGCACGGCGTCATTTATTGCGTTACTTTTCATATGAAATGAGTCTTGGCGATGATCTTATATTGATTGCAAGAATGAAATTGCAATATCATATTAATGTTTTTATTTTCCAGCCATGATGAACTGTTGTCTCGCTAACCGAAAGATAAGTTCATAATGAAATGAAGCTTTGCTAGCGGTACCGTAGAGGTGAAATCGTAGGTGACAATATTTATAATTAAATGATACTGTAAACCATACCTAAAAAATGTATACACAATTTTGTTAGTATTCTTTATCCCCGGTTTATCACCAACGCCTGATTAAAAAAGTCAAATTGTAGCGTGTCGTCATTCGCCACGTTATTTAAATCTATAATAAACTATACGTCCGTAAACTTTTCGAGGCAATATTTATTTAAATGCTATTGCTAAATCAAGGAAATCGTAAAATCGGGGAGACGGAGCTTTTATCAAGTTCAATCTCGAATTTAGCGTTAAATCGAAAATATGCTTTATTATTGTTTTATCTTTATTAAACTGAACTATTTTGAAAAAAAAGTTTTATACTGAAATTAAGCTAACACTATTCACCCGGAGTTGAGAAAACTGCTAATTATTATTTTTGGGTCAAGGTAAGCCTTAAGAAATCGAACTAAAAAGCTTATAACTGGTGTTCTTATTGACTTAGAAACTTCGAACAAATTTCATCTCATACAAAAAAATCTGCTCTTTTGATCGATATATTATATTAATATGTGCAAGGTTTTTGTCACCCCCATATTGGGGAATTTATGTGGAAATTTGCGTAAAATTGGAATAAAAAAGAACTACCTGTCAGATTTATTTTCTAACAGGTCTATGATTCGTCCTCTTGATTCACTCTGTCAATTGATGAAAACCGCATTCAAATCTGTTGCGTAGTTTAAAAGATCTCGGCGTACAGACACGGGAAGCGACTTTATTTTATATTCTTTTAAGAAGTAGGCTTGAAGATGTGTAAATACACCAATATCAGACATGTGATTCTTCCTCCAGTCATTTGTATGTCTGAAGTTGTTTTAGAGTTGAACACAAAATGTTTAGTAAAAAATAAAAGAAAAACTTTTTATGCAGAAAATGTTTTGTTTCTTATTTAACTTATGTATTTATTTTATTTTTTATTATTAAAATGTTTACAGATGCTGAATGCACTTTGAATAGTATTGTTTCTTTGTTGATTATTGTTCCTCCAAATGATAGTGAAGGACTTGTGCACACTTTTTGCGATAAATTATCAAAAGGTCCCAATCCAAAAATGGCAGCTGTTTGCTTGAAAGTGTAAGTTATGCTTATTTTCTAAATTAACTATTAAAATTGCAGTATTTATCAAGAAGTTATTGTGAAAAATCTTATATTCTGACATGCAGTGTTGGTGGATATATATATCACTTGATATATGTTGTGATATATATCATAATATTTATAAGTTGATATATACCATGATATATATTCAACCACAAATTTATATTATTTAAAGTTAAACACTTTAAGTTAATCTTAGGTTGCCCCAATAATTCACTTCTAAGTTAATGAAATAATGAAAAAATATGATAATGCAAGAGGAAGCATAATGGAACTGGATTTCTAATTCACTCATTTAATAATAGTAGAGTTCGCTTAGCAGTCGAAATTCGACTGTAATTTATTGAAGTTCAGCCTTGCATGTGTAACCCCTTAGCGCATTTGCCGTGTCTGACACGGGCGAAAGTTACACTTCGTATAATATATATACATACAGTGAAACCTCTCTAAAGAGACTACCCACCAAACCGTAGAAAATCGGTCTTATAGAGAGATGGTCTCTGAATAGAAGTAAGGGCTAAAACAAAGCTTCATGCAATAATTCAACAAAACACTATTCTAAAACTTGTTTTTATTACTATTTTATGACTGAACAGCTTTAAAAAAAGAATTAATTGAAGTACGCTTTTGTTGCAGAGCACGCTGAGTGTGGTGTTAATATATTTACAAGAAATGACTGCCAGCAGGTTTTAGCACAACACAAATATTTATTGTACACACTAAAAACACACAACTAAAATCGAACATGTCTTCCCGGTAATACTTAAAAACACTTCATTACGGCTGTTGCCAGATGCATTAACCAAAACGATACGATTACACCATGGAGGTTTAGATTGTTCTTACACTTACAATACCCTCCTCAATCGAAATACTACTTACCTAATAACATATATCTTCTAAATATTACAACATTTAACACAAAAAATTTTTCTACTAACTTTGCAAAAAACATAAAAAAAAAAAACATACAAGAATGACATAATCACAAAAAAAAAAAAAAAAATAAATAAATTACTTAAACATTATTTCTCTGAATTTTTCAAATAATACTCTTCCAAGAGGTTTGGTTAACAAATCTGCAACCTGTTCAGTAGAGGGAATGTAAACAACATGAACAGTTCCATCTCTGACTTTTTCTTGTACAAAATGGTACTTAACATTAATATGTTTCAGTCTCTTAGGTTGTTCACAAGATTTGCTTACACGAATAGCTGACTGATTATCTTCATATATAGGTATCACAAAATTTTTGCAACTATTTACTTTAATTTCAAGGAGCAGATTACGAAGCCAAGAAACTTTACTAACACATTGACTTAAAGCTATGTATTCAACTTCAGTTGAAGACAAAGCTACACAATTTTGTTGTTTAGGACACCATAATTCAGTGCAATTATAGATTTGAAAACAATATCCTGTGGTAGACTTTCTGTCAATAATGTCCCCACCCCAATCAGCATCTACAAAGCCCCTAACAAATTCAGATTTAACACTTTTCTTGTAAATTAATTTCAAATCATAAGTACCTTTAATGTAGCGTAATACTCTCTTCAAAAATAACAACAAATTATCACTTGCATGATGTTGATATCTGCTTAACTGTTTACCTGCCAATGTTCCAAAAATGGAACATGATATTTGAGTAAACAGTTTCCCTAAAAATAATGTTTCGATTACGTTCTTTTTTTATAAGCTTATAAATCATGTTTTGAACTATTTTTTGAATTTTAATTTGAATCTTTATCTATTTAAGTTTTTTTTAAATGATTTTTTGAAACTTACGAATTTTTTAGAGTTTTGTCGCTTTTTACGCACAAATTTACCAAAAATCGGCTTTTTCACAAAATTATATAATATTCATTTTTACATCTAAATAATACTTCAATGTATAATGCTAAAATATTAGCAAATAACTTGGATGATATTTCAAAAAGTTACGCATGTTCAAAAAAGATTGTTCCAATTTTGGAACATTGGCGGTTCTAAGGAGTCGGACTTCCCGGAAATGTGTCACTCGTTTCTACGGGGAGAATTCCGCATTTTTTCATTTTCTTATCTTTCTCTTTACAATGTATTCATGCAGATGTTTTAAAAACAGGTGTTTTTGCAGGTGTTTAAGTGTATACTTTGGAAGGGTGTAGAGTAGGGGTTGAAAAAAAAATAAAAGAAAGGGGAAGGGAGCCCAAGGAGGAATTTGCTGTGCACCTGTCCTCTAACAATTGACTAAATTAACTAAGTTTAAAGTAAGTTATACCTACCTA
Source organism: Octonoba sinensis (assembly GCA_038502835.1). NCBI lineage: Eukaryota > Metazoa > Arthropoda > Arachnida > Araneae > Uloboridae > Octonoba > Octonoba sinensis. The sequence goes on from CM076604.1 coordinate 72,866,134, forward strand.
AATGCTCATAGTTTATTTAGCTAAATGGTACTGAATGACAGTTACAAAGTCACGTGATACTAAATGAATAAGGAATCTGAAAGAGCAGTTTTCAAGGGGATTTTCAGATTGTTTACGTTTTCTGAGCTATTAGTAGCATTTTTCTTTCTCAATTTCGTTAGGAGCTTAGCAAGCGTAAGCAAATGCTAAAAAAATGTCAAAAAGATTCCTAACTGTTGAACAAGCTGTGGCGTACTTAGAAACCTTATCAGATTCAGATCTATCTGGTACAGATATATGCCAGTTACCTCCTGATGAACCAGGTAATATAACTGAAGAAGAAGACGTTATAGAACATGATTTAGAACCAATTATGCCAACTGACGTGTGTGGAATGGTAGACATTCTTTCAAACAACTCTGGTGAAATTTTGCCAACAAAATCAGGAAAAAAAAGGAAGTTATGCACATTAAGAAATGAAAGTAAAAAGAAATCGAAACCAAATGTCACGTGGCGGAAAGAATCTACTTTCGATGAACAAATCAAAACTGAAGATATAGACACTCTCCGGCATACATTTCTAAACATGATGAATTTTTCACCAATTGATTTCTTCTTTAAGATTTTACCTTTGGAGTTCATAGAACACTTGACACACATGACAAACTTATATGCATTACAAAAAGGAGAAACACTTGATGTTGACAGTAATGACATACTACAGTTTTTCAGATTGCTGCTTTTGAGTGGCTATCATTCTGTTCCGTCTGAAGACATGTATTGGAGCAGTGCAGAAGACACATCAATACCAATTGTGCCAACAGTTATGGCACGAAATAGATTTCGAAAAATAAAAAATAACTTTCATGTATGCGACAACAGTAAATTAAATAAAGATGACAAACTCGGAAAAGTAACCCCTATTTATGAAAAGTTGTGCAAAAATCTACAGCAATTCGGAGTATTTCACAAAAAACTGAGCATTGATGAATCAATGGTCTCGTATTATGGGCGGCATTCATGTAAAATGTTCATCAGAGGAAAACCTATAAGATTCGGATTTAAAATTTGGATGTTATGCTCTTCAAATGGTTATCCATATTCTATGGAAATTTATGAAGGTAAAAAAGAAGGATCACCTGTTGTGCAGTTAGGATCAAGAGTGGTGAACGATCTCTTATCAGTTTTGTCTAACGTATCTAAACATGAAGTTTACTTTAATAATTTTTTTAGTTCGTATGATTTAATATTTCAGTTGTCAGCAAAAGGTGTACGAGCAACTGGAACAATCCGGGAATGCCGTACTGCACACTGTCCACTGAAATCGAAAAAAGTACTTTCTAAGGAAGAACGTGGAAATTTTGATTATCACTCTGACGGATCAGTATACATGTGCAGTTGGAATGACAATTCAGTAGTTACTGTTGCGTCAAACTGCTACACACATGAGCCCCTTGGACTGGTGAAACGCTATTCAAGTTCAAAAAAATGCAAGGTAGATGTACCGCAACCAAATATCATAAGGAAATACAACGAAGGAATGGGAGGTGTGGATGTTTTAGACAAACTTTTAGGAAGTTACAGACCTCTTCTAAGAAGTAAAAAATGGTTATGGAACCTCTTCAAAAATGCATTGAACATTCCAGTTGTTGCTAGTTGGCTGCTTTATTGTGAGATACACGAAGTGAAAATGACGCACTTAGAGTTCCAGAGACAAGTAACAACTTATCTTCTACGAAGGAAAGAGCGACTAATAAGCCATCCAGGACCTCGTTTCAGTGTACCAAAACAATCCAGAATGTCAGATGGACATTATATTGTACCAACTACTCAAGGACAATGTGTAGTTTGTAAAAAAAATACCACAAAAAAATGTTTTCAGTGTGAAAAACGAATTCACCAACACTGCTCTATTTCTTATCATGGACATTGAATTTTCAGAGAATTGAAAACGTATGTTGTGGACTCTGTAATGCAGGTATGTGCCAAATTATCATTTAAAATAAATAATTTTCTGAAATAAAATATACTAAGAGCAAAAAATCAATTAGTATGAAAAACTCGAATTTTGGAAAAAAAAATGCATCCAAAACGCCAATGTTCCAAAAATGGAACACACTATAAAACCAGGTAAAAAATTTTTTTCTTGAAATTTTTCGTCGATTCCATAGTTATTAAGTATAAACATGATCAATTTCAAAAATTTATGCGTATTTGGTTATCCGTTAATAGTTCGGCATGTAAACGGTTAAGATACTAATTGAATTACATAAATCTGGTCTGCTGCCCATCATTGCATACATAATACAACCAATAATTTTTCTACATTTCTTTTCTACAATAACATTTTCTGATGTTTCATTAATTAAACACTCATAATCAAAATTACTATCCATTGGTGTAGAGATACTTTTACAGTCAAACATATCAAAATCTTTTCAAAACATTTTCTAAATAATTACTCTGATCTAAAGTTATAATGCTTTCATTTACATTCTGAGAAATAGACATACCTAAATAATAAGAAATAAGACCAAAATCTTTCATTTTAAAATTTCTTTTCATTTCAGATTTAGATTCATTTATCTAGTTAACATCAGAACCAGTGATAATTAAGTCATCCACATATACCCTAGAAGTGTCAGAAAGTTTAAAATACAAACAATAGTCATTTTCAGATCGTTCAAAATTTTGAGTACTCATAAAACCATCAAATTTTTCATACTACTTTTTTTCTCTTGTGTCGACTCTAAAACTGCATTTTGTTCCTGCACTTCGAAATCAATTGGAGGTGATGCTAAATTTTTGCATTCCCTTTGGGTGTAGGTGGATTCTGTTGGAACAAATATTAGATCTCTAGAAAAGTTCACAACATTTTTCTCGGGAAAGTAAACTCGAAATCCTTTTGTAGACTCACCATAGCCGACAAACAAGCCTTTCTCACTTTTTGCATCCAGCTTTTTCCTCTTCTCTTTTGGTATATGTGCCCAAAGTTCAGCACCAAATACATATTTTAAACTCACATCAAAGATATTTTTATTCCATAATTCATAAGGTGTTTTTCCACTCACTGTACTGGTTCCAGTTCTGTTAAGTATGTATACAGCTGTGTTTGCAGCCTCAGCCTGAAATTTCTTTTCAGGGATTTCTTGCTGTTATCATTGATCTAGTAGCTTCAATAACTGTTCTCATTTCTCTTCACAAAGACCATTCTGCTCTGGATTGTATGGTATTGTGATTTGATGCTCGATTCCATGTTGCTTTAGAAGGGCCTTCACTTTGCTGTTTATGAATTCTTTTCCATTGTCGGTTCTTAATACTCTGATATTTCTTCTCATCTGATTCTTGCACATTACTATAAATTCTAACAGTTTATCAAATACTTCAGACTTATTTTCTAAAAAATAAACTTTTCTGTAATGTGAAAAATCATCTTTTAACAGTGATGGCTGTTTCACTGGAGGAAGCTCATCATCTGAATCAGAATGAGCTCCTAAAAATTTTAAAAAAATATTGACTGTAGTATCATTTAGTTTACAAGTATTGTAAGAGGGAAACATAAGAGGGAAAGACCCTGTGAACTCTACAGATGTCCTTAGCTCTCCAAGAAAGGTAGCAGATAGAATGTGGACCAATCATTCCCGTAAATAACTCTACTTCACACTTCACAGGGGTCTTCAAGGACAAATGAACAATCAAGCTCATTGGTCAAATTCCCCTGCCCTGGTGGTTATCACCCACTCAATTCCAAGAACAGGGACAATAGCCAGGAACAGGGACAATGATTTTTACCAGTTTTTCCAGAGAAAAAAAACTCGTGCTTTATGGGGTTAAACAACTTTTAGGCCTTTTAGTTCTTCTGTTTGACAAGAGTTTGTTTCATTAAATATTTCAGTCAGTGATAATCTTTACTCAGTGCAACTGATTGACCACTGAGTTAGTTATTTAATTTAATGTGTGCATAACTTATGATACGTAAATTTTATATTTCTGAACTCTTTCTCCTGTAAAGAAAATAGTAATAAAAATTTTCATGCCTTCCTATTATTATTGAATAAATTAGAAACAGGGACATAACTAGAAGGGGTGCTGCCGCTGCCCTGGGCGCCAGATTATTTTAGGGGTGCTAAATTGACTAAATGTGTTTGTGTTTACATAAATATATACCTTTTTGTGTATATAGGGAGGGGGGAGGGTCGGAAACAAAATTGTAAAATGTAGGATGTTTTTTGCAATTTCATAGGGAAATGTAACAACGAATAAAATGCTTTTATTCATATAGCCCTATCAATTGTTTAAAAAGCTGAACTTTTGTTTTATTTTGGTAGTAATATTTTAATGACCAAACAAATATTAAAAGAAACACATTTTTAATAAATATTTGTTTTATGATGGCATAAATTTGATCTAAATGTATTTTTAATTCTTTACTTAAAATAATCTCTTCTACAAAAAGAATAATGTTATTTTTGTAAGGAAAACTCATTTGATGCATATTAAATGACAGAATAATACATATTTCATTTTAAGCTCATTCCATTATGTGTTAAGACAGAGTTTCAAGGTATAATTGCATGTTATTCATTTCTTGGGTACTCAGATTTTTAAAAGTAGGCATCATTAAAAATTAATATTTGTATGTTGAAGCAAATATTTGACTATAGAATACAATATAGGATAATGAAATTCATATTTTACTATAAAATAAATTTGTAGAAAGTACTAATTTTAGAAAGAAGAAAAAATGTGTTCAGTAAGCTCATTTATGGTATAATATTGTTTACAGCAATATTAGAACCCATTACAGTAGCTTTTGAGAAATTAAAAAAGAAATTTACTTATCCTTTCTTTTTAAAATGTCCTCTTAAAATGAAATTATTTGCAATAAAGAATAATGAATTTTATTTTATTTTTAAACTTTGAGCCCTGTTATGTATATGTATTTATATATCTACAGTATAACCTCATTCATCCGGCTTTCAAAATCCAGATAGAATTAATAAATTTCTTGAAATTTAATTTGAAGAAAGAAGATAATTAGCAGACCTAGATAAAGATAAAATGTAAAACTCTCTGAAAACTCAAATAATTTTTCTAAAAATTTCTGCAAAAAAATGAATAATAATAAAAAAGACCAGTGTGACCAATATGGTTGTTAAAACATCAATCATTATTAATAAATGTGTCAGTTTCAAAAGTAACAGAAATTATTGCGACAAAATCAAGACGTAATAAAAAGAAAACTGGTAAGTATTGTACCATGCTTTGTAGAATTCATATTTAAGCACGAGATAGACTTTTTTTAATGAAAAAAGCATTTTGATTTGCAAAACAATGTATTTTACTAGTTTTTTTTTACTTTTTAATAAAGAATTAAAAAAAAAAAAAGGTACCAAAACTGTCTAAACTTTGAAAATTTTCTTTAAACAGCGTTCACCTGTTTGTCTATATTATCTGGGTCTGATAATTAGACTATAATTTTTTAATAAAAATATAAAGTGTTGATTTAATAAAATCATATTGATTTTAAGAGCTTTTTCTTACAAAACATTAAACGCTACAAATTGGACTAATAGTTAAAATGCAAACGACTAAAAATAAGCATGTATAACGCCTTTATAAAAAAAGGAATTTTCTGAATATATATTTTTATTGTTTCTATGTGTCTTACTTACTACTTTTCTAATGCAATAAATAGATAGTCTACTTATTCAAGGATTTATTTTGCCTATTACCCAGAATATTAGAATTTTTGCTTCTTTGAATTGCCTGTGGTCTCAATTAGTCCAGATAAACGAGGTTGTACTGTATGAGGTCTTTAAGTATGAAATTTGTGGGTTAACTTTGCCCAACTTTGCCTTTTTTTCATGAAGTACAATCTATTTCAACCCCAGTTTTCATAAACTCTTTTCTTCACAGTTTACAGAATTTATTTGCTGGAATTGGTGATCATTCGCCGTTTTGTTACGACATTTATTACAGTCTTGTTCGTGTTGCTGGTCAAACTGATAGCATAAATATGATTTTCAAAGACTTAAATAAAGTAAGTTTTTATCTTTCTGCAAAGTTTTCTGCTTTCAAATTTCAATTATCTTATTGCCAATAATGTTACATTTTAGTTAGTGGGAATGTTAGTTTAGTTTAACTTTCCAAAATAACTAAAGCTTCAACTATTATACTAAATATTGTTTAAGAACATTTATTGCTTAACTGATTAATGGTTGTGGCCTCCTCCCCTCCAGACGTGATTCTTACAATGCTCATTTGCAATGATGACCCTGCATTTCAATACAGAGAAAGGTGTGAGCATCTAACAATAAGCAACAGTCACAAAGAGTTCCTTTGTGTTCTGTTTGTAGTTTGTGCTGCTGTTGAACATGATCTGTGCTTTTATCACATATAAATGGCACATATAAATGGCACATATACATGGCAAATAAAATGAGCTATTTTGCTAAATAGTGTAGTCGGGACTTTTTCTTTTTAATCAAAAATGTCGGATTTTTATAAAGTTAAATCAGATTTTTTCAAATTTAAATTTTTTGATTAATTGCTTTGCAAGTAAATGCAATTTTAAAAATTTAACTGTGAGTAGCTATGAGAGATAATAGGTATAAAATAACTTTATACTCAAAAGTTTATGAAAATATTTCGGAGATAGTAATACAGTAGAAGATGCATAGATAACTCGACCCTTTTCCACCCTCATTTAAGCAATGCTATGTGCATAGTTAAAAAGTTTGTTAACTCAATACATGTTAACTGAAATCCATTTAAATAGACTGCTATTATTCATATAATGAGTTAAAACACAAATAGAAAAATGAAAAATAAACCTTTTCATGGAGGTAGATATTGCAGCTGCTATAAAAAGTTGCTTCAATGCTTTTTGTTCTATTGCCTCAGAAAATCTTGAATTGAAAAAGGTCTTCCACCATTCCAGAAGAGACATTTGGAGCACAATAATTTTCTCAGCAGGAAAATCCTAGACAGGACCTATTTTAGTTTTGAGTCTTATTATTAACCCTTTAACAGTTTCATTTTTTTCCAGAATTCGGTCCAAAAAATGTCATATTTTTTTATTGCATTTTTTGTTTCATTTTACATTTTTAAGTGGGAATATGTTATTAAAATTAACATTGCTAATACTTTTAAGCATTTATTGCAACTTTTTTTCTTTAATGAAAATAATAAATTTTCCCTGCAAGTTGTTTTTTTTCCTACATGAACGGCCGAACAGGGAAGTTACATTTACAGTTAAAATAGTACAATTACTTAGCAGTTATTCTTGATTACAATTCAATTACATTTACTATTAGATTTTTATATAAAACATACTTACCCTTCTTTTTTTAAAGATCTGATTTAGTGTGGTATATCTTAAAGCAAGGGGAGAGGCACAGTCCAGCATCACAGTCGGGGCAAAAATACCTAGTCTCTTTTCAATTCTTTTGCCATTGTCATTTTTCTTCAATGAACATACATAGCACTCTCTTGCTTTTACATGGATAAAATTATCAAGCGTGATTTGCAAAATATAACCAAAACTGAAATAGATACTGAACTACAGAAAACATAAACTTGTCTTCTGATACAAAGCATGCGAAAAAAAAACCCCCGCGCTCTTGGATCAATCAGAATAAAAAACACAATAGACAGCAAACTATCATTTAGTGGTCAACTATCGCATCTATACGAATAATTTGTTACTAAAAATGGGAAAAATGTGGGCGAAACAGGAAAAGCGAAATAAAAATCAGATTGCCCGTACGGCGTACGGGCAAATTAGTAAAGGCCTGGCAACTGTGCCTGTACACCGTACGGGCAAAACAGGGAAGGGGTTAAGATGATGAAATTACAAGATATTTTGCTTGAAGAAAACCAAATCATTTTTTAAAAATCTTTAATCAAATAATTTCAACACTATTGTGGATCTATTAATCTTTCACTGCTATGTGCGCTTATAGATAGATGACAAACGGTTGCAGTTTGTCACTTGCTACAATCACGGTGGAACGGCAGAGCCCCTCTTCCGCCAGCTTGGGGTTAAAATATCTCGATGGTGAAAGGGTTAGATAGGCTAGAAAAGTGAGCCCAAGTGTTTGGTCTGGCTCTATGGTATTATAGGTGAAAATGAGCGATTGCCACTCGTCGTGTGGTGATTTAAGTAATAAAAGGAGATTATATGAAATGTATTATCGATCACCACTCCTGTGCGGTCACTTTTTTGGACAATTCTACTGTAATTGCTTTTTTTCATGAGCAAATAACCTTTTTCTCTCCCTTGGAAACATGAGCCAATATTGAACATGTCCTTGGATGAAAATTTCATGCTATATTTCAAGTTTCAATCCTTCAACATCCCTGTATATACTTGAATCCTTTTAAAAGTTTGAAAGCATTTTAGTATGTGCAAACTCAAATCTGCATATTTCTTGTTTTATTTCAATCATTTGTTTATTTTCTAAACATCTTTAGAGTTAGTTTTCAATTCTTATTAGCAATTTTAAAAAGTGGTCATTAACTAAACTGAGTCTATCGGCCACTGGCTACTAACCAAATTTCCCAGTTTTCACCTATACTCTATTGTACAGAACTGTAGCTTTTATATATTTTTTTCTTGCAGTTAAAATCTTGGTTGATTGAAATGAAAGCTGGCACTGATAAAACTCAAAAGCTCCTGAGATTGCTGCATGAAGTTTTGTTAGAATGTAAACAAAGGTATTTTCTTCTTTTTTCTAGCAGTTTCAAAAGTCTAGGGCCATCTAAGTATGTTTTAAAATGATGTGAATGCACTAAACTCTCTCAAATATGCTCTTCTTGGAGCCAAATAATTTACAGATTTTGGACTTTAGCACACTTGTTACAAATAAACATTTTGAAAGTAAGGAAATTTAATCTTAATGAATGTATTTTGATTGGAAGTATACAATTTTTTATATTTGCAAAAAAAGTTGAATTTCATAGATTGCAGTTTTTTACATGTTTTGTTTTGCAATTGCCAATTTCTTTTAATTATTGCTTTCATCCTTTCTTGCAATTTATAACCTTGAAGTAACGATTGTCTGTTGGACTTTAAAATGCTGTTGTTAAACCAGTGAAGTTAATGGTCAGCAAATCCAAATCAGTATTTTAAAAATCCATCAATAATTTATTTGAGGAAATCATTTAATCAAGGTAGTTATGCTGTAAATAACATTAAAATTTTGCTTTTTAACTTCTTGCAGCCCTAAAAGTAAGTTTTTAAAAATGAATTCTTTCTTTTCATCAGCTATAAAGAAGATTCATGTATTTGTTATTCAGTGTTTTCCAAACTTTCCGAATAGTCAAATTTATAAACACAAGATTTATATTTCCAGCTTTAAAATGGTATAAGGTTGTGAATGAGTTAATAAATGTTTTAATGATTTATTTAAGACATGTAATGCACATTCTACATACACATAAACCCACATTCTTAAAAGTACACATTCTTCATAAAATTTTTATTTGAAATGTAATAAATTTTGTAAAATGACTCATGAAAATAGCTTCATTTATGTATTTATTTTTTTCATTGAATTAGTGAGCTTGCAGGCAAAGTTATGATTGAATTACTTGGTACATATACTGAGGATAATGCTTCTCAAGCTCGAGATGATGCTCACAAGTAGGTGTCTCATTCTAAGTTATTTGCATTTAATTGAAAGAAAAATACTTATAATGTGTACATTGTTTTGAAATTTTTTTGATTTTTATGTTAAATAGAAAGACATGCAGCGGCAGATACTACCAGGTAGTTGTCCGGTAGGCTGGTCATGTTTTGAATCAACAAGACCAATTAGTGATTTATCTAAGGGCTGTAAACTGCAAATAATGCTAACAAAGCCTCACACTTTGTGACAACCCAAATCCGCAAAACAAGCTGCAAACCTTGGCTGCAATCCTTCAATAACGAACATTACACAATCTTGCTGCAGTTCACAGCAGGAGCTTCGGTTAATGAATGAAAAAAAAAAACCTTACTAGATGAGATTAAAACATTGGTGCCCACTAGGGCTGCACTCCCATGACACAAATCGCACCATTGAAATATTTAGGGAAAGCATTTTCAGGAGTTTTGGCCTTTTTTTTGGGGGGGGGGGGGGCGCACATTTTCATTGCATTCACTATCTGCCAACATGTACAATTAACCCTTTCGGGACGGGTGTGATGTATATGAACCGCCAGCGAGAGCTACCTCACAGCCGCTTGTGACGAATACGTCTCGCTGTTCTTATAGAGCCTTGAGGACGGGTGTATCGTATACGGGATTTCAGATGGAATGAAATATTAGTAATTTTCTTTGATACTAAATGGGGCCCTATGACTGTTATGGTATGTCGAGACTGGAGAATGTTGACCTTCATTTCCATAGCATTTTTTTATTCTTTTTTCTTGGAGTAGCGGTGGCAATGAGTAATGAAAATAAACAAGCTTTAGCTTTAACTGGATCAGCTGATATAAACACATGCAAATGGTTCTGATCATTCCAAATACTTTTATTTCTTTTTTTGTCGATGTTTAGATATTCAGTGGTTTGCTTCCTTGTCTTCATTTCTATTCGGATTTGGCTAGCACTCTGAGGAGATTTTCTTGTATCATTTGACAAATGCTTTATTATTAAAACGGCTAAGAGAAAACTAAATTAAAAAAAAGAGGAATACACCCAATTAGTGAATGCTTCATACTCAAATAGTGATGATAGTTTTGATATTTCAAAGGAACTGGAAAGTGATAGTGACTCTGATACTGACATACTATCAGACACATAATTTGCAGCATGCATGCCATCTACATCCCATGACAGCAGAGATAATTTTTATCAATAAAATAATTTGTATTTTATTTGTACCTATATGCTGCGTGAACTAAATTGTGATTTTTTTTTATATATTTTTCATACATAACTTTTTGAGGTGAGTCAAGAATTTCATCATGCTAAAATTAATTTTATAGAATTTTTATGGAAAATATTATGATGAAGTTTTAAAATTTATCCTTATAGCTGACAACAAGTTTTTCTTATAATGTACCAAATTTTGAAGCAATTGAATAAAAAATTATTTTGAATTTTTTTCCAAAGTTAGGCTTAGCAGTTCAAATCGCCCGTCCTCAAGTGACAATCCATTCTGCTAGAACCCCGTCTGGTGGCGGCGGTTCGCAGACTGCGGCGCCCGTCCCAAAAGGGTTAAATGTAATACAAAGTTATCCAGGGAATAAACTGGTGCTCAAAACAATCAATTTCAATAAATTCAAATAAGAGCGATTCTCCAATAACTGGATAATTTACGTCCCTTTGGGGGCTACATGCTTTGTCTTTTATTTAACATGTTTTTTTTTTTTGGAGCATAAAATGTATTCTGTTTATATTGTTTGTTTTACAGGTGCATTGTGACATCACTTGGGGACCCAAATACATTCCTTTTAGATCATTTGCTTGCTTTAAAACCAGTAAGGTTTTTGGAGGGAGAATTGATTCATGATTTACTTACAATTTTTGTATCAGAAAAACTGTCATCATACTTAGCATTCTACAGTACAAATAAAGATTTTGTGAATTCTTTAGGTAACTTATCATTATTCCTATTATTTATGTTTATGCTTTTGTAGTGATTTTTTTTTTTTTTTTTGTAACTTCTGGAGGAAAACCTCTTGAATTAATTTTTATTCTTATTAATGGTAGATTCTTAGTGTTGGTTACTTTTTGCTTTGGGAGAGTGAGACATCATAATTTGGTTCCCCCTTTCAACCTTCAAAAATTTAAAAGATTTCTTGAAGGGTCAGTGTAGAAACTGAGAAATTGAAGTCTCCATTTTAAGTTATATATGTATATATGTATACATATATAAAACCTTGTGAAAAAACAAAACAATGTAAATTATTCAAATAAGGATTTATCCAATAATACAGACCTTGCAACTAGTCCTTTTCTAACAGTTTTCTTTTAAAAAAGCAGTTTCAGTTTATTTCCTTTTATCTTTTTAATCCATTTGCTGCACAGTACAAGTTTTTCTAATGCGTAACCGTAACCCTTCAGTCTCCGATAATTCTGAATTTCGGACTTTTCCGAATTTGGATTTTTTTTTTTTAAACCACAAAACTAATGTACCCTCAGTCCACAAATCTAACCCTATGTTATTTCAATCTGGAGTGCATTTGCAATAAGGAGGAAGAAGTTTGTTCAGAATTAAACGAGCCTACTTTCCTGTGTACCAACATCAAATTTGTAAAACTATTTCTCTCTCTTGTTTAGCTTAAGTTCTAAACTATTTCAAATATAATCTTGTAATGATTTTGCATTTAATATACAATTTTTTTTATTTGTAAAAAAATGCAGAACTGAATTTCAACAAAATTTTTCCAGTATAAAAAAACATTACTGAACATGTAAAATAAATGAATGAAAAGTGCATTAAAAAAGAAAAACTTTTTATGAAAGGCTGCTAATGTTAAGCCAAATTTTTTCATTCCTGGGATTGTTTTATTCCACCAATAAATAAAGATAAATAAAAAATAAAAACTGAATTTACATTTTGTGTCAAAATTGGCTTTAATAAGCCAGTATTGCAAAGTTGCAGCTTTAAATATTAGTTCTTGAGACTAATTTGCACAGAAATCGAGTTTTCGTGCAGTTTCTTGTCTTGCATTTTGCTGCACCTAAGTTGAAAGTATGTTTTATCTTTGTATCCAGAAGAAAAACTGACCTTTCGTTCAAGGCAGTAAATATATATATATCTATATATGTTATTACTCAAACCTGTTTTTCTGTCGGTTCGTGAGTTCTCCCTTATTTCTTTATCAAATCCCATAAGTTACCCCTCATTTTAAAGCTTTTCATTGCCTAATGATGAAAAATAGACCCATGGGCTAAAAATGTACCTCTTCTCTTAAATTTGAGATTTAAAACTGTCTAAGAAGCAGTCCTTTACTGGATATCAAATTGGTGTTGTCTATGCTGGCCCCATCTATGATAGCGCCCAAGTAAAGAAACAATAATTCTTATGTTTTTATTGTGTAGCAAATTGGATAGTTTTAGCTGCGACTGTGTGTTAAACTTATTCAATCGTTAGACTTTACACATTCATTTATATTAGGAATGTGTAGAGTCTAACCAACTAACAGTAACTATATTTTAAGTAACGGAACTATTTCACTGTTTCGTTATTGTATTTTAATGCTATGTATACTACTAATAAAAAGAATTATCATTATTATTGTGGTTATTTTATTGTTCTGAATATCTAAATAACTGGAAAAAAATTGCAACAGTACTGTTGTGTCCGATTGCAGGCCTTCTTTTGTACCAACACTCGTTTACTTTTTCTATTCTTCTTCATAATGTCCTTTCTCCCAAATTTTTAAAGAATGGAATGCCACTGAAAACGATTTGGAGCACAGTGGGGGTGGGGAATTGTGCACAGGTTGACTAGTTATTGCTTATTGACTTAAAAAAGAAAAGAAAATTCCCGTCAAATTTAAAATACAAATTTTTTTAAAACTTTTTTTTTTTTTGCATTTAACTGAATGTAAAAAAAAAAAAAAAAAAGTAAAAATAAATTAAAGTTTCCAATCAGATAACAAAACTAAAAAAAACAAGAAACATAATTTTTGTTGTATATTTTATATGCATACTTTCACTAGAGTAAAATGTAAGAATTTTGTAGAATAATGAGTAAATTTTGATATGTTTGCTAATTTTGGTAAAATTCAACATTGATCAGTACATCTGTACATCCTGTATTAATAATTTTTATCTTTCTGCTGTGTTATTTGATTTTATTAATTTTTATTTATAAATATTGCAATGTTAAATTGATAAAACTTGACAAGATCATAGTCATTTAGGCAGTTATCTTTAATTATTAATTCATGTTGATACAAATTGATATTAATAATCTAAAATGTAGTTTGTTCTGCAGTTATTTAACTGTACATGGACTGATAATGAGAACATTATAATTTTTATAACATATTGTTTTTGCAGGTTTATCTCATGAGCAGAATCTTCAAAAAATGAGACTTCTGACGTTCATGCAAATGGCTGAAACTCAGAAAGAAATTCCTTTCACTATTCTGGAATCAGAATTGCAGCTAAAAGCTGAAGAAATTGAACCTTTTATTATTGATGGTGAGTTTCACATGCTTATGAGTAGTTGCCTAAAATGTTTCTGTGTGTCATTTCATTGGTAGTAATTTTAAATAGCAATTTTATTTATATCACTTTGATAAAGTTATATGATTTTGATAAATTCTGTTTGATGTTTTTAAAGACTTGTTTAAAAAAGTTATATGCACACATATTTGTTAGTTAATACTGTGGATGTAATCATGGAAAGTTTTCAATTTTGCATAATAGTTTCCAAACAATTAGCTGCCAGCATATTTTGACTCCTGTAACACTTTTACTTCTGCTTTCCCTTGAGTGAGGATAAGTTTTTAACATGAACTATGACTTATTGCCTTTTTTATTTTCATTCAAAAAGAAATATCTCAATTATGTAATGATCCTTTCTGGCCCGTCATTTTTCCAAGGGGGCAAAGGGCACCCATTGCTAACTGCCCATACTGTATGTAGCATCAATGGCCTTCACAGACTACCACGAAGGGTGCGGAATGCAGCGCTCCTCCTTCGCACCTTCCAACAAAATACATGTACATACATATAAATACATTATATTTTCCAAGCCAGGGGAGGGGCAATTGATCTCCCCCCCCCCTAAATGACAGGGCTGAATCCTTTTGGGAGACATCTGAACTAACTACAGTGGTGTAGCTAAGTGCGGGTGGCCTGCCTTGTGGGATACCCGGCCATGACGTTAAAAACAAACCTTAAGAACCCATAGAATGTAAAAGATACCTTAAAATCTGGATATTTTTTCTCTCATTTTCTTATCTATTTTTGACTGGCCAAAGTGATTCCTTTCAAAAATTCCTTGATACATTCTACTTGAAAAGAGGTAAAAAATCCTTTTTAGCCAAGAACATGAATTTTTTGGAAATAAATTTGAATTTTTCCAAAAAATGAGAAATTTATTATTCTACTTCCATTTTTTCAAATCTAAAATTGAAAAGAAAAAGTAAAAAAATGATATTAAAATAGTATTAATAAAGGAAGTTAGTTATTTTAGAAAGTTTTGCTTATACTGAAAAAAAAAAAAATAAATAGTTTAGTGAGGGTCTATTTTGTTTTCAATTGTAAGCTTTTTTTTTTCTGTGATTGAGATTTTCATTATGGCTCCAATTTTCCTTCACAATTTTTGTCAAAGGGAATGTTACTCACTCCCTTTCTCCTATATTTTATTCAAACCTCCTTTATTTGTGAAATGTGGCTGATATAAATGTTGTTTTCCATTTTTTTTTGACCTAAGTGTGTAGGGAAAGGAATATCTCCCTTCCAGTACCCTCGGAACTGCCTCAGGACTTCAGTGTCCATTTATTTTACATGTACTGTGCATATCCCCAAGTCTGCATGGTGGGTCTTCAGCGGCTCGGTTATCGAGCCCGAGATCCTCTGATCCGAAGCTCAACATCCTAACTACTAGGCTACCACCGCCCATTTTTAATAATCGGCAACAAGTTTAATTTGGAAAACAGATTATTAATAGTTTTATTACAAAGAATAAATAAACAAAACATGAACATAATATAAATTATCTGCTTTCTCAAGAGAGCACTTTACACTTAAATTTTATTCTATAATAAGTTTTTGGTATGTTTTTCATTTCGACACATCTTTTAAGTTAAAATTTTAAATAATTCACAGAGCATAATTTTAGACATCTGTGGTATTTCAAGCTTCCTTATTCATGTGCACTGAGAGCTACATTTCTTTTAATCTTTTAGTGCTAAGAACAAAACTGGTTCGTGCAAAGATGGATGAACTTCAACAGAGAGTACTTGTGAGTTCAACTATGCACAGAACTTTTAGTAAACCGCAGTGGCAACAGCTACGTGAAATTTTAACAAGGTGGCAAAGAAATCTTAGTCAGGTTCAGTCCCAAATGCAGACTGTTATAAGAGCGCCATATGAAAATGTTGCTAATGTACAAGCTTGATACTAAGTAATAAAAGGCATTTATAAATGACTTTTATGTTTTTCTTTCTTTCTTTGTAATGGGTATATTATTTAGTGTAATACATAAGAACCCATGTTTGCATAAATATATGTTTTTTAGTTTGAAAAAGAATTAGAAGAGAACATAAAAAATATTTCTTCCTATATTAAATTAAAATTGTCACTTTGGAATGTAATATATCTCTCCTTTGTTTTCATATAGGTTTTGAGAAAAGGAAACGATTAGTTTTTTTTCCAGTCTCAAAGCATTTGTTAGAAAATTAACATCACAAAGATCTTAAGAAAGTCCCCCCCCCCCCTTAAAAGCTAGTTTATACCAGAATATGCTTCAGAATCTTAGTTTCTAATGACTCCTTGGTTTTCCCCAATTTGAAAATAGTTTGAATAAAGCAATGCCATTGCTTTATGAAGACAATTTATAGGTAAATGATAAACTTTCTTAAAGTAGAGGTTCTAATTTATACCTGGACTTGACACTAGTACTGGGCGATGTCTAATTTTTAATGTTGTGATTCATCATCAGTATAATATCGCGATATTTCGATCTATCGCGACGTTTCAGTATGTTAAACTCGCTGCATAGTTAAGCAAATATATAAAATAAGTTCTTTTTGGCAAAAATCGAACACATTAATATTATGAAATGATATTTTGATTTATTTCATTTAAATTGAGAAAAAAATGTTTCCATCAAAATGATATGCTAGGGTGTAGACATTTTTACTGTAAACAACTTCAATATATTACCAAGTTTAGAAACGTCTTAGGGCACAATATTGCAATTATGAAGAAAGAACAAAAAAAATAATTAGCAAAAATCGCGAAACCGAACCTTTTACAGAAATTGCGATCGTAAAAACGGTCAATTCTCGAATATGTGTAGTAAAATTACTCATTTACAATCTTAAATTTATTTCAACTGTCTCATGCTGTATTTAAAGGAACTCATTTTCAAAATGACGCGAAACATCGTCGTTGGGGTGCGTATAGCCGTGCAAGAATCTTCAATTTTACAAGTTACAGTAACAATATCCGATGTGAAATGGAGATGACAGGAAAAAAAGAAAAATAATTTCTTTGTGGCAAATTTAAGTAACTAAAAAATGAAGGATGCGTCAGGGAAGGGGAATGAGTCATCGGAACGAATCGTTTGGACCTGTCTTGGTCGTAATATTTATTACTGTTTAATATTTTAATTGAGAAAAAAAATTATTTATATTTATATACAGTATATATAACCTGATTAAAAACTTGAAAATCGGAACGTAACATTTACTAAAAAATGAATAAAATTAGTGTTTAGCAATAGGGCCCTTTAAAAATACAGACAAACTGAAGCAAGTGCTGTTACACAGAGTTACCAAACACAAACTTTTAATTTTACTACGAGTAAACTGTTTCTGAAAATGTAATATTTGCTTTAATTTTTAGAAATATTTTCTCTGTTTTGTAGAAGAAAAGAACTTCATTTCAGTTGAAATTTTTCAGAAACTTAACATTCTTATTGTATTGTAAAAGAGAATGAATGAATTACTTGAAGGTCAATTCAAAAACAAACATCTAGTTCAGGGATGCACTAACGTTTTTGGGTGACGGGCCCAAAAAATTAGAAAGTATCAGGTTGGGGGCCAAAGTAACGTAACGTTTTATTCATAAATATACAGGGTGTATTTCAGTTTTTACTTAAAGGTAATATGTACAAATTACATGTATTAATAATTACTGTACTCGGGAACAGTTTATTAAATAAAAGTTTGCACAACTTTTATATATATCAATGAAGTAATTGGTCAAATGGCAAAAAAAAAAAAAAAAAAAAAAACTAAAATTTTTTACAAAAAAATGTGCAAATTATGAAAATGAAACAAATTGAAAATAGAAAGGTAATTTAAACTTAGAAAAACACAGATTATTCTCTAAATTATAACTTTCTTTATAATTTAGATAATTTTTCTTTGACATTTTATAATGTAAAATTTAAAATATATATTAAGAGTTAAAATGAGAAATTAATTTAAAAGTGCAAATATAAATACAGAAGAAATAAACACACATATATTAAATATCAAAATCCAAATGCTATGAGTCTGTACATCACGTTAAACCCTTGCGATTTAGAATTACTACTTCTTCAAATTCCTACCTGCAGACATGTGATTTTTCCGTATTTTGATGGAATTTCGTAGTTTTGGTAATTTTGGAAATTAAAAATTTCGTTTCCGTAAATATTTATAATTTGGATTTTTTTTCACTATTTTTTTAACCCTGTGAACATTTTTGAAAGTAGCCTTCTTGCATTCCTGCGAAGTTTCGCAAATTACGAGTAAAATTTACACATTCGTTCCGTTTTTTGTGCTTTAAAGTGTCAATCCCGATTTTTTAAGTATTTCGAAATCCGGTTGCATCGTCTTCTGAAAAACGTCCTAGTTCTCGTTTAATATCGGATTCTTCCCCTTAGACATCAATAAATTTGAGCTTATCATTATTTTTAATCTTTCTTAAGTTTCAGCTTCTGTAAAGGACTTGCAGAAACGTCATTTTGCCACGCCCACTCTAAAACCTATTTTAGTTTAAGAAAAAAAAAACTTGTTTTACCGTGCTTTTATTGCTCGGCAATCAATGAAAAGCTAAAGAAACGAAATATTTTTCCAATCATAAAGAATTCCATTATTTATTCACTCCCCATTATTGCAAACCCTTGTCGGCAGTAGACGCAAGTCTGAAGTTAGGAGTAACAAGCGCCACACCAGTGTCTCGAAAGAAAGAACCAACACACAAAGGAGCGCCGAACCAACGATTTCATCAGCAAACACTGACAGCGCACGATGTCATCGGCAAAAGACTCGTCACGATGATCGCATCCGCATACGCCGACAGCTCATGCACATGTTTTACCCCAACTCAGGAAGAGCAAAGAACAAGTGCCTACGAAGTATCGAGTAGCATCGCCAATCACGATGTCAACATCAATCACGATGTCATCATCAATCACGATGTCATCGCCAACCACGATGTCATGCCACCAGCAGCTCCGTGCGAAAGCGATCCTTATGGCTTCGGTTAAAAGGTAGGGGTCAGGTGGAGAAAAGTCGCGATGTCATCGCCAGCTGCGATTTATCGAAAGGTGCAGTAATATGAAATCGACTATCGCAATGTTTTTTTAATATCGACATTTTGGCGATATATCGCCCAGTCCTACTTAACACATTTTCGTTGTATTGCTTGTCAAAAATCTGTAGTTTGACTGAGCCGATTTATTTATTTATTTAAGTAATGCAATAAACGATTTTAGAAAACCTCTGATTAAAATGGCTTGTGTTACAGCTACTGGAAACCAGGGACGTAACTCATTTTCTAACTGGGGCAAGACCAGGATTTAGCGCCCCTTATATACACAAAAAAGTATATGTATTTAAGTAAACACACACATTTCGTCAATGTAGCGCCCCTAAAATAATCTGGCGCCCCGTCTGCCACCCTCTAGTTACGTCTCTGCTAGAAACCAACAGTGAGCAAAAGTGACTTATTCCAGCTGCATTGCTTTTGTAAACAGGCTAATTAAATTGAAATATTTGAGACTTTAAATTTTAAGAAGCAAATTGCATGTACATGAGCTTACTTGCTGTCTTTTTTCTCACCAAAATACTTACATTTTATTTTCAGAGATTTGAATCAGTTCTTTATCCTTATTGTGTTATTTATGTCAATATTCCAATAAAATTTTATCACAGCCATTTTAAAATAACACAAAACAGTATTTTATATATATTTTATTTTCACATCTTATAACTTTTATGGAATCAAACTATTCAAGATAACAAACAACAAACAAGCAATGTACAAGCACTTAGTTCAATTTCATTTGATTATAATATCACATAGCAAACATTTAGAATTACTACTAGTCAATTTATCTGGTAGAATTCTTTTTTTAACTAACCATTTACAAAATCTTATTAGTTAAATTGGCATAGTAATATTAAATTTATACATTGCTACATGGACAATAAAAAAAAGTTAAACTGATTCCTTTATCAAAAATTAACGTATCATTATTTTGTTCCATGGCATATAATTAAATTTTAATCCTTTAATCACTAGTTTTCCTGCAGATTAGAAATTGATCTTCGTGAATTAATGTAAAAAATCGTTATTTATTTATTCATTTCCTAACTACATATCAATAATAAAATTTTCCTAAATATATATCAACAATAAAATTTTTAAATTTTGATTATAAATTACACTTTATAAAGTAAAATAATTATTCATATTGATATAATTAATTCTGAAAATTAATGTTTAATAAATAAATTTTTATTCATCCATTACTACTAATCAATTTGGCTAGTAGAATTGTTTTTTTAACTAACCATTTACAAAATGTTATTAGTTAAATTGGCATAGTAATACAGTACAGAACCTCTTATCTGTTAACCAGAAAACCGGGAACAGGGTGCGTACGCGTCCTGGAAAACCTTGAAAGTCCTTGAATTACATAATTTTTTTTCAAGGCCTTGAAAGTCCTGGAAATTTGGAATAATGTACAAAAATGTCTGGAAAGTCCTTGATTTTCTCATTTTTACTATTACTTTGCAACTTATCAACAGGAAAATTCACCTTTCTTCAAATTCCTACCTGCAGACATGTGATTTTTCCGTATTTTGATGGAATTTCGTAGTTTTGGTAATTTTGGAAATTAAAAATTTCGTTTCCGTAAATATTTATAATTTGGATTTTTTTTTCACTATTTTTTTAACCCTGTGAACATTTTTGAAAGTAGCCTTCTTGCATTCCTGCGAAGTTTTGCAAATTACGAGTAAAATTTACACATTCGTTCCGTTTTTTGTGCTTTAAAGTGTCAATCCCGATTTTTTAAGTATTTCGAAATCCGGTTGCATCGTCTTCTGAAAAACGTCCTAGTTCTCGTTTAATATCGGATTCTTCCCCTTAGACATCAATAAATTTGAGCTTATCATTATTTTTAATCTTTCTTAAGTTTCAGCTTCTGTAAAGGACTTGCAGAAACGTCATTTTGCCACGCCCACTCTAAAACCTATTTTAGTTTAAGAAAAAAAAAACTTTTTTTACCGTGCTTTTATTGCTCGGCAATCAATGAAAAGCTAAAGAAACGAAATATTTTTCCAATCATAAAGAATTCCATTATTTATTCACTCCCCATTATTGCAAACCCTTGTCGGCAGTAGACGCAAGTCTGAAGTTAGGAGTAACAAGCGCCACACCAATGTCTCGAAAGAAAGAACCAACACACAAAGGAGCGCCGAACCAACGATTTCATCAGCAAACACTGACAGCGCACGATGTCATCGGCAAAAGACTCGTCACGATGATCGCATCCGCATACGCCGACAGCTCATGCACATGTTTTACCCCAACTCAGGAAGAGCAAAGAACAAGTGCCTACGAAGTATCGAGTAGCATCGCCAATCACGATGTCAACATCAATCACGATGTCATCATCAATCACGATGTCATCGCCAACCACGATGTCATGCCACCAGCAGCTCCGTGCGAAAGCGATCCTTATGGCTTCGGTTAAAAGGTAGGGGTCAGGTGGAGAAAAGTCGCGATGTCATCGCCAACTGCGATTTATCGAAAGGTGCAGTAATATGAAATCGACTATCGCAATGTTTTTTTAATATCGACATTTTGGCGATATATCGCCCAGTCCTACTTAACACATTTTCGTTGTATTGCTTGTCAAAAATCTGTAGTTTGACTGAGCCGATTTATTTATTTATTTAAGTAATGCAATAAACGATTTTAGAAAACCTCTGATTAAAATGGCTTGTGTTACAGCTACTGGAAACCAGGGACGTAACTCATTTTCTAACTGGGGCAAGACCAGGATTTAGCGCCCCTTATATACACAAAAAAGTATATGTATTTAAGTAAACACACACATTTCGTCAATGTAGCGCCCCTAAAATAATCTGGCGCCCCGTCTGCCACCCTCTAGTTACGTCTCTGCTAGAAACCAACAGTGAGCAAAAGTGACTTATTCCAGCTGCATTGCTTTTGTAAACAGGCTAATTAAATTGAAATATTTGAGACTTTAAATTTTAAGAAGCAAATTGCATGTACATGAGCTTACTTGCTGTCTTTTTTCTCACCAAAATACTTACATTTTATTTTCAGAGATTTGAATCAGTTCTTTATCCTTATTGTGTTATTTATGTCAATATTCCAATAAAATTTTATCACAGCCATTTTAAAATAACACAAAACAGTATTTTATATATATTTTATTTTCACATCTTATAACTTTTATGGAATCAAACTATTCAAGATAACAAACAACAAACAAGCAATGTACAAGCACTTAGTTCAATTTCATTTGATTATAATATCACATAGCAAACATTTAGAATTACTACTAGTCAATTTATCTGGTAGAATTCTTTTTTTAACTAACCATTTACAAAATCTTATTAGTTAAATTGGCATAGTAATATTAAATTTATACATTGCTACATGGACAATAAAAAAAAGTTAAACTGATTCCTTTATCAAAAATTAACGTATCATTATTTTGTTCCATGGCATATAATTAAATTTTAATCCTTTAATCACTAGTTTTCCTGCAGATTAGAAATTGATCTTCGTGAATTAATGTAAAAAATCGTTATTTATTTATTCATTTCCTAACTACATATCAATAATAAAATTTTCCTAAATATATATCAACAATAAAATTTTTAAATTTTGATTATAAATTACACTTTATAAAGTAAAATAATTATTCATATTGATATAATTAATTCTGAAAATTAATGTTTAATAAATAAATTTTTATTCATCCATTACTACTAATCAATTTGGCTAGTAGAATTGTTTTTTTAACTAACCATTTACAAAATGTTATTAGTTAAATTGGCATAGTAATACAGTACAGAACCTCTTATCTGTTAACCAGAAAACCGGGAACAGGGTGCGTACGCGTCCTGGAAAACCTTGAAAGTCCTTGAATTACATAATTTTTTTTCAAGGCCTTGAAAGTCCTGGAAATTTGGAATAATGTACAAAAATGTCTGGAAAGTCCTTGATTTTCTCATTTTTACTATTACTTTGCAACTTATCAACAGGAAAATTCACCTTTCTTCAAATTCCTACCTGCAGACATGTGATTTTTCCGTATTTTGATGGAATTTCGTAGTTTTGGTAATTTTGGAAATTAAAAATTTCGTTTCCGTAAATATTTATAATTTGGATTTTTTTTTCACTATTTTTTTAACCCTGTGAACATTTTTGAAAGTAGCCTTCTTGCATTCCTGCGAAGTTTTGCAAATTACGAGTAAAATTTACACATTCGTTCCGTTTTTTGTGCTTTAAAGTGTCAATCCCGATTTTTTAAGTATTTCGAAATCCGGTTGCATCGTCTTCTGAAAAACGTCCTAGTTCTCGTTTAATATCGGATTCTTCCCCTTAGACATCAATAAATTTGAGCTTATCATTATTTTTAATCTTTCTTAAGTTTCAGCTTCTGTAAAGGACTTGCAGAAACGTCATTTTGCCACGCCCACTCTAAAACCTATTTTAGTTTAAGAAAAAAAAAACTTTTTTTACCGTGCTTTTATTGCTCGGCAATCAATGAAAAGCTAAAGAAACGAAATATTTTTCCAATCATAAAGAATTCCATTATTTATTCACTCCCCATTATTGCAAACCCTTGTCGGCAGTAGACGCAAGTCTGAAGTTAGGAGTAACAAGCGCCACACCAATGTCTCGAAAGAAAGAACCAACACACAAAGGAGCGCCGAACCAACGATTTCATCAGCAAACACTGACAGCGCACGATGTCATCGGCAAAAGACTCGTCACGATGATCGCATCCGCATACGCCGACAGCTCATGCACATGTTTTACCCCAACTCAGGAAGAGCAAAGAACAAGTGCCTACGAAGTATCGAGTAGCATCGCCAATCACGATGTCAACATCAATCACGATGTCATCATCAATCACGATGTCATCGCCAACCACGATGTCATGCCACCAGCAGCTCCGTGCGAAAGCGATCCTTATGGCTTCGGTTAAAAGGTAGGGGTCAGGTGGAGAAAAGTCGCGATGTCATCGCCAACTGCGATTTATCGAAAGGTGCAGTAATATGAAATCGACTATCGCAATGTTTTTTTAATATCGACATTTTGGCGATATATCGCCCAGTCCTACTTAACACATTTTCGTTGTATTGCTTGTCAAAAATCTGTAGTTTGACTGAGCCGATTTATTTATTTATTTAAGTAATGCAATAAACGATTTTAGAAAACCTCTGATTAAAATGGCTTGTGTTACAGCTACTGGAAACCAGGGACGTAACTCATTTTCTAACTGGGGCAAGACCAGGATTTAGCGCCCCTTATATACACAAAAAAGTATATGTATTTAAGTAAACACACACATTTCGTCATGTAGCGCCCCTAAAATAATCTGGCGCCCCGTCTGCCACCCTCTAGTTACGTCTCTGCTAGAAACCAACAGTGAGCAAAAGTGACTTATTCCAGCTGCATTGCTTTTGTAAACAGGCTAATTAAATTGAAATATTTGAGACTTTAAATTTTAAGAAGCAAATTGCATGTACATGAGCTTACTTGCTGTCTTTTTTCTCACCAAAATACTTACATTTTATTTTCAGAGATTTGAATCAGTTCTTTATCCTTATTGTGTTATTTATGTCAATATTCCAATAAAATTTTATCACAGCCATTTTAAAATAACACAAAACAGTATTTTATATATATTTTATTTTCACATCTTATAACTTTTATGGAATCAAACTATTCAAGATAACAAACAACAAACAAGCAATGTACAAGCACTTAGTTCAATTTCATTTGATTATAATATCACATAGCAAACATTTAGAATTACTACTAGTCAATTTATCTGGTAGAATTCTTTTTTTAACTAACCATTTACAAAATCTTATTAGTTAAATTGGCATAGTAATATTAAATTTATACATTGCTACATGGACAATAAAAAAAAGTTAAACTGATTCCTTTATCAAAAATTAACGTATCATTATTTTGTTCCATGGCATATAATTAAATTTTAATCCTTTAATCACTAGTTTTCCTACAGATTAGAAATTGATCTTCGTGAATTAATGTAAAAAATCGTTATTTATTTATTCATTTCCTAACTACATATCAATAATAAAATTTTCCTAAATATATATCAACAATAAAATTTTTAAATTTTGATTATAAATTACACTTTATAAAGTAAAATAATTATTCATATTGATATAATTAATTCTGAAAATTAATGTTTAATAAATAAATTTTTATTCATCCATTACTACTAGTCAATTTGGCTAGTAGAATTGTTTTTTTAACTAACCATTTACAAAATGTTATTAGTTAAATTGGCATAGTAATACAGTACAGAACCTCTTATCTGTTAACCAGAAAACCGGGAACAGGGTGCGTACGCGTCCTGGAAAACCTTGAAAGTCCTTGAATTACATAATTTTTTTTCAAGGCCTTGAAAGTCCTGGAAATTTGGAATAATGTACAAAAATGTCTGGAAAGTCCTTGATTTTCTCATTTTTACTATTACTTTGCAACTTATCAACAGGAAAATTCACCTTTCTTCAAATTCCTACCTGCAGACATGTGATTTTTCCGTATTTTGATGGAATTTCGTAGTTTTGGTAATTTTGGAAATTAAAAATTTCGTTTCCGTAAATATTTATAATTTGGATTTTTTTTCACTATTTTTTTAACCCTGTGAACATTTTTGAAAGTAGCCTTCTTGCATTCCTGCGAAGTTTCGCAAATTACGAGTAAAATTTACACATTCGTTCCGTTTTTTGTGCTTTAAAGTGTCAATCCCGATTTTTTAAGTATTTCGAAATCCGGTTGCATCGTCTTCTGAAAAACGTCCTAGTTCTCGTTTAATATCGGATTCTTCCCCTTAGACATCAATAAATTTGAGCTTATCATTATTTTTAATCTTTCTTAAGTTTCAGCTTCTGTAAAGGACTTGCAGAAACGTCATTTTGCTACGCCCACTCTAAATGTCGCCGACAATCAAGGAATTTTTAGCCTTTAAGTTTCAGTGATACATCAGTTGATTATAATTGCTAAATATTAGAGCCTTATTAAAAATCTGTTTTTAAATATTTTTTTCAAAAATGTTTCCTTTAAAAATTTTTTTTTTTTTTTGCATGTAATTTAAAATGTGTTTAAATTTTACATCTTTAGCGATAGGGTTCCTCCCCCCCCCATTCAAGTACTCATTTTACATTGTTACAAAATAAATAAATAATATTTCTTTCTATTTTAATCCAATATATAAAAACATGTAAAAAAGTATTCACACCTAATTTTAAAGTTATTTCATTTCATTAAAATTTTTATAGTTATCAAGTATGAAATAGTTATTTCAGTTTAAGAAGTTATTGCTCAGAAACATGTTTATTTCTTTAAAAAATTCCATGTCACTTCCACCCTTTTTTTTTTTGGTTAGACGTAATGCCCCAATCATTTTTTTATATATTAAAGTAATGAGTTGACTTGCTTAGTATTTAATAATTTTATTGCATAGTAATTTATGCTTGTAATATAAGACTTTTTAATAAGCTTTTACACAGCGTTATGTCGTGATTTTCCAGTATTTTGTTTCTCAGTGAGGCACATGTCTGCCCTGACAAGCAATTAAGCTATAGCTCGTTTCATACACAGCCTATACAACACATAAATCTAATTAATGTGCGATATGATAAATTTTTATAGTATTGAATATGAAGTTATTTTATTACAGTTCGAGTTTTGTAAATTAAATAGTATTAAAGATTAAATAGTAATTAAGCTATGGCTTGTTTCATACACAGCCTATACAACACATAAATCTAATTAATGTGCGATATGATAAATTTTTATAGTATTGAATATGAAGTTATTTTATTACAGTTCGAGTTTTGTAAATTAAATAGTATTAAAGATTAAATAGTAATTAAGCTATGGCTTGTTTCATACACAGCCTATACAACACATAAATCTAATTAATGTGCGATATGATAAATTTTTATAGTATTGAATATGAAGTTATTTTATTACAGTTAGAGTTTTCTAAATTAAATAGTATTAAAGAAATCTTTCTGGCTTGTAATGTAACTTGTATTCAAAGTGGATAGATTTACTTGATTTTTGCTTGAAGAGTCCTGGAAAGCGCTTGATTTTTACTCAGAGAATAGTGTACGCACCCTGCGGGAATGTTTTCGTGAATTTTCCGCCAATTTTGGAAAGTTCGCGTTTTTTTGCCCATTTAGTAAAAATACGAATTTTTTTGAATGCCTTTGAAAATACGCATTTTTCCGTTACAAGTAACATATTCAGTGTTTATAAGTCGAACAATTTAGTCTAAAAAAGATGTTTTTTTTTTAGGGAAGGGAGGCGTCAACTTACAGATGAAAATTAGAAAAAAAAAATCTCCAACGATGCTTGAGAAAAATCAGACTTTTCTCTATTTTATTTCAATAATTAAACATGAAAGAAATAAGTAATTAGATTCTTATACATTTATTTAATTGTCTCGTCAGTATTCGAAGACGAATTGCAACAAAAGTCGGACTAACGAATGTTCAGAAAATTTCTAATACGGCAGATTCGCGAATTTTCCGCAATAGCTGATCGTATGAAAATTAAACCTCGTTTATTTTCGTTTTATATATTTTTTTATTTATTTAAATGCTACAATAAAGTAATAAGGATTTAAAATTGATAATAAGGCAACAAAAATTGCAACTATGAAAATGAATTCTTTATTAAAATCGAGTTAGCGAAAGCAAAGTCGTTTTACACAAGTATGAAATTTGCGCGTTTCTGCATGTAAACATGCTTACATTTCGTTTTCCTCCTTTTTGAAATCCTTTATTACTGTAAAAATGATCGATGACCAGATTTTACGAAATTAATAATTTGATAAACAAGATGTCCGATTCGGAAAGCATCCAAATGGTGCTACACCCGAACGATGAAAAAGAGCAAGATAGTGATGAAGACGAAAATAATGACATTTTGCCTGCTATGTCTAACGATCGTTGCTTTGAATTAACTAAAGAAATCATAGGAGGAATAGGACAAAATTCTTTTACAGACGAAATAACGCACATAATGGCTGTTCGAAGAATCCAGCAATCGAATTTTCGACCATTTCCCGATAAGCTATTGTTCTGAAACTTTACATATAGCTCGGAACCAGATGTCAATGTAATATTCTACCACTTTTATCATGATTTGATTAGTTTCTGAAGCATTTCCAATAATATAAAATTAAATATGGCGATTAGTTCCGAAAATTGCGACCAAAATTCAGTAGCGGAGTTGCGATCGTATTTTTTTACTACGATTTTTCGTAAGCTTTTTTTTTACAATTATTTTTGGCTTCATATATATTTTTAAAAACTTTATTATAATTATTCTTTTTTATCATTTGTATTAGCGGGCCCATTCAAAAGGCTCGGCGGGCCAGTTTTGGCCCGCGGGCCATAGTTTGTGCATCCCTGATCTAGTGTTTTTAAACTTATTTAATATATTTTCCATTTAGCAATTAGACAGTCTTAAATACCATTTACAAATTTAAATAAATAAAAAATCACGTAAACATCGTTACATATTGAAGATTTCAACCTATTTTAGTTTAAGAAAAAAAAAACTTTTTTTACCGTGCTTTTATTGCTCGGCAATCAATGAAAAGCTAAAGAAACGAAATATTTTTCCAATCATAAAGAATTCCATTATTTATTCACTCCCCATTATTGCAAACCCTTGTCAGCAGTAGACGCAAGTCTGAAGTTAGGAGTAACAAGCGCCACACCAATGTCTCGAAAGAAAGAACCAACACACAAAGGAGCGCCGAACCAACGATTTCATCAGCAAACACTGACAGCGCACGATGTCATCGGCAAAAGACTCGTCACGATGATCGCATCCGCATACGCCGACAGCTCATGCACATGTTTTACCCCAACTCAGGAAGAGCAAAGAACAAGTGCCTACGAAGTATCGAGTAGCATCGCCAATCACGATGTCAACATCAATCACGATGTCATCATCAATCACGATGTCATCGCCAACCACGATGTCATGCCACCAGCAGCTCCGTGCGAAAGCGATCCTTATGGCTTCGGTTAAAAGGTAGGGGTCAGGTGGAGAAAAGTCGCGATGTCATCGCCAACTGCGATTTATCGAAAGGTGCAGTAATATGAAATCGACTATCGCAATGTTTTTTTAATATCGACATTTTGGCGATATATCGCCCAGTCCTACTTAACACATTTTCGTTGTATTGCTTGTCAAA
The DNA here is from genome assembly GCA_038502835.1 of Octonoba sinensis. Classification (NCBI taxonomy): domain Eukaryota; kingdom Metazoa; phylum Arthropoda; class Arachnida; order Araneae; family Uloboridae; genus Octonoba; species Octonoba sinensis. Next base: position 72,895,536 of record CM076604.1, read on the forward strand.
AATCTGTAGTTTGACTGAGCCGATTTATTTATTTATTTAAGTAATGCAATAAACGATTTTAGAAAACCTCTGATTAAAATGGCTTGTGTTACAGCTACTGGAAACCAGGGACGTAACTCATTTTCTAACTGGGGCAAGACCAGGATTTAGCGCCCCTTATATACACAAAAAAGTATATGTATTTAAGTAAACACACACATTTCGTCAATGTAGCGCCCCTAAAATAATCTGGCGCCCCGTCTGCCACCCTCTAGTTACGTCTCTGCTAGAAACCAACAGTGAGCAAAAGTGACTTATTCCAGCTGCATTGCTTTTGTAAACAGGCTAATTAAATTGAAATATTTGAGACTTTAAATTTTAAGAAGCAAATTGCATGTACATGAGCTTACTTGCTGTCTTTTTTCTCACCAAAATACTTACATTTTATTTTCAGAGATTTGAATCAGTTCTTTATCCTTATTGTGTTATTTATGTCAATATTCCAATAAAATTTTATCACAGCCATTTTAAAATAACACAAAACAGTATTTTATATATATTTTATTTTCACATCTTATAACTTTTATGGAATCAAACTATTCAAGATAACAAACAACAAACAAGCAATGTACAAGCACTTAGTTCAATTTCATTTGATTATAATATCACATAGCAAACATTCATTTAAGATGGCTGTTAAATATTTCAAAGCAAATACATGTAAGTTGCATGAATTCTCAATTATGTATTCTTGTACAGTGAATGATGGGCATTCGAAGCTTTTCAATTAAACAGAAAGAATTCTGGGAAAATCTTCTTATAATAGTGCTGAAAAGAGTTGTAAATATATGATACACGTGAACTACGATACATTCAAGCTAGTTCAAAAGTTTGTTGCCAAATATACTAGAATAAACTAGACATGCATAATGTAGTAGAACTTGAAGTATCTGAAATAGGTCTCATTCAGGTACGCGAATAGTCAGATATTGGTTATAGTTGAGACCTATAAAGACCTAAAAAATAAATAAACAAATGAATGCTGAACTTGATGAAAAAGAATTGGAACTGCATCATGAATCAAAACAGGAAAATTATTGTAATTGAAGAGCTTTATAAACATAAAGGCCTAAAAGCTGTAACAGTTTCCGTGAGATTTTTATGTCGATTAGATGTGGTTCAAATTTCCATAATACTGAGCAATAATCAACTTTTTAAAATTCTTTTCTCAGCATAATTTTAGTGTTCTTTTAAGCACATTAAATTTTTTTTTTGTTCTATATGATAATTTGACATGAGATTTACTCCGAATAAATACCAAGTCAGCTCAATCAATAAATGGGATCCTAGTTTTGAAAACTTAATCTTGTGAACAAGGGTTTCCCCCTGCTTTCAAAGTCGAACCATCTAGTACTTTTAATTATTTACTGATTAACAGTAGGAAAAATGATAGTAGCATTCTGATACCATGGACACAATAATAAAGAAAATTATAAATATTACATTATCATTTTAGTTTCTTAGTCAAAATATTCAGTTACATAATCCCTCAACTGCGACTACTAACCGATTATTAAAAGGAAATGTTTTAAGTGGGAAAAAAATAAGAGGATTACGTCCATTATTATTGCATGCAATAACATTCAAAATATTTTTATAATTTCGAGTAAAGGGGTTTTTAATAGTTATTAATTAAAATTAAGGTCTTTGATACAGTTATTTGATCATAGTTAGAATTATTTAAGGAAGCAAGAATACTTTTTATTCAAACAATTAATGTTTTTCTTTTTTTCTTTTGGTCCATGAAAACAGGGTTTTTAAGAAAAGTTCGTAATAATAACTGTAGAATTAATTTATAAGTGACTCAGAGTCCCATTTTTTGCACACAATGCTTTTTCTCGAATCCCAAAACATACGTCTGAATTAATTAATTAGCTTACTTGATGTGTTTTAAAAACCTTCTTTGAAAAATATTTAACTAGTGCACATTTTGTTTCTTTCATTATTTATGACAACTTCTAACACTTAAATTCATGTTAATAGGTATTTATTGTTTGAAAGAACCTTTAGAATAATTGGTCCTTATTAGAGTAATTCTGCTGCTTGTAATTCAATAATCCTTCACTTGTAAGACATCTCTTTTATGTTTTGTAAGGGACCAATCAGTGTCACTGATTGAGAGCATGAGAGCTATACATCCCCCGAATTTTCCGGGAGAAGGGGTAATATTACAAAGAAGTTGTCCTGTCGTTATAAAACCTTGTATCCATAATTAAAAATTAGTCTGGTTGATTGCCCACGGCAATCAACCAGCGATCCTACACATTTAAGATTTTTTTTTTACAAAACATACACTAAGAAAGGAAAAAAGTAAGAAACGAAACAAAACGAAAAATAAAATATTTAAAGCAAACGCATTGTGTTTGTTTAGTTCAAGTTCCCACACAAAAAGGACGATTATAGTCCATTAGAACAGTTTTAAATATTAGATTTTTGTTTTTTGATGTGTAATCTTGAAAATAGAAATACAGTGATACCTCGAGATATGAGTTTAACTCGTTCCGTAACCTTGCTCGTTTGTCAATTTGCTCGTATCTCAAAGCAACTTTCCCCATTGAAATTAATTGAAATGCCATTATGTTCATCCGTGTTTTTGAATAAGAAAAATATATTTATAAATGACAAATATTGTATAAAAGCATAATAAAAGAGAATGTAAAGCAAAAAGGCGCAGTCAACTGGGTGGCCCGTGTGCAGCGTCGCAGCTGGCCGTTCCTCGTATCTCAAATAACTCGTATGTCGAGGTAGCACTGTAACTGAATAGTTCCGCGACAACTGAAATTCATGCCAGAGATTTATTAAACCGTAAAATAAAGGTTCTTAAGCTCCCTGTTGGATACTGATTTACTGCTTCTTAATATCCGAACATTTGATTATAGGGAAACATGATATGCCATGGAAAATCATAAGCTGAGTATGCTCGATTTCAACGAAATCTGAAGTGCAATTATTTTACAGGAAGTTAGATCTTATTATTTTAATTGTGTAACGGCCAATAAGAAATATCTCTTGTCTTAAAATGCAAATAACAAAGAAAATCAAATAAAGCATTTGAAAAAAAAGTGTTGAATTTGATGTGCCCATCAATCTAATAGTAGGTTAATGACATTAAATCAATTTTAAACGTGTTATTTATTTCATGCAACATTCTTGAAGCTATGCACCATCTTTCGAAAGTTCCGAGTCATACTGGTGCTCTAAAAAAATTGCGGTGTACTTTTTAGTGGTAGGCATAATCAAATGACCACAATAGATTCATTCGAGTATTCCATATCATTCCAGAACTAAATTATAATGTTTGGATTTCGAGTGATCGGTTTTTCGAGTGAATCAATCATTCGAACGATTTCATAATCATTAAGATTGATGAGGAATGAAGTGTTTCTTTCAAATGATTTCCTAATTATGTGACTCTTTTGCATGATTTTGTAATCGAATGAATGTGGTTACTGAGTGTTTTTAACGCTTTAATGCTTGTATTATGCAATTCGAACAAATCATTCTGTAATAGGTCATTCGATTATGAAATCGTACGAAAGACACACTCGATATCTGATATGATGCAGTGAGATGCAGATGGATGATGTAAGTGACAAAAGAAAAAAATTGAGTAAAATGCATGAAAAATTCGAATCATACGGAACCTTAATGTATTTTTTCCCCTCCAATTCACACTGGATAGCAACACCTATTAGGGCTGCAAACAGATGTGTGTTTTGCATATCATTTGCTCTAGCTATATCGAAATTTTCAGTTTTGTCACTTACACCCCTTTGCTTTTAAATGCCTCATAATTCGATTATTAGAATCACTCAATATCTGGTCAATAGAATTTTCAGATCTCACGATTATGCCCATCACTGGTAGTTCTGACACAGTGAGGTTGGCATGCAAGAATCACTCGAGCTTCTTCGCATCTGGCTGCTTGGATAGAGGGGTTGATGGGTGGTGATGCTGATCTTCAGGCGTGGGCTGCCTCTCCCGGAGGTCCTTGTTGGAGAGGGATTTTCTAAGTCCAGCTCTGCTGGACCCGATGCCCCAGAAGAAATACCCGCTTCCGAGAAGTAGGAACAATCTCATCAATATCTCGGATTGGACTCTGTCCCATTTATTGCTTTGATAAGCGAAACTCAAGATAGCTGAAATGAAAAATAGAAAATATTGTACAGATGAAGGCACACAGTTTAGATGATTAGTTTCTTTCCATTTTGTTATTTATTATTTCGACTACTTTTTCAGGGTAGCAATAGAACATTTTGATCATATTTTTCAAACTCAGTTTTCATTTAAACTGACATTTACCTGAAGTTGAATAACATATAAAAATGGATTATGTAATATTAAGGGAGCATTATTTTTAAATACATAATGAATTTTTTGTGCAATTATTATGGAATTATTTCACACTTCAGTCCTAGTTATGATTGAAATGATTTCATACAGCATAAAAAGTATAATGCAGATGGAGATATGCCATCGGTATGTGAGGAACTAGGTAAAACATGCTCATTCTGAACTAACTGCTATTTTTTTTCTTTCTCTTTGAGTTATGGCCTTCTTGCAGGGGGGGGGGGGGTGCAATATTAAATCTCTCTTTATGACAACCGGATCACCCAATCGTTGAATAGGTGGAGGAGAATAGCCTCTTGAATGGCTAGGGGCCGTTCATAAATGATGTCACGCTTTTTTCACATATATTTGACCCCCCCTCCCCCCTTCGTCACAATATGTCACTCTTCAGCGAACCCTCCCTTCCCCCTTTATCACATGTCACGCTATGTTGCATGATGCATGATGTCACACTTCTTGTTACCCCTCCCCTCCACTTGTCCCACTTTGCCACAATTTCACGAACATACCCCCCTCGAAGCGTGACATCATTTATGAATGATCCCTTATCTGAATTACCAGACGTTACTGCAATGAACGTTTTCATTTCTAGTGTTATCAATGATAACATGTTTTCGAGAAATCAGTCCATATTGATGGCATGACTAATTTGATACCAGAAGTGGAGAAATAAATTAATTACAAAACCCTAGATAAATTACTAAAACCTCTGCACCAAAGCATGCTTCAGTATAGAAACTAGACTTCACTAATGTGTAACATGCTTAAGGTGTGCAATTGAGAAATTGTACATAATTGTAATTCCTATATCACCTGATTGTGATCTGCTAAAAATTGTTTTTCATCAAAAATAGCCCATTATATGAAGGGCTTACTTGAATAGTGGGTCAGGTCTATGCTCAAGGGTCGAGTCAGTGGAAATTCAGGTCCATTTTCTGACCCTTCACAAAATTCCGAGCTACGAAATCTTACCTTTCGCACATTTATTTATTAAATAAGAGGAAAAAATTAAGAAAAATGTTTACTACTGTATGTTTAAATTTTGAACTCTCACAAAATTATTTGTTTTTCACAAAAATCTTTTTGAAATTCACAAAAACCGGACCCTGTTCAAATAAGTTGAATCGATCCTTGATGTTTGTTCATTTTGAAATGCAGAGACTTGAAGTCTAATCATTGCTGAATATTCTGTGTTAGAGTTACTTGAAATACGATCTTTGTTTGAAGCAGAAATAAGCTGGAGGTGCATGATAGAAATTGCACTTGTATGAAGATAAAAGAGAGGCTAACTCGACTTTTTTTTCGAAGTGGAGTTGGCTAACTATTCAAATGCTTTCATACAAGACATAACTTCTAAGAAGAAAAATAAGACTCGTACAACTTTCCTTGCCCTCTCTTGTATGTACAGTGAAACCTGTGTAAGTGAGCACTTGCGGTGTTGCACTTTATTGGCCAAATTAGACAGGTGGTCAACTTATAGAGGTAGAGGGTGAAGGGCTAATTCCGTTCCTGACAAAAGTGATCAACTTAGACAGGTGGTCAACTTTACAGGTTTTACTCTACTTTAAAAATATTGGATTTTTAATTCATACAGAATTATTTTATGACAATATTTCTGAAAAAATAGTTACTGAAAAAAAAAAAGTAAAAAACTTGTCTCTCACATGTACAATAAATGTACGTATGCAGGAAATGCCTGTTTAGTATTTAATTTAGCCGTTCGTTATAAGCAATGCACTTTTTAAAATAATTTTATTTATTTAATTCAGTAACACCTCACAAATCACGTTATCTTCTCTACCTTACTGTAATTTATGAAAAAGTTCAGTCTTTCGATGAAATGAACAAACATTTAACAAAAAATGAAAAACGCATTCTAAGCGTTTTCTTTTTTTTTTTTTTGCATATACACTGTTAAAAAACTCTTAATTTTCAGAGTGTTTTTTGACTGATTTTAACGGAAGATTTCCGTAGTGCTTCAATATACATGATTTTTCCTTTCAAAAACGGAAATATTATCACGTCCTGAAAATACGAGAACGGAATTTTCCCGTTTTACGGCTGCTGTATTTTCACAACCTGATTTGGACTTACGGAGAAAAAAGAAATGGAACTTCTGTCAAATCTCGGAAAAATATTATCAGAAACGGAACATTTCCGGCAACTCTGCTGCCGTACTTTTTCCGTTATTTTCAGGAGATTTTTTTTACAGTGTAGAAATTAAGTGTACGCTCACGTTAAGAATATTTTGCAGTGAAGATAAACAGCCCAATAATAGGAATAAAAATATATTCTACACGCTTTTTCTTAGTTGAAGTTATAATTTGTTTTAGAGCTATGAAGTTAAAACTTCAACCTTACATGAAGTTAAGAAACGGAATCCAAGCGTATATGACTTCATAACTTGGAGACAAATAACGATACATCGCCAGATTGGCCATAAAATTTGGCCTAAAAAACAGATGCCAACTTTGGTGTCAGTTTTGCCAAGTTCCCATTGAACCCAATGTCAGTATTTCTATAGTCAATATCCCTAAAATTGTCTGTTGCATCGATTTTCGATTCGCTACAAATCAGGAGGTTTAGATATTCAAAATGATGTTCATCTCCTCTATGCTCCTTTATTCAATTGATAGGCTGTTTTTTTCCTCAGTAGTGGTATATTAAATATTTTTTGCATTTATTTTAGTTTCAAAAAGAAAATTCATATAGGATATTAAAATTAACTTGATTTTAACCCTCCACTAGCTGATGAATTCAACCACTTACCACAAAGCTGAGCAAGCTCAGTCACGACTATTGCTGACATGAGGCCTCTCGCTAAAGATTTATCTGTTGTCCCAAAGAAGCTCCAAAGAAGAAAAGCAAAACCTAAGTCAAAAAAAAAAAGAGCTTTTGTTTACATTTTAGTAATGTCTAATGGAATCAATGCTTACAAACATTAGTAAAGTTGACCATTTAGAATCTAAAAGTAAGTATAAAAATCCAAAATCAAAGAAGGGTAGGGTCTGGTGGAATAAAGTGGTCACAAAATCCACGTTTTTAAACTTCGGTAGCTAATTTATAACAAAAATTCTTCAAAACCTTCAGATTTTTCAATTTATATTTTATTTTGCATTGCATTATTAAAGAACACATTGCATCAACTTTTGAGCAGAAAAAAGTTAAGTAAGCCTCATTTTTATGAGGCTTTCTTTCAGAATGTACTTATGCATGAGGTGGGTTAAAGTGAGTAAGTACATGGGGTAGAGTGGTCATTGTTGAAAAAAGACAAAAACGTATTATCAATAACTGAAATTCTTAAAATACTCTACAAGGGTTCCTCTTCGAAAGAAAACAATATTATTTAATAAAATCAAATTTATTAATGCTCTCTATAGTCAAAGTGTGGCCTCATCTTCCTGACGTAAGATAAACAGTCTATTCGGCTGCTGCATAGATTCAGGGTTTGCGCTAGGCCGCGCGATAGCGCGGTTCCCGCAATATTTTTTGAAATCCCACTCAAAAAAAATTTTTTTTTGGGCTTAAACTTTAAAAATCTTACTTAAAATTTTGGTCAAGGAGGAAAATCCCATCTTGTATTTTTCCCCAGTGTAAACCCTGTTAGGTAGTCTTAAAACGAAGGTATGTACCAATTTATCTTCCATCAGCATATGCAGTGCAGTTGCTTTACGGATTATATCCAGAGTATTTCTTTTCCTTTTTATGCCTACCCAAGGTATTCTATACATTGATTTCTTTGGGTCAACAAAGGCTTTGGCGTCTTCTATCGAAACATCTGAATTTAGATAACCTAAAAACCTTGAACCCACGCAATCTGGCCGGTGAGGGCTAGGCTGCTCACGAGAGTTGGAAATGAACTATGCCAACAATATATAAGGCATTCCCTGACTATTTTTAAGCTGGTAGTCACAGATCTCAAGTGTTTAGTTTTACGTAACTTAACAGATATTTCTCTGAAAAATCAATATTGAGGAACTTATTAAGAAACTTGATTATTTGATTTGAAATAAGTTCTTCGTAAGTTTACAGAAACACTCAATTTCATTTCTGCGTTTTTACTGAGCAGTAAAAACACAGTGCAGCTAGTTTTCAACAACCATGGTAGAGAATTTGTTTAAAACTTTTTCTACACAGGCCGTCATTGATCTCTGGAAGATGATAAAAACGGATAAGGTGCTTCAGGTTTTCTTACTGTAGAAAACCTGGTTTTACAGCATGAATCCGTTTCATAGCAGAATTCGAGTTAGACATATCATTTCTAAAGCCTTATATCTAAAACATGTATAACTATTTCTTTTATATTCTTCATACATTTGAAAACGATAATGTATGTAACTTTAATTTTGCATATTTTATAAAAGATTAATTTATTTATGCTTTGTGAGCAAATTTCTGCGCATCTTAAGGAAAACTTAATAGGCTATCTGTAAATATCATGTTTTCTTACTAATTTCCAGATATTCAAAATGCGCATCAACATAACATTGCAAGTGATAAAGGAAATTATATTTTTCTACAGAAAATTTACTACTTTAATAAAAACAGTGTGAAAAATTCGACTTTTGTTTAAGAGTATAGAGAAAATACCTAATAAAACTGATCCATAAAAAGTAGTAGTCATTTGTAGGGAATTTGCCAGTTTTTCGTTTTGCGAGGAACTGTCTGATTTGGCAATAGGAGTAAAAACATTCTGTAAAAGAAACAAAGATAAAAATTCATACATTTTATTCGTTGGTATGATTTTATTTATTGCTACAAAAAAAAAAAAAAAGGTTTGGTTGTGTTGTGATATATTCTACACCAAAAAATGTTTAGAAGATATCAGAAGTTCTGCTGCTCAATTTATCTTTATCTGGGCAATCTGAACACTCTACACGAAAGAAATGAGCTGACATATTACATAGTGCTGCACAAAAATTTTAACATGAAGTGAGTTTAAATAATGTCAGGAAAATACAGAGGGAGCCAAAAAATGCATACACTAATTGACAGTGAAAATACTCAGAACAGAATGACATGCAGCTATGAGTCTTGCTTGGTATTGTAGTTCAATGGTTAGTCAACAGATTGCGCGTCATGTGTAACCTGCATTCAAGCATTGGCAGGTGCCAGTTCATTACTAATCATGACGGAAGTGAGATTGTCGTTCGAGCAACGCAAGGCGGTATTGAAGTAATACTGGAAGTACGAAAACGTGGCAGAAGTGCAAAGGCAATGGCGGAACGTGTACGGACCTAATCCCCCTACACGCCTAACAGTCGTTCGTATTCGCGATAAATTCGAAAACGATGTTCATGATGTGCATAGGAAGAGATCTGGGTGACCTTGCACAGCAACAAGTCCGGCTGCCAGCGTAACGGTGTTACAGAGCATTGTCTTGTTACAGAACAAACAACATCTTGTTACAGAACATTAAAATTTAAAAATTATGTTGAAAATAAAAATATTCACTGTCAAGTAGTGTATGCATTTTCTGTATTGTCTAAAACATTATGCATCGATCACCCATATATTGTGGTAGCGTTTATTCTTTATGTATCCAAAAAAAAAAAAAAAAAGTACGCTTCCCATACTATATAATGGTAATATTTTCAAAAAGATACTCAATCGGTTTTCGCAAAAGCTAAGACAAATTCCCACTTTTTAAATATTAAAATTATTTAAAATTTAGTTCAAAGTCCATTTTTTATACTACGAGTTTCCATAGAGAAAATTCCCGTTTTCATCACTTCCGTCTCAAGATGGAAGTAAGAACTCGTAATGGTAGCTCTAAGACCTTTTACAAATGAACATCATTGTAAGTTTATTCTACAATTTGATTATTCTCTAAAATACCTTACATATACACTCACGGACATTGAAAATAGCGCACCAAGAAGGAATCATCGGATTCAAATGAAATTTATTTCAGTGAATGATAAAGATGAAAGATACACTTGATCAAAAAAACTAGACAATTACAAAGCCAGCTATGTTCAATAGCGCGTCGGACCGCCTCGGGCTGCGATACATGCCGCAATACGGTCCGGAATTGAATCGAAAAGACATATGATGTTGTCCTAAGGCAGTCGTGCTCACAAATCTTGAACAACTCTGTCCAAATCATGCAAGGAGTGGCACGACGGCAACTGGCGTTTCAGCTGGTCCCATACATGCTCAATAAGGGAGATGTCTGGAGAGCGAGCAGGTCATAGAAAGGTCTGAACACATCGTAAGAAGTCCTGTCAATCCGAGCCGTGTGCGGACGAGCGTTATCCTGCTGGTAAATTGCACCTGAGGCCGTAGGATTTCATCCACATACCGCAGAGCTGTTAATGTACCACGTACCACCACCAGAGTGGAGCGGCTATCGTAGGCTACGGCCCCCTAGACCATGACACATGCAGTGCGGGAACTGTGTCGCTGAATAGTGAGGGTGGGATTGCATCGTTCCCCAGGACGTCTCCACACACGTACACGGTGATCATCTGTCCCCAAAACGAAGTGACATTCATCACTAAACATCACACGTATCCAATATGTGGCGTTCCACGTTGCTCTCGCTTGACACCACTGTAGTCGGAGCCGCCGATGCGACGATGTTGATGGCAGTACATGTAACGGGCGCTGGGATTGCAGATTCGCTTCCCTGAGGCATCTAGAAATTGTTCGTGGACGAACAGGAACCCCGCATCTAGAAATTGTTCGTAGACGAACAGGAACCCCTACATCTACTTGTACAGTGGAACAGGTCACTGTGGGATCCATGAGTGCGTGGCGCACGATCCTTTGATCGTCTTGAGCCGTCGCCGCCCTATTCGCTCCAGACCCGGTACTGGGTGCCTTCACATGTCCACTGCTCCCAACACCTTCTGATAGCACACTCAGAATGATCAACCTGGCCTCCTGGCGAAAAACACGGCGCATTGACCACGCTGCAGTCTTCAGGCCAATGATGAGACCCCTCTCAAACTCACTTAATTGTAAAAAATGTCTTCTTCGATGTCTACTTGGCGTTCTATACAATTTGGCACACCTTATAGCGTCGATTCGTGGTCGTCACGTTTATGAATCTTCCACAATAAACCGGTTTATATAGGCCGCGTTTCTTGTTTGCAACGCCAGTGCAGCGTGCGTGGACGCGCGCATTCGCACTAAACTTACATCATTTGCATACCGGCCGTCACTCTACTAATTTGCATAGTTTCGAGGTTGTAGCTCGCTTCCTTCTTGGTGCGCTATTTTCAATGTCCGTGAGTGTATATAAAATGATCATTACTTTAATTAACCCAACAAAAATATCGATTATATCATTAGTAACAAAGCATCTTGAAATACAGGGTGAGTCACAGGAGACGGATGCTTTTGGAAGTTGGAACGCACCGTACTCAACTTGTAGAGAGAGTAGGAAGGTGGCCTTCAATTCCCCTTTTGAGTTGCTATTCAGTATCTATCATGCCGTTGTGGTCTCAACAACGCATTGCTTATGACATGTGCATGAAAAATGGCGAGTCAGAAGATGGCGAGATCCACAATCGTTCGTGTTCCGGAGTTTTTCTTATCAGGACCTGGTGCAGCGAATCTCAACCTGTGGGGCGCGCCCCCTTTGGGGGGGGGGGGGCGCAAGACTGTCCAAGAGAAAATATTATTTAAAAAAATTGATTAACTGACTGAAAGGGAAGAACACATTCACATAGAAAACAAAATACATTTCGACATATTTATTAACATCTTAAAGTAAAACAACTTATTTAATCAAAACATACTAAAATGAAAAGAAATTAAATTAAAAACATATTAAATTGTTATTAGTGACTTCCTCGGGCCTGTCTTGCAAAGCAAAGTTTTTCGAAGGGAGGCTTAATATTAGAAATAGCCACTCTCAGTTCTGTTTCTATATTTAGCCGAGATGTATAGTTTGTCTTCAAAAAGGCAACAGCAGAAAATCTAGTTTCATAAAAGTAGGGGGTTGAAATGGTAATAGAATGCGAAATGTCCTTGTTTTTAGTGCAGAAAAATTATCCTCTACTAATGCCTAAAATTCAAATAGTGATTTATTACTAAATTAATTTTATTACTAAATTACTCGCTTTTACTCTTGTTCTAGAAGTTGGTTAAAAATAATCCAGAAACAAAATCCAAAGTACTCAATATACATTTTATTGTAAGTGGGGGGGGGGGGGGGGAGGGGGAAGGGGCGCAATGAAAATTATGATTGAAAAGTGGGTCGCGAATACTGAAAGGTTGAGAAACGCTGGCCTGGTGGTTTCCATTTCATCAAGGAACCAGTCGTTTGCAGTACATTAACCCACCTAAGAGTGGTATTGTGGATGTGGACATCACTACATCGATTTTTGCCTTCGTTGGGTAAATTTCAGAGACTTTGGCCTGGTTATCACTGAATCACCATTTTTCACGTACGTGTCATAAGCAATTACGCAGTGTCCATGAGTTTGCAGGTACATGATAGGTACTAAATTGCGACTCAGAAGAATTTGAATGCCGTTATAGAAATATTCGTTTCCCGTGACTTACCCTGCATGCTAAGCAGAGTCATTATTTGTCAAAATGAACTTACTGTCAATCCGGTTGCGGTGAAAAATACAGCCATGCTGAGGTGCCACAGCCAGTAACATCGTGGAAACTTTACAAATAAATGCTCATTGTGCCCCAGAACTTGACTAATCTATTAGAAGAAAAGAAAAAAAAGATGCAAAGTTACTAGAAATAAGCAGGAAAGCTCTCAAAATGACCTTTGTAAATGTCTTGCACATGAGCTGCAAAGAACAAATGTAAGGGAAAGGAGGGTAAGAGTACGCAGGTCGGTTAAGAGTACGCAGGGACTTTTTTCCCTGTTGGCAACACTGCAGGCAGAAGCGAGTATAATCAACTCAACACGTTTGTTTTCAGCTGGCTCAAGAGACCGCCATTGTTATTTTCATCCTTGCTGTCGTTTATTTATCAGGTAAAATATGATTTCTGCATGTTGGCATGTAATTTTTCTGTGACGAAATGTTAATTTTTTTGTCAATAAAGGATTGATGTTTGCTTTTTAAGTAGATATCATTATGAGTTTTGTTCCCTCCCGAACATCGTGGGCATGTCAGAATTTTAGTATCGTGAATGCTACAATCATCTATGGACGACTTTGGGAAGCAATACATCGGCGGGTAAGAGTACACACATATCAAATTATGCGTACTCTTAGGGGCGTTACTTTCAGGGGTTTTTAAAAAAGCATATAGCGGTACAGCCAAGGTTCAACTAGCAGAAAAAGCTTTCTGCGTTACAAATATTGAATCATACAACCCTGACATTATAAGTGAAGATTGCTATTCTCCTTCACTAATAACTTTAGCACCTTCGGATAACGATTGTGCAGTTGCAGTTGCACCTAAAGAGAATGAAGTCCCACCTTCCACTTCTCAGATACATGTCAGTATCCAGTCAATCGTGGCACTTCCTAGACATGAACAACGAGGAACTAAAAGGGAAAAAACTTCTCAAAAATCTGGGATCATGACTTCGTCTCCGTTCAAAAATTTGTTAAAGGAAAAGAGAGAGAGAAAGAGAGAATTAGAAGAAGCAAAGGCTAATCGAGCTGCTATGAAAAGTAAAAATGGGGAAAAGTAAAAACTGAAAAAGGACGCGAAAGCAAAGAAAAAACTTGTTCTGCATTGTATCGACAACCCAGTTCCTTCAACAAGTTCAGCAAACAATGAGGCGACAATATGCCCAGGCTGCGAACAATCATATGATGAAGATTGGATCCAGTGTGGATTATGTAAGGAGTGGTGGCATGATGAATGTTCCAATTACGAAGGCACTGGAGCATTTGTATGTGACTACTGCTAAAGTTTCTGAATGCGTACTCTTACCCTCCCTGGGTGCGTACTCTTATCCGCCAAGTCAGGTAAGAGTACGCATTTGCAATATTTGTTTCCGCTTGCTTTCTTGCCTATATTTTTTTAAGATAAAACTTTCATTTTGTGTACCTAAGTTTCTAAGCTAATCAACTATGATTCAGTCAATTTTCAAGGCTCTCACTTTTCAACTCTCATTTTTATAACGAACAATCCACTAGATGCGTACTCTTACCCTCCTTTCCCTTAAAATAAAGCATGGAAGTTTTAAAAGATCTGAAGAATAGAAAGTAAAAAATCATTAGGATTAACTAGGCTGGTCTTTAGACTACATAGTTAAGCACGAAAAACTATTTTCGCAACTCTTCGAACTCTTGAATATCTGATCAGTTGAAATTTGATCGGATTGCATTTTTGCGTTCCAGTTTTTAGTTTCTTAAATTGACCAAGTTAAAAGGAACTAAAAAATGGAAGATAAAAACGCCCAATCTCTAAAGCAGTGGTCGGAAAACTTTAAAAGCTGAAGAGCCGATTTCATCGCTAAAGGCGTCGGAAAATTCTTTCATAAGAGCCATAACTATAGTTTCAGGAACACTTTTGATATACTTTATTGAAAACTCAATACGCCACCATATATAGTTTGATGCAAATAATGTATTCATACATTCTGTAGAGCCACATTCAAGTAGACAAAAAGCAACAGTTTGCAGACCTCTGATCTAGAGGATTTACACCTTAAAAGGGAAACGGAACCGCAACCACTATGATATGATCGGAAGGAGTTCTATATCAATCAATATCATCTATGTCCTAACTTGTGCCGGAACCTTCTGCTCTACCGTCTGTCACTGGAAAACTTTGTTCCAGTCGACTCTCTGATTGTGATACATAGTTGAAAATATTTATGAAACATTGAGAAATCAAATCTCCCGTTCTAACTTAGGGACTTTCTTTTGTGTGTCAGTTTTCTACAATAACAACTATAATAATAATTCTAAAAAATAAAGATAGAAAGCAATATATAGCTCTACCGGCAAAAAAAAAAAAAAAAAAAAAAAAAAAAAAAAAAAAAAAACTTATGCTTGGCAAAGTGCCAAGAAGAATCCATGAATCCATTCGCGTTCAAGGGAGATACTGCTGGTATAAGGAATGTGCCGTATTCTGTTTTCGTTTTAGCTCGTTTTGTTTCTTTCATTTCTTCCGAATGGATTTTATAGGCCAGATTATAAATTTGGTTGCTTCAACAAACAGAGAAGCAAGCATTCTGATTCGTGTGCTAATAAACTCATCTACTTAACGAACTTCCGTAAAACTCGAATGGATCTGTCCTGTTCTGCCATGCGCAGAAGCGAGATAGTGTCAAAACTTCGTGGTCGTACTATACCTTTGATCGATGAACATCTCCATTATCTGTTTCTCCAACTCCCAAAATTTTTCTTGTCTTCAGTCGGCTTTGGAGATCGCCACTACTGTGCTTCCTGAAAAAGCAAAAATGAATAAATAATCAAACTATTAAACTTTTGACTGCTGTGGATCCATACTAAATTTAATTCCCTTTTCACATATTTCTGCTATTATACATTAATTAATAGACATATTTGCGTCATATTTTACGGGAAAAATCTTTGAATATATTCACACCAATAATTCGATGCAAAACAATTTTCCAAATTATTTTTACTCTATGAGAGCTAGAATTATTTTTCCCAGTTGAAGAGTTTTAAAGTTTTTTTTTTATTGTACGAAAAAAAAAAAAAAAAAAAAAGACGAAAAAAATGAAATTTTCGGCATTGAGAATTGTAGACCTAAGTGTTATAATACAAATTGAGGTGCGTATTTTATTTTTGTATCTGTATCCATTTAATAACTTTCAGTTTTTAAATCTTTTTTTTCTTTGTATGATTCCAAAGAAACAGGAAAACTTTCCATTCTGATAAACGTCGTTGGTTACTTTTAACAAATATGAAGAATGAGTACGAAAATGTATTAAAAATGCACGTGCTCATTTTCCGAATGTCAAATGCAGAAACGCATTCACCCCTAAAATGATAAACGGAAAAGAGAATGTAAAGATTTAAGACTTCTTTCTATTTTCGGAAGTAGCAATAAAATGTTTTTTGAAGACAAGTGAAACCTTTCAGCTATTTTTAAAAGTAATGTGCTAAGTCGTGGAATTCAAGAAAATGGCGCTGAAAACATAAAGTTTAGAAGTAGGGAAATACGTTCGTTTAAATTTAAGATGAAAAGAACTTTTCAAGTGAGAACTTCTTTCGTATACGAAAACTGTAACTGTACTTCCGAGAATATAAAGACAGTTGGATGTCTGAAAAAAGGACTGAAAGAAGATATTGAATCGCTCCTTTTTTAGTAGTGGTTTAATACGAATATAGATTTTACTCCGTCTTTTCTTAAAAGAAACGGTACTTTTATGAAAGCAAAGTAAAACTTTGAATGTCCTAACCAACGACTAAAAGGTGTTAAAGGGCTTTAGTTCACACACGCTCAAACAGTTCAGTTTTGATTAATTAAAGTAAGCCATTTTAAAATTAGTACATTTTTAAAGTACAGAATTTTTACACACTCTGCATGCGAATAAAATGCAACGAAGAGGAAAAATGATACAGAAGTTGTTTTACTGAAAAATGTAATGCTTTACTCATCATTATTAAAATAAATAAATAAATGAATAAAATGAAATTTTGGATTTTTTTTTTCGTTTTTTAAAACATATGCAGCGACTGACTATGTCAACGCGGGCAATAAAGAACTTTCCCTAGTGCGCCAGTTGGCGAGAAAACTGTAACTGTATGGACTGTCTCAAAAAGTTCTCCACATGTGATTCTCAACAGTCACTCTGTAGTCTATGCTGTACTTGCGTGCACGCGGTTCGGTCTGATAATATTATACAGACATGTATTTCTTATTATTATTTTCGTAATTAAATCTTGTTATGTTTTCCCATTAAGGCTGTTAATTAACTAATCTATTCGCATTTAATGATTAACTAATTATCAATTTTTAGTTAAAATGTTAATTTTATTGCACGTGGTAACAAGCGTGCTAAACTGGTGACCCGGCAAATCTTATTTAATCGTGAATATTTCAAAACGCCCAGCCTTAATTATTCAAAAATATGCTTCTCTCATCCTTAATAACTCTTTCTTTTCTATTCGTTTCCAAAATTTGAATCGATTATCAAGATGAATTCTGCACTTGCTCTACACTTGGATTAACCATCTAACGAGGTATGTGTTCGAAGTTTTCTTCGTGATTGGTCTTATTTTTAATACTTTGCTTTCTTCTCAAAATTGTCTGCCCTTTAGTTGAGGTTTTTGCCATATTTTAAAAATATTCCTAGTTAAAAGTGTGGTATATTTCTCCATCATTTAGTTTTTATTATGAATGAAAGCCAGGAAGTAGATAGCGGCAATACGCCGACTCAGGCATCCCATATCTCAGTCAAAATTCCTCCCTTATGGAAAACTAATATCCAGTTACGGTTTGTTCAGGTTGAAAGTAATTTTGCTCTCGCGAGAATCACAAACGATGAAACTAAATATAACCACCACGTTTCTTCTATCGACCCTGACACTTTAACTGCTGTCTCAGATATTTTGCTTACCCCACCAGCGGCAGATAAATACACTGCATTAAAAACCAGACTTTTGGCTGAATTCTCGTCATCTGAGAACGAACAAATTCGTCGGTTAATTTCAGAGTTACATTTGGGTAATGATAAGCCGTCACATTTGTTGCGGAAAATGCGTGCGTTAGGAGGGGCATCTGTTAAGGATAATTTTCTCCTTAAGATGATTTTCTCCATAAAGTTTTTCTCAAAACTTTATGGCTCCAAAGAAATGCAAGCTATTTTATCCATTAGCACTGAATCTTTAGACAACTTAGCCAAAATGGCTGATAAAATTGCAGAGGTCCGTACTACGTCAATGGACGCTAGCGTTTTCGCCGTTGGACAGGCTGCCGCGGCTACTAGCAATAACATTCAGCGCGGCTCTCCATTGGATGACTTTCGCGCGCTTCGAAACGAAGTCGCCGCTTTACGTAAACAAGTCGAACGGCTTTCCCGCGATAGGAGTAGGAAACCCTCACGGAACTTCGCCAAACAGGAACATTTTCGCGGGCGCTCTTACGATCGTAATAAGGATTCCTCCCGCGAACGTCATAAAAACTTATTATCACGCTCGATTCGGCAAAAACGCAACAAAATGCCGATCACCCTGTTCTTATTCCGCCAGTGCCGATCAGGAAAACTCACAGTAGCGGCTGTCGACCGAAATATGTCGGCGGCAGTCGCGAAATCATGTCGTTTATATGTTTATGATAGCAAATCCCATCTCAGATTTTTGATTGATTCTGGGTCGGATGTCTCTTGTGTCTCAAT
The DNA here is from genome assembly GCA_038502835.1 of Octonoba sinensis. Taxonomy (NCBI): domain Eukaryota; kingdom Metazoa; phylum Arthropoda; class Arachnida; order Araneae; family Uloboridae; genus Octonoba; species Octonoba sinensis. The sequence goes on from CM076604.1 coordinate 72,914,169, forward strand.
TAACAGAAAGTTAAAACATTTCAAGCCAGATTCGCTACAATTATTCGCGGCTAATAATTCAAAAGTTCACACTTATGGAACCAAACTAATGAATGTAAATTTAGGTTTAAGACGAAATTTTACTTGGAAATTTGTTATTGCTGACATTCCTGTTCCTATGATAGGAGCAGAATTTTTGCAACATTTTGATCTTTTAATAGACCTTAAACGCCGCAAACTTATAGATAATATTACTAAACTTAGCAAATCCGGACTTATTCCAAAATCTACAGAGTATTTTTCTCTAAAACTCATTTCTGAAGACTATTTATATCACCAAATTTTAGCAGAATTCCCAGAATTGACGAAATTATCATCTGGGGCAAAATCAGTGAAACATAACACGGTGCATCATATTGAAACAACTGGCCCACCAATTTATAGTAAACCCAGAAGGCTCCACCTAGAGCTGTATGAGGAAGTCAAAAAAGAGTTCCAATTTATGATGGACCAGGGTATTTGCCGGCCCTCTAAATCTCCGTGGTCATCGCCTCTTCACGTTGTTTCGAAAAGTTCTGGTAGCATTCGCCCTGTTGGGGATTATAGACGGTTAAATGCATGTACTGTACCGGATCGTTATCCCATACCCCACATACAGGATTTTTCCAATGCACTTTATGGTAAGAAAATTTTTTCTAAACTGGACATAGTCCGGGCATATTTTCCTATACCTGTGCATCCTGATCAATATACAGAAAACCGCAGTCTGCACTCCATTTGGATTGTTCGAATTCCCCTATTTAAGTTTTGGATTATGCGGAGCAGCACAAACTTTTCAACGTTTTATGAACGAAATACTTGGTGATCTCAAATTTTCTTATGTTTATTTAGATGATATTTTAATATTTAGTACTACTGAGGAAAAGCATAAAGCTCATTTGCGAATTGTATTTGAGCGATTGAATGCATACGGTCTAAACATAAATGTCTCAAAATGTATATTTGGCGTACCTGAAATTCCTTTCTTGGGTCATTTAATTACAAGCAGTGGCACAAAACCTTTACCCAATAAAGTTGAACCAATTTTAAATTATCCACGTCCTGAAACTGTCAAAGATCTTCAGCGATTTTTAGGATTTTTGAATTTTTTTTGCAGATTTTTACCGAACATTGCGAAGCATCAGGTTTATTTAACGTCATATTTGAAAGGTGCAAAAAAGAACGATAAGACCAAACTCGACTGGTCCGACAGGGCGGAAGAAGAGTTCCAAAATTGCAAACAGTTAATTGCGAATGCAGTCTTATTGGCACATCCAAAACCCGACGCAAAACTAATTTTACAAGTTGACGCATCTGATTTTGCAATTGGGGGAACATTATCACAGGTAGTAGATGAACAATTGCAGCCTCTGGCTTTCTTCTCCCGAAAACTTTCCGAACCAGAAAGGCACTATAGCGCATACGACAGAGAATTATTAGCCGCATATGCTGCTATCAAACATTTTAGGCATATGCTTGAAGCCAGAGATTTTTCCTTGTTCACCGATCACAAGCCGCTCACTTATGCTTTCAGACAACGTTCAGATAAATCTACCCCAAGACAATCCCGACAATTAGACTTTATTTCCCAATTTACCACTGCGATTTTTCATATAAAAGGGTCTGAAAATATTATGGCAGATACCCTCTCGCGTATAAATGCAATTACCATGCCTAATCCTATTGATTATAGCGAAATTGCTCAAGCGCAACAAACCGATTCAGAACTACAAACTTTAATTAAAAATTCCGAGAGTTTGGAATTTAAAAAAATTACTTTTCCAAATTGTGAAATTCCTCTATATTGTGACCTATCAACAGGTACAGCTCGGCCCTATATTCCTGAAGCGTTTCGTAAAAAAGTTTTTGTGGCTTTGCATAACTTAGCTCATCCTAGTATCCGAAGTACTTCAAAATTACTCAGATCCAAATTTGTATGGCCATCCATTCGCAAAGATAGCACAACTTGGGCAGGGCATTGTATCCCTTGCCAGAAGTCTAAGATAACCCGCCACACAAAAACACCTATAGGGCGATTTTCAGACCAATCACAAAGATTCGACCATGTACATCTGGATCTCGTCGGTCCTCTTCCACCATCTCAGGGTAATAATTATTGTTTAACAATGATCGACCGCTATACACGTTGGCCAGAAGTTGTTCCCATACCAGACATAACGGCACAGACAGTGGAAAATTTTTTTTCACTCATTGGATTGCCCGATTTGGCTGTCCATCCCATATCACAACTGACCAAGGTAGGCAGTTCGAGAGTTCACTTTTTACGGTCCTCTCCCAGCTCCTTGGTATCAAGCGCATCCGGACATCTCCATACCATCTTACCTTAATCGAACAAGTTCACCGCCCCTTAAAGGCAGCTCTCAAAGCCTACGACACAGACCAGTGGTCCGCAGTCCTACCCACACTACTCCTTGGATTCCGGTCTGTCCTGAAGGAAGATATTGGAGCACCGACAGCCGAGTTGGTCTATGGGAAGACATTACGTTTACCAGGCGAGTTCTTTAACCCATCACCTACTGACGTTTCACCCAAAGAACTAGTGGCGGACCTGAAAAGGCACTTTGAATTAGTAAGACCAGTTCCGACTTCCTGTCATGGCTACAGAAAAGTTTTCATGCACCCCCAGTTGAGAGTGTGTTCCCATGTGTTTGTTCGACATGATGGAATTCGAACTCCCCTCCAAGCGCCTTACGACGGACCATATCGAGTCCTGACAAGAGGAGAAAAGACCTTCGATGTTAACGTTAAGTTTGTTTTTTACCAAAAACAAACCATCTCGCTAGACAGACTGAAACCAGCTTTTATACCGATGGACGCAAATTTTACTCCAGTAAAGCAGACAACTCTGGACGGACAAACTCGCCCAGTTGTACCAACTGCTTCAGATACTAATGTACAGTCCGACTCGACCACACCTGGAGTAGCTGGCCAAACCATTCCAGCAACTCCCGTTCCATCGAGTAGGACAACCCGTACAGGACGGCGTGTAATTCCGCCCCGTAGATATGTCCATTTTGAATGACACTGCGGGGGGAGTGTGCAGCGACTGACTATGCCAACGCGGGCAATAAAGAACTTTCCCTAGTGGGCCAGTTGGCGAGAAAACTGTAACTGTATGGACTGTCTCAAAAAGCTCTCCACATGTGATTCTCAACAGTCACTCTGTAGTCTGTGCTGTGCTTGCGCGCACGCGGTTCGGTCTGATAATATTATACAGACATGTATTTCTTATTATTATTTTCGTAGTTAAATTTTGTTATGTTTTCCCATTAAGGCTGTTAATTAACTAATCTATTCGCATTTAATGATTAACTAATTATCAATTTTTAGTTAAAATGCTAATTTTATTGCACGTGCTAACAAGCGTGCTAAACATATGCTATATTACTTTGCAACAGCATTGCTAGCAACAGTAGTCAGAACCTTGTTATCAATAGTGAGTCTGAAGAGGAGGGGGTGGATGTATGGGACTGCAGCAGCACCCAGAATTAAAACAGAATTTCGAATTTTTTTTAAAAAGTCACTGCACAGTTGTTTCTATTATTTTGATGCTATGTTGTTGTAAGCATTTGATAATAAACAGAATTTAGCATTATTTTCTATGTGTGCATGGTCATCGTCAAGTTTGTGAAATGTCACTCAAAATTTTTTTTAGTTCGCTTAAGTACTTGATACATAAATTTAAGATAATGGAGAAACATGCTGTGTATTCTGTCAAGAGTTGCACAAAAGCAAAATCTATGGAAATGGAACAAAATTTAAATCACCGTCAGTGCAAGGAAAAAAAGAAGAAAAAAAAAATTATGATATGATATGAAGCAAGGAATTCGTCCAGAACTAAGGGCACTTTCCCATATACCACCAACGACTTTGTAACATCAAACTCCTCTTTTTAACATTTGAAAGTGGGGTTAAAGCTTTCCCCCAACAGATACTGTACTGAAACGATAAATTTGATGTTTCTGAGTTCATCGAACATCCTTGAATCACGCTAAACTGAACTTCCAAACTGATATGAAGCAGAAGTTTGCCCAGAACTAAAGGTGCGCACTTTCCTGTATACCACCACCGATTTTGTGACATTAAACTCCTCTTTTAACATTTGTAAGTGTGATTAAATCTTTCCCCCAACAGATGCTATACTGAAACGATACATTTGATGTTTCTGAGTTCATTGAACATGCTTGAATCACGCTAAACTGAACTTCCAAACTCATACGAAGCAAGAAGTTTGCCCAGAACTAAAGAAGCGTACTTTGCCGTATAGCACCACTGATTTTGTAACTTTAATTATCTCTCTCTTTTGTATTCAGCCTTAAACTCCAAATTGTTTCGAATACATTTTAAACTGTTACAACAATCATCCGACGAACAAAAACTTGTTTTAATATGCAGCAACTGTCACTCAAGTTTCAGAAAGTTTCCTCTACAAATTTTACAACCAGCAAAAGTTGTAAATGTAAATGTTTTCTTTTTCTTTTTTTTTTTGTGCAGTAAACTGAATGGGAGCGATAACACGTTGTGACGCACAAAAATTGTTAAATAAATTGCATACCCCAAATTCGTTATAATAATTTTCGTAATATTCAGCTAAATAAAGCTTAATTTTGAAAATGCGGTACGAGATTAGGAGGTTCTTTAATAAAAGAGCGCCGTCGCGCTTTTAAGGTGCATTCACACCCATGGCGACAGCAGCGAAAAATTCGTCACAGAGTTCTAGAGAGCTCGTCATTGGCACTACATAGTTTAATAATCATGTATTCCTGTTGACTCATAGCTATTTTTTCATTCCACCACAAAAAGTTACTTTAACCCAGAGATTACCCCCCCCCCCCCACTGTGATTTGTTGATTGCACTGTGACGCCATTAGTAATAGACACATAATCACTCCATCAGCTCTGATACCAACAGCAAGCCTATTACGACATTTGCAAATTGTCGCAGTCTCTATTGGTGGGAACTCGCCCTTCGTATACAAGGATCCCTAGCGCCCATCTGTTGAGAACAACTGCTCTAAGATTATTGTGACATTACATGAATTCTATAATTTATTTTAAAGAGTGAATTAGATTTCTATCGAATTCTTTTTCTATAGGAAACAGTCTTGCAGAGACTACAAAAAATTATTATAGGATTCTCCGTTAGATTCTAATGTCTTATATATATATTTTAAAAATCTGGACTCCTGCTAGAAAGCAAGAATTTTTTTCAAAGATACAGATAAAATCATTAATATTGTATTCTCTAATTTAAAAAAAATCAGATTATTTGAATCTATTGTTAAACTCTAATACTGAGGTGTACATGTATGCAATTAGATCGACTTTATTTGTCAACTATGTGTTGTGATCTACCTTCGAAAAGTTGGGGCTGTTCATGAGAGGAGAGATAGGAATAAAAAGGGTGAAAAACATTGTTTAAATCGACAGTTATAAAATTTATAAAATAACATATAAATGAAAACTAACACAAAAGCGAAAACTTTGAATTACTGCAAATAAGTCATTGTGTAGTCAAATGAAAAAAAAAAAAAATGTTTTTTTTTTTTTTTAAATTTCATTAGCATGTGCAAAAGTTGTGTACAGCAAAAGAAAAAAAGAAAAAACGAGGGGAAATTAATAAAACAAAATGATTTTTTTTAATAATACTTTGCCCGGACGCAAGAGTGCTGAAATATTTTGAAACGGGAGAATTTCCTGTTCCTTTTTTTCACATATACCTTCTAATATATATGAGACTACCTTATTTAGTTTTCGTTAGATTGCCGTAAAGTAAATTATGTTCTGCAATATGTAGGCATATGTATTATATATATATATATATAATGTGTGTGTGTATGTGTATGTATTGAATTTTTTAAAATTTGATCTCTTTGTCTTAACGTTATAAATTGTACTTTATGCATACCTGAAAAAGTGATTCATATGAAAAGCGATTTCATTTGCTAAAATTGGGGTGAGGAGAGCCAGGTTTGCCTAGCTAGTAACGTAAAACAAAACGATTGACTCTGTGCCAACACAAGAGTTCTCCCCAACAGAAATGAACTCTTTCAAGGTCAGGCGTCGTCTTGTGAGAGCTACACTGTACACAGGTAAAATGTAAATTGCTCCGTGAGCTCCTATTAATTAGTTCTGCTCTATTAGTTCTGAGAATAATAAAATAAAAGATATTAATAAAAGATGGCAGTAGTATATGGCAAAGAATAAAATAAAAGATGGCAGTTTTTGCCCTTCCATAATTAAAGAATTATTAAATCAGTTTTTTTCTGCGCATAGATTTTATTTTCTGTTGGATACATGTTTCCATAAACGTGATATGGAAAAATATCTAACATTGCCTTGCAACCCATGTTTGTTGAAATTCTATTTTCAACCTTATGGCAATATCAGCAGCAACTGAATGATACAGATTAAAAGCAAAGGGAAGTTTAATCGACGTCATTTATAGCGAAGCCGGAAAGAAATTAGATAAGAAAGAAAATGTTACGTAATTCATTCGCTATTCTCTTTATGCATCACGGTACTATATAGCCATTACGTTATGCTGCCTTAATAAAGGCATCCGTGTTTTAATTTTAAATGCTCCCGTTCACAAGATTGTGCCGTTGAAGCGTTATAGACAGGGTTGCAAGTTTGTCGCGGAAAAAAGAGCGCGAAATTCGCGGGACATTCGCGCAAATTTCGCAAGAACACAAGTATAACAAAGTATAGCATATCATCAATGAAAGTTATTCTTCATCCTAAAATATAAGGATATTATTAAAAATGGAAGGATTATTAACTTCGTTAAAAGCATTTAAATATTTGTATTGACTAGGATCAAAAACTCAGCATACATTACCAAAATTTTTAGGTTAGTTGGCAAAATCTGTGTTTATTGTTACTGCTTTCAAAAAAAATAATTTTGAATTTTTTCTTGGCACAAGTTTAGAGCCTTTTTAGACTTTGGATGCTCAGATTTTATCCTTGGTTTCTGAAATTTTTAAAAAATCAGACATTTCGCGAGGCAATAATTACAAAAAAAAAAGAAAAATTCGCGGAATTTAGGAAAAATTTGTAAAAATCACGAAAATCATCGCGGGAATTCGCGGCGCGGCAAACTTGCAACCCTAGTTATAGAGAATCAGTTGTGAAGTAACTGAAAAATAGGAGCCAAAAAAAAAAAAAAAAAAAAAAAAACGGGGGCGGGGGGGGGGGGGGCATCCTGCAGGGACGTTTTTTTCCTTAAAGGACCCAAGTTTACAAGGATGTCTCTGTCCTTAAGACCCTGCTTCAATAAGACTTAGCGGCAACCTTTAGCTAAAAATAGAAAACAATTTCCTTTTGTTGCAGGAAAAAAAAAAAAAAAAAACTCTGGGAAACCCGAAATAATCAAAAAATATTTTATGCGCTAAGTAACCAAAATCTTCTTTTTTAAATGATGTTAGTAATAGATCACAAATTCAACAATCTTATTCACCTTCTTCTTTCAATTGCTTTAAATTATAAATAGAAAAACACTAAAAAATATATGATAAAGTAAATCACACATCCTACCTGATTAAAAATGACACGGATGGTTTGCGAATAATCAATTCCTCCATTTGAAAACTGATTTGTTTCATTATTTTTACTTCATTTTCATGTATTTTTTCCGTGACTACATATTTTCTGCACTTAATTGAATTAAACCAACACAAGAGATGAATTTTAGTTTACTAGATAAAGACAACTTCTTCTCCCTTCGTTAATTGGACTTGATGGGAAAAGAATTAGGTATTGCAATCCGAAATTTAATACAAACGAAAAATAATTTCTTCGGTTCTTTTGTTGTTGTGAATCAGTGCTCGTAAATATATCTTCCACAATTCCTCTTTGTTATATGAAAATATGTCGCAACTGTGCACACTGGTGCTCTAAATACTTGCTTCAATGTATGTCATAAGCAGATGCTGTCTTCCAGCTGAAAATACAAAAGGGAAGAATCTTCTGCAAAGGACATAGGTTAATATGCGAATGAAGAGCAATAAGGTGTGGAAATGTTTGTCTATTTGGATGCTGGGAAGTCGATTAAAGTCAACAATCTCTAGTAAGGACTCAGCAAGTTCCTCCAGAACAAAACGAGACTACTTTATTGAGTACCGACTTCGAATCCATAACACTACCCCTTTCTCGTTTAGCTTAAGTTCTTGATCATTTCAAATATACCGTTTTAACAATTAACAGTTAATATAAAAAATGGCTATATTTTAATAAACACAACAACAATAACAGTAATAAAGGGAAAACGCTTCCTGGTATGTAAACAATATTACATTCTATTTCTCAAATTGTTAGGCATTACGTTTCAGTAATTTTTAACAGTCAATGTTTTTAAAACAAAATTTTAAAATGAGGCAGTTTGATAGTTTGTAGGAAAACCTAGTACTGAATTCAACTTGAATCTCCTCAAAAATTTCTCCCAGAATAAAACGTCCCAAAAAAGGTAAATCTGTATAAATAAAGATGTAAGTGTTTGTTTGTTCATAACCTCAAATCTCTGAAAGTACTTTACAGATTGTAATATAAATATAATTTCACGTTAATTTAAAGCACAAATGAGCATATATTTATATTACAGTTTACTTGCACAAAGTTAAATTATTAATACTTTACAGATTGCTCTGAAATTTTGCCAGAACATTCGTTCGAATACGTGCGTGTTTTTATATATCACTTTTAATTTATTTTAATTTTGGTTTAATTATTTCATTTTTTTAATGTTTCGTTATAAGTTAGCTTCGAATGCAACAGCTGGATTTAGAATTTTCTTCTGTTTAGGATTGTTTTGTCTATATAAATAAAAATGTAAGACGGCTATTTTCATTTTGATTTAATAATTTTATGTTTTTTCTGTTTGTATTGAAGTATTTTTGCCCTCAAAGATTAAGGGGAACTTTAAAACGAAGATTACTTATTTTGAATGACAACAGTTTAATTTAGCTATTTTCATTTTGATTTAAAAATTTTGTGTTTTTAATGTTTGAATTGGAGTATTTTGTAAGTATTTTTGCACTCGAAGATTAAATGGAGTTTTAAAACAAAGATTACTTATTTTGAATGGCAACAGTTCAATTTAGTTGTTTTCATTTTGTTTTTTTAATTTTTTCTCTGTTGGTATTGAAGTATTTTGTTAGTATTTTTGCACTTAATGATTAAGGGAAACTTTAAAACAGAGATTATTTATTTTGAATGGCAATTTTTGAAGTTAGAATTTTTGTGTTTGTGTTTCTTCTGTTTGAATAAGGCTTATGTTGAAATTTTTCAATGTGCCGAGCCAGACAATATCAAAATCTTCACAGACAATGGAACGACAAAAGAAAAAAAATGCCCGCCAAGCATGGTGAAAAAAAACATAAAGTTCAAGACCAAACAATCAAATTGAGCAGTTTAGATTACACGGATTGCTTCTCTCGTGGACAATTATATATTGCGTGTTCTAGAATGGATAAGCCAGACAATCTATATTTTCAGACAATGAAACAACAAGCATTGTGAAATAAAACATAATAGAAATATATGCTTTCTCTTGCTTTTCCACCGAATGAGACTGAGCCGCAGCAACGCGTGGCCGGGTACAGTTCACTGGCGTAGATAAAGGGGAGGGGGTTTGGGGTTAAAACCCCCCTAAAATGGCGAAGGCTGCCTAGAATTTGACCAATTTTCCTGTAAAACAATGAAATTTGCTCACTTTTCCCGAAGAACCCCCCTTAAATGGTGAATATTATCTGGAATTTGACCACCTTGTCCTGTAAAACAATGAAATCAGCTCACTTCTCCCGAAGAAACCCCCCGAAAATCCGGGTCTAACTACGCCACTGGTACAGCTAGTGAATAAATAAAGTAAAAACAGGAAAGGGCTCCTATTTTTAAGCAGAATATACGTATAGACAGTAGAATTTAAAATTAAAATATGTTCTTTCAAAGTAATTTGAATCTACTATGAATTCTATAGGGTGTAATGAATCCTTTAGAACCTATGGAGCCAAAAGCGAGATAAAGCTAGACAACGCGTGAATAGTACGTGGATATGTTCTTATTAGTTGAGATTCAGAGCCCATGATTTTCATTGACATTAAAAAAAACCCTTAAATCATAAAACTGCTTTAAGCCCCCTCAAAGTTTGTAAATTCTTGTGATTGATTAAAAATTCCAATTACTACAGCCTTATCTTACTAGTTGAGCTCATTTTGGGATCTTGGAACGTGTCGAAACGGCCCCTTTAAAACATCGCTGTTTATAAGAGGCCCGCGAGTCAAAATAAATAAATAAATAAATAAATACATTGAGAACTCTGGTCCTGTACAAACAGCACCTAAAATTCTGTGTTTCATCTCCAGACACAAAACACACGTAGTAGAATTTTATTTGTCACATCCAAAACTCAGAAGCTGGCAAAAATAATTGCATTCTCATCTAGCTCCTTGAGGAAGGAGTTTTATTATTTTACGTTCACAACAATAGAAACGGCAGAAAATTTTTGCCATTTTGCTCGGAACTTGCTTCTCAGAAAAGCTAGATTTAATACTTTGAAGAACTGAAGAAAAGTTTCACAAGAAAAGGAAGGGCTCGGAAGAATTGGAGTTCTGCTGGAGAGCGACGTTTCCTTTTCATGCGTCAGCAGAAAACTCATCTCCTCAAAATCGATCTAAATGCCAAAAGTTCACTTGTATAAAGAACATCTTGAGTATAAATGGAGACTTTAACTTTCACAAAGGTTTTTCGTTCGCTTAAAAAGCAATATACGCTACAAATACTGCAAAACGAGACCAGAAACTATGGGCGATATTGATTAGCCTGGCGGCCGAGAGATATCGTGACCGAGCTCTAAATCACCATGTTAAAAATGACACTGATGAGGTCATTGCCTTACTTAAAGCATATTTACTTTTAGAAGCCATTTCTACTTATTTCTAAAATTAGCACACACACACACACATGTACCATACTGTTGAACTTTCTTAATACGAACAACGGTTAGTAGCAAATCACGGCTAAAACGAACACTTGTTCAGCAAGTTTGGTTTACTATTTAATTACACTAAATATCTCACGCATATTACGAAGACTAAACTACAAATTTCGGCTAAGACGAACAAAATTTCTGACCAATTCACGAAAAATTTTCTCTATTGCTATATACTTTTTTGAGAATTTGAAATTGTTGGTAATTTTAAGTCATTATAAGCCACCCAGTACACATATAATAAAATTTAATGTACCTAAAAAATAGTTAACCATTAAAGATTTTTTTCTGAAATTGTTAAATTTTAAAAGGTAAGTTCACTTTTCTCAATGTACTAGTAAGATTTAAAAGTGCATATTAGTAAAAATAAATCTTTGTTTTCACTATTAATTTTACTTTGTATTATAAATAGTAGTAATTATTTTAAAAATATAAACATACATTTCCAATAGTTTTTTTTATTTTACGTATTCACGGTTGTTGCGAATAACGGCTAATACGAACAAATTTGCGAATTTTTGGCATTTCGTATTGAGTTCAACTGTATATTATATAGTATATATATGCAGTGGCGCACTCAGAATTTTAGTTTGTGGGAGGGGGGCTAGGTCAAAACTAGGGTTAAACCGGATAGTTATTCCCCGGATACCAGATATACGGTTTCTCTCGTGTAACTCATCCGTACTGTGTCCTATAGTTATACTTGACATAAGACTTGTGACTCAATCCAAGCAAATAGCCTTTTCCATTCTATTCGTGTACAACACTTGGGAAAACTAGGCAAGTGACGCACTAAGAGGATTTTACACGACGGGGAATTAATAAATTGTTGCCCCTCACAGAATGACAGAAAAGATCTAGCGCTTAGTTTATAAGCACGGCGCAGCGGTAAAATTGCCACCGCACGAGCTGACTGTGAGTTGATGACAGTCTATTGACTGTCAACTATAGACAGCGTAGTTAGTTCCAAGATCAAATCAATTTAGTTTTGTTTTACCGAGACATTTAAATTATTTATACTCCTTGGTGATACTTGAAAGGCAGAGAGAGAAAATCCTAACTTTATTGTTATTTTATCTTTGAATGAAAAGGGGACGGGGTAATGGCCTAGTTGGGCTCATTAAATTAATGAAAGATGAGAGAAGGTTGGCGTCAACTTGGAGCTCCTTTTTAAAATTTATATTTTTATACACATTTATAAATAGTATAAGATTTATTAATATACACATCCCATATAAATATGGATGTATTACATATGAAAAAATAATCTTCAACTTATAAGTTTTATACTAAAAAAAATATATATAAAAATGTATTATTAATTTCTTCATCATGAAGTTTTACAGCCCCCCTTTTTTACCAGAAAACCATCAACCAGAGTTAGATTTCTTATATTATGTCAAAATATATGCTCACTTGAAAATTTATTTTTATAGACACGTCAACATTGAACATTAATATTTAAGTAATGTTATTATTAAATACATTAATTTTTGATTAAAATTAAATTATTTATTCTGGTTTTTAAAGCATAACACTTTACAGGTGATACAGTGGTGGTAAAAAAAAGTGCATCACCCTCGCATTTTCACAACAATGGGATGTATGTGAGAAGTTTTGGTCGACCGATTAACGATGAATGTATGTGAAATTATGCAAAACTTATGAAATAAACATTTAACAGCAGGAATCCGATAATTGTTTACTTTATTTATGGGAATACATGGCCAAAAAAACTGTATCAAGTACAATGTGAAGTGCATCCACGTTGCCAAGTGGACGACGAAAAAGTACATATTTTATGATGTTCAAACATTTCCATGTTACTTTTTTTTATTTTTGAACAGAAATAGCGTTGCAATTAAAACTTACTTGGCAACATGGATGCACTTCACATGGTACTTGTTACAGTTTTGGCCATGTATTCCCATAAATAAAGTAAACAATTATCGGATTCCTGCTGTTAAATGTTTATTTCATAAGTTTTGCATAATTTCACATACATTCATCGTTAATCGGTCGACCAAAACTTCTCACATACATCCCATTGTTGTGAAAATGCGAGGGTGATGCACTTTTTTTTACCACCACTGTATTTTCTTTTTTCTGAAATAGTTTGCATCTAAGAAAAGCCTTACATTACTATATTTACATTTAGTTGTCAGACTTGGCGATGAAACAAAAGTGAGAAATTGTACCTACACGGACTTTAATTCTGGACGTAACAGTCAGAAAAGTGTGGTTTGCTTCAGATCTCGTTAAATATTTAGAACTTAGATTCGTAGCCTCAAGCATTAAGTTCCAACCTAACTATAAGATGTATGGGGCTTATTTTTGTTTCTCACGATTTCACGCTTAATAGAGAAACATACTGATTTCTTTTCTCAATATTGTACAACGGGCAATAATGCTGAATAATTTTGATAGTAAGTGACTAACATGCTCCATTGTTTTTATTCAATAGGTAAACTCCTATGAGAGCCCATCGCTTTTCAAAATCGCCAATTCGGCGTCCATTTCGCAGAACGGTAGAAGCTGGGTTTCTATCGAATCTGGGTTACCAAGATTGCGTACTTATCGTCAACCACGCCAATGGGGTGGGCTCTCCTAAGATCCAACCTTAAATATTTTATTATTTCATTTCATTAATTTTACACAATAATACTTGTTTCAACAAAATAAGAAAGGAAGGAATTATTTATTTTCATGTGGAAATAGTTCTTCACTCAGTGTGGATGCATTTAATGCATCCATTAATGCATGCCGTTCAGAATATCCAATTACTTAATTCCTGAATATATCTTTATAGCGAAGGAAAACATAGAAAAGAATTTATGTGTAATTTTTTGTTATATTACAAATACAATTGAAGGGTCCACTGCAAAAACGATCTAAGACACATACTAATTTTTGAAATTTGCTTTATGTTTTATTCAATTATTTTATAACAAATGTTAATTCTAACTATACGAGCCTACTTTTCCGTAACACCCAAATTAAAATTTATAATGCATATATTTATAATACATAATTTATAGGAAAACATTAAGCAAAGTTCAAAAAGTAGTATGTGACTTAGGTCGTTTTTCGAGTGGACCCTTCAATCTTCATACATACATTAAATTTTACGTTTCTATTACAGATACAGATTTAACTTGACAATCATTTAAGTGTTACAGATATACACTTAAATGCTTCTCAAGTTAAAAACCCATTTCTTTTTGTTCCAAAAAAAAAAAAAAAAATACAACCCCTATATCTTTCGACCGTTTGGTCAAAGTAATCCCGGTCTACGGCACTAATATTTCGTTAGAACAGCACTAAATTTAAAAGCAGACCAATTTCATAATCTAAAATTATGAAGTAATTTGAAGATACAATTATTTATTTAATAATAACATTTATAAGCTATAGCAATAGCAAGGTCCTACCTTTCAAGAGCAGCAGCGCTTACTCGAGCGGCATGAAAATCTGGCTGAGATGGTATTTTTTCCAATTTTTTCTGTTCCATGATGATGCTTGATAAATATGTAACTTCCAAAGTGAGCTCAAAATTTATCTAGTCAAACTCAATGAATTGTTATTTTATAAATTTAAGACGCGGAAAAAATGTTTATACTCTTTTATTTGAGTTTTCGCATACTGATTTCTGCAAATATTGATCTCGTTTTAGGAAATTTTAAACAAACTTTAAAAGTGGCACTAAAGAAAAACTAATTGAAAAATTCGTATATTTCTTCCCATTTCATGATAATAAGACGATAATATTGAATTGATTAAAACCGCCGACTCCTACAAAAGAGTTAGTAATTGGAATTGAGTTTTTATAAATTGCTGCTTAATTTATAAAGTGATAAATATTTTGCAAAATAAAATCAGACGATATTGGGAAAAGGCATTAAATCGCCAGATATTTCTAAGCAGCTTAAATTTATATCAGCTTTCTATATCGAACTGTTTAAAATGCTAGTAAAACTCAAAAACAAAAATAGAAGTCATTTACTTTGCTTTTTCTAGGATGCCAATTTTTTCCTTTGTACGTATAAATTACAACGTATACAATTGCGGGAAATATATTTCAGAGAAGAATATTGACACCAATTTTCGTCTAAGTTCTTCTACGGTATTTTTCGGCCCCACAGAATTCCAATTATTTTCCTTATTTTCCTTGTCCAGTAGCAACAGCACAAACGTTCAGATTTCTATAATTGATCTATCATCTGAATTGCAAATGTCAAAAATTGGCACTCCTTTTTAATTGTCATGTACAAAGCTGCTATAAATTCCTATAGAGTGCAGGACAAATATTTTTAATGCCACAGTGATCAAATGAACCAGTTATTTTTCTTGAAGAATGATTCTTGAGTAAACACTTCCCGCATAAACTATGAGCAGATCTCCGTTTCATCAATGTTAAACGTATGGCAGCAGTGGGTGCGGATTTTTGGGGAAATTACCCGTCTTCGAAAGCTCTGGGGATGAAATGAGACCTTGAAATAGCTGCGTTTCTCTCGTGCCCAATAACATCTGCTAGCTGTTGTTGTTATGGTAACGAACGCCCACTCCTTCGTTTCCGGACAACAACTGCAAAGTGTAAGTGAAAAAGAACCAATAAAAGCGTTATGGCCGCTATCGTGTGGGTTCTCTTTGGGAAATGATCTGTTGCTTCGGGTTTCCAGGAATAAGGAAAGATTACGTGATATCGATATTCTTTTAAGATCTTTCCGACCACTGCCAGTTCCTTTTCAAATTCCATTCCATTATATGGCTGGTCAATGCGCGTGTAGCATTTATTAAGTCATTTATTTCCCTTAGGCACAATCTTCACAGTTTCTTTTTTTTTTTTGGGGTGTGGGGGTGGGGTGTGGGGGGTGTGGGAGGGGTGTATCTACGCCAGTGGCACTAAATTTCCAGCGATAAAAAACAGCACTTACATCATGAATAGCTGTTTCAGGTCGATCACTTCGATAGAAACTGATGAAAATTATTTTTTTCTTTTACTGAATTTTAAGTGTAAAATTTACTGAATTTGAAGTGTGATTATTTTTATCTAAAGTAATCAAATCATTAGAAAAAAGAAAAAAAAGGATGCTCATTTGTGCCTTAAATTAACGTGAAATTTTATTTCTATTACTGTTTACTAGCACAAAGTTAAATTATTATTATCAATGAAAACCACTCTACTACAGTTCAAACTAACGTAAAGAAAACTTTGTTTTAGCCAGTAAGTAGCGTTCCTAGTGGGGGAAAAAACGAAACCCGTTGCCGGCTTTCCCCGCAAATCGCTAGGCCTCTAGTGTAGGGGGCTATGGTTACAAGAGTCATTTTGATTTGAAGGGGATTTTTAAATTATCATCCACCTCTTGACTTCAAATTCAAGATATTTCAAGAAAAGAAACTAATTTAATTTGAATGGCTTGACGTAACAAAAAGAAATTTCCTGAACAGACAATTGTGAACTTTTCCAAATGAAATTCAAAACATAGAAGGAGGAAATCATGAGATAGACTATAGCACAAGTTTCCAAGCAAAGAATTGTGACGCAAGTCCGAGTTGAGAAAAAAGGAGAGTTACAGTTCGACCACGGAATTTTGACATTTGGACACTTCTGCGCATGGCAAAAAAGAACGAATCCATTCGAGTTTTAGGGAAGTTCGTTTTGCAGGTGCGTTTGTTTAGTACACGAGTCAGAATGTTTGCTTCTCTAGTTGTTGGAAACAACTAAATTTATAAACTGACATTATTGCGGAAGAAATTAAGTATGCAAATGAACTAGCACGAGAACATAAACACGGCACATTCCTTATGCCAGCAGTTTTCTCTTGAATGTAAGTGGATTTTTTTTTTTGGCTCTCTTCCAGGCAGATAGGCTTGGTTGATGGTAGAGCTGTATCCGTGGATGCTTCAGTGTAACTCAAGCAATTAAATTTAAATACTAAGGAAATTTCTTACCGTAAACGTAACAGTTTTTAAAACTTTACTGGAAGTGTTCATTAAAAGTTGTTTACAAATTTATTGGTTCATTCTGCCACAATAATGTGGAGAACACTTCAAATGTCAATTGCTTACTCAGATGTTAAAATATGATGTAGAAAAGAAATTCGAGTTAAAAATAATTTAAGCACATCGTTTTTTGTTATTAAATTTTCAGTTGTTTTCACTAAAAGAGATTAGTTTTTCAATACGTATTTACAATACACACACACACACACACATATATATATATACAGAAATATATATATATATATATACATATAGTATATATGCAGTGGTGGTAAAAAAAATTGCATCACCCTCGCATTTTCACAGCAATGGGATATATGTGAGGAGTTTTGGTCGACCGATTAACGATGAATGTATGTGAAATTATGCAAAACTTATGAAATAAACTTTTAACAGCAGGAATCCGATAATTGTTTACTTTATTTATGGAAATACATGGTCAAAAAAACTGTATCAAGTACAATGTGAAGTGCATCCACGTTGCCAAGTAGGTTTTAATTGTAACACTCTTTCTGTTCAGAAATAAACAAAAGTAACATGTTTGAACATCATAAAATATGTACTTTTTCGTCGTCCACTTGGCAACGTGGATGCACTTCACATTGTACTTGATACAGTTTTTTTGACCATGTATTTCCATAAATAAAGTAAACAATTATCGGATTCCTGCTGTTAAAAGTTTATTTCATAAGTTTTGCATAATTTCACATACATTCATCGTTAATCGGTCGACCAAAACTTCTCACATACCATTGTTGTGAAAATGCGAGGGTGATGCAATTTTTTTACCACCACTATATATGTATGTATGTATATATAAATATGTACTTTGGAGTCGTTCACAAATGATGTCAAGCTTCGAGGGGGGGGGGGAGGTATCAAGAAGTATGACATCACCCATTTTGGTCAAAATAAAACCATTTAAAACCAGCAGATGAAACTTTTTTATACTGTTATTTATTTATATTTCTTTAAAGCATTTCTACTTTTAAAATAATATTGCTTTCAATTGCTCTTTTACATTAATATTTTTTACTATTATATAGTAATTATGTTTTTTTTTGTAAAGCATAATCTCGTTTTAGAAAAATTAAGTACACATATCATCATAATTTTTGTGCTCACAAATGTCATTAACACAAATACTTAAACTTAATAAAATTAAATTGGAAATGTGATCTTGGAACGCTGAGCTCTGTTTTTGAACTGTAAGTGAATATGCTTATGCAATATAGGGTGACATGCGACAAAAGAAAGGAGGTGGAGAGTCAGATATATTGAAAAAGTGTGACATCATATATGAATGGTCCCTTTGTGTATGGACGGCCTTAAAATTAAAGTTGCTTTCATGATTTGTCAGATTTAAGACTTACGACTCAACGCAACTAAGCAATTTACTGTTTCCGCACAAAAAAGTAATCATGTTTTAGATTTACATTCATAAACCATGCGATTTAGCAATTTAATTCAATAATAAGTCTAAACGTTTATAAAAGTAAACGAATTTTTAGATTTTGCATGAATGAACTCCAGCAGTGGAGAACTTAATATTACCTCAAATCAGCTGGAATTTTATGCTTTGATAGCATATCATTATCCAAATCCTTTTGTGTGCTGGTAGTCATGGAAACAGAGATTGGGGCTCCCTAGTAACCATTTTTCAATTTTGTCGTAACCGCCATTTAAGCACTTGAACCTGATGAGATTAACCGCGAACTAAGAAAAATTAATCATTAAAAAAGATTAGCTAGAACTTCTTAGAATGAGGAAGATAATCATGGATTGCCTTTTCTTGAAAAAATTTTGTATTTGCGGAACTGGGAAAGAAAAATTGCGATGCATAATAAGGATATTTATGTTTTCTGTTTCTCTGGCATTAACTGCGTAATTTGTTGCGGATAACTGAGAATAATTAAGAGATTACTACATAAGGAGCCCTTTTGAATCCTAAATACTTAAAAAATAAAAGTTAGTCCATTCCATTCATTTCATTATTAATACTAAATTCCTAGGTCATTCTTGTTACATATTTGAAATTCATTCTTTATTACCTTTAATTTTATATTGGATGACCAGTTTTGCATGATTATCTTAGAACTTACTAAGTGCCATTTATGCACTGATTAAAGACAAAACAAAACACGCAATTAATTATATTTAAATGTTCAAAACGTTCCATTGCTACTCCCCATTTGAATGTATTCGTGCCAAAAACTAATCTGCTCCAGTTCCCCTCAGGGTCCATGTGTGTAACAAATATCGGTTGATTCCATGCATTACTTTTTGAGACACAGCTGCCACAAAAAAAAAGTAAAAACCAAAGGAATTAATTAAAATTCCAGTTATTTTGCTTTCTTACAAAATCTCTTATGAGTTTTCCCCGTTAGTTGTTCACAATGAAGCATAATTACGCGAAATTTCGACCTGAGAAATTAGAAGGCAAATTGGTAGTTTGCGACAAGGTGCTGTCTGGTAGTATTCTTGTTTTAACTTCTATTCAATATGAAAAAGCAGGCACCCATCCTTAGAAGTCTTACAAAAGGCAGCTTTTCCCCTAAAGTGCTCTAAACTGAAAAAATAAGAATAAAAAAAAAAGTGATGCGACAGATTTTTTTGGTAGTATATCTTGTGAAGGCTCTTGAACCATTAAAGTAAAGTCGTTAGTCGTTAAATTCGTAAGGTAAAAGATAAAAATTTCCGTTTTTCTCTCTTCTCCCCAAAACAGAAGAAGAAGAAAAAAATATAACACAAAATTTAAATCCCCCAAAAATGCGATTTCAATTAAATACTTATAATTTATTCCATATTTATTAGTTTTTTCTAATTTTTTAAAAATGTACACACTTTTAGAGAAATCAGTTTGTGTATTTAATTTATTTAGAAAAGTCACTCCTTAATAAATTAAAATTACTTTAATTACTAAGCAACAGAAAAAAAAATATTTTCCATCTTTTACGAATTTGGTGAGGAAAACCCTTTAAACAAACTTACCTTTTTTTTGTTCAAATCATTATATCCGTCACTTTCATTATTTTTAACGTGTAATTATTCTAATTAATTGATGATGTGGATTTCAATGAGGACAAGTAGATTTATTTGCATTAACAAAAAAATTAGCTCCAGTCTTAAAAATGTGCATAAATGTAAAGGTTAAAAACCAGGCTACACTAAACCTTTTAGTACACTAGGACATACTAATATGTGTAGACATGTGTGTGTGTATGTTTGTTTTAAAGTTGTAACTAACAATTAACATGCGTTTAAACTTGATGTACACAGGTTTTGCTACTTAAATGAAGTTAACTTTTGCTTGAAAAAAAATTTTGATTTTCTTTGAGACTTATTAATTGATGATATAGATTTCAATGAGGACAAGTAGATTTATTTGCATTAACAAAAAAATTAGCTCTAGTCCTAAAAATGTGCATAAATGTAAAGGTTAAAAACCAGGCTACACTAAACCTTTTAGTACACTAGGGCATACTAATATGTGTAGACATGTGTGTGTGTATGTTTGTTTTAGAGTTGTAACTAACAATTAACATGCGTTTAAACTTGATGTACAAAGGTTTTGCTACTTAAATGTAGTTAACTTTTGCTTGAAAAAAAATCCTGATTTTCTTTGAGACTTGTTGATGCAAGAAAAAGTAAGAAAAGAAACAAAATCTTGGAAAAAGTGACAGAAGTGACAAATAGTGACGAAGAATAACAAAAAAAAAAAGTGAGAACTATGCAATTGTGTATTTGTACATGTGTGACGGAGATGGTTTTGCGATGTAATAAGAAAATTAAACTATCAGGATAATACAGAATATCAAGAAAGGAGTAGTTTTTGAATGTAGTAGGTTTGGAATTCTAAGAATAAGATTTAGTTACATATATTTGGGCCGACATACCTTTTGAGTTGATTTCTCGTTGCTTGGTGCTCAGGGCCGGCCCGACGGTATTCGGCGCCCTTCGACTTTATACAATAGTCGCCCCTAGCCCTCTTTCATCGTACAAACTAAAATACTATAAATTCAATTGTGTATAATTTTATTGCGTTTTCAATCATTTTAAAAACTTTAATAATTACATACATGAAACAAAAAACTTATTTTTTTCTAAATAGGCTGCTGTTGGATTCTGGTAATTGCAGACTTAGTGCGTTTCACAGGGATTGGTACCATCTAACCTTCTCTATCAAGCACCACAGAGGGTATTTTGACGTACCAACGTCACAAGTGTATTTTGACGCTAAGCTCTTTCACTTGAAAATGGAGTATCAGGGAGGAGTCACTATCATTGGATCTGCCTATGTTAAGACAACTAGAATTGTTGAATTAATTGTGTAAAACAGGGATTATTATTGTTTTTTTTTCTTTGACGCTGAGGCACCCCCAACATGCTGGCACCCTTGTATTTCACACACTTTGCAGATTGATAGGGCCGGCCCTGTTGGTGCTATTAAGAGAATCATTTTATGAAACATTTTCACCATTTTGAAAAAAATGACAAAATTACCTGTATGGAATGTAGAGAATTTCTGGCTCACTTAATGCTTCCATCGAATAGACGTATAGTTGTTTTGATCTGTTATCAAAGTATCATCATTTTATCCAGAAACTGAGAAATAAAATGACAAATGAAAAAGTATATACATATATAAGTTTGAGAAAAGTTGAGTACAATGAAAGAAATGGAAAATATTTTTGCTTGTCGGATGTTTTTCCCATCATAAGCTCATTTTTTTTGTATTGAAAAAGGGGTTCCTTGTCATCCCAAAACACGTGGCTGTAATTCTTATTGATGTTGTGCCTTTTAACGTAGTTTTTGTTAATTTTAAGCATTTGTTCTTTGAAATAATTGGAAAACTTATTCGTGCCTGGTGGGGACGAACCGGACCGATCCTAGCTACGGATATCGGGTATCTATCAGATTTTTACATATTTGGTATTCTATACGGCCACTGCACGAAAGATCCGACTATCCGTCATGACTAATTTGATTTTTAAAATTTAATTAATTAGCATGTTTTAAGAACATATGTAAGCTGCAAACTTACTTGGAAGATGTAGGACGTTTAAAAATATGAATAGAATTTATAGGTTTCAAAAATCAGAACCAGATACCCGTCGGAAAAGAGATACCGGACATCCGATGTTCGGTAAATTCAATATGCGACGTGTCCGAAATCCTGATCTTGTTCCTTCTCTCCCCCTTCAAAGCAAAATCTGGGACACACAGACCGATAGAACAGCAGATACACATTCCCCCATCTCAAAAACAGCAAGTGAGAAGAGCTATAAAGGTCATTGAATGTTTTGTGTTTCCTTTTGAGTTAATTTTTCAAATCAGAAACGAAATGTTTCAACATCGGAAAAAACAATGAATAATTTAAAAATACTAATAACTTCGGAAGTTATCTGCATCAGCATATCAGGTACATTGCGAAATCGAATTGTCCTTGAGTGATAGGCGCGGCTTTCGAAAACAGAGAGTAATACAGAAGGGTCCAAAAAAAAAAAAGTATACACTAGGTGACAGTGAATATCTTTATTTTAAACATAATTTTTTAATTTCAATGTTTCTCTTTTCAATAGACCGAGTAAAATGTTGTAACACCGCTGCGCTGGAAGCCGGACTTGTTGCTGTGCAAGGTTGCCCAGAGTCAATGAGTGTGTATATACATATTCAGTGTGTATAACATATACATATTCATAAATATATAAAAAGGAAACCACCAATTATGTAAATATGCCTAGCAAATTAAACATATATTTTTTTGCTTGTTTAAAGTGCGAATTTTTCAATAACATATCCATGCTAAAATGTTTATAAAATGTCACCTTATTTGTGAATCATTCATAGTCCCTCTAAAAGCGACGTTGATCAACAAAGTGGAATACCAAATATTTGACCGATAACCCTGAGGTTAACACGGACTTAACCAATAATATTGTTTCGGTAGGAAATTGATTTTACTCCCACACAACTTTTTTCGAAAGTGCATATTTGGATGAACTAGTAAAAATCATAACTTTTTCGATATCGGTATAGGCAGAATCGAAAAATTTGAGATAATTTTTAAGGTATCGAGAATTAAAAAAAATATGTATCGAATGAATCAATCAGTTGCAATACAAATTACAATCTCTATGGAAAAATATCACTAACTATAATTTGAAAAAATATCATTTAACGTACTTTGGTAATTGAAACTAAAAGAAGAAAAAAGAAGAAAAAAATAAAAAAGAAAAGAAAACTTGAAAAAAAAAAAAAGTTTTATGTTGCTTTTCGGAACACAATCTCAGGTTCAAATTCAGTTCCTCAGCAATTTTTACATACATTTCTCTTTAAAATGATCAAAAGATCCAACATGTCATTTAAAACATTGCGAATGAGTTATTCACAGCGATTTAAAACTTGATCTAAGCAGCTGCAACAGCACCTGTAGTTTAAAATGTTTTAGTCACTTACCTTTATCTTTCGAATCACTTATTCGTGTTTTGATATCGTGCCAAAAAATAAATGTCATGCTTCGTTCAACAATAAATTTCGCTTCCACGTTTTTAACATACTGAATTAATCAGCAACTTCTTTGAAGAAATTGAGAGTCGAGTTCAGATGTACGAAAGTGGCAGCAAAATTCGACAACGCCTGCGATCTGAGCCAAGATATGCTTAACGGAATGACGTGATTGTAGATCGTAAAAAAGATTTATATTTTATTTGTGTAAAAGAGATTCGCTGGGGCGTAATAGCTTTGTCTACCGTTCGGTGATTCATCCGTATTTTTAAGCTAAGCCTTTTGTTGAAACGATTTATTTCCTTATGATTTTATTTTCACACAAAATACCAGCATGCGAGAAGTGTGTGTCTGAGAGAGAGAGAGAGGAGTTGCATTTCGAGTTGTTAGCGCTAGAGGAAAACATTGTCAGAAAATCCATTGCGTAATTTATTTTACCGATCTGCTTTTGTGTGAACTCTGTCTGAATGTTTTATTTGCTAACGTTTGAAATTATTACAACAGGAAGTCCTTTCATTTAAAACAATAGTAATAATAATATGTCAAACGTGAAAATAAGTTATTCGCAAGAAAATCTAACTGGAATGTTTGTCACTTTTTAAATTCTTTTCACAAAAGTGATTTTCGATTCAAATTTTAAAAGAGAGCAAGCATAAAACATGTTGAAACCAAAATTGAAAATTTTCCATTGACACTATTTCTAAACCCCAATACGAACGGATAATAGTGTAGATAACTTTCTCGAAAGATCAATCCCCGAAAAACAGTTTCAGCCGTTGAGAAAAGCACATTTTCCTTCTAAATTGGGACAAGTTATTTTTTTCCCAGAATTTGCGATGTGATTACCATTAGTTCTACTAATTCATTGCATTAAATTGCTCTTTTCTGTTCTTAAGTTCATGTATCTGCTCAAGGTCCTGCACGGAGGAGGGGATGGAAGAGGGGAGGGGGAATAAAAGACCCGTTGGCCTGGACTCGATCTTTGAAAAGGGCCTCACATTTTAGAATTTTAAACAACAACAACAGCAAAAAATAAATAAAAATAAAAATTAAAGCCAAAATCCAGTGAAGATTTAAAAAAAAAAAGGCAAAAGTTTAAAATCAAGCGTGTCGAAATCAAGTTCATCGGTAACACATTTCTAAAGAGGGAAAAAAATTCTTTGTACAAAGCTGAAAACTGTCGTTGCTTAGAGCTTGGGGGGTCCTCCTGAAAAATTTTTGAAGGGCTCCTCTTAAAAAATTTTATTCCACAATTTTAATTTAAGTCATTTTAATTTTGATTTTACTTGAGATCAAGACAATAAAATAAATTGCCAAATTTTGTCACTCTGGTTTTCAAAAGAACATTCGTAATCTAACGATACCATTTTTATGAGCTCTTATATAATATCGTAATAGTTTTAATATTTCTTCATTTTTTTAAAGAAAAGTTCATCAAGGAGAAAAAAGTCCTTTAATGGTTTATTTTATTTTAAGAAGTCTAAGAACAACTAAATGGAAAATAAAGTGAAAATAAAAGCACGATGAAAATTTATGAATTTATAATTTTGAAATTCTCCGGAGATTTGTGTACATGAGCAATATTAATTCTTTAATGACATTCTGTAATATTTTCTGTCGAAAAACTATTTACTAGCAAGAAAATTACATTGCATGATTAAACGTACAAAATGGCATTCTTAGAGAGAAAAATTTCGGTACATAGTTTGTCAAACGTATGTATTTTGTCAACTGTTTTCTAGAGTGACAGTTATTCAGAAACGTCAATGTTTACAACCTCCAAAATCAGCAGATGCATTCACAGATCGAAAAAGCATGGCGCTGCTGACAAATATTTGCACTGTGTTTTTGATTAAAGATCCATTAAGAAAATTTTAGCAAAGATAGAAATTATACTCACTTAGATTGCACAGCCTCAGATGATCTCAATCAATGAAGCCTCCAACGGTGCCATTTTGAGGAAAATTCCTACATCGAAAATATTCTGAATTTCTCATCGAAGATGGCTTTGCAGAGAAGCTATCGGATCATTCGATCCAGTGAGAATTCCTTCGCATGAAGTTGCGCATGCGCAGGGATTCTGTTTTCGATTTGGATAAGCATCCTTCAAGGATGTAATGGAAAATAAATCGGGTGCGCATTTTAAATTCGCTTTGTTAAGTGGACGATCATTATTTTTTCACCTCCAATTACACTAGCATTAAAGTATCATATTAAAGATATACACTAAATGTATGTGCGAAGTTTAATTACATTAAACATGACAGAAAAATTTTAAAATCGCTAGTCAGATTTGAAAAACAGGGCTTAATTTTTAATGAAAGAAGGGTGGGAGCCCTACAGTTTCAGTGGCGTAACAGCGACCCGCAGACCCCGGGACTGCTGGAGCGCCGGAGGTTAAAGAGCGCTCGAATGATGACGATAAGAACAATTATAGAAAAAGAAACAATTTGTGGGGGGGAGGGGGGTGCGCAATAATTCCTGTTGACGAACAAGTCACGTTAACGAAACAAGTCACGTTACGCAAGCAAGTCACTGTACAATTTGCAGAAATTATTTTAATTCGTAAAGAGTAAAACATCAGCGTAACAATAGTAAAGATTCCATTTAATGTATAAAAAATCACATAAAATCAGGGGCTCGCCAGAAATAATTCAGGTACGTTTTTGGACCCTTCACAAAATTCTAATTAATAAAAACGGACCCTTCACAAAATTCCAGTCAAACAAAACGAACCCTTTACAAAATTCCAGTCGAAAAAAAAGGACCCTTCCCAAAACTCCAGTCAATCAAAATGGACCCTTCACAAAATTCCAGTCAATCAAATGAATCTTTCGCAAAATTCCAAGCTACTTTCTGCAGAACTATGTATAAATAAGAAAAAAAAAGTCACCGCATGTTTAAATCTTGAATTTTCACAAACTTATTCGATTTTTCTCAAAAATATTTTTAAAATTCCCCAAAACCGGATCCTGTTGAAAAATGCTGGATCGGCACTTGAAAATTGAAAACAAGTGAAAGAGCTGAGTTAGCGAGAGCTCCTATGCAAATTAAGCTACTACATTAAAAGATAGAAAAGCACAATAGAAACAATTATATTAAGTTTTTATCTCAAAATACGTTGACATACAATTCAGGGATCTGGAGCTAAACTTGAATCAGGAGCGCGAAGCAGTGGAGCAACGGGATTTTACTCAAAACTGGAGCGCAGCCGGAGCCGGAGCTAGGAAAAAAAATTCTTGTGAACCACTGTTCCGATTATTGTTATTATTTTTTAAAACTACTTTCAGAACCTTAAAAATAAATGAATGAGTTTTTTGCACTTTTTTGAGGAGGAGAAATGCCTTTTCCCCTCCGCAACATTGCATATAAAACGTGTGTTTATTGATTAATGAATAGTCTATAAGAAACTTTCAAATTTTTTATCACTTAAACGCAAATCAATTTAAAAAAACGCTAATATGATTCTATTTAAGCTTTTTAGAGCAATTACTTGGAAGGCGGAGCAACTGAAAAGAGTGGCTGCTCTAGATCCCTGATACAATTAAAGAAATTGATTGTGGAGAAAAAAAAAATATGCTCATGTTTCAGTGTAACAAGGAACCCCTTCCCCTAGCTCAGCGAAATAAAACAATGTCACAATGTACCACAACTGATTTCTATAATAAGAACAACAACAATAATAAAAATTTAAATAATAATAATATTAATAATAATAATAATAACAATAATAATGATAGTAATAACAATAATGATAACAATAATAATGATAATGCAATAACAACAACAACAACAACAATAATAATAATAAAAACAACAATAATAATGATAATAAAACTTTGCTAACATCAATTTGAAAATTTGTGATTAAAAACATCGAAATTTCGGCGTGAAAGCACATAAAAACAATGCCAGGAAACAAAAGTAAAAAAAGACAAAAAATAGAGCATGGCTGCGAATTGTTGCAATTCCAACTACATATTAAACTTCCATTTGTGACAATTATAAACAAACGCTTACCTAATTTAGAATTCTTTTCGGAAAGTTCCCCGTATTTTGAGAAATTAACACAATTTCTTGAATGAGACAGCTTCACTCTCCGAAATAGAACTCTCACTTCCGAGTATCCTTCAATCGTCAAGCAAATTTCGTCATTTACAACGATACTTTCCTCGCGCTATCACGTGACTTAAAAAAGTTGCTATACAAATTTCGTCAGTTTGACGAAAGGTTTACTCGGATCATTTTTCACGAAGCCGTTTCGTGAGTTGTGAGCACGCGTTTCTGAGAGCGTTCCAGTCTTTTTTCCTCTCAAATTTGGGATTTACGATTTTCCCCCCATTCAGTTGGATTTACCCGTGATGAAATGAAGCAATACTAGAGAAGAAAGTACGGGGTCGCTTGGATTGATCAATCAAATCTTGAAGTAGATCCGGTAGAAAGAGGGAAACCAGTTGCTCTCACGCGACTCACGATGATTGCGATTTAACCCTTGAATGAAGATCAGAATTATAGTGAATCATTTTATTGTTCGGAGGGCAGGAATTGACTGAAGGAATGAAAACTTGAGACTGGGGTCAAAAGTGCGGGAGGTCTATTGGCATTTTATGATGAAATTACTGTATTGCACGCAATATCATTTCAAGAAACAGTATTGATAATTCAATATAATAATCTAAACATAGATATTTTGAAACTATTTAATCGTAATGTTTTATGTTATTTATTAACATAAATATAACTATAATTTCAATTCCTGCCATAGCGACAAATAAGGACAACTGGTCGCTAGTTCGGATTTAATAAAGTATTTATGTTATTGAAAGCTACACACATGCAGGTATTGTGCAGAAATACTTTCAACTAAATACGAGTGTACATGTTTGCTTGGTCATAAATGAGAAATAATACGTTTTGAAAAAAAAAATTAAATTACTACAACAGAGAAAATTTTAGATTATGTAAAATTTGAGAGGAAAAGGATTTATTATTATTATTTTTTTTGTGTGGGGGGTGGGGTGTGAAGGATCTATAAGTGCATAGTGATGGTAACAAATTCAGGAAAATTATGCATACATTTTCCCCTTTTATTTCCACATTTTTGATAAACTAAAACTTTTAACATTTTATAAAAAGCACAAATTCAGCAAACCTTTTAGTACGAAAAGGGGAAAGGAAAAAGGTTGCTGTTTGAAATAATTTACTTGATTAATTTTTTTTGGAGTTTAAATATAAATCCTACTATTGATATAAATCACACAGCAAACACATCTGATAGAACGACAAAATTTAAAGAAGCTTCACGACAGATGTAAATAAAAATAGGTTACAATATAATTTTCATGTAAATAGTCTTAAAAATATTTTAAAACAGTATTCCTAATAATGCTAAGTTGAAAAATTGTACAGTATTCATACTGGTGTCCTTTGAAAAGCAATGTTTCGCAAGTTAAAATGACAAAATTATTCCCATCGAACAGTTATTTTAGGAGTTATTCTTACTAGACATTGCATATCGATTCAATTTCGTTCTAATTACTTTTCTCCTCCATCCCTCTTTGGAATCGTTCATAAATGATGTCCCACTTTTTTTCAATATATTTCACCTCCCCCCCTTTGTCACAAATTGTCACACTTGATCATACCCCCTACCCGCCTTTGTCACATGTTACGCTATATTAGCATATATCGCTTATATAAATGAACAGTGTCATAACTGCAAAAAATCTTTTTTTTTGGTTTTTATATCAAAATGTTCAGATTTTTGCGCTCTTTTTATTCAGAATACTGCCGTAATTAAATGTTCAAAAATTAAGGCTAGAGGTCAACTGTATTATTTTAGTGCAATACTGTAATAACTACTTCTTATAGTTATTTCTAGTTTTTTTGACATCATTAACATCCATCATGTGAGATAAAACTAGAACAATAACTATTTTCTGAACAAAATCGATTATACTTATCATTGAAACAAATAAGGTAATTAAATAAAACAAATTGTAAAATGTTCAAACTCCTCTCTTTAAAAATGTCCATTTTGCAGATATGACACTTCATTTCTATAAGCGATATGTAGGCTGCGATATGCGAGGTGACATCGACGGTAGCGCAATCAGGCGAAAAGCAACGAAAGACAAGAGTTGAGCTGCGGACTCGGTCTTGTGCGGACGGATTAGCACCGTGTGTGCCTGTGTGTAATGCTAATTTCGGTCAGAGTAGCGTATTTACCTGTACATATTGTAAATTAACGTCAATATATTCAATTTTATATCTTTAATTGCGGATCATTATTGAAGAAGCCCCAAGTCAACACACACACAAAAAAAAAAAAAAAAAAACCCTACGTATATGTAATTGCACTTCAATAACAAAGCACTACGTTATAGATCACGTTTCTAAATTAATTTTTGTACTTTTATTGACATTTGTGAGCATAATAATAATAAGGATTACATGTGTGCTTAATTTGTAGAAAATGAGGGTAAGGTTTACAACACAAAAGTATAGAACAGTAAAATATATTAATTGTTCGAATTCTGAAAAAAAAAAAAAAATATATCTAACGCAATTTTATCTTAAAATTTCCTTTTAAACATTTGACATGGAGTGAGTTTAAACCTTAATCATCATCGGTGCTTACAATAAAAAATGATCAATGAGACTTAAAAATCAAATTATGAAAATAAGAAAAACTTAAAAAATAAATTTAATTTGCTAATTTTGACTTTTTATTGAGAACAAAATGTGTAATGTCACACTTCTTGTTACCCCCTCCCCTCGGCACAAACTGTCACACTTTGTCGAACCTCCCTCCCCCCTCGAAGCGTGTCATCATTTATGAATGACACCTTTCCTGTCAGTACGATGCCTTAGAAATGACAGTTATAATGACTTGGTAAGGCGGCAAGTGATTCTTTGGAATACTTATAATAGCGGTATTGGTGTAGTAGGAATCTATAAACATTGATAAAACTAGTCGAGCCGTGCGGAATTCCACACTAATTTGGGAGAAAGGTCATTATGAAGAATAGAAAAAAGCAAAATTGTGTTGATACAAAAGAAGACATGTAATTGAACACATCAGTACAAATAGCTCTTACAATTTTTTTCCCACTACCATTTAGGTATTCAAAATAATAAAATAATCACAATAATAAATAAAAAGTTCCATTACTTAAAATATAGTTACTGTTGGTTGGTTAGGCTCTGTAAATTTATAATCTAAATGAATGTGTAGAGCCTAACGATAGCATAAGTTTAATACATAGACGCAGCTAAAACTGTGCAATTTGCTGAACAGTAAAAACAGAAGAGTCTCTCGTTTATTTACTTGATACCAGAGGGCGCTAGCATACACAACACCAATTTGGCATCCATTAAAGGACGTCTCCGTAGATGATGAAAACAAGATTTAAACTTTTAAAAATTACGTAGAAATGTAAGTGAAACCAGCTTAATTTTTCTATTCTGTAAGACACTTGAGTTGATTCACGGTGGTTTCATTTTAATGACTGTAGACATAGTTTTCTTAGCAGATGCTTTTTATTCCAAATCAGCTTTCCTCTATGTCCAAGGGTCCTACAGATGTTTTTTTTTTTTTCTGAGAAACTCTTTTCAAGGGCTTAGGTCCAAAAGTTGGGTAAGTAAAGCCATGAGTGTGGGTATCTTTGCCGCAACGTCCCATGAGTAGTAAATGGGTTACTTAACAGCTTGACGATGGACCAGAAGCCAATTTTGGGTCTCTTAATGGACTGCAAGCTAATCCTGGATCTTTCATGGATCTCAAAAAGATTCGAATTGTATCTTGCTTCAGGATACAAAACCTGAAAGACTTAATTAAAATCCTGATGGTCACAGAGATAAATTTTCTTCAGCAAACTGAACTGCAGATAGATTCTATAAGCGTGTATTAACGGACTGCTATAAACATGGGTTTTATCATTCTAACACCCCGTGGGCCCTACCTTGAAATTAATAGCTGCCACTGATTTCATTTTAAATATATTTTTTAATATACTCATTACTTATTCTTATATCTCTTCTTTTATTTTAAACGGATTCATTAGCTTTACTATTATGAGCACTTTCGTACGGCTGTCAAATATGGTATTGAGATGTGAAATTTTTAAGCAAACGGCTTTCTCAAATTTTTAGTCCCAAAAAACCTAGAAGCGGAAAATAGAGGAATAGAAGTGTTCTCTACGAAAATGAAAATAAAAATTTTGTGCTCACTTTTCGATACATGAAAATTTCAAGCATAGACACTTTTCTGTTTTTTCAAAAATATGAGTTGTCTAAAAGCACATAATCATGCAATCGACGTTTTACCATTTTTTATTACGCATGATTAAAATGCAAAAGCCGATTACATTTTTTCCATTAACATTTATTTGCTTCTGTATTATTTTTTAATGAATTACGTGAAAAACAAATTCATGTTTCAAATTTAGGTTTTTAAAATAAGTCAAATGTTGTAGCTTGCTTTAATTTTTCATTTGGAGTGATTTTAGTGCAACGCGTGCAGAAAATAAAAAATTCTATTACATTGTTAGACTATGTAGCAAGAAAATCGACTGAATTTGATCGAATTAACACACTTTCAATAAGTATGAGCACGAGATGGCAGCACGATATACAAGTAAATTCTTTATTTTCACAATGCCGCAGTAAATGAACAGTTAAAATTTTCTGAAAAAATTACATATCCTGCAAAATATGCTGAACATTTTAGCTAATAAGTTATTTTTTGGAATGAAGATTTAAATGAACAATTTCATCTCTGAGCTCATTTCCTGCGCAATAAAAAACGGGTTCCTTTTAACTTTTAAACAGGCGTCTGCATTTCTTATTGCTATTTGTTAATTGTTATTTTTACCTTTTCTTTTTATTTTTTAAAAACTCAAATGGGCTTTGAGGGAAAGAATTCAAACCTATCCTCAAGAGGGCTATCAGAATTTTTTCCAAGAGGGGGAAGGGAGGGGATCAACTTTCTAAAAATGTACCGCATAACAAACCTCCTTTTATTAAATCATTTTAATAAACAAATTATACATACTATATTAACAGTCGACTAAATTTGTTAGAATGTTGATTGGTAATTTTAAATGAATTCATTTTGTCGCAATTCGTTCTTCAGTGGATTTTTCACTGGATTAGAAGAAATTTGAACCATGTATTTGTCAATAAACTTTTCTTTTTTATTCATACGATATGTATTGCATTTCATTAAAACATCACACAATTTTAAAAGGATTTTTGTTTTCTTTTTGAACGTTAATATTTGCTTATTGATCTGTACGTATTTAACATGCATTTATTTTAGGGTTTCTTCTTTTTTCGCATATTTTAGCTTTTGCACAACTTTCAACTACCGTTAGGTACTAAAGTCTGCCTTCGTACATGACTCTACAACTGCATCAGAATATACACGCAACTAAGGAAAGTAATGATTCTCGATCGGTAATTAAAGAAAGAGCGATTTCAAAGAATTTCACGAATTTTTTAAAGACAAAACTCCGTCCAGTAAATCGAAGCGCCTTTAGACAATTGCCACTTTGTTAGTTCGGAAATAGATACAGCGGCGATAAAATGAATTCTTAAAACTTTCTGTTTTGAATCGAAATCTCGCATCGAATTTTCTTCTCAAAAGCTATAGGTTCCCCAACCGCATGTTTTAGCATTGACATAACATGAAATAGAATAAATGAAGCAAACGTTTAAGACACCCCCCCCCCCTTCACGCACAGAGAGAGAGAGAGAGAGAGAGAGTTCCTTCGCACCCATACACGTGCGCACACACACAGAGAGAAAGAGAGAGTTCCTTCATTCACACCCACACACGTGCACACACACACGGAGAGAGAGTTCCTTCATTCCCACCCGCACACGTGCACACATACAGAGAGAGATAGAGAGAGAAAGAGAGAGTTCCTTCATTCACACCCACACACATGCACACAGAGAGAGAGAGAGAGAGAAAGAGAGAGTTCCTTCATTCAGACCCACAGAGAGAGAGAGAGAGAGAAAGAGAGAGCTCCTTCATTCACACCCACACACGTGCACAGAGAGAGAGAGAGAATTCCTTCATTCACACCCACACACGTGCACAGAGAGAGAGAGAGAATTCCTTCATTCCCAACCACACATGTGCACACATACAGAGAGAGAGAGAGAGAGA
This sequence comes from Octonoba sinensis, assembly GCA_038502835.1. Classification (NCBI taxonomy): domain Eukaryota; kingdom Metazoa; phylum Arthropoda; class Arachnida; order Araneae; family Uloboridae; genus Octonoba; species Octonoba sinensis. The sequence goes on from CM076604.1 coordinate 72,947,879, forward strand.
GAGAGAAAGAGAGAGTTCCTTCATTCACACCCACACACGTGCACACACAGAGAGAGAGAGAGAGAGTTCTTTCATTCCCAACCACACATGTGCACACATACAGAGAGAGAGAGAGTTCCTTCATTCACACCCACACACGTGCACAAAGAGAGAGAGAAAGAGAGAGAGAGAGAGAGAGAGTTCCTTCATTCCCACCTACACACGTGCACACACACACGGAGAGAGAAAGAGAGAGAGAGACTTTTATTTTATAAACTATGAAAAATTATTCTTAAATGTAAAACATTTCCAGAAATTTATAATTTTACACGTTACTGAGGAAAACAATTTATTAGTTTTATATAAACGCAAAGTGTAAGACTATGTTTATAGTATCTCGATACATTCTGTAGATAAAATTGTTTTGTTGGCAAAGGGGGATGATTTATAAGTCAACATCTATTAGATTAAGCTGATTAACTTTATCCCGGAATTCGGATGCACTTAAAATGATCCTTCGCGATTCTAATTGGTAGTATTGAATTTCATGAAATATGATCGTAATTAGCCTTAATGATAAAGGGACTAATTAACCTTAATCAGAACTATTTGTAGAGATAAGACGGATCAGTTCATGTTGACAATAACCTTTAACGAAAGATATTTGTAAGCGGAATGAATCATCATCATTTAAAATTGACTGATTGACCTGTTTTTACATTGAAAATTGTTGGTTTTCTAATATAGTTTTGCTGTAATGTTACAAAATTCTTTTACATTACAATTTTTTCGTTTTTATACATCACTTTAAATAAAATTTGTTCAACTTTCAATATTGGAGTAAAATCCAATAAAAGAGAAATGCAAATATGATTTGATTATGAAAAAATGAAAACTGCACGCAACATACGGAATCTAGTCTTCTAAAACATACAATCTCTTAAAAAACAAAAATGATAAGAATTCAAAACTAACATCTTCGTTTGTTCCATTTTTCTGGTGCAGCGTGACTCAATCTGGGTGTCGCAAAGCAGTGGGTCGACAGTATAGAGTCGGTCACGATACTCTAATGAATAATATTAAATAGATAATTTCACATTTTACAGTTTTATAACTGGAGGATTGTTTTGCAACTTGCTTCTAAAAGTATTTTACACAAAATCACAAAACAAGCCGGAGGTTAAAAAAAAGCACCAGAGATGAGTTGAGTTGACGTAGGTTAAATTTCTAAAAGCGGGTCGTAATGTTAAAAAATTAGCAAAGACATTTTCCTAAAGTAAGTTTTATGTATTTAAAAAACAAGTCAGTATTTCAGCAGTTAGTGTTTCACTAATCATGCTATTGCGAATGCGATATTTCAACAAATGCATGTGAATTAGACTTTTATTTACATAGTTTTATTCTTAGAAACGATATTTTTGAACCTTAAAACAAACTTGTATGTTTCTTTTTATAATTTATTTCTTGTTCAACTTGTACGTTTCGGGTCATTCATAGATTTACTGTTCTTTGAAATATGCACTGTGAAAATAACTTGAAACTTTAATCTTTTGCAAAATATTCCGCTTGTATTACACAGGTAACTTTTCGTTGTATTAGTAGATGTTCTTTTTTTGTCCAAGTGAAAGAAGAGAAGAAAACTAATCTGAGCTCTTTAATGTCAAAACTTTATGACGCACAGTTATTTAAAATTGTTAAAATGTTGTAAAGTTTGAGCAATTTTTTAAAAATGAATAATTAAAAAAACCCCTAAATATTTCATTTTTTTTTGGTTTCTTATTGACTTAAGTGATACTACTAGTGAACGAAAAATTATCAGTTTCTGAGTTATGAAGGTTCAGGACATTGGTTGACTTTACATGGAATGATCTTTATGTGTTCGAACTATAGATAAGTGCTTAGTATGACGTATAAAATGGACACTTTTGTTTATTAGTTTAAAATGTGTGTGTTTTCTTATTTAAAATGTAAATGTCTGAAAGTTGGTGGGAAATTTTTCATGAATGCAACGTTTCTTTGTTTCATGCAAAGAAGTAAAAAAAGACATCAGGGTTGGTATTACCTAAAGGCAATGAAGGTTATTATTTCAAAATGTAAAAAAAGGTCTCAAATATCTTACTATGAAATAATTGATACCACTTATTTCTCGTTATAAGAATGTAAATCACGTGACATGTCATAAAAGCAATTATATTCTCAAAATTTTAATTTGTTAGGCAAACTTTTGAAACTCCCCTCCCTACTTTTTTTACTCATAAGTTGATGGATCACGAATGAAGTTGCTAGTTCAATCAAACTTTGAGACACATACACGTACTCGAAAGTAGATCCTCGTTATTACTTTTAAGTTTCGTTAGTTCGTTTGTCTACACTTTTTCTCCGCACGATCCTTTCAAGTAATTACTCCACTAAGGACAAAGAATGAAAATTCTTAGTAGCACCGTGACATTTTAGAACGAAGTTCTGGAAAGAATTTGGTCTCTCAATTTAGATAATGGAGTTTTTATCGCATAATTTGGTAACTCCAGCGGAGAAATAATCGAAGCTTATTCTTTCAAATCTAAATTTTAGCTTGTTACATAATTTCTAATTATTGGCTCTGACGAAATTAAGTTTTCTTCCTTTAATGATGTTCATATGAGAGTTACTTAAATGCTGCACGAAGAAACAGCACTGAAAATGTTTACAATCGCATACAAGTTAGAATATTTTTTCTTATCAAACACTGCAGTTTAATGAAAAGTAAAAGTTCAACGCTATTTGTCATGTAACGGGTGAAAGTCAATTTTAAAATTTATATTACGAATATCTAGATTCTAGAATGATGTCATGTTTGTTCTCCTTCAATTTTTTATTATTCCATTGAACTCTTTACTTTCTTTTACAAACAAAAAGAAAGTATTCAACAACGTTACTTACATAACGGGATAAAAAAGACATAAACGAATCGTCATATTAACTCAATATGATGTTATTATGCATATTTAAGAAGGGGAAAAAAATTTTGTCAATTAAAGTGGTTTTAAGTTTTTGTTGTATGTATATTAACTGCTACGACTAATTTTCACTTTTATTTAGCTCGTGAAAATTTTCAATGTTCGAATTTTGACGGATTTGCATGTTCTAAAAGTTGCGGAATCTATTCATCCATTCTGATCATTGATCATTTTTGCAAAGTGTCTGTCTGCGGTCAGTTTTTTTTTTTTTTTTTTTTTTTTTTTTATGTCGCCATTTTAACTCATGGAAGCGAACGAAATGTCGTGTCCACACGACGATGATGAGAAGTGACACTGATTATTTTTGGCGACAATTTCAGTTTAATACCATGGTCAAGGCTGAACTTGATCCAGTTTACTGTTTAACTGTTATTCGTTTCATTTCGCCATAAATGAAGGGACAAAAATAGGGGTCGGCACTTAGCGCCATCTATTTAACTTTGAGGCTACTCTCTACTAGAATCAGATTATTGATTTGGCGAAACAAAATTTACCCACCGCTAGCTAGCTCTTGTTTTAGTAGTAATTATGCCTAAAAAAGTTCAATTAAAAATTTGAGAAATTCTAATGTCGTCTATTACTGATTTTGAACCAATTCAAGATAAGTACTCAAATTCATTTATTACTATATTGCTTATTTCTGTAAATATATATAGTTCATTAAACATATAAACTATATGATTAGTAAATGTTAAATGGAAATTTAATCTATTTTTAACACAGAATAAATAGCATAATCATAACTTTCGATGCCTCGGGCAAAGTTTGCAATACATATATTTTTTGAAACATTCTAAGTTACATTTAATCAATCTTAAGTTAAGAGTTGACTGGGTAATTTGCTATTTTTTTAATTAAAAAATATGGCTGGAAATGGTGAATACAACGACACAACTATTTTATTCTAAGCATTTATTTCTGCACAAAAGAAATTATGAAGAGCATACAAATGCATTAAAAACACACATATATTGACTATAAATCAAAAGTCGAATATCAGTAAAAATAATTTATTTCAGAGTTAAGAATGTAATTACTACTGAAACAAGAATAACTTTCGGTATTTTTCCGTTTTGGGGGTGCTGGCGATGGTTATATTTTTATATTTGTGTCTGGAGTTTGTTTTTGAGCAAAATATTTAAACATCACCAACCGCAACACAAACTGGCAAAGTAGTTTGATTTGGCGAAAAAAAAAAAAAAAACTATCGCCTGCCTCCCCAAAACGGAAAAGTACCTTTTTTTTTATTATAAAAAATTAATTGACCTGCAAAAATCTTTAAAAATTACATTCAAAACACAGACAGGAGGATTTTCCACTAATAGTATTCATCTGAACGTTTCCGGAAACCAGGAAAGGACGTATTAGCAAAATAAAGAGGCTTTAAAATGATGTAAACAAGCTTTTCTGGATCGGGAACTAGCGGAAAAAGTGCTATGTCGGTTTTTCTGATGTTTCCAATAATGAAACAGCCTGTACAGTAACGGTTACGATCAAGTTCAGCCTTGCCATGGTTAGTCAAAGCTTAAGAGAATACCGTCGCTATTTTGCGAAGCAGATAGATCTCGCTAAAGATTATTAGGGAATACAAGAGTTTTATTTTCGCGTCTTAAATGAATTAATCAATTTTAATTTTCTGAGATAAAATGGGCATCATGTCCTTTCATGTAAAGTGTTTGGCTACGGCTGTACGTTTTCAATCAAGTTTCCTTGACTTTTGGAAAGGTATTGAAATCTATTCCGCCTGTTGTCGTTGCGTCCTCAAAAATCACACGATAGCTTGAGATATCTTAAACTGAAACAGATCGGTAACGTTCTAAAGAAGGACGCATGGTTCTACCATCTGTATTTTACAGGACCACGTGAAATGTTTCAAATACTGCCCAACAAGTTTTGCTGAAGTTGAAAGAATATACTCATCTCTAGGCGATGGCTAATTACAGAAAACTTTGAACACCATATTGTAATTTTTTGCATATAAAGCAATAATGTGCTGACCACTTTGTATGATAATTTAATATTTAGTTATTACTTTAAAGGGAAATGCAAAAATTTAATGTCAATCATTTTTTTAAGCAGGTGAGACAACCTTTTCTACGTAAGTAAAAAAAAAAGTGCATATTTTAAGTATTTTAGTGCATATTTTAATAATATATTACTGCATATAAGCTGGGCTCTAGTTATCATAAAACAACCAGAGACAAAGATGTACAGAAAAAAAAAAACCCCAAAAATTATAATAAAATTAAATTATATATTACCGCCTAACTACTGGAATGAAGAAAATTTTAAAAATTTATAATGTTTCAAGAAAATAGGAAGGTAAAATGTTAATAATCTATCGAAGAAAGTTTGTTGTTATTATTTTTTCCACAAGTATTCAGAACAACAAAAATGTAGTTGACTTTAATAACGTGAGCACATTTAACTAGTATTTTAAAGTTACAATCATTAATTTCTGTACACTTTTGTAAAATAACTGCCACTAGTTTTGTAATTTATAGGAAATAAATTACGTTCGGAAAAACAAGACTAATTGCATTATGGTAATTGAGTTTATCTTTTTATTGTTCTTTAATTTGTTTCACTTACAATCTTATCCTATAATTAACACGCAGTACGACATTTAGTTATAAACGCAACGAAATTTTCCCTTCATTTACAGTTCACACAAATTTATAATCACTTTCTAAGTGTTATTTATTATATAAGCACTTACCATCTTATCGAATAATTAACACGCAGTACAACATTTCGTTATACACACAATGATATTTTCCCTACATTTACAGCTTTATTCGAATGACAGCAAGTTTTTCAGTTAAAACAACAAAGGAAATAAAACTTTCTGAATTCGAATTTCAAATGTCCGTGCAAAGTGTGCATATATTTTGAGTCCTGTTAGAAAGAAAGGAGAAGCAAACGGAAAAACCTTATTTCGATTCTAAAGTTGGCTCTGTTTATGTTTTTCCGCCCGTTTTAAATTTTTTTTCTCATAATTTCCATAAAATGTTTTCGAAAGTTTAAACACATGTAAATGAAATACGAAAGAAAAATATTTTGATGTCTGGTTGATGTCCGCAAATAAATATTCTTCGCTTTACCGAAAAAATGCAATAAAATAGTTTCAATACCATTTGAAAAATATTTTAATGCGTATTACTTAAGCTTACTTTTAATTCAATTTTGTTTTCATGCTTTCCTCAAAAATAGAAATTGTTTATTTTTGCTAAAGTTATTCTGAATTTCCTTCTTACAGTAACTAAGTTTGCGTTAGCATTTTTGTAATTTTGTTCTACATGCCTGCAATCCCTTTTTAGATCAGGGGTCATCTGTTGGCATCATTTGCTTTAAATCTTAAGATTCTGGTAATACAGTAGGTAAATTACAGACATAGCTTTAGATTAATGAAAGGAACTTTGGAGCACAAGTAAAGTGTGTTTGTTGTGAACAAGTAAAGTTGTTTGTCATAACGGACAGTAACTTGTTAGGTATTGAAGATGCTCTTTCTGTCATGAACTCCATTGATCCTAATATCCAGTTTTCTTGTGAGAAAGAACTTAATAGTAGCCTCGCGTTTCTTGACGTTTTAATTTCTCGGAGAGAGTCTGGTTTCACTACTTCTGTCTATCGAAAACCTTTTGCTATTTTTTTACCTCCTCACAGACTGTCGTTTCATCCTCCCAACCAAAAATATTTTGCTTTCAATACTCTTGTCCATCGTGCTATTAATATTTGCTCTTCTCCTGAGCTTCTCAAGATTGAACGTAACTATCTGAAAGCCGTAGCTGTTGATAGAGGGTTTTCTCACTGTTTAATTGATTCTATTTATAACAAACTTTCTAAGAAAACTTCTGTTTCCAATAATGTGGCTTCTAGAAAGAATTTAGTTGTGTTACCATTCTTTCATTCTGTCAGTTTTCGTATCGCTAAAATCCTAAAACGGTTTCAATTTCAAGTCGTTTTCGCCGCTAGTAACAAACTTTCCTTCTCTTCTCTTAAATATCCTGCTTATCAACTTAACACTTGAGGTACTTCCAAAATTAGTTGCAGTTACGGCCTTTCTTATATTGGACAGACAAAACGTGCTATGAAAATTCGGTTAAATGAGCACAAAAGTTATGTGCAGAAGCAAGAGTTAACCCTTATTCTCATAAAGTAGCATATATTCTATCTACCTGGGGTTTTCCCCTACTTTCTATTTGTTAACAATTAGAAAGTAGGGGAAAACCCCAGGTAGTATATAATGCTACTTTACAAGAATACGGGCTAGCAAATAACAATGCAACATACTCGCTGACGTCACTTAACAAATAGGTAGTAGGGGAAAACCCCAGGTAGCAATATGGCTACTTCATGAGAATAAGGGTTAAATAATCTAGTATTGCTCAACATTGTTGGAATTACAACCACTCTTTTGATTTCAATTCTATTAAAATTATTCAGATATGCTCTTCTGAACACTGCGTCTACTTGAGTAGGGATGACTGGCCCCCGAGTGCTATTTTCTATAGTCGAGTAAAATTATACGAAAACAATTTATCATGCCTTTTATAACCATTTGTTAAACTAGTAGCCTCAAACCTCAAGCATTTATTTATGCATGTGTTTTCAACTGGTAGAAACAGATCTCAAGTGTTCAGGTTTACCTGACTTGACAAATCTTTATCTGTAGTTTTACCAGGACAACAACATTTACAAACAAAAATTTTATTGGGAAACTATTATCAAGAAACTTGATTATTTGACTTAAAATCTTCGAACATTGTGTATCAGGAATAGTAATTCAGCATGAGGTCATTACTGCGGAACATTATCTGTTGGAATTAAATTACAGCATGCTCTGGTTTTTTCTATTCCTTGTAACTTCCTTTTCTAAAGACTTTGCAGTTTTTTACTTTTAAGACTCTAATTTTACGTTAGACTCCGGATAAATGATTTCCAGGCGATTCTCATGTACTTTCGAGGAAAAATGTTTTACAGTGCAGTTTGAAATCACTGAAAAACTACATCTAAGTAATGTGTGATATTTGCATAAATTCTTAGAGAAAGCCTGGGGCAAAAGAGGACAACTAAAATGTGAAACTAAAGTATACGTGACCTTTATTGAGGAAACGGTTGGGATCTTGATAATTTATAACCGTTTATTGCAAAACAGCCTTTATAAAATTATGCAAAAATAGATATTTATTATCTTGGATTCGAAAAGTTAATAACATTCGTCTTACTTAGTTATCCCATACCATATTTTCAAGACAAAATAATAATAATAACACATCGTAAAAAGTTACTTTTGTGCCAGTGAAATATAGTAGAAAATATTTACAACAAATTTCAATTAGCATTGCTGTGAAACTTTTAAGTCTCTTAGCTTAATTTTTATGCTCTTATATTTTTAGAACTTTTCTAATGGCTTTTGAAAAAAATCAAGAAAGACAAGAGGGGGGAAGGAAAGATATAAATATAACACATTATTTAGGAATACAAAGTCAGTATTTCTATCTAACAGTTGAAAATATAAATTCTGAAACGAGTTGTTAATGAAAAATTTTAAACCCAATTCATTTCCTTTCACATAAGAAAAATGTTTGTTTTCTCATTATTTTTTTTAGTATTTAATAAAAATCTCCGTTTAAAAAAAATATATTGAACTGAATCAATTTTAAGAATGTTCGATTCTTTTACTAAAAAGAAAGTTTGCATAAAATTGACGGAAAAAAAGGGAAATATGTCAACATGCTATATGATATACAATACTTTTAAACCATTTTCATTATGTTGAATTAATTAATCGTGTCCGGAATAAAAATATTAATTATCATGTTTTTTTATCTTTCGAACATTTTAGAAGCTTGGAATAAATTTATGGGGGTTTTTTTTAGTTTTAATATGTTATCGTAATCAATTAAAAACAAATGGAGAAATATTATATCTTTCCACTTATGAGCGACAAACATGAAAAGTAAGTACTAGTTTCATTATCAGAATAGCGTCGTTGTTATATATTTGGCTCTATCCAAAATCTTTATGAATTTTTATTTTATTAGTTCTTCGAAAAGTCTCTAGTGTAAACGGATTAGTAAAAATTGGGTAAGAAAATTAACCAATTAATTTAACCAAATACGAAATTAAACCCAATTGAATTAATTAATCGTGTCAGGAACAATTCGTGTCATGAATAATAAAATTAACCAAATAAGAAATTTAACGCAATTGAATTAATTAATCGTGTCAGGAATAAAAATATTAATTATCATATTTTTTTATCTTTCGAACATTTTTTTTAAAATCTGAAATCAATTCAAGATTACCATAACCATTATGAAGAGCCCAAAATGTTTATTACGTGATTATGTTAATGATTACGTGATTATTATTAATTTTTACTGTATTCCCGGCTCACGACTTATTTTAATCATAGTACATGTACTTTAAGCAATAACTAAGTCATGCTTATGGCTCTTTTGAGCTACTGGGCATGAATAGGAAATGTACACCATAAAGTTCAATGATAAACAGGCTAACACATTCCAAATTAAAACATATCGTTGATGTTCTGGTAGTAGTAATGCCAAATATGCCGGATTTTACGGGAAAGTCCATATTTTGTGAAATTGTCCCGCGTCCCGGAGAACTGCAATACTGGACGGCCATATTCTTGCCAAGATATTGATTTTGAGGAAAACTGAATATCCAGTGACTCTTGTGTCGATCCAGTGACTCTTGTGATCGACCGGGTTCAGATCGGATATCCGGCTCTGATGTTTGATACCTGTAAATTCTATGTATTTTGTAAACATTCTACAGCTTCCAAATCCAAAGTAAGTTTTAAATTTACACATATATTTTCAAAATATGCTAAAAATTAAAAGTTTAAGAATCAAAACTGACATGCAGGCATTTAAAAATCGGCTGAATTGGGGGGACTACCCTCCTCCCTCCTATTGGTGCACCCCTTCTGACCCGTATTTGCACTTTTTAATTTGGCAACCCTGGGTAAAAAATTACTAAATCGAAACATTTTTGTTTTGAGATAAATACTATTTTATCATCTAGAAATAAAACTTAATAGTCTAACAAAACTCATTAAGTTCATCAACTTTCCGTTTCCAAGAAATAAGAGATTTCCGGACTTTACAACTAAGCATATGCCTCGTCCAGATAAAAGTCCCTTCATCATCCCTTTTGTTCATTTCGGCTTGCCCTTCGATGAGGAATTATGCAAGTATTTATGTAGCTATCTCTTAAGATCATCAAAGTTTATGACTTTTACCTGAACGCCGACTAATGACAAATTAAAATTCGTAAGTTCACAAATAAGCTTTTCAACGGACTATTGGAGCTGATTTGAACTTCCGATTAATTGATTTTACTGCACAATCAAGTCATATAATTATCTGTAAGCATAGTGTAACACGTAAAAGTTGGTATAAAATCACTTTGACCATTACTTCATTGTACAAAGAACAAGAAGGATTGTAATCGCGAGAAATTTTCCACTCAAATTTCAGCCTAAATTTGCACTTTGATCAATTTAATCAGTTTGGACAGTTTGTTTCACAATGACCGTATGTATTATATACGCACTTGCATACGGATCATTGAAATATTGATCTTGACCACCCCAGAGTCCGTTTTAACGAGTTTTGTCGTACCGTCTAATATGTTCGTAAGTTCGTATGTGCGTATGTACGTATCTCGCATAATTCAAAAACAGTTAGTAGTAGAAGATTGAAACTTCGTATGTAGGAGCTGTTCACTGTCTATTTGTGCACCTCCCCTTTTGGTTGCAATAGGATGTTCCAAAAGGGGTGTTTTAGGTGATAGTATGAATTCCACTATGTGGCTACTTTCATGTTACTTTCCAGTAGTTTTCAATAAAAATAGTGATGCCAAATTCGGTGTCGGTTTGGCGATTTATGCAGTATTTGTCGACTTTTCAGTAGAACTCTCATGTTAAAGCATTTCCAAGTGTTAGAAACTTGTAAACTTGTAAAATTTTCAACAAACTAGTGAGTTTTCACCCTAAGGCATGCTTACGTTTTTTACCTTTGCAGATTCCCTTCATTTACTGTTGTGTTTTAATTTCAGGTTTCTCAGGTTCAATTTATAACAAGAAGTTCCATCTAGAACTATACGAGCCTACTTTCCCGTATACACCAAATTCAAATTTATAATCTAGCTATCTCTTTCTCTCTCTTTCTTATTTATCTTTAGTTCTAATTATTGAAAATATACCTTTTTCAACGGATAATACATATTCATTCACTCACTCATTCATTCTTTCATTTATTCAGCCATGCATTTATTCATTCATTCGTTACCTCATTCAAGTGTTTATTCATTCATTTACGCATTCATGTATTTATTCACTCATTTATTTATATTTTCATTTATTCAATAATTTATTCACTCATTCTTTTCCTCATTCATTTATTCATTGATTTATTCTTTCACTCTTTAATTTATTCATTCATTCATTATTTCACTCATTGAGTCACTGAGAAATATCCTTGAAAATCCCGATCAAAAAATTTCATAGCAAAATAGGCTCGTAAGTTCTGGATAAACTTTCTATTTCTACATGTTCTACGTTATAAGAGCTTTCCGATAAAGTTTGTTCCAAGCAAATCGGTCCGTTAGATCAGGATTTATATAGGGTTGAAATTTCCCCGTAAGCTCTGTGTTAATTTTTTGAACTGTTCAAAAATGAACAAAAACTGTTCAAATCAATATTTCACGCCGAGAACTCCTTTCAATAAGCTTGCAATAGGAACTTTGCTCTTGTGCCCAGAGTTTACAGAATTTGCTTCAATTTTGTCCATAGGCGCTAATGTTAAAATTTTTTGAACTGTTCAAAATTGAACAAAAAATTGTTCAAATCAAAAAGTAAAATATAGAAATGAGATGTGCTCGCCGAGATCTTTCGAATGCAAAAAGAATTTTTCCAATCGGACAATTCGTTCAAAGGTTATTAGGGGGGGACAGACCGACAGACCGACAGACAGACCGACAGACAGACAGACCGACAGACAGACAGACCGACAGACAGACCGACAGACAGACCGACAGACAGACCGACAGACAGACCGACAGACAGACAGACCGACAGACACACTTTTTCCCCATCTCAGTACCCTACTTTCAAATTTTTTATTTTTCAATCTTTATTTAATTACTTCACTTATTTTTGACTTTTCTTGATTTTTAACGATATTTTCACGATACATTAAGCCTTCTTTCATGCTTTATTATTATTATTTTTTTACTTTTACGGGAAAGTAGGCTAAAAATTATAAATTCCGCATTAATGCGGAGAATGCCATTCTCTATATTTACTAAACTATAGGTGTAGGGAAATAAAGATTTATCCAAAAAATAATAAAACTAAGAAGTATAACTTTTAACGTCAGCGTATCATACACGCAACTATTTTTTTTAGTCCTTAAAAAGGTATAATATATTTAGTGTAGTACAAGGATCAGATGTTAAACTTAGCGACTTAGACCAGAACACCGATGATTATATCTTTATTATATTTTAATTTCGAAGTATGTATGCATAATTAATTCCAAGAAAAGTAGAATAATTATTCACGTGAGACTTAACATTGATAAAATTGGAAAGCTAATAAAAAAATTGCTATAATTTATAAAATTTAAACATAATTGTTAAGCCTTTTTATTTATTTTCTTTCAATAGGATTTAAAATTTTAACGGAACTATACTGAAGATAGATTTTTCAACATGCTTTTGAATAATTTATCAACTGAAAGATTCTGCATTTCACCCATTCCCTATACATTTAAATTTTCAAGAATATGTTAGTTTCTTCTTTTAATCGAGAGCTCTGAGGTATTTTAAATTGAACTTGCCACTTTTTCAATGCACTGAATATATTTTCAACTGCATTTTAACGTTCGAAAAGCATAGAAAACTTGATATAATGTGTGGGAATATTTCTTTTAAAATATATAGACCATAACTCCCATAGAAAATAGCTTTAATCTAAATAATTTTTTAAAACGTTATATTCCACAAAAAGAAAAAAGAAATCCGTTAAAAATTTTGCTTTCTTGGCGGTATTTGTTTAGTTGAAACTCATTATACTTCTATGATGCATAATTATGCAAATTCGAAACTCTTATGTAACGCTATAATTTTCATGCTTTTTGCATAATGCCATTTTCTTTCTTGTAACTAAGGTGTATTAGAATTCTAATATTATTTTCCCTCTCCAAAAATTCACCTGCACATACATCGTTTAAAATAATAAAATATAATTTATCAAATGTGGCATTACATTTTTTAAGGAACTTGTTCTCGCTGTAGAAACATTTTATGTGTAAATTTTAGTTGAAAACTAAAGTTATGTCTTATCTGTTCCGGTTTCCTGCTGAATTGATAGGTTCTTGATAAAAACGTTCCCTAATGCCCATAAGGAACATTAACTTCTTTACTCACGTATCGAATACTTTCGGATACAGGCTATGACTCTTAATTTTCTGTGTATATTGCAGTTTACGTTAGCGTTTTTACTACAATTTATTAGAGTAACATTCCGTTTTTGAGTTAAAATATGTTTATAGTTTTGTTCGAAAATGTTTCCTATCAAGTTTATCGCAAGTACTCCTCGACGTGTTCGTTTCTAAGACTTCCTCTTTATAAAGATTTAGGAAACAATGAATAAATATTTTTTAACGCAAAACCGTGCTAAAATATATAACCTAAATAGTTATTGTTTTATGATGTTTTTGTAAAAAAAATCATGCGTATGGTATAAAGGTCAGTTTTGAAATTCAATGCCATTTGGAAATTTTATTTGAGATGAATAAATAAATAAATAAATAAATACAAAACAAAATAAAATAATAGTAATAAGAAAGAAAAAATAATAAAGGGAAAATAAATGATTTATTTGATAACGTTGATGATGATGACGACGACGATGATGACGATGATGATAATAATAACAAATATAAAAATCCTCACTGAGTAATTTTTTTTAATGTTATAAAATATACATTGTTTCCGTATATTATACGAATGTTATTCCGTACATTTCTTTTAAAAAATATTTTCAATAGATTTTGGCTCTGGTCACTTATGATGAAACTTCTCCTGTTCACGGGACGATTTCTTCATAGTTTATACCCCTAAGCTTAGCGGAAAACAATTTTAAATGATACTTAATATACGCAAAGAGTAATTTGTGTGTAGTAGTTTTTTGAATTTTAAAAATAATTTTTAAATGTTTATACACTTTGTCGAAGCATAAAAGTACAAAAATCAGTATAAGTTCACAAGAATGCGAACATGGATTCCATTTCAGAGTAGAAGGTTTAATAGTTAAAATTAATGAATTGAATAAATGAGTAAATATATATTTTATACGTACATACATACAAATTAGATTAAATTAAATTTTATTATATTAAATTTTTTATAATCGTAATCATGAATCAATTACAAATATAAATGACCCAGAGTTTGACCAACAGTTTCAATGTAAAGTAACAAATAATTATCAGATAATTTTGGGCCAGCTTCAAAAATTATGTTTAAAGTCGCATCGATGTTGTTTAAAGAATTAATATATATATATATATATATTTTTCACTTTTTAGCGCTATTTTAAATTTGAAGTTTTTTTTTTTTTTTTGTTGGTTCTATTTTTTCTCAATTTTTAAATTAAGTAATTCATTTCTATGAATCACATGATTATTAGAAAAGTAACATTGTGAAAGATCATGTTTACTTCTATTAGATATTCGAAACATACTTAAAAATCAACATACATTCCTTAAACAAATCTGGAAAATTGAGCTCTAGAAGCGCACATTCAATAACATTTATTTTGAAACATTAAACGTAGACCTTCTCTAACTGCTCTTTATAAAGTGAGCGAGTTTGAAATGAATTTTACTACTCAGGTCTAAGAACATTACTTACTTATTTCTATTTCCCCAAGCACTTTCAGGGAACGTCTTGCTTAAGAGGATATAGAAGAAGACAAGATTGTACAACTCATTTATCTTTATTAACATATTGTCCTTCAGCCTTCTTCATTAATGGCTTATGGCTCGAAGATAAGCTCTTAGATTACTCTAGTAAGAGGATTGTGAGAAGCATTGTCGGATGAGCACATTTTCTACCGAGGCCAGTCAGACACATTAAAAAGAAATTGGTCCGGTCTATTCCACGGGTCACGTGTCCAAGATTAAGGTCGTTGATACTAATGGGAAGTCTTAGAATATAAGACCAGGAGACATATGAACTTAATAACAAAAGTATAGATATAGCCTGTGAAGAGTGATAAATTCAGTATCGTCACTTATCAGTAGGCTGTACAGAAACAATAAAAACTTAGTGGTCCAAAAACACCACCAAGGTTATGACTCAGTTGTTCGACACCATAAAAAAATAGTACATAAGTTCATATTTTTTATATTTCCTTTAAAAATGCACAATTCTGTACATTAATTTTTATTGGTTAATTAAGATTTTATTAATTAATATAAAATCATTTATTACAAACAGTTTTATTAATTCATTGATTTTATTGATTTATTAATTGAACAGAATACGCGTTTTTATGCAAAACCAGCCGAAACACATTTAGTATAGGATAATCTAAACACAAATTGATTTATAAAATACTTTAAGCTTCAAAAGCTTGTCTCCCACGTATGTACACTTGTTTATGAATTGGTGACAATTGCCGCTTTGTCTCCATGCTAGCTGAATCCTCTCTAACTATGTATATTCCACGCATGAAGCAGTCGGGTAATTTGGTATATAGACATTTCTCTTTCTTTAAAGTTCTGCTTATTAGTAGTCTTTAGTTTTTAATTGTTTTAACAATGAAGCCATAATGGTCCCAAATCTATATTTTCCCTTGTGATGTAGGTCAGTACTATGTATTCATGGAATCAATTTGAAAAACTTTAATTATGTATTTTGCGGTAAAATTAAATTAAAAGTTTTAATTAGATTTGGGAAAAGCTTTCCATCGTTTAGTATATGGTGTATCATATCATAAGAAAGGATAGAAACAATTTTGTAAAATGAAACCTATTTCGTGTCTATTTGAATAAGGAAAAAAATTGGAAAAATTCAAACAACTGCCATTAATTATTTTTAGCCGCTTTTTTACGAATCTTACGTCTTTGTAAATAGAGAACGATTGTACATATATCAGTAAAATTTCATATTTTTCCAAGTTAATATCAACAGTTTATCTGGGCCAAATTAAAAAAAAAATCTCTGATGGTGAGAATTTTAACACTGTTGAATTGATATGGACCAGTTACATTATAGCTATATACTCCTAAATCCACTTGCGAGGTTCTGCAGTCAGTTTCGCTTAGTTGCCTGGATCAATACATTTGCAGAGAAGGAATATTGTTGAAAAGTTTTCTCAAAACCTATATTATTGGTTAGAAGTGTGTATTGTTTACATGAGAGTAAGAGTAGTGTACGAGAGAAAAAGAGTGGTCTTTTATTCAATGCTCATATTTTAATTTAGATCTGTTTCTGCATAGTTGGAAGGTTATTTATTCCAACAGGGGAATGATCGAAATATCACAGAAAAAGACAGCCAATAGAGTGAGACAGAGAGTCTGGTATCTCTTCTGTACTAACTTATTCCCCACTTCTGAAGAATTAAAAACTCAGTGCTAAGCAAACGGACATCAAGATGTCAATTCCACAACAGATAGCGCTCCAGTGATGTGTATAACTCGAAGACATATAACAGCCTCGATGATAATTTTCTTCACCTAATGTTAAAATAGATTTTGCAAAGTTGAGAGAAGACATTTAATGCATGGGGTAAATGGCTCGCAGTCCCCGCACTTCACACACATACATCAAATTCATAGGCACTTGGCGTCACGTCATTAGGTCATAAAGAGTTAAGTATTCTCATCATTTCAATAATTCTTTTAATTTAATGTTCCTTTTTGCTAAAAAATTTGCACCCTAACAATAACATAAACTGTTTCTTCTTTTAAACGTTTTCTTCCGAAGTTCAGTTATAGCTTTAGATGTACATCGTTGTTTTTCCGAAAAACACGTACAAAATATGACGACTCTCCAACTTACCGGTAGGAGCGGTATAATTCTATAGTAAATATTGGTAAAGCAGCTAATTTTCAAAGTTATTTCATTTAAGCTGCCAATATGGTACTTAAACTTTCAAAATTTCTATATCCCGAACGACAGCTAAGTCATTAAGTCTCTATTCGCAGTTTAAAATGTAAATGCACACCCTTCTGTATATTTAGATTGGCAAATATGTTAAAACCCTTAATGGTTGAATTCTCGAACCGGGCAAAGAGTCTTAGAAGCGTAAGACTCACAGCAGCTCTTGCGCATAATATTTTAGGAGAAGGATTACAAAATGAGTAAGGAGGCACATCTAGTTCCTCGGTATTAAGTAACTTAAAGCGTTTAGAATTATTAGGAATTGTAAAGTTACTTCTTAATAAAGATTATTAAGTTGGTGAAAGTTTAACTTAACGATTAAATGAAATTATGCAACGTAAATGCGGAACTCCAGGAAGTTTTTACTCCTGGATACAAAGCAATCCAATGTACAACAACATCAGACAGTTCATGTTTATGAAGAACATGGTTAGGTTATATGTATATATTACTTAAGCCCATATTAGTAACAATATTTTTTTTCTTTCAAGTGGGGCTGCGTACGGTCACTATCCTTTGCAGACCTAGTGAATTCCTTTCTTTCCGGCATCCATTTTTTCGAGTCGCACCACTATCGGCGGATGCCATTACCACTTGAGAATTTTTACGCTCTGTTTCAACCCCAGATGGCGGCACCTGAGCTCTGAACGAGGCGAAACTGCGCTAAGAATTTAATTTAGCCGACAATATCCAAGGCAAACATGTATTCACGGGACCGTTAACATGCCGCATAATCATACGACATGGACGCTGACGATTTTCTGCATCTTGAAAATTCACTGGCTTGGGCAGGTCTGATCCTGCGAACTTGGGCGTACGAGGCCAGTGCCTTACCACTAATCCACCCTGTCGGTATAGTAAAAATATTGAGGGAAAAAAAATGAAAGTCCCATACAGGCCCTCACTCGCGTGACACAATTCAAAAACGAAAGAACTTTGCAAAGCGGGATATGTTGTTTCTCCCGAATCCATATTCTACAATCCATGGGTGACATATAGCTCAAGTTCGAACACTAAATGTAAATATAATGCAATGATTTTTCTAAATGTAACGTTGCCAGAAAAAAAAAACATATGGGCATGAGAAGTTCAATTTTGAGATTTTAATGAATCATGAATGGCGGAAGTAACTTGATGCTCGTTCTCGAATTTTTTTTTGAAGAATTCAACACGTCACTCGCACGACGATCTCCGTGACAATAGTTTAAAGAGCTCATCGTGCGGCAACGTTCAAGAAGAGCACTCCCCTCCCACCATGGCAAAACTACTATGCGCTTTTGTAAATAGATTTCGTGAGTGAGAAAGAAATTAAAGCTAATTATCGTGAAGAACTATTTTTGAAAGCACTTATGATTTATGCTCTAATTAACTTAGAGGTTTGGAAGAAACACCCTCTTGTGCAGTAAAAAAATTCTTTCGAATGATACATATCATTAAAGTGTGTAAGATTTTTTCACGCCCCATCGAAGTAGGCAATTTATGTGAATTATATTTAAAAGTTTATTACAAAAAAATAATTAAAATTTTCAAAAATCCTCCTTGGCGGATATTTACGACCCATTAAGAATCTTTTCAAACTTCAAGATTGTAGCATTCATACTTTCTGAGATTTCGTGATTAATCAGCGTGTGGCAATTCGCTTTTATCAAATTAGATAAAAGCGAATGACCACTATTTGTTTATTTTCGAAAGTTCGTACCCTAAAATGTTTATTTTTCAAAAGTTCGTACATAAATTGAATATGAAAAACCTTATCCCAACATGATATTTTATACCCATAAATAACATGTATCTTTATATAAAATTTGAAAATCAGTTGTCTTTCGTTCAAAAATGCGTAGCTAGAACCAATTCATCAAATACTGTAGAACGGTTTTCTTTGCAGAGGCACTACTGCAACAGTGAAGCCAACGTACAGGTATGCGTTAATGGATTCTGTCTCGGTACAACGAATGTCTATGCTGATTTAAATCATTCCGGAGTTCATATATTGCACTACGGGGTCCACACCCCGCTTGCTATCGTTCTCCAACCCCCGGAACAGCAAGCAGTTCTATTCGGACCTTTTCGCCGCCCAAGCTGGTTTCGCTCGCCCATCAGATGTTTAAAAACCAACATTCTTGTAGCATAGCAGTTGTTCCTCAACAATGTTCGTTTGATAATAACCCTTCCAATAATCCCTTTCCCTTCTGCGAAAATATATATTCTTTAATAGGAGAATTATAGGAATATTAAGGACGTAATACTCCGCTATAAGTACCAATGTTTAGCTCCGCTATGAATATCAACAACTAATAGATACCTATTCCAACCAATACGTATCCCCAATTGAAATTGCACATAAAATTGGGAAAACTGGAGTAAAGCCGAATTGCGTGTTGAGAATAAAAGCCTAAATTCTAACAGCAATCTATAAAAGGGACAATTTAAGTACTTAACTCTCTATTGCATATTTTAACGTTTTTATAAAGAAGTTCACATTTGGCAACAAAGAAAAGTTATCATATTTATCGATAAGAATATGCGATTGTAGTTATAATTGCGGGATCGCCTTAGTACTTACGAATAAACTTACGTTCTGTTTAGACCTGATAATTATAAACTCTGCTATTTTATGCTTTATTAAATGAAGAGTCCACTGGAAAAAGCGACCTAAGTCACATACTACTTGATGAACTTTGCTTTATGTTTTATTCATTCATTTTGTAACATAAATGTTAATTTTATATATACTATAAATTAGATTATAAATTTGAATTTGGGTGTTACGGGAAAGTAGGCTCGTATGGTTAAAATTAACATTTATGTTATAAAATGAATGAATAAAACATAAAGCACAGTTCATCAAGTAGTATGTGACTAGGGCATTTTTCCAGTGACCTCTTCAAATGAAAGCGGTGAAGATAAGTTCTTACAATTTAAGAGAAGTAAACATTTATGATTAGTGATCGTTTTGAATATACATCGCATTATTGAATTGCTGATGCTCTGGAGTCTTTTTTTTCCTTTGATTGAGTTTAATTTAACTATAATGTTTTTTCAACTCTTCACATCATATGCGGTAAAAAAAAGAAAAAAAAATCCGAATAACTTTGAAGTGCCTAAAAAACAAAACAAATATTGAATTTTCTTGTGATTAATTATTTTTTACTTACAAAACATTACACAAATTAACTGGCGTCCTTAAAGGCATGAGTTTAAAAATAATTTAAAAATCTGAACTGCTTTCAATACTTCTTTTACCATAGAAAATAAATAGTATCAGACTATTTTATTACAGTAAAAAAAGGCCTTAAGCAGCATTAATTTTTAAGTACTTTTCTGATGTACAAATTCAAAATGAGTCAAATCCTCGGCACTTATGAGATAATGGTGTGTGCAACGACCCGTCAATATTTCGCTTGTTTCACATAATTTTCGGAGAAGCTCTCAGAGAAAATTAGGTATTTTCCTGCACCGCGAAAATTACCCTTGCTCTGATCAGTTTAGCAAATAATTTTCCCCTCCAACGTCTGTAATAGAAACGATTTTACTACGCTCAAGGAAAACGCTCTTGAAGCCGACATGTCAGTAGGATCGATTTGAGCGATATTCCCTTGATATAATGGGCGTAAGTGCTCTGAAATTATTTATATATTCGTATATTTAGCAGCAAAGCGGGAGAGCAAATGCGATTAAGTTTATGATCGAATGAATATAGTAAAAAATAATTATTTTGTTCATTTTCCTGGGAGAAGCTGTATTTTAGTTAAGCAGCTTAAGCTTCCCTATTTAAAGATATCATCACTGAAGTTTATGCACTTTGAATTTTCTACTAAATAAACGTTTTGCATGCATTTTTCCCCTCCAGGTTTGGAGGTGCTAGCGGTACAACAGCATTAAGGTCTGGAGGGGGTCCGGAATAATAGAAAATGAGGTTAAAACTTGTTTTTATATACCTCTCTCTAAGCTTGATAAAAATGGAAGAGGGCCCGTGTATTCATCCCTTATAACAACTCTGTGGTATTCTCTTGAAGTTTCTGTTGCATGAATATATTCTTACAATACTCTTGTGAATGATGTAAACAGTCCAATTATAAAGGAAATGCACACAACGGCCTAAAATCCAACTTCGTTAAAAAATAGAAGTTGTAAATCATTTCAATGTAAAGTTTTAAATTGAGACCGTATTAAAACTGGTTGGCGAATTATTTATTAACCAGGGAACGTTATAAGCAAAAGTGAGTTATAATACGCACTGTTGGTTCTGTATTTCTCATAGTACTTGCACTCTTTCAATTGAGCAGAGCAGTGGTCGCCAAACTTTTGAGGACACTGAACAACTGCAACGTCTCAAATTTTCCTGCGAGCTATTCACTTTACATCCCCCCTTATTTCGTGCCCACCGAAAAAAAAAGAAGGCAAGCAGGACAAAAATAATGAGAAACTCAATTCTGAGTTATTAGCAGTCGCAGTTATTATGCCAAAAAATACGGGCGGGCAACTATGTTGGCACAGTTACCACCTTTTCATTTGCTTTTTCAAATTTTTAAACATATTGCTGTCACAGATTTTTGGCCACCTTGCGCATCATTCATGCGCAGAAAGCCTGAGAACGTATTCTAGATATACATCAGAATAACAAGCGAACGGCACAAAATACCGAAGCAACTTCTTTTGTAATGTTTTCCATGGCTAAACAAATTACTTTTTCTGCGAATGAAGCTTTAATTACGGTCTTATAATTATTTTATTCTAATTGAATTAATAAAATGCTCCTTTTCTCGTTTGGGGGTACTTTTTCTGTACATAGTTATAGGAGTTAATATCGGGTAACGCCGTTCCGGAAATACTTTACTTCAATTAAATCCATAAAACACAAATTATTTTTTTCAAATCGGGATTTTTTATTTTTATTAATATGTCATCGCAAGTCATGTTTTATAAGCTCTTATTCATGGTCCCCATTGTGCTGGTACCGCTAATGTTTTTTAAGTAAGAAAAATAGTAAACTTTTAAGAGAAAAAAACGGGTATTATAAGTCAACTTAAAAATCATGAAAAAAATATTCTGAATCCTTTTTTACAAAATACATTATTTGGTTGCTTTAAAAAATGACATTTTAGCATTCTTCGGAATTTTTGTACATCTAAACATAAACCTTACTAAATAATTAATACTCTGAAGCTCCACTTTCTTTTACTGAATTTGAATGCAACCACTCTTACATAGAATTCCAGATTGTAGAAAATGCAAATGACTAAATAAATACTTCTCTTTTCGTTAGATTTTGTGTTCAATTTTACTTTTTTTATGGTTTAAACTTTTTCTCTTTAGTCGGTGTCTCTTTGGATGGTTTAAGTGGGTGTTTGGAACAGCGAAGAATGGACATGTGTTTGTTTTGGATCTGAATTCTATACTGTTGATTTAACTTGCTGCGTAAATGAATACGTGCATTTCAAATAGGAGCTTTAAAATAAAGTCTCTGGTAGAACGATTCGGCTTTAATCATAAGGGACCGTTCATAAATGATGTCACGCTTTTTCCCGATATATTTGAACCCTCCCCCCCTTTATCACAAAGTGTCACACTTCTTGTTACCCCCTCTCCTCCCCTTGTCACACTTTGTCGCAATTTCCCCTCGCCCTCGAAGCGTGACGTCATTTATGAATGATCCCTAAGAATATTTTTTTTCGAGGAATTTTATTTTAGTTAAAATAAACAAAGTAGGAAATGTATAAATTGCATTTTATAAAAGCAAAAAATCAGAGAAAACCAATAAAAAAAAAAATGTTGAAATTTATCTCGTCTTCCTTAGCAAGAGGAGGGTATCTCATGATTTCTCTGAAATTATTTTTTGTTTTCATCTAAATAGTACATATTATGCACCGTTTTTGGGGTTCAGTTAGTGTAAAGTTGAAAATGATTCATTTTTTTTTGATGCATTTAAAAACTTTTAAGTATAAGTCTAAAAAATACAGACAGTAGAACGTTTTTTTAGCATATGATGCTTGTTAACTCGTCTACGCATAAAATATTCAGTACGATTGCTTATTTGTCCTATTTTCATGGAAATGAGCAATCGCAATGAAAATTTTCGATACGTAACAGAATTAACGAATATCACATGCTAATAAACGTTATACTGTCAATAGTTGTTGAGACAGGCACTTAAAATAATTTATAATACATGAAAAAGTGGATAATTTTCAACTTTCACCAATTGAACACTAAAAATAATGTTCAGGAACATCAAAAAGGGTGGCTGCTAAAAGTAATATTTTTAGTGTAATTACAAGCATATTAGGTATAATTAGCTAACAATCATAATCATAATTTGTGTAGCGTTGAAAATTTGAAGGTCAAAGAAGATCGTATGGATTATGATTTAGTGGTCCAAATATGTACCGTTTTGGTCTATGAGTCGCACGTTTTCCTTCGATGTTTCCTTAGAAATTCATACGCATAGGGCCTTATTTACCATTAGGCCCATGAAGCCCGGGCCTGGGGCCCCACTTCGTAGGGCCCCCTAATTTTGGCTATTATTATTTTTTTTTGTAATTAAAATTTTCTTAGAAAAATCTTTAAAAATAGCAGCTTTAAAAAACAAACTGTTAGTGTTCTGTTGCTTCACAGAAAAGTTTGTATTATTAAATTAATTTAAAACCACAAGGAATTTTCACTTTAGGGGCCCCTGAATTTTGGTCTGACAATTTGAAATTTGAAAAATAAAATCGGTTTTGCACTTTGGGGCTCCCAGATTTTATTCAAACATTTTGTAATTTAAAAACAAGATCATTTTGCACATTGGGGGCTCCCAAATGTTTGTCTGACTCTTTGACATTTGAAAAACAAATTAGTTTTTACACTTTGAGGGCCCAAAAATTTTGGTGTGACTGGCAATTTTTCCCATGTTAAATAATTTTTGTTGCGTGATGGGCCCCCAAACATGAGTTGTGCCTATAGTGATTCAAAATGTAAATATGGCCCTTCATATGCGTCTTATCAGGGGCAGTAAACAGAACTCACTGAGACCGGTATATATATATATATATATATATATGACCAAAAACAGCCCAATGAGGGCCAATGCCATATTTTGAAAATTTTACCACAATGAGTTTTTATTGACCTTTGATCTTCAATGATTCTTCACATTTTTTAAAAATTTCTAATAGACTACGTAGTATTGGTTCTTAACCAGTGCAGAAAAAGTGCGTTCCCAGAGATTGGTACCAACTTTTTTCCGCTGCACCACAATGAGTGTGGTACCACTGTCGCAATTTTTGACGCTCAGTTTCCTCCTTGAGGGAAGCACCTGAGCTCTAATCGATGCAAACTGCATCATGAATTTAATTAAGCCGAGAGTATCCACGCCGAAAGGATACTCAATGGATCTTCAACATGCCGCATAATCGTACAACATGGGCGCTGACGATTTTCTGCATTTTGAAAATCCACGGACTTGGGCCAGGTTTGATCCTGAGAGCTTGGGCGTACGAGGCCTGCGCTTACCATTAAGCCACCCAATCGGCTTCACCTTAATTGCTGAAAAATCCCACTGCACTGAAACAGCCCTCCAGAAAAATTCCACTCTTTGGAGAAAAAAGGGTTCCTTTAAACTTCAAAACACTTGTCTGAATTCTTATTCCTATTTCGTTCCTCTAATGTCGATTTTTATTCCTCGATGATACTTCGCATTCAAGTATTATACCAAATACCATTTATAACAAAACTTTTCGTAAAAAAGAAGTTATTTTCCGTATCAATTAATCAGAACATTTCGCGGATACATAAAAAAAGCACCATACTCCATTATTAGCGCAACAGCTCAGAAAATTACGCAGTCATTTAGATAAGCTCCAAAACCTATAGACCCAAATCGCCCAACTCGTATACTACATGTTGTAACATTAGCTTTGCAGAAAATGGCATCAAACTAAATTCGGTAACAATGCTCAAGGGAAAAGACTAACGATTTGTAATACTTCGGAAACAGGAATCTTTCGTTCAAGTTTGGATGTAGCAATTCATTAAAAAATCAATACAGCATTTATGCAGCAAATGGGACTAGCATAGGAACCGTTTATGTATTGAATTCCTGAAATATTTACGGCAGATATAGCGGTCATTAGATGTATCTACTATTATTCCATGAATGGGCGAATGATTTTGCGTTATCTATCTGGCTGTATACATGAAGTTCACTTGTGTTTATATTTTTTGCCTGTTTGTATGTTCGCTACTTAGTATATACCTTACATGGACTATAAGACAAAAAAATCTGTAATGAGAAGAAAATAATTCAAAATTTTACTACCAGGGGAAGAGGGGAGCATAAAACAAAAAAATAAATTAAAAACAAAAAACTTTCATTTATCACAGAAATTATTTAACTTGCATTCACTCTCAGAAATAGAATCGTCACTTTCGAGGTCACTTTTCAATCGTCAAACAAATTTCGTCATTTATAACGATACTTTCCTCGCGCGATCACGTGACTTAAAAAAATTACTATAGAAATTTCGGCAATTTGACGAAAGGTATCCTCGGAGCATAGTTTATGAAGCCATTTTGTCAAATTCAACGAAAGTTTCGAGAAAATTTGAGCATGCGTTTCTGAGAGTGTTCTTTTTTCGTCAACCACATGTTCAAAGTCAGTTTGTTATAGCGTGTTCAGTAGTTGCGCACCCACTCTCAGAGATAGAACTCTCACTTTCGAGGGTTCTCCAATCGTCAAGACAAATTTGTTCATTTACAACGATCCTTTCCTTGCGTGATCACATGACTTAAAAAAGTTTCTTCACAAATTTCGCCAATTTGACGAAAGGTGTACTCGGAGAATTCTCCCGAAGCCATTTCGTCACATACGACGAAAGTTTCGTGAGATTTGAGCATGCATTTCTGAGATGCATGCTCAAGGGGTTTCGCTATCAGTTGCAGCAATTTGACGATGATAATTTATTGCGGTTGAATAAGTAGCAAGATGCTCCCACCTGAAAGTAAAGGTTTGGACTATCTTTTACATGTTGCATGTTTCATTTCTCCTTTATCAAGTATCAATGACATACGCTTATTAGAACGAACTCTACGTAGATCTAAAAAGGGCTAAACTTACTAGCTCAATTAGTAATGTGACTAATACATTGTTCATATCAATTTTCATTACAGAAATTCTAGGGCCGTTAAAACGATATGAAGAAACTTCGATAACTGAGAAAATTGGGGATTTTTTTAAATTGTGGCGAAATATATTTTAATACCAAAGCCGAAGCGCTAATTATTGAACTAGTTTTTTCCTCGGTCTTCCCGATGTAAATTAACTGTGGGGGAAAAAGATTAATTATATAAATTAAATAATTTATGTACAATACTGTATATTTGTTTTTCATTGGTTTAAATAAGCTGCCATCTGTGGGTCTGGAACGGATTAATCCAATTTACATTGTATACTATGTGAAAAAATAATTCGCCATTCGTACAAATCGCCATTGTGTACGAATAGCGAGGTTCCACTGTATTGTAGTGTAAAAAAATATTTGGGGATCTGAGGATTTATTTGTGTCATCTTATGTGATGTATTTACTGTAAACGGTTGCTCGTACATTTGGTAAACAATGTTCGATTTTTTAACTCAGTTATGAAAAAAAATAAGGTCTATCTCATTATATAAAATGAAAAGTGCTGTCAGCATAAAAAGAGCAGATTTTTATTATCTATAAAAGTTTCACCACAACTCATACTTCATCATAAGAGTTCCAATTTATTGATTAAAGTAAAGTACTTTATCGATTCACAATACTACCTTTAAAACTAATCGTAACAATGTCATCAAGCTGAGGAGGAAGGGGCGGAACTTGACAGAACAATTATTGATCACCTTCTAAACTTGGAAAAAGCGACGAAAATAGCTTTGCTGATAGAAATTAAATCTGTAATAGCTTTTTGTGGGAAAACTCACTTTGTAAAGAATTCGGTAGCAGTTTTTATGTAGTCATTAGCGTCGTTGTGGCATTTACAGCTCCAGGAACCTCAGAATGGAGTTAAAATTAGTTCTAGAATTTCAATGGTACAAATAATTCCTTTGTGATATCTAATACATGAATCCGAAGAATTCGCTTACTCAAAAACAGGAAAATCTTTCAGATAATTTTGAAATATGACTACATACACGCATATACTTATTAAAGGCAATTGTATTTTAGTATGAGATGGCCCTTCTTTGGCCATCACATGATGGTACACAGAAATGTTGGAACAGATTAGTATCTGATGACTTGAACGGATATGTATCCTCATGGCGTTGCACTGAAAGCTTTTTTGGAGAAATTGCTTGCTTATTGGCTGGAGGGAATTCTTAATGTTTTTCTATTGAGTTTCATACGTTTTAACGGTACACTGTTAAATATTCTGGTTCAACTTTTCTCAAAAAAAAAAAAAAAAAAAAAAAATGACGAAATTTAGCTGCAACCAACCATTTGGTACTAAGTTGAACCCTTGTAATGGTATGGTTTCACCTAGTTTCACCATGAATGTGGTTCAACTTAGTCCTAAATGTTGATTGAAGCTAAATTTCGCCATTTTTTGGTGAAAGGTTAAACTAGAATTTTAACCGTAGCACAATAGAATAAACTGCTTGAAAGGTGAATCCATGTTTTTTTTAAATATTTATTTTATTTCCTACTGCACTTTGAGGTACATTGAATGTTAACGAATAATTAACTTTATTTATTGCTGTATAAGATTCACTGCTATGCTTTCACTGTCCTGTTTGTGGTACTGTTTCTTTGAATAAATGAAATAAAATGCTGTATAAGATAAAGAACATCTTGATACCGAGAATTCATTAGATAAAATGTAAAAAATCTGTTTTTTTCTAAAACACAAAATTGGAACTTCAGAGAAGAAGAAAGAATTACTATTCATTCAACTTCTTTCTGTGGGAAAGACTAAAACCAAGCAGGACAAAATTGTCAGCTCACAAATGAAGATTTATTAAATGCTTTAATTTACGTGTTTCCTTTTAAAAAAAAATATTTCAGTCAAAATGTTAACTTAAATGAGTTGTCTCTTTCATTATCACTATTTGAAACAAAATCTACCATGTCTTTCAAACACACTATAGATTACTTCATGTCTTTCAAGCATATTTTTGAGTACGTTTGAGTGACATGAAAGAAAAATATGTACATGAAATATCAAAGTCCAGCCTGAAGGCTAACAAACTACGCGATTAATTTTACGAACTTAAGTTTTAATCAGATTTTTTTCAAAACAGAGCATGCTATTTAAGTAAAATTACTATCTGTTATTTTTTTCCTTCTAGGCTCATAAGATATATTAAATAGAAAATTAATTTTTTTATCTTATCTTTTGTCGAGGAAAGAATTTCTAATAAAGACTTCAATAAAGCTGTAAAAGTTTCTAGAAGCGACGTGAGAATGAGTTTCATCAAGAAAGAATTTTTTAATCGTTTGAGAAAAGCCAATTATTTTTTCTTTAAGTATTGTAGTTTTCAAGTAGTCTCTTGAAAAGATCAACGGTATTCGTTTTCGTTTCAATTTATTGTAATAAATGCAAAGTATTAATAATTCATTTTCAAGTACATTTGAAAACGAATGATGCAACAAAGCAATATATTAAAAAAATACAATATTTAAATGAGTTTGTAGTCATAAGCAAGCATTTTTAATACTAAGAGTTGAGTATGAGAGCAAGTTTGTCTATGGAAGAGCGATGGAGTGTGTCAAAGTGGAAACAGTTGTTGCCATCAAAAATATATCCGTGAATTATATTATTTAGGTAAAATTATTTTTATGAAATAGTATCTAATGTAATACGAGTTGTAAGTGGGACTCCTTTCTGAAGTATATAAATTCATTTAAAATGATGGTTATAAATTTACTGTTATGATTGAAATGTGATGATTATTAATTTATTATGATTGAGATGATGAAAAGTATAAGAATAAAGCCATAAAACTAAATGTAGTTTATTTTACATTATTACCAAAGACATAATTTTCTTTTTCAGGGTTTTTATTTTATGATTGAAACTATGGAAATCATGTTGTTGTTGTTGTTGTTGTTGTGTCCTCGCGGGTGGCGAAGGGGAATATGTACGCGGCTCCTGAGTGCAACGGGGCCCTTGCAGGCAGGAGTCCGATTTCCGACCCTTTGAAAGGTCTCTTAATTTTTTTGAACCAGCTCTCAGATGAGAAACCGACCTGGATTGGCACCCCCAGAGGTATCGTTTCACTTGTAAGACATTGGAGCCGCGACCTATTTAACGTGCACCAACTCCCTTTAGCGTACACGGACCGCAGCAACCAGCCGCGAGAGGTTGTCCCCCTCCCAAACACTGACCTCCGTCAATGTTGCTTCACTTTCGGTGTTCTGCGGGAACCGAGCTTCTACCGACTGGTCCACTGCGGGACTATGGAAATCATAATTGACTCTTATGATTGAAATCATGAAAATCATAATAATAGTCTTATGATTGAAATGAGGATGGTTTTAAGTTCTCTCCTACGATTGGAAGTATTGAAATCATGAGAGCAAAATCCTAAGACTAAATATAGCTTATTCAACAATTTTACGCAAGACATAATTTTCGTAACCCTTTTTTAAGCACAGTTTCTGAAAACAAAATAAAAATATTTTGCATTTATCAAAAACTACCATCTTCTGTTTGCATGTGCTTCCTGATGATGAATGGGCAAGACTCTTATTTTAATTTCAAAGCAGATTGTTAAACCCTAATGAGCTTTTCTGAAGATGTGTAATTTATGTTCTCTGTCCTCCTCACAACAATGCTTTTAACTTCAGATAAGGATAATTCTTCTTCCTAGTTCTTGAAAACTTTCTCCGTTAGTAACTTCCTTGTCATATTCATGCTCAAAGTGTATTTAACGCTCAGTGGTTACAAAAGGACTCATTAAAGGCTCTTTTATTGGACATCTTAACATATATTTTGAGAAGCTGCTGAAGTTCTGCTTATTGGGATTTAAAATTTG
Organism: Octonoba sinensis; assembly: GCA_038502835.1. Classification (NCBI taxonomy): domain Eukaryota; kingdom Metazoa; phylum Arthropoda; class Arachnida; order Araneae; family Uloboridae; genus Octonoba; species Octonoba sinensis. The sequence continues at coordinate 72,978,056 of CM076604.1, forward strand.
TTGATTGTAAAGAATATTCATTTGTTTTGAGAAAGGCAAACTGTAAAAATTTTTTCCGAAAATGCGTTTGATTTTTTTCTTTCATTAATGAGATTAATAAAATCAACAAGTGTTTAATGCTTCAAAAACATTTTAATAGAAAATAAATGCCACTTACAAATTATTTAGGATTTTGTTTTGTTAATAGATCAAATGAGTGTTGTTTCTCTTAGTTATAAAAAGTATTGTTTATAATTTTGAAAGTTTTTCTTAGCGATTAGATACAGTAAACAAGAATTGATTATTATTTACAAATATTCAAGTAAATAAATGGATAAAATTAATTAAAATGAAATAAAATAAAATAAAATTGCTCAAAAGTTATTGGCACAAAATAAATTAAGTTATAAATGTTAATGTCTTTTCAAATAAAGCTTGAGGGTCTAAAAACAAAATTCAACACTTTTATTTTTTTGAGAAAGTGACTTTAACCCCCTCCCCCCCAACCGATGCCAATAGTGACCAAATTTGGAGGAAAAATAGTTTGAAAAGATCAGCTGAAACCTTTGAGACGTTTACTCTGAAGGGGGAATACGATCTAGCTCTTTTATGTAATTGACTCTGGGAAACAAGTGGGATTGCTACTGCACATGCTAGCACTTTAATGTTAATAAGTTATTGAATTTGGCAAAAAAAAGTCGTAAACTAACAATATACAATACATTTCTAGAGAATTTCTAAACTGATAGCTACAGATTATCGAGAAACTTGATTCGTGTCTTTTTAACGAGTACTTACCTAACTTAATAAATCTTTCTCTGTAGTTATACAGAGTGAGAGAAAACAATAATTTTATTGAGAAACTCTATCAAGAAACTTGTTTATTTGACTTTAAGGAAATTCTTCGTAAATTTACAGAAATAGTTTTCTTTTGGTGTATTTACATTTTTTTTACAGTGCATGCGGCCATACTTAAAAGCATAAATTTAGAAAAGAAAGCAATTTCTCGCCAAATAATGCAACACTTGAATAAAAAATGTAAAGTAAAGTAAGAATGCATAAAATATCATGTAGCTATTATTCCACTCGCAGGTTAAGCACGTCGAAGTATTGTTTTTTCAAATAAAAAGACTTCTTTTTGCCATATAAAGAAATGGTAGTCTTTATAAGCGTTTCTTTATTAAATGCAACAGAATAGTCCATAACAGTTTTTTTTCTTTCTTCTTTCTTTTTTTCCCCTGGCAAGTACTTTCACGGATGACTGCAAGAATTTTAAACTTCCTTAAGTGGACATTTTAAGAACCTTTTAAAATATGTTCGGGTCTCAGGCAATTAGAACATTGCGCATTGTTTTATATCTATAAAGATCCGTAAGAACCTTTTCCCATTTAAGAAGTTTTTTGTACTTTGAATGTGATAATGAATTTTAATAATAGAACCTGCTTGGAAAAACTTCTTTAAGATAAAAATTATAAGACTACAGTAAAAAATGAGACCAAAAAAGAGAGATAGAGAGAAAAAAAATTAACCCTTGATGAAACTGCTTTAAACAATGCTAATTCACCCAGAAATTGTTTTTCATGTTCAATCGATAGATTAGTGTGTTGTATATCAAGCTAAGTTTGTAACTGCTTTCCAGATGAAGGTTTTTTTCTTTAGTTTTTATCTTTTACGAGTTCGAGAAGATTATTTCTGCTTCACAGGTAATTCAAAAATATCAGTGAGACGTAAGGGCTGTTATTTCGTAGATTGCTTATGGATTTATATAGATAAGCAAGGGAAATAAATTTTGTAAGCAGAACTACATTTTGGAACGCGAAAATTCGTTTTAAAATAAATATTTATGTATAAAGTAAATGGGAAAACAATTAATGATAAATAAAAGAAATAGTCCTTTTATAGCGCTGAAGAACTACTTTTATGTTAAACACACTGTATTTAAAAAACAGAATAGAATTCAATACCATGGCTACGCATAAAATTGCATAAATTGATTTTGTCTGTTCCGAATTTTGAGTCGTTTCGTTTAATATGGGGAAATCATTTCAACAGATTTCATGAAACTCTACTTTAATGTAGAGTAGAAATTCGGCAAACTCGCTTCATTACAATGTCAAGTGCAATTTTCCACGGGTGAAAATCTAGAGTTGTCATATTAACTGCAAGCGAAATTAGATATTTCCACATACACAGCTGGAAAGTTGATATTTAAACTGTGAATAAACTTGGGGAAAAATTTATGTGAAACGGTTTCATTCTTCACAACGTTTTACTTTATGTATGCGATAGCACTTTTGTTGTTATGCATTATTTTCGCTCATCGCTCTCAGAATGTTGCTCCTCTTTATGTAAAATGTATGAAATCGGATTAAAATATTTTTTCAAAATCGTCGCCAGAAACACGAAAATAAATAAAAAACTTTCTATCAATAAATAGTGTTACTTTAAATATTATTTTTTAAATGTTATCCCAGTATTTTTTTGAAAAATTTGAAATTTTAGCCTTTACTTTTACGCAATTTTTTAAAAAAAAATTGTAATTAAAAAGAAAGTTTTTTTAATTGTAATTGAAAAAAGTTAATTATTATTCAATTTAAATAGCTAGTTATCATAGCCTGCCAGTTTTAAAGCATAATCAACAGCATAAACCTCAAATAAATACCTAGTTAAGTCAGTTTTGTCTTTTAGCAGTGTTTACAAATTCAATGTATTTTTACTTTTGATTAGAAACATCAAGACTTTTATATTTCTTAAAAAAATAAACAGTTAAAATATCTTTTCGCCTTGAAGAACGAAAATAAAATCCGTTTTATTAAGATGTAACGCATAATTACTTGTGCACTCTTTACGACGTTTTGAAATGGTTTCTGAACTCATTTCAGTTCTTTTTCATTAACGCAGTTTGTACTTACCTTAAATTTTTTATGCACTAACAGATTATATTTGCGATTTAATGGGACTTCTTATACTAAAGAAGAAGTTAGTGTCTTAAAAGAATGATTTTTGGGGAAATTGCATTCTGTTTATCACTTCATCGGTTTGATCTCAAAATGGAACATAATTTATTACGGCATAATTTAACTGCCTCGTTTTCTTGTTACTCCATTCATGTATGATAAAAGAAGTCTCTTTATAAAGAAATACGTGTTTTATGGGTTATCTTTTCTTGCATTTAGAAATTTTGCTTTTTTTGTAGAAATTTCATAAGTTTACTATAAAGTGTTTACAACGCAAGAACCACAATTAAAGAATACGAAGGATGCAGTTCTGAATTTATGTCAATTGCTTTCTAAAATTTATTGATTTACTTTTTCAGAACTTGAATAAGGTAAATAAAAGTACGAAAATAAATAAATAAAAGACAGACTATGACTCAACAAGGGTAGTTATCCAACATCCTTAATCATCAACAACCTTTATGTGATGATTAAGGATTAAAGAAAAAAAATTTCACAGGAGAATGAACATAGGTATTCAAAAGCGGACAAGGGGTTCAACTTACTAACTTCTGGAATTTCTTAATCATGTATTTCCCAACCGTAAAAGATTGATAAGAAGGAAAGTATTTGTTAAAAATGTAAAAAAAAAATCTAAATAAATAAATAACATATGCAATTAAAAAAATACATAAATTAATAAATAAACTCTAATCTGAATTTTAGTTATTATTTAAAAGCTAAATATTTTTGTTACATATGAAATGACGTAAAACTATTTAAAGTATCTTTTCTTTTCTGGAAGCGATGGTAGTTTTATTTGACCCCAAAACAACTGTTTGTCAAATGAACTCAGCGGTATTAAATTTGTTGAAATTTTGTGCATACTAATACACAAAATAAAACTACCATACGAGTGTCATTCAATAATTAAAAAAACACTGACATGGATGAAAAACCGTTTATTTCTACAAAATAACACTTTTCCTACTTTCCAACATAATCTCTATCAACATTTATGCACTTGTCTCAACGGGTTACTACCTCTTTTATACCGCCTTCAAAGAACTCTTTGTCTTGGTGCAGGAGCCAATTTCTCAAATTTCTCGACATCCTCGTTATCCTGGAATTTCTTCAAACGTACTGCCACCTTCAGTTTACCAAACAAATGGAAACCAGAAAGTGCTAAATCGGAGATATAAGGGGAATGAGTCAGTACCTCCCAGCCCATTTTGTCATTTTTTTCACGGGTTAATTGAGCAACATGAGGACGTGCGTTTGTCTTGCTGGAGAATCACAACTCTCCTCTGTACCAACAGTAACGCGAACTTTTTCTGCAATCTTTTCCACTATGACACCACGGTCTGCACGAGTAATGTCATCAATTCGAGTTTCAAATGAGGAAGTTGAAACTTCAATAGGCCGGCCAGAGCTGTGTTCGTCTTACTGATTCTCGACTACTTTTGAACTGTTCTACCCACTTGTAAAAATTTTCACGCTTATTCAACTTTAACCAAACTCTTTAGTCATTCTAAAGTATTATTTTAGCTGGTTTTTCACCTTTATCAATAGGAAAAACGAATCACAGAACATTATTCAACCAATGTGGAATTTTCAAGAAAACCCGACATCTTTAACTTAATTTTGAGGTTATAAGCTGAGCAATGTTGATTATCAGCTGATCAGAACTAATCCCAGTGATGCCAACTTAAGATTCCAAATGTATCAAACTTGTACTACCAACAGTTTTTCCCCCAAACCAATTTGTTTTTTTAATCATTGAATGAGCCTCGTAGCATTCCAACGAAAGTAAATTACTCATTTTTTAAGTTAAAAATTTTATTTCAACAATAAATGAATAAATAAAAACGAAATTCCCATTATACAGTTGCAACAATTTATCACATATTAAAGGCAAAAAAAAAATATTTTCAGTCATACGTGAAAATGGTTGTACTGCTGAGTATAATAACATATATTTTGCAGTTCTTTTCCTATTGTGTTAAATTTAAAATGCTAGATTTCCAATTTTCAATACTGAACGAAAAATTATCTCTTGGGAATTTTTCTGTTTGAACTTTTTTTTGTCATGATCGTGCTATGGTTTTAAAATATATAAATTTATTAAAGAAACAGCAAATCATCGAATTTGAAAATTCATACAACCGAGTAATCCCTACGTAGAAAACCAAACGGAGAACTCGTTTATGCTCTTGAGGATTTTTTGTTAGCACGCTTTTGCCATAATCGGCTTATTGTTTTGAAATACATAATTTTATTGAAGAAACAGCTGAACATCTAATTTGAAAATTCCCATGGTAACCCCAATTGGAAAACCAACATTATTTTTTAAAACTAAGTGTAACCGTACTCTGTAAGTCTGGAAAAGACAGAACATTTCCTTTCTTAAACAAATGCCAGCTTTGTTAGAACGTAACTAGACATGTCTCACAAGATGAATTCTGAACGCCTCCTTCCTTCCACGCTGATCGTGTTGGCATGACAACGGAGCCCACTCTTTCTATTTTTAAGCATTTAGTCTTTGATCATGTTTGTGAATTAGCTGGCTTAATGGGAATTTTCTGTTCTTCGGAAGCGATGGTATTTAAGAAATGTACCGCGTTAGAAAAGATTTAATTAGCACTTGTTTGGCAAAAATTCTTATTTGTCGAAAGTAAATTCTCACCGCAGCTTTCATTTGGATTGAAAGCATTTTATTTGCACCTTCAGATAAATTGAAGCGTCACTTTCAATCGCTCCTGGGATAATTTGGCTAATCAGAACTTTCTTCATCTCTAATTTAGACGCGAGGAATTTCGAGAAATCGAAAGAAAACATGAGGCTTTGTAGTTAATGTTTAATGCAAGATAAACGTTTTGTTGCGAATAAATGCCTATAGTTCAAAAATGTAGAATTTCTCAGGTAACACGTAAACGTCATGAGGACAATTGAGGATATTTTCTTCACTATTTGTACTTAAATAAAATTTGCATTAATTTCATCGAAAATTTTAAGTTGAACGCGGGGAAAAATAATACATTTCCACTCTTTTCTTAACAAATTAAAAAAAAATAAAAAATAACGCGTTATTTGCTATAACATCTGATTTCCGCATAGTTTCATTTTGAAAGTTTATGGATGCTTTTATTAAAAAAAATAATAAAAGAATAATATCTTAAAAGTTCTTGAATTTTGTAAATTTTAAAACTTTGTGGAAAAGTTGCTTGTGAAGAAAAGTAGTTACTTATATGTCAAATTAAACATTACGCAGTTTTCCTTAAAATGAGCTCTTACACAACTCTCTGCAGGTAACACAGAGAATCATAGAATTTTAACCCACTTCCAGTAAATATAGAATAAGGCTTTATTGAAAATTTCAAAAATTCGTAACTTCTCGTCAACCATCGTAAACGATAGGATTAAAAAAAAGCAGCATAAATATAAAATGTCAAAGAGTGTGATTTCTGAGAGTTTGATGGAAACCTAATAAGACGGTCTGGTTGAGTCGTCCATCTTGGTTTGACATGAAATGACCCTATGGGTTAAATTATTTTAACGAAGACAAATTTGAGTATGTTACACTTTATTTATCAGGGCAAGCCATAGTTTGTTTTACAGACGGAAAAATTCCGCTGAAAAATGAATTTCAGACTTAAATAGCGAAACCAAGAAATAGTCGTTAATCTTCTGTCATTCTAGGGATATAACAAGTAAAAGCGGCTTCTCTGCTGCCATCCAAACTGTTCACATGCTTATCACAATTTAAAAGGAGAGTTACACTAAAATAAATAAATTAAAAAATGAATATTAATCTATATTAATACTATAAAGCTGAAGAGTTTGTTTGCTTTATCGCGCTAATCTCAGGAACGACTGGTCCGATTTGAAAAATTCTTTCAGTGTCAGATAGCCCATTTATCGAGAAAGGCTATAGGCTATACTAAGACCAATAGGAGCGGAGCACCATTAGAGAATGTATCAAAATCAGGTTTTTTTTCCTTTTGAGAGCATATGTCTATCCAGTACTTTATATGGATATTTTTAATGGAATATGATACGTTTTTCACAGAAATACGTGACATCACTTTTTGTCCTCCGCCAGAAAATGAGCATTATTGAAGATAGACCGTGCAACGCCGGGCGTCGCAACTAGTAATAATAAAAATAAAAAACAATCCTGACAAATCGCTTTTTGTTCCCCCGTTATTAGAACACATTAATTGCTTTTAGAAATAGTGATGGATTAAAAAACATTGAGTTCTTGCAGTAGATAGCTTTCTAAATGTATCTGCATAAAATGCATCTAATTATTCTGATACTTTAACCGTACATAATTCATTCATACAAAACGTGTCCTTTGCTTGTTATGTTCATATTTCAAGATCGCAAGTTAATTGAGTTAAATGCTCTTTGAATGCAATTTCAACTGTTTGACATTTCACATTTTTTCAAAAGAGTTCATTTGGCCAAATATCAAAAGTATTTCACTTTATCACAGTGGGTGGAGCACTTTGAATAGTAATTATTTAGTTGCAGAAACCGAAAGTTGAATCAAATTTAAATGGCAGGACAGTACTTTGGATACCAGCCAAGGCAGTGATAGAGAAAAGAGTGGAAAGTAATGACTTGGCTTATTGCGGTATTCAATTTTATTTCTCAAATTGTTAGGTGTTTTTACCATGCTATGCTAAAGGGTTTTGTTTTGATACACCTGCTTCATGAGTGTAATATTCGAAGTTTGAATTATAAAATTTTAAGAAAAATAAAAAATTTGAATTTAGCATTTTTCTTAAAATATTACAATGTAAACTGCAAATTAAAGTTTGACAAATTAAAATTTTCGCAAACATCGAAGTTTTTCCATGTTTGATTTTATGTTTTGGCATTAAAGGTAAAATTTTGCTAGGTGGCAAAAGCATCGACTTGTAGTACTCGAAAATAAATGTCTTTAAAAAAACAGTAAAATTTACTAACGTTTCAGTGAACAGGAACAATTTTGAGTGCTTACTTTCCCTTATATGAAAGCATGGTGTAATAAGTGTCAATAATAACTGTTACCACAGAAATTTCATGCTTTTTTTGGCATCTGAAATATCAAATTGCAATAACAATAACTGTGACCATAAAAATGTAGGTTCTACGGGAATTCTACCAAATACCGCCAACTCATACTGAATTTCAGCATCTCTCTTTTGTCACTAAAATTGTAGCCAACTTGGCGGTATATTGCTAAATCGTCGGACATTTATGACGTCACTCCCGGTTGCATTCAGTTTCATATTTTTCGTCTTCCATAGTCATAATTTTCCCTATCTCTTCAGTCTTTAAATCCGAAAATGTAGTATCAGTAATACTGGAGACATGAAATCTTGAGTGTTTGATAAACCGCTATGAAAAATAAATTAGAATACTTTTTAAAAACGAATATGAAAGCGAAGTTAGAAAGAAACACATAGGATACCTTTTTTTTAATTACAAGCATTGAGAATCCTTTTATAGTACTTACATAAAAGATTGATAAAAAAGCCTCTTTATTTGTAACGAAATTTTGAATTGCTGGAGTTGTATGATATTTACGTAAAATTACTTACAAAAGAAAAAATAGGCGTTTTCCTTTCTCTTTTTCCTCTTTTTTAAATTTTACAAAGTATAAATACAAATATAGAAAAAATACAGGCCAGCAACAGGCATTATTTCTAGTTATCCACACCATATATTTATAGGATTAATGTTCTTAACAGAAAAATAAGAAAAATTAAATCATAAATAAATAAGATAAAATAAATGTAAAATAAAGAAATATGCAAAATAAAAAAGAAATATAAATAATTACAGAACGCGTAATAGTATAGAACACACGCAAACAGATTAATAGGAATTTAGTTGTAGAGTTTTACTTAAATTCTTTTCATTTCTCACACTGTACTTTCGTCCTTCAATTTTAATTTTTTTCACACATGAATTACGCAAGAAAATGTTTTGCATGGAATTAATTATTTATTCGCACTTGTATTTGAATGCCCAACAATTGAAAAAAAAAAAAACACGTTTTCTATTTTGAAAAGAAGTTTTCTTTTGACGTCTTAATTGTATCCACAAGAAACCCTTGAAGTAAAGCACATATAAAAGAGGAAATTCTGATTTTATTTCGCTTCTGTTTTCTTCACTGACTACAAATTAAAAAATCAGTAATTTAATTTGGTGTGTTCTGTGTTTAACACAGCCAGTAATGATCATTCTATCGTGTTTTTTGTTCTTTAAGAACTGGTTAATTAAGTTTCCCTAATGACCAAGTAAATTTTTTTAGGAAAAAATCGATGGTTCGATGTACTATCAATCAAGTCGTTGTTAGCGTATATTTTTGGTTAAGCTTAACGGCTGCAGCATGAAAACATGATTACTTGAGACATACACTTATAATGTTTTTTGCACAGATGATGTTTTAAAACAGCAGTATCAAATGCACAAATCGCATGAACATCATAGCTTGTTTCCAACCTCCTTTTGTTGAGCAATCAAGGAGATAATTGACTTTTATCGATTGCTTATTGTTTTCGTAGCATAAAAATTTTTGCCTTGATATTCGTCTGATTTTTCAGAATAAAGAGTATAAATACATGAATAATGGCGGGGAAAAACATGAAGCAAAAGGCAACCGGAAATGTCGTTACAAATTGACGGCAGATTTGGCACCAAAAATAAGATGCCAAATTCTGTGTTAATTTTGCGATACTAGCAATACTTCCCGAAAAACCCAATTTCATATAGAATCCAGCATTAAACATTATCGATATTTTGTTGTTATAATTATTGTTATTGTAATTTCAGATTTCAGGAGCTGACAAAAAATTAAATTTCTTCAAGTTTGATGTATGTTAATAGTATCTTCAAATCTGATGTAGATTAGAGTGATTATTTATACCTATTGGCACTATTCTTTGAAAATATAGAATGCAAGATTTCAGATTGTTCCAATCAACCTTCTCAAGTGAAATTTTAATAAATTTAAGTTCTGTTTCAATAACGTATTTACTTAGAGGTACTGCAAGTCAATATTTTAGCAGCCAATCAAAATTTTATGTTTAATCCATGAACATAAAATCAAAGAAACAAAAGCCTAACTGCAATCTCGGATTTTTATAGCCTAAATTTGTCGGAAACAAAGTCCATTTCATTCTGAATCTCCTTCTTGAACAAGAAGTTTCGCCTAGAACTATTTTCCGTATAAACCAACATCAAATTGATAATCTAGCTATTTCTCTATCCTCTCTCATTTAGCTTTAACTCTTAATCACTTCAAATATACCGTTTTCAACAGTTAATACATATTCATTCATTTTCTCATTCATTCATTTATTCATTAAGTCATTCACTCATTCATTTATTCATTCTTTCATTCATAAAATCCTTAAAAATCCAAGTCAAGAAATTTCGTGTGAAAATAGGCTCGTTTAACTATGGATGAACTTCGTATCTGTACATGATCTGTGTTCTAAGCTGCTTCCGATAAAGTTTCGATTTTCCTCCAACTGGTTTCGGGAACTTATTAAATCACCAAATAGCAAGACAAGAAATTAGTTAAGACTTTTCAATGTAAGTGTTAAATAACGAAACTAATAAAAACTGGAAAATGTTCGCCAAAATTTCTGAGAAACTGATTGAAATAATTGAATCGAAATTTCGCCAAATCCTTTCGTATCGTATATTGGGATTAACTCGATTTTATTATCAAAACGACCTATTCATGTTGAAATATTGTCTTCACTGAAATTACTAAATCTACTAGACTTATAAAACTGTATTTTTATTTTCCTATTACAACCAGATTACGGAAACGGTATAGTAGGATTTCCGCCAGAAAAAAAAAAACCTTTTTTATAGTAAAGTATTTCTGTCATCAAAGTTGTACCAGTTAAAAGCATAGGAATTTAAGCAAAAGAATATATTATGTGCCTAGTAGTTTTTTCACCCTTTAAAAGTGGAAACACATTTAACACTTGATTTTTCTTTAATATTGATTGAAATAATGTGTAGTTCATTTTCATAATTTAAGCATTTACTTTTCTATTTATTGTAGTGAATTAGAAAGCTAAACTTGGCGAAGTTTTCTGTTTGTTCGACAGCTGAAGTTATTAAATGATTCGCACACACATATACACACGTAGCACTAGCGCAACTAGTGAACGTAAAATTTTAAGTAAGTACTAATTTATAAAAACATATAGAATTAAACTGGTTTTTAATTTCAAAAAATACGTTTAATTACGTTTTTGCTACAGATTCTGAAAAATCTCCTTGAATTTTTAATTTCTTTGGATTCTTGGCTAATCTCAGATTAAGATTTTTCTGCCGAGCTAGTTGAAGATTTCGTTGTATCAGATTTCTCTGGGGTTTTGCTTTCGCTTGAGTTCATTTGTTTCTCATTAGGCGTGTGTGATTTTTCCTTTGCACTGGTTGAGCTATTATTATCAGCATTAGCTTCATTAGATGTGGGATGTTGTTTGCTTCTATCTAAATCGGATTGTACAGCCGGGTCTGGTTTAAATCGTTTTGCTGAGTTATTTATTTCTGTTTCATCATTTGAATCGCCATTATCTGTTGTCGAGTCATGTTTGATGCCTTTGTTCAATTCCTCATTAGCATTTGATGTTTCGCTTGCATTTTCATTTTTGTTATTTTCATCAGAAGTTCTTTCTTTCTGTTTAGTTCTTGTATTTTCATGCTCATCTTTATCACTTCGTGAAATATTCTGTATTTGCTCGATACTCAGGTCCCGAACGTGCGTTATTTCTGGGTTTTCTCTATTTTCAGCTATTTGAGAGGCATCGTCATTATTCTGCGATTGAGGAGTTGTAGGGAAGATAACCGGAGCATTTTCTTCCGAACCAACATCTATTATTCCAAACGGCAGAGGAAACGCAAAACTTAAAGTGGTGGGAGAGTTTGATCCAGAATTTTGTTCTTCGTCCTGTGTTTTTGTATTTGAAGACTGAATTCCAGAAGAACCATCAGATTGTGAGCCCTCTTCAGTAGATGAATCTTCGTTGGATTCCTCCGTCGGGGGATGGCTTTCTGATATTATCATGATTGAAGGCCCTAGATTGACTCCTAATCCACCGTTATTGTTTGTAGGACTCATTCCGAACAGTGAGCTAAATAGGTTACTAATAAGTTCTAATCCGCCCTCGCGATTGATTTGACCTTCAGCAACTCTAAGATTATTCCGATACCTCTCATTTTCAGGATCCCGTTCTAGGGCTTGACGAAAACACATTGCTGCTTGTCTTGGTCTGTTCATCAGCGCATACGCTTGTCCCATTCTGCTATAAGCTTTGGCGTAGTCTGGATTTAAATTCAGAGCTTGTCGGGAATCTGCTATGGCATCGTAGTAATGCTGCTGTTTTATGTAAGCCCCAGCTCGGTTGCAGTAATAAATAGCATTCCACTTGTCCAGTACTATTGCCTGCGTATATTCTGTGACAGCTTGATCATAGTCTTGATTGGCCATCCTTTCATTGCCTTCGTTTTTGTGAGCCTCTGCTTGAAGCTTGTCTTTAACAGGAACAGGGTTCGCAACTTGATTAAATATATCTAACAGGGGTCTGGAGGGACGAAGATGGGTAAAGTTGTCATTTTCCAAATCGTAAGCTAATTCCAAACATGCTATGGCTATTTGTATGCTGTCCCTATCTTCTACGGTGAATTCTGTAGCTTGCAACTGCTCTCGCAAAAAATCTTATAGCGATAACCAGTCTTCTGGTTTCAGAGCCTTCTTGTTCTGATCCTTCAGAAGACATCGCCTAATGGAATAGAAACTTTCTGATATCTTACGTAAAACTGCTTCAATCTCATTCTACACTATAGTCAATTTTTAAAATTGTGTATGCATGAATTTTACTTTCATTTGCATTTGATTGTCTTTCTGCGTGAAGCGTGAAAAATATCGCTAAAAATAATAAAACAAACTGAAATATTTTTTACCAATGCACATGACCAGAGAAATAATCGATTTAATGCATAGTGTCGAGGAGGTAACAAAGCTCTGTAATTTCAACAATTTAATTGTAAACGTTTTGGTTTCAGCACTACCACTGTAATACGCGGCACGCACGGTTAAAGATTACATCTAGAAAAGCTAAATATCTCTTTTTTAGTGTTAAATATTTTTGTATGTAAGTTTTAAATGTAATAATTTTGTAACTTTAAAGCCACTGTTACTATTCAACAATAACAGTTAAACAGTTAACGATCAAGTTCAGCCTTGCCATTTATTGGATTATTCCGTTGAATACCAATTATAAAATTATGCGCAACTATATTTAAAAAATGCCTCACATTAATAGAAGTTGTTTCTGATTTTTTCCATCAATAAATAATAATAATATATTAAATTGGCGATTATTTTCAACATTTTTCGTAACTTTTATCTTAAATGTATGAATGGAGGCAATTCAAGCAATGTCATTACAATACAACTAGTTAATGAGGAGCAACAAAACATGCTGTAGAAGCACTTGGAACAATTTGGGGATTTTGAATTTTGAAAATCAAAGTGTTTTAAATAAGGAGTTAGAAAATATCTATCGTTTAGAAAATTATCCAGTTTTCAAGTTTATAACAGAGTTCGACTACTGACTTTATTATATAAAATTTATTTGAAATTTTTGCACACAATACGTACGTAATTTTTAAAGGTTTTTCACAATTCATTCATTTTGAAATTTTTATTCCATTTATAAAATTTTTATCGTATAATTTATATTTTATATCACATACAAAATACAACTAATTTGAATTTTCATACCCAAAATCATTACCTTTCTCAAATTTAACACTAGATTTACCAGACCAGTCATTTTTACTGTTTCGAAGCTTCCATTTTGCATAATTTGTTACTAATTATTGTGCAACTTTCAATTGCATTGGCTTTTTCTAATAATCCTTCGGTAAGTAGGACAAGTTAATGTGACTGAAAGTTTTATTATTATAATTGGTAACAACTTGGTGTAAGATGGAAATTTAGAAGTGGTTTTAAAACGACCTGGTAAATCTAGAGTTAAAGAAAAGTATGTTTTATTCATTTACTTTTATTTTAACTGATTTAATATTTTTAGCTTGTTTTTTTCTTTTATATTTTATATTATACTTTTCCTATGTCATTAAAAGTAATAATTTAATCAAACTTTAAGAAAAGGGAATTATTTGAATATTGTAATCGTTTATTTGATATACCGACTCGAATTGGGTTCTTGTGACGCCTGAATCGAAAGCATCTGAAGATATAACTTAAGAAAGTTTCTCAGCAAACCATAAAAAAAATATGTAATCTTACAGTTGTTTTGGGTTTCGAACTCAGAGGTTTTTTTTTCCGAGAAAAAGTTTCTTAAAGTAATTACAAGAACATCAAAATACTAAAAAAAACAAACAAACTCCCGCAAAATAATGTGATTCGGTTACCCTTCTTCTCTTGGGTTTAATCCTATTCTTCGATCAAGGATATTTCCCATTCAAAATAAATTGCGTTCCGTTCTTTTTAGAATTTTTTGAGAATTTTCTCCATAAAAAGAGTTTGGGAAAAAATGCACTTAATCTGAATAAATCCGGACGGAAACTGTTACCTTTTAACAGAGCATTACCATAAATTCTTTCAAGAACGCCTGCAAGTATTGATCGAATAAAACTGTTCCTATCGATTGATTGCAGGACCCTTTGTTTCAAAGCTTGTCGTGACAAAAGCGTCATTCAATTAAGAGGGAAAGATTGAGAGATGATTAAACTTTTGTTAAAACTGAAAAAAGTCACGAGATAACAATAGAAGCATCAAAAGCTTAAAATATTTAAATAAATCTTTAAACTCAGGTAATTTTAAAAGGGGATCCTGAATTTCGAATAAATGTGTCTTGAAGAAAGTTGCTTTTGGTATTTTTTTGGAAGAACATAATGTTATATCAGTGTTCTAATAAGGGATAAGTACGCGTTTCAAATTAAGTTGTGCCGTTAAAACGAGACGAAAAATTGCTTCAAAATTGAATTCTTTTTTTATCTGAAAAACAAATCATATTTAAAAACACACCATTTCTTAGGCCCTCAAATCCCATTCCACACCTCATCACCTCATATATATATATATATATATATATATATATATAAGTTACCGGTAATGTATGAAATGCCGGCATTCTATACAATACCTAGGCTGTACAGAATACCCGACTGCATACATTGCAATATATATACATTATATGGGATTTTAGGGGCATGAAAATGATAAGACTAGTTTTTAAATATGACTACTTTTACTGGGGAAACAAACTGAATTCAGTTTGAAAACTATTTTCTGTCATATATATATATATATATATATATATATATATATATATATATAACACAGGGTGGGCCGTTTAACTATTGGAATTTGAATCGGCTATAAAATAACAACTAATTGATATTTTTTCAAAATTATGACTTTATTAGAAAGATTGAACATTTTCATTTATGAATAAAATACAACATCATTCAAATGACTGCCACGGCTGGCTTGACGACAGTACCCCATCCGATCAACCTAATTTTTTAGTACATTTTCGATTGTTTGAGCTCCAATCGCTCGAATGGCAATATCGAATTCGTGTTTCAAGGCATCAACCGTCTCTGGGTGATTAGCGCAACATTTATCCTTAAGGATTCTCCACAAAAAAAAAAAATATTCAACGGGGTCAAATCAAAGCTCCGAGGCGGCCAATTCACATCAGCATTTTGTTGATTATTCGATTCCCAAAAACAGTGCGCAAAAGATCATAGGCGTAACTAGGGTTGGTGAAAGGGGGAGGGTCACCAAAAAAAATGTACAGACTAAACACCAATAAGAAGTGTAAAAGAGTTGAAAATTTACTATTCATAAATACTTGTGTCTAAAGATATACGTGTTTACTTCAGGCCTCTCCCGGGGGAGGGGAACTACCCCCTCGGAGCAAGTCAACTCCTCCCCCCCCCGCAAAAAATTCAGATCACAAGCTTAAAAAAAAGAAAGAAAAGAGAAATTACGCTTTTAAGACACTTTCAGAAACACTTTCAGGGAAAGGACATTGAACACTATCATGAGCGACACCAAAAGTAACTTAAAAGATATAACACTTTATTTTGAAAAAAATTGCGGGGGGAGAGTAACCAAACTCCTTTCTGTTTCCTCTAACATCACCAAAATATCCCGAAATTGCATTGTTAGTAAGATTTCAAAAAGTTTCCTGGGGAGAGCCCTCGAACCCTGGCCTACAGAGTTAGCCTAAGCATTATAGATGTAAGACCAGTTACAAAAATTTAAGTTGCAGAAGCCCCAAATACCCACTCCTCTAACTTCACCAAAGATCTAAACATACTTTTACTATATATACATCCAAAAGCTATCATATATGTAAAAAAAACATATTAACATCGTTTCTAGTCATATATATATATATATATATATATATATATATGTATGTATATATAAAGGGTATGATTTTGAAGCATACACTGCCCTTCCTAATTCTTAACATGCTCCCTCTGCTCCGGAGTCAAGGCAGTATCCACAATATTTTTTCGGGGGGGGGGGGGGCAGACTTCGACACACTTGTTAAACAAACTTTCAGGGAGGAATATATGATACATTGCAAAAGATTTCTTTGGGGGGGGGGGGGATCGGCCCGTGGGTCCCTCTTCCCCTGTGGATACGGCCTTGATTCACAAAAGCATTAAACATTCATTACTAGATCTATTAGTTCATTTCTTGAATCAAACGCAATAGAAAATTCAATATTTAGCGCTAACCAATCTTCTATGTATAAACATTCATAATATTAAAGCTGGGAAATAGTGGAATTTTAGAGAAAAAAATCCGAATTCCATTACAAAAATGCTCATCCCCACAATAAATTTCTAAAAATTTTGTTTAATTTGTAGCAAAACGTACCTCAGAAGGGGAAGCGTCTGAATCAAATTTTCTTTTCTTTTTGGATGACGAACGTGTCCATCGCTGGAGTGCAAACATTATTATGTATCGAAAAAATTAAAAATTTAGCTAAAATATAAATAATACTTGATTGTAAATTAAAATGCAGCATTAAACCGTAGCAGCGAGATTGGAAGCGTTGAATGGATGATTTCCAGAGTCGTAATGCAATCAGTGATGGACCATAATAAGAAAAAAAACATTTAAAATATAAGAGATGAGAGAACATCTGTAAATGAGAATGCAATGCAAATACAGTTCATCTGTTTTCCAATCGGCTCATCTACAAAAAAGATTTTACCAAAATGGGTGTTTGGACAGGAAGTCACAAATAAATACAAACTGCTCTTTAAGTTTCTTGATGAGCATATCTTCCTGGCTTGAGGGTTTAACCCATTATGACAATTGTTGGCTAGGGGTCCTTCATTTTCAGACCCCAGCGCCTACAACACCGGTTTATCAGAAAACAAAACTCCATCACAGTAAAGAATATTTTCCACGAAACTTATTACTTGTGCGATTGTATTCCCAAATTGCTGCCTTTATGTAAAAAAGACATCACGAAGGAAAGAAAACCCTCTAGAGTGATTGAAAGGATCTCTGTTTGTCTGTGGGTGGTACGGTGATTGAAGCCACCTTTCGCTGTAAACCCCCCCCCCCCCAAGGTGATAAGGGGGTTGATTACAACCAGATAAAAAGTCCTCTTTATTATGAGTTGCATAATTTGGTCATGAGAAAGAGGAAATCAAATCATATGCATATGTGTTTAATTTTCTTAGGAAAAAAAAAATGTGCTTTGCAAGGCCGTAGCCAGAAATTTTTTTGTGTGCCTAAATAAGTAAATACCCAATGGGGGAAGGATTTGAACCCCCCCCCCTCCTGGTTACGCCTATGCAAAAGATCAATGGTTACGTTGGCTGTGTGGCAAGTCGTCCTGTTGAAACCAAATGTCACTCATATCATTCTCTTCAATTTTTGGAAACAAAAATTCGTTTGCAATGCACAGTAACGTCGCTATTGACGGTAACGGTGGCTCCTTGCTCATTTTCAAAGAAAAATGGCACAATTATGACACCGGACCAAAAACTACACCTAATAACAGTTACTCGTTGTGGATGCATTGGCTGCTCAATAGTCAAGAGTGGATTCTCTGAACCCCAAAGGCGACAATTTTGCTTATTGACATAGCCTCCGAGATGGAAGTGAGCCTCATCGTAAATTTCCTACCGTTTGTGTAGAAGACTCACCAATTTGGAATTAAATTTTCAATATTTCTCAACTTTATTCAAGCGTAAACCATCCCATTTCGTAAATGTCAGAAACTAAACTAAATTTCTGTCAACGTATAACCTTCATTATAACCTTTCAAAGTCAAAATAACTTAAGTTCAAATTCCAAACGTTAGATGGCCCACCCTGTATATATATATATATATATATATATATTCATGAAACGTAAAATATATATATATAATTTAAAGAGAATTAAAATTAGTGGGTATGTAAAAAACAACAACAATTAAATTTTAAACACCAAACATGGCAGATCACAAATATCAAAACACGAACATTAAAAAATGAAAAAAGCCTGCCTCTTCATCAGTGGGAAGGAGCAGGAAGTATATATAACGAAATATTGGCATTGCAGGTTTCTGAGAAATCCCAGCATAGCATGTGAGGAGTTTTTATTTATAAATAATAAAAGAAGGCTGGAAGTTACATGCAAAAATAGTAAAAAATCAAAATCTAACAAATTATAAATCAGTTTTAACAGAATTTAAAAAAGATTTTAGATAAAAATTTTATTGAAAGAAGTTTCGAATTTACGTGGTATTGTCTTTGTAATCTAATTTATTAGAAAAACGACATGCTATAGCCGAAATTTCCCCTCGCAGACCTGCAAAGCAATACGGTTAAAATATAGCTTCAAATTCTACTCACCTCCCACGGCAGGACCAGAAAAGGAAGACATCAACAGCTAGCCGAGAAAATACGCCATATAATGGCTAAGTCAATCCGTGTCCAGGCGGCAGAACTTGACCCTTTCCGATCGCACTCATAGACACGATAGACACGAACACAACATCCAACAAGTGGCGTTTCAAATGATGGACTTTAGCCAGAAATTTTCATACCATGCGTGTCGATGAGGTTCCGTTATGGTTATATAGCAACTGCGTGACGTTACGTCAAAGTTTTGAAGAGTTTAATGTAAAAATTCATAAAATTCAAAGGATAATTGTTATAGTAAAAAAGAATTGCAGAGAAAATAAAAACATTTTAATCTAAGTTGTAGTTATTATTGCAGATTTTCAAATATCTGTGTAGTTGACCTGTGATAATATATTGATGAAAACTTTTTTATGCAAATTACTTTGCCAGTGCGGCATAGTAATAGTATTGAAATCCTTACGTTTATCATACACATCAATATTTAAATTACTGTTTGCAATGTGTAATGACAGATCCAAAAAGTTAGTTTTGTAAGTGTGATTGTTGGTGGATTTTAAATTTAAACAATTATGATAAATTTTATTTATCCCCTCTGCAATATCAAAATTGACAACCAGAATGTCATCAATATATCTGAAGGCACGGATACTATTATTATATTCCACCACATATTAAAATTCGTAGTAGAATAAGAAAAGGTTTGCTGCAGTACTAGAGTAATTGGTTTCCATTCCTATACCCTTTATCTGATTATAAATAAAATTCCACAATGCGAGAAAAGTCATCTGGAATTTTATTTTGAAATTCTCATAAAAAATGATATAAAAATGCTCGCAATAATATTACACAAAGGAATAAATGTAACATGCTTTATTCACTCATTTAAGTACTTATTATTTCCTTTCTTCACTCATTCAGTTTTTCATTCATTCTACGTCATTGAACTCGTCCTGATAAAATTTGTTCCAAGCAAATTCTTTAATTACATCAAGCGTGACATCATTTATGAAGGGTCCCTAGCATAGAAACGCATTTTTCATGTTAGAAGGAAAAAACTATGCTGGGTTATGCGGCTAAACTATGAGTTTTGGAGTTTAACGTATCAATCAATACCCGTGATAAGAAACTCTTGAAAACGGAACCATCACGTAATGTTGTTTTCACTGAATGTATTTTGCTTTTATTCAAAGCTTGCCTCTTCCTGCGGCAGGCCTCCGTGGCGCAATCGGCTAGCGCGTTCGGCTGTTAACCGAAAGGTTGGTGGTTCGAGCCCACCCGGGGGCGTTTGTTTTTTATTGGGACGAATTAGTTTAAAAAGTTTTCACATTTTTATGTATATTTGTGTGTAAGCGAAGGGTCCACTGGAAAAACGACCTAAGTCACATACTACTTGATGAACTTTGCTTTATGTTTTATTATAAATTATGTATTATAAATATGAATTTGGGTGTTACGGAAAAGTAGGCTCGTATAGTTAAAATTAACATGTATGTTATAAAATAATTGAATAAAACATAAAGCAAAGTTCAACAAGTAGTATGTGACTTAGGGCGTTTTTCCAGTGGATCCTTGAAGTGGTTAGAGCGTCGGATTTCTCCCTGGAAGGTCGCGAGTTCGATAATCGCAGAAGACCCACCATGTACACTTGGGGATACGAGCATGTAAAATCAGTGGACCCCACTACCTCGCCCCGTGCGAAGGCAATCCTAAGGTCTCGGCTAACAGGTAGTAGTCTGGTGGAGAAAAGTATCTGTATACGATTCAAATTTCCTCATAGGCTATTTGTTTCTGAACTATTTAAAATTGAGCAGATTTTCGAATTGCACCAATTCCCTCAAAAGTTATTAGAATGAGACAGACACACATTTTTTCCTTATCTCAAAACCTTATCTTCAAAATTAAAAAAGAACAGAAATATGTATTTAATTAGCTCATTTTTCAAAAGCCATATCTTTACGATAAATTAAGCCATTTTTCGCAATTTAAAAAAAAAAAGGGGAAAGAAAAAAAAGGAAAAAAAAGAAAAACTTTTATGATAAAGTAAGACTTCATTCATAAATAATGTCACACTTGCGTTCAAGATATTTGAACCTCCTCCCCCTTGTTACAATATGTCACACTTTAACATACCTTCTAACCCCCCCCCCCCCTGTTACATATAACGCTCTGTTACATAAACGTATGTACTTGCACTTCAGAAACAAAACACTACGTTACAAATCCCATTTAAAATTTTTTTTTTTGAGCTTTTAGTATGAGATTTGTAAGCATAACAATAATAATGATTTCATGTGTGTACTTAATTTGTATGAAATAAAATTATGGTTTACACAAAAAACATAATTAGTACATAATAGTAAGAAAAAATAACTGTTCGAATTCTGTAATAATGACCCGCGCTATTTTGCCTAAAAAGTATAAATTTAGATTTCCTTTTAAATTTAAACTTTTAACTGAAATTTAATTTAAACCTTAACCAGCACCGATGTTATAGATACAAAATAAAATTGATAAGAATACAAAAAAAGTAAAAATAAATTATGGGAAAAATATTTAATGTGTTGATTTAAAATATTTTTAGTATTTTAACTAAAATATGTGATGTCACACTTCTTGCTACCTCCTCCCCTTGTCACAAACTGAACCCCTCTCTTTCCTAGAAGATTGAAGTCATTTATGAATGACCCCGATATGAAGAATAAAATTCCGCTCATTCAGTAGCGTTTTCAATTTACTCGTAGGAAATTACCTACTATTTTAATATATGACTTTCGTTTTAGGCTTAATGCAGATATAACAAGGCTCATTTAACGAATACAGTTTAAACGCTCTAATTTTGTGTGACTCATCTTGCTGCTGAAACGTATAAAATTCACTCACCAACGGTGAATTTATCCCCGTTTTATAGTACAGTTGGACTTCTTCCAATTTACAGAATGAAGTTTGTTCTTTAGTGGATTAACATTTGATTTAGTTTCCTATGTCTTCTAAAAGCTCCGTTACTGTTTTTCAGAAAAAGATCTGACGAATTTCTCCGACTTTTATGTAAGATTCCCTCAAACGTTTTAAAGGAAAGGGGAATATATCTGTTGATAAACCAGTAGAGATTTATACACTAAAATTATGTTATATTAATAGATGTTAAGTAAGGTTTGTACATTTAAAACAAATAAATAAATACTGAGGACGGTGGAAATTTATTTGTGAGCTTAAAATATTTATCCAAAAGAAATTTTCATTTCAATGTATGTCCAGTGAGTATCTACTTAAAATGGAGACTTTGGGGAAATTTTAGATTGCGCCCAAGTTAAGTTACATATAATAATGTTTATTCCTTTTTAGTTTGGTCTTAGGAATATACAGACATCAAAATTATAGAAAAATATCATATAAATAATTAAATAAATAAATAACTATACGTGCACTTGAATCTGTTTCTGACAAACTAAATCTTTTGGAATAAAGGATTGGAGTAAGGTTTTTATTCCTCTGATTTTTTAAAACCACACATTTAATCTTCTTTCTTTTTCCTTTCTCTATTCTGCCTTTCTTTTTATTTTCTTTCTAAATTGTCACAAATGAATAGCTTATAAAAATTCGGACGAGAATTGTTTTAACGAAAAGTATGATTCTGTAGAGTAAAATCGAAAGGGAATATAATTAAACTTTTTAAGTAGTAGTACAGGTGCCATTTATCAGTAAGACAATGCTCTGCCACTTATTGCATGACTCTCACAACAGTGTTGACAAGAATATAATGTCATTCCATTTATTTATCTGCCTACTCACAAGATTTCGCTGCAATAGAATGCATTTGTTACATGGTACAGAGGCAACTTCAGCAATACCGTCGCTTTTAATTTAAATAAAATCTGCAATAAAAGTGATGTAATGGATAACTCATAACACTTAGTCGAGCTGCAAGGTATACCCGACAGTTCACAGGTACGTTGACGACATTTTGCAGACGGTTCTACTGCCTATGCGACGGTACTGACTTCAGCCGTCTTCTCTTAGAGAACCACCGGCAATGAGTTGACAAATTTATGACAGAGTTTACTAAAATCATCAGTATTTTTGCAATTATTGTCATTATAGATTTTCTATCAATGTAATTTTTTAAAAATGAATTTTACCATTTTCATTTATGCCGCAATTCATGCCCATGCTCAGTTTCATGTCTGTGACTAAATTTTTTCTGAGTACATGTGATTTTTGCAATAGAGTACATATAATAAATATATATATACTAATAAACATTAATAACGAACATTACTACGCTACTGGGGCTCTTGACGTGCAATCACAGTAAAACAATTGAATGGAAAATTGGAGCTACTTAAGAGGGAAAGAATTAATCACAGAAAACAAGTTTTAGCTGATACCAATTGAATATCACAGTATGTCGTTCAGAGAAAGATTATAATACAAGGATCATTTTATAGGCTAAATAATTTAGGACACTTTTAAAATTTCAGAAATAGATATATAATAATAATAATGATTGTGATGATGATGATAATAATAAAGCGAGCGAGGAGCACAAAAAAATTCTTTGCTCTAGTTTCGGGCAAAATAAAGCAGTTTCGCTAAACTGCTTCACGCTCCTACTCCACCTCCTAGAGCTCTGCTTATTACTACAATCTCAAAAGTTTTCAATCGTTGTTAGAGAAAAATTTATTTTCTTCTAACGAGTAAACACAGAAATCACATATCCCTAAAACAGTTTTGTATTTGAAGCGCAAGAAGTTGTTTTATATTCCTAGAATTGTGCAATAAAAAATTTCAAAGTACATATAAATAGCAGACGGAAAAAAAAAGTCTTTTGGTATAAAATCTGTAAAAAGACTTCCCTTCGTAACGAGATCTTGTGAAACTTGGTTGTAAGACCATTTGCATTTCATCAAAGGAGAACGAATTTGCAGCCATCTTAAAGCAATGATCTTCAGACTAAGTTTTATCTATTTCTTTCTAAACTAGTTGTTTAATGAGTCTTACAAAGTAAATACTTAAAAATAATGATATTTTCAATTTTAGTTAGCTGATATACTACATATGCTTCAAATAACAAATGAAATATATTAAATAACAGAAGTAAATGTTAATGGATACGTAATACAATTTTGTTTTCATTCAAAATGATTTAGCCCACAGAAGATCGATTTTTTATTTCGATTCTAGAGAGCAAATATTGATCTCTTAAGCAGTTTTGTTTGCAATTTAAGTATTTGAAATTGATGTAAACATTCAATTATTGAAAAGGAATTGTATTGTAAAGTGAGAATAATAAATGAAAAAGTAAAGAGGATGACATAAATGGCTGCATTAATTTAAAAGGCACAGAAATAGTTATTTTATCTCTTTCATCCATTTCTAGGGAGATATGCAAACACATAATTTAGAGTTTAGCATTTGAAAACGTTTAGTGTAACCTACTCCACCCACATTGATTTATTTATCAAATAAAACACCGCAGCACTCGCTCTAAATAGGTCAACGTGTCCTACTAAGGAATATCGTAGTTTTATTGTTTGCTCCGTCTTTTTTAACACTGCAACTAACAGTTAATACCGGCGTATACCATAGTGTCTTCATTCGTAATGTAGTTCTAACTTCATTGCACTTCTTTTGCGACCATTTAGCCACATCTGCACTTCAATAAAATTCCAAATGATTCTCCCGAAAAAGGACAACATACAAATGAATGGGTTATTGATAAAAGAATAACATTCCAGTCAAGCTTGCTTCCCTGGAAAAGAACCTTGTTTTATTGCGAAATCATTCAGTTTAGGGTAAAAAAATGTTTGAAAGAGTCAATATTAAACAGTGCAGTACGAAAATCCTTCATGTATTACATTGTTAAATATTAGTGCTTGAAAATACAGAAATATTATCCCTTTTCTACAAGGGGACAATGTGGGTTAAGTGAGGTTTAGCGTAACAGAGGACGCATTTTCTTTTATATGGCCTTTTGTATTTTTCGCACTAACATTTTCTGCTGCACATTTCAAAAGTTATGCTTAAATGTATTCATGCAAAACCAGTGGAAGATTACCAAAAGGAGAAATAAGAACGATTGAAAAAAAGAAAGAAACAAACAAACAAGCAAACAGCTATTGATTGTGAATATTTGACATCAGTTTTTATATTTAGAATTACAAACACTGGTTGTAGCATATAATCTGAAAATATGTCAGTCAGCTAAAAATTTAATTAAAGGCTGATTATAGAAAAGCATCTTAAGCAGGAAAGAAAAAAATGTCAGTACCTAAATGAAGTCTTTAAAGAAGAAGAAAAGAAGAAGAAGAGAAACAATATGAAACTGGAGAATAATTCTTGACATGCTGTACAATGTACAAAAGAAACAATGTATCGAAACCGACTGCTAGGTAAGTTAGTATTCTTTTGTGAAATTCGGGACAATAAATAACGGAAATGTTTTATTTTCTGTTAATTTTGTCTCCGTTGCTTTGAAAATGGTTTCGCGTTATTAGTTGTGATATAAAAAACTGGATTGGATATGCCATTGTTATTTTATTAATCAATGGAGGCAATTTTAAACAACTTAAAATGGCACGAATGGTAAAAGAATAGCAGAATTTGTCTTTTATGCGGTCACAAATAACCAATTTTTCAATTCTGAAGAAGTGAGGCTATGTAGGAAAATCCATCCGACAAAATTCTGACTTTTGACGGATGCTTTCATTCATTAGCTTACTTCATTTACATTCACAGTTAGAAATTTCATCATGTAATTACGGTTGAATGACCGGCAGCAGTATGTCCATCTAATTCACCGTTAAATTTACGGTTTGAAACATTTTTCTATCTTTACGGGACCTAACCATCTCCAATCAGCTTGGTTAAAAAGCCGTAAATACAAAAGTTTACGGCTTTATAACCATTTAAAAATGGTTTCAAAACAAAATTTTTACCGTTTTTTGAACCATTTTGAGACGTAGAATCTTCGAGGCGCAGCAACCGTAAACGAAGCTTGCGGGAATCGAACCCGGGTGTATGGCACACTAACCTTGCTCCATGACCATTCGGCCATCTGCACCACACAAAACGGTAGTTTATTTATCAATAAATATTTCTTTTCAACAGGAAAACAGCATTAAAATTGAGATATCAGTTTTTGATTGGATCCAAAGCCTTCTTTGGTCTAAATTTACTGTATATTAACGAAAATCATTTTATTTGCTGCAAAAATTAAAATACAAACAAGCTTCAGCAGCTGAAATTATGGGTTCGCTCATTCGCAAACAGTTCGGGAATCCGATGTCTCCAATTTTTGATTTACGTGTGTATGTCTTTCTATTTAGTAACTACTGCTTAAGCCACTTTTTTCTTCTTCTTTTTTTATATACACATGCAGATTTGAACTTATAAATCTTTATTTATATTTTAACAACAATTTACGACCGGTAAGGTTTCGCAACCAAGATGAACGCCCGATTCTTATTGAGTGCTTGAAAATGACGGTTAGTTAAACGTTCTTTAGGATAAATAGAGAATAAACGATTTTTTTCGCAATCAGCGGTTTACCATCTTTTTAATGGTTATTCAACTGTTGTAATTAAATATAGTAAAATAACAATCAAATAAATGGTTATTTTACTATTTTCTTACAGACATTTTTAACAGTGTTGATAACGGGGTTCCTTGTAGCCTTGAAACACCTGTCTGCAACTCTCTTGCAGTTTGTACTATTTACACTTGCTGTTTGTAAAGTTCTGTTAATCTATCTTACAAAGGTAAAAAGTTTATTTACATTTTATGTTTAATTTAGGTAGTTTTTTTAAGAGCGAGTTATCCATAAACGTGGACTAATATGCAATGAGGAATACATCGATTTTATTTTCAAATCCATGAAATTCATAGAAAAACTTTACATCGATAATTCATATTTTAATTGAAATACCTCGTTCTACATGTCTTGAACAAGGTCAAGACTCTCCTTTGAGCTATTGCGTGTACATGAGTATGATAAAGTGTGATTGTGGAAAAATTGAAGATCGTTCAAAAGTATTCATTTCCACTCACTGCGTGAACTGTTGGTACACATATCACATTTTTAACTTGTGGACAAATATTTTATGGTTTAATACATTTGTGTCGTTTCTTTAAAGAATAATTTGCATATTTCTGGCGGTTTGGGCCGTGATGTCAAGCCATGAGAAATCTATTTCGAGATTTGATATTATAATGCACTTTTTCTGCGTCAAGATGGTCTGGAGCGTATATCTGCGAGTTTCCTTCCTCTTTCTTTTCCCTAACAGGCTCCCTGCTGCGTCGGAGGGGCTTCTTTTCCACCCACTCCTCATGGCATGATATCACAAAAATTTGCATTTTCTACAGAAAGCCATTATTAGAAAGCCTACATTAGTTTTTTTGAGAACCAAATGGAATGTTTTACTGCAATAAAGTTACAAAAAAAAAAAAAAAAAAAAAAACAATGAACTTTACTTTGCTACGGCGGACATTAAATTATTACTCCTATGGGTTTTTAATAAATGAGTTCTAAAAGGATACATCGTGTTAGTTAAAAAAAGTTTTTAAGCTGCTCTCGAGAGGTAGGGATTGTTTAACGACTAATGCTTACATATATAT
Organism: Octonoba sinensis; assembly: GCA_038502835.1. Taxonomy (NCBI): domain Eukaryota; kingdom Metazoa; phylum Arthropoda; class Arachnida; order Araneae; family Uloboridae; genus Octonoba; species Octonoba sinensis. The sequence goes on from CM076604.1 coordinate 73,005,523, forward strand.
CTCCAAACACAATAAAAGTACCGGAGAAATATGATTATTATTATTTTATGCATCTAAATTCTTTTCGCTATCACTAGTTTATTCCAGCGGTTCCCAAACTATGGTACGCGAAGCTGCTCCAGGTGGTACGCGTGCAGGCAAAAGAAGAAAAAGAGGTTAAAACAAAACATTTCAGGATTGAAGATTGAATTTGCCCAATTAAAGTTGATAGAATGTTGGCTCAAAGTTAAAAAGCAATTCCTGTTAGTCAAGAAAGGCATTGTTGTTTTTAATTCATTTCACAACCTGCTTTTTCCAATATGTTATTTATAAAATATAACTATAGAAGCAAATTAAATGTCGACCCAAGTTTGAGGTTAAAACTAACTTCTACGGTACGAGATATCAACTCGCTTGTACCTGCCATGCAACAGTAAAGTTCTCATTAATTTTGTTTTTTCATGATAGGTATTTTGTACTTAAAGACGTATTTCTAATGCTATTTTGGAAATACGTATAAAAAATGTATTTTATATGTTTCGTATATTTTATTTTATACATACAGCTATATTTAAACAAACTCTGCATTAAGTACAAAACATGGTGTGATTGAAATAACCTAGTCGTCGTAGTATTTTTCTATAATCTATTAGTATTGTTCTATTCTATATGATAAAGCTATATTAGCAGTTGTACGCAAATGGTTTGCAACAAAAATGGTGGTACGTGAACAAAAAAAAGAGTGGGAACCGCTGGTTTGTTCTTTTCCTTTTTCAATGGGTTCAAGTTTATGATCAGTCGTAATTTTTTTGCCAAGAGTTTGAACAGGTAATGACGAAAGAGACAAGTTGTGAGAGAGAAAAAAATATTTTGACACAAGCCAATAAGATTATCGTTGGTCTAAAGCGTTTCAATTTCTGCCGTGCATTTTGGCTCCCATTCAAAAAACAGCATACAGTATCCAAGTGGGTGGAGTAGTTTTGAAATCCACTTTTCAGCTGCTAAAAGCCTAAGTATCTTAAACGGAGATAAAGCAGAATCAAGTTTTGGAAAGAGACCAACGATTACTTCCGAAAAAAAGTCTAGTGCTTGACACGAGTGTGAAGAACTTTATCATTATCACATTTAATATGAGGGTAATAGAGAAAAAATAGGTGTTCGAAAATAGATGCGTGACCTTTCGAATTCAAAACTGGAAGATTTTGAATTATGAAGGTCAAAAGTAATTTATAAATGGTTTTAAAAGGATGTTTGCATTTACTGCGTTATGATGACATGCCGTTATGCTTTGAACAGATACTTTAGAATTAAGTGCACGCCATTGGGTTAGCTTTGTTATGTCATTGGTGCGTTTTGATTTTTTTTTTTGAAAATAAAAGAGCATTAGTTACTCATTTCACTTCCGACTAATAATACATCGCTGATACTGCTTAAAATTGTTGGTGACATTCGCTGGTATGCATTCACTATGAAATTAACTTCGAGGGGAAGGCACTAGGTCTGCAATTGGTGAGGAGCTAATATCAAGCTCCGTTTGAAACAACAACAACAAGATATTTGAATGCAGTGTCATTTTTAATTCACGGATTTGAAACAATACCACCGGTAAACTACGGAGATGTCTTTAGTTGGGGTTGTTCGAAGTCACACGCCACTAACTCTACTTAGGCTCAGTGGTGTAGCCAAGGGGGGACGCAGGGAGACGGCATCCCCCTACCTTTTAATTTTAATTAAAGCGGCCTTCTACATTTTTAAAATTTTAACATAAGTGTCCTCAAGGTTTTGGTTTCAATTATTTATATTCGTATGTATAAGCGTTCCCCCAATGTTTTTTTCAGGACTACACCACTGCTTAGGCTACGTAGTACCTAGCACCTAAGTACCTACATAGTAGCCTTTTTTTGTAGTCTGATTTTGTTATGTTATTGACTTTTAATAATGATATTCTTGTTTGCAACATAGCACGTTAAATATGTATAGCTCGTGTAAGCTTAAAATTTATGAAAACGGATCAAAAGTTGCAGTAGGAGATTACCGCTCTCTAGAGACAAGATATAACCACGAAAGTAATGTTTGCTTATTCTTGTACGAATAAAATGTAATTTCAAAAACATATTAGATTTAGATTTGTGGATGCTGCAGGTACTAAATCCTTACAGATAATTTCAAACAATAATTGCATGTTGCAAAGTGAAGCATATGTACGTATTAAATTGGCAAATATCGGGGGAAAATCCTCTCAGTGGCGAGACGAAAGAAGGTAAGTTCAGCTCGGGTAAGTTGAGGTTTGATCTAAATGTTTATTTACTTTTGGGGAATTCAGTGAAAGAGGAAAGTGTTACTGTCTCTGAATTGAATTGGGCTACATTGCAGCGGTTTTGCAACGATGTGTCATCTCAGCTCCTATAAAATTATTCTCCTTTCAGTGAATTCCCTACGAAGAGAAACACTCCCAAAGTCAGGCTTCTACTTACTATAGCCGAACAATACTTGTAACAATGCCACTTAATCTCATTATTTTTAAGAGATCATTTACATTGGTTAAATTGGAGCCGCTTTTCTTCTTCGTGGCTTTTTTGTTACCATTAGACCATTGAGTCTGGTTCAATGCTATGTTCGAACACTCTTATTAAGAAGGAGAAAGAGAAAGTGCATTGTTGCGAAACTCTTTATTGTGAGATTTCGTCTCTCACACATGAAATTAATAGATAAGTGTCCGAGCGTACTACTACCGACCGTATACTGTTTGTTTCTGCTGGGTGCGTGTTCCATGTTGTGATGGTTTCCCGACTTGATGTGAAATAAATATGAAGGGTTTTAGTCCTAGACTTTTATTTACATGTTGTTAATGGGACACAACAAAATATACATATATAACTTTGAACATCGTAAGTATTATTACAACATTTTCGAAAGGAGCTAGGTTTTATCGCGTCCGTTCTCCTTACAATCTCCGTAGCAAGTCCTCCTTTATGCTTCTTCTCTTCCCACGACTCCCACCGCCCCCTCTCAGACCCCTTCGGCCGAGGTCGGAGGTCAGGCGGGGGATATTTCAGATGGGTGGGACAGTTCCGGTTCACGACACGCCGCACCCAAGAGGGAAAATTAGCCTCTTTTTATAGGGGCTTAATTTCACTTTTTAAACAACACACGTGAACCACACTTAATTTCACTTCTTAAACAACACATGTGAACACACAAGGCAAGAGGGCAATTGCTTCCAAAATTAAAGTAACACACTTAAGTTGCTATCTGCAGGGATATTTAATTAACAAAAAAAAAAAAACACATTTATGCACATAACTTTTTTAAATCTTAGTTTAAAATTTTACACTCTTAAAAATTTTGACATACGGAAACTCATGTACATAATTAACGTATTTCAAGCACAGCACAAATACAAGCCATTAAATTCGTTTTTTTTTCAAAAAATCTTTATCGATATACTAATAAATTCATCAGCATTTTGACCGCCCTATTTCTCTTATTATTAATTCTAACTAATCATAACTATCGTGATAAAATAGTTCACCTATCTCATCGATACCGGTGCTCTCAAATCTTAGATTTGACAACCTTAAGGCATCACCTACTCCTAAAACAATCCTTACTTCAAACCCTAACAGTTTCATATCACATGAATACTACGATTTGCTTGCAACGAGCATTAACCAGAAAATTTTCACATTTTTCCTTTCCTTTCCCTCCGTATCCGATTTCTCGATTCATTTTCCTCCTTTCCACCAAAACTTCGCTTACTCTTCCCCGTGGAGAAACTATTCTCCCCTTTATTTCCATCATGGAACTCCCCTCTTTCCGCGCTCAAAATTTGAACCAAGCGAGGAAGAAATTCTTCCTCTCTATTTTTTGGAATGACCGCTGTCCTCTGTCTATTAGAGCTTCCATTTCTTTCGCCCTCTACTATCGCATACTTGGTCCTTTTACACCCCGTATCCGAAACACTTCAGAAACTCATTAACGGTTCCCGCGCTGCCCAGTCTGTGGGACAGCCAGAACACTGCTTCCTATCTCCCTTCTATCGTCCAACATTTGACTACCACAGTGAACCATATACACTGTAGCAGTGACCCCCTTATTCCTTATCCCAATTTCTCATCATCTTACTTTTCTTGAGGCGTTCTCGTTTTCTGACCCTACGATGCGGAGGATTTTTAGCACCCTGCGATTTTTCCCTTTCTTTCGGAATAACTGGACCACCTTCATTGTCCCCTTTTGGACAGCTGTGCGTGGAGTCGCTTTTTCTCCTACGTTATCCGGAAGGAAACAAACTACTCCCGTTACCTCATTATAACAAAATTTTAACTGAAAATGAAAGTCTATATTCTCAAAAAATATTTTCCCACTTTCATTTCCTTCCAGTCTCAAAAATCTAAGATCTACTTGTAAGTTTATCTCAGGCTTACTTAGATTTTCCATAGCTCCCAAGCATATATCCGGTCCAATTAATTTTCTCAATACCTTAAATTCCTTTCTAACTGTTGCCTCCCATCGGATTTTCGCTCTACCTAAGAACTTCCGCGATTTTCTTTGAAACTATCTATCTCCTATTAAATCAGATCCCCGAATCTTTCCAGAAACTTTTCCGTATCCCGTTAGACTTCGAAAATTAAGAGTTTTTCCCCTGTGGTTTTCTATGTCCTGGAATTGTCGTCGGCCTACCTTAAAAGCTTCTGACGACTTACTATCTCCAGATTCCTTGTCATTAGCTGGACCCACCAGCGACATTTTCCCCTCGACTTTACTCCTACCTTCATGGGTTAAATCTGATCCAAATATAGGCAAACATGTTTCACTCAAATCTATTTCATCATAATCTAGATTTTCCCTTCTGAAATTATCCTTCTTATTTTCCATAAGACCCTTTGAGCCTTCAGCGCATTTCTCCTTTATCATTTTTAACTTTTCTGCTCTTCCCACTACAGTGACCTTTCTCGGTTCTTCCCCTAATAAAACTTCTGATGACCCTTCTTGGGCCCTGTCCGTAGCCTGCACCTCTTCTCGCTCCAAGATTCCCCTCTTATCTTCTTTCTGATAAGAAACTGCCACCGTTTGCCCCGACACTTCTTTCTCCGGTTCTGCTGGATTATCCCCTTCTTTCCCTTCCCCTGCTTTGCAGCTGGACACGGGAGCTGCTCTCTCTTCCAAGCTCACTCTCTCTACCTCCACTGGGGCGGGGAAACCCTCTTCTCTTCCCTCGTCGCGAAGCATTTCGAAAACCTCTGGGGGAAGTAAAATTTTCTCTACCATCTCATCAGCTACAGCACACAGTATCTCTCGATACTCCTTCGTACCCTCTCCCGTTATGGTTCCCAGAAGTACGTTGATCAACGGACATCTGACTGCCGGGCCAAACATTCCTTTCAAAAATATGGTGGGATTTCCCACCATTTGAATGTTCCCTACCTATTGCCGTCTAACCACGTAATTTCTGTCCCAGAGTCTAACAGCGCCTCTACACATTTCCCATTTATACTAATGGGTACCCTTTTTAATTTACAAAACTTTTTCTCATCCCGCTGACGAAATGACATCTGCAGCGAATGTACGCTTGCCACTACCACTTCCTCGTCATTACTAGTGCCTTCGGTAGCATTAATCACATGATTCACATTTACCCTTTGTCCCCTTTCCGGCATTATTTTCTTTTGCTGAACCTGCCTAGGGCAGTTTCGTCTAAGATGGTTACGTGACCCACAGTTAAAACACCCCTAACCATTCGCTTGATATTTAACTGACTCGAAAGCGGGCGTCGAAGCGTTAACTGCTTGAAAACCCCTCCTTTCCCAAATTTTTTCTTCCCGGGGCTTATCATTCCAAACCTCTGCCCCCTGACCTTTCTGGGCTCCGTAAGATTTTCCTTTCGCTGAGTAATAAACGTCGCATTCCCGACCCAGTTTTTCCGGCCTAAACCACGATCCTTCCTGTCTCACACTGATATGTACCGCAGTGTCGTTATCTAGATTTTGATATATTTTATCCGCTACTATCAACTGGTTCACCGTTTCCAAGTCGTTTACCTTCCTTAGCTGTAAATAGTAACTCCACATCCCGGACAACCTACTAGCAAACTGGCCAAAAGTTTCCCCGTCGTTTCTCCTTGCCTTCCTAAAGTTTTCCAGGCAAACCTGAGGAGAAGGTTCATATTCCCTTAAAACGACCCTTTCAATTTCGGCATAATCTTCGTATTCTTCCTCAGTTAAATAAACTAATAAATTTGCTGCCCTTTCTCCCACAATATTTATTAGTGCCTTTGCTTTATGTCCGTCATCTACCCATTCGCTGACAAATGCCCGTTCAAGACTCGTAAAGAAGGAGTTCCACCCTTCTGATTTGCTTGGAGGTTTAATAGTCAAAACCTTGACAGCTCTGACTATTCCCTCTAAAGTCCTATCTCTCGGGTGACTTTCCCCTCTATCGAAATTTCTCCCGTCCCCGACATTGATCACTTGTTGATTGATTTTTGCTATTTCGATACGCTCTTTCATTTCTAATTCGTTCATTTCTTTTTCAAATCGCTCATTTCGCTCACGCTCCTCTAAACGCTCTTTCTCCTTTCGATCCTCCACTATAATATCCAGGATATTTTCCACCCCCTCCTTATCTTCTTTAAAATAGTCAGATTCAGAAATAAGCTTTACTAGCTCCCTGACTGTAATCTTAGAGGCAACCTATAAATTTATTTCTTCTGCCAAACTAATCAGATCTACCTTTCTGCTTTTTTCCAGGAAGGACATTTTTACTTCTTTTGACATAAATCAAAACGTATCGCAAACAGAGCTTTAAAGCGACCAATATCTTAAATGCATTTACTAAAAAATTTCACAAGAAATCAATATGAGTAGTAATCCTATACTAATAACCAATTCTGCAACTCATAAGCGACAATTAGCAAAATTAAATAATAATTTCTCTGCATCATTAAATTAAAATTTCTCAAAAAAAAAAAAAAAAAAAGAAAAAAGAAAAATAGTACACGTTTTTAGCCACATTAATTTAATCAACCATGCGTAAAACCTTACTTGTCTATCAATCAGATCAAAATTAATCATGCTAACCTTCTAAGGAAGAATTTACCTCTACATCAACAATTTTATGAAAAACTAAACTATACCATATTTTGAAAGATAGCAACATATTGAAACCAAATTTACCCCTACAAAAGCAAACCAGAAGCAAATGCCATTCACCCCTGACGATTGCAGAACACAGCACAGCGGATAATCTTGAACACATCAGATTTCTTGGGGCACAATTCACACACTAGGAAGGCGCACTTTCAGCAGTCGACGTTCTCTGCGGACATCAGCGTTCCACGTTCAGTGGGCGTCGGTTCCATCGGCAGTGGTTCCATGGGCAGCATTCCACTTTTCCTTTCGGGCGGTGCTCCTCTTTCTATGGGTAAAGATGGGCTTCCTTAATAGACCAAAGTTCTCATGGTTTGCATACGGGCATTCCTCCTTCGTCGGCTGGTACTTCTCCTTACAATGGGCGGCATTCCTCACCGTTAATGGGCGGCATTCTTTTCAACAGAGGGAATCAATTTCCCCTTCAGCTTTACTGGCAGCCAAACATCTTCGTCGACCAGACCAATCCACACCGCAGCCACCAATGTTGTGTAACTCTTTATTGTGAGATTTCGTCTCTCACACATGAAATTAATAGATAAGTGTCCGAGCGGTATACTATTTGTTTCTGCTGGGTGCGTATTCCATGTTGTGATGGTTTCCCGACTTGATGTGAAATAAATATGAAGGGTTTTAGTCCCAGACTTTTATTTACATGTTGTTAATGGGACACAACACAATATACATATATAACTTTGTACATCGTAAGTATTATTACAACATTTTCGAAAGAAGCTAGGTTTTTTCGCGTCCGTTCTCTGGACAATCTCCGTAGCAAGTCCTCCTTTTTGCTTCTTCTCTTCCCACGACTCCTATCACCCCCTCTCAGACCCCTTCGGCCGAGGTCGGAGGTCAGGCGGGAGATATTTCAGGTGGGTGGGACAGCTCCGGTTCACGACATGCATAATTATGAATTCATTATTAATTAAACTTTGAAAAAAAAAATGTTTTAAGGAACAACAACAACAACAAAAAAAAAAAAAAATATTTTGTTTGCAATTTCTAACAGCGACGAATTAAACATTACTGAATAAATACTTGTAAAAAATATGTGTTACTAATTGACTGTAATTTCCATGTTGTCTTCTTATTAATGTTTAAAAATAAAAATGTTTTTAATTTAAATTAAAAAAGCTGTTGTTTATCAAAAGATGTTTACGAAAACCGCTCTTTTTTATAATTTTGTTTTAAAAAACATCTTTGTCACAAATTCTTGTTATGCGCTCTAATTCAATTAAACAGCTTCGTAAATCAGCATCGTAGTTTGTTTTAATTAACAAAATGAGTGCATGAATTTGTAAGTGCTATTCACTTCTTTTTAGTATTTTGAATCTTTACAACCTTAGTGTGTTTTAACCATGGAGGTAGGAATACAGGTGGGTACAAGTGTTGTCGCGATTGAAGTAACTGTCAGCCATATTGGACACACAATGAAAAGGAAAGGCTTTGGTGTGGGTGAAGATCTTCCTCGTTTTACATTTCTTTCTTTTACTGATAGTATCACTATATATTTTTTGCATTTATAGGAAACTTAAAAATAGAGCTGAAAATAGCTTTGTTTTATTTTAAGTTCTTGATTTCTGAAGATTAACAAATATTTCTGTGCTACGTTTTATAGATGTAGATTCTTATAGCACGCGGACATTTCAGTATTTATGGAAATAAATTACTTATAAAATTTTAAAAAAACTTTAAAAAGTCATCTCCCGCCGGGGAAAAGAGGTCAGGATCCGGATATATCGGATATTGATTTTGTGGGATATTGGGCTTTGGGTGCCCCTTGTTTGACGATCCATATTGGATATCCGGATATGATACTTAAAACCTGCAAATTTTACATATTTTTAAGCATTCCACAGGTTCCAAATGCGTAGTAACTTTTATTTACATATATTCTCCAAAAATGCTCATTAATTTAATTAAAAAAAATATTTTGACATGCCAGCTATCCGGATTTTTCGTACAGTGGCCAGAATGGTTTCTAGATATTTGTTAAACGGCCGGATACCGGATATCCGACACATTCTGGGAAGTTCGGTCCCGTTGGTCGCGACTCCCTGCCCCGTCGACGCGCCCCTGTTTGTGTCTATTTTAAAACAATCATCATTTAAAACAAATGCTACTATATTTGTTTTATTACATCTATATTCAAGTAATTGCATAACTTGAATTTTGGTTTCATTGAAGTGAATTATCAACACTGTAAACGAATGTTTTTGAGGTTTATTATTACATATATATTATCAAAACACCTCTTAAAATCCAAAGCGAAGACAGTAAATAAAAAGGTAAATTTATTAGGATTTACGAAAATTAAGCAAAGGTCAAATTGTTCAGACTACGAAATATAAAAAGATTAAAGAACCAAACAACATCTAGAAATCAGCAAGCATAAATTAAGGGATAACATTTATATATATTTACACACATGTATATAATGCAGTAAAACTCCTTCTAACAGACACCCCTCAAAGGTGCACAGTTTTTAATTCCCCGGCATCATAGCATAGATCATACAAAAAAAATCTCTGTTTGGGAACATATATATAACATATGTTTACATAAAACATATATTAACATTATATACAATTTAAGTTTTGCCATTGACGTAAAAACATTAGGTAAGATTACATGAAAACATGAATCAACTACAAATACAAATGGGCCTAGAGATTGGAAAAATTCCTACTTAAGTAAAATAATTTTTGCATAGCAACATATTACTCTAACGTATGCTTCTTTCGTAAATTTCGTTTAATTAGAATGAAATTAGCCCGTTTTCCTCAGCACACGAATGTCATTTTTTGGTGTGACCAAGATGGCGGCGCGGTTACAGTAAAGACTTCAAGTAGTTCTTCCTATGTTCCATCCTGTTATTCTTACATCCTTAGTTATATTGCCAAAGGCAACGCAGACACTTTCAGTCCGTCGTAACAGATTGTTGCTATGGTTAGCGAACTAACAGCAATGACGTATGCGTTCATAAACGCAAGAGAACTAATCACTGTAGGTTGGGGGAAACTCCCTCTAAATGACGAAATAAAAAATGCCAATCCATCAACGCGAGGGCACGGTTATGAAATTAGGTAGAACCAATAGCATTCTCTGAAAAATTTTGTCTTCGTCATATGATGCTGTTGCATTCGGTATAAAAGCACCTTTTCGGTGAAAAACGGTTTGCTTTCAAAAATCATTATTGTCTCCATTAGTATCTCAAAAAAAAAAAAAAAAAAAAATCATGCCAGTTTGAATTACAAAATAGTTAAGTACACAACTTCCTTTTTAAAAAAGATTTAGCAACTTTAGAGCAAACTGAACGTGCTTTTTTTCTTGAGAAAAGACTGAAGTATTGTAAGGGATCCTTCATAAATGATGTCACGCTTCGAGGGGGGAGGGGGTTTGTGAAATTGTGACAAAGTGTGACAAGGGGAGGGGAGGGGGACCCGCTGAAGTGTGACATAGTGTGACAAAGGGGGGGTTGGGAGAGGGGTCAAATATTTGGGAAAAAAGCGTGACATCATTTATGAACGGCCTCTAATTAAATACCAATTTTACTGAAACCAATTCGTTTGTGGTAAATCCAAGATAAGCTTTCAACGCAATTTCTTCACGTCAAAATAGTTAAGAAAAAAAGTACAAAAGTAAGTATGGAAAATTAAAAATAAGAATGTAGCACGTTTTACCGACAAACACACACACAGACTTCCTCTTTTATTTATATAGAGATAAGTTTTGAAAGTAAAGGCCATTTGGTGCATCCATACCATTTTCTTATATTTTACTTTATTTTACTTTTAATTTTCTTACGTAGCAAAATCATCGCATCTACTCTTTGCAGCCTTAAGTTTTTGATTAAATTTCAAATCCACATTATTTATTGAAATAACGCAAATGAAAATTTTTGTTCTGAGGAAACTTTCAAAATAAATTTCTTAAACGCTAATATTTACCTTCGAAAAATTTCATTATTTTCCCAATTCTTTCAATAAATCAATCACTTTTTCTTTCCAAAGAAGAAATGAATCTCGGGGAAGAGGACAATGCCACCGGGAGAAATTAATTTCTTTAAAAGAAGCACATATTAAAAATAAAAAATAAAAAATGAAATGCAAAAAAATCTTTTGTAGTTTCTTAACTAGAGTAGTCACCGGAGATTAATCCAGAGTTCTCTTTCTTCCACATTCTGTTGTCATGGAAACTAAGCATACTGTAGACTTGACTTACCCTCAGTGGTCACGTCGTTCTTGTTGTTTTAATGGGATTTCTCTGTTCGTAGTTATACTTATATTTACGTTTCGAAGGACCTGTAAAGTAGTACTTAATATGATGTTTGTAAGATTTGCGTGTCAAGGGAAAATTTTTCTTTCGGCTGAATGTATAAAGAAAGAACAGAAATAGGTATTCTAAAAAGAAAAAAATAGTATAGTTTGCAAATATGCCTCAAAGTCGGAAAACTATATATTTTTTTTGTACTCAAATATACATTTTTTTTTCTTTAAATATATTTTTTATATAATTATATATTTTTTAAATAAAAGGCTTTTGTAAGATACAACTCTTTCTCTTATAAAACGACGTTCTTTCGAATCCGCTTGTGTTCGATGGCTAGGCTTCGTGTAGCGTCTCATTAATGGATAGCACTGCTATAACTAATAAAAAATTGCGACCGCACTCAAAACTGCTTGCTGAATCAGATGTTAAGTATAAATAAAGCATTAAGATTTTATGATTAAAAAAGTTGTTTGAATGTTTGTAAACTACCATTTCAGGTCACATTCTGGGGAGAAATACGTATAAAACGTCGTATTAGGAGCAATTTCTATGAATTTTTTTAACATATAAAGAATAAATATATTTGATTGAGATTTTGAGGTTATTTTATAGATATATTGAAAAATATATTCTGAAATTTTCAAACAGTTTTCTTGAAAAATCCGGAGATATCGGCTACTGCACACTGTAAGTCGCTACATGGGTCGGCAGTTAGCGTACATCCTGGAGGTCACAACTTTTATCTGAAATCAATTTTTAAAAAAATCTACTTTTTTATGAGTGTCTTCTAGTTGAACTAAAATCATCACAAAAAAATTGAGAATTTCTAATTTTTTTGGAATGGGAAAATTAGGTACGATTTTTAACAGTTTTTTGTTCTTTTTTTACAATAAAAAAGTAAAAATAAAGATATGTTTATGATTCTAGTTCAACTAAAGCGTGTATATATAAAGAAAATGTGTGATAAATTTGATAAGGATTTATCAAAAACTCTGCGAGCTAGAGTGTACGCAAATTCGAAAAGAGTAGTTTCGAGAAAAACGCGTTTGAAAAAAAAAAAAAAAAAGAGTGGTGTCGAAGGTAAATTTAAGGCAGTAATGAATCAATTTTTTTATACTTATAGATACTAATACTTATGGAAATTTCTATCCGAGGTCTCAATCGTTGAAAAAAATAAAAGGACATCTGCTAACGTTCTCAATACCCTTCAGGTCATTCATGAGGCTTCACCTGTTCAACTGCTCCAAAAGGGGCGCTCGCTCAAATGCTTATAACTTTTAAACGACTTGGAATTTTTCTTTGAAATTTTCAGGGTATATTATTGAATAATTGTAGAATCGACTTATGGAGAAATTTTTAAAAATTTTTTTTTGAGATCTTTACACGTATTTCCCCCCTTAATATTCGAGTTTATTTGCTATTCTCAAGGATATGCCTCAAATTCTCGTCTAATATGACAGATAGAACAAGACAATACAACTGATTTACTATACAAAGAAGGAAATACACCTAGGGGAAAGTCGGAATCGAACCGACACCTCTTCACTGCGCGTAGGCAGGCACCGGAACCAGGCACCGGAACCCGGACCGCTCACCCATTGAGGCCTCAATAAAAAGAAAGTTCACCTCAAAATTTTAAAATCGAAAAAAACACTTTAAAATTCGAAATGCTTAAGGAAAGATCGCTAGATATAGACATGAGAATGATCGCTTGGTATAAACAAATTAAGGTATTTCCACTCAAAAGAATTGGAAATTTAAAATTGAGTTATGAATGGAAATATATCGTATCGAACCGCAAAATTTAATCATAACTATACCACGTTAAGTGAAAATATATATATATATATATATATATATATATATATATATGTATATACATAGATAGATAGATAGTGAAGCCAAATCCGGTGTCGGTTTGGCGATTTATGCGATATTTGGAGACTTTCCCGTACAACTCCCATGTTAAAGCATTTTCAAGAATTAGGAATTTGTAAAATCGTCAACGAACTAGTGGTATATGTGTTTAACATGCTCTTCACGCCTCATCCTAAGGCATGCTTTTTTTCCTTTGCAGATTCCTTTCAGTTACTGTTGTGTTTTCATTTCGGATGTCAAAGGCTGATAAAAATAATAAATTCCATTATTCCTGAAAATGCCCTTCTCTATATTTACTATACTATGTAGGTGTAAGGAAATAAAAGTGAACTAAAAATTTGTTTAAAAAATAATGAAACTAAGAAATATTACTTTTAAGACATTACACACTCCTCAGGCCGTGATATCACGGCCTGAGGAATGTGCGGAAAAGCAACGCCTCCGATGCACCAGGGAACCTGTTTGGGAAAAGGGGAAGGAATATCGCAAATATACGCTCCAGACCATCTTGACGTGGAAAAAGCCCATCGTAATATCACGGCTTCAACCATTTTGAGAAAGATTTATCATGGCGTGACGTCACAGCCCAAACCGCCAGTGGGTTAACGTGCGTATGTGACACACGCAACCATTTTTTTTAGTGATTAAAAAGGTATATAGCATTTAGTATAGCACAAGGAAATCATGTGTTGCACACATAAACGCGTTTAATTTTAAAGAAGGGCAGATATTTATAGAGAGATTTTCCCCATAGAGCTTTTTTCCGAGCTGACACAAAACGTTGCATTATCATGCCGTTGGATGAAACTTTTGAAATTAATTTTAGTGAAGGGTGAATCTTGGCTCCCAAGAACATTGTTATATATTTAGAAGAACGCACTTCCGTCCTCTTAAGGGAAATTTAATTTCTGATGACGATCCGTTAGAAAACTATTTGAAGTATTTTCAACCTGCATCTTTACAGCAGTTCATGCCTAAGAAGAATATAACGCAGCATTGCTCAGTGAACGGGCGAACTTATTAAACTGAAACTGTTTGTTCTCTTTATCAATGCCAAATGATGAGTGCCTGACTTTTGTTTAAGGGGTTCTTTATTGCTACGTGAGTGTAAACTATGTTTTGTGTTCAAAAGCAGAAATTTACCAATGGGGGAAAAGATTTAAAGAAAAATTTAAAACTTTCAAAAATATAGATGACATGTGTTTTGGGCGGGTTTTGAAACTAGAATATGTAGCTTTTTTTTTTTTGCAGTGGCCGAAAGGTACTGCTTAGGTGCATTTCAGATCATAGGGTTCTACCACATAAAAAGCGACGAATGCATTTTGTCTCCGTCGTAACAGACTGTTACCTTGGTTACCAAACTGACAACAATAGTTTGTTTGCAACGCGTTGGTTCATGCGTTACCGAAAACATGACATATGCTTTCGGTAACGCAATGAACTAATCACTGTCAGTCTTTTATTAATGACGCAATAAAGAATGCCAATCAGTGAACGTGAGGGCGTGGTTATGAAATTAGGTAGAACCAATGATATGCTCTGAAAAATGTTGTCTTTGCATTATGTTGCGGTTGCGTGCATTATGAAGGCATCCATAGATGTATATATTTATTATACGACTCTTTCAAAGGCTTTAAGAGAAAATGTGATTGACTTAGAAAAACGAAGCAACGTGTAAATCCTTTAATAATAACTGGAGTTCGACCAAGAGTCGAAATTCAAGCGTGATAATTAAATTTAGCATTGAAATCATTATGCTATTTATATAATTATATAAGTATTATTCATCAAATTTGACGATTGTAACGTCGAGTTTATTTCGATCATCCTCAATTATAGCAAACGTATTGTAAATAATTTTCACCGCAGGGCCAATTGCGCTCATAAAGGTAGCCGCTTGTACTTCTGCGGATTTCGTACTAAGTCTAGTGGAAATTGAATGAAACTTAAATGTTTGAATAAAATTTAAACCTATATACTCATTTTTCATTTCATTGTTTCAAAGAAGCCTTCGCTCAAACTCTTATTATAGTTGCGTTTAACATTACTGCTTAATGGCAACAAACCCTTTTTAACAATGAGTATTATATTTATTACCTAACAATTTACTCGACCAAGACATGTTGCCATCTGCTCTCTGCTGTCTATAACATTATAACATTACAATTATAAATGAGGCTCTCCTGACAAAAGATAAAGAGAAATAATTAACTAATAATGAACTCTTTCCAAACATTTTTAATTGATATCACTAAAACTTGTCAATAGCTACTAAACAAAGCAAAAAAACAAGTCAGACAATCGGTTGAAAATCAGAGTAGAAAACATTTCTTAATTGTTTTGTCTTTGCCTATTTATATATAGATAATAATAATAAAAATATGGCATTTATTATGTTGCTGAGCAACTGATATGAGTCATACATAATTGAATTGCTCCTCTATTGTTGGGTTAATTTTTTGACATTTTTTTAATTCTTTTATTTTTTAACTGAATAAATATTATTCCTTTTAGCCCTTAAAGCGTAAAAGAAAGGCATATAACGTAATCATTATATACTTTTCTGATCAATTTAATAAATATAAACTTTAAAAGTTAGTGCATTTAAAAAGACGCCGTCTACTTTTTGCTTCTGCACTAAAAGCTCTGGCCTCTGACCGACTCACAGATCAAGATAATTTAATAAATATTATTCCTCTTAGTATTAGGGTAAATGTGGGATAGTCGCCATAGGGGGATAGATGCCTAAGTTAACGTGTAGCGATCTGTGCGAGAATTACACCCAGAGTGTTTTATTTCAATGTAAGCGTGCCCCCTCACTTCCGCCAGTCGATGCCTCGCACTTTGTTGGAACGAACGTGTCGTGAGTTGTGCAGCGAAAAACGAATTAAATGACGACAGATTGGTGGATTTGGGTTACGTATAATATTTATGCGCCTGGAACTTTTGATGCTATAAAGTAAGTGTTTATTTTTTTGTATTTATAATCAATTTATGTATCAAATACAAACATTTAAATGTTGTATCAGTATTTTTCAGCAAGATTTAATAGTTAAATCAAAGGGCGTCTATCCCACACAATAAGAATAGATGCCCCAGTTTTTGTGAGTATAGATGACCTTAGAGGCAACTATCCCATATTGTATCATGAACTCAATTAATTATTTTCTTGTTTTCTAGACATGCCATGCAATTAACTACCTTATTTGAGAAAAATGTCTAGTGCCCGTTACTATAAGGAGCTACAGCAAAATTAGCCGAGTTGACTTAAAAAAACGTCCAACTGCTCTCTTCCAAAAATATGGTCTCCGACCGTTAAATACAACTTCTTGATAAGAAGTGAACTGCCACCATTGGCTGCTGGCGATTATACGTCACTGCACGTCATAGCAAGAACAATGTCAAAGCTTACTGTATGATGTGCTTACTGTATAATGTGCTTACTGTATAACTAATTTTTATTTATACAGTAAGTACATGGGCACTTACCATGGGCTTACTGTATAAATGAAAATTGCAATTAGTTGTTATTTTTTAAATACTTGATAATATTTTTCACATAAAAAAGTTATAGAATTGCTAACTCTAGTATATTAAATCTTCCTTGTACAACAATTGGTAGTGTTGTGAAAAGAAATTCAAGAAATAACTAATTTTAATCCTGTTTACAACTCACAATTGCTACTTAACGCTGTTATATTGGTAAAAAAATCTACCCTTCCAGGTGGTCCAGTGGTTTGGTTAGGATACTCGGCTCTTGCCCTGGCGTCCGCGTTCGAATCCCGGCCGGGGCCCCATACATTTCAGAAGTCAAATAAATAATTAAAAAAAAAAACACAAAATAATAATAAGAAGAAAACAAGTAGAGGAGATCTTTGAAGATTGAGACCCAGAAACTCGTGCACTGTATAATCTGCATCTTCTCTAAAAGTATTGGCAGTATTTTTTATTCTTGATGCCTTACGTTAATTTACGGGCAGACCTGAATTTGTACGGTCATGATAGCATCATGGGTAAATCTGCATTTTTACGGTCAGTGACTGGCGGCTCGTTTGCCAGTCGGTGCCCGTAATCTAACAGTGATATTTTTAACAGTGTATGATCATTTAAATAAATATAAAATTTAAAAGTTAATGTATTAAAAAAAACATTTCTACTTCCTGCTTCCGTACTAACCGCTTTGATTCCTGACCGACACATAGCTCTAGCGATGGACTTTCCCCTTTTATTATTGAGTTAAATATAAGAAAATGGACTTCCATTCAGTGCAATAGAGCTATTTCTTTACTATTTTCAAACACCTTATGAAAAGTAGCTGTTCGAGCCATCATCCGGGCAATACTTCAAAGTATTCTTTCCTCCAGGCTCATCGTCTTTCTCAGAGGCTGAAGAATCACCTCTCAGAGTCATCAGGACAATACTTTGCGAAACTTCTGCGCTTCAACTTTCAGGTTCATTTTCCTCGTTCTCTAAAACTGAAAATAAATCTAACGGCACAAGGTAATTTTTTGAAAAATTTCTGAGCTCACGAAATAAACTCATCACGGAAGCAGACTTTGTGAAAGGATTTATTTTTCCCCCTCGCAGTTTTTTTTTTTTCCTTTTTCATTTTACCTTTTTCAAATCAGTGTGACATTCTTTAGGAAAGAGTATAAATTGATTCCCGTGCGCTGGAGAAGAGAAAGTTTCTGGAATTAAGGTAGAAACTGATTCAAGTCTTCTTTGCTGAATCACGTCGGGCATGTTCTATGAAATAGAGAACAACACACATTTTTCTTTATTATAAAATAATTTTTAAAATATCTTTTCTCTGCCTCCGTATATCGTTTGTTGGGCTAAGACAATTTAATTATTTAATGAATATATTTGAAAAATACTTCGGAACAATGGGTATCTCAAACTGGTGTTTCTAAAATTATTATCTTTTTAAAATTTTAAGTAAAGTGTTTTTATTTAAACCAGGGGACGCGCCAGAGAAAATGCGGGTCCGTTTTCGGACCTTGCACGAAATTTCAAGCTTCCAAATCGTACTTTTCGCACAATTATTCATTATAAAAGTGGCAAATAATAATACAATTTTTCATTACTATATGTTTAAACTTTCAATTTTTACAAAATTATTTGATTTTTCCCAAAAATCTCTTTAAAATTAAAAAAAAAAATGGACCCTGTTTAAAAAAATTTGGATAGACCCCTGCTAAAATCTAAAAAAATAAATAAAATAAAGTAATAATAATAATAAAAAAAAAAACTCGCTTGTGTGTTAGTTTTGCTTATATGTTCGCTATACAAAGACACACCAGTTGACGGAGTGGAATGAAATTCGGCGCAAAATTCAATCATCCTTAGAGAGATTATAACCCTAGAGTGATGATATAAGAGGTAACAAAACAAGCAGTCCCATCCGAAAGCTCAAATTAGTGATTTTTTTAAAATTTGATTTTTAAGATTTGTTTGTCAATGAAAAAAGAAGAAAAAATCATGTCATTTTCTAAAGTTTTATATCATTCTGATTAAACTTCCCTTATTGTTAAACGAAGATTTTGGTGACCGAAGTCCTATTATTCATTCTCGTAAGCATGATTTGAAAATCAGTTTGCGAGTTTTAATTTGAATTTAGTTGTTAATTTTTTGAGACCAGGTTTCATGCTGTTTTGTAATTTTCTTTTGGTATCAGTACATAAATAGGGCAACTTTATTTTCTTTTCTGCCTTTCTCTCTCTCTTTTTTAAATTGAGTGTAATTTCAATTCACCAAAAAAATTTTAGATGACCAATTTTTATCAATACACCAAAAGATTTACATTTATTGATAATGTGATTCTGCATTAAATTTTTTATTTGGTAGGTCACATGAGTAGGGATACGGAAAAACACGGGGGACTGATATTTTGCCGGATAATTTTGCTAGCATTGCATACTTAAAGAAATTCTCTGGCATTTTCTTCTTATGCACCATTTTAAAATTTATGAAATATTCAAGGTGAAATTTGTTTGATGTTCGTACGACCAATCGAACGCGATCTTGATAATTACTTTAACAATTCAGAAAACCAACGTTCATCTGTATATGTATAAACCTCCCTCCTCTCAGAGCAATGGTGCAGCACCCTATTAAAAAAACTACGGAATCCCCAAAATTGGCCAAACAGTCGACCATACCCTCAAAGCCCCTGAAACGAACCCCCACCCCAAAATCTCAATGGTGCAGTCTGCGCCATGACGCTCTTGGTGGGTACTCCTGGCATTAGATGAAGCAGGTAAGGGACCGTCCATGAATGATGTCACGCTTTTTTCCCATATATTTGACTCCTCTCCTCCGTCTGTCAAAGTGTCACACTTCAACATACCCCCTTTGTCACATGCCACGCTATGTTGCATAAGCATGATGTCGCACTACTTGTTACCCCTCCCCTTTCCTTGTCACAATTTAACGAACCCCACCCCCCTCGAAGCGTGACATCATTTTTGAATGATCCCTAAGACAGGGAGGGGTGGGACTGTAATGTTAAAAAAATATATTAAAAAATGAGAACTCAAAAATACTCATTGTTTTAAGTACAATTGTTTAAACATCGAATACATAAGGCATCAGTTCTTTCAGAATCGAGTGCAAATGACATCCAGTGTAAATACACATGCATGGTATTGAGTAATTTCGTTTTTCAAAATCGAGTAAATTGTTATCGCAATTTATTAAATATCGTACATTTTACAATATTTTTCTACATGTGTTTTTTTTTTCAAAATTAATGTTACTGTTGTTTATAATTTTGTTTTGGTCTGACCACTTCGCTATTAATTAAAAATAATTGTTTTTAAAATGTGTTTCAGCCTGCATCCCTTTCATTGACAAAGTAAAAAGATTTCTCATAAATAATTAAATTCATCGGATGTTCATTTTTGAAAGAGGACTCTTAGATGATTTTTGTGTTATAGATTATTATATTACTAGTAAACGATGACAAAAATGTTTAACTTTAAACTGCAATGAATTACAGGAAATACTCGTATTTATTAAGAAACTTTACTATTATCTTATAAAATGTGTCATTTTTTAAAAGGCGTTTTATTTTCTGCAGGCATTTTTTTTTTTTTCTTAAAGGATATTATTAAGACAAACTGTCGTGTCAATCTATATTTTTGAGGAAAGATTTTAACGAGGAAGTTTTTAGTTTAAATTTTGCTGTAGATAAACAAAAGATTCCCCCCCCCCAAAAAAAAAACATAAACAATATGTTCGAAAAGAATCCATATAACATCTTCGGGCGTTAAAATAAATCACATTAGTTATTTTTTTGTTGCCTAAAGCTACTCCAGTAACCTAGTTATGTTTTTAAGATAACAAGAGCAAAATGGAGTATAAAACCTTGTATCAGAAAAGTGCGTGGAGATAACGTTTCTTTTTTTAGATTTATCCATCTTTTCACTTTGCTCATTTTATAAAGAATTAACTGGTTTCTATAACTTTTAAGAAATACGTTGTAATGTTCAATGAAACTTTATTGCAACTCTGATTGTGTATTGAATCTATTTAAAAAATGATATCATTGTTAATTCTAATTTGATATTTCCCATTTATGAAAATTTTGTTGTTTAGAAAAATTGATGTATTGTTTGAAAATTGCTTAACAGCGATTTAAATAAATAAACAAGAAAATGCATGTAGACACAGGGCCTTATTTACCATTAGGCTCGTGAGGCCCGGGCCTAGAGCCCTCACTTTGAGGGGGCCCCCTAATTTTGGTTAATATTATTTTTTTTTTTTTTTGTAATTTAAAATTTTTTAGGAAAATATTTAAAAATAGTATCTTTTAAAAACAAACTGTTAGTATTCTGTTGCTTCACAGAAAATTTGTATTATAGAATTATTTTAAAACCACAAGGAATTTTCACTTTGGGGGCCCAAAATTTTGGGCTGGCAATTTGAAATTTAAAAACAAAATCGATTTTGCATTTTGGGGGCCCCTTGTTTTTATTCAAACATTTTTTAATTTAAAAAACAAAATCATTTTACACGCTGGGGGCTCCCAAAAGTTAGTCTGACTGTTTGACGTTTGAAAAAAAATTAGTTTTTGCACTTTGGGAGCCCTAAAAATTTTGGTGTGACTCTTTGAAATTTGAAAAACAAGTTAGCTTTTGCGCTTTGGGGAAAAATTTTATGTTTGAAAATTTTTGTTGCGTGAGGGGCTCCCAAAGACGAGTTGTGCCTACAGTGATCCAAAATGTAAATCAGGCCCTGTGTGTATATATATATATATACATATATATATATAATAATGAAATTTTAACAATGTGAAATAATATTTTTAAACTGCATGATGCATCGTTTTTGTAAATACCTTTTTAACGACTGCACACTGCTAACTTTTTGACAATTACATTTTATTCCATACCGACAAAAGTTGCTATTATTAATGAAATATATTTATTTCTTGCGGGAAAATCATCTTGACCACATTACAAACTAAGAACTACTACTAGAAGTATCAGAGCTCATGGGAAATTAAATTTAAAATGGCGTGTTATTTCGAAAACTATAGTGGTTGTGAACTAGCTAAATTCTTCGTATTTAAAATTAATAGTATTTTGAAAGTAAAATATTTTATAACGGGGTGCGTGACTTTTGGATCACCTTGTCCTATTAAACCTATTAGAATAAATTCAAATTATTTATGCATTACATTTATCAACGTATTATGTTGCATATTGTTTGTTCTACAGCCAACTGAGTTCTCTGGACCTTAGGGCTCAGCGAAACATTGTTAAGGGTTTCCCAAGAAATTTTACTTTGAATATACTAGCGATCTCTAGAGAAAAGAGAGAGACAGAGAGAGAACATGGTATTTTTAATTGGGTATGACAATGAGTACCTTTTTAAAAATATATCAGCAGTTTTTTAAAAATACATATCTAAGCAGCATTCTGTTAACCTCTTCAGACCCCAGAACTAAGCACAAACAATTTTGACGCAATTTTTTATTGGTTCTCTGATTTAAAAAAAAATGATTACAAAACAAAATAACTAAAAAAATTTTTTTAAAATTTTAATTAATAATTAATTTAAATAGCAGTTAATGCTCAATTTTCATGTTTAAAATGAAGTAAACTATCTGCTGATTAATTTAAAAAACAATTGGGTGTTTTAGCTTTCAAATTGCTCAAACAGTAGTTAATAAACAGTATTTTAAAATGTACCCAATTGGGTACACTTGGAATGAAGAGGTTAAGTGGTTTAATCTTTGAAAGAAAGGATAAAATTGATATTTTCCTCATAATATTGTCTATGAAAAATTCTTCACAAGAAGATATGAATGCATGAACAGTCAAAAATACTTTAAAATATGGTGTGTGTAAAGCTTGGGAAATGTTGCTGTACATAATGTTTGTATGTGTTACTTTGCATTTTATTTGAAAATATGTAATTCTGCTAAATTCAAAATTATGTAAATAAAATATGACCTTCCTCTTCTTCTTCCCAAGCAATACCCCCGGTTACCAGCCTAAACTGTCTCAGTCAGCTTATGTAATCTAGATGTATTCGTTGCAGTAGTCTTCCATCAAGATTACGTAATCTAGATCTATTCGTTGCAGTAGTCCTCCATGGAGCTTAGGTAATCTAGATGTATTCGTTGCAGTAGTCTTCCATCGGTTAGCTACCAAGTCCTTCAACCACTTTTCGAATCAATCCATCTACTTTGCTGTCAGCCTTCCTCTTTTCCTCTTCCCCTCTGGAATTCGAAAAGTTAATTTTTTAACAGGATTTCATCGTTATATCAAAAAAAAAAAAATGTCATAACCACCTAATTTGAGATACCTTGATTACTTTCACTAAGTTTTGCTATATATTTCGTTTGAAGTTCATGGGTGTAACGCATTCTCCAGACTCCGTTTTCTCTAACTGCACCAAAGACTTTTGTCAAGATTTTCGCTCGAAAGTCATCAGTTTCTCTTCATCTTCTTTAAATATAACAATAAATACATTTATTTAAAAAACGTTTTCGTAAAACTTTCTTAAAAGTTTGTAATTACCACATTAAATTGCTTTTCCCCTTTCATCTTAATGTATGTAATGACAATGAACGATATTCTAATCCTTTTGACGTCCATAAACACTGAATACTGACTTACTTCTGATGTCCTCAAATCATTCAAGGAGTACTTTAATCAATAATCCGATTGTCAGAAAGGGGGGAGCAATCCAAAAAATTGATTCACCTGTCTCGAGTCTAGAATTTATGATTCTATACATTTTCCAAATTTTTTTTCACTTCAATGACGGACTAAATTTGATGCCGGTCGTCGCATTCGATATTGTTACTTCTGTATTGGTATTGAAACGAATTTTGACGTCCGATGTTTTCATTTATCAAGAAATTCTTTACAGTTTCTGCTCACCCTTTATGCACTTTTTTAAATTTCCGTTTTCCGAAAATCGTTTTGTAGTACATGGGTGTTTCATTTTTTTTGGAAAGTATTATAAATGGAAATTTGGTGTTCTTTCATTGCTTATAAATAAAACACATGTATATATAAATTTCACATTCGAACCACCTTTTTTGTATTTTGTAAAATCTATCGCGGTTTTTATTTTTTGATTCTATTTTCATTCTGGATTCTCGCAAGAATAGTAGTAAACAAATATTTTACGAAAAAAAAGGGAACAGGAAGACAAACTTATTTTTTTCTTCAGAAGTACGAGGGCGCATTTAATGATATTGAGACAAAAATTACTACTTAGCAAATATACTGCTAATCATTCATCATACGTTGTTTTGAAGTAAACACTTTCGAATGCGATGCACGTGTCCTACCCAGTCATCCTACGCATTAAAAGCGAAAATAATCTGCGAAATAATACAATAAAATTTAAGAGTATAATCTTCAATCATAAAAGATGTGTAGAAGTTGTTTAAAACTTCAATGAACGTTACAAAATTTATTTGAATTTCAAACACTCATGACGTTTTGTTCACAGTAGTTAATACTGATTAAATATTTAGATGCACAGGGGTCGGAGTTATCTTACAATTCCCACAATTGTAGGACTCATAGGATATAGGGGTTTCCTGCTAAGAAAGAAATCCGTGAGTTGTAAGAAATTTAGGACAAATGTAAAAAAAAAAAAAAGAAGAAAGAAAACGTAACTTATTACTTGATACTTTGAAAAAAAAAAAAAAGGAATTGCTGGAATCTTAGGACAACTCCGACCTCTGCGATAGATGTCCTCAATACCTATTTCAAGTTTGCTTTATGAGGAATTATCATTGTTTTCTTGCTTTGTTTACACTAACTAATTGAATAAATATACCAATAAGTTCATCTAGGTGTAAGCGAGCCTACTATCCTGCAAGCCAATATCAATTTTGTAACATTAATTCTGTAACTCAGCTATTATGAACAGTATGATGCCACCATTATGCACAGTTTGCAAAACTAATATTATAGTACTGTTGCAAAACTGTTAGGTACCATATGATGCAACATTAAGGATAAAAGCCTAAGAAAGCACGTATCAGTCAGTAACGACTGTCCGTGTCTTTTCTCCGTTTCCGTCGGTTGGTTCTACGAAAAACACTTACCCGTTGCCATTTTCCACTAAAGAAAAGAAGTTGGCACGACCAAAAGGCTTACGTATGACACATAACATATAGCATGATATAATGTATTTTAGTAAATATTAAAAAAAGTGGAAGCTACTTTATCAGCTATGTACTACTTTAATAAGAAAACGCGTAAACATTTTAAACTATACACGTTTGCACACATGCAGAAAACATCATGAAAAATCAAAAATGTTTTTTCCTGTTTCGATGCAAAATACAAGTTGAGATGAAACTAAACTGCAAGTGCGTAACAAATATTTTGATTAAAATTTTATCGATAAAATTTTATCATACTAAAAATGCTTTTCATCAAATTGCTTAGGGGGGAAACTGTGAGTGAAACATATTTCTCACTTTAAAGTCTTTGTAGAAAACTTCAGTTTACGACAGATTTTTCAAGTCCAAACATTTCATATAAAATAGTAAATTTTATAAACATTGAAACTGTAAAACATTTTAAAAATGTGATAGTTGAAATGCGCTGCATTTTATTTCAAACATTGGTTAATAAAGAAATATTACACGTGTAGTTATGAGTTTTCGACATGTTTACGCATTTCTAGGACGAGTTGTAAAATTGGAATATGCGAATTGGAATTATTGCTCTGTGCTGAGCTTTTATGGGCTGAAATTCTTTGGGGAGGTGCGAAATATTTTTTCGAACTTCTTTAAACTAAATATAAAGCTTTTGTTATGCTATTGTTTCAAGAATACACTCGGCTAAGATTACAGGGATATCGGTGGGTGCACCATATTATAGTGTTACAACCGAGGTGTCATTATAAGCGAGATTTATTTTAATGATCGAAATCAAATTACATATTCTGATTCTGTAAAAATACCTTGCTTGTATGACTTAAGAATTTTTATACAACAAGTGCTTTCATTAAAATTTTATAAAGCATACCGTGTGATAATAGTGTGAAAAAGTTCTATTTTACTGCTTAAGCCTAGTGCACCGATATATTTTCTCCAAATCATTTTGACAACATATTTTTAGTCAACATGCTAGTCGTTAATCACTTTCTCCGGTTTTGCAAAATTGAGATAGTGTAGGGAGGGTAAAATGGGTCTTTCTCTACTTAACTCAGGGTAAAATAAAATAAAACTCAATAACGAGGTTCAGTCTGTTGTCAAACATTTTAATTTCCCCCCGAAATAAGTTTTATGAGTACTACAATGCAAGGAAATATGTTACAAACTTTAGATGTTGCTTTGCAGAACACACAATTTTTTGAATTCTAGTCTTATTTTAAATCTACTTCGTGGTTGATCAATGTTGTCAAACTGTTTTCCACAGTTTCCCACCATGCACATATCTATATCTTGTACAAACACTGCATTTCAAGGTTTAAATTTCCTGAGGTCTCGGAAACAGACAATCGACATTACAGATCAGGTAATATCGCTTTAGTTACAACTATGATCCTGCATCATTGGTCATTAGCTGTTCTTACAAATTATTTTATTCAACCTATCTAACGCAATCCTAAAAAAAAACCCCATTCACGCCTTTTGTGCCATGTGATACCGTATTCTGTTAAAATAAATTTCGCATGCATTGAAAAATATCGTATGAAATAGTCGTTACTGTGTAAAATGGCGTGGAGAAATTTTTCTTCACAGCACCCAGGATCCCTGAGTTAAACGTCGCATCATCCCCCTTCCCTCCCATCCTCACCCCAAATAAGAGTAGACGAATGGAACAATTCGCTATATCCAAAATTGAAAACTTATGGCAAATTGCTTAAAATTGCTTTAAAGCATATTTCTTGAACTAAAACTTTGAAAGAAAGAAAGAAGAAGAAAAAAAATGGATATGTTTTGCTTTGTCAAAAGCTTTATAAATATACATTTTTTATTAAGTATTTAACAAAACTCTTTGGATTTAAAAGATTTTTTCCTTGTGTAAGTTCAAATAAAAGCCTTTATATGTGTACGGGAACTCCTTTTTGCTCATCTTCGTCCTTATAATTTATAAACCAAGAAACCACAAGCAGTTGCACTTATTTTTAAAAGAAAACAAGAATGATTAAGAGAGGTAAAATTAATCATCAATGGGTGGGATAACATTCAAACCGTGGATCGGATTGTTTTTTATTCGGCTTCTATACGTAGGAATTTGAAAAGTTTAGGATATAACAAGTTTTGGAATATAAATGTCGTACAGATAGATTAAACTGTTTTTGCTCCCGGAACCATGAAGGATTTAACAAGTTATGGAAATGGACATCTAGATTTTTCGCCCAGCTATAAATACGTTTTGCAACTACTATTGGGAACAATACCTATTCAAATGAATATTTAACAGCAAAGACTATCTCGTTTTTAGCCTACTTTCCCGTAAAAGTAAAAATAATAAGGATAAAGCATGAAAGAGGGTTTAATCTATCGTGAAAATATCGTTAAAAATAAAGAAAAGTTAAGAAAAAGTGAAGTAATTAAATAAAGATTGAAAAATAAAAAATTTGAAAGTAGGGTTTTGAGATGGGGAAAATGTGTGTCGGTCGGTCTGTCTGTCGGTCTGTTCCCCCTTAATAACTTTTGAACGTGTCGTCCGATTCAAAAAATTCTTTTTGCATTCGAAAGACCTCGGCGAGGACATCTCATTTTCATATTTTACTTTTTGATTCGAACAATTTTTCGTTCAATTTTGAACAGCTCAATAAAATTTAACATTAGCGCCTATGGGCGAAAATGAAGCAAATGATGTAAACTCTGGGTGAAAGATCCACGTTCCAATTAAAAAGCTTACTGGAGGAACCTCTTGGCATGAAATATTAATTTGAACAGTTTTTGTTCATTTTGAACAGTTCAAAAAATTAACATAGCGCTTACGGGGAAATTTCAATACTCTATTAATCCTGATCTAACGGGCTGATTTGCTTGGAACAAACTTTATCGGAAAGCTCTTATAACGAAGAACATGAACAAATAGAAAGTTCATCCAGAGCTAACGAGCCTATTTTCCTATAAAATGTTTTTATCGGGATTTTTAAGGATATTTCTCAATGAGTAAATGAAGGAGTGAAAGAATGAATAAATGACAGAGTGAAAGAATGGATCAATGAATAAATGAATGAGGAAAAGAATGAATAAATGAGTGAATAAATGAAAAAATAAATAAATGGGTGAATAAATACATGAAAGAGTAAATGAATGAATAAACACATGAATGAGTAAACGAATGAATGAATAAATGAATGGCTGAATAAATGAAAGAATGAATGACTGAGAGAATGAATATGTATTATCCGTTGAAAAGGGTATATTTGAAAAAATTAAGAACTAAAGCTAAGTGAGAAAGAGAGAGAAAGAGATAGCTAGTTTATAAATTTGAATTTGGTGTATACGGGAAAGTAGTTCGTATACTTCTAGACAGAACTTCTTGTTTAAATGTGGATTTAACGGTTTTGCTATTTGCCTAATCATAACATGTACGCATTGTACACTGATAAATTCATGAGTATTGATGAACGAAAATTTGAATACATGTGTAATAATCTCATTTTTTTGTGTAGTAGTTACTTTAATAGTGGTGTTTTATATTTATAAAAATACAATAAGAATAAAGTAGTGGATAACAATTATTTTGGACAACTAAAACTTTGCATTTATTTTTTTTCTCTTCCTTTCATTAAAACGAATATGTTTCGCAAAAAATAGAAAGAATGCTTTTAGTATACTCATCCTCCAACAAGAAACTCAAATATTTTTTTCTGGGACCCTTCCTGGAAAGCATTTCCTTGAAAACCAGTAGTTCGTGACTTAGTTTTTTATTGATTGCTTTGGAACACCGGAAAAATGGTTATTGCTATTTCATTTTTCTGACAACGGTATTTCATGCAAAACAGATTGGAATCCTTCAAGCAATGAAATGCAGGAATCAATATAAAAGTTTTTCCTGGGAGCACAGTAAGGAAAAGTTTAGGCCTTACAATGAATTCCTATTGTTTATATATATTTTTATTTATATGAAAATACCCCTGAGGTTAACTGTCGTAACTAACAAACATTGAATTTTTAAGGATCTCTATCCAAACAATTCTCTGTCATGACTTATCTTTCCCAGCTTCAACTGCGATTGCTTTTTATGAGAAATGGTTAAGACAATTTACCTACTGTCTATATATGTACAGGGTACACATAAATGAAATCGGAACTTTTCAAACTTACTTTAAAAATAAATAAATAAATAAAAGACAATTTGAATTTGTTTCAGAAAAATTAGTTTTCAAAATCAAGAATTACAGTTAAGATTTTGTTTATGGGTGGAGATAAAATCTTTTCTTGGCTGCAGATATACTGAGTTGTAAGTGCTTGTTAACACAGAACTAGTGTATTAGAATCACACCTCGGAATATTGATAGGAGCAATTTGAGTGCCTACGTAATTTACTTGTTGTAAAGCAATTATACCGTGCTTTTTTAAAAAATAGAATCATTGCTTTAAAGTAGTATATTAAGTTATTTTCTAGATGGTGCACCCATGTAAAAATAAGGTTGCTACTACTTAGGAAAAAAAAGGTGTGAAATAAGTATTAGAAAATAGAAGTTTCAACGCAAGGAGCTTTATTGAGGCATAACGTATCATATCATACACTACATTGTGGAAATACGACTGAAAGCAAAGGGTAAAAAAGTCCTCACACATCTGCATTTACAACTGAATTAGAGCTCGCATTATTAAAATTCTGGGGAGAGGTATAGTAAGAAATGATATGGCTAATTTGGTATTTAAATTTTCAAAGTGAACTAGTTTAAAACACAACTTTTTGTAATATGAAAAAGAACGGAAACAGTGTTAACTAAAAAAATGATTATGAGATCTTGAGTTCAGCTTCAGAATTTCAAGGAAAAAATCTGCTTTTAGAGCACTATATATACTTTTAGTTATGTTTAAAAAAATATAACTATCTTAGTTACATTTCAAGGAAAAAAAACTGGTTTTGGAGTGAACTAACTATATATATAAGTATCGGAGGTGTAAGGCACTGTGTCCATTTTTGTACGACAGTCAACAAAGTGCAAAATTTAAGAAAGCATGTTGAAGTTTCCCAGAGAATCTGCTGAATGATTCATTACATTTATAGTATGGAGGCCTCTGAAACACAAGTGTTGCATGATTGTTCTATATATTTTCGTGAATTTTGCTTATTGATGGTCGAAAAGGACAAAAGCGGACATAGTGCCCTGTAACTCGAGCACACAGATAAGTGTGGAATTCTTCTCCACTGTTCTAAGAACTGTTAGATAAGAGAAACTAGAGTTGGCTGTCTCGTACATAGTTGATTAGACGGGCAAAAAATATCTTTCACGTCAGGCTGCAGTGATCACTTCAAAATAGAAACGACGTATCACATTAATAAGTAGTGCGTAGACGGGAATATCGACAACTCTTTATGTGATATTTAGCTGACAGCTCGTGCACCTGCTATATATTTACCAGGGAAATGACTCAAATCATAGATACTTGAAAAAGGATGTCTAAAAATCTCTGGGTTTCGTCTCTGTGTTTGGATACATTAATGGAGGTGCTCATCTTGAGCAACGTTATCTCGGAAGGTGCTCTGGAGGCGCTCAAGTTGAGATTTTTGTATTTTTACAATATGTTAAAAATAACTAGCAATTGTAAGAAAAAAGTATAATAAATTCTTCCAATTTTCGTTTATCACGTATTAGTCAAAAGTCCTTTTCACATTTTTGAGGAATACAGATTAATTAGATCAGGGGTCCCCAACCTTTTTGTGCCTAAAAGCACATACCATAATACCGGTCGAAAGGCGGGCACCATGTATTTTTTCATGATAAATTTATATTTGGTGGACATAGTTAATAATACACATTACATATAATGCACAAAAAAATTAATTTCAAAAATTAATTTAACGTGTGAATATAATTAGTATTGATATTCTTGTGTAAAATAAATGACTACTAAATTGCTTGCAAAACATACGAGATATAAAAATCATTTATACAATATTTAAAATACAGTTATTGTGATCTTTTCTGAGCATCTCACTGGTCAGCGTTTCATAATTCGGAGAATATGACGAAATTCCTTCTCACAAGCAATCGTCGAGGTGTTCACCTGTAAGTCTTAATCTTTATTTTGATTTTATGACAGTCATTCTCATTTATCATTATAGGATTATAGGTTATACGGCTTTTTATTCATATATATTTTCTAAACGCTTTCTAGTGTAAAATGGAAAACTGAAATATTTTATCGTTGGGCACAAGCAGCGGGCGCACTTAGCCCGATCGATGGGCGCCATGGTGCCCGCGGGCATAGAGTTGGGGACCCCTAAATTAGATAAAGACAAACTAAACCAAAATGCGCTTTTTTTTTTCTCAAAAATGTTTATTTTTGCGTCAATGAAAGTTTAAGGATTGTAAGTACACTTTACATCTTTGACAACCATGACTCTCCAAGACTTTGTAAGTAGTTGACAGAGGGCGGTGGTCTTCCTTCTGTCAGTACGTACCAATACAACTCAAAAGTTGCAGTAACTAGATGCAGTGGACTTAATGTGATCACGTACGGACGAAAATTATTAGATAATAATAACCGAGTGATAATAATAAACGATAAACATTTAACGCTGTAAAAATACCGTTTTGCGCATCAATGAATAAATACATTGTTAATTTCCGAAGGCAACATTAGTTTATGTGTTGTTGAAATGAAATAAATGCATTCGCCAAACAGCGAAAAATAGTAGTAGCCAAAAAAAGTAATAATAATTAAAAAAAAAAAAGCTATTGCCTGAAAAAAAGAAAGAGAAAACATCGACTGTGTTAATTGTCTGCGAAATTTTACAAAGCTTTATAAAACTGTTCGGCGTCGGCTTTTTCTGCACACATCAACGCAAGATTCGTAGTGCTTCTTTCATCTGGGTGGTGTAAATACCTTTTTAATCGAATTTCAGAAGTTAATAATTCACAAAAAGGAGAGAAAAAATTTCTTTTTTCTTTAATTTTTGCCCAATTGCTGAAAATAATTAGTTTAAATTTTTTTCAAGAAAAGTATATTTGATTGCATTTAAAACAAAGGTTTTTTAATGTGTTTTTATGCAAGCGGACTGGAATCCGCGATTTTGATAACATTGAGCGATTGAAAACATCAACCATGATCACATAAACCGGTGTCCACTGTATATCTGTTTACGGTATATTCAAAGCATACTTTTTTGGAAGGTGGCAAAACTTGGGTAAAGAAGCGTCCAATTTTATTCCAAGTTGAATATTTGTCTTTAAAAAGTTTCATCATCTGAAATTGTAAACAATGCCACGCAATCGAATGTGAGATCTAAAACTGAAAATATAAATAAAGTATGACATTAGTTTCAATAAATAACATTTTGAATAGCTTTATGCTGACTCTTTTATACTCACTGTGTTGTCAGTTTACGAGATTACCCTTTCTTTAGAAACTTCCTATGAATGGCAATTAAAATACATTATGATCATTTTTTCTTTTATACTCAAGTGATTGATCCTTATACCTAGATGCTTCAAAGCAGAAAGGGTTCAAAAGTTGAACATAAGTAGCAGATCAAACAGCTTTGCAACAAAAAATCACTAAATACATAAAATGTACCGGGAGCAGCTCGAGACATTTTCGAGAAAGAAATAACCTTCCTTCTTTAGAACGTTGTGACTGAGAATTATGTGCCACTGATCTGGGAATTACACTTATAATATTTTATTGTGTATTCATCACCAGGAGTCGCGCCAGAAGAAATTGAGGTCCGTTTTTGGACCCATCCCAAAATTTCAATTGATCAAAAATGGACCTCTCACAAAATTCCATTCAATCAAAATGGACCCTTCACAAAATTCCTATCAATCAAAATGGGAGCTCAATTCCGAGCTACCAAATCGTACGTTTTACAGAATGATTTATTAAATAAGCGCCAAAAATATTTTTTTTTTTATCACTATATGTTTAAAATTTGAATTTCCACAAATTTTTTTTATTTTTCACAAAAATATTTTTAAAATCCACAAAAACGGATCCTGTTAAAAATGCTGGATCAACCCCTAATCACAACTCAACATAACGGGCATATATCCTGCCTATCACATTCAATGAATGGAAGGTCTGTCGCAGAACGTTGCAAAACATTATATGGGCAAAATGAAACATTCAAATTATTAATTAACCAAGTTCTCAAACTACTTTTATAGATTATATTGTTGCATAGTGCAATAATGATATTCTAGATTAGATAATTGATAATAATATTGCTTTTTAAATGCTTAGTCGTAAGCCTTTTATTAAGGCTTCAGAGCCCTAAGCCTTTTATTAAAGGCTTAGTCTTAATTCTTTTAGTCTATTGCCTTTGTTTCTCATCACTCATATAATTGTGATGAAAACGTTGATACGGGTGATCAAAATATCTCCTTGGGTGAGAAAAACGTCTAAAAAGATGATGAACTGAGATATAATATAAATTACAAAAAATAACTCTAAAAACATTATTTACGTGAATTCAAGTAAATTTGAGTAACCAAAAAGATAATCCATTGCAGTGTTTAGACATAATAAATGAAATGGAATGGTGCCATGTATTATTATTTATTCGCAGATATTTTGTCGTATAAAGTGCCCTATTTATCACTATATAAATATATTTGTCGTTCCTGCTTTTTTTTGGGATTTATGGCTTTTTTTTTTGCAAATAAATTACAAAAATACACGAAACAATCGCTAAAGTGTACTTCTGCATAAAAAATAATTCTTTTCTCAAATGATATTCAATTCAAATTGGATTTCAAAACGTCGACTGTTAATCACAGTAGTTTATTTAAATAAGACATTTGTATTCAACACTGAAGAGAAAATAGTTTATGCAATTGTTGTCTTTTTAGACAGTTGGCTGTATACCAATGTTTCATTTAAATTCAGCATTTGAGTAAGTTCATTGAACGCAATGCATCGATAACAAATTCGTTTTCAGCTTTATATTTTACCGAAGAAAGTTTGTTGAACAGCAAACTATGCAGTGTTTTAAAGTAATGTAATGCAAGTGTTATTGAACAATAATTTCAAAATTAGAGCAAGAAAACGCGCTGTTCTTCTCTTCTCTTTAATTTAATGCTATTGTAGGTTTTTTGTGATGTTTTCAAGATTATCTGAGATATTCCAGGCAAAAAAAAAAAAAAAAAAAACATCTCAAAGAATTAATCTATACTAATTCAGGAAGAAGGATTTTTTTAAAAATAATTTTAAATTCCTATTGTATATAAAGCAGTTACTTCTTGTCTTTTTAAATGTTCTCTCTTTATTTTGCATAAGTAAGTACTTCTTTTTAAGTTTCTTTATATCTCTGAAAGATTTTAAGCTTTGCCTTTTCAGTTAATGCTAATGCTTTGAATTAGGTGAGATGTGGGTATCTGGTAGCAGCGTTTTACCTTAGCACATGTCTAGGACTAGGCAAGAAACTCGGTCATTAAAAGAAAAAAAAAATATTTACTTTTATCGGGAAGTACAGTCACTGTCTTGAGGCTTCCTTTTTTGCAATCTTATTCAATTTCATTGAAAATTTTTATTACAGTAACCCCTCGTTATATCGCTCATTCGGATATATCGCGCCTTTTGTATGTCTCCCAAACTTTAAATTTTGAGCTCTCGAAAGTAAAAATATTGCATTTCTGAGTAAAGCCCTTTTCCCCCATTAAACAAAGCCATCGAACAGGAATGTTTTCCTTTCTTTTAACTTTGCTAAAAGCTGCAACAATTCTCCTTCCACTCCCCAAATTACATGCCGGCACACTCAAACCAATTTACGTTTTACTTGACATTTCTGTTTGTATTGATCCTAACGCCTATAGAATGAAAGAGATGTCTATTGCTCAAAGTTTATTATTAAGCTATTTTCATTAAGAAAGTTGTCATTATGTAAGATTAAATTAAATTTTTTTACGTTGACACTCAATTTACTTGTACTTTTTGAGTTATTTCTGACGGCATCGGTTATATCGCGCATTCGGATATATCGCGCTTTTTTGCTGTCCCCCGACAAGCGCGATATAACGAGGAGCTACTGTATCTATATATACTAAGGGTTGCCGAAATACCCTATTCGCTTTTAATCTATACAAATCAGACTACTCACCAAGCAAACAAGAATTACACAGAGTCAAAGTCTGCTGCACATGATCGTTTATGTTCCACGAGTGATATTAATCTTTTGAACTATACTAAATGTTCTGTTCAAGTGTAATGTTTCGCCTTACCTGTTGCATAGTAAATTTTTTTGGTTAACTAGAAAATGCAAGTCCTATCCGGAGCAGTGCAGGTACGAGCAGTACCTCTTATATAGAACTATGCAGAGCACTTTATGCCAGTGAATATGATCATTTTTATTTCGTTGCAGCAATTGTACTTAATAGTCTACTCGCGTTATTACGACCCTGTGTTTTAGGATCCAAAACGTTGGAAATATTTAAAAAAAATACCGATTATGTGTTAAATGTTAATTCACATTCGATGCAGCGTGTACCTCGAAAAGATATTCATTTGGTCTTGAGGAAAAAAAAATACTTTTATACAGGGTTGGGCAATATAATGACCCGGTTTTGAAGGGTTATAAAAAAACTAATACAGTTTGAGACTTAAAACTTTTTAAAATTTTGATCTGTATGTAATACCATTTTTTTACATTAAGTTTTGAATACCACTTCAGCAAAATGGCGGCCTTCAGCATCAATACACCGATGCAGTCCATTTCTGTAGTTTTGAGAAACTTTTCTGTACATTTCAAGGGGGTATGGCGAATATTTCCTCGATAATTCGGTCCCACTGCTCTTCTAAAGTATGCGGGTGATCTTTTCAAACTATCTCTTTCAAATACCCCCCCCCACACACACAAAAAAAATCTTAGTGACCATAACATTTCGCGGGATATTGAAATGCACAGAAAGAAGACGAACTAATGCAATTTGAGTCTCTAAACTTTTTTTCAATTTGATCTGCATATAATCCAATATTTTACATTAAATTTTGAATACCACTTCAGCACCAATACACTGATGCAATCCATTTCTGAAGTTTTGGGAAATTTTTCTGCCCATTTCAAGGGGTATGGCGGATATTTCCTCGGTAATTCGGTCCTTCAGCTCCTCAAAAGTATGGGAAACTTTCTCCTTCAAATAACCCCATAAAAAAAGCTTAAGGATCGTAACATAGCGCGGGATATTGAAATGCACACAAAGATTCAGTCTATTCTCTCTGCGTGGAAAAATAGACTGCTTCAGTGTATTGCTGCAGAAGGCCGCCCTCTTGCTGAAGTAGTATTCAAAGCTTAAGGGGGGAAATACACGTAAAACGGTGTATTAAGAGCAATTTTCATTAATTTTTTTAAACGTATAAAGAATAAATATATTTTATAGAGATTTTGAGGTTATTTTATAAATAGAAAAGAATTTACTGAAATTTTCAAACACTTTTCTTGAAAAATCCCGGAAATATCGGCTGCTGCACGCGGTAAGTCACCACTCAGGTCGGCGATTTGCGTACATCCTGGAGGTCACAATTTTTATCTGAAATCATTTTTTTTAAAATATACTTTTTTTTTTATAAGAGTCTCCTCTAGTTGAGCTAAAATCATCACAAAAAACCGAAAATTTCTACTTTTTTTAGAATGGGAAAATTAAGTACGATTTTTAAGCGTTTTTTTTCTTTATTTTACAATAAAAATGTAAAAAAAAAAAGATATGTTTATGATTCTAGTTCAACTAAAACGTGTATACATAAAGAAAATGTGTGCTAAATTTGATAAGGATTGATCAAAAACTCTGCGAGCTAGAGTGTACGCAAATTCGAAAAAAGTAGTTTCGAGAAAAACGCGTTTGAAAAAAAAAAGAGTGGTATTGAAGGTAAATTTAAAGCAGTAATGAATCAAATTTTTTTTATACTTATAGATACTAATTACTTGTAGAAATTTCTTTCATTCATTTCACCCGTTTACCCACGTTTCCCTCTCGATTTGGACGGAGTTCTTGTTATCCGAGTCTTCAATTATCCGAGGTACACTCGATCCACTTTGCCTCGGATAATCGAGGCTCCACTGTATTACATATTACCTTGTAAATGCCAATTTTATTATCCACTAGCTGACATGCCCGGCTTTGCGCGGGTTAATATTGCATCATTCGCAGGCTAAGTGATGCATGTTCAAAATTCTGTTGTAAATATGC
The DNA here is from genome assembly GCA_038502835.1 of Octonoba sinensis. Taxonomy (NCBI): domain Eukaryota; kingdom Metazoa; phylum Arthropoda; class Arachnida; order Araneae; family Uloboridae; genus Octonoba; species Octonoba sinensis. The sequence continues at coordinate 73,042,611 of CM076604.1, forward strand.
AAGAAAATTTTTAAAAACAAATCCAAGTAGAAGATGGGCAACAGTCCTTAAAAATCCTAATTAAATAGTAAAAATCATTAAAAAACAGGATTGCATTAAAACGAACAGCCTAGAAAATTTCATTTTAGCCCAAAAACAACAGTCCACGAAAATCCACATTAAAATGACAACAACAGTTCATAAAAATTGCCATTAGAGTAATTGCAAATGATATCAAGAGTCCGCAAAAATCGCAATTACAATATCTACCACAATACATCTAAAAATTTCCATCAGAATAAGAGCTGTTTTCTGTTTAAAAATGTCCATCAGATGAAGAACAACTGTGCCTGAATTTTTCTGCTACAATAAAGAAAAAATTCCTTAAGGCGCCCCATTTCAATAAAGACAACTATTCCTAAACATCCCTAATAGAATAAGGACATTAGTCCCCAAAAATATCCATTAGAATAAAGACGTCACTGACTAAAAATACCCATTAGAATACTGACCTTCCAGAGCTACTATTCCTAAAATTACCAGCAGTCCATCTTAAATTCCCCATCAAAATAAGGACACCAGTTCCTAAAATTCCAGCTTGCAAAATCGTCAAAACATTTCCTGAAAATTCAATTAAATACCGCTTTCATAAAATTCGCTTAAAAAAGAAAGAAAGGAAAGCATTATTTCCAAAGGCAAATAAATGCACATTTAAATTAGAAAATGTTCAATACTGAACCAATTCTGACGTGTGAAATTTAAGTTGACAGAAAGAAATAACTAAATTCTGCCCAAATGGCGCCAAATAGACAGCACAAAAATTAAATAAATATTAGAAAATAAATCACTTGTGTAAAATATGGAATCAATAATCGCTACGTAAAAAAGTTAAAATGAAGCACAAGATCGCCAAGCATTTCACAAATGCGCCATGATCCTATGGTGTAAATCACGTATTGAATTAAATGAGAATAATATTACTGGTAAGCATTATTGGGCACGGTTTGGAAAAGTTAGGAAGCGCAAAATAATATATTGAGAATAGTTAACTGGATGGTGGGCGAGTAAAATGTTATCACCACTTGGCGAAATTTAAAATTTCATCAAAAATAAGCGACATCGAAGACCTTTCAACCTAGTTTTTATCGAAGAAATAAATATTAAATCATCAAAAAAAAGAAGAATCAACATTAAAAAGCGCATGCAGTTAATAATCCACAAAATATCCATAAAAATGAAATGAATTTTTAGAATTTGTTTCGTTGATAAAGCGGACACTCTACCATAAGAAATAAGGTTTCATGCAATTGTTGAACTGCTACTGTGCTACTATACTATTAAATCGCTAAAAAAGGAAGGAGAATCAACCTCAAGGTAAAGTAGTTAAAACTCGTCTGCAGTTCTACAAAATATGTATAAAAATGCAATGAATTTTTAGAATTTGTTTCGCTCATAAAACGGCATAAAGAAAGATAAAATATCATTTTTTCAATCTTACGTTAAGAGAAATCATCTAGTTGGCGACAAAAATACTATTTATTTTGGCGAAAACACGCAAATTGAGCAGATAAATTCAGAGTTAAGCCTCGTTTTAAAATTCAAAAACCACTTTACATGAATACTGCGCATGTTCTATTTGTCCTACGAACTGCAAAATAAATCACCTAGTGCAGTTTTTTACGGGAATTCATATGCTGCAAAAATTGAAAACGTGGGACGTTTCTTCGATGAGATAATCCCAAAATTAACAGTTTTGCTTAAAATTAGAATAAAGAAAGAACAAATTCGAATTTTAGAAAAAACGCTTCGAGGTGCACGAGGACCTGACCCTAGGTACCTGTAACACCAAAATTTCGCACTTCTGGCCCGTTCCATCTCGCCAGGAGGCGATCGACAGACAGACACACACACACACACACAAACACAAACTTTCGGTTTTATTTATATATAGATTAAATGCGATATTTTTAATTTTAACTACGTAGCCCACAGCTACGATTGAAATATGCAGCATTAAAGATGCACAATTCAGCAGTGAATACCAATAGTGGTATACTTGAGCAACTAAAATTAAATACTAGTACCTTTAATATTTATTCCTCCACATCAACAGTAAAATAAAAACAGCGAAAGATATAAAAAAAAAAAAAAAAAAAAAAAAACTTTCTAAAGGAAAACAAATCTTAAAGGGATTTTCAATTTAGTTCAGCGAAAATAAATTTTTATTTATTACTTGCAAGATCTAATTTTGATGAAATAAGTCAAGAAAAAATATGTGTATTTACGTAAGATGCTTTATCAAAATAGGATCTTGCAAGTAAAAAGAAAACAACTATCAATTTTTGGAACGTAAGTACATTTTTAAACAGAATCACTTCTGGGGAAACAAATTGAAGTAATATTTCGTAACATGTTAATTCTTTTCTGTGTAGGTATTTTACGTATTTTTCGCACAGTAAGAAATGAAAAAAAGTTACATCCACATCGTGACACTCAGCAAAATGATATCAGTCTGAAGAAACTTTTCTTCGTGTTCTGATTCCATGGCCTTAACAGTGAGACTAATAAATCACCGCGCGAGTTGAAGCTTTATCCCGAGAGAGAATAAGGTCTCTTTCTTCGGATTTGGATCGTTACTATGGTGACTAGTTTGACCTTGGTTTTATGACATCTATTTAGATTGAGTATTTTTTTTTTGGTCTCAAAATGTTCCCCGTAGTAGAAGGTAATAAAAAATATCTTCTATTTCTCTATGTAATAATAATAATAAATAAGTGGTGTATGTTATTCACCAAACACTCGAATTAAAGACATAAGCCTAAAAAAAAAAAGTTTTTTGTTTAGAACTAAAAAAGAAAACTGGGCTTAGGTTATAAATTCTTCATACCATGTTAAGGTCACTAAGGTGGATCAACTTATGTTTGATAGGTTGATTGTGGCAGTGAGAATCAAACTGAATTATTTATTTTAACTACAACGTATTGTTCAACATCTTGACTTATTTTTAATTGAACTTTCATTTTCAGCAATTTCAATTTGTGTTTTTCCCCCTGTGGCCAAAAGTTAAAAAATTCCTTTGACACAAAATTTACATGCAATCGAACTACCAGTGGGATGTTATTGGTCAGCGCGACACAGTGGCGTAGACTGGTGAGAGTTTAACCCATAAAAAAAGCTTCGATTATACGTCCGGTGAATATTGCACACCAGACAGTAACACGTAACAGGTGTAGTGACTTGTCTATGAAAAGTAAGGATTTTCTGACCCCAAAAATCTATCCAATAAAATCTCTAAAAGTAACATGCTAAACTAAAATCTAGAAATTTGTTTACTGGTATAGCAGGGGATAGGGGCAAGTTTTCAAACTTTTTACAATGTTACTTTGTACTTAATTTTTATTTTTCACTTTCACTCTAAAACATGGTATGTGTCTTTATAGAAAAACTAAAACAGTTAAATGTAATTAAAAAAGAAAGGAAAAATAAAACTATGAAATATAAATAAGATTATAAAATAAAGCTAAAATGGAAAATTGGGTTCCCTAATACCTAAACAAATCCTTTTCACCGTTCAAAAGCAAGATAAATAATTATTGTAATGATTAATGATTTTCTAAAAAGATATTTCTATGCAAAAATATGATCAAAACAAACAACAAAAAAAGGTTAATGTATTGAGCTGTCATTATTCTTTCTTCATTACCATCAATACATTATAGTATTTACAAAAGCATTTTTAACGATGACTGCGAAGAAGCAATTAAGGAAACAACAACAATTAAGCAGCTCTACTAATTTGATAAATAGTTTTCATCAATAACTTATATTGAGATATTGTCTCGAAGATTACATTCGCTTTTGCCAATGCATCATTAAAAAAACAATTAGCGTAAAAATTGTAGCTGGTTTGCCTTAGAAAAATATTTAAAAGCTGCATTTGTGGATGTTTTATTTTGACTCTTACTTAAAGTCAATTTTAAAGGAATTTTATTACAATGGAATATAACTTTAAAATTATACATCTGCTTTAAAGCTCTTTGATATGACGATTACACTATTTTTCTTATTGAGATGTGTACTTGTTAACGTTAGATGAAATTTTAAAACTAGACTACCAGTGCAGTGTACTTTAACTGTGAATTTTCTAAAAAAGATCACGTAACTCTAAACTGTACGTGATGATAAGTGGCCCACATAATTATTACGCGTATATACAAAGTGACAATGTATTAAAACCTTATGCAATTATAAACATTAGAAATTCAAAAGTATTTTCCAACTAAGAATATTGTACGAAATTTTCTTATTTAATTAAATATGCCCAATGCATCTGGAACAGATTCAAATGAAATGGAAAGAAGTAAAACTGTTTTCAATACAAAGATACACTTTTGTATCAATCAGAAGATTTGGCAAAGATCAGCTGGTTTCCTGCCAGCAGATAAATTTTTTTATTCCAAAAATAAGACCACTTAACGATTACCATGTACCATCATATGGATGTCACTATTATTGCATTTTTTACTCCCTTTCAACTATGGAATTAGTAAGCACATAGATAAAATATTTTAAACGACTAATATTTTTGTTGTTCTGAACTCAACATGGATTTGTTTTTGATAAATCTGTAGACATACATTAAAACTATTTTTTTTATAATATCATCATTATTACTTTAAATTAAATAATAGAAAGTATAAAGAATAACTGATAGATCATACAATTCCATTCAAGTTTTTATGTGTAACAAGAAGTTCCGTCTAGAACAGATTTTTAAAGCTTAAATTTGTCCAGAAACAGTGAATTTTCTTTTGAATGTGCTTCTTAAACAACAAGTTCCGTCTAGAACCATACGAGCCTTCGTTCCTGTATTCACCCAATATAAAATTCATAATCTAGCCACATCTTTAAATCTTTATTACTTCAACTATACCCTTTTCAACGGATAATACATATTCATTCACTCACTAATTCATCCATTTATTCACTAATTTATTAATTTTATTATTTATTTACTCATTCATTCATTCATTCCTACACTCATTCCTTTCATCATTAATTCATTCGATAATATCCTTAAAAACTTCATAGGGAAATAGGCTCGTTTAGTTCTGGTTAAACTTCATATCTGCACATATGGAACAGTCTAACATCTTACCGATAAATTTTGTTCGAAGCAAATTCGTTTGCTAGATTAGGATTCATATAGGATTAAAATGTCCCTGTAGTCACTATGCTAATTGGTTTTGAACTGTTCAAAAACTAACAAAAATCGCTCAAATCAAAAAATATTTCACGACAAGAGCTTCTTACATTAAGGTTAGTCATAGGAGCCTGGATCTTACGCCCAGAGTTTACATAATTTGCCCATAGGAGTTTATGTTAAACTGTTTTGAACTGCTCAAGATTGAACAAAAAATGACTCAAATCAAAAAGTAACGTATGTAAATGAAAGATTCTCGCCAAGATCTTTCAAATGCAAGGAAAAAAAAAAATCAAATCGAAATATTTGTTCAAAAGTTATTAGGGCGGGGGTTGGGGGGGAGGCAGACTGACAGACACACATTTTCTCCATCTCAAAACCCTACTTTGAAATTTTTTATCTTTTACAAGTCGTGGCTCCAAATATTCTCCAACTATGAAATAATACTTCAAGATGTGACGGTCCAAGGCGACGATCACTCATCTGAAAGCTGGTTCAAAATGAGGAGGCTCCTCTGAGCAAAGTCGTATTTCCACCCTAGCGGAGCTCATTAATAAACGGAAGGCGCTCTGTTCCTAAAATCCTTGTAGCTCTGGTAGTGGAGCCTGTATTTCCAAGCCGTATTAGCTGCAACAACATTTACGTAAAATAGACACCAAAGTATAGTTTATTGTATTGTCTCCCCAAAAGATTCGAAATGCAATAAATACAAGTGTTTACAATTACCCCAGAGTACAGAATATAAGGGGTAATTGTTAACACCTTACTTCCACATGAAAAATAGCAGGAAAAAGGAAATTCGTATTTAAATGGCAACATTCCCTATGACAAATAAAACTGCTCACTTCGCGTTTGTAGATGAGCTGGATAGAAAAATTGTAAGTTTACTAAATTTTGTTTAAAAACCTTTTTCACCGTGTCATTTTCAAGCAATGGTGACGCCTCCATAGTTATTTCGAAACGCACGAAACTCTTTCATTCTGTCTCCCCTGCGTCGTCAATTCATCACTCACCAGCAGTTATGCTTTCAAAACCACCACAAATGTAGTTAAGGAGCTTGTTTACATTTACCACATGTTTTACAACTTCCTCAACTGAGCTTACATGATTTTATGTATGTTGTTGAATTATTTCAACGACATAATATATATAAAAAAAGACTTGAGCGACCATCATTAACCAAATCACCCTCATGACCGAGGGAATCTCCCAGGATTTTAGCACAGACTGTCGGTTGCCGTCTTGTCCTCCTTCACGTTTCGTCTGTTTGATTACCTCGCCATTTACTTTCTCTCGACTACACCTCGCCTGGAAAATTGACAACTTCAGCTCTCCTCACCTCGCATCAGATAGTCGATTGGGTATGCCAGCACTCATCATCAGGCCCTCCATGAGAATGAGAAACCTTCAAGCAACTGAAACCAGCGTAGTTTCACCATGAATATGAACCATTACTTATGTATTAAATTTTGGTTGCAGTTAAATGTCACCATTTTTATTACTTTTTTGATGAAAATTTGAGTTAGAACTTTTACAGTGTAGACCTAGTAAGAGAAAAATGGTTTTCAAGTTTAAGACGAAAAGAAAAGAAAAGAAAAAAAAAAACATGCACCACTCAAAATAGTTTTTTCTTCAAACCTGTATCCTTAGATAAGTTTGAAATTGGATTGTACAAGTCGAAGTTAGAAAACTGTTTAGATCGAATGAATGATAAGTAAATCTTGTGCATTTGATATCACAGCCATTCGAGAGAATAACTTGTAAGACGGAATCAACTACAGCCGAAGTACCTCCTATTATCCCTCTCTCTCCTCAAGTTTGGCATTCTACTGTGTATATTTTATTCCCATGCTGTCTGACATTTAATGTGATCCTTTTTACATCATTTTCGCATGTTTAACTCTGGTTGTTTCTTTCGTTAAATCATTAAATTTTACACTGTAAAGCCTCTAGAGTCTTCACTACTCATTGGCAATTTGTCTGATCAAAGCTATAAATTTTCAGTTGTACGGTAGACTCATTTAAAATCAGCTAAAAGGTAATAATATAGTTGAGAAAAACCAACGAAAACCCTTTTAATTTCGCATTTTATTAGAGACCAGGAAAATAATTTATATTATACGTGCAACAAAACTTTTGTTCGAAAAGAACAATAACTTTCTCTTCAGATTCAAGTAAAAGAGCTAATTCATTTAGAATTACACACGATACAAAAGTTTAATCTTTTTTTTTTGCATACTATTTGTAGAACTCTCTATACCAGCAACCGAGACAGTTAAAACTTTGTTCATTTAGTTTCTGAACGATTGAAAACGATTATAAAATGTGGTAAATTGTAACAAAAACTGAGCGTGAATAAATTGAATGGTGCTTTTGTTTTAATCTAAGAAACGGAAAACTTTAGCAACTGGCAAATTTTAAGTGAGAACATTTTAACATCATTTACAAGAGAACTAATGAATGTAGTCTTTAATTATTTTTTACGTTTGGAATTTTACGCCTACCGTTTTAATTTTCTTTACAATTTTCTCGTAATTCCATCAAAATTTCAAAGCCACTCCTAAAGATGACTTGAAAGTCTGAATGAAAATAGCAAGAATAGTTAATGCGTCTTAAACTAGTAAATGGCAACGAGCCAAAACGAGTTTGCTCTAAATGTAATCTTGAATGATTCTTAGAAATCAAGTGCCTTTTATTTTATTGTTTTCTATTTTTTTTTAAAACTCTAAGATTGTACATTTTAAATAAGTGATGATATTTTTCATCCAAATAATGTGTCGAGTTTTAACTTAAATATTAGCATTGTCTTTCGCTTCTTATCGGCATCAATGTTCCTGAGATTTACGTAATATATACCAAATTAATAACTTTGAAAGTAATATTAACTTTTTTTCCACGGAGTTTTTAAAGTGTAGGAAATGTAACGACTGTATGACGTTATTTTATCATTTAATTTTTTATGATTTAATAAGTTTGCTCTGTTTTCATTTAACCTTACTTTTAAACGATTACTGTTATGGCATTAATAATTAAAAATGTTTTTTCAAGGACAGGAAGGCAAATGCGGACGCTTAGAATGCTGTCAAATCCGGGAGTGCTGTGGCGCTCATTCACCCTCCAAAAATGTTTGCATGCGTGTCCACAAACGGCAATTCCAATTCAACAAAAAACAATTTTGCGAAAAAACCTTAGGATATATTTTTATGTGGATTTTTGTTTGCCTCATTCTTTTCTGTGGAAAAAAAATCTAATATAATAATATTTGATATTCCCATCAAGTATTTCTTATAAAAAAATTATCGAACCTGGTCCGTCGTTTAGAGGGGTGAGGAGGGAACAATTGCTTTCCTGACTTTAGAAATGTTAGAATTCTGTATTTGTATTATGCTGTTATTTTAGTGCAATGTGCAGTTAATTTGTACCTTTTGCTCCCGTCCTTTCCTGGAAAATTTTGGAATGATAGTCCTGTATTGGAACCACCTTTTCATGAGAAAGTGAACCCTCTTCTCCCGTTTTGTCTGCGAGCACTTGAGATTTTGAGCACTATATGTTCAAACAAACCACAATACCATATGAAGTTTTTCTATTTCGTAATTTAATTTTTTGAAATTGAATAAAAACTGGCGGATTTACGTTATATATTATGCCATGCAATATCAACCGAAAAAATAAAGAACGTATAGCGTGCGACAGGACTCTACGCGGTTGCCTTTCGTACTTGTTTGTGCCTGGCATACGATATGACTATAAAGCATGTGAGAGTATATAAACGAAAACAAAATAATCGCCGAAGATGGATGCTTATTCTGTTTATGAAATGTTTTCATTGTTGATACAAGATGTGATATTCAAAAGAAAATTCGGCAATAGATTGAATGTAGTGTGTTAAATATTGTCGATCTCAAAGATGATAATATATTAAACGAACTTGTACTTAGTAGGAAAATTGTATCATTAAATTATTTTTTATAATGAGAAAAGAAAACTACTCTTAGATTAAAGAGAGTTTTGCTATTTATTCCAAACGTTTTCTAAATATAGATCTATTTTTAAATGTGGATTGCAGTAATGCATGTTTAATTATTTCAGTGTTTAAAAAATGCGAAAATTAATTTTATTGCTTTTTACTACTGTCTTAAGTATTATACTATGTTCTTAAGATGTTTTTATGTTTTAAGTGTCACTTCAACATTAGAAAAAAGTTCTCTACAGCAAATATATATTCATATCATGGATGTGACAATCTAAACATGGAACAAGGAGTTGAATGAGATTTCAAATGAAATTTCATCATTCCCTAACTATAAAAAAAAACGAGCAAAACTTAGTTATTATTGACCTTAACTATAATAAATCAAGAAACTTTTTGTCTCGATAGTTTTTCTCTATTGTTATAGAAGAACATTAAAAGAACATTAAATTTGTTCGGAATGTTTTTGAGATCAAACTTAATTCAGTTTGTAACTACAATAAGGTAATCAATCATTGTCTTCGTCGGGAGTAATTTTCGTTTAATCTCAGTTACCTTAGACTTCGGTAAAAATGAAAGAATTTGTTTTATTTCCTTTTCTTTATGTACAGCTTATTTGGGAAGCATAGACATTATTTCGTATACCCAATTTTTGTAAATGGCTGGGATTCCAATCTACTGTATAGGGAGATTTATCGACTTCTTCTCTACTAATAATAAAGCAGTAAGTATGTGTGTGTGTGTGTGTGTTTGTGTGTGTGTGTCTGTCTGTGTACGGCGTAGGGCCCAGACCATCCAGCGGATTTTCATGAAATTTGGCACGAAATTAGTTTGGAACATGGGGGTGTGCACCTCGGAGAGTTTATTCTGAAATTCGAATTTGTTCTTCTTTTATTCCAATTTATAGCCGAAGGTTTCATACAATAGTCATTTTCTATGGGAAGAAACTATCGCATCGTTTCGAGCTTGATACCGTTGAAAAGCGCGTGAAAAACTACCCCGGAGAGAGTTTCGCTCTAAGTGCGAAAATTCGAAGCCTCTAAATTAACTAGAAAAGAAGTTATAAGCATTTTTCTCTGCAGTTCGAAATTATTTTTTCACGGTAATTAACTTTAATTTTAATTGTTGCCATGCCGACTGACTATTGATCCTTTTTTCTTTTAACGAATTAAAATTTATTGCTTGCGGTTTTTAGCATTTTGAGAAGCAGCCGATTTTTAATTTATTTATTTCTTTTTTTGGATTTTGATTATTATTTTTTTAAAACGAATTAAAATTTATTTCCTGCGTCTCACAGGCGATTGATAGCTTTGTTTTGATTTCCTTATTTTGACATGTATTTTACGGGACTATTTTCCATACTGCACAGGGGTTTTTAAAAGAAATGTTATCCTTTATAGCGATTTTTGTTATTCCAGCTTATTATTAATATTTATACTTTCATTTATTTACTTTTTTTCTCTCCAGTGAATTAGCACATATGTTATTTTCCCATTTGAGCTCGGATGAAAGGTTTATTCCGCTTTCAAATCTTTGCTTGCTGCTGTTTGTTTCTGCAGGCTAAAAAATTTCGTCTTTCTGTTTTAAGCCGGGTCCAGACGCTACGTTTTGCACAATCTTTTTTCTGCGCAGTTCAACACATTGCAGATAAAACGTTGCGTGTAGATTGGAAAAGTGCGCAGTTTTGAGTCCGGTGCGAAGACTACAGTTGCAGCGATAACTGAGCTAGAAAGCATATGTCTTTGAACTGTGCAGACAAATCGGCACATGTAGACGGGAGCACCCCTTTCCGATTCATTTTGTTTCTCAGTTTCAATTCGTCAGGCGACAATGGCCGACTTTCGGCAATGTTCTCGGGAGTTTCTCACAAAATTTATTGCAGTATGCGAAAGTTTCCCACGCATTTGGCGTGTAAAATCCAAGGAGTATAGTAACAAGGATAAAAAGGGGGAGGCTTATGAGAGTTTAGTGGAAAAAATCAAAGACATTGATGCAACCGCAAACAGAGAAACATTTGTAAATAATTAATTCTTTGAGAAGTGTTTACCGGAAATAATTGGCAAAAGTTAATAAATCGATTCGATCTGGGGTTAGAGACGAAATTTACAAGCCATCTCTCTGGCACTTTGATTTGTTACATTTCCTAAATGATCAGGAGACACCAAGGCAGTCTAGGAATACCATGGATGAAAATAAAGAGATTGCAGTTGTCGAACCACCAGAACAGGCAACAAAAAAATATTTATTTTATGTAATCATTTGACCACTTTGAACGCCGGGTTCTTCTGAGACGTTCCAGTCTTTTTTTTTTAACATGACACCATGTCATAATTGACCAGAGCAGTACCTCCTTTATGACGATATCGCACAAAACTGAGTGAAATATACAGATATCTCTGCACTATGTAGACGCATAAAAAACTGCAACGTTTTCATTTAGTCTTAAGACTGCGCAGACAAAAGGTTGTACAAAACGTAGCGTCTGGATCCGGCTTTGTCAATAAATAATAGATAAAAATTAATTGTACTAAAAATTTATTAATGAAAACTATTCTAATTTATTATAATCTTCCTTTTTGTGTAGGTACTTGAACAAAACAAACAAAATGCTTTTTTTTTTCAAATATTTTCTTTTTTGTTTTTTTTCGTTTCTTTCTTTCCTTTTTCCTTTTTTATTGTGTGTGTTTTGTAAAAAAAATGCCTTAATGTGTAGGATCTCCGGCTGATTGCCGTGGGCAGCTAATCTTTAATTATATGGAATGCTATACATTTTAATAAAATAACATAATTTGCACCTAAAAAAGTTATCACTATATACACAATGGCAAACCGACTGGTCTTTTCATTTTTTAACACGGGCATAGCCGTGCGGGTACCGCTAGTTCTTAATATAACAACATAATACAAGGCTGGCGAATGAAATTCGAGATATAAGTGGCGGTTATGATGTTTCAATAAAAAAGAAGCATTGAGTATTTGTAAATAACACAAGAAATAATAAAACCGCAAATATTTTGTGCTTACTAAATTTAGCAACTGAGGAATGCGAAGTTTCTATTCTTGTGGTTGGCAACACGTATTGAAACGTTTGAACAAATTACAAATAAATAAATGCATAGCGTAAGAAATGCCAAAAAAAAAAAAAAAATCTCCTCCCTCTATAAGTTGACCACCTGTCTAAGTTGACCACTAAAATGCTGCCCCGCAAGTGGTCAAATTACACAGGTTTCACTGTATATTTTTTTAAGACTAATATTTGTTGTATGCTTTTGTTACGAACTAGTTTTGTATGATTATATAAGATGTAGGATTATATAACAGATATATTAAATGTACTGATAGTGAATGCAGAAATTTTATTTTTTTCTAAGTAGTTTCATTTACGTTGCGTTTGATTGTTTGCATCCCCAAACCCTTTTTACAGGTCATACCCTTTTTCAGGAATTATAAGTTCCATTTCTTGCCAATAGAATACATCAATCTAGCGCATGAACTCTTAGGAAAAATCACTTTCCCACAAAGAGGAGCAAAATATCTGCTCACGGCGACCTACTTCGCTCTTCGCTTACTCTGCATTATCGCTTTTGTGCCTTGTAATAGTTAATAGGTTCTTTTTTCAGTTCTTTGCCATAAGCAAAAGAGAACCAATTAAGAAAATCCTTTTAATATTTTTTGCCTAACTATTGGAATTTAAATTAAGCTCAACTTAGAAAGTAAGATAATTTCAAACGGTTCTCTTTAGCCACGGAGCTCTTTAAACTTTCCAAAACAATACGAACAAAATCTTCTTTTTTGTCAGGACACAAATTGCTCTTTATTCCAGTTGTTTGTTTTTTTCCTCTGATTTTTTTTCATTAAAAAAAAAAAAAAAACTTCTATTAGCGTTTTTTTTATGAAAGAAAAAATAGTTGGGAAGATAAATGATTAAGCCAACTTTATTGAAGCATAAAGATTTAAAAATATTTCGTACACGTGTTTCGGCTTAACAAGAGATTGGTTTAGCTTCATATCTTAAGGAAAAGGTTTAGCTTCATATCTTAAGGAAAAGGTTTAGCTTCATATCTTAAGCTACCATGAAAGCCTCACTGTGAGTGTCGGAGGCATAACGAGGGAAGAGGGGAGGTAATCCCCCTACTTGATTTTAACCCATAAAAACAATCCTAGTCTGTTAATATATATGCACTTAAGAATTTTATGAACCAACCGTTCCCTTAGAAAAATTTTGGATGCGCTAAGGATGGATGTAAATTGTTTTTTGTAAATATGTGTTTTAATACCGTTGATGTGTTGTAATAGTTAATTGTTCCTGCACAAAGGTAAGCGCATTAAAACAAAGGTATGCTCCCTTGTGACAATATTCTAAAAGCAACCTGAAACTAAGAAAGACGTTGAAGTGAAATATTGTGTTAGGAACACACAATTTTTAAAAGAAGACAATTGGCAATTTTCTATGGCTAGTAACGGACAAAACTGCCTTTTGTGTTTGGGTGAGAAGTCACATTTATAATTCAAAATTAATGCCGTAAAACTCAGTTACCTGCATCACCGGGACATACTCTGTATAGAGTAAATGCTATTTGAATAACATTTGGCTAAGCAGAAACAAATGGACAATTTTTAAGCTAAAACGCAACAAATAATTGATATTCGTACTACGACATGTTTCGAATAAATAAACAAAAATAAATAAATAAATAAATAAAATAAATATATACGTAAGATGAATAAATAAATAAATAACAAATAAAAAAAATTAAAAAAATAAATAACAGCTGTTGCGCAATTAGTTAAGTTAAGAAATGGCAAAACAGCACGAAATGCCGGTATTGCAATAACTAATCGATACTTGCTCCAACCTAGCATATAATCCACCACAGTATTTTATTATTTTTACCTCTATATTCTTCGAATTTGACTTTTTTGTAGTTTTGAAGTAGACTTTTAACAATGCAAAACGAAAGCATTCTTACTCACTCTTCAGTTGTACTGGTGATGGCTAGAGACTATTCAGTTATTAGTAAATAGTCCACTGTCTACACTAGTTACTTCATAGCCACCAGTTATTTCAGAAAGAACACATTACAAGAAATTAGAAAAAAATAGTTTGAGAAATAGAAGAAACATATTTTGTATTAGGAATAGTTTTTAATTACAAATTCGTTATTCTCGACATTTTCAGAAAACAGGCTTAAAAAATTTAAACTGAATTAAAAAATAGTACAAATATAAAAAAGTAACAGCAAAATAAATCAGAAATTTTTTTTTTCTATAGTTTGCTTAAATAAAGGCCTATAAAGTTCAGAATACTTTCTTTTGTTTTTCCTTTTTCATGGGCTACTATTGGCTTCTATCAATTGCAGACCTAGTGCTTTCCCCGGAGATTGGTACCACCTCTTTCATCAGAACCACAATGAGTGTGATACTATCGCCGCATGAGAATTTTGACCCCCAGTTTCTCCATCTGAAAGGGAGAGCACCCGGACTCTATTGATGCGAAATTGCACTAGGAATTTAATTTAGCCGAAAGCATCAAGCCAAATGTCTACTTAAGGGATCTTTTGCATGCCGCATAATCATACGACCTGGGCGCAGACGATTTTCTGCATTTTGAAAATCCACCGACACTGTCAGGCTCGATCCTCTGACCTGGGACGTACGAATACCGCGCCTTACCACGACACGTCACAGTGCCGGCGAATTCAGAATACTTTAAAGTAGGAAGTTACTGCAAACTATTAAGATAAATAATTCGGATGTTATCATAATTACAAAACAAATCTCATAAATATAGGACAATAATAATCAACATAAGTGTTTTTCATGAGAAATAAAATAAATTCTCAGTCGTGAAATATTGTTATGCCTATAAATGGTATCGATGTCTCTGCTTTGATTTCTGACCATCTGTCAGATTTTCTAGAGACTGAAAAATGGTATTTGGTGAAACGCAAATAAAAAAGAATGAGGGAGAAAGAAATAAGAAACGTAACGTAATGTTTAAAAGGGATTATTGACGTCCTCACTTCTCTAATCTCTTTGGAGGGGGGGGGGGGGGTTGTTTGATGATGATTTTCATCTGTATATTCGTGATGTGCAATAAGTTCATCCAGTTACTTTGAAGTTGAAGTATTTTTTTTTACTCACACTAATATGTGTTTCTGCACTAATAAGGAACTACCAAAAAACGAGAAATTTGTCATAATATAATGTTCCATTCAGAAAAAAATATACTAAACCTTGATCCCCCATGACAGGGAAATGGAGTTACTTCAGAAGTTTGAATTTTCTTCAGTTCAATATGAAAATTCTCTCATAAATATTCATGAAACAAAAGCAACAACAACAAAATGCTGCAATTAATATATGAAATCTAAACTGGAATTATTTTAACCAGTTTAGATTTCATATATTAATTGCATTGTTTTATTTTCATGTTTCTATGTCTCAATTAATATTTGTGAGAAAAATTTTAAATTGAACTTCAGCTCGTGAAATTCGAATTTCAGATTTAAATGTTTTTCAAGTGGCGAGGTAGAAATATTAGTTTAATTTTTTACAATTCATCTGAAATGGCATTCCATTTGCCATTCTAAAAAGAGAGAATTCTTCGTTAGTCTAACTGTCTCAGTAAAAAATCTCCTTCCAGCTTATTTCTTAAAATTTCATCATCCTATAACCCTTTACTAATTATTCATGCTCCTATAATTTATAAATATATAACAAGTTATGAATATTTTAAAACTATTTATAGAAATAAAGCTTATTAGATTTCTAATTAGGTAATTTCAAACAAAAGGTAAAATATAATTAGTTTTGATACGCTTTTGACATGTACGTTAATTAACGAAATTGCAATTTTCCTTTCGGTGTGTTATATAAATAAATATTATTTTTTATGAAATGGAAAACTTTCGTAAAATAAGAGATTCAAATAAAATGTGTACTGTATGTGTATGTTTTGTTAAAACTAATATCCTCTGCAATTTAGCTTAATAAGTAGAGAAAGAATTTTTTTTCACTTGTTAGGAAATGTAAGTTGATATTATCCAATGTTCATCTCTTAAATTGACGAAGACCAGCTTAGCTGGGTTCTGTGCCGTTGCCGAGCTTATAAAAATTTATATATAAATATTTATAAAATTTATTCTTCGAAACCAATGAAAATTAATATGGAAAACTTTTATAAACTAAAATTTTTTCTGGTAACCAAAGAGTAAAAAGTCTTCATTTTTTGTCCCCTTACCCCCTGTGAAAATAATGCCTTGAACTTTCATTTTTTTGACAATGTTAGTCTCTTTCCTCCGTCTAAATCACGGGCTGTAGTCACGCTTTTTATTTCTGGTGCCAGTTACCTTTTCGGCTGGAGTGTTTAAAAGTGGTGTATCAAAAAGGTTAACCCATTGCTCATGCCAAGAAAAACATTTTTTTTCTTATCCTTAAATATTAGTAGCGCTGCAATGTGTAACCCTTCCACACCCTAAAAGTGTGTCGGTCTGGTAGAGAATCACCCTGTATAGCTAGGCAATTTACAAATGTTTAAATTTTACTTATTCATATGAAAGTGATTTTTTTTATATAACTAAATAAACTATTCCTATTACAAATCACAACTTTTATCTTGCTTAAAAATACAAACAATCATGACATCTCGTTCAATTATGAAACTTTACCTTCTTTAAGCTACCCCTAAATATTGTTGATGGTGATCAATTTTTATCATAATCATATTTTGGTGTAGTGTAGCCAATTTAAAGGGTAAGAGGTTGAAAGTTTAAAACTTTGAAAAAATGAGGATCACCTAGATAAGTGTCCAACCAGTCATAGGATGACTTAAAGCTCCTTACACCTTTAAAGAAAAAAAAAGAAAATGCGGACTTAACTTTTTTAGAATGCTTAACCTCTTTGAGACTTTTCAAAATCAGGCTTTACGTTTGATTACGGGGGCTGTGAAGACAACACCCATTGACTGTATGCTGCTCAGCACAGACAACAGACCTTTCAAGATGATCGTTCAGGAAAGAGCCATTCTCCTTTGGGAGAGAATACTCAGAACTCCTGGGTGTCTGTCCCTGTGGAGCCATACTCTCCCCGTTTCTGAGAGAAATTTGAAAACACAAAATGGATTCCTGCAGGGAGTTGCTGAAATGGTAATTAAATTAGACTTGAATTTCGAAGTCGGACAAATCCCTCCTCCCATTAACCCCATTGACGTTAAGGGATTTTTTACCAGCCTTGAGCTTATCAAGGCCGTCTCAAAAGCGGATACCAGTGAAGAAGTTTTGAGAGCACTAGCCCTCGAAACAATGGATTCCTTTTACCCCGAGAAGGACTGGTTGAGAGTATATACTGACGGCTCCAGAGTGAGCGGTTGTGTCAACGCCGGTGCTGGCGTTTACTGTGAACTTTTTTGCCTTTACGCTCCCATCGGTATCTACGGATCGGCTTTTGATGGTGAGATCGCGGCCATTCACCAGGCCCTGCTACAGCTACAGCCACGGCTAGACTCTTTTTCAAAAGTTGTGTTGCTGACTGACTCAAGGGCACCAATACAGGCAATCAATGAACCCGTCACTATCGAACTTTAATTATCGATAATTGCCTAAATCTGCTCAACTGCGTTGCCAGTAAAAATAAAAGAGTAGTTCTTCAATGGATTCCGGCCCACTGTGGAATCCAGGGAAACGAGGCGGCTGATTTCTTGGCAAAAAAAAGGGGCCTCCGTTTTACAGACATCAAATCCCAGACTTCCTTTTACAAATATTAAATGTCTAGTAAAGAACATCTTTAAGGACTCTTTCCTCGAGGAACTTAGACATCGTAATTCCAACAAACCGTGGCTAAACCAAATTCTAGATGTCCCTCAATGGCCTAGAATGAAATCTGTTGCCATGTTTCGTCTTTTATCTGGCCATGACTGCCTAAACAAACATCTATATCGCATCAAGGTGGTCACTGAGCCTTTTTGCACCTTGTGTGACCTTCTCGAAGAGATGGACATGTCTCACCTGTTTCGTTGCCCCGCCCTTCCTCGGACATCAATCTGGGAGCGATACTGGACTGCTCGCTTTCATTTATAGATTTATTGTTATCGTTTGATTTCCAATTGTCTTTTAATGTGCCATTTGAAATTAAAAAAAAAAAAACTTTTTTAGAATACCCAACTAGAAGCCATTTCGCGGTTTCTAACTGCATCTTTTACGATACCTCTTCAACTGGTTTATTACTATTCATACGTGGAAAATATTTTTTTAATATGAGATGGTAGGAAAATAAATATTATTTAATAATAAGAAAAGGTTAGTCCATGTACAAAATAAAATTTTATTCATGACCGATTTTCGAGAATTGCAAAATCTGTTAAAAGTAGATTTTATCGCCCTAGGTAGCTTGGTATTCCAAATTCGGCACTACTGAACTTTTATTTACTCACTCACTGAGTGGCGGGGCAAGTTCAAAAGACTTCTCTTTTTGTAAAAAATATAATAAAAAGGCTTGATGGTTAGCCGCGTTACTTGTTTCGTTTGACATTCTGTTATTTTATATTAATTTATTTGGCCGATTTTGAATCGGCAGGGGGCAGGAAAGTTGCATCTGTGATTCAAATGAGCACATGAAAAAATTTCAATGCAATATATTAATATTAAGATGCGCCATAAGTCACTTGAAATATTCATCATTCAACTCTGAGTGAAATGATGGCAATATACTGCTTCAGTTAAAGTGAAGTATTATTTATGCTTTTTGAAGTTAAATAAAATTGATTGTCACTGAAATAGTACAAATTACTTACTATTTTCTTAAAAAATAACAACAATTATTTTAATTCCAATTAAACTGAAAATATTATGACTTACAATAAATGTGCTCTGAAAATGATTTTTTAAAAATATTTTCTGATCTTAGAGTCTCGTTTCTTTACTAATTTGCCAAATGCTGCCCTCAGTTTCACATGCACGCATGTCTTGGTGAACAGTAAGATTTCTGCACTTGCATTTGTTGAGGTTTAAAAGAAACGAATAAGGTGTAGTAGATTAAATATTAAGGACAAGGTACAAGAACTGATGCTGGAACAAGGATGTAAATTCTAGAGTGTTTACCATATTCTTTCAAATTAAGGTCTTAGACTTTTAATTGAAAAACGGTTTAACACAAAATGAACGTTCATAAAAATGATATTAACAACTAGGTCTCCATTTTAACTAGCATGTAAAAAAAAGAGGTGGTTAATATTATTTTCAATGAGGATGTACTGGAAGCGCAATTTATTGACGTAATAACAGATGTATCGTTACAAGCGGTGTCGTTATAAAGGAGTCCGACTGAATTTATAAAATCGGTAGGTGTATTAAAATAGCTTATGCTTCAGAAATTAATACACAAAATATGATGTGAAGATTTTTATTATAAGCGTTTAAGAGAGCAAAAAGTTACATAATGTACTGTTCCCTTAACCTTTGGTAGGATTTGGGCACATATTAATTTTAGCTAAACTGAATAAAATTTTACACACATTAATTTGGACCGTAAGCGCATCTTCTCCGTCCCTTGCCGTTCAAAAATTCGGAAACAAGTTTTTTCACTCTACCCTAATAAATAAATAAATAAATAAATAAATAAATAAATAAATATATATATAATAAATATTTTATGAGAAAATACAAAAAAAAAAAAAAAAAAAAAAACCCAAAATCTGCAATTTTAAATATTGGAAATAATTTCTGATGGAATCTAGACTAAAACTAAAGCTGCGCTAAAATAGACCACCGATTTATTTTATTTTCAAGCTCACAAACTCACAAGTATAAGAATAACCACTTTCTTCAAATAAAAACAAAATGAAGAAAATGAGGTGTGATATTTTCAAACGGTTTGCATTTGTTGCTTTATTTGGTCAATCGACAAAATTTCTTTATAATGCTTGCAACCAGAAAAAAATGATATTGTTTCAACGGAAAAAGTATAGTGTGGCACAAAAAAGTGCTATTTTCTTCTAAAGTAAGTTTATAGTACGTTCGAAAAGATTGTAAATACCATTTCCTTATAGGAGTTATATGTTTAAGGTTAAAATGATGTCCTCTATGCTACGTATCAGAAACTGATTTATGACAGACATTTTATTTGCCCTTGTTTTATAGCGCTCACATATATTTTTCTCGGGAAAAGTTTTTTCTGCTGTCTATTTCTCCAAAACGATTTTTTGGCATTTGAGCAAATAAATATGTTATTTGTGGATCAGTTGTTTTGAATTTTTCATCTTATTTTTGTACAGGCATTCCTGTTTGCATAGCCATAAAAATAAATAATTGTGCAAAAAAAAAAAAAAAAAGAATAGGAGAACCGGACTTTAAATGTTACAAATTTTATATTTCCGTTCATAACTAAGAAGCTTTTGCCGAAGAATTATATAATTCCGCTATAAAAAAAGTTTAAACCTTCTTGTTAAGTTTATTAAACTTATAATGGCCAAAAATACCTTATTTAATATGATAGTAACTGAGAAAGTTAGTGAAAAAAGCTATTATAATTTACCCAGCTTTAGGGTCAATTGTAGCACGCATATGGGAAAACCGTAACACTAAAAAAAAAATGTATCTACAAGTTGATATGTCTCAATAATTTCATTTTTTATTAACCCACACAATATTCTAATTACAGTTATTATATTTTAATTACGTATGGACATCAAATTTAATATATGTTCATATATAGGGTCAGTTGGGGTAATTGTAAACAAGTTTAATAAGTACACTTGTGGTGGGCCGTGGTAGCCCAGTGGTTAGCACGTCGGACTTCCGCCTGGAAGGTCGCGCGTTCGATACCCACTGAAGACCACCATGTATACTTGGGGATATGTGCATGTAAAATCCGTAGACCCCACTACATCTCCCCGTGCGTAAGCAATCCTAAGGCCTCGGCTAACAGGTAGGGGTTTGGTGGAGAAGAGTACACTTGTGGTGGTTTTGAAAACTTAACTGCTTGTGAGTGATAAACTGGCAGTATAAGGGAAGACACTGAAACAGTTTCGAAACAACTGTGGAGTCGTCACTATTGTTTGAAAATGGCAAAGTGAAAAAAGTTGTTTAACAAAATTTAGT
This sequence comes from Octonoba sinensis, assembly GCA_038502835.1. Classification (NCBI taxonomy): domain Eukaryota; kingdom Metazoa; phylum Arthropoda; class Arachnida; order Araneae; family Uloboridae; genus Octonoba; species Octonoba sinensis. The sequence continues at coordinate 73,063,858 of CM076604.1, forward strand.
GATCTTACATTTTCCTATCCAGCTCATCTACAAAAGCGATGCAAGCGGTTTCAACCATTTTTAAACATTTAGTTATGAATTTAATCCTCCCTGTTATTTTTCATGTGCAAGTTAGGTGTTTACAATTACCCCATATATTTCGTACTCTGGGGTAATTGTAAACACTTAAATTTATCCTATTTACCATATTTTGGGGGGACAATAAGTATTATATTTTAATGTAAATTACACTTTTGTGTCTATTTTACATAACTTGTTGTCGCTGCTAATGCCACTTGGAAATCCAAGCACCCCTTGCAGGGCAACCATGAATTAAGGAAGCTCCTACTGATTATTAATGAGCTCCTCTAGAATCAAGTACACTTGGCTCAGCGGGGCTTAATGATTTTGAACCAGCTCCCAGATGAGAGACCGTCACCTAGGATGGTCCCTCAGCGGAAATTATTTATAACTTGGGGGACGTTTGAAGCGACGATTTATTTTACGTGCACAGCTCCCTTTAGCGCACTCGGTCTCAGAGCACTCAGTCGCGGAAGGGGGTCACCCTCCCAAGCGTTGACCACGGCCAGTTGTGCTTCACTTTCGGTGTTCTGTGGGATCCAAGCTTAACCGAAGGATCCACTGAGAGACAAATTTTACATACATTTGCAGCATTACTTGCAAGATATTTTTCGTTAAGTGATGTCAGCCGACTTATAACATCACTCAGCGGACCACATGCGGCCCGTTGGCCGCAGATGGAGAACCATTGCTCCGGAACTTCTTAAGCCTTCAAGCAGACTGTGTATGAAACAATACCACCTTATTCGAAAAGAAATCACTTTACAATTACCCCACATCTCTGGGGTAATTGTAAACGCGAGCTCATTCGCTAGCAAATAGTCATAAGGTCAAAATTTTTGTACACATTTACTCACAAGAAGTACAGTAGTGGCTACAATGCTCACAATTTTATCTCTGAATTCATTTAAGAGGTAGGGAAGGATCAAAAGTTAAAACATTGAAAAAGCGTTTACAATTACCCCAACTGACCCTACTCCACAACTCAATCATATGGCACAAGTTAATGGAATGATATTACAGTGAGGCCACGGAGTTTTGACATTTGGACGCTTCTGCGCATGGTAGAAAAGAACGAATTCATTCGAGTTTTAAGGAAGTTCGATTTGCAATTGCGTTTATTTAGTACGTGAATCAGAATGTTTGCTTCTCTGTTTTTTGAAAGCAACTAAATTTATAAACTGGCGCATAGCGTCAGTTCGAAAGAAATCAAGTATTCTAAAGGAACTAGAACGAGAACAAAAAATGGCACATTCCTTATACTAGCAGATCCTCCCTTAAACATGAATGGATTATTCTGGGCACTCTGCCAGGGAGATCGTTTTGGTTGATGGTAGAAATGTACTCACATATTTCACATGCAAAAAATCAGTAAAATAATTAAATGCTTGGCGACTGAAATACTAAAAAAATAACAATAATAATTATAACGAAAAAAAATCAATTCAAGCGTACCATCAAAGACCGGCGCATTCGTTACCGAAAATAACTAAAAAGTGAAAAAAACTCCAATTTCAATTTTTTTGAAAATATAGGAAAATATAAAGGTTCTGTGCATTCCCTTTCCAACTTATTGCGAGACTTGATTTGATGAAGAGAGAAGTTAGGTAATAAAGATTCCTCCTAAGAAATATCAACGGCTCCCGACATCGTTTACTGCTTGTAGTGATTTATTGGTATTAAACGTGCTTCACGTAAAGTTCTCCTGACTTTTAAGATCCAAAATTTTCAAGTCAAGCCCACAACATGTAGCTATTACTCCTCTTTAAAAGCCTCTAATGTGTCGTTAAAGACTATAAAACACATTAAAAATCTATTTTTAGAGATTTTGTCGAAGAAGTTAAAAAGTTTCATTGATTTTTATTATCAGAGCTACTTGGAAAAGAATCCCTGTGGATTAGATTTTGGGAAGATGCTTTCAATTTGAATGCGTTTTCGAAGAGTCTATTGAGAGTAATGCTTTGGATGCCTATTTTTTTAGTTTAGTTTTAAACAGTTGTATTGTGTTGGCAGTCTGAAAATTATATTATTTTAAAATGTTCAATTTATTCTTTATTTTGGATTTCTTTTCATAAATAGTTTCCCTGTTTGAATGAAATTCGCATTTCGCTATGATTTTACACATCATTCGATTTTTATATGTCCGTTCAGTTTAACTCTTCCAAATAAATACCAAAGATTGTTTGGCACTTACATTAGTAAATTAGCAAAACTAACCATTCCTTTTGAAATATTGCAATCACCATACAAATGAAGTTTCTTAGAAAGTATATATTTTATTAGTTTGGTATTTATTCAACCTCAATATTATATTTGTAACCTAGAAGCACGTAGTAATATAACATGAATTAGTAATGAGCTGTAGGGTCATTCTGCAGTAACGGACGTTACATTTACACAGTATTTTTCAACTTCAAAGAGCTTTCTAACAAACTTCTTGGGTATTTTTTAGGTTTTTTATTTTTGGCTAATAAAAGTACATGTTTCGAAGTAAGCAAAAAAATTTTGAAGATATATATTTATTTTCTGTCTGTTACAATTTTTTTTTTGAAATTTCGTTACGTGTGTTACCCGAAGAGTAACACACGTAACGAAATTTCAGATTTTTTTTAAACAAAAATGCTGTGTAAATGTAACGTCCGTTTTTGGGGAATGACCTGTATTATTTTTGGGCTAATTTACCGTTCAGCCATCAACAAAAGCAATTTGCCTGGCAAAGTGGCAAACAGAATCCATTCATGTTCAAGGAAAGAACCGCTGGTACAAGAAGAGGGCCGTTTTTGTTCTCGTTCTAGTTCCTTTAGCACACTTGGTTTCTTCGGAACTAATGTTGTGTGCCAGTTTATAAATTTAGCTGCTTTCAACAAACAAAGAAGCAAGCATTCTGATTCGCGTACTAAGCAAACGCACCTGCAAAACGAACTTTCCTGAAACTGGAATGGATTCGTTCTTTTCTGCCATGTGCAGAAGCTTCCAAATGTCAGAATTCCGTGCTCGAACTGTAGGCAGTATCGTAATAATTAAATTTACAATTGTTTAGCAATATACTACCATTTGCAAGAAGCAAATAAATATTACAAGTGAGAATTTTATGACCAGCGTCAATATTATCATTATTTTTTGGTCTTATAGGCCATAGAGAACTCCTGGATGTTTCCGGCTTTTTATCTGACATGTCTCACTATTTCTTTAGATTTCAGCCCCAACAGACCTTTTGTTCAGTAAAACTCACTAGAGTTCCCCTTTAGGTATCAGCTAAAACAAACCTTCCATTTGTCAAAAGAACGTAAGGGAGCACACAATTCCATGTAAGTGTGGTCCAGTTTAAAATAACTCCGCAATGCAAGATTTTAATACCAGAATATAAGTGCATGAAAAACACTGCCTTACGGAACATACTCAGAAGTCTGTTGTTATTTGTTTCCTCCCCCCACCCCTGCTTAAAAACTGCTGATGCGAAAAGATGTAAAGGCGGTAGAGTTGGTGCACAGTTGAAAAACATGATTAAAAAAAAAAAAAAATGAAAACATTAATTTCTTGCCAAATTTTTGGTGAATATCATAGCCTGCATTCCTTTTGTATGCCTTTCCATCTTTATTTTCTATGCTGTAATTTAAAACGACCGCAGGCATAAAGCAAGACAGCTATTTTTCGCTTCTCTCCTTGTAGGGCGGGTGAAATTACGCACATAGTACGCACAGGTAGTTTGCGCACATGGGTAGTTTACGCACATGGAAGATGGCTATCTCTACTAATAATAAAGCAGCAAGTATGTGTGTCTGTCTGTCTGTCTGTCTATCTGTCTGTGTCCGGCGTAGGGCCCAGGCCGTCCGGCGGATTTTCATGAAATGTGGCACGAAATTTGTTTGGAACATGGGGGTGTGCACCTCGGAGAGTTTTTTCTGAAATTCGAATTTGTTCCTTTTTTATTCCAATTTATAGCTGAAAGTTTCATAAAATAGTCATTTTCTATGGTAAGGAATTATTGCATTCTTTTGAGCTTGATGCCGTTGAAAAGCGCGTAAAAAACTACCCCGGAAGGAGTTTCGCTCTGCGTGTAAAAATTCGAAGCCTCTAAAGTACCTAGAAAAGAAGTTATAAGCATTTTTCTCTGCAGTTCGAAATTATTTTTTCACGGTAATTAACTTTAATTTTAATTGTTACCATGCCGACTGACTATTAATCCTTTTTAGCCTACTTTCCCGTAAAAGTAAAAAAAAATAATAATAAAGCATGAAAGAAGGCTTAATGTATCGTGAAAATATCGTTAAAAATCAAGAAAAGTCAAAAATAAGTTAAGTAATTAAATAAAGATTGAAACATAAAAAATTTGAAAGTAGGGTATTGAGATGGGGAAAAAGTGTGTCTGTCGGTCTGTCGGTCTGTCTGTCTGTCGATCTGTCTGTCTGTCGGTCTGTCCCTCCCTAATAACTTTTGAACGAATTGTCCGATTGGAAAAATTCTTTTTGCATTCGAAAGATCTCGGCGAGGACATCTCATTTCTATACTTTACTTTTTGATTTGAACAACTTTTTGTTCAATTTTGAACAGTTCAAAAAATTTTAACATTAGCGCCTATGGACAAAATTGAAGCAAATTCTGTAAACTCTGGGCACAAGAGCCAAGTTCCTATTGCAAGCTTATTGAAAGGAGTTATAGGCGTGAAATATTGATTTGAACAGTTTTTGTTCATTTTTGAACAGTTCAAAAAATTAACACAGAGCTTACGGGGAAATTTCAACCCTATATAAATCCTGATCTAACGGACCGATTTGCTTGGAACAAACTTTATCGGAAAGCTCTTATAACGTAGAACATGTAGAAATAGAAAGTTTATCCAGAACTTACGAGCCTATTTTGCTATGAAATTTTTTGATCGGGATTTTCAAGGATATTTCTCAGTGACTCAATGAGTGAAATAATGAATGAATGAATAAATGAAAGAGTGAAAGAATAAATCAATGAATAAATGAATGAGGAAAAGAATGAATGAATAAATTATTGAATAAATGAAAATATAAATAAATGAGTGAATAAATACATGAATGCGTAAATGAATGAATAAACACTTGAATAAGGTAACGAATGAATGAATAAATGAAAGAATGAATGAGTGAGTGAATGAATATGTATTATCCGTTGAAAAAGGTATATTTTCAATAATTAGAACTAAAGATAAATAAGAAAGAGAGAGAAAGAGATAGCTAGATTATAAATTTGAATTTGGTGTATACGGGAAAGTAGGCTCGTTTAGTTCTAGACGGAAATTCTTGTTTCTTTTAACGAATTAAAACTTATTGCTTGCGGTTTTTAGCATTTTGACGAGCAGCCGATTTATAATTTCTTTCTTTCTTTTTTTGTATTTTGATTATTATTTTTTTAAAGCGAATTGAAATTGATTTCCTGCGGCTCTCAAGCGGTTGATAGTTTTATTTTGATTTCCTTATTTTGACATATATTTTACGGGACCATTTTCCATACTGCACAGGGGTTTTTAAAAGAAATGCTATTCTTTATAGCGATTTTTGTTATTCGAGCGTATTATTACTATTTATACTTTCATTTATTTCATTTTTTTTTTCGCCTGTGAATTATCACATATGTTATTTTCCTATTTTTGAGCTCGGATGAAAGGTTTATTCCGCTTTCAAAGCTTTGCTTGCTGCTGTTTGTTTCTGCAAGCTAAAAAATTTCGTCTTGCTGTTTTAAGCGGGGTCCAGACGCTACGTTTTGCACACTTTTTGTTTCCGCAGTTCAACACGTTGAAGATAAAACGTTGCGTATAGATTGGAAAAGTGCGCAGCTTTGAGTCCGGCGCGAAGACTGTACAGTTGCAGCGATAACTGAGCTAGAAAGCATAAATGTCTTTTAACTGTGCAGACAAATCGGCGCATATAGACGGTAGCACCCCTTTCCGATTCATTTTGCTTCTCAGTTTCAATTCGTCAGGCGACAATGGCCGACTTTCGGCGATGTTCTCGGGAGTTTCTCGCAGAATTTATTGCATTATGCGAAATTTTCCCATGCATTTGGCGTGTCAAGTCCAAGGAGTATAGTGATAGGGATAAAAAGGAGGAGGCTTATGAGAGCTTAGTGGAAAAATTCAAAGAAATTGATGCAACCATAAACAGAGAAACAGTTGTAAATAACTAATCCTTTGAGAAGAGTTTACCGTACAGAATTGGCAAAAGTTAATAAATCGATTCGATCTGGGGCTGGAGACGAAATCTACAAGCCATCTCTCAGGTATTTTGATTTGTTACATTTCCTAAATGATCAGGAGACACCAAGGCAGTCTAGGAATACCACAGATAAAAATAAAGAGACTCCAGTTGTAGAACCACCAGAACAGGCAGCAAAAAAATATTTATTTTATGTAATCATTTGACCACTTTGAACGCCGGGTTCTTCTGAGACGTTCCAGTCTTTTCTTTTAACATGGCACCATGTCAAAATTGACGAGAGTAGTACCTCCTTCATGACGATATCGCACAAAACTGAGTGAAATATACAGATATCTCTGCACCACGTAGACGCATAAAAAACTGCAACGTTTTCATTCAGTCTTAAGGCCGCGCAGACAAAAGGTTGTACAAAACGTAGCACCTGGACCCGGCTTTAATGTCAATAAATAATAGATAAAAATTCATTATACTAAAAATTTATTAATTAAAACTATTATAATTTATTATAATCGTCCTTTTTCGAAGTACCCACATACTTGAACTAAACAAACAAAATGCGTTTTCTTTCAAATATTTTCTTTTTTGTTTTGTTTCGTTTCTTCCTTTCCTTTTTCCTTTTTTATTGTGTGTTTTGTAAAAAAATGCTTAAATGTGTAGGATCTCTGGTTGATTGCTATATACACAATGGCAAACCGACTGGTCTTTTCATTTTTTAACACGGGCATGGCCGTGCAGGTACCGCTAGTAGATAATAAGTTGATTATATAATCATAACTGCAATCAAATCGTCAGAATAGTGGGAAAAGGTTTGTTTAAAAAGTATCTTGCATTATCAATATCACAATGAAAATCACAGGAACAGTAATGACAATTCACGCTCTCACATTTGGAATGCAAGGAATAAAAACGAGGTTGTATCATACATTTTCAGAGAAGAAACTTATAAATTCAATTAGATAATGTGCTGTTGTGGCTCTAGAACTACCTAAAATCACGATGCACTCATACCTACCCTTCACTCCCAAAATGCAAGTGTGCCATCTCTTCGACCGAGCAATCCTTCCAGGTTTTACCGTATGTGCTTCTTGGGTTTGGGCAGGGGTGGATAAAGAAGTTGGCCCCTGGTGGTAAAAAAAAGGTGGAGCCGTCTCATCTTAATGTCCTGTGAATAGTAACTTAAGTTATAGTTACAGTTAAGAAGACTAAAATTAATTCTAGTTAAGCTATGTGACAACATTTGCATGGAATATAATGTGTCATGAGGACCACCTATAGAAGTCTATACAATGAAACAATGAAAAAAAAAACCCAAAGAAAATTTGAAGTTAGGAAGGGGGCTCGGGGCCCCTAGTAGTCCGCCAACCGTTTAATAGGCCACTGGGTCTGAAAAACTATAAATTGCATATGTAGAGCGTCTTCAAAGTTTTCGTAACAGAGGGTGTTCAAAAATTTACAACCAAAACTCAGCAAATAAATTACAAAAAAAGAGGATGAAACACGTTTTTTACAAAGTCAAGATATATTCCTTTTCTTCTCTCTTCACTTATACAAATATTTCAGTGAACATCTGACATTTCTCCAGCTCAATATATTCACTTTAATGTGCTGTTTAATGTGCAACCAGAATCCCAAACATACCATATGCGTATAAATAATATTCACCTAGTCACGATACCGAAAATGATTTTGAAATATTTCATTGCTTGTTCGCTGCTGCATTAGATATAAACTTAAAATGACGACAACAGGCTTCAAGTGAATGGTTGCAAAGAGAGGTAATTTCTGAAAATTTACGTTCGAATAATATTTAATGTGTTCTTGAGCATTTCGAGAGTATTAAAATATAATAATTAATTTGACTTATTGTTGGAACTTGTTATATTCACAGGAAATAATTGTACTGAGAGTATTATATTAGATTGAAGATGGAAAAGAAACTCATTTGTTGGACTACTAATGAAGGAAGGTTAATTAATATGAAATTCAAAATTATTTAACAAAATAATTGCTTACATTTTTTATTTCTGTGATGTTTGAAAGAATAATTTTCCTCTGAACTACAATTAAAAAAAACAAAACAAAATTTTCAACACATTTAAAATTTGCGTACTTGCTACTTTGGCATGAAAGTAAAGAACTTCAGTTAACATCCAAAAATGTGTTGCATTAAGATGTTCCTTAATTATAATTATTTTATAAAATGAGCTTTAATGCACAAAATCCTGCAGTATTGTCGGAAATCTAAAGTTCATTTCATAAAATAATCTTTAATGCTCAAAATGCTAAATAGTGTTTGTTCTCTGAGAAAATAAAACTGGTGTGTGAAATAACACGTAAGGTTTCTTGTTTGTTATATTATTTCAAAAGAAAAAAAATCTTTGAAGAGTAATTCTAAGAGGAGCTGTCGGTTATGTAACATCAAAGGTATGGATTTTGGCCTGTCCTTTTGATGATACCTACCATAGTTTAAACATATGCGATGAGTTAAACTAAATTTTGTTACATAATTTAATAAAGTAACACTTAAAGGTGTTATGAAAATAATCCATGAAAAGAACATAACAACTATGTACATTATGGTTTACTGTTAGCAGTCATATAGTGCCCTCCTGAGCAAAGAAGATGCATCTAAGTTTTTCGTGTACGTTTTTTTTATATTTAATGATCCTTTGAAATATGCACGTTTTAGGTAAGAACACTGCCTAGAAGATGATGATTATGCATTTTTTGACGTTTTTCTTGTTTCAGAGCACTTTTTAATGGATTTAGCGGGATCTTTTGAATTTTTAAGTATTTTCCCCATATTTCAGAACATTTGCGCATGTTTTACTCTTTATATTTTTAAAAAATCTAATTAAAATTTAATTCAATTTATTAAACTTCACAAAATAAGTAAATAAGTAAATAAAAAGTAAATAAAATAAAAAATAAAATAAAGTAAAAGGTTGGTGAATGGTAGAATTGCGAATCTGTTGCTACAAAACTGAATGAAGACAACTTGAAGAAAACATATTTTTGAAACTGAAAAAAGTTGAAGGTGTTTTAAACGAAACAGATTCAGTGTTAATTTGAAAAAAAAAATCCCACTGGAATCTGTTTATTTGGTTTCATTTTGTCCAGATATGTCTGCATTGAAAGACGTTTTTCAAGATGTACATACTTTCGAATGTCGTCTTTCACCAACAAGAGAGGAAATAACAGAAATACACCTAGGGCAAGATGGGAATCGAGCCCACGACCTCGGTTTTTATGATGGTGTTGCTATAATTTTCAAAAAGAAAGTATTTAAACTGCTTCAATTGAATTTCGACCTCAAATCTTAAGTGCGTTTTTTCAGTTTTAATGGCATTTTTTGTGTCACGTTTCGTTAATTTTTAGAGCATTCTTTGGGATTTTTTAGGTCAACAACTTCCGAGGCCTGATTATGCGCATTTATAACAAAATGAAAACAAATAAAGGAAAGATCGATTGCTAGGTTTCCCTTTGTTTAATGATTTTTTAAACATTTTTTCCACCGTGAAATTAAAAATGGTATGCTTGTTTGTTTGTATGTGTGTTCCATTCAACGACTCATTAATTTAGGGGTTTTAATGAAATACGGTGCAAAATTCTTTCATTCCCTGGGAGAGATAATGCACAAATTCCCATTTGAAAATTCAAATTGGTGCATTTTAAAATAAATCCAGTTTCGAGATTTGATTTGACAATGAAAAATAGAAAAAAAATCACTTCGATATTTTAATTTGAAAAAATAAACACTAAAATTAGATCAATCATCGAAAACTTCATATTATTTTGAAGCTGATAAAACCAACGTCAGATGGAGTTAGCTCCAAAAATTCTAAAATTATTATAACCTGAATTATTTCCCAGAATATCAACTCGTTCCAAAAAGTACAGATATAATCAAGGAATTTCCGATATATCTTTATTTCTGGAATAAGATCAAAAACAAATGTAAGAAAGCGGGTTATCGAGATAGAAAAGAAACGTATGGTTCTGTTCCGGATTTGTTACCTCTTACACGAGAAAAAAACTACTCACGACACCTCAAAAGAAGTCATCGGTTGAGTGTCATGTATGTATCCATGGCAACAATCCGTAAGTTCAAATCGTGATTCTCATTTTTTGTGGATAAGGTCACAACTAACGCAATGATTTATTAATCTTACAGTAGCGGTCACGGCTTGCAATTGCTATATTTGGAACGTTATTTATAGTAGAGCAATCATACAAAATCAGATGTGTTGTAAAATAATTTCATAAGCAAAGTGGAAGAGAAAACGTTTCTCTGGAAGGAGAAGTTAGGATTTATTATAATAGTGGAGGTAACGAATTGGTTTAACTTTTAAGAAGCATTAATTTATATTTATTCCTCAACTTTTAATGTTGAATTTAAGTAATCAATGAATTGAGTGATGTTTAAATACCAAAATCTTCTCGCTTTATTAGTTAGTTTAAACCATGGCTGCCTGCGATCATATAGCGGCTGTCCAGACGCGGCGCGAGAACAAAGGAATAAGCGTTCAACCGATAGTTTTTTTTTTCCTCACTGGTGCGCTGCAAGCATGTACTAGTTTTGTATGGAAATACATTACGAAAGCATTGTTTTTGCCGGGTTTGCAGCATGCATCATGAAGATTTTTTTTGGTAAATTTTTAGTTCATGCATTACTGATCGGATATATGTCTCTCGATGTTTAATTGTGTCTAACCTATATATATTTATTTTAAAGAAATTTTTCATCGTAAATGAAATAAAACGACAGAAAGCAGTAAAGCGTTTTTTCTAAGCATTAAATTAGTGAATGAATACATTTTATAATTTTAGGGATTTACTAAATTCACGTTTGGTTTATATGCATATATTTTATTTGTTTTTTCACTCCATGTTCTTCCACCTATTCAATTATTCTGTAAATAGAAATCGTGAGTTTGATGCTTTAGATGATATTTTTAACCAGTGAGGGCTGACATTTGCATTTTCCCCTTATGTCTCGAACTTTACTGGTTTTATTTATTTATGCATTGGTTTTATTTATTTGTACTTCAGGTTATTAATTAGGAAACAAACGTCATTATAGCACAAATTTCAGAAAACATATTTCGGGACAAGAGGAATCCTTTTATCAATGAATAGAGTTGTACGCATCTAGATGCAAGTAATTCGAGTGATTTACACTCACTTGGATAACTTACATTTTTAGGTCAAATCCTTACGCATTGATAAAGGGGCTAATTTTAATTCCAAAACATGTGTATGTTGTATAAGCCTGATGTCACACTTCTTGTTACCCCCTCCCCTCCCCTTATCACACTTTGTCACAATTTTACGAACTCCCCCCCCCTCGAAGCGTGACATCATTTATGAATGACCCCTAAAGCGTATTTCTGATTTCTAATTTAAAAGTGGGGAAACATTAATTTAAGAAAGGATTTAAGGAAAATCAGGTTACAGAAAATCAGAGAATCCGAAAGCTTTTGTTAGATTTCATCGAAGAAATGCCGGTTGCAAAGTCTTGGTATTAAAAATTGAGAATATTCAGTGTAGTTCAGAAAAAAAGAAAAAAGAGGTGAGAGGGGGGAGGGGAGGCTTACAGATAATAAGTTATTGTAATGAAATAGTGGTGGAGGGACGATCATGTAAAATAAAAAAGTTTTGGACGGACCTGCCCCCCCCCCCCCGACTGAGAATACTCATTGCTTTTTGTTGTCAAGGAGTATGTCATCTAAATAAAAATGTTTAAAGGGATATTTAAAGAAAAATTGCTCTTATCCATGGGTGTCCACGGGGGAAGTTCATGGCGTAGACGTTTGATGAAATTTTTGACTCCCCTGGACAGGGGGGCATGCTTTCATCAAGTTTTAGCCCTTTTGGGTGGTTTTCTTTTTTGAGGGACTTCGTACCTATTAGTATGCACCATCTTGCTTAGGGGGTTGACACCCATGTATTGTCAGTTACAAGTGTTAAAAATAATCTTGATAACTCTGAACTCCATATAATGAAGCGTTTTAAGTAATTATTTTTAATTTCTCATTTATTGTACTTAATTGTAATATTTGAAAATATTTCCCCTTGATTGTTTATTTTATTGAATCGTTTTCTTTTACAAAGGCCTAATATTTGACCTTTCTTACTTAATATTTTAGGATTTTATTCTAAATATTTAGCTAGTGTAATTGCTTTGGATGAGACCAGCAAAAAAAAGTCTCTACTCTTATATGATAATCCATCTGTTGAAATTAACTGAAGTCAGCTATACTATACAATGCAATATTAGTTATTAGTACTATGCTATGCTATTAGTCTGTCAATAACAATAAAAAATTGTTGCATTAATGATTTACTTAATTACATAGTTGTTCAACTAATCTTTATTTGTAAAGTCACTTCACAACCTAACTGTTCCACTTACCTGTAATAATTAAATTTACAATAAATGGAATTGAAATAATTCAATTAGCACATATATTTAAAATAAATTTATTAATCATAACCTATGTCATTTTTCTTTTAACTGCTGTTATTTAATAGTATTAACATGAATGTAGTGAAAATTGCTTAATAATAAAGTAACTAATAACCATTTAAAGACTATTCAATACGGCTTTCAAAAACCTGCTAGCCAATTTATTTGTGCTACACAATGTGAAAGGATAAATGTATTTCAGAAAGTTATGCGCAATTATTGTCGTTTAAAATAAAAATAAATCTGAAAGTGATAATATGATCAGCCAATTGCGAAGAAAATTTTCTCTTTGTTCATTATATATAAAAGTATACGTATGTATGAAAAGTTGTATCTTAACGAGCAGCTTCCAAGTCTGCATGTGTTACTACCAAAAAACGATCTTTTTATTTTTTCCTCTGTATTAAAAACGTTTTAATGGCAAATACATAACCCTTCAACGTATTTTGATAGTTACTTTTGCCCTCAACACGTAAATGTTTATCTTTCTTGAAATTCAAGCCTTTAACGCGATGATATTGCAATGGTTAGACCTGTAAATCCTCGCTTTTAAGTACATGCTAACAGCGCCAATTGACTGAAGTGGCAGAAAATGTAAGTTCTGCTTGCACGCACTTTTTCGCCCGTTTGGACAGCCGCTATATGATCGCAGGCAGCCATGGTTTAAACACAAAAAATAGTTATCGTCCAGAGTGCGCTGTCAATCAGTTAAAAGTGATTTGCTTAAAAGTGAGAAAAGATACTTTCTTCTTCTTTTTTAAAAGATATTTTGACATAAAAATGAGCAAGCGCCGTTCTCAGTTTTAAGTAGCTTAATTAAGAAATTATACTTACGGAAAGAGTAAGTATTCTTTTTTTTTACCGCAATACATTAAACATTTATAGAACAAGTTTACGTTCATAATTAATACGCGGCTTAACAACTACTTCTTCAGAACAATAGTATTTGTATCAAAATTAAGGAACTATTTACCACGAGAGGCGTCAGAACGATTCAAGAATGTGAATTGTCTGTTTGTCTCTTCGGAGCAGGAATATAAGATGATTAATTCTTCTGCTCCGGATCGGACGCAGCAAAACGAGGAAACAGAATAGACGATTGGATAACTAACTCTCATCGGTAATCTTCGAAGAAATATGGCGCAGCAGTAAATAAGCACAGCTGTTGGTACATTTGGAAACTACATGTTCTAACTATCCCTGAGGCTGTTTTATGTCTTGCTTAGTGGATGGAGCGTTGGCGTATCGTCCGCGCCACAAGAGTTCGATTCCCCAGCGTCGATTGCGTTCTACCGGTGCCAACGACGATACTCTTGTTTTACTCATGTGTTATTTCTGATAGAGTGTTACCTCAAATATGAGGAAAAATCTGTTTTTTTTTCTAGTTGTGTCTCAAAAATGAGGTCGTATTGGATCATTTTTGAGAAAAGGGTTACTTAGAAAATAAGAACTCAGATCTAAGTCATTTTGACTCGGAACTATGCCGATGTGATGAACGTGATGTTCTTGAAAATAAGCCATTTATTTTATCATAACAATAATAAAAATTATGATTGTATTTTTCACAGATAATTCATCTGATTCTCTTCGCTTTAAGAAAAAAGTACTTATTTCTTCTCCCTCGTATTTCAAGGAAAATATTTTGCCTCTGTTAGGTGAAAATTTTACAATCTTTTTTCATTTTCCTTTTTTTTTCGACTGCAGAAGTGTTGTTTCTGTTATCGCAGTGGATAGTGTATATTTATTGCACAAGATTTCCATCGACGTAAGTGATGGATTATCTTGCTAGTATATTTAAGTATAATGAACCAGAAGGTCTTGAAATATTAAAAAGAGTGTTGCTTAGTAAGATTTATCAGGAAAAGTGGGATTTCAAGGAACTTTTGCTCACTTGAAAAACAACATTGACATATTTCTCTCTCTCTTTCTTTTTTTCTTTCTTTCTTTCTTTTAAAATCTAATATTTTAACGAAAGAATTACTAAAAGTCACTAATTATTTACAATACTTTTTAAGTTTTCAGAAAAGAAACAGAATAATATTGCTACATCAAGTAGAACACAATTATATTATCCCTTTTCATGCTGGGCAGTCGGAGGTTGGTTAATATGGGAAAGAGGAAATTATTAGAAAAAGCTGAATCAGGACGTCAGCTTAGTGTCTTCCCCAGTGTTAAAACTAAAGTTAATAGAAAGCTTAAAGCATCGTTTGCGTTTAGCTTTTGGAACGGTCGCAGTCTGAGGAAAATCATTCGGGCGGAACATCCTTGTATTAAATAAAGAATTTTAAATCACAACCAAGTGCTACAACTGTCAATGTACAATTGAAATCTTGACGCAAGGGAGATTGCAAGGGCTTTATATAATATATATATATATATATATATATATATGCTTTTAAAAGGATAGCAGCATTAAAAAGATTGATAAATGATGGCTTGATGGTGTAGACTGAAATTATTCAACAGTTTAATGTTTCTTGGAATGAATGTATATCGAGAATTGCAGGTACAAGTTTCATCTACTTTTTTAAATTACAGGTAGTGACGGATTGGGTACCTTTGACCATTTTCGTACTAGTAATATTTTTTTAAAAAAAGAGGGAAAAAGCGAGTATACTTGAAAAAAAAAAAAAAACATCCTTCAAACCTTTGTTATGTCAATATTGCTAACTTTTTTATAAGAATATTTCCAACGCATTTTGAATAAAAAAAAATGATTCAGTGAACTCACAATGTTGACCACTGTTAGAAGAGGTTTTTGAAAACTAACATTGTAATTCATTAAATTAAAATTATGCAATAAATATGCTTACGATACGAAGAACCTAAGGAATGAACTTATAACCTTTTAAGTTAGCTCGCCCCTTACGGGAAAAAAAAGAAGAACAAAAAAAAAAAAAAAAGTTTCATTTTTGTATTATTATTCAAGAAAACATCGCATTGCTTCATAACTTTATAAACCTCATGAATTAAACAATCTCATCTTCACGAACGAAATACTAAGAACTGTGATTTTTACAGGAGAAATCCTAAGATTTATCTATTGCAAAATAGCACATCAATTTAATTGAAAGCAGGCAAGCATCCAGAGCTTTATTTATTATTATTCTTTTTCTAGTATTTAGCCATTTTCTATATTTCCCGTCGGGACAAGTCAAACGTAAAACTTATTACTCAAAATAGGTTTTATTGTTCATGTCCAGGCATATATGTTCTTGTCAAAGTAGCTTCTTCTTAAGTGTTATTTTAATGGAGAAGAAACCTGATTTTTGTTAGAAGTTTTGAGGCACATTAGCTTTGTTAACATTTTTAGTACACGTTAAAAAAAATTTTTTTTTCGTTGCACTTAATTTTAATAACGCCATAAATTTTCAAAAAGAAATATTTTAGTACCGCTATTTTAACGTTTAGAATTTACATTTTATGAAATTTCTAAGCTGATAAAAATCATTAAATGAGAATCAACAAGAGGCTGTTTGTGAAACTATTGCTTTCACACACAGCATGAGATATCCCAAGTGCTCATTTGGGAAGAATCAGTGAATGGTGCTCCAAAAGGGGGTCGGTAAGAATAAGAATGGCAGATTCTGGAACGTTTGAACCTTTTTATGTGACCTTATGTGTGACCCCTTTTAGTCACACGACGGATTGGACGGGCCACGGACTGCAATCAACATACTACTTTTTGATATTACTTACCCAATGGCAGGGGTAGCAGTCAAGTTTTTCAAAATTTTAGGGGAATTTTAGGAACATTCTCGCAAAATTTTAGGAACATTTTAGGGGCAATTTATTGTAAAATTTCATAATCTATTTCTAGTTTAATGACTTTTGAATTTATTTCATGATCTGTAGACAGGAGTAGTAATAAGGAGTTTGATTTAATACATGAATAAAAACCGTTTAATATAAAACGGTCAAGTTGTTGTATTATTTCTTTTACATCTCTTAGCACATTTAGACACACTTATCTCTCAACTTGCCACCAGTGCAATCAATATTTTCCCCTATACTTTCATTTAAGACCCTAATGTGCACAAAACAATGTTTGAAAACATTGGCGAAAGACAGGAAGGGCCGAAATATTTTTAAACAACATTTTAAAATTAAGACTTAAAGGAATATTTTTAGGAGCAAACAGTGATCAGAATCTTTCACACAATTCCTACAACAGTTGCTGAAGGGGAACCAGCATTCCACAGGATATTATTAATAAGGATTCTTTAATGAACCAATGAGGCAAGCCCAAATAATTGTGCTTTGCTTTCAATTGCTCACAACAGGGTTCACACTGGGGGAAAATACAAGGCGGGATTTTCCACCTTGACCAAAATTTTAAACGGGATTTTTAAAATTTAAGCCCAAACAAAAATTTTTTTGAGTGGGATTTCAAAAAATATTGCGGGACCCTGCGCAATGAATTGCAAGATTTTAACAATGTAATAGAAACAAAGAAGAGTGCTGTAGTGATTTGATTCTGAATTTTAATAAATGTACAACAACGGTCTGTAGAGTGCTAGTGATTACTTTTACTGCCTGCAAACTTTGGGAGAAATTATACAATTTTATTCCAGGCGAAAAATTTAAAGTCCTGAAAAAATGGTCAGAAAAGGGAACGTTTAAGATTTTAAATAATTACTTTAATTACTGCAGAACCAACATTAAGGAGAAATATCTTCCTGTTGGCTCTATGCTAAATAAAAAAGGTCTTGGCTGACATACGAGTTTCAAGTGGAATTGATTTTCTCAAATTGTTGCTGCCATAAAATTAGTTATTGATAGAATTTTTATCATTATAATTATTTTTTCGTGCTTCAGAGCTTTATATTTTTTGTATGGATTCTTGTGAAATTTCAGCTAGGTAAAAGAGATAAGGTCTTTGCTTTAATTTTCGGGAAGGACTTTTTCAGTGCGAGGGGTATTTTGCGGCATATTTTCATTGTAATTTAAAAACGTTTTAAGCATTATTTCCCCAGGTGAACAGTAATAGAATTTTCTAATCGCATGCTTATAGAGAAAAAACCCTAGCTTAAATTATTTGCTTCGTGGAAAATAAAATTAAAAAACTTTCCTTTTTAAAAAGGAATTATGTAGTGCCCATTATTTAAATTAAAAAAAAGAACAAAAGGCAAAATGTAGTTTAGGCTTATTATCCAAAATTTAAAACTAATAATAAATAGAAATAAAGGGGAAAATTTTCTTAAATAAAAAAAAAAAATTAAATTTTAATCGTCAATTATTTTTTTAAGCAGAAAAATAACAATTTTTTATTCCATTTTACATTGTTTTCATTGCAATAAGCACGCAATCCTCCTTCCAAAAACTTATGCACTTGGTGTCTTATTTATTACTTCAAGCTTCGTGAATGACCAAACATGGCGACTTTGTTCACGTAGCCGCCATGCTTGATGAAAGGGAAAATGCAAAATATATTGGAGATCAGTGGCGTAGCTAGGTGGGGGCAAGGAGGGACAGTCGTCCCCGGGCGCAGCGTCAAGGGGCGCCAACTTAATGTTAAGTCATTTTATTTTTAAATGCGAAAAGAAAATTATTTGAACTGAAGTGGTGTGAATATGTTCGACAAAAAAGTGGGAGCATCGCAAATCATATCGGGAATGACCAATGTAGCACAGGAGTGCGTTAGAAATCAGACAAATAATTTGGCGAAGCCAAAGGGCCCTGTATTTCCTTTAGAATGTCACTCATAAAAATGAAAGTTAAAAAGGCTGTTTTTTAGAGCTATTTATCATTTAGGAAGCATAAAAGTTGTTTTAATTCCCTTTTGGGGCACCCCTAGGCCACAGGGGCGCGCAAAATCTTCGGTTGTACCCGGGCGCTGAAAACCCTAGCTACGCCTCTGTTGGAGATAAGACAGCATTGGTTAATTAACTTATTTTCCAATAGAATTGAGGACTTGAAAATCATTGTTATTGAAATAAAAAGTAACGAACATAAAGCAAGGCATTCTAGCTAATGCAGTAATAAAGGCATTAATTGTGGACCAAACATGGCACTCTCGCTTGCGTAGACGATTTTCAGTGAAGTTTTTAGTGTCTACAGCAACAATACAGAGGTTTTTCCCTAATTTTTAAAAATATATATAGGGGATATAGGAAAACTTTGAGTCCCACTTAAGTGAGCGGCAGGAAAAGCATTTTTTTAGGAACATGAGCAAAATTTTAGTATAATTTTAGGAATTTTAGGTGCTGCAAAAAATTTTGGGAATTTTAGGAATTTTAGGGGGAATGCGACCCCTGCAATGGCCTCCCATCAGTTTTGACCTAACATCTTATGATTTCTTACTGTGAGTGTACATAAAGGACGGAATATTCGTTCTTCCCTTTCCTGTGGATTTAGCGGACCTGAAACATCGTATCACAACCACTATCGATGAACTTGAATTGATGGTATCGATATCTTATGACGCGTTTGGTGGAAATGAACTACCGGCTTAATGTGCGTCGTGTAGCTAAAGGGGTCATGCATAGAATAGTTGTGATTGTCTCATAAAACTTAAAATAAGTCCTTACAATTCTGTTGCAAGTAACGTGTAATATCTTACATTATTCTTGTTCATTGAAGTTGTATACTTCTTTATGAATCCCCCTGTATCTCGTTTGAGACTCAAATAGTTTACGAGTTTATCAATTTTGCATACACTGTTAAAAATTTCCGTAAGGAAATAGTAAAATAACCCTTTATTTGATAGTTATTTTACCGTATTTAATTACAACAGTTGAATAACCATTAAAAAGCTGGTACTCAAACCGCTGATTGTGAAAAAAATCGTTTATACTTTGTTTCTCCTAAAGAACGTTTAAATAACCGTAATTTACAAGCGCACAGTAAGAAGCGGGCGTCCATCTTGGTTGCGAAACCTTACCGGTCGTACGTTGTTGATAAAATATGAATAAAGATTTATTTCAAATCTGCATGTGTACATAAAAAAAGAAGAAGAAAATAGTGGATTAAGCAGTGGTTACAAAATAGAAACACATACACACGTAAATCAAAAATTGGAGACATCGGATCCCCGAACTGTTTGAGAATGAGCGAACCCATCATTTGAGCTGCTGAAGCTTGTTTGTTTTTTAATTTTTGCAGCAAATAAAAGGATTTTCGTCAATATACAGTAAGTTTAGACCAGAAAGGACTTTGGATCCAATCAAAAACTAAAATTTCAATGCAGTTTGCCTGTTGGAAAAGAAGATTTATTGATAAATAAACGGCCGCTTTACGTGGTGTAGATGGCCGAATGACAAGAGCGCAAGGTTGGTGTGTCATACACCCGGGTTCGATTCCCGAACGCTTCGTTTACGGTTTCTACGCCTCGCAGACTCTACGCCTCGAAAGGGTTCAAAAACGGTAAAAATTTTGTTTTTGAAATCATTTTTAAATGGTTATAAAACTATGAACTTTTGTATTTACGGCTTTTTAACCAAGTTAATTGGAAATGGTTAGGTCCCGTAAAGATAGAAAAATGTTCCAAACCGTAAATTTAACGGTGAATTAGAAGAACAGACTGCTGCAGGTTATTTAACCGTAATTTCATGATGAAATTTCTAACAGTGTATACTGTAACATGAACTTTAATGTTTATTAAATAAAAACTAATATTTTGACGGTCTTCCTCAGTTGCATTGAAAATATAACTTAAAATGAAAATAGCGAAATATATTTACGACCAGAAGAAGTTTTCTAGCATTTTATTATTCAAAATGTTTAAAAAATAACAGTAAAACTCGATGACAAGCAAAAAGTAGCAGTCGGAGAGTTCTTGAAAAGACGAAATTCCAATCTCAGAGTAATGCATTTTAGAAAATTCATAAATATTTTCTTATCCAAAATTAAATTACATTCTTTGACTTTCCACAGTTGGTATTTCGTTAAATTTTACTTGTCAAAAGTGTTTTTCCTCCTTTTGTTTTTTCTGTCGTAAGACGTAAGTAGTTATATGCTTTGCTGAAACTTTTAAGCGAAGTACAATTTATGCTAAAAGCGTCTTCTGCGTAAAATATTCTGGTGAAAAGTTATTTTCTTAAGTGAAAATTTCATGATAACTTTTCCTGCGTTTAAATCCTTTATTTGACGTGTAAAAAAATCACACGCACTTCTTTAAAGCAATTTTAGTAATATTTATGATTTAGTTTTTTTTTATTCATTACTTCTTGCTTACTTTTTGGTTCCTTTAGCCAAAATAAAACTTGAACGCTGGGCTGTCTTCTTAAGCAAACTAAAAGAACCATTTTCTCTTTCACTCCTTTATCTATTTTTTTCTTCTTCGGAAGTGTAATATTGTATGTGTTACATTTCAAAACGGAATTCAACTTAAGTACCCCGCTTTTGCAACACTAATAAAATTGAAAATAAATAGTATGTTCTACGCATATTTCAATTTGCTAAACAGCATCCCTTACATGTGAACTTGTGCAACGATACTTTAGTGTAATGCCGGTAGGGTGACGTAGTGGCAAGGCACTGGCCTCATACGCCCAAGTTCGCAAGATCAAACCTAAGACAAGCAGATGGATTTTCAAGATGGAGAAAATCGTCAGCGGCCATGTAGTATGATTATGCGGCATGTGAAAGATCCCTTGAGTATGTTTTTGGCTTGACACTGTAGTCTAAATTAAATTCCTAGTGCAGTTTCGCACCCTTTAAAGCTCAGGTGCCGCTATTTAGGGTAAACTGAGCGTCAAAATTCTCAAGGTGGTAATGGTATCCGAAAGTAGTGCTACTTGAAAAAATTGATGCCGATTTTCGGGAAATGCACTAGGTTAGTGACCATACGCAGTCCCGTTAGAAAAGAAAAGAGTGTAATAGGAATAATTTCTCGTTTTATTGAGATCTGAGAAAGGACCTAATTTTTACCTCATTAGACGTTATGCGAAAGTTGATTCCAAAGCTATGTTATGCTTTGTTCTAGAATATTTAAAACCGTTATTTAAAGCTCTAAATCTAAAACATTCGATTACGTATAATAATAATTTAACTTTGTGCAAGTAAACAGTAATAGAAATAAAATTTCATGTTAATTTAAGCACAAATGAGCATTAAAACGCAGACATATGTTTCGGGATTGCTTGGAATCCCTTTTTCAATGCGACAGGGAGCTTCTAGATGCAAAACATCCACATGAAGCAGACAAAACAACAAAAACAAAGCTTATATAGCCAAGGAATTAACTGTAAACCAATGAGAATAAAGGCAGTGTGAAGTGGAAGTAGAAGTAGCAGGGAAGGTACCAATAAAGGAGCAACAAACGAATCCATTGAAAGTACAGGAAGTAAAAAGGAATATCAATAAAAACAAAGCAAAAAAGACGACAGCATGCATAAAAATGTGAAAATACATGAAAATTGCAAAAATAATAAAATAAAATACAAGGAAAAAAATGGAAATAAAATTAGAGAAAATACCAAAACAAATTACACATGTAAAGGAAGGGGAGAGGGGGGAGGGAGAGAAAAAATAGACACAAAAAAAGGAAAACTAACAAGAAAAATAAGAAAGAACAACAAATTAAAGGAACTTATGCCAGATCTGTGAAAAATAAGGAGTTGAGGAAGAATCATTAACCAAATTAGGACTATTCCTGTTAATATGATAAGCTTCCCAAAAGTTAAGCTCTAAAGGGGAAGAACATTTTTGAATAATTTTCCCAGAATTGAAATCAAAAGAGTGGTTGGAATCCCAACAATGTTGAGCAATACTAGACTTATTTAACTCTTGCTTTTGTACATAACCTTTATGCTCATTTAACCGAATTTTCAGAGCACGTTTTGTCTGTCCAATGGGAAGAAAGGCCACAACGGCAACTAATTTGGTAAATACCCCAAGTATTAAGTTGATCGACAGGATCTTTAAGAGAAGAGAAGGAAAGTTTGTTGCTAGGAGCAAAAACGACTTGAAATTGAAACCTTTTTAGGATTATAGCAATACGAAAACTGACAGAATGAAAGAATGGTAACACAACCAAATTCTGTCTAGAAACCACATGATTGGGACCAGAAGTTTTTTTTAGAAAGTTTGTTATGAATAGAATCAATTAAAGAGTGAGAAAATCCTCTATCAACAGCTACAGCTTTCAGATAGTTGAGTTCAATCTTGAGAAGCTCAGGAGAAGAGCAAATATTAATCGCAAGAGCATTAAAAGCCGAATATTTTTGGTTGGGAGGATGAGACGACAGTCTGTGAGGAGGTAAAGAAACAGCGAAAGGTTTACGATAGACAGAAGTAGTGAAACCAGACTCACTCCTAGAAATCAAAACATCAAGAAACGCGAGGTTACTATTAAGTTCTTTCTCACAAGAAAACTGGATATTAGGATCAATGGAGTTCATAACAGAAAGAGCGTCATCAATACCTAACAAGTTACTGTTCGTTAGGACAAAACAATCATCCACAAAACGAACATAAAATTGAAATTGCAATTTCTGGAATAGTTTTTCCTCAAAATAATGCATATAGAAATCACTTAAAATAGGACTAAGAGGACTTCCCATAGCCAGGCCATCTACCATAGCATAGAATTTACCATTAAATACAAAAGTGCTCTGTTGCAAGCCCACACGAGTAAGAAAAACTAATTCCTCAATTTCCACAGAAGTAAAATGGAATTCTGAAAGCCTATTCCTGAGGCAAGTCAAAGCAGTCATCAACAGGAACATTAGTAAATAAAGAATTAACATCAAAAGAAGCCATAACCGAATTATTCGGAACGAAGTTATGAAGTTTCTTAACAAAATCGATGGAATTTTTAACAGTGAAAACTTTCCGACTCGTAAGTGGAGAAAACACAGAAACTAAATACTTGGAAAGTTTATATGAAGCAGTGCCAATATTGGAAACAATTGGTCTAAAAGGAATACCTACCTTGTGTACCTTCGGTAAAGCATAGAAACGCGCACAGTTAGTAACAGATGGAATCACAGATCGTTTAGCAATCAAAGGAATAGAATGAACAGACTTAACAGCAGAAGAAATAGCTTTTAACTCCTTGTCGCTGATTTCCTCTTGTTAATAGGAATGCGGTTGTAAATCTTTCGAAATTTCCTTTGAATAGTAATGAAATTAATGCTTTGAAATGTAATAACAATTTTGCTTTGGCTAAAAAGCCTTCTTTTTCTGAACTTATTGCTCCGGTTGAAAAAGCTTTCAAATTTAGTGCCTTAACTTCCACTCAAAAAGAGTCAATTTAAGTCGAGTAAAAGAGTCGGCATCTTATTGCTTCCAATGTTGATTTCAATTCAAAAGTTCATAATATTGGTTTTACCCATTCTGTGAAACGCTGTGTCAAATATTTAGTCTCAAATTCTGATTTGGTCATTACCAAAGCTGACAAGGGTGGTCAGATTGTTGTTCTTAATAAATCATCTTATGTTGAAAAAACTGATGACTTAATTGCTTCTGGTCCATATTCTTAAATTTATAAAGATCCTAGCGACAAGGAGTTAAAAGCTATTTCTTCTGCTGTTAAGTCTGTTCATTCTATTCCTTTGATTGCTAAACGATCTGTGATTCCTTCTGTTGCTAACTGTGCGCGTTTCTATGTTTTACCGAAGGTACACAAGGCAGGTATTCCTTTTAGACCAATTGTTTCTAATATTGGAACTGCTTCATATAAAATTTCCAAGTATTTAGTTTCTGTGTTTTCTC
Organism: Octonoba sinensis; assembly: GCA_038502835.1. Lineage (NCBI taxonomy): Eukaryota > Metazoa > Arthropoda > Arachnida > Araneae > Uloboridae > Octonoba > Octonoba sinensis. The sequence goes on from CM076604.1 coordinate 73,088,230, forward strand.
CACTTAAGAGTCGGAATGTTTTCACTGTTAAAAATTCCATCGATTTTGTTAAGAAACTTCATAACTTCGTTCCGAATAATTCGGTTATGGCTTCTTTTGATGTTAATTCTTTGTTTACTAATGTTCCTGTTGATGGCGCTTTGACTTGCCTCAGGAATAGGCTTTCTGAATTCCATTTTACTTCTGTGGAAATTGAGGAATTAGTTTTTCTTACTCGTGTGTGCTTGCAACAGAGCACTTTTGTATTTAATGGTAAATTCTATGCTATGGTAGATGGCCTGGCTATGGGAAGTCCTCTTAGTCCTATTTTAAGTGATTTCTATATGCATTATTTTGAGGAAAAACTATTCCAGAAATTGCAATTTCAATTTTATGTTCGTTATGGGGATGATTGTTTTGTCCTAACGGACAGTAACGTGTTAGGTATTGATGACGCTCTTTCTATTATGAACTCCATTGATCCTAATATCCAGTTTTCTTGTGAGAAAGAACTTAATAGTAGCCTCGCGTTTCTTGATGTTTTGATCTCTAGGAGTGAGTCTGGTTTCACTACTTCTGTCTATCGTAAACCTTTCGCTGTTTCTTTACCTCCTCACAGACTGTCGTCTCATCCTCCCAACCAAAAATATTCGGCTTTTAATGCTCTTGCGATTAATATTTGCTCTTCTCCTGAGCTTCTCAAGATTGAACTCAACTATCTGAAAGCTGTAGCTGTTGATAGAGGATTTTCTCACTCTTTCATTGATTCTATTCATAACAAACTTTCTAAAAAACTTCTGGTCCCAATCATGTGGTTTCTAGAAAGAATTTGGTTGTGTTACCATTCTTTCATTCTGTCAGTTTTCGTATTGCTAAAATCCTAAAAAGGTTTCAATTTCAAGTCGTTTTTGCTCCTAGCAACAAACTTTCCTTCTCTTCTCTTAAAGATCCTGTCGATCAACTTAACGCTTGGGGTATTTACCAAATTAGTTGCCGTTGCTGCATTTCTTACATTGTACAGACAAAACGTGCTCTGAAAAAATTCGGTTAAATAAGCATAAAGGTTATGTACGAAAGCAAGAGTTAAAAAAGTCTAACACTGCCTTTATTCTCATTGGTTTACAGTTAATTCCTTGGCTATATAAGCTTTGTTTTTTGTTGTTTTGTCTGCTTCATTTGGATGTTTTGCATCTAAAAGCTCCCTGTCGCATTGAAAAAGGGATTCCAAGCAATCCCGAAACATATGTCTGCGTTTTAATGCTCATTTGTGCTTTAAATTAACGTGAAATTTCATTTCTATTATTATTCGATTAAGTGTCAGATTCTGAGCAACTTCTACTAACGGTTAAACACAAATAACGCTACATCCTCATTTTTTATTTTAACCACCGCGTGTTTTTTATTAATAACTATCCCGGATTATATGTACTAAAAATCCTCAAAATCTGCCCTAAAACATTCTAAAATGGTCTAAAAAAATATCACTAATATATATATATATATATATATTTTACTTATTTAAGTTGTCACATCTGAATAAAGAAAGTGATTGACATTTCAAACTTTAGTTTTAAGACGATAAATTTATGCAAATTAATTACTTTTATTCATCTGTAATTTGATTGAAACAGATAATGGGCAGCAGAATATGCCAGTACGCTTACATATTCTGTTGCACCAAATATGTCAGTACGCTGATGGCACACGTAATTAGAAATCGATTTTAGTTGAGCAAACCCTCGCTAATGTGCCTCCGGAGGCACTAAGGATACCTGCCATGGGCTTCTTGCAAATCCAAGAAAATCGCCGACAATATATAATGCATTTTTTTCTGTTTTTAAGCTGATAGTCACAGATTTCAAGCGCTTATTAATGTATTTGTTTACAACCTTTAAATTGGTAGTCACAGATATCACGTATTCAGTTTTACGTACGAACTTAACAAACCTTTCTCTGTTGTTTTACCGAGTGCGGAAATGCAAGAATTTTATTGAGAAATACTTATCAAGAAACTTCGTTAGTTGATTTAAAACAAGTTCTTGTAAGTTTAAGGAAGCACTTAGTTCCCCTTCTGCACTTTTACAGGTATTTTTTCCAGTTAATTTTGAATTTGAAGCCTCACACTTATTATTTAATATTCAAAGCAGAGAATAGTTTCAGCTAATTCTTTCGAAAAGTCGTAATTGAACAATGAAGTTGAACTAAGCCCTCATAAGTTCCATGAAATAAAGAAAATGTAATTAAAATTATAGTTAAAATAAAACTTATTTGATGGTATGTTGCACCAAAATGTGATGCCAATTCCTTGAAACAAAGAATGATGCTTAATTTTACTGGATTCTTCAGTGCTGGCCTTCATATAGGTGTATAGCGAAATCTCCAATTCATTTTATATTTTCAATTTAAATAAAAATTGAAACTGTAAAAACATTTCTTCATATTTTTAGCGAATAGTTTGATGTAGGAATTCTCTTTTACTATTTTTTCCTAAAATTAAGAAACATACCTAAAATATCAATGATTTGACTGCAAATTTTTTACATTCAGTCCAGTAGGTTCCATTTAAATATTTTCAGAAGTTTAATTGAATTTTTCTGTACCGTTTAATCATGGTAGTGTACTCAACCTACGCACATAATTATTCAAAATTCAGGCTCAATATTTGTTATTTTTTCAAAGTACCAATTACAGTTCAGTACTCATATTAATTATGTACATTTAAAATTCATATGCTCCTATTTTTTCTGAAATGAAATCTAATTCAATGAACTATGTTAGTAATATCATTTTAATTAGATAGAGAAAGTAATTCAGGAAAGTTAAATTTTTTATCTTAATTTATATATTTAATGATATTTTAATATGTTTATGTTGAAAAAAGAACATTGGTATGAAACGTGTGTTTTTAATTAACTTGCGTAGGAGACGTTTTGAAAAGAAAACTGTTTCTAAAATTTAGAGAAACAAGCTCAATATTTTAATTTCAAAAGCATAAAAAGGAAGAAAAAATTTCATGAATTCCCTAGCAAAAGTAAAGAAGAGAGAGAGAGAGAGAGAGAGAGAGAGAGAGAGAGGGAGAGAGAGAGAGAGGATAAAATAATTCCAAAAAAAAAAAAAAAAAATCTCTAGTTTAACTTTACATTTTATAATGTTAATCTTAGAAAGTGTAAGTATGTATGCTTGCTTTATGCTAAGGATCTACCTCATAACAGAGATATGATTTTACTTATTGTTGATGTTTTAAAAGAATTAATGTTTTAAATTCTTCTTTAAGCAAAAAAAGAAAGAAAGAAGGGAAAAAAAGGCTGACTGTGCTCACAAAAAAGAGAAAAGAAAAGAGCTATTCCTCCCCGTAAATATCTGGTTATGAATTGGAAATGATTTCATAAATTGACTCCAACTTCAAGCTAGAAATAAATAAATAAAAAATAAAAATTAAGTCTAATTGAAAGGTTTCTTAAAAGCTCTCTGGCTGAAATACATTACAATGTTTTGTGAAAACAGTATACATCGACATAGCCCTGCGCCGGGGGCCACATGGGGTACCGTTGAACACCATTATCCTTCCTGCTCCCACAAAAGCAATGCTAGTACAAAACTAGTAAGTCTTTACATGTTGGATCTACTATTTTCCTACCTCAAATGACTAAAGAAATTTTTTTTTTTTTTTTTTGCTTAAATCTTCAAAATTTTGATTGCAAAAAATTTTTTTTGCTTCAATCTTCTTTTCACTGTGTGAATAACTGGAACACTCATTTTTTGAAAAATCTTCAAAAGCTCTAGACCTTTGGTACAGTGGCCTCCCCAAAGCTTCAGCTCTGAGGACGCTAAATAACATCGAGTTGTTTTTGAATGTTTACTTCTAAATAGTAGTATAATTCTTTTCTGTGCACATACTTCATAACAAAACAAATTATAATACTGGTGTGGCATCATTAATCCTAATAGTTTATAAGTTTATACACATAATATATATATATATATATATGAATTAAATAATGCTGGCAGACATCCTTTACAGCAGCGGTCGGCAACCTAAATTAACTGAACATCTACTTCCCACGTACGGCGGACACCAAGATCGGCTCGGAGGACAGTTTTTGGGGGGGGGGGGGACGCTATTAATAGGATATGTTGGGACTTCGCCTGTCTTCAAATTATAAGTTAATTCTTGTCAGAAAAAGTTTTGATGCTGATAAAACACCGACTTTAAAATTTCTAAAATAATGTTTGTGTTAACACCGTCAACTCGCATCAAAAAAATATTTCAGATACTTATGTATTATTTCTTTTAAATTTCATAGAATACTGTTAGTTTTTGTTGTTTTGTTTTGATTTTTAAATAAACACACACAGGTGAAATGCTGTTACATATTTTAATTAACTCACCGAGAGCACAGTTAATGTGACTACATTCCATATTATTGCAAGTTTTTTTAGATCCGGTGAATGGTCTGACGAATTAATAAACATTTTCTGAAAAAGAAAAAGATTTGCCTTCTAATTCAAAAATCGTATAAACTGTCCAAAATGATGTCGCGATCGACCGAAAATGGGTTCGAGATCGACCGGTCGATCGCGATCGACGGGTTACCGACCACTGTTTTACAGCATTTCTCCGCAGTCATCCTTATACGATTAATCATTCTGATATGTGACCATTTTCCAGTTAGTTTCGTGGTTTCGAAAATGCTATTTGAATAAAACTGCGAAGATGCAATCTCCCAGTGTTTTCAAACAACAGTTGCGTCCGAAGAAAATAATTTTCGGATAAGGAAAAGTGAAACGTTTTATGTCTTTTTAACGAGTCATTGATTTCATCAGTTAAAGAAAATGAGATAAAAAAAGGATTTTCTTTTTATAGCAATCCCTCTTTATAAAAACATGAAAATATTTTACTGTCATTTATAGTCAATGTAAATATATCCCAAGTGGTTAAACAGTAAGAACTTTTCAACCTTAAAATTACGAAGAACAGAAATTTCTTAAATAATAGTCGGAGATGACTAATTTAGGAATTTGTTACTTAGTGTGCGCAAAAACTTTTGGTTTGTTGGGCGAATTTGATTTATTGGCGCAAGTGACGCAATGATGCTACGTGAACTTGAAAAAGCCTACGCTTGTTAAAAGGTTTTGTATTTTGGAGATGTAATAGCTTAAAGAAAATCTCCTACGCTGAACAGTGTTTCAAGATGAACTTTTTATACAATTACGGGAATTGAGAGGAGAAGGAGAAAAAATTCTTATTTATCTACTCATATAATAGACAAATACGTGTCTGTCTGTCTCTCTGCGTGTTTGTGCGCGATGTCCCGACGAATTTATCGTACTTACAGACTTGAAAATTTGTATACACCCACTGTAAAATGTCGGACGATGGCTCTAGAAGCATTTTATTTTTAATTTGGCATCGATTTTTTTTGAATGAATTTTTAATGACAAAGTAGTCATCAATATGTCAGCGATGGGAAGACTGGCGGTCGTAAGTGATTTATTTTGAATCCTGCCGCAAGTATTTTTTTTTTTTAAACTAAGTGACTAATAAGCATTCTTTTTAGCGGAAAATCTGATATAAAAGATTACAGATTCGAATTAGTAGTCTTATAATAATGTAGTTTTGAAGTCAATAATTTTTCTCCTTTGTCTTTTCGCCACCCAGAGCTCAATTTCTAGTTAACTGAATGCAGAACGATAGCCATAAAGGATAGGAGGCTTGTTTTCTAAATATAAGTTTATCTTTAAATTTCAAAGTCCAATAACGTCAAAAAGTAAATAAGGACAATATTTAGTGGAAAATTATTGTTCGTTCACCAAAAAAAAAAAAAAAAAAGAAAGAAACAGACTTTAAAAGTATTCATAAACAAAGCTGCAGATATAACCGTATGAATTTCAGTGCCGTAGAATTCAATTTCATCTACTATTTTCATACTTTCATTCAATATAAAGTGCCGATTTTTTATTTGAATACAAATTCAAGTTCCCTTTATTTATTTTTTGTTGTTTTACTTTTAAATAGCAACAGTGCTTTAAATTATTTTTCTGAGAAACTCTTTTTCGCTGTTTTTCTGCCGATAGTTCATATCATTTGCAAATTGCTTCAAAAAATGTTTTGCCTTGCTTTTTACTTTAAGCGTAATTTTATTAATATCCCTTTAACAGCATTTAAAAATTTTATTATTTTATTATGCATTTATTCCGGAAAACGTTAAACGATGAACACACTTTGATGTGAAAATATTCCGTCTCCCAATTATTGCTTATGAATTTATATTTAAACATTTTTGTGATATTTCTGACAACCTTTTCACTTTGTGAGCAGCTTTTCTAACTAAAGGAGAGATAAAGTTTACAATGAAATTTTTAAGAAAAACTGTCAAACCGGTTGTACGAAAGAAAATAAATGAAAAGAGAAACCTTAGTCAAAGTGAAAAGTAAGAAAGCATCTGAAACACTAAGATGAAAAATGAACTTTGGAAACTGTGTTCTTGCTTCAGGGGAAGCATCCTTCAGGGTATCGGAAAACACTTTTGTTTATATATTTCCTCCAAAAACGAAACTTTGATATCTTTTTCACATTATCGAAGTTTTTTCTCCAATTCTTTCAGTTTAAGAGTCGGCAGTTGTCGGTGTGTAGATTGTTCTAACAACACTTTATGTCTTCAGGGCTGGATATCGTAATGCAGTCTGCAAAGCTCGGATATGAATCTTGATATTGCGTGACTATTTCTACCGAAGCGTTGTACATCAGACAGGTACTGCTTTGAACTTGTGTTAGTACATGTGCTGCTTGAACACTGCTCTAGTAGTGGACACTTAGATATTGAAGCTTCTAAAATAAGCGAATGTAACATTAAACTTGAATGAAATTATCAGAACCTATAGCGAACGATTCCTAGTGCTGGTTAATAGAACTAAAGTTGGCGTGGAGCATCTATGCAAGCACATGGATCATAATATTTAATAGCTGCCTCCACAACGGTCACGTTTGCTGCTCTTTACTAAAGCCGATCAATAAGAAGGTTAGGGATTTGGGGGAAATATATGGGAAAAAAGCGTGGCATCATTTATGAATGGTTCCTTAGTCATTTTTAAAATTATTTCTCCAAGTTAACAGCATAAAATAGTTGATATTAATGTCTGTCCACCACTAAAACAAATACGTGTCTAATAAATGTCCACTATAGATATAAATTAAGCGTTTAGTAAATTTGACGTAAAAATCCTAATTTTTTATCAAATGACATTTTATAGGTAATTAATTTTTAGAGAAATAGTTGGAGATTAAGCTAAATATGCAAATATTGATGTAAGTCCATTGAAAAAGTTTTGCCACGTAAAAGAGTACGAAAATTTCCTTACTGTGCCCACTACCGGGTCATTTACCTTATATTGACAAACATGGTCAATTACTTTTGCTGTCCTAGCCATATTAACGAGATCGTCAGCTAAAAATATATGGATAGTTAGTTGCGATCATTTTTGGCATTCTTTTGGTGTTCAGGAACACCAAAGTTGAAAATTATTCATTTTTGATACTTGAAATTTTTTTCACGTGTGTCTAAAAATATATATATATATGTATACACAATATGGCATTTTTTAGCATATGAAGTTTGTTAACTCATTTAGGTATCAAAAGTTCATTACGATTGCTCCTTTATAATATTTTCAGAGAAACAAGCAATCGTAATGAAAATTTAATACGTAACTCACTTAACAAACTTCATGAGCCGAAAAATATTATACTGTCCATATTTTTTTTAGATAGAGAACTAAAAAAAAAGAAAAGAAAAGAGATTCAAATAAATAAATATGAATAAACTTCAACTTTGGTGGTACCGAACACCAAATGATGGCAACTAAACACCAACATTTTTAATGTAAAAAATAAATAAATAAAAAGTAAAGTAAATAAATAATAAATAACTAAATAAAATAAAAAGCTAATTGTTCAAGGAACCCTTATGTTCATGGTGCCCACTCTCTTACACATTGGAATTTCATATGATAATGATTGGAATCTAAATCATTATGACTTTAGATTTAAAAAAAATGGTGCTTCACACTATTTTTTTCTTTGTAGAACAACAATAACTGAAGTAAGTGGCAACTGTTCTATTTTTTTGAAACTGTGAAAAATATAACAATTGCAATTCAAACAAACAGCTCTCAAATCGCAAGAATCAGGGCATTTGGTTTCGTTTTGGAAACATAAAAGTTTTCTTTCTTTGTAAATGTTTTCCAGCAGATCTAGAAAGACAGCGTGATTCAAAGAAATCCTACTATCTTAACTTTCTATATTTTCATTTGATCGATGCCACAAATTTCCACCCACACGAACTTAGTTTACTGGTTTAGAAGTTTGTTTTATGTTTCTCTAAGAATCAAGATAAAGTAAAGAAAGGGGAAATCATCAAAGCGCGGGTGGAAACAATTGCTAAGTTTAACGAGAAAAATCCGATGCCGCTATTGAATGTTTTTTAATTTAGGAAGACGATTGTTTGCGTGGGCGTTTACTCCTCAGGAATAATTTTCTCTTTCATAAAACGGAGTAGCGAAGGGAAGCGAGAGGTTAATTTAATATTGTTTCTGGATTTAATTCGTTCTTTAATTATTTTCAACTAAGTTATTCTTAAATTTATGTTTTGAAACAATTGAAAGATATCAGATAATTTAATGTGGTTTATCTGAACTTTTAGCACTAGAAACAATGGTTTAAATAACTTTTCCTTTTATTTCCTTTTGAAAGACAGTTTCATTCGGGGATGTTCTGAACGTTTTCCACTTTTTCTTTGATGTTTAAAAATCATTTAAAGAGTAGCATTAAAAGTGCTTTTTTTTCTTCAAAAATATGTTTGAGCTTTCCAAAATTAATTTAATCCGTTTTTAAAAGGTGGATGATAAAAAAAGTAAACAGCCGGAGAAAGACAGTTCAGAGCAATTAATAGTATATAACTAGCTGAAAAGCTCTGAATTTGCGTTTTAGTTATCGACTCTTCGGGAACAAAAAAATAAATAAAGAAGACAACACGCACAGTGTTTGCAAAATGTGAGAATTTCCTTTCAAAATTATAACTCCAAACAATGCATAATTTATTTATTTTTTCTTGATTTCATTTCATTTTTCCATTTCTAGTCAAAATTTAAGTCTCGATAATACCACCCTAATGAGAGAATTGGCTACTTTTTACTGCGCCAAAAATTTTGGAGCGAAATCTTAGACGGTATTTTTTTCCCTCCTTGCTCTAAAAATGCAGCCGAAAACATTTAAATATTAATTATATGAATAGAAAAATAAAAGCTGGAAAACGGAAAACAGAAAATCCCCATTTTTTCCCTTTATAGGAGTAATATTGAGTAATGAATGAGAAATAATGCTTAATTAGAAGAATAGATAACACTTAAACTTTAATAATTTACAAAAGCGACATATCTCTACTAATAATAAAGCAGCAGGTATGTGTGTGTGTCTGTCTGTGTTCGGCGTAAGGCCTAGACCGCCTAGCGGATTTTCATGAAATTTGGCACGAAATTAATTTGGAACATGAGGGTGGGCACCTCGGAGAGTTTTTTCTGAAATTCGAATTTGTTCTTCTCTACTAATAATAAAGCAGCAAGTATGTGTGTGTGTCTGTCTGTCTGTGTCCGGCGTAGGGCCTAGACCGTCCAGCGGATTTTCATGAAATTTGGCACGAAATTAACTTGGAACATGGGGGTGTGCACCTCGGAGAGTTTTTTCTGAAATTCGAATTTGTTCTTCTTTTATTCCAATTTATAGCCGCAAGTTTCATAAAATAGTCATTTTCTATAGGAAGGAATTGTCGCATCGCTTCGAGCTTGATACCGTTGAAAAGCGCGTAAAAAACTACCCCGGAAGAAGTTTCGCTCAGTGTGCGAAATTCGAAGCCTCCAAATTGCCTAGAAAAGAAGTTATAAGCATTTTTCTCTGCAGTTCGAAATTATTTTTCACGGTAATTAACTTTAATTTTAATTGTTACCATGCCCCCGACTGACTATTAATCCTTTTTTCTTTTAACGAATTAAAATTTATTGCTTGCGGTTTTTAGCATTTTGACGAGCAGCCGATTTTTAATTTATCTATTTCTTTTTTTGGATTTTGATTATTAGGTCGTGATTATTAAACGATTTTTTTAAAACGAATTAAAATTTATTTCCTGCGGCTCACAGGCGATAACAGCTTTATTTTGATTTCCTTATTTTGACATGTATTTTACGGGACCATTTTCCATACTGTACAGGAGTTTTTAAAAGAAATGTTATCCTTTATAGCGATTTTTGTTATTCCAGCTTATTATTACTATTTATACTTTCATTTATTTATTTATTTTTTCGACAGTGAATTAGCACATATGTTATTTGCCTATTTGAGCTCGGATGAAAGGTTTATTCCGCTTTCAAAGCTTTGCTTGCTGCTGTTTATTTCTGCAAGCTACAAAATTTCGTCTTTCTGTTTTAAGCCGGGTCCAGACGCTACATTTTGCACACCTTTTGTCTGCGCAGTTCAACACGTTGCAGATAAAACGTTGCGTGTAGATTGGAAAAGTGCGCAGCTTTGAGTCCGGTGCGAAGACTGTACAGTTGCAGCGATAACTGAGCTAGAAAGCATAGATGTCTTTGAACTGTGCAAACAAATCGGCACATGTAGACGGTAGCACCCTTTACGGATTCATTTTGTTTCTCAGTTTCAATTCGTCAGGCGACAATTGGCTGACTTTCGGCGATGTTCTCGGGAGTTTCTCCCAGAATTTATTGCATTATGCGAAATTTTCAAATGTATTTGGCGTGTCAAATCCAAGGAGTATAGTGATAGGGATAAAAGGGGGGAGGCTTATGAGAGCTTAGTGGAAAAATTCAAAGAAATTGATGCAACCGTAAACAGAGAAACAGTTGTAAATAATTAATCCTTTGAGAAGAGTTTACCGTAAAGAATTGGCAAAAGTTAATAAATCGATTCGATCTGGGGCTGGAGACGAAATCTACAAGCCATCTCTCTGGTATTTTGATTTGTTACATTTCCTAAATGATCAGGAGACACCAAGGCAGTCTAGGAATACCACAGATGAAAATAAAGAGACTGCAGTTGTTGAACCACCAGAACAGGCCACAAAAAAATATTTATTTTATGTAATCATTTGACCACGTTAAATGCCGGGTACTTCTGATACGTTTCAGTCTTTTTTTTAAACATGACACCATCCCAAAATTGACCAGAGTAGTACCTCCTTTATGACGATATCGCACAAAACTGAGTGAAATATACAGATATCTCTGCACCACGTAGACGCATAAAAAACTGCAACGTTTTCATTCAGTCTTAAGGCCGCGCAGACAAAAGGTTGTACAAAACGCAGCACCTGGACCCGGCTTTAATGTCAATAAATAATAGATAAAAATTCATTATACTAAAAATTTATTAATTAAAACTATTATAATTTATTATAATCGTCCTTTTTGTGTGGGTACTTGAACTAAACAAACAAAATGCGTTTTCTTTCAAATATTTTCTTTTTTGTTTTGTTTCATTTCTTCCTTTCCTTTTTCCTTTTTTATTGTGTGTTTTGTAAAAAAATGCTTAAATGTGTAGGATCTCTGGTTGATTGCCGTGGGCACCTAATTTTAATTATGTGGAATGCTACACATTTTAATAAAATAACATAATTTGCACCTAAAAAAGTTATCACTATATACACAATGGCAATCCGAATGGTCTTTTCATTTTTTAACACGGGCATAGCCGTGCGGGTATCGCTAGTTATTATCTTAAAATTATAATTAAAATACTTAAATACCTCTAGTTTGGCGGTAGATTAATGCTTTCCTGGTGGTTTCTGCGATATATTATAGGAATGCTTTGAAAGGAAAATGGAGAATAAAACACACTATATATATATATAAAATAACATAAATAAATAAATAAGGCTTTCAACTAAAGCATTAATTAATTTAAGAGATGTAATACTTTTTAAACACTTTTTGTATTATCTGAAACAATAAATGCATCTTCTTTTAAAAACTTACATTCGTACATAAATAAAGCATAATTGCAGAGCCAAATTGTATTTATCAATCAAACATAAACTATAAAAGGATTTAGCCAGATATGCATTCGTATCTTCAGACTTGAATGTAACATGTGCACGGATTATGACTTATTCACTCATTCATTATTTTTAATATGTTTTCTTTTCGCTTAATAGAATATACATATATATTAATCTTAAAGTTAAATAATAGAGAATTTAAAGATGTTTTTATTGGGACATTAAAAACATTTTGAAATAATTACCCCCACCCCTATTGTTCTTTTAAATTTTTTTAATTGTATTCTTTCATAAACGTTAAAAGAAATCAACACTTCTGTCAATAAAATCTTTTAACAACTGCGTAGACATTTGAAAGCCACCATGTTAGGAAGAAACTTCAAAGACGAAAAATGTCATGTGTCAAAAGGATGTCTGGCTTTATTACAAATACGAAATCATAACAAATATCTTAGAATTGGAGATTCATGAAATACTTCACGGGATTCCTTGTTAATAGATCTTAGTGTATAAGATTCAGAATAGTAACTTGGTTTCTTGGAATTCTTCCAAGGAGCTTAGACCTTTGGAATATTGACTTCTTTGAATTTATTTCAACACTTGTTCCTGATCGTTTTTGTTAGAAATGTTCGCCGAATTTTTTCTTTTTTTTAAACCTTATTTTAGATTTTAATATATACTAGAGTTTGCTCACCAGTCGAAATTCGACCGCAATAATTTAATTTACCGTTGAAAAATGCTATTTATACAATTAGAAAAGTATTACATAGTTACCAAATTTGTTGTATAACATCGAGTTTTCTTTTGTTCATTCTCACTTAAAGCTAACGCATTGTAAATCATTGTCACCCCGGGGCCAATGGAGGCAATTCAAGCAACGTCATTGGTCACGTGGCAGCGATTAAAGCAATGTAAACAAAGGAATCTTATTAAAAACTAGGCCTAAATAAAGTTCTTCTACATTACATAAAAATTTACACTAAATAAAACACTATAACTATTGTAATAATTAATATATTTTTTAAAATTAATTAAATTAAATGCAAATACTGGGTTATAATCAGAAAAAGCTGTGAAAATAGTCTAATTAATTTTAAGATAACTAATTTTGCTTAGTGTACTCCACGTAGAACTCAATCGAAAATCTTAGTAAACAAAGAGCGGATATCACGTGACAACGATGATTGCTCATGAGTCCCTCTAGCGGTGAATTGCCTCCATTGCGCTCATAAATGTAGCTGCTTAAAAGTCTGCCGATTTCGTACTAAGTTGAGTGGCAGTTGAATAAAACATAAATGTTTGCTTCCATACACCATTCTCGTATTTTATTCCATTGTTTCAGAGAAGCCTTCACTCAAACTCTTATTAAATTGCTTTTAGTATTGCTGCTTCATAGCAACAAACTTTCTTTAAAAATGAGTTTTATATTTATTACCTAATAATTCACTCAACCAAGACATGTTTCCATCTGCCACCTATAGCCATTGTAACATTAAAATTGTAAATGAAACTTTCCTGGCAAAAGTAAAAGGGAAATAACTAACAAATAATACACTGTTGCCAAAATTTTTTAATTAATGTCGTCAATACTACTAAACAAAAAAAAGTAAGAGAATCGGTTGAAAATCAGAAGAGAAAATGATTCTTAACTGTTTTGTCTTTGACTATTTACATATAGATATACATCACTTTTTTTCATTATTCATTAAGTTTTAAATCAAAAGTTTTCTTTGGTAAAAAATATCACATGGTATTAAGTTAATTTGTATAAAAATAGATACTGCGAATTTTTTCTATTAAAACTGCAAATTTTGGCTGTTAGTTTTTCATGTTTCTGAACTACTAGCCTAGAGCAGAGGATGTCAGATTTTTTCAGTCGTGGTGTACCTTTGTGTTACGTTAAAAATTGTAACATGGCTAGATGTATAGGGGTAGTACAATTTATGAAGCAATTAAATCTTTAACATTATTAATCAACACATGCTTTCAGAATTTTAACTAAAATTTCCTGAAATAAAATTCTTAATTGCCAAGTTGTGAAAGGATCACGATAACAGTTTATGATAAATAAATTGATTTATTCGTGGCTGATTAACATTATGCAATCAAATTCTGGATATAGGATAAAATTTCTTAATAGTGCACTATCTTAATTTAAAATATGAGTTAAAGGAAAAATACAACAAACATCATTTAAAATGGGCTCCAAAAAAAAAAAAAAAATCTTTAAAATACCTGTGGTACCACTGAAAATTTTGCAGATGAGATGCTTCATGTTTTCTTGGATAGTCAAATTTTTTTGCGGAATAATTTTGGATAATTGATAGTTTGTGTTCGAGGCCAACAGTACGTATCTTAGTTTGACAGAGCTGATTACTGCATACATATTATCTGCACAGTTTATCATAGTTCGCATCCACACTAGACAGCTGAATATTTCAGAAGAAATCTGATGATTGGCATACTGTATTCAATTCAGAATGATGAACCGATTTAGTTTGATGTTTCATTTGCTTCCTTCTGAATATGAATCATTCTCGAAGCATTCTGAAGAATACATAGCTCATGCCAAATATACATTTATGTTTCCGCAATCTCAGGAACAGTTCTTTCTGTTTCACACATTTTTAGTTGAGTAGATCACATACGATTATTACTATATAAGAAAAAATGAAGAGACAACACTTAGAGATGAGGCTTCCCTAGAGAAGAAAGGACAAAAGTCCCGCTTCCTGGGGCCGTTGAAAAAAGCCGTTGAAAAAAGACGTTTTCTCTCTGGTGTCGAGTTACGGTATGCTGGAAAAAAAAAGTGCTTCGAAAGGCACTTTGAAACTTCTGCATCCGCACAACATATAGTGCGTTGCATAAAAATGCTCAAGTTCAAATTTCTCTGATCAAGTTTTTGATTTAAAGGTGTAAATAATAATGTAGGTAAATTGGAAGTTATTTAATAAGAAAACTAATCACCCTGATTTAGTATAAATTATATAGAAAGATATTGAATAAAAAAAAATGGCTCACGGCGTAGATGTACACGAAAAGTGTGCTACAAGTTTTCGCTGAGAGGGAACAGTTAAGTCAGATTAACTGTTTTATTTTGGTTAAGGCTCGAATAGAGCAATTTGAAAATGACCGAAAAATTTGGTTTATTTAAATAAAAAAGAATAGCAAAAGTGAGAAAATCTCAAAAGCTTGTATTGCACTTTGAAAGTGTAAATCCAATAAGGGAGGTTAAGTCTTATCTCGCAGCTATGTACTATTTAATAAGTAGAATAAAAAAAAGTATTGAAAATAGAAAGCAGTTTTATCATTGAGGTTTGATTCATATTTCACTACTGACTTATTTTTCGTGTACTAATTTCCCATTGCAAACAAAAAAATAAAACTTTCAAATATGTTTACTAACTATACTTTAAACCAGAGATCTGGAGCGCAGCGTGGAGCAGGAACGAGGAGCAGGAGCGTGGATTTTTCATCTGTAGTTTTTTTTCGGACGAATCAAAGGCGGAAGAAATAAAACATACATTTTTTACAACTAAATAATAGTAATCCATACTAATATTATAAAGCTGTAGAGTTTGTTTGTTTGAACGCGCTAATCTCAGGAACTACTGGTCCGATTTGAAAAATTCTTTCGGTGTTAGATAGCCCATTTATCGAGGAAGGCTATAGGCTATATATCATCACGCTAAGACCAATTGGAGCGGAGTTCCGAAAATTGCACAAAAGAGTCCTGTTCTATCGGAAGAAATTGTCGCATCCTTTCGAGCTTGATACCATAGAAAAGCCCGTCAAAAGCTATCCTAGAAAGAGTTTTGTACTTCGTGCTAAAATTAGAAGCCTCTAAATTATCTAGAAAAGAAGTTAAAAGCGTTTTTCTCTGAAGTTTGAAATTATTTTTAACCGACTTCACAAAGGAAGGAGGTTATACATTCATATTGTATGTATGTCGTTTTTTTTTGTTTGTTTGTTTGTCCACTCATAACTTCTCACTGGATGAACCGATTTTCATGATCTTTTTTTTAATCAATCGAGGGTGGTTTCCCATAGGTCCCGTACTTTCGTTTGACCATATTCGATAATTAAAAAAAATGTTACGGGCGGAAATGTAGTACTTTTTTTGTTTTTTCATTCATAACTTTTGACTAAATGAACCGATTTCGATGTTTTTGTCTTTAATCCATAGAAGGTCGTCTAACTCAAATATCGCAAATCAATTTCACTACATTTGTTTTTTAGAAAAAACGTTACAGGTGAAAAATAAAGTTTTTTATATTTTAATTGGAAAGGCTTGGCTTGATTTTTCTTTGTTGGGAAAACTATAGACAAACATAAAAGTCATTGTTCAAAAAAGTGTTTGTTGCAATTGGGATATAATATTAAAAGCAATTACAGCAAGAGTTTGACTGAAGGCTTCTCTGAGGCAAAAATTAATCCAAGCAGTTTGTTTTGCTAAATTTGACTTCAAAACGGAATATATCATACAAATGATTAGTTTTTGGTGCCATTCATTCAAAGAAGGTTTGCATTTTGACATAGATTTTTTACAAATAGAGTAGTTACATAAAAAATGCATTTACACTAAAAAGAATAAAATAAAATAATTTTTATATAAAAATAGAACCGACTTCAAATTATAAATTGCTCTAAAAAGTGAAAAAAAAATTAATTCTTTAAACAACATCGATGTGACTTTTAAACATAGTTTTAGAAGTCGGTGGAAAATTATGAGTCTAAGTACCATTACACCATTTGTTACTTCATATTGGACTGTTGCTAATTCTGCAAAAAAATATATATTTAATTGATTCATGATTACAAAAGATTTTATCTATCCTAATTTTGCACCGACTTCTAAAACTATGTTTAAAAGTCACATCGATGTTGTTTAAAGAATTAAATTTATTTTTCACTTTTTAGAGCAATTTATAATTTGAAGTCGGTTCTATTTTTTTATAAAAATTATTTTTTTTCACGGTAATTAACTTTAATTTTATTTCACCCTGATGATGACCGTTTTATTTTATTTGCATTGTTGCATCGTTTCAACAATTGTTACAGTTGCCGTGTGAACAAACAAATCAATGCAGTTGCCATTGTTAAACAAATCAAATATAATAATAACCAACTTTTCTAGCATTTTGATGAGGCATCGCTGTATTTGCAATATGCGTTCAATTAATGTACCCGAATTTAATCCTTCTTTATATTTTTAAAACAATAGGATAGTTGTTTGCTTTTGCAATTAGATTGTTGTTAGGTTAGTTGTATTTTTGTGTGCTTTTTTAAGTACAGTACATTGTTCTTAGGTATTTACAGTTTGTGTAGTTTGTTATTATTCTTTATTTTTAGAAAACGACTGTAGTGTACAGTTGCGTCTCTAAATGCTGTGCTTTCCCGTCAGAGTTGACAAAATATTTATCGCCCAGAAATTGGCGCCCAAAAGTGGGCGTTTGATCGCTCACTTTAAAACAAAATGTTTTATAGCGCCATAATGTTCCGGTTTTTAAGCCATCGTTGCCTAAACTCCATTTAATTTTGTGTAGGACTTCTGCCGCCCAAAAGTGCGCCTTTTAAAATATTAGCCCTTTTAATCAGGCCATCAGTTCTCACACATACATATCAAAATTTCCAAGCGAATGAAGTCGCGTTAACAGCTAGTATAAATAAAATTAATAAATTAAATAAATGAACAGTATATGAATTTAAATAATATAAAGAGATATAAACATTTAGATATCTGAGTGGAAAAACTCAAAATAGTTGCGGAGACTGTTGTACTTCGCGATACTTTGATACTTTTAAAAAATATTACAGAAGCTTGAAATGATTGTGTGATTTAGATTTGAATGATTAATTCTTAAATATTTTTTAGTGTCTGTTCCATAAATGAACTTCATTATTTTCCATCAGGTCAAATGTTTTTCAAATTTCAAAATTTGCAAAAAAAAAGATAAATTGTGACTGAAAAAAGCCGTAAAATATAAATACAAAGAAAATACCAGACGAAATTGATTTAGGCGTGATGAATAAAGAAATTTATTTTGAACACTGTGCGGGCAATATTTTGTGAATACAAAATTTTTTTTATTTCCGAAGAAAGTAAGTAAAGATAAAAGCTTTTTTAAATTTCTTTTTTCATAGACTTGTGTGCTCAAAGACTTCTGAGAGCACCTCAAGATCTATCTTCTAGTTTTAGGCCGCCTTGAGGTCATTCTCTAGAGCACCTGGTTCAGGCATCGGGCGCACGCGACGTTAGGATATTCTATGCCTTTGAAATTCAGGGTGACGTTCGCTTAAAAACCAAGCCTCCATGGAGAGAACGTTTTATGGTTATATTTCCTAAGCGTGGTTCCTTTTTTTCGCCAGCGCCGCAGCCTCACAAGCAACTTTTTGTTTTTTAAAGGTCTTCTACTCAGACACTCATGCTTTGCTTCTCATTGTAATGCTTTTGTCGCCTCGAGTGACACTGCTGGGCATTGCATTTTTATTTGTAAAAATCATTCAAAGTAAATACACGTTATTCACAAGGCACTCAGAGAATAGTTCATAAGTTTTTTTTGTTTAAGCTTTTGTCTTTGCCGACAGATTAATTGTTTTGCTATTGAAAAGTAAGCAATTCGAAAAGGTAATCATTGTTGTTGCAAATGGAGTATAAAATTTAAGCAATAGGCCTCATACCCACCAATGACATCATGGATCTGGTAATTCGCTTCTACCAATCACAAAGCGAGTAAAACTCAGAAGTTCGAAAAAGAAAACCTTTTCCTTTATAACAGAAAGAAACTCACGTTTAATACTACATTATATTTCTGTATGAGTAGAACTGCTATTAAAATGAAATATGTTATCAGAATATACTAGTCAACAAAGAGCGGTTCTTGAAGATGGCTTGATATAACACATTTTCGTGATCAACTTCAAAGCCACATAATCTTGTATCTAGCTCCACTATTGACGAATTGTTTCTGAAAGCAGATGCAAACTCTTTTCCGGCTTCCTACAAGAAAAAATAATAATAATGAATATTTAAAAACGTGTACAACAGGCAGAGAAAAAAATATCTTCGAAATAATATTCGCACAATATTATTACACTTTTTGGAATGTATCCTTTTACGTGTAAAAAAAAGGGATTATTACCTACTATAATTAGTTCCAAAGTAATCATTTCAGAATATATTTCTATTTAATTGTATTGATAAGCTTTTAACCTCTATTGTGGTATATATTTTGTTTTCTTGTCAATGTTTCTCTTTGCAAAAACCGATTTTTTTCATTAAAACTTTCCAAGGTCGGGGAAATTTAGCAACATTTGTACTAGCTTTGACAGTCTGTAACGTGATGACTTCCTTCGTGACAACAAAATAGTTCAACCCCAAGCTATCGCCTTTGTTAAGCATCCTAATATGCAATAATCTTTGCGACATTTTAATTCTAAACAAGAAGCTTTATTTAGGGAACCAACTAATTGAGGAGCTTATGAAATTT
This sequence comes from Octonoba sinensis, assembly GCA_038502835.1. Classification (NCBI taxonomy): domain Eukaryota; kingdom Metazoa; phylum Arthropoda; class Arachnida; order Araneae; family Uloboridae; genus Octonoba; species Octonoba sinensis. The sequence goes on from CM076604.1 coordinate 73,107,761, forward strand.
TGTTAACTATACTAATAACGTGCTGAAACTGTTTGAGTCAAAGAGGCAGTTAAGCTCCTACTTGAGGATATACTAGAATAGAAATTGCAAAATAAGAAATACGGCTCATTATCCGCGTCTTTTGAGAGGATAAACTAAAAGTAAGTAATTATTTTGAGCGAACAGACTTATTTGACATTTTGCTTCCGGGAACCACGAGTCTGTGTGAACCACGAGAAAAAAAGCGTCGTAGAAAATTTATATCAATGATTCAGACGTGTTTCTCGATTGATCTTTGACAATTTTAATTAATAAGAACAGAAGATTTTGCTAATTCAAATGTAAAATACAAATGTCATTAGTAATGATTAAACTTTGTGCAAAGTAATAGAAATAAAATTTCACGTTAAATTAAAGCACAAATGAGCATTAAAACGCAGACATATGTTTCGGGATCGCTTGGATGTTTTGCATCTAGAAGCTCCCTGTCGCAATGAAAAAGGGATTCCAAGCGATCCCGAAACATATGTCTGCGTTTTAATGCTCATTTGTGCTTTAATTTAACGTGAAATTTTATTTCTATAACAAATGTCATTGTTCTCTATTAGAAATATTTTTAGATAAATTGTTAGTACACTAGATAATTTAGTTGTCTTGTCAGATTTGCCCAAAATGGCTATTTATTCAAGTTTTAAACAACTATTTACTCAACTTATTTACGACGTAAAAATGCAGCTATAATAATAAGACTGGATCCAAAAGTCTGCTGGCAGAATGTCGGATAGGTATGCCTCTCCTATATAGAGATTCTAACCGAAAAAGAGCTTTAAGTTGCCGCCAACAACTAAAACTGGAAAAAAAAAAAAAAAAGGAACACCGTTTAAAAGGAGGAACACTTGATGACCATGAATTGGCTTCTGAGATGGTGTAACAGTACATTGGATAAATAACTTTATAGTCAAAAAAGACATTTCTGGAAAACGGTAAAGCAAAACAAGTAGATATACTGAACTTTATTTGCAGCAGTTTTAATTTGCTCATTGGGCAATGGACACATGTGAATTTTCTAGTTCTGAATGCACATATTTATATAACCATACAATTTTTTCTTCACTTTTTCAATTTTTTGACAAAGGGAACACATACAAGTCTAATAATAATAATAATAATAATAATAATAACAATAACAAAAATAAAGTCAAATACAAATTTAAAAATAAGTAAACACATAAATAAATAATAATTAAAAAAATTCAAAAAAAAAAAAAGCCGAATGCAAGCCTAAAAAAATAATCCAAGATTTTTAACAAAGTACCAATAAAGTTATAAATACATTTAATGAATGTGAACGCGAAACGGTTACATTTAATCGCAAAATGATGATTTTTAATCATGAATTCAGAGGTGTAAGTAAATGGCTTTCGATAAAGTTTATCTGAAACTACATTTCCAAGTATTTAAAACAAAATGTCTAATTCATTATTAAAAAGAAATAGAAAGACACCTCACCTCTCCTAGATAGTTTTCTTGAATTTTCAAGCATCTTAACGATGCGTTGTTTTTCAAAAGGTGCGCAAAAGATAGACCAGCTAATTTTCCTAACTTATTTTTTGAAACATCTATGTTCTTAACAGTGGCATTCTTCAGCAGTACTCTTGCCAAGAAGCTCCCACCTCTATTACCGATCAAGTTCAAAGACAGGTCTAGAGTCTGCAACATAGTGTTTACAGACAAAGCGGCGGCAATAGCTTCCACTCCTGCATCTGATATTTTGTTGTATTTCAATATTAAAGTCTTCAGGGGACAAGATGACAGTAAAAGCTTTCCGAGATATTCACAGCATTCATCATCGACGAAATTGAAGGAAAAATTGAGGCAGCTTAATTGCGAGAAATTAAGAAATAACTTGCAAATTATTTGTAGTTGGAAGTTAGTTGCGCAGCCATTAGACAGTCGGAATGTTTTAAGTTGCGACAAGTGGCTCATTCCTTTTATCAAGGAATTGAAGTCAGGTGCAGATATGCAAAATGACTCGAAGTCTAATGATTTGGTATCAAGTATAAAGTTCAGTTCTTGAAGATTAGGCATGAACTTAAACAGTACATCAAAATTTAGGTACACGGCTTCTTCAGCCTGGAAGATAAATTCGTCGAGAGCTTTGTCAAAGCTTTCTTCTAATAAATTTACTTTAAGTTGTTTCTTTGGGATTGTTTTCAGACTAACGATTTTGAAAAAACGTAAGTAATCTTTAAATTCATTCAGAAACTCTTTTAGTTCAGATACATCGTCTAAACCTGGATCGTAGTTCTGGACAAATTCTTCCACTGATCGTTCAATAAACATGTCTTTCCAATTATGAAGGTATCTCCAAACTTCGTGTTCAGACCATCGTTGTAAACATTTTCTTTTCCAATATACGCAGTCTTCAAGAAGGGGTAACACATATTTTAACGGTATTTCAAGAGGTAACAGTTTCAAAATCTTTTCTTTTTGTTCATCTGTTGCGTTTTTCATCAAGTCCTTTATTTCCGGACCTGAAATTTCATGAGTTATAAAAGAGCAAACTAAAATAAAAAATATATTCTTATTTAAAAATCAAAGCATTTTATATCATTTCATTAAAATATACCCTATTGTCAGACATCCAGTACAGTACATTAAGAAAAATGTACATCATTTGTTAAAGTTACTGATTTAATTACAACATATTTGTTCAATCACAAATAAGCAAAATGCATAAGTAAATTATCTTTACATATATCAAAATACATATTGAAAAAATGCAATGATAATAGCAAAAAAAAAAAAAAATTGATGTAACTTGTCGAAACTTAAAGGCAAAAGTTGGCCATTTACGCCCAAGTCTGCTTGTTCACACCCCAAGCCGATGGATTCCCTAGAGCAGGGGTCTCCAAACTACGGCCCGAGGGCCACATCCGGCCCGCGGACAGATTTTGTCCGGCCCGCGGAGAGCTAGCATACTTGAAAGAAAACTCCTTCTAGAGAACATATTTATTTTTTATAGCAAATTAAATTAAGTTTACTGAAGTAATCTATTTTTATGTTGAATAATTATGTTGTAGGGTAATCAATATGGCCCTAAGGCTGGAAAGTTTGGAGACCCCTGCCCTAGAGGAAAGGAAAAAAATCCTCAGAGTCCGTGTCATATGATTATGTGCCATGCTAAAGATCTCTTGAGTATCTATTTGGATCGGATACTTTCGGCTAAATTAAATTCGTAGTGCAATTTCCCATCATTAGAGCTCAGGTTGTCTCCCCTTAGGAATAGGAAGTAAAGTGGTCAGCAAAGAGGAAGTCCAAAATTTTGCAGAGGTAATAACATTCGCTGATAGCAGTGCCACATGAAGGAATAGTTGCTAAACCCTGTGGATTGCACTAAGTACCCAAATGGGGAGGACCCAATACCAGCCAAAAAAAAAAACTCAGGTAATCAGGCGTTTACTATGGTAAGAACCATTTCTAAAGTAAAACGAGAAAGATTCCAGTATTTAACTTAAGATATTTCACCACATAATACTAGTTCTAGAAACCCTACTTTAAAGTTATAATTTCAATTAATTAAGGGGAAAAAATCTCATGAATATTTTGTTTTTGAGGAATTTTTTTTCGCTTCTTTTAAATTAAAAAGATGTCAAAATTAAGGTTAATTTTTAAAACTGCAAGAGCGTTATTAGGACAAAATATTGCCATTTTTAACTAAGTAGTGTATTAAAAAGTTCCATAAAAATTTTTGCACTTCTTGCAAACATTGTTTCCTGACACTTAAGTTCAGCAAATCGCATTATTTATCAACGAAACAGCTTTGTTCAGAATTCTGTTTGACGACATCGGGGACATTTTTTAGTTGCGGCGGATTGATTTCATGCACTATATTTCAGTCACCTCGTATGAATTCCTTAGTGCAAGAAACATACACACAAATAAATAAACAAATAAATAAAATAAACAGAACATACCATCACTGAAGCAAAGGTACAGGCTGGAATGGAAAAAAAAAGGAACTGGGGTTGGTCCCTTAACAACTTTTTCAAAAAATGTTGAGTTGAAAATAGACTAAAATATACAATATGCCCTTGTTGTTGCGCGTGAATCATGTGCAGTTTAGCACCACAAAAAATATTTGTTTAAATTCGAGTAACAACCAATTCAAACTTGTGCTATTTCAGCTTGTTTGATGTTTTCAGTTCAGAGTTTGAAACCATTTGTTAGAGGTTGGATGTAATTCAACTTGTTTGCAGTTTTCTATTCCATGCTTGATGCGAGTAGTGTCGGTAGTCTTCAATATTAATTTTGACATCGTTGAAACAAACAAAATCATCAACTTTAGATTTCTCAGCTTAAAAATCATAACTCATTTCTGTTTTCGCAGAGATTTGTTATAAAGCCTTTGGAAAACCCTAATGAGAGCGATATGTATCTTAAAAGCAGTGGAAAGGTGTCGAGCACATAACTAAGGTTTCCATTATTTTTGAAATAATAGAAAAGAAATAAGATCTACAGGTAATCCTCAGATCCGAAAATCTGAAGAGACATCTAATTAATATCTGTTCTAACAAGTTAGCCGAAGTAACAGTATTATGCGTGTCTGGACATCAGATCATCCTCTAACTAAACATTTCCAGATCAAGTCATATTGCTTAAAACTCTTAGATCGGGTAATTACAAAAATGAGTTGTTACCATGGAAAAATTTAATGTCTTTAATTTCAATCTACACTCTCAGAAACGCATGCTCAAATCTTACAAAATTTTCGTCGTTTTTGACGAAATGGCTTCGTGAAAAATGCTCCGAGTAAACCTTTCGTCAAATTGACGAAATATGTATAGTAACTTTTTAAAGTCACGCGATCGCGTGAGGAAAGAATCGTTGTAAGAGGCGAAACTTTCTTGACGATTAAAGAATCCTCGAAAGTGAGTCTTATTTCAGAGAGTGTATTGACAAGTTAAATCAGCTTATTCGTTTGTGTACCTTCAACATTTTTTGCAGCTTCCACTATTATATCCACCAAATCGGGAACCGGCGATTTTCCCCAGTTCATATCTTCTGCCCGTATGTGACGCTCATTTAGGTTTAAAATGTCTTGAGGAAGAAGAACTCCTTTCGTTTTAATATACATATCGTCTGGGACATCTTCAGTGGAATGAACACTTTCAGAAGTTTCCGTAACGGTTTTCGATTCTGCTTCTTCAGTTTCAGTCGTTTCTTCTGTTTCGGTCGTTTCTTCAGTTTCGGTCGTTTCTTCCACAGTTTCGTCGTCAGCATCATCAACTGAACTATAAAAGGAGTAAAAAAAAAAAAAAAAAAAAAAAAAGAGGGAAAGAACCGCTGATATGAATAATAATAAAAAAAAACACAAAATCAATTGACAAGGTTAATTATAAAACCTGTAGGTCACTAATGAAACAAGTTAACTCCTCCTCACATATCCAGTAAATATTCTATATGCTGCATGCTTGATTTGAGATATCGTAGTCAACAGTGTTGTAGTTTTTTGTTTTTTATTCCCGGTTTTATAATTTGCTTGCATAAAGCACCTTATAGCAAAAACAAACGAAACTATACCGGGATTTTTGAGTCAATATAGGGCCCTTTGCTGTAAAGGATAAATAATGGTGCCTATTTTTGGGGGGGGGGGAGAAGAGAAACATTCATCATGCTGTTTGTCACAAGCCAGGCCTCTCTAGATGTAATACCAGCCGTCACAATCGTTATAAATGATGGAAGGCGAGCTATTTCCTCAATGTTGGGGGAACTTTGCCAGACCAATTTGGCGCATGTAATAAGTGTTGGTGCTCTTGGCACCTACAATTTCTTTAATGTGTTATTTAATTGGTATTTTGCGCAAAAAATTATGTTGTTCGTCGACGATTTCTATTTTGGGACAATGGCAAATAATGCGAAAATGACAAATCAAATAGAAGAATTTGTGGAACAGACTACGTATTCATAATTCCTAACAATAATATAAGCTTAATCTTATTTATATTCCCCGTGATTTTTAGTTTCGGTTTGGCAGTGAAAGCCAAGATTGCAGCTCTTGGCGGTATTGCGCTCATTTTTGACTGAAGTCACTCTAACAGAAAAGTACCAAAAGTGTTATGGTGATAAGAAGTGTATAAACAAATAGAAATAATAATAATAATAATGCTTTTCTGCACGAGAACTATTCTTCTGTTATCTACTCCATTGCTGAGGTATTTATCTGTTTAAGGGCGTCTTGCAAACTTTTTCCTAATTGTACTATTAATAAAAGTTTTTATGTATCAAAATATGTTCCACGCATTAAAATTTAATAAAACTGCCTTGTTAGAAAATTGTTTTGGTACTTATCGGTGAGATGCCCTTCCTCGACGAGGGTTTTCGAAATGTGGCCAATATGAACTTGACAATTACGAGTACTTTATGTTGTAGGATGGAAACGTGTTGCATTGTTTATTTGGGGATTTTGGCGAGCAAAAAAAGCAGCGAGTGCAACCAATAAGTACCATTGTTTTGCTTACATTTGCTTTAGAGATGTAAAACTCTCTATCTTTACACGGCAGGTCCTGTAACAAATAAGTACTCTCTAAAGTGTTTATATAACTTTTAAAAAAGAATGTAATGATATTAACACACATTTTAATATAATGTATTATTTTCATTCTCTGTAATGTAATAAAATGTTAAAACTTATTCCTGTTATTTGGCTTTCCTTCGAGAGCTAGAGGTAAATCTTGTCACATTAAAGTAGCGCCAAAGCGCGGTTTCAAAGTCAAAAAAATCCCACTGTTTGAATATAAATCATGATATGAATTGGCAAGGTTTCCTGCTAAATGATGATCGTCAAGTTCACACTGACGTTTAGTAATAATTGACACAAAATATTGAAAATTATGAGTATTTATACAAATATTATATTTAAAAGAATCTTGGATAACAGACATCGTAGGGTCCTTTTCGTTTTGTGATAAATTTTGTTCAAGCCTGAAGTGCCATTTAGCAGCGTTAGGCGATTTCTTTGGCGGTCGTTTAAAATCACCAACCAATTCTTGAATACGTAACAGTAGGCGACTTTATTGCTCAGCATTGGCGGGTGGGGCTAAACGGCACTTTTACCGATTTCTTTTCATGGTTAATCACTGAATTTCCAAACTCCTTTTAGCGAAAACCTTCATCATTTTCGCTGTACTAATTTTGCTAACCGTATCGCTTTAGCTTTATTATTAGAACAAATGCCCTTTTTTTTTAGATGACAAACTTTATTTGCACTGAAAACTAGAAACTGAACAATAATTTACGAAACAATATCTTGCGTAATTTGTTAGAAATAATATGTAAGATTTCGTACGTACGTTTCAGTTTCTTTTTCTTCATCAGACATAGTTAAACAATTTAAATAATCAGTACTGTTTAATTACTCAGTTAATGTAAATCTAATGTAAGACGTTTACAAATGGAAACAAAGCTAGTGGGAACACTCTTTTTTTTCCTCAAATATTCTGTGATGCCAAATTTCATTTTTAAATTAAAATGTTAGTAGAAGTAAGACACTTCTCAAGGCCGTATCAAAACCTCATTTGATACTTTTCGACTATTAAAACCATAGAGTAATAATAGTTTTCGAAGGAGTTTTACATTTTTAAAAAAAATTCTGCTACGCACCAAATCACGTGATAAGGAGACAAAAAATATTTGGGAAGACGAAGTTAAAATAAATATGTCATCAATCATCGTATAAAGACTACAAGATAAATGAAAGTAATAAAATTTAAAATTTTCTGTAGATTTAATGGTTCAAATTTGAGTAAATCCATAGATTAACTTTTTTGAAACATTTTAAAAACCGAAATGTCGATTATTTTCCCACGATATAAAACTCCTAGTTGCCAATTTAGAGTAGTATTTTCAAGACACACCCTATTTATCAGTTTGCTGAATCCTTAATTTAGGTATTTTCATGTGTGTTATGATTTGAAAACATTTTGCATCTTCCTATTCCTGAAAGTGAATGTAAAAGAGTATTCGAAGCTATTTTTGACATCTTTTTAATCACTTAGCTGTTAAATAGACCTAACATAGAACAAGCGGAGTTTTGGAACGTTTTCAAGTTTATCATCTGGGTAAATTGACCTTATAATTTACTACTTAGCTTAAATGAGCCATGATTTAAGGTCTGCGATATGTTGCTAGCGCTCTGTCAGCTTGGCTTCGCTTGAAGATGCTATTTAGTATGCTGCAGAAATAGATTCTAGTTCGAACTGTTACTCGAATATTATTTCTGCTAAAGGTATTCAGACTAAGAATAAGTTTCAACTATAGTATGAGCAAATATCTATATTGGAGCACTTCCCCTTTCCTTTAACGTCTATGTATTTCTTTCCTTTCGAAAGAAAATATAAGAACGAAAAAAATAACCTTTCTGCAAACATAATAAAATAGAAAATCGGCTTTGGGATGAAAATTACCTCTAGTAAAAACTTTCCCTCTGATAGCTTTAAAACAATAAAAATAGACTATTTCACTAAGCTTTCAGCAGTTTGGGAAATTTAATTACTTTTATAGAGAATATGTTATTTTGTTACTTGGATAAGAGTAATTGTTTAAGAATTGTCTAACTTTAAGTTGTCCTTGATAAATTTTAGATAAAACTGTTTACAAAAGAAAGCGTAATTGCCTGAAGCACTAAATGAAGATTTCTTCCACTTCCGGGGTATTATATAACACAGATCATTATTATTGATGTATGCTGATTGAGCGTTATTCGTGAACTTGTTGATAGTGAAATGTTTTTATAAAATAAAGAATTAGACTGGTCAACATTTTTGCACAATTTTCATTTATTTTTCTGTAGTTCTTTTGCTATTATTAAGTTTTAATGTGAAACACATTGAAATGGAATTGTTAGTGTTTCATATTAACCTTTCATGTTTTACTTGTAGTACTTATTCAATATACTCGTGTAAATGAATCAGCATCGTTGAGAAATTGTAACGATTTACCTCTAAATTTATGAGCAACGAGCGTCGTGATTACACAGCGATAAATATGCAAAATTTATGCTCCTCGCAATTTGTTATTCAAAGTAGCTTGCAGCGGATTTTCGAGCAAGTTCCTTAAGCGGATTGTAAGTGATCAGTTGAGGATACAGCGACAAAAAGAAATAGGATAGCAAAAACTTTTCTATTTTTATTTTTAATCCGAGAAAAGGTGTGAGCACAGTTGCAATCATTTCTTCGAAAAGCCGTTACATATTTATATGACTTTTCATTAAAATAGCTTTAGTTAATAACATTAATTAGTTCACACAAAATATTTTACTGAAATGCTAGTTATTGATGTCTTTTGATGATTGAATTTACCCAGAACATCCAAAAATTTCTATTTACAAAGGTAAACAAATAATATGAGTGTAAAGAAAAAGAAAACGAAAAAAAAAAAACCTGATTGTATTTTGACGGCACAGGAAATGAGTACTAAAATTATCAGCAGATACGTGTAAAAAGAATAAACAGTTGAGTTGAAAGATTACCATATAAATTGGCGGATTAGTATTTTACGTTATAATTTTTTCAATACTATCCGTAGTTGCTTTAGTTGTCTTTTGTGCTATGCTAAGGAGAAAGTAACACAAGACAAAAGAAAAATTACAGCCACATTTATAGTGCTAAGTACAAAGATAAAACAACGTAAAAAAGCACAAATTCCGAATAGCTATTTCGAAGCTACAGTGCCGCCTCTTCATCAGTGCAGTAAAGAAGAGCTCAATACACAACTAGAAAGCTGTGAGTGAACAGGCAAGAACCAGAAAGACAACCGGAATTTATACCAAATGTGTAGGATTAGAGAATTGACCAATCAGAGGCCAGAAAGACCGACTGACTTTCTGGTTCTTAACTCTTCACTCACAGTTTTCTAGTTGTATATTGAGAGCTTCTTTTCTGTGCTGATGATGAAGAGGTTACATTATAGCTTCGAAATAGCTATTGGCGATAATTTTGATTCTGAATTTGTGCTTTTTTACGTTGTTTCATCTTTGTACTAAACATTTTAGCACAAATCATTTTGATCATTTGTTTTATACATTATAGTACTGTTCCTATAATTGCTTAACAGGACCTTTGCCTGTGCTTCCCTAATTTGAAATCACGTTCTATGCCGTCGTACTAAGTACAAAAGTCGTATCTGCACTTTTTGCCGAAATGGAGGTATTTGCCACTAGGTGGGTTTACCTAAATGCAAAGTCATGTGGCTATATTTCAATGGAAATATTTTTAAAAAAATTCTGAAAAGTGATATCTGAGTCAAGTACATAGAGACACAAAACTTTTCTCGCCAATACCGCGTTTTGAGCTCAAATGCAGATACCACATTTAAAGCACTTAGAAGCAAAGTGGTGTAAGTGACAAAATTGAAAATTTGGAGACAACCAGTGAAAATGATAAAGAAAGCACTATTCTATACTGTGTCAAGAAAGGTTACTGATATCCTTAACAGGTGCTCCGCAACAACCTGATTTAGAAAGAAATAACATTAAAGGTCCCACAAGATCCAAAATTTGAACAACTTTTTCTCAGAATCGTTTCTTGGTCACTTACATCCCTTTGCTTCTCACTGCCTTATTTGTGCTTAGTATAGTAGTATGAAGCTATCCAAACTAAACCTTAACAGAGTAATCATAGACTAGAGGCTCAACTCTCAAGTCATTTTGTAGTGGTGGTTTTGTGTAATGGAGGCAATTCATTGCGTCACGTGATAACGGTGATCGCTGATTTGTTTACCAAATTTTTAATTGATTTCCACGTGGAGTTCACGAAGCAAAATTAACTGTCTTAAAATTAGACTATTTTCATAGCTTTTTCTGATTATAAACCAAGTAATTTACCTTTAATTTAATCATTATAAAAGAAATTTATTAATTATTACATAGTTATAGTGTTTTATTTAGTGTTAATTTTATATAACATAGAATTTTATTTAGTTCTAGTTTTTAATAACGTGGAATTTTAATTAGGCCTAGTTTTAATTAGATCGAAGTAAAACGATACTACATCGTTTTGTTTCACGATGCTTACATCGCTTACATCGCTATCACATGACCTATGACGCTGTATGAATTGCCTCCATTGCAATGTTATGAAATGTTTAAAGGAAGGTGAAAGGTTACTATAGTAATTGCAATAATGTATAATTATTTCAAACTGTCTTAGAAACTTACAATTACGTAATTTATATTAAATAAAATAATGGAATCAAAGAAGCACTTCTAATTTTCGTTAACAAATAATTCATTCGATTTGTAATCTCCCTTTTTAGGGCTCGTACGTTGAGAAATCGCTGATTTATTTCAACTGAATAGAATAATTTTTCCCGTGACATGATTTAACCACTGCTATTTCATGTAATGTATTTTTTTTCAACGCTACTGTGCCACATGAGTAGAAGAACAAAGTGCCAAAGTTGTCTTGGAAGATCAAAGAGTACATTTGTGATGCAAAGTGGTATCGATTTGACATTTACTTAGTAAAAAAAAGACCTTCAAAGCCAGGTGACATTTGATTACTTGTTTAGCAAAAAACTTATGGTTAGAATTCCTTGAGTGGTTTTTGTTCAGGAAGTGTTTGGCAGTATACAAAATAATTAGGATTGGCAAATTACTATAGGCTACACTAAAATGAAATTTTGTGTTATAAATAGGCTTGCCATACATCCCGGTTTGACCGGGACAGCCCTCGGTATTTTGTTCTTGTCCCGGTGTCCCGCCCAGTTTTATCAATGTCCCGGAAACGGCTGTAAGATGTAAAAAGTAATGAATTTATGTTTTCAAGAATCTTTTATGAAGACATTAGGAATCTTTAAGATGACAGAACATTAATGAGGGAGTCTACTGCAAGAGCATTGATTGTATGTAAAATAAACTTTATCGTTTTCTTTGATCTGACTTTTATGAAAAAGTCAAGCTTAACAAAGACATCTTGAAAAAAGTACATTCAAGTCAGAAATATGAGTGAGTTGAAAACAAAGAATAACATTGTTAACTTACTAATTGTTTTTTTAGTTTGACAAAAATGTTTTTTTGAAATGGTTTTTGTAGTTAGACAAAAAATTGCAATTTAAAAAAATAAGACTTAGTCATTAATTGTACAATTAAACAATTTTATGAAGTATTTTAAACTTTATTTTATTAACACTTCTTTCCAGATGGTAGACCAGAAAAAATTATCATTAAATAGGAAAAAAAGTAAATTATGTAGCAAAAATTCCTTTTTTGTTTTTAAACGGAAGGTGGGGTGAATTAAATAAAAGATGGGTAGACTAATAATTTAGGGTTCCAGATTCCCCACCCCCTGTTACTTGCGAGGCTTAAAAAAAAAGACTTGAAACTCACCACTTTGCTTTTTTTTTAAAACTTTCCCCAGACTCCCCGCCCCCCGGCTAGTGGGGGGTATTCCATACCCCCGGTAGGCCCATTCCATATTAATGTGTCCCGGTTTCACTTACCAAAAATATGGCAAACCTAGTTATAAATGCTCTTGTTCTACGCAGCGCGAAATTTCTAAATAGGTGTGGAGTTGCTGGAGTAACAAGTTTGATATTTTCTAATTTTTTTAATACCGGTGAAAACAGAACATCGGAAAATTTATATTTTCCACAACGATTTTTAACTTTTTTTTTAAATAATAATTATTTTCATATTCATTTCATGAAAATGAGAGACATTTTTAATGTCAATTACTTAATAACCTGCCTTATATCAGTATTTGTCCTGGTCATATTTACCAAATATATGTCTGATAAATACGATCACGTTTGGAAGAGTAGGAGTATTTCACAATTACCATGTTATATACTAACAAACGACTTCGTTGAAACCTTACTGAAAATATTTGGAAAACCTAGGATATAAAAAGAAATTACGATTACCCAAAAAAGAATAGAAGTAAAAGATATACATGTTTACGACAGATTCAATACAACTTTTAAAAAAAATTACACATTCAAGCTCTTAAAAATTAAACATTATTGTAGCACAGAAAGAGGCAAACATTATGCATTGGGAGAAGCGAAAAGAATAAATTCGAATTCTGGAATACTAAACAGCGCATTGGTTGCCAGTTGTACCTATATATACTTTTATAACTGTTTAGATGCATATAGTAACAAAACTAATTATTGTTATTTTATCATTTTTTCGAGCTTTTACTATAAAAGTAGCATACTACAGATGAAAATAAACTATTATTTTTGCTCGTTACGGTAAAGATACGCTGACCTTATTTGAGAATCCCAGTAAATCTTATTTAAGTCCTTATCTAAAGTTTGAAACCTTTGTTCAAATACATAATGCGAAAATAATGAAAACTTTCACGGGTTTCCACTTCAAATGCTACTGTTTGATTTCAAAACAAATAAAACTCACTGATGGGTATAGAATAAGTTATTCTTTCGACTGAGTAAGCATAGAGGGAGCAGGAAGACACCCCGTGAATAACTTTCGCAAACCACTTGTTTAAACTAAGAAAACGCTGTCAAAAAGGTTTGCTTCTTATCATTTAAAAGTGCAGCGAAAATTGAATTCTAATGCATTTACACAAGTTTTGCGGCTTGAAAATTTAATATTGCTTCAGTAGCTCAACATTTTATGCGTAACTGTTCCAAAATACAATTCCTTGATTTCTTTTACAAAAATTAGTTTAGGAACAAATAGTAAAAATCTTATGAGCATGCCTTACCTGTGTTTGTACACACATTTTCTTGACATTTGTTATGTTTTTAAATACTTTAAATGTAAAAATAATGACTAAAACTATTGCGGATTGGTGTTATAGATTTATTTTATAAGGACATAACTAATTTTTAAGGTGGTTTGCTGAATGCTCTTCAAACATACAATTTAATGAAAACAAATATTGGAAAAAGAATAATAAAATAAAATAAATAAATAAGTAAAAATTGCGAATAAAAAGTTGTTTCACTTTCGTGCTTGCACTGTTATATCAGAATTTTTGTTATTCGGATAAAAGAGCTTATTTCCAAGAGCCTCATGTTCTTGGCATGACTCCGAGTACAGCGACTTAGATTTGAAAAAGTGAGTTCTTATTTTTTAAGTACTGTGAAGGCCCTTATTTTCGCGAGCCTTTTTTTTTTCGCGATTTTCGCGAGCCCGTCGTAATCGCGAAAATTTAAGCTTCGTGAAATCCTTTTTTTTCAGCCTCAAATAATATTAAAAAAAATCAAAAATCAGAAATTTTTCACTTACCCAAAATTTTATGATTTATTGCACAGTTACAAGCTTTTTCTTGACAACTTTCTTTCTTGTAACTAATTTTTTAATAATATACAACTATTTCTCAAATATAAAACAATAAAATTAATAGGAGGCAGCTCATTCACTTACAACATTTATACCAGCTTCTTTGAAGCCATTCAAAATTATCTCATGTTTGGCTTCTATACCGTTAAATGGGGGAGGGGAGGGGGACAAAGTTTTCGGACAAAAGGAAGCTTCTTAAGATGTTTTATGCAAAAGATGTACTTTTGGGAAATTTTCAATTTTCTCAGCTTTACTTAGGTACTTTTGGAATTTTTTAACTTTCGGTTCTGTTCATATAAAATTCGCGAAATTTTTAGCTCGCGAAATCACCGATATATTCATTTTCGCGAAAATTACGGCCCGCGAAAATAAGGGACTTTACAGTAACTCTTTTCTCAAAAATGATTCGCTACATTTTTTCCCATATAAAAAGTAACACTCTGTTAAAGAATAAACAACACATGTGAAGCAAAAGTACGTTGTAGTTGGGAGCACTAAACCACTGTCTATGTTATTGAATCGAACTCGAATCTTCTTGACTAAACGTGAATGGTCTTCTACTGAGACAAGAGGACATCGAGTGGTCAAACGGAAGATTGAATTATATGGCTTTCCAACGCACCAGCTGAGGTTGCTTAAGTACTTCCGTGGCAAATTACTTCATATAACAGTTCAGAAGAGCGTTATTTAGCCAAACGCCCATTCTTTTTTCTTTTTTACTGAGTCC
The DNA here is from genome assembly GCA_038502835.1 of Octonoba sinensis. Lineage (NCBI taxonomy): Eukaryota > Metazoa > Arthropoda > Arachnida > Araneae > Uloboridae > Octonoba > Octonoba sinensis. The sequence goes on from CM076604.1 coordinate 73,122,778, forward strand.
GATTCAAATCCTACGAATTAATTATCTTGTATTCCTGCTCCGAAGAGACGATCAAACTATTCTAATTTATGAATCGTTTTGACGTTTCGCTCGGTAAGTAATTCCTTAATTTTGAAACAAATGCTATTGTTCTGGAGAAGCAATCGTTAAAAAAAGCCCCGTATTAATTTTGAACGTAAAGTTTCTCTATAAATTTTTAATTCAGTGTAGTAAAAATGAAATTGTATTTTCCCTTTTTAACCATAATTTTTTAATTAGTGTCGGTACTTGAAACTGAGAACAGCGCTTACTCATTTTTAAGTCAAAGTTACTTTAAAAAATAACCAGGTGTATTTTTTCACTTTCGAGCACACCATTTTTAAGTGCAAAATAGCATGGTTTCTACATTGAACCATCCTTTTTGTTTTAGATGTTGCTCGTTAAACCAGGGTTTTTGTTAAACCCGTGTTTTGGCAATAACTGAGTTCGACTGTATTGAAAAATAAAAATTTGAAAGTAGTATTATGAGATGGCGAAATGTCTATGTATCGGTCTATCTGTCTGCTTGACTTCCTCTCCCTTTAATAAGTTCTGAGGGTATTACTCGATTTTGGGGGGCGGGGGAATTTTTCAAAAGGTCTTGGGGGGGGGGGGGGAGAAAACGCGGATTTGTTTTGAACAAGTTTTCTTGGATAAAACTTTTGATGGTAGCGAACTTTTTGAACAGTAGCAAAATATTAAACAATAGTGCCTGTAAATATATTCTGGATACTTTTGAGCCAAATGAAAAAATGTAGGAATGGTTTGGAAATTCACATGTTTATTCCTAAATCTGCGTCAAACAGCTTTTTGACCCATCGTTTAAGTCTTTTCATAACCTGAAATGTACTAACAGTTAGTGTTCATTGCAAGTGCTAAACTTAAATGGATATTTTATGGTTATTTATGTCAGGTTTGAAGAGATAAGAATACCAAATAGAAAGCAACATCCAAGCTATAATTCAAGACAGAGAAGAATAATAGTTAATTGCAAATGTAAATTATTTATTACAAAACTGCACTTTTAATGTTATACTATTTACACATACAGATGGGAGCGATCTGCGACAGGAGAATTCTGTATTTTTTTATTTATATACTTTCTAATATGGCTGCGTATGGTCCAGAACCTTTGCAGACCTAGTGCATTCCCCAGAAACCGACATCCATTCTTTCAAGTAGCGAAACCATCGGCGGTTCCCATTACCACTTGAGAATTTCGGAGCTCAGTATCTCTCTAGATGACGGCACCTAAGCTCTAAGTAATACGAAAGTGCACTTGAAATTTAATTTAGCCGAGAGTATCCAAGCCAAACCAATACTCAAGGAATAGATACTCAATTGTGCATCTTGAAAATCCACCGACTTATGTCAGGTTTGATCCTGCTAACTTGCGCGTACGAGGTCAGTGCCTTACCACTACGACACCCTACCAGCATTATTTACGTACATACATATTAATGCGATCGAAATCAAGAAAAACTTATGAAATATATAATTCCAAATTTAAAATCAAATCAATTCTCGCAATGCTTTTACCATTTAAATTTCATACAATTTTATTTTTAACAAAAAGGAAAAAACATAGAAATCGCAAGTGCGGAGCAAATATCAAGTCCGCACAAAATCTTCTTTATTTAATTGCAAAACCAAATCATATTCATTTTCAAATTTTAAATCATTTAAAAAAATATTGAAATGCAAATATTTTCCAGGAATTTTACTTTATGAGTACTTTTATCTACAAAAGTAAAAGAAAACTTCCCTTTTAAGTACGCTACTCTAGAAATTACACTGTGTTTAAAATAACAAGAAAACGGAATAAAAACGATTTTATTTCAGTCCCTAAATGCGTTTAGATTTTTCTCTCTTCACTAAACCTTTTAGAAAGAGTTTCATTTCTTGTATTTCCGATCATATAAAGGGATTTTTTTTTACCTTTTTCTTAAGAAGGAGTACTAAAAATGTAAATCCTTTTAGCTGTTCATCAGACCTTTCTTCTTAAGCTTGAATGGCAGATTTTTACGAAAAAAAAAAGAAGCTTTAAAAGAAGATCTTACTTCTTCCGCTTTTGATAAAGAAATGTTTAGAATGTTTTTTCAAAACAGATTATTTTGAACAAGAACCATAGTTTTAAGGGGTAATATTTAGTATAGAAAAAGAAAAAGACATACTTGTTACGTCATCTAAGGAAAACATAAAGATTTTCGGCCCCGGTAATGTCAATATTTACTCTCAGTATAATCCTTTAATTGGAATAAAGAGCGCTACAGTTAAAGAAAAAATTCTCTCATATACTATCCTCTCAAAATGAAGATTTCTTTCAAATGTGGCTGCCTATGGTCACTACTCTTTGCAGACCTAGGGAAATCCCAGGAAATTGGAGTATATTCTTTCAAGTAGCACGACTTTCAGCGGATGGATGCCATTAGCACTTTGAGAATTTTGACTCTCAGTTTTCCCTAAATAGCGGCACCTGAGCTTTAAATGATGCGAAACTGCACTAGGAATTTAATTTAGCAGAGAGTATCCAAGCCCGACAGATACTCAGGGGATTTTTAACAAGCCGCATATTCACACGACGTGGGTGCTGACGATTTTCTGCATCTTGAAAATCCACTGAATTGGGCCGGGTTAGAACTTGGGCGTACGAGGCCAGTGCATTACCACTACGCCACCTTGTTCACCTGCAAAACCAAATTTGTCACAAAAATTATTTAAACATTTATTTAATTATTAATTTGAGTATTTAATACAGAAATCCCGGTTTATTAATTACTCATTATGGTTTCTGTGCTTCAAAATGATGAAAAATTTAAGAAGATATGTAATATTTCATTCTGTGTTTCAAATAAATAATCAAATAATTAAATAAAATTAAAATTCAAAAATACACAAATAAGTAAAGCATTCATTCCAGTTTTCGAAAATCTCGTTCGGATCCATCAAGAGGATTTATTTCAGTCATTTTTCACCTTTTTAAGTTTTACCTCGTGCAAGACTTTGAGCGTTCTTAAAGTGTTTCATACGATAAAAAATGTTTATGAGTTTCGCACAGCACAAATTTTAAAACAAAAATACCTTAGAAAAATGCCCCTGAAATGGCAAGGTGTGCGAACTTTTAAAAGATGCTATTCCAAATAAATTTTTATCGTTTGCGAAACGATTTTCGAAATTTTCAGAAAGGCATTCAAAAAAAAAAAAAAAATATATATATATATATATATATATATATATATATATATTCATTTTCATTTGAGATCTTAAAAGAGTTATATATATATACTTAAAATTATTATTTTAATTGAAAAGAAACTGAAAATATTACTAAGTTTATTTAAAATATGTTTTTCATTTTTTATGCATCTTACATGCTTTTTTATAAAAAACTTGCAAACTATATCTAGATGAACATTTATGAACGTAAAAAGGGAGGGAGAAAGTTATCTTTCTGATGAAATGATAAATTAAAAAATCTACTTTAGATTCACGAGTAGCAATAAATGGCTTTAAAATTTTTATTCCTAATTGGGCATCCAAGATTATAATTCTTAAAAAAAAAAAGATATTGATTGGCAGAATGAGAATATATACAATTTCCCCCAATCCCCAATTTATTCAATAGTTTCTTTATTCCTGCATCACTTGATAAAAATGTGCAATAATCTCTTAGTTCCATCAATGATAATTAGCTTCCCCAAATTCCCTGAATCTCATGTCGTTAGCACCCACGCAACCAATGTGGGAACAGAAATCATTAAAAAAAAAAAAAAAAGTCCCTAGAGTGGGTGTTCCGCACCTGGATAAAATCTCCAAGAAAAATGTGACGCGGATACCCAGAAAAGTCTTTTCCATTTCGCTTTCTTCCTTTTTCCAGCGGAATCCTTTCCTGAAATTCCTCCGTATTCCAAAAATAAAACCGAGTTCCGTCCCGTTACGAGGGCGGCGCCACCGCAGCACCCCTGGGCGCTCCGCTGACTGTAGCGATTCCCGTTTTCTGACCATACCGCATAGATGAAGATAGCCGCGGTATAACTGACTTCACTTCGCTTCTCTGGTTAGATTGGTTTTGGAGGGAATTTCGTCGCCAAATTCTTCCACTCGCTTATGGCATCGCTTCTCTCTCTTGTTTCAGTGACACTTCATGCTGGCGTGACGACTTTCATGGTTTATGGAATTGAATAAATCGGGGGAAAACTTTGAAAAAGTTGCGTAAAAGATGAAGACACGAAGCCATATGGATTTAAAAGTTTTATTTATGAATTATATAAGAGGTACGAACTTGATATTACGTTGTGAAAATTATTAAGAATCTTTATTTTTTATCAATACGCTTTAAATTCGGATTATAATAATAATGTTTGAATTGTCGGAATAATTTCAATTTAAGAAAAACTGATTCGATTGTTATTCATATATATATATAATCCATTTTAGAACGTTATACGTTTAACTGAAGAACTCTGTTAATCTGTTTTCTTATTAACCTTTTGTTCAAAAAGTAAGTCTTTAAAAATTTTATGTACTTCTTAAAAGAACTTATGCAAAGGAAGGAAAAAATTCCGCAAACTTTACATCTGTTATAAAAGTCGTATAACTTTTCAAGCGTTTGAAAATTCGGTTACGTTGAGTGAAATAGTATTACAGATTTAATTTGAAAATAGTTTTTGTAGGAAAGAATGAGAAGCTTAATACAGACTTGCATGTTAGCAGTTTTTTATCCACACATACATGTGTATGATATGTTCACTCGAAAAAAACTTAAAATATGATAACTTGATAACGTAAAATGAGTTTAAAAGCTTCAATAATTTTTGCTTTGAAGTCTTTCTCTAACGAAAGAAATTTGTAAAAAACAATCGTTAAAGAAGCAATAAAAGAATAATAAATAAATTTAAAAACTTCTCTTTTAAGGCAAATAATCTGACTGAAATATAAAGCATAATTATGCATAAATAATTGGGTATTTTAAGTAGCTCGCAGTGCAAAAACGCAAAATTGCAGTAGTGTAGAAAAATAAATATTTCTCAAAATTTCAAAAAATATTATTGCTTTTAATTCTTTCGGGTTCTTTAAGCTGAATGAAATTTATAAATGTTTAAACATTGCCAAGAATTGCCTACATAGTTCTTAAGAATCAAAGATATAAAAATATTTTCCTCTTGATTGTTAGGCGTTCCTGTCTTTTTATAATTATATAACAAATTGGAATGTTTAAAATTTAACTATAAGAATAAAAAAAATGCATCGATTCAATTATTTATATTCATGCAAAAAAGATCTACAAATATATTTGAAAATATAAAAAATGCTTTAACGATTATGAAACAATTTCTTAATTTTAACTGAAATTGTACAGCCTAAATTAAGTGACGGACAAAATAAGTAAATTTCCGAACTAAAACATTGTGCCTTAACTTTTACTGAAAAACTAAAGATAAACATATATTAAAAGGAAACGCACCCTTTCATATACATATATGCTTAATTATTTTTCAGAGTGGATAAAATTCTCTTCTAAATAAAATTGGAGTACACTAAAAACAGAATTATTTTCTATGATAATACCATTTCAGCACTATTTGCTACTAAAAGGCATGAAGCACCACTTTTTCCATTAGCATTTTAAAACAGACATATTTTTAGCGTTAACTGAAGATATAAAATTGCATTCGACGATTAAAGAAACATATATTAGGTACATGTGTAGAACATAAGGCGTCAATATTAAAATTTTGGAAACAGCAAATTTTGCATATTTTCCGCATAGACAGCTATTTTTTGAGCGGTTCATAGAAAAGTATTCTCATAAACCTCAGTACAGGACTAAGTATTTCCAGAAAACGTTTGTAGTAGCAAAGCATTGATAGATATTTAAGTACAATTGGAGGAAGCAAAGAAATATTGTAGCATAGCCTTTTTAAAAATATTTTTTCGTAATTTAATGAAAGAATTGCATTCGAAAACATGAAAACGTTTTGAATGAGGATCAAGTCGCATGAATGGTATTGCATAAAGGTTTATCATATTTACATATGATTTTTTTCACAGAAGCTTAATTCTGCATTTTGAAAACTTGACGTATGGAAAAAATTAGACAATTATATATACATATAAATATACTGTTCTGCGAAAACGTTTATTTAAAATGAAAGTGGATAAAAATTGTTTTGATTCTAAAGGTTCAACTTGATATGAATATAAACTATTTCAAAACTGCAACATTATTGAAAATGCTTACGAACCTTTATGCTGCCAGCTTTTTTCGCTTGGTTTAGTGAAATGACTTTTAATGATATGAGAAAATCAGAGCTTTCTGGCATTGAGAAGCAGATGACCATTCGTTATATATGAGCTTATACCCGCAACAGGTTGATTCTCTTGAACTAGACTTGCATTCGGTGAAGAAGATCAGACAAACTCCTCCTCCCATTCAATGTTCTAAACGTTCGTACTCCCCATGTCAGCCACCACTTGTGTCTCCTACAGCAATGTTAGATTTGGAATGTGTAAAACGCCACTGCAGCAGCAGCGAATCTCATGTTACTATGGAGATTACGAATCTACCTTTGTCCTGCGATCAGCGGGGTGAAAGAGATGACCACCATCATGACAGACCTCGCTTTGACGGTCCTAGAGTCTTCTATTGGTGGTCCTGGACATTGGGACTGACTGATCTACTAGAAGATCCCCCCAGGAAGGATGCCGCACACTGCTTCTTCCGTCCGATCATCAAGATCTTGGTTCTAGTAATTCTACACGCTTTTGCTGTCCACTATGTGATCCTTTTGGGATCCCCGAATAGAAGCGGGCACTTGTGGTTCACACTCGTAGTCTCGGTGGACGCAGTGACTACGGTTATACCAATGGATATTCTGCTCTTGAGAGTGCAGAGAGTGCGGAGACTTACATGCCAAATGCAAACATTGCACTTTGAAAAATCGGCCTCCGAAACTAAAAGTTATCGGTGGGAGACATTCGCTGTTGTCGCCACTGTGTTGTTTCTTGTCTTCTACGTTGTGGCCCTGTCCATCATCATACAATCTTGGGACATACATCACATGCTTGAAGCGCACTTACCATATGTGCAGCCAGTATGTATGTCCGAACTGTGTGCCTATAATGTTGTGCTTCTTGTATGGGGTACACACGTCATGCTGATCTGGGGAGTAAAAGCTTTTCTCGTGCTATTCTTCTGTTTTATATGCAGTAACTGTCAGTTCCAGTTCGAATGCCTCAACAAGAGTCTGATCATAATGAAAGGCAAAGCTGATATAGTCGAAACTGGCATAATTCATGATTTGGCTGTTGACCACAACACATTGTGTGAACTGGTCTTCGAAGCAGATCGGTTGTTCAACGCTTCTGTCTTCATCTGGTTTGCTTTTGTGCTTTTGGTGATCTGCGTGGAGGTCAACAGCTTCTTGAGACAAGAGAAAGGACTCATTTCCAGCGGCGGCACGGTCATCATGGTCTTGGATTTCCTGTACGCCATAGCCATAGTGATCCTGATCGTAATTGGTGGATGTCGAGTAGCTGAGGTGGCCCTGCAGACCATCCCCTACATCGTGAACTTCGCTCGCTCCAAGGATATGCCCAACCAGAGTGTCTACAATGAAGTGCAGCTTATAATAAATCGCGTAACTGTGTTTCCTGTGACATTCACGGTTGGAAGATTCTTCTACATAACACGGAGTATTCTCATAACTCTGGTGAGTGCGCTGTGCACTTATATCATCGTTCTTGTGCAAATGAGCCCACAAGTTATGGAAAGTCTAAACTCAGGATCTTAAAAATGGTACAACAATTTATCGCTTTAGGATTTTATTTTAAGAATTTATACCAAATGGATAATTTATTTTACATAATTTCGCAACTTAGGAGCTAAGATAAACGACTGTACAAAATATGTATTAGCTCTAATCTATCCCACTGTTAAATATAATGACAAAATCTTGTGCTCATATTAACTGTTAACATAGAATAAATATTTACGATGAGAGCCTCGAAGAAATCCTACTGTTAAATATAATGATGGAATTGTGCTCATATTGACTGTTAACATAGAATAAATATTTACGATGAGAGCAATATTTTGTTTTATTTTTCAAGCGTTGTATTTTATGAGCAATAAGTTATATTTTAGTTCTTTGATGGTGATTCGTCATTACCCGAAGACATGGATAATTTCAAAAGTAAGTAATTTTACTTTATTTTCATATTGTACTTTTTAGTACTTATTGTATCCATTTCCACAATATGTGCCAGCATAAAACAATTGAGAGAACATATTTATCCATTATATCAGTTCTGAATTATAACTTATCAAATATTAATGTTACATATTGCAACTAATGAGTTATATTTTAGATTTAAGATTTTCAAGTTTTTAAAAATATGTGTTAAATACTAGGGATGTAACGAATAGTGGTTTGGTCGAATAGCCGAATACCGAATATTCGGCCGTTTCTTCCAGGCCGAATACCGAATATTCGGCGGCCGAATATTAAAATTTCTAGAAGATCATTGAAATAAAAATAATTTGTCAAATTTAAAAGTATTCACAAAAGCCAATTCCATACATAAATTTATGATGTATGATTTAGTTCTGTTTGCTAAGATTCTAAAACTATCTTAAATTAATGTGTTTTCTGTATTATTTTGAATGCAATAAAACTGAGAATTTCACCTACAAGTGGAATAGAAATGACAAGTGTTAATGTAAGCATTATCATTATTTTACTAATTATTTAATTCAGATTAACCCAACGCACTCGAGCGGCGCCGATTAACTAATGATATTGTCTAATATTTATCAAAGTTTGCTACGACATATAAATGAATAAACTGGTGAGATTTTATTATTTGTAAAAGTTTGTTTGTTTATAAATGTTTTTAAAACACTTGTAAAGTGTTTGTCGAATTTGGCCGAAATGTTACTGGTTCGCGCAAGCGAAAAAGGCCTCGAATGTAAAAGGTCACAGAAATACTATTGCTCAGTGAACTTTTTAACTTGCTCAAAATAGTTTTATGAAGGTATTTTAAAAGTTATAAAAGAATATTTTTATTTTATGGAGTTCTTTTTCACATACCTATTTTAAAAAGATCTATTGAAATAAACTGAAATATACTTTTACTTTCTGAAACCCCAAGAACTTATGCTATCTTAATATTCATGATACATTCAAGGCTCATTCCTCTCTTACCAAATCTTCACAATAAATCAGTCTACCAAAACAAAGTCTGACTTTCACTTTGTTAATAATAACAAAATAAAAGTCTCAATCACAATTAACTATTGCCAGCATTTGGAAGCAAGCACCAAGTATAAAGTACAATATTACAAATTTAAAATCAATTTTTGTTCAGTCAAACCTAAAAACAATGTTTAAAAAAGTAGCTTTTACTAAGTTATTTTTATTTATTAAAACTCTATACCCTCAATGTGTTCTTTTGCAATAATTATAATACAGTTTTAAATGTTTAAATCTACTAATTTCTTTATTTTTTTACATTTCTACTGTAGCAGAACTATTCGGCCGAAAAGTCCATCAATTTTCGGCCAGGCCGAATTTCATCTTACCGAGTATTCGGCCAGGCCGAATATTCGGCTCGTGTCATGAATTGACTATTCGGCCAAAGGGCCGAATAGGCAGAATACCGAATAGTGGCCGAATATTTGTTGCATCCCTATTAAATACCATTTGTATTTTTCATGCAAATGCTCAAATTAAGCAAATTAGTGAATGACATTCAAGCAAAAGTTTAAAATACTGGGTTAAAACAGTAAAAAAAAAAGAAACATTAGACTAAGCGAAGGCGTTTTAAATAAAATTTTAAAAAGATAATTTTTTAACCAATATACCTGTTTTATTTATTTTGATAAATTTAATTATCTAAATGAATTACCGTAATTATCGGTATATAGCCCGCATCGTTGAATAGTCCGCAGGAAGGAAAACTCCTAAAAAATTTAAGTTCGGTGTATAACCCGCATCGTTGTATAACCAGAAAAAAAAAACATGGGATGCCCCAAGCTTGACCGTCGTACCCGTTGAGATAGGACGCGCTCTATCATCGCACCCCTTGTTAAGCGTGCAGATCCGGTTATCCGGTTCAATCTGCATCAAGTGTAATATTTTCGGAAAGCTCTTGCCGAGACCTATCCGGGAAGTCCTGGTTGGTTAAGTTATGAACAGGGGTTCGTAACTTGTGTTATTGTTAATTTCTGAATATTTCGATTCCAACTTTAACATTGCGTTTACAATTATTATACCATCGCCTCGCTTCTCAAGTCTGCAGATCCGGTAATCCGGTTCAATCCGCATCAAGTGTAATATTTTTGGAAAGCCCTTGCCGAAAATTAATGCTTTTTCGTCTTCAGAGCCACTTATCCCTTAATAACCTACATCATCCACTGCAGTTTGGCTTCGTACCTCGGCGCTCGACCGAGCACGCTCTTCTTCACTTCTACAATAACCTATTGCAAGGTATCAGCTCTGAATCCCTAATGGCGGCAGTGTCGGTTGACATTGTGTCGGCTTTCGACAATCTCCCTTGGGTAAAAATTCTACAGTATATGTCTTCGTGTAATTTCGACCCGGCTGTCTTGAACCTTTTTGCCAGTTTCTTATCCGAACGCACAGTTTATGCTCAAACCTCCTCCGGCTGCGTTTGGACATCACAGTGGAAGGGTTGCCCGCAGGGTTCCTGTAGTGGTCCGGAGCTATAGAACTTGGTGGCAGCATCGCTCCTTTCCATTGACTGGCCCGGTCACACTAAAATACAGGCCTTCGCGGACGACTTTCTTCTGCTAATTCATGGCCGCACGAACCAACTGCTTTAGGCTAATGGTCGCTTTTCTCTTTCTTTACTGGATGCTTGGTTGAGGGAGCACGACCTCGAGGCCTCGGGCAGCAAGTCAAGGGTATTGGTTTTCAAGGTACCGCGGGACCTGGTGCGACCACCATACTTACGCATCGGTGATTTATCAATTAAACGAAGCCCTACTTTAAAATATTTGGGCGTGGTATTTAACCAATTTTTGACTTGAGATGCACACATTGATTACATAAGGAATAAAGCAGTTTTCATTCAAAGTGGTCTCCAGCGTCTCGCGGGGGGTAACTGGGGCTTGAAAATAAGCCAACGGGTTCTCATCTATAAACAGGTCTTTGAGACGTCTCTCCTTTATGCGTCGGGACTGTGGGGACGCACTCTAACAGTCCGCCAGACTAAAAAGGTTCTCACTCTCCAACGCAGAGCACCGCTCTCAGTAACCGGGGCTTACGCAACGTGCCCCCACTCAGCACTATACATTCTGGCGGGAGTGCCCCCTATAGACCTGACGATAAGGGAGAAGATCTGGCTCACCCAGCTCTATGTAGAGAGGAGGACCATCGTTTTAGATGGGGTAACATTCGATCCCTCTTTGTATGAACGCGCGGCACCAAAATGGTTTCAGCGTTCGTGGGTGCAAATTTCTGACTATCCTTGCACTGTTGACCGTGACCCCCATCTTTATCATTTAATCGTTTTTATACCGACGAATCCAAAACGCCCGTCGGCGTGGCTTCGGCGGTGGTTCAGTACAAGGGACACCGTGCAGTGGGGGAGTGTGCAATGAGGCATGCTGTTGGTAATTCAATTTTTCAGGCGGAACGTTTTGCTATTAAGTCAGTGGCGAACCTGTCGCTCACAATTCCATCTTCTAACGTTCAAATTTTTTCAGACAGTCAGGCTGCTATCCTTTCTATCAAAGACCCACTTCAGCGCAGTCCTCTAGTAAATTTAGTACAAAGCATGCTAATTTCGAATCCTAGAATTTCAATTCACTGGGTCAAGGGTCATTCAGGGAATGTGGGAAATGACAAAGCTGACCAATTAGCTCGAACGGCAGCTGAGGATCCCACATTTTTACCCTACACGGCCCTTCCTCTTCCTAAATCCAATTTCATACAAAAAATTAGAGCCTAAACTAGAGAGGATTGGCAGTACCGCTGGAACAAGGCGGATACTGGTCGCCGGGTTTTTGAATTCTTTCCAATCGTTCCTTTTTCTCCAAGGGTCAGCCAACGTTTTGAAATAATCCTGGTTTCTGGCCATGCCCTTTCCCGAGCTATCTTCATCGCTTTGCTCTTTCTGATTCTCCTTATTGCTCCTGTGAAGCGATGGGTACGCCTGACCACTATGTTTTTCATTGCCCTTTAACCAGTAAGTATCATATTCGGGCTAGCAGCCAAATTTCACCCATTCAAGCTATTCGTAACGCGTTCCAGCATCCCCAGGCACGCTCCCTCCTTGCTTCTTTGTTTTTGTATTTATCAAGCGAGGGGTATCTATTTCAGGGAACTTAGTGTTTGTCTAAGTTTTGTTTTATCTTTCTTTGTTTTTGTATTTATCAAGCGAGGGGTATCTATTTCAGGGAACTTAGTGTTTGTCTAAGTTTTGTTTTATCTTTCTTTGTTTTTGTGTATATTTTTGAGTGTACCATTTCACATTGTTTTGACATTGTATGATTATTTTTGGTACTTTTTTATAGTGTTGCACGGTTTCTCATTGTTGTCTCATGTCATATAGCGCTTAATGCATACTCTTAAAGTTTTGCATTCTACTGTGATTTAGTGTTTTACAATAACCTGTATTTCTTATGTTTTTTTATTATTATTTTTTTAATGGTTTTCATAAATTTGCTGTTGATCGAGCTCTCCCGGAACCCCATTTGCTCCCGAGGGCTTGCGCTCGGGGGCATCTAAAAATACGATAGGCCAGAAAATGGCAGGTGCGGGGGGTTTCTGGGCGCACTGGGATGCCCCCCAGAAAACAATACATTCGCCTGTAGCGCTCGAGCCTCAATCTGCTTTGCACCATTGTTTCGAAAGCTACGATTTATATCTCTGCATTTTGTTTTGCAGGAAAAGATATTTCGATATTTTTAAACGGTAGTTGTCTTTTTAATATATTTTTTTTTTTTTAATTTCATGTATTGCCCGCAGGTAGTAAAAAAAGAAGTTTTTTCGTAGATAACCCGGGGGCTAACACAGATAATTACGGTACTTTCAGAGTTTTAACACTTATTTTTAGAAAAGATGATGGAACAAACAAACAATTCCAAGAAAATTTTAAATTATTTGAATGTTTTAATAATTAAATTTTTACATGAAGTGTCATATTACTTCTTTCACTTTGGAAGGAAAATAAAACAAAAAAATTTTTACTTTAACTTATTTAGAAAAGTGTCTTATTTCGTTTTTAGCTTACTTTACCATAAAAGTAAAATAATAATAATAATAAAGCATGGAAGAAGGCTTAAGTAATTAAATAAAGAATGAAAAATAAAAAATTTGAAAGTAGGGTTTTGAGATGGGGAAAAAGTGAGTCGGTCTGTCTGTCCCCCCTAGCAACTTTTGAACGAATTGTCCCATTTGAAAAATTCTTTTTGCATTTCATAGGTCTCGGCGAGGACATCTCATTTCCATATTTTACTTTTTGATTTGAACATTTTATGTTTAATTTTGAACAGTTCAAAAAATTTTAACATTAGCGCCTATGGGCAAAAATAAAGCAAATTATGTAAACTCTGGGCACAACCCAGAGCAAGCTTACTGAAAGAAGATTTCGGAGTAAAACTATTGATTTGAGCAACTTTTGTTCATTTTGGAACAGTTCAAAAAGAAAAAAAAAAGCGTCATTTTTCCATTATCTCGGCACAGGCCATAAGTTCGCCAATAATGATGCAGCCAACGCCAAACGGAATATCTCCGCTGGTAACCTTTTTCATGTGCTGTCGCCAAATGTCTGCTTGGCGAGATTTACGCCGTGATAATGGAACGGTACCAAATTAACATTAGCGCCTGCGGGAAATTTCAATCTTATATAAATCCTGATCTAAATAATGATTTCCTTGCAACAAACTTTATCGGAAAGATATTACGCTGTAAAACATGTACAGATTCGAAGTTTATCAAGAACTGAACGAGCCTATTTTCCTATGATTTTTTTTTTTTTTTTTGATCGGGATTTTTAAGGATATTTCTCAATGAATAAATGAATGAATGAATGAGTGAAAGAATGAATGAATGAATAGATGAAAGAGTAAAAGACTGAATGAATGAATAGCGATGAAAGAGTAAAAGAATGAATGAATGAATAAATGATAAAATAAATAAATGAGTGAATAAATGAATAAATACATGAATGCGTTAATGAATGAATGAATAAACGACTGACTGAATAAATGAAAGAATGAACGAGTGAGTGAATGAATATGTATTATCCGTTGAAAAGGGTATATTTGAAGTAATTAAGAACTATAGTTGAATGAGAAAGAGTGAGAAAGAGATAGCTAGATCATAAATTTGAATTTGGTGTATGCGGGAAAGTAGGCTCGTATAGTTCTAGACGGAACTTCTTGTTAAATAATGAAATTCCACCGTTTTGTATTTGCATATAGTCTAGTATTTGTGTAAGTCTAGTCAAAAATTTGCTAAAATTCTCTTATGTTAAAGTGTTCAAAGAGAGATTTAAATTCCTTTTAACTAAACAAAGAATCTAAAATAACCAAGATTATAAAGTCAATGCAAAATAAAAAGGTTAAAATCCCTACTAAAGCGCGAAAGAATTTCGTGTTTTTAAAAAAATCATAAATAACTTAAATATTAACCACAATGTTGAAACTAGTCTTAAATATGCATTGTATACATTATTGTTCCTTATCTGTATTATCCCCTGAGACCTAATTATTTCGAAGTGTTATCTTATTTTTAAAATGTTAGTTATAAGTTTAGTTTAGTTTGAATTTGCAAGGATTTCAGAAATTTTTTGAGTTAATTTCTTTCTGAAAGCACTTCAAGTTATTAAAAAGCGTAAAATTGAAGCTATGGAGTAATTTACTATTGTGCTATTTTTATTTATTGCATAAATACTTTAAAAATTCAGTTATTTTGAATAAATTTCATTGATTAAATGAATTATTTTCAGAATTTTAACAATTATTTTTAGAAGAAGTGATGGGGAAAAAAATTGAGTAAGTAGAAACAGTATAATAAATCAATAGGAGATTATTGCAAATATTTTGCTCCACATATTTCATTGACAAAACCATGTTGCATCTATATATATAAAATGAACTTTTGACGTTATGGCTGCGCGCTCTACAGCAAAATCTACGCAACGTACGATTACAAAAATTTGCACAAAATTCTATTATAGCCTGACGCTTTGCAAGACGAAGCCGTTTTTTTGAAATTCGACCTAATATTTTTAAATTTAATAATTAAACTGTTAATCTTCCAGTATTTTCTTCACTCTTTACGAGTTGTTCGAAGAATTGAAGTGAAATGGATTGGAAATTCCGCGGTTGAATGTAAACATCGCTTGAGCCATGAGGCTAGGGCGAGTGCCCTGCATGTAAAGAAAATCAGTGTTTTAACTGACCCATTTTTGAAAAGTATTTTGAGATTTGATCAATTATTTTAATGAAATTTATTTTTTAATGATGAATAGTACAATCCATTAAAAATTGCAGTTACCAAAGGTTTCCATCAGTAGCAAATAATGTTTACTGCATCCATGCAGTCCATGGGTGATTCTGATCCGAAATTCGGGTGAATAATGGTTTTCCGAAAAATTTTTAATGTATTAATATTAAGATTTCTTTTACAATTAATATCTGCTTTTCTTTCTACCTTCAGACAAGCAAAATAGTTACTACTTCTTTTAAAAGTTTCAATACAATTTTTTTCAGAAAAAAAAAAAGCTTTTGGAACTGACTTTTCATTTAATTACTTGAAGAATTATTTTTGAGCTTATATATATATGCATATGTACTGTTGTGTTGAGAGGGGAGGGGATTATTAACCTATATACTTTGTTTTAAATTGATGGTGCATACTTTTTTCCAACATTTTGTCTGAAGTTCCGATTTTTTTTTCTTAGAATCACCCACGGTTTACTGGAGAGGCGAAAAATTTCTTTTTGAGAGGTGATTTTCTTTCTTAGAATGGTTGTTGGGTCTATTTAAACTATATATCGATTTCAAATGTTATTATTCAATTAAGTGACTCGCCCAACCAGTTTAATTCAACTAGGCTAAAAAATTTAATATATTAACAGATTATCGAACTTATTAGTATCATAGTATCTATTCATAAAAATAATATTCATTAAATACAAAAAATAATTAGCAAACAACTTTCACTCAATTGATGAAGAATTTAATTTTCCTTTTGAACATGTTGACGGGGGCATTGCTTCAGTGATGAATTTATAGGGACGGAGGGTTGCAACCTCCCATGATACACACATTCAAAATAAAATAAGTACATTTTTTTTAATGAAGAATTTTAAAAATAGTTGAGGCATTATGTAAATTTGTAATGTTTGCTTAATGTTTTGTGATTACTTAAATATTCATTATTATTTCCAAATATACTCACTCACACTCACTTGAATAAATGTGCAGCGTTCACATAATTTTTAAGACTTCGCCTTTCATCATTTGTATTCAAAAAGTATAACTTTACAACAATTTCAAGAATTCATCATTTATCGTTATTCTAGCATATTATATGTGAAAAGTTTTCATATCTAAAGTAAAACCCGGATGTAACATCCCACCAATCTACGTTTTACCTGCATTTTACGTTTTTTTCATCAGGTCCCAGTTTTTCTGTATCCTAATTGATGTTAAAATATCCCGAATTCTAAGTTTGTTATATTTACCGAATTCCACGTGTTTTATGTTTTCCCTCGAAAATGAAAAAAGAAAAAAAGTGTTCTAAAAATTAGCCATATTTTTCCTTTTGTGCTTTTTTTAAAGCTTTATGCATATTGTTAAAACTTAATTATTACTCTCTCACAAAATAAATTACAATCAAGGATTGTTTTTGTTTTCAAGAGTTTTTAAAAAGGAGCTATTCGAGTTTATCAAGGTTGCGAGAAAGTTCGTTTGCTTCCAGAATTGAACTGGAGAAGTTCGTTCTTTTTGCCATTTTATAAACCAGCTTCTTTTTTTTTTTGCTTAGAATCACCCATGGTTTAGTGGAGAGGTGAAAAATTTGATTTTCTTTTTTAGAACGCTGCTGGGTCTACTTATACAATATATATTGATTTCAACTGTTATTATGCAATTAAGTGACTCGCCCAAACAGTTTAATTCAACTGGGCAAAAAATTTAAGCTGTTAACAGATTATTAAACTTATTAGTAACATAGTATCTATTCATAAAAATAATATTCATTAACTACAAAAAATAAGTACTACTCAACAACTTTCACTCAATCGATGAAGAATTTTATTTCCTTTTGAACATGTTGACGGGGCATTGCTTCAGTGACGAATTTATAGGGGCGGTTGGTTGCAACTTCCCATGATATACATGTTCAAAATAAAATAAGTATGTTGTTTTTAAATAAAGAATTTAAAAAATACTTCAGGCATTTTAATTATGTAAATTTGTAATGTTTGCTTAATATTTTGTGATTACTTAAATATTCATTATTATTTCTAAATATACTCACTCACTTAAATAAAGGTGTATCGTTAACATAATTTTTAAGAATTCGCTATTCATAATTCATTGTTATTCTATCATATTATATGTGAAAAGTTTTCATATCTACAGTGAAACCCCGATTTAACATCCCACCAATCTACGTTTTCCCGCATGTTACGTTTTTATTATCAGGTCCCAGTTTTTCTGTATCCTAATTGATGTTAAAATATCCCGGATTCTAAGTTTGTTATTTATCGAATTCCCCGTATTTTATGTTTTCCCTCGAAAATGAAAAAAGAAAAAAGTGTTCTAAAATTAGCCATATTTTTCCTTTTGTGCTTTTTTTTAAAAGCTTTAGGCATATTGCTAAAGGTTAATTATTACTCTCTCACAAAACAAATTATGATCAAGGATTGTTTTTGTTTTCGAGAATTTTCAAAAAGGGGCTATTCAAATTTATCAAGGCATGATAAAGTTTGTTTCCAGTATTGAACTAGAGAAGTTTGTTCTTTTTGCCATTTTATAAACCAACACTTTGAGTCTAAAAAATATTTTGTTAGCAGTCACTATTATGTGCTACACTGTACTCTTATTGGACAGAACAGCTTACTTATAGTGGACATTTTACAAATAGTGGAAAGCTATTTTCTTTCCCATAAGGGCTAGGGAAAACGCTTACTATGTATTTCAATCCTGAAGATGCAGCATTCACTTTGAACTCCATGACTAAAAAACAATCCACTGTTATGGATTATTTTCAAACTAAATGCTCGGATTCGTAATTAAATGCGTTAAAATGGTATGTAATTTTCTTTTCGAAAATATAGATATTATACTTTTTAAAAGAGTTCAAATCTGTCATTCATCATTTGTTACATAAAAGGATAATGTTAACGACAATTTCAAGAATTCATAATTTGTAACAATTAAATTAGAAAACTTTCACCACTGAATTAGCTGAGAGACACCACTAGAAAAACAAATACAACTTGAGTGTAGGAGAATCTTTTCAGAAAAAAAAAACGTATGTTTGAGTCAGAACATCACCCCGATTACCATTTTTGTGGCATTGAATGCTGTAAAAAAAGCAATATTCCACGTTCTGCTCATAACTAAGAATCCTATCCATCCCATTCACATTAGGAACTGTAGGTAGGATTCCGCGATAAGAATTGAATTTTCCTTGCATTTTTAGCGTATTAATTTAGCAACACATTCTTTTTCAGCTTTGAACCATAAAATTTCCCTTTTCAGCATTCACATGCACTTTCGAATTTGCTTTTGTCAAGATATGTCTCTTAAGCGATTTATATCAGAAATTGGCGTGATACTCCAAAAGCAAATTTGAAAAACAAGCTGGCAATTTCAAATTACATCAAATCTTGATCCTCACTGCACAGAAAAAGTGCATAATGCACAAAGAGCAATTTAAAATGTCTTACATTTTCAAGAATTACTCAAAATCTTAATCTCTGTAGCACAGAAAATGTGGGTGACACAAAAATCGATTTACAAATGAATATTCTACATTGTTAAGAACAACATAAAATTTTCATCTTTGCTGCACGGAAAATCTGTAACGACTGAAATCAATTTACAAATAAAAGTCACACATTTTCAAGAATTACACAGCGTGGAAGCACAACCAAGAAATCAGGGAAATTTATATTCTGGAAAATATTAGGGGATATTTAAAGTTTTCTAAAATATCAGGGAAAATTATAGTTTTCAATATCCAAACCGGCAAGTGTCTCGAGTTTCGTTTGCGGAATTTCCTTTCGTTGCGCATGTTCAGAATATGGGGCTATTCTATTATCAAACGGGGAGTGAAGAGTGTCTGTAGGAAAAATTTTAGTTTTAGAAGGTGGGCATATATAATGTGGTATCTTATAAGCAGGATATTCCATTATCCGCTACCAAACAAATGTCTATTTGTTCACTGTTCTTTATTCCATCAGTGGCATAGCTGAATGGGGGCGGTCCGCCCCGGTTGTCACCCATATAGGTGTGACACCCAGCCACGATGAAGAAAAAGAATGAACCTTTAAAAGCTCCACAGAATAAAAAATACTTAAAAATGAGAGAAAAAAATATCCAATTTAACTTCTATTTTGATCTGAGCAAAGTGTTTCCTTTACAAAATATATTCACAATGTTTTTTAACCGCTAATCATAACCATTGCCCTCAAGAAATACTTTAAATATTTGATGCAAATGGTGTTCTTCTTTTTCAATGCTGCAATTTAAAAAAAAAAAAAAAATTCATTATATTTCATTAAAACGCATATTTCAGTGCTTACATTTTTTTTTTTGGATGGGGAGAGCGTAATCTTTTCCATGGGGTGACACTATTACTACCCGCCCCGGGTGTTACCCATGCTAGCTACGCCATTGTTTTTTTTTTATACTTCATCAAATTGATTACATATATATAGTCCAGCATCTCTTTGCCACAGCTTTTGATTTTCTTGAGTAGGCTAAGGATGATCAGTAACTTAGATTTTTCAGACAATCTTTACTAAACTTTGTCTGATCAATTTATCAATTCCACATTTTCTGATCAATTTATCAATCTCCCCATATTACTTTAATTTGTGACAATTAAAATTTCATATTTTGAAATTTCATTTCTCCTATTTGATTTCAAAATGTATGTTTATGTATAAAGCTAATAATACACTTTATTTTTTACTTTTTGTATCACAATTTACTCTTTTGATTGGTTTAAATAAACCTTTATGAAATAATATTTATATTTTAAAATTCAGCCTCAGAAAGAATGTACTGCTATCTATCAGAGTAAAAAAAAGTTATGTAATAGATTTGATGATGTGATAAAGATAAATATGCCACAGGATATAAATATAGATCAATAAATATAGGTTATTAGTGATAGATTGAAATAATTTTATACCTAAGTCAAGGTAGGTATACATTTATGGAAAAAGACATAGGCTGAAATAAGTTTTTTATCAGCTCAAAACTGACTTAAAAGATCGCCTTCGGCATTTTGCTTGGGGGGGAAAAAAAAACAAGTTGCGCCGCAGGCGCCGCTATTTTAGCCCTTTGCACGGGCAACGCCGTTGCGGGTACCGCTAGTATGTTCATAAATTCTGTTTTCTCTCTTTTTTTAATAAGAAGAAATTCTCTAAAAGTCTATTAATATTACTTACCTAAAGCAGAAATAAATTTTAATCTTGGGAAAGATTATCTCCTCCTTATCCTATAACTGAGTATAATAAAGCCAGAGCAAGAAAAAGACAATAGAAATGTCAATTTATTCGTCGATTATAAAGTCATTTAAGTCAATAAAAAATCACACATCTTCTTTACCAGTCATTATTTTAAAAACAAAAGTACAACCCTTTTTTCAACCGATTGTATTCATAAAACTATGTTGGTTTTTAAATGTCCTTCAAATTTTATTGGAACTTAATAAAAACATGCTCGGTTTGTTACTTCTCAGAGAAAACTTCTAGTCTTGTTTTTTAAAGGCGTTTCTTTACTTTTGACAAATGAGAAAATAACGGTGTTGCTGAGACAAGTTGTTCAAACTTTATCGAGTTCTTTCGTAGAAGCTTTTTTATTTTTCTCCCATGTAATTAGCAAATACGGGGCAAGACAAACCATAAGCCCTGCGAAAAAGGCAGTTAGTTACCTCCTAACATGCTTTGCTCTAAAACGTAGGGTTCAGAGTATATTGCCCATGTGCAGTCGAATGGGAAAAAACAGAACACATTTCACCTGTAAAATCGCGAAGATAAAATCTGCATCTGGGGTGAATTAAATCTAACAAATGGGTGATACTTGACAAATCTTTGATCTCTAAACAGGATAGAAAAATCATGCTCTTATACAGTTGAGATTTATCGCCAAGGCCGTAACGAATGTAGGGTTTCAAAGGTTTAAACAATTACAGGTACAGTAAAACCCCTTTATACCGCGTCTCAGTATACCGCGGAATCGGGTATACCGCGGTGACTATCATGTACCTCTACGTTTAAACTACCCATAATCATTACCATTTAAAGGTGCTTCCTTATTTACTAAGCCTCGACCGATGCATCGGCCTCGCCGATTGTTCAACAAAGTTGCCATCGGCCATCGGCATCGGCGGCAGATGTTAACTTTAGAAAAACATCGGCCCATCGGCCGTAAAAAACATTTAAAAGCCTATGCAAGGCCGATGTTTTTCGCAGTGACAACTTTCCAGAAAACATTCTGTCTTTCACTTTCTTTTTTTCTCCATAGCTCAATTTCTATTTCCATACAATAACATGCAGCACATAAATTAAAAAAAAAAACACAAAAATAATGTCATTCTACAAAGTATTTGATAGAAAATTCGGAAAACTATTTTAAGCGATCGCTGCCCGAAAATCTTCATTATTAAAATAGTTCTCTTTGAGCAGAATGCTCGCGAAATAGAATATGTTTAAGTAAAAGTCATAGAGGCGTCTTATGAGTGCTATTTGTTTTTCGCACTAAGTTAGTTGCCTCATTTTTGTCCGTTTTTTTTAAAATAATGACTTAGTGCATTAGATGTCATTGTGCAATAATATTATACCATCTGCTTTTAGTTTGTCATGTTTCTTATTATTCCGAAATTGTAAACAATAAAAAGTCAACTCAATCAAAGTACGATAATAATTTTATTTTTTACCAGCGTAAACATTTTTTTCTTTGCGTTTTTTTTTTTCTTTGCTTCATCGATCCCACGTGTTACAGTTTTTCTGCAATTGTGCAGCAATCTCGTTGCATCTGCTTTTAGTGTGCGGTTGTTCTCATTATTTCATTTTTAGTTTACAACATTGATTAGTCAAAATAAGAAACACAAGATTGGTCAAAAATAAGAAGCACTTTCCAGTATAAATATTTATTGATTCTAAATTTTATGTGTCCAAGTTCGACTTGCAATTTTTAAAAATTGAATTCTCAAAATGCGAGTTCGCGCGACAGGATTTAATAACACCTTAATAAAAATGCTAAAATGTCTTTATTTTCAAAAATTGATCAATGCTTTTTTTTTTCAAAATACATATTAACATTTTTTATACGATAATTATTTTAATTTTTCCCCGTTTATACTTCGTTTTTTTTTAGCGCATTTTTTTTTTCTGGCTTCTTTGATGCCACGTGTTAGACAGTTGACAGTTTTTCTACTATTGTACAACAATCTCGTTGCATTTGCTTTCAGTTTAGAATATTTCTTGTACAACATAGAACATATTGATAAAAAATATGAATCAATTTTTCAGTATAAATGTTTATTGATCGAAATTTTATGTGTCCAAGTTCGATCTGCTATTCTCAAATATTTAATTCTTAAAAAACGAGTTCGCGCGACAGGGTGCAGTAATACCTTAATAAAAATGCTACAATTTCCTTAATTTCAAAAATTGTTAACGTATATAAATATATATATATATATATATTTTTTTTTTTTCAAAATGCATCTTAATTTTTATAAACGCTATACCCCCGCGTTTTAACGGGGTTTTACTGTATTCAATGTCAAATCAAATCCTGTACTTTTTTAATACAAACTATGTGTAATTTCGCCTTCTTTTCAACGAGTTTGAAAGCTGTAAGTTATGCACAGAAATATAAACTCCCTAATTTACCTTTAGCACTAGATTTACCAGACCAGTCATTTTGACTATTTCGAAGCTTCGAATTTGCATAATATGTTACCAATGATAGAGCAACTTTCAATTGTATTAGCTTTTCCTAATGCAGGGTAACTAGGACAAGTTAATATGAATGAAATATTTATTATAATTAGTAGTAATTTGGTGCAAAATGAAAGTTTAGAAAAAGTTGGAAACGGCCTGGTAAAATCTAGTGTTGATAATTTCCTGCAAAATGTTCAGCAATTTGTTTTTATAATTGTTCATCTGTCTCTCAGAATGACTCGTTTCATCCCCAAATGATTGAATCGCCAACATTTATGCATAACAAACATACTACAACAGGCAGTTAATAACTTGGCGAACTCAAAGATGCTTTGATCCACAACTAATATAAAATTGCATGGTTGTGATTTTACCCTATACGGCCTAAGTGAATTAACCCTATATAGACTATTTAAATAAGAAATATGAGACAGTTGCTATAGATTCAATCAAAAAACTGTTCATGTTTTGTTTTATTAACAAGTCAATCCTACAAAATTAATATACAAATGTTTCATTAACGATAATTTTATGTGTGGCTCATTTCCCTCAAATAAAAATTTAATGATGCAAAAATTTCTTTAAAAAAATGATTTTTGGTTCTTTAAAATTCATGAAAACGTAAATTATTTAAATAATAAGTTTTAGATATTTGCTATAGATTCAACAATAAAACTTTGTTTTATTGACTTGTTAAATATTACAAAATTAGTACGCAAATGTTTTACTTAACAACATTTTTATGTAGAACGTATTTTCCTTAAATGAAAAGTGATACAAAAGTTTCCTTAGGGACAAATGTTTTTTGGTTGTTTGAAATTCATTCAAACGTAAGCTGCAAACAAATCTCAAATGCTTTCGACTTTCATATTGTCTTCCCATATAATGCAAACTTATGTTCTTCAAAAACCCAACTTCTGCTTTAGAAAAGAATCTCGTTTCTCTACTTAATTTTATTTCGGATCTCGAAACTCCGATTCAAAAGACAGGATTTGTTGTTCAGCAAATACTTTTACCATTAAACGAGATCGTAAAATTTAAATCAGATCCGAGATTGATATTTTATTTATACTCACTGAGAAGCTCTTGAAAGGAAAGTCTAGAAAAAGAATGAAGTCTAAAGTAAACTGGGCTGCTTTCTCTAGCAGGGGCTTTTATTTCTTTAAAAATAATTTGATTGATTCATGTATCAGTATGATGAAAATTTATTTCGCTTATCCTCAGAAAAGAATAAACGAAGTTATATATATATTTTTTTAATATCCATGTAATATTTAAACTTTTCATGGTTTATAGCTACCAACAACTGAGCTCACGGGTTCTGAATGTCTTCAGATATGCTTACTTAATTTTACTAATTAATGAATTTATTTTATTTATTTATTATTATTATCATTTATTTACTTATTTATTTATTTATATATGATTTTTGATGATCCACGAAATATTTTTTAGTTAAAAATGTGTTTTTGAACCTGTTGATTCACAGTGTTATCAGTATATTTCTCACTATTACGAGTACTTGTGGTACTTATCGGTTATAGATAAAAGCAGAACTTTTCCGAATTGTCGCCAACACGAACTTATCATTTGTATGAACAATATGGCTTAAAATAAGCCGGTCTTTGTTTTTGCAATTTTTATATTTAACAACTGCAAAGTGATAAAAAAGATACAGATGAATAATTCATACAAACTCGATGAAATCATGTACGTATGTAATAAAGACAAATTTTAATTTCTAAAATAAAAAAAAAAACTTATATTCAGGAACAAATTGTCTGAAATTCCGTATGCACTGAAAAAGTTCATCGAAAAAGAAAAGAAGTACAGGAGCTGAGCTCACTTGAGTTTCTGCGTAAATTAAGCATGAATAACTTTCGTCAACATTTCGCGTTCGTCGTAATTTTGAAAAATTTCTTCATAACTAATTCAGAATTCCCTTTTTTACAAGGAAACATATTTATAAAAACAACAATTGATCAAATGTTTCTGTTAAAATAAATTTCAGTTAGTCCAAAACCGAGTCCATTTAACGTATTAAATAAAAATTTAGGATTCATATGTTTTCATTTTTTTTTTTAATTTTTACAAAATGAATTACAAAGTTAAACTAATATCTATGAATGAGTACTTTGCTGTAAAAAACTACTTAACTATGACTAATACGTTTATATTTAGAATGTATTGTTTTTTCCTCTATTCGTTCTACTTGTGTACAACGTAGCAATTTGTATTTCCTTGATGAATTAAATGACATATATTTTTTTAAAGTCAAGGTATTACATTAATTTTGTGTACTTTGAAGTATATTTAGTTACTTTTTTACGTGCTTTTGGTTACAGTATACAAATAAATGTTTGAAAAAGTAATTTTGCAAAATCCTGAGCTTTTGCACTCGGCAGAAGAAAAATACGCTTTTCATTATATGGGAAAAAATTTTTACATTAAAATGTTTTTGCTCAAATATCCCTATGGTTTAGTCATACCTATAATATTTTGTCACTGATATCTTTGGAATCCCTAAAACTGAGGCAATATAATCAGGTGACAATTTTTTAGTTGCGTAAGTTATTTAAATTTAGATTGCGATGATAGAAAATTAAAGTTAGCTTATTATTATTAATATTATTCTTTTTCGTTGACTCTGCTAACTGCGCTGCTTCTGTTCGCTGCCTAGAAAGGGTTCAACCGTGGTGAAAGTATCTTGAATAATCCTTACTTAGTGTGTATTTTACTGACTTTAAATTGCGCAAAAGGGAAAAGAACTGCCAAAATGACTTTTCCGTCATAATAGACAAATTTATGTGTAAAGAACACAATCGTGGTTTAGAATTGCACTTCAGAATGTTACTGCGCTAAATTTAACGTTGGAAGAGTCTTGGTTCTAGGTGAACTAAAGTTAGAAAACTACACAGACTAACAGGCATATATTTACTTTAACTACCAGAAAAGGAAGTAGACAAAACTAAAAAAAAAAAAAAGAAAAAAAAAAAGAAAAAAAAAAAAAAAAAAAAACACACACACACACACACATACAAAGAAAAAGAAGCATTGTTTCAATCCAAAAATCTCTAGAATCTTTCAGTTAATTCGATTTATATCTTTTTCTTTTTTTTGGTTGCAAACTCCAAATGTCAGTTCCAACTGCTCCTAAAGCCATATTTATAAAAATGTATTAAAATTTTACTTCTATTATTATGACTAAAGTATTTTCTTCAAAATTCCTTAACCATAGCAAACTTATGAATGCACGTAATATATATGCATACATATATATATATATATATATATAGTTCAATTATAATGTCGCATTATTTGAAGGACTAAGACTGTCTAATTTCATGAAACATCTATGTATGAAAATAATGAACGAGTGCTTATTTCTTCAAAAACCGTTTTTTAAGAATTTTTTCTTGTATGTTTTATTTTTATTGAGGTAATGCATCTTTCTCTACTATTTTATAGAGTGCTTATGTCATAGCTGAAGAGCCTTGAAAGCAAAATGTCTTAATAACGGCCTATATAACTTCATGGAATGCTTTCATTTTCCACTTTTACTGTTTGTTTATTTGAAAAGTTTTGAGAAGTGTACGTCATCTGTCAAATTTATTGGCTGTTTTCTTCTATACCATAACCTATTTATAAATGACCTACCGTTCAGAAAAATAGTTTTGGATTAAAAAGATGTTCCTGCCCCCAAATAATTTATCAATTTTACGGATTTTACGTTGATGTTCTAATAGTTGTTGTTGACGTTTTGACTTTTACAACTTTCGCACAAAATGCCTTTTTGAGCATTTGTCATATATAAGGAAGTATTGTTCAAGATGTAAACACACACACACACGTTTAATATATATATATATATATATATATTATGAGCTCGATACGTAATATGTAGCTCCTCTTCCCCCAATGTTGTGCCCCATTTCTGTTAAAAATTTTTTTCTCTGGTTTCTGTTCTATTTCATTTATTTATTTATTCATGATGAATTTTTAAATTTTATTCGTATCTACATAAAACTCTCTAATTCTTCGAAAATCACTAATTCGTTTGCGTGCGGTATAGGGTCTTACTTTTTCTTGAAATTCTTTTTTCTTTTTATTAGACTTTTCAAATTGTTGTCAAAAAGTTAAGAAAATGTTTTTTTAAGAATGTTTTTTAAAGTAACGGCGCTTTGTTTAACAAATTAGTGTGTGTAGGATTGTTTACTCTTTTTGAAATTTCGTTTTGGTGACTAACCTTTAATGTTAGTTTGGGTTTGATTTCACTATTATTGGTTGACTCAATTTATTAACTGGGTATTATCGGGGCGAAATCGGTATTCGGCTCATTTTTAAATCTCCGGCATCTTATCCAGACACTCTACCGTTTTATCAACATGGTCATTCGTCAGGATATTCTGAGATGAGTTACAGAATTGAAGTTCTCTCTGAAATGCAAACTTGATTTTTAAAATTTACTTAATCAACATATTTTGAAAATTTAAATAAGTTAAAAATATACAATTATTCGGAAGCTTTGGGATGTTTACCATTATGTATGGAGTTTGTAGGTAATAAAATTACTTATCTTTGTTTTTAAAAGTTAGTTAAGAAAAGTATAATTATGAAAATTGCCAAGTGCGAAAGAATTTAGTTTTATTATAATTAAAGTAAAAGCCTAACTGGTATAATTAAAGTAATCCTTAACTTCACCTTTTACGAATTCTCTTTTGAATTAGTGGCACATTGACAAATGTAAATACAATACATAAAAAAACTACTTTCTAAAGATAAGGCCTTTCAACAAATGATCTCGAACGAATGCTTTTATTCTTCAATTAGCAGTTTAAATAAGTTTCCTAAACAAGCTTTAGCAAAGAACAATTCAGGTGGAATTTCGAAATTTTCTGTGCGAGATTAGAAGAGGCAGGAAAAAGTTTTAAATTAAAAATTGCTTTCATTTGATCATTTTCGTCCTTATTTCATTACTCTTTTCTACCCTATAATGCAAGGTCCAAAGTGTCAGAGTAGGGAAACAAAACAGAAATTATAATCAGGTAAACATACAATTTCGTAACAGATGCAATTTTTGAAGCACGGACTTTACTATGTTTCACGTATTAGACTTCATTCTTAAGCACAATATTTTATTACACTTTCTTTCTACATTGATTTCAAGCGTTTATGATTATTTAAAAATTTTACACCGTATTAGCTAGAATGTTTGCTTGATTTAGTATATACTACTGAAATAATAAATAAATGTTATGCTAAGTACACTGTAATATTTTTTATATAACCGGCAGCAGTCTGTCCATCTAATTCACCGTTAAATTTACGGTTTGGAACATTTTTATATGTGTATTTGTGCTTTGCAGCTGGAAGCTCCATTTTTGCATTGAAAAAGGGATTCCAAGCAATCCTGAACATATGTCTGAATTTTAATGCTCATTTGTGCTTTCTTAACGTGGAAAAAAATTGTACACTAGTGGTTTCTAATATTTTTGGTTATACAGACATCGATAGTATATTTCGTTTATCAGATATCTGGTGATTAACAGCTATCTTGTATCTATATTGATTCCTTTGATATAGGTCTTCTCTTAACTTATCTAGTCATTATCCTACTTTCGCCAGTAATGTAATACGAGGTGTGGTTATTAAATAACGAGACTGAGGCTGCTACAGAAAAAGTGCGCATGCGCCAAACGTCAGGTACCGACAGGTGTTATCCTGAAGCCTTCTCTTTCGAATGCAATACACATCGCTTCTGTAAACGAATCAGTATAGCTGTAGCCTTTGTTTGTATTAGGAGTTGTTTTTCTGCTTCGCCGGAAAAATGTTAAGCATAGCAGTAAAGCAACGAATTGTTATGAAGTTTCACATGAAATTTGGAAAACTTGCAACTGAAACTGTTAATTTATGAAAAGAAGTGTATGGGGATGAATGTTCGTCGCGTACACGCTTTTTTGAGTGGTTCAAGCGTTTCCAAGATGGCAGGGAAGACGTTGAAGATGGTTCACGCCCTACCATGTCAAAAACTGATAAAAACATCGAAAAAAATCGGTAATCTCCTTCGAGCTGACCGTCGGCTAAGTATCCGTGCAATTGCTGAAACTGTACGAATTGATAAAGAATCCGTACGACAGATTTTACACAACAATTTTAACATGCAAAAGGTGTGTGCCAAAATGGTGCCTAAAGTTCTCTCATTTGAACAGCATGAAGCTCGCAAAAACGTTCGAACTGAGACTTTGAAAGCCATTGAAAACGACTCAAACGTATTGGAAAAGATAATAACATGTGACGAATCGTGGTTTTTTACTTATGATCCTGAAACGAAGCCCCAATTCATGCATCGGAAGAGCCCATCTTCACCGAGAGCCAAAAAAGCTCGAATGAGCAAATCTAAATTAAATGCAATGATGATTGATGTTTCGATATTCATGGGATTGTGTACCTTCTATGGGTTTCTGGAGGTCAACCGATTAATTAGGATTACTATCTTCAAGTTCTTGCTGACCTCCGTGAGAAAATAAGGAAAAAACGACCCTAATTGTGGAAGGACAAGTCATGGGTTCTCCACCAAGACAATGCGCCACCTCATTCCGGATCGTTAGTCAAGAGTTTTCTAGCCAAGTTCAGCATCCCAGTGTTGGACCATTCGCCTTATTTGCCAGATCTTGGGCCTTGCGACTATTACCTGTTCCCTAAAGTGAAAGCTGCATTAAAAAGAACAAGATTCGAGTCCGTTGAAGCTGTGAAGGAGAAAACGGCACGTGTTCTGAAGGACCTGACACAAAAAGACTTCCAGCACTGTTTCGAACAATGGAAGGTTCGCATGGAGCGATGTAGGGATGGAGGAGGGGTGTATATTGAAGGTGATAACTAGTAAAAATATATGAAATTAAAAGAAAATATTTTACAGTATCAGTCTCGTTATTTAATAGCCACACCTTGTAGATTGTATGATTCAGTAGTTTGCACTTCACTTTTGCATTGATAAAGGGAACATTGTCTTTCCCTTTTGTGTATGAATAGATATTCACTTTTCTATACTAAAGTCAGTAAAATCAGAGGGTTTTCAAAAAATATTTTTAGTTTATTAGCTTCCTACGTTTATCCTTAGATCGAATTTGATGTTGGAACGGGAAAGTGTGCTCGTTCAGTTCTGGACGAACTTCTTGTATTCTTTTCATAACGGAAAAATGTTTTCTAATGCATTCTTATTATTAATAAATAAGGTGTTTTCATTAATAGTTGTCATCGCTTTTTTTTTCTTTTAAGAATAAGAGAAGCTGATTCATTGTCATGTTCTAAAAGTTGTAGTTTCTTCGTGCTTACACAAAAATGTGAGATCAGTAATAATTTTTCAATGTATCATAGCTTTTGATTTCTGTGTCCTTTTTAATTTGCAGCAAAAAATCACAGAAAAGAAAATAGAAAAACCAAAGTTTAAATTCAATATTTTTTCAACTGAACTAAGTTTTTGACTCCTTGGTTTTTGTTTGGGTTTCTCAACGTATGAAAGAGAATTTTATATACGATTCACGAAAACAAATTATCTTTGGTAATGGATAATTTATCACGATTCGGCCCATATGAAACTTTTTGTCGAATATTTTTTGTTTAGAAAACATTATCAAGCATAAAAGTTCTGATTTTTCATTTATCAGGAGTTTAGCAGCAAATTACCTGTCAGATTCAGACAGAGAAACATATTAAATTTACCATCTAAAACCTAACTACTAAAATTTAAACGGTTGAATAATATTACAAGAGTTATGTGCCAATGTTTGTAGATGTAATAAATTTCAAAATATGTTGTGTTTGAAATCGGCGAAGCGTAACCTTTAAGTGGGTTTGCAGTTTTAGCATTCTGCGAGAAATAAAAGAGACAAACATAAACATATTGCATTACATATCACGTTAAAACATTTTATTTAACGTATGTAGAACAGTATCATATATTTTAAATGTTCAAAAAGTATATTTAGTAGCATTGTGCGTTCTAAAAATGGATTTGCATTTAATATCACAAGTTATTGTTCACGACAAATTAAATTTTACATAAACTGTTTCTTTCTTTCTTCTTTTCCTTCTTTTCTTTTTGTTACAATTTTGAGTGAAACAAAACAGTTGTTCGGAATCTTATTTGTTCGATAATGATAAGTAGTTTTAAAATTTCTGAAGATTTCTAGCATTTACAATGACCAACATAGGAAATGTAATACTTTCCGCATTTGGTAATACAAGGGTCATTTGAAAATTATTAAATTAGTGTTTATTTTGTCGTAAATAACTCTTCATAAGTCAATAATAATGTAATCCCTCTTCTTCCTAACAACGGAGTACCAATGCTTGGAAACTATAAGGGAAGTAAATACTCCATTTCTGTTCATCTCGTTTACCGGCGCAGAAAGGTCGACTAGAGATTAAAAACGGAGTCCTAGCATAGGCTGTTTCTAATCCATGTTTCATCATCTTGTCGATGTATTGCAGTTGAAAAAAAAAAAAAAATAAAAAAAAAAAAGAAAGAAAGAAAAGTTATCCCTGTAGTTAAAACGTCAACTACGAGTTTCAGTGAGATAGCAGTGTGTAGGTATGTTTGCCTCTCTTTAAAGTTTTTTCCATTCATTCTGAGAAATGATTTAAAGAAAAAAAAGTGCCCGATGAACTTACTTGACTGCTGAACTACTGAACCTTCAAAATTCAAAGAAGCTGTCCGGGGACGTTGCTACTCTTTTCTGACCAATTCTTTCTGCCTATGGTACTAAAGCCATTCGACAGGTGAAAGAAGATGGCGTATTAGATAAAAGTTTCCAAGCAGCTAAAATTCCGTCTTTGAGAAGAGGAAAGACTATACTGATGGCTTGAAAAGGTATATTTCCAACTAAATAAATAATATATGCGTATTTTTAAAAAAATAACACCAGCACAATATTGTATGAAGAGTACGAAAACGTGCAACTGAACAAGTAATGCAAATAATTTGCAGTCCAACTAGGTCACGTGATTATAGATCGAGATAAAGACGGAGACAACTGCAGCTGCACCAACAGTCCTTAATCTCTTTAGTTTAAGGCTTGGGTTTTAATCGATTGTCACGCTCCGTCTCGTTGTTTCAGGCCACCATGAAATCACATATCCTCTAGTGCACTTGCTTCAGAGACTGTAACGCTGTCCAGAGCATCCTCATATGTCGTTGAGATAGAGCGCGACTTTCTCTTAAAACCAAGCCTTTAATGTGCAAATAGAGCTCACGGATCGACAAATCTGAATGGAATGGAAGGCGCAGTGTTAGTCTAACGATCAACAACGCTTGCCATTTTGCGGAATGAGCAGAAAGATTTGGATGCTCCAAAATCTTGGAAAACAGTTTCATGACGGGCGAACGAACGCCAATTGTGCACGCGAAGACTACCCTTGAAGGGAAAATACCGACGTGAAAGATTACGAACGTATTGTGAAAGATTTGCTTGGACAATTGAATGGCGCATATGATGTCAATGGGTCTCGGCTCTGTTCCTGTGATTGTAGATTGATGATCCCTGACCGCCGAAAAACAAGGAAGATGGAGTCAATTTCGCCACTCCTGTTGAACACCAAATCACAGCAACATGGCATCATAGTTTAAAATAAAATTGCACAAGATTGCAGGTCACTCATGAAATGCATTAGAGGCAAATTAACATTACGTTGTTAAGGTACTGCAAACAGTTGTGCTCTTTTACCTTCAGCAGCTACAAAATGATGTTTTCTAGTTTTATATACAGCGCAAATTATTCATCAGCTATATCAGTTCATTCATCAGCTAGCAGTATGTCCGCTTGTTCTTGCTTCTTCTGTTCTCTCCCTTATTGAGCATACTTGCTCATATTGTTAAGGTACTGCAAACAGTTGTGCTCTTTTACCTTCAGTAGCTACAAAATGGTGTTTTCTAGTTTTATATACAGCGCTAATTATTCATCAGCTCATTCATCAGCTAGCAGTATGTCCGCTTGCTCTTGCTTCTTCTGTTCTCTCACTTATTGAGCATACCTGAGAAGTAACTGACAGTTTTTCCTATGCGCTACCACAGCCTCCATCGGAAGACAAAATGTTAAAGATGGATGCGAGCATGTCGGCTTCCCCATCTCAGAAAGGCTACACTCTCAGAGATAGAATCGGTACTTTTGCGGGATTTTCAATCGTCAAGAAAATTCCGTCATTTACAACGATACTTTCCTCGCGCGATCACGTGGCTTTAAAAAGTTACTACGCAAATTTGGGCAATTTGACGACAGTTTCGTGAGATTTGAACATGTGTTTCTGAGAGGGTATATGCAAGATAATTGACTTCTTACTTCAGAGAGTTCTGTCAACATCATCGTGAAGGGGTTCTACTTCTTCTTAATTTTCCTTCACGGTTTTATAACTGTATAGCTTCATCTGTATGCAAATAACATCAAATGCATATTTAATAAAGGTTTAATAATTATTTCCATCTACATTCCTGCCTTGTCTATTTCAACATTCTATCCATTCTTCCATGGTGTTGCATTTTCTCTGCCGAGCAGTGTTTTTCATTTTTCTTACAAAAACTAACACCGTAAAAATAGACAACATTTTATCGAATTTTCCCCTTAGAGATAAAGTATTAGTATATTCAACATGTGTAGGAAATATGCTTGCATTTCCATAGATTTTTTTTTAAATAACAAAAGCCTTACCAGTATGAAACCTTCGGAGCGAGTAATGGAGAGAAACAATTTATCTCAAAAAAGAGAAGAATTTTAAAATGATGGAGGGGTATTTGAGAAGTAAAAATTTGTATTCAGAAAACGTATGGCTGTGGGTGATTTGCTATGAAAGGATCCATGCATAATTTTGTAAACAGAAATTCCTCTGGAATAGTAAAAAATACCTTACAGGACTTACAGATTTGAGATAAAAAGAGTAGAATTTGCTAGAACTGAACTTAAAATGATAATTACATATATTTGGTATGTATATACTCATATGTATAAATGCGTCAAAACATTGTAATATTGATAATAATATTTTATAAAAAACCCCTATTTTTGAGAAAAAAATTGTCGTAAATACAAAAAGCCTTAAAAAAAGAAAAGTTATGTCTTGTACTTTCTCTTAACAATAATTATTTAAAAGTGGTAAATTAAAAAAAGAAAACATAGGTACATAATAGGTTTAAAATAAATTACGTGTTTTTCTTTGTTAAAAGAAAGAAAAAACCCATTGACACGTCTAAAATTGAATTTTTAGTTTTAACATTGAACACTAGGAATGAAAGATTAAATACAATGAATATTTGTTTTAAAATATAAAATGTTTTGTTACTTTCAAGGTTAAAATAGTTTAATTTTGCATCTTGTCTATCAGTGGTAATTTCTGGAATCTTTTTTTTTTAATGTCACGGAACAGAAAACAACGAAATGTTAGAATGTTAGAAGTTTTTTCTTCAAATTTTTACATAAACATTCTGTTAAATACAAGAGTTCACCCAGCGGTCAAAATTCGACCGCAATGCATTAAATTTTTCAAATTCAGCATCAAACGTTTAACTCCTGAAAAGAAAATATAAATGAAAAGTTTCATGCCATGATATTGCTACTGAATAAATTAGAAATACAAACACTCACTTTCAATTTAATAAAGAGTTCAATACGCTAATGCAAATCAACAAACTTGCGAAACATTGATACGAAGCAAACTAACACGTTACTGCACTTAGTATCTTACTTTGTATTATAGTAGACATTGTTAGCTTCAAATTGCATTTTATTTCGTTTGATAATATATTGGGCAAACTATCTGATTGACATTTCATATATATTTTTTGGAAACAGATTAACGGACACCTTAAGATTAATACTTCTTTTCTTTGACATTCATTTAATAGATTACATTTTTTTTCGTTCTTTATATTTCTTCTTCTTTGCATTATAAATAGCAAAAAATGCATTGAGTATTCTACAGATATTGTAGATTGAAGATGTAAGGAGTAGTATGAAAGTATGTTGAATAAAGACTTCTAAAAATAGGCTACGAATCTACGTCGAAAGTAGGAGAAAAGAAATAATAACTAAGAATAACTTTTTTTAATTGATAACACTTAAACTTATCAATAGATACTAAATTTAAAAAAAAAAAAAGGAAAATCGGTTGGCAAATAGAGGAGAAAATGGTACTTAACTGCTTATTAATGTATAGATCTTTAAACTTAAGTTTAAACTTTTAACTCAAAAGTACTTCAAGCATTTTTTTGTCAATAAATTTTCAATTTAAACTTTTTAAAAATGAAAATTAGTGTTCTAAACTATGAAATGACTGGAAATTTTCCTTGCTTTTGGTCATTTTCGCAAAGTCATATCATCTACCTGAAATTTTTTCCTTCTTTTGTAATTTCATCGTTACTGCTGCTAAATTCATTGAATTTATCATTAACTTATGTCTGATTATCTCTGCTTGTGACGCCTGTTGATTCATTTACATTGTTTTCTGATTTATGAATGATTCTTTAGTGTCCCAAATCTACCAAAGCGACTCATTTTAATTTACTAATGCCTTCAGAACATTATATGTGCCCTTTTGACTTTTATTTTTACGAAGGCACCTTCATTTCGAAACACGTATTGCAGACCATGATTCTTTCGTACAACTTTTTTTACAAACCCCAACCTCAAAAGGAGAAGATATTTTCAGCTGAGAATTTTGTTTCTAGCGATGGTATTGAGAGCAAAGGAAAGAGGAAATAAATTTGATAAGGGGAATTCCTGGATTTGAAATGCCTAATGCATGAAAAATATCATTTGAAACCGAATGAAGCTGAAAACCTTTGAGAATGTAGTATCAAACAAAACAAATGGAACAGCATAATATTTTACGTAATAAAAAGCACTATTGCTGTATAAAATAGTTTCAGTTATAGCGTTTCGTTTTGTTATTTTTTTCTTATTTATTCATTTATTTATTTGAGAAATTTCAGTATTAATCATATAAACACAAATATTTTTTCTGCATTTTGTGAGACATGTCATGTTTTTGGCTCAAAGTTCTCTAAGCTTTTTTTTTTTTTGTGATTGGAAACTTCTTAATAATTTGTGTGTACTTTGAAAAATGGCTCGTTTTGCCTACATCCTCACTCCAAAGTTTAATATCCATAGGTGGCATTCACCGTCTCTTCCCTGTTTTTTCTCTTAAATTTATTTTGAGTTTTTTAATTTTTTTTTTTTTTTTTTTTGAGTCGATTCTTTAACGTGGAAGGACCAGCAAATTATTTTTTCTCATCTTTTATAAACGGAAATAGAAAAAATACTAGAAGTATAAATTCCAAAAATATTAATAGAAATTTTTAAAAAGGTGGGGAGGTGAGGATTGTACACATAGTGAAATTTCTACGTAATAATTAATGTTTTAAAGGCTTGCAAGCGGCTCCTAATTTATATAAGGGTTTCGGATGCAACGAAACTACGAATTTTTGATTTATTCGTTTGTTCAAAGTTAATGCTTGGTAATTAGTGAAAATAATGCTGCTTAATTAATTGCGATGTAAAATTATTTTGGGAAATAATTTACTAATAATAACATTAAGTAAATTAAATTATGAAGAATGTAGTATTAGTTCGATATAATGCACCTCATTAAAATATGATGCGTTAAATGAAATTACGTATATGTATTTCATTGTATCATTATTTGTAATTTCAATTCAGAAAATTGAATTTACGTAAGCTTTTTACCGACACGAGGAAAATCGCTTTTCTAACTAAAATTTCTAAATAATTCAGAAATTGGATAATTAATAATACAAGCTCATTTTTGAAGGGACTTCAAAATAGTTGAACAATTACAATGAATAAAATTTTATTAAATAAGAATATTAAGAAATATATTTATCACAAATGTTCTGAATTTGGAATTAATTTATTACTGGACGAGAAACTATTTTCTATAAAAGAGGAATACGTGTTCGGGTTTTCTATTATGTTCCATTTGCATTAATAAGCACTTGATGCATAGTTTCGGAAGTGCAGGAAAATTTCAAAAAAATAACATTTCATCGAATTGGTAGGTATAATATTTAAACTGCATATACAATTTATTTCCTCGCTAAATCTTAAAGCTTTTGAAAATGAGAAGCATGACTTAATTAAAAAGATAAGTTTTGATTTTTGACACGTATTGCGAACTAAGAATAATGACATTTCATTTGTTCAGTCGAAAGTATCGACAGATCAATTTAATCCATGATTTCACAAGAAAAGGTAAAACATATTTGAATTGTAAAGTGAATTAATAATTTAGTAGACCTGAATTCTCAATATGATACCAATAGGCTACGTGTGCTTACCGAATATTTTCCCAATTCCGTTTTCCAATTCTTGTGATTTGATGAAATTCGCTTCCAGTACAAACAGTGAATGCAGAATATTTAAAATTCATGAAATTGAAAACATGCTAAAAAATTAATGTGGATCCTGTTTTGTTTTAACAAAATTATGTATTTTGTGTGTATTTGATTATATTCCTTTATGCAACACATGAATTAGTTTCATAAATTCCTGATTTTTTGGTGATGTTTTTTTTTTTTTTTTTTTAGCGAAACTGTTCCTATACAGCTTGTACGGTAGCATTGTAGCTTAGAGAATCATTTGCATTGCTTTATTGAATAAATGAAATCTCTTTTGTATATATATATATATATATATTAGGACCCAGTTTTAAATTAACCTGTAATTGCCAGACGTACTTGATCTAGACCCTGTATGTGAAAAAAGTTGTCTTGTTGCGCTGCTTGTCAACGATAAGTTGATAAACTTTTAGAAACTGGAAAAAAACCGACCAAATGTTACAGTGCAATTGTAAGAAATAAGGCAGTAATTTTTGTATTTCTTTAATGTTTCTAATTTTATGTGAAGCTTCGGTCGTTGAATGTACTGTAAAAAGTTCCCCGTAAATCCTCACATCTAATGATTCAGGCGGATTACTACACATAATTTTGCCTCGGAAGTTTTAATTTCCTGCTTTTACTTTTTTCAAAAACCATTCGAACTAAAGGAAGCATAACTGACGGATATATTACCCAATAAGGTAAAGACAGATTCATTACTTAATCTTAATTTGAGAGAAATTACTAATAATTCCCCAAAAAAGTATCTGAATTCGAACTTCAGGTGTTTTAAAAAAAGATATATTTTTTGTGGTATCAGAAAAGGTAAAATGTTTTTATCTGACACTTTTTTTAAAATTTGTAAATCTTCCTTTTGTTAAACAATATTTCCCACAGAATTATTTCCTAAAACTTCCTGCAATGAACAGAAAATGTGCATTCTTATCTAAAAATGCATTCAATTAAGTAAAACATGTTTGTTTTATATATTTATGCGTATTTTTTCATATATTTATTGCTTAAGAATGATTGTTTTGGTTTTTTAGTAAATTTTGGTCTTTTTTATTCTATCTGCTTCATTTTTAACTCCATTTCCGTAAATCAGTTTCGCTTACTGCACTAAAAAATTCCAGTTCTACAGTTCACCAAAAAAAGATGGTGAAATTTAGCTGTAAGCATCATTTGGTACAAAAATGAACCATTATAATGGTGTATTTTCACCGTGAATTGGAAACAAAGAACAATTATAATGGTTGAACTATATAATGGTACCAAATCTTGGTTGCAGCTAAATATCCTCAGTTTTTGGTGATAGGGAGAACTAGAATTTTTTAGTGTGCGTGATAGTGTAACAGCTGCTGAGACAATCTCATAAAGAAAAAACTTTATATGTACCAAAAAGGAGGGTGATATATTTAATTAGCTGTTGATTACCGAAAATGTAAAATGCTGACGTTATCCGGTGAATGTTGACAACGCCAAATACTGAATGTCCACTGCCATCGGTGATTGTCGATTCATCATACACCGGACTGGCGAATGTCGACAGTCTCGAATTTTGAATACTCACGGTCGCATATATATTTCTTTTTCTTTCACATTGAACGAATTACTCATAAATTACGAACTTATCTCAGAAATTATTGACTTTCCTTAATATTGTTGATTTTTAAAGCTATTTTTGAAAAATTTTCTCAATCTTTAGTCCTTTTTGTCTGTAAACAATGACACTTCCTATGAAAAGACGTTTTATTTTTCGCATAATAATAGGTAAAGACAGGGGGAAAAAATCCTTTTAAAATGTTTTAAGAAAATCAAGTCATTAGGGAGATGGGCACATTTTAAAGCATCTGCCATCATTAGCGATAACAAAGATAAAGAGTTCTTAAATACAGATTTTAATTGCCGAATCCACAAGATTCGTGAAAGAACTATTGGGAACGAAAAAGATTAAGGCACAGTTGTTTTATGAATAATTTATATCCCTTTTTACTTAATGAAAATGAAATAGAAAGTAAAAATTTATTTTTAGCACAGAGAAATTTGTATTTTATAATTAAATTTCAGTTTTCGAGGTGTGTCAAATGCGATTTTTTTTTTGGATCTCGGGCTACCTGGAAACAAAATAGTCTTCTTTATTTTTCTTTTTT
Organism: Octonoba sinensis; assembly: GCA_038502835.1. Classification (NCBI taxonomy): domain Eukaryota; kingdom Metazoa; phylum Arthropoda; class Arachnida; order Araneae; family Uloboridae; genus Octonoba; species Octonoba sinensis. Next base: position 73,162,495 of record CM076604.1, read on the forward strand.
ATTAAAAGTTGGTTAAGCGTTTAACTTAAAATCTAACACGTGAACAAAACCTTGTGTAGTTTTGTTTTTCTGAGCTATAATTTTATTTTAAAAAGCATGGTGAAGGGAACATTCTACAATACATCTTTTCTTATCATTAAAGAGTAGGGTAAAAGCGGAAGAAGTGGTCTATGCTCCAGTAGTTGCCACTTGAGTTTTTAAGATCAAAAACAAGAAATTCGAACATGCCAACGAGACAAGAAATCTGCTTATGATTTGCTGAAACCCTTGTCAATGAAATAACTAAACCTCAGTCTTTAATTCGTATTCAGGTAGGAACAAGAAATTTTATTCTGTCGTCAACAACACAACTGCGAAGCGGAGTTTAGTAATTTCATTAAGAGGTACGTTTTCATTTATTTTTTTGTATACATTCGTTGGCTTTCAAAGGAAATCGCTATTGATACAGTAAAACCCCGTTAAAACGCGGGTGTCGGGGGGATGTTTGGCACCCGCGTTATAACATAATCGTGGTATAGTCAAACTATAACGCCGAACTATATTCACGAAATAATACTCGCTTTTGTTGCATCATTTTAAACTTTATCAACTACTCGTAACTTTTCTTCTCTTGTATAATGTTTCCTTTTCTTCTTTTCTGCTATTTTATTCACTGTAATTGTTTTGCAAGAAGCACACATCTCACCTGCGCAATCAGTCTATCGAGCACAGTTGGTTATAAACCATCACAGTTGATTATAAACCAACTGTGTTCCGAGAAAAGGGAGCTTCAGAATCTGTATGTTATCAACATGGGTTAGTGAAGAGGGATAGGTCCTAAGAAAAATTAGCTTTTGAAGGGGAGGAACGCACTTCTCTAAGAAACAACTTACATACACGGGAGAATATGTTTACTTTTCAGGAGTGCTAAAGAATATGGAATGCAAAGGTTCATAAAGCTATAAATACACATGCTTAAATAAACTTCGGAAAATGGAAGATAGTTATAAGCATTGAGCAGAATAGTTCTTGACAGATTGTTGAAAGTCAGAAAAAGCGTGAAAAAGGTGTACATTGGAACCATCACAATAGAGGGCTTTACCTGTTAGTGTGTGTGATGAGGAGGGGGGCGGGGCTTTGAGCTCTTTGGCTGGAATATTTTTGCTCCTAAGAGACTGCGGCTGGCTTTTTTACAGTGGTTATATCCGATTCCGCGGTATACTGAGGCGCGGTATAACGGGTTTTTTTGCATTATTTGATTAAATACTGAATGTATAATAAACTGTCATTAAAATAAATAATGTTATTTATTTACGGATAATAAGGGGTGGCTCACGGATTGTTTTACGATGCTTAAAAAAAAGGTTATTTCTTAAAAAATCGTTTTATATGATTATTATTATTTTATTTTTATCAGATCTAGTAGTGGGCCACCCGACCCACTTCTGGTGCATTACTGGCCCACTACTGGTGCAAAAATAGAACATTCTGACAAATTACACAAGCCTGAGATGTCTGTGTGTTTTAGGTTTTGATAACTGACTTTTGTGTATTTTTTGCGTTTAATAAGAAAATCTAGCGCTGAATACGAATAATTTGATCCAATCACGTCAGGAATTTTCAAAAATCGGAAATTTCAAAATCTGTAAAGAATTTTTAAAAATGCACCTTCAAAACAGATACAAAATCGTTATTTTTTATTTATTGTTATTGTTTTGACTAATACTAAGCAAATATTATATTATATCGCAAAGTGCGAGAAGATCGCAATTTAAAACTGACTATTTTTTCAGGAGTTTTTTCAGTATTTGGAAATTTAATCAATCTACAAAATTAAAAATCGTGTTTTCTTTTTTATTCACATTAAACTTTTTCAATTGCTGTAACTTTATGAGGACGCTATTGTTAGACTATGTATATATGTAAATGTATATACAATTCTGTGGAAAACTACGGCATTATCTCATATTTAAGTTCCATTTATGAGTTAAATTTTTTTGAATAATTCACGAAGAACTCATTAAAGCGTACTTTATTTTTGATTTACTGCCATTTGAGCTTTTTTTAAAAAATATGACCCTCTTGCCCTCATGGTTTCAATGTCTTTCTTCTACTGCATCAAAAGTTTGAGTTGCCCTTTTTGTGGTATGCCCACTACTAGACATCAAAAGCTTGATCGGCCTTTTTTTTTTTTGGTATGTCCACTACTGGGACATCAAAAGTTTGATCTGCCTTTTTCTGGTATGCAAACTACTGGGACATCAAAATCTCCTATTCCCACTATTAGTATACCCACTACTGGCGCATTCAAAAATCAGTTATTCCCACTTCTGGTGCATCGGAGCGATCAAAGTTTTTATTATTATTTTTTAATTATATCACAAAAATTTTGATATTTCAGATGACTTATTCTAGATAAGAATTTGGACAACTACAAAAAATATAAATTTTCAAGAGCTCTATAAAATTTAGATAATAATCGAGGAAATACGAAAAATAATAGCTTAAGTGGTTTACTACTGGTACATTTACCCTATGGTGATAGTCCAGTACATTTCATGAACAAAATGTTTAGTCCTAATTTATTTTTTTAAGTTTATGTCTTTGAGCAAATGATTCAAATGCAATAGTAATCTATTTAATCAAATTTTTAAAAAATAATAATAAGTAAAATAATTATTACGAATTACAAACTAAAAATAGCATAAACAAGGCTTACTTTTCTACAGAAATTTTTTATGAAATATATAGATATAATTTATGTGATATCGTGGAAAATTTTAGAGTTAAATATTTTCACTAGTTAAAAATTTGTATTTAGTGGAACATTCTTGAAGGAAATGTACATGCCATAGAACAGCATATCTGCCAAGCTAAAGCAAAAAAGGACAATAATACTTTCTTTTAACATTGTACTTCATGGAAAAAGTATTTAGTAATAGGATAAGTAAAAAGTTCAACATTACATTGACTGCTGCTTTTAAAATTCAAAATTTAAAAAAGGAAAGAAGAAAATGCCAAATCATACACTAAACATAATATGCTAGACAAGGAAATAATTGATTTTAATATAGACAATGCATTAAATCATATAAAGACAAAATTAAAAAGGACAATAATAACAATTTAAGAAAAAATTAATTTCCTTAACACATAGTTAAGAATTTTGAACGAAAAAACATGCCATTGAATAATTCGGTAAAATCATTTTTAAAAAACTAAATTTAAGCAGTGGCTAAATTTACTATTTCATTGAAATGTTGATATCAAATTAGATAATTTACTGTTGGAGTCAAATGAATGTATCTGAAACATTAAGTAAATGTAGCTGTGGAAAATTCTTTTATGGGCTTTGCTGTGGAAGAATGTTTTTAAATCGATATTGGGATGTGAATTCAGATTAAATGCGTTGGAAGAAATAGATTGAATATTGGACTCGATGCTTCCATTTGGATATGAATTGGAACAAAGGAAGAATTTATGTTTAGAATGAGAATGAATAACATCAACAAAGTTTAAAACTACTGTAATTTAGAAAGATATATTGCACTATACTTTATTATTTGTATAAGGCTATTGATCCGAAAGAAAACGCGTATTCTGTAAGAGCATCATCCAGAAAGTTAGTTTCAAGGTTTCCGTTAAGGAAATTGTTTCGGTGGGTTTTTTGTGTTCATTTTGAGCGCGTGTAAAGCATCACAACTTTTAAATTACTCTTCTTATACATATAAGCATGAATGTATGTATCTGTGCTGTATGCTTTGTTATTCTTAGGGTGCCTCATACCAGTACGTACACTGTAAAAGAAAAATAGTGGTAAATTGCACTAAAATGTGGTTCTGATTTTCTGCACTGTTAGAAATTTCATCATGAAAATACGGTAAAATAACCTGCAGCCGCCTGTCCATCTAATTCACCGTTGAATTTACGGTTTGGAACATTTTCTATCTTTACGGGACCTAAACCATTTCCAATCAGCTTGGTTAAAAAGCCGTAAATACAAAAGTTTTCGGTTTTATAACCATTTAAAATGGTTTCAAAACTAAATTTTAACGATTTCTGAACCATTTTTAGGTGTAGAATCTTCGAGGCGTAGAAATCGTAAACGAAGCGTGCGGGAATCGAACCCCGCGTGTATGGTGTACCAACCTTTGCGCTCTAATCATTCTGCTAACCACTCAAAGCGGCCATTTATTTATCAATAAATCTTCTTTTCCAACAGGCAAACTGCATTAAAATTGAGATTTAAGTTTTTGATTGGATCCAAAGTCATTTTTGGTCAAAATTTACTGCATATTGACGAAAAGCATTTTACTTGCTGCAAAAATTAAAATACAAACAAGCTTCAGCAGCTAAATTTATGGGTTCGCTTATTCGCAAACAGGTCGGGAATCCGATGTCTCCAATTTTTGATTTACCTGTGTATGCGTTTCTATTTAGTAACCACTGTTAAGACACTTTTTTTTTCTTCTCTTTTTATATACACATGCAGATTTGAGCTGATAAATCTTCATTCATATTTTAACAACAACGTGTGACGGGTAAGCTCTCGCAACCAAGATGGACGCCCTATTCTTATTGAGCGCTTGAAAATTACGGTTATTTAATTGTTCTTTAGGATAAACAGAGAATAAAAGATTTTTTTCACAATCAGCGGTTTGAGTACCATCTTTTTAATGGTTATCCAACTGTTGTAATAAAATATGGTAAAATAACACTCAAATAAATGGTTATTTTACTATTTCCTTATGGAAATTTTTAACAGTGTGTATACAAAGGATGGCACTTAATTTTTTCATATTTTGTTGCTAACTTGTATATGTTTTGCCACAATTCAGTGAAATTAAGCACGCCTTTTTGCAACTAGTAAATGTGCCCCATTGTTTTGTACAGCATGCCACTAATTTCTTTACAGTATCCGAAGAAGTGTTATGACACTCTGTTGCGAAAATTGTTCTCGCGTTTGCGCAAAATTACCTCAAGTATATTATAACGTTGCAGCAATAAACTGTAAGGACTGAAAAATAAAATTATTATGCTTAATAGCACGAACGACTTGAAACAATAAATTGATTAATAAATAAAAAAATGAACAATTTCCATAAATAATTTAAAGGTCATTTACTTATATGACTCACTGTAGAAAGAAATTCGCACCCCGGCGATAATAAAGGCACATCTCTAAAAAGCAGCATTTCAGAAACCAAGGCTTAAAATATTATAATCATGCTAATTGATTTACACTCAGATGTAATAAAATATTTTAAAAATGTATGCAACTTATGATCGCTGGTTGCTTTTAGTAACTAGTATTGATTGAGAAATATTTCTTAAAAAATATATAATACTGCGAAGAGAAGAACTCCCTCACTAGAAGGCACAAATTACAATTAAATCTTCATATACGGGTAGTTTCGGAGTTAAAAGAACTTTTTTTCAGTGTTTTTTCTTTTTCCTTTTCATTGACTAAGGGCTCCTTAAAAGTCAGAACTATGTGTGAGCAACTACCGTTTTAATTTGTGACATATTACGGTATTCTTCATCATACTATTATAGCCGATGCAAATGCAGTCTGAGCCTGTAGGGGGCGTAATGGTAAGGCGTAGGCCTAGTAGGCCCAAGTTCGCACGATCAAACCTGGCTCAAGTCGGTGGATTTTCAAGGCGCAGAAAATTGACAATCTCCATGTCGTATAATTATGTGGCATGTTAAAGATCCCTTGAGTATCCATTTGGCGTGGATTCTCTCGGCTAAATGAAACTCCTAGGGCAGTTTGCATCAATTAGAGTTCAGGTGCCGCCATCTAGGGGAAACTGAGTGTCAAAAATTGAGGCAATGGTACCACACTCATTCTGGTGCCGCTGAAAGAGTTGGTACCAATCTCTGGGAACGCACTAGGTCTGCAATGGTTAAGAACCAATAGACGCAGACCATTGGAAATGCAAACAAGAAGTTCCGTTTAGAACTATACGAGCCTACTTTCCCGTATACTCCCAACTTCAAATTTATTATCTAGCTATCTCTCTCTCTCTTTTTCATTTAGCTTTAGCTCCTAATTGCTTCAAATAAACCCTTTTCAATGGTTAATACATAATTATTCATTCATTCATTCATTTATTCACTCATCAATTCATTCACTCATTCATGTCTTTATACACTCATTTATTTATTTTTTCATTGATTCACTTATTTATTCATTAATTTATTCACTCACTTTTTCCTTCATTTATTCTTTCACTAGTATATTCATCCACTCGTTTATTCATTCATTCATTCTTTCACTCATTCATTTATTCATTCCTTCATTGAGAAATATCCTTAAATGTCCCGATCAAAAAATTTCATAGGAAAATATAGGCTCGTTTAGTTCTTGTTGAGCTTCGTATCTGTACATGCTCTACACTACACCATCTTTCCGATACAGTTAGTTCCAAGCAAATCTGTCGGTTAGATCAGAATTTATATGGATTGAAATTACCCGTAGAAGCTATATTATTTTTAACTGTTAAAAACGAACAAAAATTGTTCAAATCAATATTATATGCCGAAAGTTACTTACAGTAAGCTTGTTCGTAGAAATTTGGATCTTACGCCCAGAGTTTACCAAATTTGCCCAAACGTGCTAATTTTAAAATTTTGTGAACTGTTCAAAATTGAACGAAAAATTGTTTGGATCAAAAGGTAAAATATGGAATTGAATTGTCCTCTCCGAGAGCTTTCGAATCGCACATTTCGTTCAAAAGTCATTAGAGGGGGTGGGTGGCAGACGGACGGACAGAAAGACAGACACGGATGTTCCCCATCTCAAAACACTACTTTCAAGTTTTTTGTTCTTCGATCTTTCTTTAATAACTTCACTTATTTTTGACTTTTCATTATTTTTAACGATAACTTGTTATTTTTGCGATACATTAAGCCTGCTTTCATGACTTGTTATTTTTTTTTTTTCTACTCTTACGGAAAAGCAGGCTAAAAAAAGAAAATTAGTCTGTATCATTTTTAAAGTCGTCTAATATTTCTAAATTACAAATTTTAAAACTACACCTTTATTTCTAGAAAATATCAGTTGTAATTTATTACAAAACCAAACAAATAATAAAGGTATCACTTTAAAAAATAAAAATGAAAAGAATGATTACATTGAAGACTTTTTTTGAGCTGCAAAATTTTTTTCTAAGCAAGAAAACATTTAAGTTTACTCTTCAAGGTCATTTTATGATTGATGCTCTAAAATTAATATCACATATGCTTTTTTTCCAAATTCTTGTCATAAGTTTGAAAAATTATCCTTTGTAAGTCGCTTTATCATACATATCCATATCAGAACCATTCAGCGCAAAAAGCAATAAATCATAGAAATAAGTCATATATATAAAATATTTCCTTTTCTGTTCAGAAATAATGCTCTTTTCCTTCAACTGTCAATTTTTAGATGATTTTGAAATGACATTTTTCTAAGTTAATTCAATTTGTGAATTGAAGACTATAAAACTGTATTTTACATTCTTTATCGGAAACCGGCGAGTTTGAAATAATACGTTCTTTTAAAAAAAAGAAGAAAAAGAAAAAAGCTCTAGAAATTTATACATTTCACAAAATAAATTGTGAATCTATATTGAATGACTTTGTTACTAGATTCAACTGTTTTTTAAACATTGTCAAAGTCCATTGACATCATCTCAGATCGGCGAATATTTGATTCTTGTATGGGGTCCGGGGAAAAAAAAAACTCATGTATCTCAAAAGACATTTGCATGCAAATAAAGAAATAGAAAAAGAAATGCCCGTTTATTCATAAACAACAAATATGATGATATTTTACATAACTTCATTCAAAAAATTATGTTCGGTAAATGACTTGGCACATATACAGGATTTTGCTGAGCTGAACTCAATTTCATTGTAGTTTTATCCTACCTCCAGGAAAATTTGTCCTGGAAACAAAACTTTTCGTTTATTATTCGCATTAATCTTCAATTATTTGACTCTCAGGAGGGGGTCAGAACTACTCTTACCGCACCTGTCTATTGTTAATCCACTGGCAAAGCCTTTTCTAAAGTTGTCTATTTCTTCGACAGCTACTAATAAACAGCTAATGACAGATACAGCCTAAGCTGCCACCTTGAATGCTTGTAGGATTGGGATTTGGTTTCGACTTTTAAGTTTTCTCGCTGACAAATAAATAAAAAAAAATCGAACAGGATTATCTTGGCAAAGTTCGAACTAAATGCGAATTGATCTCTGATAGTGTTCATAGAACCATTATTATGTATATGCTCTTTCAGATCAAACGTTGCGACTACTGAAAAGGGCACGTGTATCGCTATCATCCGTTACCCCCTTCACCCCAGTCAGTAGCAGTGCGGGCCTCCTCGTGGTGCGGACTGGCTAAGGCTAAATATCCATCAATTTGATTCCGGCAGATGTTAGGCTTTCTTTGTAGAGAGACTGATGCACCGCTATAGTAAAGCAGGTAGGCAACGCTCTCCAGTCCGAACCCAATGGCCGGTTCTGGTTAGTAAGTGTTTGAGAGTTTTTCGAAAGATCGAAGGAGGGATGCGTTCCGTGCCTTTCGGGGATATCTATGAAATCCTGAGATGATATGTACAGTTGGACGTACTTAGCAATAATTACCCTCTTGCGCCCCCCCCCCCCACCCTTATCCCAACCCACCGCAACTCATCCAGCGATCTTTTTTGCCGGACCTAGTATATTCCACTTTAATGGGAAAAAACACTGCGAAATCGGAATTTTCCCAAACTGGAGAAGAAACGTCTCCCTTAGATTCAAATAAAAACGCAACATATTTAAAGCAAACATTCTGATGAACTCCTTCTTAGCTTATTGTAATAAGAGCTGTCTGCTAAAGCTTCGTTTAAAATGCACATTAAATTCCAAACTAAAATGTACTTGCCTTTGTGCTAATTTATAAACAAATATATAATAGCTCACACTCAATTGGAATAATTTATCTGCATTGAAATGAGTTGAAAAAAAACAAGATAACGATGGACTGCAAAATTCCTAACGCAAATATGTCGAGTAAAAACTGCTATTACTTCCATTAAAATTGTTAAACTTCTATTGTAAAGTTTACATTATACCTAAAAGAACGTGCATTATTTTTAGTGGAGTAGATTTTTTTTTTTTTTGAAAAGACCTCTCTGAGGTTGATGGAAACGAAATACATAAATTCCAACTTTTTATTCCAAACAGATTAACTGAAAATAAATAAATAACTAAATAAACAAATAGATAATAAAATAAAAAAAGAAATTCAAGGACAGCAAAATTGAAAAATATTATTTTCTATTTTCCCCCACAGAAGCAACAGAAAGTATTTATTTTGTAGCAACTGTAACTAGATAATATGCTTTGATCTCTATGACTCTGTTTGACGAAGGTAACATGAAAGTGTATTTTTTATCAGACAGATTGAATCCAAGCTACTGGGCTACCAGGAACTCTACAGAAACAAAGACATGCAAAAATGTTAAAGCTTTCTAAATTATATTTTATGTTTCCTTTGAAATCCTTTGAGCTATCAAAATGCTATATATATATATATATATTATATTTTTTTGCTGAAATGAAATATTTGTTTGACAAGTTGCTTATTTTTCCCAACTATGTTACGTACCTAGCCTTCTTTTCTAAAAGAGAGAAAGGTGTTGCAAAGCTGAAGAACTATTAGCTACATCCGAGGAACTTCTCTTGTCAATATTTGAAGAATCTCTAATGCGTTTTTATGGCGCACATTAAGCAAATATTTTCTGATCAGTGAAAGTGCGAAAACGGTTTCCATCAGGGCGTATCTACAAATAAAATAAACAAATACGATAGATTTACTCATATATCTAATGTCTGTATGTACATATTTTCATTTAAACATATTACTTGAAAAGAAGAAAATTTAATTTTTTTCTTTGAGTTAGATATTTATATTCTTCGAAAATTTTGACGTTTATGCCTTTTTTTCCTTGTCAGAATTATCTTACTTGTATAACTTAAGACTTTGAAGAATATAATATACATACTTAATGGGAAAAAAAATTAAATGATGGGAGAAGAGAATTTTATAACATTGCTATGAGTTTATGTGTTAAACTGAGTTGATTAGGTGGAAATTAAACCAAATGATTTAAATTTCCGTAAAAATATTATAAGATTCTTAGCTTCTTAGAGTCTTGATTTTTGATTAACTTCCATAAAATTACTATATAATTCTTAGCTCCTTGGGAGCTTGTTTATTTGAAAGTCATATCCCATTTTCAAAACCTCTTCGACGCTTAAGATGTAATATATAGCCGATCACATATGTATTGTCAGTTTCAAATCAATTTGAATTCAGGTGCAGCCATCTAGAGGGAAACTGAGCGTCAAAATTCTCGAAGTTGGTGATGGAATCCACTGATAGCGGTGCTACTTGAAAGAATGCATGCCGACTTCCGGGGAATGCACTAGGTCTGCAAAGTTTAGTGACCATAAGCAGCCCCATTTGAAAGAAGAAGAAGATATATGGTATTGCAGTGCTTAGATATGGAGTTAAAAGTATCGAATAAACACATTGAGTTATGCATATATATTTTTTGATTCTGAGTTATAAAAACATTTCAAAAACAATTTCGATATTTGTAAGACATTTTAGAAGACTATTCTACTTCTTTCCTTAAGTGATATTGATTTTCGGAAGGAAATTCAAACACTCAAAATTGCTTGCATGTATGGCAACGCTTTAGATTTAGTAACCACAAAACCTATTAGAATAATGTTCTTCAGTGCTAGAAACATTTGTGAAATGGTCCATTTTATCCGAAATCGCTGACTGTTTAAACGCTTGATTAGATGTTAGAACATAAGCAGCTGCTCCGCCTTTAGTTGAAAGCCATTTTGTTCTCGAACAAATCTTACCCATTTGTAAAACTCTGGCAGGAAATGAAGCACTGACAGAAAGATTATTATAATTTAAAATGGTTTTCCCCAATTCTTTAGCAGAAGCCACCACGAATGAGAAACAAATTTTAAAAGAAGAAAAACCATTTAAAAGATTAGCACGAGAACTTACATTTTTACCTTTGAGTGGTAAATGAACAGGGTTATTACTATGTTCGTGTGCAAAAATCCTATCATTTTGCTTTTCAACTGCAAGATACTATGGTAGAAATGATGTCTATTTATCGGTCTGTCTGTTCCTCCTAATACCTTTTGAAGGAGTTGTCTGATTCGAAAGATTTTGGCGAGGACATCTCATTTCCATATTTTCTTTCAATTTTGAACAGTTCAAAAAAGCTTAACATTAGCGACTATAGAAGAATTATGTAATTTCTGGGTGTAAGATCCAAGTTGCTATTAACAGACTTATTTTAAGAAGCTCTCGGTGTGAAATTGTTTTGGTTTGAACAATTTTTGTTCAATTTTGAACAGTTCAAAAAAAAAATAGCAGAGTGCCTCCGGGGAAACTTCAATCCTCTATAAGTCATGATTTACCGGGCGAATTTTCTTGAAACAAGCTTTATCGGAATGCTCTTATAACGTAGAACATGTACAGATACGAAGTTCAACCAGAGCTAGACGAATCTGCTTTTCTGTGAAACTTTTCATCGGGATTTTGAAGGATATTTTCAAATGAATGAATGATTAAATGTATGAGTGAAAGAATTAATGAACAAATGAGTGAATAAACGATAAAATATACAAATGAGTGAATAAACGATAAAATAAACAAATGAGTGAATGAACGAAAAAAACATACATAAATGAGTGAAAAAATACGTGAATGAGTAAATGAATGAATGAATAAATGAATGACTGAATGATTGAATGAGTGAGAGAAATGAATACGTATAAAAATAATTTAACTTTGTGCAAGTAAACAATAATAATAAAATTACACGTTAATTTAAAGCACAAATGAGCAAAAAAATGCAGACATATGTTTCGGGATTGCTTGGAATCCCTTTTTCAATGCGACAGGGAGCTTCTAGATGCAAAACATCCAAATGAAGCAGACAGAACAAGAAAAACAAAGCTTATATAGCCTAAGAATTATCTGTAAACCAATGAGAATAAAGGCAGCGTGAAGTGGAAGTAGAAGTAGCAGGAAGACACCAATAAGAGAGCAACAAACGAATCCAGTTGAAAGTACAGGAAGTAAAAAGGAATAACAATAAAAATAAAGCAAAAAAGACGACAGCATTTGCAAAAATAATAAAATAAAATACAAAGAATAAAATTGAAATAAAAATAAGTACAGAAACTACCAAAACAAAATGCAAAACAAAGTACACATGTAAAGGAGGGGGAGGGGAGGGAGGGGGGAAGGAGAAAAATAGACACAAAAAAGGAAAACAGCAAGAAAACCTAGAAAGAACAACAAATTAAAGAAATTTATGCCAGACCTGTGAAAAATAAGGAGTTGAGGAAGAATCATTAACCAAATTAGAACTATTCCTGTTAATATGATAAGCTTCCCAAAAGTCAAGCTCTAAAGGGGAAGAACATTTTTGAATAATTTTACCAGAATTGAAGTCAAAAGAGTGGTTGGAATTCCAACAATGTTGAGCAATGCTAGACTTATTTAACTCTTGCTTTCGTACATAACCTTTATGCTCATTTAAGCGAATTTTCAGAGCACGTTTCGTCTGCCCAATGTAAGAAAGGCCGCAACGGCAACTAATTTGGTAAATACCCCAAGTGTTAAGGTGATCGACAGGATCCTTAAGAGAAGAGAAGGAAAGTTTGTTACTAGGAGCAAAAACGACTTGAAATTGAAACCTTTTTAGGATTTTAGCAATACGGAAACTGACAGAATGAAAGAATGGTAACACAACCAAATTCTTTCTAGAAACTACATTATTGGGACCAGAAGTTTTCTTAGAAAGTTTGTTATGAATAGAATCAATTAAAGAGTGAGAAAATCCTCTATCAACAGCTACAGCTTTCAGATAGTTGAGTTCAATCTTGAGAAGCTCAGGAGAAGAGCAAATATTAATAGCACGATGGACCAGAGCATTAAAAGCCGAATATTTTTGGTTGGGAGGATGAGACGACAGTCTGTGAGGAGGTAAAGAAACAGCGAAAGGTTTACGATAGACAGAAGTAGTGAAACCAGACTCACTCTTAGAAATAAAGACATCAAGAAACGCGAGGCTACTATTAAGTTCTTTCTCACAAGAAAACTGGATATTAGGATCAATGGAGTTCATAATAGAAAGAGCATCATCAATACCTAACAAGTTACTGTCCGTTAGGACAAAACAATCATCCACATAACGAACATAAAATTGAAATTGCAATTTCTGGAACAGTTTTTCCTCAAAATAATGCATATAGAAATCACTTAAAATAGGACTAAGAGGACTTCCCATAGCCAGGCCATCTACCATAGCATAGAATTTACCATTAAATACAAAAGTGCTCTGTTGCAAGCACACACGAGTAAGGAAAACTAATTCCTCAATTTCCACAGAAGTAAAATGGAATTCAGAAAGCCTTTTCCTGAGGCAAGTCAAAGCGCCATCAACAGGAACATTAGTAAACAAGGAATTAACATCAAAAGAGGCCATAACTGAATTATTCGGAACGAAGTTATGAAGTTTCTTAACAAAATCGGTGGAATTTTTAACAGTGAAAACATTCTGACTCCTAAGTGGAGAAAACACAGAAACTAAATACTTGGAAAGTTTATATGAAGCAGTGCCAATATTGGAAACAATTGGTCTGAAAGGAATACCTGCCTTGTGTACCTTTGGTAAAGCATAAAAACGTGCACAATTAGCAACAGAAGGAATCACAGACCGTTTATCAATCAAAGGAATAGAATGAACAGACTTAACAGCAGAAGAAATAGCTTTTTACTCTTTGTCACTAGGATCTTTATAAATTTCAGAATAAGGACCAGAAGCAATTAAGTCATCAGTTTTTTCAACATAAGATGATTTATTAAGAACAACAATCTGACCACCCTTGTCTGCTTTGGTAATGACCAAATCAGAATTGGAAACTAAATTATTGACACATCGTTTCACAGAATGGGTAAAACCAGTATTAGGAACTTTTGAATTGAAATCAACATTGGAAGCAATAAGATGCCGAACCGACTCTTTTTGAGTGGAAGTTAAGGCACTAAATTTGAAAGCTTTTTCAACCGGAGCAATAAGTTCAGAAAAAGAAGGCTTTTTAGCCAAAGCAAAATTGTTATTACATTTCAGAGCATTGATTTCATTACTATTCAAAGGAAATTTCGAAAGATTTACAACCGTGTTCCTATTAACAAGAGGCAAATCAGCCGGAACAGGAACATTTGAATCGTTACACAACTTAGTAAATTTCTTATTTAAAGTAATTTTGTGACTGTCGGATGAACGAAGAGCTCTTGCCCATGACATTCTATCAATAGACTCAAAATCGAAATTAGAATTAGATACAGAAAGATGTAAATCATAAAGTTCACGTTCTATGAACGAAAGTTTTTTCCTAGTTTCTTGGATAGAAGCTCTAAGTAACGCTAATTTAGAACGAAAAATTACCTTATCAACCCTAAAAAGAACGCGGTAAATTACACTTCAAGGTGATAAACTTAGGAATAACTTTCTTGCGCCTGCAAGACTGGAGAAATTTTAAATGGTTCAAAAACCGAACCTTTTTAATCCGTAGATTACAAAATCTGTTAACCTGAGACATAACCAGAATCAGAACAACCAACACATAAGGGGAAAACAATAGCTAAACCGTTCAATAAATAAAAATAAACAGAAAGAACAAAATTCAAAAACAAGTGCGAAACATACACAACGTAACAATATGCGGAATAAATGTCAGAAAACAAAAAAGCGAAAACAAAAAAGCAAAAACAAACACAGTCAAGAAAAGCAATTAAGAAAAGAACAAAAAACAAACACTCACCCAGCAGCGAACAGATGGAAGAACAAAAACAAAAGAAAGAAGAACAAAATTCAAGGCACGTTAAGCCTAACGGATAAAAATAATTTAACTTTGTGCAAGTAAACAATAATAATAAAATTACACGTTAATTTAAAGCACAAATGAGCAAAAAAATGCAGACATATGTTTCGGGATTGCTTGGAATCCCTTTTTCAATGCGACAGGGAGCTTCTAGATGCAAAACATCCAAATGAAGCAGACAGAACAAGAAAAACAAAGCTTATATAGCCTAAGAATTATCTGTAAACCAATGAGAATAAAGGCAGCGTGAAGTGGAAGTAGAAGTAGCAGGAAGACACCAATAAGAGAGCAACAAACGAATCCAGTTGAAAGTACAGGAAGTAAAAAGGAATAACAATAAAAATAAAGCAAAAAAGACGACAGCATTTGCAATTTGTGCTTTAAATTAACGTGTAATTTTATTATAAATGAATACGTATTAACCGTTAAAAAAGGTATAGTTTAAGTTATTACGAACTAAAGCTAAATGAGAAAGAGAAAGAGATCAAGAGAGAGACAGCTAGATTGTAAATCTGAGGTTACGGATGTACACGAAAAAGATGGCTCTAATAGATCTAGACAGAACTTCTTGTTAATATTCATATCTTATAAAAAGTAAATCCTGATTTAACAGGAGGATTTTCTTCGTACAATTTTGGTTTAGATAACATTTTATTTTGACTATTTAAGTGACTTTTTCTTTTTTTATTATTTCAAATACATTTTTAGAACAGTTTAAAAAATAATAATAATAAAAAAAACCCTGAAAATTAAGTATGCTGCTTACGGGAGACATTAAAAGAATTTTATCAAAAAAAGCTCGTTAATAACATTTTGATTTTCTGCACCAAAAAAGTACTAAACATCCTGGTTTTTGTTTTATTTTTATATTTCTATTAAAATATGGAAAAAGTAACAAAAATTAACTTCTTTGTTGACCTAACATTGAAAAAGTTCATTGATTCATTAATTGCAATATCCTTCGATTTAAATAAAATATTCATCTATCTATCTATCTATCTATCTATATATATATATATATATATATATATATATATATATTGGGATGGAGAGTAGATAATGTACAAAAAATGTTACTTATCATATTTTTACTTCTTCAGATTAAAAATTGAAAATGTGAGGGTTTTTTTTTTTTTTTTTTTTGTAATTTAATTTGGCATTTCGTTTTTTTTCCCTGTATTTGACCTATGGCCTTGATTTCAAAACGTGCCTATTAAACAAAATTATAATTAAAAAGTATTAAGATAAAACTGCCGACATTCCAGGATCAAAATGGCCTAAGTTGAATGATATATATTATAATTTCCTGTTAAAAATTGATGCCCGGACATTTAAAATTCTCATAAACAGACTGATTCAAATTTCAAGTAGCAGAAAGAAATTTCAACCTAACATTTTTGCGCCTTAGATTGAATTTATGTTGAAAACGCTTCCCCTCCCAGAATGTGTTATCAATATAGCCTATTCCTTTTGAAATGTGAGAAATCCGATTCAGAAGGACAGAAATAAATTCAAGTACCCCTTTCAAGCAGTTTGGAGATTTCGTAAATCGATAATCGAAGATTTTCCCTTGAATGACAAAAAGAAAAAAAAAAGTTTAGGGATGAGAAAAGAAAGTCCCCAGGGAGAGATCTTTTAGAATGTCCTATACTACATTTTTAAGGAATCTAGAGAATCAGCGTTTTTAAAATCGTTTCTCTTGTTTAAAAAGGGCTAAGATAAATCGTTTTCGTCAATTCGAAGCCCCCTTTCAGCTGGATAGTACTTTTAGAAGATGTAAATACGATACCCAGAAAGGCAAGGATTATTTCGCAGAAAAATAAAGCTTCACTTATTTTTTAGAAAATGTTTATACAATCGAAAAGATTATGGTCTTAACGTACCTTTTAATTTAAATACGTGCTTCTATTGCAAGACAACATGCACGTTTCTTAAAGCTAAATGACAGTTTTTCTCATTTGGAACTTTTTGAAATTTACATAAGGGGTCATTCATAAATGACCCCACTTGAAGCGTGACATCATTCATAAGTGATGTCACGCTTCTATTATGAGACAAAATGCACGTTTCTAAAAGGTAAATGACAGTTTTTCTCATTTGAAACTTTTTGAAATACACATAAGGGGTCATTCATAAATGACCCCACTCGAAGCGTGACATTATTCATAAATGATGTCACGCTTCTTTTATGAGACAACATGCACGTTTCTAAAAGGTAAATGAGTTTTTCTCATTTGAAACTTTTTGAAATACACATAAGAGGTCATTCATAAATGACCCCCCTCGAAGCGTGATATCATTCATAATGATGTCACGCTTCGAGGGGGGAGGGGGATTCAAGAAAGTGTGACAGTTTGTAACAAGGGGAGGGGGGGTAAGAAGAAGTCTGACATCGTTCATTTTGATTTCTATAAAACATTTAAAATCAGCAAATTAAACTTATTTTATGCTAATGTAATATATCGTGACATGTAACAAAGCGGGGCAAGGGGGCATGCTGAAGCGTGACATTTAGTGCCAAGGGGGGTAGAGGGGGGGTTCAAATATGTTGGAAAAAAGGTTTGACATCATTTATGAATGGTCTCTAACCTTTTCTGAGTTTAAAACTTTGCATGGATCTTTGGAGGTTTGTACGATTAACTGGGAAACAATATTGTATTCAAATAAAGTTAAATTCTAGAATGAAATCTGTCAATAAATATGTAGAATATTACTTTAGTTTTAGCTATTTAATATGTTTTAATCTGTTTGAAAGCATCAATCACCAAAAACTGCTTGCACAAATTGCTTGCATTACTTACTTCTACTTTTCATGAGTTGCTTACACAAAAGTTAAGCACGTTCTTGAGACAGTTTTCATTTTCCTTATATTTAGGGGAAATTTTACTTTAGTAAATTTTTGTACATTATTATTTATGCCGTAAAAAATTATGAAAAAATACAGAGAGGAAACTGAGTGTTACGAAGAACTTGTTTCAAACGAATTAATCAAGTTTACTAAAAACTGTTTCTCAATAACATTCTTCTTCTTCCGCACCTATAAAATTACAGAGAAAATTACATGAAACTGAGCACTTGATATCTGTGACTACTAGTTTAAAAAGTTCGAAGCAAATGCATAAACAAATGCTTGAGATATGTGACTACCAGTTTAAAAATTGTAAACAAATGCATAACTAAACGTTTGAGATCTGTGACTACCAGCTTAAAAAGTTGTAAACAAACGCACGATGAAACGCTTGAGATATGTGTCTGCCAGTTTAAAATTTGTCAAAAATGCATGTTTTTGGCGTATATTTAAAATTCAGCTCTAGCGAGCAGTCTGCTTGCCCTCGACAGTCAGCCTTCTAGACTCCGGAGATATCATTGGCCCAGCGGCTTGGGCTCAACTGAACTCCCCTTCAACTATGTGTATCAGAAATAGAAATTCAGCGCCGACCGAAAAATTATCGGGTAAAATTTTTTTACAGTGCCCCCCCCCCCCCCACCCGTTTTTTTTTTTTTGAAGACTTCGTAGTTACTTGTTTTTAGTTCTCTGTGATTTAACGTCACACTCCGGATAGACTTACATTACGTTCTCACGTATTTTCAGGGATTTTTTTTTTACATTATAAGAATAATATTCATGAATTTTTAAGTAAAAGCACGTTTTTATTTGACCTAACGTGATACATATTACCTGAAACAGCCACATAAACTTAACAATATTTTCTTTTTATTTCTCAACATTTAAGTAGCCAAATATTTTTTAATCGGGTTTCTTTCGATCTTTATGTGTTAAATTATTGTACTGCTTTGTTTTGAATGAAGTGATCTATAACACGAGAAAAGAATATTTTTAAACAGTCTATCATGGCTTTAAAATAAAAAGTTAACAGACATTTGACTGAAATAAGCTTTAGTGAATAACATAGGCATACACTGTTAAAAAGTTCCATAAGAAAATAGTAATATAATGTTTCTTTAATTGTTATTTTACCATATTTAATTTAAACAGTCGAATAACCATTACAAAGATGGTACTCAAACCACTGATTGTGAAAAAAAATCGTTTATTCTCTGTTTCTCCTAAAGAACGTTTAACTAACCGTAATTTACAAGCGCCACCTAGGTCTCGTAGTCAGTAAGAATCCGGCGTCCATCTTGGTTGTGGAACGAAAAATGGAAACACAAAGACAGGTAAAATCAAAAATTGGAGACATCGGATTTCCGAACTGTTTGCGAATGAGCTAACCCATAATTTGAGCTTCTGAAGCTTGTTTGTATTTTAATTTTTGCTGCAAATAAAATGATTTTCGACAATATACAGTAAATTTAGACCAAAAATAACTTCGGAACCAATCAAAAACTGAAATCTTAATTTCAATGCAGTTTGCCTGTTGGAAAAGAAGATTTATTGATAAATAAACAGCCACTTTGAGTAGTGCAGATGGCCGAATGGTTAGAGCGAAAGGTTATTGCACTATGCACCCGGGGTTCGATTCCCGCGAGCTTCGTTTACTGTTTCTACGCCTCGAAATGGTTCAAAAACCGTAAAAACTTACATTTACAGTTTTGAAACCATACTACTTATAAATGGTTATGAAACCGTAAAACTTCTGTATTTACGACTTTTTAATCAAGCTGATTGGAAATGGTTTAGGACTTGTAAAGATACAAAGATATTCCAATCCGTAAATTTAACGGCAAAGTAGATGGACAGACTGCTGCCGGCTATTTAACCGTAATTTCATGATGGAATTTCTAACAGTGTAGGTATTTAAAAGCACAAATGCGAAAAACTTGAAGTTAATTGTAATTTGTTTTCTAATAGGCTATACTTAAGAAAAACAAAAAAATAGCTGAACAATATTTAATGGTACTATCTTTATATTAGTTTGAGAAGAGTAAAACAAAAGTAACCTAAGCAATTACGTTGATGACACATTAATTTTACAGCGATAATCCCGATAAATTACAAAAAAGATTAATTACTCTCTCTCTCTTGTGGTACTTAATTACACATCTTTGTACGTTTTGTTTATGAAAATATCCTTCATAATCCTTATCATTTCATTATTGATTACATTCTAGCTTGGTTTTTTGCACGTATTTGTTGTTAGTATGACCTTCAAAAAAAGTTAATTACATTGTTTAAGCGGAATAGGTGTTCCATCACCGCTTTTTTTCCCTTTAAATTTTGTGGTTGATGGTAAATACTCTTTGAAGTAAAATGTCAGAAATCCCTCGTGTGTGTCTCTGTGTTTTTTTTCGCTCGCATTTAAAAATGTTATAATGTGTATCGCTAACCTGGTTCCGAATGTAAAGCTTTTAATGTAAAGCTCTAAACAATATAGTTAAAGTTTCTATATCTTTAAAAACAATAAAAACATAATAATAATAAAATTACACGTTAATTTAAAGCACAAATGAGCATTTTTGCTCATTTGTGCTTTAAATTAACGTGTAATTTTATTATTATTGTTTACTTGCACAAAGTTAAATTATTTTTAATAAAAACATAGTTTTTTAATTGAATACCAGAAGCTGTTTTGTTTTCAAAAACTTTTTCCCTACCATTCACACACACACGCACACACACACACACATACACACACACAAAAAAAAAAAAAAAAGAAGAAAAGAAAAAACGCATGTTTATTTGAGGATACAGTAATGGGAAAGTCTGTCGTAGATATATTTTGTATAGTTCAGCCACGAAATTTTGATAGTTGGACGCTTCTGCGCATGACAGAAAAGAACGAATCCCTTCGAGTTTTAGGGAAGTTTGTTTTGCAGGTGCGTTTATTTAATACGCGAATCAGAATGTTTGCCTCTCTGTTTGTTGAAAGTAACTAAATTTATAAACTGGCATATAGGCTCAGTTCGAAAGAAATCAAGTATGCTAAATTAACTAGAACGAGAAGATAGAGGGACATTCTTTATACCAGCAGTTCTTCCCTTGAGCATGAATGGATTCTTTTTGGCACTCTGATAGCCGACTTGCTGTAGTTGATGGTAGAACTGTAGGAGAACTGTAAGGACACACATTTTCAGAAGGCTCACATTTACAAGAATATTTAGATTTTTTTTCGGGTTACACGGAATCCGTTTTTTCAGCACATCTTGAAGATACTTTATTGTGTTACTTTGAGTTATTAAGGAAGAAAAATCGAATAAGGTACATCGGTGAAACTTTTTTAGATATGACAAGGAAAATAGCAATAAAGTTTTCAATAAGTGCGGAAAATATTCGGGACTAATTACAAAGTAAAAATAAAATAAAGGGGACTAATTACAAAATAAAAATTAAAAATACATAAATAAAAACAAAATACTTTTTAAACAGGAAAATTTGATGATTGTGATAAAAATCGAACTACATTTTATTTGGTGTATTTCAAACTTTACTATAGTCTGTGTAATTAGAATAGGCGCATCAAGGTCGCGTTTGCTGCTTTGTCACCATGCCAACTGCGAGAAAGATAACAAAGCCAGACTTTTTTTTTTGCACTGCAGTTAAGGCAATTGCATTACAACACCTTTGATTCAAAATATTGGAATAATTGAGAATAAGTAATAAGAAAGAATTTATTTTCCATTTATTTATTTAAGATACTACGTAAATGCAATTAAATTTCTCATAAATTAAATCTGGAATGTTTAGATAAGATTTTAACATTTACAAAATATAAAATACAATAAATTAGATATACAATAGCTCCCTGAAACACATTAAAATATTAGAATAAGATTTAGATTGGTTCAAAATATTAGAATACTTTATCTTACGCAATCTATTTTTGCCATTGAGAAATAAATCTGATTTTGATCCGTCTATCATTATTATGACTAAAACAATAAACTTATTTATCATGCTCGCCAAACCAAGTGGGGAAAAAGTTTCTAGCACGGAAACCATGGCGACCAGAAGAGGATAAGGTAGAGTTGTGTGACCTTGATGTGCCTATTCTAATTATACAGACTATAGGCATTCAAACTGGCTAAGATTTGACTCGATGCATCTCAAGGGAAACGTGAGTGTATAAAATGTTGAGAAGCCAGCAATATTTAAACTTGAATGAATTGCATTTTGTGTTTGTTCTTCTGCCCATTGGTCTTCTTATTTTATTTCGAAAAGAAAGGAAGTAAAATGTTTTTAACCGACTTCACAAAGGAAGGAGGTTATACATTCGTACTGTATGTATGTCTTTTTTTTTTGTTTTTGTTTGTTTGTCCACTCAGAACTTCTCAACGGATGAACCGATTTTCATCATTTTTTTTTCAATCGATAGGTGGTGGTTTCCCATTCGTCCCGTACCTTCGTTTGATCCTATTCGATAATTAGAAAAATAAGTTATGGGCAGAAAGATAGTCATTTCCTTGGTTTTTCATCCATAACTTTTGACTGAATGAATCGATTTTGATGATTTTTTCTTTAATCGATAGAGGGTCGTCTAAGTCAAATATCGCACATCTATTTAACTACATTTGTTTTTTAGAAAAAACGTTACGGGTGAAAAATAAGTATTTTTTATTTTAATTAGAAAGGCTTGGCTTGATTTTTCTTTGTTGGGAAAATTATTAATAAATATAAAAGTCATTGTTAAAAAAGTGTTTGTTGCCCTTGTGCTACAATATTAAAAGCAATTACAGCAAGAGTGTGGCTAAAGGCTTCTCTGAGGCAAAAATTAAATGCAATCAGTTTGTTTGCTAAAATCGACTTCAAAGCCCAATTTATCATACAAATGATTAGTTTTTAGTGCCGTTCAGTCAAAAAAGGTTTGCCCTTTGACATGGTTTTTTTTTTTAAAAATAGAGTATTTATATAAAAAATGTATTTACAGTAAAAAGAATAGAATAAAATAATTTTTATAAAAAAAATAGAACCGACTTCAAATTATAAATTGCGCTAAAAAGTGAAAAATAAATTAATTTTTTAAACACCATCGATGTTACTTTTAAACATAGTTTTAGAAGTCGGTGCAAAATTTGAGTCTAATTACAACTACACCATTTGCTACTTCATATTTTAACTCTTGCCAATTCTGCTAAAATATATATATTTGTAATTGATTCATGATTACAAAAGATTTTATCTATCCTGATTTTGCACGACTTCTAAAACTATGTTTAAAAGTAACATCGATGGTGTTTAAAAAAATAATTTATTTTTCACTTTTTAGCGCAATTTATAATTTGAAGTCGGTTCTATTTTTTTTATAAAAATTATTTTATTTAGGTTTACATTACTAATTCCTGCTATCATTCTCACACATGTTCAGTCAAGGGATGCACTTTAAATGGTTTTCCTAAAACGTTTTAGCCTCGCAGTGCTCCTTTAAGAATTATTATAATAAATCCATTTATTTACCAATTGTTTATATTTTATCATCTATTACACATTATTTATATATCATTTTATTATACTGTTATCCATTATTTACATATTATTTTATTTTTCTCATAGCCACAGCTTAGGAAACATTGCATCAAGCCTGATATCTTAAATACAAATAACTAAAATATAAAAATGTGAAAAGTGGATCAACTAAAGATGTACCTTCACAGTATCTCTATAATTATGAACTGAAAGTACAAAAAATGATTCGTTCTTGGTGGACGTTACTTAAATCTTTAATAATTGCTAAAAGTCTTTTTGAAATAAATTTTATTAATTTATTTTTATTTTGCCAGGGACCCATTTTGTTTTTTGTTTTTTAATTTAAGTTGAGTTGGAACATTTTTATACTCAAGCTAATGCTTTCTACAGAGTGAAATAAGTATTAGCTTCGTCCCGGATTCTGCCAAAGTTAATATTTAATCAGTATATCAATGAAAACGTTCTGCAAATATTTTATGAAGTGAAAGTGAGAACCGATTCCTATCGGTGTTCTTCCACTACATATTACAAGTATGAACGTATTTATTCAGTTATACCAAGCTTTGAAATAAGACTTTGATTATTTTTCATCTCTTGATGAATCTCTTTCTGAAAACTTTTGAATGTCAGGGGTTTTTACGCATACATATATATGTATATATACGAATACACATTAATACATGCATTAATGCGTGCATTTATACCAGACCTCGTTAGAAACAATGATAGTAAGTCATCTTTTCGAAGAAAACATAACCAGTTTCTATCTATATTTCTGCCATTATATTCCATCTTAAAATGATTGTGGCAAAGTGTTTCTGCTTTCAGTTAGTCCGTTTTATGTTTGTTTGAAATGTTTATTCAACCTTCTTTTTTTTTTTAGTGGTCTGTTTCTGGAAAGGAAGAGATATAGGTTCATAAACTAAAATAACGATCTCTTAAAGTTAACTTATAAATTTTCTTTCCGAAAAATGCAGTAGTTAAATAATTTATTTTCAGGTATGAACTTTAAAGTATTTAATAAAAATTGCAGGAGAATGAATTGCATAAATAAAGCTTATGTTATTTGTTTGTTTTTTGAATATATTTTCATGAAGAACATAAAAAGGGAATTAATAAAACACCTTCAAGCGTTCACTGTTTTAAAAAATCTCTCAGCTTTAACTGTACATAATTTCAAAATTCAAGTCAAAGAAGCAAATCTTTCAATGCATTCTTTGTTTTATAAGTGTTGAAAAATATTATCAACATAAAATGGAAACACGTTTAATTTAAATGCGCTTTAATAAGTCTATGATATCCTTTTCAACAAAAAATTGTCTTTTAATAGAATGTAGTTCAATCATCCCTATGCTCACAAAACAATTAATTATAACTGCCATAAAACCATTATCATTTTTCATACTAATCGGGTTATTGTTTGCTCTTCGATTTTTTAATTTTATTTGTAAGATAATATTCTAATCATCCAACAGAAGAGGGAATTACAGTTTGATCTTTAATTGACCCATTAAGAATTTTTCTTCCTCTTTTTTTTTTCCAAAGCTTATTTAAACATAACTCCTTCATATTGCACCATGATATTTAATTACTTCCTTGGTTTTTTATTGAGTTTTTTTTTATGAGTAAACTAGGCATAACCAGAAATGTAAACACAAGTTTAAACAAGAAAAGAAAAACCAAGCTATAATAGTTGTCATTGCACTGTCTAAGGTGATCATTTATTTTTTCCCTCAATATCACACAGTCAACTTTGTGTAAAAGTGTGCATTAAAAGAATTACAAAAATTGCATGTTTCTTTATAATTTTTATTTATTAATGAACATGTGATTGGGTGAAAATAAAAAAAAATATGCAGTCTCATGTTTTCTAAGAAACAAAATCGCTTAAGCACCTATATTTGAGGCTGATTTAAAAAAGAAGGAATTTCTCGGCAGGATTTTTTGGAATTGTTTTGATAAAATCATTGCTTTAATTTCTGAGAATTTCCACCACGCAACAGCTTATTCATAAAGACCTTTTCAATTGGATGAACATCGATAAAGAGTAAAAAATGTACAATAATTAAAATGTGGAAATTCGTACAGTAAAAACTATTACTGATGGTCCTTCTTTTTAATCTAGTACAATGCTTTAACTTTCTTCTCTAGGTTAAAGTGAGTCTTTCAGAAAGCGAGATATTTTGGCCCTCCCGAAGTGGTGGACAACAGGACAAGCTATTTAAAAGACGTTATTTTTTTCGCAAGAAATTGGACGTATACTCTCAGAACAGGAATTCTGATTCGGATGGTTTTTTTAAATCTTTTTAACCGAAATGTTTTTTATTTTTTTCCTTAATAGAAACACACACATGAGTCAGTTTGCACTAAAAGTTTTATTTTTACTAATTACAATTTTCCAAAACTTAATAGATTATTTATTTTTGAGCATACCAGAAGTAAAGCTGCAATCTCCTTAAATACCTGGAAAAAAGAAATAACTCAGTAAATTAAATCGATTAATTAAATCAACAAGAAAATATGCGTCAGTAAATAAGTATATAAACATATCAGTAAATTGAATAAACTAAAAAAGAAAAAATAAAATAAGAAAAAGAAAGAAAGAATTCAAAGAATAGTTTTTTTCTTCTTCGCACTGTTACATTAACACTACCTATTTTTACAAATGTTTTGCTTCTTTCTTCATCTGTTTGTCTGGTTTAATATTAAGTTTTTAAAATTCTTTCACTTTTATTTATTTACTTATTTATTTTTAAATTAATGATAAGCTTTATTGGTATAAAATCGCAATTTCCTTTAAAGGAGTTATAAAGGAAATTTTCACTAGAAAAGAAGGTAAATCAAACTGCTGACAACTGGCTTCGTGAATATGCATCACAACCAAGACCACACTAAATGTTCAAGCATTTTGGTCAAAACATAGCAGAAAAACATTCTCAAGCGATATGGGTTAATTAGAGAAGTACCAAATACACATATTTCAAAAATTTTAAAAATGGATTATAAGAGAGAAAAAAACGCAAAAATACAAGAAAGATGAGCATGGAATTGAATTAAAGTGTGATTTAAAAATATCACGGTTTTGAGAATCAAAGAATGTTAACTAAATTTTGTTTTTGTTCACTACTTTGAGTACGCTCTAAAATTATTCTACCCCGCCCCTCCCACGATAAGAACAAATAATAAGAAAAAAATTCCTGCACGCACACAGAATGCATTAGCAACCTCCCCGAGACTTACATTTTTGCCTCGTTTTAAATTCACGGCAGTTGCATTTGAAGTGTAATTAACATTCCATTAAGCATCTTGGAACGTGACGTGAATATATTTAGGAAATTCAGTCCTATCCGAATGACAATAACTAATGCGTACCGTAAAGCAGCCTCTATCGAATGGAAGTTACTGGCGGCAAGCTGCCGCGACGTGGATTTTTTTTCTTGAATGAAAAATGTACAGTTAAAGGAACCACTGGCGAAACGAACTGAAGAGATACAATATTTTTAAAAAGTATTAATTACTTCCTTCATTAATAATTTTTGAAATAATGTAGTTAAAATTTTACTTAAATGAGGAATTTTTTAGTTCAATTTTCAAATGCTGATTAATTATGGAGTGATGATTTGATGTATAAGCATCTAGTTTCACCTAAAAATTCCTTCTCTTTGTATTTATATAAATATAGAGGTAAACATAGATGTTAAAATTAAAAATATGGTTGTAATGTCCCAGTAACAAGAAGATGATTTTCTTCCAGGAATTTTTTTCTTCTTGTTTTTCTCGATTGTTTATATCTTATGCAGTAAACATTGTTAAAAGGTAGAAAATATAAATTATGACTTTTTTAAAAAGTAATTTTGACTTCAAAATGGGCAAGCGCTGTTCTCAGTTTTAAGTACCGATGCTTACTTAGATAATATAGTTACAGAAAGGACAAGTATTACTTTATTTTACTGCAATAAGTTAAAAATTTATTCAGCAACTTTACGTTCGTAATTAATACAGGGCAATTTTTAACAATTACTTCTTCAGAACGATAGCATTTACATCAAAGTTACGTAACTATGTACCGCATGAGAAGTCAGAACGATTCAAGAATGTGAGTAGTCCTTTTGTCTCTTCAGAACAGGAGTACAAGATGAATAATTTGTCGCAATCGAATCGGAGGCAGTAAGCAAGAAAACAGATTGAACGAGTGGATAATCAAGTTATGCTCTTCTGGATTGGGTTATGAAGAAATTTGGCACCATAAGTACTTCAGCACTCACAGCTGGTACGTTTCTCCTAATGCTTGAGACTAAAAAAATTTGATGGTGGCCAGTGGCAAATAGACACAAAAATGTTAGTCGCTACTTAGACAATAAATTACAAACCTTTTCTAAAAAATTAAATTTTTCGTTTCTGTTGTTTACTATAGAGTGAAAGTTGTCTTCTAATATTAAAAAATAATTATACATTTCAAGAAATATTTCTAAAAAGGTTCTTTTTTGCTTTAGCGGCTTTGATTGATGGCCATTACTAATGGCTAAGTGATAATAAAAAAACTGCAAGTTTTGGCGACCGACATGACATTTTGTGGCCGCCCAATACAAATTGTTAGTCGCCAATGGCGAGTGGCGACCGCTCGTCTCGACCTTTAGTTTCTCCATGATATAATCCTACTGTCTCGCTAACCGCTCGGTGTCCTCTGACACTGCTGCAGAGTTCGCATGCAGAAGGCACGATCCAAGTTCGACTCCCAAGTCGGAAACCGTTATCAACGACGATATACTCTTGATTCGCCCGTGTTGTGTTATTTCTGACAGTGTGTTACCTCAAATATAAACAAGAAGTTCCGTCTAGAACTATACGAGCCTACTTTCCCGTATTCACCAACTTGAAATTTATAATCTAGCTAACTCTCTCTCTCTCTCTTCCTCATTTAACTTTAGTTCTTAATTACTTCAAATATGCCTTTTTCAACGGTTAATACATATTTATTCACTCACTCATTCTTTCATTTATTCAGTCATTCGTTTATTTATTCATTCATTTTTCTCATTTATGTATTTATTCACTCATTTATTTATGTTTCACTTCATACATTCATTTATCTATTTTATTATTTATTCACTGATTTATTCACTCATTTATTCGTTTATTCCATCACTCATTCATTTAATCATTCATTCATTCGAAAATATCGTTAAAAATCCCGATCAAAAAATTTCATAAGAAAATAGGTTCGTTCCCTTTTGAACTTCGTATCTGTACATGTTCTACGGCCAAACATCTTTCCGATAAATTTTGTTCCAAGCAAATCGGTCTGTTAGATCATGATTTATAAAGGATTGAATTTCCCCGTAGGCGCTAATGTTAATCTCTTTTTAGCCTACTTTCCCGTAAAAGTAAAAAAAAATAGTAATAAAGCATGAAAGAAGGCTTAATGTATCGTGAAAATATCGTTAGAAATCAAGAAAAGTCAAAAATAAGTGAAGTAATTAAATAAAGATTGAAAAATAAAAAATTTGAAAGTAGGGTTTTGAGATGGGGAAAAAGTGTGTCGGTCGGTCTGTCGGTCTGTCTGTCTGTCTGTCTGTCGGTCTGTCTGCCTGTCTGTCTGTCGGTCTGTCGGTCTGTCCCCCCCTAATAACTTTTGAACGAATTGTCCGATTGGAAAAATTCTTTTTGCATTCGAAAGATCTCGGCGAGGACATCTCATTTCCATATTTTACTTTTTTGCTTTGAACAATTTTTTGTTCAATTTTGAACAGTTCAAAAAATTTTATCATTAGCGCCTACGGGTGAAAATGAAGCAAATTATGTAAACTCTGGGTACAAGATATAAGTTCCCATGAACAAGCTCACTGGAAGAAGTTCTTGGCGTGAAATATTGATTTGAACAATTTTTGTTCATTTTTGAACAGTTCAAAAAAAAATTAGCATACCGTCTACGGGGAAATTTCAATCCTATATAATTTCTGATCTACCGGACCGATTTGCTTGGAACAAACTTTATCGGAAAGCTCTTATGACGTAAAACAGGTACAAATAGAAAGTTCATCCAGAACTAACGAGCCTATTTTCCTATGAAATTTTTTTATCGGGATTTTCGAGAATATTTTTTAATTAATGAATGATTAAATGAATAAGCAAAAGAATGAATGAATAAATGAGTGAATAAATACATGAATGACTTAATAAATATTGATTGAATGAATATGCATTAACCGCTGAAAAAGGTATATTTGAAGCAATTAAGAACTAAAGCTAAACGAGAAAGACGGAGAGAGAGAGATAGCTAGATTATAAATTTGAATTCGGTGTATACGGGAAAGTAGGCTCGTATAGTTCTAGACGGAACTTCTTGTTTTTTTTAACTGTTTCAAAATGAATTCCTTTATCCCGGCGCAAATCTCGCCAAGGCAACAAAACACGCAAAACGTTACCAGCGGAGGTATTCCGTTTGGCGTTCGTTGAATCATTATTGGCGACTTTATCGCCTGCGCCGGGATAAAGGAAAAAGTAGCGTTAATTTTTTTGAACTGTTCAAAGATGAACAAAAATTGTTCAACTCAAAAAATATTTTCCTTCGAGAACTTTTTAGTAATCTTGTTCATAAGAACTCGACTCTTATGCCCAGAGTTTACATAATTTGCTTCACTTTTGCCCGTAGGAGCTAATGTTAAAATTTTTTGAACTGTTCAAAATTGAACGAAATATTGTTCAAATCAAAAAGTAAAATATGGAAATGAGATGTCCTTGCCGAGATCTTTCGAATGCAAAAAAAATTTTTCGAATCGGACTATTCGTTCAAAAGTTATTAGGGGGGGGGGGACAGACCGACAGACCGACAGACCGACAGACAGACAGACAGACAGACCGACAGACAGACCGACAGACAGACAGACAGACCGACAGACAGACCGACAGACCGACCGACACACTTTTTCCCCATCTCAAAACCCTACTTTCAAATTTTTTATTTTGCAATCTTTATTTAATTACTTCACTTATTTTTGACTTCTCTTCATATTTAACGATATTTTTCGGTACATTAAGCCTTCTTTCATGCTTTAATATATATTTTTTTACCTTTACGGGAAAGTAGGCTAAAAAAACTAGAGACTATGAAATATTTTAAAGAAAACGTCTGGTTTTTAAAAATATTTTTAGTGGTGTATCAAAAACGAGATCGAATCGGTTCATGTTTGAGAAAAGCAATAAGAGAGGGGAAAAGGAATATGGGATTTTGAGAAAGGGTTTCTTCAAAAAAAAAAAAAAAAGAACTCAGTTTTTCAAGTCATTTGCACTCGGGGCTATTCCGAGAACATGATGTTCTTGAAAATAATCCATTTTATTCTAATAATAAGAATTACGATTTAACATGAACATCATAACATCTCTTTTATTTTTAATATTGAAGTGTTGATGCATTCTTTTTTATACGTCACTTAGCATCTGTTTAACACGATCATAAAATACAAAAAAAAAAAAAAAAAAAAAAAGTCCTACATATATGTGTGTATGCAGACACATATATTTAGGATTTCATCATAATATAGCAATTTCAGAACGTAATAAAATAATTGCAGTGTTTTTCTAAGCCTACTTCTTATGATGCGTATGGTATCGTTTAGAAAACAATGTATTGTTTAGAACAGCATACAGCGTTAATGAAATTGTGTTCCGCAGAACCCAGAGGTTCCGCAAGGGTTCCACGAAGCTTGCAGTCTTTTTCTTCGTAATATCAGAGAAGTTCATTGAAAAAAAAAATACAATTTCGAAAGCGTGTTATGTCTCTCTCTCTCTCTCTAAAAAAAAAAAAAAAAAAAAAAAAAAAAAAAAAAAAAAACAATAGCTAGCATTTGGATCTATTTAGTAACTAAAGAGTAGTTGGTTCAAAAATAATTGTTAAACTGCATTGCGAGTTTATTTGTTAGGAAAGGGAACATTAAAGATCAGAAAATACAGCAGAGTTCCGTTAACACGAACATAAAAGAGTGCTAAGATGTGTGCCTTATAGATATCGAGTTTGTAAACTTATAAATTTGCATCAATAGCATATTTATGCTTCATACTTCTCTCCTAACAACTTAGAGCAATCAGAATATTCTCCTGGATGGAGGGGGACGCATATAACATGCAAAGATTGGCAATATGATTTAAAACGAAGAATTTTGAAAATTTGTACGCTTTTCAAATACTCATGCGGGAATCAAAAAAGGTTTCACGCATCAAAGAAATTGTGAAACGCTGGTTTAGAAGAAGTTATAAAAAGAAAACATTATGAATTTATTAGGATTTATTTTCACACTACTACACATAAGACATTGTATAAAATGTCTTAAGGATGACATACGATATTAGCAAAAGTTACCATAAAATGTTCCCAATAAAAATTTTTACTTTTTATAACAAAAGCATTAAAAGTTTTCTCTTAAACTAACTTGAAACAAATGATTGACATTGATAATTAAGACGTGTAATAAACGACAGCTGGCGCCCATAACAAAGGAATAGATGGCACCTTAAAACCTGGTAGATGAGTCTCTCGGAAAATGGCCAGTGTGGGATGAGTTCTTGTGTGTGTGTGTCGATGTTCTGTTTTGTAAAATGTGTTCTCAAGGTGTGTAAATTTATGTGTGTGTTTATTGAAATGTGTTTTGTGATTGAAGTGAATGGATATCAATTATATACGTTGTTATATATTGAAAAGCTAAATGAAAATTGTTTATCGTATTTATTTGAAGGAAAGCTCTTCGAATGCTAGCTCAAATTTTCCATCTGCAATATCCCCAAGTTTTATACAATAATTTATCTACCCCATTTAATTAGTCTAACATTTCTCTTTACAGAAATAACAAGTCAATTTGTAAAAGTAACAATCACTATTATGTGACTAGATATATTCGGTAAACGTCGCTTGGAACAAATCTGTCGAACGAATTCCAGAAAAACCCATTTGTGATCGAAAACGATTTATAGTTAGCAGGAGATCCATCTGCCAATGAAGTATTGACATCAATTGTAATTCCCCTTTGTCAGCTGTACGTTAGCTGTAATAAATTTATCTATTGATCCTTGGTACTTTGGTCTTTTAGGGCATAAGTGGGGCAAATATACATCATATGAATCCTCTCCCGTAATTTAGAACTGTGGAAGTATTTCTGTGCTGTTTAAATAATATGAAAGGTTTATTTATTTTTATTTGTGGATTATTACACAATTTTTTTTCTCCAGGAAATTGTCTCGGAAATAAACTCAGGTTTCGTATTATATTCAAAACTGATATTAATAAAATGGACAGTGTTTGATGGAAAATTCCGCCAGTCTTAAAAATGTCCGGGAGGAAAAAAAAGTTAGGCTGAAAATTTTCTCCGATTTTAATGGTCAGTTCGGTTTTATAAGTTAATGAAAATAGTTTTTTATTGTCCGTAAAATATGCTATAGAATCTTAAATTATACTGAAGTCCACCCAGCTAACGGTCGAATTTCTACCGTAATTCAAGTGCAGCTTCGAATGAATAAACGACTTTTAGGTTTTTCTGTTTGACAACAGTTTTTTTTGTTTAAATATTTCAATAATCTTTCTTCAGTGCGACTGATGGACCACTGAGTTAGTTATTTAATTAAATGCTTTTGTAACACATCTTATATATATAAGCGGCTTATTCTGTCCGTCTGTCCGGGATAGGATCCTAGGACGTTTTACCGATCGGGACCACATTCGGCACGGTTAATGTTTACTACCCGAGGAACTCATCGCTGGAAAAATGGAAATTTTGACTCAATTAGTTTTTTTTTTTAATTATTTTTTTAAATTTTTCAATGATTTTTTTTATTTGTTTTATTTTCATTTTTGGATTGTTGTCGTCGTTTCCAGCCATATAATTACAGTTGCAGTGTGAGCAAAAAAATCACTGCAGTTGCCACTGTTGTAACAAATATACTAATAATAATCAAAAGCTTTCTCGAGCATATTGAGTGAGGCTTCTCTGTATTTGCACAATCTCCGTTAAAAATTAATGTATACGTGAATTTAATTTGATCCTTTCTTTCTTTCAATTTATTTATTTATCGTCTGCGCTTTTTATGTTTTTCTTATTAGAGTGGCAGCGCTTTTTTCCTAGTTTCGTTTTCCTAGTTTGAAAAGCATAATAAACTTTTCAATAAGTTTTTTCGATGAAAAATGTATATTTTTCACAAACAATTTGATTATATAGTAAATAAATATATACTAGTGTGCGACAGTAAGCAAAGGGGCGTCCTTGCCGCCTGACCTGGGAATTCACTTTGAATTAGCAGACACCTTTGCACAATTCATTTTAATTACAATTTATAATATCTAGAGCCGCGATCATTTCGTATGCCCGCCGGGCTTATATATATGAAAATGAATGTATGTATGTTTGTCCTTTATGCATTACTACACCATTCATCCGATCGCCATGAAACTTTGGGAAGTTGTTGAATACACTCCTGCGAAGGTTTCTGAAAAAAAAAATCCTACAGGTAGTTCTTTTTTTATTTCAATTTTGCGCAATTGTCCACATAAATTACCCAATATGGGGGTGAAAAAAACCTTGCACATGTTAATGTAATATATCGGTCGAAAGCGCTAATTTTTCTGCACAAGATGATATCTATTTGTTTTAAGTTTCTATGTGAATAAGAACACCAGTTATAAGCTTTTTAGTGCGATTTCTTAAGGCTTACCTTGATCCAAAAATAATAATTAGCAGTTTCCTCAACTCCGGGTGAATAGTGTTAGCTTAATTTCAATATAAAACAAATTTTTCAAAATAAAGAGACATCAGCTTAGTTATCAACGGAAAAACAATGATAAAGCATACCTTCGATTTAACGTTTTTCTCAAATTAGCAATAGGTTTTAAATTCGAGATTGAACTTGATAAAAGTATTGTCTCCCCGATTTAACGATTTCCTTGATTTAGCAATAGCATTTAAATAAATATCGCCAGAAAGGGAATACGTATGGCTTATACTAGATTTCAATTAATGTGGCGAATATGACACGCTACAATTTGACTTTTTAAATTAGCCATTGGCGTTAAATCGGAGCGCACTAATGAAATCGTGCTTACGTTTTTTAGGCACGGTTAAAATTCAGCACGAGTAGCGCGTGCGGGTACCGCTAGTATTATATATAAATTATACATTTTAGCACCCCTTCTCCTGTAAAAAAGATTGAAATAAAAATTTTCATGCCACCCTATGATTATTGAATAAATCGGAAACACAAAGCCTCACTTAAAATTTTATCTAGAGTTCAACAGATAATGCAAATCAACAAACTTGCGAAACGTTGATTCGGAGAAAAAAAACGCGTCACCGCACTATTATCTCACTTAATATTACATTAGATATCGTCGGCTTCAAACTGTATTTCATTTTGCTTCACATTGTTCTATACAAACCATCTGACTGACTTATCACACATATGTGTTTTGGAAATGGATTAACTGTAACCTTAAGCTTTATATTAGTTTGCTTTGACATTCATTTAACAGATTACATTTTCTCTTTTGTTTTGTTCTTAACATTTTGTCTTCTTTGAACTATAAATAGTAAAAAATGTATTGAGTATTTTACAAATATTGTAGATTGTGCATTTAAGGAGTAGTATAAACACCGAGTTCTAAAAAGAAGTTTCGAATTTACGCGAAAATAAGGAGGGAAAAAATAATTATTTCCAAATCTTTTTTATTTATATCACTGAAACTCATCAATAGCTAACTAAATAAAAATAAAAAAGTAAGAAAATAGATTGATAAACAGAGGAGAAAATAATACTTAACTGTTTTGGCTTTGCCTATTTATATATAGATATAGCATATCATAAATTTTCTCACGTTCTAATAGTTTTAGCTTTTTATCTTTATTTATTTAGAGATTCAATTTATTTTTGTTTTTTAATCTAGTTTCTCAATGTTGTTGGAATGTGATACTATAGTGAAATAAAATTTCAGTCTACTAACTTCACAAACAAAAAAATGAAATCTGAAGCTGTTTTTATTTTATCCGGTACATTGGCATACATTTATCTCACCCATTCTAAGACATTAACTTATGCAATATTCAATTTCTAGTTGAAGTTTATATCAAACGCTTGTAATGGGGTAAAAATTAAAAGAGTTTTAATTACTAAACCCCGCCAAAATCTTGTTCCCATTAAAACCTGAATTTTAAATTTTGCGAAGCGCATTACTGTTCTTAGTTAACTAATGATTTCATACTTTTTAGCGATATGCATGCTTATATAGACAAAACAGAAAATTCTTTTTTTCGACTTCTCGGAATTGTACTTCATTCTAGTGCTATTAAATACTTTAATAATGTATTGAAACAAGGATACATTAAAAATACACTTTTTAAGAATTAATATTTCCTTAAAAGGCCAATTACAGGTTGAAAAATAAGGTTTTGTTTATTTTTCATCTTGAGCAATGAAATTTTAAATGCCCTCACAGTGATCTCAAATAAGCGGATTGAAATTGAAAGAGGCATTTAGACTTGAAATAATAATTCCTTTTTTACTTCGTGTACTTTCAACTGGGTTCGTTTGTTGCTCTCTTATTGGTGCCTTCCCTGCTACTTCTACTTCCACTTCACGCTGCCTTTATTCTCATTGGTTTACAGATAATTCTCAGGATACATAAGCTTTGTTTTTGTTGTTTTGTCTGCTTCATTTGGATGTTTTGCATCTAGAAGCTCCCTATCGCATTGAAAAAGGGATTCCAAGCAACCCCGAAACATATGTCTGCTTTTTAATGCTTATTTGTGCTTTCTTAACGTTGAATTATTTTTATTTAGACTTGAATAACGTTGCAAGTAACGTAAAACAGTTTTTAAAGCACGGTGAAAAATAACTTGATAAAAATGTTGTGAGCTGTTAACATCTATAATACGGTTTTTTTTTTTCTTAATGACGGTTTTTAAGAATTCAAATAATATTTATTGTTCAGAGATAAAAATACATCTTTTTGAGCAGCTGGTTGCGACCTACATGTTCTTTCAAACAAGACTAAAGCTTTAAAAAAAGTTTCGGAAGTCTGGTTATTAAAATACAAAATAAACACTAGTTTATTACTGCTTTAAGATACTCTCCCCGATTAGAGATGTGCTCCCCAAACAATACTGATCTTATTTTTTTTTCCATTCTTCTTGCTCCTTCTTTCTTTCTTTTGTTTTTTTCACGAACTATTTTTCTCTGCAGTCAGTATCTTTTTTCCGTTTTAAGTACATAAGAGCATCAACTAGCAATTGCGATCAGGAGAGACATCAATTACGATTCAAAAATTTTGCCTATAATGAAATTTATTTACAGTGGATGAAAAAGTTCTTTGCAGGGCTTAACAGCAGACTGCTGAAGAAATTGAGAAGTATTTTTAAAAAAGGAGAGTACCTTCATAAATACCTTTATTTAATGCATTTTATATTATTTCTTATGGGGTCAGGTGGAATGTATAGCGTGTAAAAACATTCATATTTCAAATAAATGCCAAACTGTTCAAAATTGATGTCCAACAACCATAACACAATAATTGAATTTTTAAAATTCTTTAATGCACTTCTCGTATCCATAGTTATTCTTGCTAAAATTATCCCACGATTCGTTTTAAAAAAAGTATAGTTCTAGACTGTCTTCATAACTCATTTCAATGCATGACATAAATTCAAATGGGGAAGAAGTTTAAAATCTAATTTCCAGCTGAGAACAAAGATAATAATTATTAACATTATTTTTTCTGAAAAACATTATTAAAAAAGCACACGTATAAATTGTACTCATCAACATTTATGCACAGAACGTGGAACCAGGGTCATTGTTTTAAGTTATTCGAATATCAGGCTAATCCTGAAATTCGCAACAATTACTACTTCAATAGGGCTATACGCAGTTGGAATAGTTTACCAGAAGCGACTGTTAATTGCAGTGCGCCAAAAACTCTTAAGATGGCTTTTGAATGGTGATGTTCATTGTTAAATTGACTAGCACCAGCCTAGCTGGGCCTTGTTCATGTTGCTTGTTGTCACTTTTGTATGCGTATTTATTTGTAAAATTGCTAAGCGTATTTTTTGCAATAGCTATATGCGTTTTTTTTATTTTAATGAAGAGGTTTTACCCTACAAAGGTGTTACTTCTACTGGAAAAAACTAAAGCAGTAAAACATTTATATGAATTTTATCTAAACTTTATCAATTTTATCCTTGAGTAATACTTTAGATGAAAGTTATACGAAATATTTCGTCTTACTATTTGAGGGGTTTTTCAGAAACTAATACAAAGCTAATAAGAATTTTGGAAGCTAATAAGCGATTTTTAAAGGACGATTATTTTTTTTGACCTGTACTACCATTATTGAATGAATGCCTGCATAAAAGTTCCCTTTTTTCATCAGCAAACCAATTTAACGGAAGAATGTCGTTTTTCAAAGAGACACAGAGAGAGAGAGAGAGAAAGAGAGAAAATTTTGCTATTTTATAAATGTTTTTCATATATTGAAAATGACAGCAAGCTCGCATGATAAATTACCGAAAAAAAAGCAACACCTCATAATCTAGCTTCAGCATTTATACCTTTCGCAATAAAAGTATAGTTAACTTTCAATTTAAAATTTTAACAGATAATGCGAATGTAAACTACGTGTATTTTTCCATACACTTTAAAAAATTCTACTTCAACCTTTCACCAAAAAAAAGAAAAGCAAAAAAATGGTGAAATTTAGCTGCATTGATACTGAGTTGAACCATTATAATGGTATATTTTCACCCAGTTTCACTATGAACGTAAAACTAGGGACCATTATAATTGTTCAACTTTAGCACCAAATGTTTGTTGCAGCTAAATTTCACCTTTTTTTTTTTTGGTGAAAGGTTCAACTAGATTTTTCTACAGTGGAAGTTACACTTCTGAAAACAATCCTTTTGTTAATGAACTTAGTATGTTGCCATTTTTCTGATGCAAAAAAGGCTACTCAGTAAATTAACTAAAATGTATATTCTTTTTGAAAACTCTGAAATGTTGCACGCGAAAAATTCCAATGGCTTTCACCAAATTCTCTGGGATAAATACTCATAATACTATAAAGCAGCTCTGGGATTCAAATACAAATAAATAAGTATTACAGTCAATAACAATTTCATCATGGGACTGCATTTGAAGACAGTGGATTATTTTATCTTGAAGTTATACGGCTTAAAAGCACTCCTATAATAACTTTAACCTTATTTCTTTAAATTTCCGATAGCTTTTTTTTTTCTTTTATCTTTTCATATTTGATTTTAATACAAAAGATCTGAGGCTTTGCGTAAAAGCTTTCTCCAAAACACAAAATTTACATCTTTTACACTGAAAAAGTTTCTTGTATCCCGAAATCTCGTATGCACTTTTTATCGCTATTTCTCCATTCAGCGTTGCATTTTTATCTATTTATTTATGAAATATTATGCTTCAGAAAAATTAATGGATTGTGAAGTCCAACGGAGGCAGTAAAATTTTTAACCGATTATGCTTTACGTTAATAGAATTTGATATCTCGTTCGCTACTTTCAATTTTTTTTACCGAAGTTTATGTAATTTCTATAGTTTTAAATAATATTTTCACGTTACAGAATTTATAATCAAACCCAGCAGTTGATAAATATGTAACCGTTTCTTTCATTTGCACTGAAAGCAATATTCAATTAAAACAAATTTAATGAAATAAATTATTTCTAAGCTCTTCCGACTCTTTATTGCATGATAATTTTAGATAATTTCGAACTTGTTCCTAATCTTAAAGTAATTAAAACTTCCAGCCAGTTAACTGGAAACATTTATCTTTTCACTGAATTCATCTTGATAGAAATTAAACTCCCACTCACTCCTTCGGGAGATGATTTCCGCAAATTAAATTCGCTTTTATTTTCTTGGTAGCAGCAATTTGCAAAATGTAAGAGGTACTCCAATTGTTCATAACTGTAGACAGATAAATGAAAGGTAGTGATGGTTCACAAATAAAATAATCTTTTCAGCAAGATAAAATGTTTCGCGTTTTCACTGAAAATTATGTTAATGTTTAGGTAAAAGATTAGCAATTAAATAAAATTAAATTATACATGTTACAATTAATTTATACATGTGTGTGTTAAGTAAAATGTCTATATTTAAACTTTTGCTACGAAAACAGTACATATTCAACTTTGAGAAAACCAAACTTATCATATTTTGGTAGCAGTTACCAAAAGTATATCTATAAATATATTTCAGTTCCCTTACTGTAAAATAAACAAAATTTCACTTTGCTGCTATACTAAGTACTATCACATTCAGTGTTATACAAAAAGTTCATACAGAAGTAAACGAACCTATGTTACCGTATACTAATTCCGGATTTGTAACATCTATTATAACAGCGTTTCGGATAAAAAGGAAATTATTACTTATTATAAAAACGATTTCAAATTCAATGCATACCTGATGGGTGCTATGTTTTAGTAAGTTCTATGTTTACTGAAACACCTCCAAGTCTGTGATAGAAACTAATGCAGAACCGAATTTAAAAAAAGATACCACGATTTTTTGAGAAAAATATGAGGCATTTTGTCGCGAGCACAAATTTTAAACCATTTAAAACTGTTTAAACACATTTCAAACATTTAAATAAAAAAATATTTTCAAGTCTATATTTTGGGCAAGTGTTCTTTCTGACGAACGTTATTTGTAGAAAATTTCGTTTCAAGAGTTAAATTTTCTTAGTAGAGCCTAAAATTGAGCCTTTCGAATTGTTCAAAATTAAAAACAAAATGTTGATTAAAAAATAATAAATATTAAAAGGAAATATCGACAAATATCTTTGATTTTTTTTATTGAATTGAACTGATATTTTGGATAACAGACAGACAAACCAACGTGGCATACATTTAATCCAACTCACAAGTCTACTGTTAAAGTTTTTATTTAATTGACTTATTGAATCCTTTAATGCAGTTTATTTATTTATTTATTTTTTTTTGTAGCAATATTTTCAGTAGTATCTTGATTTCTTTACCTTTTTTACTTTTATCCCCTCTTTTTTTCTTCCTTTATTTCCCCTTTTCATATCGTTGTATAAAGAAAATGGATAGAAGCTGTGTAGATAATAATTATCCATTATTACTTCGCATGTAATTAGATACGTTTTAAACTCAAGTGTTTAAACTTTAGTCTTGCCTTCCGTGTACAATTTAATCATTGGAAATATTTACGCTACAAACAATTTTCTTCTTCCTTAACAAACAGAAATAATTAACGGATTCACAATTCTAAAGAGGGAATTTTTTTTTACATTATTTAATGGTAAAATAATCATCAGATTGAATTTAATTTCGTGAAACAAATGTACAAACAGTTTAATTTACCTGGTAGTGTTCCTTTAAACTCGTTATTTTTAGATTATTTCAAACTTGTCTCGCAATCTAAAAGTAATTAAAATGTCCAGGGAGTTAACATGAAACATTTATCTTTTCACACAGTTCCTACTCTTCTCTCTTTTTGATAGAACCTTAACTCTGAAACAATCTTTTGGGGATAAATTTCTACAAATTAAATTTGCCTTCATTTGCTTGGCAACAGCATTGTTACGGAAGATGATAGGTTGTCGGAACCTCATCAGTAACGATATTTAAATGAAAATGAATAGCGCTCTTGAGAAAAACAAAAAGGCCCTATTAAAGAGGTTGCTTGAAAAGATGGTTGCATTTTTGAGCTGGTTTGTTCCTTTGTTATGTACTAAGTAATTAAATGTTTCCATTTCCTGCACTGGTAGGTGAACATAGAAAATATGATTTTCTTCAATATTAATGATATGTGTCGGAAATTTAACATATTTATGTATAATAATATGAATAATAATTTTGAGCTGTTTTTTTAAATAAATTTTTGTTAAAGAAAAAATAAAGAAAAATCCAGCAAAACCTATTATTTCCTCAACACCTCTAGTACGTTCGCTTTTTTTGTTGTCTAACTTTTCCATAGATAGCAGAAATATAATGAATCTACCAAATTGTAAATAAACAAACCAAACACTACAGCAAATTTTTGAAATTTTTACTTGAAAAAAGCAATTTTTTGAACTACCATTAGTAAAAAATATATATATTTCATTTACATTAGGTTTTAGAAGTTTATATCACTGTATAATAGATAAACACGTTTGCAAAGTTTCAAACGAATCGAAGTAATTTTTCTTTTTGCTAGAACTGTTAGCGTTAATACAAATTAGTAAAACGTGGTTTTAAAGATCCATTTTTTTCTCTCAAAAAGAAGGCTTGACACAGTAAACAAAGTTGCCCTCAAAATACGTAAGGATCACCTGGAAATCATCTTCCCGGAGTCTTACGTAGAATTAGAGAAAATTAAAAACAGGAAACTATAAAGTCTTAAAAAAAGGAAATTACAGAAAATAAAAACGAAGAATACTCTAAATTGGAAACAACATGTACTGTGCCACCGTAGTGACGGCATTCGTAGGTACGATGTTATATATTTCTCGTAAACTAAGTTGAAGGTAAGTTTAGAACTTGAGCTACGCCGTTGTGATTCCTGTGCTCGGCTTAATATGCCTCTGGAGTTGGGAGAATTGGCTGCCGAGAGCTAGGCTGCTCACTAGAGCTGAAATTAAATTCAATGCCAACATTATATAATTCATTTCTTGAGTGCAAAATACGTATGCAACAGCTAAAAACTATTGTTTTTATTTACTTATAATTATGATAAGTTTACTTAAAAGGTCTTTAAACAAAATAAAGCAAATCAAAACCTTGGCACACAAATAAAAAAACAAAATATGCGAGGGAAAAAAGAACGGTATACACCTCTTAGACCTTGCAGAGAATAATGAAAGAAAAATCATTTTGATTAGTGGAAACACTTAATTAGTTATTGAAACAATTGGACAAAAATTTCAGCCATGGAGTTTGTTTTTAATACTCTTCTTCTAAATTCATTCTGCATAAAATGGAGTCGAAGAAAAAAGAAAAAAAAAAAAAAGAATCTGGTGTGGACGGTTCCTACACTGCAAAAAAATTTTTGCCTGAAAATATATGAGAATATCTTGTAAATTACTGTCCTGCAGTGAATATATTTTTTCCAAAGGTACTGCAATAATATTCTGAAGTAGTTTTCTTTATGGCTACTTGGCAATTTTCTAGTGCATAAGAGTGTGGATCATCATACCACGTCAAATCACCCAATTTTGATATTTGGACGTGCCGTCATGTCTGAGATGTTTCTAAGAAAGAATACATAAAAAAGAGATAAACAAAAATTATTGTTTTCAGGTTTTTAAATTAAAAGTTTTGTTCTGCAGACTTTTTTGAAG
Source organism: Octonoba sinensis (assembly GCA_038502835.1). Classification (NCBI taxonomy): domain Eukaryota; kingdom Metazoa; phylum Arthropoda; class Arachnida; order Araneae; family Uloboridae; genus Octonoba; species Octonoba sinensis. The sequence continues at coordinate 73,205,142 of CM076604.1, forward strand.
AGTCAAATTTTTGCACATTTTGTGCTTTTGCGTTTTCGGTACTTTAGGTTTCTAAATTATGAGCGTGTCCTCGTTAGGCAGGGGCCTAGTGTAGTCAATAATTATCACATATTTGTAAATTATTTTAATTCAAAGGCACTTTAAATTTATATAAAACTTGATCTTGAAGTATAATTTTACCAAAACAAATTAATTTTTCACTTTAAAAAACAATTAACGTCCTCCCAATTTTTGCCTGCAGAACACGTACATGAATTGTTCGTTCTAAGGAGAAAATGTTACATCTTGGAGTTGTTACTTTGGATTTATTCCATTTGAAAATTCAGAAAAAAATACTTTGCATGGTGAGTGGCAACACCCAAACGATGATAGCATTATTTTTACAGCTTAGTTGGCAAGAGAAAATTAGTAGCTTTTACCTGCTACCAAGATCAGCTTAAATGACTAAAAACTAAGCAAATAGAGGGGATCTTATGAACTGATATCAAAAACGTAAAAGCAGAAAATGTGCAAAAATCAGAATCTCAAAAAGAAAAAAGAAAAATTCCACAGAGAACTGAAAAAAAATGACCCGTACTCGATTTGAGGCGATAACTATTTGTGCTTGTGCTTTTATTGCTTAATCTGCGTACGTGTTTATCAAAGCAGTTTCATTGTCTAAAAAAATTAATTCATTTATTCACAATAAAGTTGAGCTCTTAGCATTAGTCAGTTTGAATCTATGTGGTTTATGATATATTTATTATTCAAAACAGCAAAGCATTAACTTAAATGATTCCTTCCTTAGTCTGTATCATTTGACGTTAGATGCAACCTAAATCTACATTATTTTATCGTGCAGACACTGAAACCGTTAACTGACTCCTTGGAGAGCAGTGATTGAGATATCGTCTCAATTCTTTCACTTTTCTCCTCCCTTTGAAATTATTAAATGGCCTTCTGAAATTCTGTCTTAAGTTTGAATGCTTTTCCCATTTCGATTTGCTAATTGTGTGTAAAAGAACGTTTTGAGGAAAAATGCCAAATTGCATTTATTCCGGGGAAATGATTAAAATACGATATTTGTTAAAGAATTACTGTGTATCGTAACATAAACATGAAAATAATAGAGTTGAATTTTATAGATTTTTAAGAGTTAGTATCGTTGTATTGTTATTAAAAAATGTTAATAGTTAAAAATACATTAAAGAAGACAGTGGGATTTAGACATATTTTAAAAAGTAGAAGAACAGCGGGTAATATGACAGCGAGTAAGGAACAGTGGGTAATAAAAAGCAGCGGTAAATAACAAAAAAGGTTGCAAGCACTGCTCTTACAGTATAACAACAGTAAAGAAATATAAATAAATCCAAATACTAACTTATCAGCATAAAAACTACGGAACATTTTAAGCAAAGGTATTTTCCTTATTAATAATTTTTTTCGTAAATAGATAAATATTTGAATATGGAATTTGTGAAACGGGACTTCTTATAATGATTACATGGGATCTGAGAGAGAGAGAAAAAAACGTTTAACATCTTTCTTTTTTTGGACTATATTATAACATTACACTAATTTAAAAATAAACGAATAAATGAGTAACATGACAACACTATATATTATTTCAAGAAAATTCGATGGTTCACTAACATTTAAAGAAAGAACAATCGCCAAGATATTTTGCTCACTAACGTACAGCATTCCGCGTTTTTCTGCTTCGATTTATCAGTAGTTTCTTTCTTACAGCCTTGGTAACTTATTGCTACCAAGGCTGCTTGATTACGCAGTTCTGATTCTTCGAGGTGAAATGCAATTATTTGTTATAGAGTATCTCGTATTCTACCCAGCATAAAGTGAAAAAATACTAAAAGAAATAATTTCAAAATTAAAAGATCGGCAGCCCAAAAACGAGCATAGCTCGAAACGAATAGTTGCCCGAGTTCTGGTGAAACCTTTTTTATTTGGATGTGAGTGTTTTTTTCATCAAGCAAGTGCTCGTGTGATTTACCAAAAACTCTAGTTTTAATCTTTTTTCATCAAATATTGAACCAGGTATGTAGCTAAATGGACTAAAATAAATGAATAAATCTATAACATAGCTTGTTATTGAATTATTTAAAATTCTTTGAAAGTGTGTGAAAAAGAAAACGTATTTATACAAATGTATTTTCTCTTGTTGAAAACTCTAAGGGATTTTTTTTTTTGATAAGGAAAAAAGGCAAAAATATTCATTTTGCTGTTAAGTTGCTTATAATACCGAAAATCTATGGTACCATGAAAATCTGAAATAATACGTGAGAGTATAAAGTTACGAAAGTATATGTGTGATTATGAAAATATGCAAAGCATCTAGAGTGATATATAAACTGATGTAAAATACTTCGGGAAAATATAAGAAAACAAACCTGCATATTATTTGAAACACATTTAATAACTTGGTATACTAGGAACATGAAATTTCCCTCACTTAGGCAGGGGCGGACACAGACTGAAATTTGAGGGGAAGCAGACCAAGAATATGGTCGGGTATGGAAATCGGCCGAGATTAAGGCATTTTAGCCAAACCATACCATGATACACCGTATAATTGTACTTTAAGTACAAAATAAAAGTTCAGTTAATTATTATTGTAGGAAATAAAAAGAAGTTTTAGTGCAAAGAGTTACTTAGAATTTGTTAAGGAAATGTTTTGAAAGAGTTTAAGGAATTACTGCGCCCACTTAAGCTATTTTAAAAATATTTGAACGTAATTTTCCAACAATTATTTTTAGCTCGATCACTTAATTTATTCATTAAGTACTTGAACATAATTGCTCAAACAAAGATTTGTAACCTCAAAAATGCTCAAAGGCAAAGAATTTATGTGCGCCAAAAGTCTTCCACATTAAAGAATATCGCCTAAGGTTTGGCAAAAGGGTGACGTCCTAGCCGTACAGGAATCCCCTCCCTGCTTGTATCCACTCCCCCACTTATGCTTCCATATTTTACAGAAATTAGATTCTGTATGCTTACGGAGACACCAAGAAATGTTTCACCATAAATCATCCATTTGTCAGTCGATTTGTCCTAGCCTGTGTCTATATCTTAGGAAATTTCCCATTTGTGACAGATAACGATCTACTGTTAGCTGCTGAAGCATTCCTGAATAAAGTATCGGCATGTGTTAACGAGCCGAATATGAATGGCTGCAATAAACTCATTTATTGATTGATCTCTTTTGGAAAGTTTGTTCAGAAAACTTCTCGCGAGTGATAGAAGGATTCTTTAGCATAAATTTGTAAAAATGCTTTCACATTTGCAGTTTTTGGTCTTAGAGCATTTCCATGATAAAAAATTGTACGTGTAAACATTGAAGTACGTTTATAATCTGAATTCTGTACAAAAAAATGAAATTTTCTCCAAGATAAAGAGTATAAAATAGTCTGCTTTCATGAGTTTATGAGCAGCAAAAAAAAAAAAAAATATATATATATATATATTGAGAAGCCATTAATTTCCTCCAAAGTTTTAATGATTAGAATGAATACTGAAATAAACAAAGAAAATAAATGATAAAACTATTTTTCTGTCTTCATGGAGAAGGTTTTTTGACAAGCTTAATCAACTTGCACTTTTAAAGCATAAATAATGAAAAATTTTGAATACTTAAAATGAAAAAAACATTCAATATTTGGGAAAAAAAAAGTTTTTTTCCCCGTATTTATCTATTTTTATACTTTGCTTATTTATTTATTAACTAGCATATTAAGCCATCGTTTTATTTGGTGGATTTCTTGTACTAAACCATCGAAAAAAAAGAAGCTTAACTTCAAAATGAATTGTACATTATTTAAGAAAAATGTAATTGTGTTCACATAGTTTAAATCCACGTCCCCACTTCTTAGTTTATTACGGATCCCTTTACCAGTTCATGTTACTGACCTTGCTACTACATTCATTGAAAAGTCATAGAAAGGTAATGTTGGAAACGTAAAACTTGCATATTCTGAAATGCATTTTCTCGTTGATTAGTAGAAATTAGGAGGAAAATGAGAGGAAGTTACTCGAGCATTTATCGGATACATGGATCATCATGGTAACTCCCCAAGACTCAGTAACATCGGCAATGCCAAAACTAGTAATTTAGCTTATATAAAGATGGCGCCACTACTGGAACACCTTATCCACTTTGCTATCAATTTACAGAATTTTATATTTTTTGTTCTCTACGATTTTCCTTTTTAAAGACTTAGTAGTTTCCTATGTTTTGTTTTTTATAACAGACTACGGATAAATGACTTCCTGGAGATTCTCATGGATTTTCTAGCAATAATTTTTTTTACAGTGTATTAGTGTAGCAGCAAAAGGGGGAATTTTCCTTGTGACGATTGGTTTTCAATCCCTATAGTTAAAGGTTTTTGAGATGTCTTCAATGCAGATTTAGAACAATTATTACAATAAGAACGCTTATGAAACATTAAAATGAAATAAGAATCTTCCCTGAAAATAGATGTCATCTCCTGTTCCAACATTTACCTGGTATACGATGTGCTATTCCAATAGCGTTAAAATTGTTCGGTACATGACCAAGAGCTCTTGTTGGGGGTATCAGTGAGACAGTGACAGAAAGTGGAAGCGCCATCTTCTGTAAATGTCATAAATTCAGAAATTAAAATATATACTAAACCATTTTACAGAAAAAAAGATAATCTACATGAGTTAGTAATAATGGCATGCAAATCGTTATTTACACGTAAAGAAAACACTAACTTATGGATTGGTCCATTAATTATTTTCACAATAAACACAATCGGTTTGTTATTTCAGAAAAATACTCTGGTTATTTCACCTGAGAATTTAACGATAAATGAATGTTTTTCCGTACGTTTTCAAACGGATTTTCCTCGAGTAATTGTTACACAGAAAGCCTACGTTTCAACTGCAGTAGACGAAGAAATATTGCGAGTAATTTTTAGAGTTAGAACGCACTTAATGAAATTAGGCATGAGCATGAAACATTTAAAGCTCTTTTTTTTTCTGTGCCCGCTGTAATACTTATAGTCTCAAGTGGCATACGAATTTTCTGCTTCATTGGAAACTGCAAACAAATATGATGGAGCTGGATATGTAGTAGCTTTTGAAATTTTTATTCTAGAAATACGCAAATAGGAAGACACAAATTGTTTTGCTTGTGTTGGTATATTTGGTAAAAATAACGAAGATATTTTCTCTTTTCACATACAAAACATTAAGTACTGCATGTAAAAGTTACCCCAAGCCATATTCGTGAATTTCTAATTCCAAACATACTTTCGTACCTTTTCTAAATTGTTAAATAAGTATAATGATTTATTTATTTTTATAAATTTTTCTTCTTTTAACGACCTGTTTAACTGCGTATTTGCATATTAATACTCAAACGCATAATTGCTTCTGTACGTTGTATGAAATTTTAAGACTGGATCAACCAAAAATTACGCATCTGGACGTAAGATTTTTTTTTTTTTTTTTAATTTAAATTACACTCTTATACTTACTGGAAAACAACTTTAAATATCTGGATAGAAAACTGTTTTATAAGCCTTTTTTCTTTCTTTTTTTTTGCAAAAAATTTCATAAATGAAATTTTTTGCTTTTACTTGAAGCCAGAATAAGTAAGTTTCTTTATCTTTCAATGTAATGCATGAAACGAAAAAAAAACATATATCGAAGCTCGTATCACTATATACTGTGCACAGCTATCACAAAGAAGTAAAGTAGTAAGACATGCAATTAATTCTGGATTACATTGGGAAAGTAACATTCTACATACGCGAAAAGAATTTTGCTTTTCACCTTATCTACGTTTGACAAGTTTTTACTCTAAGATGTGTGTTCTACCTTTACTACTTCTCCCAATAAATTCTGTCTCTGAATCGTCTCGGAAATCGATATAGGAAAGCGTACTCAGCAAGAACAATCAGGTAAGAATAGAAAGTTATCGGCTGTTTTTACTCTCTCACTTTTTACATTCTTGCTATTTCTTTCATTGAGATTCTCAATTTTAGACAAAGAGATTAAAATTAGGACTTGGGTGCACTCTAAAAAATGAGGTTGTATTATTTAGAAGTGTAAGAAATGTAAAACTCAAATGTGACTTTTACTTACATTTGCATATTATGATAACAACGGAAAAAAGAAACAAAAGATACAAGAAAACTTCAGAAATCTGGACAAATCGCACAGTGTCAGTCAAGTTTGGAAAAGAAATAGGGGTAACACACCGGCAGTATGTATATTATGCGAAATATTTTGAGCTACGTTCAATCCCCACGTTAACTATTAGACCCCCAAAACTATTTTCAAAATCTAATGGATATATATTAGTGGATTATATTGCAATTTTTCAAGGTACCCTTGATCACTTAGAATTCCAAAATGAATTGACATACCTCTAATAGATATGGAATTCTTAAGGTCAATTTTTTGTTACACACAAACTCACTCATCAAAATCCTAGAACACTTTTAAGTTTGCAGCGGACAACATCGGGTAATTTTGCTAGTAATCAAGAAAATAAATAAATTGACGTCTAAAAGAAATATTTTAAATGTAACCCTTCGTTGTTACTTATAGTTAAAGAAGATAAGTTACATAAACGAAGCGAAACTGGCCGAGCGTGACTGAGGGGTGGGCAGGGGTGTCCCCGCTGCTATCATAAATTATGCTTTGCACGATCATCTTCGTTTAGGTGAAGCTGAAACAACATTTGGACAAATGTCGAGTCAAGAATGTCACGCAAGCGGAATAAGTTGCCATATTTCATAACTATACTATCTAGATAGAATCAAAATAGTACGAAAACGAAGTAAATCTAACGTTTCTGTGATTGAGTTGCAGTTAGGAGAGAAGTTATGTATTGGTGTTTTTAAACTGAAGGATAAATGAGTTGATTGAAAGTAAAAAGAAAGTATGCCAAGGAGGGGGGGGGGGGTGGTAGAAGAAAAAGAGTAGTCTGCATGTTTAATTTTTAATTTCCAAAGTAGTCTCCGTGTTTAAAAACAAATTGTTACAAAATCAAAAGTTCAAATTCCTTTACTAGCAATAATTTTTAACTTTAAACTAATTAAGGCAACTATTGGCAAAGAATTGCATGTAAATTTGGTGTGCCAATTATTAATATTTAGAGAAAAATTTTAGAATCGAAACGAATAACTTAAAAAAAAAAATGTTGAAGAAAAAACTATGCTTCAGAAACACCACAAAAATCTCCTCTACATTGGTTAAGAAAATGATGTCTCATGGTGATAAATGGTTATGAACAAACAATTTTAACGAGAAAAAGGGAAACTTGGATAGACTAGATGGATGTAAATTTTACTGATATGTTTTAAGAAGCAAGCCAAAAAGATTGTTTAGTAGACAGTAAGGTGGAGAATCAGTACTGACTTGGAATGGTTTTGGATTTAATGGACAAACATTTTTGGCAATTTGTAGAAAGAAAATAAACTTCAAGGACCATCAGCAAATCTTAGAGGACCATTTTATTAGGTTTTCTGGAAGCTTTTTGTTTCAACGGGACAGGTGGTTTATTCACCTGTCTGACTCGACAATGGTGAGGTTTAATATGCATAAATATCAACGTCATGGACTGGCCATCACTTAGTCCGCATGCCACCTATCACGGGAAGCGTGTGAAAATCAACTGCTATACTTTTTGACCTCGGGCCTTATAACATCTATAATGTAAAACTTAGTACTTTCGATGGAGAACTGTGTATTTAAGCAATTAGAAGTGATGGAAGTACGATTACATACTAACACCTGTAATTGTGTTTTAAAACTTAAAATATAATCCGCAGAACAAGTATTGTCTCTAATTATGGAGCACCCTACTTTCAGTATTTCGGAATAAATTCAGCATTTGTTAGGCTTCGAATGAAAACTAATCCTAACTCATACGTCCTGTAGTATTTATAATTAGACTCATAAAAAATATCATTCTTATTTTAGCTGAGAACTTTTTTTTTATGCTTTTGTTTATACTTTTGGGACACACTGTATCTTAACCAGTTCATTTCTGTTTCCCGTTTTTCACCTTCACATGCATCGGATTCCACAGACCCCTATATTGTGGAACATTAAACGATCATTGCGAGAAAATTTTCAGTTGAATTAGTTCTTCTAAATAAAATTAACGCAGATAATGGACCTGAATGTAAAGTTTGCCACTAAACAACTTATTTGATGAACCGACTTATGAAACAAAAATTTTGTTCCAAGTCATGATATAAAAATAGAAATAAATGAGAAGCGTATGTGCGAAGAGAAAATATTCTGGATGGAAATCATGAAATAACACACGAAATTAATCGAACTCACACCATTTTTGTGATAAAAACTGTTTTCTGTGTATATGTGTACTTCTATACTGCATAGAATAATTCAAATAACTGTATTACTTAAGGTAACTGACATAATTACAGTAACACCTCGTTATATCGCGCCTCACTATATCCCTCATTCGGATATCGGGCTTTTTCTATGTCTCCCAAAATTTTGAGGTTGAGCTCTGCAAACTAAAAGTATTGCATTTCTCAGCAAAGCACTCCCCCCCCCCCCCATTAAACAAAGCCTTCGAACAGGAATGCTTTCCTTTGTTCTGAATTTGCTGCAGTTAAAAGCTGCAACAATTCTCCTCCCACTCCCCAACTTACATGCCTGCAGAATGATTCTACTCAAACCAGTTGACGTTTTACTTGACATTTCTTTTTGTATTGATCCTAACGCCCATAGAATGAAAGAGACACAAGTCTATTGCATAAAGATTTATTATTAAGCTATTTTTGTTCAGAAAGTTGTCAATATGTAAGATTAAATTAAATTTTTTACGTTGGCATTCAATTAATTCACTTGTATTTTTTGAGTTATTTCTAACGGCGTCGGTTATATCGCGCTTTTTTGCTGTCCCCCGAGAAGCGCGAGATAACGAGGGGCTTCTGTATATTGTTTTTAATTGAAAAAAGGTAAAGTATGTTTTTCGTCTCGCATAACAATATGTTACAGAAAAATAAAAGGTCTCGAAATCAAACTTAAATGATCTATTAATCGTATCACAAATTTAATTCGCTTACCCATTTTTCTTTCAAATATCCCAACTTATCATTTTGTAATATTATTACTTTCTTTTTCTTTATATATGCTACCGTTAAAATGTCAAATCCGTTATTTCATAGAATGACTTGGTTTTTCATGAAATACAGTAAAACCCCGCTATACCGCGCCTCAGTATACCGCGGCGACTATCATGTCCCCCGACGTTTAAACCACGCTTTAATCCCGTCTTTCAACCTAGAACATATAGCTTGATTTCAAAATCGGGTGCAATCGCCCTGATTTGTTTCTCTTGACATGGGCGGAGTTCAATCTGTCAGGGACTGTTCAGTTCAATGTTCCATTTTCAGCAGTCTAGTTATGCGCAGGACCATAGAATAAGACCTTATATTCTATGGTCCTGAGTTATGCGTGTGTAACTTCTTTTATAGTGGTAAAAAGCTTTGTATTCCAGATTCTTTAGCATTCCTGAAAGGTAAACGTATTCCCTAGTGAAGTGAGAAGTGCGTTTCTTCCCTTCCAAATCTAATTTTTTCTTAAGACCTCTCCCCCTTTACAATCCCATGTTGATAACATAAAGAGATTTTTAAGCACCTTTTTTCTCGGAACACGGTTTATAACCTATCGCTCGATAGACTGATTGCGCAGCTGACATGTGTGCTTCTTGCACAGCAATTACAGCGAATAAAATGGCAGCAAAGAAGAAAAGAAAAAAAATATACTATAGCGGGAAGAAAAGCCACGAGTAATTGATAAAGTTAAAAATAATGCAACAAAAGCGAGTATTATTTCGTGAATATGGTTCCGAGGTATAGTTTCACTATACCGCGGTTATGTTATAACGCGGGTGGCAAACATGTCCCCCGACACCCGCGTTTTAACGGGGTTTTACTGTAACTAGATAAGCCAGTTACAAGAGGTAAAATTATTGAATTCTACGATTCAACTAGGTATTCTATAGAATAACGAATACTTAGTATGAACTACCGCACTCGAAAGTTATTTGAACCGATTCTAGCTGCTTTTAGTCCGTTTTGAACTGCTTATAGCTGCTTTGAAATAATGCAAAGGCGTATGTGTGTGTAAGCTTCATTCCGTTGCTTTCAGAAGTAGAATTCAGGTGTATTTTTCAGGTGTTTTGTTTAGTTTTTGGACTATTAACAAAGATTGTTGCAACCTGTTCTTAAGCAATGACTTTTTCCTTATTATTTATCAATTAGTCATCTGCAATTGGGATAAAAGGAATTTTTCCAGAGATTTTAGCTATTTATGATCAATTAATTCATAAAATAACTTTGAAATTGTTTATTTTTCACTTTTAAAAGTCTATCATTAGTTATTTCACAGAGTAGCTAGTTATTTCCAAGAATACCTAGGTAAAGTATGAAATTTTTCATCTGTTATCTACTTTAAGGGACTTGTCTAGTCAATTTATGAAATACCTAGTTATTCTATGAAATAACTGAATTATACACTTTAGCGTAACGTACGAAAAGGAGCTCGTTTGTGTGTGCGTGCTTGTGTGTTCGCTGCACGAAATCACAACAATAGACGGATTTAAAGGAAGTTAGAAAGGGAAGGAAGGGACAAAATTCAATCCTCCCCTGAGAAATGCAACGTACGAAGTCCCATCCAAAGATTCGTATTAGTGCTTTTTCTTTAAATTTCAATTTCAAAATTTGTTTCAACAATGAAAAATAGAAAAAATTCATTTCATCTTTTAAAATTGTATGTCGTTCTGAAGCTGATAAAATTTACGCCAGGCAAAATTTGTTAGAAAACTTCTTTGAGAATAAATGTAACGTGAGTTATTGCTCAGAATCTAATTTATTCTAACGAGGATTAAACTAAGCCTTAATTGCACAATCAAGGTTTTAGAGAAAATGGATTGCAATAATTCATTGTTGTATTGTATACATATAAACATGAATAAACTGTAAAAAATAATTGCAAGTAATTGAAGCACAAATGATCATCAAAAATGAAGAAATATGTTTCGGGATTGCTTGGAATCTTTTTTTTTAATGCAATAGTGGAGCTTCTAGATGCAAAAACATCCAAATGAAGCAGGCAAAACAACAAAACAAGGCTTATATATCCTACGATTATTTATCTGAAAACCAATGAGAATAAAGTAATGAGATGAAGTAGAAGTAACCAGGAAGGCACCAATAAGAAAGCATCAAACAAACCCAGTTGAAAGTACACAAAGTAAATAAGGAGTATAAAATATAACAAAGCAAAAAAGACCACAACATGCATAAAAATGCGAAAATACATGAAAATTATTGGAGCCTTTCCGGTTACTTCTACTTCTACTTCCACGCTGCCTTTATTCTCATTGGTTTTCAGGTAAATCTTAGGCTATATAAGCTGTGCTTTTGCTGTCTTTTTTGCTTCATTTGGAAGTTTTTTATCTAGAAGCTCTGCTATTGCATTGAGAAAGAGATTCCAAGCAATCCCGAACCATGTGTCTGCATTTTAATGCTCATTTGTTCTTTAATTACGTGCAACCATTTTTTACAGTCTACTTGTGCACTTCCCTTTGTTATAGATATGATATTAGTGATAATTAATTTTAATTTTCTGCGACGTGGTTTTGTGATGTTTAACACGTATGGTGCTGACATATGTTATCAATACTATTATAGCTGGCAACGCTAATATATACTCGATGATACAAACGACGGCAATGAGGGTAGTTTTGCTAGTAATAAATGCGTAGCACTTTCTCCGCACTACTTCAGTAATATTTAAACATTACTATGGTACATTCCAGAAATTTATATTTCTGAAACGAAAAATGTTTTATGAGTGCTCAATGCAAATTCATGCTCATTTGTTGCCATGCGACGAAAACTTTGACAACAAAGTAACTTTTATCTTTTTCTTTTTTGGTACTGTTAACAATTCTAGATTTGCTCGAATTTGGCCTTCTGGCACGTATCATTTAAAGTTACTGGATGCCATCCAGATTTTGTGTTGTTTTTACTGTTTGCATTCCAGACGTGAAATTGATTTTATATATCTATTTATAATGCTTTGGTTACAGACATTGCACGAAAATTTTGTTTTATATGCTTTTTTTCTTTTGTTAAAAAATAAATAAATCAATAAAATAAAATAAAAATAATAAGTAATATAAAAATAATTAAAAAAATAATATTTAATTCACATAAAATTCAGATGCGCTTTAATTTAGTTTTTACAGAGTGGAGCAAACAGGTATTGTTCATACAGGTATAAAACAAGCAGACTGATACTATGTCAGGTATTTCGTAGCTTTTAACTATTAAATTTAATTTTAAGGTGTGAACATTAGCGATCTAAAATACAGTCATGAAAACTTATTGATGTAATTGTTAATTTATTTAAAAAAGAAAACTGACGCTGTTGAAAATTTTGCATATATTACTATAAACCCATAATTTTTATAACAATATACTTATTTAAATTTTTCTTTTTATTTTAGGTACCTCTACATCATCATTGGTTGAAGATGTTTCGCGTAAATGATATCTTTACCTTATTTTACATGGTTATTAATTTTTCTATGCTGTTTTAAATGCAGTGAGTTTTGGGAGAAAAATGCCTTTTTGGAGGGTGTTCGAGGAGGTTTCTTTGTACATTGAAGGATTTGCTTCAGAAAGGAGGTAGCCTCAAATTTCAAGAAACTGATAATAATACACATAAAAAGTCAGAACTCTCATTTTTTTCTTTGAATAAATTCCATTGTAAAATTTAAATGCAAAAATTTTTACTGCATCATTTTTTAAATTTTTTTTTAAGAAAAGACAGTCCATACTATAATTAAAATATTTCCTAAAATGGATTTAAATTATTTTCTCAGAAAACCCTTCGATTCTTGTTCAGTAGGCGAAACTCATGAGCAAATTCACATTAAACAACTTCATTATTGTGATGAAATTATTATTTTTTAACTAGCATCAGCAAAGATTTTTTTATTATGTTTACAAAAACTTTAATTCTACTTTAGTATCAGCTCTCATTTTCATATGTTTTGTGAAAAAGATTCTAATTTCATATTTACTCCAGTGACGAAAACTTTGTCATAGATTTTCTGTCACATAGTTGGCAATACTATAATTTAATTTGATTGTCATTTATTTTAAACAATAAAGAATGCCTCATGAAGACAAATATAACGACCAGTGTGCACTTCGCAACAATGTCCAGCGTTGGGTGCAACGATTCTTCTATAAACGTATTTAATTAGACGAGTGAAATAAACTTGGTGTGTGACATTATGTTCTACGTTCTCTCGATCAATTTTTATACAAATTGATTGGTTCCGTTGGATTGGGAAAAAGAAAACAATATATATATTATGGAACAAATGTAGGCTCAGAAGAATGTATCGAAGATAGCTTTTTCATCCACGCACCATTTGTCTTTTAATTCTTTGGGTCATCGCCTTTTTTTCCGGACGAAATGCAACGTAAATGAATTGTGTCACTGCATGCTAAAGTAGTGGCATTATTCCACATTTTTCTCCCAAATTTATGATCTTTGCTTTTAATATGCTAAGATGAAAAATATGATCTCGTGGAGTTGCAAGGAATATTGTTCATGCATACCTCATTAAGAGGAAAGTCTCCATTTTTCTTAAAGTTCAGTTTTTTCACCATATCATCAACGTTTCAAACCATTAAAAGCCAAAAACAAAAAATTGAAAAAGTATTGAGATTCTTTGCCTTGTTGCATAAAAAAACATTTATGTGAAAAACAAAGCTGAACGTAAAACATTTTTTAATATCAGAAGAAAAGAAAGCAAGACGCTTTAAGCGGGAAAACAAATGCCATTAGAAATACTTCACATTATTTGGATAAAAATGGCCCTTCGCCCTACAGGGCAGATCCCCTCTATCGTAATGTAAATGTTATGTTGTGAGCATATTTCAGGCATGCATTTTATACTTTTTAATTTTTCATCAACATGATCGACCAGGTGCAATCCCCCCGAAAATCCGTTGCGATCCATTGTTTGCGCAGGAGCCGAGATGCTGGCAATGGATCTGAATCTAGGGCTATCATTTCTCAAATATCATAATTAGCACAACGCTAAAAATAGATTTCCTTTATTTTCGCCATTTCCTCTTGATCACAAAAGCTTACTCAAATCCACCATAACCACGATCGTGAGTGCAAAGTTTGAATGCGTAAGGAGGGGAGGGGGAAGGTGAAGGTTGTTTCCTATTCCTAAGCCTCGTGGCATTTATGAAATTTGTTTAGGGACTTTTTTTTTTAACTTTTCAAGAGTTAAAGTAAATTTGGGAGATACAGCATGACTCATGAAAAACACAACAAACTGAAAGAACTTTATTTGTAAATTAAAATCCTCGCCCAGAGGGCAGGCCTACCGACAGTCATGATCCCTAGGTTTCATAAGACAAGATTTTTTTCATTAGAGAATATCTAAAAGAACGTGAATCCTTCAAAAAACCAGCAATCGAAAATCTTGAAAATAATATAAGAGCATTTGGAGCGTTATATGCAGGTGTATAAAGGTGTTATTATGAGCGAAATTTTATTATAATGTTTAATTTCAACATATTATTTCTCAACATTTGATATTTATTCTAAATACTTTTCTGAGTAGTTCTTCAAGTTCAGGGAAACCTTTGAAGTATTTAATTCCTCAGATAAAGCAGGATTGCTAATCTCAATGTACTAAATGCAAACTATACGCATTTTCCAACTGTTCACTGCTCTGAATGATAAGGCTATATTTTGCATATTGTTTTAACTTTGTCAGAAATACGCATAATTAGTACACAGTTCGAATTTACGAGAACAGCGGGTTTCGAACACCTGGTCAATGGGTCCACCACTTGTGATAACTATTCTACTGAAAATGCAGATAAATAAGGGGTTTCTTTAAAACATTTTATGCTAATTAGTAGCAGTTTTAAACTAAACCGATAAATTTGAATCAGCTGTTGTTTTCCATATGGTCCAATTATGTTCATATATACTTCTGAACTTCGAACGCCTGTTTTTATATCCCTCACCTCCTCTAATTCACGTACATCGGAATTGAGTGCGGTTTATATTTTTATCTCGTAGTCATGTCGGCTAAACAAGACAAGAGTTATAACTATGGGTTATAAGTAATTACTATTTTCTTGGTAAGTAACGTTATTTCTGCTAAGGTTGCAAATATAGCCGAAAAGTATTAAATGCTTAAATGTCTAAACATACTTTTAGATATTTTTTCCGTAAATATATGATATTAAACTTTACATAAAACACCCTTTTATTCAACTCCAAAACGCCATTTTAAATTTACACACCGTACGAATGGAGAGTTGAATTTTACTTGAAAAAGTTGTACGAATAGCGAGGCGGACGAATAGCGAGGTTCCACTGTATCATTATTATTATTGTTACTTCTACTACTGTTGCTGCTGCTGCTACTACTGTTTAGGGTGTTTCGTCAATGTGCAGCAAAACATATGTGCGATATAGTATGCGTCAAAGCCGCTTTAACTCCATCATTGTGAAAAAGAAAGACTTCGTTGAAAGCATGTACATAAATATTTTCAACCGAGAACACATATTAATAAAATAAATAAATAAACAATAGAATGAAATAAATACTTGTGTAACTTTTAAAATGACTCTCATGTCTCATGCATTGTCTTCAGTCTTGCAAAAGTTGTAAGTATCTACTAACCAACTGAATAAAAGAACACGATAGCGGGAGTGGCCAAGCTCCTTGATAATCCGAGCCATTTTACAAAATTTGAAATGTTTCGCGAGTCATAATTAAAAACGTATTTAAAAGGTATGCAAAAAAAGTATTAAAAAAACGTCACTGTTTATGTTCGTTCGTGCAGTTTTCAATGAGTCATATCATTCTTAACTTGGACGGAAATGAAATTTGTTACAATGTTGCACTTAGTATTTCATATTTCTTGACAGTAATTTAAAAGACATTTTGAAACACATACGGAACGATAATATTTTTTAAAAATATAACAGCACAGAAATGAAAAGGAAACTCGGGCTATACAGTAATACAATTTTTGATTATTAAAACTTATCAATTTTTCTAATTAACAAAAGAATTTATTTTATCCAATTCTGTAAAAATGAAAATCTATAATTTTTGCAAGATTTCTCCCTTTCCTTCACCCCCCCCCCCTCAACCCCTCTCTTCAAATATAAAGGTAAAAAAATATACTTGGAATGCTTCCTGAAAAAAGATTTAAATACAATAGCATTTCGACAACCACTTCACATGGCATACAATTCTTCTGAATGCCAAATGTTAGATATTCGAGTATGGTAACAAAGAATGTAATTACGGTAGCTTTAGTGTCCTACACACTATATCGTATGAACTATGTATGCTAATTTTTGTCGATGTCGAAAAGCCAAATGCAGATTCGTTTTTACCAATAAACAATTACAAATAAATTATCATGTAGTATTTGTAACAGATATTTCTAAAAGGTGATTTGTACATTATGTTTGTAACATATATTCATAAAAATTATTTATAAATGTGTTGCTTGTATTTTTTTTAGGCTCACAACAGAAGAAGAGAAAATTTTAATGCCCCGCATGTGAAAACACCTGAGTAGTGGGAACTTACAAATAAAACATCGTAAACTGTAAAAAAATAATTGCAAGTAATTAAAGCACAATTATTCCTATTATTGAAATTAAGTTTTAACATGAAATTTTCAATAAAGCAAAAGTACACTAAACATAATTGTTAAAGTAAAGCATCAGAGCTGTTATATTTTATGTTCTTCGATAGTTGTGATAAATATAATAGTTAGTATTGAAATCATATTGAAGCATTGATTTTATTTAATATATTTAAAACATTCCAGTTCAATCAATTATAAATGGAAGAATCTCTGTACCTTAATTGCATACTCGATTGTTCCACCTATAGTCACTCAAAATATACATTTTTTAAGAATACCAGAAAGTCCAAATTGGTATGATTAGTGTCAATTTGTTAGATTGATACATTGAGAATTTTCAAATAAACCGTCATCATTGCTGAGGTATAATCTCATATTGTGTTAATTTATGTAACATTTTCAATTTTTAAATATTTACACATCAAAATATTTATAACTTATAACTATATTGATGATGTTCTATAATGAGTGAAACTAGTTGGGCTATTTTTAGGCTCCAGTACTTTGAGGCTTGATCTTAAAAATGTTTATTTTAGCCTTTTTTTTTTTTTTTTAATTCGCCCTTTGTATCTGCAATGCCTCATACGTAGATTTGGACACGATTCAGTTTATATCACAACGAAATACTTATAAAAATATTGAGCCGAAGTCCTAACTACCATTTTTAACAAGGGGTGCAGCGCTTTCTAAAGGTATGTCGTCCGTATTCTTATTAAGAGCATATTTTTATTAGACGACTCAAAACTTTGGGCACCGTATTTGACAGACAAAGGATGTCCCTTCTTTCTAAATACTACTTGGGACTTGAGAAAATTGTTGGTCACCTTGAGGTCTTGCTTCAGTAAATTAGTTAGACGTTCGATTGGATATTATTTCACTTTCTAGTTCTCACTCCTTCCAGTAATACGTTAGACATCTCGTGCGGAATAAGTAAGCTTTCTCATCACGCTAAGTTATTATTTCACCGCCTTTAACACTATCTTTTACTGAATTCGCTTAAAAACATTCGTATCTTACACTAGTTTTGCCCTTTTTCAGGCAAGGATTTTTGTTTATCAATTATTTCACCACATTTAGAACTATCTTTTATAAAATTCGTAGAAGCACTCTTCATATGCACGTTATAGCACTCTTCAGTTCATGCTTTGAAAGCATGCTGCAACGTTTGTAAAAATAACACCGGATTTGTTAAAACCTTTACTTTCTCTCTCTAAAATCGACACATGACAAAAACGGCAAATCTTCTTACATTTTTAAAATTCAATTCTCGTATTAAACTGATCTCGAGTTTACAGTAAAACAATAACAGTTATTGCCGCAAGGCGTATCTCAATCTCAAGTCTTTCACACTAGGGTCCAGGGTATCTTCGAACAAAATGTGCACCACTACGCTACAGCTCTCCTTCCCCTCAGAAAATAATTTTTCATACACAGGGAAAATTCAAGTGACACAATTTGAGTATAACCAATCATTATTCAGGAGCAGCAAATAACTACACATTAAAAAATATAACCTCAAGTTAACTAAATGTTATTTTAAGCACCAACTGAATTTAAGCACAATAAAAATAAATAAAAAATCTTAGGAGATTACTTAAAATAATTTCAGGAAAACCATTAAAATTGAAAAAATATATTTACAAATGAATTAAAAAGTGCATTTATTATTTTACTTTACACTCTGTTCAGACAGTCAGCAGTTTTATTATCCTTCTCGGCCCAATGGTTAATTTTAAAATTGTATGTCTGCAAGGCTAGTGCCCATCTCATAAGCCTTGAATTCGAACTGGTCTTTGTTTTCAGCCATATTATTTACGCCAGAAGAATTTGATAAATGCAGTTGAAGACCATTAGTACCCATGTCTTTGCCAACACTTTGCAGACCCTCTGCCAAACGCTTATCTTCACCCTCATCTTTATGTTTTTTTTATCCATTCTCACACTCATCGTTCTATTACAAAATTTCTGTCCATTATACAAGGAAATTGCTTGCACAGTTTCAACAGGATGCCCCATCTCAATTGTTCCATGACTTTTACTGTTGCCGTCTTCATCACGTTTCAAATCTATCTTCCCAACTCGCCCAGCTAATTTAAAAACTTCTGATTTCTGAGCAGTATAACCTTATAGTCTAAATTAGCTACACAAACTCTGCGTGTCAAATGTCCTTTAATGCCCAATGCATCTAAAAATTGAGGACTTAAGCCATAGGTAGTATACTGAGGTGTGTTAATATTTTCAAGATTTCCCATTCGTCCATGTTCACCTAAACCATCGCGTTCTCTATCCATTTATTCATTCCTCCACTACCACGACTACATCCTAACGGTGTACCAGTTTTCTCACGATCCACAGAAAAATCATCTTTAACAGCAAGTTGACGTGATTTAAATTCGTATGTATGCAAAACATCTACAACTTTCTACACTGATGATGCTCCTTTGAATTCAACAGTTCTACAATCCCTGAATTTTCCATTTTCTTCTTCAAAAAGTTCAATATAAGATACATCACCAACTTTTTCCCGAAGCAGATCCTTTATGGTTGTTCCATTTGCAATCATAAGGTGTGTTTGCAACATTTGTTGGAGCTCTTGTGTGTCTTCCTCTTGGTGACCGAGATCTGTTTCCCTGTGACTGTCGAGAATTTCTATTTGTACTTGCTTCTCGACTTCTATTAGGTTTTTTTCTACAATTATGGACCAAAAGTAGTAAAAACAGCGTACTCACAGATGGTGGCACTACTGTTAAAGAATGTTCTCTGTTTTTTATTATCTGCAATTTCTTTTTTAAAGACTTCGCAGCTTCATGTTTTTTAAATCTCTGTAATTTTACGTTAGACTCCGGATCAATGATTTCCAGGAGATTCTCATGTACTTTAAAGAAATTTTTTTTACAGTGCAACATTTTTCATTGTGTCACTTTTTAAAAAAGGTACGCCCCCACAACTGTTTCGAAACATACGAAACTCTTTCAAAATCCTCCCTATGTTTCCAATTCATCACTCATCCACAGTTAAATTTTCAAAACCATCACAAATGTAATTATGAAGCTTGTTTACATTTACTCCATGTTTACAACCACCCCAACTGATCCTACTTGACTATAGGCATCACAATTTTTAATTATTTTATCTCTTGCAAATTACAAATAATATAACGATTTCCTTAGTAATATCACTTATTCACCTTTGAATTTACACTAATCTTTCAATCTATCCCACTGTGTCGCAAACTACAGCAAATTCAGGATTATAAAGATTGATTGCTTAATATAAACCATTTGTAACGTTGAAGTACTCAAGGCTGTGATAGATGCATTGTGTGCAGAATCCTAATCGCTTAATCACAGTGAGTTGTGAACTAATTATCAGTTACATTTGCAGACATTGCGCATGAACTATTTTAACTGTTAAAGACATAATATATCCAAGATGTTTTTATTTACTTATTTATTTTTTCCATAATAAAAATATCATAATTTTGCCTTTAAATTGGCTTTGACTCACTTAATTTAACAGAATTTTTCTCCGGCTATACAACTGGAAACTGCTGTGCACAGATGCATTTGTCTGCTTTTCCTCTGATTCTATAGAATTGAACATTCCTAGGTCTATCCCCCACTTAAGGGGTGTTTTAGGGGGTGCCACACCAATGGGGACAAGTTGAGATGGAACTCGGAATAACAATAAAGCTTTCTTTTTATGTACCCATTTCTAAGGTAGGCAAAAAAAAAAAAAAAAAAAAAAAATGAAAGGCCTTTACCACACCCCTTGAAGAAAAAGCCTCCGCACTGAAACCACTGCACAAGTGAAAGAAAAACTTTTATTGCTTTGACACTCATTTTTCATTTAATAGAATTCCCCAATTGCGACATTTTTAGATGTCTTCGGGTAATCTTTTGCATAAAAATTGTTTACTATGAAGTTCTATCTTAGTTTTTCTTGATAACTGAATGTAACTTTCTCTCAATCAAATCTCTCTACTTCTCTCGATCAAAAACTGTAGACATCGGATTTACAAACTGTTTGCGAATGAGCGAACCCATAATTTGAGCTACTGAAGCTTGTTTGTATTTTAATTTTTGTAGCAAATAAAATGATTTTCGTCATTATACAGTAAATTTAGACCAAAAATGACTTTCATTCCAATCAAAAACTGGAATATCAATTTTAATGCCGTTTGCCTGTTGGAAAAGATTTATTGATAAATAAACAGCCGCTTTGAGTGGTGTAGATAGCCGAATGGTTAGAGCGTAAGGTTGGTACACCGTGCACCCGAGGTTCGACTCCCTCACGCTTCGTTTACGGTTTCTACGCCTCGAAATGGTTGTAAAATCTTAAATTTACAGTTTTGAAACCATTTATGAATGGTTATGAAACCGTAAACTTTCGTATTTACGGCTTTTTAACCAAACTGATTGGAAATGGTTTAGGTCCCGTAAAGATAGAAAAATGTTCCAAACCGTAAATTTAACGGTGAATTAGATGGACAGACTGCTGCCGGCTGTTTGACCGTGATTTCATGACGAAAGTTCTAACAGTGAAGGAGCGATAAGATTCGAAAAAGATTGTGGAAAGGCAAAAGTTAACGGCTCAGAAAACGTCGCGTATACATTTTTAGAAATAATCGTTGATAATTTACTTCATGCTAAAAGGAGTATTTAATTCCTTATTGATAAAATATGAACCCTCTCTGATTTGTGTGGATCAATTGAAGCAAAAACATCGCAAAACATACCATCTTGTTTTTTAGCCTACTTTCCCGTAAAAGTAAAAAAAAATAATAATAAAGCATGAAAGAAGGCTTAATGTATCGTGAAAATATCGTTAAAAATCAAGAAAAGTCAAAAATAAGTGAAGTAATTAAATAAAGATTGAAAAATAAAAAATTTGAAAGTAGGGTATTGAGATGGGGAAAAAGTGTGTCTGTCGGTCTGTCGGTCTGTCTGTCTGTCGGTCTGTCTGTCTGTCGGTCTGTCTGTCGGTCTGTCTGTCTGTCGGTCTGTCCCCCCCTAATAACTTTTGAACGAATTGTCCGATTGGAAAAATTCTTTTTGCATTAGAAAGATCTCGGCGAGGACATCTCATTTCTATATTTTACTTTTTGATTTGAACAATTTTTTGTTCAATTTTGAACAGTTCAAAAAATTTTAACATTAGCGCCTATGGACAAAATTGAAGCAAATTCTGTAAACTCTGGGCACAAGAGCCAAGTTCCTATTGCAAGCTTATTGAAAGGAGTTCTCGGCGTGAAATATTGATTTGAACAGTTTTTGTTCATTTTTGAACAGTTCAAAAAATTAACACAGAGCTTACGGGGAAATTTCAACCCTATATAAATCCTGATCTAACGGACCGATTTGCTTGGAACAAACTTTATCGGAAAGCTCTTATAACGTAGAACATGTAGAAATAGAAAATTTATCCAGAACTTACGAGCCTATTTTGCTATGAAATTTTTTGATCGGGATTTTCAAGGATATTTCTCAGTGACTCAATGAGTGAAATAATGAATGAATGAATAAATGAAAGAGTGAAAGAATAAATCAATGAATAAATGAATGAGGAAAAGAATGAATGAATAAATTATTGAATAAATGAAAATATAAATAAATGAGTGAATAAATACATGAATGCGTAAATGAATGAATAAACACTTGAATGAGGTAACGAATGAATGAATAAATGCATGGCTGAATAAATGAAAGAATGAATGAGTGAGTGAATGAATATGTATTATCCGTTGAAAAAGGTATATTTTCAATAATTAGAACTAAAGATAAATAAGAAAGAGAGAGAAAGAGATAGCTAGAATTTGAATTTGGTGTATACGGGAAAGTAGGCTCGTATAGTTCTAGACGGAACTTCTTGTTTTGTTTAAAAAAGTATTAAATCGGTTTTTAATTACAAAACGTTTAGATAAGGCACCATCGTGTCATGTTCGAAAGATTTTTAAGCGGAATATTAAGTCATTCTATAATAATCATATTTGTTCTTGATTTGTTTAAATCTAAAATATTTTGTTGTTCATTGTGTTTCTTGAAATATTTAGTAATATCTATTTATGCTGTATTGGGAAAAAAAAAGGAATGGAATGAAGTAAATATGAATTGAAATATGTGTCCGCTTTTTTAACTATATTGTATATCATACATATATTTAAAGATACATCCAAATTTCTTCCGAGTATTTATTAAATATCTACTATATTTTTCCCTTTTCCTCTATGTATAACAATTTCAAACTGTATAATATATGTATGTATAACAACTCTATTTTTCTTTTCCCCTTTTTCTAAAGTATAACAATTTATTTATTTTTTATTAGGAAAGCACAAGCCACAAAATTTTGTATTACTCATAATTATTTGATAGAAATAGTCCTTCAACAGAAAATTTGAGTCGCGAATAACTATATTTGATAGAATATAAATCTTTTTTCACGCGCGAGACATCTTACTTTTAATATGTTACTGTTTTATTTCCATCTTTTAACAAGTGTATTTATTTAATACAGCTGGTGCAAGCATATATATTATATCTGGAGGAATCTTGTGTATTCCACTGGGTTAGATATAATCCAGATTGATTTGCTGTAGAATTTCGAAATCATCCCTCGCCATGCGATTGTCTCGAGGGAGGATTAGTGTTGCGATCTCTTGCAAAATTCTCCGAAGAATACGTGTGCTTTACGTTGTTCCTTTACAAATAGAGTCGAAAGTTAGAGAAAAAAAGCTTTCAAAATGACTATTTCATTATTGAACAATTACTCTTTACAGTATTTATTTGCTTAGTTGCTTTTTCATTACTCTATCTGATATGCTAACCTATATTAAACGTGAGAGCCCATGAATCTTAATATGTATACTTTTTCGTGTCAAATAAATATAGAAATATTTACCACATTACAACAGTTGGATATTAATGATGCAAAATGAAATTATGTAGAAATTTGCATTTACCAAGAACCATTTTGTAAATGGACCGTTATTTAGTTCATCTTAGGAACGGACTTACTGAATCAAATTTTGAGGACCCCCTGATAGCATTTAAAAAAAATTAATAGTAATAGTTCAATACAAGAAAAAAAGAGCTAGAACAAATCTATGTTTTTCACTTTTTGATTGCATAATGCTCATTATTTATCTTTAGTCTCCCATCCAAAATGCTTTTCCCTTTCCTTTAAAATGGGAACAACAATAACAACATATTATAAAGTGCAGAAGAATGTTAATTACATCATCCCCAGCATGATACCTAAGCTCATTCAACTTTTCAAAAGCATACTTAGTGCTTCGATTAAGAAAATTTTTAGAATGATGAATTAACTGTAAAGAGCAAAAATCTAGCGGTAGATGAAGAATTCAAAATGTAGCACAAATTTATGAAAATAGAAGTGATGTAATGCAAACACTACAAACCATTAAATGTTCCTGGTTTTATTTGCGATATCTTGTTAAAATTTTGTTATAATTTTATTCAGAAACATTTAAGGTAAACTCTCGCTCACAATTTTCCCTTTATTTTATAAATTTGTCATTACATTCTAGAAATATAAAAATTTTGGAGCTATAAATTGCTCCATTGGGGTTACAAATAAAGTTAACTTTAATACGTAGAAAAGTATTGGGACATAACTGCATAAAAATCTGATAAAGAGGCTCATTAGTTTAATTTTATTCTTAAATTCTTACTTACACTTAAATTTCTCTCTGATTACCTCACCTGCTTTTAAAAATTTGGTGCATCTGCGATTGTATTACAATATTTAATTGTTTTCAATCGGTAAAAAACACATTTCTATACTTTTTCATCATAATCTACTTTTATCAAGTTTTAGAAACAACATAAGAGACATCTATGTATTAAATGTCTAAAACGCTTAGTATTTTTTGTAACTCCCGGGAAAATTCTAATAACATTAAAATTTCACGTAAGAGAACATAACGAAGGAAACTTCTGTATGTAGAAAAATAAAATAAAATCAAAAACTTTTATAGTTTTTTTTTTTTTTTGTTGTTTTTAGTTCTGAAGGAATATATATTTTTTATTCTTGTAGATTGCAAGGATAATGTATCGGGAAAAGTCACATGAGGAGGTTTCTCTTTTTTATACGTAATCTCCTGAAAAGTTTTACGGGATAATTCTTCAAAAGAAAGAAGAATTTCGTCTTCCCTGAAGTTACAAAACTTGGCTCGCATGGGTATTATTGGTTATGTTTTCACTGCATTTTATAACAACAACATCGATTATCATTAATTCGAAATTTAAAAAAAAGAAAATAGAAAAACAGCCGAGTATTGAAAGGAAAAGGAAAAGAAAAGAAGAAAAAAAATAATAATGTGAAAATTGGAATCAACTGCAAAACTTCCGATAGTACATAAAAATCATTTAATTTATATATTCTTTTTAAGAACCAAATCGATATAACTTTTTTTCCAGAATTTCTCGAAGCTGTAATCTCAAAAAAAAGTAAAGTAAAACTTAGAAAAGGGAAAATGAGAGATAGAGAGAGAAATTTAACGAAATATCCCTTCTGAAGCTGAGTTTTATATCATTTTACTAATGTCTTATAGATAATACTTTGAAATATGCATTTATTGCTATGCAGGGTTTAAAAAATTTAAAAAAATGGATTTTAAGAGAATGATTAAGATTCAACAGTCATTTAATCCAACAAGTACAAAAATTTTACTAAACATTTAAAAATGAGAGAAAAAAAGAAGTACATACCATATTTTTGAAAATAAGTAAATACATTTATGATGTAGAAAAAAAATTATGTTTTCAAAATTTTCGTTAATATTTTACCTAACATAAGAAAATAGCTGAAATTGCTTTTTACTTGAGAAAATAATAACTTCAGTTAATCAGAACATGATTAATGCGTGAATAAAGATCAACATTTAGGGTTCATTCATACCAATGACGACAACAACGGGCAAGAGGAATGAAAAATTTCATCACGCGTCATTGATTCTGCAGAATTTAATAACCATGCCTTTGTATTTTTATTGCTTCATTCAATTCTCTTCACTTTTAGCAGTTCATGAAAATTGCTAAGAGTAATTTTCACCCAGAGGAAAAATGATCTGCTGATGGTAGTGATGTCGTTTGGGGCTTAAGGTTCCTTGTATAACCATTGCAACAGCCTATTACGACGGTCGCCATTAGTGTGAATGCACTATCAGAGTTATTGTTTTATAATGGGGCTACGTATTGGCTTCTCATCAATTCCAGACCTATTCCCTATAGACTGCTACTATTATTTCATTTGGAAGGATACCGGTGCCATTGCTATTTGAGAATTTTTATGCCTAGTTTCCTCTCTCTCTCTCTCGAGAGAGAGAGAGGCACTTGGCTGCTGACGATACGAAATTGTGGTAAGAATTTAATTTATCCCATAATATGCAAGCCCAATAGATGCTCAAGGAATGTTTCACCTTCCACATACTCAATAGTTATTATAACATGAACGCTGACGATTTTTTGCGTGTTGAAAAGACACCGACCGTTGTCGGGTTTGAAGCCCCCAAACGTTTTGGACTAGAGCTCAAAGCTTTAGCACTACACCACTCTGCCGGCTGCATGTGCTGTTGATATAAATGCCTCCACTGGGAAAAACTATGACTTCTTCGAATATCTAAATGGGTTCTAAATATGATCGTAATATTAATGTTATAATAACATAAATCACGACAACTTCTTCTTCAAAAATAAGGGCTTCAAGCAAACCAAGCGTAGTTATCCTCTTCATTCCAAGTGTACCGAATTGGGTACGTTTTAATATACTATTAATTAACTACTGTTTGTGCTATTTGAAAGCTAAAACCCCCAATTGTTTTTTTAAATTAATCAACAGATAGTTTACTTCGTTTTAAACAAGGAAAACATGTAAATTGGGCATTAGTTATTATTTAAACTAATTATTAATTTAAATTAAAAAAATAATTTTTAGTTACTTTGTTTTTTAAATCAGAGAACCAAAAAAATTGCGCCATAATTGTTTGTGCTTACTTCTGTTGTCTGAAGAGGTTAAAGGAGGCGTTAATGTAAACATTCAGAGTTGGCATAACAAATGCGTCTACTACGTAAACTATGTCATCTTTGAATACTAATCTTGCTTCTACACTTACTTATGCAAATGACGCTTTGTAGAAATTAAAGCAAAGACATTTCGAATTGATTTTACACCTGGATCTCCCTTTAAAGACATAATTACTACCCTGATTTCTCAAAGCACTGAAGCCTCTTTGAATTTGACAGGACGCCCTCTCCTCACGCTCTACTGCTGGAGTTAATACTGGTTCATGCTAAAATCAGCACATCTAATGTAAAGCTCAGCGGCCAGACTAATATTAGCACCGTTATAATTGTTATGTACTGGAAATCAAGCTGTGAAAATTAAGGAAATTACTTTGTTTAATGTAAGCAACCTCACAACTAGAGCGGGAAGCTTTTGATATTGGATGTAGTCTAAGCAAATGTCTGCAGTCATAATTTTAGCACATACAGTAAGGAATAAGTTAATGTTTTGTTGCATTTTGCAATTGAAATATATAGTTATTATTTTACTTTTAAGTTCATTATTTATATTTTTAGATTTTCCCCCGCTTAAAGCATTTATTTTTGTTTGATCGACACGTAACATCCCTACCGTTATTCTTATTAAAAAGATTAAAGTAAAACAAATATTTAAATGAGTTAAGAAAGGTTTGAAATGTGATATTGTTAAAAAAAAATCTTTAAAGAAAAATAGAAGTTTAGCAATTACAGTTTCCTTGCCATTGAAAAATTATATTCAATTTTTATTCACATATTATTGTTACAGTTGTAGTTTGCTAAATGCTTCAAATATCTAATATTTTATTGTTATTTAAAATGCTTCATGTTATTATTAGCAATGTAAAAAAAGAACAAATGTCAGAAAATAAAAAGAGAATAGAAGAAACGAAATGCAAGGAAAAAATAAATCTGATGAAATGACTTCAGAAATCCTTAAAAAATACAAAATTACGCGATAAGAAAAATACTAAGGAAAAAAATGGGACTTTAATAAAACATAAATTATCTACTGTTATTCTATGCTTTAAAAATGGTTTTTCAAACTGCAAACTGTGTTGCGTTTGAAGTAGAAGAAGCAGATGTTTTGAATTGCCATTACTTCTAATGAGATTTCGCTTAAATTTCCATCTTTGTCGTTAAAACGACTTCATTTAATATTTATAATGATTCTAGTAATAAAAGTGGTCTTAGCTTTGAATCACATATAGCTTCCTAAGTGGCTCAAAATGCTAATTTAGAAAAAAATTACTTCTGATAAAATAAATCTGAGCTAGTGTCTTTAAAATAGTGTAAACGTTTTAATCTTAAATCGAATTTGTATTTAAAGCTTGAAACAACATGACCGTTTGTCTCTGACTAAAAATGTGAGGCATACAAATCTGCTGTTTTAAAATTAATAACTTTATTTGACTGTGATTCGTTTGCCAGACGTTTAACTCATTTGCCAGTAGCCATCTCTCTTCTGAAAATTAAAGTATAAGTTCTCGCACGCACTTCTCTAATTGTCACTCACACGCGCCCATGAAGAGAAGACATCTCAAATAATAATAAGAAGGAGGAGGAGGAAGATAAGAAGAAGAATGCAAGAGTATATTTATGTTTTATTGGTACTATATTTTAGAACTGCACATTGGTGTTTTCAATCATATGTTTGACTTTTTACTTTGTAATAAACGTTAGCTATATATTTTTTTTTTTTTTGATAGCTGAATATTGTTGTATTTTGTCACGTTTGTTCCATTGACAAACAAAACATCCAAGATCTATCCTAAACGCTCCTATCACATTTATTTATCCCAAAATCAAGGTTTCACGTACACAAAGCTCTTTCCATTTAAGTATAAGTTTTATTTTTCCTGGAAAATCACAGAATGAATTGCTGAGCACCCTTCAGTGCTCAACAGCTCATCTTCAAAAGCAAACATTTTGCAAATGAAGACTACTATTTTATTCTTTTGTGTTATATACGGGAAGATAACAAGAAGCTTTGAAGCAGAAATCAATAAAGATGTTAATGAAATATTGAACTACGGTGTCCTTCTACGAAGGAAAGCAAGAAAAATGATTACATATGGAAGTCGAAGCCGCATTATCTTACTGTGACAAGTTAATCTAAAGACAAGATCATTAATTTTAACGCCACAGACATAAAGTTTCGTTGGCATGGAGTGCCAAGCAAGAGGAAATGATTATGTATTTCGTAACATATATGACGCATGATTAGCATTTGCAAATTCTTGTTTAAGTAGATAAAACAACCTAATAAAAAAAACCATGTTTTTCATTCTTCTCGCAGGTCCCCCCCCCCCTTTATGTAATCAAATTTAAAGTAATATCGAGACTTTCCTTTTTTATATTCAAGTACAATGGGTTTGCGCCCAAAGACGCTAGGTAAAAGGGCATGATTTACACTTTTAAAATCAACATTCAATACGATATTACTTCTAAAAAAAGTTTTGAGGACAGCAATTTTGAATTCATTATAATTCCGGCACATTAGAAAAATAAAGGATTTCGATCTTTTTTATCAACACTATAGAATGATAGTGATTACATAAGTTCCAAAGAGCGAAAGAGCCTCATCACGACCTCTATAAATCAGTGCTTGAATAAACGATATTAAGTTTTAACGTAACGAAAAATTTTTTAAATATCGTTTTACCATAGTTTGGTTTTTGCATTATGTCAGTATCGTATCGTACCGCAAAATTTAATCGTAACTGTCACTAATTTAATCTCGTCCTCGTTAAGCGAAATATATATATGGACTCTAAATAAATAGAGATAAACGGTTTCAAGACTTTCGGAAAATGCTTAGATCATTTTGATCACAATAGATAAAGCAAATTATTTAATGTTAAATACCACCAAATAAATTATAACAGATACAAGTTTAAATTATAAAAACAAAATTATTTATGCAGATTTGCAAAAATATTGCATAGAAATGTTTCCGGTTTACTGGCAATCCATTTTTCAAGGCAAAAAAAGTTCTGAGGTTTCCGACGCTGAAGTAGCGGACAAAAAAAAGCCATTTTTGACTCCTGCTAAACGTGGGAAACTCAAAACTATTTTGTTGCCGTATTTAATTTAGAGCACAACGTACTCCAATCCACGTTTTTTTAACTTGAAAATTGTGTGTTCTATAAGTAGACATAAAAACAAATACGAATACGTCATTTATATATTCTGGAACATTAACGCGAGAAATTATCTTTAAAATGATATTTTTCATGCTAAACAAATGACGATCATAATTTCCTTACTATTTTAAAGTTCGCACAAAACATCCTAAAAGCGATCAAAACACATTTCCACCACCAATCAAGAGAAAAAAAAAATAAATAACTTACTTGTTATAGGCTTCCAGGTCAATCGAAACACCCCCAAATGAGTCCTTTGATCTGTAGCGTCAGCGCGACGTGGACGAAATAATTTTCGTGGTAATTACGATAGTTGCGTGATCGTTAAAGTATGCCCTTAGGTATAGAGCTCCAAGATGTAATTTTGAGCATTCAAATGAGTCCTTCTCATTGAGACAGAAATTTCATTTTAAGCATTTGCGGAAATACTAATTATTCCTCTCTATATATATCAATCAGCCTCATCAGCATTTGAAAAATTATATGAACTTTTAATTTATAAATGGCATTACCAGATATTTTTTGATAGTTTTGCGAACGCAATTAATTTTCATTAGAATTTAATTGGACATATTTTTCAAAGAACAAATGTATCCGAGTCATAAGTTTTAAAATAAAAGTTATATTTTTATCTTTTTCATCTTTTACCGACTAAATAAAACATCAAAATTTTATTTACTGACAAAAAATGATTAGCTTTGTAAATTTGTTCTACCTATGTAAAAAATTTGAAACTTAACTTGAAAGTCATTTAAAATAAAATTACCAATTTGAGTTTTAGTATGGGCTTTCTGCGGGGAAAAAACCAATTAAATAAACAAATAAAATAAAAAATATGCTTCATTTTTTTCCTTATTACCTAGTTCTTAATAATTACAACTAATAAAGAAAGGAATCCTAATTCATAATCCAAAGTAAGGCTTAAAGCTGAGGAGGCCGATTGATATTTTATTACTTGAAAAATATATCTCTAAACATCGGGGATGAAAAACGTACAGTATTGCTCAAAATAAAATGTGCCCAATATTGTTCGTATTAATTACTAAAGCATATAACTATTGTTCCAAAAATGTACGTCTAATAAGACTTACTGTAATAGCTTAGTCATAAACTAATCTTCCTTCTCAAAGAGACGAATGTTTCGAGATAAACACATATAACAGCTTCATCGATATTTTAAATTAACAGCTATTCATCGTGATGATTATGGGTTAAAATTTGCTTTGGCAATATCATATGAAATGATAAGATCTAATATTCCATTATCATAGATAAAGACACTTTAATTGACTTGTATTTACACACTAATGCAGTGACATGAAAATTTGACACTGCTTCTAATAGTAGTTTATATGTACCACATGTGATAATGCCTGTAAAAATACTGTAAAACATAAGAACAAATAACATAAGATTACTAGGTGGATTTTTCTCAATTTCATTTTGAAACAACGGCTAAAGCAAATTGCATTAAGTGCGCACATTACGGATATCTTGATACTAGTTAAAAACCTGACATAAAAATATTTGGATGACATTTTAAATTTTAAAATAAAAACCGTGTAAAAATGTTTTAAGTTGCCACGGTTTTGTTTTAAAAAACTAAAATTTATGCAGTGATCGAAAACAGCGTAACAAACTTCCGTGACAAATCAAGTTAAATATAATTAATCGCGTTGTAGAAACCGCTGCTTCGCAGTTTCTTTTTTCCCCATGATTTGAGTACTTTAAAATTCAAAACATCGCTGCATTATCAAACAAAGCTATCGTTGCCATTCGACAAATAATTATCCTGATAATTTCCTCAGAGACAAAATTATTATTTTTTTTTTCTAATTAACATTATAATAAATTATAAAATGGATGGAATATTCTATTGTCATCGGAAGATAAGCTTATGTGCAAAGTTTAACGATACTTTATGCAGTAATAGTGGTCGAAAACCGCGTAACAAACTTCCGTGACAAATCAAGCTAAATAAAACCGTGTACTGATACTCATTTTACAGTGCAAGCCACTTATGCAGTTCGGGCTGATATTCATACAGACCGGGATTTCACTGCCTGTAAAATCAGTTACTATCCACACTGTAAACATTTTGCGTTTAGTTGAAACCATGTTTGGTGCTACTGAATAAGATTTCTGGTGTTAAAGGGACTTGGCACCTTTTGACATTTGTTTTATATTTAAGAACTTTTACCTATTTCATTTGTATATTATGAAGTGCTATTGTTCAACAAAATGATTTTCACGTGAAAAATCAAATTTTAACTAACAGAAAATTTTAAAATTTAATTTTTTAAAAAATAATTTAAGAATTTTAAATTTCCTTCT
Organism: Octonoba sinensis; assembly: GCA_038502835.1. Classification (NCBI taxonomy): domain Eukaryota; kingdom Metazoa; phylum Arthropoda; class Arachnida; order Araneae; family Uloboridae; genus Octonoba; species Octonoba sinensis. Next base: position 73,237,419 of record CM076604.1, read on the forward strand.
TCTTCATTTCTTGACTTTTTTTTACCAAATTTTTTGAAGTATTTATTATAGTATGGTTTATAATTTTAGGGATGGGTTTTGCTATTAATTAATTAGTTTTTGAGAAAAAAGGTTCTTAAAATGGAATTATGCATATGCAATTCGTTATATACCACATGTGATAATGCCTGTAAAAATACTGTAAAACATAAGAACAAATAACATAAGATTACTAGGTGGATTTTTCTCAATTTAATTTTGAAACAACGGCTAAAGCAAATTGCATTAAGTGCCCACATTACGGATATCTTGATACTAGTTAAAAACCTGACAAAAATATTTGGATGGCATTTTAACTTTTGTAACGATGTAACGATTTTTTACGATATAACTTTTAAAAAAGTTACATCGATGGTAGAACACAGAAAAAAAAGCAACTTTTGTTACATTTTCATTTTTAATTTTTTTTTCTGCAAATATATAGCAAAATCTATCCCTAATTTTATCAAGCACATCCTATTAAACACACACAAAACATTTCAAGTTGCTACATGAATATATGCAGAAATTTTAGCAATTTATTGCGAAAAAACACAAACCGAGGAAACGCAGTTTAAAGAATACAAAATCCTACTAAAACATCAGAAATATTTGAATTCTCTTACTTCTTAACTGCATTTATATTGGTTGTATCGCTTCAAAACTTCGCTCAGATATACTAGGAGAGTCAAACCACATTTTAAGCAAAAAATTGAAAATTCGGTATTTTCATCCATTTTCTACATTTGAAAGGAGCCAAGTCCCCTTAACTAGAAGGTTATTCATTTTTGATGTATTTCAAATATTTTTATGTGTCTGTTTAAAAAAAATAGTCAGTATAATGTTTCTTAGCACGTGAAATTTGTTAACTCCGCTACGTATCGAAATTTCATTACGATTGCTCATTTCTATGAAAATAGGGAAAATGAACAATCCTAATGAATTTTTGATGCGTAGATGAGTTAACGAACATCATGCGCTAGAAAAAACATATTGATGTCTGTATTTTTTAAGCAGGCACTTAAAATAATTTAAAATACATCAAAAAATGAATTATTTTCAACTTTACACCAACTAAACATCAAAACTGGTGTTCAGTAATAGCGCCAAAAACGGTGACAACTAAACTCAAAATTTTACAGTACACGTGGTAGATTTTCAGGCAAGCTGTCTCAGTTCTTTCTTTTTTTGGGGGGATTTTTAGGTCAATTCCGTGTTTTTACTACGTACTGTAAGAATAATGTTCTCCCAGAAGACGGGAAGAAGTGGTGTTCAGATGCACTTCCATATTTTCCCTATTTGGACATTCTACTTAACAGTCAGAAGAATATGTCCTCATATTCTATTTCCCCTTCTCTGCACAAGTCCTGAGGTAGATAGATGGTAGGTCCCCCAAATAAAATAGCGAGCCACTACTCTATACCAGCTACAATGATTGGTTAGGATGTTGGATTTCTAACCGGAGGGCTAAGTGTTCGATACTCGACACACTAAATACCTTCCATGTACACTTGGGGATACGTGCATGTAAAATCCGTGTACCCTGAAGTCCCGAGGGAGTTCGGAGGGTACCCCGGGGTTGAAGAATTTCCCTTCCCTTCACTCTTGTCAAAAAAGGAAGTTGGTGCATTTGTCGTGGCGCCATTTGGTATCATCCCAATACATAATCTGTGCTTGAGCTTGGGCCAAGTGGTGAGCTAGCGGTGATCATTAAAAAGGGGAAGGCGTTCCCTTTTTTGTCTTAAATTCCTGGTCACTCTGCGAGTGTAGCTTGGATATCCAAGTGGCATTTGCAACACCACAATGGAGGATGGCTAAGATTATAAGCTTCCACTCCACGGAGCGCTATCCGCATGCTGAGTCTGAATCTTTTAGGGTTGCTGCTTCAATCTCCACCAGATGTGATCTTAATTCTTTCTAATTACCTTTCATGTTTCATCACTGAATAATTTTTTGCCTACATAAATAATGTCCAAAACTTGCATATGCATTCTGTTTCTGCACATAGATTTTCTTAAAATTTTACAAGATCTATATGTGGTTTGCTTTTTCTCTGTGGGGCATTGTAGATGTGTAAAGGTTATTGTAGCTTATACCTTTCTTAAGGTAAGTCTTATGGAATGTGAATACAAGGAGTTATGTTGCACGTTCCATACAACAGATTCGAAACGGTTTTTTCTACACACCAATTAGGATCATGAAGAATCCTGAATTCTTACGTGAACCCGATCTTGAAAGTTTGTCTTCTTTTTGCCCTTTTTAGCCTACTTTCCCGTAAAAAGTAAATAAAAAAAAGTGTGAAAGAAGGCTTAATGTATCGTGAAAATATCGTTAAAAGTAAACAAAAGTCCCAAATAAGTGAAGCTAGTTAAATAAAAATTGAAAAATAAAAAATTCGAAAGTAGGGTTTTGAGATGGGGAAAATGTGTGTCTGTCCGTCTATCGGTCTGTTTGTCTGACGGTCTGTCCTTTCCCCTTTATAACTTTTGAAGGCACTGTCCGATTCGAAGGATTTTTTTTTATTTGAAAGATTTCGGCGAGGACATCTAATTTCCGTATTTTACTTTTTGATTTGAACAATTTTTCGTTCAATTTTGAACAGTTCAAAAAATTTAATAGACGTAGAATATGTACCGAAGTTAAACCAGAACTAAACAAGACTATTTTTATATGAATTCTTTTTTATCTGGATTTTTGCGTTTATTTCTGCATCAATGAACGAATAAATCAATGAGTGAAAGATTGAATGAATAAATGAGTAAATAAATACATGAATGTGTAAATGAATGAATGGATAGATAAATGAATGAATGAATATGTATTAACCGTTGAAAAAGAGGTATACTTGAAGTAATTAGGAACTAAAGCTAAATGGAAAAAGAGAGAGAGTGAGAGATGGATAGCTATATTATTAATTTGAAGTTGGTGTACATGCTACCGCAAAGTATAAAACGCCGGTACTCTATTGAATGCCTTGGCAATGTATAAATGCCGGAAGTTTTTCGGTAAGGTGTGAAGTATGAGAAGTATTAGATACTTTCCCTTAGCATTATATATACAATACCTCTATAGAATGCCAAATGCTATTTAGGCATCATATGAAAAAACTTAACAACAACTTCTGGTAACTGGTTTCGGTTAAGAATACACTATTTTTTGAAACGTTAACTCTCATTTTGCACAGTTCATCGTCAAATCGTTGTTTCATGTCTGTAGACTATGACTCCTTCTCTAATACTACAGCTTACTATTACATTTTCATGCAGTACAATGCAAAAATATTTTTTGTTGAACAAATTTAAATAAAATTGCATATTTTGACACTCCCATAAAAATCGCAAAAGTTAACTGACAAATTCTGAGCTTGAAGCACGTTAAAAAAATGTATTTTGTACTTTGCCGGTTTTTCATGGAATGCCTAGGAAATGTGGGAAATATATATCGTTTCATACATTGCCGGCTAGCTTTAAGCATTATATACAATGCCTAGACATTCTATGGAATGACGGATTTCAAACTTTGCTAGTAACATATAGGGGGAAAATAGGCTCGTTTAGTTCTAGACGGAACTTCTTGTTTTTTCTTGTAGTTTTACTGACTTCAAAACTAGAAACAAATTAGAAGCGTTTTGACTTACTATATATATGCACACACAATAAAATCTCGCGGTATCGAATATGATAAACAAAATTTCCGTTACAACGGTATAAATTTTTAGTCCCGTCTTAAAACCCCTACAGGATTCTGTTACATACAGCATTTTGTTACAACGAAATATTTTTCTAGTCCCTTGGAGTTTGTTGTAGCGGGAGCGGATTTTTACTGTGTTTATATATATATATATAGATATAGATGCTGCAAAAAAGCAGTTTTGACAAAATACCATAAAGACCTTAAAAAGATGATGTCTCTATATATTTTATCAAACTACCTTCTCCATTTAGAAAACGACAGTACTTATTCTCATGAAAACATCTTTCTTCTAAGAAAGGCAGGAAAAAGAAGAAAATATTTTCTAAGAAGTATTTTCTATTCTTTCACCGTAACAGTTGAGAGTTCTTAAATGTGTGTGACTCAGTGATTTTTTTCTTTTTCTTTTTTAAGGTGTAAAATTGTGAAGTATTTTTTTTTTAGCATTATAGAGTTACTTTCTAATGTGAAACAATGAATCATATTTTACTGTGATTTTTCTACTAATGCCAAGAAATTTAAAGGCTGTATTAACATTTATAGATGTTTTAAATTTCATGAAAACGATGATAATAATAACGTTAATAATAATAATAATTATTATTATAACTTTATAAAATATGTTTTGAATAATTCATTTCTAAACATTCAAAATTGTTGTTATCAATAGCAATTTTCACATTTCTGAGGACAGTCCACAACTTTTCCGTACAATCGGGAAATCAATGTCTAAAAAAAAGAAATTACATGCTCTTTACTAATACATGAAGGCTTTATTCGAATAGTAGGCTAAGTTACCATTTTTTAACAAAAGGGGGAGCTATCCTCACATTCTTAAATTCGTATTCATGCAAATCCTTTCATGTTATTTTAAAAATAGCACAACTCCAGTTTATTTCTATTGCCAACAGAGGTATCAAGGCTCGTAACCAGCAGAATTTTCAACACTCTTTAAATTTTAACCCCTACCGTCTGGCTCTGGTACAAACTAAAAGCTCGAATGTTCAAAAATTGCGCACCAGAAGGTTAAGAAAAGTATGTTCCTTATTTATTGGAAGCTGTTTATTTCTCGCCTTGCATAATAGTTGAGAGGGGCAAACTATTTATAATGTGATTGGTCTTTTCTTGGGAAGAAATAGGCGCTTTGTTGCTGCGTTCTTTAAAACTATGCGAGCGTTAACGAATTAAGGCTCTGTCGTCTGTATACCAAGATGGACAAACATAGAGATGGTTCACTGTTCAAATAAGACCTTCATTTATGTATTATGACCATAAGTAAACAATACACACTATTTCATTACATATATGAGGCTTTTAGTTTTCATCCTCTTACAGTTTCTTTGCTTTTCTTTTTTTTCCGCAAAGGAACATAAATTTGGATTGTTGAAAGAGTACTTTAAAAATAACTGCATTATTTTAGTTACATGAATTTTAGAACAATTCATTCCTGCCCTGCACTGAGTTGTTTCTTCAACATAATGTTTCAAGCTGTTGGTAGAAATATTAAGTAGAATGTATAATGTTTCTCGCTGTTTCTTTCGCTTATTTTTTGGAAAATGACTCCTGCTTTTGACTCAAATGTAATTTATTGTTCAGTGAACATCATTCATGATACATTGTTGTAATAAAAGGATATTCCGTCGGCAGATGGTTTGTGCACTTGAAGGCCATTGCATAAAACTTTCTGTGTTTCAGTCTCGTCGTGTTTGTGCTTTCATCGATCGTTTATTCATTAACAGTAGGGAAAAAATACTTATATTTATTATCTAAATACAGTAGAATCTTCATCCATAGTTCCCGCATGTATTGTTTTCCCGTTTGTATCGACTTGTTTTAATATTTAACGGTATCGCTTAGCTTTATGTTCACCAGCTTGCGTCTTTTTTCCATTTGACGTGAATGGTACAATCAGAAACGGTTGATCTAGGTTTTACTGCAGCATGCTGTAAAAACATAATACTGCCTATAACGGAAGAATCTCTTACTTATATTAGCCCATTTCCTGCTGCGCACATGTTTCCAATGCAAATTTTAACGACATACCGTTTTCTTACATCACACTTGTTCTAACATGTAAATGCAAAGAAAAAAAATTGATATTTTTAAAACAAATTATGAAATGATTCAAAATTTATCATTTTTAGGGTTACTATTGGTTCATCATTTTTAATTTTATAGGTTTAAAAATAAACTAAACTTATATCTCGACGAATGATGCCATTTTGTTATTACAAAGCAGCATTTGCTAATCTATTTTCAAAACATTTTCCTCACTACCTGTTATGAGCTTCCTGATATAATAAAAATTTAAAACCTCAAATCATGTTGCTAGAAACTTTAAAAAAAAAAAAAAAAAACAGATAAGTAATTGTTAAAAAACAAAAATTAAATAGAGCTTCTTCATTTAAGTAAAAACAGTCGAATTAAAAAGAAGTTTCGTAATTTAAAGGCCTGTAAAGAATTGCATTTTTAAAAATGGTTGAAAAAACCTATCAGCAGGAAATGTATTTATTAATGCTTTCTTTAAATATCCAAATAAAGTTGAAAGTAACAACGTACTCTAGGTTTGAAAGCTTGAATATTTAAAAAATATCCCCCTCTCGTTTTTCTCTCTCTCCCCTTTGTGGATTTTAGCCGCATTTCCCAAAAGTAATCAACCTTTCATTTTGATCAAGCATTACTACTTTTATGTGCAGTATTTTTTGCAAATACATATAAATATAATCTTATACTCTCTTCTCTGAATTTTTATATTTGCTGCGTACACAAACAAGTATTAGGGAAACACTCTACAGTGCGTCAAATAATGGTGTGTTGTCAGTCCAATGTATATCTTCAAAAATAAACCTCGGTATCATGGCGTAGACTGTAAGAATTTTACCGATCGCTCACCGTTGCTACACTTTTCTTTACAAATAATAAAACAATAATATGGGTTTATGAGTTATAGAGGGTAAAATATGAAATTTGTACCTCAAAATTGCGTTCAGTCTATTCGGCTTGAAATCAATTTTGATAATTCTACTAAAAATAAGTTGTTTAATTTGAGTACTTTCAAAGCACACTGTCTGTACTTACGAGTACGTGCGTCTTCATGTTCATTTTTATTCCCTTGTACGAAGTACAGGAAGTATTGTAATCGCAAAAAATTTCGCACTCAAAATGTCATCCTGAATTTGCGTTTTAACCACAAATTAATGGGTATTTTTTCTACAATGTCTGTATACATGTACGCACGCACGTGCGTATGGACCAGTGAAATATCGATTTTGACCATCCCTGAGAACGTTTTGACGGGTTTTGTAGTGCCGTATGTATGTGCGTACGTACGAGCGTCAAAGCTCAAAAGGATTTAAACGTAGAAGGTTGAAATTTCGTCTGTACGACCTGTACATGGTCCAGTTATGAACCTCCCCTTTTTTTGGTTGCAATCGGATGTTCCAGAAGGGGTGTTTTATGCAATTTTGTGTCAATTGCATGAGAAATTTCTAGTCGTTTTCCACAGCAGGATATTTACCCAAGGGCATTTCTTAAACTAATTCCATAGTTAAGTATGTTGGAACCCATTTGGCGACAGCTTGCGAATCTTTCGCCAAAGGCTCTGAAATAGTGAAGTTTAAATCCGGAGTCAGTTTGGCGATTTAGGCGATATTTGGCGACTTTCAAAGAGAACGCCCATGTTAAAGTATTTGCAAGAACTAGGATCTAAAAAAAATGTCTTTCCTCCATTGCTTTGTTCTTAAAAAGGCATATTATATTTAGTGTAGTACAAGGAAGTTATGTGGTGCTTGTTTTTTTTTCACATATATATAAAAGAGTCGGTTGCCTCAATGTTGAACTCAAGTTAAGGCACATATTGTCTTCGATGCTTTTCATATATTTAAGAGACATTTCAGCAGCATTGAGAATATCTGTGTGAATGTATGAATTGTTCAAGTGCGTAATTCTTTGCTAAATCCCCTCTATTCCCTCTTCAATTGTATCAATATTAATAAGAATAAAAATAAAATAATAACTTTAAAAAAGCACATACTTTTTCTGGGAGGGGGGAAGCGAATGCGTACGCCATTTATTTACTGAATAAATGCAAAGAATGCTTTAAATTAGCATATTTTATGTGACAATCAATATAACAATAAGAACGACGATATCAGATTTAGTAACAGTCGGTAGCTTTGAGTGAATTGCAACTTCATAGAAAATCAATGCAGTCATATATCTTGCATTTCGTTTTTCTCCCTAGTAGGAACTACCGGAATGCTGAGTGGTAAAACATCGTTTCAGGAAAAAATATGATCAGCAGATCAGATTAACTTTTATCTCTGTTTGGTTTATGAGGCTATCAATTTCCACGAACTTTTGTTATGAGTTAGTTTATAAAACATAGAAGGGATCAATTTATAGATTATGTGTCTCGGTGTAAAAACGCCCATTGTGGTTCACTGATCTGTTAAAAGGGCAGTTTACAATGAGTTTTTTTTTTTTTTTTACACAATTCATTTGTTTTAATATTTTTGAATTTTTGTCTAATTTTAATATTTCCCCCCCTTGGCAATTTTTCTATGCACTAGCAGAAGTTTGGGAATTGTTACAAATCCTGTTTGTTACTTATTGCGAATTTTTAGTTTACATAAAAGTTCTGCACCAAAAATTAAATAAATAAATAAATAAACTAGTCTAACATTGTACAACATTGTTTAAATTGTTAACACTCTTCTCTGTTTCTCTCTTCACTTAATTTAGAAACAAATGCCTAAAACTATACTTTTATTTATTTATTTGTTTATTGGAACCGTTTAATATTGTGAGAAATCTCCCTAGTTCAGGTAGTGGCTCAGCACATATAACACATTATTTTACAGAACCGAAATACTTTTTGCAGTTTCTAGGTTGATTCGTTAGTCATTTCTCGGTTGTTGCTTGTTGTTTATACTTCTTGTATACTTCTATTTTTTTTTCTTGTATTTTTAATTAATTTTTAAATTCATTTATTTTAAGATTTTAATTTGAGTTTAAATTTTTGATCTATTTCAAATTTTTCTGACTCCTTATGTACTTTAGGAGAAGTTTGTGAATTGCTGTTTTGAATCGTCCTTTGAACTACAGGTTTAAATTTACTATTGTGTATTAGGGGTTGTTTGGATTTTATTTCAATTTTCTTGTGGTATTTTATGTGTTGTATTGCACGTTGAAATTTTTTTTGTCCTTTTGTACTTAATTTCGTAGTTAGAATATTTCTTCATCCTTTTTTTATTCACCTATTTGCCGAACATAATACAGATCCCTGTCCTATGTTCTGAAGCGTGTTTTATTTGAAAACCAAATTTAGTTCAAATTTTTGCTAATGTGTTACTATATTCAATGCGCAGAAACATGAAATATAAGATATTATAAAAGCAAAAAAAGTATTTAAATGAGGACATTTACATTATGGTACAACAAATTCTCTGTTTTCTGTATCGAAAAATTTAAAAGTAAAATGTGATTTTTTTTTCACTTCCGTTTAAAACTCTAGTGAGTAGAAAATGCAAAAAAAAAAAAAAAAAAACTCGCAATCATTTTAAATTGTTATATTTTTATTTTAAAAGTAAATCCAACATACTTTTTATGCATGCTTTTGTTTTATTAGTGTTCAAATATAACATTCTGCTTTATAAGTTTTGAGAGGGTGAGAAGTAAACGTGCTTCATTTTCCGTAGAAAATTCAGTCTTTTCTGTAGTCCATAGTAAAATGAAAATGTTGTCTATCTTCCGTAGGTTTTGGTTGGCTTCTCTGAAACCTTTCTGAATGGTTTTAAGAAATTTTTTTAATTCTTCGTGCAAACTAAGCCTGCGAAACAAAATTTTAAATTTGACTTTCTTGTTTATCAAGAAAACAAAATACAAATACATATGTAAAATATTTCTTATAATCGATTGCACAATCTCAATAAAGGTCATTTTTAAAGATGACCTAACTAAACTATTATTTAAAAACTTCGCATGGAAATATCTGTCGGTGTAAAGATTTTGTTAGATTTGCATAAAAGAGAGAAAAAAAAATCCCAGAGTATATTAAATGCGTCTACCGGATTAAGACTGATCTTGCAAAATAAAATTTGTAATGATTTTCATCATGCATTAAATTATTATTGTAAGTAAGTGCCAGTTACATGACAGATTATCATTTCTCTATTTTTAGATCATTGATTGCAACTCTAATAACACAAACGTTCCTCGAGGATTAGCTAAATTAGCTTTCGAAACTTCCCCCATCTGGAGGAAACATTATTGCCATTAGTGTCATGCTATGAATTTGCTATTCAAAAACTTTGAAAACTGTTAGAAATAATTAAATATTTGGCTGTTGTTACTATTATCATCTATAATCTAATTATTGTGGCAAAATTTCATGAAGGTGAGAATTAAAAAAATATATGTAAAATGTGTGGTATTTTCTTTCCTTTTGTACACAGTAAAAATTAAATTTATTTTAAAGTTTCTGGAATCGCTACCAATAATATAGGAGAATGGGTGTCGGTATATATGTGTGAGGTCTGTTTCTGTAGACGTCTGTACGTTCGTGGTCTACAGAACAGACCATAGAACCCAACACTACCAAATTTGATACAGGCATTTATTGGAATATTCCATGTGGTTCAGTGATTAGGACCACTGTATTTCACCTAGACCACCCATACACAATGGGAGAAAGCACGTGAAATTATCTACCTTTTTTTTTTCAGAGCAATGGGGCAACGCATAGTAACACTAAGACTGCTCAGAATGTGAACCCAGAAAACATTTTTAGAATTTAATTTTGTTCTTTCATTTATTTATTTATTTATTATTTCTAATTTCAATTTTACGAAAACGCAACAGCGAAATTTACCATCACAGAGACGCAAAACATCATATTAAGCTTGAACTTTTTATTTCATTCGAAAACCGGGAGTTTTCTACAAATCAGGAAACATCTTCTTAGATTTTAAGTTAACTAATGGCAACTACACACGCATTATGTGCAGGGGAATTTTGCTTATCCATCGATGATGCTTACGGAAACATCGCTCTCATGCGAAATTCTCCAGTACGTGCTCAAGTTTGCTTGCACAAACATGTTTTCTCAAGTTTGCTTGCACAAACATGTTTGCACAAGCATGCTTGTCAAATATGTCGAAGAGCATATCAACCTAAGAAGCGTTTCATTCATTCTTTCACACATTTATTCATTCATTTATACATTCCCTCATTCATTCATTTCCCTCATTCATGTATCCATGCATTTATTTATTCTGAACTTATAGGCTAAAAAGGATGACATCAATTTATGAATGGTCCTTTAGAGATTTGCAATTGTAGAATTATTTTCGGGCACATGTAAAATATTCTGTAAAATTAGTGATCAAAAATTTTTTCATTAAAAGTTTTTTTTTTTTTGATTTTTCAACACAAGCATTTTAAATTTCGAGTAAAAGGTAATTGCATTATGGTCGTGACGCTATCTTGAATTGAAATTGTTCTGTCAATAGTGTATGAATAAAACACAAATACTTTATGTTTTTTATTTAAAATCTTTTAGTTGTTTAATAATGCATTTACTTTAAATCTTTTAGCACTTATTTTAGCTCTTCCACTAGCTACTATCTTTGCCCTTACTTAAAAAAAAAATAATAATAATACAGGCATTCGAAACTTTAACGCAAGTAGGGTTCTTTTAATTGAAACTCGCTCACGTATTTTTAAAAACAGTATAAAGGGTTTAAAAATACAGCGCAAAAAAATCTACGTGGCAACAAACTTGTTCTATCAACAATGCACATCCGCCACGAATTAATAATGTCTAGCTCAACATCATTTAATGTCGTGTCGTTAACTCCATGCCTTAAAATTGCTCCGTACTGCAGAGGACGATTTAACACATATGTTCCCACTTTTCCTGAAGTGGTAACAGCTAATTTTTACAACTAGCATCGGAAGGTAATACTTTTATCATTTATTAGAAGGTATAATTATTTATTATGAAACCAAAAGATTTACTAGCTAAAAAACACTATGTCTTTGTATCGCATATTTTAGTAATGTTTCTCGTATTAATGTAGCCGTACTGTACGGACTCAACATTCTTAATTGCTAGTAAAAGTACACACAATTTTAATTAAAGTTTCTTGAACGTATCGAAGCATCAAATAACATTTTTTTAATGTTCAAAAAAAATGCTTTTAATACCATCAATATCCTAAAAAAGTAAGGCTATAAATTTCGCACTAAATTACACCTCCAATAGCAATTAAATATAAACGTAAACCCTTAAGTAATGGCTCTTTAACAGCCAATTTAATTTATACTCCAGGATTATTTACAGTCATTAAACAGTACTAAAAGTTATTAATATTCATTTCCAGAGCAGTTAAAAGTGTTTTATATTCACATTATACTTTCTTAACCAAAAGAGAGGAATAGCATTAATGTTTACTTAAGTAAACATACGAAATATCAAAAGTTGAGTAGCATAAATTTTAAAGAAAGGCGTTTCGATTTTTTTATAAATTTCAGAATTATTAAAGAAATCTTACAAATGCTTTTTTTAAACAACACCGAAAATTTTGATAAGAACTTCACAAATACAAATTTAAGAAAGAAGACCAGCAAAATGTAATTTCTGACAAGATCTTTGGTAATCTGGTTATCCCGAAAATTAAAGAAAAGTTTCTTTCACTTAGGTATTTAAATATGATACCTCATAAAACAGTGCACTTTTTAACTAAAATTATATGCATAAGCATATTTAATAAATCAATACTGCGATTTTTAAATAATTTAATAAATGCTGTAATTATTAAAAACAAATATAAGTCACTTGTTTGATTTTACTACTTCATGTAATGTCAGTATCAGAAGCGTATATAGGGTTTTCAGCGCCCGGGGACAACTGAAGATTATGCACCCCCCCCCCTAGGGGCCTAAGGGCGCCCCTAAAAGAAATTTTTTAAAACTTTTATGTATCCTAAATGATAAATAGCTCTAAAAAGCAGCCCTTTTACTTTCATTTTTATTAGCGACCATTCACTTTTAAGGGAAAAATAGAACATTTTGGCTTCGCAAAAGTTCTTTGTCTGATTTCCCACGCACTCCTGTGCTACATTGATCATTTCCGATATAATTTGTGGTGCTGTCACTTTTTTTGTCGAATATATTCACACCTCTGCAGATCAAATTTCCTTTCGCATTTAAAAATAAAATAAATTAGCAGCAATTTGGCGCCCCTTGACGTTGCGCCCGAGGACAGCTGTCTCCCCTTGTCCTCCCCCTAACTACGCCTCTGGTCAGTATTTCCAATTATTACTATTACTTAAAAAACTTCCATGTGATAAAAAAGAAAAGAGAGCTCTGTGATCTACATAATTACCAGCACAAAAAAAGTGCTGTGGTAAACAAAAAGGAAATTGAATGTTTCTTTAAATTTACAAAGAACTTGTCTTAAATCAAATAATCAAGTTTATTGATAACAGTTTCGCAATAAAGTTCTTGTTTTTCCGCACTATGTAAAACTAAAGAGAAAGATTTGTTAAGTTAAGTAAACTTGAAGACATGAGATCTGTGACTTTCAGTTTAAAAATTTTCAAGAAATGTCAAGAAATGCATAATAAAACACTTGAGGTCGTTCCATTTCCTTCGCAGGTGGGGGAAGGTAGTTAGCGCATGTCTGCATTTTCCCACTCCCCACCACACACAGACGTTGCGTAACTGTCATTTGCTGATGTTAACTACATTGTGCTTGATTGCTATCTCCTGATGGTTTGAATACAAAACGGCCATTTTCAGGGCTAACTTCGAATAATTTTGATTACGAATCGGAGCGGTTTTTGTAAATGATTAAATCATGGGAACGGATAAAGAAATTATTCAAGGTTGAAAAGAAAAATGAATTTTACAAATACAATTCTTATATAATTACATAAACTTATTAATTTGAAATACTTTATTTATATATTTTTTTCTCTCTTTCGAACTTGATCGATTGGGCAATTGATTATGGTTTACTAATTATCATTTTTAAAGGAGTTGGTTGTTTAAGTAAAGTATCAGATGATTTTCTAAATCAAGATGAAACCATCAGTTTACTAGGTTAATTTTATAATACTTTAAAATCTTGTATTGTTTACATTGACAGTTTAAAAACATAAAGCAAGAGAGTAACTGTTTTCTCAAAAAATAAAGTCCAAACAATAATCTAAAAACGTATCAAGATTTATGTCATACATAAATTCAGCTTACAGATTATTTTTTTTTTGAGAAATAATAGTGTTGTCTTAGAAATTCTAAACAGCCTTAACTTTATTTTTCAAAATAATTTTATTAACTGTTTTTTAAACTTTTGAATCATATTACATATTTGAAAGTAGGCATTTAAAAATAATTCATAGTGCGTTTATAACAATTCATAATGTGTAAATAACAGGGGTTAATATGGATAATATCATTTCATTTAAACAGTGTTTATGAAGAACATAATGATTTACTGAACTCTACGAGTATGAATTTCAAATAAATATGAATTATCCAGATGTTCTTAAAACATTTCATGTTGTTTTCTTCATGCTAAACAACTCTTACATTAAAAACAGTCTAAATCTGCAAATATTCATTTTGCTACTTACATTTCCCCACTTTATATTCTTTGAAAAATGACTCAAACTGATAAAAATATCTTTTTTATAAAAAATTATAAAGTTTTATTTTAAATATGTAGTTTAATGAAAATTCAGTAGATGTCGCCGCCATTCCAAATGCAATACGGGAGTTTACTTTCTTCGTTTCCCACCTGCAACAAAAATTAAACAAAAAACTCTCGTAGGGAGGGAGTTCGGAAAAGAAGGGCTAGTGCAGACTGCTATCTCTCTCAGCGGCCACTACTACGGTGCATTGTCTGTTGCAATCAATTTACAGAATGTTCTCTGTTTTTTATTATCTGTAATTTATTTTCAAAGACTTTGAGGTTTCTTGTTTTTAAGTTTTTGTAATTTCTTTTGTAGATTAAGGATAAGTGAGTTGAAGGAGATTCTTATGTATTTTCTTGAAAAATTTGTTTACAGTGTAGAATAATTAGAAAATGCATCTCTAAATGGCTCATGATCTTTATTCAAGGCCCGTTTCCATTGTGAACAGAAAATTTAAACTGTGAGAGGGCCAAATTAAATCGCTTACTAGAACGTTTCATCGCGCCAGGTTTTGTTTCAACTTCCAACTGAATATCTTACATCAGGGTCTACGGATTTTGCATCCAGGTATTCCCAAGTGTACATGGGTGATCTTCACTGAATCGCGTTCCGAGAACCAAACCTTCCGGTCCGACCACAGTTCCATTGCTTTTATGTTTAGTGCAAATGAAACGAGTAAACATTTGTAATGTGCTCAGGCAAAAAAGAACTAAGTAAAATATTTCATTAATTAACCAAAAAATGTTGAGATAAAGTAAAATTTGCAGCAATTGAAGACATCATTTGAATTATAGTTTGTCTCCGGTGAGAAAAATTCTGACCTTATCGTTCATTTATTCTTGGAGTTCAAATGAACTCTCTCACATACGCAGAACCGCAGATTGCCGTAATGTGGGGCTGCGAAAATGGAGCCCCAAATATTCCTTCGAGGCCCACCCTCCAAACATATGGAAAAGAGTTTTGCATCTTGTCAGAGTGAGGGAGTTTCGGTAAACAAGTATCCATTTTGCTTGCTCGAGACCGCAAAGTATGGTGTCCCCTTATTTTCTCCCGGCTAGTCCCTTTGGGGGTTTAAGATTTAAATGGCTTTTGTGCTACATATCTTTTCAGATAAGTGGCAGTTCCTTGTCTATTTTGACATTTTTTCAGCAATAAACTTTTGCAGGAATTCCTCTCCCTTCTCGTCTTTGACACTCTTTTGACACTCGTAAACACATACATTTGTAAGCAGCTCCCCACCCAGTCCTAATCCCCAGTTCAACCCTTTGACCTTCCTTTATTCCTACCCCTAACATTTAAGACACAGACTCAAAGAGAGATCCATACACAGACAGAACATTTTTCGGGCATTTTTAGCAGAGAACACGTCGCATATGGCGCGTACACCTCTGCAGGGTTGGACCCCTTTATTTCGAATGTTGTGATTTTCAAACACTTTGTGTGTCGACATACAAAGTGTTTCGCCTGGATTCTATTTCAGAAAAGGCAGGAATTTACGTTTAGGTAGAAAACTCTTTGCTCTCACATCCCATCTCTCTCTCCTTTTCCCCTTAAGTTTTAAGGAAATTCCTAATTAAAAAATATTTAAATATAAAATTATAACTTTAGAATTTTACTTAATTGGAGAGCGAAATAGCATTTGTTTGATGATGTTTTAGAGATTTTAATAAATGTTTTTTTTGCTAAGCTGTCTCTAATCTCTTTATTTATTTAGATTATAATATTTAATTAAATATTCTTATTTAAAATATGCAAACACAGTGCAACTGAACAAATTATGTAGGGATACGACATAACAGTAAAGTAGAGTCGGATAAACTTCACAGTGGTGCTGATAGGATAACCCAATGCGTTAACAACTCCCCATGAATAAATGAAAACTATCATCAAGATCAGAGCTCTTTGTTCCAAAGCCAAAGAGAGAAATTAATGAATGAGTTGGAAAACTCCTCTCAATTTCAAAAGTAAAGAGAACGCTCCTATAAAAGACGATAATAAAAGTCTGTGGTCCCTATTTGAACGAGGAAACGAATGATGAGGAGAAAAGTTTCCAAAAAATTTCTTATTCAACTATTGGAAAGAACCATTTGCAAGAAGGGGAGAGGTCTCAGACCCAACAAAATTCCCGTCTCGCTAAGCAGTGGACATGATAACAGACATGGACTCACTGGACATGGGGTTCAGCAACACAGTTATTCCCCCATTTGTGATCCTTTCTGTGCCATTTCAGTGCTCTTCGCGGGATACCTTTTGCTGAGCATTAATAGGAACGAAAGGACAAATAAGGAAAGGACATTTTATATTTCTGTTTTTCTTCCTTTTTGGTTTTTAATTTCATTCTACATTGTCAAACAAGTGCCTTTTTTAATTAAAAAAAAAACGTTCCTTGCAATAAAATGAGTGTTCTGTGTGCTCAAGTCAAATATGTTTTAAAAAACTGAATTGCAAATTTTCCAAATGAGCTAGAAAATAAATTGCTATTATAGTAAAGTAAAACAATTTATTTGTAATAAATAAATTGTTTTAAACGACAGAATGTATTAGGTTCAGATAAATTACTTTTTTTAAGATATTTACTTTTCATTGAGGCACGAAATGATTGCGACGTCTTTAAAAAATTTGTGCAAAAGTAATTTTATGGTAGAAATAAAAATATCCCTCCCCAATACTTTTCTTTCTTCATTGATTGATTTTGTTCATATATCAAAATATATCAGTCATGCAAAGGATCTAGAATAATGAAATAATGACAAGAAAATAATTAAAAGCCACTAAATGTCAGGAAATCCTTTTAGCATCTTGACGTCCCTAATTAATTATTTTGCTCCAGGATAATGTCTTTTGTCCGCTAAGCTTCAATGGAACCCCAACTGTAGCAGATTGTTTCCGTGAAGGGAATTCAATAGTCGTCTCTAAGGGAAAATTATAATTTTCTAAAAATTTCGTTGAGTTATGCTTTAAAAAATTCATTAAAAAAAAGTTATTTGCATGCTTTTTTTTGACAACACATGTTAAATTTAGTCTGTCTTTAAAGTAGCAATTTCTTTTTAAAGGAAAGTTACAAAAATATTCTCTTAAAAAACATTCGCTGCCAAAATGTTTTGACTCCTTCCAACTATCAAAATGTGTTTTTCCAACACTTTTTTTACTTCGCTAGAAATAAAACAATAATAATAAAAACAAAAATATTGCAGATTGTTAACATAAAACTTTCAATAATGTTTAGTTTTTTGAGCAGAGTGCGTAAGTAATGAAAAATTGAAATAATGTCGTAGATGACGCTCGTTGGCATGTTAGCGTTTAATGTCCATACACTAAAAAAATTCTGTAAAAAGACAAAAAAGAAACCGAGTGTTTTTTTTTCTTTTTCTAATTTACGAACAACATGTTTAAAATTAAATAACCAAGTCATTTGATAACAAAGCTTCAATAAAATTCTTGTTTTTCCGCACAGTCCGTTCTGTAGTCTGTACGACTACAGAGAAAGATTTGTTACATTACATAAAACATCTCTGGACTAGTTATTTATTACTATTTATCTCATTAAAGTCCAGTGCTTTCACGAATCCCACTGATCCTCCTGCTGCCCTTTACGGTTTGTAGCTAAATGGAGTTTTGACATGGATATTATCGTTGGATGTTTAAAATTAAATGCCAATAAAAACCAGCTGTAAAATTACGGATTTTCTCCTTATTAGATGAACAATTTTCTAGAGACTATTCGCGAAAATTTGAGTTTAATTCATTACATTTAGATACTAATTTATAATAAGGTCGGATATTCACTATCTGATTAAGGGTCGCATAAATTAAAGCGGTGGTCCGATTCCGGATGGCATTCCGCCATCTGTGTAAAATGTTAAGAGAAGTATAAATATTATGCTACGAATTGAATTTAGATGATTTAATGTAACAAAATGTAAAATATTTCCCCCTTAAGTAATGCAACGGTGTGCTTTCTATTAAGTGAAGAAGCTTTTATTAAAAACTCACTGACCAAGATGTGCTGTTTTAATTAATTTCAGCGTTCCATTATTCGTGTCCTTGCTGTGTTTCCACAATGTCGTCACGCGCTCAATAAATGATTGAAACATTAATTTACAAATATAGGCCACAATATTCGATGTTACGCAAATATTAATTTGTCGCATTAATGACAGCAGTTCCATTTTGCATTAAACGGGCAAAGCGCAAGGTTACAGGGGACAAAATGTATGTCGAATGGGTTGTTACTCTAAATTGTTCAAACATAACTGTGGATTAATATTACTAAACGCCCAATATTTACTCATATAATATGGAGCGAAAATGCAACGGTAGCGTGAGTGATAATTCTTTTCTAAAATGAAATAACGATCAGCGTATCGGATGGGTTAAATTTTAAAAATCGCTAATGAAGCTTAGAAGATAATTTAAACGTGCAAGAGATAAATAATCTGAAAATTTCGCCAATTCTTAATCCCCAATCGAAATTTTTTAAAATTTTAACTTAAAAATCAAGTATATGAATATAAATATTTAGAAAATGAAAGAAGTTTATAGTTTCAACCAAGCGGTAATTCTGTTCTGAAATTAGTATGCATTCATGTATGATTATGCACACCTGTGAATGGAAATCAATTTTTCCCCTGAATTTTCATATCAATAATTTTTAATTGCTTTAGATAACGTTCGTTTGGAAGCTATATAATTTATATTATCCTTCCCTGTCCGATATAATCCTGGTGCAGTGGTTAGAGTATTAATAAGCGTAGAGGCAGAAGTGTCCGCGTTAAAACGTCCAAGTGAGGAAAGATATATATATATATATATATATTACTGTTCTCAAAAATGAGATCGTAACCAGATCATTTTTTAGAAAAGGGTTACTTAAAAAATAAGACTCGGTTGTACAAATCGAAGTAATTTTGATATTCGGAGTTTTCCGAGGAAATGATGTTCTTGAAAATAAGTTCTTTTATTTCAATAACAAAAATTTTGATTGAACAGTGTAACACTATACATACCTTTATAAGTTATAAACATAGGAATTTATTCACAAAATTTTAATAAGAAACAGAACTTTAGGAGTAGCTTTGCATGAATAAAGGTTTAGTTTTTCTACTAACAATTGATATTTCTACATGATTTCGCAACACACAAGTTGTAAATTTCTGTTGCAAAATTAAATCAACTAAAAATTTCGATATCTATTGTTATAAGAAACAAAAAAATCCTTCTAGACAGAAAATTTTTAGTTCCAAATCATGCATTGTTGCGCCAATCCATGCACAATTTTTGATTATAACAAGCAACAATGTCATAATTTTCCGCATAATTTAAAACGGCTAAAGTTTTTTATGATCCCCATAAGCAATGAAAATATTCTAATCTTGATTCTCTTCTAGGTTTTATGTTTTGTTCCCCAGTAGAATACTTAAATTTTACGTTTTCCCTTATGACGCAGAAAAGGTTGCGTCTTGTAGGAGTGTTAAAAAAATGCACCTTTTTTTATGACATCATTCTTAGCAAAGTTCTCATTTTCAAAAATATTCATTGCGTGACTGCTTAGCAGAAACTTGTCATCAAACTTTTTACGTTAAATTTAAAGCAATATGCATTCTAGGGAGCTTGTGCTTGATGTTTCTGTAAAGCTTATAATAAAACTATAGTGGCTGTAAAGTTTTCGAAGAATTGTTTTTACTTAGAACTCCAGGGAATTTTCAGTTTAAAAGTAACCAATGGTGTCCCTTACATATAATATATGTATCTGCTTTAAAAAGACGGAATTGGCATCATCATTAGTTTCATCATATATTGGAGTAGAAGCCATCAGATTACTTCATTCTTCAAAAAACAGGAAGAAACATTTTGTGGTTTTTAATCTTGAAAACTTTCTTCTGAAAATGAAGTTTTTTAACGTTCATGTTCTTTTTTGTGAAAATGTTTCAAATTATAACTTTTAGGTTTTTTTTTTGAGCATTTTTACCCATAATAATGGATATTTTAACGCAGAGATTTCAAGTTTTATTTTATTTCATTTCTTTTCTTTATAATGGGCTGAGCATGGTCAGTAAGATTTGCAGACCTAGTGCATCCTCCGGAAACCGGTATCCATTCCAAGTAGAACCACTATCGGCGGATGCCATTACCACTTTGAAGATTTTGACGTTGAGTTTCCCCCGAGATGCTGGCAGGTGAGGTCTAAACTAGGCGAAATTGCACTAGGAATTCAATTTAGCTGAGCCAAGCGAAACAGATACTCCAGGGATCTTTAACATGCTGCATAATCATACGGCATGGGTGCTGACAATTTTCTGCATCTTGAAAATCCACCTACTTGGGCCAGGTTTGATCCTGCAAACCTGGGAGTAATTTCAAGTTTTATTGCTTACAACATGTTTCATAAAATTAAAAGTGTTGGAAAATGTAGATTTCAAAGTGACTTCTAAGAAAAAATAATTTAAGAGAAAATTCTCGATTCAAGAGAAATTGCGATGATAAAGTATATAAAATATATATCTGAACACCAAAACGAAATCAAATACTTATGCTTAAGTTTCTGAGTTAAAAGGTGCATGCGTATTACAAATTTATCCTGGCAGAGATAGAGATTACGCTGTCCTTTGTGTGATAAGTTTTAAAAGGATAACTATAACAAGCAGATATTGTTAACCAAGAACAAAATATATAAAATGAAGATTAATATGTTTGGTGAAGCATATGAAGCTGCTTGAAGTACTAAACTTTGTCATCAATTTATATTTGAAAATAATAATAATAATAATAACAAGAAGAAAGTGTATGTTAGACTTTATGGCCATATTTGTACGATGTCATATATGTCAGATATTATTCAAAATTTATTAATGTATAATCTTACACGCAATACAAGAAACACAGCGCATGCTGCTTAATACATTACTATAAAAATACTATCCAATGTCAAAAACAAATAAAAAACATAAATTAAATAAATAATCGAATTGATGCAGTGAAATGCAAAGAGGTTTGTTGGAAAAGAAAGATTTTGAATAAAACGCTTTCGGAATTCGAGTCATATGGGAAGGGGTTTTTTATTTTTATTTTTCTGAATCTTATAGAGTTACCACAAACATCTCTAATTTCACCATCTAAACTGCTTCTAAGAAATGTCTTAATTTTAATATAGCTCAAAAATTACGCATTTGTATGCTATTCGTCGGGGAAGTAATGAAACACCGTACAGGTATATTGAAACTTCAGTTGATGACAGAAACCTGAAATCAGAAGATTTTACGAAGATAACATATTTATACCTATTAAACAGCAAAGTACACAAATAAGTATTTTTAACATAATCTGCGGCCTTTATTTCAGTTCCATGAAGACAGAAAAGTTGTACATAATTTTGCTGTAATTCATGTAAACTGTTTAAATGTTGACTGGTGTTGATTTTTTTCATATTACCTCTGAATGAACTGCATGTTTTTATACTAGACGCATTTCATTTACTTGTTTAAATATAAGATTTTTCTTTTTATTTTCGTTCTTTTTTAAAATAAAATCACCAATTTCGAAGTGACTGAGTATATTATTTTTAACAATTTCAAACGAGTTTTCAAGTCACGATGGAAATGCTTTTCATCTTTTCACAAAACCAATAAAATCCTATCTTTGAAAATATTTTACGTCTTTAAATAAAGCTGTTTATTTCTAGAGAAAATGCACTATTCATCATGAAAAAGGAAAGTATAAAATATACGAGCTTCATTTTACGTTTAAGTATTGATGGAGAAAAAATGTATTTATTCTTATCGATATCAAACTTTTTCAAAAAATATAAATAAAAATAATAATAATAATAATAATAGTGAATAAAAAAAAGAATAAATAAATAAATGAGTAGAACTTCACAAATAATTCTTCTAGAACAAAACAACCGAATCGTTCCGTACGTTCGCATGGATCCTTTACATGCGTTGCTCTCCAGGACTACAGTGTCTTCTTTTACAGCTCATAAAACAAGTGTTTTATCATTATTTTATGAAGTTTAACGCTTCAACTTATCGAAAAATTTCAGTAATTAAGTTTTATCCTGAAAAATATTGCAAACATATTTAAATTATGTTAAGTAAAATAACAGATCAATTAAATAATGGAAATAAAACTTAACAAGCTGTACATAAAGCAGCCAAACTAAGTTTGCTTGTTCGTTCGTACGCAATGTCTAGAAAACCCGACGGCATCTAGAGTTTTGAGATTTGGTATGAAATAACTTTGGACCCTCGGGATTTGCCCCACAAGGCGTTTTTTTTATATAAATATCAAACTACTTTTTTGAATTAAGCTGTTAAGCTAAATTTTCACGTAAAAAAAAATATTACACGCCTTAACAATAAACATCATTCGAAAGAGCTTTTTTTTGCAAATTATGAAATTATTCCAAATTTCCAAGCTACTTATAACAGGGGTATTAAGCGTTTCTAATTTAGCGAAGTTCGTATCTTTATTCGATTCACTTTATATTATAAACCGGAGTGCTGCGAGGGGTATGCTCTATGCTGTAAGAGGCGATTATAATTAATTAGAAACGTATGTATCTACTGCCTCGGGGATTTTAAAAAAATGTTATCATTGCTCTAATGATACTTTTTACTACTGTAATGATTTTATCACTGCGAGACAGGACTGCAAGAATTCATTTTCTGCGTTTATCATGGTCAGCGCTGTTGCGGAAATACGTTAAGTTAATTAAATCAACAAAAAACGAGTATTATTTCCCGTTGGAGGAAGGGACTGTGCATCTTTTTGCTCTCAACATCGCAGCAGGGGCTTGCTCTAAGAACGGCATTTTACCGCTAGTGATTTATAGGAAGAAAAACTAATCTATGTCAGTTCTATTAACACATGAAAAAAAATATTGAAGTTGAAACGTTCATTTTATCAGTTTACACACTTTTAGCATGGGAAAAAAATGTGAAACTACGCACGTGGCTACGAGCGTGCACAGAAACAATGTTGTTGATAAGACTCAAGAATAGCTACTGTCGCGGTGCTTTCCTGTGTTTGAATGTAAACTCTCATCTTTATTGGATTTAGATTTTGTTTCCAAGAAAAGTCACTTTTCCTACCCTTTTTCTACCTAATTCTCTGGTTACGAACTGAAGATATGTGATTATGAATAATAAGAACAAAAAAGTATTTTTTGACTCGCACTAGATTAAAACCTATTTCATAAGCTATAAGATATTTATGATAGAGTTTTTATATTTTTAATTAATTGGCCCCTTTGTAAGTTCAGCAAATGATGAAAATGAGACCAAGAGTAGATTAAGGTTTACCAGTCTAACAAACATTTGAATGTCTACACATTTACTGAATGGACTAAATTTGATGAAAAAGTCTTATTAGTTATAGGAATATAAATCTTTTATTCTTGTGCAACGGAGAAAATTTTTTTCTCTTTAATTGATGATCTCCTGAACAATAACATTTGACATCTAAACAATAACACCCTGAACATTGCAAAACTCCTGAACAATAATCTAACTTGATCTAAAAATCAAAATTCTATCTCAAACTAATACAGTTGGAACCAAAGCAACCCACAAGACTGTGTAAAATGCTACTTACAGTAATATTAATATTGTAATTCATTTAACATCGCTGCTCCCAATAAAAAGGTAAAATACAATGTTAACCGGATTTTTAAAAAGGCAAACGCATAAAGGTCATTCCACAGTAACGGACGTTACATTGACACAGCATTTTTCAACTTCAACGAGTTTTCTAACAAACTTCTTTGGTATTTTTTGTTTTTTTAATTTTGGCTAATAAAAGTACATGTGTTCTAACTATGCAAAAAATTCTGAAATTTCGTTACGTGTGTTACTCTTTGGGTAACATACGTAACGAAATTTCAGACTTTTTTTAAACAGATAGCAAATACATATGTATCTTCAAAAAAAATGTTTGCATACTTAGAACACATTTACTTTTATTAGCTAAAATTAAAAAACTTAAAAAACACCCAAAAAGTTTGTTAGAAAGTTTGTTGAAGTTGAAAAATGTTGAGTAAATGTAACGTCCGTTACTGTGGAACGACCCTAAACGGTCTTTAAAAATTCATGAACTGGATATGAGAGAATAAGAAGAACAAGAATAAAGTTACAAAATTTAAAATGGAATAAAGTTACAAAATTTAAAATAGAATAAAGTTACAAAATTTAAAATAGAATAAAGTTGCAAAATTTAAAAACGTAATTTACGGTTTTTATGACTAATTACTTTGAATACTGCGCAGAATGTGGTGACGCGCGTGGACTGTAATTCTTACGATGATGCAAGGTCTTTTGGAGGCGACCGTTTTTAGAGTCACACTACGTGCATACTCTAGGACTATATGCGTACTCTTATTCTACTGATAGGCAAAAAAAGTCAGACCATTTTATCATTGT
The DNA here is from genome assembly GCA_038502835.1 of Octonoba sinensis. Taxonomy (NCBI): domain Eukaryota; kingdom Metazoa; phylum Arthropoda; class Arachnida; order Araneae; family Uloboridae; genus Octonoba; species Octonoba sinensis. The sequence goes on from CM076604.1 coordinate 73,262,245, forward strand.
TGCTTCTTTCTTACTTGGTAAGAGGTACAAAACCTTCAGCCTAACTGTTTTTATTCATACACAGGTTAATGATGAAAACTGCGTCAAAGTCAGTAGCTTACTTTATTTCCCTTTGATAAATAAAATACCACTAGGTATAAATACTTTTATCTGCCTTTCTCTCATACAGAAACATTTATTATATTTCTCTTATTTATTCTTAAAGAAGTGCAAGAAATGTTTAGAAATCTGTTAAAAAAGATTTTTCAGGATGCTCCTTTCTTTCATTGGAGAGCCTCATAGTTTCCAAGATGTTTAAAGGCTTTGCAAATTATAATAAATAACATAAATCGCAAAACAATGAGATTCAAAGAGTTATTTGATTTTCAGTCTTTTATTCTTTTTTTCTTTTTAATGGGACTGCGTAGGGTCCCGGACCTTTGCAGGCCTATTGCATTCCCCGGAAACCGGCATCCATTCTTTCAAGTAGCACCACTATCAGCGGATGTCGTAACCACTTTAGAATTTTGACTTTCAGTTTCCTCTTACATGGCCACACCTGAGCTCTAAATGATACAAAACTCCACTAGGAATTTTATTCATCTGAGAGTATCCACGCCAAACAGATACTCTAGGGATCTGTAACATGCCGCATAATCAAACGACATGGGCGCTGTCGATTTTCTGCATCCACCGACTGTCGCCAGGTTTGATCCTGCGAACTTTTGCGTACGACGCCAGTGTCTTACCACTACGCCACCCTGCCGGCATTCAGTTTTCATGCTCCCTTGTATCATTCGACGTTAAATGATGAACTGTGAAAGTATAAAAAATACACCGGTTTATTTTTCTGTTTCAATTATTCTGAAAGTATTACTAAATTTTACTTTCAAAAAAGCAATACCCTGTAAATTTTATTACAGAATTTTTCTCAGGTTTCAACATGCCCATGTGATGAGTTGTATTTATTGATTTTCAATTATGAAAATAAATAAATGGGTCTGTAAGAAATTTGGATTCCATTCGAATTAAGTTTAAATAGTTTTTGAACAATGTCAAATTTTACAGGTGAAGTCAAAAATTTGTTTTCTCAGAATAAGTTTTCCTCTTACAAAATGTTGACATATTTTCGTGACCGTAAGATATTTAAGCTGCACCCGTGTTTTTTCAATTTCTTTGAAGATCTTCTTGTCATGTTTTCAAGGTACTCTGATTCTTGGTTTAAGGTTTCCTCCTTTTCATAAAAAGATTTGATGGAACTAAAGTTTTGTTGATGTCCATTTTTTTTAAACTCCTTCTCAAAAGATAACTGTCATAGGTATTAAGTTGGGGATGTCTTCATGGGTAAGGCTTGGAAGTACTTTTCTGAATACTTGTTTACTTTCTACGTGTTTTTGTATCTATCCATGTTCTTTAAAAGGCAAAGGGTTATTTAGTATTAATAGGGTCCTACAACACTATTGGACGCTAAAGACAAAGAGCACAGATATGAGTATACTAACTTAGCAGGGCTATTAAAAGAAAAGGAAAACTTTGTTAATCGGAAGTTAAAAAAAAAAAACAATTGAAAATTCAGAGATGTTGCATGACAAAATGGTTAGCTCATCCTTTTTTTTTCTATGAGAAGACAGTTATCAGAATTTGCCACTTAGGTATGCTACAGATTTGCTTTTCTCCAGTATTAGAAGAATTTAGTTTAAGTTCACGTCCGCATGGTTTAGAGCTACCAAAGGGGAAAAGGGCGCCCATAATTTAAACAAAATATAAGTTAAATACAAAACACGTTTTTTTTTCCCCCGATTGCATTTTTTTTCAATTGAAACGTGAAGTACATAGGATTTGATAATGTATGAAATAGCACATCGGGCAAATGAACTCCACGACTTCGCTCGCACATGTACACTTTAGTCGAAATTTTTCATGACGCTTTTGCATGAATGTGGCTGAATTTCGAGGATGCAGCGTTGAAAGTCCTCTTTCAATGCACTAGCGGATGTGGGCTTGTAGATATAGACCTTTGACTTTAAATAACCCCACAGAAAGAAATGCAATGGTGCTAAATCACATAACCTAGCCTATTCTGATCTCCGAAATGAGAGGATACCAGGAAATGTCTCATGCAATACTTGGATGTACAGCAATGAAAACGCATTGTACCTACTTTCGTTTACTGCCGCATTTTTACTAACCCTTAACTATCAGCTGCCAAACTGTTTTCTTTGTTTGGTTGTCAACGATAAATTAATTAGTTTTCGATTTTATTCAAATCTTCCATAAATTTTGGAATTATCTTTGCTTTGCAGTTCGTGGGCTCTTAACTAATAATTCATGCACTGGTGGATTGGTCACCGAGTACCCAAAGACCTTGCTCTTCACCAATGGCCTTCTCTGAGCCCTATCATTACTCGGGTTTGTTTTGTCTTCTGGATACATCAAAAATTAAGTGTTGTACTGCGCTACCAATTGACGTCAACGAACATATGGCATGTATATTTGTATTTTTTGTTCCTAATCTCAGATGTTATAGCCTTGCTGCACCATCTCCATAAAACAAAAAATAACCAAAAAGTCCAAAAATGAAATTGGATCCCTTAAAATTTCGAGATGAGAAAAATCTAAGCATTCACGAATATGGTTGAGAGTGGCCTGAACAGCCTAGCACTAATGACACTCTGAAATTAATCTCTCTCCCTGTTGAAAGGTAAGGGATTTGATGTGGCCACTCATTAAATTTGCATTGCCGTGAAAGCAAAGAAAAAACTTGTTCTGCATTGTATCGACAACCCAGTTCCCTCAACAAGTGCAGTAAACAATGAGGCGGCAATATAACTAGGCTGCGAACAATCATATGATGAAAATTGGATCCAGTGTGGATTATGTAAGGAGTGGCAGCATGATGAATGTTCCAGTTACGAAGGCACTGGAGCATTCGTATGTGACTACTACTAAATTTTCTGAATACGTTAATTTTCAAGGTTCTCACTTTTCAATTCTCATTTTTATAACGAACAATCCACTAGGTGCGTACTCTTACCCTCCTTTCCCTTATCAGTAATGCTAGACATGATAAAAATGGATGAGTTGTTGTACCGCCTCGATATCGTTTTAAAATGGGCTCACATTGAACGCTTATTACTCTAAAACAAAAATCAACGTAAAGCTAAGCACAACAATTGCAAAAATTGCACACTCGCGTTTCGAGGCAACAAGAAATCCCTTGGCTTCAGTTGGAGGTTTTTATAGAGAAGCTTACTCTTTTCCCATTTTCCTTGTAACCTAGAAACACATGCTTGCAATTTTTTAAAATTTTATGCTTAATTTTACGTTGAGTTTTGTGTCCACTTTATAGCACAAAGGTTTACCTTTTATTTAATTTATTATTGTGTTGAATTTGAGCTTTCAGTTGTATTTCTGATGCGCAAAATAAGTAATGCTTAAGAAATGAATAACCAAATAAATAAAACAACCTTGCAATGTTGGGATACTCAACACTCTGTATAATGTTGCAACAGAAAACATTAAAATATTCATAAAATATATAAAGCCGAACATTGAAATTAATTTTACAGATGATGACAGCAATAATATTTTATTATCCTATTACTTGATATGTTTAGAAATACATTCCTAACGATATTCAGAGTTTTGTAATAATTTTAAGTTGTGTCATTAAAATCCTTTTAAATGCAACAAGGTTTTGAGCGCTTATTAGACAAATTTCTTTAAGTGAGTGTCAAAAACTTACTTCTGTCACTCATAAATCTTTCTACTTAAAAAGTGCAGTACATACAATTTATGTTGTGCTTTTTAGCATTGCAAACAAAGGCGTATCCAATAGCTGTTTGACCTTAAACTCAAGAAAAACATATGACGCTTCTCTAGAAAACGGGAAATTCAGCAAACAATATCATACATACACTTTGCTACAATGGCTAAACATTTTTGAAAAATTAAAAACCAGGTGTTTATCGTTTCAATTCTATAATTTAAGGTCAAAATTTTGTATATTTTAGCATTTAATGAAATATTGAAAAATACTAAATTATATTTTTACCCGCCGTAAATAAATTATTATTTCTTTGCTTTCTTCTAGATTTAGAAAAAAAAATCCATTTCGCCCTGAAAGCGATTCGATTATTTATTTGTTTCAGAATACAAAATTATTAGCATACTGAATCTTGGTGACTTCACTTCCCAAACTTATTCTTTAGAACAAAAGCAAGAAAGTGCGATAGGAGGAAAAGTATATGCTTTCAAAAGTCCTATAGGTTGATTTTCCACCTAACAGTTCTGTCGAGGCAAAGAAGTAAAAACTAAAAAGAAAGAAAAAAGAAAAGGAAACACATACACACAAACTAAATCAGGCAAAATGGGATTTCCATAACACACAACCATCGCCCTCCAAATATTTCTACTGTCGAAACGTATTTTTTTCTCGTAGTAAATTTCAAAAACATTCTTTCAAAAATCTATTTTTCTGGACTATCGGATTGCATGATGGTTAGAATATCTTATACTTATTCTGACAATTCTGCAACTTTCGTTAAGAGAAGGTACATTTCATTTTCGATCACTACTTCTTCCACTTAAAGTTCTATGCTGCATCATTTACTGTCTGAAATATACCGATCATTACAAATACCCTGGGGTGACATCGTTCCAAATTCCAATTCTGCTTGCTTAGCGGTTTCATGCTCCCTAATTGTTTCATCATCTTTTGAACCGATATTACAATATCAGCCTCTCAGAGGTACAAAATTTTTTTCAAATCAAAATCATTAAAATAATGCCTTGTAAACTCCTCTCAGCTAGATAGCATTTTGAAATATTTCATGGATAAAACGTGCGCTTTGATAGTTAAATGTAAAATAATTTTAAAATTGTTTTTCCCTCGTTCGTCATCTAATTTATACTAAATCTGGAAGAAAGTAAATGAAATTAGGATATAAGCATCGCGACAATTAATAGCTCTTTACTCAAAGAAAAAAAAGAGGGTAATTTGAAGAGATATTCCCCAGGTCGTGTATTTATCAAATAAGACAACACATATTGTATGGATTATTTCCTTATAAACTAATTGCGGCCTTGTATGAAATTTGCTTTTTGTGGCAAAAGAATCAAAGATATTGGAGTATTTTGTAAAGGAACCTATTGTTTTGACTAAAATGAAAATTCGTGGTTTTTTTTATTTGTAACGAGAGCCCAAGTTACAAAAAAATCGTAATATAAAAGAAAGGCTGAGTTTATTTCAAAATAGCATGTTGAAACCAGGTAGAAGTGACCGTTGTTTTAATAGGAATAACGTAAAGCTGATCTTTCTTTACTAAAAAAGACAGATGCCCCAGAAGATAAAAAAGAGAGATTCCCCACTATGCATGATGTAAAGACTGATCCTCTCTCTCTCTCTCTCTCTCTCTGTGTGTGTGTTTAAGTTGTTTTAAATATTATAAATGCATTTGTTCCATAAATATTGTTACTAAATTTATTGTACGTAGCATGCTTTTTAACTTATAATTAGTGCTAATTTAATTTATGAACAATATTAATTTATTGCATATGCAGTGTTAGTAAATTTATTTTATGCATTAATTAAATAATTTAAATTGTTGCTTAATTTATTGTATATATAGTAGCATATACAAGACTAAAACATACAAACTTAGTTTAACGTGCCTTCTTAAGTCGTGTTTTCTTGAACTCGAGAAACTTAACAAAGTTACTATGGTTAATACTTATACAATTACCCAGGTTATTAACCATATAATATTTATACAATTACATACAAAAACTTTTTCATGTACTAATTAATTTGTCTGCACATTAATGTCACTCAATTTACTGATTAAAGTGCTGAATGAAGAAGATTTATAAAAGGAAAAGTTCTAGAGAAAGGAGAGTGTGTTGAACTGAAGAAAAAAGCCCTTGGTAAACCATTAAAATAATTAAACCAGGAGATATTGATGATAAACAATACTTGCTTAAGATGTTTTGAAAATTACTATAACACCACGTCAGTTATTAAATATGGTTTGAATTGATTCGTGATAAAAAGTAGATACGTGAAAGTTTTACTATGTATAGATGAAATACGGAATATCTGTGGAAAAAAGTATAAATAAAAAGTGTAAAGATGCAATTTTACTTTCATGTTACATCTTAAAAGTTAAAAATTAGATTATAAATCACTTTTTAAGTTACTTTCAAAGATTTGACTTTTTGTTTAGTGTTATTTTCAAAACCTAGTTATGTACCTTCATTTTTGATGTTCTTTTTAAAGTTTAAAGTTGGTAAACATGCTGTTATACCCTTTTATGGTATTAAGTAGTTTTTTTTTGTCTGATATTATAATTGATTTATTTTTTCGCTGGGCATCTCTCCCTCTCCACTGGGGAAACTCGCCTCACATGTAGGGAGAGATGGCCAACCTCAATCTTGTAAAATTTCTCCTACTATTTAAAAGTAAACATTCAAATATTATATTACGATATATGCATTTATAAATTCTGTAGCATAACAATCTTCCTAGAAAAACTTCCACTGATGTAAATGATAACTTAAAATTTGGAAACCACTTCTTTTATGGTGGGGCAACTCTTCTCGGAATCACCCTAAGCCCTATCTTTTTCTCGTACCCGTTCAACACTAGAGGCACTGGAGTGCTTTCAACCCTTTCTAAACTTTCATTTTACCTCAAGTTGCTACTAATTATAATGACACTTTCAGTCACATTAACTTCTTCTACTTACCGTGCATTAGGAAAAGCCAATGCAATCGAAAGTTGCACTATAATTAGTAACAAATTATGCAACATGGAAGCTTCGAAACAGTAAAAATGACTGGTCTGGTTAAACAGATGTTAAAAACTCATATAGGAAATAAATTCGTCGTACTAAACGTACATTTTAAGAGTTGAAATCCGAAATTTCAGATAGAACTTTTTGCAAAATTTTAGCTGAAATTCGTTCGGAATTAAATGCTGCTATGACTGTCACAAGATTTATCCCGCAGAAAACAGACAATGTCTAGAAATACTAGCATATTAACCCATCGCTTACGCCAATGGAAGTCTTGTACATATCCCATCAAATCAAAAGAGCATGAACTAAAAAAAAGCACATTATTTTTAATTAAAAAAGCTAACGCTGGTCATAATTTAAACCATAATGTTATTTCATAGCCATTTTTATGCAGCCTAAGCATCTTGTCGCCGCAAAATTCTCCAGTTATATGAGCTATTCAATGCTCAGATTGATTAACCACACTTTTTAAAAATGAACTTTTTTCAGCTTTATAAGTGTTCGAGTGAAGTGTAGCGACAGAGCATGTGAGTTTATAATGTACTAAACCAAAAACTTTCACATAAATTCACATTGCAATTTGCTTGAGATATTCAATATTCGTCGTCAGTAGAAGTGTGAAAAGATATTGTGGTTAGAGGTGAAAGTTTTTGTTAGAAGAGCATTGTAGTTCTGTCATGATTTCTTATGTTAAAGTTTCGAAGATGGCAAAATTTTAGTATAATAAATGCTAACAATACATACACTACAAACCATAGCGTTAAAACATTCTTGGCTCTCAGCAGTACTAATTTCTCATTAGTAAAGAAGAGTTTCTCATCATGTAGTTTTTTATAAGGTATAATATAATAATATGATTCAGGCGAAACATCATATAGGGCTGCAAGAGAAATATTGACACTTATTTAGTCCAAAAAAAAAACAGTTACTTCAAAGATTTACGTTAACACCTCACTTTTATTGCAATTCCTAAAATACTTACGGGGAAATGCAGCTATTTATAATAATTATATTGGCAGTATAGATTAAAAATACAAACAACATAGAAATTTGTTGAGCTATTACAAATAAAACTTTCTGAAAATTTACATTTTTTTTTTAATTCTGCTTTTTTAAAATAAATATATTATTAAAACTTTCTGAAGATGTACATTTCTTTTAATATTCTACCCTTCAATAAATGTAATATTAAATGTATCTGTAAATAAAGTATTGATTTATATTTTTAGTTACAAATACAAACAACTTTTCAATAAAATCGAAAAATAAATATAAAAACAACTTTTGAAATTCATCCATGCATACTTATGTTTCCATGTTTATCAATGAACTTCAGAAAAGAAAAAATATCACAAATTCGTAACAAATAGCGTAATAAGAAACATACAAAATATTTGTTATTCTTACATTTTTGAATAAGCACAATATCAAAAAAACTCTCTCGCTGATGTAAAATTTCACAACGCATGTATTCTGAATTATTCAACTGAAGAAAATTTATAACAAGGTATGTCTGCAGCAGTAATGAATACTAGAGAAACAGTTTTATTTTTGAAAGGAAAAGGGGGGAAAAGGTAGAAAAAACATCTCTCAAAATATATTTGATGAAAATGTCCACGATGTAGCTCGCAACAAAATTAATCGTTTTTTTAACATATTTAACTATGTAATTTGGACGAAAAAAACGCTTATTTATCTAGTTATTATATTTGTTTATGTGAGTATATGTTTTTCTATATTTTACTGTTGTGGGAGAAAAAATTCAAATCACCTAAGATAAGATTTTACCCAAAGTAAAAAGAAAATCTTCATAATGTACATACATATTATATATGTATATATATGTAACATCACAGTTACATGCAGCCGTTATTTTAGTGTAATGTCCGTTGGTAAATCAATCGTGGGCGAAAATCATCATCCTGTATTTAATAGTAGCTTTACATGGTAAATAAATACACATATTCCAAAATACAAGACGACACAAAACATCACACTCTTCTATCTACAATATTTACATCGTAAATTAAAGCGAAAAGCTTGCGAAATCGCCTTTTATAATCTCTCGAACTATATGTCACGTGATGAAGCAACGATTTAACCATTCGTCAATTGCATTGCAAACAGAATACACAGGACTGCGATGGCTCTGTTCCTTAGGTTTTGAGTATTTACCTTTTGATTATTGACTTTTGTGTACTTTCGTGCTCTGAATCCGAAAATGAATTGTTCCCCCTACATATAAAAAAATCATAATTGTTTGAAAATTGCAAAAATATCAATTTTAAATGCCTGTGTTCAGATCTTTTTAATACTTTGCTTTTTACTAGGCATTATAATTACTACCTAAACGAGTTAGAGGCCTAACCTCAAAAGAGCGGAGGCTTGAGTAAGTTTAATTTTTAATCAAAATTCCTGAAAAGACTAATATAAATGTCGTTTTAGCAGTTTTTGAAATGATTTTTTAAAATTAATTTTTAGAAGATTTTTAAATGTCTTCAGAAGACACATCCCCTGTTCACTCACCTTTGATGATGAAATATGTACAATATTATAAATATTATTCCATGAGTTGAAGTTGCTTTGGACCACATGTTCTGCTTATGTGATATTAATTTATTTTTTTAATTAAAATACGAACAAAGTAAAACATTCACTGTTAAAAATTTCCGTAAGGAAATAGTAAAATAACCATTTATTTGATTGTTATTTTACCATATTTAATTACAACAGTTGAATAACCATTAAAAAGATGGTACTCAAACAGCTGATTGTAAAAAAATCGTTTATTCTCTGTTTATCCTAAAGAACGTTTAAGTAATCGTAATTTTCAAGCGCTCAAGAAGAATCGCCCCATCTTGGTTGCGAAACCTTACCGGTCGGACGTTGTTGCTAAAATATGAATAAAGATTCATCAGTTCAAATCTGCATGTGTATATAAAAAAGAAGAAAAAAAAGTTGCTTAAGCAGTAGTTACTAAATAGAACATTCGTAATTGATATACACACGTAAATAAAAAATTGAAGACATCGGATTCTCGAACTGTTTGCATATGAGCAAACCCATAATTTGAGCTGCTGAAGCTTGTTTGTATTTTTATTTTTTCAGCAAATAAAACGATTTTCGTCAGTATACAGTAAATTTGCACCAAAAATGACTTTGGATCCAATCAAAAACTGAATCTCAATTTTAAGGCAGTTTACCAGTTGGAAAAGGAGATTTATTGATAAATAAACAACCGTTTGGCGTGGTGCTGATGGCCGAATGGTTAGAGAGCAAGGTTGGTATACGAAACAAGCGGGTTCGATTCCCGCAAGCTTGGTTTACGGTTTCTACGCCTCGAAATGGTTCAAACACGGTAAAAATTTAGTTTTGAAACCATTTTTAAATGGTTATAAAACCTAAACTTTTGTATTTACGGCTTTTTAACCAAGTGGATTGCAAATGGTTCGGGTCCTGTAAAGATAGAAAAATGTTCCAAACCGTAAATTTAACGGTGAATTAGATGAGCAGACTGCATCTGGTTATTTAACCGTAATTTCATGATTAAATTTCTAACATTGTTGGGTGAGAGGACGCAAAATCATTCCCTCCATGTAGATAAAGCGCAGGAGAACAAAACCGCTATCAAACGAAGAACGAGTGGTTAGATTGAGTTACAAATAGGAAATAACACATAAAAATCCCACGTTTGAGATAATTTTTGTTTGATTTCAGAATATATACGATGATTATATGTTTGCCTTCCTGGCTGTTAAAAAAAAAAACTGAAAAGAAAAAAAAACCGCCATTGTTCTAAGCAGGTGCGTTCTTTTGGTAAATCACGTTGTTGTAAATAAGCGACATGATGCTTTGATGTTTTACCAAAATTGTTCATAACAGAATTAGGATCACACATAACTCGGTAGCATTGCGGCGAACATAAAATATGAGCAACATATCTGTTTTCATGATAGATTAACGTCTCAGTTTTTGGTAACAAACGAAAAAAGATGAAACTGATTTATTGTTCTGAAACAAATGGTTCGCGATATTATTAGATATATTTTTCCAAGGCGGAATTTTTTGTGACATGCAATACATTATTTCACATACACATTAATAACTAGATGTCTTTATTTTGCATATCTTTGATAACAGATTCAAAGCAAGATTGAAATTTTTTCACGAAATGCTTCTTCATTGTTTAAAAATTGATACTCTTATCTTGACTGTTCGAACGGGGATACAAAGTAATTCGTTTTATAATTGTTCTTGAAGAGTTTAGATAGCAGGCAAATGCGACGAAGGATGTGGATCTTCTACAACATTTTAGCAAACAAAGAATCCTTACGACCTTCAGATGTATAAATGCAAATATAACGCACTTAGTACTCAAGTTTAGCGAACTAAATATCAAAGTTTAATTATCCAAACATTATGAATAACACCAAATGTTTCTGGTTTGAGAAGAAAGTTTTTGTAGAATATAGAGACATAAAATTATTTCAAATACTAAACTTCGTCATCTTGTCCTTACCCGGCAATGGAAAATATTCAAGTAGTAAAGTTAGCCTACTAACTTTTTAATTTGAAACAGATCGCACACATTTGCGACGACAAACATTTACAATGCCTTAACAAAAATTTATAACGTTAAAAATTTAAAAATGACGATTTTGTTACGATATTTTCAGTTTTCTAATCGAATAAGAAGTACACGTTATCAGATATTTTAAATGATTTGATTCGAGCATGTTCAAGATTTTCAGTAAAAGTAAAATGTTGTTAAAAACTATTTTAAACCAAGCCATAACATATCTATAAATTTGACTCCTATCAGTTCTATTTTTAAAAAAACTCCATCAGAAGTGCGACTTAAAGATGTAAGAATAGATCGAAAACGAATACCAGATCAAAGGATTTAAAGAAGGAAGCAAATATAAATTTGGTTGTATGGGAGCCATATAATTTAAAATTCGGAAGATGTGAAAAGTGAGAAGAAAAAGAAAATCCTTTGAGAAGAGGGATTTAATGTAACGGAAGTAAAAATATAGGAATCAACTAATTCTAAATCTGAGTACCATACAGGCCCGTCAATTGGGCAATCAGGGGCAGGGGCCAATTCCCCCTCCCCCCAGAAATACAATGCATCTCTATATGTTTATGTATTTATTTATTTGTGACCTATAATATCCTATAATATGCATTGAATATTATAGATAACAAATAAATAACCCTTGCCCCCCCCCCCCCGCCACGGAAACTGTTCAAAGTACGGGCCAGGTAACATCGGAGATTCCATATTAATAGCAGAGAGCACAATTAAGTAGAAAAAATTGTGGATTCCTATTTCAACAAGTTTAAACGTTTGATGTTCAGCATATTTCTTTGATACTGATTTTTCAAGCAAGTGACTAAATAAATGACAGCAAATATCACGAAAGGAACAGGTGGTTTAAACTTGCTTCACTTGATGAAAGAGAGTTTACGCACTCAAACTATTATTCCTTGCGTAAATCCAACAATAAAATGAAAAATTATTTATTTTTTGCACAAAATGAATATGCTTGAAATAACTTTATGACATGCAAGCGTCGAAAAAAATTACATACTCGGAGTTTCGTGGTTCCAATTAACCCCTTTCTCAACACAAAAAGATGCGGGCTACAAAGATGCAAACCATCTGCGTGAGGTTTCAAGAAATCTAGACAATTAATACTATTACAGAACTATTGCTTTAAAACAAAACAAAAAAAAAGAAGAGGAGCAAAAATATAAACAACAGGCCCCCTTTATAAACCAAAAAATAAAATAAAATGCTTACCCTTGTGCGGAAGTAGATAAATAGTAGAAACAACTTTATAACTCACAGACATGCAAATAATTTGTATACGTATGTTGCGGAGCCTCAAATGGAGTCCTTTGACACCGAGATGACGTACACTCTTGACGTTCACTTATCTTTTCATTAGAAAAAGGGGTTCCTTGAAACCGCGGAGCACCTCCATGCAATTTCTTTGCATGTGTGTGATTTATAATATTGTTTCTGACGCATTAAAAGTCGTTAATCATCATGCTTTCTTTTAACATTTGTCTCAGATTTAATAAAATATGGTATCTTTAGTTTTGCAATTAAAATTTTGCTATAAATAAAGGTTCCAATAATTTTTGTTTGAAACAAATGGTTTATTTTAGACGAACTCGCATACTCGTGTATAAATGGAACGAAATAAAAAGTAATACCCTACTCAAAAGAGATATATCGTATGGACTGAGTTGTCTGCGAATAAACCAAATTTAGATTTAGCTCTTGTTTTATGAAAGTAAAAGTATAAAATAAGAACTTATATTTTTCAAACTTACTTTGGAAAGAAACACTACATTCGAAAAATCTTATTTCTTACTCTTTTGGAATTTGCTTGCCATCTTGTTTCAAGTTTACTCTCTCCTGATGCCCTAAGCTATTTATTTTCCTTTTTTACATTTCTTCACTTTTGTCTCAGAGTTTGTTAGAATTTCGCCCTGGATACATTAAAAAAAAATTCTTTTAAATATGAAAATAAACATGCACCTCGATGGCTTTCTGAAGCATTTCGCAAAAAATATAGAGTAGAGTCTCACTTACACGTGTCCTCTTTTAGAAATCTTTCTCAGTTATCCACAGACTTTTTAAAATCCTGAGCGAATTATAAAAATAATGAATTTTGAATTTAACTTTCACTTATACACTATGGATTTAAAGGAATTTACCAAGTTTTTTTGCCGATAAATATTTACACTCTACTTTTTTTTTCTTCTACTCTGTTCGAGTCATCTGTTTTTCGAAAATCTTCTTACAGAAAATGCTAATGTATGCGATTTAACGTATGAATATTTGAAACATATTTTAAATAATTTTTTTTAAAATGTTTTTTAAATCTTTAAAAATTTGGAAAGTATATAAGATATAATTTATTTAATTTAAATTCTGTTAAAATCAATTTTGATGTTTGATATTATTTAAGCAGAGATTTAATATTTTGTATATTAAATATTATTTTTATTATTTATTGCAGACTACATCACTCATGTTTTCAAAATGCCGAATGTTTATACTGAGGATTTGTGGGAAGACAAAGCTTCGAAGACGTGAAAACCCAGTAACGCCGACGCACATTATTGCGAATACATAGCAATGACTGATGAAACCGTCATGTTAGCTATTCTTTGCGACAAAATGTTTCGTTTAAAATATTGTATTGTTCAGTATAAAAAACCCTATTCTGCAATAATATACCGAACAAGTTATAATGGTATAACCTGCTGAGACCTGGCATCCAATAAAATGGATGTTTTGCTTTTTCTCCCTGTTGTGACAGATTTTATTTTAGGAAGCAAGGCCTGGACTGAAATTATAAAGGAGGAATAGGAAAGCACATTTTAACTTTGAGAATTCGGAAACGGTAGTTTATTTGTTTACAATATGGCAAAGAACACGAGTCAAGTTGGAATTCGGCGCTCTCGCGGTTGTTTTGATTTTCACATATTTTTTTTATTTTTTAATATTGTTCTAGGATTTTTATACAAGTTTGATCTCTTTTCTTATGTTATAAGAAATGAATAAAATTTTTGTTTATCATTTTTTGTGTAAGTATCGCACAGTTCTATTGCAGTTATGACCTCAACATACATTCAAATGGATGTGCCCCCAGAAAATTTTAAAAATCCAAGTTTATTAGTTTTTTTTTTGAAAAGCATCACTTTTAATGCCCCATTGTTTAGAAAAACTAATACTTGAGAGAATATGTGTGTTTTATTTTGTTCTTGTCTCAGGAGGATAAGGGGAAAAAACATACTTCTACTCGGAGATGAACCCCACAGAGTCGGCAATTACACTACTTGGCATATTTTCAACAAAGTTTTGATCTATAGATATCGGTATTTGTGTTCGTGTTCATTCATGCTGAGAAATTGGGGTTACCTGAGTTGTTGTAGATTTTGGAAGGGGTGTTTTGGTCCGCCCGGTCATTAATATCCTGATTTCACTGCCTGACAAAGAATGCAACATGACTTGAATCATTGTGGTCTACAAGCATCCAGTTTATTATTCTAGGGCAGATGTCCCCAACCCTATGCCCGCGGGGACTATGGCGCCCGTCGATCGGTCTATGTTCGCCCGATGCTTGTGTCCAACGATAAAAAATTTCAGTTTTCCATTTTTAGCAAGAGAACATTTAGAATTGGAGTATGTGAATAAAGGGCCATATAAAGTATTAACAAAGCAAAAACTATAAATTCTGGAACATAGTTAACAGAAATAAATTTCTATTCTAAAAAAGAGCAGCAGATAAAACAAAGGCGTTTTTTGGTTCCACATACTTGCGTGAATCATTGTTTTCGACAATGAATATCATAAAATCCAAATATAGACCACGACTTACAGATAAACACCTTGACGATGTCTTGTGAGCAGGAATTTCATCATATTATTCCCCTGATTATGAAGCGCTGGCCAGTGAAATACAGTGCCACCGATCACATTGACTGTATTTTATATATTTTACACATAATTTTATACTTCGTATGTTTTGCTAGAAATTTATGAATCATTTGTTTTTCACAAGAATATTAATATTAATTATATTCATATATTAAATTAATTTTTTGTGCATTATATGTCGTGTGTATTATTAACAATGCCCACATACACCAGCTATAAATTTATCTTGAAAAAATAAAATATGCCCGCCGTTCGACCGATATTCTGGTATGTGCTCTGGTATGTAGGTACAAAAAGGTTGGTGACCCCGGTTCTAGGGTAATGTTAGAATTCTGCGTGCAATAAGTCATGTGAATAACCAACGTTAACAATGCCAGTCATTGGGAAAATCCAAAACTAAGCAGAAATATATATTCAGCCATTGGTTACAGATGTAGCTTCTTGCAATTCTTGTTACTAACTTCTATTATTTTTTTTCTTTCTGTTTTAAAGATAAAGCATTTTTTCTTTCTTTATTTTATCCGTAATTTTACGAGTTATGTCTATTTGAGCTTTCATGTAGGCTCCGATCAAGATTTATATACTAACTACTTCTATTACTAAATTGATCTTCGGAGGTTTTTTGCTGCCTCTGGATTTAATTTTTGATTGTCAATCTCGTCACTCCATGTGAAACTAATTCCTTGCCTTCTGAAGCGTGCGTACGTTAATTTCAATGATTTTTTTTTTAATCTTAACCCGTTGATTTATTTATACACTACTTACATGGCTTCTTAAAAGATGGCAAAGAGTTAAGAAAATTAACGTAGTTATAAATAAAGTAAATAAATTGCACTGAAAGTTTTAGTAACTACACTGAAAACTTCGGTAAGTTTTCTTTAATAGGGCACACAAAGTAAGATATTAAAATTCGATAATTTAAAAAATAAATAACAAGAAAGAAATTAAAAAAAACAACCATTGCACAGCAAGCTTTGAAGTTCCAATAACAAATTTTAATTCAGGAAAATTTTAATCCAAGGAAAACTTTTCTTCGACGAACAGTGATTGTTGGGAAGGCTTTTGCATTTAAAGGTTAGCCCAATGTTCAACAGTCTCTTAAATATATATGTAGGTATAACGAAGAAGAAATATTGTATACATTTTTTATCGCAGTTTCGAAGTTTTTGACTGTCATTTTCCCGCCCCCCTACCCTCCATTCGATAGCTATACACTAGCTTTTTATAACTTCTTTAATCGCTCGTTCCGATTTTTATTTAAATTGCCAAAATATGGTAAACATGTTTCAGAATTACATTTTACCTGGAATTTTATATTGTTTCTGGAAAGCGCATAAAACATTATACTGAAGCTACTCATTGAGCTTTAGTTACGTTTTCATACAGTTTAAGTTTCGAAGCTAGAGTTCGCATTTTACGTTTCACTTGCTTTATTATGTTGCTTTTTGTGTTTTTTTTTCTTCCTATACTGCTAGTGGTGAGACAATAACTTCCTATTCAATGAAATGTCCTGTTTATTTTTTTCTCCCATTAGATGATTAGGTGGACAGATTAACGAAATTGGTAGTTACCCACTCTGACATTGCGTACCATTGAAATGATACAATCAAGAAAGCACCGATTAATTACAGCTTACAAAAGCGTTCTGTTCCTTTCATTACAACTGCAATTGATCTGTCCTCCATTAGACGAAGAAAGGTATTCATTTGTAAGGGAATATCATTTTATTCATGTGGATTATTTTTGTAATTTTATTTGATTACAGAAACGTTAAAAAACCTATTATATTTTAAAACCAAAAAATGTTACATTAGGATGCTATTTCGAATTGTTTCATACACGAAGGGAAATCGAGAGGTTTATTACCGGTAATTATTCTGTCGTCATATCAATATTTATTTTTTAAATATGTTTATTACCGGTAATTATTTTGACGTAATTTCAATATTTATTTTTTATATGTTTAAGACCGGTGAAATTCTGACGTTATTTCAATAATTATCTTTTAAATATGTTTATTACCGGTAATTCTTTTGACGTAATTTCAATATTTATTTTTT
Organism: Octonoba sinensis; assembly: GCA_038502835.1. Taxonomy (NCBI): domain Eukaryota; kingdom Metazoa; phylum Arthropoda; class Arachnida; order Araneae; family Uloboridae; genus Octonoba; species Octonoba sinensis. The sequence continues at coordinate 73,279,542 of CM076604.1, forward strand.
TAATATGTTTAAGACCGGTGAAATTCTGACGTAATTTCAATATTTATTTTTTGTTTTATTGAGACAAAAATAATTATTTGAAAATACTAAGATTAGTAGTGAAAATAAAAGAAAGAACGTTGAGGGCAAATTTCTAAATCTTGATGCGTAGTGGAGGTAATAAGAGTTCAGTGATGTAATTCATTTTATATTCCGCTCCACTCAAAATGGCTCTTCCAAATGGCAAAACCACTTTTATTTTTACACACGGCAAGTTTTCTTTCTTCTTTTATTTAATGCACCATAGTTAGCTCCAGTTATTTTTCATGCAGTTTCTCGTAAGAAATTAATCTTTCTTTTTTTTCATCATTATTTTACATAGCCAACAGCTTATGTATTATGCCTTTAGAATTGAACTGTTTTTTGGTCTCAAATTATTTTCTTGGTACTTCTCGATTATATGCCCTAACTCGGCGACGATTTATGAAAAATCGCCTACATGACTTTAACGCTTATGATTATTTTATGCTGTTGAATAAAAAAAAGAGGGTTTTCTTTATAATGTTTCATTTGGATATGTTTGTAAGGCAAGAAATGGTAGTGCGTATAACTGATAAGTAAAGATTTCTTCTTCTATTTATTTTCTATTATTGGCCGCATGGGATGGCTGATCAATTCAAATTGGGGTTAGTTACCGTTGCAGTCATGATGGTCAACTAAAAGGGTGCTTTCCCACTAAAAGCGACGAAGACATTTTGTCTTGGTCGTAATAGTCTTAGTGTATTTTCACACCAAAGGCGACAAAGACAAAAAAAAAAAAAAAAAAGTTGTGTTTTCCATATCTACGAAAGCGCAGAAATGGAAAAATTATTTGGTAGCATTTGGTAGATGAGAAAGGACGTTTTTTTTTTTACCTTTGGTATAAAAGGACCCTTAGACAATTTTGTCTCCGTCGTAATAGACTGTTGCTATGATTATAAAACTAACAGAGATGACGCTCTTCTTGGACACTGAAATCAACAAATCACGATCGTCTGAGGGAAAGTCACTGAAAAACGCCAATCAGTAAGTACGAGAGTGTGGTTAGTAAGGTACAAGGAACTAATGAAACGCCATGGAAGGTTTCTTTGCTCTTGCTTGTTGTTGTTGCCGTCCGCCTGAAAGCACCTTCAGGGTTCCTGTGCATTCACACCAAGTGCGACGTACGACGGCAAATAAACTGTGCGATAGCACAACATAGGTTCTTCGTAATTTTATAACCACGCTTTTTTGTACTGTCTGATTAGCACTTTTTTCACTGCGTCAGTGAAAGTGACTGTCCATGATTTGATGATTTCTCTGTAGAATAGCTACAGTGACATCCTCGTTGTTAGTTTGATAACTATAACAAGTCTATTAGGACAGGTTCAGAATGTCTCCGCTGCCGTTGGTTTTAATACACCCTAACACTGCACGAGTCAATTTATCAAAATTACAATACCCTGAATCTGAATTTTCAGTTAATGCATCTTTTGTAAGGTTATAGATTGAAAATGAACCCTTTAATTAAAGATACCCAATCCGGGTGACCTCTACTACAGTAAACAAGTTATTTAGAGAAATATCAAAAGAGTTCGGTCTCTACTAAACAGTAATACTGCAAGAGAAATGCGATTTCACAGATCATTGTTGCACAAACCTCCGGAATTTCACCAGAAAGCAGGTACAAATACATTTAGATACGACAGGATGTTCAGGGATTACGATGCTCAGGTTGACAAAACATGAAACTATAGTACGTATCCTTTCCATTCGACTAAGCATATAATAATGGTGAAGAAAGAAATATATTAAGCGGTTTGGTAGATTGCACGTCCATTGTTACGTCTTTAATTAGGCATGTTGCATTTGCGTATTTTGATTATTCATTTATGCAATTAGTTATTTTTAACTATTTTATTATTTTCCTTAAAAATGATTATTGTACTTTATTTTATTTTCCCATTTATTAATTTTTAGCCTTCTTTCTCGTAAAAGTTTTTAAAAAAGGAAGACGAAGGTATAAAAGGAGGCTTACTATCGCTTTAAAATATCATTAAAGGCGAAAAAATATCGAAAATAAATTAAATAATTAAATAAATATTGAGGAACAAAAAGAAATAAACTAGGTCTTTAAGATGGGAAATATATTTCTCAGTCTGTTTGACTGTCTGTCGGTCTGTCGGCCTGCCTGTATCCCATTCTTATTATTTTAATCAATGAATGAATAAATGAATGCGTGAAAGAAAGAATGAATAAATGAGTGGATAAATGAATCAGCGAGTGAATGAATGAATAAATGAAAGTCTTAATTAATTAATTAATGCACGAAGAATTAAATGCGCGGAGAGCATGTGCTGTACAAACTCGTTCATCTAGAACTAAAATACTGTCCCCAATAACTTTTGAGGGAATTGTGCGATTTAAAAAAAAAAAAAAAAAAGAAAAGAAAAGAAAGGTTTGAAAGATCTCAAATACGGCTCCACATCCTGATATTGTATTTTATGTTTCGAACGATTTTTGTTCAATTTTGAGCAGTTCAAGAGGTCTTTAGATTAACGCCTACGGGAGAAATATTTGTATCCTACATAAATCTTGATCTAACAGATTTATTGACTTGGAACAAGCTTTATTGGAAAGAGCTTATAACGAAGAACGTGTACAGAGAGAAAGTTCATCAAAAACTAAACGAGCCTACTTTCTGATAAAACTTGTTGAGCAGGATTTTTCGAGAATAATTTTAATCAATGAATGAATATATGAATGAGTGAAAGGGAGAAGGAATAAATGTGTGGATAAATGAATAAATGAAAGAATTAATTAATTTATGAATGCATGAAGAACTAAATGCACGTAGTAATTCTAGATGAACGAGCTTATACAGCACATGATATGTGCTGTACAAACTCGTTCATCTAGAATTAAAATCCGGTCCCCAATAACCTTTGAGGGGATTGTGTGATTTTTTAAAAAAAAAGAAAGAAAGAAAGAAAGAAAAGAAAAGAGAAATGCGTTTGACAGATCTCAGCGAGCTCTCCTCATCTTCATATTGTATTTTATGCTTTGAAGAATTTTTGTTCAGTTTTGAGCAGTTCAAGAGGTCTTTACATTGACGCCTACGAGAGAAATATTTTTATCCTACATAAATCTTGATATAACAGATTTATTGGCTTGGAACAAACTTTATTGGAAAGAGCTCATAACGAAGAACGTGTACAGAGAAAAAGTGTATCTAGAACTATTCGAGCCTACCTTCTAATAAAACGTTTGGAGCAGGATTTTTTGAGAATAAGTTTAATCAATGAATGAAAGTGAATGAATGAGTTGATAAATGAATAAACGAGTGAATGAATGAATAAATGAAAGAATTCATTAATTAATGCATGAAGAAATAAATGCATGCAGAGCATGTGCTGTACAGACTCGTTTATCTTGAACTAAACGAGACAATTTTATCATGAAACTTTTTGCTTTAGATTTTATGCATTTTTCTAAATAAATGAATGAATGAGAAAATTAAAAAAAACAGGAAAAAAACAAAAACAAAAAAAAATCACTAAAAAAATAAAACTATTGCTGCTGTAATAGATAGTATACATTTACTAGTAAAATGACTTGATACTTAATCAATACTTCACGAGGACATAGATGAGATCTTGATAAACACACTGTAGCATAAAATTGCTCATCGTGAAAACAAATAAATAGCGTCGAGTAGCCCCTGATTTTCAGCCATTACAGAAACAAAATAAAACAGACGTATTTATCTCATCTTCCCTCCTTGAAAATTGTTTCACTTCAAGATGAAACATTGCGTTCGTTTTCTAAAAACTTTACCTCCTGTCTTAATTAAGAACAACATTGGACTTAGATTTGCAAATGAAACTCATTGCCAATAAATAACTGTGTTGTTGCTATCGCGTGTTACATCGTAATGAAATCTAGCTAGGAATTAGAATTTCATTGAATGTAATTTTCTCTAGGAAGCGGAATTTAATTATATACTCAGGCTGAAAGAAAGGATTTGTTGCTTAAGCAGTGGATTGAGATTTTGTGTTGATAAGTTGGTGGAGCGTTAGATTCAAGGTTCACTATATAGGTAGACTACGTGACGGAATTTATTCAAAATAAACAAAATAAGATTACTTCTTTGCAATTTATTCTTTTCTAGTTTTGCAGCTTAACAAACGTATTCTAGTATGCAACACATTGGTGGTCAACAAATATAATAGATTTGTCGTTATTAACAACAAGCTTGACAACTTTTACATCTTTGAATATCGTAAGGCCATTTTCATTGTTTTACACTCTCAGAAATAGAGCTCTCACTTTTGACGACTCTTCAATCGTCAAGAAAATTTCGTCATTTACAACGATTCTTTCCTCGCGCGATCACGTGACTCTAAAAAGTTACTACACAAATTTCGCCAATCTGACGAAAGGTTTACTCGGAGCATTTTTCACGAAGCCATTTCGTCAAATACGACGACAGTTTCGTGAGATTTGAGCATGCGTTTCTGAGAGTGTACACACGTATTGCATCGTGCAAACATAGAAAGTTAAATCAGTACAACCAGCCTAATAGATGCATTTAAAAATTTTAATTGAAATTACCACTTTGTAATGAAACACTTAAAGATAAGAATCGTGCTGAAAGAGAATTGTATGTGTTTTTCACATCATACGAGAATTAAAATATTCGTCAAATAGCCAAAATGGAACCAAGCTGTTGGTAACAAATTGTAAAATAGTGTTTTATCAATAGATGAAAATGAAGAGTACATGGATTTGTTCTAATACGTAATTGTTGTTGCATATTTACTTTAATATCGTACAAGGCCAGATTAGATAATTTAAACGTTATTGTATAATATGCCATCTTTCTGAAAGCTGTCACTTTTATTATTTCATGGCTTAAATTTAGAACAACAGTTGATAATTTTTATGTATCTTAAAATGCTAATTTTTTTTGTTTAAATCCGAACTTTTAGCACAAGAATATATTTAAGAATAAAATTGCCAAATTGTATTGAACCGGAATAATTTTGCTGAACTGTTTTATCAGTTATCTGAGTATCAGAAAAAGTCCCTTGAGAACAAAATTCTTTATAACATCTGAAAACTACTCTTTTTGACAAGACAAAAGAAGAATTTGAAACAAGAAGTTCTTCAGAACTAAACAAGCCTGTTTTCCCGCGCACCAACAATAATTTTAATAATGTATCACTTTATGACTAGGCTTTGATTTTAAATGATTTCATGAAAACCTCTTTTAAAATAATTATTTCAAAAAAACACATCTTTTCTAAATAAAAAAAAAAGTTAATAGCACCGAAAATGGCGTGAAATTTATTCTCTCACTATATCGGACGAGTTCAGTAGAATTCAACTATCGACGCTTTTTGCTAGGAATTTTTTTTAATATTTAGGTACAGCTTTTAAATATGTAATTGCTCAAGGTGATAAGAAAATGTTTTACTAAAGAACTGAATTGCATAAAACATTTTTCAGCAGAATAGTTCATGGGTAAAAGCACAACGTATTGAACTGCAATTTCTTATCTTAAGAAAATGCTTACTCGTAAATCGTTCATAAAACACATTATTAAAAGTTAGGAAGAAAACTTTTAATATTTACATATGAACTTCTGGTCACAAGCATTAAGCAAAACATTTTATTTTTTCATACATTTTTGGTATAATACTTATCTTATTGAACTGTAATAAAATTATTTCACGTTAAGAAAACACAAATTAGAGTTTTTACATCTAGAAGCTCCCTGTCGCATTGAAAAAGAGATTCCAAGCAATCCCGAAACATATGTCTGCATCTTAATGCTAATTTGTGCTTTCTTAACGTGAAATAATTTTATTGCAGTTTACTTAGCACAGCGGTAATTTATTATTTTATATCATTGATGCAATGTTAAGCTTACACAGAAATTCTTTGAGTTTTCTCTAATATAACTTTTCAGAATAAATACTTAAATTACAATAATAATCTTCACAAATTTCTGGCCTGAAAATTTTATTTCCAGCGTTATTGGTTAGTTCGATAAAAAGATTTTCATAAGTATAAGTTAATATGAAATATTTTTGAACTGTTTTAAAAGTGTTGTTAAAGTATTCAAATGGGGGGGGGGGGGGATTTTCAGATATGCTCTTCGTCGAAAGTTCTCAAAGGAAGTCCGTTTACTAGGTGAGAATTAATAAAGTATTCAATTTTCCCTGTAAAGCTTACTGTTAAATACTTCTTCTTGATCAAAATTGAAAAAAAAAATTGTTTACAAATCAAGCTATGAAACTATGGGACTAAAGTATCCTGAATCAACATGGTTCCAAACACAAAAGAATTTATTTAGATCTGATTATTCCTTAAAAAATGATTAGGTTGAGTAGAGGGATTGAGATACCAGCCAAATGAAAAAAACACCCTATGCCAACATTCATTTCTTTTATTTTACATCTTCATTAACTGGGTTCATTAATAATACTGTTGTTATTATTTTTGCCTTAAACGAAATTTTGACAGAAAGTAAAACTTTCCTTTCCTAATGTAATCCAATTAAAGCCGTTTTTTTTTCCCTTTTTCGGGCATGTAGACTATAGTTTACTTGGTAAAAGAATGCTAAATATACTGTACTGGTATTTAGTGTACATTTAAAATTTATACCAATGTCAAAGATTCCACTCAGATGTATAGATTTTGAAACTACCATTTTTTGCCATGGAGCAGGACTAATAAGTCATTACTTTTTTAATCAAGTTCTACACTTTTTTTTAATCATTATTCTTAGTTGCATTATTGTAAAACATTGTTTATTCTAGCATATTTTGCTTCGTGAATGTATTTTACTTATCCTATTTGTTTTTACACGTTTTTATTTTAAAATTCATTCAAAAATATCTTTGAAAGTACTCTTTATATTTAATTTATTCCGCAGTCTCACGGCTGTTTAAATATTTCAGGTAGAAAATAAACAAATCTATCCTTTGGCAAATATTCCGACCCCCAGACATCAAAACTTAGAACTACGAATCACGCTGTTTCTTTTAACGGGCGGTATAAAACTCTCAAATTTAGATGAACCGGAAATATTTTAATAAATGAAATTAGAAGCTTTCAAGTGCATATTTCTTTGATGTTTCAACATCTAAGTAGAGGAGAGGCTATTTAGTTCAGAAGGAAACAAAATGCAATAACTTTATTACTACCAATTTAAAATATTAAATTACTCTAGTTTGAAAATGGCTTCTGACATTTCCGTAAGAAGATTATTGAAAATTTACCGACATCGTAGGAAGTTAAATTTTCCTTTATTAACATTAATATTGAAATAATGTTCTTTTAAAGGGGAAAGTTTAGAGCTCAAATACGCCATTAAGGAAGCTTTATCAAAGCGTAGTTGACTTAGTTTATTCATTAACAAATTGTAAAGAGGATCTGATTAAAATTCAGACTAATTATTCATTAGAAACGAATGGGTTTTAAGAGATAACAATAATTTAAAATTTAAGTTATTTTTGTTAACATTGTAACTCATAAAATGGCCGTGATACTTCTTACACTTAAAGTTTTTTTTTTTTATTGTTTCAAAATTATTTTAGTGAATCCCAATTATTTAAAAGCTTTCCATGAGGAACAATTCAAATTGAAGTATTTTTTCCTCCGTATTTGCATGAAAACGTAGAAGAAAAAAATATATAAAACGGAAATGTAACGAAAATTTCCCACAAATTAAATGTCGATTTTGAGTAGATATGTAAAATAATAAGAATCATTTAAAAAGTAAAAAGGATTTTTACAAAGGGCAATAAACTTTGTTCCCAAAAAGTATACAAATAAATAATGATGATGAAATTAAAGAACGGATTGAAAAAACTGCATCTTACAATGTATTATTTACTTCGTTCGGGGAAAATAAAAACGCATTTAGTAGAAATAAAAGCTCATTATGGAGTGAAATTTAACAATCAGTTGAGTTACATGTAGCAACGCAAATGATTAGTGGGACTAAGGATTTATTGAAATATTCATATCACCAGAAAGCGAGAAAGTTAACATTGCTAGGAAAGGTTTGTCATCAGTGCAAGACTTTTTTCACATAATAAAAAAAAAGTTTAAATAATAAAGATACTTCTAAGACACATTCGAAGACCTGTCACGCAAATAACAAAGTGTGAAATAGGCCGTATCTTTGGATTAAGAAAAGAGAGTGACATGGTCGTTTTATTCAAACTGGAAAATATTGAACACTCGCACACTCTATACGTAATCTCTGTGCACCCTAGAAGAACCAACAGTAGATTCGATCGCATCATCTGCTGATAAGCCTGCACAGTTTCAACAGTGACTGCAACTGGTATCCAAATGCAAATGTTGTCTTCTTCCAGGAGAATTGTTTCACGCCAGACAAGTAGCAGACGGTTAGGGGAAGGACATTTGTTCTCATGGCAGCTCTTCTGAGTGGCACCTGTGACCTTTTGCCTTCGTTTGGAGTGGTGTTGAGAGCGGTATCCGGACATATGGTCCATAACCAAAACGTCCACGGACATAAGGTCCACTTCCAAAAGGTCCAACGAACAGAAGGTCGGCGGACATAAGGTCCGCGGACATAACGTTCACTTTTCTATGCAGGGGGGACATAAGGTCCCGTTTTCTAGGCAGGGTCGTCGAGAGCAACTAACCTTGACGGATAAGGAATGTAACCACATCATCTTCAGTGATGAATCCCGATTCTGTCTGGAGTCAAATGACGATTGTGTTCAAGTATGGTGATCTTTTACTCACTGGTGAAATCCTACTCATTGTGAGTGGTACGGCCTCTACTGCGGGTGCCATCATGTGTGACATTAATTCAGTTACACATTTTTTGACAAAAATAAAATAGTTATGTATTTCCCTCAATAATAGAAAGCAATGTTTAAAAAGAAAAGGCATTTCATATATTATTTTTCCATATAGAGGTACTGATTCCTCTCTTTAACATGAACGATGTTGAAACAGATTTCGAGAAAACACGATGCTCGGAATCTGAACAAATAAAATATGATAATGCGTGCTCTAAGGAAAAGAAATAACAATTACCAGTTACATTTTTTAAACAGAGCATAAAAAGGAAAACACTATTCATTCCAAAATACACTTTTGGGACATGGAAACATACTGTTTAAAACCAAATAAAAATGTATCATAAACATTATAAACTGGAGCAATTACAGAAAAAAATCTGCATTTAATGCTTAATTTCCTTAATCCTACTTTATTAAAACGCACTTACACACACAGAATCTTTCACTAATAGATAGTGCTATTCCAGTCTCTTAAAACCGCAAATTTTTATAACGACATTTTTTCCCTCGGTTTGGGAGTTACTTTAAAATAGAAGACGTTCATATTTCATTAACCACTTTTTTAACTGAAAGTCTCTTGCAATTAATTGCTGTCGCTTCGTATTATTTTCAAACTCGAGAAACGAAGCGTTAATCATTGAAATCCATTTCATTCTGGAAAGTTCATTTTTATGGTCAGTGAACTATGATATTAATTATTTACGCCAAACGAGGCTTTTATTTTTACACTGTAAAACATTTATGTATAAAAGACAGATAGGAAACTGGGCGTTTCTTTAAATTTACAAAGCCAGGTTTTTAATAAAAAAATCAAGTTTTTTAATAACAGTTTGACAATAAAATTCTTGTTTTCTCAGAGAAAGATCTGTTAAGTTACATGTAACTGAACACTGGAGATCTCTGACTACCAGTTTCAAATGCGTAACTAAACACATGAGACTTTGACTATCAGTTAAAAAATTGTCAAGAAATGCATTATGTATAGTTGACATACTGTATCGAGCTGCCAAAGGCGCAGAAATCGCTTCAGCTCGGTTGAACTCACGTTCGCTTTGAGTACTAGAAGAATTAAGTCATTGTACTCACGGTGGCGCCGCCTTTCTGCTGCACATTATCTGTTGCCATTATTTACAGAATGATTTTAGATTTCCTATTTCCTAATTTACCCTTTTATAAATATTTCGTAGTTTCTTGATTTTAAATCTCTGTAATTTTACGTTAGACCCCGGATAAATGATTCCCAGGATATTCTTATATATTTTTGGGATTGTTTCTTTTTTTGCTGTATAATGGTTATAAGCTTGCTTTTTAAATGATTTATAATTTTCATTAAAATATTCGATGATTTTTTCATTTATGAATATGACTTTTCATTTCTACAATCTTTTACAAATGAGAAACTAATTTTCGGGACTCTCAGTCGTTTTCTTAATATTAAAATAGACATGACTATTTTAATGATTGAAGCCGAATCGTTCTTATTTGGAAGTAACGAGATTCTGTAGTGAATTAAAGTCGAATACATGACATTTGGTAGAAACATGGTTATGCATTAATGTTTTTCGTTAATATTAATGACGCTGTTTTACTTTATTGGACAGTAACTTTTCTTTTAGTAATGGCTGCATTTTTTTTTTAGTTTAGTAAGCCAATTCCAGTATCGGATCAACACAACGTTTATTTATTGTTGCATCTTTTATTGCAGATGCTAAATGTTTATTATAGGCAGAGTGAGGATACAATAAAAATGGTGTTTCCTACTAACACACTTAGGTGCCGTTTCACGCATTATTAATTAATTCCTAGATTTAATGACTCAGTTGCTGATATTCTTTTACTCAATTCATAATTATATTCATGAAAAGCATGAGAAGTAGTTCATGAGAAGTATTTAATATGCACTCCATCATAAGATATTTTCTAACGAAATACGAAAAATATTGTACTTATTAAGCTCTTATATTCTTATACTTTTAAAAATCACAATACTGATTTATTCCTCCTCCTTTCCACTTTGTGTTAAGCATTTCTAATATGTTTGTTCAGATTTAGTGCTCTTAAAAATTCCGCAAAATGACAATAATGTGTTATTATGTTTCCCTTCCAGCATATGTACTTTTCTATTTCGGAAATTACACCTTTCCGTAGGTAAATCACAGTAATGTTATCCTTGCATTAAAATTCTATTCTCACCATTTTGTTTTTTCTATTGTGGGAAAAAACGTCAAAGATAGCGCGAGGTTGCCTTCGCTCCCTACACACTGAAAGCGTGACGTCACTTATCGAACGAAAGAAACACTGAAATTTACCGACTCTCTTCATGCATTACGCTTTGTGCGCAGAATTGTACTGCGCGATCTACGTAAGCTTCCTTGCGTATCTTAAATTTTGGTGTGCAGGCCCCATAAAAGTTTGTCAAAAAAAAAAAAAGAACGTTTCAATACTCATTTATTAGAGTACTGACAGAGAACTGGGAAAATCCGCTGTAAACGGCGGTTTTTCCCGCGCACCATTTGTAAAGCATATTGACACACCAGCGGAAAAAATCACTGCAAGCTTTTTAGCTCGCACGGTCACGGTGTCAGTTCCATAACATCCACAGCTTTCCCTAGACCAAGGCGGGAAATACTGCGCGAGAAAAGCCGCCGTGTGTTACTACCTTCATTATGTTTTCGAATTGTGAGCCAACCTTCCCGACTCCCGCTACTGCTGCCACTGTTTGGAACAACTTCTTCCATGCTCGCTTCAAATCTCATAAGTCGAAAACTATTCGATGAAAAATCCTGAAAATTGTATGAGTTATTGTGAACTTTCTGCAGCAGCAGCTGGTATGAAAACTTATAACTGCAAAAAGTATATTTGGAATTATTAATTGGAAAATTACTTTTTTCTCTCCCTATATTAGTGCTCCCCAAAACCAGTATTTCGTATAATTTTAGTTTTTTTTCTGGTAAATGTATTCCTACACATTTCACTGAACTTATAAGAATGTAAAACTAAGGGTGATGATGCGTTTCCCTGCCTTCACTGTCTGTTAAAGATTAGTAAAGCTTTGTTCATACTGTATAATATGTGTGCAATTTCTGTATACGTCCCTGATAAAGCGACGAATCTTATTATTTTTACCATCCAAAAATAAGCACATCAGAATTGGATGGCAACGATTTTTGAAGAAAAGAAAACCTTTTTCATCTTCAAAAGCACCCTCTGGACCTCACTTCCCTTAAAGTCTTTACGTAATGACATTGAAACATCCTCGTTAATAAAAATTGATTCTGAGAAAAGAACTAAAAGTAAAAGTGTAACTTAAAGCTACTAAATGTCAGGCAATCCATTTTCCCTCGCGGTGCCCTTAATTAATTATTTTACTTCAGGATTAAGTCTTATGTCTGTAAGGCTCCAATGAACACACTGGCAACTAGGGGATTAATTTCGTCAGTGAGATTGAGTTCGTTTTGGCAGACAAATTCGAATTTGCTCTGAAGATTTTTACGTCACGCTCATTTAGATTCATTGGAGCTGGGAGATTTTATTTGAATAGAACTTCTGGAAAAATTAATGTGATCTATCTTTAGTATATTCGCACGCAATCATTCATTCATAAAACTGAAAAAGCTTTTCAAAATTGAGTTACGAAGTGCGTTCTGTGAAGTTCACTTTGATCCGGTCGATTTTTATTCTTTGGCCAAACTAATCTATTTTCATCCCTTAACCAATTTCATGCATTTTGTTTTTAGTCCTCTATTTTAAGTTACACTTATCTTCAGGTGAAGGTATACTCGAGAGAGCAACAAGCAATGTTGCTATTTTGGAAAGATTGACGTTTTAGTAACTATCAGTAAGCGTTTTGAAGAGGAAATTAAACATTCTGCACCTTGAAATTATTTCGAAAGGGAAGGGTAATGCACAATAGATCTGGTTTAAACTTCTGAGAGCACATAAAAATCATGCATAATTTTTTGAGAAAGTATTAACTTATGGTTCCTACTCATTTTGTCTTCCTTAGTTGTGGCTTTGCCATCTTCGACCCCGAATTCGCTTACTTATTCTTATTCGCAAATACTCAAAGAATTCAGATACTCAAAGAAGGCTTAATTCACTAGTAAATATGTAATAAGTTTTGTTCAAAATATTCTAGGTCGAAAAATAATTCCATTACTTCAGCGCACATTATCTATCCCAGCAAACTTCACAACCATTTACTCAACATTGCCAGCGATTTCTCATAACATTTAACAAATAGCTCTTCCTCCAATAATCATGTTCTACTTTTTTTTCTTCCTTTTTTTTTTTGGAAGGAGAAGCTTTTGTAATGCTTAAAGTACATAATCGTTCTTTTCTTGCAAAAAAAGAGTACAAAAAGTTTATACCTTGTGTCATTTCTTCAGCAGCTCTTCAGACAACTGTCAGTTTTCAATACATGATAAATTCAGTGAAATAAATTTTGAGCGATAGGGTACCTTTGTTTTATATTGATCTTAATACAAGGAAAATGCTGGTATGTTTGCTTATAGTACATTTGTGAAAGTGTCAGATTAGACGCAAAATGTTATTGGCTAAATCCTGTATCGTGGAATTAAAAATAATACGATTGAGGTGTCTTGCAAAAGCTTCATAACAAAAATTTAAATTATATCAAAAATATATGTTTTTTAATTATTTATTTGTTTATTCATTTTCATTTAAACTTTTTGGCACATTTTTTTTTTTTTTTTTTCAATATTTCGTCAACATCTAGCCTATTTTCATTTGTAATGTTTGTTTGTTTTCTTTGCGCGTTTCTGTGTTTGATTGTTTATCGGTTCATGATTCCCAAGAGTCCCATATAACCCAGGCACGTAAAAATTAGTACAAAATTACTTTGGACCCCTGGAGGTTTGGCACCTCGAAGTTATTTTATTTTTAAATTTCGATTTGAATTTTTTCAATTTTTTAAGCTAAATTTCTCGTAATATTTTTAATAAATGGGCCAAAATATTATGTTACTCAATAAAGAATTCCGTGTTTTCGTCATTGACTTTCCATTAAAAACAAAATACCCTCGCATGGATTAATTAAAACTTTATGAAGAATAAATAAGCTTTCTATACGGTCGAACCCGCTTAGCGGAACATGGGTAAAAAGAATATCCCGTGTGAGGGATCATTCATAAATGATGTCACGCTTCGAGGGGGGGAGAGGGGTTCGTGAAATTGTGGCAAAGTGTGACAAGGGGAGGGGAGGGGTAACAAGAAGTGTGACATCATGCATTATGCAACATAGCGTGACGCATGACAAAGGGGGGTGGGGGATCTGCTGAAGTGTGACATATTGTGACAAAGGGGGGATGGGGGTCAAATATATAGAAAAAAAGCCTGACGTCATTTATGAACGGCCCCTGATTTAATAAATTTTCATTGTACCAAACCATTGTAGATTGTTTCTGTGATTGGGGGGATTCTTTCGCGGGATTCTAATAAGCGGGGAATCCCGCTTATTAGAATATTTTTTGTGTGAAAATTGGCTGTTCCATTAAGCGGGCTAGACTGCATAAATTTTGCAGCAAACTCATTCGCAGTTCAGGCAGGAAGTTTCTAATGGGTTTGACAGAACAATAAGTGTCTTTAATTAAAATTATGTAAAATGTCCTACTTGAGAAAATGTAAGTCGTTGTCCTGTGTTCAATGAATTGTGCAACTATACAGAACACAAGCTTCCACCATAATTAATTTACAGCAGCAGAAATTTGAAATTTAATTTCACTTTGCCATTACGGTATATGGACAAAGCGCGATGTCTTGGAGAGTCCCTTTTTAGCCTAATTTCCCTTAAAAGTTTCTAAAAAAAATAATAATTAACCATGAAAGAAGGCTTAATGTATCGTAAAAATACCGTTGAAAATAAAGAAAAGTAAAAAAAAAAACGTGAAGTAATTAAATAAAAATTGAACAATAAAAAATATTGAAAGTAGGGTTTTGAGATGGAGAAAATGTCTGTCTGTCGGTCTGTCGCTCTTTCTGCCTGTCTGTCCCATCTAATAACTTTTAAGGGCATTGTGAGATTCGGAAGATTTTTTTTTTTTTTTTTGCATTCGAAAGATCTCGGTGAAGACATCTCCTTTCGTATTTTACTTTTTTGATTTGAACAATTTTTCGTTTAATTTTGAACAGTTCACAATTTTTAAAATTAGCACCTATGGGCAAAAATGCAAATTATGTAAACTCTGGGGCAAGGTCCAAGTTCCTGTGAGAAAGCTTAATGTAAGAAGCTGTCGGCGTGAAATACTGGTTTGAGCAATTTTTGCTCATTTTGAACAGTTCAGAAAAAATTATCATTAGCGCCTACCGGGAAATTTCAATCTCATATAAATCCTGAGCTTACCGACGGATTTGCTTGCAACAAACTTTATCGGAAACATGTCAGGACGTAGAATATGTACAGATACGAAGTTCAACAAAAACTGAGCGAGCCTATTTTCCTGCGAAATTTTTTGATCGTGATTTTTAAGCATCAATGAATCAATGAATGAGTGAATGAGTGAATGAGCGAAAGAAAGAATGAATGAATAAATGAAAAAGTTAAAGAATGAATAAATAAATGAGTGAATGAGTGAAGGACAGAATGAATAAATAAATGAGTGAATGAGTGAAAGGAAGAATGAATAAATAAATGAGTGAATGAGTGAAAGAAAGAATGAATAAAAAAATGAACGAATAAATGATAAAGTAAATAAATAAAAAAGAAATAAATGAGAGAATAAATGCTTGAATGAGTAAATGAATAAAGGAATGACTGAATAAATGCAAAAATGAATGATTTAGTGAATGAATATGTATTATCCGTTAAAAAAGGTGTATTTGAAGTAATTAAGAACTAAAGCTAACTGAGAAAGAGATAAAGAGCTAGCTAGATTATAAATTTGAAGTTGGTGTATACGGGAAAGTAGGCTCGTATAGTTCTAAACGGAACTTCTTGTTAGTTTTGCTTTCTTATGGAAAAAGTATCTCCACCAGACCACGCACCAAATTCTGCGCAGGTACCAAGCAGAATAATAGTATTGAACTCAGTTAATTTGATTTAAATTAAAAAACATCTCTTCACTTTATTCCCTTCGCTTCTATCCATATTGAGTTACGATTTAAACAAATAAAACAAATCAATTTAACAAAAAAATAAAAGATTAAAAAAAGGTAAACAAATATTGACCATTGTCGCTACTGGAAATTACCGTTTGATAGAGTTGATTGATGGAATGGCAATATCTATTTTTCTACCACGCAGACGAGCTGTCGTCGTGATCCAATTTTCCGAATGACATCTGTAGAAAATGAAATACTCTTCTAAATTCTATTTACTGCTTGGCATGCAGGCTCCCTTCCATGCAAAACTGATTGCTCTACGTGGCATAAAATTACCACGAATCCTGACGTAGAAAATTTTGATCCAGAGATTTTTATATGTAGAAAACAGGCTGGCATTATGTATACCGTAATTCTCCTTAAGTTTTGAACAAATAATCCCTAACAAAGATTTGAATATGTATTTTTAAAAGTCATTGCTTTAGATAATTAACTATTTAACAATCTGACCTTCGTGCACAAGTGTTTTTGTTTTCCCCTTCTCCTTTTAATTATAAAAATATAGACGAAAGATCTCGAGTTAGAAATTTCAAAAAGTATTGCAGATTGTATAGGTAATAGGCATGTATATGTGTATAAAGTTATTATTATTATATTTCATGAATAGCAAGATTACCCATTTTTACTAGTTTTTTAATTGAATCGTTTATTTTGAAAAGGTAACAATTCTTAAAAACTTTCTTTTTCTTCAGGAGATAGAAAAAAATTTCTTACGAAAAGTAAGAAAACTTTACGGGTCTGATCTTTATTTTTTTATTTTATTAGCTGATTGAAGTGCAATATTGGTAAATTAAAACGATTTTTGATTAATTAGGCCATAAAAAGGAATAAGTTAAGGTGTACATACACACTTAAAATTGATAAAATCGGCCAAAATATCGAAAAAAAAATTATTATTTCACATTGTTCTCCAATTCTTTACCTTTCAAAAGATACCAAGATGTTGCTAATGTTCGTAATAGTTCTTTAGTAACTAGGACTTTTCTTGAGGTATTACTATGTAAAAATTCGCGTTTCCTTCACTTTGAAGCCAATTTCTGAAGATTCATGTTTCAGCTATGCGACGCTTAACTTGAAACAAGATAACTCAACGATGAATTGATCTATCACAATTATTTTGTACCACTAAAATCTACATAATACATTGGATGTGTTCTGCCTTCATCAGAGTTTTTAGCATATAAATAAATATGAAATTAATTTTTAAAAGTTAAACTTTTAGAAAAAATCCGTCCATGTTTTATCCATTAGCAGTGAGAAATATTTGTATAAAAAAACTATACTCTCTGCCATCTTTATTGAGGCACAAAACATGAATACAGTAAAACCCCGTTAAAACGCGGGTGTCGGGGGACATGTTTGGCACCCGCGTATAGCATAACCGATTCACGAAATAGTACTCGCTTTTGTTGCATCATTTTTAACTTTATCAATTACTCGTAACTTTTCTTCCCTCTAAGTATTTTTTTTTTCTTTATTTGCTGCCATTTCATTCACTGTAATGTGACTATTAAGAGAAACACGTCAAGGCGATTGCACCCGATTTTGAAATCAAGCTATATGTTATAAGTTGAAAGATAGAAAAAGTATGAAAAAGGTGTACATCACGCCATCACAATAGGGCTTTATCTGCTAGTGTGTCTTGGGGGGGGGGGAGGGGGGATTGGTGCTCTTTGGCTAGAGTATTTGTGTGCACGGGCTGCCTTTATTTACAATTTTAAATAGGGAATCACCTTTAAATGGCAATAATAAAGGATGGTTTAACGTCGGGGGACATGATAGTCACAGCGGTATATCTGATTCCGCGGTATACTGAGGCGCGGTATAACGGGATTTTACTGTAATGATATTAGCTATAATTTCCAACTGGAACTGTAGTTCTAAACAAGTTATATTTTAGGATATCACGTTTCAAGAATTATGATAATTAGTTCATTCAATCTTAATTAGGTAATTAATATTTAGGTTAATATGATTTTTTCCTTTTAAAAAGTCATTAAACACAGATCACTCATCAACTGCAGAAAAATTGGATTTTTAAAGTCAAAATTAAAGAAAAAACTTTCATGTGTGTGCCTTAATGCTGAGAGTTGTTTCTTTTACAAAACGGAGATGTTACTTTTTCGAAATAAACGATTCAATTATATTATGACGTTGTTTGGATGGAAAATAAAGCAAAATGTTAAATAAATAATAAACAAACATAAATTTTGCTTTTTGGGGAAAATGTCTACTTCCCAAAATTTTTGAATATATGTCAATGTATGTACTAATCGTAAATTTCTCTTCACACACTGTAAACAATTTTTGTCCGAAAATGCGTGAGAATCTCCTGAACATCCTTTATCCGGAATCTGCATTAAAATCAGAGAAATAAAAACAGGAATCCATAAAGTCTTTAAAAAAGGAAATTACAAAAAATAAATAACAGAGAACATTCTGTTAATTGATAGCAACATGTAATGCGTCGCAGTAGTGGCGCCATCTCTTAATATACTCTCTTACTATGTCTGGCACCCAAAGTTGAAAGTTTCTTCAGCTGAGACAACACTGTTTTGATCCTTGGGCCTCCGGAAGCTCGGCTAAAGATGCCAGCGGTGTTGAGAAGATTACACTCTCAGAAACGCATGCTCAAATCTCACGAAACTTTCGTCGTATTTGACGAAATGGCTTTGAAAAATGCTCCGAGTAAACCTTTCGTCAAATTGCTGAAATTTTTGTATTAATTTTTTTTAAGCCACGTGATCGTGCGAGGAAAGCATCGTTATAAATGACGAAATTTTCCTGACGATTGAAGGATCGTCGGAAATGAGGATTCAGTTCTTGAGAGTGTAGCCAGGGGCTGCATGGGTTGCTCCTTAGATGCAGAAATACCAACAAAATATAACGATTTCTTGAAAACTTTTAAACTGGTAGAATGCATCATCATCATCACTTATATTTGTTGATGGGCCGTTAGGCCCCGGGAGGGGCCTTTTACCCAGATCTCCTTTGTGAGCGTACGTCCTTAGGAGATAGATCAATGCGCCCGAAGGCTTACATCACGTCCCCGAAGGCGCAGAGGGGGGGAGGGGGGTCCGCGTCTCGGACGAGTTAGAATAGTAAGCTACATAAAAATACAAGACGACAATATATATATATATATATATATTTTTTTTTTTTCTTTTAAGCATTTTTTTTTTAAATTTATACTTTTTTCTTTTTGGATTTTCTCTTTTTTAATTTTTTTCTTCACATATATAAGATAAGTAAATGAATAGCAAAAAAACGACTATCTCAAGGAGAGCATGTCTAACTGAGGATTTGGAAGAGTATTATGCTTAGTACTGAGAGAATCATAGTTGAGCAGACAGGTTCTGGCCGGGTAGGGGTACTTCTGGTGGTAGAATGCAGATCTCAAGTGTTTAATTATGCATTTTTTGACAGTTTTGAAGTTGGTAGTCACACAGATCTCAAATGTACAGTTTCACTTAAGGTAACAAATGAAGGGTCCACTGGAAAAACGACCTAAGTCACATACTACTTTTAACTTTGCTTTATATTTTATTATAAATTATGTATTATAAATGAATATAATTATGTATTATAATTATATGTATTGTAAATTTGAAATTTGGGTGTTACGGAAAAGTAGGCTCGTATAGGTTAAAATTAACATTTATGTTATAAAATAATTGAATAAGGCATAAAGCAAATTTCAAAAAGTAGTATGTGCCTTTTTGAAATTTCGGTCGGGATTGGTCGTCTTTCCAGTGGAAACTTCAAATGATACTCTGTAGCAGTAAATCCTGCAGAAAAACTCGAATTTTATTGAGAAACTACTGTCAAGAAACTTGATCATTTGATCTGAATTCGTCGTAAATTTACTGAAACAATCGGTTTACTTTCTGTATTTTCACAGAAATGTTTTACAATTCATTTCAATATATCAATTCTAAACTGGCTTTTAGCTGCTTGAGTATTTTTAATAATAGTAGAATCATAAAAATGTGTGTATCTTTGAACTATTTATATCCGTTATGAAGTTTATCTTAATAAAGTATATCTGAAAAGTGGATATACCTAATAGGTTTTGTTTTAAAAGATAGCAGTTGGGTATTTCAGAAATCTGTTTCTACGACAAGCTGACGTTCATCACAAAGTTACAAAAGTAAAAGGAAGAAAAAGAAAGTAAATTACAATGTACAAATAAAAATATTAGAATTTAATTCCTAATTTTTATTTGTGTCAATTGATAAATAGTTTAAATTACAATCGGTATTAAATCTTAATCATATTTTCAAAAAAAATTTGTTTGTGAAAAAAACATAGTAATGTGTGTTAACATCAGAGTTGACACACTTAGAAAACTACACATCTGCATTCTTGAACAATATCTTCATTGAAGAATATCTGAATGCCTGGACGTTTTGCAACGTATGAAAACATTAAACTAAAGCATCTCCTGCCTTGATTTCTGTTTACTCTCTCTTTCCCAGTTCTTCAGTTTCATTTATCAGTTTCCATGTCAAAAAAGGTTGCTTACCCTGTTTCTATTTGAACTTCGTATTAAATCAATATTTTTAATATTGAAATTTGATCAAAGCTAATTTTAAAATGTCCACAATAGTGCCACCACCACGTGTCCGCACCAGCCCCATGGTGCTCGTTAGTTTAGGCCTTGCGAAACAGAAGTGAATATCAAAACATGTAGTGATTTTATTCATTTGTAACATACTAACCCCTTGTCAGTTGATTTTTTTTTTTAAATAGTCAAAACTTTCCAGTTAAAAACAAATCATGAACTTACTTTTACATGATAAAAACTTTATTAAATTCATTCCAAATGAACTCTTGAATGAAATTTCACAGGAAAGCGTATCTAGTGTCGCAAAACTGCAAAAATTTACTGAGAAACTTAAACTAAAAAATAACAGAATTATTCCTCTTGGCCACCACTATCCCCCTTCTTCTCTGTTACTTTAATAATAGTAGCCTCATTTAACAGACATTATTTATAACTTATTACAATTTACTGCATCATAACTTACGTAGATAAACTTAGGAACTGCAGCTTTATTTCAAAGTAACTATTTTACATACGTTGGAAGCTCAAGATAAGAACGTTTCATACAAATATGAAACAACATACTCATATAAAACGATGAAGATATATGCGGAATTATGCTCTTTTAGTTCTAAAAGAATTTCTTGCTACGCTTTAAAATACAGATTCCTACACACTTTAACGATTAATTTCTTCTGAAAGTTTAATGTTCATATTCAAAAGAAGAGTAGGAATCTACGCAAAAGGAAAATAATTGTTATGCTTGTCACAAATCTGGAATAAAGCAGTACTTTGCATGAAAATGTTTCCACTGATCGATGCAGTCCTAAAATAGAAACCTCGATAAATTCTTCTAATTAATAGTCGCTCCACGATTTTCACGTAGACCTGCTTTTGGGATAATACTTCGATAAACATAGAAGCGTGTCATGATGATATGATTGCAAGAGAAATACGTTATATTGTGGTGGAGTATGAAGTTCATCCATCACCCCGGTTATCAGCTAATGCGATTAGTCACTTAATGTAATAATGGATGCATTTGATTTATGTTATATTACTCTCAGTTCAATAAGAGAATTTTTTCCGAATCAGCTTAAGAAATAAAAAGAAAAAGAAAAAGCCACAAACGTGAAAAATAACGTCATTTATTCGATAAAAGCATAGCATCATTTTTATTGGATTTGTTACGGCAGAATTGTATTCTGTTTTTGTGACATTTTTTATGTATACTAGCAGTTTAAGCCATCACCTGCTTCAATGGAAATCTTTTGTGCAATGAAAATAGACTGCACGTTTAGATCAATAATTTAATTCGGACGAGTGCTAGGTGACACTAGAGAGCAGAGTAAATATACTACATCAAGGTTTAGTAAATGTCCACAGAAAATAGCTGTGGTTTATTTTGTACTGATATAAATTCAAAGCATTTCCTTATATACAAAGTTAAATAGACAGCGCCAACCTAGTTCATTATTTCTTGTGTTAAGACTATTTTGTGTAAAGAGTTTTTCGTTAGGATAAAAATTTTAAGTCAGAAATTTTCTTTCGGACAATAAAGAACAGAAACAAGTATTTTTTTTTTTCCCTTTGAAAATGACGTACTTGGGGGAAAAATCTTTAAAATAGTTAAAGATCCATAAATACAGACTACATGAAGCTAATTCCTCAAAGTTAAATGTAATAGTAGATCGAAATTTTGTAACTTTTTTGAGCTATTACAAGTTCTTGGATGATTAAATGGTTAAAAGGTGAGGTCAAATGTTACCTTTGTTGGATTAGCGTTGTAAAAATACATGGCGTTGATATTGTACGTCAAAATTCTGAAGAGGGTTAAATATTCAAAACCCTTGACGATACAGATAGAATTTTATTTATTTAGGCAAAAAATAAGACTGAATTCTTGATGAGTTTTATGATATAAGTACAGTTTATATGTGATTATTTTTGCAGAAGTTCCCCCAAGATGAAAAAAGAGCAAAAAGCAGAAATTAATTTTAAATCATTCTACACTTTACTCACATATTGTGAGTTTTTACTTTTTAGAAGGATGAGTTTTAAACCTAAAAGGAAATTACCTAAAAAAAAAGTAAATTACAATGTACAAATAAAAATACTGGAATTTATTTCCTAACTTTTATTTGTGTCAATTGATAAATAGTTTACCTTACAATCAGTTTTAAGTCTTAAACCCATTTGCAAGAATACATTTTTGTAAAAGAAAAATAATAATATGTGTTAGTATTACTGTTTACACATTTAAACTACATAATATACATTCTGCCTTCTTGAATATGTGTGCAACAACAATCCTAATGTGTATTCAACACATTAGGGGGGGGGGGGCTTTGTATTATACAACGTACTTTTCTCCACCAGACCCCTACCTGTTAGCCGAGGCCTTAGGATTGCTTACGCACGGGGAGAGGTAGTGGGGTCTACGGATTTTACATGCACATATCCCCAAGTATACATGGTGGTCTTCAGTGGGTATCGAACGCGCGACCTTCCAGGTGGAAGTCCGACGTGCTAACCACTAGGCTACCCACGGCCCTTATACAACGTACTATATAAAATTCTTCTTTTTCCAATGTGACTCAAATTTTTACCCATTCTGTGATGAAACAAATTCCAAGTTATTGTGATGAATTATTCCCATTATTCAATTAATTAAATGTTCTAACTACATAGTTGTTAAATGCTCTTACTGATTTTTTTTCCCTGCTGTTTACTAATACTATGTGCGATTACACACAATTTAAATAAGGTAAAACCGCTTGCATTGAAGTTTCATATTCCCTCGACCTCCAGTGAAATATATACCTTTATCTGTCCTCAAATTTTAGTGATATCACAATGTTCTTTAAACTAGGTTATTTGCTATTGGCTAAGAATAAAAACCCCAAAGTGAATTAATAATATACTTTTCCACTTTTGTGTCTTAAGTCCGTCCTCAACACTAAATTTTACAAGATAAATGGGCCATTAAATGGAAACTGGCCCCCTACAAGACAGTCATATTCCATTAAAAAGATAATTTTAAAAGGCAATAAACATACATTTTTGCTGCAGAAGGTACGTTTTTGCTGTTGCCTGGTACCTTTCCTTCTTATTGTTTGTTACGAAATATACCTATCTATACAGCTGCCACCTGGATGGTATGATTGAATCTTCATTTATCTGCAATGACTTATTATGAATGGTTACATGAAAGTGGAATAAATTTTTATATGAAACTAAATAAATTATCAGTTTGCATTATTATAAATTTGAAAATGGAGAAGAAAATTATTATTCGTCTAGAAATACTCAGGAACCCTTTTAACACGGGTATTGTTACCGTGGAAGCTTAGCTGATTATTTCTTGATCGACATACTTTGTGCAGATATATTTGAAATTTAAGGAAGGAATTTCTCTCTAATTAATTATTTTTATCAGGAACAAAAGCAACAAATTTTTAAAATGCAAATGTGTTTAATTACTAATTCTTCGTGATCTTTCTCTCGATTTAAAAAAAGAAAGAAAAAAAAAACGATAAGGGACCAAATAAAGAATAAAAATTCAAACAACACATTTAACAATAGAAAATAAAAAGTAACATTTTTTTATAAATATCAAGAAATAAGTCAAATAGAATGCGCCATTTTCTGTAAAAACTTTTCCCCATCTTATTTTATTTTTCTTTCGCCCGCGGGAAGTTATTCCAATCATGAGAAAAATCGAATACAAATGACATATTTGTTTATTATTCAAACAAACTTCTAACGACCAAAAAGTGGTATGTGTTGCAATCTGAGTGCGTAAATCGAAAACTTAAATCGCAAAACTAAATACAACACTAATAGCACCATTATGCAATGATTCTTTTCCAAGCTATAAATTTGGTGGTGCCAAAAGCAGATGTCATTTTCAACTCAGTAAGTAAGAAAATTACCAGCTCGGTTTTGCTTTCCATTAAATATTTCCTTCACAGAAGAGCGTTGTTTTCTTAAAAAAACAGAACACTAGTTTTCTCGAAGAGGAGTAGAGTTTACTATAAAACGAAGGATATTTAGCAAAATAATGTTCTTCTGCATGCAACTTTATTAAGCAGTTTCTCTACAACTTTATTAAGCAAGAGAAAAATATATAGCAGGGAAAGTTTCGTTTTCCTTCATAAAACGTAACCCTTCTTTGCAGTATAAATATAAAATCAATGTTATAAAAACACAAATATTGCAAAATTATTGTATGGTTTGGGCTGAAAAAGTTTTTTTTTTTTTTAATTCAAAAAAAATTTAGGCTTCCTATGCTTAAGCTCTTTTTTGGTGTGACTGCTTCTTTTTATCCGAAGCTCAACACTTTTTCCTTCCTTGTACAAAGAAAAGGAAGTATTGTATATTTCCCAAAAAAAGGACCTAAATTCCAGCCTAAATTTGTATTTTAATCGCCCAGTAATCACTTTTGACTGGGTTTCTTCACGATGTCCATTTACACGTACATACGTACGTGCGAATGCACCACCGAATTATCCATTACGATCATCCAGTTTTGACGAATTTTGTCGTGACGTCTGTATGTGCGGATGTGCGCATGAGCATAACTTTAAACGTTTTAGTCGCAGAAGGTTGAAACTTCATATGTAAGTCCATTATAACGTCTGGCGGGACGGGGTAACCTTGTGGTTAGGATGTCCAACCGGAAGGTCGGATGTTAGATACACGACACGCTGAAGATCCCCAAGTACACTTGAAGATTGTACATGTAAAATCAATGGACCTCACTACCCCGCGCCCGGGGGAGGCCATCCCTAAGACCCAGTGCTAACAGGGAAGGAGGTTGGAGTTGAAAAGTATAACGTCTAGATGTGCACATCCCCTTTTGGGTGAACAGCTAGACGTTATACTGTTCCTACATATGGTTAGTCTCCTTTTTACCGTGTACTGAAAAACGATAGAAAATTGCACCATTTCTTGAAGACAAAGATAATACTCATATTTTTACTATTCAACATACATTTTACAGTTTACCTGAAAAATTTTAAAAAATCCATCGTCTTTTAATGTTGATAACCTGAGAAGGTCATTTAGAAAAATATCCAGTAATTGAGCCACAAATCTAAAATAAAAAGGAAAGAACACAAAATGTGCACCTTTTGTACAAAAACTTTAATTATTTAGAAATGTTCTTATATATACACATACACACTCTAGAAACATACTACACATGATTGAATGAATTTTTCTCATAATATCATTACATTCTTTTAAAGTATTGCGAAAACTGTACTTTTGATTATAAAAATAATAACTGCTGGTAAGTTTATTAAATCAACAGATTTGTTACAGTAACTTAATTGAAAATCATTCTTTTTCTTGGAAGTTTTGAGCGATTCATTCTTAACCGAAACCGAACTACATAAATAATGATGCTCATTACAAAGCAACTCATTAAAATTTCCGGTAGTAATGAGACGGAAGCGGTTAATGGTTAACTGTTGACTGTTAAAATTTTGATTATTCCACCCTCGGGCATTTGCTAATGGTTGAGGAGCACTCGCAATTGATTGGGGCCAGAATATCGTTTTATGAAGTAAAAATGATAAGCGGAAATCACATTTAATGGCTGTGGAATCTCAAGAATTAACGAAATGGTAGTTGTTTCAACTTTAGGAACAAGATAGGTACCCGGAATAAAATGCGAATCATAAATATTATCTCTGAAGAGCGTATATGAGCACTGTATCTGTGATGTTATTTGATTTAATATTTGAAAGGGCAAACGATGCTTTGAAATACTTAAGTGTTGCGTCAGTTTGTTTCTAATTAATAGTTGCAATTTATGCGTGAAGGGAAAAACTCATGATAATTAGCAAAAATCTGGAGCAGGAGTAATTGAGGAACGAGTTTTTCTTTGTGCAGGAGTGCGAAAATTGGTCGTGCTTTACTGCCCCGATTTTTTTCTTTAAAAAAAAATATTTTTTAGAATTACACTACAATTTTTAATGATTTTTTGCACCATGTATTGAGTGAACAAAGACGAAAAATGATTTTAATAAGAATTAAAATCAGGTATGAGTAAAAGTCAAAAACACATTTTTGCTCTTTAATAAAAATAACATAGATCAAATTGAGGAATCAAACTAATATATGTTCTTTATTAAAAGTACTCGCAGCATGGAGTGGAGAAGCAGCGTAATTGAAGTAAATATTTAGACAGTCGGAGAGGAACAGCACAAAAGAATTTTTGCTATAGTTACCTGATAATTTAAAATATTATCATGTACAGTAAAGCCTCACTATACCGCGCCTCAGTATACCGCGGAATCGGATATACCGCGGTGACCATCATGCCCCCCGACTTTTAACCCACCCTTTATCATTGCCATTTAGAGGTTTTTCTTTATTTATGGGCGGAGCTCATTCTGTCAGGAACTGCTGAGTTCAAAACTTAATTTTCTTCTGTTTTCAGAAGCCTAGTTATGTGTGTGTAACTTATTTTATAGTGTTTCAGCCTTTGTATTCCAGATTTTTCAACACATTCTCCAGTGTATGCAGGCTTAAAACGTTGTTTCTTTGAGAAGTGCGTTCCTCCCCTTCCGAATCTAATTATTTCTAAGGACCTTCACACTCCCACGTTGATAACATAAAAATATTTTTAAGCCCCCCTTTTCACGGAACACAGTTGGTTTATAACCCTATCGCTCGATAGACTGATTGCGCAATTGAGATGTGCAGCAATTACAGTGAATAAAATGGAAGCAAAGAAAAAATTATACTATAGAAGAAAAGTTACAGGTAATTGATGAAGTTTAAAATGATGCAACAAAGGCGAGTATTATTTCGTGAATATGGTACTGCGGTACAGTTTCACTATACCACGGTTACGTTATAACGCGGGTGCGAAACATGTCCCCCGACACCCGCGTTTTAACGGGGTTTTACTGTATTGATTCAAAGTAAAATATTAAAAAAGAAAAATGATTAAGAACGGCTGAAGTTTCAAACTTCATTTGTGTGGGTTTTTTTTCGTTTTTTCTTACATTTATAGTATATAAGCAATATTTTCCCTTATCGGTGCTCCCCCTTATCCCTCATCAAACCAATGTTTAGGAAGTCGGAGGAAACTGCACATAAAACATTTTGCTCCTGTTTCCTGATAATATTATCATCTATTCATTCAAAATAAAATATGAAAAAAGAAAAATGATTACGAGCGAATGAAGTTTTATGAACTTCATTCCTTTTTTACATTTATAATATAGAAGTAATATTTTCGCTTATCGCCTATCCCCCTTATGCCTTCTTGAACATCAAAAATACCGATTTTTATCCTCAAAATTGATTGCTTTACTATTTTTTTTTTTCGTTAGAAATATTTTTTTCTTATTTTGTCACACAACTCATTTTCTTCTCGTTCTATGTGCTGTATAAAAGTTACGCCTTAAATTCTAATAATTAAGCAATAGCATGGTGCAAGGTTGTTACAGGCACATGCGTCTTGGAAAAAATATATACTAAAACAATTAACACTCTAATAATCATTTTCCGAAAAAAAGAAAACTAATTTGGGACAAACTAAAGTTTTGAAACTGTTTAATAAGTTATTTATTCGCGCAGTTTGAGGTGATTGGAGCTTTAAATATTTAAACGGTCGTATTAATTTTACTAAAATAACTAAATTACTTATCAATTTTAATTTCGTATTTCATTGTAATATTGGGATATAATGATCAAAAGCCAAATGATATTTAGATTTTATTGCTTTAACAACGCATTTTATTAGTCCAAAAACTACTATTTCTGTAGTTTAAGTCAGTAAAACGCATTTAGAAATTAAGTTGTACTAAAAATAGAAATTCACGCTTTTACCTTTACTCTTATTATTTGTTATTTACTTCTTACCCAACGAAGCATTCGAATAAAAGCTTTCTTAAAATCCGCTATAAATATAAATTACTCTCCAAATGAGATCAGATTTCCTTTCTTCATTTCAGAGAATCAAAAAAAAAAAAAAATGTGTAGTCGTTTTACTTTAAGAACATTAAAGTATTATGAAACTTAATAGCCTCATTAGAATCGTCTTACTTGAAAACGAAAATTAATGTAAACGAAAAATTCACTTGGTAGATGAAGCAAACTTTCGTGAAAAATGCTTATAGAGGTTTACATATATACCCTTGAAAAAAAAATTGGCATTTTTTCATGGCACGCGTGGTTTGAGTAAAAATAATATGTTTGTTTTAGGTTCCAACAACTCTTGTTGAGTGCTATCTTGCTTTTTTTATCAGTTTGTCAATCTTTTCAAGCGAAAGGTAAATATTAAATGTTATGTTTTATTTAAAGTAAATGTAATTATATACGTATATATACGTGTGTGTATAACGAGCGTGGAGGGACAGGCAATTTGTAAGTAAAATTCCAGTGTTCCTCATAACCTTACTATTATAAATTCAAATATCAACCCAAACTATTATAAATTCAAATCTTATCGTATAAAAATGAATTTAGTAGAACTGATAGCTTAGAAAATACTTCTTTTTTTCTCATTTATTTTAAGGAAAAAAATGGTCGATGTTATATAGAAAATTTGCTTTCTGTCTTTCAGCAATTTCCAACTTTGAAGCTACAGAGGAGGATAAGCCATATTGTTTCTCAACACTATGCCGCATATCCTATTTCGTAAAATTTCAGTACTTTTCTTCAAATGTCGCAAAATTTGTTCCTGAAGAAAAAAATTTGAAGATAAAAGCATCTCAAAAATGCTTGTAATAAGATAGTTTTATAAAGACCTTTTTACCTTAAACCGGATTGAATCCGAAGCACGCTTATTTCAATACCCTTCGTTAAATTCGAATCCTCGTAAAAACCGAGATCACAATAGCGGAGTTCCCCTGCCTGTGTATTTACAACTAGTATTTATCGAAGCTGATTCCCCTTTCTCAACGTTTTTAGAAAATCAAAAGTCATCAAAAATCTTCAAGACTCAGACCTTTACCACTATTTTTTTTTCCTGTGGTCAGAACGGATTTAGTAAATTTAGAAGCGTCTGAAATGAAAAACATCTTCAACGTTTTTTACACCTGACATTAAGACAATGTAAGTTCAGACAATATAGGATTCTTCAATTCAGATTTCTTAAAGCCTTAACTTTAACACTTAAGTTTACATGCTTAAAATTGGAAATATGTTATCTATTATTTCTCTTTAAATAATTTTCAAATGGGGAGGGACTTTCTTTTTCGCTCACAATATTAAAATAAACTGTTTCAAAAGAATTTCGCAAGCACTACCATATACATGTACAGGAACCAAAAAACTGAATTTATTCTTTTTTTTATTGAAAATTTCTATTAAATTGTATTATTTCAACACGGTTTGGCACAATTTCCAATGAAAATTGCGTACACGTGTCTAGAAGTTATAAGAAGTTCGGATTTAAATCCGAAGCACGCTTATGCACTTTTGATTGCAAATTTGTGTCTTTACAATTTGATTTCTTTTAATCTACTCTCGGGGCTAAGGTAATAAGTTACAACTTTCTTGGAATCTTCGGAAAAAATATTTGAAGAAATCTAAGTGCAAATTGTTGTTTTTTTTTTTCCCTCCAGAAATAAACTTTTTAAAATGTTGAGAACTGTTTGAAGCAACAGCGTGGATTTCCGGGGAGGGGGGGGGGGGGGGTTCCGCTCCGGATAAAACCGGTTGAGACCCAAAATGGGTTTAAGAATTTTTGAATGCGTGAAATACATATTAAAAGTATACATATGTACTTCAAATAGGCATTTTTCTTATTATATTTTAAACTAGCTGACGTTCCCGGCCTTGCACGGGTTACACCGAATACTGCATAAGTCACTGGCGGAGAAAATAAGGGATATCACGTATCAGATATGCAAACTTTTCTCCCAAAAAATTGAAAAAAACATTTTAAACTCCCCATTTATGATAATCCATTCGACTAGACAACTTTCTCTAAAGAATGTCAACAATCGTCGATTAATCTTTATATGTGATTAGGTTATTTAACCTAACCTAACACTTTGATTCATATAGATATCTACAATTGAAATGTGCGCCAAGAAAGTATTTCATAATAATTCACATACTTACGCAGAAATATATCTTTTTCCATTTTTTTTAATTACTATAATATACATCTAAATGAATGCTATTCAACGCAGATAAGACACGTGACAGTCATTCAGAAAGAAGTAATAGTTTTTACCTAATGACCAGTTTCTTCCGTTTGTGCCTAAAATACACCTTTCAATGATTTCATTTATTTAGTCCAAAAGGTCAAAAGTGAAAGGGATAACGAAATTCAAACGCTCATTCTCCACGTAATTAAATTAGACGCTAAATGAGCTTCATATAAAAAGTATGTCGAAATTGTTTTCGAAATTTTTAAGATTTCCTTACGGCTCACTAACTTTATAAATTTAATTACAGAACCGGATGCAAAACCAGAAACTGATAAATGCCCTTATTTAAAATTACGTAAAATTAAAAAATAATAACGTTCACATGAATTGTTTTTGCTGTGAAAACTTGATTGCGACTGGGTTTGAAAGGTTTAACAATCTTCTATTATTGCATACTTTGATTATTGAAAGTCTAAGTATTTAAGTGTTTGTGTTTGGCACATGTATTTACGTGAATGTATTTCTGTATTTCTGTACTTTATAGGCTCGGAAACGAGCCTTCGGATTTCGCTGAAAACGTGTTTGTATTAACGCCGGTCATGTTTACAGACGTTGCATAATAGTGCCCGATATCGCCTGCCTTACAAAAAATTAAATATTTTTGTTTATATGTCTTAGCAACAACATTTGGTTTTCCAAACTAAATTACTTTATCCTGCTTCTTTCCGAGTTGAATGCTAAAGCCGCATTACGGTTATATTTACAGATTGTCAACTGTTTCATTCATTTTCAGATTATATAAATATAATGTTTATTTAACAACGATGCTCCCCTTCTTGCATGTCGCTGAAAGTTCGCTCTTTGTCTTTATGTAAATACATAAATTAAAAAACCGCCAGAATTAAATACTTTTATTGTTCACCATTACAACAAAAACTTTTCTGGAAGAGCTTATGCAACCTCTTCAGTTCATCCTTTCTCAAAAGGATTTAAATATTAATTTTGTTAAGTAACCTTACATCAATCATAGATACTAAAATTCTTTTAAAAGGAACAGCTATCCGAAACCTATAAATAGAAAAAAATATTTCCCTTTATGTGAGTTTTAAAAAGAAAACTAGTCATATAAAAAATAGATAAGGCTTTTAAATCGTCTTTGGAAGTAGTACTGCATTAAGAAACAGTAATCTACATTTCTTAAGGAACGCCAAGTTACTTAAAACGTCTTTGCTTTTTAACTCTGTAAATAAGGGAGCAACGAAGGAAAATAAATTTCAGGTCTTACTTAACGTTAGATCAAGTCTTTACAATTTGGCCAGTGCCCAACTTCTAAACTGAAATTTAGCATTGGAAGTGGAAAAAAGGAGGAACATTTTAAAAAGGAAGTAAAGAATGAATTTTTAACTTAAGCGAACACCCTATGTAAAGGTTATCTGAAATACAAAGCATTTTAATCTATATGTAAAGAGTTCCATGAAAGTTTAACTCCAAAATTTCAGAAGCTAAGAATCAATTAAAATTTTAAATAAGTATTAAATTTTTCTGTCATTTTCAATATAATATGAGTCACGCAACTATTTTTGTCCATAACGCTTGATAAAATAGCAATATCTTTTAATGCAATACGATATTTTTTTAAACGTTGTAAGCAATCAATTAAAAAAACATTGCCCGCTTATCTTAAAATGTATAAGTTACAGTAAACTTTCACTAGGAAAAACTTCTCCGATTGTATTGATTAACCCATAAGTTGTTTTTGACGTCAATATAACATTAGCTTTAGGTGCTGCTGTAGCATAAGGATGTGTCTTTTTCCTTGTAAATTATGGAATGCAGTGTGATAAGAAATAAGTTCGACAGCATGGGGTGGGAGAAAGGGGGCCTCGTGCACACGAGATCGTGGGTTCAAACTCGATCTTGTCGGTTTTCAAGATTCAAAAAAATCGTTTGCACCCATGTCGTACGTTTAAGTGGCATGTTAAAGATCCCATGACTATCTATTTGGCTTGGATATTCCTTTGCTAAATTAAATTCCTAATGCAGTTTCAGATCCAGGTTTTTTACCTTTTAGTAAAAAAAAAACTAGACGTCAAAATTCTCATGTGGCAATAGAACCCGCCGATTGTGGTGCTACTTGAAAGAATGGATGCCAGTTTCTGGAAAATTTACTAGGACTGCAAAAGTTTGACTAATACGCGGCCACATTAGAAGGAAGAAAGGAAAAGTTGTTTAATGTTTTTCGCAGAAATATTATTAAAACCCATAAAAGACAACAAATGTGCCTCACAAACAGTCTTACTATATTTTTGAAATACGTTTAATAATGAATAAAAATCAGTCAAAAATATTAATCTTATCTAAAACTTTTGCAAAAAGTTTAAGTCATCTTTCAATCAGCACTAAGGGAGGATTATAGAAGAAAAAAGACGATAATCTTGTTTCTAATATCTCAAACGATGGAAAGGGATTAAGTTATGTTCAGGAATTCTTTTGGAATTTGATCTCTACCAGAGAAAAAATATAATTGGGAAATAATCCATTTATTACCTGACAAATAAAATCAAGGAGTATTAATCAGAAAATACAGATCAGCTCCTGACTTTAGAATTTAAAACATGTCTGGAAAAAAATTGTATGCATTATTTAAAAAGATAATAACAGTGACCAAAAGACATTCAGAGCGATTCCATTTCAGATCAGGCAGAGGGTGTCACATGACCCTCACCGTTTTTTTTTTTTTGAAAAATTACAGTACTTACAACTAAGGGACATATAAAATATCCCAAAAGGATTTTGCAAAAAAAAAAAATATTTCTCTAGTTACAGACGTTTGAAATTTGGGACAAAGTTGGCCGTTTTTAGAAAATCAGCAAAACACTCACTTTTAAAACGGCCACTGTTTCAAAAGTTTTTAACCGATTCGAATGATTTTTCTATAAATAATGAAGGTATGGTATTTTATTTAGACACTAATTTCAAAAATTTAGTTGGCTTCATTGATAAAGAAAAAAAAGTGTTTTTGAAGTGAAAAAATAGTGTTTGTTCCCACTTCATGAATTGTTTTTCTTATGAAAGAAATTTATTTTTGACAAAACAGAGGTGGCGATCTAAAGTGCTCTTATGGAAGTTTTGTATCAAATTTTATTGTAAGCCTCAGATGCATATCCTCTCAGAATTAAAATTTTGAAATTTGAAAATGTTAAAAAATTACGATTTTTGAAGTGTGATTACTCAAAAAAGCCATTTTTTAAAAATCTGAAAATCTGCTCATTTGTTGCCCTTAAAGTGCTTAATAAGCTGCTATCAATTATATTGTGTATTTTTGCCCCAGATATTTTATATGATTTTTCAAAAATGGCCTTTTGTGCGTTTCTCAAAAAAGTCAGAAATTCAAACTCGTTTTTATTTAATCACTTTAATATAATATTTAATCAATATTTATTAAGAAATATACTGTATTGTTACACAATTACTACAGATAAATTGTACTTATCCTTCGTAGAACTAGCACAAAGCGTAGCTACTGTGATTTAATGCATGTTATTGTGTTCAATCCAATTATTAGTTTTAAATTCGCACACTACATCAAATATGTTACTGCACTGATATACATAGTTTTAAACGCATATGAAATTATGTACTTAAAGCAAAATAAGTAGAATCAAGTTCTTGAATCATCTTCTATGTTCTAGATTACCTGTGTACAATTTATTCGATAGTGTCCCTAAACCATCGGTGATACATTCTTAATTTGCCCCATTCAAAAATTGTCATTCACACTTTCAATAAATTTTCCTATTTAGAAATTATGCATTGAGTTATATTTGTTTAAGAGGCTGTTAGTTTTCTAACTGTTTTCCACTTCTTGTTTGCTCGTGCGTCCCAGGTAAGCAGGGCCGGCCCGACGGTATTCGGCGCCCTTGGACTTTGTAAAAATAGTCGCCCCTAGCCCTCTTTCATCATACAAACTAAAATAACATAAATTCAAATTGTTTATAGTTTTATTGCGTTTTCAATTGCTTTAAAAACTTTAATAATTACATACATGAAACAAATAGCTTATTTTTTTTCTTTCTAATGGGCTGCTGTTGGCTTCTCTTATTTGCAGCCCTAGTGCGTTTCACCGGGATTGGTACCATCTAATCATCTCTATCAAGCACCACAGTGGGTATATTACCATCGCTACAAGTAAATTTTGGCGCTAAGTTCTTTCACTTAAAAGAAGGAGTATCTGGGAGGAGTCACTATCATAGAATTGTTGAACTAATTTTATGAAACATGGATTATTGTTTTTTACTTTTTTGCTAAGTACAATTTATTTGTAGTAATTGTGTAAGAATACAGTATATTTCGTAATAAATATTGATTAAATATTACATTAAAGTGATTAAATAAGAACGAGTTTGAATTTCTGGCTTTTTTGAGAAATGCACAAAAGGCCATTTTTGAAAAATCATATAAAATATCTGGGGCAAAAATACACAATATAATTGATAGCAGCTCATTAAACACTTTAAGGGCAATAAATGAGCAGATTTTCAGATTTTTAAAAAATGGCTTTTTTGAGTAATCACACTTCAAAAATCGTAATTTTTGAACATTTTCAAATTTCAAAATTTAAATTCTGAGAGGATATGCATCTCAGGCTTACAATAAAATTTTATACAAAACTTCCATAACAGCCCTTTAGATCGCCACCTCTGTTTTGTCAAAAATAAATTTCTTTCATAAGAAAAACAATTCATGAAGTCGGAACAAACACTATTTTTTCACTTCAGAAACTTTTTTTTTTCTTTATCAATGAACCAACTAAATTTTTAAAATTAGTGTCTAAATAAAATACCATCCCTTCATTATTTATAGAAAAAAAATCATTCGAATCGGTTAAAAACTTTTGAAACAGTGGCCATTTTAAAAGTGAGTGTTTTGCTGATTTTCTAAAAACGGCCAACTTTGTCCCAAATTTTAAACGTCTGTCACTAGAGAAATAATTTTTTTTTTGCAAAATCCTTTTGGTATATTTTATATGTCCCTTAGTTGCAACTACTGTAATTTTTTCAAAAAAATCTGTGAGGGTCATGTGACAAGTTTCAGACCTGCCTGCCTAATTTGAAATGGAATGACTCTGCATGGACTTAAGGTTGTAAACGTTGTTTTCAGGGCCGTCAAGAGGGGATGTCAGGCACGGATGATTTATGGGGCCCGTCATTTGGAGAGGCCCCGGCTCGGCCTCGGAGTAGTACAGATTTATGGCTAAAATGTTTTTACGCTATGCAAGCGTAATGAGGAAGGCGGGAGGGAGGTGACAAAACTGATATGGGGCACACCTCTGCGCTCCCCGGCCCTAGTTGTTTTCGCTAATTTATCACTAAGGCAAAGGAATTTATGTAAAACAAATCCAATGGTTTATTATAAAAATGAAGCCGGATGATATTTCCCGATTTTTTCCTCAGAAAGTTTTGTGGTGGTGACTAATTTCAATTAGTTAGCAATAAGAGAACAATAGTGCAACAATATTATGAATACGCTTTATGGAAACACTAAATAATTGATTAATTACTGAGGGTCAAAATTAATACTTATGGTTTTCATCCAATCTAGAGTTTTCTAAAAAATTTAGATTTTCAAATGCAAATAAAAGTTTTTTAAATGTAACGAATACAATAACGAAATTGCATTATATTTTATTTGAAATATTTTGAATTTTAAAAGGACTTCAATTATTAAAGACAAGATTTAGAAAAATAAACCAAAGGTTTTATGTACAAACGAGGTTCGATTGTACCAAACAAACGCAACTTTATTCGGCAGCATTTTGTAGCATAAATAAAAAAATCAAGATATATTGGTATATAAATATAGGAATGTAGCGCATTCATAATTTTCCAAATAGTCTCACAAAACATAGAAAAGGTGCTTTGCGCAAACAGTTGCTTCGTAGAGAGTTGCTGCAATTTCTCATTTAGTTTGATCTTGCATCCAAAATCGAGCCGTATATTGGAACATCTAATTTAATGTGTACTCAAAGCATCAAATAAAATCGAACTTTAAATCCCTTCGTACGAATCAAAATCTTTTACATTTGTCAGCTTGCTCTTTTTTAAACTAATGAGTACATACTAAAGAAAGAATTTACTGCCAAGTAGTTGGAGTAAGTGAAACAAACCGAAAAAAAGATTAAGGTAAGAAACACTCAAAGAAATGAAAGTCCTCCTAACAAGAAGTCGGTTTCTTTCTTTGGATGCATTATTGATTTTGATTTTTGTTTTGATTTTCTCCTGAAATCTTGAGGGACTTAAAGTTAACTTAATTATTTTTACTTAATCTAGAGGAAACATTTAATAAACCTTTCCTCCTTGGAGTTTTTGATCTTTTAAATAAAACGGAAAGCAATTTATTTTTTGCCATGATTAAATAATAACAACTTTGTAGAGAGAAAAAAAACATTTGTTCGAACTCACCGTTTTTTATACGCGATTTGTCATGCAATCCAAGTTTTTTTCTAATGTGGAATCCTTTCAAATAGGCTTTGAATTTCCGTTTTGCAGAACAGCACTTCCTCTAGATCCTTTCATTTCATCTCATTAATGTTCGTTTTGGCTTCTTTGTTGTTATCCTATTTACTGACTCCATACAATTCTACTTCTGTGTAGTTCGTATAAATACACAATGCTCGTAGGGCCTTCAACCTCTTACCGTCTGATGGTTCAATAAGTTCATAAAGGTCGACGGGTCACACAACTGTCGAACAAGTAGCGTAGGCATCACATTTAAAAGTGGAGAATGAAACTACATATTACAATTAAGGGGGGGGGGGGATTTTTGTGTTGTCCATTATTTTGAGTTCAATGCGGAAGCGGAATCAATAATTCTTTGCACGTTTTTTTTTTAATTAAGAAACGGAACGTAAGTGACGTGGTACGTTAGAATGCTACATAACTGACAGAAAGTATTTTTTCAAATAAAGAAAAAAAAAAGACATTACTGGAAGGATTAAGTCTCTTCAGTCTCAATGTGATATGGCATTCCAGAAGGAGGGCAAAGGGTATATTCTTCTTATTTTTTACATTAAAAATGGAACAAAATACATCCGCAGTCATACATTTACATTATATACTCAAAACCAGAGAAGGAGGCAATTGCCCGAATGACCCGCCTAAATGACGAGCCTGCTTTTTTAACAAAGAACATATAAGAGTCTTTCTTTCCTCATTGCTTCTACCCCTACCATGAAGTTTCTTTTTCGCATTATGCTAAAGAGAGTTTGCACGCTCACAGCACGTCTGTTTCACTTTGTAAGCGAATTTCTGAACTGATATCGGCTACTTTTTTTGGACAGTTTCGTTTTTATCTGATCACAGACTCTTCGAGGTTCACTAAAAATATCTTCGGCGGGATACTAATGGCCTCCAGACCCCGGATTAAAGATCCCCTTCTCTGTGGAGTCTCTATTTTTGTACTACGATTCACTTGCGAAAAAAAATCGAGCTCTATAAAATAATGGCTTGAGACGCGTTGTTGAAATAAACAGACTTCTTCGGAGCAATTCTCCCCAAGTGAATACAATAAGTTCCTAAGCTGTAGACATATTCCTTTTTTTTTTGTAGTAATTTTACCTCCACTCGTTGATTACAGATCATCTGTCAAATATTACTGAAGAAAAAAAGCACTCGTTTTCAGCATTCAAACTTGTGTAGACACAAGAGAGCAGTGCAGAGCCCGGTTAGGGGTTCGAGCTGAAATTCACCTTTCCTGCGCACCCCCCTCCCTAACGGACGGGCCTGCTTATCAAAGTATGAGATTAGAGTCTTAAAGTATCACGAACTAAGGGGGTTGAATGCCTAGCAAAAGTTAGATTCCAGCAAGCTTTATTCTGCCAAATCGGCATCAGTAATGGTGAGGAAAGTAGGATTACGTGTACTATGTAGTAGCGTCTTTCGAATCTGAACCTGAACATGAAATAAAAGGCGATTTCTTCCAACTAGAAACAGCATTGACTTTTTAGGCCACTCAATTTATTTGATAATAACATTTATTATCAAGCAGAAATGAAGAAAATAATTCACTTTGTGTTTTGAGTTGAAGCCATTCAGAAAAAGGAATGATTTCAGACTAAATTTTTGCAATGTGCTTTATTCTTCACAATTAATTCGTGAACGCTTTTCTGTTAAGTTTTATCATTATCAGCTCAAACGTGCACTGGAAAAAAATGTATACTAGTTATAATAATTGCATGTCTTCTTCAGTACTCAAGCAGATATGTACTTGTAGCGTTTTTATAATAAAATACAGCAATCAATGTTATCCTAAATATTTCAAGATATCAAAATTTGAACTTTAACGCTCTCAAAAGAAGAAAAAATTGTTCAAAGACACAAAAATGAAACTGACTACCATAATTCGTTTCATTTTGAAAATTCTTTTTTTTTTTTTTTCAAAATCTTTGAGCATTTGTTCAGATGCTTGTCTGTTCTCAGCAAATTCTCAGTCTAACTCTAAGTGCTTTAGTGAAAGAGTGAAAGTATTTCCAGAAATAACCGTTAACTTTCTCAAAAGCTGCCTTCCAACTCTGAGCTTTTATAAAAACGCATTTTAGGGCCCCGACATACCAAACACTGTTACATTGGCTAGATTCAAATCTTTTACAGTGGAAAAGAGAGAAGACAAATCATGGATTGAATGAAGAATTGTGTGTGATGTCTTTTCTTCGACGTATAGCGACAGAATCCATTTTCGAAGCACTTCACCCAGAAAATAAGATGCAATCTGGTGACCCAAGGGATCGAAAGACAAATGGTTTTTGGCCGACCAAACAAGATTTACGACATTCTCCCACATCAATAGGAACTTAGTAATGATTTTCTGCTTCGTACAAATTGCAATGTGCAAGTAAATAAAATAATGATTGAAAACATGCATAGCTTGACAGCATACGTTCCTCCTATATGATGAAGTTTCAAGACTCACTTATTTCAAATAGTGCTACAGAATTATTTAAAAAACAAGTTGCTATAAAAGTATTTATAACTTATGTGCAAGAAATATTTCGTACATATTTACGTTTAACACATTTGTTGCTTCCTTACATGTGTTAATGTTTATTCTAAGAAAATCCTTAAAAATATATATATATATATGTAACAGAACGTTACATCAGCACATTTACACTGTTAAAAATTTCCGTAAGAAAATAGTACTATAACCATTTATTTGATTGTTATTTTACCATATTTAATTACAACAGTTGAATAAACATTAAAAAGATGGTACTCAAACCGCTGATTGTGAAAAAAAATCGTTCATGCTCTGTTTCTCCTAAAGAACGTTTAACTAACCGTAATTTACAAGCGCCACTAGGTCTCACAGTCAATAAGAATCAGGCGTCGGTCTTGGTTGTGGAACCTTACCGTCGTATGTTGCTGTTAAAGTATGAATGACGATTTATCAGTTCAAATCCGCATGTGTATATAAAAAAGAAGAAAAACAATAGCTGAAGCAATAGTTACTAAATAGAAACACATACACACGTAAATCAAAAATTGGAGACATCGGATTCCCGAACTGTTTGCGAATGAGCGAACCCATCATTTGAGCTGCTGAAGCTTGCTTGTATTTAAATTTTTGCAGCAAATAACATGATTTTTGTCGATATACAATAAATTTAGACAGAAGATGACTTTGGATCCAATCAAAAACTGAAATCACAATTTTAATGCAGTTTGCCTGTTGGAAAAGAAGATGTATTGATAAATAAACGACTGCTTTCCGTGGTCTAGATGGCCAAATGATTAGAGCGCGAGGTTGGTACATCATACACCCGGGGTTCGATTCCCGCACGTTTCGTTTACGGTTTCTACGCCTCGAAGATTCTACGCCTCAAAATGTTTCAAAAACCATAAAAATTTAGTTTTGAATCCATTTTTAAATGATTATAAAACCGTAAACCTTTGTGTTTATGGCTTTTTAACCAAGCTAATTGGAAATCTTTTAGGTACAGTAAAGATAGAAAAATGTTCCAAACCGTAAATTTAACGGTGAATTAGATGAACTGATGCCGGCTATTTAACCGTAATTTCATGATGAAATTTCTAACAGTGTAGTTGAATGTCAGTCTATGAAACAATCATATCAAGCAGTCTTGATCAATCATTAATTTATTTCAGGTTTAACATGGTTAATACACCTTTCAAATTAACACGAAGGCGAAAACACAACAGCAAAGTCTATATTACATATTTACATCTTACTAATCTCACGAAATCCCCCCCCCCCCCCCCCCCCCCCGAGTGCCTGCCTCTAAATAATCTTCCGAGGCTTCGGTCACCTGACCCTTTAGGTATTTTTTCTATTGGATGATCTCTGAAGAACCATCTGGGCTCACGTTACATTTTCCCGCGGTGAGAAAAAAGGGACCGGCTTAAGGGAACGTGTATAAAGTGCCTGCAATTGTCTGTAGTCACTTCAGTTTTTGTGTTTTAAAATCGAAACTGAATTTAAAAAGGAGTTTTAATCAGTTATTTATTTTTTAATGTTATATATGTATACATTTGTATATATACTCTAATCTGCCACCTGTCTTTTGTAGTTAGTATAAAATTAAATTGCGCGAAAGTTCCAGTTTTCCGTCTTTTCGTTCTTTCTCTTCTTTTCTTTTACTTTCTCTTTTTTTTTTTTCATAGTATTCATAGAAAATAGGTTTAATGTGTACTGTTGGAAAAGAAGATTTATTGATAAATAGACGACTGCTTTCAGTGGGGTAGATGGCCGAATGATTAGAGCGCGAGGTTGGTACAATATACACCCGGGGTTCGATTCCCGGTGGGCTTTAATTTGTCTGTTAGTCCGTCCGTACATCCTCCTTCCTCCTCATAAAAATTGCAGGATGTTTTGTTTTCGTGTTTTTAATAGTATGACAATATAAAAATTATATTTTCGGAGAAATACGTTATCTTTACTTAATTGTTCCAAAATAATTATTTAAATTATTAAGGAATGAGATGCAACTACTGTTAAGTTATAAACAGCGTAAATAAAACGAAGCCCCACATTGCAAAGAGAAAAAAAAGAAAACAGAAAATAGAAAAAATAGAAATTAAAAAAAAAGAAGTTAAAAGGGGGGAAGGAACTCTGGGGAGACACATCAGCATTCTATTACAGGTCATCGAAAATCTTCATGGGATTCCTCTAAAAAAAATTTTTTCATACATATGGAAAGAAAACTTTTCTTTCACTTTCATGCAAACCAGTCACCGATTTCGTTGCCATCCAAAATACGTCAGCATGAATGATAAATGTACCTTTCAATCTCAGATAAATATTGTTTTTCAAGAGAAGGAGATTTATTTTTCATTTCGAAACGCAGATGTCTTTTTAAAGAAATACCGCCCGTTACGTACATGTCAATGACCTGCAAGTAAAAGCTCTATAGAATAGTCCAGAAAATTTTGCTACTTTTAAAAGATAGGTTGAAAACGTTCATCTTCAGCTCCTTCTTTTATTAAATCAAGTCGCACGCATGATCAATTTCACTAACAAAAATTAGAAGTTTGACCAGAGCTAACCGAATTTACATTTACGCATTACCAACATAAATTTGCTAACATCAGCCAAATCTCTTTCTCTCTTTTCTCAATTGGCTTAGGATGCAAATTCTTTCAAATATACCCTTTATTAGTTGAAACAATTTTCTGAAAACAAAATGTCCTTTTAATGTAAAAAGAAAATTATATGTTAATCTAAAAACGATAATACAGTTCTACCGTCAACCAAAACGATATGCCTGGCAGAGTGCCAAAAAGACTCCATCATGTTCAAGATAAGAACTGCTCGTATAAGGAATGTGACGTTTTTGTTCTCGTTTTATTTCGTTTAGCATACTTGATTTCTTCCGAGCTGACGCTATATGCCAGTTTATAAGTTTAGTTGCTTTCAACAAAAGTAGAAGCAAACATTCTGCTTCGCGTACTAAATAAACGCACCTGCGAAACGAACTTCTCTCTAAAATTCGAATGGATTCACCTTGCGCAGAAGCGTCCAAATGTAAAAATTCCGTGGTCGAACTGCACATTTTTAAAGCTATTATTCGTTATCTTTCGGTAAGTTTCAATTATTAATTAAAGTAATTTTCAGGGATTTGGACATTTGAAAATGATTTTAGGAAAGAAAATACGCTCACTCTCAGAAACGCATGATCAAATCTCACGAAACTTTTTTCGTATTCGACGAAATGGCTTCATGAAAAAGGCTCCGAGCAAAGCTTTCATCAAAGTGGCGAAATGTGTGTAGTAACTTTTTTAAGTCACGTGATCGCGCGAACCAAGAATCATTGGAAATGACGAAATTTTCTTGACGATAGAGGAATCGTCAAACATGAGAGCTCCATTTCTGAGAATGCTCTAATACAACAAAAGAAAGTTGTATTAACAATTAAACATGCAGGAAGTTGACAAGTTGAGCTCGACCTGAACACATAAAGGTTACCTAATTGTTTGTGGACAATATACAGCGTTTAACTACGATGTGCAAATTCATCTAACTTCAAGGTTCAAGAGCGTATCTTGGAAGCTATCGATAATAGTATAATTTTGAAGTAATTATTCAGTCTAATTGATTTTAAAAAGGGGGCGGGGTTAGATTTGCAATACTATAAACAAATTGGGAATAACTGCTTTAGAGCGGTTTATAATTTATTCTACTTTTTATAAACATGGATAGATAAAACATTTAGTTGAGACAGACTTACAATGGGATTCAATTAGTTTGCAATTTTCCAAATTAATTTGAATTTATTACCCGGGTAATATGAATAACTGGTGTTTTATAAAGATGTGCGCAATATTAAGAAAATCACACATATGATCATAAAATAACAAAAATTCCTGCAATCACAGCTTCTAGACGACTATTAGCTAAGGAACTATTTTGATTGTCTCAGAACAAAGTTTGAATAAATTATACCCTTACTTTAATGAAAGGAGAAGCGACATTATCTGCAAAAGTCAACGGTTCAAGTTTCTGGAGGAAATGCTTAAAGCGATATGTAAATTTCCCAGCACTTTTCTCGAATAGTTTTCTTCCGGCTATAGTGAACTACAAAGCCATGAATACCAAATAAATATTCAATTCCTTGATAAGATCTATGTAGAAAAGCTTTTTACGTATTTAAGAAATATGTTCCGCCATTATATAAGCTTTGATATTTCCATTTATAACAATGTGATCAACTACACTGTTATAGTTACCAAATTCTACGTTTAAAAAAAGATGTCAGATGTTAATACTACAACACAAGAAGAATAAAATGTTATGGTGTTTTTCTTTTACTTACTTTATTAGCTGGTGTCTTATTCTACCTCACCTAGCCTTACTTTTCTTCCAAAGTAACTTACTTGTGTTGTTTTTTGCTGCAGAGCCCGAAGTTTACTTTAAGAGCAAGAAGTTCCGTGTAGAACTATACGACCTTACTTTCCCGTATACACCAACATCAAAATTATACTGTATCTATTTCTTTCTCTTTCTCCTTTAGTTTAATTACTTCAAATACACCTTTTCCAACGGTTACTACACATTCATTCATTTATTCATTCATTCTTTCACTCATTCATTTAGTCATTCATTCCTTCAGAAATTTCCTTAAAAATCCAGATGAAAAATTTTCACGGGAAAATAGGCTCGTTTAGTTCTGGATAAACTTTGTATCTGTACACGTTCTACGTCATAAGATCCTTCCGATGCAGCTTGTTTCAAGCAGATCCGTCTGTTAGATCAGGATTTATATAGGATTCAAATTCCCCCACAAGGCGCTAATGTTACTTTTTATAACTGTTCAAATCAAGTAATATTTCAGGTCGAGAGCTCCTTCGAATAAGCTTGTACAAAGAAACTTGCATTTTATGTCTAGGGTTTAAATTATTTGTTTTCTATTTCCCTATAATCCCTA
The DNA here is from genome assembly GCA_038502835.1 of Octonoba sinensis. Taxonomy (NCBI): domain Eukaryota; kingdom Metazoa; phylum Arthropoda; class Arachnida; order Araneae; family Uloboridae; genus Octonoba; species Octonoba sinensis. Next base: position 73,324,118 of record CM076604.1, read on the forward strand.
ACGTAGATTTTTTGAACTGTTCAAAGTCGATCGAAAACATGCTCAAATCAAAAAGTAAAATACGGAAATGAGACGTCCTCACCGAGTTCTTTCAAATGAAAAAAAATCGAATCTGGCAATTCCTTCAAAATTTCAGAGAGAAGTTTAAAAAAGCTGTTTCAATTTCAAAGCGTTGTATAAACAAACAAATTTACTGTTTTCTTCACCTAAAGAGCTGCTATTAAAATAATTTTGAATGTAAAAGTAATTCCTAAGTATTATAAGCTAAAATGAAAAATGTGCACCAATTCCTTTATTTATTTCAATGCTATAGCGCTTTACTTGCCGTATGACCACTTTACCCCACCTAACCCTAGCAATAGAAAGCTCCCTCACAGCTCATTAAAATTACTTTTTTGTTTACGTATTTTTTTATGATAATTAGTTTGCCTGAATTGATATAATTGATAAGTCACGCGTGCCTGTTAAATAATAATTGTGGGAAATAATGTTTGAGTTTACTCCTTATTATAGTAAATTAATTTTGGCCTCAAAAGTTTCTTAACTGAACATTAAACATAATTTTAGCCTTGCCTTACACGGATGTAATTGACGACAATAATTCATGTTCAACTTCATTCATAAATATTATGTTAAGCAGTTTTTCTGTATTTTAAAGTTATGTAACATTTCAGATATTTCATATTGTTAAAAACTCTACAAATCTATATAAATAAAAATGTAAGTGTTCGTTTGTGCGAGTCACAAATCTCCGAAAGTACTTCACCGATTGCTTTGAACTTTTGCCAGTAGACAGAGTGATTCAAGAGGATGGTTTATAGACCCGTTAGGAAAAAATCCGGCAGGTAGTTCCTTTTTTATTCCAATTTTAAGCAAATTTCTACATAAATTTCCCATTATGGGGGTGAAAAAAAACCTTGCACATATTGATGTAATATATCGATCGAAAGCGCTGATTTTTCTGCACAAGATGGAGTTCGTTCGAAGATTCTAAGTCAAAAAGAACGCCAGTTATAAGCTTTTCAGTTTGGTTTCTTAAGGCTTACCTTGATCCAAAAATAATAATTAGCAGTTTCCTCAACTCCGAGTAATATAAGCTATATCTATATAAATAAAAATGTAAGTGTTCGATTGTTCATAACCTCAAATCTCCGAAAGTACTTTACGGGTTTTAATGCGGTTTTCATCAATAGACAGATTGATTCAATAGGAAGGTTTATAGAACCGTTAGAAATAAATCCGACAGGAAGTTCCTTTTCATAAATTCCCCAATATGGGAGCGAAAAAACTTTGCACATATTAATATAATATATAGATCTAAAGCGCTGATTTTTTTGCACAAGATGGAATATGTTTGAAGTTGCTAAGTCAGTAAGAACGCCAGTTATAAGCTTTTTAGTTCGATTTCTTAACGCTTACCTTTATCCAAAAATAATAATTAGCAGTTTCCTCAACTCCGGGTAATATAAGCAACATAAATAAAAATGCAAGTGTTCGTTTGTTCATACAAGGCTGAACTTGATCCAGTTCAAGGTTACGATCAAGTTCAGCCTTGGTTCATAACCTCAAATCTCCGTAAGTACTTCACCGATAGCTTTGAAATTTTATGAGAACATGCGTTTTTATATATCACTTTTAATTTATTTCAACTTTGATTTAATTATTTCGTTTTGTAATGTTTTATTAAGGAGAATGAGGCACTGCAACTATTGGCAGGGTACAGCTATTTTCATTTTGATTTAATAATTTTTTTTGTTTGTATTGAAGTATTTTTGCACTCGAAGAGTAAGGGGAACTTTAAAACAATGATTACTTATTTTGAATGGCAACAGCTTAATTTAGCTATTTTCATTTTGATTTTAAAATGTTGTGTTGTTTAGCCTACTTTCCCGTAAAAGTAAAAAAAATAAATTGGAGCATGAAAGAAGGCTTAATGTACCGAAAAATATCGTTAAATATGAATGTCGGTCTGTCTGTCTGTCGGTTTGTCAGTCTGTCGGTCTGTCTGTCTGTCGGTCTGTCTGTCTGTCGGTCTGTCAATCTGTCGGTCTGTCTGTCTGTCGGTCTGTCCCTCCCTTAATAACTTTTGAACGAATAGTCCGATTCGAAAAATTCTTTTTGCATTCGAAAGATCTCGGCAAGAACATCTCATTTCCATATTTTACTTTTTGATTTGAACAATTTTTTGATCAATTTTGAACAGTTCAAAAAAATTTAACATTAGCGCCTATGGGCAAAAGTGAAGCAAATTATGTAAACTCTGGTCAAAAGAGTCGAGTTCTTATAAACAAGATTATTAAAAAGTTCTCGAAGGAAAATATTTTTTGAGTTGAACAATTTTTGTTCATTTTTGAACAGTTCAAAAAAAATTAACGGGACTTTTTCCTTTATCCCGGCGCAGGCGATGAAGTCGTCAATAATGATGCAACCAACGCCAAACGGAATACCTCCGCTGGTAACCTTTTGCGTGTTTTGTTGCCTTGGCGAGATTTGCGCCGGGACAAAGGAATTCATTTTGAAACAGTTCAAAAAAAAAAAAAAAAAAGATTAACATTAGCGCCTACTGAGAAATTTCAATCCTTTATAAATCATGATCTAACAGACCGATTTGCTTGGAACAAAATTTATCGGAAAGATGTTTGGCCGTAGAACATGTACAGATACGAAGTTCAACCAGGGCGGAACGAGTCTATTTTCTTATGAAATTTTTTGATCGGGATTTTTAACGATATTTTCGAATGAATAAATGATTAAATGAATGAGTGATGGAATAAACGAATAAATCAGTGAATAAGTAATAAAATAGATAAATGAATGTATGAAGTGAAAAATAAATAAACGAGTGAAAAAATACATAAATGAGAAAAATGAATGAATAAATAAACGAATGACAGAATAAATGAAAGAATTGGTGAGTGAATAAATATGTATTAACCGTTGAAAAAGGTATATTTGAAGTAATTAAGAACTAAAGTTAAATGAGGAAGAGAGAGAGAGAGAGAGTTAGCTAGATTATACATTTCAAGTTGCTGAATACGATAAAGTAGGCTCGTATAGTTCTAGACGGAACTTCTTGTTCTGCTTGTATTGAAGTATTTGTTAGTATTTTTGCACTCGAAGATTAAATGGAACTTAAAAACAAAGATTACTTATTTTGAATGTTAACAGTTTCATTTAGCTATTTTCATTCTGATGTTAAAATTTTGTGTTTTTTCTGTTTGTATTGAAGTATTTTTTAAACATTTTTGAACTTAACGATTAAGGGAACTTTAAAACACAGATTATTTATTTTGAACGGCAATTTTTTAATTTAGAATTTTTGTGTTTGTGTCTCTTCTGTTTGGATAAGGCTTATGTTGGAATTTTTTAATGTGCCGAGCCAGACGATATCAAAATCGTCGCAGACAATGGAACAAAAAAAAAATTCCCGCAAGCATTGTGAAAAAACATAAAGGTCAAGACCAATCAATCAAATTGAGCAGTTTCTCATGTGTACAATTATATATTACGTGTTCTGGAATGGGTAAAGCAGACAATCTATATTTTCAGACAATGAAACAACAAGCATTGTCAAATGAAACGTATTAGAAATATATGCTTTTTCTTGATGTTCCATCAAACCAGACTGAGCCACAGCAACGCGTGGCTGGGTACAGCTAGTTTAAAATAAATGAAAAACTAATTCAAAATTTGACTGAAAACATGCCAATGTTTTCTTTCAGGACATGGTTGAGATTAATTCCAAATCGAACTCAAACCAACAAGAAGCGTCAAATTGCAGAGCGTTCAAACAGATTATTTCATTTATAACCATATACAGTGCAACCCCGCAATTCGTACACAATTCATTCCAGGAGGCAGTTCGAATGGCGAGTTGTACGAATGGTGAATTATTTTTTCACACAAGATACAATGCAAATGGTATTAATCCGTTCCAGACCTACAGATGATTGCTTATTTCAACCTATGAAAAACAAATGTACAGTACTGTACATAAAATTACAGAGAAATAAAAATTTAACTGCACTTTGCTTGTACTGAGGTGAGCTGATGGCATAAGTGGAATATTGAGAGGAGGAAGAGCAGTGATTGAAAGAGGAGTCCCCTCCCATAAAAACATCAGGTGACACACCTTCAGGTGTTTTTCCCTTTCTGCTGTTGTTTCTTTTTTCTGTCTTTTTGCACTAGAAGAATCTTGGGTTTTTTTCTCTAGACACCTGTAAAATGTTGTCTGCCTTTGACGATTGTTGAGAATTTTTCTAAAATGGACAATAGCATTGTCGTTGAACAAGTTAATGCTGTTGACCACATCAGTATTGGGATGCCATTTTCCCACCACTCTCTGTTTTCTCGCAGAGGTAACACAGCTTTTTAATTGCCGCTAAGGAAATGCTTTTCTTACTTCTTTCCTTTCCTGAAGAAGAAAGTTCCTCAACCTCTTCCTCTTGCTGTCCCCTTAGAAAGTTAAAATTCTCAGTAAAATCTAAAAAAGTATTAAAACTTTTTAAAAAATCCAAAACGCCAAACAAATTATTTCCAGACGAGTTCAAAATGAGCATAAATTCTCAATTTGTTTCTTAAAAAAAGCGAAACTGGCAACCCAGCTGGCCCCTGACGCCGTACAAATCACGGAACAAGTACGAATGGCGAATTGAATTTTACTTGAACAAGTTGTACGAATAGCGAGGCGGACGAATGGCGGGGTTTCACTCTATTTAAACTGTTAAAAATGCAAAAATATTCTTTCAGATGGATGATGATAAAAATATATTTTTAAGTAACGTTATTTTGTTAAGTGAAGAAATATTTTTACATGTGTGGAACAAATTGCAATTTAAAAACTTGAAAATCTGCGTGTTAATCTTGCAGGTGATATGTTTAAGACTAATTTATTCAAATGAGGTTTTCATTTAAATAAATCTTTAGAACGTTTTGCCTTTTTACCATTCTGTTTCCTTTTTACAAACTCTTGCAGTATATTCAGTGCTATATTTTGTTTCCAAGCAATCTTTAGCAGTTAAAATTATTTGCATCTACAGTATTCACTCTTCAAGAAATACTTCCAAGTACAATTGGTTTGTTTAGTGTATTCAAATAAACTAAAAATAATTGCTGCTATATCATTTAAATAATCCTTAATATGTTTTGAAATAAATGTCTCCATGAATTTTACATATGAAAAGAAACTGAATAAATTTGATAGAGCATTTTCAAAAATCAGACATTATGAAAAAGCACACTGTATAATCAAAACTAAACAGGGCCAAAACTGTAATCCATTATAGCTGACATTCAAGCGCTCTGAGTTAGGAACCTTAACAATTCATTTAATATTACCATCAATGTGGAAATACGAACTAGCATAACGTTTATTGGTATATGTTAGAATAATATAAGGTAATTACAGCAAGCCTATAACAATATAAATCTGCATAGTGAGAAAATACTATGAAACCAAGTGTCACAACTGTAATAGTTATGAACCGTCACAGGAGTTACAAATGTGTAGATATGCAATCGGATATATTGCAAGTGTGGTATTACAATCAGCTCTAGATAGGGCAACATTTAGACTTTATATATTAACTTAAATGTTGGCGGTAACTAATTTCAGTTATGAAATGGTCTATCTGATTACTTTCTGGGACAAAAGTCTCATTCTATAACTCCAATAAAACTATTACACTTACATAGCTCATTTTTACGAGAGAATATAAATTTAAATCTTTCCTAAAACGCATAATATAGATGCGCCAAATATTATAATACGTGTGGTTGATTAAGCATTCAATGAGGAAGCGTTAAAGTTTGAATAATTAATTTTACTCAATATGTTTAAAATGTATTAAGAAATTAATTATTTAGAAGGATAATGAGAATAATATTTAGCAATTTTAGTAATAGAATGTGAATAATTTTTACAAATTTAACACATTTAAAAAGACCCTTTTACGTAACATATTTTGTATGAAAAAAATCGTTTTATTAAGTTAATAATATTTAATTTTAAAAATTGGGAAAGAATGCAATGGCTATAAGTTATGTTAAATGACTGTTTCAACGTTGTTATTCCTTACCTGATGCGAATTATACAGAAAGTGAAAAAGCATACACTGTTAAAAATTTTCGTAAGAAAATAGTAAAATAACCAATTATTTTACCATATTTAATGACAACAGTTGAATAACCATTAAAAAGATGGTACTCAAACCGCTGATTGTGAAAAAAATCGTTTATTCTCTTTATTCTAAAGAACGTTTAACTAACCGTAATTTTCAAGCGCTTTATAAGAATCGGGCGTCCCTCTTATTTTCGAAACCTTACCGGTTGTACGTTGTTGTTAAAATATGAATAAAGATTTATCAGTTCAAATCTGCATGTGTATATAAAAAAAGAAAAAAAAATAGTGGCTTAAGCAGTGGCTACTAAATATAAACATATACACACGTAAATCAGAAATTGGAGACATCGGATTCCCAAACTGTTTGCGAATGAGCGAACCCATCATTTGAGCTGCTGAAGCTTGTTTGTATTTTAATTTTTGCAGCAAATAAAATGATTTTCGTCAATATACAGTAAATTTAGAGCCACAATGACTTTGGATCCAATCAAAAACTGAAATATCAATTTTAAGGCAGTTTGCCTGTTGGAAAAGAAGATTTATTGACAAATAAACGGCCGCTTTAAGTGATGTAGATGACCGAATGGCTAGAGACCAAGGTTGGTATGCCATAAACCCGGGTTCGATTCCCGCAAGCTTCGTTTACGATTTCTGCGCCTCGAAATGGTTCAAAAACGATACAATTTTGTTTTAAAACCATTTTTAAATGGTTATAAAACTTTAAACTTTTGTATTTACGGCTTTTTAACCAAGCTGATTGGAAATGGTTAGGTCCTGCAAAGATAGAAAAATGTTTTGAACCGTAAATTTAACTGTGAATTATATGGACAGACTGCTGCCGGTCATTTAACCGTAATTTCATGATGAAATTTCTAACAGTGTACATTATGAATTAAATTAAGTTTTAAGATGTTAAAATATTCATTTTAATCACGTGCGAACGATCAAAGATCTGCTACGTATACTCCTATTATGAATCAGCTACGCGTTATTAAATGATAATTTTTCCTTGATGTATTTGAAATTATCTGATGTGTAGAACGATTTTTAAAATTATTAACATTTTTTATTGCCGTCATTCTCAGAATGAAAAAATTTCTTGTTCTCAAAAAATGTATTGAAACCATTATTACTGCAGGTATACCAGTCTGGTGGAGAAAAGTAGTAGACCGGCATCGTGGCGTCGTGGTAAGTCGCGAGATTCGTAAGACCCCAGGTCAGAGGATCGAGCCTGGCGCTGTCGGTGGATTTTCAAGATGCAGAAAATCGTCTGAGCTATGTCGTATGATTATGCGGTATGTAAAAGATCCCTTGAATTGACATTTGACTTGGATGCCCTCGGCTAAATTAAATTTCTTGTGCAATTTGGCATCGGGTAGAAACTGGACGTCAGAATTCTCATGCGACGATGGTACCACACTCATTCTGGTGCCGCTGAAAGACATGGCACCAATCTCTCGGGAACGCCCTAAGTCTGTGATTGGCAGAAGCCAACAGCAGCCCATTAGAAATAAAGTAGTTGAGCAGTTCTTGGCAAACAAGGATCACTTAATTGGCCATCTTGTCGGCTCTAGCCGTTTATGTTCCATTCAACAGTATTTACAGTATATGGTGGTTGCAGGTTTGGTTTTGTTATCGTATTCACTGATCGCGATATTTTGTTTGGGAATATTTGTAATTAATTTAGGTCTTGAGTATAATATAGCATTAAAGGAATTCGGAAAAACAAAGTTCCAAAGTAGGAGCTATTTGCATTTTCCAAACATTTTTACTTTTATGTGAGTATAAATATTCCTTGTCATGTATAACGAAACGTTTTTTTTAGCTAAGCAAAGTCTTTGTGCGATACTGCAATCGGAAAGCAAAATGTCAGATGAGTTACCTTGGAGTAAAGACGCCTTAGCAGTTTGACTTGTTACTAACGTCATTGAATGAATTTTTCGATTATAGATTCACGAAATCCGGAGAATGTTCTAAGATCGATACCGGAAGTTATTGAATTCTATTGGGACCTGAGATTCTCGCCTTTTGACAGGAAAGCTACCAAAGTCGATATCGTGCTCTGAATGGATACTTTGACTGTGCAGTATTTGTCACAAATTCGACTCTTGAGGCTCCATAAAAGGAGGCACTTTTTACAGAGAAGAGCCCGGATATTGTTAAATTCAAAGTAAAGTGTTCAATCAAGAAGCGAAGCATACGGTCGAAACTGTTAACGTAGCTCTGTCACTCTCAGAGTATGCTTGCGATATAAACGAGCTCAAACTTGGATGGTGGCTTAAATTATTTGATTTTCATTCTTATTTCTGTATTGCACAATAGAAAGCCTGTTACAAGATTATGTTATTTTATTGAATAATAAAAAAATAGTTTTAGATATCTTAGAATGTTCAGCACGTGAATAAAGAATTAACTCTAAATTTGTTTAAAAAAATTTTATGCATGATTGAAATCTATGTAGTAATTCATTTTAGTTAATAAAAAATATAATCTAAAAATTGATTGGATGTTAATTTTACAAAATACTGAAAAATTAGAACTACTTAAGAGAAATCCTCCTGCATCAGTACAAAAGTTTGTAAAAAGAACAATAATGCGAATCAACATTTAAAAAACATGTGATAATAACCAAAGCATAAACTACGTCTATGTATAGAAGGTTAAAAAAATTAAATAATTTACTAAATTTCAAATTATGGGACATTTTCATTTATGATTTAAAACATTATTAATACTGAACGATAAAACGAACGTGCTGACAGAAAGTTTAAAAAGCTGTATGCGACATAAATACAGAGTTATCATGAAATCTCTCCCTGAATCAAAAAATATATTTAGAATCAAAACTACGATGTCAGTAAGTGTTAAAGTGAACAGATATGGTTGCATGAAGAAGTTCAACCACCGTACTCTCAAAAGAAAAGCTGGAGAAGTAATATCGATCATAAATATTGAACAATATGTGAAAAAAGGAATTCATAGAGACAAAAAAACATAGAACATTCTGTAAATTGATAGTAAGTATTGTGCAGCAGTAGTGGCGCCATCTGTAAGCAAACTGAATTACTATTTCCGGGTCACAAAGCAGAAAGGGGAATTCAGAAGACCCCACGCTTTTGTGATTCCTGTGCCTCCGGAGTTGGGATGACATCGGGCCCCGCAGGCTAAGTTGCTCATCAGAGCCTGAAACAAATCACACGCCAAAGATACGTAATGCATTTCTTAATAATTGTTTTAACTGGTAGTGACTGGTGAAGTGTTGGATTATGCATTTGTTCACTATTTTGAAATTGGTAGTCACAGATTTAAAATGTTCAGTTACACGTTGGTGTTGTTTCTAATGCCACTTGGATATCCAAGCTCGCGTTCGCAGAACTAGCAGGAATTAAGGTAAAAAGGTGCGCCTTTCGTTTATAGATGTGCACCACAATGGCGGAAGTATGACTTGGTTCATTCTGTATTTGGATGACATCCTAACCACTAGGCTACCGCGACCCCTCAGCTACACGTAAATTAATAGATCGCTTTTGTTTGCAGTTGTATAGAGTATGGAAAAACAAAAGAAAATATTGAGAATCTTTTATCAAGGAACTTGATTATTTGATTGGAAACTAGTTCTTCGTAAGTTTAAAGAAACATTCCTTCCTTTTTATAGAAATTTTTTACAATGTAATATATAATTCTGCACTGTAAAAACAGGGTTCGTACGCTTTTAAGTCACGCTCCGTTTCGTAAGTACTCATCCAGCAGTAATCGTATAAAACTACTTTATACATAATGACTCGTGAAATTCATTAAAAATTAAAAGAAAAAAGCTCTAGTATACTAGTGGTAAAATCCTTACAAAATGGGGTGTGGCTTAAAAGCGTACGAACCGTGAAAAAATGTGGAGTTCTCTCATTCCCAATTTGGGGCAGAACAATCTTAAAAACTGTTTAAACAATCACTTTACTTCAAGTTACCACCAAATCAGGCGTTTATACACGAGATAGGTGGGGTAGTATGCATTAAACACCAATATTGGCGAATTCTTATATCGTACTGACACCCGTTATGAAATATTCTACGCTACATAAGGTCTTAGTGAGAATCTTGTTCTTAATTTTCTTGGAAATTAACATATGCTGTCACTCTCTTGGAAAAGGTTACTTTAAGAGTTTTTAATAGTCGAAAAATATGTTCTTTTAAGAGGGTTTTTTTTTTCCTTCCTTTCTTTTTCGGAAACATAAAGCGTATGTGACGTATCAGCTAAATAAAATTAATAGAAAAAACTGACAATTTCAGCTTGAAGAAAAAAATCCGTTTTAATTAATGTTTTTTAATTTCACTTGTTTGCTTGTTTTATAAAAAGTGTAAATGAGTTTATTTCCCAAACTTTTAAAAAGAAAGTACTAATATAGTAAACGTGCTCCAATTACACCTCATAAAATTAAAGATAATTAGTAACACATAAAAGAGCAAGATATCGTTAAAAAAGCAATTACTGTTATTCAAAATGAAACTTATCTTCATTTAAAATTCATCAAGAAGCAAGTTTTTAACATTTTCCCCTCCTGTAAATTTGGATTTGAGTTTTGCGTTTTTATTTGGATTTTATACTTTCTTTTTTTCATGTATTTTATGTCCTGCAGCTAATGAATCAAAAGTTTCAATATTTAGGTATAAATATGTTGTGCAATTCTACAGGGATTTGTTTCCTTCATGATTTTGACAACCATGATACTTTGAAAATTGTGCATGTATGAAAGGTTTTATATGGGCTCAAGACAAATGCTGGCCGTCAAGTCTTCTTGGAATAATTTTAATAGCTGGAAAAATGTTCTAAGTATTAACATCTGGCCTAAAAGATTATAAAATTCGTATCTTAATTATCAGTGCTCAGGAAGGCTAAGAAAAAAAATAATACTTGACATTAGAAGAGCAAATGACCATATTTGTCCTCATTTTAGGGATGCAGTTTACTCATTAAATTCATTTTTTTAATGTTTTGAGTGCCATTTTATTTTGAACACTTTTACACTTAACAAGATGTGTATAATTAATGTTCTAATTTCTTTTATTGAGCAGAAATTCTCAAAAAATAACAGATTCTAACAAGCTTTGAAAACTAAAACATTGTAGGTAATTCTTATAAAACCTCACTTTTCAAACTAGTGAAATAATATTTTGATCGGGCTACAAGGATTGTCATTAAGGTAGGCCTGATAGCAAGGCCGTATCCAGAGCGGGGACCGACGGGCCCGGGCTCCCCCTCCCCCTAAAGCCCGAAATTTTTCGCAGTGTAGCATATACTCCTCCCTGAAGCTTTCCTAAACATAATTGTTTCAAAGTCAGTGACCTCTCCCTAAAAAAAATTCTGAGTGCGGCCTTGCCTGATAGTGCTGCTTCCAGCTGTTTTAAGTCAAAGCTGGACAACTAGACTGTTATTAAGATCTGTTTAACATGTTAATAATGCGTCTCAATCAGCTTTCGTGACGTAAGATAATCGTCGAATAACTTACGCAGAGAGACCATAAACTGTTCCGCTCTTGACCAGTCGACCACGATCCACATTTTGACCATCCTTGTTATAAGTTATACTTCAAGTTAGTTTAAACGTATCTGTGTGTGAGATAATGGAAAATTGACAAAAAGAAATATGTGGCCGCTTTTCCCAATAACATAAAATAATATTTATGTAATGACTGTTTGCGGTAGGAACAAAATGTGTATCATTGGTTTAATTTCTTTTAAAGAATGAAAATGACAAAGCCTATATTTTGAAGCAACTACATTTGCGAATCAATACATCAAAGTTAGAAAAATAATTAAGTTATGTAGTTCAAAAAAAAAAACTACGATTTTCAATATTAAAAAATACTTTCATCTTCTTCATTGGAGTGTCTTCATCGATCATGAAAAAACAGATGTTTGTTAACTTAATCAGCTTTTTTTGACATAATTAAACTGATATTCTTCTTTTCTTTCTTATAGCTCATGAGAAATTATTAAAAAAACTTCAATTACTTTCTGAGCCTTAAAAACCAAAATACTTTTGTCATAAAGAGAAGTTAAAAAATCCAAAGGTTTTTATGCATTAATCTATGCAACTAATAATTTTGCTTATAAGAACTCATACTGGAAATGTAAAAAAAGAAGAAGCTTAGGCTAATTAGCTTCAGGTCAAGAAAGCTTTTTTTTAAAATAAATAATGCGAAAAACTGAAGGGTGAAATAAAGAGGGGGGGGGGGGGGGTTTGTTTTTGTCAAAAGCAAAGGCAATATTTGAATCATTCCTTATTTAAGAAATTGTATAATGAAAATGTTTATTGTCATACAAATATCCAAGACTTGATAATTAGCATCATATTATCAGGATATTTTTAAAAATTACTCACATTCCTTTTTATCAGAGTATCACATAGCATATTCATAGAGATATGAGTATTTCTTTACAAAAATCGCAAATGTCTCGCAAAGTTTTGATTATAACACGCAGGGTTTTTATTCCAGTGCAATAAAATGTGGAGAAATCTTGACAAAATACACGAGAAACAATAAAATAAAAATGTAAAAAAAAATGAATATTTTATGAATTGTGAGCATTTATGGTAAACAATGTTTAAATGCGCATGCTCCAGCGTTAGCACTTTTTTTCTGAATAATTTTTACGGCAAATGTATAATTATTGTCAATCAGACGAATTCAAACTGAGCTGTTCTCAAAATGAAGAAAAAAAAAAAAATAAAATAAATAAATAAAAGGATTTTCTCCATATTGTTGCTGTTTTGAGTTAACTTTCAATGTATTACCATCTTTGACCGCAATGTTATGGGGGAAAACCCCCCTTTAATGTCTCGTTTCTTTCAGAAAATAACTGATTGATGATATCTCTATGAATTTTCACAGTAATTCCTTGGGATTTCTACTTCTATTTCTTTTATTTTTAAATATTTATTAAGTTAATCACTTTTCGTGACATTTTTACGAGGAGTGAAACCAATTTTTGTTAGTTTTTTTCTATTAATTTCAATTTTTTTTTTCTCTATCTTTTCTTTTTGTGTGAAGTTGTGATGTAAACTTCGGAAAAATCTAACTGAGCGGAAATTAATAATTAGTTACATGCTGGCTTCGATTGACTGTAACAACTTATAGCTTTAAATAAAATTAAATTATAAATTACGTAATTAAATGTCAATCTAAACATCCTTGATAATTCGACGAATGTTCACATGATGTTAAAATGCTACCCACGTAAACTATGTCAAAAAAAAGTTTATACCTTTTTTCATTTATTTTCGTAGAATTAACTCCTACAATTTGTTAAAAATTTTACAACAACCCTATACTTATGCATCTTTACACATATTACAAATAGTTTTTCATGTAACGCAAATTTGCTTATTTAATTTAAAATTGATATCAGCTAAACGGTAAACGGTCTAATTCTATTTATCAAGATAAACTTATTTTAAATTTTTCTATTAACAATTTATATTTTTACTTCATACCGCTGTAATTAACATAAAAACCCTTGATATTTCAATTGATGATTGATATAAAAAAAAAAAGATTGAACATTCAATTATTTTTATCTTCTAAGCAAATAATAACTTCACCTTAATCTTTATTAGAAATAAGTTAAATATTTTACTTATGCTTTCTTATTTGCAATAAGACTTTGCTCTTGGAAGCGAAAAGTACTACGATGTGCTCAACCCTAAGCTGAATGTTTATTCCGCACTTCGCAGGGTTATATAAGATTTCTTTTCTTTTTTTTCTACTCTCATAACCAGAAGTATTTTCCGAAAAAGAAATTTTGTGGAAAGATATAGTTTCTTTCTCTCTCTCACTTTATGCAAAGTGCGGAAAATTCCACCATAAATTCTTTTCAACAATTAAGCAAATTCAAATTGCCAAACTGAATAAGAGGAATTAAATTTTCGTCTGCTGCATGCATATTTCGGTATGAAGAATATTTGAAATACTGACTGCGTAAGTATAGTTTCAGAATGAGGAATATATATATTTTTTAAATAATAATCGTTCTATGTCTTTTTTTTCAATTGTTGAATGATAAATAAAAATTACAAATGCAATAAAATATATAGTAATTATAGTTATACTTGTTGCCATTTTTCCTTTTATGTAAATTACATATTGCATCAGTAGCTTATATCAGGCACGTTGACCTGTTGACCATTTCTTTGTTCTTCAGAAACAGCTGAGAAACAACATTTAAAGTGGCATTTGGCTTTTTGTTTTACAAAAGAGGTAATCAGTGATTTATCTTAATTTTTAACCGACTTTCTAAAGGAGGAGATTTTCAAATCATACCGCATGTATGGTTTGTGTGCGTGTGTGTTTGTTGCTGCTGTTCATCGGTAACTTCTCACTGCATAAACCGATTTTGATAATTCTTCTTTTAATCGATAAAGAATTTGTATACTTTTGAGTTAAGACACTTTTCTACTTTTTTTTTTGGAGTGCACCTTTTCTTTGAGCAAGTGTAAATAATTTATGGGCCAGTTAAATTGGTTATTTTAAGTCTGCAAGTCTATTAGTCAATTTTTCAGTTTCAAAATGCTGAGAACGGTTATTTAGCTTCCGATACAACACGGCTAAAGGAATAATGCTCAATTTTCAATATGCTCTGCACTTTGTTCTATACTTCATCTTGGAAAAAAAAATTATAACCCTCAAATATTCAAATCAAATTACAGACACGTGTTTCGAGGAGGAACGGTTGTTTTTCTAATTTAACTGTTAATTTAATTTTACTTCATTTTCTATAAATTAATCAATTAATTAATTATTTTTTTTAGTATTTGTTTATATTCTTTTCAATGCAAAAGCGCACACGCTTCTGTCTTCTACAAGACATCATAACCCTGTTCTTTCCGAAATTTCATAATGTGAAGGGAGAAATATTTTCCTTCGTAAAAATTCTGCATTTTGCTTTTTTAGCATTCTTAATTGACTCTTTCATGACAGCTGCAGAGAAATTTATCCATAACGTTTTCGACTTAAAAGATAGAGTGAGACATTGCATAACAAAACACGTAATACTCATTCTGGAACTTAGGGTTGCAAAATCTTCTGAGCAAAAAGAAAGTTCCAATATAGAACCCATGTTGAACCGCCAACAGTAAAAACTAAACGATTATTTAAAAAAAAATACTTGTTGTGAGGTCACGTTAATTTGGATCTGAATGAAACACAGTACAGTTCTACCATCAACCAAAGCGATCTGCTTGGCAGACTGCCAAGAAGAATCTATTTATGTTCAAGTGGAGAACTGCTGGTATACGGAATATGTCGTGTTTGTTCCCGCTCTAGTTCGTTTAGCATACTTGATTTATTCCGAACTGATGTTATATGAGAGTTCATAAAGTTGGTTCTTTTCAGCAAACAGAGAAGCAAACATTCTGATTTGCGTACTAAATAAACGCACTTGCCAAACGAACTTCCCTAAAACTCGAATGGATTCGTTCTTTTCTGCCATGCGCAGAAGCGTCCAAATGCCGAAATTCCGTGGCTGAACTGTACTACACCATCCTTAAGGCGCGTTCTGACGAGACAGTTTTCCTCAGCAATATCTGTCGAGACAGTCACTGTCCATGTCTGAACGAACCCGAGAGTCGCTCTCTGACAGTATCTCGCCGAACCGGTTTCTCGCTGTGACAGTCACGTCTGAACACAGGCGGACACTTTTCAGAGCTACTGTCGCAAGTTCTCAGACCAAGTTGAAGTCCTTGCAACTTTTTCCCGACTGTCTGACATTGACTCCCGCGAAAAATACGTAATTGCTTCTATTAATGTCCTAAAAAAGTTCAATTTATTTCATTATTGTTCTGAAACTTCTGTTTAGTGGTTGATATATTTGGGTATTAATGAATATATTCTTTTTTCCTCGCGAAAAACAGCACTTGCGTCGGCTTATGTCCTAGAAAAAGTTCAATTAGTTGCATTATTGTTCTGAAATTTCTGTTTAGCGATTTAATCTGATAGAAATGAATGTAACCTCTATTTCTTGGTTTAAAATCCAGAAAATTATGCTTTTAATAAATGCGTAGTTTAGTAGAAACAAATTTATCTATTATATTGAAGGTCAAAGAAAAAAACACAATTCAGAATTAAAAAGTTAATTTAATGCATGGCTTTAAACGGATTATTTATTTAATTTTATTATTTACTTTACTTTTTAATGCTTAGTACTTTAACCCTCTTCCAATGTCAAAATTTCAAATTAATATTAAAAACTGATTATTGTTATCAGTACTTGCAATTATATATGGAACACATTTTTTACTTGTGTGCCCATATTGAAGTATACATTAAATAAGTAATTAATTTTATTTAGCGCTTCAAAACAAATATTTAATGCAAAAATCCTTTTTATTTCTTCGTTAAATAGAAATATTGTCAAGTGCAAACATTTATTTTGAAATAAACTTTTAAAGCTGTCAACGATTTATAGTTTCCTTTTAACTAATATTTTTTAAAACTTTTTATTGTTATCTGTGTTTAATATGTAGGAAATAATATACAGTACAACCTCGATCGGCCATTTCCACGGGAATATTCATTTCATATATGGAAAAATGATGAACGTGATTCAGAATAACGTCCAAAGAAATCGTTAAACCATTAAAACAAGACGATACCTACGTTAAAATGATGGTTTCAGGTACAATGCATAAAGATTTTACTGTATTGTAATCACTTTAAATTAATCCTTTTTATTATGCTATCATGATTTAGCAAAAGGTAGCCAACAATTATAGAATTGCAATTATTCTTGTACTTATTATCAATGAAAATTCAACATCAAACTTTGATTCATGTAAAACCTTTATATGTAAAAAAGATTAAAACTTCCTTTAAAACATTTAGAAATTAGCTTTATTGATACGTAGTTAAATTTATTAAACACTTTTGTAGATGAAACCGCTATAAAAGGGTGTATAGTTGTAAAGTGTTTTATTTTCGTTTCATTTTACTTCAGGTAAAAATGTTATATATTTTTTAAAACCTACATTAGTTTCGTGCAAGTAACTTTTAACTGCACTCACACACAAAACTTTGTATTAGGTTGTTAAAAAAAAATCTAATCTATCCTGTCATAATTTTAATCTTTTACTGTCAAAATTGTGATCATTTAAAAATCCAATTTTAGGAACTATACAGCAAACTTTTCGTAATAAAAATATCCATTTATTAATTTTGTGCACAATTCTAATCTTTATTTTTTTTAAATTAATCATTCAAATTTTCTGACCTTTTTTACTGAAGTATTATCTGCACTTTCCATAATTAATGTGTCGATAATACTTCAGTATATATACAAATCTAATGTAGCTTAAGAAGATACAAAAACAAAGAAGTAAATAAAAAAAGAATCAGCAGCAACTACAACACATTGCGACTCCTCAATTTTTTCGGAACAGCGTCTCAAGTACTGCACAGAATGAAGAAACCTTTCTTCTACGTGAGAACCAACTCCGACAGTTGAATGCGAGAATTGCATGACTTTTCCCTCCGCCGACTGTCGCTGCCAGTTCTTGCCTGCAATTTTTGCTGTAGTGTGAACACTCTAGCAACAACTGTCGGACATTTTCGCGTGAGTTTTCTCGCTCGTCAGAACGCGCCTTTACGTAGTAAAACGTTGGGCCAAAAGTAACCAGAGCTGGTCCATCAAAACTTTTAACATTTTAACACAGAGTAAAATGAATCATGTATTTGGAACATGGAACCTTGATACAAAAATTAGTTTGTCTGCAGAACATTCCGCTGTTATCTTTACAAATACAAAGAGGACACACCATCAAATATGGAGATGGTTCTCACTCGCAGAGTGAAAATGTATAATAAGCTCATTTTGAACAATAGAGAAAAACTATAATTTCGGGTTAAAATTGACTATTTAGGGTTATGTATAACAAAGAAAAGATAAAATAAACATGTGTGATGCCTTTGACTGTCAAATAAATCTTATTTAAAGTTGTGTTAAAAAGTAGTTAAGCCCACACACATCACAACAGTTTAGTGCCAATTCAGTCGTTCCCAACTGAGTCGGTAGGGCGAAATTGTGCCATCTCAGTCGGTAAGGGTTGTAATGAGGTTTGGGTATTCCCATTTGAGTCGGTACGATTTCCGGTTACCAGAATTGGCAATATAGCGCTCATACTTGCCATGAAAACTCTTCTTTAGGAAAACAAATTTAAATACAATGTAGTCATGATAAATGTTCCTGTCGTGATGAAGTTAATGGTTGCTAATTCAATTCAAAAATGATAAAACATGATGAAAAATATAAAAGTTTTTTTTTCATTCCTATTAATATTCAGAAAGTTGCTAAGCACAGTTAAACTTTCTTAATAGGAACACGGTTTATCCTAAATCACGGCTAAAACGAACAATTTGTTTATGAAGTTTGGTTTACTCTTCATTTACACCAAATATCTCACGCATACTACGAAGGCTAAAATACAAATTTCGGCAAAGACGAACAAAATTTCTGACCTATTCACGAAAAAAATTTTCTATTTCATATAATTATTATTATTTTTTTAGAAATTGTTTGTTGTTTTGAGTCATTGTAGAACACTAAGTTCAAATGGCACTATTGTACAAATTGCAAATTTTGTCCCAATTAATGGGCCATAGATTTAAGAAAAATAAAAGTATCAATTAAAGATATACATGAAGTATACCTAAGACAAGACAATCGAAATATAGCTAGCGGATTAGGAATCGCCCAATAGGAAGCCGACTAGCAGGCCAATAGGCACCCGCGTCAAGGAAGTTGGAAATCAAGAATTTCATTTGCAATGCGAGCAGTCGTCGTAGTTTTGGGTGGAAAGGAGTCACAATTCAGTATCATTGTGTTGGATGGATTTTTTCTGGTAGTTACATTAGATTTGTAATCAGTTTGGCTACTAATTTAACCTCTTCAGATGCCAAAACTAAGCACAAACAATTTTGACGCAAGTTTTTGGTTCTCTGATTTAAAAAATGGTTACAAAACAAAACAACTAAAATTTTTTTTTTTTTTTTAATTAATAATTAGTTTAAATAATAATTAATGCCCAATTTCCATGTTTAAGAAGAAGTAAACTATCTGTTGATTAATTTCAAAAACAATTGAGTGTTTTAACCTTTTAAATTGCACAAACAGTGGTTAATAAACAGTATTTTAAAATGTACCTAATTGGGTACACTTAGAATGCCATTTAATAATGCCATAAGCGAAACATTTTAAATATTGGAAGATCGGGGGGGGGGGGGGGTATAACAGAAATCACACATACTAATCGCGTGAATCTTTTTATTTTCCTGAATTTTACGGTTATGTCCGTTCTTTGACTTTGTCTCATAACTTCATAGTGCTGACACCTTATTTTATTAGTTCATCGCTTTTATTATACAGAATAATTCCCCCACAAAAACAACTATAAAAATGTAGCTTGTGTCACCCGGACCATCTGAACGATTCCATTATCATCTCATTCGTGAAAATCGGATGACTAATTCAGGACGACAAAAAAAAAAAAAAAAAATCAGAATTTACTCTCTGCTTGACACTAAATAAGTGCGGTAGAACGCCAACGAGGAATAACTCGTGACTGCAGTGGTGATTCTGACCTACCCCCCTTACCCCCCACCGCTCTGGCGCCAGTTATAAAAACTGCGCCAAGTCAGAACCACCGACTCAAATGGGAAAATACAAAGCTAGCGCTAACTCCCCCACCGACTGAGTTATGACAAAATTCCTGCACCGACTCAGTTGGGAACGACTGCAATGGGACATCACACCCATCACAACCCCACACACATCACCCTAAATAAGTTGTCGCGAAATGAATCCAGTAGCAACGTGCAGAATAGTTCAGCTTTTCTTTTTTTCAGATTCATAATATTTAATGAGTGTGATGTTCTAATCAAATTGATACCCAAATGCAGCGAAAATAAGTCGATTTTATATAATATTGATGGCAGTATAGGGAGCAATAAGCTGAAAGTACGTACCCTTAAGTACCGCTCTAGAGTTCAGTTCGCTCAGGAGTAGTTCGCTGAAAACGCCCAAAAGTTAACTTTATTTTGTCATCTGCTGCGATTGTGATCTTTAGGACCAAATCTTCCACTGAGTTCACAAGAGATCGAATAGCTATGATCTATCATTTGCATCCAGGAGACTACGTATACGTTACATTGTCAAAATGAGCACACATCAAATTGTGTTATAGCATTAAGGTATAATGCCTTTGTTCATTTAAGGAGACTGGTGTGCTTCATCGCCAAAAAAAAAAAAAAAAAAACAATTTTTTAACAGAAGTTAAACTGTTGTTACTTCTAAAAGTTTATAAATGATTTACATTAAACTAAACTTCTCAACAACTTTCTTTAACGTTGTGTTATTATGAAGGTAAATCTGGTTTTCTTCAGCTTGGAATGGTGCAGTTGAAACTGACAAATTTCCGAGAGAATCTCTTTCTCCATTAAGTGTTAAAGAAAACTTCTAACGAGGAGGATTTCATATTGCTTTCACAAAAGAAGAATAAATTATGATGGCTGTTATAATGATAGTTTATCACAAAATGAAAGTGAAATCGTTAAATTTTATACTTTCGTTGTTGGGAAAGTTTTATCGTGCAAGTACGCATTAATAGCACGTGTTAGAAACAAAATTTTTAGAAAATAATTTATTAAAGTACATGATGAAATGTTTCTTGCAAACATTTAAAAACCTAAATACTCGATACAATGCTAAATTTAGAATGTTTTCAAATGTATAAATACGTTTTTGAACATTGTTTCGTTTCTTTTTCTGATATAATAAAAAGTGCTTTTTTAACCTTAGCATTTCCAAAAAAATCATTATGAAAACATTGAACATGGGGTATAAATAGAAAATAGCATATTAATATGTGTCTAATTCTTTCAAATATGTGCCTACTTTTTCATAGCCCAACATCATTAATGCTGTGTATGGTCTTACAAATTTTGCTTTTTATTGTTACATAACTTCTTCAATCGTATAAAATAATTCCAGAAAACTAAACCTGTCCGTATCAAGGGTTTTTTTCTGAAAATTTATTATTGCCACATTTTTGCAAAACATCAATTAGTTTTACTAATGCAAACACATGTCGATGCATACAGTTTATCCCAAAATCCCACATACAACATTATAACAACCTCTGAAAAAATCATCATTGCATCATCTGTTGTGAAACTTGATCAGCAACAATTGAGAGACCCAGAAGTTGCGTGGTTCGAAATTGATCTAAACCACAGATCAAGATTTAACATAGGCTACGCGTATGCAAAGTAGAAACCCGCTGACAGCATAAAAATGAATTTTGCAATTAAAAAAAAAAAAAAAGGGTGGGGAGGAATGTGCATAGGCTCTCACTAACACACAGTGAACTTAAATTACCTCGGTTTATTTAAATGTACAAGAATTGCCATTGTTAAAAACTACGCTAAGGAAAATATATAAATTAAGGTACCTATGTACACGAACCAACGCGTAGGGCATATTTTGTCAGATTTATCAATAGTGTAAAGCTAGGGCTATCAGAGAAAATTTTATGGCAAAATGTCACAATACCAGATGTCAGCAAATTGGAAAATTTTCAAATGCCAGAAAGAATGAAACATCGCCCATAGTAGATTCATGCCAAAGAGGACATTCATGAAGAGCATGCACTCTGATCCAAACTGCTGAATGCGTCACTCTATCTCTAGGGGCTCCAGTCAAAAAAATTTCTGACTACAATCACGTGGCCATTTAGTGAGCTGAACGGACTACCTTTGAGCGAAGTGGTTTTTCAACTATGATGTTTTTAACTAATTTAGTAGAATAGAGGAAATTTACTTTCCCAAGCAAAGTCCACAAATGTGTCATATACAGAACCCCTTCTCCCTCTCTCTTTTTGAATGTAAATTTCCCTATTAACTAATAGCCGGTTTCTATCTTGCCTGCAAAGGAACGCGCAGGATATTGTCAATGAAAGTTATGGCGCTTAGTTCTAATAGGAAACCCTAATGTGCTTTCTGCGCGACCTCTGTAAAAATGGTGGTATCGGCTTTCATTAGCTTATTTAAGCACAGTAAACTGCCGCCGAATTTTGCTGCTCTATTAATTAATTCGGGATGTTAACAAGATCTTGCAACTAATCCGTCGCTAAATAATGCCAATTAAATAGAATAACGGAATACACAATCCACCAGATAATCTGCGTTAAATGATTACACAATGACGAGCACACACATAATGAAGCAAATATACTTTAGCATAATATTGGTAACCACGTTGGAAGTAATTTCTAGAACTTTTTCCCAAAACATAAAGCGACCTTCTGACTCTAGTGGGATCTTGAGGTACTAATCTTCAGCTGGAATCTCCTATGAGATCACTGCAGAGAGTGACAATATATAAAACATTAACCTGATATACTTTGGACAACATGAATTGGATGTATGCTCTTTTAAAAGATGTCATTATTTAACAAAGAAACTTTTTTTACCAAGTTGTTTTTAAACAATGTACGCTTCTAATAAAGAACATGAAGTTTTCCAAATCTGAACAACTGTCTTAATTGCACATAACATCGATATATTTTTTTCTGCTCAATTTTCGTAAAAGTTCTATCAATAATTTTGTTTCATTAATAATTTAGTGGTTTCTTATCGTACACTAGCATGACCGAATGGAACAAGAAATAGAAAATCGTAATACCGCTGAAAAACACTTACTAATGCTACCAAGTATTGGATAGGTACTGGTAACAGAAGAAGAAAAGAAAATGGCTTGAGCGTTGAACTTCTTTGTTGTAACATCTTGAAAGGAGCACCAAAATAACGGAAAATTGCAAACGTTTTAATTCATTCGAATACTTAATTTCTAAGCGTAATGGGAGAAAATAAATAAACGGAACAGCAGATTTAATTCATATCTAGTACACATACTTTACTGCAACGTTCCGATTTGGACTAATGTGGTACTCGCACATATGTTTTGGAAACAAGCGAATATAAGGCTAGAGTTCGTAATTTTCTCACGAAACCTATTTTACTAAGAATTAAACCTATATATCAGACTTCGAACCATCTATTAAAACGACAATTTCCTTTAAAATACATGATTTTTAAGGAACAATGTAGAAGCATTAGGAAACTTATTAACGCGTAGAGCTTAACAAAAATTTATGATAAACGTATGCGCTTGTCTTAATTTAACATTTCAAAGAATCGCTCCAAAACACCCTATCCTTGCTTCCTCTATCGCCATGACAAACTTTAAGCGTAAAATATATTCAAATTCAAACTCAAATTCATTATAAGACTCATTCTATGCATTAATATTCAGTCCATCAAGTCCGTAAAGTTTAACAATTTGCATGCAGAATTTATTGACGTTATTGCAGTTTTGAGATCAATAAATATTTCTTAGTTCTATTTGAAAGTGCATTTTAAAATTTAAACCATGTCGTGTGGAGTTAATCAGTTGCGGTGTTGTTTTCGGTTGTGCTTTCGACTGATACAAATCCAATGTTTAGAGGATTTTTCATATTTGTATGTTCTTAATAGTGAACAAAATTTAAGCTTCTTTAATGATTTTACTTCATATTTTTACAAATATCAACATTACCTTAAATATACTTTAAATATTAAGTAGTCAGGCATCTGACGTTAGGACATTGCTTATACAAATGAAAATGTATTTACAAAGATATCGACTTTTGCAAGGAATAGCAATTTTCATTACAATATATAATTTCGAAACTCATACTTGAATTTTCGAAAAATAAATTTTACGTCGCGTTTATAAGTGTATATGTCTTTGATGAGAGCTAGATATGTCCTGCTATATAATCACTTTTAAAATAAAAACTATATGTGATCTCTCTGCAGCGTATTTACTTAGTAACGAAATTTTGTTGTCCCTCAGTTTCAATAAAGATGAACAATATGTTTGTTTTCCTGAGCCGACATGAGAAAGAACTCCTGATAGCAAAGTCTATTTTTACAGAACATATATATAATACATACGTTTTGTTTCTGAAAATCGTTTCTTTGGACACAATTTTACTTTTAGGCGATTGAGAGAAAAATAACAAAAGTTAAATTTTATTGCAGGATTGTTTAGTTACTATAAAACTAAAATACTCTATATTCCTTAAAAAATAAGTTTAAATTTTGGTTAAAAGTCATTTTGTAACTGGATTTTCATCTGTTACTGAAATATATCTCCTTAAAACCAAATCATATGAACATGTTCGTTGCCCATCCCGTTTTTTATTCAGTTTATATAATTACTCATTCAAATCAAAGTTTTTTCCCTAAATTTCAAAATAAAATTTATAGTCTGATAAGTTATTCATTAACAAATCCAAAAACCTCGATTAAACTTAGCAAACAAATGATTTTTTATCCCAACTAATAACGAAATTCCCTTTACAAAAAAAAATTTTTGTTTCTGAAAATTTGATCATAAAATAACAAAATAACTTTTATCTCCCCTTAAAATTTCCTACAGCATATTTCACGCATTTAAGAATAAGTAGAACCATGAGCAATAAATATTGAATAAATTCTGCAAAATATATGTAACATCAGTTAGAGTTGTTTTTAAGATTAATTAAATAAATTTATATAAATTTACAGCTACAAAGTTTAGAATTATTATTACGTCTTGGTAAACTCGAGCGCTAACATTTTTTACATCTTTTCGATTTCTAAACAAACTTAGAAATGGGTTACAAAATCATAATAGAGCAACATATTTCAATATTCTTAAATAAACTTTACTTCTTTTTTCACGTTCACTTTATTTTGTTGACAGAAGATAGAAATTGCATCTTCTATTGATCGCTGAAATGCCGTAGAAATACTTTTCGGACTAGATATCACGCTCTGCAAAATTCTTCCCCTTTCATGTTTGGGAAAATTTTCATTTCTACAGTAACGAATATTTTAGTTATTTTAATTTTAAAAGGGATACTTACTTTTTCTTTCTTTAAGGGAAGCGTATTTTTATTCCTTGTATATGCGTGGAATTGTTTTATTAAAATACTGAAGAAACTTTTGGAATATTACTTTGATAAAATCTTGAAAAGCACATAACTGCTTTATTTAAAATACATTCATATACATATTATATACAACATATACACGCAGCGTAACTCCTGCGAAGAAGAAGGGAAGAAAACGTAAAGACCAACGATAAGTAAAAGTAGTAGTATTTAAAATATTGAAAGTAATTATTTTAAATATTAAGAACTGCAGACGATAATTAATAAACAGAATATTAAATAAACATGAAAAAAATAAAGATAAGTGAAATATATAACACGACCATTTGGTATTCTCCATTTTATAGTGTTTTTCTACTGTTTTATCAAGTTGTTTTGTTAATCTCTTTTATCCAATCAGCGTGAGCCATACTTTTTTCTTCTTACGCAAATACAAACAACTAATAATAATAATAATAATAATAATTATTATTATTATTACAAATTATGCTAAAAATTTGGGATTAAAACAAATTTTCCTTCAGTTTTTAAAAATTAAAGAAATGAATATTAGACTTTACGGGGCTAATAAGATCTCATATAATCTCGACTGGAACCAGCCTACTTTTATCTACAGCATGAAAAAAATGTACTTGAATACTGAGCAAGAAAGACACTTTTACACTTTTATTGCCCTTTTAAGGAAGTATTTTTAATGTTTCAAAAATTTCAAATTGTACAAAAAAATAAGTGTTTTTACGGGATCACACGACCTTTACGCTTTGAAGATTTTCGACTTCTGAAGAAAAATATATTGTTTTGGAAGCAATTTTTCCCTTTAAAATAAACTACTTCGAAAAAATTCTGATAATTTTCAGATTCATGATAGAAATCATAAAACTTAAGCATTAAAACAACGTGATAATTTAACTTTAAAGTTAAATATATAGTAAGATTTTTTTCCCTCCATAATCTCACAATTATGCCTTGAAAAGAGGCTCATTGTCAACTCGAAATATGTGTCTGAAATTTATGTTACTATTTTGGGCTTATAACGTTGATTTTCATTTTAATATAAACTTTCTCAGGAAAAAGTATTTTTAACTAGGGACAAAAATCGTAATACTGTTATTTATTGCTAGCAATATATCTAAATGCATCATGCAGAAAGCCATTTAAAATACTAGGCATTGTCTTGAAGCCCGAGATTTGTCACCAAGATTGAACTCGTCGGTGAACCTAATCAATTCAACAAGCTTTGCGGGGCGGAATGATCTTGAAAGGATGATCAAGAGAATCAGGTTCAGGGAAAATCGCATGGATCTTCCAGATTTATTTTTCGCTTTAAATGCCTCAGAAGCAATATATTTTATCCGACGCTTCGCATTTATGTTTTTTTTTCTTTTTTTTTTACAATTGTGCCATATTTGTTTATTATACTTTTTGGTCCCTTATCAGTTGTGAAGTGTTTTCGTTTGTAACAAAGTGACTACATTAATATTAAATTGTTTCAAAATACAGTATTATTGTTTCCACATATACGCCAGCAAAGGAGAAAGACCAAAAAAAGGGAAAAAAAGGTTTGTAACAAAGTGACTATTTTAATATTAAATAGTTTTTAAATACAGTATTCTTTTCTCCATATATACGTCATCAAAGGAGAAAGACCAAAAAAAGAAATAAAAAGACGTTTGTAACAAAGCGACTATTTTAATATTAAATTGTTCCAAAACACTGTATTATTTTTCCACATATACCCCAGCAGAGGAGAAATACCAAAAAAAAAGACGTTGAAGTGATAGCAACCGTATAAATGAAAATCTGCTTATTTTTGTTGAAAGTAAGTTTAAAGTTAAATACGAAAGAATATTCATTAAATGTAATAAACTAATTTGAAAGTCAAAAATATCTATAGCAAAGTTCCCAAGTTAATATTAAGTTGTCTCTAAATACAGTTATCTCTTATATATACGTCGGCGAAAGGGTGGGACCATGAAAGACGTTTCTGTGAGAGAAACTTATAATTGCAAATCAATTTTAATTTTAATGACATTAAATTTAAACGTAAGTACGAAGAAATAGCTAATCATTGATGAATTAATTTAAAGAGTTAAAAATGTTATCAGAAATAAAGTAATCGACTTACATATTTCAGTTGTAACCTCGTTTTTTTTAACCCCGATTTAACGATTGTCTGTGGACTATTAACTAATACCGTTTAATCAAGGATAATGTTTAATTTCAGAAATAAACCATTTATCAGATCCAAACTGGGTCTTTTAAAGTCGCTTCCTAATTTCAGGAAACAGTTAAGTAGAGTACCGTCAAATCCACTTTAAAAATAAATGTTGTTTTGTTCTAAACAGTTTTTAAAATAAATTTTTCAATATTATTGCAATATTAATGTCACTGTTATCTCCATTTGCTCGGCATAGATTACTTTAAAAAGCAGAAAATGGAGGGATACAGCACATTTTGCACAGTTCCACCAAGGAATTTTGACATTTGGACGTTTCTGTGCATGGCAGAAAAGTACGAATCCATTCGAGTTTTAGGGAAGTTCGCAGGTACGTTTATTTAGTACGCGAATCAGAATGTTTGCGTCTCTGTTTGTTGAAGGCAGCTAAATTTATAAACTGGTATATAGCATCTGTTCGGAAGAACTCATAAATGCTAAACGAACTAAAGCGAAAACAAAAACTGCGCGTTCCTTATATCAGCAGTTCTTCCCTTGAACATGAATGAATTCTTCTTGACACTCTGCCAGGCAGATCGCTTTGATTGATGGCAGAACTGTAAATCTTACCGACACTTCACTGAGAGATATCTTTAAATCAGTCTGTCTGACGCATAAATGAAAAATACATTGCATTAAATTTTCTCTCATATTTGTTAGAAATTTAGGTAAAACTGATATTCATAAAAGAAGTGACGAATAAGCGTACTATTACTGTCGAGTTGTGGGTTCTCCATTAAGAATGCTCGACTTTGGTAGTTATTCACTAGAATCGTGTATTGCTTTTTTAATTCTAAACACATCCTATATGTATTGTTATGACTTTGCAGACGGTCTTTGAACATTGGCGAACTGATGTCGAAACTCTCCACCCCCAAATATTGTACCAGGTGGGTGTTCCCCCCCCCCCTTTCAAAATTAACGCGACCATAATTTTGATTTTCATGAAAGGTGTTTAATTAAATTCTCAAATTCTCTTCTTGTCAATTTCTTAGCTTTTTTTAGAAAGTTAAGTAGAAAAAAAAAATTTTGTTGCAGCTTGAGAGCTGTTTTAGATTAACTGGCTATACATACAGTGTAGCTCTAAAATGAAAACACCTGACCTTAAGAGAGTTATTTTTTTGTTAGGGATTGTTTGCACACAGAGCAAACAGCTTCGTTGTACGGTACTGGCTAGGCAAACCTGTTATCCTCACCCCCTCCCCCACTTTAACAAATGGAATCGTTCAATCCTTCTCACATTAAGAATCTTACCTGAACCAAATAGCACTATACATTTGTTTGTTAAGTTACCCAGTTTTTTCAGTAATCTTTGATGGACAAGTGTTCGCTTACGAAAGCCGCAGCTATTACTCCCGGACGATTTTACTCCCCAGGGGGTAGAAGAGTGGAGGGATTTGATACTCTAAAACGAGAACCTTCCGTAGTTATATTTTAGACACGCATTTTTTTGTCCTTTTTTTGATGTTGATACATTTTATTTTCAATTTGAATCTTATGCGCAAAAAGAAGGTAGAAACAACGCACCTAGAATATTGTTCCGATTCATGAAAAGTATACTCCCCCCCCCCCTCATTGTTTTTTCTCCTTACCCCTATTTCGATGAAACCGAAGAAGAGCTGACGTATTCGTAAAGGTGGGTGGTTTCAGTGAACAAATACAACCCTTATTCGTCGAAATGAAACTCAATTTCGAACTGTTATTTTCTATATGAATCTGGAATTCCTTTTTTAAATGGATGGGGGAGAAAAACGTTCTGGTAATGTTGTATTTGCCTTTGTAATTACTCCGATCGTATCCATTCCTTGATGTAGGAAAACATATTTTTCAGCAGTTATCTTTGCTCCATGAAGTATAAAGTATGTATATATGTGTGTGACTCTGGAATAACCAAGATCTCGATCTCCCTGAAATTTGATAATTTGCAACTAAGTTAGTTTGGAAAAGTTGCTACTCTTGAAGTATAAAACATAATAGAACATTGCATTCCGTCACGTGCTAAAATTGAAGTAAAAGCATTTTCGGTTTAACCTTTTACGTCTACTTTCTTGTAAAAGGAAAAAAGAAAAAAAAAAGTAAAATAAAATATGAAAGGCTTAATGTATCGTAAAAATATCGTTACAAATAAAGACATGTCAAAAATAAGTGAAGTAATGAAATAAATATTGAAAATTAAAATAGTTGAAAGTTGGATTTTGAGATGGGGAAAATGTGTGTCTGTCCGTCTGTCTGCCCCACCCCCTCAATAACTTTTGAAAAATTGTCTAACTCGATTTTTTTTTTCTGCATTCGGAAAATCTCGGCGAACACATCTCATTTCCATATTTTATATTTTGATTGGGACATCTTTCATTCTATTTTGAACAGCTCAAAAAACCTTAACACTAGCGGTATTTGGGAAATATGAAACAAATTTTAAAAGCCCAAGACATAAAATCAAAGTTTTTTTGAACAAGCTGATTTGAAGGACCTCTCAACGTAAAATATTTTTTGATTTGAACACATTTTGTTCAATTTTGAACAGTTCAAAGAAATGTAGCATTAGCGCCTTACGGAAAAATTTGAGTCCTAGATAAATCCTGATGCAAAAGACGGATCTGGCTTGCAACAAACTTTATCGGAAGGACCTTATAGTCTAGAACAGGGGTCTCCAAACTACGGCCCGCGGGCCACATCCGGCCCGCGGACAGATTTTGTCCGGCCCGCGGAGAGCTAGCTAATGGCATCTGGCAAAAAAGTAATCATATTTTACACCACTAGTGGACTGATTCAACTTTTTACCACCGGCAACAATTAATGATAATATGGTTTTGGCCCTTGGAATTTACTGGAGTAATCAATATGGCCCTAAGGCTGGAAAGTTTGGAGACCCCTGGTCTAGAACATGTGTAGATACGAAGTTCAAACGGAACTAAACGAGGCTATTTTCCTATGATTTTTTTATTTGGATTTTTAAGGATATTTCTGAATGAGTGAATAAATAAATTAGTGAATAAATGAATGAATAACTGAATGAATAAATGAATGAATAATTACACAAATGAGGAAATCAAAAAATGAATTAATGAATGAATAAATGAGCGAGTGAATGAATATGTTAACCGTTGGGAAAAGGATTTATTTGAAGTCATTGAGAACTAAAGCTGAATGAGCGAGAGAGAGAGATACAGTTGGATTATAAACTTGAAGTTGGGTGCATACTGGAAAGTAGACTCGTATAGTTCTTGACGGAACTTCTTGTTTTTTCTTTCCAATTTTATAGCTTTCTAATTGATTTTACTTGAAGTAAAAAAAAAAAACTCTTTTTTCCTCACCAGAAAGACTTTCTTAATCATCACAGACATTACTTTTTAATCGCCCTGAAATATCATAGAATTCTACAGCTCGTGTAGCTTTCTATTGTATTTAAATTTATTATTATTGATTTGCATTTCAATTTGTAATACCATAAGCTCAAAAAATAGATTTATGGTTTTATTGATTTATTTTCTATTAATTAATTAATTAATGTATTTAATTATTTATTTATAATTAGCACGATCTACATTGAAGATAAATATTGAATTTGGTTTTACAATGTACAAATAACTTTTTTATTTTGTATCGGTTAACGATTAATGGGCTTACTATACATTTTCACAATATAATGAGTAAAGGTTGCTGCAGTTTTATGTGTGAAATTTTATTAACTAATAGAAGTTTCGATCTTATTACTTTACTTTAATTCGTTAGCATATTATAAAAAATTAACTTTTTAGAATTTTAGATGGTATAAATTAAATCACACTACTTTTTTCTGATCCCCATCGCAGTGAAGAAAGACAGTTTCATTTATTTTTCAATGCACTTACATGCATACCTCTAAAGAAAAATCATAATTTTGAATGATAGGGTAGAATGGGGTAAAATGGGTCACTTGATAAAAAAACTCCAAATAATAGAACTTGAAATTGATATTTTTAAACCAATATTTTTTATGTTATATTTCAATGTGTTGGCAACATTTTTCATTCTAAAAAAATTTAGGTTCTTAAATATGGAAACACAAAAAAAATATTTTTGTAATTTTTGGATGATAGTCTGCTAAACACATGGTTTACCAACTTCTGAAAATCTCTATATTTTATCAAATAACAACTCAAATTTAAAGGATTTCCTCACAAAGAAACTTTGGAGAACAATTACAGATGAGCATTTAAGAAAAAAAATAAATATTGAATTTTTTACACCAGTTTTTCTTGGATGGGGTAAAATGGGTCATGGTTAGGCTTAGCTAGTTCTATTCTATTATTGTTTTAAAATTTACTCTGTTGCACCTCCCTGCAGAAAATACCTAAATTGAAACAATGTATGTTGTTTATTTTATTGAAATTACATTAAAAAAAATTTTTTTGAATGTTTTTCCTAAAAAAGATCGTGTTGATGTGGTAGAGAGAAGTGATGTTGTTGAAGTGTTATGTGAACCAATATATAACAATCTAGAACAATATTATTTTAACATTTCAATGTAATTATAATTCAAAATGTTGCTAAATTTGTTACTTACTTTTTCTTCAATTTCAAAGCAATAAATAACTGTTTTCATCATTATTTTGCATTTTGACCCATTTTACCCCACGATGGAGTAAATCAGGTCACAACTTTATAAGCTCAGTTAAACTATTTCATAATTAAAAAATAAATATTAAAATGACATAAAATTGATCTAAAGGAGATTAAAGTTAAGGTGCAATCAAAAAGAAATGAGAGATGTTTCTGGTTTTGTTGCTATGAAACTTTAAATATGAAAATAGCTAAAATTGACCCATTTTACCCCACCTGACCCTAACTATTTTTAACGCTAAAAATATTCTCCATTTCGCTAGGATATTTTCCCCCTCAAAACATAGAGTTTTAGTATATTCTACAATAAGTCATATAGCAAGATATTTTAAAACACGGCACACGGCATTTGAAGTGTTATTTCAACACACGACCATACTAAACCGCTTTAGATATAATTTTTCCTTGATATTTTTGTTAAATTATTTGCAAAGGTATAGGGTTACTTTGAAATTAATCTACTGCATAAAGGGCTCCAACCGTTTCGAAATGAAGTCTACATCCTTTTGCGCATCCATTTTATGACCATATTATGTTAGAAAAAAACTCTCATTTCAAAATATCCTATTTATTTCCTTTTGTGACTCAACAGAGAGCTCACGAAACATAAAATGGTTAAGTAAAGGCATGCCGTTTTATTGTATGATTTCTGAAACTTTTATGGATAGACCTGAACTTTCAGAAATACGAATCGGTTATCTATGGCTTTATGTATACTCGTACATAATAAAAATATCGTATCAGAATAAATTCAAATATTTCGGAACACCTTTTATAAATTCTTTAAAAGGTTTCTCCCCATAAACTTCCAAAGAATTTATTTAAAAAATATCCAAGAAACGTCGCGTATTGGATTTAGTTCAAGCTGCTTGTCAGCATAGTTTATGTAGAAAAGTACACTTCCGGTACCCAGTTTATAGAGAAAGGACTACCTAAACAACCCGAGGGATAATATTTAATTTAGTTTGCCGAAAAATCGCCGCAACAGTATTAGTGATACGAAGTGAAAATAAAAAATATAAAATTTGTAGGACAATTTCTACAAACAGGTTTAACGTTAGATAATGGGTAGTGGGGCAGTGTTGTCACATGAAGAATTTAAAATGTAAAGCAATTAATTGTTTGCCGCCGATGAATAGAAATCCTTTTATTTTCCTCTCTCCGTTTTAGTTTTTTAACAAATTTTATCAGAATGTTGACATGCTGTATTACGTTACGTATTTTCTCTACGCATTTGGGGCAAATTAAGGAGTTATCTTACACTCGTCTCTTTCTTTCTTCTTAAGAAACTTAGTGTCACCAATAGCATCTTTTGCGCAATACCCACCGTCGAAATTAGGAAAAAGAATTTTTAGAAACTTTGTCAAATAACCACTTAGTCGAAGTCTCTACACGTTTTTGGCAAATAAAGAAAATGTCATACATATTTTTGGGTTCATTTTGTGCTAACAAGTACCATATTTTCGAGCTAGATCATAACTGAAAACGAAAAAAAGTTTGCTTTGGCTCACCGTACTGTACAGTTAATGCAAAAGTCTTACGTATATGATCATATCTACCTACGCAATAGGGTAGGTCATTTTATTTATTTTTTTCTTTACTTGGGGGCACAGAATTAAAAAGGGCCTAAATGGTTCCAACCTTACATGTGTAAAATTTTACTACGTACCGATGATCCGCTAGAAGAAGCTTTGCAAAGAGTGGTGGTTTCTTGGTGAGCAAAAAGCTTACCGCCAAACAGCTTTGAAAAAAATTTCAAGATCTATCCAAACTGGTAGTGAGAGAGGCTCTAGTGGAAGTAGGTGTAATGAAAGGGGAAAACAGGAAATATGCTAGTTTTTCAGGCCAAATAGGTGTCAATACTCTTTGCGAACGAGGTTTTTTTTCGGAAAGGGAGAGGAAGATACTTGCAAACAAGATATAATTTTTTACGGCAGAGTGTTTTGGGTTTTAGCGTGAAGGGGTTCTTCTTTGCGAGTAAAAGTTTAAGGTTTTCTTGGCAGGCAAATTTTTACAACAGGGTTGGATTTTGCGGAGTATAATTTACAATTAGGACCCGCTTTTTTTTGAAATATAAGTTTAACATATCACTCTAACTTCTTTGTTGGAAAATTCTCAGGAAAAAGTGTTTAATCGTTTTCAAGGTACGTTATCGCAGGTACAAATAAGAGAAAAACGAAGTAAGAACTGGTTTCCGCCAAAACACTAACATCTGAGCAATTACCACAATAATGATTTCTGTCATATGGATAGAGAGAACACGACCCGTCACCAGTTTTCTCCTGAATCGGAGCAAAATGTCCATGTCATGCATCACTTGAAGCCGTCTAAAAGTTTACCATCCGTTTATTGTCACAGATGTCAAACAAATACAAGAGTAATATTAATGATCAAGAAAAGAAGATTTCCCCTTGTTCGTATCCTCGGGAGGCCTATTTGCTTTCCTCTTTTAAACTTTGAAACAATATCTCTTCATTTCGCGTGTCGAGATAATGGACTGAAATCACCGACACTTAAACCAAATGTCACTTCCAATAACGCGTGAAAAATCTCTGTTTGAGTATGGAACAGTAAATATAAATCTTTTTACCAAGTAAAATTTAAGTGATTTTACGTTCTTGAAGGTTGCTAGATATTTCGGAATTGATACAAAACAAAAACGTAAAAGCACCATGTTCTACGCACGTCTTGTTCAATGCTATTATGGAAGCTTGCAATATTTCTCTACCAGTCAAACTCCCTAATAACTAAATCAACAGCAGTTAAGTTCAAGCTATTTAATTTTGTTCAGAAAGTCATTATATGAGTGCAAAGAAAAGTCAGCCTAAATCAAGCACAAATTGCCAAAACAGTTTTGTCGGTTGTTTTGACGTTTTGTGCTTCATTCATGTTGAGTTTTCCTTGTACCAATACTTTTGTCGAAAGTATTTTTGATCCGTTTTCATATATGTTTTTATATGGTTTATTTATTAGCAGCTACTTGAAGTCGCAACGTCCCTTATGATGAGACTAATTATACGTATTGTGTCTTAATATCCTAAAAGTTTGTGTCTTCATAGGTACTTGTTCAGTAATTATATATTTGTAAAATTGTATGCATATGCAGACAGTTATATATTTATACACGTAATGATGTACACGTATGCTCAATGGACATCTATTAATCATACGCATGCAAGAAAACAATAATTCTTATAACAATAATTCTTAGCAATAAACAATAATTCTTATTGTCTTAATATTTTCCATCTTGAAAGAAGTCTTGTAAAACTTATTTTTCTGTGGTCAGCGATGGTGTAACTGATTTTTGACTTGCATGAAAAACATTCCTAAAAAGGGAGAAATAAGAGAGTAGTGAAAACTCGCCCAATATTTCTCAGGAAAAAAAATTGAGAGGGGCGGGGAGAGGATAAATAAGTGAAACAAAAAGTGAATCACAGAATTATTTAACATTTCTAAAAGAACGGCATGCATAGATTCAAAAGCAGAAAATAAATGAAATGCATATCGGCGGTCAAAACTTTGTCAAATTTATTAAAATAAATAGAAGAAAACAAAAATTGTTATATTAACTATTCATGCAGTTCCACCTGACTAAGAGAACTTTGGCGTTTGAATATGATAAAAAACCATACCAAATTGGATTAGAGGTCTCTTTTCAAAAACACCATGATGGGATAGAAAACCATTGCAATTCTTTCATATGTAAATTTTCAAAGGCAAGCTTTCGCTAAGTGCAATTCTATTGATTAAAAAAATCACAAAGAGTCAATCTTCGCGGTTGACTAAATAGATAACTCTTTATTTCTTTGAAGTTCCAAGGGATCTTTCAGGAAACCTTGATTAGGTTTTTTTCTGTGTTCTTTTCTGTTAGTGTTCTGAATAATAATGTAAATCACCGATAATACCTTCATTTATATTAGTATCCACTCGAAGTGAAAAACTAATTATTATATAATTAAAGCTATAGTTAAAATTATGCAGTTATTTCTTAGTATTTATACGGATTTAAAACTGACTGAAAATCGATTGGAATAAAAATGATAGTCCTCAAATTTCAGCTGTTCTAAGAATATTATTTACAGGAGGAAAAACATATTATGCAGATAATGTAAAAGTTAATTATTATGTTATTAATGCTGATGATAGAGGAAAACACATCTGGCAAAAGCGTTCTCTAAGATGTTTTTCACCAACACACAACTTTTCGATTGAAAATGGGGCTTCTTGTAACTTCGATATACGAATGATTTTTGTTAAAAATGTTCTTTTTTCACTCTAACGCACGTTTATAATGCATTTTCGTTCCTTTTACACATTCCATTTACTTCTTGCTAATTGAACTTCAAATTTTGGACGATCAGGTTTCCATTAATTAGAAAGTATCATTCTTTATATTTACTGTATATTTACTATGCTTTATAGATATAAAGTAATAAAAAACATATATATATATATATATATACATACCCACACTCATAGTCGTATAAATATATACAGTAACACTTCGTTACATCGCGCCTGGTTATATAGCTCATTTGGATATATCGCGCTTTTTCTATGACTCCTAAAATTTTAAGTTTGAGCTCTCGAAAGTAAAAATATTGCATTTGGAAAAAGCTTACACTAAATACGATTGAATATTTTAACCACGTAACTACAATGCAGTTAGTCCCTTTTCGATCGTTATTATAATACGAGCATTAAGTGGAAAACAAGCGTTAAACGAAAAGCAAATGACTTAAGACTCTTATTTCACCAAAAAGCAATAGAAATACATTCTGAATTTATATTGTAAGAACTGCGCATGAAAATAGCAATTGGTAAGTTAAGTTTTATTTGCAATTTTTATTAAGAATGTTGTCATTATTTAAGATTAAATTAAATTTTTTACGTTGACACTCAATTTACTTTTCATTTTTGATTTCTTTCTGACAGCATCGATTGCATCGCGCATTCCGATATATCGTGCCTTTTTGCTGTCCCCCGACAAGCTCGATATAACGAGGGGCTACTATATATTATTTGCTAGGCGTACATAAACCATATTCTTAATATATATATATATAACAGTCAACGCTCTTTATAACGACCACACATTATAAAGACCATTCCATTATAACGACCAGTGGTAAAAGTCCCAACTTTATTCCTATGAGCTCTATGTAAATTTGCTTTCGGTATAGCGAGCTTTCTGAATCGTCCAATCCAATGGAGCGACCGTACTAGGTGTCGTGTCAGCTCAGAAGTTCGGCTTCCAGAAATGTGAATGTAATTTTTTCCCCTATATTTTCTACTTTAAAATCTGTTTAATATTTTGCACTGATATTTTTTTTTTAAATTCCAATGATAAAAAATAATTTAGTTGGAATGTTAAAAAAAAAAACTAATTTTATTGGAAATACTGAATATGCATGATGCATGTATATTTTTTAACGAGAATTCCACCTCTTATATCGACCAATCGTTATAAAGACCTTTTTCTGTGGGACGCAAATGGTCGTTATATCGAGCTTCCACTGTATATATATACAGTGGACGCTCGAATATATATATATATACTTACATGTAAGTAATCTCCTCGCGAAAGGATTATTAAAGCAGATGAAATATCAATATCTCAAGTAATGCGGAAAGATTAATGATTTCTTCCACGCAGACATCCGGATATTCCATGCATGTTACCGGAAAAATACCCCGATAGATAATCATATATACTTTTAGATCAGCCATTCAGCTTTGTTTATGAAAGAAACACCTTTATCAAATCATGATGTCAGAAGCAAGCTCATCGGGTTTTCAGAAAAATAAATATCATTTTAAAATAGAAATAGCAAAATTAAGAATTATCTATTTATATTATTTCTCCAGCCTGTTTTTCGGTCGGTCCGCGAGATCTTCCTTTTTCCTTTATCAAATTCAATGATTTCCCACACATTTTAAAGCTTATCGTGCCGGCTAATTACGAAAAATAGACCCAAGGTCTAAAAATGTACCTCTTCTCATAAATTTGAGATTTAAATTCATCTAAGAGGTCCTTTAATTAATGCCAAATTAGTGTTGTTTATGCTGGCGCCATCTGTCATCAAGTAAACAAACGAGAAACTCTGATGTTTTTATTGTGTAGCAAATTGGACAGTTTTAGCTTCGTCTGTGCGTTAAACTTATTCAATTTTTAGGCTCAACACATTCATTTATATTATGAATGTGTGGAGCCTAACCAACCAACAGTAACTATATTGTAAGCAATGGAACTGACTGTTTCATTATTGTATTTTAATGCTATGTATACAAAGAATAAAAATAATTATCATTATTATTCTGAATATTTTATTATTTTTAATACCTAAATAATAGGGGGGGGGGGAACGTAACAGGTATTTGTGTTGAAATGTTCAATTGCATGTCTTCTTTTGTGCCAACACCCGTTTACATTTTTGTATTCTTCTTCATAATGTCCTTTCTCTCAAATTTTTAAAAAATGGAATGGCAAACAAAGCGGTTTGATACACAGTGCGGAGTTCCACATAGGTCGACTAGAATTATCTAATAATTCTACCAAAGGGGGAGAGGCATTGTAAATATAATTTAGTGACTGCATTATTTCAAAGTAAAGCTTCACTAATGTGCATAAAGATAAGTACACAGTTCGTACGAAAAGCTACAAAAGCATAACAAATATTATGTTACCTCTCTGCAAATAAATAAATAAGGAAAAGAGCCATTTTGTGATTTTCAATTAACATCTCCGTTAATTGAAGCCTCAGAAGTGGGAGCATTTGAAATAGATTCTTTGGAAAATTTCGAGTCATTTTACACCAAAATTTAGCTCTGAATTCGAATTCTCACGTGATGAGATGCCGTGACACACAGCTCGGATTAGTTTCTCTATCGTTATTAATAAGTCACGTGACAAAATCACATTCGATTATCCAATCATGTATCAAATTCTACACATGAGCAGGTTAAAAACGATCACGAAGTCAACTCGAGGCATACGATAATTAGGCTGATAGATAGGGAAACATACAGATTGATACAAACATACAAACATACAAACATACCTACGTCTGATTACTCAAGGATGTTAATGGGCCCATTCATAAATGATGTCCCATTTTTTCGATACATTTCACCCCCTCCCCCCCCCCTTTGTCACACTTCAACTTACTCGCCCTACCTTCCTTGTCACATGTTAGGATATGTTGCATAAGCATGCACTCTCAGAAATAGAACTCTCATCATAAAATTTCGTCATTTACAACGACTCTTTCCTCGCGCGATCACGTGACTTAAAAAGGTTATTACCCAAATTTCGCCAATTTGACGACAGGTTTAATTGGAGCATTTTTCACGAAGCCATTAAAGTTTCGTGAGATTTCAGCATGCGTTTCTGAGAGTGTGTACTTGCAGTTCAAAGACGAATCTCTACGATATAGAGCCCATTTCCAGTATTATTTTTGAACTTTTAATTATATTTATGCACGTAACAATAATAATAATGATTTTAAGTGCACTCAATTTGTGCAAAATTAAATCAAGGGTTACGACAAAAAGCATAATTAGTATACTATAGTGAAAAGTATGAATTGTTCGAATTCTATGAAAATTACTTGATTTTTTTGTCCTTAAAGTGTAGAAAACCCTTTAAGATTTCCTTTTAAATTTAAACTTTTAACTAGAACTTAATTTAAACCTTAATCAACTTCGATGTTTTCAATACAGAATGAAATCATGGGAATACATAAATAAATAAATAAAAACAAATAAAAATAATTTCTACAAAAAATTGAATCATCTGATTTTAAATGGGTTTATTTTAACCGAAATGTGTGATGTCGCATTTCTTAACACCTCTTTCGTCCCTTGTCACAAGTTGTCACAATTTATCGACCTCCCTCCCTCCGTAGAATCGTGACATCATTTGTGAATGACCCCCAACGTAGATAGACTACATTATAGCTGAAGCTATTTTAAACATTCCACCGTGTCAAAAAAAAAGAAAAGAAATTCTTCTAAGAATCGAAACACTTTTATTATTTTCCTACACAGACTAACACTGAAGAGTAACAACTACTTTGGAGGTACTATCAAGTGTTTCTGCTTAGAAAAAATATTTTCTCAAAAACAATTACTATTCATTGGTGTGGAAAGTTTTAGAAACGGCATTTTTGTTAACCCTAAATTCCATTTTCCTAATGAAGATAGGAAAAGAATTGCCCAAAGAATTCTCTTTCATGGCTGATCGAAAAGATACTCTTTTCTTCTTTTTAAAATTGACACGATCTTATCGGAAATCTTGATTGCCTAGTTTCCTTCAGTAAATAGGTTCCTTTACAGGATTACTTTCAAGCATCGAAAAAGGTTATCGGCAAACAGATTTTTCTTAATGATATTCATTAACTCCATAAGCTAATGATTTAATAATTGCAGGCAAGATCACCGCTTTTTTATCTAACTTATTGCAATACATAGAAGAACGCAGGGTAGTTTTATTTATTTTCACAAATTTTAATCGATCATTAAAAAAATAATTAAATAATTTTCTTCTGATAAAAACTACTGCATAAAGTAATTTTCCTCATTTCCTGATGGAATTTAATATCAGCCCATCCCTACTGCATCATACATCTGTAAAACTCTTAACATGAGACGAACATCTCACAGCTGTTATATATATATAATATATATATATATATATATATAATATATCTATATAATATATAGATATATAATATATATATATATAATATATATATATATAATATATAGATATATAATATATATATATATATATATATATAACAGTAATATTTGAACGTTTTTAATTATATATATATAGTTAAAAACGTTCAATTAAAAATTTTGTCTTCTTCTTAATTGTTTTTGTACATTTAAATATTGCTTAAAAGACTAAACTGATAATACTTTCTAAGAACGAACTTCACAAAAATGTTCTTTCAACTGTGACTTAGAGTTTTTTGAGATGAGATGACGTTTCATATTAAACCTGAACCATCGAATATTTCCTTAACAAAAGTACCTTAGACCGTTTTCAGCTCTCTTCCTAAATCAAAGTTGTCTAGTAAAAAAAAAAGATACTTTGATGCGATTTTTTAAAGGTTTTTTAAAAAAAAATTCCTCGTTATACAAAATATTATACTTGCAAATCTCTATGGTATTTATCATCTTTTAAGATAGTTAAACCGAGCGTGTGATTTATTTTGTGCTGCTTTATTCATATGGATTTTTTCACAATAACTGCTTCCTTTACTTTGGGAACATACAACACCTATTTGTAGTAACTGGGAACGAGATACCATTGCACGATTTTTTTTATGAACAAGAGTATTGCCAATGTTTTTTAACGAAAAAAGCGTGGTACAGTGTGATGAACTTTGATAATATAGAAATATCTGCGCACATAACATAAGACAACCTTTTATCAACCTTTTGAGGACCAAAAACATGCATAAAGAGCCTTGCGACCCTTTTGCTTCTATATATATATATATATATATGTAATATGGAAAAATCCTTTGTATCCTTTGTCAGGCTGTGATATGGAGAAGTCCTTTGTCTCCTTTGTCTGGCTTTTTCCATATTAAACTTGACAACTCAGGGTTGTCTCACTCATAAATTTCTCTAACGCGTTACCATATATGGTCATGCCTAAGCTCAAGTTGGTTTCCCTCATTAATTCCCTCCAGACTATTTTTTCCCCGTAGACTTAGGCCAGCCCCTGTCTACGGCATTAAAGCCAATAATATATTTTATTTTCCATACGGCCCTCCTATTTAAACCACGTGCTATCACGTGGTGTAGGGAATGTTGTCTGCAGTCTAAGAGATTTTCCCCCATATAAATACGACTGCCCGAACGAAAATCGGGGTTCTTGCTTCTTGAAACGTGCTGATGACTTCATGTCCTTCGTTCCAACAATATTAATGTTATGATATTTGTGTGTTAAAGTTTACCAATAAAGAATTGCAACGAAACCCTGTGCCTCGTCTTACATGGGTTTTAGCGGCCACAGCTGTAGAAGATAGAACGGGACAGCCGTTCTTACAAGCCGGTAGGATTTATGTTCCTATCCGGGCTCCTGCAGAAAAAAAAAACAATCGAAGAAAAGCAATACTAAATCTGAAATGTGCCGCGACGTCGTAGCAGCGTGGATCATCTTTCTAGACGGTTCAATGAACCGATGTGCGCTCCTTTTCCGAGTGGGGAGAAGCTCGCCCCCGTTGTGGCTTTTAGAAGCGAAGAGTGTTTGCGTTCTGCGGAGTGATTAAACGAAAGGGTCGTTATCTGTGGTGCTTTAGAATGGAAATTATTTTCATGTGCTGAAGTGAATGTTGATAGAGTAATTTTTAATGTGTTATTCCAAAATGGTATTATTTCGAATTTTCTTCATAAATATCTTATAATTATATGAATATCTTTTTCTCCCGTTGGGTTTTTTTTACATGATATTGCTTTAGAATTTATTATGATATAAATTGATCATGTGCTTTGGAAGAATAAGTTATTTATTTGATGATATATTAATTATCGGTTTAAATTTTTAAAAGGGATCTTGTCAGCACGGTTTTTTTTTTCATTAAGATGTTTGAAATAGTAAATTCATCAATGTGCTGTGTAATTGAAATTATGGTATATTTTTTGCAGTATTATGAATAGTTCTGTATATATTTTAGTTGTTATGCATT
The DNA here is from genome assembly GCA_038502835.1 of Octonoba sinensis. Lineage (NCBI taxonomy): Eukaryota > Metazoa > Arthropoda > Arachnida > Araneae > Uloboridae > Octonoba > Octonoba sinensis. The sequence goes on from CM076604.1 coordinate 73,366,786, forward strand.
TGTTTACGCAGAATATTTTTGTTGTTAAAGTGGGAAGGTAAAAAAGGAAAAATGTCAAAAATTTGTGTGTTATTAGAATTATGTTATTACGTAGTGGTAAAATGAGCAAGACCATTGAAAATGAAAAAAATTCTGACTTAGAGTCTTCCCACAAAGAAAATTCAAACATGGATGGAGATAACTTAAACCGTAAGGATGCGGAAACTCAAGCAGAGGCAACTGCCGATTTAAGCTTAATAAAAATGGATTCAGAATGTCAAACGATTAGTGATAAAATAAAAGAGATAAGTTTGGCAGATGGCTCTTCTACTTCAAAAATTGAAATAAAAGACAAAAATTCGGGTAGCTCACCTGAAATTTTATTATTTGAACCAGAGTTAGGGATAAATTTTTCAGCATGGTTAGCTCACTTTAACCAGCAAACGGCTCAAAACAATTTAAATGATAATTGGAAATTAAAAAATTTTCAGAAGTTTATTCGCGGGTCAGCCTTAAAGCTCTACATCAATCAATGCCTTTGCTGTAATTCCTTTCATGAAATCATTCAAATTTTTGAAGAACATTACTTTACTCCAGCAAGTAGTTTTCTTGATTTTCAAAATTTAAGATTTTCTGGAAATCCGAAAGAGTTATACTCCTATTTTACGGAAAAAGTAGAAATGGGAAGAAAAATAAAACTTAGTAATCAACATATCCTTGAGGGGCTTTCAGTGGGGCTACCTGCCCAAGTTAGGGCATTTTTGGTAATAAAAGAGCCAGAAACTCCCACCGAATGGCTTCAGGTAGTTTCAAAATTAATAAATGAAGTTCCACATGAAACACCCAAGTCCGCTTATAAAGGGGAGCAACAAAATATTTTTAGGGTGAAGCACCCCTTTTATCAAAATTGGATGCCAAAAAATCATGACCAAAGTAATTTTCGTCAACGAAATAACTATTCTCGTCAAGATAGTAACAATGTATACCAACCTAATTTTTACCAACAGAATAAACCTAGGTTTGTAGGTTATAATGAAAGACAAAATGCATTAAAAAGACAGACTGCACATTTTTCGCAGGAGTTACCCCCTAATCCTTGTAAATTTTGCACAACAAGGAATCTCCAACGCATATCATTGGGGACAAACTTGTGTGAATAAGCCAAATACATCGAATGCTGGATTTAAACTACCGCCTCAGCAAAAAGATAATCAATTAAGAGAAGAAAATGAGAGAGTTAACGAAGTATGACAATTAATAATACCCGGGTATATTATTAAAAATGAGGCGAAATTTAAAAATGATTATCAACTATCTAATGACGCGTACACTCAAAATACAAATTCGAATTTAAAGACTATTTATTTAAATGTTGATACCGGTTCAACATTAAATATCATCCCGAGTGCAATTGCAAAAACATTAAATGTTTCGATTAAAGAAAAAATCGCTGTAACAATAAAACAAACGAAGGGAATGCTACAGCTTAACCAAACGTGTATTCTTTACCTTAAGGTCGGCAATATAGTTAAACCGGTGGAATTTTATGTTCTAGACACCGATTTACCTTATGCCATATTAGGTTTAAAGAGTTGCGGGGGATTTCGTTTGGTCATAGATTGTGTAGGACATGTCGTTATGCAGGATCAGAGAAGACTGATCACCTTTTCTGATTCCGAACCGAATGACTTGTCTTTGCATATTTTACCTGAAATCCTAGTTAGGAACTGTGGAAATAAAGTAAAAGAAAATAAAAACGAAAATAATAGTACGGGAAAAATACGCAAGAAAATTGATAAGGAAATTAAAAGAGTGAAAGATCCGAAAGAAAGTAAAACTAAGGAAAGGGTGACGGAATTACATTATAACGAAAATGAAAAGAAAAAGAGTAGCACGGAAAAGAAAACTTGTCAAGAGAAAGATAGAAATGAAAAAATGAGTTGCGAAAAGAATAATCATTTTCGTATTTCGTCCGATGTTTCTGGGACTGGTTGCGGCATTGGAGGCCTACAATGTCGCGATCCTGTCGATGGACATTCGGAATTTGAGGAAAATTCAAAGTTAAAAGAAATATTGCGAAATTACGAGGATATATTTTCCAAAAATAAATATGATGTTGGAACAATTAGAATTGAACCTCAACGGGTAAGGTTAACATCCGACTTACCGGTGTCGTTAAGGGCATATAAAACTTCCCCAAAGCAACAAGAAGAAATTGAAAATCAAATTCAAGAGTTATTAAAGGCTAATATAATAAAAGAAAGCTCATCGCCGTATTCTGCACCTGTTACACTAGTTTTTAAAAGGGACGAAAATAAAAAAAGTCGATTATGTATAGACTACAGAAAATTAAATCAAATTACTAAGTCCGACGCAGAACCATTACCCCTGATAGAAACACTTGTAGATAAATTAGGGAAAAGCAAATATTTTACCAAATTAGACATGGCTTCCGGATATTGGCATATACCAATTCATCCCGACGATACTGAAAAGCTCGCTTTTGTCACTAATAGTGGCTTATATGAGTGGAACAAATTACCCTTCGGGTGGAAAAATTCAGGAAGTATTTTTCAAAGAACTTTGCGTCGAATACTTACAAAACATAAAATAAAATTTGCAGCCAATTACTTTGATGACATAATAGTTTTTTCTGAAACCCTTTCAGAACATTTAGATCATATTCAACAAATGTTTGAGATATGCAGACAGGAAGATTTAAAGTTAAAAGCATCAAAATGTTCTTTCTTACAGACTAAAATTGAATTTTTAGGGTATGAAATTTGTAATGGTATTGTAACGCCCGATAATAGTAATATTGAGGCTATTAAAAAATTACAACCGCCTAAAAATGTTAAATCTCTCCAAAGATTTCTGGGGTCAATAAATGTGTACCATAAATTTATAGATAAATATGCAACTATTAGAAATCCATTAAACCACTTGCTAAAAAAAGATACAACTTGGCAATGGACTGACAAATGCCAAGAAGCATTTCAAGTTTTGAAAAACTCTTTAATTTGTAAACCAATTTTAAAAATATTTGATCCTAAAAAAGAATGTCATATTTGTGTTGATGCAAGTCAAACTGGTGTGGGAGCAATATTAAAACAGCCAGACAGTTCGGGTGCCTTACATCCCATAGCTTTCCATTCCCGCTCATTAAAAGATTACGAGAAGAATTATAGTATTACTGAGTTGGAATGTCTAGCTGTTGTGGATGCTTTAAATAAGTACCACCACTACCTCTTTGGCCAAAAATTCGTCATACATAGCGATCACGCGGCGTTAGTTTGGCTCAAAAATGTAAAAAACTTAAAAGGTCGTTTGTTCCGCTGGTCCTTACAATTAAGTATGTATGACTATGATATTAAATATACGAAAGGCACCACAAACTTCGAGGCTGACATGCTCTCAAGAGATATACCTGTAAATAATGAATGTGTTGAAAAAAATATAGGAAACCACGTTTCGCATCTACTGCAATTGGATGAAATTCAAGAAGCTCAAAAAAATGACAATTTAACTGGTAATTTTGTCGAAATTAATAACGTGTTATGCCTGCGTAAAAAGGGTTTTACTAAAATTGTTGTTCCTTTTTCTTTACGCCGTAAATTACTTGAGACTGTCCATGAAAAGTTTGGACACCCAGGAATTCAAAAAACAATTAATTTACTTACGCCTGTATATTATTGGCAAAATATAACATTAGATATAACTGGATTTAACAAACATTGTCATATTTGTCAGGTAAACAAAAAGCCTCGACAAAAAAGATTTGGCCTTTTACAGTCTATGCCTCCAGTTGATAAACCATTTGATCTCGTTGCAGTAGATAGTGTGGGTGGTTTCAACTACTACAATTCCACGAAAAAATATTTAACATTGTTTATAGATCATCATACTAGATACATGTGGTCTTTTGCATCAAAATCAATCACTACCGAAACTTACGTCAACTTTCTTAAACAAATTTTCAGTGTTCAAATACCTAAAAGTGTATTAAGTGATAGAAATCCATCATTTACTTCATCTCATTTCAAGAAATTTCTAAAGCACCACAAAATTAAACAGCTTTTAACCACAGCTCATAGACCAGAGACAAATGGTAAGGTGGAACGTCTGAACCAAACAATAGTCACTCGCCTAAAGTGCAAAGTGAACGCAGCTTCTGGAAACGTGCCATGGCCTAAATTATTAGAGCAGGTGACTCAAGAATACAACCTAACTCCACACTCAGTTACGAAGTTCCCACCTGCGTATTTAATGTACGGTACAGTGCCTTTTCAAAATCCAGTAAATGAAGACATTTATCCTCCTGTTGAGGAAGCTAGAAAACTGGCAGTGGAAAGAACTAAAGAGTATCATGAAAAAAATAAAATATATTACGATGCCAGATTTGTCGACAAATCTTTTAATGCAGATGACTTTGTGATATATGAAGAATTCAAATATCCGAATTCACGAAAACTTTCGCAACCGTTCAGTGGACCATATAAAATTCTTCGAAAAGTTACGGACGTAACTTATGAAATCAATAAACCAAATGCACACAGCAAAGAAAAATCAGACATAGTACATCTGTCAAGATTGAGGAAATATTACCCACCAACAAATTTCAAACTATCACATGAATAATGTGATATAAGTCATTCACTTTTGAACTGCAACAGAATAATCCAACTGTAATTAAACTGAACTGTAAATACAATTTTGTAAATATCGTTTAGTAAGAGTATAATAATCTGTGATGAAAATGTTCAGTAATTTTTGTAACTGTATAGTATTTCATTCAAAATGTGATATGTTTATATAAAATTTAATACATAAATTTATGTGGGGAAAAAGGCTGCAGATATTTCACTTCTTCAATATTTAAAGTAATAGAACTTTTGGGGAGGGGGGATGTAATATGGAAAAATCCTTTGTATCCTTTGTCAGGCTGTGATATGGAGAAGTCCTTTGTCTCCTTTGTCTGGCTTTTTCCATATTAAACTTGACAACTCAGGGTTGTCTCACTCATAAATTTCTCTAACGCGTTACCATATATGGTCATGCCTAAGCTCAAGTTGGTTTCCCTCATTAATTCCCTCCAGACTATTTTTTCCCCGTAGACTTAGGCCAGCCCCTGTCTACGGCATTAAAGCCAATAATATATTTTATTTTCCATACGGCCCTCCTATTTAAACCACGTGCTATCACGTGGTGTAGGGAATGTTGTCTGCAGTCTAAGAGATTTTCCCCCATATAAATACGACTGCCCGAACGAAAATCGGGGTTCTTGCTTCTTGAAACGTGCTGATGACTTCATGTCCTTCGTTCCAACAATATTAATGTTATGATATTTGTGTGTTAAAGTTTACCAATAAAGAATTGCAACGAAACCCTGTGCCTCGTCTTACATGGGTTTTAGCGGCCACAGCTGTAGAAGATAGAACGGGACAGCCGTTCTTACATATATATATATATATATATATACAACACTGAATTTTGTAGCATTTGATTATAATTTACGTTACTTAGTCTTAAAAAAATAATAGTTTTTACCTTTTCAGTCAGATTACGACCCCTATTATACCAAAGCGTGACACCACCCAGAGGTCGCTTCCCCTCCCCAGGTTGAGAAAAGATGGCATAAGATAGCAAGTACGTATTACACTGTGCAACACGAAAAATGTCCTTTGGATGAAAATGTCTGTTTCTTATGTATTTTTGGCTGAGAATTACGAATCTGTAATTATTTTTTGCCTATCACGTACCATTTTTCCAAAATTCCACATTTTAGCTTTTTACGTGTTTCCTGGGTAAATGTGCATATTTTCGTAATTTATCGACTTAATTTATTATAAATTATATCTTTCTCATTGACAGTGAAATCGTTGCCATTCTAGAGACATTTTTAATGAACTTGGGTTACTTTAGCGACATTTTTTGGCAACAAAAGCTTTTTCCACTTCTCGAAGTTTCGAGTTTTTTACAAGACGACAAAAACATTTTTTAGACTATTTTGCGGAGAAAGAAAAAGTAGTATGCTGCTGTGATGTGAATGTAGTGCTCCAAGCATTAGGACATGAACACAATTCAGCAGAGTGGCGCTGGTTTATAGGTGCTCTTCCATCTGAATATTGCTTTCCTATTCATTCCTATAGCATATTCTGCAAACACAAAGGAAATTTCAAAATTTTGAGTGGCAAAAGCATATTAAATTAGCCACTTGTAAATCTACAATGTGCCTTTTCCCCACAATTGTATATTAAACTTTGTTTATCGAAATATTTGTAAAAGCTCTGGACAGAGAAGGAGTGACTTTATTGCATTTTAGGAAAAAATTAAAAAAAGTAAGTGAGGCAAAACTAAAAGAAAGGATTTTTATTTGCCCACAACTTAAGGAAGTCCTTTCATGATGAAGAGTATGAAAACAAACAGTGAGAAGCCGAAAAATCTGCCTGGATGGTTTTTGAATCAGTGTTCCTTGGGAATGAGAAAGTTGAAAATTGCGAAAATCTTGATGGTGACATGATAAAATGCTTTTGTATTATTAGGTTGCTATATTTCATTAAAACCGCACTTTTTGGACTCTTTCCTCAATGGACTTCTTTCCTCAAAACCTTGGCGTAATTAATCATGAGAATGGGGAAAGGTCTCATCAGGATATCTGTGTTTTAAAAGCGTTTCAGCGGTCGATAGAATGGAAGTATACGAATTGAATATTGCTAATCTGTTACCAGGGCACACCAACAGATGCCCACAAGATGAAACGGCCAAAAAAAATCTTTTTTGTGTTTGTGTTTTCAATAAGTAAGCCGCAGTTACATTCTTCTATAACCAAATTGTATAAATATGAGAAGTAGGTCTCCAGCAAAAACGGTACGTTTTGGATCATTTTGGTTTGGATATTTGAATTATCATCCCCATGGATCATTTTGGTTTGGATATTTGAATTAAGAACCTTTTGTTTATATAGAATCACATAGTTTCATCTAAAGGACAAAAAAAAAAGTTCAAATTTGTTGCACAGTGTTATCGATAAACTGTATGTAACCAAACACATAAAATTAAAAATGAACTGGTTTGCAATATGCACGTGCAAAAAAAATCGAATTTCAATTTGCAAAACGTTTGGATTTTGGAGAATTCCGAAATTCGGAAGTTCAGAATTGAGACTTTATACCGCATACATGTTAAAGCGAAAACTAAAAAATATTTAATCTTGTATCATAATCATTTTGCACAGGGACTTCTGAAACATCATTTCTTAAATCTGCTTACGACTAACAAGCAAACATACCATAAATCTTCCCAAATGAAAGCTCAAACTCGAACAATTATTGTTTGTCAGGGAAATGTTATCCGCTACCAGCAACCAAACAATGGTTTCTGTCAGTTTTTCCTTTAATCTGGGAATAATGCCCGCTACAGTTGTCTTTTGCGATATTTCAGAAGGTTACGCTCATGGCAAAAGATGTCAAATAGAAATAGGAGGTGAAATTAATGACCAAGAAGTCAAAATTCTGTTAGGATTGTCCCTTGAGAGAAGATCTTTTTGCTGTCGTTCAAATTTTGAAGCATGCGTCTTTGTTTGACAAGTTAAAAGCAATGGCGGAAAGTGTTGCGCCACTTAACCTTACCGGCGTCTCTAATTACTTTATTCATTTATTTAGAAGAGATAGTTTTTGCAATATAGATGCTTATGTTGCGAATGATTAATTGATTTTTTACTGATTGTAAATTTATTGTCACTAAGAAATATCGGGTACTTTCTCATTTTCAACGAACGACATTCTGAGGTGCAGTTCAGACTGCTTAACTAAAAACCTAAACAAGATAAAAATATGAAGTCAGTTGATAAGCCAAATTTGAAAAAAAAAAGTCAAAAAAGGTGAGGTGATTTTTTTCTCAGATTTTGGATCACTTCACATTGAGTGATCTATATGCAGTTATTTGCATTTTTGCTTTTATTCTTAATGTCTCTTCAGCACGTTATATAATTCCTTTTTTTTCTAAACAGAAATATTTTGCCGAGAGCAGAAAATCATCAACTATCTTTACTTTCAAAAATAATCTTGACTACAAGAATTTCTTGCAGGCTGTTTCTAAAAGCGGAAAAAATCGATAATAGCTTTTGATTTATTATGATACTCACATCATTTTCCCGTTGCGATTCATTTCTCATTAAAGATTAAGTAATTAGATTACCAGCACATTCAGGATAAGATAACTGATGAGGATTTTTGTGCTCTTTGTATCCATAAATAGCTTTGTATTACCTAGAATAAATGAGCCGTTATAAGCAAAACGTGTCATTATTCACTCCATTAGTAGAGAATGTATATAAAAAAATTGCGTTGGGGTGGTAAAAATTCTTTCATGTTAAGTAAAATATCGTGGTAAGACACTTAACACTGGATTTACCAGGCCATTTTCAACCATTTATGAACTTTCATTTTACACAAAGTATGCCACTAATTATAACAAAACTTTCAGTTGCGTTAACGGGTCCTACTTACCTTGTATTAGGAAAAGCCAATGCAATTGAAAGTTGCACTATAATTCGTAACAAATTATGTAAAATGGAAGCTTCGAAACAGTCAAAATGACTGGTCTAGTAAATCTAGTGTTAATCAAGTCAAATTACACGTGGGAATAAATTTTTGGGGGGAAAATGCATTGTTTTAACCGGTTTTAATTATGTGCATTTTTCATTCTCTGATATCAAGAAACAGCAAATCTCAAAACGCTCTCCATTTTACAAGCAAATATTTTCAGGGGGACACATGAGCCGTTCAATGCACAATTTGATTAACTCCACTAGGGAAATGCTGCTTAGGCCCCTGCACCGTTAAGCGATCGCTAAGAATTAGATATTATTCAGTTCAGCTGTTTCTTGGTAACAAGGGTACCTATATCCCCACAAACTCAATCACTCAGTCCCGCCACCCCCCAGTTCAATAACCCATTGATTTTTCCGGATACCAGAGATCCGCAACTGTGCCAGATATATCTGTTCTCCACCAGACCCCTACCTGTTAGCCGAGATCTTAGGATTGCTATGGGGTCCACTGATTTTACATGCCCACGTATACGTATCCCCAAGTGTACATGGCGGGTCTCCAGCGGGGATCGAACGCGCGACCTTCCAGGTGGAAGTCCAACGCTCTAACCACTAGGCTACCGGCTCTGGCATTCGAAACCTGTAAATTCTATATGCATATTTTTAAGCACCGCACAGCTTGAAAATACGTAGTAAGTTTATCATTTTCATATATATAATTTTCAAAACATTAATTCAAGACTGATCCCCACCAAAAGCCTAGAAAAAAAAACACTTCATGCAAAGATCCCCTCCCACTCTCCCCCCACCTCCTCTCTCCGCGCCAAAAAAAGAAAAAGAATGGTTCTACAGACATACACACGTCTATGTGATTATCCCTCTCGGGTCAGTTTGTATGGTTTTAAAGTATTATTACAAATGATGAAAAACTGAACAATTTACTTGACGAATTCTCGGACGTCACCTGAGTTGAAATTTAATTGATTGTTACACACACACACATATATATATATATACTAATAAGCTCGGAAGTCATACGAAATGATCGCTGTTCTAGATATTATAAATTGTAATTAAAATGATTTGTGCAAAGGTGTCTGCTAATTCAAACTGAATTACCCAGGTCAGGCGGCGAGGACGCCCCTTTGCTTACTAGCCCACAGTACTATATATTTATTTACTGTATAATCAAATTGTTTGTGAAAGTATATATATTTATCATAGAAATAACCCTATTGTAAATTTTACTATACTTTTCAAAACAAAATTTTTAACGAAACTGGGCAAAACCTGATAAGAAAAATATAAAAAGTGCAGACAATAAAGAAATTAATTAAAAAGAAAAAAAAGGATTTAATTAAATTTGCGTATACATTAATTTTTAACGGAGATTGAAAATACAGCGAAGCCTCACTCAATATGATAGAGAAACGTATTAATTATTATTAGTATATTTGTTACAACAATGGCAACACCATTGATTTGTTTGTTCACACGGAAACTGTAATTATATGATTGGAAACGACGGTAACAATGCAAAAATAAAATAAAACGGGTCAAGAAAATCATTGAAAAATTTTAAAAAATAATTTAAAAAAAAACTAATTGAGTCAGAACTTTCATTTTTGCAGCGATGAGTTTCTCGGGTCGTAAACATTAACCGTGACGAATGTGGTCCCGATCGGTAAAACGGCCTAGGATTCTATAGCGAACAGACTGACAGAATAAGCCGCTTATATATAAGATATATATTTACGTTTTGCTATACTAGCGTGCCTGATTCTGTTTAACATTTACGCTGGTTTGCTTTTGTTTTTTCATATCTTATCATGTGTATTATCATATCTTATAATAACTAGTTATAATTCTTTAAGTTTTTTATAGGGTTAATGCAAAATGCGTTCATTCTTTTCCGCGCAAGGAGGGTGTAAAATCCTGAAGACATGAATGTGAAGTACTTTATCAAGATGATAAATGATTTTGAAATCCAAGTACAATTTTTCAGAAGAAGCATTTCAAATTCAAATGAGTTTTTTCCTCTCTATTCATTAATCTTAGAAATTATTTATAACCATTTCGTAGGTAGTAAATATAATCTTATTCGAGAAAGTTTTAGAAAAATACGAGAAACTGAAAATAATATGTGTAGAGTTTCTGCTTGGCAAATCGGAATAGAGTTATCATTTTCTTTCTTTATTTTATTTATTTCTTTATTTATTCATTCGTTTATTAATCATAGGCCGTGTTAACAGCAGATTTTACTTTTCTATTGTGAATTAATTTGAAATTTGCGGGATGGGAGTTTTTGGAAAGATAAATATAAAACATTTAATTAGTACTTCGAAGCTTTCTCTCCTTTTTTTTCTTTGTGTATTTATTTTGGTTAGCTGCTTGATTATTTTATTTATTCATCATTCTTTTAGTGAAGTATTTATTGATGTAAAGTAAAAAATGTTAAATGAAAAATATCGCAAAACTTTTACTTTCAAAGTAAAAAACTCTTTTTTCCCTAGAATATAGAATATTTCAACGTTAAATAAATGCGGCTTTCGCTTGTCGGAAACTTAGTTTGATTGTTGTACGAATTATCAAAGAAACGCCAACTACAAACGTAAGCACGAAGTGATTCATACAAAGAAAAAACGCTAAACTTTCACAAAAAAAAAAAATCAATTTCTACTTATTTTAACAAATAAAATTTAAAAAAAAGTTTTAGAAAGTAGAAACAGATTAGACGTTTTGTTCCAAAAAGATGTCCTTTCGCTGGGAATAAACGGAAACCGATTGGAAATGGCGCGGAATTTACTTCAAACGAAGGAAAGTGTTTAAAATGCTTTGAAATATTGGAAGAATTTACAGAAATATCTAATTATAAACTATTTCATTTCAATATCGATATTATTAGAAGCCAGATGTAAGTTAAAGTATCGGAAGAAAACTTTACTGTAACGTTTTCCGATAACACATAAAGTAACATACTTGAAATCAGCAAATTAGAGATAGCATAAACTCCATTTTACAATCTCTACGGGGCAACAAAAATTGTCAAATGTTTCCTAATTGTTAGCAAAATAATTTTTAAGCAGTTTTCAGAATAAACAAGAATTACGGCTAGAACTAAAATAACGTTTTTTTTTTCGTAGTAGAGGTCGATTTTTTTACACATGATCTCACAGGTGTTTGCATTCATATACTTCCTGATGTTCTTTTTCTGTCTTTATTTTGTTATTTTTTTACCCTTCTTCTTTCTATCAATTAAGTAATGTCTCAAACCCAACGAAAACTGACCTCTTTTTTTTTTTTCAGTTTTAGGAAAAAAACATTATTTGAGCCAGCAGGAGATATAAGATTTACTACATATAAATATATATAAATACACACAGTAGAGCCCCGGTTATCCGAAAAGTATGGGATAGTAACGTTTTCGGTTTACCACAGAAGGTACCACAGAAATTTTCAGATAAGCGAGAATTATAGGCAAAGGCCATGTTTATAACCAACTAGCTAGATGAGCCCAAGCACAAGATGATGCCCCGATTGCAAATGTTTTGTTGTTTAACATTTTATCTACTTCATTATGATCTGCAGTAATTCTTTTTGCAGAAATAGTTTGTCTAGGTATTTACACTGAAAATTAAAAGATTTACCTAAATAAAATGCCCGGTCTATAAGTATTTATTTTTTTACTGCTACTAAGGTGCCACAGAGTATTTACCCTGTAAAATTAATTACATACACTTTTCAATCAAAATATTTCGTCAAATAATTTTCTATGTTCTTAACTAACACATTAAAAAAGTCAGTGACTTGATTCTTGAATTTTACTACTTTTCTGGAGCGAAACTCTAAAGGAGCAATCTGAACAAAATGGAAGTTCAAAACACAGCATCGGTTTCAAAGCTATCTATGCTCTTTTCCTCGCTAAAATACTTTTTTTTAGAACCCTTGCTGATATGTATCCTGAAAAAATGGAATTTAAAGACTGTCCCGGCAAAGTACCACCAGAATATTGGTAAAAATGGTTCGCTGGATGGAATTTATAGAGAATGGTACTTAAAAGTACCGTCAGTAGATAAAGGGTTAAAAGGTGGCGCGACAAGGCTGCATTCAAACGAAGAAAAATCGAACATCAAAAGAAAATTACTTCTTATTTTGTTAACCCGAATGTTTTATAAGTAAAATTTTAATGTAGCGAAGTTGTTGCAATAAATTCTATACAAAATATTCATATTTTACGTTTACGTCATTTAGTATTATACATTTTATCATGAACTGACATTTTTTGTTTTGAAAGGAATGGGAAAAAAACTGACCACTTCCCCGTTACGGAAAAAAAAGCACGAACCATTTGCCTTTTCGGTTAAGCCGATTTTCGAATAAACGGGATTCGGATAACCCAAGTTCTATTGTATATGCATATAATTACATATAAATAATTAATAAACAAGACATATAATAAACCAGAATACGAAAAAAGGCTGCCTATCTATATTTACTTCAGTACATTACTAATTTGTTTTTCGCATGCTACTTTCTGTCACAAAAATGTAAAGGAAATAAGTGAAGTTAAAAACACAACTATCTTTAGTGTTTAGCTTGCTCGGAGATTTAAAGTGAATCAATGCTTTAAACTTGCTACATCTTACTCAATTTCAGCCAATATTCCTAAATAATTACAATTTTAAATATACTAGATGTACACATTTAACTACTAAAATGTAACTTTAAGTGCTTCTTCATATTTGTGTGAATTAATAAGGTGCTTCACTTACTGGATCATTGATTAGACTTTGTACCAGTGACTGGCATAGGGTTTCAATCACAAATGCTTTGATTGACATTCTTTGTCATTAAATTTAAATGAATGAAATTTTTGGTGTTTTTTAGGCAAATGAAACACCTCATATATATATATATATATATATATATATATATATATATATATTATATATATATATATATATAGATATAGATATATATATATAAATAAATTTCCCGCCAGGAAAACCTTAAACTCTTGTCCGCAAAAAAAAGAATCCTTTCATGCTAAACCACAAAACGTTCGGCCGTAAAAAGTTATGATATACACTTTGTCTGCCAAGTAGCTTCCTCTCCCGGTCTGAAAAAAAAAACCGTCTTCCACAAAAACTATTGATACCTATTTGAACTGACAAACGAACATCCTCCATGTCTTTGCCTTTCATCACACCTAATTCCACTAGAACCTCCCCACAGCCAACTCTTTACCAGTTTGGATTAATCCTTGAAATTTTTTGCAATGAAAAAATTTTACGTTGGGGGAGTCACTCGCGGGGGGATGCGAATGGCACACCCTTCGTGTATAAGGAATGTGTGCATAATTTCAGCTCTATCCGGGTTTTCATCTTTGCTGTAGTCATGTGAAAGAACGACGAGAACAGCAACAACAACACAAAGAAAAAATGAAAAATAGCGATTTCCTAACTTTTATTACTCCGGCCCCTGATGGTCCCGGAGATTGAATTTTCTTATCGTCGTCAAGGGCCACTCGGAGATTGAGTATACAAAAAAAGTAACCCCAGGAACCTTCGTGAGGCTGAGATACAGGGTGGGGAAAGTCCCAACTTGTTCTGTCGTGTAAACTATCCTTGATTTTCCAACAATCGCACCCCTTTTTAAGAGAAGTGTAAAATGCTGAAACAGTTATGCCAAAGACTGGCAGGTGTCATTGGAGAATGTATAATAAAATAATGCATAAAATAAAACTATTTTAGGCTTATCATTCATAGTAGAATTACTTTGTAGGCAGCATTAAGTTTATGTTAAACAAATATTTTACACATTGGAACTATAACAGTTTTCCAAACTATGGAGCATAAGGTGTTCATTTCTGGTAAAATTAAATATTTGTAGTGTCAGTTAAAGTAGCATCGCGTGAGTATAAAATGTAAATTTATTCAAATAAATATATTGTCAAATGGATAAAATTTAACAAATGTATGGTCCTGAATGTCTTTTATAACCTATATTAAATTTTAAAACAATATAAAATAAGTTATGATGCTATTAAAACCGTAATAAATCATCTAAAGGCATCATTACGGATGCACTCATCCCTTAATATTTATAAAACCTACTGAACAAAGTGTTTCTATACAGAAAAGACTTAATTGAGCTCAGCAATTTTTCTTATATTCATTCGTAAAAGTTGGTCTTCGAAAGTAAAGTAATAATCCTGGAAATCCTTTTAAGACTGAACTCTGATAAGAAAGATCGTTACGAGCTCTAAAAATGACTATTCATTCATATGTAAATTTCAGGAATCCGAAGTTTTTTGTTTCTGAGAATTCCGCCGTCTCTATTAAAGAGCAAAAAATCACTCGAGGAGTTGCACTTAACGCTTGATTAAATTAATAACCCTTTGTTTTCCTTCCGTCTGAGTCGATATGTGTAGGGAGGTATGCTTATTGATTCTCAGCCACTGTAAGAAAGTTCGCCGTCAGCTTTATTTTTGAATATTAGGAAGTTATTTTGTATGACAGTTATTTATAATTATGTTTCTAATTTTCGCAAACGGCTTGATTTTGACCTACAATATTGTGGTGTTTGTATGAAAAATATGTACATAAGTAAATAAATGTATGAGAGTTTTAAGATGCTTCGAGCAGTTCTTGGGCGTTTTTTGGGGCCAATGTAGAAATTAATCGTATTGTGTTGTTTTTGTATAAAAGCGTTGGTGAGTATTTCCTTCCTGCAGGACTGTTGACACGTGCTATAGGTGTCCAGCCTCATATAATTGAGAAATATCCCAACCTTCATTCGAGCCGAAGTAAAACTTCGTACCACATTATTGGACCGTGGTAGCCTAGCAGTTAGAATGTCGAGCGTCGGATCGGAGGATCTCGGGTTCGATACCCGAACCGCTGAAGACCCACCATGTACATTTGGGGATACGTGCACGTAAAATCCGTGGACCCTGAAGTCCCGAGGCAGTTCCGAGTGTACCGGTGGGTGGAGATTTTCCCTTCTCTTCACCCATAGGTCTAAAAAGGAAGGTGATGTATTTGTGGTGGTGCCATCTGGTGTCATCCAAGTACATTATGAGAAAAGTCATACTTCCACCATTGGTGCTTATCTTGAAACGGAAGGTGCTCCTTACTGCCTTAATTCCTAGTCAATTTGATAAAAGGGGAGCTTGGATATCCAAGTGGCAGATGCAACAACAACATTATTTGTTAATAAAAATTTAGGGGAGTATTATTTTTGTGAAAACCTTTAATGCTTCTATGGCTGCTCAACATCATACAATGGGAATTTTTCTTAGTTTTTCTTTCGTCATTCTTCTTTTTGTATGAAAAATTCCATCGACGACTATTCTCTTCCTGAAAAAGTATTAACGATGTTGCAGGGATCAGCTTATCCATACCAACGGCGATGGAGGCATTTTGTCGTCTCTGTCTAAATAGACTGTTGCTATATTTATCAAACTAACAGCAAGGACGTATCTTTTCGACAGCGCAATCAGCAAATCATGGTCAGCTGAGGGAAAGTCCCCTTTAATGACGCAATAAAACGATAACATACACATGTATTTGACTACATTATTAGTAAATATACAATATTTGCTGAAAAAAAATTACGTAACGTTTAGTCAAGAGTGTTTATCATTAATGCTTACTCCGCAAAATTTTCTTTTTATTCTTAAATTACAAAATTCTGCCTCTTCCCTCTCCCCTCTCATTTACTTGATTATTGATCTTTTACTTCCTATTTATTTTTATTCAATATCTTTTTTAAGTTAACTCTTTATTGTTGCATTCATTCATTTTAAATTAATTTTTTTGTTATGTAATTACATATTTATTTTTTTAAATATCTCCTTTGAATAGAGTAATACCAAAAAAAAAGGGACTTTTTATTTCATTTACCAACTTATCATAAAAACGGCAAAAGTATAAAATTTATTATTTTTACTTTTATTGAAATGTAAATTTTCGAAACTTGTTTTAATCCATTATTTCCTCCGGAGGTAATTAATATATGAAAGTGTGTACTTATGAGCTTTATTTCAAAACAAAAAGTTTTCGCGAAAATATAAATGAAGACAAAAGATGCCTTTCGATAATGTCAAAGGTGACTACAAAAGGTAATTAATTTTACTCGGATCATTAGAAATATTATTAGAGACTGCTACTTATCTGCAAGTAATACCAAAAACTCATTGATAACACATCTAGCTTAAGCTTACTGCTCCCTATACTATCATCAATATTATATAAAATTGACTTATTTACGCTGCATTTGGACATCATTTTGATTAGAACATCACACTTATTACATTTTATGAATCTGAAAACAAAAAATTGAACTTTTCTGCGCGTTGCTACTGGGTTCATTTCTCGACGACTTATTTAAGGTGATGAGTGTGGGAAAAACTACTTCTTACACAACTTTAAATAGGTTTTATTTGACAGTCAAATGCATCAGATACTTTTATTTCATCCTTTTTTTTTTCTTGTTATGCATAACCATAAATAGTAAAATTTAACCTGAAATGATGGTTTATTTCTACTGTTCAAAATGAGCTTATTGTACATTTTCACTCTGCGATTGAAAACCTTACTCAATATTTGATGGTCTGTCCTCTTTGTGTTTGTAAAGATAACAGCAGAATGCTTTGCAGACAAACTAATTTTTGTATCACGCTTCCAAATACAAGATTCATTTTACTCTGTGTTAAAATGTTAAAAGTTTTGATGGACCAGTCATGGTTACGTTTGGCCCAACCTTTTACTATGAAAGGACGGTGTAGTGCAGTTCGGCCCCGGAATTTTGACATTTGGACGCTTCTGCGCATGTCAGAAAAGAACGATTCCATTTCAGTTTTAGGAAAGTTCGTTTTGCAGGTGCGTTTATTTATTACGCAAATCAGAATGTTTGCTTCTCTGTTTGCTGAAGGAAACTAAATTTATAAACTGGCAAATAGCATCAGTTCGGAAGAAATCGAGTATGCTAAATGAACTAGAACGGAAAAAACGGTATATTCTTTATACCAGCAGTTCCTCCCTTGAACATGAATGGATTCTTCCAACTAAATCCAGGAACAGTAATGTTCAATACAAAACATTACCAGGGAATTCTTTTTGTTTATCTGGACGAAAGAAATGTGAGTCAAACCACTTTGTACAGAAATCTAATTTCACCAACTGCTATTTTCTAGGTTAAGGTGGTTTGAAAAGAAAAGCTGAAACCAGCATTTTTTTAATCCTTGTCTGATGAAAAGAAAGGGTATATCTTTTATGCACATAATAAGCAGAAAGAAAGTATCAGGTATTACTCTGGATTTTTTTCTGAAGTGGTTAGGAAGCTTGCAATCTATACCACAATCCCAATAAGAGAGAGGCAAATAAATATGATACGCGTAGAAACAGCAAATATATTATTTTGGCATCAAGATTCGGAGAAAAATAAGCATTTAATCGGAAAGCCTTCAACATAATCAATTGCTGACAGTTTTTTTGCTTATATCTAATAATATATTACTTACAAGCGAATCTGCTTGTACTTGAAAAATAGTTTGTGTTATAAATTTGTTTCCCATGCATTTTTTTTTTTTTTTTTTTTTTTTTTGCAAAAGGCAAACGTTAACTGTTTATTATGAGCTTAAATTGCTCAAACGTACGTCAATATCAGAACATTCCGAGTTTTGAGAAAAAGTTAAAGCATCAAATTTATTAAGCATAAGCCTATTTAAAACCAAAGTGAAGAAAAAGATATGCCTGAGGCGGGAGGTTCCATATTTAGCTTTTGATGAAGTTTATAAAAATATTTTAAAAATGACAACATACAAATAATAGAAAGACATTTTAACTGAAAATACAACTGATTTCCATTCTATTCTACAATAATTTAAAGCTTTTATTCTTTATGACCAGCTGGCAACAAGTTTTCACTAGGTATCTTGCGTTACAAGAAATTTCAATAGTAGCTTTAAATAGCAGTTTTCAATTTTTGGTCCACAGATTGGATACATTTTGACAGCAAAAACTTTGTCTTCTTTTTACCACATAAATGGGGAACCTACCACTTTGAAATGACGCTTAGACCAAATGGTTTAAAGTATGAATTTAGGGGAGTGTGAGCAAAATGAAATAGTTAAGGTAAATGACATTTTTCCATATGAACAAGTTGGAAATTTATTTTGGAAGTAACTGCATAAAGAGAGAAATATAAGTTTTTCAATGGAGCTTTGTGTTGAAATATTATTTTTCATTTTAGGCAGTAAATTTAAACGTTAAAATAAAAGTGAAAAATTGAAATACTTTTCTATTGAAATCGTTTTCGATGTGATAATTTGCTCTTTGCATTCGTATGTTGCCTCATGGTAGTCCCAATAACATGTAATGATTCATATGTATGAGTACAGAATGTTAAAATACTTTATTAAACATGAATAACTAAATAAATGAATGCTTGATAAAACGAGCGAAGGAATAAATGAGTTAATGACTGCAAAAAATAAATTATTGATTAAATGAAAGAATGTAAAATCTACTTAATAAGGGAACAAATAAAGGAATATATAATAAATAAACGGCCAATTAGTCATCTGATGACAGATGTAGGTACAAAGTGAAATTAAACGTGTATTTCACTCAGCCCTGCATGCATATGACAAATTATACTAAACATTTGAAATCAAAACATGCCTAACATAACATACATTAACATTGCCCTGGTAGGCCTTAATTAATATTTAAAATGTAGATAATAGGAATTTTATCATTATGTAATAGCAGGCTTTTAACACACACTGTTGTAACGAGAGCCGTAAACTTCGAAAGTAACTTGTGCTATTATAGCTTGATCTTTAGAGCCAAATATTTTTAACTGAAATCCACCACATGTTATGTTACATAGTTAAAATATTATTAAATAGGTGGCCTTGCAAACAGAATAAATATTTTACCATTTCACTTCGCCCCACATTTCCCTATTTCGCCTCTTCCTTGTTTTCTGGTACATAACCTACTTCCTATTTCACATTCGGAGTAAAAAAAAATTAAAAAAACAAAAGGCTATAGAGAATTATTGATTCAAGGAAACTTTTCTGGAATGTCACACACTTATGTGCAAACAACAGCTTACAGCTTTCCAAAGTCAAAAAGTTTTACTTGATTTCAGGAATTCAAATTCACGGTACTATCCCAAGGGAGTTGGATCCCAAGTGATTTGTTGTTGGATCCAAAATTCCCCTTGCATTACAAAAGGCTAGAAAATTATCCTTGAAATCGATGATTTTAGATGTTTTCAACACTTTGATTAAAGGTTGTATTCATTGTTTTCATTGATTGTATGCATTGTTTTCATTGATTGTATTCATTGTTTGTTTCATTGATTGTATTCATTTGTTTTGTTGTATTAAAAAAAATCAAATTTTTAATAAGCTTCAGTTAGTGAAGTAAGACCACAAGTAAAAGAAATTCCCGTTCCTAAAAAAATATAAATATGAGCCACATAAACAAATTACATGGCCAAAGACGAAGCTCTGTATTATTAGTTATTATTATTATTATTATTATTTAATTTATGCATTTGTTTCATTTTCATTTTCATCATTGTTTTTCCCCCCCCCCCCCCCCCATTCCAAACAGTTCTTTATCTCTTCAGAAAGCTTTTTTTTCCCAACAAAGTGGGAATAAGCAAAAATATGTCGAACATTTAATTCATCAGCATAGAAACGCCCCTCAAAGTTGAGATTTCGTTGATGGGATATTGTTTGACCAGTTTATAAATAGCGGAAAACAAACATTAAGATGCAACTTTTATATAGATTTTATTGTGTGACATACTTCTTTTTGCATACTTATTGATAATATGTTGTAGCGAATATAAAACAAATACTTTTGGTGTTAATATTACTGTTTACGCCAAAGAAGCACGATTTATAACGTTCGTATCCATTTTTAATTAATGTATTTCTTTATTCATTTTTCGCTGAACTTCAATGATATTTCAGCAAATTTCACATGTATGTTGAGTTTGGGATTGTACCACTGCTACATGCAGCACAGTATACTGATGACCAAGGGTGATAGATTGTATGATCAGCATTCGGTGTGAAATCTGGTCTTTTAAAAGGGATAAATGTTTCCAAATCTATCCATAAAGGAGCCATGGTGCTCTCCATTTAATTTGGGTAATGTATCCAGCATGGCTTGGATACTTTCATGAGGTTCCAGCAAGGCATTATCAGTTCCTAAATCAGTTTTCACCCATCCAGGACACATGCTCACGACTAAAATTCCTCGCTCTTTTATCGTTGCTGCAATCACTCTCATTGCCATGTTTAGGCCCGCCTAAAAAGACAAACAACATTAGCAACAGACAGAACGTTGGGAAAATGAGTTAAAGCAATAGCAATCGGCAGGAGCGATTGCGAAAATGACTGTTATCTACAACTTAATGCAGTCCAGGTATGCCATTTTGAATTTTCCCAGCGTGTTTCCAATTAGTATATCACATTATATTTTAACAGTTTTTGTCCTTTAGTAAAATAACAGCTAGCTAATGATCATCATCTTCAACGCACCTGAGATTTGAAAACCATATCCAGTAAAACCTGTAAAGTTGACCACCTTGTAAGTTGGCCACCTGTCTAAGTTGATCACTTTTGTCAGGAACGGAATTAGCCCTATAGCATTCAATGAAGGGAAACCTTTGTAACTCTTTAACTCTACCACCTAAGTTGACCACCTGTCTATATTGACCACTTATGAACGCCAAATTTGGGTGGGAGTATTACAAAAAACCCTTTGTAAGTTGATCGCCTAATTATTACTATATTTATTTGTTTATATATTTTTGCAAAGATAAGAAAAGCTTAAAAATCTTCTCTAGGATATTTTTATGCTATAATGGTTAGATCAGTATTTGTCTGTATGGACGAAGCATCAATATGAAGTTTGCCTAACCCTCTTTGTAAGTTAACCATATGGGAAAACTACCATGAGCAGTCTTTAAATAAGTTTCTTCTTCTGAATAAGTTTTATTCTTTAAATAAGTGTCTTCTTTTTTTTTTCTAATTGATCTAGCCATTTTGAAATATTATGTACTTTTAGAAAATCTTTACATTCAAATAAGTAACTTACATAAATAATAACATATTTATCTTTATTGTAACTAATTGCTTTAATTGGAAAGTTGCATAGGATATACTGTAAATCATTCAGATTAAATTTCTCTACTGATATTTTAGATAATTGAAAAAAAAAAAATACATATATATATATATAGGGGTCATTCATAAATGATGTCACTCTTCGAGGGAGCCGGAGGATTCGATAAATTGTGACAGTTTGTGACAAGGGGAGAGAAGAGGGTAACAAGAAGTGTGACATCACACATTTCAATTCTATAAAAAATTTAAAATCAGCAAATTAAATTTATTTTTAACGTTTTTTTTGTTTTCACAATTTAATTTTAAAGTATCTGATTTCATTGTGTATCGATAACACCGATGCCGATTAAAGTCTAAATTCACTTCTAGTTAAGAGGTTAAAAGGAAATCTCCTTTAGGCATTTACACTTTTAAGATAAAATAGAGCGTTTTTTTTTTTTTTTTTTTTTTTTTTTTTTTCAGAATTTAAGCAATTAATATTTTTTACTATTATATACTACTTATCTTTTTAGTTGTAAATTTTAATCTCATTTTATACAAATTACGAACACAGCATATAATCATTATTATTGTTATGCTCTCAAATGTCATTAAAAGTTTTAAAATAAAATGAGAAATGTGATCTATAACGTACTGTTTTTTTTTCTGACCTGCAACACAGCAAGTACATAAACTTATGTAATATAAAGTGACATATGACAAAGGGGACAGGGGTGTCAAATATATTGAAAAAAAGCACCATACCATTTATGAACGGTCCCATAGCTAATTACTATTTGAAAGTAACGTTAACACATGAAGCTGTATTTTAATTAGATACAAATGAATAAATGCATAGTGCATGAAAAAAAATCTCCATCCTCTATAAGTTGACCACCTGTCTAAGTTGACCAGTAAAGTGCTGCACCGCAAGTGGTCAAATTACACAGGTTTCACTGTATGCAGCAGTATTCAAGTTGAATTTGAGCAGTGATTGATTATGAAACCTTTTATTATCATCAAGTCGAGCACAGCAAAGGAAACTGGGTCAGACCCTTCTTCAAAGTTTTTCGTCACTTTATACCACTTACTGAGTACATATTTTTGTTCTTAAGGAGAAAATATATCATATAATATACATCAATTAGGAACCATAAAATAGTTGAATAATGATGAAAATGATTTATCATTTCGTTTATAAATGTATCAACCTACAAATTCAAACGAAAAGGACAGATGAAACTTCATGCGACGTAACACCTAACGAACTAACACTTATCGCAACGAATACATGGATCCAATCGTTGAGCCAGATATTTACGGGACAAAACTTAACTGAAATTTACTCTACAAATTAAATTTGACTCTACAAAACTACCGGTGAAATACTTTTTAAACGCTTTTAAACAGTGGGAATACTATGAAAAAATTCCTTTTTATTGATTCTGTAATAATGATTTTTTTTTCAAGTGTGGCGAAAAATGCCCCTTTTCTGATATTAAAAGTAAATTTATATGGACTTTTTTTGTTGTTGTTGTTAGGCTAATATTTTAAATCAACTCCGCAAAATTAAAAACGAAATCATGGATGAAACATTTTAATACTTGGTTTTCTTCTTAATAGATGGCGGCAGTGACTACACAAAAGAAAGCTCGAATTTGCCTCTGTATTTTGTTTTCTCCTTTAAAACTAAAACCAAATCTGCTGATTAAAATGTAGACATATTAATCATGACATTCGATTGTAAGTTTGTTTTCATCCAAAATATCAGTTTAATTCATTGGTAAATTGGTTTCATGAAATCTCAAACCACATGTCTGATATTTCATTGCATATTTGCGCGGCTAATTACAATAACTCTATTTTATCACGAACTTTGTTTTTTATTTTAAATGAAATGAGCTTATCGAGACACCTTTTACAAATTGAAAAAAAAAAAAAAAGGTAATGGTTTAAAGTTTATTTTATTTTGAGTTTTACGCTGTTTGCTTTTGCTCAGCTCAAATATTTCATCAGCATTCTATTAGGTCTTTAAAAAGTAAAAAAACTGCTGTAAAAATTGAAAAATAAATTAATTCCTTAAACAACATCGATACGACTTTTAAACATTGTTTTTGAAGTCGGCGCAAAATCATCATATTATCATTATGCCGTGTGTTACTTTACATTGAAACTGTTGCAAACTCTGGGCCATTTATAGTTGTAATTGATTCATGATTACGATTACAAAAGATTTAATCTATCATAATTTTGAACCGACATCAAAAAGTATGTTTAAAAGTCGTATCGATGTTGGTTAAAGGAATAATTTACTTTTCACTTTTTAGCGCAAATTTTTATCTGAAGTCGGTTCTATTTTTTTTTTTTTTTTTCAAAATATTTTTATTTTATTTATACATTTAGTATACTTTTTAGTGTAAATACCTTTTTCAGAAACTACTCTATTAAAAAAAAAATAATAATAAGCATATCCAACGGCACAACCACTTTGAGTGACTGTCGCTGAAAAATAATCATTTGTATGATAAATTGCGCTTTGAAATTAATTTTAAAAAGTCCAGTGACTTCAAATGCATTCAGTCTTCAAATAGACTGAATGAATTAAATTTTTGTTTCAGAGAAGCCTTCACTCAAACTCTTACTATAATAACTTTTAATATTACTGCTTAATGATAACAAACTCTTTTTAACAATGAGTTTTGTATTTATTTATTAATAATTTACTCAACTAAGAAATATCAAAAATAGCCTTTCCAATATTAAAAGAAAATATATGTATTTTTCATTCATAACGTTTTTTCTTAAGAACAATTGTAGTCAAATCGTTGTACATACAGTAACCCCTCGTTATATCGCGCCTCGTTCTATCGCTCATTCGGATATATCGCGCTTTTCTATGTTTCCCAAAGTTTGAGGTCTCCAAAGTAAAAAGATTGCATTTGGATAAAGCCTGCACTAAAAACAACGGCAAATGAATTAGGTCTCTTATTTCATCAAAAAGCAATAGAAGTACATTCTGAATTTATATTGTAAGAACTGTGCATGAAAATAGCAATTGTTAAGTTTAGTTTTATTTGCAATTTTTATTAAGAATGTTATATAAGATTAAATTAAACGTTTTTACGTTGACACTCTATTTACTTGTACTTTTTGAGTTATTTCTGACGGTATCGGTTATATCGCGCATTCAGATATATCGCGCTTTTTTTGCTGTCCCCCGACAAGCGCGATATAACGAGGGGCTACTGTATTTAAGTTAGACTACCTTGTATCGATGAAATAGAGAATTTTCAAAATCGGTTCATTTGGTCCAAAAATATGGATGAAAAAGCAAAAAAAATGATTACATTTCTGCCCAAAACGTTTTTTCAAATTATCGAATATGGTCAAACGAAAGTACTTGGGCTTATGGGAAACCACCCTTGATCGATTAAAAAAAATCATGAAAATCGGTTTATCCGGTGAGAAGCTATGGATGGGCAAACAAACAAACAAAAACAATATACATACGGAATGAATGAACAGTCTCCTTCTTTGTGAAGTCGGTTTAAAAGAACTTAAACAAAATTTGATTCAAAATATCTCAAAATGGGTTCCAGTCATGGAGCATATTGAGGCGACATTGATTCGACTATGGGCACATTGTGGCAACTGCTTTTTTTTTTAACAACCACTAGAAAATATTTGGAAATGCATACACAAATCTAAAAATTAAAAATATATATATGCATACAAATCTTTAAATTACTTGTCAGAAAGTATTAGAATATGTATAAAAATGAAATTTATTTTTATGCTTAGAATAGCAATGCATCAAAACCCTGAAAAAAGGATGGAAGTAAAAAATTTTGTGACTTCTGTTCTTGCCATAGTTACCACACAAGAAAATATCTAGCAAAGTATATTGTCACCTTTCTTCGATATGCGAATATGATCTAAGTAGAATATGAAGTGATTTAACAAAGTTAATATTTAATGTATAATATTTTGGAGCACGTGATTCAACCAGCTACAAATAAATTCCTGAAGGGAAATAAGTGAATTGCTTCTTACTTTGCTTATCTTATATCCAGGATAGATTTGTTCGCGTGCATTTTCTCCAGATTTTGTTATGCAGCCGGCGAGGGAGCTCATGTTCAGTACAGCTGCTCTGGAAACTGACAAGTCCGGAATCCTTGCGTTGAATGCTGCTGCTTTTTGAAGCAATGGTAAAAATTCCTTGAAGTCAAAAAAAAAAAAAAAGGAAGAAGGACAGAAAAGTTGTAGAAATAAATAGAACATATCAGAAATTGTGATAATGTACACTAAAAAATTTCTATAAACATACAGAAACTATGGGTCTGTGAATTAAAGAAGAACTTGTTTAAAGTCAAACTAGTTTCTTGACAGCAGTTTATGAAGAAAATTCATCTTTTCCGGCGCTCTGTACCACTACAGAGAAAGCTGTGTTCAGTCAAACAAATGCTCGTTAAAAAGCCACTAACCCAAGTTTCTCGGTAATCTGTGGTTACCAAGGCTCGAAAATCTTTAAATGTTCGGCTAAAAAATGCAAACATACTCAAAAAATGCAAACTGAAAAATGTTTACATACCCAGAAGCTGTTTCATTGCATCTTAATAAAAACATTTGAATAAATCGTATAGCATTAATCAGACAAAAAAATAAATTAACAGCTTTATATCTGAACCAAGAATTAATTTAACTTTAACCGAAATCATTAAAAAATTACATTACAAATAACTATTATATAACGTAGCGTTACAAATCAAAATTTGCAAGATTTAAATTGTATTACCAACTTTATTGCTGACATGCATCTCCAGCTGACAATTTATATAGTCTCTATAATTTCCTTGTGGAAGACTTTGTAGTTTCCTCTTTTTAATTTTCTGTAATCTTACGTTATACTCTGGATAAATGATCATTAGTAGATTGAGATTCTCATGCATTTTCGGGTAAAACTATTTTACAATCTAGTATTATTAATGTTCACACCTGGCCCTAGTCGGTGGATATTCAAGATGGAGAAAATGCATCTTGAGTTTGCACAGTCGTATCATGATTATGCGCCATGTTAAAGGTCCCTTGAGTATCTGTTTGGCGTGGATACTCTAGGCTAAATTAAATTCCTAGTGCCGTATGCATAAACGAGAGCTCAGGTGCCGCCATCTAGGGGGAAACTGAGCGTCAAACGAAATTGCGCCAATGGTACCATACTCATTGTGGTGGCGCTGAAAGAGTTGGTACCAATCTCTGGGGACGCACTAGGTCTGCAATGGTTGAGGACCAATACTGCAGCCCCATTAGAAAAAAAGGAAAAAAAAGTTTTTTTAATGTAATATATAAAACTTAAAAAAACTATACAAATATTTTTCGCACAACATTAAAACAACATATTTTTTTAGCATAACGCCTTCAGTACGTCCTCCTCTGTGTAACGGTGTAAAACTAGACTCAATTTCGTTTTCCATCTTCTACCCAACAGTGTGCATGTGTACGCGATTTTGAGGGGAAAACCCCAGAAGTAAGTGGTAACAGCGTAAAAATAAAAATTCTAACTCATATTTAAAGTTCATGAAAGTACTTTAATTATAAATATCATTTTTTTTTGTTGTTGTTGTTGTTTCTTTTCTGCTTAGAAAAAAAAATCGAAGTAATGAGCACCTCGCAACACCCCGCTCTCCCCCTAAAAGGTCTTTGAAAAAAAAAAAAAGTTTTACTGTTTTAACGAGTATTTCTTGAAATGGTTCTACCAAAGCAATGACATCAGTTCTCAAATAGTGGCCACGATGATAGATAAAAACGTTAACAAAGTAAATAGTTTGCTGTTTGTGATCTGTGACTAAATTCCAAAATTTAAAAAAAATCGGATTCCCTTTGAAATTGAAGCAGTGAACAATTGAAGCAATGAATAACAATGTATTTGAATAGGAGATATCAACCAACATTACCGACATTGCTTTAATGAATTCAATAATTTATTATCAATAGTAAATATGAGAGAAAATACTTGGAGCAAATTCGCACACTGCGAATTACATAATTCTATCACTGACGTTCGTTCATGTGTCCTAGTCATATTAGTAGATCGATAATTCTTGTTTCAAAATTCACATTTCAAAATAAGGTATTCTATTTTCCACGTGCATCAAAAACTTCCCCAAAACAGAAAACAATAATTTTTGAAAAAATATAAAAATAAAATCATTTTGGTAGTAAAGCTTAACCGAAATGATTAATTAATAGAGCTATGTTGTTTAATTTTTAGCCGGATAGGTACATTTAGATTTGAAAACGGTTGGGGAAAATACATTTAGGTGCGGAATGAAGCAATATATATATATATATATAATGCTTATTATTTACAAAAAACAATGGTATTTATGGTAAGATTTCTAGTAATGATTGCTGTACATTTTCGTCCCACAATATTTTTTTCTTTCTTTCTTTATTTTATTTATTTTTTAAGCATTTTAAAACAAAGCATGGCTATAATACAATGTTATAAATAACTAAAAACTCTTTAAAAATGAAAATTTGAAAATCAAAAACCTTAACTATGTTACTGAAACAGAGAAAATTTCCATTAACCGTTGAATGCCCTTAAAAGAAATGCTTGCACTTTGCTAATATTTCTCACAAACATTATTTTAAGTAACTAGTAGCAAACGTATGCTTGATATGTGTCAGTGCTTCGGAGCATAATAGTTCTAGTTGAACTTTAGAAACTCCAAATTTTCCGCAAAATCTAGTTCTTTACCTTTAAATTATTACTAGTCGAATTCAATTGATACCAAAAGTTGTGTTGTTACCTCAAGCACCATAACTGGCCCCACAGTATTTATTTTGAATTGGTACTGTAGATTTTCTTCTGTTAGTTGAGGAAATGACTGTGTAGCTGCGGCGCCAGCATTGTTAATTAACAAAGTCAGTCCTTGGTCTCCCACCAAATCCTGGGTGATTTTACGAGCAGCTTGTATTTCGTTGAGTTTCGTGACATCTGAAAAACATGTTTCAAATAATCAGACAGCAAATATCAGTTGTTTCAATGCGATGCTTGTTGAGACGTAAAAGAAGGTGTGCGAGTTGGTTGAATGAATGCAATTTTTCATTGCCAATCAACTACTGGATAATACTACACATTCTCACGTTTTAATATGGCATATCGTGCAATCTATTCTCGCCTATAGATATTCCACATAACGTTTTTTAGAATTATTTTATTTATTTATTTAAACATCTATGTCTTGTTAACTGGTTATTTGAAGACGATTATACATATTTATCTTGTAAATTTGCTTTCCTAACATTTGATTGCAAAATAATAAAAGAACTATTCAGTCTAGTCGCGTTATAGCAACCCCATCCGGACTCTGCTTGATTCGGTATGTTAACTGCTCGCTGTATCAAATGGATCGATAATCTTCAAATAATTCCGCCGATAAATACACATTTCCAGTTGATTTTTTTTTTTGGCTTTACCTATTAGCAGCTTGTTTTAAAATGATACTTAGAATCATCTAAATAAATCGAAGAAAATCGAAGAAAAAAAAGTAGCACAATTTATGATGTGTTTGAGAAATTTGTTTTGAAACGTCTGACCATTTTCTCGAACTAGTTTTAAATATTTAAATAAAGAATAAAAATTAAAAAGCATATGCAAACATTTTTGAGCGTAAGTTTTGTGTGTGCTTTTTCTTTCTTTTCAGTTTAACTATTTGTTGCATTCCTGATAGAAACATCTTTTGCTAAAAATTCGTAAGTAAAGCAGAGTCATACCAAGGTCATAAATGTAGTACCATGTTTCATTTGAAATTTTCGTCGGTCTTAAAAATGGGAGGGACGGGGGGGGGGGGGGGGGAAGAGAGAGGAAAGTTTAAACGATAATTTTTTAGGAGTATAAAGGTCATATCGTTTTTACAAAGTATAATAAAAAATATACATATATTTGCACAGTCTGGTTTCGTTATTTCATAATGTCCAAAATGTAATTTTTCAGAAAAATCACTCATAAATTAAAATGAATATTACGTTCCGTCAAGTCTTATAGTCCACAAAATACGGTAAGGCATGACACCTATCTGCTAAACTTAATGTGCAAAATTAATAAAAATCTTTTGTTATGAAGAGCAATTACGCGTTAAAAATCTGTGAAGAGTAAAAGATGCAGATCGTCCCCTTTTTCTCGCCCGGTAATTATATTTTATAAGTAGCTTGTTTATTACATTAAACAATTGTACGTTTAAGCTTCAAGATAATATATTGAGAATCCACTTACCCATTTTAACCATGTAAACCATACCATCTTTTGTAGAATCTCTGATTTTTTGCAGTTCCTGAAAAACATGGTTCTAAGGTAGAAATAAAAAAGTCAAAAATGTCCGCATCTTCTCTAATGAGAATATAAGATAAAAAGTAATTAGGGTTGCCGCTTGTCTTTTGTAACATTTAAAGATCTAAGTAATATATCATGAATGAAAATGCTTCAAACACTAACCCGAGGGGTTGTGTGTTTTTTTTTTTTTTTTTTTTTTTTTTTTACGATTGGTAGTTTATAATGAATAAGAGTAACATTGTTCCATTTCACAAATATATACGTGTTTTTTTTTTTAACTTTAATTCACTGTTCAGTTTGTTTTCATTTTTATCTTTTACTGTCATACGCTTTCGAAGCCATTTTTTTTTACTAACTACACTAAACTTTCTTTTTCAAATTTTGAGACTGGTTTACAGCGCAGATTTACAGTTGACTATATACAGAAAAACCTCTCAAGTTGAAACCCTCTATTTGAAGATCGCATTCCATCAGTGATGTAGTTGAAGGGGGACGCAAATGGGCGGCGTCCACTACCTTTTTTTTTTAATACAAGCGTCCCCTCATTTTTTTTTACATTTTAACATTAGCGTGCCTCCACTTTTGATATCAATTGCTTATCTTCGTATGCATGCGCGTCCCCCTTCCCCCAACTTTTTTTTCAGGACTACACCACTGCCTTCCATATAGGTGGACCCAGTTCAATGAACTAAATAAGAAAAATCAAAGAAAAGAAAACTAGACACGTAAAAGCCACCATTTTTTAACCTCTTTATTGGTGCCACCCCCTAATGTTTACCAAAAGGCTCTTGCTTCAGAACAAAACTACGTATAAGTCTATTAAATTTTCAACAAAATAGAGTTACATCTATCTGGCAGTTTTTATAGGGAAAAGAAATTGTTTGTCACCGGAAGCTTAAATTTAAAAAACAGGGCAATGAGTAAGCCAAGCGTCTATAGGAAGCTTTCTTATCGTAGACCAAGTATAAAACGTTGCATAATCATGCATTCGAAAATATAATTAAATCAAACCTTTAAAAAATCTTCAAATTATGACAACTCAACACAACTTATTGTTTCAAAATTTGCATATTCATATCCTACCTGGGTACTGTCACGAGATCTGTATGTTGCTATAATGTATCTGGGTGGTTTCGGAAGACGAGCAATTTGTCTTACAAACTCCAGACCAATGCCTCTGTTTGCTCCAGTGACAAGAACACTGTGTACTTCCATTTTAACGAAAAGATATTGTGAATAAGAAAACAGAACTCAAAGCACCTTCTACTGAACCACTTGCAGATCTTGCCCCACTTTCAGCATTAGAATGTACTGAACGTTGAAAGTTCCTTATCTTGGAGAATCGCAAAATAAAAAAGACAGATAACATATGTATTTATCTAACTCATGATAATGAAAAGAAATTGCACCTTTGAGAGTAATTCAAATGCTTCAAGTTCTTTTTTTTTACCTTTTTTCTTTCACTCCGAGCTAGATAGTTAATAATAATTGAACCTAAATCGATGTTTTATAAAACGTTTGAATATTTTAAATAGTCATACAATTTTTATTTTTTTGGGTTTATACTGGGTGATATTTTCCAACATTCGAAATTTCCCATAATTTGTTGAACAAGTGCTTTTTCTTTATTTATCTAATAACCAAACGCGATTATACCAGCTCTTACATTACTTAATTTTATAAGTTCATATCGTACAAGGGACACTGCGTCAATAACACAACTATGTAATGTATGTATGTATGTGTGTGAATAAAGAAAGCAGAAATGTAAAGAGTCAGAAAACTAAAAATTTGTAAGACGAAATTAAGACAATTCGGCAATATTCATTCTTTTTTAAAAACGGGGGAAAAAAAGAAAGAAAGAAGAAAAAAGTGCACTGTTAGACCAATTATCAGCGCAAGAGAAACAGGCTTACCGAAAATGCATGGAATACAAAAGAACCAAAAAATAAATTAATTAATTAAACCCGCCCCCTCAACTTATGTGTAATATTTTCTTATGAATGAGATTTGCCTGGCTACTAGTTCTGAATCGTAGCGAATAAATAATTGTATACATTGAACGAAACTTTTCATCAATGGATTTTTTTCTACATTAGCGTAAATTTTTCCTGTTTTTATACTGATACGTATTTTTAACCGACTTCACAGAGGAAGGAGGTTATACATTCATATTGTATGTATGTCGGTTTTTTTTTTTTTTTTGTTTTTTTTCTTTGTCCACTCATAATTTCTCACCAGATGAACCGATTTTGATGATTTTTTTTAAAAATCCATCGAGGGTGGTTTCCCATAGGTCCCGTACCTTCGATTAACCATATTCGATAATTATAAAAAAAGGTATGGGCAGAAATAGGGTCATTTTTTTTTTAGTTTTTCATCCATAACTTTTGACTAAATGAACCGATTTTGATGACTTTTTCTTTAATAGATAGAGGGCCGTCTAACTCAAATATCACACATCAATTTGACTACATTTGTTTTTTAGAAAAAACGTTATGGGTGAAAAATAAGTATTTTAAATTTTAATTGGAAAGGCTTGACTTTGTTTTTCTTTGTTGGGAAAACTATTAATAAATATAAAACTCATTGTTTAAAAAGTTTTTGCTGCCATTGTGCTATAATAATAAATACAATTAAGCAAGATTTTGACTGAAGGCTTCTCTGAGACAAAAATTAAATCCAATCACTTTTTTTGCTAAAATCGACTTCAAAACGGAATTTTTCATGCAAATGATTAGTTTTTAGTGTCATTCATTCAAAGATAGTTTTCCCTTTGATATGGAATTTTTAAAACTAGAGTATTTATATAAAAAGTGTATTTACACTAAAAAGAATAAAATAAAATAATTTTTGGAAAAAAATTAGAACCGACTTCAAATTATAAATTGCACTAAAAAGTGAAAAATAAATTAATTCTTTAAACAATATCGATGTGACTTTAAACATAGTTTTAGAAGTCGGTGCAAAATTATGAGCCTCATTTCCACTACACCATGTGCTACTTCATATTGGAACTGTTGCTAATTCTGGGCTATTTGTATTTGTAATTGATTCGTGATTACAAAAGATTTTATCTATCCTAATTTTGCACCGACTTCTAAAATTATGTTTAAAAGTCATATCGATGTTGTTTAAAGAATTAATTTATTTTTCACTTTTTAGCGTAATTTATAATTTGAAGTCTGTTTTATTTTTTTCCAAAATTAGTTTATTTAAACTTATGCTCAGTTTTCGAGTGCTTACTATTATAAAATACACATCAGTCAAATGAACCCGTAAAGTTTCTGGTTACTGAAATACATTTTTTGACATTGTCATCAAAAAAAAAATACTTTGGTGTTTGTTTCATATTTGTAAGCTATAAATTTTGTGCATTTGTAACTTGAGCTGGTGGTTGATAATGTGTACTACTCGAAAATTGGAGAACTTAAATTAAAATCCGATAGATGACAGCACACACTAGACAAACTTTGATACACTCTTGATAGAAAATTTCTTTGTTTTTGATCTTGCTTTAGTGCTTTATTCCATGCAGTTCAGCTTCAGATACCATAATATAAACTTAATTTCTTTGTACTAGAACACGATTAAATAGATAGTGAAGAAAATAAGATATTATTTCAATCAAAATGTCTAATCAAAAATTTTCATTTAGAAAAAGCAATAAAAGTTTGCAATCGAATTCTGTTAGTTTGTATTAGGTTAATTGATTTAAAGAATTTAGTTAAAAGGGGTTCCACTTGTAATAAAAAATTACAGTTACTATTTTCACGACTGTTTATAATTATTGCTGTTTTAAACACTTTTGAACATTAATACTAAATTAAATACATTAAAAAATTTATAATACTTAATATTGTTTTATTCATTTACTCTTAACATGCATTTAATTACACCTCAGATTCAAAATATTAGAATACTTCTTTACAAATCGAAAATATAGTTTGGTAATTTAATGTATTTTAATTCAAATATGCAAATGGTATTTTTATTAAGAAATCATTGTTGATAAAACTTATTTATTATCTTAAAATTAATATCATTTTTGAAAAGATTAATTGAAAAAAAAATAGTATGAAAAGTCAAAATATTATAATATTTATTCAAGTGGTTTCAAATATTAGAATATTTCTCATTAATCCTCCTTTAATTATCATCAATTCATAACTAGTGGCATCATTGATTAAATTCAGGGAGATTTATAAAATCCGTATTCTTTTTGAAGTATGTGTGCTTTTTCGTCTTAAAATGGGTCGTGTGAAGGATATTCCTGAATTTGTAAAAATTCGTATGGTTGATTGGTTTCGTCACGGCAAAAAGCAATGTTATGTAGCGAATTATTTACATTGTTCGCTTTCGAGAGTTAGGAAAATACTAACATAATATTCAACAAATGGAACATTTCAAAATAATCGCCGAAATGGCGGCCGAAAACCAAAACATCTGCTAGAGATGACAGGAAACTAGAACGTATCGTTAAGAAAAACCGTTTAAAAAGATTCTTTCACAGAAAAAAATAAAGAAGAAAGAGTTAAAGTTTATAAATCGACAACACTAAGACGTCACCATAAATTAAAGTTTGAATCCCGTGTAGCGAAAACAAAACCTCTCATGACAGCAAAGCAAAAGCGTACAGATTGAAGTGCTGTAAATCAAGACGTTTATGGAGCCAAGAAGATTGCAAAAAAAATTTTTAGTGATTAAAGTATTTTTTGTGTTTCATATGGTAATAAACGCATCCGAGTTTGGAGAATGAGGTGAGAAGCATTTGATAAAGAATGGCTTAAACGTTCGGTAAAATTTGCTGCTGGTGTCATGCCTTGGAGTTGAATAAGCATAGAAGGACCTGAAAAGTAATGCATCAACTACGAAAAGGTTAATTCTGCTATGTATCAAGGCATTTAGGAATATTAGATGATTCTATCATCAACAGATTTATTTGAAGATGTTTTCGTCTTTCAACAAGATTTAGCATCTCCGCGTACCCCAGTGAGAATTGGTTCCGCCAACGCAAAATTGAGGTACTTCCTTGGCCACCAAACTCAGACATTAACCCCATCGAAACGAATGGGGTATAATAATGAAAAAACTTCAAGAAAATCCTCCTTCAAGTAAAGTGGCACGTATTGAGTTAGTGGCACGTATAAAGTATATTTCGGCTAATATTTATAGAAATGTTTGTAAACACCTTGTATATAGTATGTAAGATCGATTGCACGCTGTTATTAAAGCTAAAGGGGATGCTACAAAATATTAACTACCATTTATTTCATATTCATAAGGTAATATTTTAGCGTAAAATAAAATATTCTAGTATTTTGAACAAATCCAAATGTTATTCTAATAATTTGACGTGCTTCAGGAAGCTTTTGTATAGCTAAATTATTGTATTTTATATTTTGTAAATGTTAAAATCTTATCTAAAGATTCCAGACTTAATTTACAAGAAATTTAATTTCTTTTACTTAGTATCAAAAATAAATAAAAGTAAAATAGTATCTTTGTTACTACTTTTCCTCAATTATTCTAATATTTTGAATTGGAGGTGTACGTGCAAATATTTTTTACAATCCATAACGATATTTTAATATATGGCTTGAATTCCCTTTTCTTAAAACCAAAGGAAGTTTCTGAAAATTTTGAAGGAAATTATTTGAACATTTCATATTTGTTTGAAACAGTAGGGTTGAAATTATAATTTTATGTCAGTCGAGATCAAAGGTTTCTTTTTAAAAGCGAAATACCCTTTTTCAACGGTTTCTTCCTTGTTAGTAATAGTAGTTTAGCCTGTAACGTGAAATGAAGTTAATGTTTACGCATTTTGTGGTTGAACATAAAAGTATTTTTGTTCACCATTGAGCACTTCGTCAGTCCCTTCATAACAGTAAAAGCTTTTTTTTTTTTTTTTTAAATTTTCTTTCCTCTTTTTTTCTTTAACTTATTAATTTTTTTCTCTATTTTATTTATTCATTTGTTTCTTCATTTGTTATAATACTGGTCTAACTTTACGCTTTTCGCCGTTCAAATAAAGTGATTTACTTGAGGCTTTACTAGGCAAATAACACTTATTTAAATCATTTTTTTAATGTAATTTTTTGCATATTTATTTTTAATATTACCGTTTTTACTTATTGTTTTGCATTTTTGCCCTTTTTTTTTCTTATTTTGTTTTATTTATTTAATTTAATTAATTGTTATCTATACATTTATAATTTTTTTTAAATTTTTTTATTCATACATCTTTAAATTTTTTATTTGAGTGTGTGCGCGTGTGTTTGCTACAGAAGGGGTGCTCGCTGTTGTACAAAGAAAAGAGAAACGGATTTAATTTTAAAAAAAAAGAATAGTAATTCCTGCTACATGCTGTGATCCATTGCCTTTTATTGAACTTTAATCTTGGAAGATAATTTTTTTATCGCAGATTTCCTTCTTAAGATAAATAAGAGGAAAAGGCGTACACTGGAATCTCGTTTGCATTATTTTCGTGAAAAATGGAACTCTACAGCGTTTTAGTTACAGGAGCTAATCGCGGAATCGGATTGGAATTTGTTCGACAATTGATTCAATTTCCAAATCCTCCTCGTTTTATATTTGCCACATACCGCTCAGAAAGTACTCTACAGGTGAGCTTTCCAATTATTATGTGGCTCACATTTTAAGGAGCTTCAAAAAAATGCATAAATAAATAAACAAATACAAAAACTAGCCCGCGTACTGTACGAATAAATATTTTTTTTCATTTTTTTTTATTTAATTCGGTTAAAGGTAAATGTTGTATATTTCATTTATATTTATTTATTTTCACATTTTATACTTATTAAATATCGTTTGTATTTCTCATTTATTTAATATTCTGTTAATTAATTATCGCCTGCAGTCCTTAATACTGAAAATAATTTCTTTAACTTGCAATATTTCTACTTTTACTTATCGTTTGTCTTTACGTTTTCTTACCCTCTCCTTCGAAGTACAAAAGCAGCAGTTTCGCTGTATGTATATAATGTGTACATTAATTATTGTAATTGATAAATGTAGTTATGTGTACGTCAGGATTTCATCAAAGTATTTTTCCAAGATTTACACTACTTACACTCACATTCCTTTTCAGAATACAATAGCAAAATCTATACTATTACAACCTCCTCTTCTATATATTCAACGCATTGCGACATAGTTAGCTATACATTAAGTATTTTAAGATCTTAATATGCAAATACAACCTATAACATGTAATAATAAAACTGCCTGAAAATGTCTGTATTTCAGCGAAATTTTTCTCAATAAGTATTCAAGTAGAAGTTGAAAATTAAAGCTAAAAATGCAGCTTGGATGCTTAAACGTTAGCAATCCGTAAAAATTTTATCAAATTTTTTTAAAAAATACTCCCCCTCCAGTTTGTTTTTGGAACTTGTCTTCTAATGTATCGAGTAAAAAAACGTTCAAAGCCATGAATAAATCAAGAAAATTTAACATGATTTATAAAATAAAAAAGTTTTTAAAATAAAAATAAAATGATAAGCAGCATTTTAAACACAAAATTGCAATGAAAGTTGCAAACACGTGTTTCGGAGTTACAAGGAATTTTTTCTTCAATGCAATATAAATGTAAGTTTAGAAATGCAAAAACATTCGCCAAAATACCGCTACTTTCCTATAGTTTATCTTTAAATGTCGGGACAAAATGCCAAAACTTTAGAAAAAAAATTTACGTTTGTGTAACTGAATAACTCATCTTGAGTTTAAACTGCATTTAAAAACAATTTCAACCGTAAGATTTTTTGTGAAACGAGCAAAGTACTGAAATGAAATGATGTCACTCCAGCTTAAAACGAACAAAGTACTGAACTGAAATGATGTCACTCCAGCTTAAAAGAACAAAGTACTGAAATGAAATGATGTCACACCAGCTTAAAACGAACAAAGTACTGAACTGAAATGATGTCACTCCAGCTTAAAACGAACAAAGTACTGAAATGAAATGATGTCACTCCAGCTTAAAACGAACAAAGTACTGAAATGAAATAATGTCACTCCAGCTTAAAACGAAAAAAGTACTGAAATAAAATGATGTCACTCCAGCTTAAAACGTAAAGTTACAAAAATGCACCGTAAACTTTCTACAGTGTTTACAATATTAAAGAGTTATGTATTTTTCAGGCACTGAAGGATATTAAAGAATCCTGCAAAACCTCGGAAGTCACTCTCATAAAAGCAGGTGAAAGATTTTTTGATTTTTTTTCTCTTAACTTGATTAAAAATGTGAAAGAATTATTTCTTGTGTACTAAGGGATCCTTCATAAATGATGTAACTCTGTTTTTCAATATATTTGACCCCCTTGTCACAAAATGTCACACTTCATCATATTCCCTCTTTGTCACACGTCAAGCTATATTACACAAGCAATTTATACTTGCAGTTCAGAAACAGTGCGATATACATCACGTTTCTAATTTCATTTTTGAACTTTTGATGTCATTTGGGCGCATAAATAATGATTATGATTACATGTGCACTTAATTCGTATAAAATGAGGTTAAGGTTTACAACGCAAAAGATAATTAGCATAGAACAATAAAATATATTATTTGTTTAAATTCTGAAAAAATGACCCACGGAAAGTCTAAATGCCGAAGAAAATATAGTTTTAAACTTTTAACAAGAAGTAAATTTAAACCTTAATCAGCATCAGTGTTTAGATGCCAAATATCCAATGAAACTTTTAAATCAAATTCTGAAAATCAAAACACTTTTAAATTAAAGTTAATTTGCTGATTTTAGATGGTTTCATAGAAACCAAATGTGCAATATCACACTTCTTGTTATTCCCACCCCTTCCCCTGTCACAAACTATCACAATTTCTCGAAACCCACTTCCCTCGAAGCGTGACATCATTTATGCATGACCCCTAACCTTGCTTTTAAATTACACTAATTTAATTTTATCGAATGGGTAGAGGATGTCAGCAAAGTTACTTTTTAAACACTGAACCAACTGACTAGAGTTTTCTTGCATCGTTTGTACATAAAAATGCATTTTATTTTAAGTTTTGGCAAAAAATGTCCTTCATCACAACGACTCATTAAGTATCAGTACCACAAAATAAATATTTATGTACCTTTTTATTGTCCGTAAGTCGTTTTATCTGATATATGGAATTACATATTCTGTCGAATTTGTTTTAATGGAGGCAAGTCATGCAGCGTCATATGTCACGTGATAGCGATGTAAGCGATGTAAACAAAGGAAGCAGAAGTATCGCTTTATTTCGAGAACGACAAATCTAATAAAAATTAGGCCTAAATAAAGTTTTTCTACATTGCAAAAAATTAACACTAAATAAAACACTATAACTATTGTAATAATTAATATTTTTTGTTATAATGATTAAATAAAAGGTAAATTACTTGGTTTATAATCAGAAAAAGCTATGAAACTAGTCTAATTTTAAGATAGCTAATTTTGCTTCGTGAACTCTACGTAGAACTCAATAAAAAACTTGGTAAACAAATCAGCGATCATCGTTATCACGTGCCGCGATGAATTACCTCCATTACCTGATCTTAGTATTAATTTGCTAATTTATTATTGCAGATGTTACAAACCCAAACGATTTAAATTTAGCCAGAGACATCATAACTGAAAAGGTTGGAGAAAATGGTCTCACACTTCTCATCAACAATGCTGGAATTTCCAAGATTTTAAAATTTCCAAATTTGACTGAAGAGAACTTACAAATGCACTTTACTTCAAATACTATTGGTCCCATACTGGTCTTTCAGGTAAAAATGCTGTTGTGTTAAAATGCTCAAAAAATAATTTTGAGTTACACAGTGCAAAATCGCTCAGTGAAAGAATAAATAAATGTTAAAATTACTTAAGAATAAGTATAATATATGTGTTATTGGTATAGAATAACATGTCCACCATAAGTATTAAATATTCCGCTAAAATGTAATAAAGATTCGAACGACAACTGACAACATAGAATTGCATGTCTTTTGATTAATACACATTTTTCTCGGCATTTCCAGGTCGTGTTTTGGTGATCATCCTTCAAATTTCCAATGAGTAAATGAATAAATAATATCAAGATAGGCATGATATCGGATTTTTGAAGACGCATTATTTTATTTAAATATTGATAACTAACTCATTTCTTAAAGAGAATCAAGATATAGAGATTGTTTTTACTCCTAAAATTAATAATAAATTATAGCTGAGTCTCTATTCTATAAGTATCATCGAATAACCTATTTATTTATTTATTTTTCAATATAATACATTTTATTTGTTTGATATACTGTTTCTTCGAAAGGAAGCAGATATCAGTGCAATTTTCGTAGAACACTCCCAATGCCTTAACA
The DNA here is from genome assembly GCA_038502835.1 of Octonoba sinensis. Classification (NCBI taxonomy): domain Eukaryota; kingdom Metazoa; phylum Arthropoda; class Arachnida; order Araneae; family Uloboridae; genus Octonoba; species Octonoba sinensis. The sequence continues at coordinate 73,407,158 of CM076604.1, forward strand.
GCATTTTGCCACCTTAAAAACAAAAATAAATAAAACAAAAGAGCACAGAAATATTTCATTTCGTGACATTAGTAAATTTCTTAACGATATCACTAATTCTTGATTGGCGATGCAGAATAAAACATGACTTTCAGAACAAATAAAATATTTTTTTAACATGAATGCTGGCGAAAGAATTATGTGGCTTACTGAAAGCTGGCAAAAGTTATTTAAAAGTGCAACGGGAAGACAATTCTGGTTCTGAATCATTTTCTACTTCTTTTTCAGGCATTGCTTCCTTTGCTGCAAAAAGCAGCTGCTCGTAAACCATCATCAAAAATGGAAGTATCAAGAGCGTCTGTACTGAACATTTCTGCAATGCTAGGATCCATAACGAAAACAGAAGTAGGCTCTAGATTCGATTTGGGCGCGCACAGTTACAGCATAAGCAAGGTTTGCCAAACATTTGTTATTAAAAAATTGCTCGTTTTACTTAAATTTTAAATAAGTATTCAGATGTGTGCAAAACTATGCATTTTTACATAAAAATTTGCGTGTTTAAAAGCGTAAAATCATCACATTTTTCTATAGTACTAATATTTTATCACCCCGAAATGAGACTCAAATAAAATAATTACTTCTTTGAATGTAGTATCTGTTACTGGCAATGTATGAAGCCCAGAATTCTCTAGACTGCTTAATAGAAAAATTCGACATCGTATAGAACAACGGAATACCGAATTTTATACATGGTCAGTAGCACATTGCTTGTGTGGTTTGTGTTACTGGCAATGTAAGAAACACCAGCATTTTCTGTAATGCTTAGTGATGAATGCTGGTCCGAGCATTCTATAGAATGGCTTGCCATTATGCATAATGCAGGATTTTGTACTACATTGACGGGAACATTTTTTAAACCGTATTTTCAATAAAGAATTAATTGTGGACAACTCTTGGAATATAATTAAACAGGATCTATTTCATATTACAACTTTATTTGACTAATAAGGAATGCTTTTCTTATTTGAAGTAGAGTTTGTTGCGGCAACATTCATTTAGTTCATTTAGCTGGGAGCATGGGTGAGTCTGATTCAAAATTCTCCGACATTTCCGAAAATTAGAAGAAAAAAAATCGGTTTTCCGAAAACTTTTTAATTTATTAATCTTAAGATTTCTTGGACAATTAATATCTGCTTTTTTTTCTACCTTCAGACAGGCAAAATATTTTGTACTACTTCAAAAAACTTTCAATACAATATTTTTTTCCGGAAAGCAAAAAAAGACTTCTGGTATTAATATATTAGACTTTTCATTTAATTACTTGAAGGATTATTTTTGAGCTTATATATATATTTGCGTAGTATTGTGTGTTGAAGGATAGGCTTGTGTGTTTAGGCTTCATAACCTATATGATTTTTCATTTTAAACTGGTAGCTTATACTTTTTCCGAAAATTGTGGGTGAAGTTCGGAGATTTTTTTTTTTTTTGCTTAAAATCACCCATGTCTTAGAGATGCTCATTCGCTCTATATTTTAAGTTCTAAAGCATGCATAAGTTCAAAGTTGAATTGTAATGCTTTTAAATATTTTAAAACATTGCAACATATATGTTTATTTCGATTGTATACTATATCCTTTTTGAACGTTTATATGTCAAAACTTTGATTCTTTAAAATTCATAGCGCATAAATTAAGTGTTTTTCTTTTGCTGTTTAAAGAATCGAATAATAAATTAATTAATTTCATAACATATTTCAGGCAGCTTTGAATATGTCAATGCGCATTATAGCAGCAAATGTGAAAGAACATGGTATTCTGGTAATTACGATGTGCCCGGGTTGGGTGAAAACGGACATGGGATCTCAGTACGCTGAACTTACCCCAGAAGAAAGTGTCAAAAATATGCTGGATACCCTTGCAAAGCTCGATGAATCACATCATGGATCTTTCATGGATAGATTTGGAACTCTAAGTCCTTTTTAGAAGATCAAAGCGTACAGGGTGTTTGTAATTACGCAGATTTTAGTAGTCGTATGTGATTGAAAATGATATTACTAAAATCATTAATGTGTGTTTTATTTTAATCATTGTTGATTTATTGTTAATGTATATTTTTGCAAATCAGAACTGAAAGGAACAATACATTTTTATGCCTGTTAATTCGTACTTAAAATACACCTATCTTAATAATTATGAACATTTGCTAAGAAGCAAAGAATATCTGCTTGTCAGAAAGTTCATAATGTGTTGAATGTACCTATCTAGCTCCTACATTAAAAATATACACTCTTGTATCATTTTTATTACTAATTGCGTCGGCATTCTTTGCTACCGACTAATACATTTCTATATCAAAAGCGAACATTTGACATGCCTATAGGCAAATTAAATCAGTATCGTCAACCATCTTTAGGAAAACAATTATTCTTTTCTGTGTACGCAAGAAGGGGAAATATTAAGAAGATAACTCATGTTGAGACACATTGTGCCGAATATAGCACTCATATATTATATAAAGTTTTTATTTGACATGAGCATTTTTCAAAAGCAACTAAGCAGATCACTTACAGCTTTCGACATGACTTAGTGAAATGTGGCCAAGTGGTCGCCAAAAATGAGATGAAAAATCCAGTGTCGGATAGTCCTCCATCAGTGTCAGGCGCCTTTTTCGCACTACCCATAATCGAAAATAGAAACTAAAAATAATAAATTTTATTTAAGAAAAGCACTTGGGCGAAATTTCTATTCATTTTCGGCAAATCAAGAAGTTGTCCCTACACGGTTTACTTTTTTTAAGTGTACGTTGTGGCACCAATAATGCTTTCTCCACACTGCTCATCATCTACAATAGAAAAAAAGTTTTTTTCGAATTACCCATATGAAGAGCGGGGTGATCAGTACGACGCTCGTACTCATATACCCCTTTCCCAACATCAGTACGATCATTGGTATGTTTCGTCTTAAAATACTAATGACAAAAACTTAGTATTTACTTTTAAACACAAAAGCCTAATTATTCATTACTAATAAAACATCAGTTGTGTAATATCGTTTTAATAACGATATTGAAACGGTGCTTTCAATTCTTAGTTTGAAACATTTAAGCTATAGTTAATGTATGAAATCCATAAACTAGATTCTTAATAAGCGTTGTAAATTATTTGGCAATACACCCTAAAACATTCTTACATATTGCTCTTTCTATTTTAGGACATTCTATTAATTATACATAAAGCTAATGAAATTAAAACTATTAGTAAAATATTTCGTTACATGCAAACGGTATATTTATCGGAGTGTATGCAATATTATATTATATATGAAGAGTGTACTGCAGAAAGTTCAAATGTCTTTTTCTTTTTTCCAGTTGTGTTCAATACAATATGTCAACATTGAGTCTTTGCAGAGTAGAATTTGTTGCAATATTTATACAGATAGGAAATTAGAAGGATCAAAGCGAAAAATCACACAAAAATTACTGTACAATGATGAAAGGCCTGCTTTATTTTGAACTTTCAAACGTGATTTTCTCGAGCACTGGAAAAATTGCCATTTCGCCTTTCTTCCCTGTGGTCTTCAGATATAAATATAATATTACATACGCACCGAAAAATATACCACTGGAGATTCAAATCCGTTCTAAATGATATCAAGGTGTATTTTCAATAAACTTCATGTGCACATTCATTACCTTATTCCGGAATTATTGTTTTTCCAAATGAATAATGTTGAGCAACTCATCCATTTACAGTTTTGTAAATAGAAAAACTGCAGAACATTTAAGAAATACATTGCATGTGAATGTCCTTTTTTTTTTTTTTTTTTAGAACTGCTGTTGGCTTTTGCACCAAGTGCAGACCTAGTGGTGGGATTTAATCTAGTAGAGAGTATCCAAACCTAATACCCAGGGCCTTATTTACCATTAGGCCCGTGAGGCCCGGGCCTAAACACTTTGGCCCGGGCCTCACGGGCCAATTGTCTAATTTTCACTTTGGGGCCCCCCAAATGTTGGTGTGACTGGTAAGTTTTACAAACACATACTGAATGATATGTTTAAAAAACATTTTGTTGCGTGACGGGCCCCCAAACATGAGTTGTGCCTATAGTGATTCAAAGTGTAAATCAGGCCCTGCTAATGCCTACTCAAGGGATCTTTTACAAACCGCATAATCGTACGACATGGGCGCAGATGATTTTTTGCATCTTGAAAATCCACCGACACTCCCAAGCTCGATCCTCTGACCTGCGGTATACGAGATCCGCGCCTTAACACGACGTCACTGTGCCGGCGTGTTTGTTCTTAATTAACATAAAAAATTAAGTAGTGAAAGATTTAATAAATTATTTTTATCGGATATTTAATTTTTTCGATTCATATAGTATCCATTTGTTGGGTGATTCGTTGCTATTATGTCATTTTTGCCTAATAATTCAAATCTCTTTTTAAAAAAGAAGTTTTTTTCCTATTCTTCCAAATCCTTCACTAAAAGAATAAAAGAGCTTCTAAATTGTCGTGTGTATGGATATATAATAACAAATCCACAAAAAACAAAATTAGCGAAGAATGTTACAAAATATGATAATCAAGGCTGGATTATATGCAGATATAAGTACATACGCAAGAGCATATTCTGGCTCCATTTGACGTTAGTGCATGCAAATGCGTTAAAAAGGCAATTTTGTAACGTATATGCATACTAATGTGCTTTTTACTTGCTTTTAGTAAAACAAATATTTTGTTCTTATTTGTTCTTTACAAAGAATGAAAAAGCGGGTAGCCAACGGAAAACCATTTCGTGGAAAAAATACTTTCCATTCCGTTAGCCAATAAAAACTTTTTTTATTATATTGTATTAACTTTCAAGAAAAAGCAGCAAGCGAGAACGAATTGTTTGGCGGGATTTTTGAGTTGCAAAGCGACAACGGATGCAGGATTTTAGCCACAGGTGGATGAAACAGGCTGAGACAGATTTGGCTGGGCGTCGGCGGTAGTGCCGAAGAAGAAGAAGAAGAAGAAAGCAATAACTTATTTTGATTTCTGAGAACAGTTATTCGATTTTTTTCAAATGAATATGACTAAAATAAAAAGAAAGTATTGTCTTTTTTGATTTCCGACCATGGGAAAGTATTTACAACAGAAGGACTGGGTGATGTAGGAACTTCTACTTCGCGAAGCATCACCAAAGTTACATCACGATGTAAAAAAGGAAATTTACGTAGTTTAAATTCATACAGTGATACAATATAATCTCTGATCAATAAAAAAATGAGCATTATATTTCATATTTAATTCCTAGTTTATTTATTGTTAGAATATTGTAACCTGCATTTGACGATTGTTCAGAATGTTTCTAAAATGGTCAATAACATTGTCGTTGAACAAGTTAATGCTGTTGACCACAGCAGTGTTGGAATGTCATTTTTCCATCACTCTCTGTGTTTTCTCGCAGGGGTAGCACAGCCCATTAATTTCTGAAAAGGAAATGCTTTTCTTACTACTTTCCTTCTCTGAAGAACAAAGTTCTACAAACACTACCTCTTGCTGCCCCCTTAGAAAGTTAAAATTGTCAGTAAAATCTCAAAAAGCATTAAAATTTCAAAAAAAACAAAAACGCAAAGCAAATTATTTCCAGACTAGTTCAAAATAAGCATAATTTCTCGATTTTTTTTTCTTAAAAAAAAAAGCCAAATTGGCAACCCAGTTGGCCTCTGCCGTCGTACGTATCGCGGGACAATTACGAATGGCCAGTGGACATTTACTTGAACAAGTTGAACGAGTAAAGAGTTGTACGAATAGCGAGGCGGAAGAATGGCCGGGTTCCACTGTTCTGCCCAATAAGATCTGTACAGACTGAATGGAGATTTCATCTATGGAAGCGACAGCAGTGCTTAACTACAAAAAGACAGAAGCGCAAATAGGGGAGGGTTTTGTTGGTTAACCCCGCAACTCTTAGTTTTATACTATATTGCCGATCCTATAAGCATACATGTAGGGTATGTTGTGAACCCAAAGGGGAGAAAATTCTGGTTGCATTACCAAGAGAACTTGCGTCACTGTTGGAAGAATATAATAAATATAGCAACAATGGTCATTAAATAGCATATCATTTCTGTCTGAATAATTGTTTTATTAGATATATTATCGCTTTAAAACTAGAATACAAAAATTTAAAGACCAATCTTTTTTTTTTTTTTTTTTTTAATTCAACTGTGACAACCTTTCCTCTAAGCATGTAAAAAAAAAAATGGTGCAAATTTTTTCGTTTTTAGTGCATATTCGCATGCGTATTTTAAGGACAATTTTGTTATTATAATACGGACTCTAGTAATAAATAATATTTATAAATAAATATTATTTATTACAAAAGTCCAACAATATTTTGCATGTTAGTTTTTTTTTTTTAAAGATCTGTAAGCAAACATATCAGGAAGGGTCCTTATGACCTTTCAGGATGCTTAAGAGAGGGAAATAGAGTGCATTTTGACGTTTGGACAGCGCATGGCAGGAAAGAACGAATCCATTCAAGTTTTAGGGAAGTTCGTTTTATAGATGCGAATCCATTCAAGTTTTAGGGAAGTTCGTTTTATAGATGCGTTTATTTAGTACGTCAGAATGTTTGCTTCTCGATCTTTCTTTCCTGCTCAATGAGACGGAGAAAGTCACGTGATCAGAGATTTGCAAGTTTTGTATCTCATTGGTCGTTCTGAGTTAAATACTTAAGAAAGGGCTTATGAGACAATAAAAAGAACAGCCATTGACATTAAAGAAATTTATTCACAATTTAACGATAAATTTCGCAGTGCGTAGGTACTAATGCGGAGTTTTCTTTGTTTTTTTTTCATTGTTGCATCGAAACCTGTTTATCTGCAGTTTTAAGTAGTTATAAGTGTAATTTCTTGGCATTTTTCAGGCTTATGTGTTCCAACATTAGTTGCACAACTTTACAGTCGGCTCTTGCGTGAAAATTTATTTACTACTTGCATTTTGCAAAAATTCGGTATTAATATGTATCTGAAAAGTAAAACATACGAAATCGGTAAGTATTAGTAAGTAAATGAAAATTTTACGAAATGAGAGCTTAACAAAAGCATATATAAAAGGATAACGGTATAAATACATTCCATCCTTAAATTTTACCAGTTAGTATTACGCAAAAAAAAAATGAAGAAGAAGAAACAGGTAATGCGATAATTATTATAACTTTTTTTATTTTAAAAGTTACTTATTCTGGAAATACATAAACGAAATCTTCAACGAATTCGAAACTTCAACGAAAGTGTTTCATCTGTGAAGAAAATAATTTATTGAAGTGGATTAATTTCCGAGTGATCCTCATTTGCGGATATAAATTAAAGAAACGAAAAGTGTTCAGCAGTAATCATTCTGGTGTGAGTTATTCTCTAAGAAATTAATTTTAAATAATAGCTTACAATAGATTGTCTCGGGAGAAAGAAATAATTAATTGGGGTTTTATCTTCTTCGCAATGTAAAAATTAATTGGATATATTTTTGAACTTCTCACAGTAAACACAAAGAATGCCTTTCGGTAATAGTAATCCATTCTAAATTTCATCAAAAAATGTTTCAAAAACTTTTTTACTTTCACTTCTACGAAGGAAGACTAAAAGATTAAATTTATGATAACGCGAAAATCATTTTTGTCAGTTTTCAAACTTAACTAATTGAAATATAAAAAAAGTTATTCACAATTTAATGATGTATTTCGCAGTGCGTAGGCATTAAGTGCGGAGTTTTTTCTAATACTACATCAGAAGTTTTACCTGTGGTTTTAAGGAAGCGAGTAGTTATTGATGCTACTAAAACTGAAGACATTTTTTTTTTCATTTAATCTCCACAAAAAATAATAATAAATGCACAACATACTTTAAAAGAACAATGGTTTTGCAAATTATTATAACTTAACATTGGGACTTTGCGAAAGAGCAAGAAAACAAGTATTGAAATTATGTTTAAAAACTCTAGATCTTTAAGCCGAGTAAGATAAGGGAAGGTATAGTTCGGACACGGAATTTTGACATTTGGACGCTTCTGCGAATGGCAGAAAAGAACGAATCCATTCGAGTTTTAGGGAAGTTCGTTTTGCAGGTGCGTTTATTTAATACGCGAATCAGAATGTTACTTTTCTGTTTGTTGAAAGCAACTAAATTTATAAACCGACACACAGCATCATTTCGGACAAAATGAAATCTAAACGAACTAAAACGAGAACAAAAACGGTGCATTCCTTATACCAGCAATTCCTCCCTTAAACATGAATAGATTCTTCTCGGCACTCTGCCAGACAGATCGCTTCGATTGATGGTAGAATTGTAAAGATTCGAAGAACCAGGGTTCGAATATAACCCGCTAGTCCTTACTTGACTAAGTTGAATCACGAAATGTGTCACGTGACAAATCAGTTCTACGGTGTTGTGACACATGTCTATTGTTTACTGTTCTTTTTTTTTTTTTTTTTCCTGCAAGAAGGGGATGAGCAACTGCCTTCTGAAGACATCATCTAAGAGCGCGTCTACTTCCTTAAAGCGCCACGTCGGACTCCAAGCTTTAATGGTACCCCTCAAATATGAGTCGTTTGTGCATTTCCGACATTTCACATCGATAAAGTGTGAAACAACAAAAACAACTATTTCCGTAACCGCTTGAAGCACAAGTTTTTTTTTTTTCTGCAAAAAAACTAGTAAAAAAATGATCGAGGTGTTTGACAGAAAATGAATATATCTAGGTATAGTATAAATAATTTTTGGCATTTTCAGTTGTAGGGGGTGCTAGAGAGCGGGGGAAGAGGTAAAAGTTATATAAAAAAATAATTATCCAAACAAAGTGCAAAAGAATCTCAGAAGGGCATTAGAAACAAAATAACGCGAGCTACAAGATCGCCCGACACTCGCATGTCGTTTGCAGTGGTCGAAATTAGGATGTAAAATTAGGCGTCATTGGCACCTAGCTGTTTTGTTTTACTTGCCAAAAATTTTCTTCTAGGCGTTATTTTTAAATAATTCAAATTGCTTGGGAAGAGATAACAACTGATAACTATGAAGACAGTTGTGCAATTATTTAAAAATATCGCAAAACATCACTATCTTTCTGAGAAAATTAATGATCCGTAAGCGAAAAATGTTCAAAATTCAATTTTTATTAGTAACTTTTGAGAAATTAGTAATTTTACTTAAGTTTATGAATCCATCATATTAACGTTTATTTTAATCAGTGCCTAATAAAATAAAATATAAGTTAATTGGCTTAAATATTTCCTCCAGTGCTATTTACAGTCTAGTGTTACGTACAAAACTTCATTTGTAAGGAAAAATTCACGATTCAAAAAGTTTGAAGGTCAAGAAATAATGATAATGTTCATAGGTATCGTAAACACTCAAAATACAGAAGATTAGGTAAAATATGCATATAAAAGTATAATTGTGCAAATTTCAACCAGATTTAAAAATATAAATAAATAAATATAAAATGACGACTTGGTGAAAAATTGGGGTTGTCAAACTAAAAGTTTTATGAAAGGTTAAGCGTCAAAAGGGACGTCTGGACGTGAAATCGCGGTAGTCAAACGGGAATTTTTAGTTGCAAAATACGACTCACGACCGCTAATTTCGAACCCTGGTCGTTTGTGAGACATGGGTATGTGCAAATTTTCCGCTAACTTTCCCCCGTGTCAGACACGGGCAAATGCATTAAAATGTTAACCATAATAGGAAAGCTTACCTTTCTGAAGTTTGTACTTACCCTTGCTTACACAACAAATGACCAGCTTGGTGCGTGAGGAAGTAAATGTTTTCACTTCAATTCCTATTATTTATTTGTCACGTAACAGAAAATTTTCTATCTAGTAAAGACTACAAATTAAGAATAACAATGATATTCTAAACAAGAAAATAAAATTCGACGAAAAACATGGTAAGTAAATTACAAAATCAGGAGTGAGTAGCAAGTGGAAGTGTCTCAGCTTTGAGCATGGTAAGTTTTAGTCACTCATGATCAGACACGTTAGTGTGTAGCAGTGGGTTCAATATTAATGAATGAAATACCATCCAACACGTTCGGTAAACCCTATTTTATGAATTAAAAATTTTTTTAGTAACTTCTGCGTAGCTTGTGAATAATTGATAGTGTGAAATGATACCTGGAACAGTTACTTGATATTTGGGATGTAACGAATATTCGGCCACTATTAGGTATTCGGCCTATTCGGCCCTTTGGCCGAATAGTCATTTCATCACTCAGCCGAATATTCGGCCTGGCAGAATACTGGGTAATTCTCAAATTCGGCATGGCCGAATACTGATGGACTATTCGGCCGAATAGTTCCGCTGCAGTTAGAAAGTAAAAAATTAAAGAAATTAGTAGATTTTAAACATTTAAAATTGTATTATAATTATTGCAAAAGAATATATTTAAGAAATAAAAATAATTTAGAATAAACTACTTGTTTTAACCTTGTTTTAGGCTTGACTGATCAAAAACACATTTTAAAATTGTAATATTGTATTTTATATTTATCATTTTCTCACAACAGCTACCAATAGCTAATTATAATGGAGAATATGGTAAATTCATTTGGTTATTATTAACAAAGTGGAAGCCAGACTTTGTTTGGGTAGACTGAGTTATTGTGAATATTGGGTTAGAGAGAAATGTGACAAGCGCAGAATATATCATGAATATTTAGATAGCATAAGTTATTGGGGTTTTTGAAAATAAAAACATATTCCAGTTAAGTGCATTAAGATTTAATAGATCTTTTAAAAATAGGTGCGTAAAAAACCCTATAAAATAAAAACATTAACTTTTATAACTTTAAAAATGTCTTCATAAAACAGTTTTGAGCAAGGTAAAAGTTCACTAAGCACTAGTATTTCTTTCATTGCGATTAAATAATTAGTAAAATAATGCTATTGCTTACTACCGTAAAACCTGTCATTTCTATTTTGCTTGTGGGTAAAATTCCTAGTTTTATTACATTCAAAACAATAGTGAAAATAGATCAATTTTTAATAGTTCTAAATTCTCAGCAAACAGAATTAAATCATACGAGTACATACGAGTTGTGCGTATTTGGTGTTTGACTTTGTGAATAATTTTAAATTTGACAAATACTTTCTATTGCAACGATTTTCTAGAAATTTTAATGTTCGGTCGCCGAATATTCGGTATTCGGCCTAGAAGAAAGGACCGAATATTCGGCATCGGCCTGGAAGGAATGGCCGAATATTCGGTATTCGGCTATTCGGCTAAATCACTATTCGTCACATCCCTACTTGATATAAAATAATAGTCATAATAATGGTACATAATACATGTGAGTTTCTGTGTTTGTAAACATTGTCTGTAAAATCAAAAAAATAAATAAATAATAATCAAAAGATCGAAATCGAATTTGTAAATGATAACTTTCCATATCCACTCTATTCCGAGGCTTTTAATGCCAAACTGAATAAAAAGCGTTCGAATAATCTCGGTTCTACAGAAATTAATAAGAAGATCCGTCTAGAACTATACGAGCCTACTTTCCCGTATACAAGAACTTCAAATTTATGATCCAGCTACCTTTCGCTTTCTCTTTTTCATTTAGCTTTAGTTCTTAATTACATCAAATATATTTTTCTCAACTATTAATACATACTCATTTACTCACTCATTAATTAATTAATTAATTCATTCATGCATTCATGCATTCATTCATTCATTCATTTACTCATTTATGTATTTATTCACTCATTTATTTTTTCATTTACTCATTCATGTATTTATTCACTCATTTATTTTTTTTTCATTCATTCATTTATTCATTCATTTATTTTTTCATTCATTCATTCATTTATTCACCCATTTCTTTTTTCATTCATTCATTCATTCATTCACCCATTTCTTTTTTCATTCATTCATTTATTCTTTCACACATTCATTTATTCAGAAGTATCCTTAAAAATCCAGATCAGAAAACATCATAGGAAATATTCTCGTTTAGTTCTGGCTGAAAGTACCTGTACATGGTCTACGTCAATAGATCTTTCGAACCAAGTTTGTTCCAGGCAAATACGTCTGTTAGATCAGGATTTATATAGGATTGAAATTTCCCCTTAGGCACTATTTTTTTTTCCGAACTGCTCAAAAATGAACAAAAATTGTTCAAATCAAAAATATATTTCACGTCTGAGCTTCTTCAAATACACTTGCTCATGCAAACTTGGATCTCACGCCCAGAGTTAACATAATTTGTCATTAGACGCTAATGTAAAGTTTTTTTTTTTTTTTGAACTGTTCAAAATTGAACGAAAAATTGTTCGAATCAAAAAGTAAAATATGGAAATGAGATGTCCTCGCCGAGATCTTTTGAACAAAAAAAAAAAAACTTTCGAATTGGATAATTCCTGCAAAAGTTATTAGGAGGACAGACAGACCGACAGACACACATTTTCCCCATCTCAACACCCTACTTTTAATTTTTTTATGCTTCAATCTTTATTTCATTACTTCACTTATTTTTGAAGTTTCTTCATTTTTAACGATACTTTTGCTATACATTGAGCCTTCTTGCATGCTTTATTAATTTTTTTGTTTACTTTTACGGGAAAGTTGGGTAAAAATGGTCAAGCAGACAGGCGATTTTTTTTTTTTTGTCACTGTAAAGGTAATGCGATATGATTTTTAGAATCCATCTTTTCGTTAAAAATTATTTTGCCAAATACCTGATATTGAGCTATTTTACTACAATAAATTAGCTTGCAAAAAAACAAAAAGGAGAAGAAAATCCCTGTTTTGATTGCTGTTCTTTAAAAGATTACATGAACATATTTATCTTATCAAAAAGAAAAGCATTATCTTTTTCTTGAAGATAATCACTAGTCTTTGAAGAGGGTGTTTTCTAGCATCACATTCAGAAGCGTTTAAGAAGAACATGGAAGTTGAAAGTGTTCTAATTACAGGTGCCAATCGAGGAATTGGACTTGAGTTTGTTCGACAATTTCTTCAATTACCAAATCCACCTCGGTTTATTTTTGCCACATATCGGTCAGAAGATTCTGCACAGGTACTTACTTTTGGTCTTTATTGTTAAACAGAAATGCTATCGAAGCTATTTTTCCAAAATTATTTATGACAGAAATTTATATCAACGTGTAGGGTTTTTAAGGAAGATGCAATATGGAAATAATTTCAAAGTACTGAAACATTTTAATCAGATTCCATCTGCAAAAAAAAAAACTTAAATTGCTATTATTTCTTATCTTCATTTATTCATTCTTTTTTTTGGTACTGTTGGTCTCTGCTCCGTTGTAACCATATTGTGTGATTAGTCGCTGAATATCTTTATTGCAATCAAACACTTAACAGCTCGTTTGAGAGTAGCACTAAATCAGACGACGCTGACTACAGTGAGGCATTCATTGTGTTACTTTCACGGTTTTAAAAATTGAATCCTGAGTTCTCAAATCTTCTATAGAAAGTGTGCCTTAAAATTTAGTTGCCTGAAACCACTGTAATTGTAAAATGAATTCAAATAATAACACTGGTTAGATGCCTTACTGCACGATTTTGCCGTGTACTTGTGTTTTGGGCTCGTCCTGAGTCATTATAGAGGTTGACTGCACCTTCTCTGATACAAAACTTACAACTCAAATGCCACATTGAATACAAGTTGCAACCGTTTTAACTAACTATTGCCCGATGCGCAATTTAATGGTGGGTTGCATTTAGTAACTGTTGGTCTCTGGTATGGAAGCATTTCTCATTTCCATAATCAAATCTCACGAAATCAGTATAGCAAAACAATCGCAGTCGGATATTGGCTTAACATTATGATCCACATTATGCACAATTTATGTCATGCATATACGTTTTACAATAAGCATTGTAAAGCCCTTTTGCAGTTATAAAATGCTCCTACAGTAATATAATTGAGAACAATTTAGTTTACTTTGAATTTAAAAGCTGCATCAGTAAAGATAATGTTTGCAAATATTAAAAGAAAATTAATTACTTCCAGCAGCACAAATGATTTATCATTTAGTCCAGGGTTGCTCAATGAGAGCCATATGACTCCCTTGGGAACCACAGAACGAATCTAGGGGTCAGCAGGAGAAAAAATGGGGCCATGAACCATGTGAAGGGAGCCATGCCATGATTGAATTACCTCAAGCTTCTAAAACATTTCACCATAAGCGTGAAATGTTCCATGCAAATATTTACCACATCTTTCAGAGGTGTAAAAACAACGCAAAATTGCATATCTGAATTTTTAAAAAAACTTAACTTATGGAACAGCGCAAAGCATGAAACTTTTTACGTATCTTGGTTTTCATAGGAGAAAAGAGCAAAATAAGTTTCAATTAGTTTCATGTTTTCCGTAATAATGTATCTTTAGATTTGGTGCAATACTATCTGAGAAAATTGTATACTGTGTTTCACCTTTAGCGTCCTTTCTTGTAAAAGTTGTTCTTACATGGAAAAAACATAAATAGATAAGAACACGAAAGAAGGCCTAATATTCTGTAAAATATTCAAACTCAATTAACAAATAAAATTAATTAAGTCAATAAATATTTAAAAAAACATGCGAGCGGGCTTATTAGTTGAGGGACCCTCCCATTATAATAATAGTTTTGAAAGGAATAATCACAAACGAAGGCTTAAGAAAAGGTTAACATATGTCATTATCATGCTTCACGTTTTTCTTTAAGGAATTTTTTGCTGAATTTTGAGTGGATGCAGTACTTTTCTGCCATGCGCATAAGCGTCCAGATGTCAAAATTCCGTGGTCGAACTCGAAGAGAAGCAGCATTGAGTTTGGCAGGGAAATTTAATTTCTTTGTTATATAATCGCGGGAACTTCTAATGTAAAACGTGTATTGCCCATGAAAGGATTTTTTGATTTAATTATTTTAAGGCTGCTTTTGAACAGATGAAAATTTTTAGAATTAGCACCTACGGGAGATGTTAAAACTTTTATTTTAAAACCCAATAATGCAAAAAAATGAAATGTTCCAGGCAAAACATTGAAAACTGTGCAGAGATTTTGAGTGCATTTAAAGATTTTTTTTCCGTTCGCTTTCTTTTTTTTACTATGGGTTAAAAAAATAGACGACATTGATAACTGGACTGTACTTATAGCAGTACATTATTGCCTCAGAAATGACAAAGTCGCCAATGATTTTATTATTGGTTCAAATGTTAATAGAAACATAAATCGTTAATTTGGATTTTTCAATAAAAGATTCAATTCAATTCACGATTCAATTTACTTTATACTCTATATTTTACCTATACAGTTGTGGAATTCTATATTGTGAAGAAATTTTCTAATTTAGATCTATATTTTTCCTCCACTAAACATATTGAAAATATGTGCTTAGTTAAAAAAAATTCTTTGGCATGTATCTTCTATTGATGTTACATGTTCTCAAAGTAACAAATGTTTCTTCTTTTTTTTTTTCATTTTTAGTATTCTATTTTATGTATGATCACATATAAATAAAATAATGACAATGTACAGGCTCACTAGAGGGGAGAGCGTAGTCCGACCCCTTTTTAAATATCTGGAATCCGATCCCACCACTGTACGAAAGGTTCCGTTATCCTGCATGCCGAATTTGATTTAAAAACAAGAAGTTCCGTCTAGAACTATACGAGCCTACTTTCCCGTATACACCGAATTCAAATTTATAATCTAGCTATCTCTCTCTCTGTCTTTCTCGTTTAGCTTTAGTTCTTAATTGGTTCAAATATACTTTTCAACGGTTAATACATATTCATTCAATCATTCATTTATTAAGTCATTCATGTATTTATTCACTCATTTATTCATTCATTATTTTGCTTATTCATTTAACCATTTAGTAATTCAAAAATATTCTCGAAAATCCCGAACAAAAAATTTCATAGGAAAATAGGCTCGCTAGTTCTGGATGAACTTTCTATTTGTACATGTTCTACATCATAAGAGCTTTCCGATAACGTTTTTTTCCAAGAAAATCTGTCCGTTAGATCAGGAATTATATATGATTTAAATTTCCCCGTAGGCGGTATGTTAATTTTTTTTGAACTGTTCAAAAATGAACAAAAATTGTTCAAATCAATATTTCACGCCAAGAACTTCTTCCAGTGAGCTTGTGCATGGGAACTTGGATCTTGTTCCCAGAGTTTACATAATTTGCTTCATTTTCACCCATAGGCGTTTAATGTTGAAAATTCTTGAACTGTTCAAAATTGAACAAAAAATTGTTCAAATCAAAAAGTAAAATATGGAAATGAGATGTCCTCGCTGAGATCTTTCGAATGCAAAAAAAAAAATTTCTAATCGGACAATTCGTTCAAAAGTTATTAGGGGGGGGGCAGACCGACAGACCGACAGACAAACAGACAGACCGACAGACAAGCCGACAGACCGACAGACAGACAGACCGACAGACAGACAGACCGACAGACAGACAGACAGACAGACAGACAGACAGACCGACAGACCGACCGACACACTTTTTCCCCATCTTAAAACCCTACTTTCAAATTTTTTATTTTTCAATCTTTATTTAATTACTTAACTTATTTTTGACTTTTCTTGATTTCTAACGATATTTTCACGATACATTAAGCCTTCTTTCATGCTTTAATATTATTTTTTTTTTACTTTTACGGGAAAGTAGGCTAAAAAAAACAAATTGATTAGCATTTAGAATTTTTGAACATTTAAATTTGTGTCTGGAATTTATGCGTCTCAAAATTCAGAGCCGGATATCCGGTGCGGATCCTTCTGGTTGGATATTCGATGCATCCCTCCTCCAAGGGAAATTCCAGGTGCACTATGGTTCTATGGTATCGAAGGGAAGACACTGAAGAATTTGGCGCTTCTAAGGGGGCCACAAGTCAAATCAGGTTGAAAAACCCTGATTTAGTCGTACGATACCAGAAAATGATAATAGAAAATAAGTAAAAGGGGTTTATTTTAGCATTCTCGAATGACATTTAAACCGTTTTTAAAATATATTTTTCTTGTACCGAAAATCTAGGTCTTTATGTTTAATAATTATGTCTTTATTCAATTTCAGGCTTTAAAAGAAATCCAAAAAACTTCTAAGACTTCCGAAGTTGTTCTGATAAAATTAGGTAAGTGCTTTTGCAAATTCAGTTCCAAAAACATTTTTTAATATTAATAATTTCATTCACATTTACTTAATTATAAAAATAGCAAGCTATTCTCAAATAATAAAAATAGCAAAAAAAAATGCGAATCAAGCTTGCCTTTTCGTACCATAGGACAGTAGGAATAGCAAAATTGATCGCATATATTTCTGCAAGACTTTCTTTCTCCTTCTCTCTAATTAACCCTTTTATGTTATCTGTTGTTTTTAAACGGAGCATAATTTCATTTTTTCTCAATAAATTGTGAGTGGGGGGGGGATTCCTACCTTTGTTAATATTTAAATTTTTAATATTAGTTACAGTTAAAACGCGATATCTTAAAGGACAAATAAACTTCTCGACAGCTCTTTTTTGGACTGTTTTCAGCTAACCTGAAATGTACCGATAAAAATAATTTCAGAGTAAAATAAAGCCAGTAAACCATCTCATTTTCATTTCAATGCAGTATTACAGATCAAATGGTGTTAATCACAGTAGAAATGATCAAATAGTCAATACGTAGCACCACATGAATACCAGATTTTACTAGGCTTCATAGATTTGATTTTTAGGGAGATTTTTCGATTACGGAAAAATAAAAGTTTAATGAGAAAAATCTGAAAAAAAAAATCATTGATAGAAAATTAGAGATAAGGTGGTAAATGTACAAATAGCAGAAATATTTTCTATTGAATTGCATTTTCGACGGCTTAGAACAAATATTTCTAGATAAACGAAGATATCACAAGCGATACTATACTTTAAAAAAAAGAAGAAAACATAAAGGAAAAGTTATAGAGCAATTTCTATACTATTTTGTTGTTGTTATTTTGGAACTGATAGTTTAATTTAAAGTGCGATAAAAGTTGAGATATCAAGTGCGATTGAAGCATGAGAAGGAACAAAAATCATGAAACAATTCCTGCATCTTTTATCATTAATATTTTGAAAATTTGATGCTTGATGCATAGCTAATATTCTAGGCAATGGTTTGGAGATTTGTATCATGTTTTCACCCAGTATAACAGATTAATGAATTTAAACATAAGTAAAACTTTTGAGAAAACTGTCCGATTCGAAAGATTTTTTTGCATTCGAATCTTGCACACGATCTTGGCGAAGACATTTATTTCTAAATATATTTTTTTTATTATTCGAGCAATTTTTCGCTCAATTTTTAACAGTTCAAAAACTTTGAGCACTTGCCTATAAGGAAATATGAAGCAAATTATATAAACCCTGGTCCAAGTTCCATTGAATAAGCTTATTGAAAGGAGCTATCGATGGGAAATATTTTTTTGATTTAACCCATTTTCGCTCAATTTTTAACAGTTCAAAAACTTTGAGCACTTGCCTATAAGGAAATATGAAGCAAATTATATAAACCCTGGTCCAAGTTCCATTGAACAAGCTTATTGAAAGGAGCTATCGATGGGAAATATTTTTTTGATTTAACCCATTTTCGCTCAATTTTTAACAGTTCAAAAACTTTGAGCACTTGCCTATAAGGAAATATGAAGCAAATTATAAAAACCCTGGTCCAAGTTCCATTGAACAAGCTTATTGAAAGGAGCTATCGATGGGAAATATTTTTTTGATTTAACCCATTTTCGTTCAATTTTGAACAGTTAAAAATTTACCATTAGCGCCTATAGGTAAATTTTAATCCTCTATAAATCCTGATTTAACAGACGGATTTGCTTTTAACAAACTTTATCGGAAGGAGCTTATGGGGTATAACATGTACAAATACGAAGTTTAAAGAAAACTAAATGAGCGTGTTTTCCCCTGAATTATTTAATCTGGAATTTTAAGGATATTTCTTAATCAAAGAATGAATAAATGAAAGAGTGAAAGAATGAATGAATGAATGAGTGAATGAATAAATGAATGAATAAAGACATGAACTAATGAATGAATATGTATCAATGTTAAAAATTTTTGTTCAACCTTTCATCAAATAGTGTAGAAATTTAGCTGCAACCAACATCTGGTACTAAGTTGAACCATATGAAAGTGTAGTTTCATTATGAATGTGGCTCAACTTAGTACCAAATGTTGATTGCTGCTAAATTTCAAAATTTTTAACCGACTTCACAAAGGAGAAAGTTATACATTCATACCACATGTATGTAGTTTCTTTTTTGGTTTGTTTGTCCACCAATAACTTCTCACTGGAAGAACCAATTTTCATGATTCCTTTTTTTTAATCGATCTGGGATGGTTCCCTATAGGTCCCATACCTTTGTTTGATCACATTCGATAAGTAGAAAAAAGTTATGGGCAGAAATGTAGTCATTTTTTTGTTTTTTTCATCCATAACTTTTGACTAATTGAACCGAGTTTGATGTTTTTTCCTTCAATCGATAGAGGGTGGTCCAACTTTAATATCGTACATCGATTTGCTTACTATTGTTCTTTAGAAAGAGCGTTATGAATGAAAAATAAGTATTTTTCTTTTAATATTGGAAAAGCTTCTCCTAATATTTCTTTGCTGAGTTAATTCAGTAAATTATTAGGTAATAAATATAAAACTCGTTGTTAAAAAGAGTTTTTTGCCACTCAAGCAGTAATGATAACAGTAATTACAATAAGAATTTAGGTGAAGGTTTCCCTGAAAAAAAATTAATTCAGTCTGTTTTAAGACTGAAATCTGTTCTGGACCTTTTGAAATTAATTTTAAAACGCAATTTATCATACAACTGATTATTTTTCAATGACAGTCAGCCAAAGTGGGGGTGCCATTTGATATGGTTCTTCTTTTTTTTCTAATAGAGCATTCATATGAAAAATGTAATTACACTAAACAGGTTAAATTTAAATAAATAAAATAAATAAATAAAATTGACTTCACATTACACATTGCGCTAAAAAGTGAAACGTAAATTAATTCTTTAAACAACATCGATACAACTTTTAAGCATCATTTTTGAAGTCGGTGCAAAATTATGATAGATTAAATATTTTGTAATCGTAATCATGAATCAATTACAAATATAAATAGCCCAGAGTTTGAAACAGTGTCAATGTAAAGTAACACGTTGCGCTGTGATAGATAATTTTGCGCCGGCTTCAAAAATTAAAAGTCGTATCGATGTTGTTTAAAGAATTAATTTATTTTTCCCTTTTGAGCGAAATTTCTAGTTCTAAGTCGGTTCTATTTTTATCTTTATTTTATCAAATGTTTTTTTCTTTGACTAAAGGTTGAAACAGAAATTTTAACAGTGTATTAATCGTTGAAAAAGGCATATTTGAAGTAATTAAAACCTAAAGCTGAATGAGAAAAAGAGAGAGATAGCTAGAGATTAAAAAATTTGGTTATGGTGTATAAGGGAAAGTAGGCTCTTATAGTTCTAGGCGGAACTTCTTGTATAGTACTGAGAAAGAGTACTGAAATTTTTATAACTAGCTGTGTGAACGAGCTTGAAATGACACAAATATTATACTGTCTACTTCTTTTATAGGGACACATAAACAATTCAAACTAAATCAAAAATAAATAATTTTTAACTTTAGTGTTGCTGAACACCAAAAATGGAATTATAAAAATTACACTTTTCTGGTGGACATCACTGTAAAAAATTCTAAAAATTTAATCGTTTCCATTTTCTTCCTTGACGTCAAGGGATTTTTAAGGCTATTAAGTAATCCCGTTAGGGATCATATATAAATGATGTCACGCTTCGAGGTGGGAGGGGGGTTCGTGAAATTGTGACAAAGTGTGACAAGGGGAGGGGAGGGGGTAACAAGAAGTGGGACATCATGCATTATGCAACATAGCGTGACGCGTGACAAAGGGGAGAGGGGGGGGGTTCGCTGAAGTGTGACATATTGTGACAAGGGGGGGGGAGTGGGGTCAAATATATGGGGAAAAAGTGTGACGTCATTTATGAATGGCCCCCTTAGCAATACATATTAAAAGGTGTGCAATATTTTACTGAGCTTTAAATTACAAAATTTATGGAGCAAAAATATAAGAACCTATGTAGAAAATTTTACCTAGAAACAATGCATGAAGATTTTCAGTCACAGCAGTTGCCTGGATATTTAACTGCACAACTCTGAATAAAACTCATCTCTGTTTTTGCAGATGTGTCGAAGCTTAGTGACTTGAAAGCAGCAAGGAGTGTTATAGCTGAGAAAGTAGGCGAAAATGGTCTCACCCTGCTCATCAACAACGCCGGAGTGGCAATACCCTTACCTTTCCCTCAAATTACGGAACAAAATTTACAAACTCACTTTACTGTGAATACTGTGGGCCCAATAATGATGTTTCAGGTGAGTAGAGAGTATACGATTTTATTGATAGGCTTATGGGCATGAGTGCTTTATTGAGGGTTTTTTTTTTCTTTTCTTTCTGTCCGCAGTGAGCTTAGTGAATTTTGATGGCACATATTCACCTAGATAAATTGTATTATTTGAACTATTCATCAATAAACTAAATACAAATAACTTTCAAAACATATTACCAAATGGTAAACAAGATCTGAATTATGTAATTTAATGGAATATGCAATCTAAATATTTAAAATGGTGTCAAATACTCAAAGTATAACAAATAAAATAACAAAAAAAGATGCTGTATCCTTTTAACGTGTTAAAAGAAGGATATTATATTTATATATATATATATATATATATATATGAGTTGTCGTTATAAAATACATGAAAAAAGGGAATAAAAAATATTCGTTCTCTAAATGATTCCTTAGAAGCTTTATGTATGCTTTATTTATTGTGTTATAAATTGAATTAGTTTTGTGTACAGTTGACCATTTTTCAGGCCACCGAAAACCTTTCCGCCCTACCCACCCCCTTTTAGTACAAGTTTTGCAAATCATTCTTATTCATTTAGTTATTTTTAATTACAGACAAATTAACAATTAAGCAATGTATGCACCCCACGTCCTTTTTCAAAAAAAAAAAAGTAACTAATCGAGAAAATAACAAACATATGTGTCGGTTATTATAGTTTCTACTTCATCAACAGAAGATGGAGTAAGCAAAGTGAAAAGAAGAGAAAACGATTCCTAATATAGTGTTCTATTGTTTTTATTTACATATTTATTTTGCTTATCTGTTTATTTATTTATTTGTTTATTTATTAATTGAAAAATCAAATTTTAAATCAGTTATCTGTAAAATTTAAAAAGAAAACACCACTTTCAGGGTTGAAAAAAAAAAAAAAAAAGGATTTTTATTTTGAGGCATTTAAAAGTATTCGTTTAACTTTATTAAAACATGAATGCAGAGAGCTATTTTGAAAATACAATGAAGCCTTTTCAGTGCAAAAAAGAAGTGCTCAACACACACCTAGAAAGACGCGTGTGAACAGGCAAGAGCCAGCAGGACGACAGGTATTAGTAATAAATGTGTCGGATTAGAGATTAACTGATCAGAGGCCAGGAATAAGGCGGGAACAGAGACCAGGAAGGAAATGGCGGGAAACGAACTAGACTGGAAAGAAAAATTATAAAAATCGTTTCCAAATGTCGGGAAAATATGGAGTACTGGAAAAATCATTTACTAAAGAATGAGAATTTTGCCAAATGTGATAAGCTTCCCAAATATCAAGGTCATAGCCCGAAGAGCATTTTTTGATAATTCTAGCAGAATAAAATTCAAAACAATGACCAAAAGTCCAACAATGCTGGGCAATAGAAGAACGCGCAAGTTCTTTACGTTTAACATAATTTTCATGTTCTTTCAGACGTTGCTTTAAGGAACGTTTAGTCTGACCTATGTAAGAAAGACCATATTTACAAGAAATACTATAAATACCTCAGTTGCTGTGAAAATCAATAGGATGCTTCAAATTTGTAAACTTTATTTTATTTATAGGAGAAAATGCAGTTTCAAAACCAAACTTCTTCAATATTTTAGCAATTTGCTGACTGATTTTTGGATAAAAAAGTAAAATAATTGCATAAGCTATAAGCAGACTTGCTCTTAGATACATTCCAGATTGAGAAGGCTTGTTCCTGACCTCTGATCGCTAAATCTCTAAGCCGACTCATTTGGTATAAATTCCTGTTGTCTTTCTAGTTCTTGCCTGTTCGTTCACATCTTTCTAGTGCGTTGAGCACTTATTTTCTGCTGATGCTCACATGAAGAGGCTCCACTGTAGGTTGGAAATAGCTATTTGCGATACTTTTTCTGAATTTGTGCTTTTTTACGTTGTTTTATCTTTGTACTCATATTTGAGCACAAAACATTTTGATCATTTGTCTCATAATGAATGCAGAGATATAAAAGTTCTTATCAGAGAAATCCGTGAACCGAGAACTTCTGCTCACAATATATAGATGTACAACAAAAAACTGAAGTGCTATCCGTAGTAAAATTAACATTAGAGTTGGCTGGCAATCTGCAAAAAAAAAAAAACTTTTTTTTAACTTAAGTTAATTATTGTGAGATCGGATGCTGTATACCGTTTCTCAAACTTTTAAGTATAAGACATTTTGTTAATTTTTCAATTAAAAGATTAAAAGATTTTAAATGCTTTATGTGGAGACTTTTTTTTGCCCATTTCAAAGTTACGTGCTCCTTGAGGTATAATTGAAATTGATGCACATAAAGTTTTTTAAGTGGCCTCCCAAAAATATTGCTTAAATGGTAAACGAAAATGAAATACAAAAGGAAAGGCCATCAAAAGGCATACTACAAAACAAAACACTAACACTATGGATTCATTATAATACTCTCGCATTGAAAAGGTTGTGAGAAAACTTACGTCTTCAACTCGATGTTAATTACCATATTCCTAATTCGCAGGAAATGCTTCCTCTACTGCAAAAGGCAGCTGCTCGCACGCCGTCAGCAAAGTTGTCAACCTCAAGAGCTGCCGTGCTAAATATCACTTCGATGGTGGGATCAATAACGAGAACTGGTGTTGAGTTTAAGCAAGACCTAGCAGTACCTGGTTATAAAATAAGCAAGGTGAGGATGATTCATGTAATGTTTCTATTTTGTACACAGTTAAATTTCAGTATGTGGTTTAATCCAATCTGCCGTAATGCTTAAGGTTACTGAGCCAGAAGTAGAATACATAAGGTCTTCTACTTCTGGCTCAGTTACCTTAAGCCATATGATTCGAAAAGATTAGAATAATTATCAAATATTTTATTTTTTATAGGGCGTTGTAAATATTTTATCGCCGTAAACGGCTTTGAAATATTATTGTTCCAAATCAAATTATTCTTTTGAAATTATTTAATGCAAATAGTTTTGTATTTCAATTTCAGTCTGCTCTAAACATGTCCATGCGTGTCATAGCAGGCAGCGTAAAAGAACAAGGAATTCTGGTGGTAATGATGTGTCCAGGTTGGGTGAAGACGGATATGGGAACTGATCATGCTGAAATCACACCAGAAGAAAGTATTAGCACCATGCTCAAAACATTGCAAAAACTTGACGACTCACATCACGGAACTTACATGGACAGATCTGGAAATCCGTATGCTTTTTGAACGTTTGCTATCAATATTCGGCAGCGCTGATCGATTATAAAATCGAAGTCTCTACAAATTCTATATTGTGATCAAAAGCAAATGACCAATGATAGAAAAATTATAGTATGTAAGCATATGAATTGCATTTTGATGTCTTTAAAATGTACATAAAGTGCTGTTGAAAAATAAAAGATTATCATAAAATTTATTTTTCTTTCATTGCAGTTGACGAAAAATAAAGAAATATAATGCTGAGCGAATATTAATTAAGTTGAAACGAAGTATACGCATCATACAAAATTATATGAATAGAAAGGACCGAGGGGAGCTGCTAAGATCTTTTCAAAACTTTTGGAAGTATGGAAAATTATATCCTTAGGTTTTACATATAGTACATTGCAAGCATATTTTTCCTTTAAAATTCAAAAGAATTTCCTTTAAAATTCAAAAGAACTTCCTTTAAAATTCAAAAGAACTGTCTTTAAAATTCAAAAGGAATTAATGCATAAACTTAATACTTGATAAACAAAGAGAATGATGTTCCATTGCACATATGACATTGTCATTGCAAAATATCATTGTAAAAATTTCACAAAGAAAATTTCTGCGTAACAACGCCACGTAAAACCAATACTTATTTTTGCTATTATTTTTTCAAAATGGATATTGATCTTTGAAACTGGAACTGATTTCACACTAATGCCTCATCAACTGTTGCTTTTTTGTAAGCGAAATTTCAATTTAACAAACAAATTTAGAGTCATATTCCGCCAATAAAGAAGGGTTGTGTAGTTTCAGCTCCCAATGATTTCAAATGGTATACTGAATTAATTTGCTAATTAACATCCATGATACCAATTGGAATCACTTTTCATTTTGATTAGTAAAAAAATATGTAAATATATATATTTTTTTAGTTCTCATCTTAAGCAAAAAATGAGTAGGGGAGAACGGATCACACAGTGGTCCACTTTTGCACTTATTTATTTACTTTAACCAAAAAATTTTAAAAATCGGTGTACTGGAAAAATTAACAAAATCTCTTTTACCTTCTTTGTCAGGTTTATATTATTACAACAATATTTGCATTGCAAGATAAAGAAAAAAACTTTTTTTTTTTTGCAAATGCACTTTATTTTTTCGTTTCAGATTTTACAAGCACATAGTTACTATTTTTACTATTTTCATATTACTCAAATATTTATTCTATTTTCAGATTTTCAAATATTTTAATTTTATTACATTTTTTATTATTAATCACTTACAGATTGTAATACTTTGCATTATGTTTGCATTTATACATGTTATTTTAAATACAATAAATAAGCTATTAAATCAAATTTACGCTTTTAGGCACATTTGTTGAGGGTTCTTTGTGGCTCATGTAGAGGGGGTCCATTGAGTCCTATGCCAAAGAAAGGAAGTGATGATACAAAAATTATATAAGGACATTAAATGCGCAAATAATTTTTAAGAAATTAAAAACAGAAATGTCTTGCCTTTCTGAAAAAAACTATTTAGTATTTATAGACAATAGTTGATCCCTTCTAAAATGAAAAGTACTTCAAGATGTGAAAATTACTTTGAGCAGCACTAAACATAAAATCTTCATAAAATGGCTACCTTGGCATTTTCCGCATGAATATTTTGGCAATACGCACTAGTACCATGCTACCGTCTATGAGACTCTCTGGACTAGGCAGAAAAGGAGGATAGTAAAAAGAAGAAGAGAGTTGGATAGTATAGATTTAAACGGGGCTGGTCCTCTGGGCCACATTTTACCTACTATTCAACACTCTCAGGATTTTAGGATGATAAAAAATTCTTGGGACCAGAAAGGATTAAATAATTCAATGGAGCTTGATTCTAAGACTGGAAGTAAAATTATGGTAGCACTTCCTGGAAAGTAGTCTAATGTGAAAAGTCCTGCTTTTGGAATTAGGAACTATGGTCCCATTCCATGAACATTATTATAAACCTGGTAATTCTGTTGGCATAATTTATGTCTGTAAACTATTATTTCAATTTACTACATGAACCCTCATCAAGCCCCCGCTTCCCCAAAAGACTAAAGTTTTAATCAATTTTCTACAGAGTTGTCTCCTATAAAATGTTGGAATATGATCCGATTCAACCTTGAGCCAGACGCCAGATTATTGCTTTCCTCCTCCTGTCTGACTCTTACCTACTGTAGAGGCTATGAACTGACGAACTGAAACTTTCTGTTTTATATGCGCGCGCAACATTCTTTTGTATCTGAAGTGTTAATTTCCCTTTCTTCTCTCTTTAGATATGTGTCTGTGTATGTGGTAGAAATATGTTGCTAGTATCCTAATTAAATATGTGATTATTAATTCAGTGCAATATCTTCTCTGAATGGATTTTTTGTGTAACTGATTCACAGCTACGACTGTACCGGATGAAAATCACAGATCAGTTGAAATTTTAACTATTGTTTTTTCCATTCCCAGTGTGGTGAATCTCGGCGACCGCTGCGTGCCAATTAACATTCTTTGGAAGAATGAACTCACCTTTCCATCATAAAAAAAAAAAAAACTCTTTTTAACATCGCTCTCTGAAAATAATCCTTTCTTTTTTCGACGAAAATGCGGGTTTCTACTCAATTTGGATTGCCATCCTTAATTCAGTAGATGCAATCTCAAATGTGACATTACTGTAACAATTTTCTCAAATCGTACATTCTATTGCTGAAAAGATTCAGTCGAATTAGAAAATATTATTTTTTTTATTTATTTATTTCAATCTTCAATTTTATTAATATATTTTCTTTAATTATTTTTATTTTTATTTATTTAGTTAGTTATTTATTTGTTTTGTACGGTAATAATCTAATAATCTTGAACATGTTTCTTTTTTTTATACAGGAAAACCCCGTTAAAACGCGGGTGTCGGGGGACATGTTTGGCACCCGCGTTATAACAGAACCGCGATATAGTGAAACTGTACCGCGGAACCATATTCACGAAATATAATCGCTCGTGTTACCTTTTAACTTTATGAATTACTCTTAACTTTTCTTCTATTGTATAATTGCTTCTTTGTTCTTGCTTGCTGCCATTTTATTTGCTGTAATTGCTATGCAAAAAGCACACTTCTCAACTGAGCGGTTAGTCTATCGAGTGGTAGGTTATTCAGATTAAATTTTTTTGCTCTTTGAGACGCCTAAGTTAAAACCTTATCGACCCAACAAAAATAATTGTGTTCTGAGAAAACGTGGGCTTAAAAATCTTGTTAAGTAGATTTGTCTGGCAGAGGACGAACTTACTTTTCAAAGAAACAATGTTTTAAGCCTTTATACACTCACGGATTAGAAAATATGTTTACTTTTCAAAAATGTCAAAAAACCTGGAATACAAAGGGTGGTTTGTAATGATAAAGTGTGGTTTAAACTATGGATGTAACGAATAGTGATTTGACCGAATAGCCGAATACTGAATATTCGGCCTTTTCTTCCAGGCCGAAGCCGAATATTCGGCCGGTGTCTTAGGCCGAATAGCGAATATTCGGTGGCCGAATATTAAAATTACTAGAAAATCGTTGTACTAGAAAGTATTTGGCGAATTTAAAATTATTCAAAGTCAAACACCAATTACACACCATCCATAATGCATGATTTAATTCTGTTTGCTAAGAATTTAAAACTATTTAACATTAAAATATTTTCTCTATTGTTTTGAATGTAATAAAACTAAGAATTCCACCCACAAGTGGAATAGAAATGACAGGTTTTATGGTAGTAAGCATTAGCATTATTTTAGTAATTATTTAATTTAAATGAAAGAATTTCTATTGCTTAGTGAACCTTTTCCTTGCTCAAAACTGGTTTATGGAGATATTTTAAAAGTTTCAAAAGTTCACATTTTTATTTTAGCCAGCAGTTATGAGGGTTTTTTAAATACCTATTTTTAAAAGATCTATTACAGTTTAATACACTTGACTGGAATGTACTTTTATTTTCAAAAACCTCAATAACTTATACTATCTAAATTTTCATTATATATTCTAAGCTTTTTACATTTCTCTCTTACTCAACCTTCACAATAAATCAGTCTATCCAAAGTCTGACTTTCCCTTTGTTAATAATAACAAAATTAATTTTTCATATTCTCCATCATCATTAACTATTGCCAACTTTTGGGAGCAAATGCTAAATATAAAATACAATATTACAACTTTAAAATCTGTTTTTGCTCAGTCAAGCCTAAAACAAGGTTTTAAAAAAAAAGTTGTTTTTTTTTTTTTTTTTTTTGTAAATTATTATTGTTTATTAAAACTCTATATACTAATATATTCTTTTGCAATAATTATAGTACAATTTTAAATGTTTAAATTATGCTAATTTCTTAATTTTTTTTACGTTTCTACTGCAGCAGAACTATTCGGCCGAATAGTCCATCAATGTTCGGCTAGGCCGAATTTGACCTTACCCAGTATTCGGCTAGGTGATGAAATGAGGCCGAATACCGATTAATGGCCGAATATTCGTTACATCCCTAGTTTAAACGTCGGGATACATGATAGTAGCCGCGTTATATCCAATTCCGCGGTATTACGGGGTTTTACTGTAGTTTTATGGAATTCACGTCTAATTAATGGCCTTAACTAAAAATATTCTGAACTAAAATAAATAGTTGTTCTGAGGAAATTTCCCTGTGCAGATAACATTCTCTATAGACTTTATACCCATTTAGAGATAATGTTTTTTTTTCTTCTTCCAACAAAGATGTAATTAATTATCTTACGTAATAAAGAAGCACCAGGAGCAGGAGCAGTGTAGGAAGATTTTGCTTGAAATTGGAGTGAGCTCGAGCAAGAAAATTTCTTGGCCTTCACTGTCGCGATTTTTGTTTGTTTTTTTTGTTTATTCAGATTATATATACATGAATTTATATTGAATTTTAAATTTCGTTGATTTGTGGGGGTTTTCAAATTAACATAAAAAGGTGCAATAAAAACTCTTTTTTTTTTTTGCAAAATATGGTATAATCGGATGTATGCTAAGTGCATGAATTAACTTAAAATAAATGATATAAAAGTAATTGGGGCAAACCAACAAATTTCGACTAGCGTCTCAAAACCAACGCGGCTGTCTACGGAAATTTTAATTGCGCGTGCGGCAATTTGAGTTCCTTAGGAAAGAGAGTTGTGAGTCTGTCAAAAAGAGTGGTTAGCTTCTAATCTGAGATGTCCCAGAATGTATTGAGTTGTGTTTGTGTACATCACGATCCACGTGCACTAGCGCTCCTAGCGTGCAAAAAGTGTAACTCACTGACTTATAGGGTTTTTCAAATGCATATAATACTCTTTTTCCTCCAGACTATTTTATATAGCCAGGACTGATGTGATTTCTCTATGAAACGATGAGTCTTCATCATAGCAATCGTTTTTTTAACAAAAGTTCATTTTCGCCAAAACTGTGACATGGGGTTTCTCAAATAACTGACTCAATTGGCAGTCTGACTATAGAAATGCTTAGTGAGTTAAAAACACGTGTGTCTAAAAAAATAAAATACAAACTCTTTTTTTAGGTATTTTCCACTAATTTCGCTTCATTATGAATGGATTTAAAATTGCCTTTTTGTAAAGTGTCGTTTTTTTTTCTTAAGATGGAGCACTGAACGGGATTTTTTTGCGTTTTAAAGCTAGATTAATCCCTAAGAAACTAATCAACACTTCTTAATTTGGTAAATTTTTGTTACCTTCATTTCAAGCTTTTCGACGTTAATCTTTTATTTCAACGCTATGAAAAATTATCAGTTCAATCATTGGATTGTCCTCCCAAAAAATAAATCAATAGTTTTTATTTAAAAACGTTCTTAGTTAATTTCTTTCATTTAACTAGTACTATTTATTTTTCGGGAATAACGTCCAAAAATAAAATACAGTTGGTTTAGAAAATATCAAAGCCATGGGAATTAAAGCAAATATTTTAACTTCGATGCAAAATGATAATCCCTTTCTTTTATTTTACTCGTACGTAAAAATAGTGAGGCGTAAATAATATATTCAGTTAAAAGTTCTTCTGGTAAGATTTTTTTAAATATAAAACGAAATAAAACAAATCTTTGCAATACAAACGGATTAAAATCCCAACTTCCCTTTAAAAATGTAAAAATTCCTTGTTATTACAGAATTCCAGTCTAATGTGCAATTCAAAATTCTAAGCAAAAACCTTGGTCTTAACTATTGTGAAAGAAATATCATTGCATAACTATCTTGAACTTCATGTTAATCCCAAAACAAAAGAAAAATTGATATCTTCTGAAAAAAATTAAAAAGTAAATAACTATTACGTAGGAAAAACTTTTCTAGAACATAACAGGAAGAATACCCACATGAAGAAAATCTCCTGCACAAAATAATGGGAAAAAAATTAATATTTTTAAAGGTACTTTTATCAAAGAACTAGGAAGCAGAGTTGATAGGATTATTTTTAAGTACTAGAGCTTGCCCGACAGTCAAAATTCGACAGCAATAATTAAATTTAGCATTGAAACACTATGCGATTAAAATAATTATATTAGTATTATTCATCAAATTTGGCGATAATACGCCAAGTTATTTCGATCATCCTCACTTAAAGCAAACGTATAGTAAACATTATCGCCGCAGTGCAAACTGCGCTCATAAATGTAGCCGTTTGTACTTCTGCTTCTGCCGATTTCGTACAAAGTGAAGTGGCAGTTGAATAAAACTGAAATGTTTGCTTTCATACACTATTCTCATTATTCATTTCAATGTTTCAGACAAGCCTTTACTAAAACTCTTATTATAATTGATTTTAATGTTACGGCTTAGTGGCAACAAACTCTTTTTAATAATGAGTTTTATACTTATTACCTAATACCTTACTCAACGAACCCATATTGCCATCTGCTATCTATAACAATAAACTATACAATTATAAATGAGGCTTGCCTGACAAAATAAAGTAGGAGATAATTTACTAATAATAAACTGTTTCCAAATGCTTTTAATTGCAATCGCTAAATCTCGTCAATAGTTACCAAACGAAGAAAAAGAAAGAAAACCAGTTGAAAAATAGAGGATAAAATGGTCCTTAAATTTTATGTCTTCCCGTATTCATTACAAACACTACGACCGTAATTGCAACCATAGCTGTTGTGCGCACTTATTTCGTGGATACCACTACCCTTAGAAGACTTTTATATCTTCTTCGAATATTAAGTGTCATATTATTGACTGATTTCAAAAACAAATGTCATATTTTGTACAATAGCTCTTACCATGCTATAATTTCATGTTTCTCTCTTAAAAATGTGTATTCTGCCTTCGAGTTTAAAGTTAAATTTTAAGCTAAAATTTTACAATAGCTAATTTCTGTCCCTACAAACTTTGTATACTTTTTCTCCACTGGCTTCATTTCTTATTTTTATGCTTTTTAAACTGATATGAAACAGTAAATATGCTTTATTGTAGTAAAAATTTGAATTTTTCACAATAATGTAAAAAAGAAAAAAAATTACCTTTTTAGAAGTTTTAAAAAATTTTTGCATGAGGTTTGTTTAGGGGTTACAAGAAACTTTTTTTCAGTGCGCTTGTGAAAAACGCTTATTGTAGTCTCGAAAAGCTTTTGTTTTTTCTTTCTAATGAGGCTGAGAATGGCCACTAACATTTGCAGACCTAATGCATTCCCCAGCAACCGGAATCTATTCTTTCAAGTAGCACCACTATTGGCGAATGCCATTACCACTTGAGAATTTTCCCTCTCAGCTCCCCCCTAGATGGCGGCACCTGAGCTCCGCATGATGCGAAACATCACTAAGAGTTTCATTTAGCCGAAAGTATCCAAGCCCGAGAAGCTTGTATACACAATTATGCACTCGTGCTTAGTCTCTGCCCGAAGATAAAGGCTCATTGCTTACCGAGTTTAAAGCCACTATGTTAAAAAGGAACATACACAGAGCACATTTATTATATTTTTGACTGTACAAAAACAAATTTCTTATAGATATTCTTAACCATCCCAATGTGCAATTTCTAAAAAGGTAGACAATACCCAAAGAATGTGTAATTTTCCTTAAAAATATTTGAAGAACTGTTTTTGAGATTTTTGCATTTCAATTTATCTATTTTGTAACTCAAATTTTTACTGCTATATTCATGTTGCATATCACTTTGAAGAGCATGGCAAGAAGAAGAGAATGACATCCGTTTGCTTATAAAAGGTTTGGGCTCTATTTGTCTAACGATGTCAAAGTGATGAAATTTCTGCAATTTGTGCACTTTCAGAAATTAGTAACATAAAAGCGTTAAAATTGGTATCTCAATTTTTCCTTTTTGGTTGACTGGACATGAAATGACCCACAATTAACTCCGATAAAACAGAAATTTGATTATTCTTCATGAAAGCAACCTCGGAATAGTATGTGAATTGAGTGAATAATACAGATAACATTTGATTTCAAACAAAAAATATTAAATGCCCTTAGCATTGCCGGGAAGATAAGAAAATTTAAAATTCTATACCAATGACCCCAGCGTCCTCTCTTCCCCGCCCCCATTTCAGCTATATAACATAGCTGAAATTAGCTGAAATATATTTTTTTGGTTGACTGGACATGGAATGACCCAAAATTAACTCTGATAAAGCAGAAAATTGATCATGAAAGCAACCTCGAAATATTATGTGAAGTGGGTGAATAATATAGACAGCATTTTGTTAAAAAAAAAAAAGATGAAATGCCCTTAGCAGTGCCGGAAAGATGAGAAAACTCAAAATGTTATGCCATCGACCCACCCCCCATCCCGCCCTCTCTTCCCCTCCAGCATTTCAGTCTATCACCATATCTTCATATCTTCTTCCTACTGAGTACCGATTTAAAAGTCGGTGTTCTCCCAAATTCTTTTCTCCTGATTCTTTCAAAGCCATTGAGCAATAACGACTGCATTCGGGACTGAAGCACCTTGTCTTCGTTTTGTGTAACGATTGCTGCAGTTCAGTGCTAAAGCAGAGAATTTGTGGGAAAGAAATACTTTCCTTGGGATTCTGCTTGAGAGTTGCTCCATCACATGCACCAAGAAATAATAGAATAAAGAAACACGAAAGTTTTCTATCTTCTCTTTTTTTTCTTTTTTCTTTTTGCTTTGATAAAAGAGAAAAGTTAACGTTTTCATTATAGTATTTCTAAAAGAAAGAAACTAAATACAAAGAAAAAACTTATGGAGCCTTTTTTAAAAGTAACTTTTAGGAAAGAAATTTAAACCTAAGTTCTAGATTGTCTCCATACCTTTCTCCACCAGACCCCAAACCTGTCAGCCGAAGCGTGGAGCTGGAGATTGTCTCCATACTGAGTAAAATGCTTCCAAGTTCCAAAGTTTCACTTAAATTCCGAAGAACCGGTATTTCGAACATGACCCGGCAAAAAATACATAAATATATACTAGTATTAATACCGTGTATGTGTTTTCACCCTCAAATCCCTCATATGCAAT
Organism: Octonoba sinensis; assembly: GCA_038502835.1. Classification (NCBI taxonomy): domain Eukaryota; kingdom Metazoa; phylum Arthropoda; class Arachnida; order Araneae; family Uloboridae; genus Octonoba; species Octonoba sinensis. The sequence continues at coordinate 73,441,207 of CM076604.1, forward strand.
GTTGCTTTTATGTATATCATTAAAGATAACTGCATTGATATAATATTATGCTTAATAAAATGCGTACAACAGTCGTTCACCGAGTTTTAAGTCAAAAGTTGATTTTAGTTAATGCATGTCCAACCAAAATACAACAGATAAAATATCGGAAAGTCATAAAACTACTTCAATAAATTTCGTACATTCATTAACTTTATTATAATGGTAAAAGATTCAATAAATTTTCTACCATAATAAAACTAATAACTATGCGGAATCCTCATATTCTTTGTTTGTTTGTTTGTTTCCCCTTGTCCTTGATAAAAACTTCTCTAAATTAATTGTTGAACAAAAATAAGCAAGAGCTTTAAAAAAATTAACACATACTGATTATGTATCACAAATAAATATTTAAACACAAAAGCAGAAGATCATTTTCAATACTTCCAGATCATTTAAGATAAAATCCTTATGACATAAAATTTACACCCCATAAGCATCAATACTATTTTCTTAAAACAAGATATTCCTAAACTCCACTTTCAGTTTATATAAACTTCATTGCCCTACATTATCATAAGAAAACAGGGAATAGTTTTAATCAAACTAGTTTAATCCAAAAAAATATTTCGCAGTTTCTTTCCCAAAATTGCTGAGATGGCAGCAGTAAAGAAAGGAGCGGAAAAAAATCTTTAAACGTTCTATAATTTAAAAATGTTTCACCAAAGAAAAATATCAAAAATCTTACGTAGGCGTGTATTGGTATGTATTGGTGTATTTATTGTCGCTACGTACACTTGAACTAAAAAATTTTTTAACTTCACAGTTGTGTTAAATTTAGGGCTGTAGAGTCTGTAAAATATACAATTGATTTATTAAAAAATTAAAATGTTAGATTTTATGGTTAAAATTAATTTTTATTTCGTATGTTAAAAAATACCTTCGACTTTTACAACTTATTTATTTACTTTTTATATTTTTCACTTTTTTAAAGCATTTTGATGAAATTTTTCTCTTGAGAAAGAGCAACACTTTTACTATACAAAGCAAGGATTTTAACTGCTAGTACTTGACTTGCAACTCATAGTATATAAATAATTCTCGCCAGAAAATTCATTTTTTCTCGAGATTTTAACATACATGTATACATTACTTATGACTCTTGAAAGATATAGGAAATTTTCCCCTTCATTAAAATAATATTAAAAAACAAACTTTCATTACTAATGGTTAAACGTACTGTAAAATACGTTTCTTTTAAAGTAAAATAATAATAAGGGAAGAATTTTACATCCTTAGAATAATAGCTAATATTGTTTTTGGTGCTATTGATAATTATTACTTAAGAAAATAATAAGTCCATCTAAATACAAAATTAAACAACCGGCAAATTGATAATTTTCGTTTCTGAAAATTACGTACAGCTATTTTTAAATATAATTTTATTAGTAAATATATTTTATGGCATTGAAAGACTACTCGACATTTCTTCAAAACTTGAACTTTCTCTTCCTATTTTTTTGAATTAATTGACTATTTAAGCCATCTTATTCATTATTAAATATCATTTCAGATAAAAGGATGATGTTTTTAAGAATTTGTAGTTTATGCTGGATAAAAAAAATCTTTCTTTTTCTGAGCTTGTGCCAAAAAAAACGCACTTGATAAAGGAAAAGTTTAAGGGCGTTGTTGGAAAAAGTGCCAAAAAATTCTGAGTCGAAATGCAAAAGACAATGTGTCATAAAAACTTGCTGGAAACTTATTTCCACCCTTTAAAGATTTCCTGATATCAAGTATCATTTTTTCTAACCTTGGTTTCTACTTTTTTCCTTTTGAAACGTAATATTCATGGTCTAAAACAAGAAGTGTTTTTTTTTTCTTTTCAAAATTGAGTTTATAGCATTTGATACTAATCTATAACACTTTATTTAATAAAAGGAAGTTTCATATTCGTGTTTTCTTTTTTGGACGTATTTCTACCCTCCTCATATCCTAACACAACTTCAAAAAGGATTTTTAGAAATCTTTCTCCTAACGTATCTTTAGAAAGGGGTGGGGGGCTTTCTAAAGATTGTGATCCCAAGTTGAAAACGCGGGTATAATGCATTTTGTTAGGAAATGTGCCTAATAGTTCATTCAATTACATAAATGCAGTTTTCTTCATATTCTATCGACTCTATTACAGTGGTGTAGTTTTTTCTTTTCTTTTTTATCCGGTAGTATAATTCTCATTTTAATATTACACAATACCTTAAACCTTGGTTACATTAAAAGTCAAATATTTGTGATAAGATTCAATTTGTGCTTTCATTCACACATATTTATATTGTGAAAAGTCTTTGAACCAATCGAAAATAAAAACAAGGAGACAATTTCAACCGAATGTAATTGAAAGTCCACACTCAAAGCGCATTCAAAACACTTAATTGACTGAGTTGAAGTTACAGTCATTTTAGTTGCTATTTATACAAGAGTAATTGTTTGCCTCTATCTAATGAAATTCTATTCAATATTTACTTCCTCCTACAACTAGTGAAATCCTATGCTGTCTTTCTATAAATATATTTTCCTGATTACCTCTAGTACGGATTTCAAAACAGAGACAAGTTTAGTTGTTACAGACTCTGCATATACATTAAATCGAAACAAAATCTCTCTTAATGAGCAATGCAACTTTCTTACAGATGCAAATAAATACAAACGGAGGGGATTGGAACATGCTAGGGTTTTTCTCTAGGAATTGACAAGAGTTAATTTAGCAGTTTGTAACTGTAACTGAGCGACTAGAAACAAAATTTAACCCTAAAATGGCATGATTTTTTGTCTAAAATTAAAAACTCAAAGATTTGACAGAACTGATGCAGGGAAAAATAGAAAAAATATATATTCCATTTTGAAGCGTTTTATTTTTTGAAGAAAAAAAAAGGGTATGTAGCCAAATAGCTGCATCATGCATTGATTACATAGTATGACTTGTGAATATGTTTGAAAAAATTATTATGTTTATTGAGACATTTTTCTACACCGCATTTCTCACACTTGGTATGGATAAATCCTTTGCAGTTAGGCGGCTTGAATCTCATTATTTTTATCTTCTATAATTGGCCAATGCCAAGTTTGGTCAGCGCGTGATATTCATGTCCAGTTTGGCCAAGCATTTTTTGGTTTACCAAAAAATGCATATAACCGATTATAAAGCAATACGTAGCCGAACGGATACTTCATGCAACAGAGCGATATTTGCTCTAGTGTGAGTTTGAATGGTATATTAGGCAGTGTGTTGCCGAAAAGCAATAACTTGCATTTAAGGGTTTAGTCAGCGATTCTCAACCTGTGGGGCGCGCCCCCCTAAGGGGGCGCGAGCACACCAGAAGTTTTGAAAACCGATTTATTTATCAATTTATTTTTGTTTCTTTTTCATTTATTATTACTTAAAAAATGCATGTACAGTTTTCGTTACTGCACGGTAAAATAATACATGAGCATTTTCGCAAGTGAATAAAAACTTCGAAAACGCAGTGTTAAGGAAATCTAGAAGTAAAATATTAATTCCGAGCCTAAACAGTTCATTTACTCTTTTATTACATTTCTTGTATATATTATTAATAATCTATCGATTAAAGAAATGTTTGAATCTTCTCTAATTATGTGCTTGTGTTTAAAACCAATTTACAGTCAGATGAATAGTATTATCTGTATTTCGTCTCAATCTTTTTTATCTAAAGTAGATATATGAGAAAATAAATTACAGACTGGCCATAATGTGGATATTTTTTTATGCTTTTGTTTCTTACAATAGCATCATACTTATAATACATAATATACAGATCGAGGTCAAGCAATCTGATGATAACCATATTTCAGGACCGTTCTTAAATGATGCCTTTTTTCAATATATTTGACCCCCTCCCCCGTTTGTTACAAAATGATACACTACAACGGACCCCCTACCCCCTTTTGTCCATATGTCCAACTATATTACATAGGTATATATAGTATTATTTATTGTTCGAATTTTGAAAAAATTAGCCGCACTATTTTATGTTAAAAGTGTAAATATCAAAGAAGATTTTATTTTAAACTTTTAACTACAGATAAAATTAAACTTTCACCAGCATCAGTGTTTTCGATACAAAATGAAATCAGATGCTTTAAAATCGAATTGTGAAAATCAAAAAAACTTTTTAAATAAATTAAATTTGCTGATTTTAAACCTTTTTATAGAAAATAAAATAGATGATTGTTACCTCCTTCCCTCCCCTTGTCACAAACTCACAATTTATGGAACCTCCTCCCCCCCCCCCCTCCTCGAAACGTGACGTCTTTTATGAATGACCCCTTAGTGAAAGAGAAATCTTGAAAGAATAATAAAACCCATCAAATGACTTCTGAACTGCCGTACATGGGAAAAAAATATTTTTAGAATAACATGGATTTCTAAATATAAATATAGTAAAAGTAAAATTGAGAATGCATTTTAGTAGTGGCTGTTTAATGAAAAGAAAAAGCTTATGCTGCTTATTTTCATTTATCCCCTAGCACGGGAAAATCTTATGTTATTTATTTTAGATGATGAAAATTATTATTTGAGACATTCAAATAAAACTTAGAAGTAGTATCGGTGGAGTTATTGATTTTAAAGTGTCACTGATCATTTTGTATCGTAATCACCGATGCTGATTAAGGTTTAGATTTGCAAGAGGAAGTTTTCTTAGGCATTTGCACATTTAAGATAAAAATGCATGGGTCATTTTTCAGAATTCAAACAACAAATATATTTTACTGTTCTATATTAATTATCTTTTATGTCGTAAACCTTACCCTCATTTTATACAAATTAAGTATAGGGTCAGTTGGGGTAATTGTAAACATGGGGTAATTGTAAACAAGCTTCATAACTACACTTGTGGTGGTTTGGAAAACTTAACTGCTTGTGAGTGATAAACTGGCAGTATAAGGGAAGACACTGAAACAGTTTCGTAAGTTTCGAAGCAACTGTGGAGGCGTCACTATTGTTTGAAAATGGCACAGTTAAAAAAGTATTTTAACAAAATTTAGTGATCTTACATTTTCCTCTCCAGGTCATCTACAACCATTTTTATTTATCATATGAAATGCTGCTAAAAACATTTAGTTATGAATTTAATCCTCTCTGTTATTTTTCATGCGCAAGCTAGGTGTTTACAATTACCTCATATATTTCGTACTCTGGCGTAATTGTAAACACTTAAATTTATCCTATTTCCAATATTTTAGGGGGACAATAAGTATTATATTTTGATCTAAATTACACTTTTGTGTCTATTTTACATAACTGTTATTGTTGTTGCTATTGCCACTTGGAAATCCAAGCTCCCCTTGCAGGGCGACCATGAATTAAGGAAACTCCTACTGATTATTAATGAGCTCCGGTAGAATGAAGTACACTTGGCTCAGAGGGGCTTAATGATTTTGAACCAGCTCCCAGATGAGAGATCGTCACCTAGGTTGGTCAATCAGTGGAAATTACTTCTAACTTGGTGTACATTTGAAGCGACGATGTATTTTACGTGCACAGCTCCCTTTAGTGCACTCGCTCTCAGAGTAATCAGTCGCGGGAGGTGGTTACCCTCCCAAGCGTTGACCACGGACAGCTGTGCTTCACTTTCGGTGCTCTGTGGGATGCAAGCTTAACCGACTGATCCACCACGGGACAAATTTTACATAAATTTGTCGCATTACTTTATTTTTTGCAAGATATTTCCCGTTAAATGGTCTCAGCCGACTCATAACATAACTCAGCGTACCACATGCGGCCTGTTGCCCGCAGATTGAGAACCATTGCTCCGGAACTTCTTAAGCCTTCAAGCAGACTGTGTATGAAACAATTTTCCGTTTGCATCAACCATATTCGAAAATAAATCACTGTTTACAATTACCCCAGATCTCTGGGGTAATTGTAAAAACGAGCTCATTCGCTAGCAAATAGTCAAAAAGTCAAAATTTTTGGACACATTTACTGACAAGAAGTACAGTAGTGGCTACAGTGCTCACAATTTTATCTCTGAATTCATTCAAGAGGTAGAGTAGGATCAAAAGTTAAAACATTGACAAAGCGTTTACAATTACCCCAATTGACCCTACATGTAATTATTGCTATTATTATATTCACAAAGGATATTAAAAGAGTTCAAAAATAAAATTAGAAATGTGATCTTTAAAGCAGTGCTTTGTTTCTGAACTGCAAGTATATACGCTTATACGTAATATAGCGTGACATGTGACAAACGGGGATGCGGTTATGATGAAGTGTGACATTTTGTGACAGCGGGGGAAGGATTCAAATATATTGAAGAAAAGTGTGACATCATTTACGAACGGTCCTTTACATGTCTTAATGAAAAATTCAGTTCTAGAGATTTTGAGTAAAATAAATGCATTTCTTTATACAGCTTTTCCTATTCTTCGTAACTGCCTACTAATCGATTTGATTGATCATAAAACTTATGTCTGTTCTTCTGTTATCATTACTTTTCAGAGCAATCATGAGGGTACTCAGTATTTTGTCTTACTTCCGTAATAAAATCTATGATTTATGGCATGGCTAATAACAATAAAGATTAGAAAAGTACTTCCTTTTCCGGAACAGGAAATTCCTTTGGATGCAATATATCATCTTTCTTAGAATTAAATTTTTGTTTCAATTTAAAAAGGAAGGATTTATCGGCTGCCAACAGAATATGAAGTTGAAAGTAAAATAAAAAATAAAATTTAAAGCGCAATGTAGCAACAAAATGGCAGACACGTGTTTCGGGTATACAAGGAAACCCTTTTTCAATGCTATTTTTCTGTCGAATGGCTTTGCCTCTATAAGCTCACATCATGTTGTATTGAAAAGGTGGTTCTTTGTAATTTCAAAACCCGGCAGTTTTTATCGCTATTTCGTGCTTTAAACGCTGTTTTGAAATTACATTTTTATTTAATCGATAGCGTCAATTACGGAAAACTTATTTCAGTTAACCCTCTGACTGCTCATTTTTTTAGCGAATTCGATTCGCTAAAATCTGGTCTACTTTAAGCAACTAAAGCCATCTCTGGAATAAAACCTTGATTAATGTCCAAAATACTTGAAAAATTGCATTGCTGTTGTTTTAACGATGAAACAGCCGGGTAATATTTATAAAATATGTTCACGGATACTTTACAATTGTAATATATTGAAATTTTTAAGTATAAGCCTATTAAATTGCTAAGAAAGACAGCTTAAGTTACTAAGTTTTAATCATAGTAAAAAGCATTTTGGACATGGCTTCTGTAGAGTAGACTGGTGGATCTTTTAACCGTTAAATCAAATTCCTTGTTATCGGGATAAAAAGGCTAATTTTCAAGAACATCATATTCTCGGAATAGCTTCAAATGAAAATGACTTAGATTTGAAAACTGAGATCTTAGTTTTTAAAAATCCCCTTTTTCAAAAGTAATCCGGAACGCTCCCATTTTAGAGACACTTATTTATTATTTTTTTAATGTTTCCTCATATTTAAGGAAACACTCCATCAGAGAGTAACACAACGTGTGTGGAGAAAGGAAACGTGGTCGTTGGGTACAGTAAATCGTTGTCGATGCTGGGGAACCGAACTCTGAACTTCTTAATCGTAAAGGAACCCTCTACCGCTAAGCCAGGAGGACATCGAACGGTTCGGGTGAAAGTTGGAATATTATAGCTTCCAAATGCACCAGCTGCGGTTGCTTAAGTACTTCAGCTTCAAATTTTATCATATTTAAATCCAGAAGAGCGTTGTTTAGCCAAAGGTCCACTCTGTTTTCTGAGTCCGATCCAATTAAGACGAATTAATCATCTTGTATTTCTGCTCCGAAGAGATGACCAGAGTACTCAGATTCTTGAATCGTTCTGACGTCTCTCACGGTAAATAGTTCCTTACTTTTAAAACAAATACTATTGTTCTTAAGAAATAATTCTTAGAAAAAGCCCTGAATTAGTTATGAGCGTAAAGCTGTTCTATATATTTTTCTGTAAAAATAAAATATCATGTGCCCTTTCTGTAACTCTCATTTCTAAGTCAGCATCGGTGCTTAAAACCGAAAACGGCGTTTGATCATATTTAAGTCAAAATTACTTTTTTTAAAAAAGTAGATATATTTTCTTATTTTAAGTCACATCACTTTTAACAGTGTTGATGCCCATACTCCAGTTTGAAGGGTATTAATATTTACCAAATTCACAAACCTAAAAGTATAAGTGCTCTTCTAGAGGAATAAGTTCAGATCTAATCCAAACAAGCTATAACTATTAATAGTGTGCACTTAGTTTATTCAAGCACAATAGTATCATCAATATAGAAAAAATGGCAAGTACTTACACAAACTTGGTTAATATTCCATTGAGAACAACATTCATTTCAAAAACTATCACAATTCTGAAAAATGCTAATCAATTGACTATTGCCTAAGGCAATAATAAATAAAATTACTTTCATTTTTCATTATTTATAAATCTTAATACATCAACTCATTATCAATTTTACCAGAAATTTAAGTTTACCAAAAAAATAATTTAAATTTATTAAAATTATTCAACACAATTATTTGATAAATACAAAAGTTCGAAGTGATTGAATTTTTGTTAAAAGATTTAATGCAGAAAAAAGAAACACATTCTGTTATGTATCTTTAAAAAGAGCCTAATATATGTCGACTTAGGGTAAATCCATTTTCATAATCAAATTTGAGTACAGGATTAGCGAACGGAGTGAAGTGCTTGGAAAACCTTCAGGATGTCAAAACAACGTAGGGATTATTCATAAATAATGTCACGCTTTGAGGGGGGAGGGGGCTCGAGAAATTGTGACATTTTGTGAAAAAGGGAGAGGAGGGGATCAGAAGAAATGTGTCATTACGCATTTTGGTTTCTATAAAACCATTTAAAATCAGCCAATTTTTTATTTTTTAAGTTTTTTTGATCATTTTGTATCGTAATCACCGATGCTGATTGAGGTTTAGATTTACGTCTTCTCTATATAAATAAAACCGAAAGTTTGTGTGTGTGTGTGTGTGTCTGTCTGTCTGTCTGTCGATCGCGTCCTGGCGAGATGGAACGGGCCAGAAGTACGAAATTTTGGTTACAGGTACCTTGGGTCAGGTCCTCGTGCACCTCGAAGCGTTTTTCCTAAAATTCGAATTTGTTCTTTTTTTATTCCAATTTTAAGCAAAACTGTTGATTTTGGGTTTATCTCATCGAAGAAATGTCCCATGCTTTAAATTTTTGCAGCATATTAATGCCCGTAAAAAACTGCACAAGATGATCTCTTTCTGAGGTTCGTAGAACCAATAGAACACGAGCAATATTCATTTAAAGTAGCTTTCGAACTTTAAAGCAAGGCTTACCCCTGAATTTATCTGCCCAATTTGCGTGTTTTCGCCAAAATAAATACTACTTTTGTCGCCGACTAGATGACTTTTGTTAACGTAAGGATTAACCAGAAGTTCCGTCTAGAACTATACGAGCCTACTTTCCCGCATACACCGAATTCAAATTTATAATCTAGCTATCTCTCTCTCTCTGTCTTTCTCGTTTAGCTTTAGTTCTTAATTACTTCAAATACCCCTTTTACAACGGTTAATACATATTCATTCAATCATTATTTATTAAGTCATTCATGTATGTATTCACTCATTTATTCATTCATTCATTCTTTTGCTTATTCATTTAATCATTCATTAATTAAAAAATATTCTTGAAAATTCCGATCAAAAAATTTCATAGGAAAATAGGCTCGTTAGTTCTGGATGAACTTTCTATTTGTTCATGTTCTACGTCATAAGAGCTTTCCGATAAAGTTTGTTCTAAGCAAATCGGTCCGTTAGATCAGAAATTATATAGGATTGAAATTTCCCCGTAGGCGGTATGTTAATTTTTTTGAACTGTTCAAAAATGAACAAAATTTGTTCAAATCAATATTTCACGCCAAGAACTTCTTCCAGTGAGCTTGTTCATGGGAACTTATATCTTGTACCCAGAGTTTACATAATTTGCTTCATTTTCACCCATAGGCGCTAATGTTAAAAATTTTTAAACTGTTCAAAATTTAACGAGAAATTGTTCAAATCAAAAAGTAAAATATGGAAATAAGATGTCCTCGCCGAGATCTTTCGAATGCAAAAAGAATTTTTCCAATCGGATAATTCGTTCAAAAGTTATTAGGGGGGGACAGACCGACAGACAGACAGACAGACCGACAGACCGACCGACACACTTTTTCCCCATCTCAAAACCCTACTTTCAAATTTTTTATTTTTCAATCTTTATTTAATTACTTCACTTATTTTTGACTTTTCTTGATTTCTAACGATATTTTCACGATACATTAAGCCTTCTTTCATGCTTTATTATTATTTTTTTTTACTTTTACGGGAAAGTAGGCTAAAAAAATGACGTTTTATCGTTATTCATGCCGTTTTATGAGTGTAACAAATTCTGAAAATTCATTTCATTTTTTAGCATACTGCAGACGATTTTTAATTACTTCTTGAGGTTGATTCTTCTTTGTTTTTTGGCGATTTAGTATTATTGTATCAATATAAATTTCACACGTCACGATTGGTTCAGTGCTAAACATTTTCTAACTTAAATGTGCATTTGCCTCTGGAAATATAATGCTTTCCTTTCTTTCGTTTTTATCCAAATTTTATGAAAGTGCTATTTAATTCAATTTTCAGGAAATCCTTTCACGATTTTGCAAGCGGGATTTATAGGAACTGACTTTATTTTGATGGGGAATTTAAAATGGACTGTTGGTAATTTTAGGAACAGTAGCTCTCGAAGGTCAGTATTCTAATGGGTATTTTTAGTCACTGACGTCTTTATTCTAATGGAGATTTTTTGAGACTAATGTCCTTATTCTATTAGGGATGTTTAGGAATAGTTGTCTTTATTGAAATGGGGGATTTAAGGATTTTTTTCTTTATTGCAGCAGAAATATTCAGGGACAGTTGTTTTTTAACTGATAGACATTTTTAAACAGATGGGAATTTTTAGATGTATTGTGGTAGATATTGTAATTACGATTTTTATAGATTCTTGATATCATTCTGGCACAATTATCTTGCTGCATGTGGTCATTTTAGTTACCGTTGCGATTACTCTAATGGTAATTTTAATGAACTGTTGCTGGCATTTTAATGTGGATTTTTATGGAGTGTTATTTTGGTCTAAAAGGAATTTTTCTAGGCTGTTCGTTTTAATGCAATCGTGTTTTTTAATGTTTTTTTCTGTTTATATTTGGTTTATAAGGCCTGTTGCCCATCTGCTGCTTGGATTTTTTAAGAAAATTTTTCCTTACATATTTACAACAGAATTTTGGACATACGTCACTTAGCCTGCGAATGATGCAATAATTTCCCGCGCAAAGCCGGGCATGTCAGCTAGTGTTAAAATAAAAGGAAATTTTCGTTTTTATTTTAAAATAAAATTGCGCGGGTCATTTTTTTAAGAATTCAAACAATTAATATATTTTAATGTTCCATACAAATTATCTTTTGTGTTTTAAACCTAAACCTCATTTTATACAAAGTACACGTGTAATCATTGTTATTGGTTGGATCTTAGGAGAGCCCACCCCATTGGCGTGGTTGGCGATAACCCAGTTGGCAATCTTGGTAACCCAGATTCGATAGAAACCCAGCTTCTATAGTTCTGCGAAATGGACGCCAAATTGGCGATTTTGAAGAGCGGTGGGCTCTCCTAGGAGTTTACCCTTTGTTTCTGAACTAAATACACATAAACTCGTGTAATATAGCGTGACATTTTGTGACAAAGAGAGATAGGGGATCAAATGTATCGAAAAAAAGTGTGACATTATTTATGACGGTCCCTTATGTATCTGAAAAAAGAAAATTTAAATATTTATGGACTCAAGGTAAATCCATTTTCCTAATTAAATTTGAGTAAAGGATTAGCGAACGGTATGAAGTTTTTGGAAAACCTTCAGAATGTCAAAACAACGTAATCGTTAAAATCTTTTCTGTTTAGTTGCACTTACAAAATTAATACCAGTTTGTAATTATGTAAACTTACTCTAAAGAAATATGTGCAAATGCTTTAATAGAATTATACGGTGCAAATGTTTTAAAAGAAATTTTCGTAAAACAATATTTTCTGCATTTTGAAACTTTTAAAAGAAAATTATACATTGAAAATCGGTTCCGTGCAACGAAATAAAATATTTCTGATTGTCGAGTGTTAAAAGAAATTTCTCTAAACATATCTTGATTGTTATTGTTGTTATTATTTTATTATTGTTGTTGTTTTGGTAGAAAATTTATATTCAAATGGGAAAAACAATGTCTTTCGCACAACAAAATGCTCTTTTGTATAATATGCTCAACTTTGTTTCTGATTCGGTCAGTCAAGATTACATATTGTTCTTTCAAGGTCAATGATGAAAATTAATTTTAGATTTGTTCTCAAGGTTTGCTCTCAAGATGCAAACTTTTATTGGTACATTTCGTAGAATCAATATAGGGTGATTAAAAAAAATTATAAATATTTTTACATGATAATAGAGCTTGTCAAAAAAAAAAACAGCTTTCACCATACAATGTGGGTAGGAAACCAGGAGCATATGGAGAAAACGGAGAGTTGGAAAAAGGCGAATAATAACGGGCGGAGGATTTTACTATGCCCACAACTTACGAAGAGTAAATTAACCTACGTGTTACTTACTTTCGTCACCGATACAATGCCTACATCTGCAGCTGATATTCGCTCATTTTTTGGACACTTTTTAATAATAAAGTTTCTCTGCCCTTCATTATTATTATTATATTATTGTTATTATTATTTCCATGAAATCGAGTTTCTTCATAGGCTCCCCCGTACGGTGTAAAGATTGTTTGCCCTACCCACAATGCATGATAAAAGTGTTCTTTATTGTTATTATTATTATCCAGCTCTATCACTTGTTACTCCAGCCCTCCTTTTCGGTCTCTGTTTTCTTTTTTTGAATTATGATAAAAGAGGGCTGCAACCCAAGACCATATGAGACCCTTTCTGAACATCTGACTCAAGATGTTCAGAAGAGGCAATAGAAAATTTGTGACCATAACTTAAAATTAAGTTTTCACTGTAATTCACGCTTATTCTTACTCACATTTCTGAATTATTCTTTGAATAAAATTTTGAATTACGTGATCTTATGTGGGCATTGTTTCAAAATTACATGCACAGCTTAGTGTAATTATTATGCAGCTATCTTATACTTCGCTGTTACTGGAAATGTTTTGCATAAGTTTTCAAATGATGCAAATAAAAGTACGCCATAGTTCATGAAGAACTCAGCAAAACACGCCTACTTCTAAATTTAATGCCCCCCCCCCCCTTTCTAATGCCCTTTTTTTTCTTTTCTTTTTTTTTTTTTTTTTTTTTTTTTTTTTTTTTTTGAACTTTTTGAAAAGAGCGTGCGAAATGTTTTATTATTTTATGAAGCTGTACACAGTTGTGTCCTATTATCCAAGCTAGCTCCTAGTGCTTTACTGAAAATTAAAATTACTAATTAATTTAATTAAAATGTAGTTCATATAACAACTAATTGCATATTGCTACCAACTAAAAACAACATTTTGTGGAAGCCTTAAAACATTTTTTTTCTTTCTTAATTTTTATTTTCATTAATTTAGTAAACTTTATGAAGTTTTAAAGTTGCATTAAATTTATCTGTCTAACATATTTGACATTCTCCTTCTTCGGTATGTATATATTAACAATTTCAAAGTATTAAACATGAAATTATATTTATCGCCCTTTTGGCCAAAACTGGAGCGACGCCAAATTTTATTTTGGCAACCCTCTTTCCTTCAGAGATGAGCGGTCTTTCGCTCATGTTTACAGTGGCGACGTTGCTGCTGATATCGAAGCTGCAGTTTTATTTAAGCAAAGTAGTATTTTCCATTAAGTGATCTGGGAGAGCATTTCTGGCGGCGGTATTTCGGGAAATTCTTGCAGTTTCATCAGTAAGTGTCACATTCGAATGATGTATTTATTTTATTTTTTCTTTTCTTTGCCAATTTTGATATTTATGTTTAGAAGTCATAAAATTTATACAGTATAATTGAAAGCTAGTTTATTTTTTAAGTGTTTGATATTTTTTTTCTCATTAAAGAAGAGAGCATTAAAAAATTCACAACTCTTCCCGAAATTTTATATATATATATATACAATATTTTTGCAATGAAATAACCCTCTTCTTTTATTTCCATTCCAGAAAATATATAAATTTGATAACTGAGTAATGAGTCTTTTCCCCCCTTAACTGGTTCGTTGTCAAAGCTTTCTGATTTCTTTTATTTCACCTGTCCAAAATCATATATATATATTGGAGTAGATACTTATATTACAGGTTTTCATACGAAAAAAAATGTATCCCTTTTTAACTCTATTGCTTTAATGATAATGAATAATTCATTTGCGATTCATGTCATCTTTTATATTTTAGTAGCTCTAAAAATGTCAAAACTGCATGTCATTTCCACAAAAATTTACTACTTGAAGTCGACAATTTAGTAGCTTTTTAAATAACGTTATTTCTTTTAATCTAGGATAATAATGTATACGTAACGCAATTCAAGCCCCTTTCTGCACAGACACACACGCAACACAAAAAGGAAGCCAGCGTTTTCATTCCTCTCCTCCGTTTCATTCCAAGCAGAATTTGCCTTACTTGAATCAGAATTTGTTTTAAAAAAAGGGGGTGGGGGTGTGATTTCTTGAAAAAAATTATGCGTTTTTTCTCTTTTTTTTTGGGGGGGGGATAGAGCATTAGCAATATCAAATTAAACGGATTCCTCTTATAGCTCAAGAAGTAATGTATATTATGTCATATTTTCATCGTTTAAGAACACCGTGATTAATGTACTAATGAACTTCGTAATTTTTCCGTAAAATTTGAGCTTTGTAACGTATCTCCTTTTACAAATTACGACTCAATTTTAAATGCCCTTCAATATCCAATACGACTTACCTTTGCAACACCAATTAGCAAATCCCAAATACAATCATTTGAAGTTACATTAAATTTAGAAGCACCATGCTTTTCTAACGGGATTATTATATGTTTCATGGGTTTCGGGGAGGTCCTTATACATATATGCAGCATATGAAAGAACAAAAAAATTCCTCTAGCAAAAAGCTTTAGATTAAGTAGCTGATCCCAAATTTTACTGCCCTTGTCCATCGCGGGATACAACCTGAAGTAATTAAATCCATTTTTGCAATAAAAAAAAATAACGTTTTGTTTGAATAAAGAGTGAAATTGGAAAAAAAGACTTGGTTTTACATATCTTTGCTGTTGTTACTTTAATTCAAACATTCTTTTAGCACTAAAATTCTATATATGCGGAAACTGGTTGCAAACTGACTGTGATACACTGTTTTTTTTTTTTTTCTTTAAATTTCACTGTCATCTTAACAAAAAAAAATCATTAAAATGTTTGAATTTAAGATTAATAATTTCTAACGCGTATGCGTGCACCCACCCTCTTTTTTCCATCGCAGAAAGATTCTACCTTTGTGTGCATTAGAAAATGATATGGGAAGTTAAAATATATCTGGCATATTTAAGAAATATTGTTTCTCTTCATCAGTGGTTCTCAACCTTCTTCTCTTTGCGAACCCCCTCTAAAATCCCAAAGAAAACGGTGAACCCCTTCTATAGTTGTTAGTAACGATAAAGAAAACGATGAAATTTTCTGTCGCATTTATTTTCCATGTTGTAGAATAGTTGATAAGAGGAAATGAAAACACGATTTTGAAACATCGCAGTATAAGTAAAATTCGAATAACACCTACCAGAAAATGAATGTTTTTTTTAATTATTACTTTTTTCTTAGTTCTTTTTTTAGATTATTAACAGGGCAGCAAACTTACGTATTCGCAAAAACTATTTTATTTTCAGAAATTATTTGCCAGGCGAAAAAGTATGGAATGACGCGAGAAATATACATTCAAAATTTTGAATCAATCAATAAACATCTTTCGGTAAAACTTTTGGTTTGAAGTATACAAAGTTCATAAAAGTAGTTTAAATTTGTAGAACATTAAAATTTCGATTTTTTTCAAATCCCGCATTGCGCGACAGCGCAAGGAAAGTTGAAAGAAAGTATAATAAACGTTAATACAACGTTTGAAATGAATCGTTAGATATCTTCGGGTTCTTTTGGGGCTTATATATGAAAACCTAGCAAATGCTTGTACATGAAAAATAATGCAAAAGGTTACAGTTTAGTAAATTTTCATAATTTCAACTCCTTCTTTGCGCTAGCGTGTAAAAAGTGGCGAATGATAGGGGAAACATAGGTTCAAAATTTGAAATAAATCTGAATATCTTCCGGTACCAGTTTTTGATTCAAATGTTCAAATCAGGCAATAGTAGAAATAAGTGAAATTTAAAACTTTGCACGTATGCTTTCCATGCCAGCCCTCAGCTTTTTCCCATTATCTGGAAAATAAATTTAAAAGTAAAATAATTTCTGCGCTCCGCAGATATGTATGTTAATTAATTGTTTCGTTATTTCTTGTACATTAGCATTTAAAAAAATCCAACATTACAATATTATTTTTGCGAACCCCTTTCCTACACCACAAGAACCGCGTTGAGAAACGTTGCTCTTTATAATTGTTTCTCAACCTGGGGGTTGTGTTCAGGTATAACAGTTTGCAGTACCTGCAAAAAAGTATTACGCGTCTACATGAAACATGTTTTTAGATTTGTAGTAGTTATTATAGAAGATTGTAAAATTTAATATTGTACAAGGAAAAAATTGTAGCAAAGGCATTTTTATGTACTTTGATTTTTAAGGGCTCGCAATACTAAAAAGAATTGAGAAACAATGCTCTACGTAACACAAAAAAAAAAAAAAAAACAAGCAAAAAAAGTCCTCCCCAATTTGGAAAAAGTATAATTGTTTTTCTGGGCTCAAATAATAAGAATTTATTCTAAAAATAAACAAAAACCTATTTCTGGCCCATTTTTGTAAGGTGTCCTGTTGTTGATTTAACACGAGTGTTCTTTTTTAATCGATAGTGGCCTTCATTTATCGTCCGAATAAAAAAAAAAGTCTCCACGACTATTTCTATTTTTGTATGTTGCTTACAAAAAGCTGTGAAACTGTTTTTGACAGAATGATCGTTTCGCAATCATGGATTACTTGGTAGGAACAAATATTTCGTTCGCCATCATATACCATTTTTACTCTGGTAAAAGGCTTCTGTTTGCGCAATAGAATCCTAATAATTATTTCTATTTGTTGAGGAGAGCGTAGTTTGAGTGTGATCTCTAACACACAGGTTTAACAAAATATCTAGGGAACCTTTGTTAAATCAGCAAATTTAAAGTGACTCAGAACACCGACCACAAACGCGAAAACTGGTAAGAAAAAGTGTTCTCGGTAATTGAGACTTCTCCTGCATGTAAAGCAGAAAAAAAAAAGATGTTTGCGGGAAGCGTACTTCCAGATTAAAAGTCTTGAGCAAATGACATAGGGATCATTCATAAATGATGTCACGCTTCGAGGGGGGGAGGGGGGTTCGTGAAATTGTGACAAAGTGTAACAAGGGGAGGGGAGGGGGTGACAAGAAGTGTGACATCCTGCATTATGCAACATAGCGTGACGTGTGAGAAAGGGGGGAAGGGGGTCCGCTGAAGTGTGACGTATTGTGACAAAGGGAGGAGGGGGGGTCAAATATATGAGGACAAAGCGTGACGTCATTTATGAACGGCCCCATACCCATTTGACCAAAGAAGACTATTCCCCAAGACCAGCATTTTGTCTTAGAATCATGTGAAATGGCAAGTATTTCTTCCAAAGTAAAAAGGAAATGTGTAAGCAATTTCATTCAAGGTTTAAGGAATAGTTGTACCTCGTCAAAATAGCACAAGATTATGCTCCCCCCCCCCCCCCCCCCACACACACACAAAACAAAAAAGTTGAATCTATACTAATCTGCAAGTTGGAAAACATAGTGTAAATCTTTTATAAAATAACTCAAGGATTAGGGTATTTTTGACATTTTAGCCAAGTGACACTGTAGGCGATGAACATTAGAAGTGTGTGGGCGAATGCAGGAAACAATTCTGGAGCTCACAGCAGAGTTGTCACTATAACCAAGTTCAACTATTTTACTTTCAAAAATTGAGGAGAAAAACATCTGCAACTCAACATTAAAAAAAGGAAAAAATGTGTAACAGTTTTCATTCGAGCGCTGGGAAAATGCATGATGACTTATCTCTTGTTAAATTATCCCAACACGAGCCTCCAAGAAGATCTCTTGAAAAGGCACTCAGTATCATATAAAGATGGTTCACGTTGATAATAAGTTATTAGTAATCTGTAATTTGGTAAATGGCTTACTTTTGAAAATTGGAAGTAAAATATAATTCAGCATTCGATGGATAAAAGAAGTCTAAACAATTTTATTCACGTATTGAAGAAATGTGGTACAACTTATAATTATCTCAAGACTAAATAGGCCAAAGCATTTTGTTCAAAGCCCCTGCGGAATACAATAAAATGATTTACATTGACAATTGCCTGTTAGTAACCTGTATTTTTGCAAACGTTTCACTTTTGCGAATGTTTCAATTAAAGAGCAAAAGTTCGACAGTTCAGTATTTAAATGATAAATAAATAAGCAATTTCCATCATGTGTTTCGGAATGTAAGGCCAAATTATCCCAAAACCAAGCCTGAAAAAAAAAAATCCGGAACGCAGCTCAGAAATAGTACAACAATGATTACCATTGACATAACGTATTAGCAATCTGGCAAATGTTTTACATTTGAAACCTAGAGCAAAACGACAGCAGCAGTTTAGTATTAAGAATAGTTTTGCCGATAGAACCATATTTTTTCTCTAATATTTGTTAAACCAAAATTTTAAGGAAAAAAAATTGTCAGAAAACCAAATCAATACACTGCTATCTTTTTCAATAGAAGAATTATATAGGTCGATAGAAGTTTCAAAGTTGAATTATTATTTCAAGGTTCGTATGCCTTGATGTCATATTAAACGGGTTACTTAACATTTTCATTTTTTATTTATTTTCCACCCAACATAGATTGCTCACTGAGATAATACATGCGTTTTATACGAGTACAATTAGAAGTAATTTGCGCACTTATTTAATTTAAACTCCTTCCTTTTTGAATTAATGTTAGTATTTTGAACGATTTAGTTTCCTGTTTCTCGACAATTTAACAATAACAGTTGCTGAACTTTTTTTCTACCCCTGTTTCATTTCAAATATTTGCCGGAAATTCACAAAATGCTATTAAAATTTAAAACTTTTATAAGCTATAATTTGATTTTGTGTAAAATGAACATTCTTTATAACATTGATCCCTTTACGTGAAGTTTGCTTTTGCAACTTAGTGCACCAAATGACTTATAACTCAATGACCGTATCTATGACCGTAACTCAAATGACCTACCTTCTTGTGCACTTGTATTTTGCTAAACAATACGAGCACGAAGCGTCCCTATGTACCTCAGGGTGACTTATAGCTTAAAGTGGGATCCGAACCACTGTAACATGATCGGAGGAAGCGCAATACTAATAAAACAGCATTTACCGTAATTCAAACCAGAAGGCTTCTTTTTTACCTACTATGCCACATGTTCTTGTAAAAATGCAATTTGCATCATAACATTGATGATTTGCGTGATTAAACTAATTAGGCAATGTTTTGTATTGGTATTTTAATGTATTAATTTATACATTTTCTTATTTATTTACAAGTAATTATTTGCTGATAAACATCCGGTTGTCTTGCTGGTTAGAAAAAAAGCTACTTAAAAAAAAAAAATTTCTTTTCTCTCTCAGAAAGCAATCATTCTTCCGAGTTATTTTTTTATAATTATCGTAATCGTATAGGAAAAAGTTTTGAAAGCAACAAAACATTTTCTTTTCTCAAAAGAAGGTTTATATTGTTCTTCACCGTATGAAGAGAAGTTTGTGCAGCCTTCCAGAAAAAAATATACTTCTTTCCTTTTCCTAAAGTAAAGCAAGAAATATTCTTGGGTATCTACCGTACGATATGCAATGTTAAATTTGACCTTCGATTGCGTTGTCCGCCTATGACATGTACTTATTTTGGAGGATAAAAATTCCAAAAGGGTTTTTCTAAATGTTCCAAATTTCGTTTTTATGAGCATGTTTCGTTTGCATAGTAAAACGTATTAGAGGACAGAATGCAAAGGATTACTTTTAAAGGTTGGATATCTGAATTGTATTTTTGAAGAACAATATACATTTTAATGAATATATAAAATCTACGATGCTTTTGAGTATGATTGATACGTATGATTTCTTTTCCTATAAGAAAACAGCTTAATCACTTACGCTGCCTGACTCATTGCAATGAATCAGATTTGGCAGTGGAATTCCCATGATCTGATCCCAAATACAAGCTACTAGTCGAGAAAAAGGCAAAAGGGTGTTTGTACAAAAGAAGACATGTAATAACACATCAGTAAAAATAGCGGCTGCAATTTTTCCCAATAAAATAATCACAATAGTAATGATAATTATTTTTATCAGTACTATTCATTGCATTAAAGTACTCTAACAAAAAAATTCTATTACCTGAAATATATATTTAAAAAATAAAGTCTTAAAGTTTTTTTTAAAATTTAATGCATGAAAATAAAAACACTAAATAAAATATAAAAGAGCCCCTTTTACATTTAGTTTATCAAAAATCAGAGGTTCAGCAAAAGAATTGGAGAAAACGCGGGACTCGAACCACGGATGTTGGGTACAGCAGCCTTGCGCTTTAACTGTTCTGCCACTCGGCCTCTAGCCATCATACACAACACTGATATGGCATCCATTAACGGACCTCTTCTTAAGTGATTTTAAATTTCAAATTTAAGAGAAGCGGTACATATAATTGTATATTGTATATTTTTCCAGTGTAGCGGTTAAGGAGAGCTTTAAAATGATGCCTCATTCATGAAATTTGATGAAGCATTAAAGAAGTTATGGCGTACCGACCAAAAAAAGGCCTTGAGAAATAATATATATGATACTTTAAGACAGTACTTCCCAAACTATGGGTCGCTACCCACGCGACCGAATATTGAGTGGGTCCTCGCCACTGTGCATTGGAACTAAAGAAAACTAGGAAGTCTGCAAATAAAATTAACTGAAGTTGATGCTAAAGCTTTAATGAATAGAAATAAGAAACAAATACATCCTTCTCATTCAAATAACTTTGCAAAAAAACCTTGCAGTTGTAGGTATTTAAGTAACATAGAAATATATAATTAAGGTAACACTAAAAATATTTTTTTTTTTAATTTTAATTAGAGCAAGTAAGACAGCATTAAGTAGTTCCCCAATTCGCCACTAGGGGATCTAAGTACTACCGATATGTATGCCCTCTTTTCTCCGAGACAGGTAACAGTGGGTTCCAAGATTGGAAACTTTTGTTAGGTGGGTCGTAGCCCAATCAACTTTGGGAACCACTGCTTTAAGAGAAAGAAGAGCTTAAGGGGGTGGGGGACACTACCTGATCAGTGATTTCTGATAGCATTCCCCAACTTTTTCGTGCTACAAAAAAAAAAGAAAGTCGGAAATAATGAAACTTCACTAAAATGTAAAAAAAATTTTTCTTCGACTGATTCGACATATTTTGATTCCAAATACGTACCGGAAAATGTTTTTACTTTTGATTAATTTTTAATTTTCAACTTATATTCGTCATGTGTTCTCCCAACGTTTCCACATCAGTGCAAAAAAAAAAGAAAAAAAAATTTAAATATGAAAATTCACAAAACTTTTTTTATTTAAATTTTTAGCAAATTTTTCATATTTCAATCCCACAGTGGCACAGTAAGGTACTTTTTTACTAATTTAAAATTTTGTATGCAAATTTCTAGAGTAGTTTCACAACTTTTCCGTACTCTTGCGAAAACAATATTTTTAAAGAAAAGTATTTAACGCTCCGCCCTGTACATAAAATCCGTTATGTATATGAAACAAAATTTCCCCAATAATTGTTTTAGCTGTTTTTCGTGTTATATTTTTCATTTGTTTCTTTACGATGCAAACACGTGACCTCTAGATGGGGCGATAGTAGAGTGTTTTATAAAAGAGCTTGTGAATATCTTTCATGAATGTCACCATGCTAGTACCCACACTAAGGCTGAACTTGACCCAGTTAGTTAACTGTTACTGATCAGGCTGTCTCATTTCGCCATAAATAATGGGACAAAAATAGGGGTCGGCACTCAGCGCCATCTATTCAACTTTGAGGCTTCTTTCTAACAGATAAGAATCAGATTATTTATTTGGCGTTATTGATTTGACAAAAAAAATTTAACCATCGCCAGCCAGCACTTGTTTCAGTAGTAATTATGACTAAAAAAGTTCAGTTAAAAATTTGAGAAATTCTAATGCTGTCATTATCAATTTTAAACCAATTCAAGATAAGTACTCAAATTCATTTATTACTATATTGCTTACTTATATAGTTCATTAAACATATAAAATATGCTTAGTAAATGTTATATGCGAATTTAATCTATTTGTAATATAGAATAAATAGCATTATCATAACTTTTGCTAAATCAGGCAAAATTTGCAATACATATATTTTTTGAAACATTCAAAGTTACATTTAATCAATCTTAAGTTAGGAGTTGACTGGGTAATTTGCTATTTCTTTAATAAAAAAATATGGCTGGAAAAGGTGAATAAAACACGACTATTTTATTCTAAGCACTTATTTCTGTGCAAAAGAAATAATAAAATATATACAAATGCATTAAACACACACACACATATTGACTAGAAATCAAAAGTCAAATATCATTAAATTTAATTTATTTCAGAGTTAAGAATGTAATTACTACTGAAAAAAAAACTTTCGGTAATTTCCGTTTTGGGGGGTGCTGGCGATGGTTATTATTATTATTATTATTGTTTTTTTTTTTTTTTTTTGCCAAATACATTTGTTTTGTGTCTGGAGTTTGTTATGGGGGAAAATATTTAAACATCGCCAACCGCAACCCAAAATGGTATAGGTTTAATTTGGCGAAGAACGAAAAATAACCATCGCCAGCCTCCCCGAAACGGAAAAGTACATCCTTTTCATTAGAAAAAATTAATTGGCTGGAAAAATCTTTAAAAATTACATTCAAAACAGAGACCAGACGATTTTCCACTAAAAATATTCATCGGAACGTTTTCGGAAACCAGGAAAGGACATCGTATTAGCAAAATAAAGAGGCTTTAAAATGATGTAAACAAACTTTTCTGAGTCGGGCACTAGCGCCACTAGCGGCGGAAAAAGTGCGACGTCGGTTCTTTTGATGTTTTCAGAAATGAAACAGCCTAATCCGTAACAGTTAACTAACTGGATCAAGTTCAGCCTTGACCCACACGATTAAAGTTTTAGTCAATGAATGTCGCCATGATAGTATTCACACGATTAAAATTTTAGTCAATGAAATATCGCCATGATAGTATCCACACGATTAAAATTTTAGTCAATGTATGTCGATATGATAGTATTCACACGATTAAAAATTTAGTCGATGAATGTCACCTTGATAGTATCCACACGATTATAATTTTAGTCAATGAATGTCACCATGATAGCATCCACACGATTAAAATTTTAGTCAATGAATGTCGCCATGATAGTATTCACACGGTTAAAATTTTAGTGCATGAATGTAGTCATGATAGTATTCACACGGTTAAAATTTTAGTGCATGAATGTAGTCATGATAGTATTCACACGATTAAAAATGTTAGTCAATGAATGTCGCCATGATAGTATTCACACGAAGTTTTAAGGACACACACAGTAGAAATTATTTCCATTACAGCCGACAATTTAAGACATCCTCCCATATCTTATTGATGCAAGATTATTAAGAATAAATTACTCATACTTAAAATGGTTTAATGAAATCCATTTTAAGTGAATTCCTCAATTTCTAATCTCTACTTCGATAAAACAAGTTTCCCCTTTAAGGGATGTCAATTTGCTGCCAGATTAAACGTTCTTAGAGATGAGGGAGACTAACAAAGCATTTCAGGACTTAAAACTTCAAGAGCGGTCGCTCAATTATTAATTGCTTTTGAAGTTTATGAATTCTCGAAATTACCTTGATTTTCTAAATATAAGCTGTTTAAAATAACTTATTACTTTTAATACAACGAATAAATTTAATTTTATTTTAAAATTTTTGCGGAGATGTTTTCATGCAAAGGAGGAGAGTTTTAAGTCTTACTAAGCATTCCAAGTGGTAAAATATAGTTTCTATGTTTGTTATAGTTTAAACACTTTCACACGAGGATTATTCAAGAATAAAAGAGACAAACTGGTATGGGAAAAGAACTGTTGGTAGTACAAGTTTGATACATTTAATATCTTAAGTTTGCATCACTGGGATGAGTTCTAATCAGCTGATTGATCAACATTGCTCTGTTTATAACCTCAAAATTGAGGTAAACGATGTCGAATGAAATGTCTTGAAAATTCCACATTGGTTGTAAAACGTTCAGTAATTTGTTTCCTGAATGCTGAAGATGAAAAACCAGCTAATCTATACTCTAGAATGACTAAAGTGTATGGTGAAAGCTGTATGAGCCATGGAAATTTTTACAAGTTTGTAGAAATGTTCAAAAGTGGTCGAGAACCAGTGTTTGACGAACGCCGTTCTGGTCGGCCTATTGAGGTTTCAACTTCCTCACTCGAAATTCGAACTGATGCCATTATTCTGCCAGACCGCCGTGTCACAGTGCAAATGATTGCAGAAAATGTTCAAGTTAGTGTTGGTACAGAGGAGAGGGTGACAACGCACGTCCTCATGTTACTCAATTAACCATTGATACCCAATGGTTACCCATACCGGGTAACCATTGATAAAATGGGCTGGGAGCTACTGCCTGATCCCCCTTATAACCCCGATTTAGCACCCTCTGATTTCCATTTGTTTCGTTCACTGAAGGAGGCATTAAGTGGGAAGAAGTTCGAGGAGAAGACATTTGTGGGAAATTCGCTCAGACAAAGGGTGAAGAGTTCTTTGCAGCCGGTATAAAAAGGTAGTAACCCGTTGGGACAAGTGCATAAATATTGATGGGAATTATGTAGGAAAAGTCTTATTTTGGTAGAAGTAAACTGTTTTTTTCCAAGTCAGTTTCTCTCTTTAACTATTGAATGACCCTCGTAAAATAGGAATAACACGCAAATCGTAATTGCATATTTTTAAAAAAAGTTATTCACAAGAGAAAATCAAATGCAATAATTGTACTGTATGTATATATATTAGTACCTGGGTGACCGACCTTTGCTCGGCGGTATTTTTTTTCGAAGAAGATACTTATTTAGATAAGTTTGAAAAGATCAAGTGTTTTCTAACTATAAAATTTCGTGCCGGTTATTAGAGCTGTTGACCTGGAGATGCGTATACTGTTATGACAAAGAAACATATTTAGCATAGGGACCGGTTGGCAACTTATTTTGGTTGGCGACGAAAGATACCGCGAAAAGAGTTATACGTCCAAATACATAACAAACTAAAGTTGCACACATCAAACACAAAACAACTAATTGCAATTGTAACCAATAATCTCTTCTATAACTAAAGATGTCGCTAACGGGCTCCTACACTAAACTTGTACCCAAGACGTGAATATAGATACATGCAAATATGTACTTCCTTACCAGATTGTTCACCATAACGATTCTTACCTTCATGTTTTTACTTAAACTTATAAAATACACAATAAGTCTTACACCATTTCATAGACCTTCTGATACATTCAAATTACGCACAGGATTACTAAAGCTTTTTTCGTTGCAATGGGTTCCCTAGGCATTTTAAATTCCACAAATGGTAACAACAACAAATTTCAATCAACAAAAGGTAAATTAAAAATAAGTGTTGCCACTCAGTGTATTGCTATCTCAATTGAAATAAAATATCTATAGCGGATGATGTTTGCTCATTGTTACAAGTACCTCAATTGCGTTATTACAAAAATGTTTTTTTTTTTTTTTTTTTTTTTTTTTTTTTGTAAAATAGCGTTTTTTTTTGGGAAAAACACCTACATAAGGTGATCTTAAAAAACAAAACCTGACCTAAATAAAAATTTAATCCAAATCGTTAGAGCCGTTTTCGAGAACTCAAAATATATATATAAATATACAAGAATTGCTCGTTCAAATATATAAGATATGTATATAGCACTTGTCAGGTTATCTTCAGCTGTCTAGGATAAGCATAACCTTAATGACTGCTCTCAATAACACGAAAAGTAGAAGGAACTAAACTAACTATACTTACAATATTTATACAAATAACTTTCAATATTTATCATCAAATTTATAATCAATGTTTATCATCTACTTCGGTCGGAACTACCAGCTCCGATGATTACAATAAATTCGCATACACAGTTTCTTCCGTCAATATTTTATTGTATGCGTAAAAGATGAATAATTATCGCTTTCCGGTATAAAACGATGAAACGTGATCGGTATACGGGAAACGGTATTGCAATCACTAATTTGATATCAAAATGATTTCCTTCTGCTCTTAACTTGGCGGTAAAAATCGTTAAATAGTAGATTTGTCAGTTTCATTTAATTTTATATACTATCTCTGAAATAAACATTTAAGCAACGATATACCTTCTGAAATCCTAAGTATAATTTCTAAGTGATTTCTAGAAGAAGTCACTTGATGGGATAAAATTTTCGATACTCATAATTTTGAATAAAAATTATGTTTTTATTAAGACTCACAACATCATAACTTCTATAGAAATAAACCTTCTTAATATAGACGTTTGTTGCAAGAAGTACTGTTTGAAAATCATGACGGTTGTTTGTAGCTTAATTTTGTAGTTATTTGCCTACAAAAACTCGCAAGTTGCGGGAATCGAAATACTCAAGACCTTGATAAAATGTCTTAAAAGAACTTAGTCAAAGAAAAAATGGATTTCCATGCCTTCCGCTTTTGGCACGCGCGTTAATAAACAAAAATAAGAAGCATCTTGTCGGAATTTTAAGTGAAGCTAGACATTTCCGTGATTCAAATTTCTGTTTCTTCTCTAGCTAAAAACGGCGTTACTTCCGACTTCGAATCTGAAGGAAGTTTGCCATATATCATTCTAATAGCAGAACTTTCAACAAGATATTTTTTTGTTGCAAGTGAAACGCGATGATACTTTTTGTGACAGAAGCGCTGCAAAGATTTAATTTTATGTGATTTTTTTTTTCTGCAAAGAAACAATATATAGTCGAGTCGCGCTCGTCTATAGCGAAGTCGTATACAGTGAATTTACGGCTATAACGAATCAGGTTCACTTCCCCTTGGTTTTAGAAGAAAAAATCATTAGAAACAGTGTACTTATAGAAGTATTTTTTTTTTCTGATATAAGTGTTTGCTTCATTCGGAGAAAGAATAAAAGAGTGAATGACTTAAAATTTCGGGAAAATCGGGAAAAAATACAACAATTCCTCTAATGCGCATTACATGTGCTTGGCTTCTATTGAGACTCATGCATCTGTGCTCTTCACCTCCCCCACTGAGAATTAAGAGTGTATTCACAAGGGGATGTTCACACAAAATTCACGCATTTGGCAAAATTATCCCCATGCCCTCCACAGACGATCAGTGTTCTTTGGGGGATTGAGTTATTGTTTCTACCTATCCCCATTATCTCACTTGTTTTCTGCGTAAATGATAAAGAAAGTGCTCTTCTCAGAATAAGCAGACAAGAAATGCAGAAGAAATTAATTGTCAGACACCTCTAAACTCTCGAATCATAAGAACTGGTAGTAAAAAAAGAAAATTCCAATCTCTTTTTTTGTTTTTGTTTTGACGTTCTTGATAACTTTCTTTATATTTGTTAGTTTTAAAATACTTCTCGTAGGTGATGATAATCGTACAGATAAAACGCACCCCCATCTACAAAAGAAAACAGTTTCTTTCACAAACAGAGGATTGTTTTTCAGGACATATTGCTATTAGTAGAGAACTGGAAATAATTAGTCAATTTTATCTGGAAATAATTAGTCAAACATTGAGGCGTTTTAAACGCGTTGGTATTGTAACTGGAGAAAGCAATGTTATTTTTAATGGCAAGAAACATGATTGCGAAGCGACTAATCAGACAAAATCAAATTCCAGAATCAAAATTTTTAAGTTTTAATTTTAATTATTATTTTTTATGATATTTTCCTAGGGATAAGCTTTTTATCAGAATGTATAAATGGTGATATATATGTACATATACTAGTAGACTCGTACGAATTCCACACTGCGCACCAAATCGTTAAATCGTTTTGTCTGATATTCCGTTCTTTTAAAATTTGGGAGAATGTACATTATGAAGAAGATTAGAAAAATGTAAACAGGTGTTGGTACAAAAGAAGATATGTAACTGAACACATCATTACAAATAGCTGTTGCAATTTTTTTTTCAGAAGTATTATATTCAAACATACCAGCAATACACGCGTTTACAAAATCTCTTTAAATACAAAGTTGAAAGTAATGATGTGATCATCATTCACTGTTTGGTTGCACGTATCTTCAATACAAACATGAATATCATTAAAGTTTTTGCTCGTGAAAAATGTAAACGCTGATGTTTCAAGTGGATATCCGATTTGATAATTATCGAATCTGATTCTATATTTATCAAAAAATCGACGCATCTATTAAAGGACCTCTTCTTAGAAGATTTTAAATCTCAAATTTAAAAAAAGCGGTACATTTTTAGACCGTGGGTCTATTTTTCGGCATTAGCCGCCACGATAATCTTTAACATGAGGATTTTAAAGATTATCGTGATTTTGAACGTATTTTGAACAAGGAATAAGGAAGATTTTGCGGACGGACAGAAAAACAGGTTACAGAAATAACATATAAGATATATATGACTGAAAAATAAAGTAAAATTAGTCTGAATCATATTTTATAGTAGTGGGTAATTTTATCTATAGAGTTTTTTTTTTATTTTCTCTTTATACAAATAATTGAAGAAAAAATGTAATTTAATGCTTTTAAGTATTACATTGAAATATTTTACAACTTTTTTTTTGAAATACAATTAGTCAGTTTAATCTTAATCTGTGGCACTAATCAAAGGGTTGCAAGTAGTTTCTTCTGTTAATATTTTATTGTTTGCGTAAAAGATGAATATTACCGCCCTCCGGTATAAAACGATGAAACGTAAGAGAAACAACCACTAAAAATAGACAGGAAATTGCTCATTAGAAGATATTAAATTTATTAATTCATAAAGAGGGGTTTCAATGTACAAGTATCACTGACTAGTACTTAATTTGAATTAAATAATATCATAAAAATGTAAAAGTTTGTATAACTAAGTAAAATTATACCATTTAGAAACTGAAGTCTATTTGAAAATGTATTTTAGTTTGCGATCAAATTATCTAAAGAGCTTGTTTTATCATTATTCCCCTTAAATTTCCAATCAGTACAATAGGAACCCATAATGAGTTTTCCAAGTACAAACTCGTAAAATTTAATTAACTGTCATTTGAATGAAATTCCTGTTAACACTCTGAAGCAACATTTCTAGCGTCTTATTTGAGTTTGCGGATCAATTTAATTTTACTCAGTAAACGAATTTCGAAATCCTGCCAATGATAGTAGCATTTTAAAACAGAGAGTAGGATGAGGAACTAAATTAGTTACTAATTAGTTTCTTTTTATGTGTAGTGTTTGCTTTCATTTCTTTGCAATATCACTATTAGTTTGTTCTAGAATTATCTTATTTGTAAAACAGATATTATATAACACCTAAGGTAATAAATAAGCTGATTTAAAAAAGCCTAAAAATTTGTACTAAAATTAGATTCTAATTCATAGTTGCTAAACTTTAATGTTCTTTTCAAAAGAGGTGTGAGCTGTAGCGCCTGATTTTGAAATTCGGTAGGGGTGCTCAAATTCGGACTCCAAAATGAGGGGAAGTGGGCGGATTTGAAAGAAATTTTTGAGTTTAAAAATTTATTCTTTCTTGGAAATAGGTTTAAACATTTTTCTAATGAAAATATCAGCTATTGTTATATTTCTAACTTATTTTCAACAATAATAAAAGAGTGCAAACAAAGCAGGCGCATTAAAGTAAGACTTTGTTTTCGGCGGAAAATGTAGAAGAAAATCTTACGCTATAAAAATCATAATTGTTCATTGAATAATGTAAAATTGGTTCAATAATTTATGTAACAAAAAAAACAATCAAACGAACACTCGCTAATGTACATGGGTAGTTTAAAAGTAGAAGTGAAAATAAAAGTTTCAAGTCTTAGGGTACTAAGTTTATAATTTTTGCATGAAACAAAACTTGAGATGTCCCCTTGATTCTTCCGCTTATTCGTGTCGTATGTCCAGAACCCTTTTTACCGCCAACAATATGGGGGGGGGTCAATATTTTGGGGCGTGCTTTACGCACCGCCCCACCCCCGAAGTCAACAGTACACAACCTGTTAAAAATTAGTTGAAAGTGAAAAGAAATGAAAACTGCAAAAAGAATCATAACAAGGGCAAGGAAGCTACAAAATTCAATTTCAGGAAGCTGCTTAGAAATCTGTATTCAAATGTAAACGGTGTTAACACATCAAAACCTGAAAGAGGGTATAAAAACCTTTTATTCAAGTAATAAATAAGATTGCTTCTCAATTTACTTTGCTTTGACATTGCGCCACACTTAATGACGAAGAAAAGTTGACGCATTCCACAAAATGCAAGAAATAAGCACGTGAAGACTTCGCCGAAGATCTTCCAATTTTTGCTTGCGTTCATTATAATTCAGACAATTACGACGATTTTGTTTAAAAAAAAAAAAAGAAACTCAAACTGTCCTTGTGAAATTGTGGGGAATTTTTTAAAAATTATTCTGTGGCATTCATATTCTATATTCAATTTATTTTTCTGTGTACAATTATTATGCCTTTTGAGTTTACAATAAAAAATGTGCATTAAGTAGCAAGCAATATTAATTACCTGTGGTTTACCATTTTCAAAGTGTTATTGGAAAATTTGTCTCTGAATATTTTTAGTAGATTGAAGAACTTGCCCCATATAAGGAACCTTTTTTTCCAACGTCACATGATCAAGCTTAACCATTTCTGACGAAAGCTGTAAGCAGTGTTTTGAAAAATTAGTCAGTTTTTTGTAGATAAAAGTATTGGGAATACAATATGTTTCCCAAAAATAGATAAAAATAAAAACTCCAAAAAAATTATATATAGTATATACAGTGGCGTACGCAGAATTTTTTCAAGGGGGGGGGGGTCATAACTTTCTGAAACTACTTAAAGAAATTCGAGTATATAATAAAGCACTATTATTTAAGGATCAAGGGAGAGGGTTAAACCCCTAACCCCCCCCCCTTTCGTACGCCACTGAGTATATATATATATAGGCATTTATAATGTTGGCAAGCTTTCCCCAACTGCCCTTTATTCACCAAAAATATTCCAATAATACCAGTGATAGAAAAAGAAATTTAAAATTTATTCAAATATTAAATTAATTTTTTAAAGAAGCAAGTATATATCAAATCAAAAATAACTAAGATAAAAATTAAATCTATATCAAGTTCTTGATTTTTAAAGCAATGCACGTATACTCCTTAATAAGTTCAACATTTTATGAAGTCACATCTCATAAAAACCTTCAAGTGAAAGAAATAAATAAATAAATAAATAAATTCAATGAATAACTTAAGTAAAACCAAATCCTCAGAGCCAGATAGCAAAGTATTAAATCCGGGCCCTTGAGAGGATAAAATGTCTGGACGTGACTTGGACACAAGAAGTGAATTCGAGACAGAAAAAATTATCACGCAAAGGACGCACATCATCAAGCTTTCAACAAATCCTTCTTTTCAGCTTTTTTTTTTTTTTTTTTTTTTTTGCCGCCAGTCTTAGAAATAAAGATTAAAAATATTTTTCGCATCGTATTTTACAAAATGAGAGTTGTCAGTTCTAAACACGCAAGAAGATTCAAATAAGAAATGCTTCTTATCATAAAAGTCCAACAAAATATTTATTCCGTTAAAACTTGAACGTTAAAAGAACTCTTGACAGCATTTGTCATCCCCCTTTCAATGCAAATAAGTAAATAAAATAAAATGAATGAAGAATGTATGAATGGGAAGAAATAAGGATCTACATAATTAAGGAACAAATAAATGAATATATAATGAATGAATAAATGACCAATTTAGTCGTCTGATGACTCATATAGGGACAAAAGCAAATTAAATATGCCCTCTATGCAAAAGACAAATTATACTAAACATTTAAAATCAAAACATGCCTGACGTAGAACAAATTAACATTGCACTGATAAATCTTAATTAATATTTGAAATAATAATTTTATCACTATATAATAAGCAAGTTAACACACAATATTGCAACAAGAGCATTAAGTTTTGAAAGTAACTTATATTATATAGCTTGATCTTTAGAGTCAAGTATTTTTCGAATGGAAACAACTACACGTTATGTAACATAGTTAAGATGTTATTAAATGGGCAACAAAACTAAACAAAACTAATATTTTACCATTTCACTTCGATCCACCTCATGCTTTCTGGTACAGAAAACACTTCCGATTTCGCATTCCAAGTAAAAAAAAAAAAAAAAAAGAGTCTAAAGCATTATTGATTCAGAGAACTATTCTGAAATGTGACAAACAAACTTATGTGCAAACACCTTGCAGCTTTATCTCATTCCATAGTCGGAAAGTTTTACTTGATTACAGAAATTAAAGTTCTAGGTGACTATTCCAAAGGGAGTTGGATCCCAAGTGTTGATCCTAACATCACAAATGGCTAAAAAACCTGGAAAATTGTCCTTCTCTCTTATGGGGCTGCTGCGTATGGAACCTTTGCAAACCTAGTTCCTTCTCCGGAAACCAGCAACCATTCTTTCAAGTAGCACCACTATCGGCGGATGCCATTACTACTTGAGAGTTGTGATGCCAGTTTCCCCCTAGATCGCGGCACCTGACCTCTAAATGATGCGAAACTGCACTAGGAATTTAATTTAGCCGAGAGTATCCAAGCCAAACATATACCCTATGGATCTTTAGCATTCCGCATAATCATACGACATGGGCGATGGCGATTTTCTGCATCTGAAATCCACCGACTGAAAATCCAACGACTTGAGGCAGGTTTGATCCTTCGAACTGGGGCGTACGAAGCCTGTGTCTTAACGCCTCCCTGCCGGCTTATAGTAAACACATAAGATGAATTTTTTTAATTTCAAACAAAAGTTTAGCATTGAAAAGCATTAAAAATTTAAATTAATGATATATGATGTAAAATTTGATATATAAATTTGATAAAAGTAATGATTTTATGTGACAATGTAAAAAACTATACTGTTAAAGACATTGTATAATACTATTCATACGATAAGCATTTAAGAATGAAATCATAATTTCAAGTAAATTGTTTGAAAAAAACTTTATGAACAATTTACATAAATAAATCATAAAAATGCAGAATGCGGTTTGTGCATAAAGAAAAGAACGCTCTCTACGGTCGACAGTAAGAAGAGAGAGAATATTCCATTTCAAAAATACCATTTTCTTTTATCCCGGTTTACAATTTTCTCTTGTATGTGACACACGAATAAAACCTCAAATTTGCAGAAGGAGAAGAATCCTTGCTCAGTCCGGTTCAAGCCTGTCATGTGTTTCGTTATATCCGATAGTTTACTTTACCGTCGTTATATCGAATGTGGAAAACGGAAGTCAGTTGTTTCTAGTTCAGAAGTCGTTATGACGCATTGGTCGTTGTTACGCATTGATAACACTATGCCGCCATTCTTGTGATCATGAACACCCAACTGCTTGTATGCGAAAAAATCCAACAAGTTTAACAAGACAATGCCATATGCCATTGCTCCTGAATTGCTATTCTAATAATTGGATAAGCCCATTCTGCCACTTATAAATTTTCTTCATAAACGTGGGGCAAGGAAGATTATCTGATAACAGGTGGTCCTATGAAGCTTTTTTTGCATAAAATTCAAACTATAGTCTGCTTCGAGAAAAGCTCACGTCCGAATGTCTGGGCCTTTCTGTCACTATGGCAATGAGGTGTGTCTCATTTTTCCAAGGGAATTTCAAAAGACAAGCCTTTTAAAATTTCTTAGAAAAAATGAGACATATCTCATTGCCATAGTGACAGAACCCCACAGCCATTTCGGCGTAAGCTATTCTGGTCGCAGATTAGACCTTCGTGACAATTAGTTTTTATGAATTATTAGATGTTCTAAGGCTTAGTACCTATTTGTATTTTGAATATTTTCATCGTCTTCTGGTCTCAACAGTGACAAATTGCCAGCATTACTTACGAAAACAGTCGTATACTAGAATACTAGACAAGTATCTCGGATTCCGTTCAGGAGCTATGGGTCCTAAATAAATGATGGGTCCACTGGAAAAACGACCTAATTCACATACTACTCGATGAACTTTGCTTTATGTTTTATTCATTCGTTTTGTAACATAAATGTTAATTTTATATGTACTATAAATTAGATTATAAATTTGAATTTGGGTGTTACGGGAGAATAAAACCAAGCAAAGTACATCAAGTAGTACGTGACTGGGGTCGTTTTTTCAGTGGACCCTTCAAATACATACAACTAGATATCGTTGTTTGCTCTTTTCAAGCAGTAAATTAGTCTACCCGCCATTAAAAATTTCATTTCTCAACAAACCCTTTCGACATGAAAGTACAAGCATTAATATTACCCTGTTTAGAGCAACATAGAGCTCGTTTTCTTAAACGTGTGTCTTTCGAACTTAGTTTATATGTTATATGGACCACGGGAACAAGAAACCTGCGAAGTTAAAATTCTATTCCAAATTTTTATCACGCAGTCACAAAAGGAACTCGAGAAACGCAAAAAAGAAATTAGAGGCAAAAAACTTTATTTTATCACAGAATTGAGTCATTGATTTAGTGCCAATTACATGTTCAAAGCCTGTGTTATAGTGTGCTCGACAGTACCGAGAAGGATTTTTTTTATCAATTGCAGCAGCCAGGCGATGAGAATTGCAGTTTTAAGGGAGGGAAAAATGGTGAACCTGAGGGGAATTTTTTTAAATTCAGATTAGGTCTTAAATCTAACCAGGGTAACTCTATTCATAAGAACCTTGAATTATATTGCTTGAGTAACGTACATTGATAATGCACTACAGATTGAACTTTAAGTAATATCAATTTAGGAATTACTAGTAGCGTATGAATCTTTAAACATGCTAAATGTTTGAAATAAGTATTATTTTTTAAAAAGGAATGAATGGTTAAAAGGAATTTTTTTATTACTTTCTACCCACGCATTTTTAAATTTACTATCTCATTCAAAAATGTATTCCGAATAAAAATGTTTTTCATATTTAAAAAGCATTCCGATTTTACGTTGCTTGGAAAACTTTTGAATCATGTGTGGATAAAAAAAAGCTCTTTCATTCTTCGTAGGAGACATAAATAAGATTCCTCTAAAGTTTTGTAACAGCTTTTACTTTTGATGCAAAAATACACTGAAGAGTAATTCAATTTTCTCATATTCCATACATCACCAAAACATATGACATTTTTAAGGAAGGGGAAAATATTTCCTTTCTGTCTTTTGTGCATTATTTACAGACTGGGCACTCATTTATGCACAAAATCTTCTTATTGCATTTTTGTCGAAATATGTAAGCATGTAGAAATATCGTTCTTGCACCGTGTATATTTTATTTTCAAACATAATTCAATAGTAAAATCTTACAGTTCTACCATCAACCGAAAAGATCTCTGGCACAGTGCCAAGGACAATCCATTCATATTCAACTGCTGGTATAAGCAATGTGCTGTTTTTGTTCTCGTTGGTTTAGCATTCTTTATTTCTTCCGAACTGATACTATGTGCCACTTTATAAATTTAGTTGCTTTCAACAAACAAAGAAGAAAACATTCTGATTCGTGTACCAAATAAACGCACTTGCAAAACGAACTTCCCTAAAACTCTAATAGCTTCGTTCTTTCCTGCCATGCGCAGGAACGTCCAAATGTCAAAATTCCGTAATCGAACTGTACTTTGGTGATTGCAAAGCGATGAAAAGGTAGAGCAGATGTTTCTTTACAACTAAGTAAAAAAATTAATATCTTTATATACTAAAGTTGTTATGGTTTTTCTTTTTTTTTTTTATAAGTCTCGTACTAGATCGTAAATATGAAATCACGGTTCGCAAAGTAATAATAACAGTACAATCAATCCCCGCTATAACGAACCATCAATGGGCGGACTTCGGGGATCGCTATAGCCGATGGTTCGCTACATCCGACTTGGCAGAAAAAGTGTTAATTGAAAATCGTTAATTGTTATAAATAAGATACTTCTATATAAGTATCATATTTATAACAATAATCAGGGGAGAGGAGTAAAATATTAACTTTAAATATCGTCTTTAATAATAAACAAACAAATTTTTAATAAAATTTACCATATTATTTATCCCTAGTATGAAAAAAAGATGTTATTATTGACTGTAAACTTTTGGATTTTATATACACCACTGTAAAAGACACTGACTAGACTAGAACACAAATGGCTAGGAATGTTGCTGAGACAAGTCGTACAAAAAACGAAAATTTTGGATCGCTATAGCCGATTTTCTTTCATTTGGTGATCGTCATAAACGTTTGAAAATGCATTAATGACGTATGGTTTCAGTTCGGACCATTTGGAAGTTACGTTACAACCGGGGGGAATCGTTATATCCCGCGTACGCTACAGCAAGGTTTGACTGTAATAATAACAATAATTTACAAGGGCGATTATTGTGATTAGAATATGAATTGACAGTCTTCAATAACCAGTTGAAATATAAAATGAATTTTATTGCTGTATTACATGTTCTGTTTGCAGTTGCTTTGCATTACTTTTTTTTTTTTTTTTTTGCAGAGTTTTCCCCCTTCCTTTTGATTCGGCATAAGCCGTCCCGCTGGATCCTCTACCGGGTTCCAGACATCGCTATCCGGTCCGCCGTCCGCCGCAGACCCGCCGGTATTCAGCACCGGCCGCAGTGCCCCCCGGAAGAAGGCTCTGGCTATGTAGGCACCTGCCGCTGCTCTCGCGGTCCGTGTCGTTCTTCGGAAACGTTTCTTGCTGTCGGACTTTGTGCAGTGCTGTCTCGGAGGGAACACCCCTCCTTTACCCTTCAATCCTGGCGCAGGCGTTCAGAAGATTTTTCCACAGAGATGGCGGCGGGTCGAGAATGGTGAGTACACTCAAAGTGAAACGATGAAGGAATTTTTATTCCTTATATTTCGTTATTATCCATCGTCGGCGTTCGGGCACAGGATCGGTTCGAAAAATAATAAAAACTATTTTAGAAGCAACCCCTCAAGCAGGTTTACTGTCTCAATTTTTTTAAGTAAAAACTACAGTAAAACCTCTCATAAAGACCACCTCTCATAAAGACCATTTCTCATAAAGACCATTTTTTTAAGGTCTAAAACTTCCAGCTATAGGCTCAATATTAACTTTCCCTCCATTAAAAGACCACTTATTTTCTGTCTCCCTCCCAGTAAGACCCCTTTTTCAGGAGAATTTCAGGTAGGATTGTTTACCTGGGGAGTTTTTAGTTACCTCTGAGCAAAATAGGACCCAGCTAGTAGATAGAGGAATTTATTGTTCATGTTTCTGGAAGTGTTTGGGTAATAAGCACCTAAGGCAGGGGAATTGGATGAGCTTAATTTTAATTGTTCATTTGTCCTTGAAGACCCTTGTGAAGTGGGAAGAACCAATACAGTTGGAAGTACAGAGTCATTTATGGGAATGATTGGTCCACATTCCATCTGTTACCTTTCTTGGAGAGCTAAGAACATTTGTAGAGTTCACAGGGCATTTCCCTCTTACAATACTTGTAAACTAAATGATACTACAGTCAATATTTTAAAAATGTTTTAGGAGCTCATTCTGATTCAGATGACAAGCTTCCTAAAGTGAAACAGCCATCTATTTCCTACCAAGAAACACTAAATGAAATCAATAGATTAACAGAAAATTCAATTCCTGCTAGAGATGACTCTAAAATCAATAAATTGTTTCAGGAAATCAAAGTTTAGAAATAAAGATTGTTAATGAGAAATTACTAAAATCAAAGCAAACTTTAATTAATTATTTTTTTAAAGATGTCCAGTCATAAAAACAAGTTTTAGTTTAGTTGTTGTATTATTGCATGAAGCTTTGTTTTAGCCATTACCTCTATTCAGAAACCACCTCTCTGTAAGACCGATTTTCTACGGTCTGGTGGGTGGTCTCTTTAGAGAGGTTTCACTGTAGTTTGTATTGTGAAATAACTAATCCGAAGCTCTAATAATTGACTGCAGCAATTCGTCTAAGGGATTATTCACAAAAGAATGCCACGCTTCGAGGGGGTAGGGGGTTCATGAAATTGTGACAAGGGGAGGGGGGGGTAACAAGAAGTGCGACATCATGCTTATGCAAACTTAGCCTGACATGTGACAAAGGGGGTAGGGGGTCAAATATATGGGAAAAAAGCGTGACATTATTTAGGGACGGTCCCTAATATGTTTTGTGGATTTAGTGACTTTTGACTGAACGCCGACGATATATTGTTTTTAAACTACGCTCACAAAAAAACACTGAATGTGTAGATTATTACAGTTAAATTTGGAATATAACTTTCACATTGGAGGGGGGGGGGGTTGTTAAATGGTTAAGACATGTAAAATCTTTATCCAGTACAGTGGGTCTAATATGAAGTGTGTCAGTCCCTCACCTGGTATGATCACTTAACGATCCCTCTCATTGTTTATTGTCAATATGCTATAGTATTTGTTGCCTGTAACATGAACACCAGGCATCGAAAGTCATGAATTTTATCTTCTGGAAGGCGTGGGACCCTATTGCAAGCGTTTCGATAGGAAGAGAAATCGGGGGGGGGGGGGATTGAGCACCTTTGGCGTATTGCGAGTTCGACGGAATCAGGGGAAAAATAACTCGTTTTCGGGTGTTAATATCACCAGGGAGTGGTTATTGACGTCCTTTCGTGAGTTTTCCTCCAAATACATAAGCATAAGGTCCAGCGACCTTACTGGTTAATCCATATGACTGACATCTACTTTTCTTTCAAATTTTTATCAGCAGTTTGAACTTTTAAGGGGCTTTCATACCGCACGCAACAGCAACATACGATAAAGACAAAATTTTTCAGAGCATGTCATTGGTTCTACCTAATTTCATAACCACGCCCTCGCTTTGACAAATTGCTATTTTTTATTGCGTCATCAAGAGGTTCTTTCCTGCAGCCGTTCTTGATGAATAACTGTTTTGCGTTAAATGATTTATTGCTTAGATTTTTCTAAAGCAATTCCTTTCTCGTACCTCTAAACATTTTCATTTAAGAAATTCATTGAACTAACTTTAATATGGAGTAATCTGCTTCCCCACCTTTTACCAAACGTATTTACGACGTTTCCCCTATTTAGCATCTTTTTCTGGAGAATATATTTTAGATATTAAAAGTGACTTAAAGCACACGTTCGAAATATTTTTCAGATAAAACTTAAATGCAAAAAAAATATCAAGGTTTTGCTTTTTGCATGAATATTGTCAAAAATCAGGACGGAATTATTTATAGTAATTTTTGCAATGGCTATGGCTGAATCTTTTGTTTTTTTTTCCCTTACTGGTGTGAAAACTATGGCGTTCAGGATTTTTGAATCTTTTTTTCCCTCGTGTTAGAACAAAGGCATTTAGGTTTTTTCCACTACTGTGAAATAGTGCAAGGAAATTTTCAATTTTGAAAATGAGAGAGGTAATAAATTATGATATATACAATGATATATACATTGACATATGCATAAATTATGATATATACATTGATATGCAGTGATATATGCATAAATTATGATATATACATTGATATATGCAATGAATCTCATATGTATGAAGTTATCAAGAAGGAGAAAAATAAATTATATAGAATACTTTTAAAATCTCGACTGCGATAATTAAATATTATTTTTCAAATTAGTCTCTGGTATTATATCACATGAGTATACTTGAAGTCTATGCTTTTTAATTGATTCAAATTAGTGATGTTTCATTTCAATATTTTTTAAACTAACTATTTTTATTGAGCTTCTATTTGCAACAAAACCACGTGACTTTGAGTGTTACAGACTGAATTCTACTTAAAGTGAAAAGATTATTACAACAATTAAGTCACAAAAAACATGCATTTAAACCGATTATATTTTTCTTTAAAAATGTTCGTTTTTTTACATATGTTTACGCTTTTTTAAAAAGTCAGGTAACTAAACGAATGATTTTTTTTACATTAAATTGCAATGTAACTACAGAGCTGCGCCACGACTGCTGGTCATGGCGCAAAATGTACCATTAAAATTTTTAAGAGTTGTTTTCAAGGGGTTTAGCCGTTTTTTAGAAGGGGCAGTCGTTCTTGGGAGACTCCGTAGGTTTTTAGGTAGGGGGTGCGCCATCTCTATTTGATGGTGGGCTATCAACTATATCAAACATTTATTTTTAATTAACGCTGCGCATTTAAAAATAATACTATTATAAATCAACTTCTTTTTGATGCGTTTCTGTTTCTTCTGTTCAAATGAATTTAAGTTTGACGTAACTAGAGGGAGAGAAAAATTAACTTATAAAAATAACAGTAAACAAACTGATATTGAAACATTTTCAGGTAAAAACAAAAAAAGAGCAAAGAATGTTACTCGCATGACTGCATTGTCCATAGTTCATATTCGAAACATACTTATACGTTCCTTAGTATCGAAAAGTAATCACAGCAACTTTTAAATTACATAGGTTGTTCCCTCTGCTTTCCCCCTTTACGGCAGTTTCAAAAGTAAGATAATGACGACTTCGACTTTTCTTGTTTTCATTTTCAAAGCATTTTCGGACGAAGAGAAAAAAAAAATAAAATACTGTCAAATACATGTTCCGCTTTTGATTAAACTCTGCTACTACGACTGTTTTTAATTTAAAATCGAAGCATATTCGTATTACTTGAATATGCGAAGCAAGTTTTTATTTTTCATTTATAAGATTGTAAATAACATTTTCATTAAAACAGTCTCGGCAATATTAAACTTTCCTGAGGCCCATAAATTTTTCCGAATCAATAAACAAGCTTTTGAAGTATACAAGGCGAGTACAAATGATGAACTCCATTTTTAAAAATCATGTTTCCGAAACTACTGCACGTATTTACAATAAGTGATACATGAATTTAAAGAGAAAAATACATTTTTTTGGCACCAATAATCAACAAATGACATCACATTCTAGATCGCTGTGGCTTAAATCCAAACATAATGACAATGCATGAGAACGGTGATTTACCCTTAATCATATGGCCTCCAAGATCCCCGGACCTAACGCCATACGATTTCTTTTTGTGGAAATACGTCAAAGACATTGTTTGTACGATAATTAAATTTTTTCTACTCTATGAGTTTTACTGAAGAGGAAGAAAAGGTCACCATCCAAATTTACAGCATACAGTTTCTATTCGATTAATGTTGCACAAACAAAAATGAATAAAGGTATAGGCGTCACGAAAACACTGCCAGAACTTAAAGAACGCTTTTATGCAGCATTACGAACCATTGATTGATAGTCATGCTCATCTTTCTTCTTATATATAAGCGCCTTATTCTGTCTGTCTGTCCGCTGTAGGATCCCAGGCCGTTTTACCGATCGGGACTACATTCGGCACGGTTAATGTTTACGACCCGAGAAACGCATCGCCGCAAAAATGAAAGTTGTGACTTAATTAGTTTTGTTTTAATTAATTTTTAAAAAATTTTCAATGCTTTTTTTGACCCGTTTTATTTTATTTTTGCATTGTTGCTGCCTTTTCCAACAGTATAATTACAGTTGCCGTGTGAACGAACAAATCAATGCAGTTGCCATTTAACAAATGTAACAAATATACTAATAATAATCAAAACGTTCATCAAGCACATTGAGTGAGGCTTCGCTATATTTTCAATTTCCGTTAAAAATGAATGCATACGTGAATTTAATTTAATCCTTTCTTTCTTTTTAATTGATTTATTTATTGTCTGCGCTTTTTATATTTTTTTTTATTAGAGTGGCAGCGCTCTTTTTCCCACTTTCGTTAAAACTTTTGTTTTCAAGAGCATAATAAAATTTTCAATAAGTTCTTCCGACGATAAATATATATTTTTCACAAACAATTTGATTATATAGTAAATAAATATATATTGTGGGGCAGTAAGCGAAGGGGCTTCCTCGCAGCCTGACCTGGGTCATTCAGTTTGAATTAGCAGACACCTTAGCACAAATCACTTTAATTACAATTTATAATATCTAGAACAGCGGTCATTTCGTATGACTGCCGGGCGTACTAGTAGATATATATACTAGGAGTATCCGGCTAGCCTGCTCAATGGAGAAAAAATGCAGCCGTTGCCATGTTGTTGGGTGGACGAATTATTCACGTTGACGAATTATGCTACTATTGAAATTAATCGAAATGAAAGGCTCCCAAAGCGTTTATACTTGGAAAAAAATCGCTTTTCAGATTAATTTATGTTTTCTGGACTTAAAAAAAAAATGCATTACTGATGAGGTAGTCTATTTAATTCCTAAAATACTTCGTTTAACGTTTACAAATTTGCGTAGACATAACAGATTGAAAGCTAAAATGAAGCTCAATTCAAATTATTTGTTTTTTACTATCCAGATTCTTTTTCTTTTTTTTTTTTTTTTTTAAATTTACCTTAGTTGGAGTTCAAATAGCTCAGTTCGTAAAACACGTTAAAAATCAAGTTAGCGGAGTAAAGTATATTATATTAAAAGTTATTACAAGCGGTTTTATACCTTTACCAAAATAAATTTATAAATATACATTTATGATTAATGCATTCAATCATTTTAAATGTTTATTATTATAAAAACCGAATTAGTACACTTATATTTAATATATGTTTAATGTGAAAAATTTTTTAATATTTTTAAATTGGATGACTTTAACTTTGAATCCCTATTTGATTTTGTTATGTTTGTTTTCAGATTTTGATGATTTTTAAATTTTTAGCATCCTATGCATTTAAATTAGCAACAAATTATTATTCATACTAAATTAATTAGAACAGTACAGTTTCGAACAAAATACCTTTATTATTTTGAACAGATTCATAGTATTGGTTCAAGCATATTTTATATTGATTATGTACACATTAATCAACCAGTGTTTCAAAGAACAGTGATACTAAATTAATATACCGCTATGGCTTAGTAGGTTTGAAAGCTTTGAGGTAGATCGCTTTGACCCACTCCTTCAAAATTTCAGTGACTTTGTCGTCGCTGCTCTGTATATCCATTAAGTGTAAACTCGCAAAAACTCGAAAAATAGACTTAAGAAACCATGGCTCTCAGGTACAGAGGTATTATACTTCAAAGCAATTTACATTTGCAAATTTAATAAGTTGGTCTTTTTAACTACTCTTACTAATGAATGCGGCGACAGAATGGGGAAAAAAATATTATGATTAAAGCCTGCGTTTATTTCTAGAATAAAATTTTAAAATATGCTTTTTATCCATTTTTAACATACTTTCTCATTCCTTTTGAGGGAAATGTTCTTCAATGTAAAGAAAAATATTGTTACTTTTACTTAATGATTAAAG
This sequence comes from Octonoba sinensis, assembly GCA_038502835.1. Taxonomy (NCBI): domain Eukaryota; kingdom Metazoa; phylum Arthropoda; class Arachnida; order Araneae; family Uloboridae; genus Octonoba; species Octonoba sinensis. The sequence continues at coordinate 73,484,967 of CM076604.1, forward strand.
TTTCTTTTCTTTTTTCCCTTAACCCCACGAGCATCAGGTGGCTTTAAAGTTTTTTTCCACACTCTGCGATAAAACTTATTGGTATTCCTTGCTGAAGTTTATGCTTCTAAATTAAATAAAACCTACAGGCGTTAAAAAATTCGAAAAGTAACAGTGACAGCAGGGAAAAAATGCAACTTCGATACTAATGACAAATTCTGCGAGAATTTTTAACCATTCCCCCTGGGCTTTGAATTCGTTCAAAATGTTCGCTAGTAAAAAAAAAAAATTGCAAGAAATTTCGCTTCGACTCTAAACATTACTTCTAAAGATTTGTCTTTTTTTTATTATTATTATGGCACTAGTGAATTTAAATGTAACACTTTAATTTTTCGAGACTTCAATTTTCAATGTACATTTCAAAATTCTAATTTTAAATGCAAAAATTATTACTTTTACTCCTCCAGAAAGCATTTGAATTCTTACTTTAAAACTTGACTCGTTTAGAATTAATAATGAATTCTTTTTTTCTCATTTGGTACACATTCACAAAATGGAGTGCAGCAGAATATTGCCTTTTAAAATGATTTTTATTTTTGACAGGAACTATTAAATAAAATAAGGTATTAGTGAAGAGAAGTGTTAATGAAGAAAAGTTTCGATCGATCATGTTTCAAAAGACCGCTTACTTTGAATGATAGATGCGGAAAACCAACGAATGCGGGCCAGTATAAAACAGTGGTCGGCAACCCGTCGATTGCGAGCCCATTTTCGGTCGACCGCGACAGCATTTTGGACTGTTTGTAGTTTAAACAAGAAGTTCCGTCTAGAACTATACGAACCTACTTTCCCGTATACACCGAATTCAAATTTATAATCTAGCTATCTCTCTCTCTGTCTTTCTCGTTTAGTTTTAGTTCTTAATTGCTTCAAATATACCTTTTTTAACGGTTAATACATATTCATTCAATCATTCATTTATTAAGTCATTCATGTATTTATTCACTCATTTATTCATTCTTTTGCTTATTCATTTAATCATTCATTAATTCAAAAATATTCTTGAAAATCCCGAACAACAAATTTCATAGGAAAATAGGCTCGTTAGTTCTGGATGAACTTTCTATTTGTACATGTTCTGCGTCATAAGAGCTTTCCGATAAAGTTTGTTCCAAGCAAATCGGTCCGTTAGATCAGGAATTATATAGGATTGAAATTTCCCCGTAGGCGGTATGTTAATTTTTTTGAACTGTTCAAAAATGAACAAAAAATGCTCAAATCAATATTTCACGCCAAGAACTTCTTCCAGTGAGCTTGTTCATGGGAACTTGGATCTTGTACCCAGAGTTTACATAATTCGCTTCATTTTCAGCCATAGGCGCTAATGTTAAAAATTTTTGAACTGTTCAAAATTGAACAAAAAATTGTTCAAATCAAAAAGTAAAATATGGAAATGAGATGTCCTCGCCGAGATCTTTCGAATGCAAAAAGAATTTTTCCAACCGGACAATTCGTTCAAAAGTTATTAGGGTGGGGGGGGGGGGCAGGCAGACAGACAGACCGACAGTCCGACCGACATACTTTTTCCTCCATCTCAAAACCCTACTTCCAAATTTTTTATTTTTCAATCTTTATTTAATTACTTCACTTATTTTTGACTTTTCTTAATTTCTAACGATATTTTCACGATACATTAAGCCTTCTTTCATGCTTTATTATTATTTTGTTTTTACTTTTTAGGGAAAGTAGGCTAAAAATGAGTAAAATAACTTTTGAATTGGATGGCTGAATTTATTACTTATTTTTTTCCCTTCAGAAAATCATTAATTTGTCAGGCCATTCACCGGCCCGAAAAAAATTCCAATAATATGGAGTGTCAGTCGTCACATTTACTATGCTCTCGGTGAGAGTTAATTCAAGAATGTAACTGCATTTCACGTGTGTGTTGCAGTTAAAAAACAAAACCAAACCAAACTGTTTTTTTATCAAATTCAAAGGAAATAATATATTCGTATTGTTTTGATGCGAGTTAACAAACCATGATTTTAGAAATTTTAAAGTAGGTATTTTATAAGCATCAAAACTTTTTCTGACAAGAATTAACCTACAATTTAAAGACAGGCGCAAACCCAACTTGCCCTATTAATAGTGTATACCCCCCGGGTCCTCAGAGTCCATCTTGGTGCTCGCCGAACTAGGAAAGTAGATCTTTAGTCAATTTAGGTTGCCGACCGCTGGTATAAAACGTCATCGCTTAACGAAGTAGCCATTTTACTGTTAACATACGGAGCATCTGAACGGACAGTGCCTACTTACTGCAAAAAATTACGAAACAATACATTTGAACAATCCATTTATTTGCCTGAAACATTCAAAAATTTTGGCTCGTTCACTCTTTCTTTTTTAAACTAAACAATCAAGGAAAGGAGCAAAGACCCAGCAAAAGTCTCGCCAAAGAGAAGATTGAAGCGTCATCTTAGGGGAATTTTGATGGGTCTTTGCAAGCCTTGCTCAATTCCTTCTTGCATCGAAAAAGGAAAATAGTCGTATTCATCAACCCGTTTCTGATATTATTCAGTCCAACTCCTCCTCGCAATCGGGGTGAGTTGGTCCAAACGATTATGTCAATCTTTGCTTCTTTATAGTCGCAATTCATATTTCGAAATTTTAATATGAAAACTTCTTTTTGAAGATACGTTGATAGTGTTAGTTTAAAAAAAAAAAAAAAAAACAGAATTCTAAATGTTTCATTTAGAAAATTTAAAATAATAATAAATAGAAAAATCTCAGAAAACAAGGAGGTCAATTTGCGCTCAGCCCCGGTCTGCCCTTACAACCTCTTCATCAATTGATGCGTTAAATATAATGGCAAGAGTCTGAATTTTCCAATTTTTCTTTTTTTAAAAATTTTGCACGATAGGTGCTTGAACCTGCTAGTTTCAGAAATGATAGCAAGAAGTTCTATCTAGAATTCATTTTTTCATTATTTCACTTATTCATTAAATTCTTTCACTTAATTTGGTCATTCATTTATTGATTCATTCACTTATTCATTCATTCACTTATTCATTCATTCATTCAGTTATTCATTCATTCATTCAGTTATTCATTCATTCATTCATTTTTCCCAATTTTTCATTCACATTATTCATTCATTCACATATTCATTCTTTCATTCACTTATTCATTCTTTCCCTTATTCATTCATTCACTTATTTATTCCTTCATTCATTCGTTCGTTCATTTATTTCTTCACTCACTCATGCATCCATTAAAATTTTTTAATTTCCCCTTTTCTTTCAATTAATTTTTTCCAAACCCGCCGGGTTTTTTTTCAAGAATATTGGCCCCCAAGTTTTAACATGGTTGGTCTTTTTTGCGGGTATCGAACACGCGCCCTTTCCGATTGTTACTCCGGCATTCTAACCACTAGGCTACCACGGCCTACTTAACACTTTACCTACCGGCCGTCGATTAATCGACGTTTTGTTCTCAGCGCATATCGACCGGCCGTCGATTATTCGACGTTTGCTTGCGGTGAAAGGGTATAGTATGTTCGAACCGCTACCGGTCGGTAAAGTGTTAAGAAAGTACTGGAGGCGGGAGAATTATCCTTCTATTCAGTGCTTAGGTCCAGAAAGGAAGGTGGCATATGTGTGGTAGCACTATCTTTTGTCATCCAAATTGTATATTCTGTGATTGAGCCAAGTAGTACTTCCACCCTTGCGATGCTCATTGAAAACCGAAGCCGCTTCCTTGTCAGCCTTAATTCCAGGTCCTTCTGCGAGGGGAGCTTGTATTTCCAAGTGACATTAATAATAATAACAACATAACAAGTTGCATCTGACTTTAATTTCAGTTACAAATTCCTTAACAAAAAGATTCTATGATGAAGTCCTAATTTCATAGCTACAAAACAGGGCTTATAAATGTCTATTACGATATGAATTCAATATTTATTATATATATATATACCTAAAGAAATCATAGTCGTTTGACGATTTCAAAAACATGCGGAAAATTGCAATACATACACAAGCTATTAGCATAAATTTTAGCTATTTCAAAAATATTCGAATGTTGAATTTCAGAATTATAATTATTCAAGCCCCAATGCGGCTATCCTCATTCCAGAACATCGAAGTGACATTAACAAGTCTCGCCACGCCACTAGACATTTGACGTTATTGAACTTGTGTCACACCTGTGGCTTCCGAATTCACGGTCAAGTTATTCGAGAAGCTGACTCAATAACTTTCGCCGCGGTACAGTTCACAGAATCGACATTTTCCCTTCAGGCTAAAGATGTAGTTTCGTAATGTTTTCCACACCTCGATGGTTATTTGTTTGCTGATCCGTGATGTTTCCAAGATGAGCACAATAGTTTTCGTCAAAGCTTACTAGGAATTTAATGTACTAAAGGTAAAAAGGGAAATTATATTTTTCATTTTTGGTAAAATCTATCTTTAATTCCGCTCTCAGAAAGGGATAAAATAAAGAGACAAGCTATTATGCCCATATATTAATATTTCAAGAAATGATACTGTTTGACTCTAATGACCTAGCAGCAAACAGCAGCATGATTTACCAGTAACAATGAATTGAATAAGCATAAACATTATGGTAAGAAGAGAACGTTTCAACAATTCTGAAGACTTAAAAAAGGGAGATTTCTAATATTTAATTAACTAACCTAAATCATTTTCAGAGTGTCGTTTTACTTTAAATCAAATAAATTGAGCTAGACAGGTTATAACAATTTTAAAAGAATGCATTTCAAGTTGTCATCAAACAAACATCTCCTTTTTTTTTTCATTTATACTCTTGGAAAATAAGTTTTGAAATTAAAAACCAGAAAATTTTTACCCCTCTGCACAAATACGGATCAAGCAATCTAGGCACAGTGTCAGAATCAAAGTAGCAATCAAAATTGAAGTTAAAAGCTTATCTCTACTACTAATAAAAGACAATGTTCGGATGGGTGTGTGTGTCTATTGGCGGTCAACAGAACATGCTATTGAACCTACCAAATTTGGCACATATATTCTTTAGACCGTGAGAATGTGCACCTCGAAGCTACTTTTTCTAAATTTGACTTCGTTCTTTTTTAATGCCACTTTTCTTCCATTTTAGCGAAATGGAATTATTACCACCAGATGATTTTTTGTCACTTATCTACTAGGTACAATGTTCGTGCCTCTGTCTAACCCAGCATTCTCGCTGACACCCGAGAGATTAACACTCATCTAATGGTTGCCTGACAATGTCGGTCAAAAGGCAAACAATAATACTAAACTATTAAGGAGGCGCCTCCTCCAATTTCTCGGCTCTATCAGGTACTTAAAGGGCCGGATAAAAAGGCGAGCGGTTGCCCTACTTTTGGTGGTCTCATGTTCAAAGTGAGTATTTTAGTTATGAACTTTTAAAATTTATTAATGCAATAATCCTAACCCAAAAGAATGTTTAAAAAGTATTAAAAAAACCAACAGGTCAATTGAAGACTTTCAGTTTTCTTATTCGAAATTAACTTTTGATAGAAAAAAAAAACAATTTTATGACTCAGTTAACCTAAAATTCACTGCATATTCCATTAATGCTAAGCATATGTTTTTAATGACTGTAATGTTAATAATGATTGTAAAAATCTGAGAAATGAATCGCATGTGATTTAAGAAACGGCTCTGATGATGAATCGATGATTATGTCTTGCTCAAACATTGGTAATAAATCTAATGATAACGGTTTTAAGTTGCAAAAACGTTAAAAAGGCAAATTTCCTTCCATCTGGACTGACAACATAGAAGAACCTCAGGAAAAACGATTTTTTTTACTGAACTTATTTCTGGAAGTATTAGAGGTAAAATTTTTCAAAATGGCCATCTTATATTCAAAATTATACCTTAAAACAGGGAAATCACCAATCATATAAAATCTATAAATTATAATTATTTTGTTGTTTTTTCGCCTGCGTGAAAAGGCTGTGGCCTGAGAAGAAATATGATATCATATGGATGATTTAGGTTTTTTCCTTTAATATTTTTTTATTCTCTCAGAATTGACCTGCTGCATTTATAACCCTTGCAACGCCAGGGACATCAGCTAGTGGAAAGTATATAGATTTTGATTTCAAAATGCATTCACCCTAACATTTCTTAAATATCAAAACATATTTTTTCAGTCTTTTAAAAATATAAATGTAAAATAAGAAAACTACATTAATAGAATATTTTTGTCTAAAAATTTGTCTTCCATTCATGTGATTTTGGCAACATTTGCTGATGATTTTACGACAGTTATCACTTAATCGATGTGTTGCCGTGTATCCTGGATATTTGCTATGTATTAAATCAGATCCTTAATTCTTAAGAATGCAAGATATTGCTGGTACATATTTTCGTCTAAGCTTGGATGTTCCATTGTTAATAAATAATATTCATTCTATTTACTTCCCAACTTAAACACAGCAAGGCATTTATCGTAACATTGAACATTGCTTGGAGCTAAATCAATCTTTTGTTTTTCTATTGTCTCACTTAAAATGTTTTCCTCTTTCACTAATAATTGGAATAAATAGCACACTTTATCTATCTCTGTTAAAAATTCTATTGTTATAAGCATCTGAACTTTTCCAGTGTCGTGAAAACCCTAGGTTAAACTTTAGGCAAACATTTTCAAGATTCAATGCGGGTTTAAAGAAGCATACTTTTATTTCGCTTCAGAACAAGAAAAAAAGTTTCCACAAAGCAAACTCTTGACTCAGATGGAAATTGTATTAATGCTTCACTGGGTGTTTAAAAGCCCCTTTTGTTCCTTATATGCTTTAAAGCAGGAAGAGTTTTATCTACTTAAATTGAAACATGTTGAGATTGTAATCATTTCCGAAAAATGTCATCTATATATATAAAATGAACTTTTGACGTTGTGGCTGCGTGCTCTACAGCAAAATGTACGCAACGTACGATTACAAAAATTTTCACAAAATTCTATTATAGCCTGATGCTTTGCAAGACGAAGCCGTTTTTTTTTTGAAATTCGACCTAATATTTTTTTTAATTTAACAATTAACTATGAATCTTCCAGTATTTTCTTTACTCCTTACGAGCTGTTTGAAGAAATGAATTGAAGTGGATTAGAAGTTCCGCGGTTGAATGTAAACAAAACATCGTTTGAGCCATGAGGCGAGGGCGAGTGCCTTGCATGTAACGAAAATCAGTGTTTTAACTGACCCATTTTGAAAAGTATTTTGAGATTTGATCGATTATTTTAATGAAATTTATTTTTAGAGGGGAGAGGATTATTAACCTATATACTTTGTTTTAAATTGATGGTGCATACTTTTTCCCAAAATTTTGTCTGAAGTTCCGATTTGTTTTTTTGCTTAGAATCGCTCATGGTTTACTGGAGAGGTGAAAAATTTCTTTTTGATAGGTGATTTTCTTTCTTAAAATGTTGTTGAGCCTACTTAAACAATATATATCGATTTCAACTGTTATTATTCAATTAAGTGACTCGCCCAACCAGTTTAATTCAACTGGGCTAAAAAATTTAATATGTTACCAGATTATTGAACTTATTAGCATCATAGTATCTATTCATAAAAATAATATCCATTAAATGCAAAAAACAAGTAGCAAACAACTTTCACTCGATCGATGAAGAATTTAATTTTCCTTTTGAACATGTTGACGGGGCATTGCTTTAGTGATGAATTTATAGGGGCGGAGGGCTGCAACCTCCCATGATACACACATTCAAAATATAATAAGTACGTTGTTTTTAAATAAAGAATTTTAAAAATAGTTGAGGCATTATGTAAATTTGTAATGTTTGCTTAATGTTTTGTGATTACTTAAATATTCATTATTATTTTTTAATATACTCACTCGAGTAAATGTGCATCGTTCAAATAATTTTTAAGACTTCGCCTTTCATCATTTGTATTAAAAAGTATAACATTTATAACAATTTCAAGAATTCATCATTTATCGTTATTCTATCATATTATATGTGAAAAGTTTTCTTAAGTAAAACCCCGATTTAACATCCCACCGATCTACGTTTTACCCGCATTTTACGTTTTTTTCATCAGGTCCCACTTTTTCCATATCCCAATTCATGTTAAAATATCCCGGGTTCTAAGTTTGTTATTTATTGAATTCCACGTATTTTATGTTTTCCCTCAAAAAAGAAAAAGTGTTCTAAAATTAGCCATATTTTTCCTTTTGTGCTTTTTTTAAAGCTTTATGCATATTGTTAAAAGTTAATTATTACTCTCACAAAATAAATTACAATCGAGGATTGTTTTTGTTTTCAAGAATTTTTAAAAAGGGGCTATTCCGAGTTTATCAAGGCGCGAAAAAGTTCGTTTGTTTCCAGTATTGAACTGGAGAAGTTTCTTCTTTTTGCCATTTTATAAACCAACTTTTTTTTTTTTTGCTTAGAATCACCCATGGTTTACTGGAGAGGTGAAAAATTTGATTTTCTGTTTTAGAACGTTGTTGGGCCTACTTATACAATATATATAGATTTCAACTGTTATTATTCAATTAAGTGACTCGCCCAACCAGTTTAATTCAACTGGGCTAAAAAATTTAAGATGTTAACAGATTATTAAACTTATTAGTAGCATAGTATCTATTCATAAAAATAATATTCATTAACTACAAAAAATAAGTACTGAACAACTTTCACTCAATCGATGAAGAATTTTATTTTCCTTTTGAACATGTTGACGGGGCATTGCTTCAGTGACGAATTTATAGGGGCAGTTGGTTGCATCCTCCCATGATATACATGTTCAAAATAAAGTAAGTATATTGTTTTTAAATAAAGAATTTTTGTTTTCAAGAAATTTCAAAAAAGGACTATTCGAGTTTATCAAGGCATGAGAAAGTTCGTTTGTTTCCAGTATGGAACTGGAGAAGTTCGTTCTTTTTGCCATTTTATAAAGCAACCAAGCTCCAACACTTCGAGTCTGAAGAAGATTTCGTTAGCAGTCACTATTACGTGCTATCAGAGGCGTAGCGAAGGGGGGGAGGGGCAAGGAGGGACAGCTGTCCCCGGGCGCAGCGTCAAAAGGCGCCAAATTAATGTAAATTTATTTTATTTTTAAATGCGAAAAGAAAATTATTTGAACTGAAAAGGTGTGAATATGTTCGACAAAAAAGTGGGAGCATTGCAAATCATATCGGGTATGACCAATGTCGCTCAGGAGTGCGTGCAAAATTGCCTTAAAAGGCAGTGAAAAAACTTTTTAGTTATAGTTGGGATGTTTTCTATGGATTGGACCCGTGATGACTCTCTAGGAAGGGCTAGGGGGCATTTTCTTTGAGCAGCAGATTAAAAAGAACCGGACGCCCAGAGAACTCAGGAAAGGTCACTTGAGAAAGAAGAAAAACAAATAATTTTGCGAAGCCAAAGTGTTCCATTTTGCCCTTCAAAGTGAATGGTCGCTAATAAAAATGCAAGTTTAAAGGTCTGCTTTTTAGTTCTATTTGTCATTTAGGAAGCATAAAAGTTTTTTTAATTCCCTACCAGGGGCGCGGAGTGAGGGGGGGCGCAAAATCTTCAGTTGTCCCCGGGTGCTGAAAACCCTAGCTACGCCTCTGTGTGCTATGTACTGTACTCTTATTGGACGGAACAGCATATAGTGGACATTTTACAAATAGTGGAAAATATTTTGTTTCCCATAAGGACTAGGAAAAACTTGCAAAGCATTTCAATACTGGAAGATTCAGCATTCACTTTCAACTCCATAACTAAAAAACAATCCACTATTACAGATTATTTTCAACCTAAATTCCAGAATTCGTAATTAAATGCGTTAAAATGGTATGTATTCGAAAATATAGATATTATACTTTTTGAAAGAGTTGAAATCTGCCATTTATCATTTGTAGCATAAAAGGATAGCGTTCCCAACAATTTCAACAACTCATCATTTGTAACAAAATTTAAATCGTTAGTCTATCAGTTTCATTGAAAATGCCTCGCCTTCCTAAGAAAGTGTTGTTTACAGAGTCAAAATCAGAGCCAGAGAGAAAACTTTCACCACTGAATTGGCCAAGAGACACCACTAGATAAAAAAATATGACTTGAGCATATTAAAAATATGTATGTTCGTGTCAGAACATCACCTCGATTACCATTTTTGTGGCATTGAATGCTGTAAAAAAAAGAGCAATATTCCATATTCTGCTCATAACTAAGCAAGCGTCCATTGCATTAACATTAGAAACTGTGGGTAGGATTCTGCGATAAGAATAAAATTTTCCTTGCATTTTTAGTGTACTAATTTAGTAACAGATTCTTTTTCAGCTTTGAACCATAAAATTTCCCTTTTCAGCATTTACATTCACTTTCGAATTTACTTTTGTCAAGATATGTCTCTTAAGCGATGCATATCAGAAATTGACGTGATACTCCAAAAGCAAATTTATAGGCAGGATATTCCTATTATCCGCTACTAAAGAAATGTCTTTGGCGTAGCTAAGTGGGGGCGGACCGCCCCGGGTGTCACCCATTCAGGGGGGACAACCAGCCCCGACGGAGAAAAAAATGAACCTTTAAAAGCTCCCTAGAATAAAACAAATACTTAAAATGGGAGAAAAAAATATCCAATTTAATTTTCTATTTTTGAGCAAAGTGTTTCCTTTAAAAAATATTCACAATGTTTTTAACCGCTAATCATAACCAGTGCCCTCAACAAATACTTCAAATATTATGAGGCTCATGATGCAAATGGTGTTCTTCTTTTCCAAAACTGCAATTTTTTTAACAAAAAATTATTATATTTCATTAAAACGCGTACTTCACAGTTTACATGATTTTTTTTTTTTTTTTTTTTTTTTTGATGGGGAAGGCGTAATTTTTTCTACTGGGTGACCCCCATGCTAGATACTCCACTGCATTCCACACAATTTTCACTATCAACATACTTCCCATACAGCTGCCTCTGATTTTTTTTTTTATTTCATCAAATTGCTGACATATACATAGTCCAGCATATCTTTGCCGCAGCTTTTGCTTTTCTTGAATAGGCTAAGGGTGATCAGTAACTGTTAGATTTTTCAGATGATCTTTATTAAATCGCTTTGTCTGATCAATTTATCTATTCCCCTTTTAGACTATTTTAATTTGTGGCAATTAAAATTTCATATTTACAATTATATAAATTCATTTCTCTGATTTGATTACAAAATGTATGTTTATCTATAAAGCTACTAATACATTTATTTTTTTATTTTTGTATAACAATTTACTCTTTTTATTGGTTTAAATAAACATTTATGAAATAACAGTTATATTTTTGAATTCAGACTCGGAAAGAATGTACTGCTATCTATCAGAGTCAGAGTAAAAATAAAGCTATGTAAAAGTTTTGATGATGTAATAAAGATAAATATGCCACATGATACAAATATAGATCAATAAATATAGGTTATTAGTGATAGATTGAAAAAAATTTACACCGAAGTCAAGGTAGATATACATTTGTGGAAAAATACAGGCTGAAATAAGTTTTTATCGGCTCAGAAGTGACTTAAGAGGTCGCCTTCGTTGGCTTGCTTGGGACAAAAAACAAGTTGCACCGTAGGCGCCGCTATTTTAACATTGCACGGGCAACGCCGTTGCGGGTACCACTAGTTAAACAATAAAGCAAGATCATGACTAGATAAATAAAAATTATTCACAAAAGCATTTTAACCCCAAGAAAATAAAAAAAAATACTCTTATTATTTTTAACCGACTTCACAAAGGAAGGAGGTTAGACATTCATATTGTATGTATGTTGTTTTTTTCTTTTTGCTTGTTTTTGTTTGTCCACTCATAACTTCTCACCGGATGAACCGATTTTCTCGATATTTTTAAAATCGATCGAGGGTGGTTTTCCATAGGTCCCGTACCATTGTTTGACCATATTCGATAATTAGAAAAGAAGTTATGGGCAGAAATAGGGTAATTTTTTTGGTTTTTCATCCATAACTTTTGACTAAATGAGCCGATTTTGATGAATTCTTCTTTAATAGATAGAGGGTCGTCGAACTCAAACATCGCACACCAGTTTGACTACATCTGTTTTTTAGAAAAAACGTTATGGGTGAAAAATAAGTATTTTTTCATTTTAATTGAAAAGGCTAGGCTCGATTTTTCATTGTTGAGAAAGTTAATAAAAATGAAACTCATTGTTAAATTAAAAGCATTTATAACAAGAAATAGACTGAAGACTTCTGAAGAAGAAATTAAATCCAATCAGTTTGCTTGCTCTAGCGACCCTTTAAAATCGATTTTAAAACGAAATATATCTTACAAACGGCAAACGGTTAGTTTTCAGTGTCATTCCTCAAAGGTTTCCCCTTTGATATGTATGTTTTAAAAATAGAGTATTTATATAAAAATGTATTTACACTAAAAAGAATAGAATAAAATAATTTTTGGAAAAAAAAATAGAACCGACTTCAAATTATAAATTGCGCTAAAAGGTGAAAAATAAATTAATTCTTTAAACAACATCGGTGTGACTTTAAAACATAGTTTCAGAAGTCGGTGCAAAATTATGAGCCTAATCACCACTACATCATGTGCTACTTCATATTGGAACTGTTGCTAATTCTGACCATTTATATTTGTAATTGATTCATGATTACAAAAGATTTTATCTATCCTAATTTTGCACCGACTTTTAAAACTATGTTTAAAAGTCACATCGATGTTGTTTAAAGAATTAATTTATTTTTCACTTTTTAGCGTACTTTATAATTTGAAGTCGGTTCTATTTTTTTCCAAAAATTATTTTATTATTATTATACATTTCCAGTCTATTTTTATAAAAAGGACTCAAACAAAAAAAAAAAAAAAAAAAAAAAATAGAAATTATGATTTCCTATCTATTTTGGGCAGTTTTAAATATTATTTACTTACTAAGCACCATTTTAAGGTCATGTAGGGTCAGTTGGGGTAATTGTAAACGCTTTTTCAATGTTTTAACATTTGACCCTTCCCTACCTCTTGAATGAATTCAGAGATAAAATTGTGAGCATTGTAGACACTATTGTACTTCTTGTGAGTAAATGTGTGCAAAAATTTTGATTTTATGACTATTTGTTAGCAAATGAGCTCGTGTTTACAATTACCCCAGAGATCTGGGGTAATTGTAAACAGTGATTTATTTTCGAATAAGGTTGATGCAAATAGAAAATTGTTTCATACACAGTCTGCTTGAAGGCTTAAAAAGTTCCGGAATAATGGTTCTCAATCTGAGGCCAACAGGCCTCATGTGGTCCGCTGAGTTATGTTATGAGTCGGCTCAGATCCTTTAACGAGAAATATCTTGCAAAAAATGAAGTAATGCGACAAATTCATCTAAAATTTGTCCCTCAGTGTATCAGTCGGTTGAGCTTGGATCCCACAGAACACCGAAAGTGAAGCACAACTGGCCGTGGTCAACGCTTGGGAAGGGGACCACCTCCCGCGACTGATTCCTCTGAGATCCAGTGCGCTTAAGGGAGCTGTGCACGTAAAATACGTCGTCGCTACAAATGTCCACCAAGTTAGAAATAATTTCCGCTGAAGGACCAACCTAGGTGACGATCTCTCATCTGGGAGTTGGTTCAAAATCATTAAGCCCCTCTGATCCAAGTGTACTTCATTCTAGCGGAGCTGCTCATTACTAATCAGTAGGAGTTTCCTTAATTCATGGTCGCCCTGCAAGGGGGGGGGGGCTTGAATTTCCAAGCGGCATTACCAAAAACAACAGTTATGTAAAATAGATACAAAAGTGTAATTTACATCAAAACATAATACTTATTGTACCCCCAAAATTTTGGAAATAGGATAAATTTAAGTGTTTACAATTACCCCAGAGTGCGAAATATATGGGGTAATTATAAACACCTAATTTGCACATGAAAAATAACAGGGAAGATTAAATTCATAACTAAATGTTTTTATCAGCATTCCATATGACAAATAAAAATGGTTGAAACTGCTTACATCGCTTTTGTAGATGAGCTGGAGAGGAAAATGTAAGATCACTAAATTTTGTTAAACAACGTTTTTCACCATGCCATTTTCAAACAATAGTGGCGCCTCCACAGTTGTTTCGAAACTCACGAAACTGTTTCAAGGTCTTCCCTATGCTGCCAGGTTACCACTCACAAGCAGATAAGTTTTCAAAACCACCACAAGTGTAGTTATGAAACTTGTTTACAATTACCCCATGTTTACAATTACCCCAACTGACCCTATATAAAACTGATGCCATGATTTTTTTTTTACGTGCACTCACACTTGTTTTAGTTTTTACTATATTTTTTGAATTTTCATACACATGCAAGTTAACAAATCAACCGGCTCTGCAGTAGGGCACTAAGACACGGGCTAAAATTCAGGGCGGAATGGCGGTAGCCCCGCCCAAATTTCTCTGATACCCTAATTTTGAAAACAAACTTCTGCCCGGGAAGATTTGAAAGTTTTTGGTAAAAACGTGAATACTCGAGTTTTTTTCAACTCGCGTGTCATACCGATATTATAACTTAAAAGTAAGAAAAGAAAAAAATCTGGTGTGATTAGCACGCAGATATTCCTAATAATGACCAAATAATGTTTAAAATTAAGAAACTTATTTTCGAAAAAACAGAACTTTCCTTGTTCAGCCCTTTCAAGAAACTACAAAGAAAAATGCGATATCTTTTTTTGCATTCGGGAATTCGAAATTTCTATTCTAAAATACTTAACACTATTCTCTAAAGTGTTGAAGAATATTTCTTGATAATATATAAACCCGACTAAAAACATCCTCGACTATCCACAGAATGACATTGTATTAGAAAGAAAATAATTACTTGATTAAAAATTTAACAATGTTGGCGTACACAAAAGGTTGGAAAAGGGTCAAATATAGGCACACACAAAAGCCTGAAAAGCTGAAAAAAATCAAATAAGCTCCAGGCGTCGATCCAGCATTTTTTAACAGGGTTCGAGTTTTGTAAATTTTAAAGAGATTTTTGTGAAAAATCAAATAATTTTGTGAAAATTGAAAATTTAAATATATACTGATGAGATATTTTATTATTTGCCGCTTTTATAATAAACTAGCTGTTCCCGCGACTTCGTTCGCGTGGAAATTTTGATGTGTATATGCGAGAACTGATGGCCTGATCAACAGGGCAAATATTTTAAAAGGCGTACTTTAGGGCGGTAGAAGTCCTACACAAAATGAAATGGAGTTGAGGCAACGATGGCTTAAAAACCGGAACATTATAGCGCTATAAAACATTTTGTTTTAAAGTGAGCGATCAAACGCCCACTTTTGGGCGCCAATTTCTGGGCGGTAAATATTTTGTCAACTCTGACTGGAAAGCACAGCATTTAGACGCAACTATACACTACAGTCGTTTTCTAAGAATAAAGAACAATAACAAACTACACAAATTGTAACTAACCTAAAAAACAATGTACTGTACTTAAAAAGCATACAAAAATATAACTAACCTAGCGACAATCTAACTACAAAAGCAAACAACTATCCTATGGTTTAAAAATAATAAAGGAGGATTAAATTCGCGTACATTAATTTAACGGGGAATACAAATACAGCGATGCCTCGTCAAAATGCTAGAAACGTTGAGTATTATTATATTTGATTTGCTTAACAATGGCAACTGCATTGATTTGTTTGTTCACACGGCAACTGTAACATTGTTGAAACGATGTAACAATGCAAATAAAATAAAACGGTCATCATCTGGGACAAACCGTGAAAAAATAATTTCAAACTACAAAGGAAAACGCTTATAACTTCTTTTCTAGTTAATTTAGAGCAGGGGTCCCCAACCTTTTCGTACCTAAGAGCACATACCAGAATATCGGTCGAATGGCGGGCACCATTAATTTTTTCAAGATAAATTTATAGTTGGTAGACATAGTTAATAATGCACACTACATATAGTGCACAAAAAATTTTATTTTAAAAATTAATTTAACATATGAATATAATTATTGTCAGAATTCTTGTGTAAAATAAATGGTTACTAAATTGCTTTCAAAACGTACGAAGTATAAAAATTATTAATAAACTGTATAAAATACAGTCAATGTGATCTTTGGCATTGCAATTCACTGGGAAGCGCTTTATAATCAGGAGAATAATATGATGAAATTCCTGCTCGCAAGCAATCGTCTAAGTGTTCATCTGTAAGTCGTGATCTATATTTATATTTTATAATATTCATTGTCGAAAACAATGATTCACACAAGTATGTGGAACACAAAAACCAATTTATTTTTATACTGCTCTTTTTAAGAATGGAAATTTATTTCTGTCAACTATATTCCAAAATTTCTCATGTGATATAATAGTTTTGAGGATAATGTGAAGATCCAATATTTCTATGTCCTCTTCTTCTAACCTTACTTGAAAAAATTCTGAAATTTATGTTGCTATTTTGGCTACGTTTATTTCGTTGGTAAAAAATTTACAAAAAAGGTGACCATGGGGTCGATGATATTAAATAATTTAATACCATCAATTATTGTTGAAAGCGCTTTTCAAATTGATCGTGAAGCAATTGGAGATTGATGACAAAGGTTGATAAGTCTAGTATATACTCTAAATTCTAAATGTTCCCTAGTTTAAAATTTAAAACTGAAATATTTTATCGTTGACCACAAGCAGCGGGCGTGCCTAGACCGATCGATGGGCGCCATGGTGCCCGCGGGCATAGGGTTGGGGACCCCTGATTTAGAGGCTTCCAATTTTAGCACGATGGGCAAAACTTTCTAGGATAGTTTTTACGGGCTTTTCAATGGTATCGAGCTCTAAAGGATGCGATAATTTCTTTCGATAGAAAGGAGTATGTTATGCAATTTTCGATACTCCGCTTCTATTGGACTTTTTAAAGCATCTTTAGACAAGACATGGCTATTGGTAGGTATATCTATGAAATAGACCTATTTTATACATGATTTTCGTTTATCCCCAGCTGATCATTGAGAACATTGCCAAATCCGAAAGAAATACAGTGGTACCCTGCTATTCGTCCGCCTCGCTATTCGTACAACTCATTATTCGTCCAACTTGTTCAAGTAAAATTCAACTCGCCATTCGTACTTGTCCCGCGATTCAGTACGGCGCAAGGAGCCAACTGGGTTGCCAGTTTGACTTTTTTTAAGAAAACAAAAATCGAGAAATTATGCTTATTTTGAACTCGTCTGGAAGTAATTTGTTTGGCGTTTTGGTTTTTTTTTTTAATTTTAATATTTTTTGAGATTTTAGTGGCAATTTTAAGGGGGCAGCAAGAGGAAGTGGTTGAAGAACTTTCTTCTTCAGAGGAGGAAAGTAGTAAGGAAAGCATTTCCTTTGCAGGAATTAAAGAGCTGTGTTACCCCTGCGAGGAAACACAGAGAGTGGTGGAAAAATGGCATCCCAACACTACTGTGGTCAACAGCATTAACTTGTTCAACGACAATGTTGTTGACCATTTTAGAAAATTTTCGAACCGTCGTCAAAGACAGACAACATTGGACAGGCTTTCAGAGAAAGAAACCCAAGCTTCTTCTAGAGTTAAAAGAAAGAACAGCAGAAAAGGAGAAAGCACCTGAAGAGATGTTACCTGACGCTTTCATAGAAGGGGACTCCTCCCTTCCAACCATTTCTCTTCCTCTCAATATTCCACGTATGCTGTCAGTTCACCTCAGTACAAACAAAGAGCAGTTAAATTTTTATTTATCTATAATTTAATGTACAGTACTGTACATTTGTTTTTCATAGGTTTAAATAAGCAACCATCTGTGAGTCTGAAACGGATTAATCCAATTTACATTCTGTCTTAAGTAAAAAATAATTCGCCATTCGTACAAATCAGCATTCGATCTGCCTCCTGGAATGAATTCTGTACGAATAGCGAGGTTCTACTGTATTGGTAAGACGCAGCGGAAGGCTAAGCTACAAAATAACAAAAACATAAATCGACATCTGCAGAAAACCCTGCTAAACAGAAAGTCAGTTTTCCTTTATCTGAGATCCACCATATGTTGGCCGTGGTGGAACCATATTCGGGCCAGTGGAGCCCGAAGCATCTCTTAGCTGCTGCCGAAGAATTTGTGGCACATAAGTTAATCGAGGAAGCTGGGATCCACGCTGTAAACCGCAGAAGCAGGACGATTGACATACAAGACATCGTTGCAGCAATTACATCTGATGCTGATTTGAGTCAAATATTTGGTGAAAGTCATCTAGGTTCGGAATGCTTTTTAGAAAAAGGGAATTTTAAATAAATCTTTTCTTGTTTGCGTACGTTTCTTTGCTTGCTGTACGCTTCTTTGTTGTGTATTTTTATCGCTATCGACTTGTGTCTTTTCTATGTCGTTATTGACTTATTAAATGTTTAAATAGTACACATTTGACTAGTCATTAAAAAATATTCGACAATGAAATTTACTTGTGTTTTTCAATGTATTTTCAGAATCTCGAGGTCTTTCTTTCATTCATCTGAATAATTTGAAATAACATTACAAAAAATTTTGGAAGCTTTTGAAAAGTACTAAATATAGTCTAAGCAGAAATAAAATCTACTCGAGTACTGAAGCAACTTTTTAAAAATATTTTCTTTGGTAAATATTTAATTTACTTCTTGTCATGATTCTCAAAAACTTTTGACAAAAAATTGATTATTTAAAGAGACATCTTTCGAAATTCTAAAAGCAAATGCGGCGCTCGTTAAACCTGTTTTCTAATGCGCACAAAATTTTATACAATGTTACGGAAATTACTTTTTAAATAAAACTTCCTTAGAATAGAAGAAAAAATGACTTCTACAAATATTTTACAAATATATTTGATTTAAAGAATTTTTCGTGTTTCAGTGCTTAAATATTCTCTTTTAGTTTGTTTTAGTTACCTGACACTATATGCTTCTATTTGTATCTTTCCATACTTAATCTATGTTGAGTTTAATCATTCTTAAATGTAAATTACATATATATATTGAAAAAGTAAATAATTTTAACTGTTCTTCGTTTGCATCAAATAATAAATAATGTTTCATTTTCCTACTGTCAAGGATTTTGCTAATTACTATACAGAGATTTCTTTATTTTGATTCTTAATGAAGTATTATTATTGAGGGAAACTCTTAATGTAACATTTAGATAAAAGCAACGCGTCATTGCATATATGAACTTCACTTTGTTTTTTCTTAAGAATATAATTACGCTGCCTGTTCAAACATGTTTCAAAAATGTTCTCTTGTAGAGGAATTCAATTAACGACGAAACTACAATTAAGGGAATGTTTGTATTCCCACAGTTAAATGAATTTCAAAACGATCCTACTTTATACCATCCCTTGGAAGTACACACCACTCCCCTACCTCCCCACTAACACACCTACGCGCAACGTAGGCTGGCATTTCATGAACAAGTAATTTGCTATGTTATGGTTCGTATTTTTATTCTCTTAACAGCTTTTCTATAGCGAATGTACCTAATTAAATTTAATTTGATTCTTTTTTTTTTTTTTTTTTTTTTTTTTTTTTTTTTTTTTTGACAATATGTTGCATAAATTTACTCATTCGTCTCAGCCTACGACGTAACTAGCGTCACTGCAGATCAATAGATGCGCACAATCAGAACGGACGAGAACAAAGAAGGAATTGAAGGTCACAAAACGTATTCATTGTGAAAGTTTTCCTGCTGTTATTATTATAAATAAGTGATTGGTGATGTTTAGAAAATAAAAGGTTATATATATATATATATACTAGGGTGTATCAAATGAAACCCTTAAAAGCGCTATAAAGTTCCGAAAAGTTGTAGGATTGATCTGGTAAATGCGGGGATGATCCTTGAAGTTCACACAATGACCACCAGGTGGGGTAGTGACCTTGCTATTAGTGATGGGCATAATCGAGAGATTTCAATAATCGAGTGATTAGTACACGGGTGGTTTTTATAATCGAGTGATTAGTACTCGAGTATTATCTCGAGTTTTCGATTTGATTTCGAGTTCTCGAGTTCTCGATTGATCTTTTCGAGTTCTCGATTAATCATTTCGAGTTCTCGTTTTTAATCGATTTCGAGTTCTCGAGTTCTCGTTTGATCGTTTCGAGTTCTCGTTTGATCGTTTCGAGTTCTCGTTTGATCGTTTCGAGTTCTCGTTTGATCGTTTCGAGTTCTCGTTTGATCATTTCGAGCTCTCGTTCGATCATTTCGAGTTCTCGTTTGATCATTTCGAGTTCTCGTTTGATCATTTCGAGTTCTCGTTTGATCATTTCGAGTTCTCGTTTGATCATTTCGTGTTCTCGTTTGATCATTTCGAGTTCTCGTTTGATCATTTCGAGTTCACGAACGATTATTTCGAGTTCTCGAGCGATTTCAGAATGAATCTCTAAAAGGGACGTCATTTAGTGAGTCAGAAGGGAAAATTTTTAAACCCCTCCCAAGCCTTAATATAATGTATTTCTCCGTAGGTGCAAGTATTTTCGTGTCAGGGAACTGGAGCAACAAAATTTTTGAGTTTCTCCGATCCGATTGTTAAATATTTGTTCCAACGCTGCTCCAGCTCTGCTCCGTGCAGCGAATAGCTTTAATAGAAATCATCTTTATTTAGTTAATTAAATGATAGTAAATTTAGTTATTTATAGACAATTTATTTTGAAAAAATCTTTTTTAAAAAATCACGTTTCGTTTAACTTTGTTGTTCACTTAAAACTAGTTTTAATGAAGAAAGATGTTATGTTTGTTGAAATTCTAATTTTAAATGATCAGAGCAGTTAAGCGCAACAGGTTTCCGTGTTTTGGCTCCGCTCCTACTCCAAGCAAAAACTAGTTGCTCCACTGCTTCGCTCTGCTGCTCGACGCTCCGCTCCAGATCGCTGTTTATTGTTTTTCTTTTCATGTAACATGTGTCGAGTTTATACCCCCCCCCCCCCTTTGAAATGAAGGGGAATGATCTCGACAAGTTAGGGGTCATTCATAAATAATGTCACGCTTCGAGGGGAGAAGGGGGGTTCAAGAAAATGTGACAGCTCGTGACGAGGGGGAGAGGAGGGGGTAACAAGAAGTTTGACATCGCACATTTTGATTTCTATAAAAACATTTAAAATCGTTATGCTAATGTAATATAGCGTGAGATGTGACAAAGGGTTGTAGGGGGTATGTTGAAGTAGGACACTTAGTGAAAAAGGGGGGAGGGGGTCAAATATATTGAAAAAAGCGTGACATCATTTATGAACGGTCCGTTAAAACCCCGATTTTAGAACGTCAATTTAAAAAACTTTTCAGTGTACGAGCAACCGAACCCCCCTCCCCTTATGCTCTTACCCCTAATGACACACTAACGATAACCTAGAAATGCGTTTGTAAAATTTAAATTTCGAAAAATTTTGGGACCCCCCCCCCCCCCCATTCCTTAACGTCATCAAAAACATTCCGTTTCCAGCAATTTCCGAGAGAAGTCCGGAAGTCCCCTAAACTTCTCAACCACTTCCCATCACCAAAAATATACTAAAATAACGCACATTTCCGCAGATAATCCCGAATATCAGCTTTCCCAAACAGCTCTATAAAATCAGCATTAAGCTGCGAATTTATCACTTAAATTTTAAAAAAAATCTAGAAATTGTGCCTCCCTCCCCCCCAAACGCCACCAAAGAGTTCAAAACGTTTGCCAATTTCAAAGTAATGCCCCATAAAAATCCCCCCTCAACCCTAATAGCACCACCCAAAATTGTGTTTTCAGGATTTCAATTTCGAAAAATTTTCGTCACTTTTCATTTCGTTAACATGATAAAAATAGTCTCAATTTTTTATAAATTGAATTCTAGAAATTTTTTATTTTTCCTCCCCCTCTTTTCCCAGGAAAAATAGCCTACAGTAACGTTCTCGGGGAGTCCCTTTTTTACTAACATCTGCAAAATGCAACACAAAACTGCGATTTTAGTGTCTAAATTTCTAAAACTTTCGGAGAAATTGTACGAATCCGTTCCCCTAATGTCACCAGCGATAGCTTTAAGACATATTTTGAGGATTTTAATTCAGAAAATTATCCTCAGACTCCCCCGTGAAACCCCTTTTCTCTGGCACTTCAATTCCATAAACTAATCAATGTAAAGAGATATGTAACCACTCCTAGATATAAAGCAATTCTGCGAAGATAAAAAAACGGGAGGTGCGAATCAAATAAACACGTCAATTTTTAAAAAATGCATTGCTTTCGAAAGGACGGGAGTGATTATCGTCCTCTAAATTTGTTTATAGCAATGACTTCCTCTTAAATAAGCAACTATCCCCTTTGTTACCTACTCCACACATAGCCCTTTTCGCAATCACATGACTATGAATCATCCAGAATGTCTTACCCGAGAAGAAAATCCTTCGAGACATTCATCCGATTCTATCTTCCGAGAAATAAACCAACCGAGATCTCGAGAAGTTCAGCCGAGTTCTCGAGAGTTTAATGAGTTCTCGAGATGTTTAATCGAGTTCTCGAGAGGTTCAATCGAGTTCTCGAGATGTTCAATCGAGTTCTCGAGAGGTCTCGAATCGAGTTCTCGAGATGGTCGTCTGAATCGAGTTCTCGAGTTATCCTGAATAATCGAGTTCTAGATTATGATCACTCGATTATGCCCATCACTACTTGCTACACACACACTAGCAGTTACATTAGTTGCATTATGGCTGCACCGCTATCAACAATCAACATGCACCACGTTAGAGCAGCGATCAGTGATTCGTTCCTTGAGTAGTGAAGGTGTCAAACCAATAGAAATCTATCGTAGGAGGAAAGTACAGTATTGTGGTTCGTGTTTGTCCCTTCAGCAAGTGTATGAGTGGTGCAGAAAGTTTAAAAGTGGTATCGTATCACGTATCAACAGAGAACGCCCAACGACCTGAGCAGGCGCACAGCGTAGTGACAGTTCTGGAGATTAGTTAAGGTTCAGTACAAAATATTGTCCGTAATGTGTTGAAGTTCAATAAAATTTCTGCAACATGGGCTCCACGTCAATTGACTTCTGAATTGAAAGAACGTCGCGTCGATGCTTGCCCACTCATACACTTGCTAAAGTGATAAAAACGAATCACCAGCTTGTTTTGCCTTCTTAACTAGTCGCCTCAAGTCGAGGAAGTGCATACATATTTTTCATTGTTGCCATATAGAGATTTTTTTGTTATACGAGAATATTTCAATAGGATAACAGATCTATTCATAGTTCTATTGCTACTAAAAACTTTCTCGACTTTACCCATTGAGTCGAGATCTCAATCCCATTGAAAACGCGTAGGTCATGTCAGCAGAAGAAATTTACACAAATGGCGAAACTATTTTTTTGCAAATGATCTCAAAAATGCGACTCGGTAAACTTCAATTTCGATTCACATATGTTGCAAAAT
This sequence comes from Octonoba sinensis, assembly GCA_038502835.1. Lineage (NCBI taxonomy): Eukaryota > Metazoa > Arthropoda > Arachnida > Araneae > Uloboridae > Octonoba > Octonoba sinensis. The sequence goes on from CM076604.1 coordinate 73,508,337, forward strand.
GTCGTCAATTTGATAGAAATTCCTGTGTGCAAAGTTATTAAACAACATGAAAGCTCACATTAGCAGGGTTATAAATTCAATAAATTAAGTTCCTTCTCTTAATTTTTGGGGCACTTTTTGAAGAGTTTGCATTCTATCTTGTACTCCTTGTTGAAATGCAGTTTTCGTTTACGCTAAAGCTTTGTTACATAAGTGTAACCTCCACCAGAAAATCGTTATCACATTAATTACATGTATATGCCTTTTCATAAAAAAAGTTAGTTTCCTAAAACTGTTGGCAAGGCTTTTGAAACCATCAAAACTGATGGTTTCAAAACCCAAACAAAATTTACAAAATCAGTAAACTAAATGTGTTTTTCCATGATTTGACTGTATAAGATTTAAAAGTGTTAAAAAGTAGAATTCTTTTATATTTCCTTATAGAGTATAATTATATATTATAGAATGTTAACTAGTGACTTCGTAGTAAAATGTTTCTGCATCTACCAATTTTTTATATAAACGTATAAAGAAAACTAATTGCAGTTGAACTCCTCAATAGCGGAATAAAATATTTGTCCGTAATAGCCCACCAAAGAAAGTCTTTTCTTTTTTAGCCTCAATATTTTTCTTTAGGGCTAAGAACTGTCCGCCTAAGGAGGTGTTTTACTGTATAACTAATTCTTATTTTTGTCTGAAAATATCATTTTAAGAAAAGACTTTTTAACTAAACCTTAGATGTAGTAACTAAATTTTTTGCAGAGAAACAAAAAACTTCAGCCGATTAATTTTATATACCTTACAGCATTTTCTCTCTAATGTTGCTGAATTTGATATTTAATTAAAGTAAGAAAATAAAAGGGGCAAATACGACTTAACAAGATTATTTTCTAGAAACGACCTTAAGTCTCTTAAATATTTAGCATTTATGCCTTTTTTTGTCCTTCTTAATATTAACGAATGTTTATTTCGTTATTTAGTGAAATAGGGTTGCAGAATTGGATGAAGCATACTGTAATAACATTTCATAATTATAATATTTTCATTGAATATAAAGATGAAGTAAATGTGCATGAAAATGTGAAGAATGAGGAAAAGGATGGGACTATTAATTTAAGAAATATTTTTTTTCTGTTATATTCGCTCTGTGTATTTCCGTAATGTAATTTTATAAATTATGAATTATTAATGTTTTAATTTTTCGAGGAGCTTGTATCCATTTATGCATAAATTATTTTCCTCGGGGCATCTGCAATGTGTTTGCTAAATTATTTATTCTTTCTCATAATAGTTTATTTACAATCTAAAGAATTTTTAAATACAGAATAAAATAAATACATTACAACCCACACACAAGCACTATCCCTTTTTACTGTTGATGCATTTACAACTACATCAACATTTTATCTGTTAAAACTCTTGTTAAAACACGAAGTTCCGACTAGAACTATACGATAATAGAAATATAATTTCATGTTAATTTAAAGCACAAATAAGCATTAAAACGCAGACATATGTTTCGAGATTGCTTGGAATCCCTTTTTCAATGCGACAGGGAGCTTCTAGGTGCAAAACATCCAAATGAAGCAGACAAAACAACAAGAACAAAGCTTATATAGCCTAAGAATTAACTGTAAACCAATGAGAATGAAGGCAGTGTAAAGTGGAAGTAGAAGTAGCAGGGAAAGCACCAATAAGAGAGCAACAAACGAATCCAGTTGAAAGTTCAGGAAGTAAAAAGGAATATCAATAAAAACAAAGCAAAAAAGACGACAACATGCATAAAAATGTGAAAATACATGAAAATTGCAAAAATAATAAAATAAAATACAAAGAATAAAATGGAAATAAAATAAGAACCGAAAATACCAAAACAAAAAGCAAAACAAAGTACACATGTAAAGGAGAGGGAGGGGGGGGAGAAAAAAATTAAAAATAGACACAAAAAAGGAAAACTAACAAGAAAAACAAGAAAGAACAACAAATTAAAGGAACTTATGCCAGACCTGTGAAAATACATGAAAATTGCAAAAATAATAAAATAAAATACAAAGAATAAAATGGAAATAAAATAAGTACAGGAAATACCAAAACAAAAAGCAAAACAAAGTACACGTGTAAAGGAGGGGGAGGGGGGGAGAAAAAATTACAAAATAGACACAAAAAAGGAAAACTAACAAGAAAACCAGGAAAGAACAACAAATTAAAGAAACCTATGCCAGACCTGTGAAAAATAAGGAGTTGAGGAAGAATCATTAACCAAATTAGAACTATTCCTGTTAATATGATAAGCTTCCAAAAGTCAAGCTCTAAAGGGGAAGAACATTTTTGAATAATTTTCCCAGAATTGAAATCAAAAGAGTGGTTGGAATTCCAACAATGTTGAGCAATGCTAGACTTATTTAACTCTTGCTTTCGTACATAACCTTTATGCTCATTTAACCGAATTTTCAGAGCACGTTTTGTCTGTCCAATGTAAGAAAGGCCGCAACGGCAACTAATTTGGTAAATACCCCAAGTGTTAAGTTGATCGACAGGATCTTTAAGAGAAGAGAAGGAAAGTTTGCTGCTAGGAGCAAAAACGACTTGTGTGTGTATATATATATATATATATATATGTATTATACTATTTCCTACATTTTTTTCCTAACGGGAAAACAAGTAAACAAGTTGTAAAAAGCAATAGTAACTTATGTAATGTATGTCGCTTCTTGCCTATGATCTTTGCCATCATATAAAATTCATTGCTTTGAGGCATTCAGTTCATTCATTATTTACATTGAGTTAGCGCAATTTCGTTTACTTTTGGAGAAATAGCTTTGTTTCTTTCGTGAATAAGATATGTCTTAGACTGAAAGTTGCGAACTTAACACGCAGGTTTTACTTTGTGGGACGCTATATTTTATTTTAAAATGTCTGCAGTGAAATTCCTTTTGTTCTCTGAGGGATAACAGAGAGGAATAGCATTTATTACAACATTTTTTTTTTTATATATAGAAGTGTAATTTACAAACGTTGAAAACAAATTTTATGAAATAAATTATAAAGGCTTAAATTTGAAATATTTTCTTGTATTTTTCCGTTAGGTTCTTGAATTTAAACAAACTTTTTTTAATAGAACAGTATGTGTATGTGTTCGAGTAATGATGGTTCAAGTCATTATTCATTACTGTGTAGTACTTGCAGTTCTATTCCCCTAATCGTGTTTTCTTTAACTTAAGAATTTCGTTGAGTTTGAATACAAGCCCGAAATTTCGAAGCTAAATAATTTTAATTGTAAGAAGAACAGACATACATCACTATGTTTGTTCTGGCACTTATATACGAGCTCCTGAAAGACGAATTAGTTACAAAAAATAAAGAATATATTTCATTTTCTTGAGCTGTGTCTTGATACTAAAAAAATTTCGTACTGGCATTTTTTTTTAAATAATTTGGATTATTTGGTTATTAATTTTTTAAGCACACCGATATAGATGTAGAAATTGAAAAAGAATTTCAAACATAATTTATTAACCATAATTATCGGCTGCTATTAAAATAACTATGAATAGAAACTGGCCGCTTGTGTAAGCATTCTTGTACCGTATTTTGTGAAAAAGGAGTTTGCGGTTTTGTACAAAAAATTGTTGAGGCTTTCTTATCAAGTTTGGCACTTGTATGTTTATCTAACATTATTAAATCAAATGATCTGCCATAACGATAGCGGTTTCTTGAAACAGTGAATATTAACCGCTCTATTGTCCAACAATTTCTGAGGTAGAAAGATCAATCAGCAATGAGTATCTGCTTAAGCTTTTGAATATTCCTTGGTGAATATTATAGACATTAGCATAGACGGAGGAACGCTGGCTTTTAATCCGCTTTGTGAATGACCGAAGGACGAGCAGATCACGTGAAGTACACGATCCAGTTTCGACCAATTAGCTTCTCGTCTAGTTTTACTGCTGGGCGTTTAATTGCACCAAACGAGAAGACCCCAATTCGAATGGAATTCAAAACGCTCTCTTATCAGCAGGAGCAACACCTTCTAAACACAGGTTGGCTTTTCCTCTTTAAATCGTGAGCTAGACCGGTTCCCGTCCTTGTGCCACTAGAACGCCCCCAAGCGATGTCTACGGTTTTACAAGGTCTATGGTGAATATTGTAGCGAAAAGGTGTTTCGCCAAATATCACCCACGTGATCTATGGCGTTCAAAACAGAAACAGTACGTTGTATATTCTATAATTTTGCTTATATAAGGGCATCTATAATTTTGCTCGCATAAGCAAAATTGCAAAATTATAAATGAGCTATCTATAATTTTGCTTATGCGAGCTCCTCAGCAGCAAAAAAAAAGCTGTGAAAACTAAGTTAACAGCAGTGCCACTCGGAATGGCGTCGCAAGGATCGCGTGTTAGCAATAGCAATCTTCAGAGTACATCAAATTTTTGAATTCTCTAATTTTGAAACGTTGAATGATATGGTCTGAAGGGTTCTCTACTCCATCCCTCTCCCCTGTTAGCACGAGTTCTTAGAGTTGCCCTCCCCGGTCACGGGGGTGGTCAAAAGGGTAACTTAAGTGACCCTTTCTGCCTATTTTGTGACACCAGGGTAGGAATGGACTGTGATCATCTTCAGACTTGCTCCGCATTGTACAACTACAATAGTTCGCCGGAGAATGAGTTGCATTGGAGTATGCGCACTCATGATGTAAATCAGAGCTGTAGTATTAATTTTAAAAAATAATATAAAATAAAAACCTCAAACTTCATCAAGAAGACTTACCAGACTAGAGCTTCACTACATGCTCAGCCAGTGAAGCAACATATATTAAGGAGAAAAAGAAGCTTAATGTGTTGGGATTTTTCATATATTTTAATATTCTCATATTAATTTATAATTTACTTAATTTCTTACTTTTCAACGGTATCATCTGAGGAAAATAAACGAATGTCAACCAATAAGGGCTTCGTTTGCTTATCATTTCGAGTTTCTTTCTTAAATTCTCGAGATGAGTTTTAATATTCAATTACGGATTTATGAAGAGAGCGAAAAGCAAAACCCACAAGGCAATCCGATTATCTCAAGAGCAGAGAGCAAACAACCGTTTAATAATGAAGATGAAAACATGATCTTATTAACAATAGAAGTGCTTTAAATTTCTGAGCGTTGAAGTTTTAATTGCAATACGCTTATGATTCATAATATACTTGCATTAAAATAACATCTGAAAAGTCTTAGGTGTTATTTTCTAGACAATAATTGTTAATTTCTTAATGTGATTAAGAAATGGTGAAATAACCCATTTATTATAAGCATAGTTATATATGATCCATTTATTAAATCCTATTAAAACAGCACAACGTCCGGATTCCAAGCGGAAACGGATACTTACATTAGTTGTTTGGGGGCGCCATGCAACCTCTTCTTCCATAAGGTTTAAATAATCACATTTTGTATTAAATGATTGAAAGTTCTTTTGATTGTTTTAAATTTCCTCCAGATATTTTTACTACATAATATGTCATTATAACCTCGTCCATTTGTTGCTAGATAACTGCAGCTCACTGAACGTACAATATAAAATATTCTGATCTCAAAATCTTGTCACAAAAGGCAATTTCTCCAAAAATAGTTCAACCGACCCAGTCTCCCCCTACTATCGATTAACTGATAGGGTTTTTTAAAAAAAACTGTTGATATTATTCATTTTTCTAATTATGTATAGTTTGAAGCAACTAAATTATAAATAAATTAAAAAAATAATAATTAAGAAATTCTGCATAACATTGTAGCGGTGCAAGTTAGTGCCTCAATTTCAGTGACATACGTCCATTTCTACGTGAGTCTAACCAGATTGACTTTAATTCTAACCACTTTATACTTTTTTTTTTTAAGTCAAAAAATTTAGTTTCAAAAATCATAATGAAATTTTTTAAAATGTTGGTAAAACCATGTGTCATGTAGAGATTACCATATAAACATAATGTCGAAGTTTTGGAAAGCAGGGGCCGAGTCTTAACTTTTTTCGCCTTGTGTATATTATTTCGCCTTGTATTTATAAACATATCTTGCTAAATCTAATTTGCAAGCTCCAAACCTGCAGAGATGTTGTGAACCTTTTTTGAGGGGAACACGATTATATTTCTAAGTATAAGATGAAAATCTCCTTTATTTTCACTTAACTATATTATTCTTAATATAGGCTAAGTGATAATAAGGCTGAAGCTATAATCTATGGCTTCATTTGGTTGTTTTGCATCTAGAAGCTCCCTGTCGCAATGAAAAAGGGATTCAAGCAATCCCGAAACATATGTCTGCATTTTTTTGCTCATTTGTGCTTTAAATTAACGTGTAATTTAATTATTATTGTTATATTATTCTGCTTTAAATTCGTGGAAAACTCGGAAACGAGTTTCTACCATTTAATTGTTGAATGGTTTACGACTGAAAACTAATGTTTAGGTTTAAAATTTGCCCTAAAATATTGACTAAATTTTTTTTTTTTTTTTTTTTTTTTTTTGATTTATAGGAAATATTAATACACAAAGTGTTTTAAATGTTCGTTGGAATGAAGCAATTTGTATCAACCTTACACGGAAGTAAGTTCATGCAAAAGTAATGGATTGTATTGTAAACCCCATCGCACGAAATAATACAATAAATAAAATGTCAACAATTTTGTCGCAATTGCAATTTAACGCTGCAGATAAAATGTGCATTTTTTATTGGCAGTTGCTTCTCTCTCTAGGAAGATTTAATTCTAACTCCGAACTTTCTCCTCAGTGTTAATACTCCCAGTATTTTTCGTCCAGCAAATGAACTTTATTTGTCAACCCCCTTAGTATACTTCTACCAGTATTCACGATCGTAAGTTGTTTCCCATTCACCCAAATGTTTAAAGAAATGTTCCATGCAAGTATCCCTTACAAACAGAAAGACTATAAAAAGAATTTGAAAGAACTTCCTCTCTTTTAAAGCTTTACTTTCGTCCAAAGCGCTTGAATTCTTCTGTTGCTACTTCTTTGCTGCAAATCGTTTTTTTTTTTTTTCTTTTTTTTTTTTAATTTAATTTTTACGCGATGGGACTCTCACAGGAAAGATTCTTTTTGTAATGTAATTTTTCCGCAATCGAAAGAGAAATGGTGCATTTCCGAGTTCTCTAACAGTAACTGATTTTCTAATATAAGATTTCCCCTAAAAGCTCTTGATAAGCACTGTAAATGAATTTCAAATCATCAAAGCAAAAAAACAATATTAACTCTCTGCTTCGTTGCGCAACTTAAGAGAGAAAAATAATTTAAGTACAACAGTAATGCTCATATACCTGTTTTGAAAGGATGCTGAAACTGAATTAGTTTATTTTAAAAGCCCCATCCAGTCGTTTTTTAAAAGTTTAATGACCATTAGCCCTTTTTAAATGCAGTGAAACCTGTGTAAGGTGACCACTTGCGGTGCAGCACTTTAGTGGTCAACTTAGACAAGTGGTCAACTTATAGAGGATGGGTTTTTTTTTTTGGTTATTTCATTTTACACTATGCATTTATTCATCTACAACTAATTAAAATATAGCTTCATGTAATGACGTTATTTTAAAACGGTGATTAGCTTTTATTTTCACAATCATCTAAGATATCATTAAAGAAATCTAACCCGAATGACTTACAATGTCTCCTGTTCAACTTCAAAAGTAAAGTACTTAGTTAAAGTTAAGATAAAGATCATATTAATTATGTCAGTTACTTATATGATGCTAAAGATTTCCTAAAAATATATATTTTCAAAATGGCTATATCAGATCAAAGAAAAAGAAGAAACTTATTTAAAGGATAAAAGAGTGCTCATAGTAGTTTGCTTAAATTAACTTACAAAGGGGTTTAGGCAAACTTTATATTGATGTTTCATCCATCCAGACAAATAATGTTTAACATTATAGCATAAAAAATACCCTAGAGACAGTATTTTAGTTTTTTTTTTATCTTTCCAAAAATAGATAAAGAAATAAATATTGTGATAATTAGGCGGTCAACTTACAAAGGTCTTTTTTATAATACTCCCACCCAAATTTGGCTTAGATAAGTGGTCAACTTAGGTGGTCAAGTTACAAAGGTTTCGCTACATTAAATAATTATTATATAATATAAGGCTAATTCCGTTTCTGAAAGAAGAGGTCAACTTAGGCAAGTGGTCAGCTTACAAAGGTGGTCAATTTTACAGGTTTTACTGTATTTTATCATAATACATCATTTAGACATACTATTGCCTCATATTATGTCTTGATTACATCGGACGCTTTCTACTATTATAAGTAAACGTACACGGGCTGTTTGTCAGCAATTGTGAGCTTGACTTTGGTATTGACTACAGCTCCTGCCGGTAGGGTGGCGTAGTGTTAAGGCATTAACCTCGTTCGATTAATTTCGCAGGATCAAACCTGGCCCAAGTCGGTGGATTTTCAAGATGCAGAAAATCGTCATCGCCCATGACGTGTGATTATGCGGCATGTTTAAGATCCCTTGAGAACCCGTTTGGCTTGGATACTCACGACTAAACTAAAATTCCTAGTGCAGTTTCGCATCAATTAGAGCTCAGGTACCTTTTCTCCACCAGACACCCGTACACCTCTTAGCCGAGGCCTTAGGTGCGCCGAAGCTGGGAGCTGGTGCGAGCTCAGGTACCGCTATCTTGGTGGAACTTAGCGTCAAAACTCTTGAAAGTGGTAATGGCTACCGCCGATAGTGGTGTTACTTGAAAGAATGGATGCCGATTTCCGGGGAATGCACTAGGTCCACAAAAAGGCTAGTGACCATACGCAGCCCAATTAGAAAGACTAGAGTTCCTGTATGGGCAGGCCGACGTATCCACCATTTTAGATAAGAGCACGTGTTCTGTGTGGATGTCCTTTCCGACATGTATCTTTTTTGGCACTATATCATTACCTCTGGCATGTGAACTTCCCAAGTTGACAAGATTTGCCTGTGTGACATCTTTTCAACAATGAAAATTAGATCCAAAATGCCAGATGCGTCGGCTCGTGTACACAGTGGCCATATTATAAAGTGAACGTTAAAATTATGTTTGTCAGCAATTGAATTTTGATTTCGGTATTAGATAATGTTTCTCAACCTGGGTTCTCCGAAACGTTCGGGTTTCGCGAAACGTTGTTAACCGTTTAAATCCTAGGGGTGATTGAAACAACACTGTCAAAGAATCCAAAACAGCGCAACCGCCCTTCCTCCAAATGAGTTCGAAAAGATCTAAACAGCACGATAACGCTTGTTTTATTTTATGTCGAGAATTACCAAGCGGCGCGATAGCGCTTCGTTTGTTTTATATCGATGAATTTATTCTACCTATTGTAAAATGTATTTGCATTAAAAGGAGCTGTGTGATGTACTTGTCAATAAATCTGAGAGTGCGACTTCGACAATCAGTAACGCACCATCAGTTGCCTAGAATTCCCGAAATGTGCTGGGTTTTCTCGACATAAAATCGCGATCACGCTGCTTGGGATTCAAACGGTTAATGGTTACGCGAAATATCAAGTGTCTTTACTAGTTCTCCCTCAAGTACAAAAGAAAGCTAATGATAACCTTAACTGGGATCTACAATATCTTATCTTTAATACCATATGTCAGCGGTTCCCAATTTTTTTTTTTTTTTTTTCGCGTACCACCATTTTTCTTGCTAACCATTTTGCGTTCCACTGCTATATAACTTTATTATAAAGAATACAAGATCAATAGATTATAGATAGATTTTTTGCTTGCACGGGTACCACCTAGAGAGGCTTCGCGTTCCACTAGTGGTTCGCATACCCCAGTTTCGAAACCGCTGCCATACGTTATTTATATTAACTCTTACGACATTTCGGCAGTTATTTATGCACAGTAAACAGCTTCTTATCAAGTGATTCAATCTTGCCAAAAAATAACTAAAACACCGATATTTTCCTAAAGTTTGTACTTGTACGGCATTCAAACTGCTTCACTAAAAAGAAACATCATTCAAATAGACTTTTCTTTTTGGATAATTATCATTTAATGTATAAGTTTTGGTTTTTAATAAATATTGACAAGTCTGGCATGGAATGATAGGACTAGTAGCGTTCAGTTTGACCACGGAATTTTGAAATCTGGACGTTTCTGCGCACGGCAGAAAAGAACGAATCCTCTCGAATTTTAGGGAAATAATGAGTATGATGGTGCTGATAATTTTTACTGTGTCAAAAATGACTAAATTAAAAAAGCTTTTTATTTACATGTTTTGCGTCAAGAATTCTTTCAAATTCGAGCAAATAGCTTGTTCAAGGCAAAACCGCAGTACATCAGGAGTTATACAGAATTCAATTTTTCCTCTTAATGTCATATATTATTATTATTATTTATCTTTCACATTAATCCAATAAGGCACGTCAAACATTTTTCGTATTGTATCTGTCCTATAATTACACTTTTTGTCAAAATTTGATGGTTAAAACTTAAATATCTCTAACTATACTAAACAAAATGAAATAAGGTTAGTTAAAAAAGTTACCCAAAACTTTCGTAATTTGTTTTTATCTATTCATTTTATTTTGTTTCATTTTGTTTATTTATTTAATTATTTTCTTAATTTTGCTAAAGGTTGAATTTGAAATCTTTTTTAAATAAAATAAATTTTACATTTAATTTTTTATTTCTTTCAAATGTTTATACAAACATCAGTGTTACCGAAAATTCACTTTTGTTGTGTAAATTTTAGTTTCTAAGTTTAATACTGCTATTTTATTTTGTCGTGGCACATTTTACATCAGTATTTCGATGCTTTAGGCTCAATGTATATCCACATTTTCAAGTGGTTTTATTAATTTGATTAAGTAAACTTGTTACTTACATTTATGCCTAGAGGGAGTAATTTGATTGTTAGTTCCTTAATTTGATCAACATCGGGAACTTGATTAAAGCAATGGGGTGATAAAAAAATGGTGATAAATATGTTCCCTCATTACGTGCGCTTGAATAGTTTCTTCAGAAGCACCTGGAGGAGGCAAACTTTTCGGAATTATAGACTGTTGACTTATCTCGATTGATTTTATAAGCTGCACCACGCATCATAGTAGTTTGCCTGTATTTATGTGCAATTTTGTTCATCGAATATTTTCCATTTTAGATCCTATGAACGGAGATGCTTTTGAAACTTCTGCATTCGAAAAATAATTATAAATACCGCGTCAAACTAATAGCTTTCGAATCTGGTTTATCGCGAAGAAGTAGAAAAAAAAAATGACATGTGGGAAATATGAATAAGTTTTAACGTTAAACTTTGGGGAAAAAACATCAGCCATTATATATCCACAAAAAGATGTCTAACACTTACAAATGCTGTTATAAAACGGTATAACGTGAGAACTCGTTGTCATTGCATATTGTTTGCTAAAAAATAATATTTTAAGTAGAAAAGGAAAATTTGCGCAAGAAAAAGTTCAAATTTCACTTTCGCTGTGCAAAAATTTTAAACATCGTAAACTATAGCTATGTCGTATGCAGAATTACAGCTCTCGATTCCAATTTATGAATTAATAATAAAATTTAGAATCAATTTTTAAATTAGTATGTTGTTGCTAACATTATTTTTCGAGGTGTTTCAACAAATATTTTTAAATTTATAACTAAAGAGGTACCTATGCTATGCTCCGTGTGAGTTATTGAAGACAAAATGTAATCAGCTCTAATTCATATCAAGTATCTAGTGTTCTGTTTGGACACTTGAATCTTGCATTACCCTTTCAGACCTAGCAGTCATGCTTAAAACCATTCCATTGAGCAACTCACTTGGAAATATTGGCGAAAATCCTAAACTGCATCAGTTTTTTTTTTCACAAGTTTTTCCTTCAATCGTTGCATTACTTTTTGGGACATAGCTGTCCGGTTTAACGAGAAAGACGTTCAAATGCGCAACCCCTTTATAGCCAAGGGTGCCAAAAGTGTTCAACACCAACCCATCGGGGACTATCTGTATATCAGTGTTCGTTTGAATCTTTGAATTACTTTTTGAGACATAATAGTCTCGCTTAACCTATTCGAGACAACGATTTTTTTCGAATACGGTCCCCAAACATTTTTCATAAAAAAAAACCGTGTTTACTATGGAAGTCACCCAACTCATAAGTGAATTCACATAAATAAGATCATTGCACACCGCACAATTTTCCTGTACTTTACAGATTTCATTACTTCAAGAAAAATCCTATTTCGACTAGTTTACTCAGAATAACTGATAATTGCACATTAGCTATTGCACACAGGGTGTGCAGGCAGAGGCATAGCTTTCATCGCCCGGGGACAACTGAAGATTTTGCGCCCCCTCACTCCACACCCCTGGGGCCTAGGGGCGCCCCTGGTAGAGAAATTAAACTTTCATTATGCTTCCTAAATTACAAATAGCTCTAAAAAGCAGCTCTTTTAACTTGCATTTTTATTAGCGACCATTCCCTTTGAAGGGCAAAATGGGACACTTTGGCTTCGCAAAATTATTTGTTTTTCTTCTTTCTCAAGTGACCTTTCCTGGGTTCTCTGGGCGTCCGGTTCTTTTATCTCTGCTGCTCAAAGAAAATGCTACTAGCCCTTTTAGAGAGTCATCACGGGTCCGATCCATAGAAATCGTCCCAACTCCAACTCAAAAGTTGTTTTACTGCCTTTTAAGGCTATTTTGCAAGCACTCCTGCGCTACATTGGTATTCCCGATATGATTTGCGATGCTCCCACTTTTTTGTCGAACATAATCGCACTTTTTCAGTTCAAAAAATTTTCTTTGCACATTTAAAAATAAAATACATTTACATTAATTTGGCGCTCCTTGACGCTGCGCCCGGGGACAGTTGTCCCCCCTTGCCTCCCCCCCCCCCCTTTGCTACGCCTCTGTGTGCAGGTCGTCTTTTAGCCTCTTAAATCAATTGCACACACGGTGTGCAGTCGGTCTCGAATGGGTTAACGCGTAAAACGTACCATTCAGCTCATTCTTTTTGAGTAATTATCTGCAAGTTTTAATTAGCAACTGCTTTTCTTCGGGGTCTATCTGCATACGGACTTTTGTTTAAATCCTTGGCTTTTTGGGGATAGGGGATGGGGGCGGGGAGAATAGCAATCACGCTTAATGAGGAGATAAACGTTCTGTTGCGCCACCTCCTTGGAGTGATTAACGTTAACATATAATTTGCGCCATACATACATTTGCGAGGTACATCCTCTATACCAATTTTAATGGCGAATCATTGCATTAATGTGTGAGATATATTAATCGCGCTTAACGAGAAATGCGTTCGATTTTTCCACCCTCAAAGGGCGAATTGGTGCCACAAACTAATCAGCACCAGTCTCCCGGATTGATTCCCTTGCTTACCGAGTTTCATTCATTTCCAGGTATTACTTTTTGAGTTAGAGCGGCCACAAAAACGTCTTAACCCACTTACAAACACGCAGACAATATTCGAAAATGATCAAAATGTGCTCAGTACCCCTTAAAACCTGTAAATGCGTCAAAATTCAAAAATCGAATATTTTCGTGCACCAATACTTTTTTTATCTTGCTTTAAACAATTTATGATTTTATTTTTGATGTAAAAATAAAATCATAATAAATGTTTTAATGATGTCACCAGAATAAATTAATACTTAATACTTCTTTGAAAGAACCATTTTAGTTCTTTAATTTTCAAATAACGTTGTATTTTCCCGCATGCGGCTTCAAGAAAAAAAATCAGCTTGGTCCAATATTCTAAAGGGCAAGCACACACAACGCAAATCGTGAAGATAGTAATGACAGTAGGTTGATTTTGCTGGCGGCAGTAAAGCTATTTTAATGTTAAACGAGCAGGGAATTTTTTCCGGTAGTAAACTTTCATTGAGGTTATACGTGTTTAGATGGGGAAATAAATCTTGCCGTAATTACTTTGAGATGTTTCTTTGATTATTTTTATGTTGATATATATTTTATGTATTGATGGTAAGTGATCCAATTTGTGAGATGTAAAGTCACATCTGTCATTTAGGTTTTACCTACAGCGTTAAAGAAATGTTGACATACATTTTTAAATTAATCTTGGGGATGGCGCTACATTATTTGCTAATAATGACCCGTCATTATTATTTGCTAATAATGACGGGTAGGAGATGAGGCTAGGTGTTTTGTTCGCGGTACTCCAAATTTGGACATGTTCTTATTATAATAATTTAACTTTGTGCAAGTAAACAGTAATAGAAATATAATTTCACGTTAAATTAAAGCACAAATGAGCATTAAAACGCAGACATATGTTTCGGGATTGCATATGTCATTTGTGCTTTAATTTAACGTGAAATTATATTTCTATGTTCTTATTATTTACAAACCTCCTTCGAAACTACAATTCCCAAAATGCCTTCTCACTGAAGACTTGAAAAGTGAGTTGTGCCACATGTCATATATAGAACCGCTGCCTAACTTTTGCTAACACAACCTAAAGACTTGCTTTTGATAAGAATGTGATTCAGACTTATGTTGAACGGAGATCTGATTTCAAGGCATTTCGTGTTTAGTTAATGCCCCTCCTCCCCAAAAAAACAATAAATTTGTTTTCAAAATAGCTCACGGTAGAAATATGCACGTCCACAGGATTCGGTGTTTTACGGTTTTATGAATTGAATCGGTGAGTGGAAAAACTGAACTAGTCCAGAAAACGTTGTGAGATATTTGCAAAAACAACTTTAGTTTTCAATTTTTTTTTTTTTTTTTTTTTTTGTTAACGCCATGCCTAGGTTTTATAACGTGGGAGGTCTTGTCAGCTGTATTCTTTCTCATTGCAACGTGTTGTTCTAAATATTAGTGTAATTTTTGCCAGATATCTAAAAATGACCGATTTTGGACTACTAGGGTCAGGTGGGGTAAAGTGGTCATACGGCGAAGAAAAAGCTATTGCTTTGCAATAAATAAAGGAATTGGTGTAAATTTTTTATTTAAGATTTTAATAATTAGGAGTTAAATTTTACATACAAAATTGTTTTGTTAGCAACCTTTTAGGTGAAGAAAACAGTTAATTTGTTTGTTTATACAACACTTTGAAATTGAAACAGCTCTTTTAACTTCTCTCTGACATTTTGTTTTAAAGAATTTGAATCTAATTGACGGTGCAGAAAGCTTTGCACAGGTCTCAAAAATACTTCCTCGCTAACCATGAAGCTATATTTAGGTTATATATTATTTTACAGTAGTTTAAGTAGGATGGGGTAAAGTGGTCATAGTATTAGGCTTAACATACACCGATGCTCTAAAATTATTTTAGGTTAATTTGTGAAGTAGACCAGGACTTAACTAGCACAAAACTCATGGGAACTCAGCTTGAATATTTATTTTCAATTTTATGTGAATTTTTAACTCTTAGAATGAATTCAGGCTATTTACGCAGGAAGAAAAATTTTGAAGATTACAGGGTTCCGCACTTATTTTGTTTGAAATTAAGCCGCGATGCAGATGTTAGTTAAACATTAATATGTCACTAATACTGTATTATTTCTTAAAAAATAACTTTTAAATCTACTTTTAGTAAAAAGGATTAAACACAACAATGCAATAGGGATCATTCATAAATGATGCCACGCTTCGAGGGGGATTGTGACAAAGTGTGACAAGGGGAGGGGAAGGGGTAACAAGAAGGGGGAACAATCCTGCTTATGCAACATAGCGTGACATGTGACAAAGGGGGGAGGGGGTCAAATTTGTGGGAAAAAAGCGTGACATCATTTATGAACGGTCCCATAGAGATTGAAATTACTATACGATAGTCTTCTTACAATGATGTGTCTAGATTGACAAATTTTTAGACGCACCTTTAATAAAACAATTTTCAAGTTATCCCAATAGAATAATTCATTTCTAAACAGACTTATTATAAATATTATTAAGCTGCAAATGTTTAGAACTAGTTGTACTTCGAACAAGAACAATGCATTCAAGAGAGAGAATTAAAAATAGCTAGGTTAAAATATGTATATTTCTCACATTTTGAATTTTAATAAGCTGTAATGATCTCAGAACTCTCTTACTAGCATGGTTTCCTTAATATGTAATTTAAATAATTTAGTCATTCATTAAAAGCTATATTTTGAAGGAAGATTTTGACAAAAAAATTCAGATTTTTGTTTTATTATATGTATTAAATCAAAGGACATACTTACAGTTTTATGTTTAGGGATTAAAACCTAATAATACCTGTTAATGTATCATAAAATAACTTGGTACATAACTTTGTTTTAAGACCATTTATGCAGCTGCTGAAGAGACTGAAATACCTTACCAGACGTTACAAAGATGAGGCCAACTTTTGACTACAATAGAGAGCATTATTAAATTCAGTTGGGTGAAATATATTTGTTTCCTTTCTAATATGAACCTTTATTGAGCATTTTGCAATATTATGGTTATTAACACTTTTATAGGGTCTTTTTTTCAATTATGACCACTTTACCCCATGCACTACTCACTTTACCCCACCCCATGAGGTAAAGTGGTCATAAATACATCCCAGAAAGAAAGCGTTATAAAAATATTTTACTTAATTTTTTTCTGCTCAAAATTTATTGCAATCTGTTCTTTAATAACGTAATGTAAAATATCAAGCAAAACATCTGAAGGTTTAGAACAAATTCTTATATTTTTTGGCGACGAAAGTTGAAAAACGTGGTTTTTATGACCACTTTACCCCACCTGACCCTACTGTTTTTCCACTCACCGATTCAATTACTTTTGTGCTCCCAAAGAAATCGTAAATTCGTACTCAACTGCATAACGTGACAGGCTACTAGCTTCCTTCGAGATCGAAATGGGAAATTAAGCTTGCTTAATTTATGAGAAACAGACAGCTCAGTTTAAATTCTCTTAATTTATATGAGAAATAGACAGCTTCGTTTAACTTCACTTAATTTATATGAGATACAGACAGCTTTGTTTAAGTTCACTTATTTTCTCACAGAAAAGGATTTGCTGGCATTAACTTTTTGATATCGATTCACAATCTGAAAAATGACTTGACGATAATTTTATTCAGAAGTTAATGAATATTTTTGTAATTAATATTTCATCTTCGACTCCTACTCTTTAGTGTTATTTCTTAAATTTATCTTACTTATTTCTTAAGTGTATCTCATTTTATGCAAAATAAGAAAATTTTTCTTTACTATTTCAAAAATTAAGACATATAACTTTGAAATAACTTTTCGTTTTATTTGCAAAAGGAAAAAAAATGTTCTGATGGATTGATTAAACCGTGGTTATACCGGAGAAATGTCGTCAAACCAAATTCACCACATAGTTTTTGTCATTACATGTAATGGAAGTAAAACCTGACAGTGACACACAAAGTAATTACTTTGTATAGTCATTAATTGCCCCAGCTAAGAGAACAAATAGTATTTCTATTCGAAAAACAAATCGAATTTGACAATAAGATGTATCATCAGTAAGTACTCTAATGCTTTTATCCTAAGAAGAACATTTGTAATCGATGAACGTTCTTAACAGTTTTAAGAACTTTTACTTTATCATATATTCTTATAACAACTTTTATTATCATAATGACAATACTCAACCTAAGTGAAAGTCGCTTGAATGTCGGAGTCCATTTTTAAAAACACATTGTAAAATAAAAGAAGTTGCATACAATAAATTAAACAGAAATAATCGATCAAATAAAGTGAATTGTAGCATTTAAATAAAGTAGTGGTCTTTATACTACTAATCTACATTGAATATTATTTTAATATGTATTTTTACAAGGGCGTAATAGAATTCCCTGAAGAAAAAAGACTTATTGTTCGGGCTCCAAGATCCGACAAAGATTGAAGATCCCTAGACTAAGAGAACTGAATGCCAATGCGTAACTTAGATTTATTCTAATGTATTTATTCATAAGAGTCTAAGGCCTTAATTTGAAATTGTTTAATTGATAGATTTTGTCCTGTAGTATTTTATAATCTTTAACAGTTGGGACAACGTTCATCTCTTTAATATAAGCTCTTTCGTGATGTCGCTAACCTACTTCTATGGCAAAATAATCGATTTATGGAGCATGCACATTTTGGCACTCAAGAAAACATTAAGGATATCGGCAGGAAAACGAAATTCGACGTGACAGCTGCCAAGCACCATCAGTGGTCTAATTAATAACTGCGTAATAAGACTTCAATGCGGCACAAGTCTCTCAACTTTGAGGGAACTTGAGGAGGCTCTACTTTCCATTCTCTTTTGCAAGTTATGGCACTACACTTTGTTCATTTTTGAGAGAGAAAAAACTTTTGAAGCATTCTGTCTGTTAAGAGGGAAAGAGATTAATTTGTGCAGAATATTGGGGGTGATAGAATGCGGATTAATATCTAAAATCATGAGCTTAAATAAAATACGTGAGTCTGTTAAGTTGATAATAAAGTAAATTGCATATGTGTGGGTAAATTATTAGTCCAATGTCGTGAACTTTTTATCAGAATTATGTTTTAGATTGCTGCTGAAAATTCTATGCAAGGAATTACTAAATTATTTATGTACTATCGGAATTTATCTTGACCAAGAAGGATTTTTTTTTCTCACTCTTCTAAAAGTCACTGTAATCTTGTTGATTTATGCGTGCATTTACTTCTAATTACAATTTTTTTCTTACTAGCGGTACCGCACGGTTATGCCCGTGTTAAAAAGTGAAAAGACCAGTCGGTTCGCTATTATATATACAGTGGTATATATTTTTAATGTGTTATTAATGTTATTTTATTAAAATGTGTAGCATTCCACATACTTAAAAAATAGCCGCCCACTGCAATCAACCAGCGATCCTACACATTTAAGCAACTTTTTTTTTTTTGCAAAACACATGCAGTAAAAAAAGAAAAGAAAGAAACGAAGCTAAGCAACAAAAAAAATATATTTAAAGAAACGCATTTTGCTTGTTTAATTCAAGTACCCACACAAAGAAAACGATTTTAATCCATTAGAATAGTTTGAATTGAGGAATTTTCGGCATAATTAACATTTTTCCATTATTCATTGACAATAAAACAGAAAGACGAAATTTTGTAGCTGGCAGAAACTAACAGCAGCAAGCAAAACTTTGAAAGCGGATGAAACCTTTTGTCCGATCCCAAATAGGCAAATAACATAATGTGCTGATTCACTGAAGAGAGAAAAATAAAATAAATAATAATATAAATAGTATTAATAATTTGGAATAACAAAGTTCGCTATAAAGGATAACATTTCTTTAAAAAACCCTGTACAGTATGAAGAATGGTACCGTAAAATACTTGTCGAAATTGGGGAATCAAAATAAAACTATCGATCGCCCTGTGACCTGCAGAAAATAAATTTTAATTCGTTTTTAAAAAGAAGAATCAAAATCCAAGAAAAGAAATAAATAAATTAAAAATCGGGTATTTCTCAAAATGCTGAAAACCGCAGGAAATAAACTTTAATTCGTTAAAAGGAAAAGAATCAAAAGCCAAAAAATGGAAGAGATAAATTAAAAATCGTCTGCGCCTCAAAATGCTAAAAACATTGTGAAGAGTACTGTCCATAATGCTAAAGTAGAGCCATGAAAGAATTTGCGCATGCGTCAGGTCTGTTTCGGTTTTATCGAAATAGGGGTGACAGGTTGATATGAGACATTACGATGAGTGTTTTGTTTTTCCTTTTCTTTTTTCCCCTATATTAAATCAGCCTAACGGGCGTGGGTTTGTGCGGATGCTTTTTTTCATTGGAAAAAAAAAAAATAGGAAATTAAAGTAACATCGAGGAAGAAAAAGAAAAAAAACTATGAGATAAGAAGTGCACGCTTGTGCCCATCCACGAACCTATCACCCCTTTCTGAAGTGGAACTGCGCGACCTTGATAGGTCTGCGAAACGAAAATGAACAGCAAATATTAGTACAGTAACCCCTCGTTATATCGCTCATTCTGATATATCGCACTTATTCTATGTCTCCCAAAATTTTAAATTTGAGCTCTCGAAAGTAAAAATATTACGTTTCTAAGTAGAGCTCTTTTCCACCCATTAAACAAAGCCATCGAACAGGAATGTTTTCCTTTCTTCTGAATTTGCCGCAGTTAAGAGCTGCAACAGTTCTCCTCCCACACCCCAACTTACATGGCTGCAGAATGATTCTACTCAAACCAGTTGACGTTTTATTTGAGATTTCTTTTGTATTGATTAAAACGCCTGTAGAATGAAAGAGACATGTATATTGCCCAAGGATTTATTTTTAAGCTATTTTCATTTAAAAAGTTGTCATTACGTAAGATTAAATTAAATTTTTTGCGTTGACACTCAATGTCCTTGAACGTTTTCAGTTATTTCTAACGGCATCGGTTATATCGCGCGTTTTTGCTGTCCCCCGACAAGCGTGATATAACGAGGGGCTACTGTACTTAGTATTAGCATATATATTAGCATTTAGTAAATATGCATGTACACAGAATGTCAACAATTCAAATAAAAAAAAAGTAAAAAGCAAGCGCTTTATCATTTGTCTGGAGAAAATAAAAATAAAATTTATTACCGTGAAAAAATAATTTCGAACTAAAGCGGAAAACGCTTATAAGGGATCATTCATAAATGATGTCACGCTTTGAAGGGGGGAGGGGGTTCGTGAAATTGTGACAAAGTGTGAAAAGGGGAGGGGGTAGCAAGAAGTGCGACATCATGCATTATGCAACATAGCGTGACGCGTGACAAAGGGGGGGAGGTTGTCCGCTGAAGTGTGACATATTGTGACAAAGGGGTGAGGGGGGTCAAATATATGGGAAAAAAGTGTGACGTCATTTATGAACGGCCCCTAACTTCTTTTCTAGTTAATTTACAGACTTCCAATTTTAGCACGAAGAGAAACATTCTTTCTGGGATAGGTTTTTTACTGGCTTTTCTATCGTATTTAGCTCGAAACGATGCAATGATTTCTTTCTATAGCAAAAGACTAATTTACGCAATTTTCGGCTATAAATTGGAATAAAAAAAGAACAAATTCGAATTTCAGAAAAAACTCTTTCAGGTGCACACCCCCATGTTCCAAACTAATTTCGTACCAAATTTCACGAAAATCCGCAGAACGGTCTGGGCTCTACGCCGGACACAGACACACACACGCAGACATACTTGCTGCTTTATTATTAGTAGAGATTTAAAAATAGTAATTTTCGTATTAAAATTGCAGCACTTGTATTATTTCCAAATTATGTGATCATAGCGTGGTGAAAAGTATTTAGTTCATTCCGTTTCAATTGAGTCCGTTAGCTCTGAACAGTGTCACATGACCATGATATTTTTTTTTAATTGCAGTAGTTACAACTAATTGGCAGATAAAATATTCAAAAAGATTTTTTAAAAAAATATTTCTTTATCCAGTTACAGCCTTTTAAAATTCAGCATTTAACCAAATCGTCCTTTTCTATAAATAAGGAAGAGAGTTTTATTTAGATATAATTTTTACTAATTTAGTTGAATTTTGTGATAATAAGAAAATAATTTTTGAGGGTAAAAATTGCACTTATACTGATTTTATGAATTTTTTCATCTGTGAAGAAAACTTTTTGGTTTTAACTAAACAGAGATGGCAATCACGGTACTTATATGAAAGGTTCATACCACAAGCCTAAGATGCACACAGCTTTAGAAATGAAATTTATAAATTTAAAATTCATAAAAATTATGATTTTTGAAGTGAGATTACTCTAAAATTCCACATTTTAGATATCTGAAAATTGGCTGATTTGAGCAATTTTCAATGCTTAACAAGTAGACGTTCATCAAAACGAGTGTCTTTTCTTAGAACATTTTTTATGACTTTTTCAAAGTAATGATGCACTGCATCATCAGCAGACACAGCTTTGCATATATATACATTGAGCCTATTATTGACTAATAATAATTAAATTTATTTACTGAAGGCAATGGAAGTTCGAGCACATTCTGATGAAATTTTTAAATGGAAGAGTACTAGACAATAACATTCTTTACAAAAAAAGAACTAAATATTTTAGTAAAAATGCTCTTCGTTTCAAATTGAGATTCACTAAGAGCCCTTGTTCAGAATTAACAGGAAAACTGTTGAATATCTTTTATTTATTTTTATTTGACGTTTAGTGGAGGGTATTTTTGACATTGATTAAAAATCCTTTCCCGCTTCTGGATGTAGATTTTGGAAAACGAGATTAAAAAAAAAAAAATTAAATTCCAGTATTTA
Organism: Octonoba sinensis; assembly: GCA_038502835.1. NCBI lineage: Eukaryota > Metazoa > Arthropoda > Arachnida > Araneae > Uloboridae > Octonoba > Octonoba sinensis. The sequence goes on from CM076604.1 coordinate 73,530,531, forward strand.
TTGAAATTTTTAAAATAGACAGGTCCATCTGCTTTCTGCAGTCTGGTAATTTAATAGTTTTCAATTTTCAATCTCTTTTTCGTATTATTATGTACCGTCTGTCCAGGCTTTTTCTTTTCTAGGAATTTAAACTTGCCAATTTTTATATTGATATTTCATCACTTATTCGTTGTATGTGTTCTAACCATTTCGATCATCTAAATTTAATGTCTGCTCTTACATTTCATCTTTCCAAGATAAGGTGAGAAGATTTCGGATTTAAATCCCGTGTTGCAGTCGTTGCTTCCAAGAACGATTAGACGAAGAAATTGTTATGACATGCTTTCGAAGATTTATTAGTGCCTTACTAAAACTTTTTCTCCCATTCAACAGGAAAATGCGGAGCAGCCATTTTCAAAAAAAGTACGACAAACTACTAAATAAATATTATTGGAATTTAGGTTAGTTGTAGAGCAATTTATTTTAGTTTTATCCCTAAAACAGTTGTCTTCTGAAGAAAAAGTTATTTGGCACAAAACTTTTGAAAGGTCTTAGCTTTCAGAAACGACTAGTTTTCCTTTTTCAAAAATCCATCGTTAAGGCCGACACCAGTATCGATACTTCTGCTATTGAATCAAATGTATCGACACATAATGAAATCGATAGAATCGGAAAAAACGTAATTGAAGCTTTTTTGCCATTTTCAGCTTATCTACCTATATATATTATTTATCTAGCCCGTTTTTCTGTCGGTCCGTGCGATCTTCCTTATTTCTTTATCAAATTCCATGATTTACCCCTCATTTTAAAGCTCATCGTGCCGTCTAATGTCGAAAAATAGACCCACGGTTTAAAAATGTATCGCTCTTTTTTAATTCGATATTTAAAATCATCTAAAACGAGGTCCTTAAATGGATGCCGAATTGATGTTGTCTATGGCGGCGCCATCTGTTATCAAGTAAACAAACAAGAAACTCCTGTTTTTATTGTGTAGCAGATTGAACAGATTTAGCTGCGTCTGTGTGTTAAACTTATTCAATCGTTAGGCTCTACATATTTATCTATATTATGAATGCGTACACCAACCAACAGTAACTATACTTTAAGTAAAGAAACTGTTTCATTATTGGGGTTCATTCATAAATGATGTCACGCTTCGAGAGGGGGAGGGGGGATCATGAAAGTGTGACACTTTGGGACAAGGGAAGGGGAGGGGGCAACAAGAAGTGTGACATCGCACCTTTTGATCTCTATAAAAACATTTAAAATCAGGAAATTAAACCTATTTTATGCTAATGTAATATAACGTGGCATGTGACAAAGAGGGGAGGGGAGTCAAATATATTGAAAAAAGTGTGACATCATTTATGAACGGTTCCTTGTATTTTAATGCTATGTATATTAATAACAAAAATAATCATTATTATTATTATGATTATTTTGTTCTTTCGAATATCTATATAACGGTGGAAAAAAATTGTAACAGCTATTTGTGCTGATGTGCTCAATTACATGTCTTCTTTTGTACCTACACCCATTTACTTTTTTTATATTCTTCCTAATGTTCCTTTTCCCAAATTTTCAACGAATGGAATGCCACACAAAACGATTTGATGCGTGCGGAATTCCGCACGGGTCGACTAATATGTATATGTTACCGTTAAAGTATGAAATCCGTTATTTTATAGAATACCTAGTTATTCCATGAAATAACTGATCGTGTCCGTTAAAGTGTAAAACTCTCTTGTAGTTCATGGTTTAACTAGTTATTTCGTAGAATAACGATCTGCAGCCCGTTAAAGTGTAAAAAAATCTTAAAAGAATGCAGTGAAGATATAATTTGCTTCAAATGTAAGGAGCCTGTCCATATATCATGTTTAGAAGATTATGTTTCAGAAGATGAAGTTGAGCAGAAAATCTGCAAATTGTGTTGTAATGAACTTAATGTTCAAAGAGAAAAGTCTAAAAAATGTTTAGAAAGTCAAGCGAAAAATATGAAATTAATGTCGGATAAATCTTATTCTGAAGCCTCTGTGGGGTTTACCGTCCGTATTCCAGTGCCTGAAGTTGACAGGGGAAAAGGTGATGCCAAATCTATTTTAGCTATCATCATAAAAATAACCGAAGAAGGATTTTTCCAATTGGGCACAAGAAACGGCCGCATAAAACAATTATATTCCCGATCCCAGTTCAGTGTCTGCGAACAAAAATTAATTTAAATCGAAGAAGTACCGGATGTAGAAATATCGCTCCGGTCGGTTGCTACAGCTCAAGGTTTAGGTACTGCTCATGGATTTAAAAAACGTTCGTGTAAACCCAGTGTGTCAACAAAAAATGTTTTTGTTTTAGAAATGATGTTCTTTGTAATTCCAAGTGTCATTTTAGTAATCCTTGTTGTAACAAATGAATTTATGGTACGTTTCCATAAATACCATTTATACGCTGTATAAATTAGATAAATTGCTTCTTTTTCATTTTAATTGTCTATCATTAATTTATTTATAGAACACCTAGTTATTTCATTTTAGATAAATTGTTTATTTTACACTTTAACTGTCTCTCATTAGTTAATTTATAGAATACCTAGTTATTTCATAGAATAACTAGTTAAAGTGTCAAATTAATAACATATTACACACTTTAACGGAAACGATCAGTTATTTCATGGAATAACTAGGTATTCTATGAAATAACTGCATTATATACTTTAACGGTAACATATATATATTATAACAAACCGTTCCCACTAACAGAACTAAAAGGTTTATTCTCAGAATTTTATAATCCTTAGAATATAGTTTTAATAATAAAAATTTCTGAATGATAAATCATTTCATGCACCGGATAAAGTATTTGCATTTAGTTTATTTCATCTTTCTTAGCCGTGTCAAGAATTTTCCGACAGTAATCGATCCTAAAACTTTTGAAAATGGCATCTCTTTCCAACTGAAAGAGCTTAAATGCAAGTCTGAACTTTATCTTTGAATATATCGTAAGCAATATTGTTTCCTTCTTTTGGAATTCGCGACCTAGATATGTCCAAAGTTATAGATTACGATAGCTAGACGATATGACACATTTTTACGACAATGGTGTCTGGAACCTTAGTTTGTTCACAAAAGATCTGTTTGGAAAGTTACTTAAAGACTTAAACGAGTCAATTAATTCAGACTTGTAATTGATAGACGAATATTCTGTGCTTCATAGTTTTTCATCTGTTGATATTACGTAAATATTTGTTTCAGTGCTAAAACTTTTGAGCTTCATTTCCTTTCATCGCTGTGCTATTGTGCAAAGCTTTAAGGAGAGCCAACACCCAAAAATGCTGAAAAACACCAAACAAATTTTTATTGGCTTAGGTAGTAAAATAAATCTTTAAAAATGTTCTCTGAAAGTTTCAGAAAATTGAAGCAATATTTATTAATTTATCATTGATTTTATTACGGTGTGAGGTGCCACCTTTTCATTCCGAAACAGTAACTGTGTTGAATATGAGCCACATATTTATTTTTTAAAATAAAATAAGCAAGAAAAAGCACTTTCATTGTGACTGTAACTGAAAAGAAAAGTTCCTTACTTGAAATTTCGATAAAGAAAGGATTTAAGTTTTTGCAAGCCGAAAACTTAAAACGCTCTTTTCGCTCACTTTATTTTTTGCGCATTTCACCTTAATTAAAATGTAAAGGCTTTTTTTTAATTTGGATGTATAAAATGGATTTTTTTTCTCACATGTTCCTGAAACTATACATAACAAATTTATGCTCTACTTTTATAATAACTTAAGTACTTTAAAAAAAAAAAAAAATCTTTTTGTAGGTTTTTAAATTTTTCGTTGTTTTTTCTGCGTTACTTCAGTTTTTATTATTATTTTTTTTTTTCAAAAAAAATTTGACTTTAAAAAAAATCAAAGCATAAAAGTTTTGCTTTATGAGTAGTGAATCAATAAAAAAACATTTTGAGACTTTTCGCCAAATTTTTAAAAACAAGATTCATTTTTAAAAATTGCCAAAATTCATATTAAAAATTTAAATTTTCACATTACACTTAAGAAATCCAGTTTTTTTTTATATTAAATTTCTTATGTAGTGATATAACATAACATGAGACAAAAATTGTAAATAAAAACACCATAGAGAAAAAAATGGTCTCATTGTACCCGCTACCCTTAAGCCTCCTTATAAAGAAAGATTGCAGAGCATAAAAATATTAATACTGTACTTATTTCTTTTACTTGATCTGGTTACTTTGGAGAACTTTTAATGTAATATGTAATATTTTGCCCAACGGCACGATCTGGGGGTTCAGGTCATCTCCCGTATTAGAACCTATGAACTCACGGACTCAAGCCTATCCTAGTACACACTATGTCAAAGAATTTTTAAGACTAGGTTTACAAAATAGTCTGTATAGCGTCAACGTCTTCAAAGTAAAAACAAAATAGCAACAAATGAACTGAGGTTTTGGCCGTGGATCAGCTGATAGTTAAGGAGTTTCACGAATGCTCGATTTTAAACAGATAGCGCCACTGTAAGCTTAGTTCCAGGTGTAGTCTTAAAAGTTCTTTGACACACTGTGTACAAACAGCTTCGACGCCAGCTTTGGAGGCCGTCCCACAATGTGAGTTGGATCAGAAAGTCTAGTCGATGTTAAACTGCTGTGACGAATGTATTGAAGCTGAAGGAGCTTGTTTTGAATAAAAATACTTTAAAAATATAATTACTAGTTTTTATTTTAGATACCTAGTCTTAAAAATTCCTTGACACACTGTATGTTAACACCCATATAATGGTGAATCTTGCGATTTTTGGCAGGTTCTGTTGCCCTTTTTGTGCCCTCTGTTGCCCTTTTCGTGCCCTCTGTTGCCCTTTTGATGCGCCCTGTTAACCTTTCGATACGCTTTCTCGCCCTTCTTAAATTTCGATGTGCCCTGCGGCTTTTTTTGAAGCAATCCCACGCCATTTCTAACTATTAACCCCCTTCAACCCCTTCCCTCTTGCTCCCGTGAAAATGACGGGCTGAGATTTCGCCTTCTATTTCTCGCTCCCGTGGAAATGACGGGCTGAAGTGTTCAAAATTTCAAAATAAAAACAAATTAAAAATGAATATATATATTGTTCATACACATATTTTTATGTAATTTTCAGGGATAAAAAAATAGGCACTTTTATGACCGTTTTCTTGAAAATTAGCCGACGTTAAGGGGTTAAAAGGAATTACAATTAATTTTTCAAGTACTACTGGCAATCTGTCGATAAATTTCTCCCTGAAAATGACAAAAAAAATCTAGTATTAGTTTAGCTTTGGTTATATTTGGAAATTTCCCATAAAATTCCATAATAAAACATTGGCGAGAATGAAAGGAAGTCACGTGAGACTGACATCTTTTTTAGAACACTAAGAGAACAAATATGCTTTCTTCCTCAACTTTATTTTGTCCTTTAAGAATGAATGAATAAAAAAAACGGCTGTTTTCACTTTTTAAAATAATATCATTTTTTTTTTTTTGGATGAGTAAAATGTTGTAACGATAGTTTGTGTTAAAAGGGAATAGCATATCTCATCCAAAATACAGGGCTATCAATGACACCCATAACTTATTTCCAACAGAGAAAAGTACGGGCTCATCTGAACGATTTCAAACCAGATATAGCATTAGATGAATTATAGACAGCTTTGAAAGCAGCTGAACTATAAATCTAACTAGAGCCTACGAATTATGTTCCGATGACAGTTAGCTCTAATACGTTTTTGAGCTTCGGTCATAAAATGCATCGCGTATTCAAGAATTTTTCGATTTCTTTGTTACTGGGTTCTTGGAATTTAAATTCGTGATATAACGAAGAGAAGCTATTACGAACATTTCCAAAGCGCGCCAACATTAGGGTAAATGATGGAGGATGAAAACGGTGAATAATAACACATACGTAGGGGAAAGTTTGGCAAGATGGGGAAGGAGGGTAACTTTAACACCTTACAAAACAAGTAAAACTAAACAAATCAAACCCTTTGTCATTGCATTTTGTTTTTTCAACCATTAAACTACAATAATGCACAGAGAAATTTAAACATTTGCTACATTTTATCATGCAACCATTTCGGCCAACAGGCCAAATTCAATCATAATATTTGTATTTCACATTGAAAACATTATGCTATTTATATAATTATATAAGTATTATTCACCAAATTTGGCGATTATAACGTCAAACTTATTTTGTAAATCTTTGTCGCCGTAGGGCCAATTGCGCTCATAAATGTAGCCGCTTGTACTTCTGCCGATTTTGTACTGGCAGTTGAATAAAACTTGAATTTTTGCTTCCATATACTATTTTCATTTTCATTCCATTGTTTCAGAGAAGTCTTCACTCAAACTGTTAATATAATTCTTTTAATATTAATGCTTAATGGCACCATACCCTTTTAAACAATGAGTTTTATATTTATTACCTTATAATTACCTCAACGAAGGCATGTTGCCATTTGCTGTCTATAACATTACAATCATGAATGAGGCTTGCCTGACAAAAGAAAGGAGAAAATAATTAACTAATAATAAACTGTTTCCAAAAATTTTTAATTGATGTCACTAAAACTTTTCAATAACTACTAAATTATAAAAAAGTAAGAAAGATCGTTTGAAAAAAAAGAAAATATTTCTAAACTGTTTTGTCTTCGCTTATTTATATATAGATGTTACGGCGTACACTGTTAAAAAAAAACCTGAATTTTCAGAAAGTTAATTGACTGATTTTAACGGAAAATTTCCGTAATGCTTCCAAACATGGTTTTTCCTTCAAAAAACGGAAATATCCCGTATCACGATAATGAAAATGCGAGAACGGAAATTTTCCGTTTTACGGTTGCTGTATTTTTACAACCTGATTTGGATTGGCGATAATACGTTTTGGCGATAATCAACACTAAAATTTGAACTTCTGATTGTTGTTTTAATAAGAAATTTTTATTTATTTCTCTTGAAACATATCTGATTTCATTTTAGTCTCTATGCTGTATATCGGGTTTATTTGGAATCGCGTCCTACATAACAAACTTGTATGTAAGTAACAAAATGTCTTCAACCCAGGATCGGCTCTAGGGTTTTCGGCGCCCAAGGCAACAGCAAATTCTACGCCTTTAGTGTGTTATATAGTTTATGTTTTAAAATCCCCAAATTAAAAAAAAATCCTCAATTTCGTTTGGGTCGGGATGGGATGTAGTGACTGGTTACTCTTCCATAATTGCGTATTTGTTGACGACAATGGGTATGTTGAGCTGTTAAAAAACACTTCAAATATATTTTTCAAAGGAAACACTTTGTTCGTTCAAAATAGAAAAGAAAATGATAGAAAGATATATTCAATTTAACGTGTTTGTCTCGTTTTATGCGGTTTTCAGAGGTTTATTGTTTTTCCGTCGTTGGCGGGTAGCACTCGGGGCGGTCTGCCCCCGCTGAGCTACGCCACTATGAGTACCTCAGATGCAAATACATACATACGCATTTACTGACAGTATTTTAAGCCCATACACTCAACAAAATACGTATAATACCGACGCTGATTAGTTTGTTATCTCATGTCGCCACCTATACTTGCGCTGGGAATCGGGATGTTTCCATTTTTTCCAAAACAACAATAAGTTGCAAAATGAGAATTCCGTGCTTGGGAAAAACCGAATGAAAATATCCCAGGTTGGGGAGCTTCAGGTTTTCAGGACAACTTGGAGTCTGAACAGTGGACATTGGACAATCGGACAATCTTTGCTTGGCCGCTCTATTCAACTGTGCGAGAAGTTGTCTTCATAAAAAGTAGACTCTTCTGTTGTTCTTCTTGTAAGGTATTTATTTATTTATACCTCATCAATCACCACCGTACCTACCCTGACGAGGGTTTAACCGGATGTGGTGATTTTTTGAGAGGAAAGAACAGATAGAACAAGACAGCACAACAGATTTTAATATACAAAGAAGGAAATACACCCATGGCAAAGGTGGGACTCGAACCCACGCCTCTTTCTCTCCGCGCAGGGAGGCACCGGAGCCAGTCGATTTGACCGCTCAGTCACTGAGGCCCTTCTTGTAAGGTAAGAATCTTATTTCATTTCGTAACTGATGTTTTGTGTTCCCCAGGCCTGTCATTTAGGGGGTTAAGGGGAGTCAAATGCCCCCTGCCCCGGCTTGGGAAATATAATGTATTTATGTGTTTATAGATAATATATTTCTGTATTTGTATGTTACTTTTTTCCGAACTAGCTCGTGGCGCCAATTTCGGCAATCATAAGCTAATATTGCCACCCAACGAAACAGAATTAGGCCACATGGCAGCCCGCGAACGATCAAAGAATCGAATATTATCTTTGTTTCTGGAAATAAATTGAATGTATTACTTTTTTTTATCGTCTGTTTTATTATTATTATTTTTAAATCCCTTTGCTAAAGCATGGAATAGTATTTTTAATTTTTGTAAATCATTTTTATTAACAGCTTTTTTCTCGGTATTTTAAACATGTGTTAATCTGTGTTTTTCCCCTACATTTACAATTTTGAGTGATGTCTTAGCAAAATTATATTTGTTACGCATCATTTCTTAATGGTAAATATATTTACATACATTTTAAAATTTTAGATGCATCAAACAGGTTTTTTTTAATAACTATTGCTAAATGGAATACATTGCGTTTTATGAAAAATTATGCTGATGTACTTCTTTTAAAAATGTAAATCTGTATTAAAAACATATCGAATTATTTTTCAATGCATTTCCTCTAATTTTGAAAGTATTGTTGATTTTTAGCTTTTGTTTTTAAAGATCTTGGTTTTTGTAGGTTTCAGTTATTTAGTTTGATTCTTGTGCCTTCCAATAAAAATAACATGTTTTTCATATTGCTCAATACACATTTTAAATATAATTTATAGTTAAACTAAAAGGATTTTGTAGTTAAAGCGCAATTTTCAGTGTAATAAGTATCGACTATATTAAATGTGCTATAATATTTAAACTGTTCTACTCTGTCTACTTACTTCTTAACTACACTTACAGGAAGTGACCTATATTCTTCAAAAGAATTTTCGTTAGTAGATGACGAACATATCAATTACTAACAGCCAGTGCCGGATCTGGAGTAGAGCGAGTGGAGCGACCGCTCTAGGCGCCAGGTGGCAAGGGGCGCCAAAAAGCCAAATGCGAAAAACAATTTCCAGCGCAAAAAAAAAAAAAAAAAAAAAAAAAAGACGTCGCCTTTTCAGAGGCGCCATCAATTTGACTTTTAGGGGACGTTCCGACACTTTAAATACTCCACACAACGGAAATTTTCTAGGTTTGGTTGTACTATTAGGCAAGTTTGACCCCGTCATGTTAGAACATTAACGCAGTATCTCTAGTAAGGTAGCAAAAAAAACTATTATTTCAGCAAAAACATTCAAGATGAATTCATTGAATTACTTGGAAATGAAGTAAGAAATTCTATTATCATGAAAATAAAGAAATCTAAGTATTTTTCAATCATTTTAGACTGTACACCTGATATCAGCCGCACTGAATAGTTAAGTGTCACATTTAGATTTTTTGATATTGATGAATATTGCATACGTAAATGTTTTGTTACATATGCACATTGCACAAGTATCGGACTCCAGTGGCCAGGGTGTCACAGATTTATTTCTGGATGAGGTGATAATGAAACATGATTTAGACATACATGATTGTAGGGGCTAAGGCTATGACAATGGCACTAATATGGTGGGGAAACAGAAAAACGTCCAAAGCCGTATTATTAGAAAATTTCCAAGGGCTTTTTTGAATCCTTGCTGTCACAGTTTGAACTTGGTTATTTCTGACGCTGTTAAAACTTCAGTTAAAGCAGTGTCGTTGTTCGGGATAATACCGACCCCGTTGCTGCTTCAGAAGCCGAGTCTCTAGCCCACCACATGGAGCAATATGAATTTTTTCTCGTTTTTGTGATTTGGTATGATTTACTATACCAAATAAATGTTAGCAAATCCATGTAATCAGAGTCGGCAGAGTTGTCTTCTTCGAGTCGACGAATCTTTTGCACAAATGTTGACAATTTGTTAAGCAGTATAGGGATACTGGTTACGCATCAGCTATAATCATAACAAAAGGAATTGCCAAAAAAGCTGAAATCCCACCTGTATTTCAAAAAACAAGAAATCGAAAAAGAAAAAGAATGTTTGACTATGAATCTCAAGATGAAACGTCAATAGACTAAGATAGATACAATTGTAAACCCGCTGGAAATACATTTCGAACAGCTGTCTAATTTTAATGCAAGTTGGAGTTTCTTATATGATATAAAGCGACTGGTCGATAAGCCTGAATTGGAGCAATCCTGTTTAATTTTGCAAAATATTTTGACACATGATACACACAGCGACATTTCTGGAGCAGATCTGGCTCAAGAAATACTAAACCTGAAGCAATTCTTAGACACAGACCAAATACAACCGATAAATGTTCCTAATGTCTTGAACAAAAATAATTGGTGCGATTTGTTTCCAAACACTAGGACTGCCCTTCGGATACTACAAACTATTCCAGTGAGTGTCACGAAGTTTTAGTAAATTTAAACTGATAAAAACCTACCTAAGTTCGACCTTAGCTCAATTGTCAAACCTGGCAACTTTATCAATTGAAAATGATATTGCTCAATCCATACCTACAGACAATTTAATTGAAAAATTTGCTAGTTCAAAAGCAAAAAAGGTAAACTTTGTATAGATTAATGTAAATCTAGATCGACATAAGGAATGTTTTCTTTTAATTAGTTATTACACTACCTACACAGGTAACAGATATATTTAGTGACAGATTGAAATTCACACCAAATACTAATTTAATTATATAGCAGTAAAAGCTTTCTTAATATTAAAGTGCTAATAAGTGTTGATATTTGCAATAAAAGTTGATTTTTGAAAATTTGTGAATTATTATTTATTTAACATAAAACCGAAGTAGAATTTGCGTGAAGTCAAAGTATCGACCAAAGGGCGCGGAAAGACAATCTCGCTCTATCCTGAGCAAGGCCTAGGACCGGCGCTGCTAACAGCAGTGATTTCACAACAGCGATGGCAGCTTTTTTTGTAGCACACTATGTATTAAACATTGAATACAATGCTGATACGGTTTACGGCTTTGACAATGGAGTTTATTCAAAGCTATTGATATTTACCATTTCTAAAATAAGGTTACATATGGTACTATATTCAGGCCTGCGCCAAGCCTATTTTGCGCTGTCGTGCGAATTCCTTTGAATGCCTTATTTAGGGTTGAAAAAAAGGGTGTTTGTGTTTTAATGTTTTTATTTTCTAAAGGACACCTTTCAATTCGGCGACATGGTAATAGATGTGTGTCTGGTAAATATCGAGCGGATAGGGTATATTTATAAATGCGTATTTACCCCAATATATCAGGGCATTTAAAGTTTTCTGTCATTTTAAAAACATTTAACCATAAATTGTTTTGAATATAGTTCTGTGATTATATAAATATATTTATGTAAATAAACTTGCAACTGAAAACAAAACGGCTACAAAGCAAATATTTCAAAAAATCAAAACTTCCTAGATGAAGAGCTGCATTCCTTGATGCATTGTTGTATTTTACATACATAGTCTAATGATACTGAAAATGCTGTAAATTTTTATATACCAAAATTGTATTGAAATACTGTCTCACAATTGAAGGCCAAATATGTGGCAATCTATATTAGCTCAGATTTTGGTCATTATTTTTTTTTCTCCTTTTCAAATAGAGATTTTCCCCTTGAAATGAGTAAATTGTGTTTTTACAAGATGATAGAAAAATTTTAATGATCAAACAATTTAAAAATAAGACCAAACAGACAAAATTTGGCGAAGTGATTCTGGATTTTTTTCCTTTTAAATGTTAAACTGGAATTTTGGCTCACTAAACCAGTAAACACCCTGATCCAGCAAAAATTTATTATTTTTTTTTATGTAATGAGGTAAACATAAAATGAATCTTAATTAAATTAAGATCCAAACACTTTCTAAATTTCAAACTGGCATGCATATTAAATGCAATTTGTAATAATGATATTAAAAAAGTGTTGGCCAATTTAAATATCCTATGTACTAAATACTGTTCAAGAATGCAACATCATTTTAAGAAAAAATGTCTTTTTTGAAATTTGTAATTTACTATCTACATTTAATACCTATGTTGTATTAATTTATATTACTTATTGCATAAAACAATTTAATTATTATTTATGAATTTTATTTAGAATTATATTCAGATTTCTGTTGTTACAGTATTTTTATTAGTATCTCTCTCAAGCTTATTGATATTAAACATTTGGGTTTGTGTACCTGATCTCAAAAAATCCACTTATTGAGCCCTTGTCTAGTGTTAGATACATTCTAGGTTTTTATAACACAGAAGAAGGTATGTTCTTAAGTACTGGCAATTTAATGAAAATTTTTACTTTAATTTTTATAAAAATTTGGAAAATGATGAATGTTTAATATCTTAAACACATTTTTTAACCGTATCTAATGAAGTAATAAAAACAAAATTCATGGTTGCAAGCTCAGAAATATTGCACAACGAGCTTGTTGAAATTATTATTTTATTATGAAACTTCATATTTAGGCTTAAATAAAAGTTACTGAAAATTTATTTTTTAAAAATTAATTTCATAGGTTAAGTGCCTTTTATATGAACTGTAATGTGTTTACTAATTAAATTCTAAAACAGTATTTTATATTTTGTAGATGTATTGCAGATATTAACCCTAAAAGAGGAACTAAAGCAAACAAGAAGGAAAAAGGAAAACATTATTCAAATACTAAGAAAATCATTAACTTGGCTAATAACATTAATGAATTTGATAAAGTTTTATAATTCTGAATTAAATTGAAAAATATTAATATGTATATATATATATGTGTGTGTCTTTTTGATAAAACTTTTCAAATTCTGAATTAAATAGAAAGGAGTTGTAAATATATATTTATGCATGTGTTTCCTTCATGAACTGGTATTTACTATGTGATTCGTTCATGCGCAGTTTTAAAAAGATTTTTTTCTTTTTGCAAATGTGGTTGGTTTTCACATTATGTTCCTTGTGTTATTGTTATTGGTTTTGCAAACTTGTTCTTTGATATAATTTGCAGATGCATATTTTATCAATTGTTTTCCTATTGTTCTAAAAAGTAAATTCTGTAGCCTGAACTGAATTTATAAATAAAATGTAAGGTTAATAATCTATTTTGTGTTTTTTCTTGCTTTATAGTTGCCTAACAACATTTAAAAAGGTAATCAGTATCATATTTTCACTATGTAATACAATTAAGTAATGCTTAAATTGTACAACAGAATATTTTTTAATTCTCTTCGAGCATTTTTTTAACTGATGCAACTTGCATCTTTTCACTTACAATCAATTCCCAAATTGTACATGGGTCGATTTTTTGATTCACTTCGTTTTCTTACTAAATTATGTACCTGTATACTTGCTTTCCAGCATAAAAAGTACACTTTCAAGTAATTGTTTTACTGAAAATACCATATAAAACTATACTAATTTTTTTCCAAAAAAATTATTTAATTTAATTGCACCAGTATCTTAGGAAATCAAATACATGAAAGTGAGGTGTATTTACAAACACATTTAAAAAGAACAATCAAAAAATAGTGGATGGTTTATTCTTTCCTGCAGGATTGAATACTGTTTAACGTGTATAAGTCTGTTGAAATGTTTTAAAATAAATTTGCCTTCAGTGTTTTTTTTACTACTGAAATATAAATATAAGACTAAAAAGTATTTATTTTTCAATTTGTTTCCTTTAAATAAAATGTAAAATGCTATAAAAATGCCTATAGTGTAAAATATTTTTCAATGTCTACGTTTGTAAACAAATCGGTATTATTATTATTATTTTTTTTTTTTTTTTTGAACATTCATTTATTTAAACTTTAAATTCTTGGACAGGATGCTTTAAGTATTAGTGAGTTGTGCAGCATGAATGTCTTATATTTGTAATATATCGTTATTCAGAAAATTGAATAATGATATAAGAGTAAAATAAGTAAAAATGAATGACAGAATCTCGGGGGGGGGGGGGGGTGAGTAGATACATGGCAGAATGAGAAACGAAAGTTTAGTAAAGACACGGAGAGATACAAAACGGAAAAAGCAATCAACGAAGAAATAAGATATGGAATTTCTGTGAAGACGCGGAAAAATACGAAACGGAAAAAAAATTAACGGAAAAATCAGAAACGGAACTTCTGTCAAGTCACGGGAAAATACTATCAGAAACGGAATTTTTCCGGCAACTCTGCTGCCGGTACTTTTTCCGTTATTTTCAGGAGATTTTTTTTACAGTGTATGTCCGAAATTGGAGAATGTCGACAATCACCGGTCTGATAGATGGTGAATGTCAACATCTACCGGTTATTGTCGACATTCTCCAATTTCGGAGATTCACCGTAACATATATGTATAACAAATTGAAAGAAAAGTGTATTTTGTTTGAGTACTGCATTGTACTACATTGTTTGAGTGCTACTTGTGTTTGAGTAAAATTATGTGAGTTTTTGTGCATTTATTTCATGTTTTTAAATAAACAACTAGTTGAAATATACTGTTAAAAGTCTTATGGGATTTTAAACCAATTTTCAGTGAAATATTTACCCTTCAGCTGTATTCCGTGAAACTGCACATGATGGAATCTAACAAATCAATATTATATTTAATTTTCCTAACAGAATTTCTTTTTAAATTGTAATGCTATGCATTTTTTCTTCTCCAGAGACGTTTCATGAAAGGCATAAAAGTATTTCTATTCAATTTCTTAAAGTTAACAACTCACAGCAAACAGACACCTTCTATCCTTTCAATACATAATAAAGATAATAAATTAGACTTTTGCTCCGAGCTATATTCAAATTCATCGTGAAGCTCACAACTGTTTACATTGATAAATTAAATTTTAAAACATGTTCATGGGAATTTATTTCGAATATTTTATGCGTCCTGCACTTGCAACATCTGATGTTATTCAGATTGTATTTCACAAAATTATTATATATTTTACTGTAGTTAAAAAACCTAAATTAATTTAATCAAAAAGATTCTTCAACAGCAACTATGATTAATCATTAATATCCATGCGCTTAAACTTCGCCTTTTCAAAATTCATCTTTTTAATTCGAATAAAATTTAATTATTGGGAAAACATTTCCGCGCATAGTAAAATTTAATAATTCCATTTTTTTAAAAAAATCGCTTCATTTGGATGTTTTTGCATCTAGAAGCTCCACTATTGCATTGAAAAGGGAATTCTAAGCAATTCCAAAGCGTATGTCTGCATTTTACTGTACATTGAGCTTTAATTACGTGCAATGACTTTTTACAGTACAATTTTGTTAATTTTAAAATTCGCATCGTTATTAAAATTAGAAATAATGAATTCGTTTTGAGTGAAAATTTATAATAAATTTGGTAGTGGAACTTGAAATTATGTTCACAATAACTTACACAAGTTGTCAAATTTTAATATTAGTATTAATTTCACAATTTGTTCTTAAGCTATAGACGAATTTAACAAATAATAATAATAATTGAAAAATACAAGTAACAGACTTGTGCATTTCAAATACATTATTGATAAAACATTTCATTGTCATTATTATTTGTTTTATTGGGACGTACTCCCCTCCCCTCCCAACTTTTTGTTTTAAAAAAACGGAAAATCATAAGCTCTATCACTCACAAAATACGCATGTGAAAATAATAACTAAAAACTCGATGACCCTTAATAAATAACAAGAAGTTCCGTCTAGATTTATACGAGCCTATTTTCTCGTATACCCCAACTTCAAATTTATAATCTAGCTATCTCTCTTTCTCTCTCTCTCTCTCTCTCTTTCTCTTTCTCATTTAGCTTTAGTCCTTAATTACTTCAAATATACATTTTTTAATGGTTAATACTCATTCATTCTTTCATTTATTCTGTTATTTATTTAATCATTCATTCATTCACTCATTCATGTATTTATTCACTCATTTATTTATTTTATCATTTATTCACTCGTTAATTCATTCATTCCTTCATTCAATCATTCCAAAACATCCTTAAAATCGCAATCAAAAAGTTCATAGGAAAATAGCCTGATTTTAGTTCTGGTTGAACTTCGTGTCTGACTATCTGAACATGTTCTGCGTCATAACATCTTTCCGATAAAGTTTGTTCCAAGCAAATCGGTCTGTTAGATCAAGATTTATATAGGATTGAAATTTTCCCGTAGGCGCTATGTTAATTTTTACCTGTTCAAAAATGAACAAAAATTGATCAAATCAAAAAATATTTCTCACCAAGAGCTTTTTAACATAAGGTTGTTCATAGGAACTTGGATCTTACGCCCAGAGTTTACATAATTTCCCTAACTGCGCTAATGTTAATATTTTTTGAACTTTTCAAAGTTATGTCAACAAATAAGCCGTTATGTCAAAAAGTAAAATATGAAAATGAGATGTCCTCGTCAAGATCTTTCGAATGCAAAAAAAAAATTCTTTCGAATCGGACAATTCGTTCAAAAGTTATTACGGGGGACAGATCGACAGACACACATTTTCCCTATCTCAAAACCCTACTTTCATTTTTTAATTTTTCCATCTTTATTCAATTACTTCATTTTGTCACTTTTCTTTATTTTCAACGATATTTTTACGATACGTTAATCCTTCTTTCGTGCTTTATTATTTATTTTTTTTTTTTTTTGAATACCTTTCCGAGAAAGTAAGCTAAAAATGAGATAATCTCCCCTTTATATTTTAAACTATAATCACTTAATGAAATAATTTTAATAAAATTTCATTTGTAATATGAAAGGAAAAATTCTCAAATTTATGATAGTAAAAATCTTGTTCATGTTTATTAAATTTTATTCGCTTCATACACGGAACATATTTGATACAGCACAAAGCACTTCCCATTTTATCTGATCATCGGCATGTCTATATATGGCTGGACGCCTTGTCACTGGTTAATATATATGTTATCGGCAAAGGTTTGAAATCCGGCATTCTATAGAATGCCTAGGCATTGTATATAATGCGTGAAACTAGCCGGCATTGTATGAAACGATTTTTACTTAACACATTTCCTAGGCCTTCTATAAAGTGCCAAATGAGAAACCGGCAAAGTATAAAATACATCTCTGATTCGTTAAGAACACCGTCCATAAGTGCAAAATGCAAGTTAACGCTGCAAAAAATAGTATTTTCTTAACCGAAACTACTTACCAGAAATTAATAAATGATGTAAAAAAAAGCCAAAATGACTACTGGGAAGGAACCCATCGACTATTGGTTGCGGAATCGCTACGATGTGATGATTGTGGAAAACAAAAATATTTTTTTTAATGGCATTCTTATTATTTTTTCAGAATAACATTTTAATTTTGGAGAAATGCACGTCATTTACATAATAACCACATCATTAAGTTTTTTTCATACTTTGCCTAAATAGCATTTGTCATTTTATAGAATGCCTAGGTATTATATACAATGCGTGGGGAAAGTATGTAATACTTCCCATATTTCATAATTTGCCTAAAAACGCCCGGCATTATAAACAATGCCATCGGCGTTTCATACTTTGCCGGTAACATATATATAGGCATGTGCTTATAAATATACTAGTACGCCCGGCAGTCATACGAAATGTTCTAGATATTATAAATTGTGATCAAAATGATTTGAGCAAAGGTGTCTGCTCATTTAAACTGAATTACCCAGGTCAGGCGGCGAGGACGCCCCTTTGCTTATTGCCCCACTCTACTATACATTTATTTACTATATAATCAAATTCTTTGGGGAAAATATATATTTATCGTCGAAAGAACTTATTGAAAATTTTATTATGCTTTTCAAAACAACAGTTTTAACGAAACTGGGAAAAAAGAGCGCTGCCACTCTAATAAGAAAAATATGAAAAGGGCAGACAATAAATAAATAAATTAAAAAGAAAGAAAAGATTAAATCAAATCGCGTATACATTAATTTTTAACGGAGATTGAAATACAGCGAAGTCTCACTCAATATGACGTTATCGGAGATAAACGTTTCGATTGTTATTAGTATATTTGTTACATTTATAACAATAACAATGGCAACTGCATTGATTTGTTTGTTCACACGGCAACTGTAATTATATGTTTGGAAATAAGGGCAACAAAGCAAAAGTAAAATAAAACGGGTCAAAAAAATCATTGAAAAATTTTTAAAAATTAATTTAAAAAGAACTAATTGAGTCACAACTTTCATTTTTGCGGCGATGCGTTTCTCGGGTCGTAAACATTAACCGTGCCGAATGTGGTCCCAATCGGTAAAACGGCCTAGGATCCTATCGCGGACAGACACAGACAGAATAAGCCGCTTATATATAAGAAATAAAAGGTACGAGCATTTGATCAGGAACTAAAATTTCTAGTTTGGCAGTGCTATATTTATATATACGGCTGCCTACGGGCCAGCGAAGATAACTTCTTTTCAAAGGACTAAGCACAAACTCTGTATCCCGAACTCAATTGCGACATTGCAGAACAAAAATCACGAATCGAAAATCAATCCGTCGAAAACGATACAAAAAAATATAAAATCAAATTTGCATAACAAATACCAAGAAAAAGTATCTGACTTTGGGCAACGTGACTCTTATAGTGCATTTGTTTTTTTCTTCTCAGTCGTTACTTTTATTTCCTCGTCGTCATTTTACCACTGAGCGAAAACTGATTCAAGAACGAAACTGCTTGCTTATAAATAATGCAGCGCGGTATCTAAATACACCACGGGACAAGGAAAATGATTTGGCTGAGTAGTGCGAACGAGACGCCTCTATATTTAGCATTCCAATTGCCCCTTGGAAGCTGAAATGTATTATTTATCACTCGCCGTCGAGTTAGATGTGATGTTTTCACCGCCAACGCAACTCCGTGTCCAAAGCAGAAAAAGTGCTTTTTCTTGATATTAAATCTTCGTTTTGTTTTCATGTATAATGTGCAGAATTGCTTACCTCTTCTGCAGTTCAAAATCTGCACTAAAGAAGAAAACTAGGTACATTTTCGACCTTTTGACTTCAGTTTTACTTGCTATTTCTTTGATAAAACTATTATCTGCACTGTAAAAAAAATCTCCTGAAAATAACGGAAAAGGTACGGCAGCGGAGTTGCCGGAAATATTCCGTTTCTGATAATATTTTCCCGATATTTGGCTAAAAGTTCCTTTTTTTTTCTCCGTTATTCCAAATCAGGTTGTGAAAATACAGCAACGGGAAAGTTCCGTTCTCGCGTTTTCATTATGTGATATTTTCGTTTTTGGAAGGAAAAGGTATGTAGAAAAGGACTACGGAAATCTTCCGTTAAAATCAGTCGAAAAACACTCTGACAATTCAGGTTTTTTTAACGGTGTGTGGAACAAAAACTATCATATGGTAAATATTTATTTTTACAATGTTTTTTAAGGTAAATCCACAATCGGAAAAGAGGGCACAACGAAGTCTACCCTCAGTCAAGTAGTCTGACAGCAATTATTTATCGCAAATTTACCTAAACATTTTACTTGCAACAGGATGGCAGTAGAGGGGCCAAATGGCGACACGCCTTTCTCTTGCTTATTCACAAGGCACACTTTCAATCTGTCAACCAGCTCCTGTTTCGCGTGAAATCGAACGCGCAGTCTATCTTTATCCAGAGCCCCCTATACTAAGGAAAAACCATGTATTGAAGCACTACGGATCTTCCGTTAAAATCAGTCAAAAAACAATCCAAAAATTCAGGGTTTTATTAACAGTGTAGTGACAGACAAATTATTTATTGTGAAGAAGTTTTTTTTCACATAGGGGGTAGGAAGAGTGCTTGTAATTCACTTCTGTCTTCCAAAAAACATAAGAAAGTAGTGCTTGTTAAAATGTTTCATTTTAATGTTTCCCAAAGATGTCCACTTTTACATGGAATTCACCATAATTGGTCTAAATTTTCCTATTAGAAAAGCTTAAGCAAGAACAACTCATTACCATATTGAGCTTAGGGTTAGCTCCTAAAATATCTTCTTAATGACAGCGCATATTTGCGTAAATTAATATTCCGCTGCTTTTGCATCAGCCGATGACGTCAGCA
Source organism: Octonoba sinensis (assembly GCA_038502835.1). Taxonomy (NCBI): domain Eukaryota; kingdom Metazoa; phylum Arthropoda; class Arachnida; order Araneae; family Uloboridae; genus Octonoba; species Octonoba sinensis. The sequence goes on from CM076604.1 coordinate 73,550,672, forward strand.
CAAAGACATCAATGGGTCCCGTTAATGGTAACATCGAATCAGAAGTTAAAATAATATAAATACTCAGCTCAATTTTCTCACAATATTCCTTTCGCTTTATTTCCTAATAAGTAAAAGTGATAAGTACTCATGAAGATTAATTAACTCAAAAAACTATGCTAAGTAATTACAAGCCATTTTAATGGAACACAACACGAAACTAAAACAGAATACAACTGTTGCCATTTTCACAACACAAACTATAAAGCACCAAAACAAAGATAATAATAAGGAAGAGTGTTAACAACTGTTTAAAGCATCCAAAGTTTGATGACTTATTTAAATATATTTTTGTTCATTCATATATGATTCATAAGTTTCTTGCTATGAAAAATTTTTGTGATCATCACTTTTGTGTGCACTCAACAAATGCACCACACCCTATTTTTAAAGTGTAACACAATCAGTTAAATTGTAACACGTTCTCAGAGTAACAAAAATGGCAAGCAAAATACGATCTTTGGTGAATGACAACACTTTAATAACTTAAAGTTATTTCCAGTGTAAAACTAATGATAATAACAAATTTTTAAATGAAATAATTTAGAAAATACACACAAAAGACACTATTTCCTCAATTAGTAATTAATATACCAATTTTTGATGTCAATTGCAGCCAAGTAGAAAATCTCATCACATTTTTTGTCGCCAAGCCCATCGTCTCTACTAATAATAAAGCAGTAAGTATGTGTGTGTCTGTGTACGGCGTAGGGCCCAGACCGTTCGGCGGATTTTCATGAAATTTGGCACGAAATTGGTTTGGAACATGGGGGTGTGCACCTCGGAGAGTTTTTTCTGAAATTCGAATTTGTTCTTCTTTTTTTCCAATTTATAGCCGAAAGTTTCATAAAATAGTCATTTCCTATGGGAAGGAATTATCGCATCGCTTCGAGCTTGATACCGTTGAAAAGCGCGTGAAAAACTACCCCGGAAGGAGTTTCGCTCTGCGTGCGAAAATTCGAAGCCTCTAAATTAACTAGAAAAGAAGTTATAAGCATTTTTCTCTGCAGTTCGAAATTATTTTTTCACGGTAATTAACTTTAATTTTAATTGTTACCATGCCGACTGACTATTGATCCTTTTTTCTTTTAACGAATTAAAATTTATTGCTTGCGGTTTTTAGCATTTTGAGGAGCAGCCGATTTTTAATTAATTTATTTTTTTGGATATTGATTATAATTTTTTTAAAACGAATTAAATGTTATTTCTTGCGTCTCACAGGCGATTGATAAGTTTATTTTGATTTCCTTATTTTGACATGTATTTTACGGGACCATTTTCCTTACTGCACAGGGGTTTTAAAAGAAATGTTACTCTTTATAGCGACTTTTGTTATTCCAGCTTATTATTACTATTTATACTTTCACTTATTTATTTTTTTTTTTCGCCAGTGAATTAGCACATATGTTATTTTCCTATTGCAGCTGGAATGAAAGGTTTATTCCTAAAGTTTTGCTTGCTGCTGTTTGTTTCTGCTAGAAAAGCTACAAAATTTCGTCTTTCTGCTTTAAGCCGGGTCCAGACGCTACGTTTTGCACAATCTTTTGTCTGCGCAGTTCAACACGTTGCAGATAAAACGTTGCATGTAGATTTGAAAAGTGCGCAGTTTTGAGTCCGGTGCGAAAACTGTACAGTTGCAGCGGTAACTGAGCTAGAAAGCATAGATGTCTTTGAACTGTGCAGACAAATTGGCACATGTAAACGGTAGCACCTTTTCCCGATTCATTTTGTTTCTCAGTTTCAATTCGTCAGGCGACAATGGCCGACTTTCGGCAATGTTCTCGGGAGTTTCTGACAGAATTTATTGCATTATGCGAAAGTTTCCCATGCATTTGGCGTGTCAAATCCAAGGAGTATAGGGACAGGGATAAAAAAAGGGAGGCTTATGAGAGTTTAGTGGAAAAATTCAAAGAAATTGATGCAACCGCAAACAGAGAAACAGTTGTAAATAATTAATTATTTGAGAAGTGTTTACCGTAAAGAATTGGCAAAAGATAATAAATCGATTCGATCTGGGGCTGGAGACGAAATCTACAAGCCATCTCTCTGGTATTTTGATTTGTTACATTTCCTAAATGATCAGGAGACACCAAAGCAGTCTAGGAATACCATGGATGAAAATAAAGAGACTGCAGTTGCCGAACCACTAGAACAGGCAACAAAAAACTATTTATCTTATGTAATCATTTGACCACTTTGAACGCCGGGTACTTCTGAAACGTTCCAGTCTTTTTTTTTTTAACATGACACCCTTCCAAAATTGACCAGAGTAGTACCTCCTTCGTGACAATATCGCACAAAACTGAGAGAAATATACAGATATCTCTGCACCATGTAGACGCATAAAAAACTGCAACGTTTTCATTCAGTCTTAAGACTGCGCAGACAAAAGGCTGTACAAAACGTAGCGTCTAGACCCGACTTTAATGTCAATAAATAATAGATACAAATTAATTATACTAAAAATTTATTAGTAATTAAAACTATTCTAACTTATTATAATCGTCCTTTTTATGTGGGTACTTGAACTAAACAAACAAAATGCGTTTTCTTTCAAATATTTTCTTTTTTATTTTGGTTTCGTTTCTTTCTTTCATTTTTCCCTTTTTTATTGTGTGTGTTTTGTAAAAAAAAAAAGTGCTTAAATGTGCAGGATCTCTGGCTGATTGCCGTGGGCAGCTAATTTTTAATTATGTGGAATGCTATACATTTTAATAAAATAACATAATTTACACCTAAAAACGTTATCACTATATACACAATGGCAAACCGACTGGTCTTTTCATTTTTTAACACGGGCATAGCCGTGCGGGTACCGCTAGTATCTTATATATTTAAACGAACAATTCTTGTATATATATATATGTGTGTGTGTGTGTGTGTGTGTGTGTGAAATTTGAATTTAGGTCACATTTTGTTTTTTTAAGTTTACCTATACCGGTCTCTTTCCCGAAAAAACACGATTTTACACGAAAAATCTATTTTTTTTAATAACGCAATTGAGGTACTTGTAACATTGAACAAACGTCATCCACTATACTATTTTATTTGAATTGAGATTGCAATACATTGAGTGGCAACACTTATTTTTTTAATTTACCTTTTGTTGATTGAAATTTGTTGTTGTTACCATTTGTGCAATTTAAAATGCCCGTACATATGCCTGTAGTTATATTCACTTATTGGGTACAACTTTAGTGTGGGAGGCTGTTAGCGACATTTTTGGTTGGAGAGGAAATTGTTGATTACAAGCGCAATTAGTTATTTTCTGTTTGATGTGTGGAAGTTTAGTTTGTTATATATTTGGTAAGTTCTGGACATAATACTCTTTTCGCGACATCTTTTTTTCGCCAATCAAAATAAATTGCTGACCGGTACCTATACTAAAGCTGTTTCTTTGCCATGACAGTACACACATCTCAAGGTCAAATTTTCGAATTTATTGGAGTGGACTTAACGGCATCAGTTTTTATTCATGGCATATCGTTTGTAGAATTTTCCAGAGTAAAGCGATCAACTACGTTAAAAGTACTCTGTACTCTTCCCAAATGAAATTCATCGACATACCCGCAACATAGTATGAAGAAAGTATTAAGTTAAGATCCGATTTCACCATGGTGATATTGGGTCTAAGTTCAAAAACGTATAACTAATGATAGGTAAACGGAAAAGTACAAACTGTAACGTAAAAACCATAAAATAATATATTTTTGGAAATAAAGTGTTCAACTAAGGGCGTTCGCATGTTTCTTTTTTTTTTTTTTTTTACTTAAATGAAGTTAAAGTTCATATTTTAGTAAATGATGATAATACTGTTGAAACATGTATATGAAGCTATTCTTTATATATCTCGTATCCTCGTATCTCGGAAACAGCTCTAATAATCGGCATGAAAATTTATATTTAGTAAACACTTTAATTTTCCAAATTTATCTAAATAAGTATCTTCTTCGAAAAAAAAAAGAAACAATTTTTGAAGAAAAAAATACCGCCGAGCAAAGTTCGGTCACCCAGATACTATCAATTATAAAGGCAAAAAATGAATGAAATCTGTAAACGTTGCCAGCGCAGTGCTAATTCAGGGTAAACAACGTGTCCAACACTACCTCGCCTCCTCTTAGAGTTTGCATGCCACGGACAGCTCTTAATTTTTAATCCAGCATTTACCAACATCGTCTCTTTTAAGAAACACCTTTGACAATGTTAGTCACAGACAATCTATCTAATGTACGTATACGAGTATTTCTTCAAAATATTTTTTATTCAATACGGTATTAAATACCTATAAAATATAAATAGCGGTAATAAATACGTTAGAAATAAACTTATATATATGTAGTTTAAAGAGCTGGTTTATGTGTATTTTTGTATGCTCGTTATGAAAAGCCACGCCAATGGACAGATTGAAATTAAATTTAGTATAAAATTTCTTCACCCCCAGAGAAAGACAACACCTATGAAATCCCATTCCAAAATCCAAACTAATGTTTTTTTATTTATTTAATTTCACGATTTGTTTCGACAGTGAAAATAAGAAAAATCATCTCTGTTTCTGAAATTTTATATCATTCTAAAGTAGATAAAAAACTACGTCAGACATAATTGTACAAAAACTCTAGAATAAATAAGAACTCGAATTATTGCTTAGAAACTTATTTCTTATAACGGAGGATTAAGCAAAGTCTTTAGTTTAATGGTGATTTTGGAGAGGACGAATTCCAATAATTCATTATCTTAAAAATAAATCCGTTAGTTTTAACTTAAACTTAGCTGTCAATTTATTGCGACCAGGTTTCATGCTGTTTAACGTGTATGAGGGTATTATGCTTTCTCAATATTGTTATTGTGGAAAGCAACGTCAAGTAAGTTTACTAGTTAAAGAAATATATATACCACACTGTTTACCCCAAAAGTTAAGAACAGTTTCATTTTTTACTTCAAAGAAAATTATAATGCAATCAAAATTCCTGAATTGTTGCAGAAAATTTAACGATGTGTCACGGAACCTTGGTTGGGAAACGAAGATTCCGGGATACGTTCACCGTTTATTTAATTCATATAAAATAGTTGCTCTCTGTCGACGTGGACTTGGTGATATTTGAATGCGGCGTTCACTCTTGATCTACAATTGAGACTACAATTTTTGTTCACTTCAGTAACAGGTAGTTCGAATCGAATCCCTGGCTGAAGCATGGAAGTTATTGATTAGTATAGCAATAGCACTTCCTCCGATAATTTACAGCTGTTGATCTCCCAGGGATTCATAGGAACATTTCTTGGCCGGCATGTTACCATAAACATAAGTAATACAAAATGGTTAGTCTCTTGGGTTGCAGCCAAAGTACCAAAGTTCCATGCATTCAATGAGAATTGGTGACTAGGAACAAAAAATGCGTATAATATTAACAACTTTTGTTCATTGCCAGATTCAACAACAGTAAATAATATAATTGAACTTCTACACTAGAACCCCGATCCTACATTTTCTATAGGACTCGTTGTAAAAAGCGTACGAAACGGGAAAACGTATAATAGGGGTCTAAAGCTCATTCTTAAAAATAACACGTACCATATAAACTATTGGAAAAACTGTGTAATTTTTACTTGTTTCCTGCTTTTATGCATAATTTCAAGTATAGCACGTTCAATACTAAGCAGCGAGCATAAAATGACGTAGGATGCGGGATAACGTACGAAACGGACAACGTAAATTCGAGGTTCCACTGTAACATGCTTCTAACACTGAAACTTATCAGATTTTGAAAGTGCTCTAATAATTGTCAAAAAAAGTCATTTTCTTTTTCCGGTATGCTCGTGTTAAATTTTTATTCTGTAAATTTCGCATTTAGCCAATATTTGAACCAACTTTTTTCATGAATAGATCTAGAATCTAGATATAATTATGAATACTACGATATGTTATAATAAGTGTGTCTATTATGCAATTCATCTATAGAATATCAAACTCTCTAAAAGTTTACATATCGCCCTGGTATTTTCTTCAGAAATATGTTCTTTGAATTATTTACTAAATCAAAGCTATAAAATCTTCCCAGACAAACATTCATACCTTTTCCAAAAATTTATTAGCGAACAGATAGCCATTTCCTTGATAGCAAGCGTCGTAAAAGACGCAGGAATATGGTGGCAGCTACGAAGATTGAAGTTTCACGAGTCAATAAAAGGTTCCGGAAGGATTAATAAAACTTTATGCGAATCGGAACGAACGATTATACAAAGGTTTGATTATGTGTAGCGTAAAAAGAAAATGTCGAATTACAATTGTGATTAAATTTGTTTCAAATAATACTACAAGAAATTGCCTTTGATCGTATTGCTTTATCGTCGTTTTTGCAATAATTAGTTTTTCAAACTAAGTTATAAGGGATATTAGAATAACTTTGTTTAAACAATGATTGGAAGATGTATTAAAAGAACACATTGCTCAAAAAGACAGATTAGAATTTCTTTCAAAAAGGATCCTTTATTATGTCCACTATTATAAAAGTCAATGTCCTTCTGTCTGCAAATCTGTGACGTTTCATTGTGCGGACGGGCGAGCATACATAAATGGCACGCTTTTTTTTTTTTTCTTTTTTAATACATCTCACCCATTCTCTCCTTTCTCACAAGATGTCACAATTCAACATACTCCCTATCTCCACCGCCCTTGTCACATGTCACACTATATCACATAAGCATATACACTATACAGTCCGTAGTCAAATTAATAGGCGCGCTACATAGTTTTCGGAATTTCATACTTGACGTGATGCAAAACCCATTTTTTACTTATTTGGTCATGATCTAATGTACAATGTTCCTATTTTCCAGTAAAAATTCCTTCGTTCTAGCATTTAGGCAACTGTCAACAAATTGACAAAGGAGGGAAATGTTTTGAATGATCCTGCATTCTGAAAAGCTGGGAATATGTTATAAATTTCAGAAAATAGTTTAACCCTTTGCACTCGAGGCCTTTTTCGCTTGGGCAAACCAGGACCTCGAGACGATTTCGGCCAAATTCGGCAAACACTTTACAAGTACTTTAAAAACATTTATAAACAAACAAACGAATACAAATAATAAAATTTCACCAGTTTATTCATCTATATGTCGAAAAAAAAACAAACTTTGATAAATATTACACTCTGTAATTAGTTAATAGGCGCCGCTCGAATTGGCACTTCAAATCGGCGCCGCTCGAGTGCAAATGGTTAATTTCCAATTCACAATTTCTTTGCAGAACAATTCCTTGCCAAAAACATAAAGAGTGTTTGCTCTCGAAAAATTCAATTTTTATTACAAGTCACAGCATAAATGCACTGAATGATTGCAACACTTGCGACTGATTTGTGCAAGACATTTAGGTTTGATTTATCAATTGATATTCTGATATTACAAAAATTTAAATACTAATTAAATATTTTGTTTCCAAATTACAAAAAATAATTATACTAAATTTGACTATCAGCTGGCTAAAAAAATCAAAGTTGCAGACTTATGTCTTTTCAAACTTTTTGGATTTCCATTTGTATGAAATTCGAGTATCTTTATCAGTTGCAATTAAAAATGCAATTCCATAATTTACTATTAGTGTAAAATTTTACAAATATCACATTTATATATTTAAGCGCAAATGTTTAGTTTTCAAAGTATACGATATAAGTGCTATGATAGAAAGCGTAGCCAGCCTTTTTACGTAACCAGATAAAAAAAATAATTAAGAAATAAGGAATTAAAAAATTGAGTATTTTGATAAGAGTCAAACATCACAAGTACGTAAGTGATCCACTAGGTTTGTAAGTGGTCGCTCAGACGTAGATTACGAGGTTTCACTTGAAAGGCTCTGTATATATATATATATATACACCACTCTCAGAAACGCATGCTCACATCTCACGAAACTTCCGTCGTATTTGACGAAATGGTCACGTTAACATTTAAAGTCACGTGATCGCGCGAAGAAAGAATCGTTGTAAATGACGAAATTTTGTTGACGATTGCAGAATCGTCAAATGTGAGAGTTCTATTCCTGAGAGTGGGGAGGAGAGTTAGAGGCGACATTATTCAGTTATTTAAATTCCTTAAAATGGAAAATGTTGATGGGCTATATTTATGCACAAAAGGTAGAACCAGACAGTTTTGAGTTTTCAAATCTTAGGCTAATCTTGAAATGAGTCAAATTGACTACTTCGATAGGGTTTTAGGCAATTGGAATAGTTTACCGAAAGCGCGACTGTTACTTGCAGTTTGGTAAAAAGTTTTTAGAGGGCTATTGATGCTTATTGGGGATTGGAAAATTGACTAGGACTAGCCTAGCCGGGCGCAAAGCCTATTTCTGGTTGTCACACTCTCAAAAACACATGCTCAACTATTTCTGAGAGTGCACTTTTGTGTTTGTACACTTTTGTTTTATATTTGTAGAGAATACAAAATAGCTATGCATAAATATTAATTCTGCTCGATTTTAGTTTGGTTTGTTCATTGCTGTTTTCATTTCATGCTTTGCAAATTTGATTTGTCGAGGATAGAGTCACACTAGAAGTAGCTTGTTCTGTTTTTGATCCTTAACTAGCTGCGTCGCCGGCGTTGCACGGGTTATCTTAAATTATGCTCATTCCCTGCCAGAGGACTTGATTCGAAAAATCCTGAGAGCAAAATAGCGGTGTCTATAAAATGCTAGATACGTTGATTAGAATTTGATTTGTTTAAAACGGCAACTGTATTGATTAGTTAAAACGGCAACTGCATTGTTGAAATGACAACAATACAGATAAAATAAAAAGGCGCTTTAAAATCTATTGCGTTTTAAATTAATATCTCCGCTAATTAAAGTGCCGCAGCGATAAAATTAGGCCAAATGGCTTCCTTGGAAAATTTCGAATTTTTTTATTATTAATTCTGTGTCGTTTGTGAAGAGATAGCACGACTTGGATAGTTACTTACGTTTGTTTACTCTTTAATTTTAGTACATAAGATGTTAACCGTGAAATAATGTATTATTGATCAAATATTTGTGTCAACGCACTAAAGAAGCTGTAGTTCAAGAACTTACTATTGTGTTGTGTTATACTGTGTATGTTGATATCGCACGAAAAAATTCTCTGATTATTTTGAAGCTATTATTTCAGTTTTTCTGAAAGATTTCATTTGCAACTTCTCTCACTTCTAACAACCACGAATTTTAAAAATGAATCGGCGCAGGAATTCTCATTTGTACAAACTACAATCACGCATTTTCCTCTGGTAATCCAAAAAATTATGATACTTTCAATCGAGCTGCCAAGCGTCCCTAAAATTTCGACGCTGGTAGAAACTACCATCTAAAAATAGTGATCATAGTATCCATCGAATTCCCCAGTGCGCAGCAATTCTCGATCAGTATGCGGCTCAAAACAGTCACAACGCCCCGCGGGATTATCTTCGGCCATTGATCGCGAAAGTTAATCGTCACAGTTACAGATACTGAATGAAGAAAAATGTTACTTTTGGCCTAGTTGCTGGGAGAAAAACTAACAAACAGGACTTACTCCCGCTTTCTCACTTTTCTTTTGGAATAGTCGGTGCTCTACCATAAAAACAATGATAGTACCGAAATATGTATGTGTGTGTTAAAGTATCGAAATTTCAGTGTTTTAGTCTGCTCATTTCCTATGGAATTATCTGGGCTGTCCCATAAAAACAGTAATAGTACCAAAATTTGTGTGTGTACTATACTAACGAATTTTAGTCTGTTTCCCCATTAAGACTACAAATAATAACACAAAAATCCGTTACATGTTCTGTGAAAAAAATGATCAGTCTTCAACTAAAGAAAAATTACCTGAGTGCATTTCAAAATAGATCAAAATAAAATGTAGAATTTCAGTTTCACTGTGATTAAATGAAAAAATAAACATCTGGTTTCTAGACAGTTTTTCAGACAGGAGCAGATAGCTCTTATAAAATACTTAAGTTTTTTTTGGTTTATCAACAGAAAAAAAACGCATTAGCAATTAGCAAAGCGAAAAGGGGAATAAACAAAAAACATTGTTTTAGCGTGTGAAAAAACGCTTTAATGATCAATTTACTTTTAATATCACTGCTTGATCGCAACAAACTCTTTCTAACAATGAGTTTAATATTTATTACCTAATAATTTACTCAACAAAGAAATGTCAAGGCAAGCCTTTCTAATTAAAAGAAAAATACTTATTTTTAACCGACTTCACAAAGGAAGGAGGTTATACATTCATGTTGTATGTATGTCGTTTTTTTTTTTTTTTGTTTGTTTGTCCACTCATAACTTCTCACTGGACGAACCGATTTTCATGATTTCTCTTTGTAATCAATCGAGAGTGGTTTCCCATAGGTCCCATACTTTCGTTTGAACATATTCGATAATTAGAAAAAACGTTTTTGGCGGAAATTTAGTTTTTTTTTTTTTTTTTGTCTTTTCGTTCATAACTTTTGACTAAATTAACCGATTTTGACGATTTTTCTTTAATCCAAAGAGGGTCGTCTAACTCAAATATCGCACATCAATTTGACTACATTTGTTTTTTAGAAAAAACGTTACGGGTGAAAAATAAGTATTTTTCATTTTAATTGGAAAGGCTTGGCTTGATTTTTCTTTGTTGGGAAATCTATTAATAAATATAAAAGTCATTGTTAAAAAAGTGTTTGTTGCCATTGGGCTATAGTATTAAAAGCAATTACAGCAAGAGCTTGACTGAAGGCTTCTCTAAGGCAAAAATTAATCCAATCAGTTTGTTTTGCTAAAATTGACTCCAAAACGGAATTTATCATACAAATGATTAGTTTATAGGGCCATTCATTCAAAGAAGGTTTGCCCTTTGACTTGGTTTTTTTAAAATAGAGTATTTACATCAAAATGTATTTGCACTAAAAAGAATAAAATAAAACAATTTTTATTAAAAAAAATAGAACCGACTTCAAATTATAAATTGCGCTGAAAAGTGAAAAATAAATTAATTATTTAAACAACTTCGATGTGACTTTTAAACATAGTTTTAGAAGTCGGTGCAAAATTATGAGTAAGTACCATTACACCATTTGTTACTTCATACTGGAACAGTTGTTAATTTTGAAAAATATATATATTTATGATTGATTTTATGATTACAAAAGATTTTACCTATCCTAATTTTGCAGCGACTTCTAAAACTATGTTTGAAAGTCACATTGATGTTGTTTAAGTAATTAATTTATTCATCATATTATTCTTTCTGAAGAACAGTTGTAGTCAAATCGATGTACGATATCTAAATTAGGAAAACCTCTATCGATTAACAAAAATATTTGAAACCGGTTCATTTAATCAAAAGTTATTTATGAAAAACAAAAAAAATAATTACATTATATGCCCATAACTTTTTTCTAATTATCAAATATGGTAAAACGAAAGTATGGGGCCTATGGCAAACCACCCACAATCGATTAAAAAGAATCATGGAAATGGGTTCATCCGATGAGAAGTTACGGGTGGACAAGCAAACAAAAAAAAACTACATACGTACGGTATGAAAGTATAACATCCTCCCTTGTGAATTCGTTTAAAAATAGCTCTACGTGAAAAAAGAAATAGATATTTTTTTTAGGGGGTGAGGGAATAGAGCCGATTTAAATTATAAATTGCACAAAAAAGTAAGAAATAAATTCATTCATCAATATTTCTTCTCAACCTAATTTTTGAAGTCGGTGCAGAATGACAGTTTCATTACCATGTGTTACTTTATATTGCAAACTTTGGGGCATTTATGTTTGTAATTGGTCATGAAATCTATCATAATTTTGCTGACTTCAAAAATTAGGTTTAAAAGTCGTATCGATTTTGTTTAAAGAATGAATTAATTTTTTACTTTGGCGAATTTCTAATTTGAAGTCGGTTCTTTTTTTTTTTCAAAAATTACTTTATTTTATTATTTTTATATGAATGCTCTATGGAAAAAAAAGCAGATCATAGAGCACACTTTCTTTGTGTGACACCGACACCAAAAACTAATCATCTGTATGATAAATTCCATTTGAAGTTGATTTTAAAAGATGACTAAAGCAAACAAACTAATTTTAATTTTCCTTTCGAGAAGTCTTCACTCTTATCATAATTAACTCTTATAATGATTGGTTATAATATTACTGCTTAATGGCAACAAACTATTTTCAAACAATGAGGTTTATATTTAATATTAATAATTTTCTCAACAAAAAATATCAATTCAAGCCTTTCTAATTAAAAAAAACAACTTATTTTTCACCCATAACCTTTTTTTCTGAAGAACAAATGCAGTCAAATCGATGTGCGATACTTCAGTTAGACGACCCTCTACAGGTTAAAGAAAAAATCATCGAAATCGGTTCATTTAGTCAAAAGTTATGTACAAAAAAACAAAAAAATAGCACTTCATTTCTGTCCATAACTGTTTTTCTAATCATCGAAAATTTGCGAGACCTGTGGGATACCACTCTCGTTCGATTAAAAAAAGAATCATCAAAATCGGTTCATCCAGTGAAAAGTATCGATGAGCAAACAAAAAAAAAAAAAAATACATGTGGTCCTCCATTGTGGGAAGTCGGATAAAAAAAAAAAACCTTGACATAATTAAGCATGATTTGTGTGTGTAACACAAGTATGCTACAGATTAACAAAACCAACATATTTATTACAATTTTTACGAACAAATCTCAAATCATCGACTGAATATAATAACTCACCTTGCAATTGTAATTTTATAATTAATTTTGAGAAGAAAGCTTACGGAAAAAAAGAAATCCCATAAAAAAGAGAGTTGTATTTTGAAATATTCTAATTAGGCTTAAGAAGTCTGTCGACATAAAATCAATGCCATTCTTCTTAAAGAATGCTCAAGAAGCAAAATTTATGCGAACGCCTGAAGCACAAGTTCCTTTAGAACTTTCATTAACTACCATGTTAAGGGAAATAACTCTAAAATCTCACAAAAGGCTTTCATTAGGAAAGTGAAGTGCTATCTTCAACGCGATCTCACGTCCATATCTTCTATGCATCTGCAAGCGTTGCTTAGCAACAGACTAATAAAATTCTTTTTATAGTCTCGTATATTTTTAAATACTTGTGGAGAAATTTAAGTTTCAGAGTTTTGATTACAGTTGTGAAATTTCGAGTACTATATACCTGAAGCTTATGCTTGCTTTTCTAAGGAAAACTTTGCAGTTCTATCTTACTTAATGAAAATCACTCTTAAATTGGAAAGCATCTGGATAAACAGCAGATTGTTTTCGCAGCAAGAAAAAACCACTATAGTGGTTAATACGAAACTACGCAATTGAAGTGAGGTTTGATAAATTTAATGTGAAATATAAATAACTAAATTCCTTTAAAGTATTTTAACAAGCAGTTCCGTCTAGAACTATAGGAGCTTACTTTCCCATATACGCTAACATCAATTTTATAATCTAGATATATCTCTCTTTTTCACTCAGGTTTAATTCTCAGTTAATTCTAATATACCTTTTTCAACGGTTACGAATAGTAATAAATCTTCATTCACTCATTTATTTATTCGTTCATTCATTTATTTATTTATTCTTTCACTCAATTATTTATTCATTCATTCATTTATTTATTTATTTATTTATTCATTCACTCATTTATTTATTCGTTCATTCATTTATTTATCTATTCATTCACTCATTTATTCATTCGTCCTTTTACTCATTCATTTTTTCATTTATTCACTCAGAAATGTTCTTAACTATCCAGATCAAAAAGTTTCATGGGAAAGTAGGTTCGTTTAGTTCTGCGTGAACATCGTGTCTCTACATATTCTACGTTTTAAGCGACTTCAAACAAAGTTTGTTCCAAGTCGTTTGTTAGATCAGGGTTTATATAAGATTCAAATTTTCCCGTAGGGGCTAATGTTAAATTTTTGTAAACTGTTCAAAATTGAACAAACATTGTTCAACTCAAAAAATATTTCACGTCGAGAGCTCCTTCCAATAAACTTTTTCAAAGGAACATGGATCTTATGTCCAAGGTTTGTATAATTTTCTTCGTATTTCTTCATAGGCCTAATGATAAGTTTTTATTTATTTATTTATTTATTTATTTTTCAAAAATAAACTATATAAATCAGATGTCCTCGCCGAGATCTTTCGAATGCAAAAAAAATCTTTCGAATCAAAGTTTCTTAAAAAGCTATTAGGGGGGACCGACAGAAGCAAATTTTCCCCATTTTAAAGCCCTTCTTTCAAATTTTTTATTTGTCAATCTTTATTTAATTACTTCACTTATTTTTGACTTTTCTGTACTTTTAACGATATTTTACGATACATTAAGCTTTTTTTCCTAATTTTCTCTTTTTTTAGGCTGTTTTCCTGAAAAAATAGAGAAAAGAAAGAGAAAAAGAATGAAAGAAGGCTTAATGTATCGTAAAAATATCGTTAAAAATAAGAAAATGTCAAAAATGAGAGAGAGAGAGATAGCTAGATTATCAATTTGATATTGGTGTGTCCGGCAAAGTAGGCTCTTATAGTTCTAGGCGAAACTTCTTGTTTTTTATTTTAACGGAAAACTAGGCTAAAAGGTAATGAAGACATGATTTTTTTACAAAATCAAAAATCCAGTATTCTAAGAAATTTGAAAATATGTGCTTTTTTATTGAACTGCTATACAGGGTGATCATAAAGTCCTATCTCTTCTCTACTCTATCTCTTCTCTACTAATAATAAAGCAGCAAGTATGTTTGTGTGTTTGTGTGTGTGTGTCTGTGTCCGGCGTAGGGCCCAAACCGTTCGGCGGATTTTCATGAAATTTGGCACGAAATTGGTTTGGAACATGGGGGTGTGCACCTCGGAGAGTTTTTTCTGAAATTCGAATTTGTTCTTCTTTTTTTCCAATTTATAGCCGAAAGTTTCATAAAATAGTCATTTCCTATGGGAAGGAATTATCGCATCGCTTCGAGCTTGATACCGTTGAAAAGCGCGTAACAAACTACCCCGGAAGGAGTTTCGCTCTACGTGCAAAAATTCGAAGCCTCTAAATTACCTAGAAAAGAAGTTATAAGCATTTTTCTCTGCAGTTCGAAATTATTTTTTCACCGTAATTAACTTTAATTTTAATTGTTACCATGCCGACTGACTATTAAGCTTTTTTAGCCTACTTTCCCGTAAAAGTAAAACAAAATAACAATAAAGCATGAAAGAAGTCTTAATGTATCGTGAAAATATCGTTAGAAATCAAGAAAAGTCAAAAATAAGTTAAGTAATTAAATAAAGATTGAAAAATAAAAAATTTGAAAGTAGGGTTTTGAGATGGGGAAAAAGTGTGTCGGTCGGTCTGTCGGTCTGTCTGTCTGTCTGTCTGTCTGTCTGTCGGTCTGTCCCCCCCTAATAACTTTTGAACAAATTGTCCGATTGGAAAAATTCTTTTTGCATTTGAAAGAGCTCCGCGAGGACATCTCATTTCCATATTTTACTTTTTTATTTGAACATTTTTTTGTTCAATTTTGAACAGTTCAAAAAATTTTAACATTAGCGCCTATGGGTGAAAATGAAGCAAATTATGTAAACTCTGGGTACAAAATCTAAGTTCCCATGAACAAGCTCACTGGAAGAAGTTCTTGGCGTGAAATATTGATTTGAACAATTTTTGTTCATTTTTGAACAATTCAAAAAAATTTAACATACCGCCTACGGGGAAATTTCAATCCTATATAATTCCTGATCTAACGGACCGATTTGCTTGGAACAAACTTTATCGGAAAGCTCTTATGACGTAGAACATGTACAAATAGAAAGTTCATCCAGAACTAACGAGCTTATTTTTTTATGCAATTTTTTGATCGGGATTTTCAAGAATATTTTTGAATTAATGAATGATTAAGTGAATAAGCAAAAGAATGAATCAATAAATGAGTGAATAAATACATGAATGACTTAATAAATGAATGATTGAAAGAATATGTATTGAAAAAGGTATATTTGAAGCAATTAAGAACTAAAGCTAAACGAGAAAGACAGAGAGAGAGATAGCTAGATTATAAACTTGAATTCGGTGTATACGGGAAAGTAGGCTCGTATAGTTCTAGACGGAACTTCTTGTTTCTTTTAACAAATTAAAATTTATTGCTTGCGGTTTTTAGCATTTTGAGGAGCAGCTGATTTTTAATTTATTTCTTTAAAACGAATTAAAATTTATTTCCTGTGGCTCACAGGCAATTGATAGCTTTATTTTGATTTCCTTATTCTGACATGTATTTTACGGAACCATTTCCCATACTGCACAGGGTTTTTTAAAAGAAATGTTATCCTTTATAGCGTTTTTTTGTTATTCCAGCTTATTATTACTATTTATACTTTCATTTATTTTTATTTTTTCGCCAGTGAATAAGCACATATGTTATTTTCCTATTTGAGCTCGGATGAAAGGTTTATTCCGCTTTCAAAGCTTGGCTTGCTGCTGTTTGTTTCTGCAAGCTACAAAATTTCGTCTTTCTGTTTTAAGCCGGGTCCAGGCGCTACGTTCTCCACAACCTTTTGTCTGCGCAGTTCAACATATTACAGATAAAACGTTGCGTGTAGATTGGAAAAGTGCGCAGCTTTGAGTCCGGTGCGAAGACTGTACAGTTGCAGCGTTAACTGAGATAGAAAACATAGATGTCTTTGAACTGTGCAGACAAATCGGCACATGTAGACGGTATCACCCTTTTCAGATTCATTTTGTTTCTCAGTTTCAATTCGTTAGGCGACAATGGCCGACTTTCGGCGCGATGTTCTCGGGAGTTTCTCACAGAATTTATTGCATTATGCGAACGTTTCCCATGCATTTAGCGTGTCAAATCCAAGGAGTACAGTGACAGGGATAAAAGGGGGAGGCTTATGAGAGTTTAGTGGAAAAATTCAAAGAAATTGATGCAAACAGAGAAACAGTTGTAAATAATTGATTCTTTGAGAAGTGTTTACCGTAAAGAATTGCAAAAGTTAATAAATCGATTCGATCTGGGGCTGGAGACGAAATCTGCAAGCCATCTCTCTGGTATTTTGATTTGTTACATCTCCTATGTTCATCCTTATGTTCAGGAGACACCAAGGCAGTCTAGGAATACCATGGATGAAAATAAAGAGACTGCAGTTGTCGAACCACCAGAACAGTCAACAAAAAACTATTTATTTTATGTAATTATTTAACCACTTTGAACTCCGGGTACTTCTGAGACGTTCCAGTCTTTTTTTTAACATGACACCATGCCAAAACTGACCAGAGTAGTACCTCCTTCATGACGATATCGCGCAAAACTGAGTGAAATATACAGATATCTCTGCACAATGTAGACGCATAAAAAACTGCAACGTTTTCCTTCAGTCTTAAGACTGCGCAGACAAAAGGTTGTACAAAACGTAGCGTCTGGACCCGGCTTTAATGTCAATAAATAATATATAAAAAATAATTATACTAAAAATTTATTGATTAAAACTATTCTAATTTATTATAATCGTCCTTTTTGGGTGGGTACTTGAACTAAACAAACAAAATGCGTTTTCTTTCAAATATTTTCTTTTTTGTTTCGTTTCTTCCTTTCCTATTCCCATTTTTATTGTGTGTGTTTTGTAGAAAAAAAGGATTAAATGTGTAGGATCTCTGGTTGATTGCCGTGGGCAGCTAATTTTAATTATGTGGAATGCAATACATTTTAATAGAGTAACATAATTTACACCTAAAAAATTTATCACTATATACACAATGGCAAACCGACTGATATTTTCATTTTTTAACACGGGCATAGCCGTGCGGGTACCGCTAGTACTGTCTATAAAATTTTATTGCAAAAGAACTAATACAATTACGTGTGTGCTTTTTTCGATGTATTGTAAAACGATTTACAAAAATTTTAAAGTCAATAACTTTCAGTGTGGGCTCCTTAGAGAACTTAAAGAATGTCAAAGCGGCATTCCAGCTCCCGCCGCATATCGTTCAGCATTTGATCTGTCACACTGAACGCAGCATCTGTAATCCTAAATTAGAGAGTTTCAGTATCTTAAACTGGTGTTGTAGTCACGCTATCAATCATGTACACTCAAGTAAATAAAATATGTTTTAAAAAAATAGAACCGACTTCAAATTATAAATTGCGCTAAAATGTGAAGAATAAATTGATTCTTTAAACAACATTGATGTGACTATTAAACATAATTTTCAAAATCTGTGAAATATTAGGATAGATAAAATCCCTTGTAACCAAGAATAAATGGCCCAGAATTAGCAACAGTTCTAGTATGAAGTAGCACATGGTGTAATGGTACTTAGAATCATCTCATAATTTTGCACCGACTTCTAAAATGATGTTTAAAAGTCACATCAAAGTTGTTTAAAGAATTAATTTATTTTTCACTTTTTAGCGCAATTTATAATTTGAAGTCGGTTCTATTTTTTAAAAAAAATATTTTATTTTATTCTTTTTAGTGTAAATATATTTTTTATATAAATACTCTATATTTAAAAATATCCATAACAAAGAGAAAACATTCTTTGAATGTATGGCACTAAAAACTAATTATTGGTATGATAAATTCCGTTTTGAAGTCAATTTTAGCAAACAAACTGATTGCATTTAATTTTTGCCTGAGAGAAGCTTTCAGTCACTCTTGCAATAATTGCTTTTAATGTTACAGCTGAATAGCCAAAAAAGCTTCTCAACAAAGACTTTTATACTCATTAATAGTTTTCCCAACAAAAAAAATCAAGCCAAGCCTTTCCAATTAAAATAAAAAATACTTATTTTTCATTCGTAACGTTTTTTCTAAAACATAAATGTAGTCCAATTGATGTACGATATTTGAGTTAGACGACCCTCTACCGATTAAAGAAAAATCATCAAAATCTATTCATTTAGTCAAAAGTTATACAAATACAAAAGTGACGACCAGCAACGGGCGCAGGGCCCAGCTAGGCTGGTCCTAGTTAGTTTAGCAGTCCCCAATGAACATCAAGAGATTTCTTAACGGTTTTACCCCGCTGCAATTAACAGTCGCTTCTGGTAAACTATTCCAATTGCCTATAACCCTATTGAAGTAGTAATTTTTCCTAATTTCAAGATTAGCCTGAGATTTGAAAAGCTTAAAACAATGACCTCTGGTTCTACTATCAGCACATAGCTGCAGTCCATACACATTTCCTATTTTAATGAATTTAAACAACTGAATCATGTCCCCTCTAACTCTCCTTTGCTCAAGACTATACATTGAGCCTTTTAAGCCTAACCTCATAATCTAAGTCTGAAAGACCACTTACCTATCTTGTAGCCCTCCTTTGAATCCTTTCGAATAAGGTAATATCCTTTTTTAGGTACGGAGGCCAAAACTGAACAGCATACTCCAAATGAGGTCTTACCAAACTTCTGTATAATGGCAATACAACTTCCCTAGACCTGTTCGAAATAGCCTTATTGATAAACCCAAGCATCCTGTTAGCTTTGTTACTTACTATGCTACACTGCTGACTTTTCTCCACCGGACCCCTACCTGTTAGCCGAGTCCTTATTATTGCTTACGCACGGGGAGAGGTAGTGGGTTCTACGGATTTTACATGCACATATCCCCAAGTATACATGGTGGTCTTCAGTGGGTATCGAACGCGCGACCTTCCAGGTGGAAATCCGACGTGCTAACCACTAGGCTACCACGGCCCTCTACATTGCTGACTGGACTTGAAGTCGTGACTAATCAATACTCCTAGATCAAAAACTGCTTCTGCTTCCCTAATGACAGAACCTTGTAAACAATAGGTTGCATGTTTATTCCCATGACCAAAATGAAGCACTTGACATTTCCCAATATTAAAAGGCATACTCCACTTAATTGCCCACCTAGAAATTTGATTTAAATCCTCTTGAAACTGATTGACTTGTTCCTCCGTGTCCACAATTCCCATGATTTTGACATCATCAGCAAAAATATTGATGTTCGCAGAAATACTCTGAGTAATATCATTAATAAAAATAATAACTAATATTGGCCCTAAAACTGAACCTTGTGGAACCCCACTCAAAACATCAATCCACTGAGAATAATTGCCCTTCACTACTACTCTCTGTTTCCTCCCAGTCAGCCAATTTTTAACCCAAATAAAAGGGTTTTCCACCAATACCAATATAAGCAAGTTTGCTAAGAAGAGCTTCATGCGGTACTTTATCAAACGCTTTCTGAAAGTCAATGTAAACAACATCTACGCACTTTTTACTATCTAATGCCATGGTAACCTTGTCATAGAAATGCAACAAATTAGTTGTACAGGACCTACCCTTCCTAAAACCATACTGAAAATCAGCCAGCACTCCATTTGCCTCCAGGAAATTCACTATTTTGATTTTTATCAGAGTTTCAAGAATTTTACAAAGAACGGAAGTAAGACTCACAGGCCTATAATTTTCTGCCTTAGTTTTAGACCCTTTCTTGAAGAGCGGCGTTATGTTTGCCAGCTTCCAATCCACTGGCACAGTCCCCGAGTTATATGAAGATATGAAAATAGTCCAGACAACATCCACTAATTCCTCTGCACAGTCTACTAAAATTTTTGGATAAACATTATCAGGTCCTGGAGCCTTATTTGCTCTAATTTTTTTCAAATGAAACAACACATCATCCCTAGAAAATACAAAATCCTCAAGTTGTGTATTAGCTTGCGTCTCGCTTATGTCAACTGTTGAGATACAGTTTCTGTTAAATACACTGGAAAAAAAATTATTTAGAATATCAGCAATATCTCCCTCATTTTGAATCAAGTTCCCGTTCTCATCCACTAGTGGGCCTACCTGAGTATTACGAGCTTTCCCTGAATTAGCATAAGCAAAAAATTTCTTAGGATTCCTTTCGATGTTATCTGCAAGCTTTTGCTCCAATTCCTTTTTCTTACTCCGTACCAAATACTTGAAAGTACGTCTAGCTTCACAATGCAAAATCCTGTCAGCATGGCACCCAGTCTCTTTAAGTCGTCGAAAAGTGGCTTGCTTATAATTGAGAGCTTCTTTCACCTCCCTAGAGAACCACATGGGCCAAATTTTCGTGAAATCCCCTTTCTTTCTAAAAGGAACATAATCCATCACTGTTTTCTCCAATTTCCCCTTAAACTCTTTCCACTGAAGATCAGCTTCACTATTCTCGAACCCAGAAGAAAAAACCTCTTTCAAACCCTGCCTAAGTGCAACATAATCAACATTCCTGAAGTTAGATACAAATCTGAAATGCTCACCTTTGTGAGCATCGAAGCTGGTCCAAAACCTAATACTATTGTGATCACTATCTCCAATATGTTCCCCTATACTCAACCCCTGAACAGAACTTCCGATACCACAAAAAACTAGATCCAAAACAGCACCATGCCTAGTCCCCTGAGTAACAACTTGATCCAAAAAACAGTCCCCAATCACTTTCAGAAAATCTTCTTCCCTAGCATTGCTAGTGTAAAAACTATTCCAGTCTATGCCCGGGAAATTGAAATCCCCCATCATGATGACCGAGCCCTTACCATGTCCCTAAATACACTATACATCTCCTCGTCTTGATCCTGACTAACATTAGGCGGCCTGTAAACATTCCCCAAATGTAATTTCTTCCCCTTATTGCTCAGCAACTCCACCCAGACCATATCAATATCCTTAGGCTTATTATTAATGACCAATTCATTGCAAATAAAAGTGTCCTTAATATAGATTAAAACCCCTCCACCTTTCTTACCCAGCCTGTCTTGCCTAAACAAATTGTATCCAGCAATGCTCACTAAATCCTTATCATCATCAGTATCCCATGTTTCCGTAATTCCAATAATATCCAACTCCTCACCTGCGATAACACTATTTAACTCGTCCATCTTATTCCTGATACTGCGAGCATTAGTATGTAGAAACCTGAGCATGCCCATTTTGCTTGTCTTAAACATTTTATGATGCCTGAAATCTCTACTATTAATGTTACTATAGCTTAATATTTTACCCCTCATTTTTAAAACCTCCAGAACAGAAGTCAACACCATGACATTCTCCAATCCCCCCATCCAAATTTAGTTTTTTGATTCTAAAGCTTCTAAAATCATATCGCTAACCTTAACTACACCCCTAGAACTAAGATGCAGACCATCCCTCGCAACCCAATCACGCTGACAAGAACTCCAAACATCAATGAACCTGATTGAATGCTTTATGCAAAGTTTCTTAAGAATCAGGTTCATGCTTCTAGCCCGCTGATTTAACCAGCCTCCCTATGCACCCCATACCTGGGAAGCAAACCAGCTACCTGGATATCTGTCGAAAAGTTAGTTGCTTTATCCAACAGGTTCTCCCAATCCTTAACAAACTCCTCGTTTGTGCTGTTACCGACGTCGTGAGTCCCCACCCACAGAGTAACTGAATCTCCCTTCTTAAACATTCCCTTTTTCTCCACAACCTTATTAACATCCTTCCCCCGAGCCCCTGGTAAACAGCACCTAACCACCTTGCGCCTAGTTCTCCCGACCACATTACCTATCCCGCGTACCATAGAATCCCCTAAAATGACACCCTCTGGTTTTAGGTCTACAGTTCTACCTTTCCCCATACTAGATCGTTCTCCTGCAACCTCACTCTTCCCAACAAGCCCATCACAAGAAGTTCCCACCTCTTTTATAGAATTTTCACCCAAGTTATTTCTAACTAATTGGGCTTCCAATGCTACCACCTTGACACGTAACTCTAATAATTCAGCACATTTTGTGCAAATATATTCCTGCTCTGTAGCTGTATTAGTGTTTCCCTCCAACTTACTAAACACCTATCACAGCAAATCCACCAACTCCCATTACCATTTTTAATTTCCTTCATTAACTTCCATAGCTAAATAAATCTAATGCAAACAATCAAAAAAGCAAAATAATACACAAATCAGCAAATTTAAGCCACTACTCTGATTAAGAACACAAATTACATAGAAAAATGCAAATAACTTGAATTTAAACACAAATTACTACAGTAAACAACAAAACCAGGCTGTTCCCCAAGACTTACAAAATGTACACAATCACCACATGGTTAGGCTTAATTGATAAAATTGAATTACACCCCAAAAAAGCAAATAGAATGAGTTTCAGTCTCACAAAATTAAAACATACTAATTACATAATAAATTGCAACAAATATGCAAGTAATTAAACAGAAAATATCCAAAAATACATAAAAGATACTTAATTTCAGTAGGAGCAGAAACACTGGCATGCAACACTTGGTTGACTATCTTTCTGTCCATAACTTTTTTCTAATTATACAACAGGGTCAAACGAAGGTACGGGACCTATGGGGAAACCACCCCCCGATCAATTAAAAAAAATCATGAAAATTGGTTCATCCGGTGAGAAGTTCTGAGTGGACAAACAAACAAAAAAAAAAAAAAATACATACAGTACGAATGTATAACCTCCCTTCCTTTGTGTTGTCGATTTAAAAAAGTCAGGTTAAATAACAGCAATAATATCGGATGAGCTTGTATGAGTTGTAGAAATGCATTCTCGGAGGCATCATCAGCACTCATGTGTTTAGGGAAGGGCGAAGAAAAATTAGACTACGATAACTTGGTTGTTGAAAAAATATATACGGGCAGTTTTGCTTTTAGGCAAATGCCTTTATCGAATGGATTAGTAAACCTGATAAAAAAATATTGATGTTTGGTATTAGATGAAAGGGAGGATTTATGGGAGGCATGGGGCATTGCCACCCAGTCATTTTTAACTACCCTTTTAAAAAAGGAAGATTGAAAGCAACCCCATTCCCCACGATCTCGTGGACCCCCTAGGGCAGAGGTCGGCAACCTGCGGTTCGCGAACCATGCGGCTCTTTGGATGTGAAGGTTTCGGTTCTTTAGTTCCATACAAAAGTATTATTTATTTTATCAAAAAAAGACATTTAAAAATAGTTCTGAATTCGTTTCTACTTGAATAACCATGCAAAGCCATCGCTCCCATTGTATTTGTTTGGTCAATTGTTTGTTATTGAAGTACAAGTTAGTGTTCTAAGTAAATGTTTAATTGTTTTAATTTTTTACTTAAATAATAAGTAATTATCTAATAATGCCATATATATATATTGTCTAATTTGTTGCGAAAAACACTACTTGTATATGAATAAATAGATATTTTTTCTAATGTATAAATAGATTAATTTTTTTTATCAAAAAATTTTATTTATGCAACTACTATTTATTGTTGGCAAGAAAATTTTTTGTGGCTCTTAAAAACTCTGAAATTTTGTAAATTGTAATTTTTGACTCTTCCGACTCAAAAGGTGGCCGACCCCTGTCCTACGGTCTGAGTCCTAAACACGGCCATACATTAGCGTTCATCTTTTTGGTATATTGTAGGCAGGCACACAAGCGCATCTGCGCATAAAACACTTGGCTGTCGTTAGAGCAATATGAAAAGCAGTTTCACTATCTAAATGTCAAGCTCTATTTTCAGTCAGGCTGAACGGAGACACCAAAGCAACTGCTTTATATTGCTATTTCAAAAGAAAAACACGGAACAAAATCGGTTCTCAATTACGTTTAGTGTAACTCATGCTGTGAGGTATCGTAGACTTTTTTCATTTAAGTACGGGGGCAATTCACCTTCCCTTATTATTCCGCCAACACATGAATGGCGGGCATTTTGGCTACATTCCAAAAATCCACGCCAAGCTTTTTTACCACTATTTCACGTCGACGCCTATTTATTAAAAAGGGAGAAATCTTTTTGCAATAGAAGTGAAAGGGAAAAAAATAGATTGGGAGTGGGGGAATTGATTGGTAGGTGACTCCATGCTAACAATAGGTCTGTTCGGAAGTGGAATTGAGCCAAGAATACCTAACGGCCATTTTTGACGTGAAGACAAAGAAAAACCATCCAGCCACTTGAATAGCTAAGACATGCTAGAATTATGAAGCAGCAAGACATGCGATTTATCTTTAAAAATGTGAAATTAATTAAATAATAATAGCACGGTATTATTCACTTTGCTTTCGGCGTTATTAATAGTTAAAAAACAAATTAGAGAAAATGTAAGTTTTTGAAACGCCTCAATAGTATGACTAAAATTTAAAATTATTTAAATCGTACTTTTAGAAACATTTTAGGGGTTGAGTTTTTCGCAACAAAGCGACACTAAAATTTTTGGTGTTGCTATTTTTGTTCTCTAGAAGCTACTTTCGTTTTTAGCAAGCACCACAAAGTTGGAAGTACGACTTATTTCAAACTCGGATCATGTACTCGGATGAAACCAGATAGCCCTATCACAAATACGCCATCTCCCCTTTTAGACATAAGACTGAAAGAGAGGAAAATTCTCCACCCTCCGGTCCTCATGGTCAACGGATTTTAACCCACTAATTCCCAACTTTCGCCTCAAGGCGGATGACGATAACAAAACTTGAGCATTTGAGGGTTAAGTCAAATTTAAATAATTTAAAGGAAAGGATTGAACAAAAATAACACTAAAAATTTCTGCCAAACTCTTAACCACAATGTAAGACAATGAAAGAAATGTTTAATTAAGCCTCTAATTCCCAACTCCTCCTCAGGGCGGACGACGATAACAAAACTTGGGCATTAGAGGGTTAAATGCACGTATCTCCAAGTGTTCATGGTCAGTCTTTCAGGGGGTCGGATATCGAAACCCAAACCTGATCCGAGGTTCCAACATTCTATCCACTAACAGCTCGCATTTCTCCTATATAATTTAATAAGCACAGTTATTGAAGTTTTTTCATTTTTGGATTTTAACAACCTTTACTTACTTCGCTGAATTTGTTTAATTGTTTTAAGCACTGAAGGGTGTGTTTGTGATTCGAAGAGAGGTTATAACTTTTTCGCTTCTGCCACTTTTAATGACAAAATAGTTATATGTGTATGATTGAGGCTCTCTGGTACAATTGCTTCCAGAAATGCCACCTTAATTATAAAAAAAATTACTTTTGAAAGTTGCACTGATTTCATATAATTTATGTGTATGTTCTAAAACGCAAAATTTACATCAATCAAATGTTTCTTAAACTAAACAATGTTTGTGTGCTTTTCCTTCGTTGGAAAATGAAATTGTGATTGGAAGAATATTTATTTATTTATTTTTATTTCTTTCATTACTCCATGCTTTGCTTTTAGAACAAATTTAATTTTTATTTTTCTCTTCCTTTTCAGGATTCTTCAAGACCCGCCTTGACAACAAGTCAAGTTCGAGGTGAGAAGCAGCTATGTGTATATTTCATTTTAAATATAGGCTTTATTTGTTGTCGTATCGGCAAGTCGAATATCCCAACGACGAAATATCCCAACAGCTTAAAATGCATCCTATTAGAAATTTAGCTACAAATAACGAAAAAATAGTTGAAAAGCAGCCTATACGACTACTTTACGTTTGCTAAAATTACATAATGACTACGATTTTTACATTTACTTTTTCTCATTTAATTCCGAAGAAATTCTTTCAGAAAAAGTTAAATAGCAGATATTTTTCAGAAAACAGAAAAAGAAAAAATAAGCGGGAAATACAACGCTAATGAAGCGCAAACAATTGTAGACACGTGTTTTGATACAAAACCCCTTTTTCAATGCAAAAGAAATGAGTTTCGATATGCAGTTCGAAACCGTGATCTGTGTAGTTTTTTGCTGAATTAAATGTTTTTACTTCCTTGTAGGGAAGTACAGGAAATATTGTAATCGCAAAAAAATTCGCACTCAAATTTCAACCTAATTTGCCTTTTTATCACAAATTAATCAGTTTGGACATTATTTTTTCACAAAGTTCGTATGTATTTACGTACGCACGTACGTATTGTCGACTGAAATATCGATTTTGACCATCCCGGAGTCCGCTTTGACAAGTTTTGTCTTGCCGTCTGTATGTCCGTATATGCATGTGTACGCATCTCGCCTAACTCAAAAACAGTTAGCATGTTTCAGCATTTGCAGAAGGTTGAAATTTCGTATATAGGACCTGTATATGGTCGAATTGTGCACATCCCCTCTGGGTTGCAATCGGATGTTCCAAAAGGGGTGTTTATGCCATATTGTGTTAATTGCATGCAAATTTCCAGTCGTTTTTCATATTAAGATATTTTCTCAAAGGCATTACTGAAACCAACTCCCTAGTTAAGAATATTGGCACCCATTTGGAGTCAATTTGGTGATTTCTCTCCAAATTTGACGCCAAAGTAGAGAAGTCAAATCCAGTATAAGTTTGGCGATTTATGCGATATTTGGAGATATTCCCTCAGAACTCCAACGTTAAAGCATTTGCAGCAATTAGAATCTTGTAAAATTGTCTTTCCTATATCGGTTCACAGCAAACTAGTGTATGTAAATGTTCAACATGTTCTTCTCCGAATCATAAGACACGCTTACGTTTTTTTGCTGTTTTTGCTTTTCTTGGGGGGGGGGGGGGGTCCGATACTGTTGTTTTAATTTCAGGTTTCTCACGCTAATAAATACATTAAATTCGTTCAAGTCTAAAAGTGTAATTCTCTATATTTACTATACTGTATTCATAAGGCTGTAGGGAAGTGAATGCTAAAAATTTACTTAAAAATTAATGAAACTAAGAAAAATGACTTTTAACGAGCGTATATAATGCACGCACCAATGCTTTTAGTTCTCTAAAAGGTATAGTATAATTAGTGTAATGCAAGGAAGTCACGTGGTGCACACATCATTCGTTTCTTTTTACAAAGATCTATGTCAAAATGCCTAAGAAAACGAAAATTATGTGAATTTTGTTGTTGTCTAAATTAAAAAAATTTCAAACCAAATTTTTCATTGCTATTCGTGAATGAACTCATTAAAAGAATATATTAATGTCTTATTGGTCTTGTTGGCGTTCTTAAACCGATAATATCTCAATAAATCCAAGTAAGAACTGTTTCTGCATTCACACGATAGAATTAGTCATTTAGATTCATTTCACGAACAAAAAAAAAAGAAGAAAAAGAAAGAAAGAAAATAAAAAGAACAGGTTGAACAGTCGAGATGAGCTGTGTTTGAAATAGGTCTTCCTCTTGGCCTGTTGCACATGGGCTTCCAATGCGAGATCCTTGCCACTCGGTTATCAAGTGATCTCTCAATCTTCCCAAGCCATGAAAATCTCTGTGTCTTGATGAATTTTACTATGCTTTTATGTTTGATAAGGGCCTCTAATTCTTCATTAGTTTTTATTCTCCAACAATTGTTTTTTAACTGTAATGAGCCATACATTTTTCTGAGTATATTTCGCTCAAAAATTAGTAAATTATTTATGTTCTTTTGTAATCAAGTTCAAGTCTTGCAGAGCCGTATGTCACCACGGAACGGATAAGCCCATGAAGCAATTGGTTGCAGAATCCTAAAAGGGAACCGATGCTATTTCTCGTATCAGTATTTATTGAAATAAAAATCGATCTTAAAAGCAATTAAACTACAAATTTACTTATTTATCAGTTAGTTGCGTGATATTTATACAATTATAAGTTATTAAAAATATATAAAAATTTTACTATACTTTGCTGGTTTAATATACTTCGTCATTTCAAACATTTTTTCATCGTTGATTCTGCTAGTGATTTATGATACGCTCCCTCGTTTCGAGAAACAAATTATAGAATAAACCTAAAAAAATAACAAATCAAAAAACTGAAAACCGAAATGTTCCAATCTTAAAAGTATAATGGTAAACGAAGTAATACCTAATTAAAAGGCAGCGTTGCAGTAGAATAGCATATTTGAAAGAGACTTAAGTATTCTGCGTCTTTGACATCAAACAATTATTAATTATCCCAGCAAAATGTACTTTGTTCAAGTATTCAATACCATTAATTTGTTTCGTAATTAGCCTCAACACATACACTTCTATTATTCAGTTATGTTAACTTTGCAATATCTACCATCTTTAAACAAAAATGTTTCCTTATGATATGAGACGACATTATTGCCATCTCTGTGATATCGAACTGAATGTTTACATTTGATTAAATAAAATTGAGAATTATAAAATAGTTTTAAGGTAGATGACAAAGATTGCATACTTTAATCACTCCAAAAGATATTATTAATTTGAGAAACACTTCATAACTCGGAAGCAAGTGAATTCTTTACAAGTAAAATTTACTTGAAAAAAAGCTTTTAAAACATCTGGAAGATTTGATTTATCCATTAAAGGGAAGATTGAAAGAAAACAGGGTAAAAATGGTTTTTTAAGTTACACGGTTTTATTTTGAAAAAAAACAAAACATTTCGTCGTGATTTGAGTATTTTTAAATTCAAAAATCGTTGCATTATTCAAGCATTCCTAACCAAGCTATCGTTGCCATTCGACAAATAATAATTCTGATAATTTCCTCAGAGCCCAAATTAATTTTTTTTCCTAATTAACGTTATAATAAATCATAAAATGAATGGAATATTGTATTGTCGTCGAAGATAAGCTTGTGTGCGAAGTTTGAAGATAATTTATGCAGTAATAGTGGTCGAAAACCGCGTAACAAACTTCTGTGACAAATCAAGTTAAATAAAACTGTGTAATAAAAGAGATCACTTTAAAATAAGGAAAAACTAGCGGATTCCCCGCAGAACATCTGCGGGCTATAAGTACAGCAATCACCCTTCGCTGAGAAATTAACCATTTTTTTTTTTTAATTTTAAAAATCACTTTGAAATTAGAAAAGCTTCATATAAACATGAGAAGATCGCTCGATATAAACAAACTATGGTGTTGCCACTCCAAAGAATCGGAAATTTAGAAATCGAGTTATCAATGGAAATACTTTTTAAGAAATAGAAATAAATGTGTAAAAGCGCGTAAGTTACGATAATAAATACAAATATTATGTTACTTTTCTATGCTAGTCAAGAAACACATTTTTAAATATCGTTTCACCATAGTTTATCTTTTGCATGATGTCAGTATCGTATCGTTCCGCAAAGTTTAATCGTAACTGGTTCACGTTAAGTGAAATATATATATGGTTTATCCATAAAACTATTTTTAAAAAATCAAATAAAAGAAAAGCATACCAATCGTTTCACTTGTCAAGATACGCCATTGGGTATTAACCATTAACGCGACTATTAACTATTTAAACGCGAACACGGCTGATGCAATCTTTGCTTCTGATTGGCTGCTGTTATTAGCCGTTACGGTTTCATTGGTTCCTGTTTATTTCTGTTAGATTTTTGTATGCATATAAAAATACGTTTAATACGATTTTTGCTCTCAATTACAAAGTACAACATACCTGTTGCTCTCAATTTACAGAGTGATCAATTTTTTATTCCCTGAATTTCGTTTTATCAAGACTTAGTAGGTTCCCGTTTTTAATTGTCTGTAGTTTTACCTCAGTAATCTTTCCAGGAAATTCTGATATATTTTCGGGCAAATCATTTTTACAGTGTATAAGAGAAATATTTATATTTTATGCAAAGAATTTGCTTCTGTACATTTCTATACAGGTTTATCTTTCAGGTAAGGCCAGAAGCTGAACCAAAGCTGGTCAGCTAGTTCCTTGAGAAATGATGAACGTGAGATAGCTTAGCTTACGATTAAGAATGGAAAAAACCCTACAAAAATGAGCAACGACAATGAGAACCTATATTTGCATTACCTAAGAAAATGAGTGCCGTTTAAGTTAAGGAATATATATTTCTAATTTAAATCAAACACTGCAATCGGTCAACTGAAAATGCGTTTGGTGAAGTTACTTCATCAATGCAAAAGTTATTTTCTTCGGAGTCCGTTTTAGTTTTCTTAGTTGTCTTAAATAAATGTTTTTCCCCTTTTAATTGATGTGCCTAATAATTTCAGAACTAAAGGCAGCGTTCTCCATGCTGGACAAAAACAAAGATGGTCGAGTGAACGAGATGGAAATTAAATGCATGTTGGATAAGTTGGGAATTGTCCTAGCAGACACCATGGTTGGAAAACTTATTGATCAAGCGAGCAAGCGTGGTTTGTGCTTTTCTATTTTTTCCCCTAGCTTTGAATTTAGTCAGATTCTTATGCTGCATAATTGATATGCTTGTCTCAGTTTTTATTTTATGTAGATGCAGCAGCAGTTCCCCAAAGTGCTGGCTGTGACGTGTTTGTTAACGGATACTATGTCAAAGAGACAAATTTTATTCATAAAAGCAAATATTAAAAAAATAATAATAATAACAAACCAGGTCTGGAACGGTCTCGAGTAAAATCATTCTTATCATTTAAATAACTTTAACTAAGTTAATGGAAACAAATTTTAAATAGAAAATAGTAACTAAACGACCATGAACTAATCTGATAAATGGCAATATTATTACATAATTGAATTTCAGAAAAACTGAAGAATTAATATTACAAAAATTAATGATAAATACATAACAATACTATTAACTAATTTAATTTCATAAAAATACGGAATTAATATTATAAAAAATGTAGGAAACAGAATAAAACCAAAAGTATTATAGAAATAGACATTTCTGTATTATTATCTTATTACTTAACTGCCTGAAAAAGTTAGACTAAGACTAAAATGACAAGCATTTTTTAAACTTCAAGGCAAATTAGGAAAAATGCATTATGAAATAAACGCATGCTTATTTTAACAATAAGAATTTAAATTAAATTCTACATAAATTATTAGCCGCTGAATAAAGGAAAATGTTCCGGTCTGATGTTTTTTAATGTACAAACCCAAATAAGTCGTCATAAAAAAAATCAAAAAACGTAAATTAAAATTAAACTGGATTGAAATCAGCACAAAAATAGTACACATGTAATGTAAACGAAATTGATAGACACTAATGCGGTTATTTCACAAACAATTTCAAATAAACGCATTTTAATGCTTTTGACAGCATAAAATAAACTAAAACGCTTATAAAAGGTTAGCCATAACGACAACAACAAAAGAATATCTAATATAATTTTGTAAGGAAAAATAAGATACGGGACATGCGTAAACGAATCGAATAAGAGGAAGTGGGAAATATTTTGTGTACGCGGATAAAATTTTTGGAGCATTCAAAGTAACAATAATAGCAACAGTAATATAAAATGAGTGTAATAAAATAATTTTTGGAAAAAAATAAAACCGACTTCAAATTATAAATTGCGCTAAAAAATGAAAAATAAATTAATTCTTTAAACAACATCGATGTGACTTTTAAACATAGTTTTAGAAGTCGGTGCAAAATTAGGATGGATAAAATGTTTTGTAATCATGAATCAATTACAAATATAAATGGCACAGAATTAGCAACAGTTCCAATATGAAGTAGCACAATGACCCCCCCCCCCCTCCCAAATCGGTCAAGCAGTCTACCAAGCCCCCTCCCCAAATTTCATTGGCGCAGTCCACGCCCCTGGCAGACACCCCTGGTCAGTACAACTGCTTCCGGCAAATTACTCCAAGTGCCTGTAATCAAACTTAAATAGAACTTTTCCTAATTTTAAGATTAGTATGGGCATGTCCGTACATACGAGGATCAGCTTAACCATATTGGTACTCCTATGAACTCAGAGAGAGGGAATGTACAGAGACAAAAGGTACCGTTATAATTAGCGAGTAACAAATCTTGCAATAGCGGTAGTTTAGATTTACTTTCCTTTTAATAGTAGTTTCTACTTGCATTATTATGTTTTTAAGGAAGTAAAATTGCTCATGCAAAAACGACAGTAACAAAATTTTAGCTTAGCAGATTTACCAATGTCATGCCTCAGATTAGTTTAAAATACTTATTTATAGTCTTAATAGCTTAATACTGTAATATTTTATGCGGAAGAGCACTGAGAACCTCCATCTCCTGGGAGTAGAGTAATCAGAGTCCATTGACCCCCAACCTACAGTAAAGTATCCCAAACTCTGTGCACACCGAAAAGATGTGTGCCGCCTAAAGCCTGGGGTCTGAATAGTTTTAACAGTAGTTGGAAAACTTTAAGACGTTAAAAAGTCAATTTCACCATAAGAGAAGACAGAAAAATTTCGTAAAAACCATACTTATGCTTTTCTGTTCTTTTTCCTTTATTTTTCTTTCCTGTAGGCGATAAGTTGCTGAGCGAAGACGAGTTTCTAGCGTGGATGGCTCGTCAAAGTGTGCAAGAAGACGTAATGGCTGATCTAATGGCAGCTTTTAGGGTGTTCGACAAGGATCGGAATGGATATATAACAAGAGTAAGTAACTATGCTATGAAGAGGGCATTATAAAATGCTACATATGCGAGTATACTGCTAGATCTACTTCTGGGGAAAAAATAACTCGCCAATTTAAAAAATATTTAAATGTTCAAACGTTTAAAAGGATAACGCACAATTTCTATACGACAGGCTTCATTCTTAATTTTAACTCTGCCACAAAGGGAGAAAAGCTTCTAATTAAACTCATGAATACGCTTCACGTATATATAGACGAAATTATTTGCGACTGATAACTCTCATAATGGTTGCCATCACTGTTTAGAAAAAACTCAAATCGGGGCAAATGTTTGAACAACATTTGGCCCGGGACTTGAAGGCAAATTACAGTTGTAATAACCAAAAGTGCGAAGACAAAGGAAAAGTTCAGAAAGAAACGAGACGAGATAGTCATTCGCCAAGAATAGGGCGAAGTATAGCGTGACAGGATAACAAATACCGGCGACAAATTACTATTTGTTATACTTAGAGAAATAGTTGTCTTCGAAAAACAGTATAGTTGGACAAATATTTAAAAATAATACTAATATAAAGCAATACTTCAACAATTGACGGTTAAAATAAATTATTTATAGAAAAAATACATTTGTGAATATAACAGAAATTAATTCTTTCATGCGGCAAGTAGGATAGCCTACTAGGGATCGTTCATAAACGATGTCGCACTTTTTTTCAATATATTTGACTCCCCTCTCCCCTTTGTCACAAAATGTCGCACTTCATCATACTCTTGTCACATTTCACGCTACATTACATAAGCATACATACTTTCATTTGCACATTTGTATAAAATGAGGTTAAGGTTTACAACACAAAATATAATTAGTATAGATCAGTAAAATATATTGTTCTAATTCTGAAAAAATGAACCATGTAATTTTGTCTTAAAAATATAAATACCTAAGAAAATTTCCTTTTAAATTTTTAACAAGAAGTAAATTTAAACCTTAATCAGGACCGGTGTTTACGATAGAAAATGATCAATGAAACTTTAAAATCTAATTATGAAAATCTGAAAAAAAATTTTAATAAATTTAATTTGCTGATGTTAAATATTTGTATAGAAGCCAAAATGTGTAGTGTCACACCTCTTGTTACCCCCTCCCCTCCCCTCCCCCATCACAAACTGTCTCAATCTCTCGAAACGCCCTCTCCCCTCTAAGCGTGACATCATTTATGAATGACCCCCTAAGCGAAAGTATATGAACAAGGAAGTGAAAAAATATATAATCATGGAGCACTTAAATGCACGAAAATGGGATGAGTCATTACACCATCTAGTTATAAAAATGCATTTTTGTATTCTTCAGATGCTTTTATTCATTGATACTCTGTGAATTCATGCTTTTTCAGCCAAAATTTTGCTTCAAATGATTAATTTTAAAATAACAGTAGATATCTGATGAGTTAAACTAAAATCTCTTTAATTGCAAAAATATTTATGATTTACATCTAATAACGAAAAATACCGGTATTTAGCCTTAGCAAATACTGGTTTTACGAAATTCCAAAGTAACATGAAATACCGGTATTCGGTTATACCAGTATTGCAATCGCTACATGAGATGAGACGAAACATCTGACGAACAAGCCATTCTATCCAATTCCTAAGGAAAATGAGATAGGCATGGCTCCCCTTGCCCAAGAAAAAAGATCCAAGCACTTCACCATTGTTTCCTTCTTGACTTAATTGATCTGACATCAATTACTGAGCTTGCGCATTACTGTTCTAAATATTCAAGCACACTAGAAGTGTGGAAGCTTTAGCACCTCGTTTCACTATTCCTCCAAGATACAAAAAAAAAAAAAACTCTTGGTGATCCGAAAGAGTTTTTGAAAGCTTGGATGTCATTGCCGGAATGTTTGTTTACCCTTCAAGAGCTTGTAAGCCTACTTTGAAAAACTTGGGATGTCAAGAGCAGGGTTTCTCAAAATTTTAAGACTCACAAGCCCCCTTAGAGGTGCCAAATTCTTCCGTGGCTACCCTTAGATACATTCATAGTCAGTACTGTATCTGGGAGTTTTATTTGGGCGGGAATGGGAAAGTCAGGAGGAAGATTGCATTGGATATAAAGCATCCACTGTCCCATGTTTGACGGATCCGTACCACGTATCCGGATCTGTTTTCTGAAACCCATATATTCCACACACATTTTTAACTGTTCAAGAATTCCAAAAACTTCGTAATTTTTCTATTTATATATTTTTTTTTTCAACTCTTGATAATTAATAATTTTAAAAATTCAAGCTTGGCTAGCCAGACGAATCATTCATACAGTGGTGGGATCGGATTCCAGGTATTTAAAAAGCTGTCTGACACCGGATATCCGATACTTCTAGAGGGGAAAGGACCAGTCCCGTTTAACCGTCCCATTCGGGAACTCCTGTACATTGACATTATTTTATTTATGTGTGATTACTAGGGATGTAACGAATAGTGATTTGGCCGAATACCGAATATTCCGAAATTTCATCCAGGCGGAAGCCGAATATTCGGCCAATGTCTTAGGCCGAATATTAAAATTTCAAGAAAATCGTTGTAATAGAAAGTATTTGTCGAATTTAAAATTATTCACAATGTCAAACACCAATTACACACAATCTATGATGTATGATTTAGTAATTCCGTTTGTTAAGAATGTAAAACTATTTAAAATTAATCAACTTTCCCTATTGTTTTGAATGTAATAAAACTGAGAATTTCACCCACAAGCAGAATAGAAATGACAAGTTTTACGGTAGTAAGCATTGGCATTATTTTACTAATTATTTAGTTCAAATGAAAGAATTACTATTGCTTAGTGAACTTTTACCTTGCTCAAAACTGTTTTATGAAGATATTTTAAAAGTTAATATTTTTATTTTATGGGGTTTTTTACATACCTATTTTTAAAAGATCTATTAAAATTTAATACACTTAACCGGAATATATTTTCATTTTCAAAAACCCCAATAACTTATGTTACCTAAATATTCATGATGTACTCTAGGCTTTTCACATTTCTCTCTTACCCAATGTTCACACTAAATCAGTCTACCCAAACAAAGTCTGACTTCCACTTTGTTAATAATAACAAAATAAATTTCTCATATTCTCCATCATAGTTAACCATTGCCAGCTTTTGGGAGCAACTGCTATGTATAAAATACAATATTACAACTTTAAAATCTGTTTTTGCTCAGTCAAGCCTAAAACAGAGTTTAAAAAAAGTTGTTCTTTTTTCTAAATTATTTTTATTGATTAAAACTATATACTAATGTATTATTTTGCAATAATTATAATACAATTTTAAATGTTTAAAATCTACTAATTTCTTTATTTTTTTACATTTCTACTGCAGAACTATTGGGCCGAATAGTCCATCATTATTCGGCCAGGCCGAATTGGGCCTTACCCAGTATTCGGCCAAAGAGCCAAATACCGAATAGTGGCCGAATATTCGTTACATCCCAAGTGATTACACATAAAATAACATACAGAAAACACTAAAAATGGAAGAGAAAAGGACATTTGTTACTTTGAGAACAAATAACATCAATGGAAGGTACTTGACATCAAGGAAAAATGAAGCAGTTATTTTCGATTAAAAGCATAAAACCGTGGGAGAAATGTAGAACTTATATTTTTGGATATTTTCTGTTTTTTACTTGTATATTTGTTGCAATTTATTATGTAATTAGTGTGTTTTAATTTTGTGAGACTGAAACTCATTCTATTTGCTTTTTTGGGGTGTAATTCAATTTTTTCAGTTAAGCCTAACCATGTGGTGATTGTGTACATATTGTAAGTCTTGGGGAACAGCCTGGTTTTGTTGTTTACTGTAGTTATTTGTGTTTAAATTCAAGCTATTTGCATTTTTGTATGTAATTTGTGTTTTTAAGCAGAGTAGTAGCTTAAATTTGCTGATTTGTGTATTATTTTGCTTTTTTTATTGTTTGCATTAGATTTATTGAGCAATGGGAGTTATATGTTTAATGAAGTAAATTAAAAATGGTAATGGGAGTTGGTGGATTTGCTGTGATAGGTGTGAGATGTTTAGTAAATTTGAAGGAAACGCTAATACAGCTACAGAGCAGGAATATATTTGCACAAAATGTGCTGAATTATTAGAGTTACGTGTCAAGGTGGTAGCATTGGAAACCCAATTAGTTAGAAATAACTTGGGTAAAATTCTATAAAAGAGGTGGGAACTGCTTGTGATGGGCTTGTTAGGGAGAGTGAGGTTGCAGGAGAAGGATCTAGTATGGGGAAAGGTAGAACTGTAGACCTAAAAACAGAGGGTGTCATTTTAGGGGATTCTATGGTACGCGGGATAGGTAATGTGGTCGGGAGAACTAGGCGCAAGGTGGTTAGGTGCCTCTTACCAGGGGCTCGGGGGAAGGATGTTAATAAGGTTGTGGAGAAAAAGGGAATGTTTAAGAAGGGAGATTCAGTTACTCTGTGGGTGGGGACTCACGACGTCGGTAACAGCACAAACGAGGAGTTTGTTAAGGATTGGGAGAACCTGTTGGATAAAGCAACTAACTTTTCGACTGATGTCCAGGTAGTTGGTTTGCTTCCCAGGTATGGGGTGCATAGGGGCTGGTTAAATCAGCGGGTTAGGAGCATGAACCTGATTCTTAAACTTTGCATAAAGCATTCAATCAGGTTCATTGATGTTTGGAGTTATTGTCAGTGTGATTGGATTGCGAGGGATGGTCTGCATCTTAGTTCAAGGGGTGTAGTTAAGGTTAGCGATATGATTTTAGAAGCTTCAGAATCAAAAAACTAATTTTGGATGGGGGGGGGGGGTGGAGAATGTCATGGTGTTGACTTGTGTTCTGGAGGTTTTAAAAAGGAGGGTAAAATATTAAGCAATAGTAACATTAGTAGTAGTGATTTGAGGCATCATAAAATGTTTAAGATAAGCAAAATGGGCATGCTCAGGCTTCTATATACTAATGCTCGCTGTATCAGGAATAAGATGGACGAGTTAAAAAGTTTTATCGCAGGTGAGGAGTTGGATATTATTGGAATTACGGAAACATGGGTTACTTATGATGATAAGGATTTAGTGAGCATTGCTGGATATAATTTGTTTAGGCAAGACAGGCTGGGTAAGAAAGGTGGAGGGGTTTTATTCTATATTAAGGACACTTTTATTTGCAATGAATTGGTCATTAATAATAAGCCTACGGATATTGAAATGGTCTGGGTGGAGTTGCTGAGCAATAAGGGTAAGAAGTTACATTTGGGGAATGTTTACAGGCCGCCTAATGTTAGTCAGGATCAAGACGAGGAGATGTATAGTGTTATTAGGTACATGTCTGGTAAGGGCTCGGTCATCATGATGGGTGATTTCAATTTCCCGGGCATAGACTGGTATAGTTTTTACACTAGCAATGGGAGGGAAGAAGATTTTCTGAAAGTGATTGGTGACTGTTTTTTTGGATCAAATTGTTACCCAGGGGACTAGGCATGGTGCTGTTTTGGATCTAGTTTTTTGTGATGTTGGAAGTTCTGTTCAGGGGTTGAGTATAGGGGAACATATTGGGGATAGTGATCACAATACTATTAGGTTTTGGACCAGCTTCGATGCTCACAAAGGTGAAAATTCCAGATTTGTACCTAACTTCAGGAATGTTGATTATGTTGCGCTTAGGCAGGGTTTGAAAGAGGTTTTTTCTTCTGGGTTGGAGAATAGTGAAGCTGATGTTCAGTGGGAAGAGTTTAAGGGGAAATTGGAGAAAACAGTGATGGGGGGGGGGGATTTGGATTATGTTCCTTTTAGAAAGAAAGGGGATTTCTCGAAAATTTGGCCCATGTGGTTCTCTAGGGAGGTGAAAGAAGCTCTCAATTATAAGCAGGCCACTTTTCGTCGACTTAAAGAGTCTGGGTGCCATGCTGACAGGATTTTGTATTGTGAAGCTAGACGTACTTTCAAGTATTTGGTACGGAGTAAGAAATGGGAATTGGAGCAAAAGCTTGCAGATAACATCGAAAGGAATCCTAAGAAATTTTTTGCTTATGCTAATTATGGGAAAGCTCGTAACACTCAGGTAGGCCCACTAGTGGCTGAGAACGGGAACGTGATTCAAAATGAAGGGGATATTGCTGATGTTCTAAATATTTTTTTTTTCCAGTGTATTTAACAGAAACTGTATCTCAACAGTTGACATAAGTGAGACGCAAGCTAATACACAGCTTGAGGAGTTTGTATTTTCTAGGGATGATGTGTTGTTTCATTTGAAAAAGATTAAAGCAAATAAGGCTCCAGGACCTGATAATGTTTATCCAAAAATTTTAGTAGAATGCGCAGAGGAATTAGTCGATGTTGTCTTGACTATTTTCATATCTTCATATAACTCGGGGACTGTGCCAATGGATTGGAAGGTGGCAAACATAACGCCGCTCTTCAGGAAAGGGTCTAAAACTAAGGCAGGAAATTATAGGCCTGTGAGTCTTACTTCAGTTCTTTGTAAAATTTTTGAAACTCTGATAAAAATTAAAATAGTGAATTTCCTGGAGGCAAATGGAATGTTGACTGATTTTCAGTATGGTTTTAGGAAGGGTAGGTCCTGTACAACTAATTTGTTGCATTTCTATGACAAGGTTACCATGGCATTAGATAATAAAAAGTGCGTAGATGTTGTTTACATTGACTTTCAGAAAGCGTTTGATAAAGTACCGCATGAAGCTCTTCTTAGCAAACTTGCTTATATTGGTATTGGTGGAAAAACTTGAATTTGGGTAAAAAATTGGCTGACTGGGAGGAAACAGAGAGTAGTAGTGAAGGGCAATTATTCTCAGTGGATTGATGTCTTGAGTGGTGTTCCACAAGGTTCAGTTTTAGGGCCTATATTATTTATTATTTTTATTAATGATATTACTCAGAGTATTTCTGGGAACATCAATATTTTCGCTGACGATGTCAAAATCATGGGAATCGTGGACACGGAGGAACAAGTCAATCAGTTTCAAGAGGATTTAAATCAAATTTCTAGGTGGGCAATTAAGTGGGGTATGTCTTTTAATATTGGGAAATGTCAAGTGCTTCATTTTGGTTATGGGAATAAACATGCAACCTATTATTCACAAGGTTCCGTCATTAGGGAAGCAGAAGCAGTTGTTGGTCTAGGAGTATTGATTAGTCTCGACTTCAAGTCCAGCCAGCAGTGTAGCATAGTAAGTAACAAAGCTAACAGGATGCTTGGGTTTATCAATAAGGCTGTTTCGGACAGGTCTAAGGAAGTTGTATTGCCACTATACAGAAGTTTGGTAAGACCTCATTTGGAATGTGCTGTTTAGTTTTGGTCTCCGTACCTAAAAAAGGATATTACCTTATTCGAAAGGATTCAAAGGAGGGCTACAAGATTGGTAAGTGGTCTTTCAGACTTAGATTATGAGGTTAGGCTTAAAAGGCTCAATGTATAGTCTTGAGCAAAGGAGAGTTAGAGGGGACATGATTCAGTTGTTTAAATTCATTAAAATAGGAAATGTGGATTGACTGCAGCTATGTGCTGATAGTAGAACCAGAATTCATTGTTTTAAGCTTTTCAAATCTCAGGCTAATCTTGAAATTAGGAAAAATTACTACTTCAATAGGGTTATAGGCAATTGGAATAGTTTACCAGAAGCGACTGTTAATTGCAGCGGGGTAAAAACGTTAAGAAATCTCTTGAGGTTCATTGGGGACTGCTAAATTGACTAGGACCAGCCTGCTGGGCCCTGAGCCTGTTGCTGGTCGTCACTTTTGTATTTGTATTTGTATTAATTAGCAAAATTCTTCTTCATATAAAATTCTAAAGCTGAATAGGTAAAATATGGAGTGTAAAGTAAAATCCAAATTTAAGATTTCTGTAAATCATTTTTATTAATAATAAAATCATTTGCGACTGTCTTTGCCGATTTAAATTTCTTGAAAACGAACGATTTTTTTTTTTATTATTATTCATTCAGAATCTCTGCACTTTTTTTCAATCTTTTGTCTCGAACATTTTATTTTCAGTGTTATTGGTTTTAAAGTAAAAGTGTAATATGTCCCACAGGGACCAATTTGAAACATTTTTCTTCTGTTCAAAAGTAGCTTTTAAAATAATTAAACCAAAAAAGCCTTTAGTTTAGACATGCTTCATCAGATGGTTGTTTTTTTTTTTTTTTGATGAGATAAGTACATAGCCATTCCGGCCATTAAATCAGGATTAATAAAGAATTCGAATTTCCTCGTAAAGCCCAGTGCTGTTTATCTTAACTGCTCAAAATTGAACTAAAAATTCTTCAAAGCAAAAAGTGGATCATGAGAATGAGATACGTTAATCTTTCCTGGAAGTTGGGTTATTTCTTCTGAAATCATTAGGATGGGAGGGTGTGACCGATATGCATCTCCCCCATTTAATAAGATTATTATCATGTTTTTGTTTTTAAATATATTTATAGGTTTAATTATTTTTATTTGTTGAACATCTTATATGATATTAGGCCTTTCATGTTGTTATTTATTTCTGTAAAAACAAGTTTTACAGAAAATAACGCTAAAGGTGTACCACGCCATACAATTTAGAAATTTAAAAGGTGTATATCAGCAAAACTAAAGATATATTATTAGAAAAAAACATTGAGAAAAACATGAAATTAATTAAAACTTATTTTGCTATTTTTCCCAGTGAAACCCAAGTCACGTGCCAACCAAGTCAAAACCAAGTTTCATGCGTTTGTTTTTTATTTCTTTTATTGTTTTTTTTTTTTATTTTTTTTTTTTTTTAATTAAGATATGCATATGCCGTTTTGTATGGAATATTTAATAGTGAAAGATAAAAAATAATAATAGGGAAAGATTTAAAATAATAATAGTGAAAGATTATGATAGAAGCTTCAAATAAGTCAGGATGGCCCCCTTCACAGAGTTCATGGCTTTCATATTTTCTCTTGCGGGCCCCCTAGACATTTTTATATGTAGCCATTATAAAGGACCATATATCTCATGTTGAGAAACCCTGGTCTAGAACAGGTGAGTTCATAATTGTTGCAGCCCCCTTTTCGTGATCCAGATTTGTCTGCTTTTATGGTTTTGTAGCCGGTGATAGATAACAAAGAAAAAACTTCAGTAGTCGGGTTTTGAAAAGAGCCGACTTTTCCAAAGCAGAAGTCAGTCACTTGTGGAAGATATTTTTTAAGAGTGGAACAACTTTGCCCTAAGTAGAATCAATGTTATTCTTTTATTATTATTATTGTTTACTTGTTTGATGCTCATTGTGATTTTTCCCAAATGTGGTGCATATAGTTAAGATGTTGTTAAATTTAAATTTACTTTAAAATTTAATTCAAAATTATTGTTTCTGGTGCTAGTTGTTCTCGTGCAAATAAATTGTTTATATAATTCTTGTTTAGACCAGGGGTTCTCAACCTTTTTTCGCTTGTGCCCCCCCCCCCCCCCCCCCGCATGAATACCAAATCTTGTCGTGGCTCCCCTCACGTATATACTTATGCATATATGTATGCATGTATTAAATTATTTATTTATGTGTGTGGGGGAGGGGCGTTTCAGGTCCACGTAAAATAGGATAAAAAATATTTGTCAATTTTAGAACAAGCAACTTTATTGAATGATAAGATTGACTAAATTATGATAAAAATCCATCGTTATAATGCGAAGAATGTTATGTAAAATACTTCAAAGGTTCAAGGAACCTTTTGCTTAATTCAAGAAAATGAAACGGAGAACATCAGCGAAAATAAGCTCTGAGAAGACCGTATAATTAGCAACTAATAATAATTAGGAAGAAAATATATAGTTAAAAAATTGAAAAAAATTTGGATTCTAAAAATCTGAAAGAAAGGAAACGCTACAGAGGGTAGGAAATGGGAGGAACGGAGTAGACAAATTTTTCCAAAAAAATGAAAAGCTTCCTGAACACACAGTTCTGCAGGAGAGAAAAAAATAAAGTAGGGATTTTGCTCCACTTTTATTTGAATCAAACGAATTTGCGCTCGAAATGCGTACTGCATTTACTGTAATTATAGGCTTTATTTTTATTTTTTTATTACGAAAGTGCTTCTTCAAGGC
This sequence comes from Octonoba sinensis, assembly GCA_038502835.1. Lineage (NCBI taxonomy): Eukaryota > Metazoa > Arthropoda > Arachnida > Araneae > Uloboridae > Octonoba > Octonoba sinensis. The sequence continues at coordinate 73,593,916 of CM076604.1, forward strand.
GTTTTGAGAGCTTCTTTCATTTGCCCAAAGTTCAGATAACCTCTTCATCAAATAAATATGAAAGCATTCAACATATATAGAACACCCTTGACCACAGTAAACATTTTTTTTTTTGTTTCCAGAGAAGAATACAACCTGTCATATATAGAATTGTGATACATTTGGTCACAATAAAGTATAATATTTTGCCATTATGAAACTTTTATCAGTTTGAAATGGTCCATGGTCTCCTTTTGGAGACTCATTGCTTCCCTATTTTAATATTTTTCTCTGTGGCTCCCCAGATTGGTTGTGTGGCCCCCAGGAGGCCATATGGCTCTTGTTGAGAAACACTCGTTTAGACATGTTGAATCATAAATGAATAAAATAACAATAAAAAAAATAATATTTTTATACAATTGAAGTTATTGAAGAAAGTAACGTAAGACGAACATTATATAGTCAGTAGGGTTTTTTTACTTAGGTCAATAGAGATTTTCTCAGAAATGAAACAAGACAATCCATTCTTTTTTTAAAATGTGTAACAAAACGGAAATAAAACAAATTAAAAATTCGAATTATTATTAATATTAGTTTAAAAGAAAGAATTCAATTTGAACAGCACTCACTTTGTTAATCAGAAAGATTTTTTTTTTTTTTTTTCATTTCTTTTACCATACTACTTCCTCGTTGCTGCTCTCGACTAATCGATGTCTAGTCACTCGCTTTGGTACATTAAGATCCGTTTATTTTGTGTATAAAAAAATGATTTTTTTAATATAATGGTGTACTGTCAATATTTTTTAAAGAGCAGTTGCAAGAACCAACCTTATACATTTTGTTTATAATAGTCAGCTCGCAACTATCTTACTGTCTCTATGTTTTGTGGGAAAACATACTTGATGCTAACAGAAGTATCATGAAGTCTGCATTCTTCATAATTTTGTGATCGAGTGACCTTGAAATTTTCCATGACAGTCGAACTTTCAACTCAAGCTGAACACAAAGAATCCAGTGCTAGTTGTAATACTTATGCAAAAGCTTTCAACTTTTTAAAAGATAAAATTAAGGGCGGACTTAATTACCGAGAAATGTAAACAAAAAAAATCTTGAATAATTAATAACGATAATTTAGCTTAATTTAACTTAGTACAACTTATCGTCAACATAAAAGCACAAATTTGGCTTTTCATAAATTTATCCCGACGAAAATATAAACGTGACAAATGGGCCAAGTTCGATAGAACAAAGTGCTTGCTACCTTCGGAGTAGTCGGTGTCACCGATAAAAGAATCGATATCTAATGCGTGCCATGTGCCACAGTAGATCCTTTAATCATAGCTGTAAGAGTGTACAATGTTGTCAAATTCATTAAAAACAATTTACTTTTTTTATATCGGATTTCTAACTTGGCAAGTTTTAAGAAGACGATTACAAATTAACTATTATAGCTTGCTACATGATTTTACTGAAAAATTTCTAATTGAAGGAGTATTTTTTGAATATAATTTACCTTTATTAAAACTTACCAGGTTAGAAATCTGATAACAAAAAAGGTAATAAATTATTTTTAAATGATTTAGAGAACATTGCACACTTACAGCTATGATTAAAGGATCGGCTATGGAACTTGGCACCGGCTAGATATCAATCCTTTTATTGCTAACACCTACTACTCCGAAGGTCATTTGTTCCATCAAGCTTGGCCCCTTTTTCACAATTATGTTTTCGTTTTGATTTTAAGTGTTTAAAAATCATTTTAAAGCAATTTTTCTGTTTTGATTAGCGATTAGCATTTTCATGGCATGCTCCTGGAGTAAGCAACTGAGGCCAGTGTCTAGGGAGTCAGATTCTAGGGGGAAATTTTGGTGGTCCAAAGGGGGGAAGTGGTAAATTAAAACAAATTTAAAGAAAGTTAAATATTTGTTTTTGAAAAATAATATTGATAATAAACATAGGAATCAGTCTCAAAACGTTGGAATAGTTTTTCTCTTAGAAATTCCCTTTAAGGTTTTCTATTTTTCCTTACTTTCTTTCTTTCTTTTGACCATCACTTACACACTTGCCCGCTTTTCCCCCATCTCTTAATTACAGCATTTCTCGAGAATGTTTTCTTTCCTTTTTTTTGGGGGGGGGGGGGATGGAGGTAAGATTCTGAATGATTTAAGGTAACAAATCTTGAAAATGAAAATTAAGAACAGAATGGAAAATTGCTTCGAAACTGAATTTGCCCTTTTTATTGGATACAAGTGCCATGCTCTTTTTCATTTCCTCGGAGATCTCTGATACATATCTATGTGTATATATATATATATATGAACACACACAGAGAGAGAATTTATTCTATTCTGTATTTTCCTTTCGGAAATTTCAAGTACTTTTCTTGTATTTTCTTCTACAGGACTAAATAATTAAAATTGCAAGATCCGAAATTTTACTCAGCCTACCGATTATTAAACTGCAAACTCCAATTTAAACTACTCAGAATAATTTCGAAATTGTTGTAGAACTGTAAACACATTTTATACGTTCACAGAATTTCAAATTTGTATCTATTAAAGTGTCTATTCAGAACAATACGTTACTTTGCCTACAGCTACTGTCAAACTATTTATTCAAAGCTTGGAAGCAATTCATAATACGCTTAAAATTATGTGCAATTCTGTGAAATTTACTATTCATCAATCAACTGTCTCTGTTGACTAGCTTGCATGCACGAAAAGTGCATTAACAGTATGTGTTATTGTGTTCGTTTATTGATTAGAATAAATATTCATTCCACATCTGTAGAAATTTCTGATTTTATAATTAGAAACAGGATTCTTTTATAAAGAAAATCAAAATAAAATCAACATGTCGGTTGTTAATCTCGAATTTTTTTTCTATATGAAAAATTGAGAGAAATTTTAAGTTTAAAATCTAATTAAAAAACTAATACTTTTAAAGTAATAATAATTTAAAGAAAAAAATCATGCTCAAGGTCTAAAGCTTTTTCTGATTAAGTTTGAAATTTGTCCGAAAAAATGAGCCTCTAAAGACGAGGAGTTATGTAGGATTCAATATTCCCCGTAGAATCCATTGGGTTAATTTATTTTTGGCAGTTTAACAAAAAATTGGACTAAAAATACATCGGGTCCAGGCAAAGATCTTTAAAAATCAAAAAGCAAAAAATGTTCCAACCGGATAATGAATAAATGCCCTTAGAATTTATTGGGAAAGAGGGACAGACGGAAATACTACTAGATCGACGTTTCAATTCATTTTTTCTTTTCAATAAAGTACGTAGGGTCAATTGGGGTAATTGTAAACATTGGGTAAATGTAAACAAACTTTATTGTGGTGGTTTTGGAAACTTAACTGCTGGTGTGTGATGACTTGGCAACATGGGGAAAATATTGAGCGAGTTTCGTATGTTTTGAAACATCAGTGGAGGTATTACAACTGTTAGAAAATAACACGGGGAAAAAAGTTGTTTAACAAAGTTTAGTGATTTTACATTTTCCTCTGCAGCCCATCTAGAAATGCGAAGTGAGCTGTTTTAACCGTTTTTATTTGTCATATTTTTTTCAGTGTTTGTAAAAACATTTAGTTATGAGTTTCCTCCTTCCTGTTATTTTTCATGTGCAAATCAGGTGTTTACAATTACCCCATATATTTTGTACTCTGGGGTAATTGTAAACACTTAAGTTTATCGCATTTCCAATCTTTTGGGAACACAATAAATATTATATTTTGATGTAAATTATGCTTTTGTGTCTTTTTTAAATTAAAGTTGTTGTTAGTTGTTACTTGGAAATCCAAGCTTCCCTCGCAAGACGACCAAAAGTTTAGGCGGAAAAAATCAAGCGAACGAGAACAAAAACGGCACTTTTCTTGAACCAGCAGTTCCTCCATTGAACATGAATGGATTCTACTTGGCAATCTTCCAGGCAGATTGCTTTGGTTGATGGTAAAACTGCAATTTCAGTAACTAGGCAATGAAAATTGATAGAGAAGCAAGATGCCTGGTGGTAAAAATTTGAACTATCATTTTCATTTTGCAGATTTGTTTTTCCCATGGACCATACAACGCATATACGAAGCTCCACTTATGACAATGAGCTCTATGTATACCTGAACTAGAAAAAGTGAAATTATAACCACCATGCATATAATGCATTACTGAATTATTAAGTGGTAGTATGTATCCACGCAAAAAAAAAAAAATAAATAAATAAACAGTTACTTGTAAAATAACCTAATCTCAGCTGTTTGAATCTATTCTATATGAAAAAGTATTAAACTGAACAGCGCTTTTAGACATTTTTCGTTTTCAGGATGAACTACGAACTGCGATGGAAATGATTGGTGAGCCCATGTCCGAAGAACAGCTGGACTTGATGATCAGGGCAACTGACACTGACAATGATGGAAAAATAAACTATGAAGGTACTTTATTCTGTGGCTAAGTTATACTGCTTTTGGCACGATAAAGGTAAAATTTCAACATAGAACGGAAGCAATAACCAAACGTCATTTGTGATCACATAGTCATCTACTTGTCGATGTATCGCCAAGTTGGCGAGAAAATGAAATGATAAATCCAATGTCAGCGTGGGGATATTTGGGAAGTTTCTCATGGGAACTCCATATTAAACTGTTGGCCAAGATGTCTATCGAACATCTCTGTGAATCTATATTTCCTACATTGGTTCGCTGGAAAATTTTAACTAGTGATCTAGTCATATGTGCTTAAAAAGTTTCGGAATAAAAATATTTGTTAGTTTAGAAATAGAGTTGATCTTTTTTTTTTCAATTAGTTGAAAAAAATGTTTTATGCAATTGTTGGGGGTTAAATATTTTCTGAAGTAAAAAGAGCCTACAACTAAATCCTAAATTCTTAATGTAGTATAATGCTCTATGTTCTACTAGAAAGGCATTAAAACTATGCGTTTACTCAAGCAGGAAGAATATAACCAATTCATTATAAATTATTACCGTTGCATCGATGAATACATTACCAAAGCTCATAGCAAATATAATGAAGTAACTAAACACATATTTGCTACGAAAATTTCAAGCAAGAAAAATAGCGCTGTACACCACGAGGAGGTATACTCAAAAATAAACTGTGAAGGTACCTTTTTTTTTTCTGGGTAAGTTATACAGCTTTTGGTTAGAATGTCAACATAAAACGGAAGCAATAGTCAAATGAAAATGACGTCATTTATGCTCAGTTTATGCTCAGTCAGTTCACTGTTGAACTCTATTTTCAAAATCAATATAAAATACAGTTGAACTTGGTTATAACGACATCGTTTATAGCGACAACTCTGTTATAACGTCAAGAAATTCCAGTCCCTTCATTCCCCAATCAATAGTAATAGTGATCGCTTGTAGCGTCACTTGACTATTGCGTCATAAATACCCCGGTCCTTTGAATGACGCGATAACAGAGTTTCACTGTATACAGAAAACTATTTTGTTCATTGAAAAAAAAATATTCACAACACTCAAGGTATTTCATGGTCAAAAAAAAAAAAAAAGACTTCAGGAGTAAAATAACAGAACATACTGCATGAAGATGTACATACACACTTGAAATTGCTAAAATCGACCAAAATATCGAAAAAAAAATTATTACTTCAAATTGTTCTCCAACTCTTTACCTTTCAAACGATAAAAAATATTCGGAATAGTTCTTTAATAACTAGGATTTTTCTCGAGGTATTACTATGTAAAAATCCGCGTTTCCTTAACTTTGAAGTCGATTTCTGAAGAATCATGTTTCAACTATGTGATGCTTAACTTAAAACAAGATAACTCAACAATTAATTAATCTATCACAATTATTTTTGTACCACTAAAATCTGCATAATACAGCGGATGTGTTCTGCTTTAATCCGAGTTTTTAATAAAGAAATAAATATTAAATGATTTTTTTTAAGTTAACATTTTGGGAAAAAATCACGATTTTTTATCCATTAGCAGTGATAAATATTTGTGTAAAACAAAACTATACTCTTCGCCATCTTGATTGAGGCACAAAACATGAAGGATATTAGCTATAATTTCCAACTGAAACTGTATGTCTAAACAAATTACATTTTAAGATATCATGTTTCAAAAATGATGCTAATTAGATCATTAAATCTTAATTAGGTAATAAATATTTAGGTTAATGTGCTTTTATCCATCTAAAATGTCACCAAACACACATCAATGAGCAACTGTAAAAGAAATGGATTTTTAAAATCAAAATTAAAGAAAAATTTTCAAGTGTGTACGTATACCTTAAATTGCACTGTAATGTTCAAAAGTTTATACTATGCATTTCTTTTTTTATTTAGCTCAAACTGTTACTTTAATTTAATAAAAAATGCGTTTTTTAGCTTAATTTTATCTGCAAATAAAAGTCAAACAATCAAGATTACGTTGAAGAAAGTGTTTTGACATTTGTCTCGAAAATAACACTTTTGTCTGAAATTTCTGCGATTTTTACTTTTCACGAGTCGAGATTTCACAGAAGCCGTAATAAAAGAGAAGCCTTAGCTGCGTCGTTAAGGGTAAACGTGCGTCTGAGTCAATGTTAAAGGATTGTAGATGCAGCCGCGATAAACAACTGTTGAAATTTTTCAATAGCACGTTAGCAGTTGAATAGTTCATTTAACATTGTCACACAAAAGCAGAATTTTGTAGCTTTGAAGAATATTTTACGAAATACGTCGAAATAATTATGAGGTACCAATTTGTTGTGAAGCAGCAATAAGTTGAAAAAATGGAAAACAAATTGTAATTGCTGTATCCTTAGAAATAAAATCATTACTAAATAGCGAAGAAACGTTTCAGAACCATTTTTTGTTTTAAAATGAACCATTCAAAAAGGTCAACGTCAAAATGGACCATTTACAAAATCTTTCTTTAGATAAAAGCAACCTCTTCAAATTTTTGATTCGTGTTACTGAATTTTTTCAAGTGTTTACCTTCATATTGGATCAACAACCTCTTGTGTTTACTATTTTATTGTAATTTATAAATCATTATGTGTCAAAATAAGAAAAATTCACAAGGAAAGATGCTGAGTTTGTCATGTAGACAAAATAAATGTTCCTTGATCTCTTGTAAGTTTCTAACTAATTACTGTATTTTACTTCCATTTATTTTTAACAAAATTTATAATAAGTAAGCTATTTAAGGTATGGATATAAATTGTACAAATTTAATGTAGTATTTTTTACATTAACATCCCTCATTTGTTAATCTTTTTCTTTTTTCCTTAAACGGAAAAGATCTTTGGCTCTATGCACTTACTACCAGCTTGACACGAACTCAAAAATGGAAATCCTCTCAATTTCCTGTAGACATTGTTCTGTTGAAAGCGCTTCTGATTTTCGGAAATCGCACAAAGAAATATTCTGAGGAAAAAACAAAGAACATAAAACTCAATGCCATCTTCACGAAAATCTCTCTCTAAGCGACATCCGTCTGGATCCATTCAGTTAATGGTATCAAATGAGACACATTATCGAAATTGATGTTCTCAATCAGGGGCCAATTGTTCCAACTCTTTCCCGGGGACAGGAAGATCACTACTCAGAATCTCTTTGTAGTTAGTTGTGGAACAAGCGCAGTTCTGGGCGACATCTGAATATTTCCCAGTTTCTTTATTTGTGTTCACACGCAGTCGAACATTATTCCGTTTCTATTCGAATGCACAGCTAGAACATAAAGGTCATTCTCAAGAAGAATATTTCGTTGCATGACCTACCTAAATAGGGAAAAAGGAAAACTACAATTGAATTAAGAGCTAAATAACATAAAATTAATCAGACAAAATAATTAGAAACAAAGCTTTATTGAAATAAACAATGAATAAATTAATTACCGTCGGTTTAGAATCGTATGTTTAGTGGTTCTGAAATAATGGGGCAATTTTTTATCTCCCTCTAAAAACAAGATTCTAACACCATGCAGGTTATATTGATCAATAAGTACACTATATCGTACATACCCAAAGTAACCAGCGACTTACAGTATTTGACATTTTTTTCTAGAGCAGGAGTTCCCAAACTTTTTAAATGTTACGAGCTACTTTTTGAAACTTCATCTTTGGCGACCCACTCCTTAGGAAAAAAAATCTATAGCTACCCACTTACTCTAACTCTACCACCTGGGCGTATTAACTTGAAACGTAGAAAAGGACCTTTTCTTTCTTTTATTTATTTATTTAAGCTGTTTTATTATTTATAAAATTGCTTGCTTTATTTGGTTTCCTTCACTTAAATTTTAATGTCACGCATTCAGCACCATTCAAAAGAACAGCACGTCACATATTCTTGCCCAAGAAGGTTTAACGCTGCCAAATAAAACTTTCATAAAGAAAAGAAATATTCATTAACAAAATATTTACTACTGACACCTTAAAAACCTCATGATCTTCCGAAAAAAAATCTTCATTTTATACACAAACCGAAATTTTATGAAATTAAGAAAGAAAAGTTTGAACTTTGTCTGCTTGCATTCTATTTTATCCTATAAAGTACTTTTAGAAAGTCAGGTGCAGAGCCTCCTCTAATTATAAAAGTAAATAAATTATTTGAGTACCTCGACCCATTAAACTACGATTTACGACCTACAGTATGGGAATTGCTGATCTAGAGAAATACTTACCGAATTGTTCTATAACTTTGATCCTTTTATACGTCAGTTCACGCACTTTCCAGTTTAAAACTAAACAAGCGTGCTTTTCTAGTATAATTAATTGAATAAAATTTTAAAGAACGGTAAAACTCACAGTTTAGTATCACTGCGAGAAAAATTTTAGTAACACTGAAATTGAAAATACCAACTTCATTTTCTTACAGTCTGGTAATTTTTGTAAATAAATATAATGAGCATGATTACTCGACTATATCAAATGAGGAGTTGAACTTTATATCGCGGTTAAGCTTTCTGTAACTTTAATTTTGAACTCCGAACAACTGCTGAGAGTTTTAGAAAACTCAACTTACAACTGAGACAGTCACATTTTAATAGAAATCATTCTTCGAACCGTTAAAACATGCCAGGTTAAAACTGATGACGATTTAGCCATTTCAAAATGAATCCAGTAAAATTTTGCTCGTTGAAATTTAAGACATTGAAGTAATTTGCTTATTTGCTTATCTTTGTTTAAATATACTCCACCGTAATTTAAACGATTTATTGTGATACATTAAAATTATGAAACAGAAGTCTCGCTTTTTATAATTTACAATCTATGAAATTACGAATTTTAATTCACGATTGTATTCTTTTTACATACCAGAAAAAAAAGGGTTGAATCCGAAATTCAAATTTCTACAAACTTGAGTTCAATGTTAAATTTTCTTATAATTATTCGTGAAAAAAGGGAAAGAAATACTCAATTGACATATGAATCCAAACTAGTATTTTTTTCACAGCCTATTTCTTTCTCTTCGTAAACATTTCTGACAAAAAATTAACATTGAAGTCCGAGTTGTAGAAATTCCGTCAACCCAGTCAATCACGTGATTTATTCCGTCCGACGGCTTTTCTAATCTCTTAACATGACGGATAAGGTCATGTGATCAAGAAGTTCAATGTCTTTGATTATTTAATTGCCGTCGTCAGACTAAACCCTTTTTCGCCGACATGGAAGAATTAACTTAGTTAAAGTACAAATACAATAATTTATACTTGCTTTATTTTCCAGAATTTGTCCGCATGCTGTTGTGAATCGATGTTTCGAAGACTATTCACCCTACAACCATACTCCATATTTTTCATGTTCAAACATGTTTCGTGATTCCTTGTGTTAGCCGTGTAAAATGATTGCTGCATGTGGACTTCAAGCATTTGGTGGAAAAACGTATTGTATTATATTGCGTTTGAATTCTTAGATGTAAATATAAACATCTGAACCCTCAATGTATATTCTTTTAAATTATAACTGTATGCATAATTTCGTTATTTCAATTACAAAAATGTGTTTGAAACATTATCAGAATTCATTCATTCACACACAGGATGTTATGTAATGAAATTTTTGGAAATGAGCAAGGAAAACAACATTTCTCATATTGTATAATTTATTTTTGGCATTATCTTTTTTGCCGCTTTTATGCTTCTGTTTTAGTAAGAAAATAATGCAGTGAACTCGCATTACAACGATCCTGCGTTACAACGACCCAATGCGTTTTAACGACTTTTGAAAGAGAATCGATTGGCTTCCGTTAATATTATTTCATCTTCGATATAATAACCCTGAAAAACCACTACTCGATTTTACGACCGTATAATGGATCTGAATCAGGAGGGATTTTCTCATTCTAAATTCGGAATGTTGCACTTATTTAACGCAGAGAAAATTAAAAATGCAAACTTTAAAAAAAAAAAAATTCTTTCAGAACTGGGATATTCTTTCCTCTGCTATGCAAGTGAAGAGAATATTTTCTTTGTGCATAAAAGGCATTCTAGTATTTCTCTAAAATAAAAAGTTTAAATTAAAAAGAAATTTTAAAGCGTCTTCTAATTCTAACTTATTTCAAAATTTGAATGTAACAGTGTAAATATTGAAGATATTCTTTCCATACTTAAAACTTATACAGGCTTTTATTGGTATAGGTTGGTTAACTTCAGAATAGATTTTTCCACCATTCATATGGGTAGATTTATTATATTATATTTTGTCCGCAAAACTGTTCTTAAAAAGGTAAAATTTTCACATTAAATTTTACTAACAGTGCAGCATAGTTTTTTTTTTTTTTTGAGAAATTTAACACATTCTTTATTTTTCCCGAGCAAACAATTCCTTCTTACTGTAAGACATCAAGAAAATGTAAGAAATGCATACAAAAGTTATTTTCAGGAAAGAATAGAATTTAAAAATATATATATTTTTAATAAATTTATTAATTTATGCTTTAACTAAAAGCTATGCTTTTGTACAAATTGCATTTTTCAGTTAGCAGGGACATAACTCAGGGGGGGGGGGGGGCCTGTGCCCTGGGCGCCAGATTGTAGCGGCTCTAAATCGACTAAACGTGTGTGCGTATATAGTATTTGAGAGCTCTTTTTGTGTGTATGTCGGAGGAGGAGGGGGCGCTAATGTCTGGTTTTGCCCCTGTTGGGAAAGACATAGTTATGTCCCTGTCAGTAAAGCATAAGTTAAATGAAAACAACATTTGAAAAGAAAAATGAATTGGTATTTAAAAAAAGCCAGCATGGCTTTAAAAAATGGTTTAAGCTTTGGTTTACACTAGGGATGTAACGAATATTCGGCCACTATTCGGTATTCGGCCCTTTGGCCGAACAGTCATTTCATCACCCAGCCGAATATTCGGCCGAATAGTTCTGCTGCAGTAAAAAAGTAAAAAAATAAAGAAATTAGTAGATTTCAAACGTTTAAAATTGTATTATAATTATTGCAAAGGAATACATTAGTCCACTATAGTTTTAATAAATAAAAATAACTTAGAATAAACTACTTCTTTTTAATCTTGTTTTAGGCTTGACTGAGCAAAAACACATTTTAAAGTTGTAATATTGTATTTTATATTCATTTTGTTATTATTAACAAGGCGGAAACCAGACTTTGTTTCGGTAGACTGATTTATTGTGAATATTGGGTTAGAGAGAAATGTGAAAAGCCCAGAATATATCATGAATATTTAGATAGCATAAGTTATTGGGGTTTTTGAAAATAAAAACATATCCCAGTTAAGTGCATTAAGTTTTAATATATCTTTTAAAAATAGATATGTAAAAAATCCCATAAAATAAAAATATTAACTTTTATAACTTTTAAAATGTCTTCATAAAACAGTTTTGAGCAAGGTAAAAGTTCCCTAAGCACTAGTATTTATTTCATTGCAATTAAATAATTAGTAAAATAATGCTAATGCTTACTACCGTAAAACCTGTCATTTATATTTTTCTTGTGGGTGAAATTCTTAGTTTTATTACATTCAAAACAATAGTGAAAATAGATTAATTTTAAATAGTTCTAAATTCTTAACAAACAGAATTAAATCATACATCATAGATTGTGTGTAATTGGTATTTGACTTTGTGAATAATTTTAAATTTGACAAATACTTTCTATTACAACGATTTTCTAGACATTTTAATATTCGGCCGCCGAATATTCGGTATTCGGCCTAGCCGAATATTCGGCTTCGGCCTATTCGGCCAAGAAGAAAGGACCGAATATTCGGCTTCGGCCTGGAAGAAATGGCCGAATATTCGGTATTCGGCCTAATCACTATTCGTTACATCCCTAGTTTACACCATGGTTAAAATCAAACAATCTTGTGTCGTAGTATGAAAAATCAAAGGATTTAAATCATCAAAAAAAAAAGTTACTTTTAAAATGGTATGCTTTGTGCAATAATCTCCTTAACTCGACTATGGACAATCTGTATACCACTACAGCTAATAGATGAATGAACGAAAATACTTCAACTTTTTATTTTGAGAAAGTTATAAGTAATAATTCAGATCGCAAATTGCATCGGCTCCCTCAACTCAAGCCCCCTTCCCCTTCCAAAAAAAAAAAAAAAAAGCAGAAAGAGTAATTAAAACATTTCACTTTCATTCAAGTTCTGAAATTATTAAGGGCAAAGATACAGTTCAGTTTTTAAAAATATTTATTTTTTCTCATTTGTGCATAAAAAATAACTTTAACATTGAATAGTAAGAAAATGGAACAAAAATACATTTTCTAATGAAACAAATGATTTAAAATGCATAAATAAACAAAAAAAGGGCTTTGTACATTGTATTGTAATATCTTTTAAAGATAAAAATATGAGAAAGGAAACTACAAAACAACAAAATTTTCCTTGAAGTCAACATCTAAAGTAAAAAATACTTACTTAAAATTTTCTAAAAACTCCAACTGAAACATAAAATATTGTTTTCTCAAATAGGTTGAAATGTTCATGCAAAATTTTAAGTACAAAACACATTCGCTATCATTTAATTGCTAAAAAAAGAAAAAATCACTGTGGAAGGGGAAAACATAAAATGTTTTAAAATTATGCTGTAATTTAAAATTTCAAAATCTTCATCAATTTTTATCAACAGATAAATTTGTGAAAGTTGTTCTTAAAAATTGATCGCCCATTAATACCATGGTAATATATTGCACGATATGTTCTCAAGTGTAAGAAAAGAACAAAATTTAGAAACATCTTTCTGGGAAAAAGTACAAGGTCTATCAGAACGAATGAAATCTAGTACACATAAAAATCCACAATAAAGTCTTTTGGCAGTAATTCTTCATCGCTAAATTGAGACATAAGTCGTTGAAAGTTCATTTTTAAATGCAGGCCGTATTGTATTAAATCATGAATCATCTTCTAGTTAAATCAAATATGTTTTAATTCCATTGATGGGATCTCCTTAACTGCGCCATTAAATTTAATTTTCATATAATTATTTGAATCTATATATGTATGACTCCCACTACATAGGTGGTGAACAAGGCCCTAGTGCCATGAGCCTGAGTTTGTGTCATGTCAGTCATTGCAGGAAATATTTCATTTTTTAACTTAACTGCAACATATTTACATCAGTATATACATATTCAGAATATACAAGCAATGCAAAATCAACAACATACTTTTAAAAGTTTTTCATATGAAACAAAATTCATTTAACAATTAAACTGAAACATTTGATCACAATATATAAGTACATTCAGTTTTGAGTAAGCTAGTAAAAAATGAAATACATGGGATTTTGTTTACATGAGGCATCCAATTTTTTTTTTTCTTCCAATGTATTCCTCTGGACAAACTGTTGCATGCCAAAATGTTGGCTGATTTATTGATTAATTAATGAAACAAAAGCATGAGATGAAAATTATCTTTTGTGTAAAGAAGGCACAATAAAATCAATGTTTATGCAGAAGAGAAAATTTTTGATATTCGATGCAATTAAATTCCTGATGTTCAAGAACGGCATAATGACAATAAACAATTAATCAACTGCGGTATGGTAACTGCAAAAAAAAAAGCTTTTGACTTCAAAACATTTATAAAAACTTTCCAGGATTCTCTTCATCAAAAAAAAGTCTACAATAAAAGCATTACATATAGCATCCCCCCCTTTGATGATAGTATATTTTATCTCACTAAAAGATAAATAAATAACAAGAAATTGGAATTAAAACAACAAATTTTTAATACATATAATGAATGGGCTGGCAGAGTGGCGTAGTGCTAAGGCATTGGCCTCATACGCCCAAGTCGAGGGATTTTCAAGATACAGAAAATCGTAAGCACCCATGTTGTATGATTATGTGGTATGTAAAAGAACCCCAGAGTAGCTGTTTAGCCTGGACACACTCTCTGACAAATTAAATTCCTAGTGCAGGTTTGCATCATTTAGAGCTCAGGTGCCGCCATCTAGAGGAAAACCAAGCGTCAAAATTCTCAAGTGGTAATGGCATCCGCCAATAGTGGAGCTGGTTGAAAAAATGGATGCTGGTTTCCAGGGAATGCAAGGTTAAAGGAATTTGAGTCCGCCAAGATCAATTAATGAGAAATATCTTACAAAACATCAAGTAATGAGGTAAATTTATGTAAAATGTGTGATGTAAATGCACCACATGGATAAGCCCGTTAAGCTTGTTTCCCAACATCAAAAGTGAAGCAGCACTGGCAACGGTCAATGCTTAAAAAGGTGATCACCTCTCTCGACGGTTGACCACACACATGGACCATGTACACTAAAACTAATGAGAACTGGGGCACACAAAATCCGTAGTGGTTACAAATTTCCTCCAAGAACTTGAACTAAATACCTCTAGTACAAGCTGCCATTTGGGAGTTGATCTGGTAATTTATGGTGTCCCCTCTACCCCCCCCCCCCCCCACACACAAAAAGTTTTGTTGTGTTATATAAACTTGTAGTTTATGTAAGGGGCATGGAGCAGGAGCAGTGGAGCAAAACATGATTTTGCTCAAAATTGGAACAGAGCTGGAGCAAAGAATGATCCTCTGAATCCCTGATCTTCGTCTTTAACCTCTTAAATTTATCATATAAAAATAAATTAATTTTAAAAGGAGATAAATAAAATATTCTATTTAAATTATTCGGAATGGAGCCGGAGCATAGCCAGAGCAAGTAATTGAAAGTCATAGCAGAGCTGGAGTGGAACAATTAAAAAAAGTAGCTGCTCTATACACTTGGTTTATATTATTTTCAGTAGGGCAAAAAAAATATCTTAAGAAATTTCTTTTCATTTATTTGGTGTAACTTTCAGTAAACTACATTTGTATTCAATAATGATATGTTGAAATGGGACCAGAAAAATTGCACAGTTCAAGTATATATGTCTTTTTCTAAAACTAACTAATTTTTTGGGTGTCACCCCCAGCACCCCAAAAAAAGGGTGTAGTATCCCAGACCACAATTGAAATTACGGAACCTCGGTAACTTGACACCTTCTTATCTCGACATGTTTTCGTGTTCCCTTGGGGTGTCAAGTTATCGAGGTTTCACTGTGTGTGCATATATATATATATATATATATATATTTACACATATAACATTTCACTACACATTTTTTGTCAAAACCAGCATACAATTTTAACAGATTTTTTTAATTAGTATCCAATAAGTATTACTAACATCAGCATTATCCACATAAGCCATACTTTTTGAAAGAAAGTAAGATACAGTTTGACCACAAAGTTCTGACAATTGGACACTTCTGCGAATGACAGAAAAGGATGAACCCATTCGGAGTTTTAGGGAAGTCCGTTTTGCCTGTGTGCTTATTAGCACGTGAATCAGAATGTTTGCTTCTCTGTTAGTTGAAAGCAACCAAATTCTTAATCTGGCAAATAGCATCATTTCAAAAGAAATCAAGTATGCTAACTAAAACGAGAACAGGATACAGCCCATTCCTTATACCAGCAGTTTCTCCCTTGAACATGAATAGATTCGTCTTGGCACTCTGCCAGCCAGAGGTCTTTTTTTTTTTTTTGTGTAGAACTGTATTAAACTTGAAAAGAAAAAATAACACCAACTAACCCTTGTCTTTCCTAATCCTTTTTTTTTTCTGTTTCATAAAACTTTTCTAATTTTGAATAACTCAAGAAGACTTTTGCACGAACAAAAGATTTGTATGGGGTTTTTATCGCTATTTGTGGGCTTAAAATTGATCCCCCTCCCCTCCCCAATGCTGTTGTAAGAGTATAAAGTAATAGAACTACTGTTTAACAACAAAATAATTAAAAACTGTATTATGTGATAAACAGTCTCCTTTTGATAAGCATATACGTAACGACAAAAAAAAAATTAACGCACACATATTGTGTAAGAATAGTGATATGAAGAAATACAAATTTTCCAAATTGAAGCATACAAGAAATATACTTTAAATATTTGGCGAGGAACCTTATGTAACAACAGATAACAGTTAAAAAGAAATGCACGTTTTCCAAATTAAGAAATGCAACAAATAGTTTAAATATTAATTATTAGGTTTCACACCGGCATCTCAAGGGGGTTGGGCATGCATGGAAAGCCTAACGCAATTTTATTGCTGATTATTGTTACAGGCACTATAATAATCATAATGAAACACTTATAGCTGCTGTTTATTCCAGTGTTCCACCTAAAAACAATTCACGCATTTCGAGCATTTTAGTATATGACACCCCTGATGTATTCCACCTTTTCCCACGGGTGTCGACCCCTTAGGGGATGTCAACATGTGTTTTCAAAATCACTACAGTGCCTGTAACAATAATCAGCAATAAAATTGCATTAGGCTTTCCATGCATGATGAAGAACATTTAGTTAGGCAAAATTTAACAATGACAGCAGCACATAAATATTTGGATAATCACCGGAATATCGTAGTTCTTTTTTTGGTGTCCAAAAATAAAGCTGTAGGAACATAGCTAATTTTCGTATTTCTTCATTGGTATGAAATTGTCTTAAAAAACATGAACAAAATTAAAATCCAAGATGAAATTACTTACACATATTTTGAAGTTATCCCTTCATAATACAAGGCAATAAAGATATGCTTTTAAGTAATTATACAAAAAAACATCTATCTTTTTCCCACAGGTCTATTTTCCTTGCACTGAAAAGGGGGCTCCATGTAACACAGAGACATGAATATGCATATTTCACTTTAAATTTATGCCAAACTACTTTGCATGTCTTTCTGTAAATATTTTGAGGAAAAGTAATTGTTTCAATTCATTGTTATTAAAGTTCTTACACAATATTTATAAGAAATATGCCATTAATTAGCTGTTCAACTAATAATTTACAAAATAACATATTAAAATCATTACTAATAAACTAAGTTAACTTTCACCAAAAATAATTTCAAAAAATAATTATATAAAAAACAAATACATTACGTAAGTGATTGAAAAACAAATTAGCTAAAGTGACAACATATATACAATATGAAACTATGTCATTGTATAAAAAACAAAACATGATTAAAATATAGAGAAAAAATTTGCTTTCAACATTTCTAAGCACTTAAATGTGTACAGCTTAAAACTTCATAATTTATCACAGTTAGAAGTTTAATTGTTATTCATTAACAATTTTGTGTCTTTTCTTAATTTTTTTCTTCTGCTTTAATGACTTGTGAGGTGTTTTCATGGAAAGCTGAATATCATTAATAGTTGTTTCAATCTCTATTTGATCTTCATTTAGTTCATTAACATTGTAATGTATAACTTCTTCTACAGATGACTTTTCTAAAATTAAAACTTCTGTTTGCTGAATTTTATCATCAACAAAAGATTTTTCAACATTACTCTGAATTACATCACTATTATCTTCTGTCAAAACACACTCACTAACCCACTTGCTATCACTTTTTACATGATCATTACACAAACTAGTTTTTGATAGTCTTTTTTGATACCATGGAGGGAAAGGTGAATTTTGCTTCAATTCTAACAAAGGCAATGTGGTGTTTGAGTCATAATACTTTAAAAACACATGCTCATGTTTACATATTTGCATAGCTAAATAAGTATGAAGTAAAAGTTTTGGAAAGCGAGAAGTGAAATAAAGCACAAATTGATCTGGGATGCATCCTAAGGACTCTTGCAACTCAACAGGAAGTTCACGATAGTGATGTTTCTGGAAAATGACAAAAGCAAAGATAAAGAATGAAACGTTCTGTTACATTTCTATGAATGAAACAAAGTAATAAATAATTACTTTTAAAGTGACTAAAATGGGTAAATTTTAATTAAAAATAGTACTAATAAAAAATCACTTAAGGGGGAAATAGGTGTAAAACGGCGTATTAAGAGCAATTTTCATGAATTTTTTTGACGTATAAAGAATAAATATATTTTATTGAGATATTGAGGTTATTTTATAGATATGTTGAAGAACATTTACTGAAATTTACAAACATTTTTCTTGAATAATCCCGGAGATATGCTGCTGCACACTGTAAGTCGCCACCTGGGTGGGCAGTTTGGGTACATCCTGGAGGTCACAATTTTTATCTGAAATCATTTTTTTTTTTAAATCTACTTTTTTTTTTTTAAAGTGTCTCTTCTAGTTGAACTAAAATTATAACCAAAAAAATGAAAATTTCTATTTTTTTTTTTTTTTTTAGAATGGGTAAGTACGATTTTGCCTTGAAATTTTCAGGGTATATTATTGAATAGTTGTAGAATCAATTTATGAAGAAAAATTTTTTTTTCTAATTTTTTGAGACCTTTACATGTATTTCCCCCCTTAAGTGATTACAGCAGGACATAAATTAAGTTGCTTAGATAATATAAAAGAAAGATTAAAATTCAATCCACTGCTCAAAATAAAACAAAATTCTAAAAATAGCTGAAACATAAAAACATGGGTGATTCTCAGCAAAAAGAAAATTTTGGAACTTCACAAAGTTTTTGAACGCAGCACTTAAGTGAACATACCTCTCCCCTCCCCCACACAATACATACATACGTATATATATTTATATATAGGGGGGGGAAAAAAACGAAAAAAGGCTTTAAGTAAAAATTAAATGAAAGGTCTAATATTAATACCAAAAGTCTTCTTTTTTCTCCGAAAACGTTATAATATTGTCTTGAAAGTTTTTAAAAGTAGAACAAAATATTTTGCTTATCTGAAGGAAGAAAAGAAAGTACAGATTATTCTTCAAAAAAATCTTAAGATTAATTCTAACTCCTTGCAATAAGCGATCACTTCTAACAGCTCCCCTTTCAAAACAACTCCATTTTCTTCCAGCAAAATAATTTAATTTATTTCATTTTATCGGGTAGCTATAATTACACAAACAGTGCAGTATTGTTCATATCGTTCGGCAGACTCTCTCACTAAGGGACCCACATACTATCATCACCCCCTCCCATTTTTGTAGAAGTTCATTTAAGCTTGGCAGATAGCTTTTCCAACATGGTTCGTGTCTGTTTTGTACCTATATCAGAAAAAAGGACATCATATCTTCATTGTCCCTTTGATGAGATATGGATAATAGGGGGACACCTTGCTTTTGAGAAAGCAGCTCCCATTTTAAAAAAAAAAAAAAAACCCTCCCCTCCCTACCTGAGCTTTTTTGAGTGTTTTGAAGTTCTGTGACACTTCAAAAAATGGTAAAGAAAAGCTTGAAAATTTAAAGCAAATATCTGAACTTTTTTGAGATAATATGAGTTTTATTTAAGTTCTGTTCACATACATCAAATTCCTTATTTTTATAATATTGCAGCATAATTTTTAACAATAATATTGACCATTGTTTATGCAAGCTTCATTAAGCAAACATAGTAACCTATTTTTAGTGGAACAAGAGCGCTTAAGAGGGGTTTACACTAGGGATGTAACGAATAGCGATTTGGCCGAATACCGAATATTCGGTCATCTCTTCCAGGCCGAAGCCGAATATTCGGCCATTTCTCCCAGGCCGAATACCGAATATTCGGCCGCCGAATATTCAAATTTCTAGAAAATCCTTTTAATAAAATGTATTTTCCAAATTTAAAAGTCAAACACAAATTCCACACATTAATCTATAATGTATGATTCAATTCTTGTTTGTTAAGAATCTAAAAGTATCTAAAATTAATGTATTTTCTGTATTGTTTTGATAAAACTGAGAATTCCACCCACAAGTGGAATCGAAATGACAGGTTCTAATATAAGCATTAGCATTATTTTACTAATTATTTCATTCAAATTTAAAGAAATACTATTGTCTAGTGAACATTACCTTGCTCAAAATAGTTTTATGAACATATTTTAAAAGTTATAAGAAATAATATTTTTATTTTATGCACTTTTTTACGTACCTATTTTTTTAGAGATCCATTAAAATGTAATGCATTTATAACTGGAATATATTTTTATTTTCAAAACCCCCAATAACTTATACTATATTAATATTCACGATATAATCTAGGCTTTTGTCATTTCTCTCTTACCCAAGATTCACAATAAATTAGTCTACCCAAATACAGTCTGACTTCCACTTTGTTAATAATAACAAAATAAAAGTATCATATTCTCCATCATAATTGCCAGCTTTTGGGAGCAAATGCTAAGTATAAAATACAATATTATAGCTTTAAAATCTGTTTTTGTTTTTGTTCCGTCAAACTTAAAAACAATGTTAAAAAAAACTTTTTTCTTCTAAATTATTTTTATTTATTAAAACTATATACTAATGCAGTTTTTTTTTTTTTTTTCAAAAACTATAATGCAATTTTAATTGTTTAAAATCAACTAATTTCTTAATTTTCTTACATTTCTATTGTAGCAGAACTATTCAGCCGAATAGTTAATCAATATTCGGCTAGGTCATGAAATGACTATTCGGCTAGGCCGAATACCGAATAGTGGCCGAATATTCATTACATCATTAGTTTACCCCCTTTTATTTACATTCCCACACTGCACTTCTTAAGCAATCTTATTAATAATTTTTAAACTATTTTTATTCAAGTCTTTACAATTTGAAAATGTAACAATAATTTTTCATTGAGAGATATTGAAATCAAAATTCTGAAACAATTAGTTTAATTATTTAAAATAATTTTAATAAAAAATGAAATTAAATAGAATTTCAAAAATAAAGTAAATCTTGTTAATAAATATCAAGCAGATATGATATTCAAACCAATGGAAAAGGAAAATAAAGAGCACACAAAATTCAAATCTTACTTTGTTTCGCATAGCTCTCAATAAATCCCTGACAGAATGACCTTTGTAAGTTCTGAATTTTCTAAGGTCTGCATTAAAAAGAGAGAAAGAAAATGTTAGAATATTCCAAAAAGTTCTTCTCAAAACAATAGCATCTAGAACATGTAAATAATAAGATAAATTAAAATTAATTTCATGACAGTATGCAGTAAAATACAGAACATTTTGTAGGAAGTTAACTGATCAAATCAATTTCAATTTCAATCTCTACTTATTATTAAAAAGGAGGGTGTGTGTATTTTTTCCAGACTAAACTATTGCCTTTACAACAAGGGTGCCCCCTCCCTCCGAGCGATGGCCGTACATCCCTAAAAACAATGACCCCCAAAAAAATCTCAATGCCGCAGTCTGTGGCATGATCGGGGGACCTCGGGGACATCTCTCATTACAAAAAGGATCTAAAAGTTCATTCCATGCACTTTAAAAAAAGTGAATATTTAATCAAGAACATATTAATTCATATTTTGTCCTTTGACATATTTGCTTATATTAAGCTTTTAATGAATGAGCAAATAAAAAAAATCACTAGACTATCAAAAAGAACAAAAGCAAGTCAATTGTTGATTTACTCAAAATGTTCAGCATCCAGAAAAAAGTTATTTCTCTTCATCTTTATTACTTTTAATGTAATTTTCTTTCTTTAATCGAAAATTTTTCTTTCTTATTTTCATAAACTTTTAATTTTTTCTTCACACAAATTATTAATTTTCTTCCTTTCAGTTCCTTATTACTTCTAGTCCCATAAAACAAGGGTTTTAAAAATGCTGACTTAAAAGGGACAAAGAATATTTCAATTCAAATCAACACTAACAGAAAAGAAATGGCTTTATAAGGGGTGAAAATAACTTTAAAAAGAAATTATGAAACAAAATATTAATTACATTATGTAGACAAAATTTAAAATAATCATTTAATTATAAATTTTAACTCTTAGGCAAGAAGTATTTATAGCAAAGAAAAAGAATTACCATCTTGTAATTCAATAGTGATATGGTCCCGCCAATCACCTGACAAAACACAACAGCCTCCCTTTTCAAGAGCTTTCACTATTTCACTAGAAAAAGGTTCTTTTTCAATACGATCACTAATATCCTAAAATAGATAAAAGAGATAATAAGATCAAAGATTCTGTGTTTGACTTTTTTAAAAACAGAACAAATTTTGAGCATCATTTTGAAAGCACTAAAAAGAAAAAAAAGGTACTAAAATGTGAAATAAGATATTTAACAGAAGTGTATATTTTTCTTTTTTAGAATACTATCATGCCTGAATATTAATTGTTCGAAAATTTGCTTATGCTATGCAAAAAAAGATGAATGCATAAAATGCATGAATTTTATATTAAGAATAGTAGGCAGTAATTACCTCGTTAAAATTATCAATCTAAGTTATTGCGCAAAGGGATCACTTTTGTTAGGCTCGGATCAGGAGAGAGTGAGAGACAATTACTGTCATTCCCTCCTGAGAGTATTACTAACAGTTATGTGAATAACAAAATATAACTTTATTATTTTTCCCCATTCAAAGCAAATATTCCAGAAGATAAATAAAATCATAATTAAAGATCTCCTCCTTAGCAATATTCTGCATCTATACCTGACTGTTGTCACCATTTATTTAAACATATATTCATAAGGATTCCTTATTAGGATCTTCTTTGTAAAAGTTACATCATATTATTAAATCAGGATTTTCAGAGCCAATTATTTGCTGCATATTGAAACATTGAGAAAGAAAGTTATCATAAACAATATATATTTTCTTTTCCAAATTAGAAGCTTTGCAAATAGAATATTGTTTTCAAGACACATGTCAAAAAGTTTGTTAAATGTTTGGAAGTTTACTATCTGTAAAACTGATGAATGTGAATGCACATTGCTAATTTTTGCTGTAAATGGATCATTTCACAGAATTTCAAAAAAAAAAAACTTTTATTTTATTTGATTTTACTTTATCATAATTCAAATGTGAAAACGTAAGATACAAGTTAAATTCATTAGCAGAAAAATTCCAGTTTAATATTTTTTTTATAATTAGGAGGAATTGAAAACTGAAAATTTTCCTTGTTTTACAAAAGTTAAAGGTTTCCTAAAAACATACTTCCTGAATTAACAAAATAAAATATGAATGATATGAGATCCAAAAAGTGTTTTGAATTACTTCAAGTAAAATTTGTAATTTTAGCTGCTTTAAAAAATATATATGTAAAATTGAAATACTGCTCAAAATGCCAGTATTTACAAGGCCAGAAACTAAACATCTTGTGCAGGGAAGCCACAACATTATGATTTTATATCTGTTATTACTACTTATAAAATATTTTCCAGGAATAAAAATCAAGTTGTTATTCCACTTCCCCTTTGAATTATAACGATTTTATGATGTTATTTTTACATAAACATGAACTTAAAAGCCTATATTATTACAATATTTTAGCATTATAGCTTTTATATTGGAACAATAAAACATAATTTTTATGACATGTTATTGCCCCCAACAGTAGAGCATTAGGTTAATGTGCCATATTCTATCAGGTAATGTGTTCCATAAAGTTATTTCATAAGGTTAAAAGATAACAAGTTTCAAAAACCACATCACTCCCTCCCCCCCCCCCCCCTTACTTCTCAAAGCAATGAATTTAATGCCAGGATTCTTCCCTGATTCTTCTGATTATGCCAACTGCTTTATTGCTGGGCCCCACAAGCCAGGCAATTCATTTTTTTTTTTTTTTTTTCAAAAAGAAATATTTATAGCTTTAAATTATAACAGTTATTAAATTTTCATAAATAAAAATTTTGGAATTGTTTTGAAAACAAAAAAGTACATTCTTTCATCTTAAATCATTAATTTTGAACTGAATCTTTAAAAGTGGTACGGATGAACAATACTACATCAATAAACTGAATTACTGATTTTAATACAATATGATACCTGAAAGAAAAATAAAATCTTCTCTTTTGTCCAGAAAAAAGGATGTCTCAAAATAGCAGCAATTGATGGTCTTTCTGAAGCATCATGCTTAAGCATCTGTCCAACAAGATAAACAGCTTCAGGATATTCTAGCAGAAACATTTTATTTCAATAAGGAATAATGCATATTTACAAAAAGCTTAACAGAAATAATTTAAAAATTCAATTATACAATGACAAGATCAGTATGTATGAAGAAAAATAATTTCAAAGGAATTTAAAAATAAATAGGGTTCATACCAGCTTGGCAACAAAGTGCCAACTCACAAATAAATATAAGACAAAAGAGCAAAATGTTTTGTGCTAAAATGTAAGTACAAAGATACTAAAATGTAAAAAAGCACAAATTCAAAATAAAAAGTATTGCAAATAGCTAATTTGAAGCTACAATGGAGCCTCTTCATCAGTGCAGAAAAGAAACGCTAAACACGCAACTAGAAAGCTGTGATTGAACAGGAATAGCTATTTACGATACTTGTTTATTCTGAATTTGTGTTTTTTTACGTTGTTTTATCTTTGGACTTACATCAATAAATGTCACCAAAATCCCATACATGGACTACATATTTGTTACCTAAATTACTTTATTTATTAAATAATTTATTAATTATTTTGTGTTTATTTTACCTGAAAATTAATGTGTTTGTGCTCTTTCTGCTCTTACACATTGACATATAAAAACAAAAAGCTGCATTAAAAGTGTGTGTGCTGGTTCCAGCCCTATTTCTTAATAAGTGGATCCCTGCTGTGACAGTAAGTGGAGCCTTGCTAAAATGCAATGATATCCTTGCAGCATCAAGCATCCCAAAACATGTGCAAAGTTAAGACGATCTAATGAAACAGAAAATGTTTCTGGAGCTAACTGAAAATCAAAAGTAGCCGACGGTTGTGTTTGGAAAAAAGCTAGAGAAGACCTGCATTCAAGTGCACTGTCCACAAAAATAAATAAACTGTTTTTATTATTATTTTACATGCTTATTGGCAATAAAAAACAGGCTAAAATTTCAATAAGTGTGAAAATGTTTCAAAAACAACTGAAAAAGAAAAAGTTTACCAAAGAAGAAAATTACATTTGTGAGATTGGTAAAGATATCAATACACATTAATTATGCTTTTACTGCAGCATGGCTTGTTAAATTACACATAAATATTAATGTAGATCATATTTTCACCAATTTTAAAAGTTAACACCATACAAGGTGCATAAATATATTTGCTGCAGAAATGATTTACTTACTTCCTTCATCTAAATGTTTTAAGGAATATTCCTTATTTATTATATTCCCTTGTCGCATAACAGGCTCTCCAAAAGGATGCTCTCCTCCAGTCAAAACATAATAAAATACCAGTCCAAGAGAAAATGTATCAACAGCACATGTCTAATAATAATAATAAATGACTTTTTAAAAAGGAGAAGAAAAAACCTATTTAATTCATTAGCATCCACTAATTTGCTAGGTAATCTCAAACTTATGCCCAATGAACCGAAAGTAAATCAGTAAATAAATAATAAACATTAAAAGCATTATAATTAACATTTACAACACCAAGTTTAAATTAGCATGTAACATAATCACATTTCTGAACAGATCAATTCATGGAATATTTTAATTCAAGAAACATTAACTATGAGACAGTTGTGTTTTTTCCCCCCAATTTTCAAAATGAGCAATTTCATGAAATTAAAGCAAAAAGTCTCTTAAATCCACTCTAACAGTCTTTTGACAAGCTTCAAATTAGATATTAAAACTACGTTAGTGATCAAAGTACTAAAAAATATTTTATTTTTCAGCACATAATTTATGAAAGTTCAATTCATTTAAAACAAATCTATTATGCATTTAAAACACACACACATTCATTTTTACTTTAAAATAATAATAATAATAAATATACATACTGAAAAATAGTGCAAAATAATTTTCATAAAAATTTTTCGAATTCATGTGTGATGAATAAAATTCTTCTAAAATTCTAGGTAACACAGGGTGGTATTTTTTCATTGGATTTTTAGTTGAACAATAATAAATTCTTTTTTAAAAAATCATGAAAATCAAAACGTAAACAATAAAGCACAAAAATCTGTTGAAAAATAATATTGTTACTTTTACGGATAATATAAACTTACAGCTTTCTTTTCGCCTAAAAGCATTTCAGGAGCAATCCATCCTTCAGTTCCAGCTGTACCCGATTGTTTTGAAAAAGATACTCGGCCATTTGAAAGTTTCTTACACATTCCAAAATCGGAAATCAAGGCTTTAACTTCTCCAGATGAATTAGGCATTGAAATCAAGACATTTTGAGGCTTAATATCCCTGTGAACTTTTAGAGAAATAAAAATAAAAATGTAAAATATGAAGGGAGATAAAACTGAAAATGAATGAAAATTCTAAATAAATAAAATGGCGCTAAGTAACTGAAATTCATGTAATTGAAACCATTTTACAATGCAAGTCTAAGAAATAACATAATAACTCATTGCAATTTAAAGTTTAAAACTAAAGAATTCTTTTGAATCAATATTTACGCATAAGATAAATGATCAAAATGCTTTGTGGTAAAATGTAAGTACAAAGATAAAACAACGTAAAAAAAGCACAAATTAGCTTTTTATTCTTTCACAAATTAGTTTATTTCTCTATTTTTTATTCTGAACTTGTGCTTTTTTACGTTGTTTTATCTTTGTACTTAAATATTTATGCATATTATATACATCTCAATAATAAGCACACTAAGGCCTAGATTCAACTGAAACGCATTCGATCAAGTCCAAAATGATCGAATTTTCAACTGGAATTCGACTGCTATCAAACTGATTGAATATTGACATTCAACTTGTTATCTGGACTTCGATCAAAACGCGTAGGGTTGCCATCGACTGCTTTTCTCGCTCGGCATTTTGTCACATGATCGGAACTTTAAACTGCACCAATGAAAAAAAAGAATAGGAAAGCTATTATAACTGTAACATTATCTGTTGGTGTTTTGTTTATTGTTTCAGTTTGATCCGTTTGTTTTGCTATTGTTGTTCCCAGTAATGTTTTCTACTGATTGTTAATACACAATGAGTCATGAAACAAATATATTAGTAGGTATTACAAAAAGAAGCCTCGGGACCTAGTGAGGGGGGCAATCGTATTCTGGCAGAACATCGACAAGTGCCTTTGTCACTCTGGCAATTTTCCTCGATACTGTTGATTATAATAAGTAGTGATTATTTCAAAGGTAATAGCTTGTATTCTTACTGCATTGTATCTTCCTAGAGGAGAATCTATACCTTTCTTTGCTCATTAAATGTGTTCTATTTTGTATTTCCTTTCAGTAGTCAGTTTTTACGAATGACAAATAATAGCAGGCTAGAAAATAACTTTGTCACACATTTAGAATAATTTAATTTAAAAAAATATAAGCTATTAAAACATGGGCAAAGAAAAAAACACGGGTGCAGACGATTTAATAACTTTATGTTTTTTCAATGACAAATTCGCATTCTTTTTCTTTTTTATTCTCTTTTTTAGCCCTACGTTTTGTGTGCCAGTTTTCCTTCCAGCTTATCGCACAAAAATAAAAATGTCTCTCTATCTAAGCAATATCTTTGAATAAATTCTTGTTTGCTCAAATCTAATGGATTGCTTCAGACTTGGAAATATCATGGAGCTCTTTGCATTCTGTGCCTTCTGATCGACAAAATGTCCCCCATTACTGTATGAAATTCAGTCAAATCGTCAAAATGATCGAATGAAAGGCAAATCAAGTTGGTCACGTGGTAAAAAATGATCGAAGCATTTCAATTGAATGTGGATTGCATGATTTTGATCAAAGCGCTCGATAAAAAATGGCAAAACGATCGAAAAGCATTTCACCCCCCCCCCCCCCCAGCCTAAGTTAAACACATGTTGTGCTGAAAACGGGATTACTAGCATCCAGCATTTTAAATCACAAATGTGCAAAAAGAATTTTTACTGTTTCAGGATAACAAAAAATCCTAAATCAATGCAAAAAGTCACGAGCTTGGAAATATGTTTCAGTGAGATTGCTCATGTCCCAACAAGTTTCTGCGTTGATAAAGAGGGTTTTTCCAATTTCCAAAACATTCATCAACAAGTTATTTTAGCACATTTGTGCTTTAAAACTATCACTAAATATCTCACTGAGCTCACTTTCGAAAAAAAATGTTAAATGAAAGCAGCCTGAAAAATGTTAACAATTATCATTTTTTAAAAATTTAAGTATGACAAAAGTACTGAACACTTAAAAGTAGATTGAGAATTATCTTACACGTGTATTTATGATCTATTTTAGAAAAATCAAGCTTCAAATGTTTTACTAAAAAAATTTCCAAGTTCTTCAAAAGAATCAAAGATAAGAAATGAGGAATTTCTCGATAAAGTATTTAAAAAGGTTTCTTTTTTATGTGACAACTTTCTTTTTTTTTCAAATTATTATTATTATTATTCATTGGTTATTTGTCTCTTTCATTCCATCATTTTTTCAAACACATAACGGGGAAACATATTTTCGTCTTAGGATACACTGCACAGCCCCCTGAAACAAATAACCAAATACAGTAAAACCTATCTAAAATGATATTCTTTGCAAGGACTTAAATGGGAAAATGCTAAAAGTTGTAGGCAGACTCATCATTTCAAAACTTTTAGGAGGGACAAAGGATAATCAATTCATACTATGAGAACACAAAATACATATACACATACACATGTATAAATGCATTTCACTTACCAATTTTAAGCGAATGCAAATGTGCTAAACCAGATGCAGCTTGTTGTAGAAGCATTATTGGATTCAAATTATGTTTTTCAAAGTTCTCATCTTCAACATAATCACACAAAGTGGCAGCACATAGTTCCAAAGCAATATAGTGAAATTGTTTGTCTTGTTCCTAATTGATAATCATTTCTGAATAAGGTCACATGTTCAAGAAGGGTTAATTTGTGCATTGTAAGGAAAAAAAAAGTACGATAATTCATATTATCATATCATTTCATCATTCAATTTTGCAAGGCCCCAGGAAAGTCTTAGTAAAAAGACTGGAAAATTCTTCATGCACTCATGACACTTTGTTAAAAATTCAAAATCTATTTACATATGTAATGGAATATGAAGTTTTTGTGTTAAATGCTGTTTTGTGATAACATCTTATTACTTATGCTACATGAGATTTAACTTTATGAAAATATAGATAATTTCAATGTTAAATTTTATCAGTTCTAATGTAATCTACATGAATAAATATAATAGCTTATAAATTCCCTAGATTTTCAACAAAAAAAAATTATTTGTAAAATATTTTTTATCTATACCTCATAATGTCATTTGTGGAATTTGTTGGATATAATCTAATAAGAAATTAAATAAGAAAAATGAGTAGGCTTGCTAAATGACCTAAATTTTGAAAACCAGATTTAACTTTACTGCTATGTTTCAAATAAGAGAACTGGATGAAGAACAATTTCAAAAAAAAAAAATAAAAAATTGCCAGACTACGATACTGAATTTTTAAAGAAATTCTAGCAACGTAAGTATTTTACTATAATTGTTTTCAATTGAATGCAATTTTTGTGGACTAATTTAAAATATTAAAACTATCCTTGCTGTATTTAAACTCATTATCAGCTATCATTACGTATGTATACCTAACCTTACCTATCATAGCTCTAATTTTTAGAATATTATACTGTACCTAATGTCTAAACCAGAGTTTTTATGTTTCGTTACAATCTCGTTGTCTTGAAAATTCAGTACCTCATTTCTCTGTGTGCTTTCACTAACAAGATAGTAAGAGTATACTATATTTCAAAACTTCTACTCAGAAACATAATTATAATTAATCAACTTTTTAGATTTTATGAAGTTGGCAATAAAAATAAAAATTATATAAAATTGGGAGATAACATTAACAAACTTTATTATTTTGTTCAAAAACAAATACTCTGACAATTTCATTCAACTTTACTTACAAAACAAAAGTTGAATACTTCAGTGTAACTTTCACGGATTTACAATATCTTCTACTTTGAATTTTTGAGCTAATTCGATAGTAGTAACTGGGAAGTAACAGTGCACTTATCAAGCATGTTTTATATTATATGTACAAACAAGTATTTTGTACATATATATTCAAACTTTTGTATGTACTTCATTTTTCACCAAAGATTATAGCTATTTTCTTCACAAACACTTACCATGCAGAAATAACGTATAACATTTGGGTGCTCATCAGACTCTCTCAACATATCTACTTCTCGATTGGCAAAACTAAAGCACTCAGGTAATATTCTTTTGACAGCTACCCGTCTGTTTTCAAACATGCCTCTGAAAAATGACATTCCGGGAAAAATGAGCAATTTGTGACAGCTGAAGAGTTTGACACATATATTCACAATGTTTATATATTTTATTTTTGTTGTCATCTTTTCTTTTAAACTCTTTCAGTTCTGAATTTTTGATAGTTTGGATCCCTCCCCCTTTAAATGTAATGCTTTGTTCAAGGTTTCCATTTTTTTTTCTTTTTATATAATGTATGATTTTACAATGTATAGTATCGATATGATAAGGAACTTTTAACATCTGGGGAAATTTTGACACCTCCACATGCTCTCATAATAGCACAATATATCAAGCAAATAAAATTGTACAAGTTTTATGCAATTTAAAAAAATGTAGGTTTTCATTACATTGACCTAAAATGCTTAAATGAAAATTACAAAAAATAACTATTTTGACAGCCTGCAGAATCACACTACAAGACTAATTTGCTTTAGGAACCCCCCCCCCCCCTTTTCCCCTGAGATTACCTAAAGAATGAGCCATCAAGCACAGATAGATATCAAAAGTTACTCATTTTTGAGAAATCCTCCAACTCTGACCATGTGATTTACTTTGGCAAAAAAATAAGTCTTTGTACATTAAAAATCAATAAAATAAGAGGGATTTATTTTCATTTCCGCCGGATTTACCTGAAGAATAAGCCATCAAACACTGATAAATCTCAAAATAAAGCATTGATTAGATAGCAAGGAAGGTTTTTCCAGGGCAAATGTGCACATGGTTCATAAAATTTTTTCACCGCATGGAGGTATCTATTCATTAGAGCTTAACAAATTGTTCTTAATTTGATACACTTTGATCATGTTTCTCATGAATTTTGCGTTCAATTATGAACTTATATAAAGAGCATAGTTACTTAGGTTTTCAAATCACGATATAATGATTTTTTTAATAAAAAGAGCAGATTTAAACAATGCCAACCGACTTTGATTCAAGTCAATATGTGTTTATTTCATAAAATGGCCTGCCACTGACTGTAATATTTACACACTGATAGAAAGCTAGAAGGTAGGTTCTAACTTTATATAACCTTCAGAAAGTCTTTTCCATTGACCCTTGTAATTTGAACAGATTCATAGTTATAGAAAAAGTAAACCTTTAAAGACTCAGTGCCAAAGATATATAAAAAGATAATGAAAAATATAGTATACTTTTCTAATAAAAAAAGAAATAATTTCAATTTAGTAACAATAATGCACTCTTAACTAACATTTCTGTTTACACCCCTTAATATTAAGTTTAAAAGTAAAAGGAATTAGCAGAAAATTTAACAACACAAACTTAGAAGCATATTTTAAATAAGTTTTACCTGTACACAAAAGTGCCATAACATCCATGACCAAGAATATCAAGGGGATCAAAAGAGATTTTGCCAATATGATAAGTACCTTCTTTAAAATCTAAAATAAATAATAGAATGAATGAATAAAAAAAAAGGATTACTATTATTATTATTATTAAGGATAAAAAGCATTTTTCACAAAGTTGATTTAGTGAATTCAACAAGATAAACTAAAAGCTATTTACTTATAACAGCATTATATTATTATACACTAAACAAATTGATATGTTTGAAATGTTTAAATTTTTTTCATTCAACTTGGAAAATATTATAATGGCTTAGTAAGATTCCGTATGAATTTACAAAATCACAAATATTCCTTTAATTCCACAGTATAGATTTCACAATTAGATATTTACTTTCTTATTAGGTTACCTTTCTCTGAATAACATGAAATTTATTTTCCATTTTCCTTGCTGCATTACAAAAATTAAATTTCATCACATTTAGAGCTAAGAATTTCTGCTAAAATTAGGGTGATAATATTTAACCCAACTTGATAAACTGAATAAAAAATAACTTCATGTAGTTACCCATTATTTGAATTTATTATGAGCACTGACTGTAATTAGCACCAAAATTGTAATGCAGAGCATTTAATTTCTCACAATTTCATAAAATTTAAACATCAGAGAAAGAGAGGTTAAGGCTGAAATTCAAATTTTCATTCTTTAAGTTGGGATGTTTAATTTTTCTCACAAATATTCATGAAGAAAAAGACATATGCAAAGGTAAAAACAATCGTAGTTCAGATCAAAATGTTAATTGTATATTTATTTTTCTTCTTAAATTTGAATATTTGGGATAAAAATTTAACATCCAAATCAAGGTTGTGGAAACTTGAATTTTTCACTTTATCTTTTTGCTCTAAAGTAGAAGAATGGAATACCTTCCGTTTCTCTTTTTTTTTTTTTTTTTTTAAGATATGTACATAACATTACAGTATTTTCTTGAACATGTCTACTGCTTTTTTAAGGACTACAGTAGGAATGTTTATGTTATTCACCAATGCACATTTATTACTGAAGAGGAAGGGAAAGTCAGGTACACTGACAAGGAGGATTAGATGATGAATTGAATTTATCACAAAAAATTATGATAGCTTGCAGCTTTGATCCTGCAGCATTAATTGTGCAATAGGAATTTATAATTTAATAAAAATAATACTAAATTCAACATTTATTCACTAAGTGTGATATTATTTCCTTATTCCATAACAATTATTGCATCATAAAAAAGTTTCCTAGTTACTAAAAAACTAGAGACAAATGTTTCTTAAACACTTATGTGAATCATCAAATTTGCAACATGACAGCACATTGCATTAATGTTTTTAAGGAGGATGGAATTCACCCTATGCTATAGAATAACACTTTATGTTTAAAGGGTGAATTCTGACAATATTTTTTCCATTTTCCAAGAGGTGTAAGAGTGGTAAGGGCAAAACTGGCTGTAAATAGCACACAAATTGGAGTTGAAATTATATCTACTTTACAATTTAAAAAAATGAATCTACTAACCAGTTAATAAAAATAAATAAGTAAATTATTTACTTCATGAAGTAGTTAATTTTAAAATTTTGTAGAAGTTCCATTTTAATCTCAAGGAATGTAAACTTTGGAATTTCAGAATAAAATGATGATGAGGTGAGAACATTAAGTTAAAATGTTATGTTTGTATAAGTAAATTCAAATATAAAATCTCCTACACAATAGAATTCAAAAGTGATTTGTTATTAATTAAATATCAGGTTTAAAAACAAAAGCAAAGAGGGAAAAAAACATATTTTTAGCAGTTCTAGAGGAAATGACACCAGAAACCAATGTGCCCTAATTTGTAATCATTGGGGACTGATAAATTGATTAGGACCCGCCTAGCTGGGTCCTGAGCCTGTTGCTGGTCATTGCTTTTGTATTTGTATTTGTAATCGGTACAACATTGTTCACTGAAATTAAAAATGGCCAGAACCCATATATATATTTCTAAGTTTTTCAGCAATCAATGAACATTTTGCTATAAAATTGTCATTTCTTACTTCAGGCTGCCCACGAGGGGGAGGAAATGGTCATGGCGCAGACTGCCCTATTGAAGTTTTTACAGAGGTTTCAAGGGGTTTTAGCTGTATTTTAGAGGGTCATAATTATTGGGAAGAGAGGGCTCCATAGCTTTGGGGGAGTGCCATCACTCTTAAGGGGTGGGCACCCCTGCATCCTTACATCACTATTACAAATTCATATGTAATATATGAACCTTTCTAGTCATTACCTCTTAGGCAACTACGTTTTATGGCATGAATGTGTTATGTACACAGATAAATGTATATGTTAACAAAAACATTATAAACAGCATTACCTGTAAAATTTGTAATCACTGGTGACTGGGATCTTTTTGCCTTCAAAAGAAAATGTACACATTACCAAACTCATACATTAAGAGACAACTAAAATCACAGCATCAGTAGCAAAAGTAATATTAGTGCTAACTGCTTTATTTCTAAAAATATATTTCTTGGGAAAATATATATTTGTGATTAATGTTCCCACTCACTTCATACAAAAATTAAATAAAACTGAAATAAAATAAAGTTTTCAGAAAGTACATCAGTACTATATGCAATTTCATGGAAGCTGTCTTCTAACAGATAAATTTTGAGAAAAATGCAGTAAAGGAATAAAATTATTTTTCCCCCAACACAACTTAAGAAATTCAAATCTAAAATTTTTGTATCCCCTCCCGCCCTTCCAAAGAAATTAAAAAATTACCTTTTAAAATGTTTTTAAATACTTTTCTGTATAATATTTGAATTCATGTAAATAAAATGTCACTACTACATTAAAAATTGAACTGCATATTTTAAATGATAAAAATTAATGTAATATAGCTTATGGGCCATTTCACAGTATTTTCTAAAAAAGTAGAGTCCGCAACATGACACTTTTTTTGTTAAAACTAAATAATTTACAGTTTAATTATCACTAAATTTTATTTTCAAATAATGTGCTCAACACATTATTTGAAAATAAAATTTAATGACAGTTAAACTGTAAATTACGTAGTTATAACAAAAAAAGTCATGTTGCGAACTCTACACATTTGGACAAAATATTGTGAAATGGCCCTTATATGAGAGTTGTT
This sequence comes from Octonoba sinensis, assembly GCA_038502835.1. NCBI lineage: Eukaryota > Metazoa > Arthropoda > Arachnida > Araneae > Uloboridae > Octonoba > Octonoba sinensis. The sequence goes on from CM076604.1 coordinate 73,628,894, forward strand.
GATATCCAACACAACAAAACTAATTAGCTTCAAGCATTTTATTTCTTATTTTTCAGTAACAGTTAAATAAACAAAAGAGAAACAAATTTGCACTCTTCCATTAAAAACAAATAAATCTTTCGCTATTAAAGGACATCTTTGTTGATTGAATATATATAGTTTTCAAAACATTAGCTTATGATGTGAAAGTTTTTACCTATATAAAGTAGGGTTCGTTGATTTAAATCATGACTTAATTGCAATTTAAATCAAGTCATTTTTTTTAATCATTAATTTAAATCCTTTTTGAAACTTTTTTTCCTAAAAATTGTTTTATTATTAGAAAGTATTATTTTAAACATAAATTAAGTAGCATTTACAACCTCTAATTTAAACAATACTTCATAGGTCCCTCTGTGTGTGTCTATAACATATTTCAAAACTTCACAACTAATTATTATTATTTCTTAATTTTACAATATCATTCTTATTCTTCATACATCTAAACAGCAAAGAATAATTCAGTCAACGACTCATATTTCAATTCAAAGTATTCATGATCTACATTTATGTTTTTAATTTCAATCATAATATTTTAGATTGATTTACTGAATAGTGAATACCACACAATAAATAATTCAGAATGATAGTGTAAAAAAAAAATAGTTTAGAATTTACAATGTATTTTCTTAAAGATGTTTCATCCATGTTCCATAATAGCTTAAGGTTTTTTTTCCTTGTAAAGTATTTTTTTATTGCAGAAATTTTTTAATAAAAATATTTGATCAAAACAGAAAATTTCAGTTTTTAGGGGTGGAGTGAGCATATGATTTCACTAAATGTGTAAATAAAATATTTCAAGGTATTTCATTTATGAAATAGAAAAATGATTAAAGTGCACTCATGTAAAATTAAGTGAACACAATGGTTTCATTTTTTTTTTCTTTTCAGCTTTCAGAAACAAAAGAATTCAGATTAAATTTATTCCTTTTTTCTGTACTTAAAGGGTACTAATATTCTTGGTAGAGTTAAATTTCATTTGAATCATGCCATTTGCATTAAAATTTATTTATCCAGATCTTATTAAAAAATATCTACTGCCGTGAAAATAGTATGAATGTGTTTTTTCAAAAAGCTTGATAAGTCATAATATTTTTATAATTGTGACATAATATAAGTCGAAAATTGTTAAGGTCTGTTTTAAAAAATTTTAAAAATCCAACTTAAATATTTAAAAATCCCATTTAAATTTGAAAAAAATGGATTTTTTTCAAATAAAAAAACCATGAAGCTTGATACAAAGGTTGTAACTTTGAGCAAAAAAAAATTTTTTTTTTTTCAAGGAAAACAGATATTGGGAAAAAATGCAACGAGAAATTGGTTCATTTCAATTTAATTAGTGTATGCTGTAAGCAAGTATTTTTACAGAAGTTCCCTATTAACTAATTTATTACATGCAATTTACAAATTTGGAAAGGTGCTATTTTTTCAAACAGTAAATAATGTCCTAGCATAACTAGGCTTAAAATAATCTTTAAGATATTAGAGCTAATTGATACAAGAGGAGCTGATATATCGATTGGAGCTGATTGATACAAAGAACACTTCGACTTCCAAACCATATGAGGATCTGAAAATTGTTAATCTGTGCTCAGATAACCCACTCTTAACTCTTCAGATGGCAGATCCAAATACAACCATCAATATTCAGGCTGGTCTATGAGGTCTGACAGTTAATGGTTGTACCATGTTACCAGAATGGTAAGTATATACTTGTGGCAAAATGTACATCCTTAGTAAAGTTTTTTGTGATTCTATGAATTTCACTGCTCTTTAGAGGAAAGAAAAAATTGCCGCAACCAAAACATGGTGAACTATTTCTTCTAATTTATTTTGTCTCAAGAACTAACTCGTATGTAATAAAATTTATCAATATACAGCTATCAAAATGCTTCAAAATTTACACTGCATAAACAAGGTATATTTTTACACAAACACACAGACACAGAGAGAAAAGACCTGACTAAATAAATATTTTGACAAAATAACACTTACTTGTCTATAATAGAACATTACTAATGCAGATAAAATTCCTAAAAGTGACAAGAGCAGCACCATAAATGCTGATATATAATAACTTCTTTCTTCCAAGTTATCAGCAGAAGTTTGAACATAGACAGATGAGAAATGCTTTGATTTATTCTCAAGACTTTGTGCAAAATAAGGCAGTAAAAAATTATAACTTATATTACAAAACTCCTGCATTGTAGCATTTTGATCTTCTGACAAGCACTGCATATTTTTTTTCCCAGTAGGATATGAATCAACCAAGTCTTTTCCTGCATTTGTGTCGACTGTTGAAGCAATTTGTAGCAAAGAAGAAAATACTGGGTTAGCATACTCTGGAATAGCATAGTGACCTACAAAGAAAAACAAGAATTACCATAAAAACCTTAGTTTGATGATGAAAATAATGAGAAATGTTTGACTTTAACAGCAAATCCATTGTAGAGTGGTACTAATAAAAAGAGAGAGAGAGTCTCAAAAACAATATCTTGATTATCTTGAAATGCTGCTGATATTTCTTTGTTCTAAAACTGAAAGTAATCAAGGTTTTACATCAACTCTATCATCAACAGTTCATGAAATATTTCTTTACTGGATAACCGACATCTTAAAAAAAACTAATGATTGGTAGCCATTACAAATTTTCTGACTGTATAAAGAAATCTCTGAAGAAACTAACAATTGCGTCATAATGGTACACTTTAAAAGTGTAATAATTATTCAACTTTAAATGTGGTCAAATTATTGAAACACATAAAGCTGGCTGATCATATTGAGCAACAAGCTATACATTGGATAACATACTGCAATAAACCACTAGAGGCATTTCATTAGAAACGGGCAGGAAAATTTAAAAGTACTTTCACATTTAAAATTTTCCATTCCAATTAACTTATAAGTAATCAAGTAATCAACTAGTTAGCTATTTAATTAAAATAATTTTTCTTTCTCTCCTTCTCATGTGGATCTTCTTATGGATATAACTGCAATGGAATATAGTGCAAAAAGCAATGGTTGGTATAAGAAAATGTTAAGCAACAGGCTCGAGCAAAAAAAAGGCCAAAATGCATAAAATGAAAAATAATTTTTCAAAGACGAAAGCGACTGTTAGTACAAAAGAAATCAAATGCAATAACAACATCACTGCTTGAAATCTTATATATACATTTATATCATTAATTTTCAGGCAAAAATTACATACATTCATACATACCGATCATAATATCTTTGTTTTCGGCATCTGGTACTTGAAATGTTCCAGTGGAATTTTCAGATGTATTATTTTCAAACTTTAATGGATTAACTGCAGTACTATTGGGCCCTTCTAAGAGCAAAGGTTTTTGCTTCTGAATCTAAAGCAGGGGGAGAAGGGATATAAACATGTAACGAAATATTTGCTTGTTAAAGAGTTATTAAAATTTTCACATACTACAAAAAGGATAATTATTTTACACCAAAATATACTTCAAATAAGTTCAAATGTTCAACAAACACCCCAAAAATCTAAAACTTTCACATGTTAAAAAAAAATACAGAAACTGTTATAATATTTGAAAATTACTGAAGAGCATAAAATAAAAAATACTATTAATCGTAAGTTATGATCAAACATTTATGCAATATCAGTTTCTATAAAAATGGTCATGAAAAGATTTGCAGGTAGTGTAGCAAAGCTAGATTTTCAAAGGGAACATGAAAGGCTGCTTTGGGGAGCAATGTAGAGGGAAGGTGTCAATTTGAAATTTATAGCAATGTAAAAAGAGTTTGAACATTGCTTGTTAAAAAAAAATTAACAAGCACTCTTTCAAGCTTATGATGCTTGGTCCTCTGTCACAAAACTCCAAAATAGTTTGATGTATCACACAGTTTGCCCCTTCAGTGCAACACATCCATACAAAGTGAAAATGGCAGTAAATTTAAAATTAATTATGTTTTAGAAAGTTATTCTTTAAGTACAACAAATGTCACATCTTCATTTGCATCCCAGTAGCAGAATTTGATGCATCAATCTGCTGCACAAGTTTCAGAAGTCAAAATTTATCTGCGGTTCCAAATGATGTAGAACCAAGTTTATAATCATCAAAAATAGAAAACTATGCATTTTAAAATAGTTGACATATAACAATAATACATGCAGACAATAAATTAATATTATAATTATTCAGTTTATAAATAAATTAATAAAATCTAAAATTGAACTAATCTAATTTTTAAAAAAAATTGTAAGGTGGCTAATTAATCTGCAAGCTTCAAGATAAATCTGCTACCGGGATTTGCATTACTTTTTAAGTTAGTCAATTCAAACAATAGCTTGAACTGGATTATGAGTGCATTCTAAAATTATTGCAAAAATTTATATATACTTAAAAACAATAATAACTAGATTAGATTGTAACAATTCAAAATTTTATTTAGCCTCAGTCAAAACATCTGCTTTCAGGGTTTTATTACTGCTCCCCCCCCCCCCCCCCCCCCCCCGATTGACATTTCGGATGTATGTAATTGTGAGGAATGTTGTGAGTGTGAACCTTTTATTTTTTCAATTGAAGCTGGAAAAGGGATGCAAAATAGCCAGATAAAACTTTATGTGCTAAAAGATAGCTGTGTTGTCCAAATAGTTCGGAGGAATCAAATAGTGCCGAAGGTGTCCAAAACAGCTCTGGCAACGTCAGAGAACTTTGGCGAGTAGAGCAGTTGATAGGCTGTAGGGTTTAGGTCTATGTTGTGGAGTTTAGCCAGTGTGGTAGGAGAAAGAAAAATATGATCTGGAGAAAGTTGGATTTCAGGACAGTGAGGACAAGTAATGTAACTTCTTTGGCCATCAGGGAATATTTTCATTTCTTTAGTGTCTTGTGCAAAGCCTGGCTATTGTAGCCAAAATTACCCAGGTGCAATTCAGTTCTGAGAAAGAATGTTTCTAAGGTATTGGAAGGTTGAGGGGAGTTACCCACTTCTTTGGCTAGGTTATTAGCTTGATCATTGCCGAAGACGAAAAGATAGTTTATATATATATACAGTAAAACCTGTAAAGTTGACCACTTTTGTCAGGAATTAGCCCTTCACTCTCTACCTCACCCTCTATAAGTTGACCACTATAGTGCTACACCGCAAGGGGTCAACTTACACAGGTTTCACTGTACATACATATAATATAAATTTTGAGATTTTATCTGCAAATGCAATGAAATGACATTGAAAGATGCTTATATTTTGAATCCAAACACACCCCAATTGTTATATATATACACATATTGAGATAAAATCATTGGCAGATACAATCTCAAAAACTTTACTGACACTATACAATTACTTCAGAATTTATTTTAAATTGAAAAATAAGTTGAAAATAATTCATTCATTATACTTACGGGAATAATAGGTTGCTTATCATCTATAAGCGATGTTATAGCATATAAACCATGGATGTGTTCCCCTATATATAAGGTATTTCTGCAATGGAGCACTAAATTAGACATCTAAAATTATATACAGTATGGGACCCCAATTTCGGAATCCCGAAATCCGGAAAACCCAAAATCCGGAACTTTTTCGGAAAAAAAATCGGCAGCTGAAAAAAAAAAAAAATTGGGAAAATGTTTTGCAGTTTATTTTTTGGATATAGGCGTTTTAAAGAAAAGGAAAATAAAGTGTAATAAACATATTTAACATCGGAAATGTGCTGCTTTCAAAAAAAATTATTTCGCGATTTTCTGAAAAGGGTTCGTTTTTGCGGTTAGGGAGTTTTTATTAATTGTTTCTTTGAAAAAAAAATCGGGAAATGTTTTGCATCGTTTTTTTGGAAATAGGCATTTAAAAAAAAAGGAAAATAAAATGTAATGAACATGTTTAAGATCGGAAATGTGCTGTTTTCAAAAAAAAAAAAAAAATCGCGATTTTCTGAAAAGGGTTCGTTTTTGCGGTTAGGAGTTTTTATTAATTGTTTCTTTGAAAAAAAAATCGGGAAATGTTTTGCATCGTTTGTTTGGAAATAGGCATTTTAAAGAGAAGGAAAATAAAATGTAATGAACATGTTTAAGATCGGAAATGTGCTGTTTTCAAAAAAAAAAAAAATCGCGATTTTCTGAAAAGAGTTCGTTTTTGCAATTTGTTTTTCTTAATTGTTGCTTTAATTGCGAGTTAATATCATTATATTTGGCTTTTTAAAAATTTCTCGTAGTTTTCTTACATTTATTTTTTTAAATGAGCTCTAATTTTTGCGCAATACAGAACATTCGCAAAATTGAAAATCCGCGTTTCTTGCATTTTCCCGATAGTCTTATCTTTTACTGCAATTTAGTGGCTAGAGAATATAAAATCATATCAAAATTTGACAGAATTCTTCTCTTTTATTGTTTAATTAAAGGTTAAAATAACATCGAGAAAAGTCTAGATGGTTTCGATGCTCTTGCCTCGAATTGTAAGCCTACTCCAACTTCGTTTTTTGTGCTAAATTTCACGACTTATAGGAGAGTATACAGTCGAACCTCGTTAAAACGAACCTGAAAGGTCTTTTAAAATAAATTCGTCTTAACCGTAGTTCGTTTTATCCGAAAAACAATGAAATCCATTTTTTTAGATAGCAAAAGAGGAATTTCACGCTATTTTCCAGTACACAATGCTCGATTTAAGTCCTTAATGCATATATAAATCAATGCAATAGATTTTGAATTTGTCATAAGAAAAAAAAACAATTTCTGGTTCTCAAATAAAAAGTTTTAAAATTAAAAATTCAATAACTTTGAACGTTTATTAACTGAAATTACATATCAAGAGAAAATCCTTCAAAATTATCGTAGTAAAATTATCGTATCAAAAATACCGTATTGTTTTTTAAAATACTCAGTTATAACACATTGTTTTTTACTCTTTTTTGAACAATTTCTCCAGAAGTCTTCATTGGAATTTAAATCGGTTAGACATTGTGATGAATTCTTCTTTTTTTTTTTTTTTTTTTATCGCGGTTTGGTAAGGTGAAAAATGATTACGTTTTTTCGTATTGAATTGAAGTTCGAACGTAGGGACCACAAATAAGAGTTTGGTTTATCCGAAACTTCGAGTTAGGCGTGTTCGTTTTAAACGAAGAAATTAGCGTTATTTGTTAATACATTAAGACGGGGATCGCAAACGTAGTTCGTCTTAGCAGTAATTCGTTTTAAGCGTGTTTGAATTAACGAGGTTCGACTGTATACGATAATAAAAGTGCTATAAATGATCTAAATACTTTTAAATAGTTCCAGAGCAAATTATATGGGCTCTGATGGTATTTACAAGGTTTTTTGAATGAGGGCCCAAAGTCCGAAAAACTCCGAAATCCGGAAAGATCGCGGCCCCGAACGTTCCGGATTTGAGGTCCCATACTGTATCGGAAAAAGAGGAAACATTTAAAATCAAATTTCACATAACTATACTATATACAATTAGAAAAGGAAATCCCATTATGAAGGAGGATTGATTAAGAGGGATGCAATTGAGGTAACAAATATGTCAAAGTAATTTACTTAATTCTTCTAAGTTTCAGTGTTACAAATAAAATTGGGCTAAACGAGTTTCAATATGGAAATTAGGCACATACATAAATTGCGTTGACATCAAACTTTGAGTGTAAGAATGCAAACGTGCAAACATTCCATCAAATAGGTGTTGTACATCTTGTTTTGGTATGGAAGAGATTGTCATGTCTTTTGCCAAAATCAGTCAGATTATTTGCAGTAAATAATGTTTGATTTACATTTAACTGTCTCATTTATGCTTAATGGAAAAGATAGCTGAAGATCTTGCACCATAAGGCAATACATTAACATATTGCAGAACATGTGAGAAAACAGTAGAAATACAAGGAAGAAAACTATATTTTAAAAAAACTATCTTTAAACGGTTCAAGGTTCGGTTCATATTCAAAAAAAAAAAAAAGAAATTCTCCAATTTTTTCAAGGTGCATCCAAATTTAAAATGACTAGAAGAGAGGATATCTTGTTTGTTTACGTGGAATCTCGATAATGGACTAGTTTCAAAAGATGAATGAAGCGTGGCATATTCTGTACTTCGGGTACATTCGCAGAAAAACTACAAAATGCATTTGCTATTAATCACCAAACTTGGGAAAATGGGATCATATGAAGCTTATGTAAAGTTTGAATGGCATGTTTGGAAGCTGAGCCAACAATTCACAAATGCAGGATTGCAATACAATGATACATCAAATACCGGCATTTTGGACAAGATATATAAAGACCAAAGCATCAATAAAAAAATGGCATTTTGTCCCAGAAATAAACAAATAACACTGAGCCATTTAGAGTTTGTATGCATAAAAAAAATATTTTTCTATGTTATTAGTGCCCTTTTGCCAAGTTTTATGGGGGGTTTCCCTCCTAGAATTCCCCGAGACTAGAGCAAAATTTCAAATTTCTCAAGTATTTTCAGCTTTCCCTGAAGCATGGAACTGTTACGCTGCTCATGAAAAGCAACACAAACATTTAATAACCATTCTGATGTACACACTAGCTATTAAGATACTTGAGATAATGACAAGGGCGGTTTTTCTATTATATGAAATCTTCCCCGGTCTTGTTGTTCCGGTACATGATTTTCCTGACAATTGTTGAAGTTCTCCACTCCATAACTCTCCCCTGTTAGGAGGCCTTAGGGTTGCCCTTCTCCGAGCACGGGGAAGTGAACTCCAACGAATGTTCATTACCACTCTGAGATAGTTAGGCTGGACTGGCACCCCGCAAACGTAACTCTTGCTATGTGGACCTTGCCCGCATTGATACCCCTATGCTTAAAGAGTATTATTAGAGGATTGTGTTGAAGTAGTGACAACTTCCCCTTTGTCGCCATGCCGGTGTGTGTGTGAACCCTACGCTTGTGCAATCAAATAAGTGTGACATCATAACCTACCTAGAAAAAAAGTATTGCAATTCCTATAAAAATACTCTTTATTTTTATAAGGCTAGAATTTTTATTGAACTTGGGTGAAAATGTAATTTTTTTAACCTCAAGTTTTCGCTATAATGACAAGTCAACATTAAAGTTAGCCACAATAAATATGTCGACAAATGGAGCAAACTTATCATGTAGCAATGCTAATACATGGAAAGATTAGGAAGGCAATCTGATCTTTTTCCTGGGAGCAGTTCTTGGTCTTTACAGATATACAGTAATGCACCATTTATACGTTTTTCAAGGGACCGAGCGAAAAAAACGTATAAATGAAAAAAAGTATAAATGAAAAAACGTATAAATGAAAATCACAAAATCCGCATTAAAAACGTTCTTTGGTTCATATTCTTTTAGCAGTTCTGGCAATTGGTTTTGAATCCAATCATCCACTGTTTCACAATCAACATCTCCACTTACAGTTTTGCCTGTTATGCCATGTTTTAACTTAAACTTATGAAGCCATCCCGAGGAAAATGATGCATCGCATTCTACATTTAACTTCTTCGAAATTTCTTTTGCTTTCTCCATAAGCAAAAGACCGCTGATGGGAATTTTTGCACTACGACACTGATTAAACCACTATAAAAGCACTTTCTCTACATCCGAAAATTTTCTGTTTTGAACTCTAAGTTTTTTTTGAAGCACTAGCACCACTTTGATTATGGGTTTCCTCGATGATCTTACGCTTATAAATTATGGTGCTTAAAGTTGAAGCTGGTAAACCTAATTTTTTGGCTAGGTCAACTCTTTTTAAATGTTGGTTTTCATCCGCTTGTTTTAAAAAGGACATTTTTTCTTTCAGAGACAGATATTCTCTACTACGCGAGCTCAAAGCCATCGTGAATGCTAGTGAACGATAGATCCCAGAATTTTATAAAGTTGTTAGGAGCAGGGCTACCATAAAGTCCCCAGGCTACTTACTGAAATTTAAGGGCACCTGCCGTGGCAACACTGGTAGGAGAGGAAAAGCGCTTGTCACCTGCTATTTCTAGGTATTGCACTGCAATCAGAATGCTCTTACTGTGAACTTGGGATATTCGCATTATTCTGGGGTATGTCTTTTGTTCATTTAGGCAGGTGCGTGACCACCGGAAGTGGTCACAGCAGGTGTGGGTCAAGCTCAAATGCGATTTTCAAACTGGACAATCACTAGCGTAGAATCACGTTAAAATGCGTTTTTTTTTTATGACTTGGGAGAAGAAAAGAAACGTATAAGTGAAATTTGCAATTTCAGGAAAACGTATAAACGAAGTTATTTAACATTAATTTGTATGAGATTTCACCGGGGGCGTTCCAAAACATGTATAAATGATAAAAACGTATAAACGAGAAACATATAAACGGTGCTCCACTGTATATATCATCACACAAAGATTGGCCACACAGTTTAAAAGGGGAGAGGTTTTAACCCTCTGCACCCCTAACTTGTTGCACCTTGGGGGAAAAATGCAACAAAAACAGTAGGGAAACAATTTAAAAATATGCATATCTCATATTTTTCAAAAATTATTCAACAAGAACTAGACAACCAACTAATTTAAATGGAGTAACATTTTACTACAGCAGGAAAACTTTCAGTTAATGCTAAAAAAATTTATTCCAGTTCATTAAAACAGTGAAATTTAAACTATCATAGATCAAAATGTTAACTAAGATTTAATATTTTATCACAAACTTTAACTAGTATTTTAAAAATTACTCACATTAGTGAACCTTCACTATACTTTGAGAAAACATGTTCCCAATGAGTAGATGCTTGAGCATGAGTAATATGTTCTAGTGTCTCTAAAGACATGCTATGAAATGGAAGACTCCGTAATCCTTCTCTTTCCAGCAAATACAGACCAACAATTGGAGATCCATAATCATTGTACCACATGATGTTTCCTGCAATAAATTTAATTATATTTAATTGTGGCTAATTTATGATACATTAACACAAACAAATAAATTTTATCAGAAAATAGTCAGTTAATTTGGATTTTGTAAGTATGAGACATAATTTATTAAGAGAGCACAAACAATAAACTTTCTTTAGAACATTAGTGACAAGAAACTAAAATGCTCCAATCATAAGCAAATTTAGATAAAATAGGCATTTTGCAATCATTCTACTTCTACTTTATACAAAGATTACTGCTTCATACAATGGAATTACATAATTTACTATCCTGACATTATGTATGAAAGGAGTGAAGGTAAAGGTCCTATATCTGAAAGATTTAGCAATTTCAAAGATTTATATTTTAGTATTTATTTATTTATTTTTATGTTAACTTCAAATAAAATATCAGATTGTTTAGTACCATGAAATAACTGTCTTGAGCAAAGGAGAGTCAGAGGAAACATAATTCAGGCTTAAATTCATTAAAATGGGAAATGTTGATGGACTATTTGTATTACTGGATGGACTATTTATATTATTGTATGATGGACTATTATTGATGGACTATTGTTGATGGACTATTTATATTATTTCTATTACTGTTTATTATTATTATTATTATTACTTCTTAGTAAAATTCCTTTATAAAATGAAAATTGCAGTAAGACACATACAGGGTTCGTACTCTTTTGGCAAAACAAAAAATAAGGACTTTCTAAGGACTTTTTAAGGACCTAGAATAAAAATTTAAGGACCTCGCAAATTTTTCGAAATATACAAGCTGTTATGTTTATTTTAGAAGGAAGCATTATTGAAAGAGGAAATTGATTTAACATCGTATTCTTATTAGGATTGCAACAAACAGTTTTATGGAGCTCTCTTTGACTTGTTGCTTTTCTAAAATGTTCAATACAATCAGGGAGTTAAATAGTTATTGGAGCAAGTAATAAGAAGCACACAACACAAGCATTAATCATATATAAGCAAATTATCATGATATGAAAAATTATCAAAAATGGCTAGGGCTATAAAATACAAGTTAAATGAAAAAAACAATTTAAAAAAAAAAGTTGTTAAAGAAAACGCTGCACTTTATCTTGAGAATTTTTGTTTAATTTAGATTTCTTTTTCATTTTACTTAGTTTATGTTGCCAGCATCTCAATTTAGGTTTACTTAAGTTTTTATCTCTGCCATAAATAATTTTTTTTTAATCATTTAGAAGAGCTTACAAAAATCCAGAAAAAACTTCTACAACTTGAGAAAATATTTCATTTTGGAAACAACATACAAATAAAAAATGGAGCTAATTCGCTTAAAACTTTGTACATTACCCTCAAATGGTAACGATCAAAATTTAACTAAAATAAAGTTTCAAAAAATTGAACAAATTTTTTAAATAAAAAATGAAACAAGCAGACTACAAGCTGCAAATACTAAAACAACTGTCAACTTTTTAAATAATCGATATATTTACAGGATGCAAAAAGACAGAAATCTCAAAATCTGCGTGCAATTTTCGGCGAAGCACGTGCTAGATGTTAGCAAGTTTCCAAAAAATAGGTTTTTACACTTTCGCGTTATAAGTTATGAAAATTCCTGTAAATTAATAGATATCTTTTTAAAGAGTTCCTTAAAATATTTTCTTGTTTTGCAGTACAATTCCTTTAGATAAAAATACTTGTACATCAGCTTGAAAAATCTTTTTGCAAAAAATCGAATTTTCGAAGTTTACAAATAAAACCAGAAAAACTAGGAGAAAACGGAGCATTTGGCAACTGCGGTGTATAGATTTAAAAAGTGGTCGATTCCTTCAATTTACTGCAAATTAAGAAATTTCACGAGATACAAATTTTGATTAACGCAGCAAATATCATCATCTCCCACACAACAAAACCCCACAGCGAACAATCGCGAAGCCAAATTGGTCGCTAAAAATTACTAAATATTAAAACATTGCTTTAAAAAGTTAATTAATTAATTTTTTCGATACGGGAATTTATTTGATATAAAAAAAACAATGGGAGAACAAACTGTTTAGCACAAGATCAGCTGAAAAGCGATTGGGAGAGTTGGTAACTCGGCGCTTATTAGTGTAAGACGTAAGAAAAATGATAATAAAAGTTAAATCATTCTTTTACCTTTAACAGTATAAATATGCGATAATTATACAAGCAATTGGCCAAACGCAAAAAAAAAAAAAAAGAAATTTTTTTTTTTTGCCTAAATGTATTTCTTTTATTGAGCTAGATGTCAACGATATGCTTCTTTGAAGTATTTTCCCCCCTTAAATTAAAAAAAGTTTCAAAAGCAATATTTACTTACTAATTACTTGTTAAGAGCTGCTCCTACTAGCTTTATTGATAATTGTTCAGAATGTATTTAGATTTAGTAACAATTTTCATGAAAAAATGTTTACTTTGTAACTAAACTTAATAAATAGTATCGAATCCCAAATTTGAAATCCCAAAATTCGGCCCTTTTTCAAAAACATCCGTTTTTTTTTTTTTTTTTTGTAAAATCAGGAAAAATTTAATTTAAGAAACTGTTAAATCAATAAATACCAGTAAGTTTTGATTCAAATAGAAGTAATCTTGTAGATATATTTCTTACGTGAGCTAAACTTAGGAAACCAAGATAGAATAAGAAAACCCAACCATGTTAAAAATTAAATTGGTTCCTGAAGCTCACCGCGCATCTTTCCCTAATTTCCCCCCCCCCCTTGAGTACTTAAAAGTCCGTTTTTCAAATTTTATTCCTTTTTCTTTTCTTTTATTAAAGCAAAATGAGGGAACCTGTGTGATTTGTTTTTCTGTGGTCTTAAATGGTGCCCAGTTACTGTTCACCATTGCATTTTGTACAAATGCTTGGCTCTTTGATTCGACTTGTCTACTAATAGTTTTCTTTTTTTTTTTTAAGATTTTCTTTTTCATACAATTGCAGGAGATAGCAAATTGGGAGCTGCCATGTGGGTGGCTACAAGTTTATTTTAACTGATTTGGGTGTTGTAATTTGAAGCATTTTATAAAAAATCCATGATTTTTTATTTTTTTTTTGTAAAAATATATAACACATCAAGTTACTTATTTATCTACAAATTGAGAAAGCACTGCAATTTGAAGTAAAAATGCGTTGATGTTTATGTCAATCCACCATTTTGGGTCTGTCCGAACGCCGTGATAGTACCGGTCCCGAGCAAACCAAATTTGAGGTTCGATTAAGTAGTTGGAATGAAAGAAGTTTGATTCTTGTGAAGAATACAAAAGATTGCAAAACAAATAAAGCACATGGGTACCTTCTTATTTTCACAAAAAACAATTAAGCACCTGGAATAAAAAATAAGGACTATTTAAGGACTTTTTAAGGCCTTAAAAATGAAAATGACCATTAAGGACTTTCTAAGGACCTTTAAGGACTGTACGAACCCTGACATAGAAACAATAAAAGTTTTTTCAGAAAACACTTTACAAAAAAAAAAAAAGCATTGTGGATGCTTTTTTTTAGTCATTTACAATTTTAACTTGTAGTACAACTTATTATGTTACAGCAATTTTTAGTTCTTGAAAGAAGAAGCTCTTAAAATATGATTTAATAAGATCAACATATTATGTTTTAATCAAAAAATCATTTTCTAATCAGCATCTTTCCTGAACATTAAACTTTTAAAAAATCTACAAATTTGATCCGGATCAAAGAAGTTTGGATTAATGTGGTTGTACTGTAATTGTTCAACAAATTGCCAAGTTAATTTTGCTAAGAAAAGCTGCTCAAAAAATAATTTAAGAAATTGTACACTTCTAACCTTTCTCTTTTTCCACAGATAACATGCGCCCACTAGAGCAAGACGTAAAATGTGCAATTCCTAAAAATAAAAATTTTGTTCAATTAACATTCCATTTGAAATTTTTGTGAAATTTTACTTAAGAATTGAAAAATATATTTTACCATATTCACTGTCTAGTTCTACAGAACTTATTGCTGAGTAATCTGAATACGTAACATTCCATCTAGAAATAAAACAAAGGTAAGATTTTTTTCTAAATCACTAGCCATAAACCCATTAAAAGCTACAGAGAACATTAAAGATCTTCAATTCTTTTAATATTCTATTCATAAATGTTTCAAAAGTTATTTATTTGTATTTATTTTTTTATTTATCATATTATTTATGCATGTCATTTAAATTAAATCCTACATTGACAAAATGCTTCAGTTCTCAGCCAAGTTTGATGCATAGCTTTTAAAGATTAGCTGATATTTTTGATAATTTATTGTACTATATACAAAATAAATAGATAAATTAGTTAGAAACTAGAATAAAATCTGCATATGAAACTGATCACTTGTTTTACTATAAAAAAATAATAGTTTTAACATAGAAATTTGCAACTATTGTTGCTATTACATGTCATAAGCAACACCACAATTAGTTGAAATAAATTAAATGTCATCTCCCCCCTCCCTTTATGTAAAAAAAAAATATTGGTCATGTTTGAAACTAGTAAAAACCATTACAGAAAATTTCTAGTAATGTGAGGATTTATAGGTCTAAGAATAGTAAAAGTTTCTCCAATTTGGAAAAGATCTTTGTAACTTTGAAATATTAACTTGCATTAAATGTAATGCATATCACAGGGCCGTAGCCAGAAATTTTTTTTTTTTTTTTGGGGGGGGGGGGGAGATTGACTTTGAAACACTTATGTTGAGGAAAGTTTCAGGGAGGAATATATGTGCTACATTGCGAAAATTTTCAGAATTTCGGGGGGGGGGGGGGGCAGGCTCATAGGCCGCCCTCCGGATGCGGCCTTGAAACTACGTAATTAAAATGGATCAGTAAGAAGCAAGGTTTAAAACATATAAAAATATATATATATGTACATGCATACAAAGCATACAAAGGAATTTTCTATGAAGCTTATCTTAGATAAATTATGTGCTTTTCATATTTTACTTGGGTACCAAGTTACATGGCTGGCATTAAAAAAAATTATGATGAAAAAAGGGGGGAGGGGGGTTTGTAACTCATGTTATGCTAGAAGTTAAGATTCTTGCATTCATAATTTTGTAATGAATATTTTACTTAGAAATTTGTTTAGTTAAATGAGAGTAATTTCAACATGAACGTTGACTTGTAAACACAGTGCACACAGTGCCGATAGAAGACGTGTTGGCGCCCCGGCGCTGCTGAAAATGGCGCCATAAATGCAATTTTGGAAAAGAAATTGAAATAAAATTAACTCGCATTTTTTAAAGTTTTCCTCCTGGAGTACAGTCGAGCACCACAAATCCGCTTAGAATTTGGCAAAAACTGTTTTCGCAGAAAAGTCATTTTTCCAAACGTAAAACTAACATATTTTTGGGCCACAATCTGCCGATGACATATTTGGGCATGTTAAATCCTCAACAATGGAGTAAAAAGATACTCCCAGCGTCATTACACTAACCGAACTACAAATTCAGAACCCTCAAAATTCGGAAAATTGTAAAATACGGCACTTTTCCCGAAAATTTCCGATTTTTTTTTCTTGGCCAATTCAGAAAAATATTTAATCTAAGAAGCATCTAAATTAATAAATACCAGTAAATTTTGATTCAAATAGAAGCAATATTGTAAATATGTTTCTGATTTACATGAACTAAACTCGGGAAACCAAGATAAAACCAGAAAACCCTACTATATTGGAAGATAAAAATTGATTTCTTGAGCTCGGTTAAATATCTTTTTCCCTTTAAAAAATTAGTTTTTTTTTCTTAAGTTCTTAAAAGTTCGGTTTTTCAAGTTTTATTCCCTTAAAAAAATTAAAAGAGAAAGAAAGATAAAGGAATTAGCTCTATTTGTTTCTCTGTGGTCATAAATGACGCCCAGTAACTTTGCAATTTTTACAAATGTCTAGCGTTTTGGTTTGACTTCTCTACTAATATTTTTAAAGATCTTGATGCAGCTCCTATTTTCTTTTTCATGCAATTGCAGGTGATTAGTGAAATGGTGAACTACCGTGTGGGTATGGTTTATTTTTGCTGAAATGTGTGTTATAATTTGGGGCGTTTTATTAAAATTCATGAATAAATATTTTTTTCTTTATTTGGTATAATATATTAACACATGGATTTACTTATATTACCTTTTCAAAAAAAAAAAAAGTTACCTATTTAGCAACTCATTGAGAAAACAGGGAAATTTGAAGTAAAATGCGCATATCAGCGTTGATGTTTACGTAAACCTGCCATTTTTGGTCGGGCTCCGAAATTCGGAAAATTCCGAAATAAAGCCTAGCACTACCTTGTGTTTAATAAATTTAGTGTTTTTAAATATGTTTAAGGGTGGGGGGAAACAAAAAGATATCATATTATTTGCGTATAAATCACACCTGGGAATTTATGAACTTTTTTTAACATAGTTAACTAAAGTGGCCTGAAATCCGCACAACCACTTCTCCCAAATTGTGAGGATTTTTGACCCTCGACTGTGCTACTAAAAGCTACAATGCATATTATTTTCTCATAATCGTAAGTAATTTTTTTTAGTTTTATTTTTAAATTTTTGCAGCGAATTTCTTCTTATATTTTAAATTGCAATAATTTGCCAGAAAAATAAATTCTGCATTAACTATAAAAGTTGATTTAAGAAGCGTATTGATTATCAATAACAATTAAAGCATTTAAATTCGACAAGAAAACCATTAACTCAATGAATCACAATATCACTTCCAAACACTTTAAAAATAAAATTATATTATGGGTGGCAGATGTAACATTTTAAATTCACCACATTTCTGTATCATATACAAATATAGTACACATATGCAGTAAAATGTGTACTTTTTCTTGCCTTGACAGATGCAAAGTACTTTTGTCGATTCTTCTAAATCAACAAATTTTGCATTTTCATTTTCGATAGAGATTATTGCTAGGGAATTCAATCTTTTTTGGGTCATAGTTGACCTTAAATAAGTTTTTATCAGCTTTACTTTGCTAAACGATCGTTCCCTACTTGCAACAGATACTGGGATTGTTAATAATATTCTCAAACAAATCCACAGGTTAGAGAAAGTTTCTGTCAAGTTATTTTGTGAATGTACTTTAAGACATCGATCGAAGACGTATTTTTTTTTTTTTTTCAGATAGGAAGAAAATAGAAATAAATTAATTGTTCAGACAACTTTAAACTTAATCTCTTTCGGCGCCCCTACCTGATCTGGAGCTCCGGGGAGTCGCCCGCCCCTTCCGCCGACCCTGAGTGCACATACACGACTTTATCGGGCCACCTATCTGTTCCCTTGAGAAACTTAGCTAACATTTTGTTTAGCACAGTTTTGTCTGTGTCCAAATCATTGTGTGTGCACCGCATTGCTGCAACAGCGTCACTACTCAAAAATGTATGATGTTTGAGTTAATAACTGTAGTGAACACTTGAAAATAAACAAGCCCTTCCATTGACACCAACCAGCCCTTCCATTGCATGTTGCATGATGAAATTATGTTTTTAATTTCACCCACAGAAGTATCACTTCATAAAAAAAGAGAGTTAACAGAAAACATACATTGTTTTGGGAATTACTCCCTATTCTGTTTTATTTTAGACAATTTAAGCAATTTATACTTATTCTCAAGTCTCAAGCCTTCTATATTTTGTCATAACTAAATGTAAATAATTAAAAACTGGAGGTTTTCTTTTTCCTTAACCAAATGTTGAGAAAAAGAAGAGCTTCAAATTCTTTTTTTAAAGTATGAAGTCAGAAAAAAAAGCTGTATAACTTTGATTTGCAGACATGGACAATTATAAAGCACTTCCAAAATGAGACATATCGCTCACGGGCTGCAATTGCGGCACAACTCAAAAAATCATGTTTTGAGCTAAGTGGGTTTAAAGTTTTCATTACTAAGGAAAATGCACAAGAAATGCTTTAGCTATTATTAAACCTTAAGGCCTAATATTGAATTATGAGCTGTGCTAGTATTGCTGCTGAAAAGAATGAGTATTTTCATGTTTACAATCTTTCTTCTTAGTCCAGAACAGGTGTTTTTTTTTTAGTTGTGCCACTATTGCAGCTCATGAGCAATATAAAAGAACCAATCAAGATCTTTTTTGTTCAATGTAAATTTATGACTAGGCTAAGTAAAAGTATAATTTTGTCATGGTATTTTTCACCTTTGCAATGTTACTGTAAATGCTCTATGGGACTGTTCCATAAACAGTGTCACACTTTCTTTCAATATATTTGAGCCCCCTCTTCTCTTTTGTCACAAAATGTCACTCTCCAACATACCCCTACCCCCTTTGTTACATGTCACGCTATATTACATGAGCGCATGTCCTCGCAATGTTGCAGTTCAGAAATAAAGCACTTATGTTAAGGAATCACATTTTTGATTTTATTTTTTAACTTTTAATGACATTTGTGAGCATAACAATAATAATTACACATTAAGGTTAAAATTGAAAAAAGATAATTAGTGCATAATAGTAAAAAAAAATAATTGAATTCTAAAAATTGACCTGCGTTTATTTATATTAAAAGTAAATACCTAAGAAGATTTTCTTTTAAAACTTTTACTGGAAGTGAGTTAAACCTTAATAAGCATCGATATTTTTAATACAAAATGAAATCAATGAAAGTTTAAAATCAAATTATGAAAAGCATAAAACATCAAAAATAAGTTTAATCTGCTGATTTTTTACATGTTTTTATAGAAATCAAAATGTTTAATGTCCCACTTCTTGTTATCCCCCCCCCCCCCTCTTGTCACAATATCTCAAACTAAAGGTCAAGACTCAGAAATTTTGGAAGTGGTAACTAACTTGTGGCCACTAAACTTGATTAACTTGGTGGCCACCTATGCGAAGCGGGGGGGGGAGACATGCCCCCTCCCCGCAATTCTTTATGTGTCTTATTTTCACTGAAGAAAACATAATAATCTGTCAAAATTATTAAATTTAAAAAAAAAAAAAAAAAAATCTTACGACTTTCAAATTGGAAAAAGGAAAACCTAGATTCGTTGCCGATGGTAAATTAAGGAAATATGAATTTTATAGTTTTTTTTTGTGTTAAATGTTATACAGTACAAAAGATTTAAACGTAAAATTTTTGTTAATAATAGAAGCAATATATAACAAAAATCCCAATTACAGAAACGAACCATTTACAAAAAAACAGTGATCATAAATACGGACCATTTTCGAACACAATTATAAAAAAAATGTACATTTTCCAGTTCTAAATTTGTTTAGTACATTTTATTTTCATTCATTTCAAAACTTTTTTTTCAAACTTTCACACCATTTTCAAAATGGCGCGACACTTATGTTTTATAAGTTTATGAGAAAATGGCCGATCTGAAATGCAAGTGTTGCGGCTATGAGGGGAAAAAGATCAAGATTTAGATTGTTTCCCACTGTATTTAAAAGATTTATACAGCAGAGAGGATTTAAAAAAAAAAAAAAACGGCGCAATCGGGAATCGTTTTTGCCATTTTTTTTCTTGTGAAAGCGGAAATGAAGATTATCGGCCGAAATTCGGTTACTTGAATGCCGAATTGATGCGTTTTTATTGTACTTGTGTGCATAAAAGAAGCAAGAGTTGTAAATTCCATAGATGTATTTGAAAAGGAAGGATTTACTTTAAAAATTAAAAAAATGAAAGGTGGCGATCGCTCTTAATTTTTTGAATCGCCACTTTTTCAAACAAGGTCGCCACGTGGCGAGTGGCAATCGTGAATCTTGACCTTTATCTCAAACCCCTCTTCCGTCCTCAAACTAGTGTGCCATCATCACTGAAGACCATCATGTATACTTGGGGATATGTGCATGTAAAATCCGTAGACCCCACTACCTCTCCCTGTGCGCAAGCAATCCTAAGGCCTCGGCTAACAGGTAGGGGTCTGGTGGAGAAAAGTGTGCCATCATCCCCTATGAAGTTAAAAATGAAAAAAGAAAGATGAATAAGCAGTTTCTCAGCATGTGTGGAAGAAAATAAAAAGTTCAAACTAAAATTGTAAAAAAGAAAGAGGGGGGAGAAGGGGGGCAGCTAAAATATTATTTTGAAAAAATTACATAAAAATAATCATACCTTTTCTGCTTCATCTCTACAGGGTTTCTTCCCAAAATAGGACAAAATACTTTCACCTTTTCTTTTACTCATAATCAAAATTTGTGCGCAGGCGAGCGAGAGCACAAAAACTCACTAAATTCCTTACTGATAATGTCTACAAGGTCAAGGTCTGCTTTATTAGTGCATAATGGTTGGGAAAGAATATTGTTTGAGCAGAGGCATCAGAAAAGGCCCCCCCCCCCCCCCCCCCCCCCGCTCCTTGTCGGAAGTGCTTCTATGTTGATTCGATTTTACGAATTGCTAGCTTAAATAGAAAAGAAAAAATAAAGATTTGTCTAGCAATAAAAGCACAAACATCCACATCCCGCAATCGTAGACGAGTATATTTAGTATATTTATGGCAGATGTGGTTTCATGTGGCTCACATTTTTCCAAAAAGGGATAAGTACATTTGCTGTTCTTGTGTGGTCGGGTGATTAGAACCATATGTAGCCCTTAGGCAAGGAATCAATTGACACGGGGGACTATCGCCTGGAGAATTGAGGGAAAGGATCTTTTTTTGAATTCTGGTTTATAGAGCCTAACTGTTTGAAGCGCAGTCTTGTCGTTTCCCCATTTGTAAAACAGAGGACCCCCGCTCCGAAACAGGTTGGTTCAAGGGAACGCCCCCCCCCCCCCTCCTTATCAAGAATTTAAACTTATAAATCAACTTCTTGCAACTCCCCACTTTTAAAGTTAATAAATATTACTTACAATCATTTCAGGTGTATCAAATAAGCATTAGGAATGAGAATTATTAATTATGAAATAAATTATTTAGATTCTGCTCATTAGGGTGGAGCAAAAAAAAAAAAAACATTAATAAAAAAACATCTATGTGTAGGAAAGTGGTCTACTGCTCAGTTCTATTAATGATACAAAACACCAGCTAAATCAAACAATTTTGAATATTTAGTTTTTGCTTCATTTGTTACAAAAAAAATGAAATCAGACTGAATAAATCATGAAAAATGACAATAGTTCTTGAAACCTTTAGTGGTGTAAACTGTCATCGACATCAAAAATGTGTCTCTTAACATGAGGCTAAAAATTAAGTGCATAGGTGCACTGCGCCCATGAAGGGTTTGTTCCTTGATTATCAACCTTACGTTACGAGACAAATTTTTACATGAATTATAATATTACAGAAAGACATTACAGTGTGCCAATGTAAAATTATGCAATATAAAGTTAATTTCATTATTTATATTTTTAAACACAAAAAAAGGGGGAAAAAACTACAGTTTGTGGTTTTAAAATTGATATCTACTTTAATATATATTAGACAACCATTAAAAATTATGAAAAGACCAATAAATAACAATTAATGGTAAATGAAATGCTTACGATTGCACACCATACTTCATGTCATAAGTGGATAGTTCAAAATCTGTAAGCATACAGTTACAGAATACAAAATATTAATGTTTTAAAATTACACACAAAAATATTAAATTGAACTTTAAAGATTCAGAATAAGAGCTTTAAAAATTTAAATACAAAAAACACAATTTCCAGACAAAGACATATGGCTATTAACAGTAACAATCACTTCTGTAGCACAAACATTAAAATTATGAAAACATCACAACAAATTGGACTACTTTATTCTGAGTTTTACATTACAAAAGCCAATATTTTACGAAATAAATTAATGCATAGAGACATAACAGTTTTAGGTAGAAGATCTCATTTTAGTAACAATGAGAAAAGGAATAGTAAATGTGACTTCCCATTATGCACAACAATGGGAAGAAGCACTTTCAAAGAATAAGCTTTATAGCAAAAAAATGCCTCTTTTATGTTATCCTGTATGTTAATACCAATAAAACACCATTTTAAAACCTTATGTAATATTTCAAAGCATTAAATTAACAAACAGTAATAGGATATGCACTGTGCATGCATACACGCAACTCTCCAAAACACTTCTAACTTTTATAGAGTGTTAACAATTATTCACCATTTTATCATTATTTGACACAACAAAATGAAAACAATCAAAGTAAAATCAGATTTCTTAAACTTTCTTAATAGCAGAGATGAAACTAAGAACAGACACCATGAATGAAATTGAAACATATCAATGCCAAACATTAATAAAATGCAAAAATGCCCTCTCTTTCTTTTTTAAATGAAATTATATTTACCCCATGATTTGATACTAGTTGGAATTAAATCTCTACTTGAATAATTAGAATGATGTATGGGGATGTAAATTTACAAAAGGACAAGCATAAATGCTGCTACAAAAAACTCAAAATAATACAAGATATTAAACATAGTTGCATTGCATAGAAAAAGTTATACATGAAAACTTAAGCGGATACTCAATTGTCTTCTCTATTGTGATCATTCTTCAAATATATATAAGCAAACAATACTGTGGTTTTGCTGCTTTCCATTGTATAAAAAAGGAAGCTTCCTTTTATTTTGTTTCAGTTGCATTGCTTTTCATAAACTTGTGAAATGTATTTTATTTTGTAAGTTATGTCATACCTACTTTTTTTCATTTTCGAAATTTGTTTTGTGAACTTAAGTTTGAATGGCCTGCAAACCCGCCACTGCACATGAATAACCCCTTAAATAAATGCTTTCTTTGTTTTTACAGTATACAAATGAATGTAAAGCTACACAAACCTGTACGGCCAATAAAAACAGCATTCTCATGTAAAACAGGACAAATTCTTTCAGCACCACCAACAGATACAGTTTGTAATTTTTCACCTGTAATAGGATTGATAGCAAACCAAGTATCTATTTTCTTTCCTGGAATAATAACAATCAACATCAATACATGCTGCTTTATGAAGTCTAAAATCATGTGAAATAAGTGTGGGTTTCATAAAGATACACTAAAAAATTTTTTCAACAAGCTGAAATAAAACTAAACTCTTTGTTAAAAAAGGTATTTTCTTCCTTCAAAAACAAAATGTCTGCTTACATATTCTAATTATGCACCTCAGTCAACATAACATTAACCGGTATCTAGACATGTGGCTTGCAAGCTTGCTTTCCATGATGCTATTGTTTCTTGATTGTTTGTTTCTTTTATTTCTTTCTTTAAATTAGAACCATTTAAAGTTGAGAGGAACCCAGAGTAATTTTGTATAATAGCGCCAATTGAATCATTTTATGAACTCTTTTAGGAAGGAGATTAATAAAAGATCGTAAGAGCAAATTCCCACTATTGTTATCATTCACAGAAAAGGACAAGGCAAAAAATTATTTTTAAACCTACACTATTATCTAAAAACTGAAAAAATAGTGAATATTAACGAATAATTGAGATTTTTGAATTTAAAAAAAAAAAAAAAGTTTTTAGAGGCTTCCAGATTTTGGAAGCCTAGATTTTTTAGGTTGTACTGTAGTATTTTTTTCTTTCATAAACTAGTTTCCTGAATCACAGCAGACTTCCTTACATAGAAATTAAAAAATGATAACAAAAATAAATAAAATAACATTTCTTATCAGTGGCGTTCCCTGCAAGGGTGTCTTTATTTTCATTAAAATTTAATTAAAAGGTATTTAAACAAAATTTCATGCTTATTAAAAGTGCAAGCTTTTCAAAGTAAAAAAGAGGCATGCTAACTCAGCAGTTTATTTTCATTTTGTTTCAATAATTTTAAGTTTTGCAATCTATACAAAATATGTATGTATCATTTAAATGAAATGCACATAAGGGATGAAACTGATAAAAGTCAATATTACAATTGAAGTCGGAAAGAAAAATTGGAGTTTATGCACACCTTGCTGTTTTCATGCAGTGATGCTGTCACTATAATCAAAACCATCTATTTATCACAATAAGTTGATAGCGCATTTCAAAGATATATTGATTATCTAAAATTCATTCTTCAAATCTGTATGGATTTTTGCATTTGCAGATGACATTGCTATTGTCGCACGGTCCAAGGAGGACTTCAAACATGCCTTCCTTTCTTTGGAAAGCGAGGCAAGAAAAATGCACCTTTCTATCAATCAAAACAAGACTACATATATGACTAATACCAGTTTTAATGAGTCTCTTTTTGAATTAGGCGATTACATTTTTGAAACTGTTAACAGTTTCACCAATTTGGGCTCTGAACTATGTCCTAATAATGATGCTTCCCCAGAAGTACGCAACAGAGTTACTGCTGGGAACAGATGTTTTTTTGGGATTCAGAAATGCTTGAAATCCAACCTCATTAGCAAAAGAAAAAAATTACTTCTATATAAAACTCTAAATTCGACTCGTTATCACGTATGCTGCGGAAACATGGGCAATGACTGAAAGAGATAAAGAGATGCTGGCTATTGTTGAAAAGTACTCCGTAGCATTCTAGGAGGATTGAAATGCAATAACATCTGGAGAGGAAGAACAAATTCAGAGATCTATGAGGTATACAAGGAGCCAGACATTACAAAATTCATTTTGATTGAAATGGGCAGGTCACGTGAGTAGAATAGATGATGACCGAACCACCAAGAAGATCTTCGAGGCCAAACCATCAGGAACACGAAAAAGGGGAAGAATAAGGGGATCGACTGCCTTGAAGAGAACTCAAAAGTACTGAAAACTAAAAACTGGAAGAGCCTATTAAAGAATCAGGCAACCTGGAATGCTATTCTTAAGAAGGTCCTGGGTTGGCGCACCAATGAAGAAGAAGAAAATTCATCTCAAGACTTAAAAGTTTGAGAACTTTTCTTTATTCAAACACACATGTTTAATAATGAATATGTGAAATCTTGGAATCCTATAGATTAAGAAATATTTTTATTGCATCTAGTTTTCCGAGTTTTACCTAGAGCTGAATAAAATGTCTTTTCAAGCTTTAAAATATGCATAATTTCTGAAATACATATGTATCAAAGTGAGATTTTGAAAATTATCCATGTTTTAAATTCTTTTTTAAGGCCAAGTACTTCATTGACATTGCTCCCTTATCCAAAGATTAATTATAAAGAAAATTAAGAGAAATACTTCAACTTAACATAAAAATATGAATATTAAATTGCTGACATGGTTAATGAATACATTTTATCTTTCGATAAAACTTTTGAAAAATAATTAAATGCCTAATTTTCTTGCTACAAAATTTTAAAGCTTCCCTAATATTATGGCATAAAGCAAAACCAGATTTTAGAATTTTGGTACCTGCTGTTATAAAAGAGAGAGAAATTGTTTCTAGGAACAATATTAAGTAATATCTGTTTTTTGATGCCTGCTTTCACAAATGGAATTGATAGCAACATTTAAAAATGTTAGGAAAAAATGCATTTGGGACCCACTACTTTCAAGATAGGACTCACTTTTTTTTTAACTGTAGGCCCTTGGGACCCAATTTTCTGAGTACTCAACAACTACCCCCTGAAATTTTAAAATCAAGAAGTAACAATAAAAACATTAGGCTTCTTTTTTTGTTAAATGTAACAACTATTTTATGGTACAGTGAAACCTTTTCAACCAACCACCTCTATTGAGCGACTACCTCTCTATATGACCAAAAATTACTGGAACAGAATTTCCCCACATTAATTTAATATTAACTTGACCTCCATAAAGCAACCACACTTAAACAGTCACCCTCTCGAAACGACCCCATTTTCTTCCATAAAAAAAATTCCGCCACTTTTAGTTCTGGATCATTCAATTGCTACAATCAGTAAAAAAACAGTGCTGCAATGTTTGTGTAGTCATCTACACCCCTGGGGGGACATGTACCCTCCAATTCAGATGTCAAGTGACCAGTTTTCTAGGAATTCCTGCAGGAAGTTAGCTTTTGGTGTCCATTGAATAACTCCTTCTGGGCAAAAACACCTTAGCCGAAACAAGCGGCCCTGCCACATTGCGCTTTGATGAGATAAGAATAGAGTGAGATCCCCATATTTTTACCGACACCCCCTGGGGTGTGTCATTCTTACCCCATTTCTGAGAACATCTCCCTCCCTCTCAGAGCCTTTAGATATTTCACTTTTGTAAACAATTAAGAAACTGATCAACTGATGTTGATAGAGGGGTTTGATCACGGGCCTTTTCTTTCAGTAGAAAATTCATTTTGATTACCAATAACGAATACTGAAAGGACATTTTTTCAATGCTTTTATAAACAGAATCTAACAAAGGAGTGATTCTTTACTTACAAAGATAGGAGTACGAAAATGGTAAATCCGTAAGAAAATCGGCAGAAAAATTTAAATGTGGAAAAACTCAAATCCATAACAATTTAAAAAACAAGGAAATGCTTAACAAAGGGTGGGAAGAACATGGTCAAAAAAAGTAGAGATCAGAAAATTTTTCTTATGTGAATGAAGTTTCAATGGATTCGTTCGGAGCTGCGATGTCAAAGAAAATTCCTATTAGTGGAACGCTAATAAAAGAAAGTGGAACTCAAAGTTCTCAAGCCATAGGAATTAACAGATTTTGCAGCGAGCAATGACTGGCTTGAAACAATATTGTTTTCAAAACACTTTGTGGAGAAAGTGCTGATGTGGACGAAAGCTTATGCTAGGTCCATAATATGCGCATGCGGTGGGTACCTTTTTGCAGGTTATGATGAAAAAGGCATTTATAATATTCATGAATATGGTATATTTTCTCGTGCTTTAACCAAAGAATAGTTTAAGAGTCTGAGGATGCAAAAAGGGGGGGGGGGGCGGAGGATCGAGCAAACTCTTAACTTTAGTTTTTTGCGGGTTAGGAGAGAAAGAAAATGCTCTTGTAATCGCAAAATCTTTAAAACCGCGTTATGTTTATTTGTTTTGTACACTTCTGTACATGTTTAACATTATTATTGAATAATTTATATTATTATTATTATTATTATTAACAATATTTAAAAGAACATACCTGTGTATAATAAGCCATCATTTGAACGCAGTGGGGCCCGAAAAGTTAGTTCAGCAATTGTATATCTCAACTTTTTCAGATCTGTGTTATGTCCTGAAACATACATGTACAAAGAGCCATCTCGTGGATCCGGCAAAATTCTTCTAAAAAGTTGGAATGTAATACATATGGGTCAATGGGTGCAGTAGCATGCATAGAAGAATTATTAATGCAACTAGTTAAATTTCTAATTAAAAGAAAACAGCACAAATGTATGAAAGAAATGCAGATACAAAACTCTTTTTGGCATTAAAATAATAAAGACTACATCCTAATTAATTTAAAGATATAATTCTTTCCTATACCATATGTTGACTGTATCATTACAAAAATAACTAGTTTCTAATAAATGGGAAATGGGAACGGTGATGACAACTTTTTGAGTGAATTAATTATATACGTTATGCAATTTAAAGAAAACAGATAAGAGGGGGTTGTTGTTTTTCTCATTTTTTATTTATTTATTTATTTATTTTTGAAAAGTTTCAAACATTAAGATAGGCATTATTCAAATTAAGGGTTTGTGTATATCAGATTTTGCTACACAGTGTAAAATGCTCTGTGAATTTTTAATTATTTTGGAAGGATGACATAATTTATGGAACTAATTATATTTATTTTCCAAGTATTTATAATTGGATTGTCATACAGTTGTTCAAAATACCAAGTAATTTTTTAGCAAAGCAAGATTTTTTTCTCTTCTTCTGATTATAGATTTTGAAAAATGTCCAATTTAATGATTAGAAATTTTGTGAGCGGTATGTTTTTAAAAGTGCATAATTTACTGAGGAAATTTTTAGAACATAGAATATTTAAATATTAATTTATATACATATGTATACACTATACATATATGTACATTTAAATCAATCTCTCAATTTAATTCTTTTTAATTTTCTCTAAACTCATATGAATCTTATAAGCAATAAAAATCTTGAAAGCAAATGAATTGTAGGGAATATTAATATTATAGTGAGGCAGGAGCCAAAATTCAACTTTTCAAATGGAGGGGAGATCCCATTTTCAAACTTTATAAATGGAAGGGATTGCAACTTTTTGGAAGGGTTTGAAAAAAAAAATTCTAACAATAATACCGGTAGTTATATAAACAAGTGAAAATATTCAGACTGCATTTTCACTGAAAGTTTTCGAATCTTTCGTGAACGTGACACTCCCACTTGGTCTGTTTACAAGGAGGTCTGAGAGAATTGGGCAGGAGTCCCGTCATCCCACCCTGAATTTTAGCCCTCTATGAGGGTTAATTAAATTTATATGAATGCCTTATTTAAAAAATGAATTCAATTTAAAGAAATAATAACTCAAATTTTATCAGAAGGATTTGTATTTCTTTAAATTGATATATTGAGATGAAATTTTAATTTTTTAGATAGATTGCAAGCCTATCAATTAAAAAAGTCCTAGTAATGACTTACAAGTAGAAGCTCCTAATAAAGAAGAGCTTTTAAAATATATTAGGCAATATTCTAATTTTTATTTAAATTTTATAATTTATTTTTATGACTTCTTATATATAAGCCGCTTAAGTGTCTGTTTGTCGCTGATAGCTTATTCAGAATTTCTTACTCCGAGAAAACTGCATCGTGCTGCCATTTACACAATATATTTTATAATGAAAACGACTAATAATCAAAACATTTCAGCATTTTGAGTGAGGCATCGTTAGATTCGCGATATCCGTTAAAAATTAATGTAAAGGCGAATTTAATTTAATTCTTCTTTCTTTGTTATAATTTATTTAAATTCATTTATTTATCGTCTACGCTTTTTATATATATTAAAGCGATAGCGCTCTTTTTTCCAGTTTCGTTAAAACTATTGTTTTGACGATGATTATGTTGGATATAAATAAATATTTTTCACAAACAATTTGATTATATAGTATATTATTTTTATTTTACAGATTATTGTAACTTTGATGCTTTTTTCAGTAAGAATATTTTTTTCCGAAATTATTATATGTTTATTATTTATTCATTAAACTTTACTGTTCTACCTGATAAATATCTCTTTGATTTGATGTGCATTTCCAGTTACTGGGAGAATTGTATATTTATAATATCTAGAACAGTGGTCAGTTCGTATGACCGCTGGGCTTACTAGTATATAATAAATATTACACACAGAAACAAAATTTTAATAAATTTCATCAATATAAACATATTTGAATATTTTCCCAAAGATATTAGCTTTAGTGATAAATATTTAATATCTATAAATAAATTGAACTGAAATTGGGGAAAAAGTGCTTACTTCTGACTGCGACTTGAAGTTAGCCTTAAAACAGGTTCTAATAAAAGGTAAAAGAACAATGTAATTTTCTTCTAGGTAACAAGTTTCATTTTTCATCAAAATATTCCATAACAAAATCGTGTTCATGACAGCAAACTATTTTTTTGATACACTCAAGGTAAAATTCATGATCAAAATTTGACAAATCCGAGTAATAATCAGTACAAAAAAATCAAACTTACAATATTGATAAAGAAAATTGCTTTATTTATTATTTATTTTTATTATTTTATTCTTTTCTTTTTTTTAATTTTGAATATTTGAAACCATTTTAAAATTTAAAATTTAACCAAATCCCGTTTAAAGATTTTATGTTGTGAATTTCAATCTGCTAAATTTTAACAAGTTTATGTTTCAAATTTTCTTAATGTACTTTCTATGAATCATACATCATATATTATTATTAAGGATGTAACGACCGTTCGGCCACTATTCAGTATTCAGCCTATTTGGCCAAATATTTGGCTTAGCTGGATAGCGATTTCATAATCTGGGCGAATAGCTGGTGGGATGATATTCGGCCGAATATTCGGTATTCAGTCAAACCCCTATTCATTGTATGCCTAATTATTAAATGGTAAAACCTCCTTTATCATATTGCCCTTCGGATTTTCTACGAAGTGTCTTCCCACGCAAATCTATGATGCTATGCTTCAACAGGAATTGCTTCAAAACTCATGACTAAAGACTGACATATAGCATGATTAGATTTAACGAATCAACAATTTTAATTATATTCAATGAGCATAATTTCGTATTGTTTAACCAAGACACAACTAAAATCATAAGAAAACAAATGACTTACATTTTATTTCAAACTAAAATACATTAA
This sequence comes from Octonoba sinensis, assembly GCA_038502835.1. Classification (NCBI taxonomy): domain Eukaryota; kingdom Metazoa; phylum Arthropoda; class Arachnida; order Araneae; family Uloboridae; genus Octonoba; species Octonoba sinensis. Next base: position 73,659,866 of record CM076604.1, read on the forward strand.
AATAAAAGTTTGCTTACTTCTTAAATTACTATTAAACATTGTTCTATGTATCTCACATAAAAGTCAAAAACTTTAGCAAAACCTGCAACTTTTCAAACAAAGAAAAAAAAATCTTTTTTATGACATGGATGCAATACATTCCCTCTGACACATTAGCAAGATGCAAAGGAAGAAATATTTTGAAGGTGAATACATATAACTCAAATTTAAAAAAATATATATATGTGATGCAATACCGTTTTTTGGAAAAATTCTTTACTTTAATCTAACATGTTACAAATTTCACAATATTATTGAGTAAAATATTTTTATTTCGTAACACAGCCTTATACTTGAAATATGCTTTAAAAATGCGTGTACCTTCTTGAAGCATCCATTTAATGCCACCAGTTTTCATGCTGACAGCAAATAATGTTCCATTTAAGGTGGATACCAATATGGTTGGATCTTGGACAGCAAGGATATTTGAAGCCTATAAAACCAAAAAATAGAAAGATGATAAATTTAATATAGTGAAAAAAAGGAAATTTCAAGACGGATTTATAATTGCACAAAAATAAAATTAAGATGTTGCAAACAAAAGTAATTATGCTTTCGTCTTTTTATTTTTTTATCTTTTCAACGGAACTGATGTGATATAATCCCCCCTTGGCGGCTTTCTTGTTGGCGCCAAGGAACCATCGCCAACAACAAGATTTTTATGTCTCCAACTTCAAATAGAATAGCAACACTCTTGGTGATGATTTTATCGCCAACAATGTCACATCATACACATAGCAAACATGTCAAGAAAAATCACCACAAAATAGTAAAATACCAAAAATTATAAATTATATCTTACACACAATATTGACACTACTACATAAGGCACGTATAGCATTTCTCAACAGTAATTCAATATATTAACAGACTGAAAATTACTCGAAAAATAGAATTATTTACTTTACAAACACTCAAACTAGAATAAAAACCCTTTTTTAAAAGAACACACATTTTATGCACAATAATAACTACTGCAATTATTTGTCATTACATAAAATGATGTGTATTATTTAATGAAAAACATAATTAAAATATCGCGCAATTCACTAGAAAACTAATATTTAATAAAGCTGTTGGAATTTTAAAGTCAAAGACTCCATTACAAAATGTATAACATTAATCAATTAAAGCACATATTATATCAATCTATTGGAAGCCTACACTAAAACTAGCATAAAACCCTCTCTTGAAAAAACACGCATTTTAGGCACAATTTACTATTATGCAATTAATTATCGTTACATAAAATGATATGCATTATTCAATGAAAAACTTCAAGTACATTTTACATTAAACTAATGGAAACCTACTTTAACAAAACTAGCAACGACACTAATTACTACAGCAAATATTTCAGAACATTCGAAAAATCACTTTTCTTAACCTTACAAACACATAAAATAAGCAGATAATAAATTTACAAAAATAAAGAACTCACTTTAAACTGCTTCGCTCTTCAATATTAATCTCAAACCACTGCAAACTTACAATCCAATATGACGAAATGGAACGAAAAACCAGTTAATTCTTCATTCCTTTTAAGCACAATTAACCAAAACAGCACATACATGCTACATCGCGTTCACGGCATCAGATATTATAGGTAATTGCTTCATTCGGATGTTTTTGCATCTAGAAGCTCCACTATCACACTGAAAAAGGGATTACAACCAATCCCGAAACTTATGTCTGCATTTTAATGCTTATTTGTGCTTTCTTACCATGAAAATTTTTATTACTTTACTTGTGCACAAGGTTAATTTATTATCAAGGTTGATATGCGCATTTTTACTTCAAATTGAAGTTTTCTCAACTTGTAGATTTTCATTTTTTAAAAAGGTAATATAAATAAATCCATGTGTTAATATATTTTTACCAAACCAAAAATAACTTCTTCATAGATTTTAATACAACAGTCCAAATTACAATACACAATTCAGCAAAAATAATCCATACCCACATGGTAGTTTACGATTTTGCTATCACCTGCAATTGCATGAAAAAGGAAATAGAGCTACATCTGTAAAATATTGGAAGAGAAGTCGAACCAAAATGCCAGACATTTGTACAAATTGCAAGGATTCTGGGCGCCATTTATGACCACAGAGAAACAAATAGAGCAAGTTCCTTTATCTTTCTTTTTTTGAAAAAGAATAAAACTTGAAAAATGGACTTAATTTTTTATATGCAAAAAAGATACTTAACTGTCCCCAAGAAATCAATTCTCAAGTTTAAAATACTAGGGTTTTCTGGTTTTATCTTGGTTTCCTGAGTTTAGTTTATGTAAATCAGAAATATATCTACAAGATTCCTTATATTTCAATAAAAAATTACTCCCATTTGTTAATTGAACAGCTTCTTAGATTAATATTTTTCTCAACTTACAAAAAAAAAAATTGCAAATTTTCAGGAAAAGTGCCGAATTTTAGGTTCAGTACTGTATAGTTAAATTATTTTCTTTATTAAAAGAAATTATAAATTATTCTTGTACAATACCTTTTACCAATTACTGACATATATGTGCACATTGTATATATACTTATTACGCATATTTGTCTATTCGTCAGCATATTTCTTACTTGTATATTTAGTAGTAACTGGGCCGCAAAAATATTTTTTACTAAACTAGGGGACTGTGCAACTAAAAACATTGGGAACCGGATTAAAAGTCCATGCAAGTATTGCAATATTGTATGTGTTTAATGGTTTTTAATGTTTTTACTTTTGCTAAGAAATTGTTTTTCACAATAAGCAAGTCATTTATTAAAATGTCTGTAAGACAGAGGAAGATATCCTTTTAAATGTGCTTAAACTTATTTTTTTAAGGTTGAACAACTTGTGTTAGTTGATGTATCTTATTTTTCTAAAACTTTCAGCATATGTTAGTGGTACTGAAATAAGAAAACGTGAAGAGTGTCCCCTTTAAAATATGACCAATTTTTTCTTGAAGAGGGGTCAAAGTTCAAGCTCTCGAATATATATTGCGCAAAATCTTTGCCCTCAAAGCCATCAGTGAGTTTAAATTCCTTGTGCTCATATGCACCAAATAACAAGTAGTATCCATACTTTAAAAAATTGTCATGAGTCAGTCATGGCTTTAGAAATTTGAAAGCTTGAACTTTGTTCCCTCTTCAAGGACAAACTAGTCAGATTTCAAAAAGGAACACTCTTCACTGTTTGTTATCGCAATATCACTAACACATCCTGAAAATTTTGGAAAAATAGAAGACATCAGCTATCACACCAGTACTAATTTTGACCAACTTTTAAAACATGACTCTTAAACCCTCACACCAATATATTGTTAAGTATTTATACGGTGGACACCTAAATAATAATTTCACACAAAGATTCACAAAAAAAAACAACGCAAAGTGGTCAAGAACAAGGTTATTTAGTAAGCAACGAGTGTCAACATTGATTGCAACCATATGTTTGAAATAACTTGTTAACATAGGATTTTCGGAAAAGTAAAGACAAGAGATACGTATTGTGTTGTAGTAATACTTAACATTTCTGATAATTTTTTGGCATAAAAAGTTTCTTATTTAATCTTTTTTCGTCAACATGTTTACGTGACTATATAATGACATCATTACTTACATCATTTGTTTTTTCGCAGATATATAATGAAACTTTTATCAAAATAACTAATGCGACAATGTAACCAAGTTTTACTAGAAACATAGCTATTGTGCAGTTATACTTGTCATCATATTATTAACTCGCATTATAATACAACAGATATATTAACATGATAAATAAAATATCGGCGAAACGTTAAAGTTTACATACAATGTTGGATAGGCTACAGTTAAAACTCTTATTTTGACTGCAATGAAATAACATTAACAGGAAGTATTGTATAAAAATGTATGAAAAATCATGAAATATGGCTTATTCTAAACAGTATGAAATTATTTTTAATACTCGTTAGAATTTAAAGTAATCATATCGATATTTGAAAAACTCTAACATTGTTCATATCTTAAAATAATTCGTTGGCATCAAATTGTTTATTATTATTTTCAGGGGAGTCATTGGTTTCGTTTTGAATTTTCGAATATAGATTAAGATAAAGTTAGCTACTTGTTGCCTCTAGTTTTGTATCTAAATTCTTGGTCAGTATTTATCTTAAATAAATTAAACATTTTTATATTTCCTTTGAAGTTCTTTATCCTTTTGTGTACGCTTAAAATTGTGAAGTAATAATAAGTAAATTATTGCTGCTTTTTCTTTTGATGAATTATTCAATATTATTGGCACGTGATTTTATTTTAAATTATTCTCATTGCAGGAACAAAAATAACAGCATGTTAGAAGTGTGTATCAGTATAATTGGCGCTTAATGATGAGTGGGAAAGCATTTCGAAATAAACACAGATCTTCATCTACTGCTTTAATATCTCTTCATTTCAATAAAGCTGATGAAGATCAATTAGAAATTAGCTATGGTGAAAAACATGACTCAGAGAACACAGGAAATGGAAAAAATGAATCAATGCGAGGAGCCGAGAAGGGAAATAATGAATCTTCAAGTATTGGAAATTTTGATGAAGCTTTTGAAGGTGATGCATTGAAAATATCTGCTGATGATGTCGATCGCACGAAAAGTGCTAAATCAGAATATAGAGAATATACTCCAATTCGTGATTCAGTGGTGAAAGAATATTGGTCTCGAATCAGCAAAAGAGCAGGTAGTTTAGATTCTGACATAGGGTGTGATCGAAATCAAGACTCTAGTGAAGGTTGGATGTTTTTCAAGGATATAAAAGGGAAAATTAGTAAAACACTGGAAGAAAGAAAGAGTAAAGATACTGGATCAAAAACTACATCTGTGTTTGAGAAAGCTTCTGTAATTAAGGAAAAAGATGGTGATGAAATTGATGCTGATCTTACTCCAACTGATTCTGACAGTAAAAGTAAGGATGAAAAATATTTACAGTTAAGTCCTGCTGTTGAAGCTGCTGAAATCATGAATGAGAACACAATGTTTGAAAGTTATGTAAATGATGAATTAGAAAAAGCAAAATGTGAAATTATCCCAGGAAAGAAAGAATCATCTCCTTCACAGTCCTTCCTAAGTTCAAAAAAGTCACGAAAAACTGTTAGTCCCAGCATGACCTTATCCTCTCTTATTTCTAACAGATCACCAAGTATTGAAGTTCATGAATCAGTTACTTCAAAAGATGCCAGTGTTCCTTTATCTTTCATAAATAAAGAAGAAAATGCTCATAAAACCAAAAATTTGGTGAATAATGACTATAGATTGCACAAAGTAATTCAAGTTGTGAGGCAATATTATTATTACCTGAAATCTTCATGGAAAAATGTATTATTTCGCTTATTAATTGCAGTACTTGCTTTCCTCTTAGCACCTATTCCTTCTTGGCTATGTGGATTTTTAATTGGTTCCCTCTTATCAGGTGCTATTGTGTATTGGTTATTTAAGCCTGGAACACCAAAAAAGCCATTTGTTCTTCCAAATTATAGTCGGATGCCTGAGATTAATATACCTGTATCAGAAGTTGAAGAAGAACCAATCATCTATAAAGTATGTATTTTAATTTAGTGTATTATACTAAAATTAATTATAATTATTTCATGACTGCATAAATTTAATAGTAATTAATATTTTAGAGGCAATATTTTCTTTAGAAATATAATGAACATTCTCCAGACAACCACCCTCAAAAGATTGAAATTTAGCAAAATAGAATTTCATCCCTTAGAACTCCATGTCAACTTGTCCTCCATTAAGTAGAACCAACTTTTATAACTCAAACTGTCCACAAAATTGTTGAATACTTCCAGACAGGAAAATATACACTTTTAAGTTTGTATTAAGACTCATCATCAAGAAGGCTGATACATTATTAACAGTATCTTAAACAGCCCTAACACCATAGCCATCATGTTTTCTTTACTTATAAAACATCACATACTTGCACTGTGTGTATTAGCTTATGCTGTTGCATTTTAATGTAGTGTCTTCCATTATTATTATTACTGCAGCTTTAGTATTTTAGCTATGAAACCTATTATAAAGTTTATAAAGATTTTCTCATGCAGCTTTTTTTTTTGCTTGATATTTTTTATTTATAAGTTTGATTATTGGTATAAGTGCTTGTGTAAGCTCCTGCTCTTGTTGACACCTTGTACTAGAACAAGCCTGTCCTTAAAAAAGATAGAAATCTAGATATGACCCTGAAACATGTTATTTTTCTAGCTATAGTAGCCCAAGAAATAGCTACTGTAAAAGCAGATTTCTACAAAATGAAAGACATTCTATCAATGGAATATTTTACTTTCTTAATTCAGTGCATTCTGTGTCTGAATAGCAGAAGGGCCATTTCACAGTATTTTGTCCAAACGTAGAGTCCACAACTTTTTTTGTTATAACTAGTAATTTACAGTTTAATTATCACCAAATTTTATTTTCAAATAATGTGTTACATTTTTAGAAAATACTGTGAAATGGCCCAGAAGTTGAAATGTAATATGAAATGTGAAATAGGACTTTATGTGCGAACAAGATTAAGAGCATAAATGGACTTGATTTATTCAATGACTTTTTAAATGTTTTGTTCTATACGCAGGTCTGTCTGTAACTGATCCTCAAAAATGTAACTTTTTTTAGATTACATTTTTTAAACTTGTCTTTTTTTTTCAAGTAATTATTTTGTTTACTTTTAATAAAAAGGAACATTTTTCTCTAATGCTTCTAAATTTTCAAATTCCGTGTCAATTGAATTATCGATTAACATAGATAGTTTCATATGTTAATGAATTACCTGATTACATCATAACAAGTATTTTGAAAATATTTTTATTTACATGTGATTTATGATTTGTTTTCTTGGTTTTAGGGATGGATGAATGAATTGCCTACTGATATGAATTACAACCCTGATACTTATCATGTTAATTGTACTCGCTCATTATATGTGCGGTTAGATGGTTCATATCTTAGGGTATCATATCCACAAAGCAACATTCCGAAAAGAGCAATGTTTAATGAAACTCGTCATGAAATGCAGTTTATTAGTCAACAACATTTTGATATAACTGATGCTACAGTTGAATTGTTACCTAAAGGGCTGGCAAGAAAAAGGTATGTTGCCTCTAAAGGGACCCTTTTATGCTTTTTAATTTTCAGTAAAATATGCTTTTGTTAAATAAACATGGGACCTTTTCCATAAAAGTTTAAAAGCAACCTATTCCTTTACTTACAGATGATTATTTTGTCATGATGTGTTTAAATAATTATATAAATGTTTAAATTGTTAATTATATATATATATATATAACAGGACCTTGGTGTGTATGACCTCTCTAATCTTGAAAACTATAAACGTCAGATTTTGGTGAAATTTTCAGTTTGTCTCTATTACCATGGAGCAAGTTTTTAGACCAGTTAGAAAAAAATCCGACAAGTAGTTCTTTTTTATTCCAGTTTTACGCAAAATTTCCACATAAATTCCCCAACATGGGGGTGAAAAGCAGTTTCCTTAACTCCTTGTGAATTGTATTAGCTTCATTTCATTGTAAAATCTATTTTCATAAATATAAAACTCATTGTTTAAGTTTGTTGCTATTAAGCAGTAATATTAAAAGCCATTATAATAAGAGTTTGAGTGTAGGCTTTTCTGAAAACCAATTTTAAATTCTTTCAGTTATGAGTTAAATTAGCCTTTCTAAAACCAGTCATTCAAAGTGGATGACCTTTTTGTATGTATTTTTTTTAATTGAATATTTATATAAAAAATGTATTTACTCTAAAAATAGTAAAATGAAACAATGTTGAGTGGGGTAAATAGAGCGACTTCAAATTAAAAATTAGGCTAAAAAGTAAAAAATAAATTCAGTTTTTTAGCAACATCAATACGACTTTTAAACATAGTTTTAGAGGTCTCTTAAAGAAAAAGAGAGATGGGATTACTTCATAACAGCTCTTATATTAATGTACCAATCTCCTTTAAAACAAAGGGTTTTTGGTCCCCCTCACCAAGGCTGTATCCAGAGGGGTGGGAGGGGGTTTTGAATGTACCCCCAAACCCCTAAATTTCGTGCCCCCCCCCCCCCAAAAAAAACCCCCCCCCCGGGTTTTGGTCCCCCTCACCAAGGCTGTATCCAGAGGGTGGCCGACGGCCCCCCCCCCCCCGAAATCCGGAAAAATTTTCGTAATGTAGCATATATTTCTCCCTGAAACTTTCCTCTACACTAGTGTTTCAAAGTCAGCCCCCCCCCCCCCCCCGAAAAAAAATTCTGGCTACGGCCTTGCCCCCCCCCCCCCCCCCCCGAAATCCGAAAAATTTTCGTAATGTAGCATATATTTCTCCCTGAAACTTTCCTCTACACTAGTGTTTCAAAGTCAGCCCCCCCCCCCCCCCCACCAAGAAAAAAATCAGTAGCGCAATCAGAATTTTTCCCACTATGTTTTTTTATTCATAACAATCCTTTCAGCATATTTATTAACATATTCTTGGTAATGTGGCTTAAAAGCAAGGGTTCTGTGAAGTAAATCTCAAAATTGTCTCTTGTTTGTGCTCATAAAACAGCCTTCATTGGACCCTCGTTTACAATACTGTCACGATTTTTATCTTAAATTGTTTTGCAAATTTTGTGGCTGGATAAAGAGGTGATTTAAAAGCAAACTAACTTGCAACCGTGAGCTAAAGGACGAGGTGTGTACTGTTTCTAAAAATGCATTTTTGAAACAGTTCAGTGTAGTTTTGCTAATGTCCATCCAAATGATTTATTTCTGAAATGTTTCACTAATACCACATTATTTTTTTATAAAAAGGGGTTCCACAGTTAGAAGTCAACCTTATAAAAGGCTCCACGTATCAGAGAAATTAAGAAATTCTGCACTATTTAAATACAAGAGACAAAAATATTGTGTGATAAGAAAATTTTTCATTATTTTCATTTATTTATTTTAAAATGCACAGTTTTTTAATATGATCAAATAAGGCAGATGGTGAGATAAGATTTTCAAATGATTGATCAATAAAAGGTAAGCAAAAATTGAGCATAAAAGTAGCAGCTGTCTTATAGCTATACTTCCAATCATTGTGTGAAAATGATTATAACAGACTTTTAATTCACATAACATGTATGCAAATTAAAGAAATAGAAAATAGTCAACCATTGGTTGAAATAAATATATACAAACGTAATTATTTTTGAAAAGGCAAGTTTCTCAAATACTTTTATACATTTGAAAATTTTGAATTGTATGACTTTATTTTATAGTTTTAAAGTTTTTCGAAATATTTAAATTTCCAAACGTTATCTCAAAATATAATTGTCTCGCTTTTTTCTACTAATTTTGCATTTTTTTATTTATTTATTTACTCATTTATTTATTTTTTAATTTATTTTATTTGTTTTAATCATTATTATTATTATTCTATGGTTTTAATAGCTTTAGCACTCACAATTTATTTCTTACTTTTATATTTTTCAGGCTTTGGAGCAAAAAATATCCTATATGTCTTAGAATACCCAACTCTAAACAAGCAGTTTTATCAAATTTTACAAAAGATACAACAGATGAAAGTTCTGTAGGAAAATCTACAGGTCGAAAAGAGTCACCTATTAAAAAATGCATTCCCAGGATCAATGAAAACAATGAAGTAGTGTTATATTTATTTTCTCGAACAGACAGAGATAAAGATTTGTGGTACTATCGGTTCAAAAAAGCATCAAAAGTGAAAATGCTGAAATCACATTCACCATCCTCATCCCCAAACATTGCTGCAATTGACAATTCCTCACTTGAAAATAAAAGGACAATATCTGTTGATTTAGCTTCACTTCAACTGTGTTCCAATTATAATAATGATGATGCTTCTGATGGATATGATGAGTTAGACAGTTTTGTAGATGTATCAATGACAAAACAACAGAAGTTTGAGCTTTATATGTCACATTTACTTGCGCCGTTACATTTAGATACTTTTTCAACTTCACTAAAAGATAAGAAAGATCATGACACCAAATTTTCCAAATCAAGCTCTGCAACTCAAAATAATCTGGCTTGGTTGAATGTGCTAATTGGTAGAATTTTTTATGATTTTGTTACAGAAGATATGTGGGCCCAAATGGTAGCTGAAAGAATCCAAAAAAAGCTTAGTAAGATCAAGGTATGTTATTTCATATAAAAATTTATGTTTTTTTATATATTTTTTTACTCTTGTAATTATTTGTCATCAAGTATTTTATGGGCAAAATGCCATTGAAATATAAATTAGTTCTTTACTTCTTATTCAACTGAGTTGCTTACTAGCATTGATTCTAGAGATGCACCTACAAGTACCAGCTAATAGGAAGAAGATAATCAGCAACCGATTAGTTATGAGGTTGATCTGTTTAAATGAGACACAATCGGATATCCGGTGCATACAAAAAGGAAAAACCTTATAAAAAAACTCCCCTCCCTCGTAAGCACTCCTGCTCAGCCCCTGTTTTCTGTGGTCATCTATCAATAGTCCTTGCAACCACTGGTATCCTGGTTACATATTGGATAGGTATGAATATAGTGCTGGTGTTATAAGTGCCATTTCAATCACACTGTCCACCTTCTGGAGTCTGTAAAATAAATTCTTAGTGATATTTAAGTAATAAATTTATTTTATTATGACTTACAATTAAAAAAATGTTAGTTTGCTTTCCTTTAACTGGTTAGACTCATTCTTACTTGATGAGGAACGTATTATCAAAAAATGTCCTTAAAGTTATTGAAAGATAATTTTTTATTTAGCTGTTTGCATTTAATCTACTTTTTTTTCCATCTTTTAGCTACCAGTTTTTCTAACAGAACTGATTGTTAAAAACATAAATCTTGGAACAGCCTTACCTAAAATTCATCGTGCTTCTGAACCAACAACTGATCAAAAAGGATTGTGGATTGACATAGATCTATCTTATAATGGATCATTCCAAATGACCTTAGAAACAAAATTAAATCTTTTGAGGTATAAAACGGCTGCAGAACAACTTTCCTTGTCTGATGTACTTAAAGAAAATGAGGATTGTGATTCACTAAGGTAAACTAAATTTAAATCATATTTTATTATTTTCATTATCTCAAAAAGGATTTCCCATCTCTATTTTTGAGTTGTCATTGTTATCACTATAATTTTTTGGGGTATTATTTTCATTTAAAAGTTTGCTCAATGAGTAAAAGTTAGCTAAAGACTTATATCTTGAAGCATTTTTTGTTGTGTTTGCCAGAAAACTCCAAAATTTTATTTTTATCTGTAAAGTGTTTAAGTATAACTTGTTGAAACAATTTAAGCTTTTTAATTATTTTATTTATTTATTTATGCTTTAAAAATATGTCGTAAATTTTAAAGTTATAACAAATACAATAATGCTGATTATACACCAAGTTTACATTTATGGTTCACTATTTTTCTCACTTTATTTTGAAAAAAAACAATTTCCTGCTTAGATACCTAACAGTGGTCCATAATTTCTCCATTAGGGTTTTTATTACTACTATTATTTAAAAGCTTCATATTTTATACCAAACATAATATTTTCCGGGCTTATAGGCCATGGTCCAACCAAGATATTTCTGGCTGATGTTTCGCCTGACATGTTTCAGGGTTCTTCAGAGTGAAAATGACTTAATAACTTTTCACTCTGAAGAAGCCTGAAACATGTCAGGCGAAACATCAGCCAGGAATATCTTGGTCGGACCACGGCCTATAAGCCCGTAAAATATTATGTTTGGTATGGACACCGGCCGTGAAAGCCTAAGTTCCTTGCTTCATATTTTCTTTTTTTCTCTTTCTTTTTTATGTATGACATGGTGTTTTTGTTACAGGTCTCCAGTGTATAATAACAGTGATGAAGAAGATAGTGCTGAATCATCAAGTGATGAAGATATTCCGATACCTGAGATTGATAGTGGAAATGCAGATGAAAAGTAAATTCTTGTGAAATTTAATTCAAATTGAGTATTAATGAATTCAAAAAACTTAGAAATAAAAAATGGAAACACTCTTAATCTCAACCAAGTTCTTGGTTATTAAACAGGTAGATTCAGAAGGAGGCAGTAGGGGCAGTTGTCCTTGATAGTTAAGTATTACTGAATGATTAACAAACTAAAAATTTCCATATTGACAAAAAAATTTTGACAAATCAGTAAATTTACAAAAAAAAACTGCCTCCTCCTTGGCAAAATTCTGCATCGTGCCCGAGTGTAAATTCTACTTAATTTGTTACAGGGTTTTTTTTTTTGCTAGGACAGTAACAAAAACTAGAAAACAACCTGGGCAAATATCATTATTGTACTTAAATAATGTGCAGTAAGGTCTATAATTTAATAAGGAAATTGTCTTTTTTGCGTATATTATTGAATGCCTGTATATTTCTAATTAATAAATGCTATAATTAAAACAACTATTTAATGAAAGTCAAAGGTAAAAATTCAAAGAGTTGTTAAAACTAACTGAAATTTTTGCAATGAAAAACTTCTGTTACAATGTCTTATAACGCAACTTGATTTATCTTCTTCTTTTTGCTTTTGGAAAAGAGCACATAGTCAATGATGGATCTAGGGAGGCCAATACCCCGGGTGCCTCTTCTGGGGGGCAAGGACGTAACTATGTCATTTTCCAACAGGGGCAAAACCCGGCTTTGGCACATCCCCCCCCCCCCCCATACAAAAAAAAGCACACTCACATAGTCAATTTAATGCCCAGGGCTTAGGCCCCGTCTGTCCCTCCTTAGTTACGTCCCTGTGGAGGTGACAAAAAATTCAACTGTGATGCACAAAAAAGAGAAGAAAGAATGAAAAGAAAAAATAAAAAAATATTTAATTATGAAAATTTAACTTTTGGAAAGGGAATTAAAGTCCTTGTTTGGTGCTCTGATTTGATCATTTATAGGCTATTTTGCTATAATGATTAAAAGCGATTAACAGAATTATTTTTATGTATAAGCTGTCGGAAACTCTTAAATCAGGGCATACTGATTATGTTGCATCGATGATCAGTCGGCCGGTTTCTGTGGCTGGCAAAGGCTCCTGGGAAGGTAGTTTTAGGGAGGCGGAAAATTTTGCAATGTCAAAATTAAAAAAATTTAGTTTAAAACAGTCACAGTTTTCCCCCTTGTAATAATGAAATGCGAATCATGCTATGCTCAAACACTATAATAGTTTTCTTTTACAAATTTTCGAAGCATGCTTTTTGGATGGGGCGGGTGGGAGAAGCTTGTAAGTGTTGCTTGATAAGGCAGACAGATGGCTCTTCAATATGGGTGCTAGTAAGAGAGGGTGGCCTATGTTCCTATACTAAGAAGAAAAAAATTTTACCGAGATACCAAGGAACCTTCCCAAAATGTTAGACCCAGTGGCGTAACTAGACTTAGTGGTGCCCGGGGCGAAATTTGAGAATTCCGCCCCTAAACCGTGTTGACAACAGAGCAGCTCCGAAGTCAGAAAACGGGGAAGGCGGGGTATGCGTTTGGTGACCATCACATTTTTTTCGATCGGGTGATTCCAGATTTATATTATGTTCACGCACATCCAAATGTCATTTCAAAATTAATGTGCCATTTAAATTTTTCAGACATTAGGTTAAAAAATTTCAACTAATTTTTCCATCCGGCATTCTTCTTTTTTTTTTTTTTTTTTGAGAATTGCGTCATGGCATTTGAAAAACCTAAATAAGGATCTAGAAGCTAATATTTGCCCACAAATAGGGGGGTTCGGAGGTTCTCCCCCGGAAAATTTTACAAATTGAAGTCTAAAACACGCAATTCTAGGCTATATTTAGTTACGCTGGGCCTGGGGAAAAGGGAGAGGAATTTCGCTAAAAATTCATCGATATTAGTGCCAAAAATGCAATTTTATCCTATATTTTCAGACATTAGAAGATACTGGGCATGGCCATAAATTTCTGGAATAGTTTACCAAAAATAGTCGGCTTTTAATGCTCTTGTCCATCGTGCGATTAATATTTGCTCTTCTCCTGAGCTTCTCAAGATTAAACTCAATTATCTGAAAGCTGTAGCTGTTAATAGAGGATTTTCTCACTCTTTAATTAATTCTATTCATAACAAACTTTCTAAAAAAACTTCTGGTCCCAATCATGTGGTTTCTAGAAAGAATTTGGTTGTGTTACCATTCTTTTATTCTGTCAGTTTTCGTATTGCTAAAATCCTAAAAAGGTTTCAATTTCAAGTCGTTTTTGCTCCTAGCAACAAACTTTCCTTCTCTTCTCTTAAAGATCCTGTCGATCAACTTAACACTTGGGGTATTTACCAAATTAGTTGCCGTTGCGGCCTTTCTTACATTGGACAGACAAAACGTGCTCTGAAAATTCGGTTAAATGAGCATAAAGGTTATGTACGAAAGCAAGAGTTAAATAAGTCTAGCGTTGCTCAACATTGTTGGAATTCCAACCACTCTTTTGATTTCAATTCTGGGAAAATTATTCAAAAATGTTCTTCCCCTTTAGAGCTTGACTTTTGGGAAGCTTATCATATTAACAGGAATAGTTCTAATTTGGTTAATGATTCTTAGTCAACTCCTTATTTTTCACAGGTCTGGCATAAGTTCCTTTAATTTGTTGTTCTTTCTTGGTTTTCTTGTTAGTTTTCCTTTTTTGTGTCTATTTTTTTTTCTCCCCCCCTCCCCCTCCTTTACATGTGTAATTTGTTTTGCTTTTTGTTTTGGTATTTTCTGTACTTATTTTATTTCCATTTTTTTCTTTGTATTTTATTTTATTATTTTTGCAATTTTCATGTATTTTCACATTTTTGTGCATGCTGTCGTCTTTTTTGCTTTGTTTTTATTGATATTCCTTTTTACTTCCTATACTTTCAATGGATTCGTTTGTTGCTCTCTTATTGGTACCTTCCCTACTACTTCTACTTCCACTTCACACTGCCTTTATTCTCATTAGCTTACAGTTAATTCTTTGGCTATATAAGCTTTGTTTTTGTTGTTTTGTCTGCTTCATTTGGATGTTTTGCATCTAGAAGCTCTCTGTCGCATTGAAAAAGGGATTCCAAGCAATCCCAAAACATATGTCTGCGTTTTAATGCTCATTTGTGTTTACTTGCACAAAGTTAAATTATTATTATTATTATATGTCTTGTTGTCTATTTAAAGTTGTTGTAGAATTATGAAAATATGGAAAATATTTTACTCCCATTTGAATAAAAAGCAGATCCTTAAAAGTTTTATCAACATTTCAAGATAATTTTTTGAAGACATCACAGAAGGTATGTCTTGACGTCCCATTGCAAATAATATTTATACATCGTTCTCGATGAAAAACCTCTTAAAGCTGCCTTCTTAAAAGTTTTTAAGGATCGGTTTTTGCACTGAACTTACATATTGAATAATGGAAAACTAAGAAAGCTGCCCTCTATCGACTCCATGAAGGTTAGTCTAATGTGTCGCAACAACCACTTCATCTTTTTGTTCCACAAAGCAACACCGGACAATTTCAAATAGTAATTTGGCACTTTCTTATGTTTAAAGCCCCCGTGAATAGTTTGACAACATTTGCTGCAAACATTAATAATTTATAACTGTCGCATAAATTATTGAAGACAATGGCAGAAATAGAGATGCAACAAATTTATTGTTTTTTTTAAAGCAGTATTTTTAACTCCCAAATCCTTAAATTTTAACTGCAAAATACTTAACTTACTCTCATGTTAACTTAAGAAAATTTTAAATTTATGAAGATTTGTAAAATTATAAACGATCGAAGTGTTAAAGAAAGAATAGAGTAAATGAGATCCTTTGGATATGAAATAGAGAAATTTCTGAAGGGGCAGGGGGTCCTGTGTGCAATAGGGGCATAACTTTGGCTTGTTTGTGCCACCTCCCTCTTGATCCTCTTAGCATAAAAGCGCTCCCACAGTCGTAAATTACATTTACGCTCTCAAAATAATACGACATACTTGAAATTTGGCCCAATGCCCCCCACTTAACCACCTGAGCTCCCCCTCAAGCCGATGCTAGTTAGGCCACTGGTGTGAAATTACAATTGTAAACACGAAAGCATTAACAATTAAATATTACGCACTAAACACGCTGGTCGAATTACATAATTTGTCATCAAGATCAAAATAATTTTAAATGAACTGCAATTAAAAAAGTTACAAGATAGGTTAAGTTATTACTTTATGAATTATCCTTTTATGAACACATTAACATTTTTTCAAAGACAGATGAAATGCATACATTTTACTTACTGACTAGTTGCAATGTTGCCGAATATTTCTACTGCCATAAAGTTTTAAAACAATGACTCTCTCATCTTCGCAATCAGAAGTTACTTTTAAAGTTGCAAAAGTTCAAGACTATCCAAATTTCATTAATTCGTTTAGTAATTAAAAAAAAATCGATTTTTTTTTTCTTACAAAAACACTAAATGTCGGTCGGGTTCGGGTAGTCTGAAAATGCTCTATCTGATCATTTCTGGCACTGTCTCATAATCTGTGCAACTAACTGGATGAATTAAAGGCACTTTTTCCTATTTGAAATCGAGAACTTTCAGATGATTCTGCAGAAAATGTTTAGCAACAAAAAAACTTAATTTTTTTTCGTTTATTACTTATGACCGAGTTGGCAAAATACAAATTTTATTTTTGAGCAGAAACAACGCTGAGAAACGGGGAGATGACACTTCAGGAACAAGTTAGCCAAATGAAAAATTACTATAATACAACCCCTACGACCGACCAGCTTTTCACGGTAGGCGACCGGTCGGGTAATAAGAACTTCTGTGAAAACAGTTCTTTTGACCATTGTCCATGAAAACCGACTTCGGTGAATTCGTCGGCGTTCTTTCAAGGGATTGCTTCCTGTGAACCCTTTTTGGGAATAGAATGCAGTGAGTGACAATTAAGTTTTGTTATTATCAGTCTCAATGGGCAGGTTCTAATAAAAGATTACAGCTGCTATTTGAGCAATTTCTTTCATTATCCTTTCTTTAAACTACTCTTTAAGGCTTGGGGTACTTCATACTGTTCCAGCTACTCCTATCAGTGCTTTTTGTTGCTCCTCCTTTCAGCCCCATGTCATTCAGAATCATCTGGAAATACTCTGATGACAGTTGTCCGCGGAAATGACTTTACTACATAGGCGATTTAGAAGAATAGCAAGGAAGGCAACCCTCCCAAGGAAGCAAAGCAAAAAGTATACCTAGGGGGGTGCATAAAAAGCCGAAACCGGACGTCCCCCTGTGGCACTGCCCCCCCCCCCCCAGACTCTTAATGTTCTCGTAATCTTTTGGAGCAATGCAAATGTCGTTAATTTTTCGAAAAAAATAGGACTTCGCCCTGTTTGCGACAGGGTTGTTTGGTTTAAACCACGTTGGTTTAAACCAAATGGTTTTTTTAAAAAAACCACTTGGTTTAAACCAAATCTTTTTTCATTAATTTTGCACATCATTAAAAATTGCAAAATCCAATTTATGCAGAAATTACAAGCACAGCACTGGATAATTAATGAATTTGAAAATTAACAAACTTCTTTTTTAATCAGTACAAATTTTTCTCATCTCCTATCTACAGACTATCTGTCAGACTATTTGGGTTTTTCTAAAATTAGCTCTGAAAAAGCTAATTTCAAAAATACTCTTCTCAGTCATTATAAAAATTAAAATGATATTGCAATTGTAATTCTTGGAGTTAAAGAATATATATTAGAAATAATAAAATAACTTCACAATAACCAATTTGCAAATGTATGTTACAGATAACAGTTTTTAAGAAACCAAATCTTTTTTCATTTATTTTTCGCATTATAAAAAATTGCAAAATCCAATTTGTGCAGAAATTGCAAGCACAGCATTAGATAAATCATGAATTACTGAATTTGTAAAGTAACAAACTTTTTTTTTAATCAGTGCAAATTTTTCTTTTTTCCTAAATTATTCTCTTCTTTTTAAAAATATATTTATTCTTTAATCAGGAAAAATTGTATTTAAAAAAATAAAATTAAAGTAATAGTGATAATTTCTAAGCCAATGTTGCTGATTTGTATAAGTGTTATGGTGTAATCATTTGTTGATATTACTGATACTGTAAATCAACACACATTATTTTTAATGTATCTTTCATTTTTGTTTTTTTTTATTGATTTAGTAAAATATGCTTTCGTTAAAACTCAACCCGCATAATAATTATTTCTTTAATAATTTGCTGAAAGGCGTGTATAAGTTGAGTATTATAACGTGTTAATACAGTAAAACATGTAAAGTTGACCACCGTTGTAAGTTGGCCACCTGTTTAAGTTGATAACTTTTGGTCAGGAACGGAATTAGCCCTATATTATTTAATGTAGGAAAACCTTTGTAATTTGACTACCTGTCTATATTGACCACTTAAGTACCAAATTTGGGTGGGAGTATTATAAAAAAACCCTTTGTAAGTTGGCTGCCTAATTATTACTATATTTATTTATTTATCTATTTTTGCAAAGATAAAAAAAAACTTCTATAAGTTCTCCAGCATAATATTTTTTATGCTATAATGTTAGACCAGTATTTGTCTGGATGGATGAAACATCAATATAAAGTTTGCCTAAACGCTAAACCTCTGTGTAAGTTAACTATTCTAGAAAACTACTATGAGCCTCACTCTTTCGTTCTTTAAATAAGTTCCTTTTTTTTCTTCTAATTGATCTAGTCATTTCGAAAAATTATGTTTTTTTTAGGGAATCTTTACAGTCAAATAAGTAAACTAACACATTTATCTTTAACTAAGTGCTTTAATTTTAAAGTTGTATAGGATACATTGTAAGTCATTCAGATTAAATTTATCTAATGGCATTTTAGATAATTGTTAAAAATAGCTAATTACTAATTTTAAAGTAATATTAATACATGATGTTATATTTTAATTAGTGACAAATAAATAAACGCATAGCGTAAGAAATGACCAAAAAAAAAATCTCCACCCTCTATAAGTTGACGACTGAAGTGCTGCACCTATATAAGGTAATTAAAATTTAAGGTTTTAACTTAGCTACTTAATTAATTATCAATAAATTAACTATCAATAACATTTATTTACACTTAAAGATCTAAAATCTCCATGATTTTCTAAGAGTCAAATTGTTTTTCCTACAAATGCTATTTAAACCAAAAAAACGCGGTTTAAACCATTTAAAAAAAAAACGGTTTTTTGGGTTTTTTCAAATTAACCAGGTTTTTTTCCAACCCTGGTTTGCGAAAAAAAAATTGAAAAACAAGATTGTTCGTTTTATTGGGATGGGCGTTTCGGACTTTTTGCCGCCTCCTGAAGCAGTGCCGCCCGGAGCAGACCGCCCCCACCGCTAGTTACGCCACTGGTTAGACCTAATTAGTAAACATATTTGGTCAAGTCCCAGCTTTCTACTTTATTTAGAAATCGAAGCTCATAAGCTTCAAAATTGTATGATTTTAGGGCAAATATAAATAATTCCAATGTAATTTTTTAAATATTTATTTTACCAGAATCAATGAAATAACAATTTTTATTTTAAAATACATGAAATCTGTATCAGCTTATTCTGCAGTTTTGGTATGAAATCTGGTAGTGTACTTTAAATACTGTCTCTGTGTATTTTAAATATAGTCATTTTTACTCTAACGCTTTGCAATTCTTCTTTTTTATTTTTCAACACTTTTACCATAGAATTTTTCTCTGTTGATGGTACTGAGTCTGAAAAAAGGGCAAGGCCGACCAATTCATGATGTTCTATATAGATTTAGCAGCATTGCTTATCTCCACCTCAATTTGTTAATTTTGATCTAAATCTTCCCAAAATTGTAAATCTACCAAACGTGCCTCTGCTGCAGGCCTGTAGCCAGACTCTGACTCCAGGGGGGGGGGGGGGGCAAACTTTTGGAGAGGAGGGGCAGACTAGTTTTTCAATTTTTTTCTAACATGTTAGAATTTATGCTCCATTTTGAGCGTTTTCTTAAAATTTAAATAAATAATTTATTAATTAAACAATTAATTAATGAAACTAATATTAATTTAATTCAATACTGAAATTATTTGATCGTAAAAGAAATACTTTATTAAAACTTACAAGAGGCAGAATTAAATTTTTAAAGCTTATTCTAAGAATGTCTTTTGTAAATTAATAAAATATATGAAATAACATAAAACGTGAACATTTTTTAAAGATAATTTTAATGTGAACGATCTTCAAAGTAAGATATTAAAGTATAAGACATGTATCGGTATGTTACAGTAAAAAACTGGACTGCCCATGATCCTTTCATTAGTGCCTGGTTTAGATTTAAAACAATAAAAGAAATGAGCTGAATAGAGAAAAAAGTTCATGGTTTTTTTTTTTTTTCTAAAATTTGAATTAAGAGATGAAGGTGCATGGAAACAGGATTTTTTAGATATGACTTTGGGTTTAAACAAATCAAAAAGTTAAAAACAGAAATACCATAGATTATTAGTGTCCAATTAATGATGCTAGGACGGGCAAAACGTTTTCCAGGTCGGGCTTTGCCCGACCTGGCGCCCTTCTGGCTACGGGCCTGCTCTGCTGCTAAAGGTGCTTGAAACCTTTAGCATAGCCTTTGTATACAAAAGGGTCCCACACTTAATGAACCTTTCAAGTTGAAATTATTCTCTTTTGTTGGTTTTCATGACATCTTTTTGATTACGAAATAAGAATAATTTGATGCCATATATAAGTTTGGCCGTTTTGTAAAAGCAACTTTATTTATTTAAGGTTAGTTGTTTATGATAAAAAGCTCCCCCCCCCCCCACATTTAAATCGATAGTAGTAATGTGAAAAGCATTATAATTAATTGCACACAAAAAAAAAAGTTCCCTCCTTACAAACTATTTTCTTCAAGCAACATTGCAACTAAAATTGTGAATTAACCTGATACAAAACTAATAGTTCTGATACGAAATTGTCGTTGATCTAACACAAAACCAATAATTCTGATAGGAAGAGTGTAAGTTGACCTGACACAAAACTGATATTTTTGTTGAAACAGAACTCTATTTTTAATTTTCCACCCCTGTATACACTAATGCCTAAAGAAACAAAAGATGCAGTTTCATATATGCACGTAAGTAATGCGCTTGTAATCCGGGCTCTAAAAAAACATGTGAACCGGGGTAATTCCGGATCACTGGTTCTGGGGCAAATAATGATTACTCATTTTTTATTAATGAAAAATTAATTTTTGTGTAATTTAAGATATAGTCAGGAATTCTTGGACATTTTGCTAAAATATAACTGCATTTACTAAATAATTACTTGCTGTTAAGTTTATTATATTAAGCAATTTTTAAACTGCACTCAGAACTTGCCATTTCAAAGATGGGTTCCTAAAAATGCACATTTTTACAAGATCCTTCTTCCTCTTTTATTAAAAAAAATTTTTGTTCTACTTTGTGTTCATATTATCTAAAAATAATGTAAGATTTTGATTGGTTGTGTTTCACATCTTCTGTAAACATTAAAATTTATTATTTTAGGTTGTACCAAATGTTGCCCCCTGTAGATGGGGTAAATATTGATCACTGGGGTAATTCCTGATCCCTTGCTTGTTTTGGCATAAATTTCATGAGAAATAGCTAAAAAATAATAATTTCAGTTCTTTTTAATGACAGATCACCAAATTTTGAAGAATAATGGAAAAAAGAAACAAAAAGTATAGAACAAGTTATGAATAAAGAGGGTAGCAAATCATTTGGAAAATTTACAAGTTCATCAAATAAATAAAGCTACCCAATTAGATGATGCTGAATTCTTGTTGGATGCTATTCACAAGAATATATCTTTACACAGCTATTATGCAGTTTATTATGATAATGATCCATTGTTTATTTGAAAAGCTTTTAATATAGAGGGAGATCTGTTTGAAATGAAGTTTCTAGAAAAAGGTGCAGGCAACTACAAATGGACAAAATTGAAAAGATAAATGTGAAATGCATTTCTTATGGTCTTGTGACCCCTAAATGGAACTAATCCACTCACAGTTGATGTCTCTGCCAT
This sequence comes from Octonoba sinensis, assembly GCA_038502835.1. Lineage (NCBI taxonomy): Eukaryota > Metazoa > Arthropoda > Arachnida > Araneae > Uloboridae > Octonoba > Octonoba sinensis. The sequence continues at coordinate 73,681,908 of CM076604.1, forward strand.
AAACAGTGCATATAAGTATTACGAGAAATTTTGCAAAGATTTTTAGAAAATATAGTTGTTGTTTTTTTAATACATCAATATGTCAGCTGCTAAGTTATGTTTTGCCTATTTATTTATTTTTTAATGTATTAGTTGTTAACTACATTCATATAATTGTTCATGAAATGCCTTTCGTAAAAAGAAAATTGGTTGATCAGTATTTGGCCCCAAAAGTGATCAAGTATTACCCCGTTCCATGAATAATTCCTAATCGTTGAAAATTTTAAATATTGCTGATTCTCATTTTGTTTTTAGAGGGTGTGGAGGATTTGCATAGGAATCAGTCCATAAGTCATCAAATTTTCAAAAAAAGAAAAATGGAATTCTACCAAGAACTGTTTTTTTACAAAATTGATGTTTGTAATTTTTTACCCTAGATCACCCTAAATTTAATTATGAAACATTGGACATTTCATAAGTACTTGATAAACATGATATATTAACTAAACAACCATTTATCCAAGTTACCTTGTACGAATACTTATACTTAATTTAATTATCTCTCTCTCAAATAGTATAGTCATTATTATATTTAAATTCCAGCTCAACCCAGACCCAAGCTGCAGGTGGGAGTACTGGTAAGAAGATTTTGAGATTTGTGGACAGACTTGCACAGTCGACATATTTCCAGCAAGCTGCGAAAAACAAGTATATAAAAAAAGCAATGCAGGATATATCCAACACACCTCTTGTACTCACTGTTGAAGTCCAGTGGTTAACTGGAACTTTAGCTCTTAATGTACCTCCAATGCCTACTGATAGAATATGGTAAATCTAAGCATTTTCTCTCTGATGAGTAATTTTTGATTCTCTGTAATTTGATATACTATATTACTGATACTAAAATATGCAGAGAGGATTTCTCTTAGACATTGGGGAGCCTTGCTTTGCCTTTTTTTTTTTTTACTTCCTTGCATTACCTTCACTCCTTGAATTGTGCACTCTGAGGCAGGTTGCACTGTTAAGATTAACAATAACTGTATTTTACCTTCATTGAGTCTCCCACGTGCATCAAGAGCAGCCTGGCGCCAGTTGGGTGGAATCGTAAGTGCCTGTAAGCGGCATCCAGTTAGCTTGAATTTGCAACTACACGGAATTAGTAAGACATCTTTGATGTAACTGAGATGAGAGGACACATTTGACAAGAAAGTTGTCGAACTTGCAACGAAAAAAGTTGGTTGTTCCAGGCTCTTCTATGAATAAGAAGTGTATGCCTACAGAATGATGTAAGATTATAATTAGATGTTCCCAGCATGGATCAAAGCTTTTGGATTTCATCAGTTGCTCTTTTTAGCCTACTTTTCCGTAAAAGCAAAAAAAATAATAATAAAGCATGAAAGAAGGCTTAATTTATCTTGAAAATATTGTTAGAAATCTAGAAAAGTCAAAAATAAGTCAAGTAATTAAATAAAGAATGAAAAATAAAAAATTTGAAAGTAAGGTTTTGAGATAGGGAAAAAGTGTGTCAGTCGGTCTGTCTGGTCCCCCCCCCCCCCCTTTTTTTTCAACGAATTGTCCGATTTGAAATTTGTCCTTTTTGCATCGCTTAGTGAGTGTTCTTTCAGATATCCAAATTTAATTTCCTGTACAACTGTGAATTATTGCTTTTTATGAAAATTAATTTTTATTACTATGATTATCAACTTTGACCGTTATTAGTGGAATCTCTTTATAAAAGTACAGCTCAATCCCCTGTACTCTTTATGTGAAGATGTGTGAGTTCTCACTGGCTAAATTAAATTTATGTTATTTTTTTGTGCTTCTGGTTCATAATGTTGCACAGGTCTTTCAGGTTTTTCATACAAATTGTCATAAAAGTTCATGAGGTTTTTAAACGATTTTTATTTACTTGTAAGTATTTAAGTGCTGCATACCTGCCTCACCTTTTGCTGAAAATTCATTTTTATACCATCAAAAGTTTTTTTTTTTTTTTTGTCAAACTGTTGTGAGTTTTTCTTCTATTTCAGGGAGAACAACTCGGAATACATCAAAATACATTTCTTATGTCATGTTGCAATTTTCTCTGAATTTGCACCTGCCCCAATTTTTGATTCCACCAATCTTGTACGACACAGTGCTGTAGTCGAGGGGAGTGCTGTGGGATGGCCTACCCTTCTTTATTATTTTAACTTAAGCACTCCCCGATCTTTTTAAACTTTTATCACAAGTATCTCCCCACTTTTTTATATTTTCATCTGTAAGCATATGTACCCCACTTTTTTCCCCAGTACTACACAACTATTCCCACACATTGTGCTGGAAAACAATCCAATATTTTTTTCTCATCTATAGTTCTATTTCCAATAATCAAAATTCTTAATTCACAAGGTTTCCCTTAACTTTTTCATGATGAAATCGGCGACAAATTCAATAGATTGAAAAACTAGTATATTCATTTAAAAACCTCCACACCTCTTGACTCTTACACTTTTAAAGCCCTCAAAATTGAGCCACTCATGCTTTATTGGAAACTCTTCACTTACTAACCTTTCAAGATTTATGTTGTCAACATGGGATTGTGAAGGAGAAAAGGCTCTCAGAAAAAACTAGATTTGAAAGGGGAGGAACGCACTTCTCAAAGAAACAATGTTTTAAGCTTTGGTACATTGGAGAATATGTTTACTTTTTAGGATTGCTAAAGAATTTGGAATACAAAGGTTGATAACGCTATAAAAGAAGTTACACCTGTATAACTGGACTTCTGAAAATGGAAGACAGTTAAGCATTGAGCTGAACAGTTCCTGACAGATTGAACTCCACCCACATTAAGAGAAACAAGTCAGGGCGATTCCACCCCATTTTGAATCAAGCTGTACAGTGTCATAGGTTGTAAGACAGAAAAAGTATGAAAAGGGTGTTGTACATCAGGCTTATCACAATAGAGTTTTATCCGTTAGAGAAGGGGGGGGGGGATGGGAGCTGTTTGCTAGAATGTTTGTGTGCTTGGCCTCACCTTTCACTGGCAATCATAAAGGGTTTAACATCGGGGGACATGACAGTCACCGTGGTATATCCGATTCCGCGGTATACTGAGGTGTGGTATAATAGGGTTTTACTGTAGTTTAATTGAAATAATAAATTAATTTTGTGCAACTAAACTAATCAAAATTTTCTTACTTGTATAATTAGAATTCTTTTTTTTTTTTTTTTGTGTGTGTGTGTGTGTGTGTGTGTAGGAAAATATACAGTAAAACCTCCAAAGTTGACCACTTCTCTATGTTAACCGAAATTTTATAGCTTGAATGGTCACAATGCATTTTCATTGGAGATTTACCTCTCTATGTTGACCACCTCCACAAGTTGTATGTTGGCCACTCTTTTGTAGGTTATTTGAAATAAATATCTATAATTTACTCTCTGTAACTTGACCACTGATGTTTTCTTGAATTTGCTTCATCCCACCCATTTGTTCTCCATCTGCTTTCCAGAAATTTCTTTATTAGTTATTCGGCTTCTGAGTAGCACTCGCCCCCATTGTGGTGCTCCTTTCGTTGTTCACTTCCAGTATCATATAGTGAGAGGTAATTGCTGGAGATTGTGCCCAGCCTTTTGTTAAGGAAAAATGATATTCTACCCCTTTGAATGTTTTCATTTCTTGGACTGCACACATTGTCTGTAACTGCTGGAATCTAGAAAAACGGCTGGGAGTGGGGGATGGGCATAAGAATTGAACTACACAGAATTGGAAAGCAAGGTGTATCGCTCGCATATTCTGTTCTTTTTTTTCCTCTGAGCAACTTGAAGATTTTGCTGCAGAAAAATGCTCAAGCATGCTTAATTTACTTGTAAACTGTGAAAGTGATTTTTGAAGTTACCTATTGAGCAAAAAAAGGACTCAAACAAAAATTGAATCATTCTTTTAAAAATTGTAAAAATGTGCTGTACCTTCCATAGAAATAATGAGTATATGTGCTAAATTTTTCCTTTAAAATACTAAAAAAAATAATTAAATCTCTGATATTGTACTAAATTTTTTTCTAAAAATTCCCTAAGTTGACCACCTCTGTATGTTGACCACATAGTTATAGTCCCTTAGGTGGTCAACTTCTAGAGGTTCTACTGTATTTAAGTTTCTTTTTAAAATGGGACAAAGTTAGAAGTTGCGTCAGACTATCAGAGGCAATCCATCATTTTTAACAGGGTTCTGTTTTTTGAATTTTAAAACAATTTTTGTGAAAAATCACTATTATACATATAATGCTAAAATATTTTTTTATTATTTGCCCCTTATTTAAGAAATAATTCTGTGAAAAGTACTATTTAGTAACTCAGAATTTTGTACAAGATCCATTTTGATTGATTGGAATTTTGTGAAGAGTCCATTTTGATTAGTTAAACTTTTGTAAAGGGTCTGAAAACGGACCCGGATTTCCTCTGGCGAGACCCCTGACTATGCTCTTTAGATTCGACTTATTTTATTTTTTGTTTTAAAAATTTATTTATTTTTTATTACTTTTGGTTATAATTTATTGATTTTCTTTTGTAAAATACTACATTTTAAACAATTAAGGTCTTAATTATTTTTTTTTCATTTGTTTTCAAAATGAAATATAATTATCAAATTAACAATTTTTTTGCTTTTAAACTTCTGTTTTTAGTGTAATTAATTATATTTGTAAAGTAAATTTAAGAATTAGAACCTGCAAAATTATCAACACTGACTATAAGAGTTTTATTTAGCAAAAGTTGTGTGTCTAATGCTTAAATTTTTAACTTATCTCAACTAAATTTTTGCAAAATAATCAATTATTTTATGAAACGAAAATTATTTTAAATTTGAATTATAATCATTTATTTTCATGTTCACTTACTTTTCTTTAACTCTGATTTCTTCCTCAAAATTGTATGAATGTACAGATAATGTGTATATGTATCACAGATTGATATTATGTGATAGGGTAAAAATTCTAATTCTTCCAAAACTGAAGTTTGGATACCTTTGTTATATGTAATTTTGGAAACAATATCATAAATCTTTACAATCTTTAAGTCCATGTGCATGAAATTTTGATTTACAATTTTATTTTAAATTCTTACCATTATTTCTTATCTCTAATATTCACATTTGTTTTATAGGTATGGCTTTCGTACAAATCCTTTTTTATCCATCGTTGCCCGTCCAAAACTTGGTGACCGTGTTGTTACTTTTGCACATGTTACCGAATGGATCGAAAAGAAATTAGTTTCAGAATTTCAGGTATTAAAAGATACTTTTCCCAGAAAAATATTATTTTTTAATTTTGGTTTGTCTTTATCATTTATTTGCATTTAACAGTAAGAGCTCTTTCTCTCACATGTATAACAGTAGAATTATATCCCTTTATGGTATATAATTTATTCTTCACGTGTCAAATTGTAATGAATATAAGAGTTTTTAAGATAAACATTTTGCACACCTCTCTGCACTAGGTGCTCTATAGAATCTATGGTTCTCTACACAAATGAACATATAGACCTCTTGAAGTTACTTGAGTGTGTTTGAGCAAGGCTGCATATGTTATGAGCATAAAATGTTCAGCAATTTTTGACATTTGAAACTTTTTCTTGTGGTGCAGTCCCATGCTCTTTTATCTGTTCATTAATGCTCCAAAGTAGACTTGGCATCAATAAAAGAAAAGTTTTTGTGCACACCTACCAGAGGACAAGAGATCGCAAGCATTTTTTTACTATATGAACAGCTAGTTTCTATTTCAAAATTGGTGGTCAATCCAGGGATGGTCCCATCCTGGTTAAAAAAAGCATTCTGTTAGAATGCAATGTCGTTTTTCTTGATATGAGAGGTACATATTTTATGTGTTGATAAATGCATATTTTATGGAAATATTTTTTAAAAAAACTCAGATTTGTCAAGTGCAATTAAAAAAATTTTGTGCTGGCCTACTTGGATCGTCGAAAAAGCCGTCCATCCACTTGGAGCAGTTTTGTTTGGATGCATGCCAACATCGGGAAACATGCTTTGCCAAAAATTTGCGTTCTGTGCTTGATGTTTCAATCCTTTTGCATCTTGTAAATATTTGAATAGAAGTTATTTTAATATATGCTACCTTAAATCTGGTCTTTTTTAATAAATATTTTATTTATTTATTTATTCATTCTTTTTTACTTGATTTTTAACGTAATGAAATTATTAGTATATCTATTTATCTTTGAGAACTTCAAAACTGTCAGTAAATAAATTCTTAATTGTTTAATTTTTCATTTGCTTTTAAAATAAGATATTTTATGAAGTTGAAAGATTTTTGTATTTTAACTTTCTGGTGTCTGATGAAGTTCAAACTCATGTAAATCTATACTGCTCTTAAAAATTTAGAAAATAAGCAATAGAAAAATTAAAAGAAACTGGTATAAAAATTGAAATTCTACAAGAAGAGTCTTTTCACCTCAAAAGTGTCTACAGGGTTCGCACGGTCCTTACAAGTCCTTATAAACTCCTTACATTCTGGTACTCCTTAATAAGGACCCTTATAGTCCTTATTTTTCATTTACAGTCCTTTTTTTCGTAAGTTCATCGTCATTGCAGCAAAAAATGCGTATTCCTAATTTCCACGTGCAAGCAAAGAAACTCATGCGTTCCTTTCTTTGCGTAATCGTTTTGCATCCTTTACAAGAATCATATTGTTTTCCTTTAAATTATTTTTTAAGTTTAGTTATGAAGTAAACAAATAAAATTTCTTTTTATTTTTACGAAAATCTTACCGTATATACTTGCGTATTATCCATTCGCATGTAAACCGAACCCCTAACTTTCAGACAAACAAACGGAAACCCGCGTGTAAGTAGACTAACCTACTTTCAAATAAAAATCGGGAACGTTTCTGCCGCAGATTTTTAGATATTATAAATGTTTTAAAAAGAAGGGAAATGAAATGTAATTACAATCAAAAACGTATAGTTTGATTTTTGCCATCGCGATTTTCGTAAAGGGTCCGTTTTTCAGTTATGTTTTTTGTTAATGGTTGCTTTTATTCTGAAATAATAAAAATAAGTTTTTGCGCTTTAACTTCTTCAGACATGTGATTTTTCCGTATTTTCCATAATTTTGGAGATTAAGAATTTAGTTTCCGTGAAAAATCCATAATTTTGGAAAACTATCTTCCCCATTTTGCTATGCAAATCTTTGAAAGTAACGCGCTAACATACATACCTACTAACAACTTTTACACATTAGGAGTAAAATTTACGCATTTTGTCAGTTTTTTGCACTTTCAAGTTTCAGTCCCGATTTTTTTATGCATTTCGAAATCCGATGTCATCGGCTTCGGTGAAACTTCCTAGTTCTCATTTACTGCCCGATTCTGCCTCGTGGGTATCAATAACTTTGAGCTGACCATTATTTTTTATCTTTATTAAGTTCTAGTTTCTGTAGTAAAGAGCTTGCACCGACTTAATTTTGCCATGCCCACTTGAAAATTTGCCCGAGAATATAAGAAATTTTTCAAAAGTTATTTTACGTTTTAGTGATTATATCAGTTAATTGTAATTATTATATTTTACAACCTTATTAATAATCTAGTTAACAAAATATTTTTGTCTAAAATGCCCCCCCCCCCCCCTTTGTATGTAATTTTATAAGTTTTTTTAAAATTTTTGGCGGTGTTTAGCATTAGAGTTTTTTCCTTTCAAGTACTCATTATAATATTGTTGCAAAATAAATTGGCAATTCTTTCTGCTTTCATTCATAATTAAAAAACATGAAAAAAAATCAGCAATCTTCTGTTTGGAGATTTTTTCCAATATGATAAAATAATTGTTAAGTTTGAGGAAAAATAAGACTAAGGTTTTTGATAGTGCCTCTTCTTGATCTTAGAAGTTCATTAATCCAGTTACAATTTTCTGCGCTTTCTGCATAGTTAGGGGATAATAGGTGCAGGAAGATAGACTACAGGCAGGATTAAAACAAAGAATTATCCTATTTATCGAAGTAACAAAAGCCATAACTGATGCAGGTAATAACTACTTTTATCCATTTCTGTCTTATTCAAATATTTTTCGTAAATTCCAACCTAATAAATCATATTTGAAAGTTGGAAGAAAATTGATCTCCTACATGAAGTAGTTATAACTGAGGAAAGGAGAAGGTCAGTGGCGTCCTCCAGAATAAAATATGAGCAGCATCTAACAGAACAAAGGCAGTAGTAACAGTCTGCCTCTGCGAAAATGAAACCAAAAAGAATAATTGATGACATACATTTTTTAAAGCAAAAGAAAAGGTGTATTTAAAAGGAGAAATCCGTTAGAAAATATGGCAGAGGATTTGGCCGAAAAAGCAGAAGCAGCAAAAGATGTTCAATTGTTTATAAAATCTAATAGTTACAGAAAAAGATCAAAGGAAAAAAGCGTGGAAATTTAATTTATGTAGGAAAATAGATGAAAAGAAGAAAAAGATTGACTCTTAATTGAAAAGTTTTTGTTGAATTCTTATGCTTTCATTAATTTTCATTTTTAGTTTTTCAATTTGTAAACTCCTTGTAGTTAGTGATATTTCATATGGGATAGAAATAATTAGCTATTGATTTCACTTCCTTTAACACTATTTACCGGGCCGTTTTCAACCATTTCTAAACTTTCATTTTACATCAAGTTGCTACTCATTATAATAAAACTTTCGGTCACCTTAACTTGTCCTACATTAGGAAAGGCCAATTGAAAGTTGCACTATAATTATTAACAAATCATGCTAAATGGAAGCTTCGAAACACTCAAAATGACTGGTTTGGTAAATCTGGTAACAAAATTATTTTGAAATTATAGCAACTATGTCTTGTAATTAATGTTAGGAAATGTGATGTTTATATGAATATTTGCTTTTTATGATAAATATCACTAAAGCATTTACATAAACTTTATTTTGCTAGTGCAAATTTACTTCTGCTAAAATTATACTAATAACAGCAATGGTATCAATATCTTTTCACAAATAACAAAGTTTTCTTTTCACTCAAGCTAAAAAGTTTTCATAGTATAATGAGAATCAAATATTATATTTCTTCATAATTTTGATTTGTTCATGATCATGAGAAAATGACAATCTTAACATCCCACAAATTAAAACATGTAATGGAAAAATAATGTATTGTTTATAGGTATCATACTTAATTTTACAAATTTTAAGTAATATTGTTTCCATTTGTATGTAAAGAAGAAATATATGATTGTAAGGAGAAGGAAGATTTTCTCTTTATTTTCGTTTTTAAATTCTTTATAGTCATAATTCTTTTTCCCATTTGTTTAACTGGTTTATGCTTTTTTTTTTTTTTTTTTTTTTTGTAGAATTATCAGTTTTAAATTTTTCAATATTTTGCATTTACCACAAGCTTTTTAGAAGTGAGTCGATGGAGTGTCTAAGATACATTTAATAAGAATTCTATGCAGAGTTCATAGCTTGGTAAAAATACATCATGATAAGTTTTTAAATGTCACGATATATATGTTCGCTAACACTGCTTATTTTCTACCTTGACAAGGTCCTTATAAAGTCCTTATTTTTTATTAAGCAAATCTTGTATGAACCCTGGTCTAGAAAAAGTCAACTATTATAAATACAAATACAAAAGTGACGACCAGCAGCAGACACAGGGCCCAGCTAGGCTGGTAATAGTCAATATAACATTCCCCAATGAACATCAAGAGCCTTCTTAAAAGTTCTTACCCCACTGCAATTAACAGTCGCTTCTGCTAAACTATTCCAACTGCCTGCAATATTAGTGAAGTAGTTATTTTTCTTAATTTCAAGATTAGCCTGAGATTTTAAAACAATGACCTTTGGTTCTACCTTCAGAGCATAACTGCATCCCCTCAACATTTCCTGTTTTAATGAATTGAAACAACTGAATCATGTCCCCTTGAATTCTCCTTTGCTCTAGACCAGTGTTTCCCAACCTTTTTCCCTTTGCGAACGAACCCCTTCGATTATCCGAAAGAAAATGGCGAACCCCCTTCTGAAGTAGATAGTAGGGATGTAACGAATAGTGATTTGGCCAAATAGCCGAATACCGAATATTCTGTCCTTTCTTCAAGGCCGAATAGGCCGAAGCCGAATATTCGGCTATACCAAATACCGAATAATCGGCGGCCGAATATTAAAATTTCTAGAAAATCGTTGTAATCGAAAATATTTGTCAAATTTAAAATTATTCATAAAGTCAAACACCAATTACACACAATCTATGATGTATGATTTAATTCTGTTTGTTAAGAATTTAGAACTATTTAAAATTAATCCATTTTCGCTATTGTTTTGAATGTAATAAAACTAAGAATTTCACGCACAAGCAAAATAAAAATGACAGGTTTTACGGTAGTAAGCATTAGCAATATTTTACTAATTATTTAATTGCAGTGAAAGAAATACTAGTGCTTAGTGAACTTTTACCTTTCTCAAAACTGTTTTATGAAGACATTTTAGAAGATATAAAAGTTAATATTTTTATTTTATGGGGGTTTTTACATACCTATTTTTAAAAGATCTATTAAAACTTAATGCACTTAACTGGAATATGTTTCTATTTTCAAAAACTCCAATAACTTATGCTATCTGAATATTCATGATATATTCTGGGCTTTTCACATTTCTCGCTAACCCAATATTCACAATAAATCAGTCTACCCATGCAAAGTCTGGCTTTCACTTTGTTAATAATAACAAAGTGAATTTATCATATTATCTATTATAATTAACTATTGACAGCTTTTGGGAGCAAATGCTAAATATAAAATACAATATTACAACTTTAAAATACGTTTTTGCTCAGTCAAACCTAAAACAAGATTAAAAAAAAGTAGTTTATTCTTAATTATTTTTATTTCTTAAAACTATAGGGGACTAATGTATTCTTTTGCAATAAGTATAATACAATTTTAAATATTTAAAATCTACTAATTTCTTTATTTTTTTACTTTTTTACTGCAGCAAAACTATTCGGACTATAGTCCATCAATATTCGGCCAGGCCGAATTTGACCTTACCCAGTATTCGGCCAGGCCGAATATTCGGCTGGGTGATGAAATGACTATTCGGCCAGGCCGAATACTCGCCAAAGGGCCGAATACCGAATAGTGGCCGAATATTTGTTACATCCCTAGTAGATAGTACCGGGTGACAAAACTATAAAACTCGCTAGCACATTTTCCATGTTGTACAATACTTCATAACATGAAATGAAAACATAATTATTGTAAAACATCTAAGTTTAAATAAAACTAAAACACAGCTACAAATATCTTTTTTTTATTCCTTTATCATTAGTTGTCCTTTTTGAATAATTATTAGGGCAGTAAACATATGTATAATAAAAAATTAAAAGAATTATTTTCCTGATGGGTTCCACTTTCCGTTTGAAATAGACAAAATTCGGTAAGTTTTGGAAATTTAAAGGAAAATTAAAATTTACATACTATTTTCAAATTTGTAATTGCGATAATGAAGAAAAGTTGGAATAAAGTGATAAATGTGAGTCCAAATTTAAAATTTATGAATAAATATCTTTTGATTCCATTTTAGGATCTCTATAATTAGAAATTAGCCTAAAGTAGTGCAAAATTTTACATTTTATGTATTAAGTTTTCATATTTCTGACTCGTTCTTCGCGCTTACGAGGAAAAAGTGGGAATTGGTAGGAGAAGCATAAGTTCTAAAATTTAAAACAAATCAATAAATATCTTTCGGTACCAATTTGTGATCCAAATTTTAGAAATCAGGCAAAAGTAAAAATAAGTCATTTTAAATTTTGTATGTATGCTTCCTACGCCAGTTCACTACTTTTCCAAATTATCTGAAAAACATTTTTAAAAGAATCATTTTTCCACTCTTTCTTAATACGTATGTCAATTTATTGTTTCGTTTTCTCCTTTAGGTTAGCGATTAAAAATTCCGCCATTGCAATATTATTTTCGCAAACCCCCTTTCTGCACTGCGCGAACCCCTGGGGGTTCGCGAACCATTGGTTGGGAAACGCTGCTCTAGACTATACATATTGAGCCCCTTAAACCTAACCTCATAATCAAAGTCAGAGAGACCACTTACCAACCTAGTAACCCCCTTTGAACCCTTTCCAATAAGGTAATATCATGATACCAAAGAATTGAAATCCGAAGATTTAAATGACATAAAAAATGCTCCCACTTCATATAAATGTGTAGTAAGCTGCATTAAATGATAAAATGCTTCATTTCAGTTTTTTCTTTTTTCTTTTTTTTTTTTTTTTTTTTTTTGTGATTTTAAAACCAGCAGCAAAGCACCAGCAGTTCTTTGGGTATTATAAAAAGATTGAAAAGTTTTACTTTTGGTGGGATTTTTTCTTTGTCAGGTTGGCAACTTTCTGGGAAATCCATGTATTTGTTAAACCTTTTAGTACACAAAAGTATGAATGCTATCAATAAGATTTTATATGATTGTAAAATTTGCTTGTGAAAAATAAATGAAATAAAACAGAAACTTTAACTAGCAGCATTTTTTTTTTTTCATTTAATCCATAGAGTTTAAAACTATATTTCTATGTAAAAAATTAACACTATTGAAAAAATTTTAAAATTTTCGCTATAGATAGATAGATAACTTGTATGTATTGTAAAGGGATACTAAATGTCTTAATCACTCTTTTTTAACTTTTTTAATTTATTGCTCAAGCTATAATTTATAAACTATTGCTTTTCTATTTGCAGAAAATTCTTGTTATGCCTAACATGGATGACCTCATCATTCCTATCATGCAGTCTGATCCTGAACTGCCCAGAACATGATATAATCCTACCATTTTTGTTATTCTAGTCAATAATTTTTCCTCTTAACAGAAATCTTTATTTTGTGGTATCTGATAGCAAATTTAGGTACATTCATTGTAAATTGTGGTTTATAAAAATGTGATAATGTTTGAAAATTTGTCTTGGCATACTGTGAAAGAAGTTTTCATAGTAATTTTACAAAGAAACTTGGTTTCATCACTGCATGTGTTTGGTACTGAAAGTTTTTATTTGATACTAATAAGCTAATTTAAATAAAGCTTGATATACATTATGAAATCATGCCAATTTCTAAGAGCTTAACATGATCCTGCTGTAAAGATCAGTTGTTATAAAAATGCATTAAAGTATTTGAAACTAAATTAGTTTGAAGAACATTTATTTTCACAACAAAAAACTTGGCCAGCAATAAATTCATTTAATTGGTAAAAATATGTTCTTTCTGGTTTTGAGGTTTTCCTTTTTTGAATTAGTAATTATTGAGGGTTCACATGTCATGTTGTAACAAAAAATTTTTTTAATGTATACACCTATTTGTTATTTATTTTAATTATACCTTAATGCATTAAAATCCCTGATAGGTTAGTAATGATTAAACTTTGTGCAAAGTAAAAGAATTAAAATTACACGTTAAATTAAAGCACAAATGTGCTTTAAACTCTTAAAGATCCTGTTGATCAACTTAATACTTGGGGTATTTACCAAATTAGTTGCCGTTGCGGCCTTTCTTACATTGGACAGACAAAACGTGCTCTGAAAATTCGGTTAAATGAGCATAAAGGTTATGTACGAAAGCAAGAGCTGAATAAGTCTAGCATTGCTCAACATTGTTGGAATTCCAACCACTCTTTTGATTTCAATTCTGGGAAAATTATTCAAAAATGTTCTTCCCCTTTAGAACTTGACTTTTGGGAAGCTTATCATATTAACAGGAATAGTTCTAATTTGGTTAATGATTCTTCCTCAACTCCTTATTTTTCACAGGTCTGGCATAAGTTCCTTTAATTTGTTGTTCTTTCTTGGTTTTCTTGTTAGTTTTCCTTTTTTTGTGTCAATTTTTTTCTCTCTCCCCCCCCTCCCCCTCTTTTGCATGTGTACTTTGTTTTGCTTTTTGTTTTGGTATTTTCTGTACTTATTTTATTTCCATTTTATTCTTTGTATTTTATTTTATTTTTTTGCAATTTTCATGTATTTTCACATTTTTATGCACGCTGTTGTCTTTTTCTTTGTTTTTATTGATATTCCTTTTTACTTTCTGTACTTCCAACTACATTCGTTTGTTGCTCTCTTATTGGTGCCTTTAATACTACTTCTACTTCCACTTCACACTGCCTTTATTTTCATTGGTTTACAGTTAATTCTTAGGCTATATAAGCTTTGTTTTTGTTGTTCTGTCTGCTTCATTTGGATGTTTTGTATCTAGAAGCTCCCTGTCGCATTGAAAAAGGGATTCCAAGAGATCCCGAAACATATGTCTGCGTTTTAATGCTCATTTGTGCTTTAATTTAACGTGTAATTTTAATTCCCTGATAGGTTGTTAGTTTAGTATAATTTATTTAAATTTTAAGACAACATTTTCATATTTTATAAAACTTAATATAACGTGATAAAATATTTCTGCAAAACAGCAAAAAGAAAGTTCCGAAATCCAAGATAAAACTCTAGTAAACGAACTTAACATAGATAAAAATGACTGTGATCAAAATTTGTTTTAGAGACCTATATTTGTTTTCTTTTGCTTGTGTGCTACAAAAATGTACAGTGCAATACATCGCTTCTCCCCCGCCCCCCTCCTCATACTTTCTAGAAATCCTTATTGTTCTACCCTTTTCTATTGCTTCATCTTTAAAAAATGCTTTAAAATGAAGCAAATTTTTTTTCGAAAAGTACCTACGTACATGAATCCCCCCCCCCCCCCAAAAAAAAAAGAATCAGTTCTGGAAAATGGTATCTTATGATTCTTGCTTCTTCAAGATAAACAGATTTTTTTCTTGAAACTATTTATTTAATTTTATGCATGTAGAAAATTGAGCTTAATGAAAGTAGTATTGTAATTCATAAAAACCTTATGTGCCAAGATAGAACTATGAAAAATTTTGCATTTCCTGCTAAATTATAAAATTCAGATAATATCCTAGAAGAATGTGATTCAACTTACCTAAAAATGTAATGAATATTCAACTTACCTAAAACGTAATTACTATTTCAGCTGAAAATGTAATTACACTTCCTTCTTATTTTATCAAAAATGGCAAAGTAATTTCCCCCTTGTAACTACATGGACGTATTTGTGGAAATCCAACAAATATAGCTTCCAAATGTAAGAACGTTTTCATACAAAAAAAATCACATTATTTATCTTATATATGGTTTTCTCTTACAACACTTCAAGTATTCAAGACACGTTTTATTCATTTAATGGCCGTTTTACAGTATTTGGGACATAATGTAATAGAGTCTGTAACATCATATGCATCCTATGTTTTATATAAATTTTAAACAAAATCTTAAAAAATTTTGTGATGTTAAGGCCCAATTACATGTTTATGTAAATGTCTTAACACCAGATTGTTTTTTTTTTAATTTATTTAAAATTTATAACAAATAAAAAGCCACATGTGCATGTTACAAAATCTACATTATGTCCCAAATATCATAAAATGCCCATTATTGTTTCTTCATTTACAAAATATTCAATAGGGTAGATGTGTTAAATGGATCAGTTTTAAGTTATTTTCACACTTAGAGTTTTGTTTGCAATAAAACCATATTTTGCTTGTTTATTTTCTATTTATATATAGTTTCAGTACTTTTAAAAGAATGTTTTTTACATAGTTCTTGATTGTTGCTTTATCTGATTCGAAATATTTTTCTCATAATTTTGTTTAACTTTATCCCAAAGGACAACGAATTTTTAAATATATGCTTTACAGTTAGCGATATAGCTTTGGTGATTAGATATCTATGCTCAATAATTTTTCTTCTTTTTATACAATTTATATAGTTTTAGGAATACTCTCCATCCATTTCTCTTGAGTGAAAAATTTAGAAATGAAACACATACAGATAAATATAGCACATGCATTCAATTATTAATGTTTTCTGTATTTCATCTTCTAAATTCCTGTTATAACTTTAAATGTAATATACTGTCAATTTTAATGTTGTTTGTGTATATGTGTTGTATGTTTGTTTTGGTTGTGATTGCAGAAAGGGCAGTTTATTTCTAAAAAGTTTAGAAGCGTTGTTTTGTTGGTTAGTGATTCGTAGTAATAAAAATGTTGCTATCTTGCTAATAAAGAATTGAGCTCTTTTTTAACTTAAATAGCAAAGAAATATATTTAACATTGAGCATTTTTTATGCAGTGATTTTTGTCTTTTAAAATATTTTAAGAGTTTTGTACATATTATTGTGGCAATTAAAATGAAACTTAACTCTCTATATATTTTTTGCTTTAGGGTATCAACTTTTTAAAAAAAAGGTAAACAAAAAATTAATGAAATGTTCATTACTGTTGCAAAATAAGTTATTGTTTTTTTTTTTTTTTGTACTCATAATGTTTTTTTTTAAAAAGGTTTTAGATGTTAAACAAAAAATGGTGTTTAAGTTTGTTTCAACAAAATATTTTGTCAATATTTAAGTGCAATTATTTTCTAATTTTAATAGTTTCTATCAAAATAAAATTTATTTGCATACCCTTAAGAAATAAAAAGGATTAAAGGAAAACCTAGCAAATTTTTTTAGGAAAAACTAGCAATGAAAACATTATATATAATGGCTGAAATTTAAGTAGTTTTAGGTATTTTTTTGCACCTATGTACTTTTGTCATTATTCATAGCATCTGTGATTAATTATTATAAATTTTCAAATTTAATGTGCAATAACTTTCTCGAAATAAAAATATATTAACTATTATGTTGCAATTTGATTCAGAAAATCAGTTTATGTGTTTTACAAACATATTTTTATTTTGCTCTTGCAAGATAGCAACATGTTATTCAAAACTTTTTCTACGGTCAAAAATTTCTATTAAAAAGTTGATGTGTTGTGCATTGTTTTCAATAACTTCGATATTCTTTGATGTTAAACATTCCAAGTGTGTACTGTAAATTTATGTGCAATGGTTTTGTGCAATATTTGTGTTTCAATTCAGCATTAAAATATTGAATGCTGATGCGAACATGTAATGTAGTATGTGCTATAATCATGTTCACTATGTATTTGTTTGCTGTGATATATTGCCTATTAGTTTTATGTTAAAACTAGATTAATTTTCTAGCTATTCTGTATTAGATATACACAACATTATGGTAGTAGTTGTAGTATTGGGGGGGGGGGGGGATTGTGTAATTTGTACATAATTCATACATTGTATTGTATGTGCCACAAAATCAACAAACCGGAAAAACTTAGATTGTTGCATTGATGTACATCTTTAATTTTGTTTCGATTTTAAAACTGAACACTTGTAAAATTATCATAAATCATAACTTTTAAGAGAATAGAAATAAATCACTAAAAGTAAAATAGAAAATAACCCGTATTAAAGCAATCATTTGCTTTAAAGATTTCGCTAGAAACAATAAGATCAAGGAATAATAATGCAATTGTTCTTTTATTCCTATTGAACTCCGTTCAGAAACCATGAAACTGACTTTATTGGAATTAGCTTAAAGAATGCTGTTTTGGAAGAGGAAAAATCAGAAATTTCAGAACTGCTATATAAAACCGCTATTGATATCTATATATATATTTTACTTAACATGGACCAGTTACGATTAAATTTTGTGGTATGATACAATACTGACAGCATGTAAAAACAAACTATGGTAAAACAATATTTAAAAATCTGTTCAATGATTAACATAGAAAAGTAACATAATATTTGTATTTATTATCGTAACTTACGAGGACTTTAACCAATTTATTTTTATTTTGTAAAAGGTATTTCCATTCATAACTCATTTTTTAATTTCCGATTGTGTGGAGTGGCAACACTTTAGTTTGTTAATATTGAGTGATCATTATCATGTTTATATCTAGCAATCCTTTCGAAAGCCTTTCGAATTTTAAAGCGCTTTTTACAATTTCAATATGGTTAATTTTCGATTCTTTGGAGTGACAACACATTAGTTTGTTTATGTTTAGTTTGATTGTTGAACTTATAACCAGCAGATGTTCTGTGGGATATCAGCTAGTAAGAATTAAAATCCTTATCTAGTGTACTTGTTGGAAAATCATTGTTTAGGAGTACTGTTACAACACTGCTATTTTAATGAATTTGTAAAATTAATGTGATCAAAAATACTGTTGTGACATGTTTTGATCAATGGTCAAAAATTTTATTTGGGATATTGAATATGGTTAGAATTTTGTTTATGTGTGTTACCTTCTCAAAGAATGGAAATCAAGCATTCTGAAAGCCACTTCGTTATTGAAAAATGCATCCCTTTGGTTATTAAGAAAAGTGTTTATGTGAAAGCATCTCTTTTGCAGTGTGCTTCATCTCAAAATATGTATATACTTAAAGAAACAGAATTGAAATTCACATTTTTGTTCGCTTCCTCTCATAGCAAAATGTTTCTTGAATTAAATTTAAACACTTTGTTCAACAAAAATTGTGCAGGATTTTTTTTTTTTTTAATTAAGAAAAACATTTGTTTAGATTTGTTGGCAGTTAGAAGACAAAGGCAAACAGCCCTTGTTGGAAAAACAGCCTTACATACATCAGATCCCATTAGCCCAAAAAACATACAAAATCAGATGTGGAGTAAATGGGAAATTTCTCTAGAATAAAAACTTTTTCTTGCATACAAATATTAATTTTGTAACTTCATAGTAATATCAGTGACACTGCAAACATTTCAAATAATCTTTAAAATCGCTTTTGTATTTAAGCACAGTGTTCCAGTAGATAAAAGCATAAATGTAGAAAGTATAAAGTAAAAGGTATACAACAACTCAATAATCATTTGTACCAAAAGTCTTGTTTATTTACATTAAAATTAAAAACATTTCAAATAACTTTTTTTATGTGAATTTTCTTGCTTTCCCATGCTTGTATTATGTCTGTGGAGTTATACTACTATTAATTTTTTTTGTGCAACAAACTATCAACCCCCCCCCCCCCCCCAAAAAAAAAAAAAAAAACATCATCAATTAACATGAAGCTTTGACTTTTGCCTATAAGTACTAAGGTGAAGTGTTTTGAACCATTCAATAAATTGGTTTCAAAAGATTCAGTCAAATTTCTTTTATAGATATTTTACATTAAATGTTCTTCCCGGCAATAAGTTTACATGAAGAAAGGTCTGCTTCTCTCTCTCATATAAAACATTAAATTTTCCTATTATAAATTTTTTGAAATGTTCAAAACTTAGCAAAAAAATTTCTTTAAAAAAAAGCATTGGATTTAGGTGGCGGAAAATATCTTGGGGACAGAATGTACGTTCCGTTTCCTATCTTATAAGTCTAATTTCAAGAATTTAATCAACTAATTCAAGATTTGATTCAGCTTATTTAGTTGTTGAATTTCTGAGGTAAAGCCTAATGTATTTTTCAAGATTTTTAACTTTCTATCAAAACGATATTTTAAGGGCACCTTAGCGTATAACCCCACTTAAATCACTTTATATATGACAAGTATTTCTAAACAGTATTGATGTTCAAGAATAAGTTCCAGCAGCAAAGTTTTAGAAAATTTTCAAATTTGGTTCATTGTATGTTAACTCTGTTAATTCCAAATGAAAATATTGCACGTAAAATTGGCTTTATATATGTTAGAATTAAGGAAATCTTGAGTGAACATAAGGATAAGTATTTACCATTTACGTAGTATGTTTATTGTTAGTACTTTTTAATGGTGATACATAATATACCGCTTTGGAACTTTATGCAGTAGAGTCAAGCAAACCCGACACTCGATAATCCCGCAGTCCGTATAACTCGGCCACACCATGACAGGGCAAAGAATTTCTTTAAAACTTCTTTTTACACGTTTTTTTCAAGAAAAG
Source organism: Octonoba sinensis (assembly GCA_038502835.1). Taxonomy (NCBI): domain Eukaryota; kingdom Metazoa; phylum Arthropoda; class Arachnida; order Araneae; family Uloboridae; genus Octonoba; species Octonoba sinensis. The sequence continues at coordinate 73,701,700 of CM076604.1, forward strand.
TAGGAAGGTTTTGCAAAGTCGGCTAGGTACTTTTCATTATAGACAGTTTCGTGATTTCAAATATTTTTTGAGGTTTGTCTGTCATGCAGATTACTATACTCGACTGTGCATTCATTAATTTTCATTTACATGGTATTCACACACCTAGAAAAGCCATGTATTTCGATTGTGATTGAAATTTGTCATGGAGTGTCATGATTTTCAGTGAAAAATGTTCATGGACTTTGGGCTCTGTAACTTAAAATATAAATTTGCTACAATAACATTATTTCTGTTTTTGGAATATTCACTATATTCCGAAATGCATGGCTGCATTTTTTATGACAATGCATTTTTTTATGAAAAGTGGTAATTTTTTCCAAATTTGTGCGATTCTATTTTTGATTCTAAAGGTTTTCTTCCCCTGCATTGTGGTTCATGAAAAGTCTAGTATTTCGCTGTGTAATTGTTTTCTCTTCCCAAAAAACTTGCAGCTTTTCACTATCCTTTGCTATCCTGCCAACATTTTTTGTTTTTATTGATCGAAATTAATATTGGTTTTTATAGCACTTATATTATTGGGGAAGAAATCAATCCGTTTTAATGTATTATTCTTTAGCATACAAAAGATTGTATGATATATCGGTGTACTTGGTGTAAATTGCCTCTTTTTTATGATAATGAACTGTATTTAACTTAGCTCAGATAAATGCAATTTGAATTTTGCAAAAGATTGATTTAGGTAACTTGTTTGAGTCACTCTTTTGAAAAGTAGATGTTTTTGTTACAAAAAAAAAATGTCCAGTGTAAGTCATGGAAATTTATAGGCAAAACTCATGGAAAATCACAGAAAGTCATAAAATTGAAAAGCTGAAGTGTAGCAGATACCCTGCATGTAGTAAAAGCTTCATACCTTCATAAAGTATGTACTTTTCCTTTGTTTAAGGTTATTGAACTCTTTGTTGTGACCATGAGCAAACAGCACATTCAAGTATAGTACTGCATTTCTGAGGAAACACTTGTACTTTATTCTTGTTTAACCCCATAATCCGGCATTTTCCCAAACTCGCCACCCTTCATTCCACATTAGGCAGGGTTTACGAGATTCTACTTTATTCATTTTTCTGCCTATCTTTATGTGTAGAGAATGCATCATTGTCACTTAATTATTAAATCAATAATTTCCTTTGCTTGAATAAGAGGAGCTAAATTATATTTCTGGTGAACATTTTAATTTTAAATTTAAAAAAATGGAATAGTGCTGTTCTGGAACTGAAAAAGGGGGGAAAAAAGATGGATTGAGTAGATAAATCCTGCATAAATTTTGTATTTGTTTCAAACGTTCTCCAGAGATATGCACACACATGTTGTATACATTTAGCTCTTACCAATCAAAGTTCACTGTACGCAGCTTTTTTTTCCTTCATCAACCCAATTGTTCTTGAGCTCCATCTTAAATGTCATGTATAATAATTTTCAAAAACTCTGTTGAAACTCCTTAAAATTCCTTGAATTTTTCGAAAAAACTGACATCGTGAATGTGAATTGGAATAATGATAGAAAGTTTTTTTTCTGTGTAACTGCCATTAGTTCTGCAGTTTATATATAATTCATGTATCAGTATGAATGTCATATGTAAATATGTAGGAATGAAATCATCTCCAAATACTCATTTTCATTGTAGTTAATAGCCTAAATAATATTTTCTCTTGCGCTTTGTAATCAAATCGAGATCGAAATCAAATGGAATTGTTTCGTGCAATATTTAAGAAGTATTTAAAATTAAGTGATGAAGTCAACACAATTATCAAGCCAAAAAATGCAAAGCATTTTGGCAGAGAATAACATCGTAACTTATAAATTTATCTAATTTTCACAACCCGTACAAGTTCATACTTTTGTTAAAATGTGAGTATCTCAGAGGATTTAAACTATCGCAAAAAACTGTTTTGATTCCGTTATTTCTATGGCATGAACTCTATACTAAACATTAAGACTATGCCAAATATTTATCTGCCTAAAAACTCCGTTTTTCTTCGGTTTTACATTAAACTGGCACACTCACATGCACGTATGTATATATATATATACTAATAATAAAATTATTTTTCCTTTTCTATTTTCTTTATTGTTTATTCACCTCTCCTTCTCTGAAAATTCTGCAATATTTTTTTCTGAAACAAAAGTTTCTGAAACTATGATCGATGAAACTAGAAAATTGAAATCTTATGAAATACAAATGGTTTTCTGAATTTGATGATTGTTCATGATTTGAGAAATATTTCATCATAAAATTGTAAAAGAGTGATTTAATATTCATATGGGATTGTTTTTAAGAGAATTTTACCTCCCTTGGTAAAATGTTCTATTGCTCTGCAAGAGTACCTGTCATTCCCTTTCTCTTTCTACCTAACTTTTTCGTACAGTTTATCAATTTCTAATATCCACGTCCATACCCTAAAATTGATCGTTTGCGAATTTTTGTAAAATAATTTTACCGTTCTAGTTCCAAATCAGTATGAAGTTTAATGTTCATTTGGTATCAGATGCAGTATTAGAGGCCGAACAAAAAAATATTGAATATGATGATTCTATTAAATTTAATAATTTTCGTTTGGTATCAGGGGCAGATTTAAAAGCAGAACACACACACAAAAAGGGAAAAGAACGAATACACTGATGATGGCATTACTGGGGACGTTCCGTCCCCAGTTAATATGAGGTCCCCAGGGTTAATATGATGTCTAAAAATACATGCATGACCGACGATGCACTATAAGTTTCTTAAACTAGCATTTTACCCTCTAGTCCATTTTTTTTCCCCTCCCTCATGCTTGGGTCTTAGGGTTCAACAAACTCAATGCCGTCATAGAAAGATTCATGAAGTTTTCAGGTAAATTATTGCTAACTTCAGAATAACATAAAAGGGCTGACTTGCCATCTCAAAAGAAAAAACTCTTGCGAATATTTGTATATATTTATTAAGGTACAAAATATAATTACGTGTGTATAAAATACATATTGCATTTATTGAGAACAATAATGACATTACCAAAAAAAAAAAAAAGGAAAGGAGAAAATCAAGGTTTTAAGCTTAACCGATTCAGATAACTACAATATGCTCAAAAAAATTGTTATGATTACTGGCTGATTTTCGTAGTCTAAATATTAATGGTGCACAATTAAAGTTTGCAAATTTCTCGTTTAAATTAGGAAGCAAATTTGTAGCATATTATATTGCCACATACTCAATCCTGCACCAATTATGTAAACTAACGTTATGCCAATGTGACGAGAAAGAGCACAAATTTCCCATTTTTCAGATAGATATAATCTGATATCGATGTTATACTCTCCACAAATGTTATATACCTTAATCTGTCCAAAGAATAATGAATGTTATGCACTCACTTACAATCACAACATTTTTTCATCAATCCGCAAGTCATTAAATACATACATGCATAATTTGAATGATTCCCCATGAGCTTTGAGGGTGCATTGTTCTGGTTTGAGAAAATTGATTAATTGGTAATTCATGTTTGTATGATAATTTTTAAAAACTATAAAAAATAGTGTAGATGTTAATTCAGCTGAGCTTGTGTATGTTTGACAGTGTGAGAATAAATTTTATGATTTCATTGTTTTGTCTTTCATTGAAACTGACTTGAATTTTCATATTTCTTACCTGAAAATAATGTTTTAAGTTTTTTTACAAATTGATACATAGTCTCTACACGACAGGAGCACACAACACATATGTGTGCGTGTAATTTCACTCTTCGTGAAGGTCTTAGGTGGTGGAACTTCAATGGCGTAGCAGGAGGTGGGATAAACCTTCATCCCCCTTCTTGCTTCCTTGTTATCAGACAAAATACTGTAATAATATTTAACCGCTAGCATACGTTCCCATTTTCGAACACGAGAACTCGGAACCTCATGCCCGCATTTTTTAGCTGATATTTTTTCTTTTTGCGACTGAAATAAATTTTATTTTATGACGTGCAAAATTAATGAAATTAAGCTGGGCCAAATCAGTTTTCTCCGAAATTAATCTGGAAAAGTAACAGTATTCAATTCATTACTATTTTGAGTTATTCTTAGAACTAGGTGATTTATTTGTCAAGATCCCAAATTGAAAATTGTAAAATTTTCAGCGAAATCTGTCGGTTAATTTTTCGAGTATATAGTCCACACGAATAGAAGATTTAAGCTGCCAATTATTAAAACAAATCATTTAATTTACGAAAATAGTGATTAATTAGAATATAGTTTTTTTTGACATTTAGTACAAATTTATAAGGTCACATTATTTAAAAATTTAGCTATGTGTTCTTATGTCGAGAACGTTCTTCCTAGTGAGAAGAATTAATTACAAGATGCCACAACCTTGAAGCTATGATATCGAATTAAATTTTTGCTACAATCCAGATGAAAACTCTACATCTTATCGCGTTGTTGAAGGTCACCTGCGGCAAAACGAAAGTTGCTTTCCTTGGAAGAGGGGCGATGTAAACACGTGACTAAGATTTACCTTAAAATGAAGGCGCTGCGAAGTGTTTGTTATGATTTAGGTAATAGCAGGTGCTTCCATTCCTTGTCCTCCTGTAACAAAATGACTAAATTTGCGTTCCTGTGTTCTGTCTTATTTTTAAGTTTCGTTTCGTTTTCCAATGCTCTCAATTACCGTGCAGTTATTGGTAAGTTTTTTTTCTGTTTAAATATATTTATTCTCAAATTTCTCAGAAGTTTTTTTTACTTATTTTTTTTTTTTTTTCTTTCTGTTATAATACTCCGTTACGTAAAGCGCAAACAAACATTGGAATAATACGTAAACGGAACTGAAAATAAATAGTAGTAATAACATTTTTGTTAATTTACTAAGCTGTTGCAATTAACGTGCCTCTTTATTCTTAATAAAAATTGTAATAACTTCAAGTACAAATCGATTAGTTTGGCTGAATGAAAAAAACACTGGTAAGAAATATCGCTAATGAAAACTGCATAGGCCCCGGAATGTCTACATAACGAGTCATCAATTAGCTTTATTGGTGTTCGTTCCAAAAATCTCTGAGATTTCCGGTCCTGTTGGTGGATTAGCAATATAGAGTGCTGTTTTAAATCACTGATTTTGTTTGCCAAAAGCGTATATTTCAATACGCTCATAACTTGTAAATGGTGTATGAATTATTGTTTAAATTAATAACTTATACTTAATTTATAGTTGTTGATGTACCCTTGCGCGAAGTGAGGAAGAGTAGGTACGCTACTCCTGAGAGAAATAGAACCCGTATAGGCAAGTGTTCGACTTCCGCCCCAACCGATAGAAAACAGCGTCGACCGTCCACTTCCACGATACCAATCAAAACCACACATGTCCATTTTAAACGATTTTTAGCAATTCACGAAAAACGTGCTTCTAAATAACCTTTTGTGGAAAAATATATTTATGTATTTATATACATTCTCAAAAATAGAAATCTCATTTTCGACGATTCTTCAATCGTCAAGAAAATTTCGGCATTTATAACGATTCTTTCCTCACGCTATCACGTGACTTTAAAAAGTTACCACAAAAATTTCGGCAATTTGATGCAAGGTTTACTCGGAGCATTTTTCACGAAGCCATTTCGTCAAATACGACGAAAATTTCGTGAGATTTGAGCATGCGTTTCTGAGAGTGTAGATTGATTTAGTCTTATTAATATTGCTGAGAGAAATATTTCAAATATTAGGAACCATCCTGTAATATTTGAACCAGCTGCTAACTCAATTTTTGTTGAAAATGAACATGTGTGATTTTGACTGGTACCTCCTCATTTGGCATAACACCGCAGGGAAAGGAAACTTTCCTCCGATACCCTTTGCCCTTGGAGCTGAAAGTCACCGACCACAAGACTTTTGTGTCCACGGTGTTAACGAACACGTATTTCGCATGTACCCAGTGTATTTAGTGGCGGCAAGGATCGGGCCCTGGACCAGTAGCGGATTTAAGTTTGAGGGCGCCATAGGCCCGAGACGATATGGCGCCCTCTCCTCCCCCCCCCCCCTGAAAAAAATTGAAAAACAAAAAATTATTGTATGAGTCAACTGAGACGTATAATTTATCATGGTGAATTTATCTTTTGTTTTATAATAAAGAGCAAACAAATGTTACAATTAAATTTTGAATGAAAAATATGGAAAAAAAATCTAATTTCGTAATATGCTAGCATTAAAAAAAGTTTTTAAAAATCTTTTTGTTAGATATTTCAGATCTTAGTACTAGCCTGATTAATTATTTTAACAAAGAAATTCTACCCTCAAAATGGGACAATGTTTAGATAGTTAGAGCGCAATAATATAAACTTTAAAATTTGGTCTTATACAGTTTACAGAAAATCCAATCGATTTTTAATTTTAGTCGTCTTAAAAATTTTGGCGCCCCTCAAAATTTGCCGCCCTAGGCCTGGGCCTCACGGGCCTAAGCCTAAATCCGCTACTGCCCTGGACCCTCCAGTCCTGAGTCCAACGCTCGTAACCCTAGGCTACTCCCAACCAATTTAATTTGTTAGTCATTGCAATAAAATTTGAATTTCACTGCCTGGTTGAGGCTCGCTCGAAAGGCGTGTCAGTTGCGGACCTCGGTCCCGGACCCTCATTTGACGACCTCTGGTCTGTAGAATGATGAAACTGCACGCAGGCTCAACATTCTCCCTCCCCATCTGGGGCTCATGAACATACACCAAAAATGAACTCTACTATATTTCTTTCTATATTACTCCTTTATGTCATCAAAAGTTAACCATTTGTAAATTTTATTCTCTCTCCCACTCTCTCTTACGTATACTACCCCCACTACCCCATATATCAGTAAATCAATAAATATATGCAATCTCACACTGAAACAAACACTGTAGCTTTTATTTCCAAAAGACTGAGAATTTCAGCCTTTTCCCACGTCCCGTAAGACTGCTATATGGATGAATGTGATATTTTCTTTTTTCAGGCGTTCTTTCGAGAGATATGGTGGAAAAGCCAATGCCAAATAAAACAAGTGTCATTGAAGCTGCATACGTTAAATCACTAGAAGCGAGCGGAGCAAGAATAGTTCCTATTTTGTAAGAATATCGTTATAATATTTCATATTAACCCTTAAACAAGGTTCCCCGCACGGTGTACCGGGGTAGTAATAGTTGGTCACATTTTTTACTTTTTTTAACTTTTCTTTATTTTTAATCACATTTTTACGATACATTAATCATACTTTTATTAAAAACTTTTATAGAAAGTAGGCTAAAAAAACTTTTTTTTTTGGTTACAAATAGTTAAACTCCAAACTGGGTGCATGAAAGGGGAATTAAAGTATCTTTTTTAATGTAATTTTCATAAATAATTAATTTAAATATTTTTTTTTTTATTATTATTTTATAAGTTTGGAACACAAGTTTCCCTAAATGTTTGCTTTTTAGTCACAGAGTGCATACAACAATGAAGACTATTTTACAGATGTCACGAACAGTTATCTAAAATTTTTTGTTGTTGTTGTTAAAGAAAGAATTCTTACTGTGTAATGAATTTTTTTACATACAAAAGTTGGCAAAAAGCAAATATTTAGGGAGATTTGTTTTCTAAATTAATTTTTTTTAAAAAGTTTAAATTCATCATTTTTGAAGAATTAATAGTACAAAATAATTTAGAAGAATTAATATTACAAACAAAATGCTTTTATTTGTTTTCAAACCCAGTTTAGAGTTTAATTATATGTGAAAAAAAAGGCCTTTTATATGAACATTTACGGTACAAAAATGACTAGGTAAGGAGTTAATACCTATATTGCAGTGTTTCTTAACCGGTGGTTCACGAACTCCCAGGGTGGAAAGAGGGTTCGAGAAAATAATATTGTACTGGTGGCATTTTTAATTTTTAATTATACTTAACGTAACTTCTTCGGATATTGGATTTGGGTATGGAAGTGAACTTCCTTTGAAACAGCGAAATAATGAATGAGCATGCATGGGTGGAACGTAAAAATGTATTTTTATAAATTGTTTTCCAGATAATGCATAAACGTTTCAAGCTGACATTGGAAGCATACCCGTAAAAGTTTAATCGTACTTTCTATTTTTGCCTGATTTAAATCACAAAATGGTTTCAGAAGATGTTCATTAATTTTTATTTTAAATTTGGACTTATGTTTTTCCTATCATTTTCCACTTTTTCCGCGTTAGAGCGAAGAAAGAATAAAAAATTTGAAAATTTACTAAAATGTGAAATTTTACATTCTTTCCGTCAATTTTTCGTATGTAACCAAATATCCCGAAAGGGTACCGGAAGACATTTCTTAAATGAATTTCGAATTTTGTATTTGCATTTACCCAGTAGCGTCAATTCGGGGAGAGGAAGCGGTCCGCCCCAGATTGTACCCTTTTGGTTACAGGTAATACCCAAAAGAGGTTTTGAAAATACATATAATTGAATTATACAATTTTACTGATGCTATTTCAACGTATTATAACTTTTAAAAAACTCAAAATAAGTATAGTTTACTGATAGTTGCACCTAATAATAAAGTAGTATTTCGGTAATTCATTCAAACAACAAATGGAACCAAATGATTTACTGATTAATTCCAAATTTTGCACGCGTATTTCTCATGCCATTGCAAAACTATTGGGAAAACAATTTCTACCAATATTTTTGAACAATTGAAAAACAGATTCAGTTTCTTGCAGCTGTGATTTTAGATTTCATTATTTATACTTCGATGATTTACGATCATATTTTGATTTCTTCTAACGACCTATTGTGCAACATGAAAAATACTTGTTCTAGAAAATTTCGTTGTTTTCTTACTCATTACTAAAAGGTACATAATTTTCTTTGGGATTTTATAGGCGTTTCGTAAGTAGAAAAAGGTTGGAAAGCACTGCTATATTGTAAATAATAGCATCGGTATTTAAAAAAATAATGAATAACTGAACTTCTAAATTTAATTATTTACATAACCGACCTAAAGTAATTTTAATCATTTTTTCATTATATTTAAAACGCATCAGATATTCATTTCGAAGCTGTTCAAATATTGGTACAATTTCTAATGAACTTAAATATATTTTTCTCCCAAAATGTATGTCTCGTTAAAAGATATGTTGATTTTTCTAAATTAATTCTTGTGTTTCACAAAATTGGCATTGATTCTGTTGACGCAAAGACCTTTATCAAGACCTTTTCTGCTAAAATTCCTATTGAGGGTTCTTTGAGTTACCCATAAAAATGTCTTAATGTGCATGAATTTCTTTTGCCTTTTGCAGAATTTGAAGAACTATTTTTTCTTTCTACAAATTAAAGTTTCATTATGCATTATGGTGACAGTAGCTTTGTTTTAATGAACTAAGGCCAGTCAAACGCAGACCACTTTTTATCGCTTATCAATACCTTAATCCAAATTTTTGCAGTCAGTTTCCCTCTGAATAGGAACATAAGAGCAGTGTTCTTTTTCTTGTTATTTCTTACCTTTTCTTTCTACACTGTAAAAAATTCTAGTTCAACCTTTCACCAAAAAAATGGTAAAATTTAGCGAAAACCAACATTTGTGGTGTAGTTTCACCTAGTTGCACCATGAATGTGAAACTAGAAACCACTAATAGTTCAACTTTAGTACCAAAAATGTTGCTTGCAGCTAAATTTCACCATTTTTTAATTTTTTTAGTGAAAGCTTGAACTGGAATTTTTTACTGTATACGGTTTATTCCTAGTTAGATGAGTTTTCACATTAACACGTTCACACCGGTTCCGATTTTCATGTTTTTTGCTGTGAGGTGGGGCTCGAATTCATGCGGCGCTTCATCTGGCGACAGGCTATAGTGCGGGCCACCGCTGGTACGCGCCGCCCGATGAGACAAGCTATAGTGCGGGCCACCGCTGGTACGCGCCGGCAGAACGTGTTAAAAAAGATTACTTCTTAAGATGTGATGCAGGGCCGGCCCTATCAGGGTGTAAAGTGGGCAAAGTACTAAGGCGCCAGCATCTTGGGCGCGCCTCAGCGTAAGAGCAAAGAAAAAAAAAAAAACAATAATCCGTGTTTCATAAAATTAGTTCCACAATTCTAGTTGTCTTAACGTAAGAAGACCCAATGATAGTGACTCCTTCCAGATACTCCATCTTTCAAGTGAAAGAACTTAGCGTCAAAATTCACTTGTAGCGGTTGTACTATACCCACTGTGGTGTTTGATAGAGATGGTTAGATGGTACCAATCCCTGTGAAACGCAATAGGTCTGCAATTACCAGAAGTCAACTGCAGCCCATTAGAAAGAAAAAAAATAAGTTATTTGTTTCGTGTATGTAATTATTAAAGTTTTTAAAATAATTGAAATCGCAATAAAGTTATACACAATTGAATTTATAGTATTTTAGTTTGTATGATGAAAGAGGGCTAGGGGCGACTAATTTTATAAAGTCCAAGGGCGCCGAATACCGTCGGGCCGGCTCTACGTGATGAGTGAGTACGGGCCGGCTCTAGGTGATGAGTGATAACTTATCACTTATTGCTCTCTTAACTTGATGTGTAGTTGAGTTGATTTACTTTCACCAGAAGAACTGCAATAATAACGTAACTCATTTCCAAATATATAACAGCTCTCTTTTTAATTATCTCTCCTAAAAGAAGTGAACTCTTTCAAGGTTTCAGCTCACCTTACCTGAGCTAAACAGCAATTATGTCTCTTCACCCCGATTTCAGCCTTGTATCTTCTCATAAAAGAAATAAGCGAACCAATTCATACTTGTTAGTAATGCAATTCAATTAGTTTCCAATATGTATCTTATTTCTTGCTTTCTTATTTTCAGGATCAATCAGTCGAAAGAATATTACCAGAATATCCTCACTAAAATAAATGGGTCAGTACACATTTGAAAATATACTTACAGACTTTAAACATTTCTATACATCAACTTGTTTATCTGTGTACACTGTTTTTATAACTTTACATCTTGTTTTAGTTTTTTACTTATGTAATTTTTGAAATAGTGAAAAATAAATAAATTACAATCCATTTCTCCGCATCCTGGTAAACAGGTAAACCCGTTGTTACCTTCGGCTCCCGCAAGGGAAAGAGGTATTCAACCCCCCTTCCCCCGTTCGCAGACCTCCCCAAACGAAGGTATCTTACAATAATTCCAATCTGTGTTGTGCTCACTGGTGCCTTAAACCTGTTTACTTTTTAAATAATGTAGTGTTAGTAAAATTAATATTTAACTATGATACCTGCCTTTGAGACTTAATTCCTATTTCTAAAAAAAATAAGTGCGGACCCTTTTAGTTTTCAAAGCTCATTTCCATATATATAGCTGTAAATAGCCTGAGCTCCTTCTAAGAGGGAAATACTCACATAAAATTGAAAAGAAGTGAAGAATTGAAGTTTTGTGAGTTCCTATGTAAAATAAGCCTTAGTCTACCTCATGAATTAACTTTAAGTAATTTTAGAACAGTGGTGCATGTTAAGCTTAATCTATGATCACGTTACCCCATCTCAGTTAAACTACTGTAAAACAATGTACTTAATAAATCTAGCTTAACCGTTAGTAAGCAAGTATATTTGAGATGTGTGTTGCTTTCTGCACCATCAATTAGTATCAAGCTCATCTAAACAAAATCTCAGAGAGTAGTTAAAAGAGGTTTTCCAATTTGAAAATGTTGCATAAGCAAACAAATCGGTTGTTTTCTGCGGCTAAAGAGCTGACATTAATATAATTTTGAATGTAAAATGTAATCCTTAATTCCTGAAAGCCAAAATAAAAAAAACACCAATTTCTTAATTTATTTAAAAGCTACAGCTTTTTATTTGCTACCACTTTACCCCACCCGACCCCTGAAGAAAAAAATTCTTCTTCTGATTTAATGAAATATCACTACTTTCGAAAGAAAGGCTGAATGGAATATAGGAAAAACAGAAAAGAGGGAACCGTTTTTCTGATACGTATCAACTGCGCTTGTCGCTGTAATGTTTAGTGCTGGGTTTCTAAAAAGGTCGAGTAGACATAAGCAGTTGGACAACCAACTTTTTATACCTTTTTTACGATGCTTAAAAATATGTATCACAGTAAACTTTTATGCTCTATGACGACATTTTTGTCGCCTTAGTTGAATCGTGAAGTCTGAGTTAGGTTTGATCTTTCTTTCAAGGAGAAGGGGTACAGCGGGTTTTTGGTCATCCTATGGGCAGCATAGACCGAAATTCGGCCTTGATAGTACTGCGATGGTAAGCCGTGGTAGCCTAGTGGTTAGAGCGTCGGACCTTCAACCTGGAAGGTCGCGCTTTCGATACCCGCTGAAGACCACCCATGTACAGTTGAGGTTACATGCATGTAAAATCAGTGGACCCCACTACCTCGCCCCGTGCGTAAGCAATCCTAATAAGGCCTCGGGTAACAGGTCTGGTGGAGAAAAGTAGCAATCCCCTAGCGGCCGTGGTAGCCTAGTGGTTAGGGTGTCGACCTTCCACTTGGAAGGTCGCGTTTTCGATACACGACCCGCTGAAGACCCCACCATGTACACTTGGAGATACGTTCATGTAAAATCCGTGGACCCCACTACCTCGCACCCGGGGAAAGGCATCTCTAAGACCTAGTGCTAACGGAGAAGGAGGTTGGAGGAGAAAAGTAGCAATCCCCTTTCTCATTTATTTCCTCAAGAGGAAATAAATTCTTTCAAGATCAGGGATTTTCTTTCCTGAGCCGAACAATTGCTATTCTTTTCCATTTTCCTTTTTTAAGAGGACAGTTTTGAAACTTCCAGTTATTTGGAATTTTTTTTAATATTATAGTATTGACATTCAATAGTGACTGTACCCAATGCTTATGAGTGGTATTATTTCTTTTCGTGCAGAGTTCTATTTCCTGGAGGTTCTGATGACTTTCGGTACGATGGATACATTAAGGCAGGAAAAACTGTATTCGATATGATAACTCAGGTAAGTAGTGTGATTATCCATGCCTATGAAATTTGAATAACTTAGTTCAAATGTAAACTGGCAACCTAGTTCAATATTTAACGATTTTTCAATTATATATTTGCCATTTTTGAACGATGCAATATTGATTCTTTCTGAAACATTTTTTACCAATCAAGTCACGAATACATAATAGGGGAACGTGGGGCAAAGGGAAGCAGTGAAATAACAACTCCGTTTGCAAGGCCACCTATTTCATAATGTTTTAACAATGTTACATAACATGTAGTTGATTCCAGTCAAAAAATAGTTAACTCAAGTTATGTGACAAGGGATCATTCATAAACGATGTCATGCTTCGAGGGGGGAGGGAGGATTCGTGAAATTGTGACAAAGTGTGACAAGGGGAGGGGTAATAAGAAGTGTGACATCATGCTTATGCAACATAACGTGACATGTGACAAAGGAGGTAGTTGAAGTGTGACGTTTTGTGACAAAGGGGGAGGAGGATCAAATATATGGGGAAGAACCTTGCCATCATTTATGAATGGTCCCTAATGCAAAACATTTTCAATTGCTGCTCATGTTACAATATTTAATGTTAAGTTTTAAAAAAATGTATTATATAATGATAAAATTCCTATTTTTAATATTTTAGATGAAAATTGAGAACTACTAATGTCCAGTGCAGTGTTAACACTAAACTTACCGACAGTTCTTGTATACCTATTCCTACCGCGCTCGGTCAAATTGACCGGTAATTAAAAAAATTAAATAATTAAATTTAAAAAATAAATAATTTTTTCTTCGAAAAGAGAAAAAATAACTTGAATTACAGAGTGAAAAAAATATTATATGCATATTCTAAGAATTGACATATAGTTCGATAACGGTGTTATATCGTTTAAAGTGTGTAATTCTTATAAAAGCTTGAAAACGGTTAATTTGACCTGTACTTAGTAGGTTTAGTGTTAATTTATTCTATATTAGGGCTTGAAATAATTTCAAATGATTAGTACAATTTGTCATGTGCATACGGGACAAAGGGCTATACATATTCAATTTCACTTTGTCCCTACATCAGTCATCAGATAACTAAATTTGTCGCTCATTTATTCATTCATTCACTCAATTATTAACTCATTTATTTATTCATTTATTTAGTAGATTTTTTATTTGCTCATTTCATTAATCAATTATTTTTAAAATTCATTAATTTCTTTATTCATACGCTCGTTTTATTAATTATTCATTCATTTAGTTATTCATGATTGATTTAAAAAATAGTATTTAGAATCCGCTGTACTCGTAAGCATGAATTATTACATGTTATTTGAACTGCTATGAGGCGACATACGAATGGAAAGGGTTGATTATCCTATAGAAAACTATTTCAGTATTTTAATTTTTCACTTTGCCCCATGCATGTTACAAAGTGATAATTTTCCATTTTTATTTTAACGTAGAAATTTGCTGCGTAAAATTAAAAATAATATGTCAATGCAAGTTCTATTATAAAATTCATAATTTTATTTTTATGTACTGTTATTTTCAAAATAAATTTCCAATTTGTTCATTTTGAAAAATGTAATTTATCTTATCTATTTCACTATGTCGCATATTCCCCTACTATAATAATTTTTGAATATATTTTGTTAGAAGCATACATTTAGGAAAAAAAAAAACATACAATTTGTTCAGATAAACGCTCTGAACCTTTAATAGAAAGTACATAATACATAACACATTTTATACACTTTATATTCGTTTTTCTCCCCATTATTATGCTAACAAGGTACTTTACTCTAGATGAATGATAAAAGCGATTATTTCCCTTTGTTTGGAGTCGGACTTGGATTTGAATTGCTTAGCTTCCTAATTGCGAAAAGATACTGGTTGACGACTTGCTCTGCAAAGAATTTACCATCAGCTTTAAATTTTTCTGAAGGTAGCAAATTTAATTATTCTATGCATGTAAAAATTGATTGTATGTGTATGCGTGTGTTTGCTTTGCAAAGTAACACCACTTAACGGATTGGAATAAGACTTCGCATAAAAGCCAATCAGCCCCTGAAAGTGAAAAGATTTCCTATTCAAAAACTAAACCCCCCTCCCCCACTTTTAATGGCGATTTTCAATATTTTGTTGGAATTTTAAATCAAAAAAATTTACTACATAGACAAAATGTTTCTCACACTAAATGTCTTTTGAATTGTCTTGTGCTAAACTTAAGGGCATAAATTACAAAGAAATTGTCTAGTGACGTGATGTCTCAACGAATAAACGAAAGTGTACGAAAAATATTCAAATATTATAGAGAAATACTTACATAATATACAAAAAATATTCAAATGATGTTCAAAATTTGAATGAATTCAAATAATTTACAGAAGCATTCAAGTAAAAGCAGTGTCTCTTGCATCATATGTGGTCAACTATATATTTTTTTAATCATTCCATTACTTCTTGAGAGCAGTTACGCGTAACGAGAAAAAAGTTCATTTGAGTGGTCCCTCTTGAGGGGATTACCGCCAAAAACTAATCAGCACTACTTTCCATTAGAGTCCATGTGTGTACCAAATTTAGTTCCATTTCAAGTATTATATTTCCAGTTAGAGTGAGAGCATAAAAGTTACAATAAAGATGCTATCTTTCCGTTCAACTCCTCTGTAAGTTTATTTATTTTACAGTCCGTGGACATAAAATAGACACATTTGCAGTGGGGTTGGATTCAAAAACAGCTTGAATCTAACGTATCGTTTATGTGTCGAAATACTTGTGTGAAAGTATATGTGTGTACATATATATTGGTTCGCAGGTAGTTAAAAATGGGGCCGCGACGTGAAAACGGTTGGGACCACTGCTCTAAAATAAAATACTCTACTTATGGAAAAACTACAATGAGTTGGAAGTTCTTGGAGCAATTTTCCGAATTCAGAAGCTAAAAATACATAAGAAGCGGCTTTGCGTTTAACAGGCGTAACCTTTAGTCTGTTTAACCCTTATTAGTCTGTTTCCAAGGGAAATGGCGCAATCGAACGTTTTTCTCATTGAGCCTGACTGTCATATCTGAAGAAGCTATGCAAGGATTCATGCAAGAATTAATTTACAGGTTGCCTTCAATTGGAACAGGTGCTTTTCTGGATTTGGCTTCAATCGATCCAAAGGAAGTGGCGCTTCTAGAAAATTTTAAAAGATATATAATAAAGTTTCCATGTGGCTAGAACACACGAGTTAAATTTCTATCAGACTAATTTTGACAGTTACCTGCTATTGCTTTTGATCAGCCATTTACCATCCCAGTGATTGCCCCCCAAAATAATTTCCCTGGTGGTAAAAAAGCACACATTTTTTAAGGGTGATGGTTATCCTAAAAATGCTTATCGAACGCATTGTATTTTTGAGAAATAAACCACTATCATGCACTACATCTCAATTATTGTTATACATTCCCATCTATTTTGTGTTATTAATTGCAGGTCTTGAGAAAAGCAGAATGCTCCGTAATCTCGATAGTGCAATGAAAAAAGTGATGGAAGACAAGCCATTGACGTTCAACTATCATGATATGTGCTTAACACCTAAGGTATAATAAATAGGAACTAGTTGTTAATTTCATTTTTAACTAACTCATTTTATTTACTTTACTTTTTTTCAATATTAATTCCAAGCGTTTCGCTAACATAATTTTTTTTTAATGTCAATGCTGCGCTGCAAATACATTTAAAAGTTGTTGATAAACTTGAAACATGAATCTGAGGCTTTTAAAGGTTAAACTGGAAAAACAAATGTACGGATCAAAAATTTATATGAAAAATAATATGTTTTTCGTGCTTTTTAATTTTATTTTTTTTAAAGTAGAATTATTTTTACTTTCAGAACTATACCAAGTCTGGATTGGACAAGTTTTTCAAAGTACTTGCATTGAGCAGAGATTCCAATAACGAAACTTTCATATCTATCGTGGAAGGTAAGAACCAAAACATATATAATTGAATCCTATTAAAAAACAAAGTGAATGCACATATAATAAAATTTCAGACACAATATACCGTTTTCAGAACAAGTATAGTAATAACCAATATTCGTTAATGTGAATATCAGGGTTTAAAGTTCTAAAGCTCCGATTTTAGTGGAGGAAAAAATCAATGTAAAGTTATTAATTAGCTATAACATCATTTATCTTCTAATTGTAAAAAGCGTGCAATAAATTTTTAGTCCAGATCGGAAAAAAAATCTTATTTCTTTGAAAGCTCTGAATAGTAATGAATAAATATCACGTGTGCGGAAAATATTGATCTTTTTATTTTTCACTTTAGTAGGATAAGTGCCTCCTGCAATCTCACACTCTAAACATTCTTTTCTTATTCACTATTCTAAGACACTTTGAAGTTTTTTTTTTTTATGTACTATTGTAAAGCGCATTATATTAAATTTCAAATACAACGGTAGTTGCACAAACACAAATCGCCATGAAAACTGAATGCAAGTGTTTCGCGCTTACATGGAAGCTTCTTAGCCTACTTTCCCGAAAAAAACTAAAATTTTAAAAATAGTATAAAAGAAGACTTAATCTATCGTAATTTCGTATTCGTATCGTATCGTATCGTATCGTTTCGTATCGTATCGTTAAAAATAAAAAAATGTAATGCAGGGTTTTGAGATGGTGAAAATGTGTGTCTGTCGGTCCGTCTCTCTCTACCTCCCTAATAACTTTTGATGGAATTGCCCGATTCGAAAGATTTTTTGCATTCAAAAGATCTCGACAAGGACACCTCATTTTTATATTTTAGTTTTTGGTTTGAACAATTTTTCGTGCAATTTTGAACAGTTAAAAAAATCTTAACATTAGCGCTTATAGGGAAATATGAAGTGAACTATATAATCCCTGGACATAAAATTCAAGCTCCTTTGAACAAGCTTATTAGAAGGAACTCTCGACGTGATTTTTTTTTATTTGAACAGATTTGTTCAATTTTGAACAGTTCAAAAAAATTTAACATTAGCCCCTCCGAGGAAATTTCAATCCGATATAAAGCCCGATCTAACAGACGGATTTTCTTGGAACAGATACGAAGTTCATGCAGAACTAAACGAGTCTACTTACCCATGATTTTTTTTATTTGGATTTTTAAGCATATTTCTGAATAAATACAAATACAAAAGTGACGACCAGCTACAGGCACAGGGCCCAGCTAGGCTGGTCCTAGAGCTAGTATTTACGCAGCTTTTAACTTTAAATTTATTGTTTATTTTTATACAATTATTTTAACAATACAGTAATTTTGCTATTAGTAGTTACAGAAGAGCATTTGGGAAACAAACAATAGTTTTGAAAGCAGAGTGCTTAAATATCAATTGTTAGAATTAATTGCATTCAAATGGGTTGATAAAACATGTTTTAGTGCACGACGCAGACTAAGTGTGCTACCATACAAAATAGAAAGGTTTAGTGTTCTCTGATTTCAAAAAGGAAGAGAATCACTGCCTTAAACAACCTGATGCGTATGTGGTCTTATTTCTTTTTTTTTTTTATTTATTATTATTGTTTATTTATTTATTTAGATATTTATTTTTTTACATAACAGCTATGTAAATGGAATATCATTTCTATTTCATTCTTACCAGGAAAGAAATATCCGTTTTATGGTATAATGTTCCATCCAGAGATAGTGCAGTTCAACTTTGTGGTAGCAGATCAAATTTCTTATGACAGTATACCTCACTCTTTAGAAGCAATTCAAGTAGCTCAATATTTTTCCAACTTTTTTGTAGATGAAGGTAAGATGTCGCATTTATTCACCGCTTCAGATATACAGTAGTATAATATACTTTTTTTTTTTTTTTTAATTTTGTGCATTAATATACATTTTTTAATGCTATGGTACTTTACAAGTTTCTCAAAATGTCAGTTTCAAATCATATTTATTGGTTTGAAAAATATTTTGATTTAAATTTTATAAAATCAAATAAATCTTTTTTTCCCCCTGTTATAAGATTTTTTTGTACATGTATCTGATTTTAATGAACATCTGAATTAAAAGTTAATTTGCTCTTCCTGATCATATCCTATTCCATCACTAATTAGCCATAACGGGTAATTAGAACTGATCTACCATTTTTAATACATAGGATTTAAAGAAAGATATTAATATATATAGAGAGAGATAGATGCATATTTAATTTTAAAATATAGATTGTTGTGTAACTATTCTTCTTCATTGTCACATTATAATATACGTATATATAATTTTTTCAGCAAGAAAAAATACTCACCAATTTCCGAACCTTGCAGTAGAAGATTCGATGCTAATCTACAATTATAATCCAGTGTTCACAGGAAAATATGGATCTGGCTACATTGATGAACAGATATATTTCTTTTAATTTTAAAAGCTGCCTGAGGCTTGAAGGAAAAATATTTTATGAGCGTTTTCAGAAATGGAGGTTTTAAGTGAAAGTTCACGCGTGATGTTCTGTGATTAACATACCAAATAAATGTTTTGAAGATGACTATTGTCTTATTTTACTCTTTGGAATTGTTTTAGAATTAATGTGATGTATCAATTACTAGATAGCTTTAAAATTACTCTAACATCTGCATTATCTGCATTTCGTTAACTTGTGCTATCTCGTCTTTCGGCTTTGTATGCATTGCTTCTTCCATTGCCTTGATTTTGACTTTGATTTTTTTCATCTGAGTACACTGTTTTAGAGAAAAAAATCAATTGAAACTGAAATTGTGTTCTTTATCATCCGTCGTTTTCAGTTTCAGCTCTCGAAAAATTGAGCGTATCTGTCTTCATACCAATTGAGTCCTTACATAATTTCTTGATGTATTGCACAACAGCCTTGCCAAATAAAAACAAAAATAAAAGAAGAAGAAGAATTTCGCATTACCTAAAAAACCAACTTACCATTCTTCAAGTGATTGGCCTCAAAAACTAATCAACAAAAATTATTAACAGGATCCATTTGTGTACTAATTTTTATTTGGTTTCTTTTACAACTTCGTCAGGTATAGTAGTGACGCTTAGCGAGAAAAACGTTCGACTAAGCTACCTCTTTTATAACGATTGGCACCAAAAACTAATCAGCACTAATTCTAATCAGCGTTCATCTGTATGTTAAGTTCCAATCTATTATTTTTTATTACTCTTGGAGTTAGTTAGAGCAACCTTCAAAAAAGTTTGAGCACTTTTTTGAAGGTTGCTGCCATCATAGGCAGACACGTATATGCACAACACACACGGACATTTTCTAAAAATAGTCAAACCGTATTATGACTGCTTAAAATATGATAGTCCTTAAAAAAATTCAAGCATGGAAAGGTTTCTATATCCTTGTATATTCAAAGGATAAAATGAAATGAAAGAGGAAAGGAATACAAATCTGCGCTGCTTGCCAAAGACATCTAATGTAATCTTTCCTAGGAATGCATTGTTTCTCCCCCTTTAACATAGAAAAACAAGAAAATCTGTCTAGAACTACACGAGCCTACTTTTCCGTTCACACCAATCTCCCTCTTTCTCACTCAGCTATTACTTCAAATATAGACTTAAAAAGTTAATACATACACATTCATTCATGCTCTCTTTCATTTATTCATTCATTTACTCATTTATTCATTCATTCATTCTTTCACTTATTCATTAATTCATTTTTTTATTCAGATATATCCTTAAAAATCCAGATCAACTCTTTCCGATAAAGTTTGTTGCATGCCAATTCCATTTGTTAGATCAGGGTTTATATATGATTCAAATTTCCACGTAGGAGCTCATGTTACATTTTTTGAACTGCTCAAAAGTTAACAAAAAATCTTCAAATAAAAAAATATTTCTCTACGGGAGCTCCTTCAAAACTGAACGATATATTGTTCGAATTAAAGAGTGAACTATGGGAATGAGATGTTCTCGTCGAGAGCGTGCGAATGCAAAAAAAAAAAATCTTTCGAATCGGACCATTTCCTCAAATGTTATTACAGGGGAGGACAGACTGACTGACAGATACACCTTTTTCCGATCTCAAAACCCTACTATCATTTTTTTTAGTTTTCAATCTTTATTTAATTACTTAACTTATTTTTGACTTTTTCTTATTTTTAATGATGTTTTTACGACACAATAATCCTTCTTTCGTACATTTTTTTCTTTTTTGACTTTTATTGGAAAGTAGACTAAACAAAAGAAAGTTCATTAAAGTGAACGCTAATGCGAAGCCAGCAAAGTATTTTCGTTTTAAACATATTAAATTCCAGAGGCTACAACTCAACGCGGGATGGCAGATCCCCTCCTTGAAACTAGACCGGGAGTGCCCCTCCCACGGAAGATTAGAAAGATCTCAATGAAAACGAGAATATTCCTATTTTTTCACATATGAAGTTACCCATACTATTGTTTAAAAAGAACACACACAATTTGGGTGTGAAGTGTATGTAGATAGCCAAATAATATTGCTATTTTGAGGATACTGAAATGGTTTTACTCGACACTTGAAATTTTCATTTCAGCCCCTGAATTCCAGACCTCAGATGCCTTAAACATCCTTCTTTGCACTTAATTTTTCAAAATATTTCCTTGGGAAAGAACTGGGACCGCTATCATAATGCAATCTGAATCTCGCCGGTGCAGTGGTACCGACAGTGGTAAAACTCTGAGCACGCTTTTGCACATAAGCTGTACTTGGATGCTTCATTGTTTCTTACCATTAAGATATAGAAGTATGGGTCAGATGGGGTTAAGTGTCATAAATCCACGTTTTTCATCGTGTGTGAGATTGATAAATATATGAATTAATTCAAAAAGTTTAGCTTTTTTTTTATTGATATTTTGTATTACATTGTTAAAGAGCACATTGCATTAACTTTTGGGCAGAGTAAATTGAGTAAAACAGTTTTATGACGTCTTCTTTTTGCTATGTGGTTGTGTGCGACATCATGGGGTGGGGTAAAGTAAGAAGTACGTGGGGGGGGGGGGGGGGATAAATAGTAAAAATTGGGGAAAAAAACATTTAAACGTATTACAAACAACCATAATCTTTAGAAATATCCAACAAGTGTTGAGCTTCGAGGAAAAAAAACAATTTTATTTAATCTAATTGAACTCGTTAGTCCCCTCTATAATCAAAAGATGGAGCCCATCTTCGTAACGTCTCGTAAGGTAAATCATCTCTTCAGCCTGCTGCATAGAAGGTCTGAAAACTAAAATGTGTACCAAAACATTTTAGGATTACCATGAGGTATTAAAGCTTTAATCCCAAAATATCAGTCTGTCCATTAATTTAATATAATGAAACATAATTATGGTATTCAAAATTTTCCGAGAAAAGTTTTAAAAATGCTTTCAACGAAGGGCTAAACCACTTAACAAGAAACTAATATTAATATAAGAGCTCCTGAAATATTTATAATTTACTAAAAATCACTAATTAACTATATTTCTAAAATGCATTGTTCTTGTTCGATGTACTGCTAGTTTTTTAAACATTTACTGATTATTAATATTTATTATAATTCTATTTAGAAATGAATTGTTCTACTGAAATAAGTTGAAAGTTGTGTTGTGAAAAAGTTCTTAGAATAATTGGTCAATATTAATATAATATTGTAAGGAGACTGTCTTTTAGTAATTTCAAGCTGTTTTTCATTTGATCTCACTTGTGTTTAATCCCGTAACTTTTTCAAATCATATAGCTTTAGTGAGATAAGTATTTAACTAAAATCTGCCTTGGGGCTTAATCTGTAGCAAAAGAATTGTGTGATTCTATAGTCTTCAAAACTTATTCCTACGCTTAAAAGGCCTGAACTCCTTCTTAAAATGTTATGGGGGAAAAATTCCCTTGAGTTTCAGTGCAAATTAAACTCTGGTCTACTTCATAAATTTACCTTAAGTAATTTTAAAACAGTGGTGCATGTTAAGCCCAGTTAAGGCCACAGCCACCAGCTCCTTGCGAACAGTGGCGTAAGCAGAATTTTTTCAAGGGCGGGGGGGTTCATAATTTTCTTAAACTTACTAAAAAAATTCGAGTATATAATAAAGCACTATTATTTAGGGCTCAAGGGGGTTTACACCCCCCCCCCCCTTGCTTACGGCACTGCTTGCGAAAGCAATCCTAAGGCTTCGGTCAACAGGTAGGGGTCTGATAGAGATAAGTATAGGGGTGTCTCATAACGATCCAACAATTTCGATCACCAGTTTAATAAAAACGCTCTTTGAAATCATTTATTTATTCATACTAAAATATAAACAAATAAGGAAATTTTATTTTTTAAATATTACATTAGTTAACTGACGACCGTTTGTTTGACGACATTCTTCAAACCTTGTGCGGACGTTATTGAAGATTTTTGTAAGAAGTTGTTGAGGGATCAATCGCATCTTCTCTTCAATATTTCTTTTCAAATCTACCAAAGTTCATGGATTATTCTCGTATACAACACTCTTAAGATAACCCCACAATAAAAAATCAAGTGGGGTTAAATCAGGGCTCCGTGGTGGCCAGTGAATGTCACCTCTTCGAGAAATCTCTTTTTCGGGAAACAACTCTTGCAGCCTGCTTGCAGCGCTGCTCGCGAGTTGTTAGTAGTATGCGCCGTGGCCATCTTGTTGGAACTACTTAAGGCGGTTGTAGTGCCCACTTTCTCGAAGTTTTGGACCAAAAAAAGTTGCGTTAAATCAAAATAATTGTACCGTTTTGATACACCCTGTACTATGATCACTTGCTTAAAACACTACAAAATATACAATAAATCTATCTTAATCGTTAGTAAAGAAGTATTTTTCAAAATTGTGTAAAACTTTCTGCGCCGTCAATTGGCTGCAAATTCTTTTATACAAAATCTTGGAGAGAAGTTAAAAGAGGAGTTCTGATTTCAAAATGCTGTATAAGCAAAAGAAATTGACTGTTTTCTTCAGCTAAAGAACTGTCGTTTCTTTATTTTAAATGCAAAGTGTAATTCTTAATTACTGAAAGCTAAAATAAAAAAATACACCAATTCCGTTATTTATTTCAAAGATAATATTCGCTGTATGACCTATACTGTCAGGTTAGGCCTAGGCCGGCAAACCTACGGAGCCTACGTGACAGGACGAATGGGCCTACACGACAGGAAATAGTGCAAGTGTGTCCCCTTGCCCTCAATGTCGGCCTAAGGTCAGGCCCCTTCTATATAAACTGCCCTCGAAAGTGGGGGCGACGAGATCGACTTTCGCTTGCCTAAGAGGTTGCGGTCGGATGAGAAGGAGGTCTTCGAATGCTGGACAGGGAGGAGTTGCGCCCATCCAGACGTAACATTGTGCGGGAGAGCTTGTGCCCGTGTGAAAGAAATACATAAGAACTTTAGAACGTTTATTGTGCGGGAGATCTTGTGCCCGTAACTTGGAAACAGCTAAGAACTTTAGACCAATGATGATCAGAACCACTGTAAATACTATGTAAGATAATAATGTAAATAGGCAGCGAAGTGAACAAATGTTTAACAAGAAAATATAGCCCAGAACCGTAACTTATACTTTATCCTTTAACAATTTTTTTTTTAACCTTCCCGAGAAGGCATACTATTTTTTCTTACGAAAGTAAGATTTTTTTAAAAAGAATACCCTAACGAAAGAGTTTCCCACAGATTTGTAACCTAAAATGTTGCCATAGCTTCACGTTCCTATCAAGCTCTCGTATTTTCCGACCTTGAGTTATGAATTCTCAGATCCGACGTGATAACCTGATGTGAATCTAAATGAAAGGAGAAGTCTTCTTGAAGTAAGGTCACATTTGTTTCTCATTACTCATACGATTTCCTACCCAACTATCAAAATGTCAGAGCCCGCACTAAAAGCTTCAGATCTACCGATTAGGAGAAACCTTTTCAACATAAGCTAGTTGTAAAATGATAATGACAAGGCCGTATCCAGAGGGAAGCGCGCGGCGCGGGCTCTCCCCCCCCCCCCCCTCAAATTTTTTCACTATGTAGCATATATTTCTCCCTGAAACGTACCTCAACATAAGTCTTTCAAAGTCAGTGCCCGCCCCCCCCCCCCGAAAAAAATTTCTGGCTACGGCCAGATTAAGCCCATTGATGATTAAAGCCCGGATTGTATGTAATAAGTGTTATGTACATATGCAATTGCATATTTTGGATTCTTTTGACGTTCGTGTGTAAATACGTATGTATGCATGAAAAGGGCAAATTTTCAAAACAAAGGCATATTACTCTGTGTTTCCCCTTGCTTTCAAATGTTAAATTTAATTTCAAAGAAATATTAAGAACAAATACAGTGATACCTCCTTTAAGGGACACCTTCGAAAAAGGGACACCTCTAATTAAGGGACAGTTTTTCTGGTCCCTGTCCCTTTGATTAGGGTCGGCAATGTATTTACCTCTGAATAAAGGACACTCTATTTAAGGGACATTCTTAGAGAAAAATTTCCAAAATTCAAGTTATATAGATAAGAAAAATTTACTGGAAGCTGAAGGTTTTTTTTTTTCTAAAAATTAACTTCTGAAAGTTGGTGTGAGTCCTAGAAGTTTGAACAAAGAAACAAGTGTATTTTAAAGTGAAGTGCTGGCCAAAACCTACATGTAAAGGCATTTTTCTCTTTTGTAATATGGAATACATGTATGTTCAACATTAACAGACAGTACCCAGCTGCCAACAAGTTTTTTATGCAAGGATTGGAAAAGTACACTAACGTAATTTATACTGTATTGCTCAAATTACTACTTTAAAACAAACCGATCTAATAGATTTCTTCAAATAAATTTCTGTAAGTTACAAAACTTAGCCGATACGACGTTTATGCTAAAATTTTAATTTTTCAATAACCAAGTTTTAAATTTCAATAATTTCGACTTATATTTTGTGTGCATGAGACATTTTCAGTATTTAAGCTTAAATGATAACACATGTTTATTATAACAAGTTAAACTCAGTTAATACACTATATGTTTATGCATCAATTGTTATGAACCTCCAAGGAAGGGACACCTCTATTTAAGGGACAAAATTTCCGGTCCTCTTAGTGTCCCTTATTGAGAGGTTTTACCGTATTTTATTGTTTACAATGATTGAAAAAAAGTGTGATTCAAAACATTACGTGAAAAAAAAAAAATGCTGCCTTTTGCGGTAACCAAAATAAGAAATGAAAAAGCATTTCCAAAGTGCGGCAGCGAGCGACCCAGAATTATGAAGCAGTGAGGTTTGACCGTAGGGGAATTTCATCCACTCTGTGTTGTTCATATTTAAACACTTATTTAAGAGA
Organism: Octonoba sinensis; assembly: GCA_038502835.1. NCBI lineage: Eukaryota > Metazoa > Arthropoda > Arachnida > Araneae > Uloboridae > Octonoba > Octonoba sinensis. The sequence continues at coordinate 73,727,866 of CM076604.1, forward strand.
TGAGTACCATATGGTCATATGCAGAAACACGTGTTTATTCTATCAGTTACACAAATGTTAGCGAATGAAGGAAAAATCACGTGTGATAGCATTTTTACAACCGAAAAGTAATTTTTTAGCTGCAAAAACTCTTTTATGTTGAGTAAACTGTTTTTAATGGACAAAAAAAGTAACGTAATTAAAGTTCAAACCTCTAAAGCAGTGGTTCCCAACCTTGTAGATCGTTAGTAACAAAAGAAAAAAAATTCCCAGCACAATTATTACCCATGTTGCACAACAGTTTATAAGAAGAAATGAAATAATATTTCATTATTATTGTGTATGAGGTACTATTTCATACACAATCATATTGTGATTGTAAAACAGCGAAGAGAGAGAGAGAGAGACAGAGGAGTATAAATGAAATCTAGAATAAAGCTACAAGAAACCGAACCCTTTTTTTTATAGTTGTTCTATTGAAATTATTAATAAGACAGCAAACATATATATTCGCAAAAGCAATTTTTAGAAATTGTCGAAAACTCCTCGCATGGACTTGTTGATTATTTTTCTCAGCCCTATACACAGAGGCGTAGCTAGGGTTTCCAGCGCCCGGGGACAACTGAAGATATTGCGCCCCCCCCCCCTGTGCCCCCGGAGGCCTAGGGGACCCTTAAAGGGAATTAAAAAATCTTTTATGCTTCCTAAATGATAAATAGCTCTAAAAAGCAGCCCTTTTAACTTCCATTTTTATTAGCGACCATTCACTTCTAAGTGAAAAATGGGCACTGGCTTCGTAAAAGTATTTGTCTGATTTCCCACGCACTCCTGTTCTACATTGGTCGTTCCCGATATGGTTTGCGGTGCTCCCACGTTTTTGTTGAACATATTCACACCTCTTCAGTTCAAATAATTTTCTTTTCGCATTTAAAATTAAAATAAATTAACATTAAGTTAGCTCCCCTTGACACTGCGACCGGGGACAGCTGTCCCTCCTTGCCCCCACCTAGCTACGCCTCTGCCTATACACCGTGGTTGTGGTATTACGAAACTAATTTTTCAACTTTCATTTACTTTTAGTAGAGCATGAAAGGATGAGTTGGGTACTTGGCAAAAGTTTATTTTTTGCAAATACCTCAGTCGGAGAAATAAAAATAAAAAATCGAGAATAATAACAGTTTAATTGCCACGACCGAACTTAAAATAAAAATAAAAAGTAGAGAATAGAATATTAAAGACCAGACAAAAATAAAAATAAAAAATAGAGAATATAATATTAAAGATTGGACTTAAAAATAAAAAATAGAGAATAGAATATTAAAGACCAAACAAAAATAAAAATAAAAAAATAGAGAAAAGAATATTACTGATTGAACTTGAAGTAAAAATAAAAACAGAGAATAGAATATTAAAGACCGCACTTAAAATAAAAATGAAAAACAGAAAATAATAACAGTCTATTTGCCACGACCGGACTTTAAGCATTGCTCAGTCATTAATGAGTGGCAACTCGTCGTACCAATTAATTATAAAGTTAAGCATAGCATTATATGTAGAATCAGAAATAAATCATCTTGAAAACGAATGATGAACAGTACTTCGCAATGTTAACTTTCATAACAAAAACGACATACATACAGTGCGAATGTATAACCTCCTTCCTTTGTGAAGTCGGTTAAAAGTAATAACAATCTAACTCAGACGTGCATAAATTCATCGTTTAAAATTTCAGCATCACCTAATTTCTGGATATATATATTAACTTAATATACCAGGCAGGATTTTATCAATAATATTAACACAATAAAACATGAAAATAAAGTATGAGTATATAGTAAACAAAATTTATTACTAGAATCAGTGATTGCTAAGAAACCACTTATGTTTTACATTCATTAGAAACAACGAAAACGATCGCTCCACACTTTGGAACATTTTTGGAGATCGGTAACTAATCAAATGTTCATAGGCAGTCATTTGTTCTGTAATTTCAAGCATTAATTTTTGAATCTGAAGTTTTCGAACTCTTAAGTGCAAGAACTTTACTGTTATTCTAAGAAAAGTTTAGAATGTTACAATCTACATTTGTGCTTTGTGCAGCTACTATGTAGAACATGTTCACGCCGGTGTGTACCACCGGTGGTCCGCACTAGCCTGTCTCATCGGGCGGCGCGTACCACCGGTACCGGTGGTCCGCACTATAGCCTGCCTCATTGGGTGGCGCGTACCACCGGTGGCCCGCACTATAGCCTGTCTCATCGGGCACCGCCAGATGAAGCACAGTATGAATTCGAGCGCCGCCTCAAAGCGAAAAACATGAAAATCGGCACTGGCGTGAACGTATTAAAAAGTATTAAGAATCAAAGAATGAAGCAGTAACCAGAAGTCAAACAGTCACAAAGTTACTTTCATTTCTTCCCGAACGTACAGCCTTGATTCAAAAGTTATACATACTTCAAGGTCAAAACTTGCCTCATGAACTATTTCCAAGGCTAAATGTCTTAATCTTAAGAAAAGAAAAATATGACACAATAACCTTGAGGATGAGGAGTAGTAGGTAAAAAGAAGGAAAACACATTAGTGTGAGTGTGAGAGCTATTACCATCGTAAAATCTATTCACTACTGAATGTATTTTTGAAAAGCAGAATTTTTCAAATTGGGCTTCGCTTCTAATAGTAAATTAAGTTCTAGTTCTAATCGATAAAAATGCGAAAGAAAAAATGTGTGTTTTCTTTTTTTTCGATCTCCAGCAACTGCCTAAATTCATAATGATAATTTTTTAGTTATCCTCATACTTGCTTTATATATAAGACAGCGTTTCTCAAATTGTGGGTCACGATCTACTGATATGTCCAAGGCCGTATCCAGAGGGGGCCCACGGGCCCGTTCCCCGCCTCTCCCGAAATCCGGAAATTTTTCTCAATGTAACATACATTCCTCCCTCAAACTTTTCTTAACATAAGTGTGCCGAAGTCAGCCCACCCCCGAAAAAACTTCTGGATACGGCCTTGGATATGACGCGAGCCGATGTTTGGTGGGTCGCAGCACTCTCGTGATCTATTTCTCTCCTTTTGGACTAGTAGTTCCCAACCTTTTCAACGTCGTAACCCCCATTTTCAACAAATAAGTAGCCTGCGACCTCATGCATGTTTAGATTTGTAATATTTCTACCCACTTTTAGACGAATAGGTTTGCCCAAAAACGACGCATTAGGATTTCAAGCTGCATCTGAATCAAACCCCACTGTGAATTTGCTTATTTTACAATGTGAAATGAACATTGTAAAATAAACGAATTTACAGTGGAAGTACACTGAAAGACTGCATTTTTACGAACTTCTTCGATAAATGAACTATTTCGGCCTCATCCTAAAGATAATTTCAGTTTTGAAAAACCATTACTGGTTTCAGCTGTTACAAAGTTCAGTTATTACAATACTATTGGTTCAGTTGTACACTACTGGTTTCAGTTCGTAACACCAAAGAGGAGCGGGAAAAAAAAGAACGTGAAAAAGAATGAAAAAAATAAATAAAAAGTTCAATAAAACGTCTGCAGAACAAACTTGCGAAAAGTTTTTCAGCTGATCATGTAGCGTTGTATTGATAAACTCAGTTGAAGTAAATTCGTTATTTGATTATTACTGTGTGCAAGCCCTGGCTACCGCCCGGGGCCCGTGCCTTGTGTAGAAACTTTCGAAGGGGCAGGAAATGTTTGCATAATATCGTTTTAGTTTCTTTAAAAAAAATTGTAATGTAAAATATCCAGTTCAATTAATAATAACCGCTGGTAATTTTTCATAATAACAGTTTATTCTTAATAATAACCAATTTCACGTTGACCGTAGCACATAAACACATGCAAACATACATTTATATATAGATAAAGTAAGTGAATCATTCAAAGGGGGCAGGAAAAATTGAAAGTGCCCTGGGAAGGAAAACTTGCTAGTCGGCCCCTGACTGTGTGGTTGTGTGTGTGTGTGTGTGTAGAAGCATAAAATGCTTCGTTTTATTCATGTTAGTTATGGAGTGATTAATTTAGTTTTCTACCGAACCAAGAAAAAAGAGATCAAGCCAAATACTATTTCAGACAGCTGCTATCGTGCTATCGTTTCAACACACTATTCTACTATTTCGCCGTTGTAGGCGATAAAGTCACCAAAAAAAGACCGCTAGGCGAGATGTTACACGATTCACTTTTTATGTAGAATAATATATTAAATCTTCAAAAAATGTTTTAAGTTACACGGTTTTGTTTTTAAAAAAAACTAAAATGCAGTAATAGTGGTCGAAAACCGCGTAACCAACTTCCGTGACAAATCGAGTTAAATGGAATGGATGAGACGGGGAACTGGTTTAGAACTGACGACCTCCAGTGCTACAATCCAACACTATAATCACTGCGCCACTGACTGAGCTACAATTCAAGTATAAGCTCTATGTTCAAGTTAAATAACATCATTGCATTATCCAAACAAGGCTATCGCTGCCATTCGACAAATAATATTTCTGATAATTTCCTCGGAGACAAAATTATTATTTTTTTTTTCTAATTAACATTATAATAAATTATAAAATGGATGGAATATTCTATTGTCATCGAAGATAAGCTTGTGTGTAAAGTTTGAAGATAATAATAGTGGTCGAAAACCGCGTAACAAACTTCCGTGACAAATCAAACTAAATAAAACCGTGTAATAATAATAAAAAATAGAATAAAGATGTGACAAAATATCAATTTTCTTCCATTTTTTTCAGGTAAGTTTTTTTTTCCATTGTATCATGCTCATTCAAAAATGTGACTATGTATATTTCTTTTAAAATATAATATAATACCTAATTAATACATTTTCATGCTTAACAGCTTTCAATGACTTGAATGAAGCAACAAGTTACAACAACTTTCTCCATACTCGATAGTCAACCGAAAAGGAATAAGTTTTAAAACAAGATGTTTTGAAATTTTTGGTTATAGTGCAATATGACAGTGGTTCCCAACCTTTTCTTCCTTGCGAACACCTTTTAAAATCCGAAAGAATGGCGAACCCCCTCCCGTAGTCGTTCATAACGCGTATCAAAATTTTGCATTTATTTTTCATATTGCGCAGTCGTTAATAACAAGCAATAGAAAACATCTAAGTTTAAATTAAAAAAAAAATAAAATAAAACAATAACTCCAAGAAAATTAATATATTTCTTTAATTATTACTTTTTTATTATGTCTTTTTGAATTATTAAAAGGGCAGCAAACATAAGTATTCGCAAGAAATATTTTTTAAAAAATTCCCGATATTGCGAAAAATTCATGTAATGGCTTGAAAATTATACCCTCAAAACTTTCAATCAATCAATAAATATCTTTCGGTTCCACTTTTGGGCTAAAATAAACAAAATTCGCAAAAGTAATGGAAATTCAGAGAAATTCTAAAATTTACAGATTTTCAAATTTCTCATTGCGATAAACCCAAGAAGTTGTAATAAAATGATAAATGTGAGTACAAATTTGAAACTAATTAATAAATATATTTCGGTTATACTTGTGGTTCGAAAATAATGCAATAATTAGCTGCAAATTTTGTATTTTAGTAAATTACATATTTTCAACTCTTCACGCTAACGCAGAAAAAATGGAAAATGATAGAAAGAAACAAGTTCAGAATTTAAAGTGAATAATACCACATTGAGATCCACATTTTGAAATCAGGCAAAAGTCGCAATAAGTGCTTTTAAATTTTTGTACGCATGCTTCCTATGCCAGTCCACAACGTTTCGGCAATATCGGAAAACAATTTATAAAAAAATCATTCCTATGCTTCGTCCTGATATGTATACTAATTTATTATTTCATTTACGTCCGCCTTTACCAATTCTGGCATTGCAATATTATTTTCGTGAACCCTCTTTCTACACCACGCGAACCATTGGGGGGGGGGGGGGGGAACCGGTTGGGAAACGCTACAAGATGAGATACGTTATGTTATTCGTTTCACTATCCAGTTTTTTTTTTTATGTTTTTAGATATAGAATGTCAAAGTGTGCGATAGCCACAATGCCAATAGCCACAATTGAGTTCATAGGTCCGCACGCAGATTCCCAGAGCCCCCCCCCCCCCCCTCCCCTCTTCGACATCGGAATGTCCCTTTTATCCGGGGAGAAAGGATTCCCCGAAAAAATTCACTCGAGTACGGCAGCACCTGTTTTCTTCATATACAGTGGCGTGCAAAAGTTTCGGGCCATCCTATTTTTCATACACATTGCACAGAAATACGATGGTAAAAGAAATATAAACGATCAATTATAACAGATATTCACTTATATTTGAAAAGAATGAGTTATATACATTGATATTACTTCCAAATATTTATTTATTCAACATTTTTTATTAATGACTGTGCAAAAGTATCGGGACACATACTCCTTTTTAAAAAAATGAAAAAGAATAAATTAAAATTGGGGTTAAATGTCTTGTACTCCTTCACTTGACTCAATACTTTGTTTCCATGCCTTTAGCAGCAATGATTACAGCGCACTGACGAAGCATTCAGTCGATTAACGACGAGATTAGCTCATTTGGCAATTTTTCCCACTCTTGTCGCAAATGGTTCCCCAATTTGGTCTTGTTGGAGTGATTTTTCGTTCCAACACGGACCTTCAGGTCTTGCCACAAGTGTTCAATGGGAGTTAAGTCCGGTGATTGCGATGGCCAGGCTAGGAGATGGACTTTTCGGCTCTGAAGAAAATTTTTCACAAGACGCGAAGTGTGTTTTGGATCGTTATCTTATTGAAAAATCCAACCACGAGGCACATTTTTCGTTGCAAATGGAAGCATATGGTCTAGCAGAATGTTCTTGTACATTGCAGCATCCATATTGCCGTGAATTTCCACCAGCGGACCAATGTCATCAGCAAAAAAGGCTCCCCAAATTTTGATGTTCCCACCACCGCGTTTAACAGTAGGAGTTTGATATCTTACATTTTATCTGGTACCTGTTGGACGTCTTACGTACTTCCGACCATCACTTCCAAACAATTGAATTTTTTATTCATCAGAAAATAGCACTTTCCGCCAATCTGATGCCCTCATGTGCTGATATTTTTTCTCGAAATCCAACCTAGCCTTCTTATTCTTTTTGCTAATTAATGGTTTTTTGACGCCAATCCGTCCAATCAGTCCTACAGCCTTCAGACGTCGAGATACCGTACTCCGACTAACATTGACTAGATTTTTCATTTCGTAATTCGCGTGAAACGTCGGCTGTGCTTTTTCGCGGATCGAAAACACACTTTCTTTTTGTAATTTTGTCGACACGACTCGAAGTTTTATGCAGCCTACTGCTCCGTTTTTTATCACACAGTACGTTTGTTTATTTATACCTTAGAAATAATACGATTAACAGTACTTTTACCGACAGATGAAGCCCTTGCAATGAAACGTGAACTTTTTCCTTCTGAAGAAAGCTTCCTCACTATTTCGCGAATCTGAACATGTGTGCGTTTCGACATCGCCACCATAAGAAGACTAATTTTCCTTTGTGTAGAATGCTTTCAAACCAGCGAGCCTAAAATGTAAACAAACCGGGAGTACAGAGCCGCGGCGAGTAGAGGCCCAATACTTTTGCACGCCGACGAAAGTCATTTCACGTAGTACACGTAGACTATGCTGTGAACCGAAGTAATATTTGATGTTTCTGTGTATATTATAACACTCTTATATATTTCGGACAATAATCGAGTGGAAGAATAACATTTTTCAGAAATCATACGGGAAAAATCAGGGGAGCCCGAAACTTTTGCACGCCACTGTAACTAGCGCTCTGAAAGCTACTTTTGTTTTTGTATTTTAAAAATATGGGCCGGATAAAGCGAAGGCCGGTTAAGAGAGGTTCTACTGTATTTTAAACCACTTCCCAACAAAATTTTTAAATAATGATATTAAATTAAATGCCATATATATTCGTGTATTAAAGTGATTTCCTAATTTTGTATGCGAAATTTTCGCAAAAATTTACTTTTAATGAAAAAAAAAGATTTTTGATATGTGAACTTCGTAGAATTTTTTTATTAGATGTTGAACATTGGCAATTTGGTATGCACATCCCCCTACCGCCCCTCACCCCGTGTATTAACCGATCCCCTTTTTCAAAAAAGGTTTTAAAAAAACTTTGATTTACACACGAGTATGTACGGCATTTAAAAATGTATTAAAGTAAAAAATCATTGTTAAATATACGTATAATATAAAATGGGCGTACCGACGGGGGGGGGGGGGAGTGAATGGGTCCGGTCCCCCTACAAAAGGCATCTGATATCCGGTGTCTTATCGTTTTTATTACATAACCAGAATCCGATCCGAAAGATCTGGATGATGTATGGCATGTAAAATTTTATTTTTAAAATTTAATTAATGAGCATGTTTTGAAAACATATTTAAATTACAAACATACTACCTATTTGGAAATTTAGGGATGTTTACAGGTCCGTAATTTCAAAACTTTTCTGGGGGGGGGGGGGCAAGGGGTATAAACTCAATATTTATTGCATTAAAAAAACAACAAAATACATGCACATACACATAAATATTTTATACTTCCGAGACAGGGGGGGACAATTGCCCCCCTCTGATCCCCCTAAATGACGGGCCTGGATGTTTAAAGATATGTATAGAATTTATAAGTTTCAAACATCAGAGCCGGATGACCACTCAGAATCCATCAGCCTAGGAATACCGGATATCCGATGGCCGACAAAATCAATATCCGGTGTATCCCGAATTCTTACCTTGGTCCATTCCCAAATCAAAATCCGGAGTGTTCTTGTGTATACAGGGTTCACACTGGGAAAAAATACAAGGTGGGATTTCCCACTTTGACCAAAATTTTAAGTGGGATTTTTAAAATTTAAGTGGGAACTTTTCTTTTTGTTTTTAAGAGTATTACTAAATTGTCCGAATATGATATAATACAAACTAAATAAAAGATGATTATCGAATCTATGCTCAGCAAGGAAAGAATAAACATTAACCAGGTTCACACAAACGGTTCCTTCATAAAATCCGCGATCGCAAAAATGGGTGCTGTATAAAATGTTAAACATGAAAAAGATCCTCTTTAATAACCAAAATTCTTTAATGTGTGATTCTTACAAAAAATCCTAAAAATTAGTTTAATATTTACTCTATTTTTTTCTGATCACGTGTCATTTTATCTATTGAGGTTTTTTAATGAAAACGATATATTTTAGAAACCGGCATTCTGTTCTAAATTGCAAAAGTGAAAGTTCTTCAATGTATATCACTTGTAACGACTTAAATGATTCCCGTCAATTTTGTAAATGGATTGCGTCAAATATAGTGCGAAAATTCAAAATGAGATTCTTCTTTTCATTAATGGGAATTAGATGGCAGTTGAAAACTAACATACTCCATTTGGTTTGTATTGAATTATCAGTTTAAAATAGTAGTTTCGTTTCGCGATGTTTTGAACGCGCGTCCGCTATTTGCGGGAACGGCGTGCAAATGAACTTTTTTTGAGTGGGATTTCAAAAACGATCGCGGGAATAGCGCAATCGCGCGGCCTAGCGCGAACCCTGATATATATATATATATATATATATATATATAACATTAAAAACAAACAACCTTTTCCAATCCCTTTTTAAATTTTAAATGCTATATAATTTCGGTTTTAAAAGACAAAGAATGGAATGAACTACAAATTATTTTAGGTAATTACTATACTTCCCCTTTCCCTTACTTCGTGTCGCGACATGTGTTTACAAGAATTTGTATAACTTTGTAAGCCCTGGCAATCTGGCCACTAATAGATGCAGCTTTGCGCGGTATCACGTGACAGAGAGCAAATATATGGGGGAAAAGCGTGACATCAGTTATGAACGACCCCTTCTGTGAACGTGAACTTTTGAATTTAGGATGTCGAATATAAGTGATTTGGCAGAATAGCCGAATATTGAATATTAGGCCATTTCTTCCAGGCCGAAGCCGAATATTCGGCCATTTCCTCTAGGCCGAAGCCGAATGTCTTAGGCCGAATACCGAATATTCGGCGGCCACATATTAAAATTTCTAGAAAATCGTTGTAATAGAAAGTGCTTGTGAAATTTAAAATTATTCACAAAGTCAAATACCAATACCACTCAATCTATGATGTATGATTTAATTCTGTTTGTTAAAAACCTAAAACTATTTTAAATTAATGTATTTTCTCTACTATTTTGAATGTATTATTAAAGCTAAGAATTTCACCCACAAGTGAAATAGAAATTACAGGTTTTAATGTAGTAAGCATTTGCATGATGTTACTAATTATTAAATTCAAATTAAAGAACTATTTTTCCTTAGCGAACTTTCACCTTGCTCAAAACAGTTTTATGAAGGTATTTTAAAAGTTATAAAATATTTTTATTTTCTGGATTTTTTTACATATCTATTTTTAAAAGATCTATTAAAATTCAATGTACTAAACTGGAATATATTTTTATTTTCAAAAACCTCAATAACTTATGCTACCTGAATATTCATGCTGTGCTTTTCACTTTTCTCCCTTGCAGAATATTCACAATTAATTCAGTCTACCCACATAATAATGTATTCTTTTGCAATAATACAATTTTAAATGTTTAAAACCTGCTAATTTCTTTATTTTTTTACACTTCTACTGCAGCAGAACTATTCGGCCGAATAGTCCATCAATATTTGGCCAGGCCGAACACCGAATAGAATTCGTTACATCCCCAGTTTGTATACACTTGTGGATGCGTACATGTGCATGACCGACGTGTGTACTACTTTGTACAATATATGCACATTTATGTGTATTTTCGAACAGTCGTACACATATGTGTACACTCAATACTCATGTGTACATAAACATACGTTTGTGCAAATGTACTCAAGCTTTGCATTATGTGTTGATGTGCACTCGAGTCTTGTGTTCCTTGTGTGCGAGTTCAAATATGTATGTTTTAAAAAATGTTATTTTGCATGAGGGCAAAGTAAAACACCTAGAAACCAAGAATTGGTCATTGAAAGCCTAACTAAAACGGAATCACAAGCTTATCAATGTAGCGGGCAGAACCACAGAGGCCTATGCTTTTTCACCGCTTTTTATGCCTAAATTTCGCCATTGAAACAGCAGCGGAAAACGAATTTGGCAACAGCAAGTTTGTTTATCAACAAATGAATGGGCAAGTTTGGAAAAGTCGTGCTTCGAAAGGCAGTTTTTCGCGGTCATCGCTTGATAATTTTCTACCCCCCCCCCCCCCCATTTCCTCTTCTTTTCTTGATAGCGTTTGTCCTTTAGATTGTGTAGTAGTAAATTGCATCAATATTTTATTCAAGAAGAAAAATGTTATTTCTTTCAAAAATTCTAAGGGCTTCTTTCATTTGCTTCTTATTCATTCAACTTTCGCCAGCTATACCTTTAAATGATCGTCCTATAATTGGTAACTATAGTTTGCTTTAAATTCCATTTAATAATGCTCGCAGATTATAAAAATTAATTTCTTTTGTTAATGACTGATATCAAATTAATACTTCAGAAATATTTGAATTTTTTCCAATATTTACCATACATTTATATAAGATTTTCCATTGGAATCTTGTATAATAATTGTTCCCTTTCTACTTATACCAATATCTCTTATAATTATAGGTTTTTTTGAATCTGTGCAGAACTTCTTCATTGTTTCAACATTTTTCATTTCATTTATAGACATGAAGTAATAATAATCTCTCATCTCCAACTCATGTTTAACTATTCCTCCTTGCTCTATGACCCAAATATATAATGCACCTTTCTGTGGTGAATGAGCTAATTGCCCATTTATAAAGGAATCTGGAGGAAAGATAGATCTGGAGATTAATCTGGAGAAAAGATGGAGATCTAAAGGAAATTCATAGATAATATCTTATATAAATGTATGGTAAATATTGGAAAAAATTCAAATATTTCTGAAGTATTAATTTGATATCAGTCATTAACAAAAGAAATTAATTTATAAATATTATATATCTGACAAAATATTATTTATAAATATTATAAAGAAAATTTGAGCTAGATGAATTTGATTTTCATTTCCAGCTACTGTGAGTTAAAGAGGTTATAAAGATATAGTGCCTTTTATAAAATAACAAATAAACATTCAACAATTTTTATCTATTTTTCCCAATTTGTTCAATGTCAAAAATATGAAATTATTATTATAAATTATAATACACTAAACATTTTGCTCAAGTATAATGCGTATATCCTTGCTAAAACATAAATAAAATATATTTTAAGAGACCTCCTGTCTCTCTGAGCTTCCTAGCAATTGTTGACACTTCTGTTTAGATCCAAAGTGCCATATGTTTAGAACACTAATGCACAGTTTGTGTTAAACTACACTGTCTTCAAACATTTTATTTCTTTATTTATTTCACTTTTATTTTAAAGTATTGAAAAATGCAAAAGATTGCATTTTCTACAGATTTTCAGGAAATATAAGTGTTTAAAGAAATATATATATATATATATATATATATATTAATTTCCTTTTAGGATCTTATGTCATTGAACTTTTTCCAACTCAATTTTTTTTCAATTATTTGTATAGACAAAAATAAAAAAAGTAAAATGCATGTATTAATATGGTTGTTGGTAAAATCTGTCAAAAAATGTATAAGAAAATGCTTATTGTCTTAAACTGATTTTAAAGTGGAATAGAAAAAACACAATTTTGGCCAAAATTGATCAAGTATCAAGTTTATCTATTGTCTGAAGAAAGGATGCAACCGAGGCGGGGCGCTATCATCTATTTAGTTTTTTAATATTGTTCCATTTTTAAAAATAGTTATTATAATGCTGACACATAGCATTAATAATAAATTCATTGCTTTTATTCCTATGTGATATGCACAGTTTTGAGTTGTGATTAGATGATAGTAACACTAAAACTCTACCAACCAAGATTCACATACATATAATGCATATAACATCTTTGGGATAAAATATCAAAATCTGTATGTAGAAGAAATTTTTAAAGTTTTGCAGCCAAGGAGACTTAAATTAATGCTTTAACAAGTTGTTAACTAATGTTTCTTTTTCTTTTTCTGTTATGCAGTGTCAATCTGAAAACTTGTTAATTTTATTTCTAATATCTCATCATTTTTATAAATATTACTCATTTTTATAGTTCTCTGAGCTAAACCTGCTTACTTTTTCTCTGCTATGAGAATTTCAATCTGTTCAAAGCAAATGTTTTTTTAGACAATTTTGTTTTCCTGTTCTAGGTATTGTAGTTGAAGAAACTCATAGTAAGTTTTCTCCACATGCAACTGCTGCTCTGTATGCCTCCTATGTTAAATTCGTGGAAGCAGGGGGTGCTCGAGTCATCCCCATTTTGTAAGTATCAGTTAATAAAGTTCTGAATAAGTATTTGTGTTAGGTTTTACTTCATCTTATTTAAAATTTATTATTAGTATATTATATTGCTCAAATAACTTAAATACAAACTTCTAAGTTTTTTTTCTGGAACAACCTGAAAATGTAAAAAATTTGATTAATGTTCAAATTATAAAACTTTTAAAAACAAAATTGTGCATGTATTACTCTAGCCATAAATGATGGTGTTTTATTTTATAATTGGAAAGATTTATATGGATTTTTGAAGATTTTAAAGTCCTCATTGATTAGAAAACATGCATGTTCTACATGGAAATGTACCATCAAATAATTATTGCAAATAAATCTATATAATGTATATATTGACAAGTCTAACCCACAAGAATATCCTCGCCCAGAAGAATATCCTGTTGTTTAGAATATATTTACAATGAAAGTTGCGTACAAATGTTTTGGATTTACAAGGAAGAAAATTTTAGTAATTTTTGAATGGATTTAATTTCTCTATGTTACATTGAATTAGTGATGGGTTCATTTATGAGTCCATGTGAAATCATCCAGAAAAGGAGGAAATAGTTGCTCGATGTTTTTGAATTTTTAAATCTTTTGCCAGTCAATTTAGAGCTACCTTGAGACCCCAAAATAAGTGTTAAAAAGTTTACCAATTCTTGACTTTTTTTATTACAGTGGTTTTCAAGTTACATCATAAGTGGTTTTTCATGATAATACTGCTTTACAAAAATTGCTATAACTTTTTTATTTCTGTTTATCACAATCACTTAAAAACCAATATATTCAATAAAAAATGAGCATAATTTTGATTTCAGTTTTTCTTTTTTGATAATTGGTTAAAAAAATGAACAAAAGTGAATTTTGAAAATTTTTGACAACAAAAAATTGAACTTTTTGCGTTGAAATGTTTAGTGGAAGAGAGTTAAGACTCACCTCTACATTTTTTCCCTGCATAGGTACCTTTTCGTAGTTTTCTCACAATAACTATGGAACATTTGGAAGCTTTCCCTGGTTTTGTGTAATTAGCCAAACTGGGCATCTTGATGTCAAAATGCTAACTTTAAGTATTAATATCGAAAAAAGGACTGAATAAAGTTTTATGAGGATATTCTTGTGGGTATAAATATGTAGCAAAAATTTCGTAAGTAATACAGGTGTGAGTTTAGCAACAGGGCACTTTGAAGTCAGCTCAAGAATCACCATATATTTCTGCATTATTTTCACACCTAAAGGTCATCAACCTGCCTTATTTATTTTACTTATTGCTTCAAAAGTTAATTTATAAGTTTTTAAAGTTTACTTGCAGCGTCACAGTCACACACACACACACACAAATCCATGTTTAATGTTGAGTTTCAAAATCCATGTATGTTTTGTTGTTGTGAGACAGCACGTAAAGCATATCATGTCTTAACTAGTATTATTTTATTGCTAAACTTCCTAAATGATTTGACAAAGAATAACTAGTTGTATAGTATAATTTTATATTTTTTCCTAATTTAAATTTTGTTCCTGAAACTGCAACTTTAACTAATGTAGAAATCAATATGAAAACATTGTTTATTTTTTTGACTTGTTTACTTCTTGCGAAAGCGAACAAGTGTATCCTGTTTTAGTTTGATTATTACAACAACAAATTTAGCTTTTTATTAGCAGAGCTAACTCGCTCTTCACCTAATGTAGTAGAAGATTGGGTATTTTAAACAGAATTTGATGTTAATTAATGAGTTATTATTATTTCCGTTTTAAAAATTTTGTGTGTGTGTTTTTGCTAAAGCAGTGTCATAAACAAAAATAGCAATGTTGTATAAGGATTATAATAAATGAATTGATAGAAGATTACATAATGTTAAAGAGCTAAAAATATCTAAAGAAAGAGCAAATGTTTGTTATTATCTCGTTAATTTGTAAGCCAGAGGAGAACTAATGTATTACATTTTACTTATTACAAATATTTTGACTTTTTAGTAGATGAGTTACCTTGTTTTTTGCCAATGTGGTAAAAAATTGAATATTTTAAGAATATTTCTATTAATTTATCCGATTATAATATTTCCATTATAGACTTTTGTAGGTGTTTTTACTGGTGAGCAGTGCCATAAACCAGATTACCAAAGTGTGCCCAAGAAAGTTATTAAAATAAACAAATTGTCAGAAGAAGATCAAATGTTGTTCAGATTTAGAATATCTAATGAAATATTATCACAGATATAAATATCTTGTCAAATTTCACCATATTTTTGGGGGAAAATACTGTGGTCCATTAAAAATTCACAAAAAAGAAAAAAAAACTAAAAAATGGATTGAGAAAAATTTTTATAGAGCATTTGACTAAACCTACTACTTGTTGATTTAATTCCAGGTAAGTCCTGACTGTGCCTCTGAATTATTCGTTCACAAAACTTCTGAAGAAACTGTTAGTAAAGATAAATACTAATGAATTTAACATTCCTTCATATGAATTAATAAACTGTAAAATTTTAGATACAGTTGATACAGTATGTGAATCATTAGACTTATCTCCTGTGCATAAAATCGTAAAACTGAACAAGAAAAGAAGACATCAGCATTAATGAAAAAAGCAAAACATTTCTTGTACTGTCAAAAGAAAGTTAAAAGATATTTTTAGTGAAGATTTGGCAGAGAACAAACCTGGTCTTTCTTCGCATTGGATAATGAATGTGAGAAACTTATAAGTAAGCGAAAGAAAAATATAATGCAGCCAATAAGAATAAATGGGTGAAAATTATCCAGTCTGTTACTAGATGGTTGTCTCGGAAAAAAATAAACCAGGAATTTAATGTTTCCGAACATCTTGTGCAGTAGACAAGAGAGTTAGTTGAGGACTCGAGGTATTTTTGCCAAATTTACCTAAAAGAGCTGGTCACATGCTAAATGAGCAAGTCATTAACTGTGTAACTGATTTTTATCCAGGTAATATACACAATAGGTTATGACCTGGGGAAAAGGATTATGTTTTAATGGGAAAAATAGGCAGTAAAAGAACCCACAAACAAGAGTTATTTTATATTCTTTAAATGAATCATATGTCATGTTTAGAGAAAAATACCCAGCAGTGAAAATTGGAAGATCCATATTTTGCTCCTTGCGTCCAAAATGCTGTGTGTTGAATTGAATTGAATTGAATTGAATTGAAGTACATTTATTTTCCAGTTTGTGTGCTTAGTCTCGGGACTCGCTTATGAACTGTTGTCCAATATGACAGATAGCACAAGATAATACATGAAAGATTTTATTACATCACAAAGAGAGGAAATAACAGAAATACACCCAGGGCAGGGTGGGAATCGAATCCACGACCTCGTTACTGCACGCAAGCAGCGGGCGGAAACCGGTATTAAGACCGCTCGGCCACCGAGGCCCCCATGGTATGTGTTTCCTGGATCTTCTGGAACTCATAGTGTTTGTGTTGCAACTATCATCAGATAACGCTGATGATTGAAGCTACTAAAATAAAAATAGTACATACAAGGACTTATTAGAATTTCTTGTTTGTAACATAAACAATGAAAGTTGTATGTTTAATAAGTGCTCTAAGTGTCCTGGGCCAGTGGCATTACTTGATTTAAAGAAAAAATAATATTGATAAACTGCCAGATCAAATGTTTTAAAAAATGGGTTAACATGGATAGGGCAGAACTAGTAGCTCAAATAAAGGAAGCAGATGAATATTTTGGAACTTTAGTCAAAAAGTTATTAGGTTTGAAAACTCACCATTTTACTGCCAAAACACGTTATCTCAGTATTGTCAAGAATTTGAGGGAAAGTTACCTTCAGAAAAATCAGTTTTGTTCTTACAGATTTTGAAGAAAACTACATATTCACAATTCAAGATGAAATACTGAGTTACCACTGGAATAATCTCCAAGCCAGATTACATCCTTTTGTTTACTATTTCAAAAGTCAGGAAATATTTCTCAGAAGTACAGGTATAATAAATGACTACTTGGTACATGACACAGTGGCAGTTTATTTATTTCAGAAACGCCTAATAGAAGATATAAAAAGTAATGCTCCTTTCGTTGAAAAGGTCATTTACTTTAGTGATGGTGCAAGTAGATAGCATAAGAATTTTTAAAAAAAATTGCAAATGTATTTCATCATGTGATTGTGATGAAGTCGGAATGTAACTTCTTTGCCTCTTGTCATGGAAAAAATGCTTGCGATGGGATGGGAGGTACTAAAAAAAAGACAGATAGCAAGAGTATCCTTACAACGACTGTACACTAAACAAATAGTAACTCCAAAATATGTTTTTGGCTACTGCTCTAAAAATATTTCTGGAATTACTTATCTGTATGTTTCCAAAGAAGAAATAAATGAAAGTGAATAAATGCTGGAATATCGATTGTAGTTTTGCCTTTGCCAAAGGATTCCAGGTACAAGAGTAACACCAATTTATTCCATTAAGTGAAAATATTATCAGGTGTTGTAAAACATCTTCTGGTGCAAAATAGGAGGACCATGTTCTGTCAAAAAATTGTAAACATTACCATAATGTAAATGAAAAATTATCCTTCCTGTATATATTCAAAAAAGTGAGTGTCACGTTTAAAACAGCATTCAAACAACAAATAGAATAAATAATGGGCTTATATGATGATTTCTTGATGCAAAAATATAGATAAATAAATCTAATTTTCAGCCAATTTCAAGGCGTCATATTTCTAATTTAATTTAAGGACAAAACCCTATTTTATTTATTATTTTTTCTTGTATGAATTAACTTTTTTTTATTTTTGAAAATTGACATTTTTGCAACTTGACTCTTTTTTAATTTAAATTTGATTCATAGTTTTGGCACATCCACAACTGCTGATTCCAATCTCCTTTTTATTTGTTTTATATGCAGATGTATGTGTGTACGCATTATGAAATTATATCTATTTTCTTTATCTTTTCTAGCTTGCACCAGTCACAGGAATATTATAGCAAACTTCTGAGCCAAATCAATGGGTTTGTATATGATACTTTTTAAAATCTATTAATCTTTCTTTGCTGTACTCTGATTTCCGACATGGTTAATCGCGTAACCTGTGCGGCAAGGCCGTAGCCTGAAAATGTTTTTCGGGAGGGGGGGGGGGGGCTGATTTTGAAACACTTATGTTGAGGAAAGTTTCAGGGAGGAATATATGCTACATTGCGAAAAATTTCGGGATTTCGGAGAGGGCCGGGCCCATGGACCCCTCTGAATACAGCCTTGCTATGAGATGTTTCTAGTTTTTTTTAAAGCCAAATTTAATTTATTCCGGTTTAAACAGATTGATTGTTACTGATTTAACATTTTTTGGGGATATTAAGTTTAATAGCTGTATCTTTTCCTAATAATGAACTTCCTTCTCCTTCAAATGCAAAAAATTCAGCATCTTCTAACCATTTACTATGCATTATTTCAATGCTGGTTCTGAAAGCACTCAGAGGATTTTAATCTCTCCCATTCTTTTTTCTCAATGACAACTAGCACCTGAATCAATAACCCAGGACATGCAATGAATTCACTTATATCATTAAATCGCTTTTGAACTGAAAACACAAAATCATTTTCATCTTCATTATTAGTAGAATTTGAATTTCTCACCATCTTCTCTCTTTCTTTTCTTTTCTTTGGTGCCTTACAAACTTTTAAGAAGTGTCCCACAAATCCATTTCTTGCATTTGGCTGGACAAGTAAATGTTTTTGCAGTATGACCTTCCTTACCACATTCCCACCCACCAACAAACTAGCTTCTTGCTCTTTTTAAAACAACCTTTTCTTTTGAATTGGTTTGATTTTTAGCCCTTAAGATGCTCTTCTTGGGAGGAAATATTTTTGATATCATCTGAATCCAAACAGGACTGTTCATAGAAACGGCATAAAGCTTCTGCTCTTTCATCAATCAATTTTACTCTGGATTCTTTATATGGACATTTGATGATAATTTGATCTCTAATGTACCAATCAATTTCATTTTTCACAAATCTACATAAGGCAGGTTGTTGGTTAAGTCTAATTACAAATGATGCCATCAGCACTTCAACTTGCAGTTCTGGCTCATTTTTTTCATGATGCATGTTTTTTTTTTTTTTTCAACAGTCTGTATATGATACTTGTGTTTGTATTCCATTCAATAGTTCTTGTTTAATGAAAGAGGTATTAAGGATATGGTACTTTTCGTTATTTAAATTTTCACTTTCATATTACTACATTGTGATTGTTCCTTTACCTTTTACTATCAATGATGTTTTTGTGTATTAAGTCAAAATTTAAGTATCATGCATAGTGATATTTTTATTTATTTTATTTTAGTGTTCTTTTTCCTGGAGGAGCAAACCTTTTACAGAGTGCTGGATATGGCAGAACTGGGAAACTTATATTTGAAATAGCTACTAAGGTAATCACACACATTTCAGAAGTATTCCAAAATATTTGTTGTTGAAATCATTGATTCTTAAATAAATTTACTGTTGCTGTGACAGAAGCTCTGCAATTTAATTAATATTGCTAAGGGCACAACAAAATAAATAAATAGTAAAATAAAATGAAAAAAAAAATTAATTTTAAACTGTGGTAAATGGGTTGGTTAAAAATATGTATCATGAAAAATAACTTTTGCATTGAACTTTGAATTTTGCATCAGTTTTAATTTGATAATTAAAACGTAAAGCATCCTCTTCTATAAAGGAAATAAAACACTGTGTTTGAAACTCTATTGGTGGTTAAATTTAGGGATTCACCAATTAATTGGCAGTAATCGGTAATCAGCTATAAGTGGCTACTTTGCCGATTACACTGTGCAACACAAAAAATGCCCTTTAGATGAAAATGTCTGTTTCTTATGTATTTTTGCCTGAAAATAATGAATCTGCAATTATTTTTTGCCTACCACTTACCATTTTCCCAAAGTTCTACATTTTAGCTTTTTGTGCATTTTCTGGATAAATGTGCATATTTTTGTAATTTATCAAATTAATTTATTATAAATTATATCTTTCTCATTGACATTCGTTCGTTGCCATTCTAGGGACCTTTTTAATGAACTTGGGTTACTTTAGCGCCATTTTTGGCTTTATCTACTTTCTCAAAGTTTCGAGTTATTTACAAGACGACAAAGGTATTCTGTGGACTATTTTTCAGAGAAAGAAGAAATAGTATGCTGCTGTGATGCGAATGTACTATTTCAAGCATTGTTACATGAGCACAATTCAGCAGAGTGGCGTTTGTTTATCAGTGCTCTTCCATCTAAGTATTGTTTTCCTATTTATTCCTGTAGCATATTCTGCAAACACAAAGAAAATTTTAAAATTTTGAGAGACAAAAGCATATTAAATTAACCACTTTTAAATCTACAATGTGCCTTTTTACCCACAATTGCACATTAAACTTGGTTTATCGAAGTATTTGTAAAACCTCCGGACAGAGAATCTTGGCTTTCTTGCATTTCAGGAAAAAATTTAAAAAATTAAGTGAGGCAAAACTAAAAGAAAGGATTTTTACTTGCCCACAAGTGTGCTCACGTTTCCTTGGAAATGAGAAAACTTAAAAGTACGAAGATCTTGTTGGTGACATGATAAAATGCTTTTGTATCATAGGTTGCCATATGTAATTAAAACTACACTTTTTGAACTCCCATATGGACTCCTTTCCTCAAAATCTTGGAGCAGTTAATGATGAGCATGGGAAAAGGTTTCATCAGGACATCTCTGTGTTTGAAAAGCATTTCAGCGGTCAATGGAATGGAAGTACACAAATTGAATATTACTAATCTGTTATTAGGGCACACCAACAAATGACCGCAAGATGAAATGGCCAAAAAATCAGTTTAGTGTTTGTGTTTTCAATAAGTAAGCCTCAGTTACATGCTTCTATAACCAAATTGTATAAATATGAGGAGTGGGTCTCCAACAAACACGGTACATGAGGGTCCATTTTGGTTTGGATATTTGAATTAAGCACCTTTTGTTTATATAGAATCATATAGTTTCACCTAAAGGACAAAAAAAAAAGTTCAAATTTGTTGCACAGTGTTAATTTGGCCCATTTTTCTCATTAATCAGCGAAGAATTATTTTTTACTTTTACAGTATGCCAAAAATATGAAACCATGCAGAAAGAATTCATTAACAATAGCATTGGCACCCTCCCTTCTAGAGCAATGGTACGCCCCTCCCTCCCACACGCGCACCAAAAAAAAAGAGTGAGAAAAGTATCAAGAGTAACTTTTATCAAAATATGATTTCATAAAAAACTATAGAAGACATAATCAAGGAAACTGAACTTTACAACAGCACTGTTTAAATTGATTTTATAATAACACCATCCATCCTAAAATTTCCAATCTTGTAATCTGCGCCACGACCCCTCTCCCTTATGGGCACCTCTGCAGTAAGTCAATATAAGTTTCTGCAACATAAAATATGTAAATACCAGGGCTCGAAAATTATATTACCAGACATGCCCGGGGCATGTAAGAATTCCGATCGGACATCAATCTTCTATCCTTACATGCCCTGCAGGCATGTAACTTTTTAATCAAATATTTCTTCTCAAAACTTTATTATTTCGTATTTTATTGAAAAATCACTGCAAGCTTACCGGAGCTCAAAATTGACACTTTGGCGAACATCCATGTCCATAATAAAATTGGTAATACAATTTAAATTTTGCAAATTTTGACTTGTTATGACTTATTATGTAATATTTTGTTTGTTATTGATTTAGATAAAAGTTAAAATAATACTTGATTCAGATATAAAGTTGCTTGTTTAATTTTTGTCTGATTAATTCTATAGGATAAATTCAAATGTTTTTTGAATGTACAATAAAACAACTTCTGGGCATGTAAAAATTTTGTTTGGGCATGTATTTTTTAGACAAACATGCCTGGCTGGGCATGTAAAATTTTTAAGGTTTTTCGAGCCCAGGTAAATACACATATTCCTTAGGCTGGAGGGATGTATTTACTTGCTCCTGACGTCCTGAAACTACAGGTTTGGATGTCACAAATGAAGATAAAGTCCAGCTTTGTAAATAAAAATTCATGGGTGCAAATTACACCAACCAATAGTTTTGAATTGTTGCTCTCCTTGCCTGCATTTGTTTCAATGTTTAACTCACTCTCAATATTTCAAATTTAAAAAGTGTCATCGTAAAGGTAGGAACACGGCTCTTTTTTTAGAAAGATAGTTCCTAAAAACGGCAAGCGCCCATTGAAATTTTCCTACTTTTCCAAAGAAGAGTGGTTGGGGATAAGAAAAAATGCAAAAGAAATTGTAAAAACATATCCAAAAACAAAAGTAAATAGAGTAACGATAGTATAATAATTATAAAACAAAATTCTTAAAAAGTTCAGGCATTCATTTTTTAAAATACTCATTGCATCATATTAAAGAAAAAAAAGCTAAGGGTTATGAGATGAGGATATGCTATGCATGTCTGTCGTTCCCCCCTTTCCCCAAACTTTTGAGAGAATACTCCAATTCAAGCAATTTTTGTTTTTCACTGCTTATTCATAAATTTCAGCATATAATATACAACTTACAACTGCTTCTTTTTCATTTAACAAGGAAATCTAGTATTAATAAATATCTTTTGATTGTTTGGAATTTATTACACAGCTTTTTTCTCTCACAAGAATTGATGATTGATGCAATTATTTTTTAATTTATTTTTTCTATTTTATATGAAAATGCATGCTATATTGCGATATTTCTCATGCATCAATACATTCCTCCATAGTCTAGCTTTAGCATAGTTTACTTTACAGATATTATAAAGAAATACTGAATAAAGTGGCTTCCAACAGTAAATATAGTGCTACTAAATTTAAAGTGTCCACTGGCTACTGTCTAAATGTTCGATGCTTTACGTCTAGCCAATAAAATGTGTTTCTATTAACAATCAGTAAAAAAATTGGTTCACAGATTTTAAATAAAATCTGAAAATATTACATTTTAAAATATGAGAATGGGGAAAACAAACCATTATTCACAAAAAATAATTGTTAGCTAATTTTGTAAGGCTGAAAATTGTAAACAAGAAGAATAGGGATGGAGAAATGGTAGTGTTAAAAATAAGTATCATTATAATTAATCGGTAATCAACCAATTTGCTTATCTTTGCACCCTAGTAAAATGTAATAATTTTCCTAATGCCCAACAAGATTTCCTTTTAAATTTAACCTTTGTACTAGAGGGGGATTTAAAGCTTAATCAGCATTGATGTTTTCGATTCAAATTGAAAGCAATGAGAACACAAAATAGCAATGAGAATATAAACATGTAATATAAATGTGTTTGATCTTCTAATTTTAAATGTTTTATTCCAACCAAAATTTATAATGTCACTCTTCTTGCTACCCTCTCCTTATCCCTTGTCACAAACTCCCAATTTCTCAACATCACCTTCCCCCCTTAAAGCATGACATCAATAAAATGTTCAAACAGCGTGACTAACAACGTGAATGACTCTTTACTTTATATCCAAGTATTTTGTTGGCTTTCAGAGTTGCTGTACTACACAGCCGACTAAATTTAAAAGTCATGATGTATTTAATAAATTATATCCAAATCAGCAGCTATGTGTTTCCTTGTTCACACCCTGCTGAATGATAACTTACCTCTTTAATTCCCATAACTAGGATATATCTGAGAAATTTCCAACATTGAATGACACCTTATTATACTTTTTGCTGTTCACTTTGAGCCTAAAATATATTCCTCCTAAGTCCATATTCAAAACTATTCAGACCATTTCTGAAGAAAATTCCTTATCCTAATATTTAAGCTAAGTTTTAAAAATTTTAAAGCCCTAAGGTTGGGCTCTTTAATCACATATCCTTGCTTTAGATCTTTTCTTGAAAAGTGGTTTGATAGCTTCTAGTCCAAACTCACTATTCCTATAGAAAATGTGAAAATATTCACGTTATTGATTATCAAAAATTTTGCATATTCTCCTAGGATTTTTGGGCAAATGCTATCTGTTTTAGAGTTTTTTTTTTGTTGTTGTTTTAAATTTTTGGCAACTAGTATGATAATGTATTAATTGGTGCATATATTTTTTTTAAGTTCCACATTAGCCTTCATTCAATTCCTTTTGACATTTTGAGAGGAAGTTATTATATTGAAAATATTCAAAAGAAGAAAAAAAGTTTATATTATCAGCAATCTTGAATAAAAATTACTTGCACCTACCTTTTGAGCAAAATTAATTCAAAAACAAATGAAATAAATATTTTTAATGTTCTAGCAAGAAACCCTTGATTTAGAAATGTATAATCTGAAAAACAGATTCAAAGTTATTTTCCCCTTTTTCTTACTTTTTAAAAGAATTATTTTATTTATTCATTTATTTATGTTTTCTTAAAAAAAGAAAATTCAAACAATTTTATTTTTAGATGAATGATAATGGAACCTATTTTCCATTGTGGGGAACTTGCCTTGGTTTTGAATTGTTAAACTTTTTAGTTGCAGGCAAGTTCTGGATGAAAGCTTGTTCTGCAGAAGATTTGTCAACAAATATTAATTTTGTAAATGGTAATAAGTCACTCAAAGTTTTTCAATTTTTTCCTTAATCATTAAGCTTTTTTTGTTTGAATGTTCATTCATGTCTTGTAAATGCACTTTTTTTTGGAACACTCTTTTGGAGCTGTAAAGCAATTATTATTATGTTAGCTAAATCTGAAAAAAATATTAATGATTGAAGTTGTGGCATTATCCATACTAAGTATTAAAGATGAAAGCTACAGCAAAGTCTTGGGATTATATTTATACAAATGCTAACTGTACTCATTCATTGGAATGTTCGTTATACTTAGTTAGACTTAGTTGGATTAGGAGTTTAATATGGTCGTCAATAAATGTTGTGTTTAATCTTGAACAGTGCTTATTTAAATATTGATATCGCACACATCAACAAACACGCCCGTAGTATCTCATAACTACACATAGCGTTAGGAGTAAACTACACAGAAGTATCCAGCGCACAAAATATATAACTAAAAAACTATATTATTAGAATTTACATTGTCAATATATGAAGGCTCTTTTTTTCAGGCAGTTTTCCCCTTACTTCTGGCTAACTAACCCTAAATTCAAACTTTTAAACAACTGCTGTGCTACTCCAAACTACAATAAATATTTTAAATGGGTAATAAAAATGTTGAAATGTCCTGCATGACAAATTAAATGTCTTACCAACTGCAGAATTTATGGATTAGAAGTAAAATTTATTAATTCTACTATGTTGAAGCCGTCAAATATCTCTTTAAAAAAAAAAGTACATTTAATACAATTAAACCCTGGGTGATAGCTAGTGTAAACTCTCTCACTTATGCATTTGAATATTCTAGGAAGAAAAGAAAAATTTTAAAAATTCCTTAGTCATGACTTTTTAGTAATCAGACTGAAACTTTAACTGGATATTCTACTGCATGAGTTCCCAAACTGAACTGTCTTTCCACGTGTCATGAGCACTTTGTAGTGGACTCACCAAAATTTAATATAATTTTTTTTACTTTGTTATGTCAATTTTTGTGAAAAGTAACATAATATTTTTCACGATAAAATTTTGATCAGTGGTTAAATGTTAATTAGTTTAGATTATACTTTATATAATATATATATATATATGTGTGTGTGTATTGTTGTTGTTTTCTCCTGTCTGAATTTTCTGACCTTTTTTTTTTTTTTTTTCCATTTTTGTATCATTTAGAAAATTTAATATTTTAATTTTGTAAATAAAATGCATAATTAATTTCCTGTTTTAGATAACTAATATTGCAAATTTATTGTTCACTCACAAGGATATTTTTAACATCCCAGTGTAATCAATCCACCCTTACTCCTCCTTCCATACAATAAAATCCAGTCTTAGTATCCTTGCTTTACAAAAATCCTTGAAAGTGGAAAAGTCTTCCAACCAATAACATTTCTTTTCTAAAAATTTATTTCTAATGGATTTTATGCCAAAAGAGTTGGACAATGCAAAGAACTCCTATATTTTAATTAGCATTTCTATTCTTTTCAGTATTTCAATAGCACTAACATTTTTGATTGCATTATTTTATATGAAACATAGAAAATGCAAAACATCAGCTGTAATAGGTTTTTAACTTCATGTTGAGTGTGAAATAATGTAATGTATTTTATGTATTCAGTTTAAGAGGATGCATCAGATAACAGGCTTACACTTGCATGAATACGTTTAGTAAAATTTATAGTTTGTAATTTAAATACTGAGTGCCTGCAGTATTGATTTGCATGCTGATAGTTTCTTATAAATATAGAAACAACTTTTATACCTCTCATAATAATTTGTTAACATAGGCAATTTTTTATAATATGTGGATATAAAATGACAGCAAATTGCAAATATTACTGTTTTAAAATATATAGAGAGATAGATAGATAATTTGTTAACATAGGCAATTTTTTATAATATGTGGATATAAAATGACAGCAAATTGCAAATAATACTGTTTTAATATATAGAGAGAGATAAATAGATAGATCTGATTTCTACCCAAAAGAATAATAAAACCATTTCCTTATAAAGTCTTCCCATATTAGTCAGCATTTTCTACTCCCTCCACAATACAAAATATTCTTTCTTAAATTAAAAATGTTTTTCTGTGATGGTGCTGCAAGACTATAATTTATTCTTGCGAGACAGAAGAAAAAATAAAGTATTGTAAAAATAGACATGTGCCCTCCCTCCTTTTTTTCTCTCACTATAGTGTTTGTCTAAGGACAGTAAATAAAAAGTGAGTAACTAAAACTAAGAACTAGTAGGAAAAACAAAATACATAAAAGAATAATAAATTTGCTATATTACCAAACTTTATTCGCCCCAAGTTCCTTTCTATCCTACTTTCCGGTAAAAGTTTTTAAAAATAATAATAAAGTTTGACAGGAGTATCGAATACAACAATATCGTTAAAAGAAAAGTAAAGTAAAAAATAAACGAAGTAATTTGATAAAGATTGAAAAATAAAAAATTTGTAAGTTGCATATTGAGATGGGCAATAACTTTAGAGGGAATTGTCCAATTCGGGGGGGGGGGGGGGAAGCATTTGTAAGATCTCAGCGTAAAATCTCATTTCTTGTATATATATTTTTACTTGAGTAATTTTTCGCTAAGTTTTGAATAGTTAAAAAAATATTAACATTAGCAGTATTGGGGGCATGTGAAGCAAATTTTATAAACCTTGGACATAAACTCCAAGTTTTTTTTGAGCAAGTTTATTCGAAGGAGCACTTGATGTGAAATATTTTTTGATTTGAAAAATTTTTGGTCAATTTTGAACAGTTCAAAAAAGTAACATTAGCACCTGCAGGGAAACTTCAATCCTATATAAATCCTGATCTAACAGATGGATTTGCTTGAAACAAACTTTATCGGAAAGTTCTCATGGCATAGAACGTGAATGCGTACAGATATGAAGTATAAATGCGTGAATAAATGCATGAATGAATGTGTGAGGGAATGAAGATCTATTAATCATTGAAAAAGGAATATTTAAAGTAATTAAGAACTAACGTGAAAGAGAGAAAGAGGTAGCTAGATTATAACTTTGAAGTTGGGTGTGTGCGAAAGTAGGCTCTTGTTGTATAGTTCTAGACGAAACTTCTTGTTTAAGTAGTCTTGATATTTGCGAGATTTTCCTGGAACAAAGCTCAACTGTTGATGCTCATCATATAATAACCCTATGAATAAAATCTAGTCAGCATTTTAAATCAACTTCCATCAAAAGTACTAGCAATCTAATAAATCAGGATAAATGAGTTTCTAGGGACATATTTTGAAGATGTTTTTAAAAATCATTAAGGTCATCATAATCTTTTAAAAGCAATATTAAAAATAGCTTTAGATTTAATGGCTATAATTAAGTTCAGTTGATCTATAAATTGATAAATTGATTTTAAATGTTCTGTTAAATCATCTTCAATGTGCTGACAACTTTTTTTTTTTTTTTTTTTTAAAGGTTATAATGACAGCCGAATGTTTGCAAACTTGGATGATTCAATGAAACATGTAATGGAAAAAGAGCCGGTCATCATTCATTTTCATCAGTGGTGTCTAACTCCTAAGGTAATATAATTTTTTAAGATGTGAAATGCCATATAATCCTGAATACCACCTGCACTTTTTTTTCTTCCAAAACATAGGTTTATAAATTTGACTGCAGGTCTTAATTGAAGACTACATATTGGTAAAGAGATAAAATTCTCGATATTGATCTTTTGGATAACATTTTCATGAAAGAGAAAAATTCTTCAAAAATTTAATTAGAATAGTATCACAACATTATATTTTGAATGTAAATAAATAACTTCAAAACAAAAAAAATAATAATAATAAATTTTATGAAGCCCAATGGCTGAGTGGTAGCCTTCCGTGCTACCATGCCACTGGTCTGGGGTTTGATTCCCGGGCTGGGCAGGGTCTACTCGGCATTTCAGCCCTTCAGTGGGGTCTATAAAATGAAGACCAAGCATGCTTGGGAGCTAAACACTGGGGGCTCCGTGTCTGGCCAACCACTTGACCGGAACTTCTGCTTCTGCACACCAGAGTCCTCGGTCTTGAAAACTGGGATGGGCACAGTAGGCCATGGCCCCCAAAAGGGCTGGCATGCCACTGTCTTTTTAAATTTTACACAATAAGCATTGAAGAGGTGTTTAGGGGCTAACTCTCCCCCACCCAGCACTATGGGTTAAACCATACTGCCAGTTCTATAATGGCATGTGAGGACTTTTATGAACCCACCATTTCTGATATCCTACGTTTAAACAAAATAAGCTGCTTTTAGAATGCTCATGTCAAGTCAGATCCCCCCTTATTTTAAATCAGATTCAGATTAATATTTACGCAACTAACTATGAAATCTAAACAATTGAAATGGTGTTCGTGTGTTTCATGATTTAAAGGTTTATTTAAAATTACTTTTCAATGAATTAAAAGAAAAATGTTTTACAATGTATCTATAGAAAGTATTTTATGACGCAGTTGGTTTTTAACATTAGCAAAAATTTGTTACATATTTTGTGTTACTTTTAGAAAGATCAGTATAAATATTTTAGAATACAATTTTCTTTCCATTTTCAAATGTTTATTTAGGGTTTTTTTTTTTTTTTTTTTTTTTTGTCTTCCATTTTATCCTGGTTGTAAACACTCCTGCAATAATGTTCAATATTTTTGAGATAGCTACATTTGCAGTAGGATTGTGATACTATCTTTTTGTTTCTGTTATGAGTGTGCATTTTAAAACTAAACACAACAATTTTTTTTTGTCTTTAAATTAATTAAAATTGCTCTCATTTTAAAAATTAGCAAATATATATTTCTTAAGAAGGCTTTGTACTTAATATTTTACGCAAAATGTATAATATTGTATTTCATTTGTTTTTTATGGTTAATTTTTTTAGTTTTATAAGATTAAAAAGTTTTGAAAAACCTCAATATTTCCAGATTTTGAACTTTATTTGTGGTTTTTCACACTTATTTCTCATTTTTGCACCTTTCTTTTACGGTTCCTTGAACCAGTGAATAAATGAGCAATAACAGTACTGCAGCTATAGGAAATTCAAAGTTAATAGATTGTTTTCTTTTGTACTTCATAGAATTATTCCATATCTGGTTTGGATCAATATTTTAAAGTGCTTGCTATCAATAAAGATTCCAAGAATGTGACATTTGTATCTGCTGTTGAAGGTAAATAAATATTATATGAGG
The DNA here is from genome assembly GCA_038502835.1 of Octonoba sinensis. Taxonomy (NCBI): domain Eukaryota; kingdom Metazoa; phylum Arthropoda; class Arachnida; order Araneae; family Uloboridae; genus Octonoba; species Octonoba sinensis. Next base: position 73,757,985 of record CM076604.1, read on the forward strand.
ATGTCTAATTTTGCTATGTAGTATTTCATAATAACTACAAAATATTTTTGCAAATTTTTCAGCTAAAAAATACCCATTTTATGGTGTTGCTTTCCACCCAGAAAAAGTAATGTTTGAATGGGTTATCTCAGATAAAGAACACAACATACCACATACATCTGAAGCAATAAGAGTATCTCAGCATTTTGCTAATTTCTTTGTCAATGAAGGCAAGTATATTTTTTTATCACCATAATGAAGAAAATATTTTTATTAGCATAACTATCTACATCATTTTTTCATAACCTTTTTAGTGTTGTAACCCCCTCTAAAAGCTAAAACAATGTAAAACATTTTGACAGCTTGTTGCCTTTCCTCATACTTGCACAAACTAGGGGTCATCCCCAGGTTGAGCAACAGTCATTTTCCAAACGTTTACTTTTCACAGAGTATAAAAATGGGTTGCTTAATCTTGTGAATATAGAAATTATCAAATAACTTGTACATCTCTGACACAAACCCTAATAATTACTAAGGCCTTCTCAATTTTGTCACAACAAACATTTCATATGCTCATAGACAACACTGTTCTGTTCTTTTCTAGGGACCTATAATTTTTCTTTGCAAGTGACTCTTGAACATCCCAAAACATAATCAATTTAAAATCTTAAGCAATATTTTGGAGTATATATTCATTGAAAATGAATTTAAGATATTGCTAAAAAATAAAATTCCTTTAAAATATTACCGCCGATGGTTACAAATGATTTAAAATATTTTGTTAGTTTATTTAAGCAAAGTTAACAAAAGTTTTGCTACTTGCATTTTCTGGAATTTATTGCAAAATGGGTTTAAATCAAGTTAAGTAGTAACTTGATATGAATCTTTTGCCTGAAGTAGAATCTGCTACAACATGTGTTTCAGCTAAAATGTTTCACACTAACTATTAAAAACGTGAATAATAAAACAATACATTTATAAAAAAAATAATACTATTTGTTTAAATAAATTCATAATAAAATGATAGTGCAAAAACGTTTCTCATATTTTTAACTGCAAAACTTTAATATTTTTCACTTTTTAAAATTTTTATCCACTGCCTTTTATAGCCAATTTTTCCATTTGTATTTATGTTTAGTAATTTTTTTCTTCTGCTTTTCAGCAAGGAAGAATTTCAATAGATTTCCATATAAAGAAGATGAAGATGATTTGTTAATTTATAATTACAACCCATTTTTCACGGGAAAATATAACAACAATTCAATTCAACAGAAATATTACTTTGAATAGGAATTGAATGCAGTATACTAATAATTCCTTGTGTTTCACCCAGAGTATATTTATCTAAGTACAGTTAATCTTGATTATAGCAGCATCAGAGGGTCTGGCATTTATGACATTAAAACTGAGTTGACGTTATGAATGAGGTTAATTTTAGAGATTACAAACCAAATCACATACTGAAATAGAATAAAAATATCTCTCCTGTATGACATGGAACTTTTATACTACAAAATTTCTTCACATACAGTTTATTAAAAATGTTTTATAGTAGTAATGAAAAAAAGCCAGTTTTTTTTTTTAAATTAGTTTAATTCTAATATTTTCTCCAAGTCAGATATGAAATCAATTTTTTTATTAGTTGTTAATTTCTCTGTTTTTATGAAATTATGATACACTTCTTCAGGTGTTTAAAGGCTCGTTGTAGCAATACCCGCCTGAATTGCGGACATAAGTCCATTATGTCTACCGTATTTTGAAAACATCATCTGCACTTTAACATGCATCCATATCTTGAAGGACTGTTTCATTTTGAGATTTCCTAGGAAACAAAAAAGGGCAGTACTGGTTAAGGACTAAGCGTAATCATTTTAGTTTTATTGCTGAAGATGGGACTAGGATGTCAATTCTAGAGTTTTTGTAACTTTCTTTCAAGTTTTATTATTTACTTGAAAAACTAATCAACTAAAAAAATTTAATTCTGGAAATTGATGTAAAAATAGAGGTTGTCATTAAAACTACAACTGTAAAGTTGAGGTAATTCAGCATTAATTTCAGAGGTTTGCTGGGACTATTGAACTCAATATTCCCAGCAGACTGCCTCTGAGAATAACTTTGAACTACATATTTTCAGATTTAAATCCACCTCTATTTTTACATCAATTCCCATAATTTAATTTTTAATTTAATAATTTTTCAAGTAAAGAACAGAAGTAAAAGAAATTTTGAATAGCTCTAAAATCAACATCCTTGTCCCATCATTAGCAGTAAAACTACAACGATTGCACTTAGTCCTTAACCCATCTTGCCTTTTTTTTTTACTAGATCTCCAGAAAATTAACGGTTCCTCAAGATATGAAATGCATGTCAAAGTGCAGATGAGGGTTGTCAAAATAGGGAAGAAATAATCTCCTTTGATTGCAATCATGAAATAAGAATTCTAAACTATGTATTGTTAAAAGTAGCATGGTTGGTTAAACATGAGTTCGATTGTACTACAGTTCAAACCTGTTTCATCTTTAAAAGAGCTTTGATAACTACCTAAATTTTACTTTAATTTTTATGTGCAATATTTTATCTGAAATTAGTTTAACTTATTACATCAACTATATTTTTCCGAAACTCACGATTAGATAAAATTTTTTCAAACAGTGGAACAAGTCGCATTTTATTTATGTGTGTTCATTATGCAAATTTCTAACTTTTTGTATTCAAATTCTAGTGATAAATATTTTGTTTTAGCTTTGTGTAATAGTGCGATTTCTCAAATAAAAGAGAAACTTCCCTTTTAAATACAAAGAATAATTTATAACTTAAAAAAAATAGTTAATTTAAGTATTTGTCAATTTTTTAAAGTATCTTGAAGATTCTGAAAACTAGTGTGTAAGTAGAAAAACTGAAGATAATTCAGTTTAAATCTTTAAATACTAACTTTTGTAAGCTTAAATTCATGTTAATTGATGGTAGGTCATATAAAGGTCTCTCTAAATTTTGTATTTTTTTGCCCTATCATCTAGTGCTTTTGCGTGCTCCATTTTCCAACCATTAAAGAGAACCTGTATGTAAATAAAATTTTTAGAATTCAAATAAACTCCAATTCCAACACTTTTCGATATGCTTCCACATTGCATCCAATCATAATTGGATCACTTGATTCATTGGATCAGCACTTAAGAAATATCCATTCTATCTTTTAATTACAATAAAAAAGCTTTTTAGAGAACAAACTTTATTTGCAACAAATGTATTTTTTATAACCAATAAAAACTAAATATACATGCTAAATATACATTCAATATAAAATATTGCTGATATCTATTTAGCGATAAGTCATACATTGAAGGCATATTGTTTTCGGAAATTTCCTCTGGGAGGCATAAAACGATTTCCTGAAAAAATAAATTCAGAGTAAATATCTGGAGGGTAACAATATACAGTAATTATGTGTTTCTATTTTGAATTAAATGAAAGCAATTTATGTTATGTAGCTCTTAGTATACTAACAGCTAGTCACAGAAAGAACACATAGATTGGAAGTGTCTCAACAGGGATCAGGAACTTTTTGTAAGGGGGAAAGGGGGTACGGAGCACAGTGGACTACCCCCATTACTATCCAACTCCTTTCCTTTATATGAAGTCTCATAGATGTTAGCTTGGGTATGGTTGGTTACAGCCAAAAGTATCATATACCCATATGATACCCGTCTTGTGCAGATTTTAAGTTTTGAGCTGCTCAAAATAATTTTTACACAGGGGCAGACTGCCCTGCCCGGGAGCAGAAAGTGCTTAAAAGTGCGACGTACGTCGCAGAACAAACGCAATCTCTGCAGAACATTTCATCCTTTAAAAGAAGAGGGGAAAAAACGCGAGCACAAACGCAAAAGAATTAAAAAAAAAAAAAAAAACGATATGTTCTGCAGAACAACTGGCAAAAGAATGTTTATATATTCCAATGGTGCACCCAGAGATCGCGTTAACGCCTCTACAAGCATGTTTCACGCCTTAAAAATCGGTAATACGCATTGAAATTTTAAAAATGCGTATTTTCACTCTACAAAAACACTCTACTGCTTTTAAACAACTTTTAGCTTATTAAGTATTGCAAGATATTTTTCATTTTATAAAAACTCGCAGTCGCCTAATGCGACCAATTTTCTTGTTTTGGCGACCATTGTTTTCATTGAAGTCGCCAATGTGACTACCATTTGCTAATGCTAAAACCCTTTCCCGACCTTTAATCTTGACACGTGATTTTTTCCCAAATTCTCCTGTCCACTAAAAATTAAATAGAGAAGAAAAAAAATAGGAGTTAATTTTTGAGCCACTCAGAAGCCAGTTTTCCCTCCGATTTTTACCGGAAATTGCTTACCGTGTTTGAAATTTCAATCCTTTTCCATCCTGCAATTACAGTAAAACCTCTCAATAAGGGACACTGAGGGAACTGGAAATTTTGTCCCTTAAATAGAGGTGTCCCTTTCTCGGAGGCTCATAAATTAATGCATACACATATAGTGTATTACCTTAGTTTAACATTTTAATAGTAAACATGTGTTACCATTAAAGCTTAAATACTGAAAATGTCTCATGCACACGAAATATAAGTCGAAATTATTGAAATTTAAAATTTTTTCATCGAAAAACTGAAATTTCTGCATAACTTTCACAAAAAAATCGTGCAAAGCACATATTTATAGGTCTTTTCCTTCAATTGCTTTACTTTGTCGCCATCCTCCACCAGAAATAAAGCCAATGCAAGATATTGCTGCCATGTGTGGAAGTTTAGGCATTGTGATTGATTCTAGCACCAGTGGCTCCCTGCAAAGCTCCATCCATCGTTACACTGGGAATGACTTTGCTGCACAAGCAAGGTGCCTGACTCTGACTAATTTAATTGCCAAACCAATGGCAAAGTTTTGTAACTTACAGAAATTTATTTGAAGTAATCTGTTAGATGGGTTTGTTTCAAAGTACGTAATTTGGGCAATACAGTAGAAATTACGTTCAGTGTACTTTTTACAATTCTTGTATAAAAAAACTTGTTGGTACTGTCCTTGCTGAACACACATACATTCCATTGTACGAAAGAGGGAAAAGGCTTTACAAGTAGGTTTTGTCAAGTACTTTAAAATACACTTGTTTCTTTGTTCATGCTTCTGGGACTCATACCAACTTTCAGAAGTTAATTTTTAAAAAAGAAAAAAAAGAACTTTAGCTCCCAGTAAATTTTCTTATCTATATAACTTGAATTTTGGAAATTTTTCTCCAAGAATGTCCCTTAAATATAGAGTGTTCCTTATTCAGAGGTAAATACATTGCAGTCCCTATTCAAAGGGACTGGGACCAGAAAAAATGTCCCTTAATTAGAGGTGTCCCTTAAAGGAGGTACCACTGTATTTCAATTACCTTGAAAGTTGTAAGATATTTTTTGCATGCACAACCTTAAATCTGCTTATTTGTAGTTTAATTTAAACAATTAAAAAAGAAGTAAAAATAGAAACAGCCAAAATCGTGCACGTGCTTCGCCGAAAATTGGATTCTACGTTAGAGATTTTAATCCTTTTGCATCGGGTACAAATTTCAATTATTTTCTAAAGTAGAAGATATTTTTCACACATGCTGCCCTAAATCTGCTTATTTTGCATTTTATTTTAATAGTTTCTGGCTTTTTTTTTTTTTTGAACTGTGCCGATATTGAACACGTGTTTGCCGAAAATTGCGTTTATCGCTATTATTTACTATTATAGTTTCATTTATTTATTTATACCTCAAATTTGATTTTAATATGGACAGCTATTTACTTTTTAGAAAATACTAAATTTTGGATTAATAAGAAATTTTTAGAAAATAGTTAATTTAGCTGCATGTATGCTACTCTCTGGGTCAAGGTCGCAGCAGAAGTGGCATTCACTCTGAACTCGGATATCTGTAAAGAGTTTATTATTTTATTTTCACTCTTCCAGAAAATAAAATACTCCTCCAAAAACCTCCAAGGAGTATTTTCATTCTTTGACAAAATTTCCTAGCGCGACCTCTGGGTGCACCACCTGGCCGTAAATCCGTTAGAAAGTTGTTAAAAGCAGCCATTGTCACAATGTATAGGCTAAATTTTTATAAACATTTTGTAAACAGTACATCTGCATTAATGTCGCAGTATCTGATTTCAAAAGTCATTGACAGAATTGCAAATTCTGAATGTATGCCTTGGTTTTAAATAAATAATTTAACATGTTTTGTCAAAAATGAGTAATAAATATTCTACTAGTTAATTAATATTCTTATATCTATTTTGTGTTGTACTGTGGTCCATCAAATTTGGACGACATGCCTGCAGAACATTTGGAACTGTTTGAGATCATGTTGCAGAACACTGAATATAATTCTGCTCCTGGGCTGCCCTGATAGCCTATTGGCCCTCAAATCCCTGCGCTTTCTCTGGAATGCTCTTTAAGTGTTCTTACTGGTGACTTGAGTGTTCTTTGGCGGGGTGCACCGCCCTGTTACCTTTATGATTTCTTCATCTTTTTGATATTTATAAGCAAATTTTTTAAAGAAAATATATGCATTTCAATGTGAGAAGCCTGAAAAACTGTTATCTTTTATATTCTAAAAATTGTAACATGTGCAAATATTACTTCCGATGAAGAAAATGAACTTCCTCTTTTTTTGGAAGAGGTGTATTTTACAAACAATCCTGGAAGCTTCTTTGTACAATTCTGGTATCATGGAAGTTTTTAAGAGGAATATTTTTAATTTTATTGAAAGGAAAATTATTCATATTTAAGTGCTTTAAGAGCTTTAGCTCCATCATGATCAAGCTATTAAACACTAATAAAATAAAATGATAAACAAAATAATAATCACACACATACCTTTAAATGGCTTTTTATCAGAATGAGATATGGATAAAAGTTCTGGAGGTATGGGTTGACCAGCTGCCTTTAGAACTGACAGAAGATCTTTCACTATTCCAGAATTTTCAGAAGTAAAAAATGAATGTGCAACTCCAGAAGCGTTTCCTCGTGCTGTACGTCCTATTCTGTGGATATAGTCCTCAATATTGGGAGGAAAGTCATAGTTTATTACATGATCAATATCTGTGATATCTAGAGATGGGAAAATGAAAAGATATATTTTTTGCAACCTCAAGAAAAGTGTTGCTGATGGAGTTAAAACAAACTATTCTATGAGACACTATATTTTACTATTTCATATTACACAATTAAAATTTCAAAAATATTTACAAACAGAAATTTTTAAGATTTATGGTACTACAACTAACTTTTACTGAAACTGAGTGAAGAATAAATGCAAGATACAATATGCATAAAAAATGTAGCGTGGGGTTAAATGATTTCATTAGCCTTTATGATTCCTGTGCACACTGCTTGGAGCATATGTGTAGAGGATGTGGCAAAAAGATATGCTGTATGTAAATTATTTTTGAAAATTATTAAGAATGTGAAAACAATGTAGTGGTTCACTACAAAATACCTTTTTGTAATAACTATTGAATAAAAAACAGACTTGTTGAAAAGTCATTTTTTAATATTTTATTTCATTTTAATGTAGGTTTTCATTTATTTATTTATTTTCCATTATTTTAACATAGTTCATAAGGTAGTATATTTCAGTAGTGCATTGAACATTCTCCATATCATATATTTACAAAAGAAATCAAATCTGAATAAAAGCCGGGAAATTATATGGAAAACAGGGTTTTTTCTTTTTTGGAGTGTAAGAAAAACTTATATTTTTGTGCACATAACTTTTTATTCAAGAAGTATCTTTTAAGTTTGATGGGGCATGACTGCAATAATAATTTTGTTGTGACTATTCGGATCTTTTTTTGCATCTTATGCAAAAATGCATCCTACCCCTTAAAATGTTATGCAAAAAATGCATCTTATCAAAGTGCAAATCTTGCTCTAGTTCAAAATTAACTTGGACACCTAATGTTGCATATCTGAGCTCCATGAACTGAGTTGAAGCAACACAAATAAAGGATTAAGCATGTCAAAATAGTAAAGAAAGTGTGAAGCATAGTTTGGTTGAAATAAATCTGATTTCAATATTATCTTTATGTGCACAAAATATACATATATGTATATACAAAGAACTGTAAAGACTAAAAAACAATAGTGAGCTTTTTAGTTAAACTGTAAACCATACCTAATCCTCGGGCTGCAACATCTGTAGCTATTAAAACACACTTCTTCAACTCCCTGAAACCTAAATTTTTGAAAATAATTTGTAATTTAAAAATTAAAAGCAAGCAAAAAAATGATATTACTGCAAAGTACAATTATTAGGTACAAAAATTTAGTCTTACTTTTGAGAACATAGTCTCTTTTTGATTGAGAAACATCTCCATGAATACACATAGCATTAATTCTGAAAATATAGATGCATAAAATTAGCCTTTTGACATGATCTTGGAACAAATCATTTTGAAATATTTAATGCATTTAAAAAACCACATAATACAATAAAAATAGTTTATCATGTAGTTAAAAAGGTATTAAAGCTTAAATCAATAGTTATAATGAACTTTTAATTGATAGTACAATACTAAAAAATTCAAAATTTTTATTCTTGTATAATTACTGATGTAGGATAAATTCAGTATAAAGAAGCTTGCAGAAACATGTTTAAGGACTGTTCAGAAAAGGAAGCATAACAATTGATATTAGCATTATAATAAATGTCCAAAATTACTATTTTGAAATATAGCTAAAAACAATACTTGGAAAGGTTTAAAAATAGAAGAAATTATATCATGAATGAATTTTTAATCGTTACAGATAATTACATGACTCATAGAGTAGAGTATATTAGTAGTGAAAAGAGAAGTAACTACTATATAACATATAACTAACCAAAATATTAACTTTGCTAAAGAATAAAAAAGCAATGATTAGGGTAACTAAATCTTAATAATTTACCAGATAATTAGATTTTTTCCACTCTCAATGTGCCTCAGTCTTGTTCAACTGAGTTGCTAATAATTAAATTTACCTTATAATAAAAAAATAATCAGGGATTCTAATTAGTGCAATAGCACTGTGCAACAAATTTGAACTTTTTTTTTTTTTTTTGTCCTTTAGATGAAACTATGATTCTATATAAACAAAAGGTGCTTAATTCAAATATTCAAAACAAAATTGTCCATCACGTACCGTTTTCGCTGGAGACCCACTTCTCATATGTATACAATTTGGTTATAGAAGAATAACTGCAGCTTACTTATTGAAAACACAAACACAAAAAATATTTTTTTTTTGGCCCTTTCATCTTGTGGGCATCTGTTTGTATGCAATGATAACAGATTAGCAATATTCAATTCGTATACTTCCATTCTATCGACCGCTGAAACTCTCTTAAAACACAGAGATATCCTGATGAGACATTTCCCCATGCTCATCAATTACATCAAGGTTTTGAGGAAAGAAGTCCATATGGGAGTCCAAAAGTGTAGTTTTAATGAAATATAGCAACCTAATAATACAAAAGCATTTTATCATGTCACCAACAAGATTTTTCTAATTTTCAGCTTTCTCATTTCCAAGGAAACGTGAGCACACTGATTTAAAGGCCAGCGAGGCAGATTTTTTGGCTTCTCACTGTTTGTTTTCATACTCTTAATCATGAAAGGGCTTTCTTTGTTTTCAGGGTTCATTAAAACTCGTTCAAGATGATTTTTAATATCCATTAAAAATCATCTATAAAAATAAAATTGTACCCATAAGATTGTACCCATTGCTTCAATGTAAACAATGAGGCACCTAGGATATTTGCAAAAATAAATTTTAACACCTGCAGATGGCTCTGTATCCAAGACTTCTTTCCCTTTGCAGAAAAAAAAGCCCACAACCAGAGCTGACGTCTGTTTGCAACACACCTGTGTTCTCTTACTTAGACGTATGTATCACACCCAGGTCAGGTGCCCGCTGCTTTTTAGCTTTGAAAAAGGACAAGGACACGTGCAAACTGCAAGTGCAACAATGTGGGCCAATAAAAATCCTTTCTTTTAGTTTTGCCTCACTTATTTTTTTTTTAATTTTTTCCTTCTTGAAATGCAAGAAAGCCACTCCTTCTCTGTCCAGAGTTTTTACAAATATTTTGATAAACCAAGTTTAACATACAATTGTGGAAAAAAGGCACATTGTAGATTTACAAATGGCTAATTTGAAATGCTTTTGCCACTCAAAATTTTGAAATTTCCTTTGTGTTTGCAGAATATGCTACAGGAATGAATAGGAAAACAATACTTAGATGGAAGAGCGCTGATAAACAAGCGCCACTCTGCTGAATTGTGCTCACGTCCTAATGCTTGAAATACTACCTTCACATCACAGCAGCATACTATTTTTTCTTTCTCCACAAAATAGTCTACAAAATGTTTTTGTCGTCTTGTAAAAGAAGCTAAACTTCAAGAAGTAGATAAAGCTTTTGTTGCCAAAAATATCGCTAAAATAACCCAAGTTCATTAAAAAGGTCTCTAGAATGGCAACGATCTCACTGTCAATGAGAAAGATACAATTTATAATAAATTAAGTCGATAAATTACGAAAATATGCACATTAATCCAGAAAATACGTAAAAAGCTAAAATGTGGAATTTTGGGAAAATGGTACGTGATAGGCAAAAAATAATTGCAGATTCGTAATTCTCAGCCGAAAATACATAAGAAACAGACATTTTCATCCAAAGGACATTTTTCGTGTTGCACAATGTAGTCTGTTGAAAGGCTTATTTGAATTTACAGAGTTATAACCTGCCAAGAAGTACTTGTCGACATTCAGGTAAAAGTCACAAAGTCCACTCAGTGATTTTCTACATCCCTTTCTGTATGGATGTAAGGATTTCTGCAATTATCTTCTAAGCCTTATCAGAGTTTATAAATGCTAAGTGGACTTACTAACTTATACGTGGATGAAAAATATGCTTATAGGACTTAGTGAAATCTGAATTTCTCTGTTGCTTGAAAATGGAAGGTTAATGAATGTAGTGAGTTTTGCCAGACTGTTAAGCTTTATTTATAGATGATGAAATAATATTTGTTTAAAATCTTAATTTTCAACAGTGATTTTTACCAGAGAGCTAGTTGATGATATAATGTTCATCAAAACTTTTCCATCAAAAGACTTGAGAAAGTAAAAACATAGTTTAATTTCACAAAAAATATATTACTCCACTGTAGAACAGAAATTTTAACCATTAGTATGATTTAACAACATCATGTTTAATAATAATATGAGTAACTTGTCAGTCATAATCACCATTATATCATCATCTAGCTCCCTAGTAAAAGTACAGTATTCAATTCAATGAAGTGAATTTTGGCATAACATTTGGCTGCCAACTAGAACCTGTATTATTCCCACTTCCAATTAACACAAATGGCATAAATACTTACCTATGATGATGTAAAAACATTTCAAGATAATCAACTTTCTTTTTAGTTTGAGCAAAGACAAGAACCTGTTAAAATGGAAATCGATATCAACAATAGGTTTTTTTGCTAAAGATAATTAATAAGTTTATCTAAGTAAATAAATTTTGTTTTGAATTTATTCTACATGTTGAATAGCCAAGAAAGAATAGTGCACATTGAATAAAAGTTTAACTTTCCAACTCAGCAAAATACAATAAACCAAATTTATATTTTAATAAATGAATGTCAGCAGTGGCTGATACAGCTACTAGGTATTTGCTCAGTGGGCTGGTCATGTTTCAGACTTTCTTGTCGACACCCTGCTGATCAATATCATCTTACAAAAATTAGACGAAGAATCTCACAAGTACTTTGAATTCGACGCAAGTGCTAAGGAATTTCCAAAGTTGGAAGAATTCTTACCTTTCTTAGAAAAAAGATGCCAAGTGTTAGACAACATATCAAGAAATATATCTCATAAACAATCAAAAAATATGACAGAAGTTAAATGCCATTCCAAATCTTTCACTGCCATGAATAATAAGAAAAAATGCATTTATGTTCATCACCCCATCATGCAATTTTTAAATGCTCACATTTCTAACAAATAATTGTTCAAAAACAGTGTAATGTAGCAAATAATCATAATCTGTATATGAATTATTTAAGCAGTCAGCATCAATTTCCTGCACAAATAAAGGCATTTTTGTTTGTCGTGTGGGAAAAAGACAGAGCACCTTATTACACAAAAGCGCAGCTGTTTCAAATCTCAAGCCGTGGGATTTACAACCAAAAATGGGAGTCTGTGCAGTCGCAACCGCAACTCCGCAAAGGCCAGAGTGAGTTTCACTTTCCTCCTCTCAAATGTTTTTTAAACTAAGATAAATAAATGCTGTAATTTTTTGAGTTATTCAATTTTCACAAAGATCAAAAATCACCACTTCTAAACACAGTTCATTAAGCACCATGCACCAAAGGAATTGATGGATCCAGAACCAGTTTCTGTAGCTAATTTGCCTCCGAATCATTTTAAAGAGAAATAAGTTGAAATGAGAAAATGGCAAGAAAGAAAATTGTACCTTTATCACCTACAGAAACAATACTTCATAAGAAATTTTGTGAAGGTTAATGCAAGTTTTCATGACTTAGCAATACGTTTTTTTAGATGGTGTTTTGCGAATGAAATTAAACTACTTGGTAAATAGTTTTGCTAATAAAGAAGACATGTTCATGAACATAGTTCATACAGCTTTATTCAAGCACTTTCATTCTTATTGTTGAAATCCAAAATAGAATAGAACACAAAAAGCATTAATATTTTAGCTGTTTTTAATTTAGCATTTTTTACAGAATAATATTTATCAAATAAGTGAAGAAAACAACATACTTTATTTTCTTTCCTTTGCACTATTTCTTCTAATAGTGAAACGAGCCTACAAAATATAGCAAAAAAGTGTATAATAGTACAGAAAATTATTGCCTAAACACTTACAAAATAGTAGATATAAAATCATAATAACATGAAATGTTGAAAAATTGATGATTTAAAAATCAATTTGTCATTTCATCTTATTATAGTAGTAGATATGCATCAGAAATAGGTTCCTACCCTCAGCAAGAATAAACATAAATATACTAAAGGATTTGTTTAGGTCTATATCTAAAAGTTGTTCTCCCGAAAAATGTTGAAACTTAACATTTTTTAAAAATTTTGCCAGAAATGATTAAGTCAGTAACAAATATGACATACTGTAACTGTTGAGTCTTAATTTAAAGCATTAAAGGAAGTGCATCACACTATTATTTCATTAATATTACAAGCCCATGCCATTGTTTCAAAATTTGCCATCAGTTTCAACAATATATTATCACTGAACTAGTAAGATCTATGTTTGGTAGGATCCAAGACATGTCAACAAGAAATAATATAAAAATATGTCTTAAATACAATACATGCAAAAATGTGTGCATGAAACACCTATAAAGAAAATATGTCAACAGAATTTCCCCATAGAAATGACAACTGAGAAAATAGAGGTAATTAGCTATACAACATATAACCAAAAGATTTACTTTGCCCAAAGAATAATGAAACAATAGTTAGGGTAGCTAAATCAGACATGCGACTCATTGAGAAAAAAATACCAACATATCACGGCATCACAACAAAATGTTGTAAGCTAAATAGAAACCTTATATTACAAACATAAATTACTATGCAATAGAACTAGCAAATACCAAGCAAAGTCAGATCATTACTTTAATATAAAGGAGTAATTGAGGCTTAATGTCTAATAGAAATTGCAGAAGTCCTACATTCTTTGGAACTTATATCCATACGTAAACGTAAACAGTTGCTATGAATTCAGCGCAGTTCATAAAAACTAATTGCATTTTTTAAAGAAATAATCATGTGTCCGAAATTAACACTTTTAAACTGCAATAACTTTCATATCAACCAACTATTAAAAATATCAATGAATAAGGTGTGAAGCAAAAAATCTAGTAAAGTGAAGAAAAAAAAAGATTGCAAAGTACCAAAGCAATATATTAGAAGAGCAAGAATATTAATACAAAATAAACATACTTAAGATTTAAAAACACAATAGCTGATCTTGTATTTAGATATATGTATAATACTGAACTAAATGATTAATAAAATTCTCAGATTGACAACAGGCACTATCAGAAACATTAGGGGTTTTTTTTCCCTCAAATTCAAGAATTGTTTTATAATATTGGAAAAATCACCCAACTGACAATTGCTAAAGACAATCAAAAATATAAAAAAACTCATTTTAAATTCCATACAAAAATAAAACAATTTTTATAAAAAAATGGAACCAACTTCAAATTATAAATTGCGCAAAAAAGTGAAAAATAAATTCTTTAAACAACATCGATCTGACTTTTAAACATAGTTTAGAAGTCAGTGCAAAATTAGGATAGATAAAATCTTTTGTAATCATTAAACAATTACAAATATATATATTTTTGCAGATTTAGCAACAGTTCCAATATGAAGTAACAAATAGTGTAATGGTAATTAGACTCATAATTTTGCACCGACTTCTAAAACTATGTTTAAAAGTCACATCAATGTTGTTTAAAGAATTAATTTATTTTTCACCTTTTAGTGCAATTTATAGTTTGAAGTCTGTTCCATTTTTTTATAAAAATTTATTTTATTTTATTCCTTTTAGTGTAAAATTTTTATATAAATACTCTGTTTTAAAAAAATCCATATCAAAGGGCAAACCTTCTTTGAATGAATGACACTAAAAACTAATCATTTGTATGATAAATTCCATTTTGAAAAGTCGATTTTAGCAAAACAAACTGATTGGATTTATTTTTGCCTCAGAGAAACTTTCAGTCAAACTCTTGCTGTAATTGCTTTTAATATAATAGCACAATGGCAACAAACTCTTTTTTGACAGTGAGTTTTATATTAATAGCTTCAAGCCAAGCTTTTCCAATTAAAATAAAAATTACTTATTTTTCTCTTGTAAGATTTTTCTAAAAAACAAATGAAGTCAAATTGATTTGCGATATTTGAGTTACGCAACCCTCTATTGATTAAAGAAAAAATCATAAAAATCGGTTCATTTAGTCAAAAGTTATGAATGAAAAAACAATAGAAATACTACATTTTAAGCCATAACTTTTTTCTAATTTATTGAATATGGTCAAACGAAAGTACGGGACCTATGGGAAACCACACTCGATCGATTAAAAAAAAAAAATCGACATACATACAATATGAATGTATAGCCTGCTTCCTTTGTGAAGTAGGTTAAAAACATTTTTTTGGCAAAAATATTGTTTTAAATGAAATTATTAAGGCTGTAATATGTATTTAATAATTATAATTAACTTGGATGATCATTAAAACTTAAAATAATTTTTGAAAGAACTAATATTTTCGGTTAAATTTTTGCAGTGGACGTAGCAAAATGATGTCCGTGCAAGGCCGTACTAGAGAAGTTGACACGAAATAAAGATTAAAACTAGTGGTACGTTCAAATTTATTGATGTCCGAGAGGGAGAATCAGGAAGTAAATGAGAACTAGGAAGTTTTTCTGAAGCCGAAGCAATTAGATTTCGCAATACGTAAAAAATTGGGATTGAGCCTTAAAAGCGCAAAAAGCGGAAAAAATGTGTAAATTTTACTCGTAATTCGTAAAAGTTGGCATGAATGTAAGCAGGCTACTTTCAAAATTTTTCACTGAATTAAAAAAGAGAGAGCCTTCCAAATTTAAGGATTTTTGTGGAAAGGATATTCACAATTTCCAAAATTACTGAAAATACAGAATTCCGTCAAAATATGGAAAGATCACATGTCTGCTAAGTCTAAATAATTTACCAAATTTAAGAATTTTTTTCCATTTCTCCTGTGTTACAATCTTTTTCAACTTTGTTGCTAATAATTAAATTTATATTATGTTCATTTTTAAATAAAAGAAAGAAAGAAAAGAAAACATGCTTTTTAAAATTTATTCATTTATTTAATTTTTCTCACCTGTCATCTTTCTCTCCCTCCATCATAACATAAATATTTTGCTCTATTTTGGGATTTGCAGCAAGCTGCCCACTACCAATAGTAACTTGAATATAATCTGTTAAAAAATCCTCAGCAAGATTTTGTATTTCTCGTGGCCATGTAGCACTCCACATCAACGTTTGACGATCAGGCTGAAACAAAATTGAAACAGAAAATTAATGAAAGATCAAGAAAATATACAATTTACAACAAAAATAAAACATCACTTCTGACTATAAATGTACTATTTTGAAATAAAATACAACTGAAATCAGTATATGCTGCACTTTTTTTTGTTCCTTTTTAGCATACCTTCCCACATTTCTGTTTTTTTTTTTTTTAAGCATGAAAAAGGTTGAATGCATCATAAAAAAAGAAAATTAAGAGTAGGGTTATGAGGTGAGAAGTGTCTACCGATTTATCTGTCCTTTTAATAATATTTGAGGGAAGTCTGACAAACAAAAATTTTTTACTGAAAACGTATGTGCCAGGACACCTCATTTCCATGTTTTATTTTGGATTAGAGCAGTTTTACATTCAAATTTGAACAGTTCAAAACTTCAAAAACTACAGAAAATTACAATTCCTGACAAAAATATACAAATTCTGATATTTATTAAACAAATATAGATATTTATTATTGCTAATCCTGATTATACAAATCCTGATCTAAAAAGTTCTTAGTGTATGTTTTGAAATGCTTGCTTTTATCTAGATCATTTTTATTATCGAATTTGATGTTAATTTAATGTATCCCTGTATCTTATTTTTGGAAGACATGTACTTTCAAACTGAAAAATCCATACAGTGAATTTTGTACACATATAAATTTATAAGTTATTCTGAAAATCAATAAATCCTAAGTTTACAAAGTATTCAAACCTTCATTTATCATTTTGAGATAGCCGTTACATAATTTTACGTAATTCACCCATTATAAAAATGAAAATTAAAGCAACTTATTTTAAACTAATTTTAGATTCTGTTGCAACTATAAAAGGTGCTACATCTGAAGGGAAACTTTGAAACTAACGGTACTCCACCAAAATTATGATCTTGCATCACATTATAGTGTCTGTCGCAATAATTTGAATAACAATAATAATTTAAATTCACAAGCTTTCATGTCTTTTTCACAAATGTATTATGACTGACCGATCTTAAAACAAGGATGCCAGTCTTAATAACCATTCTGAAATTAAAATTTAAATGACATCAAATTTTTACCCTTATTTGACTGATGATTTTTCTTATCTGGGGCTCAAATCCCATATCTAGCATTCGATCAGCTTCATCTAATACTAAGTAAGTGCAATTATTTAAATTGATGGCATTTTCTGAAACAAAGTCAATCAAACGGCCAGGTGTTGCGATGCAAATCTGTGACCCTAAAAGAATTATTAAACTTCATTTCAAAGAAAGTTATTAAGTATAAAAAATAGAATTTTCTACGAGCATAATTTTCAATCAACCATTCATGACAACAAATTTTGCCTTCAAAACCAAATGGTAATAATAATAGCAAGATGAAATAACAAAGTACAACAGCCAAGAGAAATACTGGATCAGAGGAGGGGACATATATTTAAAGAAAAAAATAAATAAATAAAATTAAAATATGTTTGATGCACCTAGAAGTAAAGCGGTATAAGTGACAAAACTGAAAGTTTGGAGACACATAGAGCAAATGATAACACCATGATGAAACACCACTCCAAAATGCCGCTGTGAACTGTTTGTGAGTTTGCCGCAGTGCAGTGTTTGTGAGTTGTTGGCAACTGCTGCTATCTAGTATGATTTAACAAAGCTATGTCATTCAAACTTTGTGATTGTTTTCATTCTTTTCTGTTGTTTACTCTAGGGGAAGAAGTGAAAATTTGGAAGAAAAAAAAGATCTTGATATTAAAAAAAAATTGCAGTATGAAAAAAAAGGAATGGTTCTTATATTCTTAAGGCATTATACATATGCATAATGGCATAATTATAAAACAAGATTAAAAGAAAAACCCTTTTAAAATTGAAGAACTGATCATTTTTAAAAAGTATAGGAAAACAAAACTGCACCTTACTTTTGAGGAAAATATACCTAAATCCTTCCAAAACATTTGAAGGGAGACAACCATTAGTTAATAAACTTTAATTTAGCATAAAGGAAACATCAGACTGTCAAGGCTCTCAGTCTTTTACATTTTTTCAACCACTATTTTATAACATTTTTTGCGTCATAGATTAACTGCTGAAAAATTATTAAAAATATTTTTGTCACAGGTATTCAGGCCTATATTTTCTTCGGTTTGTTGTCAGGTCTATTGCTTCTCATTGTGTCATAAGAAGTATTAATAAAATTGATCAAGTAAATTATCTGAATCTGTCTTTTTTCACCTGGTCTGCTTTTCTCTCTATTTTTTGTTTTCCAGCAACATTAAACATTGTATTATGAAGTCTCAAACATCCACATAACAAATTTATCCATCTTGAAATGTTTAGTCATACAACTAATTTAATACTCTTACACTAAGTGACAAATTCTCATATTAGGTAAAATGCAAGTCAACTAATAGTTTTATTTGCTCAGTGTTTTTGCACAAGATTTATCAATATAAAGTAGACAATAAAATCTGACGAACTTACCATTTAAATAGCGCCTTTGAACCGATTTTGATGCTCCACCATATACACAACAGCTTAATAGATTGCAAGATGTAACAAATTTATGACTAACATCATAAATTTGTTGTACTAATTCTCGAGTTGGAGCCAACACTAGTACCTATAAATATACAGAATGAATCAAAATTGTAACATTTTATGCAATTATGTAACAATAGCATAGTATGCTTTGGTTAAAAACCAAACAAAAAAGTTTATTTTTTAGAATCACAAAATTATATTCAAGATGTAAAACATCTTGATATGGAAAATGACATTTTTAATTAAATTTAAGAAATTTTTTTCATATCCATTATTCAGAAATGGAGAAAATTTCAAGGTGCACAATTCAACACAAGTAAAATGATTTACCTGTGCAGAAGTGCATTAAATGTTAAGATATGTTCAAAACAAACACACTATTTTAAAAAGATATTTTCAAATCACTTAAAGAAATATTAAATATTCTGATAAATACTCAATTAATCAGAAAAGTAGAAATTTTCAAGATACATATAACAGAAGTTCCCCCCGAAAGCGTGGGAATGTGGGCGCTGCACATTACCTAACCTTTGTTTGATTCACAAAACATGCCGTTCTGGCTTTTTTATTAGTGAAACAGCACCCTTCTTGCCTTTGCTTGTTCATAAACTGGTGCTCATTTGATTTTGGACAGAATACCTTAAAGTACTGAACAAGCGCCGCCTCCCCCCCCCCTCCCCATCTGTTTTTCCTTCCATTATTTGTTACAACAAGTGATAAAAAGTACCATGTTGAGAGTAAACAATGCTCTTCCACCAATTCACCATTTCGGGGGAAAAAATAATAAACAAACATGTTTTTGTTCCGATAAGACTCTGCTGAATTCTGAGAAACACATTGCCTTTTTGTTTAGGAAACAATAGCATAGTATGCACTGAAATTGCCAAATAATACAGGTCATCCTTCTTCTGTTACCGTTTGGGTTCATATATTAGGGGAAGGGTTTCACTGTCTGATCAAACTAAGTACTTAGCATGGATTTGCACCTCCATTTACATGACTTTCTCTTTAAAAAAATGCACATGAACAAAAATGTATAAAAGGAATGAGCAATTGCAAGAAACAAGATTTTTTTGCAGCTCAAGCTGTCTTGCAAAGGCATGAGCAAAACAACCCTTCCAATGAATCATCATTCTCTGACTCAGACTTCATTTTCTTTGTTGAATGTCATGTGAATGATGAACCCCATATTTTGATTAAAAAAATAAAAACCCTAATTTTAATTAAAACCTTGATTTTTTTTTTCTTTATTGAAATAAACTCCTTTTAGATTTAATATTTAAATTTGAACTTGTAAAAGTAAAAAATCGTTAGCGCCTTAATGCCTCGCGCCATTTTCAAAATGCATTGTCATTTAAAAAGTACGACTGTGGATTGGAAATGTTCATTTCTATACTCTTATTTAATTTTTATTGCAATTTTTGTAGAGTTTGATTTTGCCTTAGCGATTTTTTTAATGTTGCCTTTATTCCTTATACACATAGCCCCCTTTACTAGATGCCTAGCGATTTGCGGGAACAGTTGGCCACGAATTTTACTTACCTTTTCCCCCACCAAAAACGCCATTTACTTGCCAAAACAAACCGCAGTCTTTCCATTAGTTTGAAGGGTACAAGATTGGTTTTCATTGCTAGTCTTCTTTTTTTACCCTAATAATTTGATTCTTTTGAATAAAAAGGGTCCGTTTCAGGACCAATGTAACTAAATGAAAGATGGTTTACTGTGTTGCTCCATTTTGCACAACAAATTCAGTAAAAGAAAGAATTAGTTTTATCAGTTTCCATCGGACATTAGTTTGCATGAAAAATGGATCTCCGCTATATCAAGACAAGGAAATTATTATTATTATTATTATTAGGTGTGTTTTCCATTAAACTCAAAAATAATAATAAAAATAAAATTAAAAATAAGTGATGACATGCAACTATAATTTTATCACACTTATAGATTACAGAAACAATGTTTTATTTTTTTGAAGTTGAATGAAAGCAATACAGATTTTTATTACATAGCTATTGAAGGATGTTGCTGCACAAGTTTGCAAACTGAAAAAAAATAAGTTTCCCAAGCAAAGTTTCATTTTACAAAGTAAAAGAATTAAATTATAACTTTAATGAAAATTCTGTTCATTTGTGTAACAAAATTTTTCTTTTAAAATACCTACAGTTAGGAGAAAACCACTTTCATAAAATAAAAGTTTTAAGTTGATGCTCCGTTAAAATGTCAATAGACTAACGAAATATCATTTAATTTCGAAATAAATAATATCACTTATATTTCCTACTGTTTTACTGCACCATAAAGTAGGAGCAAAAAAAAAAAAAATGTAATAAATGAGTCAGATGATTAAATATTTAAAAAAAAATAAAACTATTTTTTAAAGAAGATTTTTTACCACTTTTTATCGCAATTTAGCAAGTGTTTACAATTAAAACACAGTTTTCCAAAACCAAGTAGGTAGTGCTCTCTAGTGATGCTTTCGTTATCAATGGGAGAAACTAGTTGCCGGTGTGGTGATGGTTTTCGCTCCATTTTTACCCATAATCCAGGAAAGTTAGTAGATACGCCATGTGATGAAGAGAAGAAAAAAAAACTGTTTTGGTAAAAAATCCGGATAAAAATAAAAGAATACTCTTTTTTTTAAAAAAAAAGCCCTAAATTTAGAAAAGTAAACATTTTTTCTACAATAGAACCCTGCCCTTTTTTAATCCTGGGGGAAAATTCTGTATAACGAAACAAGTAAGATGATTTACAAGTGTAGATGCATATTAAATGATAGTATCATATATTTAATATTCACAATTTTACTATTATGTTCGATGGTGATCATCCTGACATGCTGATCTTGCATTTCCTTAACAATTTCCTATCAGGTGTCTACTTTACAGGCCTGATTCAGAAATTACTCCCTAAGAAAAATTCAAACTACTATGTTAACTAACTGTTATCAAATTGGAGTTTAAACTTTAAACAATGTGTAATGTTTATGTTTTTTTATTGTTCCCTACAATGAGCAAATTATCATTTCCAAATTTTTTGACTAATTAAGTTAAATGGCAAACTATTAACTTTATTCAAAAAAGATTTCTATTTTTAAAAAAAATGTTACCTAAAAAAAGTGGTTTTTGGTGTTTTGTACCACAAGCAAAGTTAAAATTCTGTAAGGCAACAACAGATTTGCTAACTTCTGAAAATCACAGAATTCCAGCTTTTGAAATCTTTATCAACCCATACATAAAAATACAAGCAGTTATAATTGCAGATATCTTTCAAAGTTACACCTTACAAAGAACTGCATTTGCAATGTAAAAGAAAATGGTTTATGAATGAGTGACAAGACAGAATGATAAACAATTTAAATGGTAAAAACAGAGGATTCATAAAATAATGAAAAAAATAAGTAGCTAGATGAAAAGAACCAACCTTGATGGAAAAACTAAGAAAGCGAATTCAACTGAAATAGTTTCATTGAAGGGACAGCAAAGTTGAAGAAACAATAAAAAGGAAAAATTAAAGAAATGGAAAAACATGAAAATAATATCAAACTACAAATTAATAATGAAGAGGAAATAATAAAGAAGATAAATCCATAATCAGAAGAGAAAAGAACAAAAAATTAACTTACAGAACGAAACAAATCAAAAATTTCAATATTAATCCAGACATAAATGAGGAACACAAATGAAAAAACAAAGAAAAAGAGCCAACTATACTACCAAATTTAAGAAAATTAATTTAAACTGCATGAAGCCATATGCACAAATAATGTTAAACAAAAATAGAAAAAAGATATTCAAACATAAAAATCAAAATAAGAAAAAGTCGAAAAAGGAAACATAGAATGAGTAAACATCAAAGAGTGGGAGAAAAGGATTTATAAAGAAAAGAAATAAATATAATTTGTTTTAATTTTTTTAATCAAAAATATGCATATATTAATTTCTTTAGTATAATAAAATGGAGATATATATAAGTGGTTAATCCCTGACTTATGAATTTAAGATAAATAAATATTGATTTGAAGAAGGATTTTTATGCACTTATGTGATACACATTTTTTTCCAAAAAGGACCCTTTTACTTAGGACATGAGTTGGATAAGACACGGCAGCCCTGCACATAATGTTATCATGATGCATTTTATTATTGTTAATATATACAGTGTTTCATTTTATATTACTAAATTTGAAAAATGTGAATTTGAAAAATTTCGTCACATGGCCATTATAAAATTCGCATTCCCCCATACCCAGAATCAGTTACACAATACTAGTTTTCCCTACAATTTAAAATGTTATTAAACTTACTTGAGGTTTACATTCAGCCCATTGCACATCAGGAGACTGCTGGTTAGTGGCATGAATAACAGCAGGCAACATAAACTATTAAATAAATAAACAGCATCACTCAAGTGTGAAACATCATAAAAAATATTTTATAATACATTTCTAGACTGAAAGTTTAGAGATTTGTTTAATGGCCAACATGAACAAACTTGGAACAGACAAATATAAATTAGCCAAATGTTTTGAACCTTTTCAATGAAATTGTAAAACAGAGCCCCCCCCCCCCCACCCCCCATCAAATATTATATATATACATAACAGAAATGTAGTAAAATAATTTTGAAAGGTTTACAAATAAAAAAACATTTTTTTAAAGTTTGAGAATGAGGCAAGGACTTGTCAGCAAAAGGACTTACAAATCCCAAGCAAAAACACACTAGAGCCCACAGCAAAGTAGGCCAGAAAATCATCAAAACAAGCATATATATATATATATATATAACTTTTATGTATATATATATGTAGGATGCGAGTGCGAAGAGACATTGACAGCAGCGCCCTCTGGCGATAGGGAGCGTAAGCAGTTAGTTTGAGTAAGACTCCGTTCTGTGTGGACATAAGCGCTGCGGTGCTCGGATGATGTTGTTCGTAATTGAAGCTGTTCTGTATATAGTTTTGTAAATAGGAAAGTGTAAATATAGTCAGTTTTTTATATCTTTATGGTGAGTGATGATCTTAGAAACCCCTAGACACCCAAGACAAGAGCCTATATATATATATATATATATGCAGGAAGACAGATTTGAAAAAAAGTTAAAACGGAAAATCAAACTTATAACCTAAACATGCACAAAGCAGCAATAATTTAAGTAAAGCAATATATAACAGAAAAGTAGTAAAATATTTTTGAAAGGTTTACAAATCAAACAATCAACATGAGCCAGGATCAACACAAAAGAATGAAACCTTGCACATTTTTAACAAAACATGCCAAACTGAACAAGAAAAGCAAAGCTCTGAAAATTTTTCTGCATTAAAAAAAAATAAAAAAATAAAAAATAAAAAAAATATTTCAAAAACATGGAAAATTGAATACTAAGAACAATTCAAGTGACGAATTACATTCATAAACTGCAGAAATTTTCAGAAAAAAAAGAATGTTCAGACAGAAACTAATCTTTTTTTAATAAATGCCAAAAAAGTTATATCAAACAAAAACTTTGAATTAGTATTTAAAGGCAAATATTATTTACTGGAAAAGGTTAAAAATAAATAAAGTTAGCATCTCAAAACTGTCTAACCTAAGAAATGAATAAAATAATACAAATAATAAATTAAAAATAAACTTGAGAACAAGAAGTTATGAGGACATGTTTTGGGAATATTGCAAAGCATGGTAATTCAGAGAGAAGTGGTAAAATGTATTCCCCACTCAAAAACTTTTTCAGGTTATATATTTCCAGTTTTCCTTGAAAGTTAATTGAAGTAAACCTTCAACCTCCAATAAAAAACATTCTTCCAATGTTTATATAATATTTTTGCGACTTTAGTTAAAGAAGAAGGGAAATAAATCCCTTCATGAAGAAAAACTATGTATACATCTTGTATTAATTTTCTAGACAATGGATGATTTTACCTTTCTGATAAATTTTCAAACAGGTACTACTTTAATCACACAGCATGTAGTAATCCATAAATCAGATTTTTATTTTGGGAGTGGGGAGGGGCAGAGGTTCATCAAAGATAATGTGTCATACGATCTAAATTTTGATAAATATAATTTTAAATGTTTCAAAACAATTCCATTGAATGAAACCTTAAAAAAGCAGAATGTTTAAATAAATCTTCAGTATAAAATACCACTAAAGTTTTTCCTGATCCTGTTTGTGAAATTCCCACCATATCTCTTCCACTCAATGCAACAGGCCAGCCTTGTGACTGAATAGGGGTTGGTTCTGCATATTCTTGAGACCTTAGAACATCCATTAATTTATCTGCAAAAGAAAATATTTCTTATTAACATTTTCAACTAAAAACCACAACTGCAATGTGTAATGCTTATATAAGAATGTTATCAGTATTACTGTTCTTTAAAAAAGAAAATAACCTGAGCATTCTCAAAGCTGAAAGCTCCTAGAGATGCAAGCATTTTATGTCTGGAAACAGAATAGAAGTTCTCTTCAGAAAATTCAGCAACAGGTATGTTATAAATTTTACACAAACCTAAACAAAAACTTAAAACAAGCACTACTGTTCATTGCAGATTATATTGAAACTTAGCATTTACTAGCAAAAATTATTCCAAATGTTTCAATATGCTCCCGATTGTTATCTTTTTTTTAACAGTTTTTCTTTCATTACTGCAAATGTACTAAGAGTCAAAACCGAACCATTTCTATGTACAGGTTCAAGGATAAACTTCTCCTCCTTTATGATCTGCAATGGCAAGGGGAGCATTAGCATGCCTTCTACTTTAGCTCTACCGAAAGCTATAAGAGATGCTAGCATTATTTCAATAGATAATATTTTAAATAAATCAGTTCATATTCTTACCAGGAAGATAAAGCTTAAAGGGAATGTGGGGGGGGGGGGGGATATACGTACCACAGTAAAAAGGAAAACCTACCTAATTTTTTTTTTAAAAATGGTTTGCCACATGTTAATAAGAATGCTGTTGTAAATCTTTCAAATTTTCCTTTGAATAGTAATGAAATTTATGCTTGGATATGCAATGACAATTTTTCTTTGGCTAAAAAGCCTTCTTTTTCTGAACTTATTTCAGTTGAGAAAGCCTTCAAATTTAGTACCTCGACTTCTACTCAAAAAGAGTCTGTTTGGCATCGTATTGCTTCCAACGTCGATTTCAATTCGAAAGTTCCTAATATTGGTTTTACCTATTCTGTGAACTGATGTATAAGTAATTTAGTCTCAAATTCTGATTTGGTCATTACCAGAGCTGACAAGGGTGGTCAGATTGTTGTTCTGAATAAATCATCTTATGTTGAAAAAACTGATGACTTAATTGCTTCTGGTCCTTATTCTGAAATTTATAAAGATCCTATTTACAAGGAGTTAAAAGCTATTTCTTCTGCTGTCTGTTCATTCTATTCCTTTGATTGCTAAACGGTCTGTGCTTCCTTCTGTTGCTAATTGTGCACATTTCTATGCTTTACCGAAGGTACACAAAGCAGGTATTGGAAGTCCCAGGTCCCAGGGACCTGTAGTTTCCGAAGTCTAGCAGCATCACTAGTTACTGATGATGATGAATAAGAGAACTTACATCAGTTGCTTTCAATAAGTAAATTACATAAAGCAAAACATAAGACTTTTGAGTTCTTAGATGATGAAATTTAATATCTACCATCAATGGTCCAGAAGGCAATTTGTCTAACTAGAAGATTCAATTTTCTTTTTTACATTAGCTAATAAAACAAAGGGGAAAATTGTATCAATAATTAATTTTGTTAAAACAAGCGCTCTCTTTATATATACATGGTGACAATTATTAAACTGTAAAATTATTTAAAAACCACCAAGTGCATAAACTTTTTTCAACATGTTAGCTTGACTACAGGTATTCAAATTTAGGTTATAACATGTTCGACATGCCTGCCATCATTGGCTATGATGTGGTGCTGAAGAATGGCAAAATTCTGCATAACCCGCTGAAGTGTCAGAACATTGATGATTCCGATGACCTCCTGAATGGCAATTTTCAGCACAGAAATAGTTTTGGTGTTATTTCTGCACATATTGTCTTTAATATGATAGAATTTGTGCAGCCTATCGGCTGCCTCTCAATTCTTGCCACTCATTTTATTTAACTTTATTTTATTTTGTAACAAAATAATTACCTTCGGATTAATTAGGAATTTACTTTTATGCAAAAGCAATATTTAATTTTCCTAGGGATGCATAAATTTTTTAGGTAATAGTGATATCCAATGTTTTCTTGCTAGATGGCAGTGCAGCACGAAGGAAGCGTTATGCAAATTTCAGGAGCTTAATCATGATAGCTTGCTTCCTTCGGTGCATGGCTGGGCAGAGCCTATGAACTCAGCTTCCCAGCTCGCCTTGCTATGCAAATGCAAGGGGTATATAATTGCATGCTTGCCTGCAGTAGAGGGAGATGGATTAGTTTATTAGAACAGAACCGGTTGTTGATACTTCGTGTGAGGTCGACTTGATGGAGTTCTGTATTAAAATTTGTTTATCTATATTATTATTAAAAAATATTTACTGGCATGAAAATAGTTTAAAATGTGTTTTTGCAGGTTGTTTAACATGTGGCATTATTTTTATAAACTGTAGCATAATACATGTTAAAAGTTTATAAAAGTAAATAAAGATATTCAAATAAACTCACCAGGTATGGATAATTCACTAAAACTGGTGATGGGGTTTGGAACATCTCCACCTCTAACACCAATATTGAGTGATTCCCTATATTTTTGTACTTCTTCCTAAATAAAAGAAAAATTACTTCAAACAGTAACATTTTTATACTGATATTATCTTTACATATAGATAGATACAGCGGAACTACGCTAAAATGTCAGTCAAGGAACTTAAATCATTTTGATGCTACAATCAAATGATGTTACAGGCAGGGTTGACAAGTTTTGGGCACATGCGGGAAAATAAACACCCCAGCAAAAATAGGTTTTTGCCATCCAAGTGGCAAAATTCAGATTCAGGGTCTATTCCTTTTTTTTAAGGTTAAAAGTAAAAACATCAAATTAACAGACATTTCGGCTTCAAATCAAATGCTATTCATTCATACTTAATTTGAGTACCAAGTTAAATAAGAATAACATACATTATGGAATTAGAAATATGCTTTTCATGAAAAAATACTATTTCATTACAAAATTAAGAATGAAAATCTATATACAAAATTAATAGTAAATAAATAGAAAATTAAATGAACTATTCATTTTGTTTTGATTCAGTTACTTTTCCAGTTTCTACTCAACAATTTCAATGTAGGGTGCAACAGTTAGGGTTGGGGGTGGGCATTGTATTTTATAACTGATGTTGTGATGTAACAGTAGTATTATTACAGCAGGTAGTCTACCCCAGGTAACCCCTCTTGGGGGTGTGGAGGAGTAACATCCAAAATGAGTAAGTTTTTGAAAAATACATATATTTGAATTATGTAATTTTACTGGTGCTACTTCAACCTATCTTAACTGAAAATAAAGGAAGTTTACTGAAAGTTACACCAAATAAAGAAGTCACATGACAAAGAAGGAAGGTAACAAGTGTAGGTTTAGTGTTGCAGACTTTTAGCATTACTTGCTACCAATTCTTTCACTTGTGCATTTTAAATAAATTTTAATATCTCGAGATGTCATACTGTGTTGCATACGGATGCACTAATGTTAGGACAAAAGCCGAGTGCATTGGAAAATCATTTTTAAAGTTTCCACTTAAAAACAAGGAACAGTTATAAGTTTGGCTTGTAAAAACAAAATGAGAGACACGCTGCATAACATATGACATGGGCGCTGGCGATTTTCTGCATCTTGAAAATCCAATGTTATAGTAGAGAGCTTTTTAACATGTTTTAATATTAAACAATAAATTACTAAAGAAAAAAGACTTACTGAAGAACGACCAGCTGCATCTGGATGCTCAACGTAGAAATATTTTTCAACTGGAGGTAAGTTATTCATATCAAAAACTGGCTTGATTAAGTCTTTTCCATATGACTGTTGATTATTCATATAACTATTAAATGAAAAATGATTTCGTTGATTGAAACGTGACCTTTGATTAAATCTATCCCTTTTATAGCCAGGCGAGTAATTTTCTGAATAGCCAAAAGACCTCTGCTTATTATATCTTCGTTCATGGGAATTATCATTAAAGGCATCTCTTTTTTCCTCATTTTCTTCATCAAATATTCCACCTCTGTGATAATTCTGTGACCTACAAAAAATGAATTATTCGAAATATTTAAAGCCAGCTTTTGCATCAATTAGAAAAAGAAACAAGTGGAAAATACTACTTACTGTACATCATTTAAGAAGTAACTGAATAAACTGGTCAACTTTTGCACATCACTGGCCTGAGAGCAGAGCCTAAAAAAGGAAGAAAACACAATGCTTTCAACAAATGTACTAAAAATGTTTTGCAACACAATTACTGTAAACAATTTATTGATATTAAAAAAGTAGACCCTTACTGCCATGTGTGCTTCTCAAGCAGGGTTCATAAATATCATGCATGATATTTTCGAAAATTACAAAAATATCCGATATTCTGATAGATATCCGATATTTTCAAAACTGTCAACATTGCTGAAAATAAGTATTTTCAGATTTATTTAATACAACTTACACACCAATACATATTACACATTATATGAGTAGAAAAAGTTATTCTAACATAAAATTGTACTTAATTTTACACATATATCTATTATAATAAAAATTTCATTATTATTATTTTTTAAACACCTATAACAAGATTTCAAGTTAAAGATTTTTCTCATTCAAAACACAAATTATAAAACCATCTCAGAATGAATTGTCTTTAAAACTTTACGCACAAATTAAAATTTATTTATTTTTGTTCAAAAATTTAAATAAACATGTAAGTCTGTCCACTTTCTTTCCTAGCCTGTTGCGTAATTTAGACTGCACCATACCAAAGCTAGAGGAAATTCTAAAGGTGCTGTAGTTGGTGAAGCAGTAAACTGCTGATTAACTAAAACAATTTTGCTTTTAGAGGCTGTTCAAATTTAATACTATCCCACCAAATCAATGGTTCTACAGACTAAGAACTCATCTTCAAAAATCTAAAGATGGGAAAGGGGGATTATTTTGCAATAAAAGTCAGCAATAAAGGCAAAAGTTTACATTTCATTTAGAAACTATAGTTTAATATTCAATAGCAATTAAAAATTTAAAGTTCTAATTTTTAGACAAAAAATACTATGCATAATACTATTTTCAGAATGCTTCATATCAATGAAAATATCAAAAATCCATATATTTTAAAAGTAAATACTGGATATATATCATGATATATATCACAATATATATTGCTTGATATATATTGGCGAACCCTTTTCTCAAGTTTTAAAAAAAAATTCTGAACTTCACCAAAATTTTCGGAAAAGTATGCATCATGGATTTAAAAACTACTAATATAATTAATTAGGTCAACAGCCCCCCCCCCCCCCACACACACACACACACACAAGTTACATATGTGTATATATATATACAAATATATATATATACATGTATACATAGTGTTCCAAAATGTCCAAGCATTTATAAATTGTGGCGCATGCCCAAAATCCATAAATGCTTGGGCATATATGCGTTTTTTACAGAAATACTGATTATTGTTCAACAGCCAAACAAATTCTTATTAATAATTGGAAATACTTCAAACCTAATAAGTATACTGTATTGTTTGCAATTTATTTGTTAGAAGTAGTTATTATTGCCACCTACAAATACATATATATACATATGTATATATATTTTATATATTTATGTTTTGGTTAAAATGATATTTGAATTGGTTTTTGATGATTCGTTATAATTATGAAGCTGCCTTTTTTTTTTCTTGGCTTCATCTTATCATTACTGATGTTCTCTGCGAAAGTGGCTTTGACATTAAGATCTGCCCATGCTTAATTCATCAAACTCTAGAATTTCATTCTTTGCAACAAAGTTTTCTTAATTTTTGAGCCAGTGAAAATTATATTGCAAACACTAAGTGTTTCTTCCTTCTTTTTTAAGGAAGTTTCTAGCAGGATTGGGAAAAAAACCTGTTTTTTTTTTTTTTTTTGTTTTGTTTTTTTTTTTTTTTTGTTTTTGCAAAAAAAACAAAACAAAAATCAGGTTTTTTGGTTTAAACAGGATTTGTAGGCAAAACAATTGGACTTTTGGAAAATCATGGAGATTTTAGATCATTAATTGTGAATAAATGTTATTAGTAATAACTTTGTTGATAATTAATTAAATAACTAAGTTAAAACCTTGAATTTTAATTACCTTATAAATGTAGTTTTCATTTTTTCAGAAAGTTACCTACAGTGAAACATGCGTAAGTAAAGTGAAACGCTTACTTACGGTGCAGCACTTTAGTGGTCAACTTTTATTAGAGAGTGGAGTTTTTTTTTTTTTTTTTTGCCATTTCTTACACTATGCGTTTATTCATTTGTGACTAATTAAAATGCAACTTCATGTATTAACTTTACTTTAAAATTAGTAATTGGTTTTTTTTTTTTTCGAAATTACCTAAAATATCATTAGATAAATTTAATCTGAATGACTTACATTGTATCCTATACAACTTTAAAATTAAAGCACTTAGTTAAAATAACAATAAATATCTTATTAATAATGTGAGTTACTTATTTGATGGAAAATATTCCTTAAAAACACATAAAAAGAGAGACTTTAGACATTGATATAAAGACGTAACTTATGCGCTCCAGCTTCTAACACTATTTTTAACAAATTAACTCTGCGAAATTCAAAACATTAAATGACCAAACTTTTAAAAGCAGAAAAATATTTTTTTTTAATCCAAAATGGGCTTTTGAATGGAGAAAGTTTCAAAAAGAA
Source organism: Octonoba sinensis (assembly GCA_038502835.1). Lineage (NCBI taxonomy): Eukaryota > Metazoa > Arthropoda > Arachnida > Araneae > Uloboridae > Octonoba > Octonoba sinensis. The sequence continues at coordinate 73,789,511 of CM076604.1, forward strand.
TCAAAAGTACATGAAGTACAGAATTTAATATAAAATTGAAAAGCGAAATTTTAAACGATCACAAATACGTACATTGAAAAAGCAATTAGGATTTAATGCCGGCTCATTTTCAAGAAATATATTACCACTTATAGAAACAAAGGAAAACTTTAACATACCGTACACGCTGGAGCATGGTTTCTCTTTTAATTTTAAGTGAACCACCTAAAGAAGTAGCTCAGATTTATTATGAACAATGAATTACAAATATAACCTTCAAGATTGTACACACCATGCCGTCGTATTTCGTAATTTTGTAAATTCGGATTCGGAACGCCTAAATTCTAGGACAGTCTTTTCGTGACGTTTTGCAAAAGGTGGAGCTGTACGTAATATTCGCTATTGTAAGTGCGTGACGTCACGGAAAAGGTGTGGCTTCAGTGGTTGGCAAAAATTCATGTTTTCTCATAGACTTCATAAGTAAAATCAGTTGTTAGGCAATTTAAAACCAAATTACAAAATACTTCTGCAACTTATTCTAATAATATATCAGTAAAAAGAATTTAGAATAGTTTTGAAGCTGTGTTTCTATTTATAAAAACTATGTAAAAAGATATAACACGCTTGTAATTAAGGATTGTTCCTGGAAATAAACATGCAATTTCGCGGGTTCGAACCTGTAGCAAGCCTGAATAGAAGAGAGATGACAACTAAGGCTCCTATAATAAGTACATAAAATAGGCTCAAATGACAAAGGGTGACTATTTGTCATTGGTCGAAAGGAGTTTACCCCTTCGGGCTATATAAGCGCGTTTCTCCCGTAGACTAATAATAAGCATGGAGTTTATCGCGGTTCTTTAAAAAATATGCCTTTTCTTCGTAGAAAAGGCATGTAAGCACTTCTAATGGCATGTAAGCTAATATAGATGGAAACGTTTGTAAACACCTTGTATATAGTATGCAAGATTGATTGTACGCTGTTATTAAAGCTGAAAAGACGATGCTAAAAAATATTAACTACCATTTACTTCACACTCATAAAGTAATATTTTAGCGTAAAATAAAATATTGTAATATTTTGAACCAACCAAAATTTTATTCTAATATTTTGATATGTTTCAGGAAGCTTTTGTATACCTAATTTACTATATTTTATATTTTGTAAATGTTAAAATCTTATCTAATCATTCTAGATTTAATTTATGAAAAATTTAATTGCATTTACTTAATATCAAAACTAAATAAATGGAAAATAAATTCTTTCTTATTACTTTTCTCAAGTATTCTAATGTTTTGAATCGGAGGTGTAGTAATGCAATTGCCTTAACTACAGTGCAAAAAAAAAAAGTCTGGCTGTGTTATCTTTCTCGCAGTTGCCATGGGGACAAAGCAGGAAACGCGACCTCGATGAGCCTATTCTATGCAGACTATGGGTGACTATTTAAGATAGCATTGTTAACCCTTGAGCTGTCACCTATCAAGACATCATATAGACCCGAATTAAGAATTTAGTAAATTGGGTATAAAAAATGTAAAACATTGTGTTTTAATTTCAATATAACGAAGAATATGTCACATATGAAAAGAAAAGAAATTAAAATTGAACCTGGGTCAATATGACCCGACGTGACAGCTAAAGGGTTAAGATACCTTTTAACTTTTTAATAGGATGCAAAAGGATTGTAACGCACGGCACGCTAATTTTTCGCGAAGCACGTGTTCGATGTTGCCATGCTTCCAAAATATACGTTTTACTTATACCTTGTAGAAATTAAGAAAATTCAATTGAATTCGTAGAGATCTTTAAAAGTTCGTGCAAGTTTGTCGCCGATTTCACGGTGCAATTGTGAGAAAATCTTGCAATAACGCATTTTGATCACTGCGTGATCGACGGTGGAGGGAGGGGGCAGCTAAAAATTCATTTTCTGCCACAGTAAAAATATGCAATGAACGGTTATGAAGCGATAATATTAGTTGCCAAGAATTTTGCTCATAAATGAAAACTTTAAGCTAAATTTTAAAACATTGGAAATTAAAAATCTGGAGAAATAAACTAAAAAACTGAAAATCGGGTGAAAAGCGGCAGTCTCCTTTAATAATTGAGAACTCTGTATAGTCAAACAAGTCTTAAGATTAAGTAATTGAAAGCTTTTCGGAAAACAGAATTAATTTCCAATTTTCGGATCAGGTTCTCAAAAGGTTTCGGAAATTTCGGATTAGAATCACCTCTGCAGTACTGACGCAGACGCTATCGTGTAAATTGTAAAATGACTTCCAAACTAGTGTTTTCAAGTGTTGATGATGAAAAGCTAGTGAAAAGTTTGTTCTAAATGCATACAATAATAATGTATTTCAGCATTTTGACGCTAAAGCTACATTAGAACCTTAATTGTACAAACCTTAAAAATTACTAAGATTAGGTAAATTTATAATATTTGGCAATTATGAAAACTATAATTAGACAGGCCCAAGGGAGTCACTAATAATTATTAAACTTGTTCTTAATTTAGTATTTATGAGGTAATTATTAAATACATTGTGAAGTATCGATACAATTCTATTTATAAGTGTATTATGTCCCACCCCTCATTTAAAGTTATCGCGCCCCTTACGTTGAGAATCGCTGGTCTAATGTATACATATGTAACACAATATTTTTTTCTTTGCTTACCGTAAAGTTTCAGCCAGTTTTTCTTGAGGGGTGATAGGGTACTGATAATTTCAGACAGAGAAATTATTCCAAGACCATAAAACAGTCGTTTTCTCAGACCCCTTCATTTCAGGGAAGTATTTCGGCAAACAATACGAGCTTTTGTTAGGTGATGATCGGATCTTAATGAATCCGGGGATATTTGGAATGGGGGATTTCTTAAAGGTCGAGCATGGCTGCCTGCGATCATATAGCGGCTGTCCAAACGGGCGAAAAAGTGCGTGCAAGCAGAACTCACATTTTCTACCACTTCAGTCAATTGGCGCTGTTAGCATGTACTTAAAAGCGAGGATTTAAAGGTCTAACCATTGCAATATCATCGCGTTGAAGGCTTGAATTTCAAGAAAGATAAACATTTAAGTGTTGAGGGCAAAAGTAACTATCAAAATACGTTGCAGGGTTATGTATTTGCCATTAAAACTTTTTTAATGCAGAGGAAAAAATAAAAAGATCGTTTGTTTGGTAGTAACACATGCAGTCTTTGAAGCTGCTCGTTAAGATACAACTTTTCATACATACGTATACTTTTATATATAATGAACACAGAGAAAATTTTCTTCGCAATTGGCTGATCATATTATGCTTTCAGATTTATTTTTATTTTGAACGACAATAATTGCGCATAATTTTCTAAAATACATTTATCCTTTCACATTGTGTAGCACAAATAAATTGGCTAGCAGGTTTTTGAAAGCCGTATTGAATAGTCTTTAAATGGTTATTAGTTACTTTATTATTAAGCAATTTTCAATACATTCATGTTAATACTATTAAATAACAGCAGTTAAAAGAAAAATGACATAGAGATTATGATTAATAAAGTTATTTTTAATATTTGTGTTAATTGAATTATTTCAATTCCATTTATTGTAAATTTAATTATTACAGGAAAGTGGATTAGTTACGTTGTGAAGTGACTTAACAAATAAAGATTAGTTGAACAATTATGTAATTAAGTAAATGATTAATGCAACAATTTTGTACTGTATTAACAGACTAATAGCATAATACTAATAACTAATATTGCATTGCATAGTATAGCTGACTTCAGTTAACTTCAACAGATGGATTATTATATAAGAGTAGCGACTTTTTTTTTTGCTGGTCTCATCTAAAGCAATTACACTAGTTAAATATTTGGAATAAAATCCTAAAATATTAAGTAAGAAAGGTCAAAGATTAGGACTTTGTAAAAGAAAACGATTCAATAAAATAAACAATCAAGGGGAAATATTTTCAAATATTACAATTAAGTACAATAAATGAGAAATTAAAAATAATTACTTAAAACGCTTCATTATATACAGTTTACAGTTATCAAGATTATTTTTAAAACTTGTAACTGACAATACAGGGGTGAAAACCCCCTAAGCAAGATGGTGCATACTAATAGGTACGAAGTCCCAGAAAAAAGGCAACCACCAAAAAGGGCTAAAACTCGATGAAAGCATGCCCCCCTCCCTGTCCAGGGGGTGTGAAAAATTTCATCAAAAAATTTAATGGCGCAGTCTACGCCATGAACTTCCCTCGTGGACACCCCTGGATAAGAGCAATTTTTCGTTAAATATCCCTTTAAACATTTTTATTTAGATGACATACTCCTTGACAACAAAAAGCAATGAGTATTCTCAGGCGGGGGGGGGGGGGGGCAGGACCGTCCGAAAACTTTTTTATTTCACACGATCGTCCCTCCACTTTTCAAAAGCCCCTCCCCCACCACTATTTCATTACAATAACTTATGCTCTTATCTGTAAGCCTCCCCCCTCTAACCTCTTTTTTCTTTTTTTCTGGACTACACTGAATATTCTCAATTTTTAATACCAAGACTTTGCAACCGGCATTTCTTCGATCAAATCTACCAAAAGCTGTCGGATTCTCTGATTTTCTGTAACCTGATTTTTCTTATAAATCCTTTCTTAAATTAATGGTTCCCCAATTTTAAATAAGAAATCAGAAATACATTCAGAAATGATGTCACGCTTCGAGGGGGGAGGGGGGGTTCGTGAAATTGTGACAAAGTGTGATAAGGGGAGGGGGGGTAACAAGAAGTATGACATCAGGCTTATACAACATAGCGTGACATTTTGTGACAAAGGGGGGAGGGGGTCAAATATATCGGAAAAGAGCTTGACATCATTTATGAACGGTCCCTTGGATAGTTTATTTACTTTTCTATGTTTTAAGACTCTATGGTGTACAAATGTGTTCTCATGAACGCGTGGAGAATCAACAACAAATATTAGAGGGAAGCCTCCCTTCCTTTTAGGTATTTCAATTGTAACCCTTGTTCATGTGGCGCGAGTTTAATTTTAAAAAGGTACATTACTAGATTAATAATATAGATTCTCTCTCACTCATTCCACTTTTAACTTTATCATTCTATACAAGCATAAGAAATTTAAACGTCTCAGAACAAAAAAAAATATATTTAAAAGCATAATCTAGACATAATATGAAGTTCAAAGTTTACTTTTGAGTGGTAAAAAATTAATGAGCGAACCAATGTTCTTATAGCGCAAGTTGCAAGAATTACTCCATCAACATGTTTTGGAATGAAAAGGAACCACTTTATCAATGCGTAAAGATTTGACCTAAAAAATGTAAGTAATCCAAGTGAGTGTAAATCACTCGAATTACTTGCATCCAGATGCGTACAACTCTATTCATTGATAAAAGGATTCCTCTTGTCCCGAAAAATGTTTTCTGAAATTTGGGCTATAATGACGTTTATTTTCTTATTAATAACCTGCAGTACAAATAAATAAACCCCATGCATAAATAAATAAAACCAGTAAAGTTCGAGACATAGCAAATGTCAGCCCTCACTGGTTTAAAATATCATCTAAAGCATCAAACTCACGATTTCTATGTGCAGAATAATTGAATAGGTGACATGGAGTGAAAAAAAAAAAAAAATATATGCATATAAACCAAACGTGAATTTAGTAAATCCCTAAAATTATAAAATGTATGCATTCACTAATTTAATGCTTAGAAAAAACACTCTACTGCTTTCTGTCGTTTTATTTCATTTACGATGAAAAATTTATTTAAAATAAATATATGTAGGTTAGACACAATTAAACATCGGGAGACATATTTCCGATCAGTAATGCATGAACTAAAAATTTACCAAAAGGAAATCTTCATGATGCATGCTGCAAACCTGGCAAAAACAATGCTTTCGTAATGTATTTCCATACAAAACTAGTACATGCTTGCAGCGCACCAGTGAGGAAAAAAATAACTATCGTTTGAACGCTTATTCCTTTGTTCTGGCGCCGCGTCTGGACAGCCGCTATATGATCGCAGCCAGCCATGGGTCGAGACTAGCACTAGCGGTCGCCACTCGCCATTCGCGACTAAAAATGTTTATTAGGCTACCACAAAATGTCTTGTCAGTCGCCAGAACTGGCGACTTGTAGTTTTTTTCTAATTACTTGGCCGTTAATAATGGCTATTATTTTAAGCCGCAAACTCAAAAACGAATCTTTTATACAAATCGCGATAGCAAGCTCAATGGTATAATCCGTGTGGATTCAGGCTGGGGAGGATACCTTCATAGTCTCCAGAAGTTTTTGAATTTCACATATGGTTAAATTTAGAATAAGTGAGTTATTGGTATGTTTTTGTTTTGCTCAAAAAAATTCCTGGACCGAGATAGAGGCCGCCAAAGATGACGCCTCCGGCGCAATTTCTCACTTGCCATTTTCAACAAAAAATTTCAAGTGCTTATTTCCTGAACGGTGCAAGATATTTTGATGCGTTTTTTTTTATTCGAAAGATAATTAGATTCTGTTTAAGATAAAAAGCTAAATTTTAAAATATATGTTCAATTTTTTTTGCAGCAGTCTTCTGAAATTTTTTTAAAAACCTTTTTTTTTTTCTCAAAAAGGCCGATCTCAAATTTTTTAAATTTTTTTTACAGTTGTTTCATACCATTAAGTACTACATTCCCTGTCAAGGAGAGCTTCCATTTTTGCGTTAAACGGATTTTAGAAACAATTTAAGATTTTGCCATATATTTTCTCAGTTTGTTAATAACATAGTCATATAATTGGTCTCATTAAGTCAAAATAATATATTAATTTAATTTTCTTTGACATGGCATTTGTTTCTTAATAAATATTAAAGCGAGAAAAAATCATGACCTTTTTTTAAATTAAAAAAAAGTTTTCTTTTAAATTTAAAACCAGATTGCTTATCATACCCATAAACATAACTTAAGCTTGACATTCTGAGTAAAATGCAATGAATATAATACTTATTTAAGTGAAGATAAGAATTTTACATTGAAAAGTGTATATTTATGCTAATAAAATGATTTTTACAAAAAAAAAATAATAGAACCAACTTCGAAATATAAATTGCGCTAAAAAGTGAAAAATAAATTAGTTCTTGTAACAACATCGATGTGACTTTTAAACATAGTTTTAGAAGTCGGTGCAAAATTATAAGTCTAGTTACCATTACACCATTTTTTACTTCACATTAGAACTATTGCTAATTCTGCGAAAATATATACATTTGTAATTGGATTCATGATTACAAAAGATTTTATATATCCTCATTTTGCACCGACTTCTAAAACTATGTTTAAAAGTCACATCGATTTTGTTAAAAGAACTAATTTATTTTTCACTTTTTAGCGCAATTTATAATTTGAAGTCGGTTCTATTTTTTTTATAAAAATCATTTTATTTTACACTTTTTAGCGTAAATACATGTTTTATATAAATACTCTATTTCTAAAAAAATCCATATCAAAGGGCCAACCTTCTTTGAATGAATGGCACTAAAAACTAATCGTTTGTACGATAAATTCCGTTTTGAAGTCGATTTTAGCGAAACAAACTGATTGGATTAATTTTTGCCTCGGAGAAGCCTTCAGCCAAACTCTTGCTGTAATTGCTTTTAATATTGTAGCCCAATGGCAACAAACACTTTTTTAAAAATGACGTTTTGTTCTAAAAAACAAATGTAGTCAACTTGATTTGCGATAGTTGAGTTAGACGACCCTCTATCAATTAAAGAAAAAATCATCAAAATCGGTTCATTTAGTCAAGAGTTATGAACAAAAAAACAAAAAACAAAAAAAGCTACATTTCCGCCCATAACTTTTTTTCTAATTGTCGAATATGGTCAAACGAAAGTACGGGACCTATGGGAAATCACCCTCGATCGATTAAAAAAAAAAACTCATGAAAATCGGCTCATCCGGTGAGAAGTTATGAGTGGACAAACAAACAAACAAACAAAAAACGACATACGTACAATATGAATGTATAACCTCTTTCCTTTGTGAAGTCGGTTAAAAATTTAGAAAAATAAATGCAATGCAAATGTACTTTCAACCCAATACACATGTGTAGGAAAAATTAATTACTGCACATTAGCCAGGTTGTTTAGCAAGTAACGTGAATATATGTACACCAAATTTATTTATGTATATCATTTATTCATAATCACAAATTGATTAATAATTAAATTTATTTCTATATAACACATACAGTTAGGTATTTTCTTTTGATGTCATTTGCCATTAAGTAATTTGAAAAAGAAAACAAGTTTGGTTGTCTTTTCTACCCCAAGGTTATTTTTTGAGCTTCTGTGAAATTACAGTGGCTAGAATACCTAGTATGCGTGCCGGGGCCGTGGTAGCCTAGTGGTTAGCACGTCGGACTTCCACCTGGAAGGTCGCGCGTTCGATACCCCCTGAAGACCACCATGTATACTTGGGGATATGTGCATGTAAAATCCGTAGACCCCGCTACCTCTCCCCGTGCGTAAGCAATCCTAAGGCCTCGGCTAACAGGTAGGGGTCTGGTGGAGAAAAGTATGCGTGCCGCATGGCACGAAAATGTTGAAAACGAAACTAAGCCACCAGTAAGTGGCGTTAGCATCGATAGCGAGGTAGCTGATTAGCAGAGCGCACGGTTTAAGAATCATTTACTCGCCTTAGTTTTCGCACCTTTTTCAGTACTAAAAAAAGGAGGTGCAAAAAATATGTGATTTTTAAAAAATATATTCTATCATCTGTTCTAGAGAAGAATTTGGAGCAATAAATAGACGGCTGTCGTTTAGGTGAACACAAGCATGAAAAATATTTTTATTTAGTTTTCGGAAGCAGTCGTAAATGAAAACCATGTATTTTGTTAAGAGAATATTGTTATACTTTTAAAGACAAGGGTTTTTCAGTCCAATATAGTGTGAATGAGCGGTTGAAGATAATTGCATTATTATGCTCATATTACCTAAAAAAAGAAAGGCTATATGTCTATGTACTATATTTTAACATAAATAAATAAATAAAAATTAACAATAATTACTATCACATAAGTTTTTTAAAAAGTACATTGCAATCTGATGTATATTTTTTTAAAAAATAAACACTTGCAATGTCATTTTTTAAATGAACTGCATGCTTAAAATTTTGTGTTAGTTTTTTTTTTTTTAAATATAGATATAATTTTTTTTTTAAATTTACATTTATTTAAAAACACATTATGATGCACAAAGTTTTGGTCAAGTTTCAATTACATACAAAACCAAAATAGAAACAAATAATAGAAAAAATCTTGAACCAAAGCAAAAAGCTTAGCTTTAAATTTATTTTGTTGTTATGACAAGCACAATTTCATTTTGATATAGTAACATTTCTTCTTCTTTAACGTTAATATTGTTTCATATATAAAATTTAATTTTTGAGTCACATCTTTTAAAACTTTTTGTAGTTCCAGACAAATGTAGACTTTTATTAAAAAAAAAATGAATTCTCCCCCCACCCCCCAAATCCCCCCGCCCCCTCTGGTGGGTACCTTTGTTACATTATGATACACAAAATGTTGGTCAAGTTTCAGTTACATACTAAACTAAAATAGAAACAAATATGTAATAAAAAAAATCTTGAACCAAAGCAAAAAGCTTAGCTTTAAATTTATTTTGTTGTTATGACAAGCACAATTTCATTTTGATACAGTAACATTTCTTCTTCTTTAACGTCAATATTGTTTCATATATAAAATTTAATTTTTGAGTCACATCTTTTAAAACTTTTTGTAGTTCCAGACAAATGTAGAATTTTATTAAAAAAAATGAACCCTCCACTCCCAAATCCCCCCGCCCCCCCCCTGGTGGGTACCTTTGTTACATTATGATACACAAAATGTTGGTCAAGTTTCAGTTACATACTAAACCAAAATAGAAACAAATATGTAATAAAAAAAATCTTGAACCAAAGAAAAAAAGGTTAGCTCTAAATTTATATTTTTGTTATGACAAGCAGAATTTCATTTTAATATAACATTTCTTCTTCATTAACGTCAATATTGTTTCATATATAATATTTAATTTGTGAGTCACATCTTTTACAACCTGTTGTAGTTCCAGCCAAAATGTAGAATTTTATTCAAAAACTGAAAAACACCCCTAAGCTCCTCCCTCACCCCCTCTGGTGGGTACCTTTATCAGAGGAACTTTAAGCCAAACTACCATATTATTTTAATATATTATTATAATTACGTTCCAACAAGCCTCTACTTAATTTTCTTGACTGGTTATAATTCATAGTATATTCCACACAAAATTTGAACATATTATCCCATATAATCCTTTAAAGTTTAGAAATTACTGTTTGCTAGATTTTGACTAACACTTTAAAAAAATTTATATTGTTTAATATGTGAATTTGAGAGAGTATAATTGAAAGTCTTACCTCGAGGGTATTTGTCGACAGGGTGGCGTAGTGGTAAGACGCAGGTCTCGTATGCCCAAGATCGCAGGTTCAAACCTGGCCCAAGTCGGTGGATTTTCAAGATGCAGAAAATTGTCTGCGTCCATGTCGTATAATTATGCGGCATGTTAAAAATCCCTTGAGTATCTGTTTGGCATGGATACTCTCTGCTAAATTAAATCCCTAGTGCAGATTGAATCAACGAGAGCTCAGGTGCCCCATCTAGGGGAAACTAAGCGTCAAAAAATTGCGGCAATGGTACCACACTCATTGTGGTGCCGCTGAAAGAGTTGGTACCAATCTCTGGGGACGCATTAGGTCTGCAATGGTTGATGACCAATACTGCAACCCCATTAGAAAGAAAAAAAAAAACCTCGAGGGTATTTAGTTCAGGTAGAAGAGTCACTTTTCTTTATTTCATTTTAGTGTACAAAAAATTATTGTACACGCCGCAACTTTAAACATTTAGCTTTTTCTCTTTTGGTTGAGCGATTCTTATTCAACTGCTTGACATAAAAATGCAATCGAGTTAAGATGAAAAATTTGATTACTTTCTTTGTGAGATCAATTTTGTGATTATTACAACCAATCATATTTATTTCGCTGTTGCTTAAATTGGCCATTACATCTAAGATGCTATTGCTATGTAGTGTTTGTATGCTAAAACATTCCGTAAAGTTGTTTTCTAATTCAAAAATTAAATTAAATAATGATTTTGATGGATATATTAATTTACCCCTATCAATCTTTTGAGTGAATTCAGCAGAATTTGGTAGTTCCAGTTCATCTGATCTCAAATTTTGGTGACATTCCATGCATTTTGTTTTTTATTCAAATTTTCTTACTACATATCCAGATATATAATAAATGAGTCTAGTGTCACTGTGTTTGAGAAATATGCTTAAAAAATCATCTTTACATTCATTCAATAAATTTTCTGCACTGTCCAACTCGCCATTTTCAATGCATTGATCTATAAGATGAGATAATGATACACTGTGTTTCTCACTCGTTTTCGGTCGGAAGAAAAATATCTTTCAGGTGGTCTCACAGCACCAGTTCTCTACCCTTTACATGCGGTGTCCCTCAAAATATTAGTATTGATGTCTTCTTCAGCTTGTGAAAGAGACACCTAAATTTTAATATTTCGTGCGTGTGTGTGCTTTACTTTAAACTTTTTCTACATTTTCCATAAATTTGCGAATAACCCAGAAATATTATCTTTCAATAGATCGTGGGAAATTACATTATTAAGCAGCAAAATTCTAGAGGAGAACTTAAGCTTAATTTTTGAATTAGCAGGAAACATTTATTGAAAAGTTAAAGGTGAAAAAAATATTCTTTTTTAACTCTACTTTTGAGACATTAGCTCTATCCATAAATTTACGTTATCAAAACTAATTGCAGAAAAAAGGATTACATAAAACTCGCGCTTGATAAATGACTGAAGTCTTTCTGACTTCATCACATGGTAGTATAGTTTTGCTGTGACCTTCTATATCTTTCATATGAATGTTTGTTATTTTCTAATTTATAATTTTTTTTTCAAGAGTTGATTTTTTTGAACAATTGGCACTAAAATGTAAATGAGTATATAGTTCCTAGCTTTCTGAATATCTTTTATTGTTTGACGATTTGCAATATCCTTTCAAATATACAAATCACGCTAAAAACGAAAATCTTTCAATTATACCGCCAGTGACGGATCTAGGTTGGGGCAAGCCGGGGCCCAGCTCCAGCTCGGTCCTGCTGGGGGGGGGGGGGGGGCGAATTCTACTGTGATGCAAAAATAAAAAGAAGAAGAAGAGAAAAATATTTAATTAAGAAAATTTAACTTTTAGAAGAGAATTAAGATCCTAGTTCGGCACTCCGATTTGATCATTGATTAGCTATTTTGCTAACGATTAAAACCGATTAATAAAATTATTTATTTATATAAACTGTTGTAAACTCTAAAACTGAGGTTAGGGGGCAGAGAATTACGCAATGTCAAAATTAAAATTTTAAAAAGTCTGGGTTTTTTCTCCCTCTAATAGTGAAATACGTATAAGTAATGCTATGCTCAAACAATACAATAGTTTTATTAAACATATTTTCAAAGCTTCCTTGGAGGGAGAGGAGTTTGTATGTGTCGTTTAAGAAGGCAGACCCGTGGCTCTTCAATATGGGCGTTACTAAAAGGGGGGGAGGGGTTGCCCCTGGATTAAAAAAGAAATGCCAATTTTGTTCCGCATCTTATGTGTAAGAGCGTTAAAATTTTAAAAAGTTATGCTTTTTTTTTTTTTTTTTTCAAATATTTTTGTAGTCCCAAATTTATCTCTTATAAAGTCTCAAAATGCATCAGTTTGCATATAGTTTTCGAAATTTTACCCGGGGGGGGGGGGACTCTCCCGGACCCTCAGAATTTCATATCTCCGCTCCCTTCAAATGGTTCTAGCCCCTAATGTTGAGTAGAAAGGGACAAGTAGTGGGAACATTATAAAATTAAAACGAAAGTTTTATGGGTTTATCAGTGACCCCAAAGTTAAAAATCCTATAAAAAACAAGAAGTTCCGTCTAGGATATACGAGCCTACTTTCCCGTATACACCCAACTTCAAATATATAATATAGCTATCACTTTCTCTCTCTTTCACATTTAGCTTTAGTTCTTAATTACTTCAAATATACTTTTTTCAACGGATAATACATATTCATTCACTCAGTCATTCATTTACTCATTCATGTAGTTATCACTCGTTTACTTATTTTTTCATTCATTCACTCATTTAATTACTTTATCATGTATTCACTCATTTATTCATTCATTCGTTCTTTCACTCATTCATTTATTCATTCATTAATTCTTTTACTCTTTCATCGATTCAATCATTCATTCTTTCACTCATTCATTCATTCATTTATTGAGAAATGCCCTTAAAAATCCCGATCAAAAATTTCATAGGAAAACAGGCTTGTTCAGTTCTTGTTGAACTTCGTACCAGTACATGTTCTACAGCGTAATATCTTTCTGATAAAGTTTGTTGCGAGCCAATCCGTCGTTTAGATCAGGATTTATATGGGATTAAAATTTCCCATATGCGCTAATGCTAATTTGGTACCTTATCATTATAAAGGCGCAAATCTCGCCGAGCAAAATTTTTGGCGACGGAACACACAAAAGGATAACAACGACAATATTCCGATTGGCGTTAGTTGCATCGTTATTGTCGACTTTATCGCCTGCGCCGGAATAATGGAAAAATGCCGCAATTTTTTTTTTTTTTTTTTTGAACTGTTCAAAAATGAACAAAAACTGTTCAAATCAATATTTCACGCCGAGAACTCCTTTCAATAAGCTTGCAATAGGAACTTAGGTCTTGTGCCCAGAGTTTACATAATTTGCTTCAATTTTGTCCATAGGCGCTAATGTTAAAATTTTTTGAACTGTTCAAAATTGAACAAAAAATTGTTCAAATCAAAAAGTAAAACATGGAAATGAGATGTCCTCGCCGAGATCTTTCGAATGCAAAAAGAATTTTTCCAATCGGACAATTCGTTCAAAAGTTATTAGGGGGGGGGGGGGACAGACCGCGAGACACACATTTTCCCCATCTCAAAACCCTACTTTCAAATTTTTTATTTTTCAATCTTTATTTAATTACTTCACTTTCTTTTTGACTTTTCTTTATTTTTAACGATACTTTTACGATACATTAAGCCTTCTTTCATGCTTTATTTATTTTTTTTTTTTACTTTTACGGGAAAGTAGGCTAAAAAGGCGCATTAAAGTTATATGAAATATCAACAATAATAGGATGGAGGGGGGCGGCATTTTTCAGTTTCGCCCCGCCTCGGAAAAATCCAAGATACGATTCTTTGTACCACCCCAAAATAAGTAACGGCCACTGGTTTAGCCAGACCCTTATTTAGGAGGGGGGGGGGGGGGTCTTCGGGGCATATTACTGCTCCTGGTTTTACACCCCTCCCCAGGGACGTAACTAGATCATTTTCTAACTGGGGCAAGACCAGGATTTAGCGCCCCTTCCCCCCTTATATAAACAAGAATTAATATGTATTTAGGTAAACACACACATTTAGTCAATTTGGCGCCCCTAAAATAAGCTGGCGCCCGGGGCTTACGTTCTGTCTGCCCCCCTCTAGTTACGTCCCTGCCTCTCCCTCTAAACCCTCCCATACATAAGTCACCATTTGGGGGAGAGCTTCCCCCCATCTACGCTAGTGGCTATTACCAATTTTTCACCACCAGCTCTTACCCGTATTAGCTTATGTGTGTATCGTATTTCGTTCATTTTTTAAAATATTTTTAATTACAGTGCTCACAACAAAATGGTTATCATTTACAGACACACACAAATACCATACGTATATATTTCACACGTGTCCAAAAGTGCTCAGTGTAACTTAAAATGTATGAATCCGCCTTTTTCGAAAATTTTAGCAAATCAAATAAATGTAACTTCTGTAAGTAAAAAAAGTAAAAATTTCAGTTTGTCATATGGGTGAATAGAAAAATGAAAGTGAACAGCTTAACAGACTTTATGTGAAAAAGCTGTGTGAAGGTTTTTTTTTTTTTTTTTCAATAACAATAATACATAATTATATTAGTAATGCGTTCATAAACTTTTGGCAATGAATCCTTAGATTGGAAAAACAGAACTTGCGGAAAAGGTAAGGTGGGACGCAAAAATAACTATATATCACTGGCAATACCTTTTAAGTTAAATTTCGTAAAAAATCGATTACTTTAGGTGTAACTCAAAACCACAAAGTATATTTCAAAACTTTGTGCATTTTTCTTTCGCATAACAGATAAACTCTTACGGCAAACGAATCAACCTCAAAATTACTGTGAAATAAAATTTAATTTCACCAAGTTCGATGAGATTTGTTATTACTGTATTAGCGAACAGATATTTTCAAATAGCGAATGTGTTCAAACCCACATTTAGTTCCCCAATATGAGAGCCAAAAAAAAAAAAAGCGATACTTTCGAAAGCAAATAATTCTGTTCGGATGCAGATTTAAAAAACCAGACATTTATTATAGCATTGCAACAGACTTTGCCCTTTAGAAATTCTTGTTTTCTTTGAGATCTCAGAATTAAACCGATGTATCACACATAAATTTACAAAAACCAAAAATGGACATTTGTTACAAAATCCTTTTCATTTATTTATTTTATAGAATAAAAAAATGAAAGTTGTTCGTATTTCAAAGTTCGAATGAGTGAGATATTTATTTCATTTCCTGCTTTCTTACGGAAAAGACTAACCGGAAAGTAGTTAACAGCAATCAATTCATGTTAGTGCATCCGTGTCACTTGCCACTTTCTGAATGACAATCGGCTGAAGGAGACTTTTGGTACACAGGGCCTTTTAGTGTGCCGTTCGGCGCGAAAATGTTGAAAACGAAACTAAGCCACCAGTAGGTGACGCTAGCATCGACAGCGAGGTAACTGATTAGCAGAGCGAATGTTAAACAATCATTTACTCGCCTTAGTTTTCGCACTTTTTTCAGTCCTAAAAAAAGGAGGTGCAAAAAATATGTGATTTTTTAAAAATATTCAATCATCTGTTCTAGAGAAGAATTTGGAGCAATAAATAGACGGCTGTCGTTTAGGTGAACACAAGCATGAAAAATATTTTTACTTTTTAAAGACAACGGTTTTTTAGTCCAATATAGTGGGAATGAGCTGTTGAAGATAATTGCATTATTATGCTCATATTACCTAAAAAAAGAAAGGCTATATGTCTATGTACTATATTTGAACATAAATAAATAAATAAAAATTAACAATAATTACTATCACATAAGTTTTTTACAGAGCACATTGCAATCTGATGTATATTTTTTAAAAAAATAAACACTTGCAATGCCATTTTTTAAATGAACTGCATGCTTAAAATTTTGTGTTAGATTTTCTTTTTTAAATATAGATTTAATTTTTTTTTAAAATTTACATTTATTTAAAAACACATTATAATGCACAAAGTTTTGGTCAAGTTTCAATTACATACAAAACCAAAATAGAAACAAATAATAAAAAAAAATCTTGAACCAAAGCAAAAAGCTTAGCTTTAAATTTATTTTGTTGTTATGACAAGCACAATTTCATTTTGATATTACATTTCTTCTTCTTTAACGTCAATATTGTTTCATATACAAAATCTAATTTTTGATTCCCATCTTTTAAATCTTTTTAGAGTTCCAGACAAATGTAGAATTTTATTAAAAAACTGAACCCCCTCCCCCCCGAATCCCCCCGCCCCCTCTGGTGGGTACCTTTGTCACATTATGATACACAAATTTTTGGTCAAGTTTCAATTGTATAGTAAACCAAACTAGAAACAAGTAATAAACCAAATCTTGAGCCAAAGCAAAAAGTTTAGCTTAAGATTTATTTTGTTGTTATGACAAGCACAATTTCATTTTAATATTACATTTCTTCTTCATTAACGTCAGTATTGTTTCATATGTAAAATTTAATTTTTGAGTCACATCTTTTAAAAATTTTTATAGTTCCAGACAAAGGCAGAATTTTATTCAAAAACTGACCCCCCCTCCGAATTCCCCCCGACCCCTCTCGTGGGTACCTTTGTCACATTATGATACAAATTTTTGGTCAAGTTTCAATTACATACTAAACAAAAATAGAAACAAATAATAAACAAAATCTTGGACCAAAGCAAAAAGCTTAGCTTTAAATTTATTTTGTTGTTATGACAAGAACAATTTCATTTTGATATTACATTTCTTCTTCATTAACGTCAGTATTGTTTCATATGTAAAATTTAATTTTTGAGTCACATCTTTTAAAACTTTTTATAGTTCCAGACAAAGGCAGAATTTTATTCAAAAACTGACCCCCCCTCCGAATTCCCCCCGACCCCTCTCGTGGGTACCTTTGTCACATTATGATACAAATTTTTGGTCAAGTTTCAATTACATACTAAACGAAAATAGAAACAAATAATAAACAAAATCTTGGACCAAAGCAAAAAGCTTAGCTTTAAATTTATTTTGTTGTTATGACAAGAACAATTTCATTTTGATATTACATTTCTTCTTCATTAACGTCAATATTGTTGCATATGTAAAATTTAAATTTTGAGTCAGATCTTTTAAAACTTTTTATAGTTCCAGACAAAGGCAGAATTTTATTCAAAAACTGAACCCCGCAACCCCCGAATCCCTTCCGCCCCCTCTGGTGGGTACCTTTGTCACATTATGATCCAAAAATTGTGGTCAAGTTTCAATTACATACTGAACCAAAATAGAAACAAATCATTAACAAAATCTTGAACCAAAGCAAAAAGCTTAGCTTTAAATTTATTTTGTTGTTACGACAAATACAATTTCATTTGAATGTTACATTTCTTCTTCATTAATGTAAATATTTTTTCATTGTTTTCTTTGAGGTGGTCAGAATTAAACCGATTTATCACGCATAAATTTACAACGACCAAAAATGGGCATATGTTCCTCTTCGTTTATTTATTTTATAGAATAAAAAAATGAAAGTTGTTCGTATACTATATCAAAGTACGAATGAGGGAGATATTTATTTCATTTCCTGCTTCCTTACGGGAAAAATTAATCCGAAAGTAGTTAACAGCAATCGATTCATGTTAGTGCTTCAGTGTCACTTGTAACTTTCTAAATGACAATCGGCTAATCGAAAGACTTTTGGTACACAGGGCCTTTATGTTGGACCAATGCTAGAAGCTCGAACATAACATTACAATATAATGAAGGAATTAATTTTATATATACTAATAACATATTACAAGAGAGATAAGCAAAAAGATCACATATACGGAAACACGAATCTAAACAAACATGGAACAACAATGATGTTGCCAAAGCATATAACATGAAAACGATGCAGTTTATGAACGAACAGTTAAAATCACGAAGCACAACTCTGTGGCTAAAATAAATTCAACACTCCTCCTCGTTTTCATAAACTTTGCAATTCTTTCTGAGTACCGCATGTCTGTTAGGTGACAAAGGTTTGGTTAGCAAATCAGCAATCATCAGATCAGTAGGACAGTATTCACATTCAATGAGATGTTTATCCACACAGTCCTTAACAAAATGGTATTTTGTGTCTATGTGTTTGGTACGATTAGAGTACTTCCCACTCTTAATCAAACATAAGCAACTCTGATTGTCCTCGTAGATTGTTGTCGCACTGTTAACATCTTGATACATGTCTTTCAATAAACGGCGCAACCACAGAGCTTCTTGACATGCTTCAGACAAGGCTACATACTCAGCTTCTGTAGAAGACAATGAAACACATGTTTGCTTCCTACAACACCAGCTGATGACACCCCCATTTAAGAAGAATACATATCCACTATTGGACTTTCTCGTTTTACGATCTTCAGCCCAATTTGCATCAGCGTACCCATATAGTGCAGAATTTTTCTGAATCCTTACATTACTAAGCTTAAGTTTCATATTGGCAGTAGATCTCAAATATTTCACAATTCGTTTTAATTGTGTCCAGTCTTCTTGGTTTGGAGAAGAAACCTTTTGTGCAAGAATACTTACACTTGCTGAAATATCAGGCCTGGTATTAACTGATACATATAACAAGGATCCAACCAGTTTTCGGTATTTAGTGTTGTCTTTCAACAGGTCTGTATATTCTGACTTCCCATAATTTTGATCCATTGGTGTTGTCACTGGTTTGGCATCTGAGAGTCCTACATCAAGCGCAATTTTCTTGATATAATTTGATTGGCATAGCTCAAAGTTCCCATCTGGATCCTTTTTAACTTCAATTCCAAGATACTGTTGAATAGGACCAAGATTTTTGATTTCAAATTTCTTAGATAAAATATTTTCAACTGCACATATTTCATCCTCTGATTTTCCAGCAACTAAGATATCGTCTACATATATCAAAATATAACACCAACTGTCACATGATCTTCGGGAATAAAGACAAGGATCTGTTTCACTTTGTTTGAAATTTGCACTGACAATAACATTATGCACTGCATCATTCCAGACTCTAGCTGCTTGTTTTAGGCCATAGATACTCTTCTTTAATAAGCACACCTGTGATGTATCACCTTTAATAAAACCCGGAGGTTGTTTCATGTAAATTGTTTCAGTTAGTTTACCATTCAAAAATGCTGTTTTTACATCTAGGTGATGAACTACTAGTTTTTCTTTTGCTGCAACTGATAATAAGGTGCGTAGAGTTGTTTGACGCACAACTGGAGCAAAGATCTCATCATAGTCTTCCCCGTACCGCTGGGAAAATCCTTGGGCAACAAGCCGTGCTTTGAACTGCTGGATGCCTCCGCTTGTGTTCCGTTTAACTTTAAACACCCACTTACTCCCAACTGCCTTTCGATCTTCCGGAAGTGTACACAGTTCCCAGGTTTCGTTTTTCTCTAATGATGTTATCTCCTCCTGCATTGCCTGAAGCCAGTTTTCTTTAAATTCACTAGAAATTGCTTCATTATAGGTTTTGGGTTCATAGATGTCTTTTGCAGTATGCATTTCCTCTATTAATCTTTTCGGAGCAATGCCTTTAGTTGATCTATGAGAAACACGAATCTGAGGTTCATCAACTGATTCACTTATCTCCTCCTGAACCTCGATTCCTGGAGTTGAAATTATGACACTTGAATCCACATCTTCATCATTTTTGAAATTTTCATACTTTTCACATGCATCTACACTGAATCTGACATCTCGACTGATAACCACTTTCTTTGAAAATGAATTGTAGCAACGATAAGCTTTTGATTCTTCATCATACCCAAGAAATATCATTTCTATTCCTGTATTATCTAGCTTTCGACGATTTTGGGCTGGTACATGAACAAAACATTTGGAGCCAAAAATTTGAAAGTTCTTCACTTTAGGTTTTTCCTTATTCCACAATTCATATGGAGTTAACTTCTTTGCTCGAGTAAGAACTCTATTTTGAATGAAATTAGCAGTCACCACAGCTTCACCCCAAAATTGATTTGGTAAGCCTGCATCAATAAGCATGCAACGTGCCATTTCCACCAATGTTCTGTTCTTCCTTTCTGCTACACCATTTTGTTGAGGAGAAAAAGCAGCGGTTAACTGAGTTTGAATTCCTTTATCAGCTAAATACTTTCTTAAGTGTGTACTTAGATACTCACCTCCACGATCAGATCGAATAATTTTGATCTTTCTTCCAAATTTGTTTCTCACAAGTGCTATATAACGTTTTAAAGTATCAGGAACTTCAGATTTATTTGCCAATAAATATACGTGAGTATACCTAGAGAAATCGTCAATAAAAGTCACTACATACCGTTTACCACTGGGTGTCATTGTTTGCATTGGTCCACAAACATCTGTGTGAATCAAGTCCAAAGGACCAGTTGACTTGCTAGTGGATTCTTTAGGAAATGGTAAGCGTGTGAGTTTTCCTTTCATGCATGTATCACAGGACATTCTGATACCACAGTCAACTATATTCAAGTCAGCTAAAAGTCCTTCAGTATGCATTTTCTTTATTGCTTCTGGATCACGATGCCCCATTTTTCGGTGCAACGCATGTATGCAATCCTCCTTATGTTCAATCACTGTGTTAACTTTATGTGGTTGACATAATTTGAATAAGTTCCCAACAGTGCTAATAAATCCTATTTGTTTTCCGTTCTTGAGAATTTCACAACAATCTTTATCAAAAGTCACTGAAATATTGCTCAAAGTTAGCTGTCGAACAGAAACTAAATTTCCAATAACCTTTGGAGCATAAAGCACATCAGAAACAACAACTTCTGTAATTGAACCTTCTCGATCCTTAAATAGCAATTTTCCACTACCAATGCCAACAACATCAACTAATTCACCATTTGCAACTTCAATTTTATCAACATATGAACTATCTAAAGATGTGAAAAACTTTTTATCATTAGTTACATGCCGAGTAGCCCCAGAGTCCAAAATCCAACTTTCAGATCGAATTCCAACAGTAAACAAACTATCTTTATGTTCAACTGTATTAACTTTATTTGGATGACTTTCTTTCCATTTTAAATACTTTTTGCATTCACTTTTCGCATGCCCATACTTTTTGCAAAAATAACATTTCATGGAAGTTTTCCGAGCATCTTTGCTTAGGTTTACCTTCAACATTCTTTCAGAGGAACTAGGAGTTTCTACTGCATGTTGCCTACGTTCATATTCCGCAATAACCTTCTGCTGAACAATGGCAAAACTCAGTTCACTTTCAGAACGTGTTTCTAATGCAGTAATTAAAGGATCATAACTTCT
Source organism: Octonoba sinensis (assembly GCA_038502835.1). Taxonomy (NCBI): domain Eukaryota; kingdom Metazoa; phylum Arthropoda; class Arachnida; order Araneae; family Uloboridae; genus Octonoba; species Octonoba sinensis. The sequence continues at coordinate 73,811,215 of CM076604.1, forward strand.
AGGCAAACTACTTAAAAGCATCGCCACACTCCAATTGTCAGATAAAGACTTCTCGCCAATGTCTCTAAGCTTTAAAAACAACTCTTGCATGTGAGTAACATGTTGGCGAATATTACCGCCTTCTTCAAGTTTCAAAGAACAAATCACTCTCATGAGGTGAACTTTATTTGTTAATGTATTTCTCTCATGATATTCCTTAAGAGTGTTCCACATGTCCTTGGCTGTCGTCTTACCCCGGATATGAATAAGTTGATCATCCTCGACTGTAAGACCAATATAAGCTTGTGCTTTATTATCAGCAGCTTCCCAATCAGTTATTAATTTTGTGCTCGATTCACCACTTGAAATTGGTCTTTCATCTTCAATAACTCTCTTGAATATATTTTCCTTCATTAAAAGTAACTGAACTTTATATTTCCAGTTTGAATAATTTTGATTATTCAATTTGACGATATCACTTCGGAATTCCGCCATATCGTTACTTCCACTTTATGTAACGCTAATACAACCGGAAAACAAAACTACTTAAAGATTATAATGTTTTAAATATAATGCGTATCCTGGGCCCATAACCTGTTGGACCAATGCTAGAAGCTCGAACATAACATTACAATATAATGAAGGAATTAATTTTATATATACTAATAACATATTACAAGAGAGATAAGCAAAAAGATCACATATACGGAAACACGAATCTAAACAAACATGGAACAACAATGATGTTGCCAAAGCATATAACATGAAAACGATGCAGTTTATGAACGAACAGTTAAAATCACGAAGCACAACTCTGTGGCTAAAATAAATTCAACACTTTAATCGCAGCGGCTGGCCCCAAAGCCGTCTTTCGGCGGGCTCGAACTTACCTCGCTGTCGGATAGAGCGCCATCTAGTGCAGGCTTACTTTCGGGTACAGAAAAAGCACTAGAGGACAATGGCGAACGGCACACTATCTATTCTAGCCACTGTATTTAAACGCAGCAGCTGACCCCAAAAAAGCCGTCTTCCGGCTTGCTCGAACTTACCTCGCTGTCGGATAGAGCGCCATCTAGTGGAGGCTTACTTTCGGGAACAGAAAAAGCGCTGGAGGACAATGGCGAACGGCACACTATCTATTCTAGCCACTGTAGTGAAATGTAGAAAACTTTAGTTCAATTGCTGCTGAAATGAGCATCTGAATTATTTTTGTCTGTTTATTACCCATGAATACTTTTACAGACATTACTTCGTAGTTGTGCTTTCTTTAACCAAATTTAATTGGCTCTTAAACTTATTTTATATTTTGGGGCTAGAGATGGCTAAAAAAAAGAAAGAAAGGTGTCAATGCATGTTCATCTTTTTTAAAAAAAGGTATTTATATAGTTACTTTATCTTGCTGATTTAGGTTATTTTCTAGCTTTTTCTGAATACTTGTAACAGCTTCGGCTAATTTAGTTATCTTCTTCAAATTATTTAAAGCAGTTAAGCTAGGGATTCTGGTGAAACGATGTTTGCACAACTTTTCTGCACACGCAACTCTGAAAATTTGCGTATTTCCACCCCTCTTTGGTCAAATGGGATTCTGGTGAAACGTTTGCACGCGCAGATAAATATGAGGTTGAGCTCGGCGCGACTAAGCGATTTTACCAAAAGAGATTCGGAAAACATCGGGAAATGACAATCGTAACCAATCAGAAGAAAGGATTTGTTTCTGTTTCGTCTGCTAGATTCATCGAAAAATAAAGCAATGTTTTCCGTTTGTTTTCGTGTATGTTGCTGTATTTCTTTTTGGATTTTATCATATAGAATGGAAAAAAACAAAACATTACTTGGTTAGAAATATCTTTTTATTTTTCAATGAATTTATACTGATAAAAGGGATGGAATTCACAATTTGATTCTGCACACAAATCGTAAAATTAGCTCAAAAACATAATTTTTCTAGTTATGATATATGTATCCCGTAAGCTATAAACGATTGACTTTGTGAATATGTAGAATTATAAACGAAAATGTTCTTTTCTTGTAACATTTAAATGACAATTTGATTGAAGTCATACAGGTGTGATGAAAAGTATTTATACTTTTCATGCATTTTTTTTTTCTTACGATTAAAGAAATGCAATTAACTTAATGTTTGGACACACACAGCAAGATGAAAATAAGTTAGTCAGAGTAGTAAAATCAAACCAGAAATATCAGCTATAAATACAATTGTTATATAATGGAAACATTACCTTTTTTTTATAATGTGGTTATGGAATTCTTCCAAGAAACATTAAACTATACTTGAAATAACTTCTAATTACTAGAAGATCCACACTGAAAAATTTTATACTTAATGCATTACTACTGACAAAGTTTGAATATAAATGACTAAGTAAAGAATGCAAAAAACTTGCACTGATGACAAGATCTAAATCCAAATAGAATGTTTTATCCATTAAAGTTTTCAATTTTATTTGTGTATAGTACCCTGTGGAACCTGTTTACTTTCCCGCAAACTTTTCAAATTCATTTTATTCCTGCACTCTACATTTCAATATTCAAAATTTCTTACACCAAAAAATATTTATAATAATTTCTTCCTGTTCCTTTTTCTGCATTACATACAAAACCATCAACAAAACACTTGCTTATAAATTTAGTCATTCATTCTCAGTTTGTGCATCTTATTATGCCTATAGCATGTCCCAATTCTAAAAGTTCACAGTAACACAGTTGTCTACATCATAGGCGTAACTAGGGTTGGTGAAAGGGGGGGGGGTCACCCTAAAAATGTACAGACTAAACACCAATAAGAAGTGTAAAAGAGTTGAAAATTTACTAGTCATAAACACTTGTCTCTAAAGATATACTCCGTGTTTATTTCAGGCATCTCCCGGGGGGGGGGGGGAGCTATCCCCTCGGAGCAAGTCAAAACTCCTCCCCCCCCCCCCGGCAAAAAAACTCAGATCGCAAGCTTTAAAAAAAGAAAGAAAAGAGAAATTACGCTTTTAAGACACTTTACTTTCAGAAACACTTTCAGGGAAAGGACATTGAACACTATCACGAGTGGCACCAAAAGTAACTTAAAAGGTATAAGACTTTTATTTTGAAAAAAATTGCGGGGGGAGAGTAACCAAACTCGTTTCTGTTTCCTCTAAGATCACCAAAGTATCCCGAAATTGCATTGCTAGGAAGATTTCAACAAGTTTCCTGGGGAGAGCCCTCGAACCCTTGCCTCCAGGGTTATAGCCTAAGCATTATAGATGATGTAAGACCAGTTACAGAAATTTAAGTTGCAGAAGCCCCAAATACCCACTCCTCTAATTTCACCAAAGATCTAAACATACATCTACTATATAGACATCAAAAAAGTATCATATACGTAAAAAAATTCATATTAACATCATTTCTAGTCATATATATCTATATATATGTATATATAAAGGGTATGGTTTTGAAACATACACTGCCCTTCCTAATTCTTAACATGCTCCCCCTGCTCCGGAGCCAAGGCAGTATCCATAATTTTTTTTTCGGGGGGGGGGGGGGCAGTCTTCGACACACTTATGTTAAGCAAAGTTTCAGGGAGGAATATATGATACATTGCAAAAGATTTCTGGGAGGGGGGGGAAGTGGGTCCCCCTTCCCCTCTGGATACGGCCTTGATTCACAAAAACATTAAACATTCATTCTAGATCTTAATTCAAACGCAATAGAAAATTCAATGTTCAGCGCTAAGCAATCTTCTATGTCCAGGCATTCATTATATTAAAACTGGGAAATAGTGGAATTTTAGAAAAAATCCAAATTCCCCCTACAAAAATGCTCATCCATACAATGAATTTCTAAAAATTTTGTTAAATTTGTAACAAAACATACCTCAGAAGTGGAAGAATCTGAATCAAATTTTCTTTTCTTTTTGGATGACGAACGTGTCCATCGCTGGAGTGCAAACATTATTATGTAACGAAAATAATTAAAAATTTAGCTAAAATATAAATAATACTTGATTGTAAATTAAAATGCAGCATTAAACCGTAGCAGTGAGATTGGAAGCGTTGAACGGATGATTTCCAGAGTCTTAATGCAATCAGTGATGGACCATAATAAGAAGAAAAAAAACATTTAAAATATAAGAGATGAGAGAACATCTGTAAATGAGAATGCAATGCAAATACAGTTCATCAGTTTTCTAATCGGCTCATCTACAAAAAAGATTTTTCCAAAATGGGTTTTTGGACAGGAAGTCATAAATAAATACAAACTGCTCTTTAAGTTTCTTGATGAGCATCCCTTCCTAGCTTGAGGGGTTAACCCATTAGGAGAATTGTTGGCTAGGGGTCCTTCATTTTCAGACCCTAGGGCCTTCAACACCGATTTATCAGAAAACAAAACTCCATCACAGTAGAGAATATTTTCTACGAAACTTATTACTTGTGCGATTGTATTCCCAAATTGCTGCCTTTGGGTAAAAAAGACATCAAGAAGGAAAGAAAACCCTCTGAAGTGATTGACAGGATCTCTGAATGTCTGTGTGTGAAGGTGATTGAAGCCGCCTTTCGCTGTAACCCCCCCCCCCCCCCCCCAAGGTGATAAGGGAGCTGATTATAACCAGATGAAACGTCCTCTTTATTATGAGCTGCATACTTTGGTCATGATCACAACCCTTCAGAAAAAGAGGAAATAAAATTATATGCATATGTGTTTAATTTTCTTAGGGAAAAAAAAAGAATGGGCTTTGCAAGGCCGTAGCCAGAATTTTTTTTGTGTTCCTAAATGTGCCTAAATAAGTAAATATCCAATGGGGGGGGGGGGTTTGAACCCCCCCCCCCTGGTTACGCCTATGGTCTACATTTAATTTGCATGTAGATAAGACAACCAGAAGTTAATTAATATATAACTATTTCTCCTTCAATGAAGTGAATAGTTTTTCAACAATATTATAATACAAATTACAAAACTGAAGTTTCAGTTTGATGTTTGTTCATCTAGAAGATCACTTCTTCGCCATTAACAGGAAGGTTTCCTTGTAACCTCTAAACGCACGTCAACAATCTTTAAAAAAATTTGTGCGCAATATACATTGTAGTCCGCTTTCTACTATTAAACAATATCTACCCCCCCCCCCCTCTTTTATTCAAATCAATCATTAAACAAGAACTCTCTTATTTGAAAGAAAAATTTATTTTCACATTAGCTTAATAACATTCCATTTCAATTTCCGACAACATATAATTTAGTTTGTATTGCTTTTTAGTTTAGGGACAAATGTAATTTAAGACGATGTCTGTTAATAAATTATTGTTAATTTTCCAGCATTTACTAAATTTATAATTATTAGTCATGCAGGGTAACTTTGAAAGATGGGGGTTAACTCTGAACAGCATCATATTTTTTAGTATATTTGACTTAATTTAAGAATTAAGAGTAGAAAACTGATTTCGTAATCTATCCAGCTGTGCCTAGCACTAGAACTTCTAGTTCCTTTTTTCAAGTCAAATATACTAAAAAATATAACACAGTTAAAAGTTACCCAAAAAATGATTGTAATGGAAACAAACAAAGGAGTTTAAAATAATTCAATTCAATCCCTTTACTTAGATCTATTAACTATAAATAAGGTGTAAAAGCAAATCAGTTGGATGTTTGTCATCTTGAAGCTCATTCTTTTGCATTGAAAAAGAGCTTGTAACCTCGAAACACGTGTCATAAATACTTTGTATAATGTGCACTGTTAAATAAGCTTGGGGGCCCAAGGTCGCAGCCTAGTTAGCCTTTGGGGTAATCAGGCACTGTTTACAAGAGGAAATTTAGTTCATGATTTTCATTTATGCAATTCACAATATGGTGCATTTAACAAGATTTACCTCTTGATAAAATTTTCCACCAGTATTGCACATATTAATAGCTACCAGCAAGATCATCCTTAAGACGGAATAAAATTCAGCCAATAAAAATGACCCAGCTAGTTTAAAAAGTCAAATTTAAAACAAATAAAACATTTTTAGTTCAAATATTTCAAACAATTTTGACAAGAATAAAACTCTTAATATTACAACATATACAGCAACTATATTTTCTTAAAACAGATAATCCTAAATATGATGGACTTTTATACACCTATGAGATAGCATATAATATCATATGAAAGCTATAACTCATTTAATGTAAAATTGCTAAATAAGTAATCTATAAGAACATCAAATCTTCTCTAGAGCCACAATAATATTGCAAACCTGTAAATACCCTCAATGGCAATTATTAAGCAAAGTTTTACAATCTCGAAAAACACTGATTATTGCACTTTAATTAATTACAAAAAGTTTCAATACAGCTTTTTTTGTCACAGCCATTTTATACATGCATCACACATTTAATGGAATAAACATCTAATACTAATACTACACATATAGCACTTTTTGTAATATCACGTGTATGTGTTTATATAATTCCTAAAATGAAGGACAACATGACATAATTAAAAATGCTGCCTTGTTTTCTTTAACACATGTAGATAGTAATTAACACTTATACTATTTATTAAGATACTTAAAATACTAATTATCTTTAACATTATAAAGGGAAAAAGCATGAATAAGACAATTTGATGTTTTAAAATAATAAAAAGAACTTACAACTACCATAAATTTCTTTAAAGAGAAAGTGTTATTACTACAACCCATAATATTGATCACATTCAGTCAACTTTAATATCTATCAGCTTTACTGATCTGAAGCTTTTAATCGAATTATAGCAATTATTCAAACTCTGACTTCTATCCAAGCTTGGATAGGTAAACTAATGCAGCCCACTACATGATGAGGGCTTTATTAAGGGACTAAATACTTAGAGCTAACTAACTCACATAACAAAATTTATCTTGATAAAATATTAATTTAAATGCTGTGTCGAAATATGACGACAATACTGTTATGCAATATTATGCAGTAAGAATTCTGTTTCAGTAAGTTAGTAATAACAGAAAACTCGACAATAACATAAGAAACATGTTTAATACTTAAAGGATTAAAATAGGTTTCTTCGCTTATCTATGCAATCATGATATTCTAGAAAAACACGCTTCACGGAAAAAAATTAATGAGCATATAATCACAATATGTACAAACACAGTGCAAGAAAAAAAAATCAAAATAGCTGTACATATCACTTTTAGCTGTGCGTCAATAAACAAATATACTTTTTAATAAAATTTTACAAAACAAAATAAAATCTCGACAGATTTAGAACTAAAATTTAAAAAACAGTTATGATAACGTATTTGTGTTTTTTTTTTTTTGATAAAGAAAGTATAGCATTGGCACAAAGACATTACCATACTTAAGTATAGTAAGCATAATTGAGGCAATTCAAGCTATTAATTTTTAGTGGTGGGTATGATTGCAAAGTTGAAAGCTTACATGCCTGTAATAATATAACATATTGCCATACAAAATACGCTATAGACTGATAGATAACTAGAGAATTGAATATTTTATTTCCATTCTTATTTTGCCACAAGCATTCGTTTCGGAATATTTATTAATTTACAAGCATAACAACTCTACATTCTAAAAAAATTACACGAACACTCTCTATAACAAGTGAAGAATATTAGATAACAAATTTTTGAATACAAATTTCAAAAGAATTTCATTCATAAGAAATAAACTTTGGAATTCTTTAAAAAATACTTTCGCCCTAGCGCGATAAACAGAACACAGAAAATACACACAAAACCATATACTAACTATAAATTTTAACTCACGAATGGACGTGCTATCTGTTCTGTTCTAAATAAAATACAATTTGATTCATTCACTTGGCAGGGTATTCCTCAAATCTCCAGATTTTTATACGTAAACAGAACAAACGAAAAAGCACTACTGCAGGCAGCCATGACACTTGCAGATCCTGCGTGAGGTAAAAATGTGCCGCAAATCGAGGGGGAAAAATTGGCGAAAATGCATGCACATCGTTACGCCAGAATCGGAATCTCGACAAATCGGAGGTTTGCAGGCGCATTTGCGTAAACATCGTTACACCAGAATCCGGCCCTAAGATTGCTTTTAATTGAGTAGGCAGATCCTTAACATCTTGTTCCATTGCTCCATTGAAAATATTTTAATATTTCTTTCTCTATTAAATTTCTATTTCCTTCTTTAAATACCTGCATAAAAATTAGCCAATGGCTTATGTAACTTTTTATGGAACGATATATTAACTTTCATTGTGCCTCTGAAAATAAGATGAATGCCATTTCGTTACTATCAGGACAACATAATTAATGAAATTATTTTTTCTTGTTTTGAATTGAGAAGATGTTTATTGTCCCCATACCTCACAACTCATAATGCTACAAAAATTAAGTTATAAATTCTTCAACATTTTGTTTGATTTGATTTTTGTTAGAACTATTGAGCAGTACCGAATCTTGGAGTTTTCCGACTTCCGCGGGGGGGGGCAAAACTTAAAAATCCCGCCCTCCTTTCCACCCAATTATTGTTGACATTTCATGTAACTTTTAGGCGCTGGCCTTTATTTATTTTTGGGGATTTTTCATTTTGGGCTACTGATAAACAGATGAAACTTTCGTTAACATTCCCACAGCATGGCTCTTTATTCAGCTGAACTTTGAGGGGGGGGGGGCAAGGTCGAACCATATAAAGGGCCCCCTTAGCAAGAGATATGAGATTCTAACAGTTACAGGGGCTCCGGGGGATTCTCCTCCGGGACAATTTTGAAAATTATATGCAAACTTGTGTATTTTGAGGCCTTGGGGGGGGGGGGGGGGGGCATCTGGGACTTCAAAAAGTTTAGAGGGAAAAAGCAAACAAAAACTTTTTAAATTTAAACGCTTTTACTCATAAAAATGCAGAAAAAATGGCATTTATTTTTAAAATTCAGGGCTGGATCACCCGCCCCCTTACTAACGCCCATATCGAAGAGCCACGTGTGTCTTCTCAAACAAAATTTTACAAGCTCTTCCGGAAGTGTACACAGTTCCCAGGTTTCGTTTTTCTCTAATGATGTTATCTCCTCCTGCATTGCCTGAAGCCAGTTTTTTTTAAATTCACTAGAAATTGCTTCATTATAGGTTTTGGGTTCATAGATGTCTTTTGCAGTATGCATTTCCTCTATTAATCTTTTCGGAGCAATGCCTTTAGTTGATCTATGAGAAACACGAATCTGAGGTTCATCAACTGATTCACTTATCTCCTCCTGAACCTCGATTCCTGGAGTTGAAATTATGACACTTGAATCCACATCTTCATCATTTTTGAAATTTTCATACTTTTCACATGCATCTACACTGAATCTGACATCTCGACTGATAACCACTTTCTTTGAAAATGAATTGTAGCAACGATAAGCTTTTGATTCTTCATCATACCCAAGAAATATCATTTCTATTCCTGTATTATCTAGCTTTCGACGATTTTGGGCTGGTACATGAACAAAACATTTGGAGCCAAAAATTTGAAAGTTCTTCACTTTAGGTTTTTCCTTATTCCACAATTCATATGGAGTTAACTTCTTTGCTCGAGTAAGAACTCTATTTTGAATGAAATTAGCAGTCACCACAGCTTCACCCCAAAATTGATTTGGTAAGCCTGCATCAATAAGCATGCAACGTGCCATTTCCACCAATGTTCTGTTCTTCCTTTCTGCTACACCATTTTGTTGAGGAGAAAAAGCAGCGGTTAACTGAGTTTGAATTCCTTTATCAGCTAAATACTTTCTTAAGTGTGTACTTAGATACTCACCTCCACGATCAGATCGAATAATTTTGATCTTTCTTCCAAATTTGTTTCTCACAAGTGCTATATAACGTTTTAAAGTATCAGGAACTTCAGATTTATTTGCCAATAAATATACGTGAGTATACCTAGAGAAATCGTCAATAAAAGTCACTACATACCGTTTACCACTGGGTGTCATTGTTTGCATTGGTCCACAAACATCTGTGTGAATCAAGTCCAAAGGACCAGTTGACTTGCTAGTGGATTCTTTAGGAAATGGTAAGCGTGTGAGTTTTCCTTTCATGCATGTATCACAGGACATTCTGATACCACAGTCAACTATATTCAAGTCAGCTAAAAGTCCTTCAGTATGCATTTTCTTTATTGCTTCTGGATCACGATGCCCCATTTTTCGGTGCAACGCATGTATGCAATCCTCCTTATGTTCAATCACTGTGTTAACTTTATGTGGTTGACATAATTTGAATAAGTTCCCAACAGTGCTAATAAATCCTATTTGTTTTCCGTTCTTGAGAATTTCACAACAATCTTTATCAAAAGTCACTGAAATATTGCTCAAAGTTAGCTGTCGAACAGAAACTAAATTTCCAATAACCTTTGGAGCATAAAGCACATCAGAAACAACAACTTCTGTAATTGAACCTTCTCGATCCTTAAATAGCAATTTTCCACTACCAATGCCAACAACATCAACTAATTCACCATTTGCAACTTCAATTTTATCAACATATGAACTATCTAAAGATGTGAAAAACTTTTTATCATTAGTTACATGCCGAGTAGCCCCAGAGTCCAAAATCCAACTTTCAGATCGAATTCCAACAGTAAACAAACTATCTTTATGTTCAACTGTATTAACTTTATTTGGATGACTTTCTTTCCATTTTAAATACTTTTTGCATTCACTTTTCGCATGCCCATACTTTTTGCAAAAATAACATTTCATGGAAGTTTTCCGAGCATCTTTGCTTAGGTTTACCTTCAACATTCTTTCAGAGGAACTAGGAGTTTCTACTGCATGTTGCCTACGTTCATATTCCGCAATAACCTTCTGCTGAACAATGGCAAAACTCAGTTCACTTTCAGAACGTGTTTCTAATGCAGTAATTAAAGGATCATAACTTCTAGGCAAACTACTTAAAAGCATCGCCACACTCCAATTGTCAGATAAAGACTTCTCGCCAATGTCTCTAAGCTTTAAAAACAACTCTTGCATGTGAGTAACATGTTGGCGAATATTACCGCCTTCTTCAAGTTTCAAAGAACAAATCACTCTCATGAGGTGAACTTTATTTGTTAATGTATTTCTCTCATGATATTCCTTAAGAGTGTTCCACATGTCCTTGGCTGTCGTCTTACCCCGGATATGAATAAGTTGATCATCCTCGACTGTAAGACCAATATAAGCTTGTGCTTTATTATCAGCAGCTTCCCAATCAGTTATTAATTTTGTGCTCGATTCACCACTTGAAATTGGTCTTTCATCTTCAATAACTCTCTTGAATATATTTTCCTTCATTAAAAGTAACTGAACTTTATATTTCCAGTTTGAATAATTTTGATTATTCAATTTGACGATATCACTTCGGAATTCCGCCATATCGTTACTTCCACTTTATGTAACGCTAATACAACCGGAAAACAAAACTACTTAAAGATTATAATGTTTTAAATATAATGCGTATCCTGGGCCCATAACCTGTTGGACCAATGCTAGAAGCTCGAACATAACATTACAATATAATGAAGGAATTAATTTTATATATACTAATAACATATTACAAGAGAGATAAGCAAAAAGATCACATATACGGAAACACGAATCTAAACAAACATGGAACAACAATGATGTTGCCAAAGCATATAACATGAAAACGATGCAGTTTATGAACGAACAGTTAAAATCACGAAGCACAACTCTGTGGCTAAAATAAATTCAACACTTTAATCGCAGCGGCTGGCCCCAAAGCCGTCTTTCGGCGGGCTCGAACTTACCTCGCTGTCGGATAGAGCGCCATCTAGTGCAGGCTTACTTTCGGGTACAGAAAAAGCACTAGAGGACAATGGCGAACGGCACACTATCTATTCTAGCCACTGTATTTAAACGCAGCAGCTGACCCCAAAAAAGCCGTCTTCCGGCTTGCTCGAACTTACCTCGCTGTCGGATAGAGCGCCATCTAGTGGAGGCTTACTTTCGGGAACAGAAAAAGCGCTGGAGGACAATGGCGAACGGCACACTATCTATTCTAGCCACTGTAGTGAAATGTAGAAAACTTTAGTTCAATTGCTGCTGAAATGAGCATCTGAATTATTTTTGTCTGTTTATTACCCATGAATACTTTTACAGACATTACTTCGTAGTTGTGCTTTCTTTAACCAAATTTAATTGGCTCTTAAACTTATTTTATATTTTGGGGCTAGAGATGGCTAAAAAAAAGAAAGAAAGGTGTCAATGCATGTTCATCTTTTTTAAAAAAAGGTATTTATATAGTTACTTTATCTTGCTGATTTAGGTTATTTTCTAGCTTTTTCTGAATACTTGTAACAGCTTCGGCTAATTTAGTTATCTTCTTCAAATTATTTAAAGCAGTTAAGCTAGGGATTCTGGTGAAACGATGTTTGCACAACTTTTCTGCATACGCAACTCTGAAAATTTGCGTATTTCCACCCCTCTTTGGTCAAATGGGATTCTGGTGAAACGTTTGCACGCGCAGATAAATATGAGGTTGAGCTCGGCGCGACTAAGCGATTTTACCAAAAGAGATTCGGAAAACATCGGGAAATGACAATCGTAACCAATCAGAAGAAAGGATTTGTTTCTGTTTCGTCTGCTAGATTCATCGAAAAATAAAGCAATGTTTTCCGTTTGTTTTCGTGTATGTTGCTGTATTTCTTTTTGGATTTTATCATATAGAATGGAAAAAAACAAAACATTACTTGGTTAGAAATATCTTTTTATTTTTCAATGAATTTATACTGATAAAAGGGATGGAATTCACAATTTGATTCTGCACACAAATCGTAAAATTAGCTCAAAAACATAATTTTTCTAGTTATGATATATGTGTCCCGTAAGCTATAAACGATTGACTTTGTGAATATGTAGAATTATAAACGAAAATGTTCTTTTCTTGTAACATTTAAATGACAATTTGATTGAAGTCATACAGGTGTGATGAAAAGTATTTATACTTTTCATGCATTTTTTTTTTTCTTACGATTAAAGAAATGCAATTAACTTAATGTTTGGACACACACACAGCAAGATGAAAATAAGTTAGTCAGAGTAGTAAAATCAAACCAGAAATATCAGCTATAAATACAATTGTTATATAATGGAAACATTACCTTTTTTTTATAATGTGGTTATGGAATTCTTCCAAGAAACATTAAACTATACTTGAAATAACTTCTAATTACTAGAAGATCCACACTGAAAAATTTTATACTTAATGCATTACTACTGACAAAGTTTGAATATAAATGACTAAGTAAAGAATGCAAAAAACTTGCACTGATGACAAGATCTAAATCCAAATAGAATGTTTTATATATTAAAGTTTTCAATTTTATTTGTGTATAGTACCCTGTGGAACCTGTTTACTTTCCCGCAAACTTTTCAAATTCATTTTATTCCTGCACTCTACATTTCAATATTCAAAATTTCTTACAACAAAAAATATTTATAATAATTTCTTCCTGTTCCTTTTTCTGCATTACATACAAAACCATCAACAAAACACTTGCTTATAAATTTAGTCATTCATTCTCAGTTTGTGCATCTTATTATGCCTATAGCATGTCCCAATTCTAAAAGTCCACAGTAACACAGTTGTCTACATCATAGGCGTAACTAGGGTTGGTGAAAGGGGGGGTGTCACCCTAAAAATGTACAGACTAAACACCAATAAGAAGTGTAAAAGAGTTGAAAATTTACTAGTCATAAACACTTGTCTCTAAAGATATACTCCGTGTTAATTTCAGGCATCTCCCGGGGGGGGGGGGGGGGAGCTATCCCCTCGGAGCAAGTGAAAACTCCTCCCCCCCCCCCCCGGCAAAAAAACTCAGATCGCAATCTTTAAAAAAAGAAAGAAAAGAGAAATTATGCTTTTAAGACACTTTACTTTCAGAAACACTTTCAGGGAAAGGACATTGAACACTATCACGAGTGGCACCAAAAGTAACTTAAAAGGTATAAGACTTTTATTTTGAAAAAAATTGCGGGGGGAGAGTAACCAAACTCGTTTTTGTTTCCTCTAAGATCCCCAAAGTATCCCGAAATTGCATTGCTAGGAAGATTTCAACAAGTTTCCTGGGGAGAGCCCTCGAACCCTTGCCTCCAGGGTTATAGCCTAAGCATTATAGATGATGTAAGACCAGTTACAGAAATTTAAGTTGCAGAAGCCCCAAATACCCACTCCTCTAATTTCACCAAAGATCTAAACATACATCTACTATATAGACATCAAAAAAGTATCATATACGTAAAAAAATTCATATTAACATCATTTCTAGTCATATATATCTATATATATGTATATATAAAGGGTATGGTTTTGAAACATACACTGCCCTTCCTAATTCTTAACATGCTCCCCCTGCTCCGGAGCCAAGGCAGTATCCATAATTTTTTTTTCGGGGGGAGGGGCATCTTCGACACACTTTTCTCCACCAGACCCCTACCTGTTAGCCGAGGCAGGATTGCTTAGTCTTCGACACACTTATGTTAAGCAAAGTTTCAGGGAGGAATATATGATACATTGCAAAAGATTTCTGGGAGGGAGGGGGGGGGGGGACCGTGGGTCCCCCTTCCCCTCTGGATACGGCCTTGATTCACAAAAACATTAAACATTCATTCTAGATCTTAATTCAAACGCAATAGAAAATTCAATGTTCAGCGCTAAGCAATCTTCTATGTCCAGGCATTCATTATATTAAAACTGGGAAATAGTGGAATTTTAGAAAAAATCCAAATTCCCCCTACAAAAATGCTTATCCATACAATGAATTTCTAAAAATTTTGTTAAATTTGTAACAAAACATACCTCAGAAGTGGAAGAATCTGAATCAAATTTGCTTTTCTTTTTGGATGACGAACGTGTCCATCGCTGGAGTGCAAACATTATTATGTAACGAAAATAATTAAAAATTTAGCTAAAATATAAATAATACTTGATTGTAAATTAAAATGCAGCATTAAACCGTAGCAGTGAGATTGGAAGCGTTGAACGGATGATTTCCAGAGTCTTAATGCAATCAGTGATGGACCATAATAAGAAAAGAAAAAACATTTAAAATATAAGAGATGAGAGAACATCTGTAAATGAGAATGCAATGCAAATACAGTTCATCAGTTTTCTAATCGGCTCATCTACAAAAAAGATTTTTCCAAAATGGGTTTTTGGACAGGAAGTCATAAATAAATACAAACTGCTCTTTAAGTTTCTTGATGAGCATCCCTTCCTAGCTTGAGGGGTTAACCCATTAGGAGAATTGTTGGCTAGGGGTCCTTCATTTTCAGACCCTAGGGCCTTCAACACCGATTTATCAGAAAACAAAACTCCATCACAGTAGAGAATATTTTCTACGAAATTTATTACTTGTGCGATTGTATTCCCAAATTGCTGCCTTTGGGTAAAAAAGACATCAAGAAGGAAAGAAAACCCTCTGAAGTGATTGACAGGATCTCTGAATGTCTGTGTGTGAAGGTGATTGTGTGTGAAGGTGCCGCCTTTCGCTGTAACCCCCCCCCCCCCCCAAGGTGATAAGGGAGCTGATTATAACCAGATGAAACGTCCTCTTTATTATGAGCTGCATACTTTAGTCATGATCACAACCCTTCAGAAAAAGAGGAAATAAAATTATATGCATATGTGTTTAATTTTCTTAGGGAAAAAAAAAGAATGGGCTTTGCAAGGCTGTAGCCAGATTTTTTTTTGTGTTCCTAAATGTGCCTAAATAAGTAAATATCCAATAGGGGGGGGGGGGGGGTTGAACCCCCAAACCCCCCCCCCCCCCTGGTTACGCCTATGGTCTACATTTAATTTGCATGTAGATAAGACAACCAGAAGTTAATTAATATATAACTATTTCTCCTTCAATGAAGTGAATAGTTTTTCAACAGTATTATAATACAAATTACAAAACTGAAGTTTCAGTTTGATGTTTGTTCATCTAGAAGATCACTTCTTCGCCATTAACATTAAGGTTTCCTTGTAACCTCTAAACGCACGTCAACAATCTTTAAAAAAATTTGTGCGCAATATACATTGTAGTCCGCTTTCTACTATTAAACAATATCTACCCCCCCCCCCTCTTTTATTCAAATCAATCATTAAACAAGAACTCTCTTATTTGAAAGAAAAATTTATTTTCACATTAGCTTAATAACATTGACCTCGAAACACGTGTCATAAATACTTTGTATAATGTGCACTGTTAAATAAGCTTGGGGGCCCAAGGTCGCAGCCTAGTTAGCCTTTGGGGTAATCAGGCAGTTTACAAGAGGAAATTTAGTTCATGACTTTCATTAATGCAATTCACAATATGGTGCATTTAACAAGATTTACCTCTTGATAAAATTTTCCACCAGTATTGCACATATTAATAGCTACCAGCAAGATCATCCTTAAGACGGAATAAAATTCAGCCAATAAAAATGACCCAGCTAGTTTAAAAAGTCAAATTTAAAACAAATAAAACATTTTTAGTTCAAATATTTCAAACAATTTTGACAAGAATAAAACTCTTAATATTACAACATATACAGCAACTATATTTTCTTAAAACAGATAATCCTAAATATGATGGACTTTTATACACCTATGAGATAGCATATAATATCATATGAAAGCTATAACTCATTTAATGTAAAATTGCTAAATAAGTAATCTATAAGAACATCAAATCTTCTCTAGAGCCACAATAATATTGCAAACCTGTAAATACCCTCAATGGCAATTATTAAGCAAAGTTTTACAATCTCGAAAAACACTGATTATTGCACTTTAATTAATTACAAAAAGTTTCAATACAGCTTTTTTTGTCACAGCCATTTTATACATGCATCACACATTTAATGGAATAAACATCTAATACTAATACTACACATATAGCACTTTTTGTAATATCACGTGTATGTGTTTATATAATTCCTAAAATGAAGGACAACATGACATAATTAAAAATGCTGCCTTGTTTTCTTTAACACATGTAGATAGTAATTAACACTTATACTATTTATTAAGATACTTAAAATACTAATTATCTTTAACATTATAAAGGGAAAAAGTATGAATAAGACAATTTGATGTTTTAAAATAATAAAAAGAACTTACAACTACCATAAATTTCTTTAAAGAGAAAGTGTTATTACTACAACCCATAATATTGATCACATTCAGTCAACTTTAATATCTATCAGCTTTACTGATCTGAAGCTTTTAATCGAATTATAGCAATTATTCAAACTCTGACTTCTATCCAAGCTTGGATAGGAAAACTAATGCAGCCCACTACATGATGAGGGCTTTATTAAGGGACTAAATACTTAGAGCTAACTAACTCACATAACAAAATTTATCTTGATAAAATATTAATTTAAATGCTGTGTCGAAATATGACGACAATACTGTTATGCAATATTATGCAGTAAGAATTCTGTTTCAGTAAGTTAGTAATAACAGAAAACTCGACAATAACATAAGAAACATGTTTAATACTTAAAGGATTAAAATAGGTTTCTTCGCTTATCTATGCAATCATGATATTCTAGAAAAACACGCTTCACGGAAAAAAATTAATGAGCATATAATCACAATATGTACAAACACAGTGCAAGAAAAAAAAATCAAAATAGCTGTACATATCACTTTTAGCTGTGCGTCAATAAACAAATATACTTTTTAATAAAATTTTACAAAACAAAATAAAATCTCGACAGATTTAGAACTAAAATTTAAAAAACAGTTATGATAACGTATTTGTGTTTTTTTTTTTTGATAAAGAAAGTATAGCATTGGCACAAAGACATTACCATACTTAAGTATAGTAAGCATAATTGAGGCAATTCAAGCTATTAATTTTTAGTGGTGGGTATGATTGCAAAGTTGAAAGCTTACATGCCTGTAATAATATAACATATTGCCATACAAAATACGCTATAGACTGATAGATAACTAGAGAATTGAATATTTTATTTCCATTCTTATTTTGCCACAAGCATTCGTTTCGGAATATTTATTAATTTACAAGCATAACAACTCTACATTCTAAAAAAATTACACGAACACTCTCTATAACAAGTGAAGAATATTAGATAACAAATTTTTGAATACAAATTTCAAAAGAATTTCATTCATAAGAAATAAACTTTGGAATTCTTTAAAAAATACTTTCGCCCTAGCGCGATAAACAGAACACAGAAAATACACACAAAACCATATACTAACTATAAATTTTAACTCACGAATGGACGTGCTATCTGTTCTGTTCTAAATAAAATACAATTTGATTCATTCACTTGGCAGGGTATTCCTCAAATCTCCAGATTTTTATACGTAAACAGAACAAACGAAAAAGCACTACTGCAGGCAGCCATGACACTTGCAGATCCTGCGTGAGGTAAAAATGTGCCGCAAATCGAGGGGGAAAAATTGGCGAAAATGCATGCACATCGTTACGCCAGAATCGGAATCTCGACAAATCGGAGGTTTGCAGGCGCATTTGCGTAAACATCGTTACACCAGAATCCGGCCCTAAGATTGCTTTTAATTGAGTAGGCAGATCCTTAACATCTTGTTCCATTGCTCCATTGAAAATATTTTAATATTTCTTTCTCTATTAAATTTCTATTTCCTTCTTTAAATACCTGCATAAAAATTAGCCAATGGCTTATGTAACTTTTTATGGAACGATATATTAACTTTCATTGTGCCTCTGAAAATAAGATGAATGCCATTTCGTTACTATCAGGACAACATAATTAATGAAATTATTTTTTCTTGTTTTGAATTGAGAAGATGTTTATTGTCCCCATACCTCACAACTCATAATGCTACAAAAATTAAGTTATAAATTCTTCAACATTTTGTTTGATTTGATTTTTGTTAGAACTATTGAGCAGTACCGAATCTTGGAGTTTTCCGACTTCCGCGGGGGGGGGGGGGGCAAAACTTAAAAATCCCGCCCTCCTTTCCACCCAATTATTGTTGACATTTCATGTAACTTTTAGGCGCTGGCCTTTATTTATTTTTGGGGATTTTTCATTTTGGGCTACTGATAAACAGATGAAACTTTCGTTAACATTCCCACAGCATGGCTCTTTATTCAGCTGAACTTTGAGGGGGGGGGGGCAAGGTCGAACCATATAAAGGGCCCCCTTAGCAAGAGATATGAGATTCTAACAGTTACAGGGGCTCCGGGGGATTCTCCTCCGGGACAATTTTGAAAATTATATGCAAACTTGTGTATTTTGAGGCCTTGGGGGGGGGGGGGGGGGCATCTGGGACTTCAAAAAGTTTAGAGGGAAAAAGCAAACAAAAACTTTTTAAATTTAAACGCTTTTACTCATAAAAATGCAGAAAAAATGGCATTTATTTTTAAAATTCAGGGCTGGATCACCCGCCCCCTTACTAACGCCCATATCGAAGAGCCACGTGTGTCTTCTCAAACAAAATTTTACAAGCTACCACCTCTTCCCAAAAGGATGCTTTGAGAGTTTAAAAACTATTGGGTATTGTTTGATCATAGCGTAATTTATACGTATTTCACTACTATATGGGGTAGAAACCTTGACTTTTTAAAATTTAATACTTTAAATTTTGACATTGCAAAATTTGCCGCCCCCTAACCTTAATTTTAGAGTTTCCGACAGTTTATACAAATCAATAATTTTATTAATCGGTTTAATCGTTAGCAAAGTAGCTGATCCATGATAAAATTGGAGTGCCGAACTTGGATTTTAATTCTCTTCCATAAGTCGAATTTTCTTTTTTCTTCTTAAATGCCAGGAAAACCGGCGAGCGAAAATTTTCCCGTTTTCATCGGCCTTATCACTAACGGATAAGAAACCTTGACGCGGACAGCCGATATGAGCGTTCCGATGCCTTTCATTTGCAGCTCGAAGGTTCATCGGCTGGTGAATAAGGCCGTTAATTTCTTAATCGACCATAATAATCAGGCCACAACTAGTCTTTCCCCCTTTTTTGTTAAATTTCAAGTCTTATTTTTAATATCAGAAGTCAGTTTTTTACTTTACTTTCTTTTAAAACTTGCTTTATTCTGATTCGACAATAATGCGGTTTGATGGATAGTTTTTCTATTGTGCTCATTTCAACATATCGCTGTTTGTGTTTTTTAATTTTTTCAAAATGTTTCCAATATTTTAGCTATTTATCTTTCAAGTTAAAACATGTCTGCTATTTTGTTAGCAAGTGAATTCTAATTGAGATCCTTTTATCTGTTTATTTAGTTGTTTGTACAATTATGCAGTATGGCAGTCAGTCTGTCCTTAAGGAACTGCATTCAAACTAAATCCTGCTGGGGGATTTAGATGAATGCATTATTTGTAGCCGTTTGCAGAAGTTATTAAAGATTTAAATTTTATTTTTTTTATAATCTTAAAATAAAATTCCATTGTTTATATTTGAGTGCGGTACAAATGTGGAAAACATTTTGGCAGTTTTTATAAGTACACAGAGTAGCTATCTGATGAGGGAATCGGAAATTTTAACTAAACCAAGAAAACGTTAATAAATTTGAAATTTATTATTCTCTAATAGTAGAAAATTTTCGAGCATAGTAAACAACAGAGATGAAAAATATTTCTAATTTATTATATATTTTAAATGACTTATGTAATTTTGTGACTAAGTGCAGTGTAAGGAACATACGTTTGTGTGCAAAATGAGGCCCCTGTTGGGGAGAAACATGATTCAAAGTGGCGATTAACTTCTTTTGGGTTTACTCACCACTGGCCACCCATCAAGTTTTTTTAGACTAACATTAGCGGCAATCCTGTGCTGCAAAAAGTTGGCAGCTCTTAAGAAACCTTTGAAAGCCGTGTAATCAACTCTGCAATCACTCAAAACTTCTTTCAAGCAAATAGTACACCAACTTATAATTCAGAAGCAAATTTTAAAGCTTATTTTTCAAACAAAACAAAGCCAAACATCTTAAAAATCACTTTATTCAATACAGCAACCCCAAGCCTTGGGATGAATACAGAACTTCAAAACCATTCTTTTAAATCTTGTAAATAAAGTGTGGAGGGAGAATCACAATAAATATTTAAGAAACACAACAAAAAGAATTTGTTTTTATTACAGAAGGAGAAATTTCATTTAAATACGAATACAAATTCTGAAAAATGTAGTGTACATATACAGTATAAGTGAATCTTCATTCTTTTTAACTTATTTTGTCTACAAATAATTGATCTATTGGTCCAATACAAGTATAAATTTAAAAATTGTCGACTTAGATGATTATGGTTAACAAAAAATTAAGAAAAAGGCGAAACATTTACAAATGCACATACAGTTTAAAATCCTGTATGACAAAATGGGAGATGGGTCTTACTTAAATCTGAGTTGCATATGAGGTTTTCACGTGTAGGTCTTGTGCATTGGATTTCCTATATTAAGAATAAATGTACATATAAGTTACTATTATGAACTCTTTCACATGCAAAATTTGTTCTAAAAAACAATGTTGAGAGGAATAATACTTCAAATTAGTAACCAGAATTTTTATTGTCAAGACTTCAACTAAGATACACCGGAATTATAAGTCTTTTCTGAAATTAATAAACATGAAAGTTCTGTGAAAGATAGATGAATAAGTAGTGGTAGTTATCATTCAAACATCAAACAAAACGAAAACAATGAAGTGAGAAACCTAAAGAGTAATAGCCACACAATACTGTACAACAAAATTATAGAAAGACAAATTTTGAGAAGATTGCACAAACAATATTCCATAAATAACATGAAAGGAATGCTAGTAAAAAGAAAGCAAGTACATATATTAATGTATCACATAAGAGATTCATTGGTAGTATCCATTCTGACTGGATGCAGGATGTGAATTCTGCATATATGCATTACTGTTATACTGTGGTGCTCTAAATGCTCCAGATGAAGGTGGCTGTGGAGGACCAGATGTGTAGTTGGAAGCAGAGTTAGCTTTCGGTGGTGCATTGTAGGAATTGGAAGCTTGAGAGCCGAAATTCCCTTGATTTCTATTACTATAATTGTTATGATCACTCCACTTTTCAGAAGAGCCGCCACTGTTATATGACCGGTCACTTTTTGAATCATGATGACCTCCAAATTTTGAAGGACCATTAGAATTGCTGTATTCTTCACGATCACTATTACCTTTGAAACCAGAATTTCCATATTTGGTGTTTTCTCTATTGCTGTTGAACCTGCCACCCATCCGAGAGTCATTTCTTCGATCGTATGGATTATGCCTCTTGTCGTCAAATCGGCCTCGTCCACCTCCAACGTTTCTTCCTCCCCATTTGCGATCTAGGAGAGAAAATTATGAACATTAAAAATACTTTGCAAAATTAACTCTTCCAACATTTAAATTTTCAGGGCTTATAAATATTCTTACTATATTTCAACAGGGACACTGCTGGTTTTAAAATCATAGAAATATTGAAATCAAGCATTTTAGAATGGCAGCAGGTTTTGCCTTTTCAAAAATTTAGATATTAAGCTTCTTGCTCACGAGTTGTTGACGCAATTGCCACGTTATTTGAATTTTTAGAATTCCTTGTTTTTTGCTAGCAGTGATAGCTTTTTACTGCACACTTTATCTGAAGAGTTATTTATTTTGAAATCAAATGAAAAATTAAACAGAAAATAAAACAATGGTCTTAGTTTTACCTTTTAAAAATTCATGTTAATTTAAATACTGCAAATCTAAATCTTCAAGTAAACTCCCAGTCTTTGATTTCAACGGTGCAGATTTAAAGAAAATTCCGCAAGAATGAATTTTGAACTGGTTGCCAAAAACTTCTCACACCATGAAAACAAAGCTACATTTCAAGATTTCAGAAAACTGTTAATTATTTTAACAAATCAAGAGAAATCTACTAAAAAGCGGGCAAGTACTTTAAAGCATCTTTAAAAACTCCTTAATTTGTATTGTAATAATTAAAGACTGTGGGTGTCTAGTATAATACAGCATTGTTATAAGAACAATTATTATGAACAATATATTTTTGAGTTCAGTTTTCATGACTCAAACTTGTTATTCTTAAACAAGAAGGTTATTGAACAAAGAATGTAAATGTTTAACATATATAAAAAGCTTTTATTTACTCAAAACATTGGCAATGATTAAATATTCTATCATCAAATCATGGGCTATATAAAAAGAACGGGGGAAAAAACTCGCTGGTTTAGCAAATTCTATCACAAAAGAAATCCTTCCATAATACCAAATCTATATCATACAAGTCGGGGGGAATACTCTGAACAAAAGGATTCGCTTTTTATTGCATTTTTACCAAGAAAGGCATAGTGGAAACTTACTTCTTCCACCTCCAAATGATTTAGACATTTCAACAAGATCCATCAATTTGGGATTAATTTTCTGATTAGCTTCCTTTAAAACATCAACAAGATCTCTGGCTTGCTTCATATTTCCGAATGTAAAAAAAGTATAAGCTGTGCCAGTATTGTTTGATCTAGCTGTTCTTCCAATGCGATGAATGTAATCCTCAGAGCAGTTTGGGAAATCCACATTTATAACAAACTTAACATCATCAACATCTACATAGAAAAATCTATTATTCACTTGAAAGTAAAAAATAATAAAAATGAAGCAAGGTTCATGCAAGATACCTGAGGCAATTAAGTTAATATAACACATGAGTTCATTCATTAAAATTGATTTATAAATTTTAACATGATTTAATAAGTACTGCTCAGTTGGTTTAAATACTCATGGCATGCACATAAAAAAGGATAAATACAAAATAATTTGTTAATTCAAATTTGAATATTAAGAATTAGTTCATTTTAATTTAATATGAAACCAAATTATGTTAAAACAGTTTACAAGCTATAACTACCCTAAAATATAAATTTACACAAAATGTACTTTAATCTTAAGAAAAAGATTATCAATAATAAAATTTAAAATGCAGAATGCCTCATTGCAGATTTATGGCTATGTTAGTTTTGTATGGATAAGTATATCCATACAAAATTACATAAAAAAAACTAAATGAATTAAGCATGGAATTCTAGATTTAAATCTGTTAAGTAAATTATTAAAGTGAAAGCAACGTTCTGTATATTGACAACCTTTCCTATATAAAGATTGTACAATAATAAACCTAAATTCTTCAACTAGATATTGCAGTGCATACAACTGAGACATTCAACAATAAATATTATAGAAAAAATTGAAAAAGAATAATACTACAACCTGTGAAGATGTTCATACTGAGTCCATCCACCAATTTCCAGCTACACCTCTAGATAACAGGCAAGAGACTTATCCTTCCAGGATGACACAACACAGAGATAAATGACCTCTGCGTGCTCAAGTTCCTTGCCTCTTGACTAGGGATACCGCAATACTGGACTGTTATTGATGGTCTACCCAGCAGCATTGCTCAACCACAATATTTAAATACTCTTACATTTATCCAAAACCGAAGCCTAAAGCAACGAGAATTCTACACATTGTAATTAATAATAAAGGAAACGGCTAGTAATATTGTATTTAACAGCAGGCTACAAGTTTTATTTTAATAATTACAATATTTTAATTAAAAGATTTTTTTGAAGAGGGGTTTAAAATTCAGATTCTGAAAAAATATTGAAACACATCAAAAGATTGCGATTGAAATGTCAATTAAATTTACTATTTTATCAAATATTTTGATATAAATAAAAGTTTATTTGAGAATGGGTAGGTTTAAATTAAAATGCATTTACTTACTAAACAAAACGTCATTATTGCCAAAAAAAAAATACATTTAAATTCTGTAGTTTGATAAAACATTGTGTGTAATTCCATTCGGTTGAGGATAAACATAAATCAGGAGACAACCAATTTTTACTCCAGCTGAGTAATCGTCTCCCATAAATTGAATTAACTGAAATTCATAACAGAGGCACTAAGTTTTTCTGCGTGCCTCTGAAAAGAAAAAAAATATGAAGAATTAATGACATGAATAAATATATGCAAATACAATTGATAGCATGTTATTTATTCAAGATAAAGGTTGAGCAGACTGCATTTAATTGAACTAGCAATGAATGATTCATAAATAGGTTATTAAAATTTAAAATTAAATGTTTAAAATATTTAATAAATTGCAACTCTAGAAAACGAACATACCTAAACCCCGAGCAGCAACATCTGTAGCAACTAAAATAGGCGATGATCCATTTCTGAACTCTGGAAAACAGATATCCACAAGATTACAAATTAGAAGAAAAAAAAGCAGTAAAGGATGTGAGAGGGATAGGACGTGAAATTTTTTTCAATCATTATATTTACCCCGAAACCAGGGTAATTATTGATCACTTATAGAGTTAAATTAAACAAAGTGAACATTAATAACTGTTGAAATGAATATAACAATGGATCACATATTATGTAAACTTGTTCCATACCAAATTGAGTAATATTAACTATTAAACTTCTCAAGATATTTAGTTATTATTTGACCAGGAATTGCCCTGTATAACCCTACCTTATAACAACCTTCGAAATTACTGGTGGTCCACTGGTCGGAGAGCACTAAAATCACCCCTAACCATAAAATAAAAAAAAAAAAAAAAAAAAAATTGGTGGTCTGCAGGACCAGCGACCTTTCTCACAGTTCATAGACCTTCTATAACACCCAGACTCATTCTGTTTCTCCTGGTGATATCAGCAGTTTGTATTCTTCCCTATTCCCTCATTTGGCAGATTGTCAATGCTGAGGAATCCTCCTACTCTGTTGCCTACAACAGCCTATTCATTTAGTTCCCCCTTTCTTCCCTTCCTGTCAATGGTAAGGGAAAGCTTTTTTTTTTCTTCGTTTTGGGCATGCTCTAAGTATTTGTTTAGTGGAATGCAAGAGCGCATTGATTGTAGTTGCATTGTTTGTAGTTTCTTTTTCGGCAGAAGTTCTTTAACATGCTACATTCTGCAAGGATGGCTATTGATTTTATTATTTAATTTTTTCCGATAAATCAAATAGTTATTTAATTTTTTCCTTAACTTTATTTCCATAGTAGCCATAGTG
Organism: Octonoba sinensis; assembly: GCA_038502835.1. NCBI lineage: Eukaryota > Metazoa > Arthropoda > Arachnida > Araneae > Uloboridae > Octonoba > Octonoba sinensis. Next base: position 73,837,211 of record CM076604.1, read on the forward strand.
CTTTAATGAACTGTTGAATCTTTTAGCTGTAATTAATTAAGTTTTATTATAAATAAATTTACAAATGATCATCCAGTATAAAATTGATATTTTAAAATTACGTACTATATATTTTGGTTAATTTTAAATGGACTAGTGATATGGTCTCTAGACTGGTAGATGCTCATGTTTCCGATGGATCAGTAGCTTTTTTTAACTATTTCTAAAGCTGTATTAGGATGGAGTATATCATAACTTTCTAAGGATTCGGTATTTTATTAGGAATCTTTGAGTGAAGATGTGATGAAACAAAATTTTACAATGCTAAGTGTCCACAAATAAAAAGTATGCTATAAACTTTTAGAATTTAATGGTTTATGAAAAAATGATTAAATCATTCAATTCTTGATTTAAAATATATCTCGATGGTGGGGAGAATTCCGGACATTTTTGGGAATTGTACAAATGCTAAAAAAATTGGGCATTTGATTATTTTTTAGGGCTTTATCTACTAAATATCGCCTTCAGACGGGTCCACAGAAACAGATCTCAAAAATAGGGCTTTTTTATGGCCCATGGAAACTTTATGCAGGGATAGCAAAAAGCTCAAGATTACATACTTCAAATTTAAATTAAAAGATTATCATTCAAAAATAGTCACAAGAATAATTAGTAGGTTAAAGACTAATATAAAAAAAGAAAAGTGAAAAATTGGAAAAGTCATAAAAAATGCTGCAAAAAACTGTTATAATCATGATCATTATACTCATTGTTTGCAAACAGGGTTCATACTCAAATAGCCGAAAAATTTTCCACGTTTCCAGAGATCAAAACATAATTCTAGGTTAATATTCTAAGTAAAAATATTACTAGCAAATGCATTACTTTTACATTAAATAAGCCCCTAATAGGGATTGTAAGCCTTTGTGCTTTACTTCAACATCTCATAAGCAGGATTGCATGATTGTGGACCAACTTAACTCTAAATATTTTAGTTGGAAAGAAAATATAAAACCCAAAAAAAAAAAAAAAAATTAGCAGCAAACTTTGTCAGGTTCCTCTGTTGCTTTCTCTCAATTTTAACACTTCAATTTCCTTCTGAACTTCATTCAGCCTTGAAAAAATGATGGTAAAAATGCCCATGATTCAATTTGCCAATCTTGCAAAAACTACTCAAAATGAGGATGACTTTTCCACATTGAAACCCTTTAGTTCAAAGCCTCCTAAGGTTACTTTCATCATCAAGGGTCGTTACGTTTTTCTTCAGCGCCACATTCATGCAGGGTTGTTCGATTTTGAGCTCATTTTTGTCTACGGCAGCACAAAAGAAAAGAAAATGGAATGGGGATGTAGCGCTGAATGCGTTTTTTGATGTTTTTTTTTTTTTTTTTTTGGTAATGGGTGTATGAACTTTAATCAAAGCAATACATTGAAACAGGGCAGCATACCAGAGTAGTAAAGAGTTATGCTAAAAAAGAGGAGAAAGGGTAGAAAAATAAACTTTTTTACAAAAAAGATTTAAGCCATTACCATTTAAAACCCAATCTCTCTCTTGCTGTGATTTGTTTCCATGAATGCACATTGCAGGATACCTATGAATACAAATGATATTAGTTTCTAATTTTCAAAAGCTTTCAAGCACAGCACAGAAAAGAAATGTACATACCCCTGTCTTCTCATATATTTTGTCAGATCATCTACTCTTTTCTTTGTCTCAGCAAAAACGATAGTCTATAAATGTTAAGAGAAAGTACGTAAAAAAGGGAAAATTCTTTTCAAATTACAAAAATAACACAGAAAGATAATAAAATTACCTTATTTTCTTTTTCATTCATTATCTCTTGAATGAGTTTATTCAATCTGGAAAATGTGAACAAAATAATTACTAGAAGCTATATGCATATCTTTATGAGTCATGCATAAAAATTAGTCTGGGAAAATGGTTAATACTGGGAACACGAGATCCATTATACAGGTTTTAGTTATTGCCAACACTGCACCATTGAGTTGCATTTTAAAAATTCAAACTCAAAACTTCAAACCAACAGAGCTTCAAATTTAAAACTGGCTACATTCGCTTTACTAGCTGCTACACCTCCAATTCAAAATATTAGAATAACTGAGAAAGTAATAAGAAAGATATTTTAAATTTATTTTTGACACCAAGTATACAACTTACAACAAGCGGTCAACTTGCAGTGTAAATACACAAAAGATAAAAAGCAGAAGTATTTAAAACACAATTGAATGTTACATTAAATATTAGATAACAAAAAATAAAGCAGGAAAAATTTGCCAAACTTTAATCTTGTTATTTTGAATTGTTACTACAGTGAAAAAACTTACAGCACAAAAATAAAGCATTAAATTCATCTTTCTCTTAATTTTGCGTCTATTTATGAATTTTATGTTCTATTCAACATAAATAATTAATAAAATTTGATGAGTGAAAGAGGAATTACTTGAAAGAAGAATGAATATGCACAGCTTTCAATCTTTTTTGAAATACCTAAATTTTATTAAGAAAATTACTCATTTTTAAATATATCCAAAAACTGAACCGTGCACATGAAATGGGTGGGCATGAGAATTTATTTCAAGATTCAACATGCTAGCATTGCTGCGCAAAATCAATTTATATGATAAATGTGTGCAATAGAAAAAAATTTATCGCCACGATAAAGGCAAAACTTGAGCTAGTTAACGATTTTTGTTGATGTTTTCAAATTTAAACACAATATTTAACAGTTTTATTATTTTTTTCAAGAATTATAAATGATCTGAAGAATAACGTAGGTACAGTGGCACCTTGAGATACGTGCCCTAACATATGAATGTTTCGAGCTACAATATAATGTTTGCGAAAGTTTATACCTCAACATACAACGAAAAATTCAAGATACATATTTGCAATGCGTGATAATCGTATTGGTGATAGCCAGATGGCAGAGCATTCAGTCAGGTTCCCGCCCACTATGTCGCTCTGCTTGGTGGACCATATGTCGCTCTGCTTGTATGAACGCCACATCGTTCATACACCGTTGTGTTTGTACCCGATTTTAGTGTTGTTTTGGATAGTATATATACTACTATACTCTACATATTTTGTTATTTTAACCATGGATCCCAAAGTTAAAACAAAGCTGGTGAAAAGAAAAAGCCTAAGAAAAAATGATCTCAATGGATCTCAACAGGAAATTATCGTAAAGCATGAGCGTGGCGATCGTATCATCGACTTGACAAATGATTATGGCCGCATTCCTTACAATATCCACAATCATCAAGCAGAAGGAAGTGATAAAGAAGCTGCAACATTCTAAAGGCGTGATACATGTCTCGCATTCTTTCGTAACATTTTTTAAAAAGAGGCGAAAGACCTCTCTTGATCATTACCTTGTGAAGGTAACGCAGTGAAAGTCGGGAAAGCGAGGCTAAAAAGGCCCGACGATTAATAAATATTGTGCTATTACTCGTTTATTTATATATAAAGTGTGTATATTACATGTAATTTAACAGTGTTTTGAGATAGTTTCATAACTGCTTAGAGATGAGAATTTTTGGACATACGACGATGAGCACAGAACGAATTAAATTTGAATCTCACAGTACCACGACTATATTAAAAATTGAAACTAAAAAGAAAACTAGAGATGTCTTGGCGTTTGGAAAAGTTCACCCTTACGATCACGATTCACGAAATTTCGATTAAAAATTCAGATCTAAAGTTTTAATGAAAATAAAGACATTTTACAGGGTTGCTAGTTAAACAGCAGAATGAAATTCCATGACTTGGAGATGTATATAAAAAAAAATCCTAGTAAACTTCAGTACCACCCCAATTGAAAAATATACAGTTGCCCCAAAATATGCATTTTAAAAATGACAGAGATAGCTAACCTCAAAATATTTTCTTACAAACTTTGAAGCATTATTCAGCTACATGAAAAAAGGGAACAAAAATTTTAACAAACTTTAAACAAGATTCAAGGCCACATGCTTTTCTTTAGTTTTTTAATAGGCAAAGTATTTATGGGGATCTTTTTCTTATTTTGCATTAGATTTGTTTTACCGAAGATATTTTTTTAAAACTCTAAATTTCCTAAAATCTATTTGACATTATTTACAATTTAACTGCCAAATCAAATCAAAGATTTTCCAATCCCCCCCCCTCCGCCCAAAGGATGGAAAAAGCAGCTTACTTGTCATCTTTTTCTGTTTCATCAACAACATCAACAATTTGTAAGATATTATGATTTGCAGAGAGCTGAAGGGCCCCAATGTTGACTTGTACATAATCCACTAGAAAATCTTCAGCTAGCTTTTGAACTTCTTTTGGCCATGTGGCACTAAACATGACAGTTTGACGATCCGGCTACAAACAGAAAATTTTTTATAGAGCTCTTGAAAAGATATGGAGAAGGAGATGGGAAAAAATGATACCTACTCTAATTTGTTCAATAATTTTTCGTATTTGTGGTTCAAACCCCATATCCAACATTCTATCAGCTTCATCCAAAATTAGAAATGTTACTCTTCGTAAAGAAACTTTACCAGATTCAACAAAATCAATAAGACGACCTGGGGTTGCTATACATATCTGAGCACCTAAAATAGAAAACAATAAATCAAACAAAACGTTTTCCATGAAATGTTAAAAATATATATATATATATATATATATATAAGCTAAATTCAGGATTACATACATACTTGCCAACCTACCATGGAGGAAAAAAAAAACCGGGAGATTTTTCAATGACTTTTGCCAAAGCGAATGCAATCGGATTAGAAAAAAAAAAACGCGACACCCTTGAAAGCATATTAAAGACAAAATGCGGAAATTTTATTGCTAATTTGCAAAAGTTTCGTAAAGCAAGTATCTACGAATGCTGCTTGAAGATTCTCATTTAAAAAAGAAAAACATTTCCAAAATTACGAATATTCGCAGAACCAAAATTTCAACTTTTACAAAAATGTTAAACTCCCCCGTTTTTACTCCTGTTAAAAACAGTGGATGTGGCAAATATGAGTGTCTGTTAAAGAGAGGTTTTGAATACATCACACTATGCTTTTCTGCCACATGCCAGTTCCTTTGCCTAGCTGCACAGTGCATTTAATCAAAATAAAGCTTAATTGCATCATTAAAAGAAAAACTCTAGGTTTATTTATTGCCTTGCGAGTTTACATTCTTTTTATGATTCATAGAAAACTAACATATGCAATTGGTAATCATTACCTCGTTCAACATCCCTTAGTTGAGGTCCCTTAGGAGCACCACCGAATACGCAGCAATTTCTAATGTTAGTTGTTCTTCCAATGTCAAAGCAAACTGATTGAATTTGCTGGGCTAATTCCCTTGTTGGAGCCAAAACCAGGACCTAAAGTTGAAAAACAAATAAATACACAATGTTAGAAAGTTAGCATTATATTAATGCATCCATTATTCTTAGCAAGATATTTATCAAATATGTTTTACAAGATGTTTCACATGCAATGGCACAAGTAGGAAAATGTGGTTTCAGTACAGCTTTGCAACAGCTGAAAGATCATCTAAAGCATTAACTTTTCAACATTTTTTACATTTCCCTCAAGGTTCCTACCAACTTACGCAATAAGTTGAGTAGAAAAATTTAACATTTGGAGCAGAAGCGCAAGTTCAAGCAAAAAAAGTAGGAGATTTGTGTTTTTGCTGTCACAATAAGTAAATATAGTAAGTACAGCAAATAAGTAAATTTATTTATATTCAAGCTTTTAATGCTACCACATTTTTAAAATGACTTATTTTCTCTTCCATGGATTGGAGTCTCCAACCTGTCTATATTTTTCGGGGATCTGATAAATGAAATGTTGTTGGTAGTCAGTTTGCAGGCAGATAATGCTCCTAATCAAGTAGCATGCACAAAAAAAAAAATCAAATCAAGTTAAATAATTCTATAACTTTTCTTCTTTTACTGCTGATGTTTCAATCATCGTACAGGTACTTTTCATATCATTCCTATCTACAGATTAATGATTTTTAATCACCGATTACCTTCTGTTAATAGTGCAGACTCTCCCGACGGCCCTTTTCAATCCTTTTTATGCCCAGTGGCTTCTTTCTTCCCTTTATGTGCCCTGGGGTCTATTCAGACCATGCAAATCGGCCGAATGGCCTTCAAAGCAGGAAGTGCATCCCCTCCTTTATTTGTCCCCACTAGTTTTCTCAGAAACCCAGAGCATTATTTTCTTCTCCTGTTCAGTTTCTTGAAACAACTGCGGGTAGTAGAGGATAATCTCCTGTAATCTATTACATTTTGGCAAAATCGAAATTGTAATCGTAATCTGACAATGGCATATTCTTATAATCATAATCGAAATTGCGTAATCCCTTATTAAATCAAAAATTATAAATTTTTGATTTGTGACACTGCTACAAAAATGAGTTTTATGCATAATATCTGCTAATTTTTCACTAATCTAATCATAATCGGTTATCACAATCGTAATCTATTACATTTTTTAATGACTGTAATCGCAATTACTTTTTGGCAAAGGATTACAATTGTAATCGTAATCATAATCTCATTTTTATATTTGTAATCGTAATAGACTCCAAGCCTGCCTGCTAGCTGCCAACATTGTGCGGCAATTTGAAAAACTCCCAATGTTTTTTTTTTTTTTTTTGACGAAGAAAACTTTTTATGTTGAAACCTAATTTAGGACCTCAAATCCGTAACGCTTGGTACAACTCTCTCCGGATTTTGGTTCCAGATTCAAAAAATTTTGTAAATGGCAACAAAACTCAATATAATTTTCCATTAGCATTTTATTCATTAATAGCAATTTTTAATAGTATATACTCGCTTATAAGTCGAGAAATTTCGCACAAAGACGAAGTAAAGGTTTACTTGCATTTACTTGGTTCCAGAATTCCTACTTGTTGGAGTGATTTTTCGTTCCAACACGAAGCTTTAGGTCTTGCCACAAATTTTCAATGGGATTTAAGTCTGGTGACTGCGATCCGGTGACTGCCAATGGAAGCATATGGTCTAGCAGAACATTCTTGTACATTGCAGCGTCCATATTGCTGTGAATTTCCAACAGTGGACCGAAGCCATCAGCAAAAAATGCTCACCAAACTTTGATGTTCCCACCACCCTGTTTAAAGTAATAGTTTCGTACCTTACTTTATATCTGATACTTGTTGGAGGTCTTACGTATTTCCCACCATCACTCTCAAACAATTGAAATTTCAATTCATCAGAAAATAGCACTTTCTACCAATCAGATGCCGTCCAGTGCTCATATTTTTTCGCAAAGTCCAACCTAGCTTTCTTATTCTTTTTGCTAATTAATGGTTTCTTGACGCCAATCCGCCCAATCATCCCTACAGCATTCAGACATTGTACTCTGGCCAACATCGGGTAGATTTTCACTTCGTAATTCTAGTGAAATATCGGCTGCACTTTTTCGAGGATCGACAACACAGTTTTTTCTTATAATTTTATCTACACAACTCAAAAAGTTTTTCGCGGATTACCGATCCGTTTTTTATCACACGGTTAGTTAGTTGTTTTATACTTAGAAATAATACGATTAACAGTACTTTTACTGACAGATAAAAGCCCTTGCAATTTTCTTTTTTTTTTTTTTTTAAATTTCAAATGGCACATCAAAAGACAATTGGAAATCAAACGATAACAATAAATCTATAAATGATAGCGAGCAGTCCAGTATCGCTCCCAGATTGATGTCCGAGGAAGGGAGGGCAACGAAACAGGCGAGACATGTCCATCTCTTTGAGAAGGTCACACAAGGTGTAAAAAGGCTCAGTGACCACCTTGATGCGATATAGATGTTTGTTTAGGCAGTCATGGCCAGATAAAAGACGAAACATGGCAACAGATTTCATTCTAGGCCATTGAGGGACATCTAGAATTTGGTTTAGCCACGGTTTGTTGGAATTACGATGTCTAAGCTCCTCGAGGAAAGAGTCCTTAAAGATGTTCTTTACTAGACATTTAATATTTTTAAAAGGAAGTCTGGGATTTGATGTCTGTAAAACGGAGGCCCCTTTTTTTGCCAAGAAATCAGCCGCCTCGTTTCCCTGGATTCCACAGTGGGCCAGAATCCATTGAAGAACTCTTATTTTTACTGGCAAGGCAGTTGAGCAGATTTAGGCAATTATCGATAGTTAAAGTTCGATAGTGACGGGTTCATTGATTGCCTGTATTGCTGCCCTTGAGTCAGTCAGCAACACAACTTTTGAAAAAAAGAGTCTAGCCGTGACTGTAGCAGGGCCTGGTGAATGGCCGCGATCTCACCATCAAAAGCCGATCCGCAGATACCGATGGGAGCGTAAAGGCAAAAAAGTTCACAGTAAACTAAAGCCCTTGCAATGAAGCGTGGACTTTTTCCTTCTGAAGAAAGTTTCTCCATGATTTCTCGAACCTGAATATTCGTGTGCTTCTGCATCATCGCCACAAGAAGACTAATTTTCCTTTGTGTAGCATGTTTTGAAACCAGCGAGCCTAAAATGTAAACAAACCGGGAGTACAGAGCCGCGGCGAGTAGTGGCCCAATATTTTTGCACACCGATGAAAGTCATTTTACGTAGTACATGTAGAATATGATATGAACCAATGTAATATTTGATGTTTCTGTGTATATTCCAACTCTCTCATATATTTCGGACAATAATCGAGTGGAGGAATAACATTTTTTAGAAATCATATGGAAAAATCAGAGTGGCTCGAAACTTTTGCACACCACTGTAAGTACAAAAAAATAGAAAAAAGCAAAGTTTAATGATATTACCTTAGAATCAAAGCAATATCTAATAATAACTCTCAACTGTAACCCCCCCCCCCCCCCGCGAAACCCTACTTCAAAAATTGCGATTTCAAATATGGAAAATGTACACATTAATTTTAAACATGTCCATTACAGTTCATTTTTTCTTATTTTTAGCAGGTTTATTTCCAAAAAAAAAAAAAGTGGTAAAAAATGTAAGTCAACCTCCATTTTGTATTATTAATTTTTCTCTTCGTATTTTTTTTTACAATGTATAATTCTGAAATTTTACACTGATGTTGCATCGTCAGTAAATCAATTCTTTCCTAGAAGATTCCCCTATTCCCTTTGTACCCTGGTAAGCCCAGCAACGAGCACGCTCTTTGTCGGTGGCTAAGGTGACTTCATATTATCAATCATTCCTTGCGACAGACTCTCTCCAATCAATAATAGATAAATAATAAAAGGGGATAATTTCTCTCAATGGAATTGGCTTTTATAATTGGAAAAGTAAATAACAATACAGACCAATATTAGCAAATGAAGTTAAGGAGCCTTGGTAACTTGACACCCGCTTATCTCAACATGTTTTTCGAGTTCCCTCGGGGTGTCGAGCTCTCGAGGTTTTACTGTAAAAATGAAAAATACTTACAACAGGGCCATCTCCTCTTTCTATACGTGGCTGGTTATGAATATGAACAACTGCTGGCAAAACATACTGTTAAAGAGAAGTTTAACAGTTAATCATCCAATATGTTACAATGCTTTCAAATTACCATTTAAAATTCAAAAAACACTCACAGCAAAAGTTTTTCCAGATCCAGTTTGGGCAATACCAACAAGATCTCTTCCACTTAAGGCTATAGGCCAAACTTGAGACTGAATGGGCGTAGGCTTCTCAAACTTTAAATCTATGATGGCCCTAGTGATATAATCTAAAAGAGATTAAATAGTAGCACATCAAAATTAATATATAAATAACTGTTAATATACAGCTTCCCCAATATTATGAAATTGAAAAACCAGAAATTTCTGCAGCTGAGGACCCAAAAAATATAATTCAACATATTAAATAATGCTCAAGAATAAATTTTTTCATGACCAGATTATACCAGTTTAAAGAGTTATATTGCCTTCCCCCATCATACTCTCTAAGAAATAGTTAAGAAAAAGGTTAGTAACATTTATCGAAATTATTTCATAAAATAATGTAGAAGATATAACAAAGGAAACAAATGTACAACAGCACTATTTAAATAGATTTTACAACTCTGATGAATTCTAAAATCTCCTCAATTCTAAATCTTCCACTTTTATATGTAAATTTAATTTTCTTCCACATAAGACGTACACTTCCATATACATTACATTTTTCAAATCTAGGAAAGGCCTTTGCTCTCTCTTGACTCCTCCAAAATAACAGGTTGGGAAGTCTCACATGAAGATAAAAAGTCCTACTTAGTAAATAGAAATTTGTGGGCACAAATTACAACTTACTACTAATATTCTAAATTATAAGAATTGTTGTTTTAAACACTATCATTCTGAATTATTTATTGTGTTACACTTATTAAATTTATCTAAAATATTATTTTGAAGATAAAAAAACACAGAATGGCTCATGATTATGAAGAATTCTAATTTGACTGATTGATGCTTTGCTGTTAAGATGCTAGAATAAAAGTAATATTGTAAAATTTAAAAAATAATAATTAGTTCTAAACTTATGAAATATGTTATGCACACAGACAGATGGACCTAGGAAGTTTTGTTTGAAATAATGGTTGTAATTGCAACATATTTCATTTTTACAACACTTTCTAACATTCTAAAATCAATGGTTTTTATTTGAAAAAAATCACTTGATTTAAACCAGACTTAAACCATGCTGATTTAAATCAACGAGCCCTGGTTTGAATTCTAAATAGAAAGAGGAAGGTTTTAAATATTGGGTCCTTTTCATACCTCACGACATTTACGTGCTATAGTGCAACAACGACATCAGACATTAATCTCGATTGTAAAATGATTCATTAAACTTTTAATTTGAATAAAACATGCAAGTTTTTTTTTTTCCTGGAATGTCTCTGGCCCTCATTCTTTCATAGCTGCCAACATTTCAAGGAAAACATCCCGTAGATTACGGTATGCTGCAATTTCGCATGTATTTTTCATTGTTTTTTTTCTTTGAGGGGAATGCGGAGTTTTAACAAACACTTAAATTACAACCACCCACAAGATCCTTATATATGTTTCCCAGCATAATAATAAAAAAAATCAGTCCTGCAAGTTAATTGATTTTATCATGTCTAAAACTGCGAGTTTCTTGTGTAAATCCATTCTTCAAAAAAATTAAATCTGATAATAACATTGTTGAAGTGATTTTTTTCTATAAAATTCCCTATTTATAGGGAATTACACTAAAACTTCTAAAAACCAGGAGATTTTAAATGCAAACCGGGAGACCAGGAGAATATGGGAAAACCAGCAGAGTTGGCAGGTATGTAGTATTTAATTTAGTTGCAAAAATTTGGTTATATGTTTGTTACTCAATTACGCCAGAACGGCTGATGGGATCTGGGTTCGGCAGAGACGGATAATCTGGAATAGCACATGGGCAATTTAAACTTAAATAGATAATTTATAAATTAACCAAGTGGGAAAAAAATATGCTATTTATTTGAAAACGACAGTTGTGTATAGTCAAGTCTTAATGCTGTGCTTTCCCTGGCCAGAATTGACAAAATAATTGCTACCTAGAAATTGGCACCTACAAGAGGACGTTTGATCGCTGATCGAGAAAAACAACGACAAAGTTGACGCGAATGAAGTTGCAGGCAAAACAGCCAGTTTGGAATAGATAATAAAAAACCAATCTGAAGTTTTTTTAAAGTAATCTTTCGTTCATTTTTGAAATTTTTATTTTAGTATATAACCAGAACACAATCAACTCTGGTTAAAACAAATGCTTACAAAACAATAACTTTATTAAAGTTACATACCAGGAAAATTTCCTTCAAAAAAACTGCTTATTGGTCTTGGCACACTTCTGCCTCGTACACTCATTTCCAAGGAATTTCTATATGTCTCAACGTCATTCTGTGAAAAAAAAAAGAAAAGGAAAAATAAACACTTATCACCTAAATATGCACAAAGCAACAACAATTTAAATGAAGCAATGTAAATGTTCATAAGAAAATTACATTTGAAATGTAATATTGGCAATTTCACAAAACAATCGTTTTTTATGCGTTGGAGGAGACGGAACACAAAAAAAAAATCAGATAACCTCAGATTCCTTAAGCAAAAACTTTTGTACATTACCAGTTATCTGTTTGACACAAAAAATGTCATTTTTTTGTGAAATGGACTACATGCTTATCTTTACATGAATAATTGTAAATTTTAAAAATCAAAAATATATTTTAGCAAACCTCACTTGCTACTCAAACACAAATGAATATACACAGCAGTTGCAGCAAAGGCACAGAGAACTTAAAGGCAAATAATGGAATTTTTCAATAAAAAATCAAATTCCTCTGGAACTTGATTCGACCATTGTGAGAAACATCTGAATTTATTCCATTCAAAATTGTTTTAAAATTTAACTAACATTTTTTGAAAATATATGAAGTATTTGGATATTTAAAATCTGTACAGAATTTATAGGTTTCAAACACCAGAGACTGATATTTGGTATCAAGGGAAAATCAATACCCGATTCATTCCAAAACCAAATTTTTGTCCCCCCCCCCCCTCCCTCCGCCCCAATGCAAAATGCTGGGTATATGACTGGGAGACTGGGTATATATATATTTCAAAACTTAATAAAATTGGAACAAAAATATGATTAAAACAATAATTCAGCATTAAACTTAATATTCGACAGTTTTTATACTAAGTAATGACAAACTTTTACATAAAAGTTTTTAAAGTAAGGTTTCAATGGAAACAAAAAGAAATCTTGTAGCCTTTTAAAAAAGCTTAATTGATAGCATGAAAATTGAAAAAGATTCCAGCATCAGTTGAAAAATTGGTTTGATTTAAAATACTTGAAATTAAGCAAAGTAGTCAATATACGTGATAATAGCAACGTTCCTTGACCTTTTTGATACAAGCACTGTAAGAGCATATGTTTACGTTATGCTATTATACAATTACAGTAAGGACAAGCTATGTAAATTTATAAAACAAAAATTAAATTGAAAAGAAAAAAAAACTGAATGTAACAGAAATGCAGGTTAAAGTATTTATAAGGGATTAAATGTAAGATACAGAGTTGATTAAAAATTCAAGAGCTAGAACGTAAATATAGGTTGAACTTCTCAAGTTCTCCGTATTATCAGAGAATTTAAATGCATTTTTTTACAATTCAACTTTTCATTCCAAACTGCACTTTCTCTTCCTTTAATTTCTCACCCATCAAAAGTATGTTTCTCAAATTCTTCACCCCCATCACTCACAATGAATTGCATATTTCTGCAGAAGTTCACTGCAAAAAGCCAATTCTCTAGTGACAAAATTTCTAATTTCACAATTGCTGTAAAAGACCCAACTACAGGCCTGAGATTATTTTTTCTCTTCAAAGAAAAAAGCAGTCTAAATTTTCATATAAGCAAGAATTGTAAGTGCTGTTTGAGAAGGCAGTTACGTGGCTCTTCGATATGGACGTTAGTAAGAAGAGGATTAGCATATTTTTAATCTGGGGGGTCCTTTCCCTGGATTTAAAAAAAATGCTTCTTTTATGTTCTACTACACATAAAGTATTTTTTTATGAGTAAAAACATTTAAATTTTAAAAAGATTTTGTTTGCTTTTTTCCTTATATTTTTGTAATAACAAATGTGTCTCCAAAGGCCTCAAAATGCACTAGTTTGCCCCTATAGTTTTCAAAATTTTTCAGGGGGAGAATCCCCCGGACCTTCGTCCGACTGCCAGAATTTCTTATCTCGTTTAGGAGGGATTCTTCATGTGGCTCTACCCCGTAATGTAGAGCTGAAAGGGCTATTCAGTGGAAACATTAACGATAGTTTTATAGGTTTATCAATGGCCCACAAGTGAGAAAACCTCTAAAATGGCCAGCGCATAAAAAGTCTATGAAATATTAACAATAATTGGATGGAGGGGCAGCGTTTTTAAGTTTTGTTCCATACACAGGACAAAACAAGATCTGGTACTAGGGGAAAGACACCTAATAGTTGTTTTTTCTTAATTTGTGGTGTATAATTTTTCGGAAAATTTTGTCTAGTTCAGAATTTTTTTTACCGAGAAACGCCTATGGTGTGTGGCCCGCCGATCTTCGAGCTAATGGATGTGGCCCTCGGATGTAAAAAGTTGAAGACCCCTAGTCTAAATGATAGGAATTTTGTGTTTTTGTTTAGTTCAAGATATTAGAAAGTGATTCATTGTCTGCAGAAAAACAAAGTGATTAAACAGAACGATCTCGGCAGTTTTACATAAACATGTGAATTCTTCAAAAAATGTTTTTTTTCCCCTAAAATGAAAATGTCTACAAGAAAACATCGACATTCTGCGACATAGTCGCCTCATTTCTGCCACGGGGTTGAATTAGGTTCAAACATAGATCTTATAATGAATAGATAGGCCTTTTTCCCGCAGAGCTGTCTTTTTCGTCTGGAGAAAGTGGGGTCAACATGTCCCTTCCACGGACCACGTGATCATGGGACTCGCCTCGGACTGTGACAATGCAAAGCTTCGATTCAGTGCTTAGACTCATCTAAATATTTTCATTTAATTCACATGAAATATCTACATTTGTATGAAGGATGTAATTGATGCAATTACCGATTTATATACGTAAATCTAAGTACTTTAAGGCATTGTTTCTGAGATTATCGAACCAAATTAAACCCATGTTTCATTTAAGCAAAAAAAACGGGAAAGAATAACGGAATTTCAAATATTTAGGTCTAATTCATGAGATGGCTTATTATAGTTATCGAAAGATGACATGTGCAGGTGTGTTTCACGAATATGAAAAAGTTTTCAGAACAAAACATTTAGTCAAGAATAATAAAATTATTTTCGAACTATGGCTTTATTTATTTAAAAACGCATATGCTCTATACTGTAACGATAGGTATTCATGTTAATAAAATTACTCATTGTAAAATATTTAAATATTAGAACGTCACGTAGTTCATTTATGCACTTTTTTTCACTCTTAAATTTTATTGGAAGAATTAGCATATTTTGTGCGGGGGTGGTTGGAATACACACACAAAACTTTGAATCAAAACTGAGGGGACAGTCAAAATACCACTCATTACACATAATTGAAAAGAAATGCTGAAAATTAACAACAAAATTCATTCTCTGAAAAACATCAGTGCTGCTTTCAAATGCAATACTTTAAAGTCGGCACAAAACCATAAACAATGCAGAATTATCGTCATACGAACTCTTTTGTAATGTAACATATACGAAAATTATTTAATTGAAAAAATTTTTCACACTTGGCGCTTAAATGAATTTATATTAATGGTTAGCGGTCGCCACTCGCCAACTGGCTACCAAAAATTTCATTGCCGATCGCCACGTTGGCGCAGGGTTGCCAGGTTGGCTTTTTTTAAGCCAAATACGAAAAATTTAGCTTTTTTAGAACGTGTTTGGCTTGGAATAATTTGTTTGGCTTCTTGCTCATTTTTGAGAGATTTTATAAATATTTTAGTTTTTTACAGCAGAAGTTTTAAAGATAAAAAAAAAACTTATTTTTTATTTTAGAACCATGCCAAATTTTGTTTTACACCGTTTAACAAATGGGTGACGCTTATTTTCAACTACCTATCAGCCAATGAGCAGGATCTTATTAACCGGTTACCTATTTATGCCTAACAACAATTTTCGCGTGCCAAGGTCGCGTGTTCGGTACCCCTTGAAGACCCACCATGTACACTTGGGGATACGTGCATGTAAAATTCGTGGACCCTAATACCTCCACTCCTTCATGCCCCGGGGAGGGCATCCCTAAGGCTTAGTGCTAACAGGGAAGGAGGTTGGAGGCGTAAAAAAGCAAAAGAGTAACAGAAAAGGGGCGAAAAAATATTGAAGTTTCTTCAGCAAGAAAAACATCTGCAGCGCTTCCAAATGCTGCTACAAAATGCATTTTTTTCTGAAAATTTGAGACAAAGCGTGATTTTCGGGGGGGGGGGGGGATCAAATTTTTTTAGATTTTACATTTTTTTTCATTTCAAAACCAACATCATTTGTTAAATTTTTCCTTTAATCAGCCAATTTTTGATATTTGAAGTAGTTCATCAATGGATATTAGCTCTGCCCTCTCTTAAGAACATCAAATATGGATGAGAAAATTGAGCAGAATGAATGATCTTCGAATTTTCACTGCTTGCTTCTTTAGATATGCGGATGCAATCGCATTGTCTCATTTCTGGATTTTTTTAAAAATTAAAAAGGGGAACATAATTAACATTTTAATTTAATAGGGTAATATAAAATGGTTCAAAATCTTCACCAAAAAGGAAACCTAGCCTCACCGTAGGTAAAGTCGATTGTTTGGCTTTTTTTTTTGGCTCTTTTTCAGAACGATTTGGCTTTGAGTGATCATTGTCATCTGGCAACCCTGCGTTGGCGACCAGGATGTGCCAGATTGCTATATTTGTACCAAATAATATATTTATTCTAAAAAAATAGCTTAATATTTTTGAATAATACACATTAACTTGTGTGTTAAAGAGAAAATAATAAGAAAAATATGAAATCAGAAACAGATGCAAGAAGATTGCAGCACAATTAAGGCAAAACGCTAATATCGCACGTGACACGTGGCTATCGAAGAAACATAAAACTAAGCAAAAAATACAATGAAAAGTAAATGCAAATAATTTTTAACATTTAAACTAAAAGAAATGCTTTTAGCATTGAAAATTTGAGAAATATCAAAATCCGCAAAATGGCGCTTTTAATAATTTTCTCCCGATCCTCACGGCGGTAAGCGATTCCAAAACAATTATCACACTCAGATGAAAAATATTACATTGAAAGGTTGTAAGTGATTTTAAGTCATAGTACTCAAAAGAAAAAAGTTCATTTTTTTAATATTTTTTTTTAACTTGATATTATTGATTATTTTAGTTTTGGCCTATAGTATTTATTTTTGGGAAAGAAGTTTTAAATTAATTGGCACTCGATTGCATAATTAAACAAGATTTTTTTTTCTTTCATATTTTGCCTTGACTTTAATATTTGCTAAAGTCAATATAATATAGGAGTAAAGATGTAGGGCTTAAAATAATTTTTAAAAAATTACACAAACTTGATGCAAGATCGATTTAAATTTTATGGTCAGAAAATAGTGAGCATTTCACTAATACTATAAACTCATAGTGGCAGCTATCAATTAAAACTTGATAGCTGGGGTCTCAAGGTGCAAATATTTTGCAGCCTGAATCTGAATGACGGATTTTTGTTTGATGTTCTTCAAATGTACTCAAATTTTTAACTTTTGAAACAAATTCTTGTTGCTCTTGTTTTTTCACTAAATTTACGATTTCTTTGACTGCTTTTGTAATATTAAAGGCCCTGTGTTTCCAATAATCTTAACTTTAAAATCATTTTTCACTTGAAGTTTAACACTGATATTTACCATACAAAAATTTAAATACATAATAAGCATTTAATTGTTGAATACTGAAATAGATATACTTTTTTAATATTTTGCCTTGCTTTTGGTATCAACAGTTTTACCCGCAGTTTTTACCCCTTTTTTTTTTCCTTAAAATAATTTTTAAAAAATCTTGATTAGAAAATTTAAAAATTGAATTTAAGGTTGATTTCTTCAATGCTATAAACTTATAGTGGCAGGTATCAATTAAAAATTTGTAGCTCAAGGTTGCAGACTAAATCTGAATGTCAGATCTTTGTTAAATCTTATTCAAATTTTTAATTTGTAAACAAATTCTTTGCTTTACTGAATTGCTTTTTTGACTAAACTTTCATTTTTTTGTTTGGTGATGTCAACAGCCTTCTTTTCTAACATTAATTTTTTGACATTACTATGATGCTTTATTTAATAATTGGTTCTGCATATTAGTTGTCTAACTAGCTACTTGCAGACCTCATAAGTGAGAATGGGTCGCAGGAGGTTAAGGGACACTTGGGTCCAATTTCAAGTATACATAATTTACAACTGAGGGGGTGTAATATTTCATGCCCAAGAGGGAGGTGTTGCAAAGAAGTCATATTATGCCACTGGTGCATAATAAATCTTAATTACTTATGACAATTTAAAAACATTTCTTTTTTCAATCAAATTACTTTAACCCCTGAAAGCACGATTTTTTTTCTGAAAAACTAGTATAGTGTAAGTTATTCTTTGCCCGTATCAGACACTGGCAAATGAATTAAGTGGTTAACAAAAAGGGATGGGGGAGAAACAAACTTTGATTAAAAGTGACTTCACTGCTAAAATTTTGTAATATACACTTATATGCAGGATTGGAAAAAAAACGGGTTTTTTTTTTCAAAAAAAACCCCCCCAAAAACCAGGTTTTTTTTGGTTTAAACCGGATTTTTTTGGTTTAAACTAATGCAGCACTTTTAAAGCTTAAAGAAATTATTTAAAAGATTAGTTATAGTGTGTTATTGTTCTATTTGTCACTATTTAAAATAAATAGTTAATGTTTCTTTAAAATATCAATTAATTTTAATTAATTTCTTGTCAATATAGTAAAAAGAATCAACTTTATGTAATACCAAGTCAAAAATTCTGTATAACTGATAGCTAATTTGTAATATTTTAAAAGTGAATGTTGATTAATGAAATTGGGAATAAATAAATGATTATTCATTATTAAAACTTCAGTTTTAACTATAGGGATGTAACAAATAGTGATTTGGCCAAATATGGAATATTAAAATTTCTAGAAAATCGTTGTATTGTCAAATTTAAAAATAGTTTTATGAAAATATGTTAAAATTTATAGAAGTTAATATTTTTATTTTATGGGGATTTTTTACATACCTGTTCTTAAAGGTTTTTAAAATTTAATGCATTGAACTGGAATATACTTTTATTTTCAAAAACACCAATAACTTATACTATCTTAATATTCATGATACATTCTAGGCTTTTCACAGTCTCTTACCCGATATTCACAATAAATCAGTCTAACCAAACAAAGTCGGACTTCCACTTTGTTAAAAATGACATAATAAAAATGGTAGCTTTTGGGAACGAATGTTAAGTATAAAATACAATATTATAACTTTAAAATCTGTTTTTGTTCAATCAAACCAAAAACAAAGGGTTAAAAAAGTATTTTTTAAATAACTATATACTATTATATTTTTATAACTATTATTTTTATTTATTAAAACTATGTACTAATGCGCGCTTTTGCAATACCTATAACACAATTTTAAGTGTTTAAAATCTACTACTTTCCTTAAGTTTTACACTTCTACCGTTGCAGAACTATTCTGCCAAACAAAAAGTCCATCAATATTTGGCCAGGCCGAATGTGACCTTAGCGAATATCTTGGCTTGGTGATGAAATGACTATTCGGCCAGGCCGAATATTCGTTACATCCCTAGTTTTAACTTTCATTTTAATATTCATTCAAGCTGGAATTATCAGGAACATAACATTTCTCCATGTGTTTCTTCATTCACAGAACCTTGGCCTTCAATTTTTTTATTGCATACTTTGCAAACTGCTGTTGTACCTTTCCTCTTATCTGATTTTATTTCAGTAAAATTAATCCAAATTTCATCTTTTTTCTTGCCTGACCCAGACCTTTTTATAATTTAATCTTTGTGAATTTAGCTATTTGCAAGGGTGAAAGTAAGAGGATTTCAAAGGATAGAAGTTAAAATAAATTTCCGTAACTCCAAAAACATGCATTTTCTAGAAATTTTGTTTGCATTGCATATATAAATTAATTATCTCCCCAAACCCCCGATAATAGATTAATATTAGCAATAACAATATTTAATAATTAAGGTGGGAACTCAAGTCTAACATTTTAAAAATCATTCCTCAAGTATTTTAACAAATTACTAAATTTCCTATAATTAGCAATATCATAACATATTTTATTTTAAATGAAGAAACCTTAAAAACATTTACAGCACATTTAAATCTGTATTAAAACACTTTAGTTTTAAGTATTCTGTCCTTTTCCATCTAACAATTTACAAAAACAAAAAAGAGGCGGAAATCCGTCTATAGACCGAATACTTTACCCATGGCTATTTCATTCAGAACATAGAATGGATGGAAATTGTTTGAAAATAATACGACATGTTCTTGTAGAATTGAGATGTTTCATGAGAGTAGAAGTTCATAAATAAAAAGGTTTTATTTAAAATACCAAAACTATTATAAAATATTCAAAAAATTGATGTGGTTTTTTTGAAAAAAACCATGGGGTTTTTTAAAAAAAAAACCATGGTTTAAACCAAATGGTTTAAACCGTGCCAACCCTGCTTATATGTTTTGTATAACTTACAATTAACCATTATCAAATAAACTCTTATATATAAGACATATAGCTTCGTGTACAGATGGTAAGATAACTTGCGAATTTAATCTTGTGGCTACCTAATATATTAGTTTTAGTTTAGCCAACCAAGGAAAAATCCTGGTCAAAAATGCACTTGATGTGATTTGGAAATATTCCCTGAGAATGAGGATATTCTGCAATTGAAATTTTATTTAAGAAAATTCTTTTTTTTCTGATAAGTACATGAAAACTTTCGTTGATATGATTAATGTCTTAAAATACTATTTATTCACTATTAGCAAAGCATGATAAAAAAATTATTTTGACCCTACATAAAACATTAAAATTAAATAAACCAAGTTAATTTTACTTATATTAATGTATGTGATTGGAAAACTAAAATTGCTTTTCTTTGCATTTCCTGTTATTTTAGATTTTTTTTAAAAAAAAACCCCACGTTAAACCAATAAATTAATGTTGTGGCTACCCAAAAAAAAAATCCCAGTCTACACCATTAATTTATATCCCTAATTGATTTATTGTTACATGTGGTTTTACGTGTAGTTTGTGTACCGACTTAAAAAATGTTATTTGAATTACGGTATGTATTGAATTTATGTTTTACTTTACCGAAGAATTTTCAATTATATAAATGGTACTTTGTGTTCTTCCCTTCAATTCTGGTGTGAAACCAGGTTTTTTTTATGTATCTATTTATTAAAAAAACTTGCATTTATTCTTTTTAGTGCATATTTTTTAAAAGAAACAAAGGCAGGTGATATGACACGAAACCTTTACGGCACAATGCTTTTATGGGTGATTATGATTTGAAATTCTCCGAAAACTTTAGAAAACCTTTTCCAAAAATTCAAAAAAAAAGTTTTATGAAGTTTTTTTAAATTTATTAATTTTAATATTTGTTTGAAAAATAATATCTGTTCTTTGCTTTTTAGTACTTCAAAAGCTTACAATAATCTTTCTGGAAAAAATGACTTCTGGTATTAATATTACAAAACTTTTAATTAATCACTTGACTTTTTTTTACACGTATAAATGTAATGTGGGAGAGATCACTTAATTATTCACCTTTTCTGAAGATATTTTGTGAAGTTCAGAATTTTTTTTTCAAACTCATAAATTCACTATCCATTTAAAGGGGGAAAAATGAATCCGTTTTATCGAATTATTTGAGAATTTTAGATTTGCAAACAAATACTATAATCACTAAGAATCGTTGACCTAACTTCATCATTAAGTTTGGTTGAAGATTTAAGCTGATATCTACTTTTATTTTCAGTAGTACGTGCGTATTTTAATGACTGAATGTTTAGTTTGAATAATCCTTGCAACTATTATTGTATAGATTATTATTAAAATGTACATTCGTTAATTATTTATTCAATTTCGAGAATTGCAATCCGTGAAATAAAAAGGAAGCATTGTAAGTTTACATCAAAATAAGAGTTTTTCGCCCATAATTTCTTCTAGAGAATTTAGATGGTTAAATGAAGATACGGGACCTGAGTTTTATCACACTGTACCTAACAAGGAAAAAAAAATTACGGATACGCAATTCGGTTCATCCAATGAAAAGTTATGAAAGATAAAAACAACCTTTTTGAAATCATGGTTACAAACGAAAAATTCCAGATACAAGAAGTTCAAAAAAAAAAAAAAAAAAGCTAATTTTGATAAATGTTCTCTGGCTAAACCACATCTAATCAATGATTTCAAAGAACCTGGAGTGATCAACGTTTTCTAGGGGATTAAACAAATTATTTCAAAAACCAGTAGTTAAACTAATTGCTCTTAAATGCCTTTAAGTTTGATCATGTAGAATTCAAATTTTACGCTTTTTACTACATATACTGTAAATACGTATTTAAATATAATTAAATACACGTTTTGATTCAGTTTTTGTTAGTAATTAAAAATTTTCGAACTGCTCCAGTTAAAAGTGAATATAATGCTTTACTGTTAATATTTTAGCGAATTGTTTAAAGTTTGAAGCTTTCTTTATGTTGCCTTTTTTACTCAATGTGTAACGCTCAAAAGCTTTTCTCCTATTCAATATTTTAAAATGTGATAAAAGGTAAAATATGTTTTCTGCTCGAGGGAAAAGTTATAAAGGGAAACTATACATAGTAAATGCTTTTAAACTTTTGTTTTCCCTTACTTGCACAAAACATTGCGACTTGCGTGCATAAAGCACAAATCCTTCCAAAGGCAAAAAACAGTAGCTTCTTTTCACAGTCCCATGATCACGTGATGTCCAACAGGAGATGTTGACGTGCATTTTGGGGGGGAAAACGGCGAAAAGGCTCATCTATTCTATTTTAAAGTTCTATGGGTTCAAATAAACCAATCAATGACAACTTTGCAAGGAAATTTGCACTTTTGGGAAACTTTTCAATTTTTTATACTGAATTCATAGTGAGCATCAGCTTTTTTTACAAACTATGAGTCTGAATACCCTGCGATCACTTTACCTTTATTTCAGGACCATTAGTAAATTTCCAGCACACACTTATTTTTTTTTAAATGTTTCTTTACTGCATAAAAACAGTATTGCATAAATGTTCAAAATCAGTCGGATAAAAAGTATTTTTATTCAAGTGGTGTTAAAGACATCGATTCGCGTACTACAAAGTATATTTATATTATTAGTACAAAGTTTATTTTTTTTATATAATTTGCTTCAAGACATGCTAAAAATAAAAGATTTAAATGGAAACAATATTAGAATAAAATCTCTGAAGATGCTTGTTAAATGCTCTGATGGCAAAAATTTCAACCTCTAATAAAACAATAAAAATTGATGATCAATAATACCGATGAAAAAACAATTTGATTAAAAGCAATAGATACGAAAAAAGACATTGAATGAGAGGTCTGCTAACTTCAAAGGAAAAAAAGCAAATCTCAAGAAAATAACAAAAATCGATAAAAAAAAGTAGGGAAACACAAGTGGAAATTTGGTTCCGTGGAAGAGTAATGCTCCCCTCTGATGATTTTTCCGTCTGTAGAAAAAAAAATTGGGGAGAAATATAGAAAAGCGCAATAAAAAACTTCATTTTTGTTTTCTAAAATTTTAAAAAAGTAGAAAAAACTCATGCCTGGAAGTAAACAGAAGGTAAGTTTCTGGTTGCTAGTGGCCTGGTCTTATGGCCACCCTGAAAAATTTAAGACATATTACCTCACCAAGGTTTGTTATGGTCGGATGTTCATTGTAGAAATTTTTCTGAATAGGCTGCATGGTGCTCATGTCAAATTTAGCTTTACGTAGATTTTCACCAGGTTGCTTTCCTCTAAAGTTAGTAAAGCCACCTCCACGATTCCCACCATAACTACCTCTTCCATGAAAGTCGCTAGAAAAAAAATTATATAGCACTTCAAATTTATTCACCTTCATAAGACACATAACTACACAGACAGTCAAAGAATTTTTAAGACAAGGTTTATAAAACAAAAACAAGTAATTATAATTTTAAAAGTATTTTTATCAAAATAAGCTCCTTCAACTTTAATACACTTGTTACAGCAGCTTAACAATGATTTGAATGCCTGTTCTAGCTCACATTACGGAATATTTTAGTTTCAGGAGCTACACCAGTCATACGCAAGCGAAGCGGACGAACAATGTGTGAAATTGATGAAGGAGGCTTTGCTTAAAGTATGCAGATTTGTATATGCCCGAATTTTCAAAGAAATCAGATTACTAACTTTGGTTCAACGGGTAATGCTTAAAACAATAAGACTCGCTTTAATTTCTAGACATTTATGCTATCCAACTACTAGATCTGTTACGCGTGTTATAAAAAAGGCACTTATATGTAAAGAATAAGCGTTTCGCATTGTTGGGATTCATCCCCACCATAGAGAGTAAATCAAAGAACCGCTGAAATTTGTCCATTTTGCAAACATCTAGGCTCGTTGCGGGATCGGATGTAATCATCCGATTTCTTTTTTTCGTTACATTCTGTATTTACCAATCGCAACCTTTCTGCGCTATAGCAACTCAAAAATAAAAGATTTTTTTCGCATTAATGTACAATACAACCTCTGTATACAAATAAAATACGAAGTCGTCGGTCGTCACTTGATTTTTTTGTTTCGATTACTCAATAAGAAAATGACAAAAAAAGTGTGCCACTCTTTCAGTGAGGCAATATATACATTTTAAAAAATGTTTTATCTAGAAGAATTGTAATTTCATAATCCTTAAGTTTATGCTTAACTGGTGAAATAAAAAGAAATCTTCAAGCCTTTTGGTTAGTAGACATCTTTCAATTAGTGAAAGGAAGTATATTAATTTTATTGTTAAAAAGGAAAAAAAACATTAAATTTTCTTGGGCCATAATTTCTTTTGTGATTTCAACTGCGCCACTACAATGCGGCACTTGTGATGCAGTGGCATTGACCTTACGTAACTGGCGCATGAATTTATAATTTGACGAGTTACTTGTTTCAAAACAAATTAATCAAGAACATTAAGCATTTTAAACAACATACATATCTTTTATAAGTAATATTTACTAACAGAAAACAACAATTAGTAATATTTGTTCACCAACATTAAGCCTATCATAAGTAGCAAGATTTATTTTCTTAAACTATAAGTAAAAACCTAAATAAAAGTAAAATTACTTACTTTCCACGACTAAAAGATCTTCCACGATTCATTTCTACTTAGTTAAAATGTGAAACTTTAAGTAAGGTTTAAATTTAATTAAGAATTCTTTTTGGTACAAATATGGTCGCCACGTAGAAGCTACGACCGAAGTGAAAGAGAATGAGACATATGTATGCGTAGTGTTGCCAGATTTTCAATGGAAAAATTACCTTTTGCCTTGATTTTGTTTAAGGAAAGTTTCCGAATGGAGGAAAAAGATAAGCTTTCTTACGATTATAAGTCAAACAAAAGCGTTCCATATAATAGTATAAAAGTTGCATAAAATGCGGGAAGGGAGCGTACACAAATAATATTACCTTTTTAGGGTAAAGGGTTAACAGAGAAGTGTAACATCGGAACAGGGACGTAAGTGCAAAAGGGACTAGTAGATTTTAGCACGAGTGATATATTTTACGAGAGCTAAACTTGTAAGTATGGTTTTGACGAGACATTTTCGTTTGATGAAAAATGAAAAAGAGGGGGGAAGGACAGAGGAATAAACTCTATCAGTAGGCTATTAAAAAATCAAATGTGGGTAAAAAGAGGCAAATACAGACTAAAATTTAACGTGCGGTTAACATAAATAAGGTGTGGGAAGCATGGGCAGAGAAGAAGGGAAGATGGAAGAGGCTAAGTGGTGTTAAAATATTCTTCCAGAGATCTAATAGCTGTTACTCCTATCATGACCTCACTAAAGTCGTTATGAGACAATCCAAAACACGACCTTGAAAGGCAGGAGAAAGCTTGGATCTCCTCTATCCGTAATAAAATCATAAACAAAGGGCCGTATATCCAGGGGTAGGCCAAGGCCGACGAGATAGACAATCTTATTTCTCGTCGGCCTCGGGTAGGCTAGGGGAGGCACCACTTGGCCTGGAAAAAGGATTGCTTCATCTAAGCAAATGAGCATATATTAATATATTCACCTCCACTTTCACTATACCAAAAGACATAAAAGGGATGAAAATGATACAAATTTATATTCTTTCTTTCTTTCGTGCCCCCGCCCCTTTTTTAAGCATTTGGAAAGAGGAGGAGGGAATTAATTAGAAGCATTTCAGCAATCCAGCTTTTAATCTTTTCGTTTTTTTTCCTTCTTAGTGCTGAAAGTGCGCTGCAATTTCCTAGCTCTTTCTTTTAACGTGAGCAAGAGGGACCCACTGTGTAAGGCACCGCTCAGATTCACTCCTCCTGGAAGCCACTTCAGCCGGCTACATTTGTCCCAATTGTCCCCAGGACCAGGGCCGGCGCTAACACGAATGGTGCCTTGAGGCAAAAAACTTTTTCCCGCTCCTACTATATATTATGAAGGAATAGAGGTTAAAAATGATCGATACAAACTTTAATTATATGCATTTTAACTTTCAAAAAGCTGTAGGAAAACAATCGCTGCTCAGAATGGACTGAATAAAAAGTAAAAATAAAAAAACAGAAGAAAAGAAAAAGCAATAGATTGCGTGTTGCTCGTCATAAAATAGAGAAGACACTTTCTGGAACTGCAGCAAACACTTTACTGCGAATACGTTGAAGCCCCCTGTCGTTGTGGAGAAGAAAACAATAATGTACATAACAAGAAATAACCCAGTAAAAAATATATCCTTTCAACAAAGGATAGAAAGAAACGGAAACGTTTCAAAAGGTCCTGATGTGGTTTTGTGTTTGATTTTTACCAAAATTTAACGTGTGTAATATATATTAACGCAAAAATGAAATTAGATGAAGTTCTCGGGTTTATACTTTTTCCCTAATGTCAGCAAAATCTGGCCTAAAATTAATTTTGCGACTTTTGATTTCGAAAATCGCTAGCAGAGCAGGAAAAACAACTTACAAGTAGTTTCAGAAAGTGCACAATTTTGAATGAAAAATAATGAACTAATCATCAAATTTAGCAAGACTGCAACACGTTACACCCGTAAGCAACATCTGTGTACAAAACTTTGTAGCAGCATTATGGAGGCCATGTTAAAACGGAATTCAAGCTTTGTAATAGTTCTTTATCAAAGTTTCAATTATTAATGAATTCAAGCACTAGTAACAATAGAACAATATTATTATTTGCAACAGAAAACAAAAGTTTATTGCTTTTGATAAGCCTTGACATATTTGCTCGATGAAATAATAAATATACTATGAAAAATTTCCATCATGCAGCCCAGTAGAGAATGCAAGTAAAATATAATTAAAAAGAAGCTATTTAATTTTCTTTCATAAGGGTGAGTGTATAAATTTCTTCTTTTGGTTTTGTAACTTACTATTAACCTAATGTAATAGAATTACCACTGATAATTTAAAATTTGATGTTAAATGTTATTTTAAAATTTTCAAAGAAATGGCATGCAAATAACTCGAGTGTAGGAAAGGAGTACTTTGGCGATACAGCTGATTTATATCGCTTTTCATAACCTGCGATTTTCTTGTTTGTCTACTTCAGCATGACAGTCCTAGAATTGGCGCTATTTTTGGTCAAAGTGACATAGAGGCTAATATATATACAGGCCCGGACTGGCCAGGTCGGCTGGTCGGCGATCGCCGAGGGTCCCCGTACTAGGAGGCCCCCAAACGGGAAGATGAACAAAATAATTTTCTATCCGAACTTCTTTTTACAGATCTTTAACTTCTTCATAACTATTTGCCTCTTCATTACGCTTTTTCCCAGGATGCTTAACTATCGCAATCTGACAAAGTTTTCAGACTTTTAGACATAACAGTGGTCGATGGCCCAATTGGACTTGCTTTGTATGAGCTTGTAAAATCAAAACTAGCTAGATTAGGCACTTCAACATAAAATATTATTGCTTGCTCATTTGTCGGAGCTGTTAACGTGAACGGATTTGATAACAGCCTATAAGTCAACTTCAAGAAGAAAAACAAAGACCAGTGGGCGGAACTGGCAGCCGCCAACCAAGGGGGCCCCGAATTGAAAAGGGGCCCCTTCAATATTTCAAATTTCCTTCCCCCCATACTATAGACCACAGGGATACAGGTAGGGCCTCGCAATAAATGATGTTTCGTGCAAATTGTACAGAATAGGAATTGGATGAAAAAATGAGCAATTCAAATACTGGGCACTCACATTAAGGTTTTCAAGGATATTTAAGGGGGCCCCATATTTATTTTACCTCCAGGGGTCCCCAAATTTCTCATTGCGCTCTTGACGAAGATTTTACTTCCACTCATTAACACATTGCATGACTTCTATTTTAAAGGCCATTTTTGTTTTATAAAGTAGTAAAAAATTCTTCTCTTTAGTTTTTGCCTTTTGCAATATACTATTTTAATAAGTGTTAAAAATTACATTTTTCTTTAAAATTGCGTAAAAATAAAAGGTGAATCTTATTTTTTATAGTACTTTGTAAAACACGGTATTTATGTATGAATAGATAGACAATATCATGAACAGGACAGGTTATACTACAAGTTGACTAAGGTACAATGAGAAAGTAATTTTCCAAGGATGCCATGCAGTGCCGGATCTGGAGGGAGGGGGGGGGGGGGTTAGCATATTCAACTGTGATGCACAAAAAAAAAAAAAAAAAAAAAGAAGAAGAAGAAAGACAATACAATAAAAAAATGAAAAATATATTTATTTTTGAAAATTTTAACTTTTGCAAAGAGAGAATTAAAATCCTAGTTCAGCGCTCCAATTTGATCATTGATCGGCTGTTTTGCTAATGAAATTGATCATATAGTGTTATTTGTTTTGAATAAACTGTTGGAAGCTCCAAAATTGAGTTATACTGAATATGTTGCGTCGTTGCTGAGTCGGCCGGCTCCTGTGACAGGCAAGAGCTCCTGGGACGGCAATTTTAGGGGGGGGGGGGGTGCGGCAAATTTCGCAATGCCGAAATTTAAGAATTTATATTTTAAAAAGTCAAGGTTTTTTCCCATTTTAATAGTGAAATATAAATCATGCTGTGCTCAAACAATTTGTCTTTTACAAATTTTCAAAGCATCTGTTCGGGAAAAGGCGAAAGGGGGTGCTTGCAAGTGTCATTTGAGAAGGCAGACACGTGTCTCTTCGATATGAGCGTTAGCAAGAAGACGGAGAGGGGGGCGGATTATTAAAAAAATGCTCATTTTATTCTGCATTTTTATGAGTAAAAGCGTCTAAACTTTTAAAAGTTTTAATTTGCTACTTTTTTCCCCTAACATTTTTGCAGTCCCAAATGCGTTTCCTAAGGCCTCAAAACGCACCAGTTTGCATATAGTTTTCAAAATTTCCCCGGGGGAGAATCCCCCTTTACCCCCTTCAACTGTCTGAATTTCATATCTCCAGTTAAGGGGAGACCCTTCATATGGCGCTATCCCCCTAATGTTCATGTAAAAGAACCTGATGGTAGTTTCTCTGGGCCTGAAAAATTTTATGGGTTTATCAGTGCCCCCGCCCCCACAAGGGGAAAACCCCCTAAAAAAATGGCCAGATCATAAAAATTTACGAAATATGAGCAATAATTAGCTGGAGGGGAGGGGTGGCATTTAAAGTTTTGCCCCATCACGCAAAACTCCAAGATCCGGTACTGGGGCTTGAACTTGAATAAGTTTAGGACTCTCTGGGTTAATAAGAAGAACCGGCGTTTTTCTGAGAGCGTCTTATAAAAGAATGGCAGTATGAGAGAAACAAATCAAGATGTAATATACTGTCCCGTGACAAACTATACAGATTACAAGAAAAGCATGAGCGACGACGGTGGAGCAAGCATTGCAAACCACAAGAAAACTCTTTCAGCAATTGTTGATCAGTTTTTGCACAGTGAAGGAGATGAAAATGCAGCAAAATAAGTTAATGTCATAACTTTTTTTAAAGACATATCTGTTAGAAGTTTTGACTGCTAGTCAAAATTGGTAGCAAAGAATTTGATCAGTCAACGGTTTAAATTTAAAAACTATTTCTGTTTTGCTTAATTTGTTTCTAGTCACTAACCAGTTAAGTGCTTACAAAGTAATTACTCGTTCATTTGGAACTTGGTAGAAAAACTTCTCCAGCCAGAAAAAATCAAAGGAGTGATAAACAAGCTTGTGATTTAAATGAAATAAATGTTCATTTTATTATTATTTTCTTAGTACAAGCAAATAATATTTTTTAAATTTTAACTTGGAGCAAATCTATGTTTGATTTTTAAGATAATGTATATATTTTCAAAAAAGTAATTTTTCACAAACATAATTTTGACTTTTCATTTAGCTAGAAAATCATTCAGAAGGACATATTTTCATTTAGCTAGAAAATCATTCAGAAGGGCAGATTTTTAATTTTATAATATAATGAAAATTATATTCAAATGATTTCATACAGTACTGAAGCATATGGCAACATTGTTCATTTAATAAATAGAGGTTTATTATTTAGTAAGTGCTCTTGGACTTACTTAATGATTTTTTCCTTTCTCATGGTATTTTATAGTTTAATACTACAATTTCTCCAGTTTCTACGTAATTGAGACATAATAAAAATAGCATGAAATTTCGTTGTACTAAACAGTTAGTCAAGCATAACTTTAAAACACTGTTTTGATTTTTTTTCTCATTTAATACAAAAATGTCGCTTTAGTTTAACTACTGTATAAGACCCTAAAAAGGGTAAAAAACGGTTTCCTGACACATAATTTTCAAAAAATTTCCGGGGAAGAAACCCCTCCAGGGGGCCCCTTTTCAGTACCTGCCCGAGGGCCCCAGAGGGAGCCAGTCCGGGTCTGTATATATATATACTAGCTGAAATGCCCGGCGTTCCGCGGGATAATATTGCATCGTTCGCACGCCAAGTGACGCATGTCCAAATTTCGGTTGAAAATATATAAGGAAACATTTTCGTAAAAAATCTAAGTAGGAGATTTGTCAACAGTCCTTAAAAATCCTATTTAAACTGTAAAAATCTTTAAAAATCACGATTGCATAAAAAAGAACAGCCTAGAAAAATTCCTTTTAGACCAAAAATAACAGTCCATAAAAATCCACGTTAAAATGCCAACAACAGTTCATAAGAATTGCCATTAAAGGAAGGGCAACAGTAGCTAAAATGCACATATGCCGCGGGATATTTGTGCCAAAATGATGTCATGAGTCCGTAACCATCGCAATTAGAATATCAACCGCAATACATCTAAAAATTCCCATCAGAATAAGAGCAGTATTTTCTTTTAAAATGTCCATCAGATGAAGTCCCTGAATATTTCTATTACAATAAAGAAAACATTCCTTAAAGCCCCCATTTGAATAAAGATAACTATTCCTAAACATCCTTAATAGAATAAGGACATTAGTCGCAAAAAATCTCATTGATTAGAATAATGACTTCAGTGACTAAAAATACCCAGTACACAACATGCCTTTAAGAGTTGCTGTTCCTAAAATTACCAATAATATATCTTAAATTCGCCATCAAAATAAAGACGCCAGTTTTTAAAAATCCCGCTTGCAAAATCGTCAAAACATTTCTTGAAAACTCAATTAAATAGCACTTTTATAAAATTCTGATAAAAACGGAAAAAAGATCATTATTTCCAAAGGCCAATGCACATTTAAGTGAGAAAATGTTCAGTACTGAAGCAATTCTGTCGTGTGAAATTTAAGTCGATAGAAATAAATAACTAAATTCTGTCCAAATGGTGCCAAACAGAAAGAAAAAAAAAAAAAAAAAAAAAAATGTTAGAAAATAAATCACTTGAGTAAAATATGGAATCAATCAAAACCGCTACGTCAAGTTAAAATAAAGTCGAAGATCGCGAAATTGCACTATAGTAATGGAAGTATAACGCAAATGCGGCATTATACTATAGTATACAAAATATGCATAATAATGAAATGAATTTTCAGAATTTGTTTCGCTGATAAAACGGACATTCTTCCATAAGAAATACGATGTTTCATGAAATTGTTGAACTGGCACCATAATATTCAATCGCCAAAAATGAAAGAAGAATCGACGTCAAAATAAAGAAATTAAAAACCGTTTGCAGTTAACAATCTACGAAATGAATTTTTAGAATTTGTTATGCTCATAAAACGGCATGAATAAAGATAAAATAGCATTTTTTCAATCTTACGTTAACAGAAAAGATCTAGTTGGCGACAAAAGTACTATTTATTTTGTCGAAAACACGCAAATTGAGCAGATAAATTCAGAGGTAAGCCTCGCTTTAAAGTTCGAAAACTACTTTAAATGAATACTGCGCGTGTTCTATTTGTTCTACGAACTTCAGAAAGAGATCATCTTGTGCAGTTTTTACAGGCATTAATATGCTGCAAAAATAAAAAAAATTGGGACATTTCTTCGATGAGATAGTCGCAAAATTAACAGTTTTGATAAAAATTGGAATAAAAGAAGAACAAATTCGAATTTTTGGAAAAACTCTTTGAGGTGCACGAGGACATGACCCAAGGTACCTGTAACCAAAATGTCGTACTTCTAGACCGTTCCATCTCGGCAGGAGGCAAACGATACACACACACATACACACACACACACACACACAAACTTTTGGTTTTATTTATATAGATACAGTAGAGTACCCAGGATTTCGCTTTGGGGAGAGGATCATGTCAGGATTAGGGATGAACCGGATATTTATTTTCCCGCATACCGGATATCGGGTGTCTTGTGTGCCTTTTCCGTACCGGATATCCTGCTCTGGATTTGAAACATGTGAATTCTATATATATATATTTTAAACATTACAACGCTTCCTAATGCGTTACAAGTTTTTAATTGTCATGCATTTTCAAAATTTGCAAATCAATTAAAATTTTAAAATCAAATTTAACATGCCACATAACCGGATCTTTCGTACAATGGCCGGGTTGTGTTACGGATATTTTAAGAAATCTGAAATCAAAGTTGGCAACTTCTTGGTTTAAACTCTTTTCCAGAAATCCCCGACCCCTTTCTATATGACCGACAAACTCTCCTGCGAGCTTTTCACCTTCAGACAAGAAGGTTATACTATTTGCCTTCTCCCGTCACGTTCCTTGATTACTTCTGGTTAATTTTACGTGTGACAAAGGTTGCGAAAAAGCACACCATTTTATTTTTTTTTAAGGCACTAAATGTTAAAATAACTAAATAAAATTTGGCGTGCT
Source organism: Octonoba sinensis (assembly GCA_038502835.1). NCBI lineage: Eukaryota > Metazoa > Arthropoda > Arachnida > Araneae > Uloboridae > Octonoba > Octonoba sinensis. The sequence continues at coordinate 73,870,190 of CM076604.1, forward strand.
TTCCCATCTTCATGCGTACTTCAAATAGTGGGAAAATTTTATGTAGCAACCAAATTTCGAGTTGTTATGGAAAAACATGTCTTGAAAACAAAGTTCAATTTTTCTCCTGTCTGTTACGGCATGATTTTACATAATAATTCAAAATATTTATTTCTTAGACTAAAACTCCCTCAATATCTCTGAGTTAGTTGCCAAGATGTGTAAAAACCAACGCGTGAACCAACGTTTATTTAGTTATTTAACATATAGTGCCTGACATGACACTAATTGACACATTATCTGAGAAAGATGACACTATACTTAAATTAAATGAAATATAGGGCTTGTAGTATTAGAACTATTTATTTACATATTTTTACTGCATTCTTCAAAACTGAAAGGAGATTGCATTTTTTTATTAGTTCTATTCGAAAACGTCTATTTCTTGATCAGAATTAAGAGAGTAGCGATCTTTTATTACATTTTTAATGTAGCATAACAGTTAATGGAATAAACAAAATTTCAATTTTGGTCTCTCTTTTTATAATTATTGCTATTCTTCTTATTTTATTTTTTTATGCCGCATTATTGAAACAGGATTGCTCGTTTGTCTCATGAGTGTTACCATCTCTCAAGAGTGTTCCTATAGCTAAAAATTAGATTGTATTAATATATTTGTTAGTTAATAATTAAAAAATGGTTTGCTAATTAAAACATTTCAGTTATTACTTATATCTGCAGTGAAAACAGTTAACTTTTAACAAAATACATTTATATTGGAAGTTATACCCTTTATTTAAGAAACAAAGAAACGCTCCTGAGATAAACAGCTATTTAAATAAAAAATAAATAATTAATTAAAAGCAAATAAAATTTTTACTTGTTACAAATTAGTTAAGATAACTTAAACCATATTTATTAGATTGATTATTGATAATTATTAATAAACAGAACGTTTATATAAGGACAACACTCATGAGGAAAACAATCACTTGTCAAGACACTTTTTGTAATATCTGAAATATTAAAATTAACTCGAAAAGAATTACCTGCTCAGATTGCAGATAATTATAAGGAATTCATACATAGGCTAGCTTTTATGTTTAATGCAACAAAAATGTTCAGATTGTGTTAATCCGTCAACGAATTTGAAAATCACCCATGTATAAACGGTTGAAAAGGAATAATTGAAGTAATTAAGAACTAAAACTAGATAAGAAAGAAAGAGAGGGAGAGAGGGAGATAGCTAGATAAAATCAATTTGATATTGGTGTAATACGGGAAAGTAGGCTCGTATAGTTCTAGACTGAATTTCTTGTTTAGTACAGAGAGATAAGCTGCTTAAAAATAAACATTTGCTTGTTTACTGGATAAAAAAAATTCTAATCGCCTGTTTTTTTTCTTCTCCTATTCTTTAAAACTGGTGATTATCTTGCACTTAATGATCAAAAATGCTCTACTTGAGTTGAAATTTTGAGACACATATGGGGTCATTCATAAATGATGTCACGCGTCGAGGGGGGTAGGGGGGTTTATGAAAGTGCGACAGTTTGTGACAAGGGGAGGGGAGGGGGTAACAATAAGTGTGACATCGTGACATAAGTGTGATCGTACATTTTGATTTCTATAAAAACATTAAAAATCAGCAAATTAAACCTATTTTATGCTAATGTAACATAGCGTGACATGTGACAAAGTGAGGGAGGGGGTATGTTGAGGCGTGACACTTTGTGACAAAGGGGGAGGGGGGGTCAAGCAAATTGAAAAAAAAATGTGACATCATTTATGAACGGTCCCTATCATTATTTTTTAAAATTATTACTTCAGTGCAGCCTAAATACACTGGGTTCTATATACCTCCTCTCCCCATAAGGATACAGATATAATGTGATTAATCCGAATGAGTAACGTGAGAGGATTACTTTATTATGCATGTCATTATGTTCTTCAGTTTTATTTTTCTTGCAGGAGGAGAATTTAATATGGAAAAAAAGAAAACAGTAATCAAGTCTCAATTAAATGATGCAGAGACTGTTCCTTTGATTAGCAAATCGGTAATAATTAGTCTCAAGGAGTTGATAAAGGATTCATCTCTTAGTAAACATCGCAAAAGTCTAGAAGATGTTCAAAAATGCTTGCTACAAGTAAATGAAAATGACAAAAAGTGGTCAAAGAAGTGTCAGGCTCTGGAATCTGAGGTATTAGCAAATGCATCAAAAATCAAAGCTGCGGTACAGTTGTCAGAAGAGGATAAAAATACTATAGAAACACTGAAAGGAGAACTAAAACAAAGTTGGGAGACGATCGAAAAACTTCAAAATGCCGATGGTTGGTTGGAGGGTCAGTCTAAAGTCACTAATAAGGGTTCTTGCAGCTTGGGCAATGATTTTCAAAAAGAAAATGAAGTTAAAGATGATAGTGTGTTTTCTTACTTTAGTGAATCCAGCTGGAAGTTAGAAAAACGACCACCAAAACATGAGGTAGATGTGCATAAAGCAAAATTATTCGAAATAAAAAGTGAGTTGGAGGCTTCGAATTTGAAGTGTAGAAGTCTTGAAGAGGAAATGCGTAGTTTGAAGAAAGCGGTTAAGACGAAGGATGAGACAATAAAGAAATTAGAAAGCAGAATCAAAAGTACTGAAGGTGATTTGTTACAAATGAAAGAAATCAAAAAATGCTGTGATAATGTGTATGCCGAAATAGAAAATTGCAAACTGAACATATTTGAACTTGAAGAAGAACTTGCGAATAAAGAGAAAACTGTCGATGAGATTTCGAAAGCAGTGGATTTGAAAAGTGAAAAGTTAGAAAACTTGGAGAAACAGGTAAAAAATATGAAAGAAAAAGTAGAACTAAAGGACAAGAAAACAGAATTTCACTCAAAAATAACACAAACTACTGCGATAAAAGGAGACGTTGGAGAGAGAGAAAAAATTGAAGCGTTAAAAAGACGAGTAAAAGATTTATCAATGAAAGATTCGCTAATGGGATACAAATATAAAGAATTAGTTGAATGCAATAATAAGTTATCAATTTTACTCGCAAGCGTTGAGAAGGAAAAGAAAAATATTTTACTTAACTTAAAAGAAAAAAACTTTAAATTTAGTGATATTCAACTACACATTCTTGAATTGGAAGAAAAAGGAAATAAACAAAACATCATCATAAGGGAATTAGGGAGAATCAGAGATCATTATATTAAGACTACTGAGATTTTAGAACAGGATATATATAAGTTGAAAAAAGACATAATTAATCAAGAAAAAATGAATTACTCAGCTGTTATCGCAGCTTTAAGAAAAGAAATTAGCACTTTAGAGAAAGAAAATTATGAAATAAATAAGGAGTTAGAAAAAATTGAAAATATATGTAAAGACGTTAAAAAAGAGAACATGCATTTAAAACAAGCAATTAAGAATAATGACACGCAACAACAAGGATTAATGGATGAGATAAACAGTCATAAATTTTGCATGGAGTATTTGAACTCCAAAGGCGATTTCGAAGATCAACCTTCTTCTTATAAAGTAAAAGATGATGATAATGAAGAAAAGCAGCTTGTTTTTGAGCTAAAGGGGAAAGTTTTCAAGATATTGCATTATTTAGATGAATTTATGACAATAAATGAACAAATAAAATGTGAAAACAATAGAATGCGGTCAATTACAAATGAAAAAATGCAAGATAATGCCAGTAATATAAGAAATAAAAACGAAAGCACCGGTAATTTTGATATTTTAAAGGATAAGGGACCTGCTAAGGAGTGTGTTCTAGGAACGCACTTAGAACAAGAACCCATTAAAGTAAATGGCAATATCTTTGAGAGGGAAAATGTGATTTTAAATTGGACTGCGGCAGACGAAGGCAATGATTATCAAAATAATCCTGATCTCAGTTTTTATACTACATATGATTCATCCTGCGAAAGTTTATATGCGCAAACTGACAATAAAATAATACAACCAGAAGAAAACATGCCCGAAATGAAAGAAAACAGCACGAATGACATTTTACATTACGGATCGTGCAGTTCGGATGCATTTCATGATCCGGAAGAAAGAAAATCTTGTGAAGAATTTGGAAAAGACAATAGAACTAATTTTGAAATATTGAATCAAACTGCATTTGAAGAAAAAATAAACAAATCGGAACGTGAATCATTTCAATCAAGAAATGACAAAAAGCTTTCAAAATATATGGAACAATTGAAAAACAACGAAAAAGAACTAGATTATTGGAATGGAACTAGGAATGAAAGTTATGAGTCGAACCTCAGAACTTTCCAAGGTTATGCGAAATATAATGCAACTAGAAAAAAAGCAGCATTTATTACACATACATTGAATTTGAGTCAGATTAAAAAATAAGTGATACACGTACTTTGCGTTTCAAAATTTGTTTAAATTAAATGTATAATAATTATTCGAGTGAAAAGTTTTGATTTTATAATAGTACGAGGAATTTTGTAACGTATTTAAATAAAAAAAATATATATCAAATTTATTTGAAACAGCATCATGAGTTATATCCATTATTATCCGGTGTAAAGACACAGGGGCAAAACCAGTCTATGTGACACCCCCCTATTAGCAAAACATCTTGCAACAACCTTGATAGACCTTGGTAATATATTGACAGCTTCAATATGAACTTCTTAAATACTGTTGAAAGGTTGCATAAATGTTGATATAACAATACTGCAATAACAGCATGTATGCAACATGGTAATTACCTTTAAATAACAATATTGATATTATATTACATCATCAACACTGTATAAGTGTTATCTGCATCAATATTACAAAAAATAGTTCAAATCAACATTGATTCAATGCTGTTGTCGTCAGGGTAAGTAACAGCCAATGGAAAGCTGTTGAGCTGCGCATGCGTTGGGGTAGAAAGAATTTTACCCATCGTTCCAATCGGCGGCGTGTCTCTCCTCACACTCACACGTGGTTTCTCGTTTGTTGGTTGTTCAACAATAAAGAGTAGTGTAGGGAAATATTATTTTCAGTAATTATGTATGCATTATCTCATTTATTAATGTAACCCAGGACAGTAGATGTGTGGTTATCTACTGAGAAGACTATGAAAAAAGAATGGAAGCATAACGCAAACGCGGCATGATGGTCTAGTGTAAATCACGTGTCGAATAAAATGAGAACAATGCAATATTTAAAAAAAAGGCACCTTGATTTTATACTGTCATGTCAGTATATACTGTCGGTGGCAAGGTGAATGCAATATTGCAAAAATAAGACACCTTGATTTTGATTTTTATACTGACAAAGCACTGTCATATCAGCGTATACTGTCGGTGACAAGATGAATGCAATATTCCGAAAGTAAGGCACCTTGCTTTTATACTGTCATATCAGTATTTACTGTCGGGGACAAGGTGAATGCAATATTGCAAAAATAAGGCACCTTGATTTTACACTGACATTACACTGCATACACCTTGACAGTCAATCTTGTGGCAGCCTGCAGGCAGTATAAATGGAGTAACATAACAATGTTGAGGCAGTATGTATGCAAGATTATCTATGCTGATATATCAACCTTTATGCAATATTGTGGCAGCATATTTTGCTTGCTGGGCCATGGCTGATTCTAAGCGAAAAACAATTTTCGGAACTTCTAACAAAATTTTCTGAAAAATTATGCGCCATCAATTAAAAAAAAAAAAATATATATATGTACTTAAGTTAGCACGCCTCCCTCTTCCTCATACAATACATACGCATATATGTGTATAAGCTTAAAAATAATCCTTCAAGTAATTAGATGAAAAGTCTAATATTAATACCAGTAGTCTTTTTTTTTTCTCCAGAAAAAGTTATTGTATTGAAAGTTTTTTAAAGTAGTATAAAATATTCTGCTTGTCTGAAGGTAGAAAGAAAAGCACAGATGGTTAATTGTTAGAGAAACCTTAAGATTAATAAATTAAAAAAATTCCAGAAAACTGATTTTTTTTTTAATTTTCGGAAATGTCGGAGAATTTCGGATTTAAATCACTTATGTTGACACCATCAGTTTTTTTATACGACCAGAGTCCATTATCAACAACCTTCTTCCATTGAGTCGCTCAGCAGAAGCCAAAATGAGAAAGTCTGTCTAATAAGATAATTAATGTTTAATGCGTATGGCATCCGCATAGCGCACAGACTCGATACCACCGAAACTATTTGAGTAAAGTGTATAAGTTTAAAACTAGTACTTGGATTGAAAAAATTAATATGCATTAAATAAACTTGCCTACACTTTGGTGCAAGGTGCTATTTTAATTCTAAGTTAAGTACAACTTAACTGCAGTAATTGTGCAACAATGTAGAATATTTCTTAATAAAATTTGATTAGATCTTAAATTAAAATGATTAAATAAGAACAAGCTTGAATTTCGGGTTTTATGGGAAACGCACATAACGCCGCCATTTTTGAAAAATTATAATAGATTTTAGAAAATTGGCTTTTTTAAGTAATCACACCCCAAAAAATGTAATTTTGAAAACTTTCAAATTTCATGCTTTAAATTCTCAGGTGATATGCATCTCATACTTACAATAAAATATGGCATAAACCTTCCATAACAGCACTTTGGCTTGCCCAATCTCTGTTTTATTGAAAGTAAATATTTTTCATGAGAAAAAAAATTACTAAATCTGTAAAAATGCTATTTTTCCACGTCAAAAACTTTTTTCTTTATGAAAAACGTCAACTAGACTTTCAAAGATAGTGTATAAATACATTACCATCCCTTAATTATTTATAGAAAAAAAAATCATTGGAATCGGTCAAAATCCCTTAAAACCGTGGCCATTTTAAAAGTGAGTGATTTGCTGATTTTCTGAAAACGACCAATTTTGTACTAAATTTTAAGGGGGCAAAAAGTACCTCTTTTCAATTTTTTTTTCGTTTCCCAATCATAGAAAACATAATTCGAAAAAGTTTGATTCCAGTTATGATCAGAAATAAAATTTGAAAGTTACTCATTGCAATCAACCATTAACTTAAAACTTAAAAAAAAAAAAAAAAAACTTTATTTCAATTTCTTATAATTTTCTCAATTATATCTTTTTTCAAAAGATTTTTTCTTGGTAATACTTCCCAAACATTCTAGAATAAAAGTTAGCATAGAAGTAACTATCTGAAACTTTGTTGAATTTTAATATTTTTTCCCGTTAAATGCTCAGAAAAAAAAAGGACAAAAACATAAAACAATAAAATTAAATAAAAACAAACTACAAACTTCAAAATCAAACCCATGCTAATTGTTTATTTATATTTAAAGGGCACAAAAAAATTTAGTAAAAAAAAAGTCAAAATTCAAAAAAGTACAGGCCCGAAAAGTGGAGACTTAAAAAAAAAAAAAAAAGCTGCCCCACGGTTGGCACGTTTCCACCCTCCTTGATGATCTGAAAACAAAAATATTGGTTATTTCTTAAAGCGTAGTGATGTAGTTTTCGTTTGACGAGTGATTTACAAAAGAAAAAAAAAATCGCAAAATGGGGCGGCCATGTAAAAAAAGTAATTTTTCCCCCCTCAATTTTTCAACATTGGCAATTTTTTAAAAATAATAGAAATTTTTTTTTCGAAAAAGTTCTCGTCAAACTATAGCGACACATATTAAGAAGCTCTATACCAAATTTGAAGGAAATCGATCCACTGAAAGAGACATCATGTCAACCGTTCTGAAAAACATAAGTTTCGAGAAAAACGCTTTTAAAGTTCTCGTTTCTTGCACTCTAAGTATTTTAATTAAAAAATTCCAAAATACAATATCAACAGGTTGTTTCCTACTTTTATATCTTCATTTTTCGTCTTTCTTAGCTTCGCTGCTGAGGCACTGGTAAAACTTGTGTCTTTCTCCACTGCAGGAGGATTGCCGGGGTTTTACTTTTTTTTTGGTCTATGAGCACGAACATTACTTCCTCCTTGTACTTTTCCTATCCCATTTTACTACAATAATTAATAAAAAAACACTATAAATTAATTACTCTTGAAACAGTAAACGCACGTCTAGCTCGCTTGACGATTGAAAATGTACTGAAATGAAGTATACAGCAAAGATGGGAGTATTTCAACAACAGAAGTACGTTACAATGACCTTGTATACTCTGTTAAAGGTTTATATTGAAAATAAAAGATTTATAAAAGATTCGCTCGGTCGGACCGGTTTAGTTGCCACGTCACTAATACGGCTGTAGGGTTGAAAATAATATATATATATTTTAAAAATCCTTTTACAGGCATATTTTTGAAGGTTTAAACTTCAAAAATATGCAAAAAAATAAATCGATTTTTTTTGAAAATTCTCGACTAGAACACCCCTTTAAGGACATATTTGTCTTTCTTTCTGACGTTGTCTTGATATTTTTCCATTCAGGAGACGCTTATGCTACAGGCAAGTACACGTGAATATGTCCAACAAACACAAAATACAATATTTGCAGATCAAATTTTAAAATTTGTTCTCCGAGGTACAAAGACCCGGCTCTGCCATGACCTTCTTCTAGTAGCACTTTGTTAAGCTTAGAAATAATTATTTCAGAATTAGTTTTAAATCTCTTTTATTCTTTCATCTTGGGTCTTTCTCTCGCTGTTTGAATCCCTAACACCGAACCCCCAACTTTGGGGCCCTGTATTTTATTAAGTAGAGACTTTTCCCTGAATCTCTTGATCAAGTTTAGTTTTCACCCTATCAAACTTTTAGAAATGATGAGAGTTTAAAAAAAAATTTGAATATTTCTTTTTCATCAATTTAAAATACAAATTCGAGAGGACTATGGTTTCTTTTAATTTTCAAACTGCGATTTCGTTATGACATTGTAAATTGTTTTTAACATTAACCTTAATTTATTTATTGTCAAACGTACTACAAAAGTTATAGCTGTCATAAAGGAAAAAAAAAAAAAAAAAAGTCATGTTTCGTACACGTCTTGATCACTCTGTAAAAATATTTTAACTTTGAAAATGCAAGTATATTACTTTTTGAAAAGAATTTTCGATTGTATAAAGGAGAGTTCACTGTGTGTGTGAGTGTGTACACAAGGGCTATCATAAAAGTAAAGAACGTTTGTTTCTTCAGACATTTTTATTCAAGATAATGAAACAAAATTTGTTACAACCATATTTTGATACCTTACTTATTTTTCTACATTGTCGCTACTCAGATTGAAACGTCTGTTATAGCGTTGTACTAGTCTTCATATGCCTACTGCATTATACTCACTTGAAGCCGAATTTTTAACCATTCACTAATTTCCTCTTTCAGTTAGACATCGTTTCCATAGTGATTTCCAACCAGAAAATCTTTCAAGTTGGAAAAAAGAAAGTTATCACTAGGGGCCGAGCTTGGGCTATAAGCCGAATGCTCCAAAACTTCCCAGTAAAATTGCTGAAATAATTCTTTCATCAGTTGCTCTGTTGAAAAATTGGTGGCAAGTGAGTATGAAAGCTGATAGAGCGCTATGACAAATGCTTTCATCTGAATGGCAAATTACATAGAAAAATAGGTAAGATATCTTAATATGATGCAAAAACATTTTCTTCCGTTATCTGGAATAAAAATGTCAAGAGAAACAATTTTTTTAAAAACTTTTAGAATGTACCTTGTACACACACACACACACACATATATATATAATCTATATTAAGGGGTTAAATTCAGGGTGGTACCGCCCATATATCTCACAAACATCCCCTCTTTGAAATTAGAACAGGAGGGATATTACCTATCACAGAAGATTTTATAAGCATTTTTAAAATGTAAAAATTTGCCAATTTGCTTTTTGGTGCAATCCTAATACAGTATACATTATTGTTTAATTCCCCACCCCCCTTCTTCCAAAGGGAGAGGAGGGTCATAGGCACAAGACCATGACAATTAAAAAAGGATTATTAAGTTCACGGAAATAATCTTTTTTTTTCATTACATCTAAAACATTTATTTTGATTATAAAACACAAAAAATACTGACAATTATAAGGATTGTTTATTATTATTAAAAAATAACATGCATACAACAAATTTTAGACATGATCAGTATTTTGTTTGAAAAAAAAAAAAAAAACAGACAGAAATACAACTAAACATAGTTAAGTATGTAAAAGAATTAAAAGAATCTCTTTGGAAATAAAGGAGAAAAAAAAAGTACTGATATTTTGTTGTCAAGAGTATTAAAAAAATGTATAAAATGTAAAGTTAGCCCACTCTAGGCAACTGTCTATTCTGCCCATTTAAGAAAAGGAGTACTACGGCCCTTGAAATAAACAACTTCTCTACTAATAACGTTACAAGAACAACAACTGAAGAAAAACTAAAGAATTAGCCATTAATATAAAAACAGATCATATTACTTTTACACTTTATATTGCAAGGACATTTTATTCTCATAATTGTGCATCATTATAGTGTTTTTGAAAATATTACTGTGAAAGTATAAAGACAGTTAGTTGGTTTTATTAAAACATTATGTAAGCATTCCCCCAATTCTTTTTACAGGAAGACAAACAAGAAGTAAACAAGTATAGAGTCTTCAAATACCACATTTCTCATAAATAGTATCAAAAATGTACATAAGTATCAACGTATCAACCTACTGCTAAAAAATTGAAACAATAAGTAATACGGCTTGCTCTACAGCAGTGGACTCTAAACCCTTCTCTTTTCCTCTAGTGTTTTGTATCGACACCATTTCACATGGAAGCAACATTAAAATTAAAATAAAACTTGCATTTTTTAAAGAATATTGCAAGTGCAAGAATAATACAAGTAAAACAATACTTGCGAACATAAAAATTTCTATTTTTGTTTAAAAATATAATACTTTTACATGGTTTTTAGATACGCTTAGTGTTAATTAGATTAACCTTTCATAAAACTGGAAGGATGTTTCCAATCATAAATTGGAAATTTCCATTGTAAATAACACTATCATAATTTATGATAATTCTTTTAAGCTATAAAATAAAATTTAAGATTTTGGAAGCAAATTTAAGATATCCATGGAAAGGTAACAGATCTGTCATACACAATTACACACGTTATAAAATAAAGTCACGCAATGGCAACATTACAAACCAGAACTTTTAAATTACACACAATACAAAACTACGGGAAGAATTAAAAGTCTAATCTCCAATCATTATCTCGATGTTGTAGTAGTATTTTAAGAAAAATAAAGTTTCAGGAGGCAACAATAAGTTCTTGATTTTGGCTTTCAAGCTTGGTGTGATTTGATGAACAAAAATGCATACACAACAAAAAATTAATATACGAGAATGCAATATATTAAAGAAGGTTCAACAACATATCTACTTAAAAATATTCTTAGCAATATGCTTTAAATGTTTTTCAGAAACTTTTGAAAATTCCTCATGAAGCTTCAATAAAAGTGCAAAGTTTTGTTGCTCATTCATTTTGGTCAATGGGCGCCCAATGATATTAGATATTACTTTTAAGCAATGACTGATCCGTTCAAATAATTCATACTGTAATGGGTATTCACAAGATTTAATCAAATCAAGAAATTTCCTGAACCACGGAATGTAACTTTCAATATTGAAATCAATATAAGCAGTGGTAGGGTCAATATGTTGTGGCAAAAAGCCAGTGGCAAGAAGAAGTGGATCCATCAGCATGGTTTGATTAAATAGGTTGGGTTGAGCAAAATTTGAAACAACATTGCAACCCGGCTGATACACTTCAGGTTTCTTAGATTCAAAAATGCTTTCATTTGTGGTAGGATTGACATTTTCATTCAATGGTACAAAAGTTGAATTGAGCATTTGTCCAGTCACAGTACTCTCATTGGTGTTAGCTTTTGTTGGAGGCATTTGTTCTTGAGCATAAGGTAATGACTGATGTTTTATTTCCATGTGATGCAAAAATGACGACTTATCATTGAAAACCATATTATTACACTGTGGGGAACTGCACATATAACGCAAAAGGGTGCAATTCATGGAGTGTTCTTGAAGAGCAGTTTTGTCCTTAAATAAGATTTTACACTCGAGACACATAAAATAATCAGTTTTTTCCTCTTCCAATTTATGAGAAACACGCCCAGAAGAAACATTTTGCTGCACATCACACTCAAAATTACTTTTAGCAGTATTATGAATATTTGTGTCTTGAGTGCTGTCACTATCTGATGACTCTGCATAAGATCCAACAATTCCTTCCTCATCACTACATTCAAAACTATCATCACTAACAGCTTCTCTTGATTTCAGAGATGAAGATTTACTCTTATGGTGCTTCATTATGTGATTACGAAATTCATCTACATTTTTAAATGAACAGCTACACATACCACACCAAACAATATGCTTCCTCGCATGTTTGCTTCGAGCAGCAACATCATTAAAAGTGGCATTACAAAACTTGCATTTAAATTGCTTTGAACTTGCATGAGTCAAAATATGTCTATTTAGAGCACGTCTGTGGGAAAAAGTAGAACTGCACATTTTGCAATTGTAGACTCTTGTCTCATTATGAGTTTTTAAGTGGGCAACCAAAAACCGTTCTTCGGAAAAACATTCAAAACATTCAGGGCACTCATAAGGAAATAAATCTTCTGCTTTATTTTCAAAATCTGTAGCATCAGCCTCTTCTTCAATACAAGGTATGACAGAATGGGTTTTCATATGATTTACTAAACTGCTCTTCCTTGCAAATTTTTTGGAGCATTCGGAACAAGAAAATTTATTGCTAGTCATAGGTTTATCATTATCATCAAATGCAACTTTTTTGAATTCTAAAAAGAGAAATGCAATAATTACAATCAAAATAAATGCACAACACCTAGATATGCATAAAATACAGACTTAAATGGAAAATGTCCATTTTCTAATACCTAAATTCATACATAAAATATTGACAGGTTGATTTCCAAGCTCAAGATATTTTGTGACCAGGCAAACTCATCATAAAAGCAGGCTTTAAGTTACCTTGAAGTATATGTGCTAGTATATTTATAAATGGGCAATTTTTTGCTACCAAAATTAGATCAGAGTTAATTCACAAGTTCTGATACTTTGCAGGTATGCTAAAACAGTAACAGAAAACAATACTCACATTTAGAATTGTTCTCAAATAATACAGAATTTTTCAAATTTTTAAATGTTTGATACTGGAATTAAAGAAAGTAAAAGAAAAAAGTGTTGTTTAGTCAAATTTAAATTCTGTGAATCAAAACATGTTGTCATTGTTCATTTTATGTGATTCAATTAACTATACATTATACTCGAAGCAATAGGTGTTGTTAAGATTCTTAACAACACATCTTAACTTAAGAATGTACTCAATAACTGACATTTTTAATAGCAATTTAAACAGAAAAAAAGCAGAATTACGTCAATGGCAATGGAATTACACTTCCTAAAAATTGGAATTTTTAAATTTAAAGTTTAAAATTTTTCTTAATCTAGAGCCAATATAAAAACAGTGAAAGTATGTAAATTATTTTTTTTTACAAATTAATTATTTTTAAAGGCTATGTGGCCCTTGAGATCGATTTGTAGTTTATGAAATAAGGATCAATAAAACATCGTCCTTTTCAACATTAATCAAACACAATTTAGATAAAAAAAACTGCATTATATTATGTATTACCCAAACTGCAAGTCAATAAAATTCAAAAATTTGTTCCTCTGATAAGCAGGGTTGGTTGGCTTAAACCATGTTGGTTTAAACCAAATGTTTTTTTTTTAACTACTTGGTTTAAACCAAATCTTTTTTCATTTATTTTGCACATTATTAAAAATTGCAAAATCCAATTTATGCAGAAATTACAAGCACAGCACTGGATAGTTAATAAATTTGTAAATTAACAACCTTTTTTTTTTAATCAGCACAAATTTTTCTCATCTCCAATCTACATGTCAGACTATTTGGGTTTTTCTAAAATTAGCTCTGAAAGATCTAATTTGGGAAAAATTCTTCTCAGTCATTATAAAAACTAAATATTGCAACTGTGATTCCTGGAGTTAAAGAATATATATTAGAAATAATAAAGTAAGTATCTTCACAATAACCAATTTGCAAATGTATGTTACAGATAACAATTTTTTAAAAAACTGAACCTTTTTTCATTTATTTTACACATTATAAAACATTACAAAATCGAAATTATGCAGAAATTACAAGTACAGCATTAGATAAATAATGAATTACTGAATTTTGTAAATTAAAAATTTTTTTAATCAGTGCAAATATTTCTTTTTTTCTAAATTGTTCTCTTCTTTTTAAAAAATATATTTAATCTTTAATCAGGAAAAATAAAGTTTGTACATTGTATTACTTTTATAAAATTGTTTTAGTTTTTATAAATACATTTAATCAGGAAAATTAAAGTTTGTATTAAAAAAATTAAAATAATGGTGATAATTTCTAAGCCAATGTTGCTGATTTGTATAAGTGTTATCATTGCTAAATCTGGTAAGTGATTGATTTTTTTTTCATTTTTAAAGAAAAATATATCAACACATATTATTTTTAATATATCTTTCATTTTTGCTTATTTTTTATTGATTTAGTAAAATAAGTTTTTGTTAAAATTCAACCCGCATAATAACTGTTTCTTTAATAATTTGCTGAAAAGTCTGTATAAGCAGAGTAGTATAATATATTAATACAGTAAAACCTGTAAAGTTGACCACTTTCGGCCAGGAACGGAACTAGCCCTATATTATTTAATGTAGGGAAACCTTTGTAACTTGACCACCTGTCTATATGTATGCCACTTATGAATGCCAAATTTGGGTGGGAGTAGTATTATAAAAAACCCATTATAAGTTGGTTGCTTAATTATTACTATATTTATTTGTTTACCTATTTTTGCAAAGATAAACAAAATTAAGTTCTCTAGGATAATGTTTTGTATGCTATAATGTTATACCAGTATTTGGATGGATGGATGAAACATCAATGTAAAGTTTGCCTAAACCTCTGTATAGGTTAACCAGTCTAGAAAACTACTATGAGCCCTCCTTTGAGGAGATTTTCACAACATAAAATACCAGTTTTCAACCTCATTTGTAGGTTGCAGGAAAGCTTCAAATGATTATATTAGGAGTTTTATCTCTTAAATTAATCAGCGACAACTTATTGTTTTTTGTGGGGGAGGAGGAATAGCAAAAAAAAAAAAAAAAAAAAAACAACCAACCAACCAACATGTTAACGTTAACTATCCCAACAGTATTATCCATCAAAGCATGCAAAAGGTTTTTCAAACTCGGAGTCCTGTCAGCAAAATCACGATCAACAACTTCTTCCACGGAAGCAGATGCTTTAGGAAACTCTACTAATCTACCTACCCTACTACTACCACGCCAATTTTCAGAGTAGGGGAAATTTTTGCAAGATTTTTTTGTAGCAAAGCTTGGGGACTTGACACAGTATTTCTTAGTGATCATTACTTCTTATGAATTCAAAAAAAAAAAAAAAGCAATGTTAAAGCCCAAAATTGTACAAATACTGCATACACGTTTTGAGGTTACAAATAAACACTTTTACAGGTTTTGAGCTTCTAATACCAGGAAGCAGTCACAGAGCAGAACTTCTTTGTGACTGCTGGTTCTTGCTTAAAGCTTAAAACTTCAACACTAAAAAATAAGGTTCCTCTTCTTAACTCTAAACCTAAACATGTGTAAGCAATATTTTTGCAATTTTGTGTTTGAATAATGCTGTTTTCATCACTTATATATTGTTGCATTGTTAAAATATTAAAATGAACATTTTTGGGATATTTTACAATGCACAGAGATGCCACTCTAATCTAAAAGTTTTCAGTAGTAACCTGAACAATTTTCAGTAGTCTTCAGTGCTTATCAGTAGTTTATAATACCGGAGAAACATGGATGCAAAAACTACTCAATATTCAACCTAAAAGCTAAATATATGCCTCAGCTGAGCCATGGCGGCAATAGAATTTAAAAAAAAAAAAACCTGATAACTCCCTGATTAGGCTCCAAAAATTTCCCTGATGTTATAATGAAATTGTGAGTTACACAGCGTCATTGTAATGTGTAATGACAGTATCACAGTGGTGAAACCAGAAAAAATATTTAGGGAGGGTGACACTACTTTTCCAACTGAACTTTGTGCAATTCCACTTTTTTTCAGTGAAGGCAGGGGTGGTAGTTGTAAGGATTTGCATTTCCTGAACTTTCAAAACAATTTCCTGAACCCCATTTTTTTTTCATTGGTACTGTATTTTCTAGCATATAAGACAATTTATCTAGTTGAAATTTATGAAAACTATTTGATTCAGACAGAAATGGAAAAAAGTACTTATTTTAACAGGGGTCGCAATGGAAAATATATAAAATATAGGACAACAGGAAAATGGTACAAAAAGGGTGTACTATTTTAATAAAATGTGTGAATTATTAAAAGAAATACAATTTCCTCTAAAAAATCATCAAAATGTTGAAGAAAACATTACTAAAATTATTTATTGCATTTAATAACACTGCAAGAAATTAAAACCCAAAAGGTATTTTTTTATTGATTCAGAATAAAAGCAACAATTAACAATCAAACAGCAAACACGAACCCTTTACGAAAATCGCGATCGCAAAAATGAAACACACATCATACCTACAAATTTCCAATTGTAATTACAATTCATCCCCCTTCTTTTAAAAACATTTATGCCTAAAAATTCGCGGCAAAAACGTTCCCGATTTATCTCTGAAAGGTCGACTTACACGCGAGTTTTTGTTTATTTGTCAGATTGAAAGTTGGGGGTTCTGCTTACATGCAAATCGACTTACACGCAAGTAAGTATATACGGTAAGATATTGATAAAAATAAAAAGGAATTTTATTTACTTACTTCATAATTAAATTTTAAAAAGAGTTAAAATGGAAAAAATACGATTCTTGCACAGGATGCAAAAAGATTGCGCAAAGAAAAGAACGCATATGCTTTCTTGCTTGCACGTGGAAAGGCGCACAATATTTTAAAGAATTACATAAATCAATTAAGAAATATGCATTGCTGCAATTGAAAGCAAAAGAACCAAAATGAGGGCGAAAATTTTAAGGACAAGAAGCAAAATAAAATTTCCGGAACTTCGGCAAAAAAAATTCCGGAAATTTCCAGAACTCTACCACACCTGGAAGGAGAAAATAACGAAATTTTCCAAGTAATCTAATCTGCAACTGCTGAGAGTTTTAAATCGGAAGTTTTTTTTTTTAAGAATGAAGATCCCCCCCCCCCCCCAATCATTATCTTATACTTATGTTACTCTATTTTCTCAAGATGCATATTGTTCCTGTATCGAGTAAAGAAAAGTCTTAAAAATTCCAAATCTGGGGAGGGGGGGGGGGGCATGGGCTCTCTGTGCCCCCCCTTGTCGCGCCAATGGGAAATCGGTAATCGAGCTGACCATGCGCAAAGAAAGGAAATTTCGCAGACAAAACTCCGGACCCTTGCCGGTTTGAATAATTTTTCTGATATTTGGAGAAAATTTAAATATCCCGATATTTCCCAAAACAGAAAACTTCCCCGATTTCCCGGTTATGTTTCCACCCAATAAGATTATTTTTCAATATAAAATACAAATTTAATTTCTTACTGAATTCGTTAATTAATTTAGGACCAAATAATTAAAAACCAAACGAACAAACGACGCGACGTAGGCAACGAAGAATGCAATAAGCAGCTGCTAATGCTAAAAGCACGTGTCCTGTCGGGCAAGTAGTGCAAGAAAGTGAAAAAATCCAGACTCGTCTCAATCTCAAACGAAATCCTTCAATGGTTGCT
Organism: Octonoba sinensis; assembly: GCA_038502835.1. Lineage (NCBI taxonomy): Eukaryota > Metazoa > Arthropoda > Arachnida > Araneae > Uloboridae > Octonoba > Octonoba sinensis. The sequence continues at coordinate 73,887,944 of CM076604.1, forward strand.
GTGCCTTTCGTACTTGGCAGCATAGCACAATTGCCAAGTTGGCGCATTGAAATTTCGAATGATCATTGGTGCTACGCTTTCGAGCATGCAGTTCAATTCGTGTCCTAAACTATTTTTTACTGTTGTGTTGAATTCTCGCTTCTTGCGTGCTGTTATGAAAAATGGCTTTTTCTTGTCACATATGTGACAAGCTATTTTCAACTAAATGCAATTTATTTCGTCATGTGCGAAATGTACACAAAGTGGAAATTAAGCAGAAAACTGGATCAATTACATGTCCTGCATGTAAAGAAAAATTTGAAAAATTTGATGCTCTTAGAATTCACATAGAGCATGCTCATCAAGTGCATATCGAATTTGAAGAACATGTGTTTGAAATCTTAGAAGGTAAGTGCTTCTGTTTGTGTATTCTTTTCAGTTCATTTTATGGTGGTAATTCAGTTTTTAATTAATAGAATTCAAACTTGCTGCTACGCCGACATTTCACTTTTTGCAGGCGAAGAGGGGGCATGGCCCCCTCCCTGGACCCGCGCTTGTTACATTTTGTCTTAAATCGGGAAGGGTTGCTATTTCCCGCGATTGACCTCCCTAAATTATTTGCCTACTTGCTGCTATTTGAATAATTATACATTAACAAATAACATTTTTGCTAGTTCGTCAATTATATAAATACAAAAGTATACATGATCTGGATTTAGTATTGCATGTTTAAGCTGTAAGAGTGAAATACGTTTGAATACAAGGATTAAATTATATTAGTTGATTATTTTCAGCTCTTAAGAGCTTATTAAATCTCAAAATATTATTCAAAGCTGTCAACTAAAGAACCTACAATATGTATTGTTTTAGTTTCAATATGAATCATTTTTAGTAACCTAAAACTATTAGAATGATCATTTTATAAAGGCTGTTCTATGTGTAGATATATGTATACATGTTAATCTTCTGTCCTGTTTTTGTTTGAACCATGAATAGTAAAAGTTTAAAATATTTTCAATGTATTACAACTTGCAGCGTGTTTAATAAAATGGCAATTTTACTCATATTTTTTAATTTTCTGTTGCCATTTACTTTCTCTACTTTTCTGTTAGCATTTATTCTGTCAGTATCTGATTTTTTTTTTCCTTTTTTAAAAATTTCAGACTTTAAAACATGGAAACTAAGGGTGGAAAAGCAACTATCTTGTAGTTACACAGCAAAGACTACAAAACTTACAACCTCTTCTGGCACCAAAGCCTTCTATTGGTGTCACAGATCAGGATATTATGAGCCTGCAAAGGATGCCAATAGAAACCCTAAGGGACTCATCACAAAAAAAATTGATGCACATTGTCCATCAACAATTATTGTGACAACCACAGCTTCGGGAGCGATTAATGTTGACTTTTGGAAGACGCACTTTGGCCATGATGACAATATCGGACATATGTTTCTCACAAAAGAAGAGAGGAAAATTATTGCTGGTAAGATAGGTTTTTTCTAAATAATTTGTTGCCTTTTCTGTTGAAATGAAGACTTCCAATAGGTTTACTATCCACTGTTTGATATCAAAATAAACTTATACGGTTTCTGTGCTCTTAAATGAAATTTTTGAATTATATCCTCAGTTAAAAGTTTTTTTATTATTATTATTAAATGTAATATTTAACTGATATTTTGTTGAAAACAACGTTTCTGTCAGTTGAATGGAATAATTTTTTACTATTGTCAAATTTAGTATTTGTCTAATTTAAAAGTATTCACAACGTCACTCCAATTCCACACAATAATCTATGATGTATTATTTCGTTCTGTTTGTTACGAATCTAAAATTAATGTATTTTCTGTATTGTTTTGAATGCTATAAAACTGAGAATTTCACCCACAAGTGGAATAGGAATGACAGGTTTTATTGTTAGCATTAGCATTATTTTACCAATTATTTAATTCAAATGAAAGAGATACTATTTGCTTAGTGAACTTTTATCTTGCTCAAAATAGTTTTATGAAGCTATTTAAAAAACTATATAAAAGTTAATATTTTTCTTTTATGGATTTTTTTACATACCTATTTTTAGAAGTCTGTTAACATTTGATGTATTTAACTGGAATAAATTTTTATTTTCAAAAAACCCTAATAACTTATTCTGGCTTATATTCATGATATATTCTAGGCTTTTCACATTTCTTTCGTACCCAATATTCACAATAAGTTAGTCTACCCAAACCAGGGCTGGCAGGTTTTTGACATGCAATGGTTTTAACCATGGTTAAAACCGGCTTGTCAAAAACCTCCCTGTCAAAAACATCAAAAACCTAATTTGCCTAAACCTAATGAAACCTAAATGATTTAGCATAATTGGATAGACTTTAATCAATAAATTTTAAATAAAACAGAATAAATGCATTAAAACTGCTGAGTATAAACTACAAAAATATATTCTTGCTGTAGCACAGCCAGAATCTATGCCTGAGAGTGATTTGTTTCAAAAGAATTTTTTTTAAAAATCGGTTAATTGTTTTTTTAAGTGTACAAACACTGGTTTCTGATGCTGTAGGAAGGGTTTTAACTCTTTGCGGACGGCGACCAGTCTCGGGTCCTATGCCCTTTAAAGACTGAGTAAAATCTCCGCTGAGGAACACAGAATGGACTCTTCCAAAGGAGAAAGTTTGGAGCTTTCACGCGAAAAAGCTCAACCCTCCTATTGTGACTTAATTGGTGGGGAGGAAAAGTCACCTCAAAGCCCCATACAACTAGATTGCAAGAACCACTTAAGATTAGCGGACTTTTATTACAGGGATCGTATACAACACTCTCATAATAGTGTATAAGAGCATTCTGCAATTGTGAAGCGTCAACGTCAAGAATGACTGAAGGGGAGAGCTGACATTAATTGATACAATTTTGCGGTTAGCAAAGGTCGCCCACGAAGTTTTCCCACTCGAGTCCCCTTCATGCTATACACCCCTAGGAAACACTTCCAGCGCCCGAAAACGGCCATGTTCTTCCATAAAGCACTTCTATTCATACCACCCCAATCCGCCCGTGCCGTCCTTAAAGAGTTAAGTTCTAAAACACACCTTTTGCTGTGCTCTGCCAGTGCATTGATGAGCTACATTCTATTTGTAGAATATTCCATGAACGTGAACTGATAATAAACTATAAAGTGACAATTTTTTTTAATAAAAATTGTCAAACACTTATTTAATGAATCATTTTATTGTGAATGCATACTTTTTATTACATTCAGCAAAGATGTACAGTTAATAAATCCTTAATTATATTTGTAGTAATTAAAATTGCGCAGATTTAAACTAATATTTTGCAGAAATAAATTTAGATCTTTAAACTTTTTTATGGATAGAAGCAGAAAGTAATCCATCACAATTAAAATTAATGGAGGTATGTACTATCCCCAGGATAGGCCATATTCAAAGATGCTTTCCTACCAGTACAAAGAAATATGGACACTAAAACAGCTTTTCTTAATTTCCACCGTTTATTCTTGTCAAATATGCAAAAAATGCACACCAGAAAGAAATACTTATAAAAAATTGAAAATTAAGTCATAAACAAAGAAAAGTATATAAATTAATATTTAATTATAATTCAATGTATACTAAAACTAAGGAACATTATAATTAAACAAAAACAATGCTGTATCTTGCTATTATTAACAACCTTCTTTTTTATATTTTTAGCATAATTAAATTGTATGGGAGTTTTTGACGGTTAAATCCTGGTTTAAACCTATGTCACGACAAAAACTAGTTTTTGACGGCTAAAACCCAACCCTGATCCAAACAAAGTCTGACTTCCACTCTGTTAATAACTTCATCATATTCTCTATCACAAATAACTATTGCCAGCTTTTGGAAGCAAAAATGCTAAGTAAAATACAATATTATAACTTTAAAAAAATATTTTTGTTCAATCAAACCTAAAAACAATGTTTTTAATTTCTTTTTTTAAGTTGAAATTTTTTTATTTATTAAAACTATATTCTAATGCATTCTTTTGCAATAACTATAAATTATTATTGTTTAAATTGTATTATATTAATACAATTTTAAATGTTTAAAATTTACTAATTTCTCTATTTTTTTTTTTTTCATTTCAACTGTAGCAGAACTATTCGACCGAATAATCCATCAATATTGTTCCAGGCCGAATTTGTTCTTACCGAGTATTCGGCCAGGTCATGAAATGACTATTCAGCCAAAGGGCCAAATATTCATTATAGCCCTAACTAAGATCAATTAAATTTTGTATTAAAAGTCATTATTATTACAAATTAATATGTAATTATTGTAGGAAACATTCAGTCTGATCTGCACAAGATGGTTCTATGCGCCACATCTTTTGCAGCATTTGGATGAAAGTAGCCACCCTAATATTCTAGATCAATCTCCGTTTTAAACGTGGCGTTTTCAACGTAACAATCCTGGATGGGCTTACAATGTTTTTCATTTCGGTGTTAGTTGATCTGATTTTTAGTAGCTGACACCCCCTTCCCCCCAAATCATTGAAGCTATATTTATGTACTAAGCACAAGTTGTATCTATTTTTTAAGACCCAAAATGAGTTATGGGCTCCTATTGGCTCTTTTTTGTTGTTCATTTTTACTTAATACAATGTTTTGTGGGCCTATGTGAATGGGAAGTATAGTAGAACCCCGTTTATCTGAAAATCGGCTTAACGGAAAAGGCAAATGGGTCGTGTTCTTTTTCCCAATGACGAACAAATGTTCCGTTTTTTTTTTTATTTCATAAAAGGCCTGTTTTTTCCATAACTATCAAAAATATTTTCAGTACATGATGAAATGTATAATACTAAATGACATAAACGTAAAATATTAATATTTTGTATAGAATTTGTTGCAGCAACTATGTTACATTCAAGTTCAGAACCAGTTAATCTGCCAATCCATTGTATTCTGCAGTCGGAAGAAGTTCTATGCGTAGGGGGAACATGCTGGTTATAAACATGAACTTTGCCTATAATTCTCTTATCCTAAAATTTCTATGGTACCTTGATTAACCGAAAACATTACAGTCCCGTGCTTTTTGGATAACCGGGGTTCTACTGTAATTTAAAAAACTCTGAAATTAAACTCAAAAAGTATCTGCTCCAGTTCCATGGTACTTCTTAACTACAAGATCTTTTATAAGACAAGAAAGCTAAAAATATGCTTGGTGGAATTAAATTTTTAAGAAAATTTAGGCTTGAGGTTAATTTAAAAATAATCTGAAAAAGCAATATATGAATCAAGTGTATAGAGGTGTAAAACTTTAATCATCATTTTCTCATTGTGTGCTTAGTTTCAGATTTGGGCTTAGCATGGTAGTATTGTGTATCATTTGCTTTGCAGATGTTTATTAAAAAAATAATTATAGTAATAAATGGCTTTATATTATATTTTTCATATGCTTATATTATGGTAAATTTGTTATGTGGGTGTATTTTTATTTGATTATTTATACTTTGCTATTTACAGATAAAATATAAAGTGGAACAAGCTTCCAGAAGATCTTAGATGAAATTAGGGATTCCATGCATGAACTTGAACGAGTTCATCTTGTAACTCGAAAAGATTTACACAATATTTCTCGGGACTTCAAAATTGACCAAACACACAAATTTCACCAAAGTGATCCAGTTAGTGTGGATATCTGGGTAGAGTTGATGCACTCGAGTGACATGTCTCCAGTCATTTATTACAAACAACAAGGAGAGAACGACAGCGAAAATGTTTTAAGCAAGAATGATTTTATGCTGTGTTTAATGACAGAGTTCCAGATAAGCATGATGCAGAAGTTTGGAACACAAAAAATTTGTATTGACAGTACACACGGCCTTAAATCCATACAATTTTCAATTAACAACCATATTGGTTGTCGATGATTATGGTGCAGGCTGTCCAGTTGCATTCTGCTTCAGTAACCGAACAGATGCTTCTGCGTTAGCCATCTTCATAAAATCTATTTTTAAAAAATGTGGTGTCATTAATACCTCCGTTTTCATGTCTGATGATGCTCCTGCATTGTACAATGCATGGAAAGAGGAGATGACATCTGCGAATCATCAACTGCTTTGCAGTTGGCATGTTGATAGGTGCTGGAAAGCAAATTTAAAGAAAATAAATGGGGGCCAAGAAAAAAAGGCTTTTGTTTATAAAGCATTGAGGGTATTAATGCTGGAACCTGATGGTGATAAATTTACTGCCCTTCAACAGCAATTTTTGCTATTCTTAGCAGAAGAAAATGAAGGAGATTTCCTTCAATATTTTGAGAAAACTTATGCTGCAAGATCCCACCTTTGGGCTCTTTGCTACAGAAAGCATTTGGGTATAAATACGAATATGTACTTGGAGTCGATGCATCGCAAGCTAAAACATTTATATTTGGGAGGGACTGTTGTTCGGCGCCTTGATGTTGCTCTGAACAGTTTAATAAAATTTTCCAGAGATATCGTGTATGAACGATTAATTAAAATATGCAAAAAAGCCCCCAGTGAACGTATTAAAAAGATTAACAATTCCCATAAAGAAAGTTTTAAAATTGAGCCTACTATGATCAGTGATTTAAAAGGTTTTATTGGGAAAAACTGGAAAGTACAGTCTTCCAAAAAACCTTCAGTCACTTATCTCGTACAAAAAATAAATCCTTCCTGCAGTAATTGCAATTTGGCATGCAGTCGCTGCAATGCATGCATTCATATGTTTGAATGCACTTGCTTGGACTACTTAGTCCGAAGCAATATGTGTAAGCATATACATGCATGCGTAAGGTATGTTATTCCCGAAATGTCTTCAGCAAGAAATAACGAGGAGGTTGAAATTCCATTTTTAACATCTTGTGTTAAAAATTCACCCTCCAAAGATAGCTGTTTAGAAAAAGAATTGTGTAAAGTAAAAGTTGATAAGTTAAAGCAAAAGCTACTCTCCGGCGAATTTCCTTTGAGCACCTATACTAAAATAAATTGTTATTTAGATAAATGCTTCTCATTAGTTGAAGAAAGCAACTCGGAAGCGTATAAATGCAAAAATGAACCAGCAAACAAGAAAATCAAGCTTCAAAGGAAATTTGTGTCTACAAAAAAAACCACACCCCAAAAATAGCTCAATGTCCAAACCCACAGATCCAGAGAAAAAAGAAATTGTAGAATTTTTGAATTCTGATGCAAAAGAATTGTATATACACAGTACATTTGACCATTCATATTGTTAACCCCTTCAGACAATTAAAAAAAAAAAAAAAAGGCGCCTTAATTCCCCCCCCCCCCCCCTTAAGGTATAGTTTTATAACATATCCAATATTCATCAAACAATATTTCAAGCTTTTTCATTCATAAATTAAAAAGTTACAAGCTGTCATTTAAATTTTGCATCAGATAATTTTTGTCCTATTTTTTTTTCTAAAACTTGTATAGTTTTCTGTCTCCCTACTGTGACCACTGTATTATGGGTTTTGAATATTCGTATACATTAAGCTGCAATCATTTTGGTAAAATATGTAACCTTTCTGTTAAGTTTTTTTCTTTTAATGTCACATATTTTTATTTATTCTATTGCTAAAATAAAAACGTTAATATGATGTATGAGTATTTTTTTCTCTTGAACTACTACATGCTATAAAGTAAAAAGTTCAACTTATGGTTCACATTTACTTCATATCATTTGTATCAATTATTAAAGGAATTTCTTCAAATACTAAGGGAAAAAATTATTGTCTGGTTCTAACCAAAGAATGCTCGACTTTTTATGAACTTAAATCTGAAATAAAATATGTTGGATTAGTGATAAAAGAAAGTAGGAAGTATTTAAAAAAAAAAACTAGGTATCCCAAAAGTGGGACTGACAAGTATGCAAAGCTAAAAGATTTTCCTTAAACTGCATAACTTACTGAATATACATATCTCGGAAATTCTTAGCTCAAATATACAAAGAATACATATAGAGTTCATTAATTAGTATATCATTACAAACTATCATAAAATTAAAGCACTAACTATCTCCTAATTCATAATCCTATAATGTTATGAATGTCCTATTTGCCATTTCAAGTTTAAAAGTAGATCCGAAAAAAATAGTTTAGCATGTTTAGGAGTTACCATAGGTTAGTTGCTTTTTTTCGTAAACATTGTATTTTTAGATTTCCTTTTTATGTCCATTTGTCCGTAGTGTATCTAAGATAGAACACTACTAGCTCAGCAACGGTTTGTAACTTGACAATTACATGACAGTTGTTGTAATCTGAAATATATTTATACTTAGTTGAACACTGCCGACTGTCATTTAGAGCTTCAATATTGGTTGGCAATCTAGCAAAAATTGTTTGTGGGTTATAGTTCTGCAACTTATTAATATGGTGATACTTTTGTCACATGCATAGATTTTATGCAGTGGATAACACTGCATTGAATGTTGACCCCATGGATTGAATGTTTTAATAAATTCAGTGATTTTATCCTCACCTACATGCAAAATAGCTGTAACAGGCATTAATTGATTGGCTAATTTTGCTAAGTCTTCAGAACTTTGTACAACAATGCTGCTATTGCCTTGAGTTAGCACTTTGCTTCCAACCAGAGCCGGAGCTACCATTAAGGCAAACTAGGCAGCTGCTTAGGGCGCAAATCTGAGGGGGCTAAAAAATCCAACTACCGTTTTAAAGCAACTCTTGATAATTATATAATTTTTAAAAATATAAAGATGTGATTCGGTATGTGTAGTTGATCACTCCCTTCCCGTGACAAAACTTTCAAACTCCAAAGGCCTTCTTTCTCTGTAGTTACTTAGAATTATGCCCCCCTCCCACCCTCGAGGTGAAGAGGTCATTGCTCAAAATTCTCTAATTTCCAATGGATCTCGGGACACAAAATCAGCAGCGGGAGCCTACTACACTCTGTATGGAAAAAAAGAAGCACAACTGAATGAAGTTTTAAATTAAAAACAAAATAATGTTTTTAATAAATATAAGTTTATAAAGAGGGGGCGCGCCTATCAACTTTGCCTAGGGCGCAAAATTACCTCGCGCCGGCCCTGCTTCCAACTAATGATTTGGCTCTGCTAATCCAAGTAGACTAATAAGTTTTTCCTCAACAAAAACGTTATGTACAAATCATTGTGTAATTTTTTTTATCTTACACTAAGAATTATAATCTTTGATTTTCAAGATTAAGAAAAAATTCTAAAACACTAATTTTCAAGCATAAGAAAAAACATTAAGTCATATGAAAGAAGGTGTGTTGAGTTAGTATAGTTCAATAACCATTCAAGAAAACAAATCTTTAAATTTCAATAAGTTCTAAATAAAATCATTAGAGCGCATTTTGGATATCTTTTTATAACAAACTGTGACATAATACATTGGTAAAACAAACGTAACGATAACGCAAGTAATATTTCGTTACGTGTGTTACCTTTGATAAAATCAACTATTGAAAAATAATTAATGATGATTAAAAGTTTTTCCTTGAAAAATACCACTTATCTTAATTTATAAAATAAAGTTTGAAAAAAATTAATTTTATTAAGCTTATCGTAACTAAAAATGTATAATTTTGCTACGTGTGTTACTCAGTAGTTATCTTAGCTTCATTAAGTAACTTTTAATAAATAAAAAATATAGGTAGGTATTTTATATGGAAAGATAAATTGTTTAAACAGTGATACATTGTATATTCTCAGATGCCCATGAAAATACACATTAGCAAAAAATGCAATAAATGAAAAATATCAGTAGGTTCCACTTATTGTCAAAATTTTAAGAAATATTGTGTAATATTAAAAAATATCACTATTTTTGGAAAATGAAGTTTCTAGATTCCAAATATGTTTCATTTTTAATATTGCGACAATTTTGAGTCACATGTAGGTTCACGTTCTGTGGTTCTGAGGAATAGCTCGTTACATCATTTGTGAATGATTCTAAAGTGAAGTTGCAACTGAAAAAGTTATTCTGCTACTCTATTAAACTATCATATGAGAATACTATATTTTTGATGTAATAAGATTTTACTTAGGGATCATTCATAAATGATGTCACGCTTTGAGGGGTTCGTGAAATTGTGACAAAGTGTGACAAGGGGAGGGGAGGGGGTAACAAGAAGTGTGACATCATGCATCATGCAATATAGTGTGACATGTGACAAAGGGGGGGAGGGGGTCAAATATATGGGGAAAAAGCGTGACATCATTTATGAACGGCCCCTTATGGCAGCATTTTATGATAACATTTAGTATTTGCGCATTGTTGCTTACTTTTGACTCTCTGACACATGGGAAAACGGATCTTACCTGCAATAACGAATCGGATTGGATATTTTAAAAGTATCTGTTGGATCGGATTCGAGGCCTTCTGGGGGGGGGGGGGGGGCGGTCCCGTTTCGCCGCAGTGGCGTCGTAACGTAACGTTACTTGCTTTTGTGCCTTCCCACAGCATGAAGTATATATATTGTGCCCCCCAAATTTTTTTTCAGAATAATTGTTCTTATCGTCATCATTCGCACGATACTTAACATTCCCCCCCAGTTGCGGGTCTGTAGTTACGCCACTGGCTGGTTCGTCCACTCCAGTGTGCCCCTTTTGGGGTGACTGGTCCCAGTTTTCCTCAGGGGAAGGGAGAGGTATCTGACTGATAAAATTTTGGATGGCTCAAAAAATCTGCACGATTACGCCCAATAAAGTTAAACTGGCGAATCTTCAAAACAAATTTTTAAAAATTAAGGAAAAATCAGTATTTTTACATAAATTTTTTTTTTGAAAATTACCAGAAAAAATTATAATTTAAAAATTTTTTTATTTTAATTAATTTTTGTTTTGAAAAACCCGGGAATTTCCATTTCCATCATGTGTATGTTTGAGATCATTCATAAATTATGTCACGCTTCGAGGGGGGGGGGGGGGGGTTCGTGAAATTGTGACAATGGGAGGGGTAACAAGAAATGTGACATCCCTGCTTATGCAACATATAGCATGACATATGACAAAGGGGTAGGGTGTTCGTTGAAGTGGGACATTTTGTGACTAAGGGGAGAGGGGAGTCAAATATGTGAGAAAAAAGCGTGACATGACATCATTTATGATCGGTCCCTATATGTTTTATTGAGTAAAATTTTTATGAAGATGCACATTTTTTTATTAGTTTTACTAACTAATAAAATAACTTCAATACAGTAAGACTATAATGCATTAATTTTCTATATACTTAAATTATTTTTCTATGCTTTAATATTTTTCTCATTATGTCATAAACATATTTCTAAAACTTAAAATATTATTCTTCTCCATACTCCTGTCTCTAACTTTAACTGACCATTGCTACCTATAACTTTAACTAATATTGCTACGCATGCGCAGAAATACAATCTGTATCAAATTTAATAATGAATGCCAAATGTGCGATAAATACTAAATATTGCAACCCAACATTCCACGCATGCGTAGAAGAGAGGATTTCGTATGAAATTGAGACGCGTGTAAAAAATCCGAACATTGCCCGAACCCGAACTCTCTAGCCGAACGCGGAGTAGAACAGGGTTGCTGTAAATATTGCTGCACATTGGGAGAAATTCCGGTTAGAACCGGAATTTTGAGCTTTCTACCGTCCTCGCGTCATCAATCTATTGTTCGCAGCTCTAAACTACCACAAATCATCAGTAAGCGCTCCTTTTGGTGACTGTCGGTGAATCTTTTTTTTATATGCGCGCTAAGCAAGAAAAGTTGAACTCGGCTAAAATATTGTATTTTCCGTAGAAAAAAATGCGCTTTCCGTAATCCGTAGTCAACTTCAAATTTTTGTATTTTTCCGTAGATACTACGGAGAATCCGTAGCATTCGGCATCTCTGAATGCATATATATATGAAATGAATAAGATGAAATAAAGCAATTTTAACGCTTACCATCATGAAAGTTAACATGTCTTGTAAGAGAACCTTGTTTCTTGAATGTCTTCTTACAAAATGGACAAGGAAAAGTATCAGGATGAGGCTATAATATAAGAAGAAATATTTAATACAAGAGTTGAGGGAAAACAGGGGGAGAAAACATGCACAATATAATTTCTCTAAACAAGTGTTTCTTAATCGTTTTGGTGTGGGGACCCCATAATATTTACTAAAATTTTAAGGGACTCCATAAACATTGCACAAGTCTGACACGAACTGTCAGTTTCTTCCACTTGTATTTAGGGGTCGATAAAGCAATTTTTTCAGTGTGGTTCTTGTGAAAAATAAAATAATTTTGTGAAAATTGAAAATTTAAACGCATACAGACTTTGTACAACAGCGAATCTAAGGGGGGGGGGGGGGGGGGGTGATGGTGCGATCTCCGCCCCCCCCCCTTGGGCTGATTCAAGTGGATACTACAACGACACTCCTAAGTGAGTTTTTACTCTTTGTGCCCTGGGACCAGCCATTTTTTTATGTTCTTGGAATCCCAGCCTAAACGCCCTTCAAGTTCTATGCTTTCCCCCTGTTCCTTAGTCCTTTAGTATTGCTGAGTTGCTAATCCTCGGAGTAATGGGAAAGCAGGGCTCCCACCGCCTTAACACAATTTGTAGCAGCTTTCGGAGCAGGTAAAATGTCCTTTTTGTATCAGTTTGGAGCAGAAGAATTTAACTTTTGCATCAGTTTGGAGCAAAAGAAATCGACTTTTGTATCAGTTTGGAGCAAAAGAAATCGACTTTTGTATCAGTTTGGAGCAAAAGAAATCGACTTTTGTATCAGTTTGGAGCAAAAGAAATCGACTTTTGCATCAGTTTAGGAGCCGAAAATATTAAATTTGTACCATTTTTGGTGGATTTTTTTCTTTGTTTTTTAAATATTAAATGGCTGTTTTAAAGGAATGTCATTTACATACAGCAAGGGTAAGAGCAGTTTCAAGTCTTCAAAATGATAGGAAATGTAAATGTCAGTCATTCTTCAAAAACTGAATTAGATTATTTCAAAAACGAGATTATTTTTATATTTCTTATAAGAAATTATTCATAACCTATTCAAAAAGTAAGACTAATTAAACCTATAACCCTTATAAAGGTGTTTTTCAATACTTTTCTCAGGAAACAGATTATTTAAAAATATGTTCTGTTGTTTTTTTTTTTTCTTCTTTTAACGATTAAGAATAGCTGGAAGAAAGCTTAAAATTTTCTTCTTTTCAAAAAGCATTACATTCTCTCTTTTTTGTTTAATAGCTAAAACACTATTCTTACAAGAAAATAAGCAAAAACTAACTAATATGAAAGGTTAAACTATTTAAAACTATTTATCATTAATTAAAATTTGTTTTTTAAATGGTACTTATTTAGGTATAACCATTGTGATTATAGTAACAGTAAAATTTTGAATCAATTAAATATAATTTCATATTTTATCAACAAATATATTTGAACTCGATCCTATTTTCTACCTACAGTAATATTTATTATTTTTCTGATTAAGAAATATTCCTTTAAATTTCAATCCTAAATGCTCACTTAGATGCTTTGGAGTAATTAATGGCACCAAAAGTAAATTGCTGGGTTTCATAATTTTGCAGCAAGAAATTTCAAGAACCAAATTATATTTTTCAGTTCTATAGTAGAAAGGCAAAATGTATTTTGTATTATAGGTTGATAATTTAATGTCTAATGATTTTTTTTTCTAACAATTTATCTTTACATCTTTCAAAAATTGTGTAATAGTTACAATTAAATTTTAAGAGTCTTAGGGTTACAGCAATTGGATGCTGAAAGAAACTAAATTGAATTAAAAGAAAGAGGAAATGCATGATAATTTCATAACTTTCAAATCTAGTTAAAAAATTGAAACTTTAAGCAAGAGTACTTTTATGAGGTCGTTCATCCACAACAAAATTTCTATTTCTTCTAATAATATTGCTTAACATATTTGCTAAAGATCATCAATTCATTAAGATATACATGCTTTTTTTAATGATTTTCTAACTTAACTATTTTTTTTTTACTTATTTTGTTCTTTATATTTATCTTTTTTAATTGCTTGTGGTTATATGGTATAGATTATAGAGCTTAAAGAGAAATGAGAAAAGAAAAAAAGCTGAAATTCAATGTTTAATTTTACAGCGTTTGAAAGTCTATCTCTAAACACTTTCGGGAACAAATATATATTTTCAAACAATGTTTTTATTTAAAATGAAAATACATTTTATTTATTTACTTTGAGAAGAAACATTATAAATAGTTGAAATGAAAAAAATCCGATTTTTGTAGCAGATGCAAAAAGATTGTAGAACGTATGCACTTCTTTGCTTGCACGTGGAAAGTAGGCTTAAGGAATTTTTAGGAATTGTTATAATGGGGCAATAATCTTTTTAACATCTGTTCTGTTATTGATTTTTCACATTGATTAGTATTTCCTAAAAATTAGAATAGAAAACACAAAGTGCAGTGAGGAAAAACGCTAAGTTTATTTTTTCCACGTTCTATGAAATTTTAAACTTTTTTATCTATTTCAATAAAAATTTACTAAATAAAATGTTCAACATAAATAGTGATAAGAGGAATTATTTCTCTCTCTATAATACTACAAAATATTAGAAATCGTCTCAATGTTTCTTCTACAAGCGTCCAAGCGTGGGATACATCACTCATTCTGCTCAATTTTCTCATCCACACTTGATGATCTCAAGAGAGGGTAGAGCTAATATTCACTAATAAACTGCTTCAAAGGTAAAAAGAATGATGCCGATTTTAAGGTGAAAAAATATAATATCTAAAATTTTTACGATTTTTTTCCCGAAGATCGCGATTTGGCGCAAATTTTTCAAAAAAACGCATTTTGTAGCAGCATGTAGCAGAAAAATCGGTTTGGCGCAGTTTTGCGCAATTGGCGCAGCCGTGGGAACCCTGGGAAAGAGATTCCCTGCTCTTTTCTTCTACCTATCAAACTGGTGATAGCTAGCCAACCCTTAGCACGTGGTGTAAATTCCTGCAGCATTTACGCTAAAACCTGGAGTCTGAAACATTTCATTGAACATTCATAATTACAGATGTTTATATAAATTGCACATACTCGTTGATGGTTTTTTTAGTACATGTTTAGTATTACATTTTGAAAATTTTAGAAAATATATTACTAATAATTGCTATTATTTTGTAATTTAGACATATCAACTCAAATTTAGAAAATGTATTTACAAGCCTACATTTTTCTTGAGAAAGCTTGAAGGAAATCCTAACTCGGTTAAAACTTGGCTAAGAAGCAGAATGAGTGATGATAGACTCACTGAATTAGCGTTATTGCATAACCATAAAGATATTACATTGGACGTTGAAAAACTTATAGACAGATTTGCGAAAGCAAAAAAACGTCAGCTTGTGTTCCTTTTATAAGGCTTTGAATAAACGTATATGCATTGAAAAAATGTGCTAGTAAAATTTTAAATAGCACAACACTAGCATTTTTTTTTTTTGTTGTTTCTGCTGTTTGAAAAAAAGGGGAGGGGGCGGAGGGACTGTTGAAAAGGAATGAAGAATCTCCTCCATCCATCCTTACATTGAACCCCGAGATTTCCAAAAAATTCCCCCCCCTGAAGATTTTCTAGATCCGCCCTTGACTTTGTATTACAATACATTTTCATCCCCAAATCATTTGATAGCTCAGTAAGCTTTTCATTTGTCTGTAATGTCTTATCTTTATATCTTATTTTTAGATACATTATATAAAAATATAGTCAAACCTGTCTGGCTAAAAACATGTGTATCTCAAAAAACTATATCTGAGATTTTAAAAATTTTCCAGCAAGCTTGATTAATTTTGCATGCTTTCTCCCCTTTGTTAATTTTTAAATATTTTGGGGTCAACACCTACATTTCTCGAAATTCAACAACTCGTACTGGAACAACTTGAAGTACGACCTTGCACTCTTCTCACCTTTTTAAAGACCAAAAGTTCACAGGAAAATAGTTCTCAAGCAAGAAATAATAAAACATACTGCTTAGTGGCAGTCGGGGAGGGTTGTTGGTCCTACTATGGGATTAGGGGTCAGGAGATGAAATGTGTCACTTTAGGTTGACAAACTGGGCATGTGATTTTTTTCTCCTGCAAAGTGAAAGGGAAATCTAGTAGGTGTTTCTTGTAAGCAGAGGAGGGGACTGGGGAGCAGAAGGAGAATGAATCCAGTAGAAGTAATTGCCATATGTTTTCCTGGAAATTGATGCTTTAGTTGATGAAAGAAAATCAGTTTTTAAAGCTGAATTTATTCTCATTGTGACATATTTTCTGTTGCTCTTTGATATCATAGCGTGCAGTTCGAAAGTAGTCTCGGAAAAATATGGCATCTGTTAAGAGAAAATTAAATGTTTTTCATATAGAAGAGAAAATGGAAATTCTGGATTTCCTGGATCAAAATCCTTTGATGCAGAAAGCTGACATTGCTAAAACGTTTAATATCCTGCCAAGAACACTCTCGACAAGAATAAGAAACCAAGTTTCATTAGAGAACAGAGAGACAACAAAAATGCCAAAAGAGTTAGAAAATGCACTTTCACAGACATAAACCAGTGTCTTACTTTATGGCTCAAACAATGTTGTGATATAGAAATTCCTTTAAGTGGATTGATGCTGCAAGATAAAACTTCAGAGTTTGTGAAAAAACTTGGATATTGCAACTGCAAAATGAGCAACGGCTGGTTAGAAAGTTTTAAATGTAGAAACGGCATCATGTTCAGAAAGATCAGTGGCGAAAGTGCAGTAGTAACACAAAGTATTTGTGAGAAATAGATGACAGATGAGCTCCCTTCTCTACAAAAAAATTAGACCTTATGGACATGATCAATGCTGAAGAAAAGGGATCTTTTTACCAATACAAGAGTTTCTACAATGATAGACACTCAAAAACAATTGCTTTAGTTGCCTTAGAATACAAAAATAGTAGCCTCTATAGTCAAAATAGTAAAAAACTGAAATCATAAATTTTAATTATTTTCATAATAATATAAATATTCTTACCATTAATTTCTGCTTTTGTTGTGCAAACATAGAATTTCAATAATTCAAAATGAAATGTAATGATGCAAATAAATGCTTACATAAAACCACTTATGTGAAGCAAAAAACTTCAAAATGTTTAAGTTAAAATTTTTCAACGAATAATTAATTTTATATAAAATATCAAATTTCATAATTGGCATATAAGAGCCATTCATTTTCCATTCCCTTGCAGGGCTTGAAAATTATACTGCCAGACATGTCCAGACCATGTAAAAATTCCGATCGGGCATGAATCTTCTACCCTCACATGCCAGGCAGGCCCTATAATTTCCTAATCAAATATTTCTATCTAAAACTTTTATTTTGTATTTTATTGAAAAATCCCGACATCTTTACAGGATCTCAAAATTAACATGTTGACGGATATGCAAGTCAACGATAAAATTGGTAATACAATTCAAATTTTGACTTGTAACAACTTGTGCTGTATTTATTTGTAATATAATTTTTAATGATTTAGATACACATTAAAATAACTCTTGATTCAGATATAAAGCTGTTAATTTAATTTTTTGCCTGATTAATGCTAGATGACAAATTCACACGGTTTTATTAATATGCAATAAAACAACTTCTGGCATCTAAACATTTTGTTTGAGAATATATTTTTTTAGACAAACATGCTTAGCAGGGCATGTAAAAATTTAAAGATTTTTCGAACCCTGTTCCCTTGTAGTATCCCTTTCCTAGGGCCAATCTACTGAAAAAGGCCCTTATTTTCACGAGCCCATCGTAATCGCGACAATTTAAGACTCTTGAAATACTTTTTTTCCGCCTCAAAAAATTAATAATAATTAAAAAAAAAAAAAAATCAGAAATTTTTCACTTACCCAAAATTTAATGATTTATTGCACAGTTACAAGCTTTTTCTTGACAACTTTCTTTCTTATAATATTTTTTGAATAACATACAACTATTTCTCGAATATAAAATAATAAAAAAAAACAGAATGCAGCTCATTCACTTACAATATTCATACCAGCTTCTTTGAAGCCATTCAAAATTATCTCATGTTTGGCTTCAAGACCAATAAATAGTGGGGGGGGGGGGGGGGGGGACAAACTTTTCGGACAAAAGGAAGTCTCTTTAAATGTTTTATGCAAAAGATGTACTTTCGGAAAATTTTCAACTTTCTCAACTTTACTTAGGTACTTTTGGTTCCGTTCATATGAAATTCGCGAAATTTTCAGCTCTCGAAATCACTGATATATTGATTTTCGCAAAAATTACGATCAGCAAAAATAAGGGCCTTTACAATATTTGAAAAATGCCAGAGTCGAATTTTCCTGTGTGCCCCTAAGTCTTAGTGTGTTCATCATATACAGTCAACCCTCCTATAACGCGGTTTCCATATAACGCGGAGCTGAAAATGCGACAGCCCTCCTATAACGCGGTACTCTCAGAACGCGGTTTCCGTCAACAGCATCCCATAAATTCCTTCCGCGTAGCCTAAGAATGTTTAGCCTAAGCTGTTTAGTTCGTTAGGGCCTATTTGAATTATAAGGGAACAGATGGCGCCAGTTTCATGTAGGTCCAGGCAGTGGGATCGCGACATAGTAACTAGATATGTTTACCTAAATATTATCTCCGGCTTATCTCATAGCAACATCGGTTTTAGTCTTTTCAGAGCTCTTTCACAGTGCACACGTTTTGTTGGTGACCAAGTCTTTCTAAAAAATTTTTTTTGCACCATCCGTTCGTTCAGCTTTTTGCTGTTTAATTTGTGGTTTATAATTGGACAACATTACACAATACTGTAAGTAATATTCTTCATTTGTTCTGATATAATAAAAATAAAGTAATTATTAACCCTAGATTTGCATCATGTCAAATACGAAAGAAACAAGGAAAGGGTTAAAAAGAAAGTTAATATCTCTTGAAGATAAAATCGAAATTCTAAATCGTTTAGAAGGCGGGGAAAAACTATCGTCGGTTGCAAAATCAACCAAGTTGAACGAATCTACAATTCGAACCCTAAAGAAAAATGCAGACAATATAAGGAAAACTGTGGCAGATGGCTGTCCGTTAGGTGCGAAACGTGTTACTCGCACACGAAATTTTAATCTGGTTAAAATGGAACGGACGTTAATGATCTGGTTGGAAGACTGTATAGCCAAAAAGACTCCTATCAGTGGAAATCTTACCAAGCAGAAAACACTTAAAATCTATGAACATTTAAGGAATATTGGGCATTCTTCTGCAGAGCTAGAAAATCATTCGTTTTGTCGCGAGTAAAGGGTGGTTTGAAAAACTAAAAAAAAGGTACTCATTACACAATATTAAGTTTCAAGGAGAACAGGCCTCAGCAGATGCTGAGGCTGCCAAGAATTATAAGCTGGAATTAGCTAGAATTATCAATGAAGGAGGCTATTCACCTCATCAGATTTTTAATGCCGATGAGACGGCATTATATTGGAAAAAACTACCATCTAGAACCTTCATTTTAAAAAATCAAAGGCGTGCTCAGGGGTTTAAACCTTCAAAAGAACGTGTCACCCTTCATATGTGCAGCAATCTATCAGGGAGCCTGATGATAAAACCTATGATAATAAATCGTTCTTCAACTCCCCGTGTTATGAAAAACATTAATAAGACCGAATTGCCTGTATTCTGGCGATCTAATAAGAAAGCTTGGATGACCCAAGATTTATTTAAGGATTGGTTTTATAGTTGTTTTATCCCGGCAGTGGAAACCCATACGATGGAAAAAAATTTGTATTTCAAAGTTTTATTGGTTCTTGATAACGCTGGTTGCCACAACATACAACTGGATCATCCAAATGTAAAAATTGTCTTCCTTCCTCCTAACTGCACGTCATTAATACAACCTTTGGACCAAGGAGTCATTCAAACTTTAAAAATGTATTACACACGCCAAGTTTTCCAAACCATTTTCGACAGATTAGAAAGTAGTGAAAATAAAACCCTTACTTAAGTTTGGATGGAATTTTGTATTTTAGATTGTATTAGAACCGTGTCATCGGCTTGCGCGGAAATTAAACCAACAATGCTTAATGCGTGTTGGAAACCCCTTTTACCTGAAATGGTTCAAGCAATACAAGATGATTCTACAATTTCACTCCCAGTTACAGAAATAGTAAACATTGCTTCTCGTTTAGGCGATGAAGAATTTACAACAAACCATCAGGATGTAAGAGAACTCGTACTCGGGGAAGAAACTTTAGATGAGGATGAACTGATGGATTTAATTGATGCACCCACCTCAAATCCATTGGTAAACGAAAATAAGAAAAACGAATGGGTGCCAAATGTCGATTTACAAGATGTGAAAAAAGGGCTAAATTTGGCTAAAGAATTAGAACTCCATTTCATTGAAACTTGTTGGCAAAATATGCCTATTCTATTTTTATTAAAGTTTCTTGACATTCCTAATGCAAAATGTTTACTCACATGTACGGGGAATTATCTCCAGGGCTCGTGGTAGAACTCGTTTCAAGTACCTATTGACGAACATCCCGACCTCCGTAACGTTAAAATGCCATGTGCTAAAATGTAAACAACTTTCACGGTTCTAACCGTTAAATTAACAGTGAAAAAGAAAGTTAATTCGTAGTTAACCTTTATGTTAATGTTGTTTATTTCCGGTGTGAGTTTGTAAAAATGGTGTTGCCACTCACACGGAAGGATTGTTTGCTGAAGTTTGTTTCAGGATATTACAAGCGGAAAATGCAAATCAACGAATGACGGATGGAACGTTTTTGCAATATAAGCCGAGTGATGATTCCATCCGGTCTCTCTCTCGCTCCCTTTCGGCACTTTTCCCACACACTTGTGTTCTCGGCGATAAGCCTGCTGGGCTTCGTCTGACATGCCGTGGACGTGCGGTTGTGTTAGTCACGTCGTCCACCATACAGGATGGGTTTTTTTTCTGGAGCGGACCTGAGGATCTATTGACTTTCCAAATGTGATGAGATGTCATACAACTAGTGGAAGATTTTGATGTGTCTTAAGCTCTCCAGAATAGAAATCATCGAATGTCTGTGAATGGAACAGTCAAGCCCGGAGCATGTTTATGTGGTATAAGATTTTACTTTTACCGTGCTGTGCAGCTGCGGGGTTTGTTTTATTAAATTTTTCTATAGTTGTAATTTGTAATTTTAAATGTTAGAATAAATCTTTTGTTATTTTTAAAATGCTTTTCTCATGCTTTTACCAGACACTTAAGGTGAGGTCCACACGTTCCTCTGAATGTTGTTTTGGAACTTTTCCCTAACAAAACTGATCATTCAACGGTGAGTAGTTTAAAAGAGAGTTAAGAAATTGCTTAGCTCCCTATAGAGAGGTTTTAGTGGAGTTAGAAAAAAAAGCTACAATCGAAAACCAATGTGAAGATGAGCCAAGTGAGGAAGACATTTTGCCTATTAAAAGAAGACGAGTTAGGCGACTCATATTATCTGACAGCGAGGATGAGTGTTGAAAGATTAAATTTTACAAAAGTCTTTCTTGTTTTTGTTGGAAAACAGTTTTTTAGTTTAATTTTGGTATCATTTCTTTATATAAACTCTTCAATTCAATAAAAATAATTTATAATGTCCTTATTGGTCTCCATATAACGCAGTACGAATCATGTGATTTGTACTAATTCTGCGTTTCTTATAGCGCAGTTTCCATATAACGCGGTACGCACTCACCGCGTTATAGGAGGGTTGACTGTACACAGCTCTGTTCCCTTGTAAATTTGTAATTTTTTCAGCAGTATTGTATGTTTGTTCATAATGGAGAAATCTAATTATTTAGTTAGTTTAATGAAATAAAATACCTTATCTTCAGACTTTGATGTGGAGCTTTGCTTCTTAGGTCTTCCTCGGGGCTTACCCATTATCAGATTCTAAACAAAAAAAATATATTGTAAACATCAATAAAATTTTTAAACCTTAATAAAAATCAACTCAGCAAAAGACTTTTTCACTCCAATGATTTTGTTTCCAGATTTGATTAACAACACAAATGCCCCATACATACTATTATTTTATAATTAAAAAAGTATTGGCCCCATTGAAAAGGAGTTTTATACTTAAACGTTGCTTTAAATGTACAAAATTTTCAAGAAAAATTTGAAAATTTTTCATTAATATTTTCATGATTAAAAACATTTAGATGCTCCAAAATGTCTTATGTGTAACACAACAATACTATGGAATGATCCATTTATTAAAAACCATTTTATTAAGCCTACTGTTTAGTGACTTTTTTAAGAGTAACCAACTGTTACAAAATCAAGGATTAGAAAATTAACATAGAGGAAATTACATTACGAGTTCGGTGTTACTTATCTAATGAGAGACTAAAAGTTAAATTAAAAAGAGGAAATTACTATCACTGTAGATTTTCTGATTCTCAATACCATTATTATGCTGGTCATCACAATAAATCCAATTTCAATATACTTTAATCATAACGAAAGTATGTAAATCATGATTTCAACAAAGGAATATATTTAAGTTTCATTTTGTTTTATTTTTCCCATTAGCATTGCTATAAGAATTTGGAAATCCAAGAATTCAAAACTATGTGTTCTACACAACCTTGACTCATTATAATCTATGATATATCCTGTGTTTTGATCGAGGCCCAGTGGCTGAGTGGTAGCCTTCCGTCTACCATGCCGCAGGCCCGGAGGTTCGATTCCCGGCCTGGGCAGGGTTGACTCGGCCTTTCATCCCCTCAGTGGGTTCGATAAAATGAGGACCAAGCATGCTTGGGAACCAACATTGGGGATTATGCGTCAGGAGGACCACTTGACTGGAATATCCGCTTCTGCAACCCAGGGCACTCGGTCTCGAAAGCTGGGATGGACACAGTAGGCCGTGGTCCCCAAATGGGCTGTTGAGCCACTGAGTTAGTTAGTTAGTGTTTTGATATTTTTATTTTTTTGATGATTTTTCTTAGGCCGAATTTTAAACGTTTTTGGCTGATTCGTTGATGTGCAAAGATTTATGCAACATTGTTTCCATTCTGTGTTACAAAAGCTTTTCAATAAAGCATTTAATTTTGCGTAAAAAGCTGTTTGTAAGGTTAGCCTCTAGTGTTCCCTATACAGAGTCATTCCATTTCAGATCAAGCAAGCAGGTCTAAAACTTGTCACATGACACTCACAGATTAAAAAAAAAAAAAAAAAAAATACAGTAGTAACAACTAAGGGACATATAAAATATCTCAAAAGTATTTTGTGAAAAAAAAAAATTATTTTGCTATTTACAGACTTTTAAAATTTGGAACAAAATTGGCTGTTTTCAGAAAATCAGCAAAACACTCAATTTTAAAATGGCCTCTGTTTCAAAAGTTTTTAACGGATTCAAATAATTTTTTTTCTATAAATAATGAAAGGATGGTATTTTATTTAGATACTAATTTTAAAAGTCTAGTTGGCTTTATTGATAAAGAAAAAAAATGTTTTTGACGTGAAAAAATTGCATTTTTACCGATTTTAAGATTTTTTCTTATGAAAGAAATTTATTTTTGACAAAACCGAAGTAGCAATCTAAAGTGCTGTTTTGGAAGGTTTGTATCCAATTTTATTGTAAGCTTGAGATGCATATCCCTTCAGAATTTAAAGTTTGAAAATGATCAAAAATTTTAATTTTTGAAGTGTGATTACTCAAAAAAGCCATTTTTTTTTCAAGTCTGAAAATCTCCTCATTTGTTGCCGTTGAAGTGCTTAATGAGCTGCTATCAATTATACTTTGTATTTTTGACCCAGAGATTTTGTATGATTTTTCACAACTGCCCTTTTGTATGTTTCTCAAAAAAGCCAGAAATTCAAACTAGTTCTTATTTAATCATTTTAATATAAGAATTAATCAATTTTTATAAAGAAATATACAATATTGTTACACAATTACTATAGATAAATTGTACTTAACCATCTTAGAATTTAAATAGCACCTTGCACAAAGTGTAGGCACCGTGATTTAATGCACGTTATTCTGTTTATTACAATTATAGTTATAAATTCGCACACTTTGCATCAAATACCATGTAATAGCAAATGTAAAATCTATTGAAGGTATACAACCAAAACATTATTGGCTATCCTATAATAGTAATGCTTACATAGGACGCACGATCAAACAAGTGGAATCAGTTAGAAAACTACCAGCCTCTTAAACAAATATAACTTAATGCATGATTTCTAAATTGGAAAATTTATTGAATGTGTTAATGACAATTATTGGATAGGACAAATTTCGAATGTATCACCAATGGTTTAGGGACATTATCGTATCATTTGTACACAGCTAATCTAGAAAAAATATTTCAATAGCCAGAAGAATTCGGGTGGAACAAAACTAGACCAATATATAGTAATGCTGAAGGTAAGAAATATAACACCCATAGGCGTAACTAGAGTTGGTGAAAGGGGGGGGGGGGTCAACCTAAAAATGTACAGACTAAACACCAATAAGAAGTGTAAAAGAGTTGAAAATTTACTAGTCATAAATACTTGTCTCTAAAGATATACTCCGTGTTTATTTCAGGCATCTCCAGGGGGGGGGGAGGCTACCCCCTCGGAGCAAGTCAACCCCTCCCTCCCCCCCCCCCCCCCGGCAAAAAAATTCAGATCACAAGTTTTAAAAAAAGAAAGAAAAGAGAAATTACGCTTTTAAGACACTTTACTTTCAGAAACACTTTCAGGAAAAGGACATTGAACACTATCACGAGCGACACCAAAAGTAACTTAAAAGATATAAGACTTTATTTTGAAAAAATTGCGGGAGGGGGGTGGGGTGGAAAGTAACCAAGCTCCTTTCTGTTTCCTCTAACATCACCAAAGTATCCCGAAATTACATTGATAGGAAGATTTCAAAAAGTTTCCTGGGGAGAGCCCTCGAACCCTTGCCTCCAGAGTTATCCTAAGCATTATAGATGTAAGACCAGTTACAAAAATTTAAGTTGCAGAAGCCCCAAACACCCACTCCTCTAACTTCACCAAAGATCTAAACATACATCTACTATATATACATCAAAAAGCTATCATATATGTAAAAAAATTCATATTAACATCATTTCTAATCATATATGTCTATATACAGTCGAGGGTCAAAAATCCGCACAACTTGGGAGAAGTGGTTGTGCGGATTTCAGGATTTTGCGGATTTCAGGCCACTTTAGTTAACTATGTTAAAAAAAGTTCACAAGTTTCCCAGGTGTGAATTATAAGCAAATAATGGGATCTCTTTTTGTTTTCCCCCACCCTTAAACATGTTTAAGAACATAATTTTTTCCCACAAGGTAGTGCTAGGCCTTATTTCGGAATTTTCCGAATTTTGGAGCCCGACCCAAAATGGCGGATTTACAGAACCAAAAACGGCGGATTTACGTAAACATCCACGTTGATAAGCGCATTTTATAAATTGCACTGTTTTGTCAAAGGGTTGATAAATAGGTAACTCTTTTTTTTTAAAAGGTAATATAAGTAAATCCATGTGTTAATATATTTTACCAAACAAAAAAGATAACTTATTCATGGATTTTAATAAAACGCTCCAAATTACAACACACAATTCAGCGAAAATAAACCATACCCACATGGTAGTTCACCATTTCACTAATCACCTGCAATTGCATGAAAAAGAAAATAGGAGCTGCATCAACATCTAAAAAAATATTAACTGAGAAGTCAAACCAAAACGCTAGCGCCATTTGTACAACTTGCAAAGTTACTGGGCGCCATTTATGACCACAGAGAAACAAATTCCTTTATCTTTCTTTCTCTTTTTTTTTTAAGGGAATAAAACTTGAAAAACGAACTTTTAAGAACTTAAGGGGAAAAAAATTAATTTTTTATAGGGAAAAAAGATATTTAACTGAGCTCAAGAAATCAATTTTCATCTTTCAACATAGTAGGGTTTTCTGATCTTGGTTTCCTGAGTTTAGTTCATGTAAATCAGAAACATATCTACAATATTGCTTCTATTTGAATCAAAATTTACTGGTATTTATTAATTTAACAGCTTCTTAGATTAAATATTTTTCTAAATTGGCCAAGAAAAAAAATCGGAAATTTTCGGGAAAAGTGCCGAATTTTGGGATTCTGAATTTGGGGTTCGGTACTGTAATAACGTTGGGAGTATCTTTTTACTCCATAGTTGAGGATTTAACATGCCTAAATTTGTCATCGGCAGATTGTGGCCCAAAAATATATTAGTTTTAAGTTTGCAAAAATGACTTTTCTGCAAAACCAGTTAGGGACAAAATCAACGCGGATTTCAGGTCGGCGGATTTATGGCGGTCGACTGTATATGTATATATAAAGGGTATGATTTTGAAGCATACTGCCTTTCCTAATTCTTAACATGCTCACCCTGCTCCGGAACTAAGACAGTATCCAGAATTTTTTTTTCGGGGGGCCCAGACTTCGACACACTTATGTAAAGCAAAGTTTCAGAGAGGAATATATGATACATTGCAAAAGATTTCTGGGGGGCTGCCCGTGGGTCCCCCTTCCCCTCTGGATACGGCCTTGATTCACAAAAACATTAAACATTCCTTACTAGATCTATTAGTTTATTTTTTAATTCAAACGCAATAGAAAATTCAATATTCAGCGATAAGCAATCTTCTATGTCCAGGCGTTCATAATATTAAAAACGGGAAATAGTCGAATTTTAGAGGAAAAAAAAATCCAAATTCCCCTACAAAAATGCTCATCCCCACAATAAATTTCTAAAAAATTCGTTAAATTTGCAGCAAAACATACCTCAGAAGTGGAAGTTTCTGAATCAAATTTTCTTTACTTTTTGGATGGCGAACGTGTCCATCGCTGGAGTGCAAACATTATGTATCAAAAATAATTAAATATTTAGCTAAAATATAAATAATACTTGATTGTAAATTAAAATGCAGCATTAAACTGTAGCAGTGAGATTGGAAATGTTGAACGGATGATTTCCAGAGTCGTAATGCAATCAGTGATGGACCATAATAAGAAAAAAAAACATTAAAAATATAAGAGATGAGAGAACATCTGTAAATGAGAATGCAATGCAAATACAGTTCATCAGTTTTCCAATCGGCTCATCTACAAAAAATATTTTACTAAAATGGGTGTTTGGACAGGAAGTCATAAATAAATACAAACTGCTCTATAAGTTTCTTAATGAGCATCCCTTCCTGGCTTGAGGATTTAACCCATTAGGACAATTGGACTCTAGGACTCCATCACAGTAGAAAATATTTTCCAAGAAACTTATTACTTGTGCGATTGTGTTCCCAGATTGCTGCCTTTGGGTAAAAAAGACATCAAGAAGGAAAGAAAACCCTCTGGAGTGATTGAAAGGACCTCTGTCTGTGTGTGCTACGGTGATTGAAGCTACCTTTCCCTGTTAACCCCTCCCCCCCCCCCCCAAGGTGATAAGGGGGTTGATTATAACCTTATAACCAGATGAAAAGTCTTCTTTATTATGAGCTGCATACTTTGTCCATGATCGCAACCCTTCAGAGAAAAAGGAAAAAAATCTTTCACCAGTCTCTTTCCAAAGCAGACCAAAAAGATTGCCTCCTCCTTTGATGAAACCAATAATCTTAATTTAAAATATATATTTTACACTTGCTCCTGTAAAAAAAAAATGGTAAGAAGAGATTACATGCAAAGTTTAAAATTTTCCGGATTTAAAAGTAGTCAAGAACAAAATTTAATGATATTAACTCAGAAAGCAACAATCAATAAAAACTCTAATCGCAGAAACGAACACTTTTCAGAAAATCGCAAATAACTTTTTTGAAAACTGAACATTTCAGATCTTAAGCATTTCATTACATTTTATTTTCCTTCGCTTTAAATGCCTATTTCCAAAAAAAAAAAAAAAGGAACTGCAAAATATGTCTTGATTTTTCTTCAAAAAAAATAATAAAAGCTCTTATTTTTTTTCGACTGCCGATTTTTTTTGGAAAAGTTTCGGATTTTGGGTCTTTTGTATTTCGGGATTCCGAAGTTGGGATCCAATACTGTACAAAACAAATAGTCTAGTTTTAAACGCGGTACATACCAAAGTTTACTGGAAAAAGTATTTGAAACAAATAAATATAAGAATGAAACTGAAGAACAAATGAACCTATTCCGCTCCGCTACGGCTTGGTGTAAACAAATAATAAAAACAAAGAAGGAAAGGAACGAAATGGAAGCAAAAGTGGAAGTGAAAGTTAAAATCTCTAGACTCATTTATATGTTTTTTTTTTGCATAATTATGTTTCACACACTTTTGTAGGGTTATTATTGGTGTAATTTTTCATTAAATTTACGTTGGAATCATCTTTTTTTATGAGTGTTGAAGAGGAGTAGCATAGATCTGATATTTCTTATACTTTCCACAGCTTTCCTGCACTGCCACTGTGCCTCTCCTGCCTCTGCGATCTCGTTGCTCGTACGCATTTGTACTTGTTATTATTCCATTGGCTTATATTTAAATACGAAAGTTTATTATATTTTGCAAAAATTTTCATAAAGAGTTTTCTCTCTTTCTGGTGTGTTTCTAATTTTACTTTCTAAAAATGATGCAAATTGTGTCTCATGTTTAATTTTCAATGTCGGCTGCATCAAAATAATTTTGTTCTCGGTTTAGAAATAGTTAATATTTCCCTTTTTACCTTTATAAACAACAATTATCAATTTCAGAAGGAATAAGAACGCAATGCCTCCCAAAAAGAAAATGAAATGTGTTAACAAGAATGGGCCTGAAAATGATGTGCGACGGGCACAGGATGAGCGGACAATTGATGAGAGTAAGTATTTTGTTTTAGAATAAACCGCCTGCTTTTGTAGTTTCTAAAATATTGAAGACATTGAGATCTCTTTATTACCTGAAAATTATTTTTATAGGGGCAATATTTGCCATATTCTATCAGCATTTTGATCAATTATCAATTTTTAGTAATAAAAAAAAGCTTTACCTTGCACTCTAATTTTTTCTATATCATGGCTATAACTTGGTTTCGACATGGTACATGATGTATCTTAGCACAGTGACTCATTAAATTGTTTATTCATTAAATCGTAGTACCTCATTAAATCCTAGGGTCATATGGGGTAATTCATGGTGAAAAAACAAGATCTGAAAATCTCCAGAAGTTTACTAGATAATATTAAATTTTGCATAGAACAAGCTTACATGTCGTGTTCTATTATTATATTAATCTAATCAATACTGTTTGTTCTCAAAAAGTTCGCCTAGCACCGTTGCGTTGTTCCACTTCAAAAAAAGGGGTGATAGTTTCAGTGGATGGGCTCTTAATATTATTAAGCATGGGGCACTTCCTACCACACAGCATTTTTTACTCCTCCATGTTATTTTGAATTTCCAATTTGAACCCGTTTAGTTTGATGCAAGTCGAAACCTCTCTATTTATTCCTCACATGGTTTGGTCAGGTAAAAAATAAAGCTTTTAAGAACGTTTTTATATAGCGTATAAAATTTTGCAATCAAAAAACTGAAAATTAACTGCCAATGGCTTAACCTAAAAAAGTTTTTAGCTGGGATCAAATATGATTTTGAGTTGCTCTGCTCCATAATCCAAATAACTTTAATAGATCATTTTATTTATCACTTTTTTTAAGTTGATTCTTTTATGTGATAAAAAATTTTAAAAGTAAAAAAAAAATTATAGCAGGGGACAACAAATTTCTTTTCACCCGTTATGCTCCAGTATCCAGAAATGTCTCGTGTTCCATTGCACCGCCTACTCTTCAGACCTCTTTTTTTTTTTTTTTTTTTTGAGAGAGAGAGGTTGACTGTACATATTTTTCACATGTGTAAATTTTTCTTCTGTGTGTATGTGGGGGGGGGGGGGGGGAGGGAAGCGAAAGAAAAGGGGAAGTAACATAATTTTCTGAACAGTAATTTGCAACCCCAGTGAAAATTCTGATATTTTTAAGGAGTTAAGGCCCCTGTTGTCCTTGACATCATAGCATACTAGCATACATGTATGCTCAGCATTGACAGACAGTACCCGGCTATCAACAAGTTTAATTGAAGTACAGTGATCTCTCACTTATACGCGCTCTCGCTTATGCGCGTTTTTCACTTATGCGTGTTTTTCCTACGGTCCCGTCCAGCGATATAGGAAGCCAGTGTTAACTCTTATTCATTTATGAGCGGAGCTAAAAAAGCAGCTCTCACTTATGCGCGTCAAAAAAATTTTTCAGTTCAAAATCACTTCCTCAAGTCAGGTGTTTCTTATCAGAAGTATTTCACCCTTTTTTGTTTTGCTTCTAGGAATTCGTTCTCTCCTCTTTCCCCTATTGCTAAGATTCCAAGAAAACATTCCCCTTAAGGTATACAGAGGATTAAACGTGGGGCTACGGGTGTACTTGAGATTGACGGACGTCAGCGAAAGTTGCGTTTGTGTTCCGTCCAATAAGAGTACAGTACACAGCACGTTGCTTTTTAAAATGGCAAAAAGAACGCAATTGTCCCTTTCGTTTAAAATGGAGGTTATCCAAAAATTCGAAGGAAATCCCAGCACATCAAAAATAGCTTTAGCTAAGCAATTTTATATCCCTGAATTGACATTGAGGGGCATTTTTAAAAATCGGGAGACAATAATTATGGCTAATAAAGAATGGAATCCAATCAAAAAAAAAGAAGTTGGATTCAAGGTGGAAAGTTCGAACAATTTTATTACTATAGTTTAAAGAAGCTCGTGCCTTGAACATCCCTATTAATGTTGAGCTCCTTAAGTGAGTTTTCAATATGGATCTTGCCAAGGAAAAGGCGAGTGTGAATGAAGGCACAGTTGAACAATGGCGAGAAAACTTAGCTTCTTTGACGCTATAGACGTCTCTTTTCCCATTTTTCACTACAACTAATGCATAATATATTACTTAACAATTATTGTCTACACTAAACTGATGTTAGCTCTTAGCTCCCTTTTTTGGTTTTCCACTTTGGCGCGCTTTTCATTTATGCGCGTTTTTCACTTATGCACGTTTTAGCCGCGGGCCCCTGAGACCGCGCATAAGTGAGAGATCACTGTACATTTATTTTCCAGTTCGTGTGCTTAGTCTCGGGGCTCGCTAATGAACTGTCGTCCAATATGACAGATAGCACAAGACAATACATGAAAGATTTTATTACAACACAAAGAGAGGAAATAACAGAAATACACCCAGGGCAAGGTGGGAATCGAACCCACGACCTCCTTACTGCGCGCAAGCAGCGGGCGGAAACTGGTACTAAGACCGCTCGGCCACCGAGGCCCCAAAACAACAAGTTTTTGATGCAAGGTTTGGAAGAAGTACACGAAACTTAAATTATGCTGTATTACCCGAATTTCGTACTTTAAAACAAACCCATCTCATACATTACTTCAAATACGTTTTTGTAAGCTACAAAACTTTGCCAATACGACGTTTTTGCTAAAATTGCCCTTGCCTACACTATTTAATGCTTTCGTGTTTACAAGGACTTAGTTTTTCTTAAGATGCGTACGTAATTTCTGTTAAGCAGGGCAGGAGTTTCTTATTAGCCTACCCCCCATTTTGATAAAATCGAAGCAGACCTGATGCATGTGCAAATTCTTTCATGGTTTACTTTTGAATTACGGATAAAAATTAATATACACCTTGTTTAATTTAACCCTTTAAGTGACTAATAATTACACTGGCTTCAGGTAACTTTAGAACTATTGAATTATACAATAAGTTGTTACAGTGTTGCTAACGTTTTTACTAAAATGAAGAGAAGAAAAGTGATTTTATTACCTTTCCAGGAGAGTAGCACTGGCAAGTGTTCTACAGTTTCATTTGAAGTCACATGTTCTAAAAAATATGTCAAAGTGGTGCAAATTCACCCCCTTGGTTCAAAGTTACCCTAAATGACTGTACCAATGGTGCTAGTGTTTTTCTTTATACAATTTAAATGTCTATATGTTTAAAAGTCATATACATTTATTTTTTTGTGCTGTCAACTCTCAATAAGGGACACTAAGAGGACTGGAAATTTTGTCCCTTAAATAGAGGTGTCCCTTCCTCGGAGGTTCATAAATTGATGCATACACCTTAAAAATACGTTTAAATTAGTGTATTAACTTGGTTCAACTTTTTAATAATAAACATGTGTTACCATCTAAGCTTAAATACTGAAAATGTTTCATGAATACAAATAATATGTTGAAATTATTCAAATTTAAAATTTTTTCATTAAAAAACTAAAATTTTAGCAAAAATGTCGTATTGGCAAAGTTTTGTAGCTTACAAAAATGTATTTGAAGTAATGTATGAGATGGGTTTGTTTTAAAGTACGAAATTCGGGCAATACAGCATAATTTAAGTTTCGTGTACTTCTATATATTTTGTGTATTTTAGTAAAAATGTTAGCAACACTGTACACAACTTATTGTATAATTCAATAGTTCTAAAGTTACCTTTAAGCCAGTGTAATTATTAGTCACTTAAAGGGTTAAATTAAACAAGGTGTATATTAATTTTTATCCGTAATTCAAAAGTAAATCATGAAAGAATTTGCACATGCATCAGGTCTGCTTTGATTTTATCAAAATGGAGGGTAGGCTAATAAGGGAAACTCCTGCCCCTGCTTAACAGAAATTATGTACGCATCTTAAGAAAAACTAAGTCCTTGTAAACACGAAAGCATTAAATAGTGTAGGCAAGGGCAATTTTAGCAAAAATGTCGTATTGGCAAAGTTTTGTAGCTTACAAAAATGTATTTGAAGTAATGTATGAGATGGGTTTGTTTTAAAGTACGAAATTCGGGCAATACAGCATAATTTAAGTTTCGTGTACTTCTTCCAAACCTTGCATCAAAAACTTGTTGATAGCCGGGTACTGTCTGTCAATGCTGAGCATACATGTATGCTAGTATGCTATGATGTCGAGGACAACAGGAGGACAGTTCCTGTTGTTCTCGATTCCCCAAGAGCAAAGCAAAGAGGAAAAAAACCCCTCTTTTGCAGACACCTCTCTATTACCGACAAATATTTTTGCCCTACTGGCATCCGCTGGAGGAGTTATACTGTACAATATTATTTTTGTTGCTCCATAAGCTCTTTGCTTTGCTCTTGGGGAATTAATAACGGTCCTCCTGTTGTCCTCATTTAAGATTGTCCATTAGGAGGAGTTTTACTGTAATATGTTTTTTTTAAATTTCAACATATGTAAAATGTACAATTTAGAATTATGTTAGCATTAAAAATAGTAGTCAAATTCTAACAACTGATCAACAATGCAAACATTGATAAGCAGTTCTCAATGGTTAGTTTTCAACAGTTATTTGTTATTATTAAAGTTTAACACTATAAAAGTAACAGAAAGAATATAAAACACATATCCGGACAATAAAACCGCATAGGCGCCAAAAACTACATAATCCCTTCCCTTTCTCCTGCCATTTCCTAGCTTCTTGCGTATTATTTCCAAAAATCGGGGCTTTTTTAAAGCCTCAGGACGGGAGACAAATTGGTAAAAGTTGTGCCTGTCCCGCCAAAAGCAGGGCTTCTGGCCATCTTCATAAGGAATTTTTGTATGCTGATGCCCCCCTTGCAAACCATAATAGGGAGTAGGCTGATTAGTTTTTGGTGGTAATCCCCATTAAGAGAGATGACTTGAGGCAAGGTTTTTTTTTTTTTTCCACGTAACTGCTTTTAAGAAATAATGAAAGGATTCAAACAAAAATTGGTAGTCTCCATAAAATGAAAGAGACGCTGCTTTTATTTGAATTTTGGTATACATTATTTGAATATATTCGTATATTATTTGAGTATTTCTCCATATTGTTTTAATACTTCTTGTACAATTCTTTCTTTTAAATATTTTTGATGGATTTTATTTTGGTCGGATGTGACAAAAATTGTCATGTCACTAGACGCTTTCTTTCTAATTATGCCCTCAAGTTTACACAAAATGATATTTAATGTAAAAAAGAGTCATTTTGTCGATGTGATGAAGTTTTATAATCTATAAGTTAACTGCTTATTTATAACGCTAGTAGTAGTGGCGTAGGCAAGGGTTTTAAACCACCCCCCTGAGCCCGAAATAATAGTGCTTTATTACATACTTGAATTTCTTTTAGTAGTTTCAGAACATTGTGCCCCCCCTCCCCCCTTGGAAAAATTCTGTGTACGCCACTGGCTAGTAGTACTTTTGAAAGTGCGGTAAACAGTTGAATGAATGAATGAATTGTTTAGGGGGTGGCTCTAAGGAGCACTAGCACTGCGACCTCAGGTCTATTGTACTAACAACCCCAAGTTAATGAGTCTGAAACAGACCAGTGGCTGAGACGAATTTCAGCAATAATTTAGCAGGGAAATTGGGTAGTTCCCAGGGTTCGATATAGTGATAACCAAGATATTCAAACCGATGAGCAGAGAAATAATCACATTCACACAAAATATGTGTGGAGCTTTCCTCTACATCATGACATCCTCTACACATTGGGTCAGCAATCATGCCCATGATGTTAAGATGTCTCTTGAGATTGCAATGACCAGTTAAGAGACCAATGATCACCCTAATCTCATTTCTACTGAGTTTCAGCAGTTCCTTAGATCTTAACCAAGGGTAATTTTGGTTAAGTTCTTTCGCCTGTCTTTGATTATTGCTTTTAAGCCAGGCATTGTGAGCCTCTTTTAGGAGAACTTCCTTGATTGTTTTCCTTAATGCACTGTAATGCAGACCAAGGACAGGTTTTGGGCCAATGAAAGGAGTGCGGTAAAAAGTTAAACATTTGTTATTAAACTCGCCCTTTTAATAAATTTCTAGTGTATTCCACTCACGGGTCATTCCACAGTATTTAAGACAAAATGTGTCCGTAACGAAATTTATGAAAACTGAAAAATAATTACATACATTGAAAGAGCATACTCTGGAGGACATATTTATAACATCTGTTTGCTTATTTACTTTATAGTTTTCGTGTAATTGTACTCTAAACTTGAAGAAACCTGCTTTATCTGTTACGGACTCTACATTACCTTCTTCCCCCTGTATGAATTAAAATTACTTTTATAACCCAACTTTTTTTTCAGACACATAAAATAAAGACATCTTTATATTACTAACAGCAATTTTTGCTGAAAATATATTTTCTGATATGATTTATTGACTGTGAAAAGTTATATTTGTAGAGTCCGTAACAAAATAGGTTGAAAAGTTTTGTTTTTTAATATGTACTTATATTTGCCAAAATGATTTTTTTCTATCTCCATGCATGGTCTAATAAAAATCTTCAGTAATAATCATGTATCATACTGCCACCTAATTTTTATGGAATTATGAATTTCTGTTTCGGACTCTACATCCGGCAAGACTTCTTTCAAGATGGCTGCCATGATTGGTATGCTATTATAAGCTTTTATAGATATACCTCATTCTTTTTACAAATTTCTGTTAATTAGCTGGAAAGAAGTCTGTATTATGGTAAGCAATGTTTTATTTATTAACAAAACATCAATATATAAATTAGCTTGATAATAGGTTTTGTTTTTTCTTCTAAAATTTTATAACTTAAAACATAACTAGTTTTTTGTTGCAGAATATAGAATTGCATTTTTTTAAATTGGTTTAATAATTTCGATTAAATTTTACCTGTAAACAGCTGTAAAATTCAGGCTGGAAGAAAGGTGGAAAACGTCAAAATTCAATACCTGACATGCGAATGATGCACTATTTCTATGTTTCAGATGGTGAAGTTTTTGAAGAAGTAAATTCTAAGTATATTAATAAGACACAGGGATCCATTAGCATTAATGCAAACATTTTCGAATCTAAAAGTATTACTGAAAAGGCACCCTCTCTTTTGTGCCTAGTTTAAGAGAAGGAACTTGGATTTCAGTTCTTTTTAATAATGATTGGTGGCCAGGACAAATAAAGTTATGTTAAAAGAAAGAAAATTACAAGTAAAGTTTTCATTTAAACCTGTTGCAAGAAATAAATTCAAAACAGTAGAGAAAATAGTTTGAGGAAATTGCCCTTGGCACTCATTTGGCTGTTCTTCCAAGAGACCCAAATCCAATTGATTTTTCTGCATGTTTCTTTGCTTATGATCAAGACACCAAAGTTGCATCAACGATAGCAACTATTGAACAACAATAATAAGTTATTGTTATTTACTATTATTTTTACAAGATGCCAGGGACATAGAAGTTTAAAAACTAGTAGGAGAAAACATGATTAGATGTTCCACATCTAAGTAAGTAAAATAATTACTAATTATAATTATAAATTTAATGTAATTATGTATGTAATAGTTTGTAATAAATATTTTTTAATTTATGTATATGTGTTATTGTAAATATTCACTACAAACCAACTTCAGCTTGGGTGACACATGCAAGGACAAATCTGTAGAGTCCAAAACACTCCCAACATTTGCCCTTGATCGACAAATAGTTGATTTTAAAAACGTTGTTGTTCTTTTTAATTAATATTTTTGTGTTTAAGTATTCTATATGGATTAGTATGTGATGGACAGAGTCCAATAAATATGAATGTTTGTAAAATTCAGAAGAAATTGAAGCGGAGTTTCCTCTAAAATTTTCATGTCCATTGCTTGTAGAGTCCGAAACAAGTAATATATTTAATTATATTGTGGTAAATTAAAAAAATAAATACCAATTTTTTGTATCTCATAATGCATCATACATAAAAGCACCAAAATACATCAATTTTGATTTGATTATTTATACTAAGTGGCAAATGGTTAAGGAAATAGGTTTGTAAAGTGTAGAGTCCGAAACAACCAAATACTGTGGAATGCCCCTCACGTCGAGACGGTACTAATTGGAGTACAAAAGGCTAGCGACTGGAAGTTGGTCATATGTGAGTCTTGTGTTTAGCATTGCAGTGATGGGCTTCTTAACTTGTCACTGAGTCATTAGCTATCGCGGGGTGGATTGATAGCACTGGCGGGCCATAGTTTGAAGACTCGTCTTAAAATATCAATTTCATGTAAATATATTTAGGGTCATTCCATGTCAGTTCATCCCAACCATGACACCCATGATCTCAGATTTTAATGAAACTTGGCATGTTTGTTCCTTTCATGGATATAAGTAAGGATATAAAATATTTTTGCTCTATCTCAAATGGTTTATTTTTTACACCCTGCTAAACTTTTTGAAATTTTGCAGTTTTTATCGATCGGGCCGGGGAAGTGCAATTTGTTCTTCTGTAGAAAATAAATTATACCTTCCTTACTTACAAACCAATGTTGATGAATTTTTTTTATGAGAATACTTCAATAGGCAATGAAGCCAGGAAAAAATTAATATAATCATAAAGTATCTACAAATGGTCTGAAAAAAAATCCTGAAATTTTGAAAGGAATTTTTTTTTACATGAAATATGGAGTTCCACGCTAAGTGGAATATCATCAATATCATAGGATAGTTATAAAATTTTTTTATTGTTATTATTCTAAAAGATATATACTATCACATGAAAAATTAACCATAATGGTTTTTTCACTCCTTCATTGTTTTTTTTTTTACTTCAAAAATAAAAATTAATTGACTCGCTCATATTGTTGAAACCATTAAATTATAATTATAAATTTAATAAAATTATAAATCTTTCGACCAAAAATGACGCATGCCAAACAATTTCAAACTAAACAGAGCTTACACAAAAATTTAGATAAAAAAATCACAGTCCATGATTCAAATAAAAAGTTATTTTAGTAAAATGTTAAATTGCCTGTACAGGAAAAAACCGAAATGTCATAAATTAGACATTTCTAGAATTATGTTTGAATTGTAGTTTAGAAATAAGGTAACTGATTTTCCCAGTTTCAGCAATTAGACTTAATTTAATAAATAGAAAAATACAATAATATTTAGTTTTAAAATTAGTTCAAAACTCTAGTCTACTCATTAGTGACTGTTTAAAAAAGAATTCTATCACAAGCAATCAAAAGCATTTAAGCTGAAACAAGACTATTAAGTTGATGCTTCCATGTCTGCTGAGTAGGCACACATGTAAACACTTGTTTGTCTTAAAATTTGGTTAATGATTCTTCTTCAACTCCATATTTTTCACAGGTCTGGCATATGTTCCTTTAATTTGTTTTCTGTCTTGGTTTCATTTTGATAATTTCTGGGTTTATTTCTTTATATCTTATTTATGACATGCTTTACAGTTTTATATGTGACACTTCTGGTACCAAGGCATAGTTTATTATTGTTCATGTCCTTGAACTTTATTCACTTATCCTGGATGAGATCATTTCTTCCACCAGCTTTTATCTCAGCTCTGTCTTTTGCATCTAGAAGCTTCACTACTGCATTGAAAAAGGGATTCCAAGCAATCCCCCAACATATGTCTGCATTTTAATGCTTATTTGTGCTTTCATAACTTTACATTTTTTGTTCAGTTTTACTTGTTTGTCATGCCTATCTATGCAAGTGTGCCTGCTCAGCAGACAGAAAATGGTATCCACTAGTCAGTCAGTCACAGCCTTGCTAGAATGTGGAATACAAGTTTGGGGGCTCTATTTTGCACTTATTTTCATCTGATTTAGTTTTTTACTGAACTGGACTGGTTTTTTCTGTGCTGTATATCTGTTTGGTTACCAACTAAGTGTGTGCAGTTCTGAATAGTAACCTAATTAAGAATATTTTTTAAAAGAACGTATTGAGTGCAGTTAAAATGGAGAAGTGCAGTGTGGGTGAAGTTACTCATAGTGCTTGTCGTTTGCTAAACTACGTGAAAAAAAAAGCCATGCAACCCATTGAAATAGTGTCTGAAAATGATTTAACTCTCTTAAAATTGAGAACTGAATCTAGTTCTGAGTTAAAACTATTTGTCTGCATCATCAATGTGTGTCTTTCAAAAAATATGAATTCTTGCAAAAAATATGTTGTGACCCTTTTAAAAAACACAAATCTTCAATTAACAAAACACTTCGTGCTGTAACTGTAGAACAGTGTAAGATAATTTCATCAAAGGGTTACAAAGTGAAACCAGGACAAAAACTTTGCGTCTCTTACAGAAACAAGATACTTAAAGTGGAAAAAATTGCTCAGAGTGTTGAAAGTAGCTTAACTGCACTAGATGGAGAAGTTGATGAAGCAGAATTAACTCCTGAGGAACTGCTCCAATTACAAAAAAGAAATGCAATTGATGAACTAAATTCTTCATTTCATAGTATTGGATGTTCCCCAATGAAATTACATGCACTTGGTGAACATAGCAGATCATCTTATGGTAAAAAAAAGCTGAAAAATGTACATGAAAATGCAAAAAGAAAAATTAAAACAGTGCTTGAAATTGATTTACCAGCAGAAAAAAATGACTTGGAAAAAAGTGCAATAAAAAAAGCTAATGATCTGGATAAGCTTGTAAATATAATTAAAAATGAATTACCTGGTAAATCAGCAAACGAACAGATTCAAATGTTAACGATTCCAGCTTCTTTAATGTGGTCTAGAAGAAAAATGAAGAATACTTTCAACACATCCGAGTATTCTGCTCGTAAGGCTCAAAAGCTATTCAAAGACAAGGGTTTTTTAGCAGAACCAATTAATAGATGTGAGAAAAAGCTCAGTCCTGAAACTATTGAACTGGTAAAAACGTTTTATGAAGTGATGAACATTCTAGAATTTTGCCAGGAATGAAGGATATGAGAGAAAACGTTTGATTTTATGCAATCTTAGTGAGCTATACTCACATTTTAAACAAGAATACCCTAACTTGAAAATAAGCCATTCAAAATGCTGTTCTCTGAGACCTAAGTGGTGTGTTTTAGCTGGTGCCAGTGGCACACACTTATAGAGATGGGAATGGTCGGAAAAAAACCGGACATTTTGGGAAAAAAACCAGTTTTTTTCGGTTTTTTTCCGAAGGGGTTTATTTCCACCCGGAAAAATTGAAAATTTTGATACTTCCAGTATAAAATAATACATTCAGAAATTTATAATATTAACATTCCAATTTGTTTTTCTTTAAATATTTTATATTTTTAAATATTTTTTTCTTTAAATGTTTTATATATTTAAATATAGCATAACACAAAGTTTCCCTTTTGTACGAGAAAAAAAGGACAGAGATATTTAATTTCAAAGCTTGGAATTCTTTCTTATTTTCTCGGACTGTATTAAGGGGTCAGTTAAAAAATCCGAATGCAGTTGAACAATAGAATGAATACTTCATTGAAAAATTTTAACCAACCCCTTAATGCAGGCCAAAAAATCGTAAAAAAAATCCCAAACATTGAAACTAAATACTGTTCATTTTCGTTTCGCAGACCTAGCAAGGTCGCGCGGTTCCACTTTAGAAAGGGGTGATGGGTACGTGGATGGGCACCACCGTGCACTTCTTACCTCATAGGTTTTTCTTCCTCGATGTTACTTTAATTTCCTTTTTTCTTTTTAATCTGTATGGTTTAATGCCTGGTGCTACCAAAAAAAAAAGGTTTTAGCAGGGATTTTGAGTTTCTTCGCTTCATGCTCCGAGTAATTTCAATGGATAATATTTTTTATATATTTTTTTTAAGTTATTATTTTTTTAATGTGATTAAAAAGTAAAAAGTAAAAAAAAAATGGAGGACTGGAGCGCAACAAATTTCTTTGCTCCAGCTAAGCTCTAAGTTGGAGCAAAATTTCGTTAATTCACTGCTCCCGCTCTACGCTCTGCCCCAGA
The DNA here is from genome assembly GCA_038502835.1 of Octonoba sinensis. Taxonomy (NCBI): domain Eukaryota; kingdom Metazoa; phylum Arthropoda; class Arachnida; order Araneae; family Uloboridae; genus Octonoba; species Octonoba sinensis. The sequence continues at coordinate 73,928,546 of CM076604.1, forward strand.
TCCCTGTTTTTTTTGGGGGGAGGGGGGATTGTACCTATTTTTCCTCATATGGTAGTTTTTATTGTAGTTGGGAAAAGGTGAAAAAGAAGGGAAAATAACGTAAATTTCTGAGAGTAATAATCTGCAACCCCTTTAAAATTCTCTCTTCCCTTGCCTACAGTTTAATGCTTTATTGAATAAAATAACTTTGTTTTTACCAACACGCTTCCATAACTTCTCTTGAGCAGGGACAGTAGTGCCCGCGGGGGGAGGGGGGAAGGTCTTGGTACAAGTTGCGTCATCAGAATTTTGAAGAATTTTTTTTTTTTCGGAAGATAATTATTTGCTGTGTGACCAGGTTCCTGATATCCGATAAATGTTTAAATAACTGGAATCTGATTCTGCCATTGCACTAAATATCCGGCAATCCGGCATGTGAAATTTGATTATTAAAATTTAGTTAACTAGCATGATTTGAAAACGTATCTAAATTACGAACTTACTACGTATTTGCAAGCTATGGGCTGTGCGGTTTTGGTATTAAAAATATGTACAGAGTTTACAGGCTTCAAAATTTAGAGCTGGTTATTCGGTATATATTCGTTAGGCAAGGGGATATTGAGAATACAGTACACGGAAAGTCATTGAACTGGATAGGAGGAGCGCAAGGCCGTAGCCAGACTTTGAAACACTTTTGTTGAGGAAAGTTTCAGGGAGGAATGTATATGTTAAATTGCGAAAAAATGTTAGATTTCGAGGGGGGGGGCATGCCCCCCCCCCAGATACGACTTTGGGAGGCGGGGGACCGCTGATCAGGGATCTGAAGCAGCCCACTTTTTTGAGTCACTCCGCTCCAACTTATAAATATTTGATCCGGCACCACTCCAGGTCCGCGCTGCCCCGTGCGCCAAACAAATTAAACAGATTGTATTGTTTTTTTAAGTTAATTAATTGTTTTTTTAAAGTTAATTAATTTTATTGTCTAACAAAAAATTTAAATATATTTTTTAAAAAATCGATCAGTGGAGCACAATAAACTTCTTTGCTCCTGCTCCATTTTAGTTTCCAAGCAAAATCTTGTTGATCCACTGATCCGCTCCAGATCTATGCTCTTGAGTAAATAAGAACAGTTTTGAAAAGATTTCAAATCATCATTGTCAGAGCAAGGGGCACGGGCCCCCATTATACCTCCTTCTGGTTGAGCCACTGATACTCCGGTAACTCATCCAAAACAGGTCAGTAAAATTTCCGGGGTTTCAGTTCACACCATTAAAAAGATAATATATATTTGTAACGGTGCGAGAGTGGCTGTGTTGCATGTCCAATTGATCCAAAAGCGTGCAAGGATGTTTCCAAGTTGATAAGCTCGCGTCCGTATGTAGCGGTGCGAGTCAGTCCTTCAAATAGCCCTCTTTGCTCCTGCCCAGGGGGCGCGCCTTTTGGGAGAGCGGTAAAGAATGCGGCTACCACCAAAAAGATCTTGGTTCGACTCCCGGCGCTTCACAGCCACTCTCGCACCGTTACATCTGGTGACCCGGCATTTAAGCATGCAGCAATGGAGACCCGAACACTCCACGGATGGCGCCACGAGATGACTTGCTCGCACGCATTCGTGCAGTCTGCACGCGCTCGCACTTGAGCCCAGCCACGGATCCGAGCAAACAGGCCCAAACTTCCCTCACTCACGCAGCAACCTCAAGCAGCCTTTCTCTCGCACTGGTGCACCCATCTGTGGTAAAATATCGTTCACTCTTCCCCCACTCGTTCACTGGGGGCGGAGTATGTAGCGGTGCGAGTCAGTCCTTCAAATAGCCCTCTTTGCTCCTGCCCAGGGGGCGCGCCTTTTGGGAGAGCGGTAAAGAATGCGGCTACCACCAAAAAGATCTTGGTTCGACTCCCGGCGCTTCACAGCCACTCTCGCACCGTTACATATTGAAGTTCAAGTTGAAATTATTTATTAAGAAAATGCATCGCGGCAGCATTGCTGAAAAGTTTTATGTATTTTTCCAAGATCTGCTTAGAAAGGGAAAAAAAAAAAACATCTGCACAAACCCACGCGCATTAGGCTGAATTAACATAGGAGAAAAAAAGAAAAGGAAAAAACAAAACACTCATCGTAATGTCTCATATCAACCTATCACCCCTATTTCGATAAAATCGAAGCAGACCTGACGCATGCGCAAATTCTTTCATGCCTCTACTAAAAAATTACGAACAGTATCTTTATTTATTTTTGTCATACAGAAGGGAAACATTTTGTGTTATGTTTGTTAGGATGGGCGGGCATCAACTTTTACTAAAATATGACTATAAAGACTGGGGGACTGTATAAAAAATTAGTTTCTGTAATTTTCACAAAATTGATTTTTTTTAAATTTAGAAATGCTATTATCATAAATGCTTACAATTTTTAAACATTTTTATAACTGGAAGTATATGTTTGGGACCCACGGTTGCTGAGACAAAAGCCTCCTAAGGACTTTGATTTGCACCCTGTATCATACAGTTTGTTACATACATATAAATGCATGTAACAAACTTTGGGGAAAAAAACTAAGCAACTTTTAAAAAATTTATTTGATAATTTACAAAAGTTACATATGCTAAAATCTACTTGCTTTATAACCATTACTTCTGTTCTGAGTTAATTACTTTTGCATTAAAAAGAATGATAAATCAATAAAAAAATGTTGCTTTAAAATTTATGATTAACTTTGGATTCAAATTAAATTTTATTTTTGTGATTAACTTTAACCCGAATCAGTATCTGAATTTATTGAAGCAACGATGCTGGAAGATGAACATTCACATCCCATTGCAATATTGAACTTAAGACTCTTCATTAAAAAATCCCAAATTCCAGCGAATAGCAACCAATTTTGTGTGAACTAAACAGTATTTTAAGTTTTGCTTCAGCTTTAGAATTCTAAATGTAAACCAATACAAATACAGTTTTAGTTTGGGTTTAGATCAGAAAGCTTAACAGAAACTAATGTAGTTCTGATTTGTATTTAGACTGGAAAATAAATTAAAACTAAATAAAATCTTTTTACAGACAAAAAATTATATTGCAAGTTTTTTTTTTTTTTTTTTTCAAAACAAACTTTTAAACCATGAAAGATTTGATATTGACAATATTTATAATGACAGCAATATTTTCTCTTTCTTAGAATTGGCAGCATTTATCTAGTTAAAAGGAATGATGGTGTAAATGGATTATGGAATGTACATTACAATTAAATATTTCTTTCAAACTATAGTAATATTGTTACTTTTCTTTTTTTGAAAAAAAAAAAAAAAAAAGCTTTAATGGAAGTTTAAAATAGAAAATGTTATTGCAATGATTATACAAAAGGTCAGGATCAGTAAGTTTACAAAGATATAATGAAAAAAACATTTACACATTTTTTTTCAATAGAAACACCCCTGATCTGAAAAACTATTTAAGAGAACCCACTTTCACTTGTAAAAAATCAATTTTTCCATTTTTTCCAATTTTTCCAGAAAAAAACTGGAAAAAAACTGGTTTTTTTTTTCACCACCTCAAAATATCCGGAAATTTTACATCCCTACACACTTAGTGTGTGTGCACAATACATCAAAACGTTATTTTGCTGATTCACGGAGCAGGTGCTCAATGCTAACCACGGCCATACTGACTGAACCTTTTCCGTTATCTCAGACTACCCCCAGTATGAGGGGGTGCGACCGTGGCGCTGTCCTCCTTCGATCCTCCCACAAACTCTCTGACAAACTGACAACCAGCACCAGCCATAGGGGCTGGGCTGGCAGAGCTTTGCCGACCTGCTTTACCGACCCGGGGCCATAGTCATGCTACAAAGCAAGCCTTACGTCACCCGGATCGGATGTTGCTATTTTAGTCGCCTCTTACGACACGCATAACTACGCTGGGGCTATTCTATCATCCCCGGCCACCATACGGGGATTACAAACAACTTATGTCATATTGTATGTGAAGGAGCAAAAAGATAATGTATGCTGAGGCATTGTGACAAATGCCCATCAAAAGATAACCTTGTTCAATTTTTAGAGTCAAAATTTGAGGACCACAAAGATGAAGACCTCGTCGAGTACAGCCAATGGGTTTCAACTGATCGAACTGAAATGATACAGTGTTCTAGCTCAGTTAGTTGATGAGTTTATTGATAAATTAGTGGAAAAACTGAGTAAGTTAATACCGCATTCATACATTGCTAAATCACAAGCATTATTCTTCAAAAATTTAAAGGGAGCAGCCTCCCCAAATACAGCTGTGATCTCCATGTATTTTAGTGAAAACTTTGCTTTCACAATACAAGAAGAAGCTTAAGGTTATCATTGGACTTCAGATTCATGTACTATTCACCCTGTTATGTGTTGTTTCTGTGCCACTAACACTAACATAGGATGAATAGCAGTAAACTATAAGTAATTAAATGTATACTTTTTTTGCACAGCACATCTTTATCAAAACACTTCCAGACCAACGTGGAACAAACCTGTCTGTAGATTGTTGCCAGCATCTGAAAAGTAATCACAGTGTTGCCAACCACTAACCAAATATATTATGACACTTATCAATTCTCTAAAAAAATGCATGTTATATGTTCAATCTAATTTTAAAAACTTCGGAGAAAATTCAAGTTCAACTACATAGAGTTTGAAATATTTTTCAAGGTGAGCTTTGTAACATTTTCCATTCCGACAAATATAAACATGCACTTTATAATTAACATTTTTACTTTATTAATTTGTTTTAAAATCCTGTTTTATCAAGCTAAGTTTGTAGTTTTGGATAATTAGTGGTTACTGTTTATAGCTTTTAAAGTGAAATGACTGTATTTAAACAAAATGAAAAATTTATGTTAATATATTGTAAGCAAAAACGTTAATTAAACAATTTTTTGCGTATGAAGGAAAAATAATGAAGGAGTGCAAAAAACATTATTTTTAATTTTTTATGTGATAGTATATATCTTTTAGAATAATAATAATAAAAAAATTTTGTAATTATCCTTTTCCCTTATGATGATATTCCATTTAGCATGAAACTCCATATTTCATGTAAAAAAAATTCTTTGCAACACTTCAGGATTTTTTTTCAGACCATTTGTAGATACTTTATGGTTATATTATTTTTTTTCTGGCTTCTTTACCTATTGAAGTATTCTCAAAAAAAATTTCATCAACATTTTCTCGTAAATGAGGAAGGTATAATTTATTTTCTACAGAAGAACAAATTGCATTTCCCCCGCCCGATCAATAAAAACCACAAAATTTCAAAAATTTTAGCAGGGTGTAAAAAATAAACCATTTGAGATAGAGCAAAAATATTTTATACCATTACTTATATACATGAAAGGAACAAACATGCCAAGTTTCATTAACATCTGAGATCATGGGTGTCAAATCTTATTTTTATTGGGATGATTTGACATGGAATGACCCTATAACTTTTCTAATTTATGATGTCACAATGTGTGAAAGACATGAACGGTTACTTAGTTTTTTTTTAAGCTTCAGGTCTAAAGTCTAAGTTATCTCTTTTTAATAACCCCGATGTTGATCTTGAAATATTGTAGGTAAATAGTTTTGTTTGAATTGTTATTCTGAACTGTGATTATATACATATCCTATGTTGCAGATATGGGCAGTGAATGGAGACAGAATTTGATGGGAGTTCGTGATCTCAATGAGTATGCTCTAGAGAATAAGTTCCTCGCTGATATAACTTTTGAAGTTGGACCTGAAGGAGTGCCATTCCAAGCTCATAAGTTAATATTGGCTATAGCAAGCCCAGTTTTTGAAGCTATGTTTTATGGTCCATTAGCTGAGACGGGTGAAAAAATAATTATTCCTGACATTTCTCCGGAAGGATTCCAGTGTCTTCTAAAGTAAGCACTTTTTAAAATGTTTTTCTTTTCTTATAGTGTAATATCTTTTCTGAAGTATATCTGTTTGGTAAAGAACAGTGGCGTACGCAAGGGTTAGGGGTTTAAACTCCCCCTTGAGCTCTAAATGATAGTGCTTTATTATATACTCGAATTTCTTTTAGTAGCTTCAGAACATTATGAACCCCTCCCCCCTTGAAAAAAGTCTGCGTACGCTACTGGTAAAGAAACTCGATGAAGTCGGAGGCTTAATGATTACTTTGGCGTTTTGTACATGAGCGTAAGGGAGTCACATGAAGTTTTGTTTATTTTTTTAAAAATTGTTTCTTCATTTGGAGAAAAGATTATTTGAAAAATGGTAAATCCTTTCTTTTAGATAAATTTACAGGATAATTAGTACTTAAATAATAAATAGTACTTCATTTAACCCTGCTATTCTGTTTATAATTATTGCTTACATGTTCTGTTTGAGTCAATATGACCAAAGGAATGAATACTAACTGCAGAGGTGGTATATTTTCCTTGTTTCTTGAATAATACCCTATATCTAGATAAATTAGATTTCAACGGAATTCTCTTGATTTAAAGTTAAAAATACACATCTTGAGACATTATCTTAAGTATGCATATAATTTCATTGTAAAAAAATAAATGAATGAAAATTTCTGTATCATTATCTGTTTCTATATCTCTTTGTTTATTTACAGCATTAGCAGTAATATGATCAGGTGGTCGATAAAGCATTTTTAACAGGGTTCGTTTTTTGTGAATTTTAAAAAGACTTTTGCGAAAATCAAATAATTTTGTGAAAAATCAAAATTTTTAAATATATAGTGATTAAGAAACTTATTATTAATTGCCAATTTTTAAACAAATAACTCTGTGAAAAGTACGATTTGGTAGTTCATAATTTTGTGAAGGGTCCAATTTAATTTATTAGAATTTACTAAAGGGTCCAAAAGTGGACGTGACTTTCGTCTGGCCTGACTCCTGATGATACATGTACTTTGCAGATGTGTTTTTACAATTTTTGCATCATATATATACAGTGGAACCTCAGTAGCTCGACGCGGGCTTAAGTCGACTACCTTGGAAAGTCTAAATTTCCCTCCCTAATGGTTGGCCCAATGCTAATTTCAATGGGCGAAAAGCTCTCTAACTTGACACAAAATTTCCAGAAACCCCTGTAAGTCGACCACCATTTTGTAAAACCCCTGTAAGTCGACCTCCATTTTGTCTTCTTACTAGCTTTTTCTTCCGGTACTTTTTTACGGTGTACCATTCTGAGAATTTTACAGTGATAATAATCAATAAAAATCAATTATTTTCTGGAAAGGGTCCCTGGGAAGATTCCACTATTTCTCTTCTACCCTGGACTTATTCTCATGCGGTATTCTGATTTGGTGTACTATTTTTATATATTTATTTATTTCTAATGTATAATTTTTCAAAATAATAATAATAGATAAATAATAAACGGGGAATATTTCATTCACTGGAATTGGCTTTCATAGCTTGAATGGTTAAGTAAATAACATTACAGACCAATATTAGCAAACGAAATTACGGAACCTCGGTAACTTGACACCCGCTTATCTCGAAATGTTTTCGTGTTCCCTTGGGGTGTCGACTTATCAAGGTTTCACTGTATATGTTTATTACCCTTACATGATTGGCTGAATCTGCTTGGGGCTCATTTATTACACAACAGTACATTAGAAGTTGAAATTGGTAATAATTCAATTTCCCTTTTACATTGTACTTTGTCTACTAAATTATAGGATTCCCAGGGTTGTTGTGTTTAAAACATTTTGTTCAAAACATCTGTTTTAAACATGTTTAAACATTACATTTGAAGCATTGTTTAAAACATTTTTGTTGAATAATTCTTCATTCCATCAGTAGATAGCACTTTAGTTCTATTCTGCTGTTTGTTTAGTAATTCAGAAAATATTTTTGATTTTCTTTTTCTTTCATTACTAAAATTATAAGAGTTGAACTTATATTAATATTTCAAAATGATTAGGTCTTTTTTTTTTGTTTACATTTACTTAATCTTTTCTTATTATATTTTACTGGTGAAAAGGAAAGTGATGTGAAGATAATTTTCTTTTATCTTTTGCAAAGGAACTGGAGTGAAGAGAATTATTCCTTTTTTGTGGTTCCTTGTGTTTCGATTTAGTGTTGTTTCTCCAAAATTTATCTTTTCGAAATAGTTATTAACAGTTTTCTAGCTGAGCTGTTTTAAATATAGCCACAGGAAGGAAAAAAGATTTGGTATGGCAATCTTTTGAGCAGAAGGAAATGCCTGATAAAGTTGGAATCAGAGCTAAATACAAAAAATGTAAGAAGGTTTAGTAGCAAGAATGAAAGTTCATTTTAACAGCTATATTTTAGGTACTGTATCTCATTCTTCCCAGGAATATGATACAGCTAAACTAGAGAAAGTTGTACGTGTTACTGCAGAGTCAAGAAAGCGACAGGCTGATCCTTGCATTAATGCCAGCAAGAAACATGCCACAACTGCAAGTTTCAGCAGCTTTATTGTGAAAACCTTCAAACATGATAGAGAACTTTTTGGTATTCAAATTGCCCTTTATATTTATGCAACAGATTCATCTTTTTGAAGCATAGATCAGCCAGAATTTAGAAATATGGTGTTGAACTTTCGACATGGCTACAAAGCGCCAAATCGCCATGAAATAGGGATATTACTTGACAAAGCACATGAATCTGTGATGGAAACTTACTAAAATAATGTAAGAGGACAGACCTTCGTGCTGCTCTTGATGCAGGGAGCAACATCTACAATGAGCCTATTATAGGAATTATAGCATCTTGTAAAGGTCAAATATACTGTATACAATCTATTGACACATCTGGCCATTCTCAAGATTTTAATTATTTGTGTGAAATTGCAAGTTCTGCCATAGATGAAATTGAGGAACAATATGACTGTGTTATTGGAAGTTTCGTCACAGACAATGCTGCCAATGTTGTAAAAATGCAAAACAAACTTGAAAAAGCTGAGTAAAATCATATGAATATCATAACATATTGGCGTTCAGCTCATATTTGTAATCTTGTAGCGAAAGATATTAAAATCTCTAACTTAAGGGTAAAGGTCAAGACTCGCGGTCGCCACTCGCCACGTGGCGACCTTATTTAAAAAAGTGGCGATTAAAAAAATTAGGAGCGATCGCCACCTTTACTTTTTTTTTAAATTTCCAAAGTAAATCCTTCCTTTCAAGTACATCTATAGAATTAATAACCCTTGCCTCTTTCATGCACACAAGCACAATAAAAACGCATCAAATTGGCATTCAAGTAACCGAATTTTTACCGATAATCATGTCCTCCTTTCACAAGAAAAAAAAATGGAGAAAACTTTTCCCGATTGCGCTATTGTTTTTATTTTTTTTAAATTCCTTCCCTCTACTATGTGAATCTCTTAAATCGTCATCTTGCTTTTGAATAGTCTTTTTTTTTTTTTCTTTACCAACCATAACACATTCATTTCAGATCAGCCATTTTCGCTTAAACTTATAAAATCGGACTTAAGTTTCATGGTAAAAGTGAAAAAAAAATAAAAGTTTTGAAACGAATGAAAATGATATGTACTGCACAAAATTAAGATTGGATTACATTTTTTTCATACTAGTGTTCGAAAATGGTCAGTATTTGTGATTGCAATTTATTGTAAAAGTTTCGTTTCTGCCAATTGGGATTTTTGTTATCTGTTTCTTCTATTATTAAACAATAACATTAAAATTTTGCATTTACCTTTTTTGTACTCATTCAACTTGAAAAACTATATCGCAAAAATTAATATTTCCTTAATTTACCCTCGCCAATGACACACAAGTTTTTCCTCATTCCTTTTTTTCCCCTTTTTCTTTTTCCAGTTTAAAAGTGACACACATTTAATTATTTTGTGTTGTAGACTTAATAGTTTTGACAAAATATTATGTTTTCTTCACTGACACATAAGGAATTTTAGTGCACTGACGCCCCTTTGCACCTCTGTTTTATGACGCAAATGTGGCCACCGAGTAAATTGAGTTTAGTGGCCACTGGCCACTTCCAAAATTTCTAAGTCTTGACTTTTACCTAAGGGCTCAACTTGTTGACATTGTCAAATATTTCGGAAATAACCATTTTGCTTCAGCAACGTTCGAGAAACGGGTGCTAAAAAGCTGGAATTGCCATTTGATATCAGGTGGAATTCCATGAAGTATACAATAGAGTCTTATCTAAGCAATCGGCCCTTAATTTTGAAGGTTTGGGAAGAGAATAGAGAGAATTGATTCTGATATTGGACCATTTCACAGTATTTTGTCCAAACATCGAGTCCGCAACTGACACTTTTTTTGTTATAACTACGTAATTTACAGTTTAATTATCACTAAATTTTATTTTCAAATAATGTGCTCAACACATTATTTGAAAATTAAATTTAGTGATAATTAAACTGTAAATTAATGTAGTTATAACAAAAAAAGTGTCATGTTGCGGACTTATTTGCATTATTGCAAACCCTTGCTGCCTGCAAAGAAAAAGCCAGCACACGATTTCATCGGCAAACGCCAATGTCGGTAGATGTTTACCCCTAAGTCAGGAAGATCAAAGATGAACAAACACCTTCGAAGGAAATCTTATTGAAAAGGATTAAATCTAATTTTCATTATATATAAAAATGATGCATAACTGTAAGGTGGTTGGTGTGGCTCAATAGTTATTGGTGAATTTGAAGGGAAATCAATATAAGCCTGATAGCTTACGTGGTAGAGACTCGGCGCATAACTGAGGGATCTTTGTTCCAATTCCAGTGCTGACTAATAGATTTTTACTCATTAATGTTGGCACTCTATTTAACGAACTTTAACAAAAAATTCCTTTTAAATACACGGTTCGTGTAGGACACAATTGTTATGCTATCCCATAGGAATTTCCTAGGGGAACTACCACTTCCCTAAACTACCACAGTGCAAAAAATCATGTTGATCCCTTGCTTTGTGAAAAAAAAAAATCTATCCCATGGGAGCCGCGCCTTTTTTGGGATAAAAAGTACCTATGTCATTCTCTGACCCTGAGCTACCACTATGCAAAAAATTAAGTTGATCTCTTTCTCTGTGAAAACCAAAAACAATTCTATCACATGGTAGCTGTAAACTTTTTCTGTGTAAAAAGGAGCCTATGTGCTATTAATTGAGTAAAAGTTACGCAGTCCAAACTGGGACTCAAACCCACGATACTGATTTTCTTTCAACTTCTTATAAATATTGAGCGACACCGTCCATTTTACAGTAATGCACCACTTTTATACAATGATATACCACGGGAACCGTACATTTTTCCGTGATAAAAAGTAGCCTATGTGCTATTCCAGACTATAATCTATCTCTGCCAAATTTCATCCAGATCCGTTCAGCTGTTTTGACATGATTGAGTAACAAACATATACCCAAACTTTCGCATTTATCTCAAGAAAATTTTTTCAAACTTTTTGTACATTAATTTTTTTTATTTTCATTATTTTTTTAAAAATCAGCTACTTTTGAGGGCAGGAGAACTCATAGCAGGCATGGACAGTGAACTAAAAAATGGGACCTTTTTCAGGTGTCATTTTCTAAATAATCGACTTTGTTATTGGCTCGGGCAGAAACCTCGGTTAATCGAGGTTCTACTGTACCGTCTCTTCTGTTTATAACAGAAGTTTTCCTCTGAGTTTCCAACCCATATTCCAATTCCATAGTTGAAGTAAAAAACGTTCTGCTAAAAATTGCTTTTGTGAGTGTCGTTTTCTTTTTTTCCCCTACTTGTCACTTTCTGTCTTTATTTTTTAGTGGAGAAAATAATTCATAAACAGTATAACTGAAACTAACACCAATAGCAATGTTCCCTCTAAGATGAAAGGTTTGCTTCACAAAAACCTCTCAAACTGCATAAATTTGTATAGTAAGTAGACAGGGGAAGGGGTGGATAAAAGTTTCCACTTTGCAATGCTGAGCTAGACTCGGATTCGGGGGGGGGGGGGGTCTTCTTTAGAAGTGAGCTAATTTCATTGTTTTACAAGAAAATTTGATCAAATCTAGACAATCTTTACCATTTCAGGGGGGGGGGGGGAACCCCCAAAACTTTTCCCTTACCTATGCGAGTGCCACTTTGAATTAAATCTACTAATTTCTGAACACTATTTATGATCAAAACAAGTTGAAAGCCGAAATCAACAACAGAATAAAATCAGCTAATAAATGTTTCTTTGGACTAAAAAAGCAATTAAGATCCAGGCTTGTCAGCCGAAAAACTAAAATGAGACTTTACAAAACACTTATACTACCTGTGCTGCTGTATGCTAGCGAAACTTGGACATTAAACTTGGACACCCAGCGAGCACTGGATACCTTTGAAAGAAAAGTTTTAAGAACGATATTTGGGCCTGTACAGGAACAGGGATGCTGGCAAACCAGATACAATTCTGAAATTTATATACTTTACAAAGAGCCTCAAATTACACAAGTCATCCGAAGCAACAGAGATGTCTCGACCATGTCTGGAGAACCCCTGAAAACAACCCGACTAGACTGTACACTTTGAAGAAACCCAAGGGAACCCGTGCCCAAGGCAGACCTTCAACTAGATGGCTGGATGATGCCGAAAATGACATAAAAATTTTGAAAATAAAAAATTGGCAAAGAGTTGCTTTGTATCGACTGAGTTGGAAGAAGTGTGCTGTTGAGGCAACTAAGACCTGCGACAGGCTGTTACGCTTTTAAAGAAGAAGAATGTCTGAACATATAAATACAGACTTTATTCATGTTTATGGTTCATATTTATTAAGGAGTAATTCAAAGCAAACTTTTAAAGTCCAAAACCCTAGTTTTCAAATATTGAAAATTTCAACTTTTGAATCATTGCAGCAAGATGCTGAATGACCTTCCAGAAATGAGTCTTCTGGCAGCAGAATTTATATTCGTGTTTTAAAGTGTTTCATTCTTTTTCCCCCCTCAGGTGAGCCAGAAAGAAGGTTTTTAAATTGCTACTTTGTATTTTTTCGGGTGGGTTTTTTTCATTATGTCTTTTTAATTTGCTATTTTACTCTGGCCTCTGGCAATTGAACATTCTTATGGAAATGTATCTTCATCAGTGCTATTTCAAAATTGGAAGCTAAATGAGTTCAAATTGGGCAATATGTGCGCAGGTCATTAGATTCTTCTTCAGATTTGTAATATTTCGCTTTTGCTTTTTGGTCAATTTATGTATGTGTTTTCTTTTTTTTTTTTTTGCCTTGTGCAATTGGGAAGGGGGGGGGGGTGTTAATCCTGTCCCCCAGACCATCATTTGTATAGTTAACATCATAGTGCCAATACTATATTCCACATTTTATATTTTATGCTATGATTCACATAAATAAGTGTCTGAAACCTACTTGCACTTTTAAGTGAAAAAAGAAACAATGACCCTAATTTTATATTTGTTTTCTTTCAGATATGTTTATACAGAAAAGGTATATTTCGAAAATGAAAGTGAATCTTTTAAAGTATCTAAAGCAGCTGATAAGTATTGTGTTCCTGCTTTGAAAGAAGAATGTGAGAAATATATTTATAAATGTCAGTTATCTCCGGAAAATGTATGGGTATTGTTTGAAAATGCTCTGTTTATGGGAATGAGCACAATTGTTGAGAGATGTTTGGAATTTTTCAAGCAAAATACTAAATTAGCATTGGAAGTGGAGAGTTTTCTAGATACTGATGTTGGAACTCTTGAAAAGATATTAAAATTAGATACTCTTAATGTAACAGAATTAACTCTTTTAAAAAGCCTTGTTCGTTGGGGTGAACACAAGTTAACTTCCTCAAGTGATGAAGTCTCATCATTGAAAGAAGTATTGGATCCTCTAATGTGCTATATTCGTTTTGGGGTATTGTCTGCTGATGAATTTTGTAGCTTTCTGGAAGATAGAAAGGATTTGTTTAATGATGCAGATGCTCTAGCAATATTGAAACATTTGGTGAAACCCTCATCTAATCCACTACCTGACTGGTGTTGCACAAAAACTTGGCGGAGCACTCACATGAATCCATTTTTTATCTCTAAGAAGGGCGCAGGCACGCGACATTCATCCAGGAACAGAATAAAAATGTCATCAAGTAGTTCTAGCACTTCCTCATCAAGTAGTTCCTCTGATCTTGATTGCTGCACTTCTACAGATTCATCTTTCTGACATACAGTACTTATTGCAGCAGCTGCAATTATTCTTATGGAAGATTCTTAATTTTTTTTTTTAAATTTATGATATTACCTTCTACAAATGATTGAAGAATTGATTAATAATTCAATGTTATGCATCTCTTACAAATTTATTTCCAAAAGTGTCAGTTTAAAAAAACAAGATTTAAAGTTTAAACAGCTCCTGAACAAAAAACATGGTGGCTTCAGTACATTTATATACATGTTTCCCTCTTGTCATCAAAATAAACAAAAATTATTTTCTCTTGAACTTAATTTTGCTTATTTTTTGTGTGTTAAAGTTGTAAAGTTTTGGCAAAATTTCTGTTTTCTCTCATGTGCAGTATGTTAAGATTGAAGTGGGGAATTTTTTTTTGCTAGATTATACTTTTGAATGCATAAACAAAAAACACCATTATATCATTTTGATAAATGAAGAAATGCTAATTTGTTTAAAAACATTTTGCGTGGCAAATTGATGGCAAACTCTATTTTATGATTTGGAGCATTTTATTATGAAATTGTTTTTTAGTTAGTTTATGTGCTATTTATAACATTGATCCTATTATGATGAAATAATACATACTTATAAATATTTTGTGTATGAAACTGAATTGCTTCTACTTAGAAATTATGCCAAGAGATAAATATATTATGTTTACAAAAATACATACATTTTTTATTATACAAGAAAAGGGCAGTGCTTCTGTTGCTGAAATAGAAACCTTTACTATTCGTTGTTATTAAAATTGTAATTTAAAGAATTGTTTCTTTAAATTGCAATTCTTCTTTTAAAGAATTCTTTATATTTTATTTAGCTTCTTTTTCTTTCTGCTATTTGAAAATGTTCTCTATTTTGTATTTGTTTATATTATTCCAATAAAATTTTTTTACTTTGTTGTAGTATTCTAATAAATGAAGTTTGCTTTAAAGTTCCTTGTATAATGATCGAAATAAAGTCTTTACTATTTTACAGGATGTCTACTGGTCAGGGGAATGAAAAATAACACTAAAAATTCATGGAAAAGACCATTAAACTAGAAAAGTATTCAGTAGTTTTGTAGATTAGAGTGTGGATCTTAAGCAGCAATTCAATATTATAAAATGATACAATAATTCCTACTACATATGGGGTAAGGCAGAATATTGTTTGCAGGCCCTCACTGTCTACTCGACGCTGAAATGCAAATTCCTCCTGAAGGCATTTTTTAGGGTTGAAAAAAACCCAACCTAACGTTTTTTGGGGTTTTATTGTTTTTTTTTTTTTTTTTTGTTCGACTTTCACTACATCTCGAGCTCGCACCACTTCCATTTATTTTAGAGAGTTTCTAGCTTGTTTGCAGTAGGCGGGCTTTTGTGACTTTTTTAGTTTCTGCATGATAGGTACATGAATTAAGTAAAAATGGTTAAAAATTTTTTTACAAAATTGTACCTGCAATAATAAAGGTGTGGTTCATATTTAGGAGTGGACAGGGTGACCACAGAAGGTGGATTGTGCCACAAAGCTTGCCATCAGAATTTGAGGGGGGAGGGGAGATTTTTAAAGAAGGTTTTTTTTTTAAAATTTGTATGTACAATTTTTAGATGGGAAGAAAAAGTATATGTAGAGTAGATATATGTGTATGGCATAAGGGGGGTGATTCTGATCCACAAATTTAAAAGAATTGTTTTTCAGAAAATATTCTTTATAATACATAATTGTATGATTTCCTTCATGAATATAAACTGCTCTTTGTATGTACGATTTCCTTCATGAATATAAACTGCTCTTTGTATGTACGATTTCCTTCATGAATATAAACTGCTCTTTGTAAATTGAGATAAGTAAAATGTTTGGTACTTCAAAAAAAAAAAAAAATTGTAACTGTTTCCGAGGAAATTTTATGCCAATAAATATTATTACAGAATTTTCATTTAATAGCTAGATTTTTTGATTGGAGCTTATATATATATGTATGTACTGTCTGTGAGTGGGTATTGCCCTTATTGTATAATTTTCCTTAACTTCGTGTCCCATACTTTTCCAAAAATTTTTTGTGGAATTAAGATTTTTTCCCCCCATTGAAAATCAATCACCCATGGGTATCTGTGTAGAACTTTTTTTGGGTGATATTTTTTCATGAAGATTTTTCTTTTGCGTGAGGATTATTCACAGGGGCGCACTAAGGAAGGGGGCGAGGGCAATCTGTCCCTCCCCCCAGAGGGCATCGGATATCCAGTATCTGATTAATATTTAATGATCCGATTCCGCTATTACACAAAATATCCGATTATTCAGTATGTCAAATTTGATTCTTAAAATATAATTAGCAGGTTTACATGTGTTTTCAAAATGCATGTAAATTGCGAAAGATCTGTATTTGCAAGCTGTGGGCTGCTTAAAAATAAGTATGGAATTTACAGGTTTCAAACATTGGTACCAGATATCTGGTACAGAAGGCGGGGGGGGGGGGGTGTTTGAGATTATTGTATATAGTAGATATGTTATCAGCAATTGGAGTGCTGCCTTTTATATATTGGCTGTAACACGGGTGCCCCGGAGGGGGTGGAGGTGACATCAGAATATTTTCAGATGGAAAAAAGTAATTGTACATGTAAGTATGTATATACTGGAAAACCTGTAGAGTTGACCACCTTTGGAAGCCGACCACCTGTCTAAGTTGACTACTTTTGTAGAAACGGAATTAGCCTATATTATATAATGTAGAGAAACCTTTGTAACTTGACCACCTAAGTTGACCACTCATGTATGCCAAATTTGGGTGGAAGTATTATAAAAACCCTTTGTAAGTTGACCACCTTATTATTGTTATATTTATTTGTTTATTTTTGGAAAGATAAAAAAAACTAAAATAGTTTCTCCAGGATATTTTTATGCTATAATGCTAGACCAGTATTTGCCTGGATGGATGAAGCATCAATATAAAGTTTGCCTAAACCTCTTTGTAAGTTAACCAAATGGGAAAACTATTATGAGCACTCACTTATTCTTTAAATGAGTTTCTTCTTTTTATTCTGATCTGATATAGCCATTTAAAAATTATATATATTTAGGAAATCTTTGGCATCATATAAGTAACTAACTTGATTAATGTGATCTTGTTTTTAATTTTAACTAAGTACTTTACTTTTGAAGTTGTATAGGATACATTGTAAGTCATTTGGGTTACATTTCTTTAATGATATTTTAGATAATTGTGGGAAAAACGCTAATCACAATTTTAAAGTAACGCCATTACATGGAGCTGTATTTTAATTAGTTATAAATGAATAAATGCATAGTGTAAGAAATGGCAAAAAGAGAAAAAATCTCCACCCTCTATAAGTTGACCACTAAAAAGCTGCACCGCACGTGGTCAACTTACACAGGTTTTACTGTATATGTTTTTAAGATGCATGTGTGAAGAGTTTTTTGTGGTGGATTTTTTTTATAAAGTTTTTTTTTTAATTATTTTTTTAATGATGAGTTGGATCAGTCCCTTTCCCTCAGAAGTCATCGGACAACTCGTATCCGATTAATTTTTAAACATCTGGACACGTAAAATATCCGGTTACCAATATAATTTCAGAAATTAGACATAAAAACTATTCCATGTTTAAATATCGGCTGTCGCATTGTCCTCTGAATCATCAGGACAATGGAGCTCAGGGAAAACTAGATTCAAGGAACAAATTTTCTAGGACACAAAGAAACTGTGGTGAGAGCTTGTAATTTTAATTTCAAAAGTCGTCAAGTAAAAGGTTTGATCACACTTATAGGAAGGAAACATCAAAGAATCATAAATATTTTAATTTTAATATTACAGAGTTTTTTGTCTCTAATTCAACCAATTCCGATCAAAAGTTTCACTGTATTTTATATGAAGCATACATTTTGCTTCAGGACAGGTTTTTGTTCTTGATTTTTGTGCTTTGTAAAAAATCTTATTTTTGCCATCATTATAGCAGCAGATTCCAGTCTTGAGTACTGTTAGGAATATTTATAAGTTTATATGTAATAAATACACATATATTAATATATGTTCTACATTTACTAAACTATAAGTTTATATAAATATTCACTGCCTAATTACCATTGCCCAATGTCCTTTTTCATTGTTGTTTTTTTCTACTTATAAATAAAACATGTCTGATTTAAAAATCGTCAGTGTACATGATTAATATGAGATTCATAGCTAAACTTCAGTATTTTTTTTCGAAGAGCTTCGGTTCCACAAGCATTCCATTCATCTGAAAAAAGATGAGAAGATTTTATTCTCTGAATGAATGAATTTGTTTTAAAGCTAATTCGTGAAATTCTTACTCTGAATTTGAACTTAATTTATTGTGAAATATATTTTGTTTATTATTTTTTATGAGCTTGACAGCAAAAGAAGTTCATTCATTTTTACTGTTTTTTATTATTGAGCTTTTAAAACAACCATCAATTCTCAAATAAGTATACATATTAAAGATGATAAAATTCGTTGGAAAATAAGGTTGGCAAAGAAAATTTTTTAAATTATTTTGAGACGGTGTAGATATTAAGAATTTTGTTTTCGTAATGTAAACTTACTTTTAAATTATTCTTATTTGCCCGATTTAAATTATTACAAGAAGTTAAATAAGCAACTAATAACTGATTGTTGCAGATGAATAACCCGGACAATCCAGTGCATATCATACTGCTCGAAGTTGTATTTTGTCATATAATATTTGCACACTTTCATTTTCGAAAGCGCTCACAGTTTACCCTCCCTTCCTTTCTTAAATAATTCATTTGTGTTTTGGATCTTCACCTGATAAGGTTTGGCATTTGATGTGAAATTCAGATGCACGTGATAAATCTTTGATTCGATACGTCTACGTGGTCTGGATCTCGGTTTGAGGCGCGGCTGTATGATATCTTCAATGGGAACGGTTGTGATTCCATCATCTTCGTTTTCCTCTGGATCTTCTTTCATGGGTTCTCCAATGTCTCCCCAACTAGGTACTTCATCCTTCGGCTTTTGAGGTTTCCAGCCTTCTTCAATCATTTCATAGTCATGTTCTTGTCCAGATTTGTTGGGATCTTCTTTCGGAATGTGCCCTCCCGCCGGTCGTTTCTGTCCCAAAAAGAATCCAACTTTCTTTTTTCCCAGTTCTACGATGTTGTGTATTTTTCGCAGTGGGTTCAGTTCGACCTGGAATCCAATTGATCCACCTCCGAAAACATTCTGCATATGTGGTATTGGATTAAGACCTGTCATGCGTTCATTATTTGGTGGTTTTGGTTTGGAGATAAATCTAAACATTCGCGGCAAATTTTCATGAGTCGGACTGCCGTCAGATCCATTTTCAGGTACTTCTTCAATTGCTTTACAAATGCACAGAAGGGTTAAAATGCATCCAAAAATTGATATTTTCCTGTAAAAACAAAAGTGTTATAGAAATATTGGAGAGCAATGCAATAAAAGCAACTGAATTGTGAATCAAATAAAATCAGAGTAATATAATCAAGTTGTGTTACGGAAACGAGGAAAAGGAAAAAACAAGGGGGGAGCCCGATTAATCTGCTTCGCAGATCAATCGGCAAAGTTTTTTAAAAATTACTTTTAGTATGTCAAAAACAAGAAACCAAGCTGAATGAATTTATTGATGGGGCCTTCCCTCCAAGTAACGGTGCAACCTGCACCCTCAAAAAACAAAAAGAACTTTAAGAAATATTAGAATAACAGTTATCAAAAATTGATTTCATTAAAAAAAGAGGAGAAATAACAAAGAAACGGAAATTTACAGCCAGCACTCTTTAAATTGATTTCCATAACACCTCCTCACTAAAATTACTAATGGCGTATCTGCGCCATGACCCTTCTTCCTCGTCGGCACTACTACAGTAAATAAGTGTAATTTTCTGCAGCTTAAAGATGTCATATAATTACGCGCATACATAAAATTTCTCAGTGAATGGGGGGGGGGGGAGGCAGTTGCCCGCTCCAGACCTCCCAGATAAGAGATGTGACACATGAAGATAAAAAGTCCTACTTTATAAGTAGAAATTCTTGAGCACAAATTACGACTAACATAGTTTCGAATTGAAGCTCTCCTTGTCTCCATTCCATTCAGAATTTAAAGTATCGCAAAGGTAGGAATATATTTCATTTAGAAAACATTCTTAAAATCAGCGGTAGCCCATTTAATTTTGCCTACCTTTCTGAAAAAGAAAGAAAAATTGGGGAAGAGGGAGATCGTATAAATAATTCTAAAAACAAAAGTAAATAAAAATAAGTAAACAAATAATAATAATACATAGTAATAATGAAACAAAATTCTGATTAATGGGCAGAAATGTATTCATTTAAAAAAAATTTTATTGCATCATGTTAAAAAAGAAAAGTTTGGGTTGAGAATACGCAAGTCTCTGTCGCCCCCTCCCCCCTTCCTCCAAACTTTTAAGAGAAAACTGCACTTGCAACGATTTTCCTTTTACGATTTTCGATTTCACTGTTTATGTATAAATATAAACATACATTTTACAATATAAAATTCCTCCTTTTCCTTAAAATTCCTCATTCAACAAAAAATTATTATTATTAAATATCGTATGACTTTTTAAAATTCTCATGAACAGGCTTTTATTTTTTTACCAGATTGATGTTTGGTGCAATTTTTTAAAAAATATTATTAATAATTTCATTTTCTCTATATTATGTAAAAATGCCCACTACATTTTAACATTTCCCGTGTATCAGTCTTTTCCTCCATAATCCTGCCCTTATATTATTTTTTACAGATATCATTTTAAATAAAAATCCTGGAAAAAGTAGCTTCTAAATTAAAAAAATGCGCTACTAAATTAAAAGTGCCTTCTGGTCCCTGGCTACTATCTAAATATTTGAACTTTTAAGTTCAATTAACAGAATGTCATTTTATTTAACAACCAATGAGAAAATTGATTGCTTCACAGAATTTGAATAAAATTTGATAAAATGATTTTTAAAAATATGAAAATGGGGAAAACAAACCATTACTTACAGAAATGAACTCTTAGCTAATTCTGCAAAGTAATGTGTCTGTACAATTAATTGTCACATATATTCAGCTGTCTATAATTTCATTATGTTCCTTTTTTCATCAACTAAAGTCATAAGTTTAAAATATATGATAGAAATTGAATGAAAGAAGAAAATGGTCAGCCAACTCGTCATTAAAAAAATATCAAATGAATTCCCTCAATCTTATACAAAATGTAAAAAAAAACGCGAAAAATATTTAGATTTCATCAACAGGTAGAAACCAAGGTTTTCTGACTTTTTTTCCCTTTTGTCAAAAAACATCGTTTTTTTTTTTTTTTTTTTTCTTTCAAGGATCTAAATTTGGGCAAGCTAAATTTTCAAACAAGGATCTAAATTTGGAGTAGAATTTTCATCCCTAACTACCTATTCTTGGCTATAAAATATTATAAATGCGCTTCTGCGAGCTTTTAAAAACAAAACTACTGCGTTTTCATTTTTGGCGCTTTCCAGCATAAAATCGTCAAATTTTGCCGATTTTGGAGGAGAATAAAACAGGACTTTCAAAATCCTAGCAATTCGGTGCCATTGAAGCACATTGTCCAGAATTGAATTATTTCCTGATAAAATTTCCTGTTGACAGTGATCATATTTTATTTTCACATTATTTTACCAGCATTACCGGATCAAATGGTACAAAGCTCCCTTCGTTTTAACCAGCTTTCCGTCCCGAGCTATTTTTAATTCTACTATATTTAACAGTATAAATACCATTTGGCACAAAATGCACTTTTAGAGACAAAAAAAAAAAAAAAAAAAGATTCTATTAAATTTAATGATGTTCATTTGGTTTCAGAGGGTAACTTTAGAAATCGAAAGAAGAATAAAGATAAAAAAGAAACAATAAAAAATTGAGAAGAAAAAATGAACAATATGATAATAATAAATGGCATCAATGGGACTAAAAAGGTTCAAAAAAAAAAAAAAAAAAACGAAAGTATGAAATGTTTATATTAAGTTCGCCTTTAAATTGCTGTTAAATAAGCAGTAAGCAGTTTCCGCTAGCGTGGAGTCACAACAATACGAGCAGAGGCTTTTCCTCAATACACCGATTCATTTTCCTCTGTCTCTGAAACAAAACTCTTCACAGCTCTTAAATTAGAAAAGCCCTTCTGCATTATACCTATTTACATACAGAACATGTTCGCTTAAACCTCATCTTTATAAGCGGAAAAAGAAATCGATATTTATACTTATGTAGAAGATTATCCCTATGTATTCCTGTGGCCCGGTGGCGCAACGGTAGCGCGTCTGACTCCAGATCAGAAGGCTGCGTGTTCAAATCACGTCCGGGTCAGTTGACATTTTTTCACTTTTATTAATGTTTTTTTTTGAACAAAATTTACTGCGAAAATCAGGTTGTACCTTTTAGATTCCTATCATTTTTTTTGGGAGATTATAAAAACGAGCAAACAACTATTCATTCATACATTTTTAGAAAATTTTCCTCCATAAGTAAGTAAATAAATAAAAATACAAAAAGAAAAAAAAATATTATATCAATTTAATTTTGAAAAGCACGCAACCAAAACAGGTAAAAACAATTAAATAAAATTACCCAGTTGGAAATATTTTGAAAATTCCGTGGTATTTCTCTAATAATTACATTATGAAATTTTTACCATTGCATTGAAAACGAAATTACTATTATTATAATATTATTATTATTATTATTAATTGTTAATATTGTTATGTCTACTATTGTTGTTATTGTTATTATTTAATTGTTAGCTTTCTTAACACACATAGAAAAAAAGACTTTTTAAAAAATGTGCCTCTCACTTTATTCAATCAAAGATTTTTCATTTTCTTCTCTAAACATATATACAAATACAAATACAAATACAAAAGTGACGACCAGCAACAGGCTCAGGGCCCAGCTAGGCTGGTCCTAGTTAATTTAGCAGTCCCCAATGAACATCAAGAGCTTTCTTAAAAGTTTTTACCCCACTGCAATTAACAGTCGCTTCCGGTAAACTATTCCAACTGCCCACAACCCTATTGAAGTAGTAGTTTTTCCTAATTTCAAGATTAACCTGAGATTTGAAAAGTTTAAAACAATGACCTCTGGTTCTACTTTCAGCACATAGCTGTAGTCCATCAACATTTCCCGTTTTAATGAATTTAAACAACTGAATCATGTCCCCTCTGACTCTCCTTTGCTCAAGACTATAATCGATAATCATGAAATCGATTTGAAAATTTATGGAATTCTCCAATTTGAAAAAAAAAAATATTTTATGAAATTTTCTAATAATTCCCTAATCAATTACAGATTTTCTACGTGCAAGAACGCCTTGAGTTGTTGTTATATTACAATCCACTAAAGTTTTGTTCTTTACTTACACCTTTTGCTTTTTAAAAATGGCAAAATACATATTAGACACCTGAAAAGATACATTTAAAATTATAGAATATGCATTTGAAAACTGAAACAATTGCTCGAAAAATTACGCTAATTTTTGCACTTTCCAACAAAAAAAATTACATTGACTTATATTTCCTATATTTATTTATTTATTTACTGATCTATACTTTTTTATTGCTTATTTATTTATTTATTTATTTTGCAAAGACTAAATACTTTATTTTCTGCTGGAAGCTAAAGAGAATACTACTTTTTTTCGTCATTGAAAATATTTTCTTTTTTGTGGACCGTATTATATATTTAAATGCTTCTCTAAAATTTTAAGAGTAAAACTGCTATTCATCATCAAAAATTCAGTAGAGTATAGGGCGATCTTTTATATGACGTTCACATTTATACGACGATATAGTGTGGTCCCAATTCTTGGTTTTTGCCTAAAGGGCAAATCGATTATACGACGTTTTTCGATAGTCTCTGCAGCGTCGTATAAACGATACTCCACCGTAGTTTTAATCCGTGAAAATGTTCTTTCAATAGCAATACATGGCACAGAAAACTAAACAAAAATATTCTATTAAACACAGTCGATATTATAAAAGGATAATTTCTAAGCATATTTGCTGTAATAGAAAGCAACTAAACATATCATAAATACACTGCTGGCCGACGTAAATGCAACACCCTGAAGGAAGCGTGCAAATAATATGAAATTTACCACATGCATTAGTGGAGGTGAGATATGCAAATGATTAGAATTTCAGCGCAAACGCACATCACGCGCGCCTGTGGCGCCACCTGAAAGCGCTTTTTAAGGCTTGGAGATTTCGACGATTTCAAGTACGGAAATTGTGTTTTTCTTGTGGTTTTTTCCAAAAAACGATCAATTATGCCTCGTAGAAAACAGCGATCATCTTTTGATCAAGTATCCGAGTTCGACAGAGGAAGGATAGTGGCCTACCGAGATTGTGGATTATCTTTCAGGGAATTTGGTAGTTGTGTTGAACGAAACCAAAGAATTGTAATGTGGATATGTGATCGTTGGATGCAGGAGGGTACGACGGACCGACGTGATCGATCGCATCCACCTCAGTGCACCACTTCACCTGATGACAGGCATATTGTGCGCATGGCAGTGACGGATCGCTCAGTCACATCACGAACCATAGCACAGCAGATTCAGTCTGTAACGCATCATCCAGTGTCTGCGGGTACCATTCGACACCGCTTGCAGCAGAGCGGTCTGTCCGCAAGACGTCCATTGCTTCGTCTACCCTTGACGCAGAACCACATACGTCTCCGCCGCCAATGGTGCAATGAAAGAAGGATGTGGACGGCAGAATGGAATGAAATTGTCTTTACTGACGAGTCACGCTTCTGTCTGCAACACTACGATGGTCGGATTCGAGTCTGGAGACACCGTGGAGAGAGGATGCTGAACAGCTGAGTTATGCACCACCACACTGGTCCTGCACCGGGTATTATGGTAGGGGGCGGTATTGGATATCACTCTCGCACTCCTCTAGTACTCATTGCTGGTACTCCAAACAGCCACCACTACATCTCCGAGGTGTTGGAGCCAGTTGTCCTTCCTTACTTTCAGGGCTTGCTCATAGCCATATTTCAACAGGATAATGCTCGACCACACGCGGCACGCATTGTCCAAGGCTTCTTCGTCAACCGCCAGATTGAATTGCTTCTCTGGCCGGCTCGCTCTCCGGATCTTCGCAGATAAAAAACATGTCGTCCATGGTTGCTCAACAATTGACCCATAGTACATCCCCAGCTGCCACACCAGATCAACTTTGGAAATTTGTGGAAGCTGCTTGGTCTGCTGTACCCCAAGAACACATCCAAACTCTCTTTGAATCAATGCCGAGGCGTGTGGTAGCGGTGATCTCCAACAATGGCGACTACTCTAGCTACTGATTTTGGCAGGAACCACACTTCACAAAAGTCTATAAATTTAATCATTTGATACTTGAGCAACATGTTGCCTACAAAATAAATTTTGTTGCAATATCTCTTGTCTTTCTTGGTGTTGCAATTTGGGTGGCCAGCAGTGTATTTAAAGGGAATATGCAGAATATTTTTCTATTGTATTCAATAACACTAAATAAGACTAAAAAAAAGCAATTAGTACATATGAAAGTATTTAAATGCACATAACTATAATTTAATATATTGGAGGGAAAAATAGGATGAAATATCGACTGGTTCAAAAAATATCAATTTTAGTTTATCGGTATTTCAAAAAAAAGTTTCATTTAATTCATTTTTATGTTTTGAACTATTTTCGTTACAATAGAAATTAATTATCTTAGTAACTTATTGATTCATCGTATTGTCTCAATTATCATTTATTTTTCCTCAAATGTTTGGAAAAAAAAGTCTAAAACTACGTACTTTTACAAGCTTTTGAATTTTACATAAACGTAAATCGTGAAAAATTCAATTCAATAACATTAATGTGATTTTTTCGAATACTTTCAATGAATCTTAATTAAAATCTACCATGTAGAATTTGTATTTATAAGTTTACGGATCAGAATGTTCAGATACATTTATGAGTACACTGTGAAGAATTTGAATCATTTATCTATTTTTAAAATGTATATAAGGAAAAGCAGAAAGAAACAAGACATTAATTAAGAGCTAAATACAATCGACTGAAAGAGACATTGTGTATTTAAATCTCGTCATTTGCAATACCTTTAGCATAAAATTTGTTAATACATATAAATAGAAATTAGAAGGAATTAACATTAAAATAACTTCAAAATTCGTACAGTGTGCCACGCTTAGTACTTTGTGCTACACTGTTAATTTTTCTATTAAAAATATTTGTTTAATACGAGCTTGGAGAGAAATGGACTGTAATTCAATTATAAAAATAACAACAATTTTATTTTCTCTTTTGCATGAACATGCAATTGATTCCACATGGCACCCTATTGTACATTGTATTTTTAAACAAAAAGGGAGCTCAGCTCATTGTACAATAATTCACCTCTTACGGTGTTTATCAACATTAGTTCTACTGATAATCTCACTCTTTTTCCAAACACACTTTTTGGCTCGCCACATCCTTGGCGGCTTGGCGAGGTTGTGCTGGCGTGGTGGCTCTTTTGCACGGCCGCAACGATATTCAAATAAAAACACAAAAATTACTTCATTACGCACTAGGTTCCATGAAACACGTAAGGTAAATGATCCGGTAGTGGACACAGTTAAGAAAATTTTCGTACTCTTTTACGTGGCAAAATTTTTTCAAGGGAATTACACCAATATTGCATATTTAGCTTAATTGCCAACTATTTCTCTAAACATTAATTGCCTATAAAATGTCATTTGATGCAAAATTAGGATTTTTACGTCAAATTTACTAAACGCTTAATTTGTATCTATAGTGGATATTTATAAGACACGTATTTGCATTAGTAGTGGACAGAAATTAATATCATCTATTTTATGCTGTTAACTTGGAGAAATAATTTTAAAAATGACTAAGGGACTATTCATAAATGATGTCGTACTTTATCCCATATATTTTCCCCAAATCCCTAACCTTCTTATTGATCGGCTTTAGTAAAGAGCAGCCAATGTGACCGTTGTGGCGGCAGCTATTAAATATTATGATCCATGTACTTGCATAGGTGCTCCACGCCAACTTTAGTACTATTAACCAGCACTAGAAATCGTTCGCTATAGGTTCTGATAATTTCATTCAAGTTTTATGTTACATTCGCTTATTTTAGGAGCTTAAATATCTAAGTGTCCACTACCGGGTCATTTACCTTAATTGTCAAACTGCAAAAAAGTCATCGAACATTTATAAGGCCAAAACGGACATATCGTTTAAAAAGCAAGATATAATGAGGCATTGGCTAGGGCAAAACCAAGACAATAAGAATAAATTACAGTAAAATTCAATGCATATTACTTTAGTACAACAGATATAGTTGTAAATGGCACAGAGGAAAATAAACTGTCTCACGGTGTACCGGGGTCACATATCTCACTGTGTGGCTTTCTAATAATAATAATATAATACTAACAAATTTTTAATTAAAAATTTTAATTTTGTAAACATTTATGAAATCTATATTTTTATACTGCCCCTAGCTCTTGCAGTTATGCTTAACAAAATAATTTTAGTAAATATTACACAAAAACATTTTCTTAATGCATGACAAAAGTAGACCATAATTTTAAAGTTCGAGATTTTTTCGATTTTTCATTCCGAGGAAAACTTTCGTTGAATAAACTAAAAAATAAGTTAAAATAGCAATTCGAAGTAATGATCTTTCTTTAAGATTTATTCTTGTGTAACTTTCTGTAAGATGATTCTGTATTTTACATTTGGTACACCACTTTATTTTTGCCCACGTACAAATCTCAGTTGTACGTAGGTACTGAAATACGCTACTGAGTCATTTGTGTACGGTCCACTTTTTTAAAATGAAAAAACAGTTCTCCAATATTATATAAGTAATACATAATTAACAAATGAAAAAAATGCTACTGCAAGAACGCTATTATTTGATGAACAAGACTCTTTAGGACAGTGAACGGCACACAATTATGGTTGTGCAATTCCTGAGGTAACAATACTTCTCCGTTGAAGGTTGCAGTTGTGAAATCGAAGTCCAAGTTGAAGACAATGTTATTGTATAAAGACCACCAATTTGCTTAGACAAATGATTGTTAGAGATATGATTTGTAAGAAAGGAAGTGCGTAGCTTTTTATTGGGAGAAAATTAGCCAAAATTTATTATTATTATTATTTTAAATTTTCAAGTAAATTAATTAAATTTAAACTTTAGTTTATCATCGACAAAACGTTGCAATAACAGTACAATGATTTGTAAATAACGTAATCGAAAAATAGTTTTAAGATTTTGCCTAATTTCTGACGGATAATGTCAACAAATTAACCAGGCCGCTCATTTAGGAATCATTAGGGACGGATTGATTCTTTTAATTGCTTTTATATTGCTTATTTATGATTGATTTGCTTCAAATTGTACTGTAGTAATTTTATTCTGTTACTCTGTAATTACTAAATAACTATTTCATCTAGTTTCATGGCCAAGAGCATCGTTTTGGAACAGGTTTTGATCGTATCATACCACATCAAACAGATCTACCGAAAACATTTTCTGAAGAGTTGTTGACGGAAGAGAATGACAATTCATAGATATTTTCTCACGCGTAGTGGGGATGACTTTTATTAGTCCAGTTTTTATGTATGGATTATTAGTTACTTAATTGTACATCATTACTTTTTTTACAGGACAATTTTGAGCTACAACGAAGTAACGAAGAGGCAACTGGAGATCTTGCCTTTTTGTTACTTGTTTATGGGAAGATAATTACCTTTTGCGGCTCTGCCTCTTTTTTTCTACAAAACTTTATGACCATAATCGTTCCGATGCAGTTTTAATTGCGTGTTAATCGATATGTAAATCTGATAATAAATATATTCTTTTAACAGCGTTTGAGAGTATTTGTAGGGGTGTATGTGCTCAATTTTTGTTTTAAAATTTTATGCTTCCTCTGAAAACGCAACATTCGATATTAATCTTTAAATTACTATTCTATATTAATCTATCTCTTTAAAAACTTTCATGAATGTGACACTGCAATTTATTTATTAACCAATGAAACAATTTTATTTAAAAATACTTTTAAACTATTGAATATTACAATTGCAATTTATTGAATTTTGCTTTTTATTGGGGAATAGTGCACATTAACCTTTTCAGGCACTTACAAAAGTTAACAGTCACCCTGTAAAAAGCCCAAATTGTTTTTAAATAAATTGTCCAAAAATCAGGTGTTCCCAACGTTTTTTTGACCTTTTCATCTTAATTTTGAAGCTTTACTTTTCTTTTTAGTAAAGGTCGAGACTAGTGGTCGCCACTCGCCATTGGCAACTAAAAATTTTTATTGGGAGACTACAAAATGTCGTGTCGGTCGCCAAAACTGGCGACTTGCAGTTTTTTATTATCACTTGGCTATTAATGATGGCCATCAGTTAAAACCGCAAACGAAGAAATGTTCAGAAGTTTTAACTAAACCAAGAAAAGGTTAAAAATTTGAAATACTTTTTGAAATTTATTATTAAATTTTAATATTAGAAGGCAACTTTCAAGCTATAGTAAACAACGGAGATGAGAAATTTAGTTTTTTAGAAAATATTTGTAACTTATTATATTTTTTAAATACGACTTTTGTGTAATTTCGTGACAAAGTGTAGTTTAAGGTATATGTATGTACATGTTTTTGTATGCAAAATGAGGTCCCTGTTGGTTAGGGGGGATTAGTTCGAAGAAACATGTTTCTAAGTGGCGACCAACAGTGTCAAAGTGGTGACTAACTTTTTTGGGTTTACTCGCCACTGGCCACCATCAAATTTTTATCCTCAAGCATTACTTTTTAGAACTTTTTGAAGCTTAACGTTTTGTAACATGGGTCAGGAACACTAGCAAAGGGTGAGGGAATTTTTTTTTTGACAGAACATCGTCTGATGTGCAACCAATCTTTGCGCAGAACCAACGTGTTCTGTCTGTCTTTAGTTCTGTACTCGGCTATTAATATCTACTTGAGAAATTCATTAAACTAATGATAGCAGTAATTACAGTACAGGAATTAAACATTTCCGCAACACCTCTTACGTTAAAAAAGTGAGACATTTTCAGGAAATGAGTTCTAAGTCAGGAAATACGGCATCCTCACAAATGCTTAGCAAGAAAGTTGCCATTAATGTCAGCGTTTTTAGCAAACATGACGCACCGGAAATTTATTCCAGGATGTTGCTGCATCTATAAATTTACCTATGACTCCCATATTTATAAACTTTTCGCTGAAATGAAATTTCAATGCAAAAAAAAAAAAAAAAAAGGACAATCATACGAAAAAATTTCATATACTTACATACACATATATACATTATGCATATGATGCAGGTTTGATCAATCTTCTTATCTTACTACTTTTATAAATGCGAGAGTTTGGATGTATGTTTAGTACTCAATCACACCAGCATTTTTACGGATGAACGGATCTGGATGAAAATTTGGCACATAGATAGCCTGAAATAGCACATTGGCTACTTTTTGTCAAAGAAAAATATACGGTTCCTGTTGGATATAATTGTATAAAAAGTAGTTCCATTTAGAACTATACGAGCTTACTTTCCCGTATACACCAAATTAAAATTTATAATCTAGCTATCTTTTTCTTTATCTTTCTAATTTAGCTTTAGTTCATTAATTACATCAAGTATACCTATTTCAACGGATAATACATATTCACTCACTCATTCATTCTTTCATTTATTTAGTCATTCATTTACTCATTCATGTATTTATTCATTCATTTACTTATTCATGCATTTATTCATTCATTTACTCATTCATGTATTTATTCACTCATTTATTCGCTCATTCATTCTCTCACTCTTTCATTTATTCATTTATTCATTGAGAAATATGCTTCAAAATCCCGATCAAAAAATTTCATAGGAAAATAGGTTCGTTCAGTTCTTATGTTGAACTTCGTATCTGCACATGTTCTACATCGTAACATCTTTCCGATAAAATTTGTTGAAAGCAAATCCGTCGGTTAGACAAGGATTTATATGGGATTGAAATTTCCCCGTAGGCACTAATGTTAATTTTTTTGAACTGTTCAAAAATGAACAAAAATTGTCCAAATCAATATTTCACGCAGAGAGCTTCTTCCAATAAGCTTTCTCATAGGAACATGAATTTTGTGCCTAGAGTTTACATCATTTGCTTCATTTTAGCCCATAGGCGCTAATATTAAAATTTTTTGAACTGTTCAAAATTGAACGAAAAATTGTTCAAATCAAAAAGTAAAATATGGAAATGAGATGTTCTCGCCAAGTCTTTCGAATGCAAACAAAAGAAAAAAAAAAACGTTAGAATCAGACTATTCCCTTAAATGTTAATAGGGGTGACCGACAGGCTGACCAACAGCCATACACACATTTTTCCCCATCTCAAAACCCTACTTTAGAATTTTTTATTTTTCAAACTTTATTTAATTACTTCACTTTTCTTTTACTTTTCTTTACTTTTAAAGCTTTTTTTTTACGATGCATTAAGCCTTCGTAGCCTTTTAAAGCATGAACCTTTAAGCCTAAGGTTCATGCTTTATTATTATTTTTTTTACTTTTACGGGAAAGTAGGCTAAAAATGGGACATTACCGTAAAATGAATGGTGTGGCTCAATAATTATAAAGGAAATTGAAAGGAAATCTGCATTGGTCTCATAGTTTAAGCGGTAGAGCCAGAGCACTCGGTGCGTGACTGAGGTGCTTGGGTTCGAGTCCCAGTCAGGAGTAATTGATTTTTACTCAATTAATAGGCCACTTTTTATCCAGCAAGAGACAAGAACTGAACGAGTCTATTTTCCTATGAAATGTTTTGATGGGATTTTTAAGGATATTTCTCAATGAATAAGTGAATGAGTGAAAGAATGAATGAATGAATAAATGAGTGAATAAATGATAAAAAAAATGAGTGAATGAATGAAAAAATAAATACATGAATGAGTAGATGAATGAATTAATATGTATTACCCGTTGAAAAAGGTATATTTGAAGAAATTAAGAACTAAAGCTAGAGGAGAAAGTGAGAAAGAGATAGCTAGATTATAAATTTTAATTTGGTGTACACGGGAAAGTAGGCTCGTATAATTATAGACGGAACTTCTAGTTTTATAATGAAACCTAGATTTAAACCTTTTCAATAGGTAATTTATAGATTAATTAAGTAAAAATATTTAAAAAAAAAACTGGCATTTATCCCATGAAATCGACCGATGTGTATATTTGCGTCTTAATGCTGTACTTTCCAGCCCATAATTGACAAAATATTTACCACTCAGAAATAAGCACCCACAAACAGGGCTTTGGTCGCTCACTTTGGAAAAAAATAGTTGTTTAGTGCCATAGTGTTCCGGTTTTTAAGCCATCGACGCATCCACGCCGTTTAATTTTGTTTTGGACTTCTTCCGGCCAGAAATGCAACTCTCAAAAGGAAGCCTTTTATAATATTGATCACGTTTTGATCAGGCCGTCAGTTCTTACATATACGCATCAAAATTTCCGAGCGAACGAAATCGCGGGCAACAGCTAGTACTACATAAAATTCATATCTATTGTGATGAAATAATATTTTTGGCTTAAATTGCAATGTTATGTCTTATTATGCCGCGTGTAAGTCAAGGGTAGAGCTTTACGAAGAAACAGGTAAACAAGCTACACTGATACAGGTTTATTTCACAGCTTAGCGTTTGGCAAAGAACATGGATCATCTCAAGCTGAGCACTCTCTTACAACCAGAGATCGCGTTAACGCCTCTACAAGCGTGTTTCACGCCTTAAAAATCGGTAATACGCATTGAAATTTTTAAAATGCGTATTTTCACTCTACATTTTTAAACAACGTTTAGCTTGTTAAGAATTGCAAAATAAATACAATATTCTTCCATTAAGTTACTTTTATTTTTCATTATATAGTAGAGCTTAAAACTCGTTGTCGCCAGTCGCCAAATGCGACCGATTTTCACGTTTTGGCGACCATTGTTTTCATTGAAGTCTCCAATGTGGCTACCCCATTTGCTAATGCTAAAACCCTTTCCCGATAAAGAAGAAAGAAATAGGAGTTAATTTTCGCGCCACACGGAAACTAGTTTTTCCTCAGGTTTTACAGGAAATTGCTTACCGTGTTTGAAATTCCAACCTTTTCCATCCTGGAATTATTTTAATTATCTTGAAATTTCTAAGATATTTTTTTTCATTCACAACCTTAAATCTGCTTATTTATCGCCTCATTTTAACAATTAAAAAAGAAAAAAAAGTATAAAGATAGAGACAGCCAAAATCGTGCACGTGCTTCGCCGAAAATTGGATTCTACGTTAGAGATTTCAATCCTTTTGCATCGGGTACAAATTTCAACTATTTTTCCAAATTAGAAGATATTTTTCACACATGCTACCCTAACTCAGCTTATTTTGCATTTTATTTTTATAGTTTTTTTTTTTTTTAAACTGTGCCGATATTGAACACGTGTTCGTCGAAAATTGCGTTTATCACTATTATTCACTATTATTGTTTCATTTATTTATTTACTTCAAATTTGATTTTAGTATTGACAGCTATTTACTTTTTAAAAAATACTCAATTTTGGATTTGTAAGAAATTTTTAGAAAATTGTTAATTTAGCTGTACGTATGCTACGTTCTGGGTCAAGGTGGTCACAGCAGAAGTGGGATTCACTCTTAACTCGGATATGTGAAAAAAGTGTTTTTTATTATTATTATTTTTTATTTTCACTCCTCCAGAAAATAAAATACTCCTCCAAAAACCGCCAAGGAGTATTTTCACTCCTTGACAAAAATTCCTAGCGCGACCTCTGCTTACAACTGACTCTTCCCTTTTCTATATGCGTATACAGTTCTAGAGCAACTGAATTAACATAGGAAAAAATATTCCAGAGCAACTAAATTTGCATACGAAAGAATAATCTAGAATAGCTTAAGTTTACGTATGAAACAGAACAGAGAATAAACTGAAAATGGTTAACTTCGCATTACAACAGAAAGTTAAATTACAAAAGCAGACAATCCTCATCGAGAATCGAAAGCTCTAGAACAGCGGTTCCCAAACTGTGGTACGTGTACCACTAGTGGTACGCGTGCAGGAAAAAGAAAAAAGATTAAAACATTAAAAAAAAAAAATTAAATCAAAACAGTTAAAATATTGTTTGAATCAGTCAACCGAAAGTGACATGAGAGGAATTCCCTTTATTGTCAAGAAAAGCATTGCTGTTTTTAATTCAGTTCACAACCACTCATCTTTTTGAAACTGCTTTTTCCAATATGATATTTATTAAAAATAAATGTAGAAGCAAATTAAATGTCGACCTAAGTTAGAGATTAAAACTAACTTCTACTGAACCAGATATCACCTTGCTTGTACTGCAATGCAACAGCAACTTCTCATTAATTTTGTTTTTCCATTTTTTTTACATGATAGGGATTTTCTAGTTAAAGGCATATTTCTAGTGTTGTTTTGGAAGTACATATTAAAAATATATTTTGTATGTTTCATATATTTAATTGTTTTTACAGCTTTATTTTAATAAACGCTATAATCAGCATTAACTATAAAAAATGGTGTGATTTTTATTACCTAGTCATCCTAGTACTTTTCTATAATCTATTAGTGTTCTATTCTATATAATAAAGTTACATAAGCCGTGGAATGGTTTGCAACGAAAAATGGTAGTATGCGGTAAAAAAAAGATTGGGAACCGCTGCTCTAGAAAGCTCGAACCCGCAATCCGCCGTTAGACACTGGCGCGTTTCCTCAGAGCCATATTCCTCGACTTGAAACGACATTTGTGGCAATATGCAACTGTTATTAAACCCAGGGTTCACACTGGGGAAAAATACAAGGTGGGATTTTCCTCCTTGACCAAAATTTTAAGTGGGATTTTTAAAGTTAAAGCCCAAAAAATAATTTTTTTGAGTGGGATTTCAAAAAATATTGCGGGAATCGCGCGATCGCGCGGCCTAGCGCGAACCCTGTAAACCTCAATTATAGTCTGAGGTAAAAACACTATATTGCAGATTATGTTACACAGTAAATAGGTGCTATCGTGGAATATATCATTAATATAATTTTTTTTTTGTTATTGTTGTTATTTGTTTGTGTGTGCAATTTTATTCATAATAATCTAATAATGTTGGGATTGAAAAACGAAAATTAAAATATGACTAATTGGTACGTTCATGACTACAGCAGACTATAAACGGTTAACAGCTAACTAAGCCGGTTATAAAATAATATTTTCTTATTATTCTAACCCCTTATACACTAAAAATAAATCCGTAAAAATATAGAACGGAAACAGAGTGTTGTTGTAAATTTACGAAGAACTTGTTTCAAATCAAGTTTCTTGATAACAGTAAAATTATCACTAAAATTCTTGCTTTCTCGAGCTCTGTACAACTGCAGAGGAGGATCTTTTAAATTACGTTAAACTGAACACTTGAGATCTGTGACTAGGGTCCGTTCATAAGTGATGTCCCGCTTTTCCCCCTTATATTTGACCCCCTCTCCCTCTGTCACAAAACGTCTCACTTCGACATACCCCCTCCCCCTTTGTCACGCGTCCCGCTATGTTGAATAAGCATGATGTCACACTTCTTGTTACCCCTGCCCCTCCCCTTGTCACAATTTCACGAACTCCCCCCCCCCCCTCGAAGCGTGACATTATTTATGAAGGATCGCCTATTCGTTTGAAAATTGTAAACAAATGCATAATGAAACACTTGACATCTGTGACTACCGGTTTAAAAATTGTTGGCGTACGGTTTATTTCCAGGCCGAGTGAAGAGCTTAACTCTCGGTGGGCAGTCTCCAAACCTTCCAACTCTAGAGGCTCTTTGGCCGAGTGGCCTAAGGCACAGGAATCACAACTACGGTGGATAAAATAACCATTTAAATTACTAAAGAATGAAAAATATTAACAACGATTGAAATATTAACTACAAATTACAATTGGAAGTAATTTATTTTGCACCGAAACATGTGTTAGCGATTTTCATTTTAAATTTGTGCCTCATTATTGTTTTTTTATAGAGATAAAAATTAAAATGAATTAAATGTAAATGATTTTTTTAAATCGTTATTTATTAATAATTCTGAATGAATGAATAAATAAATGAATGAGTGAAAGAAGGAATGAATGGAAAATGAGGGAATAAATGAATGTGTGAAAGAAGGAATGAATGGAAAAATGAGTGAATAAATAACTGAACGAATGAAAAAATAATTAAATGAGAAAATAAATGAATGAATGAATATGTATTAACCGTTGAAATGGGTATATTAGAAGTAATTAAGAGCTAAAGGCTAAATGAGTAAGAGCGAGAGAGGTACCTAGATTATAAATTTGAAGATGGGAGTACACGGGATAGTAGGCTCGTGTTGCAGCCAATTAAAGCTTGCCGCAAGAGGGCGCCTTTGTGATGCTGAATTGTGTGTAAGAAGCCAAGGCAGTTCGAAAAATAAATAAGTTGTTGAACGTACGCTGTGTTGTTAATGTTTGAACTCACTTCTACGAACCAACGAATTTCGAAATTATCAGCTCGTATAGTTAGTTCTAGACGGAACTTCTTGTGGTTTTCTTCAATCGTAATTATATTTAATTAAAAATGTTATCAGCAGAGCGTGGTTTTTGATGACCTAACAACTCTTTAAAAATATTAAAAAAATGTTTAAGAAAAAGCCCTTAAAGTTTAACAAAAATGCTTTAAATGCTTTAATAAATAAGCAAGAATATTAAGCTAAGGAAATAATTCTCTACTAAAATATATCCCATTTCATCCAATTTTTCTTTAAGTTTCAGGTTTTCAAATCTTACTAAAACAATGGAAAAATATCTGAAGCTCAAATTCGTCGTCTTACCCCCACCTTTATTAGTCAAGCATGGATCTAATTATATCGTCCTTGTGAAGTTTGGCGGCGCACAAGACGAGCGTAGAAACAGTAATAACTCGCCCTCTGCTCCGATGAGCGGCCATTTTCAAAGGAAGGCAACCTCACCTTCATTAGTAAGACACCTTTCTTTGTTACATCATGTCTGAAAATATTTTCTAATATTATCTGAAATTGAACACGACGTATCAATTAAGTTCACCAAATTCATGAATGTTCACATTTGACGGTGTAGTTCAAAAGATATTCGGGAATTTACTATAATTTGCATAATTATCTTTTGAGGAAGTACGTTGCAGGTCACGAAACTTTTTTTAACTAACTCCCCAGAAGCAGTTTTTATTTTTAATTTTTGTTTTTTGAATATAGCAAAGACAAAAAAGTAAGTTACATTTGGCTTCACACGAAAGTTCAAGTTTAAAAATTCTTCCTGTGTGCTGAAGCAATAAATCTGAGGAAAATTTAGAAAATTATTAGAATACAAAATCCATTTGCGAAGTTTTCACAAGGGAGCCTCTAAATTATTTTAATAAGGGTACTTTCACGCCGAAGCCGACAAAGACAATATTCCTGTCTTTTCTCATCTGCGCAAGCGCAGAGCATATTTTTGCCTTCAAAAATATACTCTGCGGTTGCGGTTGCGCAGATGAGAAACGACAGGAATATTGTGCTTGTCGCCTTTGGTGTGAAAGCACCCTCACGTCATAAATAATTAGAGACTAACTAATGCTGAAGTTTCGCAATATTCCGCGCTCCCGTGTGCAGCGAATAAAAGCTCTGCGATACAGGTACACGAGTTTTATTTATTTTTATCCGTTATTTTTTAATTAACCATATTTTTACTACGGGGAAGACTCCGTAGGGAAATCTCAATTTAAAAAAAGCGCCTCTTCTTGAGAAAGTTTGGACCCTGCTTGCTGTAAGGCGCCTGTACGGACAAAAGACGAATTAAACATTGTTTCGCGCAATTTATCCCTTGAAGCATAGGTTCTCAACGTGGGCGATAACGCCCCCTTGTGGGCGTTTGAGACTTTCAGGGGGCAGTAAAAGGCCCAGAGAAAACTAGGGGCATTGAGATGATACGGAGGGGCATGGGCAGATTAATTAAATATAGTATAAAACAGACTAAACACGCTGATTATGTACTAACAAAAGTATTAGGTTTATGGTCGATTGTTCAACGATTTCTGATAGCATTCCCATCTCCATATTTAGCTGAACGTGGCTATAGTGCTGTAGCAACATTGGTTACGAAAAAGAGAAATTGGCTCCATATTACTGATCGCAGCGACTTACGATTGTTTTTCTGTAAAATCGAGCCTGATATTAGCAAACTCCTTAAAATGCATCAAATTCAACCTCCTCATTAGTTAAGTTACGAATTCGATGTCTGAAAATTTTAATAAAAATACTTTTCAATATAACTAAGTATACGTTTTGATTGCTCCCATTAAAATAGTCTTCCTGAAAAACATAAATAGAATAGGGTCATATCCTATCTACGAAGGGATCATTCAGAAATGATGTCACGCTTCGAGGGGGGAGGGTGTTCGTGAAATTGTGACAAAGTGTGACAAGGGGAGGGGAGGGGGTAACAAGAAGTGTGACGTCATGCATTATGCAACATAGCATGACGCGTGACAAAGGGGAGGGGAGGGGGGTCCGCTGAAGTGTGACATATTGTGACAAAGGGGGGAGGGGGTCAAATATATGGGAAAAAAGCGTGACGTCATTTATGAACGGCCCCGAATAAAATGTATAATATTACACATTTAAAAATATATTCGTGGGGATAGCTATTTCAGATTCGCAAGTAAAAAAAAAAGGGGGGGGGGGGCTTTAGAAAAAAAATATTCTCAACGTGGGCGGTGAGCAAAAAAAGGTTGATAACCTATGCCTTGAAGCATTGAACACAAAATAAACAAGCAAGAAAAGGGCATTGACATGTTCGTGCAACTATCTAACAAAGTTTGACAAATCCAGTTGCGACATTGCGGGTAAAGTATTCAGCGGAGGATGTTACAAAAGGGAAATGCCTGCTCTACGAAATTTGTCGGGGAAATGTGTTATTTTAAACCCAAAATCATCTAAAAAGCACTGCACATTCAGGTCATTCAAAAATTTCAGGTCGTTTGGCACTGCAATGCATTATTTCACTCCTATGACACAAGAAACTGTTAGTGATTGAAATTTTAAGTACTGATTTTCGTGCTCTATTGAATTGGGAAAAGGATGCTTGGATTGCAGATGTTCTGGAAAAAGTTTTACGAACATTGTGAAATGAAAGCTAAATAAATAAATAAATAAAACTAGTCCGTTGTGGGGCCATCACGGAACTTTCTTCTATATCCTTCATATGAATATTAATACTCACCAAATATCCTTATTATGATACAAATCCATATTGATAAAATTTAAAAAAACAATGATAATAATAATCTTCTATCCATCCACATATATATATATATTTCACTTAATGTGGACCAGTCATTATTAAAATTTGCAGTGCGATACGATACTGACACCATACAAAAAACTGTGGTAAAACGATATTTAAAAAATTGTTGAATAATTAGCATAGGAAAAAAACATAATATTTGTATTTATTATTGTAGCTTACGGGGTTAAACAAATTTATTTCTCTTTCTTAAAATCTATTTCCATTCATAACTTTATTTTTAATTTCCGATTCTTTGGAGTGGCAACACCTATGTTTGTTTATATCGAGCGATTTTTCTTAAGCGTTTCGAATTTTAAAGCGTTTCTTACAATTTTAAAATGGTTGATTTCCTATTCTTTGGAGTGGCAACACCTTAGTTTGTTTATACCGAGCGATAATTTTCATGTTTAGTTTTATTGTTGAACTTATAGCCTGCAGATGTTCTGCGAGGGATCAGCTAGTATAAATAAAAGCGAGTTTGTGTATGTGTGTGTGTGTGGTTGACGGTTACCTTCTGGCAAGATGGAAAGACCCGAAGTACGAAGTTTTGGCTACAGGTACCTTGTGCCAGGTCCTCGTTCACCTCGAAGCATTTTCCCTAAAATGTCATCTAGTAATAATAATAAATTATATAAAAAGAATGATTATAAACCAGGATAAACTATTTTAAAGGTTTGTGCTACCAGCGAAGCCTCAAAATGCTAAAATTATTGATAAGAATTTCATTTGTTAATGTGTAAGTGAAATGGCAACAATACAATACGAAACAAAGTCTTTGTTCCCTTGGCGTCACAATATAATTAACACCTTTTCCCACTGAGATACACTTACAACTTTATTTGAACTGTTGGATTCTTGAGATATACACTTTGCGAGAAAAACGTTCGATTGCTCCACCCCCCTTAAAGCGAATAATGCCAAAATTTAATCAACGCCACTTCCTAGCAGGATTTATGTGTATACCAAATCTCGTATAATTTGAAGCTGTTTGTACACAGTGTCTCAAAGAATTTATAGGACTACAGCTGGAACTAAGCTTGCAGTGGCGCTATCTGTGTTATCGAACATTCGTGAAATTTCTTAACTATCAGCTGATCCACTGACAAAACCACAGTTCACTTGTTTACTTTTTTTTAAAACTTTGATGACTTTTACACTATACAAACAGCTTCGACCTGAACTTTGGAGGCAGTCCCACAATGTGAGCTGGAACAGTCATTCGAATCGTTGCTAAACCGCTGTAACAAACGTATTGAAGCCGAAAGAGGTTATTTTGAATAAAAATAGAGCAAAAAATATCATTTCTAATTTTTATTTTATTTTACAAACCTCGTCTTAAAAATTTTTTGGCACACTGCGTATCTTCCCTTTTTTTCCCTTTTTTTTTTTTTGGTTGTTTATAACCCTTTATGTACAATAAATAGAATAGAACACGGGCTATGGCTTTAGGTCGAATGTGACCTTTTTATATTATTTAATTGGCCTTCCCAGTCATTTTAAACTTTCATAAATATGCTCAGTTGTATAAGTATGTTAAATTATATACTTGTAGTTATGGTATATTTGTGTTATTAGAATTGTGTAGCGTCTAATAATTTACAATATTTCGTATGCATATCGAAAAATAATATTATAAATAAAGGACAATAATTATTGACATTCTGATAGAGGGGTCCTTTGCCCAACTGCAAAATATTTGTTGTGGCTTTTTCAATGGAAAAGAAGGTTTCCCACCACTGGAGAAAGCATTTTATTTCTCTACAGCTTTAAAAAAGAGAGAGAGAGAAAGAAAAGAGGGGAAAAGAGCCCTAACAACTTCATTATTCTTATGATGGAAAAAGAAAATGCATATAGTATATTTTTTCCCAGGCAATAGACATAAAAAGTAACTTTCACTTTTGAAAACCTCAATGACGCTAGTAGAAAGATGTTTCAAAACAGTATTCATGATGAATAGTAAGTTTAACAAATCACTTCTCTTTCTTTTCAACAGGTGCATGAATGAAACAAAACATTATTACAAGAAAAAAAAAATTCGTTGCACTGCTTAGATGAAACGCTTATATATAGAAAGAAAGTGCAAGCAACGCCTCCTAAACAGTCACTTTCGAATCTGGTCGTGGAATAATTTGTGGTGATGACCAAGCAGGACATCCAACCATCAGTTGAAGTAGGTCATGGTGAAATGAGTTGGGTTCAAGGTTGGACAACTCGGGCGCACCTTCCTATATCTATCATTCACTGAATTTAATAAGAAAAGAAAACTTGTCTGCATTCGGTATTTAGGAGCTAAATGACATTTGGGCAATGTTTTTCAAGTAACACGGAAGTTCGGTCGAGTTCTAGGTCGACGAATGCAATGAACACCAGTGATGTGTTGCTGCGTTGTAAAAGTCGTAATTTCAAATCGTTTCAGCAGCTATTCAAAAGGAAAGGATTAATGACTGTGGGAAAGTCATTAATTCTTTTCCTTGAACGAGTTGAACAAAAGGGGAATGTTGATTTGAGTTTTAATACTCTTTTCAATTGTCTCTAGAGTAAATAAAGAGTGTTTTACCCTCCCCCCTCCCCACTCACCAGGACTGTATGTTGGATATACTTTGTACGTCTAAAATTATCTCAGAAACCGTGAACAATTTATGAACTTGTGTGGAATTAGAATAACATCATTACACGAAAATATAGGGGGCAAAATAAGATCAGTGTATATACAAAACTGTTGCATGAAACAATAAAAATGGCTTTTATACGTGACGAGGTAAGTTGAGAAGAAAAAGAAAGAAAAAAGCTTAAGAAAAAAAATAGAAGCTAATTGAATTAAATATTGAGTGTGGTTTTGATTTTTTTTTTTTTTTTTTTTTGGCTTGCGTATACGCAACTCACAACGTGAGTTAATAGTAGCTCCAACCCAGATTTCAAAAAACTAAAAAATGTTCCAAATCTGGCTTTAAAATTATTAAAAACGGCCATGAACCAACAAAAAATGCCCTTAAAAAAGAAATACTTCACAAAAATATTAATCAAGAGCAAAAAGTTAATTAAGAGTAATATTAATCAAGAGCAATAGTTTAACAATAATATTAATCAAGAGCAAAAAAATTTTCCTGAAATTACAACTGTGTTAAAATATATTCAAAGAAATTAATGCAATTCATTTTCTCTAAAATTTTTGAATAAATATTAAATGTTAAAATAACAAACCAGCCGAAGAAAAAAGGGACAAATATTTTGACACCTGACAAGTTAATGTTTATTTATAATAAACTTTAATATACTTCAAAACTTCTATTTTATGAAATTACAATAATCAGCATTGCATTGAATCGCATACATTTTTTTACATGAAAGAACAATCTTTCCTCATAATAAAACTTAGGTCTGGAGAAGCTTTTTTCTACATATGATTGGGACGTATTTGAAGAAAACTTTTGAAACTTTTCTGAACAGATACAACAATTAAAAAAACAGTTCATTTTTACTACTAAAAGGATAAGAAATGTTCTCTGCACAAGGTAGGCATTTGTTCGTTCGTTATATTTTTAAATTGAAACAAGCGTCGTGTTATACTAATTTGCTGAAAACAATTTTCTTCAATAGGTAAAACGTTCGGACTGTTTGAAATTACCGGGCAATAAATTGTAATTTTGTACTATTTATGTCGCACCAAGAAATATTAACAGCAATTGTGACTTTTTTTTTTTTGAAAATATTAATTATTTACATTTTGTCTCCTCTTTTCTTTTAAAAAAATCCTTTTTTGGAAATTAGATAAACGGCAAACAGGCCGAACGAAGTAGTTTCACGTTGAACGGAAGCACACTCAATAATGATAAATGGGAATTTAGGTTTTTTCGGCGATGGGACAAAAAAACAATGCTACACGAAATCTTCATTGGGGGTGGGGTGGGGGGGGGGGGGGAATGGGAGAAGAAAGTTCGGGGATCTTGCTCCGTCCCACGACGAGCTCGCCAACGGTTTAAACCTTGAAGACTTCATTATACGCCAAGACGAAATTCACACTGCCGATGTTTCAGCGGATTTATTTTGCTTTAGTAAGCTGACATTTCCAAATTAAGTATATTTAACGTGTAGTAACTTCAAATACATGTCTTAGTCATATGATTTCTCTATTTTTAAGAACATTTTATCAGTTTATACTCTTTTAATCTCGAAATAAGCAAGAACTATTTCTCAAGACGGAGTATCACATTTTCTACCTTTCACCGTGCTACCAAGTTATGGTAAAATGGAGTATCTAATATGCTTCGCATTAATTTATATATATGGGGCACGATTGCAGTACACGTATTTTTCATGAAATCTCAATGAAATCTATTCTCAATTCAATCATCTCAATTTCATTTTCGGTGTCCCCCCCCCCCAAAAAAAGGGTTGGCAACAGGGGCATTAAACACAATCTAACATAAAAAAATCGATGGCGAGTGCATAAATGTAGTAAGTGACGTTTTGAAAAAAATAAGGTAACTGCTATAAATTGTAAGATAACTTGTTCCTGAAATGCAAAGAATAGCCTGCTATAGGATTTCCCCCCCTTTAACTTTATTCCAAAATTTCGGAATTATTAAGTACCAAATTTGCATTTTTGTGAAACTCAAGCTTTGAAAATTCTCTACTGAAAAAGTAGTGAAGTGTCACTTCGCACACGTGTGCCCAAATGACTCAGTCATAAAAAATGTTAATTATGTTATGTTAAATTGTAGTGGAATATAAACCCATTGAAAGTTTTGCTGGATTTTATTTAATTCAATAGGAGTTGAACTGAAGCCATCATTGATTCACTTTAAAGATACAGTTTATCAAGATAACATCAGGGTTCAAAGCATGACAAAGCCAACACAAAAAATATCCGTAGTGACGTTCAGGTCCAAATTTTGTCGGGAAAGAACCCTCCACAAGCAATGTACCATATATAAGATAAGAGCACAGTTGGAAAACATGATAGAAAAGAATGAAAATGTTAATTTTTTACCAAAATTTTTGGTGAATATTATAGACTACATTCCTTCTGTATGCATTTCCATCACTATTTCCTTGTTATGTTGCAATTAAAACGACAGCTGCCAAGATAAAACGACTATAGGGCGGGTGTGATTGCGTACATGGGTGGTTAACGCACATGGGAGATTTCTTTCGACGATAAGTAGATTATAGTGATAATAACTGCAAGAAAATTGTGAAAATAGTTGGAAAAACATTTGCTTAGAAAGTATCTTGTAGTACTCTCATCACAATGAAAAATCAGAGGAACAGTAATGAACACTCAAGAAACTTCAGTTGGAAAGCAAGCAATAAAAACGACGTTGTATCATACATTTTCACGGAGAAAAACGTATGAATTAAAGTAGACACTTTACTGTTGTAGCTGTACAACTACCGGAAATCGCAG
The DNA here is from genome assembly GCA_038502835.1 of Octonoba sinensis. Classification (NCBI taxonomy): domain Eukaryota; kingdom Metazoa; phylum Arthropoda; class Arachnida; order Araneae; family Uloboridae; genus Octonoba; species Octonoba sinensis. The sequence goes on from CM076604.1 coordinate 73,973,428, forward strand.
TGCACTCACACCTTTTCTTCCCTCCAAAAATTCAAGTGCTCTATCTCTTCGGCAACGCCATCTCACCAGATTTTACCTTATGCCTCAATCGCATTTTGAATTTATTATTTCTGCTTGCTTCGATGCTTTATTCAGCGTATAGTTCACTCAAATCGCACTATTTTCCCACAATGTTTAACAGTACTATTAGACATTTTAGAATTACCTAAAAAAATGGTTTTTAAAAAATCCTAATGATGCAATTAAAAGATATATAGACTATCATAAATCATAAATTTTGATTTTTTACGTTGAATTTTAGTTTGTTATGATGTCTCGTTCAAGGTCTGACTTCAATCCCCTTCAAAAAATATTTCAGAAATAACTTGCAGAATTCCTGAAACGAATAACTAAATTTTGGAGAAAACTAACAAAAACACATTTGATTCACTTGTCGAAGCAAAAAAAAAAAAAATAAATAAAATAAAATACAGCTAAATTTTACGTTTGGTTTGGAAGTGCAAAAAAATTTATGATCGAATGTTTAGTTACTCTGTTAATTCTTTCGAAAAATGAATGATTTTAAACAATTCAAAGTACAACTGAAATTTAAAAATTGTTGTTGAATATTTTAATATAATTTATTTATTTATTTTGTATCAGATGAGCATTCAGGGAGTTTAGTTACTCTAAGAATTAAGGGGGGGGGGGAGAAGGAAGCGTAAAATAAACGAGTCATTTCTGGAGAAGAATTAAAGTTCGGTTAAAATTCCTTGCATCCCGGATTAAACGAGGTATGGATCCAAGGATAAGTTTGAATTCTATTAAAAAAAAAACAATTTGTAGATTCACTTTAAGCTTGAATGGATTTCCTCTTTTTCCACAAGCACTTTTATGTTTATTTATCTTACCTGGAAATATTCTTAAATCAAAACGTCGCAAGCGATACATTTGCAATGTTAAATAGTAGCTAAAAATAAGGTTTGAAATAAATAATAGAATGGAAAGAATGTGTTTATATAATACAAAATGTACGGAATCCACAGTTGTATGAATTTATGTCTGTACTTAAAAAATAACGAAAGCGAAATGAACTTACCTGCACTGAATCATTATCCTTTCTTATAAAGCCTGATGTTGGAGTGATCCAACCCCACTTTTTAGCAAGTAAATCAAGCAGTTCTACCAGTAATTATTGCTTCAACCGTCCGCGGTTCGTCGTTTCCCCGCCTCTTCAGCATCACGTGTCGAAACTTCCTCTTCCATAGGTGGAAGAGGAATGGAAAAATACTCGGCGAGTTTTCTGTTTGCTTTTTTTTTTATTTTGTGAATGGCAGCTGTTGATATCCGATTCAACTCTGATGTTGGGACATTATCAGTGGTGTCACATTGACAAGATTTGGAAAACAGCGGTCTTTGGTTGTGAAGAGCGTGCAAATGGTATATGTGATGTTATGCTATAAATTAAGTAAACTCCAATATGGAATTTACTTGACTTTTAGAGTTGCTTAGAGATAAATTATTTCAAATTCAAAGTAACAAAAGTACTAATACAAAACTAAACAAGAAGTTCCGTCTAGAACTATACGAGCCTACTTTCCCGTATACACCAAATTCAAATTTATAATCTAGCTATCTCTTTCTCTCTCTTTATTATTTATCTTTAGTTCTAATTATTGAAAATATACCTTTTTCAACGGATAATACATATTCATTCACTCACTCATTCATTCTTTCATTTATTCAGCCATGCATTTATTCATTCATTCGTTACCTCATTCAAGTGTTTATTCATTCATTTACGCATTCATGTATTTATTCACTCATTTATTTATATTTTCATTTATTCAATAATTTATTCATTCATTCTTTTCCTCATTCATTTATTCATTGATTTATTCTTTCACTCTTTCATTTATTCATTCATTCATTATTTCACTCATTGAGTCACTGAGAAATATCCTTGAAAATCCCGATCAAAAAATTTCTCGTACGTTCTGGATAAACTTTCTATTTCTACATGTTCTACGTTATAAGAGCTTTCCGATAAAGTTTGTTCCAAGCAAATCGGTCCGTTAGATCAGGATTTATATAGGGTTGAAATTTCCCCGTAAGCTCTGTGTTAATTTTTTGAACTGTTCAAAAATGAACAAAAACTGTTCAAATCAATATTTCACGCCGAGAACTCCTTTCAATAAGCTTTCAATAGGAACTTGGCTCTTGTGCCCAGAGTTTACAGAATTTGCTTCAATTTTGTCCATAGGCGCTAATGTTAAAATTTTTTGAACTGTTCAAAATTGAACAAAAAATTGTTCAAATCAAAAAGTGAAATATAGAAATGAGATGTCCTCGCCGAGATCTTTCGAATGCAAAAAGAATTTTTCCAATCGGACAATTCGTTCAAAAGTTATTAGGGGGGGACAGACCGACAGACAGACAGACCGACAGACAGACCGACAGACAGACCGACAGACAGACAGACCGACAGACCGACAGACACACTTTTTCCCCATCTCAATACCCTACTTTCAAATTTTTTATTTTTCAATCTTTATTTAATTACTTCACTTATTTTTGACTTTTCTTGATTTTTAACGATATTTTCACGATACATTAAGCCTTCTTTCATGCTTTATTATTATTTTTTTTTACTTTTACGGGAAAGTAGGCTAAAAAGGAACAAACATCTGAATGGCAATTCCACGTTTCACGGAACGACATGTTGAATAAAAATCAAAATTTAAGCAGTTGCAGTGAATTTATGTTCATCAAAATACACTATTGTTTATTTATTATTATTATAAATTTCTCTCTTTTTTTTTCTCCCCCTCCCCCCTTTTTTTCGTATCCCATTCTTGAAATTCAAAGATGACAACATGCAGAAAAAACGATTTTTAAATAATAATAACAATACTATTATTATAATAATTAATTATTATTTACCAGTTCATTTTTTTATATTTGTGATAGCATGATATTTCACGTCACAAGCATCAGGAAATAATTCTCCAAATCTCTTGCAATGATTCTGATGAATCTGAACATTTATCACGGCAATAGTAGTAAAAGTGTAATAAAATACAAATAATAATTAATGAAAATACAAATAAACTTAAGTTTAAATACAGTGACTTAAATCACAAGAAATTCTAAAAGGTGAACTGAATTTAAATTCAAAAAGCAACAAAAAGGAAAAAAAGGCAGTGAATATGTCAAATGCGTTAAGCAAGAAGCAATTATAATAAATAGATTTAAAAAGCTTTTGAGCATATATCTATATTTACCTATCGATATATCTATCGACATTTGGAAAAGTAAGAGTAAAAATTACTTTCGCCGACTGTATAATTTTGGCAAGCAAATTGTTCATGATATACCTGGAACTTTAAAAAATTTTCTTAATATTTTTGAGCTTGGTACAAGAAAGTTTCCTATAAGCGTTTTACCTGATTCTGAAACTTTTTCCCCCTTCTGTTATCCCTAGATCCCTTGAACGATGTTTCAGTTAAAAACAATTATTACCTAAAAAAATTACTTTTTATGCTTCAATGTTTTCAATTATACATATTAGAAGAATTCAGCTGCTACGTGAAAATAAATGGGCTATTATATCGGTCTCAAAAATTTTGCTACGGTCTGTTAGCAAGGAAGTGGAAATGATTATAAGCTTTAGTAAGGAACGAAGATTTTTCTTTCGTGCGAAGCACTATCGATTAGTTTGTAAGATAATGATTTTCTTTCCCTTTGTATCTCTTTCTCTCTTTTTAAAGTATTGTCCAGATTTATAAAAATTTAACATTTTACCAGAAATATAATTTTACGTTTTTTCGTACTACCTTATAATATAAAAAGAGAGTTTAAATAAATGTGACGAAACACTTTACTTGAGCAATATAATTCCCTTGGTTTTTGAGGAAGGTTTTATGGAGAAGAATTGGTGCAGGCTAACTTTTTGGTAAAACGAATTTAAGGGTTGTGCTCGTGATTTACGGGGCGGGGGGTCAGAGGGAACAATAGTCATCTTCCCTGTCTTTGAGAGCATATAATATATGTTTGCGAATGTGCATGTATTTTGCTCTTTTAAATGCAGTATATAAACAGAATATACTCTTTGCCCCTCTCCTGAAAAAATTCTACATTATGTGCTTGGAAAACGGAAGAAAACTTTTTCCCTGCAAACCTAAGTTTCTATAAACTTAGGTTTGCAGGGCAAAACTGAAAAAACTTGATGCAAACCTGAAAAAAGTGAAATAAATTTCAACAAGTAATTTTAATATAAAAACAACAGTAAAAAATTGAGAATCAGTGAATTCGCACGAGAGTAGTTTTAGCCTTTTTAAAATAACAGAATGATTGTAATATGCTATTATTATTGCTGAAATTTAATGAAGATTATGTTTCAAAGAATTATTCTTTGTAATCATTTCAATTGTAAAAGTGGGTAACAATTGTTATTTCCTACTTTTTTAAAAAAATTTATTAGATAAAAAGATAGTTTTTGACGGAAAATCACTTTTCCGTAAGTAAAAATTCAACTTTTTCTTCCCTCTTATCCGGAGTTCACGATTTCATGTGCAGTGGATTTCATTCTGCATTCCCTCCATAATTTATTAAAAATGGATTAAAATACCAAATATAACTATTAAGAAAATAATATTTCTTTTTGAAACCATATACTTTGTACTGCACTGAAATGGATAATATATAGAATGGTTCGGCGACAAATATGCGAGTATTTATGTTTGAAAATTCAGGTGCAAAGTATCTGTTCATTTTATGGTACATACAATAACTAATGCTATGAAATATAATTTCCTAAAAACATTTTCACTAGAATATTTTTATATAGATTTATTTTAGGTGTTTATGTTGGTTAAAACCATTATTTTATAAAGTAGCTAGGTGCTTCATGAAATATTGAATGCTTGGTATTTCATGAAATAACTGAATTAAAAGAAGACATATGCTATGCATCTGATACAACACGGCGTAATGGAATATTCTTCAATGTTAAAAATTTCCATAAAGAAAGAGTAAAATAACCATTTATTTGATTGTTATTTTACCATATTTAATTACAACAGTTGAATAACCATTAAAAGGATGGTACTCAAACCACTGATTGTAAAAAAATCGTTTATTCTCTCTTTATCTTAAAGAACGTTTAACTAACCCTAATTTTCAAGCGCTCAATAAGAATCGGGCGTCCATCTTGGTTGCGAATCCTTACCGGTCGTACGTTGTTGTTAAAATATGAATAAAGATTTATCAGTTCAAATCTACATGTGTATATAAAAAAAAGAAGTAAAAATAATGGCTCAAGCAGTGGTTACTAAATAGAAACAAATACACACGTAAGGGATCATTCATAAATGATGTCACGCTTCGAGGGGGGGAGGAGGGTTCGTGAAATTGTGACAAATTGTGACAAGGGGAGGGGAGGGGGTAACAAGAAGTGTGACATCATGCATTATGCAAAATAGCGTGACGCGTGACAAAGGGGGGAGGTGGCTCCGCTGAAGTGTGACATATTGCGACAAAGGGGGGGAGGGGGGTCAAATATAGGGGGAAAAAGCGTGACGGTATTTATGAACGGCCCCTAAATCAAAAATTGGAACTGTTTGCGAAAGAGCGAACCTATAATTTGAGCTGCTGAAGCTTGTTTGTATTTTAATTTTTGCAGCAAATAAAATGATTTTTGTCAATATACAGTAAATTTAAACCAAAAATGACTTTGGATCCAATCAAAAACTGAAATCTCAATTTTAAGGCAGTTTGCCTGTTGGAAAAGAAGATTTATTGATAAATAAATGGCCGCTTTACGTGGTGTAGATGGCCGAATGGCTAGAGCGCAGGGCTGGTATACCATACACCCGGGTTCGATTCTCGCACGCTTCGTTGACGGTTTCTATGCATCCAAATGGTTCAAAAACGGTAAAAATTTTGTTTTTAAACCGTTTTTAAATAGTTATAAAACCGTGAACTTTTGTATTTACGGCTTTTTAACCAAGCTAATTGAAAATGGTTTAGGTCCCGTAAAGAAAGAAAAATGTTCCAAACCGTAAATTTAACGGTGAATTAGATGGACAGACTGCTGCCGGTTATTTAACCGTAATTTCATGATGAAATTTCTAAGTGTTCTTTAGTTTCAGACAATGCTACCATTTACGAAGTATGAACGTTCAACATTTAATTAAGTTTTTCCTTTTAATTTTGAATTGTTTAGTATACGCTTCATTGTGGCGTTCACGAATATCTTTTAGCAATGCTACTACGAAGAAATGAACTTTAAGGCTCAAAAAAGCGCAATTTTAATGCTGATTTTATTTACTTGTTTTGTTGTATCGAAAATTATGCATTATGTAAGAGCACTGATATAAACAATTCGAGTAATTCCTGAAGTGCACGTACATTTCAAATTGCTAGGAGTTCATTCCTTTTTTCTTTTTCAGTACATATATAAAATATTAAAGATTGATCGGTTCCCAAATGTAGGCGTGAAACCAGAAGAGGAAGTAATGGGGGAATCACCCAGAGGCGTAGCTAGGTGGGGGCAAGGAGGGACAGCTGTCCCCGGGCGTAGCGTCAAGGGGCGCCAAATTAATGTTAATTTATTTTATTTTTAAATGCGAAAAGAAAATTATTTGAACTGAAGAGGTGTGAATATGTTTGACAAAAAAGTGGGAGCACCGCAAACCATATCGGGAATGACCAATGTAGAACAAGAGTGTGTGAGAGTGATAATTTTGCGAAGCCAGTGTCCCGTTTTTCCCTTAGAAGTAAATGGTCTCTAATAAAAATGAAAGTTACAAGGGCTGCTTTTTAGAGCTACTTATCATTTAGGAAGCAAAAAGTTTTTTTAATTCCCTTTAGGGGCGTCCCTAGGCCTCCTAGGGTCACAGGGGGGCGGGGGGTCGCGCAAAATCTTCGGTTGTCCCCGGGCGCTGAAAACCCTAGCTATGCCTCTGGAATCACCCCTCTTCCTCTAATAGGCAAGTATTGTTAAAGATTATATGAGTAGCGAACTAAAACGTTACAATTTTCCCGCCTTGGAACAAATGTTCCCGATATATTTAGAACCGGAAAGAAATTGTCCCTTCCTCAGCAAAATAACCCGTATTAATCCAAAAGTTAAAAATTAATACATGCATATTATACATACACTTACTTTATAAATATCTTTCTTGAACCAACAAAATGGGCGCTTTTATGACCATTTTCTTCAGAATTATGATCACTATAGGATTAATATGTATGTGACTATAGTAACAAGCAATTAATCCACGAAGGGCAATTATTATTTTTAAAAAATATATATTACTGCTGTTAAATTTTAGTGAATTTTTTCAAGCATTACAAATAGCTTTAAACTGGTTGTTACTCAGGAATTCAACAAATTACCCATGGTGTCTTCATCCTGGTCAAACGTATCACCAGAAAAGGAAGTTTTTATTGACGTCATAACATCGTGAGATTTGCCAAAACAAAATGATTTTCTGAATTTATTAGAAAAGTATCATTAAATATGTTGCTATTCTTTTCTTTCCCCCCTTTTCTTTCAACTTGAGCAAGTTTTGTTTAAAAATTAGCGCATTAAGTTTCCTTATTGTTCTGAGAAGTGCGTGTGGGAGGGGGGGGGGGGTGAATATCGAAAGGTCAGCAAAAGGTTCATGGTTAGAAATTTTACTTGTCAAAACGATAATTCAAAACGCGTTTGAGCAAACATAATTCAATGAATATCCTTTGAAGAATGGGTTTTCTTTCTTACACTAATTGTAATGTAAGGACTGTACTCAGTTTTTTTTGGATCACTGAAAACTTAATGTTTAGGAATTGTCTTTCAACTATGTTATTTTAGTGAAAAGCTTTCCCATTGCTACCATTTGATAGTAATAGTGGTGGATTGTTGAAGTGTGCATCTGCTCATAGAGGAAGAAGAAGTTTCTTTTCAAGATCTGCTGCATGTTCAGCTGTCGCAGTATTTTTACGAAATATTAATCAAAAATAATAACAAATGAATAAATAAATGAATGAATGAATGAATAAAAAATAAAAATATAAAATTAAAAAAATAATAATAAATAAAAAGAAATAAATAAAAATGAAGGAATGATGATGATCACGATGATGGTGGTGATGGAATGCTACTACTACTACTACTACTAATAATAATAATGATAATGACAATTGTATTGATGATGATGATGATAATGATGATGACGACGGTGATGATGGTGATGATAATGATAATGATAATAATAATGATAATATTAATAATAATAATAAAATTTGCGATTGCAGTAGAGTCTTTTATAACGAAATAACTTTGTTCCCGTATAACAATTCGCTACAGAGAAATTTTGCCGTAAGATTTTTTTTTTTCAGTTATTTAACTAAATGTTAGTTTTTAATAGGTGCAATAGATTCACAAGTAAAATTTAATTTTATTACTTTCAATTGCTAAAAATAAAGCAGTAAGGTAAATGATTCGGTAGTGGACAGAGTTAAGAAAATTTTCGTACTCTTTTACGTGGCAAAATTTTTTCAAGGGACTTACATCAATATTTGCATCTTTAGCTTAATCGCCAACTATTTCTCTAAAAATTAATTACCTATAAAATGTCATTTAATGAAATATTAGGATTTTTACGTCAGTACTAAACGCTTAATTTGTATCTATAGTGGATATTTATAAGACACGTATTTGCATTAGTAGTAAACAGAAATTAATATCATCTATTTTATGCTGTTAACTTGGAGAAATAATTTTAAAAATAACTAAGGGACCATTCATAAATGATGTCACGCTTTTTCCCCATATATTTTCCCCAAATCCCCAACCTTCTTATTGATCGGCTTTAGTAAAGAGCAGCAAATGTGACCATTGTGGAGGCAGCTATTAAATATTATGATTCATGTCCTTGCATAGATGCGCCACGCCAGCTTTAGTTCTATTAACCAGCTCTAGGAATCGTTCGCTATAGGTACTGATAATTTCATTCAAGTTTAATATTACATTCGCTTATTTTAGGAGCTTAAAGATCTAAGGGTCCACTACTAGATCAGTGGCCACTGCCGTACGGCCATCGGCTCTCTACCTAAGGCTTCGGCTAAAAGGTGCAAGGGTGTCCGATGGAGAAAAGTGGCCACTGCCGTAGGCCGTGGTAGCCTAGTGGTTAGCACGTCGGACTTAAACCTGGAAGGTCGCGCGTTCGATACCCACTGAAGACCACCATGTATACTTGGGGATTGCATGTAAAATCCGTAGACCCCACTACCTCTCCCCGTGCGTAAGCAATCCTAAGGCCTCGGCTAACAGGTAGGGGTCAGGTGGAGAAAAGTGGCCACTGCCGAAGGGCCGTGGTAGCCTAGTGGTTAGCACGTCGGACTTCCACCTGGAAGGTCTCGAGTTCGATACCCACTGAAGACCACCATGTATACTTGGGGATATGTGCATGTAAAATCCGTAGACCCCACTACCTCTCCCCGTGAGTAAGCAATCCTAAGGCCTCGGCTAACAGGTAGGGGTCTGGTGGAGAATAGTGTCCACTGCCGTGGCCATCGGCTCTCTACCTAAGGCTTCGGCTGAAAGGTGCAAGGGTGTCCGATGGAGAAAAGTGTCCACTGCCAAATCATTTACCTTATATGTTATAAATTTATTATAATTCTTCAATTTTTGTTGCATAAATAAAATGCCTAAAGAGGATGACCTTTCAACAAAATTTTGAGAATAATCTATGTTATTATTACTTGAAGAATTTTGGGATTGTATATTGCTTTGTGAGCAAATCGGTTGCTCAGATGCTACTTTTTCCAGAAATGTGAAGAACCCAAAAGATGAACGTCTGAAAAGAGTCTTTAGAGCGAAACATCCACTTCGTTATATGGAGAGTATTTTGATTGTTGTTTAACTTTCCAGTTTTAATTTCGTTAAAAAGAGGCATTCGCTTTCAGAAGACTTTGCTGTTGAGAAGTTACGGCATTTACGCTTCTATTTTTAAAAATGTTTTTATTAGTTATCCACTTTTCTATTAAATAATATATTATACCAGACCATTTCCAGAAATAAAGCTTCCGCGTACCAGTGGTCTTCAAACTTTCTCGATTCACAAAATCCTTCGAATATTTTCGTTTTGTAATTTTTTTCTCGGAAAAAAAGTACAAAAAAGAAAATATCCCTTCCCCCCCCCTTTTTTTTGTTAAAAAATATGCGTTAAAATAATTTTTAAAAGTAGATCAAAATATGTTATAGGTACTTTGGGTAAATACAATTCAAGAAATACATTGCATTTTTATTGAAAATTTTGACACAAGATGCCTGAATGCATTCGGAGGCCTTTTTTCTTAATTATTTGAAATTTGTTATTTAATCTACATTTTGATAGTAGAATAGGCTTTAAAACACTAAATAATCCATAAAAAACTAATATTTTTATTCATTTATTTATTTTACATCAAAAGCAGAGGATTTCCTTAAAAAATATAACTCTTCTGTAAAATATGATGTCTCGGAAGTAAGTGACGTTAGTAGGGGATTAGAACGTCATACGTTGTGGATTTGTAAGTATTATGATGAAAATAACCTCTTCCAGGGAATAGGTCATTCTTATCATCGGAGTTAAATTATGCGTTGAGCTCTAAAAGATAAATTATAGGCAAAAAAGGAAAATACCTCTAAATTGATGCCAATTTATACCTACAACTGATAAAAAAAACAATCTATAAATTATGAGATAGGTCTATGAAGGTTTTTTTCATCATAATGAAATTTACGATATATTAGATTAATACCGAGATGTCATGTTTCGCAGAATAGCTCTATTTTAAGAAAAGGCTGTTTTTTATCATGTAAAAAAATATAAAAAATATTTCGCTATGGATTATGCAGTGTTTTCAACTCCATTTCACTTTAAAATGTGAATTGAATAACAGTATAAATTTTTCATTAAAAAAAAAAAAAAAACTCCGAAGTCATCGAGCGCCTTAATGTAAAATAGCATTACAGTTCGACCTTGGAATTTTGGCATTTGGACGCTTCTGCGCGTAGCAGAAAAGGACTATATATTCGAGTTTTTGGGAAGTTCGTTTTGCAGGGGCGTTTATTTAGTACACGAATCAGAATGTTTACTTCTCCATTTGTTGAAAGCAACTAAATCGTTCCCTAGAACATGAGTGGATTCTTCTTGGCACTCTGCCAGGCAGATCGCTTTGGTTGACGGTAGAACTCTATCGTCTTTATTTTCCTTAGTCAATAAACACCAATCTCTTTGACTGTGTTTCTCAACACGGTACCACGGACCAATACAAATTAAAAACTTTCAAAGCCAATGCAATTTTTATCAGCTGTAAATTACCCATCTACGCCAGAAGTAATATTGCATTTTCTTCACTTTTTTGTCTACTTTCCTGTAAAAGTAAAAAAAGAATAATAATAATAAAGCATGTAAGAAAGCTAAATGTATTGTGAAAATCGTTAGAAATCAAGAAAAGTCCAAAAATAAGTTAAGTAATTAAAGAATGAAAAATAAAAAAAAATTGAAAGTTTTTGATGCGGGGAAAAAGTGTGTCGGTCGGTCTGTCTGTCCCTGTAACTTTTGAATGAAAAATATAATAACTTTTCCCCCCAATAACTTTTGAACGGATTGTCCGATTCGAAAAATTCTTTTTGCGGCGAAGACATCTCATTTCCATATTTTACTTTTTTATTTGAACATTTTTTTGTTCAATTTTGAACGTTCAAAAAATTTTAACATTAGCGCGTATGGGCGAAAATGCAGCAAATTATGTAAACTCTGGGCACAACATCCAAATTCCTATGAGCAAACTTACTGGAAGAAGCTTTCGGCATAAAATATTGATTTGAAAAATTTTTGTTCATTTTTGAACAGTTCAAAAAAAATTAACAGCGCCTACGGGGAAATTTCGATCCTATATAAATCCTGATCTAACGGACCGATTTACTTGGAACAAACTTTATCGGAAAGCTCTTATAACGTCGAAGAAATACAGATAGAAAGTTCATCCAGAACTAATGAGCCAAGTTTCCTATGAAATTATTCGATCGGGATTTTAAAGAATATTTTTGAATGAAAGAATGATTAAATGAATAAGTGAAAGAATGAATGAACAAATGAGTAAATACATGAGCGAATGAACGAAAAAATAAGTAAATGAGTGAATAAATAGATGAATGAGTGAATGATTGACTGAATAAATGAATGAATGAATGAGTGAGGGAATAAATATGTATTAATCGTTTGAAAAAGGTATAATTAAAGCTAAACGAGAAAGAGAGAGAGAGAGAAATAGCTAGATTATAAATTTGAAGTTGGTGTATACGGGAAAGTAGGCTCGTATAGTTCTAGACGGAACTTCTTGTTCTTCTTTATTTCTATTGTTACAAAATACAAGCAGCAGAATAATCTTTTAAATGTATGCAAAAGGGGGAAACACGATTTATTATTCAAATATACAGTATCATGTTTTATTCAAACAATGGCGTTGTTTGAAATTGAAACAATGAATATGTAATACATTTTGTAAAAACAAAATGCAGTCATATTAAAACAATTTCAAGCTACTGTGCAAATCGACAAACAGAATAACCACTGGAACAAACAAGGTGAGCGAATGTTGAATATTTAGAAATTCAACAATTTACATTTAAACAATTGAAATGATGTTTAAAAAGCAAAATAAATATTTTCGAAAAGCAAGCTGTTATTATATTGCATAAATGTTTATCGAAGAAGCCAGGCCCGTCATTTAGAAGGTCAGGGGGGTCACCTTCCCTCCCCCTGACTTGGGAAATATAATGTATTTATACGTATGTGCATGTAATTTGTTGCTTTTTTTAATGAAATATACATTGAGTTTATATCATTGGAAAATTTTGAAACAGCGGACTTGGAAGAAGCTGTAAAATAGTTAGAAACTACATCATTTCTAATTATATATGTATAAAAAAAAGTAAGTGGATGTATTTGAGCTTTCAAAAATTATGGAGGTGTTTCCACGCTTTCCACAAACATCCCGTTCTATCCTTGTGTTTTGGCAAATCAGCATTTCTGATGAAGGTATTTGAAACTTCTGCTGGCTCGCTTCTCACGTCTCAATGAACACATCCAGTAATTAGTGGCGCGTGAGGTGTAGGTACAGCAACCTGAATTGAAGGTCGATGGTGTTTTTCAGTTTCACGCAACGTGTTTTGAGCGCGAAGAATAAGCCACCGTGTTATTATTTATGGCAGGCATCAGAGCCATTCACTGCTGTAGGTCAACAACAACCAAAATGTTATTATTTTTAATAAAATAAGTTTTGAGAAAAAATAGAACCGACTTCAAAGCAGAGCAACTATAAATTGCGCTAAAAAGTAAAAAATAAATTCATTCTTTACACAACATCGATGTGACTTTTAACATAGTTTTAGAATGCACATTTGTGCTCTTAACGTGTTTAATTGTTTTTCATCATCACACTATGTGTTACTTCATATTGCAACAGTTGCTAATTCTGGGCCATTTGTGTTTGTAATTGATTAATCATTACAAAAGATTTTGTCTATCCTAATTTTGCACCGACTTCTAAAACTATGTTAAAAGTCACATCGATGTTGTGTAAAGAATGAATTTATTTTTTACTTTTTAGCGCAATTTATAGTTGCTCTGCTTTGAAGTCGGTTCTATTTTTTTCTCAAATATGATTTTATTCTTTTTAGTGTAAATATTTTTATATAATAACTCTATTATTAAAAAATCCATATCAAAGGGCAAACCTCCTTTGAATGAATGGCACTAAAAACTAATCATTTGTATGATAAGCAAGCTGCTTGAAGTCGCTTTTAGCAAACTAACTGACTGGATAAAAATAATTTAACTTTGTGCAAGTAAACAATAATAAAAATATAATTACACGTTAATTTAAAGCACAAATGAGCAATAAAATGCAGACATATGTTTCGGAGCAATCCCGAAACATATGTCTGCATTTTATTGCTCATTATATTTCATTATATTTTTATTATTGTAACTGACTGGAATTAATTTTTGCCTCAGAGAGTCCTTCAGTCAAACTGTTGCTATAATTACTTTTAATATTACATCTTAGTGGCAACGAACTCTTTTTTTTAACAATGAATTTTATATTTATTAATAGTTTTCCCAACAAAGAAAAATCAAACCAAGCCTTTCAAATTAAAATTAAAAATGCTAATTTTTCACCCGTTACGTGTTTTCTAAAAAGCGAATGTAGTCAAATTGATTTGCGATATTTGAGCTAGACGATTAACTCTATCAATTAAAGAAAAAATCATCAAAATCGGTTCATTTAGTCCAGTGGTCGGCAACTCGTCGATCGCGAGCCCATTTTCGGTCGATCGCGACAGCATTTTGGACAGTTTATAGTTTAAAAAAATAAATAAAATAACTTTTGAATTGGATGGTGAATTTATTTTCCCTTCAGAAAATGTTTATTAGTTTGTCAGACCATTAACCGGACCTAAAAACCTTCCAATAATATGGAATGCGAGAGTTAATTCAAGAATGTAACTGCATTTCACATGTGTGTTTTCCTTAAAAAAAAAAAACCTTAGTTTTTTTAAAAATTAAATTCAAAAGAAATAATATATTAGTATAATTTTGATGCGAGTTAGCCGTGTTAACAAATCTTTATTTTAGAAATTTTAAAGTAGGTATTTCATAAGCATAAAAACTTGTTCTGACACGAATTAACTTGCAATTTGAAGACAGGCGCATTCCCGCCATGCTCTATTAATAATGTATATTACCCCCTTCCCCCCGGTCCTCCGAGTCGATCTTGGTGTTCGCCAAACTTGGAAAGTGGATCGTCAGTCAATTTAGGTTGCCGACCGCTGATTTAGTCAAAAGTCATGGATGGAAAAACCGAAAAATGACTATCTTTCTGCCCATAACTTTTTTCTAATTATCGAATATGGTCAAACAAAGGTACGGGACCTATGGGAAACCAGCCTCGATCGCTTAAAAAAAGAAAAAGCATGAAAATCAGTTCATCCGGTGAGAAGTTATAGGTGGACAAACAAACAAAAAAACAAAACAAAAAAAAACGACATACATAGGGGCCGTTCATAAATGACGTCACGCTTTTTTCCCATATAATTGACCCCCCTCCCCCCTTTGCCACAATATGTCACACTTCAGCGGACCCCCTCCTCCCCCTTTGTCACGCGTCACGCTAAGTTGCATAATGCATGATGTCACACTTCCTGTGACCCCCTCCCCTCCCCTTGTCACACTTTGTCACAATCTCACGAACCCCCCTCCCCCCCTCGAGGCGTGACATCATTTATGAATGATCCCATACAGTACGAATGTATAACCTCCTTCCTTTGTGAAGTCGGTTCAAAAAAGCTACGAGTCAGTGATATTTTCAGTTTAAAGCTTTCTGTGTTTTAATTTTTTATTCTTAAATTACTGTGTTATTGTGTTATTATTTATGGCAGGCATCAGAGCCATTCACTGCTGTGGGACAACATCCACCAAAATGTTATTAATTAAGAAAAAGCTTCCGGTCAGTGATATTTTCAGTTTGAAGCTTTCTTTATTTAATTATTAATTATATAAATTTTATTGAGAAAACAATTACGATAAGTAGTAAAAATATGAAAACTAATGTAATTGAACAAAATGTTTTAAGTTTTCAATTTTCCTAAGTGTAATCTAGTATATAAACCATCCAACGCAAATAGGAAATTTTAGTCATTGAGGAAAAAACTTGCATGAATCAAAGTGGATGAAAACCCACATTAAACTCAGGGGAGCCCACTCCCTTAAGAGCGATGCGCACCTCCCTAAAATGCTGCTAAGCCCCCAAAACTCGAGCCCCAAAATTTGACGAATACTCCCTGAAATCCCAGCCCCCCCCCCCCCTAAAAATTTCAATGGCGTAGTTTTCGCCATGGTGGGCACAGTTGTTAACGTGTCCAAAGAATTAGGTTTAACAGTTTTTACTTTAAACTCGCTAAATTATAAGCGTTGGCTCATCAAAAAAACTATCATCAAATAAGGTGCAGTGCGCCAAAAAAGCTTTTACGTGTGCAGTTACAAATTTCCTGAAGTAGAAAAGTTTTTATAATGGTTTAATCAATGTTTCAGTTCAAATCGATGATCCTTTGCTTATGGAGAAAGTAAAAGAAATTTCGAAGATTTTGAATCGAATGTGGTGCCTTATTTTCTCCAGGATATCTTAGTTTAACAAGGACACGACATAACATGCAAAACCTCAAGTGAAGGATCTGCGAATGTTTTCATTTCTGCATGCTGAAATTGCTCGTATTTTTGTGAGTTTCGTTAATACATCTACATTTCGTTTTTACATTTGTAAGTTTTTTCTCATAGTCACGAAACGAAAATAATCCTTGAAATTTAGCTATTATAATCTAAAATCTCTTTACAACAACAATTCGAACCTTTTCTTCGATGGTAATTTCAATGAAATAAAAATTATTGCTTACACGATAAACCGAACCTGCTTTAATGTAATCCATCCGTCTGGAACAGGTTTCGAGGCCTACAATTAAATTTGCTCAAATCAGAATTGCTGTTTGTTGAAATAATGACGACTCATTAACATATTCTACTTATTGGATTTAATTTTCTTTTATTAAAGATTACCTTCAAATCATTTCCTCTCTAATGTTCCCGAATAATTTCCGCTAATGAATACATTTAAAATATCATCTGCTATTCAGCTTGTGTCATGTAATAACACGGTGGCATCAGATGCATCATTCTTCCCCTAATTGCAGTCAAGTAATTTTGTAAAGTGAGTTCTTCGTATTTCATTGGTAGTTTTCAATGCAGATTACTTTATCAATAATGCATTATCCCGGAATGAAAATTTTATTGTTTATGTTTTCGTCATTCCACAAATTTCTATATAGTATATAAAATACAGTAGCGGGGTGCGGTCCACCCCGGGTGGTCCACTCCTCAACACACTTTCGCAGGGTGTTGAGGGGTGGACCCAAAATGAGATAAAGAGTTTTTGAAAAATACAATAAAACCTGTAAAGTTTAATATTTTATTTTAGTAGGTAATCGCAATGCAATATTAGTAAATTAAAACGATTTCTGATTAATTATGCCATAAAAATTAATAAATTAAGACTGAGAGTGCTTTCTTTTTCAAAACGAAAATGTTACCTTTTCGAAATAAACGATTCATTTATAAATACAGTCTCACAAGCTTTACATGTATTTTTTGAGCTTTCATTTTCTTTCAAGAATAAATCTCCAATATTTTCTTGAATATAATTTAAAATTATTTTTATTTATTCATGTTTTGAAGTCAATATTAAATGCCTTCCAACTGCTTCATCAAACTCGATATTTTATTTATTTATTTATTTCGTATTCCTTATCATTTAATATAGGTTTTGACATTAAAATTAATTTTTAAAGATATGTTGCTGCTGTGTAATGATAATTCTCAAAAGGTTCTGCAAAAATGAAAGGTTGAGAATTGAGTGCTTTTCTGTCTCAGTATTTATTCCACTTATGAAAACAGTTAACCCAAAATAGTACGCAGATCGTGCCAGCATTTTAAATGCATTTAAACCAATCAACTACTAAAAAAAAGAAAAGAAAAGAAGGAAAAGAAAATTTATTTCGCTTCAAAACGATGAATATTCCTTTTCATTCGTCTGTGTTCATAAAAGTAATTTAAAAATAAATGTATAGAAATTATTATGATTATTATTATTGAATGATTCCATACCCGCACCTAATGAGGGTTGCATGACCAACTCGGATTTTTTTCAAATTTGCTACACAGATTGATGATATAAAGGCATGAAACAGTCCAGATTTTTAGCTACCTGCTCCGCTTATTTATAAATATACAGATCCTCGAAGTTTGTCTGTCACCTCAAAATAGCGAGAAATTGATGTTTTTTAAATTTTTTCTCTTGAAAACTGTACTTATGCAATATGAAAGTGTTAGATATCTATGAAAACTAGATGTTTCAAGCATTCAGAAAAAAATATTAGTACAATGTTCATAATGAAAATTGTTAAGGTACAATAAAGGAAAATAAAACCAAAGGTTTACTCACTTTCTGGTAGAGTACATGTGTTCACCATGAATTGCTACACAATAAATTACTTGGGTTTCTCATTTCTTCTTGGAAATATTTCAGCTTAAAGATAAGCCATATGGCAAAAGCATGTAATTTCGGCCAACTTGTCAGCAATTTTTCTCATAAAGGGCAAGAACTAATAAATTATTATTATTTTTTAAATAAGCTACTGATGTGTCAGCTATTCACAGAAAAAGAGTTTACTTTTGGTTATTACTTGAATAAAGAGATATTTTGCTGATAGTATATGCATGTTTTTCTCTAATACCATATGCCTATGTTTCCCCTCTCCGATTTAACATTAATTTAAAAAAAAATATGAATATTACTTACATATTATGTATTAAATTTTATTTACCCTCTGAAAATTATTTAGTTACTTTTAGAAATAGTGTTATTTGTTATTTGAGAATTGAATAATGGAGCAGCATTTTGTTTTTACTGCGTTTTGGCATTAAAACAAAATTAATATTTAGTGTATTTCTGTGATGTCTTAAAAGTAAGATGTAGGAAATAAATTTATCTTACAAACCTTTTTATTCTTAAAATTTAAGTTAGTATTTAGAGAATTTAGTGAAATTTACTAAATACTAATTTAAGAATATTTAGTGAAAGATTTTGTTAATTTTGTGCCAGATCGCGCAGCAAATGTTAATTAAAAGGAATGGTAAGTCATAACAAATGATAGATGTCATGTGCAATCAAAAGTTTTGCGGTTGTAGAAATTAGTCAAGCTTCACGAAAATTTTTTTGATTCCGTTAACCCCTTAAGGCATCTGCCCGTGTCTGACACGGGCGAAAGTTCCGGAAAGTTTGCCGATTCCCGTGCTCCGTGCGTTATTTTATTTCTAATGCCCGTCGGAGATCCGTTCACACTTGGTTTGTATAATATTTTTTCGGCTCCCTAGACACCACCCACAACCTGAAATTGCAAAGAATAACTTACATTATGCTAATTTTTCAGAAAAAACTCGTGCTTAAGGGCACCGTGGTATTTATACGTGTGCGCAACTATTTTGTGGCTGTTTTAATGCGATATACATTGCGTTTACACCCATTGTCACCCTCCGCACCCCGCCATCCAGGAAAAAATGTGGAATGCAGGCGTTCACAAGTGCAGTCTCAGAAATAAGAACTCTCACTTTTGACGATTCTACAACCCTCAAGAAAATTTCGTCATTTTCAACGGTTCTTTCCTCGCGCGATCACCGTGACTCAAAAAAAGTACTACACAAATTTCGCCAATTTGACGAAAGGTTTACTCGGAGAATTTTCCACGAAGCCCTTCCGTCAAATACGACGGAAGTTTCGTGAGATTTGAGCATGCGTTTCTGAGAGTGTGTGCATTTTAAATTCTTTGGAAACTCAATTTTCTGAAAATTTTGAGAATTATGGAAATCATGATCGCTTCCAGTAAAACATTCTAAAAATATAAGTTTTACATAGATTTATATCTGATTGAAAATGTGTTGTCTTATTTTTTTTTCCTCCAATGCGGGGGAAAAAAAATCTTGATGTACATCATACACCTTAACGAATGTCCTTCGTTACCTCACTTAGAACACACACTATTTCACAACGCTTGTGTGGGCATTGCTGGAATTACCACTGTTGAGTCCATAAAAGAACAAAGATGGCAAGGGGTAGTTCCGGGGAGCAATTTGTTTTAGAGGTGACTCTAGCGGATGCTGTGTTTCGAAATGACCGGTTCTTTGAACTTCAGCTCAGCTTGCCCACTTCTTCAAGGGCATCTAAACTTGCGCGTGAGTAATGGGACGATTTTATGGCTGTGAGAGATCGAACACTTACCCCCACCCCCACACACTTACTTTTGGTTTTAGAACAGGCGATAAAAAGTTTCATGAAATATTTTTACTGTGGAATTTTTGTTCGCTTACAAAAACATAGTTCAAAGTACAGCATTACTACATGCTAATAATACGTTTGAACTGTGATTTTATAGCTGTTTCAAAATCAAGAATTTGAGAGATCGAACACTTACCCCCCACTTGCTTTTGATTTTAGAACATGCGATAAAAGAAAGAAAATTTCTTGCTGTGGAATTTTTGCTCGCTTACAAATAGTATGCGAACTTGTTCGAAAAGTTATATTAACTTCAAATTCAACGTGAATGATCTTCGAAATCTTTAAAAATGACTCATACATAAAGATATTGATCGTTAGTTAGAATCAGTAAGTTAAATATGTCGTGACGTTATTTTGGAGTGTTGTTACGTTAAATGTTGAATGACGGTGCGCCGCAATGACAATAAAAAGTTTCTTTTCTTTTATTTTTTTAATGGGGAAGGGGAGGGGTGCGAGGAGCATTGACTTCAAAACAGGAATGAGTTGAAAAAAGTCAAACTGGCCCATTAATATATAATTGTAATAGGCAATGAAAACCAGCAAAAAAAAAAAAAATCATTTCAACAACATCAAAATTTTATAAATTCTTTTAGAATACATCGATACCAAAATATGCATAATTGGTCTACATTTTGTACAATAAATGCTTTTAATCAGTAAAAGACTTCATGGCCACCCTGTTTAACGTACCTGCCGATCAAGGTAAGAATTCAGAAGACTTTTCTCAAAATTTAAGAATTCAGAAAAAAAGCGGAAAATGGTAAATGTTATTCTATGACCAGAAAAAGAATTTAAAAAAAAAAAAAAAAAATCAGAATTTAATATATATATAAAGGGTCCAGTGGCGTACGCAGAATTTTTTCAAGGGGGGGGGGGGTTTATAATTTTCTGAAACTACTAAAAGAAATTCGAGTATATAATAAAGCACTAATATTTAGGGCTCAAGGGGGGGGGTTAAATCCCTAAACCACCCCCCTTGCGTACGCCACTGCGGGTCATTCAATAAGGACGGGTAGATGTTGAAATAGAATAAAACAAGCTGTGTGTGAGGTATTAACGGAATCCCTTTTTTATTTGAACAGCACATGTATGCCATTTATGTATGGAATATGGCATCATTCCATACACAGCCGCTGACTAGGCTTCGTAGCGTTTGGAAGAGGACCCCAATTTTTTCCGAAAAATCATCTTTAGTGATGAGGTGCACTCTTGAATGAATGACTATGTTATCTAGCCAAGCTGCCGTATATGGGACGACACCAACCCACAAGATGTTCACCAGGCAGCAATTTATTTTTTAAACTAAAATTAACAAGTCCCCTCTCTTATTCCTATTAACAGAAATTTCTCTGCTTGTTTTCGAACTACTTTAGATTCGATTTTAGGGAAATTACGATGGGAGTGTTTGAACTGGAGAGAAGCATTTGCCCACCATTGTTTTATTAGGTATATTTCGTGAAATACTAATGTTAATAGATTAACAATAGGTCGGATAACTTTGTATTTCTCTTCGGACGGATGCTGACTTAGTTTTAGTTTTTAAATAGGGCATTAGTATTTCTTACGTGCAGAAACCAATTTTAATAATTTCGTTTAGCTATACTACCGACCTCTAAAAATCAGAAATGTACTAGTTTGACCACAAAAAATAAAAACTGAATATTTTGCACTGACGGGATTCCACATAAACCATACTTTTTAATTGTTGGATTACTTCACGCTTTTACATTAAAGGAAGTTTAAAAAAAAAAAAAACAATCAGTAATATTGTGTTGTACTTAAGGTTGTTTTTGTGTTACAGTCCCTGCAAAATCGTTTTAGTACATTATTATTATACTAGATGGCGCCACTAATAATTACTGAAGTCTTATTTCCACTTATTTCAGTGTATATTAAAAAAATGAAAGTTGAGGGATTTTTGGATTTTTTTTTAAAACCTCTTCAGTCCCAGTGATGCCATTTGGAATCATCATTTTCATTGCGTTTTTGTGTGTGTGTGTTCGACAACTAAACCTCCCTCTGAATTTAAATTGACCTTATTAAATTCTTCGCATTTTTATCTTTTCAACTGTATTTTTCCAATCTTAATAGCAGGCAGCCTTATTTATCTATTGAAAAAAAGGTTTTTTTTTTTTTCTGGAACTTCACTTCATTCAGCAAAATAAACTAAATTAAAAATCAATTTTAATGTATTTTAAATGGAATTGCAAGTACAATTTCACTCTTATTACTTTTAAGCAGGCCCGTTATTTTACATTTTTTCGGGGGGCATGGGGAGGGGGGGAATGGGTATAAAATAATGTAGTTTGCATTCAAAAAATAAATAAACAAAATACAGATACATGCGCATAAACAGATTATATACTTCAACCTGGAAGGGGGGACATATTTTTGAAAGCAGAAGAAGAAGTGAAATAAAAAAAATTAGAAGAAGAAGAAAAGGTAAATATATCTTGAATTAACAAAATCAGTAACTTTTTAAATGGTTAAGGCATAAGTCTTCCTACTAGTATTTTACGTCAAGAGTTTGTTCATGATTTAAAATTCGAATTGAAATTGAATGAACAATAACTTTTAATATCTTTTAAAACGCGTTTCATATTACATAATACAAAATTATGTAAAAAAAAAAAAAAAAAAAGAAAACAACAGAATGTTAGAAACATTAGTGTATTTTAAGGTAGAATTTAATTTACTCCCTCTCACGATATCACTTTCTTCATTACAATGACTGAGCACAGACATAAAATTTTGCTTCCCCCTTAAAAACATGATTCGTAAGGGATTGCTGATGAATTAAAATTTGAATGCAAACTAAAAGAAGAATTACTCTTAAAATATTTTAAAACGTGTTCTTCCTTTTTAAAAATAACTAGATTGTAAGCATTTTTTTTTTGTTTGAAATATTTTCATAATATATCTATTTATTAACTGTGTGTGGGTGGGGGGGGGGGGGGGAGGGGAATGGTGGAGCATTCGTGGACGTTTCCGAATTTGTGATTATAATTGAGGTGTCGAAAGATGTTTTCAAAGCAAAAATGTTTTTTAATTGCAATGAAAGATTTTTTTTTCCTTTTTAATGTTAAAAAAATATTTTTAGACCAGGAAATATATTTCTTTATTTATTTATTTGAATTTAGGACAGAATTTTAAAACTTGCCGAAAGAGTCTTTTGAAATTTAGAACATATTTTAGTAATCGGAGGATGCTTTTGGAATTTTAGATTGCATTCAGACTTCCGAAGATATTTTTGGTCTGATACGAGTAATGTATGACTGGTTCGTACAAACAAAAAACAAAGTTTCAAAAATAAGGTTAGAAGTTAATTCATCAAATAATGACGATCAGTGAGGGCAGTTTTATGAGAGTTACTTTTGTACACTACCATTTCTTCTTGTGGAATTAACACAGCAAGATTAATTGTAATGCTATATTTAAATTTAAATAAAAAATTACTAGAATAATCCCTGCCAACATTTTTTTTCTTCTTTTCCTTATCTCGACATAGTTTTTTTTCTTTAGATTTAGTGCAAACGCAGAAGAGTTATTATGTTACGGAATGTGTTATGCATAGTTTTGTATACGTTTAAACTTATAAAATTGTCTATTCAAGGTGTTTTTAATTCTCCTAAGAAGTAATTTTCAAAAAAAAAAAAAGTTTCTACTTCAGATTGAAAAATGGTCATGATGGTCAGAAAATTAAATACCACCGACACAAATACCATAACAAAATTTATTACTCGATAAACATTAAATATTGACACACTGTCTAGAGTAAGCAATGTTCTATTCATTCGATGAGAAAACAATAAATAGCATTTTAAATTTTATCACAGTTTTGGCAAAAAGAAAACAAAAGCTTGAATATTCTATGTTTAGCAAATAGACAGACAATTAAAAGTTGAGTAAATTCACTTAAGAACTGGAAAAATAGAGCTTTAGAAAATGTACTTAAGTTTTTATTGAACCTAAACTGAGAAATGTTTGCTTCTAGAACATTATTTGAATCATATATTTCAAAGCGTCGTTTCTCAATATGTAGGTAGTGTTTAGTTATAAGGGAGTTCCAATACGGCCAACAAACTAAGTTCTTTTGATTAACGTATCTTAAAATGCAATGATTTAACAATCTACAAAGAAAGTATTGTAGCAAGGGGGTCACAAGTTTGTTTGTTTTTTTACATCTTTTTGGCTTTTAAGGCCAAAAATATGTAAAAAAATAGCGTGTAAAAAAATTCTCGCATCTCCGAACTGGTTAAAAAAGGATGCTTTTAAAAAAAAAAACATTTTTCTTTTAAGTAAAATATTGAAAAAATAATAATAATAATAATTAAATAAAATAAAAATAATTAAATAAAAAATAATTCCTTAAATACTTCCTTGTAGGGGGGAAACTGCGTTCCGTTCATGGCAATTGCACTAGGATTTTAATTTAGCCAAGAGTATCCAAGCCAAATTGATACTCTAGGGAACTTGAACATGCAGCATATTCACGCTACATGGACGCTGTCGATTTTCTGCATTTTGAAACCATGTTTGAACGCACAGACTTACGCATAAAATACCAGTGCCAAACCACTACGCCTATATGGACAAAATGATGGGTAATGAAAACAAAATGAACAATGGAGGCAATTCAAGCAAAGTCATTGGTCACGTGGCAGCGATTAAAGCAATGTAAACAAAGGGAGCCGTAGCATCGCTTTACTTCGAGTTCCACAAATCTAATAATAATAAAAACTAGGTCTAAATAAAGTTCTTCTACATTACATAAAATTAACACTAAATAAAGCACTATAACGTAATAATTAATAAATTTCTTTTATAATGATTAAATTAAATGTAAATGCTGGGTTATAATCAGAAAAAAGCTGTGAAAATAGTCTAATTAATTTTAAGATAACTAATTTTGCCTAGTGAACTCCATGCAGAACTCAAATGAAAATCCAAAGAGCGGATATATCGCTCATGAGTCCCCCATGAGTGTTTCTGCTCCTGCTGAAATTAAGTATATTTTATGTATTTTTGGATATTTTCTGTTTAATTACTTGTATATTTGTTGCAATTTATTATGTAATTAGTATGTTTTAATTTTGTGAGACTGAAACTCATTCTATTTGCTTTTTTGGGTGTAATTCAATTTTTTTTAGTTAAGCCTAACCATGTGGTGATTGTGTACATTTTGTAAGTCTTGGGGAACAGCCTGGTTTTGTTGTTTACTGTAGTTATTTGTGTTTAAATTCAAGTTATTTGCATTTTTCTATGTAATTTGTGTTTTTAATCAGAGTAGTAGCTTAAATTTGCTGATTTGTGTATTATTTTGCTTTTTTGATTGCTTGCATTATATTTATTTAGCTATGGGAGTTATATGTTTAATGAAGGAAATTAAAAATGGTAATGGGAGTTGGTGGATTTGCTGTGATATATGTGAGATGTTTAATAAATTGGAGGGAAACGCTAATACAGCTCCAGTGCAGGAATATATTTGCACAAAATGTGCTGAATTATTAGAGTTACGTGTCAAGGTGGTAGCATTGGAAGCCCAATTAGTTAGAAATAACTTGGGTGAAAATTCTATAAAAGAGGGGGGAACTTCTTGTGACGGGCTTGTTGGGGAGAGTGAGGTTGCAGGAGAAGGATCTAGTATGGGGAAAGGTAGAACTGTAGACCTAAAAACAGAGGGTGTCATTTTAGGGCATTCTATGGTACGCGGGATAGGTAATGTGGTCGGGAGAACAAGGCGCAAGGTGGCTAGGTGCTGTTTACCAGGGGCTCGGGTGAAGGATGTTAATAAGGTTCTGGAGAAAAAGGGAATGTTTAAGGAGGGAGATTCAGTTACTCTGTGGGTGGGGACTAACGACGTCGGTAACAGCACAAACGAGGAGTTTGTTAAAGATTGGGAGAACCTGTTGGATAAAGCAACTAACTTTTCGACAGATGTCCAGGTAGTTGGTTTGCTTCCCAGGTATGGGGTGCATAGGGGTTGGTTAAATCAGCGGGCTAGGAGCATGAACCTGATTCTTAACAAACTTTGCATAAAGCATTCAATCAGGTTCATTGATGTTTGGAGTTCTTGTCAGCGTGATTGGGTTGCGAGGGATGGTCTGCATCTTAGTTCTAGGGGTGTAGTTAAGGTTAGCGATATGATTTTAGAAGCTTCAGAATCAAAAAACTAATTTTGGATGGGGGGATTGGAGAATGTCATGGTGTTGACTTCTGTTCTGGAGGTTTTAAAAATGGAGGGTAAAATATTAAGCAATAGTAGCATGAAGAGTAGTGATTTGAGGAATCAAAAAATGTTTAAGACAAGCAAAATGGGCGTGCTCAGGTTTTTATATACTAATGCTCGCAGTATCAGGAATAAGATGGACGAGTTAAAAAGTGTTATCGCAGGTGAGGAGTTGGATATTCCTGGAATTACGGAAACTTGGGTTACTGATGATGATAAGGATTTAGTGAGCATTGCTGGATATAATTTGTTTAGGCAAAACAGGCTGGGTAAGAAAGGTGGAGGGGTTTTATTCTATATTAAGGACACTTTTATTTGCAATGAATTGGTCATTAATAATAAGCCTAAGGATATTGAAATGGTCTGGGTGGAGTTGCTGAGCAATAAGGGTAAGAAGTTACATTTGGGGAATATTTACAGGCCGCCTAATGTTAGTCAGGATCAAGACGAAGAGATGTATAGTGTTAGTAGGGAAATGTCTGGTAAGGGCTCGGTCATCATGATGGGGGATTTCAATTTCCCGGGCATAGACTGGAATAGTTTTTACACTAGCAATGGTAGGGAAGAAGATTTTCTGAAAGTGATTGGTGACTGTTTTTTGGATCAAGTTGTTACCCAGGGGACTAGGCATGGTACTGTTTTGGATCTAGTTTTTTGTGACGTCGGAAGTTCTGTTCAGGGGTTGAGTATAGGGGAACATATTGGAGATAGTGATCACAATAGTATTAGGTTTTGGACCAGCTTCGATGCTCACAAAGGTGAAAATTTCAGATTTGTACCTAACTTCAGGAATGTTGATTATGTTGCACTTAGGCAGGGTTTGAAAGAGGTTTTTTCTTCTGGATTGGAGAATAGTGAAGCTGATCTTCAGTGGGAAGAGTTTAATGGGAAATTGGAGAAAACAGTGATGCATTATGTTCCTTTTAGAAAGGAAGGGGATTCCACGAAAATTTGGCCCATGTGGTTCTCTAGGGAGGTAAAAGGAGCTCTCAATTATAAGCAGGCCACTTTTCGGCGACTTAAAGAAACTGGGTGCCATGCTGACAGGATTTTGTATTGTGAAGCTAGACGTACTTTCAAGTATTTGGTACGGAGTAAGAAAAGGGAATTGGAGTAAAAGCTTGCAGATAACATCGAAAGGAATCCTAAGAAATTTTTTGCTTATGCTAATTCAGGGAAAGTTCGTAATACTCAGGTAGGCCCACTAGTGGATGAGAACGGGAACTTGATTCAAAATGAGGGGGATATTGCTGATATTCTAAATATTTTTTTTTTTCCAGTATATTTAACAGAAACTGTATCTCAACAGTTGACATAAGCAAGACGCAAGCTAATACACAGCTTGAGGACTTTGTATTTTCTAGGGATGATGTGTTGTTTCATTTGAAAAAGATTAAAGCAAATAAGGCTCCAGAACCTGATATTGTTTATCCAAAAATTTTAGTAGAATGTGCAGAGGAATTAGTGGATGTTGTCTTGACTATTTTCATATCTTCATATAACTCGGGGACTGTGCCAGCGGATTGGAAGCTGGCAAACATAACGCCGCTCTTCAAGAAAGGTTCTAAAACTAAGGCAGGAAATTACAGGCCTCTGAGTCTTACTTCAGTTCTTTGTAAAATTTTTGAAACTCTGATAAAAATCAAAATAGTGAATTTCCTGGAGGCAAATGGAGTGTTGACTGATTTTCAGTATGGTTTTAGGAAGGGTAGGTCCTGTACAACTAATTTGTTGCATTTCTATGACAAGGTTACCATGGTATTAGATAATAAAAAGTGCGTAGATGTTGTTTACATTGACTTTCAGAAAGCGTTTGATAAAGTTTCGCATGAAGCTTTCTTAGCAAACTTGCTTATATTGGTATTGGTGGAAAAACTTTAATTTGGGTTAAAAATTGGCTGACTGGGAGGAAACAGAGAGTAGTAGTGAAGGGCAATTATTCTCAGTGGATTGATGTTTTGAGTGGGGTTCCACAAGGTTCAGTTTTAGGGCCAATATTATTTATTATTTTTATTAATGATATTACTCAGAGTATTTCTGGGCACATCAATATTTTTGCTGATGATGTCAAAATCATGGGAATTGTGGACACGGAGGAACAAGTCAATCAGTTTCAAGAGGATTTAAATCAAATTTCTAGGTGGGCAATTAAGTGGGGTATGTCTTTTAATATTGGGAAATGTCAAGTGCTTCATTTTGGTCATGGGAATAAACATGCAACCTATTATTTACAAGGTTCCGTCATTAGGGAAGCAGAAGCAGTTGTTGATCTAGGAGTATTGATTAGTCCCGACTTCAAGTCCAGCCAGCAGTGTAGCATAGTAAGTAACAAAGCTAACAGGATGCTTGGGTTTATCAATAAGGCTATTTCGAACAGGTCTAAGGAAGTTGTATTGCCACAATACAGAAGTTTGGTAAGACCTCATTTGGAATATGCTGTTCAGTTTTGGTCTCCGTACCAAAAAAAGGGTATTACCTTATTAGAAAGGGTTCAAAGGAGGGCTACTAGATTGGTAAGTGGTCTTTTAGACTTAGAGTATGAGGTTAGGCATAAAGGCTCAATATGTATAGTCTTGAGCAAAGGAGAGTTAGAGGGGACATGATTCAGTTGTTTAAATTCATTAAAATGGGAAATGTTGATGGACTGCAGCTATGTGCTGAAAGTAGAACCAGAGGTCATTGTTTTAAGCTTTTCAAATCTCAGGTTAATCTTGAAATTAGGAAAAATTACTACTTCAATAGGGTTATAGGCAATTGGAATAGTTTACCAGAAGCGACTGTTAATTGCAGCGGGGTAAAAACTTTTAAGAAAGCTCTTGATCTTCATTGGGGACTGCTAAATTGACTAGGACCAGCCTAGCTGTGCCCTGAGGCTGTTGCTGGTCGTCACTTTTGTATTTGTATTTGTATTGCCTCCATTGGAATTTATGGCGAGTGTTTAAAACGAATGAGAATGTCATGAGAAAAGTCTCAGTGCCTTTGTTCAGTTAAAATTGTTTTGATACTTAACTCTCATATTCGATCGAGAGTTTCTTTTCGGACAAGCAGAAAGGATATTTTGAATATCTATCTATACAAATTAAGAATAACTTGTTAAAAGTTTCCAAAAATCCAGTCATCCAAAATTTCTGTTTGGAAGCATAATCAGAAGCATATTTAAACCAATGTAAAAATAGTAAAAAATATTTTAAGGAGTTTTAATTTTTAACCAGATAATTACATAACTGGTTTATGCCGTGAAACAATCAATCAAGCGTGTTTTAAATTGACTTAAATTAAAGACTTTTAAGTTCTTAATTAAGAACTTTTAAATGAATTTATTTTAAGAGTTCTATGAAAAGTAAATTCAATACGTTGATGAAATATATATGCAACAGAGGAAATATTACTCAAAATGCATCCTTTCAAGGATCTTTATTTTCTTTTAGTTAAAATTATTTTCCCTTGACATTTGAATTGAACGGGTTCATGTATTTACTTATTTATTTTTTTATTTTAATTTAAGACAGAGCTCTTAGAAGAAAAAAATAAGACTTTTGCTGATTGTTTCACGGTTAAACAAATATATCTACATATTAAAGGTATATTATTTATATATTTATCATGCTGATTTACGATGTAATTTAAATCGAAGTTATAGATCAATATACGAATTGGTTTTTTCCAACGACGTTATGAAATCTTCATTGAATAATAATCTTATAATTCGTTTACTACCGAAATAACCTTAGTATTGTTAAAAGCTACGTTTAAAAAAAGTGTAGATTTATTTTAGGTTTGGAATTTCCAGTTCTGAAGCTTTATTCACGCAACTGAAACAAAATTTTCTTCACAATCAACTGTATTCCCATCCGTAAAGGTGGGATTCCTCAGAATAAATTCGATGTTGGAGGCATCAAGTACCTTTTCTTCGTGTGTCCTTTTATTGTAAGACGTCAATAAAAAAAAAAGTTCACAGCCTTAGATCGATATTTTTTTTTCTTGCTTTTCTGTTTCGAGTCTGAAATTCGTTGGGAACTACATCAAAACAGTCAAAAATAATATAACTTTTCTCAAAAGGATCAAGTTGAAGTATCGAACATTAAAGAATTTATTTAGTTTATTTCCATAAAACATTTCTTGGAACCTTAAGTTTCATTGCAGAATAATGTTCGAGAAGCGGAAAATGCATTACTTCTATAGGTAAATTAAAAACACAATAGCTCTTATATCTAAGAAAACTTGCGGTTTGAAAAATACACGATGATAGAGACATTTTGATTTAATGTATCAAATATTGTTGTCTTTACATTGATCCATGCACTGGATGGATCAATAACTGGGGTGATTTCTGATATATTTTTAGGTGTATACTTTCCAAAATATAATTTGAAATCTAGAATGGTCCATCCTTGATTGAATTGGTGGATTGATTGAACAGAAGGCCGTGTCACACAAGAGTTGCATCTGAACTTGGCCTGAATCGGAGAACAGTTTCAAAATCCAAGATACGACGATATTAATAGCTCTAGTTTTAGAAGAGTGAAACACAATCTGCAGCAATGCTGCCTAACTGTCACTCGAGTCATCGTATGTCGAATGCACCCAATCGCTGATTCGCTGTTCCCTTGATTCCCTTTGTCCACTTTTCGATTCGACGGTCAGATTGGACAACATCTCGCCAAGGTGCTCCGCGTGGCGATAATTGGTGGCTTCTAAAACATCGGATTTACTGATTGTTGTTGTTACTCGTGGGCTCCGGCAAATAAGCCATTTGTCTCCCAGGTACTTGTAGACCTGAAAAATATAAATATTTTGGTTTTGAAGAATTTGTTTGAGAATTTCTGCATTAAAATTAAAATTTAAAATGAATAAATAAGCAATATTTTGAAAATTTGTTCAGATGGCGAGAGATGGTAGTTTCTAATAGAGATGTAAAATTTCCCTCCAGGAGAATAAGTTCTCCAACGATACTCCCAAATACTTGCGCCGGCTACACTCCGTGCTCGAATAATTTTAATACATTATGTTATTTATCCTTTTTTTTTAGTTAATTATTTTTTTATGTGATAAAAAACTAAAAAAAAGTGAGAGAAAAAAATGGAGCAGTGGCGCACAAGTTTTTTCGCTTCCACTCCGATCTAATTTCGAGCAAACTCGCGTTTCTTTCCCAGATATCCTCTTTCCAGTCATGGATCTGACCTGAAGGGACCTGAAATTTAATCAAGACAATGCCACCTTAATTTCTTTGGTCTGCCTTTATTGTATCTTTCCCTAAAAATTATTCCATTACCATGGAATTTCTCTGACAGGGCTAAAGAAGAAGTAATGAGGTCGCTTTTACGCAATTTAGTATAATGAAATCATTTTTCGATTTTAAGAAATAGACTATGAAAAAAATAGTAAAACGTAGAGCTAAATAATTATTACAAATTTTAAATAAAAAACATTGATATTTACCTCTTTATAGTTATGTCAGTGTCGTGAAAAAACCGCACAACTGAAAGTCATGTTTAGTACCTATTACACTTAAGAATACATTTAATTCTAAAGCAAAAGATATTTGAGTTGCCAAATGTCACGAGAAAATTGTTCTGCCATCCAATGAAAAATATTTTACATAATAAACAAAAACGACTTTTAACTGAAAAAAGCATTTAAAATTCAAATTTCATTATTAAAATTTTTATCATCTTTTTAAAATCATCCCAATGGCCAATGTAAAAAACGACCTCTGCACCACAAAAAAAAAAAAAAAAAAAAGAAAAAAGAAAAAAGAATGAATGAATGATAACGAATAAAACAGGTATGGTAATAGAAAAGTCTATACGCTAGAGAATAAGTTCGATATCGTTTAAATAGCAATTAATAGTTTTCTCTTTTATTAAATCGATTTTTTTATTTCGATATTAAGTGCTTTAATCTTTAAAACGGTATATTTGAATAAATCATT
Organism: Octonoba sinensis; assembly: GCA_038502835.1. NCBI lineage: Eukaryota > Metazoa > Arthropoda > Arachnida > Araneae > Uloboridae > Octonoba > Octonoba sinensis. The sequence goes on from CM076604.1 coordinate 74,005,548, forward strand.
TGAATGTCATGCATCTGTTTGAAATATTATCCTCACTTTTTTTGTTCGATCGTCATCATAAATATTCTACAGACAAAAACAACTAGCAGCGTCATTCTCTTGAACAAACAAACACAAAAAAAAAAAAAAAAATTATGATGATAATGATGATGATACTAATAATAAATTTGGTCATTACCTCTTTGATTTCATATCGTTTGGATGGTTTGGGATCCATGAGTCTCCGGAAGAGCCGATGTAACCTGGGAGTGAAACGGCGAAAATCTTTTGGTGTCCTGGTTATTTTCCGTTTCTGCCACTGGACGAATTCAGAGAATTTCGGGTCCGTGATATCGGCTTTATCCCAAGGAAACCGGGCCAGTAGTCCTGCGAAGATGAACATTCCCATTTGCCAAACATCGGATCCGATTTCGACTGTGTACCTGTAAAAAAAGAACAACATTTTGCTGTCAGTTATTGAACCCAGACACACTGAATAGATATTCAGGAATGAAGAGCCAATAATAGGACAAGATTATTTATATGGGCTGGGAATTTATTCGATTTTAATTGCGTACCGGAATCAAACTATTTTGATTTTAACGGAAAGTAGTTTTAATGGAAGTCATTTTATTTGACAAACTAGATATATAACCAGAAAAATCATAGAATTTACTATAAATAAAAACATTTCAAACAATTTAAGATTTACCACACAACATTTCCCAGTTGATTTGAACTGTGTACTTTTCAGAATAGAATTTCCCAACCTTCTTCTCACTCTGATGAAACTCTTCCGGCAATGTATAAGATCTGCGGAACACTAACGTTTAGGTACTAATATTTCTGCCAAAAAGTTTTTTTCGAGTTAATACTTACGTTAAAGGATAATGAATACAAGCGAATGATCTCTTTTTATGTAGCAGTTGGAAGACAGTATTACGATCTCAAATTTTATGCAGACTCTATGTATATTTTGAGAATATTTACAGGACTTTTATTTTCATGCTTAATTTTTAATACTGATATTTTTTATTTGGCAACGATTAAAAATTATAATTTTTTTGTGGAATAAAACGACCTCAAGCTTTATGTATTCAGATTAAAATTGAGAGGTTTTCTATAGTCTACTACTTAAATATAAAACTCTTTAATTCTTTTTATTCATTTATTTTACTTGTTGAGCAGAGTTTCTTTCTTTTTTTTTCTTTTTCTTTTTTTAATACTGCGAGGAATTTTTGTTGAAGCTCAATTTTGCGTTTTACCTACATCTTGAAACTTTGTACTTGATTTTAAAAGTTCTACAATTAAAAATAAAGACAGCCTAAGTATATAGCCTAACAAAAAAGTATGCAGTGGTGGTAGTAGCAGTGTTAATGCATGAACTCGATATTGTTTACATAGTAATTAATAGTTTTCCGTTTTATTAAAAAGGATTTATTTATTTCGATATTATTAAGTGCTTTAGTCGTTAAAACGGTATATTTGAAATAATTTAGAATTCTTGCTAAACGAGGGAGACACACATATGGCTAGATTCATAAATTTGATATTGGTATACGGGAAGTAGGTTCATTTAGTTTTGTCCGACATTCTTCTTTTGAGAGGAAAGATTGAAAATTACATACAAATTATTGTAGCATAACTTCAGTAGGTAACTACATATTTTTAATGAGGCGAAATATTAGGAAATATATAGTGTAATGTTAATGACTTTTTCTTTGAAAAAAAAAAAAAAAAAAGGCTGACTGATTGATTTGTTAATTTTTCTATTAATCGTAATTCAGTTTCTATGCAAAAAAATTGCTATTAACGTCAGAACTGCCGCATGTTACGGCTACTACCATGGTAATTATTAAGTTTTTCCCATAAAAAATATTATTCTAATTTCCCAGCAAATGATTTAACTAATAACCATTGCGTCAAATAACAAAAGTATTTATTTCTTAAAAAAATAATAACCTGCATAAATATCCAATTAAGAAATAATTAAGATACTTAATTAGCTATTAATATAATGAAATTTGAAAAAGATAATAGATTATACAAAAAAAGCTAATGGAGTTTTACCAAAAACGATTCATTTAACATAAATATATTTATTGCCTCGATACTTGGTTGACTGCAGCTTTGGAAAATTTGCGATATACACACTATTGTTAATTAGTTTTGCGATTTGAAAGCAAAACATAATTACAACATATCCATTTTTCTATTGCGGGAATTCAAAGTAGTTAGTTTTTATTATCTTCGTTTCTTTTCTATTCGTGCCCGAAAGACCTCTTTATCAACACTCCAATGAATTTTTATAGCACAGTCGTTGACAATCTCTGTAGAACCGTCTTTCCAACCTACGTTCTAAGGGCAGGAGTCGCACTACAGAGTTATTTTTGCACTCTTCTGAATGTTGTTTCTACACCTCTGTGCAGATGTTTAATGAGTTGAGGTTTCTTAAATTGAGAAATATTTACATATGAATTGCAATTCACAACAATATGTTTAGTATTTGACCTAAGAACTCGAAGGGAAAAAATGAGGGGTAAAAAAGAAAAGAGTGTCTTTGTAGTTTTAACAGTAAATCATCAAATCTAAGTTAATGGATTGATTGAATGATTATTCTCCAAGAATTACGAACATGTGAAAAGATTTGTTTATCGTGAAGAAGAAACTAACCTTAAATGGTAATAGAAATAAAATTTTACGTTAATTTAAAGCACAAATGAGCATTAAAACGCAGAAACATATGTCTGCGTTTTAATGCTCATTTGTGCTTTAAATTAACGTGAAATTTTATTTATATTACTGTTTACTTGCACAAAGTTAAATTATTATTATAACCTTAAATGATTTTATTTTTTCTACAAATGATTATTCAGATAATTGTCTTACAATTTGACACATATTCGGAATACATTTTAATTTTCCTTCTTATTATTAATGTTTTCCCTTGTTTTACTTTACTTAGAAATGGTTCAAGGCAATTTTTTGAAGAATTAACGCGATGGGGGTTCCATTACATTGTGCTTGTGTGCATTATAAGTCTTGTATAAAGTTTACTCTTTTTATTTACTTATTTGTTTCCCAATGATTGTGCTTTTTCTTTTCTTTATTATTATTTTTCTTTTCTTACCCTTTTCTCCCCTCTATCTCTCTCTCTCTTTCTTTCTTTTTTTCCCGGCAATAGTTTTTTATGTTTTCTGTATTTGTGCGCTTACGTATTGAGACAATGTGCTTCGGTATAATAAGAATTCCCATCAAAAACCTTGATATTCGGGCTACAACATAGTGTCTTATATTTTGAGACAGTTGTTTTTGTATCGTCTTTAAAATAAGTATTAATCTTCTTTTTACGTAATATATATATATATTGCTTTAAAATAATTCTTTTAACTTATGAAAAGGATTATTTGAAACACTTTGCAATCTAATCTTAGTTTATTAATAGTTACAAAATAAATGTCGGTATGCGGGAAAGAAGGCTCAATTAAATCAGGAATAATTTCATGTTTAAAATTAAATTAATTAAAACCGTTATATTAGTTATATTTTAATGTTGTGCTTCAGTTTGGAATATCCTGCACCTGTACTAACTGTAGTTTCAGAAACATTTATGCTTAAAACTATTTTGCGGCGAAATAGCGGTCCGATTTATTTAAAAAAGAACTTACCCTTCTAAATGCACAGCTTCCCAGATTTCTGGTGGACAAGTGGGCAAAGACCTTGTCCTCTTCTTGACCAACGTATCCGTCCTTCTGGTGAGACCGAAATCTGTGAGTTTTACCCTGGAAAAATCTTCTGAGAACACTAGCATATTTTCCGCCCTCATATCGCGATGGACTAAACCTTTACTGTGCATAAACTCTAGAGCCGAAGTAATTTGTCTGATGACAATCTTCAGGTCTTGTTCTTCCATGCCGCCCGTTCGCTCGATGACCTGCCACAGGTCTCCAAACGGAGCCACTTCTTGGGCAAAAATGTAGTGTTCTGTGGTTTCAAACGCGACGTCATAGGTGTCCAGCACGTTGTTGTGTGGAGAGAGGAAGTAACTGTAATGGAACTCTATGAGGAAGTCCTTGATTGGTGTGGTAGCTTTAGGAACGGCTTTCAGAGCCACCTGAGAGTCAGTATCCCGATGGACTGCCAGCAGGACTTTACCGTAGTCACCGGATCCGATTTCCCGGATCACATCGTATTGATCCGCTACTTCTATGAGAGGCAGCTGCACTTCCCGAATTTTGTGGATGCTGCACAGACGCTTGGAAGCACACATGATGTGGTGTTTAGTTGTCTTCAATAATGCATGAATGGATTATTTCAATGTCATGTTTTCATTCACCAACCCTGGAAATCACCAAATAAATACGATGAGAATATAGCTTATGAGTGTATAACTTTCAGAATACCATTGTTATTGTGTTATTATTATTATTAATATTATCATTACTATTATTAGTAGTAATAGAAGTATTATCAGGAATCTTAAGTGGAGCGTGGATCAACGTCATTTTGCTTGAAATTGGAGCACAGTGGGAGCAGAGAAATTTGTGCTCCACTGCTCCTTCCTTTTTTGAATTGTATTCAAAAAAGGAGGTATTGTATGGTTTGAATTGTATTCAAAAACTTTGAAAATAAATGAATGAGTTTTCCTTCTTTCTTTTTTTTTCTTTGGGAGATTCCTAATTCTTTTTTTTTCAACACAGTGCATATAAAACATCGCAAATAGATTCATAAATAAATGATCTATAAATAACAGTATATAATAATAAATTGTTAATTTTTTCATCACACATATATACATATCAATTAATTAACTAAATAAAAGCGATAAATAATATGATTTTCATAAAAATTGTTCGGAGGGAGCCTGAGTAAGTGCCTGCAAGTCGGAGCGGAGCAGCTTAAAAAAGTGGCTGCTCCAGATCCCTGATTATTGTTGTTATTATTATCATCATTACTTTTTGGGGGAGGGGGGAGAGAAAAAAAGAAATAAAAAAGCTGCGCGTCAAAACGGTGATAGAGTGGTACTCCTGTAAAGGGCCCCTCTAATTAAGGGACCCTTTTTCTGGTTCCGATCCCTTTGAATAGCGACTGCAATGTATTTACCTCTGAATAAGGGACACTCTATTTAAGGGACATTCTTAGAATTTTTTTCCAAAATTCAAGTTATAGAGATAAGAAAAAATTACTGGAAGCTGAATTCTTTTTGTTTCTTCTGAAAATTAACTTCTGACAGGTGGTAGGACTTCTGGAAGCATGAATGAAGAAACAAGTTTATTTTAAAGTACTTACCAAAACCTACTTGTAAAGGCTTTTCCCTCTTATGTACTATGGAATACATGTGTGTTCAGCATTGACAGGCAGTACCCGGCTACCAACAAGTTTTTTATGCAAGGATTGGGAAGAGTACACTAAACGTAATTTATACTGTATTGCTCAAATTACGTACCTTAAAACACCCATCTGATGGATAACTCCAAATAAATTTCTATAAATTACAAAACTTTGCCAATTTGAGGTTTATGCTAAAATTTTAGTTTTTCAATGAAAAACTTTTAAATTTCAATAATTTCGACTTATATTTTGTATTCATGAGACATTTTCAGTATTTAAGCTTAAATGGTAACACATGTTTATTATTAAAACGTTAAACTTAGTTTTTACACTATACGCGTATGCATCAATTTATGAACCTCCGAAGAAGGGACACCTTTATTTAAGGGACAAAATTTCCAGTCCTCTTAGTGTCCTTTATTGAGAGGTTTTACTGTATTACAAATTTAGTTGCAATGCAGTTTAAAATCGGAAGAAAACCAGGAAAATAAAACCTATGAGTTATGACTAAGAAAAAAAGAAAAACATTTTGAATACTTTCGGCCCATCCTACTCTGTATGTTGTTTTTTCCTTCGAAAGTGTACTTACGCAACAAAAACCGATTTATAGTAAAGCAGCGTGACATTCAAACGGGTGTGGATATATAGATTTGAGCTGGGCTCAGCCCGAGTCTGATAACCCGAAACGGCTTTCTGAAAAGAGCACGTTTTTGTTTGTCTTGAATGGTCAGTGTTTTAAGAAAGCCATGTTTTTGTCAGCCATTTTAAGAAAAAGTTGCAGCTCTCCAATTAAATTTTCTCTTTACGTATTATTGTTATTTTTATTCTTGCACACCCAAACGCATGCTAAAATCAAATTAAATGCAACATGGAAACTCAGACTAGGATTCTTTTTTTTTTTTTTGCAAAGTATAAAACATTTTATAAAAGTTCCAACCAAACGACGCGACGTGACCTTCTAATACACTTTGACAAAAGCGTGAATGGCAAGGATTTCTAGAAGTTACTCTCAATATTTCCTAGCTTAAAATATAATAGTTATACATAAAATCACATGATATATTTCTTCCACAGATCATCGCAGCTATGCCATATTGATGATACGAACGTACGACGCACTGCCAATACTTAGTACCGTGAAAAAAAAATGTAAACCTTTGTGCTACTAAGTAAAAATTAAGAATCAACGTAAAATTAAGCGCAAAATTTGCGAAAATTTCAGACACGTGTTTCGAGGTTACAAGGAACCCCTTTTTCAATACAAAAGAGATAATGATTTTAATATCGAAGCTCATTCTTTTGCATTGAAAAAAGTGTTCCTTGAAACAAAGGTTTACGTTTTATTTCATGATACTAAGTATTGGCAGTGCGTCGTACGCTCGTATCGCCAATATGGCATAGCTGTGATGATCTATGGAAGAAATATATTATGTGTTTTCATGCATAGCTATTATATTTTAAGAAAGTGAAAAATGCGAGTAACTTCTAGGAATCCTTGCCATTCGTGCTTTTATCAAAGTATATTAGAAGGTCCCATTGCGTCGTTTGGATGGTAGTTTTATAAAATGTTTTACACTATACCGAAAAAAAAATCCTAGTCTGAGTTTCCATGTTACATTTAATTTGATTTTAACATGCATTTGGGTGTGCAAGAGTAATAATAATAATAATAATCGAAGAGAAATTTTGTTTAACGTATAATTATTTTTAATCAAAGAGCGATTAGCGTAGAAATTTAGCTGTGCATAGAATGTAACATAAATTGTTATCAGGGGTATAAAAATACACAAATTAGACAGCGATAAAAAATAGCTAATTATGTAAAACAGACACTTACATTCAATAAATGTACAGTTTTATACATTTGGCTTTTTTCGTTTAATCTTTAATATTATTCCTTATTGCTCTTACATCATATAAAATCGAGAATCTCTCTATTAAAAAAAATATAAATAAATAAATAAGTAATCCTTTGAATTTGTGTCTTAAAAACCAATTGATTGAACTATTTTCTTGGAATTTCTCTTTCAATTCAAGCTTAAAGAACATCTATAAATATTGCTATAAGCTATTTATTATTCTTTAACAATAGCAGTATTGCTATTTAAGTAGCAATATTGCCATTGCTACTTAAAGAATGCTATAAATATTGCTATAAATATAAGCTTAAGAAATGCTAATTATAAGTTGGAAACACATTTCAATGAATACACAGCATTGCATAAAGTTACATTAACTCAATGTCATAAATGTACGGAGCCGTTAGCCTATTTCTTTGAATTTAGTGTTTAACTCCATTATGTAAAAAACTTCGAAAATGTATGTTTAAGAAAAATAATGTCTAAATAGTTCTACAGTAAGCGTTGATCTATTGTAATTTTAACACCATTTCTACAACTTTTCTTGCTCAGTATTTCTTTGAAGTTTTTTTTCCATTAGTTTTATGGCAAACATTGTGAAGAGTATGGACAACTACAATGTAGACCCACGTTATATCTCATGTTGTATATCATTATAATTTTTAGATTAACACAATACTTTATATTTTTATTAATGTTTTAAACGTTCTCAGTATCTCTGTGCTTCTATACAGAACCCTAATTCAATTGTTCGTCTTAAAATTGCTCCAAAATGCAGTTATATTCATCTGCATTCATTAAAAATATAAATTTAATGTATTCAGTTTTAGAAATTTATTTTTGAAGGAATCTTTATAATTTTAAAGGGTTATTGAAACAAAATAGAGTCTTTACCATGAAAAAGTAGTATTTTCGCAAAATGTTTTCATGTCCTTTTAGACTTAAAAATTTAGTTTCATTGGCGTCATTTCTTGTCCAATATTTCTTGCGCATAAAGTTTTCGCTTGAATTAAATAATACTCCTTTCTTTTTAAATTTAAGCCAGTATGCAGCGCAATTAAAGTACTTAAATTTCGTTTATTTAAAAATAAAATTTCTAATCATCCAGAGATTTTTTTTTTCATCTCTTGCCTATTATCATTAAATAAGGGACGAAAGAAATAATAAAAATCGGTTTTAATTTATCTTACAAGGGTTTTTTTTTCCTTTTTTTTCCCTTTTTTTCCTTTTTCGTTAATTTTGTTTAATCCCCAAGTCCCTCATTTCATCCATTTATTTGCTCATTGTGCTCGAAGTGCATTCAAGGCGATTTATTAGCATAAGTTGTATTCAGTTATCTTTTTGCTCATCATTTTTTTTGTTTCCATAATTATTAATTTTACCTTATTTTTTATCACCTAGTTTATTTTATTTCAGTCAATTGTTTTTTTAATTTAACCTTTCATGCAAATTACCCATTTTAACTCTATGTCTTTGTCAACCCATTTAATTTTTTGTTTGTATAGAAATTTTGATCTCTAATTGTTTTTTTAATGTCTTTTATTAATTTATTTATTTTAAAATATTTCTCTCTCTCTCTCTCTTGTTTGTTTACATTACCTATTTACTCTAGTTTTGTTTTCTTGTACTTATCTGTCTGTTGCTCCTTTGGTTTTTCATTCACGTATTTTATTATTCTTATTTTAAAACATATTACATTTCAATTCTTCCGTTATTATTTTTATTCCTTTGTTGCCCATTTATCTTTAAATCCTGTTTTTAGTAACTTCTTTAAATCTTTTTTTTTTTCACTTCATGAATTGTAGCTTTTCAATTACATTTTTAGTTGTTGGATTACACATTTTACTCATATAATGAAGAAATTAATTCAATAAATATTAACAAAAAAAAAAATACTTGAAGTAGACGTATGAAAATTGCGATGGAGAAAATGCATGCGTGTAGGACTGTTTGCATCACCCCTTCCACCTACACTCATAAAATTTTTGATATGAAAACAAGGTTTTGTACTAACAGGTTTTCGGCACGAAACCTGATTTCTAGGGGTTTTTTTTATTTAAGTTTTTTATTTTATTTTAAACAGATAAATTTTATTTTGAACAAATATTAATTAAATAAAGTAAAATTAGATTGTTTATGGAAAAGTGACTCTTATATAAATCCTTATCTAACGGATGGATTTATTTATAAAACGGACGGATAAAATTATCAGAAAGAAACATACAAAGGACTTTTTAAACTGATGAGTTTGAGGGTATTTAAAAAATATCGAAAGTTTCTAACATCACACAGTTTGCAAGAGAAATTAAAATTTTTATACGTAAAAAACTAACAACATTAGAAATTGAATTTTTGTTTGAGTGCCCAGCTACTTTCTCTTCCATAAAATTCTTAAAAACAACTATTTCTAATGTAATGCATTTGCTTATTCTCAACACATTGACGGACAGGAACAAGTGAAGTTCAAAAATTGACACTATATGTTTTTGTAATTTTTAGAATATTAGAAGTATAGTTTTACTCTTTCTGCTTAAATAAGCTTAATTTGATTAATTCAGCACCTTTAATTAGGTTGCGGCGGATAACCGTCATGGCGCTAGTGGACTCTAGACACTAAATAATGGGACGATGGCGGCTATAAACAGCAAAAATTTTAAAACGTAAATGACAGGTTTAATGACTCAAATAAGCAATTTTTTGCAATGTATTTAAAGTTCCCCATGCGGTAGTTCCCTATGCGGCATGACGGCTATTGCCGTCATGCCGCATAGTGAATTTCGTTTAGACGCAAGTGTCCGTCGGCGTGTTAATAAACCGATGCTTATTATTTAATGCTTATTCTTAGTTATTTTCCAATGCTTTTTGTTTAAAATATAATATTTCAAACGTATTTTATAAATTTTCAGCTAATTACATCTAAAATAAGTAATTTCACTTAATTATTGAATATAATTTTAAGTAGAATATTCTTCAAAAGGTTATCGAGAATTTTACATCTCTTTTAATTTAACACGTTAAACTCTCCTCCTCGATTGATACATAATGTACGCTAAATGAGGGTTAATGTAATAAACTCTTTTCTTCCCTGGATTTTTCCTGCTACCTCCCTCTCATTTTTCACAAAGAGCCCGTACCAAGTCCTCCAAAAGTATTCCTTTGCATATTGGCACTAGCGTTAGCTGAAGAACAACAGACGATTCCTGTTGCCAATTTTCGAAAAGTGAATCAGGAACTAACCGAATGTAAAAAACAAAAATCCGATTTCCAATTTGAAGGAAATTCTGTGCGATATTGGCGTTTTGAGAAAGATTCCACTGCAAGTAACATGAGATACAGAACAAAATATATATCCAATTCTTTTTTGGCTTCGATCCCATCACTGGAATTATATAGAACTCGGGAGTTTTTCTTTTTGAGCGGAAAACTTTCCTAGGTTCAATCTTTTTTCTATGTATAAATAAACGCATCTAAAACCTAGTGAAGATTATCGTATTAGTTCCGTTCTTTGATCTTATCATCTATGTTACGTGACGTACAAAAGGCGAAATTGGATGCAGGGAATCGAATGCATGCGGGTTTGTTTATTGAATATTAATGTCGATTATCTAAAGAAGTTCATTAAATGCCAAACAAGAAAACTTTTTCTGCGAAATTACTTGATAACATAACACACGACTAATTCGTTGCTATTTTTAGTTACTCGTTTCCGATTTATTTATGAAATAATATCTAGGATCAAAGGGGCAAAGTAAAAATATTCCATTTTGTCTTGTTATCTTTGCTTCTTGATGAAAATGTGTAAACTCTTCTATGGTAAATTCATACCAAAGGCAACAGCGGCATATGAGAGCAACGAAAATTTTGAATTTGAGGCATTAGTTCTGCATAATTTAATAACCATGCCCTCGTATTGACGGATTGGAATTTCTTATTTTCGTCATTAAAAATGATTTCTCCTAGACGACCGTGATTTGTGAATTGTGCAGTGGAGCGGTTGAACCCACGCTGTTAGTTTGATAACCATAGTAACAGACGCGAAATATTTTGAAATAAAATATCCGAGTGAATTACATGAAAAAAATCTCGTGCTCTATACTATCAAAAAAGTTATTTTCTTTAAAAGCTAAACATCGTTTTATTCTTACCTCAATACAAATGCCCGTGTCGCTAAAAGCACTAGGCACACATGTTTCCAGAAATTTTAAATCAGCAAGAATTGCCAGGATATCAGAAACCATTCAGCATGAATCACAGGAGAGCAAAAGTACTATGCATCTTAAGAAAGTAATTTTTAATTATTCGTGTAAGTCAGTCGTATATCATGAAAAAAATATTATCTGAAATAGTTATCTGTTCTTATTAATAAGGTTTTATTTAACGTTATTTTTTCCTCGAATTGATACTCCAGCCGCTTTTATTGCTTTCAGTCTAATTCGTCTTGATTGCTAATGGAAGAGAGAAGCAGGAAGTTCGTCCAAAAGTAAACGAGCGTACTTCTCAGTGTATCAACATAGAATTTGAATTTCTCTCTCTCTCTCTCTCTCTCTTGTTTAGTTTAAGTTGTGAACTATTTCAAGGATTCTTTTTTATCTGTTAAAGCACTTAATATCAAAGCATCATAAATCTCTTTTAACAAAAAATAGAAAATAAACATATGTTATGTAAACTATATTAAGTTTGTCCTATCTAGGCATTATGGCAAGATATACAATGTTCTAGGCATTAAGACAAGATAATGCAGTAACCATCAATGTTTTTAACTAGAAATTTTTAAAGCCAAGCAGTAGTTTTTTTATTAATCATAAAATAAAGAACTGAACCTCAACAAAATTTCAGATTTGCTACGATTTTCTCGGCCCTAAAAAATAAATAAATAAAGTTATTATTATTTTTTGTTGAGTGTGTTGAGTTTGCGTAAAAAGCGTTGCTCCCGTAGGTGCTATTTTTTTAATTGTTAAAAATACCTTTGACAGAACCACATCAAACAAAAAAAAACAAAAAAATCTTTTGTACATGTTCACGTCAAAAGCCCTATCAAAACAAATTTGTTCATAAGCAAGTTCCTTTTAAATCAGGATTTCTATATGATTCAAGTGTTTTTGTTAGACGGTACGTTTCTTTTTCTTTTTTTACAATATTCTATAAGCAGCTTAAAGTTGAATGAAAAATTGTAAAGTTATTCAACTTAAAAAGTGAAGCATGAGAAAAAGGTGTCCAGGCAGAGAACTTTAGCGATATTTTTACGATGCATTATGCTTGCTTTCATGCTTTTCTAAAACCTTTCACAAGAAAGTAAGTTAAAACGTCTGCGTAAAATTCTTTTACGATCTTATCGAACGAAGGAGCGAGTTGACAATTTGACACTGCCGCAGAAGTTCAAAAATTTTGATCTGGCTTAACATTTGTTTTTCTTTCTTATGAACGATATTATTCAAAAATAGTTATATTCCGTCTATTAAAATGAAACAACGAATATATTCAATCTTAAAAAAAAAAAGAAAAAAAAAAAGACTGAGGACACAGGACTCACTTTGTATGAACATGGAATTTGTTGTATATATTCAAAACAATAAATAAAATAGAAAAGACATTTCATAATAAAATTAGTCAGTTAATTAAAAAGCAAAGAAAATAATACAATAAAATTATTCTATCAAGTAATTAATTAAATGAATAAATATGTAAAATAATAAATAAATGGAAAAAAAATAGAAAACTTTTATTTCTACTTTTAGATAAATAAATTAGAGCACAGTAAGAATTGATACCTGAAAGTTTTTAAAAATCAGGAAACGGGAATATTCTCTAAGAGAGAAAGAGAAAGAGGGAGAAAAATGAATATTTGGAGATATAAGTTCCTTCAGCAAATTACTAGGAGACAACAACTAAAACTATTACTAAAAAAGCTCTTATCTTCCTTCAAAAATAAAATATTAAAATGGCACAGATGGAAGGAAAACACGAATTATAATAAACTATTAAAGTACATTTCAAGAGCAAAAACAAATGCATCGCTTTTAGCAACGAATATTAAAAAATAAAAGAAATGTTCTCAGAAAACTATTACTTTTATCTCGAGTACCAATAAAAATGAGTTAAAAATATTATCTATCGCTAGCAACTCTCAGAGAAATGGTACTTAATTTGCAAATTGCTTATAAACAGTAAAAATTGTTTATGAATCATTTAATCTGTTATGTACATACATTCACTCATTAATTAATTAATTAGTTAATTCGTTCAAAAAAAAAAAAAAAAACTTAAGAATTCCAAATCATAAAGTTTCATGGAAAAGTAGGTACGTTTATTTATGGATGAACTTTTTGTTAGTAAATGTTCTGCGTTGTAAGCGCTTTCCGATAAAGTTTGTTCTAAGCAAATCCGCCTGTTGAATCAGAACCCAAAAACGATTCAAATTTTCCCCTAGGCGATAATGCTCAGATTCTATTCTTTTTTTCTTCTTCTTCTTTTTCTTTTTTAATTGCTCAAAATTGAACAGGAAATGACTCAAATTAAAACAGAAAATATAAGAACGAAATGGCATTGCTTCGATATTTTAATCAAAAAATATTTTTTTCGGAAAAGTTATTTTAGGGATCGAAAATTTAAATAAAGTAAATAGAGGGTGAGTTGGATGGACAGACACCAGGCACATTTTCCCTTATTTTATAAATACTTCTTTCCTGATTTTTTTCTCTTTTCGTTTCTTTCTTTTCTTTTGCAGGATTGTAGGTTAAAAACCGTAGGATATTTCTAGACGGGAAAAAATATAAAATATAGCTTTCTCTTCTGCCGGGATTAAAATACTCAAATTTCAGGACATCGTTTTAATTATTTCAGCAAACTCAATAATCATCTGTTTTTTAAGTCATTTGGCCATGAGCTATTATTACCATGTTCTTATTTAATGAGCTTTTTAAATTTTCTTACTTTCTTATTCAACAAAAAATTCACTCTCTTTATGACTGAATTGTTCCTTTGAATTCTCCCCTTTTAATTCTCTCTTAATTAAAATAAAAAAATAAGAAATTTTGTTTGAACATGCTTTATTTCACAAGATTTTATTATTCAGGAGGGCCTTTGTTTCATTTCTATGTAAATTCCATCGACTAGAAGAAATGAAGAATTTTTATATCTAAATTACTATCTTTCGTTCTTTACGTTGTTAGGTTCTGTTCTCACTTGAAAACAATGTACAAAGCGAGTTCGCTGGATCAAATTACACCACGTTAAAAAATAAAAATTAAAAAGTTCTCCCTCTTCACACTCTTGTGTGAAAGAAATTCTTGTGTGAAATAAAAGAAGAAAATTTCAAATATTCAAAAAGAAATGTTTTGCAACCATGTTTTCTGTTTATTTAGATCATGAGTCGTCAACCTGTTCAGTTGCACCACAAGGGCGAACCCGTCTGATTAGCAAAGATGATGCCGGAAAAATCTTGTTATAAAATTATCGGTTTTATTATAAAATCATCGGTTTTATTATAAAATCATCGGTTTTATTATACAATCATCGGTTTTATTATAAAATCATCAGTTTTATTATAAAATCAATCGTACCCTACACTGTAAAAAATTCTAGTTCAACGTTTCACCTAAAAATGGTGAAATTTAGCTGCAACCAACATTTGGTACTAAGTTGAACCACATTCATGGTGAAACTAGACGAAACTACACCGTCATAATGGTTCAACTTAGTACGAAATGTTGGTTGCAGCTACATTTCAACATTTTTAGGTGAGACGTTGAACTAGAATTTCTTACAGCGTATTTTCAGTTCTCACTTGTAGATTGAATGCCTCACATAAAATAATCTTTCATATAATTACATGAAAAGATATATATAGGCTATACTTGATGTAAAAGAACTATCATCATTTTATCGCGTTATATGTTTCCCCGCAGAGCATTCATAACTATTTATTACATCGTTGAAAATTACACTTTACGAAATTTACTCGAAATCAAAAAGGAACATACCAGCCATATTTCACGTAACGTATCTTATCATCAATATAGGCTTTTTTTTTTTTTTTTGGCATTAGATTTTCTCTTCGGGAAGCTTTTATAGCAATTTATTACATCATTAAAACCACTTTTTCATGTAATTTGCTGAAAAGACATACAGAAGCAGTATTTGACGTAAAATAACTCATCATCAGATTATAACTTTACGTTTCTTATTCTAGAAATAACGTATAAAATAAATTATTTCTTTCTTCTCTTCTGACGTTTATAGTTTCAAACGCAAAATTATAAATTATACCTTTTCCTTCGATCCGACAAGTCCAATATTATCCTCAAAAGGGGTCCTGATTTTCAACCAGCAACAGCCCGCGTTTCAGTTTGATGCATTTTTATCTTTTTAGCACGGAGTCAAAAACAAGTATAATGTGCAGCATTTACCTTAACTCTTTCTTCGCGTGCAAACACAGCGAAACAATTTTCTTCTTCGGAAAAGGGTCATTTCCTTGTCTTCAAAATCGGAAATAGCAAAATGACATTGGGTGCAGGACTAGGTACACATTAGTATTACCTTTACCTGTAAATGGTCGGAAATTCGCATTTTTTAAATTTTTCTTTTATTTCAAAGGCATACGCAGCTTTATTTTCAACTGAAATCTATGTTTCCGCCATTTTAATGTTCCAATAAAAGAATGTTCACATATATTTGCTTTCTTCTATCCAATGTCTTTTTGTTTGCTTTAAAGACTTTTCAGGCGCGCATGTTTAAAAGGGGTTTTCGCAAGATTAAAAGCTCTATTTTTTTTTCATTTTACTGTTTCATAGTCCCAGCTGTAAACTCTTTTTTAAGCAATATAAACTGAATCTTAATTTCAAGTAAAATTTCTATGAAGTTGAAGTAAGTAATACAAAAGTAAATAACTAAATCACTCGTGTAAACGCACCAAAATATCTTCAGGTACGAAAAGGCTTAAAAGGGGAAAAGGGAAAAAAGAAGCCCCAAGTTTTCTTTTCAACTCTTCTCCTTTTCTCCTGAAGGCGATAAATTTCTTATTTTGTATAGATTATACTTTTATTTATTTTATTTTACTTTTTTGGTCCTGTCTTACAAAGTTTTTACTGTGTTAGGGGAAACATTTTACCTGCGAGGAACCGAAAAAAAATTTCTTTTTCCCCCCCTTGCTTTGCACGCATATAAACCCGATTTCAGTGCAAAAAATATTTTTTGTACATATATATTTCTATTTTTCGACGAATTCTTTATTTTATGTTTTGAAAATTCTCTGGTTATTTTGAGTCACTTGTTTATTGATTGCCCTGATAAATATATATTTAGAGAGCTTGGAAAAGTAAAAGATGTGGACCACAGCATACCTTCCTTAGAGACCTTCAGCTAAAAACGTATGCTACAGCGCGAAGCAAAGGAGTCTAATTGACATAAAATAACTTTTGTAAAAAAATAGAACCGATTTCAAATTATAAATTGCGGTAAAAAGTAAAAAATAAATTCCTTATAAACATAACTTATAAACATAATTTTTGAAGCCGGCGTAAATGTATCTAGTTATAATTAAGCCAAATTGGAACTGTTGCAAACTTTGGGCCATTTATATTTGTAATTGATACATAATTACAAAAGATTTTATCTATCATAATTTTTCACCGACTTCAAAAACTATGTTTAAAATTTATATCGATGTTGTTTAAAGAATGAATTTATTTTATACTTCTTAGCGCAATTTATAATTTGAAGTAGGTTCTATTTTTTTTACAAAAGTTATTTTATTTTATTCTTTTTAGAGAAAGTAAATTTTTATATGAATACTCTATTTTTTAGAATATACAAGTCAATGGACACACATTCTTTGAGCGACTGTCTCTGAAAAATAATCATTTGTATGATGAGTTGTGCTTTGAAATTGATTTTAAAAATTCCAGAGCAGACTTCAGTCTTAAAACAGACTGAATGAATTTAATTTTTGTTTCAGAGAAGCTTTCACGCAAACTTTTAATACTATATATTACAGATTAATGGCAAGAAACTCTTTTTAACAATGTGTGTTATATTTAATACCTAATACTTTACTTAATTTATTACTTACATATTTATTAATAATTTATTCAACAAAAAAGAAATAACAAGGAGAGCCTTTCCAATACCAAAAGAAGAATACTTTTTTTTCATTCATAACGTTCTTACAAAAGAATAACTATAGTCAAATCAATACACGATATTTAAGTTAGATCAATACACGATATTTAAGTTAGAAAATATCATCAAAATCGGTCAAACGTTACGGATGAAAAAAAAAAAAAAAAAGACCATTTCTGCCCATAACTTTTCTCTAATTTTCGAATATGGTCAAAGTTACGAAACCTATGGGAAACCACCCTCGATAGATTAAAAAAAATTCATGAACATCGGTTCTTGCGGTGAGAAGTTATGGGTGGACAAAGAAATAAGGCAAAACGACATACATACGGTATGAATGTATAACCTTCTCCTTTGTGAAGTCGGTCAAAGAGAAGAATTTTGAGTAAAACAAAAGCAAAGTTCGAATCATTTGGAAGTATAAAGTAACATCTCATTTTCAGAATTCAGAGTGCTGTTTCTCATATCGTTTTTGTTACTAAAGACGCACTCACACTGAAAGCGAAGGCGACGGATATATATATATATATATATATATATATATATATATATATATATATATATATAAACAGATAAATAGATAGATAATAAAAGCAAAGTTATCTAAATGCATTCGATTTCTTTCTGTATAAAGAAAGCGAGACTACACACATTATACGACCCGCAATTATAACCTAACAATCATTTGGTGTGTCCCTGCATAATTTATTTTCCGAGAACTTTCTACACCATACTAGCCGACTTGAAAGGAGAGTATCTCTGTAATTTGTTGTCGTAAGTTGGGCGACATTAAAGCACATTCGCTTCTTAGAAGATCTCCACCCATATTGATTCTGACCATGTTGCTTAAGGTTAAGCCTCATCGATTTCATCTGCCAAGGTAAGTAGAGGACTTGTTTGATTGAGGTGTGTGGGAGTCGAAAATGGGAAGATCGAATTTTTGTTAATATTAACATAATTTGGTGAGGTTAAAAGTACAGTCTAACGATCTGTAAAAGGGATGGGTGTAAAACGAGTTAAAAATTAAGTAATTTAGAATACATTATATTATCCGCTGGTAAAAAGAGACCTACTTTTTTAAAATGAGAAACATAATAGAGATATGTAATATAAGCGACTTATCTTATTCCAGGGACGCATCGATGGGGTGCCTACAGGGGCCGTGCATCCCCAGGAATCATTGGATAAACGGTATCTAACTGTTTTTACACGGTTTTATTTAACTTGACTTGTGGCGGAATTTTGTAAGGTGGTTTTCGACAACTATTACTGCATAAATTATCTTCAAATTTTGCACACAAGCTTATCTTTGATGACAATACAATAATCCATCCATTTTATAATTTATTATAACGTTAATTAGGAAAAAAATTAATAATTTTGGCTCTGAGGAAATTATTAGCATTATCATTTGCCGTTTGGCAACAATAGTTTTGTTTGGATAATGCAACGATGTTTTGTATTTAAATAAAACCATGTAACTTAAAACATTTTTGGCGATTTATTTAATTATTGGGAATTCAATTCGGCCACTATGCGAAAGATTCGGATATCCGGCTTGTCAAATTTGATTTTTAAAATTTAAATTATTGGCATGTTTTGAAAATATATGTAAATAAAAAACTCACTACGCATTTGAAAACTGTGAGTGGTTTAAAAATATACTAATCTCCCGCAGAACATCTGCGGGCTACAAGTTCAACATTCAAATTAAACATAATGATCGCTCGATATAAACAAACTAAGGTGTTGCCACTGTAAAGAAATGAATATTAGCTATCTTAAAATCGTAAAAATCGTTTCAAAATTCGAAAGGCATAATAAATCTCTAGATATAAACATGAGAATGATCGCTTGATATAAAGAAACTAAGGTGTTGCCATTCCAAATAATCGGAAATTTACCATTTTAAAATCGTAAAATACGCTTTAAAATTCGAAAGTCTTCAGAAATCTAGTCTAGATATAAACATGAGATTGATCGCTCGATATAAACAAAGGTGTTGCCACTCCAAAGAATCGGAAATTAAAAATTTAATTATGAATGGAAATACTTTTTAAGCAGTTGAAACAAATTTGTAAAAGTCCTTAAGTTACGGTAATAAGTTCGAATATTATGTTACTTTTCTATGATAATCATTAAACAAATTTTAAAAAAATATAGTTTTGCCATACTTTTTTTTTTTTTTTTGCATGATGTCAGTATCGTATCGTACAGCATAATTTAATCGTAACTGATCCACGTTAAGTGATATATATAATATATAGATAGTACAGTAACCCCTCGTTATATCACGCCTCGTTATATCGCTTATTCGGATATATCACGTTTTTTCTATGTCTCCCAAAATGTTAAGTTTGAGCTCTGTAAACTAAAAGTTTTGCATTTCTCAATGAAGCCCTTTTTACCCCATTAAACAAAGCCATCGAACAGGAATGCTTTCCATTCTTCTGAATTTGCTGCAGTTAAAAGCCTGCAACAATTATCCTCCCACTCCCCACCTTAATGCTTGCAGAATGATTCTACTCAAACCAGTTGACGTTTTACTTGGCATTTCTTTTCGTATTGATTCTAACGCCCATAGAATGAAAGAGACAGATGTCTATTGCATAAGGATTGATTATTAAGCTATTTTTATTAAGAAAGTTGTCATTATGTAAGATTGAATTAAATTTTTTACGTGGACACTCAATTTACTTGTACTTTTTGAGTTATTTTTAACGGTATCACGCATTCGGATACATCGCGCTTTTTTGCTGTCCCCCGAGAAGCGCGATATAACGATACTTTTATCGCGAATTCGATAAATACTGTATTTATAGGTTTCGAACATCAGAGTCGGAAATTCGGTGCCGCTCCGTCACACTATAGACACCAGATAGCCGACATCTGGCAAAATCAAAATATGATCTGTCCCTAATACTAATTCTCCTCCCCCCTCCATTCAAAAAAAGAGAAAAACTCTGAATGCGCTAGTGTCTTATTTGAATAAATTTTCAATTTGTCAATAGGTCTCGAAGCTTCCATGAGCAGTCATCCAAATTTGGATGACATTGAACTTGACTTTGAAAACTTGAATCCAGCGCCATTCGAAAACACATTGCTTTTACTCTTCCTATAATAAGGGGGATCAAATGAAACAAAACAAAATCATTTTATTCCTAATTTCTATCTCATTCTGCGTTTTAGTGAATATCCTCCGTTAGTCGCTCTCTTCACTTCGCTTCCCAATGAATGTTCCCCTTTGTTTCTTCACAGGTGATTTTTTTGTTGTGAGAATAGCAGCTGAAATTTATTCAAAAGAATTGGCGAACAATCGCCACTTCATTCTTTCTAAACGAACAGCGTGAAGTGAGGCGCATTTTCTTCAACGTTTGAGTTATGTCCATTGGCAGAGTTTCTCGTAACGCCAAGAGCTGTAAAAACATGGATCGGCTAAAAGCGTTCGAAATGACGCATCAAGAAACAGATTTTTAAGAACAGACAGACGGATGAATTTTTCATCCCCAAAAAGCAAGGCAAGGCACCAGAAATATCGCAATGTAGTTGCGCTTCAGAACGTGATCCACGTCTTCAGCGCGTAATTTATTTTGCAATTTTTCCTGGGACTTTCTTTTCAAGTCTCAAATCTATTATTTAGTTTTAAGAAGGAAATACAGTGGTTAAAAACAGAAAGCACAGGTATTAAATTGCAACAGCATTTGAAGAATACATTTAAAAGATATGACGTATTCTTAGTTTATATGTCACCGTGATAAGGAAATAAAAATCGTCTGAGTTGATTTTGGAAAAGTAATGCAAAAATGAATAAATAAGTAATAAAAATAAGAATAATAAAATTAAAATTTAAATAAGATTACGCTGTGCGTGTGAATTCAAGCATACAGTTCCCAAATTTAAAAACCCCGTGTTAGTTTGCATAACTATTTTGCTGTGTATAGTTTCTTTTTCTTCTTTATTTTATCACGTTTATGTCTCTGTTTCTATGCATTAATTTATCAGTTTCTTCAGCTCAAATAATTTTTAAAAATTCAAAAATAAAATCATCTGTCGTTGATTTATTCAAACGCCTATCGGTTTATTGCTCAACTGTATTCATATTTCACTTATCCTCACATTTATTTTTAAATCAATCAACATGTTCGTTTTTTTTTTCCCCACCCATTTCTCGTATTAACTACCTGTTAGGTTACAAGTTTACGCATCATTTTATTTTTCTATTTATTAATTTATTCCTTGGTGTTTGGTTACGTTTATGTTTGTTGTTTGTTATTATGTTTGTTGATATGTTTGTTATGTTTAACAAGGCTGAACTTGATCCAGTTCAGCCTTGTTACAGTTATCAAACAGCACTATTATCTTCTTCATTTAATTAATTAATTTACTTTTTATTTATTTACTTTGTAAATTTATTTAGGTTTATACGTTCGGCAACACATCTATAAAATTTCCTAGATATTTGTTTGCACTTAAATATCATTACTCTCAGTTGATGTCATTCATTAATTGGTTGTATCTTGGCATAAAAATTATCAAATATTATAAGCGTAAAATTGTGAAAAATGGCTTCTGCAGTCCTAACTCTTGTAGAAGAACCAACTTCTTTCGTCCAACAGTTGTTGGTGACAGTGGCAGGGGTGGGGGCGTGGCAGGATTTGGAATGCCTCCAGAGTTAACCAGTGCGTTAAAGTGGTTCAAAGAATCAGTGATATTGAATTCGGTACTTAATATGTTAGCGTACACATTAAACATGCTTAGTCAAAATCTTTATGTTTCCAGGCATGATTCCAAACCGCTCTCAAAGAAAATCCTTTGTATGTAGTTATACTAACTTTAAACAAACGCATATTTATTTTGTGTCAGCTTTAAATAAACGATACTGAATTTTCATTTATTTTATAGTTCTGCCTCAGAAAAAGAAAGATACGCCTAGAACAGCTGAACCAGAAATTTACGCAGCAAAAGCTAGTGAGAGAGACTGAACGTTGTTTTGTAAAAAAATTTTGTCTGACTATACACAAGAATCTCCTGGAAATCATTTATCCGGAGTCTGATATAAAATTACAGAGAGTTAAAATCAGGAAAATACAAAGCTTTTAAAAAAGAAAATTACAGAGAATAAAAAACAGGGAACACCCTGTAATTTAACGGCAACATATACTGCGCTGAAGTAATGATGAATTACTATTTATGGTGAGTACGATGGAATTACTATTTATGGGGAACATAGTTGAAGGTGAGTTCAGTTGAACCCACGCTGTTGTGATTCCTGTCGGCCAAAGATGTCTCCGGAGTTCAGAGCACCGGCCACCAAGTGCTAGGTTGCTCCTATGAGCTGGAAGTAAACCGTACCCCAACAAAATATTATGCATTTCTTGACAATTTTTAAAATGGTAGTCAGAGGTCTCAAGTGTTTAATTATGCATTTGTTTACAATTTTTAAACTGTTAGTATTACTTAACAGATGTTTCTCTGTAGTTGTACAGAGTACGGAAAAACAAGAATTTTACGAATTTTTAATATTGAGAAACCGTTAACAAGAAACTTGATTTTTTGATTTTGATATAAGGTCGTGATAAATTTACAGAAATACTCAGTTTTCCCTTTCTGTATTTTTACAGAAATATTTTAGTGTAGAAGTCGGAGAAACTCAAAAATGTTTCTCCGCTCATCTCTCTTATAACTTATTGCATTCTGAAATCCATGAAAATATAAATATTTGCAGTTGAATGTATTTCAAAATTGATGACCAATGTTGTTGTTGTTTCAAATGCCACTTGGGTATCCAATCTCCCCTTCGCAAAGCGACCAGGATTTAATGAAGTAAGGAGCGCCTTCCGTTTACAGGTGAGCACCACAACGGTTGAAGTACGACTTGGCTCATTGTGTAGTTGGATGACACCAGATGGCGCCACCACAAATACGCCACTTTCCTTTTTTGATATCTAAGAGTGAAAAGATGGGAAACTCTTCACCCTCCACTACCCTCGGAAATGCCTCGGGACTTCAGGATCCACAGATTTTACATGCACGTATCCCCAAGTGTACATGGTGGGTCTTCTGCGGGTCGAGTATCGAACACTCCATCTTCCGGTTGTAATCCTAACCACTAGGCTACCACGGCCCTTGGTAACCAATAAAATAATAATGATAATAATGCAGAAAATCGGGGGGGGGGGGGGGGGGGGGGGGGGGGTGGTACGCCAAATGTCTTAGGAACGGCATGTAAAGTCTGCTTGGGAAGTAGAACAGGCTTGGACCTTGGGAAATTAAATACCTATGTAATTTCTTTTTTTTCAAGGGCGGGGTTTTGGGGTGCTTCCCTTTGGGAAAAACCGGCGAAAATTCCGGGCGATGGCCCATCCATTTTTTGTGCCCACTGAAAGGTGGTCCCAAATTCCACTTGGGAATTACGCTGGGTTCCCCAATTTGGAGGGCCCAACAGAGCCCATTAAAAATGAAATGACTAAAATTTTTCCTTTTTTATCCAAGGGCTGGGTATGGGTTCCCTTTAACCCATGCCCGGAAACAACCCATGCGACATGGGCGCAGACGATTTTCTGCATCTTGAAAATCCACCAACTTGGGTCAGGTTCGAACCTGCGATCTTGGACGTACGAGACTTGCGCCTAACCACTACGCCACCTTGTCGATGGAAAAAAAATTATGATATTAATAAACTTAAAAAGAAAAATAGAGAGAAAAAGAAAAATGAAATAAAATTGTTCGTTGACGTAACAACGGCAGCCGTATTTGAAAACGTAATTATTTCTCTCTTTAAAAAGAAGCGGAAGAAAAGGTAACATAAAGGGCTGCTGTGCAAATACACAACTTTTCAAACTTTCGCGAGATTTTCATTATAACCACGATAAATTGTCAGGACGGTAAACAAGAAAGCCAGCAAGTAACTGGTGCCTCGGGGAATCCAGCCTTCCATCATCCGGCCGCGTGTCATTTATCTGCACAGGATCCTATCTGCGAGTTCATCGACGTTTTCTCGCGGCTCTACAATCTAGGAAGGGAAGGAGCCCGCCTTACTTTGGGAGCTTCTCATAAATTACAAAATTCTGGGTTAGCTCCAAGAAGCTAAAGACGACCGCGAAATGACTTTTAGTTGTTGCGCCAGCGAATTAAGAGCATTAAAGGATAGGATTAAATTGCCGTTCGAGAAGTAATGCAACACGATTTATTCATGAAGGGAGCTTTCTTTTTCTCGTCGCAACCTGGGGACGGAATATTTTTAAAGAAAATACAATTTTTTAAAGTTTTTATTTTACAGCTGTTTGTCACATTAGATCAGATTTAAAATATCTTTGCGTTCTCGTTTTGAATGGCGTATGTTTTGGTTTGGGATTTAACATGCGAGATAAAATTGCCAAATAAGATTTTTGATTTGAAGAGCCATATTTGTTATAGGCCGGCAGGGTTGCGCAGTGGTAAGAAGCGGTACTCGGGCACCCCAGTTCATAGGATCGATCCTGACAGTGTCGGTGGATTTTCAAGATTCAGAAAACCGTCAGCGCCCATGTGGTATGATTATGTGGTATGTTAAAGATCCCTTGAGTATTTGTTTGGCTTTGGATACTCACGGTTAAATCCAATTCCTAGTGCAGTTTCGCATCATTTAGAGCGCAAGTGTCACCGTTTAGGAAGAAACTGAGCGTCAAAATTCTCAAAGTGGTCAAGACATCCGCCGATAGTGGCGCTACTTCAGAGAATGGATGCCGATTTCCGGGGAATGCACTAGGTCTGCAAAGGTTAGCGACCATACGCAGCCCCATTAGAAAAGAAAAAATATATTTGTTATGCATCCTTAAAGGTGGTTGGTTTTAATTGGTGTCATTTAATTCTAACGCTTTGTTTAGACCAGGGTTGATGCATCTTCTGAATATGTAGGAGGCAAACAAAAGAGTTCGGAGTTCTTTGTCCTCAAAACTTCAGAACGAAATCATAAATTTTTACATGACACGTCGTTTTACCGTCACTTTCTGAATTTCATTAGGCATTTCAAAATAAATTTTATAAACTTAAAAATGAAAAATAAATGAAAAAGAATGAAATTACTGGTTGATGCAATAATTAAGTTATAACAGTTCTAAAATTTCATTTGGAGGATTTTAAGGTGCATTCCTCGGTAACTGACGCAACATTTGGAAGCAAAAAATCAACTTTAGACAAAGGTAAAGTATTAGACATAAAATAGTTTAATTTACCGTTTTATACAGCTACATTAATGCATTAATATATAGTGTGGAAAGTGGAGCAATATTATGTGGGGAAAAGTGAAATAGTAAAGATAAATTACACTTTTAGAAATGAACAAATTTCAAATTTATTTTGAAATAACAGTAGATAAAGAGAAAACTGAATTTTATAATAGAACTTTCATTGAAACATTATTTTTCATTTTAGGCAGTAAGTTTGTACGTTAAAGTGGAGCATTATCACTTTACAAAGTGAAAATTTGAAATATTTTCCTAATGAAATAGTTTTCTATGGGATAAGCACCCTTTTCATTCGTATGTCGCCTCATGGTAGTCCGAATAACATGTAATAATTCATATTTACGAGTACAGAGGGTTATATACACTTTTTATTAAACATGAATAAAAAGACTGAATGAATGATTAATAAAATGAGCGAATGAATAAAGGAATTAATGAATGTAAAATAGAAAAGAATAATTAAATGAACGAATGAAAAATCTACTTAATAAATGAACAAATAGAAGAATGAATGAATAAAGGCACGACAAATTTAGTTATCTGATGCAGGAACAAAGTGAAACTAAATTTGTACTTCACTTTGTCCCATATGCAAATGACAAGTTGTACTAAGCATCTGAAATCAAAATAAGCCTAACATAATATAAATTAACACTGCAATGGTCCTTAGTAGGTCTTAATTAATATTTAAAATAGTAATAATAGGAATTTTATCGTTATATAACGGCAACATTTTATTTATTTATTTATTTATTTATTTTTTGACTTAACACAAAATATTGCAACATAATCATCAAATTTTGAAAATGGCTTGTATTGTCGTATAGCTTGATCGTTAGAGGTAACTAATTTTTGGCTAGAGTTTACATGTCATGTGACATAGTTAACCTGCATACAGAGTAAATATTTCACCTTTTCCGTTTGCCCCACATTCCCCTACTTATTTAAAACACTGTTATCCGATGTGTTATGAGGGGAAAAGATAATAATATTACAGTAACTGACGCAACATGAAGTGGACAAATATTGGAAGTATCCAATACGTGTTGGAAATATCCTGACATTAAAAAATCTGAATCATGAACTTGTTACATGAAAATTATTATACAAGGGAAAAAATAATGCAAGTTAAAAAAGGCGTCTGCGCTTGGGTTATTCTTAGGGGTTAAGCTAAATATTATTCATATATAGATACGAGAAATGATGCTAGCTGATACAACACCCACATACACACACACACACACACAAAGTTGTTTTATTATTTATCTAGTGTAAGCCGAATTTTTTATTGTGAAGCATAATGCTTGAAAATAATTTCAGAATCACAACAAACATAAAAAAGGACTACTTACAAAAATTTTTCATTTCATTTTCTCTTAAAATGTCCATTTTTACATCGGATTCACCTTAATATATTTGCTGAATACATTAAATTTCTTCACATTCTTCAGTAACAATTTATGATGCAATGGGGAAACGAAATCGATGAAATTTAATTTCCATCCGAAAATTTTGCTCCAAGAAAAAGACGAATCCAACAGCCATGATGGGATATAAATACATAAATTCTTGTGTGTGGTTCTTTAATGATTTGAGCTTTGAAAAAAATCCTTTTAAAATGCGTTAGATTTTTTTTTTTTTTTTGTTGTTATTTTTGTTCATGCATAACGTATATTTTATGTGAAGATTTTCTGTGAATAGAAAATATAGTGAGATATCTTCTGATGCAAATGATCTATAAAGTTGTCCTGAAGGAGAAGTTCGTGGATTAAATGCAGGAGCTGTCAATCTTTAAGAGCAAGGCATTTTTCACGGTCTAAATAAAATACATTAGGCTATTTATATAACGTAATCCTCGAAGAGCATTATTTTAAACTTTCTGCCACATTCACATCACCTGTGAAAAATTCTCCAGAATAAACCTCCTCTAATATTCTCGAGGTACTTAAGGTCCTCAATTTAGAGAGCTCGTCGTGAACTGTTGCCAGAGGATATTTATTCTGGGATCGATTCACAAAAGTGAAATGTCGGAGGTCTATGGGCACTTAAACTCAAGTGTAATTGTGCGTCATTTGAAACATATATGAGGGAGCTGTTTGAAATGAAGGAAAAAGGATTTGAAAGTACCATTACCTTTCAACAAAGAGATTTTAAAGTTACTTATCTTGTTGTTCCGTTTAAATTTTAGAAAAGACGATCTTCATTCTATTTTGAGCAAATCATCAAAAAAAAAAAAAAAAGGGAAATTTTTTAATGCAAAAGGAATTTTTCGCAAGACTGGATCAATAAGATTTTATTTATTTATTTTTTCCCTTTTTTAAATTTCAACAGCACGAAATCTGTACTTGATAGTCGAATCTCAATCATGCAACAGATCTGTAAGGTTAAAAAAAAGGTTCTTCGACCCTTTTTTTCGAGCCATAAGAAATTTAAGAAATTAGTTAATAATAATTTAACTTTGTGCAAGTAAACAATAGAAATGTAATTTCACGTTAATTTAAAGCACAAATGAGCATTAAAACGCAGACATATGTTTCGGGATTGCTTGGAATCCCTTTTTCAATGCGACAGGGAGCTTCTAGATGCAAAACATCCAAATGAAGCAGACAAAACAACAAAAACAAAGCTTATATAGCCTAAGAATTAACTGTAAACCAATGAGAATGAAGGCAGTGTGAAGTGGAAGTAGAAGTAGCATGGAAAGCACCAATAAGAGAGCAACAAACGAATCCAGTTGAAAGTTCAGGAAGTAAAAAGGAATATCAATAAAACAAAGCAAAAAAGACGACAACATGCATAAAAATGTGAAAATACATGAAAATTGCAAAAATAATAAAATAAAATACAAAGAAAAAATGGAAATAAAATAAGTACAGGAAATACTAAAACAAAAAGCAAAACAAAGTATACATGTAAAGGAGGGGGGAGGGGGGAGAAAAAATTACAAAATAGACACAAAAAAGGAAAACTAACAAGAAAACCAGGAAAGAACAACAAATTAAAGGAACTTATGCCAGACCTGTGAAAAATAAGGAGTTGAGGAAGAATCATTAGGTATTGATGATGCTCTTTCTATTATGAACTCCATTGATCCTAATATCCAGTTTTCTTGTGAGAAAGAACTTAATAGTAGCCTCGCGTTTCTTGATGTTTAATTTCTAGGAGTGAGTCTGGTTTCACAACTTCTGTCTATCGTAAACCTTTCGCTGTTTCTTTACCTCCTCATAGACTATCGTCTCGTCCTCCCAACCAAAAATATTCGGCTTTTAATGCTCTTGTCCATCGTGCTATTAATATTTGCTCTTCTCCTGAGCTTCTCAAGATTGAACTCAACTATCTGAAAGCTGTAGCTGTGGATAGAGG
Organism: Octonoba sinensis; assembly: GCA_038502835.1. Classification (NCBI taxonomy): domain Eukaryota; kingdom Metazoa; phylum Arthropoda; class Arachnida; order Araneae; family Uloboridae; genus Octonoba; species Octonoba sinensis. The sequence goes on from CM076604.1 coordinate 74,034,421, forward strand.
ATTTTCTCACTCTTTAATTGATTCTATTCATAACAAACTTTCTAAAAAAACTTCTGGTCCCAATCATGTGGTTTCTAGAAAGAATTTGGTTAAGTTACCATTCTTTCATTCTTTTAGTTTTCGTGTTGCTAAAATCCTAAAAAGTTTCAATTTCAAGTCGTTTTTGCTCCTAGCAACAAACTTTCCTTCTCTTCTCTTAAAGATCCTGTCGATCAACTTAATACTTGGGGTATTTACTAAATTAGTTGCCGTTGCGGCCTTTCTTACATTGGACAGACAAAATGTGCTCTGCGGTTAAATGAGCAAAAAATTTATGTACGAAAGCAAGAGTTAAATAAGTCTAGCATTGCTCAACATTGTTGGAATTCCAACCACTCTTTTGATTTCAATTCTGGGAAAATTATTCAAAAATGTTCTTCCCCTTTAGAGCTTGACTTTTGGGAAGCTTGGAATAGTTCTAATTTGGTTAATGATTCTTCCTCAACTCCTTATTTTTCACAGATCTGGCATAAGTTCCTTTAATTTGTTGTTCTTTCCTGGTTTTCTTGTTAGTTTTCCTTTTTTGTGTCTATTTTGTAATTTTTTCTCCCCCCCCCCTCCTCCTTTACATGTGTACTTGGTTTTGCTTTTTGTTTTGGTATTTCCTGTACTTATTTTATTTCCATTTTATTCTTTGTATTTTATTTTATTATTTTTGCAATTTTCTTGTATTTTCACTGGTCTGGCATAAACTCCTTTAATTTGTTGTTCTTACTTGTTTTTCTTGTTAGTTTTCCTTTTTTTGTGTCTATTTTTAATTTTTTCTCCCCCCCCCCCCTCCCCTCCTTTACATGTGTACTTTGTTTTGCTTTTTGTTTTGGTATTTTCTGTACTTATTTTATTTCCATTTTATTCTTTGTATTTTATTTTATTATTTTTGCAATTTTCATGTATTTTCACATTTTTATGCATTTTGTCGTCTTTTTTGCTTTGTTTTTATTGATATTCCTTTTTACTTCCTGAACTTTCAACTGGATTCGTTTGTTGCTCTCTTATTGGTGCTTTCCCTGCTACTTCTACTTCCACTTCACACTGCCTTCATTCTCATTGGTTTACAGTTAATTCTTGTTTTTGTTGTTTTGTCTGCTTCATTTGGATGTTTTGCATCTAGAAGCTCCCTGTCGCATTGAAAAAAGGATTCCAAGCAATCCCGAAACATATGTCTGCGTTTTAATGCTCATTTGTGCTTTAAATTAACGTGAAATTATATTTCTATTGTTAAGAAATTTGGTTCGAAGTAGCTGCGAATCAAAATGAAGAAAGTCGGCTTTCCTACAATACTACCCTTCTCCGCAAGAACGGCTGTCTCAGAAGCTTCATTTTTCGCGGAAAACAACTTTGTAAATATTTATTTCGCCCCGTTTGATAATTAATTCTATCTTATCCTAACAATTATCACTCCATTATTCGTCCTCATACTTACATGGAAATTTTTGTACATTATATTTAGATAAATATAAGGTATTTATTACTAAATCGTATACTTTTAAATGAGCTTTAAAACAGGAAATTCCGTCTAGAAGTATACGAACCTACTTTCCCGTATACTCCAACTTCAAATTTATAATCCAGCTATCTCTCTCTCTATTTCTCATTTAGCTTTAGTTCTAAATTACTTCAAATATACTTTTTTCAACGGTTGATACATATTCATTCACTCATTAATTAATTTACTCATTCATTTATACACTTATTTAAATATTATTTTATTTTTTACTCATTTATTCGCTCATTCATTTATTCATTCTTTCACTCATTCATTTATTCGCTCATTTATTCATTCAATCACTCATTCATTTATTCATTCATTCATTCTTTCACTCATTCAGTTATTTATTGATTCGTTCTTTTACGCATTCATTCAGAAATATCCTTAAAAATCCCGATCAAAAATTTCATTAGAAAAGAGGATCGTTTAGTTCTGGTTGAACTTTGTGTCTGTACATGTTCTACGGTTTAACATCTTTCCGATAAGGTTTGTTCCAAGCTAATCCGTTTGCTAGATCAGGATTTATGCAAGATTGAAATTTCACCGCAGGCGCTGACATTTTCTTTTTTTTTTTAACTGTTCAAAACTGAGCAAAAATCGTTCAAATAAAAAAAATATTTCACGCCTATAGCTTCTTCCAATATCCTTCTTCATAGGAACTTGGATCTTATGCCCAGATGCTACATAATTTGCTGCATTTTTGCTCGTAGGCGCTAATGTTGAGATTTTTTCAACTGTTCAAAATTGAACGAAAAATTGTTTAAATCAAAAAGTGAACTATGGAAATTAGATGTCCTCGCCAAGATCTTTCGAATGCAAAAAAAAAAAAAAAAAAATTCGAATCAGACTATTCCCTCAAAAGTTATTAGGAGGGACAGACAGACCGACAGACATATATTTTCTCCATCTCAAAACCCTACTTTCAAATGTTATTTTTCAACCCTTATTTCATTACTTCACTTATTCTTGACTTTTCTTTATTTTTAACGATCTTTTTACAATTTATTTATTTATTTTTTATTTTTTACGGGAAAGTAAGGCGAATAAACAAGGAACGTTTAAAGAAAGAGAGAGAGAGAAAAAGAAAAATACTGTTTTCTTGCTTAGAAGGGAAGAATAGTGGCTGTTACAACACGGTTCCGGAAAAAGTTTTAATTTCAAGAAATAAATATTTCATGTTTGATAGAATTCTTTCACGCGGCAGCGGATCGTTCAAATATTTCAGATATTTCTCTTATGTGTTTGATTTCGTTAATTTGTTCCTTATTTGTGTTTCTAAACTTTTAGTGTTTTAGTGGCATCGTTCAGTGAAATGTATAAAACTGCCAAATGTGCAGCAGTTCTGGTGTGTGCATGTTGGATATAACGTCGGAAGTATTCCAAAATAAATTGTTTCTGATGTTTTTTAAGTATTCGACTCTTTTTTGACTTCGTTACGATAGGTTTGTTCTAAAAAATGAGACACACGTTGGACAGATGTGTTTGATCTGGAAAATGCTCAGAAGTTTAGCAACATATTAGTGTACGGCTTCCACGACAGGATGTCTTTCTTTTCTGTGGAGCTATGTGAACGGCTTTGAAACATGGAATTGCTTCAATGCAAAAGAATGAGCACTCTTTTGCATTGAAAGGGAGGTTCCTTGTAACCTCAAAACACGGGTCTAATTTTTGCAAATTTTGAGCTTAATTTTACGTTGGTTTTTAATTTTTAATAAATTGACTGTTGACACTGATAACGTACTGCTTAACATTCCATAGTCCGAAAATGGCACAAAAAATTGTAATAGTTTACAATTTGTTAAAACAAAATGGCAAAATGATTTTCAAGACTTTTACATATTATCATCCTATTCATAACAGAGACGTTAAAAGAATAACATGCTTCGTTAACACATTACTTTCAAATATATTTTTTTATTTTACTTAAAACATCAATAAAACGAAAATAACATTCGTTGTACAATGATAAATTATTATCGAATGAAATGTATGCAAGACAAACGTAAAAGAACATCTTAACATTTCAGTTCCAAAATGAATGAAAAGTCTTGGGGAAAAAACCTTTCTAATCCTTGGAATCCAATTTGAAGTTAATGAAATTCGGTGTTGAAATCGTTCTCCACTCCAGGAAATGCCTCTCTTTCAGATAACTATATGTGTGCTGATGTAATGGGTTTTGCGCGGATAAACAAATTGTGTATTCTCAATGTTACATCCGCATCATTACAAGTTTTATTTTTTAAATGAAACTTTTCTTTTAGAAATTTGATTCTTTAAGATACATAATGGTTACGTACATTTCAAATGCCGAAAATTAAAAGCCAAACTTTAAAATTCTTTACATTGCAGTGCGAATACATACGTACAAATGTTCCACCCGAAAAAACCAACTGAGAAATGTCTGAATTAGATTACTGCAGAAATTCCTAGTTGATTGGCTCTTTACGACATCCATGCTGGCGACCATCTGCTTAGTCGCAAAGAAAAGCAAAATATTTGGTAAATTAATAGCAAAAATATCCTTCTGAATCTTCATATTCATAATGATATGTGTATATATATATATATATATATATATATATACCTGTAGGACTATTTTCTTGGTTTCTTTTGAATACGTTATACTCCCCGCCCACTGATGAGGAGAGTTATTTGTTTTTGTTTCTTATTCTATGACTTTTAAATTTCGTATTACCAATTTATACGTTTCGTTAATGTTAGTTTACATGTCCCGGAACTTTCATTTTCTTTTCATTTACATCTATATTTCAATATATATATATATATATATATATATATATATATATAAACACGTAAGAAATCAAGCGAATTTATCATTAAATATTATAAGCGAAAAGTATGCATACTTAAGCTAAAAATAGAAATATGAGTGACATATGAAAAATATTTTTTTTTAAACCATTTTGGGGAATGAAAGAATAAAAGAATAAAGTTCCATTAAGTTTTTATTGATCTTGCCAATTCTTTAAGCACTTCGCGTTTAAATGAAAATTACCTTGTTCGAATAATCCTAAGAGGATTAAATGCTCTAACATTTAATTGCAATCTCCAGATGTCTTCTTCGCTCAGGGCTCAAAGTATATCAACCGGTAGTGAAGGCAGAAAGCGTAAGTGTGGCTGGCATTTAAAGTCTTTGTTTCCTTTTGGGCTTTGATAAAGAGAGATTAAGAAACGGAGTAGTATTAGAACTTTAAGCAAAGTAATCAGCTTAAAATGTCATGGCTTTTGCAGATCTGTAAAGTCTAAATTTATGCTCCTTGAAGGATCCTTTTAAATTTTATTAGGAATAAATAAATAAAGTGTTACTTCAGATTTGATAATTTTTAAACATCATAGGAACTTGAGGAATTTATTTAAATGAACTAAACTGGAGGAATCATTTGAAGAGCTGCGGAGAAAAACGATCCAAGTCCATTTTTTACCAAACTGAGTTTTTACTGCATGCAGGTACAGTTCAACCGCGGAATTTAGACATTTGGACGTTCTGCGCATGTCAGGAAACAACGAATCCGTTCAAGTTTTAGGCAAGTTCGTTTTGCAGGTGCGTTGATTTAATACTCTAATGAGAATGTTTGCACTCTCAGAAATAGAGCTCTCACTTTTGAGGATTCTTGAATCGTCAAGAAAATTTCGTCATTTGCAACGATTTTTTCGTCGCGCGATCACGTGACTTAAAAATGTTACCACACAAATTTCGCCAATTTGATGAAAGGTTTACTCGGAGCATTTTTCACGAAGCCATTTCGACAAATAGTGAAACCTGTGTAAGTTGACCACTTGTGGTGCAGTACTTTAGTTGTCAACTTAGGCAGGTGGTCAACTTATACAGGGTGAGGTAGAGGGTAAAGGGCGAATTCCGTTCCTGACAAAAGGGGTCAACGTAGACAGGTGGCCAACTTACAAAGTTGGTCAACTGTACAGGTTTTATTGTACGACGAAAGTTTCGTGAGATTTGAGCTGGCGTTTCTGAGAGTGTGCTTCTCTGTTTGTTGACAGCAACTAAATTTATAAACTGGCATATAGCATCAGTTCAAAAAAAATCAAGTATGCTAAAGGAACTAGAACGAAAACAAAAACGGCACGTTCCTTATAAATGCAGTTCCTCCCTCGAACCTGAATGGATTCTTCTTGGTGCTCTGTCAGGCCGATTTCTTTGGTTGATGGTAGAACTGTAGCTTGTTATACGCAGGATGCATGTGCGATATCATTTTTAGGCAAAAGGTATGCTGACGACTTACCCATTGATGACGCTTCAGACGAGCAAAAATAATCAAAATCCAGAAGTTTAAACTTTAAAAACATAGTGCTGAGAAGTTTCTGACTATGATAGTTTTCCCCGCCTTCCTTGGTTTGTTGAAATGAACATTGAAGACGAAATTCAAATGCAACAACTTGTCAAGAAAACACCTGGTAGGGCACTTTGAATTTTAGTATGAACTAGCTGCGACACCCGGCGTTGCACAGTCTATCTTAAATAATACTCAGTTTCTGGCGGAGGACAAAAAGTGATGTCCCGTATTTCTATGAGAACCGTATCATATTCCAATAAAAATACCCATATAAAGCACTGCGTCTTGTAATCTTATTATAAATTATTATTAATGTTCTTATTTACTTAGCAACTAATAATATTACATTAATATTTATAGACTCAAAATTTAAAAAAACCTGATTTTGATACATCCTTCATTGATGCTTCGCTCCTATTGGTCTTAGCGTGATGACATATAGCCTATAGCCTTCCTCGATAAATGGGCGAAATAACACTGAAAGGATTTTTCAAATCGGACCAGTAGTTCCTGAGATTAGCGCGTTCAAGCAAACAAACTCTTCAGCTTTATAATATTAATATAGATATTCACGTAATCTTCGAAAATTTGCTTTCTGCTGCCAAAAATTAATCAAAAAACTGCGTTAAAAAATGATGAGTCGAAGTGCTGTGAAATGACGTTAATGAACTTTTTGAACTGTATTTTATTCAATGTGTATGCAAATTTATATGTAAATATTTTTTTTTTTGTCACGAATACTAGGTGGTGCAATTTTGATTTTATAAGCACTTATCTGTAGTTTGAAATGTGTGTGCGCCGCCTTGCAAGATTTAGCACATCCACAACCGTGCGATGTGAGCGGCTCAGCCTTTTGGTGCGAAGAGTCTTCGGAATGTTTATAAGTTAAAATAAATTCTTAGTTAAATTAAAAGGTGAGTGATTCTCTGGAATACAAGTGTGAAAAATATTTAACAACCTGACTCGTCTGGTAGACGATTTTAAATTTATCCAAAATGTTAGTGAATCTAAGTCAGTATTTACGCGGCTTTCAACTTTAAATTTAATGTGTTTGTTTTTCTCCTATTTTTCCCTAACACATATACCCAAGATAGCAACTGAAATTATGAACGTGCGTTAGTGTGAAGTGAAAAAACCTTTTAAAATATCAAAAGGCAATAGCGCTTACAAGATGTGTTTTATATTAAACAAGATAAATACTTGCTTAAATATACTTTGTAATGTATTTTGAGAGTTTGATTTTTTTCCAAAGTATCATAACATTAAAAAAAGAGAGAGAAGGAGGGTAAGAGAGAAAGAGAGAGCATTTTAATCGGATTTATAATGCGTACCAATAGTGGACAAGAGTGGATTAATTGTTATTTGAGATGCAAAATTTTAATACTGTCAGAAAATATCTTGATACACAAAACGAGTTATTTTGACACGATCCAACGAAAACTGTGTGCGAAACGAAAATGGTTCTTCGTTGCGTGAGAAAATAATTACCGATATTTTTTATTCTTCTCCCGCATTGCAGAGAGGGTTCAAGATATTTATTGATAATGTTACATTTTTTCCCATTTCCAAAGTGAAGAAACAAAGTTATACGTTGTAATTTATCTTAAAATGATTTTGCCGGACGACCTTTACCCTTCCCTGATAAAATCTTGGTTGAGTCACTATTGTGCAAAAAATAATAAAAGTCAAGTTCAATTCTCGAACGGTCGCAGTGTAAATTTTACGTTATTGATCATCAACAAGATCATTAATTTTCCAACTAATAAAAATAAGAGTTATAAATTTTCTGTATTTTAAAGCAATAATTATCCTTTATGTGAAAAGCAAGGAAGTATTTTGTTCCGTGGATTTCTTTAAGAATTTTATTTAGATGAAGAGAGAAAAACGTCAATGGAAGTAATAAAAATAAAGACAAATTATTGCTATTAATATATCGTTTACGGCACACTTAAATGACACTTAACTAAAAATAATTCTCGTGATTCACTACAGTTTTATAAATAAGAATATAATAAATTTCAAAACTTTGACGCTAAGCAAAAGCTTAAGCATCAAAATTTCAGGTTAGGAAGAACATAACATAAAAACTGACCGCTACTGGCATCATTTACGATTTTTTATACATCACTTACGCATCTCATAAATTAGGGACATATTTTATTTAAAAGGGGGGAAAAATCAAAATCTTGCTGAGCATTACAGCCATCTTTCACTCAAATGATGAGGAAAAGCGTGTAGTTTTGCCTCGAAAACCTGAATTTGGACGCGGAAGAATGATGACTTTTCCAGAACTTGGTGGCGAGTAGGCGTTTTCGAGGTGTTCGCACTTTTCCGGCAAGAAATCTCCGTTTATTCTAGGACTATTGCCAGCGAATAGGCGTGCCAACAGGGCCAATATTTCTTCCTCTGCAGTCAAGGTCACCTTGAGGTGAATCCCCATCTCCACTCCTGTTTTAACTCTTCATGAACCGCTAATATTCCTTTGTTCTCAAAGTCACAATAAGAGGTTAACGAGGCAAAGAAGTAGTGACCCAATGACATTCGTTAAATTTAAATTTTGAACGCATTAAAATCAAACACTTACCATAAAATCCTTACGCATTCAGCAAGGTTGAGTTTTACAATACTATGCATCATGTTTATAATGTTGATTTTTAGAGTTAAATAAACTTGTTTTTATTATTATTATTTTTTATATAAATTTTAAACTCATTAAAAAGAAAAATTTCCAGTAAAATCCACTTTGCATGCAGCAAAGGTTGAGTTTTGCATTACTATGCATCCTAGTTATAATGTTTATTATTAGAGTTTACTAAAAATGTCGTTATTATTAATGTTATTATAATGTTGATTTTTAGAGTTAAATAAACATGTTTTTATTTTTTATTTTTTGTATTTAAATTTTAAACTCATTAAAAAGAAAAATTTCTTGTAAAATCCACTTTGCATACAGCAAAGGTTGAGTTTTGCATTGCTAAGCATCCTAGTTATAATGTTTATTTTTATAGTTTAGTAAAAATGTTATTATTTATATTAATATTTTTATTATTGCTACCCGTATTATCACTAATTTAATTTGAATTCTAAACACATTAAAGAGAAACAATTCCAGTAAAATCCTTACGCATGCAGCAAAATTGAGTTTTGCATTACTATATATCGTGTTTATAGTGTTTATTTTTACATTTTTAATAAAAATAGTTATTATTGTTATTATTATCATTATTAGTTTTATTATTGTTACTCGTATTATCAGTATTTTAATTTAAATTTTAAACATATTGAAAAGAAACATTTCGAGTAAAATACTTACGTATGTAGCAAGGTTGAGTTGTGCATTACTATGCATCATGTTTATAATGTTTATTTTTAGAGTTTAATAAAAATGGTTATGATTATCTTTATTATCATTATTAGTTTTATTACTGTTACTCGTATTATCAGTATTTTAATTTCAATTTTAAACACATTAAAAAGAAACGTTTCCACTAAAATCCTTACATATGTAATAAGATTGAGTTGTGCATTGCTATACATCATTTTTAGAGTTTAATAAAAAAGGGTTATTATTATTTTTATCATTATTAGTTTTATTATTGTTACTCATATTATCATTATTTTAATTTAAATTTTAAACATATTAAAAAGAAACATTTCGAGTAAAATCCTTACGTATGCAGCAAGGTTGAGTTTTACATTACGATGCATCATGTTTATAATGTTTATTTTTAGAGTTAAATAAAAATAAAATTATAGGTTATATCAAGCAAAATAAATATATACTTAGCTTCAGCATATTTTCCTCATTAGCAATGTGTATCTGTAAGCGAGCATTCAACTGAAAACGGTGAACTTAAATTTTCATTCTTTCTTTCTTTCATTTATTTTTATTTTTATTTTTTTTTTTCTGCAGGGAGGGAGTGGATTTTTTTTTTCTTTTTGTGAACTAAGCTATAATAAATAAATAGTAAATTTGTGCAATGTGCAAAGGTACTCTATTTTGTTGTACCCAATGAAAGAGTAAAATTTTTTAAAAAAAAATCTTTACACGGCACGAAATGTTCTTCAATCGACGGAAAATTCATCAACAAAAAGTAATAGCGACTGTTTTAAAATTATAATAAAAGCGTAATTGGCCGGTAAGTCATTTACATGATTTTTATTGAATTGATATTTTACTTGTAGTCTTCAAAGCTAAAAGAAACTAATCTGTTGTGGAAATCACGGAACTTTCTTCTATGTCCTTCCATATGAACGCTACTACTCGCCAATTATTCCTATTATGATACAAATCCTTATTGCGAAAATAAATAAATAAATAATTTTTTTTTTTTAATGTCTTATGCTTGTAGGGGAAGGGGGTGTGTGCACGCAGAGAGGGAGGAATGAAATTGCCTTACCTTAAAGCTGTTCGATTAGAAGTTATCTGTATTCTCGAATTTTCAGTTTTTCATGGACAATTTCTAAGGGAAAAAAAACGCTTCTTTCTTATTTTCACTCAATTTTTATCCAAAAAATACATTGTGTCCGGCACTTGCACCACCTGAAAGAAAATAATTTGAGAATTAATAGTGTGAAAAGTAATTCGGTCAAATAGTTAGTTTTGTTGTATACCTACTTATCTATCTATCTATATATATGTATTACTGGATAAGTCTAGATTCTGCACACATTGCATTCGATTGTAGGGAAAACGTTGTGTTGTAGGATTGCTTGACTATCCGAGAAATAAAGAGATTTTACACACCTGAGTATAAATGGTCTGAGTGAATAAATGGCTTAGCTCCGCGATCCCCCCACGTAATGATCCCTTTCTATTCTAAAATAGAAAACACAACCGTCTACCTTGTAAGAGGATATCCTCCGTGATTTTACACATACGTTATGTCTGTTTCGATTTCATGAAAACTGGAGTCAGATAAATACGAAGCAGTGTTTAATTTTTATGAAGAATAATATAACAGCGGCATCCTTTGCCTGTCTTTTGGTGCTAAAAATTCACATCGGAAATGGAATACATCGACATCGGAAAAAACAGCCAGTCGTATCTGAAAATCTGATGATGTTTTCCCCTTACGCACTATATTTCTTAATTACTTTCCCGATATTCTTAATTACTTTTCATTTAAATATTGCAGCAAATCATTACTGAAATGTTTAGAAACTTTTTACTTAATATTACATGCTGTGAGCACAAGGTCGTGTGAAGATATGAGAAGTGGGTTAGGAACTGTCCGGCTCTGGATGTCGAGTTAAAAAGGAAACTCCGGCTCTTTTTAAAACTGGATCTTATCCAACACGCTTCATTACGGGTATCAAGACCAAATTGGCGCAGTAAATATGGAATTCAAAACTTGTTTTTAATCGGCGACATGTCTCTTTAAAAATTGCCAGTACAGTTTACATTTATTTTGTGCTTATTAATTATATTTTAATCAGTCTGTAGAAATACAAAATAATTTTTTCAGTCCTTCTTTTAAATTTTAATTGGAAATTGGTCCGGTTGAAATGAGGGCCGGCAATGTGGCGTCGTGGTAAGGCACTGGCCTCGTACGCCCAAGTTCGTAAGATCGAACCTGGCCCAAGTCGGTGAATTCTCAAGATGCAGAAAATCGTTAGCGCTCATGTCGTATGATTATGCGGCGTGTTAAAGATCCATTGAGTATCTGTTTGGTTTGGATACTCTCTGCTAAATTAAATTCCTAGTGCAGTTTCGCGTCATTTAGAGCTCAGGTGCCGCCCTCTGGGAGGAAACTGAGTGTCAAAATTCTCAAGGGGTAATGGCATTCACCGATACTTGAAATAATACATGCTCGTTTCCGGGGATTGCTCTAGGTCTGCAAAGGTTAGTGACCATACGCAGCCCCTTAAGAAAGAAAAAAAGATTGTTGAAAATAGAGATTTGTGTTTTGGAAGCGTGATGCGTATGTACGTGTCTATGTTTCGGTACCATTTAAAAACGAACTTCTACCAAACATTGATTTCAAATTTGTTTATACCTCTGAAAAAATACCAATGAATGTATCGAGCCAAAAACATTATTTTCTTAAACGATCCCTAAAATTAAAAAAACAATACACGAAAAGAAGAAAAAAGTTTACGGAGATCTACGAATTTTCAAAGTTTGGTAGTTGTATAATTTTTCTAAGAATAATATACAGTAATGTCTCTTTAAAAGTTATTTCACTCTATTAACAGATGGCCCTTCCAGAAGCTTAAAAAATGTCGAAGCATATAATGAAATTATTTTTTTTAATGGTACGTAAAACCATATATATGTATTACGTTTCCAAAATGCAAATCCTTTTACAACTATTTATATAAAAAACATTTTGACTGAAAAAATGTTTTTGTATTTTTATAAAATGATGAAAATATCATTATTAGGCATAAAATAAATGTAATATTTGAAGATATATGGCACATAGATCATTCGATATTAACTAAGTCGATTTCCTCTTGGTTAATATAGAAAACTTAAACTGGCCTAGAGTGCCATCCAAAAATGCTAGCTTGCTTATTTTATACTTTACAATAAACATTGCTTAAAATTCAATAAATATTTTTGCTCTCATGTAATAGAAAACAAAAACAGTAAGAAAATGAATACTATAGCGAAAAACGCGACCAAATAAAGCGTAGAAATTCCATAAAAATCAAACAAAGCTCAAATAAAATTAAAAATAGAAATGATTACATGCATCAATGGACAAAATAATTTCAAAATTTGTAGCAACATTTTTCTATTCAAACATTTATTAAAAAAGCTCACCCAAAGTGAAAGCTGCTGCCTCAAAACAATATAGTCAATGAAATTAATCATGTAACTAAATTGTTGATATAAAACAGTACGCACTATGATAAATAATTTTGAATGGGAGCTCTCTCCAAAATAAGCTCAATTGTCTAAATGCACTTTTATTAAAAACATTGATGTTTCCGCAAACCGATTCACGAGGGAAAAAATATTTAAAAAGCAAGTTCGAAGCATAAAATGGAGATCAAACTCACCCCACAATAAAATGCTTTGAAATAAATTGCGGTATCAAACGAAAACGATTCATTCGAAAAGAACATAATACAATTAAAGTTAGCGAAATATTTCGTTCACAGAATAATTTTTTAACTAAGTGATATTTTTATGATGCACTGTCAAGTTGACAAAATTCCATTAGAGTCCCCCCACCCCTTTTTCCCTAAGCATTCACTGGTTTTGCAGACTTCCCCCCCCCCCCTTCCTAGGGATTACAGCTTTTCTATTCTAGAAAAGAAAACCGAAATTATATCGGATATATCAACAAAATGAGCCTTGTTACATATTTAACCATACTTTAGGAGGAGCTTGGAAACAATAAAATATAGTTAAACTTTCAACAACTTGCAGTATAGCCATAATCTTAACCTACGAGATAATAAACATCAAGCTTTTACGCATAATATATTCTTTGAACGCGTCATTAAATTGAAAATGACGAGGAATCGTTGAGTATTAATTGGATAATGAAGTACCATACCATAAACTATGAATAATAGCACATCTTTCTAATTATAACCTCCGAAGGCTAATAATTTTATGCATTGTTAAATGAGAGGAATGTTGTGTAATTAATCTGCTGCTATAAATATTGTATTGCTAAATTTTCGGGGGATAGTTTTGCAGGGTTGGTGATTCTTTTTAGTAGTGAATGAAAGGAATCGCAAATTAATGAATCGTGAAAAGGATCAATTTTTTTCACGTAAGAAGCTTTAAGATATATATCCCATTTTTTGGGCAGACCATTTTTCTTTGCCCAATATTTTAACCCTTTCGTGGTCCATTTATTTCTCTTTTAAATTCCTACAAGTTTTGACGTGAATACGTCTTTAAATTTGCTACCATACGGGAGCAATCCAAAAAATCTAATGAAAACAAAAGCGGGGGATACAGTTTGGCGTTGTAGTTTCGAATCTATCCTCTATATCCAAAATTAAATAATACTACTGGATAGCTAAGGGGTCAAAGAATTCATTACGATAAGCGAGAACAGTGACGCATCGCGGGGGGTAAAGAGGGAAGCGCTGCCATTTTGAGGTTATTTAGTTGCGTGTCGAAATTTGCAATTAGTATAGCTTTTGACTCGAAGAAGCTACGATGTCGTTTAAGTTTTAATCATCAGCTGTCGTCAAAATCGATCGATTGTATATAAAACATTAGTTTAAAGTAGTGACAGTGAATATAATAAGGTGTTAGAATAAAAAATATATCAAAAATATATAGATAATGTCGGCTTATACGCGTCGAATAGCCAAAACTATAAATTTATTAATTAATAAAGTTATATTATTGTAACACAATAACTATTTGTTTCCTTGCTTTTATTCTAAATATTTATGTTCCATTTTCCTTTAAACGATATCATTTTAGGAAATATATTTGTTTCCTTGCTTTTATTCTAAATATTTATGTTCCATTTTCCTTTAAACGATATCATTTTAGGAAATATATTTTGTTTTTCAAAAATTTAATGTTTATATCTAAATTTTAGGGTGAGATGCATGCTTCCCTTCAGCCCCAAAAAACATATACAATAATAGAGAAAATTAAAATTAATGGTATTTATTTCGCATGAAAAGATGAGGTTGATACTCCACATTCTGGACACACATAGAGGGTCCCCTTTTTCTGCCCCATTGAGCTACCTTTTTCTGCCCCCTTGTGTCTGTAGTTGGAAACCATCTTTCGCATATGATTTTTCACACTAGCATTACTGTTTCCATCGTTATAGTAGCAAAGCATTATAACATTACTACGGGTTTTCCTCATCTCACAGGTATATTTTGCAAGCTCATGTAGGGAAGGTGGGGAGCAGTCTTCCCAAGCCCCTTGAAAAGGCTAAATTATACATTCGGATCTAACGCATAATTAAAGGCAAATTTTTATTGAACATTTTTGTTCATACTAACGTGGACACCTTTTAACGATGGCTCACTTTAGTCAGGAGAACTTCCTCAAACAGATCTACCCTAACTCGAAAATGTTCGCAAACACATAGCTATATATTAAAACAGAACCCCGTTGTATTGCGCTTTGGTATACCGCAAAATCGTTTATACCACACATGCCATTATGTCCCCGTTCTTCTAAGAAATATGTTTAGAAATCATGATTACTTTCAAGAAAAACTCTGTAAATTTGTGAGTCGATTTTTTTTTTTTTTTTTTTGGATACGTTTTTATGCATTTCCAACTCTTTATGCATTTAAAATATATATATAAACATTTTAGATATTTAAAATGATTTTTTTGTTACGGTTTCTCTTTTACCCTGAGCACTGAATATTTCTAAGTAATAATTTTAAAAAATATATTTTGGTTAATCTATCTTCTATATATATAAAAAAAAAAATTGTGTATCAGTTTGTGCGTGTGTATCGGTAAACTCCTGGTGAGATGGAAGGGTCCCAGAAGTACGAAATTTTGGTTACAGGTACTACCTTGGGTCAGGTCCTCGTGCACCTCGAAGCGTTTTTCCTAAAATTCGAATTTGTTCTTTTTTTTATTCCATTTTAGGGCAAAATTGTTAATTTTGGGATTATCTCATCGAAGGAATGTCCCACGTTTCAGATTTTTTTTTATATTAATGCTCGTAAAAAACTGCACAAGATGATCTCTTTCTGAAGTTCGTAGAACAAAGAGAACACGAGCGATATTCATTTTAAGTAGTTTTATATTTAGTGTTATTCATTTTAGCACTATTCATTTTAAGTAGTTTTAATTTTAAAACGAGGCTTACCTCTGAATTTATTCGCTCAATTTGAATATTTTCGCCAAAATAAAGAGTACTTTTGCGGCCAAATAGAAGATTTCTACTAACGTAAAATTGAAAAAATTCTGTTTTATCTTTATTCATAATGTTTTATCAGCGAAACAAATTCTAAAAATTCATTTCATTTTTAAGACGAGGACAGACGGAAAGACGGACAGACTTAGGCTATTATTATATACGGGATATGTGTATTGTTCATCAGATTTGAAGATTATGACGTCGAGTTTATTTTGATTATCCTCACTTGAAGAAAACGTTTTGAAAATCATTGTCGCTGTAAGGCCAATTGCGCTCATAAATGAAGCCTCTTGTACTTCTGCCGATTTCGTACTAAGTTGAGTGGCGGTTGAATAAAACTGAAATATTTGTTTCCATACACTATTCTATTTTTTCATTTCATTGTTTCAGAGAAGCCTTCACTCAAACTCACTTGTTATAATTGCTTCTAATATTACTGCTTAAAGGCAACAAACTCTTTTTAACAATGAGTTTTATACCTAAAAATCTACTCAACCAAGACATGTTGCCATCTGCTAACAATATAACAACAGAAAATTACAATTATAAATAAGGCTTGGTAGACAGAAGAAAAGAGGAAATAATTAACTAATAATAAACTGTTTCCAAAATTTCTTAATTGATATCACTAAAACGCATCAATAGCTACTAAACCAAAAAAAGTAAGAAAATCGGTTGAAAAACAGAAGAGAATATTGTTCTTAACTGTTTTGTCTTTAGCCTAGTTATGTATAGATAACAAAATAATGTTTTCGTGTTTTACAAAAATAGCAAAAATAATCGCAATCATGTATCGTCCAGTTACAATTGCATAAAACTCTAAATTTAAATTACTTAAACTAATAGGGGGAGAGGGGAGTTTGTAAAATATATTTATAAATCATTGCGTAATTTCGCTTAAAAATAAAATATAACTGCGCATCCACTATGAATCGTTGACAAGTACAAACCAAATATTACGAAGTAGAAGTCATACTTCAGTCTAAAATGACATTTTTGACACAAAGCCAAGAATAACTAAGGGATAACAGTGCTATTATAAATAACAAAGTCTGCGGAAACAGCTGTTATTGACAAGTGTGCCAAAAGCATTCAATGGGGTTTATTGATGCGCCTGATGCATAAAACACGAAACCTGTTGCATTGATACACCTAAATGAGGAGAGGGGATGTTTTATTCATTTCGATAAAATAAAGAAATAAATAAAAAAGAAAATCGAAGCATTTGAAACATTTTTCAAGTTATAAAAGTCAAGTTTATTTTGTTGAATTTGAAGGCTTTTTTGTAAGATGAGTTTGTCATAACACGGAAGGAAAATGTTGTATTTGCTTCTTTATGCTAATCAAATGGTATTTCATATGGCACATGAAAATAAATCTTCAGTCATATAATTACAAACGTCTCTTTTGAAAGAAAGCTCAATTTTTAAAGATGCAGAAATATCAACTTTCGATTTAGCGTTTAGAGAACTTTATAAAAAATATCGTTGCCGGAAAGGATGTCAGTTCTTGTAGATTTCGTTTTTTCTTCAGTAAACAACGTAAGGGGAAAAGCTCATTTCCTTTAGAATATCTTTTGCTTCATGAAACAAAATTTCTCGTGAAAATATTCGTAGGGAATTTTAATATCGGATAGAAAAAAGATTGAATTGAATTTGTATTTGAAAAAAGAGTGTATTTAATATGAAAGCTCGTAGTAAGGGAGTAATAGGCACGATACTATTAGATTAAAGCATTGTCTCTCAACTGAGGGTTTTTAAGGGGGTCGCAACATCCTTTACATCAAGTTCTTCTGACGTTAAAAGGGAATTCTCAAACCTCGCAATTTGGGTAAACACTACGCCACTCAGATAAAAATCAGAAGCTTGAACTCGCTTTTCACTATAGAGTAGAGTAGTAAAGGCGGAGGAAGAATTAATTCTTAAGGGGGAATGAAACAGTTATGATTTAATATTACAGCGAACTTTGAAAATAATTGGTTTCATAGCTTAACAAATTGTGTTACAGCAGCAAAAGAAGTAATTTTATCTCATTACCACTGTATAAATTTTTACTCTACCAGTAGAAAAATGCAAAAACTTACGAAAAAGAATCCCGTTAAAAGACATATTTACTGGGAATTTTAAGAGATCCGATTGATTTCCGTACAAGATAATGTCATGGTACAAACATGTCTATTATAACGGTGACCAAAAAGCGCCAAGAAAAGAAATTTCGCCAAATTACAAAACTATATTCAAGTCTGTAATATACTCAAATTGGGGACATTTTCTTGGCGCTTTTTGATCACCGTTATAACCGACAAGTATGCTCAAATTGTCGAATTTCTTTTCTTGCCGTTTTTTTTTTTTTTTTTTTTTTATGGGGCGTCAGAGTATCAATGCTATTTTGCACTACCTGTACCCAGCCACGCGTTGCTGTGGCTCAGTCTGGTTTGAGTGAAAATCAAGAGAAAGCACATATTTCTAATATGTTCCATTTCACAATGCTTGTTGTTTTACTGTCTGAAAATATAGATTGTCTGGTTTACCCATTATAGAACACGCAATATATATTGTCCACGTTAGAAGTAATCCGTGTCTAGATCTAAACTGCTCAATTTGATTGATTGGTCTTGAGATTCTTGTTTTTTTTCACAATGCTTGCGGGTTTTTTTTTGTTTTTTTTTTTTTTTTTTTTTGACGTCTGTGAAGATTTTGATATTGCCTGGCTCGGCACATTGGAAAATTCCAACATAATCGTCATCCAAACAGAAGAACCACAAGCACAAAAATTCTAAATTAAAAAATTGCCATTCAAAATACATTTTGCGAGGCATTTTGAGAAATTGATACCAAAATATGGAGGCCAATAAGTAAATAAACACCGACTCGAAATGAGAAATTCCAAAATAAGCCTAATCCAAGCGTAAACAGAAAAAAATTCTAAACCCAGCTGTTGCCATTCGAAGCTAACTTATGTTTGCTTATTATTAACGAAATATTTCAGTTAAAAAATTAAAATAAATTAAAAGTGATATATAAAAACACGCACGTATTCCAACGCAATGTTCTGGCAGAATTTCAAAGCAATCGGTGAAGACTTTCGGAGGTTTGAGGTTATGAACAAACGAACACTTACATTTTTATTTATATAGATTGAATATAACGATCATGAAAAACACGACTCTCGATATAACGACCCACATAACACGTTTGAACTCGACTAGTAGCGATTTTCCCTTTCTGCACATTTGTAATGTTGAAATTAGCTTTCCCAGAGAAAAAAAATGTTAAGCTTCATTTTAAAAATGCATGGATGATTCTGAGCAAGAAAAAAATCTGAACATTTTCGGAAAAAGTATGCTTTACGATTTTAAAATAAAAATTATGTACTTAGGACTATTATGACTATTTAAAAGTAGCATATGTTAAAATACCTTCTATCTTTTAAAACAAATAAAATATTTATAGAATGCAAAAGGATTGCAACGCACGGCACCCTCATTTTCTGCGAAGAACGTGTTCGATGTTGGCAAGCTTCCAAATATAAGTACAATACCTTGCAGAAATCAAAGAAATACAATTAAAATATAAGAGATCTTTCAAATTTCATGCAAATTTGTCGCCGATTTCACGGGGCAATTGATAGAAAATCTCGCAATAACGAATTTTGATTAATGCGGATCGATGTTGGAGGAAGGGGGTAGCTAAATATCTTATTTTCTCGCACAGCAAAAATATGCGATTAACGGTTGCAACGCGATAATATTGGTTGCGAAGAATTTTGTTCATAAATAAAAAAGGTAAGCTAAATTTTAAAACATTGGGAAATTATTAAGAACAATTTCAAAAACCGGGAGAAATGCACTAAAGGAAGATCGGGAGATTGCCTGAAAAGCTGTAGTCTCCTTTAATAATTGGAATAGTTGAAAATTCTGTATCCTCAAACAAATCTTAAGATTAATTAATTGAAAAATTAATTCGAAATTAAAAATTGATTCGAAAAACTGAATTAATTTTCTATTTTCGGATCAGGTTCTTAAAAATTTTCGAAAATTTCGGAGAATTTTGATCGGAATCACCCTGAAAAAATGGACAGCCGATCTTCCATAAAAGGAATATTCCCTCTTCCCTGTCCAAGTGACAAACACGCGTACTTTTTTATATACATAAAACGCGTTCTAATTTTTATACAATGCTTCCATTAATTGCTCATATATTTTATTTTTTATTTCAGTTTATTTGAAATTCTATTTTATTCTGAAACTTATTACTAATTTATAGTCTACAATACATTTAACAGTACAAATATTTCAAATTGTTCTATAAAATCATTACTACTTTCATTAAATTTGAATACGTTTATATAGTATCTCATTATAATAAATTACAATGCGTTTAAATTCGAAACTTTTATTTGACATAAATAAATTTCGCTCATTTTATGCTGTTTTCTGTGTCATTTGAAATTAACGGTTCGAACTAAATTCAAGAAAAAAGAAAGATTTGAATATTATTATCAGTTGGTTGACACATTGACCATAAAATATAACAAGTCAAAAAGTGAAGCCCGAATGAGGTCGTTATAGCGCAAGTCGACTGTATATATATATATATTGGGTAGTTGAATAAGTTCCCGCTGTTTTCCAACAAATAGCGTTACATTAGCTGGTTGCGTCAGTTTAGGTTAGTGACACATCTATTTACAGGTACTATAAGCAAGATTGAAATTCAGTGTATGTTATTTCGCGGAAGTGCAAACAACTTTATTTTTCATTGCGTTAAATATGTCAAATTACGTGCCGAAAAAAAAACAGCATTTGCGAGAAATTTTACTGCACTGTTTTATTTTTAAAAAACTCGGAAGTTTAAGCTCACAGAATTCTTGTTGAGACTTACGCAATCATGCTTTGTCTGAAAAAACTGGTAGAGATTGGTTTAAACGCTTCACAAATAATGATTTTCAACTTAAAGATAAAGAACGCTCTGGCGCTCCGAAAAAGTTTGAAGACGATCAATTGGAAACATTACTTTATGAAGGCTCACGTCAAAGGCTAGATGAGTTTGCAGAATCATTAGGAGTTCAGAATCAAAACGGCCGCTATACGACTAGGGACACGACAAGGTCATTTTGCAACATGGTAACGCTTAGCCACATTTGGCAAAATCGGCAAAAACTTACTAGGAAACGGTTAAGTGGTAAGTCCTACCCCTCCCGCTGTATTCACCGGACATTGGCTCTTCCGATTACGACTTGTTCCGGCCGATGACACATGTCCTGACTGTTCTTATGAAGATGCCAAAAATTGGGTCGACTCTTGGGTAGCTTCAAAAGGCGTGTCATTTATCCGACATGTAATTCAAATGCTATCGGAAAACTGGGGAAAAGTAGATACCAGAAAAAAAAAAAAAAATACATATATATATATATATCTTCTGGTATCTATTGATTGAACTTTTTCAATTCGTGCAACATTAGAGTTTCAGTGTTTACATTACGCCTCAAGCTTTCAATTTTTAAACATATGCTATAAATAACTTACAACTTAATTTGCGAGTTTCTAACCAATTCCATGTTCATATCCCATTCAATAACTTAGTTGGGAGGAGAAACATACATCAACTTTTACGGTAATGTAGTTTCTTTGTATGCACTTAAAGTATATAAAAAAACAACCTACAGGAGTTTCGAATAGATATGCATAAAATAAGAAAGGGAATATTCTAGAATTATGCCGCTTTTTTCTACACTTCTATAAAACCTATGTTACATTTTTAGGAATTAAAAAAAAATTTTGATACTTATTTATTGGTCGTAATGAAGTGAATGAGTGGAAATGAACAAATATTTTGTTTCCATCCAAATTTGTTAATACCCTAAATTCTTTTTCTTCATAAATGTTGTTGACACCTATGATCATCCCTACAAGTACCCTAAATTCTTTACCTTGATAGATGCCTTACAAAAATCCTTATAGCTGCTTTTTTTTTTTTTTTTTTTGTTTTTTTTTTTTTTGGAAAAAGAGTAATCAACTTTAATAGTAATAAAACTATAATTGCGGTACGAGCTATGAAAGTGCTATGTAAGTAAAAAGCACCATAATTTGTAAACATTTTCTTCTGATAGTAACATTTTTAACATATACCTTAGATTGCAAAGCCTGGCTAAAAAACATTTTAAAATTTCTCATAGAACTGAACTGACCTTTTAGATTCCAGAAGATTGTCATATGAATTTTCTTCTTCCCCTCTGACATTTTTAAGACTCGTGGGAATTTTAAATCCGAACACTGAACATTTCAATATTTTAAATTTTTGAGCCAGTTTCTGGATATATCTTTCTCTATGTATAGTACGTTAAATGCGGTATGTATTGAAATAATTACTTTTCGACGGCTTGTATACTGACAAATGCAATGTGGTTTGACACATCTATACCTAATGAATTCAAATGAAGGGTATAACATACTTCGCATCCTAACCTTATATACAAAAGTATTAAAATAAAAGACTTTGTTTAAAATGGTTTTCATCCATAAAGCTTCAAGTATTTCTGAAACTGGGAAAACATTCTGTTTTGCTGTCAAAAATACCATGCTTTTGTGAAAAAAATGCATTTCTTGTTCCTCCTTCAAAATATGTTTCAATGTAAACTAAAATTTCATCGTTACTCGTTTATAACAACACCGTTTTTAACGGCATATCGATTATAACGTCTATAAACCACTTTTCCTAGCTGGTCCTGATTAAAAATAACGTTAAATCATCTCGCTTGCAACGTCATAGCTTAAATCGGGAAATCAGTTTTAACCTCATTTTTTTCGCGACTTCATTTTTTATTTTAATATTTTTCAAGTAAAATTTTAAGAATAAAAGTTAGAATTAAGTCTTAATTGCTGTAAAATTGTTCCCTTTGTCCTGCCACCAAGATTTTCGACTAAAATGATTAGATACAGTTTCTGCCATTTATCCGTTTTCTGTATCTCAACAAATTTAAGAGCTTCGAATTTAAGGTTCAGAATTATAGACGTGATCGCGTATGAAATTATGGACAGTATTTTTCAAATAATTCAGAAAATAAGGTAAATTTGTAAACCAGAGAAAGTTATTAATAATATTCAAAAAAATTTCTGATTTTGGAAATGATGTGTGGTAATATAAAGGAATTTTTTTATTTGCAAAAAAGGTCTTACGTCTTGTCGGTTAGGTATTTTTTTTTGTGTTATAGAATAAAATTTAATTTGCCGTCTTTGAAATCAACCTCTTTTATAACGATATTCCTGTTTATTTTATATAGTATATACCACTTATTTTCCGATGTCGTTATAACCGAAATCGACTGTCCTTTAGAAATCTAATAAGCTCATATGTTCTTATTCGGTTTTATTCATTGTATTTTATCCATTTCTATAATTTCAACTCAGTATCTTTAATGGTTTTTATCAAAGCATCTTTAGAACATTTACTTTTCATTTTATTTAATTTCTTACTTATTTATTCTTTACTAATTCAAAGAAATTTTTATCACTTTTTACATTTGAAGTAAATATCGTTATAAATGCCATTAAAAATACGTAATTAAGATTGAAAGTTTACTAAAATCTAATATAATTTTCTCCTAATAGAACACAAATAGTTAGTTATTTTTTTAATTGAAATTAAGTGCCTTTAATAATCCCATTAAACAAATTTTCGGAAAAAAATCACAGCGGATTTTCTTGGCAAAACTGCATGAAATCTTTCTTCTGCTTTCTTTTAAAATTATTTTCCTAAACATCCTAAAGCGAAGCGCTTTCGTTGAAACCTGTCCTTTATGCCATGAGCAGTTCAACTGAAGATTTATGGCCCGGATTTTCCTGCGGCAAAAGTTTGCAGCAGCATAGACACAACGCGAAATGAGCTTTTAATTGCGTTGGTTATTGTGGGTATCTCATGCAGCTTCCGATGCGATATATATTTTAGTCAGCTTCAGTTTAGAAGCGTCAACTAATGAATCTCTCAATTAATCTTTTTGAGAAGAAAATACACAACTGCTATCATATTACTAACATTACAGTCCAGCTTAAAATTGAATTTATTTCCTCTATGAAACGCTGAATTTAATTACTACACACACACACAAAATGTATGTGTAAAAAATAAATACAATGTGATATTTTGTACTGTTTTTATTTTTACATACAATATTATATTTTGTAGAAGAATTTCAGTTGCTTTAAAACTGAATTGCACTTAGCTTTGAAATGCTCTTAGAGACGCTTCTCTCTTCTCTCTCTCTCTTTCTTTTTAATTTCTTCTATAACTAATGTTTAAAAAAAAGTGTTGGACTTTCCACTTTTGTCGGATTTACACGTTTTAAAAGATGATGAACCCATTTTCACCACTTTTTGAAAAACATTTGTTTGTATCTTTCTCTGTCTTCTTTTATACATATAAGACAACACTTATCACTTTAGTTAAGGATGTCCTTTTCCTCTTTCTACACTTTTATTTCGCACATTCTTTTCGTTGAATTTTTTAAAATGATAGCATTAGTTATGTGATTTTATGCATATCCGCTTATTTCTGTAGTTTTTGTATTTTATTAAATGGGTTACTAAGAATTATGGTTCAAGGAATTATTTCTTGAAAACACATTTAAAATAAAGAAATTGTTTATGTCGAACTTCGAACCGGAAGATTGGGTGTTCGAAACCCGACCCGGATCCTGAAGTCCCGAGGCAGTTCCGAGAGTACCGGAGGGTGGAGAATTTCCCTTCTTTTCACTCTTAGGTCAAAAAAGGAAAGTAGCGTGTTTGTGGTGGGTCCCTCTGGTGTCACCCAAACACATAATGAACCAAGTCGTACTTACACCGTTGCGGTGCTCACCTACAAACGAAAGGCGCTCCTTTACTGCCTTAATTCCACGTCATGTCGCTCTGCGAAGGGAAACTTGGATTCCCAAGTGGCATTAGAAACAACAAAATTTTTTCTTAGACACACAAAAATCTTAATATTTTATAAAGTATATTAATGTTAAATATCTGATATATAAGCGGCTTATTCTGTCTGTCTGTTCGCTATAGAATCCCAGGCCGTTTTACCCATCGGGACCACATTCGGCACGGTTAATGTTTACGACCCGAGAAACTCATCTCTGCAAAAATGAAAGTTGTGACTCAATTAGTTTTTTTTAGTTAACTTTTCAAAATTTTTCAATGATTTTTTTTATCCGTTTTATTTTATTTTTGCATTGTTGCCGTTGTTTCCAACCATATAATTACAGTTGGAGTGTGAGCAAACGAATCAATGCAGTTACCGTTATTGTAACAAATATACTAATAATAATCAAACCTTTCTCGAGCATATTAAGTGAGGCTTCACTGTATTTGCAATCTCCGTTAAAATTTAATGCATACGCGAATTTAATTTAATCGTTTTTCTTTTTAATTTATTTATTTATCGTCTGCGCTTTTTATATTTTTCGCAATAGAATGGCAGCGCTTTTTTTGCCCAATCTCGTTAAAACTCTTGTTTTGAAAAGCATAATAAAATTTTCAATAATTTATTTCGATGATAAATATATATTTTTCACAAACATTTTGATTATATAGTAAATAAATATATAGTAGTGTGGGGCAGTAAGAAAAGGGGCGTCCTCGCCTCCTGACATGGGTAATTCAGTTTGAATTAGCAGACAACTTTGCACAAATCATTTTAATTACAATTAATTAATATCTAGAACAGCTAGAACAGCGGGGCATTATAATATAAACTAGCCGTGCTTGCTAGTTTATATTATAATGCCCCGCATTAATACACCTTATAATGCATATTACCATGTCATCGAAGCTACGTAGCAGTTTTCTTTTACTACATTTTTATTATAAATTGCCCCAAAGAGAAGGGGGAAGGAATCTCCCACGAAAAACAATAAATTGAGAAGAAAACAAAACGCCGAGATTTCGTTTCTTAATGCAAAAGACGTGCCTCAGTTCAAATTTGAGAAAAATCCTCCGCGTAAGTACTACTCTTAAATTAAATGCAATGCCTTGACAGCATTTTTACCATTTTTTCAGCAAACACCATTAGAACTTTTCCTGAGATAGTGCCATTAAAGTAAATAACTACTAAGGCTATTAACGTAATTAAAGCCACTTTCATAATTTTATGTTAAAAAAAAAAGACCTTAAGCGCTTTATGAGCTTTATTAGCGTTTCCTAAATACATGTTTGAAACATTATGTCATAAGATATTTTAAAGCTTCATGTAAATTCTAAGAAATTTGATGTAGTTTTTAAAGAAAAGCGAATTTTTTTCGATGTTTGAATATTATAAATGTTTGAACGAACATCAGAAATTAACATAATAAGCATTTGTTTCTACAACTTTAATTGCTTGGTAAATACTATATCCCTTACTTAGCAATTACAGGGGATTTGGTATTTACTTTTTGTAGTCTTATTTGTTTAAAATCATATTGTTTTTTTTTTTTTTTTCAATTTAAGTTAACAGTCACTTATATTAACGTTTTCTGATAAGACTTTCGATAAGCTAAAAAAGAACTTGGATTTTAAAATATTGACTCAAAAGTCTTTAGATTTAAAATTTCTTTAGACTGATTTTAATTCAAAATTTAATGAAACTTAAAACGAGCTTGATACTTATAAAAAAGAGGTCAAAAAATATTTATGTCCTTATACTCTAAAATAAGTATTTAGACATTCCTAACTGTAACTATAACTATTTACTCTTTCCTTCTTTGATAGAAATCCCTGAAGATCTTTTCAATGTTAAGTCACTTTATACAAATCCTAAAATTCCCTAACTGCATTTGTAAAATGGTTGAAAATGTAACATTTAATTTTTTTCTTTCCTTCTTATTTTTATTTGTTTAATTGTTTATTTATTTATTTATTTCCAAATTTTTGTTTTTCTTGTTTTGCTTTTTTTTTTTTTTTTTGCCTAGGCAAAAATTTTTATTTTGCTTTCGTCTTTTGGAAGATCTAGAATTTATATGTTACATCGATAATAAATTGCATTAGCCTATATATGTAATTATAGTTATGTTACCGGCAAAGTTTGAAATCCGGCATTCTATAGAATGCATAGGTATTGTATGCAATGATTAAAACTAGGGGGCGTTGTATGTAACGATTCATATATCACACATTTCCTAGGCGTTCTACGAAGAACCGGCAAAAGTATAAAACACATATCTATATATGTAATTATAGTTATGTTACCGGCAAAGTTTGAAATCCGGCATTCTATAGAATGCATAGGTATTGTATGCAATGATTAAACTAGGGGGCGTTGTATGTAACGATTCATATATCACACATTTCCTAGGCGTTCTACGAAGAACCGGGAAAAGTATAAAACACATATCTATATATGTAATTATAGTTATGTTACCGGCAAAGTTTGAAATCCGGCATTCTATAGAATGCATAGGTATTGTATGCAATGATTAAACTAGGGGGCGTTGTATGTAACGATTCATATATCACACATTCCCTAGGCGTTCTACGAAGAACCGGCAAAAGTATAAAACACATCTCGGATCCGTTTCGAATATCACGTACAAGGCATGAGATTTTTTACACATGCCTCAGGCTCAGAACTTGTCAGATGCACTTTGAGGTTTCTTTAAAAGTGTCAAAATTCGCATTTTTACTTAAATTTGTTTAACAAAAATGTTAGTTTTTGTTGTGCTGCATGAAAATGGAGGAGTCAGCTGTAGTGTTGGAGAAAAAGTCAAGAGGTCTATAGACGTGAAACAACATCTGTATTTTCGTTAAATTTCAGTTTTTTCAAAAAGCAAAACAAAAAAAGGGGTTTCTCCACATTATTGCTATTTTGACTTACAGTGTGCCATCGATGACCGTAACTATAATGAAATATTCTTTATTGTTTCGCCTCTTTCACAGGGTAACTTTTATAAAAGTAAGGAATCCAGTAAAATTGATCTATTTTATTCGTTTATATGTTATTTCTAAATGTTTTTCTCCACGTATGTTCCTTAAATAGTGTCTTTTTATTCGAGGTAAATACATGGAAGTATCTGTTCAAAGATATTGGGATCAGAAAAACTGCCCGTTCATTATAAGTGGCCTATAAAAGAGGATTTACTGTATATACATGCAGAGTGCGGCAGAAGTAATGACCCGGTTTTGAAGGGATATTTTTAAAAAATTATACAGTTTGAGACTTAAAACTTTTTTATATTGATCCATTTTTTTACATTAAGTTTTGAATACCACTTCAGCAAGTTGGTGGCCTTCTGCAGCAATACACTGATGAGTCTATTTTTCCACACAGAGAGAATAGACTGCATTTTTGTGCGAATTTCAATATTCCACGTAATGCTACGGTTACTAAGCTTTTGTGTGTGTGGGGGGGGGGGGGGGTATTTGAAAGAGAAAGTTCCCCACACTTTAGAAGAGCTGAAGGACCGAATTATCGAGGAAATATTCGCCATACCCCTTTAAATGTGCAGAAAAGTTTCCCAAAACTTCAGAAATGGACTGCATCAGTGTATTGGTGCTGAAGGCCGCCATCTTGCTAAAGTGGTATTCAAAACTTAATGTAAGAAAATGGGATTATATACAGATCAAAATAAAAAAGTTTAAAGTCTCAAACTGTATTAGTTTTTTTTAGAACCCTTCGAAACCGGGTCATTACTTTTGCCCCACCCAGTATAACAATGAGTTTTATTTTCTTATATTACCATTACTTTTTTTTATAATTTAGTTTCTTTGTGTTTATTACTTTTCATAAGTAACATAACATAAACCTAATTTCACTAGCAAAGTAACTAAAATAATTGAACATGCATGATAATTTTTTAAATATCCTATTTTCGTGTTAAGTATGGTTATGATTAATGGTTAAATTTGATTGTATATAATAAATAGTGTGCGTAAACAGTAAGAGAGAGACAATGCGGCACAGAAGAGCAGCAAGATCAATACTCATTTTGCTAAACATTGTAGCATGTTCAACATAAAAGTATAAAAACGAAACAAAAGCCGATGATAAAAGATGTCCGAAAGAATAATACTTTAGTGTAATAATTCATCTCCCATCATTCCAATCATCGCCATCTTGTTCGGCTCTTTTTCCATTCAAGATAATGGTCCCGAGAACCAAAGAGCTTCTTGAAAAATGAAAGAAGCCATTTTGAGCTTCAGGAAATGATTGCATGTAATTGCTAGCTCTACACGAGGGACTCTTTTCCTTTGTCGGGAGAGGATTGCGAACAAAGCCATTAATACCTCTAGTTCTGTTTTTGTTCATTTCTTGCGAGAATGTGGGAGGAAATGTAATGAATCGAGTCCGGTTTTGATTGGATCACTTGCATTCGCCCTGACAGATAATAAAAATTATGTACACTGTGAAAATTTTGCGTTTAGTTGACACCGTTTTGGTGTTACTGATCACGATTTTTGGTGTTCAGTTGGTGTAAAGTTGAAAATTTTGCGTTTAGTTGACACCGTTTTTGTTGTTACTGATCACGATTTTTGGTGTTCAGTTGGTGTAAAGTTGAAAATTTTACGTTTAGTTGCCACCATTTTGGTGTTACCGATTACGATTTTTGGTGTTCAGTTGGTGTAAAGTTGAAAATTTTGCGTTTTGTTGCCACCATTTTTAGTGTTACCGATCACGATTTTTGGTGTTCCATTGGTGTAAAGTTGGACATTTTGCGTTTAATTGCCACCATTTTTAGTGTTACTGATCACGATTTTTGCTGTTCAGTTGGTGTAAAGTTGAAAATTATTCATTTTTGATATATATATATATTTTTATAGGTCTGTCTAAAAAATATATGCAGTATAATGTTTCTTAGAACATGAAATTGCGCACTGAACATTTTAGTTTATATTTTCTGAATCAATATTGTCATTATTTGTGTGAATTGTATTTTTTAGCACATGATCACAAAATGTTTCTTAGCACATGTAATTGTGCACTGAGCATAAAACTGTCTATATTGTCTGAATCATTATTGACATGATTTGTCTGAATTGTATTTTTAGCACATGATAACAAATTTCATGTGCTAAGAAACATTATACTGCCTATATATTATTATTTAAAAATGGTTTTCGGTAACAGTAAAAATGGTGGCAATCAAACGCAAAAGTTTTACAGTGTGCTTTAAAAGCAGAGAAACTTCTTGGATAAACAAAATTGTTCCCTTCCTGCAAAATGTTTTTGCGCATAAATACCTTAAATTATATGATAAAGCGGTTTTAAATTTACACTGTTAAACATATTATCAGTATTTAAGCTTTACAAATCAAGTTTCTGTGTATTTGTTAAATATAATTGCGTTCTCTTTTCGATTCCAATGCTCCGCAATAAGTTCTGATTGCGTTTAATTTCTAGTTTTGTTTCACGTACTAAATATTAAAGTAACTTAATAAATTTTCGCGGTCTTACGCACCTTTCTGCCTACGTTAAAAATATGGGAAGAAGTTTAGATTAAAAAATAAAATTTTGAATATTATTTTGTAAAAATATGTCATTAAAACTACGTCCAATTTTTGTCAGTTCTCTCTCGCCATATTTTTACATAATGATTAAAAATATTTATTCTATAAACTTTTCACGGAAGTAGTATTCATTCTCAAGGGAAGAAAAATGACAATTTTTATTTTTAGCTTTTTAATTTGAAATGCTTGGAGTTAATAGGTAAACGTATATGAAATGACATTTTGACATAGCGTATTAACCTTATGTTTTTACATGTAATATTCCCGAGAACTTGTCACTGATTTGAAGCGTTGATTATCGTCATGCTTTTTCTAAAGTATGACTCAAGGCGCCTGTTAAACGTAACCGGATCACAAAAAACATATCAATCACATGAAAAACAGCTGAGTAACAGCAGAAAAAAAGAAAACATCGAATAAAAAACAGTCTACGCTTTTGCACGCCGGCAACGAGAACGAAATTTCAAAGGCCAAAGAGTCAAAGAAGGGGGACAAAAATAACTCTGAAGATGTTTTGTGTTGTTTCACAGGGACACCTCTCTTTAGCTGTTCCATCCACGTGGTTGGTAGTTGTGCTAAAGATTCGACTCCTTCACCCACTTGTGGCGGCGAATCATCTTGGCGTGAAAAAACCTCGAACCGCAAATAGAAAGAGATGAAATTTTTTACTTGTCATCCCTCTTCGAAAAGATGAGAAAAATTTGCCCTCCCAGATGTTCTTTCTTTCCTTTCGGTATTGAGTCCGCAGGGTGTGTTTGATGGAATGTTTCAGCAAGAGTTCCACTTGATTTGAAGTAGAAGGATCGATATAGATTTTCTATCACATATGGCAGACACTTGAAGTCTCTTCGTTTTTCTCCGAATTCATTTCCATGGTTTTTAAATGTTTATGTATCTATCTCTTTTCCGTTATAGTGAGCTCTGCTTAAGCTGGACAAACTAACAAATTATAAAACCCTTATATAATCAAATTGAAATACTGCTTAAGATACGCCGTTTCAAAATACCTTATATAAAGGTTCATTTTCTTTTTTGCTCTTACTCAATCATCAGTTACGTCATTTCGATGCACTCTGAGAGCAGGAGTACCCCGATGGAAGGTCACGGGAGGTCACTATGACCTTCCAAAATGCTTCCTTACATTCAACAAATTTTGTTTGACCATTCGATAAATTTGGAAGCATTATTTTTTTTCTTACTTCTTGTGTAACTTTTGGACCCTTCAGGTTTACACATTAAAATAATGAATAAATGTAGTTTTGTTTGCTATTTTTCATTATGGGCCATTCCATGAAAACAGGGACATGGGTGGTCAATTTTTAAATCATACTTATGTGGATAATTTGGGTATGTATTAAAAGATAAAATGTCAAATTTTATGTTTTGAGTAAGAAATCAAAGTTTATCATTTCTGGATTGGCAATACAGTACTCTAAAGATGGTTGATTTGTGCAAGCAAGTTCATTGAGTTTTCGAACGAATTTTGCATGATTGTTTTGGATAAAAAAAATCAACTGAAACTCCTGATGTCAACTTTATAGGTAAGTCTAAAAGGTAATTATTTTATTTTATTAAGCTTGAAGATCTAGGAGATATCTCAATAGCTATACTAGCACCCACAAAGAGCTTATTTTTCGTGTCCCGCACGTGACGAAAAAGATGAATATTTTCATTTAGGTTAAAAATGAAACGCATTTATTTTGTGTAAATGGCATTTCTAAAGCAGATTAATGTAGTACACATATCCTATGCTAGTTCTAACTTTTAAAGTTACTTTTACTTGTAAAAATATCCAAAAACAAAACTGTCCCGCACGTGACGCATTACATGTAGGAAACACAACTCCAATTTCTAAATTCTGATAAGAATTTTATTTCAACATAACTTGAATTCCTTAATGGTGTTTTGTTTTAAAATAGTGTTACTATAAAGAAATAAATTATACATTTTCTCATATTTATGATAGCTTTTGCTAAATTATGTATTTAATAGAGCATACATTTCTAACATTTTACATTTTCATTACAGAATGTCCTATCATTTCAAGGATCATTTATGTTTCAGAACAGATTACTCAAGTCATATAGAAAGACAAATAAGAATAAGCTAGTTTAAAATATTAATAATAAAGCAACTACATTTTTTATCGATGAGTTGTTTGAAAAAGGATTATTTTTGAGTTTTTCAATATTTGATACAACATCGTAACAACATAGCTTAAACATTATGAGCTTTATTTTAGAAAGTCTATTTAGAATTAGAGCTGAATTATATTTCCCTTTTAGGACTTTTTGCACAACATTTTTAAATAATATTTTAACTTTTTTACATTAATAAAATTTGATTTTTTTTGGAACAGAAATGAATAATGGAAGAACCTAAATCAAGTGCTGAAAGAATGAAAAAGATGAGAGAAAGAAAAGTACACATTTCCAGAAGGAAGAAAATAAAAGGACAAATGGACTGAATAAATGAGAAAAGACTATATGACTAAAGCCGAAAAAGAGAAAAGATCTAATACTACAAGTGGCCAGAGCATCCTTATAGAATTCCCTATCTCTTTAAAGATGTTTTAAGAAAGATATCAGCTCCCGCTTTATCTAACAGAAAATTTTTAAAATTTTGAAAAAATAAAACTTTTTTTTCATTTAGTCTAATTTTAATTAAAATTTCATATATTTCTCGGAATGATCAATGTGCGCATATATTATATTAAAATTAATGCTTTGTGTTTTAAAGTGTATAACCAATACATTGTCTGATGTTTTCATTTAATTTCCAGCATTCTGAAAACATGTATTACATGAGCATTTGCAATGTGTCCCGCACGTTACACGATACATTATAATTTTTTTCAACTATTAAAATTATTATTTCTCAAAACTTTAGATATGTTTTATTTACATTGGAGCCTTGGCTTTCAATTCCTATTTTTTGTTTTGTTACTGCATGATTAATAGAGCAGAAATTCTAGTTTATTCATAATGAAAATTAAGAGAGGTTGACCTGCACGTAACACATGAAGATTAATTCTATTTTAAACTATAAAAAAGATTTCTGAAAGATAAGTACGTGTCAAAAGCATCTTTGCATCATAAGTAAAGATTAAAAAATGCAATTGCTTCCACTTGTTTAAAATATTCTGCTCTATGAAAAAATTTTGGTAAAACTTTTGAGTTCATTTGTCCCACACGTGACGGTGGAATGGCCCTTATGTGTCATGGATATTTACCCGACCGTAGTCTGCTGTCACTCTGGAAGTATACTTATTGTCGCAATGTGTATTTAAATCATCTGCCGCAATGGTTTTTCGCTGTTTTTGTCAGTATACCGAAGTTTTCATCTCATTGGATGTAGATAAGTATCATTCGTAAATGATGTCACGCTTCATGGGGGGGGGGGGGATTCGAGAAATTGGGACAGTTTGTGACAAGCGAAGGGGAGGGGTAACAAAAAGTGTGACATTGCACATTTTGGTCTCTATAAAACATTTAAAATCAGCAAGTTAATTTTTTTTTTTTAAAGTTTTTTTGCCTTTAAAGTTTTATTGATCATTTTGTATCGTAACACCGATGCTGATTAAAATTTAAAGTTACTTCTTGTTAAAACTTTAAAAGGAGATATTCTTAGGCATTTACATTTTTAAGATAAAATGGAGCGTGTCATTTCTTCAGAATTCGAACAATTAATATATTTTACTGTGCTATACTAATTTACCTTTTGTGATACAAACATTAACCTCATTTTAGACAAATTAAGCACACATAAAAACATTATTATTGTTATGCGCATAAATGTCATTAAAAGTTCAAAAGCAAAATTAGAAACGTGATCTTTAACGCAGTGCTTTGTCTCAGAACTGCAAGTACATATGCTTTTTACGTGACATGTGACAAAGGGGGGGTAGGGAGTATGATGAAGTGTGATATTTTGTGACAAAGGGGGAAGGGTCGTCGAAAATATTGGAAGAAAATGTAACATCATTTATGAACGGTCCCATATGTCTGTATGCCTGTATTTTATTACTTTGTAAAATTCGAATTTTAAGTCGGTAAACTGAGAACCTCCCCCACTCCCATAAATAGAAGATTTGGATGCTCCTGTCTGAGAAAAAAGATTTTGTTAGAATAATGCTCCTGCACACACACAAACATATATATATTAAGGATGTAACGAAAGGTGATTTGGCCGAATTGCAGAATCCTTTCTTGCAGGGCGAAGCCGAATATTCGGCCAGTTCTTCTAGGCCGGAGCCAAATATTAAAATTTCTAGAAAATTATTGAAATCGAAATTATTTGTCAAATTTAAAAGTATTCACAAACGCCAATTCCATACATAAATCTATGATATATGATTTAATTCTGTTTGTTAAGAATCTAAAACTATCTAAAATGAATGTATTTTCTGTTTTATTTTGAATACAATAAAACTCAGACTTTCACCTACAGGCGGAATAGAAATAAAATGTTTTAATGTAAGCATTAGCATTATTTCACCAATTATTTAAGTTAAATTAAAAGAAATGCTATCGCTTAGTGAACCTTGCTCAAAATAGTTTTTGAAAATATTTTAAAATTTATAAAAGTTAACATTTTTATTTTATGGGTTCTTTTACATACCTATTTTTAAAAGAGCTATTAAAATTTAATACAGTTAACTGGCATATATTTTTATTTTCAAAGACCCCAATAACTTATATTGGGGTCTTTGAAATGCTATCTTAATATTCATCATACATTATCGTTTTTTCACATTCTTCTCTTACCCAATATTCACAATAAATCAATTTATTAAAACTATATACCCCCAATGTGTTCTTTTCCAATAACTATAATACAATTTTAAATGTTCAAATCTACTACTTTAATTATTTTTTTTTTTTTTACATTTCTACTGTAGCAGAACTGTTCTGACGAATAGTCCATCAATATTCGGCCAGGCCGAATTTCATCTTAACGAGTATTCAGCTAGAACATGAATTGACTATTCGGCCAGCCGAATATTCGGGCAAAGGGCCGAATACCGAATAGTGGCCGAATATTAGTTACATCCTTAATATATACTACCTACACTCATACATACGTACGTACAAATTTAAACCGAAATTATTATACCGGAACACGGAAATGCTACTTCTCTGAAAGTAATGCTGAGTCAATTTCTATGACGCTCACGCCAGGGGCGCTTAGTTCGACCATATGGCTATGGGGCTTCAATCAATGACGATCCAGCCAGGTTCTGTTTACGTGCTAGTGGGATATTCCATCCAGAAGCGGGTTCACAAGTCAAAAAACACTTTATGACTGCGGAATTCTTGGTAAATTAAAAAAACCAATGCAGAATTACTGAGAATTATTTTTAAAGTTAATATTTTAGTTTTAGATTCGAATATTTTACACACATATGGGAACAAATTTAGTAAATGTATTTATTGTCTTCAGTATAAAAAAGGAATTAATTATTTAGGTATTTCGGATTAACAAAAGAAAGGGGTTGAACTAGGGAAGCAGAATGCAGTCTATCAGTATAGTAGGCTTTTTCGTATGTTTACATTGCATTTGAGTTATATATATAACTCAGTTTTTCGAATATTAATTAAAAATCATTCATTACCGATAAGCACAGATTTTATAAATAACAAAATAACATCCATATTAAAGAATTTTTCAAACACAATTTTTAACCGAGAAAAAAAAGATTGAGTCGAGTCTTATAAAAAAGAAACAGATTTATCCGCTTCACGCGATGAATTTTATTGATCAAAACAACAAAATTAAAACAGCTTAAAGAAAGCACGCTTCTTCAATATCTATAATTTTATTTTTTACCACCTTTAAACATTCAATTATTAGTGGTTGTGTCACGCAAGAGTTTTTGCCATAAAAATCAATAACCCGATATTTTGTACTGGGCAGTAAAATTAAGTTTCTTAATGAAATTCGTGAATGAAAAATACAAAGGAAAAAAATAGCGTGAAAGAAGAACAAGCATAAATCAATGTTACCTGTCCAGATTCTTTCTCATTTTTCATGAAATAAATTAATCAATTGATTATCTGTTAAAATTTCGTTGACGTCAGCGGATGTTGTAAAAGAACGATTTCAATTAAATAACTGAACTTCTTAAATTGGGTTCCGCTAATTAGATTCTACAATTGGGAAAGGAATTCTTACTCGCATGCTCATTTGGGAATTCAACCAGCCGCATATTTATAATGTCACATTGAATTAAATCACGTACAAGGCACATGAGATACAAGATAATTATTAAAGCATTGCTTAAAGATCGGACTTTTTTTTTCAGAATATATATATATTACTCAATTTTTTATTTAAACTCAAGATAGTTTACGACTTTACATTAAAAAACAAAGTTGGTTTTTAAAAAATATGAGATGACAATATTGCATTCTAGTACCTGTTAGGCTTATCTAATTTTCAAATATGTAACTTAAGGGTCATTCATAAATGATGTCACGCTTTGAGGGGGGGGGGGGTGTTCTAGAAATTGTGGTTCTGATTTCAGTAACAGACGTTGTGAATCTCGAAAATGCAAAAAGCTAACGATTCGATTGTGATGATTTAATAAAAAAAATATTTGAATCGATAAATATAAAAATAGTAACTTTTATATATTTTTTAATATGATCTAATATTATTAGAATTTTCAAATTTCAAATATACATTCCATTACTTGGCAAACATTTAAAAATAAAATACTGCGTGTAATGGAAACCTAATCAAAATCAAAACTATAGGAACTAGTTTCCTGAATAACTTCACCCAACAGATTCCAAAGATAGATATAGAATCATTCCGGAACAAAACGAAATTGGAATTGCTTTTAAAAGAGAAGAGGTTAAAATAATATGCAATCTTGGGTTTTCTTCAATCCGCCATCTCGTACTGTGTATGCATACTTGGCTACCAGCCAAAACATATTCAACTTCTTAGGTACGCAAGGGAAATATGGAATTACCTCGAAAAAGTTCGAAAATGTGAAGTTCTATCCTTGCCTTTACCGAAGCATCAAAAATAACATTATGGCTTCTATATTTAAATTTGGGGTACAAGTTTTATCCGAAATATGTTCGGGGGTTTCAGTCTTTGAACTGATGTAATAGATTTTGCTTTGATAATAGTAGTTTCAAGTATAGTTGATGCAATATTTTTACAACTGAAAGATATTAGAAAATGAATAAACCATTACAGACATTCAGAGTAACTTTGAAGCACAATTTCTTTATTTGTGACTCCCCTTCTTATATTTTAATAAGGTTATTGTAGTTATTGACATAAAATCAGAGGAAAACTTTTAAAGTGTTGCATAGTTACTAAAAACTGAGAAATAATAATTTAAAAAATCATCTAAAATGAATTACCTGGTTATAAGTAATACCCTGCACTCAGGGTATCTTTGAACCACGGGGGGCGGGAATGTTACTTTAAAAAGAACTACTTTAATAAAAATCACAGAGCTTCTATAATTCGTGATAGTGCATAGAACAACTTCAAGAATTTCAACAACTTCAATAGTTTTAACGATTTCTAACCAACTTTCAAAATAGCTTTCAAGTAGTGACTTCAGATGCTACAATTGTATATGTACAATATTGAGAAAATATTTAGTTAAATTTATAGTAGTAAGCTGATCTTATAATCTTATAATCTGGCCCACAGAGGGTAGCTCGGGACTTTTAGTTTTCAAGTACACTAAAAAGTTCTGAAGCGGTGCAAAGCAATCTCCCATGGCTCAAAAATGTATTCATAATATTTTTCATATTCGATAAGTTCAGTTTTAAAGGTCAAATTCACAAATTTGTAATTAGTTATTTATAGTTTGCTTAATTTCATAACTTAGGTTGCAAAAAACTGGTATTATTTCTATCTTTTAACTATGCAGTTATATGTAAATGAATCACCCAGAAACCATTGCAGTTAAAGCCAGAAAACAAATTAAGAAAATCAATGATTTCTAATCATTAAAAATTAAAATTAAATTAATCATAAATGCGTGTAACCTACAGACACACATTTCCCCCTTGTCAGAACCCTACACTGTAAAAATTTTGCGTTTAGTTGCACCATTTTTGGTGTTACTGAATACCACTTTTGGCGTTCAGATGGCGTAAAAATGAAAATTTGTCATTTTTTGATGTATTTTAAATTCTTTCAAGTGTGTCTAAAAAAATACAGACAGCAGAATGTTTTTTTAGCTTATAATGTTCGCTAACTCCTCTACGTATCAAAAGTTCATTACGATTGCTCATTTATCCTATTTTCATTGAAACGAGCTATCGTAATGAAATATCGTAAAGTAATGGAATCAACAAATTTCATTTGCTAAGAAACATTATACTGCCTATCTTCTTTAGACAAACACATAAAAAATTTTAAAATGCATCAAAACTGAATAATTTTCAACTTTACACCAACTGAACACCAAAAATTATGGCAACTAAACTCAAAATTTTCAACTTTACACCAACTGAACACCAAAAATGGTGATCTGTAACACCAAAAATGGTGGCAACTAACCGCAAAATTTTCAACTTTACACCAACTGAACTCCCAAAAATTGTGATCAGTAACACCAAAAATGGTGGCAACTAAACGCAAAATTTTCAACTTTACACCAACTGAACACCAAAAGTCGTGATCGGTAACACCAAAAATTATGGCAACTAAACGCAAAATTTTCAACTTTACACCAACTGAACACCAAAAATCGTGTTCAGTAACACCAAAAATGGGGGAAACTAAACGCAAAATTTTTACAATGTACTTTCAATTTTTCATTCTTTATTTAATTACTTCACTTATTTTTGACTTTTCTTCCCTTTTAACGATATTTTACGATGCATTAAGCCTCCTTTCATACTTTTTTTAAAACTTTTACAGGAACACACGCTTAAGCGAGAAAAACATTCGCCTAGAACTAGACGAGCCTACTTTCCCATATACACTAACATCAAATTAATTAGCTAGATGTCTCTCTTTCTCTCTTTCAATTAGCTTTAGTTTTTTATTACTTTAAATATAACTTTTTTAACGGTTTATACATATTCATTCATTTATTCATTTTATCTATTTGTGTTTTTCTTTTCCTTATTAGTAAAAAAACACATCAAAAGTTTCGTGGGAAAATAGGCTCGTTTAGTTCTGGATGAACATTGTATCTGTACATGTTCTTAAGTCATAAGATCCTTCCGATAAACTTTGTTACAAGCAAATCCGCCTGTTAGATCAGTATTTATATGGGATTGAAATTTCCCCGCAGGCGCTAATGACAATTATTTTATTTAACAGTTCAAAAATGAACAAAAACTTCAAAGCAAAAATTATTTCGCGTTGAAAGCTCCTTCTAATACGTTTGTAGGAACTGCCCAGATCTTTCATAATTTGCTTCATTTTTTTGGCCATAGGCGCCAATGTTAAGATTTTTTAACTTTTCAAAATTGAACGAAAAATTGTTATGATTGAACAAAAAATAAAATATGGAAACGAGATGTCCTCGCCAAGATCTTTCGAATGCAACAAAAAATCTTTCGAATCCGACAACTCTTTCAGAAGTTATTAGAGGGAAACAGACAGACCGACACACACACATTTTCCCCAACTAAAAATCCTACTTTCATTTTTTTAATTTTTGAATATTTATTTAATTACCCAACTTATTTTTGACTTTTTCTTTTTTAACGATATTTTTACGATACATTGGGCCTTCTTAAATTCTTTTTTTTTCTTTTACTTTTACGGCTTTACGGGAGTAGGTAGGGTGAAGAATTTTTCAGTTAGCATGTGTAGTATTATTAAATGTTATACATTTTCTAGAAATACAAGATCATTAATGATAGTTATCTGAAAAATAAAATACATTCTGCTGTTAAGAAGAAAAATTCCGCATCTAAAATGAAAACACTATCGAAAGAAATTAAGTATTTTCAAATTAACCATTTTTCTTTCTTCTTTCTTCCTTTTATTTATATATACATATTCTGACAAAAAAATCTTTCATTCTAAAAGTCATTATTTTCGCTAAAATTTCCTTTATAATTGTTGTTACTCACATCAAAGTACATGCTGCTCTGAAGAAGAAAAATTCTGCATCTAAAATAAAAACAATATCGAAAGAAATTAGGTATTTTCAAATTAACTATTTTTCTTTCTTCTTTCTTCCTTTTATCATTTTATCTATATATCTATCTACCTATAGACATATATATATATATGACAAAAAATCTTTCATTCTAAAAGCCATTATTTCCTCTAAAATTTCCTTTATTATTATTACTTTATTACTATTATTATTATTTTTTTTGTTGTTGTTGTTGTTACCCACGTCTTAAATATCCCCCCCCCCCCCCCACCCAAAAATAAATTGGGTATATGTCGCGCTTCGTTTCTTATTTTATGTATTTATTTATTTTCGTAAAACCCGAGTGTAACTTTCGTTAAAAATACTCGTGACTGATACTTACGCCTTGAAGTTCGTAAATTAAACCGCAGCCTTTTAACTCGTGTTTTTATCTGGTGCAGTTTTCTTAAACGAATAACAGCCTGTCTAAATTTTTATCTTTGAACTAGTCTGAAATGATTATGTGTGACCTAACTGCAGCTGTCTATTGGCAGTAAAGTTAATCGTTTTTGATAAGTGAGATTTAATTTCTTGTCACCTTTCAATATGGTTAAAGTAAAATAACAAACTTACTGCGGTAGAATTTAATACAGTAATCTCTCCCTTATCTATCAAGGGACCGACAAAAAACGTCGTATAAGTAAGAGTGACCTATAAATGAAATTCAAATTTATTTTGGTTCAAATTAATTTTGAAAGCAAACTATTTAACCTCTTCATTCCAAGTGTACCCAATTGGGTACATTTTAAAATACTGTTTATTAACAGTATTTTAAAATGTTTTGTTTGTGCAATTTGAAAGCTAAAACACCCAATTCTTTTTTAAATTAATCAACAATTCGTTTTAAACATGGAAATTTGGCATTAATTATTATTTAAACTAATTATTAATTAAAATTAATAAAAACTTATAGTTATTTTGTTTTGTGATCATTTTTTAAATCAGAGAACCAAAAAAATAGTCAAAATTGTTTGTGCTTAGTTCTGGGGTCTGAAGAGGATAAAATAGCAAATCATTATTATTATTATTTTCGTATTTTGCGGAGAAAACATTCAAAAATTAGAGCTAGGTAAAGTTTGTCCAGTTATGATTTTATCTTTTTAAAATCAACTAGGGTTCGCCCAACAGTCGAAACTTGACCGCAATAATTAAGTTTAGCATTGACAACATTATGCTATTAATATAATTACTAGCGTTTGCCCGACAATCGAAATTCGACCGTAATAATTAAAATTTAGCTTTGAAAATATTATGCTATTTACATAAATATCTAAGTATTATTCGTCAAATTTGTCGATTATAACGTCGAGTATATTTTGATCCTCCTCACCTAAAGCAAACGTATTGTAAATAATTCTCGCAGCAGGACCAACTGCGCTCACAAATGAAGCCGCTTGTACTTCTGACGATTCCGTACTAAGTGAGTGGCAGTTCCATAAAACTTAAATGTTTGCTTCCATACACTATTCTCATTTTTAGTTCCATTGTTTCAAAGAAGCCTTCACTCAAACACTTATTGTAATTGCTTTTAATACTACTGCTTAGTGGCAAAAAAACTCTTTTTAACAATGAGTTTTATATTTATCACTTAATTATTTATTGAGCGAAGACATATTGCCATCTGCCAACAATATAACAACATAAAATTACAATTATAAATGAGGCTTGCCTGACAAAAGAAAAAGGAGAATAATTAACTAATATTAAACTTTTTCCAAAATTATTTAATTGATATCACTAAAATTCGTCAATAGCTACTAAACGAAAACAAGTAAGAAAATCGGTTGAAAAACAGAGGAGCAAATGGTTCTTAACTGTTTTGTCTTTGCCTATTTATAAGATCACGTGCTGAGAAAAATTCGAATTTAAAAATAATTAAATAAATAAAAAAATGGTATTTCATAACACTCCTTCCCTTTACTCTCAGAAACCCATACTCAAATCTCACGAAACTTTCGTCGTATTTGACGAAATGGCTTCGTGAAAAATATTCTGAGCAAACCTTTCGTCAAATTGCCGAAATTTGTGTAGTAATTTTTTTAAATCACGTGATCGCGCGAGGAAAGAATCGTTGGAAATGACGACATTTTCTTGACGATTGGAGAATCGTCGAAAATGAGGATTCTATTTTTGATAATGTTACGTTCTCATAAATCCTACTAAAAAACGTTTTCCGCAAAATGAATCACGTGTCAACGATTTGAAATCAATCTCCACCTTTCGCACTTCTCCACTTTTAACAACTTCTACAAAAATAATTAGTTTGCTGTGTGATGCCTAAAAGGAGATATCATTCGCAAGTACGTTTCGGCAAACATTTTAGAATACAGTAATACTTGTTTCTTTGTACATGCTTCTTAGACTCATAAATCCTTCACTAGATATTTTTTTAGAAAAAACTGTAAATTTTAGATCCCAGTAAATTTAATATTTCTCGTTCATTTAATAAGTTTTACACTATTTCTCTGTGAGTGTCCCTTAGATAAAGTGTCTCTTAATCGGAGGTAAAGGCATTAAGGTCACTATTTATAGCAAATGGGACCATAAAAAATCCCTTAATAAAAGAGGCGTCTCTTTTTTGTAGGTGTCTTTTTAAAAAAGTACCCTTCTACGACGTCTGAGGTTCTGTGTTTTTGTTTCTTGTGTCAGAAATTGTCATCTTTCTAAGGACGAGTACCATATGCCATCCTTAAAGCGTAAGTTATCTTTTTTCTTAAAATGAACTTTTCAACAGCTTTTTATTATATCACTAGCTGCGACGCCCGGCGTTGCACGTTCTATCTTAAATTATATTTTGCAAATACAGCGATGCCTCATCAAAATGCTAGAAACGTTGATTAGTATTTTTTTGATTTGTTTAACAATGGCAACTGCATTGATTTGTTTGTTCACACGGCAACTGTAACAGTTGCTGAAACGATGCAACAATACAAATAAAAGAAACGGTCATCATCTGGGTCAAATGAAATTAAAGTTAGTTGCCGTGAAAAAATAATTTCAAACTAAAGAGAGAAACTCTTATAACTTCTTTTCTAGTTAATTTAGAGGCTTCCAATTTTAGCACAAAGGACAAAACTCTTTCTGGGATAGTTTTTTACGGACTTTTCAATGGTATCAAGCTCGAAAGGATGCGATAATTTCCTCTGGTAGAAAAGGACTATTTTATGCAATTTTCGGATCTCAGCTCCAATTGTTCTCAGCGTGATGATATATAGCCTATAGCCTTCCTCGATAAATGGGCTATCTAACACTGAAAGAATTTTTCAAATCGGACCAGTAGTTCCTGAGATTAGCACGTTCAAGCAAACAAACTCTTCAGCTTTATAATATTAGTATAGATTTAAAGCTGTTACAAAAATTAACGATATTATTGAAAAATAAACAAATAAACTAATTAATAATAATAAAAATAATAATTAATGTTTTAATGCATAAAAATTAACTGTTACAAGAAAAAGCTAAATGAGTAAGTAAGAGGTGGTTATGTCATAATTCCAACGCACATAGATATAAATATGAGTAATTTATCGTTAAGGAGGAAAAAAATGCTTGGAAACGGAAATGCCGAATAATTTTTGCAAATATTTTTCCCTCTATAATTTTAGATCGGTAAGGGTTGCATAAGCTTAATTTTGTATTTTATTCCATTAGTTATGAGCAGAAACATTTCTGTCAATTTTAATTTTAAATTGCTTTTTTAATTGCTTTAGAATAAGAAGAATATTATAAAAAACTGTTGAAAGTAGTTGGATTTTTTTCTCAAGCAATAAGAAATACGAAGCAGGAGTATAGGAAGATTAATGAATAAAATTCAAAATCTCCCATACGCCACCTCCCTCCCCCCCCCCCAGAGCCCCTTCTGTACTAGGGGGGCAGTGTTCCAAATTTTCATCAGACGAGCATTAGCGCAGATTGTTTTCCTTTTCTTTTCTTTCTTCCCTTCTGTTTTCCTTGACGCTTTCCCCTTCCTCCTTCCCCATTACTACTTATACACCAAAATAAATAAACCAATATCTATCTTTATTTTACTTAATCTTCGCCGACTCTATTAAATCATTTTCCGAGTTGTCTCCACGTTATTGCAAATCGCAGAAATTGTTTCCAATTTTACGCAGCTCCCGTAACTTCTTATTTTTGCATATCCATCATGCGACCTTTATTTTTTTAATCGGTTATGCTAATACAGAGATGATTTCGTTTAACTTAACTTTTAAAAATCCTAAGTAAGTCACTATAGTAATGATTAAACTTTGTGCAAAGTAATAGAAATAAAATTTCACGTTAAATTAAAGCACAAATGAGCATTAAAACGCAGACATATGTTTCGGGATTGCTTGGAATCCCTTTTTCAATGCGACAGGGAGCTTCTAGATGCAAAACATCCTTATGAAGCCACTATATTTT
The DNA here is from genome assembly GCA_038502835.1 of Octonoba sinensis. Lineage (NCBI taxonomy): Eukaryota > Metazoa > Arthropoda > Arachnida > Araneae > Uloboridae > Octonoba > Octonoba sinensis. The sequence continues at coordinate 74,079,085 of CM076604.1, forward strand.
GTCACTATATTATTTTTGTCACTATATTTTGCGGTGACAAAAAGCTTCGATGATGCGTTCTAAGCCTCGTGGTTATGTAAATAAGAAAATCAATCATTTGTTTTTGAATAAGAATTGAATTGCAATTACAGTAAGACCTCGATTATCCGAGCTGATTGGGACCGCTAGTACCTCGGATATCGGAAATCTCGGTTAATAGAAACCATGTATAAAAACCTTCCATGCTTGCGAATTTAACTATTTTTAAGGTAGAAAACAATAGAACGTCTTTTAAATTTTAACATATTTCACCTGGTATTCAATAGGGTCACATGACCACTGTTAACGAAGCATTCATGGATGTTGTCTTCTCAGGGTGTAATATTTCTTCTAAATTGAGTGCTTTTGTGGAGAAAAAGTGCCTGTAACACGGACAACGAACTAAAATGTGTATAATTTTTTTAAGCTCATTTTGGAAAGGAGAAAAAAAAAGGTAAAAAAAAATTAGATTTCGTTATTGCCTCGGTTAATCGAGGTTCTACTGTATGTGAAAATTGCATATTATATATGCGCAAACAATGCCATTTCTTATTTAAAATTTGTAATTACTTCTCATCTTCAAAGCTATGGAATGCCGGGGATTACTCAATTTGCAATGCCGAAAATCCCCTGCAATGTTCAATTGACTAAAACTAATTATCTCTCAAACCAACTGAAGCAGAACAGAATAGCTCAATGACACATTTTGACGAAACTATAGGCCGCACGTAATAAGACCCGCATTTAATGAGAATATTAGTTGAGGGCAACTCCATATGTGACGAAATGACATTTTTGATAAAGCACACATACACATTCAAGTGTTTACAGTAAAGTTATGTTCATCAAAATATGCATTTTTTTCTTTCTATCTCATTGTTAACATTTTAAATATGTCAAATGCTGAAGAAAAAAAAAAAAGACTTTTTAACGCATTTTAGTTAATATTTTTAAAATTTTAGTTTTTCAACGGGGGGACACAGAAGTGCCACTTCGTCATAAACCTAAAAATATGCAAAGAATACATAAGAAGTAAGTGTTAAAAAATTGTATATTGTCATCTTTGAAATGGTAACAATGAGGTGCAAAGACAAACATGTATATTTTGATGAACATCGCTTCTCTGTAATCACTCAAATTTTTATTTTTGAGCAAAAATATCGTCCCATCCCATAGGTAACAATATTAAATTAATATTTGAAATTTTCCTTCAATTTTTCCCTTCAAAATTCTACTTTTGAGGGTTTGTGTTCATAATAAAAGCTGAAAGAAGGATGTAACGGGGCCTTGATTTTTGGTCTGTGGCAATATTCATCGAAGAAATTATTTAAGAAAACTGAAGGTAGATATAATAAGGAAGCATTCGATTTTTTGGTTTTATTTTTATTTGCTGGAATAAGGTCTATAATTATCACGTTTGAAAAAAATATATTTTGCGATAAATATTTATTTTTCAAATAATTTTTAAAGTTCAAGCGAGTAAGTGAGGCAAAAACAATTTTCTGCGCACGTGTTCACACGTTAGGGGAAGTCGTCACCACTCTGTAGTGACGCAAGAACTAGGCTACAATAGGAGTGACACCCCCGGGGTTTGAGTTCCGGGATGTCCGCCAAAGAGGACTCGTAGAACAAATTTCAACTGCATTAGGTTTGCCGTTAAACTGTTCGCAACTATTGTTCTATTACTATTGCCGTTAAACTGTTCGCAAGCGATAAAACTCGCCAAATAAGAAATTTCGCTTTTTAAAATTGGATAAACTGAAGTAACATCATTGATGTTACTTTTGTCACGTTGCTTGATTGACCTTTTCCAAGTTTAGGCTCCACAATGAAGTAATAATTTCATGCAACAATGAAATAACGATGAGAAGAAAGCAAACTACTTAAGAGCAACGTAAAGTCTACAGTGAAACATATAGAGAGACGTCAGGGAGACTGGCGCGTTAAGCAATAATCCGTTTTTTGCGCGTGAGATTTTTAAAAATTAATTTAAAATTAATAATTGATTTTAAAATTCTGGTGCTATTGAATTTTAAAGTTTTTTTTTTATTGTCTTAACCATATTTAGCTATCAAAATAAGAATCTTTAATAGGTCGAAACTTCCTTATTATATATTCATTTCAAAATAGTTATAGGATAGTCTGACCAGAGGATAAACATTTCAGCCCAACTTCATTTTTAAACAATTATAATATTTTTTTTAATATGTAGCATTTGATAAATGGCAGTAAAAACATTTTTACTGACTCGTGTACATATTGTTTTAAAAAATGGGGAGTTTTAAATGGCGCGGCTTCTGATGTTTGGGAGTGCAAATTGACACACACCCAAGTGGTACGCAAAGTCGCAAAGTGGAACGACGAAAGTGGTAAATGACCAGTGACTGGATACAAAATTTGTCTGTCAATAAACAAATAATATTTTGATTCTAATAATCATTCAGGTGTCGGATAGCTTGGAATTGCATGGAAAGACACTAATGTTGCCAATCCGTCTAGAAAAAATCTTTAGAAACCCTTTTTTTAAAAAAATTACAAACTGTTATGGTGAAATTTAGCTGAAAAAAACATATGGTACTAAGTTGAACCCTTATAATGGTGTAGTTTCACTATGAATGTGAAACTAGGAAACATTATAATGGTTCGACTTTAATGTTCCAAATGTTGATGGCAGCTAAATTTCACCATTTTTTTTTTCTTTATTCTTTTTTTTTTTTTTTTTGGTGAAAGGTTCCAGTAGAATTTTTTAGTGTTGGGTGCGCAAATTTAAAGTGGTACAACGAAAGTGGTGAATGACTAGGGACTGAACACAACATTTTCCAGTCAATAAACATGTAAGATTTTGATCCTAATAATCATTCAGGTATCAGATAGCTTGAAACTGCATGCAAGGACACTAATGTTGCCAATCCGTCTAGAAAAAATCTTTTGAACCTTTTTTTTTTTGTAAAAAATAATTACAAACTGTTCATTTACTGGGGTGTGTTAATTCACTAGTCGGTTTAATCCTTTATAGGGCCATTTTTTGTAGTATCGGTATATTAAAATATTTTTCGGTTTTTGGTTCGTTTCAAAGAAGAAATTCATATAGGACATTAAATAAGATTAACATGAATTTTTGTACTCCCCCCCCCCCCCGGGGGATTGTTCTAATATGGGAATATTGATGCATGTGGTGGTAAATATACTTCCCGGCGTCTTTGGCAAGATTCTACCAATCAGAAAGGGTAAAATAGCTTACTACAAACATCTATAACTTGATGAATTAGGTGGGAAGCATACTTCCCACCGACTTATAAAGGGTTAACCTGCATTGTAAAAAATTCTAATGCAACCTTTCACCAAAAAAACGGCAAGAAATTTTGAAATTTAATTGCATTCAACATCTGGTACTAAGTTGAACTATTTATAAAGGCGTAGTTTCACATAGTTTTACCAAGAATGTGAAACTGGGGACCATTATAATGGTTCAACTTTAGTACCAAATGACGGTTGCAGCTAAATTTAACCATTTTTTTTTCTTTCTTTCTTTTTATTTTTTTGGTGAAAGGTTGCACTAGAATTTTTTACACTGTTGGATGTGCAAATTGAAAGTGGTACAACGAAATTTTAGAAAATATTTTGCTAAGATTAATGCTGCAGAAGTACCTTCCGTACATTATGAGCTCCTAATAAAACGTCCTTTATCTCTCAGCAACTCAAATTTATTTATGTATTTATTTTATTTTTATTTTTACGTATGTATTTATTTCTTTTGGATTCGAGATAACAATAAAAAACTAAAAAGAACCACGTATTTTAGGATTTCAACATTTAAAAAAAAAATTCATAAATCAAATTGCAAAAACAGCGGTGAAACGATATGCTATTTAGTCTACACTATGATGTACAGAGTTAATACTAACTATAGAGAATATATTTGAAACTGTTACAGTATTGTGGTTCAAATAAAATAACATTAATAAACGCGGTTTTTTTCTTCTAACTATAAAGCATAGGTGACCGCGAGTTTTGGTTAGTTCTCCGTGATGCCATTAAAAGTTGACTCCACTTAAATCATCGTCTAAAGACAATGATTATTTCCTTAAATTTTTATTAATATTATAAAATTTTCAGTAAGTAATATGGATGATATGTATTCATAATTGTAAAGAAAAACCATTTTATTATAAAGCCCTATGACAACAAGAACTGGATTTAATAGAGAAAAAATGTTTAGGTCTATTTGAAATTGAACGTAAAAAATAAAATAAACCTGGCGTATAACAAGAAAAATAGTCAGCGGCAAAACGATAGTCGAAAACTTGAAATTATCGTTTAAACATTTGCTTCATTTTCTAAAATTATTATTACTTTGAAATTAATTTTACCTTTCAGTTTTCACACAAAACTAGTAATAAGTGGTGTGAATATATGAATGCAAAGTAAAAATCTTTGATTGGTGCAACCTATCACATATAATCTGAATTTGACACAGTAAAAATGAAACAGTATATTCAAAACTAAATATGGAAAATGAACCCACAGAAAACAAACACACTAACTTAAAATTAGTTCATTAACTGTTAAAATTAGTTCATAACTTAAAATTAGTTCATTAGTTCATTACCCATTAGTTAATCCTGAAGTTCATTACATCTCCATTTTAACATAAATCTAGTAATAATTCTTATATATATATATATATATATATATATATATATATAGATATATGTGTGTGTGTAACTTTTTTGTATATATGTTTGTATACATGTGTGTGGGGGTACAACGCGGAAGCTTCCGATTTTGCAGCCCTAACTAAGGAACGCTGGGTCAACAGTGAGAAAATGATGCGGTTTAATCAAAATTAAATGTAAGAAATAAATTCCTTGACAACAAAGAAACAGCGGAAGAGCTTTCTTATAAGTTTGTTCACAGCATTTGTTGTTGAAAACATATCGATGCGAGTCAGGTATGAACTTTATCGGATAACTGTTGAATGTTTTGAAGTCAAAATATACAAAGAAAATAAGCACATTTTCAGTGTAGCCCTCGATTTTAAATAAGATTTTTGAAATTTTTGAATTGTAACTCTTGCCGGCGATAAACTGAATGACTTAAAAATGAGAGTTTCCAAAGCACGCCTAGATAACTAGATGACTCTTATCTACTCATAATATCAATTCCTTATTGAATCGTGTCTTCGAAATTTACGGTTCTGCGTGCTGTTTATGATTGATGCAATCAATATTTTAATTACCTCCTGACAATAATTTTTAAGGAAGCAAAACAATTTGCATTAATCTCTAAGGAAAATCTTCTCGCAATAAAAGCTTGTTCAAAACTGTGAGGGGAAAAAATCTGAAAGCAACGTAAAAACTTATAATAGAAGTAAAAAAAAAAGAGAGCTTTCAGAGACAAAAAGTCTAAAATTGAAGCCAAAAAAAAAAAAAACTAATATATAAATACTTTTTTATGTCGATCTGTTTCAGGCATTTTGTTCCCACAAATCTAATAAAAATATGTAAAACTTCATGACAATTTATCTAATTTAAAATCACCTTTAGATAAAACCAGTTAAGGTCGCTTTATTTACAACAACATTGAATAACAAACTGTAAGCTGGAGAAAATATTTTACACTGTCGTTCCGTAAACCCATGACCTTAAATCAAAATATCTCTCGTAATACTAAAAATACGCTCCATAGAATCAGCAACCATTCTATTAATAGCATTACGTTTGTTTAATGAAAATCGGAGTTTGGGAAACGGCAAAAACTTACCTTTCTTCGTCGGAAATATTTCTTCCCACTGCAGGTATAATAAACCAAAAATATTGAGCTATCTCACTAAGCAAAACCAGCCACAAATCTTCAAAAGGTAGAAATAGAGAACTCCAAGCGTCCCAAAATAAAGAGGGATTTTATCCGTTTGTTCGACGGGAGCGATTTCGAAAGGATGCTGAAAGTAGCGCCACTCTCGGTCTTCTACATCTTCGAGAGGAAGGATGATAACAGCAAGTATGGTTGCTGTTTATTCTTGCAGCTGCATCTATTTTGGCGTCATTTAGCGCTAGTTTGGCGACAGCGTTTAATTTGCGTAAAAGGGCACGGGGAGCTTAGCTCCTTCACTTCTTTTCAATTTTATGAATTACATATTTTACGGAATTCGGACTGTTTATGTATGGAAATCAATTCTGAGGACCCTAAGGTTCCATACTTGTTTTTTTAGAAATTAAGCCCTGGGTTTCACACATTAAAATAATCACACTATTGCTTTTCGATGTAGAGGAAAGATTGGTTTAAAATAGGGTTTAATGAAGTACAAAAACATAAGAGAAAAATACGCCTTGCTTAAAATATGCGGGTAAATGTTTTTCAAAAACAAGGAACAAGGGAAATTTCAAAGTTTTTTAATAAAGTACGGAGAATTTAAGAAAAATTGAAAGAAAAAGCTCCGAAAATAGGTTTATGAAAGAGGAGAAATGTCTGGTCGACGAGGTTTATCTGTCCGTTCCGTAAGAACTTTGGAGGCAGTTATACAGTTCGATTTTTTTTTTCTTTTATTTATTTATTTATTTTTTTTTTTTTAATTTTTTTTTTTTGTTCTAAAGAGGTTTGCAAGACACCTCAAGTTATGCTTTTGATTTTTAATCGATTTTTTTATTAGCAGGTAAAAATAATTTTTCATAAGCAATCCCTTTCATTAATTTTATTTAGATTATTTCATCCATACTGTTTATACATATTTATATGGTTCTCTGGATAGGATGAATTTCTTTCAATTTTCAATTCAAGAGATCTTTCCTTCTCATAAGAAATTTAATGGAGAAGCGGGTTACGCTCAGTCTACATGGCTTATTTCTACAAAGGTCTTTAATCCTTTTTTTTTTTCGATCAAGGATGGCTATTTTGATGTGTAATTTGTTAAATATTCTTTGTCTATTAACTTTTAAAATAATTTTATACTAACCACATTTTTTTGTTTGTTTTGGGAGAAAATCTGGAATGCAGAAGAAAAATATTTGGCTTCCTTGAACACTAAATTGTGTTTTGATAGTAAAATATGAAGGGTCCGCTGGTAAAACGATCTGTACATTTTACTTTTTGAAATTTGCTTTGGGTTTTAACTATGCGAGCCTACTTTACCGTAACACCCAAATTCAAATTTATTAATACATATATTTATGATACATAATTTATATGAACAATTCGACTCTTTCATTAAAATCGTAATTTTGTCCCAAATATATTAAATTGTTGTATCAAAAGAATGTCTAAATTGTATCTCGATAACATAATGTATAAAATTGAACGTAAAAATCGCTTTTGTAAATGTATGTTATAAAGAAATAAATATTTTGACAAAACAATCTTGAAGTCATTTCTAGGTAAACGTGTTAAATACCATCTCATTCTTAAAACTGAAAATTGCTTAAGAAAACTTACAAAAAAGCGGCTTCTAAATCTGATAGTGAAATTCTATTTTTCATTTCATATTCGGAAAGAGGGGGGAATGAAAAAGGAAGGGGGGAATATTCGGAATAAAACAAGATTACTGAAACTTTTTCTTATGATGCCCGGAGATGTTATTCTTTTATTCTTTATTTTTGCAAATTGAAGTTTTTATGCCAACCTCGCAGAAAAACTTTTGCTGTTATTTTTTTTATAACTATATTAGACTGTTAAAGGTCTCGTACTATTTGTTCAGAGAATCTAAAAGAATAATTTAAGAGCAGAGAAAACTAATTAGCTTATATTGTGAAGTTTTCCTCTGCATATCGCTCGCATATTCATCACTGAAAAAGGTTTCTGTGCCTTACTTTAAGCATACCCCCCCCCCCCCCCCCTCTTTAGATTTACCTGCATAAGGGAATCAAGTATGCGGGGGACATACGATAAGAGTTTTTTCAGGATTTCCTACTTTTTTATTTATTTTTTTTCCATTCATCTCTCTTACCTTCTCAATTATCCAAGTTTTTGTCTTTTTTACACCCCTCGCTATTTAGTTCTTTCGGGTTTTTTTTTTTTTTTTGTGGTGGGAATTTGATAAAAGTTTGTTTCCTTAATTATAATTTTTTTTAATCGACAAAAGTCGCATCAGTGTTTTAAAGCTACTTTTTAAACTAAAAAACTTCATAAGAAAGAAAAAAGAGGGAAAAGGTGCATTATTCAAGTTTTAAGTAGATGAAACTTTTAAAGATGAAATGAATAAAATGTATTTACTAAAACGTTATGATAGCTAATTAAAAACTAAGAATTATGCTAAGTTTATCATTATTGAATTAGATGAAATAATAGAAATATTTTGTAGAAGAAACCCATCCTTTTGATGTTCCTGTTAAGTCGGTGGATTTTCAAGATGCAAATATGGTCGCCCTCATCGTATGATTATGCGGCATGTTAAGAAATCCCTTGAGTATCTGTTTGTTTTGGATACTCTCGGCTAAATTAAATTCCTAGTGCAGTTTCGCATCATTTAGAGCTCAGGTCCCGCCCTCTAGGGAAATAGCATAGATATTCTCAAGTGATAATAGCATCCGCCGATAGTGGTGCTTCTTGAAAGAATGGATGCCGGTTTCGGGGAATGCACTATTTCTGCAAAGGACCATACGCAGCCCCATTGGAAATATGGGGAAAATAAATCTGCAGCAAGAAAAAAAAAGTTTAATTTTACGCCACCATCCTCTTACTCTTCTATCAATGTAGGCAATTCAAGCAGCGTCATTGGTCACGTGACAGCGATTAAAGCAATGTAAACAAAGGAAGCCGTAGAATCGTTTTACTTCGAGTTCTACAAAATTCTACAAAGTTCTAATAAAAACTATGCCTAAATAAAGTCTTCTACATTGCATAAAATTAACACTAAATAAAACACTATAACTATTGTAATAATTAATAAATTTCTTGAATAATGATTAAATGAAATGTAAATACTGGGTTATAATCAGAAAAAGCTGTGAAAATAGTCTAATTAATTTTGAGATAACTAATTTTGCCTAGTGTACTCCTCGTAGAACTCTATTGAAAATCTTAGTAAACAAAGAGCGGATATCACGTGACAACGGTGATCGTTCATAAATCCCTCTAGCGGTGAATTGCCTCCATCGCAATTCTCATCACCAAGTTGATGCAACTAAGAGAGATACCCTTCGTGATACTATTGAACACGCTATAACACATTTTGAACATGTGATTGACGTAAATAGAATTTACATTGAACTAATTCTTAAAAGTTCTTCTTTTTATTTGGTTTTTATGATCCTTCTGCTCTCCTCTTACTTCTCACTAAAAAGTGTAACTAGTATTTTCTTAATGCATATTTCTTTTTTTCATGGTCCATATAACACATACATCAAGCTTTAATAATAAAAATCTCTTAGATTGAGCTCGATGTAGGTCTAAATAGGGTAGCTTTTAATTCCCCCCCCCCCCCTTAACAACCACATTGAGCTCGTTAACGCAGAGGCAATTTTATCTTGTAGTGTATCAGTGAGTCATATGTTTTCAATTTTGTTTTGCTTGTTTTCAAAAAAAATAAATAAATAAGTGAAGAAAAAACAGAAAAGCCAAAATAAGTAAATAACAAGGGATCTAGCTATCTCGCTCACTCTCTTTTTCTCATTTAGCTTTAGCTCTTACTTACTTCAATTAAGAGCTAACATATTTCAAAGGTTATATAATCATTCTCTCACCCATTCATTCGTTATTTACTTTAGTCATTCATTTATTCATTCACTCATTCATTTATTTAATCATTCATTCATTCGAAAATATCCTTAAAAATCCCGATCAAAATATTGCATAGGAAAATAGGCTCGTTTAGTTATGGTTGAACTTTGCATCTGTACACGTTCTACGTCATAACATCTTTCCGATAAACTTGATTCCAAGCAAATCCGTCTGTTAGATCATGACTTTATATAGGACTGAAAATTCCCCGTAGGCACTATGTTTTTTTTTTCTTTGAACGATTCAAAAATGAAGTAAAGTTGTTCAAATTAAAATATATTTCTCACCGAGAGCTTCTTTTAATAAGCTTGTTCATAGGAACTTGGATCTTACGCCCAGAGCTTACATAATTTGCACATAGACGCTAATGTTAACATTTTTTGAACTGTTAAAGAATTGAACGAAAAATTGTTGAAATCCAAAAATAAAATATAGAAATGAGATGTTTAAGCCGAGATCTTTCGAATGAAAAAAAAAATCTTTTGAATTGGACAAATCCTTCGAAAGTTATTGGGGGGGGGGGGGGAGGACGAACAGAGAGACACACAGAAACACATTTTCCGCATCTCAAAACCCTACTTTCAAATTTTTTACTTTTCAATCTTTAAATAATTACTTCACTTATTTTTGACTTTTCCTTATATTTAACGATATTTTTACGATACATTAAGCCTTATTTCATTTTTTAAAGTTTTTTATTCTTATTTTTTTTTTTTTATTTTTTCGGGAAAGTACGCTAAAAAAGTAGAAAATTCGTGAAGACTCAAAAACTATGCAGCTAAACGTTTTAAAAAGTCCATCTGTCTACTTTTAAATATTACTAACGATAATAACGGGGTACGTATCATGTACTGAATAAAGAGCAAAAATTGAACTTCTTGAAAAATAATAAATTTTTAAATCAACGTAATGGACGCACAAATAACAGTAAAATTACACACGAACTTCTCGCCTTCAGAAGCTAAGCAATTTTTGCATTCGTAAAAGGGTTGTTTACTGTGGAATACATGTCTACAATTTTATTGCTGTTTGTAAGTTTATTGCGTTTATTTTCGCATTTAATGTGTATTGATTTCTTTGAGATGTTCTAATCACCTACTGTCAATTTTTTTAAAAAATCCAATTTTACCGTAAAGTTCGCATTTAACGCATTCGCGACACATAACAAAAGAGAAAAAGATTATTGATAAGTTTCCAGTTTTAATAAAAAATTTTCCCTTGCATGTCATTCAAATTCTTCACTTTGCGCTGATAATAATTATTGACGACCCCCCGTAGCGAAAAGCGCCAGCTAAAGTTAATTTTTGTTATAAATGTTTTGAAAGGAGCAATAAAAGCACTGAAATTTTCGAGGGCTGTGGGGAAAAAAATGTTAATGTAATTAAAGTTTTCGTTAGAAAGGACCCTTTAAAAATTAATTGACTGTCATTAGAAAAAAAAAAAAAAAATATATATATATATATATATATAGAAAAGAAATATGTCGATTACTTATCGTTTTAGGTCAAGAAAAGCTTTTCAGAAGTTATTTTAGTCTGCTTTGTTAAATTGATATTAGGGCAATTACTTAGTAAGTTTACTTAAAATATAAAATATCTGTTATTTCATTATTTTAAAGTTAAATTTACAAAAATAAATAAATAGCATTTAAAAAAGAGAGAGAAAGTGCGATAAAATACTAACACAACAAAAATAAGCTAAATATGATTCAATTTCAGTGTTATTCTTGTAACTTATAAAATATTATAATACTGACATATTTTTTAAACTTCACAGCAGTTAATTACGATAAAAAAACAGCGCTAACTTTTGACCATAGCAGGCATTATAAACTCATGATTTCATTAAACAAAGTAATATTTTTTTCAAAGCTGAAACTATGTTGTGTGTTTTTAAGTATCATTACTTATAGTACTTTACTATGTCTGTGTTTAATTTATAACCTGTTGAACCCCATACACTACTTACTTTACCCCAACCTACCCCTTTGTTCAATAATTTCCTTAATATTGTCCTATGTTTATTCATCTATGATTGATTTGTCTCGCAGTGGACCAGTCGGTAGAAGCTGGGGTCCCGCATAACACCGAAAGTGAAGCAACGTCGACTTAGGTCAGTGTTTGCGTGGCTGGTTCCTGTGGGCCGTGTACGCTAAAGGGAGCTGGTGCACGTAAGTCGTGGCTCCAAAGTCCTCCAAGTGAAACGATACCTCTGGGGGTGCCAATCGCAGGCGACGGTCTCTCATCTGGGATCTGGTTCAAAATTAAGAGACCACAAAATTTGAGGTTCCTCGCTCTAAAATGAAACTGCATATCACCCTAAGCCAGTGGATTATTGATCTTCTCGACCTGGTAGTAGGCTTTCCTATGTCAGGGGGATCAGTAACAACAACATGACTGATTAATAAGAAAAAACTTTTTAAAAAGAGCTTCATGACTCTTTAAGCCCTCAATAATTATATCTTTCCATGCAATGTGAATGTAAAATTGGTGTCGAAGATTTTTCTTTAACTTTTTATGTTGTTAATCAATAATTTGAAAACTTATTATATGTACTGCAAATGTAAAATACAACGTCATGACTGAAATATAAAAAGGAATAACATAATATATAAATCGGGATTTTTAATCTTTAATTTCAGAGTGATATCTCTACGACATCATTTTTGAAAGATTTCAAAAATTTTGAAGTATTCTATTCTAAATATAGATCGCCAATTTTTAGAAAACTGGTTCTTATTAGAATGTAATACACAGATCCTTAACACCTTGATTCTATAATATCTAATTTTATTTCCAATAAAGGTCAATAATGTTATTTTTAAAAAAATGTCTTCACAGTTTAATTCAAGATTTTGGTCTGTAATTTTAAGAGATTTATTTCCTTCTTAAGCTGCTATCGATTAGAATTTTAAAGAGAGGGGAGAAATTAAATTTTAAAAACACCTTCTACAGAGAAATTTTGAAGCTGCCATTGGTGAACGACGAAAAGAACTCTTCGAGAAGTCGAACTTTATGCACACAAAAATGAAATAAGATGGATGTGATTCCCCCATTCAGTGAAGGAGATGAAAAAATTGAAGATCTGAACAGAAGACGGAATAGGGTTTTTTTTTTTTTTTGGAACAGTTTGGGAAGGAAAAGCCGAGTTGAGAATTTCTTTGAAAGAAGTCTAGAAAATCATTTTTCTTTTAAGCAATCTGCGGCTGCTTCGAAAGTTAATTTGCTGTAAATGCATTCCGAATTTTATTTACTGTTACTTTTACTTTCTGAAATGGAATTTCGTCGAATGGCAAAAGTTCCTTCGAACCTTATTAAATAACCTAAATAACTTAAGGTGAAGATTTTTACTAGTGTATTAAGAAGTAGTCAAGAATTTTCACTATTAGCAACTAACCACCTTATATTTTGAATTAGCTTATAAAAATATAATAGCGAACTAAAATAATTTTTACATTTAAAATGAAAGCGATTTAGCCTTTTTAGGAAATATTTCAAGAGCTGTGGAAAATTTTCACAAAATCGAGGAGTTGTAAAATGAATGTTCAATAAGTTTGCATTAATGTCTAATGGTTGGCTGCAAAACTTTTAGAAGAAATTCCTTGAACAATTTTCATTTTATATCTGAGTTATTTAAATAAGTTATGATATAATGAAGCGTTTCCTTACGAATCCCTTTCCTCCCTAGATTTTTTTTTCATTCTAATGGGGTTTGCAGACCTAGTGCATTCCCTGGAAACCGACATCGATTCTTTCAAGTAGCACCACTATCGGCTAATGTCGTCACCACTTTGAGAATTCTGACGCTCAGTTTCCCCTAGAGGGCTGCACCTAAGCTCTAAACTGCACTAGGAAACTAATTTAGCCAAGACTATCCAAGACAAAAAGGTACTCAAGGGACCTTTAGCATGCCGCATAATCGCACGACATGGGCGCTAACGATCTTCTGCATCTTGAAAATCCACAGACTTGGGCCAGGTTTGATCCTGCGAACTTGGGCGTACGAAGCCAACGCCTTACCACTACGCCACCCTGCCTCCCAAGCTATATTCACACTTAATCCTAAAGTAATGAGATTAATGTGTTTCCAACCCCTCATCTGCGGACACTTTCAAGTACATATTTGGATACTTTTTTTTTTTTTTGGAGATTATGTGTAAAAGTCTTTTCTTTGCGTATATAACGAGAATATTTTAAATGATATCAGTCATTTACGTAAATGTAAAAAAAATGTTATCTCCTCCGCATTTCGAAATGTAAAATAATAATAATAATAATAATTTTTGAGAATATTTAATTTTGTTGAAAAACTACAAAATACAAATATGACAGAGTAATGAATTAGAATTTTTAAAATGTTTTATTTCTGGTTATGTTCATAGATTGCTGGGGAAAAAAATGATTTTACCAAACTTATACATCATCCACGTCAAAACAAGCGACATGCATAAAACGTTGGAAAAAAAGTGGTATGAAATGAACAAAATTGAAAAAATGTCCCAACGAAAGTAAACAGAAACAGGTCCTTTGCTATAGAAAGTTACTGATTTATTCTTAGCAGGCCAATTTATTAAAAAGCTGCATGACATTTTTTTTAAAGGAATGCCAATTTAAAACTTTGGCAAATAGTTTAGAAACAAATTTCCGATGCGAAAATTCTTTTTTAAATTTTGCTACAAAACGCAACTATAAAAAAAGAATTACAGAAAATGTTTCATTTTAATTAAACAAAGAAAGAAAAGTTATTCATCTTCGCCCCTCTCATCTTACGAAATCAATATATTTCAGAGTAGAATGCAAACCGAAAAACTCTTACTTTTTTCCTAGTATGGTAAAAATGAAGTAAAAAAACTATGTCACATAGCTGTCAACTTAAAATGGAAGAAAAAGTTCTTTTTGGTGACTTTACTTTTTCCTATTTTTTTCTGGAAATATTTTATTAGAATTGATATTGGTGGCAGTTTGTCATATTTTCAGCTTCACAATTTCCATTTGCTTTCATTTTTTTCTTTTTCTTCTTTTCTGCTTCCGATAAACCTATTCATATATTTATGAAGGAATGGTAGCTGACATGATTGGAATTGAAGCTTGTCATTTTGTCATGCCAGAAGTCGAATCGCATAGAAAAAGCAAGGAATGAAGAAAAGTGTCAGTGGTTTGTGCGACTGAATAATTATGTAGTACGGTTCCCAAGGAAGCAATAGTTGGTGTTTCAAGTTAATATTTAATTAGCTATCGAATTATGATTTGGTTATAAAATCGCCCTCTTCTTGGGAATGAACTACCAAAAACTGAGGAAAATATAGAACGCTAAAATCAAAGTATTATGTCAAAATTTAAAAATATTTCTAATTAAACTCATAAGCTTATTTTTCCTTCCTTTGTTTTGATATGGTAATATTTATGTTTGAAACTAATATGAATGTGACCAATACTGTTGTTGTTACTAATGCCACTTAGATATCCAAGCTCCCCTCGCAGAGTGACCAGGAATTAAGGCAGACAAGGAGCGTCTGCCGTTTTTAATGAGCACTATAAGTGTGGAAGTACGACTTGGCTCAAGCACAGCTTATGTATTCGGATGACACCAGATGGAGCCACCATAAATATGCCACCTTCCTTTTTTGACTCAAGAGTGAAAGGAAGTTCTCCATTCTCCGGTACCCTCGGAATTGTCTCGGGACTTCAGGGTCCACGGATTTTACATGCGCGTATCCCCAAGAGTACATGGTGGGACTTCAGCTGGTCGGGTATCGAGCACCCCACCTTCCGGTTGTAAATCCGACATCCTAAACACTGGCTCCACGGCTTTATGATAAATACTTCAAACGCTTAACTTCTTCATTTTGGCAAACTGAGGTGTATCTTTTCTTATTTATTTACAGCAACAATGAAAATGCTGCAACTGAAACTGAAGCAATTGAATATGCTTGAAGGAATGCCCTTAAAGTAATTCAGGCAATGAAATTGCAATAAAAGTACATCGCAACTACATTGTGTAATGGCTTTATTCTTTTTATATATTTATTTATTTGTTAACATTTGAAAAATTAAGAGTGAGTAATAAAGTATCACAACAAAAACTACTGAGAACTTCCTTACTTTATAAAAGCGATTTGTTTAAGCTAACAACTTATTTTTCCTGTTTTTTTTCCTTTTTCTTTTTTTTTATTATTTATTTTTTTTATTTTAAATTTTGAACTAAAAGAGTAACAAGAAAAGTTAAAAAATTATTCTCACAAAATTATACTCAGTTAAATACTTTTAAAAACAACTTTTAAATTGTATTTATTTAAAAATATAATTAAAATTAAAATGAACATTATTGCGTCTACTGTATTCATTGAAAACCAAGTGTTTGGATGAAATTTGTAACGAAAATATATGTACGTGTTTCGGAAGTACAAAAGGCTCTTTAATGCAAGAAAAATGGAGCTAGCTATGCATGCGAGAAGGAAAAAAAAAGCCAAATTTTTGCTCTCCTAAAATTTTCTTGCCTGCCTCCATTTCCATACTCTGAAGTATTTCTGACAATTCCTAAACACATGTATGAGTATTTCATTTCAAAAGTGTGCTAAAAAAAGTTGAATTTTTCAATGTTTCAAATAAGATATGATTACGATTAAATTTCTGATTTCGATATATTAGACGACTAAAAGGTCAATTCATTCCTACTTCGTAATAACTCTTTTCATGTAAAAATAAAACATCAGCATTTCTAAAACAACGTAAATTCGTCCTAAATGTATGAATACTTTATTTAGAGCCCCAAGACTTGAAAGTTTGATTTTTATCATAAGAGAAGGCAAACAAGATTTCTTAGCGAGATTTAAATTGTTGCGTCAAAAAAGTTCGAAATTGGATTGAACTCAAGCGGAAACTGTCAAAAGCCATCGTCCTTCTGTTTGCAGAACCCAGTGTTTGATGCTTCGATTTCATTCTAAAGATCAGAAATCGGCAAGTTACAAGCTAGAAAAACTTTTTCTTTTTTAAATCGTTTCAATTTTTTAAGCGCAATTCGTCAAGAAAAATTGAGGCTTGTTTAAAGAAGAATAATTATGCTTTATAAGCTCTTTTAATACAAAAATACTATTTTTTATAACATAACTTTTCCCACCCAATGAATATTGTACATTATTTTAGAAAAGTATAAAAATTGTAATTTTTCTTTTTTTACTTTAGGGATCATTCATAAATGTCACGCTTCGAGGGGGGGGGGGGTGTTCGTGAAATTGTGACAAAGTGTGACGAGTTGAGGGATAACAAGAAGTGTGACATCAAGGCTTATACAACATAGCGTGACATGTGACAAAAGGGGAGAGGGGGTCAAATATATCGGAAAAAAGCGTGACATCATTTATGAACGGTCCCTTATGAGTGAAATGCAGGGTTAGATTAGGCTCAGAAAGTGGTGGGGGGCTCAAATGTTCCTCTACTTATACTTTTGAAGAATTAAACATGAAGAATTTGTAATGTGTCTGAGATATTAAACTAGTACATCTAAAACGCACAAATTTTTCCACTTTCGCATTAGCATTTGCTTTATGACTTAATAGGAGTACCATGGTGCCCTTGGTGACCCTCGTGTGCACGCCAATGTACATTACAAATCAATACCTCTGGGGTGATGGATAAAATGGTTGCTCGGCCCCTGGTCTAGATAAAAATATCGGAATGCTGTTGGATAGTACTGCCATCGATTGTGTATTGTTTGAGCAGCACTTTAAAAAAATGAATAAGTCAAGTTCGGTTTTCTTTTACGGAAATAAGAGGAAAAGAAGAGTTACATAAAAATAGTCATGATGCTGCAAACACCTTAACACTTAGTTTTAAAAATCACTTCTTTCCCTTGATATGAATAAATACATGTTTAGCTCGACGCATTCGTTGTGAATAAAATTAAAAAGTGCTTTATTTGTTTTACTGAAATTAAAATTTAAAAAAGAAAAGTCCCATACCTCGATATCAACTCTCCAGGTAGCGTTGCACTCGATAGGAAACTAAATGATGTATGAAAAAAGAATATGTAAAGAAGGCGTAGTTGATTATTGGTTTTGGCTTTCCAGAAAAGAAATTTAAATTGAACAAATATAAAATCTCTGACTCTGAAACGGAGGGAAGTTTGTTTGAAGATAGATTCAAAATGTCTCATTCCCGGCCGCCTGAAAGCAACTTTTAACTTCCTATTAACCCCTTAACTGGTTTGCCCGTACGGCGTACGGGTTACCCAAAAATGGCCTTAACTGGTTTGCCCGTACAGCGTACGGGCGTTGAAATTTCCGCCTTTCTTGTTTTGATTTTCCCGTATTGTTAATAAATTGAACGAGAGTCATTCAGGGACATTTGTGTTTCAAAGTTATAAAATAGAAAAATGCATAAATTCAATAATTATAAAATTTTTAAAAATATTCTTTCATTTTCCTTTTTCACAAAGTTAGGCCTTTAACTATATGCAATAAAAATGTGCTTTTTTAAGAACACTTGCGGTTAAAAATTGACCAGTTAAGGGGTTAATAACATGATTACAAGACGCCACCAATTGGACCTTAGAAAATATTAATTTAATTAACAATCATCTTCAACTGGAAGGACTTCTTTGTGTTCAATAGCGATGTACTCAGGGTTGCCAAACAGCTCGGATTTTCCGAAACAGTCCCGTATTTTGAGAAATTGTCCCGCGCCCTGGGAAACTTCAATACGGGAAAGCAAAATTCCCGTATTCTTCCCAGGATATGGATTTTTCCGGATATCCGGTATCCGAAGATCATTGTATGAGGAGTCCGTGCCAGATATCCAGCTCTGAGGTTTCAAACCTGTAAATTCTATCTATGCATTTGTTACCCACAGCTTCCAAATAAGTAATAAATTTTTACTTCACACATGTTTTCAAAATATGCTTAGAAATTGAATTTTTAAAATCAAAATGGATATTCCGGAAAACCGGCGGGATATTAGATTCTGGAAGTATTTTAAAACCATCCGGATATCGGATATCCGGCATCTGATATCGGGTATCCTGACAACCGCCCTCGTCGGTGCGCCCCTGCTGTCCCGTATTAGCCGTTTTTAAATTTGGTAACCCTGGATGTACTAGATAAAAATAAATTTACGGATGAAAACCTTTTTTCTCTCTCTCTCCGTTTATTTATTTATTGTTTTCCGAAAGTAAAAGTATACTATTCGCAACAGGAATATTAAAACCAAAATAGGTTTTAATAATTAATAAAATAATTTTTGGAAAAAAATAGAACCGACTTCAAATTATAAATTACGCTGAAAAGTGAAAAAAAAAAAAATTCTTTAAACAACATCGATGTAACAAAATTAGGATAGATAAAATCTGTTGTAATCATGAATCAATTACAGATATAAATGTCCCAGAATTAGCAACAGTTCCAATATGAAGTAGCACATGGCGTAATGGTAATTAGGCTCATCATTTTGCACCGACTTCTAAAACTGTGTTTAAAAGGCACATCGATGTTGTTTAAAGAATTAGTTTATTTTTCACTTTTTAGCGCAATTTATAATTTGAAGTCGGTTCTATTTTTTTCCCAAAATTATTTTATTTTATTCATTTTTAGTGTAAATACATTTTTTATATAAATACTCTATTTTTAAAAAAACCATATCAAAGGGCAAACCTTCTTTGAATGAATGCCACTCAAAACTAATCATTTGTATGAAAAATTCCGTTTAGAAGCCGATTTTAGCAAACAAACTGATTGGATTTAATTTTTGCCTCAGGGAAGCCTTTTGTCAAAATCTTGCTGTATATATGTATTTATTATTATAGCACAATGGCAACAAAAACTTTTTTAACAATGAGTTTTATATTTATTAATAGTTTTCCCAACAAAGAAAAATCAAGTCAAGCATTTCAAATTGAAATAAAAAATACTTATTTTTTACCCGTAACGTTTTTTCTAAAAAACAAATGTAGTCAAATTAATGTCCGATATTTGAGTTAGACGGCCCTCTATTAAAGAAAAAGTCATCAAAATCGTTTCACTTAGTCAAAAGTTATGGATGAAAAACCAAAACAATGACCCTATTTCTGTCCATAACTTTTTTTCTAATTATCAAATATGGTGAAGCGAAGGTACGGGACCTATGGGAAACTACCCTCGATTGATTAAAAAAAATCATGAAAATCGGTTCATACGGTGAGAAGTTATGAGTGGACAAACAAACAAACAAAAAAACAACATACATACAACATGAATGTATAACCTCCTTCCTTTGTGAAGTCGGTTAAAAAAATGTCTAAGTTTTTATGCTATCAACCACATTTCATTTAACTGATAGTTGAAATAAATCTTTATTTCAGTGTAAAGTAAACAAACGCAATTGATCTGAAATTCAAAAATTCTTTGAACTTAATTTCATTCATTAAAGATGTAAGAACTGAATGACTAATTCTGAAATGTTAATTATTTATTTCTTTAAAATCATTCTTACAATTATAATTTAAGTTTAAAATAAAAAACCCTTCAGGTAAATATATATAATAAGGAAATCATCGAACGTCATAGAAATAACGGAAATATGTATATTTTAGAGTAGTCTATCTGAGCTGGTGCATATTTTAATGGTTTTTTTAGTGTCATAAAAGATTTAAACTGCAATGGAAATATTCCCCTTTAGGAATGGAATGACTAAAAACAGCAAAATCCACTGCTTCAATTTGATCTAAAATGTATAAATTTATTATTATATAACAAAAGAGGTATTTCTCCGCTATTTTTTTTTTATTTCTAAAGTTTTATTACGCAGAATTGAAACAGCAACAAAAGATGAGAAAAAAACAAGATAGGGATTTTAAGAAAATAAATAAATCATAATAATAATAACTTAAGAGTGACAAATAAAAAATAAAAAATCAGAACTATGGAGGAGAAAAATGAAATGAGCTGTTGTCTGTCGCTGGAAAAAGAAGAGTATTAAGAGTTGGTTATATTTCATATTGTCAAATTAAAAGAAGAAAAATCCCAAATGTTCATCAATAATCTAAACGTTCATAAATTAATAATCTGCTGTATAACATAATCTGCTTCGGTTCGGAATAATATCAAATTGGTATTAAAAAGTAGGAAAAAGCTTTAAAAAGTTGCATTGATTAAAAAAAAAACACACATGAAATAGAACTGTGTAGAACAGGGGTCCCCAAACTTTTTGTACCTAAGAGGACGTACCAGAATATCGGTCGAATGGTGAGCACCATTTTTTTTTTCAAAATAATTTTATAGTTGGTGGGCATAGTTAATAATACACACTACATATAATGCAAAAAAAAAAAAAAAAATTATTTCAAAAATTAATTTAACATATGAATATAATTACTATCAATATTCTTATGCACAATAAATGATTACTAAATTGCTTACAAAACGTACGAAGTATAAAAATTATTTATAAAATATATTAAATACAGGATCTTTGTCATTGCATTTCACTGGCCAGCGCTTCATAATTAGGTGAATATGAAATTCCTGATCGCAAGCAATCCTGAAGGTGTTCATCTGTAAGTCGTGATCTATATTTTTATTTTATGATATTCATTGTCGAAAACCATGATTCACTCAAGTATGTGGAACCAAAAAGCGACTTTATTTTATATGCTGCTTTTTAAGAATGAAAATTTATTTCTGTCGACCATATTCCAGAACTTCTCATGTGATATAATAGTTTTTAGGATAATGTCGTTCTGAAGATCCAAAATGTTTATCTCCTCTTCTTCAAGCCTTACTTGAAGGAATTCTGAAACATATGTTGCTATTTCGGCTAAGTTTATTTGGTTGGTAAAAGGATTTACAAAAAAGGCGACCATGGGCTCGATTATATTAAATTGCTGAAAGCGCTTTTCAAATTGAGCTTGAAGCAATTGGAGATTGATGACAAATGCTGATAAGTCTAATCTTTACTCTAAATTCTAAATGTTCTCTAGTTTAAAATGGAACTGAAATTATCGTTGCACACAAGCAGCGGACGCACCTAGATCGATCGACGGGCGCCATGGTGCCCGCGGGCATAGGGTTGGGGACCCCTGGTGTAGAATATGCTATCTGTTGGTTGGGAGGGTTGGGAGCGGGAAAATGCACGCATGTGTTCTTTATCTTCCCCCACCTACAAAAGAAATGGAGCGATCCACTGTCTGGAAAAGAAGGGGAAATAAAGAAACTGTAAGGTAGTGAAGAGCTTACTTATCAGCAATGTAGTGAAGCAAATAGACTAAAGCGAAACTAAAGTATTAAATATTTTTTATCTCTTTTCAAGCATGTGTGATAACGTGAACAGCAGAAAAGGTAACTAACTGTAGACGCAAAGCTGCGATAACGAACTTTTTTAACTGATATGCGTTTGAACGGATAATGTGTTAGAAACAAAAGGTGTACTTTGAATTAAATGTGTACATGTCTGTTATCTAGATTTAGAAGATCGAAACATGGATGACATAGAAACAGCACTTCTTGTCAGTGCTTATGAAGCACTTAATATCGATCATTACTGGCCAGAATGTGATTCTAGGGAAGAGTGGGACGATGACAAAGATGAAGAATTTCCGATTTTCCTTTCTTTCTTCGAGCAGCTCTTTGACCTGGTGGTACAGCAAAATAACTTAACTAATGAGGGCAAAGTTCGCCAAGCGATTCAACATCTTGTCTCCAACTATAGCAAGACAAACCGTGGGCAAACGCCTCAAGAGCTGGACTTCAATGATTTGTGCAATTGTGTAGCATATCTGCATCGATATGCTGCATGTCATGCTGCGCTGATGCGTAGTGTCCTGGTACGACTTTTCCATATATGTCCTCCGGCACAAGTACGTCGCATGCTAAGTCTGAAGCAGAATCTCAAGGTCCTTAGCTTAGGTGGGGGACCTGGTAGCGACGCTTTCGGTTTTATCAGTGCGTTGTATGGTCGTCATTATGGACTCCAAAGTCTTGATCTGTTTGTCCTAGACAGCGGGTCTGCTTGGGGTGTTGTGTTGACAAGTTCGACTCAGCTGCTGCGTAAAGGGAGTCTTGGAAACGCCAGTGCTATCTTCTCAGAAGTAAAAACGAAGGTGCAGTTTATTCATGCATGCATTAGAGGCTCTGAAATTAAAACATTAGTTCAAAGCATGGACGTTATTTTGCTCGCTAAGGTGTTATCCGTGATACCGGATAGTGAAAAAAATTCATACTTGCAGGTAAGAATGGCTATTATTTTAAATTAACTTTGTGCTGTACTTTAAAGGTACATAATCATGGGCCCAGATCAGGACTACTGCACTTGAAGCTAACATTTTAATTACGTTCCGAAAAAATATATTTAACCTAATATTTTCGACGAATCAAAGGTGTCAAAACAAATCTAAAGCTAAGTCATCCAGAAATTTAGGCAAGAAAAAATGCTTTAAATCATTTATTTCACAGACAGGGGGAAAATTTTAATGTGTTTAATTTGGCAATAATTAGTGATTAAATTTTTAGTGGTATATCTTTAAAAAATCTTAGACATTTGCTCTCAGAGTATCGTTTTTGGAAAGTATTTTTAAAACAAGCAGTAAAAAATTTTACCTTTGTACTGAAATGATAAGTGGAAAAATCAAGGTAGATGCACTAATAGCAATAAAAAACTGCCTATACTCATGTACGCCTGTTAAAAGTTATACTTCTTAAATTCAAAAAGTAAAATATGTGTTCATTTTCAATTTCGATGTGTTCATTTAATCAATGTATTCATTTTCAGCATGCAAGGAAATTGTGTTTGCAACAGCATGACGTTAGTTTTTAACCAGAGTTCCAGCTGTTACAAAAATATTGACTTGTAGTAATTATAAGATAATTGTAAGCAGGGTCGATGCAGCATTTTTCATAGGGTCCGTTTTTTTTGTGAATTTTAAAAACATTTTTGTGGAAATTCAAAATTTAAACATAGCGATAAAAATGTTTTATAATTTTTGCCTCTTATTTAATAATTAATTATGTAAAAAGTACGATTTAGTAGCTCGGAATTTTGTGAAGGGTTCATTTTGATTGATTGGAGTTTTATGAAGGGTCTGTTCTCATTGCTTGGAATTTTGTGAAGGGTCCCTTTAATTGCTTGGAAATTTGTGAAGGGTCCCTTTTAATTGTTTTCTTTTGTGAAGGATCCGAAAACATATTTGAATTTCCTCAGGCACTACCCCTGGTAAGCGTCATTAAAATAACTAAAATATATTAGTAGCTCGTCTCAGAATGATTAGACTAATAGTTTGAGCCATTTATATCCCCCCTAATTTATAAGCATAGTGCAATAAGTATAAAGACAGGGCCGACGAGAGGGGATTTTTTTGTTGCCTGTATGAAATAATATCTGAATAAGTATATCTTTTTTTACAATTCCAGCAAAAAAAATACATAGTTAAGTATCGAACTAAGTAACAAATGAAAATAAAGATGCTGCAAAAGGGCCATCAGAAAAACATTTAGTAGTGGATTCAATCTAAATAAGCCGTTTCAACTAAATCAGGTGCTCCCAATCTTTTTCTCTCTGCAAAAACCTTCTAATGTCCGAAAGAAGATGGCAAACCCCCTTCTGTAGCCGTCGTAACGAGTAACAAAACTACAACATTTTCTAGCACATTAATTTTCTTGTTTCACAGTAGTTCCTAACAAGATATGAAAACATAATTGTAAAGCATCTAAGTTTAAATAAAAACTATATTACAAGGAAACAAATTTATATTTTTAATTATTACTTCTTCACAGTTTGTTCCTTTTGAATCTTTAATAGGGCAGTAACGTATGCATTCGCAAAAAATATATTTTAACCATTTATAAGGCCATTTTTTTGTAGCATCCATAAATGAAAGTATTTTTCGGATTTTGGTTCGTTTCAAAGAAGAAATTCATATAGGACAATAAATAAGATTAACATGATTTTTTGTACCCCCCCCCCCCCGGGGGGTGTTCTAATATGGGAATATTGATGCATGTGGTGGTAAATATGCTTCCCAGCGTCTTTGCAAGACTCTACCAATCAGAAAATGTTAAATAACTTACTGTCGTGATGCAGCACCATTATTCGGTGGAAAGGCCAAGTATGGCTAAATTTTTAGTAAACCCCCTTTAATTTTTGCACCACAATCTATTTTCCCCCCATTATAACTTGAACCCAAAGATTTGTCGCGAATCGTATAGTGGCATGTGCTTCCGCAAAAACTCCAGGACGTTTCATCCGTCTGGATGCACTGTGAAACCTTGAACAAAATAAAAGAAAAAGAACTTAACCCATCACAGCTTAATCATTGGAAATAATAGATATCCACACATCATTTGGAGACACAAAGGGAAATTTATTGACTTGGCATATTTAGTTAAACGGCTTGGGAGTACTCCGTACCACGAAAAAGAGATCACTACATGTGAACAAAATTTGATTACTTGTAAAAAATATGACAATACTAAGATATCGACGACTCAGGATCTTGAACTTAACATTGGACAAAAAAATGTCTGGAGACAGGTTGGATAGGATTCATTTTTTTAAAAAATAGGTAACTTTTATGCCTTGCTCAGAGGCCTCAGTTGAACGACTTGCATGGCTATCGATACAAAAAAAAAAACACAAGGCTGTTGGACTCAAAGCTGTTCAGCTTAGCGGCAGGAGAGCGGAGATGAAATTGGTGAATGCTTTTGACGACACGTGCTCATGGCTGGCTGGAAGACTATTTCCTATATTTGTTTCTCCTCAAAAAAAATATTTTTGCTTAAAAAAATACTGACGACACCATCCGCATCCTTTCTGATCCTAATGGATCGTTGAGATCTTTTTCCTGCATCTATTCTTCGTCAAAGGATGTCGGCGGATTCCGATCCGGCCACGCTGAAGCCATCTCCATCATCACTTCTCGGTGGTCGCTGGCTAGCTCTCCAACTATACGTGCGTCCTCTGCTGCCTCACAAGCCACACTGCCTTCAACAACCTCTGCCCCACGTGCACCAAAAACGCCTTCGCAGCGGCGTGAAAACGATGTATCCTACCGCCGTGAATCCAAGCAGCCAATCAGAACAGAGCACAATGAAACATCATGACGTCACGCTTCCAGCTCTCGCAGGGAAAGGGACAAAAAATGGCCGCCAAAACATGCACTAGCGGGAAGAATACAAAAAAGCTCGATGCATATTAATAATGAACGCGCTTACACCCGTTTAAAATAAAAATACCCCCATTTAAAAAACAATAAATCCAACCTATATTTTACACTTAAATCCCCTGTAAAATAAATAAAATTCACAAAATAAATGAATGCAATCCCGAATTTCTTGAAAAACAAAATAATAAATTCCCCTCATTAAGAAAATGAATGAAATATGTGATATACCATATCACACTTACTAAAAACATTTATAACTTGATGAATTAGGTGGGAAGCATTCTTCCCACCGCCTTATAAAGGATTTTAAAAAATTTCTGGATTATACGGAAAAACTGTGGAATGGCATGAGAAATAAACGTACAAAATTTGAACCAATTAATAAATATCTTTCAGTTCCACTTTCGAGTTGAAATGTACAAAATTCGCAAAGTTGTGGAAAGTTACAGAAATATTAAAATTTGTATATTTCAATTTCATTATTTGCGACAAAGCAGAAAAGTTAAAATAAAGACGATAAATGAGACGATAATTTACGATAAATGAGAGTTCAAAATTTAAATTAAGGCACTAATATCTTCTGATTCTACTTTTGGATCTGTATATGAGAAATTAGCCAAAAAGTAATGCAAAATTTTACATATATTACAGTAAATTTTTAAAATTTTTGAATATTTTTTCGCGTTAGCGAGAAAAAGTGGGAAATGGTAGAACCACTTTTACGCATTATCGAGAAAACAATATATATATATATATATACATATATATTTCTTTTCCCAAATCATTTTTACGCTCTGGCCTAATACGTATGTGAATTTAATATTTCGATTTTCTTTTACGTTAGCGATAAAAATTCCGCCATTGTAATATTTTCGCGAACCCCTTTTCTACACCAAGCGAACTACCGGTTGGGAAACGCTGATAAAAAAATAATAAAAGCTTACAATAATTTTGAACACAAAACAGGCCCTCCACAGAATTAATAGCATTTTTCTAGAATGAAAACAATTGTCTAAAATGACGAATTTTCTTTATTATAGCATTTTGACACCATTTACTTTCTACTGAACTATAATCCTTCCTCTAAATTTTCAATTTGGAAAACGAAAGTCGGAAATAAACCTATCATTTTTGGACAAATGGCAAATTTATTTCCAAAAAATTCATTTTTTGACACAATTATAGGATTTTAGACGCTTCTGTAGTAGGATCTAGCACTGATTTCTAACCATTGAACATTAGTATAACCCAAGGTATATAGAAAGGAGAGGAAGGTCAGAGATTCCCGGCAACCCTGCATCTTGACGAGTTCTCGGAACTGTGACGTCGTCTGGTCCCCTTCTGCTGGTTACTTGGGACCGGAGATGGCTGTTTTTAATTAGTTTGCATCCTTTTTTCGTTGTATAAAGCTAAAAATTCATGCATTTCAATCTTGTCCCTTGTAATAAAAGGCTCTATTGCTCAGTTCATCATACGCTTTAAAATTTTTAAAGCTATTAAAAAATAGTATTTTGTGCTGTAACTGACTGCAAAATGGAAGCATGTGCAAAAATGTGATGTTTGTTTCATCGTTTTCAATAAAACGACGAGATTCGGAAACTGGAAAGTTATTTGCCGCCATCAGGATCCATTTTTACTTGTAAATGCCAGAATTTGTTGAAAATCAAAATTTGTGCAATAAAATTTTATAACTTGAAAACCAACTGAAAGAAAAAGAGGCCTGTTTTTTAACGACTGAAGAGGAAAGGAAGCAATTAGTACAAGAAAATGCAAAATTAAAAGAATCGTTACAAGATGCTTCAAAAAGGGAGGAAGATTCGAAATTAAATATGGAACAAAAAATTAATGATTCCATTAAATTCGTTATTATCAGTCATTTTAACGCTAGGGCGATTGCAGCGTCTGAAAAATGGCTATTAAAAAGGCCTTGGTCTTACTTCATTGCCATAACGAAAGAACAAGCTAAAAATATTTTAGAACTGCAGGAATTAACAGTTCTTTCGTCTGATGAGATGAATATTATGAATGATATCTGATACGATTATGCAGCTGATGAAGTTTTGGGCCAAACCTCATGAAACTAGCCAAGTGGTTCTTGCTCGAGGACTAACGCACAATTGGAAAAAACCTATTTATTACGAATACGATGAAAAAATTACTTTTGGTTGTTTGAATAATTTTTTACGTATGTAACATGAAATCGAGTACACATTCGCTGCAATCGTAATAGATATGGGGGCCGGAAATCAAACCTTATGGAAACAATTGGCCGTTAATATACTAACGCCCAGTTGTTTCCATAGATAAGACATATTTTGAATATCTGCAGCAAACGAAAGAAATGTTAGGATATTTCCTTATGCACCGCATTTGATAAAATTGTTGCGTAATCATTTTATTGATCAACGATTTAATATTGATGATAACTTTATCAGCAAAGAAATTATTGAAATTATTTTGAGAAAAGATAGTAATGAATTTTGTCTTTGCCCCAAATTTAGCGCAAAGCATTTAGAAGTTAAGTCAGGGTTCGCGCGATTCCAGCGATATTTTTTGAAATCCCACTCAAAAAAAATTTTTTTTGGGCTTAAACTTTAAAAATCCCACTTAAAATTTTGGGCAAGGAGGAAAATCCCACCTTGTATTTTTCCCCAGTGTGAACCCTGTAAGTGATGTGAGCGACAAAGTGTGTGCTATGCCATACAGTTATTTTCACACCATATTGCCTGTGCAATTAAAACTATATGTTCGAATGAAAAAATAGCAGCAGATTTCTTTGACACAGTGAATGGACGCATGCGATGTTTTTAACTCGAGAACGAGCATAAACAAAGTTAAATACTGATCTGCTTTCAGAGGCCGAGAGCAAATAAATGTATCAAACAAAGTGGAAAACCTCAAATTTCTAAGTTTAAATTCAAAACAAAAAAAACCTTTGTTCCATTACGAAAGGGATTCATTGTATCATTTCGCAGCGTGAAAGTAGTTCATTAAAGAAATGATTACAAAGTTTTAAAGTTATTTAACTAAAATTCATGGAAGAGAAAACATTCTCAAATCTGGTTACATAATTTCTAAACTTCAAACTGTGCTAGGTGGATAAAAACTTCTTCGAACTTATGCAAGAGCTAGGACATTTTTTCATATAAAATACTTGAATAAAAAGAAGAGTTTGTGCACGGTACATAAAAATTCATCTCAGTCCCGGGCAAGAAAAAAGTTGAAACAATTTATGAATGCTAAAATTTAATATCAAGTGCCAACATAAAAGTATTTTCCTATTTTCTGAATAGATTAATAGTAAATGTCTATGCATCTTACATATAGTATGATGTTTGCAGTTTTTTGAAACAATAAGCAACTTTCTCTCACACAAAAATTGTATCATTTGTTCAGAAAACTTAAAAATGCATGCCCAATATTCAAATTATCATGCTACGCAATGAGCGGATTCCAATCGAAAGGGGACCAGTGTACGTCAGACCCCCTATCGCGTGGAGACCGCCCGCTGTTTGTTTACATTCTCTGACCTACCTCTCCTCTCTATATACCTTGAGTATAACCCACCTTCCTAAATGAATGGGTGGACTAATAATTCAGCAGCTCATGATCTTTTTTTTCTCATTAGAATGAAGATGGAACAAACTTTTTACTTTGCATAGAAAAAAAATCCACTTTTCAACGATTCATGCATCAGTGCCAGTCCTAGGAGGATTTCCCAAAAAGAGCAACAGCAGGTAGCAAAATATTTCACGAAAAGCGGACCAAAAAAAAAAAGAACAAAATGCAAAAAAAAAAAAAAAACGAAAATTGCGGATCTAAGGAAGTTATTTCATTTTTTAGTATTAACTGTTGAGATGCTTAAAAACTGTTAATTTTTTAGAAATATGCAATTTTGTTAAACTTTATAAGTGATTAAGGAAAGGGGGGAGGGGAACGACTTGGCTCTTCACGGACCTGCATAAAGAAAAGTAAAATTTTAAGAAAATGAATTCTTTCTTGGGGACCGAAATCATAAGTTGTAATAACAATATTTAAAAGGACTATGAAAAAAAAAAAGAACAAAACTATAGTACAAAAGGGACTCAGGTAAAAAGGACATTTTTAAATACTTACTCCTATGTAAATATAAAGGATAAGTAGTTATACATGATGGCAGTTCCTAAATAATAAAGAAATTTGATTTTTTTTTTTTTTTTTTGTGTGTGTCTAAAATCTGTAATTGCAATAGCAACTAAATGGAATGTAAAAAGGGAACAAAAATGCAATTTAAAGCTATCTGAGAATGAGAAGATGAACATTTTAAATACATACCCCCCCCCCCCTCCAAATTTGTAAGCATAGTATTGTAATAGAGCGGACTTCCATACTTCCAAACTTGAAGAAAAGTAATGCAGCTTTGCCATTAATGACTCCAAAGTCCAAACAGTGGTATTTTGATGTTCCCACTGACAATAAAACATAATAAAGCTAGAAAACTGAAAGAGACTAATGACCAAAAAGTTTGAAAATGATCATTGAATTACAATTTTTTCTTTTTTCAAGAGAGATATTAAATTCATCCTTGCATGATAAGAAATATGTTTAAATATTCTTTTACCAAAGTACGAATAACTTTAATAAAAAAAGATTAACCTCAACTGGATTTAAAAAAAACAAAAAAAAAAAAAAAAAAACAGTAGGAAACAATATTTTGGTCCAATTTTATAATTAAGTGATAAGCTTGCTTAAACGGTACTTAATTAGCAGTGGAGTAGTCGAAAGAGGGTGGTATCCCTGAAACTTTTTTCCCAGGACTACACTGTCAGTTTGCTAGAGCAGAATAAGCCATTTAATCTATCCCACTATACTTTAATTATCAAAAAAGTCCTACAATGTTTGTAACCCTATTAGCAACTATGTAGCTTCGAATCTTGTGTATGAAAGTTTTCAAAGCTATTTGTTTTTCAAAGGTTGATTTCTTATTTGTCATTTTAACATGTTTTAACATTTTATTTCCTACTAGCCACCAGCTTTGGAAAATATCATGATATTTTACATTTGATACATATAGGATATATATCGATGACATATATCACAAATGCTTTTACGCAAATTATTTAAAAACTTATTACGTTCATTTACATAGGGATCATTCATAAATTATGTCGCGCTTCGAGGGGGGAAGGGGGGTCAAAGTGTGACAAGGGGAGGGGTAACAAGAAGTGACATCCCTGTTATGCAACATAGCATGATGCGTGACAAAGGGGTGAGGGGGTTCAAATATGTGAGAAAAAAGTGAGACATCATTTATGATCGATCCCATATGAAATATTACATAAGCCAGAATATTATTAAAAGAGTTAATTACTAATTTAACTTCAGTTAGTCAGTTCAAATTTGCTTCTATTTATAAAAAATATTAATATATCAAGGTTTTTATAATTATCATCCTTAAAATAAAATATAAATCACTAATTTTTGTTTTAAGCGGTATAATTGTATAATACATCACTTAAAGCAAAAATTAGGTTCGTATAAATGTGTACCCCTTATTTTGTCAGTGGTACATTTCATTTAACATTTACATGCTACGTAATCAATGTAAATTTGTTCTCTTTTTGCAGAACATTGTGTCAAGTATGAAGCCAGGTTCATTATTGATTTATGTGGACTGCCCTTTTGCCAAAGCAGCTTTCCAATCTCAATCTGAATTGCTGGAACCCATCTACTCGGCGGAAAAAAGTAGGTTTAGATTCAACTATGAAGTGGAGAGATTCGGCTTTAAGAACATCACCACATGCCAAGCTGATGTGAGAGCCTATATTAAGAAATATGCACCAAGTTAACTTTTGCTGGTTGGAGTTTTGAAGGACTATATATTTTATACATAGTAGGCGACTAGCTTAAATTTTTAGTGCTCAGTAATTGCACTTGTTCTATAATTCCCTTTTTTAAGAAAAAAAAAGTGGAAAAAATCCTACATTTGACTTATTTTAATTTGGGTTAAGTTATCTGTTCTACATTTCTTTAAATTCTACTTTTATCATTTCTCTTACTACATCGGCATGATTCATTCAGAACCAAGAAATCCTGTAATTATACAAGAATTATAATATTAGTGATATCAGGAGAATATCAAAAAATGCACTCAAATGTTTTTCATCATTTTTAGCTTATCTCAAATTCCAACAATCATGTTGGTAACTTCTAATATTTCATATTATAACCGCATTAATAAAATTATTTTACTTTAAAAAGTTATCTTATTTGCCATTTTTTATACTTCTGACACCTACATTTTAAAAAAATGATCTTTTTGCATCCACTATTGGAATTATAATTTCTTCATTAGCAAAATTCATTAAGTTTTGTGAAAAGACAAATAATCGCTTAGGATGAAAACTTTTTAAACATACAGCAAAACACTGAATAATGGGTTTAATTTTATTATTAAATTAATAATAAAACTAAACGGTCAGACTTGAGAATAGATGTTTGTGAAAAATACATATATATATATATTTTAAAATGAAGTTTGTTTATTTAGCATTTAAAATATATAAATGTCTTTTAAAGTTATCTCAATACTGCAGCTAGTTTGAAAAATTTGTTCAATGAACACTTGTTTCAACAAGATTTTCATGCACTTGAGAGATTGTCAAGTGAACCTTTTAAAATGAAAAGAACGTTTAAAACCATGTTTTTTTTATTTTTTAAAACAGACAATGTATGAAAGTAGGAGCACAATTTTGTGTTACGGACCATTTTCCTTGTCATTACACGCTTATACTTCGAAAAACATTCACGCAGTTCTGAGCAGTAGAAACGAGCACTCCTGGCATTTGCTTATGCCAGTGAAGTTCCTTTATTTCTTTCTGGCCTTGATGTACAAATAAGAGTTGGGGTGGCAATTCCAGGATTTCTGGGCTCAAGTCCTTGTCATCTTCAAGTGTCTCATCTCTTTCTGTAGCAAGATCCCACTGAGTGAGCTGATCATCAGAACCAGAAGCAGCAAAAACTGAGAAGTCAGTAGGGTGCCACTCTACCGATGTGATGGGGGCTGTGTGGTGCTTGAATGTGCAAATAGGATCTCCAGCCTATAGCAAAAGTGAAAATGATTAAAAATTATTCTTTTAAAGAAAAAAAATGAATTAATCTGATCAGACAAAATATCTTATATCTAATTTTACTGAAATTTTGAATTAAAAGTGTACATCTAATCTATGAAAAAACAAAAAAAAAACAATGCAATGAGCATTATAATTATTCAAAATTCAAGCCATAATGCAAAATAACAATATTTACAAAAGAATCTTTCACAATAACAATAAAACAAAAAACATGTCATTAACAAAACATATTACAAATTTTTACATTTTAACTCTTTTGATGAAAAAACTACCACAACCAGAATTTCGGTTTGGGGTGGGGGGAGGGGGGCAAGGTCAAGGTTAGAGACACATGGCCTATTGATTTTGCTGAATACTGGATATCTGGAGTCCATTGTCTGTCGGATTTGAATGCTCTGATGTTTGAAATCAAAATTCTATTCATATTTTTAACCTCGCAGTTTTTGAATATATAGTAAACTACATATAGTGTTTGTAAGACAAAAGTAACAATCATTAAAAGGTTTTGAAGGTTCTTGCCACGCCATTTCGGGACAGCAAATGGTAAAGAGCATCTTTTGCCTTTCACCCACTGACCAAGCACCACATTGCAACTTACGCAACATACGTGAGGAGCCCAACTTTTATCTTGTTTACTAACTTGGCACCCTAAGTGCAAGAAACAAGCCTTATTCACTTCTTCTACCTTAAGATTGTAAAATAAACCATTCACAAATGTAACAACTTATCTGGCATAGTTTTGCAATGTCTATGCTCAAAATTTGACATTTTCAACATGAACTTTAATACAAAAACACACAACTATATTCAACAAAGCATGTTTACATAATGGGATGGCAGAAATAACTAAGATACAGTGGGACTGTAGGGTACCAGAAGCACAGGGTTGACACATGCGACACAAAACTCATGAAAAATAGTAGAAAGCTCCAATTTTTGTTACACAAAAATGTGATGTGGTGGAACCTTTTTACTTGTAGGTATTTAAATAACATGAATTCATAATAAAAATAATAATTTGGTTGTTGCTAGTGAACCACTGTAGAGCAGTGTAATCAATGTGAAAAATCAATAACAGATATTAAAAAGTCTGCTTGCAAGCAAAGATATGTATATGTTCTTAAATCTTTTTGCATCTACCACAAAAATTGGATTTTTTTTCCATTTCAAAAATTTAGCATATTTCTTCTCAAAGTAAACAAATAAAATTTATCTCGGGGTGGCTACTCAAATAGAAGAATGAAATTCCCCATCTTTTCCAGGTTTTCCAGACATATTTTTAAAAAATTCCAGTTTTAAATCCCCATCAAATCAATTAAAAAAAAAAAAAAAACATACATTTGCCCCAAAATATTCTGTTTGAAACAATAACAGGAATGGCTAATCTTAAAATAATTTCTGAAAAACTTTAAAACAGTATTCAGCCCAAGTGGTATAGGGGAACAAATATTTCCATGAAGTAAAACTAGGTACTTTGCAAAATGTTTTTTTTAAGGTCTTATAACTCAGTTTTTTATGAGAAAATTGATTGCTAACAAAGTTTTGAGAGAGAGAGAAAAAAAAAAAAGAAAAAACTACATTAGTTACACAGTGTAAAAATATGAATAACAATAATAAAATATGAGTTACTTTTAACTATTTAAAAATTAAACTTAAGAGTTGAAAAAAAAAAAAATTGTGATCAAATCCACGGTTGAATCGGGTTGCATCAATCTTTGCAGGTCCCTCTGAATGTTGTGTTTTGAGTGAAGCAAAAGAGTTAATGTCCTTATTTATATTGGACTTTCCGTGTCAATGCTTCAAACATTGGCTAAAATTCCCCGACTTTTCCAGAGTTAAATATTCCCTAACTTTTCCAAGTTTTCCAGGTAGCGTAGCAAACCTGTTATCTTTACTTTAATTAAAAACTTAGTTTGAAAATACATATTTCTTCCTGAAAGTGTTTAGAGGTGGGCTTTCAAATGCTGTCAAACATTGAATTGCAACTTTTTTCTTGTTTCACTACTCTTTTAAGTTCTATAGTCCATAACATAGGAAAGTTCTATAATCCATAACATAAACATTAATGTTTTTATAAAATAATTTAAAAACATGAAACAAATATAAAGAACAAAACAAGTAAAAAAAATACAGGTAAGTTAAATAAGTCATTTGAAAAACAACAAATTCTAAATTCGCACCAGATTTTGCTTTATGTCAGTAATAATCATTTTGAAAGGAAACAAAATATATCTAAATGAACTGAAGATCTTTAGGATGAATGACCTCACAAAAGCAGTCCTGCTTAAAGTTTCAATTTTTGTATTTAAAAGTTATGAAATTATCATGTAATTCCTTGTTCTTTTAATTCAATTTGGTTTCTTTTGGCAACCAATTGCTGTAACCCTAGAGGCTCTAAAATTTAATTGTAAGTACTACACAATTTTTGAAAGATGTAAAAATATATTGTTGGAAAAAATAAATAAATCGTTACACATTAAATTATTAACATATAATAAGGAAAACCCATTCTGCATTTCTATTATAGAATGGAAAAATATAATTTAAAACTTTAAATTTTTGCTGCAAAATCATGAAAAACAGATTTTTTTTTTTTTTTTTTGTCGGTAAGTACTTTCAAAGCATCTAAGTGGGTATTTAGGATTGAAATTTAAAGGAATATTTCTTAATCAGAAAAATAATAAATATTACTGCAGGTAGCAAATCAGATAAACTTTGAAAAAATTTTTGATAAAATATGAAATTATATTCAATTTGTTCAAAATATTACTGTTGCTATAATCACAATGGTTGAACCTAAAATTATGCTCTGGAGAAAGAATACCATTTGAAACACCAATTTTAATTAATGATAAATTATAATTTAAAATAATTGAACCTTTTGTATGAGTTTGCTTTAGCTTGTTTTCTCGAAAGAAAAGTTGTAGCTATTAAAAGAAAAAACTGCTCTAGTGTAATACATGTTTAAAAAAAAAAAAAAAAGACGGATTTTAAACCTTCTTCCTGCTGTAGCAATTCTTAAGTATTAGAAGAAGGAAAAAAAAACATTTTTTAATAGTCTGTTTCTTAAGAAAAGTTTTCAAAAAAACTGCTCTTAGCCTTTACGTATGAAAATACATTGCTTTAAAACAACCATGTGATATTTTGAGAAAAAAAAATCCTTCAAAAATGGTACATAGTTGACAATTTGCTGCTCCGAGACTGATGCAAAATCCCATTTTTTCTGCTCCAAATTGATACAAAAGACTATTTTTATTTGCTCCAAAATCTGATATGAACTCTAATCTTAGAGGTCCTAAAGAGAGGGCCGTGGAAGCACTTCATCATTTGAAATTACAAAAATACTTCAAATGTCATCAAAAGAAAATGAAACAATTAAGATATTAAGTGCAATACTTACAGGAAATTTTCTTAAATCCCACACTCTTAGTTTACCATCATCTCCACCAGAAAGAATGAATGGCTCTTGTTTGTTCCAGCTAATAACATTCACATCACTGTCATGAGCATTTTCACGTGTCAACATGCATGCCTTATTGCTTGTTACTCTAATATCCCATATTCTAATGGTTTTATCAATGGAGCATGTGGCCATTACCTGAATGAAAAATAAATGATGAGTTTTTGATTTCTCACCTTCAATGCATAAATGCAGAACAAGAAAATTAACACAAAAGTGGGAAAATAAGAATTAAGGCTTTGGCTTCCGACATTTCTGCAATTTCACACATTTTTCATAAACACATCTTTGCACTCACTCGTAGTAGTGAATTAAGGGAGGGGGGGGGGGGAGTTGTGGGTTGGTGTGGATCAGTGATCATCAAACTCTAGAAACTAAAGAGCCAATATGACCCTTTAAGGAGTCATAAATATTTTGAAAAAGCCAATTACAATTTAATAATTATTACAATATAATTCTTTGAATGATGAATGCACTATCATGCATATGTAAAGAACACATTCATAAACAACTGTCCAGCAAGTAGTAAACATATTAATTAATGACAGCAATGATTTGAAGTTATTTGTTAATTTCAATCATAAATACAAGTTCTAATCAGTTATATTTGCTAATGAAGGTAATTTCATCTTTATTTTGTAAATATTTGATATCATTTAGAATACCTTTTTTGAAAGCAAAATGCATTTTTCTCTTTCTTAATTCTAAATTTCTGTCGTAGGATCATGAACGAGCCACAATCAAGTAGCCAAAGAGCCACACGTGGCTCGCGAATCACGCTTTGCCGGCCCCTGGTGTAGATGAAAACACGTACAGAGTACAGAGATTGAAATTGCTACTGACAGGTAGGGACTACGAAAACACAGAAGTGAGAGGTTGTGTATACTTGAATATAGATATCAAAGTAAGTAATGATGTATCTTTATGGCCGAAAGATTTTTTGGATATTGGTACAGCCCATATCCGTAAACAAAAATAAAAATTCTTGGGAATAGAGAATTTGAAGCAACTGTTAAAAGGAAATCAAGTTTGTTACAGAAGAAATCAAATGGAATTTAGGAAACAAGAACTTGACTTGGCATTTACTGCTACTGTTAATCTTGCAAACTCTTTTCAAAATTTGGTTTGTAAAATTGGAGATCAATTACTGTTATTCTATCACATTGTAAAGTTTCAAAAGAGCACTTCTGCCATGTGTGAAGTAGTGTCGAAAATAATTGTGTAAGCAATAAAGTAAATCAATTTTAGGGGTCATGATAAGACAAAGATTCCAACAGAAAAGGAAAGTATTGAACCTGTTTGAAATACCTTAGCAAATGCTATGAGTTCTTATAACATCTACAAAAATATCACAACCAAGAAAAAAGGAAAATGGATCTATTTATCTCACTATGTTATTGACGAATTTATAGGCCTTATTTTCAAACAAGCAAGGGCTGAAATAACTGAAGAAATTCCTATAAATGAATACAACTGTTCATATTTGGATCAAGACGTTTTGAAAGAAGTGGACATTAAAAATTTTCGACTAATAGCTTTTGATAGTACCTCATAGTATATGTCCATATGTAATCCCCCTGATAGCAGAAATTGTGCAGCACGGCAGCGAGCGCTGCAGATTTATTTTAAAGCTTGCAGAAAATTAGCCACCTTAAAAAAAAAATTTTTTAATACTACGACCTTTAGTTAACTAGGATTATTAATGATTCAGATAAATGTTTACCCTGCTTGCACTAACTTATACAATAAAAAAATTTCAAGTATTAAACTGTGTTGTATTGCCTTTACTTCATTTTCTCTTACCTTGCATTAATTGAATGTCAATTTTAGATTTTATTAATTTATTTATAAATTGAATAATTATAATATTTATTTATTGTCTGCATGCATTACTGTTATATGTCAACTATTTTAAAATGCATAGTTTGCTATTTTTTATGATGGTAAATTTGGTTCCACATCATTTGGTGCTGCAGATAAATTTTGACTTCTGAAACTCGTGATGCAGATTGATACAGAAAATTCTGCTATTGGGCATATTCCAATTTGCAAGCTCACTTTAAATAATATAACCAAAGAGGGTTTTTATTCTGCGCGTTTATCATTCTTTAAATTTGATAGACACTTTCACTAGAGAAAGTTGTGACACTAACTCAATATTTTACTTTTGCACAGAAATTATTAAAATTTTTTTCTGGTTCAAATCGCTGCTGAAAGTTTAACAAATAAAAAAATGCGTAAGCATAATCTGAATGAAGAGTTTCTGAAGATGGCTAACAACATCAAAATGCTGTGTTAGCAATAAAACTTGGATTAACCCACACAAAAGCTGCTCAGAATAAAATTTATAATGCAGAAGGGGAAAACAAGTTACAATAGTGGACAGACTTCATTTCTGAAGGAAATGATCAAATATGAAACCAACCTAATGACAAAGATTTGGAATACTATTTTGCAAAGAGTAAAGTAACTAGTTAACCCCTGTAATCAATATGGATCTGTCCTACTGAAGTTGATAGAAAATTTTAATAATAATTTTTGAGAAGGATATGAACAAGAGTCAAGACTATCATTTAGAGTGGAAGACAAGCAAACAAGCAGACTATGAAACACATAAATGTTTTATGATAAAAACAAACAAATCGGACAAGAATTCACAATTTTAAAGTCTGTTTTATCTCAACAGTCTAAGGTACAATTATCTATAAAGTATGAAGTTGATCTCATGATGTTTTGTGTATTTTTTGATAGGAAATTGTCAAACAAAGAAAGAAAGAATTTTTTTAAAAAGTTCGAAACATATGCAGACATTGATGTTTGAACTTTGGAAGAAGAGTTAGAAATATTTTTATGGAAAAACGAGGACATCAAAATGAGCACACCAGATAGCCCAGACATCTTAGGTTTTTTCAGTGGTAGTGGTGCCAATAAATATTATATTTTAGTACAATAGACATAAAGTCATAGTGCTTGGTGCTTTTAAACTCACATTTCATATTACATATGTGAAGCAGGGATGTAACGAATAGTGATTTGGCCGAATACCGAATATTCAGCCACTTCTCCCAGGCCGAAGCCGAATATTCGGCCATTTCTTCAAGGCTGAATGGGCCGAAGCCGAATATTCGGCGGCCGAATATAAAAATTTCTAGAAAATCGTTGTAATAGAAAGTATTTGACAAATTTAAAATTATTGACAAAGTCAAACACCAATTACACACAATCTATGATGTATAATTTAATTCTGTTTGTTAAGAATTTAACTATTTAAAATTAATCTATTTTCTCTATTGTTATGAACGTAATAAAACTAAGAATTTCACCCACAGATGGAATAGAAATGACAGGTTTTATGGTAGTAAGCAATAGTATTATTTTACTAATTACTTAATTCAAGAACTACTATTGCTTAGTGAACTTTTACCTCGCTCAAAACTGTTTTATGAAGATATTTTAAAAGTTATAAAAGTTAATATTTTTTATGGGGTTTTTTACATACCTATCTTTAAACGATCTATTACAGTTTAATACACTTAAATGGAATATATTTTTTATTTTCAAAAACCCCAATAACTTATGCTATCTAAATATTCATGATATATTCTAGGCTTGTCACATTTTTCTCTTACCCAATATTCACAATAAATCAGTCTACCCAAACAAAGTCTGACTTCCACTTTGTTAATAATAACAAAATTAATTTTTCATATATCATAATTAACTCTTGCCATCTTTGGGAGCAAATGCTAAATATAAAATACAATATTCCAACTTTAAAATCTGTTTTTGCTCAGTCAAGCCTTAGTTTAAAAAAAGTTTTTTTTCTAAATTATTTTTACTTTTTAAAACTATAAACTAATGTATTATTTTGAAATAATTATAATACAATTTTAAATGTTTAAAATCTACTAATTTATTTTTTTACATTTCTACTACAGCAGAACTATTCGGCCGAATAGTCCATCAATATTCAGTCAGGCCGAATATTGACCTCAGGCCGAATATTCGGCTTGGTGATAAAATGATTATTCGGCCAAAGGGCCGAATACCGAATAGGGGCCGAATATTCATTACATCCCTAATGTGAAGCAGCGAAAGAAATGTGTAGCAACTTTCTGAACATTGAAATATTAATGAAAATGTTTCTAAGAACTCGATTATTTAATGTGTGTTGTCTAAGGAGAATGATCATTTTCTGTTTAAAGAGAGTAAATATTTTTTCAAGGAATACAATGGAAGAAGAAACATTAAAGAACTTGGCATTTTGTATATAGAGCAGAGAAATTTCAAACCACAATTGCAACATGAAAAAGATTAATGTTTTGTGTGCAAAAAAAAATGGAAATTCATGTAAAAGTGTGTGTAAAATATTTTTTAATGTGTCACAATACAAATTTTTCATTTACTTGTTTGCTGACAACAAGTTATTAAAGCATTATAGTTTCATTTTCATGTGGGGGAGGGGGGAAGGAAGAAACAGCATAATATAAAATATGTTGCGTAAATTTTAATCTTTTGAGATGAAAAAAAAAAAATCTTTATGAAAGAATTAATTTTGTGAATCATTTGATTTTACATTTTTTTTACATAACAATGTTTAATTAACATGCGAGTTTGACAGGATTCCCCCTCTCCTCCTTCCCTACTTCTTAACAGGTAGTCTTGGGTTAACCCCAATGGCACAGGGTGTGGACAGTGGTGTAGTTGAAGGGGGACACAATACCCCAACTTTTATGTGTGATTTTAAGTCGAGCGTCTCCTCACTGTTTTAAAATTTTAAATCAAACCCCTCCCCCACTTCGCCTTGGACTACACCACTAGGTGTGGAGGAAGGTCAACAGTACTGACTAAAATTGCATCAATTTTTATACTATATAAATACTCACATTTCGTTCATTTGGAGACCATGCTATATCTTCTACTGAATCTGTGTGAGCAGTGTAAGGTCTTTGATCAACATGCCAAGTTCCTCCATCCATAGGTTTCCATAAATGTATATTCTTCTTGCAATCACCAGAAGCTAACATACCTATTCAAATTTTTAAAAAAGAAAAATGATAAATCCCTTTGATGAGCCCAAATCAAACACATGCATTTTGAATTAAAAGTCTTGAAACATATTTTCACATTTCAAACATTAGTCGGCACTTACACAACATCAAAGTAAAGAAACTCAATTAAAAAAAAGTTTTTTTTCAGAAGTTCTTGCACATGATAATTTCAGATTTAGGGAAGGAAAATAGATGGATAATGATTAAATACTGATGCTATGAGCTGGTAGAGTTACCTCCTACCTGTTAGCCGAGGGCTTAGAATTGATTTCGCACGGAGCTGGTGGTGGATCACTTTTACTGAGAAAAGCTTTGAGCTAAACGTACCAAAGATGGTCCTCATACATCTCCTTTTGATCTAAAAGCTCAGATCTTGGAAGATGGTCTTTTAATTTTTAGGAAAAATTAGTTGATATTTATGTGAAAAATTTATGGAATAAAATTTGAAAATACTGACTAAGCTAAAATCTACAGCCTTTTAACTGGTTATACTATTGACTAGTTTACAACACTGCTGATTAAGCCACTAACAATGTATAGGAAATTATTTCCAGAATTTTGTAAATTATATCCCAATCTTGTCGACAGGGTGGCGTAGTGGTAAGACGCAGGTCTCGTATGCCCAAGATTGCAGGTTCAAACTTGGCCCAAATTGGTGGATTTTCAAAATGCAAAAAATCGTCTGCGTCCATGTTGTATGATTATGCGGCATGTTAAAGATCCCTTGAGTATCCGTTTGGCATGGATACTCTGGGATAAATTAAATTCCTAGTGCAGATTGCATCAGCGAGAGCTCAGGTCCCCCATCTAGAGGAAACTAAGCGTCAAAAAAATTACGGCAATGGTACCACTCATTGTGGTGCCGCTGAAATAGTTGGTACCAATCTCTGGGGACGCACTAGGTCTGCAATGGTTGATGACCAATACTGAATCTTAATATATCTATAAGAGCATGTCAAAATCTGTTATTCTATTTCTTTCTAGTGTAGTAAAATGCAATGTTTTTTCTTTTTTTTTGGGGGGGGGGGAGGGGGGCAAAAAAAAAAAAAATTGCTCATAAATTTTTTAATTCCTTTTAAAAACTAAAATGTTGGGTTATCCATAAGGGTCGGGAAAAAGCTTTCCACACAAATAAACTTATGATCACATTCTCAAGAAAATACCTAAAAAAGGAAAGAGGAGAAAACTTTCAACTAACAAAAACTTGGTGAACAACAGTTCCCAGCCTGTGGGTCATGACTCCAAATGCGGTTGTGAAGCATTTCTTATGGAGTCGTGACATTACTTCCATTTTAAAATGCATAACATTATTCAGTTTTAAAACTATTATAATAAAAAAAAGTCATTTTCGTGGTGATGTAAAGACAAAGCCAAAGTTTCCAAACATAACAAAAGTCGTGTCCACCCCTTGATCTGGACTTTTTTTCAAATAAAGTATGAGTCATTTAAAGTTTAGCCCAAATATGTTTTCTTGAATTCTTAAGGAATAAGTTTTTCCCTTTCTTCTGTCCGGTACTTTTAAGGTTTTTTTTCACTTTGGAAGAAACTTGCTACATCATGTGTGTTAACTTTATGATACATCTTTAACTCAGAATAAATAAAGATTATCTAAAGACTTATCTTTATTATTCACGGTATTTGATACCACTTATGTATTTAATGAGTCTTCAGACTCGGCAAAAATAAAAAATTTTCAGTAATTCATTTGAAATTTTGAAGAAGCTTAAATGATAAAAATTTATGCTAAAAATATGTTTATAATTTATATCACAAAATTGTAAATTACATGCTAAATTCTTAATGATTCAGTTTCTTCCACTTGGAAGAAATCTATTTCTTCTGGATGGTTTTTTCCATAGACTTTAGCACTTGGGAAGAAACTTGCCAACCAACCCTGAATATATAACCCTAAGAAACCCACAAGGTCCATTTGTAGTAGAATTTCGTAAATAAGGAGCCTCTCAGTGTAACTTCATTGTAAAGTTGTTTATTTTACAAGTTTCTTCAGAACTATAAAATAAACTTATTTACAGTGGTGTTAGACTGTGAGCTAGCCTGGAATTTGACATTCATTTCTGTGTCAACATACTTTATGTGAACCCCGAGAGCGGTCTAAAGTTCCTTTCAATTTCTGTTAAACATTTTAATTTGTACACGTTCTTCAGCTTGAAACCAGAATTTTCAACAAAGTGAACAGTTTTCATTCCCATTGTGCAAGTGAACTATCGTAATTCGCCCATTTTCACATGCCATAAAGTAAATGGAACACAAAGAAATAAATAAATGATACACTTTCTTAACTTGCACTTCGAATTCAATGAATTTATCAGAATTGACAAAAATTTCTACTATGAAGCTAAAATAACTATGAATAAAATTGAAAGACTTTTTAAATCATTCTATATATGTTTTTATGTATGGGGTCACGAGTTGTTTAATTTTTAAAAATGGGGTTGTGATGTGAAAAAGGTTGGGAAAAAATGGTTTAGGGAGATATACTTTTGGAGCATTAAATCATAACCAAGGTGATCTTTTTAGATCACTAAATTTTGTCTACCCTATATTTACACAGTAAAATATGGGAAAAAAATTTCACCTGGAACTAATGGAGACCATTCTACAGCATAACCTTCAGACAAATGCCCAGCAAATGTGAATAGGGGTTGAGGAGATTCATTATTTTGAACATAACTTGTCATAATGCGAGGGTCATTCACTGCTTGTAATGGACGAGAAAGATCCCACAAAAATACTT
The DNA here is from genome assembly GCA_038502835.1 of Octonoba sinensis. Classification (NCBI taxonomy): domain Eukaryota; kingdom Metazoa; phylum Arthropoda; class Arachnida; order Araneae; family Uloboridae; genus Octonoba; species Octonoba sinensis. The sequence continues at coordinate 74,123,314 of CM076604.1, forward strand.
TTGCAGTTTCCGACCAAGAAGCAGCAAGTATTTTTCCATCCAAATTAGCAACCTTCAAAAAAAATCATGTGAAGGAGCATATCAAATGTAAAAGCATTATTACAAATACATCTCAGATAGATGCATTAACAACTAGCAATAATTTTTTTTCTTCCTTGGTGCAAGTCATGTTTGGATGGCAAGTTATCGAAATTAGCAAATGTGAAAATATACCAGTCTGCAAACAATTAAACTAGTTTGTTTAAAGTTAAGCATGGAATACTTTTACATAAATCTAAAATCATTCTTATTAGATTCTTATTTTTTATAAAATTTCCATAATTAGCTAATTAACTTTAGTGTTTAAAACATCACACTGATCTTGCATCCAAGAAAAATATACAAACACTTAAATGCACATAATTATTATGAATATAAAAACATTCATAAAATAAGTAATGCGAAATGACTCAATCATAAGGTCTTGCAGACTAAGAGTGTTTTCGTGATGGTTTTATTTCGTGATGGTACAATTTCGTTTTTAGTTCAACCAGTGGATCACCAATGATTTGAACACAGAACAAGTGCACCTCTGAAGCTTTCTAGAAAGTTACTTTTCAGGGAATGGTTCTAACAGGCAGCATTGAATGAATTGCTGGTTACTGATTGCATTGTATTCAATTTCCTTGCATTAGATTTTAACTTCCAAGAACATACTGTTCTCGACATAATTTTTCAGTTTAAAAAAATGCCTATACCCTGCAATAATAATTCACATGCACTTAAAAACTTATTATTTTTTTGAAATAACATCAGTCTTTAAACAAGGCTTAAGAAAACATTTTTTCAGAAGTCTGTCATGCTTGCATGGCAGATGATGCTTGCATGGCATTTGAGATGCTGTGAATTCTTTACCTAACACAGTTGATTCCAGTTAATCGGACCATATTGGGATACGATTATTTTGATCCTATTAAGCGGTAGGTCTGATTAAGGGACTATGGCCTGTGTAACAAGACCGGACGTACTATATGTCACATATTAAAGAGTTTTTATGGTTATTGTGAGGAACACATTTATTGCAAACATACAAGCTGTTCACGAAATTTATTCATGGAAAATTTATTTAAACAAATTTAATGTAATTTTCAGCAGGTGCCAAACGCAAGTCAAAGAAACCTTTTACATGTGTTCAACACTTTACCGCCCTGATTAAACCCCATGTTCAGATCAATACGGTTTTGGTTACATCCCGTTCACAGAAAATTAAGTTTTAAAGCACATACAACAACAATAAAAACCGAGAACCCAGAGAGGAAAAAGAGGGAGAATTACTTCATCAAAAATTAAAAATATGACATGCATCTACATTAACTATCAGCCTTTTGAATCGCTAAAAACAATCAAATAGACAAATCATTTGAGACAGAATGATTATGGTACAAGCTTCAAGATATAAGTTTGTTTATTTTATTTTTCATATAGCCGAAAATATAAAAATGAATGGATAAATCAGACTGTAAAAAGTGAAACAGGAGATTCTCCAGAAAGAAAAATCTTAAGTCTTCCTTCCGAATATTGTGAAAAGAATACATGCAGCTGGTTTGAAGAAATTTAGCATTACATTACGTGTATATCTCAAACTCTCATTATAAATCATACTGTAGAACATCTTCAGTAAGCTGGTGATCTGCTACAGAATAATGCAAAACATTTAACTTCAGGGCTTTGGATGCTTAAAAATTAAATAAGTTCCTGTAATAAATTGTTCTTAATTGCTTGCTTTTCTTCTTATTATTAAAACGAAAAGCTATGCAATAATAGAAAGATTAAAAAATGAAACCAACCAGAGGGTTAAAGAGTTAAATGCCTTTTAAAAATATCTCAATTAGTAAACATACTTACCAAAACATAAATTAAATCTTCAAGCTACAATCACTCAAGGTTCATACTAGTTTTACTAGTTCATACTAAATCATACATAGGTGCATCAGAGATTATCCACATACATAATTCCCAACAAATTTTGCAAGTAACTATATTTTCAAGAGTTCAAAATTTAAAAGTTTTGGCTGGCCTTTTTTTTAATGAGTGAATTTTTTACTTTTATGAAACTGCAATTAATTTTGTAAAGCTAACTTTTTTGTGTGTGGGGGAGGGGGGAATTAATGGATGAATCAAAAATTTTCAGATAATAGAACCTAGAACAAAATTAATTGTGCGAGAAAATTATACATTAAGAAGATTTGTTTTTTATGATAAAATCGAAATACTTTTGTACACAGTCTATTTTTGAAATTGTCATTTCTCTGTGAAAGATCACATTTGTAATCAAGAATTTTGTTGAACGGTACTTCTATGATTGCATACTTTATTAAAAATGTTTCAAAGATTATAAATTTTGTGAATTGGGCTTTTGGACAAAGCTTTTGAACAGACTCTTGAAGAAATATTGAAATTCATAAAAGTCATCTTAATGAATCATTTTAGAACTGATGATATAAAACAATCAACTCATATTTAATAATTAATTTAAATATTTAGTGCAACAATTCAAAAATTCAAAATTTATGAGTACCTTTACTCTATTTACACAACCAGAATGACGAACTGAAGCACATTCAATAACTGGCTTGGAGTCCTCATCATCACTATCAGAATCACTCTCTTCACTTTCATCATCTTCCTCTTTCTTTCCTTTTGTGCAGCCCATGTTAGAAAACTTCATCACTAACAAGCTGTTTAGATGCTTTTTTTCTCCTTGTGTACCACCAACAATAGTCATTGTTAAAGGATATGCATCAGCTCTATCATCACCCAGTTCATCAGGAACAATATCAAAACTAAGGCATGAAGATGCTGTAAAACAATACATAAAGAATTAGTCTGTAAAACTAATACTCACAGCTCATCCATTGATGCTAACTTCAGGAATCCTGCAGTGTTCGAGTCTCCGCCAAAATGTCTGTGGGGCTGCTGAGCTTTAAGTAAGTAGAGAAAAAATGACAGAAAAAAAGAAAGGGGAAAAATCAAAATTTTCTTAGAATTTCTTAAATACAGCCAGCAATTGTTTCATCATGCAAAAGGCAGGACACAGGGCTCCCACCGCCTTTACACAATTTGTAGCACCTTTCAGAGCAGGTAAAATGTCCTTTCTGTATCAGTTTGGAGCAGAAGAATTTAACTTTTGTATCAGTTTGGAGCAGAAGAAATCCACTTTTGTATCAGTTTGGAGCAGAAAAAATCTACTTTTGTATCAATCTAGGAGCCGAAAATATCAACTTTGTACCATTTTTGGAGGACTTTTCTTTATTTTTTAAATATTAAATGGCTGTTTTAAAGCAATGTTATTTTCATACATCAAGGTTAAGAGCAGTTTCAAGTCTTCAAAATGATAGGAAATGTACATGTCAGACATCCTTCAAAAACTGGATTAGATTATTTCAAAAACTGGATTATTTTTGTAGTCCTTAAGAAATTTTTTCAAAACCTATTCAAAAAGTAAGACTAATTAAAATTATAACACTTATAAAGGTTTTTCAATACTTTTCTCAAGAAACGGATTATTTAAAAAAATGTTTTGTTGTTTCTATCTTCTTCTAATAGTTAAGAGCAGCTAGAAGAAAGCTTAAAATTTTCTTCTTTTAAAAAATCATTGCATTCTCTCATTTTTGTTTAATAGCTAAAACACTATTCTTTCAAGAAAATAAGCAAAAACTAACTAATATGAAAGGTTTAAACTATTTATCATTAATTAAAATTTGTTTTTTAAATGGTACTTATTTAGGTATAACCATTGTGATTATGGTAACAGTAAAATTTTGAATGAATTAAATATAATTTCATATTTTATCAAAAAAATATATTTAAAGTAAATCCTATTTTCTACCTGCAGTAATATTCATTATTTTTCTGATTAAGAAATATTCCTTTAAATTTCAATCCTAAATACTCACTTAGATGCTCTGGAAGTAATTAATAAAACTAAAAGTAAATTGCTGAGTTTCATAATTTTGCGGCAAGAAAATTCATGAATCAAATTAGGTATATTTTTCAGTTCTATAATAGAAAGGCAAAATGTATTTTTTATTATATGTTGATAATTTAATATCTAATGATTTTTTCCAAAACAATTTATCTTTACATCTTTGAAAAAATTGTGTAATAATTACAATTAAATTTTAAGAGTCCTAGGGTTACAGCGATTGGATGCTGAAAGAAACTAAATTGGATTAAAAGAAAAAGGGAATGCATGGTAATTTCATAACTTTCAAATCTAGTTTAAAAATTGAAACTTTAAAAAGAGTACTTTTATGAGGTCGTTCATCCACAACAAAATTTCTATTTCTTCTAATAATTATTGCTTAACATATTTTCCAAAGATCATCCATTAGAAAAAGATATACATACATGCTATTTTAATGATTTTCTAACTTAGCTGTAATTTTTTTACTTATTTTGTTCTTTATATTTATGTTTTTTAATTGCTTGTGGTTATATGATATAGATTACAGAGCTTAAACAGTAATGAGAAAAGAAAAAAAGCTGCAATTCAATGTTTAATTTTACAGTGTTTGAAAGTCTATTTCCAAACACTTTCGGGAACAAATACATATTTTCAAACAATGTTTTTATTTAAAATAAAAATACATTTTATTTATTTACTTTGAGAAGAATCATTATAAACAGTTAAAATGAAAAAAAAAATCGATTTTTGTAGCGGATGCAAAAAGATTGTAAAACGTATGCGCTGCTTTGCTTACACGTGGAAAGTAAGCTCAAGGAATTTTAAAGAATTGTTATAATGGAGCAGCAATCCTTTTAACATCTGTTCTGTCATTGATTTTTCACATTGATTAGTATTTCCTAAACATTAGAAAACACAAAGAGCACTGAGGAAAAACGCCAAGTTTTTTTTCCCCTCACGTTTCATGAAATCGTAAACTTTTTTATCTATTTCAAAAAAACTTACTAAATAAAATGTTCAACAGAAATAGTGATAAGAGGAATGATTTTTCTCTATAATACTACAAAATATTAGAAATCGTCTCTCTGTTTCTTCTAGAAGCGTGGGATACCATCACTCATTCTGCTCAATTTTCTCATCCATATTTAATGTTCTTAAGAGAGAGTAGAGCTAATATTCATTAATAAACTGCTTCAAAGGTAAAAAATTAGTTGACTAAAAAAAAAATAACAAATGATGTCGATTTTAAGGTTAAAAAAAATAATACCCAAAATTTTTTCGACTTTCCCCCCCGAAAATCGCGATTTGGCGCAAATTTGCTGAAAAAACGCATTTTGTAGCAGAAAAATCGTTTTGGAGCAGTTTTGCGCAATTGGCGCAGCCGTGGGAGCCCTGCAGGACAGTTTGATTTATAACCATGATAAATCCAACAAAATATCACCACAGATCAAAATATATGCAAAACCAAAAATATCAAAAATTCTGCATTATTTATATTGACTAGATTATCATTATCACAAGAACAGTAGACGATGAGCCACAGTTAGTTTTGATATTTCTTTATTTCACGTGAGTTGCCAGAATTGTGTGAATGGCAACTTCTTTTGTGAATATGTAAATAGTAGCTCTAATAAAAATGTCAGTAGTTCTAATAATGAGTCAGATTAAGGCATAAGATTTCTTTTGTCATTTAAAAATAATATTTATGTGCATATAAAAGAGAAACGACCAAATAAATTGACATTTGGGTAGAGTCTCAACAATAATCCTTTTAATCAAAGAAGATACTAGACTATTGTGTTCCTTTTTGTTTAAAAATTTTAATTTGCACCAGAATTTCTTGGCTTGCATTCTTCTAGAAAAAAGAAAACTTCCCAACATGACAGTAATTGATGCTTTTCCACTTAGCATTATATATTTTACCATCATTTTATTAAAGCATAACTTTGAAATTAAAATTAAACCCTTTTATTTTATTAATCTTCTTCTCTTTTTTCAGACTTCTAGTTTGAGCATCACTACTGATTTCCAAAACCTGATGCCCAGGCACGTAACCAGAGGGGGGCAGTCGGGGTGTATGCCCCGGGCGCCAGATTATTTTAGGGGTGCCAAATTGACTAAATGTGTGTGTTTACCTAAATACATCTTACTTTTTTGTGTATATAAGGAAGGAGGGGGCACTAAATCTTGGTCTTGCTCCAGTTAGAAAATGACCTAGTTACGACCCTGCTGATGCCAGTGGGCCCTAGATGCCTGCGTCAGATGACTAAGCATATAGAAAGAGTTTTACAGGATGTTTTACAAATCTGCATGTGACTTTTTTACATGTCACAACCAATGAAATTAATTGATTATTACCTACATACTGTAATAAAAATTGTCACGTTAAGAAAGCACAAATAAGCATTAAAATACAGACATATGTTTCGGGATTGCTTGGAATCCCGAAACATATGTCTACATTTTAATGCTTATTTGTGTAACGTGAAAATTTTTATCAGTTTACTTGCACAAAGTTAATTTATTATTTCATTACCTACATAACCAATTTTTATAAATTAATAACCAAAGGGAATTATTCATACAACAAAGTGATTATGGTTAATAATCAGTGGCCAATACCGTCATTATTCATAATAACCGAGTTTATTACTTTAAACATAACATATGGATGTATATAATCACATTAGGATTCACAACATGGAGTCAAGTTGTTGGATCTGGAGATCTTAGATCGTAGTATACAGCACTAAATATGAAGTTGGGAATTTTGACATTTTTCTTCGGCATGTAAGTTGACCGTTAAACCACAAGCTTTACATTTGATTTCACTTTTTAAAAAATAAATAACGTAACATCACACAAATAAGAGAGCATCATAACCAACAATTCCTTTACAATTATCAGATTTTTTTTATGCAGTTATTGAAAAAAAAAATATTTGCTCTATAAATTTTATTCGTTATATCATCAACAAAATTTTAAATAAAGAAAGATTACCTGTTTTTACGGTATGAAAACACCTGTATGCGCTTTCATCACACTCTAACTCAACGTCTTTTTGGTTTGAGTTACCTGGCAGGTATATTCTAGACATACTGCTTTCCCCATTTGCATTATCTACTTCAATATCTTCACCTTCTTCCTCACTTCCCGAATCTTCTGAACCTTCCATTTCGATATTTTCAATGTCATCATGGGAAAAGACACATCATTAATATTTTTTTCGAGTGCCATTGTTTTAAATACTTGCGGAGATGGAGAATTTACGAAGAGTTACACAAGGTAAACAGAGCACATGGCACAAACAACACGACACGAGATATATTACATTCGACCATTCGGCGTAAAGCATGAAAAGCAAGAGAGATACGTATTTTAAGCCCCTCCTCTTCGGTAGATACAGAAGTCGCAAATCGTTGCTTGTTTGTCCTCATTTTAGTAAATTTCATGAGCTTTACAAATTTATACTCTGATTGAGACATGGAGGTAGTATCGAGGGGAGATGACACGGCGGCTAACATCAGAGGGATCGGGGTTACCATTTCCTGCCATGTGTCGCTCTTTCGCATCGGCACAAACAAACCGTGTGCTTAATGCTTTTCTACGAGAATTTTTCAAATTTTCATTGCCTATATCTTATTCCGATTTCATGCAATCTTCCAAATAACGCGAAAAACAATTACACCATACTATTGGCAAGTTCTCATTTAAAAACGGTTAACATTAGGTGCAATTTTATTATAGAAAATGCTGGTTTTTGTAACGCATTTTTCAATGCTCTGAGCGCTTGCTTTTCGATAATTTTGCCGGTTTTCTCATGTATTGTATTAATATTAAACTTATTTTATACATTCTTATTCAGAGTTTGCGCTTCCATGTCTTCTCGAGCATTTTTTAAAAGGTTTTAATAAAGATCTTGAATGCTTTATTAATATATGTGCACACACACACACACATATATATATATTATTTATTTATTTACATGTTCATTTGATCTGATATCTATTCTATGATATCTATAAGCAATGATATCGCATTGTAATAGAAAGCTCATTAATGTAAATATTTCAAAGAGGACATTTAATTGTTGCGTAACATTTTATTTAAAATAAAGTACATTGTATTTCAAGAAATAAGTAGTTTAAAAAAAATATTTGCAGAATTATGCATAAAAACTAGCGTCTATGATTCAAAGTATAATTTTAGGAATATCATTTTAAAAAGATAAAATTAAAATTGAGATTTTTTAATGAAATATTTTTTTTATTTCTGTTCAAAAACACTGAAATGATATAAATAATGACAAGCATTTGCTTAGTGATGTGACAAATAGTTCTTGAAATTAAAAATTAAAATAATCTATTGGAACAAAAGTTAGTATTCATAACAATAAAAAGAGCTTCACACGGGGAGTAAGATCTTTAAAAAATTTCATTACAAAGAAAAATGCTGATCAGTGATTTAAATTTCTGAATGACTGAACACAAATGGGTATGCTCACTAAATTTGAAGCATTTACTGGAAAACGAGGAACTGTGATGCATAAATTTTGGGGAGTTAGTGTATAGGAATGTAAATTTTAGTATCATTGAAACCCAAGGACGATGAAGGAGAGGCACCCCCCCCCCCCCAATTTTTTTCTATTCAGCGCCAAATTTTAACAGTAATATGTAGATGTTAATAACAAGATTTCTTAGGAAAAATCCCACTAAGAAAAAAATTCTGGTTGTACTGCTAATTTAGACAATCAATCTCAGTGACAAAGAGCATATGAAATTAGATAGGCAGATAGAAAGGAGAATGTGTTATATTTAACAGTGCCGGGTCTAGGGGGGGGGCACCCGGGCCCTTGCCCCGGGCGGCACTTCTGGGCAGCAAATTCATTTGTGATGCAAAAAAAAAAAAAAAAATGAAGAAGAAGAAAAAAAAAGACAATAAAATAAAAAAAAAAGAAATATATATTTAATTAAGAAAATTTAACTTTTGGAAAGAGAAAATTAAAATCCTAGTTCGGCGCTCCGATTTGATCATTGATCGGCTATTTTGCTAACGATTAAAACCGATTAATAGAATTATTTATTTGTATAAACTATCGGAAACTAAAATTGAGATATACTGAATATGTTGCGTTGTTGATCAGTCGGCAGGCTCGTCTGTTAGGCAAGGGCTCCATATTAAGGCCGTTTTAGGGGGCGGCAAATTTTCAATGATAAAAATTTAAATTAAAAAAGTAAAGGTTTTTTCCTCCTCTGATAAAGAAATATAAATCATGCTATGCTAACAATATATTAATAGTTTTTCATTTACAAACTTTCAAAGCATCCTTTTGGGAAGGGGCGAAGGGGGGGGGGAGAGCTTGTGATAGTGAAATATAAATCATGTCATGCTCAAACAATACAGAAGTTCTTCTTTTACAAATTTTCAAATCATTCTTTTGGGAACGGGGGGGGGGGAGCTTGTAAGAGACATTTGAGAAAGCAGACATGGCTCTTTGATACGGGCGTTAGTTGGGGGGGGGGGGGTCTTTCTCCTGTATTTAAACAAAAATGCTAGTTTCGTTCTGCATTTTGATGAGTATTTTCGTGAGTAAAAGAGTTTTTAAAAAGTTTTTGTATGCCTTTTTTCTCCTAATATATTTTTGCCGTCCCAAATGCGCCTTAAGGCACTGATGTCTTAATGCCACTGGCCAGGTTCACCAGTTTGAATATAAATTTTCCCGAGAGAGAAACCCCTGGACTGTCAGAATTTCATATCTCCAGTTAAGGGGGCCTTTCATATGGCTCTACCAACTCCCAATGTTGAGCTGAAGGGACCATGCCTGGGAATATTAACGAAAGTTTCATGGATTTATCAATGGCTCCCCCCCCCCACCCCCAAATAAAAAATCCTTAAAAAAAGGCCAGTACATAAAGGCGATGTGAAATATGACCAATAATTAGATGAAGGGGGGCAGCATATTTAAGTTTGGCCCCGCCACGGAAAACTCCGGCACTGATATTCTATCGTATATGTAGAGTTAGCATTACAGACAATCTTACTTTCTCACAACATTAACGAACATTACTATTCATATTACAATTAATATACATACACGTATTTTTTACTTTTTAAATAGGATTTACTTATCTAATTTCATTAAAATTATAAAAATGTTTTCCACATCATCCAAGAGGTACGGTTTATAGAAGCATTATCCCTTTTACAAAATGCAAGGCGGATATCCCCAGGAAGTATATATTCCTTCTATATTAAGTTAAAATAATGATCCACAAAAGTTTTCAAGAGATTTCATTGCGTACTGCTATATGTACAGAAATAATTTCCAATGAGTGGCAGCTCTGGAAAAGTTTAAACGAAATGAATTGGTTGATTTCAAATTTGGAAACACAGTCAGGGGTTATGTCTCGGAAATGCAACTATAACATTATAAAAACAACAGACATAAAAAGACAACAGGAATCAATAAAAGCTACGAGAATGAGCACGAAAATAACGGTCAGTTCAGCAGAAGCTTGGTCTCCGATCGGCACTTGCATCGGCCCTGCCACGCCCCCCTATCGGCACAAACAGAGCTCGGTAGGGTTGCTATTTGGCAGGACGTCACGTGGTACGATGTCATCTCCCCTAGATAATAGCTCCATGGATTGAGATGTTAAATTGTTGAGATTTTTTGTCGAATTCATTGGAACTTTTACATTAATAGTTACATTATGAATTTATCATTCCTTAATTTACCTAGGCAATTTGAGGTTTATATTCATCTACATTTTTTTTTAATTTCATTTCATTTTTTTAATTTTTTTAAAAAATTTATTTATTCTTTTGTTTATACATATTTGTGAACAAGCTACTAGTTATTAGTTATTGAGTTATTAGTTATTAGTTATTAGTTATTTGAAAATTAAGAGTAAAAAACTGATTTTAAAACCTATTTAGCTCAGTACAGCACTGGACCTTCTAATTTTTTTTCAGTTAAATATACAAAAAATATAACGTGGAACAAAGTTACCTTGAATGCCTGTAACATTTCTTCTTAATAGTGTGTAAATAAAATCATTTTACCTGATGAATCGAATTTTTAACCTAGTTTCAATCGAGATAAATTGCGTTCAAGAAGACAATTATAAATTAACTACCATTATAGCTTGCCACATGATTTTACTTACAATTAAAAATTTCCAATTGGATGAGTTAAATTTTTTGAATGTAATTTACCTCAATTAAAACTTGCCAAGTTAGTAATCGGATATCAAAAAAGTAAGAAATTGTTTTTAAATGAATTAGAGAACATTTTTAACATTAGAGAATTTTTACACAGTGTTTCTTTCAGGCATCTCTGCGGGGGCACTGTCCCCTCGGAGCAAGTCAACTGCCATCCCGGGGAAAAAATCAGATCACAATTAAAAAAAAGAAAAAGAAAAAGAAAAGAGACATTACACTTTTAAGATTTTGATTTCCGAAACATTTTTGGGCGAAAAGGCATCAAACGCGATCACTAGCGCCACCAAGTAACTAAAAAGATAAGAATTTATTTTGAAAAAAAATTGCAGGAGAATAGTAACCAAACTCCTTTCTGCTTCCTCTAACATCGCTAAAAAATCAGCATTGTTAGGAAATTTTCAAAATGGTTCCTGGGGAGAGCCCTCGAACCTCTCCCTGCCTCCAGTAACGTTGACAAAGATAGACTGAAACTTCATTTTTAGCCTACTTTCCCGTAAAAGTTTAAAAATAAATAAATAAAGCATGAAAGAAGGCTTAATGTATCGTAAAAATATCGTTAAAAATAAAGAAAAGTAAAAAAAAGTGAAGTAATTAAATAAAGATTGAAAAATAAAAAATTTGAAAGTAGGGTTTTGAGATGGGGAAAATGTGTGTCTGTCGGTCTGTCCCCCTTAATAACTTTTGAACGAATTGTCCGATTGGAAAAATTCTTTTTGCATTAGAAAGACCTCGGCGAGGACATCTCATTTTAATGTTGTACTTTTTGATTTGAACAATTTTTTGTTCAATTTTGAACAGTTCAAAAAAATTTAACATTAGCGCCTATGGACAAAATTGAAGCAAATTATGTAAACTCTGGGCACAAGACCCAAGTTCTTATTGCAAGCTTATTGAAAGTTCTCCGTGTTAAATATTGATTTGAACAGTTTTTGTTCATTTTTGAACAGTTCAAAAAAAAAAAAAAAAAAATTGCGGCATTTTCCCATTATTCCGGCGCAGGCGATAAAGTCGCCAATAATGATGCAACTAACGCCAAACGGAATATCGTCGTTGTTATCCCTTTGTGTGTTCCGTCGCCAAAAATTTTGCTCGGCGAGATTTGCGCCTTGATAATGAAAAGGTACCAAATTAACATTAGCGCATACGGGAAATTTCAATCCCATATAAATCCTGATCTAAACGACGGATTGGCTAGCAACAGACTTTATCAGAAAGATATTACGCTGCAGAACATGTACTGATACGAAGCTCAACAAGAACTGAACAAGCCTGTTTTCCTATGAAATTTTTGATCGGGATTTTTGAGGGCATTTCTCAATAAATAAATAAATGAATGAATGAATGAGTGAAAGAATGAATGATTGAATCGATGAAAGAGTGAAAGAATTAATGAATGAATAAATGAAAGAGTGAAAGAACGAATGAATGAATAAATGAGTGAATTCATGATAAAGTAATTAAATGAGTGAATGAATGAAAAAATAAATAAACGAGTGATAACTACATGAATGAGTAAATGAATGACTGAATAAATGAAAAAATGAATGACTGAGTGAATGAATATGTATTATCCGTTGAAAAAAGTATATTTGAAGTAATTAAGAACTAAAGCTAAATGTGAAAGAGAGAGAAAGTGATAGCTATATTATAAATTTGAAGTTGAGTGTATACGGGAAAGTAGGCTCGTATAGTTCTAGACGGAACTTCTTGTTAAAATTTCAGTTTCGAAAATTTTCTTAAGGGAGAACTTCTGAAACGCCTTCCTCTAACGACTCGGAAGAGCCTAAAATTGCATTTTCAGGAGTTAAGTTGCAAAGAAATAAGTCTCGGCCCCCCCCCCCCCCCCCCTCTGCTCCAGAGATAGCCTAAACATTATAGTTGAAGACCAGTTACAAAATTTTTAGATGCTGAATCTCCAAAAAAGTCCCCTAACTTCATGAAAGATAGTCTCAAAACTGCACCTATTGCATATAGTATCAAGAATCTATCATATACAGTGAAACCTGTGTAAGTTGACCACTTTCGGTGCAGCACTTTAGTGGTCAACTTAGACAGTTGGTCGACTTATACAGAGTGAGGTAGAGGGTGAAAGGCTAATTCCGTTCTTGACAAAAGTAGTCAACTTAGACAGTCGGTCAACTTAGACAGTCGGTCAACTTTACAGGTTTTGCAGTATATCTAAAAAAATCATATTATCATCATTTCTAGTCATATTATATGTATAAAAAGGTAATAATGTTGAAGCATACTCCACCCCTCCTAATTCTTAAAAGCCCCTCCCCCCCCCCCCCCCCGAAGCAAAAGGTCTGAAAGAAACACTGCTCTCACCAGTGGCGTAGCTCTGTGCCTGATTACCGCACAGGCCAACTAGGCCGCGGCCTCGGGCCCTTAATTTTTAGGGGCCCCCAAATTGTTAGAGAGATTTCTGAAAATATCTCTTAAAAGATAATTTTTTAAAAAATGGAAAGATCTTAACTCATTTAAATGGCGAGCTAAAAGTATTTGCGTAAACAAGGTAAACTATGCACAATCAGAATCAAATCAATATCTTCATTGACTATCATGCTAAATAGTGTCCTTTAATCGCTGAGGCATCTCAACATTTTTAATTTATTTAATACTAGCTGACATGCCCGGCGTTGCGCGGGATAATATTGCATTATTCTCAGGCGAAGTGACACATGTCTAAAATCCTGTTGTAAATATATAAGGAAAAATTTTTTTAAAAAAACCCAAGTAGAAGATGGGCAACAGTCCTTAAAAATCCCATTTAAACAATAAACTCATTAAACACAATTTCATTAAAAACAACAGCCTCGAAAAATTCCTTTTTGACCAAAAATAACCGTTCATAAAAATAGACATTAAAAGGCCAAAAACAGTTTTGCCATCAGAGTAAGGGCAACAGGAACTAAAATGCACATATGCATCAGGATAATTGTTCCAAAATGGTATCAGGTGTCCGTAAAAATCGCAATTGCAATATAGATAACGCTACCTCTAAAAGTTTCTATCAGAAGAAGGGTAGTATTCTCTTTAAAAATGACCATCAAATGAAGAACAACGGAACAACACTGAATATCTCTGATACAATAAAGAAAACATTCCTTAAATTCATCCCTTGAATAAAGACAACTATTCCTAAACATCCCTAAAAAATAAGGACATTAGTTCAAAAAAATCCCCATTACAATAAAGACGTCAGTGACTAAAAATACCCATTAGGCTACAGCCTTTTAAGAGCTGCTGTTTCTAAAACTACCAAGGACAGCTTAAATTCCTCATCAAAATAAGGACACAATTTCCTAAAAATCCCGCTTGCAAAATCGTCATTTCCTGAACATTCAATTAAATAGCACTTTTTATAAAATTCGCATAAAAACGGAAGAAAGAAAAGCATTATTTCCAAAGGCAAATAAGCGTGCACATTTAAGTTAGAAAATATTCAGTATTAATCTAATAGTGACATGTGAAATTTAACTTGCTAGAAAGAATTATCTGAATTATGTCCAAATGTCGCCAAATAGACCGTACAAACAATTAAATAAATGTTAGAAAATAAATCACTTGAGTAAAATATGGAATCAATCAAATCCGCTAAGTAAGGAAGTTAACATGAAGCAGATCGCCAAATTGCACTATAGTAATGAAAGTATAATGCAAATGCGCCATGATCCTATAGTGTAAATCACATATTGAATAAAATGAGAATATTACTAATAAGGATTATTTGGTTCGGTTTAGAAAAGTTACGAAGCGCGAAATAATATATTGAGAGCAATTAAATGGATGGGGGCGAAAAAAAAAGTTATCACCACTTGCAAAATTTTAAATTTCATAAAAAATATGCATTATCGAAAACCTTCCTACCTAGTTTTTATCGGAGGAATAAGTATTAAATCGCCAAAAAAAGAA
Source organism: Octonoba sinensis (assembly GCA_038502835.1). Classification (NCBI taxonomy): domain Eukaryota; kingdom Metazoa; phylum Arthropoda; class Arachnida; order Araneae; family Uloboridae; genus Octonoba; species Octonoba sinensis. The sequence continues at coordinate 74,138,399 of CM076604.1, forward strand.
AGAAGAATCAACCTCAAGGTAAAGTATTTAAAAATCGTCTGTAGTTAATAGTCCACAAAATCTGCATAAAAATGAAATACATTTTTAGAATTCGTTTCGTTGATAAAACGGCATGAATAACGATAAAACAGCATTTTTTCAATCTTACGTTAACAAAAATCATCTAATTGGCGACAAAAATAATATTTATTTTGGCGAAAACACGCAAATTTAGCAGATAAATTCAGAGGTAAGCCTTGCTTTAAAGTTCGCAAACTACTTTAAATGAATATTGCGCGTGTTCTATTCGTTCTACGAACTTCTGAAAGAGATCATCTTGTGCCGTTTTTTACGGGCATCAGTATGCTGCAAAAATCGAAAAGGTGCGACGTTTCTTCGATGAGATATTCCTAAAATAAACAGTTTTGCTTAAAATTGGAATAAAAAAAGAACAAATTCGAATTTTAGGAAAAACGCTTCGAGGTGCACGAGGACCTGACCCAAGGTACCCGTAACCAAAATTTCGTACTTCTGGCCCGTTCCATCTCGCCAGGAGGCGATCGACAGACAGACACACACACACACACAAACTTTTGGTTTTATTTATATAGAAGATTAATAACACAAAAATTATATTGAATAAAAATAATATAGAATGCAGAATAGTAGGATGTCGTGTCAGTAGGTGCTTTTTCCCCCTTGCCAATTGGGTACGAACCCAGTATTAAAAGAATAATCTCTAAGTTTATTTAACTTTATACATTATACCCAGTATTTTTACTTTTCGTACCATAGGGGGCCCCAAAATAATGTTGTGCCTTGGGCCACCGACTGTCTTAATCGGGCCCTGACGTAGCTAAGGGGGGGGGGGTCCCCCCCCCAGGTGTCACCCATTTAGGGGGGGTTACACCCAGTCACAGCGGGGAAGAAATTAAAACTCTAATAGCTCCATAAAATAAAACAAATACCTTAAATTGGATTTTTTTTGTGTCATTTTCTTTTGTATTTCGAACTATGACAGTTTAAGATCAAGCTGCCTTAGATTCGGAATATTGCATTCATCTTGTCACCGACAGCATACACTGATATGACAGTGCTTTGTCAGCATAAAATCAAGGTGCCTTTTTTCTCAACATTGCATTGTTCTCATTTTATTCGACACGTGATTTACACTAGACCATCATGGCGCACTTGCGTTATGCTTCCATTACTTTTTCATGGCCTTCTCAGTAGATAATCAGACATCTACTGTCCTGGGTTACATTAATAAATGCGATAATGCATACGTAATTACTGAAAACAATATTTCCCTACAATACTCTTTATTGTTAAACAACAAACAAACGAGAAACCACGTGTGAGTATGAGGAGAGATACGCCTCCGATTGGGACGATGGGTAAAATTCTTTCTACCCCCAACGCATGCGCAGCTCAACAGCTTTCCATTGGCTGTTACTTACCCTGACGACAACAGCATTGAATCAAATTGAATCAATGTTGATTTGAACTAGTTTTTGTAACATTGATGCAGATAACACTTATACAGTGTTGATGATGTAGTGTAATATCAATATTGTTATTTAAAAGTATTACCATGTTGCATACATCCTGTTATTGCAATATTGTTACGTCAACATTTGCGCAACCTTTTAACAGTATTTAAGAAGTTCATATTGAAACTGTTAATATAGTCAAGGTCTATCAAGGTTGTTGCAAGATGTTTTGCTAATAGGAAAACTACGCCATGGCGACAAAAACACAAAAACCCAGTTTAATTAATCCCTCCCCCCTCCAGTCTTGCGTTTCGGTAATACAAAAGACAAAAAATTAGAATTACACCACACAACACGAGATAGCACTACGCTTCAACACATTAATGTGCTGATCGCAGTCGCCGATCCAAAAGTGAGGTCATAGCTCATAGACGATATGACCTTACATAACCAAAGATAGCTTTTTTTTAAGACTTGAATTTCGAGTCATTCGACACTGACCCGTTGAATCCATACATTTTTTTGTACCTTTACACTTATGACCAGGATTGTGTGCCCCTCCTATCGTTTTTTTCGGGCGGGGGGAGGGATCCAAATTTTTTGAGAGGTGTTTTTACGGGGTTTTGGCCGATTATTGGGGCACCATCGGTTTTTTTGGGAGGGGGCTCTGCGAAACTTTATAGGGGTGGGATAATTAATAAATTTTGGTTGACGCTTTCAGGGGGCGTTGGCCGATTTTTGTGAGTGTCATCCTTTTTTTAGGGGGCATAATGTATAAATGGAGGTGCTGTTTTTATTTTGGTCGATTTCTGCCGGTGTCATAATTTCGTGTTGGGGGTGGTATTAAAAAAAATAGTAGGGGTAGCCTAAAAAAAGGGGGGTAGGCTACCCCTTAAAGGTAGGGGTAGGTAAAAAAAATAGCCTTCGTTTATTGGGGAGGTGAGTAATTTTTGGGGAGTCTGGCTGATTTTTTATAGTGTCATCTTATTTGGGGGGACATTGTAACTTTTTTGGGGGAGCACTACGATTTTAGCATCTTGTTTTGCAAAAAGAAAGGAAGCAAACAGTATATGCAAAAAATTCTCTTATTCCAGAAAAAAAAAAGGGGGAGTTTTCAGGGTTTTTTCACGGGGGTGGGTTGGAGTCCCTATTTTTTTAGTGGAATGCGCACTTGATTAAGAACGAACTTCTTCGGCAGAAATATCCTAAACCTCGTGCAACTCCAGAGCCGGAATCCATTTTTTTAGGGTATAAAAATATCGGCTCTCCGGGGGGGGGGGGGTGACGTTCCTATCCAAACAAGCGTCCCTGTTAGTCAGTCATGGCATCCTACACCCTAGTCATTTTATACCTATCCGTGGTATGACCCGATTTATAAAATTAAGTGCACTTGAAAATCTATACTGTAAATTGATGAAAAGTAGCACTGTCGCATTTAGGCTTTAGCAATCCTAAATGCCACAATGATACAAATTTTTACATAATTATAATTCAAATTCTTCCATACAAACTCAGTTTTGCATCAAAAGAATAAGTGCATTCAATGCTTATTTTCTTACATGCCAAAAACTTCCCAAATGCGACAAACTTTTTTTTTCGGGGGGGGGGGGATCGCGTCACATTTAAGGCATTGACTTTGTTCTATTTTTAGTGGGAGAGAAATATATAAAATGAAAGGCACTAAATAAAACAGACACTATATTTCCAGAGTATTTTATTATTGTGCACATCTAATACAAATAACTCACAACATTAACATCCCTAAAACAAATAAATTACTAATCTTTGAAATACATCCACTTCTAGTTCCGACACTATTACTATTCTCTCTCTCATTTTTTTTTTTTTTTTTTTTTTTAATAGATAAAGCATAAAGACATCGTTCCAGGCCTGGTTACTTAGTTATCGATGAAACTCGACTGTTAGCGATGGCTCTGATTTCTGATTCCGCTCTAATTTGAATGCCAAGCTTAGTTCCCGTTTCAACAAACTTCTTTCCATTGTTCACAGTTCTTTTCTTTAATTCAGGCTTTCTCTCTTCGACAGTTGAAGTGCGTTTGAATTTCGTCGCACAATACTTTCTTCCGCTTAGATGGCCAAACTTCTTTTTTGCAGAAGCAGACAGGAACAGCAATTCCTTTTTGTGAGAGTATGCCTTTTTACCCTTAAACTGACTTTGCACGGCAAAACAACTTTTTCGGACCTTTTTCATTAAAGCATTAGTTCGAGTCATTTTCAGTCGTTTGTGCCCTGCTTGACCTTTTGGAGCCAACTGAATCTGTGGAATATCAGGCTTATCTTTTGCGAAAAGCTCACTCAATGTATCTCTTCTGATAGGCTCTTTTAATTGGCAATCCAGAAATGAGCTTAAACTAGAAGGGATTTCAATGCTCCTGAGGTGAGAAATTCTTCTCCTTGCATGCTGATCCTCCATCTTAAAGATATTCGACCTGCAATATGTAGAAATCAGTTTTATACATATCAAAATTAAAGGACTCAGGATTAAAAATCAATAGGTTATCAAAATTTGGCGCAGAATGCGCATTATAGCACCTCGTGGGACATTTTGCGCCATGACCCACCCTTCCTCCTGTGGCACCCTTGCAATACTTGAGCTCTAGAACTTAAGGGGAAAAGAAAGAACGAAAGAGAGACATTGCTTTATAAGTTAGTTTTGGTGCAATGTATCTATGTATGTCACTAAAACATTTGAAGTATGAAAAATTTAAATAAAATATCTAAAATTTTGAGGATTAGATTTTAAAACTTAGGCTGTAATGTGCAGTGAATCATCTATATATATTTATGTCCCAGTGGGCGCCTTTTGGCAACAACATATTTTTATTTTAATCTCTTTATTTATTTTGTTCGGTTCTTGAAGGTGCCTCTGAATGAACATCAATTAAATTTAATAAAATTCATCTTTCCTTGTTTTTCTTTTTCTGCCTCTAAAACCTAGTTTAACACCTAATAAACATCAGTAAATTTAAGGATGTTTATTAGGTGTTTCACACTTACTTATAGAATCGCTTGAGCCTGAAGGGTTTTAAACAATCCTTTCTTTTTTTTCAATTTATTAACTATCGATACGAAGATAATATGAAAAAATACTGTTCCCCAAGCGATCTTAAGTAACTATAAATTTTTGCTTTCTAACATTAGAAATTAAAGTAACAGTTAACACAAGGTTAGCTTTACGAAAATAGTCTCGCTCTGATACTAGCAAGGAATGAACTAAATGAATGAATATTAGTGAAATTGTATTACAGTTGAGTGCCATAACCTGAATAAATTAAAAGAACTACACCAAGACAAATGTTTGGTGGCGACTTGCCACACTGAATGTTTATTTCGATTGAGAACCTTAATATTCGTCAACCAAATGGTGCTATTAAAAAACAAATATTACATTAAATTTAACTATTAAAGTTTTGTAGATATGCAGCGACACGCCAGTTAGAGTCCTACAAAATATATTCGAAACGAAAATACACCTACACAATCATGACGTGTGCATGTGTCCACCACACTCTGTTCACGTGAACACTGAGAACTGACCAATAACAGTGGACCAACAACAAGTGAAGAATAAATCAGAGAGGGTGCAAACCCCTTAGAAACAGCAGTTCACACACAACCTTACTAGCAGAAGGTTGTACGTCTTTACGCTCATGATTTTCTTGTAAATATTCCTTCAATTTCTATGTGTATTATTTGTCTAGTGCAGGGGTCTCCAAACTTTCCAGCCTTAGGGCCATATTGATTACTCCAGTAAATTCCAAGGGCCAAAACCATATTATCATTAATTGTTGCCGGTGGTAAAAAGTTGAATCAGTCCACTAGTGGTGTAAAATATGATTACTTTTTTGCCAGATGCCATTAGCGACGGGGAAGCTGATGTATTTTCTGTATCGTATGGGTATCCGTTATAATGGGGTACCCGCATCGTATCGCCATAGTAATCATTGATTACAAAAGTAATGAAATACACAAGTAATCATTGATTACTTTTTTCTTCAGTAATCGTTACTTCGGTTCCTAACGAGTACTCAAGTAACGAATGAGTATTTTTTTACATGAAAAAAAAAGTCCGAAAAAGTACGCCACGTTTAAAAAAGGCTGCAAATCGAACTAAAGTCCGCAAAACGGCAACACTGCATATTATTAATTTTCCTGTCATTATCTGTAATTTCTAGATTAGTCGTAGAGTACGAGCGAGCCATGAGGAGTAACGTGACAGGACATCTGGTGGACACAAGCAGAAATAGGTAGTACCTTCTATCCCTAACAGATGGCGCTAATAGCACTTACAGAATAATCTCGTTGGTTCGATAAAGTTCTGGTGTCTTCCACTCACTTCTAGATGGCAGTAAGTGAAATATATAAGAAGGCTAGTGGCGCAACCACAAGTCAGTTCCTATGACACTGCTGTGAAATAAAATAGTGCGTACCTCCTTAAAACGTGTTTGTGCGTGTTTAAGTTTAAGACATCTTTGTAACAATATTTTTATTTGAATTGTTGCTTTTGTGTGTGATTTAGTAGAATGGAAAAGAAGCGAAAAATTGATAGTGAATGCAGAAAATTCAAAGATCAGTGGAACATTCAGTATTTCGTAATTGAGTCCAGTAACAAGGCGCTATGTTTGATTTGCAATGAAAGCATAGCCGTTCTCAAAGAATATAACATTAAACGTCATTATGAAGCAAAACATTTTCAAAATTACTCAAAATATACAGGAAGTTTGCGGACAGAAAAATTCGAAGCTATGAAGCGCGGATTGAAATCGCAGAAATCTTTATTTACAAAACTCAAAACTGAACAAGAGGCTGCAACTCGTGCCAGCTTTCGTGTGGCTCTTGAAATTGCAAAACGTGGAAAACCATTCACCGATGGAGAAATGGTCAAAGAATGCATAATCGCAGTAGCCGAAGAAATGTGCCCTGAAAAGGTAAATTTATTAAAAACTGTCAGTATGTCAGCAAACACTGTGGCTCGAAGGGTAGAAGACATCGCTGAAAATATATCCTCTCAACTGTTCAACAAAAATGGACATGTTGAGTGGTTTTCTTTGGCCTTGGATGAGTCAACGGATGTGTCAGATACTGCTCAGGTGTTGATTTATATTCGAGGAGTAGATAAAAGCTATGAAGTGCATGAAGAACTTCTTGATATGTATAGTATTCATGGCACAACTACTGGTTCATATATTTTTAAAGGAGTTGAAATGGCCATTAAGCAAAAGAACCTTCGATGGAAAAACTTGAAATGTATTACAACTGATGGAGGCAAAAACATGAGTGGGAAAGATAAAGGAGTGGTCGCTCTTGTGTCAAAGGCTGTAGAAAATGACGGTGGTTCAAAACCAATAGTCTTACATTGTATCATTCATCAACAGTCTTTGTGCGGAAAATGTTTGGATATGTCTGAAGTTCTGAAACCAGTCATATCAACTGTTAATTTTATCAGATCTTTTGGGCTGAATCACCGACAATTCGTACAATTTATTAAAGAGATTGGAGAAAATGACTTACCTTATCATACTGCCGTACGTTGGCTTAGTTGTGGGAAAGTCCTTCAGCGCTTTTTTGAACTTCGAGCAGTGATCGAATTTTTTTTGAATGAAAAGCATCGCCCTCTTACTGAATTGCAAAACAACGCATGGCTGTGGAAGTTAGCATTCTATGTTGATTTGACAAAACATGTGAACGAACTGAATTTGAGATTGCAAGGAGAAAACCAGCATCTTCCTGATTTATACAATAATATCAAATCATTCCGGAAGAAATTGATACTGTTTCAATCACAACTACGAAGTAAATGTTTTTCACATTTTAAAACATGTGAAATATTTAGCCACACCACTGAGACCGAGTTTCCTATCGATTTTGCAATCGAAACTTTGAGTGCTTTGAAAATAAATTTTGATACTCGTTTCTCGGACTTTGATGCCATTGCGAATCAAATTAAGATTTTTCAGAATCCTTTTGGTACTGACATTGAAACCCTAGCCCCGGAACTTCAAATGGAAATGATTGATCTACAGTGCAGTGATATAATTAAGAACAAATATCAAAACTTATCTTTGTTGGAATTTTATAAGTGTCTTCCACTGACACAATTTGATAATTTGCATAAATTTGCTCGTGGGCTGTTTTCTGTTTTTGGTACTACTTATTTGTGTGAGAAGACCTTTTCCAAAATGAAGTACACAAAAAATGTTTACAGATCTAAATTAACTGATGAGCATCTTAAATCTCTTTTAATAATTGGTACAAGTAAAATTAGTCCACAACTACAAACTATTGTCAGTGGAAAATCTCAATTACATAAATCTCATTAGTATTTCATATGTCGTTATGCTTGTTATAAGTTATCTTTTCATTTAAAATGTATAAAATGTTAGTTGGATTCATTTCAATAATTTGTTAGTTAGTAAATAATAACCTACAACAATGTTATGAGTAGTTAGCCCATGACCATATCAATGTAGATGTCATATTAATAATTATTCAACATAAAAATAGATTACTTCAGTAAACTTAATTTAATTTGCTATAAAAAATAAATATGTTCTCTAGAAGGAGTTTTCTTTCAAGTATGCTAGCTCTCCGCGGGCCGGACAAAATCTGTCCGCGGGCCGGATGTGGCCCTCGGGCCGTAGTTTGGAGACCCCTGGTCTAGTGTAATAAATGTTGTGTATTAAGAATGAGTATAAGCAGTAACTTTACCGAGGGGTCGCGACACTGGTGACCCGGCAATTTAATGAACATGCATAATTATTAAGGCAAATCTCCAACAATTCTTCGCATCATCATCCAGAGCCGGAACGGAAGCGCTGATATTTCTCCTCTTCACCTCCCCTTTCTTCCGAACGGAGCGGACCCCTGCCATGGCGAGCGAAGGAGATGCAACTGCTACGCCGTCTCAAGTTTCACGGATAGCCTTGAAACTTCCCCCGTTTTGGAGGGCGAATGTACGACTCTGGATTTTTCAATGCGATAATGCTTTCATATACAGTGGAATAACGGCAGACGAAACCAAATATGCTGCCTTGGTAGCGCATATTGATTCGGAGACTTTGTCGCACGTATCGGACATTGTTTTAAGTCCTCCACAACAGAACAAATATAAGACTCTCTCAGAACGTCTTATTTCTGAGTTTGAAGACTCCGAAAATAAAAAAATCAAGAAACTACTGTCCGACCTCCAGCTGGGAGACGAGCGCCCAAGCCAACTTCTTCGCAAGATGAAAGAATTGTCTGGAGCCCGCTTGGATGATGATTTCCTAAAAAACCTTTGGATGCAGAGAATGCCTCCGCATATCCAAACTATTTTATCTGCTAGTTCCGAGCCTTTGGACAACCTCTCTAAAATTGCTGACAGAATTGCAGAGGTGTCCATTCCAAATTCTGTTTTTGCTGCAACGAGTGATGCTCCGTTGGAAAAACCCGCATGTTCCAGAGAAAAGTTGCAGCAGCAAATTTCCGAGCTAACGAAAAAGGTTGAAGAGCTGTCCTTCTCACGAAGTTCCCGTTCGCCATATCGCAGAAATTCGTACAACCGTCAGCGCTCTTATTCTAGAAATAGACAGCGTGATTTCAAGCCAAAGGATATATGTTTTTATCATCACCGATTTCAGAAAAATGCAAAAAAATGCAGCCCACCTTGCAATTTTAATAGTCAAAAAAACTTCCCGACTCAGCCATAGCTGGTATGTCGGAAAAGTTTTCAAAGTCCAGCAGACTGTTTGTTTACGACCGTAAAACAGGTCAAAAATTTTTGATCGACTCGGGATCGGAGATTTCCGTCTTGCCTCCTTCTACTTCTGGAAAACGAAGCTGCACATCTGCTTTTTCACTCTACGCCGCAAATAATTCTAAAATTCCTGCATATGGAGTGCTTCCTCGGCAGCTTGACCTCGGACTTCGCATTAATTTCCCGTGGAGATTTGTCGTCGCTGACGTTACCTGCCCCATAATTGGATCAGATTTCCTGCAACATTTCAATTTGATTATCGATCTTCGGAAAAAGCGCTTGATACACCCAGAAACATCACTACATACACTCGGAAGTGTTCATCCTGCTACTCAAGCTTCAGTGCATTTAGTGAGTGATATATCGTGTGTGTTTCAAGATATTTTAAAGGAATTTCCAGATTTGACCAACCCCTCATTAATTCGCAAATCTGTTCCACACGCAACAGAGCATCATATTTTAACCCGCGGACCACCTGTTACTTCTAAACCACGTCGTTTGCATCCTTCGCTTCATGATAAAGTAAAAAGTGAGTTCGAATTTCTTTTGGAACAAGGCATTATTCGCCCTTCCAAAAGCCCATGGAGTTCCCCTCTTCATGGTGTGCCAAAAGCGGATTTCTCAATACGTCCAGTGGGTGATTATCGCAAATTAAATTCTGTCACTGAGTTTGATTCTTATCCAATCCTTTATCTTCAAGATTTTTCTCATGCTCTTCATGGTAAGTCCATTTTTTCAAAAATTGATATTTTAAAAGCATATCACCAAATTCCTATCCATGAACCTGATATTCCAAAAACTGCAGTTACGACCCCATGGGGACTTTTTGAATACACGAAATTATGTTTTGGTTTGGTTAATGCTCCACAATCATTCATGCGCTTTATGCATGAAGTGTTACGTAGTTTGCCTTTTTGCTACGTTTAATTTGGTGATATTCTAATTTTTTCTAATTCACTTGAAGAACATAAAATGCATCTTCGTAAAATTTTTGAAAGGCTTAATTCATATGGTTTAAAATTAAATGCATCGAAGTGTGAGTTAGGGAAATCTGAATTAAATTTTCTAGGTCATTTAATTAACTCCTGAAGGTATTAAACCTTTACCTAGTAAAGTGCAAGTTATTCTTGATTACAAGCAACCAGAAACTATACATGAATTAAGAAAATTTTTAGGTCTAATGAATTTTTACAGAAGGTTTCTGCCACATGCAGCAGAAGCACAAATTTTGTTGCATGATTTCTTAAAAGGTTCTTTAAAAAAGAAAGATAACAAAGTAATCAACTGGTCAACTTCAGCTATTTATTCTTTTCAAAAATGTAAACAATTGTTGGCTGAAGCTACTCTTTTAGCTCACCCTTCTCCATCTGCAAAACTTGTACTACATACTGATGCATCCGATTTCTCTATTGGTAGTGCATTGCATCAAATTGTTGATAATGAGTTACAACCACTTGGATTTTTTTCTCGTCGTCTCTCACCAACAGAGGTAAATTACAGTGCTTATGATCGCGAATTACTTTCAGCTTATGCTTCTATCCGGCATTTTCGACATATGCTGGAAGCAAGGGAATTCATTTGGTATACTGATCATAAACCTTTAGTGTTTACTTTTCGCCACAAACCTGAAAAATGTTCACCTCGTCAAATTCGCCAATCTCATTCATTATTTCTCAATTTACTTGTGACATACGTCATATTTCTGGAAATTGTAATATTGCAGCAGATATAATGTCGCGCATTTCTGCTATTTCCCCGCCCACAAAAATTGATTACAATGAGATATCGAAAGCACAAGCTTGTGACCCTGAATTAAAGTTATTGCTTTCTGATAATAATTCTCTGCAACTTAAGAAAATATTGCTCCCAAATTCTGAGTCAGAATTGTATTGTGATTTATCCACTGGCGTTGCTCGTCCATACATTCCGAAAGATTTTCGACAACTTGTGTTCGAAAGTGTACACAACCTCGCACATCCTGGTCCTAAATGCACTAGTAAGCTCGTCCGACAAAGATTTGTGTGGCCTTCAGTGTCATCAGATTCTGCGAAATGGACCAAATATTGTGTTCCATGTCAGAAATCTAAAGTGCATCGACACATCAAATCTTCTCTGCAAAGTTTCATCGAGCTATCGAAACGCTTTAATCATGTTCATCTGGACATCGTGGGACCATTACCTCCTTCTCAAGGTTATATCTATTGTCTGACGATGATAGATCGCTTTTCACGATGTCCAGAGGCAGTACCAATGAAAGAGATGACTGCCCCAACAGTTGCGAAAAAATTCTACAACACCTGGATTTCACGGTTTGGATGCCCTTCCATTGTAACGACAGACCAAGGAAGGCAATTTGAGTCTGAATTGTTTCGTTCCTTGTCGTCTTTTCTTGGAATTCGTAAAACTCGCACCACAGCTTATCATCCAAGTTGCAACGGATTGATAGAGGAATTTCACCGCCCTCTCAAAGCAGCGATAAAATGCTACGCAACTGACCGCTGGACAGAAGTTCTTCCTACAGTTCTACTTGGACTTCGATCTGCGCCAAAACTCGACATAGGATGTTCTTCTGCTGAGTTAGTGTATGGATCCTCAATCCGATTACCAGGAGATTTTTTTGATGAAACTGCCACTTCCGACAATCCTACGCCTTTTGTTGAAAAATTAAAAGAGCACATGAGACATATTCGCACGCCACCCATGTCACGTCATGGTTCTAAACCTATTTTTGTGCCTTCATCTATGTCAACAACCGAATATGTGTTTTTACGCCGTGATTGTGTTAAGCGTCCATTACGACAACCATATGATGGACCTTTCCGTGTCATCAAGAGAAATGATAAAGTGTTCGATATTGACGTAAATGGCAAGGTAATTTCCGTGTCTATTGACAGGTTAAAACCTGCCTATTTAGTGCAACAGCAAACAACTGATTCATGCTCCAATATGGTTACTCCCTCTGAAAAACCCCTATCTAACACGACAGAAAAAGATAACCGATTTCACCAAACAACCCGTTCGGGACGTCAAGTTCGATTCCCGGATTGGTTTCATTCTTGAAATTTTCGCTGTCGCTGGGAGGGGAGTATGCAGCGACACGCCAGTTAGAGTCCTACAAAATATATTCGAAACGAAAATACACCTACACAATCATGACGTGTGCATGTGTCCACCACACTCTGTTCACGTGAACACTGAGAACTGACCAATAACAGTGGACCAACAACAAGTGGAGAATAAATCAGAGAGGGTGCAAACCCCTTAGAAACAGCAGTCCACACACAACCTTGCGAGCAGAAGGTTGTACGTCTTTACGCTCATGATTTTCTTGTACATATTCCTTCAATTTCTATGTGTATTATTTGTCTAGTGTAATAAATGTTGTGTATTAAGAATGAGTATAAGCAGTAACTTTACCGAGGGGTCGCGACAGATATATCTTTTCTTGATTTTTTGCAAAAGAATTAACTGAAATTTTTCTTTTTTATTTATTGACACCAGGCTTGGAGTAATCGCGATTACGTAATCGTAATCGGCTGTAATCGATTACATTTTGAAAAAATCGTAATCGTAATCGTAATCTGACGATGGCATATTCTCATAATCATAATCAAAATTGTGTAATCCCGTAATCCTTTTTCTCCTGTAATTTTAATCGTAATCTTAAGGAAAAAATCCGTAATCTGCTGGTCCTGCAATCGTGTAATCTTGACCTGCTGAAAGCTGAAATTTTTAGCTCTACCATTGGATAGAAGAGATAAGATTACAAGAAAAAGGATTCAATCTGTGTACTGAAGTCCTATCCTAAGCGGTCTGTAACCTACGGGCGATCATAATATAAAAGGTTCTGTGTGGCGGTCGCAAAGCCTTGATGGCAGGACGATATAATAGTCTGCTAGAGACGCTTGTTGTCCTACTTGTTGCGGTCTCTCAGAATTCTTAATTGCGGCTCCACTCTCCACGGGGAATGGCTGGAGAGCCCGAGAAGAAAGAGAGTCTGGTCTGGATAGTCACTCGCATCGCCTTGGGGCTCTCGGGGGGGGGGGGGTCTCCGGTGTCCTCGTGTCGTCCAGTTTCGGTAAAAAAGCGGTAATCTGTCTGCAAGTCAAAGATTTCGGGGTAGATAAGAAAGGGGAAGGTGTCTAAGGACCAAATGCATTGGTCATTTTGCTTCCTTAATTACCCCTTCAAAACATATTCAAACGGTTGGGCAATAGGCGAGAGTCTGGACGGGATCGCCGCGAGTAAAAGAGAGTTCCCCCTTTCTTCTCTCCGCGGGGTCCCGTTCAATAATCGAAGCAGGCTGCCCCCTGAAAATCTAGTGGAAAGAGTACTATCACCTACACACATAAAAAAGAGACGAAATGCCTTTTGCGTTTTCGCCTTTCTTTAACGGCAGAAGTGAAGAATTTTTCTAAAGAATAGCACATTTACACTTTAGCAATTTAGGAGCTGGCGTTACATGATGCGCTATGCTTAAGAAGCATGAAATCTTAACCCTGGTACGTGTGATTATTATTATTTTTTTAAATATGTTCTTCGAATATTTAAAAAAGTAAATACATTTAAATCTTAAATTTATTTATATTTTAATGCTAATATTCTTTTTAATTAATAGGTATGTAAAAGAAAAAGCGATTTATGTTTAGACATTCTCCCAATTGTTTTCTACATGCATGAATTAATATTTAGGAATTATTTTTAAAAGTTAATTATTTTTTTCTTCTTAGAATTACCTCAACAGAATTTTGTATTTCCCTTTTAATCTTGTACGTTAAATTTGTGTTGTAAAATTACTTGCACTTTATTTTTTATTAAAACAGTTAGTACATGGAAAAAATTATATGCTCGTGCATGTTAAAAAAAAAATACCACAAAAATCATATTAAAATATTATAGTCATTCGTATTATAATTATTCTTCATATTACTTTTTAACGATTACTAATTTTGCTAAGAGTTATTTGAATGTTCATGTTCAAATTTTTTGAAATTATTCTAAAATGCAGCTTTTTTTTTTCAAAAGATTATTTATCTCTTACACTATCTGAATACTTTGTTATCCCGTGCAATTCATACACATCTTATAAGTGATTTTATAAAAAATCATACAAAATTATTATTTTCAGTAAACTAATTGGTGTTATGTGAAATATTTGCACAATTTAAACTAGAAAATAAATACAATGGAGAAATTATAATATATGGAGATATTACAAATTTTCATTTCCGCAACGACATCATAATTCCAGAACTGTGATGTTGAAATTATTTCATTATAATTGCATTCATCATCATTTCAGTTATCTCTAATTAAATCAAAAATTTAATTAAAAATCATAACTTTTTGATTTATGACACTATTGTAAAAATGAGAGTTGTATGCATAATATCGGATAATTTTATGCTAATCTAATCGTAATCAAAATCGTAATCGGATGTCATAATCGTAATCGATTACATTTTTCAACGACTGTAATCGCTGCCGTAATCGTAATTACTTTTTGGCAAAGGATTACAATCGTAATCGTAATCATAATCTCTCAATTTCTCCCTTTGTAATCGTAATCGTAATCGATTACGTTTCTTTGTAATCGACTCCAAGCCTGATTGACACATAATAATGTCAAAAAGGAAAACAAATTGAACAATCTTAAATTTTAAGTTTCAACCTTATATTAAGATAGTACCATGCAATATGCTTTAGAGTATTTTATTATTCTGTATAGGTCTTCTAAAATTAAAGTTACAATCATGGCACTTGCTACGCTTCTAGATACACAACACAATAGGTGACTTGTCTATTCATACACAGTAAAACCCCGTAATACCGCGCCTCAGTATACCTCGGAATGGGATATAACGCGGTTGCTATCATGTCCCCCGACGGTTAAACCACCCTCTATCACTACAAACCACCCTTTGTATTTCAGATTCTTTGAAATCTTTGAAAAATTAACATATTCTCTTGCCCTTGAGAGTGTATAAAGGCTTAAAACATTGCTTCTATAAAAAGTGCGTTCCTCCCCTTCCACACAAATCTACTTTTTCCTTAGAATCTCTCCCCCTTCAAAATCTCATGTTGATAACTTAACAAGATTTTTAAGCCCACATTTCTTCGGAATACAGTTGTTTTTGTTGCAGTTGATATCAGTGCCGGATCTGGGGTAGAGCGAGTGGAGCGGCCGCTCTAGGCGCCAGTTGACAAGGGGCGCCAAAAAGCCAAAAACAATTTCTAGCACAAAAAAAAATAAATAAATAAAAAGAATTTGATGGCGCCTTTTGAGAGGCTCTGGAACAGTGTTGCCAGATAAGATAAATCCCTGCCCTTTTTTTAAAGCCAAATCTAACTATTTGGAGCGGCTATTCCTAGGTATCTCTAGTAAGGAAACAAAAAACTATTATTTCAGCAAAAACATTCAAGATGAATTCTTTTAATTACTTGGAAATGAAAGAAGAAATACTATTTTCATGAAAATAAAGAAATCTAAGTATTTTACAATCATTTTAGAATGTACACCTGATATCAGCCGCACTTAGCAGTTAAGTGTCACATTTAGATTTTTTGATATTGATGACAATTGCATACGAATGTTTTGTTACATATACACAAGTATCGGACTCCAGTAGCCAGGGTATCAGATTTATTTCTGGATGAGGTGATAATGAAACATGATTTAGACATGCATGATTGTAGGGGCCAAGGCCATGACAATGGCGCCGATATGGTGGGGAAACAGAAAGGAGTCCAAAGCCGTATTATTAGAAAATTTCCAGGACTTTTTTGAATCCTTGCGGCTGTCACAGCTTCAATTTGGTTACTTCTGTGACGCTGCTAAAACTTCAGTGAAATCAGTGTCGTTGTTCGGGGTTATCCAACGGCTGTTTGTTGCTTTTCTCCTCTTCCACAAAGAGATGGGAGGTAATCTCAAAACATACAGAAGCCCTGACATTAAAAAAAAATCTGTGAGACATATTGGGAAAGCAGAGTCTCAAGCCTTCAAACTATTAAGTATCAATATAAGGAAGTGAAAGATGCACTACAAGAAGAATACGAGGATAGTACCGACCCCGTTGCTGCTTCAGAAGCCGAGTCTCTTTCCCTCCACGTGGATCAATATGAATCTTTGCTCGTTCTGGTGATTTGGTATGATTTACTGTACCAAATAAATGTTGTTAGCAAATCCATGCAATCAGAGTCGGCAGAATTGTTAAATGCAGCGAATCTTTTACACAAACGTTGTTAATTTGTTAAGCAGTATAGGGGTACTGGTTACGCATCAGCTGTAATCATAGCAAAAGAAATTGCCGCAAAAGCTTGAAATCCCACTTGTATTCCAAAAAAACAAGAAACCGAAAAGAAAAAAGAATGTTTGACTATGAATTTCAAGATTAAGCGCTAATAGACTCGGAACAACATTTTAAGAGTACTGTGTTCTATCCTTTGATAGATACAATTCTAAATTTGCTGGAAATACGTTTCGAATAGCTGTCTAATTTTAATGCAAGTTGGAGTTTCTTATATGATATAAAGCGACTGGTCGATAAGCCTGAATTGGAGCAATCCTGTTTAAATTTGCAAAATATTTTGACACTTGATTCACACAGCGATATTTCTGCAGCAGATCTGGCTCAAGAAATACTTAGACACAGACCAAGGACAACCGAAAGATATTCTTAATGTCTTGAACAAAAATAATTGGTGCGATTTGTTTCCAAACACTTGGACTACCCTTGCGATACTACAAACTATTCCAGTAAGTGTCGCAAAAGGTGAGCAAAGTTTTAGTAAACTTAAACTGATAAAAACCTACCAAAGATCGGCCCTAGCTCAGGAAAAATTGTCAAACCTGGCAATTTTACCAATTGGAAATTATATTGCTCAATCCATACCTACAGATAATTTAACTGAAAAATTTGCCAGTGAAAAGCAAGAAAGGTAAACTTTTTATAGATTAATGTAAATCTAGATCGACATAAGGAATGTTTTCTTTTAATTAGTTATTTCAATACCTACAATCCCTACTATGTAACAGATTTATTCAGTGACTGATTGAAATTCACACCAAATACTAATTTAATTATATATAGCAGTAAAAGCTTTTTTAATATTGAAGTGTCAATAAGTGTTGATATTTGCAATAAACGTTGATTTTTGAAAATTTGTGAACCGTTATTTATTTAACATAAAACCAAAGTAGAATTTGCGTGAAGCGAAAGCGTCGACCAAGGGGCGCCGAAAGACAATCTCGCTATACCCTGATGAAGGGCTAGAGCCGGCGCTGGTTGATATGGTTTTAGCTTAGGAGGCTCAAAGAGCAGAAAAATTTAATCTGAATAACCTATCACTCGATAGACTAAGACTAACCGCTCAGTTGACATCAGTGTGCTCCTTTACAGCAATTATCGCAAATAAAATGGCCACAAACAAGAAAAAAGAAACAATTATACAATAGAAGAAAAGTTAAGAGTAATTGATAAAGCTAAAAGTCGTGCAACAGGAGCGAGTAAATTTCGTGAATATGGTTCCGCGATACAGTTTCATTATATCGCGGTTATGTTATAACGCGGTGCCAAACATGTCCCCCGACACCCGCGTTTTAACGGGGTTTTACTGTGATAAAGTATTACACATAAATTTTAAACATAAACTTAATGACTAAGTAATGAATAACTAATAAACATTACTCATTAATTAATAAACATGCATATGAAATTTTCCGTGAAAATTTGCATCTTAGTGCATTGAAAATTATGTGAAATTCCAGGAAGTTTAATAATTTACCTCTTTGACTGTAAAGTGATCTTTCCTGATATGTGAGACGCTGCAGAGAATCCTGCGTTGAATTTTCAATTAAAACTTGTATCGATTCCACGTGCGAGTACTTTTTAGAAGCTTTAACTTCACAGCAGGATTAATGTTGCAGTATCTAGAGAAAATAGTGAGGTTTTATACATTGTCAAAATACATATATTACTACAGGATGAGAAAAATGACAGGACAATGTGTAAGTCAATTATATGTTACCTGCAATTTAAATACATTAAGAAGCGAGTTTTAGGATATTTTTAAAAATTTCTACGCATTTTATCAATGTACCCTGCTAAGTATAAATACCCTAGATTAATGGTGTAGTAGCAAGTGAAGCCAGGGGACGGCAAGTTCCCATTTCCCCCTCCAAACTACGCCACTGCCTAGGATATCACAACTTAAAAAAGAAACCTCTAGAAGTCTCTTCTTCGGCATTTAGGTACGTCACATAAATTTCCTTTTTTACATATTTATAAACATAGACTATTCGCAGTATTTTTTCTGAATTATACAAAAAGTTATCGGAAAACGTATGCCCCACGAATTCAAAATATAAATTATCTAATTAGAATACATCCCCCTTATCGGCAGGCATACTTACATATGAATATATAAACTCAAAATAATAAATAAAATAAAGAGTGTAAATGAAAGTACTGTAATATTTGCAATTTTAACTCCGGAAGTCATTTTTTTTCCTGTAACAGTATGGTTTGTAAAGTATTAAATATTTCGCTAATCCCAACGTAGAAAGAAAAGCAGATACTGTTTGTCTAAGAAATCTTAGTATTAATAAATCAGTTTTTTCTCCGAAACTATTTATCATTCTTTTCTTTCTTAATTGTCGGAAATTTCGGATCAGAATCACCGATATTCGTAATGTAGTACCTTTTCACTTGCGCCACGCAGCAAGGTGTTCGCGAGGCCTCTTCAAGGTCCGACTTGCATCATTAGGAGTTCAAGACAAATAGTTTTCAATTCCCGGTATGTAACAGCTGTTAAATAAATGACTGTATTAAACATATATGATCTTATAAAGATGTAAAAAAAAGACATTACAGAAATTTAAGCGTAGAGCACAAACTAATTTAGAATTTTTGGTACATTTATTGTTAATGAAAAGTTACTTGTTAAAATAATTATGAAACAAATCGATAAATTTGGGGAAAATACATCGATATTATATCTTGGATGTTTGCTGATGTTAAATATAGTTTAGTGAATACTAATAGTTGAAAAGCAATTGCTGTGTATTTTTTAAGTAAACGTAAGAAAACACAATAGATTAGAAAAGCGAGGATATTTTATTATTTAGTATGTCTTCTAAAATTAAAGTTGCAATCATGGCACTTTCTATGCTTTAAGATACATAACACAATAGCGGTTTATTCCTATAATTAATTATTACACATAAATTTTTAATAAAAAAATTACTCATTACTTAATAAACATGCATATGTAATTTTCCGTGAAAATTTGCATCTTTAGTACATTAAAATAATATGAAATTGCAAGAAGGTTAATAATTTACCTCTTTGACTGTAAAGTGATCTTTCCTGATATATGAGGCTTTGCAGTGAATCCTGCGTTAAATTTTCAATTAAAACTTGTATCGATTCCACGTGAGTACCTTTTAGAAGCGTTAACTTCACAGCAGGATTAATGTTGCAGTATCTAGAGAAAATATTAAGGTTTTATACATTGTCGAAATACATATATTACTACAGGATGAGAAAAATGACAGGACAATGTGTATGCCAATTATATGTTACCTGCAATTTAAATTTATTAAGAAGCGAGTTTTAGGATTTTTTTTTTAAATTTCTGCGCATGTTATCAATGTACTTTTCGCCCCTGCTAAGTATAAATACCCTAGATCAGGGGTTCCCAACCTTTTTGTACCTAAGAGCACATACCAGAATATCGGTTGATTGGCGGGCACCATTTCTTTTTTAAAGATAAATTTATAGTTGGTGTGTGGACATAGTTAATTATACACACTACATACAATGTACAAGAAATTTAAATTTAAAAATTACCTTAACAAATGAATATAATTAGTATTAATATTCTTCTGTAAAATAAATTATTACTAAATTGCTTGCAAAATATACGAAGTATGAAAATTCACCGCGGGCGCCATGGTGCTGTACTTGCATATGAATACATAAGTTCAAAAAAGAGAAAATAAATAAAAATATAAAAATAAATAATAATAAATAAATAAATAAAGAGCTTAAAAGAAAGTCTGTAATATTTGCAATTTCAACACTGAAAGTCATTTTATTCCTGACACAGTATTGGTTTGTAAAGTATTAAATATTTCGCTAATCCCAAAGTAGAAAGAAAATCAGATATTGTTTGTCAAAGAAATCTTAGTATTAATAAATCAATTTTTTTCCGGAAATTATTTATGATTCTTTTCTTTCTTAATAATCGGAAATTTCGGATTAGAATCACCGATATTCATAATGTAGTACAGTAGCCCCTCGTTATTATATCGCGCTTGTCGGAGGACAGCAAAAAACAGACAGCGCGATCTAACCGATGCCATTAGAAATAACAAAAAAAAGTAAAAAAAAATACAATAATATTTATCAAAAAATAGAACTGACTTCAAATTATAAATTGCGCTAAAAAGTGAAAAATAAATTACTTCTTTAAACAACATTGATGTGACTTTTAAACATAGTTTTAGAAGTCGGTGCAAAATTAGGATAAATAAAATCTTTTGTACCTAATCATGAATCAATTACAAATATATACTTTTTCACAGAATTAGCAACATTTCCAAAAGAAGTAACAAATGGTGTAATGATTATTAGACTCATAATTTTGCACCGACTTCTAAAACTAAGTTTAAAAGTCACATCGATGTTGTTTAAAGAATTAATTTATTTTCACTTTTTAGCGCAATTTATAATTTGAAGTCGGTTCTATTTTTTATAAAAATTATTTTCTTTTTTTCTTTTTAGTGTAAATACATTTTTTATATATATACTCTATTTTTAAAAATTCCATATCAAAGGGAAAACCTTCTTTGAATGAATGGCACTAAAAACGAATCATTTGTATGATAAATTCCGTTTTGAAAAGATATATAAAAGAAATTCGTTTGTCAAAACCCAATTATAAAACTCTAATAACAATAATATTATGAAATGATATTTTAATTTATTTCATATGAATTTTGAAAAATAAATGCTTCTCTCAAAATGGCATACCTACAAGTATATAGACATCATTTTTATTGAAAACAACTTAAATATATTACCAAGTTTAAAACTGAAAATAATTGTATTTCGGAAATTAAATTACGAGCGAACGAGCGCCCACCCCCTTTTTTCCCGCAAATTTCCCTTAGGTGAAAATACCGATTAACCGCCCCCCCCCCCACTTTGATTGACATTGTAATTATAAAGAAGGAATAATTAGCAAATTAGAAAAAGAACCTTTTACAGAAATCACTATCGCAAAAAAAAAAAAGGGAAAATGACAATGAGAAAAAAATTGCTTAATTTACGATCTTAAATTTTTATTTTCAGTATTTTAAAATACTAATTTCAACTTTCATGTTGTGTTTAAAGCAACGCAGTTTCAAAATGACACGAAACGTCGTCGTTGGGGTGCGTTCAGCCGTGAAAGAATCTTCAATTTTTACAAGTTACAATAACAATTTTTCAATCTGAAATAAAGATGATAAAATAATAATAATAATAATTTATTTTTAATAATAATAGCTAAAACGTCTACTTATGTATATTTCATGAATTTAGAAGAATTACGCATTAATAACACATTTTAAAAAAAAGTATGAAAAAAATATAGTCGAATTGGAACTAGTGCTGTTACACAGATTTACCGAACACAAATTTATAATTTTGCTATTCGTAAACTGTTTGTGAAAATGTACTATACAAGTGTTTCCTATATTGTAGAAGGAAACAACTTGTTTTCGGTTGAACTTTTTCAGAAACTGAAGAACGTTTTTATTGTAAAAGAGAATGAATGATTTTAATATTAATTCAAAAACAGACATCTAGTTTTTTCAAACTTAACTACACTAAATAAATAAATAAATAAATCACTTAAGGCATATTTCAGATTTTAGCCTATTTTAGCAAAAAGAAAAAAAAAACATTTCATTGTAGCGAGTTTTTACTGCTTGTCAATTAATGAAAAGCAAAGGAAACGAAATATTTTCCCAATCACAAAGAACCCCATCATTTATTCACTTCCCATTATTGCCGCTAGCAGACCCAAGTCAGAAGTTAGGAATGCACACGCCACGCTAACGTTTCGAAAAAAAGAACCAACACACGAAGTAGCGCCGACGACCCTTGGCAGAAGACGCGCCACGATGATTTCATCCACGATAGCACATGTTTTCCCCCACGTCAGGAAGAGCAAAGGACAAGCGCTTACGAAAAATCCGGTATGATCGACAGTCACGATGTTATCGGAAACCGTGATATCATCGTCAGTCAGGATATATCGAAAACCGTGATATCATCGCCAATCACGATACATCGAAAACCGTGATATCATCGTCAGTCACGATATATCGAAGACCGTAATATATCGCCAATCTCAATATATATCTAAAGATACGGCAATGTGAAATCGAACATCGCGATGAATGTGTAATACCGGTATTTTGTGAAATATCAATATATCGCTCAGTTCTATTACATAATGACAACTTTCTTAATAAAGGTAGTTTAATAATAAACACTTTTGCAATAATCTGTCTCTTTCATTGTATGGGCGCTAGGATCAATACGAAAACAAATTTCCAGTAAAACGTCAACGGGGAGTCGGAGAAGAATTGTTACAGCTTTTAACTGTAGCAAATTCATAACAAATTAAAACATGCCTATGTTCGATGTCTTTGTTTAATGGGGAAAAAAGGGCTTCACTTAGAAATGCAATATTTTTACTTTCGAGAGCTCAAACTTGAAATTTTGGGAGACATAGAAAAAGCGCGATATATACGAATGAGCGATATAACGAGGGGTTACTGTACCTTTTCACTTGGCAACGCAGCAAGGTATTCGTGAGGCCTCTTCAAGGTTCGGCTTGCAAATTAGGAGCCCAAGACACAAAGCTGTGTTCAGTTCCCGGTATGTAACAGCTGCAAAATAAAACACTGTGTTAAACATATATGGTTTCATAAAGATGTAAAAAAAAGACATTACAGAAATTTAAGCATAGTGCAGCAAATTAATTTAGAGGTTTTTGGTACATTTATATATCATGAACAATATATATATTCATTTTTAATGTTTTTGTTTGTTTTTATTTTGAAATTTTAAACACACCAGCCCGTCATTTTCACGGGAGCGAGAAATGGAAGGCGAAACCTCAGCCCGTCATTTTCACGTGAGCGAGAGGGAAGGGGTTAAGGAAAAGTTACTTTTTAAAATAATTCTGAAATAAATCTATAAATTTGGGGGAAATACATCGATATTATATCTTGGATTTTGCTGACGTTGAATATAATTTAGTGAATACTAATAGTTGAAAAGCAATTGCTGTGTATTCTTTATGTAAAAGGAAGAAAACATAGCAGATTAGATACATTATATTCCTGAAAAGCGAGGAAGGGAGGGATTCAATACTTCCTCCTGATAGCCTAAATGATGGGTCTGGGTGAACACGCTACTCTCAACAAAAGATCGCTCAGGTTATTCTGTTCTTTAAACTAAAAATTGTAAATTCGTTTCAGAGTTGCATGTAAAAAAAAAGAAAGTTGTCCGCCTTATTTACAGAAGGCGAAAAAATATTAAGGCCAATCGCATACGCTTTCGCTGCTCTTCCGTGTTTCAAATATCATGAAATTGCAAGACTGAAAAGATTTTTGGAAAAATTCAAAAATAACTACATACCGAGGAAACCACTCACAATCCGACGAGTCCTCTTTTCAGAAGCATTTTGGATCATCGCAACAACAGCGTCAGCTTTTAAAGCGTGAAAAGCTGAAGTAATTCTGTGATTGGTGTCAGATAAACACGAAGTAACTCAATGATTGGACGTTCCTCAGATTGGGGTCAGTAGAAGTGTGCGCGCGCCGCAAAGATAAACACAAAATAATTCAATGATTTTACGTTCCTAAAACAATAACAAAAATAAAAGCTGCATAATGCTATGTTGCATAATGCATGATGCACTTCTTGCTACACCCTCCTCCCCCCCCCCCCTTTCGAAGCGTGACATCACTTATGAATGATCCCAAAGTTCCTAGTTCCTACGAGGTTTTATGTCGGCCCGATAACATGAGATGTGCCGCCATCTATTGGTGTTTTCGGCGGTGAAACTGAAATTTAGGACGACTATCCAGTTTATTTCAGAAAAGTTGACAATTTAGCGATTATAAAAGCTGAACAGGTAGGAATTTTCAAGTGAAAATTAAATAAATAATAAAGAAAGAAAAAAATGGTATGAACTTCTTTTCACTCTTTCTTCAAATATTACAAAGAAATAAAGTGTTGAAAAATACAGAAAAAAATAATAAAACGAACTTTTTCTGAAATTTTACAGGAGAAACTTAACTATATTACAGCTAAATGTTTCAAAAAATTTCTTAACACTATTCATAGTAAAACTTATTGTACTGCATATTGTACTAGTACTAAAAACTAAACTAATGACAAGCAGGAAGTTGAATGCAAACAGAAAAAGATACAGCATCAGAGAGAGAGTAAAAAATTATTACTACAAGGCTCTTTCACTATCCATTTCTGTATTAAATTTTGCTTAATTATTAATATTAATTAATATTTACTTTTTGTTTGAAATATCTAAAACTTATGTATGTTTAAGTATTATGATTCAGTTGAACATCACGGTGACTTAAAATAAAATATCGAATTATAGATAAAATTCTACACACACAAATTTTTACAATTCCAGTATTCTCAGATAACAAAATACATATTATATTAATAACAATAAAATTATAGTAACTATCTTTTATGAGGGATAATTTCTTTCGAAGACGATCCACTCTTCTAAGAACGTAATTCAGGTGGAAGTTGTACTATTGCTGCATTAGCAAAATAAGATTTAAAATCTTCATCCACAGGCTCTAATTTCAGCCGAAAAACAATTTTAACTTTTTATTAATAAAATACCAAAAAACTTTTCATTTTAATACTCGAGTGCGATTTTACATTTAATCTTCTTATTACGATATTAATAACATTGGTGACCGATAGGTGTCGCTACTTCTCATCTGTCTTTCGTCCAGTTGTAAAATGTTATTTCAATAGGGATATTGGCTATTTAAAATTTAAATTGCTGGTTTAACTGATTTTTAAAAAATTATTTCTACTTTGTATTTGAACAATGGTGTACTGTTGGGTTCCTTGCTGTACTTCGGAAAAGAAAAAGGCCCGAAGTATCCTGCTATTTCTTTTCACGAATTTCCAAGAGATAGCGTACGCGGTACACAATATTTATCACACACATATCTAGATCGTAGACTAAAAAAGTATTTAATAAATTGGTTTTCTAAAATTATATTTTTCAGTGCTTATTTTATGCATCATATTAGATATATTTAACCTAAGGTATTCGCAGTCTTTTAATAATTTAGCTTAAAATATTTTTTGATGCATTCGTCTATTAAAATATTGACATCTTTAAAAAATTTTCTCATTCACATCTGATCAAAAAGCAGATGTAGGTTCACTTTTTAATTTATTTGGCAATCCAATCCGATGTAATGAATAACTAACGTATTTTAAATAATTATCTTATTTCTGGATGATTTTTTACTTTTACTTCTGCATTAATATGCATACATGCAAAGGGTGTATTCTATGCAGAGTTGTGGTGATTAAAATCTATAAAATTTATTAAAATACTTCAGAGAATAAATGAAAAATTCCGAAAGATGGTTTAATTTTTTAAAAAAACGGACGACGTCATGTCCGCTTTTTTAAATTAACAGTATTTGTCCGCTTTGACGACAAATACTGTTAATTCCTTGTTTATATGAAAAAGTAAATATCTTATGTATAAGCGGCTTATTCTGTCTGTCTGTCCGCTATAGAATCGCAGGCCGGTTTACCGATCGGGACCACATTCGGCAGATATAAGCGGCTTATTCTGTCTGTCTGTCCACTATAGAATCCCAGGCCGTTTTACTGATCAGGACCACATTCGCCACGGTAAATATTTACGACTCGATAAACTCATCGCTGCAAAAATGAAAATTGTAACTCAATTAGTTTTTTTTTTAATTAATATTTCTTTAATTTTTCAACGATTTTTTGACCGGTTTTATTTTATTTTTGTATTGTTTCTCCGTAGTTTCCAACCATATAATTACAATTGCCGTGTGAACAAACAAATCAATGCAGTTGCCATTGTTGTAACAAATGTAACAGACATACTAATAATAATCAAAACTTTTATTTCTAGCCTATTGAGTGAGGCTTCGCTGTATTTGCAATCTCAATCAAAAATTAATGTATACGCGAATTTAATTTAATCCTTTCTCTCTCTTTAATTTATTTATTTATCGTCTCGCTTTTTATATTTTTCTTATTAGAGTTTCAACGCTCCTTTTTCCCAGTTTCGTTAAAACTTTTGTTTTGAAAAGCATAATAAAATTTTCAATACGGTCTTTCGATGATAAATAAATTTTTTTCACAAGCAATTTCATTTTTAGTAAATAAGTGTAGAGTATAGTGTGGGGCAGTAAGCAAAGGGGCTACCTGACCTGGGTAATTCATATTGAATTAGCAGACACCTTTGCACAAATCATTTTAATTACAATTTATAATTTCTAGAACAGCGGCCATTTCGTATGACCGCCGAGTTTGCTATATAAACATATCTGGCTTGGTTAATAAAATATTCACCTTTTTAAATGCAATTATTATTTGATATATTTCAATGTTTCATATTTTAGAACATTGATTTTTTTTATTCCAATCTTTTTTTTTTCTGGAAAAAAAAGAAAAAAGGATTAGAATAAAAATTATGAGTAGTGTTAAGAAAACAATGACAATATAATGTGATGGGTGGGGGTCCGTGTCAAATCAACTTCAGGCTCAGTGGTCCGCAGACACCTGTGGGTTGGGAACCAACCACTGCTCTAACATCACCAAAGAATCTCGAAATTGCATTGTTAGGAAGATTTCAAAAAGTTTCTTCCTCCAGTAACGTTGACAAAGATAGGCTGGAACTTCATTTTTAGCCTACTTTCTAATAAAAGTAAAATAAATAATAATAAAGCATGAAAGAAGGCTTTTAATGTATCGTAAAAATATCGTTAAAAATAAAGAAAAGTAAAAAAAAAAAAAGTGAAGTAATTAAATAAAGATTGAAAAATAAAAAATTTGAAAGTAGGGTTTTGAGATGGGGAAAATGTGTGTCTGTCGGTCTGTCGGTCTGTCTGTCGGTCTGTCGGTCTGTCCCCGCCTAATAACTTTTGGACGAATTGTCCGATTCGAAAAATTCTTTTTGCATTCGAAAGATCTCGGCGAGGACATCTCATTTTCATATTTTATACTTTTTGATTTGAACAATTTTTTGTTCCATTTTGAACAGTTCA
Source organism: Octonoba sinensis (assembly GCA_038502835.1). Taxonomy (NCBI): domain Eukaryota; kingdom Metazoa; phylum Arthropoda; class Arachnida; order Araneae; family Uloboridae; genus Octonoba; species Octonoba sinensis. Next base: position 74,166,003 of record CM076604.1, read on the forward strand.
AAAAAATTTAATATTAGCGCTTATGGGCGATAATGAGCGCAAATGATGTAAACTCTGGGTACAAGATCCAAGTTCCAATGAACAAGCTTGCTGGAGGAAGCTCTTGGCGTGAAATAATAACTTGAACAGTTTTTGTTCATTTTTGAACAGTTCAAAAAATTAACATAGCGCTTATGGGGAAATTTCAATCCTATATAAATCCTGATCTAACGGATGGATTTGCTTGAAACAAACTTTATCAGAAAGCTCTTATAACGTAGAACATGCACAAATAGAAAGTTCATGAAGAACTAACGAGCCTATTTTCCTATGAATTTTTTTATCGGGATTTTTAAAGATAATTGTTAATGAGTGAAATAATGAACGAATGAATAAATGAAAGAGTGAAAGAATGAATCAATGAATAAATTAATGAGGAAAATAATGAATGAATGAATAAATGAGTGAATAAATTAAAAAATAAATAAATAGATGAATGAATGGCTGAATAAATGAAAGAATGATTGAGTGAGTGAATGAATATGTATTATCCGTTGAAAAAGGTATACTTGAAATACTTTAGAACTAAAGCTAAATGAGAAAGAGAAAGAGAGAGAAAGAGATGGCTTGATTATAAATTTGAATTTGGTGTATACGGGAAAGTAGGCTCGTATAGTTTTAGATGGAACTTCTTGTTTAAACTTCAATTTCGCAAATTTTCGGAGTGCAGAATTTGTGAAACACCTTCCTCTATCGTACCCAAAGAGCCTAAAATTGCATTTAGAGGAATTAAAGTGCAAAAAAATTCCGGGGGAGGACTCGCGGACCTCCCCCTTCCAGAGATATCCTAAACATTATAGTTTGTAAGACCAGTTGAAGCAATTTAAGATACCAGAAGCCCCAAAACCCACTCCCCTAACTTCCCCAAAATAGTTTAAAACCGCACCAACTTATCAAGAATCTATCATATATATATATGATATTCTCTCCCGGAGCAAAAAGGCAGAAAGAAACAGTTTTTACAGCTATCTTTAAAGGATATGATATGCGATTTGGTAACCGTTAGATATCAATTCTTTTATCGCTGACACCAACTACTCGGAAGGTCATTTGTTCTATCGCGGCCCTTTTTAGCCTACTTTCACGTAAAAGTAAAAAAAATAATAATAAAGCATGAAAGAAGGCCTAATGTATCGTAAAAATATCGTTAAAAATAAAGAAAAGTCAAAAAAAAAGTGAAGTAATTAAATAAAGATTGAAAAATAAAAAATTTGAAAGTAGGGTTTTGAGATGGGGAAAATGTGTGTCTGTCGGTCTGTCGGTCTGTCCCCGCCTAATAGCTTTTGAACGAATTGTCCGATTCGAAAACTTCTTTTTGCATTCGAAAGATCTCGGCGAGAACATCTCATTTTCATATTTTACTTTTTGATTTGAACAATTTTTCGTTCAATTTTGAACAGTTCAAAAAAATTTAACATTAGCGCCTATGGGCGAAAATGAAGCAAATTATGTAAACTCTGGGTACAAGATCCATATTCCAATGAACAAGCTTACTGGAAGAAGCGCTTGGCGTGAAATATCAATTTGAACAGATTTTGTTCATTTTTGAACAGTTCAAAAAATTAACATAGCGCTTACGGGGAAATTTCAATCCTATATAAATCCTGATCTAACGGACCGATTTGCTTGGAACAAACTTTATCGGAAAGCTCTTATAACGTAGAACATGTACAAATAAAAAGTTCTTCCAGAACTAACGAGCCTATTTTCCTATGAAATTTTTTATCGGAATTTTTAAGGATATTTCTCAGCGAATAAATGAATGAGTGAAAGAATGAATCAATGAATAAATGAATGAGGAAAAGAATGAATAAATGAGGGAATAAATACATGAATGAGTAAATGAATGAATAAACATTTGAATCAGTAAACGAATGAATGCATAAATGAATGGCTGGATAAAGGAAAAAATGAATGCGTGAACGAATATGTATTGTCCGTTGAAAAAGGTATATTTGAAAAAATTAAGAACTAAAGCTAAATGAGAAAGAGAGAGAAAGAGATAGCTAGATTATAAATTTGAATTTGGGGTATACGGGAAAGTAGGCTCGTATAGTTCTAGACGGAACTTCTTGTTTTAGCCTACTTTCCCGTAAAAGTAAAAAAAAATAAAGCATGAAAGAAGGCTTAATGTATCGTAAAAATATCGTTAAAAATAAAGAAAAGTCAAAAAAAAAGTGAAGTAATTAAATAAATATTGAAATATAAAAAATTTGAAAGTAGGGTTTTGAGATGGGGAAAATGTGTGTCTGTCGGTCTGTCGGTCTGTCTGTCGGTCTGTCGGTTTGTCCCCCCTAATAACTTTTGAACAAATTGTCCGATTGGAAAAATTCTTTTTGCATTCGAAAGATCTCGGCGAGAACATCTCATTTCCATATTTTATACTTTTTGATTTGAACAATTTTTCGTTCAATTTTGAACAGTTCAAAAATTTTTAACATTAGCGCCTATGGACAAAATTGAAGCAAATTATGTAAACTCTGGGCACAAGACCCAAGTTCCTATTGCAAGATTATTGGAAGGAGTTCTCGGCGTGAAATATTGATTTGAACAGTTTTTGTTCATTTTTGAACAGTTCGAAAAAAAAAAAAAAAATTTCGGCATTTTTCCATTATTCCGGCGCAGGCGATAAAGTCGCCAATGATGATGCAAATAACGCCAAACGGAATATCGTATTGTTATATTTTTCCGTGTTCCGTCGCCAAAAATTTTGCTCGGCGAGATTTGCGCCTTGATAATGAAAAGATACCAAATTAACATTAGCTCATATTTGAAATTTCAATCCCATTTAAATCCTGATCTAAACGACGGATTGGCTCGCAACAAACTTTATCAGAAAGATATTACGCTGTAGAATATGCACTGATACGAAGTTCAACAAGAACTGAACAAGCCTGTTTTCCTATGAAATTTTTGATCGGGATTTTTAAGGGCATTCCTCAACATAGGCGTAACTAGGGGTGGTGAAAGCGGGGGGGGGGGGGGGGCACACCCTAAAAATGTACAGACTAATAAACACCAATAAGAAATGTAAAAGAGTTGAAAATTTACTAGTCATAAATACTTGTCTCTAAAGATATACTCTGTGTTTATTTCATGCATCTCCCGGGGTGCGGGGGGGGGGGAGCTACCCCCTCGGAGCAAGTCAACTCCTCCCTCCCAACGGCAAAAAAATTCAGATCACAAACTTTAAAAAAAGAAAGAAAAGAGAAATTACGCTTTTAAGACACTTTACTTTCAGAAACACTTTCAGGAAAAGGACATTGAACACTATCACGAGCGACAACAAAAGTAACTTAAAAGACATAAGACTTTATTTTGAAAAAAATTGCGGGGGGAGAGTAACCAAACTCCTTTCTGTTTCCTTTAACATCACCAATGTATCCCGAAATTGCATTGCTAGGAAGATTTCAAAAAATTTCCTGGGAAGAGCCCTCGGAGTTAGCCTAACCATTATAGATGTAAGACCAGTTACAAAAATTTAAGTTGCAGAAGCCCCAAATACCCACTCCTCTAACTTCACCAAAGATCTAAACATACATCTACTATATATACATCAAAAAGCTATCATATATGTAATAAAATTCATATTAACATCATTTCTAGTCATATATATCTATATATATGTGTGTGCATATAAAGGATATGGTTTTGAAGTATACACTGCCCTTCTTAATTCTTAACATGCTCCCCCTGCTCCGGAGCCAAGGCTGTATCCAGAATTTTTTTCGAGGGGTCCAGACTTCCACACACTTATGTTAAGCAGTTTCAGGGACGAATATATGATACATTACAAAAGATTTCTGGGGGGGGGGGGGGGCCCATGGGTCCCCCTTCCCCTCTGGATACCGCCTTCATTCACAAAAACATTAAACATTCATTACCAGCTCTTAATTCAAACGCAATAGAAAATTCAGTATTTAGAGCTAAGCAATCTTCTATGTCCAGGCATTCATAATATTAAAACTGGGAAATAGTGGAATTTTAGAGAAAAACAAATCCAAATTCCCCTACAAAAATGCTCATCCAGACAATAAATTTCTAAAAATTTTGTTAAATTTGTAACAAAACATACCTCAGAAGTGGAAGCGTCTGAATTTTCTTTTCTTTTTGGATGACGAACGTATCCACGCTGGAGTGCAAAAATTATTATGTATCGAAAATAATTAAAAATTTAGCTAAAATATAAATAATACTTGATTGTAAATTAAAATGCAGCATTAAACCGTTGCAGTGAGCTTGGAAACGTTGAACGGATGATTTCCAGAGTCGTAATGCAATCAGTGATGGACCATAATAAGTAAAAAAAAAAACAAAAAAAACATTTAAAATATAAGAGATGAGAGGACATCTGTAAACGAGAATGCAATGCAAATACAGTTCAGCAGCTTTCTAATCGGCTCATCTACAAAAAAGATTTTACCAAAATGGGTTTTTGGACAGGAAGTCATAAATAAATACAAACTGCTCTTTAAGTTTCTTGATGAGCATCCCTTCCTGGCTTGAGGGTTTAACCCATTAGGACAATTTTTGGCCAGGGGTCCTTCATTTTCAGACCCCAGCGCACAACACCAGTTTATCAGAAAACAAAACTCCATCACAGTAGAGAATATTTTCCACGAAACTTATTATTTGTGCGATTGTATTCCCAAATTGCTGCCTTTGGGTAAAAAAGACATCAAGAAGGAAAGAAAACCCTCTGCAGTGATTGAAAGGATCTCTGTTTCTCTGTGTGTGGTACTGTGATTGAAGCCACCTTTCGCTGTAACCCCCCCTCCCCCAAGGTGATAAGGGGGTTGATTATAACCAGATGAAAAGTCCTCTTTATTATGAGCTACATACTTTGATCATGATCACAACCCTTTAGAGGAAGAGGAAATAAAATCATATGCATAAGTGTTTAATTTTCTTAGGGAAAAAAAAATATGTGTTTTGCAAGACCGTAGCCAGAAATTTTTTTGTGTGCCTAAATGTGCCTAAATAAGTAAATACCCAATGGGGGGGGGGTTTGAACCCCCCCCCCTGGTTACGCCTATGTTCCTCAATAAATAAATAAATGAATGAATGAATGATTGAATCGATGAAAGAGTGAAAGAATTAATGAATGAATAAATGAATGAGTGAAAGAACGAATGAATGAATAAATGAGTGAATACATGATAAAGTAATTAAATGAGTGAATGAATGAAAAAATAAATAAACGAGTGATAACTACATGAATGAGTAAATGAATGACTGAATAAATGAAAGAATGAATGACTGAGTGAATGAATATGTATTATCCGTTGAAAAAAGTACATTTGAAGTAATTAAGAACTAAAGCTAAATGTGAAAGAGAGAGAAAGTGATAGCTATATTATAAATTTGAAGTTGGGTGTATACGGGAAAGTAGGCTCGTATAGTTCTAGACGGAACTATATATATATTATTTATTATTAGACGGATATTTTTTAACGTATACATTTAAATATCTTGGACATTTGTGAATTATCATGGAGTAGCCAAGTTGGCGAAGAGCTTAGAAAAGCGTTGTAATAACACAGTAGAAATGAAGTTTTTTTGCATGTGTTATTAAATGCTTGTGTTTAAAGTAGTAAAAAGTTTGTATGCTTTTAAAAATACAATATTATTCTTCATTTAGAAAATTTTTGATGAATTCCCCCCGTCTTTCTTTTTAACTGCCTTGATAACATTTTTTCATACAAGCTTTAAAAATTTGCGACTTACCATACGGAAATAAACGAAGTCAACGCCAAATTTTTGAAAGAGGACAGAAATGGAAAGAGATACGGTTACGGTGCCAACTGCCTAAAAGGCGGTTCACTTCTAGCCGCAACAAATGAGTCTTGTTAGACTCTACACAATTAGTAAATGGATTTTCTTTCAAAGAAAATCCTCTCTCTCTCTCTCTCTCTCTCATAACGATTTTAAATGCTTTTGGAGGAAATCAGGCATTGAAAATGATTGTTAAAATTATCAGATACTTGGATAAGAAACAAATACGTATATTCGGACAGAACTTAAGGACAAGGGATCACTTATATAACTGCTTATGATTGTTTTACAATCCTTGAAGAAAAGTATTGAAATTTGTACAGCTAATACAAAATAGTCAAAATGCGGAAATTTTCTGCAATAATGTAAATATTATATGCTTGCTTTTTATATTAAACTAGCGGTACCCGCACGGCTATGCCCGTGTTAAAAAATGAAAAGACCAGTCGGTTTGCCATTGTGTATATAGTGATAACTTTTTAAGGTGCAAATTATGTTATTTTATTAAAATGTATAGCATTCCATATAATTAAAGATTAGCTGCCCATTGCAATCAGCCGGAGATCCTACACATTTAAGCATTTTTTTTTTACAAAACACACACAATAAAAAAGGAAAAAGGAAAGAAAGAAACGAAATAAAACAAAAAAGAGAACATTTGAAAAAAAAAACGCATTTTGTTTGTTTTGTTCAAGTACCCACACAAAAAGGAAGATTATAATAAATTAGAATAGTTTTACTTAATAAATTTTTAGTACAATTAATTTTTATCTATTATTTATTGACAAAGCCGGGTCCAGACGCTACGTTTTGTACAACCTTTTGTCTGCGCAGTCTTAAGACTAAATGGAAACGTTGCAGTTTTTTATGCGTCTACATAGTGCAGAGATATCTGTATATTTCACTCAGTTTTGTGCGATATCGTCATGAAGGACTCTGGTCAATTATGACATGGTGTCATGTTAAAAAAAAGACTGGAACGTCTCAGAAGAACCCGGCGTTCAAAGTGGTGAAATGATTACATAAAATAAATATTTTTTTGTTGCCTGTTCTGGTGGTTCGACAACTGCAATCTCTTTATTTTCATCCATGGTATTCCTAGACTGCCTTGGTGTCTCCTGATCATTTAGGAAATGTAACAAATCAAAGTACCAGAGAGATGGCTTGTAAATTTCGTCTCCAACCCCAGATCGAATCGATTTATTAACTTTTGCCAATTATTTCCGGTAAACACTTCTCAAAGAATTAATTATTTACAAATGTTTCTCTGTTTGCGGTTGCATCAATGTCTTTGATTTTTTCCACTAAACTCTCATAAGCCTCCCCCTTTTTATCCTTGTCACTATACTCCTTGGATTTTACACGCCAAACGCGTGGGAAACTTTCGCATAATGCAATAAATTTTGTGAGAAACTCCCGAGAACATTGCCGAAAGTCGGCCATTGTCGCCTGACGAATTGAAACTGAGAAACAAAATGAATCGGAAAGGGGTGCTACCGTCTACATGTGCCGATTTGTCTGCACAGTTCAAAGACATATGCTTTCTAGCTCAGTTATCGCTGCAACTGTAGTCTTCGCACCGGACTCAAAACTGCGCACTTTTCCAATCTACACGCAACGTTTTATCTGCAATGTGTTGAACTGCGCAGAAAAAAGGTTGTGCAAAACGTAGCGTCTGGACCCGGCTTAAAACAGAAAGACGAAATTTTGTAGCCTGCAGAAACAAACAGCAGCAAGCAAAGATTTGAAAGCGGAATAAACCTTTCATCCTAGCTCAAATAGGAAAATAACATATGTGCTAATTCACTGGAGAAAAAAAAGTAAATAAATGAAAGTATAAACAGCAATAATAAGCTGGAATAACAAAAATCGCTATAAAGCAGGGGTCTCCAAACTACGGCCCGAGGGCCACATCCGGCCCGCGGACAGATTTTGTCCGGCCCGCGGAGAGCTAGCATACTTGAAAGAAAACTCCTTCTAGAGAACATATTTATTTTTTATAGCAAATTAAATTAAGTTTACTGAAGTAATCTATTTTTATGTTGAATAATTATTAATATGACATCTACATTGATATGGTCATGGGCTAACTACTCATAACATTGTTGTAGGTTATTATTTACTAACTAACAAATTATTGAAATGAATCCAACTAACATTTTATACATTTTAAATGAAAAGATAACTTATAACAAGCATAACGACATATGAAATACTAATGAGATTTATGTAATTGAGATTTTCCACTGACAATAGTTTGTAGTTGTGGACTAATTTTACTTGTACCAATTATTAAAAGAGATTTAAGATGCTCATCAGTTAATTTAGATCTGTAAACATTTTTTGTGTACTTCATTTTGGAAAAGGTCTTCTCACACAAATAAGTAGTACCAAAAACAGAAAACAGCCCACGAGCAAATTTATGCAAATTATCAAATTGTGTCAGTGGAAGACACTTATAAAATTCCAACAAAGATAAGTTTTGATATTTGTTCTTAATTATATCACTGCACTGTAGATCAATCATTTCCATTTGAAGTTCCGGGGCTAGGGTTTCAATGTCAGTATCAAAAGGATTCTGAAAAATCTTAATTTGATTCGCAATGGCATCAAAGTCCGAGAAACGAGTATCAAAATTTATTTTCAAAGCACTCAAAGTTTCGATTGCAAAATCGATAGGAAACTCGGTCTCAGTGGTGTGGCTAAATATTTCACATGTTTTAAAATGTGAAAAACATTTACTTCGTAGTTGTGATTGAAACAGTATCAATTTCTTCCGGAATGATTTGATATTATTGTATAAATCAGGAAGATGCTGGTTTTCTCCTTGCAATCTCAAATTCAGTTCGTTCACATGTTTTGTCAAATCAACATAGAATGCTAACTTCCACAGCCATGCGTTGTTTTGCAATTCAGTAAGAGGGCGATGCTTTTCATTCAAAAAAAATTCGATCACTGCTCGAAGTTCAAAAAAGCGCTGAAGGACTTTCCCACAACTAAGCCAACGTACGGCAGTATGATAAGGTAAGTCATTTTCTCCAATCTCTTTAATAAATTGTACGAATTGTCGGTGATTCAGCCCAAAAGATCTGATAAAATTAACAGTTGATATGACTGGTTTCAGAACTTCAGACATATCGAAACATTTTCCGCACAAAGACTGTTGATGAATGATACAATGTAAGACTATTGGTTTTGAACCACCGTCATTTTCTACAGCCTTTGACACAAGAGCGACCACTCCTTTATCTTTCCCACTCATGTTTTTGCCTCCATCAGTTGTAATACATTTCAAGTTTTTCCATCGAAGGTTCTTTTGCTTAATGGCCATTTCAACTCCTTTAAAAATATCTGAACCAGTAGTTGTGCCATGAATACTATACATATCAAGAAGTTCTTCATGCACTTCATAGCTTTTATCTACTTCTCGAATATAAATCAACACCTGAGCAGTATCTGACACATCCGTTGACTCATCCAAGGCCAAAGAAAACCACTCAACATGTCCATTTTTGTTGAACAGTTGAGAGGATATATTTTCAGCGATGTCTTCTACCCTTCGAGCCACAGTGTTTGCTGACACACTGACAGTTTTTAATAAATTTACCTTTTCAGGGCACATTTCTTCGGCTACTGCGATTATGCATTCTTTGACCATTTCTCCATCGGTGAATGGTTTTCCACGTTTTGCAATTTCAAGAGCCACACGAAAGCTGGCACGAGTTGCAGCCTCTTGTTCAGTTTTGAGTTTTGTAAATAAAGATTTCTGCGATTTCAATCCGCGCTTCATAGCTTCGAATTTTTCTGTCCGCAAACTTCCTGTATATTTTGAGTAATTTTGAAAATGTTTTGCTTCATAATGACGTTTAATGTTATATTCTTTGAGAACGGCTATGCTTTCATTGCAAATCAAACATAGCGCCTTGTTACTGGACTCAATTACGAAATACTGAATGTTCTACTGATCTTTGAATTTTCTGCATTCACTATCAATTTTTCGCTTCTTTTCCATTCTACTAAATCACACACAAAAGCAACAATTCAAATAAAAATATTGTTACAAAGATGTCTTAAACTTAAACACGCACAAACACGTTTTAAGGAGGTACGCACTATTTTATTTCACAGCAGTGTCATAGGAACTGACTTGTGGTTGCGCCACTAGCCTTCTTATATATTTCACTTACTGCCATCTAGAAGTGAGTGGAAGACACCAGAACTTTATCGAACCAACGAGATTATTCTGTAAGTGCTATTAGCGCCATCTGTTAGAGATAGAAGGTACTACCAATTTCTGCTTGTGTCCACCAGATGTCCTGTCACGTTACTCCTCATGGCTCGCTCGTACTCTACGACTAATCTAGAAATTACAGATAATGACAGGAAAATTAATAATATGCAGTGTTGCCGTTTTGCGGACTTTAGTTCGATTTGCAGCCTTTTTTAAACGTGGCGTACTTTTTCGGACTTTTTTTTTCATGTAAAAAAATACTCATTCGTTACTTGAGTACTCGTTAGGAACCGAAGTAACGATTACTGAAGAAAAAAGTAATCAATGATTACTTGTGTATTTCATTACTTTTGTAATCAATGATTACTATGGCGATACGATGCGGGTACCCCATTATAACGGATACCCATACGATACAGAAAATACATCAGCTTCCCCGTCGCTAATGGCATCTGGCAAAAAAGTAATCATATTTTACACCACTAGTGGACTGATTCAACTTTTTACCACCGGCAACAATTAATGATAATATGGTTTTGGCCCTTGGAATTTACTGGAGTAATCAATATGGCCCTAAGGCTGGAAAGTTTGGAGACCCCTGCTATAAAGGATAACTTTTCTTTTAAAAACCCAGTCAGTCGGCATGGCAACAATTAAAATTAAAGTTAATTACCGTGAAAAAATAATTTCGAACTGCAGAGAAAAATGCTTATAACTTCTTTTCTAGTTAATTTAGAGGCTTCGAATTTTCGCACGTAGAACAAAACTCTTTCCGGGGTAGTTTTTCACGCGCTTTTCAACGGTATCAAGCTCGAAACGATGCGATAATTCCTTCCTATAGAAAAGGACTATTTTATGAAACTTTCGGCTATAAATTGGAATAAAAGAAGAACAAATTCGAATTTCAGAAAAAACTCTCCGAGGTGCACACCCCCATGTTCCAAACTAATTTCGTGCCAAATTTCATGAAAATCCGCTGGACGGTCTGGGCCCTACGCCGTACACAGACACACACACAAAGTAACTGTTTGGATTTAAATAGGTGGAACTTATTTTGCTACATTAACGAATTCATGTTGGCGACAGTACAGTATACTTTCATAAAGGATACAGCCAAAATATTTACCAAAAATACCTAAAGGCTAGTGGCTAAACTGAGGAGAGGACAGGAATAATTTATGGCGTCTGTTGATTTTTGTAATCAACTAATTTACATTTAGTACAAGAGCATACTGGGATATGACAATAATATTGGTCCCTTATAAAAAGAAAGTTCTCAATAAACAGCAAAAAATATGACATGCAGCTCAGGAAGAGCAAAACAAGTTTAAAAGTGATATTTCTTGACTTCTATTATTGTACAGAGCACAAATTCTAAAATACTTTTAGCACTCTTTTTTTCGTGGCAATACATCATTATGTTTAACAATTTCGCAGCTTCTGAGATGTAATAATCCAAGTCCACGTCCGAACATTTATTTGTTAACTGGGCTAATTTCGTCCAAGGATTGGTAAAAAAGTCATCTAGATCCATCAACTCTAAATAAGGATTAGGAATGCTTCTGAATCGCGGTGGGATGTAAGTAGGATTAAGTGAAGGTAACGGATCTTCAAACTTCGGTCTAATAATTTTCAAAGGTTCTTTTGGCATATGCAGAGTCTTGTAAGCTGATAAAACTTCAGGCAAACATTTCATGCCTACTTGATAGAGCTTGCGACAAAACAGCGAATTAATCTCCGCCGGACATTCTTCATTTTCAATCAGACAAGAGTAAGGTGTGCTAGATATTTTCTCAATGCAAGGCATCAGGGCATAATCAGCAATATCTGGGCATTGGATGTCTGCAATGCTCAGTTCAATTTTTTCGTCACATAATAATTGCAAAAATAGGTCCACCATGTTAGAATTAAATTCTTTGCGTATGTATTCATCAGCGAAAAAATGCGATGATCCAAACGCTAGTATTCTTCCATGGTTAGAGTTCTGGTAAAAAGCACAAGAAGGTCGATTTAGTGGATATGAAGCATTACCTGTGGAAACAAGTACTACTGCTGGTTTGCAAACATTAATTGTACAGCCATAGGGAAACAACACGGGAAAAGATTTTTTGCTCCCGATCAAGAGTGGTTTTTCACTGAGTTTAAAATGCGAATTCATTGCATAAAGTGCCTCATTGACAATACCATCTGCAATAAATACTTCTTTGGGGTGGAAGTAATTAAAACTTCTAACCATTCCAATGACGGAGTCATATCTGAATTCTATGCCACATTCCTTTAACAAATCATTAATGTCTGATGTCATTTTTTCTTCTGTAGACGTCACCAATAATCTTCCCCCTTGCTTAATAAACTCACGAAGCAGGTTTAGTTCAATCTCATCAAAATTATTCCTAGAACACAGCAAAATAAATATCTTTGATTTAGCTAATGCTTTAGCTGATATTGGGCCATAATTAACGACTACAGTAAAACCTCTCGTCACCAGTTTCCTAAGAAACACTTTGATTTGTTCAATCTTCAATAATTCATTTTTAGCTGAATTAAATGTAACGGTATTACATTCTTCAACACGTCTTGATTTGGAAAGAGGCATCATTTATTACCTTGTTAATTAATCAAGTTTACCCACTAATAAAGTTTTTTTTTTTTCGTACTTTATTAATAAATTACGAAATAAAAGTTTTATTTCGTTTGTATAACTTCTGAAGCGATTACAGATTAACGTTTTCTGTCTTCACTTAGTTTAAATGTTATCATTATTTTAACACGTGCATTCTTTGAAAGAAAACATATGGCAAACGTCGGCTGTGCCTTTATTAAAAAAAAACCTTTGGCAGAATTTAAATTGAGGTTTCCGTTGTAGGGAATGTTTCTATTAGAGCATAGACACTGTAAGTTGGTGGTGTCGATTACATGCAAATAAATAACGTGATCAAGACTTGTAAAACCAACGTGTGTACGAAACATCAAGCGCTATTTCTCTTCACAGGCAATTGGTCGAAGCCGAAATGTCGTTCTCACGTGATCTGCTGTTTCTCGGTCATTTTCAAAACAAAGCTGATAGCTCCATCTACTTGCTACCTTAGTAATGGCAAATGCCTAACGTATCGACTCAAAAAGTGGAAATCAGATCGATAGCCAGCCCAGTATACTAAAGCAGCCTTTACACACACGTTCTTAACCGCGGTCCAGACGGCGAGCCATTCAGATCCGCGGTCAAGAGCGTGCGTGTAAATGCAATTTTAGGACGATCAAGAACGCGGTTAAGAATGACACTCAGATGCGCGCTCATGATCGCGCTCCAAGAAATGATGCATTTTACATACACGCTCTTAACCGCGCATCAAAGTTTGAAGATTGGACAGTTCTGCAGGCTGTGGCTTCTGTAATAAAAAATGCCTTTTGCTCGGTTTTGTGTCGGAAATAAAGTCACGCATGTTATGCATATATTATTGTGATACATTTGTAAATTATTTTTCTTTTATGTATTACACTTTATTGTGTTTAGAATGTTACTATACAAAGAATTAAAATTATCTAACCATTGAAAAGAAAATGTGCATACGTAACTTTTAAAAACTATAAATGAAAAAAAGAAAAAGATGATGCAAGCATTCTTTGTTTCCTAGCATTTTCGATTCAAATATTTGATTTTTTTATACTATGAAGGATTGTAGATTAATATAGTCAATGCAAACTTTGTTTCTTTGCAAATTCGAAGCAACTTATGTTATATGCATTTCTAGTGCAGCAGACGACGAACTTATGTATGAAATTATCGTTGCTAGACTTTTTTTAGATTAAAATTATCTTTTGTTTCCATCAGAAGCAGACGATAAAAACTTATATATGAAATTATCATTGCTAGATTTTTTAGACTAAAATTGTTTTGTCCTTTCAAAAGCAGACGATTCAACTAGATAAAAACAATTATTCTTTTTGGTTAACTTTATTTTATAGCATTTCGAGTTAAATTGATCAACGAATAAATTAGGTATGGCGGATTTTTGATGATCAGAGAATTTTTATGCGAGCTCTTAGCTCCATATAAGGAATTGTCTTCCTTTTGGAAGATAAAAAGCAAGGAATATAACAACAAATAAAAAATGTGGCTTACTACAAACTAGTATCTTTGTGCAAAACGGTTCTCTCGGAAGTGAATCGCGAGTTCGTAATTAAAAATATTCAAAGTATGCGTAGTGCTTTTTAGGAAAGAATTAAGAAAAGTATTTGAGAGTAAACGCAGTGTGCTCTTTACAAAAGTCCAAGAGACTCCATGTGAAAGCATCAGTAATTTAACAACCGATGATCTGCCGAAGTGGAAGTCGGTATGAATGAAAATTAAATGCAAAGAAAGTACAAGTACCAACGAATATATTCATTCTTGTACACCGATTGAAAGGAAACATCAAGAGCAAGTAAGAATACTTTATTTGATGCATTATTTACAATATTTACGCGTTTATGCAGCAAAGATATGCGATTATATTTTTCTATACTTTTTTTTCACCCAAATACGTCGTTTCGGTTTCTTTTCACCACTTAAAGTAATTGCTGCAACACATAATGCCTCAGCAATAGTACGATTTGAAAAAATGACTTTTCTGGAGAACATTGATCATTATTTTTTTTTCATAAATCATAGCTTGAAACGAGGAACGTTGTTAGCTCCGAAATTCCGCACGCCACTCTGTAGGGAACTTCAATGAACGCCCCGCATCTAAACGCGTTTTTGCGCGCGGTTAAGAATGTGGTGCATTTTCGACACATTCTTGAACGCCACGGTTTTACTCGCGTTCTTGAGCGTGGTTGGATGCGCCACGATCAGTCGCGCGGTTAAGAACGTATGTGTAAAGGGCGCTTAAATGCCCTCCGATATGAGGCAAAAAAAAAAAAGCGCAATCAACTTTAAATTTCTTTTAAGAACTAGTTAGATTTTAATCAAAATTATGGTGCATTGCGTTGTGCCGTACTGCTCTTCAGATTCAAGAACTGAAAAAAATCAGTTTCCATCAATTCCCTTTCGACGAAGGATTACGAACAAAGTGGATAACAGCTTTGTCTAGACAAGGTAATTATTCTTTTTCTTACTCCAATGTGTTTTATGAAACTTTAAACGTTTATTATTTTCAAATCGCTGCCGTTTTATTCTTTTAACATGCTTTATTTTCGATATCACAGATCATGATTCGTTTTCGTACATTAGGAACGTTCATGTTTCTTAATTGTTTTAGCCAAAATTCGAAAATATGATGGTTGTACAGATTCAAATAAGCATTTTAGGCGACTTTTTTTTGACGCCAAGATGTAACTAGCAAGATGTCCGCTCCCTAACCAGAAATAAAATTTTATCGCTAAAATATAGCGCCAAACTAAGGGGTACCCGATTCTACACCCAAACGCATTTTAAATTTATATCACTCTTTAGTTTTTAATTTCTTGGCTAATTTAATTAATGGAATCAGTGCTACTATTTACTATTTTAGAGGTGGATATATCATAAACGTTTTCATTCAAGATTAAGGATTCCAATATTTTATAAGTTGAATCACTAGAAAAATATTTTATATGAGAACTTAAGAATAACGTATTGTGGCGTCTTCAATAAATTCATTAAATGACAAGTCAAAATTTGCTTTCTGGAAGATTTTGTTTGCTGATATGTTTAAAATTAAATAGCCTTTGTAATTTAAGCACTCAGTTCATTAATCTTTGCCATATGTATCTACTTATAAAAGCAGTATTATGAACAAAGAACTAGCGCCCTCTATCCAAAAATCTACGGCCAAAATGTGTATGGATTTAAAGCGCTATCGGAGGGCATTTAGTATAGGGGGCTCTAGTCTGACTCACTGGCTCTGGCATTCCCTGTAATTGGTTGTATCTTTTGAAAGCATTTTACTTAAAGCTAAATAGTTATTATTATCATATTCGTTAATATCGTTATTATTATTATTATTTTCATATTTATAAATATTTCATTAAAAACAAACTTGCATAGAAAAAAAATAGACTCAGGGGGTAACGGAAAAAATTATTTATTTGAAAAACGAAAGTGTTCGAAAGTTAATCTCCAACCGTTTTCCTGGATTATTCAAGGGAGAAAAGGATTTTTGGAAGGAAATATATTTGATACAAAAAAATAAATTATGATTATGTAAAAAATAAAATAATTTTTATAAAAAAACAGAACCGACTTCAAATTATAAATTGCGCTGAAAAGTGAACAATAAATTCATTCGTTAAACAACATCGATGTGACTTTTAAACATAGTTTTAGAAGTCGGTGCAAAATTAGGATAGATAAAATCTTTTGTAATCATGAATCCCCCCCCCCCCCCCAATTACAAATATATACATTTTCGCAGAATTAGCAACAGTTCCAATATGAAGTAGCAAATGGTATAATGGTAATTAGATTCATAATTTTGCGCCGACTTCTAAAACTATCTTTAAATGTCACATCTATGTTGTTTAACGAATGAATTTATTGTTCACTTTTCAGCGCAATTTATAATTTGAAGTCGGTTCTGTTTTTTTATAAAAATTATTTTTTTTTATTCTTTTTAGTGTAAATACATTTTTTGTATAAATACTCTATTTTAAAAAAAATCCATAACAAAGGGCAAACCTTCTTGGAATGAATGGCACTAAAAACTAATGATTTGTATGATAAGTTCCGTTTCGAAATCGATTTTACTAAACAAATTGATTGGATTAATTTTTGCCACAGAGAAGCCTTCACACAAACACTTGCTGTAATTGCTTTTAATATTATATCAATGCAACAAACACGTTTTTAACAATGACTTTTATATTTATTAATAGATTTCCCAACAAAGAAAAATCAAGCCAAGCCTTTCCAATTAACATAAAAAATACTTACTTTTCGCTCATAACGTTTTTTCTAGAAAACAAATGTAGTCAATTTGATTTGCGATATTTGAGTTAGGCGACCCTCTATCGATTAAAGAAAAATTCATCAAAATCGGTTCATTTAGTCAAAAGTTATGGATGAAAAAACAACAAATACTACATTTCTGCCCATAACCTTTTTTCTAATTATCGAATATGGTCAAACGAAGGTACGGGACCTATGGGAAACCACCCTCGATCGATTAAAAGAAGAATCATGAAAATCGGTTCATCCGGGGAGAAGTTATGAGTGGACAAACAAACAAACAAAAAAAAACGACATACATACAATACGAATGTATAACCTCCTTCCTTTGTGAAGTCGGTTAAAAATTAAGTTTTTTAAATTTGTTACATCTGTTTATCTTTTTCTGATAAACGTAAATGACTTTTCAAACACGCAATGTGCCAAACAGAATGCGTGATTGGATTATTTCGCCAAGTTGGTAGCTAGTCTTTTCGACCCTCCTCCTTTTAACCCAAACGTCCAACTGCTTACTCATTTCTTCCCCCGCGCTTATTGACGTCAATGTCAAGAAACGTTGCAGTCTAGTATAGTAAATTGTAAAGGTTTTATTTATTATTATTATTACATCCCCTTTTGGTTTATAGGGGCAGAGGCCCCTATAAACCAACTAAATATCATCCGATCGGGTCATCAAACTAAATCATCTAAATCATCAATGTCATCAAACTAAATGCCATCCGATAGGGCTTTAAATCCATACACATTTTGGCTGCAACTTTTAATATAAAATTTAATACACTTAACTGGAATACATTTTTATTTTCAAAAAGCCCCATAAAGCCAACTAAATATTTATGATATATTCCAGACTTTTCTTTCTCTCTTACCCAATATTTACAATAAATCAGTCTACCCAAACGAAGTCTGACTTCCACTTTGTTAATAATAACAAAAATTTCTGATATTCTCCATCATAATTAACCATTACCAGCTTTTGGGAGCAAATGTTAAAAATAAAATACAATATTGAAACTTTGAAATCTGTTTTTGCTCAGTCAAGATTAAAACAAAGTTTTAAAAAAGTAGTTTTTTCTAAATTATTTTTACTGATTAAAACTATATACGAATGTATTATTTTGCAATAATTATAATACAATTTTAAATGGTTAAAATCTACTAATTTCTTTATTTTTTTACATTTCTACTGCAGCAAAACTATTTGGCCGAATAGTCCTTCAATATTCGGCCAGGCCGAATACTGAGTAAGGAAGAGTGGCCGAATATTCGTTACATCCCTAGTTACAAACCACACAATTACACTTAGAGTTTCTCATTAGTGTGATTTCTGTGATTCATTTTTGCGGTGTTTCATTTTGCGGATTTATTCCCTAAGGGAAGGGAGTTATCCGTTATTGAAGAAGCAAAAATTTGATATTTGAGCTTGAACTTTGAACTCTTGTCATTGGGACATGGTAGCCTAATGGTTAGGATTTCGAGCTTCGGATTGGAGGATCTCTGGCTCGATACCCGAGCCGCTGGCTGGGACCGTTGTGGTGTTCATTTATTAACGGAAAGCGCTCCTTACTGCCTTAACTTCTAGTCGCTCTGCGTTGGGAAGCTTGGATATCCAAGTGGCATTAGGAAAAACTTTGGTTATTAATTTAATTATTAAATTACAGCAGTCTAACTTAGCATGTGACGCTATTACGTAATATGTACTTTATTTCCAATATGAAAAAATATCACCCATAGATTTAAATTCATCTAGATTTGGGCTAAATTATAAAGGTCTAATAATCCCATTTTTAACCACGAGAACGACGAGCCTCTGTAAAATTCAAGGTCATTAGTAGAGAAAAAATAAAAACTGTATGGAACATCTTTTATATGTTGCTATAAGGGCTGCCAGTATCAAAAGAAGCAAAAATGGTCAAGCAGCACATTTCTTAAAAATCCCATGAAATTATATGGGTTGACTGTGACTCTATACAAATCCGAGGAAGACTATTACCATTGAAGATCTTCTAAAAGTAAGGCAGCTTTTCTTTAAGATATTTTGCACTGCTAAATATTGTATGAAGTAGGATCAGTTGATGTAATTTAAACTTGGGGTAAATTTAAACAAGCTTCATAACTACGCTTGTGGTGTTTTTGAAAACTTAACCTCCCTTACCTCATACATTTGTACTCTGAGGTAATTGTAAATACTTAAATTTATCATACTTCCAATCTTTAGGGAAGATAAAATATTGTATTTTGATGAAAATTATACTTTAGTGTCTTTTTTACAGAAATATTGCTGTTGTTGCAAATGCCAATTATTCACACATCACATGATTTTATGTACCAAACATGCTATTAAAACTTGCTCCTACTTCATCCTAAATTTTGAATGTATTATTTTGAATGGATAAATTACGATCTTTCATTGCCAATTGTCGATTTTAACTGAGACTGAATGAAATTTGTGTTTGTTTTAGAAAAGCTTCTTCATTTAAACTCTTATTTTAATTACTGCTACTATGCTACTAGTAATTATTTTTTTAAACAATGAGTTTTCGATTCATAATTTATTGATTTTGACGCAAGATTTTTGATTAGTAAAATATCTAATCAAGCCTCACAAATTTTTGTGAAAATCGTCGATTTCCCGGTCATAACTTTATTTTTAGTGAACCAGTACATACAAACCAAGGTACAGGATCTAAGTTAGACCACCTTCTGGATTAATGGAAAGGGATCATGAAAAAATGAAAATCGGTGCATCTAGAGAAAAGATATGAATGTACAAAGCGGAAAGAAAATAAATAAAAGAGAAAGAAAGGGGGGAAAAAGCATACCCCACGAACTGATAAGTTATATTTTTAATTTGTCTCTTATATTGATTGGGAAAGCACGCTAAAATACAAAACCCACACTAATTTTGTCTAGGATGAACACAAAAACTTTTTAGCTATGTCTTATAAAAAATACGTTAGAGGAAAAAAAACAGTTCATTTTCAAATTATAGCTTTGCCCCCTCGTCGGGCATTTCCTAGTCCTAGCGCCTATGACAGTCAAGGGGGACCTAACGGATTCACAAAACAAAGGGTTTAGACATTTCAGCTCATATTTTTACGGGAAAAAAACTATTCAAGATACAACTTAACAACAAATAATTAATTTAAACATATGAAATATTTTGACGAATTCAGAAGTCCCTACATCTACGCATCTGTTTCTATTAGGTATTTATTGATTTATTTTCCAATCTAAGCAGACAAGATTTCCTTTTTTTCTTGTATTTTATTTCCTAGAATTTTATTTTATTTTTGAAAAATATTAAGTTACGTAAATCTGAACGTAACCTTTTATCATAACATAAAGTTATAAAGTTAATATACATGAAACATAATTTTAGAACTTTATGTTGTAATTCTTTAGAAGAAGGGCAATCAAATTTTCAATGCGATAAATATTTTAAATTCATAATGAATGTTTCGTAACGAATTAATTTCACGATGTAGATAGCATGTAATGCACAGCGCAATTTAAAATTCGCATTTACTCACAGTTTACGCGTTATTATAATATTATCACGTTTATTTCAAGTTTGTTCATGGAATTCAGCACTAGATGGCACCAGACCGAAACTCGTCACCACACCAAGATTCCACTACATTTATTAGACTCCCAAATCTATCTATAAACTATAAATTAGCAAAGACCAAAGACAAAACAGTTAAATACAATTTTCTCCTCTAATTATCAAATGACTTTCTAACTTTTTTTCCCTTTATTTAGTAGCTACTGATGAACTTTAGTGTTGTCAATAAATTGTTTTTTGAAATAATTAAATATCCCTCCCCCCGCCCTCTCCAACTTTCGACGTTCTATTCAATTCAATTTTTACTATTTGTAATTCAAAGAAGCAATGTCCAGAACAAAACGAAAGGGAAAATGTAATCTATTAAATGAATGTCGAATGTAAATTATCCTAATCTTAAGATCTTAAGGTGTCAGTTAATCCATTCCAATATATATATATATGTGTGTGTGTGTGTGATAATAAAACGTCCAGAGCAATGTCAAACAAAATAAAGTACAATTTATAGTTATCAATGTCTAATACAATAAAAAGTGAGCTAACAAGTGCGGTGAAGTTTTATTTTACTTCGAATCAACGGTTCGTAAGTTTGTTGACTTGCATTAGCGTTTTGAAAGCTAGATTAAATCAAAATTGAGTGTTTGCATTTCTAATTTATTCTGTAATAATAGGGTGGCACGAACATCTTTATCTCTATTTTCTTTATAGGAGAAGGAGTGCAGAGAGATAAAAGTTATGTATAATGTGACCTACCAAATGCATTGAATTAAATATAACTAGCTCAGTGGTCAATTAGTTGTGCTGAAGAAGCGCTACTTAAATTATTGGGACAAAGCAAGCTGTTTTCAAACAAAAAAAACTAAAATGTCTAAAAGTTGCTTGTTCGAGACAGAACTTGAAAAATTTAAGGGATTACGGTCGAATATCGACCAATGGGAGAACACTAGTTCTTCTAATTCCTTTTCTTTATTCTTTTTAAAATATCTGGTTTCTTTCTATTTTTTTTTCAGTAGCTATTTGCTGGCTCCTCTGCCATTAAAGTTAATCTAAGAACTAAGAAGCAATTTAAGGATTTTCTGCAAAAAAGCAGGGGGGGGGGGGTGATATTTGAATTTATAGGAGAAATTTAAATAGTGAAAACAAACATTAAATTGAGTGAATGAATTCGACAATTCCACTTTTGCATGCATGCAAGCAATTCTAAGTAAAAATTAATGTTTTATATTATATAGCATTGATGTGCAATATGTCCACAGTAATTTTTATCGATAAAGTTAGTATTTAGTAACCAAAAGAAAAGTTTTCACAAAAGGAAAAATAAAAGAAAAACTGGGGTTGTGAGTGCAGGTCCTAGTAATAGTTGTAAGCTTCACAAAGAAAATAATTTTTCATTACGACCATGCATTGGCATGTGCCCGGGCTCAACAGGGGTACCATGATAAAAAAAACCTTCCCGTTAAGATAGCACGAATAAGCATTAAAATGCAGACATATGTTTGGATTGCTTGGAATCCCTTTTCAATGCAATAGTGGAACTTCTAGATGGAAAAACATTCAAATGAAACAGACAAAACAACAAAAACACGGCTTATATGGCCTAAGATTTACCTGCAAGCCAATGAGAATAAAGGCAGCGTGGAAGTGGAAGTAGAAGTAACACGGAAGGCGCCAATAAGAAAGCATCAAACGAACCCGGGTGAAAGTACACTAAGTAGAAAAGGAATATCAATTACAATAAAGCAAAAGAGACTACAACATGCATATAAATGCGAAAATACATGAAAATTGCAAAAACAATAAAATGAAATACAAAGAATTAAAATGGAAATAGAAATAAGTAGAGGAAAAAAAAAACAAAACAAAATGCAAGAACAAAGTACACATGTAAAGAAAAGGTTGGGAGGGGGGGGGGGCAGGAGGACCAAAAAGAGAAAAAATAGACACAAAATTAAAGCAAATCCACCAACCGACCAACAAGAAACCAAGAAAGAACAACAAATTAAAGGAACTTCTGCCAGACCTGTGAAAAATATGGAATTGAGGAAGAATCATTAGCCAAATTAGAACTATTCCTGTTAATATGCTAAGTTTCCCAAAAGTCGCTTGACTTTTGGAAACTAAAAAGGGGAAGAACATCTTTGGTTACAATTTCTAAAGGGGAAGAACATTTTTGAATAATTTTCCCAGAATTGAAGCTCCATTGAAAAAGGGATTCCAAGCAATCCCGAAACATATGTCTGCATTTTAATGCTTATTTGTGCTTTCTTAAGGTAATTTTTTTTAAATTACAGTTTGCACAAAGTTAATTTATTGTTTAGGGTTATCGTGGTTTTGGTATCCCCCATTAACTCATACAAGCAAACGCTAATACGAAACTGGAAAAATGGTTGCGGTTTATTTTTACTGATATCATACTTCAGATGCCTTTAAAACGCTTCTTTATGCGTAATTCTTTGTAGTTTTCCTTGTGAAAGTACCTGGAGTCCGATTTTTCTGGGCTAAAAGTAATTAAAATATTATGTTCTGTAGTTCTAATACATAAGAATTTGAGCTATAACATGCAGAATAAGGCCAGTTTAAAAACATTACTATCATAAAAATACGAATTTTTCCAACTGTCGCACTGTCGGAAATCAAAGCTCATAGCTCATGTGCGACCAGAAGCTATAAACTGATTTTATTTACTTTTTAAGCCTTTCTTGAGTCTCCCCAATTTGCAACTTTGCCTTGATGGAAAGGCAAGCTACTGAAGGCTGACTAATTCCATGGCCCCGTACTGCTGGCTTCTTCGCTAGTTAACCACACACAAAATAAGACTTGGGTTTAAATTGTACTCGAAACGCATTAGCAGGTAGTAGAAAAAGTGAATAATTGAGTGGTAGTTTGTCACTTCGAATTTGAACAGCAACGTTGGTGGTCACCTGTGATGCGTGTGGTCGTCAAGCTAGTCAGGTAAAATCATTCACCGAATTTTCCTGGGGTTTAGAGAGACAGAAATTCTTTTCAGTATTACTAGTTTTATTTTTTCTAATTTGAGACCTTTTGTTTGATTCGACTTCCTAATTTAACCACTGTACTGGTGCTTCTAGGGACCCCAAGTGCTCCACCATAGAAAATTGTGAATAATTAAGCGCATGATAAGAAATTTAAAGCTACCTCGCGTATTAAGTTAAAAAAGCAGAAACGTAAATAACCAAATTTGTCAATTTCGTGTTTGATTATTAAAGTTATGCTCTTACTTGTTTAAAAGCATGTTGATACAAATGCATACAAGTAAAAGTTACAATTTGAAAGTAAAGTATCAGTCGAAACTTAACAGTTGCTGCAAATGCATCTTTGCAACAAGCAAATTAAGGTTTATCTTCACATTCTCTCTGTCTCTCTCTCTCTCTCTCTCTAACGCTAATCGGGATTTTAAAGATAACTCTCATAAATCCAGTGCGTACGCCTGTGTTACTAATTTATTAATTATGTTTCTGATGCTATATAACAGGGGTGGCCAAGCTCCTTGATAGTATGAGCCATTTTTCAAAATTTGAAATTTTTCGCTAGCCGCAATTAAATACGTCTTAAAAGATATGCAAAAAAGGGTATTAAAAATATTTTTTTAACATTATATTTATTGAAAACATATAAATAAAAGTACAAAATATGTGTATTGAATTTAAATGCTAAAAATTAAACACATTTTTTTTACTTCTCTTGATAATTCTTTAAAATTTGGTGAATAATTGGAGACAGCACTTCTCAGTAATTCTTTGAGATCCTGGTTAGTTAATACTGATCGGTGCTCGGATTTCACGAATTTTAATGAAAACATATAAATAAAAGCACAAAATATGTGTATTGATTTTAAATATTAAACACATTTTTTTTCTCTTGATAATTCTTTAAAATTTGGTGAATAATTGGTGACAGCACTTCTCAGTAATTCTTTGAGATGCTGGTTAGTTAATACTGATCGGTGTTTGGATTTCACGAATTTTAAGGTGTAATAAAATTATTCACATAAGTACGTTGTTCCGAATATTGAAATAATTTGACAAGCAGCCTTTCTTAATTCAGGATAAATCGATTATGGTACAAATTTCCAAATTTCAGTAATCGACGTCGACTTATATTTTAATTGTACAACTTGATCTTCTTGCATCTCTATTAATTCTAATTCTCCAGATGCTTTTTGGGTCATAATTATATTGAAAATGGAAAACTCACCTTGAATTATGTTAATTTCAAATGGATTCAGAAAAAAAATCAAGATACGATTTTAAATATTTCAAGTCTTGAAATCTATTTTGGAATTCCGTCAATATTACTTCTAGCTTTTTTAAGCGTTAAGTAGAGAGCCACAAATAATCTTTCAGTGAGCCGCAAATTGGCCACTCCTGCTATATAACAAGACCAAATATAATTAGAACAAATGAAAGACGGTGTTTCGTATCATTTTTATCATAATACAATCTTATTTTTAGTTCAGCTTTCTTAATATTTTTACTTACCGAATTTATTTAGTATTGTGCTTAATTTATTGATGTATTATGCATATTTTAAAGTACCTTATAATCCCGAATATCATCCACCTCTGAATGTGACCCGCAGCTCTTTTACTTTTTGGAGAAAAAATAATTTTACTTAATTTCTACTTGACTTCTACGTACCTCTTCGAAATACCTCCAAAAATTAAATCGCATACAGCAGTGCAATAAGGAATTTTCTGAACCTACAGCGGTGGTGAGATATGTGATATTCAACAATTTTCTGAGGAAGGTATGGTGAAATGCGAGTAAATAGGGCATTGTGGTCTATGGTCTTCCCGACTTAAAATACTATAATAGTGTAGCACAATGTTAATAAGTCCTCGATAAAGTTCCGCACCCCAACTACAAGCCCCTTTCCCTTTTTTTTGAGAGGGTGGGGGGGGGGGGATGCATGTTGTATTCCGGATTTTCAATGTACCACTGATTATATTATGCATCAATACGACATGTTTGCAGTTTTCAAAATTTCAGTGACTAAATTTCATCTGTTTTCAAAGTGAATCTCCGGAAATTGCGTTTGTGCCGATCTATTCAACAAACTTGTCGGCATTTCGTGTTCTGAATGTTCGATCGGACTGTTTAGGAGGCAGTGCGTTCGAAAGAGGCTCTTGGAGGGAATGGATGGACATCCGGTGAGAGAAGGGAAAGCTTTTATTTCCTATCAAGACGTCCTGGGTACACTCTCTTATTTCCTGTCCCGATCGCATTTCCTGTTATCACAAGGCCAATGTCTGCTCCTCCTTTCCTCTGGTCAACCATTTTCTGGAGGAATTAACGAGCATGCAGCTATGCAGCAGATTGGGCGAGACCAAGTGGTTAATGATGCGCGGCCTCAGGGCTGAGGGAGGCATTTCAGGGGGTGTGGGAAGTAAACAAGCTCGCCCGGGAATCATCGGTTTCGGGACTATTGTTTTGTTTCTAATCTCGTGCTGCACGAACCAGTTGCTGAAAATGGCCTGTCTGCGGTGACTAAACTCATATTGCTTGATCTAGGTAATTTGGGAAATTTCTGTTGAAAAGCAGTTATCTCGGTAAATTATTTCCCAATGTACATGAATACATATGGTTGATTGAATGGAATTTTATTGTTTCGGGGATGATGTCGTTTGCAGTTTGGCGATCTTAAGTTTGATGACGTTTAGTGTGAAGTTGGCAAGACCTCTTCATTAATATGCGGTTTTTGTCAAAATATTTTGTGACACCAAGAGATCTGATTCTCGATTATGGAATATTTTGATAACTTCGATACATGTTGATGGCACCGATCAATGGGGTAGCATTTCTCAAGACAATTTATTTGCCAAAACATTCAGAAAGTATTTAATTGAAAGAATAAATTAAGTTTTATTTTGGAAGGTTTAATTTCTAACGAAAGAAGCGTTACAATTTGCAGAACTTACTTTAATGCTTGAATAATCTAAATTTCGTGTAATAGGTGGAAATTCATATAAAATTGAAAAGTGCAGAAGCTGAGCTTCCGTGAACTCCCATAAAAATTAAGCCCTGGTCTTGCGCACATTAGGTCAAATTAATAATATGAAATCGTCGTTTTCCCAATAATATGTATTTGCACTTTCACTGATGCTGATATGACGTTAACATAAAAAAATATTCAGTTTTTTTTTTATGTTAAAGTCAATCTAGCGCTTATGGCAGATTAAAGGTTAGAAGATATAATTTGCATTTAATATCCTTTCAAATTAATATTCCTAGCTACACACTTTAGATGCCGAATTTTGCTGTTTTTTCCACATCAAGTTAAGAGAGAACTTGTCATTGATGATTTATTGAGCTATCTTTCGATTAGAAGGCGGTAACTTTTGATATTTCTTGAAGTCAAATAACATCAAACTTTTTTTTTTTTTTAGTCATACCCCACAGCAAAAATTATTCAATAGTTTAAGGCCTTTCGTGCAGTTTCGTCGAAGCCGAAGCCGTTTATGTCTATGCCAAAAAAAAATATGAGCTTTGACTTTTCAAAGTATAAATGTAACAGTCCTTGGCCAGTTTTCGTAATTTCATACTTAACACTCAGGCTAATACGAAAACCTATTTTTTACCTATTAGGGCACGTATTAATTTACAATGCTCACGTTTTCCAGTGAAAATTCATTCGCTCTAGAGTGAATTCATTATACAAATAGAAAAAGAACAAAAATATTATTGAAGATGCTGCATCCTGAAAAGCTAAGAATACGCTGTAAATTTCAGAAAATACTTTAATTTCCATTAATTAATTTCACTTTTTTTTTACTCCTCAGTATTTAAAATAAAATTTGAAAATTAGTGTTGAATATAGCGCTTTATTTCAGAAATTCCATAGATTTTAAATTATGCAGTCATGTTTTAGTAAACAGTGTAAAAGTGTGCAAATTTTTACGGAAACATAATTGGGTACATTTTACTAACTCTTTTACTTATCTTTAGAAGAAAAATAAATCTGCATCAGTTATGATTTATAACATTTTTTATGCGTTTTTAGTTCGTTCGAAATATCTTTTAAATCATCCGTAACCGCGAAGTTCGCGGAAAGAAAATGTGCGTTAAATGTGCTTTACGACAATTTGAATTTAAAAAGCGTGTGCAGTAAGCAATTTACTGTTTACCTTTAGTGAGGGGAAAAAAGAAAAAAGCCCTACAAAAACATAAAATAGCAATCTAAATTTCAGGCAAGTGTTTCAGGGTTACTAGGAAGTTTTTTTTTTTTTCATTGCAGAGAAATGTGAGCTTATTTTATTAATTTTACCGGATGAAAAGATCCCATAAAAGGCTTGTTATGTGCTTATTAAAAATTGTCGTTCGCTTTTTCTTGTTGAAAATGCATCTAATGAATCTTAAATATATTAAATATTGTTTATCTATGTTCCACTTTCACTTTTAGGAGGGATTCAAAACTAATGCTTCTCAAATTTGTCAACTAAGTTGGGAATTTTTGGCAAGTACGTTTCTTTCTTTTGCTGGGAGAATCCCTTTCTCGTACCACCTTCTTTCCGTCATCCAATAAAACTGAAGTAGGCCTATCGACAGCACGCTCGCTCCACCCCACATTATTGTTGTCGTTCCGAGAACTCCTCTTTTTTTAGTTTCCCTCAGGCGATCCTCCATATAAAGGGGACCTAGTTTTCATGCTCGATTTCGTTGAGATGACTAAAGAGACTGGCAACTTACAATCTGTGGTCAAAGCAGTCGATCCGCTTTTTGTTTCATTTCGCTCTAACGAATTCTTGATGTGAACGCATAAGTTCATAAGTATGCCTTAGGAATAGAAAGAAAACGTAAAAAAAGTACTTTCAATGTTGATTTTAATGCACAATTATTCATTGTGCGTATATTTGCAGCGGTGGATATAAAATAACATTTAGAAGGGGCGGGAGGGGGGGGGGTCATGTTCGAGCGCAGGTACGGAAATTTTCTCGCACTGTTAGCGGTGGGATTAATAAAAATCGCCAAATCGGCTATGAATAAAGCGTTTGTGTCTAACAGTACCCTTATGCCATATGCCTCCTGCACCTGATAACTTAAATTGAAATGATAACTAATAGTGAAGCATCGTTTCTACGACGCCAAAGGGACTACCGAAAAAAACACATAAACAATAATATCGTATAATCGATTCATCCATCTGGCTACATCCAAGAATTGGGCGAACAAAACGTAGTATACATGTGAACGTCGTGTAAACGATCGTATATAGTATAAACGATGCTCCACTATTTTATTATTAAGCTTATTAGTTAATTTCGTAGAATGTTTTCCACATCGCAAAATTTTGCCTATGGTTTGGGGGGGGGGGGGCATGACCCTACCCTTGTATCCGCCCATGCATTTATGTCAATTTAATTTTCGATTTAGGATGTCTTTACGTTTGTTACCCCACTTCATTTAAAACAGGTACACTTTTCGTATTGTACAGTAAAACAAAACCCCACTGAATGATATTATTTATCTTATTACAGAGGATCCCAAACCTGTGGATCGCGACCGCAAATGGTGTCACAGGGCCCTTTTCCCGGGGTCGCCGTATATTTTCTAATTTTGAATAAAAAAATCTGACCACACAGAAAATGACTCTTTCGTATGCTAACTATCATTTTGAATTATTTTGTATTAAGCTTAAGGGCAAAAATTTCAAAGATAGTGATATGACAATTTTCCTTATATCCTACTAGATTAAAATCCATCAAAATATCTAAAAGAAAGAAATGTAGGAAATAATGTAGAAAAATATTGTATATGAAAAATATCCATATGATATAGAGAAATTGAATAAATTCAAATACGTAATACGCAAAATATTCAAGTAAAAGCAGTCTCTTTCATTATATGGTGACAACCAATTTTTGTTTGAAGTTTTACTTTATTTCTTGAAACAATTACGCGTAACGAGAACAATTTAGCTACCCCTTTTGACGAGATTACCGCCAAAAACTAATCTAGGCTATCCAAAAACTAATCAGCTTGGAATCTAACGTGTCATTTTTGCGTCGAAATTGTGTGAAAGTGTGTGTAATGTGTCTATGTTTGCGCATGTTTATGGTCGCGGGTTTCTTATTTTTTTTAAATGGGGTCGCGACGTGAGAAAGGTTGAGAACCAGCGATGTATTACTACTGCGGTTTTTACTGTTTATTTATTTATTCAACATTTTCCTGTCTTTTTTCAGAAATTTCTAAATTCGCGATTGTAAATAAATATACAGTACACATAAGCCCATTTTATTGCTGTTAGTTTCTTTATAAACGAATACTAACATGATTGCTCAAAGAAGATGTGCCTCAAAAAAGTCATAACTCCTCTCACGTTGGGAATCATTCTTTCTTTTCTTTTGACCTCTCTTTGTATCCTTCCCATAGCCTATTTCGCTTCTTCCTTTTGAAGAAATTTTAGAATTTCTAAAGTTTTAAGGTTAAATTCTATTGTTATTAAATTTCAAATAGAGTACTATAAGTTCCGTTTTTGCAAAAGACACATATACAAGTAAATTTATTACGAAAAGAGAGGGGACGCACTGATAACATTCTTCTTTTCTCTCTTTCCCTATAAAATATTTTAAATGAATCAATTTTTAAGCAAATGCAGTGAAATCTCGTTACAGCGAATACTGATACAACGAAATATGTGTTGTAACGAAATAAATATTCAGTCTTGTTTTAAAATAGCGCATATTCCTTTATAACGAACATCCCGTTGAAACGAAATATTTTCTCGGTCTCTTGGGTACATTGTTACAAGTTTTCTCTGGATTTCAGCTTACAAACTCCAAAAATCAGTTTAAAGCATTTTTCAATTGATTTTTTTTTTTTTTTTTTGAATATTGACTCCCGAATTTTAATTGTGTGGGCATTAAGCATGGGTCAAATAAGTAAAACACTAATTTAAAAAGTTAGAAGTTGGTTGAAATAGCTTATATGTGTGTGAAACCGTTCTACGGGGGAAGTACAATCCCCTTTGCTGATCTGGGGTATCGATCATTGATTTTGTAGTTTAAGGTTTGGGAGAACTCTTGTGGACTTTCTTCCCGACTAGAGTCCCTGTTTATAAAGAAACTCGATTCCCGACCGAACTGCGGCTGCTTTATTGGCAAGTAATCCATTCGGAGAGGAAAATATTTATACATCCCTTTCATTTGAAGTGAAATGAAAAGATGAAAATAGGAGCCGCGTTTTACGATGGGAAAATTCAAAAACGTGAAAATCATAAATCATTCGAAGAACGGAATTTTTGCATCTAAAGCATGCAGTAGAAAGAATTGATGGTTTGAGTATGCGTGATGCATTGCAATTTTAGATAAAACTGGAAAAGTAGCAATATATTTATATTGTGATAAATAAGTATGACTGCATAGCTCAATGGAAAACAAGGAATAAATTCATCAGTAGTGCTGTTTTGTATCAAAAATTCTGTTGTTTTGTAAAAACCGAATTTCTTTGAGGTTAATTTCTGTGTGTTTGATAACAGAATGAGACAATGAAATTTGAAACATCAAAAAGAAAAATATAATTTCTGATTGTCGGAAAAGTGACGCCGCTAACGAAGAAATTAGTGGATGATAGTCTAGCACAGTGTGGTTTCGCATCAATTAGAACTGAGGTGCCGCCATCTAGGGGGAAACAGAGCGTCAAAATTCTCAAGCGGTAATGGCATCCGCCGATAGTAGTGCTACTTGAAAGAGTGCATGACGATTTTCCGGGGAATGCACTAGGTCTGCAAAGCTTGGTGACCATACTCAGCATTAGAAAGAACAGTAATTCAGAAAACTCTACTCCGCTAAAAGTGCTCTACGAAAGGGGGACATATTTTAAAATTATTATTACTATTTTTGTTTGCTTGTTTATTTTTTTATAATGGCATTTTGTTCAAAAAATTAATGGAAAAACCAGGAATCTGGAGCTCAGCGTGATTTTACTCAAAATGGAACGGAGAAATTTGTTGTGCTTCTTTGCTCCATTTTTTAAAAAAACTTTTTATCATACAAAAAAATAATTAACTGCAAAAAAGCAGGCCTACTAAAATCATTCAAAGCACGGAGCGGAGCTGGAGTGAAACTTAGCACTTTCCTTTTTGTGCTCTGTGCGGGATACTTTTAAAATATGATGATTTTAATTTTTTAACGCTTTAAAATGTGTTAACAAGTTTCAAGCGATAAGAAGGATCCGAACTTCAGATCAGTCGTTGAAAACATGCTGCAGATGAACAAAAGTTTTGTACTTACAATGAGCTTGAAATTTCACTTTATGAATTCACATTTGAAGAAATGGACAAGAGATTGATCTCAGAATAGCATATAAATGGAAATTAGGGCATTAAGGAAAATGGATTACTGTACCGATAACTCACTAATGTTACGAGTTACATCGATATTTATTTCGCAGGGAGAAAATAAAAGGAAAAGCCTGAATCAGAGCGTGAGAGATTCAAATAAGCTCAAAAAATATATGGAGAAAAATTGTGAATTTTTTACATAATTCGTCATCAGGGGTGTGTAAAGAGGGGTAGTGGTTCCTGAAGGCATGACATACCTCTATAAGAAATACTTACTAAATAATTTAATGTTAAAATGCGCTAAAAAAAGTAAAAAAAATGAAACTTTGGTTAGTTTTGTGGTAATTTTTGTTAGAAATCCAAAGTCGCCCTACCTTTTTCTACTAACATCTAAGGTTTAAAGAAATTATTTAAAAAAAATAATAATGGTTAAAAAAAGATATATAAGCGGAAAAACCCCCATTGCATATCCTTTTTTCAGTCGCATTCGTTTTTTTTTTACATTTTTTAATTTGCAATTTTTGAAAATCCTCACGTAAGAAGGGGAGAACGCAGGGCATTTTCAGAATCAGCGGTAAAAGTCACATTTGAATCATTTATTCAAATTTAAAACATATGAAAAAAGTAAATTTTCATCAATGGCTTCTGTTATTTGCTGATTGAATTCAGAGCTACAGCCTGCTCTAAACTCAACCTTGTAAGAATCCTCTTCAAAACTGATATTATCATTGCGTCAGCAGAACTCACACTTAGTGCATAATTGGTAATACAGTTAGACCAGGGAATTTTGACATTTGGACGCTTCTGCGCATGGCAGAAAAGAACGAATCCTTTCGAGTTTTAGGGAAGTTCGATTTGCAGGTGCGTTTAATAAGTACGCAAATCAGAATGTTTGCTTCTCTGTTTGTTGAAAGCAACTTCATTTATAAACTGGCGCATAGCATCGGAAGAAATCCAGTGTGCTAAACAAACTAGAACGAGGCACATTCCTTATACCTGCAGTTCTTCCCTTGAGCATGAATGGATTCTTCTTGGCCCTCTCTACTAAGCATATCGCGTTGGCTGACGGTAGAACTGTACAATAAACGTGAAAAGAATAGAAGGGATAAAAAACCAGGATTTTTTCAGCTCTAGTATGATAGTACGGCCTGCCACGAGGTGTATTGGCAAGTGATGGTATCAAAAATGGAAAGTTCTGATATTTGCATTATCTCTCTTTCATTCTTTATGAATGTTATCAAATATAGCATGAACAAATAAAGTTGCTGTGATAAGAATAGAATAGCTTTATCCTTTAGCAGATGTATTCTGCGTGAGGCGAAAATAATTGTTTCTTTTCCGCTGTTTTTTCCATCCTCCCTGGAAAGCTTTCCGTCCTTCTAAAAACGTACCTTCTGTGACGACCAGATGTTATATTTGATGTGTGTTTTTGCGGTTTCTTTTCAGGGTCATTTCTAAACGTCGGTACGTTGTGCCTTTTTCGCGATTCAAATAAAATGCGAGAAACTTCGAATGTGATCGGAAAATTCGTTTGGATGTTCGATCAACAGGAGAAAATATGTTTAAAGATGGCTGTAGTTTTGAAAGACTTGTAATATTTTTATTTAAAGTGGTTATTCTCTGTCAAAATAATTTCGTTCAGGGCAAATATAGACACTTTATTTCTCGAGTTACACAGGCAGTGGCGTAGCTAGACCCGGATTTTAGGAGGGGGGAGGGGGTGGTTTCTTCGGGAGAAGTGAGCTAATTTCATCTTTTTGCAGGGAAAATTTACCAAATTCTAGACAATCTTCACCATTTTAGGGGATTTCCTGAGGAAAAGTGAGCTAATTTCATTGTTTTACAGGAAACATTTGTCAAATTCCAGACAGTCTTCCCCATTTCAGGGGGGGGGGGGGGATTATCCCAAATTCCCCTTTATCTACGTCTGTGTACACGAGGTGCCCATGGGAAAATGAAAACAGGGTTAATTGGTTTTGCTCTCCAATTTTGACATCCTTAAGCCTTTTGGTCCTAATGGGGATATATGTCCTTGTGATTAGACATGTAGCAGAGTTTAAGTTTCGTAATATCCGAAGAAGGTATAGTGTAAGGTTTTTTTTCTTTCTAACAGGGCTGCGTATGGTCACTAACCTTTGCAGACCTAGTGCATTCCCCGAAAACCGGAATCCATTCTTTCAAGTAGCACCACTATCGTCGGATGTCATTACCGCTTGAGAATTTTGACGCACAGTTTGAATGGCAACACCTAAGCTCTAAATGATGCGAAACTGGAAATTGAATTAACCGAGCCAAAGCCAATAAAAGCCAAACAGATCCTCAAGGGATCTTTAACATGCCGCATAATTATAGGACATGCGCGCTGACGATTTTCTCCATCTTGAAAATAAACCTTCCTGCGAACTTCGGCGTACAAGGCCAGTGCCTTACCACTACGCCACCCGGCCGGCTAGTGTAAGGTTATAGCCACAGTGTTCTACACCTCAGTACTTGTGGCCACCGTATGATCATCAAATGCTTTTGCGACCTGTCTCGCACATATACAATAAATCATCGTTTATGCATTTTTCATGGGATTGATATGAAAGGAAGTATGAATGAATATTACAAATTTATTCGTATTAATAAAAACTTATAAATCAATAATATTTTTAGAGCTTTTAAGGATTCGTGTTAATTTAATCTTTTTATGAAAATAATGCATAAGAAAAAAACGTTTTTGGAAGTTTTTGGCCGTTAGAAATAGTTTGATTTTTGCTATTTCTGCTTTTATTAATCCTGTATTCTTTTGTCAAATTCTTCAAAAAAGTTAAGTCTTATGTTTTACTGTGAGTGATTTGTGCTTTAGAAACATTTTATGCTTTTAACGAGCTGTCAAAACAGAAGTGCAGAAAAACTTGGGTACTCAGGAGACTGAATTGCTTGTTAGTCAAACCAAATGCAAGTCTCTTTTAAAATAAACTTTGAGTGACTCTCTTACTAATCTCCTGCGTCCTATGCATCTAATCTGTTTTCTAGGAAAAGTTTCGCAAAATTAGGGGCGAAAAGAGCAGAGAAAAAATGAGTGAGGAAAATAAATTGGGGATTTTTAAAGAGAAGGAAAATAACAGGTGTAAAATGATGTGCGTTGATAAATGTAAACAACATATAAATGGTGCTTTGCTATACATACCGGGATACATCGGGTATTAATTTTGCCAGATATTGGATATCCGATGACCCTTTTATGACGAATCCGTATTGGATATTCGGCTATGAAATTCGGTGCATATTTTTAAGCATCTCAGATTCCAATTGCGTAGTAAATTCACAATGTTTTTCAAAACATGGTAATTCATTTTTTTTTAAATCAAATTTGACATGCCGGATATCCGGATCTTTTGTGCAGTGACTGGATTGAATTTCGGATATTTAAAAAATGGTCAGATACCTGATCTCCGATGCCTTCTGGACAGGGGAGTGGTCCCATTGCCCCCCTTCTCCCTTCAAAAATGTTTGTATTGCATTATAAATATATATTTATGTATGGGTCAGCAGTTAAGGGATTAAGTATTCTAAGCTAATTAGGTGTTGATTTTTGGAACTTAGTGGAGGGGTTTTAATGCTCATTTG
Organism: Octonoba sinensis; assembly: GCA_038502835.1. NCBI lineage: Eukaryota > Metazoa > Arthropoda > Arachnida > Araneae > Uloboridae > Octonoba > Octonoba sinensis. The sequence continues at coordinate 74,201,430 of CM076604.1, forward strand.
TGCTTTCTTAACGTGAAATTTTTTTACAGTTTATTGGTGCACAAAGTTCCTTTTATTATGTAGCAACTTTTAGTTTTAACTAGTTATTATAGTTGTTGTTTCAGACTCTCTATCAGCCATTCAGGACATTGTAGCACCATAACCTCCCAAAGTCAAAAATTATTAGAAGTAATATTGATCTTCTGGCCTCGAGGCGGAAAACTGTAGTTCTGCAGTGGATCCCATCCCATGTAGGAATAGATCGGGGCGAACGGACTGATACTTTAGCTTAAAAGCGAACTAAAATTTTACAGTCAGGTAAAGGCAAAGTGCCATTCTCATCAGTTAAAAGAATCATAAAAAATGTGGTGTAACAAAACTTTTATCAATTTATCAAAAGTAATCAAGAATAAGAAATGGAGAGACTCAATCAATAAAATCCCTAACTCCCCAAGGTCCATTGCAGTAGCGGCCTTTCGTCTGGAGACTGGCCATGACTGCTTAGCTAAACATTTATACACCATTGGTATATATAGCAGTCCTATGTGCACTTTGTGCAATCAAAACGTTGAGATGGACAAGGATCATTTGCTAAGCTGTCCGTCATTGAACGAAGCAAACGTATATATTCGATATTGGCGGGCTAGGGAACTGATGCAATTGACTTCCATCGACTGATTTTCCTTCATGTTTATGCAACTAATTTTTATAATTTTTGGTGGAATTTATTGTATTGTCCAGCTGTTCTATTTATGTCTTCGTTTATGATCCAATCTCATGCATCTTTGATGCATGGTAGCCTATGATGTACAATCAAGTCCTTTTGCAATAAAAAACGTTTTAAATAGTGATAGGCAGGAAGTAGGAACTAGTCATAGCAGAAAATATCATTCAACGTTAGTGCACAAATGAAACTCAATGAAAAGTAAGGCTTTTGCCGATTATTCCAAAACTAGATTTTTCCACTTATTTCCTTTTAACTCTTGATGGTCAATTGTAAATTACTCCTATTATTCCCATTTAATACGTGATAGATGTATTTCAATTTATCCTTTTCGTCGAGAATTAGTGCCCCTTCGTTGGGGATCTCCAGCCTGCTCAAGGGGAACGCCAGCTGCACCCTCCTCGCTGCTTCATTTATTGCATCTCCTTACTGGGGGGAAAAATGAGGTGGGGACAAATAGGAGTTTTTGTGAGTGCAACACCATAGAAATATTTCGGGGCATGTACAGTAAATAGCCTTTGCTTATAATCTAGCAAGCAGATATCTGTCTTGTTGCAAATGCTATCCCTGCATATTCTAAAGACCTAAAGAATCTAACAAAATGCTAATACTAAAACGACAAAGGACCTGAATTTTCCTGGAGTAATACCATTGTCTTGGATCTTATTTGCATTAATAATAATGAAAATAAAGAAGAGTTATTGTCTCTTAGTTTTCTTGAAAAGAGATATTAAGATTCTTCTTTTCATTAATTTTTTCTTGATTCGTCAAATCAAAGATTATTTATTGCATTTTCCATTCACTTTGCCCCCTCATAAAGTCTTCCTTCTTGTTCCAAAACAGAAATAGAAACATTATTCTTTAAATGGTTTCTATCTGAACTTGGCAAACCTTGTTTGTTAAGTTCAGATTGAACTGCTGGACTGCTGCTTAGTTGTAGCTCAATATTTTTACTTAGCGCAATACTTGTTTGAGCTAAGTAGAGCCGCATCCGTAAGTCTTCGTAAAGAAATTGCCCTTGTTAGGGAGGAAACAAGAAAAGAAAGTCTCAGACCAAAGTATTTCGATGGTTTACAGAGGATTTCTCTGTGAAACAAAAATAAATAAATAAATGAAGGCTTTTTTTATAGTTTTATCATAGGCACTTACCTCAGTATTCCCAAGAGACCTAAAAACCGAGAAAACATCTCTGACCTTGTTATCATGTATTTTACATTGCATTAGGTGTGGGTTGGGAAGCTTTCACAACCCCTCTTTTCCACTCTTTTGTAGGAGGAGGGGTTCCATTTTCCGTTCTAGAGATAGAAATGCTGAGTAGTCCTCTCTGTGGCATTTTCTCTTTATTCTGTGAGGTCGATTTGCCCAGGTGGTGCTCAATTTGAGTTGAGTTGAGAGAATGCACTTGAGACAAATTGCTGAATGTAAAGTCTCGATTATCGGAAGTGTTACAACCTCAAGTGTTAGTAAGCTGAAATTGCTAGGTAACACATTATTTTACACTAGTTATGCTTGATAAGCACAAAAATTAAGTGGTCGTTAGTTTAAAAATCAAATTGCTAGTTTTAATGAGAAAGGATATGTAAAATAATTGTTCTCTTTGAATTTTAACTTCATAGCAATGTTCTTTTAAAAAACTACGTTGTATAAAAATAATAAATTCAATGCAGAAAAGCATAAAATAATGAAGGAACTTATGCAGACATATGTTTTGAGATTACTTGGAATCCCTTTTCAATGCAATAGTGGAGCTTCTAGATGCAAAAACATCCCAAATGAAGGCAAAACATATAATATAAAGTCAAATACCTTTATATTTTGTTTTTAAACAACCCTATTTAGGGATCATTCATAAATGATGTCACCTTTCGAAGGGGTTCGTGAAATTGTGACAACTGGAGGGGAGGGAGTTACAAGAAGTGTGACATCATGCTTATGCAACATAGTGGGACATGTGACAAAAGGGGGAATGGGTCAAATATATGGGAAGAAAGCGTGACATCATTTATGAACGGTCCCTTATTTATTTGTGCTAAGATTCTTTTAACAAAGTACCATAAAAGAAAACAAAAATTTCGTTCAACATATCGAGTTTCACAGATATTCAATATTTGCTTCGTTAATGTAAATTAAGCAATGAACGAAAAAAAAATCAGCTTATACATCAAACCTCAATATATTGCAAACAATAAGCAATCGCTGATTGCTTAGTAAAAAAAACCTCTTTACACCGGATGTTGTCGATTATGCTAGTATAAATACATGCTTAGTTATGGGGTTAACATTCTGAAGTGGCTGTCGGGAAAGGAGGAAATGAAGTCGGAGGTGATGATCAAATTGTAGATTAGGTAATGGATTTGCGATAATGCAAGACTTTTTTTTCTTTCAGCCGGGATTTTATTACAAATTGAAGCTAAAACTTTTCATCGTCATGATGTGGAGACATTAACCCTTGAACCTTAATCTGTTATTTCGACAACACAACACAAGCATCACTTTTTTTTACGCAAACAGAATGATGAGCTCTTTATCAGTTAAGAATATTGTTGTTAATTTAAGGAAAAAAGAGTGACTCTCAAGTTTAGGATTAGGCTGTGGTGACAATACGTTGCCGTTGGCCAGTGGCGTAGCTAGAGCCGAATTTGGTAGGGGGGGGGGATTCTTCGGGGAAGTGAGTTAATTTCATTGTTTTACAAGGAAAATTGGTCAAATTCTAGATAATCTTCACCATTTCAGAGAGAAATGAGCAAATTTCATTGTTTCACAGGAAAAATTGGTCAAATTCTTGACAATTTTCATCCTTTCAGGGGGTTTCTTCGAGGAAAGTGAGTTAATTTTATTGTTTTACAGAAAAAATTGATCAAATTCTGGACAATTTACACCATTTCAGGGGGTTTCTTCGGGAGAAATGAACAAATTTCTTTGTTTTACAGGAAAAATTGGTCAAATTCAAGACAATTTTCCCCATTTCAGGGGGTTTTTATCCCCTCCACCCTTATCTACGCCAGTGCCGTTGGCAGCGAAACTCATTGGGACTTGTTTCATTTTAAGGAAGAAGTGACTTTGTTAGATTTATGCAGCGGCAATGAGGCATCGTCTCAGGAATCTACAGGTTACGAACCTCTAACTTACGGAGAAAAATACCCTTTTACAAACAGTTTACCAGTGCTGAAAAATCTCATATTGAAAGAATCGTTTTCAATTTTACAAACTCTACATTTTGAGAATATTTTGCATGGTACCAAAGAGTTCGAAAAATTGGTAAAATCGAACGACAACTGCATAAGAATGTTTTATGCGAAATAAATTCCCAGGACAAATAATGTAAAGGGGAACGGACCATACTAGAGCTTTTAGAAAATAGTTCTTAATTGAAGCTTCGAAGGAGTATCCAGTTTACGGGTTATCCGTGCGGTCAGAAAATTACCTGTTTTTTCAGTTTTGTGGTTTTTTTAGAAACCTTAAAAATAATTGAAGCCTTCATTCGTGCATTACCTAGACAAAAATGTGGAAAAATGTGTGTGTTGTAATAGACAACATTACCGTAACATTACCATAGATTCTATGGAGTTTTTCTAACACATATCGATACACTTTAGAAACGTTTTCTATACTTCATAGTTTCTGAAAATAGTGAGTCCTCAAGTACAACCTTTACAGTCACTGTAGCCAAACAATTTTCGATTGAATCAGAATGGCTTCTTCATATACCTGAATAGTTTTAAAACTATGAATAAAGATCTGTTTACAGAAAATAATAAAGGAACTTTGCGCACAAGTAAACTGTAAAATTTTTTGTTTCACGTTATGAAAGCACAAATGAGCATTAAAAGGCAGACATACATTTCGGGATTGCTTGGAATTCCTTTTTCAATTTTTGCATCTAGAAGCTCCATTATTGGATGGAAAAAGGGATTCCAAGCAATCCCAAACGCATGTCTATATTTTAATGCTCATTTGTGCTTTCATAACATGAAATTTTTCTTCACATCCCTCTATAGAGTCTGGAGAGCATGTCAGTTGAAAGTGTACAGTTCTAACAACAACCAAAGCGATCTGCCAAGAAGAATTCATTCATGTTCAAGGGAGGAACTGCTGCAATAAGGAATGTGCCGTTTTTGTTCTCGTTATACTTCATTTAGCATACTTGATTTCTCCGGAACATGCTATATGCCAGTTTATAGATTATTTGCTTTCAAAAAACACAAAAGCAAACATTCTGAATCGCGTACTAAATAAACGCTCCTGCGAAACAAACTTCCCTGAAACTCGAATGTATTCGTCCTTTTCTGCCATGCGCAGAAGCGTCAAAATGTCAAAATTCCTTGGTTGAACTGTGCAATATTTATTTGTCGACATATCTAATCTTAGACTCTGTGGACATTTTCCATAAAATTCAAAAGCAATTACTAAATACATTTACCACCAACTCCATATCTTTTAGTGTGAAACCTTGGGATTATCACGTGTTGCCGCAATGCACGGGAGGAAATAGTTAGCTATTCCCGTCCCAGGGAAACGGAGTCAATCTTCGGTCACCTGCTTGAAAGGCAGCGGTCCTAGCTATTAGATCAGGTAGGACTTTCTTACTGCTAGAGACTGGACACGTGTTGTTTGTTCGTTGCTAGAGACTGGACACGTGTTGTTTGTTCGTCATGAAATTTACAGAATATGACAACTAAAAGAATGTAGCTTTTGGATCACCAGGAAGCAGATCTAGTATCTGAAGACAATTCCTGTCGACATTCTATGGAGACTGCAGCTACTCTAACTCACAAATAATTCTACAGGCTATAAAATAATCGACTTTGAATTTTAATACCCCCTGAATACTTTTTTATTCGTTGTAGATTTTACGAGAATTCTCTCGATATATTTTTTTTTTCATCCGTTCGGTCACTTGTCGATTATTTGTTCATCATAAATTTTACACATCCACTGGATACTTCATTACAATCCTCTGGATAATGTGTCGCCCTTTTCTATAAATAATTGCTCCTAAGTTACCGATATCGTAGGCTAAGCAATCCAGAAAAACAAAAATTGTTACTTTCCTCAAAAGAAAGCACCTTGAGGTATCATTATTAGTAGGGATGTAACGAATAGTGATTTGGCCGAATAGCCGAATACCGAATATTCGGTGGCCGAATATTAGAATTTCTAGAAAATCGTTGTAATAGAAAGTATATGTCAAACTTAAAATTATTCACAAAGTCAAACACCAATTACACACAATCTATGATGTACGATTTAATTCTGTTTGTTAAGAATTTAGAACTATTTAAAATTAATCTATTTTCACAATTGTTTTGAATGTAATAAAGCTAAGAATTTCACCCACATGTAAAGTAGAAGTGACAGGTTTTACTGCAGTAAGCATTAGCATTATTTTACTAATTATTTAATTGCAATGAAAGAAATACTAGTGCTTAGTGAACTTTTACCTTGCTCAAAACTGATTTATGAAGACACTTTAAGAGTTATAGAAGTTAATATTTTTATTTTATGGGGTTTTTTACACACCTATTTTAAAAAAATCTATTAAAACTTAATGCACTTAACTGGAATATGTTTTTATTTTCAAAAACCCCAATAACTTACGCTATCTAAATATTCATGATATATTTTGGGCTTTTCAAATTTCTATCTAACCCAATATTCACAATAAATTGGTCTACCCAAACAATGTGGCTTCCACTTTGTTAATAATAACAAAATGAATTTATCATATTCTCCATGATAATAAAATATTAAAAGCTTTTGGGAGCAAATGCTAAATATAAAATACAATATTACAACTTTAAAATGTGTTTTTGCTCAATCAAGCCTAAAACAAGATTAAAAAAAGTAGTTTATTCTAACTTATTTTCATTTATTAAAACTATAGTAGACTAATGTATTCTTTTGCAATAATTATAATGCAATTTTAAATGTTTAAAATCTACTAATTTTTTAATTTTTTTTTACTATTTTACTGCAGCAGAACTATTCGGCCGAATTTGACCTTACCCAGTATTCGGCCAGGCCGAATATTCGGCTGGGTGATGAAATGACTATTCGGCCAGGCCGAATATTCGGTCAAAGGGCCGAATAGTCCGAATACCGAATAGTGGCAGAATATTCGTTACATCCCTAATTATTAGTTATGGTAACAAGACCAGGACCAGGGATTGTTTTTCCTTATTTCACCTTTCAGTGTCCCCAAGAAACTTGACTAGTGAACTTCATCTGTTCAAAATTTGTCATTTCAACGAGACACAAAGTCAAAAGAACATAATTTCAATCCACTGAAACTTTCATTGCAACTTTGTTATCTATTTTAAGTGGTTTTTTACGTTTAACTCTATTTTAAATGTTTTATCGTGCAACATTCTGAACCACTAAAAAATCAATTGATTTCAAGCTACTGTACAGAATTTAAGTATGAACTGTTCAACCTGTATTTGTTTTCAACAATTGTTGCTCCAAGAGCAAATATGGCATTTGGTATAATACACATTGTTCGAGGAACGTAACACTTTTAGAGAAAAACGAATTGGAGCTCTGAGCAAAAAAAAAAAAATTTTTTTCTTCACTGCAGTGTTTTAAGTTTACATGTGCTTCAGCAAAAATGTGAATTAGAAACAAAAATTTTATGTTTTCCCAACATATGCTGTTTTCACATCTGCAAGAAAATTGGATCATAATTGATGTCGAATGAGAAATAAGAACGGAGAAAGCGACTGTGGAGAAAGGAAGGAAATGTTTTTTTTACATTGAACAGAAAAAAAAATCAAATAATGCTTTTTCTTTCGGAAGAGAATGATGCTGGCTGGCTCTCCCCAACAGTAGAAAGAGACCGCAAGAGAGTGATTCTATTTGGCGAGCTTTGGCTTCTCTTTTCTCGAAGATGTACTCCCGATGCTGGCAAACCCAGTCTCTGGATGGTTGGAGAGAGAGAATAACTGAGGGGAAAGAGAGAAGGCGAGAGAGCGTGCATTCAAAGATGGCGGCCAACGGGTCTGTGGAGGAGAATGGCTGTGCCGGAGAACTGGATAAAACATCGGTACAGAACGCATTAAATAATATCAGTGCGGTGCTCCAAAATGCAATGTTCGATCATGCCTTCGCCTTCGATCAAAACGAATCCGGGTGCGCCGACGATCCCGAGAAGCGAGAGGAAATGCTAGCGTCCTGTTTGGTGAGTGGTCCGTGGATTAATAAGAACAAAGTGAATGTGGGGAATCTTCTTCAGAGTTCAAATGCCCCGCTGACCTTGTGTTCCAAAACTGACCCTGAGGTGAGGAGGACTCTGAGGATAGACAGATCTGGAAGTACGGAGAGGTAAGCACTTTTACTTTTCGAAATCGATCACTTTTTGTCTTGTGTTGAAGAACGCCGCGCGGAATTGTTGACCTTTGTTCAGAAAGCGCGCCGAGCGGCCGGCTGTTTGGTTGGGCTTTCCCTTTTAAATCCACTGATCAGCGTCCGGTCCTCCTCCACCCCGATGATGTTCTTTTCACATGCTTCAGGATCTCCTCCCAACCTCATGTCCGAATTCTTTTTTAAACACAACACATGTTGAAATTTCTTTTTGGTGAAACATCCATGTTTACATCAGTGACTTGCAGAAAATAGTTATTGCTTCAACATCAGTATTAATATTGCTTAAAACTGATGCTTAAAAAATTCTTCAGTTCATCCCCATCCTCTTCTCTTGAAAAGTCAAACTTTTTAATTGCATCTTTTAACGGTCTTTATAGGAGTCGTGCGTTGTTATCCCTTCTTTTTCACCCAAACCGAGACTTTTTTTAGAAGTTATGTTTTAATTTTCGGAATTGAATATTGTCATCACCCTTTTTAAAAATTTAACACTGCTATTGCCTCTTTTGAAGAACTAAATTGTCGTTACGCGCTGTTTCAGGCATGGGAGGAGCTAGAATGTTTGCTTGTGAGAAGGAACACGCAGGAGGGGAAGGAGTCCCTTTCCAATTTTCCCTATCTCATTGAATATCTTATATAAATATGTGTTTATGTACGTTTTAGTGTTGTAAGTAAATAAGCTAATAAACGTAAAATTTAAGTGAATACGCTTAAGTAATGCATTTTAATACCCTACATTCTTCCAGCACCCTTGACTCAGGATTCACTCATTAGAACAACATTGAAAGTGCTAGATTAATCTCCCAACCACGTCCCCCTCAAGAAGAAATTCCTTCGCGAAACTGCCTAAATATTTCATCCATACCTTTCTTAGCCATGCAAATTAAAATTAACAAAGAAATTTTTAACGAACCTTTTTTACACGCATTTCTTTTAACACAAATTCAAAATTAGTATTTAATTTTCTTTTTTCGTTGCATTGGTGTCTTGAAGATCATTTCTATTTTCTTTATGAATTCTTTATAACGCACCTTGTGAAATTTCGCTCCCCCCGATCCCCCTGCATATAATTAGCTCTCTATTAAACTCTAGTTTCTTTTACAATTATTTTTATTCTTCGTGTTTATCTATCTATTTATTTATTAATCTATAAAGTAGCCATTTATTTATTTAGTCCGTATAGTATGTATTTTTCAATCAATATGATTTCGCACACATCCGCTTTATCTGACTGTTTTTTAGTATTTATTCATTTCATCATGTGTTTATGTAACTGTGAACTATTTCTGGTTTATTTACTCTAAGAATTTTTATGTATTTATCAGTCCGCCCATGAAAGCGAACTATCTTCTTGTTTTCTCCACAGAACTAATCACATTCACTGTAAATTAATCTTGGTAATCTTTTTCGTTTTCCTTCGCGGTAGCTTTCTTCTATGTAATGCTGTCATCAGATGAAACCAGGTAAAGTAAACCGGTTTCGCATTCCAACACAACGATTCAAGTCGAAATCGCAACGCCAATTAATTTTCACTTTCAAGCGCTCCGAAAGAAAAAGGGAGCTTTTAATTTTCGTTTTCTTATGTAATACATATAATTAAATATGTAATTATGTATATAAAATCATCCAAAAAAGTTGTGGGCACTATTTTCTCGTATTTGATCAGCTCAACAGAACCAGAATATAAAAATCATATAAATGTGTGTGGAGGCCGGACGAGGGGCAAAAAGTAAGTACATAAACAAATAAATAATGTAATGAAATAAGTAAATATACAAGGAAAAAAAAGAGCTGAAAAATAAATTAAAAAAAATATTAAGTTGAAAAATAAATATAAGTAAAATGAGCATGGGCTAAGCTCAGCAAGGAATTAGGTACTACGTTCAGTATCACATCAGTACATACGTTCACAAATGTGAAAGACCGAGCAAGAGAGCTTTATCTCGCATGTTTTGTTAACGGGAAACAAAATATTAGAATAAGCTTAGAAACAAACATTTATAAATAAGCTTTTTAACACACCATTGGCGATCAAAATCAGTTTTCCAAAAGTCTCAATTTAAACCCTACAATTTAGTACAAAGTGCGAGTTTTTTGATCCCCCCTAGGCAATTATTTAAAATTCGGTGGGAAAATTTTAACATTCTTTTGGTGATAGGGTATTAACAGCAGAAATGTTTTTCTTTCTTTATTATTGTTATTTTGAATGATAAAAGCGTTTGGTTGGGTTTTAGGGAATCAATATTTATTAGAGCAATGTGTAACAGTTTTTATTACATCCACTCTCATGCATTTTGCGTAAACATTGCTCAAAAATGTTGAGTTATCAAGAATTTTCCAAGCTCGATAAAACAATTCATCCTTTGATAAACATTTCATCAATTTTTGTTTTATTCACCACAACCCACAGTACCTTTACGATTGTTCCCAAGCCATTCGACAATATTGACGCATATTACCAAAACAAAAGTCGTACAGGAACAATGGGTTCTTTATGTGACCCTCCTCCCTCCAAATTTACCTTGAGTACACACGACTGAAACGAAACCGCTCTGCAATTGTACTTTGGATTTTGTGGGAATATTTTTTTCCGTAGTTGATTGCGCTATTACTTGTGCTCGTGTGATTTAGGATGAAGACTTTTTCTTTTGTCTTACATTGATAACTTCTTCCTTGTGTGTTGCGTGTCTTTTATCCAACTATTTTCGGATTCAAAATATCGAGTAAGGTTTTTCTTTTCCTTTTATACATAGGAGTCTACTTTAGAACCATATTGGTTCGTTGGAATGTTAATAATGCCGTATACGGTATCTTGCGAACACATTCAATACGTCAACTTTATAAGCGAAATTAGGCACTGTAACTTTCACTTCAAAATCAGTTTTAATTGCTGTTACACTTGCAAGATTTGTTTAGTATCGAAATGCTGAAAATAATCGTGAAATTTGTGAAACTCGGTTATTGCGAACCCGGAATGTACTAGAACCCCTGCTTAGCGAGGGAGTTTATAAATAAATTGCTGAATTAATCTTAAAATCACCGTTATTAGAAGCAAGACTTGAAGTTACCGAGCATTTTTTTCCTTGATAACGTCTACAACATTTTCTCCTTGGAAAGAAGGTTGAAGACGTTATCAAAATTGAAGACATGAAAATTGTAATGCAAAGTTGCATTGCAATTTTGATAAGGGGGAAAATTTGGAAATTTTACGGAAATCGCTAAAAAAAATGTTGAAAACTTGCAGAAAGTGTGGCTTATCTTCAGATACAGTTTCACCGCTGACAATTGCAGAGAAGCAGAATACAAAAAATTTTCCGAACTACTAACCAGTCCTCCCCCCCTCATGTATAGTAGGAAATGAAAACTGAAAAGTAAATTTTTTTAAGTATCATTTTAAAATCCATTTTTAAGCAGTAAGTTTCGAATCAACAGTAAACTCTGTTATTACAGGCACTTGGATTTAATGAGCAAATTGTCTCATTCCGTACTCTTAGTTGGATGATTCATCCATTAAAATAGTTCCGTTGAGAATATGTATAACTTAAAGCCTTTTTGGAATGTGGAATAAAATATTCGCACGTCATAAAATATGCACAGTACAATCGTGAATTAAATTTTCATTAAAAAAAACCCATTCCATTATTCAAAGAAAAAAGAAAATAATTAATGAAAAATTATGCATGAAAGCTATGAATTTTCGTTTGAAAAAAAATCCAGTTTATGTGAAGTATTATTGTATGAGAAACAGTGATAATTATATTCTAAAAACAAGAAAAAGAGAACAATAGTAAAAAAATGGGGAAATTCATTAATTGAAAATAATGGATGGCAAGTCAAGCGAAAAATTATTATTTGAAAAGAAGCGAAGATTATGTTTTAAAGGCATAAAAAATGCTTCATTTGAAAACCAACGAAACTTTAATTTCAAGTGCTTATTCTACGGTGCAGCTTTCAAAATTTGACATGTTACAGTAGAATATCATAAATGATGCGGTTTCAAGACATAAATCATTTGGCATTTCACATAATAGTTTGGTGACACAATAGTTCGGATTTAAAATCCAATCGTGGGTTTTGATTAAAAGAGCAGAGTCAAAATCAGTCATATTGTGCCACTACCAATTTTTTGAGTTTCAACATTAACAAAAAATTTAAAACTTTATAAAATTTAGAGGTGAACTTTCCTCATAATATGAACGAGGAATTTAAAATTTCGAAAACTTAGAGAACATTCCGAAAAATACAAATATTTTTTTGAAGAAATAAAATGTTCAACAGCTAAGGAATTTTTTGTAACATCTACGCCAGGAGTTTCCAACCTTTTTCACTTCTCGATCCCATTTTTAAAAAAAAATAAGATACCCGCGACCCCCTATAATGTACACATACACACTTTCACACGAAGTGTTTTGACACTAAAACAATACGTTAGGCTCCAAGCTGTTTCCGAGTCCAACGGCACTGTAAATGTGTTTATTTCGCAATGTCTAAGGACTGTAAAATAAAAGCGGATTTACAGTGGAGTTGGAGGGAAAGACTGCATTTTCATTTTAACACTTTTTTAAGGCCGCTCTAACCGAAAATATAACATTTGAAATGGAACTAGATTTTGTACACACATGGACTCTAATGAATGGGAAGCACTGCTGATTTGTTTTTGGCTGTAATCCCGTCAAGAGGAATGGCTCAATCGAACGTTTTTTTCGTTACACTTAACTGCTCTCAAGAAATAATGATGATATTAAAACAAAAATTGGTTGTCGCCATATAATGAATAATTTGAGCACTTTTTATTTGAATATTTGTGTAAATTAACTGAATTTATTGCACTTCATTACGTCATTTGCGTATCTTTCCTATTTCTATTTGAAAATTTATCTGTATTATGTAAATATTTTTCCTACGTTTCTTTTTTTTGAAGAATTTTATTCCGTTCGGATGTGACGAAAATTGTCACGTAACTAGACCATTTCTTTGTAATTTATGCTCTTAAGTTTAGCACAAAATAATTCAAGATGATATCTGTATAAGAAAGTCATTGATTCCATGTGGTAAAGTGTTTTGGTTTAGAATTAGAAATCATATGGCGACCCCCTGAGGAGAAGGCACTCCTCAGTGACCCCAGATGGGGTCGCGACCCTCAGGTTGGGAACCCCTGAACTACGCAAACAAGAAGCACTTTGAGGCAAATAAATAAGGTTGAATAGCAAATCTTAGCTAAACCAAAGACATAACGATAGAGTTGAGGTTGGCTTGTGATAGATTCTCCCGTCCTCCTTTTAGGCATGATCAGAGTTTTAGAATTGGGGGTATCACTGTACCAGGGGGTGTAGGGATTTAGATCCTCCTGAAAAGATGGGGTTTCCAGGTGCTTCCTCACGGGAAATTTTACGGTATAAAGCGTGAAAGGAGTATTTTTAAGCCACCTGTTGCATGAAAGTAATATATTTAAACACCAAAATGTTTTGCGTTTCGCATTAACCTCAAAATGTATTTCTTTACTAGTTTAGGAATAAATGATTCAAGTGAAAACGCCATTAAAGACACGTGAAACTTGCAATGCAACATTTTAAAGCAGTTGAACAAGTTTTATTAATATTATTTTATCAAACACAATGAATGTAATATTTTCGTTGTTACTAAACTCGTAGCTAATAGGTATACCACGGTGTTATAGTTGCTGAAAAAAAGAGATTTAAAGAAATGAAATTACATAGTAAAAATATCTGAAAAGGTGTCGTGAAAGAATAATATAATCATAATTGGGAGAAAATCTTTGGTATTATTAAGAAGTACAGCAAGCAGGTGACATTGCACAACGTGTCTTGATTAATTCGTAAACGGAGGAGTAACTTCAAGAAGCAATGAATTTCCACCTGTAACAATAAATTCCTTCAAACTGAAATAAATGGGATTAAAATGACATTCAATCAACCTTTTCAATTTTGTTCTAAATAGAAGAGGCCAATTTAACCGGATGCCGGATATTTGGTATGATTGCTTAACTGTCCATTCCGCTGCTGTACGTTTTTTTTTTTTTTTTTTTGTGTTTAAATACCGTTCTATTTTCGATTTGATTTGATTTTTAAATTTTCCCTTCATGTATTTTATGCTCATTTTTATTTTCAGTTTCATCATTATAATTTGATAATTTAACTTCATTAACTATGAGCGTTAAGATTTAAGTTTGGTAATTTTTCAGAATTTTTATTAAAATAGTAATACCTCTATTTTATGTGTGTGATTTTATTGCTTAAGTTATTATATAATGTGAGTTATCGTATTTTACGCTCAATGAGATTGCCTTTTTTGTTCGAGAAACTATCAAAAATTGAGTTACATTTTATACTAAAAACTGATACTGCATCTTGCAAACTAGAGGAAAAAAAAAATATTAGTTTGACTTTCAATCTGACAACAAATATTAAAAACGTTGTTTTACAAAAAAAAAAAAAAAGAGAAAAGAAAAGAAAAAAAAGGAAAAGAAAAAGTACTCATAAAAACTGGGGGGCATTTTATTGTCCTTAGAATACGTTATTTCTGCTGAATGCCGCTAAAAAAAATCAGATGACGATTTTCTGGGATGATAAGTGGGTGTTCAGTCTTGCAAACCAGCGGACAAAATTTATTAGTTTCACTTTCAATCTGTCAACAGAAATTAAAAACGTTGTTTTGGAAACAAAAAAAATAAAAGCGAAAAAGCACCCATAAAAACTGGGGGGCATTTTATTGTCCTTTAGAACATGGTATTTCTGCTGAATGCAATCAGTACAAAAAATTATAAAAAGAATGAAACACATTTTTAAAAAGAACAATTTTGAACTGCATGTCTCAGTCACAGTAAAATCCATCAAAAATAAATACCAACTATATCACCTGCTATTTGCAACATTAATAACATTTCATTTATTTCTCACTACGCCAGAAAGGAATCCGACGATTACATGTTATTAATCTCTCTGTGAAGAAGCGCTTAAAATCCAATCAAGCTCTTTTCTTCTAAAACCCTGGGTTTGGCCGAGATTTTTAACTTCTCTCCACATGCGTAAATTAGCATAATAGTTTATCGCCTGATCGTATGTACACACATCGCTTTATATCTTCACTTTTCCTGCTGTTATCACATATCACTCATCACGTGAATACATAAGCACTACTTACTTAATAGCCTCTTTTTATTGTTATTATTACAGGATAACGCTTTGTGTGATGAAATGAACAACCGAACCTTTGAAACTCTCAGTCCATCACTCACTCTTGAGTTCCTTATTGCTCGTCATTTATGCTAATTTTTTTTTTTATTCCAAGTTAACTCGTTTCCCTCGGGATGGTTTTGGCTCTTCTCCAACCTAGCGTAACTCTTCGATATCTGTTGTCTGCACTTTTTTTAAATCCGTTTTTTTGCGTTTAGATTCTCCTTTTTTTTCCTTGCATATCTCACAGGCTGTTACTTTCTTCCGCCCGTTGTACCAATTGTATTTATCTTATTTTCTCTTTATTGGGGTAATAGAGACAAAGAGAGAATATTTATTTCAAATTACTTTGTGTCAGTTTGTCAGTGCTCATGGATTTTTTCACAAGATGATCTGGAGTACTGTTAATCAATTGTACTCTAAAGCAGTGATTCTAAACCCTTTTTTTTTTTTTTTTTGTCACGGCACCCTATTAACGAAAAATCAATTGCCTTGAACAAGGTGCAAATGTTTAATATAGAAATATAGCACATATAGCTGTAAAACCCCCGTCCGGGGAAACAAAAAACTCTCAAAAATGTAATATATAGTATTTAAAATATTATAAACTATCTGGAAACTTTAAAAAAATATTAAAAAATAAATTTTATTTAATCAGAAATAAAATAAAAGTATTTTTTTATCCACGAATCAAGAGTAACGGATTGTGAAGATGAAGCATAATTCAATGACGTGCCTGAGTGTTACGTTACTTTTTTGTTTGAAAGTTGTTTACTTACCTATGATAAATACACTGTGTAAAATAGTTTATGATAATAATTTTGAATCTAACATATGATAATATAATATGTACTACAAAAACAACAGTACGTTTAATAAGGGATTAATTAATAGCTTAACAAACTTTTTTCGTATTAAAAAAACATTATATTTTTTACTATAAACATTTCTAAAATTTGGCGGCACACAAAAGTGCAAGCACCCAAATTTTTTGTTTTATTATTTTAGACTTGTTCGCATTGTTAATTGATTGAAAGAAAGTCTTTAGTATTAACCCCTTAACTGGTCAATTTTTACGAGGAATTTTCATTAAAAATAAATAAATAAATAAATAAAAAGCTTTTATATTTTTATACGTGTAATTAAACTCCAAACTTGGTGTAAGAGGAAAATGAGTTTTCTTTTTTATTTATAAGTTTAGAACCCAACTGCCTCTAAATGTTTGTTTTTTGCAAACACAAATGTCATATATACAATGAATGCAGAGTCGAGCAATTATAAAAACAACCCTACAGTACATTATAAATTCATACTTTTCAGGGGTTTTTGAGGGTAATTGTTCGTGAGATCTATAATAGTCTTCATTGTATACTTTATAATTTCAAAAAGCAATTATTTTCTATTTATACCAAGTTTGGAACTTAATTGTATGCGACAAAAACATGATTTTTTTTAAAACTAAACATTTCTGGTAAAAAGATTATGTTTAGGTGAAAAGACTAGTACTTGGATAAGGAACATATGACCTTAATGTCGCATGTGACGGTCTTCAGTTTTTTATGTGGCCTTATTATTTACCAACAGACCAGCACTAATAAATAATATAACTTTTTCATTATTCTATGTCATAGAGAGGATCTAAATGTGTTTAATTTATCATTTTATTTGTGGTACTTTAGGGATATTATAGGGTTTGTGTGATACAAAGTAATATTTGCAGTAGTTTTTTAATATGTATGTTGCAAAATAGTTAATAAATACAGAACAATGATCCTAAGGATTCCGCTCGTACGTTCCTTTGTCCAAATACCAAGTTGGACTAGTCAAAGATATTCTTGTCTGATTACTGGTAAAGGTCAAGACTCAGAAATTTTGGAAGTGGCCAGTGGCCACTAAACTTGATTAACTTGGTGGCCACCTATGCGTCATAAAGCAAAAGTGCAAAGCGGGCGGGGAGGGGGGGGGGATGGTGCATCAGTGCACTACAATTCCTTATGTCTCTTATTTTTAGTGAAAAAAAAAAAAAAAAAAAACAGAATATTTTGTTAAAACTATCAAGTTTTTAAAAAAATGAATATGACTTTCAAATTGAAAAAAGAAAAAACTTGCTTCCTTGGCAATGGTAAATTAAGGGAATATGAATTTTTGCAATATAGTTTTTCATGTTTAATGATGTTATAGAGCACAAAAGATGTAAATGCAAAATTTTAATTGTTTCATCACAGAAGCAACAGACAACAAATATCTCCCTCACAGAAACGAACCTTTTACAAAAACCGCGATCACAAATACGAACCATTTTCGAACACAAGTATAAAAAAATGTATATTTCCAGTTTTAGTTTTGTTCAGTACATTTTATTTTCATTCTTTTCAAAACTTTTTTTTAAAGCTTGCACACCATTTTCAAAATGGCGCGACACTTAAGCGATTTTATAAGTTTAAGCGAAAATGGCCCTTCTGAAATGTAAGTGTGAAATGAAAGCTATGAAAAAAATATCAAGAAAAAGATTGTTTCCTACTATATTTAAAAGATTTAATGGGGGGAAATAAGGGATTCAAAAAGAAAAAAACAATAGCGTAATCGGAAAAAATTTTCGCCATTTTTTTTTCTTGTTAAAGGGAAAATGAAGACTATCTGCCGAAATTCGGTTACTTGAATGCCGAATTGATACGTTTTTATTGTGCTTGTATGCATGAAAGAAGCAAGAGTTGTAAATTCTATAGATGGTATTTGAAAAGGATGGATTTACTTTAGAAAATAAAAAAAAGGAAAGGTGGCGATTGCACCTAAATTTTTGAATCGCCACTTTTTCAAACAAGGTCGCCACGTGGCGAGTGGCGACCGCGAATCTTGACCTTTAATTACTGGACTAGTATATCTTAGATGAGATTCTCAAACGAGTTCTATTCTAAGAGTTCTCAAAATTTTAGACCTTACATCGAATCGGCTTTCCCGTAACTGTACTGTATAATTTAGACTCATGCCTCTTTGTCCAATTTGGACAGTCAAAGATGTTCTAGTCCGGTTGGTATCATTTCTTAAACTCTCAACAGAGTTCTTTTCTACGAGTTCTGAAAATGTTAGACAGTTATCGACTTATCCGTACCTTATGTCTCTCTTTTCAGCTACTAAGGTGGATTAGTCTTGTCCAGTGGCTCCTAAACTGTGGTATGCGTACCACTAGTGGTACGCGAAGCCTCTCCAGGTGGTACGCGTCCGTACCTTATGTCTCTCTGTTCAACTAAAAAGATTTGTTAGTCTAGTCCAACGGTTCCTAAACTGTGGTACATGTACCACTAGTGTTACACGAAGCATCTCCAGGTGGTACGCGTCCGTACCTTATGTCTCTGTGTTCAACTAAAAAGTTGGATTAGTCTAGTCCAGCGGTTCCTAAACTGTGGTACGCGTACCACTAGTGTTACGCGAAGCTTCTCCAGGTGGTACGCGTGCAGGCGAAAAAAATCAATGTATAATCTATTACTGTTCTATTCTATAAATAAAATTATATTAGCAATGGTACGCAAAATGGTTTGTAAGAAAAATGGTGGTACGCAAAAAAAAAAAAAAAAAAAAAAGATTGGGAACCGCTGGTCTAGTCCAATCTCAAAATCCTATTCTAGACCTTTTATCGACTTAGCCATACCCATACCTTTACTGTGCAATTTATCATTCTTTAAAATATCTATTAAGCCGTGACGTTATATTTGCAACTCCATGTGTAATCAGACGTATCACCCACATTTCATAACCAAGCTAGAGAATTAACACCATATTCGATGTAAAGTAATGCATGTTGCATGACATGCACATTAGAGTGCAACATTCCTGTATATTTTTAGTGTACTGCTGAACCTAGCTTTATTATTCAACTGCCTAGCCTCTCTGCTGGGAAGGTCCTTGAGACCACGAAACCGGATCTCAGCAAAACATGTTCGCCCGGAAGGCAATAGGCTTTCGTTATCTCTGTTTTTAGTTTATCCGGTATACGGTTTGATTTATAAATAGTAAGACGAAAATTACGAAACGTCACTTAACAGTGTAACTCCGGTATACCGAACACGTTTATTTCTAAAGCTGCCATGTCTTGAGCAATACACAAGCGCTTGTGGTTTGTGTTGTATCGAAGCAATATCGGACTTGCTGTTATCGATATAAAATAATGTTGGGGGGGGGGGGGGGCGCAAATAAAATGAAACATCAATAATGTCTTAACATTATTTGATCTAGAATAAATAAAATTTACTTTCGTGCTTACTGTTAAATGTAGATTACGATATTGCATACACTGAAAGTACTTTGAAAAAGTGTGATTTAAAATTAAAAATCCAAATTTAAATCAAAATCCGAATGTTTTGGTTAAAAAAAGAAAAAAAATCAATAATTCTGCTTCTTTGCTTAAAACGTATTGCTCTTGATTTCCCGAAAATCCTTCTTGTTTTTGAATTTGTTTTCTGCATTTTTGAATTGACATGATTGCTAGTGTTTAACGCAGAAATAAGATACATCTCGAGATAAAAAAATGAGTTAAGTAATTTCTTGATGCCTCGAAAAATCAATTACCTTGAACAAGGTGCAAATGTTTAATATAGAAATATAGCACATATAGATGTAAAACTCATGTCCGGGGGAACAAAAAACTCTCAAAAATGTAATATATAGTATTTAAAATATAATTATCTTCCGGTCTTGATCTGAAGTGATCACTAATAAAATATAATTATCTTCCCGTCTTTTTTTGAGGTGATCACTAATACCCATCAGGGATTTTTCCTTGAGAAAGACCTAACAAAACTGGAAAATTTGACATTTTAACCTCATATAAGTCGTTTAGAAAAGTATAGCATTTCTTTTAATCTCTATCTGGAAACTTAAAAAGATATTAAAAAATAAATTTAATTTAATCAGATATAAAATAAAAAGATTTTAATCCACGAATCAAGAGTAACTGATTGTGAAGATGAAGCATATTTCGATGACGTGCCTGAATGTTACGTTAGTTTTTTTTTTACTAATATGTAACGCAGTACAGTGGTTAAGAATCACTGATGGTAACGGAAGACGAACGTGGCATACTTTTCACGTTATCCAATAAGGAAAAATCTTTTCTTCGTTTTTATTCAAATAAAATTAGTAATAATTTTTGCATTTTTAAATATTTTAAGAGCTGACTGAAATCGCGCACCCTTGTGTCAAATGTGCACGTTATATGCCGGAGTAAACGCAAATTTACCTGAATACAGTAGATGTAATCTATCTGTAGATACTTTTTCTTGTTTTGGCAACAACGAACGTTTTGCGAAATTCGAAGGTTTTTTTTTTTTTCATCTTCACGTTTTTAGCTGTTTAAGTTTTAAAATACGCCACTTTTGGAGCGAATGTGATGAACGTTTTCATCTGTCTATGATCTAATGTAGCATAACGTATATTAGTCACGTTTTTCTGATATGAAGACGTTTTTTTTCCACCTCTCCTTGAGAAGCGAAGGTTTGTTTTCACTTTGTTGATATATTCATAGCTTTGACCTTAAGATTCTTTAGATATCTCTCTTGTTAGCTTTTTCCGTGTTGTATATATATATTAACATTTTTCCCTTTTTGGGTTAATAGTTAAAATAGATTTGTGTTTCTTGGATTTTAGGGTCTTTTTTTTTTATGAAGTTTTGTATCAATATTGCAAATAAGGTTCTAGAAATAATTCTTATGATAAAAAGAAATCAATCCATTTTTGAAACTTAGTTGACGATCCGAAATATTATTAATGTTTTTACAAACAACGAAATAAACGAAAAAACGACTTCAAATATGCAAGGAGAATAACTTACGATTTTAGGAGTACAAACAGTAATAAATATGTAAAATAAAAACTTTGTTCCCTGTTGCAAAAGCAGGGTTGCTATTTTTGGCAGGACGGTGGCAAAAACTGGGAAAAACCCGAGCAAAAATGAAAAAATAAAAACCCCGCGGCAGAAACACTTATTGTTTTTAGAAAATGTGCAGTAAGATCTGCTATAAGTTTTAAATTGTAGAAATAATTGAATCACTTTTTGAGCGTTATTGAATATCTTTATTGTGTTAATAAATAAATATTGTATAGTAAAACTCCTCTATAGCGGACATCAACGGAACAAAATACTTGTCCGCTTAAGAGGGGTGTCCGTTTGGAGGAGTTGTACTGTAATTAAAACAACTATTTAATGGAATGTCTAAGTTACAAATTCAGAACCGATTACAATTAACTCAAATTTACAATGAAAAAATTAATTACTATGAAAAAAAAGTCCTTCTATTATGTTTCATAAAGCAACTTGACTTATTTTCTTTCTTTTGCAAAAAAGGACAAATAGTCACTTTCATCACTTTCAGTCGTTTCATTTTACTGTGTCTTTTCTATTCAAATCCTGAAATTCACGGATGGCATTGTCAAGTACCTACATTATGAGCCATGACACTAGTATAAAAGTAAAATCTCCCCTCCCTACCCAAAGTATTGCTCCCCACTTTAAAATTAAACAGTAGGAACTGGAAACGTCATCATAGAAAAAATGAGCAGTGCATTTAATTTTTTATTTATTTAATTACTATAAGTTTTGTATATAGATTAATTTTGTTTTGAAATAGAGTATTTTGTCATGAACTATATATTTCTTACGCTATAATACCTATATTGTACTTATTTGACTCAGTGCTCAAATTAAATATGAATAACATTAATTTGAAACTTAAATTTCTTTTTTCTGACGTTATAGTTTAGCTTGCAGAAAAAAAAAAAAAAAAAAGAAATGGACTCAGTGAATGCTATTTTTGCCACTTGTGTGGAGAAACCTAGTTTTGTCGGTACGGTTTTAATCAGGGTTTTTCCTTGGTTTTTTCGGCCTATCGCAAAATATTGCCAACCCTGTATGAAAGCCTTTCTGATTATATTTTATAAATAAACTATGTTTCTTAAGTTCAACTAATCTGTTAGAGCAAAAAAAGTCTACGTCTGACGAGTTAACAGGACTGAACAAATATTTAATCAAAATTTTGAAACTAGTATCAAATTCTGCAAAATTTTGTTTTGATTTCACCATGACATTTGTGTTTCAGGTACGGGGCCTTTTTTCTAAATTTGACGCTTGTGTCCCAGGGCTTTCATGAAAGTATATATCTTGATTATTTAAACGATATTTTTTACTCAAGATGTTAAGGACAATAGGAACTAGGACTTGTAGAAATACACATAAACGAGACATTATTATAAAACTATGCTGAAAGAAAATAAAATGTAAGTGAGGTGTCATTAATAATTAGGGACTAGGATAGGCTAGTCCAGGATAGGCATTTCATAAAGCTTCAAAAATGAGTCCCTAATTATTATATGAAGTTATTGCAAAATTGCGCATTGCCCCTGGGAAGACTTTGCCGCTCAGCTTTGCAATTGCTGCCTAGTATGTATAATTTGATGTTATTTTATTATTTCCAGTGTAGTGAACACAATTTTTGAAAAGAAATTTTCAACTGCCAAATGAATTTCATTATTGTTCAGAACTGTTTTTAAATCTTGTCCTTTGAAAATAGCTTTCATTTTTTCTGTATTCAGCAACAGCTCCAAATAAAACTGTTCGAAATTCAGAATATCGAATTTAATACTGAATAGAATTTAAAGCCAGTTTAGGATATACAGTAAAATCTCGTTGAAGTGAACACCGATTCAACGAAATTTCCGTTATAAAGGAACAAATTTTTAGTCCCGTTTTAAACTCCAATAGGATAATGCATCCTGTTACAATCAGAGTTGCGGAGTCGTTTGGGAAAAGGACCGACTCCTTTGCAAATATATTTTTGGGATGTAACGAATATTCGGCACATTTTTTAGCGACTCCTCCAACTCAAATCAGTTCGGCTCCGACTCTTGTGCTCCAAAATCGCTCCGACTCCACAGCGGGAAAATACTTCGTTGCAACGAACATTTCGTTGCAACGAAGTATTTTCCCGCTCTGTTGGAATTCGCTGTAACGGAATTTCACTGTTTACCAAATAGCAGTCAGTTCTGCGGATCATCTGATGCGTGAGAGAATTTTTTATTTATTTGAAAAATTGATTGAGCTTATCCGAAGATCTGTAGTAACGAGGTTCGATATCATAAACTTCTATTTTATTAACTAAAAATATTAACACCTTTTTGGGATTTCGAGCTCTTTAACTGTCAAATTATCATCAGATGGATGTTAGACTACCTCAACAACTGAAAAAGTTTGGCAAATTTGCACAATTTTTGAGTTGCTTGAAATTTTCCTTCTTCAATCCAATTCTTTAAAAGATTTGATATCGATTCTGCCGTGGTCTGCAAAGCTCTATTAAACAATTTTCTTAAAAGGAGATTGCGGGTGCAAGCATTCACCCTTCGGAGACATTTCAATCAACCTTGCTCAGGAGAAATTCGGAACTTTACACTTAAGAACTGACAAACGGAATTGGATTCGAAAACTATTAAGTTTGAGCAGAATTTAATTACTCATCCTGTCATCTTTCTCGTGAGATCTTTTCATGACACCATCAACAAGTTCGAACACGAGGCTAGCGGGAATGGGTTTTGTCATAAGTTTGCGAATGCGATCTGAATTTTAATTCAAATTTGTGAAATTGGTTATGCATGAATTTTTGTTGAATATTTGGTTTATTTAAAGTTCATTGAAGTTTGAGTTTAGCTATGCCTGAATTTCGGTTGAATAATTTCTTTTAAAGCATCGTTTCTCAACGGTTACGATCCCTTTAAAATTCAAAAAAAAAAAGAAATGTAAAAAAAATCCCTGCTGCAATATTTTTTTTTTTTTTGCACAATATTGAATTTTTTCAACATTTCATCATATCTAATTTAAAATCCTTTATGTGGTATAAGGGTATTTCGTGTACGGTCTTACAATTTTGATCTGACCTGCAGGGGATGGTAGATCTAAAATCTTCCGGGGCTTCCCCTCTGAGCTTCTGTAACTGAAGTATTACTATGTTTGGAAATTATTTAATTTTCATCAGAGGGATGAAAATAAATTGCATTATTTAATGAAACTACAAACTACGTCATTATGGAATATGCAAATTTGCTGATATTTAATGTCATGAGCAGTAAAAATGTATTGCAAGTTCAATTGCCGGTCCTAAAAATCCAGAGCCATTAGCAGCGTTCTACTCCCTTATTTAGAAATTCGGAGTACTTTCTGCCCTTTTCCTCCTGGAAGAATTTGAAATGACGGGGTTGGTTATGAATATATATATACACATACATATACAAAAGAATTTGCTCTGGTGGCTTATTAAAACAGAATTCTACTGTATGTTTTATAAACTGGAAAACTTCTTTCTTTTCCTTCAGAACTGAAACATAACAACTGATTTTATTCGGGGGAAAAAATCTTCATTTCCAAATAAATTCCTTAATGCGTTTTTCTCTTTGTTGTTCCATACGCCTGCAGGGAACGCCCACCGTGAGAATGCTATTAATTAGCATTTTGAGCTCAAACACCCTTCCCATTCCTGGAGCTTCACCGCGAATTCTTTAATTGAACACCTGTTAAACATGGCCAAACCAGATTCCATTCACTGTCAGGAGTGTAGAGGGGCAGAGAACTTCGTCATTCATGATATTTTTATTCTACTTTTTTTTGTTCGTCTGTTTTATTTTAGTGGAGTATTATTTGGGCTGGAGTTTTTGATCTTGAATGGCTTCGTCTGCTTCTTCTCTTTTCGACTAATTTAGAACTTTTTTTCCTTCTTAAGGAAAAAAGAAAGAAAAACGCAATGAATCTAACGTAAAGTCACGTGATTTTCCCTTTAACTTATTGATCCTTAATTAAGTGGAGGTGATAATGGGGGCACATTTGAAAGTATTTATACCTTTAATAAAGAACCTCGCGATTTTATTTTCACGCTTGTTATTGGCCAGCCGCAAGTCCCTGTAAATAATTTTTGTTAGTTTTAAATTTTTGACAGTATTTTATCTTTTTCGCTCACAGTTAGATAATAATCAATGTTCATATTGTATTATATTTTATTGTGATATAAATCAAACTTTTTTTTTTTGTTGATCAAATCTAAGCAATAACGCAATACATACTATTCTGAAATAATACTATGCGTGAGCATGAATTTTTTTAAAATATTTTATTTAGTTCTAACATTATCTATATTTTTATTGAATTTTTGAGTTTCTGTTTGTCGTATAAGGCATTTATTTTTTGTTTTCATTGTGCAGACAATTTTTTGATAAATTTTTAACGATTTCAATTTATTGTCCCCCTCTTGCCCTTTGAGCATCAAAGGGAAGCTCAATGAAGCAATCAAAATACCCCCTCACAACAACGCCAATATTTTTTATTCCGAAATATTTTCTCACTATCCTAAAATATTCGCTAATGCAAATTATAGATAAAAAGAAATTATCTTCATTAAGCTTTCTACATTTTCAATATTTTACTCTTTCTAAATTAACTCTCGTCATTGCTTGTAAAAATAAAATGCTCATTCAAAATACGAAGAAACCAATTGAGATGAAAATACACCAGTGTATCCTCTATTTTTCGCGCGAAGTTACATGGTTTATTGCTTCTTCATATATTTTTTTTAGAAGTTGATGTTTCATCAGTTTATGCGTTAATTACTCTCCATATCTTTAATAATGTCATTTAGTAACATTTTGAAATAAAAGCTTAAATATCGTTAGTTGAGGAATGCATATTTTGCAGCTGCAACAGTTGCTTGCAGATTTCCTGTTGCATATTCGTGATTGAATTTTTATTATGAAATAAAAAGTGCTCTTTTGAGTGATATTTGCAATGCTGAGCTTATTTTTATGAGAATATATTTTTGAAATAAACTTTATAGTGCTTCAAATAAAAAATAAAAAAACTGCAGCTGAAAACATTTTCTTTCTTTTTGTTCTTCGTTGTCTGCGAAATTGTAGAAGTAAAAATTAATAAAAAAATTATTGGAGGACTTGCTGCGTCGCCCGGCGTTGCATGGGCTATTTCACATATTGATGGTTTCTCAAGGAAGACAATTTGTAAATATGTAATACACAATAATACATACAAAAAATTGCAGGCACAATCAGTTACAAGACATTAGTAAAACCAATTCGAAAAATATCGTCTGCTCTAAAATTCAATGAGGAATGGTTGGCTTGCCTCGCTCGAGATTTCTTTGGCTTCTTTACAAGCTTAGTACAACACAGAAGTGAGTTTTATTTCAGTTTACAAACATTAGACAGAAGTTGAGTTGTACTCAGCACGGAACTTTAGTAAATTTGGAAAATGAATTAAACATTATATTTTTTCAAGATTAAAAAATCAATATAAATAGCTATAGTTACTTCTGGGGAAATTCTGAACCCAACAGTATATTTCTTTTTTCTGTATATTCTATAGGTCGCGCGTTTACTTATTTCAAACATACGCTAACACAAAAGTGAGTTTTTTTATCCACAAAGATGTACTCTTTTTATGAGGTTAAAAGCAAATTTTGGTGATTTAATTATGTAAAAAATATTTTGTGTGTTTCGTTAACTTTATCATTCCTTGCATTCATTATTTTTGTTCATGATGTTGTAAGTGTTTTTGTCGATTTTCGACCACTCATTGATTACTCAGAAAGATAAGTAGCATGCTCATTATCTCCCAGAATTTTATCATCGTCAGCACAGTCGAAACAAAAACAGGGTTTGTCTTTTGTATTTGTTGCAGCTCTATTTGGCTTTAGTGGAGAGGGTTTAAAGATTATCTGATGAATTTTGAGGATACCTTAAAAGATGTAGCTTGAGGCAGGAATAAAAAGGTGAGTTACGGCACGATCTTGTTACCGCCTAATTGTTAAAGAAAAAAAAAGATGATTATCATATCAGGAATTTCCGAAAGTTCTCAAAATTCTTTTAATGCCCGCGAAAATGGCTGTTTGTATTATGCTGTCCTTTTGTTACGAAATTGTCTATGTAATCCCTGTATAAAGGTGCATTTTCTTAAAAATGGCATAATTTTATACCTTCTCTAACACTTTCTTTTTCATCCCATTTTTCTTTTCTTTGTATTTAAATAAATAAATAAGAATTTGAAAATAAATAAATAAAAAAGTAGGAAAATAAATACATAAATAAACATAATAAAAGCTCATGTCGTTTTAATTTTTGATTATGATTTGCATCTACTAAGGCAGAAAGAAACATATATTTTAAAAAAAAATCCATGTTCTAAACATTATTATTATACAAAGGAGAAGAAAATGGATTTTTTCGAACTACATTCGTTTAGTAATCGATATTGTTTCATTTTTTACTTTGTTTTTCCTATGAGCCTATGAAATAAATTATTATTGTAATTTTTCTTTCATTTTTCGATGAAAAAACAACAGCACGCTCTTCAATCTAACCCACATAAAAATCGAGGTACGTTAGACGTAACAGTCTATTTTCTGCCTGCATTCTAGATTCTAGAAGTCATCCAGACTTCTTTACTCACGCAACACCGCCTGCCTGTTTTGGATTATCGAGGCGTAACTTAAAATTGATATAAACTACTAAGCACCGTTGAATTTGTCGGTCAATTATTTATGAATTTGATTAATCAATTTATTTATCTCTGCACAAAGTACAAATGTGACGAATTTTGGAATTCTTAATTGGTTATGCATGAATCCATTTTTTAAATTAGATCGTAGTATTTGGAAAAGGCTGCAGCAGCTCTTTATTTAGCGTTTAATTTATAAAACGATATATATAATGATGGTCATGTACAACATGAGAGAAACATTCAATATCATTGTTATAGTAAACAATTTTTATGAATAAAATGAGAAGGCACAAAAGTAGAAAAGTTGTACAAGAAAAATGTATAACTTGGTTAAGGCCACATCAGTTATTTACTGTGGCGAATTAAGGATTTTAGTCAGAGACATGCTAGCTGACGGCATACAAATACTGCATCATCAAGACACCATCTCCAATCTCTAACTAAATTTTGTTAGAGTACAGGATGGTGTTTTCTTTATCTATTTTCAAAAATTCTTTTGTATAAATGTGTACGATAAAAATATATGAGACTGATAACCAATGAGCTTCAGTTCGAAATGTTTGAACTTGTTAGAAACAAATAGTCGTTGTGTCTTTGACGAGATACATTTGATACTAATAAATACAACGTTATTTAAAGCACCAAAATTGCAAAATTGAACCTTTAAATTAATTTTAATAGCTTGAAAACAATGAGCAATTGTTGCTTGATTAAAAACAAAAATAAAGGAACACTCTTGAAAGTCTTTTATAGAAACTACTACTTTGTTTTCTTTACAAACAGTCACTTTTCTACTATGCACTTTATTTTATTTTTTTTATTTATTTATTGATATTATATTATTATTATTACTATTAATATTATTGTTTTTTCGGATATTTACGTGTGACGAATTTTGTGTTTGTATTGTCAGGGGTCGCGCCAGAACAAATTCAGGTCCATTTTTGAACCCTTCACAAAATTCCAATTGATCAAAACGGATCCTTCACTAAATCCCGAGCTACCAAATCGCATTTTTTACAGAATTATTTATTAAATAAGTGACAAAATATATATCTATTTTTTTCATTGTATGTTTAAATTTTGAATTTTCAGAAGAATATTTTTTAAATTCACAAAAAACGGACCCTGTGTACAAATGCTGGATCGACCCCTGATTGTATAATACAATTTGTCAGCTTTTGTTCAATAACTAAATATAAAAACTTTGACAATCTCTCCTACTATTAAACAGTAATTAGTAGCTTCAAAAAAATAAGTGGTTCTTCTTTGTTAAGTTAATGGAGCATTCGTGACCATAATTCCTTCCAGACTCCGTCTCGATTCTTTTTTTAAGAATCAATCTTTTGAAATAGTACTAAAATATCTTTTTTACCTTGACGCTCAGATGTACAGGTACTTTCATTCTGCGTATTTCCATAATGTGATAAGACTTCCTATATCATTTTATCCGTATCTTTTATCATATTTTAATGCTGACTTTTCCGCATTGAATGCCTTTTTATTAATTAAAAAAAAGACTCATTAGCATGGAAGATTTAATTTCGCATTTCAAAAACAATCGTCATAAAATGCTTCTTTTTCCACTACTTGTGTTTGCAATTAGCAGGTCACAAGCCAACATTTCCACCTCCTCAAAACAACATATCATTGTTCGCGAAAGATAATGGATCACTTTTTCTTGTTCTGCTTTCGCCAGACAAAAACAACTTTCTCCAAAAAACTAGAAGAGCGAGTGTTCGTCATGGAGTGAATCACAATTAAAAAGCCTGCGGAGAGTATTGCAAAAGGATTTGTAGATTTTTTATTTATTTTTTTTTGATGTTCTCTGACTGTTCTTTTAGAATTTAAGATATAGTGCTGTCCTGGGAAATCGAAATTACAGTTATTTAGAAAGTTTGTTTTACATTACAAGTGAGATTTTGACTTCATGAAGTTGAAATTGCCAGAATATGCACTTCCATTTTATCTTTAAATAAAGCAAATAAAAATGTACATTTGATAATGCCGCATATGACGCACTTGACAAAACACTTTTTTGGTTTTGTTTCAGGAACTAAATATTAAAATAACTAAATAAATTTTGGAGTGCTCACCCATTTTCGTGCCTACTTTTAAAAAAGTGGACTATTTTTAATTAATATTTTGAATTAATAAAACTTTAATGACTTATTATTTGAAGAAATAAAATTTTGAATTATTGTGTAAACACGTCTTAGAAACTATGTCCTGTTTTTGTCATGTCTGTCACACCATGTTTTTACATAATAATTCAAAATATTTATTCTATAGACTAAAATTCAACCACTCTTTTTTTAAAATAGGCGTGCAGATGAGAGAGCACACCAATATTTATTAAGTTATTTTAATATTTAGAACCTGAAGTGAAGTGACCTGAAAAATGTGTGATAGGCAAAGCAAAAGATGGAATTAGCCATTTGTGTTTTTACGATTTTCAAAATCTAAATTTCAGAAGTTAGAACTCATAGGAGAAATCTAATAAATCTTGAGGCGGAAATGCAACTTCACTGACGTAAAGTTAGTGTCAAGTGCAATAACTTGCTTGTTTGACGTGTGTATGCTGGGCACGGAAGCACATCGTATGCACTGTAAAAAATTCTAGTTCAACCTTTCGCCAAAAATCGGAATTAATGGTGGATTTCAGCTGCAACCAACATACGGTACTAAGTTGAGCCATTTTAATGGTTTCTAGTTTCACATTCATGGGGAAACTAGGTAAAACTACACCATTATAAAGATTCAACTTAGGCCAAATGATGGTTGCTGCTAAATTTCACCACTTTTTCCCTTTTTTTGGTGAAGAGTTGAACTGGGACTTTTTATAATGCACTGATAACGCAGGCATCATAGACGCCACGTCATTTTTACTGACAGCATAGACAAAGTTAACCATTAAAATAATGGTGTAGTCTCACCATGATTCATTATTATAGTTCGACTTTAGTACCAAAGATTGGTTGCAGCTAAATTTCACCATTTTTTTGGTGAAGGGTTGAACTAGATTTTTTACCGTGTGATTATTAGTGTTTGACTCATAGCAGAGCTACAAAACCAAATGGTAGCTGCTCTAAACCGTAAAAATACGACAAATACCATTCTCACGAATTAGCGGAACTGCTGTATTCCTTACATTGTTAGTGGCCATACAGCAAACTTTGTATATCTGTTAAACAATTGCCCGAAAGTTTGGTAGGGTTAAAAAATATTCTTTTTATGGTCCCTACACTTTAAAAAATTCTAGTTCAACCTTTAACCATAAAAAATGGTGAAATTTAGCTGCAACCAACATTTGTACTACATTCGAAGTTCGAACCATTATAATGGTTCCTAGTTTCACACTCACGATGAAACTACACACTACACCATTATAATGGTTCCTAGTTTCACATTCACGATGAAACTACACCATTGTAATGGTTCCTAGTTTCACATTCACGATGAAACTACACCCTTGTAATGGTTCCTAGTTTCACATTCACGGTGAAATTACACCATTATAATGGTTCAACTTAGTACCAAATGTTGGTTGCAGCTAAATTCCACCATTTTTCTTATTTTTTTTTTTTTTTGGTAAAAGGTTGAGCTAGAATTTTTCGCAGTGTAAGATAAAAATCAAACATCAAATACTAATAATGAGCAGAATCTATATAAGCACCTAAGCTCTCTTTTGCTATTTTTCAAAACGATCCCCGAAAGAGCCTCCTGCCTCATTTGGGACAGCCTATGACTGGATGATGGCAACACTCGGCACGCGGCAGATAAGGCCTAAAGGGTGGGGAATACATGCGCCATGACGTCATGCAAATTGTGACCGACCTACTCTTTGCGCGGCATTTTATTAAAGCCACCCATCACCGACTCCCACCCCTTTAAAAAGCCTTCTGGCGACTTGTGTGCGGGTCCACGGCTTCAGGCTGGTATTAAAATTCAAAGCACTAATTTGATTTTTTCTCTCTCCTTTTTTTTTTGCAAGAAATGCGTTGCTTTTTATCTTTATATCAAACACTCATGCGTGTGTCTAATAAACGAAGCTATTTTTTATTAATTAGCTAATCCATTTGATATGATGTATTTAGATTTCAAATAGGTGTATATTTCTTAGTTAACTGGACAGCTGAATTTTACCTGATAAATGAAAACATTGATTTCCGTATTTTACTTAGTAGTTTATACCTTTTTCCTATATGCATAAATGTGACTGTATATCCATTTGTTCGTATTTGAACGTCATACATTATAAGTTATCCATTCCACATCATAAATGTGTTCAGTGTGTTTATAAAAAGTTAATGTCAGTTGTCAAACTCGTTGTAATGTCAGAAAATTCAAAAGATGTTTGTTGCAGAAAGTGGTGACGTTCAATTTAAAACTGCCTGGGGGCAAAAACAGCTTGTTTTAGTGCGAGCACTGCTAATGTCATTGAATTTCTTTTTTTTTTTCAAAATGATGTACCAATATTAAAAAGATATATTTCTTTATAACACTGAAGAATTCTCGGGGGAGTTTATTTATTACTTTATTTGTGCAATCAGTCAAACTTTGGAACACAAAATTTAATTTTACATTTATACCTGTACCAGGTGGTCGAACATAGAAATAGTTTTCAATTTCAGTGGGAAATTTTACTTCATACATTTTTCTTTGAATAGTTATTTCAAATGAGTAAAGAGGGTGAAATATACAAGCTGGTTTGAAACTTAACTTTTGTCTTCTCCTCGCAAAATCTAAAGCTTAAGCAGCTGGGCCAGTACCGGTACAAGTGCTATTGTCTCATTAAGGAAATCAATATTTCAATAACACTTTTTACTTATAGTTCAATACAATGGTGTTCTAAAGGATGTGGTCTCCGGCAGTTCCAGACCCCTCCTATGAAGGGCAAAATAAAATTTCGACAATGAAATAGTTATTATTATGTAGTGTTTAAAAGCCGTTTTTGTTTTTCACCTTTAAGCAGTTATAAGTAAGTATGCCCATGTATAATTGGAATAATTGTCTTGCTTATATTGTAATTTGCAAGCATTAGCGTTCACAATTATTAACTTAGACCCTTCCTTTGAGAAATTTATTGTTACGCCTCTGGTTTGATATATCCGTTTTGAAAACGTAAAGGTCTAATTTTAATGATAGAAGAGACATTACTTTTGATGTTTTGTTATCTATTCGAAAGTGAATTTTCATTTCGAAGAATGAAACACTTACATAGGAGCTTTTTCTTTATTAGGTATGTCAGTTTCAAATAGTGTAGTTTTATGAGCAGACCCCGGTTTTTTTCAAATGAGTCTTATGAAAAACTTTACTTTAGATGGCCACCCTTGACTCCTTAATGCAATGTCTTTTCGTTTTCTTCTTCTTCTTCTTCTTCAAAAAAAAAAAAAAAAAAATGCTTACCAGAACTAATTTTGCTACTGCTTAAAGTGAAGAAGACACTAGTAACTGCGCAGTTATCTGAGGTAGTTAGTATCTTGTTGTGAGTCCTAATTTCGAAAATATACTGCGAATTATACATCAAATAATGCTTTTAAAAAATAAAAAAGGTAAAAAGCATTAAACAAATATGAAATAAAATGCTAAATGTTATAATAAAATTGCAGCAAAATATATCAGAAAAAGATGCTTAATTTAGTGCCTCCTACATAGCAGTCGCGCATCGAGAATTTTTTCCTGTGTGTGTGTGGGGGGGGGGGGGGGGGCTTTACCATCCTTACTTATTCTGTGGATAACATGTTAAACAAACTCATGACCTGAAAAATCTGGCTACGAGAAAAAAAAAATAAATATCTATTCAAAGTATATTTTTTAATGTTTTGCTTCTTCGAAGATTGTATGCGCTGCCTGAATTTTTAACAGTGATTCTCTGCAGAATAATGTAAAAACAAAAGGTACGAAGGTCATTTTTAAACATATTTTTAAAAATTTATGAAGAAAGTACTAACCCAGAACTAAGATTTATTGAATAATTTGCTTTGGTATCTGGTAGACGTCATTCTTGCTCTTCTTACAATGCCTTTTCGGCAATGTTATATTGCAGAACTGCAATATAACATTGCCGAAAAGGCATTGTATTACAAAGATGACAAGGATTCATGGGCTGTTGATTCGGTCTTTTTTTTTCTGGACTGGGTTCTGGATGGAACACTTTTCCACAGTCCCTCCAATCGATCCTGATGGATGTACACACACGAATGGACGGATGGACAGACAACTAGGATTGGCTGGAAATGAGGTGCACCCCTAGAGGGAAAGGGATCAACGGAGAGTTCGATATCACTCCTTCCCTCATCCTTTTTTGGCGTTCCATCTTCCATCCCCCAATTGTGTTTGGTTTACCGTGTACTTGGGCTGGCGATAGAAGGGAGGCGGTGGTTGAGTCTGATTTGTTTGACTGAAGGCAATGCAGCCTTTGTTAGGTCTCCGTGGTAAAAACTTAGTAAAAACTGGCTCACGTAAGCGAATTCGCTTGTTTCGCTGAGGTTTGCGAATTTCAAGTTCAAATTAGCATGCCCGAGTCTGGATTCTGGGATGAGAGGTCTTCGCAAGCATCTAGAGAAAAGTACTGTTATTGTTAGAATTTTTAGGCTCTGTGTTGGTAGGAAAAAGATATTTATTTTTGAACGGAAATCAATACAATAATAAAGTTGTAATACTTAAACATGCTAATTAAATTACAAACGCGTGTTTGGAGTCACAAGGAAGCCCTTTTCCAATGCAAAAGATTTGAGGTATGGATGAAAAGACATCCAACAAAAGCCAACACTACACAGCAAAATCGTCTTAAATACCAGAGCATTAATATGATTATTATTTAATAGTATATTAGAGAAAGTTACATCTACACTGTTTTGGTCACAAATTCAGCTGTTGTAGTATTATCTTTAGCGAATCGAATGCTGATATTGTCTGTTGAGAATATCTTGATCACTTATAGAAGATACCTGCAATGATGGATATAGTATTAATTTTTTTTATCTGCAGAAAATGCCTGCAATATTTACACAAAATTCCTACATGCCAATAAAAAATGACCATGAAAAACTTTGTGTATGCTGTCAGTAAAAATGACGTGATGTCACTGATGCCTGTGGTGAAACTTAGCAGCAACCAAGATTTGGCACTAAGTCGAACCCTTATAATGGTGTAGTTTTACCTAGTTTCCCCATGAACGTGAAACTAGGAGCCATTATAATGGTTCAACTTAAGTACCAAATGTTGGTTGCATCTAAATTTCACCATTTTTTTTTTTCCATTTTTTGGTGAAAAGTTGAACTAGAATTTTTAGAGTAGCAGGTGAAAATACGCATATTGTTTGGAGAAAACAGGAGTAGTGCAAAGAATGTATACATTTCGGGCAGAAGAAATGGAGATTAACTGTAGTAGGGTAACTGTCTATTGGTTGTACAAAATTTCCAGAAGTTTATGTATAGGGATCAATTTGTTGTCTGCAGAAGTGACTTCATTTTTTTTATTAAAAAGTCTGCATTGTATTGCTTGTAGAAATTGTGTTGTAGTATAGTGAAACCTTGTCAGTTGACCACTTGCGGTGCGGCACCTGAGAGATCAACTTAGACAGGTGGTCAACTTATTGATGGTGGAGATTCTTTTTACCCTTTCTTACACTATGCATTTATTCATTTATAACTAATTAAAATGTAGCTTCATGTAAATGACGTTACTTTAAAATAGTGATTAGCTTTTTTTCCACAATTATCTAAAATATCATTGAAAAAATTTTACCCGAATAACTTACAATGTATTCTACACAACTTCAAAAGGAAAGAAAGTACTTAGTTAAAATTAAAATAAAGATTATATTAATTATGTCAGTTACTTATATGATGCTTAAAGATTATCTAAAAAAATATATTCTTCAAAATGACTATAACAGACCAAAGAAAAAGAAGAAACTTATTTGAAGAATAAATGACTGTTCATAGTAGTTTTCCCATTTGGTTAACTCACAAAAAGGTTTAGGCAAACTTTATATTGATGCTTCATCCATCCAGGCAAATACTGGTCTAACAATACTAATATAGGGTTATAATATAGGGCTAATTCCGTTCCTGACACAAGTGGTCAACTTAGACAGGTGGTCAGCTTACAAAGATGGTGAACTTCACAAGTTTTACTGCATGTGGATAGAATGGTATGTGTGTGTGTGCCTTTATTGATGTAAATAAATGCTTTATGGATAGAATGTGTGTGTTTGTGTGTGTGCCTCCATTGATGTAAAAACAAATGCTTTACTTAGTTATCGAATTAGTTCTTGTTATCAAGACTAGACTAGTAAAGGATGCTAAAGAGATGAATCCTTTTCTGACCATGTCCAAGGAAAAGTAATGAAAATTACACACGCACCATTGCAACCAAACCACTTTCCCTCTGCTATCTGCAGCACGAGTTTCGCTTTTTTTTTTTCTTCTTCCCATAAACCGAAGATGAATTCATCGTTTGCGGAACAACGGGATTTGGAGAGGGGCCTGTTCCACGTAGTCCCACGCACTCAGGCTTGTAGGATCAGCCATTGGTCAAAACGTCCCCTTTAATTGGTTCTCGACCACCCCTCTTCGTGAGAGCCTTTATGCTGTCAACGTGAGATATTTCTCGCTCGTCTGTTGCTCTGTAGGTGGTAAATGGATGGACTATGGCATGGGTTCTTGTGTTTCAGCGTCATTTTTTTTTACATCTCTCTTTCTCTCCTGCACCCAGCAGATTGAAAAGGGCGATGGGGTAACGTAAGCGGTGAAATAATTACTAGCTGTGCGATCAATTATGATGTAAATTTTTACCTCTTATGCTTTTAGGTGTACCAAATGGCGAACATTTTGCTTGAGAGATCACGAATATTCCATTGAATTGTTTAAATTTCATTGAGTTGAAATTGTTCCTGATAAGTAAATAAATAAATAAAACGATAATTGCAAAAAAATCGTGTCCAATCAGACAAGAGTTTTTTACGATATAGATAAGCAAGGGAGTGAAATAGATAAAGAGTCAACTAAAAATAGAAAATGAGTGAGACCAAAAAAAATAATAATAATAAAAGTAATAATAGTTCAAAGAGTCGATAACAAAGATAAAGATTAAAAGAAAGGTAGGTACACTTGAGAAATCTAACGATATTGTTTATTTCTGACTGATGCAAAATGTTAATTTATTGTTGGCTCACGGGAGCTGAGCTTCCACTCAAAGTAAGCCCTGTAAAGGCCAAACCAAAATTCAATCACAAAGGTTAATAATGGAATACATTCGTGAATCTGTGAAACATGAGTCCGAGAGAAGACGCGTGCAAATTGTGCCCAGAGGAGAATGTTTACAATATTTCTAGTGACAGAAGTCATATTCCAGTCGTACGTATGTGTCGTTATTGTCAGAAAATGAAAATGAATTTATGAAAAATTTTATGTGTTTTACAGGTTTTTTTTTTCCCTCATGAAGATTTTTTCTTCTTGTTTTATTCCTACTACACGTTTTTTCTTACATGTGTATTTTGCTGAAATAGTAATAAAAAACAGATTGAAACGAATCATTTCATTTGTTTAAAAAGAAATTTATTTGATTTTTTGCTATGGAACCAATTTTTCCTTTTTTCCTAAATACAATGTGTGTGTGTTTTACATGCATTCTTCAGGAATATATCTATTGTATAAAAACATACTTAGGTGCATTTGATTAAAGAGCCAATTATTTATTGCAGCGCTTTGAAACGCAATATTCTACCATGCAAGTGAATTGCAAAACTTATACACTAAAAAGAATCCAAGCCAATGTTGCATAAAAGCCAAAAGGAATAATACAACTAATTTTGTGAAATAAATTCTCTCGCTAATATAAGGCTGGTTTCAGTTTTACTAATATGCTTTGCGTCGAGCATGTCATTTTTGGTTAAAAAATTGGCATGATTAAGAGTTTTCTTCTTTCCTTATTATACGTAATGAAGGATGCATTTACTGAAATCTATTGTCGCTCTGTAGTAATCCCTCAAAGTGGTATGAGAAATCTCGGCATCATACGAGAGTTGCGAATATCATATATCCCATTAGCGAACTTGTTTCTCTTGTTTTGATTGAAAACGTGTCATCTTGGGAGCTAAAAAGGCTGCATCATGCAATATAATAATGTGCCTTATTGGTTCCTTCCCGTTTGTTTCTTTTGCTATTAGTTTCAATTATGTTAACTATTTTCTTATTTTTGATTCGCGGTGACAGATAATTTTCTTAGCTTTGAGTTATCTGAATTTCATGACATTAAGTATGACTTGAATAATTGAATTTAATTTGTTTAAATTAAATGAATTACATTAAGGAAGTAACGGGCTTTCTTTTATGTAAATTGCACCTATAGCAGGCGTCAATTGATTTCATTGGTTTTCATGTGTGCAAATTGTACATATAAGTAGGTATCAAGTGATTTCATTGGCTTGTATTTATGTAGATTGAATACATAGGGGAGGATCAAGTGTTTTCATTGACTTCCATTTATGTTTTGTACAATGCACATATAGGAGGCATCCAGTGATTTTATTGGTTTTCAGTAATGGAAAATGCACATGTATCTTCTTTAGAGCTCAGGTGCAAGCCTATTTGATGGCATCCAGAGTCTCATGGTGGTGTTCTTTGTTTGCAGTTTTCACTCTAGGGTACAAGAAACATTTCTACTGGTGCCAAGTCTGTAGGCTGGGAAACCGTTTGATACAAGAAAGAAAACTATACCTACTATTTTATGCGAGTTTTCTACTTGTAAACAAACGGCTCTCTTTCTCACTACCGTCGAAAATTTTACGGAAAAGAACATCAGGGCAAGGAAGAAAACTATATATCCGCTATTTTATGTGAGTTTTCTACTTGTAAACAAACGGCTCTCTTTCTCACTCCCATCGAAAATTTGTCGTTAAAGAATATCAGGGACAAGGAAGATAACTATATAATATATATCCACTATTTTATGCTAGTTTTCTACTTGTCAACGAACGGCTTTCTTTCTCACTCCCGTCGAAAAATTGACGAAAGGAATTAGAATATCAGGGACAAGGGAGATAACTATATCTCCACTGTTTTATGCGAGTCTTCTACTTGCAAACAAACGACGTTCTTTTCCACTCTCGTCGGAAATGTGACGAAAAAGAATATTCAAGAACTAGGAAGATAACTATATATCCACTATTTTATGCCTGTTTTCGACTTTTAAACAAACGGCTTTCTTTTTCACTCCCGTCGAGAATTTGACGAAAAAGAATATCAGGGACAAGAAAGGAAACTATATATCTCCTATTTTATGCGAGTTTTCTACTTGTTAACAAACGGCTCTCTTTCTTACTCCCGTCGAAAATTTGACGAAAGGAATTAGGATATCAGGGACGAGGGAGATAACTATATCTCCACTATTTTATGCGAGTCTTCTACATACAAATAAACGACGCTCTTTTTCACTCCCGTCGAAAAAATAACGAAAAAGAATATCGGTGACACACATATAACTCAATGTTAGGATAATCTTTTTGTACTTACAAGGAAAAAGTGAAGTGTATTCTCTTTTTGTGAAGCTTCTACTTGTAAACAAGCTGCCCTCTTTCTTACCCTTTTTGAGCTATTGGCTAATTTTCTTGAAACAATTAATATAGTATACTATAAGTTTACACAGACATTTTTCAAACAGTTTATACAGGTACAGGAGTTCTCACTTGAATGCATTTCTTTTTCGAAAAAATAAATAAAATAAAATAAAAATAAATAATAATGATAATTAAAAAATTTAAATTATCTTTGTGCGAATCCTACTTGTAAACAAACAGCCCTTCTTTCCCTTCCTGTCAAAAAGCTGTCGAATTGTCTTAAGCGATTAATGCAGGCATGCATTTTCTATTAGCAAAAAGTATGTATGAATATTAGTGGTACATGTATGGCTCATCATTATACGATTTCTAGAACAATCTTTCTGTACTTATAAGGAAGAAGTAAACTGTACCCTCTGTTTTCCGCGAGAGTTCTATTTGTAAACAAACTGCTCTCTTTATTACCCCCGTCAAACAATTGACGAATTGTCTCGGCAGGCTTTTGTGCAAGGAAGACAACTTTACGGTGCACTACTTTTTGTCATCATTCGACTTTCTCGTCCTCAGTCTTTTTGAAGTCCTCTCGCACAGGAAAGAAACACCTGGTGTTTGGACAGCCTGTTAAGTTGACGGCTCTTTCCATTTCCAGAGGCCACGCAGCTGCGACGTGTGGAAGTGCTCACACGAGCTGCCTTTCTTCAACCGTTTCTGTTTTGTGTGTAATTTGAAGACAGATTTTTCTTTTCTCGAGATACGATTTTTGCTCGGTGTTTCAAGTTGGTTGATGTATGATGCTTCTGCGGTTTGTCTTTTCTACTCTGTAGCAATCCTTCATCTCATCTAAAGGAAAATGTTTGCTCGTTTGTTGATAAAAATGTTTCAATAAGTGCGTCACGATGTTCTAATATCCTACTTAAATGTAACGTATTCAAAGGCTTATTCTTTCTAAAAGATGTAATGATTGTCAATGGAGCACAAATTATTAATTTTATGAGTAGAAGAAATGTACACATTGACTAAAAATGGAAACGTAATTTTATATATATATATATATATATATAAGAAAGTTCAACATATTTTTGCTTTTTAATGTAATAAACATCCTATTACTTTCAAATTTTGTATTATTCGATACATATATGTATACTATGTATATTTTCTGCAGTTCAAAATGTGACTTGGCTAAATTTCATCAAATATCTTCTCTTGAGTTCGTTTCAACCAGTGCTTATTTTAAGCAAATTTGCAATCATTTTTGAAGTTATTCAGATAGCAATTCAGAATCTGAAGCACCTTTTATCTGTTTTTCTGGTTTCTTCCATACTTTGAGAATCACAAGTGGCAACATGATTACCAGAACAGAAATCGTCGTTAAATTTAGGAACGAGATCATTAAGTCTTTAAATATCTGTGGTTGAAATCAGGTGTCATTTCAATACTTTAAAACCTCTTTGTACTGTCAACTGTACATACCCTCTGCTAACAACATTTTATTATTATTTTACTGAAATACAATTTTGTTTAATTCATAGATGCAAATAAAATTTCAAAAGAAAAAGCGTGAGAGTCATATCGATTGCACCTGCATTCAACCTGTTTCTCTTACATACGCCGTTTCTCCTACGTACCTCACATTATCTGTTGCATCTAGTTACAGAATGCTCTCTGTTTTTTATTTTCTGTTTTTAAAGACTTTCCCTTTTTTAGAGACTTTTCAATTTTTTATTTTTATGTCTCTGTAATTTTGCGTCAGACTTCGGCTAAATGATTTCCAGGAGATTATCATGTATAATTCGGGAAAATTTTTTGTGCAAGGTAGTGATAAAAATCTCTTTTTGTATTCTTCAGATGCTTTTATTCATTGATACTGTATTAATTCATGTTTTTGAAAAAAAAAAACATTTTGGCTTTAAATGATTTGAAAATAACAGTAGATATCTAGTAAATTTAATTAAAATCTCTCTAGTTGAAAAAAAAAAAAAAAAAGGTTTATTATTTATAACTAACCCGAAAATACCGGTATTTCACTGTAGGAAATACCGGCGTACGAAATTTCAAAATACCATGAAATATGTACCGATGTTTGGTTTATACCGGTATTGCAATCACTACTGCTCATCACATAATTTGCTTTAAACTTCAACTCCCCGATCTTTAATCATTTAATTCTCGAATTTTAGTTTTCTGCTCCTGAAATAGTGTCCGCAATCTTCCATCAATGTAATTTACTCCCAAAATTGTGTACGTGTCCCTGATTGAAGGAGTTCTTTTTTTTTAATACATATGCTCAATGGTCAATGCTTTGCTGTCGGAGAATTAAAAATCGTCTACCTTAGAGGGATGTTCGTCAGGAAAGGTTTTACTGTACGTGTGTTTCTCAATAATTTGTCTTAGCCCTAAAATTCACAATTAAAAAAAAAAAAACTTTCCAAAAAAAAAAAATCTCAAAAATTTTGATGGAGTAACTTGCACCATAGTTCTTCCTGTGCGCTACCCCTGCGGAATAATACTATGCAAAACTTTCATTCCTTATCTCTGCTTGTTTTGATAGCTTGGTAGTGTCAAAAATAAGGAATACCAATTTGTGTAATTTCTTCATGCGTGACTCTAATTTCGTATGTATCTCCAGTGGAAAAGATTATTTTTGATCAGAATAATTTTAATAAAACCCGTTCTTCGTCTCAAATTCGACAAAGCTTTAACTAAAGTAAAGGTGCATGAGAAAAAAGAACTATCTTATTTTACTTCTTGCCTTCGCCTATCTATCAAATTCTCCGAAATTCCAACCACATAAAGGATTTCATATAAAGACTAACCTAGATCCGAGGTGTTATTTGCATACAAAAACATATTTCGCTTCCCCTGGGTCCTTAACATTTGATTTCTCACGCCAAAAAAGTTCCGACAGTTCGTCGAGGCTTGGCCGACACTAGACAGTCGAGCGAAGGTGTTTGTGGGTTATTGGCACTGAAGCGAGACATCGCCTCAGACGGTAGACGGTAGAGCCGAAAAACCAAAAACAAAGGATGACGTGCCTTCTCTGGAAAACATCGCTTCGTG
The DNA here is from genome assembly GCA_038502835.1 of Octonoba sinensis. Lineage (NCBI taxonomy): Eukaryota > Metazoa > Arthropoda > Arachnida > Araneae > Uloboridae > Octonoba > Octonoba sinensis. Next base: position 74,243,846 of record CM076604.1, read on the forward strand.
CCATTGTGCTCCGTTCGACACTCGATGCATGGGGACAGGTGTAAATATTGCACCAAAATAAATCAGTGGGAAGGATGAAGCATCAAAATAACCACGTGATTCCAAATTACCAGCTGTGTGATTTAGAACGCTCCATCTTGATTATCGTTTCACCTGCTTCAGAAATTCTGGGAATTGTATGCAGATGAGGTGTTTATAAGATTTTTTCGTTCCTTAAGCTGCTCAACCTTAGGAAGACGTCCTGAAACTTCATATGAAGCAGTGAGTAGCAAAGGGATGTAAGTGATCAAAAAAAGATTCTGTGAAAAACGTTTTCAAAGTTTGCATCTTTATGGGACCTTTAATGTTAATTTTTTTCAAGATCACTTTGAAGCGGAGCACCTATTAGACCTATCACTAGCATTTCTTGCCACAATATAGAATGGTACTTTCCCAATCTATTTCACCAATTACTTTCTCCATAAATATTCATTTTTGTCACTTACACCCCTTTGCTTCTAGGTGCCTTAGATTCATTTTAAATTAGTAATGTGACAAAAAAACGAATCGTTTTAAAAATCTAAAAACAATAATAACTTAAGTTCAGCATAGTCGAATTATCTATAAAGCCAATGAAGGTATATGGCTCCGCAACTTTTCTTATGCTAATAGAATGCTTGATTATTGATAGTGTTAGGGTCAGCTAGAGGTATTTCTTCGGGTTATGAAAAGGGGCAGAACCAAGGAGGGGGATGAAACCTTGGCTTGCAGCTTGTTTGCCAATCATAATATGGGATATACGTATTGTTATTAACCCCTTTCTTTCGCGTAAAGGATTCTGTTTGACCTGCTCGTTATAGCCCTCCCCATTTTATTAGGAAATATTCTCCGGGGACTCACCCTTTCTTTTTTTTTATTAAAGGAAACCAACTTTTAGACTTTCCCAAAGAAATTTACAAAGGAAACTATTCTATAAACAAAAAGTAATTAATTTGTGGTTTTGAATCCCATTAAAAACAAACTCAAGAACTTTTGGGAAAAAAGACCTTCTTCAGAGAAATTTTTTAAACATCTAAAGATATTATATCTAGAATTTAGTTTTGACTTAGTAAGATCTTTAGATGTTTTAAAGACATTTTTGAGATGCTTTGAGTAAGTGGAATTATTCTTTAGGTATTCTTAAGAAATTGAAAGACAATTTCAAGCTAGAATTAAATCTGAAAAGTATATACAAAATTTTCGAAACATAAGAAGTGCCATAAAAGAAAAAAAAATGATTTTTTCTTCAGAACATTTCTAATTTCACTGGGAAAATGTAAACGGTATTTATATTATACATTTGTTAGATTTATACACCTATGGAACGTAGCACCATGAGATGGAAGAACAGCACTCGTCCCCTTCTGAAGGCACATATTAATCTACATATTGTTACAATTAGCTATTTTTAAGTTGAAACTAAGTTTCCGTTAAATGCAGTGTTTCCCACACTTTCTGCTCTCTCTTTCTCTCTCTCTCTCTCTATGTGTGTGTGTGTGCCCGTTCTATAATCTTCGTAAAATGCTGCTTACGGATCAACAGAAAATATATGCATATAAAGGGTGTTTTCTTTAGAGGCAGAGAACTTGAAATGGAAATAAAACACACACAAAAAAAATCTAATATTCATGTAATTTGCTTTATTTGAAAGATAATTGTATGGCATTACTGTTTAAATATGATATCGGACATACGACTGGCGCGTTCATGGCGTAACCTGGAGGTCCGGTTTTCACACACTTTTCGCATGTCGGCAATAATGCGCCGAATGTTGGCTTCGGCTTCCAAGTGCTGCATTGTTCCTGATTTATCAGCGTAGGCAAGGAAGGGACTTCACATATCCACAGAGATCCAAGGGCGTCAAATCGCATGAACGAGGTGTCCAGTTAACAGGTCCATTTCGGTATATTTATTCTTTCATCAAATGTTATGATAGGTCAGGTTTCAGATACAGGGTTAATTCCGTTCCTGACAAAAGCAGTCAACTTAACAAGTTTTACTGTACTTAAATTTTCCCCTTGTTTATGAGCATAGGCAGACGCACGAGGTGAACCAGGGGCTCCGTGGTACATTATTAGTATATTATTATTATTTTGAGAGGCGCAACGTCATTTCAAAATTTTATGGATTTTTAAATGACTTTCTAGAATGTTATGAAAGGAGAGGATGTAAGTTTCCTATGGAACCCTCGAGTGATTCGTACGAAACCGGAACACAATTTTGGAAACTCTGATCTAAATATTATTTAAAAAAAAAAAAGAAAACGAAAAAGCTATTGCCATGAAAATAGCTTAAGATATGTTTTTGCATTGTTTTACATGCCATATTGTTATAAATGTTTAAAATCTGTAGTCTGTGTTTTAGAAAGCCGATTTTAGTTTTAAAAAATCCGATTTTTTTAACTTGAAAGAAAACTCTGGTTAAAAGTGAATGATTTTATTTCTCAATACCCCTTTTTCAGAAGCAGAATTAGTTAACAGTAGCGCATTCCAAATGTAAAGTTTGCAGGAAAAGCTGGAGGCTTTCTAAACTACAAAACCTTACATGCAGTGGAAAAAAAGAAAAATCCTTTAAAGAATATGGATGCCTTGTTATTATTATTTTGACTGGAAACAGTGTGTATTTGTTAAAAGTTGTCTGGTTTCCTAACGCTTTTTGTTTAAGTGTACTCTTACTGACATAACTATTTAAAGGGAGAACATCTTTTTAGGATAAACAAGGCGCAGTGTTTCTCTTTCACCGTTTTATTTTTAAGGAGTCACTGAACAGAAAAAAATGTTCATACGTTTTGAAGTATTCATTTTTCCAGCTATGTTCTAATTTTGTGTGCACGCATATGTTTTGATGAAATCCTTTTGCTAATTTATATTTTATTCTGTTCTTGAAAAATGTAAAATTTCACTCGTGTAAAAAGAAACAAAAGAAAGAAAGAAAAAGCTGGTGTGAATCAAACTGAGTTCCAAGATCTACTTTTGATTCTGAACAGATAGTAACCACAATCATAAGTGCTTATTTAAACAGTACTATTTATTTAGTCTTGGTGGATTCATGGGAGACCTTGGGTTTTTCGCCGTCGCATTATCATATATTCGTATCGGATGGCTGATTTGTGAGCAACGGTTTGTGCTTAAGGAATCGTGTCTTCCCGAAGTATCGGAACCTATTATTTTTAATGAGTGCCATACATTGTTTGCCTTTGGAAGGTGGGACACAATCTGGGAAGTTTCTTATCTCCGTATTTCACTTATTCTTTCCTTCAGTTGAAGATCTTTTAGTTAGTTATCTATCATATCAATGTCTTCAACCCCCCCCCCCCCCTTGGTATAATGAATCAAAAACGTGCCTAGATTGAAAAACATTTAAACATGCGTTAATTACTTTTTCAGTTGGGATACTTTTTAAAAATACGGTTAAAAACCCTTTATCTCTTGGCGGGACTTCTGGTTAAAGTTAAAAATACATCTTTCCTTCTCCTCTTTAAATTCTTCTCTGAAAATTTCTACAATCTAGTTCAGTAGAGTATCGAAAACTCGGCACTCGATAACCCGGCAGTCTAGATAGCTCGGTCACATCTTCGCCGGACGAAAAAAATCTCGCTTCCAGACATTACGCATTTCTTAAAAATAAAAAAGTGGCCAGTTTTTTCCGAAATCGGCTAGTAAATTTTCATTGTAGACAGCTATATGCTTTCATGAAGTTTTTTTTTTCTTCTGAAGCCTGTCTTTAAGGTAAATTACTGAGCACTGTGTCTTTATTAATTTTCATTTTCATGTAGCAAAGGATGATTATGCCTTCATAAAGCACGAAATGTACTTTCCCTATGCATTTGGGCAGTTTATTCTATGTTGTATTATTCTCAATCTAATAATACATACAAGTATAGTACTGTATTTTCCGAGGAAAACGCTCGTTCTTATTCTTTTCTTAATCCCATTCCCATAAACCCGGCATTTTAACAAACTCAGCCGACCATCGGCGAGTTTTTGGAACTACTGATGTCAAGCTGTCCTAAAGTAGCCTTTTATTTATGCATGCTTCCAGACGTTTATTCAATTTCCGACATTCCTTTTAATCCATATCAAAATTTAACGAATGGAGAAACTTTTATAATAAAAATAATGTAAATAATTCTTATAAATAAAAAAAGTTTTTAAACTGCTTCGCGATTGTAAAGGCCCATTATGCCAAACTCGCTGATATGCAAAATCATCGCCAAATCAGATGCGATAAAATGTATAATACGGTCGACTCCAGTTGTAACGCTAAATTCTTTCGTTCAAAAAAATTTGTGCAAATAAAATTTCTTTTGAAATTTTTTCCTCCTCTCATGTTGCTAGAAAACCTGTTAGTAGTAAAATTGGTACTACATTCTTTAGGTAGATTGCAAGTACATTTCGTGTAAGTTCCTCAGCTGTGTAAAATGTGGTTTCGACTTGAGCTATTGATAGTTTTGATCAAAATGTTTTCCAACTTTCCAATCTGATACTTTTCAGTAATTTCAAATCATTAAACACGAAACAAAATGTCGTAATGATTAAAACAAAGAGTTTTTTCTTCTGTCTTATTAACTGCACTCATTATTGTAAAACTGCAAATTTAAATAATGCATAATTACTCTTCTCAAATGAAGTGCATTTAGATCAACCACAGCAAACAAACAAAACGAAGGTAAATATTTACGTTACACCGTAGGTGAAAGGTTTGCCTTCTAAGATTTGATGGCTTCCTTTTTCGAAAACAATCGACGTCATTAAAACGGAAGTCAAGATAAAACAAGAAAAAATATCGATTTAAAAAAAGAAAGAGGAAATGACGAAAAAAAATGTAATCGCCTAAGAATTTAGTTTTCCCAGAGTGAAAGGATGCAAAAATTTATATAATAAGGAGTTGGCTTGGCTATCGTTTTGAGTTCCAAATATTGCATTTTGAGTTCTCGTTTTAGCTTGGAATTGTTCTTTTTCTCACCTTCCGCACAGCAGCAAAAGAATAAACAATGGTGTTGCATTTTGAAGTCTCATTATGCTAGAATGGTGGTTTATTTTCACTTTGAGTTTTGCAATGCTGGAAATGGATTTTTGTTGAAACTTTACCGTAGTTTAATAAAAAATAATTTCTAAATAAGTTCGGGATTTTGCAAGGTCTGGTAATTGATGTTGATGAAACATAGTGTGCTAATTTCGTGATGACTCAGAAGTCATTGAACTTTTTTTCTTAAGGCTTTGGGAAATTGAAATAATGAATGCCCTTGTCCTACTTTTAAAACAATTTATCAAATATTTTTTTGCAGGATAATAGCTTTTCAGTTTAAATTACGAGTGTGCACGGGGATTATTTGTGCATAAAATGACAAGTTTTGCAAGCGTTTTACAAAACTTGATTCTTAATAACAGAAAAAGATGGCATTTTATTAATAAGAAAACTGGCTACTGAAATTAAGGCCATTATGAAAAGGCAATATTAATTGAGTTTATGCTGTAGGTACAATATCATTGCCTTTCAAAAACCTGTTCAGAAGAACTTTCACTTTTCAGAACTTTTTACTTTTGTAATTGTTAAATTGCGCTGAATAGTTGCTCTCGTACTGTACCGAGGATTTCCTTCAAAAATTAAAGGCTATCCAATACAGAGAAATTTTCTTTTTCTTTCTTCTTTTTGTTATAAATTCAAGTAAAATTTGCGTTGAATATTAGTGTTTATTTGTTTTAAAAATAATGCTTTGGTATTTTTAAAATTGAAAAAAAAAGAAAGAGAGTTTGTTATTAATTATGTATTTGAATGAAAAAATGCAATTATTCCTAGAAAACTGCCAGAAAGTTAATAAATGCTTAAATTTAAACCAATTTCTATGTTCTTTAATTAAATTTATTTATGTGAAACTACATTAGAAATGCTTATCACAATTTTGTGTCTGAAAGGAATTTTATTTATATGAAATATGAATTATAAAGAAATCACAACTAACGCTGCCAATTAAAAAAAATATTGGAAGAATGTATTTCTACAATCCCACTACGGATTTAGAATCAGTTGTGATTGCGTTGTCGTGTCTGAGTCTCCCATTAGGATACTTTGAGAGCACTGATTAGCTTAAAACAAAAGATTAAAAATAAGAGATAGTAATGTAACGTTTTTTCTTGAGTCATGCCACATGTTTTTGACTGTAATAGTTTATTTCGCTCTGAAACACAAAAGTGTTTTATTGCAAAAAAAAAAAAAAAAAAAAAAACAAATATGTAAATATGTTATTTTTTTGACCAGTACATTCATCCTTGCAGCTGAATTACTTCAAAAAATTTGTGATTTTTTTCATTTTTTTCCCCAATTTATTTAAAAAATGTCTCTAAATGAGTTAAAGTTTATTTTGCTTCTGTGGAGTCAATGAATAATAATGTACTCAGGAATAAATGCTCAAAAGCCGCAAGATTTCCAAAACATTTACAAAAGAGACTCCGGTCAGAACCAACTGGAAAACACTTTGTAGGTAGACATAACAGGGGAAGAAACATGAAATTTGTCTTTAATTCCTTGTTGGTTAATGCTAGAGGGGCAGTCCATTCATCGTAGCTCTCTTCTGGAATTAACAGATGCTTTTCAAATGGGAAAAAGAAAAAATACCTTTAAGCTATTCGAACACAGAGCGCCATATACCGGGCGCCAGTATGTGTATAAAATGCTTGAGGTTAAGGCCAGTAATGTGCCTAAATGCAATAAATGTAACCACAATCAGACTTTCGGCAACAAGTTTCGCAGAAGAACGAAACCTTTCATGTCTGCCACAAATTAGAAATGTCCAAATCAGGGGTGGCGAACGCTTTTCGATCAGATACGATTTACATTTTTAGGTGTCGAGTGTGTACCACCTGGATTTATTTCTTTTTTAAAAAGCACCTCTACTTTGAAACCTCTACTTTGATTTCAAACCACCGATTTTTATTTCGTAACTATATTTGTTGTTTAGCTATTAACTTATTCAGAAAATCAGTCTGCATCCATACGTAACAGTATGTAATACATTGGTCCCTTCTGGAAAGCAATTTTATTCTAATGATTATGTAGAATTGATTTCAAACCACCGATTTTTATTTCGTAACTATATTTGTTGTTTAGCTATTAACTTATTCAGAAAATCAGTCTGCATCCATACGTAACAGTATGTAATACATTGGTCCCTTCTGGAAAGCAATTTTATTCTAATGATTATGTAGAATTGATTTCAAACCACCGATTTTTATTTCGTAACTATATTTGTTGTTTAGCTATTAACTTATTCAGAAAATCAGTCTGCATCCATACGTAACAGTATGTAATACATTGGTCCCTTCTGGAAAGCAATTTTATTCTAATGATTATGTAGAATTGATTTCAAACCACCGATTTTTATTTCGTAACTATATTTGTTGTTTAGCTACTGACTTATTCAGAAAATCAGTCTGATTCCATACGTAACAGTATATAATACATTGGTCCCTTCTAGAAAGCAATCTTTATTCTAATGCTTATACAGAATTCATGTCGAATTCTTCTTTTGGACATTCTGCTAACTTCTTTCAATGAGAATGCTGTTACAAAGTAAAATTCCTCTTAACAGATGCTCTCATTTCTTTGCGACCACTTAATTACAATTCTCCGCTACCGATACGGTGTAATGTGAAATGTCTTCCCTATTTTGTATTGCCCTCCCCTCCTTTGCGGATAAACTTTATTAGCGTTGAATATTTGTGTTGTGGGCCAAGAGTTATCCGAGAGATTGTATCAGTCGAGAGGATGTTAATCGATGTCGATGGGCAACTTACTTGTTTTCTTAGTTGACGAGGTAGCCGAAAAATTAAAGAGTTCTTCTTTTCTTTTCTTGATCGCTTACCTTAACATATTGTAATATAAATAGAAAATAGTAATATGATAATAATTCTGTGTTTTAATTCCTAACTAAACCTCACTTAGTCAGTATAAATTTGCTTGTATTTATAAAAAGTATTAATATACCAAAATTTTAATAATTTGTACTTCACTTAAAACAAAAATCAGGCTCACATATAAATGAGAACCCTTCATGTTGATGTTGTCTGTGGTATTTTATTTAACATTTACATTTTATGTAATTTATGTAAATTTGTTCATTATAATAATCAGTTATGCTATATCTGATACATACTTTTCATTTTGGTATAATGTCATAATTATAGAAATACAACAATAAAAGTCTCTATTGACGTTGATTGGTGTCATGTTTAATGTTAGAAAATAAACATAGAGAAAATGACTTTTCGCTATGAGTTTAGTGCGTAACTTGTCTCATAATGAGAGAGTCAAAGTCAACTTAAAAGAGAGGATCACTTTCATTGGATTTTCTGATGCTCAGTCTGATCACTGTCCTGCTTCACTATAAATCTAGTTAAAATATGCTTCCTCTTGCATAAGTAAATCTTTTTATTATTTTATTAACTTTGATGTGAATCATTGGAGAAATCCAAGATAAACTTTTACGTGTTTAAATTTAAATAATGTACATTTGTGTGGATATATACCATGGTATATATCAGCTTATAAATATCATATGTATCACGATATATGTCATGATATATATCAAGTGATATATATCTACTCACGCTGCCCAAGGCCCGATTTTAATGCATTTTATTCAGTGTCGTAGTCCTGTGAAAAAAAGTGGAGGGACGCCAATGTTAAAATTTATGAAAAGAGGGGGGGGGGGGGATGCTTGAGTCAAAATTTAAAAAAATGAGGGTACGCCGTCCCCCAGCGTCCCCCTTGACTACACCTCTGATTTTATTTTTCCTGGCCTCGTTCTACTGAAAAGATAACCACTTCTGATATTTTTGCAACTATATGCTGCTTCTTTGAGAGTTTTCAGTTTCAACTAATAATTTCTTGAGGCTTTCCTGAAACCCACGATGTAACATTTTTGCCAACCTTGGTTTGAAACCCTCATGGAAGTGCCACGGCAGGTTCTCTTCTCTCTTTCCCAGAAGCACCCCGTTAAAATCCATCCTGCTCGTAAAAATTATGCCCTTCCCAAGTGCGTGGCGCCAAGTGCGGTGGACGGAGAACGTTCCTCCTGCCTCCTTGATCGTGTTTTGACCAGGAGGCAAACTCGGGATGACTGTGATTATTAAGAAAACGTCCTTCTGCTTGCCAGGGGGGGGGGGGGGAGGGCCAAACCATATAATGATGGAGTACTTTTCCCTTTTATCTTTTACTTTTATTTCTTCTTCTTGACGTGAGACGAGCCCCTCTTTCTAAAGCATTGGATTAGACGCTCCAGGCACTGAGCTTCTTGTAGAAGACTGACTCCTGCCCATTTTTATTGAACTCGGCGAAGCATTTAATTTTGAAAGGACGAACGACTTGCTTCTTATAAAATGGTTTGTCAGATCCCCTCCCCCCCCCCAGACCAGTCGTGTTTTTAGTTGGCGCAAAAGCACAAAAGCATAATTGGTCAACTGAAAAGCGAGTATTCTTAAGAAATCTCCTTGAATATTTTCCTAGAAATTGTCATTCAGTGCCGTGATCTTCTTTTGTATGCCCGAAATGATTAGAACTCCTAAAATTGTACTTTTCTGTAAAAAGAAGGACCACTTGCTGAATTATAGTATTTAAGACTATTTTGTAAACCTATTTTGTCTGATGATAAACGACTTCATTCAGGATAAGCTAAAATTCCAAATTTTTATCTTCTTTCTGATGAATGAACCGAGGGAAGTGTTTAACTCTTCAAAGTCAATCTTACAAAATATATGTTTGAAATTTTTAATAATCTTTTTGATATTAACCCATGATTAAAAAAAAAAAAAAAAAAACCGCGAGTTGTATGGAAAAAAGTTTCTAAAGAGTTTATTTTTAAAACTAAAATAAAATTCTTCACATGGGCTTTTCATTTCAATCTGCCTAACATTTTACTGATGTGAAAAGATTACTTCTCGTTTCCTTAGATTCCCTCTATATTGCTTTCCTTCAGTTGATTGCAATTTGCAAATGCACCTTTATGCACGGAAGCTTTTAAAAAAGTTCTGGAAATTAAGCCTTAAGTTGTTTACCTTACTTCAAGTCCTCATTTTAATTTTTATTATTTATTTATTCATTTATTTCACTTTTTGGAACGAAAATCATCACATTCCCTCATATACTTTTTCCCAGTCTGGTTATCGTCATTGAGGTTTACTCTCTTTGCAACTATTACTAATATATACAATAATGAGAAAATATTGTGGGTAAAGACCTCGCGATGCCTTATAGCATTTTGTATTTTCCACCATTTCATGTTGTTTTACTGCTTCATATTTTTCACACTTCTGAGTAATAGGAAATTGTTTCAAGATATTGGTTGTGAATAGCATGTTGCGTACTTTGATGTCTCATTTAGGCAATTAAATGTCATACGTTTGCTTTATTTCGCCAAACCTCAAGGCCAGTAATATTTCAACTATTTCTTGAATATTAAGTATGGTAAATGGTGTTACTGTGTTTTGACGGGTTGATCAACATTTTTCAAACTTTCTCTGGTTGCGTAGTTTTACTTTAATACCCTCGCCTTAATCGCTTTTGTGTACTTTAAAATAATAATAGTAGTAATAATAACAATGCTTTTTACTAAGGAATTAAACAATTAAAAAAGGAAGAAAAAAGGATCGGATGTTGGCTTTCAAGAAACAAGCGCATTTACCTTATTTATTGCAATGACTTGCTCTCCTTCCAAATATGCTCTTGTTTATGGAACATTGCCTAGCAATGTTTCATTTTTCACAGTTATTTTAAGTGAGTACTATAAGCCCTCTTATTGTAATTTGGTGTGATTTCGTCTGTGTGCTCAGCTGTCTTAACTTTTACAACAGTTATCAAGTTAGCCGAGTTTTAGCAGATCTCTTTTTCGCTAGACAATGACTCACTGTAAATTTTGCTTTTTCCTTTGCTTAAAATTACCCTTAAAGAAAAAAATTTGAAAACTGTGAAGAGACAATGAGACAGCGCTAAGAAAAGGAATTATCATGTTCTCTGAAAATAGCTAAGAAAAATCCTTTCAACAACGATGGGATAAGTGTTACAGTATGAGACTATTTAAACTTTCTAAGATTGGATATTGTTTCATCAGTATCTAATCTTCTCTACAACTTAGGTTCTTATCTCAAAATTGTATTCAATTTTATTCCATAACAGTATAACTTTAGGCATAGAGGTTCTGCCTGGTAGAATCCGAAAGAGCAGGAGAAGTTAGATGGAGCAACATTAGACATCTGAATAAATTTTTGATGCAAAGAGAAGGCACAGTTGACCAAATCTTGTGAGCATATTTTACAAAATCTTGAGGATTCCATACTCGAATGTGTTACAGATTCAGATGCTGCCTTTTCGACTTTAAACAAAATTCGATCACAATTTACCAAATTCGCTAGCCAAATATCCAAAAAAGAAAGTACCCGATAAATAATGGACTATATAAATAGATACATAAAACTGATGGTAATGATAAAAAATTTTAAAAAATAATAATAGTAAATAAAAAATAATTAATTGTCAAACAAATCATTTTGAATACATGACTCTTTTAAATGTTTACCTCTATATTTAAATGTTCCTGAAATCTTATTTTTTGAAAGTTTTAGTTACAGCACGATTCATAGATCAATGTGTATTTGGTATCTCAGAAATAAATCAGGAAACCGTTATTTTATCAGTGACCAGTGACTTTTCGTGGCAAAATATTTATTACCAAAATCCAGGATAGTATCTATTTCCATTCTCAATTTTGCAGATAGCCTTGACGTTGTAGTTCTTAATTTTGAATTTTTTTTTGCTATGTGCTTCTTCAATTTTGACATTACCTTGTTAGCATGTGTTCCTCTGCGATTTTGGTCTATCTTAATCTCTTATATGGTATATCTTACTTTTGCAAACTTGACACTATATCTTTGGTATGTGCTTCTCTTCAGTTGTGATAAAACATCGTATTATGTTATTTTCTTCACATTTGATGCTTGTTGTTGGCTATATGTGTGTCCTGAATGCTAACACCACTTGTTTTTAAGTGTTTCTCATAGATTTTGATGATATTTCTTTGTTATGCGCTATTCTTCTTCAATTTCGGCCTCACTCCTTTCATCTATGCTACTCCTCATTTTCTCTAATTGAATCTTTTTGGAATGAGATGCTCTCCTCGAGTGCGCAATACATCTTTGCTAAGTTTCTCTAATTGAATCTTTTTGGTATGAGATGCTCTCCTCGAGTGCGCAATACATCTTTGCTAAGTTTCTCTAATTGAATCTTTTTGGTATGAGATGCTCTCCTCGAGTGCGCAATACATCTTTGCTAAGTTTCTCTAATTGAATCTTTTTGGTATGAGATGCTCTCCTCGAGTGCGCAATACATCTTTGCTAAGTTTCTCTAATTGAATCTTTTTGGTATGAGATGCTCTCCTCGAGTGCGCAATACATCTTTGCTAAGTTTCTCTAATTGAATCTTTTTGGTATGAGATGCTCTCCTCGAGTGCGCAATACATCTTTGCTAAGTTTCTCTAATTGAATCTTTTTGGTATGAGATCTTCCTCGAATGCGACAATACATCTTTGCTAAGTTCTCTTCCTCCCTTTTGAAACTTGCTGTTTACTGTATATTTTCCCTCAATGCCAGCAAAAATTGTTTGGATCTGTTTCCCGTTAATTTTAATCATATTGCCTTGCGTGCTGCTTCTTATTTTCGACACTGGTAGGCGTTCTTCCTCAATCTCCAAATTACTTCTTTCATATGTGCCCCTCTTCAATTTTGACAAATTGAATATCCTTCGTACGTGATCCTGCTCAAGTGTGATAGTACTTGCGATGTTTTCATTTTTGAAATTTGCTGTTAGATAGATGTTTTTTCTCAGCTCTGACACTTCTTTGCTCTGTGCTCCGTTTCAGTTCGAACACCATACGTTTGGTATGTATTCTCTCACTTTCAACGTCACTTCTTTCAAATGTACCCGCTTCAATTTCGACAAATTGAATCTCTTTGGTACGTCCGTCTTCATTTCTCTGAGAAGCATTGGAGGCCGGTAAACATACGGCACATACCGTCGAAACAGACATCTGTAACACCTTGAAGAATTCGTAATATCTGTAGCTACCAACGATCTTTTGTCTGAATTGGGGAATGTACTCCCCCTCAATATCAGCCGAAGAATACAACTGAAGTATCAATATAGTATTACGTAGAGCTCATCTGATATGAGGGGAAGCAGGGAAGGGCGAACTTGTTCTTCGCCAGCTTTGTGGATAACAACAAATGGCCTTTATTTCGCCAAAAGTGCCTTCACAGGACATATCGACGAAAACATTCCGCTCGGCCTCCATTTCCTTCTTTGAAGAGTGGAGGACCCCACGTAACGATCAGCGTGTTACGTACCAGCTGCAACTGATTTTCGGGAAGAGGGAGGAAGCTGTTAAGGGGCACTGGGGGGTGGAGAAATGTGTGTTTTGCCTTCTGAAAGGAAAGCCCCGATGGATGAACGTGAATGGATAGAGACAGATGAGAAGTAGGTGTGTGTGTTGTCGAATGGGATGGCAAAGTGGATCAAGTTCTTGTTTCTGAACCTCTTTTTTCCTTTTGTATCTGTTCCTTGATTTCTTCGGTGCGTGTTACACATTGCACCCATGTACGTCACTAGGAATGTAACGAGGAATCTCTTTACTTGAAATTTTCGATATTTTGAAAAAAAAGCACTTTAAATTTTCATTAAAAACACGCACACAAACTTTCTGTTGATTTAGTATTATTTAATAACAGTAAAACCCATCCTAAAGGACATCCCTTTTACACAGAGATTTTAATTTCTCAGCAGCTAAGCAATGAGCCTAGAAAAAACTCTTTTCTAGACAAATATTTTTGTCCCACTGGTGTCCGCTACGGAGGAGTTTTACGGCATTTAACTAATTTAGATTTTTACCTAAAAGCAATATAAAACAGCAAGAACCTTAACATTGTGGTTTTTGATTTATTTTCTGAAATGTACGCACATAATTGCAATCAATATGATCATCAGCATATTTTGTTACCCCTAGTCTGTACTTAAATAGAACAAGGACGAATCCTTTCGAGTTTTTGGGAAGTTCGTTGTGCAGACGTTTATTCGTTTGCGTTTATTAGCACGCGGATCAGAATATTTGCCTCTCTGTGCGTTGAAAGCAACCAATTTTTTTAAACTGACAGATAGCGCACCAGTTCGGAAGAAATCAGGTTTGCTAACGGTACATTACTTATACCAGGGGCAGTTTCTCCCTCGAACATGAATGGATTCTTTTTGGCACTCAATATTTTGGGTAACTTATTCTAAACAGAACCGCGCAAAATGTTTATTTCAGCAATGTCAAGGAGAAATTCTACGGAAAGACAGGGGAAAAAACAATGAAGTGCAAGAACTGTTGACGTTTATTTATTTATTTACTTTTACTTTTTTACAACCAATGATAAGCAGATTTTATCAATGGAACGTGCAAACATAAAACATATACAAATAGTATTTAGTACAATACATAATTTTAATTATTTTATGGTGCACTAAACGTTTATTAGTACAAAAACACCTATAATGCAAAGGAAATAGTAGTACTATAATACTTAGCAATACATCTTACTTAGTCTTTTGCAGGGAAAAAAAACCCAAAGAAAAATAGTGAGAGAGACTATATAAGCATTAAGCAATCAATGTCATCATTGTAATATTTGCATTCAAAATATTTTCAGCAAGTATTGCGGTATTTGTTTCCTTCATTAATTCGTTCATTTTATACTTAAACTATTTCATATTATAGCTGCTTTATTATATGCTGCTTCTTTTTAGTCTACTTTTACGTAACAGTGAAAAAAAAAAAAAAAAACATGAAAGAAGGCTTAATGCATCGTAAAAATATCGTTAAAATAAAGAAAAATTAAAAAAAAAAATGAGTGAAGCAATTTAAATAAAGAATGAAAAATAAAAATTTGAAAGTAGGCTTTTGACATGGGAAAATTTCTCTGTGAGACCCACAGACAAATTTTCCCAGTAATGCTGTCTGCTCCCCCAATAACTTTTGAGGGAATTGTCCGATTCCAAAGATCTCGGCATTTTAGTTTTTGCTTTCAACAATTTTTCGTTCAATTTTGAACCGTTCAAAAATTTTTAACATTAGCACCTATCAGGAAAAATGAAGCAAATTATGTAAACTCTGGAAATAAGGATCCAAGTTCCTTTGTACGTACGTGTAAGAAGAAGCTACGGACGAATTTTTCTCTTGAACAGTTCAAAAAAAAAAAAAAAAAAATCATTAGCGCCTACTGGAAAATTCGAATCCTATATAATTCCTGGTCGAACAGAAGGATTTGCTTGGAGCAAACTTGATAGGAAGAAACATATGACGTAGAACATGTACAGGTACGAAGTTCATCATGTACTAAGCGAGCCTATTTTCTTACGAATAGTTTTGATCTAGATTTTTAAGGATATTTCTAAATGCATGAATACGTATTAACCTTTGAAAAAAGGTATATTTGAAGTAATACAGAAGTAATGCTAAACGGGAAAGATAATGTGACTATAAATTTGACGTTGGTGTGTACAGGAAAGTAGGCTCGTATAGTTTTAGAGAGAACTTCTTTTTTAATTGCAAAAAATGGCTGAACTTCTAGACTTTGTACCTGTCCTGAACTTTAAATAATCATGTTCGCAAAGGTAAGCTTTTGCTATTTATTTGTGAATAATTTTGCATCAAAATATTATGCTGAAAATCTAGCAAGTCCTCACGCGCGTCACAACATTAACTTGCAAAAACGTGTACGACAGGACGTCACTTTTTGCACCTAAGAAATTTTAAAAAATGGCACCAAATATTTGTGGCCAGTAGATTACTATGTAACTTAGAATGCAGTTAGAATAAAACATGACTAATCTTATTGACTGATTAATTAATATAACTAAAATGATAAGAGTTGAAGTTTCTCAGTAATACGATTATGTAATAATTTATTTCATTTTAAATCAATAAATTGAGAAACATATTTGAGAGAGGAAGGCTGCTGTAAAATGTCAAATTTATGATATAAATCTGATGGCTATTTTTATTTTATTTTACTATTTTATGAAAATTGCTTTGCAAGGCATATCTTGGCAGCAGGCCTAGACTGTTTTGTCAACTGTTCTCTTGAATCGAAAGAAAATCTACTTCTTTTCTTACTTCTAAAATTCTCAGATTTTTTTTTTCTTTTCTCTTTTTTTTTTTTTGCCAATAAATAATCGTGAAGGATTCTTAGTAATTTTACTCGATAGAGTCAAATTTGCACAACCTTCGTGTTTAAAAAAAATAAAATATTAATAACAATAAAGGTAGTCCCGTCGCATTGCTGCTTTCACTGAAGTCTAATGCCCGGGGTTAAGATTTTTCTGCTTTTTTCTTGACACATCCTTATGCCAAAGAAAACAATTCTACTCCTATCTTTTGCTAAAATTAGGCAACTACTTTCTGTTAACCTCAACTTTTGATTGAAAAAAAAAGTGCAAAGGAAAAAAATAAAGAAAAAGGAAAAGTTACAGTGTCTACATAAAAAATATTTTTTCCATCTGAAACTCTGCCTCAAACCGAAACAGTTGTTGCCGATTGGCGCGCTTAGGCGAGTTTATGGATCGCCAAAAGGCTTTTAAATTCGGCAACCCCTCGCAGGAATAGAGAGAAAAGCATGAGAACTTCTACCATCCACGCTTTCCGTTCTTGAAGTTATTTGTGAATGAGAAGCGCTTTCAGAAAAATGTCAGCTGAAGATATTTTGAAATATTCTTCTCTTTGAGTTCTTTTTTTTTTTTTTTTATCTTGCTAAATTCGCTCTCCTGCGAGTGAATTAAGTTACTTAGTTTTTAAAAAGACAAAAGAAATACTAACTTTCTGGATTAAAAAGTATCGTTGATTATCTGTAATTTGAACTATTGTGTAAAACGTTTGCGTGTGAAAAGAATGAAAAAAATATTATAATAGCACATACAATACTTTAAGCACTATTTTAACAATTTTTAATTCAAGAATCATTTTTATATACACATTTGGCCAATATCTTGATAAAGGTAAAATTAGTATTTTCTGTTTATATAAATACAATCACTGGTTTTTAGCTTTCTTTCCCATAAAAGTAAAAAAGAAAAAAATGAAAGTAGGGTTTGAGATGGGGTGTGTGTCTCTTTGTATCTCTCTCTCTCCCCTTCCTCCCACCACCTAATAAATTGTCCAATTCTTTTTTTTTTTTTTTTTGTATTTGAAAGATCTTAGCCGAGGACACCTCATCTCCATATTTTTTTTTTATTTGAAAAATATTTCGTTCAATTCTGAACAACTCAAGAAATCTTGACACCAGAGCTTAAGGGGAAAAATGAAGCAAATTGTGTGAACTCTGGACATGAGAACCAAGTTCCTTTGAATATTTGAACAAGATGATTGGAAGAAGCTCTCGACGGGTCATATTTTTCAATTTGAACAATTTTTGTTCAATTTTGAACAGTTAAAAAAAATTAAAAAATAAAATAACATTACGCCTGCGGGAAATTTGAATCGAATAAACGGATTTGCTTGGATCAAACTTTATCGGTAGCGGCATGTGATACGAAGTTCATACAAAACTAAACTGCCCTATTTTCCCATAAAGCGTTTTGATCTGGATTTTTAAGCATATTTCTGAATGAATGCATGAAAAATGAATTAGTGAAAGAATGGATGAATGAATGCGTGTACGAATTTGCAGTAACCGATGAAAAAGGTATATTTGACGCAATGAAGAACGATGCTAAATGATAAACAGAAGTAAATAGTTAAATTACAAATTCGATGTTAGTATTTATAGGAAAGTAGGCTTGTACTGTTCCAGACAAAGTCTTGTTTATACACATTTCGTGGTGCGACTTTTAAAACTGCATTCAGCAAAAATTTTCTCTTTAAAAATTAATGCTTTATCATTGCGATTTCCATGTCAACTGTTTCAATATCCATATTGATACATTCAAAGCGTTTTTATTTGAAATTAGGTTTTATTTTGCATAGTTATTTTAGGTCATGATTTCCTACCTATTTTTTTTAAGTTATTGGAATTGATTGAACGATTTTTATTGAGTATTTTTTAGTCACGAAGTATTTTACTATAAAAATCTCAGTTTCCATTTTCTCTCAGAATTTTTACATTGCTGAAATTTTTACCCGAGGGAAATATATTGTAGACAAAGTTGATAATTCGTTCATGCTATTATTTCGGCCTTTATTTACTGGCCTACTTTTAACGATCTTTACATTTTCGTTTTAAAAAAAATAGTTTAAAACTTTTTTTCGAAAGCATGAATACGAATCTTGATTGCATTTATAGTGCTTCGAATTAAGTTTAAATTGCAAAAACTGTCGAAAACTTCCCACTGAAATGAGCATACTAGTAAAATGTGATGAAAGGGACTTTTCAACTCTTTTTATTACTTTTATTCATACTTTACGTTGGCGCATTTTACTTTTCAAATTAAGATCTAAGTTTATTTATTTATTTTTTGTTTGATTGCAATAAATCGTTGCTGTTTCAACTCGACAATTTAGCATTTCGTGTGATTATAAATTTTCTATCATGTTGTTTAATTGTCTTCAAATTGAGCTCTTTGAAGTCATCATTAAATGCGACATATATGTAAGGATTTTTATTTCATGGCTATGCAATCAGTAACGGCATTGTTGAATATCGCAGCAATATTGTTCAAGTTACGAAGCTGTCAATTATCGAAAGTCTCTGTGCAGCAGTTAAGTAGATTAAGTAGAGCGCAATGAACAAAAGTTTCTTTATTGCAAAATTCAATTTATTATTACTTCATAAACCTTTTGTGGAATATTGATCAGTATTGTGCATCCCAGAATTTAATTAACACATTCTTTGCACTAAGTCACGTGTAATTAGTTTTCTAGATACATTTCCAGAGTGTTTTAATTAATTCAATTTCAAGCGGTATATATTTATGGAAGCAAATTTCAGAAAAGTATAAATTCTTAAAAACCTTAATATTTACATTTATTCTTGATGAAACCTGTGCAAATGATAGTTGAGCCACGATATTTTATTCGCATAAAGATGTTTTAAGGAGGAAAAGTTGAAGAATGCGCTTTTCTTCTTAAAGTACCTTTTTGTTTAATTATTATTTTCTTTAAAAAATATATAAAATAATAAAAATAAAGATACGATATTATTATTAGGTGGGTCAAAAGGTCGGACTCGCAACCCTTTCTGATGATCTTCGTAAAAGTGGCTCCTTTACACTTTCCTTATCTAAAAGTAGCAAGGAATAAACGTCCCTTTTGCTTAACAAATTCACACAAAAAGTTTTTTTTATATTTTTAAATCGTCTACTTTTACACCACGGTGTGACTTTTTAACGAAGAAGATTCCAGGGTTCGAAATTAGCGGCAGTTAATCGTATTATGCAACTAAAAATTCTCATTTGACAAGCGTGATTTCACATCCAGTCGTCACTTAGACGCCTAACCTTGCATAAAACTTTTATCTTGACAACCACAATTTTTCACCATGTCGTGGTTTTATATTTATTTTATTTATTTTTTAATATACATATTTTATAATCTTCGGTATTTTGAGTATTTAATATGCCTATGAAGACTATCGTAACTCTTTGACCTTCAAATTTCTTAATCGTTACTTTTTCCTTGCAATTAAGTTTTGTAAGTAGCTCTAAACTGTAAATAGCACTTGGAAAAATAGTTCATCCAATTAACTCATATTTTGTTTTATTAGGTACTAAGTAAAATGAATTCAATCTTACTTCAATAGTTTTCTCTTTAAGGTTGTGATGTTTTGCTATATTTTTTAATAATTGCACAGTTGTCTTCATAGTCATCAGTTGTTACCTCTGTCCAAATAATTGGAATTACCGTAATTATCTGTGTATATCCCGCGGGTTATCTACGAAAAAAACTCCTTTTTTTACTATCTGCGGGCAATATAACGATGCGGGCAATACACAGAATTTCAAAAAATAATAATTATTAATAAAAAGAAAATTGAATTGATAGTTAAATTGAAAGAAATAAATGATAGGTTTCGAAACGATGATTCAATTTCACCCATCCCTCTTAACTTCCCCATGGAAGCCTTTGCTTCCACACCAATTAAATCACAATAGGAGAGTAGGACCAGAGCATATGTCCCTGTATAAACAAAATATGGTAAAATGTAAACTTTTTGCAATATAATTTTAAATGTTAAAAGTGTGCTGTAAATAAAAATTGCTTCCTTATAAACAGTGCCCCTTACAGAGGGATTTGCTCATTGTTTTTGATTTGGGTGCGGGCTATACAACGATGCGGGTTATACATCGAACTTGATTTTTTTAGGATGAATTTTTCTTCTTGCGGACTATACAACGATGCGGGCTATTTACCGATAATTACGGTAAAACAAAAGAGCTAGGTAGTAATGGCGCCTAACTTTTACAACGTAATTTTGAACCCTAGAAGATTCAAAGCCTCAAAATAATTGATTTATTTAGATGCATATATATATAATGAGTGCTGTATTAGTTCCCTTCGATGCATATTATTGCTGTACTGCTAAACGTTTTTTTTTTTATTATTTCTATCGTTCTAATGTTTCAATTTCTTAAGTTTTCCAATCACTTCAGGAGTTGAGCTGTATGGTTTTAAAAAATAATATTAAAAACTTTATGTGATGTTAAATGTTGAGTTAATATTTCCTCCAAAAATCATTCTCGCCATTTCTAACCGTCATTACCATATCAGATGAAAACTGAAGGGTGCTGAGATGATTAAGCTATGGACGGGGAACGGAAGAAATTATCGTCTGGCCCGTCCATCCGCCAAAATTAGATCCAAGCTGGGCGTCACCCCCTCTAGTTTATAATCGCATGCATCGTAAAAAGATCCATCCCCCACGGAGCGTCCATTGTGGTTTGGTCGCAAGCTATCATTACGTCGTTATAAAAGTGTATTGCCGCAGTGATGGGTGAGTCTACTCTGTGTTTCTCCCGTTCTTGCTATTGGAAGTTGAGGGAATGCATATTCGTTCTCTGCAGTGTCACAGCCATGACGCATTTTTTTTTTTTTTTGCTGAGGAAAAGGGACCTAACAGATGGTTAGATGTTTTTTAAAATGTCTGTTTTAGGCCATTATATGAACTAAACTAATTTCTGCGATGCAAACACTAAATCAAAGGATCCACCAATCTAAAGATCCACCAATCAAAGATCCATTACGCGTCACAAGTTAGCGAAATGTGAATTTTTTTTCTTTCTTTCTCTCTCTCTCTTTTGTGCATTTTCGCTTAAATGCATTATTGTACCTAAAATCTCCATTAGTTATGTTACTAAACACTAAATGTTGGATTGACGACTGTTTTAGAGCTTACAATTCCATGATTTATAAACTTTACTGTAGAATAAGATCTTGTAATATTAAGAATGTACGTTTTAATAAAATAATTTTTGGTTGAAAATAGACCCGATTTCTTAGCAGAACAATAAAAAATTGTGCTAATATATAGTTAAAATATAGTTAGCTAATTATCAAACTGGAACCATCTGCAACAAGCGGCTCAGAAATCAGGATATTTTAAGTACGATTAAAAGCAAATATAAAGTACAGAGTGTATAAAGTCCACTTCGGAAAGAGCCGTAGCAATTGCAGATTCTATTTCAAGAGGATTCAACATAAAATATTCGTAGATCGGCTAATAAATTATTATTTGTTGATGCATCATTTATAACAGTTGGCAAATCTAATTAACGTTATCGATATTATATTAAGTTCATTCGTTAACCACTTAAAATGAGATTTGCTTTTGCGTCATGTTATACTAATTTCAACACATATCTTTTCATCTTAGAAGTATTCCAGGGCTAGTTATGAATTTTAGAATATTTGTTAAAAAAAGTACTTTTATTCTTTTTTAAAGTTTATTTTTAGCATTTGCTGCAGAAAATTCCCCAAATTCTTAATAATACATCATATAAATTGTAATTTGTCAAAAAACTTCTAAAGGGGCTGTTCATAAATGATGTCATACTTTTTTCCCATATATGTGACTCCCATCCCCCCCTTTGTCACAATATGTCACACTTCAGTGGATCCCCCTCCCCCCTTTGTCACATGTTACGCTATGTTGCATAATGCAGGATGTCACACTTCTTGTTACCCCCTCCCCTCCCCTTGTCACACTTTGTCACAATTTCACGAGCCCCCCTGCCCCCCTCGAAGCGAGGCATCATTTATGAATGATCCCAAATATGCTAAGAAGTAATAGATTAAAAAATACTGCAAATGTGAACGGAATGTTTTTGTAAGTGGAATTTTTGTCGAATGCAAATGGCATGTAAATAAATACGTCAGGCAGGTGTTGACCAAGAGAGTGAATAAAAAAATTCCTATAAATTTTCCATTCGCAACATTTGTTTCCTAATCGTTTATTTATTTATGCATCTATTGAGGTGCGAGGGCCCAAACACAGGAACGGGACCTTCTGTTGCTGTTCCAATTCCTCCTCTCGAAATTTATTGAAGAGAAAAGTAAATATTGATCTTTGTGGAACTGTGCATCGCAGACGACAGTATCGATCCGTTTCTTCATCGTCTTGGCAGACGTGTGTTCTTAGCGGAGAGGATTTTAAATTTCATTCCGTTCCTCAGACTCAGAGCAGGGAAATGTCTGGATAAGTTTTTCCAAAAGATATTTCTTTCCTATTCTATTCCATGGCAAATGGACTCGGGAGGATTGTCGAAACAAATGAGGGCCTAGATTACGAAGGAGTTGCTTTGAATGTTCGATTACATTCGAGCATCCATTTTCTTTTATTCCTTTTGTTCGTTCTCTACTGTGGTTGACTTGGAGAAAAATGTTGAACAAAAAGATTGAGACCATTGTATGTTGTTGGAAAATGCATTTATCTTTTCTCTAATAGTGGAACTATGTAGAAGATATTATGTTGCACTTGGTTTGGAATGAGTTCGTGGTTCGTAAAATTTCATTTTTCTTCGCTCTACTAAATCTAATACCAATGGAATTTACCCTCTGATATTACTTTCAATCAAAAATTTAATCAATTTTCCCAACATATGTTTCTCCAGTTTTGGAATGAAATTCAATTCAAATGTGTTTTGTATTTCAAATACTATTTTTCCATTTCAAGTTTTACCAGATAAACTTAATTTAGAATTCTTCCATCAGTTCTGGTTTATTTTAATCTTTAAAAAGTTAAAACTGATCATTTAAATTCAAAAATGTGTTTTCTAGTTAAACTAATCGTATATTACACTTTTATTTGCATCCCGTAATGTTTCTTCAATTTTACTTGGAATTTCTTAACATCAGACAGAAATTAATTGCAATGAAATCTGTCTTCATTACTGCGAAATCTTTCTTGAAAAATAACCCCTAATGTAAATACTTCCCCTTTTGCGAACCCCTCCCCCCATGAATTATCGTATTATTTCCTTTGAATTATCGTGTCGTAATAAAGGGTTGTGCTGTTAAAGTAAGACATCATAAAATACGATTTTTGTGTTTCCTTGACAGAAGTTATTAAATTCATTCAAGAGATTTAGAATTAATGGGCAAGGTGTGAGTAAGTTGATGCAATAAAACAATTACTGTTAGACTTCATTAAATATTTACGTAAAGATGACAAGAAAGTTAAAGGATATGTAAATGTATGTATACCTATGTAATATGTAATCTACATGTACTATCTTAAAAATGAAAATGTCAAAATTTGGGTTTTAAAGGGAGATAAATAAGTTCTAAATCGGACGAAAGCAAAGAGTTTAGTTTATGGAAGAGGGCACAGCTCGGAAAGTTTTTGAAGAGCAAACGTTTATTGCGTTGAAGATAGGTTTTCATATCTCACATTAGTCTCCAAATTTTAATTTTTCTTCGATGCTGTCATGAACAAGCTACCATTTTTCCAAAGCCTCTGAGATATTTGATTAGGGTAAAACACTTCGTGCACTGCAACTGCAGCTGCTACTTTTCGCCCAGATGGGGGAAAGGGGGTATAGAGATAAGTTCTAATTGGGTTTCGCTTAATATTTAAATAAGGTTTTAACGGACTTGTGGAATGGTTCCTCCTCGACGGCCTAACACTGTGATCTTTCGTTACGGGTTGAAAGGGTGACACCTGCTTCGGCAGTTTGTCATCTCGCTCTGGTGAAGAAGGATTTGATGTTCTTTGTTCCCCGGACACCATTTGGCGAAATGAGAAAGCTGTTCTTTATTCTCTGTGACGAGGATGTGGATGCTTTGGTGAGGTTTGGTTTTTAAACTAGATTACTTGTTTCTTTCAATTGATCTTATTGTAATTGTAAAGAAAAAGACATCAGATTAATCCTTTTAATCAATTTTAAAGCCGTTGCCGGTTCACTTTTCAAAGTAGTAGAATACTACTCCTTTTAAACCTACTTCCCCCACAAAAGTTTTGAGGAAGTACGGATGTGTCGTAAAAATATCGCCAAAACTAAAAAGACAAAAAATAAGTGAAGTGGAAAAATTAAAAAAAAAAAAAAAAAAAATGAAAGTAGGGTTTTGAGATAGAGAAAATGTGTCTGACGGTCTGTCTGTTCCCCTAATAACTTTTTGGAGGAATTGTCCGATTCGAAAGTTTTTTTTTTTTGCATTTGAATTATCTCCGTCGAGGGCATATAATTTCTACATTTTAGTCTTTTCTTTGAAGAATTTTTCGTTTCTTTAAACAGTTCAAAAAATCTTAACGTTAGCGCTATTGTAGTAAAGTAAAGCAAATTTTATAAACCCTGGACATAAGACGTGAGTTCTCTCGAATAAACTTATTCAAAGGAGCCAACAACGCGAAATGTTTTTGATTCAAGCATGTTTTGTTCAGTTTTGAACAGCTAACAAAAAATTAACATTAGCGCCTACGGAGGAAATTTCAGTCTTATATAAATCCTGATATAATAGACAGATTGGTTTAAAGCAAAATTTATGGGAAAGATCTTATGACGTAAAACATGTACAGATACTAAGCTCATCCAGAACTAAACGAGCATATTTTCTTATGAAATTTAATCATCTGTATTTATAAAGATAATTCTGATTGAATGAATAAATGAGGGAATAATTTATCATCTGTTATACTTCTCAGTATGTTATAAGGTACATAAAGAAAGTGTTTCAAAACATTATATAAATTTTTAGTTCTTAATCAAAAGCCCATTGAATTTTCTAAAATTGCAATTGAAATATGTACCTAATTTGTTCTTCATATTTCTATTTGCAATCCGTGGCTTTTTTTTTTTTTTTTCAGTCTTGTATGAAATAAAATGCTGAAAAAAATACTGCATGCAAAAAATATTGAGTATTGAACTCCCTTTCATTTTATTGTTGTTCCCGCCTTTTATGTTTTCATTCAAAGTTCTTTATTTTGCTCAATACTTATTCAAAGCTTTAAAATATGCAACCGTCTGCCTCCTGAAAAAATGACTCTGCGGCGACAGAATCAAATCTATCATCTGTGGTTCAAAACAAACAATAATTAGAATTCAGTGTTGTGCGTGTTGGATTAATGAAAATAAAAGTCACAGCTTGTAACCGGAAATGAATTTTTGCTCTAGCTTCAGGGCATTAGCCACGGGGAGTGAAAGGGCCACGTGATGCTGAGGGATTCGAACGTGACTTCCAGTCGTTTCATTCCCTCTCATCCCACCCCTTGTGATCAGTTTATTAAATGGAGATTGTTATTATTTTTTGTTCCTTATTCCCACCAGCACCCTGTGGTTTTAATAATGGGATGATGAAGTGCGTGTCCTGTTGAAGCGGTATTAATTAAAATGATATTTATTGATGAGTAAAATTCAGATTTAGTGTGAAGATATAGCACTTTATCATTGTCGTAGCTTTTTTCGCCACTTTAAAATCCCCCCCTCCCCCTCACACACTGAGAATATTAATGCGATATTTCACCTTGCATTTACATAAAGCTATTAAGCTTTATGTTCTACTCAATTACAGTTTTCTTTATTTTAAGTGTTCCGTATTTTTTAAGCCTGACGCGGAATCCCCAGTGTTTAGTTCCGAAGTGAGCTCGGTCCTCACTTTATCGACCTCACAGAAGGGATGAAAGGCTGAGTCGACCCTACTCAGCCCGGGAATCGAACACCGGACCGTGACATGGTAGCACGGAATTCTACCACTCAGCCACTGGTATCAGCGCATTTGCATATAAGAGCATTTTAGAGTTATACTGAATTAGACCGCCCAACAGTCAGTGTCTTTGGTCAATGGATGGAAAAATATAAATTCTAAAAACATGTTCTACATTAAAAATTATTTCCGAAAAAAAATATTATGCAAAGCAAATCCACTCGCTCGTTAGTTAGGACTCATTATAGGGTTCAAATTAAGAAATATATATGTATATTTTTTTGCACATGCTGAACGGCATGAATTTTTTCTGTAAAGATTGTCCAAAACGAATCTGCCTGTTTCAGGATTTGTATGGGTTTAAAAATTTCTCCTTGGGAAAATTTAAAGAAAAAATGCGAATACTTTTTCTACTCAAGAAGTGAAACATGGTTTGAGAGTTCTTTGAAATGATTTTTTGAACAAAAACAGTTTTGTTCTATTTATTTCCTCAAAAGTTAGTATAGAAGATAGAAGGGTAATGAGAGACAGTTAAATCAACAAACATTTCTTCATCTCTTAAGCCTACTTTCAAGTGTTTATTTTAGAATAATTTTGATTTTTTTTCACTTAACTTTATTATTTATTTTTGACTGCTTTCCGTTTTTAAAGATGTTTTTACGATTTATTAAACCATCTTTCATTCCTTTTTCAAAACTTTTTCGGATAAGTATGCCAAAAGGGAAGTAGCAAGTTGAAAGGAAGTTTACAGCTTAATGATTTCGCAATGTTAAAGTTCATAATAACGGAGTGTTCAACTCTTCGAGGAGATGCAATGCCGACGGATGTGTTCTAAAATAAGATGTTGCCACCTATTATCTTCGCTAAGAGTGTATTGTCTTGATTACTCAATTTATATCTTTAAAGACGAAAACACTAAAACTCAGGTGATCAAAGTATGTGAGGATAAAATTTGCATCCCTAATGGAGATATGTAACTAAGACCCCGATATGGGAAATTGAATTCGGAAGGGACTTTAGTAGGAATTGGTTGGAAATGAATAAAAAGAAATTATTAATAATAAAAAACTCGAACTCTCGGACTCATGCCATAATTGCCAATGCTAGAAA
This sequence comes from Octonoba sinensis, assembly GCA_038502835.1. Lineage (NCBI taxonomy): Eukaryota > Metazoa > Arthropoda > Arachnida > Araneae > Uloboridae > Octonoba > Octonoba sinensis. Next base: position 74,271,120 of record CM076604.1, read on the forward strand.
AGATAATTATGAACTAAAATCTTAGGAAAAATGCTGGTTACAACACCAAATAGGAACACTTAAGGCCGCTGCATTAGGGAAACCGACTCGACATTTTGGTTCCACGAACCTCATGGAACCACTGTGTACCAAACTGTGCATTTGGTTTGTGTACCAAGAAAAGCGTCGAATAAAACCAGGCTTCAGATATGTTGCTTGAGTAATGTTTGACTTATCAGTCTACAAGAACAGAAGATTTCATTAATTCAGATTTAAATCAAATGAGAGCTGATAATGTCCTTGTTCTATACTGGAAAAGTTTCCTATCAGCCATTATTTCTCTAGACAGGTAAACCATCTCGCTGAATTTTGCTCAAAATAGATTTTTACTTAACTTCTTACTGTAATTTTTAAAATGTAACAGCAAACGATATAATAACATATTTTCAAATACACAAGACTGGATCCAAAGCTCTCTTGGAACCAAAATGTCGGATAGGTCGGGCTGGCCTTTGTAGTGGCTCTAGAACCACTGTATACGATTTCACCACTACCTCCCAGCTCCCAATGTTTCATAATCGCGAGAGTATGTGTGCTGATTAGAACGAAGACTCCAAACTAAACAAGGTGTTTAGGTTGAGCGATAAACATTCTGCGATGCCCTCTCTGGGCCTCGCAGCGTTCCAGGGCTACCACGGAATGAAATTGTGAGAGGTCTTTGACCTTGTCTGGCACCACTCGGATTTGCAGCCCACCGACAAAAGTGTCTTCCTCACACTGATATGAGATTTCTCTCTTTTTTTTCTTCCCGAAACTCATATCCTAAATATCTTGGGCGACGACTTTCTGTTTGGTCTACGATGCGTCACAATTTTCGTGCTATTCAAGTTAATAAATTAGAGAAGTAGAAAATCAGATGATTATCAAATCTGCCTCATTCGTAAAGCTCTAATTTTACTTGTGGAACCTTTAGGAATGAAACAAATTCAGCAAGCATCTTTTCAAAGCTTATTAGTAGAGGAAAATTTACATACTTTGTGTTGAGTGCGATGATTTTTCCAACTTCCGTTCTCCAATCAAAACTTCTAACAACAATGCAATAGTTGCCGAGGGCCTTTTCTCGTGACTTGTGGAATATAATGTGCGCATGTCTTATATGCAATATATCATTGCAGCATAGGTTTCCAATTTCTTAAGGCCAAACGCTCCATACAACTAAAAAACTTCCCGTCTTTCGTATCTTTATGGTTGGGGTTGACAAAACGAGCTATGTGTATGATCGACTTTAGTCAAAAAAGGATTAGACGAGCCCTCATTATTAGTTTAATAGCAGCGCATTACTTTTCACTAGAAAAGACGGCTATACGCTATAATATGTGTGTGTTACATATGGCTTTATTTTGTAAATCAATCCAAACAAATATGACAGTCTACATCACTAAAAAAGAAGAATAAAAACAGAACCGAACAAACAACTGTAAAACTAAACAGAACAACTATACTAAGAGAAAAGGAGGCTTTTTCACAAAGAGTTCATGATGGCCCTGCTACCCCAATACAGGACAGCAACAATGTACTTTTGCGGAAAATGAATTGAAATAATTTTTTTAAAAAAGAAAGAGAAAAGGGCTCATATTAAAGAAACAATCTCTATGTGTATTTGAAATTTTTATTGCAATTTGTCAGGCGTTCGAATCGTCCATAAATTTCTCGACACACCGAATTCTCCCATTGTAATCATCCAATGCGTCACGTTTGGCGCATGCGCCATTTGTTGGGTTGGCCATCTCTACACACAGCATTTAAGATTGACTTATTCAGCGATGAACTCCTTGTGATAGAATTCGTAGTTGACATGAACCCATTGGAGAAAAGGTTAATAAAGCAAATTATCCTCTAAATACAGTAATCTCTCTCTTATACGTCGATGCAAACGACCGGCCGACAAAAACACACAAGTGAGAAAGGGAGAGAGAGAGAGAGAGAAACACAGAAATAAAATTTAACTTCATTTTAGATCAAATTTAATTGAAAGATAAATAAATAAAGGAAAGATAAAAAGTAAAAGGAATGGCAGTTTTATTTTAATGATTTCTCAGTCAAAAACGATGATAAAGTTAAAGTAAAATTTCAATAACTTGCATACTTTAAACTTGCATACTTTTACAGTATTTGAAGTATATTTCAAAAATCTTTTTGAATCTCATACAAAAGCTCATGCACTGAAGCAGATGCATAAGTGTTTTGCGCAAAGTTAGTTTTGGAAAACAAGTTTTGAAAAGAATAGGAGGTAAAGGAAGTACTTTGGGGGCAAAAGTTTTACACACACAAAATACACGCAACTGAGAGACACCTCTATAAGTGGACTCATAAATGAAAGGTAAACCAGGCGTATTGCTTATACGGCGCCCGAAAGGATTGTCGAAAAACGTCATATAAACGACAATGTCGTATATACGATTTACCCTTCAGGCTAAATCCAAAAATTGTGACCACACTAAAGGGTCGTATAAATATAAACGTCGTATAAAGGATGCGCTACTGTATATTGATTTTTTATGCTCACGGTCGGAGTTTAGAAAACCGACGCACAACAGAAAGAGCTGCATAAAAAAGTTGACGTATAAGGGAGAGATATGTTTATAAACGGTTATGATTAACGTTACCGTGTTTAGACATGCATAGAGCTTGTTCTAAGAGACGTATGTCATTGTATCTTTTATATAGTATTTCATGTGGACTATGAGGAAAAGGAACCCTTGCAATCGGAAAATAAGTTTAAAGTTTTATCAGCCATTGAGGTTGAGGGAACATAGTAACATAATTGCTTAAAATTGGGAATAACGTCGCGACCCATAAGAAATGCCTCGCGACTTCATTTAGGGTCGCGACCCACAGCTAGGGAACTATAGTACTATATATGTAGGGGGCTTCTTAGGTTTATTTGGCCATAGGGTGCCTAAATTTTCAATTTCAATTCTGTAGGTTTTTAGCTACTGGTCTGCTTTCCAGTGCAGAATGCTGGCAAAAATTAGCAGTCGGTGGCAGAGCGGCGTAGAGGACTTGGTTTTTAAGTTCGAAAAAAAAGTTAAAGAGAAGAACTAGAGACAGTAGTTTATACAAAGCGTACATGAAAGTTTTATTAATAATGTAAAATTACAAGTATAGTTGACCACCTGTCTAAGTTGACCACTTTTGTCAGGAACGGAATTAGCCTCCACCCTCTACCTCACCCTCTATAAGTTTACCACCTGTCTAAGTTGATCACTAAAGTGCTGCACTGCAAGTGGTCAACTTACACTGTTTTCACTGTATCTTAATCGTTAAATTGTAGTGATGTGGGATAAGATTTAGCGATGGAAATTTGTAAAAGATAATTACATTTGTTACTGATATGAAGGAGGGAAGGGGGGGGGGGGAGAGGGTTCTATGAAAGGGGAACGTACCGGAAACAAAACTCTATTGTTTTAGGAAATTGTTGCAGCATGCTGCATATTGTTTTACACATTCCAAATGCTAATGTCTTCCATTTAAAGCCAAGGGCCTCAATTATTCCTGAATTATTCATTCGAAACTTATTTTTCATTAATTTCGGAGAATTTTCCGCATTAATTCATTTTGTTCATCGGAAGTGAGACTTCTACTCACGGTTTCCAGCTTTTAACGAGCTAAGAGCAAAGCCCCACCTGGATTTGCAGCAGGTGCTACGCGTCTTTTTTTTTTCCTCCCTCGTTTTTTTATGACCCCTCTTTTTTATCACTATTTTTCCCTGTTATCATGGGCAATTGATAATTTTCTCATAATATTAACGTTAAGTATGCAATTAGAAATCCTCAATTTTGAGTGGAAAATTGCTTCTCCGTATTAAAGATGTAAAAAAGCTAATGAAGTCAACATTTTCGTGTAAAAAAATGTTAGCAACTCCGACGTGAAAGTGACTTTAAAAATAAGACGATGGTAAAGAAGACAAAAGCAAATATGCAAATACAAGGTGTTATTCAAAAGCGCAGGAAATGTTAGCAGCGTCAAAAAAGAACAAAATGTCCTAAAGCAGCGTTTCTCAATCCTTTTCGCTGCGGATCGGTAAAATTTGCGAGCACTTCTCAAAGCGGCGTTTTTTTCCTTCTTTCTTACATGAACACTTTACCAGTCATTAAAGGGTTGCTACATACGTTAATGATCGAATTTTTATTATTAACTCACAAAATTATTTAAATGTAAAGTTAAGTTAAAATTATTAACATTATTATGCGATAAATAGTTATTATAAATATTATAATACACATAAATATAAATAAACCTTCGAGAAAAATAAAAGAAAATTTTAAAAGATTAATCACAAACTATTACATACTGAAACAGAACAGACCGACCCTAAAGGATCCCCTTCTCGATTCTAAAATTATGGCATTAACTCTTAAAAAAAAAAAAAATTTAATCGTGGACGGGGAAAAAATCTTTGAGTATCGGCGAAATTTTTCTACAGTTCTGTGCTTTTCCAACAGTACTCACCTACTTATCTTGGTCCTCACGAATTTTTTGTTCTCCAAGCTGCTGAAGAAAGGCTTATTTTCAGGAAGATATCTGAGATTATAGATGCCATAAAAGAAATTTCAACTTGGAAACTTTCAACTATTAGGGAAATCGTGTTTAAACAATATTTCTCGCATCGGAAACGAAACTTGAAAAGTGGGCAACATAGGAGAGAACTGTAAAAGAGATCACTTTGTATTAATGTAACTGCAACTTTTGCAACATCCCTTGTGTAGTTTTTGACATCATTTCAGAGCCTAATGAGATTTGTTTACCCGGATGTCATAATTTCATTTTAAGAGCATCTTGTTTGGGACAAACATTAAAAAAGAAAAAAATTACTTTAAGACGTAAAATATTAGTAGTCACTTTCATGCCAAAACAGAAGTAAAGGCCTTGGGTAGTTCTGGAGGCGGTCTTGTTTCACGTCTTTTTACCCACAAAGAAGCGTCGCCGTTTAATCTTTTACTCCTATGCGAAATATATTTTTGTAAATAAGTATGGAAGCTTTAGATGTGCTACTGTCGTAGGATTTAATGGACTCATATGTTACTTAAACTTTTTTCGTAATAATAATAGGTGAATAAATCGTTTTTGTTGTTCTAATTGTTTTTAAAATATTTATTTGCTATGTATAATATTTGGCACTTGACTAGACTTTAGAGGGAAGGTGGATTAAACGATTCTATTGGGTGGGAGCAAACAACCAAAGATGAAATAAATAAATAAGGTGAAATTAACGTTAGACTTTGATTGCATTATAAAAATGACTTACACGTATGGCTACTATAAATAAATAAACAAATGAAATAAGTTTAAAAAATAAAGAAAGAATAATCTCGTGTATCTTGATTGAAAGTCTTTTTTTTTTTTTGGAGTAGATTTTAGTTCGTCGGCAGTTGTAACGGATAGTTGGATGGATTTGCATGAGTGAAGAGTGTGCAACAAAGAATGAAGCAGTACAACTGATCCGTGATGAATGTCAGCCATAAAATCTTCTTGTTGAAGAGATCGATACGAGGATTAGTTTTCCTAAATACCCAATTATACGGTTCTTTTTAAATTCTATTTGAGCGTCTTCTTTTTCTTTCTTTCTTCATATTTATTTACTTTTTTTAATTAGCTTTTTTCGAGCTCTGCTAAGCATTAATGAGCATTCTGACAATTGTTATCGAGAATTGAAATTCGGGAATAGAAAAGAATTTTCAGTGGTCAACAATGGCGATCGCTACCGCCTTGATGTCCTAGATTTCCTTTTTACCAATGTTTGGTTACGCTATCTGACCTTCGTAGGCTCGCTAGCTCTGCGAAAGCGAAAGTTCGAAGAAGCAGGCCAAAGGTTGCTGCACACTAACACATTCATTTCTGATAGATACTCTTTCTCGAGAGAGAGATGTTTTTGTTTTCGTCGCAAACACAAACAACTCTTGGAACTTAGAACTGTTCGTTAAAAGTTTTGTGTTAATAAATTTTTGTGTGGTGCGCTTGTTATTATTATAATAGAACATGGGTGGCCAACAAGTCGATGGTGAGCGACTGGTTGATTCCGGCGGTTAAATGTTCTTGTTGAACCGCGTTAGTTATCGGTCTATTGTCTTACTTTTGTTTTTCTCTGCACGAGGCCCGTCATTTCGGGGGGGGGGGGGGGGTCAAGGGGAATAAATTGCCACCCCTTGGCATGAGAAATATTGGATGCAATAGAAATCAAGCTTATTTGCCCCCTCCTGTCCTCTGTGAAGGTGCGAAATGACGGCCTTCTTAACACTATTCTTATTTTTAAATAATTCTAGAATAATGATCGTTCTTCCGAAATAAATTTGCATATTGAAGGTTGCTGAATATTATCTTTATCGACATGTGACACACAATATGATCTGCTATATAATTGGAAAAAGCTCATACCTCTCATTGATTCATCACTTTGCATGAATACGCATAACAATGATTGTTCTGCTTGCTTCGTTTAAAAAGTTATCAAATATACTGCTGAACCAATATGTAAATAAAAAATACTTTATTCTTGTCGTTCTATTCATCAACAAGTTTTTTCGGTGGTTCGGCATATAATTAACACATAAAATCGATCCCAGTGACAAGCAAGTTTTTTTATTCATTTATATTTATTTTTACGATTTCCATTCCCAGGGTAGTGGTTGTAGCGGGGCAAAATAAGAATAGTGTTTCAGAAGAATAAATGAGCACTATGGGGCGGGGGTGTCTGATGAATACTGAAAAAGCAAGTAAAAAGGTTCCAACGCATTTGATTAATAACTTAATTTTTTTAAAAAATCTTTCTTTTTTTTTCTATTTTCGTTTTAATCGACATACTTTGAGGTTCAACTTTAGCTCGTGTGAGCTAATTTGATTGATGATTCTTTGTTGCAAATCTTTTCGTAGCGCATAGTTCTTTAGTACCGAGGCATGGTTTGTAGCCAAACGCCATTACAGCATAATATCCCAAACACATTATGTGTAAGATGTAAAGTATAAATCAATAGAGAAATATTTTCATACACAAAAATCCAAAAGATTCTTGCATTTAACACACTATTTACTGAATGTCATTCCTTCTGATGTAATATTGCATGGAAAAAAAAAGCAACTTTCAGATTCCATATTCTAATTTCCTTTTATTTATTTATTTGTGTGCGAAATAAATTAGAAGTTTGGCTTTGTTACGAAAATATGTCTGCAAATTTTTATTGTCGATCTGTGCATGGGGAATATTTTCAGGGTTTATAAGCAATGTAACAAAATTCTAAAGCATTTTTAAGTCACTGTGCTTGCTCTTGCTAATAGTGTAGCAAATTCTTAAGAATTCTCTTAGTGTATTTCATTCCGTTAATATATGTCTAATTATTTGCTTTTCTTTTGTAGGTAAGTTCCTGTATCTGATTTCTCTAATTGTTTGGTGAGTGATTTTATTTGCTGTACACATTTACTCTTGAGAAATAAGTTTTGTGAAATTTTCGTTACTTATGATGATGATAAACAAAATGGCGTAATTGACAAAAGATAGAATTTGGGGAAATCGATTGCAGGATCTACGTGACTTCGAATATTTTATTTAGTAGTCCTTCTAAACTACGCTAGACAATAGCATCTGTAAGGGCGACAACTAATGTCTCCTGTACAATACAGATTGGTGTTTCCAGATGCATTTGCACTAATTATCTCCAAATAATAATTTTTGTCACCTTAACTTCTAGATGCCCCGTATTTGAATAGTTTGTTCTTGTTTGTAATGCAATTCGGATCGTTTTCACTTTCCTCCAAAACTTGACTGAGATTACATTTTTGAAAAATTAATACTAAAATGCTAAAAATTGTTAATGAATTCAAATTGATTTATAAGGGGAATGTTACAGTATCATTTATTTCACCCATTCCCTTCCACCTAATTTTTCTCAGGTATTAGTGTGAATAGATCTGAATGCCACCCATTAAGATTGCCTTACATCAATCAAATTATCGTATAGAATTCCATGCTGTCATTACCAAGTCCCGGACTTATTTATTTATTTATTAAATAAAACTTCGTGGTTTATGGACGTTAATTGAATTGTCACAAATAATAAATAACGTAAAATGAATAAATTAAATTAAAAAATATGAATAAAACCTTTCTCCCATGTGGATTTATGTCATTCCAGAAAACTAAATTTAGATTGATTTATTGATTAAAAATGCTTTTCCTGATTATCTAAAATCTCTTTTAAAAAAAAGGAGGAGGAGGGAAAAACCAGGGGGAGAGTCATGGTGGTTTTCGATTTCCTGCACATTGTTCGCTTCTAAAACCAATCTCGTACCCCAAGGTGAAACTAACACATTTCTCCCTGTGCCTGTCCTAGTGAACGAAAAAAGGGACCCAGAAGAGCAGACAATAGGCACCCATTGGCCTGTGAAAGGGGTGAGTCAGCTAAGCGGTGTCCCTTCACGACGTTGACAGGTCCCAGGGAGCGAGGTCCCGCCTGTGTTTTACGGTCTGGCATAGGCGTGGCAATAGTGCTCTGACTAATAAGCACAATGATGCAGGTTGCAATTTACGTAGGATGGTTCGACAGTGTGTTGAGAATCCACTGAGGATGCGATTTATGTAGGATGGCTCGATAGTTTCTTGAGAATCGACTGAGGATGCAATTTATACAGGGTGGTTCAATAATGTCTTGAGAATCTACTGAGGATGCACGTCATGTAAGATGGTTCGATAGTGTCTTGAGAATCTACTGATGATGCAATTTATGTAGGATGATTCGATAGTGTCTTGAGAATCGACTGAGGATGCACTTTATGTAGGGTGGTTCGACAGTGTCTTGAGAATCGACTGAGGATGTAATTTATATAAGATGGTACGATAGTGTCTGGAGAATCGACTGAGGATGCAATTTATGTAAGATGGTTCTAATGTCTTGAGAATCGACTGAGGATGCACTATCTGTAGGATGGTTCGATAGTGTCTTGAGAATCGACTGAGGGATGCACTTTATGTAGGATTGTTCGATAGTGTCTTAAGAAGCAATCGACTGAGGATGTAATTTAAATAAGATGGTTCGATAGTGTCTTGAGAATCGACTGAGGATATAATTTATATAGGATGGTTCGATAATGTCTTGAGAATCTACTGAGGATGCAATTTATGCAGGATGGTTCCACAGTGCCTTGAGAATCTACTGAATAATGATTTTGAAATCTGAATTACGGGCTTCATGGTTGCAAAAAAAAAAAGTATTCGGCTAATGGTCTTGCTTCATAGACTTCTACAGAGTCTAAGGAGTCTTGTTTACGCAGTCTAGCCAATGTTCCTAGTCTTTAAAAGTCCTTAAAAAGTTCCAGTTTTAAGCGAATGTCCTTATAAAAATAATAATCATGAAGTTAAAAAATGTAGTTTGAGAGGTACGATCTACGAAATGAATCGCCAGGAGCTTCAGAAAAGTTTAAAATGTTTTACAAATAAGTAGTAACATAAGTTTAAATTTTTTATCAGAAACATAAATAATTCTTTTATAGAATTATCTTTTAATTTACTCAAAGCTGAAGTTTATTTTTTATTTTGGCTTCGATCCTCAAACGCTCTAATTTCTATACTAATAAACGAATGGGAGTCTTGGCTGTCGACTATAGGTGAATAGCGAGGAAAGGAACGATTTATACTTCAAAACTTGGAAAAAAAAAAAAAAGATTATCTTGTTTCAAGTGTTTCTTCTGATTTAATGATTTTAAATTCATTAATTTATTGTTATAACTAGCGGTACCCGCAACGGCGTTGCTCGTGCAATGTTGAAATAACGGCGCCTACGGCGCAACTTGTTTTTTGTCCCAAGCAAGTCACCGAAGGCGACCTCTTAAGTCACTTCTGAGCCAATAAAAACTTATTTCAGCCTGTATTTTTCTACAAATGTATATCTACCTTGACTTAGGTGTAATTTTTTTTCACTCTATCACTAATAACCTATATTTATTGATCTATATTTGTATCATGTGGCATATTTAACTTTATTACATCATCAAAACTTTTACATAGCTTTTTTTTTACTCTGACTCTGATAGATAGCAGTACATTCTTTCTGAGTCTGAATTCAAAAATATAACTGTTATTTCATAAATGTTTATTTAAACCAATTATAGGGTAAATTGTGATACAAAAATTAAAAAATAAGTGTATTAGTAGCTTTGTACATAAACATACATTTTGAAATCAAATCACAGAAATGAATTTATATAATTGTAAATATGAAATTTTAATTGCCACAAATTAGTCTAAATGGGGAATTGATAATTGATCAGACAAAGCCATTTAATAAAGATCATCTGAAAAATCTAAGTTACTGATCATCCTTAGCCTATTCAAGAAAAGCAAAAGCTGCGGCGAAGAGATGCTGGACTATGTATATGTAAGCAATTTGATGAAATAAAAAAAAAAAAAAAAAAAAAATCAGTGGCAGCTATATGGGAAGTATGTTGATAGTGAAAATTGTATGGAATGCAGTGGCGTAGCTAGCTTGGGTGTGAGAGAGTGGAAAAGATTACTCCTTCCCCATCCAAAAAAAAAAAAATCATGTAAACCGTGAAGTATGCGTTTTAATGAAATATAATAATTTTTTGTTAAAAAAATTGCAGTTTTGGAAAAGAACACCATTTGCATCATGAGCCTCATAATATTTAAAGTATTTGTTGAGGGCACTGGTTATGATTAGCGGTTAAAAACATTGAATATTTTTTAAAGGAAACACTTTGCTCAAAAATAGAAAATTAAATTGGATATTTTTTTTCTCCCATTTTAAGTATTTGTTTTATTCTAGGGAGCTTTTAAAGGTTCATTTTTTTCTCCATCGGGGTTGGTTGTCACCCCTGAATGGGTGACACCTGGGGCGGTCCGCCCCCACTTAGTTACGCCAATATACAAAGACATTTTTTTAGTAGCGGATAATGGAATATCTTGCCTATAAATTTGCTTTTGGAGTATCACATCAATTTCTGATATGCATCGCTTAAAGACATATCTTGACAAAAGTAAATTCGAAAGTGAATGTGAATGCAGAAAAGGGAAATTTTATGGTTCAAAGCTGAAAAAGAATCTGTTACTTAATTAGTACACTATAAATGCAAGGAAAATTTTATTCTTATCATGGAATCCTACCTACAGTTCCTAATGTTAGTGCAATCGACACTTGCTTAGTTATGAGCAGAACATGGAATATTGCTTTTTTTTTACAGCATTCAATGCCACAAAAATGGCAATCGGGGTGATGTTCTGACACGAACATACATATTTTTAATACGCTCAAGTCGTATTTTTTTTATCTAGTATTGTTTCTTGGCTAATTCAGTGGTGAAAGTTCTCTCTGGCTCAGATTTCAACTCTGTAAACAACACTTTTTTATAGGTAGGCGAGGCATTTTCAATGAAATTAATAGACTAACGATTTGAATTTTGTTATGAATGATGAATTCTTGAAATGGTTGGGAACGTTATCCTTTTATGCTACAAATGATGAATTGCAGATTTCAACTCTTTCAAAAAGTATAATATTTATAATTTCGAATACATACCATTTTAACGCATTTAATTACGAATTCTGGAATTTAGGTTGAAAATAATCTGTAATAGTGGATTGTTTTTTAGTCATGGAGTTGAAAGTTACTGAATCTTCCAGTATTGAAATGCAAGTTTTTTCCCTAGTCCTTATGGGAAAGAAAATATTTTCCACTATTTGTAAAATGTCCACTATATGTAAGCTGTTCGGTCCAATAAGAGTAAAGTACATAGCATGTAATAGTGACATGCTAATGAAATCGTCTTTAGACTCGAAGTGTTGGAGCTTTGTTGGTTTATAAAATGGCAAAAAGAACGAACTTCTCCAGTTCCATACTGGAAACGAACGAACTTTCTCACACCTGGATAAACTCGAATAGCCCCTTTTTGAAATTTCTTGAAAACAAAAACAATCCTTGATTGTGATTTATTTTGTGAGACAGTAATAATTAACTTTTAACAATGTGCTTAAAGCTTTAAAAAAGCACAAAAGGAAAAATATTTCTAATTTTAGAAAATTTTTCTTTTTTCACTTTCGAGGGAAAACATAAAATATGGAGAATTCGATAAGTAATAAACTTTGTTTCTGGGATATTTTAACATCAATTAGGATACGGAAAAACCTGGACCTGATAAAAAAAACGTAAAATGCGGGAAACTTAGATTGGCGAGACGTTAAATCGGGATTTCACTGTAGATATGAAAACGTTTCACTTATAATATGATAGAATAATGATAAATATGATGAATTCTTGAAATTGTTGTCATTTTTTAATACAAATGATGAATGGCGAATTCTTGAAAATTATGTGAACACTACACATTTATTCAAGTGTGTGAGTATATTTAAAAATAATAATGGATATTAAAGTAATCACAAAATATTAAGCAAACATTACAAATTTAAAAAAAAATTAAGTAAAATGCATAAATACCTCAACTATTTTTAAAACTCTTTATTTAAAAACAACTTAATTATTTTATTTTGAATATGCGTATCATGGGAGATTGTCAGAGGCGTAGCTAGGTGGGGGCAAGGAGGGACAGCTTTCCCCGGGCACAGCATCAAGAGGCGCCAAATTAGCGTTAATTTATTTAATTTTATTTTTAAATGCAAGAAGAAAATTATATGAACTGAATATGTGCGAATATGTTCGACAAAAAATTGGAGCACCACAAATCATATCGGGAATGACCAATGTAGCACAGGAGTGCGTAGGAAATCAGACAAATAATTTTGCGAAGCCAAAGTGCCCCATTTTTCCCTTAGAAGTGAATGGCCGCTACTAAAAATGAAAGTTAAAAGGGCTGCTTTTTAGAATTTTATCATTTAGGAAGCATAAAAGTTTTTTAAAATTCCCATTAGGGAGCCCCTAGGCCCCCAGGGGCACAGGGAGGCGCAAAGTCTTCAGTTGTCCCCAGGCGCTGAAAACCCTGGCTACGCCCCTCTGGAGATTGAAACCCCCCGCCCCTACAAATTCGTCACTGAAGCAGTGCTCCCGTCAACATGTTCAAAGGCAAAATTAAATTCTCTATCGATAGAGTGAAAGTTAATTAAGTAACAAACTTAGAATCTGGGATATTTTAACATCAATTAGGATGCGGAAAAACAGGGACCTGATGAAAAAAAACGTAAACTGCTGGAAAACTTAAGATTGGCGGGACGTTAAATCAGAGTTTCACTGTCGATATGAAAACTTTTCACTTATAATGTGACAAAATATTGATAAATGATGAATTCTTGAAATTGTTGTAAATGCTATCCTTTTTTAATTCAAATGATAAATGGCGAATTCTTGAAAATCATGTGAACACTGCACATTTATTCAAGTGTGAGTATATTTAGAAATAATAATGGATATTTAAGTAATCACAAAACATTAAGCAAACATTACAAATTTACATAAGTAAAATGCCTAAATGCCTCAACTATTTTTTAAATTCTTTATTTAAAAACAACTTACTTATTTTATTTTGAATGTGTGTATCATGGGAGATCGCACCCCCCCCCCCCCCGCCCCTACAAATTCGTCACTTTTCTGGAAAGTAGTACAAAATATTTTGCTTGTCTGAAGGTAGAAAGAAAAGCAGATACTAATTGTAAAAGAAAGTTGAAATTAATACATTAAAATTTTTTCGGAAAACCGTTTTTTTTTTTTTTTTTTTTTTTAAACTTTCGGAATAGGTGCTCGAAAAGTTTCGGAAATGTCGAATCATAATCAGCCACCTATTTGCTACTGGTGTAAACTTTTGGTAATTGCAACTTTTAATAGATTGCAGCAGAAACAATATGACCCTGCTTATAACAATAAAACTATCTTTAGCCGGCGAAACACACTCGCCTCATGCATGGCTCAAATCATGTTTACGTTTACATTACATTCAACCGCGGAGCGCGGAAATCCTAGCTATCTTCACTTCAATTCTTAAATTATTCGAACGAAGTAAGGAAAATACTGGGGGATTAATATTTTAATTGTTAAATTTAAAAAATTTTAGGTCCAATTAAAAAAAAACGGCTTCGTCTTGCAAAGCATCAGGCTATAATAGAATTTTGTGCCAATTTTTGTAACCGTGCGTTGTGTAGATTTTGCTGTAGAGCGCGCAGCCACAACCTCAAAAGTTCATTTTATATATATAGATTATTACTATTATTGTGTTAGGCACTCATTTTAATATTAAATTCCTTCAACTCCATATTACTATCACAAAATGTAGAATACTCTTTTTCCAGCTCCCTCCAATTTTCCTTGTGATGTTACTTGACAAGATTTAGTTACTTTCCATGTATCCTATTACGATCTTTTTTTTTTTTTTTTTAGACTTTGCATGTCATAGTCCTAAAACATGTAAAGATATTATAATCACTTACTTGGACAACTGGTCGCATCTGTGAATATACAGTGTCCACAGATGTCATGAAAGCCATTTTTATTACTTTTTAAACTTGGTTCAATACAGATTATAAACATGAAGTCAAAAAAGTGAGCTCTTTATAGCTAACACGATTCACAACTAGAATAAATACTCTTCGTTTGCCATGGATATGAGAACATCTGTACAAACTAGTAAATTTGATGTTTAACACCGAGCAAGTGTTTTTAAAAAACTACGATTAAGAAGGTTTTTAATTTTATTTAACTATGTAGTGTAGCTGGCCAGAGAAATTAAAACAGCAAAGATACTTCGGAGTGCTGTTACTTGTTGAATTAAATGCCAATTTCTCATAATGTACGTGAGTTTATGGGACAAGCACTCCACGCGGAGTAAAACCAACACAATTTTTAAAGAAATAGATTAATTGCGTCAATATTTTCTCGAAATATCCTTTCCTCTATTTCTGTAATTTAAAAAGTGAATTCCTATGTTTTATTTTGGCTGTAAATGGACTTAGTTGTGAAACTTAGCTTTGTGACAGAAAACGCATATGACATATCACACGCTGTAGACGGAAAATATATATACAAAAAAACTTACGTAAATTTATTTGTTCCTTCTATTTAACTATATTCTTATTTTTTAAAAAAGTTACTTGGTTTTTTAATGCCACATTAATGTGCAAAAATGAGAAATCCTTCATTTTGGGAACCTCTGTTTCTTCGCTGTTGACCCCTATGTCAATTGAATCACCAGGAATTCAATTTATCTATACAGCCACATTTTTTCGTAGTCCTTCAGCACTACCAATGTAAACAAGTTTAAACAAGCTATCCTGAAGACTTGTTTAAAGCTTTCATCGTCTGAGCCTTTGGAATGCTTATTTATTGCTTAGTGCAATCCTCGGTATGGGGAGATACTTCCAACTATGACGTCAGTACCAAGGGGAATGAGCTGATTGCTGATCCCCCTTTTCCCTCCTTAACCCCATTTGCTCCCCTAGTTGTTCGAGTTTGAGGGAAAAAAAGCACCCCACCACAAAAAGAGAAGTTCCACAGAAATGATGTTCCCTGCTACTTGTTTTTGGAAGTGGGTCACATTTTTTCGCAACTCGCTCACGTTGCACATGTCAACTTTTTCACCTGCTGCATAGCAATCCTTTTCTTCGATTTTGGTGATTTTAAAATGGGGAAAATTTAAGCTCATAGCCTGCACTGACGGTATGGAGGGAAAAGCACATAGAGAATAGAGTTTAAAATGCACAATTTTTGCACACCCCTCTTGCTTTTCGAAAATGAAAAGTTTGTGTTCACTTTGTGATAAATTTACGCGCCTAAAACGATCATGGTTGCAAAGATCTTTAAGAAAACGATGAAAATGTATACATTTATGAAATCATTATGAAATCAAAATACATTTATGAAGCCAGCATTAAAATATTGCGTGCTTTCCAGGGGAAATAAACATAGACTCTCCGTAATAATGTGCAAGCATTAAAGATCTTTTTCTTGGGAAACAAAGTATTGTACATTTCTTAACATATTACTAAGCATTATTGCGTAAAATTTTTAGTCGGCTTCGACTAAAATTTACTCCTCACAAATGTTGGCTTGTGTAGTTTAATGCAAACTTTACCCCAAGTGTCAAACTTGTTAGATAGCAAGCAAGAGCATTAAAAATGAAAATACAGAAATGATTTCACAATCGAATATTGAATTCTAAATTTCTTAAGGTGCAATTATTTGATTTTATGCGTCAAGTTTACTTATTATGTTTTACTTTTCGAAAAAATGAATAAATAAAATAAAACAAAAGCTATTATAATGTAGCGTTACATGTTCATGTAATTGAATAAATGCCAGTACTAAGAACATAGGTTGACTATTGGTATATTGTACAATTTTTGTGCATATTTTAGTCAAATGTAACTTCATGTTATGTACTGTCTTATATTGTGCTCGTACAGTCGTGTTCTCCTAAGAGAAAATGAACAATTAAGTGTCAGCTCGAATTATTCACATAAAATTTAGTTGATCTCTACATATGCATGTTGTGTTTTCGTGATCTGAGAGAATAAGACCAAAAACGGGGTAAAAAAAATAGGTATGTAGAAACAAAATGTAGACGATTAAAAATGAATTAGCAAGATACAAAACTGCACATTTTAAATTCTATTGCTTATGATATCGAATTTGAAAGTTATATGTGGTGTGAAAATAACTACTGATAAGACTGGGCAGTAGATAACTATGGATAAATCGATAGTGCTTTTGGTAGTTTGACCATCACTCCCCAGAAAAAAAAAAAAAAAAAACCTTTAAAATTTCGTGCTACAAGATGTATTTGGTATTTGTTGCAAATACGTGGATTGCATGACCAAATTGTCTTTGATGTTTGAATATATTTATTTATGCTTCAAAAATCACCACCGTACCTATCCTGTAGAGCAGTGTTTCCCAACCTTTTTTCCCTTGCGAACCCCTTCTGAGATTTGAACGAAAATGGCGAACCCCCTTCTGTAAGAAATAATAAAACTATAAAATTTGCTAGCACATTTGTTGTGCAATACTTCATAACAAGAAATAAAAACAAAATAAATTGTAAAACATCTAAGTTTAAATAAAGCTAAAATACAGCTACAAATATTTTTCCTGTTATTATTTTTTCATCATTTGTTCTTTTTGAATAATTATTACGGCAGAAACATATGTATTCCTAAAACTATTTTCCCGATAGGTTCCAATTTCCGGTTAAAATATGAAAATTCGGCGAAGTTTTGGGAAATTTAAAGAAAAATTAAAACTTACATATTTTCTCATTTTTAATTGCACTAATGCAGAAAAGTTTGATTAAAAAGTTATAAATGTGAGTCCAAATTTAAAATTAATGAATAATACCTTCCGGCTCCAAAAGGTCTTAATGTAATGGTAAATTAGCTTAAAATAATGCAAAATTTTACATTTTATGTAGTAAATTTTCATATTTCCGGCTCGTTCTTCGCACGAGGAAAAGTGGCCAATGTTAGCAGAAATATATGTTTTAAAATTTAAAATAAATCAATAAATATCTTTCGATACCAATTTGGGATCCAAATTACAGAAATCAGGCAAAAGTAGAAATAAGTGCATTTCAAATTTTTTATGTATGCTTCCTATACCAACCCACTACTTTTCTGTATTATCTGGGAAACACAATTTATTTTTAAAAAAACTCATTTTTGTACTCCTTCTTAATTACATATGTAAATTTATTACTTCGTATTTTCTTTTACGTTAGTGATAAAAAAGTCCGCCATTACAATATCATTTTCGCGAACCCCCTTTTTGCACCGCGTGAACCCCCAAGGGTTCGCGAACCACCGGTTGGGAAACACTGCTGTAGAGGGTTAACAGGATGTGGTGATTGGGAGAAAAAAGAACATATAAAGCATGGAACACGAGCGATTAAGCACCCACTGGTAGTCGCAGAGCATAAGATTTTACATCTACAAATTTAGGAATACAGGGTTCAAAACTTAAAAGCACAGCAATAATATGTAAATTAACTAATAAAGTAACAATGAAAGACATAAATACTACAAGAACAAAGTGTGTCCTATTGAAAATATTATGCAAGAAGTCATCTCCATGGGTTAATGGCGAGTTGATTATGTAGAATCGGTGTTGCAGATATGAAGGAAAGGGATCGGGTGCGTACTAAGAAATTGTACTTCCTTCGGAGGTTTTCAGAGCGTGGCTTACTTTTGGCAGGACATTATGAACCCTACGCGCCTACGACCAGTTTCAGCGCTGTCCCAGAGTTGTTGCCAGTTGTGGAGAAGTTTTGACCATTTTAGAAAAGAGGAATATTACAAATAAATTTGATGGGTAGGGTTCTTTGCTGCTGTCTTAACCATTGAATCAGCACGTTCATTGTAGAAGTGGCACTTGTGAGCTGGAATCCACAGTTTTTATGTTTAGGTGTTCTCTGCAGAGGTATTGAATATCTCGGACTAATTTTGAAGAATGCACAGGGTCCTCTAAAGCTTTGAGAGAAGACATGCTATCTGAGGATATTGTGGTGATGGAGGGTGAGGTTATACTTTCGTTGTGATATATTGTTGAGCGTGAAAACGTGTCTTCTGCTTGAAGGCTGATGAAAATTTAGCGGACCAATCGTGGACAACCTGATTATCGCAAATGTGAGTCAATGCTAAGAGTTCTTAATGCGGTATTTTTTTTCATCATGATATAGTCCGTGTGGTATAGAGAAATTATTCCACTAAACTTGTTGTTAACTGAACTTTTTCTGAAGTTACTGTTTGGAAACCCCAACTTTTTCAAACTTTTGGCATTATCTTTAATGATATCTGATAGCGTTTCGGAAGTTAGAGTTTTGGTTTTCAAGTTCACTTTGTTAAGTCATACTTGATAATAAATATGTATTGGCTGTTCAAAATAAAAATTAGTTTTGAAAATAAATTGTTTAATATTTTCTGAAATAAAATGAAGAAATTTCATCCCTGCGACGGGATGGAGAAATTTCTTCTAGGCGGAGACGATGACAATATTCTTTAGTCTGTCTTAAAACACGATATAGAATACAAAGAAAGAAAATAATATTTAAACTTTAAAGTGCAAAAAAAAAAAAAAATCCTTTTGCAAATATTATTTAAGTTTTTACAAAACAGAAATGAATTAATAAATAAAATAAGATAAGTATCATACTTGTTAAATAGAACTCGACAGTAGCAATTCATCTTCCATACAAAGTAAAATGTGAATCTTGAGATTAAAAGAGTAACTTTCCTCGATGGTAGTGGAGGCGATGCGCATGCCAAAATTTTGATTCATTGGGGGCGGGGAAACTTGCAGTTTGTCCGCTGCCTTCGTTTATGAATATGCATCGTGCACGCTCGGTAGCGCAGAGTAAGCGTTCATTTTAACGCTTGATTTACGGGTTGTGTTGAAATGACACATGTTTTCGGTAATCAAATATGCGTCATTTGTGGGAACAGCTGATGAGCCTTTTTTGTTGACTTCCCTGCTGAACAACTGCGCGAAATTACCAAGTTCGTTAACGGATACTTGCGTTTTGCTTTTGCTTTATTTTTATTAAGAGCTAACGTCAAATTTCGCTTTGCGTTTCCTCAAAAAACGTTTTTTGTATGGTTTTCATCATAATGTGTTTTCAGTAAGTTATGACCCCAGTAGCAGAATTTTCTGTATCAATCTGCAGCACAAGTTTCAAAGTCGAAATTTATCTGCGGCACCAAATGACCTGGAAACCAAATTTACAATCATAAAAAAATACCAAACGATGCATTTTAAAATAGTTGACAAATAACAATAATACATGCAAACGATAAATAAATATTATAGTTATTTAATTTATAAATAAATTAATAAAATCTAAAATTGATATGCAATTAATGCAACCTAAGAGAAAATGAAGTAAAGACAGTAAAACACAGTTTAATAGTTTAAAATTATTTATTATATAAGTCAGTGAAAACAGGATAAACATTTATCGAAGTAGTAAAAAACTAATAGTATTATTTTTTTTTTTTAAGGTGGCTAATTAATCTGCAAGCTTTGAGATAAATCTGCAGCGCTCGCTGCCGTGCTGCGCAATTTCTGCTACCGGGGCTATGACTTTCCTCTTTCTACATTATACAGTTAAGCCTATTTCGTATCAAATGTCAATAGAGCTTGAGGATTCTATAAATAATCAGTGGTACATTAAAAATGGAGCTTGCAGGGTGGCGTAGTGGTAAGGAAGGCTCTGACCTCGTACGTCCAAGTTCGCAGGATCAAACCAGGCCCAAGACGGTGGATTTTCAAGATGCAGAAAATCGTTAGCGCTCATATGGTACGATAATGCGGCATGTTAAAGATCTCTTCAGTATCCGTTTGGCTTGGATACTCTCGGCTAATAAGAACAATTAAATCATTGTGTTCCGCTAGATTCATTTTCGCTGCTTGATAAACGTGTACCTTAAGGGTGCGTTCACACCAAAGGCGACACAGACGAAAAACATTGTCTTTTCCCATGTGCGCATGCGCATGAGATATTTTTGCCTTCAAAAATATGTTCTGCGCTTGCGCAAATGAGAAAAGACATGTTTTTCATCTTTGTCGCCTTTGATGTAAAAGCATCCTAAAAGTAGTAACTTCAATGTAGTAGAACCCCCCAAAACGTTTTTCGTTAATATCTTCTGTTCTAATGGACAGAATGCAATCAAATTTGGTATGCTGACTAATTTGAGCACGTTGAACTCATTTCCGTTGTTAAATATAAGGCATTCCATTTGAAAATAGAAAGTTAGACCTCATTTTAATATGAATGCGGCGGCCCTTGTCAAAATTTTGTCCCAATGATGAGGATTGACAACTTACTTGCGTTTCTAGGGCGTGATGGCAGAGTAATTTTGAGTGTTTCTCCCCCCCCCCCCCACTGGCTGTACATAATAAATCACCTATGTGAAATAAAAGATTTTAAAAGACAATAAAGAATATGTACAGCGTTCCCCATCTAAAATCTTAACTTAAATTAATATAATTTATTTATTTATTTATTTTCAAAATTTCGTTTAAGAAGCTAAGAGGTCGAGTTATACACAAGTCGACTAAAAGACGAGAATGTACGGTAGAATTTTATTCAATTCTCCTCATGTTCGCTAGCTATCACGTGTAAAAAGAAGTGCTTTTAGAAACGGAAGCATCTGGATTCGTTTCGGCCTTGAAGAACAAACAGCTACCTACGCCTTAGAAAATGCATCTTAATCTATTTATAAAAATCTCTTAACTACTGTGGACAAACTAGTCGTAGAAGTGTTTTTGGGTGCACGCAAAAAAAGAAAAAGAAAAAAATGTTATAAAAGTGCTGGAAAGGAAAAAGAGACATAACAAAAAATAACATTCTATAGTAGACAATCAGCTGGTCGTGGAACGACGCTTGGCGCTATGCCAGGGAGGGACAGAGATCGTTTGCTCTGCTCCTATTGGTTCGAACATCCGGTGTGTGTACTGACGACGTCACGACCTTAGAGTTCCCTCATCTTGTCTGAATCAGAGTGATTTTTTTGTTCTTTTTCCTTTTGCGGTTGTCTGTCCTTTTTTTTCTTTTCTTTTCTGCACTGCTTGATTCAAGCGCTCTTTGTTTTCAGCTACGACTAACATTAGTGATTGTGTGATTAGCCATAATTTTAGCCTTTCTTGCTATTTCTGTAATTTGCTGTCTTTTGCTCTGTTTGGCTTTTAAAATGTTGCTTTTCCGATCTTAAACTAAAAGTTATAATTTTTGAAAATGTCCTTTTTATTGAGGTAAGATTTCTGTTAGTGTGAATTAAAATGTTTAGTGATTTTTGTTTTTCTGATGGTTTGAACAGTTATTTTCCCCATTATTATTAATGTTTCCTAAAAAAATAATTAAATTTATAGAACTAAGGCTTTCTACGGTAACAATCTATCTATCTGAGATGCGTTTTTTTTTTTTTTTTGACAGCTCAGCAACACATTTTCTCTTCGTAGTTCCATTATCAATGCATTGTGGTTATCGGCGAAACTTCTCTTATGACGAGTAAATAGTTTTTTGCATGAGAACTGAAGCTCAGACTTACATTGTTTTTCAGTTCTATGTGAATTTTTGCATGTTAGATTCTATTCACACTATTTGCGTATTAAAATAAGATCTGAAGAGTATAGAGCTCCCGCGCCACATTCGTTAGAAGTTAACTCTTGTTTATAAATATATACGAATTCTCTAAAATTTTCGGAACATTCGGCATCAGAATCACCCATGGGCTCACATCTGCCCAATGCATAGCGTCAGGCAGAAAATTTAAAATTTGGGAGGAAGATTACAGCAATAGAATTGATTTTATGTGGAAGGTTTGAGCAATCTTTTTATAAATTGGCTAGTATTTTGTGTGTGTTTTTTAATTAAGAAAAAGTTCAATAGAAGTCAAATCAACAGCTCTGTGCTTAATTTTGAAACAGATTGATAGTGATATGGGTACATAATGATACTATTAAATCGGTGTAGTTAATTAGAAAGAAGTGGCTGCTTAAAGCACAGAAAAGGTTTAGCCATTCACCAATCGTTTAACAATGTATGACATATGCATCTCTAAAATACAAATTTACGCTTTTCTTAATGTTTACTTACTTTTTTTTTTTTTTTTTGAGAATAGATTTATGCATAATGAAAATAAAAATCGAACCCTTTTTGTTGCTACAAAGTTTTTACACTCACAACATTTTTTTTCTTTTGTTACAAAGTATACATTCATTCAACTTTGTCGATTCACTGAACCTTTAGTATTATAATCAGCCTTATTCTCTTTCGCATCGGATTAGCTTCGCTATCATTTTTGACTACTCACGTGGTAAAGTAGCATTCCATTATCCAATTAAATAGTAAATTGTAAATTCGTCACGTGACTGGCTTTAAAACGGTAACGAAGTTAATCCGAGGGGCACAGAAATGGGTAGAATGTCTGTTCGGGAAATCCTCATTCGACCCTCAGAACAGTACACCTTTAAACAATATTTAAAGTAGATCAATATGCTATAGGTACCTCATATAAAAGTCATTAAAGAAGTGTATTTTGCCTTTTATTAAAAATCTTAACATTTATTTAATGGGAAATAGCAATATCACATGCTTCTGGTGTGGCTGCATTTCTCTTTTACACACACCGTTGAAGTCGAACTTTTTCATTATCGTATTTAATGCTAAACCTCTTTCTTTTATGAAAATATAAACCCAGTTTTAGTCAAACCTTACTTACTTTGATCACATGAACTAATTAGACCTTACTTACTTTGATCAGATGAAGTAATTAAACCTTACTTTGATCAGATGAACTAATAAACCTTACTTTGATCAGATGAACTAATTAAACCTTACTTACTGTGATCAGATGAACTAATTAAACCTTACTTACTTTGATCACATGAACTAATTCAAGGGTCGTGCCAGAGAAAATTCGAGTCCGTTTTCGGACCCTTCACAAAATTCCAAACTTCGAAATCGTTCTTTCAACACTATTATTTATTATAGAAGAGGCAAATAATAATAAAATTTTTCATCATATATGTTTAAATTTTCAATTTTCACAAAATTATTTGATTTTTCACAAAAATCTTTTTTTTAATTTTCCAAAAAATAAAAAATGGACCCGGTTAAAAATTTTTGGATCGACTCCTGTAATTAAACCTTACTTACTCTGATCACATGGACTAATTAAACCTTACTTATCGATCGCGTGAACTAATTAAACCTTACTTTGATCACATGAACTAAGAGCTGCATGCTGAAATTTACGTTTTTTCTCTGTGCTATGTTTCGAACTGAGCTTTAAACAGTTAGGTTATTCATGTTGGGCATAGTTTAACGGTTATTTCATTTATTATACTAATGAAGCCGACGAACTTTTGTGTCGAAACATGGTTTGTTTTCGATTCAACAATAATGACCTTAAGAAGGTGGGCTTTCTTCATCTTAACACATTCATAAAGATTCTCCACACAAAAATTACAAACGATTTCTAAATAGATTTCATTTTTAAAAAAATGCTTGTTCAGTTCCAAGTTTTTTATGCTCCGAAAGTAACTTTAGGTTTTGTTGAGCTAATAATAAATGTGCTTTTCGTTCACGTTTTAATGTGCGTCTGGTGCATATTATTTTATTAATTATAGCTAATTTACAATATATTCCTAGTTACTTAACCAAATCATTTTTTCGAATGAAATCGGCTTTTCGTCAGGGAAAGAAATGAGGCAGAGTTTAAAGCTCCAGATTACTTACAACTGTTATTTTTATCGCATCATTCCCCCTAAACTTGTATTGGCCTCTTCCGGTTGAGTAAATGGTGAGCACCTGAAAAAAAAAAAAAAAAAGGCGAACATTTTATTGCCTTTTTATTGTCCTTTTAAGTAAAGAGTGATGGCGCTGGAAAAGTCGTCTGCAGAAAAGGATGTCCATTCGATCATCGATTCGTAGCACCAAGACTAACTTTTATTCTGTAAAACGCAGCGTTTATTATCTGGAAAACATTTTCGAGGCTTTTCAACAAGATTGTTAACCAGTAGATACGTAAGTAAAATATCTTTAAATTGCAAGGTAGAAAATAAGTTAATGTATACTGAATTTATTATTATTATTCTTATTAGTGCGCTATTATTATTATTATTATTATTATAATTATTAATTTCTTTTTTTTTTTCCATTTACTTTGTTTCTTTCATTGTGTAATGAAAATCGAATTTGGAAACATGTTTCGTTCGGAGTAAAGTTTTAAGTTATACTTATTAAAGTATTTCTTTTGTTTGTTTGTTTTTTTGAGGTGAGGTGGGGACAACATATCAAAAGACATTTGAGGAATTGCATCAAGAATGTAAATGTAAATTGGATTTCCCTTTTTTTTCTTAATATTTGCTATATTTATTATTTTTGGAGATTTTTCCACATCGAAATGAAATTTTTGATTTCGAGAGCTTATACCTGTAAAATAAAATCCAATCAATAATCGTGAGTTATAAATTATTATTTTTTTATACAATTGATTTGACATCTATTGTAGTATAAGTAAACAATAAATAGCCATTTCCAAATAACGAGGTTGACCACTAACGGAAGCAGCTACTAATCGATTCCTTTGATTTCAATTTGTCGATTTATTATTATTCATAATTGTTAATATTTCTTCCAAGGATTACCTCTCTTAACGAAAGAATTTCATTCGTTTATGGAGCGTTCATTCTGGAATTTTTTCCCCTGATCCTCTACGACCGTGGCTCTCAACATTTTTCACTTCGCGACCCCATTTTTAACAAATCAGCAACCCGCGGCTCCAATTGTATGTACACACACGCACTTTCACACAAATGTTTTAACACACAAACGATACGTTAAATTCCAATCTGTATCTAAATCCCACCCCACTGTAAATTTGCTTATTTTATAATTTAAAGGACATGTAAAATAAACAAACTTACAGTGGGGTTGGACTAAAAGATTGCATTTTTATTTTAACGCTTTTTTTTGTGTCCACTCTTAACTGAGAATATAATTCTAGTCCTTGAAATGAAAGTAAATATGGTACAGACAAGAAAAAATGAAAAAAATCAAACAAAAATTGGAAGCCAAAAAGGAAAGAAGTACTGCTTTTATTTGAATACTTCTGTAAATTATTTGAATTTATCCAAATTCTCTATATCATCTGTATATTTTTCATGAATTAATATTTCTCAATATTATTTGAATATTTCTTTCTTTTAAAAATTTATTCATTCTGTTCACATGCGACGAAAATGTCCCTAGACAGACAGTTTCTATGCAATTTTTGCCCTTAAGTTTAGCACAAAACAATTCAAAATGAGATTTAGTATAAGAAAGAGTCATTTTGTCTATGTGGTCAAGTTTTGTTGAGTTAAAATTAGTAATTATGTGGCAAGAATATTTTAAAGAAATAGTTACAATCTTCGTAACTTTCTTCTAAATACTGAGAGCACGCGACAAATTCCCCAGTAAGTAAAAATGTGTCATGTTTTTCTCAAGACTTCCGGTCTCGGTTTTTCAACATTGTTGCCAAAACATAAAATGAACAGAGAAATAAAATTCGCCTCGAACTTCGAAGCTTATCTTCAACATCAATGATAACAAATAGCTTTGTTAAAGTTTCTCTCAATGCTTAAATTATTGTTAGAGCTGTTTTAGTTGAACCGTGAAAATTTTCAGCAGAGTGTATAAAAAATTATACTTCTGTACAAAATATAAGAAAAACCAATTAATTGCAAAGAATTTGCTGTTTATACTCCTCGATAACTCGAAGCATTTTTTAAAATCAAAATTTGAAAGTTAAAAATGATTGATTGTTTTACACGTAATTGATAGTAAAAAGAAATGTACTTAACAAATAAATCACCAATGTTCAACATTTTTAAAGACATAAAACAATTATCTATGACTTATGTAATTAGTGATATTAAATATTAAAAATACACTGTAAGTTGAAAATGTACAAAACGAAGAATTTTAAAACATATGGAGTATTTAATATGATATTATGGTACTACACGTATCGCATGTTCAATTATATACAGCAGCCGAAGCTTCTGTATTCGGTGCTTGGGACAAACCACGCTTCGTGCCATCACTAATGGTGACCCCATGAGAAGTGTCTTGATACTTCATTTGAGATCACGACCCACAGGTTGGGAACCTCTGCTCTACATTATTGCAAGTGGTGTGTTTGAACGCAATTTTATATCTGCTTAAATTCTGTGATGTAATCTACTTAAAAACACCTAATGTACTTATATTCTTCTTCTATTTTAGCAAAATTGCAATTTCTTTCTTCTTTTAGGATGCATTCACACCAAGCGCAACAGCGACGAAACCTTTCAGGGCGCTTCATTGGTTCTACGTAACTTAATAACTATAATAACGACGCCCTCGTATTGGCGTTTTTATTACGCCATTACTGACATTAAGTTGAGTGACTTAAAGTGACTTTCACTCAGATAACTGTGATTTGTTGATTATGCTGTCGAAGACACACCTCATACCTGTTAGTTTTATAACCGTAGCAATAGTCCATTACGACGGCGGCAAAATGTCTTCATCGCCTCTGGTGTGAATGCATTCTAAGACGTGGACGAAATTTTACTAGAAAAAGAGGGTCATTCATGTGCATGAAAATGGAAGTTGATAGTCATTGAGTTGTTGATTAATAGTGCTTGTAGTTCAAGAAATTTACACAGAATTCCTCTTATAATAATAATAATAAGAAGAAGAAGAAGAATAATGCCAATAATAATAATAATAACAACAACAGCATCAATAATAATAATGATGATGATGATAATAATAGTAATAATAATAATAATAATAATAATTGTGACTATATTATTATTATTATTATTATTATTATTATTATTATTATTTTACTTTTTTTCTTCAAATAACACAATTTCTCTCATATCCTGGAATTCGATGAAATTTTGGATTCTGTTCTTTTCCCTGGAATGAGCGAGTTTGAATACAATAGAAATCTTCATGCAGTGGCAAAAACCTCATGAATAATTCACTGACGAGGGAAAGAATTAGTGGAGTTCCTACCGGCTCAATCATTGGAAGTGAAGTGCGAGTGAGAGAGAGAGAGAGGAAAAAAAAAAACAGTTGTGTGATATTCGTTCCTTCACATTAACTAGACGCAAGATTTGTTCTCGAGAACTGCCTTGCTCCAAGTATCCAGTGGCAGTTAAATCAGTTGGAATTTCTCCCGTTGGGTAATCTCGTCTTTGCAGGGCCCCTAATTCCTGGATTAAAACGACGCGTTTTATTGTGTCACCATGCGTGTCCGGGGGCTGGAATCAAAGTAAATCCCGAATTTATGGATGGAGTGAGCTCGTCCCATGGGCATCTTCCCCCCTCGCTGTTACTTTGATGCGGCATCGTCAGTTTCCGATTGTAAAAAGTGGCTGAAAAATGGAGGAAAAAGGGGATTTAACTAAGTGGTAGGTTAGAGACAGTGTTCACTTTGTGTTATGACGTCCTTTGGGAAAAGTAAATTTTAAAACTCTAAGAAATATTTTTATGGATTTGATCATCTGATTTACTGTTGTTGTTTCTTTTGAACAATAAGATATGCATGTGTCAGAACAGATTCGATAATTTAATCTACAAAGGTCATAAAGAGGCAATTTTTTTTGCTCTCTAAATTTTTCAGTTAGTGCCAAAATTTACTAAATTTTGACCAAATGACTAGCTTTCTCTTGACACATTTTTAAAAAACTTACTTAAAAAAGATGTGGACAGCTTTTGTCTTAAAGCATTTTGTAAATGTAGGAACTGTTTACTTTTATAATCAGAGTTTTTTTTAAAAAATATTTATTTTTCTTAACAGCAGAAATTTTCAAACGTAATAAACATTGAATGAAGTTCCAAACCCGCAAAAAAATTTATTATTTTTGTTCGCCGAACGATGTTTCACATAATTGTGCCTTCTGGAAACAGTTTTCTCAACAATTTTTCAGCTATGAAGTTTACTCTAAAGCCTAAATGCTATTCAAATGACGATAATGTAAGTTTTGCAACAATTATTAAATATTATGTATATACTACTGTGAACAATAGCAAACATTTTAACCTATATAAATTCGCTAGGGCTTAATGAGAGGGAGGTCCTAAGGCCATCTCCGCTCCTCCACCCCCTTCTTAAGACCCTTGACCTCGAAAAATATTAGCAATCCCGGTATTTCCCTTACTTTTCCTGAGCGAGTTTATACGTTTTGGATTGATCTATTGCTATGTTTTATATTATAATATGTAGTTCATTTTTAACGAATAAATTGAAAGTTTTGGTTTTTCCCTGATTACAACAAGAAATTTTGCCGTTAAAATAGTTACTATTTCACATTTCTTTTAGAGTAGCAAGACCTCATTCAGTCTTATTATAGTTGAGGGACTCCCAAAGTGATGGGTTTCGAGTCATCTTGCGGTGCCACTTGGTGAGATTAGGGGTGCCACAAGGTGCTACAAAACGGTGTAGTAGTTACAATTGAAGACTGAATTTGAATTTTGAATATGAGTTAGTTAATCATTATTTTTCTGTTATTGCATTTACCTCTCTCATTTTCCTCAAAATCGTGAAAATATGAAATATTAGAATAATTTTCTTATATACATATCAAGGATAGATGGAATATGACTGAGGTCCCACGAGAATTTTTTTTCCCAAGGATACTTTTACTTGGAAACTTTTGGGAGTGCTTGTTGTAGTAGATAGTTAGAAGTAGTACTATAACTGTAGTTGTAGTAGTAGGAGACGTAAAAATGTACTTTAATGTTTCATCTGATATATTATGTTCATCAACCATATTAATAGATGCTAATGCATCTATCAAATTTTATCTCAATATAAATATTAATAATAACAAATTTCTTAAAATGAACCCTTGATTCTCAAAACTAATTTTTTAATAATTTTCAAAATAAAAAAATGCTAAACATCCAATGGTAATTAAATATTTACTTAGTTGTCAAGGAGAAGAATAATCATAAAGGGTTATGGAGGAAAAAAAGACCTTCCTATTTTTTGCCTAAAAAGGCTTTTCTCAGATGTTTTAGCTACTACTATTAAACGCTCACATGCAAAAAAAAAAAAAATACTTCTATGTTCCTCCCCCCCCCCCCGTCCCACAGCAAGCTTTGTTTAATGTTTTAGACTTTTTAAGTTCAATGATCGATTTAAAGTTTCGCATTTTCTTTCATGTAACTTTTTTTCTCCAAAATTTACATTTCCGTTTGAAAGCACTTCTATTGGGGTTTCTTCGCTCTGTAAGCTTTCGCAACGCAAACCTGTAATTTGCTAGCAATGTTAATGGACTGTTAGAAATTGAAAATAGTTGGTATGTTTGTCGTTCCTTTTTTTTTCTTTGAAAAAATAATTAAACTCCAAAGGAGTTCAGTGATATTAAAATGGAAAACCAGTTTTACTGGAAAGTTTATCAATCTCACTGCAAAACATCAAATTGCATTCTGCCGGAAAAAGATTGGAATACTATTTCAAAATGATAAAAGAATTTAAAGTTCTATAATGTTATTGTTAAATATTTATATCATATTACATGCAAGTACATTTCAAAATTTTCCTCCTCGACGTATTCAAATGCGTTTTTTATTTTTATTATACTCATGAATTATTTGGTTCAGTTCTATGCATGATTGTTGAATATTAAATTGCCATGCCATTTCTTTAAAAAATTTCACTACCTGAAGTAAAATCTTTCTCGATCTTTTGTCCAATTATAATAGTAGTAGTAGTTATTCTAAGAAGTTCACGAGTTAAGTTACCGGAAATACTAGTAAATAACTTTGTATTTCCGATTCTAAGCATAGATATTATTCTTTTAATTTGCTCATAAGAAATATGCAAGTATTTTTGTCATTCTCATTAATTAGTTATTTTAGGTTTAATTACATGATAAATGTTACATTTATTACACGTGGATTTATTTAGAAATACTCTGTACACTCAAAAAAAAAAAACATTGTTTTGATTATTATGAATAATTCTATTACATATTGGTTTTAAAGGGGCGGAAGTCGGACTCCTGCCTATAAGGGCCCCGTTATACTCAGGAGCGGCGCCCCCATTCTTCCTCGCTTCGCACGAGGATACGACAACAACAACAACGTATTGATTTCTTTTGAAAATTTTTCCACGAAATATTCAAGTATAATGATGTGTTGTTGAAATTATGAAAAAATATAGATAGTACTAGTTGGAAAAGATTAAATTAGAAATCCTCCACTCCTTTATTATTGCACTTTTTTATACTTTTTCTCCGTTACTGAGAAACACATAAATTTGGAGAAGTGCGATAAGTGCTCGGAAACTGTTAAATAAATTAATTATTTTAAAAATGAATTATTAAAAAAAAGTTACAGGTGCATTTTTTACACTTTGATTTATGCAGCATATTTTTTTTTTCTCTCAAAATCTTATGATTTAAAAAGTAAAAATTACATTAAAACCACATTCGCAAAAAACTTTTAGCCTTTTATGAATGTTTTCTACCAAAAGCTCACATCTTATGTGTTGAAAATACACATTTGTAACCCCGAAGAACGCGTATGCAATTATTGTAGTTGTTTTGTGCTTCTAATGTTGATTTTTTTCATTTTTGCATAAAGGTAAACATTTTCTTTGAATCTTTAGAAAGAATGCACTTCATGAAAAGAAACGCTTAAGATATTCCTAACTGGATAATAAATACACTATACTAAATGTAAATTTTTAAAGAACGTTTTTGTTATTTTTTCTCAATTGAAAGAATCAAGTGTCAAATTTGTTCTGTAACCAAATGCACGCCAAAACTGATGCTTCCTAATCAACATAATCTTAGAGGCATTTCTGTGTTCCTATTTCTTATTTTTAATATGGAATATTTCACAGAGAAATTAAGACTACGACAATTACTGATTTATATTTTAGAAAAATGATAGGGACAAAGCTCAGAAAAAAAAAAAAAAACCATTATGAAGGAGACGTCAGACTTGCATTTGTTCAAAGGAGAGTTTAAAAAATGAAGCATTGATTTATGCTCGTGTTACTCGAATTTAATTTATAATTGTAGGAGGTAGTTAAAGCTGGGTTTGATTGCTAGAAAAATAAATACAGGGCTCGTAGTCTTCAGAATTTAAATTCATCCGTAAGTATTCTGAATACAGTTAGTGTATAAAAAATTCATTGGGCAAAGAAAAGAAGAAACAGTACCCCTTGGAAATCAAGATTTGATTTAGATTATTTTTTTCATAATTTCACATACTTGTAGGGATATGTACGAATATTCATTTTTTTTTTGTATAAAAATGATAGTTTTTCTGTTTAACGAAGCCCAATTTAACTATTTCTACATACATAAGGAGTTTAAGGAGTTATTGCGAAAAGTAAAAATTAAAAGACAAAGAAAATATTTCCCTAAACGCACAATCCTTTTTCTACGTGTAGCTTGATAAAGTAAAAGCGTGAAACTTAACGGGTCATTTTTCTGGTTAAAATTTTAATTATTCGTCTCCGAGAGCCAGCTAAGCCCCCTTAATGCATTAAGCCCCCTTAAATGCATTAGTCATCATCAATCAGATGTAGTACATGTATGCGAAGCAGCTTCAAGTTTACTCCAAATCAATTCATCCGAAGAGCAAACTATGTAGTAAAATGCAATAAAACCGACAGCCCTCCGGTTTTCCATCTATGGTCCAATTAGCGACGGACCCCCAAGAGATGTGTAACTCTAGTTCCCCCGAATGGGACAAAGTAACCAGGAGTAAGCTAATTCCAGGAGAACCATCTAAACGTTCCCCCTCCCACGGATGATTCCAATCTAGAGAATGCATCTAGCTCAGCATGGGAGAAAAGGGGGAGAGGCAGGGTAGTTGAGAATCCTTTTGTGACCGAGGGTCAGAGGGGAGATTTAAAACCCAAGGGGCTGCCCCCCTCCCGACGTAGTGGGTTCTCGCTCCTCCTTACACAGGGCCTCTTCTCCCGGCAGCAGTACACCTGGTGCTTTTTGTCACATAGTTGTGGATTGAGACAGAGAGTGGATTTCACGAACCAGTCTTCCAAGAGGCGTTGCAATCGCGTTCCCTGCCTTGCCCTTCGCTCTGTTCGGTTTCTTGAACCGATGCGTTCGAGTACACGCTTCTTGGGGTGCGCGCTTTGTTCTCTCTTTCTGTGAGATTTGTAATCGTTCGTGTGCCGTTATTGTTTGTTTCCAAGTGCCTTGTCGAGATTGGATTTGTGAAAATCGTTCCTCATGCGGAATTCGAATTTGATCTTGCCTTCCCTTCTTGTTATGTGGTGCCGAGTTGCACAGATTGTGTTCGTCGCTCGATAGATTTAAATGGATTAACTATGTGCAGGTAAGTGAAAGGGAATTTCTGCAAAAATTGAAAATTATTTAGGTGTGTGTTTGAAATATATTACGGATAAGGAGCCATGATTGCTGAACAAAATGAATGAAATACTGCTAAAAATACTGAGGAAAGCAGTAAACTTCAAAATTTATCAAAGATTCAGAATTTCGAGCAATTATTTACATTAACAATCACTCAATTGGAATGTATTGTATAATAATCATTAAATCTTAGTTTTGATGTTCTATTTCAAACAATAAATTTCTCCATACATCGTGTGTTTCAAACGTGTGAAAAATCATTTATCAAATGATATACAAACAATCGCAATATTAAAAATCATATATTATTAAAAGAAAATTATCCATAAAATTTGTTTAAAAACGTATATATTAGGTTATTTTAAGCATTCATTATTGTAATAATCGCATCATTTAAATTCGAATAACATTAAGATGCTTGAGGCAATTGTTCGCAAATGCTTTTCAAATGTAATATTGATATCTATTTGATCCGGATTTAAAGCTCTGCGTTCTGTTTTATTAATGTTGTTTATATTTTAAATGATAACTTATTTTTTTAAAACCTCACTCTTCATATTTTCGACTTTTCATCGTAGTAATGAATAAAATCATTATTAAGAATTCTGCCTGTTTAAGCAGATATTTAGATTACTTTTAATTTGCGTTGTAGAACTAAGTAAATAATTTAAAATGGTGTTTGTTCTCTTCTGTATTCGATGAAATCCGATAATGAGTTGCATTAAACATAAAAACATGTTATTCTGTTCATAAGTGAATGACACCGTTATTTACAAAGTTTAAACTTACGATTTTATGGTTGGTTTTCTGCCAACATCTTTCGAATACTATGTCTAGCAAATAATAGTAAAAACTGCAGAATTAAAAATGACTTTAATAGTCGGTTTATTTATGTAATATTCTTTAAATTTTTTGAACGATCATTAATTAAATGCACACGAGAAAACTACATTGGTGATTATATGTATATATTTCCGTTCGTACTGAATAACATATTTCTTTCTCTTAGAACCATGACAGAAAAATTTCGATATCTTTATATAATGTAACTAGTGTTGATTTAAGAAGGAGAGAGCTGAACAGTATGGCAATAATGAACGAAAATCATAGTTTAAACACAATTAAACATGATTAAGAAAAAAATAATTGCAGGCGTCTTGCTAGCTATTATTTGTTTTGTTTTGAGAATTTACTTCCTTTACGTTATTTTTTTCTTTTAATCAGATAATCTGGTACTTTTCATGAATTAGGTACATCATTAGGTACTTTTCATGAAAGCATTAAATATTCTGTATTTTCTAATAAATATTGAAAGGAGTATTTAAATCTCAGCTGTAAGGGGGGGGGGGGGTGATTCATAAAGAAATGATTATATAAATGAAAAAAAGGAAAACATATTGTATGCACGGCTATACATTTTGTAGTGAGAACCTTTTCAAGAGTCCTCTTAAGAACCTGTAAAAAATTTACCTAAACGTATTCTCGATAAATAATTTAATGAAAACTAGAGTTGGCGGAAAAATAATATGTATGGAAAACATATAGTAGCAGTGTAGTACCAATTGTATTGGCAATTCCGCATTGAGTATATATATTTTTTTTTTACATTTTCTAGGATTTCCCTTCGATTAAACCTGGTATTATTTTTCTCCCTCACAATACAAAAAATAATGAATGAAAAGCCTGTATATTAACATTGTTCTTCAATTTTACATACTAGTCACTAACGAACCGTCTAGTAATTTTTGAATCGATTTTTTTCCTGATAATTTTTTGTGTCAGTTAAAATTTTTTTAAACCATGTTTTATAATTATGATTAATAGTTTGAAATAATTTTCCAAATCGAATCTAACGAGACCAGATTATATGCGTAGTGCGTGCTAACGCACGTGTTTCTCTGACAATAAAACCATCCATTTTTATGTTTTTTCTTGCATAGAATTATTTTGTAAAGAAAAAAAGAATACTCATTGCATATTTTCCCTTTTTCCTTTTATTGTTTTTACAATCGTGTCGTAAAACGTTGTGCACGAATTTTCGTACATTCTCACAGCGTAATATAATAAAAATGTAGCCAAATCCAAACACAATTTTTAATATAGTAATGTATCGTATGTAGGAAAATGTCGCTACATCTTTGAAAACTTTTTGAAATGAAGAGAAGCTTCTTCTGGTAATGGAGATACTTTTTTAGACTAAATTTTTTATCTTGGAATCCATTCAAAAAAAAAAAGAAATCCATGAAATGGAAGCTCTTATACTGAAGGGTGTGTTTGTATTAATAATGACATAGGAAAGCTTAAGATTTTCTTTTTTTGTTTTCTTTGGGTAAGTTTTTTTTTCTACCCCTACTGAAAATGCTGTGTTTGTCTCAAAGATTCTGTGTAGCATTACCGAATTAACAGTACATTCGGTATTTTTGTAAACGTTGTATCGGAATACTGTTATTAATGCAAGTAGTAGGAATTTTTCAGAACAGGTAGAAAAACCCGGTAGTGTCTTTATCATAGTGATTAGTTATTAGTCCTTTTCTTCTTTTTTTTTCGAAAAATTCATCAACTAGGAAATACAAAGTAGATAAATTTAGGCACAAAAATATAATACGTAGCATAAACCTTTATAGTATTAAAATGTATATAATAAAAGCAAAATATATATGTATATTATATATATATATATATTAGTAATACTAGTATTAAATATGTACAATAAACAATCGCTTAACAATCTTGATATGTAGTTATTTATTTAAAGACGGGAGGGAGGGAAAATGTATTGACTGCACATTTTAAAAATGGGATTGTTAAAAACATAATGAATCTATTGAGCTATCATTAAGCATGGAACGTATTTTTTGCACAAATTATCTGCAAATGACTCGTGAAATATACTTTAAAAATTTGCTTCGAAGTCCATCATCCTCTAGCAAAATCTGCCCAGTCTGATGGTTTCTTATAAATATATTTTGACTGCTTTTGTATTGTTGCTAGTTGCAATTTTTTTTTATTTATAGTTACTTGTAATTTCCATCCCATAATTTTGACTTTAATTTGATAAATATTTATTTTTAAAAATGCTAAATTGTTGTGATTGTTAATTGTTTTTTAACTCGGAAAAGACAGAAAAAAACTATCTCTCCCTTTTTTTTTCATTTCATTTTTTCACTTTTGATTTGTGATATTGCATTCTTAGTGTTTTGGACACTAGAAAAGAGAGGAGATTGAAATAAAAGTGAGACAACAAACGAAAATAATAACAATAATAATAATAATAATAATAAATAAATGCGTAGTTTAAATAAATAGCAATAGATGTCCAAAAAGTTAAATTAAACCTTTAATTAAAAAAAAAGTTTAGATCGAAAATATCAGTATATTACCGAATACCTTACCGGTTTCACGAAATTGCAAAATAGCACGAGATTAGGGTAAAAAATAGCACCGATGTTTGGTATATCAATATCGCAATCACTAGTTCGTTGTATCTGTCTCTTTATTCAGCTGCTCTTTTTTCGAATTAGCATTTACATCGTCACTTTCCTACATATTGATTCACATGTCTGTCACAAAGAGGAGTGGATAATTGACAAAATGTTTTTGTCTGAAGTAGCGATTTTACGATTCCAATTCACGTTCTAGAACCATTTTACAATTTTGATGCTACTGTTCTCCAGTTCTGTCAGTTTTCTTCTGGAGCTTCGGATGTATTAAGTTATAGATTAGACTCAGTAATTACGAAGTTCTTGACTTTTTAAAAGGCATGTGTTTATTTGCAGTACTTTTTAAGTGTTTCGAAACAGTTCAAATAATAACAGTTAACTGGAGATAATTTCATAAACATTGCCCAAAACTTTAATATACTAAGCAAAAAAATAAAAATAAATAAATGAATAAATAAATAAATAAATAAAAATAGTGCACTCATATGGTACAATAGTCTAAATTGTTATTTTGCCCTCAGATGAATGTTAATTAAAAATTAAACTAGATTCTAAGAAGAGGGTTACAATTTTTACTGCCTCTCTTGAGATTGTAGGTGGTTTTGAGTTGTGGCCTTTTTACATGCAGATGCGATATTTATTCAACACCTGAAACCAGGGGCAGATACAGAATAACATTTTAAGGAGGAGGGTCATGTTCAAGACTCAGGTACAGAAATTTTCTTGCACTGTTGAGGGGGAGCGTTAGGTAATAAAAATAATCGCCAAATCGGCTGGGAATGAGACGTTCGGGACTATCAGTATCTTTATGCCGCCAGCTCCTTATAACTTGATTTTAAATTATAACTAATAGTTCAGCATCGTTTATACGATGCCGAAGGGACTACCGAAAAACGTCGTATAAACGATTACGTCGTATAATTCATTTATCCTTCTGGTTAGATCCAAGAATTGGGACCACCAAAACGTGGTATAAATGATGCTCCACCGTTTTCAAATTTTATTAACTAATTTCGTAGAATTTCTTCCACATTGCAAAATTTTGTCAATGGCTTAGGTTATGACCCCCATACCCTCTCCTTGTATCCGCCCCTGATCAAAAACCGTTGTAAAGTTTGCAGTTTATGCTAAATGCTACGCAGAATGATGAGTGAGATATTAGTCCCATGACTGACGAGTGAGATATTCGTCTCAGTCCATCAATACTTTATTCTTCTTTTAAATTTTAAGGTTTAGTGAATTGTTATTCCTGGGAATTTTAGTGGTTAATTAAGTATTGATTGAAACCAATGATTTAAGAGTGACGAAGTATTTAGTTTCAATTGTACAAATGTACAATAATTTAACACTAATTATTAATGTATAATATCTGTACGAATACGTCCTCATAATCTTTCAGAATCCAAAAGCTGAACAAGGCGGCAACTGAATGAAAGAGTTAATATCTCTTGATGAAATTAGCTTAGTTACTGAAAGATGCACACTCTTCTCTGCACAGTAGTAACAGATTCATTAAGATACATAAATCTTCGATCTCGGTATTACTAGTATCCAGTCCTGTCAGCTTTCTCCCGCAAGTAAAGATTTAATAAATTATGAATTAGCGTCCGTCAGTAATTAGGAAATTCATGATGACTTTTTATTTATTTATTGAAACTGAAAATTTTACGAAGCGACATACGTACCCAACTACGAAAACATCTGTATGTATAAATATCGTAAATATTGATGAATGAGAGATTTACCACGCCCTTCAAGATTGTATTTTTCTTATAAATTATAAGGCCTGAGGAGTTATTTTTATTGAGAATTTTAATGGTTAATAAGGGTTCAAGGGAGCCGATCAGTAATCAAGAGTTTGATGAAGTGTTTAGTTACATGGATAATATTTTACAACAAGTATTGATATTTAATGCCTATAGGGGGGGGGGGCGTCCATAAATGATGTTGCGCTTTTTTCCTATTTATTCGACCCCCTCCCCCTTTGTCACAAAATGTCACACTTCACCATACTCCCTCCCCCTTTGTAGCATGCTACGTTATGTTGCATAAGCATGATGTCACACTTCCCCCTCCCCTTCCCTTGTTACAATTTCACGAGCCTCCCTCTCCCACTCGAAGCGGGACGTCATTTATGAATGATCCCATGGACAAGTCTTCCTTCCCTCGTACATTTTCCTAACTAAGAGGTTTAATTCAGATTTAATGAGCTTAGCAAGATGACAATGACTTTCAGTTATTTTCTTTTGACGGAATTAGCTCAGCTACTCAAAGATGAACAATATCCTCTGCACAGTAGCCACAGATATTTCATTAAAAGTTCATAAGTCTTCACGATCTCGGTCTTGATCTAGAGTATTGTCATTTTATTTCGGGTTCCAAAGGTTTAATAAAGTGACAAGCTGTGATTAAAAGCCGATCCATCGTTGTGAGCAAGCCCGTCTTGCTTCCAGGCTGCAAAAGAAAATGGCTTCGGCACTTCCCACCCATCAATTCTCTTCACCGTCCATGACGAGGAGGAACGAACGTCAGCTTCAGCGTCCGACGAAAAGTATCTTTCATTCTCCCCTTTTGCCATCAGAGAACGAGTTCGAAATTCTCGTTCGAAAGACAGATTGGAATGTAGGAAAGAACTGAAGTGGAAATTAGTGTGAAAAAGAACCGCAAATATTTTCTTTCCCCACCGAGTGACGTACCCATGATAGATTTTTGGGTTGTGCTAATTCAGTGCACATTGCACTAGAATACCACGTGTTGTTTCTTTTGTGATTGCAACCCACTTGTTAAGTCCAGTAAAAAAATATATATATATTATTCTTAAAATGCATCCACCTAAAAAGTTAAAAAAAATGTTCACATCAATATTTGAACTGCTCAAGTCCAGAAAGTTTTCGAATTAAGTTAGCGAAGGGCAATAGACACATGATAACAAAATGTAGTACTATGATGTATTAATAATTTAGATAAAAAGGAACTTTTGAAAATTTTCCTATTTATGTTTCTTATGGTACGTAATTCTCAACAGTGGCGAATTTTATCCAGTGCTAAGGGGGCACGTGCCCCTTCCAAAAAAAAAAAGCAAAATAAAATTGTAATAATCCCATTAAATAATTGTTATTTATTGTCAGTACTTCAAATTAGATGATTTTATTTTAAGGAATAAATACATTTAACGACTGTTATAAAAAGTTTATTATGAAAGGTTTTACAAGAGAAGAACTCTGGTTACTTTCAGGTGCCGTCTCCAGTGCGTCCGTGAACCATTCACTTCAATTACAAATGTAGATTTTGTAACGACTTTTTAAATGTAATAGATTTAGCTATATATAATATAAATAGGCAAAGACAAAACAGTTAACTACTATTTTCTTCTTTGTTTGTCAACGGATTGTCTTACTTTTTTTAAAAAAGTAGTAGCTACTGATGAGTTTAACTGTTATAAATAAATAAAAAAAAATTGGCAATAGTTAATAATAATAATTTTTTCTCCTACTTTTGACGTATATTTACAGCTTTTTTTTTTTTTTTAAATTTTCTTCGTCATACTTTCATGCTACTTCTTACATCTACAATACTTGTGCAATACTCAGTACATATTTTACTATTTGTAATTCAAAGAAAGAGAAAGGTAAAGAACAAAACAAAAGAGAATGTGTAATGTATTAAATGAATGTCCAAGCAAAATAGTACTAATCTTGAGGTGTCAGTTAATCTATTTCCAATATATATTATACTATCTATGATAAGTTGGACAGATGGTTTGTCCAGTACAATGTCAAACGAAATAAAATACAATTTGATGCTAACAGTGTCTAATGTATTATAAAATGAGATAATTGGGGTGCGGTGACGCGTTATTTGGTTTGGAATCAACGTTTCATAAGTTTGTTGATTTGAATTAGCGTTTTGAATTCTCGATTAAATTGAAAATGAGTGCTTTTGTTTGTAATTCAGTAATAAAGGGTGGCATGAACATTTTTATTTCTATTTTCTTTGCAGGAGAAGGAGGGTAGAACGATAAAAGTTATGTATACTATGTGTTGCAAATGCATTAACTTAACTAATTAACTAACTCAGTCGTCAATCAGTCGCAGTGAGGAGAAATTATCGATAATTGAAATATCTAAACAAAACAAACTTGCCAAAGTGAAAAACTGAAATAATTTAAAAGTTCATGCCTGAACTTGAAAAAATTAATGAATTAGGTTGAATTTCGAACACTGGGGAAGCTCTTTAACAGAATATTGAACTGTGTTATAACTAGATATAAATGAAACGTTTTATCATTTTATCATTGCTAAGACTCTTAGCAATGATAAAATGGCAATACATTTCGTTTATATCTAGTTATGACACAGTTCAATATTCTGTTAACTAAAATCATAATGCAACGGGAGTGTTACTCTTTTTTCTACCATCGTATCTCTATTAAAAGTATAAAATAAATAAAATGGGGGAGGGGGGGGGGGGGGGCTTAAAGAATTACGCACAGAATGCAAAATTCCAAACGTGCTTTGCTTTTAAGGGACCGCAATGCTATTAAGTTGTATGTTGAGTAATAATGTTTAAAAAAAAAAGAAGATGATTGGGCATTTTTAAATTCATATTTTGCACGCTATAAATTGAATAAGTACATCTTATAGAGTTTAATTACACACTTTTTGAATACGTTCGCCCCTTTGGGCATCAGATCATGTATTATTAAAACTTGTCTTCCCACGCCTTAATCGTGAAATGTTATACTCATATTATACGTTATTTATAAATTATTATTTTCAACATCTCTTGAGCGGCGACGATTTAAGCAAACGTGAGTTGAACTTTTGTTTATGCAAATACATTCTGAGCTCTTTAGAATATTTTCTTTGAAAAACTTATACGTTGCATTTATGACTGTCAGAAGATTGAAGAAGCACTCCAAAATGATTAGTTAGTATTTTGCTAGAAGCAGTTTTCTGGGTTTTCTTGTCTACGTATAAAATTATAATAATATAGTTTCATGCATACGTATTTTTTTAGGGAACTCATCAATGTTATTGGCCGCTTAACTAAGTCGATTTAAAATAAATTAAAACGATTATTTTTTTGCAGAAAACATATAAATGATGCTCTCAATGTTGTTAAAATACAAAATT
The DNA here is from genome assembly GCA_038502835.1 of Octonoba sinensis. Lineage (NCBI taxonomy): Eukaryota > Metazoa > Arthropoda > Arachnida > Araneae > Uloboridae > Octonoba > Octonoba sinensis. The sequence continues at coordinate 74,312,565 of CM076604.1, forward strand.
CATACGTGAATTCCATGCACTTGTTTTGGGATTACAAGGAACCGCTTTTTCAATGCACAAACAGCTTTGAATCTCCGACGGTGAAACTCCAAATTGTTTGTGCATCGGAAAAAAGTTCACTTTGTAACCACAAATTAATCTGCATTTTTTTTTTCCCAAGATGAAATTCTAAATTTTTGAGGAAAGATATAATAAAATATTCTGCGTTGGGTGTTAAAAATAAGCAGTCTACTTGAAAAAGAACGGGTGAAAATTCTTGAAATGCAAATTTAAATTATTCAACGGATTTAAAGAAGTATTTCAATTTTTTTTTGTACTATTTCGTTTTTATAGTAACCGATCGGACATTGCTCCATAAATGTCTTTTACAGAAATTCCTTCCACCAATTGTACAGAATGTAGAATTTGAATTATACTATTTTTAAGGAAATATGTCTATATTTTTGGTTGTTTTGAGGACTTTATTTGAGGTGAAAGAGAACGCTAGAAGATTCTTTTGTCAGTCTTTTTCTTTTCTTTTCTCCGCATGAAGAACCTAAGCCTACATATATTCATAAGAAAATATTTCAATATTCTTGTCCATCAAAGTAGTAAAATTTAGGTGAAAGAAAAAAGGTTGGAAATTTTGTTATTTTTCGTATAAATTTTTATCCTTTTGTTCATTTCTCATATCGGTTGCTCGTTATTCCCCAAGTTGACGATTTTTCTCCCGTTTTGCACATCACCACCCTATTTTTTAAAAATGAGAACCCGCCCCTGGACTAAATCCTGTTAGAAAACATCGGAATAGAATGATATGCAGGAGGGAGGGGTGTGGAGGGCACCATTCACTGAGAACTATCGATAAATAAACGATATAAAACTGGCTCGATGTAAATTATGGAAGGAGCAGCAAAGCGGAACTAATGTAGGTTCAGACGGTTCGAAATAGCGGTAGCGGGTGCTTTTAGGGGAGAATAGAGCTCTGGTGGAACATGTGTGAAGGTCAAAAGTCGTATTGTGTTTTTGAATTTGCAATAAACTGTACTTTTTGTTCCAACAATACGACCTAAAGTAAAACAGTTTTGTAAACTAATACTTAAAAAAAATCATCTTTGCTGCTAATAATGTTTAAATTAAAAAAAATTAAATTTTTTTTAATGTCGTGAGGACTGTACATCTCCGTTTCTTACACCCTAAAAGATAAGATTCTTAAATTTTTGGTGTTGGTCTTACGTGATGCTTTTAAATAAAGTTGCAGTTTTACTATTAGCATAGGGAATCCCTTTCGGTAGGAATTCTAATTAGACATTCGATCTGGTAACAGAGTATGGTGTTTGTCAACATCTGGATCTTCAACCATTTCACGAGATCGCAGCCCAAACATTTGACGATGAAAAGTTTCAAGAAAAGCGGAACAGTGGTGAAGATGAGGATGACAAGATAAAATTAGAGATTAACTGTGTAGAACTTCTTATTATTTTGAGGGGGCATATTTGAAAATATTGCAATGAACCGTGCTGAAAAGTACAGCAACAATTTTATGATTCTAAAATAGTAAATTTTATAACATAGGGTGCGGATTATAATCATGGGCAGGTGTTATTCGGTATTAAACTGTTGACGGGGATTCAATGAAAATTGTTTCAAAACCTGCAAGAATATTTTTCTGGTGTCGTTACCCTTTCATTCTCCTTCCGTATTGTTGGGCGGTTGCCCTACAGAATTGTACAAATTGCGTTCGTTGTGTTTGCATATTTTAAGTAAAATTATTAAGTTAAATACTTTTCTCTAAATGAATGAAGCTATTAAAGGCACTTTAACAAAAGGAACAACATTTATTTAAATCTTAAAAGCATCGTCATACAAATAGTATTTCGCTCTTCAGTAAAATAAAACTATAAAGTTATAATTTTAGAATTAAAATTTTAAATTAAAAATTTCTTTAAAATTTTAAGAGAAAGGCAAATAGGATATGGGAGATAAAAGTTTTATACTTACCCTTCCAGGTGTTTGAACATCGCAGCATTCGAAATAAAGGGGTCCGGGCCTGCGGAGGTGTACGCGCCATCTCCGACGCGTTCTGTGCTTAAATTCCACGAAAAAAATGTTCTCTGTCTGAATATCTGATAAGTGTGTGTCTGGGGATCTGAATCGGGTTCGGCGCCGTGCCTTAGGGGTAGGAATATAGAAAGGTCAAAGGGGTTGAGCTGGAGATAAGGACAGGGTGGTGATGTTTATAAATTTATGTGTTTGCTAGTGTCAAAGACGGGAAGTGGGAAGAATTCCGGTAAGTTTATTACTGCAAAAGTGTAAGGGGACACCATCTTTGCGGTGTTTCAAACGAGAATGGTCGAAAAGAAGCGAAATGGATACTTGTTTATCGAAACTCCCTCACATAGACAAGATGCAAAACTATGTTTACGGGGGCCTGCGAAGGAATGTGTGGGGCGCTGTTTTCACAGCCCCACAGTATCCCATTTAACTCCGATGTTTTTTTTTTTTTTAACATTTTAATTAGACTATTCCTTTTGCACGTATGAATAAACCACGAAAGTGGTAAAGCCATGTTTTAGAAACCGCTTGTGAATGTCAAGAGCTGTGACGTACTCTCAAAGAAGACAAAAAAATAATAATAATAATAAAAAGGCACGGTAATATTTAGTTTTTACGAAAGAATGAAGAAAATGTTTTCAAAAAGGAGCGACAATGTATGGAATAAAGGCTATATTTAGAAACAACACTATCTTTGTATTTTTTTAATTTCTGTAATTATTTATGCACTCTTTTAGTGATTTCAATTAATTTTAGTCATCAACTTCTCATTTCAAATGTAATTTGGATTTCATATACTCTTGGAGCTTTAAATATAACTAAAAATATTACATTTCAACATTTAGTAAATATAAAAGATGTTTCATTAGTGTCTACAAACAACTACTAAAAAGCAGTAATTAGCATAATAGGAATGGTTTTACTTCGAGAGAATGGACAAATATTTTCTTTTAATGAAAAGTTGCTTCCTACGCGTTTTGCATGGCGCAAATTTAAACATTATGAGGAATTAAATCAACTTGTTGTATACTTCATCAATTTATTCATTGTTATAAAGTAGAAAAGATTTTTTTTAAGGGAAAAAATGAAAGAGAGAAATCTTAAATTCGGTTTGGAGTTATAATTTAAAAAATGAAAAAGACATGCATACCCAAACATGTGGTAAACAATCAAATCCTAAAAATAATAAGTTAACTTAGTGACACAGTAATAAAAATTTTCACGTCAAGAAAGTACAAATAAGCATTAAAATGCAAACATATGTTTCGGGGTTTCTTGGAATCCCTTTCTCAATGCAATAGTGGAGCTTCAGATGCGAAAACAAACAATCCCGAAACATATGTCTGCCTTTTAATGCCTATTTGTTCTTTCTCTTAACGTGAAAAATTTTATTACTTTCAAATCTTAGTTTGAATCGAATCAGTGTGAATCGACGATACAGTCTGTCAGAAAATTTAAAATTAAAAGCATATTCATGATGTTTAATTATCGGCTGTTAAACTGAATTTCGCGTTTATTCTGTTTGGCACGGTCCTAATTATTTTCCCTTCCGTTTACACAATGAAGCAATTTATCAAACGTTGTAATCGACCCTGTTAACATTCTCGATAGCTCTCTGCAAGTCATTTAACGCATCAGGATCTTGATTCCTTTTAAATCTTTCCTTTCTTCTATTCGTAATAGTGTTCTAATAAATCTATTTACATCGTGTGCTATGTTAGAAAATACTAAATCGAATCAATCGTGATAAGTTTCAATTAACTGAATTATTATTGTCGAAGACATCGCATGTTAGTGCATTTCAAACTTAATTTAAATCACATTTATTGATTTTCTTATTTATATATATCTTTTGACCCTGCTGGCTTAGATGTATCATCGCCAAACCCCAGGTCTTAAGACAATTGTTTAATAGGATGGAGTGAAATTTTATTTTTAAAATTCATATAGCCTAAGTTATTTAATAATGCAAAGCTGGCTAAAATACATTGCTTATCAATTTTAGTTCACAACATTGACAGCTTCTGGTTCCACATCTTAAATGAAGTGTTTTTGAGATTTTTAAATTTGAATTCTTCAAATTTTTGTGGAAAAGTTCGAATTTTCACTACTGTTAATTCACTACTGTTTCACTACTGATAATTCATATTGCATTGTTATTGATTTCGATTTTTTAATAACCAGTTGACCCCTGGCATCAAATAAGCCATTTGTTGATGTTCTAATCTAAGCCTAATTTTCAATGTTCATAATTTAGGCTTACTAGTCGACCCTTGGGGAAATTCGGACTAATTTGAGAGAAATGACATTATGAAGAAGCATAGGAAAAAACTAAAAAAGTTGTTGGTACAAAAGAAGACATGTAATTGAATGCATCAGTACAAATAGCTGTTACATTTCTTCCGCACTATTATTTAGATATTCAAAATGATCACAATAATAATGGCAATTACTTTTATTATTAGTATACATAGCCTTAAAATACAATATCGAAACAGTTAGTCCGTTGCTTAAAATATAGTTACGGTTAACGGGGTTAGATTCTACACATTCATAATAGAAATGAATGTGTGCCTAACGATTGAATAAGTTTAACACACAGACGGAGCTAAAACTGTCCAATTTTCTACACAATAAAAACAGAAGAGTTTCTTCAATAGCCGGCACGATAAGCTAAGGGGACTCGGCACTAAAAATCGGTCAAAATCTCGATTTTGGGATTTTTGCTCCAAATTATACTTTATATATTAGAGAACGTTTGTGCAAAGTTTCAAAGTCCTACGTACACTCTAAGATATCTTACTTTTGACTTTATATGAACATTTTAACACTTTTTTTACCTGACCAAAAATTTTAAATGGCTTTTTCTCAGCTTCGCTTCTTTGCATACTATGTGATAGTTAAAACGCTAAGGCTTTTTCAAATATGTATCAATTCACTTGAAATTTTTATTGCTTGTTTTAAATGTTCAACTAAATAAAACCTAGTATGGAATTTTTGATAAATTTATTAGAAAATATTTTAATGCAATTTATCTTTAAAAAATTAAATTAATTATTTTTTTTCAAGAACTAACAAAGACATAAAAAATTCCATACTACAAAGTGGGGAGTATAGTTTGTTCTTTCTTGTAAAAAACATCCAGGCAAAAATCTCCCATTTTAAGAAAAGAGTAGCGTTTTAAAAAAATTTTGAATTTTTTGGACTATTCTTTTACGTTTTTTTTCTGTAACGCATCAAGTTAGATTCATAAACATACATTACCAGTCAATACACCTTGAATTATGTTCAATTTGAGAAGGTGGATTTTTAGGTACCGAGTCCCCTTAAAATGAAGAGTAAATCGTGGAATTTGCTAAAGGAATAAGGAAGATCTCGCAGAGCGACAAAAACAGGCTAGAGAAATAATAAATATATAAAGATTTCTTAAATGCAGTACAAATTAACTTGAGAAAAATCGCAATAAATTATAGGAAACTGCTTTATTTACATTAATTTTTTCTAGCATTTTGTTGTGGTGAGAATTAGGGTGGCAAGTTTGTCGCAGAAAAAAGAGCGCGAAATTCGCGGGACATCCGCGGCAACATATAGCATATCTGCTATAAAAGTTATTCTTCTTCCTGAAATATAGGGCTATTATTAAAAGTGGAAGGACTAGTAACTTCGTTAAAAACATTTAAATATTTGTATTGACTAGAATAAAAAACTTAGTATGCTTAAAAAAATTTTGAGGCTGGTTGGAAAAATCGATGTTTATTTTACTGCTTTCAAAAAAATAATTTTGAATTTTTTTCTTGGCACAAGTTTAGAGCCTATTTAGACTTTGGGCGCGCAGATTTTATCCTTAGTTTCTGAAATCTTTTAAAAATCGGACATTTCGCCAGTCAATAATAATAATAAAAAAAAAAAAAAAAAAAGAAAATTTGTGGATTTTCGGAAAAAGCTTTAAAAATCGCGAAAATCATTGCGGGAATTCGCGGCGCGACAAACTTGCAATTTGCAACCCTAGTGATAATGTATCAGCATAACAAAAAATAATGTTTTTGTAGTACTAATTTTAAAATTGCACTAATTTTACTAATTTTGAAAATTGCATGTTTTTATTTTAAGTCAACGAAAAAAATGGGTGCAAAGTAAAAAAAAAATACATACTGGGAAGAGAAAGCTCGCTGTTGTTGGGCGTTCTGTTGAGTCACGTACATCAAATGTGATTTTAATTGCCCCATAGACAGATCGAGTCAGAAAACGCCCTAATTTCTAAACATCTCTAATAACAGAAAAACGTTTCAGAGCAGAGTCACAATTGCATTTTCCTTTTCCCTGCTGGGTATAACTTCCATTTTTTTAGATAAAGCTATTCAATGATCCATGGTGTGAAATGAATATTCAAAAGACAAATTTCCGAATCTGATAATTTTTATTTACTTTTTCTCCTTTTTTGTTTTATTGTGAAAGCGTTCTGTTGATAGATATTTCTCCTATCTTCTTTGCTTGTACTGCTTTTAAAAAATTTATATGTACTGCAAATGTGATGTCATATTTTTGAAATCATCTTCAAAGATACCTAACATGGAGAGATGTTTTACTTACTGAACTAGAACTCTGAACTTGTCAACGAAACTTTTTTTTCTTTTTCTCTAAGATTTGGCAATAGTCTTATGAAGCCCTCGATGAACCTTCATGCTTCTGCTCTATTCACCTGGACCATTCTCTAGTATGAAAAGTCTTTTGTTTCCTCAGTTGTACCAAATATATCTTCAAAATTTTAAAGGGATTTCTTTAAGAGCTGTTTCTTTTTCCTCTTCATTTTCAACTTCGTTCTCGTATGCACGATGATTCTGAATTCTAGCTAGTACAAAGAAAGTTCAGGCGAGATGTCATACTAAAAATTGCTTGTCCTGATTATTTGTTCAGACCTAAAGGGATGTATTGCTTTTGACATTGATCTGGTGAACTTTTTATATCCTTTCTTAAATTTTTAATCTCTATTTCGTAAATGTTGATTTTAATATTTGTTGTGGTTAAACACGCCACGCAAATTAAAACGCATACGACAGCCAGGTCCGGAGCTACCCTTAAGCGCACTAGGCAGCTGCATAGGGCGCAAACCTTAGGGGGCGCAAAAACCCAACCACCTTTTTAAAGCAATTTGGTTGTTAATTATATAATTTTTAAAAATGCAAAGCTATGATTCGATATATGTAGTTGATCACTTCCTTTCCGTGACAAAACTTTTAAACATTAAAACTCTAAAGGCATATGACTTCTTTCTCTATAGTTACTTAGAATTATGCCCTAATCCCACCCCCAGGGTGAAGGGGTCATTGCTCAAAATTCTCTAATTTCCAGTTTATCTCGGAACACAAAACCAGCACCGGGAGCCTTCTACACTCTGTATGGGAAGAAGGAAGCTCAACTGGATGAAGTGCTGGACAAAACGGGCCAAAGCCAAAATTTTCGGATAAATGTGTAAATTTTGAAGAATGTTTAATTAATATATAAAATACTAAATATTTGTTTATTACTGTTTCTTTTAATCAAAAAAAAAAAAAAAAAGTTTGTAAGGAAGGGGTGCACCATTCAACTTTGCCTAGGGCGCAAAATTACCTTGCACCGGCCCTGACGACAGCTTTCCAGAAATGGTGTTTAACATTTCGCTTTAATTTAAAACACATTTTCAAATACAAATTCAAAACTTTTAAGAACTACTAAATCGCAATTAACGGAAACGTGGTGATTTTTTAATAACAAATCGTTATTATAACAATAAAGATTTCTGACACCTTAATTTGCATTCATTCCTCTCACCAACTTAACAAATTAGCTTATAGAAGTTATCATCTCACTTAAACAGTTTTAAGTCGCTGGAAATGTCTTATAACGCAGGCAAATATGTCAGGTAGAAGGGGGAAAAAAAAAGACTAGTACTTAAGTATAAACTGGCTTTTCACTTTCCGTGGCTTGTCTTAATTTCCATTTCGGAAATATGCAAGAGGGAGGGAAAGGGGTAAAGGAGGGGTAATAAGATCACAAACCGCTGTCCGATGTAAGCGTCATTAACCATCATCTCGTCCATTTGAACGGTTTCCGTTCATTTTTTTTCTTCTCATTCTGCGCATGAGCACGTTTCCCCCCCCCCCCCTCCCTCCTTTCCAAGTCTTCAGTGAGTATCGCGCTTGAGATAATCTGATCGTAAATCTCTTCTGTAATTACTGGCACAGAAAAAGTTACATTTTGAAGAGAGCTATGAAGAAAAATGGGATAAATTATCATAAATGCTCGCATCGGAAAGTATTAGTTAATTCAGTAGGTTTTACAAATCGTGCGAATAATTCCTTTCTAAAAATGCTTTACATGCAAAAGATAAAATGCAACCAGTAGCGTCACTACGGGGGAGGCGGGGGGGGGGGGGGCAATACGCCTCCGATATCACCCTCTTGAGGTGTGTTTCTTTAAATGATTTATAGAACTTTTGAAAAGTTCCTATGCTTGAATCATACAATTTTACTGGTGCTATTTCAAAGCATTAAACTGCAAAGAAATAAAATTAATTTCATTCTTTCTTTCTTTTTTTTTCACTACTGAAAATTTAACTTTTAAATCATTTCATAAAGAATATTAAAAATCATTTTGCAGACCTCTAACGCTTACAATACTCATGGGCTTTAGCTTCATTCATTGCGACATTTAAATTGTTTTAATGTCTTTTTATACTGAAATTACAGGTGTGAAACTCTCTAATAATCTTCTGAGAATATTTTCCTAAAAATTAGTTACAATAAATTTCATCAAATCATGCAATTTTAGTGTGAAGAAAAAAAATGTACAAAATAATTAAGAAATAGTATATTTGAAGAAGAAACATCAATTAATGATTTAATATGAGCATTAATTAAAATAAGAAAATTATATTAGTAAATAGAATATTTTTGAGACTTTCCTGGAAGCAAAAATAGCTATGTTACAGGAATTTAAACTATAACATTGCTATTCTTTGTTCATTGCAACAATAAATTTGAATGTTCAATATTTTTCTCGACAAGCGCGAAGAGTTACTTTTTAAATCGAAACACTGAACTAATAACTGTGAAATATGAAAGCATACTTGTTTTAAAGCTATGAAGACGATGGTTTAAAGCAGGGGTCTCCAAACTTTCCAGCCTTAGGGCCATATTGATTACTCCAGTAAATTCCAAGGGCCAAAACCATATTATCATTAATTGTTGCCGGTGGTAAAAAGTTGAATTAGTCCACTAGTGGTGTAAAATATGATTACTTTTTTGCCAGATGCCATTAGCGACGGGGAAGCTGATGTATTTTCTGTATCGTATGGGTATCCGTTATAATGGGGTACCCGCATCGTATCGCCATAGTAATCATTGATTACAAAAGTAATGAAATACACAAGTAATCATTGATTACTTTTTTCTTCAGTAATCGTTACTTCGGTTCCTAACGAGTACTCAAGTAACGAATGAGTATTTTTTTACATGAAAAAAAAAAAAAAAGTACGCCACGTTTAAAAAAGGCTGCAAATCGAACTAAAGTCCGCAAAACGGCAACACTGCATATTATTAATTTTCCTGTCATTATCTGTAATTTCTAGATTAGTCGTAGAGTACGAGCGAGCCATGAGGAGTAACGTGACAGGACATCTGGTGGACACAAGCAGAAATAGGTAGTACCTTCTATCCCTAACAGATGGCGCTAATAGCACTTACAGAATAATCTCGTTGGTTCGATAAAGTTCTGGTGTCTTCCACTCACTTCTAGATGGCAGTAAGTGAAATATATAAGAAGGCTAGTGGCGCAACCACAAGTCAGTTCCTATGACACTGCTGTGAAATAAAATAGTGCGTACCTCCTTAAAACGTGTTTGTGCGTGTTTAAGTTTAAGACATCTTTGTAACAATATTTTTATTTGAATTGTTGCTTTTGTGTGTGATTTAGTAGAATGGAAAAGAAGCGAAAAATTGATAGTGAATGCAGAAAATTCAAAGATCAGTGGAACATTCAGTATTTCGTAATTGAGTCCAGTAACAAGGCGCTATGTTTGATTTGCAATGAAAGCATAGCCGTTCTCAAAGAATATAACATTAAACGTCATTATGAAGCAAAACATTTTCAAAATTACTCAAAATATACAGGAAGTTTGCGGACAGAAAAATTCGAAGCTATGAAGCGCGGATTGAAATCGCAGAAATCTTTATTTACAAAACTCAAAACTGAACAAGAGGCTGCAACTCGTGCCAGCTTTCGTGTGGCTCTTGAAATTGCAAAACGTGGAAAACCATTCACCGATGGAGAAATGGTCAAAGAATGCATAATCGCAGTAGCCGAAGAAATGTGCCCTGAAAAGGTAAATTTATTAAAAACTGTCAGTATGTCAGCAAACACTGTGGCTCGAAGGGTAGAAGACATCGCTGAAAATATATCCTCTCAACTGTTCAACAAAAATGGACATGTTGAGTGGTTTTCTTTGGCCTTGGATGAGTCAACGGATGTGTCAGATACTGCCCAGGTGTTGATTTATATTCGAGGAGTAGATAAAAGCTATGAAGTGCATGAAGAACTTATTGATATGTATAGTATTCATGGCACAACTACTGGTTCAGATATTTTTAAAGGAGTTGAAATGGCCATTAAGCAAAAGAACCTTCGATGGAAAAACTTGAAATGTATTACAACTGATGGAGGCAAAAACATGAGTGGGAAAGATAAAGGAGTGGTCGCTCTTGTGTCAAAGGCTGTAGAAAATGACGGTGGTTCAAAACCAATAGTCTTACATTGTATCATTCATCAACAGTCTTTGTGCGGAAAATGTTTGGATATGTCTGAAGTTCTGAAACCAGTCATATCAACTGTTAATTTTATCAGATCTTTTGGGCTGAATCACCGACAATTCATACAATTTATTAAAGAGATTGGAGAAAATGACTTACCTTATCATACTGCCGTACGTTGGTTGTGGGAAAGTCCTTCAGCGCTTTTTTGAACTTCGAGCAGTGATCGAATTTTTTTTGAATGAAAAGCATCGCCCTCTTACTGAATTGCAAAACAACGCATGGCTGTGGAAGTTAGCATTCTATGTTGATTTGAAAAAACATGTGAACGAACTGAATTTGAGATTGCAAGGAGAAAACCAGCATCTTCCTGATTTATACAATAATATCAAATCATTCCGGAAGAAATTGATACTGTTTCAATCACAACTACGAAGTAAATGTTTTTCACATTTTAAAACATGTGAAATATTTAGCCACACCACTGAGACCGAGTTTCCTATCGATTTTGCAATCGAAACTTTGAGTGCTTTGAAAATAAATTTTGATACTCGTTTCTCGGACTTTGATGCCATTGCGAATCAAATTAAGATTTTTCAGAATCCTTTTGATACTGACATTGAAACCCTAGCCCCGGAACTTCAAATGGAAATGATTGATCTACAGTGCAGTGATATAATTAAGAACAAATATCAAAACTTATCTTTGTTGGAATTTTATAAGTGTCTTCCACTGACACAATTTGATAATTTGCATAAATTTGCTCGTGGGCTGTTTTCTGTTTTTGGTACTACTTATTTGTGTGAGAAGACCTTTTCCAAAATGAAGTACACAAAAAATGTTTACAGATCTAAATTAACTGATGAGCATCTTAAATCTCTTTTAATAATTGGTACAAGTAAAATTAGTCCACAACTACAAACTATTGTCAGTGGAAAATCTCAATTACATAAATCTCATTAGTATTTCATATGTCGTTATGCTTGTTATAAGTTATCTTTTCATTTAAAATGTATAAAATGTTAGTTGGATTCATTTCAATAATTTGTTAGTTAGTAAATAATAACCTACAACAATGTTATGAGTAGTTAGCCCATGACCATATCAATGTAGATGTCATATTAATAATTATTCAACATAAAAATAGATTACTTCAGTAAACTTAATTTAATTTGCTATAAAAAATAAATATGTTCTCTAGAAGGAGTTTTCTTTCAAGTATGCTAGCTCTCCGCGGGCCGGACAAAATCTGTCCGCGGGCCGGATGTGGCCCTCGGGCCGTAGTTTGGAGACCCCTGGTTTAAAGCAAAATGGAATAGATTGTCGATAGGGAGAGACGTTCGAAATCGACATTTGTAACGCATAAGTCGAATACTTGTGACTTTGCTGCAAAGAAATCTATGTGATACATAATATATACTATATATATAATCAGGTTAATGACACAGGAAAGGGTGAACGTATTTCTGATAATGTGAAGATTATTCTGAACGTATACGCATTTTGATAAATCAGATTTAAAAAAAAAAACATGAAAGGTGGTTTCTTTGTTAGTAACTTTAAAATCTATTTTAGGCCAACATTGTTTTTACAAACCATTTACTGAACTAAGGGGGGAAAAAGATTAATATTAGGCATTTTAATAATAAAAAAAGATTTATATTTCGTAATATTTTTTTTTCTTAAAAATAAATAAAAAATATTATAAATGCAATTATGTTTCTAATGTGTTTGTACGCGCCTGCATATAGAAAAGATATACTTATTTGATGTAAATTTTTGTAACTGAGAACAGTAATATTTAGAAATTACTAAAATAAAACGCCTAACCGTCTTAGTCATTGGTACCGCTTTTATATTACTTAACCCTTTCGGTCCAGACCATTATGTTACACTCCAAAATCGTAAAATGTACTTATTTCACAACTTTAGTGGTCAACTTAGACAGGTGGTCAACTTATAAAGGGTGCTGATGATTTTTGTATTATTTTGTCCTTCCTGCACTTTGCATTCTTTTATTTTTAACTAGTTAAAATACTTTTAAGTTTAGCTTCATGTATCAACCATACTTTAAAATAGTGAGTAGCTATTTTATTTCAATTATCTTAATTATCACTATATAGAGATTGAACCTGAATGGCTTACAACGTATCATACAACTTTAAAATCAAATAACTTAGCTAAAATAAAGATAATCATCTTATTAATTGTACAAGTTATTTAGTAGTTATTTTACATTAGATTAGTGCTGCGTTGTTTTACTACTTCATAGTAGAATAGCGTATGTCGGTACATACGAGTAATGTTTTAATATTTTAATTTTGAAATCCTTTCTTTCTTTTCTTCAAGAGGGCCCCGCTGAAATGTCCAGCCCGGGTTATCATGATCTTACCCTGACTATCACAGTAAATAGAAAACAATTCATAAATTTAAGATTTAGCTCGACGTCGAATGGCTTTAAGCGCCCCTGATAAACAGAACTGCTATAGAGGGAAGTAGACAATGTACAAATTAATTTCAGTAGATTTTCTTTGTAAAAATGTTACCACGCTCTAAGTAAACGATGTAAATCAATGCAATTCTTATGCACTGAAAAAGCAAAATGATCAACATTCGAAAAGAGCAACAAAAAGTTTTTTTTTTTTTTTTTTTGCGGGGGGGGGGGGGGGGGGGAGTAAGTCTCTCAACTCGAAATTTAACAACAATAATAAAATGGAATGAAAAATTGCGTAATATTAGAAAGTAACTTTAGTATAAGAACGCAAAGTGCGAATGACGAAAAATATTAAGCAGTAAAGTAAAAATGGGTTGTATATTTATTCATCTTCGCCTTTGATTCTTTTGTTTAAAATTGCAGATGAGAAATCATCTTTCATTGCCGTGTTCACCCCAAATTAATTTCGTTGCGGAAAAAAAGTCATTTTGCAATTAATTAAAAATTGGGATAAAAAAAGTCTTGCTCCGTTTCAGCTTGGCCCGGAAGTTCCGTTTTATTCGTGCTCCGGCTCGGGCTCCAAGCAAACACTTAGTGCTCCATTAATTTTACTGCTCCTCGCTCGTGCGATTTTTCCAATGTTTATTATATATTTGAAAACGTATTAATTAATAAATGCATACGAGTTATTATTTATTAATCTTTTTATTGATGAATTTTAACTGTCATCTTTTAGTTAATTTTATCATTATTCTTCGACATTTTTAAGTTTAAAGAATATGATCCTGTTATTTTCGTTCTAGTAAAACCCTTTTTGAGAAGCTTTTAAAATGAAGCAAATGTTAAGTAGGATATAATAAAGACATTGCTTGTATTTCTCAGAAAACAGTGACGAATTTATATCTTCATTCTTCTTTTATACTAACTTATTTTGTCACTTTACTTCATCTTAAAATAAATGTAAGCTTTGATCCAACTTTTTCACAACGGTTCAGAATTAAAAAAATGCGGTCGTACCAGTTTACCTCGAAAATCTGCTAATGAACAAAATCGTATAATATCCGAAATTAGGCGCAATGAATGAAAGATATTGTGAAAAAAAACTGAAAAAAAAAAAAAAAAAAAAAGAAAAAGGAAGGAGAAAAAGAAAGTTGCCGTAATTTTTATGGACTCTATTGCGTTTTGGCCTCTTCCCTCTTCGTGGCCAATGTACGAGCAAGGCCACAAAATTGGCCGAGTGCCAGCTAGAGAAACGTTATTTACACACTCACTCTCGCTCTCTCACACACACCGTTCCTTTTGATGGGAGCACTGGCCCGGAATATGATTCAAAAACTTCATACAGGTGATGATCCCCTCTCGCAGTCTGCATTTTATTTATTTATTTATTTTTCGCATTAATGAATGTCGCCGTACCTTTTTATTTATTTACTGCGCTCTGATAAGTCATTAGAGGTTTCGCAAGAGTTTTGAAAGGATGCTTAGTTTAAATTAAGTCAACTTGAAGTCTTTCCAGAGAGGGAAAAAATCATTTTAATTAGTTGTATGTTTAAAAAAAAAAAGCATGAACAGTATTTTTTTTTTTAATCTAACCTATTAAAAAAAAAAAAAGTTTTCATGCTGTGAGGAATCTGTCCACCGATTTGAAAACCAGTCTCCGCCATTTACTCTTTAATTTCATTGAATAACTTTTGCAAAAATAATCGTGGAAACTTTATTTATGTCTTGAAATTCATCGAAACTTTAGGCATTTCAAAAATCTGACATCTTTGGAACTTTGAGATAGGATATTACGCCATATCTATAATGTTATTTTAACAAAGGTAAACTTTCACCGATTATATTTTTTCGCCATTTAATCATTAAATCTCGAGCTGGAAGGAGCATTGATTTGTGCCTTGGGGTGTAGCGGAAACTTTTAACTTCCCACCGCTACTGTTGCTAAACAATATTTTATTCGCGAGCTGTAGAAATAATTACCATATTTACATTGTTTTCTGATGTCACCAGATAGTCTGTGTTAAATTACTGACTAAAACCCATAGTATATTTTCATTCTTCAAGTTCCTATTCAAATTGAGAGAGATTTTTTTTTTTAACTCAAGGGAAATAACATAATAAAACACAAATTTGCAATAAAATTTGTGCCTTTTTTTCTTTGCTTCTCTTTAACTTGTGCGCATTAAATTATTCTTTTTTGCATTAGTAATAATTTACTTTATTTCGAAGTAAACTACACCAAAATCCTTTCGTTGGAGTTTTTTTTTTTTTTTGTTCCCTCAACCCTTACTTCTGGAGAATCGCGTTCTATTACAGATATGTGTGTAAAGTTGAGTGTAAGCCAATGTTTTGCGGAATTTCCAGACTATACTCCTCTTTGCTTTAGGGTTACCAAGCGTCCTATTTTGGCAGAACATATTTTACAGTTCTGTTCAAACTATGCTTCCCAGAGCAATTAATGCTTCTCAAAGCAATTCCCAGTGCTCCGCGAAAAGGCATGTTTAAAATTAAAAATATTTTAATTAAACATATTTTTAAAAAAATCTTTATTTTCTGCCTGGAATGAGAAAATAATGCAGAAGAAAGGTATAAAACGCTAAGATCTAATGTTTTGCAAGGACCTCTGATTTTTAACTCCATCGTACGTACCACTCGCGAAATTTTTTCCGAAATGTCTTAGGAGTCATTCATAAATGAAGTCACCCTTCGATGGGACAGTTTGTGACAAAGGGAAAAGAGGGAATAGCAAGAATTGTGACATCGCACATTTTGGTTGAAATTAACAACACATTGAATATTTTTACATAATTTATTTGCTTTTTTTTGTGTGTTCTCTTTGATTTCATTTTATCGGAACATCGGTGGTGATTAAGGTTTAAATTAAGTTTTAGTTAAAAGTTTAAATTTGAAAGAAAATCTTCTTAAGCCTTCACACTTTTAAGACAAAATTGCGCTGGTAATTTTTACATTATTCGAACAGTTAATATTTTTTTATTATTATATACTATGTTTTACGTTATGAATCGTAATCTCATTTTATACAAATTAATTACACTTTCATAATCATCATTATTAATCTGCTCACAAATGTCATTTAAAGTTCAAAAATTAAGTTGCAAAATGTCATATATAACATAGTGTTTTGTTCTTGAACAGCAAGTACATACTCTTATGTAACATAGCGTGACATATCACAACGTTGAAAGGGGGAGTATGTTAAAGTGACAGCTTGTGACAGAGGGGGGGAGGAGGTCATATATATTGAAATAAACTGCGACATTATATATGAATGGTCCTTATGCTACGCGTCGGCATCATTTTCGTCTCGTCGTCAACACTTAAATTGTGAGATTCATTTAAAATGTGAGAATTACTTAAAATGTGAGAATCAGTAAGACGTTTTGAGTCACTGGTACTTTCATTGCCGGTACTTTCATATCAGTGGTATTTTCTTGCATCCTTACATATAGATTTGTACTTGAAATTATGTTACACGTTTTATTTATTTATTTTTTTTGAAAATAATAATGCATGCTTATTACTACAACTTTGTAAATCGAACAAAAAAGCTATATTGCAAAATAATTCAGATTCAATTTGTTCATTTTCTCTGTACTTATGAGCAGGGTCCGACAAATCCCGGGCGTCAAGTCGCCCGGGCGATTAAAAAATATGCCTTGGCGACTAGTTTTTCAGGTGGCGACTAGTTCGCAAATGAAAATATTATAGCTGGCTCCTAAAAATTTTCCCTGGCTCCTAAGATTTTCGCACTTTTGTCGGACTCTGCGTATGAGTGTACTATTATTCCTGGTAGGGTTAAGTTTCATTTCAGTCATGCATTTGTATTAAAATTTGTTTATCATTATTATATTATTATTAAAAAATATTTATTGCTGTGGTGAAAGTAGCTTAGAGTGTGTTTTGGCAATTGATTAACATGCCATATCGTTCCTATGAATGTAACATAATCAATATCCAAAATATTTAAGGTCTTTTTTAAAAAAATATAAAAAATCCGATTTAAATTTTAAAAAATCTGATTTAAATTTAAAAAATCACGAACCCTGCCAACAGGATAATATATACTCCGTCACAAGGAAGTATTTTCCCGGTCCCTTTTAGTTCGCTGTAACGAGATTTCACTGTATATAGGCAATAATTCTTTCTGCGACACCTTTAGATGAATTTTTGTATACTGTTTACATATTTCTTTTATTTAAAATTGCTCATCAGACTAGGTTGAATGGCGGAGAGTGATTTCTGCTTCGCAGCTTTTGAAAGAGTTAGGAATTTAAAGGATAAGAGTCTATTAATACATAAGTAATGCTAAAACATTCAACCTTTATTGTTTACTTTAGTTCTTTAGTTGTTAATTTACATTTTTGTTATTACTATGCATACGGCATTTCAACGCATTTTTACTAGAAGAAATTAACTCCATCATCGCTTAGCAATAAAGGAAAGAGTTCATTTTAGCATAAAAAAAAAAGCCCGGATTTTTTCCCCCACATTTCTGATTTATCACGTTGAATTTGGTCGATTTTTTTTTTCTCCTTCGTAAAGTGGTCAGAGGAAACAGAAACTCTAAACAGTTTCGCAGGGTAACACAAAACAATTTCGATAAAATAAGCTTCATTATTTTGTCATATCGTATTTCAGAGAGAAAGAAAAGATGCCCAAACAGGGCAACGCCTGGGACGCACCTGACCTGACGTAAACAACTATGCATCCTTGATAACAGAAGAAACTCGATAGCAGCGCAGGATATACAATTTTCAAGAACATGTTTACCAAATCATGCCTTTATGCACAAATCACAGAGGCTTATTATGGCTTTAATTATTATTTGTGCATGAATTGTACACACCTGCTGTATTTCAAGTAATGTTTAAAGCTAGACAGTAGCTTTTCATTGAAAATGCAGCAGAATCGGTACAGCATTGTGTGTCATTGAAGAAAAGGAGAAAGAAAAACAGTTGATCAAGAATCTTTCCATCATATATTTTGTCATAATCCGCTAAGAGCATTTCTCACTTTTTTTCATGTCACACTTTTTTCCAATATTCTTTCGAGCCTCCTCATCATTTTTGTCACAAAGTGTCACACTTCACGGAGTTAATTTCTTCTAGTAAAAATGCGTTGAAATGCCGTATGCATAGTAATAACAAAAATGTAAATTAACAACTAAAGTTCTGTAAACAATAAAGGTTGAATGTTTTAGCATTACTTATGTATTAATAGCCTCTTATCCTTTAAATTCCTAACTCTTTCAAAAGCTGCGAAGCAGAAATCACTCTCCGCCATTCAACCTAGTCTGATGAGCAATTTTAAATAAAAGAAATATGTAAACAGTATACAAAAATTCATCTAAAGGTGTCGCAGAAAGAATTATTGCCTATATACATACAGTGAAATCTCGTTACAGCGAACTAAAAGGGACCGGGAAAATACTTCCTTGTGACGGAGTATATATTATCCTGTTGGCAGGGTTCGTGATTTTTTAAATTTAAATCAGATTTTTTAAAATTTAAATCGGATTTTTTATATTTTTTTAAAAAAGACCTTAAATATTTTGGATATTGATTATGTTACATTCATAGGAACGATATGGCATGTTAATCAATTGCCAAAACACACTCTAAGCTACTTTCACCACAGCAATAAATATTTTTTAATAATAATATAATAATGATAAACAAATTTTAATACAAATGCATGACTGAAATGAAACTTAACCCTACCAGGAATAATAGTACACTCATACGCAGAGTCCGACAAAAGTGCGAAAATCTTAGGAGCCAGGGAAAATTTTTAGGAGCCAGCTATAATATTTTCATTTGCGAACTAGTCGCCACCTGAAAAACTAGTCGCCAAGGCATATTTTTTAATCGCCCGGGCGACTTGACGCCCGGGATTTGTCGGACCCTGCTCATAAGTACAGAGAAAATGAACAAATTGAATCTGAATTATTTTGCTGTAGAAAGCTCAAAAAAAGTAGCAATTGTGTGTACTTAATTTTTACATTGAGTGTACTTTAATCACTTTTCTATTTTATAAATGAAAAAGTCTGAAAATTTTTTACCCATTTAGTAAAATCATATGCTCACACCATTACCAAAAACTGAACTTTTTGTTTTAATCAAATATCTTTATTGAAAACTTCTATGATAAAAAATATTTTAGAAGGAAAAAAAAAACCTTAAGCTATCAGGGGACATGGATGAAACTTTAAGAATACATCTTCTGAATTCTAACAATTGTTGTTATATATAAACACTAACATTCTGAGTTATTTATTGTGTTTCATTTATTAAATTGATCTTAAATACTATTTAAAACACAGAATGGTTCATGATTATTATGAATTCTAATTTGAATGAATTGTGCTTTGCTGTTAAGAAGCTTGAAGAATAAGAGTAATATTGACAAATTAAAAAAATAGTAATTAGTTCTAAACTTATGAAGTATGTTATGCACACAGACAGATGGACCTAGGAAGTTTTGTTTAAAGCAGTGTTTGTAATTGCAACATCTCTCATTTTTACAACACTTTCTAACATTGTAAAATCAATGATTTTTTTTGAAAAAAAAAAAAAAAAAAAATCACTTGATTTAAATCGTGATTTAAATCATGATTTAAATCAAGCTGATATAAATCGACGAATCCTGCCTGTTGGGATTTAAAACGGGACTAAAAATGTGTTTCTTTGTGTCGGAAGGTTTGTTATATCTGTATTTGCTGCAACGAGATTTTACCATAGTTTAGATCAGTATGCTACCTCATTTTTTTTACAGTTATCTTCTTTTAGTTGTGTCAAAGTATTACATCACCTTTCTGAAAGTCACCCAAAACTGCATAGAAATTCCTCTCATATTTTAAATATCAGCACCTTGTTTGCAAAAGAAAAAAACCCGCAGAAAAACGTGATGCGATCATATTTTATCCGGATTTCCTCTAAGGCCAAACGAAATTTTGTGGATAGGACCTGTTTATTCCCATGAATAAGAGTACCTTTTTGCCATCCTCACTCACCAGCTACGTGCAGAAGGTTACATGAAGGTCGCGGCTTTTTAGGCTCCGGAAAGACCTCTCCTAACTTTATTCGATGTATGCTTTTTTCCTAGTGGTGGTAAGATTCATCACAGCTGGAGAGGAGAGTTGCCATATAATATAAGTTAGTACCTAAAAAGAACCGCGCCGGAAGTTTCCATCTTTTTTTATTATTATTTCTTTTTTTTTTTTTTTTTTTTTGTACGTTTTCGTTTTTGTGCACCATATTTTGCTTCTCCTTTTTATTAATATCTGACTCATTATAAAAAGTATACAGCTCAAAAATTATGGTCGAACGTCTTTTTCTATAAAACATTTTTGATACAGTGCATGCCATTTTCATAATTCATTCTACTATATAATGTTTACTTACCCCTGTCAGTGTAAATGTAAATATAACAATGATCTAAATTACAAGGCAAACACAAACAAAATATATAATATTATTATCCCCCCCCTTTACTTTTCGTGAAAGTACATGAAAACGGGGTAGCATTAGGGCCTTTTTTCAGATATTCTTGCAAGTACCCTGATGAGAAAATTAATTTTTGATCTGCACGCGAAGGCAGCTCTAGCTATCAATTAGCTTGCAAATATACATAATATGCGATTCGCATATCTTTAAGCAGGAATAGAGAGCGAGAGGATTTTTTTTATCTTAATTTTACCTGCCCATCCGAGTTTATGTTAGGTCAGATATGTTTTCTCATTTGAAAGCCGGTGTTTTGTCTCAATATTTCCTACCCTATAAAAGTGTGAATGCACCCCCCCCCCCCCATCTTAACTGTATAATTATTTTATTATTTTCGTTTCCTGAAGTATGCTGTGGCGATTTAAAAAATTAGGAGCATTCGCCACCTTTCTTCTTTTTTTATTTTCTAAAGTAAATCCCTCCTTTTCAAATACCATCTATAGAATTTGCAACTCTTGCTTCTTTCAGGCATGCAAGCACAATAAAAACGCATTAACTCGGCATTCAAGTCACCGAATTTCGGCCGATAGTCTTCATTTCCCCTTTCACAAGAAAAAAAGGGCGACATTTTTTTCAATTACGCTATTTTTTTTTGAATTCCTTCTCTCTGCCATATAAATCTTTTAAATATAGTAGGAAACAATCTTAATCTTGATTCTTTTTTTTTTCATAGCTTTCATTTCACATTTACATTTCAGATTAGCCATTTTCCATTAAGCTTTTAAAATCGGACTTAAGTGTAGCGCCATTTTGAAAATGGTGTTGTGAAAGCTTTAAAAAGAAGTTTTTAAAAGAATGAAAATACTGAACAAAACTAGAGCTGGAAATATACATTTTTTAATACTTGTGTTCGAAAATGGTTCGTATTTGATCGCGGTTTTTGTAAAAGGTTCGTTTTGTAAAAGGTAATTAAATTCCATTATTATTACATACAGCTATTTTTCCTCTTCAAGCATTTAATTCTCTCGCGAAGAACTTGAAGTACTCCACGGACCGGCAAACGTATGCATCAGTATGATAATTTTTCTATCAGTTCAGTGGACGTTTTTTATTGACTGGATAAAATATTGCTCTGATAAAATATAGCTCTTATGACTGTATAACATATGTTTCTGTAACTGCTGTCTATTCATTATTGTGCATTTTATGTAGTTACCTAATACAGCAACTGGATAATTTCTCGGACAGTAGTTTCTACTTTTTTCTTTCGGTCACACTCGACCTGTCCACTACCTCCATGATGACAGATTAGAATATGTTCCGCATCACGGCTCTTTTAAAATAAAGATTTTCACTTGTTTTGAAACTTTAATAATTTTTTCCCCCTTGGCATCAATATTTATAACAAAGGTTGTATTTTAAACATCACAATATGTGTCTTTCTGTTTTGCCAGAAAAAATACGCATTAAGTTACAGAAGGGTTATATTTAAAGTTATCCTTTTGAGACATACGTAGAGCTCTTTCTAATAGACATAGGTCATTGAAACTCGGTATATGTACGTTATATGTACCACGGGGGGGGGGGGGGGGGAATCGGAAATTTAAAAAACATTTTACGACTAGGTGAAAGTTTCTTGAGTATCCAATAATTGCAGTTCTGATGGCCAAGTTGCTGCAATAATAAAAAAAAAAAAATAATAGCAATTAAATAAAATACCTTCACGATATTGTTAAACACACTCAAGATTGGCGAAAATAGATTGCACATTCTACAAATGTTGAAAAAAATCTAAAGTTTTTTTGTCTCCCTAATTAGTTTTTTCTTCGTGTACTTCACTCATTCCTGGTGGCATATTTGAATTATTATTTTCTTATTGCTGATTTCTTTTCCCCATGTCCTATTTAATGTATATACCAAGTTTCATTGTCTATTGGAACGAGCTCTATGCAGGTATAAACAGTGAAACTTTAATTATAACCACCCTGTAGCTCAAAGCAATGGTGCAGTACCGGAAGAAAGTTGCGGGACGCTTAGAAATGCGAACATAAATTAATGAAATCGGAAGTGGAGGAAGCTTGCTTTAAAATAAAAATAATAAGGGGTGGGGTGGAAAAGTGTGTGTGTGTGCGGGGGAGGGGGGGGGGGTCCTCCCTCAAATACACCACTCATTGAAAGGATATTTCCAATGAAAATGTCAAATAAAATAATTATATTAGCGGGAAATAACTTACTTACCTGAGAAGTCACACGCCTTTTAAACTCTTCCTCACCAGTTGGCACATGTGCTCATTTTAAAGTCTTTTACTCAAATTTATCTATTTCCGAGCGCTACATTTTCAACTGATGCTCTTTCTGAGCTAGAGTCGAAATATTGCAGATATTTTATTCACTGAATAAAAAAAAATCAATAAAAAAACGGTCCCTTTCTATCGCAAAGTAACGCAACTTTCAATACTAGTTTTCCTTCTAAAAGACATCATCATTTTCATCTTTCCCTTCACTTACAGCGTGCTTTTGCTACATTATCAGAAAGGAATGGCCTCCCCCACCGACAAAACTCAATTTATCACTAAAATTTGTTAGACAAAACGGAGCTTTTTGCTCACTCTCTTCCCCCGTTCATTTAGCCCCCTCCTCGTCGTTCTACAGGAGAGGGTACCCCATTCAAATCACATCACGTGCGATGCTTGGCGACCAATCTAAAAGGATCGATAGTATGTGTTTGAGGTAACTTTTCGTCTTGTAACAGAAGCAAATCCGTTGAAGTTTTCTTAAGAATTCTTTTTTTCCTCCTTGAAATTATGCTCGTTATTAGCTAATAAACATTTATTGAAATACATTGATAAGATTTTTAGGTAGTTGGCTCAAAATGCTTTCCTTTATTAAATGAATGTATTAAGAAGTGTAATTCCCACAGAATTAGCTTGAAATATTCAAACAATAACTATCATTCATTACAAAGGATGTTCTTTTACTGTTTAAAAAAATAGACATGATAGCACCTGTCAAGACAAACTATTATAATAATGATCACAATTCCTTCATTGTACTGTCTATTTTTCTAAGCCGAAACTTTCCTTCGTTTTACGCATGCGTCAGGACTGCTTCAAATTCATCGAAATAGTGGTAGTGCAAGAAAAGTTGAGGATATGTTTATTTTTTGCGAAAAATAAACTAGCAGCGTTCTTTTTCTTTGTGTGCTAAATATTCAAATGAGAAATGGAATAATTCAACGTCGAGAAAAAAAAAAAAAAAAAAAATAGTTGGCTAAAATTGCAAAACTGTGGTATCAGCGTATCCCCCCTTCGACAAATGGAATCGTTCCCGACTGGTAGTCGCGCTTTCGAGAACATACAGTATCATGGAAGAGACAATTAAATTGTTCACATGAAGTTTCAGTTGTGAAGGAAAAAAGGTATGACAAAAACATGAGTTGCGCAATACCGTGCAGTACATGTTGAGGGGGGGGGGGTACATGTTGATTATGTTTTCGTTTAACGTTTCTGACACTTTTGATTGGATTGTGACTGTCGACTCATTTACATATTCTTTTTTTTTCTAGACATCAGCTCTTATAATATAACTTATCAGCTCCATTTACATATAACTCGTCTTAATCCATACTATCGGGAGATCTGGACGTATGATGATCAGAGTCTTTATTAAAATGATATTGTAACATATTCACTGGTATGGCAAAAAATATGTAACTTATTTCCTATTATCTGGATAGCCTCAAGGCAGGACCCAGAACAAACGGTAATATCAAAATTTAACTTTTGAATGAGCTTTGTAAAAATACATTTAAGCAAATTTTTCAAAAAATAATAATGAATAAATAAATAGATAAATAAATAACATGTGTGACCTAAGTAAACTTAGAATTTCATTGCGCTATGGTTCTTAATAAATGTAATATATTGTATTTTTATTATTATTATTATTTTTTTTTTTTTGTGATTGGCCGGTTTTTCTCAGCAAATTCCTTTGGTATTCGAAAATTTGCAATTTTATTTGTTATAATGAAGTTTTTTTTAGATTGAATTCTAGTTTTCTTGAAAATTGTTAATGCTTAGAATTAAATTATACACACGCGAAATTAACATGACACATTAGAAAGATTATCGAATGTAAAAATGCGCTGCCTCGGTGTAGTTGTAGAAAGTTATTGAAATATAATACTTAAGATATAAAAAATTTATCTGTAACTATTTATTAAAAGTTACGTGCACCTATAACGTTTAAAAAGTTTAATTGCATTTAACGTTTTATTGGTATTTGTATTTATATACAATGCATCTCGATGCATCTTTTTTGCATTTTTCGTTTTCCCATATGTGTCGTGTTTTGTTTTGACAGCTGAAAAATCTTTCTTTATAGTGACTTGCATTCGTCGTTTCCCATTATTCACTGTTCGATTTGAATGGGGACCATATAATTCGAACGATCGACTAAGGATATATTATGTGTATAAATTGTTAACTTAGGATGCTTTATGTTGGAATGGCCATGTTCGCAATCCGCAATCATGAAATATTATCTGTTAATCGGCCTTTTGTTGCATTTCCATAATATTTGTGCCCTATTATTTACTTGCCAATTTGTGTAAGTGCATTTGACTTTTTCTGAGTAAAATTTACTGATTGATTCGAAATGCTATTGGATTTCTCATCGTTGACATCAAGTTATACAGCGATCAATAAAAATGCAGTGACAATCATTATAATGTAATGAACAAACCCCAGAAGTTGATG
The DNA here is from genome assembly GCA_038502835.1 of Octonoba sinensis. Lineage (NCBI taxonomy): Eukaryota > Metazoa > Arthropoda > Arachnida > Araneae > Uloboridae > Octonoba > Octonoba sinensis. The sequence continues at coordinate 74,338,036 of CM076604.1, forward strand.
ACGAAAAAAGTGCATCAAAAAATGAGACAAAAAATGCCATTAAAACTGAAAAGATGCACTTAAAATCTAAGTCCCATTGAAGCAGTTCAAATAGTTTCTTTTTCAAAAATTATAACAACACCATCATCAAATGGCTTTTTAAAGACATTAATGGATAAAATATTAAAGCAATACAACCAATAAATAATTGGAAAGCATGTGTTTCGGCAATTTTAATATTGCATGCAATGATAGAATCTAAATTACTCTAAGGAATGAAGAATATTTTTTTAACTTATAAAAAACCACATTCGAATGTTTGTATTTTGAGAAACGTCTTTCAATGCAGACGTACATAGTTGAGACAAGTTTAAAATAAGTAAACAGAAACAATCATGGATAAATATTTTCTTTAAATTAGGTGAACCTTTTCCTTTTAAAATTCCTACAACTTTTCTCAGTGTCGAAAATTCTTTGTTTTCTTCACGTAGTCTTCATTCAGTTTTATAGCTATAGATTCCCAATTCTACTTTTAACCCACCTTTTAATTTCTATCTTTTTTGTTTTTTCTTTTGGTAAAATTTAATGAATAAATCAAATTGAATATTAATCAGAAAGTTATTTTTTTTTTTTTTTTTTGAAAAATGAGAAAAGTACTTAAAAAGGCTATAAAAATCTTTAAAAATGCTCCAAAAAGAAAAAAAAAAAAAAAAAAAAAAAGCAGAAAAAGAAAAGCATTATTATCAACTGCCGGGGCCTGGTAACGCATATCACGCATAAAAAGACAACTAGCTTGTTCAAAATTAGGTTGCAATTAGAAAATTATCGGATGTATTAATTTCTCTTGTGTTGCGCCCAGAATGAGTCTTAATTTAAATATAAGATTTGGCAACAGCTTGGTTAGCCTTTTTTTTTTTCAGTCTGTTTCCTTTAAATAAATTCTTCAAATAATTTTGTCTTGAGTGGCGTTTTTTGTTCTGCTCTGCTAACTTAATTTTGTAGTTAAATATCTCGATTGGCATTTTTGTAAAGTTGTTTGAAGCCTTTTGATATGAAAACAGACTCTGGGCAATTTTTTATATCGCCAAATTTATATTGCTGCCAATGTTTTTCACGTTAAAACGTTAGAAAATCTTTTTTTTGCCAAGCTTTCCTATTTGGCATTTCCAATTTAAACAATGCAAAAAGTGAAAAGTCATTGGGCCTGGACGATACGCTATTTCCCATAACGTAGATTTCATTACGGCGCATTCGATTATATTGCATCAAACGTAAAATTTTCCTTGGCAAAAAAATATTGACTTGTAGAAACTTATACCAATTTATTTATTTGGTCTTTAGAATAAAACACGAAAAAATTAACAAAACCGTTTTATGAATGAAATCGGCAGAAAAAAATATTGCCAAACCATCGTCAACTTTGCAACGTAATTCACGGGCAAATAGTTCCAGGCATTATCTCGATATTATCAGGTTACCTCTGCCTTGTGAACAATGCATAAGTTCTCTAGATAACATTTTTTAAAAACCGATGTTACATAACTTTGTTTTATTTTATGAAGATAATTTTATGATTTTGATTTAAAAATTCAAACGCTTTGAAATAGTCTATTTTATAGCTACTTTTGCATAGCATCCAATTTTGATGAAAGACTCATTCATCGCTAATGGTAATGACATTTAAAACAGTTTTCTAACTGCTTTTATTCAAAAACTATCACTGAATCCCCTACAAATTATAAAAATATCAGAAAAATGCCTAATTTACTTTAAAGTTTCGTTAAAATATTATAATTAACTTTCTAAAAAGGCTCATGGCAAGTTTTTATCGCATTTTCTGCGATATTACGTCGATCGAATAATGCTTCGCAATTACAATTTCGTTATTATAATGCAAACAGAACCATCTAATATACAGGGCCATGGACACCGTTGTTATACCATAGACATACATACCCTAGGTACATACCCACGTATATATATATCTATGAATTATATATCTATGAATTATACCAGTGTCTTCCTCAAGCCCGGGGGAGGGCATCTCGAAGGCTTCCTGCTAACAGGGAAGGAGATGGAGAAGAAAAATGTCTTACAGCTCTTAGTCAACGTTAGTTTCACTTCGTTTTTGACCATTTCAAGTAGGCAAAAATTGGCATTTATTGGCGAATCGGCACTATCCCACGTTGTATAAACTCTATTACTGTATTCTAAGTAGACGTAATGTTGCATAGGCATACTATTTGCAGCAAGGGATTTTTCAGAAAGATTGCGAAGTTTGACAGTAAAATTGATACATATACAGTCATACCTCGATATAAGGTCACTTTTCTGAAGTCCCGGTTTATTGAATATCGTATGTGTAAGAATTTTTTATTAGGTCACCCCACTTATAAGGTCATTTTCATGAAGTCCCGAGGGGTGACCTTATATTGAGGTCTGACCGTAGTTAGAAGAAGTAACACTGTATTTTAACCGAATTCCTGAAATCTTGCCACGCAAATGAAAACACACACCCGAAATCTTATACAAAGGAAACTATAATTTTACGTACCGTAAATATCTCTGTATAGCCCGCGGGTTATCTATGAAAAAACTCCTTTTTTTACTATCTGCGGGCAACATAACGATGCGGGCAATACATGGAATTTAAAAAATAATAGTTTATATTAAAAACAAAATTAAATTGATTGTTAAATTGAAATAAATAAATGATAGGTTTCGAAACGATGATCCAATTTCACCCATCCCTCTTAACTTTTCCATGCAAGCCTTTGCTTCCACAGCAATTAAATCACAATAGGAGGGTAGGACCAGAGCAGTGGTCCCTGTATAAACAAAATATCCATGTATAAACAAAATATGGTAAAATGTAAACTTTTTACAATATAATTGTAAATGTTAAGTGTTCTGTAATTTAAAATAGTTTCCTTATAAACAGTGTACCTTACAAAGTGTTTTGTTCTTGTAATTGTTTTCGTTTTGGGTGCGGGTTATACAACAATGCGGGTTATACACCGAACTTGATTTTTTTAGGATGGATTTTTCTTCCTGTGGTCTATACAACGGTGCAGGCTATTTACCGATAATTACGGTAATTTTTGTAGATATTAAGGATCCGGGAACAGTCCATTTCCCACGATTGAAATTTTTTTTTTTTTTTTTGGAGCCACTGCTGACTAAAATAATTTTATCAAAATCACATGCAATGCCTTTCGATAATCCCCCAATTTTCGATAATTCCTCGCATATACTCAAAGGTTTGGTTTAGCAATAGAATTTAAGATTAAATTCATATTTTCAAAAGCAAATCATTCACATTTACTGCCATACATGATTCTTGCATGTATTCATTCTGCTTGTTGCTTGTTTCGAATTTTTTATGCCAAAAACTGACTCACAAAAGGAAAAACAACAACCCAATATTTTACTTCTAAAAAGTTAATCCCATTACTGAGCGATAAATTATTGCGAACCTGCAAGAAAGGGAAAACGAAGGCTAGCAATCGACGATAACTTAAAACTTTCTCCGTGACCAATTTATTCCGGTTGTTGCTCTCAATCTTTCTTTTGTTTTCCAATAAATATAAATCTCGTGTTATATCTCTATTAAGTTGATGTAACAGAAGTATGAATAAAAATCAGAAACACTTCTCGGTGCAATTGTTCCAAACAGCGATCTCTTTATTTAATGTGGACTCCGACAGAGGGATTAACGTCAATTTCGTCATTTCAACGGAATTAGTTGCTCTTTTGCTCCTTGTTGGATGCAGGCCAACTATAGCAGGGATTTTTTTTGGTGGATAATAAGTATTTTCTCGGAGATTTTTTTTTTTTTTTTAAACATTTCTTCAATGTTTTAAAAGATGCGGAGATTGATTGGTGTACGATATTTATGAATATAAAAAAGCAGCATTATATATGCTTCATTTTCTTAGAATTTCTTTTGTTTCAAACATCATAATTAAATGCTACATAAAAACCGCTGAATACTATTGGTTAATGGTAAAGTTGCACAAAACAAGTAGTTCAACAGTAAGTATCAAAATTTGTTAGATGCGCTGTGTCTCTTAAAAACCAATCCCTAAGGCGCTTTCATACCAAACGCAAGAGCAGGACAAAGACGAAAGTTTTCAGAGCATGTCATTGGTTCTGCATACTGCAACCCCTCGCTATATCGTTCATTCGGATATATCGCGCTTTATCTTTGTCTCCCAAAATTTTAAGTCTTTGAGTTCTTGAAAGTAAAAATATTGCATTTCTCAGTAAAGTCCCTTTCCCCCCATTAAACAAAGCCATCGAACATCAATGTTTTCCTTACTTCTAAATTTGCTGCAGTTAAAAGCTGCAATAATTCTTCTCACACTCCGAAACCTACATGTCTGTAGAATGCTTCTACTCAAATCAGTTGACGTTTTACATGACATTTCTTTTTGTATTGATCCTAACGCCCATGGAATAAAAGAGACAGATTGCCCAAGAATTTTTATGAAAAGATTTATTTTTATTAAGAAAGTTGTCATTATGTAAGATTAAATTAAATTTTTTACATTGACACTCTTACTTGCACTTTTTGAGTTATTTCTAATGGCATCGGTTAGATCGCGCTCTTTTGCTGTCCTCCGGCAAGCGCGGGATTACGAGGGACTGTAATTCCATAACCACGCCCTCGCGTTGACTGCTTGGTATCTTTTATTGCGTGCGGCCGTAGTAGCCCAGTGGTTCGGGCGTCGTTCTTTAAAGATTTGGGGTTCGGAACCCGAAAATGTACACTTAGGGATACGTGCATGTAAAATCCGTGGACCCTGATGTCCCGAGGTAGTTCCGAGGGGACCAGAGGATGGAGAAAATTTCCCTCTCATTCAGTCTCAGGCTCAAAAAAGGAGGCGGCGTAATTGTGATAGCGCCATCTGGTTTTATCTTCCTACAGCGTGTTAGGTTTAATGCTGGCCACCTACCAGGTGAAACGTCACAAATGCGCAGCATTTCCCATGGGTTTGTAAAGGGCGAAGTGCCTCCACGTTGTGGTGAAAAAAAAAATATGTATTGCGTCATTGAAAGGGCCTTTCCTCCAGCCGACAGTGATTGGTTGATTGTGTTATCGACGGCATCGCTGTTAGTTTGATAACCATAGCAACAGTCTGTTACAAAGATACAAAAAATCTAAGTGGTGTGAAAGCACCCTTACGCTGCGGGATCTTTAAATAAATCTTAGATTACGCAACCATAACTTTCATTTTTGCTTGTCAGATAATGCTTTTACAAAGTATACTTACGCATGTGCTTTATAGTGATTCTGATGTGATGTACAATATGCTCATTTCCTCCCCAAGTGGTCCTATAATGTTTTAACAGAAACTTTTAGGAAAAAAAAATAATAATAATAAAGAAAATTTAGAGGAAAATGTGATAAAATTTAGTTTATAATATTTCAAATAATATAACAAGTGGTTTATGATTATTTTGCAAGCTAGACGCTAAACGTTTGCATAATATATCATCTTCAGAAATACATGTTCTAATTCATTTGCAATCGGGATGAGCATAAACGAGAGATTGACATAAGTGATTCTGATAACCAAATGGACCAAATGGATATTCTGAGTGAATTTAGAATCGAATGAAAATCTCATGGGGGCATCGAGCATGAGCGAAATCACTCGTGAAATTCAATCGGCATTGAATGAATTTCTCGAGTTATTTCATAGAAATCTCTTGATTATTGCCCACACCAAGAGTTTTCTTTTCGAAACTCTCCTTCCCATCTAAAATTAAAATGTTGGAAATTTTGTATTGAATTCAATGTTGAAGGTGGTTCAATGGCAATGTTTGAAAGTCAATGACACACCCACAAAATTGATATTGGTGTAAAAAAACAGTAATCCTGAAACATAATATTGAAATTAATAGATGCAAGGCGTTTGTTCCGAGTTCTTTTTCAAATGGAAGTAAACCAAAAAAGAAAAAAATTATCAACGCCTTTTTAAGATGGATCGCTTTCAGATGGATTTTCTGCCGTGTAAACGCACTTTTGCTGGCGGAAATATTAATTTCATTTATTTTAACAAATTTCTGAAACGGGTAATGTTTACTTCCCTTTCAAAGCGGGTTCTTCTACTGATCCGTCATTGTTCCTAAGGTTCTGCCTATTTAACCCTTTGTAGTACAGATAGTGTTCCACGGACGAATTAGTGCCGCTTGGTTGGTCAACTGAATACTTCCGGCGATTTGGGTACATCTGCTTTTATTTATTTATTCACCTTTTTTTTTGTGTGTGTGTGTGTGTTTTTGAACCTACCAACCCGTTAGCATACTGAGTTTTATTTATTCATTTTTTATGTCCTACTTTTATGCAGTTGGCATGGTTAAACATGCGGTTGGCATGTTTTTGCCGTTGGGGGAAAAAACGATAAAGAACCTGTTAAAAATCGTCCCGACAAAAATAGGTTTTTGCCACCGAAATGGCAAAACAAGCATTTAACTGTGTCTTTTTATTTCTTAATTTTTTTAAAAATATTTTTTTTTTTTTTTGAGCCAGCTAAGCTAAAGCATCAGATAAACGAAAGCTTAGTTTCAAATCCAATGTTATTCATACTAAATTTAGGCACTAACTTAAATGGGTGTAACATATGTATTATAATATTAGAAGGATGCATTTTCTGAAAAAGTAATTAAAAATCAAACTATATACCAGATTTACAGTAAATAAATAAATAGAAAATTTAATGAACTGTTTTTTTTTTTTTTTTTTCCAGTTTCTACTGAATAATTCCAAGGTGGGTTGGGGGGGGGGGGGGGTCATTGTACTTTTATAACTGATCTTATGATGTAGGCATCGGACAATGCCATTGATGAATTTCATGATTTGAATAGGAGAAACCCTGAAAATGAAAGTAATTAAAGTGGTAAAAGTAACTAATTTGCTCTTTTTTCCAAAAGTAAAAGGAAGAAAATAAAGTTGCCTTAATAAGGACATAACAGAATTTTTTTCATTGTATAGTTTAAATGCTTTCTTTTTCTGAATTTTAACTTAGCCTTTTATTAAATAGGTATTTTAATTGTAATATTTATTAATTAAAAAGTAGAGGTACTCATTTATACACAAAAATAATTGAATTATTAGGGCCCTTATTAAATTTAAGCCTCATTGCACATTTTTTGAGAACAACAATAAGTATTTTTCCCGGTTTCTTCAATTTTTGCACTTTTTTTCGAGGTTTTGCCAGTGTCCTCCCAAAAATACCAACCCTCTGTATTCGTTCTTACAAATGTTTTGGAATACATATGTTAACGCTTTTGAGTAAATGGAAGTTTATTGCATTATGAATAATAAGTAAAGAAAAGGAAAATATTAGATTGTCCTATTCCGGTGTTACTGAAATTTCCTCTGATCACCTACTCTTTTGAAGAAGCTAACTTAATTATCGCGGCGTTAAACTTCGTTAGCTCCCCTATCTGCACATAAAACTTGAACTGCTCGTAAGCACCTTTGGAAACCCAAATGTTGTCATCACCGTCTTCTAGGAAACAAATAATATAGTCATAGTTGTGCTTAGAAATAATATGCCCTAGCTCCAGTTGTGATCTATGAAGGGGCAAGTAGCATTTGTAATAACCACTTGTTAAAATTGTTGTTAACCCTTTATCTACTGCATTATGAACTGCAGCATTCTTTTTCAAGATAGTTTTTTGGGTAACTACACTGAAAATGAAGGGATTCAGTCAGGGTTCGAAATTAGCGGTCGTTAGTCGTATTTTGCAACTAAAAATTCTCGTTTGACGACCGCAATTTTACATCCAGTCGTCACATTTCACGCCTAACCTTTCAAAAAATTTTTAGTTTGACAACCACAATTTGCACCAACTCGCCATTTTTTATTTATTTATTTATTTTTAAATCTAGCATAACTTTATATTGTTATATTTTTATTTACATATTTCATCTAATCTTCTGTATTTTGAGGTTTTACCGATACCTATGAAGACTATCGTAACTTCATTACCTTTAACTTGAAAATTGCGAATTTTTACTTATAAACGAAGTAAGTAACAGTAGATTGTAATTAACACTTGAAAAAATAGTTAAGCGAAATAATGCAAATTTAATTTTATTCGGGACTGATTTATATTGTTAACGTTTATATTGATTCATAAACTCAAGTAGAATTACCAACTTTTTTAAAAGTTACTGATAGAAATTAATTTTTTAACATTTTTCTCCTAATTATCAATAATTTTCTCATTAAGTATTTTGTATTTTTTTGCCATATTCTTTAACAATTGCACAATTGTCTTCATAGTTACCAGTTGCTATCTCTGCCCATGCAATTTGAATTATTTTAAAATTGCGCCTAGCAGAGCATTTTTTGCAGCTAGAACAAAAAAGCTAGATGCCAATAACACCTTACTTTTACATCCTAATTTCGAGCCCTGATTTAGATAAATAAAATATTCAGACTAAATAAATATAACTCGTTATAGCAAATAAGTACCACAAAGTAACTCAACTGTGAAATCAATTACATGCACTGTTCACTTAAACTATCTCGTCAAATCGTTTTCTACGTTCTTAACTAACACATTTAAAGATTAAAAAGCTTAGTTCTTGAACCACTTCTCTGGAGCAAAAGTCAGGAATAGTGGAGTAATCTGAACAATATCGCAGTTCGAAACAAAGCTTTGGTTTCAAAGCCATCTTCTTTCCTCGCTAAAAAATTCTTTTTAGAACCCTTACTGAAATCTATCCTCCAAAAGTGGAATCAAAATAGTGTTTCTGCAAAGTACCGTCAGAATATTTGTAAAAATGGTTACTAGATGGAATTTTAAAGGGAGTTTTACTTATAAGTACCGTCGGTAGATAAAGGGTTAACGTATGAGCCTTTTTTTCTTTTTTCCCCACTCATCGCGTTAGAGGTGACTAAAACTAATTCAAATGGTGCAAAATGCGTATTTTTTAAGTTTTTATACCAAATCGTCTAACTTGAAAGTGTTAAGCAAGTGAGTGAAACAAATTTCACTGTTTAAAAGATATCAGTAAGTCAATCATGATTTATTGCAAAGTTTATATGAAAATCATTCTCCTAGCTCTAACTAGATGGTGCGACAAGTTCACGAGTTCACTGTTAAAAATGAGAAAACATCCCTGCTTTTTTTAAAAGTAATTTTAAAGAAATTATAGTTACGGTGCGTTTCCATTCACAATGAAAATGAAAAGCGTTTGAGTGTTAAATTATTCACTTCATGTTGTTGTTGTTGTTGTCGTATCCTCGCGCGAAGCGAGGAAGAATGGGTGCGCTGCTCCTGAGTCTAACGGGGCCCTTATAGGCAGGAGTCCGACTTCCGCCCCTTTATATGTGGTCTCTTAATTTTTTGAGCCAGCTCCCATATGAGAGACCGTCACCTGGGGCTGGCACCCCCAGAGGTATGGTTTCACTCGGAGGACATTGGAGTCACGACCTATTTAACGTGCCTCAGCTCCCTTTAGTGTACACGGCCTCACAGGAACCAGCCGTGAGAGGCTGTCACCCTCAAAAACACTGACCTAGGTCGATGTTGCTTCTCTTTCGGTGTTCTACGGGAACCGAGCTTCTGCTCCTGTCCACTGCGGGACTTATTCATTTCATCTGACATGCAATTGATTTGTAAATGTAATTAGTGATTGTATTACTTAGCTCTTGGATTTTTTTAACGACTTTAAGTGATCGACTCCAGTAACGAATCATTCATAAATGATGTCACGCTTCGAGGGGGGAGGGGGTACGTGAAATCGTGACAAAGTGTGACAAGGGGAGGGGACGGGGTAACAAGAAGTGCGACATCATGCTTTATCAACATAGCGTGACATGTGACAAAGGGGGTCCGCTAAGTGTGACATATTGTGACAAAGGGGGGAGGGGGTCAACTATGTGGGTAAAAAGCGTGACATCATTTATAAACGGTCCCTAATTGCAGAATTTATTTAGCGACCACTAATCTATGTTTAGTAGCATTCCCAAACTGGATTCCACAGAGAGAGAGAGAGATAAGGGGTACCGCAAGGTGCACACGGTGTCAAAATTTCAAAATGAAAATGACGTGTTCGTAGGACTAGAAGTTGAAGATAAGACTAAGATAAAAACAATCAGATATCAGAGCTACTTATTTATTCGCTCAGCGGGATTATTATAGCAAAATATTTACACTATATACATTCATATAAAATTTATGAAAATGTGTCAAGCATTTTACACAAAATGATGCCTATCCCTTTTCGGAACTATAAGTCCTGAACCAAATCAAACACCGAACAGGTACTGAAGAATACAGCAGGCAGTTTACGTCCTGCTAAGACGGGAGTCTCCAGGCATCTCCCCCATCACTTGTCTGAGATCCACCTCGGATATTTTTTTTTTGGGGGGGGGGGGGGGGGGCGTGAACCAAACTAGCAAATTTTTTTGATTAGCTCTCATTAAGGCGCTACATTCGACTATATTCGCTAGTCGAAATCTTACTGGGTCCTTACAAGGCTCCACGAAGTCTATACACGCCCCTCGTTCGTATGTGCTTCGGAACACATTTGATGCTGGAAAATGGGTTTCTAAAGGTAGAAACCCGAAAAAGATGCTTCGAGTGTCCACTTTCATTCTGGCCAGACAGTCTGGCATCGAATGTCAATCATCCGACCAAGGGTAAGGGGTGTACTCCTTATAACGATAATCAAATCTCCATTGCTAATTAAACAAAGTAGTGCGAAGTTCCATGAGATTACAATTAAAGCACTTTCGGGAGCTTATTTTTTTTTCTTTTAAATGGGGCTGCGTATGGTCACTAACATTTGCAGACCTAGTGCATTCCACGGAAATCGGCATCCGTTCTTTCAAGTAGCACCACTATCGGCGGATGGCATTGCCCCACGAGAATTTATACTTCTAGTTTCCTCTCTAAAGGGGAAACACCTGGACTCTGACGATGCAAATTTCTCTAGGAATTTAATACAGCCGAGAGTGTCCAAACCAAATGGGAGCTTTTCCAACTCAAGAGCTCTTTTACATGTTGCATAATCATACGACATGGGCGCAGACGATTTTTGGCATCTTGAAAATCCACCGACACTGCCAGGCTCGATCCTGTGACCTGTGGCGTACGAGTCTCGCTCCTTACCAAGGCATCACGATGCCAGCGTGAATTTTAAATACCAGTTACAATATCATTTTTAGTCCCAGTCTCTTTTTTTTACCACTTTTCTATTTTTTATCCTGTATTGTACGAGTGTACATGCATTTATATACAGTTTATTTATAAACAGTTTACGTCTTTACGTCACGAATAGCTGTTGAATTATAAGCTGGGGATGTGAGAAAATTCTAGTTCTTCTGAAGAAATAATAGTAGTATTTACTTCTGCTGTTGTTTCTAATAAAGATATTTTCATTTTCAAAATTATTCTGGTTATCAAGTGAATTTACTAAGCGGAGATACACCATGCATGTAATATTGTTCTCTTGCAGAACACCTTTTCCGTATTTTTTTTTTTTTTTTTTCGCGACGATTAATTTCAAGTTAACTTTTATGGAGCGCTTAAACTCAATGCTACTTTGTTGCAAGATCTCACTTACAAATCTTTACCCCATTATAAGCTATACACTTTTATTATCTTGTTGGAGTGAGCTCGAATTCACAAATGGCATTTTAAAATACTATAACACATGCTCTTTGAAAATCAGGACACAACTCCGGATTATGCACTAGATTTATCAGACCAGTCATTTTGACTGTTTCAAAGCTTCCATTTTCCATAATTTGTTACTAATTATAGTGCAACATTCAATTGCATTGGCTTTTCCTAATTCACGGTAAGTAGAACACGTTAATGTGACTGAAAGTTTTGTTATAATTATTGGCAATCTTGGCGTGAAATGAAAGTTTAGAAATGGTTGAAAACGGCCTGGTAAATCTAGTGTTAAGTACTGCTAGCTGCCTTTTTGTTATTTCCAATAAATTCTCTCGTAATTTATTAGCTGGTCGAACCATGCTGTTTGAAGACGCTTTGCGGGGACGTTTGACGCTACTAGTCTGCCAGTCAGTTCTGTAGTGGGCTTGTGTATAAGTATACACACGCATACACATCACATATGCTTTTGCTGGCATAATTTAAATTTTTTTTGTTTGAGGGGATTAAACCTATCTATTCATTAGATATTCCCACCGCACTACCAGTAGTAATTTCATTTACAGTAAAACCTGTAAAGTTGACCACCTGTCTATATTGACCACTTATGTACGGCAAATTTGGGTGGGAGTATAAAAAAACCCTTTGTAAGTTGACCGCCTAATCATTTCTATATTTATATGTTTAGCTAATTTTTCAAAGATAAAAATACTAAAATAAATTCTCCAGAATATTTTTTATGCTATAATGTTAGACCAGTGTCTGGTCTAATTTTAATATGTGTCTGGATGGATGAAACATCAATATAAAGTTTTCCTAAACTCACTTGTAAGTTAACCATATGGGAAAACTACTGTGAGCATTCTTTTATTCTTTAAATATGTTTCTTCTTTTTTCTTCTATCTGATGTAGATATTTTGAAAAAAATTATCTTATACAAGTAACTGACATGATTAATAATATATCTATCTTTATTTTAACTAAGTACTTTACTTGCAAAGTTGTATAAGATAAACTGTAAGTCATTAAGGTTTAACTTGTCTAACCATATTTTAGATAATTGTGAAAAAATAGCTAATTACTATTTTAAACCAATGTTGCTACATGAAGCTATATTTTAATTAGTTACAAACAAATAAATACATTGTTAAAACAATGACCAAAAAAAAAAAAATAAATAAATAAATAAAAAAATCTCCCTCTATAAGTTGACCACTAAAGTGCTGTATCGCAAGTGGTCCACTTACACAGATTTCGCTGTAACAGTATTTTTTTTCAATGCATTCTTTCGTGGCTGCGTTTGTTTTTATGTACGCTCCCTCCAACACTTTCTATATAGAGAATATTTGATTTAGCAAATGAGGAAGAGACGAAGGCATCGGAGCTGTTCACACTCCTTACAGAGAGTGATTACTTAGAGAATTCGCCCTTTAACTTCCTTCGTTTTTTGTTCGGTAATATGCGTCTCAGCTTAAAACGGTCGTCTCGGGTGAGGGCTGTTATTTCCTCTCTGGAGAAGATGAGAGAGAGAGAGAGAGTTGTGTGTGAACTTTCTTCAAACTTGCTTCCAGTTCTGACCGGGTTAATACAGAGAAAGTAGCGAAGGGCGTGAAGCCTTTTATAAATTCACGTTTCACGCTTGGCTGAAGGACGATGTGTCTGGATGGTGTCTGGAAAAACCGAGATGTTTGACCGACCGGACATTTCCCGATTAGGTGTTCTGGAATTTCTTTTTTAACAGCTGCCACTTTTCAGGAAGAGTGATTGGTCATTTTCCCAGCTGTTCAAGTCAGGTTATTTACCAGTTCAGCTCAGTCTGTTGCTGCATTCGTCCTTTATTACAGTTGAATATGCACTGTAACATGCTAGCAAATTTAAATCAATCAGTATTTCCAATCAGAGTTCCATCGATTCATTTGTCCACCGATATGGGCTAGATATGGATATGCTGTCGTCTTGAATGTTATTCGTGTAGAACACTATGCTTCATAAATAGAATTAGTGTTCACATTTGTTTTCAAAAAAGGGCAGGGGTTATTTCTTAAAAAGGGCACCTTTTTCGAAAAAAATGGGCACTTTTTGCTATGTGAAAAGACGCTTTATTAATGCCTCACGAAGTTACATGTTAAGTGTGAAAATATGTTAAGACCTATCACTTGCACTGCTTACCGGAATGCATTATATATATTTTGAACCACTAATACTTATGAAAAGCAAATTTACGCTTGACAACTTTCTGTTCCTATAGTATATCAGTAATCTTTTTTGTTGAAGCGCTGAGAAATGTTTAAAAATATGTTTCACAATTAATTCTAAAGCCATTGAGTGTTGTTATCTATACTTTTCTGGAACCTTGAAGTCAGAGAGAGTAGCTGCTTTAAACCTTTAGTATATCGACTTTGTGAAATGTATGATGCATTGTTTCAAATAATATTAGAAGATGTAAATAGAAGTAAAGTAATTAAAGTTAAAACAATAGGATTAACTACAATCACTACAATCTGCATGCAGTGTAGTTGTTTTTTAAGATATTTTATTTGAAAGAAATTTTGTGAAACACTAGTGCAAACTTAGATGTAAATTTGTCAGATTGTATAATCATATCATAAACCATAAAACTGAAAAAATATGTGGGACTTTGTACATGATCAGATGAAAATTACTGTGAATCAGCTAGAAGAGAAATTGGAATGCAGTAAAAAATTTCGCGTGGAAGCTGAGGCACAAAGAGAAAAGGCGCCAATTTTACTTAAAAGCTAAATTTTTAACAAATGAGAAAAAAAAAAAAAAAATAAATAAATGTTTCCAGTTGTACAGTAAAACCCCATTTTACCGCCCCTCAGTTTACCGCGGAATCGGATATACCACGGTGACTATCATGTCCACCGACGTTTAAACCACCTTTTATCATGCCATTTACAGGTGATTCCTTATTTACCACTAAATAAAGCCAGCAAAAGTTTCTTAGGAGCAAAAATATGCTAGCCATAGAGCTCTCATCCCCCACCACACTCTGTTGTGAAAGACCTGATGTATACCTTTTTCACGCTTTTTCTGACTTTCAACCTGGCTTATAATCTGTCAGGAACTGGTCTGTTCAATGTTTATAACCATCTTCCATTTTCAGAAGTCTAGTTATGCATTCATATAGCTTTATCAACCTTTGTATTCCATATCCTTTAGCATTCCTGAAAAGTAAACATATTCTCCGGTGTATGCAGGTTGTTTCTTTGAGAAGTGCGTTCCTCCCCTTCCAATCTAATTTTTCTTAGGACCTTTCCCACATCACAAACCCACGTTGATAACATACAGATTTTTAAGCCCCCTTTTTCTTTGAACACAGTTGGTTTATAACTACCGCTCGATAGACTGATTGCGCCGTTGAGATGTATGCTTCTTGCATAGCAATATCAGTGAATACAATGGCAGCAAAGAAGAAAAGAAAACATTATACTGTAGAAGAAAAGTTACGAGTAATTGATAAAGTTAAAAAGGATGCAACAAAAAGCGACTATTATTTCGTGAATATAATTCGGCGGTATAGTTTCACTATACCGCGGTTCTGTTATAACACGGGTGCCAAATATGAAACATGTCCCCTGACACCCGCGTTTTTTATATACATGATACATATGATACACATACTTTATTTATATACATAAACGATTCAGGTTTCTAGAAACCTATAGCAAAAATTCAGTTTGTATATAGCATTTTAAAACTCAAACATATAGTCGACAGAGCACTAAAGCTGTTACACTAACCTTCAGTCAATACGTTAAGCCGGAAATGTATCTGATGTAAAAAAAAAAAAAAAATCTTCAAAATTTAGATGCTAATATATTCTGTGAAAGCTTTGGATATTTAAAATTACTTGCCACGAAATATCTTACTTATTCTATATGATAATTCTTTTGTGGTTTTGAGAAGTTCATTAACTTTTTTTTCCCGATTTAGCTAATATTTTTTTTGAAATTACAATTAATGAAACACGATTCAAGAAGTTCAGTAAGCTATGGAAAACTAAGAAATATATCACTAATTTCTATCGAATCTGCATCGGCTGTTACAAGTTAGAAGGGTAAAAAACTATCAAATTGTAGTATAATTCATATAATTATTTTACTGTATTTTATAATTGAAAAAAAAAAAAAAAAAGTTTTAAATTAGTTCGTGCTTTTTTCTTTTTAATTTCAAAATTGAGGGTTATTGAAAATATAGAAAAAGAAACAAGTTTAAGTGGCGGCGTTTCGAAGACTTGTATCATACTGATAAAATTTTCCGCAAGGCCCTGAGCAATTTTTCTCGAAATGGAAGTAATTCGGAAAGTTTGTTCTCAAATTCATCTCTATAATTATCAACACTTAATTATGATGCAGTAATTGTATGTACTATGTATTAGTAATAATAATATTAATTACAGTGAGACTAACAATAATGATGAATAACTACTAATTATTGTTAAAGATCAATTCGAATTAATTTGTCTTTAGGGAAAAGCGTTCTTGTGCATATTTATTATTTTATGTGTTGTATATTTAGTATTCGGAGAAGCCAATCATGCAAATACATACTACAATTATGCAATTATCTTCCAATAATTGCAAAGTAAATCTTTCTCCGCATGTTTCTCTTAACAACTACTATAGCAACATCCGATAATGTAAACAAAATGGTTTCGTGCTTTTCAGAAGTTGCCAGTAGCTAGTGACTGTTCCTGAGAGAACTATCGATTTTTACTGTGAAAACATAATTAGCCTCTTGCTCGAAAGTTTCAATCAAAAATTAGTGTTTTCCTGTTGTCATTATCAGTAAGGTGACAGCCCCCTAGCGGCGTCCTTCGCAAACTCATAACAGCAAATCAACAGGGAAATCTTTATTTTTTTGGCATGATTTTCCTCTACAGCACTGCGCATTTGAATTTTTGTTTCTTACGACATAAATACATAACAACTAAATAAATAAGTTATTTGACTTCACATGATTGTCAAGAATGTCATGAGGACCATCTGACTTATAATTTATGTTTTATCATTTCTTTTAACTGATATTATTTTTAAATGAAATTCTTTCATTCACGGTCATTATTCTATTCACCTTGGAACTATAAAAGAGCAACAAATCTGTTCGAATTCAAGCTTGTGGCTGGCTAATCGTCAGAGATCTGGTGTAACTTTTTTGAGTTGCTCCGCTTCATGCTCTGAATAGTTAAAGAAAAACACATTCATATATTTTTAAAAAAATAGAATATAGTTTTAAAAAAAAGGGGGGAGGGGGAATCCAGAATGGAATGACTGAAGTGTTTTTTCTTTTGCGACGTCAATAGTATTTTTAATCCTAATATAGAACTAAATATAAGGCAGCACAAATAAGTTAAACCATACGTAGTAACTCAAGTACAAAAATCAAAGGGTAAATCAAATCGATATCAAACCCAGGACATGGTCGCAAGATATTCATATTAATTTCACTTTTAACCAACTTCCCGATGAAGGGGTTTATACCACATTTATTCCGTATGCATGTCGCTTTTTTTTTTTTTTTTTTGTCCACCCATAGCGTCTCACCGGATAAACCGATTTTCGTGATTTTTTTAAAAATCGATGGAGGGTAGTTTCCCATAGGTCCTGTATCTTCGTTTGACACATTCCATAACTTAAGAAAAAAAAACGTTATGGGCGCAAATGTAGACATTTTTTATTTTTTCATCCATAACTTTTAATTAAATGAACCGATTTTAATGATTTTTTTAAAATCGATAGAGTGTGGTCTGTCTAACTTAGAGACATCGTACATCGATTTGACTACACACGTTCTTTAGAAGCAACTTTATGAATGAAAAATAAGCATTTTTCTTTTAATTGGAAAGATATTTCTTTGTTGTGTAAACAGTGGCGTACGCAGAATATTTTCAAGGGGGGAGGGTTTCATAATTTTCTGAAACTACTAGAAGAAATTCGAGTATATAATAAAGCACTATTATTTAGGGCTCAAGGGGGGGGGGTAAACCCACAGCCTCCCCCTCCCCGCCCTTGCGTACGCCACTGTATGTAAATTATTAGCTAATAAATGTAAGATTCATTGTTTAAAAGAGTTTGTTTGCCATTAAGCAGTTATGTTAAAAGCAATTATAATAAGAGTTTGAGGGAAGGCTTCTCTGGAGCAAAAATTAAATCCATTCACTCTGCTTTAAGACTTAAGAATTTCAAAACGCAATTTTTCGTACAAATGATTGTTTTTCAGTGACAGTCACTCAAAGTGGGTATGCCATTTGACATGTTTTTTCCCTTTTTTAATAGAGTATTCATATAAAAAATGTATTTGCACTAAAAAAAATAAAATAAAAAAAAAAAAATAGGATGAAATATAGAACCGACTTCCATTTTAAATTTGCGCTAAAAAGTGTAAAAAACATAATGTTCAGCTCTGGACATACTAATAGACTACTGAGCTGTTCTTGACATACTCATAGAAGTGTATTTCTTGTCAGATTTTAAAGAAGTAGCAGATAGTACATATTTTATAGATGTGCTAGTGTGTTCAGATTCTGTAACAGTGGATCACAAGGAATGATTTCCAGTTGATTCTCATAATTCACTGCTAGGCAGCTATTTTGTTTTCTTGTTGCACAAATGATTCTTTATCCTTTTGTTATTTTAAAATATTCAAGAATGTGCATTGTTCTTTGGAAATCCACACACTGCTAGTTTAAGACTTATCTTCTTCGACATACGCTCCATAAAGTGACCTTCTAATGAGCAGGGTGCAAAATTCTCATTGATTGAGCGCTTTACATGCTTATGTATAATGATTATTCTATTCATTGTCATCCAGTAGATGTATACCAATATTTAAAAAAATGTTGTATTAACTCACCGCTCAACAACAAGCGAAAAATTTCGAAGATAGATGGCAACACATAATTCTCATTGATTGATCTCTTTATATGGGTATGTGTAATGATAGTTCTATTCACTGTCATCTGATAGACATAAACCAATTTTGAATTTACTCACCACTCAACAATAATCATTTTCAAAGATCGCTCGCAGCACATTATTCATATTAATAATGTATAGTATATCTTACTGGTCCTAGGTCTTCCGAGGTTATTAAGTGTCTTGCAGCTCTCGAGAACACTTTTAATTAAATCTTTATTACCTAATCCTTTTCATTTACTCTCGAATCCAGCCCAGATTCCTGGACTGCTTTCACGAAGAAATAAAAAAGAAATTTGGAAAATTTTATAATTGTACATTTTGTACTGTACATTATTCCTGATAAATTGAGGTATCTCATGTGCTTCTAGTGCAGACAGTATTCAAGTAAAGAGGAAATTTTCGTTTTCTTTATTTTTTCCCCAGAACTATACGTTAAAGTTATTAATGCAAAACAATAACCGTTTTGCCTGTGCGACCTTTTCCCCAACTGCCGAGTTCATCGTGGCTTTTCCGTACAAAAATGGCTACATAGCCCTGCTTTATAGCGTATGCAGTATGGAGAGTGAATAGCATAATAGTGAACGATTTGCCCTTATCAAAGATCATATCTAAAGAACTCGATTAGAAGTCAAAAATAATAAGAAAGAAGCGTGAGGCTATTACTGTGAAACGGAAAATCTGCTTACATTATGCATGGAAAATTACTCATAAGTATGTCCCTCTTAATCTGATGGTGACACGGTCTGATGCAAAAAGTTTGTTCGAAGATCTGAAGAAAGCATAGTCTGACAAATTCAAACGTTTTCCAAAGAACAATTCTGCCTATTAAAAAAAAAAGAAGAGGAAGAAATCATATTATAATAGGCAGTCACTGGGTTTTTGTATTATAATATTACTACACAGGATTTTTTTTTTTTACGCATTTACGACAAAATTTATGTTACTGCAAAAACTTTTAAATGCCTCAGAGAGCAAATGTTTTAATTGTGTAATTTGAGAACCTTCTGTACGTTTCTTTATATTCTGTGTACGTAAGATTTCAACCTAGTGCACAAAAACAAGAAAAATCTTTACCGCCCTTTTCCATTCCCTGGGTTTCTTGAAGAGTAACATTACAGATCAGTCTGCAGGTCACGAAAGTCCCGAAAACGTCAGGAATTCAGAAATCGGTCGCGAAAGTAACGAACTATTCACCAAAATACAGGCCACGAAAATTGTCCTTCCTACTGGACCAATCCCTCCAAAAGGCATCGGATGTCGGGTATTCGACAGATTTTTAAATATCCGGAATTCGATCCGGCCACTACATGGTTATCCGACACATCAAGTTTTATTTTTATTATTAATTAATTACATGTTTTGAAAATATATGAATTACAAATTTACCACTTGTTTAGAAGCTGTGGGGTTATAAAATTTAAAGCTTCAAACAACGAAGCCGGATTTCTGGTATGTATGCATCATACAAATGTCACCTGATATCCGCCAGAACCAATATCTGATCTATCATCGAATGGTCACAAAAAAGTCACGAAATTTTACTTTGAAAATATGTAGACACGCTGCCCTGTTTTGGGTGTTCAGGGTGGTGGAATCCCACGTCCATGGTACTGAAGTCACTGGATTGACCTAATATAATTCTGGAGACAATATTATCTTGCTGTATTGCCCTTGTTTCGTATTTTATATTGTTGTTAATGATTTTTCTCTGTTCTTCCAGCGTGGTAACCAGCAGTGGAGCGGAATCCTGTCAGTCCAGCAGCGCAGCCAGTGATACCGCCAGCGAGCCTAGTTCTCCGTCTCGGCCTGTCACTCCACAGCCCATGCCTCCAGTGCCTACCAACCACTGCCCTTATGAGTGCCTGCGAGCAGACAGCGAGGACAGCGGTCTGGGACCGAGTCCGGCCAAATCGCTCACTAACCCTACCTCCCCCGAAGGTTCCGTCTCGCCCATACAGTTCGGCCGCATGGGCGAGTCCATGACTTTCGGTGAGGGGGACGAAGACGAAGATGACCGATCCGACTCGCTCTTGGACCTCAGTCCCCGAACTGATAACAGTTATGAGTCGGAAGAAAATAACAAAGAGCCTGGACTCGATGATGCCTTCAGTCGCTACTGCCTTCCACTCACCGACAAGCCTGCCATCATTCCAAAGAGTCCTAAACTGTTGTCACCACAGAACGTTTCAAACGGTTCCAATTTCCAGTTCCTGTTGTCATCAACAACAAATTGTGTAAATATCAATCAAACAGAGAATTTTCGACTTCTCCATCACAATATCAATCATCCCACGGTCAAATCTCCGCAATTTCCTCACTTATTGAACTCAATTGAAAAAACTGTATCAGATACCTTCTTCGACGAGCAGGCTTGTCGGGACATTCATGACGTAAAAACGAACTCAGACACATTGTTTCATCCGCAGCAACCATTGCCTTTACAAAGTGCTTTCACCAAAGCCGACTGCATCAAAAATCTGTGCAACGGGTTAAATGCATCGTGGGTCTCATCGTCATCCCAGAAATTACGCAGTGCAGACCAACTTTTCATTCAGAACTCTGCTCACCTCAACCCCAAAGTAGTTCTGATCAGGACGAACTACGATGGTGGTGGTCGGAACTTGTACTCGGAGGAAAGCAACAGCCACCAATCTTCTTCGTACAGTACGAGAGATTCGACTCCTTCTGATCTCTGCCACGAACTCACCAGTGACTGCACATCCTCAAACTGCAGTCAGAGTGCGGACTGTAGCCAAGTGGGCGGCGCCGGATCCGGCGTTGGGGATGACGGCGCCTGCAAATGGCTAAACTGCAACCGTTCTGCGGATGCTAATACCACTGCCACGGATCTTATAGATCATATTCGTGAGTGCCATGTACAGAGTCAACCAGATGACAGCAAAAGTTATACGTGTCTGTGGGTAGGATGCAAAGTAAGTTTCTCAAAGTGTTCATTTTTAGAAAGTCAATTAATTTTTATTCCGTCGTACTTTATTTTAAATTCAGTTTGCTTATTGTACTTGATTTTCATTGTTTTTTTTTTTTTTTCATTTTATTTACTGCCACATTTAGTACGATTTTTAAAAAATTCGTGAATTTAAGAAATTGATTTTCAGTTTAAAAATAAAAAAATTTCTTAAATTCTTCATTGTGATCAGTTAATTCTATTCGACTTCTTTTCCTTGTACTGAAGAATTTTCTTTTAATAACTTCTTTTCTTGTAATAACAATTTCATGCATTCTCTCACCTTACCTCAGCTACTGTACGTTTTTTGATTGGATGGATTTCAGTGTTTTTAACTTCAATAACTTCACGATTTCATTAATTAATCTTTTGATTTCATAACTATAATAGGCTCTCTACACATTTGAATTTATTGGACGGGTCCAAAACTTATCCTCACGATTTCGCACTCTGAAGTCCTTAAAATTATCTCATTATTTATCTACCACTCCTTTGTTTGACAAAATTGTTTCATTGGTTATCTACTACGCCTTTGTTTGACAATAGCTTCTAGAACCGTAAGCAAAAATAGTAGAATTACGTGTATCAATAATATTTTATACTATTTATAAATTGCTATACGTTTTTTTTTATCCTACTTTCCCGTAAAAGTTAAAAAAATAATAATAAAGCATGAAAGAAGGCTTAATGTATCGTGAAAATATCGTTAGAAATCAAGAAAAGTCAAAAATAAATTAAGTAATTAAATAAAGATTGAAAAATAAATAATTTGAAAGTAGGGTTTTGAGATGGGGAAAAAGTTTGTCTGTCTGTCTGTCGGTCTGTCCCCCCCTAATAACTTTTGAACGAATTGTCCGATTCGAAAAATTCTTCTTGCATTCGAAAGATCTCGGTGAGGACATCTAATTTCCATATTTTATTTTTTAATTTGAACAAATTTTTGTTCAATTTTGAACAGTTCAAAAAATTTTAACATTAGCGCCTATGGACGAAAATGAAGCAAATTATGTAAATTCTGGGTACAAGATCCAAGTTCCAATGAACAAGCGCACTGGAAGAAATATTGATTTGAACAATTTTTGTCCATTTTTGAACAGTTCAAAAGAAAAAAAAAATTAACGTAGTGCCTACGGGGAAATTTCAATCCTATATAAATCCTGATCTAAAGGGCCGATTTGCTGGGAACAAACTTTATCGGAAAGCTCTTATGACGTAGAATATGTACAGATAAAAAGTTCATCCAGAACTAACGAGCCTATTTTCTTATGAAATTTTTTGATCGGGATTTTCAAGAATATTTTTGAATTAATGAAAGATTAAATGAATAAGCAAAATAATGAATGAATAAATGAGTGAATAAATACATGAATGACTGAATAAATGAATGATTGAACGAATCTGTATTAACCGTTTAAAAAGGCATATTTGAAGCAATTAAGAACTAAAGCTAAACGAGAAAGAGAGAGGGATAGCTAGATTATAAATTTTAAGCTGGTGTATACGGGAAAGTAGGCTCGTATAGTTCTAGACGGAACTTCTTGTTATTAATTATTTTGAGAAACATGTTTTTCTTCTTTTTGTTTGCGTACTTTTGCAACCATGAAATTTATTTTTATAAAACCTTTAATTCACTAACTGCACAACATTTTTCTCTTGGAAAAAAATCACCTCCTTTTCCTTTATATTGTTTTGCTTTGCCAAGTTTCTACTCGAAAAATATATTTAGGACAGTTACTCATTTGTGTATACTTCATAATTTAATTTATAAATACGGCCCGATTATGTGCACTAAAAATCATTAAAATATGCATGCAAAAATAACTATAATCTACACTAAAAATTAAAACATATCCAGTGATATTTTTTTTTACTTACCTAGAGAAAGGTTGTCACATCTGAGTAATTTTTAACATTTTGTTAGTACAGCGGTATAGATAAATTCGATAATTATTCACACATAAAATAGGATGAATAACTGCATATTAAATACTTATACTGCACTAAATCCAATATGCTCTTCAAAGTTTTCTGTAGTTAAATATCGCCTTCTGTAATTTAATATCATTTCAAATATGAAAATGTTCTTTCAATTTCTATAGATGGTTATTGACCTGTATTTGAAGTATTCAATTTGTCCCTCGAAATACCAGTAGAATGACGTTCAGATATCGATCGATTTCAATTCAGGATACCCTTTATTTTGTCCTAAACTATAGTTTAGTTGTTCTTTAACTTTCTCTTTTTTTACAAATAGTACAATAAACTAAATTTCCATCTGTTGTTAAAATCTTTTCCATAGTTGGCGATCAAACTCTTCATGAGTGTTTTTATTTCATTTTTTTTTTTTTTTTGTTGACTTTTAT
The DNA here is from genome assembly GCA_038502835.1 of Octonoba sinensis. Taxonomy (NCBI): domain Eukaryota; kingdom Metazoa; phylum Arthropoda; class Arachnida; order Araneae; family Uloboridae; genus Octonoba; species Octonoba sinensis. Next base: position 74,361,930 of record CM076604.1, read on the forward strand.
TGATTGATTTAGATATATTTATACTTTAAAATTCAAATAACTGTTCTAAAAATGAATTTTTTTTTTTTTTTTTCAAAAATCTCAGTCGCTCAGATGAAATATTCAAATCAAATCACTTAAGGTAATGTCCTCCGCTGCCCCCTCCCCTTTCCACTGGTCTCTCGATTAATCGTATTTTGTGAAGAACAAAATACTTTGTTATCAATCACTCTTCAAACTAAAAAAAAAAAAAAAAAAAAAATGGAAAAGCAAGTGAAATCGGACAGTAGTAAGCATTTGTTTTTAAAAAAAGCAAATGCCATTTTTATGCAGTTTTTATAATCGCTAAGGTCGAAAGAAGCAAAAATATGCAATCGCATTGTACTCAATGCCGTACCGGTTCATACTACTTCTTCACTCCAGCATACCTATAGCCAGGGTTCGTGATTTTTTGTATTTTTTTAAAAAGATCAAAAAAATCGGATTTTTTAAATTTTAAATCGGATTTTTTTGATTTTTTAAAAAAGACCTTAAATATTACGGATATTTATTATGTTACATTCATAGCAACAATATGTCATGTTAATCAATACGCAAAAACACACTTTAAGCTATTTTCACAGCAATAAATATTTTTAATAATATTAACGATAAACAAATTTTAATACAAATGCACGACTCAAATGAAACTTAACACTACCAGGAATAGTAGTACACTCATAAGTACGGAGAAAATGAACATATTTAATCTGCATTATTTTGTGGTTGAAAGCTGAAAATTGAGTGTACTTAATTTGTACATTGAGTGTACTTTAATCATTTTTCTATTTTATAAAGGAAAAACCCTGAAATATTTTTAACCATTTAGTAAAATCATATGCTCACACCATTACTAAAATCCGAAACTTTTTGTTTTAATAAAATATTTTCAAACTTCTATGATAAAAAATATTTTAGAAGGTAAAAAACATTAAGGTAGAGATTGGGGACATGGATAAAACTTTAGGGATACATATTCTAAATTTTAACAATTGTTTTAAGCACCATCATTCTGAATTATTTATTGTGTGGCATTTATTCAATTGATCTAAAATCCTATTTTTAGGGCAAAAAACACAGAATGGGGTTCATGATTACTATGAATTCTAATTTGAGTGATTGATGCTTTGCTGTTAAGATGAACGAAGAATAAGAGTAATATTTTAAAAGTAAAAAAATAGTAATTAGTCCTAAACTTATGAAATATGTTATGCACACAGAGAGATAGACCTAGGAAGTTTTGCTTGAAACAGTGGTAGTAATTGCAACATATTTCATTTTTTCAACACTTTCTAACATTGTAAAATCAATGATATTTTTTTTGAAAAAGAAAAACACTTGATTTAAATCGCGATTTAAATCATGATTTAAATCAAGCTGATTTAAATCAACAAACCCTGCCTATAGCAAACCTGCCAACCTTACAAAATGAAAAAGCAGGAGAAATTTCAGAACCAGATGAATACCAATATAAAACAGATAAATTTTTCGTTCTTAGAAGATATAAATTACATATAAATCAATCCACGAGATATAAAATGCATCGTTTATAAGATATCAATTTTTAAAAGAAAATTTAGAACTAAAAATTAAAAACTGATTTATGCTTTTTTTTTTTTAATAGGTCATTTATTACATTATTTCAATAGTCTTTTGTTGGTCTAACAAATTATTACAGACGGATACTTAAAAATATTTTACAACAAAAATAAATATATTTACGATTACCGTAATTATGTGTGTATAGCCCGCGGGTTATCTACGAAAAAACTCCTTTGTTTACTATCTGCGGGCAATATAACGATGCGGGCAATACACGGGAATTTAAAAAATAATAATTATTGATTAAAAAAAATTAAATTGATTGTTAAATTGAAAGAAATAAATGATAGCTTTCCAAACGATGATTCAATTTCACCCCCTCTTAACTTCCCCATGCAAGCCTTTGCTTCCACACCAATTAAATCACAATAGGAGGGTAGGACCAGAGCAGAGGTCCCTGTATAAACAAAATGTATAAACAAAATAAGGTAAAAGGTAAACTTTTTGCAATATAATTTTAAATGTTAAAGTGTGCTGCAATTTAAAATTGTTTCTTTATAAATAGTGTACCTTTTAGAGTGATTTGTTCATTGTTTTTGATTTGGGGGCGGGCTATGTATGAAACGATGCGGGTTATACACCGAACTTGATTTTTTAGGATGAATTTTCCTTCATGCGGACTATACAACGATGCGGGCTATTTACCGGTAATTACGGTATACGCAGAACTTTTAGGTGGTCATGAAATGCACAAACCCTAAACAAAAAAAATATGTTATACAACTGAAGAGAAGTTCAGAGACTTTTTTTTCCCCTAAAAAGCAGGAGAAATTTCTGTGGTAGCAGGAGGCAGGAGATTGAACAGAAAAACAGGAGAATTGACAGGTCTTCTATAGATTATCGATGTTAAATATCCCAATTCACTTGTATTTGCTATTTTTGTCATTGTTAAAAACAAATTTTTATTTTAAATCTATCCAGAAAAATTTTCCTTCACACTTTTTCCAGACTGAAAATTGACAGTTAAAGTGTTTTTTAAAAAAATGTTAGTCCTTATATTTAACAGCAAAACGTAGCACATTACAAAATTAAGACTATCGATGTTCGAACTGAATTAGATTAGAATGTTAATAAACTGTAAATTTTAAAACATAATTCCATTATATATGTACATACAATAATGACTGAAAACGCTCCGTTTTGTTTAACTATTGATTACCGTTTTTCAAAATTATACGACCCATTTCAAATTTAATGTGATTTTTTTTCTTTTCCCCTAGTTTTAAATGTTGTCTAATTACTGTATAATCCCAAATACCATCCGCTCTCCGTGTGACCCGTACTCTTACTTTTTGTGACACAATTTAGGAGGCATAAAGTTATTTTTAAATTTCTTATTTAATTTCTACTTGACTGTATATAAAACATCTCTATAAATAAATAAAAACACCCTGTCTAGAGCAACAAATTAAGCAACTTTCAGAGCAAGAGTTGGCGGAAGCTCGAAATGTAGTAAAAAACGTGTTAACAACGTCAGGCCTACTAGATACATAGTAGGAAGTAAAATACACAGAATCCTTGAGAAAAACCCACACCCCCTTTACAAACCTCGTTTTTTTCTTTCTTTTTCTTTTTTAAAGTGACCTTACTAGTCATTTACAATTTGTGAAATCATATAACTATTTCATTTTATTTCTATGCGGGATACATAAAATTTCCAAGTGTCGCTGGCGTCAAAACTTTTACGTATTTAGGCAAAACTTAAAATCTAATAAAAATTAATCCGTTGTAAAAACATGCAAACACAAGAGAGAAAAAAATATTTTGCGCTATTTACGTAAAATATGTATAGGCATTAGGGAAAAAAGAAGTACCGTAATTGTGTATAGCCCGCGGGTTATCTACAAAAAAACTCCTTTTTTTACTACGGGTGCTACAGGCGAATGTAGTTTTCTAGGGGTGTATCCCATGTTTTTTTCTGGGTGCGGGTTATATATACAACGATGCGAGTTATACACCGAACTTAATGTTTTTAGAATGAATTTTTCTTCCTGCTGACTATACAACGATGCGGGCTATTTACCGATAATTACGGTAAAATAATTTCTAGAATTTCTGAAACATTCAAGTTGTAACTCTTTTGTTCTTGCCTACAAGCTCGAAGCCCATTTAGGAGCAACCAGAAATACAAAATTAAACACACTGAACATAATTTCTGCGGAATAATCCTGACGTCATTTATTTATTATTATTTTTTTTTCGTCTAAGTCCTTTGTACACCATTTTCAATTGCAATTTTTAATCCAAGGATGTAATGATTTTGGTTTGGATTAGTATTGCGACATTAAGAGGGAACAATACAAGTAAATTATACCACTCAACTTTTTCTCTTTCTTTCTTTTTTTTTCTTCCTTTCCTTTCTTTTTCCTCCGTATCTTTATACCCACAAAGTTTTAGCATTTCACAATCTATTAATGGCAGATTAAAATCAAATTTTCTTTTCCCGTTTGTGTTGATTGAAATAAAAACTGAAAATTATGGTTTCAGTGTTGCTAAGATTCAACGCATTCAAGATGATGTGGATATGCAAAATTTGTAATATTTTATATAACTTTTTTTTATTAGAATTTCTGTTTTTTTTTGTACTGCTGAAAATAATATAAACTGGAAAAGGGGGGAGGGGGGAGGCCATAAATTACCAACCCGGGGGGCACCCATGCTAGGATACATTTATAGATAAATAGTAAATTTATTTATTTAATTTCTAGTAGTAGGTACTCAAGCGCATATTCAGATGCTTTGTGACAGTGGCGTACGCAAGGGGGGGGGGGGGGGTTAGATGAGCCCAAAATAATAGTGCTTTATTATATAGTCGAATTTCTTTTTAGTAGTTTCAGAAAATGAGGACCCCCCCCCCCCTTGAAAAAATTATGCGTACGCCACTGCTTTGTGGTGGTTGCGTCATATTTATTTATATGCTAGCAATACTGTTCGATTGACCACTGTTTTGTTGTTTTGTTTATGGTCAAACGTCTGACCTAAAAGGGCTGTTTAAATTAAGTTTGTTATCTAGAGCACGTGATATGCTCTAGGATATCACGTGTATTATTACGTTTTGAATCTCTACCTTTTTCATATTGTTTTTTTAAATTACAGAACATTAATTTTAGAAAATTATTTTAGAGTTTATGATATGATTATTGTTACGTTTTCCCTTTGTTCTATCTTTGTAAGTTTTGCCATGGAAATTAAAGAAAAAACCAGGCTTCATGAAAATTTTTAGAAATAAAAACTTTTCAATTTATGGAAACCATTCAAGCACAAATAATTGCAATTTCCAGATTAGTTAAGGGAATTAAAAAGAAGCGTATAGTCGTAATTTGTACATCCACTGCATGCGACCTCAAGAAAAACACCTGGGTGTTGTTTTCCTTATAATCAAAAACTTCGCGAGGACTTGCGCTTCTAGTCGTTTGATAAAAGGTCTCACAGATAAGGGCAGTGCTCGTCTGGTAAATGGCGTTGAACTTCCCCTTAATAAATCAATCGCGTCTCCCCGTCTGCCGTAGTGCACACAGAACAGGGGACAAAAGGATCTGGAATGCCGGGACAAATAAATAATAGGACGATGCTGCCTCGAAGAGGGTTTACGTGTTCCTCGACTTACAATTCCAGATGCTGTAAAATTCATTAAAGCGCTGTGATTATACGCGAAGCCATTGTCTCGCGTCGTCGGGCTGAATTGTTTGTTGGCTGCTGCCGGTTCGAGGACTTTGCCCGTGTCTTGGTTGTTTGTGCAGCTTTATTTGAGAGATTTTCCAAGAGATCAAACACGAAAATTCAAGAGCGGGATCAACATTTTGGTATTGGAATTATAATGTTTGTTTGCATTTGATTTAATTTTCCCCTGATTAATTTGTGTATCAAATTTTACATTCGGAGTGCATTATATTTACCAGAAAATTTTGGAATTTTTGACCAGAAACAGCACTAAGTTACGGAGATAACAAAACGGTAAGACACAGATTTGAAATGGGAATTGCTTACAAGTGGTTTCAAAGTCCTCATTGAAGTTGACATGTAGTTCTACATGTCATTTGCTATTTTTGTCACCAAGTTATTTCCGTACTTTAAAGAAGGGGTGGAGTGCTTGTTAATTTGAAACATATGTATCCAATTTTTATTGCAGTTTGTCCTTTCTTATGTCCTCCCCTTTCAATTTATAACATTTTTTTCCTGTCTTACAAAACAGTATTTGAACTTTAGAATATTTTGAGATTGAAAAAATAAAAAAGGTGAATGCACAGAATAAATTTTGAATCATTATATTCTTATTAATGCCCTCAAATTAAAAAGCAAGTAAGAAAGTAAATTATGGGAGAAATGTCTTCTGTTGAATTCAACGCACGATAGAAATTTTAAAAAAAATGTTTTTGTCGTTTTCAGAAACTTTTTTTTTTCCGTTCTGAAAAACTATTTCGAAATTTAAGAAATAAAAATATTTCGAAATTTAAAATTTTTAAAAATAGGCAACGCAAATATTTTTAGGAAAATTTTAAATGTATTCTTGTTGTTGTTGTGAGTTATTTTTTATAGCTTAATTACCTAAATAAATGGACAATAAAATAGAAACGATGCTAAAGGAAACAAAAATTTATAAAAACTGAATAGTTGATTTATTTTCACTGTAAAAATGCGACGAAATACAAAACTGTTAAAATACACTGCAAAAATGTACTGTAAAAATAACGAAAATACAAAATAAACGAAAGTTTAAGCTGAATTAAATCTGGAGAATAAATTATATACGAAATTTTAACTATCGAAAAAAAAAAAATAAACATTTATCTGTCCCATGCTTTTCTTATTATTTTTATTACCAAAATATATTATCGTTTGAGAAACTTAGAAGAATAATTTCATATTTTCTAAGTGCCTTTTGTATGTAGGTACTTAATAAAACTTAAAACGCAAGCATAAAATTTCTAAAAATTATTTTCACCTTTTTTGCAGCGTTTTTTTCTCGTTTTGCTATCCACCTTAAAAGCTTTTCGTTATATCACAATTTATACACATTATTATTATTATTATCATCATCATCATTATTATTGTTATTGTTGTTATTATTATTATCATCATTATATTATTATCATGAATCTCGAAGAGGCAATTAAAATAGAAAACAAACAATTTCAACAAAGCTGAAAGAAATCTCAAGATTTTTTTAAAAAAAGATTATGTCCATAACTTTTAACTTCATATTTAATCATAAAATTTTTAGTATCTTTATGTATATGTATGCATGCATATTTTTGTAATGTTTATGTTGCCGCCAGCTTTATGAAACGCGTTGGCATTTTATAGAATATCTGGTGTGAAACGCCGGCTGCTGGCGTATCATACATTTCTAGTGACATACATTGTGGCTCTAATTAGAGGACGCCTACTTTGAGAAACTTGACTTCTTCTCAGGGAGCATAGATATAATCTATGTATCCATGTTAGGGGGAAAAAGGGTTGGGAGATTGGCACAGAACCAATGTCCATCATAAACGTAATTGGAGAGGCAAACCTGTTATTCTTACCACTATTTTTACAAAGGGAATCGTTAAATTTTTCTTCCATCGGAAGTATCAGAGCCAAATTGTATTGTGCTTGAATTAAATGAAATAGAACCTCTTGAAGTAGGTCTTCACGGGGCTAGTTGTTCAGACCGAATTTCTTCCGACCAACTACTACAAGGTATTCTTTTATATAAAATAGTTTATCTGAAGATGTTTTAACGCACGATGTTTTTGTTGTCCTGGTTTGACGCGGCGTAACTATCTTCGAGGAGTCACTTTGTGCTGTTTACAAGTGCCTCATTTTTGTGCTTTGTTAGGACACATCGTTATAATCTTTATTCCATGTGGTTTGCACTTCCTTTGTTTGTATTTGCAATTAAGTGTGTAGATTTGTAGTACGTTTCTAATACAGTCAGACCTCGATATAAGGTCATCCACAGATAAGGTCACTTTTCTCAAGTCCCGGTTCATTGAATATCAAATGTGTATGAATCGGTTACACGGTCATACCGCATATAACGTAATTTTTTTGAAGTCTCTACGGGTGACTTTATATCGAGGTGTGACTATTTATAATACCTAAAAATTATGCAATTAAACTGTAGAAACTAGTATAAGTTAATTTCTTATGTGTTGTGTTTTCGGTCTGTCACACATATCGCAGTAGTTGGCGATAATCTGAGATTATATTGCAACACATGTGACTGAATGTATTTTTCTTGTAGGTGTACGAGCGGCCTTCGTGTTCTCGCAGCTGGCTGGAGAGGCACGTCTTGTTGCACGGCGGAAGCAAACCCTTCCGGTGCATCGTCGAGGGGTGCAACCAGAGATTCAGTTCCGAAGTTGTACTGCAGAGGCACGTCAACTCCCACTTCCCTCAGTCCAGGAGCAAGGCCGGTGATCACGCCAATGCTAAGCTGCTCCGGAGAAAGAAGCATAAGCACAGGAAGAAGCCGCAGTTTCGTAAGTACTATATACTTTTTGTTTGCTAAAGCCGCGCCTGCCATTGGCAGACGATTCTATTCCGGGAGGGAAAACAATGATACGCAGCGATGCACTTTGCGAAGTTATATTTCAGGTTCAAATTTGTTGTTGTTTTTTTATGTTGACGTATTTTATTTCTGATGTTTAGTGCAGATAGAAGAATTTTTGACCAAATTTCACATTCCTGTGCTTCCACAACCGCCCTATTTCCCTGATATAGCCCCTGCGAACGTCTACCTTTTTCCTAAACTGAAATTTTCACTGAAAGGGAAGCGATTTGACTCGATTGAATACATCCAGGCGAATCCGGCGAGCGTCCTTAACACACCCGAGAAAAAAAAAATTCCAGAAATGTTTCCAAAAGTGGAAACACCGTTAGAGTCGGTGTGTTCAGTCAGAAGGGGACTATTTTGAAGGAGATGCATCACAGTAGCATGTAAATACCGCCATTGTAAAATTACAAGCCCATTATTAAAACTTTCCTATGATACCTCGTAGAACGTCTTAAGTTTTTCAAACGGTCTTACCAGTCATTTAGAATGTGAATAATTATCCTCATATAGTATAATTGTGGCTATGGTCCATTCGTGTTGTAAAATGTACTTGCAATAGTGATTCTGTACTGATTTCTGTACTGTTTTGAATGATATGCTGAAATGTTAGATATGGTCATTCATTTCACAAATGGACTGCTATTGTTCTTTCAAATGTAAATTTTTTTTTGCCACGCCTGGGGCATAGAAAAAAGCTATTGAAATAAAAACGATCGTGTAAAGTGTAAAAAATATTCAACCTGTTATTATAACAGGTTGGTTTGGATTGCCTTCCTGTGTGAAACGTATTTTTTTTTTTTTTTTCGCTAGTACATTAATAAAAATGAACATTTTATTTTCGATTTTCTTTCATTGTTGTTATTTCATTTAGAGTTAGAATTACTCAATAGCAGGTTTAAAACATTGAAATTGGCCTGATTTCATCGTGTTTAAAATATCTGCTTCGTTTTGCAGACAGTCGTCAAAAAAAAAAAATATATATATATATATATATTTTAAAAAAGCGAATTGTAAAGCATCGGAACATCACCATCAGTAGATTTGAAACAATAAGCAGTCCATTATTACTTGAAAGACTCAACAACTTCTAACAGAAAATGTAAAAATCTTTCGAATGCTTTAATTGTAGGAGAGAAATAACATTAATGCCTTAACTCTTTAACAAAATTAAGCCTTTAAAATAATTCATTGTAAATAGTTGTTGTAAAATAACGCTAAGACGTAGTTAGCTCATTATTCTTTCTTGATGGGGGAGGGGTTGGGAGAGAACTTACTACATTATTTTGTTATAAAGCATTTGAATACTATAAAAACATTTTTCAAGTTATAAAGAACCAAGACATATACACGCACCTGCGTTTCAATAATTTGTCAAGATCACCTACTTGTCGCAGAATCACGATCTTTGCTCTTCTCGTGATATAAAATTTATATTTTTGAATATTTAAACACCTGTTGACATTTATAGCCGCTTGGATTGCAGAAGGCTCTTATCATCGATTATTTAATGAAGAATATTTATGGTTTTTGAAATTGCGCCTTAACGTGTTCTTTCTCGGAGGACATGGAGGATTATAGACAAGTGTTTCGATGTTAAATTTAAGCACTTCACACTACTATTTATTGTCCCATAATAAATATCTGCAAAATGGTCATGTGAATCCGCCTAATAGTTCAAGAGATAGAGCACATGACTCTCACCATATGAGCCTGGTTTAGAAGATTTAGCAAGGTCATATGTAAGTACTATTGATCTGTAAAGCACTTCTTCCATTATATCCTTGTCACTGAGGTCCCTTTTTAAGCTGTAGGGCCGAGCAATCTTTAAGAGCCCAACGTGCCCAAAATCTTCGATTTTTTTGAGTTGCAACATTAGTACCTAAGATACTTTTTATGCTATAATGAGTATCTTCTGAGATTTTTGATCTTCTTATCTTAAAATACTAACAATTAAGAAAAATATCAGTTATTCTTGTAGAAACTGACGGCTCGATTATAAATTATGACCGTCATTTTTAGAGAACAAAACTGTTTTTCTGCTATAAAATACTTTTTCACACACATACAAAAAAAAAAAAAAAAAAGAAGAAAAGAAAGATTGAAACATTTGTTTAAATTATGAACATCATAACTCAAAGTCAAAATTCAATATTACTTGTACTAAAACTAATACAATTTTCCATGAGTTTAGATAGAGTTCCTTTATAAGACGTAGTCTTCAGAGTAACGACAGATCGGGGGAAAACTGCCTCCGGACGAAAAACAGGGTTGCCGCCGAGTGCAAGGTTGGCTTCATACTCGCTCAAGGATTTCCGCTAAACGATAATCGTTAACGGGAAATTTTGTCCACTTGAAAGCAAAATTTCTGTTTGAATTAAAAGCTACTTTTTGCGTAAGCCACAAACGTTTTTTAAAAATATCTTTGGTCTCAACAAGTCCAGGATAGTTTAATCATTCGCAGCTTTAAATTACGTTATGTTAAATATGAGAACATGGAAATTATTACTCTTTAATTGATTCAAAAATAAATAATGATATTTATAAATTTATTATTTTCAATATAATTTCTTGGATTTTTAATTCTGAAAGTTTTTTTTTTGTGTGTGTGTTGATAATATTGTATTAATAAATCATTAAAAGATTACTCGTTTTTTTTTTTTTTTATTTCTTAGGGAAACTAAAGGAAAATTAAGCAGTAATGCTAGAAATATATGAATGGTAAAATAATGAATTGGTAAAAAAAAAATTGGAATTATTATTTAATCAGTGATATTTTTATATAAAACTCGTTATGTAAAAGTTATGTTAAAAAATGTTCTAAGAAGAAAGAATGTACTTAGAGACCGTTCATAAATGCACGCGTTTTTTTTTTTTTTTTTGATATATTTGACCCCCTCCCCCCTTTGTCCCGCTATGTTGTATAAGCCTGATGTCACACTTCTTGTTACCCACCCCCCTCGAAGCGTGACATCATTTATGAATGATCCCCTTATGTGAAAAAATACATTTCCCCATGAAGGTATTCATTAAATTAAGAGCAAATACGGAAAACTTTCTCCGAGGCCGAATTCAGCTCCGCATATGCGCCCTCCCCCCTCGTAACTCCCTAACTTAAAGTAATTTAGTAGGAAAATGAAGATGGCATTATAGAACATTTTTGAAATTGATAATTGGTTTTGAAGGGCAGTAAAACTTGGCCTCCTACACAGCTAACTACCCTGCCTATTTTAAAATTCGGCAGAAAAAGCCGCTTATATGTAAGAAAATCCATTCGTAACTGACTGACAAGAATGTGTGGAAGCGGCCGATATGTTTACATTCCACTAGTCGCCAAGCATAAGCAAATCACGCCAAGTCGAAGATACAAAGTATTCGTTAAAATAACTTAATTTTACTAAATTTAAACACTTTCTTAATCTTGAAGCGATGTTTTTTAATTACTTTAGGATACTAGCTATTTATTTATTACTGAAAATGACAATTAGGGCCAAAAATAGCGGGTCAACATGGAATATTAGCATTAAGAAAGCATGCACTTATTTTAACAAAGAAATAATTAAATAAATAGGAGCATATGGCCCAAAATAAAGCTACATTCCTATATTTTAAACATTTTAGAACAATAATAAAAGAATTTAAAAAATGTATTTGCCTTTAATTTTACGGATTCTCGTGTTTTTTCATGGCATTTAATCGTCTCCACGTTAAAGCTATGGGACGAAAGAAGGCACTGCCTCGGGCGGAGGGTTCAAACCTTCCACCAATAGGAAAATGATACCGCTTTGACGCTACTCTCGCTAAGATACAGGGACTCTTAAGTTTAGAATGCCGTGTGACATACTCTTTCTTACTTTAGCATACAATTCTATCAAATTTCTTCCGGATTTTAAATAGTACTTTTAGTATCTGACAGTATATAATGTATAAAAAAAACATTTCAATAAAAATTGAAATTTCGCCAAGAGAGAATCGCCAAATAGGTGTGACGTTTGACCTAACAAACTAGTAGAAAAATAAAAGAAAAATCTTCCGAGGCCATGACAATGACCTACAACGCTACACCCTAAACCCGAACTGCGAGCAACCACTTTTTCCCTTTCTTTTATTATTATGATTATTTTTTACTCTTCATTTTAACGTAAAACCGGTTTAAGCTTTTTTTAATTTTTCTTTTTAGTATCATCGGCCATTTCCCTTTCTACCTACCAGCGTGTTTTTATACTTTTCTTTTCCCGTTTCTTTTTTTCATCTAATCTTGACTTGCGTTTGCATTCTTTCCGTTGGTTGGTTGGATGGTTGCCTAGGAAACCGACCCACCAATCCACTGGCCTCTTGACTGACTACTCTCAGTCGAGAATGTAAAGTATGCTGTTTCCTTCTCTAGCGGCATTTTCCGTAATAATTTTTGTTCTTATCGTTCTTTTATGCTATTTCTTGTTTTAGAAATTCTGCGTATAAAATTAACAAACTACAAAAGAACAAAAAAAGTGTGTGCAAATGTATGTGAATAAATTTATAGATTTTCCCCCCTTTCTTTAATAACAATAAAAAACAAACTGAACTCAGATTTTATTTTGTTTCGTTTTGTTCCGTTTGTATTATTGCGTTTGATCGGTGAAAATATGACAATTATTGTACTTTCTCCAAAATGAGATAGTACTATTTATTATATTTTTGCCATCTCAATCCAGGTGAAAGCCGAACTAGCGAGACCGGCTTTCTGCTCTATTTTTTCAGAGCTTCGTATACGCTGTATAAAATAATTCTGCAATCTCTACCGAAAATCATGTTATTTGTTTCGTTAATCCTCCCTCTCCTCCTTTTTTTCATCGGTTGGAGAGTCGGGTTTAAAAAATGTAGCAGATTTTCAAAATGGGGTCCCCAAGCCCGTCATTTCAAAATTTTCCAGTGGGCCATGGGTATATTTCAATGCATACGATAAACAAAAAACAACAAAATATTTAAAAACATGTATAAACTCTAAAAGTCAGGGGGGGGGGAGGGTCAATTGACCCCCTGATCATCCGAATGACGGACCTGCTCTCCTAATCCCCCTTTTTTTTGCAGGCAGATAGTTCCTTTCAATTGGAATTCCTCTGTGTTTGCTGTGAAGAGAAGATAAGACATTTTTAGAATATTATGAAGGCTTACTTTTATTTATTTACTTTTGTTTATAGGCAACCACAAGCAGCTAAGGTGCGTATCTATCAGCTGGGACAACAGGAGGAAAGGAAAAGCCGTTGTATTATAGCCGCTTAATACATGTTTTCTCTTATTTTCAGGAAGCAACTCGCAGATTTCAGGGATATCTATGTAACAGCTATAACACCAGGATATATCTTCAAAAAAATAATAATATACAAAATAAAATTAAAAAAAGCAAAGCAGGATCGTTTCTTCACATTGCGAATTCTTTTCATTATGTTCATCTAGGCAACTAACGCCTTATTTTGGGATTCGCTGGGATTAAAAAAATCAATAATAATAATAATAAAAATTTCCACGATGGAGATTTTCCTTTATTTCTTTACAGGTAATTCCTTGCAATTAGAATGTTCATCTATCATCTAAGACTCCAGAATAAATTAATAAATAAAAGGAAAATGTCCGTGACTTTACACAAATTCTGCTTTATTTTTTACATGCATTAAAACCCTTAACAGCCTGGATGCCTGTCTATTAGCTGAAACTTCAAGATAGAATAAATTAACAAATTTTTTCAAAAATTAACTTTTTGTGACGTTATACATCTTTTCTCTTGTTTTTACAGGCAATTCCTTGCAGTTGGGATGGGATGCCTATCTATCTGAGAGAGGTACCAGGATTTTTAAAACAGGAAATTTTCATGATGTTGCGCAAGTTCTCCTTATTTTTTACAGACAGTTCCTCGCAGTTAGGCTGTCATCTAGGACAAGAAGAGATAAAAAAAGCGGGAAATTTTCGTGATATTTTGCATATTTTTATCTCATTAACTAACCACTAACAGCTTAAAAATCAAAAGTTTTGCGTAATTAAGATATTTTAAACTTCATTGTGTGTGTGTTTTTGACGTTTTATATCAATTTTTTAGAAGAAAACGATGCTCATTTAAATTTTGCACATATGAAATTCTTGTATCATTTATCCTTTTTCTTCACCTGTCCATTCGCCACACATTTATGAAATTTTATGCCTATGGCCTTGTTTAATGTTTAAAACTTTCATCGTTTTTAGTCATAAACAAACTAAGTAAATAAAATTTTTTCCTACCTATATCATTCTTTAAAAATTCATTCTTTTTTTTATGTATAAACAAACGATGAAAATTTGTAAATTTTTATTCCTGCAGCGTTCTTGAAAACCTTTTCTTTATTTTAATGCCTCAACAAACATTGCAAATGTTTAAATTTTAATTCATAAAACGTTTTTTAACATTATTCTCCTTTTTTCAAAAAGAAAAGATGAAAATTTTTAAAATTATTACTTTTTATGTAGAAGCATATGATGCGAAATTGCGAAAATTCTAAAACATAATATTAACAAAATAAATAAATAAATAAATAAATTCCTATACACAATAGATATAAACTTGTAAATGTTATCCTTATTTTAGCTCTGTGTAAAACTTTCATTTCTCTCAGACGCAAGTGATGATAATTTGAAATTTTGTACCAATAGCACTGCTGAATTTCTCTCTTTTATTCACTCAGACACAAGCGATACAATTAGGGCTTTTTGCACCTTTTTAAAAAAATTTATCACCGCATATACTCAAGTATAAGTCGAAACATTTTTTACTAAGTTTCGGAGTTAAAAATGGCTATCTTTCTTCGAAATTTTTTCTTCGGCTGAAAAACGACTTATACGCGTATTAGAGAAGGGAAAAGATTTAAATAAATAAAAGGAAAAATCGCTTATGTTCAACAAGAACAATAAATAGTGATCTGCAGAGTTCACACATCTGAAAAAAATATTGCTTTCACTTGAAGATAAAAAATTATTTTCGAAATTGATCAAAATGGAGATTATTGTTTAGAATCTGTATCATCGAGGTCAATTACATGTATATTTAGAAAGCTCAATCAACTGAACAGCTGACATCGCTTCTTCAACTACATTGTACGCATCTCCATCCTGACATCCGTGTCCATGTTATTTAGCAATGATTTATTGGATTCTGGAAAGAAAAAAAAAAAGTCGCCGGCGAAATATGATTCCTTCCTGTGCATGGAAATATATATATTTTTATATATTCCCAAATTTCGCTTAATAAGCTACAGTATCGACTTCTACACGAGTATATACGGTGGTCTTCCGTCAATGTGTCTACTGGTCACGAAAGTCCTTAAAATTTCCTATCCAACGGGACGAGTCACCGGATATTCGATATCCGACATATTTTTAAACCTCCGGGATCCGCTTCGGCTACTGTACGAAACATTCGGCTATTATTCGGCCCTTCAAATATGATTTTAAAAATTTAATTGTAAATTACAAACTTACTACGTATTTGGAAGATGTGGGGTGTTTAAAGATGTGTATATAATCTACAGGTTTCAATCATCAGAGACTCATCATCAATCATCATTCTCTGGACATCCGGTACGGATCTGTCAGATGCATACCGGATATCCGATATACGGCAAAATCAATATCCGACGCATCACTGAAAGGTCACAAATTTTCGCTTTTGAAAATCTGTAGACATCCTACGTTCGCAGACACAAATAATGCGAATTCAGAAAATTCCGTTTTGTTTACTTCAAAATGTGTGGAAAATAGAATTCTCCACCCAGATCCAGTCGGGTTTGGAAGGAAAATGTCCGTGCAGCAGGCAATAATAAAAGTCGCTAATTCCTGTCACGTAAGACAAATCGCGGCGAGGTGAAAGTTGTTGTGTCACAAATCATCTGCCATCAGATAATCTGGCCTGAGCATGGCATTCTGCCACCGAGCAGGAAATATTAATTTATCGCCGTGCCTGCTCTAATTGAAAAAGCCTGTTAGCTCCAGGACGGAATAGCCACTTGTAAACGGAAAGACTTTTGCTTTCTTTGGTTGGTGTTGACTGGCCCCTGCGCAGTGCACGTTTCCCATTAAAAACTGGAATCGTGTGAAGTAATTGCCGAGTGCACGCAATGGATTTCTTGTATACGAGAATGCTTGTTTTAATGGCCTTTATAGTCAATTCTATTAATAACGAATCGGTTAATGAAGTGTACAGTCTGTAGTCAAACCTGTTAATAACGAATCCGTTAATGAAGTGTACAGTCTGTATAGTCAAACCTGTTAATAACCAATCGAGTTTTTCTTCGTTATGTCCAGTTATTTGCGTGAAAGGACTTTTGAAATTCATTTCACTCTTTAAGCACGCAATTTTTCTTCCACAAACTCAACAATCACAAACATATCGCACTCCGGCAATACTTACAAGTAAAAAAAAATCACGAATTTGAGTTAATCCACTGCTAAAAAAAAAAAAAAAAAAAAAACTTTGTCCCTATTTTGTCTGTCATAGTGACCTGTCGATAAATGTAAAACTGACCTGCCTTTAGCGGAAGTAATATTCTCTTAGTACATTGATTTCAACTCGTAAAAGAACTTTATCTTTGCTCTGCTTTTTTTTTTTTTTTTGCCTCATGTCACTGTTTGGGTGCGATATATTTACCATTTATTTGAAGCTTTATTTGTTTTGAAATGAGTCATTTACACAAGTGCACAGACGAACTTCTATTAGTATGGGAGCTGAAACGAAACAATCTAATATATTTTTGTCGAACATTTATTTGTTCGTTATAAAAGTCACCGAGGAAGTTGAATTTCAATTTTACTCTGGCGAGTGTATCGTCTATTTAACATTAGGCTGAATTGTAACGAAACGTGATTGAATGCTTCGTTGAAGAGCGTTGATGCTTGGTAAACTGATAGCTACATATAAAAAAATCTCATGGAAACTGCAAGAACATGAAAATTTCATTTTGTGAAAAAATAAGGTACAAATCAATCTGTGAAATTCTTTATTTTCCTCTCGTTCTGGAAAGGAAAAAAAAAAAAAAACGAAAATAAATTGTATTGTTTGTACGTATAATGTATTACCAAGAAAGTAGAACTGTAATGACAAAAAAGGTGTTTTTGCCATTGGAGAGACAGAAAGAACGGTGCGAAATACCTAAACTGTTAGCTTTATCAGTCATTTTAACCTTCACCTCAACTGCTGCAAATTTTTATTGTTACTCGCTTCGGGAAAACTGTTTCAAAAAAAGTATCACATGCGACACATATTCTTGGAAAACTTCCCTCCTTATCAGCTGTTCCACTCCAGGAAGGTGACATTGCTTCGATTCATCCTCTCTTTCCGGTCCGCGTAAACTTTCTATATCTTCCAGCCATCAAAATAAAATGGTAACTTAAAAAAAAAAAAAGAGAAGAAAGTCATTCATTTAGCCTAAATTTCTTTGGTATATAACCTGTACTCCACATTTGTGCTCCCTGACTCCTTTTTTTTTTCAGTACATAAGAGGGGGGTATAATAGTTGTTTTCCTGCTGTGAAAACCGGAGTCTCTGTGCAAAGGAACAATAGCTCCAGCTGGCGTGCGAGAATGACGTCATAGCAGGAAGTGATGTCACCGTGCATGATATGAAGGGGAGTACATGGGAAAAGACGGGTGCAATGGAAAGCTCAAACAGGGTGTAAGGTGTGCATGAGAGATTGGTATGAAGGGAAATTCAAATTCACATTCACTTGTTCATCAGAGAGAAAGAAAGCTTTGATGGAGCATCCCTCCTCCTCCCTTTCACCGAGTTTCAATCCCTGTAAGGTGAAAAAACGTCCTTTTAAAAACTAATGAAAATTAAATTGCTGTGACTGTAAATATACCAGCAACGGAGCTGTGTTTTCAGACATGTTTTTGGTGTGTATAAGCAGTTTCTTAGTTGTATTAGTCATGTGTTTTTCTTTAGCACAATTTACCGCAAAATATTCCTATCCTTAATCTTACAATATAAAATTAAGGAGTAAAGATTTTGAACTGATTCTATTTTCATTTGTGCAGGCTTGTACATGTATAAGATGCACAAAATATGCAATAAGCAATCACATAAAAGTGCAAGTTCTTCAATATTTAGAGCAAAAAAACAAACAATCTGAAACAATAAAGCTTTTACAGTAGACCTTTGTTAAACAAAATGTAAATGTGGTGCACTATTACCATAGATCTTACAATCTTATTAAGATCCATGACTATTACACAGGCTAAGCACTGTTCCAGGCGGGCTGCTGTAGTGCGGATTCTCTATGCAAGAAACATTGTGTAACTGGTTATTTAATATGTATATATATATAAATATGCATATAGTCGAACTCTGTTATAACAAAGATGAAAATGAAGAGACCGAGACAATTTGCTCCTTAAATTCGTGTACTCGTAAGAAATGGGCGTATAAAAATGAACTTATGAATAACGAGTTTTAAAAAAGACTTTTTTTTTCCCCTTAATTTACTATGCAAAAAAAAAAAAAAAAAAGAACTCTGGTCGGTTTTGCTGTTTTTCGTCAATTATAGCTGTTAAAATTGTAAAAGATGAGCCACAGTTTCTGAAAATTCCAAAAATTTTTTTTGTTGTTGTCCAATTTTCGTTAAATTTAATTTTTTGTCTTCAAAATGCCAATGGAATCTCGCGGAACTAGTTTATGAAGAAATTTTTTTAAAGACTCTCATGAGAAAATACCTGGCTAAACCTGAGTTACTGTTCTAGGGGCTGGGTGTGACTGTAGCAGTTCTTTTAAACAGAAAATTTCATAGAAATTTATTTATTTTATGTTTTTCATTTTTCTAATAGGCGGTATTTGTTGTGTGGATTGAGGGGAACTTAGAATATTGAAATAATTACTTGATTAAATGAGATTCTTTATTATTTCAATAGTGTGTAATTTTCCATCATAACCACACGAGTTTTAACGAATTTTCATTCACAACAGTTTTCAAATTTCCGTGAATACATTCAAAACTTTTGAAGTAAAAATGAGAACTCACTCTTAATTGCAAATTTATATAATCTTTTAAAACTCGAGAAGTTGCACTTCCTAATCATTCAAACGTTTTATCGCGTATTCTGCAAATTGCCGAATTTTCGAAAAATGGATCTTCCACTTTTTGTTTAAGTTTCTGCAATACAATCATGACGTTCGTGAACTGCATACAAATTCATACGCCTTAACGATAATAATTATTAAAAGCGATATTTCGTAATAGTAGAAGTAGTTTTGCGGAAGTAATTCCTGCTGAATTATCTAAACTAATTTAAATGTAGAACGCCCAAAACCAGTTCACTTCTGTTTGTGTTTCACTTTCTTTTTCTTCTTTTTTGGCCAAAAGAAAGAACTGCTCTTCAATTCTTTCTGTCTTGTTGATCCTTAGCTAAAATGATGACCCGTTTAAGCATAATATCTTGAAAGTTTTATGAGAAATAATCTACGAAACTCAGTAGGTCGCGATGCCACATATTGTAATAAACTAATCTTAAAGTAATAAAATAAACCCCAATATGCAAGGTAAATGGGAAGTTAAACAACTTGGCTTAGCTTTAGAGTAGTTTAGACCAGGGTTTCTCAGCGGGGACCATATAGCTCACTTGGGGGCCATTAATGAGCCTTGATGAAGACGAAATTGATATTGCATACAACAAGGTTAAACGAACGTACTATTTTTTTTTTCTTTTCATTTCCTGTTATTCATACTTTCCTATATTTAATAGAATAAAGCTACTTGTCTAGAATCCAGAAGAAAAAAAAAAAGAAAAAAGTGCGCGTATTGAGTTTTAGGGACCTAACCCCCTTTTAGCATTGACTCTGTCTCACATAAAAGGGCTTCTCACCATATGACAATTTCTAGGAACCTTTCTTCCGTGTTAAAGGAGGTATACTTGTATACATTTCGTTCCAAGTAAAAGGCATCCTAACGTTATTATCGGTCAATTATGACCAGCAGGCGTAACCTTGGGTCAAGCCATATTGTTAATCCTAGTATGGTATACATAATGTACATATGCATGTAAGAACATTTAAGAACTTCAGTAGAAAAAATTGAGTAGTTCTTGATAACACAAACACACATATTTATCGTCTTCTCTCTTTTTCCTAGTTCTTCTTTGTTACAAGTTTTACTATGTTTTCCCACCATAGAGCATAAATTATCTACACCATAATAATAACGCTGGTAAAAGGAAGAAATTTGACTTGCAAGTTCACATCCAATTTCCCCCTGCAACAGGAAATGCGTGCGTGCATTAGTTAGTGTGACGTCTTTCTTTTTTTACTCCCTCTGCCCCCTTGTTCTCCACCCCACCTTAGTGTATTGTGACACGGACGTAACGACGCGACGATATAATTTAGATCGTGACTCGGTTGAATAATCGATGCGATTTCGGTATTGCAGTATTCGGAGGGGAGGTTTTATTAAAGGAGATGTATATTTGTGTGTTTGTGGAGGATCGTGATGAGATTACTGTGTAATGTAAAATCTTGAGGCAGGTCAAATGCAGTGCTATTGCAAAAGATGGGACAATTTAAGCTCTTTGGGTTGGGGAAAACTTTCAAACTTGACGGATAAATTCTCCGTTTTTATTATGCTAATACTACAGGCTAATTCTATTCAAAAGTATATAAGACATTTCTTTCAATGAATACCGCAATATTTATTTAAAGAAAATAATTTGAATATTTATTAAAGAAAGATATTTATCAAAAGAAAAGAAGAAGAAAAGGTGATATTCACATACCGACGAGGTACCGTGCAATTTCAGATACCAACAGAAACATGAAATTTCTTTAAGTTTGATAAGAGTCGTTCTTCATACCTGGTTTGTTATACGATAGTTTTAATTTTATGAAGTGTATTTCACACGTTGTGTTTGTCAACATTCTAAGGGGAAATTTTAAAAGGTTTTAGTTATGTTTTAATAAGTCTTTTGCCTACAAGTCTATATATTTGTCGCCAAGCAAAATTTTATGTGTAAGCCATAAACACAAAATCGAAGAAACAAAAATTTAACGGCAATTCCTTGTCGCGAAAGCTTTAATTGGAAATTTAAATTTCTTTTATCGTTCCCCCACTGCGCTTTATGGTTGCCGGAATTAAAGTCCCCCCCCCAGGTGTTTACAATAGTAAATTAATTAGAACCAAGCGTTCTTACTTATTTCATCAAAGTAACGTTTTGTTGATGAACTAAAAAGTTGTTGAACTTGATGTAAGATAGGAATAGGCCACTGTTATGACTTAAAGCGAAGTTATATTACAACAGCCCTTCGCATATCATTACACATAGGAGGCCATAAGCTTTCTCGTTGGTCACTTTTTAAAAAAATATTAATTCTAGGATATATTTTGATGTTTACGAACACGAAACGTAGTTTATTTTAGTTTACATTAGTTGTAATTGTGTGAGTCATAGTCATCTAACTTTTGAATAAATTGTCACTATATTGCTGTTAAATGATTGAATTTTGAATGAAACATGATTATTAATTTTAGTACATCTACATCTACTTAATGTTTGTTGTTTGTTACAAAGTCTTGAAATAAAGTATCTTGGATTGAACTTTTATAGACTCTATTTTATATTCACCAGCGCCATCTACTGGTAGTAAAGCAATATTTTACTGAATTTTAAAACCACGCACTATAAACTGCAATTAAGCTTACGTGATGGATTATGGCAACAGTTTAAGCTTTGATCGAATTGTTTTTAAAATTGTATGTATAAAATTTTATCTCTTTTGCAATTTTTAATTTCCTTTATTTTTACGTTTTGTTTGAGGCACTTTTATGACAGATACAGCTTTTTATTTAAGACATTAAAAACTTAATTATCTCTTTTAAATATTTCTGATAATTAAAATAAACTTCCCGTTACTATATATTTAGTCTTTTTAATGGAAAATGAGAATTGTGATCTGATCGAAAATGATATTAATTGTATTAATCCGCAATCCGATTTTTTTCCGAATGAGTGTGAAAACTGTGATGTTGCTTACTTCAATTTTTTTTCTGGTGAGGAATTATCAGGAAAATGTCAGAATACGACATATAATAGAACATCAAAAAGAGTGGCTCGAAAATATCCTATTAATTTTCTTCACCTGACTCAAAGAACTACTTCTCAGACGAAAGTACCGAAGGTAATTCTTCATAAGCGTTCGGGAGAATGTAATGAAGGTTAGTTGTAATGTGGTTTGTTAAGATTAATGCATGATTTTTATGCATTATTAAATTTATTAATATAATTTCCTAATCTTTCACTCAATTTTTTCTGCAGCACATACTAATGAGTTTGAAACGTTGAAGCTAAGTAATTATTATAAGGATTTTATATACATTTTCGAAAATATAGCTATAAGTTAATAACTATATCTTCTTTTATTTGTTAAAAGATGTGTGTATATCACAGCTATAGGTAGCAATGTAATGAGAGGAGCATTATAACTTTCATAATCGCCTCCCCCCTCAATAAAGTTTGAAAACTATTCATAAACCTTATATTGCGAGGATGAAAGCCCCCCTTTCTTGGAAAATTTCTTGACACACTACTGGTAGATGGTTTTAGTAACATGAATAATGATCAAAATAAGACTTTAATTAAAAAGCTATACATTTATTTGTTTATTTATTTTGAGTTTTCTGATTGGAGGGTTGATATAGAGTAATATTTATCATTATTATTATTAACATATTTAAAGGCACTTCCAAAATGTAAGAGGACAAAGACTGCCATAAACAAATCTGCCATTCCTGTAGAAACTGAATATTGACTCCTCCAGAAATAGTATAGAACTTCTTCACAACTAAATAGGATAGAATTTCTTTACAATTAAGGTTGCTAAGCCATTATACTAACTATGTTATTTTATAGAAAAAATATTCTTAGGAATATAATATTCTTAGAAAAGTTTATTGCACTTCTAAAAAATAATGTGCAAGAGTAAAGAAAACCTTCTGAATTCTTTATACACTACCAATATTTTTAATCGTGAAATCATTATATTTAGATTTTACATTAGAAGATGTTAAAATTGGTGTATATTGATTGAAATTTACTTTTGCAGATAAATGTAAAGATTTTTTTGATGATGCTACCTTAGAATATGTGAGGCATAATTTACTACAATTAAGTTCTATTAACGGAATGTTCCCAGGAGGACCTCCATCAGCCATCACATTCCAGAGTTCGGTGAGTAATTTTCCCTTATTGTATTGCTATACACCTGTTTCTGATCCTTCATGCTTTATTTGTCTTTATTCCCTCATGATTTTAAAATTGGATGCAATCACTCTTACTCTTAATATGGGTGGGTGGATCTCAAACTGTCAGGAAACTCAATTTCAATGCTTAACTTCTATCTTACCCTTTCAGAAGTCTAGCCATACATGTGTAACTTCTTTTATGTTCCTTTGTATGCCAGATCTCTTAAGTTCCAGAAAAGTAAACATTCTTCAGTCTGAATGAATGTATAAAAGCTTAAAACATTGTTTCTTTGAGAAGTGCATTCCTCACCTTCCAAATCTATCTTTTTTCTAAAGAATCTTTCCTGTCTAGCATTCTCATGTTGAATATTAAGAGATTTTTGAGCTCCCTTTATCTCAGAACAAAGTGCTTCCCCTTTCTACTCATTTCAGTCAAGACCAATGATACTCCTTTAACTCACCTCAAGGGCCTACAGGGCTATCAGCCATTGAAGATTTCTATTGATTGAATAGTATGGATTACACAGGAAATGAATGGCAAAAAAAAAAAAGAAGAAGAAGAAGAAATAAATAAGATTAGGCAAAATGGAAAATTTTGAGCTCCTAGCGAGGGATTGGATGTCACTAAAAAGGATCTTTGCTTCAGCTTTGGGCATGTTAGCTGATGGTATGGGATATTTTGTAATTTTGTACAAAAATAGAATTAAAACTGAGAAAAAGTTCCTTTTATTTCAAGTGACATCTCATTACTTAACTTTGACAGTTAAGTAATTAAACTGTCAAAGGGGCCCCTTTACCAGGTAGGGCCTCAGGGATTTTTCCCCTGCTGCCACTCCTCTCTCTGTGCCCTTGTTGGTATTCTATGTAGTTTATTTTGTTGCTTAGTATTGTGTTGAAAGCACCCCTCTTTTCCAGTGTGCACTTTCAACCAGACTTCAATCTTTCATTATTTTTCACATTTTATTTCTTAATTTTCTTTTTTTTTTAAATCTAGCATTTGCAACTCAGCTAGAAAGAAGAATTTCCATATTTGAATTATAAAACTTGGCAATCAGTTTTATTGTTAAAGTTATCATTATAGTATGGTAGAACTTAAAACATTGGATTGGAATAAAAATGGAGTTCAAATAAATGATGAATTTCTCAACTATCTTTGCTTTACTGATTATGTTTGTAGAGAACATAGTGAGTTGCGTGTTATGGTTAAATTACTTATGTCAATGAAATTATGAAGTTTGAAAGAACAGTAATTTATTTTAAAGGCCATCTAATGCTTCAGATATTTCGCACATTTTTGTCAATTCAACTGCATTGCTAATTTTGGAAAGGAAGTGATTCCTGAAATGCTTATTTTATAAGAATAACAAAAGATTATTTTTCAAGAATACATAGAGTACTAATGCTCTTTATAAATCTAGCTTCAATCTTCTCATTAGCTGAACAATTTTTTATTTTAATGTAGTCAATGCTTCTAATCTACGTAAATGATATTTCTGTATTTCGGTGTAAAACGCTATTTTGAAAACTTTGTACACATGATACCTTTGTGCAGTTAGCTATTTAAAATATTGTATAGAAACAATATTTCTGTATGTCAAGTATTGGAATTAAAGAATTAAAGAGGTTTTTTTTTTTTTTTTTTTTTTTTTTTTTTTGCTTTAATCCAATACTCTTCAATTTGGAGCAGCATCATGATTTGGATTAATTTATAAATCTTTCTTACATTTTTATATTGTTTTCTAATAGTTTATCAATCATCTTTACTGAATTAAAGGATTTTATATTGTTATTATAATTAATGCAGAAATCACTTTCCATACAAATTATATTTGTCTATGCTTTTCCTGCATTTCAGGATTAATAGTTTTTCCGTCATTAATAAAATTAATAATAAACAAAAAAGAAAGAAAGCCTATTATTGAGCGCATGTGGAAATTCAGGGCTTTCTAATAAACTGTTTACAGTTTACCGTGCGCTAAGTTCCTTTATTATTTTTTGGCTCTCTAATATGTAAAAGTTTAGGAATTTTGGAAAATTTCTGACTTTCAAGTTAAACCATGTAATGGATAAGAAGAAACAAAAGTCTACTTTTCTGCAGAAAAACCAAAAAACATTAAATATACAAACAGCAATAAAAAGTGCATACGTGTGTTTTGGGGTTCAGTATTTTTCTGAATTTTTTCATCCTATTTCTCAAGTTGTTCATTATACTCAAAAGTTTTATTGTTTCGTTTTTAAAAAAAAAGCATTTTTTTATCATTTTAGTATAAGTATTGATTTAAAAAAATAATTATTTTGAAGAAATATTAGTGCGCAGATGTTAGGTTTCCCTGGAATTTGGAAAATTTTAAAAAGGTAGCGTGAGAGTGAAAAGCTTTGGAAATGATTGCCTATATTTGTCTCATTAATTAGTTATTCATTATCTTGGATTTGTTAATTAAATAAAATATGTATAGCAGACTTCCGAGGTATAGCTACTTGAAGTGTTTTTTTGTATTTAGTTAATGTTATTGAAATTCATAGAAGTTATTGTTCTAGAAATTTTAAATCTTGAAAATTTTAATTTGTTTTCATATATAATACTGGTTTTAAATTATAATTTATTTTTATGTTGATTTTTTGCTTATTATTTCATTTATTTAGGTAATTGCTAAAAGAAGAGATGAAAAGGGTCATGTCAATGTTCTTTTACATTGGAGTCCCGAAGATATGTAAGAAACTTTCATTTGCATTAATTATTATCTATTAATTATGTGATGGCATTAGGGTATTCATGTAATATCACTTCTAAAAATTGCACAAAATTGCCTTCCAATCTTTTATCACACAAATTTATAAGAAAATTCCAGTCGGGCCGTTGCGTGGTTGCGTTTAGTGTCGGTCACCCTGGTAACCAATGCAATGCCGCTTCAATGGCAAGTTCAGTGTCAGCCACCAGTGACTGACGTGGCACTCAACGTGTTACAGAAAAATTCCTTGAGTCTGCTCCCATCCAGTATATAGTTAGAAAACTGAAATTATTCATTTTTCCCCAGGTTTGCTTTAGATAGTACTTTTTTTGGGTACTATAATTTCAATTAATTACAACATTTTTGCAAAATTCTATTTTTTAAGTATTTTGACTTAAAACTACTTCACATAAAACCTTGTTACAATATTTTATTACAAAATTGGTTTTTTAGCATTGCAACCACAACATTTGTTTACTACAAGTAGTAATCAAGTTGTCGTTCTTAATCTCATACTTTTCAGCTTACTTTCCCCGTAAAAGTAAAGAAAAAGCAGAAAAAAAAAATGAATGAAGGCTTAATAAGAAAAGTCAAAAATAAAGTTAAGTAATTGAATAAATATTGGAAAATAAAAAAATTGAGGTGGGGAGGGGGGGATGTGTGTTTGTTGGTCCGTATGTCGGTTGGTTATCGTTTCCTAATAACTTGCTTGTCCAAATCAAAAGATCTTGGTAAGGACATCCCATTTCCATATTTTCCTTTTCGATTGGAATTTTTTTTTTGTTCAATCTAAACATTTCAAAAAATCTTAACACTAGTGCTTATGAGCAAAAATAAAATTCATTATGTAAACTCTGGGCATAACTTCCAAGTTCCTTTGAACAAGCTAATTGGAAGAAGCTTTCAGCAGGAAACATTTTTTGATTTGAACAATTTTGAACAGTTAAAAAAAAGTAACAGTAGTGCCTTCAGTCCCGATTGTTTATGCATTTCGAAATTCAGTTGCACCGGCTTCGGTAAAAGTACCTAGTCCTCATTTACTGTCCGATTCTGCCTCATGGACATCAGTAACTTTGAGCTTACCATTATTTTAATCTTTGTTAAGTTTTAGCTTCTGTAATAAAGAACTTGCACGGACGTAATTTTACCACACCCACTTGAAAATTCGGCCGAAACTATAAGGAATTTTTCCAAAGTTATTTTAAGTTTTAGTGATTATATCAGCTAAATATAATTATTAAATATTAAAGCCTTCTTAATAATCTAGTTTTAAAGTTTTTTTTACCTAAATTCCCCCCCCCCCCCCCCCCCCCGTTGTATGTAATTTAAAATGAGTTTTTAAAATTTTTGGCTGTACCTAACAGAGGTTTTTTCCTTTCAAGTACTCATCATAATATTGTTACAAAATAAAGAATTCTTGCTGTTTTCATTTAATATATAATTAAAAAGCTTGAAAAAATCAGCTATCTTCTGTTGGGTGACTTTTTCAATATTATAAAATAATTGTTAAGTGTGTCAAAAAAAAAAAAAAAGCCGAAGGTTATTGATAGTGCTTTTTTTTTATCTTAAAAGTTCATTAATACAGTTCAATATTATACATATATCTAAATAAAAGTACTGTGTTTAAATTTCAGGTGTTTATATTGTGCGTCAATAATCTTGTTCTCATATAATGCTTTGGTACTTTGCAACCATTTTTTTTCCCTTCACACTGTATTCATAATATTTTTAATATTTGGTAGATATCAAACAGTTACTTCAGTTTAAAATATTAATGTTTGGACACCTGTTTATTTCTTTAAAAAAATGGACTTAGTTTTTATAGATTGCACTGAATTCTCTCTTTATGTATGAATAAAAGTTCCAAAGAATGTAGGATTTTTGCACTTTTTTTGTTGGACATTAAGCTCTAATTACTCCGTTATATTAAAGTTTTGTGATATCTTCAAGGAATCGTTAAAATACCAACAATGACTAAAATAGGACACTGATTTGCTTTTTCGAAGATTATATTTCAAGCCCTATGTACAACTTCTATTTACAAAAATTCATTTTTTAGTCGAATTGGATTTGCAACCCGAATCACTTGGCTAGTTGCTTCCGCCAGAGTTCACCAAGGAACCCGTTACCTCGGCTTCAAATTAACAACTTACTTATTTCAAAGTTCAAGACTTTAAAGTTCATATCCTGGAAAAACAAGATCGGGAGGTGCTGTCAGTTGCACTCGTCGTTGATTCGTAGACCATGACAGGCGTCACAAGTCAATGTCCACTATGAATAGTGCGGAGCTTGGCACCAAGGTATCTATGGCACACCCCCGTTAAGCGTCAGCGCTCAGTGGATGAAATGGACACCTGTATGCCCCTACGGAAATCATAGACGCTCGCAATGAACCTATAATGTCAAAAAGCCAGACGAGCTGGCACATCTGACAATCATTCCACCACGCCCACAAACCGATCAGTTCAGAAAAGAGGGGAAATTATTTCAGGATAGCAAAGTGTAAAGCAGCAATTACCAATCCTTTTTTTTGTATACCACTGTTTTTCTTGCAAACCATTTTACGTATCACTGCTAATATAACTTTATTATATAGAATAGAACACTAATAGATTATAGATAGGTTTTTTTGCGCGCATGCGTACCACTAGTGGTACGCGTACCATAGTTTGGGAACCGCTGGTGTAAAGTAATGACTTAACTTTGCTTTGTATTTGATAATTTTATTTGTATAGTAATTTATGTTTGCAATATACGGTTTTTTATGAAGCTTACAACGTTCTGTCGTGATATTTCAGTATTTTTTTCCTCAGTGAGTCGCATGTCTTGAGTTCCAGACCAGGCTTGTATTTCAATATTTTCCAGGACAGGGCACAGTTCAATAATAAACAATGTATATTTCTTTGAAAAACAACAAAATACATGTACATACGTATTATTATATATTTATATATGTAATATACTATATTTATTATCATTATATTTCCCATGCCCTCAGGGGAGCAATTGACACCTCTTTGACCCTCCTAAATGAGAGGTCTGTTCGAGACAGAACTTCTTGTTATTGCATAAGTTTATGCATTATGCACCCATTTTTATAGAGAAAATATTTGGTACAGAATTGAAATTAGGTATCAGCATTGTCCTGCGTGAAAAGATAGGACTATGCTTCTAGATGCAGACATTTAAGTTATAAAAGTGCAAAATACATTGAAATGAAGAAATGGGGGATCATTTAAGTTAAAATAAAAAAGTGGGACGATGCTGTTTTATCCCCATTAACAACACCCACTAACTACACCGATGTTCCCCATTAACTACACCAACAAGTATCATTTTTTTTCAAAATAATAATAATTATTATTTAAAAAAAAGGTTCAAAATAAAGAAGGAAAGTTAACAAAATGCAAGAATAATTGAACTGATTTTTTCTGTTGGGGTTTATGGGTATGATTGTTCTTTTTAAGATATATGCTGCTTTATTATGCAGTTAATGAAGCAACTTTAACTTGCATGTGTACATACATACGGACATTGTGAAAAAACTCCAAACTGATTAGTTTGCAATTTAAATGCAAATTTATGTGGAAATTTGAGTGGGAAATTTTTTGCGATTGCAATACTTCCTGTACTTTGTACAAGGACGTAAAAATTGGTGTGACAAAGAAATAAATAATAAATAAATAAGTAAAAAGGAAATTTAAGATAGTTATGGTTAACCATAAAAAATAATTAAATTAATCCTAGATTTTGTGATTTCTAAAAACACATGTCTGTTAAGTTTCTATTTCTCCAAAGGTGTTGAAAAATATTTTTTTCTTTTTTTGATTGATTGAATTTTACACACATCTTCTATGTACACAAAAAAACTCGTTTGTATGTGTGTTTGTTTGTTTGCTATACGAAACCACACCAATTGATTGAGTGGAATGAAAATTGGCACAATATTCAGTGCTCCTCTGAGAAAGGCAACGCACAACGTCCCATTAAAAAATTTGATTTAGTTTTTTTTTAATACAAATTTTAAATTTGTTTTAGACAGTAATTGTTTTAGACAGTAAATAATTGAATATTCAGTACATGGTGAAAACTACATCAGATAGATTTTTTTCAAACACTCTAGATTAAATAAAATGGGAGTTATTTGCCAGAACCTTATTTCTTTTAATGAGGATTCAAATAAGCCTTTTTGTCTAATGGAGGTTTTGAAGAAATTAAGTGCCATTGTTGTAAAAATAAGTCATAAGTTTTGGAGTACTAAGCAACGTAACGCAAAAAAGCAACAAATTTAAGCACAAAATGAAAATACAAAGAGCAGATGCGTTTCAGAATAACATGGAATTCTTATTTCAATGCAAACAAGAAGGGAGCAAGGAAAGCAAAGACCCAGTAAAAGTCCTGCCAAAAGAGGAGAAACTTGCTGAAGGCAGAAAGGCAAACATGTTGCACTATCTACCAATGCACGTAAGCAAACACAAAAAAAGAAACATAAGAAATGAAAGAAAACCAAGCCTGAGAAACGAAAGGAATTGCCAAGCTATCCTTAACTAAATTGGAGCTATTGCTTACAATATAAAAAGCCACAAAAAATAGAGATCAGATGGAGATGACACTTTTTTATTCATGTTACTGGAAGAAAAATAAAAATTGTGGATGGAATTCCAACAATGTTGTGCAATGCTTGATTTTTCCAACTGTTGCTTCTACATGTAACTTTTGTGCTCTTTCAAGCAAAATTTTCTGAGTCTGTTTTATAAGGTAAATTACTGCACATGTGTGCATTCATTTTCATGTAGTACTTTTCCCTTTGCTAAGCTTATTTGGGCAGTTTATTTGCTGTTGCATTTTCAAGCAAATAATACACATAAGTGCAGTTCTGAATTTACTGAGTAAACACTTGTACTTATTTTTTTTAACCCCGCTTCCGATAACCTGACATTTTCACACCACCTTACGGTACAGTAAGTTTTCAGGACTCTACTGTACCACATGAAGTAGCAGAAGCATAACAAAATTGTAATCAAATTGCTACTGAAATCATAGTTTTCTTTGCATATAATTCTTCTGAATATTCAGTATTTGTTCAATATTGAACAAATCTAAACCTATAAATATATCAACTTAACAGAAACTTAATATTACTCATTAATGTGTAACTTTTTTTTCAGGGTTCCTGACACATGGGTTGCAGAAAGTGATATGTGTTCCAACTTTGAAAAAACCATTCCAGTTTCTAAATTACCTCCAGAAGCTCTGCAACTTCCTTCATTAGAAGCCCTCACGACCTCAGGTATCCTACCTCGACCTGGGAAACGCAAAAGAAAATGATAATTTATTTTCACATACTAGTTTTCAGTCCTTTTAAACTCAAACTCAGAAAGAAAAGAGGAAAAAAAAAAGAAAAAACAATCCACCGCTCAAGTGCCACTTCAACATCTGTGTGGAAGGACTTCATTGAAAACTTCTCATTTTTTATGTCTTCTTCTTTCTGCATAGTAATTTAAGTCAGTCATATGTTTGTGACAGTAATTTACTTGTAATTTATTTTCTTAGCCTCAGTGTCTTACTTTCATCTTTGGTTTTGTTAGAAATCAGAAGTGTTTTCTTGCAAATTGTGAGTTTTGTGTCGTGGCATGTGAATATGATTAGATGCAAATGCATATGAGAGAATACTGAAGACGGAGATTTTTATCTAGACTCAGTTGGGCATTGTAATGTGGATGAAAGGTGACTCACAGAAGTGACAAGGTCTGATGAGTGCCTTCTTTGAAATTTTATGTTCCATCTGATCATTTTCTTACTGGTCTGACTTGCTAAATGCAATGTGAATATAAAAAATATACTGAAGTCATGTAAGTAATAAAGACTGAATTCTAAAAATTTTTGAGATCAAAATTGTTTAAAGTGTATTGGTAAAATTGTGAAGGGTTATTGATTTTGTCCAATCTTGTATGGACATCTTTTGCAAATGTGTGAATTTATTTTTTATTCATTGTTAATACTTATTCTTCTGATTCTGGGAGAAATGTATAAAATTGTAGTTGTATATATTGATGGTACTATGCTTGTTAGAAAAGGTTGTTATTGCAAAAATACTGTAAAAGTTTTTAAAAATTAGAAATTTTAAAGTTATAGTCTATATTATTTTTCAACTCTAGCTCTGATCGAAAGTAAAAATTTAAATATTTTGATTCTGTGTATTATTTAGAAAGTTGTGCACATCGGAGCTAAGTTTTGCTTAACCCAAAATATTTTAACCAAAAAAGAAAAGGAAAAAAAATTCTGATACTTCAAAATCAAATGTTATTTCTGGAAATTTTAACATGAATTGAAATTCTGGTGAGTCAGACCGAATGCAAACTAAGAATCAAGAGTCAGATGGTTTCAACTTCACTGCCTATTGTCAAGTATATAAGGTAGATTGTTGCAACTTGACTGTAATTCTAAAATATATCAACTATTTTTATATATTGGCCTTGTAGCAATGTTGTCGAAAGATATAGCATTCAGGATGAGTCATACAGGAACTACCTTACAACAACTGATGTCTTAAGGATATTCGTAGATATCCATTTATCAAAAATATGGGCAATTGCATGGTATGTGTCATTGCAAATGTAGATACATTGAATTCGATTAGTGTGAATAGTGTTTGGCATTCAGTTCTTGGCAAGTTTGTATGCATCAGTGTTTTTAGATAACTGTACGCTATGTATGTATTGTGTTTCAATCTAAGCCAATGTTTGTACCTCATGAGTTAATATTTGACATTCTGTACCTAAAATGCAATGGGTTAACTAAAACTCTTTAGAGTACATATTGTAGATAGTCTTTTGTTCAATGTCAATTAGAATATATATTTTTTTTAGTTTTCAAAACAGTTGCGTTATGTATCTTTAATTAGCCAAGGTTTTACTAATTTTATTCAAATTTCAGTAAGAAACTTAGTTTACGATTATTTGTAGCTTTTGCCCTTGCCACCATTTCCTTTCTTTGATCATGCATTAGAAATACATTTAGATAATTTAAATAGCAGAGGTCATTGGAGTTTCAAAATTACTTTCCTCAGGGGACCAAGTAGGTAGATTTACAAAATATTACTCCTTAGTTTGAGAATTATGCTGATTTTGAAAATTTTCTTGGATTTCTTATCCATCTGTATAATATTGTATGATTTTAGAATTTTTACTTAATTTTATTTTTGACATAAAATAATAAAATACTCTGTACAATGCCTGGTTTTTAAATTGTTTTTTAGCAGTAGTCAAACACAATGTGATTTTTATATAATGTAGTTATATTAAATAAGTGAAGTAGTTTCTAATACAAAAATTTAACATTACCTGTAAACGAATGCACCGAGCTCATGAAGCCTTTTATACTTTTTTGACTTGAATAGAAAATATTTTCATGATAGACTAGTACCTTTAAATACTTGTTAATTTGTAAGACTAAAATGAAACTTTTAAAAGATTTAAATATTTTAACTACGACGCATCTTGTCGTTACACATTATGCATATGTGAGTAAAAAACAAGAATTGATAACATGCAGGGTTGCAACCGAGTGTAAATCATCCTGGGTTGGAAGGGCACAGACATTAAGACATCCTTGTAAACTTGGGTCCTTTCAGAAAAAAAGGGAGTCTGCAAAGTTAAAAACGCGAAAAGATTCCTATATAACAGAGTTGAATTTTACATTATTTGTTTAAATTCGAAATTTATATTATTTAGTTGAAATGCTATTATTTCAGGAGGTTAGATTTGCAGGGGTGCACTTTGACTTTTTGCCTTACTCTTCAATTTTGATGTATCCGACAAGTGATAATATGTCTGGGGCAACCCTGCATATGCTTTTTCTTTATTATAATCCTAGCTTTTCTAGATAATTATCCTAAAATGAATACATTAATATATTTTTTAGTTGCATAGTGAATAATTAATTAAGCACAATTAATGATATTTTATATCATTAGCATTAAAAGAAACCCCACTTCGACATTTTATAACCAACTTTAAATATTGTAAAAATTATTTTTGTTGAACTATTTGTCATACACATAGTCTTTTAAAATAATATCCCCCCCATCAATTTATGACTCAATTTTTATGCATACAGAATTGTCATAAAGATCTTTTACTGATTGCAATAATTGATTGCACGAAACTTAATAGGATAAAGGATATGCTTGGTATTATATATTGTAAAGCCATTAATGCTATTTTTAATAAAAACTCTTACCTCAGTAAATTTTTGTGTGAGCACCCTTAGTGTTTGGAAGTATGTCAAAATGGTATTTCAATTCTCATTAATCAACATTAGTGTCACACATGACGCATCTGACTGACCCTGACTTCCAGTGTTCTTTTATACATTCAACAGATTGGTCACAAACGCTTTGTCCTTACACAAAACATAAATAAATAAATAAATAAATCTCGAGGAATAATATTGGTGAGTCTTTGCTGACAACCCAAATGTTGAACATTATATCGTGAGAATTGGAATATTGTTTTGACATTCTTCACGATACCAATGGGGTTTACTTTGAAATTTACTGATCTAAATACTTGTAAATTCGTTAAAAACTTCATTAAGCCAATGCATCGATACAAGCATATGCCTACTTATCTTAGGTTTTCTACTATACATTCTTGTAAGTTAGGAAAAATTTTATGAGCACTCTGTATTTCTAAAAATGAGGAACTTTTAATGTGTTATTAATTGCCTATTACGAAATTCCTAAAAGAATTTTGCTCAGTTCATAATAGTGTCATCTTTTGTTCTGTTTTGCATGGTACAATTGGTATTTTGATTATAAGAAAAAACTTTTGTTATTTAAAGATCAAGATTTAATACTCATTTGTTTACCGACTGTTTGTGATTTTTTCAAATATAAGGTTTATCTTGTAAACATATCAGTTGCATGTTAAAATTTAATAATGCTTGATTAGTACTTAACTCTAAAAAATGTACCATTTGATAATTTTATTCTATTTCTACAATTTTATGATACTCATGAATTTTATGCTTTATTTTCGTACAAGTACAAGATTGAAACTATTATAAATGAACAAATGCTGTAGATAAGTCATATTAATATTAAGATGATTTTTTTTTTGCAAAGATTGGAGGAGATAAAAATGTAGAAACCTTTTATTTAGTGTAGATATACAACTAAATGCATTTTAATATTCTGAAACGCATGTACTGTTTTAGCGCACATGCATAAAATGTGCGCTTTATCCATTACTTTTTAAATTTATAAAAGCAGCCAAAATCAAAATTACTCTGAAATTGTGGATATTGTTTACTTGGTATGTTTTGTTTCCTTATTTAATGTCTGATGTTTTTAAGAAAATGTCTGTGTGTTGATGTTTTTTCATGTAATGGTTAAAAATGGTCAAAAATCAGCTACATCACTGCCATATATACATGTTTATACATACTGTTTTGTATTTATAAAGTAGTCTCTTGCAAAAGTTTTTAAACTGAGAAATTTAATTCTCGTCATACTTTTTATAACATAACTCCATTTTCAAGTCTGAATTATGATGTTCTAAAATCTTTTTACCTCTGATTTATTTGTAAATGCATAGACATATAATTGATTTCAGTCTTGTTGATAGTAGATACTTATGGTGTGTAATTAGTTTTGTTTTGTGGTTTGTGTACATTATTTATTCAATTGAATAAATCTGTATTACATGACTTGTCAGAAATACCTTCTTTTTTCAAAGTCCTGTATACTGTAGTGTTCTTCCTTTTTTCATTTATGATTGTGTAACGAAAGCACATTGCTACATGTTTTATAAGATACCTTAAGCTTAGCTAAACTTATATAAATCCTTTTTATAAATAATTTCATTTTTATTATCCAAGGTATATTATTTTACTCTTTATTTATTAACAAAGTAGATGTATGTACATATTTATGTATTAATTTAAATTAATATGTATATTATTTCACTGAAAGAAATGTCACTCAGGTACTTTGGTTTGTCACATGGTGATAAAAAGTTTTCTTTATTTATTTCTAGTAAAGTTCTGATATTTGATTAACAAAATTCTAGAAGAAAATAGTTTTGTTTCTGGAATTTGTGTAGGGAATGCATTACAGCTATACAGTTAAACTTCACAATAAAAATACAACTGCTCAGTTTCTATTTTAATGTACTGAGCCTTCGTTTTAGGCAGTTCTCACCTTTTACATGTTAAATAAAAATAATTTAATTATTATACAAATGAAGAATACTACTAATACTACCGTTTGTGGAAATAATACAAAAATTCATTTTGTGGATTTTTTTTAATTAACAAATTTTAATATTCTACTGGAAATTCAGATAACTATATAAAAAAACATTTTTTTCCCTGATGCAAAATGTTAGATTTTAGCGTTTCTAATTGATTGTTACAATTTATTTATGCTATGATTGAAGGGTAATTTATAATGAAAGATTCTCTTTTCCAAGATATTGAAGAACTCTTTCATGCCATTTAAGCTTTTCCTTTTTGAGCACTGAAGGTAATAAATATTTGTTTAAATTTTTAGCAATGAAAATGCTATGATTAAATGTATTAATGATGTCTATTTTATATATCGTGTAAAATAATACCTGATTTAATATTTTATTTTAGAACTCGCCCCCCCCCCCCCCTCTTTTTTAATTTCTTCTCTCTCTTCTCCCTAAATGTTAGTACTTCTATGATAATAAAGACCCAACTATGCTTGAAATCAGTATAAAAAAATATTGGTAAGATTGTAGTATTGACATTAAAAATTTCTTTGAAAAATTTCTGGAACATGCTTGCAAAAATGATTGTGTATTATATTTTTCACCTTTTTGCTGCAGTTCTTCAAATATTACTGCTAAATAGCTGGACTTACTCATTTATGAAGTGGTTGCAAATTTTAAAAAAATATTTTGCAAGCTGAATATTTTAAATTATTCTAATAATTGAGTTGTTTCCAAATAGTGTCAAATATATTTTAGCATCCCATTTCCATTTAGTCCAAAATTTTTAGGTTTATTTCTCTATATTACTTAAAATTTCCAAAAACTTAATTTCCTTCAATAACTTAACAACTTCTTGCCATAGTTACCGAAATGAGCCAATACTGTTAGTAAAAGGAAATTTGATTTCATGTAAAAAAAAAAAAACTTCCTATTGAATGGGTAGAAATTTCAATCTTTCAAAAAGTGTACATTTAGGTCTGGTAAAATTTATTAAAGCATGAAAAATGACTTGAAAAGTTGTTTAAAACAAAATATTTTTAATCTTTCGTATGGCTTCACTTGTATTTGTATTCAAAATTGACTTTTTCAAATTTTATTGCGTGTATTAAAAAAAAAAAAAAAAAAGATACCACCATCAGCAAAATTTTGTTTATATTACTTTCACGCCACCTTTCTCAGGGTGTCACTTCAACCGAAACAGTTTCTCAAACTGAGTAGTAAAATTCAGTAATTGGTAAACTTCCCCTTTTTTTCACTTGCTGCCTACAACATGAAAAATATGAATTATAATCGTTAAAAATACTTCTATGAGGCAACTTCTGGTGAGGCAAAATTAAACTCAAAATATGCTATAAAAATACGGCGGTGGAGTAGGGCTAATCCGACAAAATTGTTTGAGTTACAAGTTTTTTTTTTATATCATTCTACTTTAAAAGGTTATGTAAAAGGTCCAATAGGTTCTACTAAATGTCCTGCAAGAAAATTTTTCGAATTAAATTGCCACTTTATTGGCAGAAAACTTTTGATTGCAAACTAATTTCAAGATAAATAAATAACTAAACATTATTTTCTCTTCATATGACTATTTTACAAAAAAAAAAAAAAAAATTGCTCTTAAATAATGCTAATGTTGTAATTTATAAGAGAAAATGTTAATTTTATTTTTAGAAATATTATATTTAGCCCTCTGATGAACATAGTTGACAGTATAGATTGTTTTTGTTGTCATTTTATTATTTCTGTACTTAAGTGTGACATGAATCCTTTCATGTCACACATCAAGTAGTATTAAGCAAGGGCTTAAATTTACAGCGGATTGGCAGGATTCCCGCCCAAATTTCTCCGACCCTGGGCAGAACACTCCCGCCCACGGAATTGCGGAACATTTCGGTAAAATCGCGATAATCGGTATTTTTTACCTGTACGTAAATTCACCTATATTATTATTATTATTTTTAAATGTGAGCTGTACTTCAATATTATTTACAAACATTAATTATACTTTATATTTAAAATGAAAAGAAGCAATTTTTGTAAAAGCAGAAGTAGGCGCAACTACCGTACCCCTCCCGGCCGTTGATGGATTATCTCTAGGTGGGTTACAAGATCTTGGGGTTAACCCCTAAGATCCTGCAACCCACTCACCTTTTTTGTTTCTTTTACAGCACTTACGAAGTGAAATGTGCAATCTTTTTGAATCCTCATTAGAAAACAAAATATTTCACATTAGTTTCTAAAAAGTGTACGAATATTTCTGGGTATTATTTTAACTAAATTTTTTCACCATTTTATTATGCTAGCCGAAACAAACCGTCAAAAGTATTACATAGTACTAATTTCTACTAAAATATTTGTGCTTGACTGCGATTAAAAGACTTTTTACAATGTGGGAGTACACAAAAGGCTGAAACAGTCAAATAATATTGCTATTTTCTCCCTTCCAAAGACATTGCAATCCCCTTTATATAAAGCTTGGACGGGAGTCTCTCTTTATTCAAAAATTTGAATTTTAGCCACTGTGAATACAATTAATGCCACAGTTTCTTCGCTCTGACACCTTATAGCGTTTCTGAAACATTTTTTTCCATAATAATGATTTTATGATGATTTTCTATTAATTTCTTTGCAAAAAATAACTAAAACAAGAACTTGGTCAATTTAACAAAATTACTCATTTTTTGAGTATAATTAATAACACAAAAAGTCTTGGGAAAAAATGCAACTCAATTATTTCTCCTGTTACTAATAGTCCAAAAATTCTAACTCGTGTATTGAACAACTGCACCTTGTTTAGAACATCATAAAGCAATAAGAAATCAACGCTAGTGCTTTAGTACTTTTGCAAGAGATAAACATTTGATTTGTGTATGTAACTGTAGTGTGTAATTTTAACATTAGAAGCTCAAAATAAGGTTAGCCATCGATAACTTTGGAACATTGTACACTCCAAAAACAACACTGCCATTACGGTATCTACTCACGAAGAAGCTGTAGGTACTAGAAATAGCCTATGATGACCCATTGTGTGGGTCTGCAACAGTCAAGTATTTTAAGTCACACCATTTGTTTTTTTGTATCCAATCATTGTCATAATTATATATTGTAATAGTGTATTGTATACTACTGTTTTTCACTTGTGCTACAGCACTGTATGTTATTTTCATAAGTTTTTGTACACATTTGCTAAAGCATAAATGAGATGGGTTGTGTAAAAAAAATTTAAACTTTACATTTATTATACAGAATACAAAATGTATTTGACTGTCTGAAGGTTGTTTTTCTTTCCTTGATGTTTCACAAAATATTGCATTTTACCAGTAGCGGATTTTTTTATTTATTTATTCTTTTTTTTTTCGGGGGGGGGGGGGGGATTTAAGGGGACACGTGACCTTCTCAAAAGAATGAAAGAAAGTAATTGTTCCTCTCAATAATTTCTACTCTTTATCTGTACTTTAATATACAAATAAATTGGTTTTTAAGGGATAATAAATAAAACTAGTCTGATGTGACCATCACGAAACTTTCTTCTATATCTAACCTTTGATTATTTCTATAATACTCTTCTTGAAATAATCAAAGGTCCTGCTTCCTTGGCTGGTTAGAGCTAAAATATGGTCAACACCTCTTCCCATTGAGATACCCATGCCATTTTGTTTAGGTTATTGAGATATTTGCTTAGTAAGAAAAGGATTCTATTGCGTAATTTTCACCCGCCTCTCTCCCCTCTAGAGTGTTGGTGCTAAATACGAATCAGAATCCGTTCTGATTAAGATATACCTGCATACCAATTTTTGCTTTAATCCTTGAATTATTTTTTTAAATATACGCATGGCGATACGCAACGTTCGATTGCATAATTTCTGTATCCCTCTTAAGGCGAATGGCGCCAAAATTTAATCAGCATTTGTTTCTATTCAGGTCCACATGTATGCCAATTTTGCATCAAAATTGTGTGTCAACATCATTGCATCAAAATTATTCAATTTATCTTGATATTAACTACAAGAATAGTAAATTGTAATTATTCTTCGAGTATATTATTCTGTAATTATGCAATCGAGAAAATGTTTCATGATAAGTCAGAAATTTTGTTCGTCTTAATCGAAATTTGTATTTTAGCCTCCATAATATGCGTGAGACATTTAGTGTAAATAAATAGTAAACCAAACTTAATGGACAAAATGTTCGCTTTAGCCATGATTTCTTATTAAGGAAGTTCAACTGTAATTTTTACTGATTTATTTCTACCAACTTCTATGCATTTCAACAGATTTTTAAGCACTTTCCTAAATTAATTCAGGTCACAGTTCTGATTTAAATAAACTATAAAACCGAAAATAAACCAGTATGATACAAACTAAGGCCGTGGTAGCCTAGTGGTTAGAGCGTTGGACTTCCACCTGGAAGGTCGCGCGTTCGATACCCGCTGAAGACCCACCATGTACACTTTTCTACTTCCCCCCCCCCTACACCGTTAGCACGTGGCCTTAGGGCTGCCCTCCCCAGGGCACGGGTAAGTGAAGCTCGACGACAGCTCGTGGCCGACCAGAGATAGATTAGCTGGGCGTCAGCCCAGCCTTACTACATTGCTTTGTGGACCTGGCCCACCTTGACAACCCTATGCTTGAAAAGTAGTTAACATTAAACGGAAACAGCTAAACTTTCAAATTGTTGGAATAAGATTCCTCATCAAAAACAGCATATAAATTGAAGGCGCACGTCATTTTTTAAAGCTTACTGTACAAGTAAGTTTTCTAAATTACACGAACAAGTTTGAAAAACGCATTTACATTACGTTAAAAAGACATTGTAGTGCCCTATTCAAAGCACTGAAGTAAATCTGAAAGCCACGTAAAGGTGCTTAAGGCCACAAAAATTGAAACATTGCTTTTTTCAACGCACAGTTACTACGAAATTCCAAATTATACCTGGAGTTTTCAGCGTTCGGTGGGATACTGAAATTCTATCTCAATTCTTCTAATAAGTTATACTGGAATATGTGAAAACAGCTCATTTCCTCTTAGAAAATAAACGAAAATTAGGGGTAGCTTTAAAAAAATGCGCTAAATGTTAATGCAACTTCAAAACAGCTTTTTAGGTGTGCCATAGATAGATGTCTTTTAAGCTATTCGAGATGACTGGTTGTTAGCGTGCCTTTAGTAATAAGAGTGACGACAACGGATTTTACCAGCTGTAACTTTTTACCAACGCGCCTGCGCATCGCCGCTTTTACAGCGCCTCTTGGCGATGCGGTAAAAATATGGCGGCGGGGAGCATGTGCAGTAGCCGTTGTCATCACTCTTACTACTTGAGGCACGCTGGCTGTTGTGAAATGAGAGAATGATAGGAAAGTAAAACTAAAAACAACTGGTTAGCAAAACAAAAGTAAAACCCAACTTAACAATCACTCGAATGGCCGAAAGTTTCATCATGGGGTCACATAGATTAAGAAGTATTCTCTGAAACAGCTAAGATATATTGATATTAATATTTCAAGTTGACTTAATTGGACACAAATGTTAATCCAATTCCAATAACAATTTATCAGAAGTTATTGATATTTACTGTGTTTTTTAGTAGTTTAAAAATCTTTAATATCTATTTAAATATTACTGGTTATACTTTACTGATGTGAGCAAACAGTTCAAAGCAATGTTTCAATTTTAAAAAGCCATTAGTTTAATAGTAATAGATTTTGTTTTTCCAAAAATAGGTTTATGAACTGTACATGTTATAGGAAATTGCTTACTATCATGCAACTTTAATTAAATTTCTTTAAAAATTCCGCGCAATATTAATTTACATTACGACTTTCAATTTGAAAAACGTCTGGACTTGGTTTGCGGCAGTAAAATTTAGTTTATTTCTGATTCATTCCCTGTAGTGGTTTTATACAGATTTCATCAAATAATTGAATTTTACAAGTACCAATTATCCTATAACGC
Organism: Octonoba sinensis; assembly: GCA_038502835.1. Classification (NCBI taxonomy): domain Eukaryota; kingdom Metazoa; phylum Arthropoda; class Arachnida; order Araneae; family Uloboridae; genus Octonoba; species Octonoba sinensis. The sequence goes on from CM076604.1 coordinate 74,404,224, forward strand.
TGTAACAACATCTTTTATAACCCTGTTTTTCACACTTGGAATGAACTTCAATAGCTGTGAAACTTTTCATTGTTCTGTGAAAAACTACCCAAAGGTTTGAATGCAGCATCTATCAAAACCTCTAGCCGGGCAGAGGAAAATTCTGAAGTTACCGACGACTTTCACGAACTAAACCTGTAATTTTTCCTTCACAGGCTGGAATACATGAAACAACCATACAGATTAAAAATGTTTTTAACTGTTGAAAATAGTTAGAATTTGACGTAGTTTTAAATACAACTATGTATTCATTAGTATCAATAACTCAATTGTGGTAGGGTAGGGGAGATTGAAAGTAGTACATTAAGCTGATACGTTCGAACTCTGGTTATCACTGAAGCTTTTAAATTAATATGATTACTTTTTTTCAAAACCAAATAAACGACGACAATTAGTTTTATTTTAGAAATCTGCTTTGCTTTTACGAAATTGCTTGACCGAATGTGATTAATACAAATATGCTTTCATATATATTTTTTAAAAACTTTGTTCAATGAAATATCCATTGAATATACATGACAATATTCTGTTCCTTAATATTCGACTGAAATTTTGTATTATGTAGGATCCAAGCTTTTAAATTGGACAAATCCCTCCCCTCCCTTTCATATTGATAGAAGAACAAAGAATGACGGCAACGACGATTTGATGAATCCTATTTTTTGCGCTTCGGCAAGAAAAAATTTGCACTACAACACTGACCTTAGCATAGATGAAACTGAGTTATTTAATTATAAATAATAACTAAAAGCACATATTAATTTACATTTACATTTTTTATGTATTTTCCAACTTTTCCTAATATTGCTACTAAAGTTCTCCCCTCCACGCTCTTTTCTTTACAGATTTAAATAAATTATTTTATCAGTATTATTTTAATAATATTTATATTTATGTTATTCTTATTAAACATATGAGTGAAACTTTTAGAAGCAGTTATTAAACACTTATATGGTTGAATTCGTTTTCAATAGAGGGCAGCACTATACTCTTTTTGCTCACATGCATACGGATTTTCTTCAGTAAAGGGAGTTTAGTTTAATTACTGAGGATTTTTATTTTTTCTTCCTACATAAGTAAATGTTTACTCCCTACATAAATAATAAAGAATTATTTAAAAATTCTAGAAATGCACATAATCAAAGGGAATTTGTCCATAATTTTTTTAAGCAAGATGAGCATTAGTTTATTTAAATTTGAAAGCCCCATTTTCGCATATCCTAAGAAGCTATAAGGTCATGTCAAAATATTTACTAATTTGTTGCATTTCTATAAGGTTACCATGGCATTAGATAATAAAAAGTGCATAGATGTTGTTTACATTGACTTACAGAAAGCGTTCGATAAAGTACCGCATGAAGCTCTTCTTAGCAAACTTGCTTATATTGGTATTGGTGGAAAAACTTTAATTCGGATTAAAAATTGGCTGACTGGGAGGAAATAGAGTAGTAGTTAAGGGCAATTATTCTCAGTGGATTGATGTTTTGAGTGGTGTTCCACAAGGTTCAGTTTTAGGTTTTTCAGTCCCCCTCCCCTCCCTCAAATTGAAATGTTTAGGTACTAAATGACAGCAACCCCTAAGCAGGGGTAGGGGTAGGGGAGGGATGAAAGGTAGTCATTGGGGGGCAGAAAGAAACTGCATCTGTGAAGTGTTTCTGCTTTTTTCCTTCAGTACTGACTAGTACTTTTTATTCTCTACCAAAGTACTTTAGCATGTCAAAGCGAATGGAGCTCTCATCACTTTCATTGACACATTTTTAAGTACTTTTCATGGTAAATGATTGTAACTTCATTATTTCTTACCTTGTAAGGTTACAAGTAAGCCATTACTGCATTATTAGTCTCCTAACTATTTACAACTGTTCTAAATAATATTGTTTCTTTATAAACATATCGGGAATGACTGTCTGAACTGTGCGTAGATACAGGATTTACTCAGGAATGGGCAATTTCTTTGCAATTTTACCATTTCTTTGAAAATTTGACCCAAAGTAGGAAAATTTTAGTTGTAGTTCGTTACTCATGTAATCTTCAGCAATACTTGCCTTCCGGGAGGGGGGGGGGGGGATGGCATTGCGAATCATCACCGACCAACCTGTTATCATGGGAGATATAATAATAGCAGGTTGGTGTTTAATATTTTACGCAAATATTTCTCCAATGTCTCAGGTCCGTGTGCGCAGAATGCAGAATAATTTGCCGAAAAAATTTCAGTGAGACTGGATCTAACATAATCAAGGTCATGGTTCTTATTGTAATTATTTCCTCAGTAATTTCCTTTTTTTTCCTCGAAAAATGCGGAAAAAGGAGGGGGTGAAGCTGTTAAAAACAATTTTGAAATCAATTTACTTACAGCGTTAACTTAATTTTTGTAAATAATATGGCAGAATTGAGCTTCATCTTACCAACAAGAATAGAAGCCTGAATATGACTGGGCTTAGTCCAGATCGCAGCAGTCAGCTCTTTTCGGGCGGAGCCAAACCTATAAAGCAACATCTATCTTTCAAGTTCAACCAGGTCGCCTTCAATTGGCAGAATTATATCGTTCGAGAAGTCCTATTTAATTTCCTTTTCTAAAACAAGTTATATTATTTATTCTATTTATCATTGCAGATTGTAATCTGTTTATTTGTAAGTAAAAAAATGGTGCAGATGCAAATGTATACGTATGTAATATTTTTTCCGCTTGAGGGGGGGGGGGACGCAGACTTATGCATCTTTACTATCCTTCTCCGAAACACTGCGAGAAAATTTTTTTCCTTAAAAGTGCAGAGGAGCAGACATTTATCATGCGAACGCTGGAACCTGATTTCGTCATGAAAAGTCATGAAGAAAACTAACGAAAACACATCATGTTTATCACGTTTCAAGTAAAATAATGAAAAAAAAAGCATGATTTATTCATTAAAATTATGCGCAAAATTTGCAGACAGTTTATAAAATTCTAGAAGCTTGTGGCAGACTGCTACAAAACTTTCTGCCACTGGGTACATCACTGGTTGTATCACGAGGAACGAATGCTGTAATGCTGTTGTGTTACGATAATTATACTTGCTAATCAATTAATTTCACACTAATCAAAATATGAATTCCAGAAAATTAAAATTGCGAAATAATATCCAACAGATGAAAAAATCTTTGATTATGTTATCGAACTTCTTTCATTCTTGAAAAAAATAATTTTACCCAATTAAACTGATGGCCTTCAGTTCTTCGGTATGTTTCTCTCCAAAGAAGAAATGACGTGCAAAATGTGTGAAAGAGTCGTTTTTTCTTTGAGCTGCACTCTGCAAGTTTATTGCTTTCGCCTGGTGACCATGTCGTCAACATTTTATCAGAAGCGCAACATTTGATGCAAGTAACAAACAAATTTATGGAAACGGTCAAATTTATGTTTGACCTAATTTTTCTCGCTTCGTAACAGCCCCAATCTTTAATTTCATTTGGAACGTGTTCCCAAAAAGAAATGTCTGCCGCGGGTGGTGATGAGAACAGAAGGTCAAGTGCAATAATTGCTCCAAGAGTTGTGCCGAAATGCCCTCACGTGAGATACGTAATGGAGATCGTGAGTGAACAATAACGGTTCTGTACTAGTATCTGCTTTTTGATCTAGGGGATGTAACGTTATGTTTCCGATTCCAGTAAGACACGGTGGAAAAGCAGAGCTAAAAATATCGCATCTTCTTGTGAATCATTCCTGCTGGAGAACCAATTTCATGATGTGCGGGAGTGATTGCTGCGGAAAAGATCTTGCTGTTTTAAAAACAAACAGCTGACTTACTGAATTCGCTAAGGAATGAATTTGCATGTGAGAATGCTTGTGAAAGTAAATTTCGTTTTTTTTTCTTTTTATGGAACTACGAAGTAAGAGGAATTTTTGTAGTTTAAATGATTGATTCAAGAAGGGCAAGTGCTCCACATGTAGCACAACTATCTATACTTAATAATTTATTTAGAAAAGTTGAACATGGAAGTTCAAAATAACGACAAATCTTAAAAAATAGAAAAACAAGCATACAATCAACAGCTGCCATCTTTTTCTTTGTCAAAACAGGTTCAGCAATGCAATAGTAATGATACAATTTTCAAATAGAATAACATCTTGTACAAAGCACGATTTATCAGCAAAAGCTGAAAACATTTTTCAAATGTTTTTAAAATTGCTGTCAATGCAAATCTTATGCGTCATACTTGTCAGTTGCGGGAAAAAAAGACAACATCGAAGTAATAATTTTTTTGAAGTTAATAAAATAATCATAAAATATGTACAAGTGATATTTTTACTAATACATATTTTATAATTATTTTAAGTGTTACTGTAATGATAAATTTGGTATTGGATAAACACAGATTAATGGTATCTGAAAAAGTATAAACTCATTTTTTCAGATAGAATGGTTGGTGTCGAGATGCCAAGGAGAGAACACTAACTTTCCGAAAAATGATAAACTTGCACTATTCGGGATAGAAGCCAGGCCTCGATTCTTTAAACATCAGAACTTAAAATATTTACCCATTGACTGGTATCGGAACAACAAGAAAAGAAGAAAAAAAAAGAAAAGAAAAAATGGGGAGATGGCTATTATCTTTATGTTTGATTGGCTTTGTCGTACATGAATTGGATAAGAAGTTAATTTTTATTGTAAAAGTGTATAGTATAAATATATTTGTATTAAGAAATAGTTAACAAAATCGAAACAGAAAAGCTCTGTTTTGCGAACACGCCTCTATTACAAACAAATATTTTTGTCGCGCTTATGTAGCCTATGGCTACATAAGCGCGAGGGGGCGCCAGGCTTTACTGTATGTCTAATGTATTTAAAAAGAAAAAACATGGTGCACAAATTTTAGCTGATTTTTTATTTAACCGATTATGCTTCTTTTCTTCTTCTTCATCTTGAAATCATTTAGTAAAAGTGTTCAATTACTTCTACTTTTGACTCTTTCATTATTTTTTATTAATTTTAAGCAAATATATCAATTAATTTGTTTGTAACTTTGGTAGGAAAATTCATTTTCGTAACTCAATGCTTGTTCATTTATGAGGTACATTCGAGTAACCAATTGAAAGGTCATAGCTAGGCTTGCCATATTTTTTGTTAGTGAAACCAGGACACATTAATATGGGATGGGAATACCGGGGGGGGGGGGGGTCTGGGGATATGGAATATCCCCCAGTGGCGGGGGCGTCCCGGGAAAATTTTTAAAAAATTAAAAGCAAAATGATGAGTTTTAAGCCTTTGTTTAAGGGGTGGGGGGGAATCTGGAACCTTAAATTTTTAGTCTACCCACCTTTAAAAATAAAAAAGGAATTTTTGCTACTTAATTTACTTAAAAAGTTTCCCCCCCCCCCCCTTTGCAAATGAGAATTTTTTCTGGTCTACCATCTAGAAAGAAGTTTTAAACGACAACTTTTTGTCTACCTACAAAAACCATCTCAAAAGCATTTTTGTGAAACTAAAAAAGCCATTAATAAGTTAACAATGTTATTTTTTATTTTCAAACCACTCATATTTCTGACTTTAATGCACTTTTTTCAAGATGTTTTTGTTAAGCTTGACTTCTTCATAAAAGTCAGAGCAAAGAAAACTCCAAAATTTATTTTACATACAATCAATGCTCTTGCAGTGGACTCCCTCATTAATGCTCTGTCATCTTAAATATTCTTAATGTCTTCATAAAATATTCTTAAAAACGTAAATTCATTACTTTTTACATCTTACAACCGTTTCCGGGACATTGATAAAACTGGGCGGGACACCGGGACAAGAGCAAAATACCGGACTGTCCCGGTCAAACCGGGACGTATGGCAAGCCTAGTCATAGCAAAAAACAATCAAAGTCTATTTGTTGCCAAATTGAGTTTTCAGTGCATAGAGATAGCTTATTATGTACAGAATGCATATCCGATATCATTTATGCAAGACATATACAGACTGCCCACCCATTGATGAAGCTTCTGACTAGAAAAATGATCAAATTCCAGAACTTTTAAAGCGTAATTCTGAGAATTTAGAGGTTCGTGACATTGACTTTTCATTGCGTACAGGAAGCTCGTTATAGGCAGGATACATATCCGATATCATTTAGGCAAAAAATATGCAGACGATTGATGACGCTTCTGACGAGAAAAATGATCAAAATCCAGAACTTTAAAAGAGTAATTTTGAGAATTTAAAGGTTTGTTGCATTGACTTTTCATTGCATACAGAAAGCTCATTATAGACAGGATGCATATCCGATATCATATAGGCAAGAAATATGCAGACTAACATAACCAACCCATTGATGATGCTTCTGACGGGAAAAATGATCAAAATCCAGAACTTTAAAAGCGTAATTCTGAGAATTTATAAAATTTGTGACTATGATAGTTTTTTCCTGTGACACATCAATTATTCTTCTATTTCATAATAAAGAGAATTCGCCTATCGTCTGCTCGTGAAAATTTTCTTTTTCTTAAAATCTTCGAAGATAAAACTTGTATTCCTTCAGAGAACAGTGAATATTTATCCAGCAATCACTTCTCACTAACTTGTTTATTTTACGAACGAAACGGTGATAGCAATCAGGGTGCCCTATGCGTTATCAGTTGACCGCCAAAATTAGGTTAATTTATTTGTGACTTATATCTTATGGTGATTGGGGAGCTTTCGAAATTGCTGAAGATGAAACGATTACAGAATGTAATAAAAATGAAGAAATTCATTTATTTTTTGCTTTCCTCGGAATTAAACCCAATGTAAGCCAAAACTGCTCGTAAAATTGTATGTATTGATATCTCCTATGATAAAAAGCACAGTTTACAACTGTCTAAATATGTCATGGGGATGATTATGATTACTTCAAGTAATAAATGACAGTTTGAGATTGGAAAACCGAGTTCTCAGCAATAACTTTCCTCCCAATAAGTAAATCATGACTACGTTGAAAAGAAATTGGTTGCAGTTGTGATTACTTAATAATAATAATAATAATAATTACAATAATAATAATAATAATAATTATAATAATAATAAGAATAGTAATAATAATAATAATAGTAATAATAATAATAATAATAATAATTATAATAATAATAAGAATAGTAATAATAATAATAATAGTAATAATAATAATAATAATAATTATAATAATAATAAGAATAGTAATAATAATAATAATAGTAATAATAAAAATAATAATAACAATAATTATTATTGTTATTATTATTATTATTATTATATGATTTGAGGAATAGGGGAAAAAATCAACGTTAATAAGACATAAACTGTCAAGACAATTTGTGCGTTATTTACGTTGAATTATTCCTTTTTCTCATATTTTACTACAAAATATTTTTGATATTTTTTCATATAATTATTTTATTAGTTCATTAGTTTACTAATGAAAATTTATTCTGGTCACACTTGAATATGTTTTCAATTTATTCAAGGTAATAATAAAATATTTTCGACAATCCGTAAGGTAAAATAAGTTATAATAAATTTATGTTTTCAACTTCTAGTGAGTTATTAGCTGGTCCCGGAAATTGATGATAATGAATTTTACCTTCATTTTTCGATGTTTTTCTTGTTTCGGAGCCGTTTTTAAAGATTTTTACAGAATTTTTTTGCATTTTTAAGTATTTTTCTGATGTTTTAACACATATTTTTAAAACGTTTCTGATTCAAATGTAATATGATTTATTCATGAAATGTTATAGAAAAAAAGTAAAAAAAGAAAAAAAGAATAAAAGTTAGAAAGTTGATGACCGGTAGAATGGCGAATCTATTGCTAGAAAACTGAATAAACACAACTTGAAGAGAACAAATAATTTTTGACGCTAAAAAAAATTGCTGGTGCTTTGAAAGGAAGAGATTCTGCGTGAATTTGAAAAAAATATTTCTCCAAGAGTATTTCTGTTTATTTATTTTAAATTGCTCCAACCATGTTTGCCTTGAAAGACGATTCTCAGGATATATAAACTTACTTTCGGATGTACTCTTCTATAATGTAAAAAAGTAATCTTAATTATTCAAAGTAATTTAGATTCTCTCATTAAAATATTAAAATTGTCAAAACACGTGTTTCCCAATTTTTAAAAACTTTTTTGCAAAGTTTTATTAAGTTTTTACTGTTATTATAAATATTATTTTCATTAATTTTTTTAGAAAGTCATTTGATTATGGTGTTGTTATAGTTGGTCAAAAAGCAAGTATTTAAGCTGTTGAGATCGAATTTCGACCTCACATCTTAAGTGCATTTTTCAAAAAGCTAAAGGCAATTTTTTAGTTTTAATGGTATTTGCGTTTTTTTTGATAAATTTTTAGAGCATTATTAGTGATTTTTTTGGGTTATCAACTTCTGGGGTCTAGTCATTAATATTGGTTTTGTAATTGAATCGTTTAATAAAATATTTAACATCAATTATCGCAATTAATTTAATCAATAAACATCATAAAACGTGTTTTATTGATTATCAATATGATGTTTCAATGTAATCCTTGCTTATTGAAACTTTAAAACACTTATTAATTTCAGATAAGATTCCTCCAATAGAGTAAATAAACTTTTATTTCAGCTAAAATGAAATATGAATCAAAAGGGGGAAAGGCAGCTTGTTTCTTTCTGTTTTAGTCTGTCTCAGCTAAAACAATATTTTCAATTTCCAATCCAGGTAAAATTTGTGATCCCTGAAAACGTGATAGTTCATTGAAAACAATTTATGAACTTTTGTAAAAATTAATAGTTTTTGAAGAGGCTAAAACTGTTTTCCCGTAAAATTACGGTACTTATGATGAACTTTTAAGAAATTCCAAATCTTGTCATTTGTTATTTTTATAGTAAATGCAAAATTCAATGTCGATAAATATGCAGATAATTATATCATCACTACTATCTTTAAAGACGAGTAATTAAGGGATATTTCATTGGTATATTTTAAAAAGATCGTTTGAATAAATTGTTTCAGCTAGTGAACTTGTGTGCTTAAGTCGAGTTTTATAAAAATGCTTCTCCTCATCGTAAAAAAATGTGTTCAATAATAATAATAATAATAATGATTACATGTGTACTTAATTTTTGTAAAAGGAGGTAAAGGCTTACAACACAAAATATAATTAGTATAGAACAGTAAAATATATAAATTGTTTGATTTCTGAAAAAAAAAAAATGATCCGCTCATTTTTATCTTAAAAGTGTAAACGCCTAAGAAAATTTCCTTTTAAACTTTTAACAAGAAGTAAATTTTAACCTTACTCAACATTTGCGATACAAAATTATCAATGAAAGTTAATCAAATTAGGAAAATAAAAATTTTTTTAAAAATAAATTTAACTTTCTGATTTTAAATTTTTTTAGAGAAAGCAAAATGTATAATGCCACCCTTCTTGTCACCCCTTCCACTCTTCTTCTCGCAAACTGTCACAATTTCTCGAACCCCCTCGAAGCGTGACATCCTTTATGAATGACCCCAACATGTTAGAAAATAATTAGTTGATCTTTAAATACAATATTTATTTCCAGTATACTACGCTTGCTGCAGAAATTTGAAACTACACCTAAACAACGATCAATCACCTTATTAGTTTGATGCGAAGAAAACTCTCGCTAAACATTTCCTAAAGCACTCACTTCAAGAAGATTACACAGCAACGCATCTCCATGAATTAAACATTTTAACCGGCTGGATTTCCTGTCCTGAATTAAAGTAAGGCGTTAATCTGTAACTTAGCAGGAAATCTTGAACTGAAGTGGAGGATTAGAAACGGCTCTTCAAGTGGAAGTCTTTTAAGTTGTTCAATGTTGAACGTGTGTTACAAATACGTTCTGTCATGGGATGTTGTGCAATTGTATTTGGTGGAATATAAAGTTGTAACTATAGGGCATCCAGGATTTTATTGACATTTGAGTGGCTGTAAGAGTTGTAAAGGAAAATTCAAATACGTTATAGTGCTCACTACATGTAAAAAATGGAGGCGTGTTTTTTTTCTATGCATAATACATCCTTAATCTGTGCCTTTACGTCATTTTTGCATGGATAAATAAAAGAGCGTATCTACGGGTTACACTTTTAGCAAAGGGTGCAATTTCATTGGAAGAAATATTCTGTTTGGGAATAAACTATCAAATTTAGATTAGTTGGCAAAAATATTGAATTTTATTAATTGTTGGCAAATGTATTATTATTATTATAAAACTAAAATAAATTGAAATTCTACCCCAGAATGACGAGATAAACAATTTGAGTTGGGTCAGGTGGGTTAAAGTGATTATAAAATCCACGTTTCTTAACTTTCGTCGAGAATAAATGTAAGGATTTGTTCAAAATCTTCCAATTTTTTGCTTGATATTTTACTTTAAATTACACTGTGCAACAAATTTGAACATTTTTCTGTCATTTAGATGAAACTATGTGATTCTGTATAAACAAAAGGTGCTTGATTCAAATATCAAAATCAGAACAGTCCATCTTATACCGTTTTTGTCGGAGAACCACTTTTTACCTTTATAGAATTTGGTATAGAGGAATGCACCCGAGGCTTACTTATTGAAAACATAAACACTAAAAGGATTTTTTTTCAGCCGTTTCTACTTGTAGGCCTGATCGTGTGTCCTGATAACAGACCAGCAATATTCAGTTCACTTACTTCCATTCTATCGACCGTTGAAACGCTTTTCAAACACAAAGATGTCCTGATGATTGTCCCTTTCCCCATCACTAATTGTGCCAAGGTTTATACAAGAGAGTTCCAAGAAGTTCATATGGAAGTGCAAAAAGGGTACTTTTGATGGAATATGGCAACATATAATATAAAAGCATTTTATCATATCACCAATAAAATCTACGGATTTTTGGGAAAACGGTACGTGGTAGGCAACAAATAATTGCAGATTCATAATTTTCAGCTAAAAATACATAAGAAACACATTTTCATCTAAAGGACATTTTTCGTGTCGCACAGTTATTAAATAGCAGGCAGATTGCTTTTTTTTTTTTTTTTTTGCAGAAAAAGTTGAGTGAAGTAATTTTCTGATGCCTTCTTTCTGGGACGTATTTATGACCATTTTACCCCACGGGGTGGGGTAAAGTGGTCATAATTGAGAAAAAGACTATATGAACGTATTAATAAGTATAATATTTCAAAATAGTAGACAAAGTTTCATTTTAGAAACAAAACAACTTTATTTCACGCAATTGAATTTATTAGTGCCCTCAATGGTCAAAAATTGGCCTAACCTCGTAACATCTCGCAAGGTACTTCAGTCTCTTCAGCTGCTTCATACATCGTCTTAAAATAAAGTTATGTACCAAAATATTTCAGGATACATAACAGCAGGTTTTCTTAGGTTTTATCATTTTGAATGACGTTACATCCGAGTTCCACTGTGTTGTTCTAATTATTATTGCTGGCAATAACTGAAAATTAAAAATGAACATTTTTTCGAAACGTATAGGCAAGGCCTTCATGGAACCGACGACTGATCAAGAAAAATTAGAAACATAAAATATTATTAAGTCAGTCAGTATACGTGCCTACCCTTAGGTGATACGAATGCTCCAAAATAAAAATGTAGGGGAGAGGCATCGTAACCACATCTCAAGGCGTTAAACGAGGGGTTAAAGATGAAGTAAAAAATAAAATGCATCCTTGTCAAGAATTTGACGAATTTGACTGTAAACATCCTTTTGGCTTGCCAAAGTTGATTGGCATTGGGTAAACTTTTTCCTAAGTCCTTTTTCCCTTCACTTCACCCGAAAGAGAAGTGGCACGGTCAGCAGTCAACAGGAAAGGCGTCACTAGGCTGAAAAATGGGTGCCCTCTTATTTCGCTGAAGCAGCGGTTAAATCAAGGTGATTGGCACCTCTAGGAGTCTGCGATCAAGCGTAACGGGTTAGGTGTTTACAACTTGTTGCTTTTTTCGCTTTGAGGGCGTGATACTTGGGTGGAGGATATTCTTTTTCATTATTTGGCAGCTCAATGAGGGAGAGGAAGTCTGGAGTTAGAAATTCTGCTTAGCTTAAAAAAAATAAGTTTTAAGGAATTCAATTTGTTGATCAAATATGTGGTAAAGCCTATTTTGAAATTTCATTATCATAGACCAGGGGTCAGTAATCTTTTGAGTTGGAAGAGTCAAGAATTACAATTTAAAATAGTTCAAAATTTTTAAAGAGCCACACATTTTTTTCTTGCCAACAATAAATAGTACTTGCATAAATAAAGTTTTTTGATAAAAAAAAACTAATCTATTCATTCATAAGAAAAATATCTATTTATTTATATATAAGTAGTGTTTTTCACAACAAATTAGACAGTATATATATGGCATTATTAGATAATTACTTATTATTTAAGTAAAAAATTAAAACAATTAAACATATACTTAGAACACTAACTTGTACTTCAATAACAAACAATTGAGAAAACAAATTCAATGGGAACGATGGGTTTGCATGGTTATTCAAGTAGAAACGAATTCAGAACGATTTTTAAATGTTCGTTTTTTGATAAAATAAATATTTGCGTATGGAACTAAGGAGTCGCATGTGGCTCGCGAGCCGCAGGTTGCCGACCCCTGTCATAGACCGATCTTTACAACTTTAGCGCTAAATTGACTTAATAACATTTTTCAAAATTTTCAACAAGTACATGTTTACTTTATTTTGCTTCAGTATATGGTTGCATCTTACCTGATTTATTACTTTCCCCCAGATGTTTTCCACTTTGCTTCGCTTGATCTACACGTGCAGCTGTAACATTGGTTTGTTTGCGTAATAAAATTGCATGTTTTCTCAGGACTTTTAATCTAAATAATTTGCTTTTTTCCTGCTTACTATCAGAACCCTTTTTTCAAGCTACAACCTTTCTCTGCTCACCTCTTTACGTTTATTTTTTTAATTAACTATTGCCAGTTGCGGATTTTAGGATAGGCAGAAGGAGCATGTGCCTCATCCACTTGTCTATGTTGACCACTAATATACACCAAATTTGGCTGGGAGTATTGTAAAAACCTTTTATAAGTTGACCACCTGATTAAATTTATTTTTATGTATCATTTTTTTTTTAAATTTCATTAGTTTTGTTTCTTGAAAAACCAAGCAAAATAACTTTTGTGAGATTTTTTCTTTGCTGAGATGCTGGACCAGAATTTCACTGAATAGATGAAACATCAACATAAAAGCTTATCTGAATCCCTTTGTGAGTTAACCTTGTGATTATTTTGTTGATAAATAGATTTTCAGTATTTTGTATTGTATAATATTGTACAAAAGAAAAATAAAACGAAAAATCAGTTATTTTTGAATGATTATAAATTTCTAGAAATTATTTATATCAAATGAGTAACTGTTTACAATTAATAAGGTGCGTATATTTATTTTGAACTGCTGAAATTTGTATGATTACTTTATAAGTCATTTTGGATAATAATTTCCAAAGATATTTCAGATAGGTTCTTTGAAGAAAATATGTAATTAATATTTTAAAGTAATGTTTAAAAGGAAGATAAAGTTAAGAGTATTTTAGTTTGTTAAAAATGAAGGCATAATGAAAGAAATGCCAAAAAAAAAAAAAAAAAAAAACACCACCCTTTATAAGTTGACTACCTGACTAAGTTGACCGCAAAAGGGCTGCACCACAAGTGGTCAACTTACACAGGTTTCACTGCACATATTTTTTTCGTTTATCCAAAGAGGAAGGGAGGACTTTTTTCTCTCCGAGGCATAAAGTAATAATTAATATTTTTGCAATTTGCTTTGAAGTTTACTTTGTAATGACATAGGTGCATATTTGGCATTGACATGACAAATGCATATCGGTAATTAAAGCAACTTCAAAAATAACCGCTTGCGCAAGTGATGGTAAGATTGTCCACGCGCTCCCTCACCTTTTCCTGTTTATTTGTTTATAGAAAAATCATTGACCCCTAAAGCTGTAATTAGGGGTGTCATGCACCGTCGATAATTTATTAGCAGCGGGGAATATTTTATGAACAAAATATAGATGCCGAGGAAATGCAGTGCTGTTTTAAGCACTCTGAGTAGGTAGAAAATGAAGTAATTTGTGCTTAGAAAGTAGCGAAACTAATACCTTGTCGAGTGGCAAAATATAGAGGGATGCGATACTATGGTAAGTGTGATGTTATGAAAGAAAATAATCAAGGTGTTAGGTGATCACTTAATCAGTCATCTAATGATTAATAGACTTTTCGCTTGTACAATGGCAGGACATATCGTCTTACGTAAGGGGGAGAAAATAATCAAATTGGAAAATGATAGAACGGTAGAACAACATCCGTGGTATCTGTGTTGCAGTAACGCACTAGCATTTTGCTTGGGGGAGGGGGGGGGGAGAGAGAATAAGGAGAGCATACATCGGATAATGATTTTTCCGGCTGTCGAATATTCCGTGTGCCTTGTCTGGCGGATCAGTACCGGATTTCCGGCTCCGATGTTTGAAACTTGTAAATTATAGAAGTATTTGGCAGCATCCCGCAGCTTATAGTAATAAATTTTAATGTACATGTAATTTTAAAAGATGCGAATTAATTAAATTTTCGAGATCAAATTTCAGATGCTGGATAATCGGATTTTCTGTGTTGTAGGGAGGGGGGTTCGGATTCCGGATATCCGATGCCTTCTGGGAGGACCAGTCCAGTTTGTCTTTCCCTACCCATCGGTGCACCCTGTATATGAATACGTGCTGTTTGCATTATACAACGTGTGCCGCCAAAAGCGTAGCTGAAGTTTTAGTCGCTTGCAGCAGTGGTAGACGAACTTTTTCACATTGCGACCCCAAAAAGTTAAAAAGCCTGTGACGCCTCCCTATATATATATATACATATATATATATATATATATACACACACATATATATATATATCGCTCATGGGCTGCAATAGCAGCCCAACTCAAAAAACACGCGTTTTGGACTAAGAACAGATTTAAATATGAAAATACACATTATTTTCAGCAGCAGTACTAGCACAAGCCATAATTCAATGTAATTCCATGCATTTTCATTAGCAATGAAAACTTTAAACCCACTTATCTCAAAACATGATTTTTTGAGTTGTGCCGCTATTGCAGCCCATGCGCGATTTATATATATATATATATATATATATATATATATATATATACTATGAGCGAATATTTCAACATCGACTATAACAACATCAGGCAATAATTTGTTACTGAGTGGACATGTGCTGCACTGTTTGTGCTGTAACTTTTCGAAATCATCGGAACCTGACGATGTGGTGTAAATACGGATAATTACTTGAAAGTACATTTTACATACTTTGTAAATATACTTAATTTGGATCTTATCACTGTATGATTCCGTACAACCTCGAAATCCGAAGCCACGACTCCACTGTAAGTTTGTTTATTTTAGAGAACTTGGATAAATATACCACTTTACAAGATTCATAGGAAAATGTAAAGTAACAAATATACAGTGGCGTTTTGCAAGAGCTGAAAATATGCCCTTTTACGAAATTCTTCGATAAATAAACAGTTGCGGTGTCAGCTTAATGATCTCATCATTAAAACGTGCTATACTGTTTCAAATAATTCAAGATCATAAATTATAAAATGATATTAATGATGTTTTTAATTGCAATCATTAATTTTAAAAAAGTGCTTTAAAAAAGAATAATACTCGAAGAAGAATTGCACGAACCCCAATTAACCAACTCATGGTGACAGAAAACATTGTTTAAAAACTCTGCAATATTTATTTTTAATTTTTCCTTTCCCCCACTCCCCTCAAAACACCATGAAGCCTTTCATGGGAAAAGGGGCCAATGGCCGTCTTCATACTCGGCATAGGCTAGTTACGCTTCTGTTTACCTCTCCTAATTATTTTAATATAAGAATAGATTCGATTATTTAATTATTAAATTAACGCGATATTTGGAATAAATAATTAAATAACAAGAAATTAAAATAGGTTCTGATCGAAAAATAAACTCACAAAAAATCAATTCTGGTGAGAACTATAATGATTGGTTGTGCTCAGAAAAACATTGAAAATTTTGATCTTTATGAACAAAATTTTCATTTCTTGATAAAGCTTTCGTTTAATTTTCAGAGTTCATTGCTGATAATCGGTCAACCACCTGTCCTATTAAAAGGAGTAGAAAAATACTCGCGCCGACAGATTAGCGTTTCCGTATTGGCCTTCTTCAAAAGAATAACATAGAACCGTTAAAAAAAAAGTGGAAAAACGGTAAAAAGCGAGACGCAATATTCTTCCCAACGGCGCGTGCTCCAATAATCGGCAGACGACAGTATTGTACAAAACTGGCGGATATAACTGCGACCGTGATTGCAGCACATTGTAAGTTATGCAATATTACGATATATGAGTCCATCGGCGGGGCGTTTTTCATTTTTTTTTTTCTTCATCGGGTTGAGTTCTTTTCTAATGCGAAAAAATGTTTTAGAATAGACCTTACAGAAGGGGTTATAAATATTTTTGAACCTTTTACGGAAAGCAGGAAGCTTTTTAAAACCTTGGAAGCTTCTTCCTTTTGTGGAAAAGCCGTTTCTGTTCGCAATATTATTTATTTATGCATAGATTTTGAGCTTATTCACTGGTAGCTCATATCTTACGAGTTACCTGCTCAAAAAGTTTGGGAAGAATTTCTTTTCAAAGTTCATACACCTCTAAGAATTACTCGCAGGTAAATGACTCGAAAGTGCAAAATTTTTAGCTTCTTCGATTATGTTCCAAAATTCAGTCTTTAAAAGTCTCTAAAAGTCTAATTGCTTGTTCTTAAAACTCTTAACAAATTGCAAACTTTAAGTGCTTAAAAACTTAAACTTTTAAGCACTTAAGTGCTTAAAGGTAATTTTCAATTAGTTCATCAAACAATAATTTTAAGCCCTTGAATGTCTTCATAAACTATTTAAGGTTTACAAAAGTCCTTAAAAATGGGAAGAATATTCTTTAAACACGTTAAAATTCCATAAATGTTTCAAAAATGATTTTACGTCTGTAAACGTAATCAAGTACAGTAATCCCTTGCTCATACGTAGTCGGAATAGATCAACCGTTCAGATGCAAAAGCGAGAGAGACGTATAAACCTAATTACGTTTGTTGATAGCAGAAAAATGTTGTACAAGAATAGTAATTTAATTACAAAGACTTAATTTCCCAGTCAAAAACAAAAAGTTAAAATAAAAGTTATACAGCTTAAAAACCTCATACAATTTCAACACTCAAATTTTTTTTTCCATAGTATTTTAAATAACCATTTCAATCTTATCCAAATGGTCAATAGATGAAAATTCTGTGTAATCAATCAATGTAAATTCGGTGCATTTTATTAGAAAAAAAAAATCCCGTTCACATTTAAAACCCCGATTCATTGCGGAATCGTGTAACTTAACAAAAAAATTGTGTCTATCACTTGGACACCTTTTGTGTTCAGCCTTTTTGCCAAACATGCATTTCATAATGTCTTTTACACGCCTCGTATGGTTTGTAATAGCATGGGATTTGCCCATTGCAGTAGTCCCTATTTAAGTAGGAAGCCATTCTGAATATCTGTTGACTACCTTTTTATACTTAGTCAGTGTTTCCCCAATCTGTGATAAATACTTCATACTTTATACGCAATATTTTATTACATATCAAGAGAGTAAAAGGTCATAACACGCTGAATTGTATTTGCCTATAAAAAGTATTTTTTATTTTAAACTTTGAAATGTCTTTCGAAAAGTATTTTAAATTTTAAATCTGTCCCTTCACGGAGGACTGGGAATTGTCTTGCAGAGCACAGTTTGAGAAACTCTGCTTTAGAGCATTCTATCTAAATTTGTTTTCAATGCATTATTTATTCTAGATAAGCTAAAGTACAATGATATACTATTTAAATATTTAAGAAATGTAACATAGCTCTAATAGCTTTCCTAGTTGCTCTTTCAATAGATGTATTTCAAAATTTCCAATGATAGAGAGATAAGAACATGGAAAAACGCCAAAACGGAAATAAAAATAAAACAAATCAACTAATTAAATTTATTAACTGGAAAAGGACATAAATTTTTTAAAATTTTTAAATCGCACCAGCTATTTTCAACATACTTTTTCGCTTCTAAGTTATCATGCGAAAGAATGTAATATTTCTTAAATACTCCAGCTTCTAACTTAAATATAGTTATCTTTTTGCATATTATATCTCGATGAAATGCAAGATCTTCAAATATCGACATTTATGAGTAAGCAACATTCAACTTTTTAAACTAAAAACAGCATTTAAAAAATCACCAGTTTTTCCAAAGAGCACCACTGCTTTGCAACGTCGTTTGGTTTCGAGACACAATGATGTATTTTTCAAGAATTCGGGTAACATAACTCAGTCAAGATGCCTAGATTGGATTCGATTAGGTCCAAGATCTTTCTCTTCAGCAATCTGAATTTATGAATGATTGGCATAGAGTAGAAAAACGAAAAATAATGAATTATAAGATCACCTATCTTTAGTGAGGGCATCACTGCTGTGTAATCTGTAATGCATTCCATTTTCTGGTTAAAAATGAAACAATGAATTATTTTTCAAGTACTTAACTTTTACTTACTAACAGGCCTACTCCCAATAGTTTTCATTTTTTAAGCGCTTTTAAAGCGATCTACCCTTTAAAGTCCAGTTTTACGTAATTCATTCAACTCTTGGACGTCAGTACAAACTGGTTTGCTTTTGGGAGCTTTTTGGAGACAAAGAAATAGTGAAGGCGAATATCAAGCGAAGACGGAAGAACCCTTTAAGGAAATCCAGTAAATAAGGGGTTAAGTAATGGAACTAAGAAAAAAATGTCCCATTTGCTATAATGCCGGAATTTGAGGCCTCAAGATATAGGAATAAGCGACACCATAGTATAAAATACAGAAAAGAACATTCTCAAAAGTCGCCATTTTTTCAACGACTTCTTTGCGATGAAAAGCGCTAATACGAATGCAAAAGTGACCAGCAGGAGCAGGCACAGGGACCAGCTAGGCTGGTCCTAGTAAATTTAACAATCCTGAATGAGCATCAAAAGCCTTCTTAAAAGTTTTCATTTTACTGCAAGTAACAATGATATGTTTCAGAAACATTCAAACAATGTCGCAAAAATGTTTCTGCCTCCATTGAATACGCGATCTTTCATCCTCGGAGTACAGCATAGCGTGGAACACAAATTTAAAAATTCTCCAATTTTCCAAGGACTACCATACATTTTGCTTTCCGATTCGTCAAAACTATGATATCTTTTTCAAAGAATGTCGCATGACTGTAATAAGATTTCCGCATTTTTCGCGATTGAATGCCGCATCTTCAATCATCGCGATTTATAAGTGAGTGACACAGTAGCGTGTGAAACTGTGGGCCACAAAATTTCAGAATTCACGAGATTTCCGAAGAAGAGCAGCACCTCTTTGCAAGGCATTTCGCTTTCTAAATAAGATGCGAAACGTGACAGAAACACAATCTATCACCGTCATTCTGATACGTACTCCATCATGCTTAGATGGCATTACACGTGTATTTAAAAACATTAACTGAGCGCCAAGGCTAAACATTGTCGTCGAATGGGCATTCAGTATATTCCAGAAGACAGAAAGGATGCTGGGATTTCCCCCAAATAAAAGATGGGGGAAAATAACAACAATTAAAAAAAAAAAAAAAAGTCTTCAAAGGCGGTGAAATTCACTAGGGATTAGTATTGACAAGCAGTGAAAGGAAATCAAGAACCTCTGAGTATAGTTCCCCCACTACCCGAGAAACTGTCAGTGGTGAGGGCAATCGATGGATTCATATTTAAATTTATGGGCCGCTTTTTACTGCAGATGGAAGAATGCGGGGTTCGCAACGGAGCTCTGATAAGATCGGTCAAGTCTGTTGCAGTTTTCGTCACCTCCATTCTATCCGAAAGGTTACCGGATGGCTGGAGTGATCACTTTTTAGAAGAATTATATTTGTGAATCAAATAAAGACAAGAATCTCCTTCATTGCCAAGCAAGACCATATTACTGCACAGTTTTGCTTGTTAATTTCGTTTGTTCGGGTAGCCCTCCACCTCTCCCGAGTAACAATTAAAAACTAAAATATTCCTTTCATAAAGTCAAAAACCATAAAAATTTAATTAGTTTTAATCAGTAGTAACGGCACTCCACTTTCTATTAAGAATCGAGTAATGACACATCTTTCCCCTTTTCCCCATAAAAAATGGCTGCTAAAAACTGCATTTCTAGCCATTTTTTTTAAAAATTTGAATGTCATTGTTTTCAAAGCATTTTGACTGTATAATAAATAGCTTTTAAAACGGTCTAAGCAAATGCAACTAAATCCAAAACTCTAGTTTTGACGTTTGGGCAGTAAATAATACAACTGTTCGATGTATTATGAAAAATACAAAAAAATCCCTTTACAGATCCCTAATTTTACAGCAGGTTTACTGAGAAATACAGTTTACGTTCGATTTTACGAAAACTTTCGGACTACAAAAAATGTTCGTAAAATCGAGAATTCGTAAAACCGGAAAGAATTGAAGATTTTTCATGACTGGTAAACTGTTCGTAAATCGGGAGTGTTCGTAAGCTAAAGGTCCATAAAATTGAAAGTCAGCTGTGCAAGCAAAACATCTCGGATAGCCATAGAACACGGC
Source organism: Octonoba sinensis (assembly GCA_038502835.1). Classification (NCBI taxonomy): domain Eukaryota; kingdom Metazoa; phylum Arthropoda; class Arachnida; order Araneae; family Uloboridae; genus Octonoba; species Octonoba sinensis. The sequence goes on from CM076604.1 coordinate 74,424,902, forward strand.
CATATCCATGAAAGGCTAGGTAAGAAGTTGGTTATTTGGTTTATTTCGTTTGTCGGCTTGCGTAAACATGGTGTTGTAATGAAGTCGAAGTTTAGAAAGCAAAGCATTTCACGGTAATTTCTTGTCTCTCGATAGATGGAACTAAGTCACGTGACCTTGGAACAGTGTGGCCTTCAGTTTTAGTTGGCCAGGCCGGTCAATAATCTGCTATGGCAGAATTTTCATAACATTTATGATTTTGCAGATGTGTTATTGTTTTTTACTACTGATTTGCAACCATGTGTGAAATGAAATAACAATAGCAAAATGTTTGCGTACTATTTTAGTTAATTTTTAGTACTAGTTTTTAGCTTGATTTTTTATACTAAATTTGAATATTTTGAATTCAGTCATTGATTAACTTAAGTTATTTGAAACGTAGCGTCAGGGCAAAGCTTTCTGTTTTTAGACTAACAATTTGATTTAATTTTAAGCAAGGTAAGAAGGATAAGAAAGAAAAAACCATTTCTCCATCGCAATGTGGGCAACGCATAGTAAACCTAAGGCTCAGTGCACACGGAAGAACCGTTTGCGGTTCTTCCGTGGCCGGAACATAAAGGCTCCCACGAGCGGCCGGAACATAAGGCCCGGGACATAAGGGCTCACACGAGCGGCCGGAACATAAGGCCCTGGACATAAGGGCTCCCACGAGCGGCCGGAACATAAGGCCCGGGACATAAGGGCTCACACGAGCGGCCGGAACATAAGGCCCGGGACATAAGGGCTCCCACGAGCGGCCGGAACATAAGGCCCGGGACATAAGGGCTCACACGAGCGGCCGGAACATAAGGCCCGGGACATAAGGGCTCACACGAGCGGCCGGAACATAAGGCCCGGGACATAAGGGCTCACACGAGCGGCCGGAACATAAGGCCCGGGACATAAGGGCTCACACGAGCGGCCGGAACATAAGGCCCGGGACATAAAGGGCTCACACGAGCGGCCGGAACATAAGGCCCGGGACATAAGGGCTCACACGAGCGGCCGGAACATAAGGCCCGGGACATAAGGGCTCACACGAGCGGCCGGAACATAAGGCCCGGGACATAAGGGCTCACACGAGCGGCCGGAACATAAGGCCCGGCCGCTCGTGTGAGCCGACCTAGGGAACCTAACGTACTACTGCGCCGGAACTGTCGTGCCTGACCGCAACTGGATCGTCCGTGTGCATCGACTCTTCATGTTTAATAAGAGTTGGAGAAAGGAGTTTCTTCAGAGTTCCGTGTGGTCTAGAGGTTAGGATCTCTGTCTCTCGCTACGATCATGCTCGACCCCAGCATGGGATGAACAAACCACTTTTTTCGCACAATGCTGCAACTCATAGTTTTCCTAAGGGTTCACACTAAAGCGTGTTATTGGAGAAAGGGTATAAGGCAGAAAATGTCAATCTTAAAACGTACAAGTAAAATCACTCAAAAGCTTAGAAAGTATCAACGCAGTACACATAGCACTTAACAATTAGAAATGTTTTGAGGAAAACCCCCCAAAATTATTAAGATTAAAAAAAAAAAAAAATTCCACGACAGGTGCGTGCAAACAACACACGGAAAAGTCAATTTTGCCACAAAAAACCCCCTTTTTATCTGAAATAAATAAATGAAGGAAGAAATAAACAAATAAATAAATTAAGATAAAAATTACATAAAATACATAAGTAAATAAAAAATAAATGGAAACAGAATTTGCTGATGCATTTTAGAAGGAAATATTCATTCTACAGAACTAATTTCAAAACAACGTTTCTGCAAAATTAAGTAATAAATTTCCCAGCTCAATAATCTACCGCAAAAAAAAAAACACATTTATCTGAAACAATCGAAACAAATGAAACTAATACTACAAAAAACATATTTACCACAAAAAACATATTTATCTGAAACAATCGAAACAAATTAAACTAATTAAAATAACGAAACTAAGTAAAGCAACATCATGTAGTTTTCTTGGAGTTTCATTTTCCAAGAAAACTTACACGTGAATTAACTTACGACAAATTTCACAATTCAAATGAGCACAAGTGCAATAATAAGATTATTTGCAATAAGAATAAATGATTTGGAACACACACACAAAAAAAAAAAAAAAAATCCATGTCAGTGTCAGAGAAGATTTACCCTACTATAATAAATTATCCAATTTCTCTAGATGAAAAGGGTTTTCTTGTTTGATAAAATCCTTTTTAAATTTATTAATTTTAGAAACGTTGATCTCAAGTTCTGTGGAATATGTTTCACAAAAATTTCTATAACCTCTTTTTCCACCCTTAACGTTCTTTCTAAAGAACAAATGTAGTCAGAGCGATGTCCGATATTTAAATTGGACGACCCTCTATCGATTAAAAAATAAAAACCATTAAAATCGGTTCAATTAGTCAAAAGTTATGGGGTGAAAAACAAAAATAAATTTCCACCCATAGCTTTTTTTCAAATTATAGAATACGGTTAAAGAAAGGTTCGAGTCAAATATACGGGATCGATTAAAAAAAGAATAATCAAAATTCGGTTTATCCAATCCAGTAAGAAGTTATCGATGGATCGAAAGGAAAAAAAACATACTTTCAATTGATAACCGTCATCGTTCTAGGAGTCGGTTAAAAATTAGTTAACAATATAATCTCACAAAACTTTGCAATTCTACCAAGTCAAAAATTTATGATTTTAATGAAAACCCCCTTCGTATGCTACTTCAGGGTTTTACTTTTTTATACTTAGAAGTGCAGGAATATAGTTCCCCTTCCAACTCCTCAATAATAACGGAACAAAATATGTTTAACTTTCGACTTCAAAATCACAATTTTCAAAAATTTTTAATACCAATAAGTACATTTTTTTAGCAGTAACTACAAATCACCGATGATAAAGTTATATTTAAATACAATACTGATGAGGAAGTTATATTTAAATGCAATTCGAAACATTAGTAAAGAACTCTCTTTCTCTAGGTGCTTTTCTTACACGACGGAACAAAATAATTTGAAAGTCCTACGGTGAGAAAAAAAAAAAAAAACTTTTCAATTTTACTAGTCGGAGATGCAAGTTTTTAAAAAATAACGGCAAATTGACGTGCTATGAAATTCTATGTTCTCGTTTATAAACGAGAGAATAAGGAAAGTAGTGTTTCTCTGTTTTTCTCAGCTCTTCACATTTAACGTAGTAAATAAGTTTAAAATTCAATTTCAAAACTGGGATTTTTCAAAGCTGAAACATTTGTTTCGTATTAATAATAATTGCAAACAGTTTTATTTCTGAATAATATTAATTTGTAGCTGAAAGTATGAAAAAAAAAAAAAATGTGGGACCACTTTGGCCTGTAATAATAATTTAACTTTGTGCAAGTAAACTGTAATAAAAAATAATTTCACTTTAAGAAATCACAAATAAGCATTAAAATGCAGACATATGCTTCGGGATTGCTTGGAATCCCTTTTTCAATGTGACAGGGAGCTTCTAGATGCAAAACATCCAAATGAAGATGTTTGCATCTAGAATCTCCCTCTCGCATTAAAAAAGGGATCCAAGCAATCCCGCAACATATGTCTGCATTTTAATGCTTATTTGTGCTTTCTTAACGTAAAATTATTTTTTATTGCACTTTGGTCTGCCTTTTTTTTTATAACGGAATAAAACAACTCAGAAAAAAGTTTTCAATTATTGCTATTTAAGATGTATAGGATGGTTATAATTAGTTACCCTGTTAAGACCCTAGAATTCCTATCAATAGACGTATGTCATTGTAACTTAGTAAATACATTATAAGCAGGGCATAGTTGATTATAATGCATTTTTTCTGCATTTTTCAACGTTTTCTTGTTTTGGAGTATTTTTAAAGATCGACATTTCCTCATTTCTTAAGGATTTTCCAAATCATTTTTCTATATTTGAGCTCTTTTCAAAAATTTTTCCTGATTAAAATTTAATTTGATTTACCCATTAAGTTTTACAGACAACTTGGAGAACACAAATAGTTTTTGACGCTGAAAAAAGTCGATAGTGATTTAAAAGAAAGAGATTCAGTATGAATATGAAAGAAATATTTTTTTCATGAGTTTTTCTGATAATTAAGTTTCAGTTTGCCCAGATATGTCTGCATTGAAAAACATTTTTCAAGATATACAAACTTACTTTCGGATGTGATCTTTTATAATGTAAAAACGGTATTCTTAATTACTCAGAGAAATTTAAATCCTCTCATTTCAGATATGAAAATAGTAAAAGCACATGGTTTCTCAATTATTGGTTGTAGTGTTTTCAATTCTTAACATTTTCTTTAGAAAGTCATTTGATGATGGTGTTGCAATTTTTCAAAAAGCAAATTTTTAAATTGTTTCAATCTAATTTTGACCGCAGATCTTAAGTGTCTTTTCAGGGTAAGTATGTGAATTAGTTCAGTTTTAATAGCATTTTTTGTGTCGTTTTTGGTCAATTTTTAGAGCAGTTTTTGGAATTTTTAGGTCATCAACTTACGGAGCCTGGGTATAAAATATGCAGTACAGAAAAGAATAGTAGTTCAAATTTTTGCTACCTGGTTTGAAGCGGACACATGAAGAACAAATACAAAGAAAAATACAAAAGTGGCGACCAGCAACAGGCTCGGGGCCCAGCTAGGCTGGTCCTAGTCAATTTAGCAGTCTCCAATGAACATCAAGAGCTTTCTTAAAAGTTTTTACCCCACCACGGCAATTAAAAGTTGCTTCCGGTAAACTATTCCAACTGCTTACAACCCTATTGAAGTAGTAATTTTTCCTAATTTCAAGATTAGCTTGAGATTTGAAAAGCTTAAAACAATGACCTCTGGTTCTACTTTCAACAAACAAACAAAAAACCTAAATGAAAAAAAAAAAAAAAATACATATCACAGCATTTGTTAAATGTTCATTCCATTTGCTTCAATCACATGTTCAAAACGTGTTATAGCACGTAAAAGTGTAACGCGAAGGATTTTTCTAACAATTGCAGCAACTTTGAAATAAGAGTTGCAATTGGGTACGGAAGCAAGAGGCCCTTCGTGCCACTCTTGAACATGCTCTTGAGCACGTCTGGAACACAAGTGGAATGCATATTCAACAAATGTTGTACAGTAGAGTGCTGAAAACTCGGTACTCGATAACCCGGTAGTCCGGGTAATTCGGCCACACCCAGTGCAAAAACAAAAAAAAAAAAAAAAACCCGAGCGTAGACCCGTTTAACGTCCCGCATTCCTACGTTTTCAGATTTTGCTCATTTTTGTTACTTTATTTACTTTATGCCTTCATAAATTATTTTTCTGAAGTCAGTATACCAGGTAAATTATTGTACACTATGCAGTTTTTACCTGATTCATTTTCATGTTCATGTAGTAAAGGCGATATGTCGTCGTAACGTCCGTATTTTTCCAGTGGGTAGTTTATTATCTGTTGTATTCTCAAGCAAAGAACACATATAAGTACTGTACTGTGTTTTCTGAACAAAACTCTCGTACTTGTTTTTTATTAACCCAATCCCCGATAACCCGCATTTTCACAATCTCAGCCACCCTTCGGTTCACACTAGGCCGAGTTTTCGGACTCTACTGAAGTAAAGGAAAAAAGTAAATCAAATTTCACGTTTTCTGTTTTTCATATGCACCCTTCTCCTCTTGTGATAAAAATTTTTCACAATTATTTATTTCACACTTTCTTTCTCCGTAGTAAATAAAGCGTAGTTTCAGTGGCCTTTTACGTTGGCCTAAACAGGATGACTTTAATTATAACGACCCTGTTCGTTTTTTCAGCCACGGTGTCAACATTCTACTGCTAAATTCTGCAAATTTATGACTGAAAATCCAGGAACGTATTCAGGTTTTCATCTTTTTAATCTTTGCTTAGAGCTGACCAGAAAATCGCTATTTTTAGTCGCTATTTTTTAGGTGATCGTTCCAGCTCCATTTTATCTCAGTAGTAGAAATTCGATTGACGTTCATTCCAACAAAAAAGTCGTTTATTCAAAAAGTTCTGGTCGCTTTAAGGAGGGTCCTTGGAATACGGATGGCAGAGAAGAGAGGTTTAGCCGTTCGTCGCGTAAACTAGAGAGAAAGTGCTGCCTAAAGCTAAGGTTCTCTTTCATGGTTCGGAGTTGATTTCTGCCCACATTAAAAGAGCGGGCAGGGGGGAGGGGTTTGACGTGGGCACCCCTTGCTATTTCATAATCCGGCGGTAAATGTTGAAAATTGAAACATGTCATAACTGTTGGCGAGGACGGGAGGGGAGTCGCACGCAAATGTCACTTTCTACTCCCTTAGATCTTTTCATGGATTTCGCTTTTTAGGAAGAGAAAGAAAGGGAAGAGAACGAAAACCTTAAAAAAAAGAGAGCTTGAACAAAGGAAAAAATCCTTGAAAAAATTCCAATAAGATAAAGAGGAGAGAAAAAACGTTTAAAAGAATGGCGACCGCCTTTTTTTCTTCTGTCTTCTAAACTGACAGCACTGATTTCTTGACATGAAATTTTGCAAGGGAGTGAGCAGAGACACAGAGGGGCCTAAGCCTCACCCTTTGAATAGATTTGCCCGCGTTGTATCTCAAACGAAAGGAACTGCCAGAATCCATGCGAATCGGTCACCACATACATAATGGAACGGTGAATGAAATTATCCCTTTCACGGTGGTTTCTCACTATCAATAGCCTTTATTGGATTTGTTGATTTTTATTCACCCCCCAGGGTAGGTGAAAGGCAGTGCTGGCACGTGTAGCAAATGTTGACACTGTCGTTAACGGTGAATTTTAAGGTTATTTGCAGGCGTAGCCCCCATAAGTAAAACATTTCCTCATATTATTCAAAGGAGGGCTACTAGGTTGGTAAGTGGTTTCTCAGACTTCGTTTATGAGGTTAGGTTTCAAAGGCTCAATATGTATAATATACAGCAAAGGGGAGTTAGAGGAGACAGGCTTCAATTGTTTAAATTCGTTAAAACGGGAAATGCTGATGGCTACAGTTTTTTTCTGAAGGTAGAATCAGCGGTCATTCATTATTTTAAGCTTTTCAAGTCTCAGGCTCATCTTGAAATTAGAAAAATAACTACTTCAAAAGGGTTGTAGGCCGTTCGAATAGTTTACCGAACGCGACTGTTACTTGCAGGGGGGTGAAAACTTTTAAGAAGGCTCTTGGATTTTTATTGGGGATTGATGAATTGGCTAGGACCAGCCTAACTGGGCCCCGTGCCTGTTGCTGGCTGGTTGTCACTTATGTATTTGATTTTATACTTATATTACATGACACCAAGCGCACAAGAATTAAATGAAAGAAGAAGAAGAAAAAAATCACTGTAGTAACTTCTCCATCCCTCCCCCCTTTTTGACCTCAATTTGACAATAAATTAGGTCTGCTTATAACATACTTTTAATTAATCCGAAATAATTGCCTTGAGTTACTAAAATGATGAAATACTAAAATGAGTTCTATTAAATGAAATTTGAGTTACTAAAATGATTTTTAGTAACTCAAATTTCATTTAATAGAACTCATTATTTATTCTCCTTACGAATTATTGACTTTTGCTATGAAAAACAAGACGACATGAGATTTCAAACTTTTTTTAATGCAATTCTATTCTTATTAATCTTTTAGTAATCTTTCTTATTGTGATACAGCATCTGTAGTTATTTCCCCATTAAAAATCAGTCGGTTGCGACTATCATAGGATAATTTCGAGTTTAATAAAGCTCTTTTCGATTTGAAAATTGTAGAGTTACTTTCGGTGTAAAGTCTCCAAAATGCTACACTTCAACATACACCTCTAATCCTCTGTCACATGTTCCGCTATATTAGATGGGCATCTATACTTGCAAGTCAGAATTCAGAAACTTAGCACTACGTTATGCATTTCCTAGTTTTATTTTACAACTGATAATGACTGTTAAGGTTTACACCAAAAAAAAAAAAAAAAAACTAGTAATATAAGAGTAGTAAAAATAGTAATTCCTCGAACTTTGGAAAAATTAAGCACGCTATTTTGTTTTAAAAGTGTAAATGCCCAAAATTTTATTTTAAGTTTAAACTTTTAAGTTAAAGTTAATTTAAACCTGAATCAGCATGGATGTTATCGATACAAAATAAAATCAATGAGAACAAAAAAAAAAAACTTTAAAAACATTTAATTTGTTGATTTGAAATGGTTCTATTTTAGCCAAGACGTGAGGTGTCACAAATCTTGTTACCCCCTCCTTTTGTCACAAAATCACAATTTTTCGCCCCCCTCGAAGCGTGACATTATTTGTGAATGAGACCTATGAGCATTTTGAAATTTTCTGCATTTTTAAAATGAGAAATTAAAATCTGCAAAAAATACCCCCATGTGTAATTCGTTTATTTATTTTGTTTGAAAACCACTTCTCGCTATTATGCAAATCTTTTGGCACATTTTCTAAGATTTTTTTTTTTTAATGCCTCTTCTAATGCGTTTTCTCCTTTTTTACGCATAAAAAAATAATAAAACTGTGCAACACGAAAAATGTCCTTTGGATGAAAATGTCTGTTTCTTTTGTATTTTCAACTGAAAATTACGAATCTGCAATTATATTTTGCCTATCACGTACCATTTTCCCAAAATTCCACATTTTTCCTTTTTACGTATTTTCTGGATAAACGTGCATATATTTTTGTAATTTACCGACTTAATTTATTATAAATTATATCTTTCTCATTGATAGTGAGATCGTTGCCATTCTAGAGACCTTTTTAATGAAGTTGGGTTATTTTAGCGACATTTTTGGCAACAAAAGCTTTATCTACTTCTCGAAATTTTGAGTCTTTTACAAGACGATAAAGGCATTTTGTAGATTATTTTATGGAGCAAGAAAAAAATGGTATGCTGCTGTGATGTGAATGTACTATTTCAAGCATTACGACATGAGCACATTTCAGCAGAGTGGCGCTTGTTTATCAGTGCTCCTCCATCTAAGTATTTTTTTTTCCTATTCATTCCTGTAGCATATTCTGCAAACACAAAGGAAATTTCAAAATTACAAAATTACAAGTGGCAAAAGCATATCAAATGAGCCTATGATGATCTACAATGGGCCTTTTTTCCACAATTGCACATTAAACTTGGTTTATGGAAATATTTGTGAAAGCTCTGGGCAGAGAAGGAGTGACTCAGGGACAAATTAAAAAATTTAAGTGAGGCAAAAGTAAAAGAAAGGATTTTTATTGGCCCACAACTTAAGGAAGTCCTTTCATAATGAAGAGCATGAAAAGAAACGGTCAGAAGCCAAAAAATCAGCCTGGTTGGCCTTTAAATCAGTGCGCTCACGTTTCCTTGGAAATGGAGAAAGCTGGAAACTACAAAAATCTTGCTGGTAACATGATAAAATGCTCCTGTATTATTAGGTTGCTATATTTCATTAAAACTACACTTTTTGGGCTCCCATATGTTAACTTTATTTCTCAAAAGCTTGGTGCAATTAATGATGAGCATGGGGAAAGGTTTCATCAGGACATTTCTGTTTGAAAAGCATTTCAGCGCTCGATAGAATGGAAGTATACGAATTGGATATTGCTAAACTGTTATCAGGGCAGACAAATAGATGCCCACAAGAAGAATTGGGCAAAAAATCATTTTAGCATTTGTGTTTTCAATAAGTAAGCCTGAGTTATATTCTTCTATAACCAAATTGTATAAATATGAGAAGTGGGTCTCCGGCAAAAATGCTACGTGATGGACCATTTTGGTTTGCATATTTGAATCAAGCACCTTTTGTTTATATAGAATCACATAGTTTCATCTAAGGGACAAAAAAAAGTTCAAATTTGTTGCACAGTGTAATCTATGTATAAATAAGCAAAGACAAAACAGTTAAATACCATTTTCACTTTCGTTTGTCAACCGATTTTCTTACTTTATTAAAATTTAGTAGTTATTAATGAGCTATAGATCTATTAATAGAAAAACTTACGAAGAAAAAAATTTTGAAATAGTTTTTTTTTCTTCCGACTTTCGACGTAGATTTGAAGCCTTTTTTTAGTAGTCTTTATTCGTCATACTTTCATACTACTCCTTACATCTACATTCTACAATATTTGTACAAAACTCAATACATTTTTTACTATTTATAATTCGAAGAAAAAGAAATGTCAAGAACAAAATAAAAGAGAAAATGTGATCTATTGAATTAATGTCAAAGCAAAATGATACTAATCTTAATGTGTTTATTAAAATATTTTCAATATATATATACATAATAATGAAAGTTCAGTACAATGTCCAACAAAATAAAATACAATTTTAAGCCAACAATGTCCAAAACACTGCTTCTCAACCTTGTCACTTCGTGAACCATATTTTTAACAGCTAAACAAGCCGTGACCCCACATATGTACACACACACACTTCCACACAAGTATTTTGACACAAAAACTGTACGTTAGATTCCAAGCTATCTCTGAGTCCAACTTCACTGTAAATTTGTATATTTTATAATATCAAAGGACACTTTAAAATAAACAAATTTACCGTGGGGTTGGACTAAAAGGCATTTTCACTTAAACAGTTTTTGTGTTCACTCTCACTTAAAATATGCTTGAAATGCAACCAAAATTGGTGAACACATGGGCTCTATGGAAAGTAGTGCTGATTAGTTTTTGGTGGTTAAAAGTGGTGGCTCAAGTGAGTATTTTTCGCGGTAAGCGTTTTTGCTCTCATGAAATAGTGGAAGAATTCAAACATGTCGTCATATAATGAATGAGACACTAGTGGGGCGCGAGCACTCGAGAAGGGGGGCGCGAGAATATCCAAGAGAAAACATTACTTGAAAAAATTGATTAACTGACTGAAAGGAAAGCAAACATACACATAGAAAACAAAATACATTTCGACATATTCAATAACTTACTAAAGTAAAACAAATTACTAAATTAAAACTTTCTTAATCAAAACATACTAAATTAAAAACAAATTTAATAAGTATTAGTAACTTCCTAGGGCTTATCTTTCAAAGCAAAGTTTTTCGAAGGAAGGCTTAGTATTAGAAATAACCACCATCAGTTGTTTCTATATTTAGCCGAGATCTATAGTTTGTGTTCAAAGAAGCCACAGCAGAAAATCCAGTTTCACAAAAGTAGAATGTTGAAAATGGTAATAGAATACGAAATGCCCTTGTTTTTAGAGCAGAAAAATCATCCTCTACTCCTGCCCAAAATTCAAATAGTGATTTAATACTAAATTAATTTTATTACTAAAAGTACTTGTTTTTACTTTTGTTTTTTCAGTTAGTTAAAAATAATTCAAAAAACAGATTCAGTATTCATATATACATTATTGTTGTATACATTTATGGTAAGGGGGGGGGGGGCGATGAAAATTATGATAGAAAATTGGGCAGCGAATATTGAAAGGATGAGAAACGCTGGATTATTATTTATTTCTGCACATTATTTGAATTTATTCAAATTCCGTGTATCATTTGAATATTTTTCATATATCTCTTTCGTTTAAATATTTTTGAAGTAATTTTTCTGGTCGGGTATGACGGAAACAGTCACGTCACTAGACAATTTCTTTGTAATTTATGCCCTTATGTTTAACACAAAATAATTCCAAATGATATTTAGTACAAGAAAGAGTCATTTAGTTCATGTGGTAAAGTATTTTGGTTTTAAAATTAAAAATTACCTAGCGACCCCATAAGAAGTGGCTCGTGACCCATTTGGGGTCGCGACTCCCACCTTGGACGTTGGGAACCCATGGTCTAGTGCGTTATAAATTGAGCCAATAACTGCTGTCTAATATATTATAAAGTGAGATAATAATTGCGGTGACATGTTATTTTGTATCTAATCAACGTCTCATAAGCTTGTTGATATGCTTTAGCGTTTTGAACTCTCGATTATATTGAAAGGTACTTCTAATTTATTCAATAGTAATAGGGTGGCGTGAAACCTTTTATTTTTATTATGTTTACACAGGAGAAGGATTGCAGAAAGATAAAGTTTATGTATAATATGTGTTACAAATGCCTTAAATTAAATAACTAATTCAGTGGTCAATAAATCGCATTCAGTATTATCGCTAAATGAAACATTTAAATGAAACAAACTGTTATCAACTAAAATGTCCAAAGTTGTTTAAACGTTCCATGCTGAACATGAAAATTTAATGAATTACGGTATTATTTCGACCACTAGGCGAATTCTAGTAATAATACTGCGTTGTAAAACAAATTATTTGATATAGCTTTTTGTGAAGTTTCTAAATATTCCTTTTTGTGTGGCTGTTTTTAAGCAGTCCCTATTCTACTGTCTAAAACAGGCTTTACTGTACATTAGGTAATATTTTAATTAAAAAAAAAAGTTCAATGAACTTAAAATGAATTAAGATTACACCTTATTACATTTTAATAATGTTAAGAAAGTTAATAATTGTTGAAGAAATGTTAGACTTTTATGGGAAGTCAATTGTCTAAAGGTTTACTCTATTACCTCTGTTAATCTAGTTACAAAAGCGGTTTTGATTTTAATCAAAACTAAGAAGTCGTCTGATCCCTTCTTCCCTTCTTTCTCAGTGGCAATGCGGTAAGGATATTTGGTCGTGCTTCTATCCTCAAACTAAAGTTTCGCTGCCAGCTATGATTTTCAACTACCAGGAAAAGGAGTAAACTTTTTCTTTTTTATTCGACTATTCTTCCTATAGCTCTCGTTCGATTTCAGTTCGTTACAATTCTGGATTCCACTATTTGGCAAAAAAGCACGTCGCCAAAAAATTAAGCCATCATAACAAGTATAACAGTCGCAGTCGTGTCTGGCATATCCATTTCAATAAGATGGCGCAGTAAAAATGGATTACCCCGCCTCCTCTTGTGGTACCGCAACACGCAGGTAACACAATAGCGGAAACAAGAAAGCCACCTTTATAAGAGGGTTAGAAAAAAGTACACGGCATGCACATACATATCTGTGTGTAGGGTCATCTAAAAAAATAATCCCATCTCGTCTGAAGTGCCCTCGTTGGTGACGGACAGGTAAGCTAAGCCTTTCGTTGGCGACAAAAACATGAAAACTATTTCGGCTCCTCCCCATTCGCTAAATCTTTTTCAAAACCCTAGCGCACAGAGTTTTGAGTGTATTCTTTTTAACCATTCTTCCCTTGTTGCATTGATCCCCGTTTTGAGGTCCTTTTCAACTGTTTCTCACGGACTTGGTTCCTTTGGATGCCGAAAGTCTCGATGCCCAAGACCTCACGCTCTATGTTGTTTCCCATGAGGGCACATTGGTAGGGGTTTTTTGTCTAGATCCGTGCCCATGACGGTCGACTTATTCACAAACGAATAAGAGATTTAAATGATAATTTCTTTGACTCTTTTCCCCCTCCACAACGAAGTACTCCGTAAATTTACTGAAATAAGGAAGAGTCATTCTCGTCTTTTAGTTCAACTTAGTGCTCTCTAATACTCTCATACAATGATTTGAATTATTATGACTTACAGAATCGTCTGTAGTCAAAAATTAGTGCGTATTACATGATGTGGATGTGTCTGCACACATATGTTAGTTCTGAAACTGAAATTTTTCTCCAAATCCCATTTACTCGTAGAAATTTACATATATGTAGATCTGTGAATCGAACACCGTAGAAAATTAAGTACGCTTAACAACGTTTAATCACACACAAAAACAAATAATAATTTTTAAAAAATCTGAAATCTAGAAGAGTTATTCACTTAAAATACTCTCCTTTGCTTTGTAGGGTAATAGTTTCAAAGGTTTTTTATTTATAACTTTTCTTCTTACAACTAAAGAATTATAAATCTCTAAAAGTCATCCCTCCTTTGGTTTAATCGCATATGCATCGCGTAAATTTGTTTTAAAGGAGGAAATTTAACTCAAAATAAATCACCAGCAAAAAATTGAGCATCAATATGTGTTCTCTCTGGCGTAAAAAAAATAAACTTTAGTCTGTTGTGGCAATCACGAAACTTTTTTTAGACTATGTCCTTCCTTCATATGAATATTACTACTCGCCAAATATCCCATTATAATACAAATCCTTATTGAAAAGAAAAAATAAATTGTATAAAAAGAGTGATTTTAAGCCACGTTAAACTATTTTAAAGGTATGTGCTAGCAGCGAAGCCTCAAAATGCTAATTATATTGATAAGAATTTCATTTGTCAACATGTGTGTGTAATGGCAACAATACAGTGCAAAACAAAGTCTCTACTCCCTTTCCGTGATTGGCGTCAACTGAGATACACTTACAATTGTTTTTGAATTGTTGGATTCCTTAGATATAAGCTTAGCGATAAAAACGTTCGATTGCTCCACCCCCTTTGGAGCGAAAGGCACCAAAATTTAATCAACAAAACTTCCTATCAGGACGTGCTTTAGTTAGTTATTCACCAGTGTTGGCATAGAAGTTAATGAACTGCTGATTGTAATGGAAAAGGTTCACATAATTTCAAATAAAAATGTCACATTGAATTCTTCCCAAAGAGATAATGAAAAAAAAAAAAAAAACACCCATCCAAAATATGAAGTTTAAAGCGTTTTACCATTTGTAAATAGGGTTTTTTTTTTTGTAACTAATAAGTAACCAAGTGGAACTAACAACTGTATTTTCGCGGAGAGTCTGTTGAAACTTTAATTCGAAGGGTTCAACTCTTCTCCCCCCTTTGCAACACTAGACTATTTGCTGCATTGGACAAAAAATCACTGGAAATTGCATTTTCCTTGCACAGGTAACTTTAATTTTATTGGAACACCAATTGAATATGGGGGGCGAATATCGCTGTTTCGATGCATATCTGCCAAAAAACGAGCCTTTTAACACGTTCATGGATAAGCTGAAAATCGGAATTTTGTATGGTAGTCCATCTTCGTTCTTTTTTTAAATTTGGTTATTATTGTCCTCAAAATAAGTTAATATACTACTTATATACTTTTATTATTGTGCACATAATTTTCATATACTTTAAGTATCTATCACGCCATATGGCATGACTGGCCATACATAAGGCAGTTATTGCCCAGATGACAGGAAACACGATACCACGTTATATGTAATTCTGTCAATTAAGTTACATATTTTACTGGAAAAACATTTAAATATAATAAAGTATAACTTTAATTATCAGTCTTTTAAAAATAATTTAAACAATAGCGTACAAATAGACAAAAATCAGTATCAAAAATCAACATTTATGAAGAACTTACTAGTTTCTGTTTCGTTGGACTGATTGGTTAAGTAATTGCTCAAATAACAGGTTAAATCTCTTCCAATTAAAACTAGTCTGTTATTAAAATTTACATTAGCTTATTGATCATTCATAAACGATGCCACGCTTCGAAGGGAGAGGGGGAGTTCGTGAAATTGTGACAAACTGTGACAAGGGGAGCGGAGGGGATAACAAGAAGTGTGACATCCTGCTTTTGCAACATAGCGTGGCATGCGACAAAGGGGGGAGGGGTCCGTTGAAGTGCGACACTTTGCGACAAAGGGGGAGGGGATCAAATATATGGGAAAAAAGCGTGACATCATTTATGAGCGGTCCCTTAGTTATGTTTGTGGTATTTTCTCAACAGTCATGCTATTTTCGCAAAGAAGCAGATAATCGTGTTATTTTTAGATTACTCTTAATTTCTATAAAGCAGTTTATTCCGATTTTAGTATTTTACGGAGAAGCAACTCTACAGCATTTAGTTTTTCACTGAAAAACAATGCCTTCGCACACAAAAGAGGCAAGAAAATGATTGAGCACATGAGTGTTTTTCTAAAAATCGAATTTTTCCTCGAAAAATCGTTTTACAGATTTTTGTTCCAAACTTTCTCGTTCACTTTCAAGTGCTGTTACAAAATTTGTGATTTAATCTTCATTCTTTTCAATTTCTGACATCTTAGATTTTAGACTACTGCTATTGCGTTCCGGCTCTGCCTTCTTAGAGTCTCTTAGTATCTTCGTTTTTTCCCCTAACGAAAGAGCAATCCTTTTTCGCTTCTCAGGTATCTTTTCAAAATGAAATGAAAGAGACGGTCGATTCCAAGAGTAATGCTTTTCTAAACCTATCACTCAAAATCGAGAACTTCACTGTAGAAGGGACAAAGGCAGAGTCCGCTGTCAAGGGAAGAAGGCAAGAGTCCATGGCGAAGGAAGTACACGAGAAACAAAATTTTGCTATCTTCATTGTAAAAAGTTTTTGCCCGTAGTTGCATGGAAATCATTTAACCCCTTAAAGCACGAGTTTTATTTTCTGAAAAACTAGTATAGTGTAAGTTATTCTTTTGCAATTTCAGGTTGTGGGGGGTGACTAGGGAGCGGGGGTGGGGTAAAAGTTACATAGCGAAAAAATACCATATAAACAAAGTGTGAACGGATCTCAGACACGGGCATGGACAAATTTTCCGGTAACTTTCGCTCTTGTCAGACACGGGCAAATGCGTTAAGGGGTTAATAGGCTTAAAAATAAGAAACAAAAAAGTCTTTTAAAAAGGAAATTACAGGGAATAAATAAATAAAATAAAATAAAAACGGGAACATTCGTCAAATTGAAAGCAACAGATAAGGATCCACAGTAGAGGAGCCAGCTGTGAGTATGCGGAATTACCATTGCTGACAAAGTCGAAGGTTAGCTCAGTGAATCCCATGCTGTTGAGATTCCTGTGCCTTAGTTCGCTCGACCGAAGATGCCTCCGGAATTGGATGGACTGCCGATCGGCTAGGCTGAAATTAAATTGCACGCCAACAATGTATTATGAATTCTTAACAATTTTTAAACTGATAGTCACAAATCTTCAGTGTATATTGTTGCCTTTGTTTGCAATTTTTAAACTGTTAATAACAGATATCAACTGTATATTTATGCATTTGTTTACAATTTTAAAACTGGTAGTCACATATCAAGTGCAGTTTTATTTAACTTGACACATCTTTCTCTGTAGTTGTAAAGGGGTGGAAAAGCAGTAATTTCATTGAGAAACCGTTGTAAGAAACTTGATTATTTGATTTGAAACAAGCTTGTATTTACAGAAACGCTATTTCCCTTCTATATTTCTACAGATTTTTTTTAGTGTTGAATTTGACTTCATTCCCTTTCACCAAGCCCTTATTCCGTTGTTACTGCTCCCAACGATGCTCACCGAGGAACTGTTTTTGATTTGGAGCATGTTCAATTATTTCTCCTTTCTCTACTCTTTTCCTTCTTAAAAATTTGAGAGGAAAAACAAGTTTTTTCTGTAAAAAAATGTAAGAGGAATAAAGTGTTCCTTTAATTGAAGCTCGGTCTTTACTGTACACACTTATTAGGATTGGAAATTGACTGAAAACAAAACGTTCTGGAGAGTTAACCCCCAGTTACCTTGGTTGATCCTCCATTCCCGTAATTTATCCACCTAGCACGGAATTTATTTTGGAAACGAAACTCTTATTCTATGAAAAGGACGAGTAAAATGCGTTCACTCTTTGCTGTACATGGAAGGAAAGAATTAACAAATTTTATTTCTGGGCTCATCATAAAACTCGCAACAGGAATTTTGGTGAAGAAGGATTCCAAGTCAAACAAGACTATAATAGTGTTCTTCCTTATAAAATTGTTGATTTTTTAAAAATGTAGAAGAATTTAGAACATGGAAGGGCAGAATTTAGAAATTCTATTTCTGGGGCTTATTATAAAACTCGCAACGGGAATTTTGGTGAAGAAGGATTCCAAGTAAAACAAAACTATAACAGTGTGCTTTCTTATAAAATTGTTGATTTTTTTTAAAATTCAGAACATGGAAGGAACGAATTTAGAACGTCTATTTCTGGGGCTCACCATCGAACTCGCAACAGGAATTTTGGTGAAGAAGGATTACATATTAAACAAAACTGTAATAGTGTTCTTTCTTATAAAATTGTTGATTTTTTAAAAATTCAGAAGAATCTAGACATGCAAGGAAATAATTTAAAAAGTCTATTTCTGGGGCACATCATAAAACTCGCAACAGGAATTTTCGTAAAGAAGGATTCCAAGGCAAACAAACATATAATAGTGTTTTTTTTAATAAAATTGTTGAATTTTTAAAAATTCAGACTCATCTGAATTTTGTACAGTGAATAAAATTTTGGTGGAGAGAAAACAGAAACTAAGTGTTTATCAAGTTGGTAATTTAGCACCAACATTTGAAGCAGTTGGACGAAAACGGAACAAGAGTCTGATTTTATTGGTGGTAAAGATTAAAATTTTATGCTTCCCCTCCCTCACGCAACGAGTCTTCCGAATGAATATACTATATATATGTGCATGTGTAAATTTAAAAAAATGTATTTTTTTCTCTCTCTTTGTCAGCAACACCACTTCGCAAGTTGACTAGCAAGTTTTCACAGCGTAGAGCGATTACATTGAAAACCGAAAACCGCTGTTTCCGGGTTAGAGATAATCCTATTTTACGATAAAAAGAGGCTGCCCGAAAAAAAATCTTGGGCAAAATCTGCATTTACTTAATTATTCGGTCATAAGCGATATTTTAAGAAAAATTTGTAAATTAAACGTTCAATCATGATCAAAATGCATGTGTTTTAAGTTTTATTAAATTGTTCATAATGTTTTGCTAACTGCATAAAACAGAAAGAATATGGCTGCCTAATGGGCAAATGCAGGAACGATGTGGTATAAAGCGGTTTTAATATCAGACATAATGTTTCTCTCACATGCCTAGTATAGGGAAAATATTGCTTTTTTGAGGGAAAACTAAGTTAAAAGCTAAGTTTTTGTAAGCAGTTGCAGGAAGCACTCTTTGTCTGTAAAATGCTAATTTTGATGCAAATTACACAAAGCCTTTTCAGGAGGATGGCAACGGAAAGCGAAATTGCCTTGAAAATCCTTTCTATGAACCCTATCATGAAGCAAAGTTCCTTGTCAGATGTCCGTCACGGTTTGAGATCGGTACTTCTTCATTAAAATCAAATCGGGCACGAAATGAAAACGGGAACAAAAAGTTCAACAAAAACCTTTACTGGCATCGAAACGAAAAACGATGATAAATGGTTGTTTGGAGGGCTACCTCTACCACAGAATTGGAATAAAAAAATCCCTGTGTTGATTTCCCCCTTACCTGCGTTGTCCATTTTTTTTTTTGTGTTTGTATTCTGTGCTTCCCCACCTAAGTTGTCACTTCAGCAAATAATAGCTCCAAGTTGCCCAAATTCGAGTAACCTTTCTTGGGGAAGGTGGATGATATCATTTATAACCCACAGAGTGGAAAACCGCCAACAAGTCAGACTAATTTCTTTTTCTGCAATGCGGGAAGTTTCAGGGGCACAGAAAGACCAGGAGAGAGGGGGCTTTAGTAGGAAGACCAACTTAACATCCACACACGTATGCTTTCAAGGAATCTTGTATAGCGATTCTTACTAGAAGGGCGTGGGATTCTGGTTACCGGGCGGGCTTTAGGCTGTCAGCGGCTCAACTATATGAAAAATGGTGCGTGCGTCCCGAGAAATCCGAGAGATTTTTGTGTTGCAGCCCCCTCCTTTCTTTGGTATAGTTACCATACTGACTAACTTTTATCATTAAGTTTTGCTATACTGTTGACTCCTCCCCCAGCCTAAGATTTTTTTACTCAAAATACAATTCCTATTTTTTTCAGAACAAAAATTTCGTTTTTTTGGGGGGAACTTACCCGGTCAAATTTGGAACTGTTATACCATATCGCTTTCTGACAGCGCCGGATTTGGTTCTGTTACAAATGATGCTAAGTACAATATGTAAGACCAGGTGCCTAAGAATATATAGAGTTGTCTATTTGATCTGGATCTATATCTGACTGCATTGCGTACAAGTGTATTCTGATATTTCCTCTTCCTGTTTAATAATGTTATTTCCTGCTTTTTCTTTACAGAAATTCACCGTTATATGGACCAAGAATAATATAAATCGTGGTGAGAATGTTACATGTGGCATAGATTACGTGGATAGATTTCAAACGAAAAAAAATCGTTACCTATTAACGGACACGGATAGACACTTGTTCAAGGGAAATGGTGTTACTGACCTTATAAAACCTAATTTTTCTTCAGATCTGAGTGTTAGTATTTCTAAACAAATTTATCCTCCAAAAATAAGTCTATTTTCATCAACAAGAATACAAGATTCCTTTAGTAATTTCTGTATTGTGTTGCTGACAGTAGGAAAGAATGGTAAGGAAAATATTCCAAAATAATAGTTACCATATACACGAAAGAATAAAAATATTACTTATTTCATAAGTGATTTATTTTTCTTCCTTAAAATATTCAACTACGGAATCAATCGATTGTTACTGACTGCTAAAACAAACATATATGTGTGGTTTTTTTTAATACTTTTTATTTATTTATTTTTTTGTAAGAAGATAAACAAGCAAATCAGTTTTTGGAAGTGAATTTACATTGCAACTAAATTCGTAATAAAGTGTTTTAAAGTATTTGAGGACACTGAGCAGCTAACTTCTCAATGCAGTTTTCCTTAACACTGGTAAGAATTGTCTCTGGAACAAGCACTGCTGATGTACGAAATGATGCTTTTTCTTCTAATAAAAAACTTGGCAGGTCTGGAATTCCAAAATATCTTTAAAGAAAATATACTGTGAGAAAAGTATTTATGCAAAACAAGAGGTCTCTAATCATTACGTGTTTTTTATTTCAGTTTGAAAACACATTTTTTTGTAAATTATATCATTGTGATGGTACGATTCACAAAAATGATAATAACACTTAATTAATACACACCTTGAAATAGCAATAACAATTTATGCATTTTGACAGCTTTGGCTCCAGAGAATTTCTCTGGAATAGCTGATCATAAATTGGACTAATTAACTAATCTGGAATGACTGGCTCATAGTCTGCTTTCTGCGACTCACTACTCTCCTACTTTTGTAAGTCTTCTTTTGGCCACCTAGTCACTTTCAAACTTTTCAGGAAGGGTGGGTGTGGGGCGAAGGATATATATTAAATACATATTACTTTAAAAAACAACCCCTACACTCACTAATAAATATAAATTATTCTGTAAAATACTGATGGCAAAACTCTTATCAAAATAAAAGAAGCAGAAAATATCTACACCTTTTGCAATATATATATATATATGTCTTTGAATATAAATGAAAGATTTGGCTTAAAGGGACAATTAGCAACATTTAGTAGATTTTTTTCTATTTAACAAATTATTAAATGTTTTCTTTATTTTTAAAGCTACGTATTTTTATGTTGATTAAGAAAATTCGCCAGATACAATAGTAATGCCTTATAATATATAGTTCTTTTATATTTTATTTGAAGAAATATATATATATTTAGAAATGCGTAGCATAACTTAGTTTGAAGCATTAAGCAAAAATATTTGTACTGTGTACTTAATTTTTCTTGGATTTCGCATAAAAGTCGCATACCATCAACATAAGGAAATAATAATAAGAAGAATCAATGCAAAACATGCAGCACATTTGAACACAGAACACGTGTGAATGATCGACATTTGTCTAAATTAATTTAAGTTTTAAAATCGGAGAAAGAGAGAAAGAAAAGACAGCCTTAGTACCGCTGCATTTTCAGAGCAGTGAGTCATATTGTGTTTTGGATATTGTAACTTATCTGTTTTTTCTGCTTTGGAAGGTAATAATACATTTAAAACAGTTTTTCAAGTAGAATATCAACAGTGTCACAACTAAGGTAAGTCCAAAATAAGGTTTTCTCCTGATTTCAATTATTACTATTTTTTCCAAGCAGATCTTGTGTTGGTAGATAGCACATTTAAACACCACATGTAGATGCAAGTTTGAGCTGTGAAAATGTGACGCTTTTTTCCCCTTTTGTGGTTATGAATGTGTTTTTAGTTTGTCTGTGCAATATTTTTAGTAGTTTCAAACTTAATTACTTATTTCATGCTAATACTTAAGCAATAAAGTTGATGCTTTTATGATTGATTCAGTTTTAATTCATAAAAAACAAGTTTTGTAACAATTAAAGAGGGTGGTTTTCTGTATAATCATGGGGCGTTTATTTCTTATAATTTGTTGTTTTTGAGATTTAACTGTACTGATTTTTCTTGATTCTTGATAAATAATTGTAAGAAACTGCGCCTCAAGAAACTTCGGTATTACTAGTTTCTAATCTTTCATTATCTGAGAGAAGTTGGAAGAAATGCTTAAAAAAAAATAAAATAACGTATTAAAATTGGAAGAATGATTGCGTGTTAGTCAGAAAATTTTCTCTCAACTGTCCTTAGCTCATTATAATGAAAACGAAAAAAAAAAAAAAATGTATATAAAAACTTTGTTATTCAATAATTTCTATTAAAACTTTTTTCTGCTTTATTAATTTATTCACATTACTTGAAAAAGGTTCTATAAATCATATCAAAAAGCATATTAATTAATACGTTAATAACGTTCTAGCTGAGAATCGAATAAGTATGTTTAGAACCCACCAGTAAAATATTAAAGGGAAATTCGTTTCCTGAGAAAAGTGTAGAACATGTGTTACCGGTCATTTTTAAAGAACCATCATCAATCAGAAGTGAAGCAAAAAGATGCGGTTTAAAAGCTGTCATGATTCCAAAGCTGCTAATTTTTAAAAAAATCCTATGAAGAGTTTTGCAACTCGTAGGTTAGCAGACAATTTTGAAGGAAAAACACTAGAACTGGAAATGGAAAATTAAAAACAAACTTCAGTTTTAAGTGATTTCAGCATGGAAGAAATCCTCCTGATGCTGACTTAACACCAGTTGTTTTCTCCGCTAATGATTTTGTTCTTGTAAAAGTCGCTACTAAAAAGACTAAAAATGCATTATTTTGGTAGAATTGAAAAACTGGACTTGGATAATGCATATGTGAAATTCATTGAAAAACAAAATGATGAATCGTTTATTTTCCCTAAAATTGATGATTCATCCCTCGCGCATAAGATATCTTACTAAAACTTCCAACCGTCAGTTTTAGGGGATCTGTATTGAGCTGCTGGCTCACCTTCATTTGAACTGTAACAACAGAAAAATAATATTCGTTGGTTTCTTTTATATTTCTAGACAAAAAAAAAAAAAGAAAGAAAATGTCCTTTGATTGGCAACTAAATGACAGTGAGCGGCGAAAGGCAATATCTAACTACCGAAAACATTGAAGAATATATTATGATTTGTTGTTAAAAGTAATTAATATACATATATTTATCGCCGTAAAACTAAAGCGTAAAAGTTAAAAGGAAAATCATTTTTTTATTCAGCCAAGACAGCTTTTCTTTATTAAGTAAAGAAAACTATTATTGCATAGTTTAGGTGTTTTTAGTGCATATGATTCGAGGTATTCTTATAACTCATTCCAACATTCTACTGGAATTATCATCTAATTATTATTTTTTTCCGTTTCTAAAGGAAGAAATGAAGCTTTTGATAAAAGCAAGAGTGCAGATAAATAAATAAATAAAGGGACAGATCAATAAATAAAATTTTATTGAAACTTGATTTTTAGCTTCAGATAGCATTTGGAGGAATCATCGCGATATTTATGTGACCTTGAGAAATAAAAATCTCAACAAATTCAACCTTGCCACATTTAGAATTCCTTTGGAAAGAAAAAGTTTACCAGAAATCTCGACAAAAAATAACAATAACGAAAAGAACTTCAATCACCAGTATAGGAAGAGGCAGAGAGGAGTATCAGATGACAGTGACTGTTTAGTCACCTATTCTTCGAAAGCCAGGAAACTAGGACTCTCCAACTCTGTTCTGCACACAAGATATGGAGTACGTTTTGCTCATCTTCTCTCTCTGCGCGAGCGGCACAATGCCGAAACTTTTTTTCTTATTCTTTATTCGGCACAAAAGAAGACAAAAGTCAAAAGATGTAACTTTACCTGAGGTAGGAAAATGTTTTGATGTTTCATCGAATGGTGGTACGACCGGAACTATTACTTGTGTTGACTTTGCTCTTTTGAAGATTGGGTGCTGGTTAATAGTTCCTGCCCATAAGAATTATCGTGAGTTATTTTGGATGAACTCAAAAATTTCCGGCTTACTTTCCAATGCCTTTTTTTGTGCTTTAATCAAACTTTCAAGCCCAATGTAACGAAACGATATGCTTCAGGAGCTGCCATTAGGAATGATTCAAAACGCGCCTAAAAGATTTTGGTAATAATAGTTTCTAATCTTTCATTATTTGAGAGAAGTCAGAAGAAATGTTTAAAAAAAGTTTAACATAATACAGTTGGAAGACAGATAGCTTGTGTTAGTACGAAAGCGATTGGAAAACTGATTTATTTTTCTCAACTGTCCTTAGTTCATTATAATAATAGCAAAAAATAAATCATGTTTATAAAAACTTCTTAATGTAAGACATTCGCTGTAGCTGTAACTAATTCTTTTCTATCAAATTAAATACAAAACAGTTTAGTTAAACAAATTCTCTCAAGAAACAGGAATTTATGCGTAGGAGGATCGAAGCGTCTAATTTCCGTTTTTCACGTCTTAGCTAGTGCTAAATATATGAAAAATAGTGTATGTCACGATGTTATAAACATGAATTCCGCTACTGAGAGAACTAGCTACTTCATAATGTGTTCATACCTGCTTTGCCAGAAAGTAATTCAGTTAATTACATTTTTCAACTTCTCTCATTCATCTAATTATTCTGTTTTGCTGTAAGAAAGAATGTTTACAAAAGGTTTTATTAATATCCAGGGACCATGGGTTTATGAATAAAAGTGAGCGATAAAAATCACGATTATATGCAAGTTAAGGAAAAGTACAAGCAAGTTCTAGTCGATTAAACTTGTTACAATATAAAGATCCATCATTAGTCACAGGTCAAATGGAGGGGAGAGATTTTTCCTGTGAAGTTCTGCTACAAAGTTAACCGAATCACCAACTTTCCTAGACGTTCTCAACCTCAGAACTTGAAGATTTGTTCTGTATTGAAAATTATGCATATAAATAGTCATTGACTCATTGGCAAATATCGTGATAATAATGAAAGGGTATAAAATATACAAGTTATTGATGTTATTAAAATACATACCGTTCTTAGACTTCTAGTACTGTCCTAATGTCTGAACAAGTTCGCTTTTTTAAACAGGAAATCAAAATCTATTCAAGAAAGTATGTTTTAGTTAATTATGTTTTAAGTAAGAAAACAAAGAAATTTCAGTTTTACTTGTATATGAAAGTTATAATGATCTACAGAGAAAATCAAGTATAATTTTACTTTATTCTCAGAGAAAACTTTTCGATTTTAAGCGTTGCCTTTCCTTTATTTTCCATCTTGAATATCTTTTCCCGGTCCTTTATAACCTTCCTAATCCCTTGAAAATAAAGGCCTATTAAAAATAAGATTTAAAAAGTTAAAGAAAAACTTATGCCATATTCATCATACAAAATTACTAAATTTATAAATAAAGCAAAATTAATTAAAAATTTAACTTTAAACTTAAAGAAAATAAAACTGTTGAAAAAGTGTGAATAATGTTTTCCTTTTTCTTCATAATACGGCATTAAAAAAAATATGTCGCCAAACTGTGTATGACAAAGACGTAGATTAAAAGTCTTTAAAAGCTTCTTGACCAAGTTGTAAATTTTCCCAGTAGTGTTGGTTCTTGATGTACTACTTGAAAGTAACTAACCACAAAGTAAAATTCTAAAAAAAAAAGCAGTTTGATTCCAAGAATAAATAGAAAGAGACTATTGATTTTTAAATTTATTAGTGCTGCGTGCTCGTTTTACTGACTTTATCTGAGAAACGTTTTTCATTTTTAGAAACGGCGAGCATGAAGCAATGTTTTTTAGACCTATTTTTCTCTTTTTTTTCGAAAATTCTTTTTTTCTTTTTCTTTTGTTATAGTTATTTTTCTGCATCAATTGCGCGAGTATTTTATTCGTTTCATAAGCAATTTTACGGTATTTAAAATAAGTGAATTGTGCCTCAAACAGTTGTATTCAAACAATGATGGTAACAATAAAAGGGAAAAAAACTTCCGAGTAATCATAAACGATTTCATTATTTTTCTACTGTTAAAATTTTTTAGAAAAATTTCCTGTTTTAATATGTACTAACATAAATCGCCAAATATTGAACAGCATTTATAAAATCTCTTATGGTAGCAATATTTTAAACCTCCCGTGCAACCTCGAAATCTCAAAAAAAAAAAAAAAAAAGTGAAAATGGCAGCAAATGCAGAATTAAGATATTTTATTGAGTTTCTCTTCGTATACTAATGACGTCTTTTTTTGAATTGCTTTTTGAGTTATTCAGGGTCGTTCAAATCATCAAAGCAACTGGAGCTGAATTGTGAGATTATACTAGTCCACAGTTCTTGAGCAAAATTGCACCTGTAGTTAAAAACAATATTGTCCACTTAAGATTACCACAATACAATGTGTTCTCAGGCAAACGAGAATAAGAAAGAAGGCAAAAATTCAAACTAAAATGATTAAAAACTTTCTAATGCTCTAGAAAATACTTGATTTTGAGTTGTGGACTCTTGCACTGAAGGTGTAGATTGTTGCCATCATAACGAAACAACTTCTGAGTGATGATAAATAATTTCTTTAGTGGACTGATTGAATACATATGTGTACAACAAGTTCCCTATTTGTATTCTCCCAGGGATATTGAGGACCTTCTGAACTAAAGTAAACAATGTCAATGGTATGGAGTGTGATACTCTATATACCCAGTAACGGGAAACATGGAAAGGAATAATCTCCTGATAAATATAAAAATGCAGACAAAAAATGGACTGGAAACGCCAAAAAGTGAATAGCTGCACAAAAAGACTAGTATTATTCATAATATCTTCTCCTCTGCTCCTGTTGGTTATCTTCGTCCCCCAACGAACTTGATGAAGTGCCTCTTGATTCCAGACAATAAAGAGAGAAGGAAGTTTGGCTTTTTTTGTATTCTTCTGTACCATCCCATTGTGCTCGTCTCTCTCAATGTCCCCAACTCGTCTTTCTGTTCATTTCAGTTCATATTCTTCTGCCCTGTTTTTTATTCATTTCTATGAAAATGATACCAAGTCACCAAGGGCCGCAGATCTCAGCAACGGTTGGTCTTCGGCGAGAAGCTTTCCAATTTCCGTGAATGATAAATTCTTTTCACAAATGTCAACAGTGGTGGATTAATAGTTCGAAAAATATCATGGTCTCCATAAAGGGTGTAGGCCGCAGGGCAATCAACTTTAGTTCTTAAAAAAAAGAACAACCTTTTTCTTTTCCTTTTCGGATTTTACAAGAAATGGTCTTTGATTTATGGTGGTATTTATTTCTTCAGTTGTGACGTGAAAAATGATTACAATAACAAAGTGTATCTTTTCAATATTTTTTCCGACTGGAACAAAGTTAAACAACCTTGAAAGGAAGAGTAGAGAAAGGGTTATTAACCTTTCGTGTCAACGAAACCGATGCATGTTGTGCAGCCTTAATAATTCTAAAACACAAAATAATAATATTATTAACAATCGAAAATAAATTTAAAAAAAATAGTCAAAAATTATTAGTAAAACTTAAATGCTGCTCAGGAAAAAAAAAAAAAAGAAAAACCAGATTGAAAAGGTGCATAATTTTCAATTACATCACTGTTCAAATAGTATTTTATCCACCCTCAAATAAGAGGGAACCTCAGGAAGCGAGGTAGGAAAACGCTACGACAAAGTGCATATTAAGGTAATGAAACACTTTAAAAATGAAGATTTTATTGCAAACTAGCAGTAATGAACCTGATTGAATGTAAGAAGCTCGATTCTAAATTTTTTACCCTGTTTCCCCACTGGAAATATATAGTTTTATCATAAATTAAAATAAATTAAATAAATAAATAAATATATAAATAAAAAACCGTAACTAAAACTATTAATTCATTGTTTAAATTTTAAATTCTTTTCTTTTTAACCGACTTCACAAAGGAAGGAGGTTGTGTATTCATATTGTATGTATGCCGTTTTTTTTGTTTGTTTGTTTGTCCACTCATAACTTCTTACCGGGTGAACTGATTTTCATAATATTTTTTTTTAATCGATCGAAGGTGGTTTCCCATAGGTCCCATACCTTTGTTTGACAATATTCGATAATTAGAAAAAAAGTTATGGGCTGAAATGTGGTCATTTTTTTGCTTTTTCATCCATAACTTTTGACTAAATGAACCGATTTTGATGTTTTTTTCTTTAATCGATAGAGGGTCGTCTACCTCAAATATCGCACATCAATTTGACTACATTTGTTTTTTAGAAAAAACGTTATGGGTGAAAAATAAGCATTTTTTCATTTTAATTGGAAAGGCTGGTCTTGATTTTTCTTTGTTGGGAAAATTGTTAAACATGAAACTCATTGTTTAAAAAGAGTTTGTTGTCATTGAGATGTAATATTAAAAGCAATTATAACAAGAAATAGACTGAAGGCCAATCAGTTTGTTTGCTCTAGTGCCCTTTTTTAAATCGAGTTTAAAACGAAATTTATCATACAAACGGTTAGTTTTTAGTGTCATTTCCTCAAAGAAAGTTTCCCCTTTGCTATGTACTTTTTTAAAAATAGAGTATTTATATAAAAAGGTATTTACACTAAAAAGAATAAAATAAAATAATTTTTGAAAATAAAAAAAAATAAATAAATAAATAGAACCGACTTCAAACTATAAATTGCGCTAAAAAGTAAAAAATAAAATTATTCTTTAAACAACTTCGATACGACTTTTAAACATAATTTTTGAAGTCGGTACCAAATTATGATGGATTTTGAGAATGATTCGTTTTGTAACTATGAATCAATTACAAATATAAATGGCGTAGAGTTTGCAACAGTTTCAATGTAAAATAACGCATGGCTTAATGATAATTAGACTGTCATAATTTTGCATCGACTTCAAAAAGTATGTTCAAAAGTCGTATCGAAGTTGTTTAAAGAATAATTTTATTTTTTACTTTTTAGCGCAATTTATAGTTTGAAGTCGGTTCTATTTTTTTTTTTCAAAAATTATTTTATTGACACTGTTTTGGACATTTATGTACTATTTAATATTTGAACTTATTGATAACAATTTTCTCGTAAAAATGAATGAACGGAAGAAATATAAAAAAATAAGTAATTAAAAATGAAAAAAAGGATAGAAGTATACAAAGGTTAGATTATTAAAAAAAAAAAAAGAGTACCCACACACACAAGATAAGTTTCGTCTGGCGCATTGTAGCCTGGTGAGGCTCTTTAGAACCAACCATTAAAACAAAAAACAAACGAAGCATTAGATGTGTGTAAACAATTTATAAAAAAAACTTTTGGAAATTTAATTTCATTTTTATTTGATTGATGAAAGCTTTCCCGTAAAGGTAAGTAACAAAACAAAACTAAGAATAAATGTTCAAAAGTATGAATAATTAGAAGCATGAATAGGATACTTGATTTCCGCAAGGACTCCTATTCTCAAATTTCAAATATTATTATTTGTATTTTTTTCTTTCCTTTGAGTTTTGAACAGTTCAAAAAATGAAATTTTCACATTTTATAATTTTTTATGAAATACACTGCTTTGTTTGAACAAAAGTGTTAGTAAACAATTATCAATACAATGTTTTAGACATTAAGTTCATTTTTATAATATTTCAAAAAATTTTAGCCCTACAGAAAAATTCATTCTTTTTCATACAAAAAAAAAAAAAAAAAAAACCAGAAGACAAATTTTCCCACACCGAGAATAAAGAAGAATAATTGGAAATTTTATGCTGAATATTTCATTTCTTTTTTGACCCATGAAAATGAAGAAGAAAAATAAGTAAATAAAATTTTAATATAAAAATAAATACATAAAAAAATAAAAATAAAAACTTGAGAAAGTGTAGATTTAATATGTGGTCTTTCAATTTAACTTAAATCATTATGTCTCAAGGTGTGAAGAAAAACTGAACAGATATTTCTATACAAGATTTTTCTGATAATTTTTCTTGATGATTCTATATTTTAATTGTTATTTGTATTACTATCATTACTTTGTCATTATTAATATTGTTGATACTATAGGAATTGACAAAAATTGTAAATTAGAAGAAACAACATTTGATATAAATAAGTTTTAGGATATAATCTTTTGTTTTCACTCCTTATTATTAAATTTTAAAGCTTAAAATTCCAAGAAATGCTAATATCTATATTCAGCTCATTTTGTATCTGTAAAAAAAGGGATTATTGTACTGCAATTACAAAATCCCTAAACATAAACATTACAAGCAATGTAGAAAACATGAGCCATCACGAAGAAAACACTCACGCAAATCAATCAGTACAACTAAAACCACACAATCAGAAAAAGGTTTGAATAATGTGTAGTGAAAGTTAAAAGTCAGCTGCTGAATAAAATAAAATTAATATATAGCGTAATACGCAACGAAGCAAAGTAATTAACTAAAACCTAGAACATAATTTTCTAACGAAATTAGAAACGTCGCATTTCTGGAAACATAAAAATCAATAATGAAAATTGCTAATGAGTATCTCAAATTTCTCCCAGTTCTTTTTTTTTATGATATGCACTTCAACTTTTCTCCACATGCGACTATGATTCGAACAATTCAATGAAACATACAAATATAAATAAATGTACTAGAGAAATGAATAAACAAATAAACGGTTTTACGTGAGTTACCAACCTAGTAATTATCTTCCGTTAGTCGTTTTCAGAGATTTGAGATGGTCTGTGAATTTTTGGCAGATGTTATAAAAATTATGAATCGCTATCGAGGCAAAACATGCTTCTAAATTTCCTTGTAGCTCTGTTCATGCCACGTGCCGCACACAAAGTATTATAATTTGGTACGAAGACATAAATAATTCACCGTCGGATTCTAATTGCTACAAACAATTCAAAATTACGTTTTGTCGGGTAGGTACGAATGAAATTTTTGTGCGTGACTTATAACAATAAGCAAATCAACTGTAAATGATTACTTTTGCATCGATTGGTGGTTTGGGGGGGGGGGGGAAAGCTTTTGTAACTTTTGCGATGGAAATCACTTTTGAGCAGTTACGAAGCTCCAATTTTAATTTAGTTTCGAGTTAAAGTGATTAAAAAAGACCCCCCATATATATATATATATATATATATATATATATATATATATATATACATATAAAAGAATGAAAGGTAGAAAGAAACTGATTTGATAAATCTGGAAAGTAAAAATTTTAAAAATAGACTTATGAAATAATGAAATAGGTCTATGTCTCTATCGGTCTATTTGTCTACTACTCCTCGAACAACTTGAGAGAGAATAGTATGATTTAAGTTCAAAGTTATTCAAGTTAGTAATGTTTTAACTAATTATTTTATTTGTTCGAAAGGTTTGGGGCAGGATTTGAATGTCATTCTCGTCACGATCATTAAATTTACCTACAAATTGTATTCCTGTGAATTATTGTTCTCGGAGATTCCTGGAATATAAAATTGTGTTGATGTGGAGTTTGGTAGTGAAAAGGTTGTTTATTTAAAAACAAGAATGTGCACAAGAGAAATAGTAGCCGTGCTTGAAAAGTTTCTAAAGATAAAATGAGTAAGTTTAAAACCTTAGCTGGTACTAACAACAGTTTTTTTCCTGATGAAGAAACTGTAAATGTCTCAAATTGTTTTACTGATATAGAAATTGAAACTGTCTCCAATTGCAGCAATTTGTAGAAGCTAATAAAACTGTGCACGAAACACGACTTAGCTAATTGCAGAAGTATTTGGTTGGCTCGTTTTAGAGGTGAACTAACAAAACTGAAAATTTTGCTAAGAACATCAAATATTCTCTGGTCCAGAAAAATAGCAGGGAGAGTCGCAACTTTAATTCGGTTGAATTGATACAGTCTTTAAATTTTGGGAGGAATTATGGTTCTGCTAAAGGTTTCACGTTTACTAAGAATTTTTTTTATATTTAATAAGCTAAAATTCGCATGGAAACGTTAGAAGGGAAAGCTTAAAAGCTGTACAAAAATAGCAATCCTCTGAAAGAGAAACGTCGAATAGGTAGCGGTTCAAGGTTCAACTGCCTGGAGCTCTTGCTTGAGCAAGACAGTAAAACAAAAAATGTAGATGTCACATAATCGATTAACAAATATTATAAACTGGGTGATGCAGTGGCAACAATTCCTCATTTTATTTGCATTTTGAAACCTGAAAATATAAAGGAGCACAATTTTTCAAAAAATGAATACAGTAAAACCTGTAAAGTTGACCACCATTGCAAGCTGACCACCTGTCTAAGTTGACCACTTCTATGAGTGACGGAATCTGTCCTATGTTATAATATAATGCAGGGAAACTTTTGTAATTTGACCACCTGTCTGTATTGACCACTTATGTGCTCCAAAGTTTGGTGGGAGTGTTATACAAAATCCTTTAGTAAGTTGACCGCCTAATTATTTCTGTATTTATTTGTTTGCCTATTTTTGCAAAGATTCTCCAGGATATTTGTATGCTATACTGTCAGACCAGTATTAGTCTGGATGCATGAAACATCAATATCAAGTATGCCAAAACTTAAAATAATAGAGGAACTTTCCGCACATGTAAACTAAACAAGAAGTTCCGTCTAGAACTATACGAGCCTACTTTCCCGTATACACCAAATTCAAATTTATAATCTAGCTATCTCTTTCTCCTTTAGCTTTAGTTCTTAATTATTTCAAATATACCTTTTTCAACGGATAATACATATTCATTCACTCATTCATTCTTTCCTTTATTCAGCCATTCATTCATTCATTCGTTTACTCATTCATGTCTTTATTCATTTATTTACTCATTCATATATTTATTCCCTCATTTATTCATTCTTTTCCTCATTCATTTATTCATTGATTCATTCTTTCACTCCTTCATTTATTCATTAATTCATGCTTTCACTCATTCATTTATTCATTGAGAAATGTCCTTAAAAATTCCGATAAAAAAATTTTATAGGAAAATAGGCTGGTTAGTTCTGGGTGAACTTTCTATTTGCACATGTTCTACGTTATAAGAGCTTTCCGATAAAGTTTGTTCCAAGCAAATCGGTCCGTTAGATCAGGATTTATATAGGATTGAAATTTCCCCGTAAGCGCTATGTTAATTTTTTGAACTGTTCAAAAATGAACAAAAACTGTTCAAATTGATATTTCACGCCAAGAGATTCTTCCAGTAAGCTTGTTCATTGGAGCATGGATCTTGTACCCAGAGTTTACATAATTTGCTTCATTTTCGCCCATTGGCGCTAATGTTAAATTTTTTGAACTGTTCAAAATTGAACGAAAAATTGTTCAAATCAAAAAGTAAAATATGAAAATGAGATGTCCTCGCCGAGATCTTTTGAATGCAAAAAGAAGTTTTCGAGTCGGACAATTCGTTCAAAAGTTATTAGGCGGGGACAGACCGACAGACCGACAGACTGACAGACACACATTTTCCCCATCTCAAAACCCT
This sequence comes from Octonoba sinensis, assembly GCA_038502835.1. NCBI lineage: Eukaryota > Metazoa > Arthropoda > Arachnida > Araneae > Uloboridae > Octonoba > Octonoba sinensis. The sequence goes on from CM076604.1 coordinate 74,458,307, forward strand.
ACTTTCAAATTTTTTATTTTTCAATCTTTATTTAATTACTTCACTTTTTTTTTGACTTTTCTTTATTTTTAACGATATTTTTACGATACATTAAGCCTTCTTTCATGCTTTATTATTATTTTTTTTTTTACTTTTACTTGGATTGTAGGCTAAAAATGTTTGCATGTAGAATCTAGAAGCTCCACTATTGCATTGAAAAGGGAAATCCAAGCCATATGTCTGCATTTTAATGCTCATTTTTGCTTTCTTAAAGTTTTTTTACATGCCTAAACTTCTTTGTAAGTTACCATATGAGAAAACTACTATGAAAATTTTTTTATTCTTTAAATTAGTTTCTCCTTCTATCTGATGTAGCCATTTTGAAAATCACGTATTTTTAGGAAATCTTTACTATCAAGTAAGTAACTTACATAATTACATAATAAGAAATTTATCTTTATTTTAACAAAAAAGGGTTGTTTTTTTAAAGGAAAAACACTGTAAGTCCCTCAGGCTAAATTTCTCTAATGATATTTTAGATTATTGTGAAAAAAAGCTAAAACTATTTTAAAGTAATGTTAATACATGGAGCTATATTTTAATTTGTTACAAATGAATAAATCCATAGTGTAAGAAATGACAAATAAAAATCCCCCCTCCATAAGTTGACCACTAAAGTGCTGCACCGAAAGTGGTCAATTTACACAGGTTTCACTGTATCTCTATTTTTTTCAATTATTACTGATATCAATTATAAGGAACTAATTTTTAATTCTTTTACAATTTCGAATAGTTCATTGAAATGACTTATATTTCCTGGGTTTGTCGGAAATAACCGGGGAAAAAAAGAAGGGAGATCGGAAACCCTGGGTAGAATAATTCATTACTTTGCTTCATTTTTTGATGTGAACGATTTCTCTTTCAATTTGAAACAGTTCAAAAAAAATTTGATACAAGATCTACGCGAATATTAAAAGCCTATATAAATCCCACTCAAGCAGGCTGATTTGCTTCGGACAAACTTTGTAGGCAAAACTCTACGGGAAAATAAATTATTTTTTTAAAAAGATTATGCGTAAGAAAGGAAATTAATTTCTCCATAAACGTAACTTGCCAAAAGTTGACGGATTGATCCACTAGACGGTTTGGTACGGCAAATCGAAAAAAAGTGCTATTTTCAAGGCAAATAATCATTGAAATTTAAACTATTTTATTCTCAAATATTTCATTTTTAATACAATTAACAACTGTGACATAAATATTTCATTTTACTTTAAATATTTGTATATTTTTTCGTTTTGTTAGGCAGCGATTTCCTTATTATGGATTGTACCAGCCAGTATGTTACTAAAATTTAAAGATTTTGTTGTTAAATTTGAGGCATCGTTCAAAAATTGTTTTTACTTTAATGTATATAATTTTTTAAAAGATAATCCTGTTTCGAAATTTTATACTGAGAAAATTTTTTGTTATAATTCTGTTTAATGTCTTGTTTTTCCCGCGTTTGTGAGCACACATATTTAAAACCTTTACTTGATTTTATAGTTTTCCTTTTTAAATATATATAGTAAGAAATTACTAAAAACACATAAAAGCGTGAAGGATAAATTTGATTATAGATAATTATTTTCTTTTTATATAAAAGTGATGCATTTTATTTTCAGAAAATTGTTTTCGCTGTAAGAAAAAGTACATTCGAAATAGCTGAGAACCGACACTAAATAAGAAAGAGAGGCATAGATATAGCTAATACTTCAAAATTGATTTTAATGCATGGGAAATAAACTAGTTTACTTCGGGACGAATTCTTGTTCAATGCGTGCCAGATAATTTATCATATGAAAAACAAAACCTTTTTCTTTTGCTCTGCATTCTTATTGTATTTTATATTTTTGTCGTTAAATTGAAACTTTCTTTAAAAATTATGAAGACTTTCTTCCGATGTCCCGAATTGAGTTATGTTAAGTATTGTTCATGCCACTGAATGAATTTGGTTAGTTTGAACCTAGAGTCGAATGTAATTGAATTTTTTGAGAAAAAAAAATGCGCATGGCTATAGTTTCTTTTTTTAAAGTAATAAGGAAAATTATTAGTTTAAGAAAGTTACTGGTAGCAAAGTTATGGTAAATTTCCCAAAAAGGCACTCAAGCATTTATTTTTTCTTTATCCTTTTAAAGTATTTATTATTCTTTTCAGAAACACAGAAATTTCATACTTTAAAAAGTTTTTTCTAAAAATATTTAAGAGGGAGAGAGCTTTGAATCTCTCACGAAGCTCAAATCTTTTGGTATGAATAAAGATATTTTTTGTAACTTCGAAAGACGTGTGTACATAATTTTAGTAACTCCGTGTAACTTTCGTATACCCCGAAAAATGTTTTTCGTAAATTTGTACTTTAATAGTGCTATTTTTATTTTGTATTTTATTTTAAAATGCTTCTTCACAAATATGAATGTGTTAACTTTTCAGAAAATGGTTTAGGACAATGTTGCAACGTAATTTTAAACATACGTATGTATATATTTTTCCAGGATAAATAGGCATTTCTAAGGTCTTGATAAATGCTGTATAACTGCAGCTTTTAATGCAATAAATAAATGAATAGATATTGTAAGTTAACCATTTTTCTCCTTCTGTTATTGCTGTCCCTCCGTTTAAACAAATAATTTAAATTATTTAATAGTATTTAAAGTTCCATGATAAGCATACTTATAAAACCATAACACTTATAACTTAATGTAATGATTTTGTGCTGTTCTGGAAAGCCGAAATTTTGCACGAGTTTGAATATCCTACGACTCAATAATGTCCTTCCGTTCCCCAATCACTAAAAAAAAAAAAAAAAAAAAAAAAATAAAAAAAAATAAAGCAAATAAAAAAAACCTTAACATCATGTATTTAATAAAACGGGTCAAATGAAAACAATGAGTCATGCTTTTAAATTTTTTATTGTGCGACAATATAGATCGGTATTGTTTAAATAACGTCAGTTTCAACTTACAAACTCGCTTCGCTGCTGTTGGAAAATAGAATGGCTAAAATAATGATTCAGCTCCTAAACAGGGTGATGACGACTTTAGAGGGTAATAATAAAGTTTGGATACTCAAAGCAGGACGTTTTAAAGAGTTTTGCAGATTTGGCTAACGATCTGATGCCATGTCAAGAAAGGTTTATGCTTGACGGATTTAGGAAGGTAAGTGTTCATTTTTATACTGATTTAATAAATTAATTTAAAAACTAACTCTCAAATAAAAGAGTCCCACGTGTTGTGAGAATTTCTAAGGAATTTCCACTCTAAAAAAGACATTCATTTTAGTTGTTGTATGAAAACCAACTTTCTCTAAAGTGATTCCGATTTCGTTTTCTCTGCATTTCAAACACCTTCTACTTCCTCATTCTTTTCTCAGGGAGTTAACATTTATGGGTTCTTTAATCTCTATCATGCTGTCAACAAATCTTTCTACCAGTCAAAGGCAAGATTATAAAAAAAATAATTTTGTTCCGTTGAAATATCAGCGAAAGAGAGGTTTTTAACCCTGAAAACTAATCCCCATCTCCGATGTACCTGCGACGGTGTGAACAGTTATTGTAGCTTTTCGAACCTTCCTAAATATATTAGGACTTTCTCTTTGATATGCTAATAAAATGATGACAAGCTTTTGCACTTGATAAGATCTATGCTCACAGTAGCACTATCTCTAACGGTATCTTCCGTGGTCATTGTACTTGTTCGACAACCTCCGAGGGAAGATGACGTTGTTTAATTTATTCCTCAAAACCCGAACTAACGGAGGATTGCGAAGGAAAAAATTGGTGTATGGAAGAATCTACAACCTATTTCTATATAGTTTTCAAAGTATTTCCAACCTGGTAGGCGTGGTCGGAATGATGAGACCACGCCTACTTGAACCAATGATCGCTCTACTTGCTCAGATCTCGTTTCGCTCTTTCTTTTCGTTTTTTTTATTTCGCTTCTTGCGTTTTATTTTCATTATTAACCAGGGTGTCTGGCGTTGTTGTTAACTAGGGATTGGACAAAGGGAAAACCTGCCTCTCAACATCCTGGTTGCGCGCGACGGAAGTTAAGGAAAGCGAGAGAGTCGGAAATGCAAAAATATAAAAAATAATAAAAAAAGATTCATAAAGAAAAAAAATCCCTCAGTTCTCATGTTGAAAAATGATGCTTTTTCTTACTACTGTGGGCGCTTTGACTATTGTAACGTTATGCGTATTCGTAACAGACAATTACTACTTCAAAATACCACTGTTTGCTCTTTGGTGGTGAGTACGAGAAATGGGGGAAGCGGCCTTCATGGTCGAGTGTTGGTCGGGCTCTTATAGGTGTATGAACTTACACTAAAGCACCCAATGATTTGATACCTACTTGAGTAACAATGAGCTTACAGCTCGAAGGCACCGATTCTAAACCCTTTCATTTCCACCCCGTTGGTGTAGTGGTTTTTCTGAAGGCAATTCCGAGAAATCTCTTTTTTTGTTCAACTTAGTTATGTTTAGGGCTCTCATCATTACTACTGTATTAAAGTAAACTTGCGGCTTCTGTGAAACAGTTAAGCAGCTTAAAAGAAGGAAAAATAGTTCGGATGAAAAAGTCTGAGTTCATTTTCTGATTGCTGGTTTGGAATCGACTTTAATAGAAAACTTCAAAATTCGTGAGCGATTCAATTTTCTCACCTTGTACTAAATGAAATTGATCAAAAATTTTAAGGGGATCTTGAAAGAAGAATCGTTCATGCAGTGGCGAGACTAGGGGTTGCAGTCGACCCCAGGTAACACCCTTTTGGGAGTGACACCCTAAACGGACTAAAATCTTATGCAAGATAAACAAGCATAAATTACACAATTTGTTGCACCATATTTTCAACTGTAGTTAATCTATTAGTACATTCATCATATTTCTACTTTAAAAGAAGTTCCGTTGTTTTATTAACCGATCAGAATGAAACATGCTTTTCAATAGAGTCAGAATACCTGAAATCGGGGTATCCCAAATGCATGATTTGTTTTTTGTTATTTTTGTAATCTTTTGGAATAAACTTCTCTTTTCTCTCGTTAGGGGAGGGGGGGGGGGCAGGATATAAAATGTCCAGTATAACGCAATTCATTTTAAAAGAAGCTTTAATCTTTACTACCAGCTATACAAACTGTAATATTGGTTTGAAGCAATTAAATTGATTGTAATCCTCTCCAACAAATGTATGTGCATTGCAAAGCGTAAAAATTGATAACAACTTTTTTTATGTGTTCTCATTAAATAAATAAAATGTCGTTTAGGAAGATATTTTTCCACTGTTAAATATTATGAACTAAATATATTTATGTAGAGCATTAGATTTATTGGAGGGAGGTGCAGATAACACCATAACATACCAGCGCGGGTGACACCCGTGTTAGGAATTCCACAACTTCATGATATTCACATAGCCAGCACACGAAATGTAGCAAATTGCTCCATCCACTGATGTGGGTGTGACATTTGTACGCATACATTTACTCTACAACTAAAGAAGTTTAACCCTTAGCTTTTAATTTTTATATTTTTGAATGAAAGTAACCTTCCCGTATCTTAATAAAAAATATCTAGTTTCTAAACGATCTAAACGAAAAGCGTTTTGTATAAAAAAGAATAACATTTTCATGAAAAGACTGAAATTAATGTCACACCCACACAGCATGCACAAATTAATATTTCTTAAGAAAATATTTTGCCTTAGAAGCTCGACATTTTGTGTTAAGATACATGAGGGTTAGTTACATTCTGAAATTTAAAAATTTAAGCTAAAGGTTAAAATTCTTTAGTTATAGAGCAAATAAAGTTTCACAACCGCAAAAATGTATTAAGCAATAGGCAGAAGGGGTGATCACCCCCTACTAAGATTAGAAAAATCCTTAACATAAAAAGATAACAAGTGACACATTTATTTAAAACGATATGTTTTACTGAAACCTTAGAAACATAACTACGGGAAAAATGAATGACGCTTTTTCTAATAACATAAGTGACTCCATATTAAAAACTGCAGTTCCTTTCTTGGCAGCGACTATTCTTCCAAGCAGCAGTCCATTGCTTTCTGTGAGAATTCTGAGAAGTTGTCGTCATATGGCATTGATTAATTTGCCTAATGGGGATCTCTAATTAATAGCGGTAATCGTGTGGATTCCAATTGTTCTATACAATCATTGCTTGCATAGAATAAGGTGCAGAAATTTGGGAAATCAGACGTGACTAAAGTAACGTTAATTAAGGAAATTTATCAGTTTTTGGCAAATTAACTCTGTACTTATTTTTAAAATTAATTTAATGACTTTTTGCAGCATATAATGCATTTTGTGATTTATTTAGTGAACAATATTTGTTTCTCCCTGTCTATATCAATATCCCTCTGCACACATATCTTTCGTAAATAATTGCTTTTTTTTTTAATGATAATTTTTGAGTTACTTGCTGCATGTCTCCGTACATGAATTATTTTATGGAAAATTTTTAAAGACATTTATTCATTAGAAGAAAAAAAAAACTCTTAAAAACTAGTCAATGAATTTATTTTTCATTACGTTTTTAAAATGGTATTGCTCAAAAAATCAAATGATGCGTCTGCAGATTTCTTTTCTTTTCTTTCTTCTTTTTTTTGTATTTAATGATATTTCAAAGAAATTTAGCTTAATTTTATTTTTTTGATTTATTTGTATCGTTTTGTTTTGTTATTACTATTTTACTTTTTTCTTTCATCTCTCCCTCCCTGCTTTTCCATTGTTAAATGCAATAAAATATCGAGAAACAATAAATTAACAAATTGTTAATCAATAACAATATTGGGGTAAATTTTTACCCCTGATTTATTTTCATTCCAATTACGTACTTTCACCATACAGAAAATATTTTGTTAAATAACAGTAAGTTTGGTGTATCGAACAATTAAGAAGGATTAATTAACATTAAGGAAACTAAAAGGAATTTGCCATAAATATAATTTTAAATAATGAATTTCTTTCCTTCTTGTTTCCCCCTTTTCTTATAAATTTTCATTTTCTAGTTCGGTAGTTTAAAAGGGAAGGAAAAGACCGTTAAATAGCTAATCACTGGTCTCATTTTTATTCCTCAATTTTGGTAACACAGTACATTAAAAAATTTCTGGAAAAGTAACGAGGGGAAACTGAGTGTGTTTTCTTAATTTACGAAGAGCTTTATTTTAATCAAATGATCAAGTTCCTTGATAACGGTTTCTCATTAAAGTTCTTGTTTTTCTGCACTCTGTACGGCTACAGAGAAAGATTTGTCACGTTATATAAAACTGAACACCTGAGATCTATTACTACCAGTTTAAAAATTGTCAGAGATGCATTATATATTGTTGGCGTCATAATTTAAATTAATCTACCGAGCTCCGTGATGCCAGCCTTTCCGACGGCAGAAGTGTCATTGGGCGAGAGCCGTGAGCTCGACTTAATGTACTCACAGATGGCGTCACTTCTGCGGTTCATTATTTGTTGCAATCAATTTACTGAATGTTCTTTGCTTATCATTCTCTGTAAGTTCCCTTTTTAAAGACTTTGTAGTTTCTTTATTTAAAAGTCTCTGTAATTTTACGTTAGGCTCCGGCTAAATGATTTTCAGGAAATTCTCATGTATTTTTTGGGTGAACATTTTTTAAAGTGTAACTTTCCATCCAGGAAAATTTTTGTTAAACATTCTATAAAACTGGTATGCATAATTGGCTGTAGTTGAGAGGGGCGGAACAGCCGGGTGCGGAAAGGTTGTATACTTATACCATCTAATAAAAGTCTAAAATTTTAACACGATCAGATAATATCTTTTGCCTTCGAATCTTTCGGCTCGATGATATGAGAAGGCTTTGGTAATAATTGCCCCTGTGCTTAATTTTCTCGAAAGACATAAAACGTAAAGGGCCAGAAGGGCTAGATGCTAAAAAGCTCATAATTGTACCGCATAGCAAAGTGTGTAATTATTAGACTAATAGAATGAGGCCTTTTGACTCCAACTGTTAGCAGAAAAGTCAAGATTAAAAAGTCATTTTCTTATAAATGTTTACTAGGTCTTTCTAAAACCTCAGAATCACTAAGGTAGTACGATAGAAAGTATCTCGATAGAAAGAATAGCAATGAAGTCAAATAGAGCAAGGAATCCTCTTGTGTAATTGCTTTATAGTGTCATCAAATGTGAAAGAGAGAGAGAATTAGTGCATACTTCTCTGCATTTTACATAATGAATTTTTCATTGTTATTTATCCTTTTCTTATCTTTTCTTTCTTTTTTTTTTTTGGTAACTTTGTTTAGTGATCAAAAAATATGGAAGACATTTAAACGAATAGCTACATCGCTATGCATTGAGTTTTGTTTTACTTTACAAGTTGGCTATGCAATAACTATGGCTAGTCGGAAAATGTTTTGTTAAACACCAATTAAGTGATATGTCCAACAGCTTTAGTGAGTCAGCAGTTAGAGAGAATTAGTAAAAACTGCATTCAGTTTTATGTAATGTATTTCCTTACTTAAAAAAAAATCCTTTTGTTTGGTGTAAACGAAAATAATCAACATATTTGTAGAGCAATCATAAACTTTGAGTTGTGTGAAATTGTTGAACAAGATGAGGAGAAAAGGGCAAGATCAAAGAAAGCCGAAATTTTTTTCCTGATGGCATTTCTAGTAAGGGAAGAGTGCCTATGTATGAGAAAGATATGATTGAACCCAAAAGGAACGATTCAAGTTAGCGAACTAAAGAACGGAAACGAAAAACGTGCGCGAACAGAGCCAGTGAGTGAACTGATAAGATAGTCCCCCACCTCCACCCCTCGACAGTTATGAAAATACTAAAGTGAAGATATTTGTAAGCATGTATTCCTCAAAGAAATAATCTAAGCCAGTGATTCTCAAACTTTTTTTTTTTTTTTTTTGTCGTGCACACTTTTAACGATTTCAAAATTTGGCGGCACGCAAAGAAAAAGATAAGTTTAAAACTCGATGACTTACTTACCTATAAGATTGGGTAAAATACTTTATGATAATAATTTTTAATGTAAAATAAAATAATTTTTATAAAAAAATATAATCGACTTCAAATTATAAATTGCGCTAAAAAGTGAAAAATAAATTCATTTTTTAAATAACATCGATGTGACTTTTAGACGTAGTTTTAGAAGTCGGTGCAAAATTAGGATAGATAAAATATTTTGTAATCATGAATAAATTACAAATAAATATATTTTCCCAGAATTAGCAACGGTTCCAATATGAAGTAGCAAATGGTGTAATGCTAATTAGACTCATAATTTTGCACCGACTTCTAAAACTATGTTTACAAGTCATATCGATGTTATTTAAAAAATGAATTTATTTTTCACTTTTTAACTCAATTTATAATTTGAAGTTCTATTTTTTTATAAAAATTATTTTATTTTTTTCTTTTTGGTATGAATACATTTTCTATATAAATACTCTATTTTTTAAAAAATCCATATCAAAGGGCAAACCCTCTGAATGAATGACACTAAAAACTAATCATTTGTATGGAAAACTTCGTTTTGAAGTCGATTTTAGCAAACAAAATGATTGGATTTAATTTTTGCCTCAGAGAAGCCTTTAGACAAACGTTTGCTGTAATTGCTTTTAATATTATAGCACAATGGCATCAAACACTTTCTAAACAATGACTTTTATATTTATTAATAGTTTTCCAAACAAAGAAAAATCAAGCAAAGCGTTTCCAATTAAAATAAAAAATACTTATTTTTCACCCGCAACGTTTTTACTAAAAAACAAAAGTAGTCAGATTGGTGTTCGGTATTTGAGTTAGATGACCCTCTATCGATTAAAGAAAAAATCACCAAAATCGGTTATTAGTCAAAAGTTATGGATGAAAACACAAAAAATATACTACATCTCTGCCCATTGCTTTTGCTCTACTTATCGAATATGGTCAAACGAAAGTACGGGACCTATGGGAAACCACCCTTGATCGATTGAAAAAAAAATCATGAAAATCGGTCCATCCGGTGCGAAGCTATGACTGGATAAACGAAAAAAACAAAAAACGACGTACATACAATATGAATGTATAACCTCCTTCCTTTGTGAAGTCGGTTAATGAGCTATTGTCATACGCACTACAAAAACAGCAGCACGTTTATTAAGGGTATTTACTTATTAGGGGTCATTCATAAATGATGTCACGCTTCAAGGGGGGCAGCAATTGAAAATCAGCAAATTAAATCTCTTTTATGCTAATATAACATAGCGTGACATGTGACAAAGGGGGGGGGGGAGGTGTTCAAGTGAGACACTTAGTGACAAGGGGGGAGGGGGTCAAATATATTGAAAAAAGTGTGACATCATTTATGAACAGCCCCTACAATACTTTTAATGAGGAATTTGAGCTTGATGCTTTTTGATAATTTTATTTACATTTGGTCGTAAAATGAACATGCTACTCTCATATCGTCTTCTACATTTAACAGTCTCTTCCTTTTTTTTTCTTTGAATGTTGGTTAATACTGAAAATGTCATACTTCTTTTTCACTTCCTTTATACATTATTTGATTGAGGAGTGGAGGTGAGGATACTGGGAGCACTTAAAATTTCTTCACGCGGGGCAAATATTTCACTTTTTGAAAGGTCGCAGTTATCGACGGTAAAAACAGTTGAAAATATGCTATTTAAGTGCAAATGTAAGACAAACAAATTACAAAACTTAATCATAACGAAATTTCTCCTATTAAAAAATTTTGAAACTGAATACATAAAATAAATAAATAAATGCATAAACCAGCATGCAACGTAATAAGAAACATTTTTATGCATATACCTTTACGAAAACAGCTAATTTTAAGCTTTTACCCTTGGATTCCTTTTTTTTACTTTTTAATCATTGCTAAACGAAAGTAGTTAGTAATTAAAGGAAAAAAAACATTATTTCTAAAGATACTGTTCAGTGGGTTTTTTTAAACTTTGGACAGAAAACATTGAGGATGCAAGTGTTTATTTTACAAGAAATTTCTTTGATTATCTTTATAAAAAACTATATATTTAAATTTCATTTCTTTTGGATGAAACATATAGCGCTTCGAATTTAATTAATTAGTTAATCAATTCCTTGCCTTCGTCAGTGTTAAATCCATGGTATTTCACATTTTAAAAACCTCTTTTTTTTTCAATTAAAAAAATGGAAGTAAGGAATTGAAAAGCCTTTAAAACATGTTCAGAATCCCTATATTTCTCTCTCTGTCTCTCTATGTCTCTGACAGGCTCAGGGTCCAGCCTAGCTGGGCCCTGAGCCTGTTTCTGGTCTTCACTTTTGTATTTGTATTTGTATTGTATTTTGTGTACTGAAAATAATTTTTAGCTAAAAATGTTTGAATTCGCCCTTATGAGCTACTCAAACTAGTTTTAAAGTGTTCAAACAGTGTCACAACGTAATCAAATCAATTTTTTCTTTTCTACTCATATTTTACGTTACAAACTGTTTCTGATATAAAGATTGTTGGAAACAAATACTGCTGCTAGATCTGAATTTTTACAGGATTCAAAAGTTTCGGCAGAATCTTTGTAGATTTTTTTCTTGAATAGAACAAAACTTAATGAAAAGTTGTTCCAATCAAAACATAAAACATAGACAATGAGGTTTCCTGGATCTTTCAAACATGAAAATGTTTCATTCGAATCGCGCAATTCCCAGGAGAGTTATTTGGAGGAAGGGGAGAGAGCGAAAAAGAGACCGACCTGCACACATTTCCCCACGTCGAAAACCTAATTTCAAAGTAATAGAATTGTATCATTTATTTCCCTCCTTCTTTCAGCCATATTTTACCTTCCTTTTAGCGTTTCCTTTAAACAACCTTCCTATAAAAGTTTTTTGAAAAATGTAAGAAAGATTTATGCATTGCAAAAATGTCTGTAAATAATAGCAATTTAAAAAATTAAAGGAAAAAGAAACGGCGTAAAAAACGAAGAAATATTTGACTGTTACGTGTCTCTATGGCCCCGAATCACTTTTAAGGAGCCAGTTCTATTGGAAAAACAATTTTCTGTTTGAAAGGTTTCGGATAAGACACCTCATTTAAATGTCTCATTCTTCGACTTGAAAAGTATTTCGTTCAATTTTGAACAGTTCAAAATAAGTAAATAAATTAATGAATAAACTAGTACATAAATAAATAAATAAATGAATGAATAAACTAGTACATATATAAATAAATAAATAAACAAAAATAAGGTTAGCATTAAGCTCTACCGGTAAATTTGGATCCCATATGAATTTTAATCTAACTTTCGGATTATTTTTGGAGTATGTTTTCAACAAATAAGAAAAAATTTAAAATATTGAACAGATTTTAAATATATGATTTAGTTTTTGCTTCAAGAAATTGAGAAAGTTATTAATTAAACCGAAATAAATTACCCCGTTCTTCCAACAGTGTCCCGTAGAATCTTGGAATTGAAAAAAAGAAAACACACTAATTGATTAGTGTTTGTTAAAAATAATGGATATGAAATGCTATCTCAAATATAGCATCCATAAGAATAGAGCTAATGTGCAATAAATAAATAAATAAATGAAATAAAAATAATATACCAAAAGCACACCGTTTGTTAATAAATAAAGGACAGTGTTATGTGACACCTGGAGTACGAATTAATAATTATCAATAATTTCAAATTAAATATTTTTATTAAAAAATGCAATCACTTTCTCGAGTTGTAAAACTTACAGTACCAACATTCCATTGAGTTATTTAGGTGGAGTTGGGGTACGTTGGTCCACTTTTCAAGTTTTCATTTTCCATGTCTTCAAAAAATCAAATATACAGTTTTACAGTTTATAAAAAGGTTAAGTAAAAATTTCGCAACGGCCAGGAAATTATTTGAGCTATTCTGTTTATAAAATAAATAATAAAGTAACTCTGTTCACAGGTAAACTGTAATAATTTATTTTTACTTTACGAAAGCACAAATAAGCAGTAAAATGAAGACATATATTTCGGGATTGCTTGGAATCCCCTTTTCAATGCAATAGTGGAGAAGCTCCACTATTTCATTCAAAAAGTTATTCCAAGCAACCCTGAAACATATATCTGCATTTTAATGCTTTTTTGTGCTTTCTTAATGTGAATTTTTTTTTTATTACAATTTATTCTGCTTGTACTCTTTATTTATTTATTAATTTTTTTTTTTCATATTTATTTTTAAACAAAAGTTTGGGAAGTGGAATAACGTGCCCCAAGTCCGGGGTACCTTGGTCCAACCTATGGGCAGGGAAAATTACAAGGTGGGATTTTCCACCTTGACCAGAATTTTAAATGGGATTTTTAAAGTTTAAGCGCTAACAAAATGTTTTTTTTTGAGTGGGATTTCAAAAAATATTGCGGGAATCGCGCAATCGCGCGGCCTAGCGCGAACCCTGCTATGGGGCAAGTTGGACCACATCAAACGATGGAAAATTGGTGATAAATATTGATCAATGTTATAATTAGATTATTTTCTTTTGTATTTGAAGTGAAACATCTAAATTTTAGAGGTCAATACCAGAGTGTTAAATTAAATTATTTCATTCAGAAAAATATCTTTGCTGATGAAAAAATAAAAACTTACCTACACCTTTAAGAAATGAAAGAATTCTATAATATTGAAAAAACAATCGTTTAGAATTAGCATTAATGATTTAAAATGAAACTAAATGCTTGTTAAAGTTAACCAAGCAGTTGAGTAATTGGGAAATAGAGAGCCTGCTACTTCTGCGCAGACACTATGTTCTGGCAAAATAAAGGAGTATGAATTAATTTTCTTCCACTGTTGCTTCATCAAAATATAGAGGTCTTTTCTTCACTTCATCTCATATAAATCTCATAATGTGATTCATTAGTAAAAGTTTTTTTTTAAAAAAGGAATGTACATTCTAAGAATTTTATTTTTTCTTAGTTCACTTATCTCGAAGAAGTTGATGATTATTTTCAGAGTTAACGGATTTTTCATTTTTAAAGGTAAAGTGTCTCTTATACAATAACTTATTTTATACTAGTTTCAATTTTGGCTTAGTTTTCCAGAAATAAAAGGAAAATTCTGACAAACTCATGCTAAAAAATTTATTTTCAGTCAAACAATTAATTTTCAATCAAATTTAATGCTTATTATTTGCATTATAGCAGACATTCTACATATTTTCTTTGTTTTGAAAAACTGTAAATTGATTTTTTTTTAAATAATAGTACTACAAAAATGTGCATTTGACCAAAAAATTAATTGGGTATAATTTTGACAGTGAATTTTCATTTAGATATTGTTCTACTTCGATATTCAAAAATTGTACTATAATTAATGTCAAACATAAAGCTGTATGCTGACATAAAGATACAAATAATTAGTATAATGATATAGTTATTGTAAGTAAAAAAAAAATTGTTTTCTTTATTGCTTGGAGAGGTTGGACCAAGAACCAACCTATCACAAGCAATTTAAAAAACAGTTTTTAACTAACCCCAAGTAAATGACCAACTTACCTCCCCCCCCCCCCGAAAAAAAAATGTGGACCAACGTACCCCACGCTCTCAGATTTACGAAATGCTGTACTATTTTTTTTCTTTTCATGAAAACTAAACAAACTACAAATAATTATGAAGTAAAAGGACCCACCTAATAATATAAATGTAATTTACTATTCCAATCTTACAGAAATGAATAATAATAATAATAAAAAAGTTGCAAACTTCTGCTAATAATTCAGTGGTGCTGAATCGAACTTCCTGGAATAAAAATTACTAAATACCACTGAGCAATGTGTTTTTATTATAGGATATGAAGGACTGCTAGAGGTAACTGACGGTCATAAAATGAGTTTAAAAATATAAATAATATTAAAATAATTGAGACTGGGACATCGTGCCCCTAGGTCCAACGAACCCAAACTCCCCTATATTTAAAAGATGTATTTAAGTAAGATAACTTTTCCCTAGAAAGCCTTTTATTTTCCAGAGTAATTGGAATATAAATTACATTTACGTTCCGTAAGTCGATACTGATACAAATGATTATAGAAATGAAAAATCGTTATTTTCGTTCTGAATTTTTATTTATTGTTACAGAAAAACAGCAAATCGAAATAAACATCTCCGTTGTTTTAACATTAATATGAAAGTAATTGGGCGGATTTCACTAAATAAAGTTAAAGCATTTTCTTTTTCACACAAAATCAAAGCGTTTTTTAAAACAAATAATTATGGAGGCGTTAACTTTTTATGCTAATGGTGAGTTTCATAATAACGGACGTTACGTACATACACAAAAATGAATATAAAACAGATCATAAAATGCATAAAAACATTTCACACTCAAAAGTTTTTTTCCTAATGGAACTAAGCATAAAGATAAATTGTACGCATTTGAAAATTTATATTATGCTTTCTGAGGAAGCAAAGAATGAAATTGCTTGACTGTAACGGACGTTACAAGAAATGGAGCATCATTTGCACTATAGTGCCATTAGCTATGAAAGACTGAATCTATGCCGTGCATTTGTTTAAGTAATTTAAAAATAACATTAACGAGACTTGCAGGCAATTTATCAGAACCTTCAAATACAAATTCAGTCATAATTTACTGTTGTGAAAAAAACTAAAAATGTCGTGAAACAGACGTTACTGGATGTAACGGATGTTAGGTTCAACCTCGAACATGCTATTTCTGCACTGTGTTAAATCTATAGATAAGCCTGTTATATCTTAATTTTTTTGAACTATAATTGAATCACAACATCACATTGAAAGTTTTTTAAGATTTAAAATTTAATCTAATAAGTATAAATGATAATTATCAATTATAAAGTTAAAAAATCACTTTGATTAAGATTTAAAAGCACTAGTTATTGTAATGTGTAATTTTTATCCACACAATACGTTATAGGTATGCATTAAAAAAAAGATTTCATCTGCAGGAAATCCAAATAATCCTCGAGGTGACACAGGCACTGGGGTGCTGATTAGGCTTATACCACTTAATATCTGTTTTTTTTTTTTTTGGGAAAATTTTCAGTTCTCCCCAGACTTGGGTTATTTCAAGCTTTCCAATGATAAATAACATTTAGGGAAATGTTTTAAATATTTTTTTTCTATTTCTTCCCCAATTGATTTCGAATTAGCTGGAATTCACCTAATAAATTTTTGTTTTGTTTGACAGCGATTAAAGATTAAAACTTCTTACTTTTTGGGCGAAAGAAAACGACAGACAGAGAGGGAAAGAGGGACATTGTAAGCTTTATATATTCTGCTTTAAAAATATCCCTATTTCCTCCTTTTTTCCTGTATCGTATACAAATTGTTTTAATTTTATATATTCATTATTTATGATCATTATTCAGGTGTAAAATTTGATACTGGAAGGATTTTTTGCTAAAATTCCTCCTGCTTTTTCCTGCAAAATAAAAAAACTTTTTGTTTTTCCATTTTCCTATTAACCAGAGGTCGCGCTAGGAATTTTTGTCAAAGAGTGAAAATATTCCTTGGAGGTTTTTGGAGGAGTATTTTATTTTCTGGAAGAGTGAAAATAAAATAATAATAATAATAAACACTCTTTACAGATATCCGAGTTCAGAGTGAATACCACTGCTGCGACCTTGATCCAGAGAGTAGCGTACATACAGCTAAATTAACTATTTTCTAAAAATTTCTTATTAATCCAAAATTTAGTATTTTCTAAAAAGTAAATAGCTGTGCATATTAAAATCAAATTTGGAGTATAAATAAATAAATGAAACTATAACAGTGAATAATAGCGATAAACGCAATTTTCGACCAACACGTGTTCAATATCGGCACAGTTCAAAAAAAAAAGAAAAAAAAAGCCAGAAACTATTAAAATAAAATGCAAAATAAGCAGATTTAGGGCAGCATGTGTGAAAAAATATCTTCTACTTTAGAAAATAATTGAAATTTGTACCCGATGCAAAAGGATTAAAATCTCTAACGTAGAATCCAATTTTCGGCGAAGCACGTGCACGATTTTGGCTGTTTCTATTTTTATACTTTTTTTTCTTTTTTAATTGTTAAAATGAAACTACAAATAAGCAGAGTTAAGGTTGTGCATGCAAAAAATATCTTACAACTTTCAAGATAATTGAAATAATTGCAGGATGGAAAAGGATTGAAATTTCAAACACGGTAAGCAATTTCCGGTAAAAATCGGAGGAAAAACTAGCTTCCGAGTGGCGCAAAAATTAACTCCTATTTTTTTCTTCTCTATTTAATTTTTAGTGGACAAGAGAATTTGGGAAAAGGTCACGTGTCAAGATTAGAGGTCGGGAAAGGGTTTTAGCATTAGAAAATGGTAGCAACATTGGCGACTTCAATGACAACAATGGTCACCAAAACAAGAAAATTGGTCGCATTAAGCGACTGGCGACTGCGAGTTTTTATATAATGAAAAATAAAATTAACTTAGAATATTGTATTGTATTTATCTTGCAATACTTAACAAGCTAAAATTTGTTTAAAAGTAGTAGAGTGTTTTTGTAGAGTGAAAATACGCATTTTTTAAATTTCAATGCGTATTACCGATTTTTAAGGCGTGAAACACGCTTGTAGAGGCGTTAACGCGATCTCTGCTATTAACACATTGATAATTAAAAACTATTGGAATATAATACCCAGCAGTTTGAGAGCAAGTTTTGATATCTTTCACAGGATAGGGGATATCTTTATTTTTTAAGGAAATATATTTATTTTGTTTTTACATTAATTGCTTTCACCGTTTAAAATGTACATATTTGAAATAGGTAGGCAACGTTGTTATTTGTCAGAGTAAACTATATCCTTTATTGATATGATTTTTATTGTTAAGAAATAACATAATTTTGGATGCTTTATGAAAAAATTTACTGTGTCTCTATTTGTTCCATCTTTTTCTAGTAAAAAAAAAGCAGAAATACTGAGAGAGAAAGAAAATTAAAGGATAGCAAGAGAAAGAAGCGCGCTAAAACAACGGCTTTTTTATCGCTGGTAACGACTTACGGTCTACAAAGCCCTTAGCAAATGTCTTGCCCCCAAGCTTCCCCCCATATTCTTCGGTGCCTAAGCACAAAAGCTGTTTCTGCTCTTTCACGAAAAATTAAGCTATTGATACTACAGGTGGTTCCTTGTCATTTATTTTACCTAAACACAATATTTGGTGTTACATGTAAACTAGAAATATATGTGTAGAAAATATTAAAAAGTGGTATCGCGATCAGTATGCAGAGGAATAAAACTTTAAAAGTCTCGTTCTGAATTTAACTCCAAATATCCTATTTCTGCTGAACACGGTAGTGTTGGCGCTGCAACTGGATCCATGAAAAATTTCCTATCTTAAAAAGCACACAATGTCGGTGGATAAAGTGCCCGTCACCATATATTAAATTGCTAGCAAATGCTTCAATGCACATTACATTTCCCTGAGCAGTTATGTAATGTATAGATAATTGTAAATTTTTAGATATATATTCCCTTCATGGCGCCCTCATACTATAAGGTAATAGTTAGAAGAATTTAAAGAGGGGGGAGGGAGTTGAAAGTGTGCTTCTTGAGATATAATCATCAGCTGACAGTTCTAGCAGACGACGCACGCTCTGATCGACAAGGATGCTAAATCGTTCCCTCCGGTTTGTTCCACCCACATCACGGCTCGTTGCACCAGCGGCAACCTGCAACGTATAAAAAAAAAGACTGTTTACAACCACCTCATCATGCCCGAAGGAATGATTACGGCGTCTTGAAAAATCACCTTTGGCCTTTTTTGCAGGTAGGGGTCCTATCACTCTGGCAAGCAGCCGGAAAATGACCCAAATAGTAGTTTTTTTTTATATTTTTTTTCTTCTTTTCGCAGAAAGTAAGCAATTAAGACCCGAATGCGCTACATCCAAATGGAGCGGTATTTTCTTATTCTTTTTTGGACTTTATATAATATATTTAATATCTTTTGATTCAAAACTACTTTATATAAAATCAAGACTGGCGTCAACTAGACGTCAACGCGTTTTATAAAATTAATCTTGATTTTGGGGATCAAATTTTTTTGATTTTACTAAGATATAAAAAAATCACTACCATTTGTGCTTTTTCATATATTTAATCCAGAGAGAATCACTGGGGAAAAGAATACGGCATCGCACATAACCACCTAAAATTTCAGCCAAAGAAAAAAGCTTAACCATTAAGAATTCGTTAGAAGAGTAGTTATTACTCCCAGATATTTTAGAATGTTGTGACGGGGCTTCAGTTTTGAAACAGATATGACCTGCTTCAAAAAAGAAAGATAATATATATCAAGTTAAAAGCTAAATTAGAAGTACGTCAGTATTTAATAAATATAGTAGCTACAGTTCGACCACGGAATTTTAACAGTTGGACACTTCTGCGCGTGGCAGGAAAAAACGAATCCATTCGAGTTTTAGGGAAGTTCATTTTACAGGTGTGTTTATTTAAGTTTAAGCGCGAAGGAGAATGTTTGCTTCTTTGTTTGTTGAAAGCAACTAAATTTATAAACTGCCTCATAGTATCAGTTTGGAAAAAAATCAAGTATGCTAAACGAACTAGAACGGAAAAAAAAAAAAAAAAAACGGCACATTCTTTATCTCAGCAGTTTCTCTCGTGAGCACGAATGGATTCTTCTTGGCACTCTGCCAGGTAAATCGCTTTGGTTGATGGTAGAACTGTACTGGCGTTTTAATTGTAGACTTTGCGCTGTATATTTTCAATAACTTACGACAGAAATAAACCAAAACTTCTAAAACGTAATTTTTACACAACTGATGTGTGTGTGTGTTTCTTTGATTTTTTTTCATTGTTCTTAAGCAAAATGCTTTTCGTAGAGAAAGAAGGGAAAATAAGGAAAATAAAGGGAGCGTTTGCACACATACATACACATCAATTGTGCACAAATTACGTTTTTTACAATTTTATTATTAGATGTCACACATAATTAGTGGCAGAACTTTCGGAGAAAACAGGCTTGTAAATTCAAAATTTTTGCATTAAAGTGTCTTTAAAGTACGTAAAACCTGACTTTGCAAAGATCCTTGTGATTCCCCTTCTTCGCACCTGCTTCATTTTTGCATAAATTGAAGTTGCATTTGCTTTCTTTACGAGTCTAGTTGCTTTAATTTTTTTATTCGTTTAAAAAAAAAGTCAGGATAATTGTTTAAATCTCAAAAATTGTCTATATCAAAGATGAAATCGTTAGCGGCTATTTTCTTGCGAAAGAAGAACAAAATTTTATTATGTTTTGTGTAAAATTGCACGCAGTCAATTAATCAAGCTTTTCACAATTTCTCACTTCATTATCAAATCTACAATGATTTCTTTAAATAATAAATTAACTTTGAGCTAAATTAACTGTAATAAAAAAAAAATTTCACGTTAAGAAAGCGCAAATAAGAATTAAAATGCAGACATGTGTTTCGGGAATGCTTGGAATCCCTCTCTCAATGCGATGGGGAGCTTTTATATACAAAAACATCCGACGTGAAAATTTTTTTTATTAGAGATTTCTTTATTTCTGTACTCGTAATCACATCTCCCCCATTTCATTTTTCACAAAAACTGAGCATATGTCTCTGCGCAACTCTGCATTTTGTTTCAATTTGTTAGTGCAAAAATTTTATTTATAGCATATACTTTCAAAATTTTTCAGTATTATTCTTTGATAAAAAGGTTTGAGGCAGTAGGCATTAATATTTAATATTTCCGAATTGTTCAGAAAATGACTAAAAATAAACACATCAAAAATTCATTTCCTGCACAAATTTTAACCGGACTAAAAAGAATTCAAATTTCTTAATTTCTTAATAGCTATTATTTTTTATTTCCTCAAGTTTTCAAAATTCAACTAAAATTTTGAATATATATATATATATATATATATATATATATATATATATGGCACGAAAGTTATTTTTTCACAAAAAGAAATTTCTTTTCTGTCTTTCTTTTTCTTTTTCATTTTCTGAAAAGGGAAAAATCTCTCAAACGGGTATTTACGGAGTGGGACTGCGACAAACCGATAGATACCATTTTTACAACAACTCTCTCTTCTACTTTCAAGAATTTTACTTTTAAATAATAATTAATTTTTTTTTTATTTATTTATTGTGTGTGTTCCTTTGTTTTTAGCAATTAAGCGCAAAAAAATTTTCTCTGTATTATGCGATCAAATAATTCCGTGAAAACTTTTGTAAAAACACAAAGATGTGTGTAATTATTATTTTTTTTCTATTACAGGAAGTCCTTGCGTGTATAGGAATTTATGGGGGCTATTACGCTGATGTTCACCACTTTATTTATTTACTTATTTATTGCTACTTCTATGAAAAAAAGTAACTATAGATAAACAAACAATTTCAAGTTTGTAAAATATTAATTGTTGATTTGCAACAATGTAATATTTGATCATGTAACCCCTGCTTCTTTTTTATGTTTAAATATAAAGCGTGAAGAATGTTTGTTAGTTATACTATACCTTAGTCAATTATTAAATACTACTACAAGTGCAAAATAACTGAACCAATTCTAACTTTTCACTTGTGAATAGTTAAATTTTAAATGAAATATTGCAATATAATTCAACTACAAAGATTTTTTAAATGAAATTAATATTTTAGTGATTAAAAGTTAAGCATTTGCGTTTTAGGAGTTACATCATTTAATGGATGCATCAGCATCTAAAAATTTTGAAAAAAAAAAAAAAAAAACGTGGAATTCCCAGCCAGAATTTTTTTCTTTTTATTTAGCTACCTGCACAAAATAAAGGAAATTCCTTTTTTCAAAGCGTAACCCATTTTCTTTCGTTTTCCAAACAACTCCCATTTTCTAGTCATTATTCATGTCATATTACGTATTTCATTTCTGAACCAGCTAAAAAGTGTTCATCTAATTAACAACGCAAAAGCAGTTTTCAGAAGTAAACATACATTTGATCAAAACCCGGAAAGGAACTCGCGCAATCAACAGAAAAAAAAAGCCAGCTAACCGATACAGCCAGACCCAATATGACCCCGATCCCTTTGACAAAAGGGGGTACGAAACGAGAGCAGATGCCCGGCACAAAACGACCAATTCAAATGCCGTTATGCCGCACACACAAGTGGTTTCGGAACAAACCGAGATTGGACGGGAGGGGGAAGAGAAATATGAAAACGGGGGAGGGAAGGGAGGCGACAGCACGCAATGAATTGAAAAATCTGTTTCAGAAGATTTGTAGACATACGACTTCGTCCCTTCTTTATATCCATTTCTTTCACTTTCTTTTATCGAATTTTTTTTATCATATCCATTTCAACTCCAATTCAGTTTTCAAAAGGAAGCTATAATTCAATACTAAACAAATACTAGCAGACAGTCGAATGAATTACTAAAGCTTTTTTTGTTATGATATCTTATTATTAGATAAAGAGAGATTACCCAAACTATAAAAAAAAAAAGTTTCCATACCTTTATGACGAACTGTACTCTGGCATCTTTTGACCCTTTTACTTCCTTTGAGAACTTGAGATCTTCATTAAAATTTACTTTTGACAATTTTCTTTTTTTAAACCTTTCGATTGTTAGTTTGTTTGGAAGGAGTCGTTTTTTTTAAAAAAAACTCATCTCGATTTGGACCAACTCTCATAAATTTCCCAACATTTTCCCATGTATTTCAAACGCAATGATTTTCCGGTTTCACAATACTTGAGAATTGTTACTGAAGACACTTCACTTTGTGAGGTCACCAAAGGTTGAGTCAATTTCCAGTTCTGTGTTTAAGGAGTTAACTGTTATTGACCTTCACATTTCGAATAATTCTCATTAATGTCAAATTCTGGTCATTGACTTAATCGTGACCTTCAATGAACCAATCAGAAGATTGGTCTAGATCTTGAGATTGAATTCGTCAAATGAAATGAAGTACTATAAATACATCAAAATATTCATTGTTGAGTATAGTTGTTCTCTGCTTCCCTAGATGTTAAAAGGATGTTGACCTACGAAAATATATTTAAGAGTTGGAATATCTGCCGTTTGTAAAATATAACCTTTGAACTTTATCACTTGGTGCTTCAAAGATTTTACACCTGTTTTGCGCATCTGCTGAAGAGATAATATTAAAAAAGAATAGACTATGTTTCAGTTGAATGGATCTGAAAAGATCACCTGCTTGTTGATTTCAATACTCTTTGAGCTTGTCTTTGAATATTGTCTGCTACAATTAATACTTAGCAGGTTAAAAAGTGTAATGAACTGTTTAAGGCTTCGAAAGAAATAAGTGCAGTATTTTGTTTACATTTAAAAACTTGCCTTTTTTTCTTTTTTTTGAACTAATAAATCTTAGCTGCTTGTTTATCTGTTGTTTCTAAGCTAAGCAACTAGTCAATTGTAACACATTAACCTAAATTTTATTACATATCTGAACAACTCACTTCATTTATTACTTAAAATATTGATTGAAGTATTTTTCAATTTTCGAATTTCTTTGTAGCCAACGTAATCAGATACAAAGTGAAAACTAACGTGGGTGATAGAAGTTGCGTATAAAAAATAGTTATGCCCGAAAAATCTATAAAAGAGAAAACTCATGAAAAAAGTTGAAGTATAAGTAACAAATAATTCACATAAAAAGTCCTTGGTCCATTTCATACAACAATCAATTTCTTCTTTTCCTTTCTTTTGTTGAAAACTTTATTTTTAAAGATAAAAAACTTCCAAAACTTCAGACAATTCGATTTCCAAGTTAATTTTTCCCAAATAAAAAAATTACTCTAAGAGAATACTTTAATCTTATGGACGCTAATGCAGAGTTTATAGGATTAATTTTCAGAATAGTTTTTAAAACAAAGGAGCCATTTAAATATGTAATAAAGAATATGAGAGACATATGTTATGGAACAAAAATGAAAGAAGTTCCATGTTGCTTAACATTGTTGAAAGATTGTTCCGGAATTCATCCTACTAGAATGTCTCAACAATATTCACTTCCTATTGGCCTTTGGAAAACCTTTCGCATCAGGAGAAATCTTCCTCAATCTGGCAATAGTTTCAGTTTCATCTTCCCCCTCTTCCTCAAATGTGAATCATTTTCTATCGTTCTCACCAGGGCCAAGAAATTTTCGTGGCCAAGTTTCTCTCTTTAATCTGAATTAACAAATTAATTCATTTTAGTACGAAATTACATTCGACTCAGATTCTACATTCAAGCAAAGTACCCAGTTTTGTAAAAACATCATCATATTATCTTTGAAGTTTTCTTTGCTAAATGTAAATAAAAAAGCTTAAATTTTCTCACGACCAAGATCGATTATTGTACTTTTAATTAATTTAACAAAGAATATCACACAACAGTAGTATATGTTTCTCACTTTGAGGTAAAGTTATTATTCCACATTAAATTATGCATTTACATTTTTGCGTTTAATTTCTTTTTCTTCTTTTTTTTCTTTTCTTTTCTTTCTTTCTATGATTTTCTTAAGCTCAGGGTGTTCTGAAAGTTTTAAATTAAAATATGTATATACGTTTTGTAAAAAATGTATGAAAAACAAACAAACTGAATGTTTAAAAAACAGTATAACTCGGACCATTATTGGTTCTTAAATTCTGTTTTATTCTTGAAATTCAACTGTAGTATATGTTTGTGGGTTTCAGATGAATTTATTATTCCACATTAAATATTTAAATATGTAGTTAAATTTTTGTATTATATTTCCTTTTCTTCCTTTCTTTTCTTTCTTTCTTTCTTTTTTTTAACGTCAGAATGTTCTGAACGTTTTAAGTAAAAACATTAATATTTGTTCTGTAAAAAATGCATTAAAAACAAACAAACAAACTGAATGCTTAACAAACTATATAACACAGTCTGTTACTGACTAACGAACTTCCGGTTCATCAATGAAAAATTCCGTTTTATTCTTGAAATTCAACTGTAGTATCTGTTTATGGGTTTCAGATGAATTTATTATTCCACATTAAATATGTAGTTAAATTTTTGTATTCTATTTTTTCTTCTCTTCTTTTCTTTCTCTCTTTCTTTTTTTTAACGTCGGAATGCTCTGAAAGTTTTAAATTAAAACATTAATACTTGTTCTGTAAAAAGTGTATAAAAACCAACAAACAAACTGAATGCTTAACAACCCGTATAACGCAGTCTGTTACTGACTAACGAACTTCAGCTCCGATTCATCAGCGAAAAATTCTGTTTTATTCTTGAAATTCAACAGTAGTATCTGTTTGTGGGCTTTAGATGAACTTATTATTCCACATTAAATGTGCTTTTAAATGTTATACCTTATGTTTTTTTATTAGCCTACTTTCCCGTAAAAGTAAAAAAAAATAATAATAAAGCATGAAAGAAGGCTTAATGTATCGTGAAAATATCGTTAAAAATCAAGAAAAGTCAAAAATAAGTGAAGTAATTAAATAAAGATTGAAAAATAAAAAATTTGAAAGTAGGGTATTGAGATGGGGAAAAAGTGTGTCTGTCGGTCTGTCGGTCTGTCTGTCTGTCGGTCTGTCTGTCGGTCTGTCTGTCGGTCTGTCTGTCGGTCTGTCTGTCTGTCGCTCTGTCGGTCTGTCCCCCCCTAATAACTTTTGAACGAATTGTCCGATTGGAAAAATTCTTTTTGCATTCGAAAGATCTCGGCGAGGACATCTCATTTCTATATTTCACTTTTTGATTTGAACAATTTTTTGTTCAATTTTGAACAGTTCAAAAAATTTTAACATTAGCGCCTATGGACAAAATTGAAGCAAATTCTGTAAACTCTGGGCACAAGAGCCAAGTTCCTATTGAAAGCTTATTGAAAGGAGTTCTCGGCGTGAAATATTGATTTCAACAGTTTTTGTTCATTTTTGAACAGTTCAAAAAATTAACACAGAGCTTACGGGGAAATTTCAACCCTATATAAATCCTGATCTAACGGACCGATTTGCTTGGAACAAACTTTATCGGAAAGCTCTTATAACGTAGAACATGTAGAAATAGAAAGTTTATCCAGAACTTACGAGCCTATTTTGCTATGAAATTTTTTGATCGGGATTTTCAAGGATATTTCTCAGTGACTCAATGAGTAAAATAATGAATGAATGAATAAATGAAAGAGTGAAAGAATAAATCAATGAATAAATGAATGAGGAAAAGAATGAATGAATAAATTATTGAATAAATGAAAATATAAATAAATGAGTGAATAAATACATGAATGCGTAAATGAATGAATAAACACTTGAATGAGGTAACGAATGAATGAATAAATGCATGGCTGACTAAATGAAAGAATGAATGAGTGAGTGAATGAATATGTATTATCCGTTGAAAAAGGTATATTTTCAATAATTAGAACTAAAGATAAATAAGAAAGAGAGAGAAAGAGATAGCTAGATTATAAATTTGAATTTGGTGTATACGGGAAAGTAGGCTCGTATAGTTCTAGACGGAACTTCTTGTTTAATATTCTTAAAGTTTTAAATAAAAGTATTAATATCTATCCTGTAAAGCATTTAATAACTATTAAGAAAATGAAATAAACTGTACTTTTAACGCACCGTGTAGCGTGTTTTATTACTGACAAACGAACTTCCGATTCGTTAACGAAAAATTCCGATTCATTCTTGAAATTCTGCATCACAAAGTTAGCGGGGAAAGCACCCGCCCGCAGTGCATGAATAGAATAACCTAGCAGAAATAAACACAATTTTATTGACTTGTGACTGCGCATTGATTGTTCCCCGTATGCACGACATTGTTTTTCCTAAAATGATCGTTTAGCAAGCACCTGAACTGCAAATGAACTTGAACGCACCGGATGCCGCAGCAGGTATAAATAAATGGAAACAAAAGGGGCCATCGGGTAAAGCACAATGATCATGGAGCCACAAAAGCCTTTTAGAGGAAAATATAAAACGCATCGCGTGTGAGATAATGAATCGGTTTCCCTTTACAATAACTAATGAGCTCCCCTTTAAATAGATAATTGAGGCTGAGGACACTTCCACGCAGTTCTGAACAAATTCAATGGTGAGAGGAAGCCCCGTATCCTCTGACTGCAACGTGTGCACCACCTGCGTTCGACCACGTGTGTTGTCACCGGAGCCAAGTCAGGTGATCAGTGGTCTCTTTAATTGTTCCACTTTGTGATTGTTTTATGTTCGGAAACACTTATGCGTTCTGGAAGAAATGAAATTCGTATTTTCAAATTAACAAGTTTTGCTTAAAAATAAAATTGAAATCTTTCAGAGGAAAGGAAAATGACAAGTATTAAATGAATAAATAAATAAATAAATAAAAAAATAAATAAATAAATAAAAAATAATATCAATGAAAGCAGCAGCTAGCATTCAAAAAATAAACAGAAGGTGATACATACACATAAAAGGTTTTTTTTTTTTTGGTCAAACAAACTTTTTCCCAGACTCATTAAAACTTTTCTCGTTCTTTTTTAGAATTCTCTCTTTAGTCATGAGCGATTTTTTATTTAGTCTCAAATCATTAGGATTTTTGCAATAAGTCTTAAGATTTATTTTGTCATAATTAGAATTTATTCAGGCTTTAAGATCTTTCACTTAGTCACATAATTCTTTTTGTTATTTATTAGGATGCCACAGCTAATGCAATAACAAATCAAAAGTAATTTACAAGAAATTCTTTTGTCTTTGTATTCACGGAGTTCTGCAAATTGTTTTAATGCTGTTGTAGCCAAAACTCACATTCAGAGAAAATTACTAATTGTTTCCAAAAATTATATAACTGAAAAAAAAAAATTTTAAAATAATAAATAAAAAGGAGAAAAATGAAAGAGAAAAGTAAACAAATAACAAAGAAATGAACGAATAAGTTAATAAAAATAAAAAATAATTCTAAAAACAAACTTTTACAGTTGACGCCTTACAAAATTTCTTTATGATGTGCAACTCATACTACTAAATTACCCATTGTTATCTTTTACTGCGTAAAGTGTGTAGCAAAACTTTTATTTATCCATTTGAGCATCTTTTATATTTAATATACTGATGCGCAATTGCTCTCTCACTCTTCTCCCGCAAGCTCTCCCCCGAAAAAGGGGTTGAAAATTTATTTACTCATTTTTGCGGTAAAATGGAAATATATAAGATCAGCAATAGGATAAAGATAAATAGTTTTTTTTTTTCAGAGCTCCAGAAACTAACAAAATTTTCTTTTACAGCTCTGTAAAACTAGCATAACATAAATCTCTTATTAATTAAAGAAAAAAGGCAATTGTACATAGAAGATTATTACTATCACTAGAAGCACCGGGCCGTTTTCAACCATTTCTAAACTTACATTTTACACAAAGTTGTCATTAATTATAATAAAACTTTCAGTCCCATTAACTTGTCCTACTTACCTTGTATTAGAAAAAGCCAATGCAATTGAAAGTGGCACTATAATTAGTAACAAATTATGCAAAATGGAAGCGCCGAAACAGTCAAAATGACTGCTCTGGTAAATCTAGTGTTATAATATATGAAAATGTACACCACAGTTTTATTTCTCACTTTTCAATTCGTCGTTTAATACCTCATCTTACATATTTTCTTTTCCTTTCCTCTTAAGGGGTAAAAGAGAGAGAAAAAATTCCATACTTTTTATAAATTTCAGAAAGGCATTTAAATGGCATTTAAAAATTCTCCAAAAGTGTTGAAGAGCTTTTCATTGTATAGCTTCCGCATAAAACACTTAAAAACTATTAAGCTAAGTTCTTAATAGTTTTAATTAATGTTATAACAAACACCAATGTGATTCAAAGCGTTTTCTTCACTCATTCATTTTTTTTTTATTTCACATACACATCGATAGTTTTTATTTTTCACTTGGCGCATTATACATACATTTGTTCCCCCCAACACAAAAAGGGATTATAAAGGGAAAAAGAGAGAAATATAAAATCATGCATTCAGAAATTGATTAAATTTGATTTAATAATTCGCCAAAACTATGAAAACTTTTTCATTGACAGGTTCATGAAATAACTTCAAAATTATGAATTACTTAGTGTTGTAATATTAAGCACCAGTATGTTTCAAAATTTCTCCCTCTCCACACATTCAATTTTTTATGTGTCATACACACACGAACATTTTTTTTTTCAAACAAGCAGTTGAATAGTTGGAAAAAATCGAAAGTTTCGACAAATCTTTGAAAGAAAGGGAAACGCCACGTTTTTGTGAGAAAACAACGATCTATAGCTTTTAGTAGGTCAATGTCGAATCCAAGAAAACGTTGGTTTCTAGACATCGGAAACTTACAACCACACTTACCACCTCGTTCCTATTTTCGATTGAACAAGAAATTGTACACAATATATATTCCACAATTCAACCTAAACGAGCAGACATAACCAGATACCAGTTTCAGCAAGGTAAGAAAGAAAAGTTCAGGTAGGAAAAAAAGATCCCAAACCCCCGCCGAAAATTGAAATATGACACCGTTGTATATATTCGAGGTTTAACTTC
This sequence comes from Octonoba sinensis, assembly GCA_038502835.1. Lineage (NCBI taxonomy): Eukaryota > Metazoa > Arthropoda > Arachnida > Araneae > Uloboridae > Octonoba > Octonoba sinensis. The sequence goes on from CM076604.1 coordinate 74,487,773, forward strand.
TCAGTATCCACATAGCGATGGAACGTTGTCAATTCTTCTTTTGGCTTCTCATTGTCGAAAGCCCCAAGTTGTACTTCTTCTTTCATTATTATTATTATTCCCGTGAGATTGGATGTTTGGAGGAAAGAAAAAAAGGAGAGAGACAGTTTTTGGTGAAATATCTGAAAAAGTTACGGTACAGTGAAAAAAAAGCGAAGGCCCAAAGGGTGTGAAAAAAAAAAGGGACTTCGGTAAAAATTTCGTCCTTTGGAATGGAATCAGAGACGTAAAATAGGGAATTTACGAATTCTATTTGAAATATATTTGCGACAAAGGATAGAGTAGAATTTCCAGGAAGTAGTGAAAGTTTTCATTTTGGGGAAGTACATTTGTGAAGTTTTTCTGCGTAAAACCCTTCATAAATGCAAAGCCCTAGTCAGGAAGTCCTTTTTGCTATTCAGTCACGATATATTTGAATAACATAAGAGGAGACTTCAAAACCGTCTATAAATAAAAAATTTTACATAAATCTTCAAAAATATTCAAACTAAAACAATATCAGTTGATATAGAAAATATATATAGTAGATCAACTAAATTTATCTCATTTATTGCTCGCTGCTTTACTGTAATAGAATTTTTGTGCGCTAACCCCTTCCCAAAAGTTTTTATCCTATTTTTAAATTCCTTATAGTAAATTATTTAAGAAGATGTGAAATTTCGTAATTAAATAATAGCATATATTTATTAATAATAACATATATTTATTTTGAATCTTGCATAATGTTTTGTTTTTTTTTCAAAAGAGATAGTTTTTCAAAACATTCTATGAAATTGAAAAGTTACAAATACTGACCCACTGATATATGTGACCCACTTTCCCATTCCGCTTAAACGTGTTGAGAGAATTACCAGAACCTTTCTTCTTCTAAACAAACGCAGAATCGTGCGGTGAATCTAAAGAATCAATTACGTTAATTTTTCCTTCAGCGCGAAATGATTTTGAGATAGATCACGAAAATAAAATAACACTGCCTTTCGGGATCTTAACACCTATTTAAAACTCTAACTAATCAATTACTATGATTCGATTATTAAGTTTAGGGGACCGTATATATATTACTTAAGGAAATGTTGCGTACAAAAAAATACTAGCTCAAAATTTACTTTGCATTGCCATCAACTGGTGTTGGTTTCCTCACTTTTCAGCTTGACTAATAAATTACTTGCATCTTCAGCAAACCCGTTATTTACTATGATTCGATTATTAAGATTAGAGAACCGTATATGTATTACTTAAGGGAATGTTGCGTAAAAGAAAGTACTATCTCAAAATTTACTTATATTGCCATCAATTGGTGTTGTTTTCCTCACTTTTCAGATTAACTGTTAAATTACTTGCACTTTCAGCAGATTCGTCATTTACTATGATTCGATTATTAAGATTAGAGGACCATATATGTATTACTAAAGGGAATGTTGCATAGAAGAAAATACTATCTCAAAATTTACTTATATTGCCATCAACTAGCGTTGCTTTCCTCACTTTTCAACTTGACTGTTAAATTACATGTATCTTCAGCAGACCCGTTATTTACTATGATTCGATTATTAAGATTAGAGGACCGTACATATATTACTAAAGGGAATGTTGCGTAGAAGAAAATACTATCTCAAAATTTACTTATATTGCCATCAACTGGTGTTGTTTTCCTCACTTTTCAACCTGACTGTTAAATTACGTGCACCTTCAGCAGACCCGTTATTTACTATGATTCAAATGTTTAGATTTGAGGACCGTATATATATTACTTAAGGGAATGTTACGTAAAAGAAAATGCTATCTCAAAATTTACTTATATTGCCGTCAACTAGCGTTGCTTTCCTCACTTTTCAACTTGACTGTTAAATTACATGTATCTTCAGCAGACCCGTCACTTAGGGAAGTTAAGAGCCCCCCCCCCCTCCCCTGGCTTCAGAAATACAATATACTAGTATTTACGAGTATGTGTGTTTATTTCATTATTTTTTAAATGCAGAATACATTGAGTTTATACCCTTGACCCTCCGTGAAAAATTGTGAAATGACGGGGATCTGATCTTTAGAATTTATTTTGTGAAGATCAATTTTTTCCTAAGAGTAATGGATAATATTTATGATTTTTAATGATATTTATATGTATTTATCAGCTTGTAAAGGATTAACTGCAGAGTAATATTTACCCAAGGAGCAATTTGCTTCTTCACGATCCTTCTGTATTCCCGAAAGAAAAGTCAATTTTGGACAACGACCCCTTTCCCTTGGAGTGTGATGAGAAAAATTATAAAACGAAGTTATAAAAATATGTATTTACAGTCAACTCGCGATAGCTCCAACTTCATAACATAAATGTTTCGTTACCTAGAAAAAAGGTTAGTTCCCTGCACTTATATTGCTTTCTAATGTAATTTAATTGCTTTAACTTGAAATTTTTCTTTCTTATTCTCGATAACTCGAAACGTCTTTCACTCTTCGAGTTATTTATTTTGATCCTTTCTGCTGTTTTTATTTCAAAATATTCAAAATTCATAGTTCCGATTGAACAGAAGACTCACTTTCGCTAAAAATGTGATGCAGGCTTTAAGTGAACCTTTTATGTACCGACATGATCACAAAAACATCGTAAGCCATTTAACATTTAAATAATTTGTGCCAAAAGAAAAAGTAATACCCTTCAAACTAGTCTGGATCGAACTTTTACAGTATACGGGGTGTGATTGGAAAGTTTTAAGAATGGGCTTGTAATTTCACAATGGCGGTATTTACATGCTACTGTGCTGCATTTCCTTCAAAATACTCCCCTTCTGACTGAACACACCGACTCCAACGGTGTTTAGACTTCTGGAAACATTCCTGGAAAAAATTTTCTGGAGTGTGTTAAGCACGCTCGCCGGATTCGCCTGGATGTCTTCAATCGGGTCAAGTCGCTTCCCTTTCAGTGAAAATTTCAGTTTACGAAACAGGTAGAAGAATATTTGGCCAAATTTAACATTCCTGTGCTTCCCCAACCGCCCTATTTCCTTGATATAGCCCCTGCAGACTCCTACCTGTTTCCTAAACCGAAATTTTCACTGTCGAGTCAAATCGCTTCCCTTTCAGTGAAATTTTCAGCTTAGAAAACAGGTAGGAGTCCTAAAGGGCTATATTAGGGGCCTAGGGCCGTTGTGGAAGCACAGGAGTGCTAAATTTGGTCAAAAATTCTTATACCTGTTTCCTAAACTGAAATTTTCACTGGAAGGGAAGCGATTTGACTCAATTGAAGACATCCAGGCGAATCCGGCGAGCGTCGTTCACATATTGGAGGAAAAAAAATAATTCCAGGAATGTTTCCATAAGTTGGAACACCGTTGAAGTCGGTGTGTTCAGTCAGAAGGGGACTATTTTGAAGGAGATGCATCACAGTAGCATGTAAGTACCGCCATTGTGAAATCACAAGCCCATTCTTAAAACTTTCCAATCACACCTCGTATAAAGCTTCTATTTTGGCTCATTTTCGTATGCTTTACGTAGTACTGCTTATTGCACTTCTGCCAAAATAATTTTCATTGGATGTTTGATAGTGCGGGTTGTGATAGTCTCTTCTTCTCGATTTCGAAATCTCCCGTGTTGATTGTATTTATATTTTTTTCATATTATCATCATCATCACGTATTTTTGTCACTCAAATATTCAATCAATGCAAAATCAAAACAGATTTTTGTATTGAAAAAAAAAAAAAAAAAAAAAAAAATGCCTGAAATTTTTGAAACATTTAATTTTTAATTTTATTAATTCTTATTAGTTTATATTATGTATCTATATACGAGTGCATTACGACGCTTAAATGATTTATTTTCTTTCTTTTCTTCATTTCACTTTTGAAAGATTACGCAGATTATAGATGTGAACAATATGTCGACTTATGCACTCTCAAAAATAGAATCCTCATTTTCGACGATTCTTCAATCGTCAAGAAAATTTCGTCATTTATAATGATAAAAACAAAAAAAAAAAAAAAAATGCCTGAAATCTTTTAAACATTTCATTTTTAATTTTATTAATTCTTATTAGTTTATATTATGTATTTATATACGAGTGCATCACGACGCTTAAATGATTTTCTTTTTTTCTTTTCTTCATTTCACTTGTGAAAGATTACGCAGATTATAGATATAAACAGTATGTCGACTTATGCACTCTCAAAAATAGAATCCTCATTTTCGACGATTCTTCAATCGTCAAGAAAGTTTCGTCATTTATAACGAAATGCTATAAATGACGAATGACGAAAATACGCGAAACTATTCTTTCCTCGCGCGATCACGTGACTTAAAAAAGTTAGTACACAAATTTCGGCAAATTGACAAAAGGTTTACTCGGAGCATTTTTCACGAAGCCATTTCGTCAAATAGGACGAAAGTTCCGTGAGATTTGAGCATGCGTTTCTGAGAGTGTGCTTGTATAATAATATTTGTAGCAAATATTGATCACGAAACATAAATTTATCTATAAGACAAATGATCAGAATGTTTTCTACTCATATAAATTCATGTAATCTTATTTAAAATTCCGTTTTTTACAAGCAGGCTTAAACGTAAAATGAAGACATAGTCCCTTTTCATTAATACACCTAAACTTGGTCTCATTTGATAAATTGAGTGCGAGGCATGACTCTCTTGCTCGGATCTCAAGGTCAGTCAGTCTCAATGAAAATGCGGTTCTCTTTGCCTACCTGGCAGCAAAAAAAAAGTGATGATTGAAAAATAACGATTTTTCTTCTTTTTTTCACTTTTCACTTAGATGCTTTGCGCCGCAAAGTCATTACAGAAGAAAAGCAGGAAGCTAAACCATAACGCTTCATTTCCGGCAGTTTCCAGACGAGAATCTTTTCCCCTCAGTTTTTCTGTTGGTGGTCCATATCCTTGCTTGTTTCAATATTTTAACTGATCTTACCCCTCCACCTTTCAGAGAATGCGTTGCTTTCTTTTTCGAACAATTGGGATCTTCCGGGGAAGATTTTCTTTTCACTTGAATGAAATATTTAGCCGAACTATGAAGGTTTATGGAAAAATTATCGGAAATTATTTGTCCTTGTTTAATCTTCATATTCTTATTTTCTGTTTATATTTTTCAAAATAAAAGGGCAGAGTAAAAAGAAATAGAAAAAGATGACTTCTGAAGCTCAAAAGTTTACTTTTAACTGGAATGTGTCATTATAATGCACATTATGTATTTCCAACCAACAAATAAGAATTTGGAAGAGAAGAACGACGCTCTGGCATTTTAAAAGAGAGAGGGGAGGGGGCTACAAAAGGATAAATATTTGTTTTGGCTTTACCAAACTTTTATGGCCTACGATTGCAGTGTATTTTTTCTTTGAATGGGCACAAATGTAGAAAAAATATCAGAAGTTTAAATTTTTATTTAAATTTATTTTTATTAAAATGAGATTTATAAAAATTTTAACCCACTTCAAAAATAATAAACTCAAATATTTTTCTCATCCCATCTTTATGAAACTTTGAAAAATTTGTCTCCATATCAGTTCTTAGAAGATACGTCAAAATAGCATTTATTTTAGTATAATTTCACTAATTACGGTTTGCTCTTTAAATATTTATAAGAAGTAAATTTGTCAAAATCTTTACAAAACAAGTAATATATATATAAAAAAAGTTAATTCCTTCTTAGGTAAACAAAGAAAAATTTTATTTAGTTACTTTTGATTAACATTTTTTCTTTTCTAATTTATGAAGCTGATGGTGGTCAATCATTTCTCATTATATCCATTTCTTGTAATGCTTCATTATAGCAAGGAACCTTTCCAGTGAGTTTCGAGCAATCCAGTTTTTCATGTAATATTAAATCTAATGATTTCAAAATTAAGTTTAATTAATGAATTAATGTTTGAAAAAAAAAACTATTAACATCATTCACTACAAGTTAAAAAATGTATTTGAACTTGAGTGGATGAATAAAAAGTGAACGATTGAAAATTTGAACAAGATATAGGGAGAGTGTGAACTAATAGAAGAAATTTGAAAAAGATTTGATGAGTTCTAAAATACATATTTTTTAAACATGTCCTCAAAATTTTGATACATCCCCTAAAAAAGTCAGTATGAATTGCTTTGGTAAAATTTTAATTCCAATTAGTTAAAAAATTGATTTTATAGCACTTCTGATGTTCTAATAAAAAATAATTTCACGTTAAGAAAGCACAAATAAGCATTAAAATGCAGACATATGTTTCGGCTTCAGATGCATCTAGAAGCTCCCTGTAGCATTGGAAAAGGGATTCCAAGCAATAACGAAACATACGTCTGCATTTTAATGCTTATTTGCTTTCTTAACGTGAAATTATTTTTTATTACAGTTTACTTGCACAAAGTTAAATTATTATTACTTCTCACGTTTTTGGAAAAATTCTTAAATATTCTACAAATAGTTCAACTTCATCCTAAAGAAATCCTTTTTAACAATTCTAAGCTCATCAGGAATTTTTTTACTAAAATTACATTGAGTAATGTAGTTTCGTTATTTTTGCACAAAATTTTCCTAAAATTGTGCTCCGAACGTGTTCGGATACTTAAAGCTAGAATAAATAAAAGACAATTTTGTTTGTTTTGATGAGTTTTATTTTAAAATTTTCATAAGATTACTAGTTTTTAACTGTTTTATTCTCTACTTTTTGAATGCGAAAATGAATGGCGGCACCAAACTTTCTTTTCTGTTTAGGGCATCTAAGCGTCTTAATCCAGCTCTGATATTCAACATCATGTATCAATGAATGAACTTAATAAAGCCATTTTACTTTGAAAGAGTATATATTTTGCGCAATTAAATACAGAATGTCTATTTCAGAAATAAGAAGAATGTTGTAACGTTTCATTAAAACAATTTCGAACAACGGATGAACATCATTACGAGCATCAGAAACGTAATCGATTACGTCTTTCTGTATGTTGACTTAAGGCTTAATCGATTCTTAATGCACTGCAAATATTTTTTTCCCTGCATTTATTTTCTGCGAGCATGCGAACAAAAACTGTAATACAGCATCAACAAACGCATTTCGTTTTACCAATACTTTGGTCCAAGCAAAAAATTGATGTAAAGAGCTGACAAGCAAATGATAGACTAAATTGTAAATAATAATCTGTCTAAAACCTGTAATGATCTTGTAAATGTTATGTAGTTGCCTGAAATGTGTTAGCTTGAGTGGTTTGTTTGGACACTCTGGGGGGGGGGGGGGGGTGAACACGGAGCATGTTAATTTTACTGAGATTGTGTTTTTTCCTTCTTAATGTTAGTACTGAAATTAAGATGTTTGAACAAACATTTCGACCACGGAATTTTGAAATTTGAACGCTTCTGCGCATGGTAGAAAAAAACGAATCCCTTCTAGGTTTAGGGAAGTTCGTTTTGCAGGTGCAAAGAAGCAATCATTCCGATTCGCGTACTGATTATAGTACGCGATCGGAATGATTGCTTCTTTGTTTGCTGAAAGCAACAGAATTTATAAACTGGCACATAGCATCAGTTCGAAAAAAAGCAAGCACGCTAAACGAGCTAGAGCGAGATTGAAAACGGCACCTTCCTTATACCAGCAGTCCCTCCTTTAACCGTGAATGGATTCTTCTTGGCACTCTGCCGGGAAGATCGCTTTGGTTGATGGTAGAACTGTGTATAATTAACTATATGGTGCTGAATTGACAGGAATAATCAGATTTTATGTTTACATTGTATACTTTATTATTTATAGTGCCCTTACTTCGTTTTTTCTACTTACAAGAAAAGCTTCAAACTTTCACTAACTCAACAGAAATCAAAGAAAATTTAAGAACAGTAACTCGAAGCTCTTATTTTTTGTTTTCTAATTATTTTTGTGTTCATCGCTTTGTAGCGAAGACTGCTATTTTGAAATGGAAAAAAAAAGAAGAAAAAATTGAGCTAGTTAAAATGTTTTAATAATTGTGGAATTATTTTGATCGAAGGAGTTTTGCTGCTTTTGAAACAACTCCCTCAAAGATTTTATTCAGCGATACCGTTTTTTGTTCCTTATGTCTTATATATAAGCTGCTTAAGTGTCTGTCGCCGATAGCTTATTGGTTGCTTGCGTAACGTAATGCAGTTGCCATTGTTGTAACACATGTCAAATATACTAATAATCAAAACATTTTTCTAGCATTTTGAGTGAGGCATCTCCGTTAAAAATTAATGTAAATGCGAATTTAATTTATTCCTTCTTTCTCTGTTTTAATTTACTTACCGTCTGCGCTTTTTATATATATTAAAGTGGCAGCCCTCTTTTTTCCAGTTTCGTTAAAACTATTGTTTTGACGATGATTATGTTGGATATAAATAAATATTTTTCACAAACAATTTGATTATATAGGAAATAATATTTTTATTTTACAGATTATTATAACTTAGATGTTTTTTATTTCGGTAAAAATATTTTTTTCCGAAATTATTATATGTTTATTATTTATTCATTAAACTTTACTGTTCTACCTGCTAAATATCTCTTTGATTTGATGTGCATTTCCGGTTACCGAGAGAATTGTATATTTATAACATCAAGAGCGGTTATTTCGCATAACTCCCGGGCTTACTTGTAGGTACATAACGCGGAGAAACAGGTTTATTATAATTATGAAGGGAAAACAGACAATAGGTTATCCCCTCGAAAATGGTTTAAATTTCAAGCAGTTTTGCTATTGATTGTAATTTTCGAGGATTACTGTGATCTTTTGCGGCTGTTTCAACTTTCGCTCATCTTTGGCTCTATGGAATGTTAAAAATAACATTATAAGTTTCCTCTAGTCGTCGTACTTAATAAACTTTCAAGTTTTCTATTTTTTAACCTACTTTATAAAATAATGTAAAAATTGAAACGAAAAAGAAAATTCCTATGATTCTTATTATGAAATGTAGGCAAAACTTTTGCTTAAAGTTAAAAAAATAAATAAATAAGATGTGATAATAATAATAGTGGGTAATAAGCCTAAACATGAATAAGTAAATAAAATAAATGAGTAAATAAATAAATAAAAGTAATAATAATAAAAAAATAAAGTAAAATAAAATAAAGGAATTAAAAACACGAATAAAAATGAATAAAATAAATAAATAAAAATGATTAAACATAAATACTGAATTTTTCCCTTTGACGAGTACTTTACTATTTTTCGCAATGTAATTTTGTGACAAATTATATGAATAGCTGCCTTGTCCTTGCACGAACTATAAGTAAACGTGCAAAGTGACATAAAGTTTTGACTTTTTTTATTGGTGAAGATATCCCCACATTTTTGTCTCCTATCACTCGCATACAATCGCTTCAAAATCTCCTTGATCTGTGATCTCCTTTTTGAAGTCAATGATGCACAACCACAGGGAAAACCATCGTTCATTAGCAATAGTCTTCTGAACGTAATCATTGCGGTTTCCCTAAAATGCAGGTATCTAATCACAGATGATGATTCAGACAAAGCGTATAATCACCAAATAATGATTTTGTCATCATTATTTCCATTTCTCCTTCTTATCTGCCCTGTTTCTGATGAAAAAAATATCCCATTTTGCTTTGTATCTGCTTTCTCTTTCAGAAAATAAGTATTTTTTTCTCAACTAGGCAGAAAATAATCCATTCAAACACTCTCACTGTAACCTTGACCAACTTACCCCCCTTCTCTCTCAAAGTAAAACTTACGCTTGCAAAGTTTTCAACATAATATTAGAAACACACGAGTTTTAAATGAACTTTCTTCCAAAACGATGAAGATTAAACAAAAAAAAAAAAAAATAATATGATTTACAAATCAATAAGTAAATTAGGAATAATTAAATAAGTTTAAAATAACTAAATAAATAAAAGATACGACGAAAATTACTTGTGTTGGCGCCTATTTGCTCCATGATTTCCTTTCCGGCAGATCTAGCTGACAAGCCTTTCAAATATAAAATATATTTACTTTTTCTCGCTCATGGCTATAAGAAGCTTATGCCGGAGAGGAAGTTAAGTAAGCGACTTTCTCACTCTTCGGTTTAGATTTGAACAGCATGAAACGGTCTTTTTTGCACTGCAAAATTTCTGATGTCTTCATTCAATAAATTTTAAATTAAACTAAATTGCAGTCCACTGCTTGATTCTCTCGAGCCACCGACAGACCAACTTGGGTTCCAACTAGTTTTTTTTCCTCCTCCATTGAAAATCCAAAATTTGTCTGTATGACGTAAAATTAGAAACCTGAAAAATATCATTTTTGAAATGTCAAATGACGAAATTCCATATTTTCAGTAAATAAGCGGGCATAGAAAGAAATTGCAGCAGTTGAGTTGAAACGCAGTTTCTGGAGTGTCTTGAAATTTTCAAACAAATGCAGTTAGGCACTTTTTCTCATTGGGTACTATTGGTAAAAAAAAAAAAAAAAAAACACACACAAGTATTATGTTTAAAAATTTCAAAGTGTTTTATAAAAATAATGATTGCAAAGTTGCATAAAAATTTTTCGTGAATTAGTAAACCTGTATATTTTATTTTGTAAGATATTTTCAAATTTCAAGGTGTTTTATAAAATTAATGATTACAAAATTGCATACAAAATAACACGTGAATTAGTAAACCTGTATATTTCATTTTGTAAGATCTTTTCGGGTTTAAAATTAGACACAAAAGAATAAAGAGAGTAAGACGGAAGGAAGGGAGGGAGGAAAAGAGAATTAATGGAATAAAGAGCAACCTTTTGACAGTATTAAACCGATTCAAAAGAAAAGGTGTGAGGGATATGCAAACGAGCCAGTGGGTCTGGCAACAGCGATTGTATATTAGTGTGTGTTGTGTTCGTGTGTGAGACTACAGTCGGGTTTCATCCCGTTGATTCTTTTGTGCAATAAACGGTGTTTGTTGTAAAATACGTGTTGTTCTTTAGAATATAGAGATGAGAACCTTACAAAGGAGCTTGAAAAAAATTGAATAAATATGGTAAAATGTTTTAAATCTTTTTTTAATAAATGCATTGAATGAATATAATAAGGAAGTCAAATATTTTATAACCGTTTTGTTTCCGACTTTTAATAGCACTTTTAAATCTAAATAATAATTTCCCAATTTACTCTGAGCAAAATAAAAGTAATTAATTAATGCTTTAATTTAGTTTAACTTCTCTTTTAGTAAAAGGCAGACTACACATGATTGAAAATTGAAGTTATCTTAGACGGGTCATTTTCGGCTAAAATAAAGCCGATAAACTAAATGTATGAGCTAAAAAATCTGGCACGATGAAAAAAAACGAAAATATCTCTTCTACTAAAAATTTTAATGATATTATTCTTTTTTGTTGCTTCCTTGAAAATTGTGTATGTCTGAGTTATACCTGAGTTTTACCAATAACTTTGTAGAAAAAATATGTAAAAAACAAGTATTGAGATATGTAATAATAGATATTTATCAAGACAGCGCAGTTTCGATCTGCGTAATCACATTTTTGAATGTTAATATATTTTTTTGTTGTTTCTTCCATTGACTAACACATAATTGTTCAGAAAACCTATTAATAATTGGAACAAATAAAAACATATACTATCTCTGTAAGCTAAGTTAAAATAAAATAAAATGTAAACTTTTGTACCACAAGATAAAATGAAAAATCAGCTTAAAATAAGCACAAAATTTTCAAAAATTTAATTACGTGTTTCGCAGTTTCAAGGAACGCCTCTTCCAATGCATAAGAGGGAGGAAAAGGAGTTCCTTGTGACTTCGAATCACGTGTCTGCCATTTTTGCAATTTTTCTGCTTAATTTTACGTTGATTTTTAATTTTAAAGTTAAAGCATTCAAAACCTTCTGTTTTCAGTATATTCACCCTCAACTGTTATTTTTTATAAGCTATAACAATTGAAGTTGTTAAATGCGAGCACTGGCTAGGTAACTTCACTTCATCTTCGCTGAAGTAGCGAACCGTAGTTTCCCCAAAGCTAAACAAGAAAAAAGGAAGAAGCCAAAAGGGGGAGTTCTGCCATCGTTTCAGCTGAAATCTATGAGGGGTGGAAATCGAGGGGGGTGGGCAAAAATCGTCTTTTTGGATCGGTATTGTTGAATCTTTGACGTCGTGTGGAAAACGCGTGCCTTTGCTGTGGCAGCAGCTGCCGAATTGCAGTTGTTACTCGTTCTCTATAAAGTAAACTTTATTCTACTTATTCCAAGGCCTTTTGGATAATGGCGGGAAGAGAATCAAGGAAAAACTATAAGGGTTTTCGATATTTTGTACTCCTCGGTACATTTTTCCTTTGAAAATTCACCCAAAATCGAATTTATTTTAATTCTGCTGCAGTTTTCATAATATAAGCAAATTTATTGCATTTTAAAATCAGCTGGTAAAAACACAACCAATGAAGGAATTATTCTTCGGTCTAAATTGATATGTCGTAAATCTGTATGTCCGGGAAGTGTATGTCTTCTGTATGTCCTTAGAAGAAACAGTTCCTTTGCATATTCTCTTTTCAAGACGGGCCGAATTTTTCGAGCTAAGTTCATACGGCCATGCAGACAACACTAGAAAGTTGTAAGTCATAAATTGTTTTCATATATTGTTTGTTAATAGAGATGCTTTAAGTGAGAAAAATAAATGAGCTCTAGGTTTTATTTTTTAATTTAATAAATTTATTAACTTTTATGTGGTACATATAGCGGAGTTTAAAAGGTTTTAAAAAAAATCAAACAAATACTTCAAAATATGAAAACTTCCCAAAATTTCCAGAGAAGGAAAGCATTTCTGCTTAATTTTTCGTGAATTCAAATTAAAAGTGTGATTAAAGTTCCTACAATGCTTATTATTTTTATTTTCTGTTTCTTAGTATAATGTTCATGCTTTGAAATCTCGTTCAATTTCCCCGTACTTTTTTACTACTTTATCAACAAAAGCCCCCTTTTCTGTGGAAAGTGAGACAGTAAATATTGGTAAAACAAGATTTTATTCAACAATATGTTATAATATAATGTACTAAAAAAAACCATGATCAAAACTTTGTTCATCAGCATAATTAAATCACTAGTCATAAAAAAATGCAAAAATATGTTGCATATAGATAGGGGAACTTGGAGGAAAAGTGAAATTGTGGGCAGTGTCAAATAGTGGAATATTTTATCTGTTTGCAGAGTCCCCAACTTGTATGTGATATTCTTTTATGCACATATAGCCGCTTGCAATCATGAAATAATATCTTCTGCAGAGAAAGGTAAATGATAGTATAAGCCATTTTCAATACCAGATACTCATGTAACATTTTGTGATAAGTTAGTATAACTTTTGTTATTAAACATTGATAAGTTCTTGCTATTAATATTACAGAAATAATAGTCTATTCAGTGTTGTATTCGTTTATTTTTATGTTAGGTCTATTTTTAATTTCAATTTTTCCGTAAACACCTGTTAATGTGTCTGTCTTATGTACAACACTGTTAAAAATTTCCGTAAGAAAATAGTAAAATAACCATTTATTTGATTGTTATTTTACCATATTTAATTACAAAAGTTGAATAACCATTAAAAAGATGGTACTCAAACCGCTGATTGCGAAAAAAAATTGTTTATTCTCTGTTTATCCTAAAGAACGTTTAACTAACCGTAATTTTCAAGCGCTCTATAAGAATCGGGCATCCATCTTGGTTGCGAAACCTTACCGGTCGTACGTTGTTTTAAAATAGGAATACGGATTTATCAGTTAAAATCTGCATGTGTAAAAAGAAGAAAAAAAAAGTTGCTTAAGCAGTGGATACTAAATAGAAACACATACACACGTAAATCAAAAATTGGAGACATCGGATTCCCAAACTGTTTGCAAATGAGCGAACCCATAATTTGATTGTTTGTTTGAAGCTTGTTTGTATTTTAATTTTTGCAGCAAATAAAATGATTTTCGTCAATATACAGTAAATTTAGACCAAAAATAAATTTGGATCCCATCAAAAACTGAAATCTCAATTTTAAGGCTGTTTTCCTGTTGGAAAAGAAGATTTATTGATAAATAAACTTCCGCAGTACGTGATGACGGTGGCCGAGTGGATTGAGAGCAAGACTTGTACACCACGCATTCAGGGTTCGAGTCCTGCAAGCTTCGTTTATGGATTCTACGCCTCGAAATGGTTCAAAAACGGTGAAAATTTTATTTTGAAACTATTTTTAAATGGTTATAAAACCGTAAACTTTTGTATTTACAGCTTTTTAACCAAGTTAATTGGAAATGGTTAGGTCCCGTAAAGATAGAAAAATGTTCCAAACCGTAAATTTAACGGTGAATTAGATGGACAGACTGCTGCCGGTCATTTAACCGTAATTTCATGATGAAATTTCTAATAGTGAATAGTACGCTGTGAAAATAAAATTAATTAATTAATTTAAAAAGAAAGACAAAATCCCAAATTGACATAGCGACTAAGCGCAGTATTCTATACTGGAATGAGAGAAATGCCTGATTTCAGAATTTTTGGAATATATTTCGTCAGTCCACATTTGTAGCAAAATATCAAATTAGTTATAATGCATACTTATATATCCCTCCCAATATCATATCCAATAATTAAAGAAGTAGAAGTACAAGTTCTTAGATAGCTGAGCAAAATTTTAATGTTGTCAGAAATTTGAGGGTCCAGTACTATGTCAGAGGAGAAAATAAAACGTTGGCGCTGGTGGTAACTTGCTCTCTGCGCAACGTAGTACCCCCCGACTCTCGCTCCGCATACGTTTTAGTTCTCGTTGGATATTTGGGGGGGGGGGGGGGGGGGGGAGCTTGTTTTAAGTGTCAAGATATTTTTTGAAATAATTAAAATTTGTACAACCCGCAAAGAACATTGAACTCAACTTTTGTTAACAATTGGATGCTGTGGGAGAGACATATATAATTTTACTTCATAATTAATGTTAAAATGCTTTATTCAATGTGAAACACAGCTTTTAGTCGCTATTAAACCTTAATATTTAAAAAAAAAGGTATTTTTTCCACTGCACCCTTACGTGGGATAAAGGAAAAGAAGAAGAGTTTTTTTTTTTTCCATTTAGCCCATAGTTTTTTTTTTTTTTTTTTTACGAAAACCTGATAAAAGCTCGACAAATACGACACTTGAAAATGAATTTTTTAAAGCAGGGGTGCCCACCAGCGGGGTGGGAACATGACACAGCCTACACAATTGAATTGGAGGAATGGGCAGCCCCGGTCGGAAGAACTTTTTCCATACAAAAGTGAGTTTAGCTGTTTCAAAGGAAGACATTCATGCACCTGACACAACTAGACCTCGACAAGAGACAACACGGATAAAAGTTGTAAAAACCATAGTTTTAGCCACTAAAAACCTCTAAACTAACTTTGTTACTAATTCAAAAGAAGAAGACGACAGCTGCAAACAGTAAATCAAAAGTTATTCTATGTGAAAAGAAGAACTGATTTACAGTTCCTTCAAGTTTTAATGGATAGGTATACATATTTTTTTTTGATGGGGATTCATCTACTTTATCATTAGAATTTGTGTTACAGTAATATAAATGCGGTGAAAGAAGATTAAAAAACCCCGCATGGATTTTTTTTTTTTTTTTTGAAGAAAAAGATGTGATTCAACTCGCTATCGAAAACTGAAATTTATTGAAACAAGCATTGGGAGTTTTTAAAAAAATAAGTGACTGTTGTTCAAACTAAGGTACGGAAAGTAAGAAACAGTTCCCTGGTATATTTTCTTGTCAAGATGGGCCGAATTTTTCGAGCTAAGTTCATACGGCCATGCAGACAACACTAGAAAGTTGTATGTCATAATTTTTTATATACATATATTGTTTGTTAATAGAGATGCATTAAGTGAGAAAAATAAATGAGGTCTAGTTTTTATTTTTAATTTATTTATTTTTTAAATTTTTATGTGGTACGTATAGTGGAGTTTAAAAGGTTTAAAAAAATCAAACGAATTTTTCAAAATATGAAAGCTTCCCAAAACTTCCAAAGAAGAAAAGCGTTTCTGCTTAATTTTTCGTGAATTAAAATTAAAAGTGATTTAAGTTCCTACAATGCTCATCATTCTTACATTCTGTTTCTTAGCATAACGTTCAGGTTTTGATATCTCTTTCAATTTCCCCGCACTTTTATAAAAAAAGTCACTATGACATTTTATATTGTAAATTGAACGGCATTTCAAATAAAGAATAGGGAATAGAAATTCCCCCTTACAGTTAAACCTAGAACGCCGCTTTTGACTTCTAACTTAATTTACCTTCATTTCATACATGTTCAAGGAAAAGTTAATCTTTTTCGAAAACATTTGAAAAGAAAACTAAACTTATTGCATCCGTAATTATATTTTTGTTTATATGTTCCTGAACATTTTTGAGAAGGCACTGTTAAAAAGAAAATAAATTCTGAAAATGCCATTCAAAATACAAATTAAGGAAGGCATCTCTCTGCACATGTTCTACGTCAAAAGTTATTTCCAATAAAGTTTGTACGAAGCAAATTCGCCATTTAATTCAGGATTTATATAAGCTTCGAATTTCCCCGTATGTGGTATTCTAGCCTTTTTGAAGTGTGCTAAATTGAGCAAAACTTATTCAAACCTAAACAATTAAATGTGCAAATGAGATTCTTTCGCAAGATCTTTCGAACACACATAAAAAATGATTTGAGCAGTTTCCACAAGAGGGTTTACGGAACTGGCAATCCAAGAGAAAAGTAGCAGACCGTTCCCTATCTCAAAGCCTTACTTTCAAGTTTTTGATTTTTCAATGTCTGTTTGATTATTTAATGTATAATTGGTCTTTTTAAACAATATTTTGCGATACATTAAACCTTCTTTCATGTTTATTGCTATTATTGTTACTTTATTATTATTATTAATATTTCAGAAGAATTATCTTTTATTTTATTATTATTATTAATATTCAGAAAGAGGGGTAAAATGGCTCGTAGCCCACATTTACCATCATGCAGTTGCTTTTGTTTCTTGAATGGCAAACGTGTAAAAAAGAAGACCCATCGAAAATTCGAACTGCGGGAAAGGATCACCCAAGATTATGTTTCTGTATTTTTTTTAAATCGTTCATCACTACACTCCTATATTCATTGCAAACCTTAACGGTTGAATCGAGTATTACATAAAAGATAATTCTGTAATCGGAGACATTTCGAGTGCGTGAAAGAAATCCCTTGACACCACAAAAGCGTAATTTACATATGAGGTTAAGCGTATAAAAAATGGGAATTAAAATTTAAGCGTATGTGATACTGGGATTGGGGCAAGTTATGACGGGGTTGCTATATTGGCGACACCTATTCGTTTGGGTTTAAAACTTAGGGCCCTAGCTCTGCTGAGGGACAAAAATACAAAAAAAAAAAAAAAAAAATGATGATGTTTTATTTAAAACATTAAATTTTTGCGTGCACGTTGTCGTATAATAGAAAACAAATCAATCTAGATAAAATCTATTGATTGCAGGAAATTAAATTTAGGATTATATATAAATGATAGTTAATAAAAAATCTCTAAGTTGTACTATCATCAAGTTGCCATAAAGAGTTTAAAAAATGCCAAAATTAATTGCCTTGTTAGTGTTAATATGTGGAGTATAATAGCAACTGCATTGTGCTGAAATCACAGGGATCTGAAGCAGCGATCTTTTTGAATTGCTCCGCTTCGACTTCTAAATTCCTGCACCTGCTCCACTCAGTGCTCCATATAATTTTAGCAGGTTATATAATTTATTTATTTTTAATTAATAAATTTTTAAAATTTTTTATATGATGAAAAATTTAAAAAGTTAAAAAGAAAAAATCGGAACAGTTTAGCCCAACAAATTTCTTTGCTCGAGTTTCGAGCAAAAACGCGTTATTCCACTTTCTCCGCACTCCTACTCCACGCTTCGCTCCAAATCCCTGATTAAAATCGCATTGTAGCTGAAAATATTCCAATACGAGGGCAAATATTGCGAAGCAAGGTCAAGCAGTGCAATACAAGGAATGAACATTTGTCGACTATTTATAGCAAAAATCGTATAATATTACTATTTATTAAGCAGGAAATTTTAATGTTTTTATTTCAAATTTTGTTAAGTAATCAATTAATTATTTTTTGAAACAAGCTCTCATATTACATGACATAAACTAATTTGGTACAAAATTTACATTATTTCCAATTTCAATATTGATTTTTTTCTTATATTCATAAATATACTTTGCAATGGGTATACTAATAGAAAATAAAATTTGTAACATGTTTTGTTTCCCATATAACATTCATGTTACCAATTTGTGATTTGGGGGGGAAAAATGCTAACTGCTGTTTTATATTATGTATACATACATATAGCATTACGAAAAAAAATAAATAAATACAAAAGTGTGGTAAAAATATCAGCTCATTCTGCTATTTATTTAATACGTCGACCCGCATCTTAGAGTTGCAGCATCCACTGCTTCGTTTGCTAATTCCCGCTATAAACGATACATTTGACTTCGACTATAATAGTGGTAAAATATATTACATCTTTCACTAGTACTTGCGCATTTTATCGCCTCTATTATGTAGCTGATATAATGGTGCATTTTGCCTTTTTAAAAGGTTTTGAAAACACCGTTTTGCTAGTTTCAGACACTTGAAATTGCACTTTGTTTTCTGTAATCTCTTTATCGTGTATGTCAATGGCTAGATGTCTTTCTTGTAATGCCAGCTATTACTGGCTACGTTGCTCTCATTTAAATGGGAAACATAGAATCTTTTTAAGCGTATATTTGGTTGAAAAATATAAAATCGGTATATTTCAGTGAATATTTATTTTAGCCAATGCAATGTATTTACCTTAACTTAGCAATCTGGCATAGCTAATTGCCCCATTTCAGAGGCATATTTATTTCTTTTCCCCCATTTTCTCTGTATTGTTTGCATCACACGTTTGGTTTGATCTGGCAACCCCGAGCTGCGGAAGCAACCGACAGGAATTAAACCCTTTAAAATTATACTCCGTAGCATAATCTCCTGTCAGCTCAACATCCCATCGGTACCCTTTCGGGACCCCCGGATCCAACGGAACCCACGCGGTGATACCATCACACACATGCCTCCACCAACAGGCGAGGGACCGAATCTCCCCCAGAAAACATGTCTTCCCCCCTCCCTGTTGCATGCGATGGGGAGGGAGACCGTAACTGTACATCTCTCCCCCCCAGGTAAAGGTAAATCTCGGCAAACGAAACGTGGAGGCAGTCAGTAGAGAGCGCGGGAAGGGTGCGGATAAAGTGGAGAAATCCGTGCTTGGCTTTTTGCTTGGATTTGTAGGATGGAATCGGATGGATTCGCGGAGTTTGGTCGCCGGGATGTGGCTAGAGATCAGCCGCAGCATCCCTATGGAGTCGGGAGATTTGTTGATTCCGGAGCGTGGATGAATACCGTTTCTAGAATACATGGAGGTACGGCCCAAAATTTTTACCGTAATTGCGTTTGATATTTCCTTTGTTTTCACTAGGCTAAATCTTGAGTTATCCAGTTGTTGACATCGGAGTTTCGTTTTCTTAGTTATACATTTTGTCATTCCAGAATTTTTGTTCCTAAAAATTTTGAGAACTGCTTTCAATTTTTTCCTTTTATATCCTAATATTTTTTGCATAAACTTTTCTTAGCTTCGTATTTTTTAAATTCCCTATTGCATTTTTTTTAAATTTTAGTTTCTGCTTTTTTGGATACATAATTAAATTATGCTTTTGTTTTTTAGTAAAAGATTGTAAAAATGAAGATCATTTTTACTGACGAAGTAGTCAGTTTTGCGTCAATTATAGTTTTAAATGCAATAAGGCAAAAATTGTCCGTAAAAATCTGCGTGTTTTGAACTGACGACGAAATCCTTCTTTAGTGTGAAAATGGAACTAAATTAAAACGCTGCTTCCGTTTTGATGCTCTTCGTCGCGACGATAGATCTGCATAAGGTTTTATTAAAATTTTCTTCTTTTTAGCATTAGTTTTTTTTTAAATTAAATTTCTTCATACTATTACTCTTTTTTGCTTAGTCGTTTTTGAAATATTAAAGGCAGTAACATACTTTTTCCTTATTTAGAGCTATTTAACCGAGCCAGGAAAAATTAATTGACTTGAACTACTGGACTCCATAATTATGTTCGTTATATTCAAAACGTTACAATGTATTTTCAATAACCTTAAAAAGTATAATGGATAAACAAAAAGGTGCAAGAATTATACTTAACTTTTAGCTGTAACTATGTAAGAATCATACTCGGTAATTATTTTCTTCTCCTTCGTCATCCTTTTAACTTTTTTTTTTTTTTTTTTAATTTTACATTTTTTTACTCAGGTTTGATAACTTTTTTTTGTGGAACTAAAAAAGTGCCCACTGATTCTTTTTAAATTTTAGAGGAGATTTTTAAAAATTATATAATTTAAGTGAGACTATTTCTCTTTCTCTTCCGTTTTTCTTTCACACTATGACTTGTAACCATAAACTTTATATATTAATCAACAAAATTGAAATAAAAATTTTTACTTGATCTTTAAGTCTCATAAATTAATAATGTTTACAACATGTTAGCTAGTAAATGAACATGTTAATTTGTTAATTAATTTAGTATGATTAGAATTATGTATATAAGTTTTACTAATTGCAGTTATTCAAACAAATATAATAATTTGTTTAGAGATTCGAATTGATAGCATGTTTTCTTCAATACTGGTTCTGTTTAATTTTTCTGGCGGTCATCTTTTAACAATTCATGATAATTGACAACTAAATGAAACTTATAGGAACATAAGTTCATGCTTTGATGACTTTTCAGTGGGCACTAAAACTTAACTGAAGAGGGAAAAAGGAAAAATCTTTCATGATTAAATATTTTATATTTTTATTTTGCTTTTTTCTTCGCCGTATAGTACGTTTAAATATGAAATAAGTCATACTTACAAAATATATAATTGTTAAAATTATTATTCTTACTCTAAGTTATTTCAGAATATGTAATTTTTTATTTTTTGATTCGATTTTTTTCTTTTGTTTCTTTGATAACATTGATTGCATTTTATTACGTCAAGAGTTACAACATGATGAAAGGCAGTTTAAATTTAAATGTAAAACTATGATAAATTGAAAAATTGGACTAGTAAAATTTACACTAATGACAATTTTTTGGAAACTTCGTTTATCTAAATTTTTCGCTCTGAGAGTAATTTTTTTTTTCTGTTATCGAAATCTCTTCTTAGAGATTATAAGTATTTTCAAAAGTCGTACTATAGAAACGTTTTATGTTTTCAACAGCAAATAAATTAACGCAAAAAATTTAACATTTTTAGAAACAGAGAAATGTCTTTTATACAACTAATTTAAAGCCATTTAAAGTTGATTATTGAAAATAAAATATGTCAATCAATTTTTCTTATCGTAGATAACATTTTAATTGTAGCTGCTATCCAATACAGCTTTGTATAGTTAAAAATAACCAAAATTGATGAGTAACATTTACATATAAAATTCATTTAAATTAACGAAAATAACAAAAATTAAAGAGTAGCAACTACAGTTAAGTCATTCGACTTTGACTCTACATATTTATTCTGCGATACCGTTATAAAGCTTAAAAATTAATTGTAAAGAAACAAATTCGGAATGTAAAGTTGTAAATAAAGTAACACAATATCTTGTACAACTCAAATGATATTCATACATAGCGCTTGTTAATATTCACAATATCACACACTAAAATCAATTTAAGGCATACTAAGTTAAAGTAAAGTGATGCAAAATATAAATGTCAGTGAATAAAAATTTGGCTTTCTTTCTCGTACTTTTTTCCCTTTCCTTCTTTCTCTATTTTATTTATTTTTTCCTGTTTTTTCTCGTTTTCCTCCCTTATCTTTTATTTATTTATTTTTTGTTTGGAAATTTAAATGAACAGCAAAATTTTTATTAGCAAACAATTCATTCAGAGAAGTGCGAATTCTATCGTAGACAATACAGAAAGGTTACCCATTTTAAATTTGAAATTCTAATACCTTTTAAAGAAAAATATTGTTTAATAAAAACAAAATATTCTTATAACAAAGTAAATTTCAGTCAATTTTAAGCCCATCATTTTATCTTTATGTTTAAATAATTTCCTTTCATTCGACTGATTCACAGTTAGTAGTTTCTGATAGTTATATTAGATTGATTTACTTTTCATTTTAGGTTCCAAATGCTTGTTTAGCTCTTGTAAACTGTAATACTTCATCTTCTGTTAGTTAAGATTACTTTTGAGTCATTTTAAATAATATTTGCAATCAAACATCAGCAGAATACTTTGCGTTAAAATATCCTTTGATTTTTATTGCAAGTAATTCTTTAAAAATTTGTTTGAAAAAATATATAAATGTATTTCATAAATGCATTACACTGCATTCATAAAATGGATTTATGTTTTTTTTTTTTACTATGTGTTGCCATGTGTTTTGAACATGAAAAAACTTCGTTGAATTTATGCTTCCGTTATGCTGTTATGTTCTAATACACACAGCCATTTAATTTATATCTGACTTTTCTTTCTTTATATATATTTTTTCGTTTCTTGAAACTTGGGAGTAAGAACAGAATTATAACCGGAGTAAAAAGTAAAAAAATAAATCATTTTTCTCCTCTTCTAGTTTTTTGAGCCACTGCTCTTTAAAGTTTTATTGTCAAGTCCGTCGTTAAGTTAAACGTCATCTCATTTCTTGCTTTTACGAAACTAAATGCTTAGGAGAGATGCAAGATTTTTAAATTATTTTCTTACAGTTAACTTGAGAGTTTTTCTCTTTGAAGGAAAAAATAAACCACATAAAAACTTAAGAAAGTAAACCTTACCTCACTTTTTATTTTTAAGGAGATAACATAGGTATTGCTGCACTTTAGAAACTAAATTTAGATGACTTTCAGTTAAAAATAAAATACTTCATCAGCTTCTTACAAAATATAAACTTAATTATTTCTTCCACTTGGAAACTAAATTTTGGTGTAATAATAGGTTATAATAGTAGTATTTTACGAAATGACACTTGTTAAAATGAAGCTCGTCTAGAGTTAAACGAACCTACTTTCTGGTATACCAGCACCGATTTTCCAGCATCAGTTAATTCTCTCTCTCGATTGGCTGCACACTATTTACGATCACATTTTCTTAACAATTAAAACAATTTTCTGCAAACAATAATATAAAATGACAAGTAACAAAATGACACCAATATCAATAATAATAATAATAAACGAAATTATTAATTAACGTGAAAACAATGAAAAATTCTTTCTTTCAAACTGTTAGGCGTTGTGTTGCAGTAAATTCCAACTACTGGTGATTTTTTTTCAGGAACATTTTAATTTCAAGAACTTTTCCACCTAATGTTTAAAAATAATCAAAGAAAGAGAGAGAGAGAGAGAGAGAGAGAGAGAATCGTTACAAATTTAGGAGAGAGGAAATAAATATATCGTGATAAAATGATAAATCATTTACAACACAAACAAGAAGTTTCGTCTCGAGCTATACGAGCTTGCTTTCCCACCAATATCAAATTGATACAATCCAGCTATCTGTCTCTTTCTCTTTCTCATTTATCTTTAGTGCTTAATTACCTCAAATGCACTTTTTTTCAATGGATAATACATATTCATTCACTCATTCAATTAGTCATTTCTTCATTCACTCACTCATTTAATCTTTCATTCAGATTATTTACCTCAAAGGTTTTTTAGGAGTGGGAGGAGAAGGGGGGAGTGTTCGGGGCTGATAGACGGACAAGTCGACAAAATGAAGGCGCATATATTCCCATCTCAAAGCACCTTACTTTCAAACGTTATGTTTCAGAAAAATTCTTCTTTTCTTTTTATTTTTTTAACCGGTTAAGGCTTCTTTCATGCATTTTTAAAAATTTCATAGCAAACCAAGCTAAAAATTAAATTTCGTTGTCGATGACTCCCTTGCTGAACTCAACTCGAATCAATGCTTCCATTTAAGTACAACATTTTTCTTTCCTTTAAGAACGGAACTTTTTAAGAGCTGTTTGTAAGTGAAATTTGTTAACCAGGAATCTGGAGCAGACAGTTTCTTGAGT
Source organism: Octonoba sinensis (assembly GCA_038502835.1). Classification (NCBI taxonomy): domain Eukaryota; kingdom Metazoa; phylum Arthropoda; class Arachnida; order Araneae; family Uloboridae; genus Octonoba; species Octonoba sinensis. The sequence goes on from CM076604.1 coordinate 74,511,863, forward strand.
TACTCCACATCATCTCCACTCCGACTTGTTAGTACTTGCTCCAGCTCTGTTACGTGCGCCAAATAGTTTTAATACGAACCATATTATTTTTCGCTTTCATTTAGATAACTTATTAATGGGTACAGATGTGATTAAAAAACAAGTTGTTTGTAGACTATTTTGTTCAAAGCCAATTATAAACTATTTAGTTAAAAAACAATTATAGATTATTTAGTTCAAAGACAATAATAAGCTATTTAGTTCAAAGACAATAATAGACTATTTAGCTCAAAGACAATTAGAGACTATTTAGTTCAAAGACAATTATACACTATTTAATTCAAAGACAATTATACACTATTTAATTCAAAGACAATTATACACTATTTAGTTCAAAGACTATATGTTACTGATTTCCACTATTTAGTTCAAACGCAGTTATAGACTGCTTAGCTCAAAGACAAGTATAGACTATATATTTCAAAGACAAGTATAGACTATATATTTCAAAGACAATTATAGACTATTAGTGTCTTTGAACTAAATAGTCTATTATTGTTTTTGAACTAAGTAATCTATAATTATACACTATTTAGCTCAAAGACAAGTATACACTATTTAGTTCAAAGACAATTATACATTAATTATTCAAAAAAGTTCCTTGCTCCGTCTCCGGTCCGGTTTCGAAAAAAAATCTCATTACTGTACTGTTCCCCTCTCTCTTTATAAGAACCATATTTTTTAGTCACCCATTTTAACCATTAAATTCTTAGTGCTACCTTTAGGAAGGCAATATTGTTCTTATCCCTTTTAAGAGTATAATAAGCCATTCATAAATTGGACGATCATCTTTTTTTTCAAATCCCCTTATGGTTATGAGCATGATATTAATAAATTTTATAATATATTGCTCAAGTCACCGGATATATTGGCAATGCTAAGTTCGTGACTTCTTGACGAGTACTTTTGGGAATGTAACTTCGTGTTCATAATTTTAACCTTGCATTCAGGGTCTTTTCACGCCTTGTGAACTGTCATTCTAGATCTGTTGACCGTCGGAGCTAAGAATGAATTGTATCACATATCACAAAATCTGCATTTAAAAAAGCATCTTTATAATCAGATTTTTAATTTGTGAAACACTAATTTAGTTTAAAAAATCTTCAATACACACAAAATACAACCCTCTACTTCCTAACGTTAATGATAAAAACATTTAGGTAATTATCACAGAGGCATTGTATTGTATTTCTTATTTATTGTACCTTTTAATTATCTTTTCGCTCCCTAGAAGTTGTCACAAAAAAGATTAAAGTGTACAAGCAAGAGAAGTTATGGCTAAGTAGTTATTTTTGCAAGATAATGAGAAATTTTCCCCGGAAACCTTTTCGATCTACTATTTATATTGCGTGGCAACACGTTTAACCACTTAACACATTTTCCCGTGTCTGACACGTTCGAAAGTTACTGGCAAATTTGCACATGCCCGTGTCTCACACTGGCATCTTGTATCTCACGTTATTTTCTTTCTAATGTCCCTCTTAGATCCGTTTGCACTTAATTTGTATAATATTTTTTTTATATAACTTTTACCCCACCCCTCGTTCTCTAGTCACCCCCTGCAACTGAAATTGACAAAAATAGTCTATACTATACCTATATATTCTCTTTCTGTCAAAAAAAAAAACTCTTTTTTTTTACCAATTTTTCTGAAGAAAACGTGTGCTTCAAGGGCTAATACCAACATTCAACCTATAAAAAAAGTTAAGCAAAGATCTTTGGAAAAGAAAATGAAATCTGTGATGAAATCTTCTCGACATGATGATTATCTCACGTGACAACATATATTATGTAGAAACAAATCACACCACTTTTAAAAGTTAAACAATGCTTTTTTGGGAGCGAAAAAAAAAAAAAAAATCAGTGATAAAATTTTTACGATGTGTCGGAATTGAACATGTATCATGCCTGCTGCATGGCAATATGTTAGTACAAATCAAATTTACAATTTATAAAGAGAACATGCAAACTTAACGTCTCTGGCCTTCTAAAAAAACGTTTTTTCTGTAAATTTGTTCTTAAAAATCTTCGCAGTTTTCAGTTTAAAAAGAATATTCTTCAATATAGTTCTACTCGAATTTAATAGCCACTATATACTATTAGTTTTCTGACTTCTTATACTTTAATGCATGGTTATAAAATATACATTAACTATATATTTTTTAATTAGAACTAACCAAATTTAAGAGCAACGTCACTATTATAATTCCATCACACCTTAATATTTTCACCAACAGCGCTTTTTTTTATTTTTAATGTATCTTAAAACATTGATAAGTATTGTAAAAGACTTTACTGTTCAAGTAGTAATTTTCTATTCTTCATTGAAGAATGAAGAACTACGACGTTCTGTCTTGGGTTTAGAAACGAAACAAAATACCGAAGAAGTAATTTTCATCAGCATTAGCTCTGCTCTATTAGCTCTGCTCTCCACAAATAAAAGTTGATTTAATGCTATCTTCAGTGCAACAACAAGCATTAGAACTTCAACTTATTTTCATTGTATTTTAGAAGACTATACTGGGTATTTTAAACCATGCGGCATCAAAGGATTAATTTGAGTGCCAGGATGATCGTCATATACAAAATGACTTACAAATTCTGATGTAAACTCTAAGTACTTACTTAAGATGCTCAGTTACATTACTTAAAAGTTTTGGTAACTGTTTCTAAACATAACAAAAAAAATATATATATATATATACGTATATTTAAGAAAAAAACATCTAACAAATTAAAAGGAAGAATTGCAGTCAGGTTTTTAATTCTTTGATTTTTTTTGTTTATGGATAAAACATTAACTTTTGTTTGGTGACAAGATATATTAACTTGTAGTACGTGTACGTAAATGCTTAATTAAAACAGAACTATAACTTATCGCAGTCTTGGGAAGTTGATGGCAAAGTTGGAGCCAACTTTTCCATAAGGGATCATTCATAAATGATGTCACTCTTCGAGGGGAGAAGAGGTTCATGAAATTGTGACACAATGTGACAAGGGGAGGGAGGGGGTAACAAGAAGTGTGACATCCTGCATTATGTAACATAGCGTGAGATGTGACAAAGGGGGAGGGGAGGGGTCAAATAAATGGGAAAAAAGCATCATTTATGAATGGTCCCTAAGCTTAGTAACAAACCGCTGAGTTGTAACCAAATGGCTGCCACTTTGCGATGTCACTTCTGGTTGGATCCCGTTTCATGTTTTTCTCCTCCATTATTCATACTAGTATATATTCTTTTTTTTTACTCTGAAAAAAAAAGAGGAATGTGCAAAGAAAATGATGAACAATCTCCTTAACTCTTAAGACGTTAGATTGCTTAAAACGTTGAAAATTTTACTAAAACAAAATGAAGAAAGTTCGTTTTGTGCTTGAATCTCATGGACTTTATTGATTAGTAGTAAAATATCATTTCTTATTTTTCTATTTAGAAGGTTCTGTTTGTCTTTGTACAATGTCCAAGCAAATCTATTGCACTTAAAAACATGAAATTTGGGAAATATGTTTTCAAAAAAGCAAATGAGGAGCTCCTTTAAAAGAGTAACAGTCTTTTCACTCATTTTTATTTTTTCCTCCTTGATTAGTGGAAAGTTTTATTCACAAGATATTTTTTATTAACTTTTTTCACTCTCTGATTCTCTTATGCTCTCACGTACCTTCAAGATCGAGAGTTTCGAGCATATAATATTAATTTTCGGAACTGGAGATTTTTTTCGCATATTCTTTTTGTCCCACGCCCCCTCCGCACTCAATCCCTCTCCCCTCCTTGAGGTTAAAACTTTATAGGCGTTTAAATTTCATTTTATGTTATTAAATGGTTAAAAATGCGTTTATTTAAGACTGTTTTTGAAGCAGCGATACTATTATTAATCAGTTTAGTTTATGTTAACTTAGATGCTACTCGTTTTTTTATTCGAAAGAAAAATGTTATTAACGATATTTTGTTTTCCATTTACGTTATATGGACTTATTTACGCATTTTCTGTTTAATAGCAACTGAATAATCCTAATATTTGCTGAGTAAAATTTATCTTTTATGCCTAACATTTTACAAACTCTTTTTTTTAAATTTACTTTTTCAAATATTAAAAAATGAAGTTATACACAATCGCCTTCCAACTTTTTTTCCCAGTTATTGTTGGATTTTCGATAATTTTAATTTCATTTTATCGTACATAATTAATGAAATGAGGCAAAAATGTTCAATATTTTAATTTGGTTTTGATTTTGTTGACATTAACTTCTGAACATCACTCCCCCTTTTTATCGATATTTAATAGCTATATTTATTTTTCACCATGTATTTATTATCTTTTAGTTACCATGGACCTGCAGCAGCAACTATTTCGAGTTGCTCCACTCCGGTTTCGCTCCGAGCTCCGAAAAAAATAAATAGATTATATTATTTATCTCTTTTTTTTTACGTGATTAAAACCGATATTGTTAAAAAAAATTGAGCAATGGAGCATAAGAAATTTCTTTGTTGCGGCCTCTGCTCTTGTTTGGAGCAAAATTTCGTTGCTTCACGGCTTCGCTCCAGCTTAAAATCGTGCTTATTAGTGCTTTTCTTATAAATTAAAAATTTTTGCCCCATTAACAAACTAATTATCAATAATCACAGGCAATACATACATTACGCAAGCTGGCTGTTCGCAATACGAATAATTTATTTTCCAACTGGTGATTTCAATTGATAGATAAAATTTCCTTGAGATTTTAATTCAATTTAAATACTACGTTTTGTGTAATAATTTAAATACTAAATAAATTAAAAGCAATAAAATATTTTAATGGTACGACATTTAAATTGTATACAGTAAGACATCGTATATCCGTCTTTTATTTATATCCCGTTTACATTATACGTCTTTTCATCATAGTTCCTGACTAATGTGATGGTAAGTTACTTCGTTTATACGACGCAAATTTCGGTTATCCGTCGTTTTCCCTCTGTCTCAGATTCCGAAATTTTCTTCCTCTGTCATTTTTCACCGTACCTTTCGCCCTTAATTTTGGTCTATTCTTTCCAGAAGTGATGTAGGACGCCGTACTTTTCAGAACGGACAATGGCAGGATCTGTTCGTTAAAATCCTAATTTTTTTATAAAAAGCTTACAGCTCTCTCATTGAGATAAAATTGAAAGCGAAATTGAATTTTCCAAGAGTTGAATTGACAGAGAAAGTCATTTCGATTTCAACCTTGAAAACCATTGTCTACGGCAGATTAAAAAAAAAAATCAAAGACAGCACAGGAGCTTCATGAAACTGTTTCATAGCTTCTGTTATAAAAAGCACTGCAGAATACTAGTAAAAACTGCTAGTAATCTTTAAGACTTCAAAAATACTTTTCTTACACAAAGTTATTTTTGATGATAAAATACTTCAAAAATAATGGTATTGTTTTTGGTACGTTTCTGCTATGCATCACAAATAAGAATTAAATTGAGATTAATATAAAAATTGTTAAATAGATAGATTATTAAAAAAATCAAAAATAGCCGTAGGTACAAGACAGTATTTTACCATGGATCGGTAGCTTTTCTTGTTTTTTAAAATAAATTCTCCTACTTAGATGTATATAAATATTTATATATTATTACCATCATTATTCAGGATTACTATTTTGAACAAATACAAAGTAATAACCCTGAATAATAATAGTAACAGTAATAATCTCAATTTTTTGCTATTTGTATAAGCATTAAATATTACCTTGTCTTTTGAAAGTTCATCTTTATATTTACTGGGTAACAATAAGTTATGCTGATTTTTAGGTTGCCAATAAATTATAATTGCATACCTGTAAATGATGAAAGTTCAAAAATTTTACATTTAATTTAACTATCTTTTTACTGCTCTGTAATTCAGTGAAACTCGCTTTTTCGATCACGGGTTTAACGAGTTAAATGAGGGAAACTAAAATAAATTGTAGTTTTTATGTTAAAAGTTCTGTCTGTGTGTGAAACCCGGTTATTACAAGCATAACTCGAACTTAATAGTTTTGTTTTTCTGATAACTTCAAACATTTTCTTTCAAATAAAATTTCGTGGAATTGCAAGGAAATTTTTTTTATGAAATTTTAAATTTCACGAAAACTGGGAAGCTGCACAAAAAAAATTGTTGAATTTTGCAGCAGATGGTTGATTTTCAACTGCATTTTCAATGCCTACCATTGCCGAAAAACAAAACAAAACAAACAAAAAAAAAAAGAGTTTTCCAAAAAACACTATTTTTCCCTTGTGCAATAAATGATGCAAAATAAAAAAGAAAGTTTTTTTTTTGTTGAATAGCATTTTAGCGAAATTTATTCTTAAGCAATAAGCGCTTAGTTTATAATAAACCCCCTTAGTATGAGCACTTGGATTCAACTAGCAAATTGTTTCAGTAACTTCACTCTAGTTTTAACCGAGTTCGACTACTTCTTCTTGACACTGAGCAAATAGTGTCATCTTGTGTAACTCTCTTTTTCCAGTCTGATTTATATTTCCTTCTCCCTGAAAGGATAGATGCTGTTGTTTTGCGAGGAAGAAGAAAGAAATAAAGAGAGAGAGAGAGAAATAAAAGGCGAAGAAAACAGAAATAAACAATCGACACCTTTAACCTTGTTAATACCTTTTTACCTTGTTAACTTCATTAAGTATAAAAGAGTAGTTCTTCAATGGATTCCGGCCCACTGTGGAATCCAGGGAAACGAGGCGGCTGATTTCTTGGCAAAAAATGGGGCCTCTGTTTTACAGACATCAAATCCCAGACTTCCTTTTAAAAATATTAAATGTCTAGTAAAGAACATCTTTAAGGACTCTTCCCTCGAGGAACTTAGACATCACAATTCCAATAAACCGTGGCTAAACCAAATTCTTAGATGTCCTCAATGGCCTAGAATGAAATCTGTTGCCATGTTTCATCTTTTATCTGGCCATGACTGCCTAAACAAATATCTATATCGCATCAAGATGGTCACTGAGCCTTTTTGCACCTTGTGTGACCTTCTCGAAGAGATGGACATGTCTCACCTGTTTCGTTGCCCCGCCCTTCCTCCTACATCAATCTGGGAGCGCTACTGGACTGCTCCGTATCATTTATAGATTTATTGTTATCATTTGATTTCTAATTATTTTTTAATGTGCCATTTGAAATAAAAAAAAAACTTCATTAAGTTAAACAGAGAAGGTTCGCATTGCTTGTAGCGTTAGTTGTTTCGTCTGTTGTATGAGGGGAGGGGTTCTGTTTTAGCATAGGTGTGCAGTGTGCACCAGGGATTAGTGGTATAGTCGAAAAAGCGAAGCAGCAGGACGGCGTTCCTTAACTTTTTAATTTTAGCACACACGCTCCTCCCCTTCCCCCTTTGCTTAAAATTTGAACACACGCATATCCTTTGCGTACCCCTTTTGACTTTAATTACTTAGTTCGTATCTGCAAGCGTCCCTCTGCCTATTTTTCCCGGACTGAACCACTGCCTGAAATACTAGGATAACCACATCTATAAAAACAAACATTAATACGAAATTGGAAAAATATGCGCGTTTTAGCTTTATTAATTCCACACCTCAAATGTAAAAAAAAAAATAGCTTCTTCATGCTTAATTTTCCAAATTTGTTCTTGTGGAGCACTTTGGATCCCCATTTTCTGGGAGAAACCTAACCTGTTAGACCCCGCGGTATAGTGTTGCTCCCAATTCTAAAGCCCTGCGACCACTTATATTAATTATAATCTTTGCTTTCCTTGCAAAGCACCTAGAGTAAAAACCAATACGCCTGAATTTGTGCAAGATGTAAATGAAGAATTCGCACAAATCTCCAGACTCAGAGAGTTTTAACTAAATAGCATATTCACCTGGATAGCTTACTTTTTTGCAAGTTTATAGCAAAAGAAAATTTTGTAGTTATTGTCCACTTTTAGGCAAATACAGGTATTTTGTAAAAAAAAAGAAAAAGAAATAAATAGCTTACTCTTCAAATTAGAAGTCTCACATATAAGCTTTAAAAGTTTCATTTCAGTTGCATTATAAAAATTATTTAATGTTAAATTTAATTAAGATCTTACAGGGCTAAAATTCAAATTTGTAATTGGGCCTCTAAGCTTTAAGTGTGGAGGGGGTCATCCATTTTTGAGAGGAAGAAAAAGTCGCATCTCAATAATATTTTCTTATTCCTACCTTTTGAATTTTCCGTATATTTTGCATTAAATACCTTGGTTTTTATCTACAAGTTTATTCTAAACAATTGCTAACTTGTGTGAAGTTAAAAGTAGAAATATTTCAAAATTTAATAAAGTTGGCAGAACAAAAAGCAGAATTGGGAAAAGCAGTCAGTATGTGATTTCGAGAATCATGTGCGTGTCTGGGAGTTCCCCACCGAGACTATTTTCAAGAAGGGTATCTGAGAAATTTGCACATTGTCTTAGAACTGTTACACTTTATAAACCATTTAAGAGGAAAAAAGTTAATAGTTTATTTCATTTTAAAAGCATTACTATTCAGTATTTAAAACTGAGTAGATAATACGGTAGATCATAGCTTATGAAAAATTACGTCTATAAAAGCTCATATGCTTTATAAGTACTATACACAAATAACATAATTTTGTTTCTGGGTTTTTTATGGGCTTTTAAATAGTATGTATGTATGATTTCTGAATAGTATTAAGGGGTTTTAGGGGTTTAGCTACGAGTTTTTGAATAGTATTAAGACATGAAAGTTTTTTTTTTGTGTGTGTGTGACTTTGGTCTTTTAAATACTGGGAAAAGAGATTGAAGATTTTTTTAACTCCATGTAAGCGAATTTGTATGAAAGTATTTTATACTTCAAAGCAATTTTGTAATAAATTTTACCAAAATCGATCGAACGATCTTGACAATATGCAAAACAGACGACAGGCTTAGTAATAATTTCACTATATTAGTACAATTTTGATAAATCAAAGTAATCAGAAACAACGATCGCTGAGATTATTTAATATATTGGTTGATTCACCTGAAATTTAGTGTGGATAAAAATGTAATGAAGAAAAATCGATAGAGACTTTTCTCGCTTTGATATTGCAACAAAACTAAACTATTGTCACAATCTCACCAATTCTATGCCCAGCATTGTAGAATTTTTTTTTGTGTAGTTGTGACCGTTTTTGATGTTTAGTAAGACTAAAGTTGAGAACTATTTATTTTTTCATATATTTTAATTTTTGTAGACCGGAAAAAGAGAAATTCGTTACGTCATTTACGTATCGAAAGTTCATTACGATTGCTCATTGAACCTATTTTCATAAAAATGAACGAAAGAAATTTGATACATAACTAGTTAGTAAACTTCAAGTGCTAAGAAATATTATACTGTGTATATATTTTTCGGCAGATACATAAACATTTTTTAAATACATAAAAAATGAGTAATTTTCAAGTTTGGTGTTACTGAACAGCAAAAGTGGTGGCAATAAAAACCAAAATATTTACAGTGAACCAAAGAAAAGATTTTAATAAATGAAGATTTAAGCTATTAAAAAGTTTTTTTTAAGCTTAATTAATAAATTTATTTAGTTATTTATTTATTGGCTCTTTTTTTCCCAATGGCATCTGTAAAATATTATCTAATTTTTCTCTATTGGTTTAATCATCATTTCAAAAGGTAGTGAAATTCAATTTAATTTATAGAACCAATTTCTTGGTATCAAAAGGATATTTTTTCTAGTTTACTTTTCATTGTGTGTGGGGGGTCAGGGGGAGGATTTTATTATGTGCTCGTCTTATGAATGGACTTCTTAAAAAAGCTAGAAGTGGTAATTATATTTATGACATGTTTATTTTATGTCGATTAAAATCATCGTCATCATCAAGTTTAGCAACCACAAAAAATAAACTAAAGGTTCAGGATTTATTTGCAGAAGTGAACAAATTACTCTATCAGCTATTATTATTGTCCTGGACAACAAAATATCATTGAGATCATTAATATTATATTTTTGTTTTACATGAAATTCATAAATAACAGTAGGGTCAGTTGGGGTAATTGTAAACATGGGGTAATTGTAAACAAGCTTCATAACTAAACTTGTGGTGATTTTGAAAACTTAACTGCTTGTGAGTGATAAACTGGCAGCATAGAGAAGACATTGAAACAGTTTCGTAAGTTTTGAAACAACTGTGGAGGCGTAACTATTCTTTGTAAATGGCACAGTGAAAAAAGTTGTTTAGCAAAATTTAGTGATCTTACATTTTTCTCTCCAGCTCATCTACAAAAGCGATGTAAGCGGTTTCAACCATTTTTATTTGTCTTATGGAATGCTCCTAAGAACATTTAGTTATGAATTTCATCCTCCCTGTTATTTTTCATGTACAAGTTAGGTGTTTACAATTACCCCAGAAATTTCGTACTCTGGGGTAATTGTAAACACTTAAATTTATCCTATTTCCAATATTTTGGAGGGACAACAAGTTCCATATTTTGATGTAAATTACACTTTTGTGTCTATTTTATATAACTGTTATTGTTGTTGCTAATGCCAATTGGAAATCCAAGCCCCCCTTGCAGGGGACCATGAATTAAGGAAGCTCCTACTGATTATTATTGAGCTCCGCTAGAATGAAGTACACTTGGCTCAGAGGGGCTTAATGATTTTGAACCAGCTCCCAGATGAGAGATCGTCGCCTATGTTGGTCCCTCATAGGAAATTATTTCTAACTTGGTGGACATTTGAAGCGACGATGTATTTTACATGCACAGCACCCTTTAGCGCAACGGTCTCAGAGTAATCAGTCGCGGGAGGTGGTCACCCTCCTAGGCGTACTACGCCCAGTTGTGCTTCACTTTCAGTGTGCTGTGGGATCCAAGCCAAACCGACTGATCCACTGCGGGACAAATTTTACATAAATTTGTCGCATTACTTGCTTTTTTTCAAGATATTTCTCGTTAAATGACCTCAGCCGACTTATAACATAACTCAGCGGACCGCATGCGGCCTATTGGCCGCAGATTGATAACCATTGTTCCGGAACTTCTTAAGCCTTCAAGCAGGCTGTGTATGAAACGATTTTCCATTTGCATCAACCATATTCGAAAATAAATCACTGTTTACAATTACCCCAGATCTCTGGGGTAATTGTAAACACACTGGGGTAATTGTAAACACGAGTTCATTCGCTAACAAATAGTCATAAAGTCAAAATTTTTGTACACATTTATTCACAAGAAGTACAGTAGTGGCTACAATGCTCACAATTTTATCTCTGAACTTATTCAAGAGGTAGGCAAGGTTCAAAAGTTAAAACATTGAAAAAGCGTTTACAATTACCCCAACTGACCCTATAACTTTATGGAAAAATTCAATTTCAAACTTCATTCGAGCATCCTGTTTGGATGAACGGGGTTCAGATGAGCGAAGCTGTACTCTGAACGAAATATTTTTAAGGAGTTGGAGCTGAGAGACCGGATGAGAGTTCTCACAGGTTAAAAACAATTTCCTTCAACTTGATCCTTTGACTGTTAACTGTCCTAAGTTGAAGCACTTCACGTGAGTGAAGTGTGACCGGCAGTAGCGATCACTGGGCACCGACCTTTTTTTTTTCTTGCTCAATATGAATATTTCCGGCTGCGTATTAACATTAAATATAATGCGTATTAACATATTAAATATAGTACACACTTCAATGGGGAACCACAATCCTCCAATGAAACGCTTTAATCACAGGGGTATCAAGGAGGGCCAAGTCCACACAGCAATGTAGTAAGGCTGGACTGGCGCCCAGCTAATCTACCTCCGTTTGGGAGCAAGCCGACGGTAAACTTCACTTACCCGTGCCCGGGGGAGGGCAGCCCTAAGGCTTCGTGCTAATAGGGTAGGGGAGGGGGTGAAGTAGAAAAGTAGACGCTTCAGTTACTATTAATTTAAACACTCAAAATGAAAATTAACATTTTTTTTTGTTTTCAAATATCTATATTGTCCATTAATGGTAATTTTTTCTTATTTTAATAATTATTTATGTTAACCAGCGCTTGGACTGGTCCCGAATGTGTGGTGTCTAGCATGACGGTTAATTTATAAATTATGCTATCTACTACAATTATGATTATGGTGGATACTGAAATTGGAACAAATAGCAAGTAAAGTATTCTACATATAAACAATAATTTTCTTTTAACCCTTTGACTGCTATGGGCGCACGTATGCGTCCATAGTCTACCAAGATGGCTTGCGCGGGACACACATACGCGTTCATAGGCCATACCAATGATTTTCCCTGGACACATACGTATATGCCTATTCTGCTTTACCAGTCACTCAATGGGTTTAACAAAATAATGTGAAAACTAAATAAATAAATGAAAAAACATATACGTATTTCATGCATATATATTATTTTTTCTGTATTTCAGATGCGCCTCCGAAGTACCGTTCCTCCCCTAACCTAAAGCTCTTCTCCCGTCCGCAAGAGGAGACGCCGCCTGCACCGCCGGCGCTGATTCCCGATCGAGTGAGAGCCGGCTTCGGCGGCGCGCAACCGCCGCTACCGAAGACGACTCTTCCTACCGCTATGGCTCGTAGGAACGAACGGGAAAGGAAACGGGTCCGGCTCGTCAACCACGGATTCGCCACACTCAGGCAATATCTACCACAGCAGGGAAACTCGCGAAAGAAGGTAAGCTGTCATGATTGGTGGAGAGATGGCCACTGTAACCGTAATAACGTGGGTTTGACTTAAGGCTACGCAATTTGTTTGCTGTCATTATTATTGTGTTATCTGCGAGTTTTTAGTGGAAATCGTAAAAGTGAGAGTAAAGCATAAAAAAGAAGAAGAAAAAAAAAATCTAAGTACAACCTTTTAGAAATATTACACCTGCAGTTAAGCATCGCTTATACGTCTTTCAAGGGATTGGTTCAAAACGACGTATAAAAGAAAGGACAAATAAACGGAATTTTACTAAACTGAACAAATTTAGTTCTACCAATACAAATTAATGACAACGTAATATTTTGTAGTACCAGTAAACATTATTATTATTATTATTATTATTGTTGTGATGAAAACTATAAAAAAATCCTTGCCAGTTCGTACCTTGTCCTTGATTTTTTTTCCTGTAATAAACAACAGTTTTTTAAGAGGGAATGTTCACCGTTTGTGTCAATTCTGCTTTTGCTAATCCCGTACTCTTTTCAATTTTTAAAAGTGTCACTCAATGAGAGTGCTTTGGGCTACCCAGACTTTTCGTTTTTTGAAAGAGACACAACAGAAATATAAAAACCGCGAGTGTCCAAAGACAGAAGTTGTGGAAGGAACAACTTAGTAGTCAAACGAGATCAATAACATTTTGCCTTTTACAATAAGTTCCTCCGCATTAGAGGAGAGAGTTAAAAAATGAAAAAAAAAAAAAAAAATGGGGAAGAAAATTTGAGAACTTTAAAAAGAGGGAAAACGACGTATAAACCGAAATTCCGAAGAATATAAACGATCATTTTAACATTATAATGTGTAATGGTTACAAATGACTTGAGACTGTAGTGAAAAGCACTATGAATATAAATGACGTATACGTAAGAAACGTATAAACGGTGCTATTTTCATAATTAATTTCTTTCTAAACAAAGTAAACTTATTGTGTACTTTTCAAAGGAGAGAGTTGATGTCTTTTTTTTTAGCTGAACGCTCTCAATCGCAATTAAAATAAATACTGGCTTGAGAACAAAGTGGAAAATGTTGAAATTTTTAAGCCGCACATTTAATGCAGGTTTTATTATCATTTTTGAAGAGAATCTTAAATTTGTAATGAATGGATTAATGCTTTCTACTATTAAGCAACGAAGAAGGGCCTGAATGACTAGATGCTTTAAACTGTCACTTTTGATCAGATGGCCTGATAAATGAGAGTTATGGTCAATTATAAGAGTTCTGCTTTTTATTTTCAAGCTACATTTTTTTAATGCCATCAGATGCACATTTGCACAAATAGTATATTCACCGCGAAACCCTACTGTGTTGCTCTACATTTGTAGTACAAGTACACTGTAAATTTTTTTCTTTAGTTGCCACCATTTTTAGTGTTAGTGAACACCATTCTTAGTGTTAGTGAACACCAATTTGAATGTTAGTGAACACCATTTTTAGTGTTACGAAACACTATTTTTAGTGTTAGTGAACACCATTTTTAGTGTTAGTGAACACTATTTTTAGTGTTAGTGAACACTATTTTTAGTGTTAGTGAACACCAATTTCAATGTTAGTGAACACCATTTTTAGTGTTAGTGAACACCATTTTTAGTGTTACTGAACACTATTTTTAGTGTTAGTTAACACCATTTTTAGTGTTCAGTTGGTGTAAAGTTGAAAATTATTCATTGTTTTGATATATTTTAAATTGTTTAATGTATCTGTCTAAAAAATACAGATCGTCTGATGCTTCTTAGCGCATGAAATTTGTTAACTCAGTTATATATCGAAGTTTCATTCCGATTGCTCATCTCTATGAAATTAAAAAATCAGCAATCGAAATGAACTTCTGATACGGAAATGAGTTAACGAACATCATATGTTTAAAAATCATTCTGCTCTGTCTTTTTTTAGACAGACATTTAAAAGAGTTTAAAGTATATAAAAAATGAATCATTTATAACTTTACACCAACTGAACACAAAAAATGGGGTTCCGAAACACAAAAAATGGTGGCACCTGAACGCGAAATGTTTAGTGTAGATAAGTCTCTACTGCCGTATAGCGATCATTTTTATATATTTTCTTCAAATTGCATTCTTCAACTAATCAATCATTTCCCTGTCTACGATAGGAATAAAAGACGAATTTCGGAGAAAGAACAAGAAAAAAAAAAAAAAACTTCCGCATTGAAACATCACAAGATGTCGCCGACTTACACGAACGTTTGGGAACTGGTTGGAATAAAATTTTTTAAATTTATTAGTTTCTTATGCATACATATCCGTCAAATTTGAAAGATTTTTGTCATATCCGGGTCTCCTCTCTTGCAGTTTTTCTTATGCCATAGAAAGAGTATTTTGACATTTTACTCTCATACAACGTAAATCTAGCTATAATTTTATGGTTATTACTATTATTATTGTTTTCTGCGGTTTACACATTTACTTCAGAAGCTATCAAATCTTTAATAAAATAGCAAATCGTTGGATGGAAATGAATTATAAAAGTTACTATTATTATAATCATTATTATCAAATTTAAGATGAAAAATATGACACTGTAATAACGTCACAAAGTTTCTTTTGGATGCTTGTCGATTCTTCACACAAATATTTTTAAAAACTATTTGAAGGATTATTCCATAATTAAGTATAAATACGCAGTACTAAATAAATATTTAACCATTAGGTCTGTACCTTAATATCATGTTCATTAGTGAGCCTTTAATGCTTTCTCCACAGGCGCGGATACAGAGCAATTGTCCTCTTGTCTCGACAAGGAGGACACTTGCTACTACCCTGAGAGTTAAGGATTATTAAAGTCTCGAAATATGATTGCAACTTTGGAGCTCTTTAGCCCTTTAGAACTATTGCGGTGTAGCAGCTTTCCATCAAGTTGTTTTTTTAAATTAAAAGATTTCTTATGCTCTAAGAAAAATTATTTAGATTTATTTAGGTAAATTAAGTTTTCAAGTTCAAGAAATTTGGCCCGACATAAAGGCCTAAACATTTTAACAAATCAGAAGGCAAGAAAAACTGTCTTGTAGAAATGTTAATTTTTTGAGATAAAAGATTAATTTTAATGCCATTGAACACCTCTTTTAACATGTTTTTTTTTTTTTTTTTCCTTTCTTTTTTTTTTTTTTGTAATGCGACTTTATTAAGATTCATATTCCTTATAAAATACCTTTTAATGGTATTTTTAAGGATGATATCATTTTCGGAAACTGCAGGCATAAACAATTTATTACTATAAAATACATATTTGGTTTTAGATACGCGTGCGATGGGAGGGCCTATTTAAGCAGTTGACGCAGAGCCCGCTTCAGTTCTGAATGGCTCTATTTAATGCTATGTTTTGATAAATAACTCAGTAACACAGTTTTAGAGTTCAGTATTAAAAAGATATGAATTTTAAAAAAAGGTCAAAATTTTAGACTACGGTTGCAATCGAAATAGTCCTTGTATATAAAGTAATTAATTTAATCAACAAAATTGCTTTTTGTGTATTTTAATATTTTACTACAAACCCGTCACAAATCGGTAGATTTTCAATATGCAGAAAATTACCAGCGTCCATTTAATATGATTATATGACATATTAGTTTGTTTTATTTATTTTTATTTATACCTCACTAATCACTGCCGTACCTACCCTGGTGAGTGCTTAGCCGGAAATGGTGATTGGGGCGAAAAGAGCATATACATTGTCTGAAGCAGAGCATGAGATGTTACGTTTACAAATTTTGAAATACGGTGTACAAAAAGAACCACATGAATAATTCGTAAATAAATAAAAGCTAAACAATGAACAAAGCAATGAATAATGTAAATGCGGTAAGAACAGATTAAGTAGGAAAAATGTAGGACAAGCAAATGAAAATCCTATCGAAAATATTGCACTGGAAGTTGAAAGTTATCTTCAGGAGTATTTAATAGGAACACAACTGAATGTAAGTTCTTCAGCAGGAATGCCCCCCCCCCCCCTTCAGAGCGATGGCGCCCCCCCTCTCCCCCAAAACGACCGATGACCCCCACAAGTCGACCAATCCCACACAAAAGCCCATAAAACGACCGCCCCCCCCCCCGGGTGGATAGGTACCCCTGTCTTTGGATTGGGATATTGTCTTAGACTGGGTGATATAAAACATGCTGTCTGGGGACGCTGCCGCTCTCTAGCACCCTTAAAATGTTTGTGAGATGCTAAGCATCCTCACATACATTTCTCTTACATTTTCCCAATTAAAATACTCTTTTATTTTTATGTGATTTTTGTTTGCACTCATTCATTAGAAAATTTGCATTGCAGAAAAAGCACCTAATATAGTAAAATTTGGAAGTTTCTATCAAGTATTTCTCATTCAAAAAAAAAAAAAAAAACTAAAACGCTAAATGCATTTTCACGAGAATTGCTGCTCGATCAGTGGTGTAGTCTTACTTGTTTGTTTTAATAAGCGTCCTCCATTTGTTTTTGATTTTAATCATAAGCGTCTCGCCACTTTTTAGTGTTCGTATAGGTAAGCGTCTCCCCACCTTTTATTTCCCAGGACAACACCACTGCGCTTGATAAAATGGAAATATGTACATGTCAAACAAATAAGCAAAATTGAGAAAAATTAGAAAAAGTGTGTTATGATTAATGTTGAAAGAAAATTTCGCTTATAATAAGGCTGTGTTCTTTTATTAGATCGTTCACCCAGTTTAAAAACAATTTAATCACTGACAAATACGTAAGCAAGCTCATATAAAAACTAAAACAACAATAAGAATTTTTTTTTATCATTTCCAAAACATAAATCAAAACTTCTTTTGGCTTCTGAATAGAAACGTAATTTGGTTCGATTTTTTAAACACTTAAATAAAAGCATTAATTCTACTGGAATTTAGAAAAAAAATCAGGATTTTTTTTCCTACCGACTCTTATTTCCTAGGTTTTGTTTTAATGTGAATTCGTCAGTCTTATTAATTTTCATGGGTTTCTGCAAGCATTTCTTTTAGAAGTACGCTAAGGCTTTATCACGGTGTGAAGTAAATTTGAAACGGTGATTTACTTCAACATTCGAAAAAATGTGAGAAATGATCCTATATTTAATGTAATTATATAATAGTAGATGGCGCCACATACATATAAAGTTTCTCTTTTTTTTCATTCCTGATAATTATAGAATGAGGTGAGGACATTTTCTTCGGTATTTTTTTTACAAGACTAACAATGTGAGAGAAAATAATAAATACAATAAAAGGAAAAATATGTCGGCTAAAGACCAAAGAGTATTATTTTTTGACTAAATGTTCAAAAAAATAATGCACATGTATATACCAAAAATCAATATACTGAAATTTATTTTCTATTTAGAAAAATTCAAATTGTTACAAACCCAGTTTTTTCTCCTGTTATATTGTTTATAGAATCGTTTACATTAAAATACAAATAAACTGTAGCTTTTCTTAATTTGTTGTAGATTAGAGTACAGCGTCTTTTTTAAAAACTCCATTGAAAGTTCAAATTTTATCCTCACATGTAAAAGTAACCTGATTATTGGCACATCTGTAAAAAAGGCGATTCGTATTACTCCAATGGACATTTTCTTCCGTGGAAAGCGAGAAGTGATAAGTGTTATTAACATTTTCATCACAGAAATAAATCAGGAAAAATAAACAAATAGATAAGATTCGCTTCAAATAAACACAAATCATGAGATCACACTTATTTATTTTAATGCAAACAGTTTTTATTGTTATTTTTAAAACCATATGCGAAACCATTTGCATATGGTTTTAAAAATACAGTCGAGGCTCGATATAACGACCCTCTGCGTCCTGCAGAAAAAGGTCTTTATAATGGGAGGTCGCTATAAGAGGTAGAATTTTCTAAAAAATATATAAATGCATCATACGTTCTGTAGTCCCTTTAAAATTGGTAATTTTTCAAAGATTCCAACTAAATGCTCAAATTATTTTTATCATTGGAATTTTAAAAAAAATATCAGTGCAAAATGTAAAAGAGATTTAAAAGTTGAAGATATGAGGGAGGGGGTGAATTATATGCACATTTTTGGAAGCAGAACTGAGCTGACATGACACCTGGAAGGGACAGAATTTCTCTTCTTATTTCAGAGAATCGACCGTTGGAAAAACCTGTGATTCGAACGAAAAACTACCCATACATCTTAACCCTTTCCCTAATAAGAAATCTGAAAATTCCACGTTTAATGCCGCTTTTTTTCTTTTTGTACTGTGATACGTGGTAATCCCCATCCCCATCAAAGTTGGCTGAACACTGAAGGTTCCATCCAGCTTGTCCGTAAACGATAATCAAGGTCATTTCAAGTTATAAATTTAGAAGCATGCACTGTTTGGAAAAATAATAGAAAGTCTGCTGAATGCGGTCGCTGTATTGGATTAGACCATAGAGAGCGGTCGTTATACCGAAAGCAAATTAACATAGAGTTCATAGGGATAAAGCTGGAACTTTTACCACTGTTCGTTATAATGGAATGGCCTTTATAATGTGTGGTCGTTATAATGAGCGTCGACTGTAGATTCTCGCAATACAATCGCAAAAGGTTGTGTGTCTTATTTTAAAGTTCAGAATAGATTTAGAAACGGTTTCTAAAAAGAGATCACTTCCTCTACGTGATTATATCCTCGCGGTAGCTTAAAGATGAAGTTAATGAACTTCAGATTGTACCATTTCAAAGAGAGTGAACAAGTACTAGTAGAGAGTGCGGCATTACTGATGTGATTTATATTATTTTAAAAATCTAACCATACTTCTGCGTGAAATCTATCAAAGGTGATAAATTCTACAGAGTCTTTGCCGTATGGAAGAAAATATGAATGATTTAATATTTTAACGAAAAAATATATTTTTTTTTTTGGATATGTAATTAAATCGTTTATTTCGAAAAGGTAGCATCTCTATTTTGAAAATGGAGCAAGAATTAATGCGACATCCTTTTTATTAAATTCACTAATATAGCCCACCAAAGCAAGATAGCAAAAACTCCTGTAACTTTTTTGAAATTTTAATGTCAGTTTGTAAAGATTTTTCGAAGTCTGTGGGTAAAATTCATACAGAGAACTGAAATCCAATTTCTACAACAACCAGGGCTACCCACCCAAAATATCCCTCCTTGGTTGTCTTTTTCCCAGGAAGTCAGGGCTCCCTATGCCTGGTCCTAGGGATTTCGTCCCTGCAACAACAAGATGCTAATAAAGTCAACCGACTGATTTCGTTGTCATTGCAAACTAACCGACTGATTTCGTTGTCACTGCAAACTTGTCCTTGTTGCAAGCTATGAAATAGTACAATATAACGTTTCATTTTAAGTTTCAATATTATATTTAAAATTTTCGATTTAGGCTAATTGTTATTGACTGTACTTATATTGCTAATTTTTCTACGAATCTCTATTCGTCAAAACTACAGATGATCGTTATAGATGTATTTCGTTGCAACTTATTTGATATGCTTTATTCTTGAGTGCTTATTTGAATTTTAAATTTGATTTTTTCTCCTCATTTAGTTGAGTAAAATGGAGACTCTACGATCCGCCATTGAGTACATCAAGCAGCTTCAGTTTCTTCTCGATCCTCCCTCTGCCACATTTAGTCAGAACAGTAGCCACTCAGACGACGGTAGGTGGCCTGGCATGACGTCAGAAGGATCATCCAACCTCAGTGGACAAGTGTGGGAGGAGGCAATGACCTGGACGACGCAACATTCCCCCGGATCAGCCGGATCCTCACCACATGAAAGTCTAAGTCCGGAAACGGATCTGATAGATTTCTCGTCGTTTTCCTAAGTTGGTAAGAATACTTCGTTAATCCTCAGCTTTGGTACTAATAATAGAACACTAATCTTCCACATAGAGACGTCTGACTCAGTATAAAACCTTTTCAAGTGATATTTCTTATTTCAGCACGTACTTACGAACTGCCAAAGTAGTTTCACGAAACATTGATGAAAAGCCATTTTTGAGATATTGATGTGTAACTAGTTAAAACTTTTTTTAACAATCTATGCTCTCTTTGTGAGAATAGATATAAATATCAAAGTTTTCCGAAAAAGTTCTTTATTTCATCAATAAGTAACAAAATCTTTTACTTTTAATCTTTATTGCCAAGATTATTTTGAAATAGTATTTCATAAAATTACGTATAAAGCAGTTTGATTTATGAACGTCTTTCATCTCTAATAAAAAAAAACTGTAAATCTCATGTTTTAAGATCTATTGCAATTTTCCCCCAAAGTTCTTCTCATAAATTATTAGTATTAATTCCTGTAATTCTTTCCTTAAAGAGAACATCTTTATTTTTCAAGAAAAACAATAATTATGAGAAATGTAACACTAGGAAAGATGTGGAGAAATCAAGTTGATCCGCAGTCTTCAAACAGCCCTTAAACTGACTTGTGAAAATTTAAAAAAAAAAAAAAAAAAAAAACCGTTACGGGCGTGATTTTTGGCTATATACGTTTTAAGCTATGTTAAAAGTTAGCTCCGTCTGGTCATATGAAGTCACTTACTTTTATGTACTATATTGCGCAACTCCAATTTACGAATGATGATCCTATTTAGAACAGAAACTGATTTTTCTAAGCATACTATTGTATTACCATACCTTGATATAATATGATAAAAATACGTTCTTTTTTTTAAGTTTGAACTTGAACATTAGATATAAATAATTTCATATTTCTATTACATTTCTGTTTTATTTGATGAACAAGTAAAAACTGCTATAAAACAAAGTATAACTTTTTAATCTTACAAGTCATTAATCTTAATTATGTCTACTAAAAATTAAGGTGTTTAACTAGCCTAGAGCGAGCATGGCTACAGCCAAATTCCTTTTCGAGCAAAAGACTTATTATTAAAAAAAAAAAAAAAAAAAAGCTGACATTTTTTTAAGCAATGCAATGACCGGGAAATGGTTAAATTTGGATTTGTATAAAACCTATCCAAATGTTATTACTCCTTTAAGCGTACATTTGTGTTCAGCAGTAACTGTGGCACCGGGGATTTGAGTTTCAGCAAACTGAAAACAATAAACAATCATTTAAGATTATCAGAAAAGCAAGTGAGAGGAAGTGGTTTGAACCTGTAGATTTAAACCCCAAAGTGCACTGTATTTAACGTCGTGATTTCTAAAATCTCATAATTGGTTTTTACCAATTAATTTATACCAAACACGAAAAGTTAACTTTTTTTCAATTAAAATGTTATATTTCCTTTATCACTAGATTTATCAGGCTCTTTTCAACCATTTCTAAACTTTCATTTCAACCAAGTTGCTACTAATTGTAATAAAACTTTCAGTCACATTAACTCGTCCTACTTACCGTGTATTAGGAAAAGCCAATGCACTATAATTAGCAACAAATTATGCAAAATGGAAGCTTCGAAACAGTCAAAATGACTGGTCTGGTAAATCTAGTAGTGTTAGTATTGTATTTGATTCTACAAATATTCAATGGTGTTGCTGCTTTAAGAATAAATTTTTTAAACAAGTAAAACCTGTAGTCTCAAATCTAGTCGCAACTTAAAATTTCTATGTCCCGGAAGCGCAGTACGTTACCAGGTTCCTAAATCACCAGCTAAGCTTATGTTAACATTTAATCCCTGCTTTGTTCAATTTGTATGTTTAAGTTTGGTCAAAAGTGAATCTGTTAGATATAAATTGTATCTTTAAAATAATAAGCTCATTTAAAAAATGTGATAAAATGAACTAAAATTTGGTTTCTTTCTCTGCAGTGAGAAATCAATTGTGAAGAACAGACATTCCAAAGTGAACCGAATTTTTCAACGATTAGCTGTGTTAAAAACAATTTGTGCTTTGTGTGGAGGAATCAGCAAAGAAGAATAAACACACCGCTTCGGAAACCATGTTCGTAGACTTTTGGAGAAACTTATTGAGCACTGCCTTGTAAGTCGAAAGCACGTTGGAACACCGAAAAATTACATGAAGCACATGAATAATGACGTATATTACTGAATTATTTTTTCTTGAGAGAATGAAACTTAGGACAAAGTTTAATGTTGGAAAATAACAACTCCGTAAGGGACTTTGACCCTTATTACTATGACTCCTGACGTAAAGGACTATCTTATTATGAAAAGACTAACATTTAAAGAAGCTAGAAAATCATTCGCTGCACATATATGTTAGAAGCTGAGTGAGGAAAAATCTATGCGAAACAAAGTACAAAAAATTTGATCAAAATTGTAATTTTACAACATGAGAAAATATCAAACTTTATAAAAAGTGGTATTCCTAGTTACTTTTAAGATTTCCGAATTAAAACAAATATGCATCTGTAATTGAAAGAGGATTTATTGCCAAACGAATGTTACTTTTGGTTTTAAGGCAATTATTAGTTTGTGTAACTGGTAATTATTTTGGTCATATTCAACAATTGTTTTTCTTTGATGAGAAAGAAATATACCAGAATAAAATCATCTAAACCTATTTTTGATTTAATACTTTAAGAATGACATGAACAATTATTCGAAATGCCTGTACACTGTAAAATATTTTTGTCCGAAAATACATAATAATCTCCTGGAAATCGTTTATCCGGAGTCTGACGTAAAATTGCAGAGACTTATAAACAGGAAGCTATAAAGTCTTTAAAAAAGGAAATTAGAGAACAAAGAATATAGAAAATTCTGTAAATTGATATCAACAGCTAGATGTGCAGCAGTAGTGGCGCTGTATGTGAGTAAATGGAATTACTTTTCTGGTACAGAAAGTCAAAGGTGAATTCAATTGTGCTCACGCTGTTGCGATTCTCGTGCCTTTTGGCTAAGTTGCTCATTAGAGCTCGAAATAAACCGTATATTAACAATGTATAATGCCTTTTTTGAGAATTTTGATCCTGATAGTCACAGATCTCAAGTGTTCAGTTACACGTATTTACACAGATCTTTTTCTGTAGTTTTACAGAGTAGGGAAAAACAAGAATTTTATTGAGAAACTGCCATCAAGAAACTTGATAATTTGTTTTAAAACAAGTTCTTTGTAAATTTAAAGAAACACCTAATTTCCTTTCTGTCGTTTTGCAGAAATTTTTTACAGTTTAATTTTGTGTGAGTGCAAATTATTATGCATTTTACACGAATCTTCATGTCGTTTAAATTCTTTAGAAAAGATTCTTAATCAGTGTATTCTATTTCTGTGGAATATTAGTGCCAATAATGTAGATTATTTCTTTAAAACGTGTCATATATTTTTATATTTCTTCTTTTTTTGAAATCATTAATTAAAAATATAGCCATATGTATTCCGGTGCTAAACTTTGATACTTCAGCTCAGTTTTAACTTATAAGATTAGTTTCAATATTTCATACCCGTTTGATGTGTAAATAGACAAAATATACATTGTGCATTTATGTATTAAGTGGACATGAAATTTCTCATTTCAGTCTATGGCAACAGATTTCGCGCCCACTTCAGTGGAACTTGCTAACTACAAGTTGTAAAATGTTAGGATATTTATAAGTTACAATTTAAATTGTCTGCAATATTTAGATTGTTGTAAATAGTATTAAATCTGTTTTTCTGTTATTTTCATACAAAGTAAAAAAAAAATATATATATATTTTTTTTTTAAAAATAAGAACCTCATGAAATGCTCATAGTGCCCATAGTTGAAGTAAAAAAAAAAAAAAAAAGAAAATTTAATTTAGTTCTCGAAATAGTTGAGAAATACTTTAATGAGTAGAGTCGTGTATTTACTGTGTTTCAATTATTTCAGAGTATATAATGCAATAGTGAACTTTGAACTACATCTTAGAGTACCACAAAGTTTTCTAAAACTTCCCTTGGGGGAGTTTTTCTTTTTTAGAGAAGAACGCTATTTTATAAGCATGTAGAAAGAACGTTTTTCATATGAATCTACCTCGTCTTTAAAACATCTATTTTTTGTGAGAAGTATATATGCATATGTTTGATCGTGAGAAAGTTGTATGGATTTCAGAAAGTGCCTTACGACAAATTACTTTTTATAAATAAAATTTATAAAGCCTTAAAATACTTCTATTTATTATGTGAGACAATGATCCATCCAATAACTTTCACTTTGATATTGGTGTACATATGTCAAATATATGTAATATAGAGCTTATTTGTGGTGTTTTAATTATTAATGGGATAATAATTACTTCAGTGTTTTTAAAAACGTTAATTATTTTAAACGTTCATTGCATCGCGCCTCCAGTTCAAGAGGGCCATAATTTAAACTTGTCTGTTTTCTTAAGAAAGGTATTAGAAACCGGGACGTCGACAACTTCAGTGTTCGAGCACCCCTTAAAATCTTTGTGGGAGTGCTAGGCATCCTCATAACTAGTGAGCTAAAAACAGAAAGAAAGAAAAATCCCACAAGTTCTCTTCCTGTTTCTTTTTTTAAAGAAATAACATATTTTTTCCTCAAGCCTATTGTTGTCGCATGTATTTCGGTTTAAGCAGAGATTTCACCACGGATGAAAATAGGTAAAATCAAAAGTCAAAATTCTTTGTTTTTTATGCTCGAGAAGTTGATGATTCTTCTCTTTATACAAAGAATAAACTACTTAACAAGATTATTATGTTTCTATAACGTAAGATGTTCTCTGACATTGTCACAATTAAAAAAATCTCTAATTTTAATGTTTTTTTTTTGTACCTATTTATTATTGTAGAAAACAAAACCTAATTTTCCTAATTTAAAAAAAAAGAAAAGAAAACCCTGTAGC
Source organism: Octonoba sinensis (assembly GCA_038502835.1). Taxonomy (NCBI): domain Eukaryota; kingdom Metazoa; phylum Arthropoda; class Arachnida; order Araneae; family Uloboridae; genus Octonoba; species Octonoba sinensis. The sequence goes on from CM076604.1 coordinate 74,537,272, forward strand.
ACGTTTAGCCCGAGCTTGAGGAACACAAATCAGAAAATTTTAAAATCCAGTTTCCTAATTCGCATTTTATAGATTAAATAACGTTTCAACTGTTAGAATCTTAGGGTGGGAATTATTGCTTGTACGTGCAAGTACGATTTTGCTCAATAACAATTTAATTATCTCTTAATTCAATAACAGGTATTATTCAAATTACCTTGAATAATTTAAAAACTAACGCAAATAAAAAAATACCAATAGCACACGAAGGAGAATCCAAGAAAACATACTTAATTATGTGAGTTTACTGCCATTTTTCTTTCTTTTCTTTCTTTTTTTTTTTTTTGAGTTATAGCTTTATTGAACTGGAGATGAGCATTATTTTCACTTAATGCTGTTAGTGCAAGTTTATATTAATGTGAAGTAAGAAAATTCAAAAATATTGCCATATGTGTAAAAGAAAAAAAAAGTTTTTTGCATTTCCTAAATTTTTCTTTGTGCCTTAATGAAAGCAAATATATTTTTTAATTTAAAAACTTTATTGAATTAATCGAACACAAGGAAATTATTTTTTGAGAATAAAGCTTCTTTCAAGCCGTAAGACATTTCTTATAGAAAAACCGTTGTAAAAGCAGGAACAATATTTTTCAAAATATTACAGAGGGGCTACAAGAAAGAACAAAAACTTTCTGTAACTTATGTTTTTAATGTAATCCGTCATAAAAAGCACACTGCAGTTTTTAATGTTTCTAGACATTCTGTTGCAATCTATTTTCAGCACAAGTTCACCACATTATATAATGGAGAAATGTTTATAAATTATTTATTTTATAACTGTATGAGATATTAATTGTAAATGTGTAGGATAGAAATTATTTTCTAGAATATATTATGTTATGTATGTTTTTTTTTATTGACAGAAGCGATCGTCTTATTTTTGCAAAGTGTATATTTTTATTGAATAAATGAAAAATGTTTTAAGAATGAAATTTGTGTTTATTTATTCTCTTGTGAATGAATATAAATCAGAATGATGTGATATTAGTAAAATTAACATTGAATAAATCGGGGATCTGGAGCGAAGCGTGGAGCAGGAGCGCGGAGCAACGAAATTTGCTCGAAACTGGAGCGGAGCCGGAGCAAGATAAAATTTTGCCGTTTTTCACTGCTCCGTGAAGCGAAAAAACAAGGGACAAAAAAAAGTGACCGATAGGTGGCGCTCATGTTTCATAGTTAGTATGAAAAATTCCTATGAAAGGACGTTTTATTCACAATATTCATCAGCTTTAAGTGATATATTTTTAATCTATCGTTTGAATTAACTTTTAAAAGCTAACGGAAGTAACTAATGACTAAAAATTGTTTAATTTTCACTTACGAATTCAAAAAATAAAAAAATTAAATTTTTCATTTTAGAACTTTTTTATTAACTGAAAGATGCTTAACTCAGGTATTTGTTATCCTCCTGAGACCCGAGCAAAATAAAATACACATATTCTCTCAACTATTAGTTTTTATGAACAACTGGGCATTAAAAGTGATGTTTTTCAAAAAAAAAATAAACTTGAATTTTTAAATTTTTCTGGCGGGCACATCCATTTGAATGTATGTTGAGGTCATAAATACAGTAGAACTATGCAATACTTACACAAAAATAGATAAACAAAAAATTTTAGTTATTACTTATAACATAAGAAAAGATCAAACTCGTATAAAAATCCTAGAACAATATTAAAAAAGAAAAAATAATATGAAAATCAAAACAACCGCGAGAGCGCCGAATTCCAACTTGTCTCGTGTTCTTTGCCATATTGTAAACAAATAAACTACCGTTTCCGAATTCTCAAAGTTAAAAAGTGATTTGCTATTCCTCCTCTATAATTCCAGTCCAGCTTTTGCTTGCTAAAATAAAATCTGTCACAACAGGGAGAAAAAGAAAAACATCCATTTTATTGGATGACAGGTCTCAGGAGACATTGAAAAAAACATTTTTGATAGCAAATCGATAATTAAAAAAAGGATTTGATAGCATACTCTAACGTACATGTGTACTTTTGTGTACGTTCGCTAACACTTGTACGTGCGTACATATAAGTACATGTGCATGACGTGTGTACTACTCAGTACATCTGCATATATGTGCACACTATCTGTATTTGCGAGCTGTTGTACACATTTGTACTGTGTATCTACTTGTACACAAAGATATGCGTGTGCAAATGTACACACATGTATGTGTATAAATGCGCACAAGATTGAAGCGTGCAAGCAAGAAGCATGTGTGTGTGCTCTCGAGTGTTCTTTGGTGCCACAGTGCCCATGCATGCACTATTGAGTATATGGGTACATTTGTACACGTGCGTACTCCTGTATCTACGCGTGTGCATGGTGTATATGTATGTACATGAACACTGCACTGAACATGCACAGTATGCATATTTCATGTGTATATACATATATGTATATACACATTATGTGTACATGCGTATCTATTTACATATTCGTAGTTTGTATTCATCTGCATTTGTACATCTGTGTACATGTGTACTCCTGTGTACATGTATACGTACATAATCTACAAATGAAATAAATTTGTACAAATAGGAGGGTGAAATTAATAGTAATAATTGTTTTAAAAGACGCAATATCTACTATTTGCCAAAATCCTTTTAAATTTAAGGAACATTTTCCAAATTTCAAAAATTAGCAATTTGCATTTCGGCAAAATGAAGGAATTAAAAACAAAGAGTTGGTTGTTGAAAGGCTAATTAACACGGGATCATTAGCTTACCAATGCAGCAGAAAGAAATCCCAGATTTTACGCCATTGAAACAGCGGCCGGTAGACACGCTATCTCTTCCAGGCACTTCCCCAGCTTGACTCTCTCGAGATTTTTTTACACACGTTAATATTTTCGCAGACGATTGGTAAAGGTATTTTTAAAATTTTATTTATTGATTAAAATTCGATTTGTTAAAACGGCAATTGTATTGTTGAAATGGCAACAATGCAGATAAAATAAAACGACGCTAAAAATTATTGTGTTTTTAATTAACATCTCCGCTAATTCAAGTCTCACATCAGATCGATAGATACATCATACGTTTACTCTCGAGTTTTAATACATAATATATTGTGCTTTCCAGTCAGAATTTTGAAGTTCGTTTCAATATAGATATGGTCTCTTATCGTAATTTTATTTCAATAATATAAGAAAAGACTTTAATCGATATCGATTGATTCCTTACTTGTTTTTCTAGATTAGAATGTTTCGTTTTCCGTTCATGTAATTAGAAGTCTTTTTTCTTTCTTCTTTTCCTTTTCCTCTTTCTTTTCTTATCATGACTGTACCACAACTCTCATTTATTGCATTGGATCCAACTTGCTTTCCTAAACCGTCTGCAAATTTATTGCACGCCCATTATCATTTTCGTTCTAATCAATTTTGCTGCTATAACAGGTACTTTCTACAATTCTTCCTTTTTTTAAAAGAATGTTACATATTTGGTAGTGCTTTAATCTTGAAGATTTGTTGTTATCTTCTTCTTCAGGTCCTAAATATTCTTTTATCATCTAAATCTGAGGATTACTATCAAGAAAAATGAATTTTCTCTGGAAAATAGGCGTTTAGGCTGTAGTCAAAATAAATTACATTAAGTCATATAAAATATTTGTTGTATCTTACACTTAAAATGACATTTTTTAATTAAAGGATGACGTGAACTTTATGTGTATTGACGCTTAACCCGCACTGTAACCTACGAGTATATCTGGAGTTTTTTAATGGATGAAAAGAAAAAAAATCACTCGTAAGGCAAGGAAAATCATGTATTTTTTTATACAAAAGATATGTTTTTGTCATTCTTTTCAGTGATTTTGAAAGTGATAAGTTATACACTAAAATAGTTCCAAATTTTTTAATTTACCTTCCCTAATTTCCTATTTAAATTTTTAAATCAATCACTAAAAGATACGAACTATTCAAAGTAATTCATGGAGCTGAACGGAATTCGGTATACACATGAAAAACTTGCATCACTTCCCATCAGGGAAGTGATGCAAGTGGTTAGTTTGTTGCAGGGATTCCTTTCGGATGGGGAAATTGATATTCCGACCGATACTCAATTGACACTAAAATTTAGCCAAGTTGATATTATGAAATTTTGAATTGACATTACAAGATAATATCCCGAAATTGTCAAAAGAGATGTGAAACATATAGTGTCATTTTTTCAGTATAAATGCGAAAGACCTTTCTCTTTGCTTACTGAGACAAAAACTAACTACAGAAACAGATTGAACACTGAAGATCACATAGGTTTCAGATTTCAAAATTATTCCAGACATGAAAAATAAAAAGAAAACAATCTCAGCTAAGTCAATGACTAATTTAGCACTGTCATAAAATAAAGATACACTAATAATTTTTTACATCTGACTAACATAAAGCTTTGCTATCCTACTGCTCTTTGATTTCTGCTCTTTGGTCAAGACGTTTCTGAAAGAAATCAATAAGCACATAGGCTTCCTCAAAGTGTAAAAGGTTGAATACGTCTGAAGACATGCAAAAATGAAAGGAAAAAATTGGGTGTACACACGTGTGTAACCTCAACGGGAATTGGTGCTGATTCGGTTATAGCTCCAATGGCTCCTTTTCCTCCGAAATCACAGTAATCGAACATTTTCTCGGTAATTGCAGTTTTCAATAAGTGATTTAAAGATTCAAACAAAAATATTTGCAGGCGTATCTCAGTGGGTACAGGTTTTGATTCCTTTTTGTCGCCGATTACTCAAAGTTGTGGTGAGGGGTGGGGGTGGAGTTGACACAAACGCAATCGAACGTTTTTCTCCCAAGCAGCGGCGGACTGGCTATGCGGGCATTCGGGCAAATGCCCGGTGGGCCGGTCCAACCTGGGCCGGTCGCAAAATATCTATCTTTTTTTAATAAAGTATACAGCTTTTACAATGTTCATAAAAAAACGGGGACCAATACTTTGCCGTAGCCCGGGCTTCAGAGAGTGCAATGCAGCAATGGGGCAAAATCTCTAGGGTCTGGCCGTTAGGCCACAAGGGAGAGGGGGCAGAATTTCTTAGGGCCAGCTGGTCCCTTATAGACAACCTAAACGGCTGCCCGTGGAGCAAAAATGATTATGTTTTTTTTTTAAATTTTGAAAATAAATAAATAAAATACATCAGTCTTGTGCTTTAGGCTACCGCCTAAGTCGTCTATATGGACGAGCTCTTGAGGCTGGCTCGAGAAATTCTCAGGGCCGGCTCGTCCATATAGAAAACCTGGGCGGCCGTCTGTTATGCTAACTTTTGGGAGCCGCAAAATTGATGTTTTTAATTATGAGCAGTGCAGGCGGGGGGGGGGGGGGGGGGCTAAGGCGGCGAGGCGATTGCCTCACGGCGCAACACCCTAAAGGACGGCAGCTATTAACAGCTAATTAACATATTACGTATTATTCGCCCTCTATGGTGAATAAGAAAAATTAATCTATCTTGTAAACACTTAATATTATTCAAATACATATCTACATACTTACTGACAATATTTTAAATCCCTACAAGTTACAAAATACGGCCCTGAGAATTTCTCAATCCAGGTGAGGCAAATTCTCAGGGGCGGCCCCAGAGAATTTCTCTCCGGCCAGTTGACTCAGACGATTGTCTCACTGCGCAACGCATTAAAGTGAGGCGACTGTTAGCAGCTAATTTATATACAGTATGGGACCTCAAAATCGGAACTCTCGGGGCCGCCATCTTTCCAGATTTCGGAATTTTATGGATTTTGGGCTCTCATTCAAAAAATGTAGTAAGTAGCATCAGAGCTCATATAATTTGCTCTGGAAGTTTTTATTAGCATTTTGCTCATTTATAGTATTTTTGGTCACTGGCGTAGATAAGGGGGGGACAACTCCCCCCCCCCCGAAATTTTGACTGAGATACTTAGAGACTTAGAGGGACCCCACCGAAATGTTGGTGTCCGCAAACTTTTTTTGAGACCTTAACTCTCTTTACGCTTTATACTATTCTAAAAATATGTTTTTTAATAACAATTGAATAGAGTGAAACACTGAAAAAAAAAAAGCGCGATAAAATGCAAAAAAAAAAACAACAACAATTTTGGGGCTTTTGGGTTATAGGGTCGTACTAGGTCGCACATAGTGTTGCAAGTTTGTCGCAGAAAAAAGAGCCGGAAATTCGCGGCAAATTGCGCGAAATGCTCGCGAGAACACAAATATAAAGTAATAAAAACTTGAATATCTCCAATTAAATTTATTTTCTTAAATAAAAAAGGAATAATTTTATTACTTTCAATTTTATGCAATATTTAGGTATTTAATTAAATGTACAGCATTTTGATGCAAAATATTGTACATGATTAAATTATTTTCTTTAATGCTTCGTCGTTATCACTTAACACGTTTTTATATGTAGAAAAGGACCGTTCAGCATCTGCGCTATTAGACGGAACTGACAAACATCGGATTGCCACTTTGGACAGGTTTGGAACACTTTCTCTCTTGAATTTCCAGAGTTGAATTGCCCTCCTTTAACGTGTAACTCATTTCGGGAGGGGGGTATCATAGGGTTATTGTTAACAATGGAACAACTATCAACTTCGTCAAAAACATTTAAATATTTGTATTGTTTTGGATCAAAAACTTCCTCTAAACATGAGAGGAATTATCTATAACTAGTTTTATAGCTATTTTTCTATTGATGAACTCTTCTAAAAGTTTAGTACATCTGTTATACATTTTAAAATTTCAGAACAGTATAAATTGCCGTTAAAGTGTAAGTAAAAAACAAAATAAGTCTCAAATTTTAAACAATTTGAGCACAAATCGTGGTATTTTTAAAAAATCGCAGATTTTAGGGGAAAGCTTTAAAAATCGAGGGAATTCACGGAGTGACAAACTTGCACCCCTAATCGAACCACTTTCCTTCCACTCCCCTATATACCTCGCAAGCCCGAACCTGATGATTTTATATAGTATAGCGATTAAATGTAGGCTTTTTGTTGTTATCGCAATTGGTTCTAATGATTTTCTTTTAATTTTAAGCAAACAATATATATATTTTTAAACTATCATGAAATGCTCCAGTTGAGATTAAATCCTGGTGAGCTAAAATGCATGAAAATTTTTGGAAAATGTTTGGTTTGGCAGCATTTTTGGGAAGGTTTTGATTTGCAGTAGAATTTAAAACTAGAATATATTCAGTGCAACTCTTGCAGTTATGAGACCTACTAATATTAGATATGGGTCTCTAGTCTGGAGAAAATAGAAAATGAAAGTATACACACACAAGACTAGCCAAGAAACATTATTAGAATAAAAAAAAGGAAGCTGGAAATAGCTTTCAAATGCAAGCAATCTGAACTTATAACAATAAATTTATCTAAACTAGAATCTTTCCCAGGACTGTTCTCAATGCTCCTTCATTTAACAATTTTATCAACAGTCCCTTACTACGTTTCATGCCCAGAGCGGAGGCAAGACCCTTTTATGACTTCTTCCTTTTACAAGCACCACATGGGATTGCGTTAATTGCTCTCCACTTTCGACTAAACCCTACTGACCATTCAATAATAACACCTCAGCTGCATATACAGAAACAGATGCGTAGAACAGGAAGATAGGGAGATAGTGGGAGATAAAATGATAGTTTCTTTCTCAATCTCTCCTCTCCCCTAACAAATGGTACTGTAGCCATAAAAAGGCTATTTTCTCACGTTCTTTAAGCAAAAACTATTCTAATTTAAATGGTCCCCCCCCCCCCCCAATGGTCGTTTACTTTGCCTGTAGGTTGTTGTATGAATATTTCACCATGAGCTGGAGCCCACCCACTTTCCTCTCGTGAAAGCTGTATCCCCCACCTCCACCCCTTATGCATCGGTGGGTCGGTCTGTCCTGCGCATTTTTTTTTTTTTTTCAGAATTCCAACTCAATATATTTAGGGAAGGGAATTGAATGAGAGGCAATATTGAAGCGAGCATAAACCTATTACAAGCTTTTTTAATTCGAAAGAGAAAATTGATGATAATTGTTATAAAAAGAGAAAGTTGATGTCCTCTGAAGAAGTACAATCTGCCGAATCAGAATTCGTTTCACTAGACACTTCCTGAAGGTAATTTTATTTTTGCCGCTTTTAGTACTAATGGATTATCTAACAAGAAGTTCCGTCCAGAACTATACGAGCCTACTTTCCGTTAAAAACCAACTTCAAACTTATAATCCAGCTATCTCTCTTTCCCATTTAGCTTTAGTTCTTATTACTTCAAATACCTTTTTCAACGGTTAATACATATTCATTCATTCTTTCATTTATTCAGTCATTCATTTACTCATTAATGTATTTATTCACTCATTTATTTATTTTTCCATTCGTTCACTCATTTATTTATTTTAGAATTTATTCACTCATGTATTCATTCAAAAATATCCTTAGAAATCCCGATGAAAAAATTTCATAGCAAAATAGGCTCGATAGTTCTGGATGAACTTTCTGTTTGTACATGTTCTACGTCATAAAATCTTTCCGATGAAGCTTGTTCCAAGCAAATCCGTCTGTTAGATCATGATTTATATAAGATTGAAAATTCCCCGTAGGGGTTATGTTAATTTTTTTTTTATTTTTTGAGCTGTTCGAAAATGAATAAAGGTTGTTCAAATCAAAAAATCTTTTACTCTGAGAGCTTCTTCCGATAAGCTTGTTCGTAGGAGCTTGGATCTTACGCCCAGAGTTCACATAATTTGCCCATGGCGCTAATGTTGAGATTTTTGAACTATTCAAAATTAAGCGAAAAAATGGGCAAATCAATAAGTCAAATGTAAAAATGAGATGCCCACGCCAAGATCTTGCGATTCAAAAATAAAATATTTCGAATCGGACAAATCCTTCGAAGTTATTGGGGGGGGGGGGGGGGGGGCAGACAGACAGACCGACAGACACACATTTTCTCCATCCCAAAAGCATACTTTCAAATTTTTCATTTTTCAGTCTATTTTTATTACTTCACTTATTTTAACTTTTTCTTTATTTTTCACGATACATTTAGCATTCTTTCATGCTTTATTAGTTTTGCTTAAAACTTTGACGGGAAAGTAGGCTAAAAATGATAATGGGAAAAAAGTTATCAGTTGATATTAAAAATAGTTCTATGTTCTATGTGACACATATTTTTACTCCTGTAAATTCGTTAAGTTTGGTAAGTTTTATTTTTATTTTTATCTTATTTTTTGTTAAAGGTATTCTTGTTTTATTGCATATTTAACTTTCTGTATTAACAATTTTTTAAAACATTTGGATTGACTTAACAGTTTTATTCTTTCCATTGTATTCACTCAGACTGGAGATTCAGAAATTGTCTTGTTCGTTAAATCACCTTCCTTCCCAAGACACGTAAACTTGATCAGTGTTTAATTTTTAACATAATATTGTATTTTTCTCTTGTATTTTCCCCTAAAACAGCTTCCGTTCTAGTTAAATTCTGTCTGAAGCGAAAATTATATAAAAACGTAAATCAGATTGTTTTTAAGTTGATAAATATGTTTTTTCCCTTCAATTTTCACATTAAAATGAGTCTGGTTAGAAACTCCATTTATAATAATTTTTTTAATCATCAATTTGACCAATTGTTTTCGTAAAATTAACTGCGAGAAATCGACCTTCCCCCTCCCCCCGAAATTGGGGTCTAGCTATGCCACTGTTTTTGGTTATCGTATACCACTCGCCTATAAGTCATGAAATTATCACAAAAAACGAAGTTGGAGTTGGCTTACATTCGAAGGCAAAACATCGAAAAACCTAGACTTTTCCCGATAATATTTTAATCTCTTAACAATAAAAGAAAAAAATTCCGGTAATTTCTGATATGATTTTATATTCTCTAGTTGCTTCATTGCAGTAAAAGATCAGACGATCGGGAAAATGCGAGGAGCGCCGAATTTCAATTTTGGGAATGTTCTGTATCGCGAGAAAATTAGAGCTCATTTAAAAAAAATTAATGAAAATGTAATAAAACAACAAGAAATAAAAAAACAAAATTTAATGATATTAACTCGCAATTAAAGCAACAATTAATAACACTCTAATTCTAATCGCAAAACAAACCCTTTTCAGAAAATCGAGAAATAAATTCGAGCTGCACATTTCCGATCTTAAACATGTTCATTGCATTTATTTTCCTTCTTCTTAAAATGACTTATTTCCAGAAAGAAAAACACGGCTCAAAATATTTCCTGATTTTTTTTTTTTGAAGAAGTTCCGGATTTTGGGTCTTTTGGGATTCCGAATTTATGGTCCTATACTGTATTACGTATCATTACACTTCCATGCTGAATAAGTAAAATAACTCCCGTAAACATTTAATATTTTAATACATATCGACATATTTACTGACAATATTTTTAGTTCCTGCAATCTGCAAAATACCTGCCCTCCCAAGGGCCGGTCTGTTTGAAATATGCCCGGGCCGAATTTTCTTCCCAGTCCGCCCCTGCTCCCAAGCGTATTATGCGAGGATTTAAACAAAACGGGTGTAGCTTCCTCTGAATTGGTTCATTTTTAATTACAATAGTTCGTTTTTAGCTCCAGCAGCCCCTGCTGCAGTCACGCAACCGCAGGGTTTTTCTCGCTGAGAGCATATCTCAAAAACTAATTCAAGCATTCAAATAAAAATTGGTAGTTGATATACACATCTATCTCAATACTTCTCCGAATATTGGACTTGATGATGGATGTAAAGTTCCTTTACCTGGTATCTGGTATCAAAATAAGTCTACTTCTACTTTAATAATGATAAAGGATTTAAAATCCTTTATGTTCCGTTATGTATCCACTGTTCCCCTGCTTCAGATATTTTTTTTAAGTGAGCCCTTATTATCCTGCCACAATGGCCAACGGAGAGAACTTCTTGATTCAGAAATGCTTAAGAAAGTGTTAGGGAATTTGCGGTCTTTATATTATGACCAAATGTGTCACAATAGAAAAGAGAGTGAATATCTATCTTTGCTTCTATTTTCAGATGCCAAAATAAAACATGACTGCTGCTGCCATCTATCGAGTACTATAATCTCTCACATTAAGTTAAGAAAACGTTACATGAGGGAGGGGAAGTTGTTAAAATTAATGAATTACTAAATGAATATCTGCTCATGAAATTTTATCCGTCTAAAAGAAATCTGAATTTGTGCGAAGTATAGTAATAATAAATATTATGCATGTTAACGTTTACTACTTTTTGAAGAGACTTGTTTTTATGTGTATTACATTCAGTAAGTGCTTAATTGCATAGAGTTTGATATTTTAGACAGCCCCTCCCCAGAACGATTTCTCACACCCTAAAAAAAAAAACATCGGAACTCCCCCAAAAGGACGTCCCCCCCCCCCCCCCCCCAAATCGGACAAACAGCGTACCAAGCACTATCTCCAAAGCACATGAATCGAACGCCCCCAAAATCTCAATGACGCAATCTGCGCATGACACCCCCTTTCGGGCACCTCTGCTTTAGATTAAAAAAAAATTGAGATAAGTATTATTAGCAGTAAACAAGATTAACAATAATTAAAATCAAAGAAATGTTATTCACAAAGCAGCAAAACAAATGTATTTATATAATACACACACACACACGCATATATATATATATATAAAGTTTAACTTTCTTTTCTTCAATTTAACTATGCATTCGCATTACATTTGCTATTTAAAGAAATAGCTTTCTTGAAAAATCTGATTTTTTTGTTAATCGCTTGTTAGATGGCAGCACAAGCGTAAGTTTCTACTCTACAATGAACAATTTTCCGAAAGAGAGTTGGGAGAAAATTCTATTTTTTTTTTTCCATTTGTCCTTTAACAATAATTTCATGAATCTTCTCTAAGAAAATAAATCTAGAAAATTTAGGCAAAATTAAAGTGAAAAATAAGAGGGTTTGCTTAAATGCAATGGGAAGTTTAAAAAAAACTATTTTTTTAGGTATTATGTATCCATTACGTGACTTTAGGGCAACTAGAAATATTGCAGGGCTCGACCGATGGCATTTTTTGGCCGATGGGCCGATGCCGATTGTTGGCCGATTGTTCCGAGATCGGCCGATGGCCGATTGCCGATTATTCTCCTTTTCCATCGGCCGATGGCCGATGCCGATGGCCGATGGAAAAAAAAAGTCGCTTTTAACCATTAAAACGTGTAGAATGCTTGTCAAAAATGTCCTTTAAATCATTTACTATTTATTTTTATGTTTATAAAAGCATAAATGCATTATTCAAGCACCGTAAAACTGTTTGGGAGAAGTTTACATAATTAAAACTGAAAGAATCATTCGCGATTCTAGTAAAGTAATTAAACTATTTGGAAGTTAAAAAAAATAAAAAATGCTATATGAGAGAATTTTCAATTCTTTTTTCTTATCTTTGCAAAAAAAAAAAATACTCAACAACTATTGAATCGACTCGGGTCTAATTCCCTTTCCTTCAACATTTTCTCTTTACATTTTCTCTTCCTGCACTGCAAATGCCAAGTGCAGCTGCCTTTATTTTCTTATTTTTTTCATGGAGAGGAATGCAGATGTTATGACACAGACTAACAAATAATGTGGGTTTGTATTTTTAACGAAACTGTCAACCCCCTCCTCTCATCAGATTTTTTTTCATGATCCCCCCCCCCCCCCGTTTTTAAAAGAAAAGCGGGAACGATTACTTATTTATTTTTCATTAAAAAAGTTATTTTAAGCTGTTTTTCTGAAATAAAAATAAAATATTTTAAAATTTCGCTCGTAGTATTATCCCTTGTTCATAACCAAGAAATACTGGATATTGCTTTAAAAACATAGGCGTGAGATTTTTTTGTCATTGCAAATGAATGCTGGGTCTTAAGAACTAATCTTATTAGATTTTTTTTTTCTTGTGAGATGAAAATTACACTGAAATACTTTACATGTTCTTTATATTTTCATGAGCACAATGTAAGATCACCGAAATAAACCAATATTTTGAGCACCAGCAGTTTTCTGTTGACAAATAATCTTCTGAAAACACGTGATCGTTTATAAAAATTAAGATGTATTTTGAAAAAATATAGTATATATATTTATATACGTTGACAATTTTTGAAATTAATGAAATTGTAGCATTTTTATTAAGCTATTATTCCACCCTGTATCCCAAACTCGTTTTTAAAGAATTAAATTTTTGAAAATTGCAAGTCGAACTTGGACACATAAAATGTCGATCAATAAACATTTATACTGAAAAATTGATTCTTATTTTTTATCAATATGTTCTATGTTGTACAAGAAATATTCTAAACTGAAAGCAGATGCAACGAGATTGATGTACAATAGCAGAAAAACTGTCAACTGTCTAACACGTGGCATCAAAGAAGCAAAAAAAAAAAAAAAAAAATGCGCTAAAAAAAAAACGAAGTATAAACGGAGAAAAAGTTAAATAATTATCGTATAAAAAATGATAAGATGTATTTTGAAGAAAAAAAATATGCATTGCTCAATTTTTGAAAATAAAGAAATTTTAGCATTTTTATTAAGATATTAGTAAATCTTGTCGCTCGAACGCGCATTTTGAGAATTCAATTTTTAAAAATTGCAAGTCGGACTTGAACACATAAAATTTTGATCAACAAATATTTATACTGGAAAGTGTTTCTTATTTTTGACCAATCTTTTCTATGTTGTAAACTAAAAATGAAATAATGAGAACAATCGCACAATAAAAGCAGATGCAACCAAATTGCAACACAATTGCAGAAAAACTGTAACACGTGGGATCGAAGAAGCAAAAAAAAAAAAAAAACCCGCAAAGAGAAAAGGTCGACCAGAGAAAATGTTTACGCTGGTAAAAATTTAAATTATTATCGTACATTAATTGAGTTGACTTTTTATTGTTTATAATTTCGGAATAATGAGAAACATGACAAACTAAAAGCAGATGGTATAATATTATTGCACAATGACATCTAATGCACTAAGTCATTATTAAAAGAAAAACGGACAAAAATGAGGCAACTAACCTAGTGCGAAAAACAAATAGCACTCATAAGACGCCTCTATGACTTTTACTTAAACATATTCTATTTCGCGAGCATTCTGCTCAAAGAGAACTATTTTAATAATGAAGGTTTTCGGGCAGCGATCGCTTAAACTAGTTTTCCGAATTTTTTATCAAATACTTTGTAGAATGACATTATTTTTGTGTTTTTTTAAAAAACTTATGTGCTGCCTGTGTGTGGAAATAAAAATTGAGCTATGGAGAAAAAAAAGAAAGTGAAAGACAGAATGTTTTCTGGAAAGTTGTCACTGCGAAAAACATCGGCCTTGCATCGGCTTTTAGATGTTTTTCACGGCCGATGGGCCGATGTTTTTCTAAAGTTAACATCTGCCGCCGATGCCGATGGCCCGATGGCAGCTTTGTTGAACAATCGGCGCCGATGCATCGGCGAGACCGATGCATCGGTCGAGCCTTAAAATATTGTTAGCAGTTGTTTTAAAAAGAAAAATGCATTGCTCATCTCAATAATGCATTGCCCATCATGCATGTGAAAGCAAAGTCCTTTTCCGCGCAAAAATAGCCATGTTTTTCAAACTTTTAATTTTAATAAAAAATAAATCTTTACGATATTGTCAGATGTTATGGTTTCAATGTAGCACCTAAGTATAACCTAATCCCTTTTTGCTCGAATTTATTCTTTTTTTTCCAAATTTCTGAACAAAAAAAGAAAGAAAGCATTTTTTTTTTCCTTTGCTGAAAATAAATGTGTTGTATCCTAATTCATAAAATAGAAAACATTTTGGAAGCAAAGAGTTTTTTGCTAGATCTACGGTTGGTCAAATATATGATATCCCGTCCAATGATCACCAGTTTACCCTGCGATGTACCAAAAAAAAAAAAAAAATTAAAAAAAAAAAAATCAGGTTCAATGTTTATTAACGGTATTGCTTTGATGCGTTTAAGATGAATATCTACAAAAAAAAAAAAAAAATCATTAAAAGTAGGCAAAAATTGTTTTTCAATCTTACCGTTAAAACAGCTTTACAATCTACCTTGGACATTAGAGCATAACAATCACTTTTATCACAACACGTAAATCAGTTATTAGATTTTTCTCTTTTTTTCTTTTGTTTCCTTTGTCACCGTCAGATAATTATTGTTATTATTATTATTTTTTCATTTTTCTCTCTTAAAATTTGCGCTTTTTGACGAATGACTTGTTTATCTATACATCATGTTTGAATTTTTGATGGCGGTTCGCTCAACAACAATATTCAGCAGCACAGTGCAAAATGTTTAACGCGGAGCAGTTTTTAAAAAGCAGCGTGAAAGAAATGCTTCTCACGTTAATACACATTGCTATAACAATTTGGTACGGGCTTCTGTTAGACGAATTTTTCCACTGAATATATAAAAGTGCAGACATTAGAATAGGGCGTGTGCATCCGTACATAGGAATTTGTTTTGGGGTGTCTCATGCCAAACATTTTGAGCACTTTACAAAATAAAGTTTCAAAATCTGAAAAACTTTATTCAAAATAAGTAGCTTTGAAATTACTTCAGGAGGGGTCCGGGCCCCCTAGATCCTTCTTAAATATGTTGAATATTTATTTTGTATGAACCGAATGCTAAGTATTTATTTTTATCGGCGAAATGGAGCTCAAAACAATATAACATAGCACACAATTCAATTCCTATTTAAATATGAAAAAAGATTTTTCCTTTAGTCACTGTGATTTTTTCTGATCCGTCTCAGAAAAAACCTCACAAAACGCTTTTTAAATAACTTAAGATTTTTAAAGAAAAATGTGGAAGTTATAATCGTCGTTAACCTTCCTTTTACACATCCCCACCCCTGAAGACATCTTTTGACCTCAAAAATGCTTACAAAATTCCGCCTTGAAGACCCACTTAAAACTGCTTTCGATGGTTAGAGAAAATGCAATATCTCATAGCTATTTTTTTTAGCATACGGGTGCCACCATTGGGGTAACCTTCAAGATGCCAGAATCAAAGAGATATATTGGCGGGTTCTGTTGTTCTTTTCGCCAACATTCCTTTAAAGTGCAAGTGAAAACGCTCAACAATGGGTGGGGGATTAGTCATTCAACATTTAACAGCTATTTTTTGTTTTAAGGACTGAAAATAGAGTTTTTAATGATGCACTAATGTTAGAGCTGAAATAAAATAAAATATCTTTTTATTCTAATTATAAAAACATTGTGATTGATTCAGCTGAAAATTTGTTTCAATGTGTTGTTCGCAAAAACGATTGTTTTTAAACTTATAATTTTTCAATTGCGTGATGGCACAGATAATGTTTTGAAGAAATGAAAATATTTGCAATGAACTTTTCGGCTAGGGGATTGTTTGTTTTCCTGTTAAGCAGTACTTTTAGAGTTCAAAAGTTACATTTAGAAAATAAGAAGGAAAAATTAAAAATATTTTCACATTGACATTTTTCCATGGGTGCATTGGAGCTGGTACGCACCAAAACGCCACGTCGTTTCGGGATTGCTGTTCTATAAAAATGTTTTTCGTCCACATGAAACATTAGTTTTTTAAAAGTTGTTTTCCTATTTTTTTTTCATTTTAATATTGAGCATTCATATTCTTTTGATTTCTTATTAATTATGCGCTTATAACAACTAATTATGCGCTTATAACAAGTGTAACTTGTTTGTTTATACATAAAAATAAATGTATTTCTCACAATATTGTCACTACGTCACAATATTGTCACAGTATTTTCACTTATTGTCACTGCGTCACAATATTGTCACGTAGACGTGACAATGTTGTCTCGTGTTTGCTATGATGTTAAATCAAGTATTCCGGAAATAAAAAATGTACAAATGCCACTCTTTAAAAATTTAATTTTTTCAAATTTTCATAATTTTCTTTGAAAATTTAATTTTGACCTATAAAAACGAAACACATTTCTTATTCTTTCTTTTAAAAAGCCCATAAAATTAATTATAGAAACCACTGCGTTTTTCTGATCAAAAAAATGAGAAAAATTAGTCAAATTAGTCAAAGGAATGAGAATAATGTGGGGACTCTGAGGAGCCCCGTTATTATTATTATTATTATTATTATTATTATTATTATTATTATTATTATTATTTGAAGGGTGTGAGAATAAGCGCTTAAAACCAAAAGTGATATTTAAAAAAAATATAATTCGAATTCCCTGCCTCCTTCCAAGAAAATTTAGAGGATAAATAGCTTTCACTAATACTTCCTACGGAGAAACGCAGTTGGGCGCATTTATTAGCAGGTTTTATTTGCAAGACAAAGGGTGTCCTACACGAATGTTTTTTACATAATTTAACTTTATTGGAGGGTTACATTTCGTGAAAAATTATGGCACAGAGAGGAAAAAAAATAATGAAGTATCTTGCAAAAAATGAGATGGAAAAAACCCCTTATATTTCATAAAGCAAGTGACGAAATTTATTATTAATCTAGCACTGTTTGATATGATCATGGGACTGATTTTTAAAACCGCAGTATTTGAAAAAAGATACATTGTTTATGAATCGTGTAGAAAACATATCTTTAATGACATAAATTTGACCCTTTTAATACAGATTGTGTCGAAGTCCTTAAAATACCTTTTAAAATTTATATACTTGCCTTAGGTATTTATTTATAGCTTTGTAATTTAGCGATCTTTACTTCGAAGACCTTCTTACGAAATTTGCTTTATGTATAACTTACAAAGGGAAAATCGTATTTTTCATTTGCTGCAATATCGGAGTTGTAATGAATTAAACTAATTTTGATTTAATATAATTTAAGCTGCATTAAAAGAAAAAAATGGGCCTTATAGTTTTACTTGTATCATAACATGAAATATTTTTTTGTATTTGGTTTTTCGCTCAATTTATTCGTATTTGAAGAATAAAAATAAGAGCAAAATATCTTAGCCAGAAGAAATTCATCAGATTAAAAATCAGGTCATTCATCAGATTAAAAATTGAAACTTTTAGTGAAACACGATCGACCAAATTTTATCTTTCATAACTATTTTATTTTGTAACTATTAGACAATTAACGATTATCAGCGTTCATAATATTTTTGCTACTTATGCTAAACATGAAAATGGAAAAATGTAGAAAGAAGAAGTAGGAGAAGAAAGGTTTGGTGGTTGAATCTAAACCATTTTGCTTAAATATCTTGGGACCCCTCCCCCTCGCTCCCCCCCCCCCCCCCGTAAAATGAGGAGGACCGATAATGCGTGATTTACTTGCTGTTTTTTTTTTTTTTTTTTTTGAAACGTATTTTAGAAAACATAATCTTAAAAGACGTTTTTTATAAATATTATATTTTAAATTTAAAAGGGAATTTCTACTTTTCGGTAAAATTAATTGTAAATTATCCATAAAGCAAACCATAATCAATCAAAAAATACATGCATTCTTGTAGCTTACATAGCAATTATTAGAACTTAATAATTTTTTAGGGTGCAGTTGTTTTAATATTATTTATTAAAAAGTTATAAAAATGTTTTACGTGTATATTACTGAAAAGCAGGAAGCAAGTGCTTATTGCTTCTACAGTCATCATCGATATTTGTGCTCTTCTATCGTGTTTAAAAAGTCAAGTTTTTTACCATTAATTGTCATAGGAAATACAAAAATTGTTTGAAACAATTTCTGCACCAATGTCGCCAACAAGGTGAATTAATGGAAATATGGCTGCCCTCATACGCCTTCCTTCTCCGCTCGCCCCAAGGTACGCCAAGATGCTTGCGGGTCCGCCTATAATAAGGGTCCAAGGATTCACGTCAAACTTAATAGCTTTGTCAACGAACTGTAATTATTAACGAACTCCGAGAAACGTCAAAATGTCAAAGGATGGCACTTTTTATTCCTCATCTTTGCTTTGAATCTTTGGGTACAGCTCATCCGCTGAAACTAATTTTTGCTAGTCAACATTGTTTCGTTTTACTAATGAAATGGATAGGGAATGTTGCCTTGTTGGTGTTCTTGGAAAAGTTGCAGCTATTCTTACCAAAATATATTTTCAACAGTGATTCCCAGTTTTTTCTTTCTTTTTTTTTAATCATGTGAATAACAACGGTTGCCCATCAGTGAATTATTCTAAGAAGTTTTGAGGATTTACGTACATCTAAGGGTTGTTATGACTAGGGATGTAACGAATATTCTTCCACTATTCGCTATTCGGCCCTTTGGCCAAATATTCGGACTGGCCGAATATTGATGGACTATTCGGCCGAATAGTTCTGCTGCAGTAGAAATGTAAAAAAATAAAGAAATTAGTAGATTTTAAACATTTAAAATTGTATTATAATTATTGCAAAAGAATGCATTAGTATATAGTTTTAATAAATAGAAAAAATTTAGAAAATAAACAACAATTTTTTAAAACTTGTTTAGGTTTGACTGAGCAAAAACAGATTTTAAAGTTGTAATATTGTATTTTATATTTAGTATTTGCTCCCAAAAGCTGGCAATAGTTAATTATGATGCAGAATATGAGATTTTTTTTTTTTTTTTTTTTGTTATTATTAACAAAGTAGACAGTTTCAGACTTTGTTTTGGTAGACTGATTTATTCTGAATATTGGGTAAGAGAGAAATGGGAAAAACCTAGAATATATCATGAATATTTAGATAGCATAAGTTATTAAGGTTTTTTGAAATAAAAATATATTCCAGTTAAGTGTATTAAATTTTAATAGATCTTTTAAAAATAGGTATGTAAAAAACACCATAAAATAAAAATAATTATTTTTATAACTTTTAAAATATCTTCATAAAACAGTTTTGAGCAAGGTAAAAGTTCACTAAATAATAGTAGTTCTTTCATTCGAATAATTAATTCGAATGAATAATTTCATTTCGAATTAAATAATTAGTAAAATAATGCTAATGCTTACTTACTACTATAAAACCTGTCATTTCTATTCCACTTGCGGGTGAAATTTTTAGTTTCATTACATTCAAAACAATAGAGAAAATAGATTACTTTTAAATGGTTTTAAATTCTTAACAAACAATTAAATCATACATCATAGATGTTGTGTAATTGGTGTTTGAATAATTTTAAATTTGAAAAATAGTTTCTATTACAACAATTTTCTAGAAATTTTAATATTCGGTATTCGGCCTAAGATAGATTCGGCCGAATATTCAGCTTCGGCCTATTCGGCCTAGTAGAAATGGCCGAATATTCGATATTTGGCTATTCGGCCAAATCACTATTCGTTGCATCCCTAGTTATGACACCCCTTCCCCATAAAAATTTTGGTTGCGCACAGATTGGTTAATTAATAAAATTTGATTACATTCTGAATTGTATCCCAAATTCTTGCAGACACCTGTTCGTGGCCACCAGCTCCATGTGAAAGCAATCCCAAGGCTTCGGCTAAAAGGTAGGGGCCTGGAGACAAATCATCAGTAAAAAAATTGAGATTTTTTTTAAACAATTTTTTCTAATAAGATTTGAAAAAGATGTAAAATAGTATTTTATTTATTTATTCTTATACTTATTCGCCTACGAATAATCTTTATGAAAATTGCAAGATAGTTACAATACAATTTTTATGAATTTTACATTTCTTTTTCTGCATTGAGCTTTTGTGAAACAAGGAATTATTAAAATGGTTCAACTATAGTACCTAATGTTGGTTGTAGCTGAATTTCACGATTTTTCAAATTTTTTTGGTGAAAGATTGAACTAGAATTTTTCCAGGGTACCTTTCGGGGCGAAAGGGCTAAGATGATTGGAGGAAATATTACTACTAGACAATAGGTTACCCTTAGAACTTGGATGTTGCTAAAAGGGATTCGAAAGATGAAAAAATCCGGAAAACGCTGACCTGGATTTAAAAAAAAAAATCTGCTGCGAGACAAACAAAATAGTATACTTACGTATGAGGTCATAAAATGAACATATTTATGTCTTTTTCCGCCGGATGCAAAATAAAGGAAAATTAGTAATTATTCACAGAAGCACGCTCTGTATAGCAAAATACACCCTACTATTTTTCTGCATAATTACTTGTCTTGGTGTCAAACTTTACTTGAGGGGATGCATTTATGTTTCTTTCCAGAACATCGCGTAAGAAGCAGGATGTTTTGGGGAGGAACATTTTCTCACCTCTTGCCCTGCAGAAGGAAACGTCCTCGAGCTAGTCTGTCAGAAATGTTACCTGATTTCGACAGTGGTGCATCACTAGACCCAAGGTCTAAAAATGTAAACTTATTCGATAAATAGTATTTTATTCAACTCAATTCACTTCCGTTCATTTTATCAAAGCTTTAACTTGTGAACATAAATAGTTTTTGCAAAGTTTATACAAAAAGATATAAACAAAAGCATACGTTATACAATTATCATATCTTATATGCAATAAAAGTAAAAGATGAACTCCGGTTAATCATTTCCATATTTTTTCCGTTTCTATATTTTATCATAAATCACATATTTTATCATTAATTATTTTATTAAATAATCTTTTTTTTTTTTTTAACTTTTATAAAAAAATTTCTTACACTAACTGTACTAGAAAATGACTTTGTCAATGTGTCATGAATAAAGGCATAAGGAAAACGCCGGTCAAGTTCATGACTGCTTAAAAGGGAAAACCTAGTTTAAAAAACATCTTCTATGAATGTCCAGAAATTGAGTGAATTGTGGGGTCAAAACCAAAGTCACAGATTTTTAGTTATGCATTTGTGGATTTAATTTGTTGTTTACAAATACAAATTTTAATGTATTTGCGCGTGATTAATTGCACATTTTTACTAGTACATTAACTTATGTAATTAGTACTGTCAATATTTCTTTTAAACATTCTGAGGCTGTACATAGTTGAAAAATGAAACATATTTATGTGGTTTCTTTTACTAGTATTTTTTTAGCTACTAGGAAAATCAGAACGTTGTGTTTCTCAACATAAATATATAAATAAAGTAATTAAGAAATAAATAAAATAAATTGTTGATAGTTTTGAACTTTCATTAATCTCAGGTATTCATTCCATGTTCAAATATTTATGAAACAGTATAGTCTTACTTTTTTTTAAAGCTATCAAAGGATTGATTCTTTGTTTTTTATAAACGACTGATGTTGATGTTATGGTGATATTTCATTCGCTTTTCTAAGCTTAAAATGATTTATTTTTTTCCTTTACGATTTTCCGGAAATGGACAACCAAATGTCAAACCCTCTACCCTTGGTGTGGCAAACTGTTGTCCTTACCATAGGCGAAATGATATTACACAGGTGTTGAGCACAGATGTTAAGATGTACGTGACTGGCGCTGGCCACCAGCCTCACGCGCAGGCAAACCTAAGGCTTCGGCTTAGAGGTAGGGGTCTGGTGGGGAAAAGTACAAGACGTTCGTAGTTACAGTGCTTTCGTTTTGTGCACGAAAATACAGAATGGTTTGGATTAAAATAAAATAAACTGTAAAATGTCGAAATCAAAGATTTTTTTGCCTGGACAACACGTGATGCTAGTACTTAATTTAGATATTATAGAACATAATCAGTACTGTACTGTTAGATATATCAATTCAACGGAAACACAATTAATGAATCACTCGTTCTCAGTGTATCAACCAAGTGGTAAAAATGTATGCGGTGATGTTAAACGGCCCCAACCAGAGAATATCGAATTGTAATTTGCATTTTTAATAGTTGAAAAAAACGCAATCAATATTAAGAAATAAATAAAAATCATTAGTCAGACTGTAATGTTAATTAGTCTATCAATGCTGAGTGAAGATAAAGAGTAAGTACAAAATGGCAAATAAATGAAGAGCTAAGGAGTTGAAACGCGAGGAAAACAAAATCAGCATAAAAGTTATTAAAATGAAAATAAATATAAATAAGCGTTTTGTAAAATATATTTTGTATGCATACTTCTCAGTTTACAGGTTCAGTTACAGGGTTTCTGATACTGTACTTCTCGAAACAGGTTCTGAAACAACTGAAAATCCTCTCTCTCTCTATATTTTATATATATATAAGAGAGAGAGAGGATTACAGTTGTTTCGTTGTTGCAGTTGTTTCGTTTCGTTACAGTTGTAACGTTAAAATTATTATTAATATTAAACATATTTTCAAGCTCAAATTTAAAAAAAATATATTTTGTTGTCTGAAATGGAAAAAATAGGGCAGGAAATAAATGAGTAAATGAACGTCAAATTTAATATTCTGCATGACGAAACTACCAAAGCATCGTTAATTACAGAGTTGAATTTCTAATTTTAAAAGTGGTCCGTGACTGAAAAAGTTTGAGAATCTTTGTGGAAAGAAAAATTCCTTTCATGTTTCTTGCAAAATAAAACGAAGAATCAATCAATCAATCCCTAAACCTCAGAACTATAATCATTGAGAAGACAAGATGTAATAAGAATCAAACAAAACAAGTAACGCAGAACAAAGAAAACACCATTATTAATCACGTACATGCAAAAGTATGAAGCACATTTTTTATTTAAAAAAAAAAAGGAACTTTAAAAAAGAAAAAATATGTTTTTTTTTTTTTTTTTTAAATCTTGGGACAGCAATATTGGTTGAAGAATAGGGAAGGTTTTTTAAGAATGCTTTCCACTACGTTGAAAATATCGTACAAACTGGAATGTGTATAAAAATTACTATTCCCTTGAACAGCAAAGTAATTCTTTTGAACATAAAGGTGGGCATTATTTAGTAAAAACCTATTGACTCTGAAAACAACTTCCAATTTCGTACCATAAGTATTAGTACACAACCATGCATCGTATATTATGGTGAAATAATGGATATAATGGAATTCATTTTTCAATATTTTCTTTACAAACACTTTATCTTTTAATAAACTATGCTTTATTCTTCGTTTTAACCGTGACTATCTTTATGGGGATACCTTTTCCTACATATACTACGCATTTTCCTTGAAGAATTTTAGCAGATAGGATTTGTTTTAAAAAAACAGGTCTGGAATTACAGGAATGAAAGACAATTACAGGATTTCTGAATATCTTTTAAAATTTTATTTCAAGTTAAAAAGTCTTTACTTATTTGTTTATTTATTATTTCTGTTTATTTTAGAATGATAGAATGGATTAAGAATATTCGAATGTTTGCCAATAGCTATTGTTCATTTTAATGTTGAACTTTTTATTTAATGAATGATGATTTCTTACATATGATAATTTGTATAGCTCGTAACTCCTTTTTCAAAATTTGTAGTAACTAATGATACCAATGATACCATGAAATAAACCTCTTCCTTTTAGCAGTTTAGCTCGGAGAGAATAAATCTTTGAGTTAAGAACATAAGAAGCTTTCCAAATTCATTGTTTCATTTCCAAAACAGATTTCCTATTTATGAAAGAAAAAACAAATAGTACACATGAAGTATATTTGTTTTACTTTGATAAGATTTCATTTGTTGCAATGCAAGTCGTTTTTTGGAATAAATTTCATTCGTCTAAGGTTAGTCTTTCATAGAACTGCAATTTTTGCAAACATGAGTTTATATGCAAGTGACTCAATAGTCGGCAGTTTAACTGACGTTGCACCCAGATTAAAACTTGAAATTGTTTTAATTTAAAATTTAAGTTGTTTAAAACCTTTTAATTTTTTTCAACGCAATGGATTAGATATTTGTTGTCAAAACAATCCAGCGCAATGCATTTAATTTCAAAAGTATTCCGCATTTTGAAGACCATTTCTTGACATCTCGGTATTTTGCGAAGTCATCTCTAATTAAGCCCATCATGTTACATGAAATTTATGGGACTTGATTGCTTTTAACCAGTAGACTTTCCTTAACTGGCTTACGTTTAATCAGATTCGCTTTAATTGGCTCATATTTTTTTTAAAGATAAAAATTAATTTTCTCTACGTTTCTTTGGTGACAAAAATTGACAACATCTTTAAAAGTGGTTCCAGTTAGTGGTATGCAAACGCTTGTATGCCTTATGAGAAACTTTCTTTGAATTTTAAATTACCAAAATATGAGCGAAAATTCACTATGTCCAACTTTTACTTACTTCTGCAATTTAATCAGAGTTTTATTTAACTGGTACAACACCAGTATATACAATCAACTTTCTTTATCTTGAAATTGTAGGGGAAAATAATAGCTACAATATATATAGATATATATACACACATCATACATAACTGAGCGCAAAATATCTTACCTAAACAGTTTGATGAGCAGTACTATTTCTTTTGGCAGCAGTTATTTTCCATGCCTGAAACGGCTTCAAATATTGTTGTGGTCATGTCTGACACTTGACACATGATTAAGTGAAATAGCCTTTTCACATTTTAAGAAAAGCTTTCGTCTTTAAGTTGGCTTGGCATACGTTATGTAGCGGTTTTGTAGAAGATAAAATTTGGTAACTGACTTTTCAAACTTTAAATCTTGACAATCATAGTTTTGAGGAATTAAATGAACAAAAATTTCGAATTTTCAAAAAAAAAAAAAAAAAAAGAAAGAAAAAGCAAAAGAAAAAAAAAAGAAAAAAAAAAAAAACTTAAAGAGGTAAAGTTACATTAAAAAGTAATGAAGGTGTAAGGATTTTTTTTTTTTTTTTGAGACATCGAAAATTCGAGCTATCGAAGATCGAGTTATCATGAGTTGAGTCTGTGAACTCTCCTACTCTAAACAATATCTATGAATTCTCCTACTCTACTCCTTATGAAATCAAAGTAGCACAAGCTTTTTCAGGCTAGGAGTCAGTTACCTCATTAGCCTCATCCATATTGTTAATCCTGTACCAATTAAATTCAACCTAGAAGCCTTGAACTTCCTCGCAATGAAGCCTCACATCCCTTCAAATCCATAAAAATACTTAATTCCCAATATTATTAAACTATGCGACATCTTTTTCTAGTGTCTGAAACGTCATACAAATAAATTTGTTTATTTATTTTTCATTAGATAATTATACAATTAACTTCTTTTGATAATAAATACAAACTCCTGGGGTATCTTAATCCTAATTACATAATTGTAATGTTTTGAAAGAGTAAAAGACGCCATGCACCCGTATCTCATCAAAGATCTTATCAATCCCATATACACCTGACCCCATCTAAGGCAGCAGCTTCTTTGAACTAAGTGTTCTAAAATGTAGTTGGGTGTCGCAAGGCGAAATTCCCGACGCTTCTGAGCAATTTTTCTTTTTCACCAACCAACCTGTCGACAAGAAGGAGGAAATAAATAATAAGCGATGACATCAATTTGACACTGTTTTGATGGATTGCTCTCGTCAGATAATGGCGAGGTGTCAAGTAGTTTGCTTCCGCCAGAAACCTCCAGGCAATGTTAAGTAGTCATTACGTTAACGGAGCTTAATGATTTGAGGTCAGAGTTGAGGCATTTCCCACTTTGTGTTAATTGGCAGAAAATGTTCTCGCAATGGTCCACCATGCGAAAACACTAACTGAGACGAAAACAATTTGACCTCGTTGATTGGTGAAATCCTTAGAGGCTTATCAGCCCCACTTTGGTAAATGAATCTGAACTTGGGAATTTACCTTAGATCAGATTTTTCCTGTAAATTATGGCACTGAAAAATAGAAATTTTAAAAAAGTTCAACTGTTTTAATCAAAACAAAACTGAATGTGTATCAAATGATGTACACAGTGTGTCAAAGAGTTTTTAAAACAAGGTTTATAAAATAAAATAAAAACTAGCAATTATATTTTTTAAAGTATTTCCATTCAAAATTACACTGTTAAAAATTTCCGTAAGAGAACAGTAATATAACCATTTGTTTGATTGTTATTTTACCATTTTTTATTACAACAGTTGAATAACCATTAAAAAGATGGTACTCAAACCGCTGATTGTGAAAAAAAATCGTTTATTCTCTGTTTCTCCTAAAGAACGTTTAACTAACCGTAATTTACAAGCGCCACTAGGTCTCGCAGTCAATAAGAATTGGGCGTCCATCTTAGTTGTGGAACCTTACCATCGTTAAAATATGAATCAAGATTTATCAGTTCAAATCTGCATGTGTATATAAAAAAGAAGAAGAAAAAAGTGGCTTAAGCAGTGGTTACTAAATAGAAACACATACACACGTAAATCAAAAATTGAAGACATCGGATTCCCGAGCTGTTTGCGAATGAGCGAACCCATCATTTGAGCTGCTGAAGCTTGTTTGTATTTTAATTTCTGCAGGAAAAAAAAAAAGATTTACGTCAATATACAGTAAATTTAGACCAAACATGACTTTGGTTCCAATCAAAAACTGAAATCTCAATTTTAATGCAGTTTGCCTGTTGGAAAAGAAGATTAATTGATAAATAAACAGCCTCTTTGAGTGGTGTTGATGGCCGAATGGCTAGAGCGCAAGGATGATATACCGTGCACCCGGGGTTCGAGTCCCACACGCTTCGTTTACGGTTTCTACGTCTCGAAATGGGTCAAAAACAGTAAAAATTTACGGTTGTGAAACCATTTTTAAATGGTTATAAAACCGTAAACTTTTGTATTTACGGCTTTTTAACCGAGCTTATTGAAAATTGTTTAGGTCCCGTAAAGATAGCCAAATGTTCGAAACCTTAAATTTGACGGTGAATTAGATGGATAGACTGCTGCCGGCTATTTAACCGTAATTTCATGATGAAATTTCTAACAGTGAAATTTCTAATATTCCTTCGGTTTCAATTTGTTACAGCTGTTCAACAACGATTCGAATGCCTGTTCCAGCTCACACTGTGGGACTGCCTCCAAAGGAAGCTGCTTGTATACAGTGTGTCAAAGAATTTTTTAAAGACAACAGCTGGAACTAAGCGTATAGTGGAGCTATCTGTGTTATCGAGCATTCGTGCAACTCCTTAGCAATCAGCTAATCCACTGCCAGAACCTCAGTTCATTTGTTTATTTTTTTTACTTTAATGACATTGACACTATACACACTACTTATTTTATAAAACTAGTCTTAAAAATTCTTTGTCACAATGTGTAAACAGCTGCATGAGCATTTTCAATTCCCTACTTCCAGTTAAATTTTGCAAGATATACCTATTTTCTTTTTTTTTACTAGTAAATGCAAGAAGCTGTTAATACTTAACAACAATGACGACGACGACGATGATGATAGTAATAATAAGAAGAATAACAATAATATGGAAATAAAAGTAGATAATTTTTACATTGAATTTAAAGAGTTAATTGAAACTTATGATGATGGTGGTGAGCTGGTCAACATGGCGCTTCATATTATTGTTAAAATATGGATCGAATAGAAATGTAATAAAAAGAAGAATTCGATTTTGAAAGTAGAAAAGTCTTCTGTTGTAAAATAGCTGACACTAGGACTTGAAAAATCTTAGAAATTTTACATGCCCTGCCGGGCATGTTTGCCTAAAAGATACATGCCGAGACAAAATTTTTACATGCACAGAAGCTGCTTTATTGCATATTAATAAAAACATTTGAATTTGTCGTATAGCATTAATCAGACAAAAAATTAAATTAACAGCTTTACACAGACCCGGACTGGCTCCTTCTGAAGCCCTCGGATAAGTACTTAAAAGGGGCCCCCAAGCTGGAGGGGATATCCATGGGACCTTCCCCGGAAAATCTTCGAGAATTATATGTTTGAAACCGCTCTATTTTGGGACCTATAAAATAGTCAAACTAAAACAATATTTTTACATTAAACCTTAAAAAGAAAAAAAAAAACAATGTTTTGATATTTTTCTTAACTATTTATGAAAACGAAATTTCATACTATTTGTACTATATCTTACTTACGCATAAACTGGAGATATTATAGTGTTGAATTATAAAATGCAATGAGAAAGGAAAAAGTCATTGAGTAACCCTTAACAAATAATAAACCTCTATTTATAAAATAGAGGTCCTTAGAAATTTTTGAAAATTAAATTCTCAGAACGCAATTGATACGATCTTTGATGAGTTAGGAGGGGACACTACCGATTTTTTTTTTTTGAATTGACTAGGCCACTTTTGGTGAAGTCCATAGTCAAAGACAAGTGGATTCAGTAGCTCTCGCGCGGAAATTTTTCGAAGTTGAAGTTCTAAATTCGTAACTGGGCGTCCATTGATAATGTTAGAGAGAGGGTTATTCGAAACTAAATTTATTTGAAATTCAAGTCGTAAAACTAATGTTGGGTTAGCTCTGGTGACGTTAAAAGACAGCTGAAAATTTTCTTAGATGAAGTTCTAAAAATACAATTTTGATGATTTTCGAGGAGGAGAGGGGCGTTCGGGGGACTCTTCCTCAGACTTTTTTTGAAATTGAAGTAATAAATACGCATATTAGGCTATCTTTAGTGAAGTCAAAAGATAGGTGAATTCAGGGGCACTCACTGAAAATTTTTCGAAATTGAAAGTCAATTCTTAATTTTGGGCGTCCATTTTGATTATCCTAGAGGGGGCGGGAGGAGAGTCTGTTTTTACTGAATTATTTTGAAATTTAAGAGCTAAAATGCATATTAGGCGATTTTTGGTGACATCAAAAGAAAAGGAGGGTTCAAGGACTCTCCCAGGAAATTTTTTAAAATTGAAATCTTAAAAATGCATGTTGTGCTACTTTTAGTATTGAATACTTTTTCTTTTTGAAAAAAGAAATGTTTGAAACGTGAATTTCGGCTGCCCTTTGTTTGGTAATGATAACAATACAGATTCGCCACCGTTCCTAAAAATATTTTAAGCTTGCATTTTTTGTTAAATTTTACTGAAAAAAGAAATTTTTATAGTTTTTGTTCATCTATTCCTGTTTTTTTCTTTTTTTTCCCCTTTTGATAGTGAAGAAAAAGAAAGGGGGAATTTCGCAAAGTTGAAACTTTGGGGGCCCCTTTCCTACCCCGACATGGCGAGGGCCATGTGAGTGACCATAAACAAATCAAACAAAACACTAATAGTTTTTAAATTTGGTCTGCTGATTGATCGAACTCTTTGCTGTAAATTTTGATTTGCAGTCAAACTTTCTAACAGATATACCTTTAAAATCAGTTTTGACATGACATTCAAGTCCTTCACTGCTCAAATACTCTTCATCGGCAACTGGTGAAAGAGTTTTGTTGTTGTTTGCTCCACCGTCGTCGCTCATTTTTATTTATTTATTTATTTATTTATTTTTTTTGTAATCTGTATATTTTCTTTGAGCAACTTATTTTCATGGGTAGTATATTTTCTCTTGATTCTTTCTCTGATGCTATACTGCTATTCTTTTATAAGGCGCGTTCAGAAAACCGCAGACTCTTTTCATGGTACTTCAGTCGCCTTGTGGCAAAATACATACCTGTCCTGTCCATGATATTTGTCTATATCTTCATACATACATACCGTGCTTAACAAAGTATGAGATGATGCACCTTTATGTTTAACCAATTTTTAAGAAAAATATAAATTTTCAATTTATTATTATATTTCAAAGCAAGATTTTTTTTTTTTTTTTTAAATCTCTTTATAAAACTGGACTTGAACTGGCCTTTAAAATCTCAGAAAAATCGCTACCTGAGAATCATTGAAATTTTGTGCTTAAAAAGTTGATCTTATATTCTTTATTTCAGATTGATTTTGAGTGTAAAACGCAATTTCGGGACGTTTTGAAGTAAATTTCACATAGAAAAATGCTTCTATTGTTCCGAAAAATACGGGATAAATACATAAATGTATATTTTATGAGGTTCTAGAAAAAAATCACAGAAGTAAATTAAGAACACGAAAATAAATATTACAACTCGTATTTGCAGTTTACGGAAGTCTTTAATTCTAACTATCAAACCTTTTGCATGCTTCGGAACAAAAAAAAAATATAGTAAGTTACTTGCGAGTTGTAAGCAGCTACAAAGTTTAACACATGGGCCATGCAATCAGTTAATGAGTCAATATACGATATTTGTCATAAGCGAACTCCTGGCTGTAAAATAACTATGGGGCCCCTTTAAAATACTCTTGAAAACATTCATGTGAGGACCCAGCATTTGAATTGCTCATTTTTCATCCAATATCTGTTTTGTACATTTTGCATGAAACATCATTTATTGCGAGGCCCTCGCAAGATCCATGTGGTCTACAGAATGAGACAGAAAAAAAAGGAAATTTGAAATAATGAAGGGGGCCTAATTTTCAGTTCGGCGCCCTTGGCGGCCGCCGGGTCCGCCTCCTGCTGAATCCGCTACTGATCTTCCGTTTTGCTGGTTAAAATGGGCTTGTAGAAGGTTATAAAATCCTTTCATGTAGGCAACTCTGACAAATGAGCAAGCAATAATATTGTATGTTGAAATGCCCCAGTTAGCTAGTTTTGATTTTACAAGCTCATACAAAACATGTCTACTTGGGATATCTACTACTGTTAAAAATCTGAAAAATGTTGTAACATTGCAATGTGAAGCATCTTGGGAAGAAGTATGACAAAACAGATGCCAATAGTTATAAAGAAATTAAAGACCTGTGACAAAATTTTCAGACAAAAAGTTTATTGATTTTATCCCTCTTTGGGGGCCCCACAGTCCGGAGGCCCTCGGTGATCGCCGACCAGCCAACCTGGCCAGTCCGCGCCTGGCTTTATATCTGAATCAAGAATTATTGAGACGTTAATCTAACTCATTAAAAATTACATTACAAATAAATATTACAAAATAAGTCGTCACAAGTTAAAATTTGCAAAATTTAAATTGTGTTACCAATTTTATTGTTGACATGCATGTCCGTCAACAAGACAATTTTGAGCACCGGTAAGGATGCAGTGATTTTTCAATAAAATACGAAATAATAAAGTTTCAGAAAGAAATATTTGATTAAGAATTGCATGCCCTGCGGGCATGTAAGGGAAGAAAATTCATGCCTGATCGGAATTTTTACATGCCCCGGACAATATAAATTTCAACCCCTGGGCTAACACGATATTCTTTTGTTCGAAAATGAATATTTTATTCAAAAAAAAAAAAAGAATGTCGTTAAAAGTGTAAAAATGTAAATAAACTAGCATTTTCAAATTGGTTCAATTCTTTTCAGTGGCTAATTTTTTTCAGATTTTACTGCTAACATATTTCTAATTCTTTCAAATATTTTTTCTTTGAGTTTATGTTTAAAACAACTGCTTCGTGAATTCTGCGCCTCTTCTCTTTAACCATCTTCTTCCACGACATTCAAACTGTAACATATGGAGGTTTGACCTTGATGACCCCCCGAAAAGGAACTTTCCTCCATTTGTGTGGCTTTATCCATTCCGTAGTGCCCCTTACATAAGTTTAATCTTAATCCTCAAAATTCTAACGCCCCATGAGAGATTTATCATTTCCACCATCTGTCACGACCACTTCTGGGCGTATGTGAGATTTTTTTTTTTCAATGTTATTATTCAGGGAAGTTATGGATTTTAACTAGGAATAAAAAAGACGGGAAATGCCTCACAAATGAACAAATTTCAAGAAAAAGCATATTTCTTCAATTTTGGGTCAAATGGATGTGGGAACAAAATGTTTTGAGATGTGATACGTTGTATTAAAACGAACAACTTTGTCTCTGAAGAAATATAAATGCATAACGGTAATAGAAATTTTTGTAAAATTCGTTGAAAGCATTAGATTTGCTTCAACCATTTTGTCTCACTAAAAAAGTATCTTAAAGCGCTGTTACCAACCTTTTTAATGTTACAAATTCTTAAAAAATTAAAAACTTGTGTAAACTTATGTAAACAGCTTAGTAAACACCTTGCTTCCTCGTACAGAAAATTTTTATTGAAAACAACAATGCTAACCATTGTATTAATTAATAATTGGTGATTAATTGCTTCCAATGATTACTTGTTAGTTACCCAATGATGAAATATTGATTTTTGTAACCTTTGATTTTAATTTAAAATATTTTATTTATTAAAGGACCGGTCTACTTTTTTTTTTTGTTTTTGTTTTTGTCAAATTGCGACCCTCCTTATACCTGCATGTAATCCACAGGTTGATAAACGATACCATAACATGTAAAAATAATAAAATTCGAATTAATATACTTGCATTTGAATATTTTTAACATTTTTTTCACTAAAAAAAGGAAAGAAAAGACAATTTTCCTCTCTACAGATAAAAAAAATATATTTTTTAAACAACTTTAACTGTATTGTATTTTCAAATGCGTGAATAGGCTTTAATTTCAGAGGGGCCGAGATCAAATATCGAAGGATTTTTCTAAATTAAAGTTCTAAGATGTAAAAATCTTTGTACAAAATAGGTAGTTTTAAATTTATTTCGGTTCGGTTAAATTTATTCGGTAGTTTGTTTTAGATAAAATATATTTTGCACAGTTACCTATTTTTTTTTGTAAATTATTAGTTGGTTAATTGTAAAATAAACAAAACTTAATTTAATGTTCAGGTTATTTTGCTTCAAATATGTGTTTTTATCTATAATTTGCAACAAAACAAAAAAGTCATTTGAAATTAATTAAAAAGAAATAAAACTACTTTAAAGGTAGACAGATTTCATAACATTATTATATTTTATGTGGCTTTTTTAAAAATATTTTTTTATACATTAATTTAAAATTTTCTTTCTATGTTAATTTTTCGTTATTTATCCCTTTTTTGTTTGTTTGTTGTTAGTGATTTAGTATATCATTTTAAAAACAGCGCTTTTGTTAAAAAGCAAAAACAAAACTTCATTGCATTTTAAATTATTTTCTCATATTAAAAATGCAAAAGTCAGTGACTCTAAATATTTTGAATAGTTTATTTCACCCACCTTCTTATTATATCATCTTCTAATGTAAACCAATACATATACAAAAGTTTCGACCCGCAACATATTCTGGGCCCAGCTAAGCTGGTCCAAGAAGTTATTGAATAGAGTAGTTCTGAAGTTGTATATGAAACAATTGACGCATGGTATGTCCACTCCCCGGTCAAACTATCTACACGGTAGACACTACAGACCCTGAGATATCAAGTCATGTCTATTAAGATATTCTACAAAATTTGCAGATGCATGTGAAATAATTTGAAAATATTGAAATACAAAAGATGTAAATATCTAATGTGAATTTAACTATATCTTATTGTTTGGAGACTAATTGATTTATTGAGCTGAAAGAGAAGTGTTATGTAGTGAGCTATTTTCCAAATCTTTTGTCCTGCCTGTGACTCCTAAAAGTAGGTTTAAAGCTGCCAGTGTATCCTTTTTTTTTTTTTTTTTTTTTTTTTTTTTTTTTTTGTAATTAGATTCGACTTTTTTCAGAGCGCCACAATTATACTGTAAAAAAAATTCTAGTTCAAACTTTCATCAAAAAAAAGGGTAAAATTTAGCTGCCACCAACATTTGGTACTAAGTTGAACTATTATAATGGTATAGTTTCAGCTAGTTTCACTAGGAATGTGAAACTAGGAACCATTATAATGGTGTAGTTTCAGCTAGTTTCCCTACGAATGTGAAACTAGTAACCATTATAATGGTGTAGTTTCAGCCACTTTCACTAGGAGTGCGAAACTAGGAACCATTATAATGGTGTAGTTTCAGCTAGTTTCACTACGAATGTGGAACTAGGAACCATTATAATGGTGTAGTTTCAGCTAGTTTCACTACGAATGTGGAACTAGGAACCATTATAATGGTGTAGTTTCAGCTAGTTTCACTAGGAGTGTGAAACTAGTAACCATTATAATGGTTCAACTTTAGTACCAAATGTTGGTTGCAGCTAAATTTCACCATTTTTCATTTTTTTGGTGAAAGGTTTAACTTGAATTCTTTACAGTGTACTAAAGGGAAGATTTTGAAAATAACTAAACAAAAATCGGCAAAAAAAAAGCAAGTGATATCACTGCACATTAATGAGAAACGTACATCTAACAAGGAATACAAAACGCCAATTCTTCAAGCATAATTCGTACACCTCTTATGAGTACTGCAGGTAAAATATTTACACCAAAGAAAAAAAAGTGGAAGAATAATCCAAATCCACCTCACTTATCTTTTGATTAAAAAGCAAACACGAGAGGGGGAGGGAAAACATTTTTTCGGCTTCCAAATTTCCGTAAAGATGGAGTGATACACAGAACACACTACAATCCAAAACAGAAAAGGGCTTTAGGCTTAGCTCGCGACGTTACAATGCGCTTACTTCCTGCCGCTCAGCGGAAATTCGGCGAAAAACTGACAACACGCAGAAAAAAAAAAGTAAAAAGCAAGCAGATAGCTGTACCTTTTGAAAAAGAGAATGAAAATGGAGGGGTATGGCCGAAAAAAAGCAAAAGTGTGTTCCTTTTTTTAGTCACTTTTGTACGAATTCGAAACCCGCTGCTTTTAAGTCACAGAAAGACGAGGGGAAAGTTTCGTATCAATAAGAATTATAATTCTCCCCCTTCATCCTTTTCCTAAACTATGAGCATTTTTTTCCCGAACAGGAAAGGAGTTTGATTGACAGTTAAGTAGTGTTTGAAAGGGGTTTTAATTTTTTACTTTGTTGTTATAGGCACCTCCTGTTTTTCTTCCTGTGCAGGTATTTCCCCAGTTTCCTCGGTAAAAATGAATTTCTAACTGATTATTTAGTTGGTGGTGGAATTGAGCCATTGCAATGCGCTTCAAATGATGAGACAAGTTTTTATGGGTCAGTAGATGAAATACACAATTTTGGTAATACTGTAAGACCCCTCAAATCCGAACTAATTTGGACTGTAGCCTGTTCGGATTTCAATTTGTTCGGATTAGCCGAAAACTATCCATAACATAAAGACAAACACTCATCACTTCGACAATGGAAGATAACCGATTTCAAGTGAGAGATTAAGTAATATTTTATATGTTTATATTGTTATTTCATTGTTTTTTCCAAGTGACTAACCTAAAAAATTTCAACTACCAACATTTACCGTTTTCCAATCCTGCATGACATAAGTATGTAGAAAATTTTTAGTTTGTTAGGTATGCTAACTGTATTTCTTTCTTAATTTTTCAACTAATTATATAAATTAGGTTATAGTAATTGTTTGATGACAAAACAACAAAGTTTATCTTTTTTGAGGGTGCTTTTCAAACTTAAATTTGTTGACAAAAGCTCGTTCGGATTTCCTTGGATTTCGGATTTTTGAGGTTTGGATTTGAAGAGTTTCACTTCACTGATAAATAATATCGGATGAGAAATGTTTCAGAAGGCTTGTTTATAAGCAAGCCTTCTGAACAGTTGTATTCGTAAGACCAAAGAAAAGTTGAACTGCGAAGTCATCAGCATTGTCGGTATCGGGCACATAAATACATTAACTAAATCATGAAAATCTCGGAAAAGGGTTGCTGAATAACAAGAGAAAAAAATATGAGAAAAATAAAACTATTTCGATGGTAAAACCACGTAGCAAATTAGGGTAAAATGGACTTTAAAAAATTAAATATACGAGACACGATTGTTGGGGCGAAAACGGAAAAGTATATTAAAGAACTATTTTATTAGAATATACCTCTTAGTCGTATCACATTATTCCTAGCTACTTACAAACTTCAAGTTTATGTAAAATTAATTAAAACTTATCTTCTATTGTTCTTATATATATATATATATATATATGGTACTCACGACAAAACATACGAATATACCACATGTGTGTTAGTGCTCTTATGGTACTCGCGTTAAAATATACCAATACACCACATGGTCCATGCTCTATGCGACATCTCATTTCTCATGCGGCGAATCCCTGAATCTCACCACAAATTGTCATTTGTGTTCCGTTTAATTAGGCAACTTTTTTAAATGCTCAAATTGCTGTAGTGATTGGTAATGGGTGCTGTATATAAAAAAATACGTCATACTATTTGGAAAGACGCTTATAATTATACAAGACGTCCTTTTTGAAATTAATATCACTTTTACGTTTTACAGTATCTTGTATTCTAAGTACGCGTTCGGACATAAAAGCATAAAAGTTCTAAAGCTACTTGCAATAAATTAAAACACATAAGTACTACTCCAAGAACTGCATTTTCAATGGACGATAGATTGTCAGTCTTACGGCGTACCGCAGAATTACCCAACGCTTTTGAAACTCATGATCAATGCTTCGAACATTACACTGCATAAATAATTTCAAGCGGTTTGCAATAAATTAAACCACTTTTCTTTTAAGTACACTAAAAAAAAAAAAAACCCGAATAAATCTTATTATCGGAAATCCTGAAGATTTTATGGTACAAAATTTCACAGTTCGACCTCGATGCAAGAGCAGTGTATCATGACAGTATTCCACACCTTGAAATCCTTCTAAAAAAAATCCGACTTATTCATTCTCAGTGACAAGAAAAGGGTTGTGAATGACTCAATGTGTGAGTGTCTCTTCGCCGATGTAATCCAATACTTTTTGAGATTTCCTCCAACTTTTTAACCTTTCATTGCTTTCCGAGGTATCACTTACACGTGTCAAATCGGCAGATCGCGAACTCACAAAGGGAGTGCTTAACTCGACCGGGTTCTGTTTCCACGGAATGTTCGAATTTTCAAATCCTTTCAGAGGGCTCTTTTTAGCTCCTTTTCAAGTTTCAACTCATTTTTCCTTCCGACGGTTCACGGTGGAAGGGGACAAGAAACTAATTTCCGGAGTGCGGAAGGTTGGGGTAAGTGTGTTGGCCTTTGGCTGGGAAGGCGTGATGGGGCGGAGTTTTAATGAAACTGATAGTTTAATAGAGAAAAATACTTTTATTGGAAAGGAACGATTTTGATGTACAACATTAGAAAATCTTCTTTTATCACGTTCTCTAGTAAACAAAAATATTCAGTTAGTCCGTCGTTTATTGATCAGAAAAATCTGTGTGATTTTATACTCACACAAATTCTGAAAATGAAAATGAACGTTAAAAGCGCAAAATAGCTTTAAAATTTCCAAGTACGTGTTGCAAGGAACAGCTTGTTTGATGCAAAACAAGTAAACTTCGGCGTGGGAAAACATCCTACAAAAGAAATGTAAACTCATTCATGAGCTTACATTTTTCGAATTGAAAAGGTGACTCCTTGCAACTAAGAAACACGTGACTGCAGTTTTACTGCTATATTGCACTTCTGAAGTTTATTTTTTATTTTCTATGTTTCACCACAAGATATATTTTTTTTACTTTTTACAAAAATATTTTAATAAATAGTACACTGTTAAACATTTTTGTGAAAAAATAGTAATATAAAATTAATTTGATTGCTATTTTACCATATTTAATTACAACAGTCGAATAACCATTAAAAAGATGGTGCTCAAACCGCTGATTGTGAAAAAAATCGTTTATTCTCTGTTTCTCCTAAAGAGCGTTTAATTAACCGTAATTTACGAGCGATACGTAGGTCTCGTTGACAATAAGAATCGGGCGTCCATCTTGGTTGTGCATCGAAGAAGGTGTGAAGATTAGAATTCCATCGTATAATATTGTAGAGTCCCTTTTTTATCTGAAGGGGGGAAATGAAGAGAAGATGAAGTTAGTAATAGTCATAAAAAACTGGTTGTGGAAACATATCCCATTTAATTATTTTTT
Organism: Octonoba sinensis; assembly: GCA_038502835.1. Lineage (NCBI taxonomy): Eukaryota > Metazoa > Arthropoda > Arachnida > Araneae > Uloboridae > Octonoba > Octonoba sinensis. The sequence continues at coordinate 74,575,721 of CM076604.1, forward strand.
GATATCGCATTTTTATCTTTCTCAGAATAAAAAAAAACTCCTCAAAACCTTGGACTTCCAGTAGGTACTTCTTGCCAAAGCATAGAAGTGCTGGCTTTCCAGCGTGGAGGTCCGGGGTTCTATCCCCGTCTCCGGCAGACCTCCTGCTCCACCGGCACCACGGTAACCTCGCACCTCGTCGTCCGTCACAAAATAATAGCTATGAATGGATCTACGCATATAGTTAATTAACATAGCCTGTAGTATGTTACCATAAGTGCTACTTAAATGGTTATGAAACCATAAACTTTTGTATTTACAGCTTTTTAACCAAGCTGATTAGAAATGGTTTAGAACCCGTAAAGATAGAAAATGGTCCAAACCGTAAATTTAGCGGTTAATTAGGTGGACAGACTGCTGCCGGCTATTTAACCGTAATTTCATGATGAAATTTCTAACAGTGTACTTATTTTTACGGTTAGCGATATTTTAAAAATATATTGAACCTTCTTCCATGCTTTAATTTATTTATTAATTTTTTTTTTACGGAAAAGTTAACGAAACTAAAGTCAGAAGTCTTATTATTGCATCAACAACATTGATATACTTTCCTGATGTGATTTAACCTAATTCTTGCATGTGAAATATGGATGATACTAGTTATGCAAACTTACTGAAATTTGGTTTTGAATGCATAGATGTTTTCTGTTTTCACACATGAGGTACCGAAAACAATGGGATGTAAATGACATAAATAAAAATGTAGAGGTAAGTAGTGCAAGTGATAGGAGAAACACCAACATGTTTTGTGGCAAGAGATGTTAGTGGTAGCCCTTACAGGGGCTGCTATCTAGTGAGATTTCTAAATACTAATAAATGAAAGTCCTGTGTATCCAAATTTTAAGCTTGTTTTACTCTTTTACTGTTAAAAACAAATAAATAAATTAATAAATAAATTACATCTCTTTGCTTCTTCCGTTTAAAAAGTTTTCTTCAAAGAAGTTTTAAATTTTAAATTCTAACTTAAATTTAAAATTAAAGTACCAATTCGTTTCGTTTCTTTATTTACGTTTTAACTTATACTGAAAAATCGGCTTCAGAACAAATTATCAACATTCAACTTATAAATAACTATTACTTTCACTTCTTTTATTGAACCATAACTCCGGATACATACTAATTCAAAATGCAGTGCAGGTACCTTGATATAACAAAAATGTGTTACATATTTTATTATACCGACAAAATTGATACATTTTACTGACAGAACCAACACGATTATTTTGTCACGATATGGTTGACTGACACAAGACACACGTGCAGGGAATGTTGCCAACACAAATAAGCTAGTTATAGTCGAATATGACGTAGCACTTAAATCAGCATTCGCTGCACAAAGCACCATTTGCTTCAATACCTGGGCGGATCGACAGATTTTTTTTTTTTTTTTGCTGTCTCTTTTCTCTTTCTTTTTTGACGAGGAAATACGTGATTGGGGAATAATTCATTTTTTTTTTTTACTTCAGCAATTATCAGAGCCCTTCCGATTATCGCTATACGCTATAGGGTAAAAAAGAAAAAAAATGTCGCATGAGCTCTAAGAAGTGAATTTTTTATTTTTACCCGTTTAAGTGAGTTCCTCATCAATTTGTTTTATCAATTTCGAAATTATCCGCTACTTATATTTTGTTGGTTTATCCAGTTGGTATTGTGGTTAAGATTTTGATTTCATTCGTTACTGACTTTCGTAAGTACTGCTTTGTGGTCAAAGGGTATGCAGTTCGTTCTCGAAGTTCTGACTTTTGGGCGCTTCTGCGCACGGCAGAAAAAGGCGAATGCACTCGAGTTCGTTTTGAAGGTGCGTTTATTTAGTACGCGAATCAGGATGTTTGCTCCTTTGTTTGTTGAAAGCAACCACATTGTTAAATGTTCAGTAATAAAAGTTCTGAATAAATCAAGTATCTCAAAGGAACTAAAACGAAAAAACAGAGTACGGCACATTCCTTATACCAGCATTTTCTCCCTTGAACATGAATGGCTTCTTCGTGGCGCTCTGTCAGGCAGATTGCTTTGGTTGATGGTAGAACTGCAGAGTTTCTGTTGGCCTCCGAAATCTGAAGCTTTAATTACAATAATTATTACTTTTTTGCCGTAGAATTGTGCATACATATTTTCTTGGCTCATTGGAAATGGTATTTTAAAACTTTTCTTCTTATGAACGCAATCCTTTATTGTTTTTAGAAGAATATCTCTGTTTTTTTTTAAAATAAAATTACGCTATCGCATTTTCTTAAGAACTCAATTTTTAAAATTAAAAACATTCTGATCTTTTGCATTTTTAGGAATTTTATACTTAAAAACAATATCCTTAATTTATTTATTTTAATTTTAATGTTCAATTTTATTATCGCTTTTGACTTAGTTTTCCTATTGACTTTTTTTTAGAATACTACACTTTTGTAGCTTGATATTTGAAATTCAAATTCATTTTTGGTTAGGTTGGTTTTATTTATTTTAGTGGAGCAATTGCCTCTATTAAGTTCATAACAATTTTTGGTGCAGAACGTTTTAGAGGAAGTGTTTTTCTGTAGGATTTCTAACAGTTAATGCCCCTCATAATCGCAATGAGTGGAAAAAACCATAACAACTCCCTTGAGACAGCTCGATAAGTCATAACAAAGAGCTATTTTTAGTTTTTTGGGTTTTTTGATGAAAGCCTCTTAATTTCGAACATTGACATTAAATTTAAAGGTTTTTAGATTTTCCAAAAAGAAAAGGAAAAAAACTTTTGAGTTATCAGATCAAAAAATTGTTTTTACATGCATTATATTCTAAATCAAAAGTTCCTTCTCTTAAACTTGAATGAAATTCATTTAATTTAATGAAATCCATCCATATTTGGTTTAACATTGTGAACTAAACATTCCGTACAGCTTCCCCTTCCTTTTTTTTAATTATTCAAAACTGAGCAATAATTTATTAAAACCAAAAGTGAAACATGGTAATTCAGAGACTGATCAAACGTAGTTTGAAAGGGGCGGGGGACCGACAGGACATAGACACGTAATTCCCCAACTCACAAGTCTACTTTCTATTTCATATTTTGTTTATAATATTCATTGAGTAACTTTATTTCTTCTCGTCTTCTTTTTTTTACACGGGAAGTTATTTATTGGCATGCATACATTTTATCGAAAGACATTTTTTTTTTGATCTCATCGTGATAGAAGTAAAAAGGTACCATGTAATTTTGACGCACCAACTTGCAGAGTTATAACTATTCTAAACTCTCCCAACATGGAGGGATGAAAATTTCTTTCATGTATTATCCATCTGGTTTTTGTAGTACATTAATAAAACCCATTTTTAGGTTGAAAAATTTTCAAAACTTTAGGAAAGAATTTTGTCTCTTAGGAGGGATTGATGGACGTTAATTGAAGTTCCGTTTCAGTTTCATAACGCCAAAATGAATTCAGCCTTAAAACTTTAGAGAAAACAATTTGATTTCCAGTGGAGTTGAAATGATTGTTGTGGACAGTTAGCTTCACTAGAATTTGTTAAACTCCAATTATCGCAGGGGATATATATTTCAAAGGAAAAAAAAAACTTTTTCAACCATATTGAGTACATACGTCGAGTGTTGGATAAACGGCTTCAAAAACGTCCCTTACCGCTATATGCCGATACGCACAAATTACGTCAACATAAAGCAGTCTTCTGGCTCATTATTCCAAATACGCATTATCTCTTCTGTTTTTTTAGCACTGCATTTATTTTTATATGCTACCCCGAAATATAATTGCATATATTATTCTGTTTCAACAGCATCATACATATTCAAATCGCTAAGTATTATTTGGGACTTTCATAATATCTCTTATATTATGTAAGTTCTGAAGATCTAATAAAATTTTATCGTAGATGGGAAAGTTACAGACTTCAATGCAATTAAAGTAATATTTAAGTAGGTATTTCGATTGAATCAGTATTGACTAGTAGCGTATTAGGGAATGTTTCGGGATGGGATACTACCTAGAAACGGTTTTCATGCCTGTTTTTAAATGTCTTTGCTTAGAAATTCGGGGGGGCGGGGGTAGGTAGGTATTGAGATATACGTAGATATCTCGATATCAACCGGGATAAGTCCGTGTTAGTGACTGTTTTACAAATAGTTTTAAGAATGGCTCTGAAAACATAGCTTGCATTACGGAATGCACAGGAATTTTTTGTCCATCTTTGAATTTTTAATGTATAATTTTATTTTGTTGTTACTATGCTTTGATGTTTGTCGATATTTTAAAAAAATATTTTTTCTTTCTGCTTCAAATTTAAATACTTTTCTAATAAACGAAAGTTTTGTAATTTTGTGTGAAATTTTTTTCAAAATATCTTTTGCTCTCCGAAAAGTCATGTGTAAATGAGCATATGTTTTCAAAATGCAACCAACTTTAAATTTTTTTCAAAGAGAACCACTGAGCCAAAATAAAATTTCTGGTACTTTATATGTTTCAGAATTCTCGAGAAAAGTTTGAAGGAGCCACTAGAATCTTATCTACAATGCAATATAGTGAGGATCTTCAGTGGAATGATTTATTATATTACACTTAAATTATTTCAAAACCATTTCTTCACGAAACCAACCACTTCAAAAGCTCTCCCCATTCAATGTTTTTTTTCCTTCTTTGTAAAAAATTACACCAAGACGCAACTTTCATTATTCCATCACAGTATCCGGTTTTATCGAGGGGAAAAACCCCTTTTTCAACAACTTTTTGACCCTAGACTCACACGCGCTCTTAAAAATCTAAAATTAAAAGGTTAACGATTTTTCGTTCATGGGCACCCTTCTCCCAATCGGACAAAAAAATACCTTTTTTCATCAATTTAAGCTTCTTTTGAGGCTGATATTTTTTCTCGCCATTATACCTTCAATCCTTTCAGAGGTGTTCTTTTCCCCAAATCTTTCCAAGTTGTGGCAAACTCTCCGTTTTGTAACATTTCTCGGTCGGTTGAACCGTCTGAATTTGGTCTAGAAGATAAATGGAATAATTCTTGTGGTTTAAAGTATAACCCTTTTGGGCTGTTAAAAAGGATCCGGATGTTATGGCAGAGTACGCACGAGGCAATCAGTGAAAGGGGGTGATAAATACGAAAGAGGGTCTTCAACCCCCTATAACCTTGGAAGGGGCCAGATTTTCGGATTAAACTACTGAAGAAAGGCAGGGAAATTGTAAGTGTTTACTTTTTCCAGACCCAAATTTCTCGAAAAGAATAAAGATGCAGTGAATTGCATAGAAGTTGACCACTCAGGCTGCCCTCGTACGCTAAGAACAAATCTCATTTTTTTTTCTTCAAACGTTTTCTTCCATGTTCATTGTGGTAAAGCAATTCCATATGATACAAAATGACCGTTTTGCTCAAAAATGTCATCCCGTTAAGTATAAAATTGCCAAGTAAAAAAAAAAAAAAAACAGATTTGGATAAACGAGAACTGATAATAAAGATATCATTTTCCAAGACCAAAGGAGTAATTATTAAATGGGGGTGAAACAAATATTAAAAAAGACACTCATACCCAAAAGTTACATTTTTGAAACACGCCTTTATCGCGTAGCAGGACAGTGTGGTGCAATCAGTTTTATAAACCTTTGAGTGATAGACAACTTTATGGAACTAATAAAAATCTTTTATAAGTAGGTCTTGAAAATGCTTGTTAAACTAAATTACTGTAACTGCATTATCTAATTTTTCAAAAAAGCAAGAAGTGAAACGATAATATTAAATTTGACTCATCCTTCATCAAAAGCGGACGAGATTATATTAAAATCTGCTTGCCGATGTCTCATTGGTCAGTGGACAGCAGTGATAAGACGCAATATCACGGTCAAAAAGGAATGACCGAAAAGACAAAATCTGGAGTTAGGCACCAAGAATGTGAATTTTAATGGCCTAGTTGAGTGAAAAAAAAGTGTTGTTACCCCCTCTGCCCATAAAATTAGGCACAATGAAGCCGTTTGTCAAGGCCATCCCAAAAAATGGCACGCTTTTAAATGCTTGTGCAAAAAAGTTTCCAGAGCTATTCGAAGCAAAGTTGAAAGGGGGAGCATTTTGCTCCAGGTATTCACAAGATTTTTTAAAGGATAAACAATTTGAAAGTAGGATCACTACAAAGGAAAAATAAGCATCGATTACCCTCAAAGATGTCTTCAGTAAATTTCTGGGTGATTACAAGGATCCTGACAACAAAGAAATAAGTGTTATGAGTGTGCTGGACAAATTTTAATCGTTGGGTTTGCTCCATGAGTGTCAAAAATACATTTTCTTCACTCACATGTGAACGCTTTACTCGAAAATTTCGGATCAGTCAGCAAAGAACAGGTTGAAAGATTCTAACAAGACATCAAAGATATGCCCAATCAAAATGAGTAATCAATGTCCCACCTTCTTTGATATGCAACTATCAAAGAAGGTGGGACAAGAACATGCTCGCCGACTACAGATGAGTGGAAACACAAGATAGGCCTGAGATGTAACATAAAAGAAGAATGTCAAAAAGAAGTTTCAAAGTTAAAAAGAGTATACTTAAATATAATTTTTTTTCTTTTGCTCCGTTCAAAATTTGTTCCAAACTTTTATGCACACATTCTTTTCTTGGTCAATTGTCCATTTTATGTAGGTTACCTTAATAAAAACAAATTAAAATAGTATGTTGGGGATTTTTTTGTGGGAACTGCAACATGATTTGATGTAAAAAGTTTGTCCTCAAGATAAACTGTTTGTTTTTCTTTTGCCCAGAGGCGGTTCGCTTAATCTGGCAGTAATGGTTGTTATCTATTTAAACCTATGAAAAATAAAATTGCAGAAAAGGCGATTTACATCACAAAGAATCAATTATATTGCATAGATTTAAATCGATAAAAGTTACTGTTGTTAGATAGTATACGCAAAATAGTTCGAGAGAATATCATTGCAAGGGGATCCAAACAGATTTTTGGCAAAAATGCCGGTAGCGATTTTACAAAAAATCCTGACGTTATTGAAGAAAAATGCCTGTCATTTTCGGCAACAGCACACTAATAACATACAAGTCAACAAAAAGTTCTCTTGTATTCAAAAAATTCAATTTCGCAGCCCTGTGTAATGAATTTCGATAAACCATCGTAACATTTGCGAGTTAGCGAGGCATGTTCATCATAAGTGTTACCGAATAAATGTTTTATAAAATTGCAGAATAGGGCTCGACCGATGGCATTTTTTGGCCGATGGCTCGATGCCGATTGTTGGCCGATTGTTCCGAGGTCGGCCGATGGCCGATTGCCGATTATTCTCCTCTTCCATCGGCCGATGGCCGATGGAAAAAAAAAGTCGCCTTAAACCATTAAAACGTGTAGAATGCTTGTCAAAAATGTCATTTAAATCATTTATTATTTATTTTAATGTTTATAAAAACATAAATGCATTATTCAAGCACCGTAAAACTGTTTGGGGTAAGTTTACATAGTAATTAAAACTGAAAGAATCACTCGCGATTCTAGTAAGTAATAAAACTCTTTGGAGGTTAAAAAAATTAAAAAATGCTATATCCAGAGGATTTTTAATTCTTTTTTCTTATATTTGCAAAAGAAAAATACTCAACATCTATTTGATCGGCTCGGGTCTAATTCCCTTTCCTTCAACATTTTCTTTTTATCACACCTGCACTGCAAATGCCAAGTGCAGCTGCCTTTATTTTCTTATTTTTTTTTCATGGAGAGGAATGCTGATGTTATGACACAGACTAACAAATAATGTATGTTTGTATTTTTAACGAAACTGTCAACCCCCTCCTCTCAGATTTTTTTCATGATACCCCCCCCCCCCCGTTTTTAAAAGAAAAGCGGGAACGATTACATGTTTATTTTTCATTAAAAAAGTTATTTTAAGCTCTTTTTCTGAAATAAAAATAAAATATTAAAAAATTTCGCCCTTGTTTATAACCAAGAAATGCTGAATATTGCTTTAAAAACATAGACTTGAGATTTTTTTTTGTCATTACAAATGAATGCTGGGTCTTAAGAACTAATCTTATTAGATTTTTTTTTTCTTGTGAGTTGAAAATTACTCTGAAATACTTGGCCTGCTCTTTATATTTTCATGAGCACAATATGTAAGGTCACCGAAATAAACCAATTCTTTGAGCACCAGCAGTTTTCTGTTGACAAATAATCTTCTGAAAACACGTATATAAAAATTAAGATGTATTTTGAAAAAAAAAAAATATATATATATATATATATTTTTATATACGTTGACAATTTTGGAAATTAATGAAATTGTAGCATTTTTATTAAGGTATTGTTCCACCCTGTATCCCAAACTCGTGTTTAAAGAATTAAAATTTTGAAAATTGCAAGTCGAACTTGGACACATAAAATTTCGATCAATAAACATTTACACTGAAAAATTGATTCATATTTTTATCAATATGTTCTATGTTGTACAAGAAATATTCTAAACTGAAAGCAGAGGGAACGAGATTGTTGTACAATAGCAGAAAAACTGTCAACTGTCTAACACGTGGCATCAAAGAAGCTAAAAAACTAAGTATAAACGGGGAAAATTAAAATTATTATCGCATAAAAAATATTAAGATGTATTTTGAAAAAAAAAATATGCTTTGATCAATCTTTAAAAAAAAAGTAATTTTAGCATTTTTATTAAGATGTTATTAATGTTATTAAGGTTGTCATGCGAACTCGCATTTTGAAAACTCAACTCGAACTTGGACACATGAAATTTCGATCAATAAATATTTATACTTTAAATTTTTTTCTTATTTTTGACCAATCTTTCCTATAATAGAAACTAAAAATGAAATAATGAGAACAACCGCACACCAAAAGCAGATGAAACAAGATTGCTCCACAATTGTAGAAAAACTGTAACACGTGGGGACGAAGAAGCAAAAAAAAAAAAAAAAAACGCAAAGAGAAAAAAGTTTACGCTGGTAAAAATTAAAATTATTATCGTACTTTGATTGAGTTGACTTTTTATTGTTTACAATTTCGGAATAATAAGAAACATGACAAACTAAAAGCAGATGGTATAATATTATTGCACAATGACATCTTATGCACTAAGTCATTATTAAAAGAAAACGGACAAAAATGAGGCAACTCACCTAGTGCGAAAAACAAATAGCACCCATAAGACGCTTCTATGACTTTTACTTTAACATATTCTATTTCGCGAGCATTCTGCTCAAAGAGAACTATTTTAATAATGAAGGTTTTCGGGCAGCGATCGCTTAAACTAGTTTTCCGAATTTTTTATCAAATACTTTGTAGAATAACATTATTTCTGTGTTTTTTTTCTTTTTAACTTATATGCTGCCTGTTATTGTATGGAAATATAAATTGAGCTATGGAGAAAAAAATAAAGTGAAAGACAGAATGTTTTCTGGAAAGTTGTCCCTGCGAAAAACATCGGCCTTACATCGGCTTTTAGATGTTTTTTAAGGCCGATGGGCCGATGTTTTTCTAAAGTTAACATCTGCCGCCGATGCCGATGGCCGATGGCAACTTTGTTGAACAATCGGCGCCGATGTATCGGCGAGGCCGAAAGGAAAAAAAGAAAAGGAAAAAAACTTTTGAGTTATCAGATCAAAAAATTGTTTTTACATGCATTATATTCTAAATCAAAAGTTCCTTCTCTTAAACTTGCATTGGTCGAGCCTTATTGCAGAATCTTGTTTTCTGATGGGAAGGTATCAGTACTGAACAAAGAATCAAAACTAATGTAGACAAAACAGCGTAATTTTTTGAGCGTTCGAAATGACTTTAATCCTCCTACCGGCATCAGTTTGTTTGTTTGGTTTTCTCCTTACTTTCTTTTCTTTGAAAAGAGGAAAATATATCCATATTCATTTAATAAAATTTTCAAATGTATTTTATAAAGCATACAGGAATAATAAATTTTTCTCATCAAGAAACCAGTTGAAATTGTAATTTTATTAAATAATAACGTTATTTAAAACGGTAAACTGATGAATGCTTACAAAGTTATTTAAATTGAAGCACCTAAATCTGCTTCAGCAGAAAGAATCCAGGTCGTCCACTTTAATGCAATTACGTTAATGAGTTCGGACATAGTGAAGTCCTCTTAAAATGAGTTCAAACGCCAATCTTATCATAAAATGAGTAGACTGTGTAAACTAGAACGCTTAAATCAAACGAGTGTGTCAAGTTCTTAGACTGATCTTCGTGCCTTCCGACTTTTACGTCGTAGATTATTCTTCACTTTATTACAGTATGTTATCGCCTTCTGTAATGCAGGATTCCAATTTATGCAATTTGAATAACAAGGCAGATGAACTTTATTTATAGTTATGATTTTGTGCCTGTTAGGAGCCAGTTTTGTGACTGTTACTTCATTTGAAATGAAAGATGTCTCAGAGCAGTGGCGTACGCAGAATTTTTTGAAGGGGGTGGGGGGGGAGGGTTCATAATTTTCTGAAACTACTAAAAGAAATTCGAGTATATAATAAAGCACTATTATTTAGGGCTCAAAGAGGGTTTAAACCCCTAACCCCCCCTTGCGTACGCCACTGTCTCAGAGTGATGTTAAAACATTCCACAGCATCTCAATTTTCACGTGCTTTTTTTTTTTTTGTATTCAAAAACCTCTTAAAGTTAAAATTCCATGTGCACATTTTTACGGGTTTTTCAAAGATTATTAAGTATAGATAATACGTTATTAATTTTTACTTAAATTAATGTTTGAAGGGTTTGAAAATAAATACAGGAAGAAAAATTGAGTAAACGCTTTAACAAGATTAGAAAAACTTTAAGCATTATGAAAGTAAACTTTTCTCAAGAGTAGAAAGAAGTACAATAGGGTAACTGGACAGTTATTGACACCTTTAAGACTTCATTTCTGTGGTGAAATTAAAAGAAAAAAACTTTTTATGATGGGATCATATTGAAACTTCCTATAGCGCCTCTTTATCTATCCTTATATAGACTCAAAAGATTTTTTGGGGTCAAAAGTTCAATTCCTTTTACCATATGGCAATATTTATGGTAAAAAGAGCAAAAACTAGTTATTGATACCCTGTGAATGTGGTTAGTTTCTTAAACACTTACGTCATAAATGACTTAGAGGATCCTGAAACATTAGTTTCGCGTATATCTTAAAGTAAAATTAGGACTTGTTTACTTATTTTTTTAAGTTAAAGTTTGAGGTGTCAATAACAGTCCGATTTACCCTTTTTAAAAAATGCATATTTTTTAAATGATTTTATTTGCAGTAGCAATATTGTATGACAGCCATTGAATTGGGATCTACGTCTGAATCAAACATGCGCAGGAACTCGTTCATAACGACATCGGTTTTAAGATCAATAAATCGCTGGTCTGAATAGATTCTCATCGAAAATAACATTAAACCGCCTCGCTTCCATAACGTCATTATTTCAACACCAATTTCAGTTTTAGATCATTTTACCGTGGTTTTATTTTTGATTTTATAGATTTTTTTTAAGAAACATTTTACAAACTTAAGTTGAAAGAAAGTCATATGTGTTATATTACAATTGTCACCAGGCAATTGTAATTAGAATAATTGGACTTAGCGCTTGATCTGTACTGCTAATTGTCCGCTTCGTAGACCTCAACAAATTTAAACCTGAAAGTTTAATGGTTTAGCTAAGATATGCATAAATGTGAAACTGTGAACGATATTTGGGCATACTTATAAAGAAATAAGGAAATGTGATATAAATACTATAAAGAAATAAAATGTTGTGGTGAAATTACTGGTATAGATGAAAACACTATATTGGTAATGTACTTACACTCTACTGTAGAAGCTCGAACAGTTTGAAAATAGTATTGCTGATTTTCAAAACCAGCGTTGTTTTTTTTCGGTTTGATCAATTTAAGGTCTAGATGTTTAATTTTAAAAAGTTGAACATTACTGACTACGGAACAATTTTCAACTTTTTCTTAAAAATAAAAATAAAAAAATCACTAAAAATAAAATTTTTAGACCCGCAAAGAAAACATACAAAAAATGAATACATAAATAAAGTAAAGTAAAATAAAACAAAATAAATAATCTGAACATGTATATTTTCCCCCACCATACCAAGGATTGTAAAATGCAAACAATTTTTGCAGATAAATAAATTAAATTTTGGACTTTCTGACATAGGTTACGAACTCTGGAACTTTAAAAGAATTCCTTTTTCACAAAAAAGAAAAAACAGCGAACGATTTTATTTCTTAAACAAAGTAATTATTGAGCTGGAAAAAATAGTTTCGTTCTGAAAATTTTATTTTTTATTCTCTAATTTTCATCATTTATTTATTTTGGAAATTTTTTAAAAATAACGTAATTTTGTTCTTGTGGAATAAACAATAGTTTAAGCAACTTAATGTAAAAATGTTTTTCTAACAGCTAACAGTTCTTATTTTTTATAAGATATTATTTGTTTTCAAAAAGTTGTCTTACAGGTTAAAAAGGTATTTTTTGAAATAATTTTATCCTAAGCCAACTAAGATACAGCAACAGAAAATATTATGAAATCGACGTTAGTGTATAGGAAAATAGGATCGTTTACTTTTGGGCGCCATTCGTGTTTAAAATATATATGTGCTGAATAATTTAGTTGCATTCTTAAAAGTATAATGCAACGTCAGTGTTTTGCTAAATATTCATTCTCTGATTCTGATTGATTCTTCTAACCAATCTAGCTATGATTTTTCGTTCTTGTGATTACATTTTAAGTAACAATACTACTGGGTTGCGAACCACCGGTACAAAAGCCAAACATCTCAACTTAGCTCGAAGAGCAAAGGAAGGGATGATTAATACTCGTATGTCTCAATCACCAAAGAAACCTGTTTTGCGTGGTAATATGCATGGACTGAGCAATGAATATCTGTTCATTGACATTGTTTTCTTCTTGACAGCTCAAGACAAGAAATATTTGTCTTACTTGTAATTACATGGTGCTGGTGGCCCTTAAACGTTGGTTACATTGTAGTGTCAAAGCAAAGCAAGCTTCTATCATTAGTCAATGCTCCATCAAGTGTCATCATCATACTGCACAAAAATGTTTAGAGAACAGAAATACTATATAGGGAAGCGTTCTTTTCTTTCGCACGCAAATTTTAGAAATGCATATATTTTGATTAGTTCATTGACATTGACTCACACGATAGTGAATATTAACTGAAAATTTAGTTTTAGGGGGGAGGGAATTATTTTCTTTCCTTCATTTCTTTTTTCCCTCTTTCTTTTCCCCCCAAGTTTACCGGCTTTAAGGGTGGAAAAAAATGTCTAGCAAAAGAGGCCCTTATTTTAATGCCTACAGAAAGGGGAAAAGGTTTTTACATTTAGGGGTTAAAATAACACTTTCATACATAAAAAGTCTTCATTTTTAAAAAAATGCAACGAGCGTGTTCATTCAATAAATTCTGAAAGAGCATGTATGTCTATAACCGTTCTCGTAAATCTGTCCATCTTAGATATTAAAATTCGCTTTTGCCATATAAGGTAAAATTTTAATAAAGCATTTAAAATGTTCATTTTATTATTGAGGCATTATTATGATAATCATGCTAAAATACAAGTATGGAACTAAGAAATAGAGGGAGGAAAAAGGAGGTAGTATTCATTTTATTTGGATCTTACAAAAGGTTTGAAAGTGGAGTCGTCTTATACAGAAGCAATGCTGCGAGATATATGCATTTTTACCCCAGCAAGATACTTTGGCGCCAGCCTTTTATTTGTAAGTATTTGAATGGAAATGGACACCGAGTTGCAAATAAAAGCGAACACGTTTTCTGAATAAAGATGTGCTGAATGAAGCGTGCAGTCATAACAACTGCATCTTTATTCAGATATCTTCACCCGTGAAATACTATACTGTTGCCAAATTTCTCGTGCAACTCGAACCGAAATGTATATCTTCGAAATTCTTCTGGTTTTGGACTGGAGTCCAATTTTTCATGAATGGCAGGGAAGAAGCCCACAAAAAAACCCCATGACAACAAAAGAATTGCCTGGAAGAGTAAAAGTTGCCTACATAAAGGCTCTGCCAACGCCTCCTTTTATTGGCTTGCGTAAAGTTACCACACGCGGTGTTTACATAGTGTCGTTTTGAGAATATTTCGATTCACAGCTTTCCTTTTTCTTGCAAGGGTCAAGCCTACATAAAGGTCCACGTCACGGACAAAACTATTGATTTATGGATCGGAATTGTGAGGGTTGAAAGATGGCACCGGTAACACCTGAATGTATCTAATTGTATCACGGGTCATGCAACAGTAGAAATGCGGAATTGGGTTTCACTCTAGATTCCGATTACACTTGCTTACAATATAACTAATCTACGAAACGGTTACGCCATTGAATTTAAAATCTAGCGAAATTTCATCAGAGCCTTATCCTATCTAATAATAAAATAAGTTGATAATGGGGTTCACATTTAACAAAGCATCAAGTTTAGCTTTATAGTTTTTCTTTCATTAAAATACACAAATGCTATCTATTATCATGATATTTATATACTGTATTCTTTAATGTAAAGGTTTGCAAGGGAATCTGCAGTTAAAAAAAGCAATTTAACCCTTTATAAGGTCACTTTATTCTAGTAGTGGAATATTGAAATAATTTTCGAATTTAGATTAGTTTTTAAAAAGCAAATCATATAGGTCATTGAATAAATTACATGATTTTTACTCCACCCTTTTGGGGGGAAAGGGAGAAGATGCTTAGAAACATTAAAAGATATATGTATTTTGTAGTACATATACTTTCCACAGTCTTTAGAAATTTCTGACGACCAGAGGGTTTAAAGTACCTTATTGCAAACGTTTATAAGTTTATGAATTTAGTGGTAGACGTACTTACCACCGCCTTCTAAAGGGTTAAAATGTCGGCCTAATTTAATATCCAGTTTCTATATATATTGGACTTAAGTTGCTAATTCAACAAGACATTATTTTGAAGAATTAATGAAATAAGCATTGTAAAATCGAATAATCCCCCCAAAAGTATCCATAGTATATATTTCTCATATTACATCCGTCGAATGTTTTTCCCCCTTCCTTCTTTTTTTCTTTCCTCTTTTTTTTTCCTTTCTTTTCTTTCTTTCTTTCGTCATCATTTATTTGTAATTTATTTCTCACTTTAGTTAGCTTTGCTAATAAAGACACAAAATTCATTTACAAATCTCAGATTCAGTGCAAAATTTTCTTAGCTTTTAAGAGACGCAGTTACACATTTTAAGATTATATTAGATCTGGTTTCATTGGTAACTTTTACACTTCTACACGAGATAAAAGTAAAAAAAAATTCGAGCAAAGAGTAAAAACTTCCCCAATTTGAGATTCGATCAGATGTAGATAAAATTAAATCGTCAAAATGAGTCTTAGTTATTCTGAGACGAAAGTAATTAAATAATAATAGTGTGATGCAAGTTTTCAAGTAGCAATTTCTTTGCAAGTTATAACCGACGTACACTTTTCACGCTATATTGAATCCAGTGATTAATTGTTCATTAATTCCTGATTAGTGATAGAAGGCTGCGCAAAGTATTTCCTTTTCGTGTAAAGTTAATTTTTACTGCCAACTTAGCACAAAAACACATGCCCAGCCAAGAACATTATGAGCTCCTAAGTTTTTTCCAACGATATCACGAAGAATTTTCACGCTGCGTTTCTAACTAAGGACTAATACAGAGCTCCCATTTTATAATTTAAGTTTTTATTGCTAATTTTATTTTTTTAAGTCCTATAAGTTGAACTTCAAAATAAGTGAAATTTGTAAATAATGAACTATGTAATTAAAAAAGTAATAATAATAAAATAATAATAATAAATAAATAAATTACTTTTAATGCCTCAGTAAAGAAACGAGCAGAAGACCACCTCCCAGGTGATAGTTGTTAAGGTCTTGGCAAACAATCAAATCTGTGAAGAGAAAACAAACGCACTTAAATAAGAAATTGATTCTTTCTGGCAACATAAGAGGTG
This sequence comes from Octonoba sinensis, assembly GCA_038502835.1. NCBI lineage: Eukaryota > Metazoa > Arthropoda > Arachnida > Araneae > Uloboridae > Octonoba > Octonoba sinensis. Next base: position 74,591,722 of record CM076604.1, read on the forward strand.
ACCTAATTTATAGATTTACCTGAGGCATCCATATAATCAGTAAGATAAACATGGCGCAGAAACGCACACGTGGCCTCAAGGCAAACAAGCCCTCTCGAAACAAGAGTGTCAGGCCTCTCTGACCATTGCTAATCCCACTTCATTCCTGTTGACAGAGCCGTTAAAAGGCCCAGAATCAACATTGTTGACACTTGGAGTCTTTGTCGAACATGCTTTCCAATACTCAACACCCACTAGACGGCGAACATCCAGAAACGATATCTGCTTTGCTTGGTAAAGTGGATGGGAACAGGTGAGAGAGCGGATTTTATTGACCACCTTCATATTGGGGGCACTGGGTTTGAGGGAGCACACAATGCTTTTCGATCCCCATTGCGTTCGGGTGCCGAATGTCCTCTTTAAACAAAAATATATAGAGCGCAATATTTTTAATGGTCTGTCTGCATCAAACTCAACTAACTTTAAATTTTTTACTGAATATCAGAAATAGGTTTAATTGATGGCTAAACGTATTACGGAGAAAATAGTTTGGACTGTTGAAAAAATGTATTCTTTCCTTTAGGTTTAAAAAAAGTATAACTTGGTGCTGGTTGTAAATGTTATACATTATTTAAAAAAATATTTCAGGCGTCAAGTAACTGCACCCTTATATCATGAAGAAGAATCTTGTCGAAGACTTAAGGATGTCGTCGACTTACGCATATCAAAGAAATATCATGTGACACTCGGAAAGCAACTCAAAGTTTATAAAATAACATCACTTTCTTGCGAAGAGAAAATTTTCATTCGTTTGTTAACCATTGGCCAATAGATAAGTTTTACCCTACAGGATGGTAATAATTAAAGTTAGTTAGACGTATGAAGAATTCGTACGAATAGATGGATGTCTTTGAAACTTGTATGCGTTAACCATGAGGGAAAAAATGCAACAACATAGTATTTCAAACTTTTGCCTCTAGGTGAGAGGTGGGTGCATGAAGAACGAAAAACGAATTACCAGCACAAACTTCATTTTATCGCAGAAATTGTTCAATGTGTTTTCCATTTGTGTCAATCGAATGTTCAAAGCACGTTCTGGCGTGTTTGACAGCATCGTGAACGGTTTTTTTAATTGCAGCAACTTGTCGATGAAAATTCTATTGATGGAGAAGCAAGATTCCCTCACCTGATGGTAAAAAAATTGAACTATTATTTCCTTATAGCAGTTTGCTTTTTCCTATGGTCTATATCGCGGACATATACCGAGTTTCAATAACCTATGTATATTAGAACGAGCTCAAGGTAAATCTACCTTGTGGTAATTCATCTTGTGATTCCAAAATGCCGAGAACATGTTGGTATAACTCGTACAGTTGCATAAGGACATATATTACGCACAATCAAATGCAATAAAGATGTAATATTTTTTCTTGTTGCAGAAGTGAAGAATGTATTACTGTTAAATTTGAGTTTTGAAATATTGTTTCGAAACGAGCATTTAGGCTACTGGCGGAAGTATACCGAAACAAGTGTGAGAGAAAAGCGAGAAAATTTTACTGACCACCCCCATATGATAGTCACAGGTTCTAAGGGAACATAAAGACTATCCCCTCACAGTTCAGGTGTGGGCCTCTTTTCTCAAATGAAGAATTTTATGATGTTGAGTAGTCACGTTCGGTGCGCCTTCAATGAACAACAGCCTATTGTTGCCAACTTCATTGATAATATTTGGATCATAAACTGAAGGCCGAGGAAGTTTGCGGCCTGGTAGTAATTCACGCCAATGCTCTTTAATGCGAAGGTCTCGTAACAAGACGCTTGCTCGCGTAGAAATTTATATTTTCGGTGTGTGGCACGTATAAAGTGAAACTTCTAAAACCGGAAATTCTAAGTGAATAAAATTCTAACTGGCTCTATTCATGGAGGTGTTAAAGTGAGAACATAAAAAATAATGTTCCTCGGTTTGTTCTATCCCTTACTTCGATATAGCTGTAAAGTGTTCCAATGGAAATACGGCAATTATTTCCAAGGGTTTTTCTAATACAGTGAGTAATTGCTCTGAAAATATTGTATATGCTCATTTTTAATTCACTCTTTCTCTGGATATTTGTAAATTTGTCGTGTTTATGCTTTTTGTAGAGTAATAAATGCTAACATTTGGAGAGTCCGTTAACTACACAAACAAATAGCAGTCCCGAAAGTTTCATATTTTCTGTGACCATAATAAAGCATTTGTAACATACTTTGGTATGTGACCATTTTTTTTTTTTTTTTTTTTGTTTTGAATAATTTTAGTTTTTGAAAATATACGCTGCTTTCTGAAGAAACAACTAAAATTCTGTTTATACCTTCAAGTAGTTGCGAAATGGAAACGTGTATTAGTCTTGTTTCGTGCCATATTCTGGTGTATATTTAGTTTATTTTATACAAAGGAAATAATATCATTATCCATTGATTTAAAATTCAAGAGACTGAAAACTTAAGGCATAAATAGAATTTTTTTGGTATAACAACCCCCATTGTTAATAGAAGTCGTTTGCACCGTGACGACTACTTTAATGTTTTATGAATATATATGTTTTTAGCCTACACAAGTAAACTAATAATAATAATATCTTTTTTTTTTTTTTACTTTCGAAACGCTTTGACGAGGACCTCTCATTTCCATATTTACTTTTTGATTTGAAGAATTTTTCGATCAATTTTGTACAGTTTAAAAACTTTTAACATCAGCGCCTATGCGCAAAAATGAAGCAAGCAAAGTATGTAAGCTCTGGGCATCATATCAAGTTCCTTTGAACAAAATTATTGGACGAAACACTTAAGGGAAACAATTTTTGGTTTAAACAATTTTTGTATTGAACTGTTAAAAAAAACATTAACGCCTGCTGAGAAATTTCAATACGATATAAATCCTGTTCTAACAGACTGATTTGCTTGGAACAAACTTTATCGTAATGATGCTATGACGTAGAACATGCAGATATACGAAGTTCATCCAAAACTAAAGGAGCCTCTTTCCCCACAAAACTTTTTTATCTGTACTTTTTAAGATATTTCTGGAATGAATAAAGGAATAAATGAGTGAGGGAATGAATGAATGTGTATAAACCATTGAAAAAGGTATATTTGAAGTAATTAAGAAGTAAACGAGAAAAAGAACGAGAAAAAGAAATAGCTAAATTATCAGTTTGATATTGGTGTATACGGGAAAGTATGCTCGTATTGTTGTGCAAGACGGAACTTCTTGTTATTTAAAAATCCTAATTTCTAAATCGGCTTTAGTACATGCCTAAAATTAACTAAAAATCCTACATTTATAGAAATGTATCGTAGTGGTGAGATAAAAATGAAAACCTTAAGATGCCATATAAATTAAAATTATGCTTCTGGATTTCCCCTCTCCCATTCTTTTTTTTTTTTTTTAGTTTTTTGTCATACTCATCTAAGTATTTTTTTTTTTTCAATCTTAAGTCTTTTTCAGCGAAACCATTCTCAAAAAGCTATTCCTAAACTTACCGTTAAAATATTTTTTCTGCTGATATGCAGAAGTACTATTTTTTGTTAGAAAATACGTTTAAGAAGTTTTACTTTACATTATATTCAACTGTTTTTTAATTTATAATTTCAATAAGACAATTTTCTGTTGCAAGTACACTCCTTTGTTTTTTTTCTCAAAATATTTATTATTATTATTATTATTATTATATTTAATATCATTATTTTCACATAACTTATGCATGCTTATTCGTGTTTATACTGAAGCTTTTTATAACACTTAACAATATGTTCGAACTACTATTATTATTATTTTTTATAATTGTACTTTTTCTATCTTTCTTAGTTCTTTTATCAATGAATACTTTTTTGTAAGTTATGTTTAAGCGCTTTCTAAAAATTGTGCTCATATGTTTGATCTCTGAAGCTATGAGCATTGAAACATCTGCTTATCTTTAAGATGAAAGCTTTTTATTTTTTGAAAAATATTCTTTTTTAGGTTTTTAAAACTAGTGAGAAAGTACTTTTTATAAAAAAAAATTTATATGTGTGTTTATGCTCATATATTTTTCTCTAAAAAAATTTTTCAATGTATTTTTTTTACAACATTAAAGTTCATTTATTTACTTTTTTCCCCCGAAACAACACGTACAATTTTGTTCTCTCTCCCTTTTTTTAAAGTATAGATAAGCTATTGTTCTATCTAAAGTTTTTTTTTTTTTTTTGCAAACTAGTTGCAATTAAGTTATTATTAAAGTTTGCCAGTTGATATCACTCATTTACCATTAATAGAGGGTCATCTTCGTCTACCAGACGAAGCTGGTTGCATTACGATGCAGAAGAATAGAGAATCTCATGAAAGTGAATCTGACATCTGCCTGGAGGGATCATAAAAACGTGTTCCAGACATCTGCCATATGACCGATCATGCCTTAAAACACGCCTGTCAACCGAGACATGGGCCCAAAAACTTAACAACCAAAATCGAATGGTGCATAATGAATAACTGGAACCTTAACAGGGGTGTGAGAAATCGGGCCCCCTTTTTAGAAAGAGGGCCCAACGCCCCCGAAGCGTGTCTAACGTTCCCTTCATCGTAGGGCTTCTATTGAGATGTTGCAAAGAGGCAGAAAGAGTCAAAAACCTATTGATGGAGAATTGTGGTAACCCGAAAGACGGTTGGTGCTCAGATCAGGATCCTTGGACGACGGATTTTTTCTCACTCGCCAACAGAAGTATTTGATCAAACTTAATTATCACAGAAATGAATGCCAAAACTCAAAACCATGAAGGTTACAAGGATTAGAGGTACTGACATAGGATTCTGCGCTTAGTAGCTCCACAGCAGGAACGCGACATGTTGTTTCGAACCCATTTTGTCCTGTTTGCAAATCAAAAACATACAATTTGCCTTTTTACCACTAGAAGATTGTTTTTTAGAAGTTAGTCTCCAAATGTAACAAACCAATTTTCCCCTAAAGCAAGTTTGATTTTCTAACATCAACCAGATCTTTACCTCACAATTGGCTTAAGCATACTAACACGTCGCACAAAATCCCGAGTACCACTTGTACTCCCCCCTCCAGCCAAAAAAAGGGGGGAACAAAGGTTTGTTAGTTGGGGTGCTTGCCTTAATAATATTTTTAATATTGTGCTACCTTGTTTTTGTTTTTTCACACATATCCGTTACGCATGAATGTTTTTTAGATCTTCATGATGTTTCGAGCTTTATGTCTCAGTCAAAACAAAGTGAGTAATTATTATTTTTTTCCATTATTATCTATTTATAAATGGGTAAAGATAAAACAGTTAAGTACCATTTTCTCCTCTTATCGACAAATTTTCCTAGCCTAAATTAAATAACTAACTCTCAGTGGTCAAATAGTTGCACTGAGGAGGACTTACCGATAATTGAAATATGTAAACAAATCAAACAGTTGTCAATCATTAAAATTAAAATGACTAGAAGTTGCTTAAAATTTCGAGGCTGAACTTGAAAAATTTGGTGCATTACGGTCGAATTTAGACCGCTGGGCTAATGCTAGTTTTTCTAAAATTGTGTCGCCAGTAACAAAGATGTGGGTTGTTAGGTCGGGCGGCATTCGGGATTATATAGTATAACTTTTAAACAGACAAAATAATTTTCTGAAAACGAGATGCGTTTCTTTGTGGAGGAAAAAACTTATTAGTTAAAAAAGAAAACAATATAACATGCATTCTCTACAGGTTTCTGTAAATTACTACTTATTAACATTTTCTAAAAGGGGCATTTTAAAGCCCATTATTTTGCAGTACGTAAGCAAGGAAAAGAAACAGATTGAAGAAATTGATTGAACTGAATTGCAGGATTAATTATTTTGGGTATACATTTTTGATTCTGAATACTTTTTTAAAAGAACAAATATTAATCAGATTTTTTTGCAATATGCCTTATAAGGTCTCTGAATTTTCACTAAACAAAATTGAAGTTACTGTCTTTTCCCGATGAGAAATTTATTATATTCATTAATCGTTGCGAAACAAAACTTCTTATTGAATAAACTATTATAATTTTAATGTTATCTGCATTAAAATTTGCTTCATTTGTAAACTTTTTATATACATTTTTCTACTTTATTCAACTATATTTATCACTTCTTCAAACTTGAATTTATATTTGGAATAGAAAATGTTTGTACATTTCTGCTTAAAATTTGGTTTCTTACTCTTTCCACTGTTATATGCTGATAAAATTCTTGAATTTGAAATTTTCCTACTCAAATCAAAAGAATTGGGGTCATGTTTATACGTGATTCAATAAAAAAATTGCCTCACATGCTTACCAAAGGTTAGGCTCTAGGTTATCCTATCAAAATCGCAGTGGTCCTGTAGAAGATGGTGGCAATATACTATTAAAGTTTTAATTGAGATGACATTTTGAAGGCAGTAGTTTTGGGGGATTTGGAAGCTAAGAGCCAGAAGCAAGGAAAGAAATAATTTGAATGAAGAAAATATTTCGAATTATCTGGAATAGGGAAGAAAAACATCGATTTAAGAGATAAAATTACATTGAAAAGTAATAAAGCTCATTGGAAAATTTGACTTATTGAAGTTCGAGTTAGCTCAAGTGGATTACACTTGTAATTTACCGAAGCATAATTCCTAGTTACAGAGCATGAAATTTACATCAGTTTCTTTTTCTTACTTATAAAGAACGTATGTTGTGTTGAGGCAACTGTTTTAAGAGATTAAAAAAAATTTCGTTAATAATCGTTAAAAACTAATCAATAGTCCTAGCCAAATGAGAATTTATGTTACTAAATTGTTATTGGTGTAGGGAAAGAAGGCTCGTTTAGTTCTGGACAAATTCTAAATTAAATTTCGAAACATTTTGATTTTACGAACTCTTAACTTGAATGTGGAATTTTCTCATTTAATGTTTAACCTAAACGGAGATTTCTTTTCTTTCTTATAACTTATGCTAGTTAGCAAAAATGGTCTTCAAGCTTTGAGTTTTTTTCTAAAACTTGGTCTAAAATTTTAATTGCAGCTGTTATTCGTTTTTGAATGCAAAGTTTTGAATTTCAGCTCCATACTCTGATGAGGTTAAATATTTTAATCTGTTCAAAAACAGCCTTTAGATAATTCAATCCAAAATTCCTATTGAGCTCGCATTATATATAAATATAGTTCCTCACGATATTCGCCGAAACCTATCCTCTTGTTTGATCATAAGTTGGAAATGATTCAGTTTCCTTCGTAGAGCGCATTGTTAAGTATTTTGAACTTCAAAATTGAACAAAAAATTGTTCAATTCAACAGTGAAATATGGTACTGGGCTGCTTTGGCTAAATTCTTTCGAGCAAGGAATTCGGTCCAATCGCATGAAAAGTTATTGCGCAGTAAGAAACAGAGAAACCAACAAACACAAATTTCCCCACCCAATAAACCAACTACTAAATTTTCATTAAAAAATATTTTTGAAATAATATTTATGACTTTTTTCTGTGATAGTTCTATGTTTTAGCGGTACTTTAGTACTATGTTTAGCGTATGTATGTATAGTGTTAGTACTATGTTTAGCGGTTTCCAGTTGTATTTTTATGGGTAAATGAACCTGAAAACCTACCTTCTTGTTTTAGGTTATCTATTTTATTATTTTTGTTTTTCCTTTTTCATTTTTATAGTACAAGAAGATAAATTTAAACGAACAGTACTTTATAAGAAAAGGAAAATAATACGATAATTAACTCGAGCGTTTATAAAGTCTTCACAAATAGTGTCCGGTACGATTCTAAAATATAGATTATTTTTCCAAGTAATGCAAGTTCATTGGCAATACCGTCACTAAGCTTATTCAACAGTGTTTCTAAGGACAGTTACTATACCATCCTCCTAAACGTTAAGTAAATACATCAGTAATTTTAGATTTTAAAACACGAAAGCATAAAACAAATAAGAACCGTCTTTTATGGCATTTGAGTTACCTCATTTGCCATAAATGCCATTTCTACTTTACGTTTTTTTCTTCCATTTTACTGTATTTTTTTTTCTCGTTATACCTCCTTTGCAACGTATTTTTGCATTAGCTACCATTATGTATCCGTTTCTGAAGTAAGATATCAATTAGTATATTTTTTCTTAATGCCGTAATCTATTGTTTCTTAATTGCTCTATATGTGGGTCCCGATAAAATAAATTGCCTAATATTTTTTTCCTTCAAAATACACAGAGTGAATTCTCTATAACATTACTGCTATTGTTGCCAGAGGAACCCTATCTTATTTAGATTTTTTTTTTTTTTTTTTGAATTCATTCATAATATCTTTGTCCTTAAAAAATTAAAAAAATATACATACGTTCATAAGTAATAACGTTTTTGCAAATAAGTTTTATGAATGGTAAAGCTCGAAAGAATTATTAAGGCACTACTTATTCATACCTTCGATAATAAAATAAACAGAAATTGATGCAGAACTAAAATTATAAGGAAAATTCTTTTTTGTTAACTATTGAGAAATAATCATGAGCGTTAAAAAATCACATGCACTACGCCGATTGCCGTTGCATTGAACATTTTCTAAGAAATTTTGAGAATCATTTGACATTTTCAATTAATTTACTTTTCAATTGAATAATCATTGAAAAATTTCGAAAAAAAAAAGAGTTACTTTTCTGCAGTTACTGTCTAAGGGAGTGATAAATCGCCAAAAGTGGTATTATCCTTATTTGGCAACGCACTAGTGGTTTATTCTCCGTTATATATAATACCTATTCCATCCCATGCAATGATCCATGGCCTTCTAACACACATTGTGATCTCGGCCCAGCAGCCTACCTTGCGTGCTTTGTTTTATTGTCTTGCCAACCACAATATGGGCGAAAGTGACGGGGCATAGCGGGTAGAGCCCCTCCATTACAACTTTTTGAAAGAGTGATTTTTCAGGGGGCTTCATTGACGAGGGGGTCGACACGTGGACTCCCGCCGAGTGTGCGAGTTCTCAACGTAATAAATGGTCTCGTTTGGGGGAGGTCAATCGTAAGAAAATATGTCAGAAAGGCATTTGTTGGAAGACGTCTTCATTTCTGCGATTTGGCAGATGTTTTCGAATGTAAGTGGACTTCGAAATATGGTGTAAAAGGACAAGAACCTGCTGTAATCGAAAGTAAAAGTTTTCATGTACAGTGAAAGTTTTTTTAAACAGTTATTTTAAAATACTATGAAAAAGACTCGTAATTTCAATGAGACATTGTTTTCATGGAAAGTGGTTATTCGGGGAGCATTTGATATAAAATACCTCAAAACTAAACATACTATAAAGTTCCAGATCTGTTCGGTATTTAACCTATTCATTTGCGAGAGGATCTCTGCAAATATTTGCCGTAGGAAAATTGATGAGCATCATATTAGACATTCTACAATGGAAGCAGGAGAAAATGCACCCGTGGGTGTTTTATGATTTAAAAAAAAAAAAAAAAGAGTCAAAATAATCGAACTGCATTATTTCTTTCATCTGATTGCATTATTTCTTTCATTCCTTAATATTTTTAAGAAATTAATAAGTCTTTGACATATATATTCTTAGTAATTTCGACGATCTGGAAACACTTATTCAAAATGTATTTTAGTAAAAATTCAAAAGTTTATCAAAAGTAAAGATTTAAAAAATATATAATAAAAATCTTTTATTGGTCGTTCTTTCACTTTTTCAACCTTCCCTCTTTTATTTGACTGTCCTCTCACCCTCTGGAGTTTAGGAAAATATTCGCCCATATTGAAAACAAAAAGAAAGCCGTTATTAAAGTATATTATATGAGAAACAAAATTATAAACTGTCTTAAAGTAAATATTAATTTTCCTTGTGAGCAACTTGGAAAAAAAAAAAAAATACTGAAAATTGTGATTATGTGGTTTTATCATGAAATGAATTGTATGCTTGTATTAAGTGCAAAATTTGAAACAAATATGGGCTTGAAAAATTATTTTGTCAGAAAAACGGGAGTATAGAAAAGAACTAGACCACCGTATTCTATAGATATTCTTTTGTATATAATTTCTTATAGTAGTACGTAATTAATTTTCGAGCAATGTTTTAATGAATTTTAATAAAAGCATCCGTTAAGTTATGAACAATGTTGTACATTGTGGCGTTGTTTTTGTTATTAATTCTCTGGTCGGAAATAATAATTTTGAACATCGAGTTTCGGACCCGATCGGGTAATTTTACAGTTGATGAATTTCTTGCAATTAAGGAAATCGAAAGAAACCGTGAAATATACCACATTAAAAAGGCGTTTTGTAACATCGGTAATTTCTAGACTCCAGTTCCAAGTTATTACAAATAATCTTTTTTATCGTTTAAAGCGATTATTCTAAAGCAAATCATATATTTTTTAAAATCATCATTACAGGAAAATGGTACAAATTTTATTCTTCAAATTTATTAGGTATTATGTTTTGGTTCATTTCAGTTGGCAAACATTTGTGTTACACAAATCTTTGTTTAAAATTCTTTAATAAGAAAGTTATGAAAGTGTTACAATATGTAAGGGCAAAAATGTAGATAATTACGTGTAATTCCGCAAAAAATACTCTTTATAGGAAGTAGCAAAATTAAATAGATAAAAGATTGAAAAAAAAAAAAACAGATAAGAATAAATAATTCGAAAGTAAAAGGAAGAAAGAAAATCCATACAATACGTTTTCACAGAAACTATTTTTTCTAAGCAAATGAAATTGAATTAAGTTATGGAATAAAAAACTAATTGTGTGTGTGTGTGAGTGTGTTTTTTTTTTTTTTTTTTTTCATTTTAAATACTTCCAAACCAAACAACCCATAGCAGTAAAAATTAAGAAGAAAACAAACTATTTGCATTTCACTTATCATTTGTATCAAAAGCAAAATTGTTAGCAGTTTTTTTTTTTTTTTTTACTAGCAAGAAAAACGAAGCATTTAAATTTTACAATTTGTTAGTTGATTAAGTCAGTATGAACAATTAAAATGTAAGAAGAATTTTTTTTAAATTTTGAATATTTTTCTTATATCATGTACCAAAATATTAATAATATATTAACATTCGATACAATTCTTCAAAATTTTTCTGTAAAAATCTAAATTTTGGGTTATTGATTTTATTTTAGGTGGAAAAAAAGCTAATGCCAAAGCATTTGTGCCATTAAAAATAAGCTTTATAATAACCGAATCAAAAAGACCATTCAATGCATTCATCACCTCATTGAACGATACATTAATTAATTGCCAGGATAGTCAATAAATAAGGAAGTACATAAAGTTTTCAGACGTGTAATTTGCAACACATATACATTTTGAAGAAAATACAGTAAATTTCAAGGCTCGAATGTAAAAAATTGTTGCTTAGTAAATGTTTTATCAATTATTATTATTATTATTATTATTATTATTATTGGGTATATTTGCAATTATTTACCCATAGCATACCTCGTAATAACTGCAGGAAATAATTTAACGCATCATTTAAAAGAACTAGAACACTAAAAAAAATCTAGTTTAAATTTTCACCAGGAAAAAAAAAGGTGAATAGCTGCAATCAACATTTGGAACTAATGTTGAACCATTACACCAATGGTTCATAGTTTCATATTCATGGTGAAACTAGGTGAAAGTACAACATTATAATGGTTCATCTTGGTACCAAATGTTGATTGCAGTTAAATTTCGCCATTTTTTTTTCATTGTTTTGGTGAAAGGTTGAATAAGAATTTTTAGTGTCACTTTCATTTCAATCAAAATTTTTTGAACTCCTGCCGCATAGTTTAGTCGAGTCAACTTTCAATTTATAGTTTATGCTTTCTAAGTATCTACTTCTCTTACATGTTCTTCAACTTCCTTCCTTTCAGAGTTTCTTCCAAATCAAACGAGCGGTATCTGGCAACCTCAATGAAACAAATTCCACAAAATCATTCCACTTCTACGATAATCCGCGGATATACGTAAATCTTTTAACAGACCCAAACAATTTTAAGTAGTTGGTAATTCATCCATTCCGCTTGCGAATCGCGTCCCAACATAATAAAATGGCAGCACTTCTCGCGAGGTATGTCTCTGATAAAGACATACTCTATGACAGCTGGCATCGTGTTACAAATTTAATTCCGCAGTTTATCAATAAGAATTTTTCCCTTCCAAATGAAGGGTCTGACCCTTGTATCAAACGCGGCATGAATTATAATTAAGGTATTTCCACATATTTCTGTACCACGAAAATATGATTTTGAATTGTAATAGAGACGTTAACGTAAATTTATGCTTTGCGTCAGTTTTCTGGACTTTTAATGTGAATATGTGTTCTGATTCTTTTGGTGTTCTGACAAGTATGCGCTTACTCTGTATTTTTAATACATTACTCAGATGAAGTGAGATATCGTTGCGTGGCACAGAAAAGCACATTTTTCATCTACTTTAAAAGTGGATAGCACCGACAAATTTAGTTTTCCTTGAGATATTATTCAAAAACTCGTTTCTGAATGATGACATTTTTACCAATCAAAAGAATTTCTTAATAGGACGATATTATCCTTTTTATAGTACAGTTGAATTTTCTTAATACGAACACGGTTAGTACGAAATCACGGCTAAAACAAACGTTTTGTTCATTAAGTTAGGTTTACTATTTACTTACACTAAATATCTCACTCATATTACGAAGGCTTAAATACAAATTTTGGTTCAGACGAACAAAATTACTGACCTTATCACGAAGATTTTTTTTCCAATTGCATATATTTTTTTAGAAATTGTTGATTATTTTGAGTCATCGTAAACCACCAAGTACAAATGGCACAAGGCATTTTGCGCCGAGACATGTGTCGATAAACCTTTATGAACGTAAAAAAGCAACTAACCATTAAGGAGTTTTTTTTCCAAAATTGTGAAATTTTAAAAGATAAGTTCACTTTTTACAATGTACTAGTAAGATTTAAAAGTGTATATTAGTAAAAATAAATCATTTGTTTTCACTATTTATTTTACTTTGTATTATGAATAGTAGTAATCATTTTAAAAATATAAACATGCATTTCAAATACTTTTTTTTTTACAATTTTACTTATTCACGGTTGTTACGAATAACGGCTAATACGAACAAATTCTCGAATTTTCTGCATTTCGTATTAAGCGAGTTTAACTGTATATGTAGGTTTACTTACTTTATTAAAACATTTTCTAATTATTTAACTATTTTCTACTAATATTTTTGCAATCATTTTTAACACATGAGAGCGGTATTTATGAGTCGGAGAAATTTTTCAAATTCTTATATTTTATTGAATTAAGTTTCAATAGTTTCAGTTGTCCCACCCCCTCCTGAAAACAACTTCAGCGAAACTTTTACTGAGTACTTAGCAGGGCAAAAGTTATTTTAACTACTTGTTTATCTTACTTTATTTTACGTAAAACCTTATATCTTGTGTGTATTCGGACAAATTTCTACAGTGAGATAAATAAATTCACTTTTGTTTAAAATAAAAAAGCATTATATGGGTAATTCTGCCTTCAGCAAGAGCTCAGCTCACCGGATTTCTATTTTTCTCTCTATTTCTGTCCAGATTTTGATTTTTAGTACTTTTGTACAAATTGCTTAGCATACAAATGATGTTTTTTTGTTTATTTAAGCTTATATGTATAAGTTCTTCATTAATTTTATTATTTTCATTTATTTTAGCAAACGAAGGAATGTGTTACGTCTTTGTTATTCTAATATTATTTTAAAAACGAGCAACTTTCCGTTGAATAAATTCTAAATTCTTTATTTGAATAATTGCAATTTTATTTAAAGAATTTAAATTAAAGTTCCTCATTTATCTCTAGTAGGCCAATCATTTATGCAGTAATAAAACATGATTTTAGTAAACATAGCCTAAATTAGTTAACTTTTTTCCTCTCATATATGTATTTACTGATTGTATTAAAATAAATTTCAGTAAGATTGAATCACAGCAAAATTAAAGCAAAATGTAATGTTGAAATTAAACCCACCCCCGTAAGGAATCAATCATAAATTCAGTATTAGAGGTGCTCAGGAATATATTAATAGTTATTAAATACATGATACTTTGTTAAACATACATGGTCTTTGAAAAACATATAGAAGAGACGTTACAGCAATTATAGTAGAGTTGAAACGTTGAAACTATTAGTTTTTGACACATTTATTGTAAAGAAGAGTTGTTACTTGTTAGAAAAATTCCTAAATGAATAAATAAATTTGAAAATTTTTGGGAGGGCCTGGGCTTTGCTGGCTTGTGCAGAAATTAGGTCTTGAGCCGTCGCACAGGTCGCCTAAGCTAAGAGTTCTTGGTTTTTGATAATAAGATTTATGTCTTGTATCAAAAGGGGAAAAACCTGTAAGATAAATAAATACATGAAGGTAATTGAATAAGGAATTTAATTTAATGACATGTGATATTTTCGTTCGTTTCAAAAATTTTGAGGATGATTATGAATTAAAGCAACATGAAAAAATTTCAAGATGAATTCCAAAAGGACTTTTTATTAACCCCAAAAGAACTTTTTTCGAATACTTCGAACGGAATATAGATGGCGCTGATATACCAGAAAGTTTTGATGAGTTTGCAGCAGAGATGCACGTGCAGCCGGTGCAGCTTTTGCGGGTGAGCGGCGAGAATCTAATAAAAACAAATAAAATGCATGAATTAAATACGGTAAAGTAAAACTCAAATATTTCATTTCTCGTTGAGAAGCTATTCTACAACACCAGCGTTATTGAAAATGTGTGGTTCTGATTTCATCAATTCCAAAACATAAGTGTTATTTGAAAAAAAATGTTTTATTTTGGCGTCGAAAAATTTTTCTTATCAACAAAAGCTTAAAAAAATCGGATTTGAAGAATGAGGATGCTTATCGAATGTTGTCTATTTTTTTATAATTAGCAGCTGAAGTTTGGTTATTGACTTGTTTGGGTGGTAAACGATTTATTAGGGTGCGTCTTTTTAGAATAGGTATTTTTTTTTCTTTCTAATGGGGCTGCAGTATCGGTCATCAACCATTGCAGACCCAGTGCGTCCTCAGAGATTGGTACCAACTCTTTCAGTGGCACCACAATGAGTGTGGTACCATTGCCGCAATTTTGTTGACGCTTAGTTTCCCCTAGATGGGGCATCTGAGCTCTCGTTGTTGCAATCTGCACTAGGAATTTAATTTAGCAGAGAGTATCCAGAATAGGTAAATTAAGATTCTTAAAACTGCATTACAGTTATTTAATCCATGAGTCATCATTTAAATATTATTTTCTTCGAGTAGTTGGTTTTCCTGATTTAATGATTTTGAAATTTTTCAATTTCACTTAAAACATCACTTAGTCATGTCTTTCTAACAGTGCAAAGTTACCAAAATCAATTTTATTGAATAAGAGTTTCTGTTTGCAAATGTTTCTATCATTTATGAATGTATTTTTTTTTCTTTCTTCAAGGAAAACTACATTTCTTGCCTCCCTATCTCTTAACCTCTTCTTTTTCTTCCGCAAGTAGCATCTTTAAAACATTATGCGTATGTGTCTGTCATGATAGTGCTTCTCCCATGCTAAATTCATATATGAATGCATTTTAACTCAATTCCTATGATACAAAAAATAGCAACAATTTTCAATAGGCAAGATAATATATTTTCAAACGGCACAAACAAAGCGGTAACAAATGAACGCATCTTCTTACGGGTTATCCACCACTAGTATGGATTCAACAAAAAAAAACAAGAAAGAAAGACAGAAGGGAAAAGAAAAGGAAAGAGAAAAATGGAAAGGAAATAAAAAATATTATTTTCCGAAGTAAATTTTCAATATACAAAGGAGATAACCATAATATATTCCTGTGGTTTTCTTTTATTATTATTATTATTATTATTATTATTATTATTATTATTATTATTATTATTATTATTATTATTATTATTATTATTTGTAATTTTGAAGGGCAAGTTAAATTTTAAATGACTAATTTTATTTATAAACTATATACAAAGTTGGTTTTAATTTCAAATAATTAAAATATCTCAAAAATTCCCGTAGTCCACTTCATTTTCCATGCACCAATCGATTTTATTGCTATTTCTTTCTTTTAGAAAGTACGTTGATGAATTTTTATAAAAACTGCCTCGTTTTATTCCCGGTTACTATTCCTATTCTAAAACATCTGCCATTTTTAGATCCTTAATTCATGCAATCAACATTTCAGTAACTGAAAAAATTTTTAAAATATGAAAAATGCGGATAAGCGGAGAAAAAAGAGTCAATTTATTGCTAAATAAATATTTTTTAAAAAGCAGAATTTGTTTAAAAATCACGCTCTTGTTCAAAAAAAGATCGTTTTCTTTCGACTCTTTCCTGTATCCATATTTTTTTCCTCTCCCTTCCTCGTGGCTCTGGTATTTCCTTTCCTTCAAATTTTGTTTATGTTTCATAGATAAAGTCCATCGTGCGCACAGAAAATTGATTATATGATTGCCAGAAGAAAGTTAAATGAAAACCTTTCAAAAGAAATCTAGAACTTACGTAATTTCTTACGTAGCTCAGAATTACGATAGGCATCATCTCAAAAGAGGCGGGTTAGTCTTCTTTCTGGGTTATTACAAGTAAAAGACCTATCGATGAAACCCAGCCATTAATCAGAAGCTTGCGTCCAACGCGCAATTTCCGACAAAACTTGCCCTGGTCAATAGCTGCATTGCGTAAAAGTTATCCAGTGCCAGGTCAAGGGTCAGTCCGTACCTTTTATCATGCTTCTGTGCCCCACCTAATTTGCACAACTTGCTACCGTTCGACGTCCACTCTCATTGTTGGTCCGTCTCAAGACGTATATAAAAAACCCGGAGCCTTGGATGAATATGAGCCTATCCCCAGGACAATGACAATGATGGGGGAAAGATCCTAAATAATGGGTAGAAAGAAACTTGCTGTTTTTTTTCTGTAGTTGAAATTTCAGGTTGAAGATGGAGGTAGGGTAGTGGCTTTCTTTTTTGCGAGGCTTTTTCTCTTTTTTTTTCCTTTTCCATTTTGGTCGCTTTATCGTATTTTAAAAGCTGCAACAGAGATATGAATCAATCTTGACAAGGGTCGGACATTTGAAGCGAAAGCACTTTGATGATTGCTGGGCTATTTTTGGCGTAATGATCGGCCATTAATGCTTGATCAGTGAACTTTATGGTAGTATTCAATATGTTTCAAATTTGTCTTCTAACGTACAATTCTTTATGCGATTATTATCCCTTTGAATACGGCGATTTTTTTTTTTCTTTTTCCTTTTTTAGATCTTATCTATAACTTTAAGAAACTTTTGAACTTTGGTATGTATGGAAAGAATGAGGAATAGATTTGAAAGATATTAAAGTATAGTGAAAAATTTGAACAGATGTGCATAGCCCATTAGGCAGTTCAGTGTCTTTCAAGAAGTTGGATACAATCAAATAAATTTCGTACCGCAAGATTAAGAACAAAATTTCTAATATCAATATTGTAAAGTTGCAAAATTGTGCAATCAGTTTATAATCTCTAAAGCCATCTAAATGATTGTATGGTAAAATACTTCTGACTGTTTTGCTTAGAAAAATTGGATTAAAGAGCCATGTATGCAATGAGTATCTTTTGTGTAAGACTTTGCGATTGCTTTAACAACGTTAGTAAGTACAGTTAAACTCGCTGAATACGAAATGACGGAAATATATTTTATTATATTTATATTTTAAAAATAATTACTCCTATTTAAGAATGATTCGAACATAGAGGGTTTGATCCCTGAACAGACTGACCTGTCCGAAAGCCAATACGTGCATGAGCTTTATTCTCTACCCAGAAAGATTCAAATGATTCGAAACACGTACTTGATGGTTTACAATGACTTAAAGTAACCAACAATTTGTGAAGAAAATTATATGCAAACGAGAAAACTTTTCGAGAATAGGTCAGAAATTTTGTTCGTCTTAACGAAATTTGTATTTTAGCTTTCGTAATATGCGTGAGAGATTTAGTGCAAATAAATAGGGAACCAAACTTAATGAAAAAAAATTTCGTTTTAGACGTGATTTCGTATTAGCCGTGTTCGTAGTAAGAAAGTTCAACTGTAGTTTATTTAAGTTTAATAAAAAGTCTAAGAGTTAATGCTTTAAGACGGTACAAGTAGAAAGTTTCGTTTAGAGATATTAGATCAATGTCATGCATTTGATATCTGAAATAAATCGCAAAAATTCGCAACCAAGTAGAACAACAATTGTGCTCATTATTTTGGGAGCAATAATAAGAAGCTTTACGGTGTATTTTGACACTGGATGTCAAGAATCCTCCATTAGTACCCTGCTCATTTTGGAATTTTTGTTAGCTTAAAAACAGATATCTTAAGGTCTTCCAGATTGAGTTCGAGTTATTGCCAACTTTTTTCGTCGGTGGACTATGTTATTGCATCAAAAAAAAAAGTAATAATGATAGAAAAAAAAATAAAGACTTGTGCAAAATATGAAGAAAATGATTATGCACTGAATTGAAACTATTGAATAAATTTTATTTAGTGAAAATATGTTTTAGATAGCCGAATAGCAAAAGTCATGACATCTAAGAGTATAAAAATTATATGTAGAAATCTTAATTCAATGAACACAATTCGAAAGAGGATTGTCCTTTTCTTCTTCTTCCCTTATATATATAATTATTACTGATTCAAAAACGTTATGTAAAATATACAAGAAATCGTATTTTTTTATATTCCAAAAGCTATTGAGCAATAAACCGCTATAAAATAATAAAAACTTGATCGTTACTTTTGTTGCGTTAGCTTATTTCAGGAAATGAAAAAGTTAATTGCTGTATTAAACAATTACAAATACAAGTAAACAAATTTGCATTGAACAATTGCTTCGGTCATTGTCATGAATAATATAAAATATTCTTTATACATATATCCCAAAGCTATCTTCAAGTAAGAGAGGTTTATGAAAAACTCTTCAGGAATCCTTAATAGAAACTGTGAGCTAAAAATATTATGTATCAATTGCACCGATATATTACCGATTTTATGTACAGCATTTTCGATCGATTCTGCAAAAAAGCTCCATTTAATATCTGGTCCTTGTCTGTGTCCTTTATAAACGATATTCACTACACATATTTTTATTTATTATTATTATTATTATTATTATTATTTATTCATTTTTTTAACTTTCGGGGAAAAAATCTGTGCAATCTATGTTAAAGCTCCCCAAATTTTAAATCGAATACTCCTCATGTTTATTCAAACTATAAATATGACTAGAGCCCCTAGTGTGTGTGTGGTAATTACCCTAGTGAGTGTGTGTGTGTGGTAATTACCTACTTTATACATTCGTGCACAAGTTAACCTCCTAAGTTACTAAACGAAATTCTGGAGAAAAAGAAAAATCGTACATAAGTCGCCTTACATTTCTCCAAATATTTTGTTGTTAAATTCCAATGAATCGTTGTTGTTAAGCATGGAATTTGAATCTGAAATTTTGTATAATGCCGTTAGAGAAGCAGTATCGGATTTTCAATTAATTGAAGTTTCTGAATATTTAATTTCTGAAGAGTAATCTAGATTTTGATAACTTTCAGTGATAACTTTTGATCTTCAAATGAAATCAGTCCAGTTTCAGATTTATAAACATAATTATTTATCGTCTTTTAAAGAGGTTGAGCATCGGCGGTTTGATAAGTGCTTTTTTTCTTTCTACCCTAGTCCAAGTATAAGTGATTGTCGACTCGTCATGTGTACGTTTTGCTTATTGTATTCAACTTTGATTTTTCTTGCATGTGGGTGGTTATGTATATTTCTACTTCCGCTTCTCTATAAATTTTTTATCGTGGGGAGGTATGCTTTTTCCATTTGCCTCCTCACGAAAGTTCTGGGAATCCGGTGTAGTGAGTCCTGAGCATGAAAGGATTTATCACTTAAAAAAGGCTTACTGTAAAAATCATATAGGTACATCATTTCGGCTTCCGTTTCACACTTGTTTGATTGTAACTTTTCCAGAGACATCAGAATGCAATAGATGTCAAACCGAATCTAATTCCGGATGTATCCCGGGATTCCTGCAGTAAGGCTCTTCAAACGAAAGTCAACAGAGCGCATTGCAGATGTCCGAATTTGACGCCAAACCCACCCACCAACGTGAGCATGATACCCTCTGACCTAAACAAAATCTCGTTCATTCATAACCAGCAAAAGTGTGAGTCATTAGCAGGACATAAAAGTACACTGAAAGGAATCGAACATAATACCTATGGGGTGCTGTACCACGCCCTTCAAAGTTCCGTTAGGCACCCTTTTGCCATCGACAACTGACCATTTACAAAAGCTGAAAACAGGTAACGGATCAAACAAACAGCGTGTGCAGGATTTATTCTTCTGTGGACTGTGGATACGCGTGTCACCAGCATCCGTTACCGGCTCTCGGTCGCGTGGCTCGTCGTCAGGCCTTTGTTCCATCACGTGGCAAGTGAAGCGTGCAAATTGCCGGTGTTTTATGACGGTCTCATTTGTTATTTCTTCTTTCGAATTTCTCTTGTTTATTTTGGCCGCCTTCTTTGCGCAGACAAAGATCCGGAGATAGGAAATTACCGAGCATCATCAGACGGGAAGTGGAGGAAGATTAATTATAGAGGAGATAGGATTATAAAGAACAAGTGGAAGTAATTGCGGTAATAAATTTTAAGAATTTGCTAATTGAAGAACTTCACTGTTATATTAAAATGTGGGCGCCATGACACTAAAATATATTTCTCAAAGCTTCCGACGACTTTTATCTCGAGGGAATTATAGGTACGCTAAAAAATGGCTGCTCGAAAATGCAGGGGAATCTCCAGGAAATTATTTATCCGGAACTTGACGGCAAATTACAGAGGCTTAAAAATAAGAATTCACAGCGTCTTTAATAAAGTAAATTACACAGAACATTCTGCAAATTGATTGCAACAGATAATGTGCCGCAGTAGGGGCGCCGTCTGTGAGTGCGCCATATGTGAATTATTATTTATAGTTCATTAAGTCACGTGTGAGTTCAGTTCAGCCCAAGCTGTTCTAGTTCCTTGGCCTTAGGCCCAGGAACCACCTGATGCTACCGGAGTCAAGAAGGCTGGCTGCCCAAGGCTAGCAGACTGCTCGCTAAGCTAAAATCAAAATATACGCCAACAATAGATAGTGTATTGTTGACAATCTGTAGAGATTTGAAGCGTTTATTAATGTATTTGTGTGCAACTTTCAGACTGGTAGTCTCAGATCTCGTGTTCAGTTTTGCGAATCATAAATCTTTCTCTGTAGTTTTACAGATTGCGAAAAAACAAGAATTTTATTGAGAAACTGTTATCAAGAAACTTGATTATTTGATTTAGAACAAGATCTTCGTAAATTAAAAAAAAAAAAACACTCAGTTTCCCTTCGGTATTTTTACAGAAAGTTTTTACAGTGTAACAAACATGTTAGAAATGCTTCAAATTTGTTTTATAAAAAGCATGATGATCAGAATTTTCTAGTGCTTGACTTTTACTTTCTCTTCTGAAAAAGTCCAGGAAGTCTAGAAGCAAAGCAGCTACATACGCAATAATATATGATCAGTGGCAAAGAGAGGTAAGTAGAGACGTAGTGGATAAAATCTGTAGGTGGTCTTAGAGACCCGAGATTTATTAGTATGTATATATAATCCTTACTTGATTCTGCGGTTTGTTTTCCTTCCTATCTTTATCCATTTTATTTATTTATTAAATTTTAAATAATAGCAAACAACATTTTTTTTTTTTTTTGCAAGCCTGCGCATATACTGATTATTGTAGCACTAATAAATTTGAATTTTCTGGTTTTATCAGTCTAGCAAGTGTGTGTACATAAAAAAATAGAATAATTTTGGGAAAAAAATTAGAACCGACTTCAAACTATAAATTGCGCTAAAAAGTGAAAAATAATATTATTCTTTAAACAACTTCGATACGACTTTTAAACATAATTTTTGAAGTCGATGCAAAATTATGACAGTCTAATTATAATTACATCATGCGTTATTTTACACTGAAACTGTTGCAAACTCTACGCTATTTATATTTGTAACTAGTTCATAGTTACAAAAAGGATCATGGATCAAAATCCATCATAATTTTGCACCGACTTCAAAAATTATGTTTAAAAGTCGTGTCGAAGTTGTTTAAAGAAAAATATTATTTTTTACTTTTTAGCGCAATTTATAGTTTGAAGTTGGTTCTATTTTTTTTCCAAAAATTATTTTATTTTATTCTTTTTAGTGTAAATACATTTTTATATAAATACTCTAGTTTTAAAACATACGTATCAAAAGGGAAACCTTTGAGGGAATGACACTAAAAACTAACCGTTTGTAAGATAAATTTCGTTTTAAAATCGATTTTAAAGCGTCACTAGAGCAAGCAAACTGATCGGATTTAATTTCTTCTTCAGAGAAGCCTTCAGTCTTTTTCTTGTTATAATTGCTTTTGATATTACATCTTAATGGCAAAAAAACTCTTTTTTAACAATGAGTTTCATTTTTATTAACAACTTTCCCAACAGAGAAAAATCGAGCCTAGCATTTCCAATTAAAATGAAAAAATACTTATTTTTCACCCATAACGTTTTCTCTAAAAAACAGATGTAGTCAAACTGATGTGTGATATTTGAGTTAGACTACCCTCTATCGATCAAAGAAAAAATAATCAAAATCGGTTCATTTAGTCAAAGGTTCTGGATGAAAACGCAAAAAAATTACCACATTTCAGCCCATAACTTTTTTTCTAATTATCGAATATGGTCAAACCAAGATATGGGACCTATGGGAAACCACCCTCGATCGATTAAAAAAAAATCATGAAAATCGGTTAATCCGGTAAGAAGTGGACAAAAAAAAAAAAAAAAACGACATAGATAGAATATGAATGTATAACCTCCTTCCTTTGTGAACGGTTAATAAAATGTGCAAATAAATGGCATGTAAAACTACAAATTGCACAGATCATCTGCATCTTGCATCAGTTTATTTTTATCCAAATCCTGACCAATATAATCACATATACTATTATACATATAAGAAAAAATAAACTTTTTTAGAGTTACAGAAAACTGATTTAGTGCTGGTCTGTTAATTCTCTTAATTTTTGGCGTATTTTTGAAATTAAGAAAAATATTACCAAAACGTAAAGAGAGAAGAATCTCAATATATTTACTCCTCATTCGTCAGGAAATAGATGCGACAAATGTGGTCATTTTACGTGCTAGTGTCCCAGAGGTTTTTCCTTTGCGCTTGTGCGCCACTGTAAATGACCAACGATGCAATATTTTTATCCAACAACTCTTTACCCTTTGAGTACTTTTGGAAATTTTAGGTGCCTGACAACCTTCGGAGAGCTTTTTTAAATGCATATTTGAAATGTTATTTAATTCATATTTGTAGTGAAATGAGGTGAGAACACTGAATAGTACAAAAAAATATTTATTACTTTTTTCCCACAGAAAAGAAGATTTTTTAAAAAGAAATGTAAAAAAAACTAAAAAATGTAAAATGCTTCTCCAAAACACGATATTTCGATATTATACAAATACTGCATTGTAATTTTGTAAATTTTATTATGATGAAAATAACCTTCTTCAGGGAATAGACTTCTTTCACTATTTTAGACAATTTTTTTACATTTTTCTCATCAGTTCAAACTGTAAATTGGTATCAATTTATAGGATTTTTCGTTTTTCTTGTAGTTAGTTTATCTGAACTTCGCATGTGATGTACCTGTAATGATAAGAATGGCATATTCCCTGGAGGAGGTTATTTTCATGAGATTAAAAATTTACAAAATTGCAATATATCCATTTAATAACCGAGATATCGTGTTTTGCAGAAGCGTTATATTTTTAAAAGAAATTCTCTGTTTTTTTATATAAAGAAATAAACAAAAGTATGTGCTTGTTTATGAATTATCCAGTGTTTTCGACAGTATTTCACTAGAAAATATAAATTAAATAACAAATTTCAAATAATTGAGAAACAAGTCCTCCGAAGCCGTACAGGCACCTTAAGACTACTGTGCAGTGGTGCAAAGAGCGAGAAAAAGTTTTGCTTCATTACAAATTGCTTACTTACTGTTTTAACGATTAGCTTACTTTCACTTTTGAAAGTTTTGTTAGATGATAGTTAAAAATAGTCCATTACTCAACGTTTATCCAGAATAAGGATAAAAGGTCTGTCAGAGATCTTTAGCATCATATACATAAATGCATCTGTGCACCTTCGCTAGGCTAAAAACGTACCATGAATTAGGCTAATTATTAGGTTAATACTTGCTGACAACACCAGGATCAGGCAAGGAAAAGAAATCCATTCTTTTTTATCACTACCAAACAACCAGTATTCACAGCTAGTCATTTAGCTTCAATAACCATCATAACATTTTATCCAATCTTCTAATAAAAGTTCTTTTTAAAAAATGGGAACGAGTAAAAGAAGAGTTGTGGATTTGTTGATCTGTTTCTTTCTGTCTCTCCCTCCCCTCCCCCCTATACCCCCCTATATAACTCTGACAAAATAGGTAGATTCGAACGAAATACTTTCTTTGTTTAAAAGACTTTCGCAAAAACATGTCATTCTTATTTAAATTTTTGATTAAAAAATTTTTCATTCAAGTTTGAACAGTTCAAACTTGATTCTCTAGTAAATTGAACTCTGCATAAATCCAAATCTAACAAGGAGCTTAGCTTCGGACAAGCTTTATCGGAGGAAACGTTCAGCGTTCTCGCCGCAAGTGGGATTTTTTAAATCTGATTACTTTAAGGGGATAATTCATGAGCAGTTAGGAAAAGAAAATACTTATGTGCAAAAGAATTAATTACAGCTTTTCATGGAGCTAACAATGAGGTTCAGCCGACCAAAGTACTAAATTAAATGATTAATTATGCTCTAATTCAGTAAGTTTCAACTTTCAAGCCTTTTCATTTTCACACAACACAAAGGGCTGAAAGTTATTATTGTTATTTTAATGACTGTTGAGATGTAATTGCTTAATTTTTATCCTTGATTATAATTATTTCCGTCTTCTTCTAATTATAATAATTATATCTTTTTAGACAACGATTTCGACAACAAATGTAAAACCTTTTCTTTTATTATTTTTTTCTACTGAATAAAACGATTTCACCTCAACATAACTGCCTCAAATTACGAATCTGTGATGCATTAAAATTATTTTTTCTTTATTAATTCATTTACATATCATCCATTCAATATTTGAATTTTGTGTTAGTTTTATAATGTTATATTTGAAGCAGATTTCGTTTATTTACTTAATTACATAATTTAGTTCAACATTTTACTGTTCCTGTGCTTGCAAACTTACACATAACATACATATAACTGTAAAAAATGTTTTTGAGTTAAGATTTTGGCACTAAAACATAAATATAAATTACAGAAATGCAACGCTTAATAGTTTGAGAACATGAATTTGATATCGTTTCCGTAATAATTAATAGTTTTCCTTTTACAAAAATTAGAAATATTTTGTTTTTGCCGGTAGATAGGTACATTTGAAATTATTTATATCTTCAGCTAAATCAGAGTCTCTCAACGGGGGCCACAGAGAAAATATAGGGTGCCATGAAAAAATGAATCAAAATGTGGGATCCATGAAGGAAAAGGGGGTTAGAACTCAAATGTGTCACACGTTAAAAATCTTTTTACGTAATAGTAAAATATTTCGTGTAATTTATTCACGTGATTTTCTACAAGTGAATAAATGACAAAAAAATGTATCTTAAAAAAGGGAAAAAGTGGGAGAGAGAAACTTCCAGCGCTAACATACAAAATTTCTCAAAGAATCATTTTTTTATTGAAGTAACAATAAGTCATTTGTTTTGTATTGTCAGGAAATGGATGACGTGCAAAAAAGGGTTCATAATTAATCCTCGAAATGTAAAATACACAACTAGCAATGCAAAATAACTTTTTACAAGAGTTGTTTTCCATGGAGAAAAAATTAAGTGCTTCAACTACTACTACTACTACTACTTCTAATGTGATTATGTAACAATATCGTTTTTCTCAATATTTTGTCTAATAATTTATCTTGAACTTTATAACCATATCTTTTTTAAAATCCACACTTATATATAATATTATTATTATTATTATTTTCGCATACTTTCCCATAATTCTTTTACAGAGAAAAAATACGCAAGAACAGGAACCTTGAGTATCCCAAATGAATATTATTAAAAAAAAAGACAAAAAATGAAATGAATTGATAAATGTTTTAAAGTAAAAAAAAAAAGCTGAGCATTGGTTTTTGAGAAGGGGCAAACGTTTGCTTGTATCTTTTAAATGTTTATCCCATAAGAAAAAATCAAAAAGCGTTGAGAACCCCTGAGCTAAATGTTGTAGACATGCTCCATGTGCAGATTCGATGCTTTATACAAAAATGCAACATCATATCGTTTAAGCTGAACTACTTATTTTCACTGTTTTCTCAATTATCTCAATACACTTAAATGCACATTAATGAAATCATTACCGATGGTAATGTTATTTGCTTCCCCCTCCCTCAAAGTTCATACATATTTTGCATGAAATTTTGTTCTCTAATAATATAGTTATTTATTAAACCTTTCGCATGCATAAGGTTAGTCAAAATAGGATGAAATTTCAGCTTTCTAACTATGTTTTCTAAAATGAACAAAATTTCTTGGAAATTCAAGTACACAGAAAAACTTCAAAAATAGTTTGAATTGAAAAATCAACTAAAAAAGAAATCCACGAAAACGTATTTTAAAAATAAATGTAAAAATGAATGAAATAATTCCCCACTCCAACTACACTCCCATGTACATCTGTCGCACGAATCTCGAATTTTCTTCTGCGCATGCTCAGATATTTGCAAAGTGTAAACAACATAATGGAGAGCTCGAAAGTTGGAGAGCAGAGTAGGGGGAAAAAGAAAATTACTTTTTTTTTCTACCTTATTTTTTTTTGAGGGGTAAGATCGGAAAAAAATAAGTAAAACACAAAAAAGGAAAATCCCTTCCTGGCCTTTGCTTCGGTTTGAAATTTGATGCTCCTAAGCCAATATTGAAAATGCATCGTCACTGATTTATTTTTGTAGTGCGTATCCGCTCAAAAAACAAAGTCCGAGGGAAGTCAGAAACGAGTAAAAAAAAAAAAAAAAAAACTCTGACGAGGTCAAGGACTATTTCTACACAAATCTAAAGTCATATTTTTTACAATGGGGACCAAGTTTTCGAGAAAAATTTAATTTTGCCTTTTTCTTTAAATTATTTCAGAAGTTAACTAATCGTTTCCTAATTAATGACCAATAGATAAATTTCAGTAATTAGTCGGGTTCATTTCATTCTTGTCGTATACTTCAGCGAATTTTGAGTTCTTTAACAATAATGTTAAGAAATTTGATGACAAGTGGAACGGTCTTTTTATCATTTGCAATTGTTACCTATCTACGCTTTTCTTGACTTTAACACGGAACAAGTTTGATTAACAGTCAAGCATAGTTTACGTATTAACCTCTTGCGATCCTCGATACACAATTGAGTAAAATACTGTTTATTTAACTAGTGGGTGTGCGATTTGAAAACACAGATTGTTTTTGTAATCAATCAAACAGATGGTTTATTTGGTTTTAAACATGGAAATTGGGTATAAATTATTATTTAAACTAATTATTAATAAAATTGTTTTGTAGCTATTTTATTTTGTAATCAATTTTAAGCAGAAGAACCATAAAATTGCTCCAAAATTGTCTGTGCTTATCTGGGCTCTTAAGAGGTTAATGTTTAAATTCTCCGGAAAAGTAATATGAAAGGTTTTTAACTTCTTATGTAAGTATTATACGTTTCTCGTTACGTTTAATCATGCGTTAAAAATGTTTAAAAATAATTTAATATGCAAAGCTTTTTCAGTAGCATAAATAAAGGGAGAGACGTAATACACGTGAAACCTTCAGTTATTTTGGAGCATTATTTTTTTCTTATTTAGTAGCTCTTAATAAGATTGGATAAGATCCAATGGGTTTCAACTTTTTTTTTTTTTTTTTGGGGGGGGGGGGGGGGTAACCACTTTTCAAATCGAAAGAAAATAACGAACCCCTTCGATAGTCGCTAGTAACGGGTAAGAAAACGATAAAGTTTGCTAGCACATTTATTTTCAAGATGCACAACAGTTCGTAACACGAAATGAAAAAAGCAATTGTAAAACAGCTAAGCTAAAATGAAAACTAAAATAATAGCTACAAAAAATGATTTTAAATTGTTACTTTTTTATAATGTGTTCTTTTAAATCTATTAACAAAGCAGTAAACACATGCATTTGAAAAAAAAAAAAAGACTATTTTCAATAATTATTTTCCGATTATGTGAAAAAGTTGTGGATGGTATGAGAAATACGGGCATAAAATTTTGAATCAATCAATAAATATCTTTCGGTTCCACTTCTGGATTGAAATATAAGAAATTCGCAAAAATTATGGTAATTTATAGAAACATTAAAGTTTACATATTTTCAAATTTCTGATTGCGAAAACTTGGAATAAAGTCTCATAAATGAAAGTTTAAAATTCGAAATTAAATATCTTCCGGTTCCACTTTGGGGTCTTATACATGAGAAATTAGCAGAAAATAATGCTCAATTTTACATTTTAGTAAATTTTTATACTTTAGACTCTTTTTTTTCGCACTAGGGTGGAATAAGTGAGAAATGGTAGAAGAAACATACTTTCAGAATTTAAAGTAAATAAATGAATATCTTTAGATTAATTAACCACTTTATTATCCAAATTTTGAAAAATAGGCAAAAATAGAAATAAGTGTATTTTAAATTTTGCACGTATGGCTTCTTCCTATAGCAGTTCACAACTTTTCCTTGTTGCACTTTGAAAAACAGTTTATTTTTTAAAAAAATCATTTTTACGTCCAAGTACGAATGGAAATTTATGATTTCGTTACGTTAGCAATTAAAAGTTCTGCTATTGCAATATTATTTTCGCGAGCCGCCCCCTTTCTACCTCGCTCTAACCCCTGGGGTTTACGAACCACCGATTGGTAAACGCTGCAGTGCAAGAATAAAAAGTTATATAAAATTAATTTTCCATGAGAATTGAAAAAGAGACACATAGAGAGAGAGAAATAGTGTGGGTGTAGGACAGGAGGGAGTTTTAACTCCCTTTAACTTCATGAATCTTTTTTTTTCCCTGCTATCCCTAAATTTATTTCTTTTGCGTACTATGCTGCAATCAAAACACCTTACATGCGTTACTTTTTATTGAGTGATCGCAAATATATTATTTTCGATTTGTTGCTGGTTCACAATTTGCCTTCGGGACAAAATTTTGGTGGAAATATATTAAACATTTTATGTTCTTAACATGCGTGAAGTTTCAATATAAATCATTGATTATTTTTCTAGATATTCGATAAAACATGTAAAATCTAAAGTGACTATATGATAATATAATGTATTTACTTTCAATTTAAGAAATAATGACATTAGTTTAGAAATAAAAATGTTGATTAATAAAACGAAAAAATTTAATCGGTGTTTGAATTCAACAGATTGTGCTAACGTTCAGAAGCTTTATGGTTAAAATTTCATTTCTACAAGAGTAACCAAAGCTAACTTTAAATAATTATTAAGCTAATACTTGCTGAAATAATAACAACATTTATTGATTCATTCAAAATTGGAATTCCTAATTATTTTCATAAAATATTAATGCTAATATTCCTTTTACTTTGGGTGTCTTATTTGTAAAAATTATTTATGACAAAATATAGAATCAACTATCCTGGATTTATTGGGTTTCTATGCGTTGCAGTAGGTAATGTAACTTATGACAGCAAAAAGAAGTACCATTCAATCAGATCATTCACCTTGGAAGAAAAAAAAATAGAAAGAAGATTTTGTCGCATGCAGAAGACTTATTTCCCATCCAATACAACATAGAGAACTAAAAAGTGCTCAGAAAAAAAAGAAAAGTTTTGCTTTAAGGTGTTAGTAACTTAATTGTACTTTCCTTTAACAGAAATCAAAAGCGCCTATTCTTACAAATTTTGTTTTTGCTCTGAAATGGCTCATCTGACAATACAACTCAACTCAAATTTTTTGATCCAATCCTGATAAACTCGCAGCTGTTGCGCAATCTCAACATGGTTGTCTCTACATGTGCGATAATCTAGTGTTATTGAATAATTGATTTCGTGACGGCAATCTATGAGTACAAAGATTCGACTGAAAGAGAAAATTGACGATAATGATTGAGATATAGCAACCCCAAACTTTTTCCAAACAATTGTACTTTACACATTTAATGGAAAAAATGTGTAGCAAAAATGCTTATTGAAATCGGGATACCCTTTGAAATTGCCTGCAGATAAGAATCTTAGCCTAGCAGCATTTTGCTGAAGGTATTCGATTCCTTGATATAGCGAACGTGAGCATGAGTTTGTCAAGGACAACTGAGTGTTGCCAAAGCAAGGATTGAATACAGTAACCCTAAATCTTCCCAAAAAATTATAAGCTATTATAGTATAGATAAAATTGCACTCAGCAACAAAGACGTTCTCAGAAACCACAGCACCTATTAGGTGCCAATAATCGATAAAAGAACCTTTATCGTCAGATATTTAGTAGCGTTCTGTCGATTACGAAGCGTGTTCAGTTTCTTATTATTCCATGGCGGCTTTCAAAATATTTACAATAGCCGAATCTGTTCATATGCAGAAGCGGTGTCATTTCCTGTTAACTCGGTCATGGCTCATTTGACAGGTATTTTGACCGCTCCAGTGAAAAAAAAAAAAAGAAAAGAAAAGTTAATCCGTGAATATCAACATGAACCTCTAAAATGATGTACCCCACTAACAATACTGAGTTTACTGTGTCAAGCTCCCTTTCTATCTAATAGCGAGCTCAGTTGTTTGATTGACAGCTGATCGGAATCGGTTCTTTTCCATGTCAAACAAAGAAGCATTTTGGAATAAAATCATGCACCCTTGCTTCTTTTGGGGTGGTAAATCTTTTGCTTGTTCCAGCCAGTAGAAGAAAAAAAAAAAGACTCGAGATCACTGCCAGAGATAAAGAAGAGGATGCAACGAGCAGGAAAGCTGGAAAAACATGGATTTCTGAAGGTTTTGTTGGTGAAATGTTTAAAAATTTTCTTCTATATTCTTTTGTGTCTCCTTTTATAGGCAGTACCTAAAAGGGTAAATGTGGGCAAGTTCCATGAGAAATTTCCAAGGCTTTTTCTTGTTTTCTATTTTGTTTCTTTTTTGGTACTGGTCACGTACATCGATATAGAAGCTCCAAATTTTTTCAAGGTCAAAAAAGGAAAAATGTTTTCTTCACTTGTTTTATTCAAGCAATCTTGAATTTTGCAAACTTATTTTAATTGTTGCCTTAATATGTGATGAAAAGTGTTCTAAAAATCCTGATTTGGTACAAGTTAAAAAATAACGAGGTAAAATAAAAGCATTTATGAAAAAGCTGCATACACATAAATTATTATGCTGTTTTCTTTTGCATATTTATGACCATTATAAGTGTGGCCAAAGAGCGACAAAGGTAAAATTAGATTACAATCATAATTTTTATTTATTCATAGTTGCATCAGTCAATTCAGTACTTTTCTTCCAAAAATGTGCACATATAGAAATTTCATCATGAAATTACGGTTAAATAACAGGCAGCAGTCTGTCCATCTAATTCACCATTACATTTTCGGTTTGGAACATTTTTCTATCTTTACGGGACCTAAACCATTTTAATAAATCTTTACGGGACCTAAAAGAGCTATTTTTTCGCTTATATATAAGGGAAAGGAGGGTAAGAGTACGCAGTCGGTTAAGAGTACGCACTGGCTTTTTTCCCTGTTGGCAACACTGCAAGCAGAAGCGAGTGTGATCAACTCAACACGTTTGTTTTCAGCTGGCTCAAGAGACCGCCATTATTATTTTCATTCTTGCTGTCGTTTATTTATCAGGTAAAATAAGATTTCTGCTTGTTGGCATTTAATTTTTCTGTGAAGAAATATTAACTTTTTTGTCAATAAAAGATTGATGTTTGCTTTTTAAGTAGATATCATTATGAGCTTGGTTCCCTTCCGAACAACGTAGGCATGTCAGAATTTTACTATTGTGAATGCTATAGCCATCTTTGGACGATTTTGAGGAGCAATACATAGGTGGGTAAGAGTACGCGCATAAGGGAAAGGTAGAGAGAAAGAGAGAATTAGAAGAAAAGGCTAATCGAGCTGCTATGAAAAGTAAAAATGAGGCCAAAACTGAAAAGGGAAAAAGCGTGAAAGCAAAGAAAAAACTTGCTCTGCATTGTACCGACAACCCAGTTCCCTCAACAAGTTCAGCAAACAATGAAGCGACAATATGGCCAGGCTGCGAACAATCATATAATGAAGATTGGATCCAGTGTGGATTATGTAAAGGAGTCGTGGCATGGCATGATGAATGTTCCAGTTACGAAGGCACTGGAGCATTTGTATATGACTACTGCTAACTTTTATGAATGCGTACTCTTATCCTTCCTGGGTGCGTACTCTTATCAGCCAGGTCGGGTAAGAGTACGCATTTGCAATTTTTTTTCCGCTTGCTTTCTTTCATATATTTTTTTAAGATAAAACTTTCATTTTGTGTACCTAAGTTTCTAAGTTAATAAACTATGCTTCGGTCAATTTTCAAGGTTCTCACTTTTCAATTCTCATTTTTATAACGAACAATCCACTAGGTGCGTACTCTTACCCTCCTTTCCCTTATATATACATAAGTATGTGTGTGATATCGCGCATATGTGTTGTTTATGCTCATGGGAGACGGCTTTGGATAATAAGTAGATTATGATAATATTAACGGCAAGTAAATTGTCAAAATAGCTAAAAAGCGTTTGCTTAAAAAGTATCTTACAGTATTCACATCACAATGAAAATCAGAGGAACAGTAATGAACATTCAAGCCCTTGCATTTGTAACACAAACAATAAAAACGACGTTGTGTTAAACATTTTCAGAGAAAAAACGTATGAATTGTAGTAGACACTGTGCTGTTGTAGCTGTATAAATACATGAAATCGCGATGCACTCACACCTCCTCTCCCCCCTCCCAAATTCAATTGCATCATCTCTCCGACCATGCAATCTCACCAGGTTTTAGCTTTCATTTTCCTTGCTCCTTAAACGAAGTTACTAGTACATCTTTTCTATGTCTTGATTGAAGTTTCGAATTTAGGGTCAGTTGGGGTAATTGTAAACATGGGGTAATTGTAAACAAGCTTCATAACTACACTTGTGGTGGTTTTGAAGACTTAACTGCTTGTGAGTGATAAACTGGCAGCATAAGGAAGACATTGAAACAATTTCGTAAATTTCGAAGCAACTATGGAGGCGTCACTATTGTTTGAAAATGGCACAGTGAAAAAAGTTGTTTAACAAAATTTAGTGATCTTACATTTTCCTCTCCAGCTCATCTACAAAAGCAATGTAAGTGGTTTCAACTATTTTTATTTGTCATATGGAATGTTGCTAAAAGCATTTAGTTATGAATTTCCTCCTCCCTGTTGTTTTTCATGTGCAAGTTAGGTGTTTACAAATACCCCATATATTTTGTACTCTGGGGTAATTGTAAACACTTAAATTTATCCTATTTCCAAAATTTTGGGGGGACAATATGTATTATATTTTGATGTAAATTACACTTTTGAGTCTATTTTACATAACTGTTGTTGTTGTTACTAATGCCACTTGGAAATCCAAGCCCCCTTGCTGGGCGACAGAGAATTAAGGAAGCTCCTACTGATTATTAATAAGATCCGCTAAAATGAAGTACACTTGGCTCAGAGGAGCTTAATGATTTTGAACCAGTTCTCAGATGAGAGGTCGTCACCTAGGTTGGACCCCTAGCTGGTATTATTTCTAACTTGGTGGACATTTGAAGCGACGATGTATTTTACGTGCACAGCGCCCTTTGGCGCACTCGGTCTCCGAGTAATCAGTCGCGGGAGGTGCTCTCCCTCCCAAGCGTTGACCACGGTCTCTGTGGGATCCAAGATTAACCGACTGATACACTACGGGACAAATTTTACATAAATTTGTCGCATTACTTGATTTTTTGCAAAATAATTCTCGTTACATGATCTCATCCGACTCATAACATAACTCAGTAGGCCACATGCGGCCTGTGGGTCGCAGATTGAGAACCATTGCTCAGGAACTTCTTAAGCCTTCAAACAGACTGTGTATGAAGCAATTTTCCATTTGCATCAACTTTATTCGAAAATAAATCACTGTTTACAATTACCCCACATCTCTGGGGTAATTGTAAACACACTGGGGTAATTGTAAACACGAGCTCATTTGCTAACAAATAGTCATAAAGTCAAAATTTTTGCACACATTTACTTACAAGAAGTACAGTAGTGACTACAATGCTCACAATTTTATCTCTGAATTCATTCAAGAGGTAGGGAAGGATGAATAGTTATACATTGAAAAAGCGTTTACAATTACCCCAACTGACCCTACTTCCCTTAACCTTTGAACGAAATTACTTTCCCATTTCCGCTAAAATGAGTACATTTACTTGTTTTCTTGGGTTAGACAAATACGTATATCACTCTTCAAAATTGCGTGTATGTGTGAGATAATGTGTATGTATGTGCTCGCAAACTTTTTTTAACTTTTCACTCTAAGAATGTTATTTTTTTCTCCTCTTAGTTTTTTCTTTTGACTGCAATGGTTTTCTAGACCTCTTTAGATTTGCTGGTCTTACAGCATTACTGTGAACGTAACACACAGTGCACGTTATTGTTAAAATTTTAATTTACACTGTTAGAAATTTCATCATAAAATTACGGTTAAATAACTAGCAGCAGTCTGTTCATCTAATTTACCGTTAAATTTATGGTTCGGAACATTTTTCTATCTTTACGGGACCTAAACCATTTCCAATGAGCTTGGTTAAAAAGCCGCAAATATAAAAGTTTACGGTTTTATAACCATTTAAAAAATGGTTTCAAAATAAAATTTTCACCGTTTTCGAACCATTTCGAGGCGTAGAATCTTCATAATGTAGAAACCGTAAACGAAACGCTTGGGACTCGAACCCCGGCTGTGTGGCTCACAAGCCTTGCTTGCTATCCACTCGGCCATCTTCACCACGTACAGCTGTCGTTTATGTATCAATAAATCTTCTTTTCCAACAAGTAATGTGCGCTAAAATTAAAATTTTACTTTTTAATTGGATCTAAACTCATTTTTGGCCTAACTTTATTGTATATTGGCGAAAATCATTTTATTTGCTGCAAAAATTAAAATACAAACAAGCTTCAGCAGCTCAAATTATAGGTTCGCTCATTCGCAAACAGTTCGGGAATCCGATGCCTCCAATTTTTGATTTACGTGTGTATGTGTTTCTATTTAGTAACCACTGCTTTTTTTCTTCTTTTTAGCCTACTTTCCCAAAAATAATAATAAAGCATGAAAGAAGGCTTAATGTATCGTGAAAATATCGTTAGAAATCAAGAAAAGTCCAAAATAAGTTAAGTAATTAAATAAAGATTGAAAAATAAAAAATTTGAAAGTAGGGTTTTGAGATGGGGAAAAAGTGTGTCGGTCGGTCTGTCGGTCTGTCCCCCCCTAATAACTTTTGAACGAATTGTCCGATTGGAAAAATTCTTTTTGCATTCGAAAGATTTCGGCGAGGACATCTCATTTCCATGCTTTACTTTTCCATGTTTTGATTTGAACAATTTTTTGTTCAATTTTGAACAGTTCAAAATATTTTAACATTAGCGCCTATGGGTGAAAATGAAGCAAATTATGTAAACTCTGGGTACAAGATCCATATTCCAATGAACAAGCTCACTGGAAGACGTTCTTGGCGTGAAATAATGATTTGAACAATTTTTGTTCATTTTTGAACAGTTCAAAAAAAATTAACATACCGCCTACGGAGAAATTTTAATCCTATATAATTCCTGATCTAACGGACCGATTTGCTTGGAACAAACTTTATCGGAAAGCTCTTATGACGTAGAACATCTACAAATAGAAAGTTAATCCAGAACTAACGAGCCTATTTTCCTATGAAATTTTTTGATCGGGATTTTGAAGAATATTTTTTAATTAATGAATGATTAAATGAATAAGCAAAATAATGAATGAATAAATGAGTGAATAAATACATGAATGACTTAATAAATAATGATTGAATAAAATATGTATTAACCGTTGAAAAAGGTATATTTGAAGCAATTAAGAACTAAAGCTAAACGAAAAAGACAGAGAGAGATATAGCTAGATTATAAATTTGAATTCGGTGTATACGGGAAAGTAGGCTCGTATAGTTCTAGACGGAACTTCTTGTTTTATATACACATGCCGATTTGAAGTGATAAATCTTTATTCATATTTTAACGACAACGTACGACCGGTAAGGTTTCGCAACCAAGATGGACGACCGATTCTTATTGAGCGCTTGAAAATTACGGTTATTTTAACGTTCTTTAGGATAAACAGAGAATACGCAATTTTTTTCACAATCAGCGGTTTCAGAACCGTCTTTTTAATGGTTATTCAACTGTTGTAAGTAAATATGGTAAAATAACAATCAAATAAATGGTTATTTTACTATTTTCTTACGGAAATTTTTAAGTGTATGAACTGTACCTCCTCATACACCTCTTCTCTCTCTCTCTCTCTCTCTCTCTCTCTCCTTCTCTTTCTACATAGAAAGTTTGTCATATACAGTTAGAAAACTGTTTTGTTGTGTGTTAATTTTGTTAACTGATAACATGACAAGTTTTGAAAGTTTCAGCTCTACGACCATAGAACTGTTCTGCAGGTGGTTTTATTTTTATTACCGTTAGAGAACGGGAAAATTTTAACATTGATTGCAAAATGTTTTATCTGTCAAAATCAGATTCTATTTATTTTTCTCTTCCCCTATGTAGTATGACAATAAAAATAAATCTTTTATTAATTTTGTTTTAGGAAACTGGGGAACCTTACAAATTTTTACCTAAATTTTCTGCTTAGGGCAGTTTTATAAGATGTATTTTCTCTGACGTGAAGGGTACTTTCACAGAAAATAAACTGGTCAGTATTTCACTATGAACCACAATTGAACGACATCTTTATTTACTATTATTCAGAAACCACCGACTTTTGAATTCAGAACTTTCAACAGAACTCAAATTATGTGACCATAAGGTTTATGACAAGTCTTCTGACGAAGTTGTTAACAGGGTTGTTACACACTTCATCTTACGACAATTCGACAATGACGGAATCTTAACAACAAAGCACTTAACTTCAAGATCCGTACCCAACCAACTTCCCATCTGAAGTCCATAGTAGGACAAAAAGCGTTTTTCATCTCCTTTACGATTTGTAGAAAAGAATAACACGCCGACACAAAGAGCGGCAAAGGCAACATAAACAGTTCCGCGGCAGGAATAACGAAACCTTTATGAACAACTCGGCACAATTTTTCTTTTACTTTTTCTCCAACTCATGGTTGGGTTGTGGCCCTTTCACCAAACATTAACTGAAGCGAAAAACTCAGTAGTGATTTACGGTGTGTTGTTTCCGCTTCGAGAAATCCGAAATTTTCTACAGGGATTGCTTATTGAAGGTAAACATGTGCATAAATCATGCTGGGAAAAAAAGCTTTTGATAGTATATGCTTTTTTTACCTCGGTGGTAGATATTTATGCATGTGTGAGCAGCAGATAGTTACTGCCTTTAATGACCCTTTTGCTGATGGCACCCAGGGAGGCTTCGGAATGATTGACATGTGTGGAAAACTTTTGTCCATTTCGATGCTCAATCTTTCTTAATAGGAAAGAAGATCTATGATTTGTCATTGAAAGGTTTTGAAGTCTCGTGGAAAAGTTTTTTTGTGACCACCACTCTTGTTAAAAATTCATCTTTCATCGGACGGGGGACTTTTTCAAATATTTTAGCCACGCGTAAAAATTGCATCCGCGAGTAGAGTTGAATTTTTTTCGCTCCGGTTTTTGAGTACTAATGGATCTACTGACCCAGTCATCTATGAAAGAAGCTGTAAATATAGGGCATGTTTTGGAAAGAAAACGCCAAGCACTGTTTGAGTTTGATTGAGTATATAATACTCAGTGCCTATTAACCTGGAGAGTAATATAACATTTTAATGTGAATAATGTTCCGTTGTTTTATTTATCAGTGACGTGGATGATTATACACTATTTTTCCCTTAAATGAAAAAAAAAAACAAACTAAATATAAGCACAAATTTGTAAAAATATTGCACACTCGTGATTCATCGAAGGTACACAAAAAAATTCTTCACAAAAAAAGGTTTCTTTTAATTTCGAAACCCTTGTTCGGAATATTTTTAAGTTTTTTCTTCAATAACAACTACTTATTTTAAATCCTGCTGATGGTCGCCGCAGGCGATTTTTTTTTATAAAACCGTTTTAGCAGTAAATAAATATTAATACATTGAAATAAAAGCATGTAAAATGTAAAAATATAGGAAAATAGAAATGAATTATCAAAATCAAAACATTTGAAGAATAAATCATTTGATAGGGGGAACAGGGATTTATTTTTGTCGATCTGTCCGTCGGTCTGTTTTTATATCTTCCTATTGACTTTTGAGGGAATAGCTCGATTCGAACAACACAGCTGTGTTCGAAAGTTCTTGGAATGGGAACGTCAGTTCTGTGTTTCATGTTTTGATTTGAGCAATTTTGAATTCAATTTTGAACAGTTTAAAAGAAATCTCATTACATTTCAACAAAAAATCCTGATTAAGAGGCGTATTTACTTCCAATAAACTTTCTAGGCAAGGGATCTTGTTGCAATAAAAGTAAATTTTTTATTTAGTTTTTAAAGGTATTCCTTTCAATTCAACTTATTTTTATATTAGCAATAACAGGATAAATTCAAACCTTTTCACCTAAAAAACAAAAGGATAAAAAATATTGTTGACACCAAAAATCCAAAACAATTTAGAAATTCTGAATATATTTTGATTTTCTTACTTAGTATTTATTTAATATTATTATTATTTTTGTATTGAGAAAATAGAAAAGTTATTATTAAAAATTTCTTCATATACTTAACATTTACGACGTTACAGATCGATTGATTGATTGGTTCAAAGTGAAATGAATTCAGTGCACTTTATTTTTCACGCAATAGAAATATATCTGCAAGCGATTTCCTTTTGAATTTTATGAGTTATTAAAAAGCGGTTTTTTTTTTCTTTT
Organism: Octonoba sinensis; assembly: GCA_038502835.1. NCBI lineage: Eukaryota > Metazoa > Arthropoda > Arachnida > Araneae > Uloboridae > Octonoba > Octonoba sinensis. The sequence continues at coordinate 74,630,979 of CM076604.1, forward strand.
TCCTTTCTTTCATTCTTTTTTCCGATTCCTTTTATTTTATTTCTTTTCTTTTTTCTTTCTTACTTTCTTTTTTTCTTCACACTTTTTTTATTCATTAACAAATTTGAATAATATATATTCCTTTCTATGCGAGTTAAAAAATAAACCGATTGTAGCGTCTTATATAAATGCTGAAAACCAACTACTTTTGTAAAGTCTTGTATAAAAGGAATTTCTACTTAATTTGTTTATTTAATTATTTATTTTATTTATTCAAATTTAAATTTAATATTGGGACACCTTTTTTGTAGTTCCGTTTTTGTTTGCCCACTTAAACATTTGGGGAGAAAATGCTCCTAATAAAAGGTTCATAAATAGTTGGAACTTACTGAAACATCAAGCTTAGTATTTTAAGAGAATGAATTTGATACCATTTTCACATTAAATATTAGTTTTCTTTTTTTTTCAAAAAAATAATAGTAATAATAATAATAATTCTTAGAAATTAGTCTTAATTGTTAAGGGAATAGGATATTTCAAGTAATATCTAACGTAAGCCAATTGAGAGAGAAACTTAGCGCTGATATTAGAAAAAATCGATGTTTATGTTTGGAAAAGTAGGCTCCTTTAGTTCTTGACGAACAACATTTACAAATAGCGTTTATTATTTTAAATTTAGCGCATCTTTTTTATTTATTTATTTTTTTTTCATTTTCTCTTTGAATTACTTAAATTTTCTTCAAGTCGGCGAGTTTAACCTTTTTTGCATTTTTGAAACAATTTTTACGAGTGGTTAAACCGTCTTAGAAACTTCGAATAAATTTCATCTTGCATTCTGCTTAAGGGCTTAAAAAGGGCATAAGAAGGGAAATTAATTATAAATGCAATATGTTATTACCCTCTTCAGTCTCTAGGTCTACAACGAAAAGCTGTTCTCTGTGCCTCATAAAATCTAAATCATTCATTTTTCGGAGATTTTGGTCTCATTGCTAGAAGGTTGAGAAAGGCAACTTTAAAAGATGCCAATGGTTGGCAGAATCAACTTGGATTTATTTTATGAAATGATTAATTGTCTTTAATAAGATTTCCCAAAGAATATTCTCTCAAGTTTAAAGAATGAGAGAAAGAAAAAAGATTTGATTAAAGATAAAAATTCCAGAATTATAGCCAGATATCAGTTTTAGAGATTCAAATCACCCGAGAAATTAACTCTGAAATGTTTCAAATCAAATCTTTTTAAGCAACCGAGGATATTGTTTATTGTTTTCTTTCCACAAAGGGGGACAGTTCTCTAATTTTTTAGAATAAAGAGGGAAAATGTTTATGGATATTGGAGAGGAAAAATATGAAACCGGAAGTGACGTCCTAAATTAACTACAACTTGGCGATTAAGTAAATGACGAATGAAACAGCAAATCTAGTGACAATTTAAGGACACTCCTATAAGCCTAATGTTAGATATAGTTGATATTTCTATCGTCATATTTATTGCAATTAAAATTTCAGATTTCGTATGCCAACAAAAACACTAACTTTCTTTAAGTTTAATGTGGATAAGAGAGAGTCATTCTTTATACCTATTACACTATACTTTTAAACGAAGCAACGTAGGCACTTTAATTATATCTGAGAACATTCTGCGGTGATATTTTTATAAACTTAAATTCTGCTTTAGTAAGACAGTTACTTACAAGTACTGCAAGTCAATACTTTTGACGCCGATCGAAATGCTTAATTCCTATGTATAAAATCAAAGAAACAAAAACACAAATGCAAAATTGCAATATTTAATTACACTAGCTGATCTTCCGCAGAACATCTGTGTTCTATAAGTTTAAAATTCAAAAGGCTTAAGAAAAGATCGCTGGATGTAAACAAACTGAGGTGTTGCCACTCCAAGGATCGGAAATTCAAAATTAAGTTATTAAATGAAATAAATTTTAAGAAATAAAAATAAATTTGTTATTCCGTAAGTTACGATAATTAATAATAAATCGTACTTTTCCACGTTAATCATTAAACAAATTTTTAAATATCGTTTACGATAATCCATATATATATTTCAGTTAACGTGGACCAGTTACGATTAAATCTTGGGATGCGTACGATACGATACTGACATGATGCAAAAAACAAACTATGGTAAAATGATATTAAAAAAATTGTTTAATAATTAGCATAGAAAAAAACATAATATTTGTTTTTGTTGTCGTAACTTACGGACTTTAACAAAGTTATTTCTATTTGTTAAAAATTATTTTCATTTATAAATCAACTTTTAATTTCCGATTCTTTGGAATGGCAACACGTTAGTTTGTGTATCTAGCAATTTTTCTTAAGCCTTTAAGTTTTAAAGCGTTTTTTAAAATGGTAAATGGCCCGCAGATGTTCTGCGGGCTATTTTTAAATATCGTTTTACCATAGTTTTGTTGCATGATGTCAGTATAGTATAGTATCGCAAAATTTAATGTTAACTGGTCCACATTAAGTGAAATATATATGCATGAATTTGTCAGAAATATATAATATTTTTTTGCAAGATTTCACAATGGCAAAATTTACCTTGACATTGAAATTAAAGTTGTACTCGGACGTTTTGCCATGAAGATGGAAATCACGACGTTGTGGGAAATCGTCTTGTACAGTATTTTGTAGAAATTTTACGCGCGAAGGGAACGAAAAATGCAAGCTTAGTCCTAGATAAATTCTACTAAAATGTAAGTATCTGAAAAAATTTCATGAATCTTGAAAGAAAAATTTATGCCATGTTATATCTATTGAAAAATTTTTGGAAAGCATATTATGAGAAAAGAGAGGGGGAAGTTTCCCTTATATTGCGGAGATCTGACAAAATTTTAAACCTTGGAGGGAGGAAAATTTTTATATTTTTGCCGTTTATCGATACATTTTCAAAGTTCAGGAAGTGCATTTTTTCACATTTCAGTCTTCCACGCGTGAATGCCAACGAAAAAGTAGCACAATATGGAATATAATAGAAGTGAAAAAAATCCACGTGTCAGCACGCGAATGCAGGCATTACGGAGCATGCAATTTCGCACGTGTGTATTCAACGCGCACATATGCGTGCATGTGTAGCACCCCCATACTCACCCAAAACTGCAGGAACATTGTTCACGTGGATAACGGAATATCGGAAAATGATGAACGGGAGGAAAAAAAAAGACTGGGGGTGGAAATAAGCGGCAGGAAAGCCTAAAAAAGAAAGAAATAGCTATTCCCCTTTCTCGTGAAGATGAATTCTTTAAAAACAAGACAAAGCATTGAAAGAGTATAAAAGAAGGACTTCGGAGTAAAAAAAAAAAAAACCCTGAAAGAATGACAAAGTTTCTGAATAAGAACTGAGTATCAGAAATTGGGGAGGAGCTATCACGAGCGTGCGCGTGATTTTGGGAGCCAATCACGTGTGCGTGGGAGACGACAGATGTTCGAAAGTTTCGGCTCCATTGTACTCTGATCCAAAGTCACGGTCTGTGGAATAATTTAGGGATAGCTTCCACGTGGTATTAATACTAAAGATTCATGCTAAATTTTATTTCGACCGAAAAACACAAGTTTAGGAGTTCTGTAAGAAATATTTAAAAATATTTACCAATCTTTTTTAAAATTATGAGCTAAAATAAAGTCATAAAAATGATTTTAAATTCTGGAAAGCGAATTCTTATATAGCTAGATTACACCTCTTAGTACCTATTCAGGCGGAAAATGACTTCAAAAGCTGATGGTTTCAATTGCTGTTATAGAATACAACTATAACTGGACTGTACTTTGGATCCAACTGTTCGTCGCTCCTGAGGTCGATGTTAAAGTCGATTTCTTGGAGCCGATTTCGTCGTGCATCTTCAAGCAGTCGGCTTATGGACGAAGCTACCGTGAATTCAGTTTCGTATCGCTTGAAATGCTATTCGGCAAAATAATATGTATATCAATGATATGAATAAATCTTACTTTTACTGCATTACATGAAAACAGAAAAATAAATATTGTTAATTCTAAAAAAATGCTCAAAAATAAACTTAAATAATAATGAGTAGTCTAAAACTGTTTTGTAAAAATCTACCTAATGTTGAAGAAATGTTATTCTCATACATAATATTTCTTCAACAAAATAATAATTTTAATACATTTATAAGTTTAATTTATACCCTATGTGATATATTATGCACCTCACTAGTAAACCGGGGGGGGGGGAGGGGTCGTGGCGCAGAATGCACCCCTGAGTCAACAATAAACCCTCAAAAGCAATTTACGAAGATAGAGAAGCTGCTGTTTCTTATATATGTAGGTATTTGTTTCCGAAAAAGAGAGAGAATGGGAGAAAGATACATAGAGGGGGAGTTGTAAACAAGTAATAGAGGGATTATAAAACTGAAAAAGAATTAATGCATTTTCATCATGCAAAAAAGATAGTTGATCTAAGCGTTGAGTTGATCTCTTTGAAGCAACGAATTGTAAAAGAGAAAGTTGATCTCTTTTAAGCAAATAATTTTAAAGCGAAAAGCATCTTTAAATTTAAATCAAATTTGTTTCCAATCGTATAAAGAAAGTTGGTGATAATGCTCAGGACGGTGAGCTCGTGGAAAATTTACTATTGTTAAAATAAAAGACTTTCAGTAATTAAGGAAAAATAATGCAAAACTATTTTTTTTTTTTTTTTTTGACATAATCTTAAGAGAAATATACACGTCGCACTACGCTGCACGGATACGGAATACAAGTTTTCATCAGCATTACGTTTTTATTGTTGTTCTCTGGTATTGAGCAGGGGTTCTCAGCCTTTTTTTAGCTTGCGGCCCCTTATGATCATCAACTTTTTCCGTGGCCCCCCTGGTATACATATTTATTTATGTGTGTGTGTATGCGTGTATTAGTTATTAATTTATGCACGGGTTACGTATAAAAAATGATAAAACTGTCTGTTAATTTATAAAATAATCTCTAAAAGATGCACATGACTAATTTACATTCAGCAAAATCCAGAGTGCTGTAAAAAAAAAATTGTAATGAAAATTGTGTCGAAGGTAGAAAGAGCTCTTTATTCAGCTCAAGAGAACGAAGCTATGTGACAAAGCAAGCAAAATAGTACTCTAGGAGCCTATTCTGTCTTCTTTAGAGTGAAATCATAACTACTTACAAAGTGCTTCTGAGAAAATTTGACACATTGAATCCTGAAAAACTAAGGAAAAATCACATCAAGGAATCATGGGGAAAAAGAGTCGAATCTTTTCATCATTAACCAAAATCAGATAAATTCTCTAGCAGTGGAAATCTTCCTAAACAAATATTTTGTATAACTTTTCTTGAATTAAAGTTAAATGTGCGCTTAATTGTTTTTTCCCACTTTTGCTTGTTAAGTTGATTTTTGAGTTTCTTCATACGAGTTTTTTTACCATAATCAGGGGTCTATTCATCACTTTTAACAGGATCAATATTTGTGAATCTTAAAAACAGGTTTATGAAAAATCAGATAATTTTGTAAAAATGCAAAATTTGATAAATTTTCATTATCATTTTTTGCAGCTTATTTTATAAATAATTAAGTAGGATTTGATAGTTCGGAATTTTTTGAAGGGTCCGTTTTGACTGATTACAATTTTGTGAAGTTTCCTTTTCGATTGTTTGGAATTTTGTGAAAGGTCCGTTTTTAGCCTACTTTCCCGTAAAAGTAAAAAAAAAAAAATAATAAAGCATGAAAGAATGCTTAATGTATCGTGAAAATATCGTTAGAAATCAAGAAAAGTCAAAAATAAGTTAAGTAATTAAATAAAGATTGAAAAATAAAAAATATGAAAGTAGGGTTTTGAGATGGGGAAAAAGTGTGTCGGTCTGTCTGTCTGTCTGTCTGTCGGTCTGTCCCCCCTAATAACTTTTGAACGAATTGTCCGAATGGAAAAATTCTTTTTGCATTCGAAAGATCTCCTTGATTTGAACAATTTTTTGTTCAATTTTGAACAGTTCAAAATATTTTAACATTAGCGCCTATGGGTGAAGATGAAGCAAATTATGTAAACTCTGGGTACAAGATCCAAGTTCCCATGAACAAGCTCACTGGAAGAAGTTCTTGGCATGAAATATTGATTTGAACAATTTTTGTTCATTTTTGAACAGTTCCAAGCAAAATTAACATACCGCCTACGGGGACATTTCAATCCTATATAATTCCTGATCTAACGGACCGATTTGCTTAGAACAAACTTTATCGGAAAGCTCTTATGACGTAGAACATGTACAGTTAGAAAGTTCATCCAGAACTAACGAAACTATTTTCCTTTAAAATTTTTTGGTCGGGATTTTCAAGAATATTTTTGAATTAATGAATGATTAAATGAATAAGCAAAAGAATGAATGAATAAATGAGTGAATAAATACATGAATGACTTAATAAATGAATGATTGAATGAATATGTATTAACCGTTGAAAAAGGTATATTTGAAGCAATTAAGAACTAAAGCTAAACGAGAAAGACAGAGAGAGAGATAGCTAGATTATAAATTTGAATTCGGTGTATACGGGAAAGTAGGCTCGTATAGTTCTAGACGGAACTTCTTGTTATTAATTGGAATTTTGTGAAGGCTCCAAAAATAGACCTGAAGTTCTGGCGCGGCCCTGATAATGTCCGAAAACACACCTTCACTGTTGATCTTGTAAATAGCATCAAGGATGAAGAATGCTCAAAATTATATGGAATAATTTATCCCTATGTGAAAGTTCTTCATATTAAGCCAAGGTTCCCTTCTGAGGCTCATGGCTCCTAAATTTCATATTTTTTCTTTGGCCCCCAAGGGGGCCATATGGCTCCCGTTGAGAAACTCTGTTGTAGAGGACTCCCAAGATATTTTTTAATAATTTTAAAAAATTACACAGCTCTCAAAGACTATTAACCTCTCGTTTTGTTTGCTCTTGGATATCGGGAGGAACATATAATTATGCATTATAATTCATATTAGAACGCTTTTGTACTTTGTAGAAAATGTTGGCACAAATGTGGACTTGCAAAATATATTCCAACAATTAGGAATAAAGCAGTTTTTAGTCGTTGTTGTATCTAATATTCCAAAACGAAAATAGAGAAAGGGGGGAGAGATAGAAAATTTTTTCTTACTGCAGCCTAACACGCAAGAGCTTGACCCGACGCAAATTTTTAACAGTTATTGAGTCACAGTGACAAAAAATCAATACAGTTTAGAACTTAAGTGTAAAAGAGCTCTGCCTGAGTTATTTTAACATCATTAATTTTAAAAATGAATACTGCAATTACATTTTTACTCTTACGGATTTTACATGCACATATCCCCAAGCATACATGGTGATCTTCAGTGGGTATCGAACGCGCGACCTTCCAGCTGGAAGTCCGACGTGCTAACCACTAGGCTACCACGACCCAATTTTATTGTACTATTTTATTCATATATTTCAAAAAGAAAACTCGAAAAATCAGTAGATATTGCAGCATAAAATTACTAAATCAGGCATCTTATGCAGAACAACAAAATAATAATAATTAAACGAAGGTCGAAGGAGACAAAGATTTAACAACAGAGAGGCAACATTATAAGAAGGATTTTAATTACAAGACACCGATCACTTTTGGAAAATATTTTCTAACACGAATTCACCTTTTTCCCAAGCCGCAAGAGATAATGAAAATTATGAAATCGAAAAAGAGAAATAAAATAATTCGTTAAAAGAAATGAACTTGTGTCATTGTGGGCTATTACGGAAACCATCTGGACAGTGCTAAATAGAGGGTTAAAAATACCTTTTTTTTTTTCACTCGCGGAAAAAGAACGAAGCGATAGACGTAAATCTACTTCTGTTGTTATAGCTTTCAAGGTAAAAAGATCAACAAGTGTTAACAACTCTGGTTTTTTCTTTAACGAGTATTCTTTTTCTCTTTTATTTTTGAGAGTTGTAAGTTGTAACGGGATTCGGACTTGGCTGGGTGCCAGTCGTAGCTTAGCCAATCGGAAGACGAATTTCAGTTCACCATCTGTTCGTTTTTAGACTAGCCAGAACGAGCGGGAAAATTAATGTCCCGACGAGTTGGGAAAAGACGAGGGAACAAGCAAATATATTCGAGTTTCTTGTGAAATTCTCGGAAGATAAGAATTATTCAAACAGCAGTCGAGTTCAAGAGCATAATTTTCAACTTAAATTTCAGCTCGATGTTTTAAAATTGACTTCTGTTAATTTTAGCATGCATATATATATGTGTGGTGGTACAGCGAGCATTCGCGTAATTCAATGAAAGCTTCTTATAAAAAAATACGGGAAATTATTTCTGCATTTCCCACTTTTCAAACGGGAAGACTCGAGGAATTTTTCGGAATCTTCTTTAACATTTTTTAAACGGGTCCTTCTTTTCTAAGTTAAGTATAAAGCATTCGGCGAAGCGTGATAATAAAATTGGTTACAAGAAATCTCTGGCTTCTAAAATAGAAATTTTAAAAAGTGAATAAAGCACGTAAAAGCTCCTCCGGGGTATTAATTGAATATGGGCTATGTTTCGATTTTTTCTTGTCCTCCTTTTTTCCTCTATGCTTTTCGTGATTTTTTTTTTTTTTTGTTCTATATTTAGATACGGGAGGAATTCGTATTCAATAATAATGAGGAAAGACATTAAGAAAAGTCGGAATCCTATTTAAGATTGCATGAATAACGAGACGTAGTCTGTTTGAGTCTTGAGCAAAGGAGAGTCAGAGGGGACATGATTCAGTTGTTTAAATTCATTTAAACGGGAAATGTTGGTGGACTACAGCTATGTGCTGAAAGTAGAACCAGAGGTCATTGTTTTAAGCTTTTCAAATCTCAGGCTAACCTTGAAATTAGGAAAAATTACTACTTCAATAGGGTTGTAGGCAGTTGGAATAGTTTACCGGAAGCGACTGTTAATTGCAGTATGGTAAAAACTTTTAAGAAAGCTCTTGATGTTCATTAGGGACTGCTAATTGACTAGTACCAGCCTAGCTGGACCCTGAGCCTGTTGCTGATCGTCAATTTTGTATTTGTATTTGATGTCTGCGTAAATCTATATATTCCGAATTCACTCACTTCTGATAGAAATCTAGCTACCTATCTGTCTGTCTATCTATCGATCAAACTATCTATACATTTTGTGTGTGTGTGTCGTTAAAAAGGCAATGTTCACCCATCTTGCCTTGAAACTCTAAAAGTCAGGGTTACTTAGTTTTAATTTTCATCCAAATACATGCATTATACTGATTTTAATTAAAGAACTAGATTTACTCTGTCCCCTGAATATCAAAAATTTACGTTGAGGTTCATTTATTCTTGTTTTTATTTATTTATTTACTTCTTAAACAGTAACATTCAAAGGCTCTTAACATGAGATATTTTGAACAATCCCACTCCGCTGCCTCCACACCGCAGCCATTCATAACCTTCAATCATGTGTGGTCTGTCTTGTCATAGGAAATCCTTATGACAGAAGTCTTTTTCAAATAGCTATCTGAAGAAAATCATCTTCAGCCAATTTGCCAAGACAAGAATCTAGCAAGTCTTTTTTCATTATCTTTCAAATCTACATCTGAAAGTTGTAGAACAAACACGTCTATTCATCAGATGGGGTTGTTGGAGACAGGAAATTCAATCGGTCATTCTTGACCACTTCGTAAACATATCGGATTCCAAAAGTGTCGAAGTGCTTGTTTATCGGATCAGTGGAATCAGAAGCCAGCAGACCACCCCAAAAATATTTATTTTAAAGATTTGGATTTTTGTAAAGAATTCTTCTTTTGGGATGATCTTATGACTGTAGAAAGAATTCTTGAAGTACGTCTTGTATCAGACTAACAAAAGGAGAAAAAATCCTGCTTTTCTTTCCTTTTTTTTTTTTTGTGAAAAGAATAAATTTTATGATAGGAACAAATATATATATAAAAAAAATGCATAGGATATTTTAATAAATAACCTCAAGGTTCTTCTAAAATGGTTGAAATTTTTACTTATTTTTTGTGGTGTAAAAATAAATAAGTAGATGTATGAATAAATATAATTTATTTATGCAATTTAAAAAATGGTGCATTGGATGTTTACGTTTAAAATATTCAATATTATCATTATTAAATACAGTAAGAAATACGTTATAACGCACAAACATGCAAATTAAATTATAGACACGTGTTTTTGGGTATTGAGGAATCCCTTTTTCAGGCTTAGAATTATGTTCCTTGTACTCTTGTGCAGATGTTTTCAGGGTTACAAGAGAGCTTTATTTTTCAAGGTTACGTATATTTTTCTTGTAACTCCGAAACAAGCACCTGCTGTTTAATTAATAGATCAATAAAGGAACGTTATTCCACATTATTATCAACAATTTTATGATGAAGTAGTTTATTCATTAAGATTATTAAGGATAAGGAAAATGAAAAGAATTTCCTTTTATTGTTAAAATTTAATATACTATATTAATAGTTCAAGAATATTTAGTTTCTATTTATAGTCTAATAAGATTTGTTGCTGGAGAGACTTTTTTATGGCATAACAGATTCTTTAATTATTTTTGGTACTAAAATTAATAAATAAATAAAAAAAAATATTTCAATAAAAATATTATTGTTTTTGATACATTATCCCTTAATATAAGCTGCGCGAGTAAATAAAGTAATAAGTTTAGATAATTTGTGTATAAAGAGTATTAATAACAAAAATTTACTTCATTCATTGAAATTTCAAACTTATCAATGAAAAAAATATGTCAGACATTGTAAGCTAATTTTTTAAGAGAGTAATGATATCGTTGTTCATAAAATTAGAGTACATTTCAGACATTTAATAAAGTTTGTTGCTGGTTAAAGTCGTTATTATCATCTTTAAAAAAAATAATAATATTTAAAAAAAAAAAATATGTATATATTTATTCATTTATTCAATGATTTATGTATTATTATTATTATTATTATTGTTATTATTATTATTATTATTATTATTATTATTATTATTATTGTCGTCATCATCATCATCATCGTCATCACCCACCACCACCATCATCAACATCCTCATCCTCATCATCATCATCATCATCATTATTATTATTATTATTATTATTATTATTATTATATTATTATTATCATCATCAACAACATCATCATTAAGAATAATATACTTGTTTTTTTGTATTTGTGTGGGTGAGTTGCGTACCCTTTGAAAATGTTTCCATGTGTATGCGGTCCGAGATAATAGAGCTTTCTGTGAAGGAATTCGCATTCGATAAGAAAGGAGCACATATACTAAGGTGAGTCGAAATTCTATTTCAAACTGCATGAATAACGTAGTCTGCTTTGTCGTCTGCGCAAACCTGTATATTCAGAACTCACCGGCTGTTAATCGACATTTATTCATAAACCATCGAAAAACTAACAGCAGTCTAAAATAAATAACCAGAACGGAGCTTACGATTATTAATATGCACCCACCAATTCGAGAAATAAACTGAATGCTCATAATTTCTCGAAGTGCAAATAGCTTCCACAGCTCCCTTTGCTTTTCCCACAATGTCGTAAGGTGGGGAGCCTCCAAGGTAAGGAAGGTCTCGAATTTTCGAACAAACATCTCATTCATCAGTGACTGTTTGCCCACCCCGCCGTGAGTGGTCATCCGGTAGACGGGATGCAGACAGACGATATGTGGAGGGTTGCAGGTGACGGATGACCCTTTACCTACTGACCCTCAGACGACAAAAGGAAAGAGGAAAATATGGAGTCACGTGGAGTTAGTCATAAGAAACAGCGACGAAAACCTTGAATATGAAAAAACCGAGCATTACATTTTACTTAAGAAACAGGAGACTTATCACATTGTTTTAAATTATCAAAATTGTTGAGCAATTCCCAAAATTGGATGTATTTAGAAACTAATAAACGTTTAATTTTTTACAGTTTTATCGCTTTCTTATAGTGAAATAAATTCTTCGAAATGCTCATTCAAAATGCATCATATTATTTCGAGAAACATGCAACGAGTTATTAAGATGAGTTCTAAAGAAAATGACGGAAATTAGGACAAACAAGCACATATTTGGATGTCCGCATCTCCATCGGCTGAATTGATTGATGAATTTACCTACTTATACACAAATTGCACGCAAGTGTTAGGGAGTTACTTTTTTTCAGAACATTAGTGCGGCATTTTTTTTCTTTCTTACTACTAACTTAAGCTATTACCTACGTCAATCGAAATGAAAACTTTGAAAAATGGAAATGCACTATTGGTTTTATCTATGAAAAAGTTCCGTAGAAAATTTCAGATTAAATTTCCAAAATCCTTGTAGCTATTGACAAAATTTAAAATTGTTTTATATAAAACACAAAGATCGAAGAAAAAAGGATAGAAGCAAAAGAAAAGAAGAAATAAGCAAGGGAGGGGGGGGGGGGAGAACAAATAAATAATTTTGCATTTTAGAACATATTCTTTTCATAATACAATTGTTGAAATTCGGGCTCACATTAATCACTTTAATGAAAGGCTACTCTTACCCCTATGGACTCAACACTTGTTTAAATAATCTTGCTTTAGAAAAAAATTTCTAATGTTTATGACCTTTAATGTGAGACCCACAAACTCATAGGTATAAAGAGTGGTAAAAGAGGTGCCAGAATAAACATTAAAAAAAAATCGTTTTGGCTGAGTGCTTGCTAAAGGAATTGGAAAATCATTTCCAGAATAATTTTTGCTTCCTTGTTAAATCTGAGATTTTAAAACTAAAATCTAGTTCTTTAAGCAATATTTACAACTAGACACAGTTTCAGCAATACAGGTTCAAAAATCTCACTATAAATCTAATTCAGTTTAAAAAACAACAAAAATATTTTTAAAAATGTTTTATACTTTGTCACACTTTTCAGCAAAAATTATTTAATTTATTTAATTTCAATAATTCTTTGAAAGATTTGCTAATATTTTTCCAATTAAAAATTGCAGGATACAGAATACATTTATACCACATAAACCATTTAGTTTCAATGTATATAATTATCAGCAATTCGACACAAAAGGTAATAATAAATGTTCCGTATGTATTTGACAAGAATTTTTTTTTTCGAAACTTTGTTGATGATTTTGTTGTTGACATGTTGTAATTGGAAGTTTAAATATCATTGAAAATCTAAACATGAAACAGCATTTATCTCTTGGCACTAAATTTTGACTAAATACCAAGATTAAATTTAAAAAGGCATTGAATAGTTTTGTTAATGATGTTAACGAATTTGTTTTAAAAACTGCTTATCGTTATTAAATTCCTTTCGAGGCACTTTTCCGAATGTATTCATACAAGATTTCAAGAAATTTCTAAATATTCATTTGAATAGTAATTCTTACGCTTATTATAAATATAACAAAAATGATTTGGATTGTATCAGATATATGAAAAAATCCTTTATTTTTGTTCCTGTTGATGGGGTGGAGAAAACAATGCTATCATTTGCAAACATTTCTACAGAGAAAAAATTATGGCTGAACTTAATAAATAATGAATTTTTTTACGAACTTAATTCGTAATGAATTTTTTTACAAACTTAATACTTCAGAATATACTTTTACAAACTTTATACTTATATAGCTTCAAAACTTTCTTTTAACTTATATAGCTGCAAATTCATTTAATTATGTTATGAATTTAGTTATGTTGTCAAACATAACAAAAGTATCAGAGCTTTTGGATACATTGATGATGTTTTAATATCTAATTTTGATTTTTCAGGGGAGACAACAAAAATTTATTCTGATTGTCTCAAATTAAAAGCTACTAATGACAACAAATCAAAAGCTAACTATCTGTATTTAGCTTTAAACATGAAAATAATTGGTTAATTTTATAAGATAAATTTCTTTTATCATATAATAATTACAATGATAAAAGAAAATACTTTAATTTTCATACTGTTATTATGCCGCACCGGCATAGTAAGTTTCATAAAAATGTTTACATCAACATTCTACTGGGCAGCTTCATAGATTCCTCAGAATCGAAATGATTACAGCAATTTTGATGAACAAATTTTTATTTTTTCTGAAATTCCATTTTATTACCATGGTTATCCTTGAATTTCAAACTTTTACAGAAACATTTTTAAAAAGATTTTTTTAAACGTCATGCGTTTGCTGTACAACCGTAAAGGAATTTCCTCTACACGTGTATATATGTGGCTAAAAACCAATTGGATGATGTGTAGGGGTTCTTGAGGATGAACGAACTGAAACGATATGGAGTCCTCTGATACGGACTGACTTAGACCTTCTTTCATATGGCTTTTTCGTTCGATGGATAACGTCTTTCCGCCTTGTCTGTGGGAGTCGTGAGTATATTTTTGAAGTTATAGATAACCCGTACTGCTTTGCAGGTCTGAAAGGGGAAATCTCAGCTATAACATGTATCTTCAGCTATTCGATTTTGTCCTAATATTTTTGTCGGTTCTTCTTATTTGAAGTTATGTATATTCAGCCTTTTCATTCTCTTTTATTTTTCATCCGTCTAGTATCAATTAAAAACCTCTAGAATAAAATCATCCTGTGAAAAAATATTTAATGTTTCTATATCTATTTTTGGGGGGGGGGGGGGTTATGTATTAAAAGTTTAAACGTTTTTTACATGCCATGATTTCTCAGAGACCTGAAAAGCCAATATTTTTCGGGTTATAAGCTTTCTGCTCCCTCCCACTGATGAAGAGGCAGGCTTTGTTATTTGTTTTTTGCCTTTTGAATTGTTAATCGTTTATTTTTTGTTATTTTTTGCAAATTGTTAGTTTCCCATTTTATTTTTTCTTTTGTTCTCTCTCTCTCTCTCTCTCTCTATATATATATATATATTTCTGAAATAGAGAATATATATATATATAATTAGTGGGTATGTGAAAAAACAATTAAATATAAAAGTCTGAACGTGGGAAATCACAAAAATAAACATTCAAAAATGAAATAGAGCCTGCCTCTTCATCAGTGGGAGGGAGCAGGAAGCATATATAACGAAATATTGGCATTGCAGGTTTCTGAGAAATCCCAGCATAGCATGTGAGAAAAATTTTTTTTTATATATAACTAAAAAATATAAGGCGGGAGTTGCAAGCAAAGTGAATAATCAAAATAATTTGAATAATCAAAATAATTTATCCAGTTATAAAAAGAACAAAAATTTTTTTATTATTAAAAGAAGTTAAAAAAAATACGCCATGTGATGGCCAAGTCCGGACTTGGCCATCACTTGGCGTATTTTTTTCTCGGCTAGATGTTGATGTCTTCCTTTTCTGGTCCTGCCATGGGAGATGAGTAGATTTAGAAGCTATATTTTAATCGTATTGCTTTGCAGGTCTGGGAGGGGAAATTTCGGCTATAGCATGTTGTTTTTTCTATTTTTACATTTTGACTCCATCAATATCACGTAAACTCGAAACTTCTTTTAATAATAAAAAAATTTTTGTTCTTTTTATAACTGGATAAATTATTTTGATTATTCACTTCGCTTGCAACTCCCGCCTTATATTTTTTAGTTATATAAAAAAAATTTTTCTCACATGCTATGCTGGGATTTCTCAGAAATTTGCAATGCCAATATTTCCTTATATATGCTTCCTGCTCCCTCCCACTGATGAAGAGGCAGGCTCTTTTTCATTTTTGAATGTTTATTTTTGTGATTTCCCACGTTCAGACTTTTATATTTAATTGTTTTTTCACATACCCACTAATTTTATATATATATATTCTCTATTTCATAAATATATTTTGCAACTGTTTAAGTGTGCTGCCTCGTGCGCCTTTTCACAATTAGATTCACTTTATTAACTTTTGATTACATATATATATATATATATATATATATATATATATATATACACACACACATATGTATTGATTGATTACACTGTGCAACAAATTTGAACTTTTTTGTTTTCCTTTAGATGAAAATATGTGATTGTTTATAAACTAAAGGTGCTCGACTCAAGTATCCAAACCAAAATGGTCCATCACGTACCATTTGTTCTATAGACCCACTTCCCATATTTGAATTTGGTTATAGAAGAATGAAGATATAGACGAATTTGGTTATAGAAGAATGAACATGAGGCTTACTTATTGAAAACACAAACGCAAAAATGTTTTTTTTTTTTTGGCCGTTTCATCTTGTGGGCATCTGTAGGTGTGCCCTGATAACAGGTTAGCAATATTCAAGTCGTATATCTCCATTCCATCGACCGATGAAACGCTTTTCAAACACAGATGTCCTGATGAAACTTTTTTCCATGCTCATCTGCTCATCATTAATTGCACCAAATTTTTGATTAAAGAAGTTCATATGGGAGTCCAAAAAGTGTAGTTTTAATGACATATGACAACCTATAATACAAAAGCATTTTATCATGCCCCAAAAAAGATATTCGTAATTTTCAGTTTTCTCATTTCCAAGGAAACGTTAGCACACTGATTTAAAGGCCAGCGAGGCTGATTTTTCGGCTTCTAGCTGTTTGTTTTCATACTCTTCATCATGAAAGGACTTCCTTAAGGTGTGGGACAATAAAAATCCTTCTTTTACTTTTGCCTCACTTAAGTTTTTGGACATGTTCCTGAGATGCAAAAAAAGACACTCCTTCTCTGTCCGGAGCTTTAACAAATATTTCGATAAACCAAGTTTAATGTGGAATTGTGGAAAAAAAGGCACATTGTAGATTTACAAGTGGCTCATTTAATATGCTTTTGCCACTTATATTTCTGAAATTTCCTTTGCATTTGCAGACTATGCTGCAGGAATAAATAGTAAAAAAATACGTGGATGGAGGAGCACTGATAAACAAGCGCCACTCTGCTGAATTGTGTTCATGTCCTAATGTTTCAAATAGTACATTCACATCGCAGCAGCATGCTGTTTCTTCTTTCGCCGCAAAATAGTCTACAGCATGTCTTTGACGTCTTGTAAATGACTCGAAACTTCAAGAAAGTAGATAAAGCTTTTGTTGCCACAAATGTCGCTAAAGTAACCCAAGTTTATTAAAAAGTTCTCTAGAATGGCAACGATCTCACTGTCAATGAGAAAGATATAATTTATAATAAATTAAGTCGATACGTTACGAAAATATGCACATTTATCCAGAAAATACGTAAAAAGCTAAAATGTGGAATTTTGGGAAAGTGGTGCGTGGTAGGCAAAAACTAATTGCAAACTCATAATTATCAGCCAACAATACACAGGAAACAGACATTTCTATCTAAAGGACATTTTTTGTACTGTGCAGTGCTATTTGTTTTTAAATGGAGCAGCATTGAATATAATACATCTTCATTCCCATTTTTTTATGTTCACAATTATTGTCTTACACTACACCTAATGTTTTGTAATGGACGGATTTTGTTAAATTTATGAAAAAAGTAATAATAAAATTAAATTTGATATAAGAGTAACTGACTTTCTTTTTTGCTAATTAAAGATAATATTTTTTTTTAACATTTCAATTAACAGCGCTTTGAAAGTATACTTGTTGTAAAATATTATTATTGTTCTTATCATAATTGTTTTCTGCAATTAAGCATTAATAGATTCAATGAAACCATCCAGTCTGTAAGAGATTTACTTTATTACTTTACCTTGTGCTTCAATTATTTGATCTTAAATATTGCATGTTTTTAATTATGGTAATTGGTAGGGCTCGACCGATGGCATTTTTTGGCCGATGGGCCGATGCCAATTGTTGGCCGATTGTTTCGAGATCAGCCGATGGCCGATTATTTTCCTCTTCCATCGGCCGATGGCCGATGGAAAAAAATTCGCTTTAAATCAGTAAGTAAAACGTGTAGAAGGCTTGTCAAAAATGTCATTTAAATCATTTATTTATTTTTATGTTTATAAAAACATAAATGCATTATTCAAGCACTATAAAAGACTGTTTAGGGAAAGTTTACTTAATAATTAAAACTAAAAGAATCACTCGCGATTGTAGTAAAGTAATTAAACTATTTGGCGGTAAAAAAAGCTATATCACAGGATTTTTAATTCTTTTTTCTTATCTTTTGCAAAAAAACTCAACAACTGTTGGATCGCACCGGGTCTCCTTACCTTTCTTTCAACATTTTCTCGTTATAACACCTGCACTGCAAATGTCATGTGCAGCTGCCTTTATTTTCTTACTTTTTTCATGGGGAGGAATGCAGGTTTTATAACACAGACTAGCAAATAATGCGTGTTTGTATCTTTAACAAAATTGTCAACCTCCATCCTCGGATTTTTTAGCCCGTTCTTAAAAGAAAAGTGGGAAAGTTTCTATGGTTTTATTTCTTTATAAAAGTTATTTTAACTAAAAATAGCTCTTTTTATAAAATAAAAATAAACTGTTAAAAAGTTTCGCTCGCAGTAACGCATCTCCCCCACCCTCTTCATAACAAAGAAGTACCGAATATTGCTTTACAAACATAGACGTGAGATATTTTGTCATTACAAATGAATGATGGAGGGGGGGGGGGGTGTCTTAAGAATCAATCTTATTAGCTTTTTTTCTTGTGAATTGAAAATTACACTGAAATAATTGAGACATTCTTTATAGTTTTACGAGAACAAATGTAAGGTCACCGAAATAAACCAATATTTTGTAAACGTGAAAATGATTTTGAGCGCCAGCCGTTTTCTGTAGACAAATAATATGAAAAACACATCATGGATTATAAAAGCTAAGATGTATTTCGAAAAAATAAAAAGTATGGGACCTCAAGTCCGGAACGCTCGGGCCGCGATCTTTCCGGATTTCGGAATTTTCCGGATTTTGGGTCCGGATTTTTGCTCTGGAAGAGTTTATCAGCATTTTGCTCATTTATAGCATTTTTATTATCGTATATACTCGCCTATAAATAACAAAATTCAGCACAAAATACGAAGCTGGAGTAGGCTTGCATTCGTGGCAAAACATCGAAACATCTACACTCTTCCCGATATTGTTTTAGCCACTTTAATTAAACAATAAAAGAAAAGAATTCCGTCACATTCTGATGTGATTTTATATTTTCTAGCTACTAAATTGCAGTTAAAAATAAGACTATCGGGAAAATACGAGAAACGCTGATTTTCAATTTCGCAAGTGTTCTGTATCGCGCAAAAATTAGAGCTCGTTTTAAAAAAATAATGTAACAAATCTACAAGAAATTTTTTAAAAAGCAAAATTCAATGATATTTCTCAGAATGAAAGCTACAATTAATGAAAACTCTAATCGCAAAAACGAACCCTTTTCAGAAAATCGCGAAATAAATTTTTCAAAAACAGCACATTTCCGATGTACATCTTCATTACATTTTATTTTCCTTTTTAAAAAAAAAACGCCCATTTCTAAACAAACGGTGCAAACATTTCCCGTTTTTTTTTTTTTTTCCAAAAAACAATAGCTATTTTTTTTTCAACTGCCGATTTTTTCAAAAAAGTTCCAGATTTCGGAATTCCGAATTTGGGTCCCATACTCTATACATTGTCAATTTTTGAAAATAAAGAAATTGTAGCATTTTTATTAAGATAATATTCCACAGTGTCGCGCGAGCTCGTTTTTTAAGAGTTAAATTTTTGAAAATTGCAAGTCGAACTTGCACACATAAAATTTCGATCAATAAACATTTATACTGAAAAATGGATTCATATTTTTTATCAATATGTTCTATGGTGTAAACTAATAATAAAATAACGAGAAATATTCTAAACTGAAAGCAGATGCAAGGAGATTGCTGCACAATTGCAGAAAAACTGTAACACGTGATATCGAAGCAAAAAAAAAAAAAAAAAAAACGCTAAGAGAAAAAAAAGTTTACGCGGGTAAAAATTAAAGTTATCATAGTACTAAAATTGAGTACGTACTTTGATTGCGTTGACAGTGTATTGTTTACAATTTAAGAGTAATAAGAAACATGCCAAACTAAAAGCAGGTGGTATAAGACTATTGCACAATGATATCTAATGCACTAAGTCATTATTAATCGGAAAACGGACAAAAATGAGTCAAATTAGTGCGAAAAACAAATAGAACTAATAAGACGCCTCTATCACTTTTACTTTAACATATTCTATTTCGCGAGCATTCTGTTCAAAGAGAAATAATTTTAATAAAGAAAGGTTTCCGGGCTGCGATCGCCTAAACTAATTTTCCGAATTTTTTATAAAATACTTTATAGAATGACATTAATTTTGTGCTTTTTTTAACTGATGTGCGGCCTGTTATTGTATGGAAATAGAAATCTAGCTATGGAGGAAAAAGAAAGTTAAAGACAGAATGTTTTCTGGAAAGTTGCCCCTGCGAAAAACATCGGCCTTGCATCGGCTTTTAGATGTTTTTTAAGGCCGATGGGCCGATGTTTTTCCAAAGTTAACATCGGCCGCCGATGCCGATGGCCGATGTGAACTTTGTTGAACAATCGGCGCCGATGCATCGGTCGAGCCTTAGTAATTGGTTAAATCTCTAAAACAAGGTTATCGGTAAACGAAAAGTATACATTGCAAAATCTTTGAGCCTGAGTAAAATCATTTCGGAGCTCTCATATACTACTAATAAATCATACTTTTTCACGACTTTTAATTTATTGTTATTAATTTTTCAAAATTGTTTTCAAACTGCTTATTCATTCACAGGCATTTAATCATTTTGACCACAGCGTTGGAACTCACTATGAACTTAAAAGAAATATATTAAAGTTACAAAATAATTACATGCCTTCTATTAAGTTTTAAAAAAAGAAAGCTTCCCAATTAAAAAAATGTTCTGTGGTGCAGAATATTTATATATATACAGACACACATAGAGAGCGAAATAAATGATCGCTTTATATAAATAGCATGACTATGACTTTGCAAAATTAAATTCTTACATACGAAAAAAAATTAAACTCTGTATAGAAGACTTGAAATGTCGAAAAAACGAATCATAAAGTAAACAATATAAATCTTTTATTTGTATTTACATATATGATATTTTACAACAATAATTTCCACCGAACACATTTGGTATCCCAATCTTTGTTGCAGACATTTTTTTTTTTTTTTTTGAAATAAAAATATTAAATTCATCTTTTAATTTGACCTTTTAAAATGTAAATTTATAACAAAAACATTTAATTCTATTTTAAAAGAATATAAAAATCGTTAAATTGAGTTATAAAATTGTGAAATAGGTATACAGATGGTAAAAATGTGAAGACTGATACAAAATGGCAAACAAGATAAAATAACTTTCTCATAAGAAAACTAGACTAAATGCGAAAAATACTTTAAAGTGGAATAACCAATAATCACAGGGATTACGTTTTCGTGATAAGTAGTTTTGATTTCTAATAATTTAAATAATTTCGATCATAAAAACACCCTTCGTTGGCAATGTTCGATTCAACAACAAATAGTTATTGCAAAATTCAGGTAGTTTAATTAAGGCAGCATTTGTGTTATTAACAATGTTTTTTAGCTTGTGAATATTGCTATATAAATAGATTTGAAAATATCAGAGAAAAGTTCGTTACAATATTTCCAAATATATTTTCTACATTCTAACATACAAATATATGGGTAAATATATTTCTATAAATATGGAATGTGTAAAAATTTTACATCTCAAAACTTATTTTCAACTATCGTATAAAAATATTCTAAGCTCATTTGAATTGTGGTACTTTGATAAATTGGCATCTTAAGTATAATTTAATACATAGGCACAAATTGTGATTTTGAGTGGAACACATTTCACTCACGTACACTTTGTTGAGACGTATTTTCAATTAAAAACTCTTAATGAGAGAAAACGTGCACATATATTTTAACAGAAGTCATAAACTAATAGAGAAACATGAAAGGATATTAACTAAATAGCTGTGCTTATATATTTTCCACCTTTAAAAATCTGGAGAGGGCTGGACGAAATATTTCTAATACTTTTTTTCAGTCATTTAGCTCTAAATAAAGTACACTTTGGATTAAATGAACCGTAAATTGGATTAAATGAACCAAAATGCAGATTTGTTAGAAAGATTGGTTATGTATTTACATTATATAAATATTGTATTTTGCTCTGTAACAAGGTTGGAATATAATGCAAAATCTCCGAGTAACTAAGAAACTGACGTTCTACTCGTAACTGAAAAAAAAAAAAAAAAAAAAAGAATTGTTGAATTTTTGCAAAATTTTCTGTTTTTCTGCGATATTAGATATGAATTGTCCTGAAGTTTACTTTAGGTTTAATTTAGGAGTAGTATAGAGGAAATATACAAAATTAATTATAGCGAATGAAAAATGGAATGCTTATAAATTATAATACACGATATACATTAGTGGGAATGTAATAGGGTGAGAGAATTGAACCAGGTTAATGTGGGACAAGTTATAGGATGCAAAATACTTTTAGGTTTTGTAGAGCAGTACGAATTTTATTAAATATGTCCTGTCCCAATCACCCATATTATTTTCAGCATTAATATTTTCTGCATGTTTTGTGAACATTTTCCTCTCAGTCAGATTTGTCAAAGTTGAAAATGGAGGCAATTGAAATTTCACCATATTATTTTTGAACTTAAACAGTGCGTGAACAGAATTAATAAGCTTATTTTCCTTTTCATATTTTTAAAAGATATACGGCACCAATTACAAAATAAAATTTTTGTGATTGGATTAGCGGAGAGATCACTGAACAGTAAAAGTTTAACAGTGTCTTTTTAACCAAATTCTAACGGGCTACAGACCGAGTGCAAAAGGGGAAAAAATTTCAGCACACAAACTCTGCGCGTGCGTACTAGGCTTCTGTTTTCTACTACGCAAGCGCAGATCATAAGCAACGATATTTTCGTCGCTGTTGCCTTCAGTCTTAAGCTATCATTGTGCACTACCACTAGCGACACTTACAATTTTGCTTCGAGCAACTAAAGCATAATTATGATCATTAAAGCGGTAATGTAAAGCAGATTGAATGTTTTATAACTAAAACTATAAACATTTTCAATAATTTCTTTTTCCAAAATAATGAAACATATATTAACACAACCTGAACGTAATTAAATGCACAGGTAATATTTAACATTAAATTTCTTTAACTAATTAACATTACGGAACATTAACTTTAGCCGATAAAAAAAACTTAAATATCCAAATTTCATTTAACATTCAAATTTCAACCAGTGCACATGTATATAAAGCAATATGGATGTCATTAAATACTTTTTACAAAAATTAGAATATATATTCCAACCGAGAAATAGTTTTAAATGCAATATAAATAAGAAATTACGTGCACCTCATATTAGGTAACGAATTTTGATTATTTTTTTTAGACTAATACTTTCCTAAAAACCAACAACATTAGCAAATTAACAAAAAAGTTTATTACTATGCGTTGAAATACCGTTCTTTGGGGGAGGGGGATCACAGGTAAATTCAACGTAAACTGTCGAAAATATCTGATTGTAAATCTTGTAAATTTATCAAAAATAGAAAAATGCATACAGGATGATCTATTTAACTGGACACAAACTTCTGAGATTGGAAGACTACTAAAAAATAAATCATAGTTGCATAAAAAGGAATAATTCTTCCTAACATAAAACTAAGCAATTGTTTTAAGCCTCGTTTTGATTACAAAAACTGAATGAGAAATCCCTCAATATGATAGTGCTTTTCTATTGAAATATTTCATTCTAATTACGTATTTTAAAAATTACCATTTTTGATGTAAATAAATGATTTATTAAAAAATAAATAGTTCATTGCTCGTTTCAGCTAATATTTACAATACTCTGATATCGGGAAATGTATCAGTGAATTAATTATATAAAATCTCACATTGCTTATAATGTACATTTATCTCTTATTTTCTGATCAATCTCTTTCTACGAGAATCAATCTAAGAAATTCACTAATTCTTTTCACTTTCTAAAATATCGAACATGAATTCAAGAAATGTTCATTTCTTTCTCAGTTTCTCTCTTTGACACTCGATTCAGGAAATCCTTTAGTACGGATTCGAAGCCGCACGAACTTCCGCTCTTTAACCGGAAAACAGTGAAGGGGGCGAACCTTGGCAAACAAAAATGGCCGCTGGCGAGGAAAACCACGAAACGGGGAAAAAAGTTTTTCTTCGGATGATTTTTCTAGCCGAATGCTCCGCTGGTCAAACTTTTGGTCCGAAGTTCCGGAGCAGCGAATGCGAGCTCTGAGAAGGTTTCTCTTCAGTTCGCAGACATGAGAATTAATTTTCGTTTTGCACTTTGGGTTTTGAAGCGCTCCTTGAGTAGTTACATTGCAGATCCTGAGGTAGAAAGGCACTGGACAGCTCTTTCATGTTCCAACAAAAACGATTTGTTTCTTATTTCCCATTCTTTTTGGGAGACATAGGGATGAAGCCGTTCCATCTTCAAATGAAGTAATTGAGTTTGCTCACATCAGTCACCATCTTTTAGTAGGATGGAACTTGCCTCTTTCTGCGAATAAAAAAAGGGGAAAATTAGATACTTAAATTTTTTTTTAAATTATAGATGAAACATCACTCAAGAATGTAGCTGTTTAAATTCTGTTTGGATACTTTTGTGGGGAGAGGTTCCAAAACAAACCACAAAAGTTATAACAGTAGGAATTTCTTCAATTATTCTGCAACAGCTATTATTGTAACGAATAATTCTCAAATGCGGCTTTTATGACATTTTCAAAATTTTTAAAATGACACAAAAGATACATTTTTTTTTCGTTTATGATTTTGTGCTAACTTATCCATGAATATTAGATAAAAAGGTTACTAGATTTTACTAAATTAATTCACTTTAAAAAATAAAGAAATAATTTAATAATTTAACTCAATGGTAAAACGATCATTGAAAAAAAAAAGAAAGGAAAGGAAAAGCAAAAATGAGGGTAAAAGAATCGCACGAATATTTTGATCAAATGACTGTTTTTACTTAAAATATTCACTAAATAGAAGCTGTCAGAGCAGATCCGTCCAGATTATTGAAAAATGACATATTAAAAAAGTTATCATGGGTTGCAAGTGGCTTGCAATAAACTTTATAACTGTTTAAAAAATCAAGGCTCTGAAGAAAAGTTTTGAACGCCATGCTCTGAACGTTTTGGGTAACATTACGTTGTTGTTTGTTACATAGCGCTGACCATAGTTGCTTAGATTTTTGAATAAACATATGCAGCGTCCTAACTGCTGCCCTTACACAATTAGGCATGCCACAGAACTTGACAAATCCAATCTGACTTCAATCTTTTACTAAGCCGTTACCAGAGTTGCGTTGCCAAGCATCACAATTGGCCTAAATTATACTTTATAATTATTTAAGAAACTTAGCGATCTGAAGACCTTGATCCCCTTCTGTTCTCGGCTCAGCTCTTGAGCATAAAAAAATAGATTTTTTGAAAAGACTCCAAGTGAAGATTGAAAGCAGGAATCCGAACTGAATAGGTGGTTATGGCTCTGTAGGTAAAGGTGCTTTTCTACCTGCCCTAACAAAGGCTATCGACCACACTTGTCTGCTATTGTCCACCAGAGTTCTGGATTCTTGTACAAAGACCGGGTCTTTTCTTCAGAGGGCCCCCTTTTCTTTTAGGGCCCCGGCACTCGATGCCCTCCCCAGCCCTTCTTCCATTATACAGGGGCCGCACCTACATTTTGCATTACTTTTTATTTTATTTATTTTTATTTCTTTCCCCTCCACCTTATTCTTGGCGTAGTCAAAAGAAAGTTCATCCAGGCTTTTGCTTCTTAAAGAAGTCCCCTATTTTCTACTTTTTTTTAAATCGGAATCCTCTAGGTTACTGGAGGGATTCTTAAGGGGGAGAAAAAAGAAAAGTCCCTAGCGTACGCTCTGGGTGTGTACTCACGCATGCGCATGTCTATGCTTCCAGAAATCTGTCCGCTTCCGGTCCGGTCGGGTGTCCCCCTCGCCCGAAAAAGAAAAAAAGCAACTTCCGCCTAAAAATCCTTATAAGGGTGCTGCCTGGTCTTCATTCCACAAGAATTGCGCTTTTTCGAGAATATAAAAAAAGAAAGATATAGAAAAGAAAAAAAAATCGGTGCGAATTCTCACTTGAAAACATAGCACCATAAAAATTCCTTTGAGAGTTATTCAATGTTGTGAGAAAGTGGAATTGCAGAATAAGGGAAGAAGAAAAATTTAATTTAATCATTAATAATTTAACCTGGTCAGATAGAA
Source organism: Octonoba sinensis (assembly GCA_038502835.1). Classification (NCBI taxonomy): domain Eukaryota; kingdom Metazoa; phylum Arthropoda; class Arachnida; order Araneae; family Uloboridae; genus Octonoba; species Octonoba sinensis. Next base: position 74,657,132 of record CM076604.1, read on the forward strand.
ATCTGAACTTAAATTACAGTTCAAATGCTTGTTAGTTTAAGTCAATAAAAGAAAACAAATTTAGCCCTTGATTGATTTTAGTATCGTATTTATAGCAATTAATGTTCTTTATAACGTTACTTGTGAATAATAAGTTTCTTAATTAATAACTTAATTACAGATTAAATTAAAAACTAGACGTTTTCGACATTTTTTTTATACATGAAGAAAACAATGTGGTGAAAATTTTATTTTACGAGCCCAAAACTATTTTTTCTAAACATCAATAGTTGAAATTTAAACAGTTGGCAAATTTTTCGGGAACAACCTAATCCCCGTGAACGCTAACATGGGTGTTAGGACAGTTGATAACAATTCACCCATAGTTAGTCGCTATAGTAATCTTAGTCGAAGGTATTATTCTTTCAAACCTAAAGACGAAGAATTTAGTAAAGGACGTTACCGAAAATGACTGTACTTACTACGATTACAAAGAAGGCTTTAATAAGGCAATAGTAAAAAGCTATACAGCGTAGCAATACGAAATAGAAGAATATCAATAACTAATAATTGAATTATATATTAATTTAATTACCTTTTTGAATAAAACAGGGGAAGTTAAAATTAATTGATACCAATTTGAACGCACTAGCCGAAATATTCAAGAAAAGTAATAAAAATATTGAAATACGCTGAAACGAGGTAGTATGAAAAGCGAAGTTAAGGATTTCAGCTTCCTTTCACTTTTTCGAAATGCCACTGTTTTTCCAGACTTAAATTTAAACTGCGGGCAGTCGGAAAATATAGAAGGTACAGTCTTTTATACAGTCTTATCATCATTTAGTTATTTATTATTTTATTATTGCCATTAATGTTATTTTTTTTATTTGGGCGACTTTGCTAATACTTTTTAAATGAAGTGAAATAAATGTCATACAAAAATAAAAGCAAGTTTTGATCCATCAATGCTCATAGATCAGAGATATTGAAACTCAATCCCTAATGCGAGAGATGTATGACTTTTAATGCCTGGATTAAGCGGGGAGGGGGGAGAGATAGGTAGGTTGAAATCTCTTAATTCAGCAGCGCATAACTGGTGTCAATGTTACAAGTTTTAACAAATACCAGGGAGATAATTTAAGCTTTTGTAGTATTTTTTTTTCGCTTATTAGATTTGAGATGTTAATACTTTCAATGATTTATATTCACTCTGATTAAATATCTGAATTCTATCACAACATCAAAAGTGTTCGTCTCAACTTCATCATTGTTTTATTCAATTATTTATTGACGTTAACACCGCTTATCTGAATGCACTGGGTAGATTTTGTTTCTTACATTTTCACGTTCTGAACTGTTTACGTATGGCTAAACTGCTCTAATAATCTGGTTATATATTTCTCAACACTTCTCTTTTTTACTGAATATAACTGCATATTTTAAATTATAGAGTTTCGGATGTAGTTAATACAGTCTAGTGGATTTCAGATTAAAGGTTTCTACCCGATTTTCAATGTCTGAAATCTTTTCAGTGCGGAAAATCTGAAGTTTCTTTTAAATTTTCTGGCCTTCTCCCGCCAAAAGATTTTTTCACTTCCTCAGAACTTGATCCTGTCAGCAGCGACAATGGTATCATCAAAGAGAAGGCTGCCCTTTGTAAGAGGCTAGAAGGTCCCCAACTCCTTACCAATTTCAATTTGGATAGGAGGGGAGGGAACACACAAAAGCTCGTTGAATTGGGGAAGAAGAGCCCAGAAAGCGGTGACGAAAGAGTTTAATGAAAATTTAAAGCCTCCGCACGGGGGGAACAGAGATTTAAGTCGCTTAGAAAAGACGATGATGACGACGAGACCGTTAACTCGCTTCACGCTCTTGGGATTAGATGGAAAAATGGCCTTCGTTTGAGACATAAAAGAACTTTTGCCAACAGCTAAATGATGGCCAGAAGACTTGGAAGGGGTTGGAAGCAAACTCACGCGGAAGTCTTAGGGGCAGAGATACCTCGTAAACTAATCTGGATCATCCACTATTCATGTCAAGCTACGAAAAGATTATCTGGAGGATGCTTCCTTTCATACACTCTGAGTTATGAAGCTGGTTATCATTATGGATGCTGCGGATTTTTATGTGGGACCGTAGCACACTGTCTTGTCTCATACAGCAACTGCCCATTATGTTGCGTGTTCGCATTCTTTATATCTTTACGCTTTTTGGTCAGACACAGTTTTCCCCTTTCTCGTAAGCTATCATTTTTGGACCTCTTTTTCACGAGTTATGTCGGGTTAGGTCAACGGAGGTTATTCTTCTATAATACACCTCACAGAACAGTAGTCTTTGAGAACAATGAGAGAATGTGGATGCTGTTGCCCCTCCTTTTCATCCTTCTGATGGAGCATTTGCGGTCCGGGCTTCTTTTTTTTTTTCTGCATTTTCCTTAAAAATTATCGAATAGATAACATATCGTAAAGAACATTGATCTTGCATTGAAGGTTACACGCAGCCATAAAAGGAAGTGGGATTAAGAGTTTACTGTTGATTTTTTTTTCCTTCTTTTTGAAAGGTGTATGCTTTGTCACAGTTTTTACAGAATGTTTAAGTCACAATTAACTTGTGAGAGAATTCATGTAAAATTGTAAAATAATACTCTGTAGGCAGCATACTAATAATAAATACATAATATGCATCCAAGTACAAGAACATTTGGAATAATTTATCTTTTTGCTTTCTATAATAAAAATTCCTCGCAATCCTCTAAATGTATTTTGGTGAAGTCATAATTGGATGCTTAGGATTTTTAACGATTGATAAAAATAAATAACAATGTCTCACCAGTCAGCTTCTGGTGCACTCTCAGAAACGCATGCTCAAATCTCACGAAACCTTCGTCGTATTTGACGAAATGGCTTCGTGAAAAATGCTCCAAATAAACCTTTCGTCAAATTGGCGAAATTTGTGTGGTAAGTCACGTGATCGCACGAAGAAAGAATCGTTATAAATGACGAAATTTTCTTGACGATTGAAGAATCGGCGAAAACGAGGATTCTTTTTTTGAGAGTGTGATAGCGTAAAATTATAATAGAATTAGTCTTGGTGTTATGTTGAGTTTAAAAGCTATTCACATTCTTGAATAAGAGTTATTTTAATTAAATAAATTTTAAATAATGATAAAATCTATATGATTGCGTTAGAGAGAACAGTATAATAATAATTACTTTTTTCATTATCTAATTTTTGAATAAATTGAAAGAAATTGCTAAATAGCTTCTTATGCACTTGCAGTAAGGGAGAAAATAAAATAAATTCTGGAATTTTTTCATGTTTAGGAAACCTTTTATAAAGTTATATGTTTCCTCTGTTCGCCAAAAATACTTATGTAAAATTAAAAACGTTTTCACCTCAGTTAATAAATCAAACTTTAAAAAATAATAATTTTTTTCAACTTGCATTAAAGCAAAAAAAAAAAGAAAAGGAACAAGAACGTTGCGATTTTATGTATATTTACGTCAAAATGAATACACGGAAAATGCGTAACCGTCAAATCGAATTGCTGATTGCCCGTGCGATTGAACTTAAAATAAATTCCCAAATATACTCGTCCGAAAATAGAAAAGAAAAAAGTACACTATTTAAAGCTAGGAATGGTATTTTTAAGTTTCATTTTGTCTCTTTTTAAAATCGAAAATCGATCTTCGCAAGTGTATCGAAAGTCGATATTTTCCTCACATTTATATTAAGTCAGAATTTTAAAAAATATATTAATTTTTTTTCCATGTCATACAAAAAAAAGAAGAAAAAAAATGGTCAAGAACACCTCAATCACAGATAGAGCTTATATTGATGTCAGATTAAATAAATGAAATAAGTAGCTCTATGTTATAGTAAGACAGAAGCTCAGCATTAACTTAAATTTAGCATTTTTACTTACTTGTTATTGTTGTTAGTTTTTATAATTATTTACATATAGTTATAAGGCTGAAAATACTTAACCGCAAAGAAGAAAATAAGTTCAAAAACATTTCGCGTTTCATGAGGTATATCAAAGCGTAATTCAATCCCAGAAGAAACATATGGGTGAGGTTTGCTCCCTGTGGCAGGGAACATGTTTGTCTACAAGATTAGGGATCTGGAATTAGCATTTGGTTGCCCCAGTTTGTTCCTGTTGGGCACAAGCATAAAGAATGCAAGAGAAAGATTCTTTCCCCCTCCAGAGAAATGAATGGGCTATATATAAATATGGAAATCGGAAAATATCGTTCAAGTGAAATAATTATTCGGAGTACATTTTTTGTTTTTAAACATTCTTACTTTAAGCATTAATATATTTTCCTGAAAATTATCCGTCTCTAAATTCATATTTAAAAATATTTTTAAAATGCAAATTATGAATTTTAAATGCGAAAATTTCAGCTCGTACTGATATTCATATTGATAGCAACGAATAACTATTAAAATAAAAAGACTCCAAAAGTAAAAGAACTAGAGTTAAATGTTAAATAATTAAAAAAGGGGGAAAATAATAAAGTTTAAAAGCATATCTAAATGGCAGAATTGCATTAACTTACATTTAGCATTTTTACTTACTTATTATTTTTATTAACTTTTTTATAATTATGTATATTATTTATTCCTTAATTTATTTTGGCTATGCATTTTTTACTACATTTTATCTTACTCAAATGTATTATTTTTTGTCAACTTTTAATGCATTTTATTTTAAAAAAAAGTATTAGCTTTATTAGGTTTTTTTTTTCAAATGAAAATAATTTTTAATTATGTCAAAAATTCATTTTCATTTGAAAATATCAGAGCGTAAAAATTATCCCATATCAAAAGGCTGGTGGTTGCAAATAATTATAGGATATTTTAATGCTAGCATAACTGAAAATTTATTATTGTGCTGTTTTAATTTTGTACTTTATTTATTTTCAACACATTATGTATACATAAGTAAATTACGTTTCACACAAAATTTTTATTTGAAATTGTTTCAATAAATTTAAATCACTCCATTTAAAAATTATTTTGATAAAATAAATTTTGAAAATTTGAAAATATAAATGCCAACTTAATACAAAATAAATATATTTATTTTATACTACTTTATATATATATACGTAGTATAAAATAAGTATATTTCATAATATTAAGTTTACGTCTTGCTGAATCTCCTTTTATGTTACTTAAAGACGCGTGAAATGAATCACGCAGTTTATACCGGATTTTCAAATTATAAACGCAACAAATAAACATACATTTGTGGGGAAAATAAAAGAAGCACTGTACACCACAAATTTCAGATACTAATTCATATATGTGCAGCCAGTTACAACGAAACTTCACTGCTTATCCTCTAGAAGCTCAAATCATTTTCGCATTGAAAAAAGGATTTCTTCTAACCCCCAAACACGTGTAAGTAATATTTTTGTGCAATTTATATTGTACAATGCTAACATTTTTAAACGTAATTTCATTTTTTTTTCTCATGGATTCAAAGAAATGTCCCTTTAAAATTTAACAAAAGAGCTTCATAGTTAAATTTAAGCCGATAAACACACGCATTATTTACCGCAAAAACACTCATGTGAATAAATGAATGCAGTCCTGTATTATTACCATAACTTTCGCGACGAATTTATGCTTTTTTTTTTTTTTTACTCATCAATTGCTTTTTTGTTGAGTTTACTGACCTGCATTCAAAGCTGATCTTTTAAATATCTGCTGAAGAGTGATTGATATTCAAAAACCCATTTTATGAAGATAACTGCAAACTATTCCTTTTTTGACTTTAAAGGTTATTTTTGAAAAAATAATAAAATGGCTGCAAGGAAGGAGATAAAGTTTCAACTAGAAAAGGGATACTTTGATTTCGAGAAGAAAATTTAACCTTCCTTTCTTTTGTCCTCCTCCTATAAAGTTCTTTTTTTTTTCTTAGCTATTTTTAAATTGTTAATTTATTAGGTAAAATAAAGTTCCAAACTTTTTAATATTAAATAAATGCTTACATTTTGTGAACTATTTTTGATATTTTGAAGGATGTTTTGAAAATTATGTATTTTTGGTTTGTGTGAATAAATGAACGTTTCATTGAGAGTCAAGATATCTCCGTGTGGATATGGGATAAGATTAATTCATATTATTTACTATGAATATTTTTTTCAGTTCTGTACGCCTCATAAAGAAAATTAATTTCCGAACTTTTGCATAATTTCATTCCACGATAACTCCAAAAATTGCGATCATGTGAAACTTCTCTGGAGGTCCAATTAATGATTTCGCTAGAAAAAAACTGGATTATAAAATACTAAATAATTAATATAAATTTTAAAAAAATCTCAGAAAATTTCCAAAAAAAATCTATATTTATCAGTACTAATATTAATGGAATACTCATCCATATCTATATTGATCATGATAATATTTATGAAAGATCTCTAATAAATATGAAAAACACAAATTAAAAAAAATTACACATTAATCGCATTTAGAGCTTAAACGAATTACATAATATATATATATTTTTTTGGAGACTTTTAAATAAGAAAACGGTATCCCCTCTGAAAAGAATTTTTCAGATTTCGACTGATTTAGATCAGTGAACCTTACCAAAAGTATTAAAATCACAAATTACATTCGGCAGTAAGAATGAATTTATAAATTTAATTCACAATTTTTGAGGGATGATACTTTTGATACTTCATTTTTTCTCGTGCATGACTTAAATTGGTATAGTGTACATGCCAATAAACTATAAGTAGACAACATCACTTTTCAAGTTTGAGTATGTTTTCCTGCAACCAATTAATTAAATTTTTATCCTAAATTATTTAACTTTTAGTTTCGTTTTTAAACTTAATGACATTTAATAGAGTTATATGCTCTAAAAAGCAGTTCAAAGGAGAGGAGATAGAACTATTTCTTATGGGGAAAAAAACGCTTCTTCATTTTTCATCATCACTAGCCCGGTATATTTGAGGGTGTTGTTTATCACCTATGATACTTAGAAAATATTTTTTTACTTGTACATTTATTAATGCTTGGAGTGCTTGCATGCTGTGCAGATACAACTATTATTTAACTATTTGGGATTATGTTAAAGAGGAATTACTTAGCAGCAAAAAACAATATATATATTTCCCTCTTCACCCACGACGGGCATATCCCAGTTCTTTCTTGAATAAGTCCTTTTTTTATCCAAGAATACTAGAATACTTTGATGATCGGGCAATATTGTTATAAACACAATGTACTTAGGTAAATAAAGTAAAGAATGGAAACATTAATTGCCAGGATACAAAAAATGTCTATTAAGGGGCTGAGTAAGAAATGTTTAAAAAATGCTTAAAGCCAAAAGGGAGAAATAGTATGTATTCTTTAATCACTCAAATAGTAAAGCTTTAGAGTTCGAGCGGTGATGTGGAATCTAGAATGTTCTAAACATTCTCTCTATGTTTTTAACTGTTTCTACTTCTAGCTCTTTATAAACAAAATCCTCCAAAATCACTTTTGAGGCTTACGTAAAAAAAGAGAAAAGAAAACAAATTATACAAATTTATCCCTTTTTTTTTCTATTATTATATAACATTAGTAACATTTGGTTTTTGAAAATACATAATTAAGAAATACTATAATAATTATTATTCTCAACTTAAATACATTCTTAAAATGCTTTTAGGAAAACATTTAGCCGGCAGAGAAAGATGAGTCTTCTGTTTCAAAAAAGGCTGTAACAAATTTTTATAAAATTATATATATATATATATTTCTGTAATTATGTTATAAAATTCACTTTTTGAGTGTGAGGTTTAAAAAAATGATACAAATTTTACAAATTTATTATTTTTTTTCTATTATGTAATATTGGAATCATTTGATGTATAACATATATAACTAAATATATTATATGTATTTACAACTATTATTCTTGTGATTTTTTTTTCATTGTTGTCAATTTAAATATATTCTTAGTACATTTTTATGAAAACATTATAGAAGTTAATTTTTTGATATACATCTTTCCCGCCTCAGACGATGAACATGGATCGCTTATCAGATTAATTGAAAAAACAGCTTACCGTTAAGACAACCACGTCGTAAAGTCTAGCAGCTCTTCATCCTCCGGACTTAGACTGTCATAGGGAGAACTGGCAGCTTCAGAACCTAGACTGGGGGTCGGAGAACTGGCCGCCGAGCAGCCTGGAGAGGTGACGGCACCGAAGCCAACCGCGTGTGCCGCCGCCGATCCGGGAAGATGGATGCTGGCTTCGAAACTCGTTTGGAAGGCAAGATGAGGTTGCGATTGCTGAGAGTGAAGATGAGAGGGATGGAAATGAAGCGAGGGTGCACTGTTCTCGTCCGCATCATCAACGGCATCGTCGTTGAGCAATTGCTGCAGCTGCTTGATGTACTGGACGGCTGATCTGAGAGTCTCGACTTTGCTCATTTTCTTGCTTTTCGCGCCATTGGGCACGTGCTGGCGCAGCGTGGCGAAGCCCATATTGACCTGGCGCACGCGATTGCGCTCGCGCTCGTTCCGCCGCGCCACTGCTGGCGCTGCACCGCCCCGGTGCTGGAGCGAGGAACGCCGTTTTGGTGTTGCTGCGCTGTTCGACGAAGAAGAGTCCGAATTTCGCTGTCTTTTGGGTGCGATTTTGCTCACCGAAGAAGATTTCGTCGTCGATGTTGTTTGCGTCGTCGTTGTCGCTATCACGGAAGTTGTCAATAAATAGGTTGCCGTCGAACAACTGTTGTTACTGCTGTTGCTGTTGTTGTCCAAATTCTGATGGTCGTTAAGACCGTTGAGCACTGTAAGAGAGGCCATATTCAGTTCTTGAAAATGTTGATTAGCTGCTGGAGATCTCAGAAGAATAAACGCAGCTTCATTCCTAAATTCTAACAGATGAATTATATAATTTTCATGAATTTGAAACCTTCTTAAAAATGATATCTCATACGTATCGCCATTAAAAGTAATGCTCTATCAAAATATTTTGTCTGTCAGCGCTTTGGGGCTGAATTCAAAGAAATGAATGCATATCAGGTCAAAACGCCGAATAAAGTAACTTAATTGATATTCTTCACACTTCGCTGCAGATAAGAAATGAACCACACCTGAATGTCAAAAATCATGCTTCGTGATTTTATCAATGAAGTCTTGTATTACGGCTGAGAGTAAAGTCCCCTACTACAACCGCAAACGATAAACAATCGCAAACTCAACAAGATAAACTCGTCCACGATAACACCTTTGCGGGAGCGACAGAAATCCGTGTTTCCACCTTCCTCAACCAGGTAGGATCTGAGAGTCCAATACGGGCCGTCCTACAGTTAAAAAGCTCCCTTCTTTCTCATGAATACTTAGCCCCTCCTGTAGCTTTGTTGCTCGTGCCAACAGTCCCTGTCGCGTGGCGCGAGACCCCCCCTCCCTTTCACCCCCTTTACTTTTTTCTTTCATTTTTCTTCTTCCGTCGCTTTCGAGCCGGGAGGGATGCAGGTAGGGTTGTCTTTCCTTTTCCCGACCCTCCCTACTCCCCTTCTGCAAGACGACGAACGTTTTTGATTTTTTTTTTTTTTTGCAGTTTCCTCCCCCCTTTTTACTCCCTTTTTTTATATTTTTCCAACCTTGGAATGGGCAGGCTAGTTGTAGAGACGGCAGAAACGAACAGATGGAGGCTTTTTTCCTTCTATTTCAAATGGGGATGGTAGGGTAAAAAGGAGATGGATTGATTTTATTTTTTCTTGATCACTTTTTTCTCTGTGATACGCACATTTTTTTTAACTAACAGGGTTTTTGTTGTTAGTTTCGTGATTGTTTAGTATAGAAGGAAATGATGCCAAGACACTTCCTAATCGTCGTCAGCAATGAAGCGGGGAGGATTTTGATTAGATGGTCCGCTATCCTTAAGTATAAAGAGCATCTGCAATCATATATTTTCATGATTGCAGCAAGTGTAGAGAAAAGTGTGCAAATCATTAAAAGAAAGCCCACTATTGGATTTTCTGTATAAAATTCGTTTTACGCTGACCCAGCTAAAAAACGACTTCAAAGAAACGGTTGCAAAGAGACTGCCGACCTTCTAAAAAATTCTGTAGTTGTTTTGATGGTTAAAATTTATGCCCTCTAGGGGGGAAAAAACAGACATTTTGAAATGTCTGGACTTTTTTTTTTAAAGTTGTAAAATATCTGTACTCTGGAAGGAGAGGGGGAAAAGTGGAGACATTTTAAAATTTCTGCCGCTCTTAAAATACTACTAATGATCTGCCTTTTTTCTTCCTTTTCATTTATTTATTTTTGAATTGTGTAGTTACTTTTTGGATTTTTACTATATCATCAAACTTGAACAGCTATTGTCAATTTTTTTCAAAGCTTTAACTGCAAACTTCAGCAGAAGTGCAGTTTTTTCTTAAAGGAAGTAAAATAGATAATGTAGCTCGCATATTTTTAAGGCTGAAACAGCTACTTTTACATCTACCTTTTTTAGAAGTAAATATATTGCCTATTTATTTTGCTAATTATTTTTCAAGAATCTAATTGGAAGTATAATAACATCTAAATCGTTCATACAGTGTATTTTTTAAATACCTGATTTAATTGTCAAAAAGTAAAAAATATATTCAAAACAAAGTTTGCTTACAAACGATATAACTTAAAAAAAAGAAAAATAATAAATAATAATAATAATAATAAGATAATAAAAATGACATATTAAAATGCATAGTACACAGTAAAAACTCGTTGATTCTTTTTTCCGTTAAACATGCGTACGGTATCGACACTGTGTGTCATGCATACATGTATGTGTGTACATGTATGCATGTATATGTATATATATATGTATGTATGTATGTATGTATGTATATATCATTGAGAAAGGGTCTATAAATAAAGGTTGAGGGATAAACTCTTAATTTTCTTGGTAAAGATATGCAATATCTATTGCATAACTAATACCACTGGTCTACAAAAAAAAACTTTTTTTCTGCCCCAAAGACTTTGTTGACTGATCTTAGAAGTATTTTTCACACTGAACTCGAAAATGAAAACCATTTTTCTCTATCACGTAAGGATTTTCTGTGCAAGGTGCTGTAATAGTTGACATCAATAACATTTACCCTAAATTATTGCAGTACCTTACAAGCTCCCCTTAAGTGATAAGGAAAATGGTTTTCATTTTCAAATTCAGCTTGGAAAATACTTTTAAGATCAGTCAATAAAAGCAATTAGGACCCCCTCCCCCCTTTTTAAGGGCATTGTAATTTTTACATTAGAAGCCTTTCCACCAAAAACCCAAGTAATTTTCTATTTCCCTTAAAAGTTTTCATTTTGACATGTTATGGCACACTTTGCCTCAGGAAGGTCCCCTTTTAACGTCCAGCAGTAATCTGCTAACATAGTTGCACTCCTTTTCCCTTGATATCTCTTTTCGATAACTGAAATGTCCTGATGGAACCCTCTCCATGTTCATTGGTTATAATTTAAAGTGATGCATTTCATTTTCATGCAGCTGCAAAGACATAAAGTTTTTAGTTGTGAGTAGATAGAAAATGACAGTTCTGGTGCAGCAGGCGCAATGCGCAACGTCCCACGCCCCCCTTGCGCCTGCCCCCCTCCGCCTGCCGAGTAGGGTTGAGTAGTAGGGTTCCTGCTGCTATTCTCGTAATCTTTTACGAGGGTTTCTGAGTGGAGTTGAGTTGTTTTTCTTACTTGTTTCCTTATTTGTTACACTGCGTCTGAAGTTTAGCTTTTTGGGGATGGCAACGGTGATACTACATGTAGCGGTTGTCATGACAACGAACTTGTAATCTTTTTGAATTGCTCATGGCGCCACCTAGTGAGATAAATTATTTTTTTGAACTCTGAGGTTATGCACATGGCGCCATCTAGTGAGATAAATATTAATTCATTCATTTAAATATATTTTTCGGACTTGGAATTATTTTATTTAATTCGAATTTTCTCTTTCCCAGATCGGGAATCGAACATGCGACCTCCAGCTCCAAAAATCATTTGACGCTCTGATGGCTGCGCGCTTTAACCATGAGACCACCAAATGATTTCAGTAAAGTACAGTTTAAATCAATCTTAATATAATTCTTTTTCAGATGTTTGAGAAGAATGATCATGCTGACATCTAGCGAGAGAAAAAATATTATTATTATTTTTTTTGAACTTTATCGTTTTCTGATGTTATTTTTAATTTCCAACTTAGGTTTTTCACGAATGGTAATATTAATTTATTTTTTTTATTTCAAGAGTTGAAACGCTGATGCTGTAATCCAGTGAGAGAAATTATTTTTTGAACTTTATCGTTTTCTAATCCTATTTTTAATTTCCAACTTAGGTTTTTCGCGAGTGGTAACATTAATTTTTGAATTGGTAACATATTTTTAGTTTTAATTTCAAGAGTTGAAACGCTCATGCTGTCATCCAGTGAGAGAAATTATTTTTGGACATAGAGTATTTTATTTAATTACATCTTCTTTTAGATATTCGGATTCATATACCCCAAACCTTAATGTTGTAAAACTCATTCGATCAGGTCATGATTACTATGTTTTTTCCCCCTTGCGTTAGTATCAGACTTAACTGATGTGTTCTAACGGGAATTAATTAATTATTTCCATCAGAATTAAATTTCACAATTTTTAATCAACTCATAGCATTATTTTAATCTTAATAATGTATAAGTAGTAACTATCTCTTAATTTTGAACATATTTTATTAATACACTTGTAATTTTTCCCCCTAAAATATTAAACCCAGGATTAATTGCGATTCAATCAAATAGCTTCTTGAGAAAGTTTATATTTAATGTAAACCAAACAAATCAATCCTCGAAATTTACAAAATTTAAGTCAAAGTTAATGATAGAAATGTTTAAGACTTAGAAAAAGTTTTAAAATCTTTTTTCCTAAAGTATGAAAGACAGAATTAAATGAGAACTTATCAAATAGTTTCTTGAAAAAGTGTGAACTTAATAAAAATCATTCCATTCGATCCACACAATTTACTAAATTTAAGTCAATTAAAAGTTTTATTGAAATGTTTGAGACTTAGAAAATGAGCATCAATAGGTTATACATGCCAATTTAACAATAATTTTACAAAAAGCGATGATTTCTTCTATACTTAAACAGGGGTTTACATCCATTTTACGGTTTTCTATGAATACAAATCAATGAATTTATATCAACTAAGACTATATTTGTATTATAAGTAATCATCCTTTAATCAATATTATACCACTAGATTTTTTTCCAAGTTTAAGAGTTTGCATGAAATAAGAGAAGTTAGAGTATGTTCGGCAACTTCATTTTACATAGAATAATAAGAGAAGGTTTCATGTATTTCAATATTATTAATTTTTTTTTTGTTTTCAATTTAGATTTTTTCTTACACATTTTGACGTTTTAAACGAATACAATCTACGAGATTATTGTAGTCATATACATCATGATTAAAGAAACTTTAAAAATAGTCAAGAGCATATTGCTAAATTTGTAACTGCGAAGCAACTTAACAACCCGATTGACGTACAATACAATACATTTAACGAACATTTCACCCATTAAAAAGAGTTTCGAAACTTTGTCTTTAACATTTAACGAATTTTTCATTTATTCAAAGAATTATTTATTTTTAGGATTTACACAGAACTCATAATTTACAAAGATTTAATGATATACCTACAACCGAGAAAAATATTTAACATAACTATTATAACACGATTTTCACACACTGAAAAAGTTTATTACTTAAGCATGAAGAAACTTTAAAACTGTTCACACCGCAAATTTCATGCATTGAAAAGTCTATTACTTACATACAAACTTAGAATCTTTGAAACTAAGATCACATGAATACAACTTAATTTAAATACGGTAATGCTTAAAATCATTGCTACATAAACTACAGAAAATAAAAAATGAAAGTTAGAAATATTATACTCAAAGACATAAAAAACACACACAAGATGTAGCATCTGTTGAAACTTCTACCATTAAAAATAATTAACAACATCCATTATCAGAACTTGGAAGAATGAATGCTAAAAAAGCCTCTTAGAAATAAAGGACAATTTCAGCACTTCCTCTACCGAGTTCCTACTAAGCAAAGCAATCGTTGCGAATTTTCAGTTATACGATACACAAACATGAATCAACTATGCAAAATCTAGCAGTACAGTTAGTGAATGAACACAGAGAGAATGCACTTAAAATAATATCATTCACACGTTGAAAATCGAAGAATTTTTTCATGCAATATAGCTATATTTCACTTATTTAAACTTACATGAAACTAATTTTAACAGAATGCAATCTAAGAAATACTTTAAAGTCAAAATACAAATTATATAAAACATCATGTACTTACAGAGAAGAGAGAGCGTACATGTTTCCCCTCCAAACCACAACGTAGAAATGACTCTTCAGGCTCTTATCAGCTGACGAAGATAAGACAGGCCACAGGCCACCCCAATCGAGCAGTGATTCATATCAGGTTTATCTTTCACAAGGACACAGCCAGTAGCTTTCAATGTGGATTTCTCAAATCTTTTTAAAATATTTCATACACACAACTACATACATATGTATAAATTTAATACTTTTACGGAGACCTATGTATTTAACTCACCATACTCAGACAGTTTTCATTAAACGCTCATTTTTTTCCTAGGTATAATCCTTCAATTCATTACTTCCGAGTGAAGAATTTCTTTCTTTTAGTATTATAATCAAGCCATTCAATACATTAAACGATCATTTCATCTATTCAAAGACTTTCAGAACTTACTCTTTAACATTTAACTAATGTTTCATCTATTCAAGAAGTTATTTATTTTCAAAAACTCAATCTTTAACATATTTTTTTTTTTTTTTTTTACGATTCAATCTTTAATCACTCAATCTTTAACACAATTTTTATAATTTACATAGGGTTTATGATATACAACCGAGAAAAATATTTATCAAAACTATTTGCAACGCGTCTTTCCCACATTGAAAAGGTTTATTACTAAAGTACAAAGAAAACTTTCAAGCTATTTACATTACAAATTCCGTGTTTTGAAAAAGTCTATTACTTACATACAAAATTGAAATCTTTACTTTGAAACTAAGATTGCAAACAACTTTATACAGAGTTCAAGTTAAATATAGAATTGGTTAAAATCGTAGCAACATAAAGTACAGAATATAAAAAAAAAATTAGAAACGTTATACTCAAAGACCTGCATTACTAACTGAAATAAAGAAACATAGCTTCCAACTACTACTACCAATGCAAAACTTATATTAACCTGCTAAAAACTCCATAAGAAAAGTCAAAGTACTGCGCGCAAAACATCAAAACTTAGAGTCATCTAGTAAAACTTAGAACGAATAATGTAAAACTACGAAAATTTTCAAAAATAAAAGTGTTATGCACTTGCAAAATGTAAAAAGTACTGTGTACTAATGTTAAAACTTTAACTAAAACATGAAACGAAGGTGTAAAAATATTAAGTATAATATCTTAAAGCAACACTAAAATGTAAAAGTACAACGTACAAAACATCAAAACTTAGATTCATCTAGTAAAACTTAGTATAAAAATGTAAAAGTACTAAGGATAGAACCTCAAATATACACTAATTTGATAAAAGCAAAATGAAAATGTTAAAGTGCGAAAGACAAAACATCAAACATAGATTAAGATATTAAAACAATGTATCATAAACATTTAAAAAAAAGAAAAAGAAAAAATGCTCATTTGTGCTTTAATTTAACGTGAAATTTTATTTCTATTACTTTGCACAAAGTTTAATCATTACTATCATATAATTTCTAATTCGTCTAGAAAAACTTAGAGCGGAAATGTAAAATTACTGAAGTTTACAAAACAAAAGTGTTAAGCATTCGCAAGTTATTAACACTTCAAAACGTAAAAAATGATTTCTCTACAAAAACTTAGAATGAAGCCGTAAAATTACTAAGTATAAACTGTTGAAACATCATAAAAATGTCAAAATGACAAGTATAAAGCAACAAAACATAGATTTGACTCCTGAAATATTAATCAAAAATGTAAAAATTCTAACAACAAAATCCTAAAACTCTGAAAAATTAAAAACACGCAGTACAAAACAACAAAACATGTAAAAATGCTAAGTATAAAGCTGCAAAACTCAAATTCACCCAGAAAAACTCAAAACAAAGATGTAAAAGTAAGGAACTTTTCAAAAGAAAAGTGTTATACACTTGCAAAATGTTAAAACTTAATGCAAAAATGTAAAAATTACTACGTACAAAATGTTAAAACTCTAATTTATCTAGTAAAACTTAGAATGACAATGTAATTGAGCCAAATGTACTAAGTGTGAAATATTAAAGTAAAATGACAATGTAAAAATTCTAAGTATATAACGTATTCATGAAGTGAAACTTTGTACGAAAATGTAAAAGTTTAAGTACGAAACTTAAAAAATTCAGATGGATCTACAAAAATTCAAACTAAAATCGTAAAAAGTATGAGTACAAAATGTTCAAACATTCTATAAATTTAAAAAATTTAAGAGTACAAAATACAAAACGTAAAAAAAGTTAGAGTTATCTTCTAAAACTTAGACTGAAGTCCAGTGAAATTACTAAGTACGAAATGTTAAAACATCATGAAAATGTCTAAATAACAAGTATAAAGTATCAAAACATAGATTTGTACATTGAAATGCACTTGCGAAATGTAAAAAGTACTGTGTACGAATGTGAAAACTTTAACTAAAACATGGAATGAAGATGTAAAAATATTAAGTATAATATATTAAAGCAACACTAAAATGTAAAAGTACTACGTACAAAACATCAAAACTTAGATTCATCTAGTAAAACTTAGTATAGAAAATGTAAAAGTACTAAGCACAGAACGTCAAATATACATTTATTTAGTAAAAACATAACGAAAATGTTAAAGTACTATGAAGATATAAAAATACTAAGTATAATATACTGAAGCAACACAAATTGTAAAAGTACAAATTACTAAACATAAAAAATTCAAAGTTATCTACTAAAACTCCAAAACATAGATTCAACATCAAAACATATAATTTCTCTACAGAAATCTTAATCAAAGTTGTATAATTTCGAAGAACAAAATGCTAAAACTGAAAAAGTAAAGAAACACAGTAAAAAAAAAACAATAAAGTATGAAAGAGGACCAATTATACAACTATAAAGCTTCAAAACCTAATTTCATCCGGAAAAACTTAGAACAAAAATGTTAAACTACGAAAATTTTCAAAATAAAAGTGGTATGCACTTGCAAAACTCCAAAAAACGTAATTTCATCTACTAAAAATTGGATTAGAAAAGTAAAAATACTAAGTACAAAACACCAAAACTTAAATTGATCCAGAAAAACTTAGAACAAAAAACGTAAAAGTTCGAATATTTAAAAAATACATGTATTATACGTTAGCAAAATGTTAAAACGGAAGGTAAAAAAGTGTAAAATGAAGACGTAAAAATACTAAGTATAATATACTAAAGCAACACATAAAATGTAAAAGTATAAAATAATAAAAAAAAAAAAACATAAAAAATTTGGAGTTATCAAATAAAACTTGAAAACATAGATTCACCATCAAAACGTAGATTTGTTTAGAGCAATCTTAATCAGAAAAATGTAAAAGTTCGAAGAACAAAATGCTAATACTGTGAAATATTAAAAAATACACAATACAAAGCAATAATGCATGAGAGAGTGCTAACTTCAAACTTAAATGACAAATTGACTTCAATGACAAAACTTAAATACATTCAGAGAAACTTAGAACGAAAAAATAATAGTACGGAAATTTGCAAAGTAAAAGTGTTATGCATTTTCCAAAATGTTAAAACTTAACTTTATCTACTAAAACCTGCAATGAAGATGTAAAAATACTAAGTATAATATATTAAAGCAACACAAAAATATTAAAATATTAAATACAAAACGTAAAAAAATTTAAATCTGTCGACTAAAACTGAACTCATAAAATTATTGAGCACGAAATGTTAAAACATCATAAAAATGAACAAATAACAAGTATAAAGTATCAAAACCATAGATTCATCAACTGAAATCTTGATCAAAAATGTTTAAGTTCTGCGAATAAAAATGCTAAAACTGAAAAACTAAATATATGTAGGGCAACACAACAAAGCATGTAAAAGAAAAAGTTCAAAATTAAAACTGCTTTAATCTTAAGGGGACAGTGGACGTTCAAAAATGTTTTTTTTTTAAATATTATCCAATTGTTTTCATATTTTGCACAGATATTTGTGCTATTATTATAAAACTTTCTTTAAAGTTTGAAGAAAAAATATTAAAATTAACAGTATTTATTAATTAATTTGTAATTAAATTTGACGAATAATCAACAACAGAAAAAAAGTTCCCTGCGCATAAATTTTTAACATATACTTATATTCTTGGTACACATCATTGTTTACATATACATGAATAAAATTAAATGCTAATTGGGATTTTAAAACAAATTTAGGCAGTCAAAAAAAAATATTACTTTGGAACAGTAAATTTTAACGCAAAAGTTCCAAGCATAAATCTTTGAAAAATTAAGTTATAAAATATATTGCACGTAAAAGCACTTATTTTGCTTTTTACTGAGTTAAGAAGACTTTGAAGTACTACTGCAAAAAATTTTTAATAAATGCGACAAATTTTTATGCGCAGGGAGCATTTTGAACTTAATAAAACACAAAAAAATCACAATCTGAGAAAAACGAGTTTTTCTTGTTAAATCATGGTAGAACAGTACAACTATGAGAAATCTTGTCTTTATAACATTGCTATATAATTAGTGAACGCTGTTATTATTTTTGCAATGAGTGATAGGTAAACTAAGTGATTTTTAATGTATTGTTACCGTTATTCAATAAAGCCCATAGAAGCCGAAAAGCAACCACAAATCAGCTTCTCCAAAAACTTTCATTCAAAAAAATATTCCCACTAAATTTGTTATATATTTCAATCCTTTTTATTGCACTGTTATATAAAAATTGAATTTTACTTACAGATAAGTAATACATATATTCATCCACATGTTCTCGAGTATCAGGTAGCATTAAAAAAATGCCCCTCTTATCAATTTGACTACTTGTTCATTACTCCCGCAGTGGACTAGTCTGTAGAAGCTCTGTTCCCGCAAAACACTGAATGTGAAGCAACATTGACTGCAGTCAGTGTTTGGGAGGGGGACAACCTCTTGCAGCTGGTTGCAGCGGTCCGTGTATGATAAAGGGAGCTGGTGCACGTTGAGTAGGTCGTGGCTCCAATGTCCTCCGAGTGAAACGATACCTCTGGGAGTGATCGGACTCTTGCCTACAAGGGCCCCATTAGACTCGGGAGCAGCATATCCATTCTTCCTTGCCTTGCCCGAGGACACGAGAACTTGTTCGTTATAACTAAAATACAAATATCTTTACCGATGTAACTTAAAAGACACCAGCGCCATAAAATCCATCAGTGACTTGGCTTCTTTTAGCTTTTTTCCTATTTTTTATTTGTTTATAATGTGCAGACGACCTACGTTTAAACTGTGTAAGTCGCCTGTGGTCTCTTTTTGCAGCAAGTAGCAATGTTTCTTTTTTCAGCGTGGCAAGTTTATTTCCTCGGTAAAGTTGTAACGTGTTGACACAGCCGAAGTTAAACTCACTTATTGCAAATGTTACACATAATTCAAGCCGTTTTCTGGAAACAAATACCTCTTTTGGGCATTTGTTCCAGATTAAACTAAGCAAACTTTCATTTGCATTTTGCGTTTTGCCGGAAATGCAACGCCTGAGTAAGTCATCAGCAACAAGACGCTGATATATTGGCAGTATCTTTTCTACTACACTTCAGTTTTGAAAGTCTTTGAATAGATGAAATGATCGTTTAATGTATTGAATGGCTTGATTATAATACTAAAGGAAAGAAATTCTTCACTCGGAAGTAATGAATTGAAGGATTATACCTAGGAAAAAAATGAGCGTTTAATGAAAACTGTCTGAGTATGGTGAGTTAAATACATAGGTCTCCGTAAAAGTATTAAATTTATACATATGTATGTAGTTGTGTGTATGAAATATTTTAAAAAGATTTGAGAAATCCACATTGAAAGCTACTGGCTGTGTCCTTGTGAAAGATAAACCTGATATGAATCACTGCTCGATTGGGGTGGCCTGTGGCCTGTCTTATCTTCGTCAGCTGATAAGAGCCTGAAGAGTCATTTCTACGTTGTGGTTTGGAGGGGAAACATGTACGCTCTCTCTTCTCTGTAAGTACATGATGTTTTATATAATTTGTATTTTGACTTTAAAGTATTTCTTAGATTGCATTCTGTTAAAATTAGTTTCATGTAAGTTTAAATAAGTGAAATATAGCTATATTGCATGAAAAAATTCTTCGATTTTCAACGTGTGAATGATATTATTTTAAGTGCATTCTCTCTGTGTTCATTCACTAACTGTTCTGCTAGATTTTGCATAGTTGATTCATGTTTGTGTATCGTATAACTGAAAATTCGCAACGATTGCTTTGCTTAGTAGGAACTCGGTAGAGGAAGTGCTGAAATTGTCCTTTATTTCTAAGAGGCTTTTTTAGCATTCATTCTTCCAAGTTCTGAAAATGGATGTTGTTAATTATTTTTAATGGTAGAAGTTTCAACAGATGCTACATCTTGTGTGTGTTTTTCATGTCTTTGAGTATAATATTTCTAACTTTCATTTTTTATTTTCTGTAGTTTATGTAGCAATGATTTTAAGCATTACCGTATTTAAATTCAGTTGTATTCATGTGATCTTAGTTTCAAAGACCCTAAGTTTGTATGTAAGTAAAAGACTTTTCAATGCATGAAATTTGCGGTGTGAACAGTTTTAAAGTTTCTTCATGCTTAAGTAATAAACTTTTTCAGTGTGTGAAAATCGTGTTATAATAGTTATGTTAAATATTTTTCTCGGTTGTAGGTATATCATAAAATCTTTGTAAATTATGAGTTCTGTGTAAATCCTAAAAATAAATAATTCTTTGAATAAATGAAAAATTCGTTAAATGTTAAAGACAAAGTTTCGAAACTCTTTTTAATGGATGAAATGTTCGTTAAATGTATTGTATTGTACGTCAATCGGGTTCTTAAGCTGCTTCGCAGTTACAAATTTAGCAATATGCTCTTGACTATTTGTAAAGTTTCTTTAATCATGATGTATATGACTACAATAATCTCGTAGATTGTATTCGTTTGAAACGTCAAAATGTGTAAGAAAAAATCTAAATTGAAAAAAAAAAAAAAAATAATAATATTGAAATACATGAAACCTTCGCTTATTATTCTATGTAAAATGAAGTTGCCGAACATACTCTAACTTCTCTTATTTCATGCAAACTCTTAAACTTGGAAAAAAATCTAGTGGTATAATATTGATTAAAGGATGATTACTTATAATACAAATATAGTCTTAGTTGATATAAATTCATTGATTTGTATTCATAGAAAACCGTAAAATGGATGTAAACCCCTGTTTAAGTATAGAAGAAATCATCGCTTTTTGTAAAATTATTGTTAAATTGGCATGTATAAACCTATTGATGCTCATTTTCTAAGTCTCAAACATTTCAATAAAACTTTTAATTGACTTAAATTTAGTAAATTGTGTGGATCGAATGGAATGATTTTTATTAAGTTCACACTTTTTCAAGAAACTATTTGATAAGTTCTCATTTAATTCTGTCTTTCATACTTTAGGAAAAAAGATTTTAAAACTTTTTCTAAGTCTTAAACATTTCTATCATTAACTTTGACTTAAATTTTGTAAATTTCGAGGATTGATTTGTTTGGTTTACATTAAATATAAACTTTCTCAAGAAGCTATTTGATTGAATCGCAATTAATCCTGGGTTTAATATTTTAGGGGGAAAAATTACAAGTGTATTAATAAAATATGTTCAAAATTAAGAGATAGTTACTACTTATACATTAAGATTAAAATAATGCTATGAGTTGATTAAAAATTGTGAAATTTAATTCTGATGGAAATAATTAATTAATTCCCGTTAGAACACATCAGTTAAGTCTGATACTAACGCAAGGGGGAAAAAACATAGTAATCATGACCTGATCGAATGAGTTTTACAACATTAAGGTTTGGGGTATATGAATCCGAATATCTAAAAGAAGATGTAATTAAATAAAATACTCTATGTCCAAAAATAATTTCTCTCACTGGATGACAGCATGAGCGTTTCAATTCTTGAAATTAAAACTAAAAACATGTTACCAATTCAAAAATTAATGTTACCACTCGCGAAAAACCTAAGTTGGAAATTAAAAATAGCATCAGAAAACGATAAAGTTCAAAAAATAATTTCTCTCACTGGATTACAGCATCAGCGTTTCAACTCTTGAAATTAAAAAAATAAATTAATGTTACCATTCGCGAAAAACCTAAGTTGGAAATTAAAAATAACATCAGAAAACGATAAAGTTCAAAAAAAAAATAATAATAATAATTTTTCTCTCGCTAGATGCCAGCATGATCATTCTTCTCGAACATCTGAAAAAGAATTATATTAAGATTGATTTAAACTGTACTTTACTGAAATCATTTGGTGGTCTCATGGTTAAAGCGCGCAGCCATCAGAGCGTTAAATGATTTTTGGAGCTGGAGGTCGCATGTTCGATTCCCGATCTGGGAAAGAGAAAATTCGAATTAAATAAAATAATTCCAAGTCCGAAAAATATATTTAAATGAATGAATTAATATTTATCTCACTAGATGGCGCCATGTGTATAACCTCAGAGTTCAAAAAAATAATTTCTCTCACTAGGTGGCGCCATTAGCAATTCAAAAAGATTACAAGTTCATTGTCATGACAAGCGCTACATGTAGTATCACCGTTGCCATCCCCAAAAAGCTAAACTTCAGACGCAGTGTAACAAATAAGGAAACAAGTAAGAAAATCAACTCAACTCCACTCAGAAACCCTCGTAAAAGATTACGAGGATAGCAGCAGGAACCCTACTAC
This sequence comes from Octonoba sinensis, assembly GCA_038502835.1. NCBI lineage: Eukaryota > Metazoa > Arthropoda > Arachnida > Araneae > Uloboridae > Octonoba > Octonoba sinensis. The sequence goes on from CM076604.1 coordinate 74,680,149, forward strand.
TCAACCCCACTCGGCAGGCGAAGGAGGGGGGGCAGGCGCAAGGAGGGCGTGGCACGTTGCGCATTGCGCCTGCTGCACCAGAACTGTCATTTTCTATCTACTGTTGTGAGTCCTTCATTAAACATTTGAATTTATATATTACCATTGTCAACCAGAGTTAATTTCAAAGCATAGACTTACGTCAATCATTGCTAAAAGGAATCTGGGAGAAATAGCTATAAGCAAATAAAATTAAAACTTTAAAAAAATTCCTCTGAAACATAAATTATAATTAACAAGCGTCCTCTACTACGCACGGTAATGCACACATGATCTTTACAGACTTTTATAAAGGAACTTTTAAAGCTCCAAAAAATCCTTCTATTTTTAAAGTTTGTTTTTACTGTTACCTTCTTTTAAAAGCAAATCCCCCAAAATCACTTCTTTTCTTGCTTTAATGTATTGAAACAGAAGAAACGACCAAAAATTCCTAAGGGAAGCACATTAGCATTTAAAATAAACAATGGTAATTAATGGAGCATGAAATCATTGTAATAAATGATTTTGTAAAAGCCAGAAACATTCCGAAAGGAGAGCGTTATCTGTTCTTCTCCATGAGGGGCATTACCCCCTTGAAGCATGTACCCTGTTACCTCACTGGAGTCGGATAATAAATAAATGCTTCTTCGCAATAATAAATAAATGCTCCATACAAACAGAATAAGGCTTACTATATAGTAAAAACATGTCTAAAACTAGAAATATCTCAAAGAATAAAATTAATTAAAAACTTTTTTAAGAACAAAAAAGGCGTTATACGATGGGGTGAAATACGTTTGTCGATTTGTCCCTCCACCTGCTCCCCTCCCCCTATAACATTTAAATAAATTCTAATCCGATTCGAATGAGACACTTCATATATACTTCTGGGGGTTCAATGTTCCTTGGTAAAGATATCTTATCCCCTCGTGCTATTTGTTAGTCTGAAAAATTATTATTCCATTTTGAACGAAAACTTAAACTTGCCTGGGGAGCCTAATGTTGTGTATCGATAAATAGCGATCAAAACATTCACCGAAATTTGCACCGGAATTTTTTTTATCGGAAAGAACTTCTGATTCAGCACATGTACAAGTAAAGGAATTTTAAGCCTACTTTCCCGTAAAAGTAAAAAAAAAAAAAGGTGAAAGAAAAAGAATGAAAGAAAGCTTAATGTATCGTAAAAATATCGTTAAAAATAAAGAAAAAGTCAAAATATTATTAAATAAATATTGAAAAATCAAAAATTTGAAAGTAGAGTTTTGAGATGGGGAAAATGTGCTTGTCGGTCTGTTTGCCCCCCGGGGGGAGGGGGAGGGGGCAAACATTTCCAATAACATTTGAAGGAATTGCTAGATTCAAAAGATTTTTTCTTCTTTGCATTTGAAAGATCTCGAAAAGGGCATATCATTTCAATGTATTACTTTTTCGTTTGAACAATTTCTCGTTCAACTTTGAGCAGTTCAAAAGGTTTTAATATCAGCGCCCATGAGAAAAGGACATAGAACCTAAGTTCCTATGAACACGCTTATTGGAAGAAGCTCTAGGCATGATATATATTTTTTTAAAACTACTTTTGTTCAGTTTTGAACAGTTAAAATGATAATAATAATAACAATAACATGAGCGCCTACGGTGAAAATTTAATCATATGTAAATCTTGTTCTAACTGACGGATTTGCTTAAACTTTATCGCAGAGATGCTATGACGTAGAACACGTACAGTTACGAACTTCATCCAGAACTAAACAAGTCTATTTTTCCAAGAAACTTTTTGATCTGGATTTTTAAGCTTTTTCCGAATGAATGGATGAATGAATATATGGGTGAGAGAATGAATGAATGAATAAATGAGTAAGGGAATGAATGAGTGAATTAATATCTGTAAACCGTTGAAAAAGCTATATTTGAAGCAATTAAGAACTAAAGCTAAATGAAAAAGAGAGAAAGAAAACTAGATTATCAATTTGATACTGGTGTATACGGTAAAGTAGGCTCTTCTAGGTGGAACTTCTTGTTACTTGATTATTTAAGGATATTTATAGAACAATTCAATAATTTTCAAAGATCAACGCCTAAGAGCGAAATTTAAATCTTTGCAGCAAAAGAACACTGCAACACTTTTTCGTTTTTTCAGTGCCAAAAATCGAGAATATTGATGAGATTCTAAATATATCTTTAATTTTTAACTGACGAAATAGAAAATAAGCTACGAATAAATATCTAATAAATTTCTTCTTACATTTATAGCATTGACGTCAGTATGGAATTGATTGATAGGGTAGCCCTTTTCATACAGGAGAAGAAACTTCAACCTATTTTGTTTTTGATATAATTAATTATTGAGAAGAATTTTTTTTAATTTTGCTTGCAACGATTAAAAGTAAATTAATTTTCGCATGGGATAAAATAATTGAATTTGAATATTATCATATTGAAATTATGCCATCTGTTTAGGGTATAATTGTGTTTTACTTCAGCTATCTATTCATTTTTGCTTAATCTATTCAGTTTTGAAATTTCATGGCCGCTGAAATTTTAGCTGTAATTCAGCAGTTCTTTAACTTGTTTCTCAAACGCACTAAACTTCCGGTTCGAATATTCTTTTTTCTCTTCTACACTGTAAAACATTCTAGTTCAACCTTTCAGCAAAAAAAATAAAAATAATAAATAAAAATAAAAAATGGTGAAATTTTGCTGCAACCAACGTTTGGTACTAAAGTTGAATCATTATAATAGTTCTTTCCCATTCATGGTGAAACTACATCAGTACAATGGTTCAACTTAGTACCAAATGTTGGTTGCAGGTAAATTTCACCATTTTTTTTTGGGGGGGGGAAGGTTGAGCTAGATACTTTTACAATATACATAAACCGATTTTCCCTCCCCCCAAATCAGCAGTGAAATATATAAGAATTTCTGCACTCTTGCACATGGAGCATAAGCCCGCCAAAGCCTTTTCTGAATGAAGTGGTAAACGATCACGAGCTGAGAGATTAGATAAAAATTTGAATGAACTTCTCGCTCTTCCGTGCTATCAGGAGACTTCTTGACCTGCTAAGCGAACCTCCACACTTCAAAAGCTCGGAAGTGATAAGCCGCAAAATGCTTTCTGTTTGAGGAATCGATTATCAAAACACTCTTCAGATTTATGTTTTAAGAGACTTTGCATTCGAAAATGTAGATGAATATTCAAGTTTTGATTTTGCAGAAGTTCAAGTTGCTTCATTCAGAAATAATATCTCCGCGTTATTTTCCGAACTGTAAAAATTCTGAATGCACATAGAATATTATGAGAGCTCTATTTTATGTAGACGTTCCTTTGAAGTTTTAGCTGCGAGAGTTAGGTAAACAAAAAGGGATTTACTAGGATTATTTTATGTAAATGATTGTATGCAAAAAATTTCAAGTTGTTATGCAGTGTGCTCATTAGAAAAGTAGGCGATGCATTGTATGAAAATTTAAAAAGCTTTAAAAATCAACTACAAATTTGACAAATTTCATTTTAAATTCAGATAAAAATTTAGTGTTGCACCCTTGTAAAAAATGAGCATGAAGGAAGGCTTACTGTATTGCAAAAATATCACAAAAAATGAAAAGTGTCAAAAATAAATTAAATAAATTATATATAGATAATAAATATTAAAATATAAAAATTGAAAATAGGGTTTTGAGATGAGAGAAAGTATCTCTCGGTCTGTCGGTATCCCTTAATAACTTTGCAGTAAATAATCCTATTCGAACAATACTTTTTTCATTCGAAAGATGTCGACAAAGACATTCCCATGTTTTATTTTTTGATTTCGACAATCTTTCTTCAATTTTGAACAGTTGAAAAAAGATTAGTATTAGCGCCTGCGGGGAAATTTGAATCTTATTATATAAATTCTGATCAAACAGGCGGATATCCTTAGAAAATCTTGATTGGAAAGAGCTTATGACATAGAAAGTACCAAAAAGAAGGACTTTTTGAGTTGAATTTTATGATTCATAGTGCCCTTATATATATTTGAATACATTTATATATACTAGACATCGTTTCACGAGCCCTACTATATTTATTGATAACGGGAGGGACACTACATAAGATAAACATTAACATCGAACATCAAACACATCCTTGTCCTTAGCTCTGCCTGCGTGCTTAGCTCTGCAGCGTGAGCAGGAATCAGTTCGCGTTACAAGATGTAGTTCCCAAGTTTAATTAGAGTTAATTAGGAGAATCGGTAGATTGGGGAAAACCCCTATCGTAACATTACAGTTACAAGCAGCCGTTCATTTAATAGATTGTCTGTCTGAAAGTCAGTATTGGCAGAAATTAAAGGAATCATCTATTTATTTGAAGTTTCGACACATTAAAAACGCGTTCCAAACAAAGAAATAAGACGAGCACAAAAGATCACATTGTACACAGTATTTACATGACGTGACGAATGCAGCAGCTTTGATTGGCTGATGATCTCTGCAAAAACTGTTTTTAGCTCCCGTTACATAATCCTTTCCCGGGTTAGAAAAAAGAACCGGCTTAAGGGATCTTATATAAAGATTTTGTGCTTTAAAATCGAAACTGAATTTAAAAAGAGGTTTGAAAGAGTTATTTGTTTTTCAATGCTTTATATATATATATATATATATACAGTGGAGCACCGTTTATACGTTTCTCATTTATACGTTTTTATCATTTATACGTTTTTTTCTCTCCCCAAGTCCTAAAGAAAAAACGCACATTTTAACGTGATTCTACGCTAGCGATTGTCCAGTTTAGAAATCGCATTTGAATTTGAACCACACCTGCTGTGACCACTTACGGTGGTCACGCACCTGCCTAAATGAACAAAAGACATACCCCGGAAGAATGCGAATATCCCAAATTTACAGATAAGAGCATTCTGATTGCTGTGCAATACCTAGAAATAGCAGGTGACAAGCGCTTTTCCTCTCCAACCAGTGTTGCCAAGGCAGGCGCCCTTAAATTTCAGTAAGTAGCCTGGGGACTTTATGGCAACCCTGCAACCCTGCTCCTAACAACTTTATAAAATTCTGGAATCTATCGTTCACTAGCATTCACGATGGCTTAGAGCTCGCGTAGTAGAAAATCTGTCTCTGAAAGAAAAAATGTTCTTATTAAAACAAGCGGATGAAAACCAACATTTAAAAAGAGTTGACGTAGCCAAAAAATTAGGTTTACCAGTTTCAACTTTAAGAACCATAATTTACAAGCGTAAGATCATCGAGGAAACCCATAATCAAAGTGGTGCTAGTGCTTCAAAAAAACTAAATTCAAAACGGAAAATTTTCGGATGTAGAGAAAGTGCTTTTACAGTGGTTTAATCAGTGTCGTAGTGCAAAAATTCTCATCAGTGGTCCTTTGCTTATGGAGAAAGCAAAAGAAATTTCGAAGAAATTAAATGTAGAATGCGTTACATCATTTTCCTCGGGATGGCTTCATAAGTTTAAGTTAAGACACGGCATAACAGGCAAAACTGTAAGTGTAGAGTCAGGAAATGTTGATTGTGAAACAGTGGATGATTGGATTCCAAAGTAATTGCCAGAACTGCTAAAAGAATATGAACCAAAGAACGTTTTTAATGCGGATTTTGTGATTTTCGTTTATACGTTTTTTCATTTATACGTTTTTTTCGCTCGGTCCCTTGAAAAACGTATATACAATCAGGTGGGTTTTTTTTTAACAATTCAGGAGTTTTAAGGTTAGCGCCTGTAGAAGAAATCAATACCTTTTCATCTAAATAACCAATAACACAAAAAAATGATTTTAGCACCAAAACAGCTGTAATTTTTCTGAAACATTTTTTGCTTCTTATTACTTAAATGAAAAAAAACAAAACAAAACAAAAAAACAAAACAAAAAAAACAAATGCAGTTTCTTGCAGAGACAATATTGATAGACCGAACACATTCGATAATTTTCAGTATTTCAGCAATTCAATCTGCATGATATTCAACGTTATTGCGATCGTCTGTTCTAAGGTGAAGCAAAATCTCCACATTGTCCACAATCCAATTGTCAATATCGTTGAGCTTTTCTGATAACTATACTCCTTGACGAAAATTATAGACGACGTAGTAGAATTTCATACCTTTCTTGCAGTTCAACCATTGACCTCAGATTTCCCTCATTCAGAGTGATTTAAACAGGATCGTAAGTACCTTTGGAAGTTTGGAAGGCAAATGCAGTGAAACTGAAACTGAGTAATAATACGGAAATAAGAAGTGCAAGATAACTGAAAACTGTGTGTGTTGCATAAAAAGCTTCACATTATTCTCTTTTAATAGATTAGATTAGAAAGATCTGTCAGCGTATAATGTTCTGTAGCAAAGCCAGAATTTCAAAAATTAAAGTCAAGATTTGAAAAAGAAAAATCAATGTCCATTGGATAAAGCAGATAGCTGTTATGAAAATGAATGTATATTTTATCCCCTTTGAATTTGGCTAATGCGTACACACATACTATTATGCATATGTGACAAGTCATATGATGTGTCATATATATATATATATATATATATATATATATACAGTGGACGCTCGATATAACTACTATCTGCGTCCCACAGAAAACGGTCTTTATAACGAGTGGTCGCTATAAGAGGTGGAATTCTCGTTAAAAAATATACATGCATCATGCATATTCAGTATTTCCATTAAAAATGGTAGTTTTTTAAACATTCCAACTAAATTATTTTTTATCATTGGAATTTTTAAAAATTTATCAGTGCAAAATATTATAACAAAAAGTTAAACATATTTTAAAGTAGAAAATATAGGGGAGAAAATTACATTCATATTTCTGGAAGCAGAACTTCTGAGCTGACATGACACCTGCATCTAACGGTAGTGTTTTTCAAGATTTTTGGTGCTGTACATTAATTTGAATTCTTGGAACAATTACGCATCGTTTAATATTTTCAATGTGTAGTTCGAATACTTTTTTGGGATACTGTACAGTCGCTGTCTTGGATTAGACGATTCAGAAAGGTCGCTATACCGAAAGCAAATTTACATAGAGTTCATAGGGATGAAGTTGGAACTTTTACCACTGGTCGTTATAATGGAATGGTCTTTATAATGTGTGGTCGTCATAAAGAGCGTTGACTGTATATACTATATTAGCTATGGTATGCATTAATTAATTTATCCTTTAGTGTACTTTTCTTTGATTAGAAAATCGTGATTTTTTAATTTTCCTTTTTTCAAAAATAAATTATATCTGCTACAATTCATTACATTCAGAGGCTGCGTTAGGAGAAGCCAAAAGTAAGAGGGGGGAAGGGTCACTTTCAATTAACAGGTGTACAAGGCATCTACAACAGCTTATCTTTTAACTCCCTGCTGCTAATGCAGCAATGAAAAGGGCACATACTCTCGCGTATCAACATTTCGTTCTGGATCAAAAGTCCCACTTCTAGATCTCAGTTCAGTCACTTCACTAATTGTCATCCCATAGAGATCAATAAGTGGCGAGCAGATGTTCTCAAAACACTGGCGCGTGCCTCGTGTCCTTATTTGGGAAGGAAGTCCTCAAAGTGGGCTTGTTATCACTCGAGAGTTGTGTACTGTCTCCTTGGGATATCGGACATTGTAACAAATTGTGGAGGGATTTCAGTGATATTAGTTTATTCAATTAATTGTTATCGCTGAGCCAGAAAAAAGAAAATCCGCTCTTTTTTTGGTACTTCTTTTTCAAGGGTTTCGAAGGGTCATATTATATTAAAACAGTCATACAAAATGTGTGTCGTAGCAGTGGACACTGTTCAAAATTCGCGTTGATTTTTTGACTAGTTGACCATTATTTTCGGCAAATAGTCAACGGGCTTGGGCTACATATATGTGTAGCATCGTTTCTCGATCTTTTTAGTCCCCCCCCCCTTTGTTTTTTTATTTCTTTCTAATGGAGCTGCGTATGGTCACTAACCTTAGAGCATTTCCCGAAAACCGGCATCTATTCTTTCAAGTAGCACCACTATCAGCGGATGCCATTACCACTTGAGAATGTTGAATCTCTAAAACTGGACATATTAAAATATTGCTCAATATATCAATAAAAAGTCAATGTGACCAATGCAGATACATATCGTTCGGGTGACGCCGCAACAAAACTCACACCCACAACGCAACGTTAAATATTCATAAAAAAAAAAAAAAAAAAAGTGACCTGTTACCTTAATTTCTTTTAAGGATAATAGCGTATACATTTGTGTTTACTGACCAAAAAATAAATAAATAAAGTACATCTATCCGTATAATTCGCAGAAATTCGGATACTTATACGACAAAATTAAAGTGAGTGTCTTTTTTATATCACACCCGCAAGTTGACAAATTATTGAATATATATATATATATAATGTATGTATGTATTTCTCTAGAACGTTGGTACTACAAATTAAAATACATGAAGGATACTTATATTCAAATATATAAAAATTAAATCCTAAAATGTAATTATTTAATTATAGTGAACTGTGATGCGAATATTTACGTACAGTGTCACTCTCGCAACAATGGATTGAGCAGAAACTAAAATTTGGGACGGTTTACACTCAGTCATGTTCAAAAATGCAAAAATGCCAACCAAAATCACTTCGCATTTATTTCAAATTTTAAACTTCGTACATTTCCAGTAAAATAACAACAGCAATAATCAATCTCAGATCATTAAAGAAAAACAGTATATTTTTAATGTCAATACAGTTTTGTGTTCTTTATGAGAATCATTTTTACGCCGATAATGCCAAAACGATGAGTATTATGAAGCTGAAGAAAATCGTTTGAAATTTTGCAACTTATCGCTCTCTTCTATGCTAGAAAAATCAGCATAAAAGTCATTCTCATGAAAAAATACAAAAATATTTTGGCAGTAAAAATATACTTAGTTTTATTATGTGAACTAAGGTTCCCCCCCCCCCCTTTTCTTTGAAGTTAAGTCATTTGCTACTGGAAACTAAAAATTTTAACATATTATTCAGCCATGTTAGGAAACACAGAAATCACAGTGCCACTGCTTTTGAAAGAAATGTAAGTCATCCATCAATGTCACCGACAGCTCTATTGAAGACCGATCATCAGGTATAGAGGGAGTTCAGAACTGAGATGTCATATTTCTTTGCCAGTGACTGATTGGCCAGAAGGGGGTGAAGAACGCCCTGAGATTAAAAAAAAGGGATGGTAAAAAAGATCTTCCGCCGATTAGTCCCTATGGGAACCACGGAAAAAACCTCATGAGTTGTGCCAAACACGACTTTGATATCAAGGAACAATAACAACCATCATTGTGACAGCAAGGGAAAGAAAGAACCACACAAAAGAGAGCGGTTTCTTAAAGTGACAAATTGGTTACGAACGCTCTATCATTCTGTTGGGGCAAGTTCAGGCACCTTTTTAGCTGCTGGTATTCCGCCTCTTAGATCGAGATATATCTACAATGCAATGTATCTTGTTTCATTTCCGAGTTTCGGTGGTTCTTACATGCTGTGACAACTCTTTATGCGTCTTTCCTTACATGTCGCTGACTGATAACATATTTTTTTAGTTTGAACTTTATGGTCAATTTCTGCATTTTTTTAAAAAAATATATAAGACACTTGCGGCATGTTTAATTTCCTCAATCAAAATTATTTATTTAAGTTCCTTCATTTAAGCTACACTAAAAAAATTTTCCCGAAAATACATGAGAATCTCCTGAAAATCATTTACCCGACGTCTGACGTAAAAATCACAGAATCTTTCGTAAAGGAAATTGCAGAGAATGAAAAACAGAATGAATATTCTGTAAATTGATTGCAACTCATAATGCGCTGCAGTTGGGGAGTTATATATGAGTACGTTGGAATTACTATATCTGGTACACAAAGTCGAAGTTTAGTCGAGTATTTAATTGAGTCCACGCTGATCTGGCAAGCTAGCCTCTGAAGCCGAGCAGTGTGTTCAGTAGAGCTGAGGATGAAACACTCCAACGATATATAATGCATCTTTGACAATTTTTAAACTAGTAGTAACAGGGCTCAAGTGTCTGAGAAATAAATTTATGCGTTTGTATACAATTTTTAAACTGACAGTAGTTACAAATCTCAGATGTTGTTTTAAGTAACAAATATTTCTCTGTAGTTTTACAAAGCGAGGAGAACAAGATTTTTTGTAGAGAAACAGTTATTAAGAAACTTGATCATTTGATTGAAAACAAGTTCTCCATAAATTTAAAAAACATTCAGTTTCCCTTCTGTGCTTTTACAGAAATTTTTAGTGTATGTTTTCGCTCAAGGTGATTATTGAATTATTTATTAGATGTTCTAAATATCATAATAATTACTTATCTAGTAAGATGATAATTGCTTACCTAGAGAACATAATTTAGAACTGTAGTCTTCAAACATTGTCGGCTCACGGAATCTTTAGAACTATAAGGTTTTTCTGAGGAACTCCATCCATATACTAACCTAAGACAAATATATCTAAAAATAATAATTAAAACAGACCAATATGTAATAATTATTTATCTAAAGACAATTGAACGTGTTATATTTGAGTGAAAATTTAATAATTTAATATATAATAAATGCAAAATATAATTATCTAGTACTCCAATCATCGTCTAATAATTACTTATAATAATTACTTATCTAGTAAGATGATAATTGCTTACCTAGATAACATAATTTAGAACTGTAGTCCTTAAACATTGTCGGCTCACGGAATCTTTAGAACTATAAGGTTTTTCTGAGGAACTCCATCTATATACTAACCTAAGACAAATATATCTAAAAATAATAATTAAAACAGACCAATATGTAATAATTATTTATCTAAAGACAATTGAACGTGTTATATTTGAGTGGAAATTTAATAATTTAATATAGAATAAATGCAAAATATAATTATCTAGTACTCCAATCATCGTCTACCTTAAGATATATTGACTATGAGGGTGCTTGCGTTTCTTGACCCAAATTATCGTAGTCTACACACAATGATGTAATCTGCTGTCAAAAGTTTGATTTATTATCAAGTCCAAACTTGAAGAAAATATCTCCATTTGTTCTAGACTTATGGATCTTTTTAATAACTAATTGAAACAAAGGAACAATCTCTTAACTTTCAGAAAAAAGTAATTATTTCTTCTCTCTCACCCTGGAAGAAAAGTTCAAGCTTCTTGAGTAAAGTGAAAAATTAAACTAAAAGTTAAACTAAAGTAGAAACTTAAACGTTGCTGTTGTTGTGTGGTAGTTTATTGACGAATTGTAAAATTGTTAACTTAATTCTTTCTCTTTTCTTTTCTTTCCAAGACAGATTCACTGTTTCTGCTATCACTGTCGTTAGTGTATTTACAACGTACAAGATTTCTAATGCCATAGGCAATGGCTTGATCGGCGAGACACGTTATTAAAGTACAAAAACAGCAAAATAATTAGACATGTTTCCGGGTTAGAAAGAAAAAAAAAGCAGAAAAAGATTTGAGCTAAGAAGCACTCGTCGAAAAAGCTTTAATTTCGTAAGTTCTAAGCAATTTCTGCCTAGCACAAATGTTTCTTTGTAATTCCGAAGCACGTATCGGCAAAATAATTTTGCAATTTTTGCACTTAAATAACAGCCATTTTATTATTTATTTTTTTATTGCACAAAGGCATACTTTATTTATTTTTACGCACTGTCAAACGTTTGCTTTGTAAAACATTTTTTAGATCAGAGTTTTAGAAGCTTTTTTGAATATATTTTATTTTTTATTTTAAAAAAATATAATAAACATGCATATTAATGGCATCAGTAAGTTGCATTGTTTGCTACTAAGTGTTTTCAAATAATTCTTTTAACAGCTATATAAAGGTATATTTGAAATAAAAATAAAACGCATCCTAATCTAAATGTCAGTGATACACAGATAGTAAGTAAACGATCTAAGAAAAATCGATGTTAATGTATTGAAAAATAGGCTTCTTTAGTTCTGGACGAAATTCTCGCTTGAAATTCATAACCATATGAACAAAATAAAACGGTATATAATCCAAAGGTCGATGTTGCTGAAAAATTAGATTAGTTTTAAAGAAAGATGATTTAAATTGCACATTATAAACTATGTGCGAGTTAAAAGTGCATTTCCTCTTGTGAAGCTTCAAAGAGCTTTCAAATGGTATGAAACTGGAAAGGTGCAAACAATTTTAAATTTTGCATTAAAAATTTATATTGAAAATTTTTCTTAAAATCGAAATTTTCAACAACAACAAAAAGAAAATCAAATTTGAATTTAGAAAATTTTAACCAATATAAACTTTACCATGCTAGGAGCAATTTTTGTATTAAATTGTATGAAAATTCGTCGCACAATCTTCGTTGTATAAGGCACAGTGTTCGTCGTAATGGTCGCACAATCTTCGTTGTAGTAGGCACAGTCTTCGTCGTAATGATCGCACAATCAAAACATAAAAAGAAAACAAGCAAAAAAATAAACAAGCTTCAATTATAATATTAGCAAACATTAAAATATACAATCTTATTTGTTTCATGTTTTCAACAAATCTATTTTTATTTTTTTGCATTAATGAAAATTATTATCACACGCTGCAAACAAGTTTTACAAATGTGCATTTATTTAGAACTTTCTCTGAGACTTCTACGACCGGGGCATCTACCGATATTTAGTGGCGTTTCTTTTCTTCTGTTCTCAGAAACGGGTCATGAAGTTCGAGATCTGCTTTCAGAAAGTAAATCCTTCACAAAAAGAAAGTTGACACGTGAAGATATTCATGGCGTCTGATAGAACCATTTTTCAGCAAAATGTAAACTCTCTGTAAGACGGTAAGGAGTGGTCATGCGTTGAATTGCTTTCGTAAGCGGAATTCTATTACTTTTAGCCCTTATTTTCATGACCCTCGATTTTTTATATTTTATTAAATTTTTAATTTTTGTTCTGTATTTTTACAGTTAAAATAAAGATTATTTAGTATCATAATCTTTCTGTCCTAATTAGTCCAGAAATTAATTAGAGTTTAATAAAAGGTAGCATATATGCTACTGCATGAGATTGGGGTCACTGGTTCTTGGGGCTTGTTGTATTTGTGTTACATGATAAAGGCAGTCTAAGTCAAAAAAATTATGCTACGTACAAATATTATTTTAATGAAATTCTTTTATAAAGTATAAAAGTCAATGAAAAAAAAAAAAAAACTATATACATCTATATACAATACAATATTCTTATATTTAATGATGTGTTTGCTCAAAGCAATTCCGGTTCATCTTTATCTTCTACATTGATGTAAGCAGCACATTTGTCAAAAAAATTATAAACCTCTAAATTTAGTTCTTGGTCGGGAATTTCTTCATCAACATCTTTCTCTTCTTTAGAAATTGCCCAAGATTGAGGTACGAGAGACAATAATAATTGTCCTCTAGATGGGAAATCTTAAATCAAGTCATAATCCAAGTAAGAAATAAAAAAAATCTTATTGTAAAATAACAATTAGGTAAAATTTGAAAAAAAAAAAAAAAAAAAATATTCAAGTGTAAGTAACAACTGATCATGTCAACAACTACCCTAATTTCATGAAGTAGCATATATGCAACCTTCAGTTTTTATCTTGCATTTTTCCAAAAACAGTGGTAATCAAACAACTAAAACAATTTTTTAAAACTACAGAACATAAGAAATGTGAAAAATATTTTTCAAAGTAAAAAAAAGTCAAAATTAATATGAAAAATAATTCAATGAACTTACCTTGCACAGACCACGAGACATGATGCACAAAAACAACAACCCATCAAGTTACATTCCACTAAAACTTAAATATTTTTAACTTTGTACAGTCTTTTCACTCAAAACGAAGCTTCTATACTGTTCCTCTAGCCAATAACAATGCAACATACGTCACTTAATAAATAGAAAGTAGGGAAAAAACCCGAGGTAGCGTATATGCTACTTTATGAGAATAAGGGTTAATTATTTTTATTTTTCACCTAATAAAAAACATACAATTATCCGTCACTTATGCTAAACTTCGTTTATGCGTCACTCTCAGTTGCACAAGGAAAAGCCCCAAACAATAGTATATAAAAATTAATGTAATTTAACTTTTAATTATACGTCACTGATTCAGATGCAGTTTTCCGTTATGCGATGGAATTTTTTTTTTTTTTTTTTTTACACTGTACATAAATGCATTTTTTCCCTCTCGTATTCTTGTCAAAACTTCTGTTTTTGAAAAAATGTCTACCTCTAATGCTGATGTACTTTCTTTTACGCATGAGCATTCGACTGGGATTGAAATGGTTATTATAAATAATGTGATAATAGAAAAGCCGGTCTTAATCACTTAAACAATTCAAAAAATTGAATGTAAGTTATGCAAATTTTACTTTACTTTCATTTTTATCGTAACATCAATTCATTAACATGAAAGCAGCTGTTGATTCTGCTTTTTTAGCTTATTTTCCCGATAAAGTAAAAAAAATAAAATAAAATGAAGTATAAAAGAAGGTTTAATGTATCGAAAAAATGCCTTTAAAAATAAAATAAATTAAAAAATAAGTAAATTTATAAATTAAAGATTGAAAAATAAAAAATTTGAAAGTAGGGTTTTAAGATGGGAAAAATGTGTATACTAGTCTCCCCCCCCCCTCCCCGATAAATTTGAGAGAATTGTCTGATTCGAAAGTTTTGTTTTTGAATTCGAAAGATCTTAGCCAGAACATCTCATTTCCATATGTTATTTTTTTTTATCTGAGCAATTTTTCGTTCAATTTTGAACTGCTCAAAAAATCTTAACATTAGCGGTATTGGGAAAATATGAAGAAAATTTTATAAAACCTGGACATAAAATCCAAGTTCCTTTGAACAAGCCAAAGCCATAGCCAGAAATTTTTTTTCGGGGGCAGGGCTGACTTTGAAGCATTTACGTTGAGGAAAGTTTCCAGGAGGAATATACGCTACATAGTGAAAAATTTTGGGGTTTCGGGGGGGGGGGGGGGGGTTGCCCGTCGGAACCCCCCCCCCCTGGATACGGCCTTGGAGCAAGCTTATTTGAAGGACCTCTCCACGTGAGATGTTTATTGGTTTGAACAATTTCTGATTAATTTTGAACAGTTTAAAAGTAAATAAATAAATAAATAAAATAAAATAAAATAACATTAGCGCCTCCAGGGAAATCTCAATCCTATATAAATCCTGATCGATGTAACGTATTTGCTTGGAACAAACTTTATCGGAAGGATTTTATAGCGTAGAACATGTACAGAAGTTCAACCAGAACTAAACGAGCCTATTTTACTATAAAATTTTTTGATTGAGATTTTTAAGGATATTTCTGAATAAATGAATGAATGAATAAATTCATTCATTCTCAATTTGATTTCAAAAACTAGTTTTTATTTGTTAATCATTCGTTTATCACTTTTTTTTTGTCTTAAAAATGTATCAGTTGAAATTTTTATACAAGCCCCTTCTTTTCCGTATAAAGTGCATTTTTCATTGGGGAAATTTTAAAAGCAAAACAATACCGAATAAGTAATTCATTTGATTTTTAAATTTGTATCTGCAAAAACAGTCAAAATACATAAAATGAAGAATAGCTCACGTGATTTTCTTTTTGTTCTATCACTATGAAAATACTGCTGACTTATTGACAACGTAATAATTAGACTTTTTTTTTTTTCAAAAAAGAATATCGAAGACACTATCGGCTTGTTATTTCTTTCATGGTTTGGAGAGTAATAAACTCTTATGGCCGGCATTTTGATATAAATAAAATCGATAGAGATTTAGTTTAATGGAAGAACTCATGGGAAGAATTTTGAAGTGCAGGGTGGACAGGTTCATTGAATACTGCTGCAGCATTTTTCAGTAAAAATCTGCATAGAACATTTATAATAACTTAATAAAAAAAAAAATCTTGCGGCATTCCGGAGCGAAAAAAAAAATCCCCAACGGGTTTAATATGGACTCTTTGCATACCTGATACTTATCTAGAATGGAAATGATCTCAAATGAGAGGTGCACAGTGTACACTTTAAAGAAACTTTATTATAACAATTTAGTTTAATTAGAGTGTTTGTATATACAATGTTTTTTTTTTTCAAATTTACCGAACTTATTTTGTTGTTTCCGGACGCAATTAGAATCTTTGGTAGTTTATTTCTTTGTCTGAAACAATTTTCATTGCTAGTGCGCTATCTAGGTACAATTTCATTTCGACAGATATCATCAGCTATTATTTATACAAAAAAGTAGCAAAAACAAACAGAATAATCTCTTTTCGGATTGAAACCAGGTAAGAATGACGAATAGAATTTATATTTTTGCACAAATTGATAAATTTATGTAAGAAAAATGTAGCTTTTTTCTTATATATAAAATACATCAACATATTTTTTTTTCTTTTTTGAAAGCTAAAAAAATAAAAATATTAAAAAACATAAGATTTTTCTTCTCATTAACTACACGCACTTCCCTGTTGATTTCATGTCAAGGCACTGCTCCCAAAATTGCCTTATTGAAAATCATGATGCTTCAAATTAAGTAAAACATAGCGTTGAATAATTGATGGGAGTTTAACGCATTTACAATTAGGAAGTTTTTTTTTCATGAGATAATGCATAATATATGCTTATATATGTTTTGTTTTGAGATTATTATTTTAACCAATGAAATCCCTTTCACAGGTTGAAGTAATTATGAGTAATTATTTAATGTAATTCCGAGATTAAGTCAATTGATAATTGTTATTATGATTTTGATAGGCGAGAAAGTCTCTTTTAGCTTCGTTGAACTCCATCCTATAATGGTTCTAAACGTGATTTCATTATCATTTCCTAGGAATCTACTCGCCTATTTTCAAATAATAATTCAATTCGCACGTTGAATTTAGCTACTGATATAAGAACTAGTATGTTTCAAATGCTATGTTTTCGAAGAGTCCCTTAATATTTTGAAATGAAGAGTACTGAGCACTAGAGTTAACTTTCTTACAATTATACAATTGGTATTATTTCTATCATTTAGAAAAAAATCGTCTGTTAAGCAGCCAGAACTTTACACTTTCTTTTGAAAGCACATAACGTGAACGACTAAACCTTTACAAGCAATAAAAGTTTAATTTGACACGAGTTTTTTTTTTTTAATACTTAATAAAACAATCATGCCATGTATTATTCACTTCATTATTTTAATGGCATCAGCGTAGTAGTTCTTATTTAAATTACTAAAGTTTACAATGCTGAAACAGCAAACGAAGAGGCATAATTTTGACAAGTCCAGGTCAAGGAAAGATGAAAAAAGGAGTGCTATACTTTGACACATGCTTTATGTTCTTAAAAACATTTTTCCAAGAGAAAAGGGAGGAGCTAATCGTTATCCGTTAAATGCTGATTGAGAAAATGTCTTGAACTCCATTATTTCAAGTCATTAAAGTTCTTTCAATCATTTTCTTTACAAGCATTCGTAATTAAAAGAAAACATAATAGGACATATAACATGGGAGGAAAGGTATAAACATGAGTGTGTTTTCGTATTTCCTTTTTAAGAAGACTAAAATTCCAATCTGAACTTGATGAAACTTTGTTCGCTTGATTTTTGAAGCAATAAGAATGTCAATGCGACATCATTTTCAAATAAAAATAATCCTGTTTCTTCTCTAAAAGTAGAATCCCAATTTATCAGTTAACTACACTGTAAAAAATTCTAGTTCAACCTTTCACCAAAAACATGGTGAAAATGGTGACATTTAGCTGCAACCAACATTTGGGATAAAAGTTGAACCATTATAATGGTTCTTGTTTCCCATTTATGGTGAAACCAGGTGAAACTTCACCATTATAATGACGTCAACAAGTTTTCACTGACGTTAACAAGTCAATATAAGAAACTACGACTTACTTTGGTGGTACTTTTATTTAAATAAAAATTGCCCAATTAATTTTATATACAGTGGAGTTCGGCAGTAGTTAACTAGAAGCAGCAACTACTAGTGGCAACTACTAGTGGCAACTACTAGTTAACTACTAGTTGTAACTACTTTTGTTTTCAACTAGTTAACTATTAGTTAAACTACTTTTTTCCCAACTACTAGTTACAACTACTTTCAAAATTCCAACTACTTTCGAAAAAAATGTTTGCCCAAGAAGATGTAGGCTCGAGACACAAATGTAAAAAATTACTTTTCTTAAAAACATAAGTTATTAACTTTATCAAACCAAATACATATACTAAAATAAAAGTCTAAATTTAGAGAAACAGGTTTTGTCTTTATTCGGATTCTATTAATATATATTAATTGTTCAGTGTTATTTGGAAATATTCAATCTTTGAATGTTCTACAGGAATTTATTTAAAATTGTTTTAATGATTAAAAATAATCTTGAATTGAATTATTAGGATTAAATATTTAAGAACAAGCTTAAAAACGGAAATTCGAGTGAAATATACTTAAAAGTAGTTAACTAGTATTTAACTACTTTGGGAGAACAGTTAACTACTAGTTACAACTAGTCTTAGAAAAAAGTAGCTAACTACCAGTTGCAACTAGTTTTTTTACACTAGTTAGTAGTAGGTAGTTAACTACTTTTTGAGTAGTAGTTGCCAAAAACTACAGTGGAGTATCGTTTATATGACCCCGAAACGACTATCGAAAAACATCGTTTGAACGATAACGTCGTATAATCGATTTACTTTTCTGACTAAATCCAATAATTGGGACCACACACAACCGCCGTATAAATGTAAACGTCGTATTAATGATCAAAGTGTAAATTCCATCGTTTTAACTGTAATTTTTGTAGATAAACAAACAAAGAATGAAAATTGTTTTAATGATTAAAAATAACCTTGAATTGAATTATTAGGATTAAATATTTAAGAACAAGCTTAAAAACGGAAATTCGAATGAAATATACTTAAAAGTAGTTAACGACTTTTGGAGAACAGTTAACTACTAGTTACTACTAGTCTCAGAAAAAGTAGTTAACTACCAGTTGCAACTAGTTTTTTTACACTAGCTAGTAGTTGGTAGTTAACTACTTTTTGACTAGTAGTTGCCGAACACTACAGTATCGTTTATATGATCCCGAATGGACTATCGAAAAACATCGTTTAAACGATCACTTCGTATAATCGATTTATCTTTCTGACTAAATCCAAGAATTGGGACCACACAAAACCGTCGTATAAATGCAAACGTCGTATCAATGATTATCGAATAAATTTCATCTTATTCCACTGTAATTTTTGTAGATAAACAAACAAAGAATAAAAATTCTTCAAATAATTAATTTTCTTATAAATCTTACAAAGCAATATTAAAAAATATTAGTGCATTATTAATGTTTACTAAAATTACATAAAAAATGTAATTACATTGTTTTTAAGCAACGTTTTTCTCAAAAATTCGCTTCTAACTTTTTCGGATGTCTTAAGCTGGTTTCGAAATGAAACGAAATCTAAAAATGAGGATTCCACTGCAATTTTTGTAGATAAACAAACAAAGTGAAAATTCTTCAAATAATTAATTTTCTTATAATTTTTTACAGAGCAATATTAAAAAAATATTAGTGCATTATTAATGTTTACTAAAATTACATAAAAAATGTAATTACATTGTTTTTAACCCCCCCCCCCCCCCAACGTTTTTCTCAAAAATTCGCTTCCATCGTGTTCGGATGCCTTAAACTGGTTTCGAAATGAAACGAAATCTAAAAAAGAGGCTGGAAGCA
This sequence comes from Octonoba sinensis, assembly GCA_038502835.1. Taxonomy (NCBI): domain Eukaryota; kingdom Metazoa; phylum Arthropoda; class Arachnida; order Araneae; family Uloboridae; genus Octonoba; species Octonoba sinensis. The sequence goes on from CM076604.1 coordinate 74,699,877, forward strand.
GAGACGAACAACCGCAGAAAGACATAATTTAGAAGTGCTGCTTTATCGATGGCGTGTTTCCTGAATACACATTAAGTAGAGTACCTTCAAATGCGATTGCATCGCTCGTGTAGGGCGCGTGCCGAAGATGGATTTGCCGATTGTATTTCACTGACTTAGAAGAGTTTCATTTTTATTTTATTTTTTGCAGAGATAACTTTCGACGCCAAGTCGATGTGCTCCTTGAGTTACTTCATCTGGTTCTGTTTGAATAAAATTTCCAGGCTGAGAGAGTAGATATTTTTCATGGAGATTTATGAGGAATGCATTGCGCATGCGTGTTTAATATTTTAAAGCGTTGTAAATTATGAAATTTGTTTCTGAGCATTAACATTAAAAAAAATCCCTCTTACTGTAGAAGTTATAGAATGATTAATTAGGAGCTGCGGAATTATTGAACTGCGGAGTCAGAGTCGGGGAGTCGGAGTCTGGCTGATTACGGGATTAAGGAGGCGGAGTCGCTTAAAAACGTGTCTGCTCCGACTCCGTGTGTATTTATTGTTTTATTTGCTAACACTTCTCACAAAATGTCTGTTTGCGTATTGCAGTATACTTGTGTCGCTTTTGCATCATTTTAAAGGCAATTCAGCGTTTTTTCGGTGTTTGATTGAATTATTATTTAAATAATGAATTTGTCAACATGCTGTATTTAAATTTTCATATAGAAAGAAAAGTTTGGTATAATTGTTTATGCTTTCATTTCTTTCTGCAATATCTATTACGTCTTTTATAATATGAAAAACACACTTTAATGTATGTAGGAAGCTCTCAGAACACATTCCTACACACATTCTTCAATTACGGAAAAAAAAGGCTTTTAAGTAATTTAATATTTTGTTTTAGTACCCATCTATAGACAGATCCTTATTAATATTTTACAGAGAGCAATGTAATATATTGGCATTTGCTTTAGAGAAAAAAACACTGAATATTTACGAAATGTTCAACAAAATTTCAAACAAACAAGAGTTTTCGTAAAGTGTCACTTTAACAATAAGATACACTTTAATTTTATTCTCTTGTTTTGTGATTAGTTTATTCACCTTAACAACTGCATTTTAGTTTTCCCTCCTACCTGCGATAAAACGTTTGCCGTAATATTTAGCATTTGATTTTCATCATTTTGGCTAATATACATTTAATTTTCTAACGTATAAAGAATTATGCTTCATGATAAGTTTTACTTTTTATGGTGATTTCCTCATTCTAATGTTAAGCTACAACTTTACTTCATACCTTACGATACATTCTTCACCTTAACATTAAGCTACGTTTCACTCTTCTTTCTTTTATTTCATACAGTGATTTCTAGATTCCAAGCTAGCATTTGATATCCATCCATCCATTTCTCCATCCTAAGCTAACATTTGACATATTTCAGTCCTTATGATACATTCTTCACGTGAACATTAAGGTATCCTTCACTTTTTCATTCATTACCTTGACTTTCCTTAATGTCTATATCTATGATAACTGACAAATTTCTCTTATTAATTTTTTATGTTAAATGACAGCAATTTTCGCAAACGGTGCTCGCAATTATCTGAATTATCAGCGACTGTGCTTTGCGTGCAGGGCTATCGTGACAACTAGAGAAACATCAAGTCGGGTACAGTGATATTCAAACTTCTTCATCCGTTGTTCAATTTAGATTTCCTTCTCGTTTCCCCACGGCTGCGTTATTTTTCTCTCTTTAGGAAAATATCCCTAATGACCTTGATTAATATTCTCGTTTCCTGTCTTCCGAAACTTTTTTTCCTCTTTCCATTTCTTAAGGAAGGAAATGAACATGAAGTCATCCTGACTATCACAACTGTTCTATACAAGTGGTTATCATGGCGCATGATAGAATGTCTTCCGAACAAAAGATGTTTTTGCAACATGATAATGGTTCAAAAGAAAAAAAGAAGAAAAAGGAATAAATGAATCTTTGAGCCCTGTTAGGTTTTTCTTCAACTAGAGTAAAACTCAGCGGTCTTAGAGCCCAGTGGTGCAAATTCGACCGTAATTCATTAAATTTTTCAAGTTCAGCCTCAAACGTTTAAACAACTTTTAAACATTTTGTTTTCCACAGTTTGTTTTGCTCAAATATTTCAATTACCGATAGTCTCCCCTCAGTGCGACTGATTGATCACTGAATTAGTTATTTAATTTAATGCATTTGTAACACACATTATACATAAATTTTTTCTTTCTGAGCAACTTCTCCTGTGAAGAAATAGAAATAAAAATGTTCGTGGCACCCTATTATTATTGCATAAATTAGAAATACAAATACTCACTTCCAATTTAATCGAGAGTTCCAAACGCTAATGCAAATCAACAAACTTACAAAACGTTGATTTTTTTAAAACCATGTGTTTAATGCTTATTTAGCATAATGTTAATGGTTTTCTAGGTATTACTTTCGCGGTAAAATTTTAATTTTTTGTGTTCATAAAAACCGGATACTTTTTCAGTTGTGAGCTCTTCCTATACACTGATTTAGTTTTACATAATGTTTCATTAAAATTAATACATTTCCCCTCTAGTGAGTGGGTAAATTTCTTTTTCAATTTCGTAAGAAAATGTTGTTTGATGGATAATATTTTTCATACAGCTGGGATATTCTGAGCGCAATGCAGGTGAAATATTCCGATACCTTCATGAAACATCTTGCCAGAGAAACATGTAATAGTTTGTGGGAAATGCAATAGTTTATGAGATGATGATATTTTTCATACAGCTGAGAAATTTTTAATGCAAAAAAGTGCAATACTTCGATATTCTAAACACATCCTGCCACGGAAAACTGCAGTAATTTATGTAATGGATTTGGAAAATACATTTGACCTGTGAGCTAACTTCGAAATGGGGAGCTTATTTTCAGAATATCAGTACACTTTTAAGATTCTCCTTTTTATTTGGGCGTCAATTCTTAAAAGATTAAAATACCGAATCAATCGGGTTTCTCAGGGACAAAGTACTCTAATCTTTCGGAATCCATTGAATCGGGTGCACGACAAAGTTACTCATAGAAAAACGGCTGGGGAAGAGGTCAACTCTTTCATATTTTGTTCAAGAGCTATTCATTTAGAGCCAAGAAAGAGGTTGTTGGCAGGACAAGATGAAAGAACTGAAAATACCTTTAATCGGATAAACTTAAGCCTTTCCTTGAGAAAGGACAGAACCAATTTCCATCCTAATATATCAGCAATTTTCACGGTTTTCGTTCGCAATTTTGAATGATTTAGGAGAAATTATTTTCGATACATTTATTTATTGATGCTTTAATGCTATATGTACGTATATCGATGATTTGGTTAAATCAAAATATAACATGATCAACTGAAAAGTATAAGAAGCAAAAACTAATAAATCTATGACTAAATTAAGACTTATCGCAGCCTCTGTATCTTCTCTCTTCATAAATAAATAAAAGAATAAATAAATAAAAATTTAAGGTAACAAGAAGTTCATTTAGAACTACTTAATGAGTTTACTTTCAAGAATAACAACATCGATTTTATATTACTAATCAGTCAGTTTCGGTTGTTTAAAATTATTACAAATGCTTTTTTTTAATGGGTTAAAGAGTAGTTTCAAGACAACGTCAAAATTACTAGTCACAACAGCGAGTTGGAGCTGGTTAGAAGTTTTTGTGGCTAGTTAGTAACATTAAGCATGCTCATTTTCATTGGTTAAAAGAGTTGTTAGAGTTGTTCCAAAACAATGTTACGATTACTAATCAAGCAGCGAGTTGGGGCTGATTAGAAATCGCTTTTATGGCTAGTTTATTAACATTAAGTATTAAACAAAAGTGTTTGCAGCATTTTGTGCGAGTGTGATAAATAATTTTAAATTTTGCAGTTCCCAAGACGAGTTAAACCATCAGTTTCGTTTTTGTGATTAAATAAGTCTACCTTTTAATGCACTTTGTTTTTTACTAGTAATTTTTTTCCCTCAAATCAAAAAAAGGAAAAAAATTGCATCCAAAATGTAAGATTTGATTTCGTTTTTGTTTTTTAGATTAAAAAAAAGCCTTTGAGTTTCTTGCGTTGAGACGCCAAAGCCGCCGATATTTTTAAAAGGTTCACAAAATTGAATCATAAAATCAAAAATTTTCTAACTTATATGTTCTACATCAGAAATGCTTTTTAATATAGTTTACCCAAGGATACCTTTACAGTTTATCCTGTTAAACTGTAAAGGTATCTCCGTAGACTAACGTTTTCCCCCTTAACTATGCCAAATTTAAAGAAAAAGAGTTCGAATAATAATAATAATAAAATAATAATAAAAAAGTTAAACTAAAAGCTTTTATAAACTTTCGAATGCAAAAAAAAAAAATCATCGGATTTAGTTATTTTCAAAGTTTTTACAAAGGTGGTAGCCAGATATTTCTTCCGTCTGATATCCCTACCTAAAAAATATTTGAACCTGTGAAATGTCCTTTTGATTTTAATTTGGTTTTTAAGCATTTAAGGGACGTTCTTTTAAATACTGCGATACTGCTCTCTCATTGAAAAGATGTTTCAAAAATAAAAATAGCTTTTAATGATAGCACAATTTACTGAGATAACATGAAAGAAAAATACAGCACAACCTAAACAAGTTTTTAAGACCTAACACAATTCAACATAATGCAAATCGAAACTAATACGTATTATACGCAGGAGCAGCGTTTGTTAAAATCAAACTCAGCTAGCTCATAGGAGACACTGTGACTTCTAACTTTTTTTTTTTATTTTCATCTTGAGCACTTAAAATTAAAAGCGAAGTAACGTGCCGATAAAACACTGTTGCATTTTCGAAACATTTAAATCAACTTAAAACCTTGCCCTGTACAAAGATATTTGGATTACATTCAAAAAAGTATTGAAGTTAATTTGGCATTTAGTGTTTTTCTCTTTTTTTTCTTCTTCTTTTTCTTATATTTTCTGTTTTTCTTCTATACTATTAATAATAATAATAATTATTATTATTATTATAATTTTTATTCACTTTCCTAAGCTTTTACGAAGCTATTAAGGATTTTTGTTATGTTCCATTTATTGAAATTGATGCTCTACTGATTTTTCATTCTCCTTTTTTTTTAAATTTGAAGAAATCATTTTTTCCGTTGATTGTTCAAAAAACGCAGAAGCTGGTATTGAACCTCAAACTTTCGGTGTGGTAAAGGTTTGCCTTTACTTACGTAATGAAAAGGATCACACGGGAAATATTGCATAGAATGTCAAGTACTAGATAGCTTGGGGGTACTTCGTTTTGTGCAGAAAATGTACCAAATAAGTTGCACCAGTATTGGTGTAAAACTGAACAAATTTCATTCTCTAAACATAGAATCGTTTTTCTTGGGTTAATGCTGTTATAACGGAGATAGAAATATTTTCATGCAAATCGGAATGTTTCATTATGTTTTTCACCAGTAACTTTTAATACTTTTTCATGCCTTGACATTAACTTTTTAAAAATAGTTTTCTCTTTAAGCATGATTCATTTATACGACATTATTATTAATAATTTCTAGCACTAAATTGCATTTTGTATGTAGTAATCAAGCTGTAGTTACTGGAGGTTCAGTTACACGAAGTACGATATTTCAACTCAAGGGGAAGTGAGAGAAAAAAAGAATAGAACATTATCGTTAATGGTCCCCAACGTTTTTAAAATCAAAAAATATTCCAAGAAAAATTATTGCATTAGTTATTCATTGAATTCGCAATTCATTGGTTGGAAGCATTAAATAATGCGGGAAATAGAAATGCTTGAACTATTTCCAAAGTTCCGCAAAATTAGAAGGTATACATTTCGCTTGTACTTTGAAGGTATACATTTCTATTATTAAACGTATACGAGCAGGTATACGAATAACCTGTAGCTTACATCTTGGTCATTTCAACAACTGTCATTTTTATTAACAACTGTCATTTTTATAAGAAGAGAATTATCAAGTTTCAATTTTAAAAAAAGCTGTAAATAAATAAATAACCGAAAAAAAAGGAAAAAAGGAGTTTGCATAAAACTAGTAAAAATTATATTCTATATTTATTTCATTCTAAATTATGTATAAAATCATAAGCCTATATTTTCACGAGGAAATAAAAATAAAATATTTTATGTATGAATTTCTCTCCCTTTTTATTTCAACTCTTTTGTTTCATGTCAGAGAGCATTATATTGTTATTATATGGTGATACATCATCTCTAATTTATTCTTTATCTGTATTTTCCCATAAAGTTTCATTTATTCAAAGGGACAGGTGTCAAACTTGAATAAAAAACCAAAGAAACGACTAATTCATTGGGGGCCAAACGTTTATGAAATAAGGGGTTTTCCTCACTTCAGAAGAAGGGAAACTTGTGAATGAACTATGCTTTTCGGATATCACTTGAGATATGCAAATTAATGAAGTCAGTTTTCAGCACGATTAAGTTTGGTTGTGCAGCATTTAGCAAATTTCGTTGCTTCCCTTCAACTCTTTCTCTGCGTTCACAGGAAGCAAAGCTACTTGACCTACGGGCTCAGTCATGAAGCTGTTCTCGAGTGTCACGGAACCCTTTGAGACATTTCAGCGTTCACACAACTCCATTTCAGCAGTCACTTCCTCTCTCATTCTAATCTCCATCTTAAACTTGGTCATTTAAGCTGAATTAATTCAAGCCTGACCATCCAACTATGACTCTCTCCAAACTGTGCCTCAGCGTATAAAGCCGGGATAAAGGCCAAAAAAGTCCCCCGATTGTCTCTGTAATGCCTTTATTCGAGATCGGTGAAGAAAAACTCCTTCTGTACCAGAGTTTTATACCACCCATGTATTCAGCCTTCTAGGGATTATAATGATAATAGATCTATACCACATACACATGACAGGAGGGTTCTTGGATGCGGTAAAAAAATGTCTTGCAGAGTTTTGCACCGATTCCACATCAAAGACTCATGGAAACCCGGGTCTGTGTACAGAACGTCTTCACTCTTCTGCAAGTTAAATGTCGCCAGTGTGACGTATGGGTCTTGAACCTTTAGAGAACATTTCCCCTCTTACTACAGGAGTTCCATTTTTTGTCCCCCCTTCTCAGTATGTGTAGTGTCCTCTTCTTCACTAGGAGGCAAGAATTCTTTTCATCATGTAAGCGTGGCTGATGCTATTCTCACACAAATTTTCGCCAAGTTTCTTTTCAGCAAACCGTCATTTTTCAGAATGTGAGCTAACAACCGAGCCTTGCCGTTGGAGTTTAATCAGTGATGGTTCAGGAGGGAGAGGGGATAGTGAGCAGTGTGTGACAATGGCGAGATTTTTCGTTGCCTTTATACCTGACAAACAAGGAAGGAACATGCTCAGCTTGTGTTTTCGCACTTTTCGGTTGCATCACGTTTCACGCGAAAATCCTTTTTCTGTTTGTCCAAGAGTCGTTGACTCTAAACAGTCATCAATTTTGTAGGATTTGGTCGAGCTACCACATTTTTTCAGCATTGTTGCTTCTGCTATTAATATCATGGCTCATGCGTTAATGGTCTCATCCAGTTGAAGTTTCATAAAAAAATATTCATTAATCATTTTAAATGAATTTTTTTTAAAACTGCTTTTCAGCCCACTTAGAGTTGGGGTTCTCTTAAATTTATTATTAATATGTCATTTATTTTCAAAAATCTAAAATAGTTTTTATCATACTAAAATATTTCTACATCGGCTCCCGATATAAACATAGCATACGTAAATATAACATTGTCTGTTAAATCCTATATTATATACTGAGAAAAATGAAGCTAAGTTTTTACTATCTATGTTCTTTTATTTATTGCTTCACATCAAATAGATAAATTAATAAAAAAATAAAAATAATTAATTAATTTTCTGTATTGGTTTGTCGATGTGTATGTATCACTCCTTATTTTCAATGAAGAATCTAAAAATTTGTCAAGATCTTTCCATTATCGCAATAGATGAGGTGTTCGGGTATCGAAAACAAAACAGTAAAACTTTTATTTACATTGCTGGCAGCATGTTAGTGTAACGTTAATTATGCACCATTCATAATTTTGCGAGGACTTCTAACATTATGTTTAAAACTAGTCTTGTTGTTATACATTTAAAATATATTTTTTAAATTTTAGTGCAATCTTCGTCACATACTCTTCTTCATTCGCAATACAGTCCTGATCAACATCATTTTACCATTGTTGCTATTTTAAATTTGCGGAACAATTAACCCCTAATTGTATTTTTTTTTAATTTTAATTTTTATAAATATATTTATATTTATCAGAATTATCATCATTCTAAGTATTCAACTACAGCGTTGATAATTTTATGATTCACAAAAATAATATTTGAATAAAATGACTTTTCACTTGACTTCCAAAAAAACGGAGGTGATTATTAGTTATTACCCTCTCACCCTTCTCCGTCTTCTTCTTTATTTTTTACTCCTGATTGGGTGAAACGATGAAACCATTTGGATGATACTTTATTTTATTAACTATAGAAGTTAGTCAGAAATCAGAATATCGTTATGGTAACAAACGATCAAATTTGTAAAACTGATACAACGACCTTAGAATGAAAATATTAACAACGTGCAAACAAAAGATATTTTGTTTCTTTATTTGGTTTCTTTCTTTACTTTTTTTTAACAAAACTCTCAAAGATTAGCGTAGATATTTTATAATCCTTAAAATACTTACTGGCAATATGGTTACAAATATGCAATGATTACAATTAAAATATATAGTAAAAACTGCGGAAAAAAGTGCAATCATATTTAATAGTCATATGCGAACGGAAAGTTATGATAAATTAGGATAAAGTCTCTAGTTGAGGATCTAAGTTTTTCCTTTTTCCAATTAGTAAAAATTGACTCTGCAATATGTTTTCTATTCATGACTTCTAGCGATTCCATCATTTAGAATTTTGCAATTATTCATGTATATAACTTAAAACTTTCAAAATTCACTGGAAAGAAGACCGAAAACATATTACTGAAACTAACTCAATACTATAAACTAAAAATACATCACATTCACTAGATGGATAAAAATTAATATTGTATTATATTGCTATATTACATTATATTTATTATTGACTTATTATTATAATATTAGGAAAAAATGCCGTCAGAGAAACTAAATTTACTGATATTTTGTTTTTAAAATCAGTAACAGAACTAAAAATCTAAAATTTGTCACCCCTAAACATCTGCCGTGCCAGGTGTTTAGCACCTATGCTGCCTTATAAGAAAAGCTGAATTTACAAAACCACCAACTTAGAAATATAGATTTTCATTTATAACAGGTAAGTACATCGCTATTCTATCTTTTCGTTAAGTAAAACAGAAATTTGTGCAGTGAGGAGAAATTTATTAATTGCTATTCCTCTTGGAATAGCCTTTACTGCAACGATGATATCAAATTTAATACAATAATCTCTCACTTGCATCAGAGTAAGCGACAGATAAAAAAAAAGGTTGCTTAAGTAAGGGAGACTCATAAATAAAATTCCACTTTATTTCAGTTCAAATCACGTTTCACATAACAGCAGGTATGTATAAAGACTGACAATTTAATTTAATGAAGAAATTTCATGGATGTCCAAAAATCTTTAACAGAAAACAAGATAGCAGAAATAATGAAGTCTCGCTTTATTTCAGTTCAAATCACGTTTAAAATTAGTTAAAGAAATGTAGAAACAATAACAATCACATTTTTTTATACATCATACTCTCTTTGTCTGATTCAAATGATGATGTGTTGGTGCAGAAACATTAGTATTTTTTTAGAATATTATGTTTGAAAAAATCAGTTTGTCAAAAAAAAAAAAAAAAGGATAAAAGAAGCACTGAAAATGCACCACTGCATTTCACCACTGCATTAATTTTTGTTAATCATCTGGTTAGGACTTTTGAAAATTGACTTACAATTGAGAGAGAAACACAAAAAAGGTGTCACAGATTACTTACACTAAAAAATTATAGTTCAACCATTCACCAAAGGAATGAAACAAATGGTGAAATTTAGCTGCAACCAAAGTCTGATACTTAATTTGAACCATTATAATTGTTCCTATTTTCACATTCGTGGTGAAACGACACCATTGGAATGGTTCAACTTAGTGCCAAAGGTTTTTTGCAGCTAAATGTCACCATTTTTTCGGTGAATGGTTGAACTAGAATATTTTACAGTGCATGAAATAAAGTTTCAATAGTCACTTCATATCTCAAATGTCGTCAAACATCAATTATAAGATGGAAAGAAAAACTTTCGTTTTAAGATCAAATATGATGGTAATACACTTCTTCGACTTCGTAGTTTCAGGGTCATTAGGACAAGGAGGACGCATTCAGGGTCATTACTGATGGCGAGAATAATAGAGGCAAAATCATCTTCACCGACTTTCCACAGCGATTAAGAGCCCCGCTGAGGAAGAACTGAAAAGCCCTTTACTGGTGGTAATATTAGACTGAGCCTTAAACAGAATTGCATTCATCCTTTTGGTCTGAATGGTCGGATCTTGACTGAATACTTGAAAAGTAGTAAAAAAAAGGTGATTTTTAGAATGCGCCCATTTCCTACCTCGATGGATATAATTTAAAAATGCCATCAAGCGGAAAAAGGGACACCTTTGAAGGCCCCATGGTCATGCGGTTCACTGGATTTATCACAACCCATACGAGAATTTTAGTAAAACTGAGCAATGCTTAAAATTAATAGGGATAGTTTTGATCTGATGAACTTTATGTGTGCGGTAATTGCTTCTATCCATAATACTTTTAGTGTTCATTCATAACTTTTTGCATTTATTCATTGCAGTTTTTCTTTTTTAGATATTTTTAAAAATTTCTAATGAGCTGCTGTTGGCTTCTGCCAATTCTGCATCTCTTTCGGTGGCACCACTATGATTGTGGTACCATCGCCGCGTGAGACTTTTGACGTCCAGTTTCTCCACCGGAAAGGCCGAGCACCCACCCGTACTCTGTTGATGCGAAATTGCAAGGAATTTAATTTAGCCGAGAGCATCCAAGCCAAATGTCTAATCAAGGGATATTTTACATGCCGCATAATCATCCGACATGGGCGCAGACGATTTTCTGCCTCTTGAAAATCCACCGACACCTGCTTTACCACGACACCACCAGGCCGGCTCTTTTTTAGGTATCGTCCACTCGATGCAAAGTGCAGCGAATGCTTCAGAGAAACTGACAAAAGTAAGGACTTGAGAAAAACGCGTGCAAAGTTCGAATTACGTGGAAACAAAAATGTATTTTTTTTTCTAATCATGCTATATAGCAGCAACCTATAGGGGCAACCGCTAACATGCCTTGACACAAAAAAATGTGTGTTTTTTATATTATATTTACTAATTATCTCCACATTTTCAATTTTCTAATTACATTCTTCTGCGCCACCAGTTATTTCTTCACAAGGTAAGTTTACGACACAAGTGTTTGTTTTTTTTTTCTTTTAAAAATTTTTATGACACCTTGATCTGACTCTGTTACATGTAACGTTTCAAACCATTGTTTTTCACTTTTTCCAAAACATAGCGTAAACACACGAAAAATTTAATAATTGTAATCTATGTTTTTTTATTTGTGTCTATAATTTTATGTCTATAACTTTTGTGTCCGAGAAAAAAATCGATCGTTATAGTGAAATAGAATAGGGAAACCTTCTAATATTTCAAGTAAGCAGAATTCATTAATTGTTTTAACGGAATTTACAGAATTAAAATTTCATTCAGTAGATTCCGTTGGGACGACTAATGAATTCGGCTTACTTAAAAATGCAACATGCTGAATAAAAAACTGAGGAAACAGAACTGACTTCAGTTTAAATAATTTCATAATACAACGTGAAACACATTACAACTATGATTAGCACACAGCATAAATGCACAATTCTGACTTGAAATGAACGCTTTAAGAAATTTTAAATTAGTTTTGTAATTAAAAAATTTTTGACAACCTCGTCAAAAGTAAGAGTAAAATTACATTCAGAATTCAACGGCAGAAATAGTTATTATGAATAGTTCAAATGATGTAATTTATGCATAATTTAAATAATACAAATGTAAAAATAATACAAAAATTAATGGTAAGGATCTATTATTATGCATTATTAATTCTCCAAGCAAATATTCTTATTTAAAACTGGTGGGTTATAGATGGAAAATGATTTTTGTTGCGATGATATTTGCGTTAAAAAGCTGATTTATTTTAATGTCTCTCATAACACGCCCTCTTACTGCTTCCTTTTCGATAGTTTCCAGGTTTCGAAAAGTGTTACAAAAATCTTCCACCTATCAACTCGTCATGCTTCCAATAGCTCTTCATCTTCCACATCAGAAAATTCTTTGTCGCCAGTTGCTCTTACGGCTTATGAGACTTTTTTGGCTTCATTTGTAATCGCTAGGAGTCTTAAACATTTTGACAATTACTGGTTTTACGTTGCTATGACAACACAGTTCATCAGCACATCGTGAATACAATTTTAGCATTGGATAAATGGAATTGAAACATAAATTATAACATTTGGGTTTAATTGAATTCTCTGATTTCGCAAAGGTTTGTTTTTGAATACATTATTTAGAACACGTCACCACGCCCCCTCTGTCCGTAAGTTTACGTTAATTTATTTTTAATTTTTCTAACAAAAATCATCTTTTAACATAAAAATATAATTTAAAATTCCATTTTCCGTTAACAAATGCTTCTTGGTTTTCAAGACAATAATGCTGAGTCTCTCGTAACACGGGAATGGATAAAACTCATCAAATACTGCGTCGGGGAAAAAAAAAAGAGGCTGAACATGAACATAAAGCTAAGATGTAAAACTAATTTAGATAAAATGCTGATTTTTTCCGTTGGGTAAACATAAGATGTTTTTTGGGTAATCTAATCAATAATATTTGGTTTGTGAAAAGAGTTTGACAAACTTAAACTCAAATATAGGTTTAGCAGGTGGGCTGTTTCACTGAGCTAGAAAAAATGTGGAGTGCTTACTCTAATAGTGTCATTATATTGATTTACGGTCCCTAAACTTGCCAATTTCCGTTGTTTCAGATGCAGGAGTTTATAAATCAGCTGATTGATTACTGTGTGAATGCTCTGAAAAACCATAATTAATTAGTATTTCTTTTCTTTTCTTTAATTATTTTATGCATAATAGACATTGCTCATTTAAATTGACAAAATTTTGTTTTGATTAAAAATTTTAGGGAAACATAAGAACTCAATGAACATTCGATGTCTCGCATTATTGTTTTTTCCTCAGGCTTCGATCGAGATAGCGAGTTGACTTCTAATTATGTAAAATTTAGAATGTGACAGTATTTTTACGAACTGTGTGAGCTTAATTGAAACGGACTTTAATTAATTATATTTTTCTAAAAAAACATATAATTCTTAACTTAAAATTTCTGGCTCTCCTAATTTGACACCTAAAGCAACCATCTAGTCTGTCTATGCGTAAGTGCGCACACTGATTTTTTGAAATTTTTTCGGTGTTATTCTCCAAAGAATGAGGAAATTTCCGCTTAGTTTTCATTGCTTTTTTTCTACAGCTTTTGCACAACTATTTCATATCCCAATTTCTGGGATTTCACATTCTTGAGAATTGATACATTCTTGAGAACGGTTATAAAAACATCTTCTGCACTGACACAGAACGGCAAGCTCTTATTCACTGATTTTTATGACGAAAAGCAGGTTAGAAACATTCCATAAACTATAACCATAAACCATGTATATCATCTTGAACACTTCATAGGAGAGGCAAGGGGAGCAGAAATGGTCTTCGCTACTGTGCCCAGGTATTGATGCCTTGTGTAAAGAGACACAAAGACCTGACTCTACAGTGGCCATAAATAACGATTGAATGGCGGTAACTAAAATGCGCTTGGGTGCAGGGAATGTGCACCCAGCACAAGAATGCCAAAGGAACTGCATAACCAATCAGATTACGTGAGGCAACGGTTGGGCATTCGATAGAAGGATAAGAACGAATGTTTAAAGGAATAATCACTTCACAGAATGACGTTGATGGATTTGAAGTTGTTTATTCGCTCCTTTTCTATGAAAAAAAAGTTCTTACAGAGCTAAACGAACTTACTTTCTCGTATACCGATATAAGTTTGCAACTCTCTCCATCTCTCTCCCTTTGGGTTCCATTATTTTAAATATATATTTTTAACAATTAAAGCAAATATCTAAAATTAAAATATCTCTTCATCGTCAATAAGTGAAGCTAAGGAACAAATGAGCTCTGAAAGATATTTGCATCACCGTTGCTGCTGTTTTGAAATTTTTGTTTATACTTTGTTGAGATCCAACGCAGCCCCATTTTGTTATCAGTACCATGTTTTGCTTTGCTTCCTGTGAATACGTTTCTACAACCTCTGCTATGCATTTATTCAACAGCAATGTAGTGTGGTCAAAGTAGTGCTTCAAGTTGAATTTCAGAGGAATTTCCTGTCACTCACATTTCTTCCTCATCCGGGTAACATTCCTTTTTGGCCTTTTTTATAACACAATGGCAAGGTTAATGTTTTTATTAGCACTTTATATTACTATCCCCTGTTTTCTTGTGAAATCTCGCTATACAAAGATTGCGAGAGCCTCTTGAGGTGTATGTTTCATTGCAACAATTTGATTTTTTTCAGAGATAATATTTTTTCGAAGTTTTGTTGGTCTGGTTGGCGAGGATATAATTTCTTCTATTTTTTTGAATGCATGACTGTTTCCAGCAGTATGCTGATTTATACCAGCAGCATAAGTCAACCCCGCAACAGGCACCTGCTCTCAAAGTTCTTTTATTTTACGACGCTTACGTCAGTTTTTAAAAAATATGTAAAATACACGAAATCAGTTTTAAAATGCTTCATAATGTGTTTTTTTTTTTATGATTTGGGCATTTCGTAAATTCCAAGGTTTTTTCTAATAATATAAATATTTTATTTTATATCATGGTGTGGAATTCTTTCAGAATACCGTACAATTCTTTTCTAGTAAATGACTTGATATTTCCAGCAGAATCTGCGAGCTAAATAACAAGAAACTACCAACCGGAAATAATGAAGCCTTTTTACTCACCAACTTTAAACTGATAAAAAACAAAATGGCCGATTTTGACGGAATTTTTTCTTTTTTTACAATCTAGTTAGTCACTACCTTTTATGTCAATAAAAAAGTATAGTTCGACAAGCTCCAACAAGTAATCAAAACCCTATTTTATCTGAAAATTTTAAGCAGAAATAAACACTCAATTTTAATTTACTTTTTGGTGATAGGCTAATTTAAACTAACACAACACTAATTCTTTTACTGGACGTTTCCGACGTAACTTTTATTTGGTCTTTATTCATATTGCGATCAAATTTAGATCTTCACAGTTCCCATTCATCGCTAGTGTGCTAAAGACAGTCTTGAAACGTATCAATGACACAATTGTGTAATGTTTGAAAATGTCTGCGTAAATGCAAGGCACAAATTCATTACTCAAAATTTAACTTTAGGACATAATAAAATTAAGCGTTAACTGCTGAGGTACTTAAGCTGATAAAAGACATTACACAATTTAAAACTCAACAAATTTAAAAAATAACAAAGACATAACTTTGCTTAAACAAAGCAAAATCAAAACAAACTTTTAAACATGTGCCACGGGCAACAACCCATGCGGGCACACGCCCGCTGAACAGCAAAAAGAAAGAGAGAACGAGTGAAAAAACATTTCACTTGGCATTTATACTGTTCTTCTCGCCACAAGCACTGATGCCACAAAACTTTAAAAAGTTCGCTAACGATGCATACTAATGAGCAGGTTGCATAATAACGATGCATAACAACAGGTTGCCACAACTTTTATACAGTAAGACAATGGCAAATGTTAAAGTAAATCAACGCAATAAGTTTTTAAATTAAACTACATACCTTTCCTTTTCCATATTCAAAAGTTTATTTTCCAAAACCAAAGCACATTCAAGTACAGTACCAATAGAACGAACACTTATAATTTAAGCCATCGAGAACAATGTTTTGCAATTTCAACAATGATTAAGTTTTGACTCACGTACGCAAATGGGAAAGGAACAGGTGAGATTTTTAGGATTGTAAATTGATAGAGCAGTTATTTGGCTTCAATTACAGTAGGTTTAAAACACTTTTATCGAACTTTCTAATTCTGACTTTTGACCGGTTTTATTGAACAAATACTCCTATGTGGAACGCAAGAAATTTATGTGCTTACAATTGAAATTCTGCAAAACTTTATTTCTTCGGATCCAGCTTTTTAAAATGTCATTGTAGAAACATTTAGTCTGATGACTCTAGAAGTGAATAAAAGTTAAAAATAAGAAAAATAATTTTATATCTTAAGTTTTCTCTCCCAAATTTCAAATTATAAGTGGCAGTTTTGTGTTTTTGTGAAAAGTGATCAGTGCTTCGTAATTGCCTTAAATGATGTTTTGAATTTAAATCAGAACTGCAAGTAAACGTAATGTTGAATGGAAACATTAAAATGATTTTTTTGATTATCACCTGAAATGAAAGAGTAATAAATTGTTGTTGTTTAAAAGTTTGCTAATATGAGAAACTAAATACTCAATTCCAATGTACTACTAAGATTTAAAGAGATAGTTGTAATTAGTTTTGTCCATTTTCAAACTGATTTAAATCCTTAATTTCAATCATGTGAAAAATTTATTTTCGTAAAAGTACAACTAAAGGAATTTTTTTTATTCAAAACAGATATTTCTGCATGCTTTTTTTTGTACTTTTTGGCACGTTAGAAAACGTTCCAAAAGCTTCTTAACAAAGGCCCACATGCAACAGCTCGAATCTAGATTTAATACAACCTCCCCTACGACTCCCTTCTGCGCCGGGAGCTTTGAAAGAGATCGTTGAATTTCAATTCCCCAGTCATTGTAAAAAGCATTTCTACGAGACAATATTTTTTTCTTTCTCAGCAAGATGCTCCCGTTATATTCAAGACCATCCAATTCTCTTCCACATAAAGTCGCCGTAATGATATTCAGAATCTAGATTGCGATTTTTTTTTCTTCTGATTTTTCGTTTTTCATCAGTTTCTTCTCGTGGTGCGCTTGATATAATGGTAGGAGACGAAGCTTGACGCCCTCGATCTTTCAAATTTTAAAATTTGGAAGGATTCTTTTTTTTTTTTTTTCGGAAAGGAAGAATACTTTCGTTTGATTGTGATCTTTTTTCTTTTCTGCAATTCTTCTATTTTTTATTCATGGCAGGCTTTGCTTCCGGTTTTCTGGTCAGCGGTGAATCCTTGCAATGAAAATGAAGTGTAGCTCTTAACAATGGCAAAATGGCAAGAAAAGGACCGGAAAATACTTACGAAGTTTCCTCTTACGACCTTGAAAAATATGCAGGATACATAAGAGAAATTAAGCCACATGTACTGGTAAATCAATGCATCAATTAATTATCACAAATTGTTTTTTTGCCATGCTGACGTAGATAACTGAAGCAAGTAAGAAAAAAATATGAAAAATGCAATTACTTACAGTACGTTACAATCACTTACATAAAATGCAATTGTTTTTTGCGTGCCAGGTTAAAATTTTTTTTAAAGGGCATGGTTCTTTTTTTATTCTTTTTCTTATTTTTTTTATTAACTAACTTCTTTTTTACAACCTTTTTTGAATTTTCTTACATCAATTGCATAAAAATAAGGTTTATATCTAATTTAAATTATGATTATAAATAGCTACCTGCAGTGCGATACGTTCGCTGCCCCAGAAGATGCGTTTCAGCCAATAGTGTCTTATGAATAAATGCAATAGAGTCTGCCTTTAGCTTACATAGCCAATAAAAACTAAATTTAGTTGCACTGCCCGCTGAGCCTGAACAAAAACTGGGAAGGATTCGGCTTCTAAGAAAATCAGAGAGTTCATTTAACGCGCATTTAACTTACGCGCTGCTGCCGCCACTTACATAATTGCATACTGCTATCACATGACTTTAGGCCCTTCTCTCTATCTCGTCTCACCGAAGTCAAAATTAATGTTAAAAAAGCATCATATTTACATTGACATTATTACAAAAATCACAATTTAAATTAGCTATTTTATTATTCAGTAAAGAATCAACAAAATAGTTTTCATGCTCTATTGACAGCGAGAGTATTTCAATTAACTCCATATATTTATCAAGTAGGTATTTCTTTTTTTAAATGTTGTTATACTTAATTACAAATATAATCGTCTGCGGCTAGTTACGATTCTAAGAAAAATTGCTTTAAATTTCCACAATTCTTCTACTGAGTCCAACCATTGAAACAATCTATCAATTTCAATTATATAATTTAGTACATGGAATAAATGGGGGATATGGATTTATTTATGTATTTACTTATTTATTTATTTATTTATTTATTTGTATTTATCACTTCATTTTCTGTTGTTTCAATCAAAAAACTTGGAGTACATTCAAAATATCGTTCCTTCCCTCTTTTTCTCTTCATCTCTTTTTACTTTTTCTTTCTTTCTTTCTCTCTCTCTCTTTCACAAATATTTAGTTTTGTCGCAAATTTTGGTTTCCCTAATAAAGCTGTTCCATCCCCCCTGAAATGTAACATTAATTGTCTAACTGCTTAAAAAAGAATAAGATCAAAAATCCTTTTGCATGTTCAAAGCCTGTTCCTGATAAAGCTTCCAAAAACAAGTATGTCTATTACATCAAGATGATTAAATTTTCCACCGCAGAGCTTAACGTGTATGTGTGTGTTTCGTGTGTTTTATAAACGCTGTAAAAAGGAAACAAGGGACTAAGGTGTTCTAGCAAAAACCTTGGAAACTACGAAAACCTTGTTAGAACCATATTTTTCCTTCAAGAGTAATTAAGACAGAGAGACAGAATGATAGACACTAACACAGAAACAATTTTTATGAATCTCTACTTTATACCCCATTCCCTGCCACAAATACTTCCAATGCAAATTTTAACGATAATCTGTTTTCCTGTCCTGTGTCCTAAATAACATGTAAAAAAATGCAAGAAAAAATAGTTAATTTTTGAGGAAGTTTTACAATGGCTCAATTATTTTCAGGTAATGGTTCATTGTTTTTAAGGTTTTTGTTGTTTATGGTTTATGGTTAAAAAAAAACAAGAAAAAATGAAACCAATATCCTAATGAAAGATACGATTTTTTTAAGTAAAGAGCAAAATTTGCTAATCGATTTTCAAAAACTTTTTTCTACCTACTTGCTACGTCAAACAAAAATTTAAAACCTCAAATCTCGTTTTTCCTTGAAATTCTGAGTTTGATCTTACCGAATGCTCAGTAAGATCAAACTCGGGCCAAATAGTTCTGCCACAGTAGAAATGTAAGAAAATACTAGATATTAAACACTTAAAATTGCATTATAGTTATTGCAAAAGAACACATTAGTATACAGTTTTAATAAATGAAAATAATTTAGTAAAAAAACAACTTTTTTTTAAACATTGCTTTTAGGTTTGACTGAACAAAAACAAAAACTAATTTCAAAGCTATAATATTGTATTTTATACTTAGCATTTGCTCCCAATAGTTAATGTTCGCAATAGTTAATGCTGGCAATAGTTAATAATTATGTGGAGAATATGATACTTTTATTTTGTTGGTTTTAACAAAATGGTAGTCAGACTTTGTTTGGATAGACTGATTTATTGTGAATATTGGATAAGAGAGAAATGTGAAAAGCCTGATAGCATAAGTTATTGGGGTTTTTGAAAATGAAAATATATTCCAGTTAAGTGTATTAAATTTTAATAAATCTTTTAAAAATAGGTATGTAAAAAAGTCCATAACATAAAAACATTAACTTTTAAAGTATTTCCATAAAACTATTTTGAGCAAGGTAAATGTTCACCAGACAATAGTATTTCTTTAATTTTAATTAAATAATTAGTAAAATAATGCTAATGCTTAATACCTGCCATTTCTATTCCACTTGTGGGTGAAATTCTCAGTTTTATTGTATTCAAAACAAAGCAGAAAATACATTAATTTTAGATACTTTTACAATCTTAACAAGCAATTGAATCATACATCGTAGATTAATGCGTGGAATTGGTGTTTGACTTTGTGAATACTTTGAAATTTTGCGAGTACCTTTAAATTTGGCGAATACTTTTAAATTTGGCAAATACTTTTTATTACAGCGATTTTCTAGAAATTTTAATATTCGGACTAGAAGAAATGGCCGAATATTCAGCTTCGGCATGGAAGAAATGGCCGAATATTCGGAATTCGGCTTTACAGCCAAATCACTATTCGTTACATCCCCACTTGAAATATAACAAAAATACCGAGATAGGTAATAATTTTTATAGGAAGAATATTTTGCAAAATAAAGTTTCTTCTAAAGTTTCGAATTAAAACGAAGTTTCATAATTAAGGAACTGCAAAATGCTTTTTTAAATTATGCAAAAACAACTAAGAAAGACTTCGGGGTGTCTTGAAATAGAATGTTCTAAAACAGTGTTGTTGTTTTCTTGTTTTATTTATTCATTACTTTTTTTTTAGATGGTAAAAAATGAAATGAAGTTATTGAATTTTGAGGTATGGTTTTGTATATATATTTACCGAATACAAAAAAATATTTTTTTCGTATAAAATGTAAATATAAAAATATTTCTAAACCTATTTCACGAACCTCTTCTCCGTGATTGACCGGGCGTGATAAATAAAAACCACCTAAAATGAAGCAAAGATTTTTTTTTCCTTCTGTATTAAGTTCTTTCCGAAATTAACTGAAAATAGGCAGAAAAAATGTTAAAGTTTTGGCGAGTTTAAAATAAGAAAGCTTTTAGGTGTTGCAACAATTATTAAAATAAACTTTTTGACGAACTTTTTTGGTTTTAGAAGAGAGTTTAATACTTAAGAAAAAAAATTTGGCCCAGTTAAATATGCCGCTTTGTTTTTTAACTGGCACGCCCGCCAATCAGGAACAAGAAATCCATAAAATTGGCTTAGAAATACTTTTAATAACTATTTTTAATAAAAAAAATTGTTTGATATTCGTTAAATATGCATAAAATTATACCTCAAAATTCATAACTTCATTTCTTTCTTGCCGATCTAAAGAAAATTTAAAAAAAAAGAAGAAATTCATTAATTAGTTAATTAAAAAACGCTGTCTTGGAACATTCTAATTCAAGGCACCCCCTTAAAAACAGTCATTCAATGATTAAAGTCCTTATTCTTATCGAACGTTATACAGAGCTCCAGGTACAATATCCAACACACTGAAGAATTAGGGTGGTTAAAAAAAGGGAATATTTGCTCGACCTGTAGAGGGCCTTACCCTCCGATATTCCCGATGATTTATTTTTGAAGGTTGGTATATAGAAGCCAGAAATTTTCTGGGCGGCAACCTATCTCTTAAAAGCCTATTATCGAAGACGCACGGTGAGTTGACAGCACCATGAGGTGACTTAAAAAAAGGAAAGGGGGTCGTCTCGATTGGTTTCGGACACTGGCTATACTGGGAGGGAGAAAGTTTGTTCTGAAGCGAAAATGCATTTTTTGCGTTGATAGGGGTGTTATTCTTTTTTAAAGGTTAGGAGATAGGTAAGGTCTAGGGCGCTGGCTTGCGTAGGGTGCGTAGAACGAGTAGCTTCAAAGGGATTGTGATGACCTCATTTCTAAGTTCCTCATTTCAAAGTAGTTTACTGATTATATTAGTCAACAAATTCCTTGTAACAGACTTTAAAAAGGCAGCACGTTGTGTTACCCTCACATGCTTGATCATGGAAAAAATATTGTTCTTACTGTAATTACATTAATATGTATGCCTTAGAAGAATTTAAGAATATGGTACAGTTCCATTCATTCAGTTCATTTTATCAAGTAAAAATACTTTTTAAAAATGTTAATGTTTGCACGAGCTAGTCTCAGTACCAAAATTAGTCTTCTTTTAAGCTATAAATGTCAACCATTTTTAACTAAAGAAAAGCGTGGGCCACTGTAGCAATATCAATAGCTAGTTTTTAAAATGATGACGAATCAAAAACTCTAACTTTACTGCAAGAAAGTTCAAATTTTATGCCAAAATAAATAGTAGCAGCTATTAATTTCTTGCTGCCCCCCTTGTCTGCCCGCGATACGATACGTCATCTTTATTGAAATCCCTTCCCAAATTAAAAAATAAGCTATGTTCGCAATGAATATTTATCAGAAAATTAAATTTTTTTTCTCAGCAGTTGTTCCCCCACACTCCGGATAGGAGATATTATTCATCTCGACTGAAAAAATTCCTAAACAGAAACACACACAAAATAAAATAATTAAGCAATTGACAAGAATATTCAACCTTCACCTCGAAAATAATAATTTTAGCTGTTGAAAAATAAATAAATAAATCACAGCACTTTATCAGTTCCTTGTCTTTTCTACGTTCATGTTTGGCACTTTAAAATATATTAGGTCAACTATTGACAAGAGCTTGATTCTTAAATATTTTGTGACACCACAAATTGCCACCCGGGTGGTCCCCATGCGAGGAACGCTACTAATATATATATATATCTTGGGGGCATCTTGGGCATCTTGGGGGGCGCCTCAGCGTCAGAGCAAAAAAAACAAAAAACAAAAAAAAAAACCCTGTTTCACACAATTAATTCAACAATTCTAGTTGTCTTGACATAGACAGAACCAATGATAGTGACTCCTCTCAGATACTCCATCTTTCAAGGGAAAGAACTTGGCGTCAAAATTCACTTGTAGCGTTGATACTACACCCTCTGTGGTGCTTGATAGAGATGGTTAGATGGTACCAATCCCTTTGAAACGCCCTAGGTCTGTAATTACCAGAAGAGAGACATTAGAAACCATTAGAAAGAAAAAAAGTAAGTTATTTGTTTCATGTATGTAATTATTAAAGTTTTTAAAATAATTGAAAACGCAATAAAATTATACACAATTGAATTTTTTGTATTTTAGTTTGTATGATGAAAGAGGGCTAGGGGCGACTATTTTTATAAAGTCCAGGGGCGCCGAACACCGTTGGGCCGGCCCTGTATATATATATATATATATATATATATATATATATATATATATATACATAGATAGATAGATAGATAGATAGATACAGATACTTGCTTAACATAAAAGACGCCCCTTTGATGCCCTAAAAAAGCGAACAAATGTTCAAGGACCACATAACAATTTTTATAAAACATGAACCAATAAAATTAAACAAAATACTACATAAATAACAACAATTTTATAAAAACAACGTTTATCTTGCGCACTAAAAAGGTAGAAAATAATATTCCTATGAGCCTGGCAGAATTTCTGAATAAATTGGTCACATTACGGTAACAGAGTTTCTAATTCTTATAAAACGAAAAACGTTGGGCGCATGAATTCTTTATATTATTATGCTATGAAAGTTTGTTTTACAGATCATTGATGTATATATAAAGTTTAAGGAGGAGTCTTGATGTTTGAGTACATGCTCCCAACGTTTTTCGTTTTAAAAGAATTAGAAACTCAGTTACCATAATGTGACCAATTTATTCAGCAATTCTGCCAGGCTAATAGGGATATTATTTTCTACCTTTTTAGTGCGCAAGATAAACGTTGTTTTTATAAAATTGTTTTTATTTATGTAATATTATTTTCTTCTTTTTGGTTTTGATGGGTGAAGTTTCGCAATCGTAGAAACTTATTCAGAGCCTCGATGTACAATGCAATTATCCTTACTACAAAAGTTAGCGTTCGCGATTTCAATTTTTTCTGATATGGAAATTATGCTAACCCGGAGTTGAGGAAACTGCTAATTATTATTTTTGGATCAAGTTAAGCCTTAAGAAATCAAACTTAAAAGCTCATAACTGGCGTTCTTATTGACTTAGAAACTTCGAACAAATTTCATCTTGTGCGGAAAAATCAGCGCTTTCGATCGATACATTATATTAATATGTGCACGGTTTTTTCACCACCATATTGGGGAATTTATGCGGAAATTTGCGAAAAACTGGAATAAAAAAAGGAATTACCTGTCGGATTTTTAAGGCGAGGTAGAATATTGCATTGTCATCTGGTTCTGAGCTATATGTAAAGTTTCAGTACAATAGCTTATCGGGAAACGGTCGAAAATTCGATTGCAAAATTCCGCGGACAGACAACAAAGCGAGTTAAGAAAAACGTTGTAAAAGAAGAGAGAGAAAGAAGAGGGACTAAGTTATGCAAAACGAAAACTGCCAGAAACCGAATGTAATAATCCCCCCCCCCCCTCGTGCTATAATAAAAATCTACTCACAAAATGTTTTTTAGTGATCCTCAAAAACTATTTCAAGATTTTCAGTTGTCCAAAGACCCCGAAGTCTAAAGTTAAATGTTAACTTGTTCTATAAACAATACTATAGCAACTATAAACAACTATAAACAATGAATAGTTATTCTATAAACTATAACTCACATTATTTCCAGATTTTTTTAGTTTAAAGCTGAAAGTATAACACAAATAAAAAATGAACAGTGTTAATAAAAATAAATTTTT
This sequence comes from Octonoba sinensis, assembly GCA_038502835.1. Classification (NCBI taxonomy): domain Eukaryota; kingdom Metazoa; phylum Arthropoda; class Arachnida; order Araneae; family Uloboridae; genus Octonoba; species Octonoba sinensis. The sequence goes on from CM076604.1 coordinate 74,724,413, forward strand.
TCACTTTAGGAGAGATTTCTAAAACTATAAAATGCGCACAGAGATTTAAAATGACAGACAAAGAAACATACGACACAAGCTCCAGATAAATATTTTAAACTGTAAAATAATATAAAATACCTAATTACAAAAGTGCACACATGAATAACTATCGAAAATAAGTTCATTTTCCTTACTGTCTTGCGGCCATGTTGACTTCTATAGGCAAATAACAAATGTCGCAGATGGAATTAATGATAAAATAACGAAAAATCCCTGATTTCCCATTTTTGAGAAAGCAACTTCTTACAACAATTATTGAGTTGTTAATAATTTACATTAATTATAAAAATAATTTTTATAGTTCTTTATAAAAGTTAAAATTTTATTCGTATGTAAAATATTTAGTAATAAGTAGAGATATCTGCAAGAAAACCCATAATTATAAATAATAGCTGTAATAACACCAAGAAAGCTTTTTGGCGCAATCTGTCCTTGTAGGGCAAATATGACTGCGCACATGAGTTTGGAGGAAATGTATTCGATACTAAGTAAATTGTATTAATAATTACTTCAACTAAATTGTCAACAACACACACAACTCTTCTATTGTTAACAGTAATAAATATAACAAAACTACATTTTTGTAAAGTTTTCGTAAACATATATAACTAATTACGGGCGGACATGATTCCCTTAAAAACTCAGAATATTGACGGGAACTTCTCTTTTGCGTTCCAAAAACTGAAATATTACTGTGTTACCGTTCTCGGAAGTATCGTGAACATGCTTTTTACAACAACCACTTTACTAGGCGCAAATTGTGAAGCAGAACTCTAGCTCATCCAACTATAGTCAGAGTTTAACTATGTGAGTTAAATAAAACACGGTGTATATCTTCTTTTCTAACTCTGGCTCTGCTTCACACTAACTCAAGGCCTGTTCGGATACGCAAGGAAAAACAAACCTCCTCAGACAAACCTTTCGCATTTTATTATTAAGCTTGGGTTTCCATCTGCATCGTTAAACAATATATCTTTAACCTCGTGCATGAATTTGTAACTATGCATTTGTGCTACGTCTGCGGCCGATTTTAAAGCTCTTTCGATCAAGAACCCTTCGCTTCTTTTCTTATGCAAACATGTTACATTGTGCATTAAAAATTAAAAATGAAGACTAAGGAAAAAGTTTAACCTATATTACTTAGCTCAACTGTTAGCAAAAGTAAAGAAATTGAAAAGTGGAAGATCAATCTAAGTAGAAAATGTGGGCTCACTAGATGGGTAAAACTAATTTAAGTAAATGTATTATTAATTTAATTTATCACGATCGATAGTAATAGTAGCAATTATAAAAATAATAATAATAAAATTACACGTTAATTTAAAGCACAAATGAGCAATAAAATGCAGACATATGTTTCGGGATTGCTTGGAATCCCTTTTTCAATGCGACAGGGAGCTTCTAGATGCAAAACATCCAAATGAAGCAGACAGAACAACAAAAACAAAGCTTATATAGCCTAAGAATTATCTGTAAACCAATGAGAATAAAGGTAGCGTGAAGTGGAAGTAGAAGTAGCAGGAAGACACCAATAAGAGAGCAACAAACGAATCCAGTTGAAAGTACAGGAAGTAAAAAGGAATATCAATAAAAATAAAGCAAAAAAGACGACAGCATGCATAAAAATTGCAAAAATAATAAAATAAAATACAAAGAATAAAATTGAAATAAAAATAAGTACAGAAACTACCAAAACAAAATGCAAAACAAAGTACACGTGTAAAGGAGGGGGAGGGGAGGGAGGGGGAAGGAGAAAAATAGACACAAAAAAGGAAAACAACAAGAAAACCTAGAAAGAACAACAAGTTAAAGAAATTTATGCCAGACCTGTGAAAAATAAGGAGTTGAGGAAGAATCATTAACCAAATTAGAACATTCCTGTTAATATGATAAGCTTCCCAAAAGTCAAGCTCTAAAGGGGAAGAACATTTTTGAATAATTTTACCAGAATTGAAATCAAAAGAGTGGTTGGAATTCCAACAATGTTGAGCAATGCTAGACTTATTTAACTCTTGCTTTCGTACATAACCTTTATGCTCATTTAAGCGAATTTTCAGAGCACGTTTTGTCTGCCCAATGTAAGAAAGGCCGCAACGGCAACTAATTTGGTAAATACCCCAAGTGTTAAGTTGATCGACAGGATCCTTAACAGAAGAGAAGGAAAGTTTGTTACTAGGAGCAAAAACGACTTGAAATTGAAACCTTTTTAGGATTTTAGCAATACTTAAACTGACAGAATGAAAGAATGGAAACACAACCAAATTCTTTCTAGAAACCACATTATTGGGACCAGAAGTTTTCTTAGAAAGTTTGTTATGAATAGAATCAATTAAAGAGTGAGAAAATCCTCTATCAACAGCTACAGCTTTCAGATAGTTGAGTTCAATCTTGAGAAGCTCAGGAGAAGAGCAAATATTAATAGCACGATGGACCAGAGCATTAAAAGCACTAACAATACGCGCAATAAAAAATACAATGAAAGTGGCTTAAAATAGATGAAATCGTTTCTATTTAACTATTCACGCAATATTCATCTTTTGTCTTGCAGCCAATTTTGATAAAATATATAATTGTCAGACTTATTTTATGTTCTCCTTCGGGAAATATGGATATTATAAACCTTGATATATTGTGTCGAATAAATCGTTTCGAAACATTACAATGCCTTTTTTATTCTCTTCGCGGCCCCAATGACCACTACTAAAGCATGTAAAACATTGATTTAAAAGTGGGCCACCTTACATTATCCATATCAGACTGTATAAATGCATTAATGCACATACAAAGGCTTTATGTTTAATGTACGCAAATAAATGCTTCATACTTTTGTTTATTTTTTGTATTGGTTGCTGAATCTCGTTTATAAATCAATGTTCCTGTAAATAATTCTTAAACATTAGGAAATTTATCTATTTTTAAATCTAGAAGAAGAAAAAAATGATTCAGAAAAGAGAACAAGTGGTAAACGATAAATGATAAACTTTTTGCTGCATTCTTTTGATAGATACATTGATAATAGTAGCTCAAAACGGTTTATGAAAAAAACATTCCTGAACTATTAAAATTTTTTGGAAAGTTATATTCACTTTTATCATCCCTTCTTTAATCTAAAAATGAGACACCTAAGTAGTTATGAGGAATAAACTTGAATCATTCTGTTGTCTCTCCCTGAAAGGCCCCTAAAGAGAGGTCGGATCAAATGCCTCACCCCCAAAAAACGATGGCTTCAATTCCTCCGCAATCTTCAATACAAGAGGTCCTTCCTATCTGCGATTCATCACAATATAGCATAAATGGCCTACCCTACAGGTGCTTACTAGGGCGTGCCTGAGGCTAGCTCGCTTGAAACCAAGGCCCTACGACAAACATGGACGCTCTTGCACGTTGAAAGAGACAGCACAGGGACCAACCCGCCTTGATATAGAAGGAAAAAAAAATAAATTGAAGCTTTTTTTAGCGAAATACATCGGGAACATACAAAGGAAGACGGACGCTCGGCAAAGTGTAGGGTAGGGTATATAACTGGGAGTGGGTGTTCCTTTTGAACGTGTGCTTTATTTTATTTTTTAATGGGATAAATAATTACCCCTGTCACTACGAGACAATTCGGACTAAAAGAGCTACGATTTATAAGCTGGTAATCAGATTCTTGCAGAGACTTTTCAAAAGATTTAAAGGAGCTTTTTTTATTTTACTGCGGAGCAATTTTGGTTCATACAGCAAAGGAATCTTGTTATGGGCCGGCCTAAACGCAGCTTTTCCCCCAGTCTTTAATAGTTTATTGCTCCTGGTACTTTTTCATCTCAGTTATGAATTTATTGGGGAGTATTTTTTACCGGCAGTAAAATGAATGGATCATTTTTATCGCTTCATGAATGATCATTGTTTACATTTATAAATTGATAGTTTGAGTAACGGGCTGCCCTCTTACCGATCGGGATGATGAAGTGGTGTAAAATCAATTTCAACTAATTGTCTATTAATTATTTATACGTTCTTTGCGTAGGCTTGATGATACAGTGTTTCAAAATTCCATAATTATTAATTATTCGTCATTTACTAAAATAAGTAATTACCATAATTATTTATTCGTCTTCTTATATCGAAAGGATATTTTATTGTTTAAATATGTTTGCGACTTATAGTTAAAATTTATTTACACATTATTCAAAGTAAAAAGATTTCTACACAGAAAAAGATGTGCGAGAACTGTTTTTTTTTTCTTTTCTTGTAATATCAAAAGCGATAATATGATAAATTTATTCTTATTTCATACCTATTTATTATTCGTCATTTTACAGAGATGGATGGTGGTCTGAAACTATTTCTATATTTTATTTTTCATTTGCACTTGGATGCTCCAAAGACCCTGTCACGAACGACCCAGGAACGGGTCCAAGATTTTGATTGGCGAACCCAACAAAATTCTTGGATACTTACAAGACCCACACCGAATAAACTATGAAAATATTTCGCGTAAACATTCGTTTTATTCTCACTTTCCCCCTTCATTTTAACACTAAATTTAAAACCATATTATTAGTATATATATCAAAAACAAACATTATTAATCTCCAAGGTAGATAGATTATTTTACTGCTACAGTTCAAAGAAGAAAGTTTAACTAAATTCAAGTTCGGATCCATATTTTGATTTTTTAGGGGTCCATTCAATCATCCGCCATTTTTTTCTGTCCAGAGATTTATGTTACATAGAAAATTATTGCTCTGTTTCTTAATTGTAATATGCAAGTACAAAATTGGGTCTGTCGGCTCTCCTCTGGAAGTTTTTCGAAATTTAATCCCGATAAACGCAGTTTTAGACTACTTTTGGACAGATTTAGAGGGAAGGGATGACCCATAAGAGCACCCTATTTATCCCCCTTGACTAAATCGGGATGGCACAATCCGCCAGTTTTAAAAATGATTTTTCAAAGTAACGGATTTTTTTTTAATATTCAATCTTCGCCTCAGAGCTTCTGCAGTGACACTAACTACGATGCTTGAGAAAGCTGAAACTTTTCACTAAACAAATATTAAAGAAAAATAGAAAATATTAGCGTACGTACTATTTTTATAGGAATTATTATTATTGTTGTTATTAGACGAAACGTCGTGTCAACTTATTGCCACTTTAAATACGTTTTTAACCAAAGCGAAAGAATTTTTGAAGAAAAATTGACAAGATATCATAATTTATAAATTCATGGAGATTTCAGTGGCTGAGTGGTCTTGATTCGGGTAATCGCCTGCGCTCAGTGAAGAAGTGATGGATTCGATTCCCGTCCAGTGCCCTAGGTGTACTTTTGTAATTTCTTTCTTTGTGTTGTAACATTCTATCTTGTGTTGCCCTGTACTGTCTGTCATATTAGACGAGCGTTTGAGGCACATCCACTGAGATAGGAAATAAACTCGAAAAAAATGTTTCACTTGCAAAAAAAAAAATAAAATTGTGTCAATCCTGAAACTTGGACCTTGTCAAAAAGCATAATAAATTGCTAACATTACTGTATTTGGTAAGAATAAAAAGGTTGTGAAACGCTGTTATTCTGGATCTCGGTGCCAAAAATAAGCTTCTTTTTTGGTGTTTTCTTTACATTGACAAGATATTTCAAATTACTTAAGTTGAAATTCATACAACTGTTTTTGAATATAAATTTGTCTCTAAATATTATACATTTTTTCTTGCTCACTTGCTTACTTATTTTTGTGTTTCTTTCTTATTTATATAAATTATTCATTTTCATGTCACATATGCATTAATGGAATATGTAATACTAATTACGCCTACTTTTGTGCACTCATCAGCTGTTCAGATGTTGCCAACTTTGGATATTGAACGGAAGAAATGTTGTGCGCTGCCGAACGCATACATCGTTCTCTTATGGTACAAGAACCCTATATAAACGTGGTTGGGGTGAGAGGTCATTTGTATCCACTCGAAACTGGACAATGGTCACTTGTAAATTCGCGCAAAGGAAGCACGCTCGCCGTAGCACAGGAGAAGGTCACGAAGGTCAAGTGCAGGAGCCTTATAAAGAAAGAAAGGAACAAATCAATGATCGCTATTGAAGTCCACAACTTGGAAGAAGTTCAGCTCCACATCTGTCGGAGGAATTAAGGGGACTTTGACTTTTCCTTCTCAAATTCGACACAAATTCGGACAAAAGCGAGAAAAAGTGTGGATAATTTTAGAATATGGTCATCCCTGCGTTTGTAGGAGTGATCTCGGTTGTAAACAACTCCGAAATCGCCTTCTAAGATCTGGATGGCCTTGGAAATTTTCGCTGCTGCAGCAGGGCATTTTCAAAATTATTTAATGCAACTGAACTTGACTGTTGAATAAAGAAATGTTTTAAATACATCTGTTAAAAATAAGACACAAGAAGAACGATATTCGATAAAAAAGAGAAGAATGAAATTGGAACATTAGTCACATAGCTTTTGCTCGGTGCTGCTTATCTAAAAATAATGTAATTCCGTTCACATTAACGAAACTTTAGAAGCTGATAATATAATTGTGACTAATTAGTCTTGCGGTTTAATTTTGTGAGTAAGGTTCTTTCAATAATGTTATAAATATGTTATCCGATTTCTTAATTTATTGTTTTTGCTCATCCACATCCGTCGAGTTAGCAAATGGTGTTAGAGGCGAAACATTTGAAATGCATTGGTAATATACTCAGATGGATAATTGTAGTAGAAGTTGAGAATTAATTAGTTAGAATTATTTCAGAAAATATTTACCAGTTTTTAGCCAATTTTCCCGTAAATGTAAAAAAAAAAAAAAATCATGAAAGACGGCTTGATCTTTTGTGAAAAAATTGTTAAAAATGAAGAAAAGTAAAATAAGTGAAGTAATTAAATAATAAATTGAAAGATAAAAAATTTCAAAGTAGGGTTTTGAGATGGGGAAAATGTGCGTCTGTCAGTCTGTTTGTCTATCGGTCTGTCTGTCTGCCCCCTTCCTAATAACTTTTAATTGAATTATCCGGTTCGAAAGATTTTTTTTTCTTAGGATTAGAAAGATCTCGGCGAGGGGATCTCATTTTCTTTCTTTCTTTTTTTTTTTAAACAATTTTTAATTCAATTTTAAACAGTTGAAAAAAATGTAACATTAGTGCCTATGGGGAAATATGAAGCAAATTATATAAACCCTGGACATAAGATCCAAGTTTCTTTGAACAAACTCCTTGGTAGGAGCTTTCCACATGAAATATTTTTTTATTTGAACAATTTTTGTTCACTTTTAAACATTTCAAAAAATATAACATTATTGCCCTGCGGGTAATTTTTCAATCCTGTTTATATACTGACCTAACGGACGGATTTGCTTCGAACAAGCTTTATAAGAATGACCTTACGACGTAGAACCTATACAGATACGAATTTCATTCAGAACTAAACAAGCCTATTTTCGCTTAAAATATTTTGATCTGAACTTTTAAGGACATTTCTGAATGAATGAATGAATGGATATGTATGAGCTGCTAAAAAAGGTACATTTGAAGTACTTAAGAACTGAAGCTAAATGAAAAAGAGAGAAAAATAGGCTCGTATAGTTCTAGACGGAACTTCTTGTTGCAAATTTGTAATTATTTTGCTTTCATCAAAGTTACAACAATTACGAGTAGATGTTTAAAAAAACAAGGTGTTACACAAATAACATAAAAGGAACTAGTTAGAAGGGCATGTGAATAGAGAGTAACCTCGTACATCGTGAAATATCAATCTTATTTGTGAATTTTGCACATTATATAATTCATTTAAAATGTCTACTTCAAAACTGATGCTAACCTTAACTAGTTGTAGTTGTAGCTATTTATGTTTAATCAAAAATAATTTTTTGAAGTTTTCCTACTGAAAAAACCTTTCAACTCAAAAGAAAGAAAAATCCCCTTGTTAAATACCATAACCGGGTTTACTGTAAATTATTTGTTTTTTACATAAAATTAATATATATATATATAACTTATACATAAGGGTTGATATTTCGATATTAAATAAATTATTGAATTGAAAAACAATAATTCAATAAATAAATAAATAAATAAAAACTGAGTCTGATGATAAAAATGAGTTTAAAAGACTTACCTTAAAAGCAAAACCACCCCTAACCTCCTACCTATATACGCCAATGGAATGATGTAGAATACATAGGTTATCAATGTAATTTAATTTTTTAATACAATCCAAATGAAATCGTTTTTAATTTAAACATTTAAAATCACAATTTTTTAATGTATTTTTTCTATTCAGTGTTTTTGTTGTAGTTGAAGATTGACTTTTCTTTTTTTTATTTACTATCTTTATTTCTTAAAAAAAAAACACTTTGCTGTATTAAATATATTGTGTTCGAGGACGCACTTTTAAAGCAAAAAATTACACTATTACAATGCTACCTTGACGTTATATTTCTTAAGTAGCTCATTTCCTCTAATGATACATCAGTAGAAAAAAATAGCCTTGTAATTCGCCATTTAAACATGTTCAATACTCTGCAAGCATGTGGGGAGTGAAACACCGTAGTTGCTTTGTGTCCCACAATCCAAGGACTGAAAGTGGTGGGTGGCATTCATCCGTATTCTTTGTACAACTTATATTACATAAGGATGCGGGAAGCCAATTCTATCAAAAATTAGGTTGTGAAATCCTACACAATCATACAACGGAAGTTAAATTAAATTTAGCATGGCTTTTCTAATTTTTGCCCATGCAATAAGAAAGAGTTGAAGTATATATGGAGGTTATCGGGGTGAGTTTGAGAGAAAAACATGTATTACCAGATACTGTGAACCATATTTTTAGAAACCCAAATTATAGCCACTCATTTTATTCCCGAAGCTTGAAAATTTTCGGATTATCTGTAAAAGCAATCCTTTTTTTTTTTTAAACATTTTTGTTTAATGGCTTAAGGTATATTTTAATGTTACCTGAAAACACCATTCCAATGAACACCACATTCTCTTTGACAAAGGAGTTTTCGACATATTAAAAAAAATCATACATTATTAAATACTTATTTCTAAAACTCAAAAGTTTCTTGAATTATTTCCAAAAAATTTTCATTTATACGCAGCTCAAAATGTTCTCCAAATTAAAAAACAGTCAGTGAAACCTGTGTAAGTTGACCATTTCCGGTGCAGCACTTTAGTGGTCAACTTAGAGAAATGGTCAACGTATAGAGAGTGGGGATTTATTTATTTATTTATTCAAAATTCCCAAAAGAGTGCTGATAGTAGTTTTCCCGCTTGGTTACCTTCCAAAAAGGTTAAGGGAAATTTTATATGATGTTTCATCCATCCAGAAAAATACTAGTCTAACACTATAGCGTAAAAAATATCCCGAACAAGTTATTTAATATTTTTTTTTATCTTTGCCAAAAATGGATAAACAAATAGCAAAAAATAAACGGTCAACTTACGAAGGGTTTTGTATATTATTTCCACTCAAATTTGGCGTACATAAGTGGTCAACATAGACAAGTGGTCAAATTACGTGGTCAAGTTACAATGGTTTCCCTACATTATATAAAACAGGGCTAATTCCGTTTCTGACAAAAGTGGTGAACTTAGACAGGCGGCCAACTTACAAAGGTGGTCAACTTTACAGGTTTTACTGTATATACGTAGCTGAATTTTCACATTGTTTAATGATATTTTTAATGTCAGACATGCTTTGAGAATTTAAAGAAATTATTAGTGAAGTATTTTGCGACCAATCAAATATCGATTGGCAGCTCATAGTTAGAGAATAGCTAGTGTGTAGCTGATATATACACTATCTACACAAACGTGCTTGGGCACTTGATGCATTAGTTACATCTTCATCAAGTTGCACAAAAATTTAAATTCCTTATACATAATATAATATTTTGTATTGTATATATACATATATACAGTAGCATTCCTAGCATGGTGTCACCAGAGGCGGCAACGGTGGTGTCACCCCCGTATCTCCGTACACACACACAAACACATAAAAACCCCTTTGTTATGTTGTATAAACTTGTAGTTTTGTAGTTTACATTATTTTCAGTAGCGAAAAAAAATAAATAAATAAATAAAAATAAGAGAACGAACCAAAAAAAAAATCTGAAAAAATTCCATTTTATTTATTTGGTGCAAACTTTCAGTTACGGTGTCAACATCTAAGCCTTGATTGCCAGTTCACTTTTTTTTTTTTGCTAAGAAGAACTACCCTTTTATAATGTGGTAAGTACAATTTTGTTTTTTGCTTTACTGAAAACTTGAGTGATTTTTCTACCAATAAATTGTCAGAGCTAAATTGTTTTCAAATATTGTCACCTTTTTAGACTAGAGTATGTTTAAAAGGGAGGCCGGACATAGGGAATTGATTTCGTTTACATATTCAGCAATCCACCACAGTAGGCCAATTTCTGGCAACTCCTCGTTTAGTTGGTTTATTTAGAACTCAACCACTTCATTAATGTGACCTTCCTAATGTGCATTAAGTGGAACTAAATTAAGGGCACAGAGTACCTCAAAATTGTTCAAAATATCGATTTAATATTAGTATTATTATTACGTATTTCGACAGTTGAAAGTGTTTTAAAGCCTCATGCGAAATTTCAAACTTATGTAAACAATTCCGGTTTTTATGAATGACATAAGTTGTTTTTATTCTGCATTTAAAATCCGTAAACGCATTTTTCTAAGCTTTGTATTTTTGTTTAATTACATGTAGTAAAATCCCTAAGGCAGCGGTTCCCAAACTGTGGTACGTGTACCACTAGTGGTACGCGAAGTCACTCCAGGTGGTACGTGTGCAGGCAAAGAATAAAAGTGAAGAGGTTAAAACACAAAAGCTCAGGATTGAAGATCGAATTTGACATATTAGAGTTGGGAGAATGGGAGAATGTTGCCTCAAAGTTAAAAATGAAATCCCGTTATTGTCAACAAACTGAATTGCTGTTTTTAATTCAGTTCACAACCATTTATTTATTTTTTAATTGTGTAGTTACTTTTTAGATTTTTATTACCGTAATTATCGGTAAATAGCCCGCATCGATGTATAGTCCGCAGGAAGAAAAGTTCATTCTAAAAAAATTAAGTTCGGTGTATAACCCGCACCGTTGGGTAATCCGCACCCAGAAAAAAACATGGGATACACCCCTAGAACACAATACATTCGCCCGTAGCGCCCGAGCTCCAATCTGCTTTGGATCATGCTTTCGAAAGCTGCAATCCATTTCTCTGCCCTTTGTTTTGCGGGAAAAGAGATTTCGATATTTTTGAACGGTAGTTGTCTTTTTAATAATACTTTTTTTTTAAATTTCATGTATTGCCCGCAGATAGTAAAAAAAGGAGTTTTTTACGTAGATAACCCGCGGGCTATACACAGATAATTACGGTTATAATTATTAAGAGCTACTGGCAGTCGGTTTCAAACTTTGATGTCTTAATACAACATTAAATTAACTACTAGATTATGCCTTGGTGTGATTCTAGGTATTGATTTACCCTCTAAATGAATTGCAAAAGCTCTTCATCCATTCAACACGAAGTAATACAATTTCAATGCTGACTTGTCCGACGGCATACAAATGAGAGGTGTTGGTCATTAAAGCGCAGTAAATTTTATTTCAGGAATGGGCTGATGAAGTATGGAAATTCTCACTGCAGAAAATTGATGTTATATGCTGTCCATAGGATTTATGTGTCACTTCGAGAAAACTTGCCAAACCATGCTTATGTTTTTATGAAAAACTTGTAAAACATTGCTACTTTTCGCAATAATTTGAAATTCATGGCAATTAACAGTTCAGGACGATTTGAAACACATGGTAATCAATAACTCATGGCGATTATGAAGGTTTTGAATTATTATTATTATTTTTCACAAACTCTCGAAGCCTACCTTTATTCATGTTATCACTACAGTCGTTTTTCATTTTTCTTATTTGTAGTTAATAAACGGTAGTGTGACTTATTTTAACAATTTCTGCTCCCCCCCTTTTTTTTTTCGACTTGCACAGTTCTACTTTTTACGAAAGTCACGAATTCGGAAATCGGTCTAAAAGTAAACAAAAAGTCACGAAAATTAGGAATATGTCACACAAATTTTCCACCCGGCGGGATAGATCCCCCCAGAAATCATCTGGATACCGTGTATCCGGTATCCAACAGATTATTAAATATCTGAAACGTGTTTTGGAGTACGTGTTTGGAAGTTGCGGAATGTTTAAAAATACGCATAGAACTTACAAGTTTCAAGTATCAGAGCTGGATATCCGGTACTAATACGTCATACAGGTGTCAGCGGATATCCGATGTCCACCAGAATCCATATCAAATGTATCACCTAACGGTCACGAAATTTTGTTCTGAAAATTTGTAGAAACCTTGCTGCAAAGTCCCCACCGCACAATCCCAATGTTCAGGAAAACAGAATTTGAACACTGATCGGAGAATCATCGGACATTTTTGATTTGCTTTACGCATAACGTTATTAAGGAAAATGTTTTTAATGGATTGCACTTCAAAATTTGAAATCGTCGTTGCTTTCTTTATTGTAAAGGAAAGAAGAGATGTATGAACAGATTACAACTCAGGCGAAAAGACGAAAATACTACCCATTTGACAAAAAAAGGAAGAAAAAATCGATATGGCTGATCACACTACAGCGAATTCGCAGAATACGATTTTCTTCGTACCGAGACGAAGATCTAAAACGCGTAAAAATCCTGTTGCGTTGTTTATTACGCTTCAGTCTCTGTAGACCAGCACCACCCATTTCTAATAGAAGGTGCATCTAGTTTTTGGCGAAGCATTAGGACCCCTCCACTTGTCGACGTAAACAAGAGCCCCGAGCCGCCTCGCCTAGTCCACAATTCGGGGATATTTTCCCATTGTCCGACGCTCGGGTCTTGAAAGGAAGTCGGACATCAACAAAAAAGTTCCAACAATGGAACATTGGAAGAGGGCTGCAGGACCCTTTGTGTCACCAACCTCCCGATTCTGCGACCCGTGAAAGGGGTCAAAGGCCACTCGAAGGTCCCCAACGAAAAGAGCATCGGGGCTTCTCCTTGTAATTGCGGGGGTGATTGGGGGCCCCGACATTGAAAAGGACCTTGCGCACCTATAATAGCACCCTACGCCAAACTGGACTTTAAGATGGCTTTGGATTACACGGAGCGGTAGAATCTGGAAGAAATCGGGCATTAAGGCTTAGAATACAAGCCAGGCCCCCACGCTGCGAGCGAAAATTCGGATTTTGAAGGATATATATATGGATATAATACATAATTCTTTCAGAAAGTAATAAATATGAGCTATATTGAAAGTCGCTGTTGGATACTTTATTCTAAAGCTCGGAGGTCCAAGCCGGCGGTTTTAGCATGTTTTGAAATTTCACCAGAGGAAAATTAGGGATTGTGAAAGATTAATCGTGCGACTGCTTTTATGATATGATTTAATGGTAGTTGTTACTTTTTAGAGTTTAAATCCTCATGTTTAAGATGAAGGAGATTTGTTGCGTGAGTTCTGTTGAAAGCACGAAGTTGAAAATCATCCAGGTGTAAAGAATTACGTGACAAAAATATGAGAGGAATTTCAAAAATAACCGGAGTGGTTCCGTTAATCTTTAAACTAACGTAGTAAATAGCAAAATTATTCAATCCATATCAGAAGCATCGCCCCCACGCTGCGTACCAAAACTCGGATTTTGAAGGATACATATGTAGATATAATGCGTAACTCTTTCAATAGCACGACGCATATTGCTAATCACTGCTGAATACTCTGTATTAAAGGTTTAACTTTTGTAGGTGACTGAGAGCAGTAATGATAAAAATAGTGGTGTAGTGCTGAAAAAAAATGTGCTTTAAAAACCAACAGATGTTATTAAAATCAAAAACTGGAGGAATGCTTGCGTAAAAATAATAAGAAGGGGCGGGGGACATTTTTGATAAAATAAAAAAGTGGATGCGTCCCCTCTCGACTACACCACTGGTTAAAACGCTGTTTAAAAGGCACGTTCCGGAAAAATCCCATTGTTGATTTTGTTAGGCAGTTGTCGCATTTGTTAGACAGTTGTCGACTTCTGGGGTATAATGGTATAATATTGAGCATGAGTAATTTATTTAATGCAATTTTATTTCTTTCATAGCTCGTAAAGTACTTTTTGTACCGTATCACGAAACAATCGTCATGATTTATTTACGATAAGTAAATTTAAGCATTTATGTCAGAGAAGAATCAAACATCAATTACCAAAATTTTAAAAGAGAAAAACATAATTAACATCATTAAATGTTTTACGATAAGAGTTACAATATTTTTTACTGAAAGTAATGCTAGTTGATGTATTATTTCTTTCAGTGAAAAATATTGTAATCCTTAATGAAAGATTTAATATTATAATAATGATGTCTTTTCTAGAAATTGGAAGATTTGGCCTTTAACGAGTTTTTGAAACAAATTTGATCATAATTAATATTTCCATAGAGAAAGTTCGATCAAATGTTTTAATCTTTACAAAACCCCCAAAACACTTTCGTTTTTAAGTATATTTACCTTCAAAACTCTTTAAATCTTTAAGAAAACTATTGCTCTCGAATCCTTGGCCTAAAAATTATTCCGAAATCCGACCGCAAGCCGACAAAAGGAAAAATAGAACAGCAGAAAGGTGGGTTACTCTTTCTTACGATCCCAAAAGGATTATCCTAGCACTGGCGAATGGAAAAATTGGGAATCCCCTATTGTGTCAGTACATCATTCTTTGCACTTCCTCGAAAATTTTCTTCTGACGATAATATGCAAAAGGAGATAAAAAAATATTCAATCCTTCTCTCCACTTGGAGAAAAAAACATGGGTGATACGATAATAGCAATCATAATAATAACACTGAGCATGGAAGAGGGGTAAGGGCGGCAAAAAAGGAATACTGAAATTTGTGAATGAAAAAATACATTCGTCTTCCGCTCTGAAACCATAATAACTGGTTCGCCTCTCTACTGGTTTCTCCGATTACCTTGCACAAGGATTGTTGGTCGTTGGTTGGAAGGTCGAAATTGGGGCCAGCGTACCCGCCATTTCGTTAAAAGGAAAACTGGTGACACAAAGAAGCATACGGCACCAAGGGGGTGTCAGGAAATGATGAGGATTTTGATCCGTGGCTGGAAACGAGCGGCCTTTCGAAGAAAAAGAGCAAAAAATAAATATTTATTAAAATCCTTGTGGATTGGTATTTTTTCTATATATTCAAATTTCAGTTCAAGTGTGGCTTTTCAAAATTTCAGCACTGAGGTGGTTCATATGGATGCTGGTATTTGAAGGTTATTAGAATGAGTGTGGGCAGTTAGTTGAACAAGTATGCTCCTCGTAATATGTGAATCATGCCCACAACTTTACGAACTACCAGCCCACTTTTGCTCATAGTCATACCAGCCCCCAAGAAAAAAAAGCGATAATAAAATAGTAAATTTTACAAAACCAGTTGCAAATTCTACTGAACAAAATCGTCATTTTCAATGGGGGGGGGGGGGGTAATAGAGAAAAGGGGTAGTTCTCAGTTTAATTTTGTTGATTTTGCATAGAGTATAATTTAATTTAGTTACAAAAAATTAAATATCAGAATAGTTTAAAAGATAATTAAAGAATATGAATACTTTGGTAAAAAGGTCCTTTTATTTCCTAGTTTTATTTAAGTTATTAAGAATAGTACAAAACAGGAATTCAGAGCCTTCCATATGTTAGAAACGAAGTTTCGTTTTCAATCAGACTTTTGTGTTTAAAACTAATTCAATTTTGTACACTGAAAAAGGTTACAACATCGTACTAAACGAAGTAGGGAGGTATGACGTGAGTGATACCTCCCAGAATTGATATTGGTTAACCTCCTTTAGTCAATATTTCGAAAAAAAAAGTTTTTAAAAATATATCACTATTAAAAAATAAACTGAAAAATAAGTACACTATGTTTTCGTACATTAATCTGAGGACAAAAACTTACGTACGTCGTAAGAGCTTACAATGAAAAACATTTCTTTGTTTGGTAAAACTCAGGGATCTAGAGCGGAGCTTGGAGCAGAATTGCGGGACAGTGGAGCACCGGGATTTTGCTTGGAGTGCAGCCAGTGCAAAGAAATTTGTTGTGCTCCACTGCTGCGATTTTTTAAAAACTTTTTTACCAGATAAAAAATTGATTAACTAAAAATAAGAGATAGATAATATAATCTGTTAAAATTATTCAGAGTAGCGGAGCTGGCGTGGAACAACTCAAAAAAAAAAGTGATTCCTGGCAAAAATGCTACCATATACGATTTCTCTGTCATTCGATTTGCAAAAGGCTATTTTTTTTTTATTTTAAAGTTTTATTCTGTTAGATGCCATGCTGCCATACGGTATTCTTCGGGTAAATAACTTCGATAAGAATATCTAAACCGTGGGAGGGGGGGGGGGGGGTCAAATTTCGCTTTTTCTCTTACTTTATCTGGTTAAAGTACAGAAAAAAGGTGTATGTTTTTGTTCTTTGCCTACTTTCCCGTAAATGTAAAGAAAAAAATGAAGGAAGGCTTTATGTATCGTAAAATTATCGTTAACAATAAAGAAACGTCAAAAACAAGTGTAGTATTTAAAGAAAGATTGAAGAATAAAAAAAAATACAATCCTATGTAAATGCTGATCTAATCGACGGATTCGCGCGCGCGATTAAAACAAACTTCATCGGAAGGTCCTTATGGCGTAGAACATGTACAGATATGAAGTTCAACTAGAACTAAAGGGGCATATTTTCCTATGAAATTTTTTTATCGGGGTTTTTAAGGATATTTCTGAATGAATGAATAAATAAATGAGTGAATAAATGCATGAATGAATGAATAAATGAGTGAATATGAAAGAGAGAGAGCTAACTAGATTATAAATTTTATGTTAGTGCATACAAGAAAAGTAGGCTCATGTAGGTCTAGTCTAGACGGAGTTTATGGTTGGAATATGGATTTTATTCGGGTAGAAATAGGGGTCTATAAACAGATAAAAGGCATGTACTTGTTATAATTATTGTTGCAAAATTTATGAACTTTCAAGTACATTCAACTAAAAAGCAATAACAAAAAAAAAATGATACTTTGAATTATAATCTAAGTACGTTAAATTATAATCAAATGTTACAAAATTCAGTGTGGCACAGAGGAAATATTGCAGCAAGGGGATCGCAAGGCTTTTTATGTGTGTTTCTGGCCATTAAAGGGTTGCCATTCTCAAAAGGTTGAGAAAGGATGCACTAAAGGATTGCTTTGACGCCAAGACCGATTAAAAAATAACTCTGATTGAGCCACTTCATTCCAGACTAAAAACTTTGTGAATGCAACCCTCTTGAAAAATTAAACTCCTTCGTTTAGTTGCGATTTTTTTACAACTTTTTCATCAGTCACCTGAACATCTTTGCAAATATTCAGTGATGCGAGTCCGTCCAGGAATCTTTAGATGATGTTTCTTCAATATGTTTCTGGAACACTTGATTATGTGTTGAAGCAGACAGAAAGAATGGTTTACATCTCACCGGAGCTACATGACAATATTTTGAAAAGTCCACGTTCAGGGTGAGAATTCCAGTGATTGACATGCTCCAGTGAGTGACACCTTTCCCCAAAATGATTAACCTCTTCCCTCTCGCTCCCGTGGAAATGACGGGCTGAGGTTTCACCTTCTATTTCTCCCTCCCGTGATATTTCCGGGTTGGAGTCTTTAAAATTTCAAAATAAAAACAAATAAAAAATTTAAAATGAATATATATATTGTTCATACACATATTTTTATATAATTTTCAGGGATACAAAAAATAGGCACCTTTTTGACCGCTTGCTTGAAAATTACCCGACCGTTAAAGGGTTAATCAAAAAGAAAAATAATAAGGCAATATACAAATGCTGCTTATCGATATTTACTTCATGAAACTACTGAGTTCTTTTTCATGACTACATCGCTCACGAGATGGTATTTCGATCGCAAAAATGTAAGTGAAACATGTGAAGTGAAACAGACAGCCACTTTTTAAATTCAGCCAGGGACCTAAATAAGTCATTTTCTAACTGGGGCAAGACTAGGATTTAGCGCCCCTTATATACGCAAAAAAGTAATATGTACTTAGAGTACTTTATATGTAAACACACACATTTAGTTAATTTGGCGCCCCTAAAATAATCTGGCGCCCGGGGCATACGCCCTGTCTGTGCCCCCCCCCCCTCTAGTTACGTCGCTGTATTCAGCTTGCTTTGAGAATTAAGGTGAATCATTGCTTTAACCTTGTTACATTTTAATTAATTTCAGCAATATTTCTAAATAGTTACAATTTTAAATCTCTTAGATGTGCATATTTAACTACTAAAATGTAAATTTAAGTGTTTGCTCATAATTTTATAAATTAATAAGCTATGTCACTAACTGGATCATTTATTAGACTATGCAACAGTGATTGGCGTAGGGTTTCGATTACTGGTGATTTGATTGATATTCTTTGTTATTAAATTTAAATGCATATCATTTGAGGGTATTTGCACGTAAATTAAATTCATATCTGTTCTTATTTATTTTATGCAGATTTTCTAGCAGTGTTATGCTCTAAAGCATGGCACTATCAGCATGGCAGATCCTCTGTAAGGCACTGTACACAGAAATAGCCAACGCAATTGCAAATATTATTTGAACTAGCATGAAACGTTTAAGCATCTATAGCACTCATAACAACTACGACAAAAACTTGGTAATTAAGAGAAATTATAATCGTAATTAAAGTGATATTGGTTTGTTGTTACTGATTTTAAATTATAGTTTCTACTATTTTTTTATTTTATTTATTTATTTAAATATTTTTATATTATTTTATTTTTTTATTTATCTTACGGTTTTACTTTTGTAACATTTCTTCCTTACGTACATTTATATATACGTAAGGAAGCATACATACGGGCGAACTTTAGTATATATATATATATATATATATATTAAATATAACTAGAGTTTGATCGTTGATTCGCATTAGCTTAACTCTCGATTAAAAGGAAAATGAGTGTTTGTATTTCTAAGTCATTCTATCATAATAGGGTGGCATGAAAATTTTTATTTAAATTTTCTTTGAATGAGAAGAAGTGCCGAAAGATAAAATGTATATATAATGTGTGTTATAAATGCTTTAAATTAAATTACTAGATCAGTGTCAATCAGTCACACTGAGGAGA
Organism: Octonoba sinensis; assembly: GCA_038502835.1. NCBI lineage: Eukaryota > Metazoa > Arthropoda > Arachnida > Araneae > Uloboridae > Octonoba > Octonoba sinensis. The sequence continues at coordinate 74,743,656 of CM076604.1, forward strand.
GTTTATCGCTATCTGAAATATTTAAGCAAAGCAAACTGTTGCCAAACATAAAAAACTACGATGTATAAAAGTTGTTTAAACGTTCGATGCTGAACTTAAAAGAAAATGAATCACGGTCAAATTTTGACCGCCGGGTGAACTCTAATGTATACAAATATATGTAAGATGTCACAAAAGTCAGACCGTAAGATAAATGAAAATATTACATAATATGAAAATTAATAAATAAAAAGATAAAAATTTTAAAAAATACTAGAAACACTATTTTAAAATCGGCAGCAGCAAAACAATATTACTTTAATTACAATTCAAATTTCTCTTTCTTTCTAAGTTTTTGTCATAGGAGGTATGGAAGCTATAGATGCTAAACTTTTTATGCAAGTTCAAATAGTATTTGCAATTCCGTTGGACATTGTGCCGGCACTTCTAAGTACCTAGCCGATCTGCTTTTCTGAAGGACTTCTTAGAATGGTTGTATTCCATTGCGTATTGAGTCCAGAAAAAGTAGGAAATTAACATTACAGCAATCGTATTTCGAAAGTAATAACGTTGTATACCTGTTGAGTATTTTAAATTGTGTATTTTCAATCAGGAGTCCTGTGTCCAGCGATACTAAGCTTATAGCCATTTTGGGGCTTGATTATTGCTGCCATTGTTAGATTATTTTTGACAGTCAAATAATTGGAACTTGAATTGGCCAAAGCAAAATATCCTGCTATCTACATATTTTGGTCAAAACTTCTTTCGATAAATACCAGGCTATTGCATTTATTGTTTTCATGTTTTCATCTAGGATATTAATTTTTCAATATTTAATCCCTCACATACAGATTTCACTAAAACACAACTTCATTCTATTCCCAGTAGCTACTTTTCACAGTTGGCTCGTGTTACATGAAACCTGCATTGCAACGCTCCTTATAGAGAACTAATTGACTCTCCTTTAAAATGATGCTATTTCACACGCAATGTAACGACCGTGATTACAATTCTAATTTCTCTTTATTTCCAAGTTTTTGTCATAGCAGTTATGGGAGCTATAGAGGTTAAACTTTTTATAGATGCAAAACTTAAGTTAATCCACGTTAAGTTCTGCTCGTGAAGCCTTGGCCAACTTTAATGGGACCTTTAGTAAAAAAGTATTGTGCCCTTGATAATAGTTTGTAATTGTAATAAATAATTGAAAACTGGCAGTTTAGCTCCATAAGCATCCCTCATTACAATAGCCAATTGCACCGAAATGAAACTTGTGAGTACCGTTTTTTTTTCTAATGGAGCTGCATATGGTCACTAACCTTTGCAGACTTAGTCCATTCCCCGGAAATCGGCATCAGTTCTTTCAAGTAGCACCACTATCGGCGGATGCCATTACCACCTCGAGAATTTTGACGCCCTGTTTCCCCCTAGATGGCTGCACCTGAGCTCTAATGGAGGAGAATTTGCACTAGGAATATAATTTAGCCGAGAGTATCCAAACCAAACGGATACTCAAGGGATCTTTAACATGCCGAATAATCATACGACATAGGCGCTGGCGATTTTCGGCATCTTGAAACCGACTTGGGCCAGGTATGTTCCTGCGAACTTGGGCGTACGAGGCCAGTGCCTTACCACTACGCCACCCTGCCGGCACTTCTAAGTACCTATCCAATTGCATTAATATTATAACAATCGCTTTTAATAATAACTTATTTTCCTGAATGTGACTGCGTTATTTGGTCACTATAGATATATTTTCTTATAGTGGGTAATTTCTTATAGTGGGGGTCATTCAAAAGTTACTATTTCCAATGATCTGCAACGCATCAGTCATCAGTGGATTCTCTGTTTCGAATCTAAGAAGGAATACGGACGGGCTCGACAATACCCGTACGGCTTCCCCATTAATTCAATCTTTTAGACACAGAACAACGAACACACAGAATAAGGGTCAAGTATACTTGGCTAAAAATCCCCTCCACCCTTGATGTATCGCTTTATTATGTTCTTTTAGCTCCTTCTCCTTCCTTTTCGTCTGGTCGTCTCCTTCTGTCATCGTGAAGCAGACGACAGATGGCGGAGGAAGAAATCAGTTGTTGTCGAGTCGGGTCTCTCCGGGACGCGCGCGCGGAGAGATCTTTTTCTTTCTCTAGGGAGGTCGTACATCTTTCGGGAAGTTTTTCATTTCCCTGAAGAATCCATCTTTTTTAGATGGAGTGTTACTTCACAACATTCTTCAGAGATGGGGTTAAGAGACATTCAAATGCTTCAGTTACTCTTTACATTCACTTTAAAGATGCTATGTAGATTAGATAAAACAAATGTACACAGACTTTCAAAATAAACTGTATTCCTCAATATGAAAGTTGCACAATTGAAATCCAGTTACGATGTATTTCGGATTGAAAATGAAAAGCTCTGAATTTTCCAAATAAATTAATCAATCCCTCATCTTCGTCAATGTCTAAGGAGAAATATATTCCGTTTTAGATAATAAATTTGTTATACTTCTTGTAACGATAGACTAGAAAAACACTCGGAATCAATTTTTTTAAATTTTACGGCACAGAAAATAATTTTTTGCGTTACTGATTTTTCCGGTTATAATGTGTCAGTTTCTTTCGAAGTTGTTGATGTTAAACAAAAAAATAATAATAATAATAATAATTCTTATAAAACTCTCACAAAATAATCAAAATAATAAATAAATACCTTGTTGTACGCTGTATTCATCAAAGCTTTTCGGAAGACAACCCTGCTTGTTAGGACCGCATTTATACGAGATCAGAATTTCCTCGTAAACATAATGTTAATATTTTTTAACTGTTAAAATGAAAATAAAGACTTGTCTAAATTAAAAAATTACACACGAGAGTGAGGTATTCTCTACAACAAAAAATGCTCTGTACGAATCGGATTGTTCCATCTTAAATTGGTGGGGTTGGGGAGAGCACCCAAACAGACAGACCAACTGACACACATTACACCCACCTCATAACTCGGCATTTAAAATCTTTGTTTGAAAGGTTTTTCGAGTAAATTTTATTTTGTGATTTACTTTTGTTTTTAGAAATGTTTTTTACGAAACGTTAGCAATTCTTTCATCCTTTCTTCCCATTCTTATATATATATATATATATACACACACATTATTTTTTATTAACAGAAAAATGGGTTAAAAAAGAAGAGCTTAAGGGATGTTCGAAAAATTCTTCAATCTAATTGGCTAATCTAGCAGGAGACACAAACATTTTACATAAAAATAATCTAATAAATTTTAAATAACTGTTGACCTAATGAACACATTTTTTTTCTTTGCTCTAAAATAATAAATAGGAGCAGCCTATGGTCATCTACGCTCGTCAATTTACAGAAAGAGAAGAAACTGCAATGTCAGTGCGACAATATTTTTTCTCTTTATTGACGTTTCATTTTGAAGACAAAAGCATTCCCGAAGACATTAATTAAAACACTAAGAAGAATGAGATGTTTTTTGAAAACAATTTTTGAATAAAATTTATCCACAGCATAAAATAAGCTTGAAATGAGTTTAAAAGAACAATAAATTTCAATCTTGCTGTAAAACTTTAAAAATAGCTGCCTTTCTTACGAAAACGTGCGTTACTCACGATGAATGAATGACCCGTAATCCAAGCGTGCAAAATGTATTTTACTGCGGATGCCGATACCACTGTTAATTTAACAGCAGACAGCACTTAATTGCCTGTTGTACATAATTACTGAATTGACTTGCTTGTTGTCCAATGACGTCGTTAATAAATAATTATGTCTATATTTCGACAGGGTGGCGTAGTGTGAGACGCAGATCTCGTATGCCCAATATTGCAGGTTCAAACATGGCCCAAGTCGGTGGATTTTCAAGATGCAGAAAATCGTTTGCGCCAATGTCGCATGATTGTGCGGCATGTTAAAGATCCCTTGAGTATCCGTTTGGCATGGATACTCTCGGATAAATTAAATTCCTAGTGTAGATTGCATCAACGATAGCTCAGGTGCCCCATCTAGGGGAAACTAAGCGTCAAAAAAATTGCGGCAATGGTACCACGCTCATTGTGGTGCCACTGAAAGAGTTGGTGCCAATCTCTGGGGACACACTAGGTCTGCAATGGTTGATGACTAATACTGCAGCACCATTCAGGGTTCGCGCTAGGTCGCGCGATTGCGTGATTCCCGCAATATTTTTTGAAATCCCACTCAAAAAACGTTCTTTTGCGCGTTTTTCCCTCAACTAGCGGACAAGCGTTCAAAACATCGCAAAACGAAACTACTATTCTAAACGATAACTCAATACAAACTAAATGGAGTATTTTAGTTTTCAACTGACATCTTATCCTCATTAATGAAAAGAAGAATCTAGGAACCCTATTTATCATATATAGTAACATGGGGAAAAGATTAGCAACTTCTTCATTCTTTTGGATTATTGAACATTTTAAGCCCTTTGTGAATACAGACTTATCTTCATTCATTCTATTCATTCAGGACAAAATCAAAAGAAAGGAGTGAAAAAAGGGAATCTTCCTTGGTCACAAGGTTACAAGCGAATGCTGGTTTCTAAAATATACTGTTTTCATTGAAAAACATCAATTTAATAGATAAAATGACATATGATCAGAAAAAATAGAGAAAATATTAAACTAATTTTTGGGTTTTTTTTTTGAAAAAAATCACACATTAAAGAATTTTAGTTAAATAAACAAAATACCAGAGGATTTTTTCATGCTTAACATTTTATAAAGCACCCATTTTTGCGGTCGCGAATTTTGTGATCCGTTTTGTGTGAACCTTGTTGACTTTCATTCTTTCTTTGCTGAGCATAGCTTAAATAATCCTCTTTTATTACATAGTTTGTATTGGATCATGATCGGACAATTTAGTAATATTTTTAAAGACAAAAACAAAAAGAAAAGCTCCCACTTAAAGTTTAAAAATCCCACTTAAAATTTTAGTCAAGGTGGGAAATCCCACCTTGTATTTTTCCCCAGTGTGAACCCTGCCATTAGAAAGAAAAAAAATATTTCGATCTCTGAATTAAATAATATCTAAATACCCCCCCCCCCCAAAAAAAAGATGTACTTTAAAGTAGGGATGTAACGAATATTCGGCCACTATTCGGTATTCGGCCTTTTCGGCCCTTTGGTCGAATATTCGGCTGGCCGAATAATCATTTCATCACCAAGCCGAATATTCGGCTTGGCCGAATACTGAGTAAGGCCAATATTCGGCCGAATAGTTCTGTTGTAGTAGAAATGTAAAAAAAATAAAGAAATTAGTTGATTTTAAACACTTAAAATTGTATTATAATTATTGAAAAATAATACATTAGTTTATAGTTTTAAAAACTAAAAATAATTTAGAAAAAAACTACTTTTTTAAAACTAGTTTCAGGCTTGACTGAGCAAAAACATATTTTAAAGTTGTAATATTGTATTTTATATTTAGCATTTGCTCCCAAAGCTGCCAAGAGTTAATTATGATACATGATAAGTTAATTTTGTTATTATTAACAAAGTGGAAGTCAGACTTTGTTTGGGTAGACTGATTTATTGTCAATATTGGGTAAGAGAGGAACGTGAAAAATGTGAATGTATAAAAATATATTCCAGTTAAGTGTATTAAATTTTAATAGATCGTTTAAAGATAGGTATGTAAAAACCTCATAAAATAAAAATATTAACTTTTATAACTTCTAAAATATCTTCATAAAACAGTTTTGAGCAAGGTAAAAATTCACTAAGTAATAGTAGTTCTTTCATTCGAATTAAATAATTAGTAAAATAATGCTAATGCTTACTACCAATAAAACCTGTCATTTCTATTCCATTTGCGGTTGAAATTCTTAGTTTTATTACATTCAAAACAATAGAGAAAATAGATTAATTTTAAATAGTTTTAAATTCTTAACAAACAGAATTAAATCATACATCATAGATTGTATGTAATTGTTGTTTGACTTTGTCAATAATTTTTAATTTGTCAAAAACTTTCTATTACAACGATTTTCTAAAAATTTTAATATTCGGCTGCCGAATATTCGGTATTCGGCCTAAGACATAGGCCGAATATTCGGCTTCGGCCTATTCGGTCCAGAAGAAATGGCCGAATATTCGGTTTCGGCCTGAGAGAAGTGGACGAATATTCGGTATTCGGCTATTCGGCCAAACCACTATTCGTTACATCCCTACTTTAAAGTATATTTCAAAACCTGTTTCTATGGTTATTGAAAAAAAAACACCTTTGATCGCGTTTAATAGCATCAGTCTTGAAAATAACTTCCATGTATCATAACCTTTCAAAAAGCAAAATAAATAACACTAAATTAAAGTGACAAATGGGTACTGTGCCTGAAGATAAAGAAGCCTACATTGAGGTGACTTATCGTAAAAGACGCGGGAAGAAGGTGAAATCACACTAACAAAACTAATTTCTTGTAAAATTTCATCAAACAACAATCACAGAAACATCTATATTCTTCTTCTTTTTTTCCCGCCAGGTACAACCTCTGTTCTTGCATTAAGGAAAAAAAGTGATGCAACCTCCAAGTTCCATTTCTCCGTGTTTCCTCATAGTCATAAACGGCTGTCGATCAAATTAAAACTGAAAGGAAATAGTGCTTAAAATCATAGACACAACTCGTCTGTCAAGTGTTACATTATATCTTAATTAAGACACTTTACTAAGACCGATGGCTGTGTTTTTCTTTTATCCTTTTAATCTTCAATTATAATTTCATTCTTAATCATGTCTTTTAGGCTGAAATCCCTGTAATTAACACGTTAAAAGACATTAATTTGGCACCGATAATAATATGCCTAAATATTTTATGTACTCATAATTAGTTTTAGAAATGAATCTTTTTGATTGTAATGATAGTTTTCTATATTCAAGTCAATTTTTGAAGAAAGAGAAGTCTTTTTCCTCTTTCTCTCATTCTGAAAGGCAATTCGAGTTTTTCGAGATTTTTTAAATAGAAATACTTACTAATTAAAGACTTTCAAAACTTTTGCTGCGACTGTATGTTTCAGGAAGTTGTTCGTGATAAAATCAAATTTGAAAATCCCCTTCCTTGCAAGTTTTACGAAGATTACGCTGTAATATTTGCTTTAATTACGTTATTTGAAAAAAAAAAAAAAAAAATAATATTAACCCTTTCGTTACATTTATTTGTTCATTAAAATGAACATAAACTTTTAAAAGATAAAGTGTGTTTCGTACTGAGATAATAAAGACGTATATAATACGCAGATTTAAGATGATTTCCATTTATTACGCAACGAGTTATTATAAATTTAAATATATGTATATATATATATATATATATACAATATATATGTACGTACGTACGTATGTATGTAAGTATATTTATTCATTAATTCATTCATTTATTTTAATTGTTTCCTGTTTTGTTTTGAAATTTAGGTAAGAGTAACGGAAAGAATGGTATATGACTTAAATTCAAGTTAGAATTGGTATTAGTTTAAATTTTTTTCACATTCAAAAATATAATTAGCTGCCACATTCTTCAGGCAGACAGGTAGACAGGCGGACCGACATACACACATTTTTCCCAGCTCGAATCCCTTCTTTCAATTTTTTTATTTTTCAATCTTTATTTAAATATTTTGCTTATTTTTAACTTTTCTTTATTTTGAAAGATATTTTTACGATTCATTAAGCCTTCATACTTTATTATTATTATTATTTTAACTTTTGTGGTAAGTAGTCAAAAAACGAGGCTGAAGTAAACGCACCTATTTTTAAATATTAGCCTCTAAACGCAAAAATTGAATTACATTTTCAGCTTTTTCAGCCTTAAGCGTAGTTAAATACTTCAGTATTATGTCTAGTTGATTCTTTTATTGTAAAATATTGTTGTAAAATGTTTTTACGAAACCTCTGCTTTCTCTTTCTAGTGTGTCTCCTAAAACAGTCTAAATTATCATGAAATCTGAGGTTCTTACATATATAATAAAACAAAACTCTGAGAGTGCTATAATCTAAATCGGTATATAACCACAACTTTCCGTTAGGGATGCCTTTCGATCTTGTAACTAAAATGCGACAAGTTTTCCTGGACAAGTTCTTTGAAAATGAGTGCAGTAACAACACCCACATCTTACCACCCCCATTTTCTACCCCCCACAGCTTAAGGTTACCCGAAATAATTTCAATCCCGTATGTCGGCAGGCTTCGTGCTATGCGGGCTTGCTTGGACTCAGACGACCTTCGCCAGTAGACGCATAAAATAATAATAGTAGTTTTAAAAAGAGGGCAGGTTCCGTTGTTTATTTTGTCTTTCTCATCGGAACTGGTGTCAGTCCCAGTCAAGGCTACTTGCTACGGGGCGTCGTTAGTTACGATAATAACAACTAGAGGGCAAGGCGAAATGTCTAACAGAAGATGCCATGCAGCTAGAAAGAGATTAAAATTTAAATTTGTTATTCATGAGGGAAAAAAAGGGGGGAGTGGGGTAAGATAGATGATATTGTTGCCATTCAAGCTAAAGTCATTAGGTCCAAAAAGCTAGTTTTCACAGGGTCATTTTTTGGAGACATGACAAATAAAGCTTGGAAGCCATTACTGTGACACATTCAGAAGATCCAAAACTTTTGGTCTGAACTTTTTAATATTTTGCGGTTGTTTAAAATGTAATAACATATCCTAAACTTAATGAAAAAGTTTATAGCGCATATCAGGTACGGATTTCTTTTGAAAATAAATAATCGATTATGAAAGTAAAACATTAACAGCAATTATTTATTTATTTATTTATTTTTTTAATTTCTGAGCAGTGATGCTTTTATTTCAAATACAGCTCAATAAGGATTTCTTCATTTCGCTATGAGTTAAATACATTTCTGCTTACATCCGATGGATAAAATTACTTTCGCTCTTCTTTCGCGCTGAAGTTTTTGAACCTATTCGCAGATTTCATAGATTCGTAGATTTCGCAGATTTCGTAGACAGAAAAATAATGTAGATTCGAAAATTATTCCATTTTTGAATGCGTAAGAATTTTATCTGATATTATGCTTTAGTTGAGGGACAAAATATAACATAACGAACTGAAATACAATCATCACATATTTTCCCGACAGCAACTAAAACTTCAGTTGTTTCAAAGCTTGGCTTCATCAGATAACGTTATTAATCGCGAGTGATTTTCGAAAGTGATTTAGCGATTCTAATTCCATCTAGGCTGAAAAATAATACAGTGTAGAAATTAATGTGGCTTCGGTTTCTTGTGTCCTTTAATTTGCATAAATTATATCATTTTCTGGCACTAATGTGTTCATAAGCGTTTCCTTTTCATCAAGGTCGGAGAAATCAAATTATGGAGAATTCTTAATCATTTCACACTAAAGTACGTATTTTGATATGAGCTAATTACAGGGTTTGGGATGAGGATATACGTAATGACAGGCATAAATGCTCCGAAAAATTTGTATTAATATGAGTTCATTTTTCATTTCATAATAGAGCATTCAATTAAAATAAATCATAGTAAGTTGCTAAAGTAGTCTTTGAATATTAAAAAAAATCAGCCAAATTAATAAAAATTACTCCCAGCTTATGATTTTACTTTTTTAAAGAAATACATTTAGGCAAAGAATCTATCGCTCCCTATAGTAAAAATTTTGCTGTTTAATTGCCGCCATTTTTGCTGTTCAGTAACACCAATGTTAAAAATCGTTCATTTTTTATTTATTTTAATTATTTTATGTGTCGGTCGAAAAAAGGTATAGACAGTATAATATTTTTTAACATATGCAGTTTCTTAACTGATTTACGTATCAAAAGTTCATTACGATTGCTGATTTTTCCTGTTTTCACAGAAATGAGCAATCGTACTGAAATTTTGATGTATAACTCAGTTAACGAGCGTCACATGCTAAAAAATATTATATTGTCATTTTCTACATATTTTTTCAGACAGACACATAAAAAAATTTAAAATGTATCAAAAATCAATAATTTTCAAATTTGTTGGAACTGAACACCAAAATATGACCAAAAATAGTGGCAATTAAAAGCGAAAATTGTTGTAGTGTAATCGTTATCGCTCGCAATCGTATCTGCACAAGCAGCATCATTAGGATCTCGTCGCATTAGGAATTCGTTGCGCTCGCTCATCGAATGCTACATCGCTATTGTCTAGCATGTATGACTTGTACAGGTGGAGCACGAATTTTTGATACTTGGACGTTTCTGCGCATGGCAGAAAGGAACGAATTTAATCAAGTTTTAGGGAAGTTCGTTTTCCCGCGTTTGTTTTGTACGCGAATCGGAATGTTTGCTTCGCTGCTTGTTGAAAGCAACTACAAACTACATTTCTTACTAGCATGTAGCATCCGTTAGGAAGAAATCGAGCATTTTAAACGAGCAAGAACGAGAACAAAAACGGCACATGTCATATACCAGCAGCACCTCCCTTGAACATGAATGGATTCTTCTTTGCACTTGGATTGCTTTGAATAATGGTAGAACTGTATGTTTGTAAATAATATTTTTATGTGTGTGCGTGCGTGCTTTTTATTTTTTTTCTTTATTTTTCGCATAAGGGTTAAACATTCATTTCAAATATCAAACACTTAGAAGCAAAGGGGTGTAAGTGACAAAAATTAGAAATTTGGAGATAACCAGTGCAAGTGATAGGGAAAGCACTATTCTATATTGCGGCAAGAGATGTTAGTAATATCTCTAACAGGTGCTCCGAAACAACCTGATTTAGAAAAAAAAATAGCATTGAAGGTCCCATAAGATTCAAACTTTGAACGCGTTTTTCTCGGATACCTTTTTTAACACTTACATCCCTTTGCTTCTGACTGCATTATACTGCCATATTTATCGTCAACTGATTTCTACGTTTTAATTTCTACTGTATCAAACTGACCTACAAATATGCTATTATAAACATCTTTATTTCAAACTAATACATATGTTTATTGTTACCAGCTGAATAAATTTCTTCCTGAAGTAAAAGAACAGTTATTTTAAGACAGTCATTCTTCTGCAAAAGATCCTCTTCCGGTACTTACTGCAAATCTAAGCGTTGCCCACAAAGAGGAAACTCCATAGATCGTGTTAACTGGTCTACTTTAAAAGTAAACGAATTGCTAAGTAGATAACGAAGCGGTCACGGCAACAAAAGAAACAGCAAGAAATAAGGAAGGAAATTCATTACATGCAGGAAAATGGAAGTGCTAATGAAAAGGCTGTCTTAAAAACCTCATGCTGTGATACACCAATTTTTATTATTTTCTATCTTTTATTCTCGTTTTACTTGAAAATAATAATTAAAAAAAAATGAGCATTTCAGTGTTTTCTTAATGTGACTATTGAACATCATAACGAGGTTTTCATTTATGTCAATTCTATGAAGACAAGATGCTTTCTTTTTATTTTATGGAGATATTCCTTAGTATTTTTCCTGTTAGGAAGTGAGGTTATTTGTAAACAAAAATTCTTAAAATGTAAAATATATTCAATTATGGTATTTATTATTACGCTTTTTTGTATTAAAGATTTACCATGAGTGAACTATTAAAAAACAAATAATTTCCGTTTAAACTGGCATCGTTTTGAAAGCTAATAAGAATTACTTGAACCATTTTTTAAAAATTTATTCACTTTAATTTTTATTATACAGGAGGCTATTCATTCATTAATTAATTTCCTTTGAAAGTCTTGGTTTCTCTTTCAGGAAACTTATAAACAACTGAACTATTGTTTATAAGTTTCCTAACTATTATAACTATTGGTTATAAATGTGTATTGCATAGTACCTGTTGCGCCTGGCTCTGCACGGGCTTTAAGCGCAACATGTCATTCCAAAGAGATGAACAAATAATAAAGGAAGTACCTTAAGCTCTTTTTTTCCCTCGGGTCACATACATTAATAATTATTTTACGTAGATTATTTCTGCTAATTTTGAGTTCGATACGATGAAGTAATTCTTTCACATGAAAACCCGCAGTTTCGCGGCTTCAGACTTGAAATTCGAAAGTGTTGGGATGTTCGAAAATCTTTCTACGATCATTCCCGGGTGCTAAAATACCTCCTCACTTAATTTAGTGAAGACTCGAAGTAAACTGTAGATTTACATAAGGAACATACATACATACATACATACATACATACACGCGCACCTTTTCTCTAGATTAGTCATTAAGTCGCATAAAAAATTGCTAAGATTTATCATATCAATTGTAAACATGAATTAAATACGCCATATCCTATTCTATTACAGACAATGGAGCAGTGATATATCACGTGACAATTTAATGTCGCGCACGCACGATGATATTTCCTATTTCCGCATTTAAATATGTAGGGCCACAAAATGTTTTAAAAGCAGATGATATATCAATTCGTTTTCCAACTGAAGTGGCAGAATACGAATAATTTATTATTTATGTTTGGAACTCAGCGTGCTTAGTTGAAACATGAAACCAAAGTACATTTTGTGGTATTGTTTGAAAATTTATATTGGAATTAATGCATTATAAAATAAAACGTAAGTAAAAAAATTATAATTTGATGTTTGTCGAAATATTGATAGAAGTTATTCTACATTTTATTATTATATGTTCGTATTAAGAAAAATAGCGTTTAATAGTTTGTGGTACATTTTTAGAGACTTATGAGTAATATTTGACTCTGGAAAGCCGAATTTCGAAGTACGAAGAATTAAACGATTCCTTTTGTTAAAATAGGGGTGAGGAAATGAGATTTGCCTCTCCAATAATGAGTTTGTCTTTCATAAGAAATTGAATTAAGTAAAAAGTCTGAACTGCGTCATTTACATAGAACAAGGCATGAATCGTGCAAAAATTCCACTTAGATGTAAAACTAAAGAATGGCATTGCCAAATATATAGCGCTATAGCAGGCAATAAATGCAATAAAAAGTATCCTAAACACGCTAATTACTTAGAATAAGTCATGAAAACAAGGGTGTAAATTCCACTAAAATGTAAAATAAAAGCATAGCATTGTAAAATGCACTGTTAAAAATTTCATCATGAAATTACGGTTAAATAACCGGCAGCAGTCTGTCCATCTAATTCACCGTTAAATTTACGGTTTGGAACATCTTTCTTTCTTAACGGGACCTAAACCATATCTAATGATCTTGGTTAAAAAGTCGTAAATACAAAAGTTTAAGGTTTTATAACCATTTAAAAATGGTTTCAAAACAAAATTTTAACCGTTTTTGACCCATTTCGAGGCGTAGAAACCGTAAAAGAAGCGTATGGTACTCCAACCTTGCGCTCTAGTCATTCGGCCATCTACACCATGTAAAGCGGTCGTTTATTTTTCAATAAATCTTCTTTTCCAACAGGCAAACTGCCTTAAAATTGAGATTTCAGTTTTTGATTGGATCCAAGTTTATTTTTGGTCTAAATTTACGGTATATTGACGAAAATCATTTTATTTGTTGGAAAAATTGAAATACAAACAAGCTTCAGCAGCTCAAATTATAGTTTGGCTCATTCGCAAACAGTTCGGGAATCCGATGTCTCCAATTGTTGATTTACGTGTGTATGTGCTTCTATTTAGTAATCAGCTGCTGAAGCCACTCTTTTTTTTCTTTTTTTTTTTTTATATACCCATGCAGATTTGAGCTAATAAATCTTTATTCATATTTTAACAAGAGCGTACGACCGGTAAGGTTTCGCAAACAAGATGGACACCCGATTCTTATTGAGCGCTTGAAAATTACGGTTAGTTAAACGTTCTTTGGGATAAACAAAGAATAAACAATTTTTTTCACCAATCAGGGGTTTCAGTACCATCTTTTTAATGGTTATTCATTTGTTGTAATTAAATGTGGTATAATAGCAATCAAATAAATGGTTATTTTACTATTTTCTTACGGAAATTTTTAACAGTGTGGCACCATGGCAGAAAATACATAAAAAGTGTTTCAAGGAAAAGAACAATAGTGTTTTAAGAAAAAGAAGCCATGAAACTAGACAATTGCAACTTTTAAAGTGAGGTTTCCCTTCAGTGTTTTTATCTTCCATTTGATGTTGACTACGTGTTGGTCCAAGAGACATTTGACCGAGGGTGAATTGTTTGCGTTTAAGCAGTTGACAGACGGAGCGTGTCCACCTCCTCAAGGCTCGTTGCTTCTAGGGATCGTTTCCGTGATCCAAGTTGGCCTAATCATGTCCGGAAGAAGAAAACATTCGAAAAAGAATTTCGGGATGAACTGTTTCCGGCCGGATACCCTGTTGCCTTCGGTACGCCTTTAATTGCAACGATAGTATGAATATGTAGAAAATGTGATGTAACAAAACAATCTATGACGAGGATCGGATCTGATCATAAATTTATAACTGACCTATGAAGCTCAGAGGCTTTTTACCTGTAACTTTGAGAATTATAAAACGTCGAAAAACATTGAAAATAAATGCGTTCATTGGTTTCCGGGGAAGGCAACCAGGAAAAGAAAATTATGACGAGGTTGGAAGCAAAATATTTTAAATGTATACCTATAGAACTTACCTCTAGATTTGAAGCCAATAGAAAATTTTTAGAGATCGTATTCATTTCCACCAATTCGCTGTGGTTTTCAACTCCATTATTCTTTTACTAGTTATTCTTTTTCATTTTAAAAAAAGCAAAGGTTTAAAAATAATAATAATATTAATAATAACAAATTAACAAAATGAAACAAATAAAATACGAAATAAAACGAATAAAATATGCGTTAAAAGGGGAATAATAATAATAACAACAAAACAATAATAATAACAATAATAATAATAATTATGGAACTGATGTATGTTTGAACATATTTCTATAAATATGTCCTAATATGCTAGGAGAATTTTTTGTATTATCCTTATTCCGGTATACCCAATGCCGGTATATCGTGTTATTTTGCAATTTCGTAGTACCGGTATTTGCTGGGGTAAAATACAGGTGCCATTTTTTCAATTAAAGTGATTTTGATTTAAATTAAGAGATAATTATTGTTATTTTAAAACTAAATATTTAAAGCCAAAGTTTAGCTTGAAGAACATGAATTAACAGAGTATCAATGAATAGAAGCAGCTGAAGAATACAAAAAGATATTTTTATCTGTAGATGTTGTTATTAATCATCACATTTTCGTGCATTTATGTGCCACCATAGTTTTATTTTTTTCCCTCCCTTGTTCATATACTTTTACTCCATCCCACTTGCCGCTTTGTAGAAGTTCATTTCAAGTATCTGTCACAAAATGTATTTTTTGAATGAATAATTTATGCTGACCGTCAAATTGCAGCCTTACCTTAGGTTATATTTTTCAAAAATCTTAGTGCCAGCTATACTTGGCCACGAGAAATAGCTTTTTCTTTGTAAAAAATGCTAATTTGTGGCCGGTCTAGTTTGTTACTCTGTCCCGCTATTTAGACCTGTACTTGGCAAATTTCTCGTAGCTGTATGAAATTTTACTTGTCTTTAAACTTTTGGTTATTTTGACTAAAGTTTACCTTCAAGCCTCCCGCTAAGTAGGGCGAGAGACTTGAAAGCAAATTAGTCTCAGATTGAGGGCAAATTAACATAGGTTGCTTAGTTTCCTAAACAGTAGCAACGATTAAGAGAATTGTCAGTTGTTCCAAATTTCCTATTTAAATATATTAGTAGTTGCAATGTACTCAAACGAAATGCTAGATAATATGAGAAAATGAAATCACAATAATGAGTAGTCTTTGGAAAAAGTAAAAATAGTCTCTTAGCATAAAGTCGCAAAATATTTCTTTCGTTTTTAAATGATTTTTACCGTAGGAAAAGAAGCATAGGAAAAATATGAGCTGAAGAAGAAATATGAGCTGAAGCACGTACACAGTACACATATGTACGAGATGTGAATGGAAAGTTTTAAGAAAGGGCTTATAATTTCACAATGGCGGTATTTACATGCTACTGTGATGCATTTCCTTCAAATAGTCCCCTTCTGACTGAACACACCGACTTCAACGGTCACTTTTGGAAACATTTCTGGAAAAAAAATTTTCTCGACTGTGTTAAGGACGCTCGTCGGATTCGCCTGGATATCTTCAATCGAGTCAAATCGCTTCCCTTTCAGTGAAAATTTCAGTTTAGGAAACAGGTAGGAGTCCGCAGGGGCTATATCAGGGGAATAGAGCGATTGTGGAAGCACAGGAATGTTAAATTTGGTCAAAAATTCTTCTACCTGTTTCCTAAACTGAAAATTTCACTGAAAGGGAAGCGATTTGACTAGATTGAAGTCATCCAGGCGAATCCGTTGAGCGTCCTTCACACAGTCGAGAAAAAAAAAAAATTCCAGAAATGTTTCCAAAAGTGGAAATACCGTTGGAGTCGGTGTGTTCAGTCAGAAGGGGACTATTTTGAAGAAGATGCATCACAGCAGCATGTAAGTAGCACCGCCATTGTGAAATTACCAAGCCCATTCTCAAAACTTTCCAATCACACCTCGTATATACATATACTTTTCTCTCCTTTCCTTTACCTTTTTCCTCCCAAAATTCAACGAATGATTTGAAACTATAAAATGGATCACTCGGTGCCCGCAGGTAGTAGCCTACCAAGGTTTGCTTTAGCGTACACATATACCTAAGATTGACAGCTTGTCATTAATAATCCGTTCCTGTTTCAGGGAGAAATAGTGCAAAAGGTAAAATATTTCCATGCATAAAATGCAAGCTCAATAGGAGGGGGGGACGGGGACAAAACTGACATGGGGCCCGTCTGGCTCTCCACGGCCCTGGTTCAGTTTTACGTAATGTGACGGTTTTACAGAGTGCGGAAAACCAATAATTTTATTGAGGAAATGCTATCAGAAGCTTGATTTCTTGATTTAAAACAATTTCTTTATAAATTTACAGAAACACTCAGTTTCCTTTTTGCATGTCTACAGAATTTTCTTAGTGCGAGATAAATTCAGTTGCATTATAGAACAAAACGCACGGTAATTTTCACTATTTTTAATGATACAACACTTGAGAAACAGTCCTGTTAAGAAAGTGGTCTGATTGAAGTAAAGGATGAGCTCTGCTCTAGGACAGGGCCCAGGGCTATTTGGCTGCTTGAATGTAGCTTCTACACATTTGAATTAAAATATGATGATGCTTCGGATAACTAATAAATTATATTTTAAATATTTTCAAAACTTTAACTGTGCATCCTACAAAATTTTCTCGACGTCTTTAACGGTGTTATAGGGTCTTTAGTTTTTCAAGTCTGCCGACTACTGTCCTCCCGACCACTGCCCTATAAAACGGTGGTCTGAAAGCTTGAGGAGATTAAGAGCCAATTTTATCACTAAGCTGTCTAGAACTTTTTTGTAAGAGCCTTAGCCACAATTTAATAAATATTTTGAATATCATTTATAAAATAATCAATACACACGATATATACTTTAAAAAAAATACACTTATATATTCTGAGAAATCTTAATCAAATAGCCAAAGAGCGGCAGTTTGCCAACCCCATTCGTAGGAGTTTTAAAAACGTACGGGAGTAGGTATCGTTGGGACTTCAGACTCGGGTTGGACATAAGTGTAAGATACATTGGTGCTGCCATCTATGCGAAATGACTAAAACTAGAAAGCAAGGCACATATAACTTTTTTTATATACCCCAGTGTTTCCCAACCTTTTTCCCCTTACGAACCCCTTCTAAGGTCCGAAAGAAATTTGCGAACCCCCTTCTGTAAGGGGTGACAAGACTATAAAATTTGCTGGCATATTTATTGTACAATACTTCGTAGCAAGACATGAAAACATGATTATTGTAAAACGGTTAAGCTTAAATAAAACTAAAATACAGCTACAAATATTTTTATTATTCTTATTTTTTCATTATGTGCTCTTTTTGGGGGGCTTTAATTATTAGGGCAGTAAACTTATTATTCCTAAAAAAAAAAAAAAAAAAAAAAAAAACTATTTTCTCGATAGGGTCCGCTTTCCGGTTAAGATATACAGAATTCAGTGAAGTTTTGGAAATTTAAAGAAGAAATAAAATTTCCGTATTTAAAAATTTCTAATTGTGGTAGTGCAGAAAAGTTGGAATAAAGTGTGATAAATATGAGTTCAAATTTAAAATTAATGAATAATTACCTTCTGGTTCCATTTTAGGGTCTTTATAATGATAAATTTGCTGAAAATAATGCAAAATTTAACATGTTATGTGGTAAATTTTCATATTTCCAGCTCAAAAGTGGGAAATGATAAGAGAAATACGCATTCTAAAATTTAAAATAAATCAACAAATATCTTTTGGTATCAATAGTAACGCGTTTAAGCTTTTCCAAATTTTAAAAATCAATTATCTGAAAAACGAAATTTATTTTTTAAAAAACTCATTTTTGTTCTCTTTAATTACGTATGAAAAATTATCATTTCGTGTTTTCTGTAACGTTACTGATAAAAAATTCCGCCATCGCAATATTATTTCGCGAACCCCCTTTCTGCACCGCGCGAACCCCAAAGAAATAAATATTACGTTCGCACTAAATACTAAAGTATAGATCTTGTTTCTTAATTAAAAATTTTTTAAAAAATCTACGAAATAAAAAATCTAATGAGAAAATGTTTTTATTCTTTGCTTTGAAGTTAACTCTTATTTACAACAAATTCGTGCAGCATAAAATAGATAACATAATTACCTATTACCAAAGCAAACGGTATTTTCTGAAAAATGTTTCACTTATCTGTGATTTCTTTCTAGGAAAAAAAAGGGGGGGGGGGATAATAATAATAATAATAACTATTATTATTATTATTTTGGCGGGGGGGGGGGGCATAAATTTTTTGACAGATAATAAATAAATTGGTAGCCAAATTTAAATACACCAATTTGTGTTAACAAAAATTTCAAATCCGGAAAGACCCTTTGGTCTTTGTTAAATTTAAAACTGAAGAAGTATTCGTTCTACTCACTACTTATTAAAAAAAAAAAAGTTAAAACATTTCATGTTCAAAGTTTGTGCAGAACTTCAACACGAGCGTAAGTAAATAACATAACAGAGTAAGTATTTTGCATTTCAGTAACAGTTTTTCCAACGAGTGAATAACTTGCTATTCTGTTGGAACCTCTGGAACATGACTGATCACAATAAATGAAGGTTTTTGCCCGATATCTTATGAAATATTTACGATTATGACTATTTTCAACATATGTATGTGATTTTACTTTCAATGTTTTAAAAAACAAAACATAATAAAAATACTAAAAGAATAAAATTAAATAAAATTTAAATAAAAAATAAATTTTGAAAAAAGGAGACGTGGCTGGCTTCGTAATTCTTGATACATGCATATGTTTGAGTGTGATAGAAAATTAATGAAAAATGACGAAATCTCATGTACAAAACAAAACTCAAATGTAGCAGCTAATTTAAAATGATAGTTATGGGGGGAAACTGATAATCTTGCTCTTACAGAAGAACAGCATTTGGAATGTTAATATTTTGAACATGCAATTTCTTAATATTTCCAGTTTTCATGCTCTATTTCTACATTCATTATCAGCAGAAAAGTACTAATCTATAAGTCAGTAATTGCAAACGAGCGTTTTTTTTTCTTTGCCAAAAACTCTTACTTATTTTTCTCACATAAAATGCGCTTGACGCCAGACTTCTGGCGCGACAAGGATATATGGGGACCAGTAGTCCAGCATTATATTGAGTGGGAGACATATGGTTCCGAAACAAAATTTAAGCTTTGACGAAAATCCCTTCCAGTTGCACTTGACCAAACCACCATTCTGTAAACAAGATTGGATTACGTCCACACTGGAGGTGACAGCTGGTTAAGCCTGTCAAAAAGGATTGCCTTTCATAGAATTACTTGGCCCCATGCCTCTTTGACAAAGTTCTTAAGTTATATATTAATAGAGTACTGCTGACCACATTTTCTATTCTATCTAAGCTGAATGGTACCTAAATGCTGTTAGCTTGTTCTCTTTTTTATGAAATTGAATCAACCTTATAGTTTTCCTTAACTTTTGTTGATGAAAAACAGTGCATAGAGTCCAATACAACTGTGAAGAAAAAGAAAGAAACAAACGAAAATGACTTTAATCTGATTCGTGAAACAAAGATTACTTGAAACGTAAATTGGCGAAAAATATGTGAGTTTCTGTCTGTGGAAGCTACATTTCAGAGTAGCACCAGACCCTGCCTGTACTCTAAAGATAGGGGAAAGTTGGACAAAACTGAGTTCCATAGCTTATTTTCTTTTTTCTAGGCACTTGCTTCAATAAAATAGTTTAAAATTGTATTTGAATGATAAAATATTCCTATAGCTCCAAAAATGAATGTTATTTAGTGTAAATATATGTATATATATATACATTTTGAAGGGTAAGTTTTTTTTTTTTTTTTTTTTTGAAGCATGCCAGTACCTGGTGGGATCCGACCTGGTCGAATAAAAATAGGACTTTTATACAGACGGAGCAGCAAAGGAAATATTACAAATAATACATAACAAATCCAGCCTCGCAACGTAAACAGTTTATTATAACAGTAAAAGTAAATGAGAATAAACATTATCCACATAATGCTTTTATCTAATGTTGAATTATGTTCAATTTTATTCCTGCAAGAAAAGTAAAGAGCGTTGCCAATTTCGTTTACTTGCTCTTTACAACTTCATAAACCGATCTCTGAAGAAAACCCTTTAACTGCTCTAGGTGCAGATACTTAATACTGACCACTGAATAATGAGTTTAAATACTAATTTAAACTCTTGTAGTGGAAAACCACGGCGATTTTTTACTCTTTTTAGAATCATCATTTTATGGAGAGGGTATAACCCGATATCCTCCTCCTGGTCGGTTAGATCCTCCAAACCGAATTTAAAAAAAAAAATCACTTTAGTTCCTATTGCTGCACGCATCACATTAATAACAGCATAAACGTTTATGCATTATATCACTTACCAGCGATAATAATGGCTCCCAACTAAGAAGAAAGTCAAGGTTTTATGCTCTAAATTTAACTAATTTATGTATCAACAATAAATTTAAAATATTTATGACGTTATGATTACTGAATTGGCTTTTGTAGACTAACTAATGAGTAATTGAACTTTGCGCATTTGTCTTCTAAATTGGGAAACAAATTGGAATAATATTATAAAGAATCATACAACACCACGCGCCAGTTATGTAAACTAATTTTGTGGCGTATTGTGGCAAGAAAAACTTAAAATCAGAAGCATCCTTAATAAATAATTAATTACGTTTTTTGACTTTTCGGAATCCGCCTCTATTTTTGGCATTTTCCCCGGTGAGCAATATGTACAATTGTATATGTATGTATGCATGTATACAGCAGTCCTTCTCTTTAAATTTGCAGGCAACTTTTGATTTGAGAGAAGAAAAAAAAAATACACAGAATACTATCTTTTTTTTCACCCCATACTCTGCAATAAGATGCATATTGCCCTATCCTGTAGAATTGCTATATACATTAACATACATGCAGAATGCACCACTGATAATATACACATGTGGTGTATGATACGCTATTGGGGATAAATTTAATCTGTTCTCCTTAACATCATAATCTTCTGGAGCAGACCACAAGGCGACAAACTGGATTTGGAGCCGGCTTTTGCTTTATCCCTGTATGTACTAAAACTTTGGAGATTTTTCAGAGCAGTTGTTGTTTGTATGTTTTGAAACATCTTAAATAGTATTAGAAACTTTGAAGTGGCTGTCAGCTTAAGTCGCGTATAGCTAAAAAGTTCATGGAGTTTTATTAAGTAAAAGTGTTTTTTTTTTCAAAGGAAAGCTCTTTTCAATTAGTTTTGACTCATATGCACTAATCTTCAGTCGCCGAGTAGCAGACCGTTGCAACAAGTGCTAAATTCATAGTGGGAGGAGAGAACTTCTTGGAGTCAAGGAATTAGCCAGGAACTTGAAACCCCTCCTACTGGAGGATTAGCTTCAATCTAAGTAAGATCATTGGCAGAGTCTTTAAGCAATTACATTTCCAGACGTGGAGAAAATAAAAAAGAACTTTTTTGTAACTTTTGTTTTACTTCCCCGCATTGCAGTTGTGTGTTTCCTATATATACGGTTATCATCTTAGCGTTTTTCATTCACGGTTTCCATCAGTTGACAGACAGAGAAGAGTTCCCTTGTTTCCTTCCTGCTAGTTTGAAGATGCTGCAAGTGAGTATTCCTTACTTTCAAATTCTTGTTTTCGCAGATAAACCTCATAAATTCCTGAGTAATTCCAATGTTTTTCATTACATTAGTTAAAAGTATATTGTTTAATATTACAATATGATTTAGAATAACAATTTTATACATATAGAAAAGTGTTAATATTCAAAAAGTAGAGTGTTTAACATATATGGGCAAACGAATTGAATTGTAGAAAGTTATTAATTGGAGCAAAGTAATTGTCTTGCGAAAAATGTTGCCATGTACGTCTCAGAATAGTTATACACTCTTCAAGAGCAAATTGTTTATTATTTGCGGTTATAAAAAAAAGTAGTTGTGTCAATGAGCCTCAGAGTTCAGCAAATGTTTTATTGATATTTCCCTTGAATGAAGCCCAATGTAACATTTTGGAACAACTTTTATTCCAACAATTAATTAATTAATTGTTTCTGTTGTTTTTTTTATATTTGAAAGCCATAGTAGAGTGCTGATTAGTTATTTATAAGTTGACCAATAGAAGAACATTTAAATAAAAAATATTTAAAATCGCAAAAAAAAAAAAAAAAAAATCAATTAAGTTAGAAGAAGAGAGAAAAAAATACAGACTTTAGAAACTCCCCCCAATGTATCCCTTTCTCCCCTAAGCAATAATTTCCCAATGGAAAAATAATGAATTTCGCTCAACTGGGTTTTCAAATAAAATAGTTTTGATTAATCGAAGTCATAGTGTCACGTAATTCAGGGATCTTGATTCATGGAACAAATTTACATTTTTGTAAAATAGTGTAAGTATTTGGATTTAATGTCATTAACTTTGTACCATAAAAAAGTGTTTCAATTAACTCTCAAATGTTTCGTTCTTAAACAGATGATCCCGTTAGCTCTGACAGCCTGTTTGCTTCTGGCGAGCCCAAGTAATGGTGAATCTGGTAGTTTATCCTCCAATCTAGTAAAACGAGGGGACATCCGTTTATGTGGGAGTATGTTGGTGGAGACGCTGAACGTACTCTGCGGGGGGCAATATTTTGATCCCAACGAGGGTAATTCTGTGAGACTGAATAAGAGAAAAGAATCAACCCCCTGGAATGACTTCCGTAAGTATAATAACGTTCCAAAAACTTCCCTTTAAGATTAGAGATAACCTCTTATCGAGTGAAAAAGCCAAAATATAGTTAAATTGAATTTAGTTAAAGATCGTGAGGTAAGTACTGCTGTTAGCTAACCGGAATTCCGCTGTCTCGAGGAAAACTCAAAATATTGCTTTTTCACGTTTTTTGGAAAATGAAGACTTGATTAAATGTTATTTTATGACCATTTCTAAATTTTATTTGAGCTGATACGTTAAACAAGTAGGTATGTGAACTTGCTTAGTTATAGAATGGATGTTTGTTTTCTGCTGATAAACGTACTTAGCTTTGAAAATTCTAAGTTTCACCTGTGAATTGTCTAAAACAGTTACCCAGTTGTAGTACGTTGTGGACCTAAGTTAATGGATTTGTTTCTTTGCAATCACCCATATTTTGCCAAATTTGTAGCTACCTGTATTTAGTACTCACCTCACGATACGAAACTCCGTTTTTATAGAAAATAGTTCAAAGATTCTGATGAAGGAAAAAAAACATCAAGTTGGTTTCCTTATAGCACATATTCTAATTGTATGATCTACCTAAATGCAAATGAAATTTACTAACTGCACATTTCTTCAAACTCATCAAGATATTCTACAGACACCCCATTGTTGAAATGTTGCACTTTTTACTGATATTTTTTCTCTTGCAGCTAAAGTAAATTTTACTTTATGATGTAAGAAATTACCAAAATGACACTGGAAATGCCCCTTTTTCTCCCTAATTAGTTTGTAAAATGTCTTGTTCATCATAATTTTAGATCACTTATTGAATTAGGATATTTTAATAAAGTTTTACTTGTGGGAAGAATTGATTCAAAGAGTTATGAAACATGACAGAAATTTAGTGTACGCCATTTTTTTTTTTATTATAGAATTCGCAAAAATAAAAATATACAAGTACTTCTCGTTTAAGAAAGCGAGGAATACCACTCACGAATGATGCAAAAGGGGTGGTACACTCAGATGGAGATTTTCTGAAGTTACTTTTTAGGAGCATAGCAATTGCTTTTTGCTGGTCTATTACATTTCTGATTTGAATCGTTACCACAAAAACGAAGAGATTCTTCATAAAAAGTACATAGAAACATTTCCTCACTTTTATTTTTCGTCCCATTCCCATTCCTATTTCACAGAAATTGAGGCAAATCTTACGCATGTGCAAATTCAAGGAGGGTTAAGAAATCGCACAGTACCTAGAATCTTTTCTTACGGTAATTAAAATATTAGCCAAGTAGTTAGAATCCAGTTTCTGTTTTATTGGGAATGGAAAAAAGGAGATGTTGCTACTATATCCCAAAGAAATGTCCTGAAGCTCTATCACCTTTGATCGATGCTAGCACTAAAAGAGTTTGCAAACAACTAGTCTCTGAAATTTGACTGCTGTCACAGTGAAATTATACCGAGTACCGAGTTTATCTTCATTGTGGCCCTAATCAATTTCTATTGGTCTGGAACCACCAATAATTTCGAACACTGATCAAACGAATTAACAAATTAACAATTAACTAACAATTAAACTAACAAAATATATACTATTTTCTTACATTCCTTAAGGTAAGATTTTTCGTTGCGCATTAAGCTGGAAATTTCTGTTTCTTCTTTTATATAAAGGTAAACTTGGAGAAAATTATCCAAGATGGTTTGCTCGCCTGCTGTCTTCCTCCAGTTACAACAATTTATCAGGCTCTGAACTGTCCAATCGTTACCAACGAGGAGTTGTTGACGAATGTTGCCGCAAGTCTTGCTCTCCTTCAGTCCTTTTGTCTTATTGCCGAATCTAAGACAGACGATGACAAAGATGGAAGGAAATTCAAAGAAGAAAAATGGAGTGAAAAGAAAATATTCTGGTGTCCTAAAATCGTCAGATGAGTAATTAAAGCTCTATGTGTGCCATATAAATGGTATTATTGTTCTAAGTGTATTATTGTCCAAAACTACGTAGTTTCAGTAACGACGCATGATTGAACTGCAGTGATTTGACATTGTTTTGCTTACTTTACATCTTTGCTTATACTTTTCATGCACTTTTGGCTTACAGTTCGCTTAACAGCGACTTTCTATTCTTTTTTATTATTATTTAGCTGGTTTATTTGTGTCATAATTGGATTATATCAAAAATAATGCTGATTAAATAATTAATAAGTTAATTGAAAATTAGCAAATTGATTTAGTAATTTTAAAATTTATATTCGTTATACATTTTAAAAGAAAACATTCATTAAGAAGTAAAACGTTTATCTTGCTTTGGAAATAAATGATAAACAACGCGTTGTCATTTATTTTGCTATCATTGAGCACAATATTGCAAAAATATCTGATTCCCTTTTTTTTTTTAGTTGCAAAGAACTCCTTTTCCGATGCAAATATTGCACAGCTTCCGACGCGAACTTTTTCCGCGTGTTAAATTTAGAGTCAACGTTTGAATATTTTTTTCAATGAAAATGAGGTTCTTTGAAGGTTTAAAACCACATGTACTGAATATTTTTTTGAATTTTGTGCTTTAATAACGTTGTCTTCATTACTTAAAACACATCCTAATAAAAAATTAAACTTAATAAAAATACGTTATACATGAAAATAACGTAATCTTAGATAACACAATGCTAATTTATGACCTAGTGTTTCTCAGTAGAAGAGAAAGTTATTCTCATGTGCTATGAAACCAGCTTAACTGCCAAATATGAGTACATATTCTATACTTCTCCATTGCAAAACTTTTCCTCAGGCTCCTTAACTGAATAAAAAGCTTCGCTATGTAAAAAAGCATCAATAATGTGTACGTCCGCAAAAGATTTCAAAATTTTAGTTTTTAAAGGTTCTAAATGACACAATATTACACGAGAGTTAATTATTATATTATGTTAGAATGTTTATAATTTATTTACAGCATAAAACATACATTTCTACAATACTTTTCGTTACTTTCTTCTTAAAAATGTAATTGAAAACTATATTCATAATTTTGAAAAATATATATTATTTCAATTTATTTAGAAGAAAATGATTTCTTTGGGTGTCGGAAACGTTTTCTCTCATGCAAAACAACAACGCATAAAGTTGCAAATGAATTTGCATACAAACCTTGTCTGTTTAATAACTTCTTAGTTTTAAATGTGAAATTAAGATTTTTTTTCTCACATAAACGAAATGTTCTCGGAGCACATGTCAGCAAACGTAATTTTGCATCAAAAAAAATTTTTTTTTTTAATTGAAAAATGTAACTTTGATATTAGTAAATGTTGAAAACAAAGAGTTTTTCCGTTTCTTCCGTATCCTGCAAAAATAAAACACTGTTGAAGGACGTATCAATTAGACGCCTTAATTACTTTTAATGTATCAATGAGTGTTTCTTTTAAATATAGCCCAAGATTTTTCGAGTTTAGACAAGAACTTTCGAAGTAAGAACCTAATACTTTTGATTCTTTTGAAGTAAGTACTTTCGCTTGAAGTAGTTCCTTTTGAAGTCAGAACCTAACACTAATAAATTACGCGCATAAGCTAGTCGAAGTCTGCTTTAATTGTCGAATTCCAAGTATGAGAGTTTTTTGAAGTATGTACATCTATATGTATGTATATATGTTTTTTAATCGTCTATTTTGTGTACGTGTATCTAGAATGGATACTTATGCATGTGTCTAAATATAACGCCATTCATATTTATCTACAGTATATCCTACCTGTCCTTTAATGTCTGTCTAAACGTTTGCATACAAATCGTGTTTTCTTAATAATTACGTGGTTTTAAATATACAACGAAGACTGTTTTCTCTCACATAAACGAAGTGTTCTTTGAGTACATGTCCACATATGCATTCTTGCATCAAAATAGTTTCCTTTTCTTTTTTTCTTTTTAATTGAAAATGTAACTTTGATATCAGTAAATGTTGAAAACAAAGATTTTCTTTCCCTTTATTCATGTCCTGCCAAAATAAGAGACTGTTGAAGGAGTATCAATTAAAGGCCTAAATTACTTTTAATATATCAATAAGTGTTACTTTTAAATCTAGCCCAACATTTTCTGAGTTTAGAGAAGACCTTTTGAAGTAAAAACCTAATACTTTTGAAACTTTTGAAGTAAGTACTTTTGAAGTAGGTCCTTTTGAAGTAAGAACCTAACTCAAATAAATTATGTGCATAAGCTGCTGCTTTAATTGTGGTATTTCATACATGTAAGTTTCTTCAAGTATATCTATGTACATGTTCATCTGTTTGTTAATCGTCTATTTTGTGTACATGTATCTAAAAAGGGTACTTATACATGTGTCTATATATAATGTATGCGCATTTATCTACAGTATATCCCACCTGTCATTTAATGTCTGTCTAAATGTTTGCATACAAACCGTGTTTCTTAATAATTACTTAGTTTTAAGCATGAAATTAAGATTTTCCTCAAATAAATGAAATGTTCTCTCAGTAGATGGCTAAACGCATTCTAGCATTAAATTGTTTCCTTTCTATTTCCTTTTTATTTGAGAAATGTAACTTTGATATTAGTAAATGTTGAAAACGAAGATTTTTTTCCTCTCATCCCTGTCCTGCCAAAATAAGAGTATGTTGTCGAAGGTATGAATTAGAAGGCCTTAATTACTTTTAATATATCATAGAGTGTTACTTTTAAAGTAAGAACCTCATACTTTTGAATCTTTTGAAGTAAGTACTTATTCTTTAAGTAGAATCTAACTCTAATAAATTACGTGCATAAGCTAGTAGAAGGCTGCTTTTATTGTCGTATTGCATGTATGTTAGTTTCTTGAAGTATATCTCCTTTTATGTTCATCTGTTTGTTAATCGTCTATTTCGTGTTCATGTATATAAAAATGATACTTATAAATGAGTCTATGTATAATGTATGCGTAATTATATATAGTATATCTCACATGTCGTTTAATGTATGTCTAAATGTTTGCGATTCCGCTGTCCTAACGTCCAATTTTTTATTGCTCTAGGTATTTTTAAGTTCATTTACCTATTTTTTTTTTAAATTTTTTAATCTGTCAAACTTCTCTTTCGTCACAATTAATTTGAAGGACTGCTGTAATTTATTAATTGAAAAAGCAATGTTTCTTCCTATATGTTCCGTAGTAAGAATCATCATTTCAGTACAAATAATACGTTTGAGAAATGAAGCAACACCCCCCTCTCTCTTTCTATCTCCCCCTGCCCAGAAAAAGAGAGGAGAAGAAGAATATGGTGCAAATACTATCTTCATGCTTTTCTCTTTTGAATCTTTCCCTTTGTTTTCACATTGTGAAGGTTCTGTTTTTGATATTTAATGAGCATTTTTGACGTTCTTAAGCTGTTTTTTTCTTATGTCAGCATTATGATGTAAATTGAATCATCACGTAAAACCTCTCTCTTTTTTTTTTGACTTTTCATTATTTATATGCTTCTTTCTTTAAGCCTACATTCTAAAGATTATCTTTATGCGATTAAATAGTCAATTTAAGCATGCACTGTAAGGCGTTCAACAGTTATTCCTGATGCAGAGGGAATGATACTTATGTTAGTTTAGTCCCGTTAGTTGAAACAACATCCAAAAATCTATTACAAACAAGCAGTTTTTCTTTTTTCTCTCTTTTTTCCTTTATTTATTTTTCTTTCTTTTACTGTTTTACTTTATTTTAGCTTCTTGATTTCCTCTTTTTATACACATTACTGTATATGTAATATCTTTCCAGTAACCTAGTGTGCGAATGCAACCTTTGTCTGCATGTTTAAATGCATTTCGATGATCCGTTCTATGTCTATAAATATCCGAACTTTTATAACTTCTATCTTCAGATTTCTTAAGAATTTATCATATTTCTAAGCCTTAAGAATTTATCCATTATAGTTTTTATTCAATCTGTGACGTTTGCGTCAGTTAAATGGTTAATTGGAAAGCATTTTCTTATTGGTGACCATGAAATTGTATTTTTTACTTAGTACAAATTTTAAAGTGACAAATATTAAATAAACTGGAACTAAATTTATTAATTAGTTTACGAAGCCTTAAGCTAAACTAATAATTGTAATACGAACAGATATCGTACGCACACTTTATATAGTGCGCGGAGTTTCGAGACCAAAGCACCTTTTTAAGTACATACTGAACGAATTACTTATGCATTAAAAGAGATATTTATCAATAAGCACGTCATAATTCCGTTATCACGTGTTTAATATGAACGCATAGATATTGCACACCGGCAAGAAAAGTGACACCATTCAAAAACAAACATTGTTTCTCCAGATTCCATATTCTTCTATCGAAAAGTGACGTACAAGTCTGTATAATATATAGAGCTATCAGTCACTTTTTTACTGAAGAATATGGGAACTGAAAAAAAATAAATCCCGTTTTGCAAATGCGTTTCGTTTTGGAATTGTGTTGCATTTCTTGCCGGTGTGCGATATATATCATAAATATGAATGCATACATATCGCACACCGGCAAGAAAAGTGACACCATTCAAAAACAAACGTTGTTTCTCCAGATTCCATATTCTTCTATCGAAAAGTGACGTACAAGTCTGTATAATATATAGAGCTATCAGTCACTTTTTTACTGAAGAATATGGGAACTGAAAAAAAATAAATCCCGTTTTGCAAATGCGTTTCGTTTTGGAATTGTGTTGCATTTCTTGCCGGTGTGCGATATATATCATAAATATGAATGCATACATATCGCACACCGGCAAGAAAAGTGACACCATTCAAAAACAAACGTTGTTTCTCCAGATTCCATATTCTTCTATCGAAAAGTGACGTACAAGTCTGTATAATATATAGAGCTATCAGTCACTTTTCTATTGAAGAATATGGAAACTGGGGAAAAAATAAATCCCGTTTTGCAAAGGTGTTTCGTTTTGGAATTGAGTTACTTTCTTGCCGGTGGGCGATGTATATCACAAACGCTTATGTATCTATTGTTCATTAGTTTAATGCAAAATTCAAAAATAAGTAAAATAAAATAAAAAAGAAGAAATAAAGTGGAAAGGGGAGGGGTAAACTGACCCAAAAATCATAAGATACTTATCTCAAGATATTTTTTTTTTTTTTTTTTTAAGATATTTTTTTGTTATTTTGAGGGAGTTATTTGGAATAAGTTTTGAACTTGAGGCATAAACTTCTTTGCTGATAAATAGTCTGTCAGTCAAAATTAAATTAACCACTCAAAACTCTTGCCTTTTTAAATAATTAGTGATGCAATGAGGTTTAATTTAAAATTTTTAAATAGTACAAATTTGTGCTGTAGTTGATAAGGTTTTCTTGAGTGTTTGGTCAGTAACTATTCAGCAGAAAATTCAGTATGCTCTAAATTTTTCAAAGGAAAGCGCTTCAAATTTGTCCTTTTAACAGAAATAAGTTATTGATATTTTTACTTTGGACATAACACCAGTTACTCTTTTGCGCTTTCATCAAAGTGCAGACAAACATTGGAAAATGTAACTTTTACAATTAAGTTACTATTTCCATAAGCTTGTTCTCATTGCGTCTCGAGTTATTTTTGGGCAACATTTATCAGACAATATAATTGAAGCTTTTTCGTCATTAAAGCGCTACTTCACAGGTAATAGTTGTATTAATCGAGATTTTAATGCTACTATTATCGTTTTTAATGAAGAACTAACTGCGCAACGAATGCTTCTTTTTTATTGTGAATTTTAAGTGAAAATCTCCCTACTAGTTTCAATCAAAAATAAAAATGTTTGCATTGGTAGAATATCAATGCCTACATTTATTGAAGAAAAGAAAATGGCTATGAATTTGTCAAATTTTGTAAAAGTATTCCAAAACACAAAAATGGTTCATTTTTTTAATAATCAAAATTTTAATCATAATTCATCATTTTTCTCACATTTGATATGCCTTGTAAAAATCTGTTTGAAGTAGCATATAGTTTTTTGCTCTAATCTTACCTTTCATTTCGGATTTCGTATGATTGACGCAAAAGTTACTAAACATATGATTTTATATCTAACAATTAATACTTATTGTTTATTAACTTATTTTTTATGAAATAATTTCATGTAAATTATGATGGGTTATTCAGCGTTTTTTAACACCACGGATAAGATTATAGCATATAA
Organism: Octonoba sinensis; assembly: GCA_038502835.1. NCBI lineage: Eukaryota > Metazoa > Arthropoda > Arachnida > Araneae > Uloboridae > Octonoba > Octonoba sinensis. Next base: position 74,775,015 of record CM076604.1, read on the forward strand.
ATCCGCTACTGTAATGTTTAATATTTATTGTTAATGTTTGCACTTATATTCATGTTATTTGTAACAGATATAGATAAAAAGAATCATGTGTATTTCTAGATAAGAGAGCTGATCCTAGGTGCTATATATGTATAACAGAAAAGTATTATCTCATAAGCATAAAATTAAGAAGTCTGAGGAAAGTTTAAAAATATAGCTTAATGACAGTTTAACTATTGAACTTTTTGCTTTTAGATTAGTCATATGTAGTTGTGAACCACTAATTTAACTTCTGAAATAATGTTTTAATATATTGCAACATATATTATGGATTTATTGTATATTGTTTGAGGAAAACTACCAAATGTTTTTTAGTTGTAATCAATATGTGATTGTATTTTATCGATTTTTTTTCTTTATTGTAATTGATTTTATTTTCCTTGTTACTTCATGCAATAAATGATGCGCACAGAACTGATGTATTCTTTTTAGTCATTTATTTTTAATTATTCCTTTATGTTGTTTTCTCAGTATGTTTTAATAATTGTTTTCTTTCCCGAAAATGTAATACTGACAACTTTAATGCTGATTGATGCCATTTCAGCGTTTCGCAACATTTTTCTTTTAAAAAGTCGTAAACGTTTTCCTTGCAGAGTTTGAAAACTCTATGACAAAAACTACACTCTCTCTCTCAAAAAATAAGAAACAAAAAGAAAAATGAAAACAATTCTATGAAACGCAATGAAATTTTCCCCAGAAGAAGATTCAATGCCACACAAAATAACAGAGGAAAACAATACTTGGTTTTCGAATAGGCAGTATGAACAATATCTTTCACTTCTGTAAAAAGTTGTATAATGGCAAACATATATCTGTAGGGTTGTGACCATCGCTACTAAAAATGTAAGCATGAACAAATAAAACATGAAACAAATAAAGTATGAGCAAAAAAAAAAAAAAAAAAACGCACCTGCAAGCATCTATATTTTTTAAATCGCTTATGACACAACAAAATAGCAACTGTTGAAATGAATCTGTTTTTATATCCATCACATTAAACAGCCCTATATTGTCCAAAACAGGAAAAAGTGATCATTTGCTTGAAGAAAAAAAATCCTTAAAAATTCTTAAATTTTTGATAAATAAATCTTGCCTTCACTTTAGTATTTCGTAAAAAAAATCAAATTATCAATATTAAAAGTCTCATTTTAATTAGTGAAATAATACAACAAATTTAGAATTACATTTATTTCATCTACAAAATTATTTCACGTTTCATGTTGAGCAAAAGCTTTTATTTTGTAAGGCTCAAAGTTCCTATACACTCACAAAATTTTAATTAGTGAAATAATAACATGTACAAAATTATTTCATGTTTCATATCCTGTTTTGACTAAAAGCGTTTATTTTGTACGACTCTGAAAACTGATATATAATTACGATAAATTATTTTACAACGCCCGCAAAAAAAAAGGGGGGGGGGGGGTTTCACAGGAAAACAACAAAACCATTTATTTGCAAGGACACTTCTGATCGAAAGGTAGTTTAATGAGATGTTTTTAGCTGCATGAAGACTTTTTTTTTCTATATGCCTTTAAAGAATATTGCTTTTCGTAACATCTTGTTGCGGGCGTGATGTCATTTATGACATTCATGCTGTGTCACATCTGCAGCGCAATATAAGTTGATACACAAGTGGCTTACTGAGCTCATTCACAGTTAACACGTTTTAAAACTGTTAATTGTATCTCTTATAATGTATACCAGTCATTATTAACAGCTTCATATAAACTGAACCATGATAAATCCGAAGATGGCAATTCTCATTAAGCATCTTAAAGATGAGCTCAAGTATAAAACACTCCATATATTTTAAAACGGGTGCACAGTGCAATTTAAAACTAGTTATGATATCTTATCCCCTAACACACTTTCATATGGACTATGGCATTTAGGTAAGGTTGTGCATTCTCGTCACGTCACACGAAAAAAGAGTAGATGAAGTAGGGGCAACTGTAGAGAAACTCCTTTTCACAGTTGTTCTTAAAAAATCAGCAGTAGTAGGTACAGCTTCAGACTTTGGAAAATATACGGAAAATATATTGTAAACCAGCGATTCTCAACCTGTGGGGCACGACCCCCTACTGGGGCGCAAGCACACGAGAAGGGGGGCGCGAGATTATCCAAGCGAAAACATTACTTTAAAAATTGATTAACTGGCTGAAAGGAAAGCACACATACACATATAAAACAAAATACATTTTGATATATTTTATAACTTATTAAAGTAAAACAAATTATTAAATTTAAACGTTTTCAATCAAAACATGCTACATGAAAAACAAATTTATTAATTATTAGTGACATCCTTGGGCCTGTTTTGCAAAGCAAAGTTTTTCGTAGGAAGGCTTAATATTAGAAATAGCCACTCTCAGTTGTTTCTATATTTAGCCGAGATCTATAGTTTGTCTTCAAAGAAGACACAGCAGAAAATCCAGTTTCACGAAAATAGGTTATTGAAAATGGTAATAGAATGCGAAATGCCCTTTTTTTTAGTGCAGAAAAATCATCCTTTACTCCTGCCCAAAATTCAAATAGTGATTTATTACTAAATTACTCGTTTTTACTCTTGTTTTAGCAGTTAGTTAAAAATAATTCAAAAACAGAATCCAAAGTACTCAATATACATTATTGTTGTATACATTTTAAGGTAAGTGAGGGGCGCGATGAAAATTATGATATGAATATTGAAAGGTTGAGAAACGCTGTTGTAAACGGCAAAGGGCGTTCTGGGCTACTGAAAGTCAATTAAAGGACTTCATCTTCGAAATGCTTGGCGAATGAAAGTGGATGAAAATAAAAGCTGTTTAACATATCCAGAGCGTGCTCTACATCATACCTGTCAAAGCATTAGCTGATAATGTCGTAATGACAAAGTTAGTGGAAAAATAACAAGGACAATACTGGTTGATCAGAAGATAAGCGCAAGTAAGATGAAATTAGAAAAATACTTGTCGGAGAACTATGGATCTTTAGTTAAAAAATAAAAATTCAACAGTTCAATGCAAAAATTAATGGACTTTCTTGGCGCCAGGATATTTAATTAGATTATCTAAAACAAGTTTCTTATAATGTGTATATTTAGCCAGGAAAACATAACAAAACTTGATTAAGCAAATGTTGCAATGTGTACCAATTCGAAAACTCAAATATTCTAAAACTAAAGCTGGAACTGAATATGATTTATATTTTATAGTTAGTTGTTTTCAATGGTAATAAAATTTAATGTAAAAATAATACTCTGTAAAAGAATACTATACAGGTACACTTCGGATCTTGCGCTCAACAAAAGTGGCACCACCGCAACGAATTTAAACTTAATAAAAATACGTTATACATGAAAAAATCATAATCTTAGATAACGCAAAGCTAATTTATGATTTTGTGTTTCTCAGTAGAAGATAAAGTTGTTCTCCTGTGCTATGAAACCAGCTTAACTGCCAATATGAGTGCATATTATATACCTCCCCATAACAAAACTTTTTCTCGGGCTCCTTAATTGTATAAAAAGCTCCGCTATGTAAAAAAACATCAATAATGTGTAAGTCCGCAAAAGATTTCAATACTTTAGTTTATAAAGGTTCTAAGTGACGCAATATTACACGAGAGTTAATTATTATATTATGTTAGAATGTTTATAATTTATTTGCAGCATAAAACATACATTTCTACAATACTTTTCGTTACTTTCTTTTTAAAAATGTAATTGAAAACTATATTCATAATTTTCAGAAAAAACGTATATTATTTCAATTTATTTAGAAGAAAATGATTTCTTTGGGTGTCGGAAACGTTTTCTCTCATGCAAAACAACAACGCATAAAGTTGCAAATGAATTTGCATACAAACCTTGTCTGTTTAGTAAATTCTTAGTTTTAAATGTGAAATTGCGATTTTTTCTCACATAAACGAAATGTTCTCGGAGCACATGTCTGCAAACGCATTTTTGCAACAAAATTATTGTTATTAATTATTTTTTTGAATTGAAAAATGTAACTTTGATATTAGTAAATGTTGAAAAAAAAAAAAAAAATGCAACACACTTGCAACAATAGATTGAGCAATATGTGGTTATGCGAAAAAATTTCTTTGGAACTGATTTCGCAAGTGTATATAAAAATTTTGTTTGTGTAAGCTTTTTTTTTTCTAAACTGTAAAAGTACAGAAGGGAAATAAGGTTTCTTTAAATTTACGAAGAACTTGTTTTAAATCAAGTAATCAAGTTTCTTGATAAGTTTCTGAATAAAAGTCTCGTTTTTCTGCACGTGTAAAGCTGCAGAGAAATATTTGTTAAGTTACGTAAATTTGAAAATTTTAGAGCAGTGACTACCAGTTTAAAAGTAGTAAAGAAAGGCATAAATAAACGCTTGAGATCTGTGACTACCAGTTTAAAAATTGTAACGAAATGTATATATTAACGCTTGAGATCTGTGACTACTAGTTTAGAAGCTGTCAAAAAGTCATTATATATTTTTAGCGTTTAATTTTTTAGCCTTAGCGGACAGCCTTCCGAAATCTGAAGGTATCATTGGCCAAGCGTTGTGGGCTCAACTGAACTCACCTTCTACTTTGTGTACCAAAAGTAGTAATTCAGCGTACTCGCAGATGACCCCTCGACTGCAGCACATTATCTGTTGCAATCAATTTACAGAATGTTCACTGTCTTTATTGTCTGTAATTTTCTTTTAAAGAATGTGCAGATCTTCCTTTTAATTTACTGTAACTTCCTTTTAACTTACTGTACTTTTACAGTTCTGTACTTTTACAGTATTACGTTAGGTTCCGGATAAGTTATTTCCAAGAGATTCTCGCGTTTTTTTTCCGCCAAAAACTGTTAGAGAATAGAGTTATGCTAATTTTATTGTTTGTTGCTAATTTTTTAAATAGAGATAGAGTATTTTCTAACATGGGAGTTCTCTTTCTCTCACCTAAGTGACGTAAAATTCAAATTATTTGAAACAAATTGCTTAGACACCAAATTAGTTCAAATGAAAACTAATAGATAATATGAAAGTGATTAAAAATTTATTCTCTAAACGTTTTAGACGATCTGTTTCAGTAACTTCCTACTATATTAACTAGTTTTTCAACCGGAACAAATTGTCACTTCAAGAATTTTTCTCTTCAAGGTGTCTGAATAAGATACCATTCATGCTTTAATTGTTCAATCAAACTAGTTTTCAGCTTAATATTTAAGCTAAGGATGAATATAATGCCAAATTTGTATGGAAATTTTTTCGTTCTTTGTAGTTTTATAATTTATGCTCTAAAGCGTGCTTTTGTACTTTAAATGAAACGGCAGTGAAGTCGGGTTGATTTTGGGATAAAGGAGTCGGAGTTGTTTAAAATTGTATCGACTCCGACTCTAACTCCAGGTCTTTTTTCTTCTTCTTCTTCTTTGATTTTTATTGACTAATAACAGGAAGGCAATACAACCGTACCTGAAACATTAAACCGTCCACGTAAGTGAGAGGAAAAAAAAAAAAAAAACAGGCCAGAAAAATGACAAATTTTCAAGTTACACACTAACAGTTGACGCAAAAACTTATATTTAAAAAATGTTTTAGAAATCACGCATTGTGCATATATTAAAGACTAAGATTCAAAAAAAAAAAAGACAAGAGAAAAATGAATGGCGGGTTTTGAATAATTATAAGAACCGATTAAAATTATATTTTCGTTATTCATAAAAAGTTAAAAGGTTTATTCACTACATAAACATATTTTACGTGATGTGATGATCAACGAATCCATTTTGATATATTCAATGAAAAAAAAATAGGAATTTTCAAAAAATACACATATGAATAATGTAATAAGCATTTTAATTGGTGTTCATGCCCCTGAGATACATGTTTCATAACATCCTTCCTGATTAATCAAGTTGTACGCTTTATTTTTGCAGCCTAGTTCAAGCTGAGATTATAATTGTTTACCAGAACTGTTTTGCTGTAATTCAGACTCTGAAGCCTTAACATGTATTTGGAACAAAAACAGAACCCCGCATGCTCTTAATCTTCTAGACGGGAGTTTTCGGGGGTTGATCCAGGTTCCAGACACCAAATTCCGCCGAGACATAGATTCTAACGTGACAGCTTTTACTGACTGCTATAGCTAAGAACGTCCAGTAATCAGTAGAAATTACTGCTAGGGGCGTGTCTAATACTTTGATGACGTAGGCGGAGAACTGCCAAAAGTCTTAAGTGGACACATGCATTTGACATTAATCTTCCATACAGTTCTTTGAGTTAATTCTGAAGAAAAACAAATTTCAGGACGAAAACATGTTTCTCGGAATTCGAGTTTGGAAGTTTTATTTTTGCTTTTATTATAGGAAAGTATTGAAGAAATTTATTATAGAGAAATCTCATTTTTTTTTTGTTTTTGTTTCATTCATTAAGAGATAAACTGAGAGCCATTTATAACTTACTGATTGAAATAATAGCGTTGTTACCAGGGGCTCGAAAATTACATTGCCCGACATGTCCGGGGAATGCAAAAATTCCGATTAAGCATGAATCTTCTACCCTTACATGCCCGACAGGGCATGTAGTATTTTAATCATATATTTCTTTCCAAAACTTTATTATTTCGTATTTTATTGAAAAATCACCGTATCCTTACCGTAGCTCAAAACTGACATGTTGTCGGACATGCATGTCAACAATAAAATTGGTAATACAATTTAAATTTTGGTAATTTTGACTTGTAACGACTTATTATGTAATGGTTTGTTTCTCATGCAATCTTTTACTGATGTAGATTAACGTTAAAATAATTCTTGATTCAGATATGATACGGTTAATTTATTTTTTGACTGATTTTTGCTATATGACAAACTCTAATGTTTTAATGTGCAATAAGATAGCTTCTGGGCATGTAAAATTTTTAAAAATTTTCGATCCCTGGCTGTTACATTGTTAGGTTTTGCCTTCGATGACTTTTTAAAAGTTCTTTCAGATTTAATAGCTTAGAACTTTTTCAGAGTTCTGTCTGAATTTTTGTAATTATTTTTGCTTACGTTTTATAGTCCGCTGTTTCAAAAAATGGTTTCAGGATTTTTTCATTTTTCCTTTTACTAATAACATACGACTACGTTCCTTACACCAAAATTAAAACTACTTCTGAAAGATGAGTTTAATAACTTGTGAAAATTCGCACTGATAAATTATTGTGTGAATAATTGGCTCAACAAATTATAACTTAAGGGAAAATATTTGTATTCGAGTATATATGATTTTGCCAGCTCTTCAACTTTCGTGTTATACGATTCTCAATAAGATCCAATACTGAGAATGTGTTGCTATTTTAAAGTTAATGTGAGTACTTTTATTCAAAGCACATATTTTTCAAACTTGTTCACACCAAGATAAAAATGAAATGAACGTGTTAAATCTCAAACGACTTTAATAAAATCAAAACGAATCAGTCGTCGTTGGAGCAATATTTTAGATAAGTTTTGTTTTCATACATTAACTTGAATACTAGGAATACATTCTCGTCTCATAGGTTTTGAATTTTTCTCAAAAAATAAACAAAATTGAGACTTGAGCAATTAAAGAAATATGAATTCTTTTCACTCCGTTTTCTCGGAAAGCCTCTGCAGAAATTAATAGGTAAATTTGAACAGAAAAAAAAAGTAAACAAAATTAACAAAGAAAAGTGATAAAAAATTATAATGCAAAAGTTGACTGAATATATCATGAAATTAATGAAGCAATATAAAAAGGAAAAACTATTAAATTAAATGTTAAAATATTTGAAAATTAATCCCTCAAGAGGGAGAACTGCGTGTTTGTCATTCTCTCGGTTGGTATTGTCTGTCTGCCTGCTCCCTCCCCCTAATGACTTCCCCAGATATTATACGACTCTGAGACAACATATTTTTTTTTTTTCGAAGAAACGTCTCCAGAGCATCTCAGACCTAAGTTTCACTTTTTTATTTGAAAAAAAAAAAATCTACAAGCTTCTAACTGTTGAAAAAATAATGAATGAAGATAGCAATAAAAAGTAAATACCATTAGACTGAACGGTAAAATAAATGAATAAATAAATAAAATAAACAAATAAATAAAATAAAATAAAATAAATAAAAAGATAAGACTTTGTAACTAATTATTAAACGGGTGGATTTAGATTGAGAAGAAAGTGTCAAGAAACACTTAAAGCTTTTAGCAGAAATCCCTTCGAAGTTTAGTTTGCCATGATATGAAATATTCTTGTATCTTCTTTCATAAAAGTCAGTCTTGGTCTTGACCAGGAATAGCAAATAGGATTCCATCAAATTGCTGACATTAATACTAATTGAAGTGGGGAGGGGACAATTTTATTCTTGTGGCTAATTTTTTTTATCTCTGATATCTGGTCATAACTTTCATATCTGTAAATAATAAACAAAACAAAAGAAGAGAACAATATAATTAAATGTAAAAAATATTATTAAAGGTTAATAAATGTTAATGATATTAATACTTGGGGGGAAAATTTTTTATGATTTCTTAGAGAAAATTTGGGTCATGCTACTTGCACGACTTTTTTTTTTAATACAGTGGATTACAAATAATTTATGCTGATGAGTCTTCCTCTGATAATCCATTTATAACCTTTGAAAAGACCATAAACCGGAATAGCATCATTTCGTGAAATCGACGGAATATTTTCCCCAGCTATTTTAATCCCTTTTCGTTTATTTATATTGATAAAGTATTTTGGAGCGCCAGGTAAATTTTCAGACGAGTTACGTTTGACACGCGTGCTGTGCAATTGCCAGTCCCGGTCTTGACTAGGTCCTAATTTGCATGTCAGCTCAGCTCCTGCACTTCCTTTCAATTCTATGTAATTTTTTTGATTTTATAGGGAATTCAGACCATTTAAGAATGAAAATCCTTTCTGAAAGTCGTAGGGCTCCCGCACTCCACTTTCAAGAAATAAAACCTTAATCTTCACCATGGTCTGTCATTAGAATGGTCTTCGGATTCTCCCCTCAAATACTTTTCTGAGATAGAAATATACAGGGAGAGTTGTATAGATTTATATAGGATTACTTTCCTACACATCTTTCTACTTTTCATATTTTTTAACACTTTCTGATGTCCAAAATCTATACATAAATAGGCAAAGACAAAATGGGTTGGACATCACAATATAAATCAAGCTGGAAAGTGTACTAATGCTGCATTGATATTTCAGCTATGATTTTCATTATGTTCACATACATAAAAGTATGTTACATATACATGAACCGTGCTGTGGGGTTTCATGGAAACAGTGTGATAGAAACCATTGCGCTCTTCAATGTTTTCCCCGACGGATTACCTACTAGAAACAAGCTGCTGTCCAATAAGAGGGCAAAGATTTTCTTCCGGTTAAAAATAACATTGGACCTGGCCTAAGTGCTTATGCTCGCCCAACGTGGATTAAGGCTTGCCCCCTTTTGTGCTGACGTAACTGTTTACTGTCCCTTTTTTCTATATAAGGGAGTACATTCCCTTTCGAGTTGCATTCGCCTCCCACTATCAGCCCAAGTTCAGAAAAATACAACACTCCAAAAACAACTACTTCTGCATCTTCTTCGAAGCACCCAGACACACCTGAAGCTATGATGAAGGTTAGTATATTTCATTACAATTTAAACGTGACTTTAAGAAATAAGGTATCCTACACAATCAATGAACCTGCAATTTTTTTTTTATTCATTTAATTCTTTTTCTTTTTTTCTTTTTCTGTGTCCTTTTTCTATTTTTCTTTTTGCTGCCTTTAAATAAAGGGATAAATGGATTTTTAATATCATTATTTCGTTTGGATTTCTCGAAGAAATACTTCGTGAGTTTTTAGGGCTTGGAAACAAAGGGAAAGTTTTCTACATTTTTATTTTTTATTTTTTACAATTTGTTTCACCTGGTTCTGCCCGAAATTGAAATGTGACATCTGATTCCGAGGTGAGGAATAAATACTAAAACAAAATACCTTAACTTTTTTTCCTCTTATCACATACATTCATAATTATTTCAGACAAACCGCACCATAAAACTTTATAAGTTTATGTCTTGGCTTGGTGAATATTTTGACTTTTACCGGCTTAGACCGGACAACCCACGATAGCTATCTGTATTTGCTGCCCGTCGTCCACCATTTGGATGTGGCCGGAAACAATCTAACGAAGTAGAAAAGAACTAAAGTGTTCTAAACATGCACCAAAACTAAATCGTGCTACTGAGGAGAAAATGCTGTGATAAATGTTATTTTCAAATTGTATAATTACACATTTTATGAAAAACGAATCACTCATAAAAAGTTATAAAGCTTGCATAACATTACTATTTGATTTAAAAGTCCGGTTTAAAATTCCATAACTGGTTGATACCAGTCATGGAATTGTAGAATTGATTGTTATAAAGCAGAAGATGCAAAGCTCACTCGAGTGGTACATGTTGGATTGTATGAAGTGGTAAATGGTACTAATATAAGAAAATGTAATTTATTAAACCACAAATAATAAACTTTATGGAGTTAACGATAGCTAACTACAGAAAATAAATGGCTGCTTCTGACTGATGGTTATAATTTTAGTCCAAAATCTCTTTTATATAGCCTATAGCCTCCATCGATAAACGGGCTATATAACACTGAAAGAATTTTTCAAATCGGACCAGTATTTCCTGAGATTAGCGCATTCAAGCAAACAAACTCTTCAGCTTTATAATATTAGTATAGATATATATATATATATATAATTTAATACGAATAAAAATATGTAGTTTAATTTTGAATTTAGCTTACTAAAGTTAGATCATCTGTCAAGAACAATAAATAAAATTAATTAAATAATATTTCCCTTTTACCTGTTGCACATGAGATGAAGAGGAAAGAGCAAATGTATATCATAAACTTAAATTCTTATAATTTGATAGATAGATAGATAGATACACAAAAATATATATTGGTAAGGTTTAAATTGGAAAAAACCCATTCACCTGTAGGACTAAATATTTAGGTCTCCAATGTATGGCGTCTAGGAGGGAAATTTAAATTTTAACAAGAAAGTGAAAAAACGAGATGTTATAAAATTACAATGTAAGAGTTAAAAGTAAGTAAATAAGAACCGAACTCAAAGACACTCTCTGCCAAATCTTCAATCAAAATTCAAAGTTCTGAACAAGCTTATTGGAATAAGCTCTTATAAGAAGGGAAATATTGCTTTGAACAATTTTTAACTGCCTTCACAAAGGAAGGAGGCTATACATTCGTATTGTATGTATGTCGTTTTTTTTTTTTGTTTGTTTGTCCACTCATAACTTCGCACCGGACGAACCGGTTTTCATGATTTTTTTTTCAATCGATCAGGGGTGGTTTCCCATAGGTCCCGTACTTTCGTTTGACCATATTCGATAATTAGAACAAAAGTAATGCGCAGAAATGCAGTATTTTTTTTGTCTTTTCATCCATAACTTTTGACTAAATGAACCGATTTTGATGATTTTTTCTTTAATCGATAGAGGGTCGTCTAACTCAAATATTGCAAATCAATTTGCCTACATTGGTTTTTTTAGAAAAAACGTTACGAGTGAAAAATAAGTATTTTTTATTTTAATTGGAAAGGCTTGGCTTGATTTTTCTTTGTTGGGAAATCTATTAATAAATATAAAAGCATTGTTAAAAACATGTTTGTTTTCATGGGCTATAATATTAAAAGAAATTACATCAAGAGTTTGACGAAAGGCTTCCCTGTGGCAAAAATTAATCCAATCAGTTTTTTTGCTAAAATAGACTTCAAAAGGGAATTTATCATCCAAATGATTAGTTTTTAGTGCCATTAATTTAAAGAAGTTTTGCAGTTTTGCCTTTTGATATGGATTTTTTAAAAAATAGAGTATTTATATACAAAATGTATTTACACTAAAAAGAATAAAATAAAACAATTTTTATAAAAAAACAGAACCGACTTCAAATTAAAAATTGCGCTAAAAAGTAAAAAATAAATTCATTCTTTAAACAACATCGATGTGACTTTTAAACATAGTTTTAGAAGTCGGTGCAAAATTATGGGTCTAATTACCATTATACCATTTGCTACTTCATATTGGAACTGTTGCTAATTCTGCGAAAATATATATATTTGTAATTGATTCATGATTACAAAATATGTTATCTATCCTAATTTTGCACCGACTTCTAAAACTGTTTAAAAGTCACATCGATGTTGTTTAAAGAATGAATTTATTTTTTACTTTTTAGCGCAATTTTTAATTTGAAGTCGGTTCTGTTTTTTTATAAAAATTATTTTATTGAACAGTTAAAAAATAAAATAAAATAACATAGCGCCTACGGGGAAATTTCAATCCCATATAAATCCTAAACTAACCGACGAATTTGCTTGAAACTAACTTTAACGGAAAGATGTTGCGATGTAGAACATGTACAGATACAAAGTTCGACAAGAACGAAAGGAGCCTATTTTCCTATGAAATTTTTTACTCAGCATTTTACAGGATAATTCAGTTGAATGAATAAAGCAGTGAATGAGTGAAGGAAAAAATGAATAAATATTTGAATAAATGAATGAATAAATGAGTGAATAAGTGAAAAAATAATTAAATGAGTGTACAAATACATGAATAAGTAAATAAAAACTAAAGCTAAATGGGAAAGAGAGAGAGGGAGGTAGCTAGATTGTAAATTTGAAGTTTAAGTATACAGAAAAGTAGGCTCGTATAGTTCTTGACGGAACTTCTTGTTGAACCTAAATTAATGATGTCTTCTGTGCTTATAGATTGAACTATTCAAACATGAACAAAGCAATACACCAGAAGCATTGATATACGAGTAAGTATATCAATGCTGAAGTTTGGTACACAGACAAGTGGCTCTACTCGGCTCCTGGAATCAAAATGTCAAATAAGTCATATCTCCTAATATAGTCCAACTTAAACTGCTTCTTTTTTTTTCAGATTATTATTCTTACCATTTCACTCATCAGCCTAATGTTGCCAACTTTGACTGAAGCCAACCCTTTACAAGAACTCGTTCGAATGAGACGGGCACCAAAGCGATACTGTGGGAGACAACTGGTAGACATTCTAAATCTTCTGTGTGAGGGTCAGTACTACGATCCGTTTGGCAGCATGTATAAAAGAACTGCACAAGGTCAAGAACTTACAGGTATTGCTCCTTGGCTCCCGACCATTATCTATGGTGCAACAATTAAGCGCCCTTTACACATACGTTCTTAACCGCGCGACTGAGCGTGGCGCATCCAGCCACGGTCAGGAGCGTGAGTAAAACCGTGGCGTTCAAGAATGTGTTGCAAAATGCACCACATTCTTATCCGCGCGCAAGAACGCGTTCAGATGCGGGGCGTTCCACTGAAGTCCCCTACAGAAGCCACAGCCTGCAGAATTGTCCACTCCTCCCACTTCGATGTGCGGTTAAGAACGTGTATGTAAAATGCATCATTTCTTGGAGCGCGATCATGAGCGCGCATCTGAGTGTCATTCTTAACCGCGTTTTTGAGCGTCCTAAAATTGCATTTACACGCACGCTCTTGACCGCGGATCTGAATGGCTCGCCGTCCGGACCGCGGTTAAGAACGTGTGTGTAAAGGCTGCTTTAGAACTTTCTATTTTTCCTATTTTTAGCCTACTTTTCCGTAAAAGTAAAAAAGTAATTGTAAACATACTGTTCAAGTTAAAGAAAAGTCTAAAAAAAAGTGAAGTAATCAAATAAAAATTTGAAAATAGGATTTTGAGATGGGGAAAATGTGTGTCTGTCGGTCAGTCCCCCCCCCCCCCCTAATAACTGTTGAACGAATTGTCCGATTCGAAAAAAATTTCTTGCATTCGAAAGATCTCGGAAAAGACATCTTATTTCAATATTTTACTTTTTGATTTTAATGATTTTTCGTTCAATTTTGGACAGTTGAAAAATTTTCCACATTAGCGCCTATGAGCAAAAATGAAGCAAATGATGTAAACTCTGGGCACAAGGTCCAAGTTCCTATGAGCAAGCTTATTGGAAGAAGCTCTTGGCGTGAAGTATATTTTTCTTATTTCTCTCACTCTTTCTAAAGGGGACTGCGTATGGTCAATAACCTTTGCAGACCTAGTGCGCCCCCCTGTAATCGGCATCCATTTTTTCAAGTAGCACGACTGTTGGTGCATGCCATTGACACTGAGAATTTGGACACTCAGTTTCCCCTACACGGCGGCACCTGACCTCTCATTTGATGCGAATTGCACTAAATATTTAATTTGCCGAGAGTATCAAAGCCAAACGGATACTCAAGGGATCTTTCACATGCCGCACAATCATGCGACATGAGCGCAGACGATTTTCTGCATCCCGCAAATCCACCGATTTGGGCCAGGTTCGAACCTGCGATCTTGGGCGTACAAGACCTGCGCCCCACCACTGCGCCACGCTGTCGAATCGGCGTGAAATATTGATTTAAACAATTTTTGTTCATTTTTGAACAGTTAAAAAAAAAACTAAAATTAGCGGCTACGGGGAAATCTCAATCCCATATAAATCCCGATCTAACCGACGAATTTGCTTGCAACAAACTTTATCGGAAAGATGTTACGATGTAGAACATGTACAGATACGAAGTTCAAGAAGAACTGAACGAGCCTATTTTCCTACATTTTTTTTAAATCGGGATTTTTAAGGATATTTCTCATTGAATAAATGAATAAATGAAAGAATGAATGAATGAATGAGTGAAAGAAAGAACGAATGAATAAATGAGTGAATAAATGATAAATAAATGATAAAATAAATAAAGAAATGAGTAACGGAGTGAATGAATAGATGAATGAGTAAATGAATAAATGAAGGACTTAATAAATGAAAGAATGATTGAGTGAGTGAATGAATATGTATTACCCGTTGAAAAAGGTATATTTGAAGTAATTAAGAACTAAAGCTGAATGAGAAAGAGAGAGAGATATACAGCTAGATTATTAAATTGAATTTGGTGTATACGGGAAAGTAGGCTAGTATAGTTCTAGACGGAACTTCTTGTTTAATTAACTGTTTTTCCTGAAGAAAATGAAGTATGTTAAAGATTAAAATTATATTCTTCGTCGTATCCCAAAACTATATTGGGTGATTTAAAATATTGTAGATAAACTTAAAGGATAAATCCTGCAAGTTAATTTGAAAATCAAACATGAGATTGAGAATGCAAGAGGTGAACACAGAAGGAGTTTTTGAAAATTAAACTAATCATTTACTGCATTTTTGAATACTTTAAAGAAGTAGATTGCTATTCTTGGTAACAATTGATATTTAATAATATTTCAGTAAAAAAATTATTTAAACTGTCGTGTAATACGTGTAAAACAACTTGTCTTGTATTTCATGTTTCATTATGATACGCTTAAAAAATCAAGTATCACACGGACAATTTTGGTATTCTTCGAAACACTCACATTTTAAGAAAGTTATTTGAGTAACAACGCATATTGCAGTTACATGAAATATTAGACTGCATATTTTTTGTCGATCTGACCCTATTGGTTGTCGCTGTGATCATCGCTGCAGATGCAATTTCAAAATTAAAAAATAAAGAAACTATTTTATTATAGAATAATAAGAAAAATTTCACGGTAAGAAAGCACAAATAAGCTTATTTGTGCTTTCTTAACGTGAAAATTTTTATTACAGTTTATTTTAATATATTTGTACATTTGTTTTATTGGGATCTAATTTTGTAATAAAGAAAAATAGAATATAGATTTGATAGACACAAATTCGTTTTTTCAATTATGACCCTAATCAATTGAAGTCCCGGAGAGAGTAGGTGAGTTAGAAGACAATAGTTCAAGCCTCCCCCTTAAAGTAGTTAGCAAAAAAATACTTCAAGAGGGAAGTCCAAGCTAAGGCTATTTTTCATAATTTTTATGCCATTTCTGGACCATAAATTTATAGCTGTCAGATAGTTTTGTCGTTGCTATTATCTTATCGTGCCAGATGCAATTTCAAATTTAAAAAAAATATATACATACAATAAAATCTCGCTTATCCGGCTGGCGCCTATCCGACCTCTTTACCATCCGGCTTAGTTTTCTTTTCCGGCCCAGTGTTATTTCTTCATATTGTACTGCTTAGTACCGCCATTGCGCTCACATCCTACGTGGCTTGAGATTGATGAAAGCGTTGCACCAAATCATAAGTGAGAAAATACGCATTATAACAATGGTTTTGGTATAAAAAGAATGCCTTCTGGTATTAGTGGGGCAAAGAAATGAATGCAAAGAACTCCGGCATATCCAGCTTTTTTGGTTATCCAGGATACTCTTTCGCAACATTACGCCAAATACTCAGGAATCTACTTTATGGATTACAAACCATTTTAGTCACTCAAGCACCGTCTGAAAAAACATGAAAATTATGTTAAACATAAAGAACTTGCGTAGTCTTCGATTGCTCAAAATTGTTGGATTTATGATCATTGTTTTGAATTTTCTACTGCTAGAATTATCAGTAAATGTTCTTTGGTCCATGACCTTGATTTTTGAAAGCTTATTATATTTGGAAAGATTCTAATTTTTTAGTACATGATATTTCCATTACTCCATTCTTTCCAGATATTTGAAAATGTTTTTTGTAATTTTTCCTTTTTTTTCTGCATGCGTTTCCCTCTATCCATCCTTTTTTGTGTGTACCTGGCCTTTGATTGGCCTTCTTCATTCCGTGCCTTTATTCCTATTGGTTAATCTCTAATCCGATCCATTTGGAATAAATATTTGGTATAAATACCGGCTGTCTCTCTGGTTGTTGCCCGTTCACTTACAACTTTTTGTTGTGTGTTGAGCACTTTTCTTTTCCTTCCTTGCATAACTTTTTAACAATTTGTGCTTTATTTACGTTGTTTTTTTCTTGTACACATTTTAGTAGCTGTATTTTTTTATGATAAAATTCTATAATCATGGAATATAATATCAATTTACCAGACAAAAATTTGTTAGCTTTTACACCTGTATAGAAGGCAAGAACAGTAACAAAGGCAACCACTTTTACGCTTATCCGAATTCAAGAAGAAAGGAAATATTAAAAAGTCAACCGTATTAACATGAATTTTTTTCGCGACGTTGCTAGTTTTATGCTTTTAGTGTTTAATTTTAAGCCCGTGAAGAGAAATAGTGAGAAGTATATATCTATCACAATAACTTCTATTCAGAAAATTTCTTACGACTGATGTTTGGGATGCATAAGAAATTGATGAAATGAACACGTATGATTTTTAGTCTTTGAACTGAATTACATTTCATTGTATGTAATTTCCATTTAGCGTTCGTGGCGGAGGACTGATTTCAGATGTCCATTGAGAAATGTAAATAATTTACGACCATTTTTTTGTCCTCCCCAAGCAGAAACCAGTAGAATACTCCTAGTTAAATCATTTCCGTCAGCGTTCCGGTAAAAGTCCAGTTTTGAGATATTGTCAATTTAAATTTTCAAATTGGTGTGAAAAGTAATAAAAATCATTTTACAGACCTCTATCTCCTATAATACAAAAGGTTTATGTACTTTTTAAACTGCGCCACTTGTTAAGCTCATAAAACAACTATCAGTAATTGTAAATTTTCTTTCACTGTAATTTCTTTTCCTTTTGTTTAAATTTCTTGCGGACTTCGTGGCATTTACTTCCGTTCCGATTATTTCTTTTAAATTGACTTCTTCCAAGTAGAAAGTTTGATCTACGCATACAAATTATAGAGTAATGAGGCAACGTTTAATGACCGAGCACGTATGTAAGTCGAAAAAGTTTGAGGGTAGTTTTCAATGTCTCGGCTTAAATTAATATTTGATGAGTATTTAGAAACGGTATAAGTTACTTCCTATTACTTCCAACAAAATTGTTTCCCAGAGTCTTAAGGCCAGATGAAGTTAAGAGGGAATAAGTACAATTTTAAATAACAGAATACGAGAACAATTGAAAGAACCGTTTGCAGGCATGCATGTACAACATGTATTTCCACTAATGTTTTTAGACCATTTTTTTCTCGTTAATATTATTGGAATGTATAACAATTTTATAAATGTTGACGACTAGCTTTTAGTGATTAGTTTAATTTCACCCGATAAAACTATTGAAAAATAGTTATTCCTGACAGTCACTTGTTTCTGGAAAATTTCTTTTCATCAATATCGTTGAAAGATGTAAAACGTCCGTAAAAGTTGAAGATAAACTTCTAGTATCTAACTGAAATTCTACATAAAATTATTTCAAAACATTAAACTCTTACAGTCATTTCTTTCTAGGCAGTTGCTTCTTTAACATCGTTTCAATGTGTAAACACTTTATAAAAGTTGAAGATTAACTTCCAGTGTGTAATTTAAATTCTGCATAAAATTATAAATCTAGAACGGATCTTTCAGCTTTTACAGTCATTTCTTTAAAAATAATGTCTACGCATTTATATCGTTGGAATATGTAAGAAAATTGGAAAAGTTGAAGATTAACATCTCTACTATGTGATTTAAATTATGTTTAAAACTATTTCAAAACGTTCAGTTTTACCATGCTTTTTTCCAAATAATTTCTTCCCAATAGTATATTTGGTATGTGTAACAAATTTAGAAAATTTATAGCGTGTAGTTTAAGTTTTACATAGAACTATATCGAAATTTTCATCTTTTACAATTATTTCTTTCTAGAAAATTTCTTCCCACCAATACCCTTGGACTACGTACCCTTCAATGGGATTGTGAATGCAACTTTTGGTACTTTTCGTGGCAGATACAAGCGAGGCATCGTGGAAGAATGTTGCAGAAAGGCTTGTTCCCCAAGCGTTCTGGTTACTTACTGTGCCAAGTAATTGTAGTTTGAACCGGAAGACTGGACACATGACTGATATTATTGGCATTATGTACGGCTTTCAAGCGTTTTTACTGTGGTTGTATATTTTTTAATACGTACATTTTATGATGTGGTATCGTGGAGTATCGTAGTAAAAATATGTTGTGCTTTCTAAATAGTTAAATCGCTGTGTGAGAATATAAATGTTTTATCTGTAATAATGAAGAAAAAATGTAGATTTAGATGTGTTTTTAAACCCATTGTCATTTTTAAACCAAATGTCATTTCATATCATTCCAAATGTTTTATATTTTTTTACACTTTACTGTGGTTTCTATTGCAAAAGCAGATTTCGCGTATTATGAAATATTTTCTGAACCACATTCGAAATATGAACATTAATGTTAGATGAATTAAGATATGTTTATTCGGGCAATTCTTTTTCAGTCAAATCGAAAATGCCCATCTTACTTGAAAATCATTAGACCTTCGTGTTTAGAGTGTAATTACATGTGCTTAGTGTACAATGTGTAACGTTTCTGTCATGTAAAACTTGAAAAACGAAATAAAGGAGTTTTTACGTCTTTTTTTATTACGAAGTAATATTATCATACACATTAAAGAAATAATTTCATGTATAACATTAAAAAACTCATGAATTTTAAGTTGAAAACGTTTCAATTGTGTAAAAAAATTTGAACTGCAAGTTTTCGCGTTGATTTGTGGTTAAAAGACATGAATACTATTCTTCATAAGAAAAATGTAAAATTAACAAAATACACTTACAATCTGATTACTTCTCAAATTTCAAAAATAGTTGAATGCTTTATTAATTGAATAAAACAATGCATAATATGCAAAGCATATAAATGTTTTCTTTTATTAAGGATTACTTTGTGTAATTAAGTAAGCCATTCACGTTTAAAACTTGTAAGTACACTTGAATACATCAATATAAATAATGCAAAAATTGCATACACGAGTTATGGAATGTCAACCACTTTTTACAAATAAATTTCTCTTCTTACAAATTCAATTACTGCATCGAAATCCTTTTTATTTAAAATTTCTTCAAACATCAATGGAAAAAACTCAAAACTACTTTCAAAAATCAATAGAAAAAAATATTAGATAAAAAACTTACGAAAAATAAAGAAGAAAAAACAAAATTGCTCATATTAATTTCTGAAAGAAAGTAGAATAAATCATACAAGTGAAAAACAAAAACGAATGACAAGGAAAGAGAGAGAGAGAGAGAATGGAAGCTGGATTTTCAACAAAACTGGGCAATTTCTTCAAAAGTAGAAAGCTTCTCAAACATTAGTATCCAAAGGAAATAAGCATTTCTGCTAAATTTTACCTGCATTTGAGTTAAATGCGCGGTTGGAATACCTCAATTTTGAGGAATGATTGGCATTTTCAACTGTTGTTCCTCTGTATGAACTGCGGCCTTCTATAGAATGCCTATTAACAGGCCATGAGGCATTATATAGAATGCTTAAATCAGGCATTCGATATAATGCCTCAGCCAGGCACTCTATATAACAGGCACTGTATAGAATGCTAGAGTTTTATGCTAGTCATTCTCTACAATGGCGGTTTCGCGTGCTAAAGGTAAAATAATAAGAATTTTTGCGCAATGCTTGAATAAATCTAATAATTTTATTACTACAAAAAAAAGATACTTAAATGTTGTATAATAAAAAATGAAATATAATTGTGTCTCTTTATTTTGTTTTATTTTTTTCGTGTGTGAAAAACGATTTATTTTTAACTTACTAAATCAGAGTGTGAAAAACACTATAATTAATATCAACTACGCCAAAGAAATACCAGAACTCGAACACATGGTACGGAAATAACAACGCCTCGCCAAGGCAAAAAATTAAATGATGGGTCTGATGGATTTATGAGTACCTGTGTGAGGAGATACTACAAAAAAAAAAAAAAAAAAAAAAAAAAAAAAAAAAAAAAAAAACGTCACATGTAGCAACCTGAAATATAGGAAATAAATATTGGATGGATTAAAAACTTTTTCCCCGAAAATATACATGAGAATCTCCTGGTAATCATTTATCCGGAGTCTGACGTAAAATTACAGACTTGAAAACAAGAAGCTACGAAATCTTTTTTAAAAAAATTTCAGAGAATAAAAAATAGAGAATATTCTGAAAACTGATTATAACAGATAATTTGACGCAGCAATCTGTGAGTTATATTTCTAGCACATAAGAAGCCGAAAGTGAGTTCAGTTGATCACTTGATTTTTTTTTTTTTTTTTGGAATTGCAGAAAAATATTTACTTTGTCCACTATAGCGGGTAAAGTGGATAATCATTGCGGGCAAAATAGATTAATCCTTTAAATTGTAAGAAGAATGTTTTTAATTAATATAAACGAAATGTCTTGTTGTATATTCAAGAAAAAATAAAGAACACGATGGAATCGTTCTGGTTCTGAGCACATTTAACAGTTTGTAGTTATATGGTCCCCGACATTTATATGAAGTGTACTTCTCATGAAAACGTGCCCACCGGTGGGTCCTCATACTTGTTTTCACTCATTATATAAAATTTTTTGTCGGCTGAGCCTTATTTTAAAAGCTGTTCTTTTATTTTCCTCTTCTTTTGACTCTTCAGGTCAGGTCTAGTCGACATGTAAGCCAGGGGCGGTGCATTTTAGCTGCTGCAATAGCACGATTTAGTGAACTAAAAGTCAGAATTTCAGACCTGCATCCGAATCACTACATTCAAAACATTAGACATTTACAGGCCTACATTACAATCACTTGCGAAAAAAATATGTTTATAATAAATTTATTAAGTCTAATTATTAGGATTTTTCGAAACATGGCAGAGTGGATCAATGATCCACTTTGCTCGAGCACATCAGCTGGAATGTCATTCAAGTTTACTACACGTAAAATTAAGCCTAACAGAAAATGACATATCACGTTTATAAGCTGTTTTTTTTACTTTTGTTCCTTACTCATTATAAGAATGAATCATCTCATATTATTACAGAATATTTTATACATAATCTTATTGCAAACATTCTAAAAATTTGACAAAATTTTATTCACTTTCGTTATTTACTATTCTCAAAGCTTTTTAAATCTTGTTTCTTCAAAAATTATTGTCGCACTAATTGCTCACAAAATGTACATAATACCAGCGGCATCATCTATTTTGAATTTTGAGAAATTGTGATCAATACACTTCAGGCTCTAATAATCCCTCAAAGCACTACTCTTTTACAATTGTAGGTATTTTGTAGATAATATAGATGTTACCGGCAAAGTTTGAAATCCGGCATCCTGTAGAATGATTAGGCATTGTATATAATGCCTAAAACTAGCCGGCAATGTATGAAAATATTTATGTTTCACACATTTCCTAGGCATTCTATAGAATGCCAAATGAGAAACCGGCAAAGTATAAAATCCATCTCCGATTCGTTTAGAACTCCGTCCGTAAGTGCAAAATGAGTGTTAACGCTGTAAATAAGGAATAGAAGATAGCTAATATGTTTTTTTTTTTTTTTTTTTTTAATTTTCTTTTTCTGAAACTTATTCTACGAACATTTTAAAGTTATAAGCGATCATTAAAAAGAAAAAAAACATTTAAAGACTTGGTTGTGGTTGTGTTTAATCCATAAAATATTTATTTATATTTATTTTCACAAGCAAACACGGCAGTATACAACAAGCTCATCAGGACGACTAGCTCTATTTTATTTATTTATTCATACTTGTTTATTACTAGCTGACATGCCCGGCGTTGCGCGGGATAACATTGCATCATTCCCAAGCCAAGTGACACACGTCCAAAATTATGTTGTAATTATATAAGGAGAAATATAGTTTAAAAATTCCAGCAGAAGATGGGCAACAGTCCTTAAAAATCCCATTTAAACAGTAAAACTTCTTAAAAATCACGATAACATTAAAAAGCGCAGTCTCTAAAAATTTCTTTTATTGAACTAAAAGTAACAAACAGTCTGTAAAAATCAACATTAAAATGCCAACAGCAGTTAATAAAAATTTCCGTTTGAGTAAGGGCAACAGTAACTAAAATGCTCATATGCATCAGGATAATCGTTCCAAAATGATATCAAGAATCCGTAAAATCCCAATTACAAAATAGACAACGCCACATCTAAAAACTCCCATCAGAATTAGAGCAGTATTCTCTTTAAAAATGTCCATCAAATGAAGAGCAATGACCCATGAGTCTTTCTGCTACAATAAAGAAAACGTTCCCTAAAGCCCTCCATTTGAGTAAAGACAACTATTCCTAAGCATCCCTAATATAATAAGGACATGAGTCCCAAAAAATCTCCATTCGAATAAAGATGTCAGTGACTAAAAATGACCATTAGACTACAGAACTTTAAGACCTGCTGTTCCTAAAATTTCCAACAGTCCACTTGAAAATACCCATCAGAATAATTACACCAGTTCCTAAAAATCCCGCTTGCGAAATCTTCAAAACATTTACTAAAATTCAATAAAATAGCACTTTTATAAAATTCGGCTAAAAACGGGAGAAAGAAAAGCATTATTTCCAAAGGCAAAGAAACATGCACATTTCAGTTGGAAAATGTTTATTGCTGCGCCAATACTGTTTGAAATATCAGTTGACAGAAAGAGATAACTAAATTCTGTCCAAACGGTGGCGAATATGCAGTACAAAAAATAAATAAATGCTATAAAATAAATCACTTGAGTAAAACATGGAATCAATTAAAACCGCTGCGTAAAAAAGTTAAAATAAAGTAGAAGTTCGCCAAATTGCACTATTGTAATAGAAGCTTAACGCAAATGCGCCAAGATCCTACAATGTAAATCACGTATTGAATTGAATGAGAACAATATTACTAATAAGGAATTTTGGCCCCGTTTGGAAAAGTTACGAAGCGTAAAATATCATAGTATATTGAGAACAAATACTGCACGGGGGAAAATAAATTATCACCTCTTGGCGAAATATTAAATTTCATCAAAAATCAGCAATATCGAAAGCCTTCCAACCTAGTAAATGTATGCAACTTTATCCAAACATCAATTTTTATTAGCTTTACTGTAACAGGAATAATCTATTTGGCAACAAAAGTACTCTTTATTTCAGCGAAAATACTCAACTTGAGCGAATAAATTCAGAGGTAATTTAAGAATCGTTTTAAAATTCGAAAACTACTTAACATGAACATTGTGTGTGTCCTACTTGTTCTACGGATTTTAAAAAGACATCATTTTATGAAGTTATGCAGAAAAATTAGTTATGCATCTTATGCAGAGAAATTCGAAACGTAAAATAATGAATTAAAAACAACTGACTACGCGGGAAAAAAAAGTTATATCTTCTTGGCGAGAAAAGTATATGTTTGCAATTTAATCCGAAAGGAATTTTCATTAGTTTTGCTTCAGCAGAAATTTTCCTTTTGGCGACAAAAGTACTATTTATTTTGGCGAAAACACACAAATTGAGCAGATAAATTCAGAGGTAAGCCTTGCTTTAAAGTTCGAAAACTACTTCAAGCGAATACTGCGCGTGTTCTATTTGTTATACGAATTGCAGAAAGAGATCATCTTGTGCAGTTTTTTACGGGCATTCAAATGCTGAAAAAAACTAATACGTGGGACGTTTCTTCGATGAGATAAACCCAAATCAACAGTTTTGCTCAAAATTGGAATAAAAGAAGAACAAATTCGAATTTTCGGAAAAACGCTTCGAGGTGCACGAGGACCTGGTCCAAGGTACCTGTAACCAAAATTTCGTACTCCTAGACCGTTCCATCTCGCCAGGAGGCGATCGACAGACAGATACACACACACACACACACTTTTGATTTTATTTATATAGATTATCTTTAGTTAATTATAATTATTGTTATTTTGTTAAATAAAAATGCATGCATGTTACTATATCTTTATAATAAAAAAATATCAGTTTTTTTTTTTTTTTTTTTTCAGTTCTTTTTTTTTCTCTTAATGCACTCTTTAATTGTTTACTTTTCGTTTATAATTTTCGTTTTATAATTCCTTTTTGTATATTTTACTTTATTTTTGGAAATCAAATGGGTCACTTGAAATTATGAAACGGGTCCTTGGGTGCGCCACGGTTGCGAGAGGCCCGGTGTAAAGTTTAACGAGAATTTTGCGGATCTATTGTCGAATTTCTCTCTAAGCTGATGCTCAATAGTTTTAAACAATGTCTCTGAACTTTTTTTAGTGCTTCAAACAACTCTTAAAAGTTCTTATAAAATTATGCAAAAATCCTTACGACCCCCTTGCTGCAATATTTTATTTGTACAGTATTTATTTTGTAACACTTGATTATAATTTAAAGTACTTTTGTGTCCTATACGGATCAATATTTTTGGACAAAATAAATCCTCCCCCCTTTATCCCTGAACAAAACCCCCTTAAGTAGTCTTACCATATAACGAAACGTCGAAAAGCCAATGCCTTTCTCCACTGCAGCCGATCAACATTTAGACATGAAAATTAAGTACCAAAATCTTACCCATGTAATCTATGAAAAATATTTTAAGTTACATGGTTTTATTTTGAAAAATCGAGTTGAAGAAACCGCTGCGACGCAGTTTCTTTTTTCGCCATGATTTGAGTATTTTAAGATTCAAAACATCGTTGCATTATCCCGCTACCTCCATAATACTAGGGGGCCGTTCATGAATGATGTCACGCTTTTTTCCCATATATTTGACCCCCCTCCCCCATTGTCACAATATGTTACACTTACCTCCCCCCTTCATCACACGTCACGCTATGTTGCGTAATGCATGACGTCACACTTCTTGTTACCCCCTCCCCTCCCCTTGTCACACTTTGCCACAATTTCACAAACCCACTCCCCCCTTGAAGCGAGACATCATTTATCAATGATCCCTAGGGTATTACTTGGAAATAGTATTACGGAGGTAGCGATTATCCAAACATTCCAAACAAAGCTGTCGTTGCCATTCGACAAATAATAATTCTGATAATTTCCTCAGAGACAAAATTATTATTTTTTTCCTAATTAACGTTATAATAAATTATAAAATGGATGGAATGTTGTACTGTCATTGGGGGAAGATAAGCTTGTGTGCAAAGTTTAAAGATAATTTATGCAGTAATAGTGGTTGAAAACCGCGTAACAAATCAAGTTAAATAAAACCGTGTAAAAATAGTGTTTTCTTAAACGAAACTACTTACCAGAAGTTAATAAATGATGTACAAAAATGCCGGCGTTTCATACTTTGCCGGTAACATAGATATTTCCAACAAACAACTTTTATAGTTGCAAAAATTTGAGAAAATTTCAGATGTGCCAATTTTCAGCATTTTTTTCCCTTCATTTCAAAAATAAATCAAAATATTGGCTTGGGGAGCTTTGCAAATCTGGGGTGAGAGAAAAAACTGATTTTTAACGGTTAAAAAGTTGTATAATAGTGTATAAAAATATTTATAATATTCTTTTAAAGAAAAAAAACGGAGTAAGACATTTTCTAAAAGGATCTAAGATTTATGCCTTCATCATTGATAGTTTTCTTAAATTCTATGACACTAAGAGGACTTTGTAATGACAAAAATAGATATAGAATCTGTGACCAAACCTAATCCTAAGCACTGGCGTAACATTCACAAGAAATCTTGCAAGAACTCTCAGACTGCCGACGCTCAGAATCTTTGGCTTTAAGAAGTTGAGATGCCTTGCTAAAATAAAGAAGTTGAAATAATCCTTGACCGTCTGTGTTAAGTTTTTCTGTCGCAATGCGGCATGCAGAGAGTATATAAATGGGAAGACACATACTAAAAAATCACATCATACTTGAAAGCGCTTGAGAAGTTCCTGCAAGAAAAGATGATGGTAAGTATGGTTGTACAGAAGGTAAGGTATTTTATAAAAGAGAACAAACAAGGAGTCCTTTCTCACTCCTACGGGGCGCGAAAAAATACTTTAGGTTTATCATCTGCATATATAATAATGAATTTCGTTCTTTTCTTTCTGCAATCTTTCTTAAAAAATTAATTACATTATATAGATATTGTACACAAGATCATTATACGTAACTGTTTGTACATATAATCGACGATCTAGAAATAGTCATTAACCCTCTGAGGGCTCTTCTTTTTTTTTGTGAATTCGCTTCAAAATATGCATAGTTTTTTAATTACGTATTTAAAATCTACATTGTTTTGGAGTTTAAATCAAAAATATATTTTTGCATAGAAGATTTGTTTTTGTTATTTTTGATCATAAGAACTGATAGATATTCCTAGAGCATCAATTTTAACTTTAAGTTCTCATATTTTGTACAATTAAAAACCATCTCTGGTATAAACCCTTATTTAAAGTCTAAATACTTCAGAAATTGCATTACTGAAGTTTAAAAAATGAAACAGCTGGTTTATATTTTAAATACAAGCAAAAATATCATTCCCATGAAAATCACGGGATGAGCGATTTTCGCTGCATTTTTTTTTTTTTTACTTTGCACGTGGAAATCGCGGAATAAGCAATCAGAAGGTTAAGTTCGCAATTCCAGTTCTGAGACATTATCAGTTTAAACTTTCAAATCGCCATTAAAAATAGTAAAAACACGTCTGCGGGACCGTACCTCCTGAAGTAAAATTTATAGATGTGACTTTGAAATTGTAAATGGCTCTAAATTCTAATTTACTGCAATCCGTCAAATTTTTTTTTGTGGAATGTGCTGACAAAATATTCACTACGTGTTTCTATTAAAAGTCTGATACAATACATATTTCTACGTATCGAAATGAAAAGAAATACTATGTAAGACAGGAATATAAAGGAAATCCTTATAATTAAACCCAAGGAGAAAAAACTGACACATTAAAAAATATTAGATTAAAATTTACAAACAAAATACAGTATTTTGATGATATAGTCAGATGCTAAATATGATGCTATAAAAATAGCTGCCAAGAAATGAAACATATTTTTCTGAAGTATAGCAAAATTTAATTACTGAATCTGTTTTTTTTTTTCATATAGTGTCACTAAGCATATTTTCATCTTTAAAATTCAGCGTGTGAGAACTTATTATTTATCTTTACATAGGAAGTTAAAGAAAATTCTCTGAAACTGTTTATAAACTATTATATTGTATGTTTAAAAAATATGAGAACTTAGAATGAAATAGTTCTTCATGTGTTAGGGCAAAAGTAAGCTGCGGTTTTATAATTGCTACGCAGTAAACAAATTGAAAACTCTTAATATTTCTGAATATGATCTATTTTCATGAAAAACATTATTCAACTTCTATTCCTATGGTAACTAAACTCGCATATGTATTACCCACCAAAAAATCACTCTCCCAAAACACAAACTCATCTTCAACTAAAATTTTAAGAAAAAAAAATTCTTGACTGAAAAAAAAATCTTTTGTACTTCTATAGACTGATTAAAATATCATTATTAATAAGCACATAAGAAATGTGATCTGTACTGGTATTTTTAAAGACATATATGGCCAACAACAAAGAGTTTTGAATTTAGTATTTACTATGTCAATTGCTCTTGGTCCCCCTTAATTTCATTTCTAAAATCGACAAATTGATTCTGCTTACACAGTAAAAAATTGAACAAGGAGTTTTCTTAACAATAGCGTTAATGCTTGGTGCATAGCTGGTGAGATTAAATTGAATGAAGGATTCCAAAATTTATTTTTTTCGTATGTGTTTTGACAAAGTTTATGTTAAAACATGAATGCTCGCAAAGGTAAGTGGAGGCAAAAAAAAAAAAAATCATCTACATGGAATGCAAATTCAGTCAGTTTTGAATAATTTTCTTGCAAAATCGCTGGCTGACACTTATATAATTGTGAAACATTTTTCCCACACAAATCTTTTCTTATTAATGAAACTTTCAATTCAGCAATTGAGTCACGTCTGTGTTGAATTATGTCTCGGTTGGGCATACTATATCTTCCAAATTTCGATTTTCCTATGCAAAGGAGATAAATTGAAATAACTAAAAATCTTTCTGAAATCGGAAAGTCTTCTCTCAAAGTCTTTATTTATGTCCGATGTTAATTGAAAATTAATTTCCTTTTCATATGTTTTTGTTTTCTCATCAACTTGGAAGTTTCAAGGTAGAAAGGTGCTTCATCTTGCCCTTTTATGTTTAATATCCATAGATTCAGCTTTTTAGTTAAGCACTGCAGAAAAATGTTTTGATTAACATTCATTATTTTTCTGAAAGTATTTATCGAATGTTAGAACAACACTCGCCACCTTCTTAATCAGTCCCCGTGGTGTACTGGTAGATCGCGATCGATGTGCTGTGTCTACCCCTGCTTTAGAAGACTAGGATCTTGGGTCACAGTAAATTAATTTTAAGAAAAAAGCTTTAACTAACCCACATTGTCAGCGTTCCCATGTACGCTGCTGTTGTGTTGTAATAAAGAAATAGCTGCAGTAATTTTTTTTTCTGCTGTTATTTTATCAGTGAGAGGTCCCCCCCAACTTAACTTCTTCAACTTCGTCCTTAGTTTCTGCCCATTAAATTAAAGTCTGTGCGTAAAAACTTGCTCATAACAAGTTTTACTTTTTATGCATAGGTTTTTACATGAGAAGTTTTTTTTTAGGTACTGGGCAGAACGATAGGTCTTTGGACGAGTCTTATCGCATCACTGAAAATAGATTTGTTGAGGTATAGTGAAGAAGACATATTGCATGTTTTCTGGAAATAATAACATGTTGCTCAAAAGATCTCAATTTTTACATAAACCTCATGAGCGTGTTCATACATTCTCTGCGTCAAAACTTTGAGGGATCTAGTTTTAAACTACTTGATTTTCATTGCTTTCAATCAATATTTAATTACGAATAATTCATTTGGTAAAAGCAAAATAACCCACGTTTTGGGTGTCAGTGTTCGATTACTTTATATCATGTGGAATGTTTTGCTTAAGTAGTAACACCTGCTGTTTTTACGTAGAGCCTCCTCTGCACATTCTCTGTTTTGATTTTGCTTTTGGCAACAGCAAATGGAAGTGATTCACCCCTCCCTGCAGCTCTCTTGATGAAACGCAGTCAGCGCTACTGTGGGAAAGCTTTGACTCAAGCACTGCACATAGTTTGTGATGGAAGGTACTATGACCCCAACGAAAAAATTGCTACAACGGAAACAATTGAAGATCTTGAGACTAATTTAGTGAACAGAAGAGATTACGATTCCATTGGTAAGAAAATTCTTTACAAATATTAATTATACTTTTGTAATTATAAATAACAAAAATAAAAAATAAATCTCCGGTGATCCTGGATTCTGCATCCTGCATTAGACATTAATGAAAGGTGCGTTCAAGTTCTGCCTTTTTCCCTCTCTCATCTGGGCTAGAATTAAGAAGGTGACGATCGGCAATCTTCATGAAGATGCAAAGAAATGGTAATGTATGTTGTAGCATGGAAACTGGCTGCAACTACAGTACGAACAGTTTCTTTATACCTTATATTAGAGACTTATGCCGTTTTAATGTGTGATTCATTTTCTTTATTTGGGTGCGTTGCATGAATTGAAACTAATGACATAAATCGGAACTCATTACATGATTTTCGTGAGTTGCTAATGAGCTGTTTCTCACTATCAACTCATGAGCTGTTTAAAGAGCTGTGTGGGAATGATGTTCGTCTACACAATCAGGGAGATTACAGCCAGAACCAATCGAAGATTCACCGTTTTCTTTAAATAGTTTGCATTAAAAAAATTCGGCAACTTGAAAACTGAAACGCGCCGTGAATTTTGCACGCGCTTTCTATAGAGCCAACTCCCAGATGGAGTGTAACGGACATTAAATCAGCATTTTTAAAGCTAGTATAAAGGATTCGAATTCCGTGCCCAATAAACAAAACCCAATTATTGAATTCTTGCATTTTAATAATACTCCTCACATTTCAGCTACTAAAATTGTCTTATTTCATGACTTAAAATTTATTATTCAAAAGTCTTTTTACGCCCGTTCCACTCCATTGCTCGGATGAAATAGGCAGGATTGCTTAAAATCAAATTTCAGAGGAGAATATGAATTTAGTAATTATTTTACAAAGCGATATTCACATAACAAAGTAGAATAAATAAACCGAATAATAAATATGCAAATTCAAGGTAAAAAAATATATTACGTTAAGTTAATTTAGACAAGAGTATCCGTGCCAAACAGATACTCTTTAACCTGCCGTAATCTTTAACATGCCGTATAATACGACATGGGCTCAGACGATTTTCTGTATCTTGAAAGACCACCGACTTAGGCCAGGTTTGAACCTGCTATTTTGGACGTACGAGGTCTGCGCCTTACCACTACGCCACCCTGTCGACGAAAAGAAAAAGTACAGCATTGCATTAACACAACGTTTTTCTTTTTCTACTCTACATTGCTCTGTACAATATTTACTACATTTTATTGTCTACTAACACATTCACTCCACATTGAGTTAGCACAATGTAGAGTAACCTCTGCAATATAAAAACAATTGGACAATTGCGAATACCATAATGTTATCTGTAGGAAAATGATTCAGAAGGAAGAGTTTAAATTAGCGTGACAGAGGGTGGGAAATATAATAAATCCACTTTTTACATGAAATACGTCATAATACCCTGCCTTCTAAACTCCAGACCACTTTTTGTTTGTTTCACCTCTTCCAAATAAAAGCCCTGGGTCCGTGCCATTATGTGATTCGATCGCACCAAGAAATGAATTTTGTCCCTCCAGCTTCTGATTTCAGACATAATGCTTTAATTATTTTATTTGTTTAACCGAGAAAAATTTTCATAATTAATGGTTATCATGACTTAATAGATATTGCATTTGCAGATACTCTATATCCAGGCTGGTTTATCAAAGGAACCCGTTTCGGAAACTACGATGACTTGATTGACTTGAACCAGAGAATGGAAAGGCAAGTTGCGGATGAATGTTGTAAGAGTTCATGTTCGATTAGTACATTATATTCTTACTGCAGAGGAAAACGAATGGCGAGAGATGGGGAAATATAATGCTGAATTATACTTGGAAATGGGAATATCATACTATGTCTATGTGTGTATGTTTGGTAAAAATGTGTTTTAAGGCACACAAATAAAATTGCATATCTGAAAGACAGTTTGTTGTTTCTCAGATTATTTCACAATCAGTGAAAAATAGAACAAACTTTTTAGTCATTTTTTTTAAAAAACAAGAGTTTGTGATACCTGATGAAAAGTACAGATGATGTTTACACATTTTAAGACGACTCCTATTAAAAAATTGGAGATGTTTTGCATCAACTATTATGTTTTCAATGTTCAATGTGGTGCCCCAACTTTGGAACTTAAATTTTTATCACATTATTTTCATGACAACCAGCCTGATTCTCGTATGCCTCAGATTAAAAGAGCTATCGTTTTCAAGCCTGCCACGTGAAGAATTCGGTATCTAATTGGAGAATCGAATGTGGTTTAATCACGTAACTGGTGAATAAACAATAGCGAAACTAATCCAATAACGGGCGAGAATCAGACTAAATGATGCTATTTGTCGTATCGGAATATGTGATCTGGGCCATTTAAACACATACTTTAAATGTGTGTGTTTCGGCCCTTTATACACTTTTCAAAGTGCATGAAGGGTTGTAGATCGACGTATGAATAACAGGTTTTTTGAAAAGATCGAAACCGCAAAAAGTTTTGGAAGGAATATCGACGAAGGTTTTGCTTGATTTATTTTGATGTAGTTTGATTGATAGAACATAGGCGAGTTGCCATTTAGAATGGAATACAATACCACAAATAATTTTATATCCTCACTGGAAATAGAAACCAATATATTAGCGCAAAATATTCAACCTTATTCTCGTTCATATGGGTTTAGTTTCTCTTTCGTTTTTGATCAGTCACGTGAGAAAAATCGCAGTCGATTCTCCAATCGAATGTCAAATTCATCTCGTGAACAGGTTGAAAATGACAGCGAAGTTCATCCGAAGCGCACAAGAATCATGTTGGTTTTCTTTAAATTCATCTTATTTAACTTTCTTAATTCTTAGAAATAATTTATGTAGCATCAATCGCAGCATAAAAAGGAAAAACGAAAGCAACAAATTTTTCCTCTAAGAAATTTGTTTTAAGAGATATTGTTTCATAAGATTATTTGGAATCTTATGATTATGTAATGCACAAAAAAAGACATCTATTTGTAATAAAATGCAGTAACGTACACCCTCCCCCCCCCAAAAAAAAAGAAAGAAAGAAAAAGAGAGAGAAGGGGGGGGGGAGAGATTAGACAGACATTCAAATTCAGATATAAAGATGCAGTTGTTTTCTTTCTGTTCTTGAATTAAGAGAAAAGAACATACCAAAATCAGAAGAAAAGAAACATTAATAAAATAAAATTATCATAAGGACTAATCATTCATACCTAATCAATCCGTTGTCGAGCAGTTTTTACAGCTCATTCAAGTGTTTTTTTACCGCTCATATCGCATATCATTTTGAACATTTCCAGATCTGAATAAACGTTGCAATTTAATTCTCGCAAATTCTTTACTTCGATACCCTTTCATGTATCCTACTGCCTATTGTAGTATACGATATGAGATTGTAGGATATATTTTAGGGGTGAAAAATCTTTCATTTTATTTTTTTATTTATTCGTTTATTATTTTTTTTTTATTGGAAATTATCTTCTGAAAAGGTACATTTTTCTTGCGCTGTAAAAAAACTAAAATATCAATAGCTTTTTATGTACAGCCTACCTCATAGCTTTTCAGTACAAAATTGCTTTAAAACGTTTGCCAAAATATATTAGTGAAAGAAAATTATAAAACCACATTTTATGCCATTTCTGCCTAATATAATGTTTCTTTAGTTAATTTTATCAAATGTAGATGACAGCACTAGTTGTATCAAAGCCTCTAGGCCGTCTAGGCAGTGACTCCCAACCCAAAGATGTCTGCGGACCACACCGCCTAAAAGTGAATTACCACGGACCACCAATTACATAATTAATCATATCAGTTGCAACCAAATTCATAGTTGATTATATACAATTTTTCAAAAGCAAACTATTATTATTATTCAAAAAACTATTATAATTAACAATAGTACAAGCGTATAAACGGTAATTTTCAGAAGGTACGCGACATTGTATGCCTCAAAAGGTAAAAAATATTTTAATTTTAAACTGTCTTTTACTGAAATAGAGAATATAAAATTAACTTCGAAGTAATGATGAAAATTAGCCTCATTTTTGCAATGTGTGTTTTCAATTATGGATTTTTTTTTTTGACGAGCTGAGATTCTAGGACCTAGGCTTTCCTAAGCGCCGTGTAGTGTCATCACGTGACTGTCTGTACACGGCACAGTCAGATAATCACTGTGCGATGTTCGCAGAGGACCTAGCTATGTCACTTGTTACAATGTTATTGAAAGCGCGTTTTCTACATCATATAAATATTGTAATGATTGTGTTACGGCACGTTCTAATAGTTATTATATTAAAGATAATTCAATAAATATCTAACAGTCATCCGACGAATGTATTTACTTTATCTTTATCTTGCTACACGAGATCATAACCACGGGAAAATATTTTTTTTTAAGTAATCACTGGACTCTCCAGCGGACCACTCCCGAGACTGTCACGGACCACCTTTGGTACGTGGAACCACCACCAGTTGGGAAACAGTACACTGGAGTGAGCTTCCTAAACAAAAAAAAAAAAAAAACAAATATAAATATGAAACAATAAAAAATGAAACTAACCGGAAATCTGAATAAATCTGTTTAGCACTTTTTTTGATTTCAAAGACTTTTATTTACCGGTATGTCCATCTCTAATCTTACAGATATTCTTATGTCTTATTACTACGATTATAATTCACTTGTAAATATATATTTTTTAATCTCATCAATTTCTGTTTTCTTAACACAACAACTGCATTTATAATGGCGTGCCAGCCCTCCCCCCCCCCCCCAACTTACATTCAATTTCTTACATAAAGAAATACATTCAAGTTACGCAAGTTCTTACACTTTTTGTTATTTTTTTTTTATAATATGCATTGAAAATACACCCTCTGCCCCCCCTCCCCTTCTGGAAAATTTTGAAATGACTGGCTCATGACAAGCAATATTTTATTCACTGTGCTCTGCAGTTTATGAAATAAATCAAGTTTTCATTAATAATTAAATTATTTTAGTATATTAATGATTTTAATTGCAATCCTAGTTTTTCTTATGAGTCCATTAATATTATTTATCCACCCGAATCAGAACTCCTCCGTACAAATAAAGACATAATTTGCTTTTGAAGAATTTCTTGCTTTATAAATTAGTTTTTCCCATAATGTCGTTAATATTGAGCTTCTCGACAAAAGAGATTAATTTGACATTTTCGACAAAGATAGCCCATGATGATCGACTTATTTATTGAAACTCAAAAATTTCTTTAAAACATTTATCGTAACTCTTAAATGCATGAAGTTAATCGGATCAAAATATCTGCAATAAAATTGATTTTTTTTCTTGAAAAGAGCTTCTTTTTAACATCTTAAACTTCTCAAAATTGCACTTGAATCCATCGAAGTTCCCATGTGTTTTTCTTTACTACATTATAGACAAATATCAATTTTCTTGCTAGAATGAAGTATAGAGCAGTACCTGCAGCGGGGGCCTCACAAGCTATGAAGGAATCTATTTTGAACCTGAAAATCACTGGTTTTAATTTAAAAATATCAAAAAATAAAAATAACATTAACGATCGTCTGCAAGTAAAATGGCAACATATCACATGAAATTGAAAAATAAAATAGCGTTTCATTAGTTGTGTGTGAGAAAGAAATCAATTATATACCTCAGGACCAGACTCACTTAAGTCTAAAAAGGCAATTTTCAGATATTGCTTTATTGTGCAAAAACTAACAAACGTGAGATGAAGTAAAGGTATCCTTTTAATGTTTACAATCCTGTTTTGCAGCCTAATTCATGTAACAGATTTGTTACTAGGCAACGAAATCACTCTTTTCAATTTTTGCAAGCTCTCGGCTTAAATAGTAATAATTTCTTCTAACGAGGACTGCGTATGGTCACTAACCTTTGCAGCCCTAGGGCATTCCCCGGAAATCGGCATCCATTCTTTACAGTAGATCCACTGTCGGCGGATGCCATAACCGCTTGAGAATGCAGATGCTCAGTTTCCCCCAGATGACAGCTCCTGAGCTCTGCGAGAAGTGATGCGAAACTGCAATAGGAATTTTCATTTAGCCGAGAGTATCCAAGCCAAACAGACACTCGAGGGATCTTTAACACGCCACATAATCATACGTCATGGGCGCAGACGATTTTCTGCATCTTGAAAATCTACCGATTTAGTCCAGGTTTGATTCTGCGAACTTGGGCGTAAGAGGCCAGTGCCTTACCACTACGGGACCGTGTCGCGGTAGTGATAATGTGACTCACGTTAGTCTGGACCTGAGAAACAGAATTTAAAAATTAAAAATTAAAATAATTTTTTTAAAATTAACTCATACCGATCCAAGTTCGCAGGATGTACCCGAGTCGGTAGATTTTCAAGATGCAGAAAATCGACAGCGCCCATGTCACATGATTGTGCGGCATGTTAAAGATCCCTTGAGTATCCGTTTGGCGTGGATACTCTAGGACAAATTAAAAGCCCGGGTGCAGTCTTCAGCAATTAGAGCTCAGGTGCCGCCATCTCGGGGGAAACGGAGCGTCAAAAATTGTGGCAACGGTACCACACTTATTGTGGTGCCGCTGAAAGACTTAATACCAATCTCCGGGAGCGCACTAAGTCTACAATGGTTAAGAACCGATATATGTAGCACAGTAGAAAAAGGAAAAAAAAATAACTCATTAAAGATGCGTTCATTGATTATTTTTTAATTTATGGAAAAAAATATCGAATACGTTATTAATTGCTTTATTTAAAAAAATATATAATTTTTTTTAGATTAATCTATCAACTATCTAAGAGGTTCTATTAAAAGAAACTGGAATTAAGAGGGAAAATACTGTCTGGAGAAAGCCAGGAAGCAACCCGACGCCCAATGAACTATTAGACGAGATAACTATCCATGAGCCTACACAGACACAACGGCGGAACAAGAATCTCAAGTTTTAATTAAGAGAAAACTTGATATTTCAGTTTCAAATAGAGCTACGAAAGCAGTTCTTTGGTTTTCGTACGCCATTCGCTTGATATTTTGATCTGAAGATTGTACTTCTTTAACAAACATTTTGCTCATGTGTACTGCGCAAGATGAGAATGAGAGAAAAATTTAGAAAAATTATGTGTTTAAAAATTGATTCAAAATTTTCTAAACCGAATTTAAAATTAAAAATATTAATAATAAAACTTTAACGTGCATTGTCCGAGAAGTCATACTATTGTAGCACCAAGTTCGTGGACTGCACGTACGTCGTCGAAGAAACGTTTGGACACCTTACACACAAAGAGAAGCATTGCTTTACTTACATATACGTACCGCACGTTGATGTCCGTGTTAAGAACATAAAAAAACGTAAGTTCATCCTCCTACGGAGTACAGTTTATTCACTTATACGTACAAAAAAACTCATTACCGTAAAAACAATTCCCGTGATTAAAACATTTTAAAAAAGAGAAAGAAAAAGTCACCGTTGGGGACCTCTTTCCAATAGAATTTAAAAATTACTCAAAAAAAAAAAAAAGCTTTCCCTTTTATTTGAATATTATTTGAAAACTATTATAATTGTACCACATAGGAAATCATTCTTGAAATTAACTCTATTGAAGTTGGTTCTGAAGTTCTGTGACAACAAGAAGTTCCGTCTAGAGCTATACGAGCCTACTTTCCCGTATACACTAAATTCAAATTTATAATCTAGCTATCTCTTTCTCTTTCTTTCTCATATAGCTTTAGTTATAAATTACTTCAAATATACCTTTTTCAACGGATAATACGTACTCACTCACCCATTAATTCTTTCATTCATTTATTCATTCATTCAATTACTCATTCATGTATTTATTCATTCATTTATTTATTTTTTCATTTTTTCATTCATTTATTCTTTTACTCATTCTTTTATTCATGTATTTCATTCTTTCACTCAATCATATATTCATTCATCATTTTTTCATCATTCATTTTTTCATTCATTCATACTTTCATTCATGTATTTCATTCTTTTATTCATGTTATTGAAAAAGACCCTTAAAAATCCCAAACAAAAAATTTCAAAGGAAAATATGCTCTTTCAGTTCTTGTTGAAGTTCGTATCTGTACATGTTGTACATTGTAACATCTTTCCAATAAAGTTTGTTGCAAGCAAATCCGTCGTTTAGATGGATTTAGGATTTATATGGGATTGAAATTGCCCCGTGGGCACTAATGTCATTTTTTTTTTCTTTTTGACCTGTTCAAACATGAACAAAAAGTGTTCAAATCAATATTTCACGCCGAGAGCTTCTTCCAATAAACTTACTCACAGGAACTTGGATCTTGTGCTCAGAGTTTGCATAATTTACTTCATTTTTGCCCATAGGAGCTAATGTTAAATTTTTTTGAACTGTTCAAAGGTGAACATAAAATGTTCAAATCAAAAAGTAAAATACGGAAATGAGATGTCCTCGCCGAGATCTTTCGAATGAAAAATAATTTTTCGTATCGGACAACTCGTTCAAAACTTATTAGGGGGGGGGGGGGCAGACAGACCGACAGACCAACAGA
This sequence comes from Octonoba sinensis, assembly GCA_038502835.1. Classification (NCBI taxonomy): domain Eukaryota; kingdom Metazoa; phylum Arthropoda; class Arachnida; order Araneae; family Uloboridae; genus Octonoba; species Octonoba sinensis. The sequence goes on from CM076604.1 coordinate 74,813,599, forward strand.
CAAATTTTCCCCATCTCAAAACTCTACTTCAAATTTTTTTATTTTTCAACCTATATTTATTTACTTCACTAATTTTTGACTTTTCTTCATTTTTAACGATATTTTTGTGATACATTAGGTCTTCTCTCATGCTTTACTATTTTTTAAAACTTTTACGGGAAAGTAGGCTAAAAAATAAACAGTAAAGATCCGCTTCTTTTACACTGTGAAGCACCGTTCTGCACTGATACGATGTCCCTAGGTACGACTGACCGCAACCCTACGATACCGACGAAATCGAACAATGACTGGAGCTCAAAAGGAGAGTTAAAGAACAGTCACTACAATGAGCTTTGAGACTTTTAATGTAATTGAATTAGTCTAAAAGAAAGTTAAAATTAATGGCAGCACAAGTCACTATGCATTTAATCCTCGGGTGGTAATCTGCATAATTAGAAGCAAATTTAACTCTTTACGCGAACAATATATTCATTTTTATAGTTAATATTTCACTTTCCATACATGCAATTATAGGATTCAAATATTTCAATTTCTTATTTAAATTCCTTCAAAGTGTTTTGATTCAAATAAAAAATGGACTTAAAAAAGAAACTGTATATCAAGTAGGAACTAACACTGGTAATAAATAGAACCAAATTATAAGGAAAGAACATGTAAATAGTTTAATGAACCGTCAAGTTATCACTGATGCTGTCTTTCATCAAGAGAAATCGCATTAATTGTCAAGTGTAGATACATCTTAATAATCCACTAGCATTTATGAACACAAAAAATAAGATAAATAGTTTATTTTCACGTTTTAAAATAAGTTTTCCCATCGATCTTATTTTTTGAAAAACTCGCCCAACATGAATTATAGACTCCCTTGTTAAAATGTTTCCCATGTATCCGAGTTCTGTTCCTATTAAGCGAGTTTTACTCGAATATTTAACTATATTTTTGTTATTATATTACATGTTCTTGGCAAAAGGCAAATTTTGACTAAGATCTTATACAAAGAGAAGACATTAATTACTTGATGGCATTGATTCAAATATTTTTTTTTAAATTTATATTCTATTCACATTATTCTAAAACAATTTCTTAAATGTGCACCTGACGTACTTTTGTCGTTTTTTAGCCTACTTTCCCGTAAAAGTAAAAAATAAATAAATAAAGCATGAAAGAAGGCTTAATGTATCGTAAAAATATCGTTAAAAATAAAGAAAAGTCAAAAAAAAGTGAAGTAATTAAATAAAGATTGAAAAATAAAAAATTTGAAAGTAGGGTATTGAGATGGGGAAAATGTGTCTGTCGGTCTGTCCCCCCTTAATAACTTTTGAACGAATTGTCCGATTGGAAAAATTCTTTTTGCATTCGAAAAATCTCGCCGAGGACATCTCATTTCCATATTTTACTTTTGATTCGAACAATTTTTCGTTCAATTTTGAACAGTTCAAAAAATTTTAACATTAGCGCCTATAGACAAAATTGAAGCAAATTATGTAAACTCTGGGCACAAGACCCAAGTTCCTATTGCAAGCTTATTGAAAGGAGTTCTCGACGTGAAATATTGATTTGAACAGTTTTTATTAGCCTACTTTCCCGTAAAAGTAAAAAAAAATAATAATAAAGCATGAAAGAAGGCTTAATGGTATCGTGAAAATATCGTTAAAAATCAAGAAAAGTCAAAAATAAGTGAAGTAATTAAATAAAGGTTGAAAAATAAAAATTTTGAAAGTAGGGTATTGAGATGGGGAAAAAGTGTGTCTGTCGGTCTGTCGGTCTGTCTGTCTGTCTGTCTGTCGGTCTGTCGGTCTGTCCCCCCCTAATAACTTTTGAACGAATTGTCCGATTGGAAAAATTCTTTTTGTATTCGAAAGATCTCGGCGAGGACATCTCATTTCTATATTTTACTTTTTGATTTGAACAATTTTTTGTTCAATTTTGAACAGTTCAAAAAATTTTAACATTAGCGCCTATGGACAAAATTGAAGCAAATTCTGTAAACTCTGGGCACAAGAGCCAAGTTCCTATTGCAAGCTTATTGAAAGGAGTTCTCGGCGTGAAATATTGATTTGAACAGTTTTTGTTCATTTTTGAACAGTTCAAAAAATTAACACAGAGCTTACGGGGAAATTTCAACGCTATATAAATCCTGATCTAACGGACCGATTTGCTTGGAACAAACTTTATCGGAAAGCTCTTATAACGTAGAACATGTAGAAATAGAAAGTTTATCCAGAACTTACGATCCTATTTTGCTTCTAAATTTTTTGATCGGGATTTTCAAGGATATTTCTCAGTGACTCAATGAGTGAAATAATGAATGAATGAATAAATGAAAGAGTGAAAGAATAAATCAATGAATAAATGAATGAGGAAAAGAATGAATGAATAAATTATTGAATAAATGAAAATATAAATAAATGAGTGAATAAATACATGAATGCGTAAATGAATGAATAAACACTTGAATGAGGTAACGAATGAATGAACAAATGCATGGCTGAATAAATGAAAGAATGAATGAGTGAGTGAATGAATATGTATTATCCGTTGAAAAAGGTATATTTTCAATAATTAGAACTAAAGATAAATAAGAAAGAGAGAGAAAGAGATAGCTAGATTATAAATTTGAATTTGGTGTATACGGGAAAGTAGGCTCGTATAGTTCTAGACGGAACTTCTTGTTCATTTTTGAACAGTTCAAAAAAAAAAAAAAAAATTGCGGCATTTTTCCATTATTCCGGCGCAGGCGATAAAATCGCCAATAATGATGCAACTAACGCCAAACGGAACATCGTCGTTGTTATCCTTTTGCGTGTTCCGTCGCCAAAAACTTTGCTCGGCGAGATTTGCGCCTTGATAATGAAAAGGTAGCACATTAACATTAGCGCATATGGGAAATTTCAATCCCATATAAATCCTGATCTAAACGACGGATTGGCTCGCAACAAACTTTATCAGAAAGGTATTACGCTGTAGAACATGTACTGATACGAAGCTTAACAAGAACTGAACAAGCCCGTTTTTCTATGAAATTTTTGATCGGGATTTTTAAGGGTATTTCTCAATAAATAAATAAATGAATGAATGAATGAGTGAAAGAATGAATGATTGAATCAATGAAAGAGTGAAAGAATTAATGAATGAATAAATGAATGAGTGAAAGAACGAATGAATGAATAAATGAGTGAATACATGATAAAGTAATTGCGTGAATGAATGAAAAAATAAATAAACGAGTGATAACTACATGAATGAGTAAATGAATGACTGAATAAATGAAAGAATGAATGACTGAGTGAATGAATCTGTATTATCCGTTGAAAAAAGTATATTTGAAGTAAGTAATTAAGAAAAGCTAAATGTGAAAGAGAGAGAAAGTGATAGCTATATTATAAATTTGAAGTTGGGTGTATACGGGAAAGTAGGCTCGTACAGTTCTAGACAGAACTTCTTGTTTTTCTTTGACGCTATTCATCAAACAAAACCTCTTATAATGGAGACTAGGGTCTCCGAAAGTTGAGTATATAATATATATGTATATGAATAATTGACGCAATAATAAAGTGATTTTTTTCTGAAATAACGCATTTGCTGTTACAAAAACCATACCACATCATCTAAGTAATGTTGGCATTTCATCATTTCTCAATACTCTTTAACGTTTTACGTAAGAAGAAATGCAATTTACATCCTTTTCCACAGAATTCTAAGTTTTGACGCATTGTTCCGCTTCACTGACGTAAGTAACCTGAGAGAAGCAAAAATATTTTAAAGCAAGATGTTCATTATTTTATTCCAAATTATTAATTTTATGTATTTAGAACGGGTACCTCGGAACATGCAGGTAAATAACAATCTCAAAATTTCTTCTTAGTTTTTCTTTTCTTTTTTCCAAAATTTCAGTTTAAAATTTTCAGTACAAAATCTTCAGTTTGAAATTCGAAACTCAATTTCAGCTCGACGAATGAATTCATTTAAAACGGAAAACGTAATTTAACAGTTTATTAACACTATTGATTTAGAGCAGCTAAACTAATTACTTACCTATAAAATTCAAACCATTAAGGCGTAACATGTTGCCAAATTTTGCAAGTAATTATAATAATATGTCTTTTAAAAAAAAAAAGGCTCAAACCATAAATATTAGTTGCTAATCAAAAATAGCAAAGTATAGGCTTTTGCATATAAAATTGGCTTTATTTATTTTTTAATAATAATCTTCCTTGAAATTTACCTCTAAAGGAAAGAAAGGAGTTGAAAGTTTTTTCATTTGCTTGTAATAATGTTATATAATGAAGAAAAACATTAGTAAAGCGATTAGGTTTACCCCATTTTTTGTCGGATAGTCGGTTCCCTTGTGTAACTTCTGCACTTTTAGAAAGATTTCTGTAACCTACTTGCCATTTTTTTTTTGGCATGAGAAATTTTTAAAACCACAACAAAAACTTTTTTATTCATAATGGAAAATTTTTTATCAAAAATTAATCCTTACACGTTATTTCAGAACATCATGTTTTAAGTTGAAAACGCTACAAAATAAAATCAACTTATTGCATAGAAATTACCCTATTAACTCTTGTTGAAACCCTTTTTAGTGAACAATGGGGCAACTGCGCAAAGGTTTTAATGGGCATATTTCTTAGTATAAAGTCAAATTTTTGTGGGATTATAATGCATTTTTTTTTGCATGTAATTCTAATTCTCAGTATTACAGCTTCAGGGGATGACCTACTTTGTATAAAATGTTGATGAACCTCGAACCGTTGGTTGGGTTCGGTTTCAGATCTGTTGTTTGCTCACCAATGACTAGTTCGTACTGGTTTTATCCGGTTTTTTTGACACGAAAACAAATTTATCATATTTGTGAACACGTGGGAAAAATGGTACTTAATTTAATCTTCTCAGGAAATATGATACTTTTTACAAAAAAAAAAGTGCTTTATTTTTTACAAAAAAAATGCTTAGATATTTTTTGTCAGAGTGCAGAGTTGAATTTTTCGCAAATCATAGACAAAAAAAAAAAAAAAAACTATACTTTTATGCAAGTATGTTTGTCCTTGCATTTTGTATATTAGGGGACAAATCATCTATATATATATATATATACAAAGACAAATGAACCATTTTCTCCTCTGTTTTTCAACCTATTTTCTGACTATTTATTTTGTTTAGTAGCTATTGACGAGTTTTAGTGATATCAATTAAAACTTTTGCAAACAGTCTATTATTGGTCAATTACTTCCCCTTTTCTTTTGGCAGGAAAACCTCATTTATGATTGCAATGTTTTATTGTTATACATAGCAGATGGCAACATGTCTTGTTTGAGTAAATTATAAGGTAATAAATATAAAATTTTTTGTTAAAAAGAATGTGGCATTATTTATCCCCATAAAGCAGTAATATTAACAGCAATTATAAGAATTTGAGTGAAGGCGTCCCTGAAGCAATGAAATGAAAAATGAGAATAATAGGTATTGGAGCAAGTATACACTATTAAGCAAAATGTATTCAACTGCCACTCAACTTAGTACGCAATCGGCAGCAGTACAAGCGGCTACATTTATGAGCGCTACTAGGCCCTGCGGCAAGAAAGATTTCCAATACGTTCGCTTTCAATGTGGATGATCAAAATAAACTCGACGCTATAATCGCAAAATTTGATGAATAATACTTATATAATTATATAAATAGTGTATAAAGTTTTCAATGATAAATTTTATTATTACGCTCGAATTTCCACTGTTGGAAAAACTTTAGTAACAATACTTTGTAAAACTACGATTCTTACAGTCAAAAAATGTAAAGGCGAAATCGAAAATGCATCTCAAATTACTTCAATATAACATATTTTCGTAAAACTGCTACAACGAATTGCTTCATTACACCTTTATGACAATACTTAGCTATAAAACCTATCAAATGTGAACACAAACAGCAGTTTGAATCAGGTAAAAGGCTGTTTAGTAAAATTATAATTGAAGCATAGTTATAAAATTCACAAATTAATTTGGTTAACTCATAAAGCAAAATTTTGCCGAACTAGGTACTATTGCGTCATCATAAACATAAACATGTTCCTGATTCTCCAACATAAGCAGGCCAGTCATTCCAAAATTTTCCGGGTGGGGGCTGGGGGCAAAAGGTATATTTTTATAGATATACAAAAAAAAAAAAGAACAGAAAGGATAAGTGAGAAAGGTTGCCAAATTATTTTAACAAAGCGAATTAAACTTGTAGACACCTATTTCGGGGTTATAAGCAACTCCTTGATCAAGACATAAAAATGTGTGTTTTGAAAAAAAATGTCTTTATAGTACAGCGTTCCTTAATTGGATGATTTTATCATGCAAAAGTTATACATGTTTTCTTTTTAATATATTGTTTTGGGTCGAATAAATAACCTTTCTTTCTATGTATGTTGAATATATAAGTATACACCACAATGGCTGCATAATTGTAAAAGATTACATCGCCTACGAGATATATTACTCTGATGTGTTGCGTCAAATGCATAAAAATAAAGTAATTGTGCTGTATATTATATGTTCGCCCCTACGTAATTATATTATTTTCTCCTACCGTAAACCTTTTATATTTTACTCGCATATAAACATCCAAAATGAAGCAAACGTGTGTTAGGTACTGGATATTTGCCACCAGTTTGTTTGACTTAAGAAAGAAAACGGATCTATTTTAGGACCTCGAGCAACGAAAACGTTGTTGCCGCTTGATAGATGTTCTGCTAAATGAACTTGAGGAGTTTATATAAACTTTTCTTAACCAAAAGAGATTTTTATGTATGAAGTACAGAAAAGCTCGGATGTGGGTACCAAAATATGTTTTGCAACCGAAATCAGAGAAAAATTAGGGTCACTCGCGTTACTAATTAAATGCAAAACTCTTGTAATATAAGTCATTAGAGGGGTTAAAATTGATTTTACGGCAGAAAGTCTGCAGTAGATAGATACAGGGTATTGCAATAGATAGAAAAGCAAGAATTTCTCGCCTGGTTCCAAAAATGTGAACTATTATTTACGTATTGCAAATCCCCCCCCCCCCCCTGCTAATAAGCTATGCAACATGTGTACCATGTAAAGTACGTCTGTTAGAACGAACTCTACGTGGGTCTAAACAGGTTAACTTAAATTAACAACAGATTGTTCTTTAATTAACATTAATATAATTTAATAATGTATTTATTTATTTATTTACTTAAAGCATTAAAAAAAACATTCTAATAGAAAACTAAGTACATTCAAATGTAAATTAAAAAAAATAATTCAAAATTGAAAAATGGAATGCAGATTTGGACAATGATTACGCACATAGTGAAAACGCACCACAAAGAAAGAGACTTTTATCTTCTTTTTTTTTCAGTTAAGTAACAATTATTTACAGAAGAATCATAAACCAAAGTTTCGCTTAATATTTAGATTGCATGTTACAAGCACCAAGTACAGGAAGCTTTAAGCACAGAATCATAAAAGCTTCTTGCAGAAAACAAAGATTAAAATTCTTTGAGCGTAGCAAATGGGAGAGAATGTAACAAACGATGCTGGGTGGGATATCTTCTCGAAAATAAGGTTTGTTTTGGTTTGCTGGTGTGGATAAAGTTTCTTTGTTGTCGTCTAACGAAATAGGAAGGGATTCTCGTCAGAAATACTAGCTGAAGAATGGCATCATGAGACGAATACTCATTACATGATGGCTCCGGTCCTGGTTGCGTTGATCCATTAACTGCAATGCGGTGCATCCGTTTCATATATAAGAGACTAGAATGTCTGGAGAACTTGTTATAAACTCTTGAAGTAGCTTAGAATACGTTTCAAGTTCTTCCAGTTTCAGGGAAACAATGAAATACGTAAGTTACGTTTTATTTAGTTGGTATCTTTGGAAATACAATTATGCTCTGAGACTTATTCAGTGTTCATTTCTATCTATAATGCCAGCATTGTGTATTAATTTTACAAACATAACATAAATTGTCCTCTAAGTAACTGATCCTTGACGTTTACATAAAATTTTGTAACATTTCTACTTTCCTAAAAGAAAAGAAAAGAAAGAGGAAGGGGAGAGGACGCAAAAATGGCACCGGCAGATGTGTAAGTGGGGAAAGAAAGATATATGCAAGAAAATCCTTCGAGTGAATTCCTTAAAATGTGGTACTAAAATAATTTAGAATATAACGCGGTGATATAGATGTATTGTGTAGATTTTGTGCAGCTTTTCGATACACACACAGTCTTTTAGCTGCAGTCCGGAAAATATTTTCCAATTAAAAATTATTAAAATAAAGCATTATTTAAACCATAATTTAGTTTAAATACTTTGGGAAAAGAAAAATGAGTTGTATTGCGTAGCATGAACGGAATATACTGTCAGCCTTCTCGTAAAAGTCATCAAATCCACAAGAAAGAAGGAAAAAAATTACAGAAAATTGCAATCAGTTAGAATTTGCACTTGATTGTTTCATAACATAAACCAATTGCAAACATTAAAAGTGCTGTAAAATTAAATTCTGTTAAATTTTGAAATTCTTAAAACTCTGTAAAATTATTTATTTTTAGAATTTTTCATAACGATTGAATGTTTCAATTGACAATATCTTAAAACTGCAGTTATGGATTCCTTGACTTTTATCAGAACCCTGACGATTAGATTTTTATTCGTTGTTCTAAAGAAAAATTTGAAAGCATTCTCTAAATGTTTGATCTGTTTGAAAATATTCTGCGAGAATAATTCTCGAGAAAATCTTTACTCATATCTTTATTCATCAACATGAGTTTTTATTCAAAGAGTAAAATAAAATTATTTTTAGCTATTTTTGCTAACGGTCATCGTTGGGATTTGTGCCTGCTCTTTTGCTGATACGATTGACTCCTTGCCACAACCGCACATAATGAAGCGAGCAGTAGTGCGACTATGCGGAAATCACCTAGTGCAAGCTCTCAGTGTGATTTGCGATGGACGGTACTACTACCCCATACAAGAGGAAAAAAGAAGCATTGAAGGTAATCTTGCACGGTCAGATAAAAATTATAATTTTCATAGTTCTTATATATAGAATGTGTCGACAGGGTGGCGAAGTGGTAAGACGCAGGTCTCGTATGCCCAAGATCGCAGCTTCAAACCTGGTCCAAGTCGGTGGGTTTTCAAGATGCAGAAAATCGTCTGCGTCATGTCGGATGATTATGCGGCAAGTTAAAGATCCCTTGAGTATCCGTTCGGCATGGATACTCTCGGCTAAATTAAATTCCTAGTGCAGATTTCATCAACGAGAGCTCAGGTGCCCCATCTAGGGGAAACTAAGCGTCAAAAAAGTTGCGGCTTTGGTACCACACTCATTGTGGTGCAGCTGAAAGAGTTGGTACCAATCTCTGGGGAAGCACTAGGTCTGCTATGGTTGAGGATCAATGCTGCAGTCCATTAGAACGAAAAAAATATATATATAGAATGCCATTTTCCGTACAATTGTGTGGTAATAAGGGTAGTCTTTCTTCGACAATATATCTAAGGGGCTGTTCAGAAAAGATGTTACACTGTCTTTATAATATGTAATATATTTGCCCCTCCCCCTCCCTTATCCAAAATATCACACTTCAACGTACCCCTTACTCCCCATTGTCACGTGTCATGTTATATTACATAAGCATACTTGCAGTTCGGAAAAACAAGCAATACGTTATAGATTGTATTTCCGATTTTATTCTTGAACTTTAACTATGTATTTTAATAACATTTGTGACTGTAACAATAATAATGATTATATGTATACTAAATTTATAAAATGAGATGAAAGTTACCAGCAAAAAACATAATTAGAATATAATGGTAAAAGATATTAATGTAAAGGAGCAATTAAAAACAATAGTATTATAGAACTTGATAGAGTTTCCTTTATAATGCAAATCATTTGCATGCTGCTTACTATTTAAAAACACTTTACAAAAGCTATAAATTTATTTAATTTTACAATTTCCTTTTTTTATCTATTATTTTCGTCTATTTGTTACTGAATGCCAAAAATAATATTTATCGCTTTTAATTTCTGAAAATGGTTAAAGAATTCATCCTTTTCCAATTTGTCACGCATTTTGTACAACATATCAAACGAAATATTTAACCATTTCGTATAAACCATTCATTTATGTATTGGTACTTATTTTGCTAGCCGTTAAATAAATGAATAACCGTTTGCCAGCCTTGCAGTCCTAACGCAATCCTAGCCGTTAAATTTGCTAGCCGTTTTGCTAGCCGGCAGGGGACTGGCAGGGAAAAGTACATAAGTCAGTTGTATTTCTTTTGAGCGCGAAGCCCTATGGGCGCGAGATCCCCTTGACAGTGAGGAACCAGTGTTGTCCGCTCCTAACTGTGGCCCTCCAGTTCACGTTATTTGCTAGCCGAAACTAGTGCTTCCCCAGAGATTGGTACCAACTCTTTCAGCTGCACCACAATGAGTGTGGTACCAAAGCCGCAACTTTTTTGACGCTTAGTTTCCCCTAGATGGGAGACCTGAGCTCTCGTTGATGAAATCTGCACTAGGAATTTAATTTAGCCGAGAGTATCCATGCCAATATAAAAGCTTGGTTTAAATCCAAGAACTATTTTCGAAAGTAGTTCTCTTCGATTACTTGTAACTATAGAACATTCCAAAAAACACACATATATATATAGCAAAGAATATTTTCTCGAAAATATTCTAAGAAATTCTGATTCGCGAAATTTTCAACTCAATTAAAACTGTTTTTTGTCCTATTTTTAAAAACAGCTCCGATTAAAAGAGAAAAAAAAAAAACTCTAGGGTTGAACCGCTCAGTAACATAAGGCTGGAAGCTTCAACTCCTAGGGGTGGGATTGAATCCCAGCTAAGGCATTGATATTATTGATCGCAAACGCACTTCTTCGGATCATCTCCTAGTGATTCGATTAAACTTAAAGCTGTTGGTCCTCCAGCAAACCTATCTCGACGCGATTATGGCAACCGTAGACGATCGACGGCCACCAGCCTTGCAATCCTAACGCTTCGTCTAAATAAAGAGGCAGGGGACTGGCAGGGAAAAGTACATAAGTCAGTTGTATTTCTTTTGAGCGCGAAGCCCTATGGGCGCGAGATCCCCTTGACAGTGAGGAACCAGTGTTGTCCGCTCCTAACTGTGGCCCTCCAGTTCACGTATTTTATGAAAACAGAGAAAAAGCAAGCATTTAAACTAGCACACATTATGTCTGGTTTTAACGTATCATTCAGAAACTCTAGCTATGTAAAAAACAAAGTCATTTGTTCTGATTTCATGAGTTATTAAGCGATAACAAACGCATAACCGAAATGGTTTCTTGGAGATAAATAAATGGCTTATCACATAGATTAGCACTTCGTCTTGCTCAAGTGTAAAACTAGCTGTGCTTAAAAGAGAAAAAAGAAACCTGAATATTTAAAACATATTATTCTTCGCTAATTTTATTCAGATACTGAACTGAAACGAAAAATAGCCCTTCTCACGTCAGTATATGTATATTTTTATTTTAAAAGGTGTGAAGGATAAAAGGTTGTGAACTTTAATTGGCGTAAAGATAAAATGCTCTTGATCGAATGTCAGCTTATTGATAAAAGCATGGGGTCAATGACTTAAGATTATCATTCTAATCTTATGTAATAATTTCGGCCTTCTGATTATTTGAATATTAGTGACTGATGAAATTATTATGTCTCTGTTATTCCTTAAAAATCTTTGGCGTAAATGCGCAGCAGTGAAAATGAGTAATTTAACTTGCTTAATTAAGAACTTTAGAGGAAATAATACTTTAAAACGAACAATGATATTTATGCAAAATTAACCCGGAATAAATATGAACCATATATTGATAACAAACTTTTATGTTCTGTGCTATTTAAGTAGGAAAGTTTTTTCCAGAATTCTTTTAGCCAAGATCCTTAGACATTAAATATGTTAATATAATTTCGATTGGCAACTACGGAAAAAAAATTAAACTTTAACAAGTCATTAAACTCAATTATGTTATTTTATATTATATTTGCACTACCTGATACACCCGGTGGTCGTTTGGTTTTAAATGCAACATGCAAATACAGGTGGAACACACAATATTGAAAAAGAGCTAATGGATCTAAAAACCACTAAAACGTTCAAAACATGAATTAACTTAAATTTTTTTATGCACACACACACACAATCACAAATTCACAAAAAGAAAAACATTATTGTGATTTTTCAAATTTCATATTAAAAGCCGTTCATAAATGATATCACGCTTTTTCCCCATATATTTTACCCCCTCCCCCCCTTTGTCACAATATGTCACACTTCAGCGGACCCCTTCTTCCCTTTGTCACATGTCACGCTATGTTACATAATGCATGATGTCACACTTCCTTGTTACCCCCTCCCCTCCCCTTGTCACACTTTGTAACAATTTCACGAAACCCTCCCTCCCCCCTCGAAGCGTGACATCATTTATGAATGATCCCTTAATACATGGTAAACTATACGTTAAATGACATTTAATATCTAATCACAACTACATGACAAAAGAAATTAGCAGACTTGATTTACTTAACACGTTCATATAAATTGTTATTTCTAAATTACACAGCCTCTCCTGCTAGAAATTTTCGTTAAGAACATCTTGCGTTTGTCAAGTGATAATAAGACTTTCATATCACTGCCCTGCAAAATAAAATCCGTTACTGGAAGAAATCACGGAAGATAAAAGGAAATGTTTGAAATTTAAAATAGATCAAACTCTTTAATTATATAGTGAGCTATAAGTATACGCATTTTAATTAACAAGGGATAAAATCAACCTTACTAAACTACAAATTTAGAAACGTGCAATTCTACACACGTCTTTTGGAGTTAGAAGGGATGCCTTTCAATTCGGAAAACGTCTTGAACTTCCTAAGATAATCTACAGTCACTAACAAGCTAAAATTTCAAAACAAATCTCTTACATCTATGTCTTATGGATAGCAAAGAAAGTTATTAAAAATACGAAAATAAAATTAAAATTGGTTTCTTTAGCCCTTTTCTGAATTTTATTTAGCTTCGGAAGAAGCTAAACAAAATCTCTGCGATGAAAAGGAGTTCCTTGTAACCCCAATACACGTGCACGCAATGTGTGTAAGAAACTGAATTAGTTTTGACAAAGTTACTCCGAGTAAGTAAATTATTCATCATGTCTTTTATTATTTAAAAATTAAACTTCTACGTTGCATTTGAATATACAGTGAAACCCGTGTAAGTTGACCACTTACGGTGCAGCACTTTAGTGGTCCACTTAGACGGGTGGTCAACTTATTGAGGGGGGAGATTATTTTTTGCTATTTCTTACACGACGCATTTATTCATTTATAACTAATTAAAATATAGCTTTATGTAATAACGTTACTTTAAAATAGTGATTAGTTTTTATTCCTTCACAATTATCTAAAATATCATTAAAGAAATTTAACCCGAATGTCTTAGAATGTATCTATGCAACTTCAAAAGGAAAGTACTTAGTTGAAATTAAGATTATCATACTAATTATGTCAGTAACTTATATGATGCTAAAGATTTCCTACAAATATATATTTTTCAAAATGGCTGTATCAGATCAAAGAAAAAGGAAGTAACTTATTTAAAGAATGACCGGGTGCTCATAGTCGTTTTCCCATTTGTTTAACTCACAAAGAGGTTTAGGCAAATTCTATATTGATGTTTCATCCATCCAGACAAATACTGGTCTAACATTATAGCATAAAATATATCCTGAAGAAGCTATTTTAGTTTTTCTTATCTTTTCCAACAATAGATAAACAAACAAATGTAGTAATAATTAGGGCGGTCAACTTACCGTAATAATTAGGGTGGTCAACTTATCGCAATAATTAGGGTAGTCAACTTACCGTAATAATTAGGGCGGTTTTTTATAATGCTCGCACCCAAATTTGGCGTACATAGTGGTCAACATAGACAGGTGGTCAAGTTACAAAGGTTTCTCTGCATTAGGAAATATAGGGCTAATTCCGTTCCCGACAAAAGTGGTCAACTTAGACAGGTGGTCAGCTTACAAAGGTGGTCAGCTTACAAAGGTGGTCAACTTTACAGGTTTCACTGAATTTAAATTTGCCACATTACAAACTGTCCCTAAACTTGAATCGTAATTGTTCTTTTCAATTAACATTTTTCCATTTTCGTTTGCTGAACAAACATTCTTTTTTTTTTTTTTTACAGCTTCCTATCCAGAGTGGATGAAATTTATGTGGGAGATCGACGCCAATTCCAGAACCAGAAATAAGAGAAACATTGTGGATGAATGTTGTCATAAATCATGCTCATACAGCAGTTTGCTATCCTACTGCGCTTAGATCCGTTAATAAAAACATCGGGTAATCTTAATGCCTATTCTGTATAATCTCATTTGCAACCAAACAAGAAATAAAATATATTTACACATTTCAAACGTATACGTTTGCATTGTTCATACATTTTCTTCATTTCTCTCGATCATAGAATTTCTACAGCTTGTTTCGTGTGATACAAAATATATAGGAACCCTGCCCATCGTCAGCGATTCTACAAAGTGCTACGTTCCTCTAAATATCGTAAAACTAATGGCCAAAATTAGACTGGCATGATTTATCTTTAAATAACAGTTGTCTTCTTCTTAACAGACAAAAAACTCTCTGACACTTTAATGCCAAAAATATGAAAGAAAATCTACTGAACAAAATCGAGAAAGAGTTTAAAATACATTAAGAAGATTTTTTTTAATTCAATCATTTCTTTATTTATTTTGCAAAATATATACGAGATATCAAGCGAAAATATTTATGGAACGAAACGCTTAATAATAGGCATCAAGTTCCATAATGATAGAGCATTTCGACGGAATAAATAAATAAATAAAATCATACTAATATACGGAAATACAATATACACTGACATTAAATTAACGACAGGAGGAAAAGTTAGATGTAGGAAATGAGGAGTAAACATTAGAGCAACATAGCAAAAGTGGATTTTCAAAGTGCAAAATCGTCTGGACCCATGTAAAGGAACATGTTGGGGCATGCAAATGATCATTTCAGTAAACATTTGGCTTGAATACCCTCGGATAAATCAAGTTCTTAGTGCAATTTGCATCAATTAGAGCTCAAGTACCGCCATCTAAGGACAACTGAGCTCAAAGTGGTTATGGCATCCGCCGACAGTAGTGCTACTTGAAAGAATGGATGCCGATTTCCGGGGAATGCACTTGGTCTGCAAAGGTTAGTGACCATACGCTGCCCCATTAGAGAGAAAAGACAAGTGTTTCGAGGTCGGAGAGAAAGAAGAAACGAGCTTCTAGTTGAAAAACAACCCAACCGAAGATTACCTCACTATTTAAAATAAAAAAAAAAAGATCTTTGAAGAATCTGACCTTAGTCTGTTAATCAACACTTTTTATAGACAACGCAGAAACCTTTAAATTACCAAATAGTTCGCCGCTCCTTCGCTCAAGGTTGCGGTATTGAGCTCAAATGAGGATTTTCTCAGATATTAAGGGATACTTTATCAAACAAATAATGGTATCAATGTAAAGATGTCTAGAAATTCTCAGAGGCAGATAACGAAGTATAAAAGTGATATTCCTTCAGATAAAAGAAGGAAATACAGAATTTTTGCTCCGCATCTCTCTTAAATAATACTTTGTACCGAGCTGTTGTGATAAAAAAATAGTTTTGATTATTTCACGAATTTATTGATTAAAATTAGAGCTGGACCTACATGTTAGCCTACGTGATCTCAGTTTCTGTTATTCTTTTCAATTTTATGCTAATTTTTACACATTATTAAAAAAAATCAGACTGTTTGCGTATGAATACGCAATCCCAACTTCCTTTTTTTTTTGCTTCTGGCCCCTTATGATTTGTTGCAGACACCTCCCCGTGTCTACTACACACGTCCCACGCACGCACGCACGAACTTATATGTGCTTATACATATAGGTAGGGACAAGGTCGCCAAATATGAGGAAGGTTTTGATAACTGCCTCATTCAGCTAACTCCATTAGGATTTAAACACTGCTTTTTCATTTATAAAAAAATATAGGATTCTAGGATTAGATTAAGCCTTCTAGCTTGCTAAAAATAGCACTTTAGTTTTGGGATGAATTTTTATAAAATCCCTAAAAATTGGTTCGGAATATTGGGTAGGCTCCTATTATGGGGCACCACCTTTTATTAATGATAGTTTAACACAGCTTCCATCAATAGATATAATGTACTGTTTAAGTTCTTTAGTAACAAAAAGAAAGCACTTAAATTAAAATTATTTTTATGCTTTTAATTAATTAAATGAAAACTGTTTTCATGCTTCGAATCAAATAAAGTAAATGAAAAGAAAACAAGCAAAATAGTCACACACTGGTCAGTTATTTGCACTTCAGGCACATGACCTTCTTTTTGGCGTTTGGGATAGTTTATGATTTCAAGAATTTTTGGTAACTGATCCACAGCTCACCTGCTTGATCATCGGAAAACAGCCATAGATCCATTCAGCATCAGCTTCATCTCCATTTTTATTTCCCCAATCATCATCCTCTGACAGAAGAGAGACTTCTGAATCGTCTGAATGAGATGAAGTGAAAAGATTAATTCGAGCGTAAAAATGAATTTCTAGATTAGTTCGTCCAAATATGGGGTACCACATATCACATATCTCTATCTACAGCATATTAAGCTCACTGACACCTACATTTTTCTTCATAACCGTGTGCTATGAGAGATTAATAAAAGATTCTTTCAAGACAATGGTACGCTCAAAGGATACCCCAAAATTTAAGAAGTTGAACACCCTTGCCGCGGAGGAAAAACACTTTTTATTCTTTAGGAGAAATTTCACAAATATTTTACTTTAAATGCTTATGTTTCTTTTTAGGAAACGTCGTGTCGGCGATTAGCCACTAAATAAATCAGTTCAATCCAAGAATAGGCACGAAATGCGCATAGATGATTTTTGGGGCAAAATATTCTTTATGGTAAGCATTAAATATTTCAGTTAATTTTAGTAAACGTCAGGCCAGCGAGTAATTGTCAAATAAATATGTTGACTGCAAGAACCATGCCTCTTCAACTTTTTCTTTTTCTTTTTGCTATTAGTCTGATTGCATTTTAATAACCGAGAGAAAATCAAAGATTTCTAAATTAAAAAATCATGTATGATTAGAAACACTCAAGCGACGAGTACTGTTTGGAGAAGTATTAAGTACAATATAGATCCACTTATCTGCATAGCAGTGTATTTAAATATATTTTTAACGTTAAACTGAAAGACCTTCGTCACTTGACATGCTTATGTCACACTATGAAATATTTTAGATGATTAAAAGCGTCTAAAGTAAGCGTCTTTGCAGAAACAAACTTTTTTTCGAATTCTTCCACCGTAAGAATTTTAATTTGTATTTTATATGTACTACATACCATGTTTTCCTTTCTGCGCATTTTATTTCTTTTTATTTAAAACATTTTTTGCTTCAAATTCTTTTAAAAATTTTCTTATATTTTAAGTCAAACATGAGGGAGAATTTTGAAATCCAGCTTATACGCAACATCCGCACATCCTTGGCTAAAATTGTCAGACAATAAATTGAAATCAAATAGAACATCCACGTTGATACTAAATCCTTTTCCTAGAAGCTTCAGAAAAAAAAAGCATCTTTTCTTGAAAGAAGACATTGTCAAATTTTTGCGACGTGCCTTTCCACTTCTATGCTTTCCGAAGAACTGCATGCATTATCTTCTAATTTTATTAAACTCTCTATTCTTTTTTTTTTTGCACAGATATCATTGTTGAGACATTTTTTATATACAATATCATGAACAGTAGGTTATAATGTAACCTTACCACTCAAAAAATATTTTTTGCTTCTTAATAGATTGCATGCAACAAAAGTTTAAGTAATGCATACAAAGATCTAAACACATTAACAAATTTTCATTCGCAAAATAATAAGACTTCAATGGGGTTCGTCTGACGCAATCGAAAAAGAATGAGCTTAAATTCCTCTAAAGAACTTTTTGGAAACATGGAATTTAAATGTGCAAAATTTCAATAAAACGCTTGAAAAGCAAACATATTTAAAATTTCAAAAGTCAGTAAATTGGTGAAAAGATGATGACATGCACTAAAAACTATTTTTCCCAGGATTTTCATGTTTTTTTATATTGGTTGTTTTCGTTTCGAGAATTCAACGCAAAAAAACAATAAAGTCCCGATTTTCTCATGCTTTAGAAAGTAAACAGTCCCATCAAACTAAAGTGGCGATAAACTTTCTTAAATAAATCTGTTCCGGAAATTCGTAAAGTGATCACAATTTAAGAGGGGGATTTTTTTTTTCTGTGCCATAATGACCTTTAATTAGAAGATGCACAGATTGCGGATGACAACATCACGAAGTATGGAAGTTTTTGATCCACAAGTAGTATAGAAAAATGAAAACAACAAGTTGCGAAATAAACATTCTGTCGCTTGACGTCTGACCCAAGATGCCCCCTTGGGAAGCGATGAAGTTTTCTATAATGAAAATAAAAGACGATTTGTGGCAACAACCACAATCCCACAAAAATTGTGCCTACCGAAAGATCGATTTTTTTATACATTTACTAATAATAAAATCTTTTTTAGGTCCAAAACCATTTCAGATGTCTTTTATTAAATAATGTGCCAAAATACGTTGAAATTTATGGTGTAGAGCACCTAGATGTGATTTGTGATTTTTTCCTTTGTTTTAAGGTTAATAATTTTCTGATAAAATAAAAAAACTCAATGTTCGAAGTGACCTTTCCCCAGTATTTCAAACATACCTTTATAATAGTTACATTTCTAATAATAAAGAAATTAGTTTCTTTAACGTGAAAAGAAAGCTATTTGTTAATAACAAACGATATCAAATATACTTTCGCAAGCCGTTAGGTGTTATATTTTAACAAATTCCAACCATTAATTCCTTTATGAATAAGAACATAATAAGATCGAGCAAATATTTTTGTAATGATTGTAAAAATACTTGTAATACTAAAGGTAAGAACAGTTTTTATATAAAAGTACCTACTTCTAAGCAAAAATAATATTTAAGATACATTCTTTTCCAGTAAAAAAGCTATTTAACGTTTTAATCAACGCCAAAAAAATTAAAAATGTAGAGTGAATTAAAAAATTTACATCTCAATTAGGGATGCACCGAAAAGCAAATCGACCAATTACAGATTACCGATTAATGGCAGAAGATAATCGGCCGAAACCTATTAATTTGGCAGCCAATTAAATATTATTGTACTCATTTTTAATACTACCATTTCTTCATCATCATTCTTTTGTTTGCAATTTTCAACTTGACAGAATTAACTAGCAATTAATTTCCGTGACTAAATGTTTAGTCTCCCCCATTTTAATACTTTAAGAAATAATATTTTCAGATATTATTCAAATTCAGCGAACCAATTCTTATTTATTGGTAATAAAATCATACTCTGTTAACTAGATCTGAAGATTCAAACATTTAGATAGTATACAGCAGCCGGTTAACGATTTTAATTTAGTAACACTATTTTTATTATTAGAAGCCACTTTATTTAGAAATTTGCTCTCTTTACAATATTTGTAAAGTAATTATAAACACTATGCTAAGGCTAGACTGTAGAGGAAAAAATTTATACACGAGAAATTTTGAAATATTTTATGCATTTTATATAAAATATTGAAAAAATGAAATAAAAAAAAAAGATAAATTGTAAAATTCATGTTGAACTTTATGCATAAACAGTGAAAAAAAAATTGCTTGAATTCGAGTATGCTCCTAGAAGTTTGTGACAGACATGCATACCCTCCTCTCATTAACGGTGATGTTGTGAATTTCCGTTTCTTTTTGTTTTACTTTTATTTTATATTTTAACATCTTCTATATTTTTAAAAATGAAATCATATTTTGATAAATGTTACTGTGATACGTTTCTTGGTTATTATTTGGAAGGAAGTTGAACCATCGTTCCAGAAGGGAGGACTCCTCTAGTATTGTCAATGAATTCACTCAGCATGGTCTCTTATTTTCGGCATACTAAAAGTAATTTTCATTAAAAATAATTATACTCTGGCAAAACTGGCTGATTACCGATTGCTGCGGAATAAATCGGTGCATCCCTAATGTCAATAATAACTTATTTTAAAAGAGGATTGTTGTTTGAATCAGATTGTTCCTACAAATATAATTGAGAACATATCTATTACATTTACGAGAAAGTAAGCTAATAAGGAATGTTGTTTATTTTCCCAATTTATTAAAATATGCAATAATAATAATAACGATAATAATAAAGTAATCAATTAAAATAGTTAAAAACCATTCTAAGGAATGTTTTAAATAAAAATTGTTACCACACATAATATTTTAATGCATACAAAATTTAAAAAAAAAATTATATTTGAAAACATTATAAGTTAGATACTTTGCTGTAAGTCGAGGCATAATAAAATAATAACTTGAAAACAATTGAGCATTACATTGGGAAAAACAAAAGCTCAATGTATGATTTTTAAAAAATCAAAATTCCCCATGTGCTTTATGCTACCTGTATTTAACTGCTCTTGTAAGTAATATTCTTGCATATATATACGGTAATCAATTTATGGACACCCAGTACTATGCATTTTGTGAAAAAGAAAAGTGTATTTGTGATAGAACCTTTTTCAGTTTAAATAATATCAATTAACTTAGTATAGGGTCATTCTATGGAAAAAAATTTTATTACTAAATCAATAGACAACACGCACCATGGAAAAAGCCATACAACATGTATACACAAACGAAAACAAATAAATTCAACAAAACCAGATTAATCCAAGTGCACAAAAGCAAAGAACAGTTTATTATATAACACAAGAAATTACAGGAAAAAAAACAAATCATACAAGATTAGGGGGAACATCAGCTATTAAAACATAGTACAAATTAACAGATAATCAGAAAATTAAAAATAAATAAATAAATAAATCTGAAAGTTTCATAAACGATTAAAAAAGGGATTTTTTCAACAAAGCGTATAAAAATGGGTAAACAGTCGGGTTGGAGCAAAAAGTCGAAACTTTGGGTCCGTGGCAGTCTACTTGTAAGAAAAAATTTAAAAAGTTCATGCCTCTCGAAGTCAAGCAGAGGACAGTGGAAAAACAAATGTTCAATACTTTGTATTTGAGTTTGGGCACAAGTACAAACAGGAGAGTTAACGTGGTGGAACCTGAAAAGGTAAGCCCTTGTTCTCGCGTGACCTGAAAGGACCTGTGTAAGTTTTCTATGGAAATGTTAACCTTAAAGGACCAAAAAAAAAAAAAAAAATCTTGCAAATTGCAACTGCTATGTGTTTTTTAACCTTACATATCTTGAACTTTTTTGAAATGGTAACACTGTGATATGATTTAAATCTGTCAACACTAGGAAGCTCAAAAGCACATGGTTATGTAATTTCTAACGTCGCTCGTAATATATAGTGGTGGAAACTTTTTTCTTTTATACAAGTGTTTATTTATATTTTTTTATGTCTTGTTATACTTAGAAACTTGAACCGTAAAGTCTTTAAGGAGGGCACATGTTTTGAAAATCATGAAAAGTTAATATGCTTGTAATCTTATTGGTGAATTCCATGTAAAAGCACATCTTTGGGAAACATTGAAATAAAACTTTTTAACAAGTATTAGTTTTTGGTATACAGAAGCTATTTACAAGCACTCTTCCTGCCCCCTCATGAGAAAAAACTTCTCCACAATAAACAATTTGGCTGTCACTAGTTGAATATTAGAAGCCCGTTTTTCCTTTGCGTTGCGTCAGTTATTACTATTTTTTCTACGAATAAATAATGAGCCTAACGCCAACGAATAACACAAGTGTACATCTTTTTAAACATGCATTACTTTTTCATTTAAGTAAAAATTTCCTTGTTACAAGTTCATAATTCACAGATTTTTGAATTTGTTTTGTATGATCCAGTACTTATGTCTATTTCATGTTGCGTCAGTTACTGTAATGTTTTTATAAATTTTTTTCATTACGAGTAGCATACAGGGTTTCAAATAAGGCCGTATACTAATGAGTAAAAAAACTATTTTACCTTTAATACTTTACTTATTCTAATTATTTAAAGATAATTATTTGCTTCCAAATGTTGCGTCAGTTACCGTGGAATGCACCTATTACAATAAGCAATTTTTATGTTACGTTGATCACAAAAAAAAAAATCAATATTTTCTTTATAAACTACCTAATATTGTCGTCTTTAGTGTATATATATATATATATAGTAGTGTTCGGAAGTATTTAACTAGAAGTAGTTAACTACTGGTGGCAACTACTAGTTGTAGCTATTTTTGTTTTGAACTAGTTAACTACTAGTTACAACTACTTTCAAAATTCCAACTACTACCGAAAAAAAGTTTTACATTTTTTCGAAAAAAAAATATTTTTTAAACATTAAATTATTTAAGTTTTCGTCTTATGAATATTACTCAAACAGATGTATTTTTTAATATTATGTTATATACTGTAAAAGTGCTCATATAAAAAACATAATATTTATAGCAGTATTTACGCAAATTAATAAAAGCTTTCTAATATAGTAGTTAACTACTTTTGGCGAACAGTTAACTACTAGTTACAACTAGTCTCAGAAAAAAATAGTTAACTACTAGTTGCAACTAGTTTTGTTTAGACTAGTTAGTAGTTAGTAGTTAACTGCTTTTTGACAAGTAGTTGCCGAACACTAATATATAATATAGGGCATATATTTTTTTTCATTACGAGTAGAATAACAGGGTTTCAAATAAGGCCGTATACTAATGAATACAATAAACTATTTTACATTTAACACTTTACTTATTCTAATTATTTAAAGATAATTATTTGCTTCCAAATGTTGCGTCAGTTACCGTGGAATGCACCTATTACAATAAGCAATTTTTGTGTTGCGTTGATCACAAAAAAAAATCAATATTTTCTTTATAAACAACTTAATATTGTCGTCTTTAGTGTATGTATAGTTATAAACATATATCAGTTCGATGAAACAAGCGAAGCCTAGATGTCACAGCAATTGTACTTCTAATTTTTTGCAATCCTACCATGCAATAGTAGGAAATCTAATTTCACAAAAAGAAAAAATAATATTTCGTAAAATCTAGCTTTGAAAAATAAAATGAGAGACTTCGGTACGCAATCTTAATTTCAATATGCATAGCAACAGTAGCTTGATAATTCTGTGAGTATTATTAGACTTTGAGCTTTTTAAGTGTTCGAGGTTTATCTCTTTTTTAATGGGAGGGTGAAGAAGTAAAAATGAAGCTTCATTATAAGCTTGAAAAATGACATATTGTGCTTAAGAAAAGGAGGAAAACAACTCGAAGTATCTCCGACCTACTCATTTGTGGGAGGCAGTTTAGAAATCATGTTTGAAAAGATGATTTTTCTGTGTTTTTTTTTAATAGATCAACATAAAATTAAAATACTTTCAATAATTTATTACTTGCAAATACAGTGAAACCTGTGCAAGTTGACCACTTGCGGTGAAGCACTTTAGATGTCAATTCATACAGTGTAGAGACTCTTTTTTTTTTTTTTTGTCATTTCTTACACTATGTATTTATACATTTGTAACTATTTAAAATATAGCTTCATGTATTAACGTTACTTTAAAATAGTAATTGGCTGTAGTTTTCACGATTATCAAAAAATCATTAGAGAAATTTAACTTGAATGACTTACAATGTATCCTTTACAACTTGAAAATTAAAGTATTTGAAAAATAAAGATAAATACCTTATTAATTATTTAAGTTACTTATATAATGGTAAAGATTTCCTAAAAATACATACTTTTTTGAATGGCTGCATCAGATAGAAGAAAAAAAGAAGAAACTTATTTAAAGAATAAAACAGTGCTTATAGTAGTTTTCCCATAGGGGTTAACTTTCAAAGAGGTTTAGGCAAACTTTATATTGATGTTTCATACATCTAACATTATAGCATAATCTAACATAACAGCCAATTGGTCTAACATTATAGCATAAAAAATATCCCGAAGTTTTTTTTTTAAATATTTAAAAGTTTTTTTAATCTTTAAAAAAATAGCTTAACAAATAAATAGTAATAATTACGCGATCAAGTTACAAAGGGTTTTCTACAATACTCCCTCAAATATTTGGCGTACAACAGTGGTCAATATAGGCAGGTGGTCAACTTAGGTGGTCAAGTTACAAAGCTTTGTTTACATTATAGGGCTAATTCCGTTCCTGACAAAAGTGGTCAACTCAAATAGGTGGTCAGCTTACAAAGGTGGTCCACTTTAAAAATTTTACTGCACTACAAAATAAAAATAAATCGTACTTAAAAAATGTAATAAAAAGCCGAACGTCCAAAAAGAATCAGACCAGTTTTATTTCTCAAAATTATAACATTAAAAACTTCTTGCTAATTTCAATGTTGTTTAAAATGTAAATCAAGTCTGATGCATTGAATATTTCATCATTGCAAAGTTTGCAAACTACAGTACGTATTAAACACACTTAAAACAAATATTATTGCTAGTCCATCTGAAAAATAATAAACGACAACAGAACTGTTCATTCCCACTCATAAATTATTTTCTGCAGTTTTTAATGAGTATGAGTTATCAGAATTTAATTACTTCTCGACTGAGCAAAAAAAGATTTTAAAAAAGTGAAGGGAAAAGAAGAAAAAAAAAAGGGGGGGGGGGATTGCCAAAACTTAACCTATTATGATCTTGAGTATTTTTCAATTACCAGCTTGGCACACTTTATATGTTATGGTTTATAAACGTCACTACGTTAACATCTGCTAGATTAAAAATCTTAATAAACGAAAACTTTTCCTGCATACATTTTGCCAATTCTTAGTAATATATTCAAGAGGGAAAATATTAACAATGGCAATTATATCTTTCATCACTACATAGAAAAAAAATACCACTAATTTTCTAGCCATTTAATCTATTAAGGAAGTATTTAGTCAGAGAGTTAAATTTACTTTTATCATGAAAACTGAATATTTTATAACCATTAAATGTCCTTGAATTCCTGCTTGCTATGATTGTAAACATGGTAGGGTTCCCAGACGGCACTATGTTTACATCTGCTAACTATTTCTATTTATATTATGTCTATTGTTTACGATAAATTCAAAGATAAAAATATTTTTAATGTCAAATATATCTTTTATCAGTTAATAAGAAAACTATTTTGAACTACTACCTTTTTAGTCATTTATAATACAAAAAATTATTTAAATTAAGAGTTAAATTTATTGCTATGTGATGAGTTTCTGTGCTTGAAAGAGCTAAAATTAATGAAAACTTAGGATTTAAAACTAAGATAGTAGATAACACTGATATAGAATAATTACAAACAATTTTTACTAGAAAGTATTGTAAAACATTCTTGTGTGTGTGCTTATTTTTACATACGTTACGAAAACTACATTAGAATAATTAATATTTTCATTGGCTTTTATATATGTATTTTTTTTTAATGGATTTATTTATTTTTCGATTTTTTTTTTCTTTGTCAAAAGCCTGGATGGTTCAGCTTTTTTATTTGACGAGTTAAAATCTTCAAGAAATTAGCAGAAATTGTGGGTAACAACAAGAAGTTCAAAAACCGGTACTCATATCTACTTTGTTATGGGAGAAACGAGATAAATCAGGAATTTCTGTCGAAAACATAAGTGTTTATATATTTCTAATGATAAAGTGAAGCACTAAAATAACAGTTAGTTATAAAAACTAAAAAATGGACACCAAAATGCAACTGCAATTAAAAAATAGGTTTTTAAAAAGCCCTACAGCGATATAAATAAGTAAAATATTAAGAAATGTGCCTAAAGCTAAATTATAGACTTATCTAGGGAAGAAGAAGGAATTATGGAATAGTCGGGTACTCTTTATGCAATGCCAAAGTTTATCTTCTGTTAAGTACTGCTGAATAGCCGTAATATTATAAACTACTTTTACCACGCCCGTAATTCCCTACAGTCAATGTCATTTAGTTGCCTGCTTCAACACGTTTACTGGGAAGTAATCAATGTTTTTAATTTTTAAGAAATTTATGCAGGCAAATTTCCATAAAAATATGCAAAATATGTAGTAATTCATAGAAAAGTGTATTTTAAAATGAGATTACGCGTAGCGTACCTTAAAATAGGGGTAGTTTGCAACATATTGTCCATTTTTAGTTGTATCTCTTTCTATATAGTTGAGAGGTTATTCATTTCACGATAGCTTGTCGGTTTACATGAAATACTACGATGGAATGTTCAACGTCACTTTCGAAAAACACGTCCAATGAATGAAAAATCGGTTGCAGACCTCCTACTAACCTCTTGTCCATAAGGAATATAAAATATCATCAAAACCAGAATTCATACCTTCGACTCTTCGACTTTATTGGAACCTAATAATGCAGACCGCCTCATTAAAACTTGTTTCCTGCCCAATTAAGTTCATTTTCTTCTATTTCAATTCCCTATTCCATATTACGTGGCTATTCTACATTACTCTCCAAATGACTATTTAAAAATAAAAACGTTTTTGAGCGGAAAAAGAGCTTTGAAACATTACTTTTGATCCAGATTAATTAGCCACAACTTGTTAAAGTTGGTATCATTTTTAAGTTTGAAGTTTTAAACATAATATTTCTTCGATTTCTAATGGGTTGCTGTTGGCTTCTGCCAATTGCAGACCTAGTGCGTTTCCGAGAGATTGTTACCATCTCTTACAGCGACACCACAATAAGTGTGGTACCATCGTCGCATGAGAATTTTGACGTCCAGTTTCTCCACCTGAAAGGACGAGCACCCGGACTCTGTTGACGTGCAATTGAACTAGGAATTTAATTTTGCCGAAAGCATCCAACCCAAATGTCTACTCAAGGAATAGACAATCTATTTTCCTATGAAATTTTTTTGATTTGGATTTTTAAGGATATTTCTGAATGAGTGAATGAATGAATAAATAAATAAATGAATGAATGATTGAATGAATGAGTGAATGAATGAAAATTTTTTTTACATTCCGCATAATCATATGGCACGGGTGCAAACGATTTTCTGTATCTTGAAAATCCACCGACACTGCAGGCTTGATCCTCTGACCTTGGGCGTACGAGTCCCGCGCCTTACCAAGGCGCCACCATGCCAGCAAAACCCAGTATATATGTATATTGAACAACATTCAAAATTAAAAATGGTATTCCAAAATACCCTCCTCTCCTCTATATAATGGCAATTTGTAAAAGTTTTAATCTGACACCATTAAAACCAGACACTCGATTATAACAAGGTCTTGGGTGTGTCTCAACGTTGGATTCAATAAAGGCCAGAGAAGAAGTTGACCATTTTATCCGTCCTATCGAGGGGAAAAATAAAAGCCACAGCAAAAAGTCCTTTTGCTGATTTTTCTTGTTTCCCTGTTTTCATACAGAATGCATTATGCAACCAATCAGCCTGATCTACTTGGCCATAGCTAGGGCTCGTTCAGCCTTTACTTTATAGGTTTCCATACGAAGTAGATGCATCCTCCAGATTCTTTCTCAAATATTGCAAAACAAAATACGTTTCACATTCTCGAAAACCAATTAGAACTTACCTACTACCTTTAACTGAATGTCATGCTGAGACTGATTACTTTGCCATCAAAAAAGCATTCCCAAACGAAATTCAACCCAAAAATCTCAATCAACACTTCTTTGATCAATCAGGAAAAGATCCTGACAATAATCGCCAGCGGTATGGACATATTTTCCGTTTTTAGCGTACCTTCCCGTAAAAGTAAGAAAATAATAATAATAACAATGAATTAAAGTTTCGTTTTAAAATAAAGAAAGTCAAAAAAAAAAAAAGGAAAAGTAATTAAGTTGATATTGAAAAATTAATAATGTGAAAGTACAGTTTTGAGATGGGAAAAATCTGTCTGCCGGTCTGTCTGTCACTACCCCCCCCCCCCCCTTTGAGGGAATTGTTCTATGCGAATATTTAATTTTTTTTTCGAAAGATCTCAGCGAGGATTTTTCATTCTCATATTTTATTTTTTGATTTCAGCAATTTTAGGTTCATTTTTGAACAGTTCAAAAAATCGTAGCATTAGCGCCTATGGAGAAATATCAAGCAAATTAAATAAAACCTGGAGATAAACTCCAAGTTCCTTTGAACAAGCGTATTGGAAGGAGCTCTCGACGTGAAATATTTTTTGAGTTGAATAATATTTGTTCAATTTTGAAGAGTTCAAAATAATTTAACATTATCATCTACGGGAAAATTTAAATCCTGTATAAATCCTGATTTAACGGACGGATTTTCTTAGAATAAACTTTATAGGAAGGATCTTATGACGTAGATCATTTTCAGATACAATGTTCATCCAGAACTAAATGAGTCTATTTTCCCAGAAGATTTTTTGATTTGGATTTTTAAGGATATTTCTGAATGAGTGAATAAATGAATGAATGAATGAATGAATGAATGAATGAATGAGTGAATGAATGAACAAATGAATGAATGAATGAATAAGTTAGTGAATTAATATATTTTAACCGTTGAAGAAGGTATATTTGAAGTAATTAAGAACTAAAGCTAAATCCGAAAGATAGAGAAATTGCTTGATTATAAATTAGAAGTTAGTGTGTACAGGAAAGTAGGCTCGTATAGTTTTAGACGGAACTTCTTGTTCATTGTTGGCATCTATAAAGTAAAGTAGGTTTTAAAATTGCAAAAAAATGAAAAAAACATAAAAACGAAACATTTGTTGATACGGCTATATCACTAGCTCGGAGCAGATTATTCGTAAGGATGTCATCACGCGATGTTTGAATACGTGGGCAAAATACTTAATTAGGGCAGAGCACAAATTTGCCGAGACGTTATATTGAAAATGTCATCATAGGCTGCGTGAACACAACCGTTAAATACTTACATAGCAAAATTCCCTCTATGTATAGGGATTTCACTTTCCTTAGTGTATATTCAAACATAATAAAATTATAAAAAAAGAAGTCTATTTATTATCACTATATCCTAATTGAAAGACGTATAAGGCTGCCTCATTGACGAAAAGTCAGGGACTCGCTTGTGTCAAACAATAAGTTCATATCATATCGAATATCATAGATTCATATCATATCGAATCATATGGGGATCCTAAATGTTTCTCTCTATCTCTGGCTCTCTTTCTCTCTCGAAATCACGTTATAGAGTTACCACTAACATTCTGTACCACAAAACAGATGGATGTTGTCACTTATCTCCACCTTTTTAATTTTTCCCTTTGCTTCAAAGTCCCTCAATTTAAAAATAGAATTTTATCCTCCGATTTCGCAAAAGTAGCAACTATGACTCATTGCAGGGAGCCATGACTCACCGTATGAATTTATAAGCGTACGATAGATATGATTAGGAATGAGCCATCCGCCATTGTTTCATTTTAAAAACAAAAAACAAAAGTACTCTCCATCAGTAATCGCTGCAAAGAAAAACAGAACAGCCTTATACGAAACTTCGATTCCCATAAATAAGTTGAAGACGCCAATAGAGCAGCGAAAACAAAGATACCAAACTCCGAAATAGTTCAACGCATAATAACGAAGATAAGATCGAACGTTGATAATTTGTATTTTTCAGCTAAATCCGTGCACGGAGGGATAGGGAGGGGTCGTGGGAATATAAGAGTCTTAGAGAGCACTTGCCCTCCATTCAGAGTCCCCGAGAAAGCTTGGTACGCGACTGCGCTTTTCCGATTTGCTTTTCTGCTACCATGGCCACCAAATTACTTCAGGTAAGAGGGTTAATTAATAAATGTCAAAAATTGTATTTAGTTGTTCTTTTCAATCGGTTTTGGCAACGGAAAATCTCTATCTTTTTCGTTCAGTGGTGATGGAGCGCCATATGTATTTAGATTACGTACATAGCAACAGCATTCGAACGCGTCTCAGGACAGCTCGACTAAGAATCTACGATGTAACTGCTCTTCAACTTATCACTTAATTTTTTACTAAATGCAAAGTGAATTAATATTACAGAGAATGGCGCTTTTTCTAATTTTTGCCTAAAATGTCATTTTTTCTTGCAAAATTTGATATAAAACAGTACTGCTCTCAAATAATTAATTTTTATTGATGTTCTAACTATTAGTAACTCTTTGGTAATTGTAGAAATAAATTGCAATGTCAAATCAGACCTTCCAAAGCACTTCCGACAGTATTGATCTATGTAAAAAGGGCATTTCCTTTGTGTTTTCTTTTTCTTTTTTTTTTTTTCGTTTACTTCTATCAATAGTTATTTAACATATAGGTCAC
Organism: Octonoba sinensis; assembly: GCA_038502835.1. Lineage (NCBI taxonomy): Eukaryota > Metazoa > Arthropoda > Arachnida > Araneae > Uloboridae > Octonoba > Octonoba sinensis. Next base: position 74,843,968 of record CM076604.1, read on the forward strand.
ATATGTTATACATATCTATATGCATGTATATATATATATATATATATATATATATATATAAACAATTATTTATGGGGGTAACATTATTAGTTTATTTATTTTTAAGGAGTGTAAGAAATTCTTTTCTCATTAATCACACAGATAAAACAAGGGTATCTGGTGTCTCACTGGTAAAATATTTGTAACTAGCTGTACCCGCACGGCTATGCCCGTGTTATAAAGTGAAAAGATCAGTCAGTTCGCCATTATAACATATACAGTGGTAACTTTTTTATGTGTAAATTATGTTACTTTATTAAAATGTATAGCATTCCACAGAATTAAAAATTAATTGCCGCGGTCGGCTAATTAATTAAATTAGCCACCCGGCGATCCGATACATTTAAGCAACTATTTTTTAAAAACACACACAGTAAAAAAAGAAAAAAGGAGAGAAACGAAACGAAAAAGAAAATATTATAAAAAACCGCAATTCGTTTGTTTAGTTCAAGTACACACACAGAAATTAAGATTATAATTTCTTTTAAAAAACCCTGTACAGTATGTAAAATGGTCCCGTGAAATCTATGTCAAGGAAAAAGAAAGCAAAATAATGGTACCGATCGCCTGTGAGCCGCAGGAAATAAATTTTAATTCGTTTAAAAATAAAGAATCAAAATCAAAAAAAAAAAAAAAAAAAAAAAAAAAAAAAAAAAAAATTAATTAATTAAGAATCGGCTGCTCCTCAAAATGACAAAAACCGCAGGAAATAAATCTTAATTCGTTAAAAAAAAGGATCAAAAGCCAAGAAAAGAAAAAGATCAATTAAAAATCGGCTGCCCCTCAAAATGCTAAAAACATTGTGAAGATAATTTTATTTAGCAGATATACGCGTAGACAGATTGGTAACAATTCAAATAAAATCAAAAGTAATCAATCGTCTATATAAATAAAACCGAAAGTTTGTGTGTGTGTGTGTGTGTGTGTGTGTCTGTCTGTCTCTCTGTCTGTCTGTCGATCGCGTCCTGGCGAGATGGAACGGGCCAGAAGTACGAAATTTTGGTTACAGGTACCTTGGGTCAGGTCCTCGTGCACCTCGAAGCGTTTTTCCTAAAATTCGAATTTGTTCTTTTTTTATTCCAATTTTAAGCAAAACTGTTGGTTTTGGGATTATCTCATCGAAGAAGCATCCCACGTTTTAGGTTTTTGCAGCGTATTAATGTCCTTAAAAAACTGCACAAGATGCTTTTCTTTGCAGTTCGTAGAACAAATAGAACACGCGCAATATTCGTGTAAAGTAGTTTTCGAACTTTAAAGCAAGGCTTACCTCTGAATTTATGTGCTCAAATTGCGTGTTTTCGCCAAAATAAATAGTACTTTCGTCGCCAACTAGATGATTTCTGTTAATGTAAGATTGAGAAAATGCTATTTTATCTTTATTCATGCCGTTTTATGAACAAAACAAATTCTGAAAATTCATTTCATTTTCATACATATATTTTGCGGAAAGGCAGACGAATTTTAATTGAGGTTGATTCTTCTTTCTTTTTTAGCGATTTAATATTTTAGTACCACTTTAACAGTTTCATGAAAGATATTATTTCGTGTGGTAGAGTGTCCGTTTTATAAAAGCAACAAATTCTAAAAATTCATTTCTTTTTTATGAAAATTTTGTGGATTATTAACTACAGACGATTTTCAATTACTTTATTTTGAGGTTGATTTTTTTTTTCTTTTTTGGCGAATTAATATTTATTCCTTCGATAAAAACTGGGTAGGAAGGTTTTCGATATCGCCTATTTTTTATGAAATTTAAAATTTTGCCAAGTGGTGATATCCTTTTTTTTCGCCCCCATCCATTTAATTGCTCTCAATATATTATTTTGCGCTTCGTAACTTCTCCAAACCGAGCCAATAATCCTTATTAGTAATATTCTCATTTAATTCAATATGTGATTTACACTATAGGAAAATGGCGCATTTGCATTATGCTTCCATTACTATAGTGGAGGCTGTTGTTTGCAATGCAATTGTGATTTTTAATGAGTCTACTGTTTAAATGGATTTTTAAGGATTGTTGCCCATCTTTTACTCGAGTTTTTTAAAAAAAATTTTTCCTTATATATTTACAACAGGATTTTAGACATGTGCCACTTCGCCGGAGAATGATGCAATATTATCCCGCGCAACGCCGGGCATATCAGCTAGTTGAGAATAAAATTAAAGTGAATTACCGTTAAAAAATTAATTTCTAACTACAGAGAAAAACCCCTGTAAGTTCTTTTCTAGTTTAGAGGCTTCCAATTTTAGCACGAATAAAACTGTTTCAGGGACAGTTTTTTACGGGCTTTTGAATGGTATCAAGATCGAAAAGATGCGATAATTTCTTCCGATAGAAAATAACTATTTTATGCAAATTTCGGCTATAAATTGGAATAAAAAAAGAAAAATTGGAATTTTAGAAAAGCTCTTCGAGATGCACACCCACAAGTTCCAAACTAATTTCGTGCCAAGTTTCAGCAAAATACGCCAAACGGCCTTGCCCCTATGCAGGACACAGACACACAGACAAGCAGACAGACAGACAGACATACTTGTTGCTTTATTACTAGTAGAGATAGAGATGATTGTGAGTCACAAAGTTTTGAATGTTTCTTAGTTGAATTAGAGTTGAGCTACAATTAATAAAATTTAACTCGTATTAACTGAAAATCAAATTGAAAAATTCGCGAATTTTAGTTAATAGTGCTAACCGACTTATCTCCTGCTAATCATTCATTTGCTGCAACCACATCATAAACTTAAAAAATCGTGATTTTTGAGTTAATGCTAATAGCAATGAGGGTTGCAATTATGCTGTAGTATTAACACAAAAATCATGATTTTCGAATTTTGACGTCGTTGGAGCAAATGCGCATGAATGAAGGAATTTAATATCAAAGTGCTAAAATGCAACTCACTAGAGATCATAATTTATCTCCGGTAATTAAGGTTCCACCAGTTTCTTCCTTAATTTCAGTTTCTTCCCTCCTTTAATCCAAATTTCTTCACTTAAATCTAAAATAAAAAATTGTTTGAACCGGTGTTAAACAAAAGGGAAAAATAGTATTTTTAAAAAATCATAATTCTTATTTAAAGTCAAAAGTTTTGAAATATTACAAAAATAAAACCCTAAAATGTCCCAAAAATGGGACAATAGGCATGAAAGGGTGCAGGCATGAAAGGATATAGGCATGAAAAGGTATTTTAAAATTACTAAATTTTCTGAAAATACGTGTCTCAGAAAGTGTCCAAGGTCAGTGATAAAAGAGAAATTATTCAGACATGTCATAAAATAATCATGGCTTATTCTTTTTTCCTGAACATCGCAAAAGCTCATAAAATTAAGGCAACAACTACTTCCTAGCTCATAATTGCACAGCGTTATGAATGTCTGTACTAATTTCAACTCAAAAAATAATTAATTAATTAATTGAATAAAGCCATTTTAAGAGCCGTCCCATTTTTAAAACGTTATGCACAAATAGGCCAATTGAATGTGAATTTACCTCGCGTTAAACGGAAAAGAAGCAGATTTTTTTTTTTTTTTTTACAGTTTCGCAGGATAAACTCAAATGTAGCTCTTACTACGCGAAGTTGACACGCGTTACACTACAAAGTCGCCTTTAAATGATTTAAGATGAAACCTAAACACTGAAATTTTTCCGATTTATTCCAAACTCAACATATATTAAACGATGAACTCGCATTCTTAGAGTCAATTTTGCAAAAAAATGTTTCGCAGCTATCACCATACTCATCTGTTAGAAGAAAATAAACCCCCCAAGTCTATTTGACGCCAAAGAAGTTTCTTTTATTAAAGAATTCACCTCCTGGATAAATATTTATAAATACATAAAAAACTTACCTTTATTCTTCTTTTTCACGTTTGATCCTCAGGCAATCACTAGTAAAAATTCTGGGTCATAAAAAACATCAAAAAAATCTTCGAAACAGCACTTAAAAAAGAGAGAGAGAAAACAGATTTTTCCTCTCTCTCTCTCTCTTGAAAATCTTTAGAACCCTATTTCTCAGTTGCCAGATTCTTTAGCCTATGCTTTTCCATTTTCAGCTTTAAAACGATCGCCAAAATGGTTTTTTAAGTTTTAATTAATTACCGTTTGCTTAAAAAAAGAGATGTTGCTTATTATACCCACTATACTCAGATCTAAAACGATTGCTCCCTCAGTGTCTTGATCTTCTTTAATCTCGATAGTAACAACCAGTAAAAAACATTGCAAGAAAAATTAGTCTTTCTCCTTCAATAAAATAAATTTTTTAATTCAAAAAATGTTTTTGCGATTGCTTCCACTATTTTTTTCTTTTTTTTTTTTCTTTTATTTCTCTCTTTCTTTTTATTTTTTTTTATTCATCCTCAAGGCTCAACCTTCTTTGTTATATTCCTAAAAAAAAAAAAAAAACCTCGATATTTCAAAGATCCTACGAATCCATGCATATAAGCGTGTGCGAACAACTTGCATAATAATTTAAATGAACAGGCATGAATTTCTCCGGCGGAAATATGCTACCAAAGAACATAAAAGAATGGAGCATAACAGAAAATGTTTAATTCATAGATTCAGAGAAATTCGCAACACCTTAGTACTGAATAAATCATTTTTCCCTGGGATATTTTTTACAAAATTCCGTTTACTAGGCATTCCGTTTATGCAATACTAGGCGACGCGTGCAATGAATATTTAATTTAATAAATAATTTTAATAGTATACTTTCTACTACTTTTTAATTTAATGCTTGAAAATAAAAACACAAAATAAAATATAAAAGAGCCGTTTTTAAATTTAGTTTATCAAAAATCAACGATCCAGCAGAACAATAATTTGGAGAAAACGTAAACGAAATGCGGGACTCGAACCATGGGTGTTGAGTATACTAGATTTGCGCTCAACCACTCGACCTCTAACCAGCAAACAAAACACCAACTTGGCATCCATTAAAAGACCTCTTCTTAAATGATTTTAAATTTAAAATTTAAGAAAATCGGTACATTTTCAAAACACGTGTCTATTTTTCCGGTGTAGCGGTTAAGGAAAGCTTGAAAGTGGTGCCTCATTCATGAAATTTGATGAAGTATTAAGGAAGTTATGGCGTACCGACCAAAAAAAGGCTTTTAGAAATAATATATATAATGATGATAACAAAAATCTCTATAAAAGCTAACATTTCTTTAAAAAAAAACCTGTGTAGTATTTCAATTCGCTTAAAAAAAGAATAATCAAAATAATAAAAAAAAGAAAGAAAGAAATTAAAAATCGACTGTTCCTCAAAATGATAAAAACAGCAAGAAATAAATTTTAATTCGTTTAAAAAGAATCAAAATCCAATAAATAAATAAATTAATTAATTAAAAATCGGCTGCTCCTCAAAATGATAAAAACAGCAAGAAATAAATTTTAATTCGTTAAAAAAGAAGAGGATCATAAGCTAGTCGGCATGGTAACAATTCAAATAAAATTAAAGAAAATTACTGTGAAAAAAATAATTTCGAACTCCAAAGAAAAACGCTCATAACTTCTTTTCTAGTTAATTTAGAGACTTCGAATTTTAGCAAGTAGCAGGAAACTCTTTCTGAAGTAGTTTTTTACGCGCTTTTTAACGGTATCAAGCTCGAAAGGATGCGACAATTTCTTCCCATAAAAAAGAATTACTTTATGTAATTTCCGGCATATTCTTTTGTATATTTCCTTATAATTGTATATTGTATATTTTTCCGGTGTAGCGGTTAAGGAGAGCTTTAAAATGATGCCTCATTCATGAAATTTGATGAAGTATAAGGACGTTATAGCGTACCGACCAAAAAAAGGCTTTGAGAAATAATATATGTGATTACTTAATATTTCATTCGAATTAGCAAAATACGCAATAATAGTTTTCATGAAAATGACATTTTTCCCCTTCAAAAATTAAAAAAATTATGAATTAAAATTTAAAAAAAAATGCTCGTGATCAATGACTATAGGGGCATCCCCTACCCCGCCTTTGATTTTATGTTTATGGATTAAACCATGACCTCACTCAATGTGAGGTCATGGACCGCCTCAACATTACTGACCGCCATAATCGTTAAAAATGATGTAAAAAGACCTATTTTCCCGATGTGTCGATGGAGGAGCTTTTACATACCCATTTGGCGCTTATAATGAGTTTTGGCGCTCTTGGCATTTACCATCTATTCTTGAACGTGTTATATGTTTGGTATCCTGCGCAGATAATTATGTCAATGGATGACAACCTCAATTTTAAAACAATTGGCAATAATGAGAAAAAGACTAATCAAATAGAATAATTTACGTAAAAGACTAAATTTCATTAGCTCCTAACAATAATACAAAATTCATTTTTATTTACTAACATTTTTGCAAATCATTTTTACACCTTACAACGAACAAAATTCAATTTACATAGTACAAACTAAACATTCTAATCAACGTACCTTTCAAACATAGTGCATAGAGAATTTTTTTCACAGATAATTTAAAAATAAATACACTTTTGATATTATGTGTAAAATTTTTACAGAAAACTATTCTATATAAAATGAATGCATCTATGTAAAGGTTACATGCATCATATAGAATTCCATTTGTCAATCTTCCGATATTTTTAAAAATGGAATTCCAGTACAAACGACCAGTACAGGAAACTACATTTCCATTCAATATTTCTGTAAATTGAGACGGCCCGTACTATTTAGTGAGGGCATGATTAAACATAATATTTTGCTTGGCAATAAAAATCTTTACTTATTGTACTTGAGTGCTAATGGCTCGTTGAAGCAGAAAAAAAAATTATTTAATTCTCACCTTAGAATGTTGATAGTAACGATTTGAGCAGTTGTATTACCTAACTTAAAACGATAGTGTAAGAGATGCAGCTAATGACATTTGAAAGCATAAAATATTTTAATGTTTTTGTTGGCATCTGAATTTTGAAATTTCAATAACAATTACAGAAATATAGACAGCATTTAACAATGGGTTCGCATTAACATTTAATATTGACAGCATTTAACAACAAAATCTTGCTAAACGTCACCAGCATTACCAAACTAACGGTGAATTTGACATCTCATTTTGGCAACAGACATACTGCAAAACAGTCGCCAATGTGTTACTTCATTTCCTATTTTCTGTCTTAATTATTCATATATATATGCCACTCGTCATTGGCGAACTTTTGTTTGGTGACAGCAAAATGTTATGTCGGTCGCCAAAACTGACGACTAGAAAAGTTTTGTACTTTATTATTATCATTTTTTTAAAATAGGGATTTGTGTAATTTTGTGACAAAATGTAGTTTGAGTTATATGTATGCACATGTTTGTATTCCAAATGAAGCCCCGGTTGGGGAGGGGGTGATTAGTTTGAAACATGGTTTAAAGCGGCGACCAACAGTTTCAAAGTTGCGATTAACTTTTTTGGGCTTACTGGCCACTGACCACCATCAATTTTTTTAGTCTCAAGCATTAGTGTGTGTGTATGTGTGTGTATGTGTGTGTGTCCTTTCTTTATTTTGAAGATCAGAAGAGCGTCATTCTCTGTGCAAGGAAAACAATAAGCTATTTACTTGTTTACATAATAAAAAAAGATCATGAAATAATGAATCGAAATTTGACTAAGAAAAGAAACTTTTCTAAACGAAATTATTAACTAAAATTAAAAAGAATTGAGGCAATGAAATACCAAAATAAAATTACCTGGGATTGAAACAACGAATCTGATGCAGAAAACACACACACAAAAAAAAAAGATGTTCTCCAGAAAATATAAGTTCTGGTTTAAAAATGTAAATAGAGAAAAATGCTACTAAACATTAAAAATGAAGAAAAATACAGATTAACAAACGAAAAGGGACACGTGTTGCCTAAACCAAGGCTAAACTTGATCGTAACAGTAAACTGGATCAAGTTCAGCCTTGCCTAAACTGAGTTAAATCTCCTAATTTTACTTTTTCGTTACGAGGATTACGACATTATTAAAGTGTACACTATTTTTGAAGCTGCCGTTTTCTCATCATATAATAACAACTTTGAAAGGAATAAATTTGGCAAAAAAGGTAATAAATATGAAGCACTGAGATAGAAAAATACTTATAGCTGTTACCCTCTCTAGTCAGAATCACGAAACGTCATAAAAGTTGCAGTACACTATTAGAAATTTCATGATGAAATTACGGTTAAATGACCGGCAGCAGTCTGTCCATCTAATTCACCGTTAAATTTACGGTTTGGAACATTTTTCTATCTTTACGGGACCTTACAATTTCCAATCAGCTTGGTTAAAAAGCCGTAAATGCAAAAGTTTACGGTTTTATAACCATTTATAAATGGCTTCAAAACAAAATTTTTACCGTTTTTGAATCATTTAAAGACGTAGGATCTTCGAGGCGTAGAAATTGTAAACGAAGCCTGCAGGAATCGAACCCGTGTGTGTGGCATACTAACCTTGCGCTCTAGTCATTCGGCCATCTACACCACGTAAAGCGGCCGTTTATTTATCAATAAAACTTCTTTTCCAACAGGCAAACTGCCTTAAAATTGAGATTTCAGTTTTTGATTGGATCCAAAGTTATTTTTGGTCTAAATTTACTGTATATTGACGAAAATCATTTTATTTGCTGCAGAAATTAAAATACAGACAAGCTTCAGCAACTCAAATTATGGGCTTGCTCATTCGCAAACAGTTCGGGAATCCGATGTCTCCAATTTTTGATTTACGTGTGTATGTGTTTCTATTTAGTAGCCACTGCTTAAGCCACTTTTTTTTCTTCCTTTTTTATGTACACATGCAGATTTGAGCTGATAAATCTTTATTCATAGTGTAACAACAACGTACGACCGGTAAGGTTTCGCAACCAAGATGGACGCCCGATTCTTATTGAGAGCTTGAAAATTACGGTTAGTTAAACGTTCCTTAGGATAAACAGAGAATAAACGATTTTTTTCACAATCAGCCGTTTGAGTACCATATTTTTAATGGTTATTCAACTGTTGTAATTAAATATGGTAAAATAACAATTAAATAAATGGTTATTTTACTATTTTCTTACGGAAATTTTTAACAGTGTATTGATGATTCGCGAATGTACTATGCAAACACAACAAACTATAGAATGATTCATTTCATGCTAATGGTTAAAAACCACATTAAAATAACGAAGGAAGAAATTTTGAGCAAACATCTATAGTAACTGTTTAAACTGCCGCCGCATTAGAAAGCACATCTGAACATTTTTATAAACACGTTCCATGACTCTGGAGACCGCTTGATGTTATTTATAAGCTTCTACTATAAACGTGATAAAATGCGGGTGACCAAAATATTTAACAACATTGAAAAATAGAACATAGATAATGTGTAGTATGAATTTCCATCTTCTGATTAAAAAACTTCAATAAACCGGTAAGAAAGAAAAAAAATTATTTTTACTAAATTATTTTTATATCAACAAGTCTTGCTTACATATCCTGCACAGTTACCGGAAAATTTTGACATTTGAATCACCCGATATACAAGAAGAAAGAAACATTTGAACTTTTTTTTTTGTACCTTGCAGTATTTGTCTGATGTAAATATTAGTAACAACGCGTGTTTGCTAGACTTGTTGATCGCCAGTTCCTTGTTTTCAAAACAGGGCATGAACTCTTCCCTTCGGCTGTGAGATATTTCAAATTGATTACAGTGTTCATTTTGTATGGATAAAATATGAATAATCCATAAGTTTCGCATTAAATATAAAAGTTGTGAAAGAGAAAAATAAATCGCATTCGTCTTTTACTTGTGTGAAACCAAAGCATCGTATGCATTTAAAATGCCAAACCAAATAGAAGCTTTTTGTAATTTCAGAAGATAAAAAAAACAATTAAATAAATAAATAATTTCTTATTATTTCTCTCTCTCTCAAAAATAATACTCTGTTACATTATGGTGATTTAAAGTTTTTTTTTTCATGACGCCAGTACAATCGTTTTTCGTGTTAATAAGGAAAAAATTGTCTTTTTCCTATTAACTTGATTTTATGAGCAGCGAATCCAAAGAACTTTTTTTCCCTCAGCGTACGATGCACTTTGTTTTATGATGAAATAGAGGTAACGTCAGACGGTTTTCAATGCAGTAGTAGAAGTACACGTTGGCCACTCGTATACTGCCTTCTTTTTTTATGTGAATTTTTTCTATGATGTCTTTGAAACTTTTGAATGGGAAGGGTCGCTATAGACTTAATATTTTAAGTGGATCGTATTATTCTTAAATTTGGAAATACCTGGATCAGGTGCTATTTATTCATTTTTTTTGTTATTATTATTTTGGATTATCAACAATCGGATGTGGTTAGAATATCTATCTTTGTGCAGTAAAATAAAGGATAACAACAATATTGCTATAAGACAAACACAAGAAAACTAAGTTGCACACAAGCGTTTCGAGCAAACGAAACCATAGTCATAATGATGGGGAAATATAGGTTCAAACGCTCCCCTAATGTAAATACGATGTTTAAATTTATGCTTAAGTTAAAATGGGGCTCCTCTCTCGTCTTTTCCCTCTCAATTTTATTATTTATACTATACAATATTGAATATAAATATTATACAATATTTATATACAATATTTATATTCAATATTTGTACATATTTAAAAAGGATATTGTTCATGGATATGTGTCTTGTGATGAATATGGGAATCATGAAAATTTGGGAAACAGTTAGGTAAAATGGTTTGTTAAAAATTTGGGGGGAAAAGGGCACAAGAACTGACCCAGAAAAGGACTTTTTTCTACTTTTTGGATACACGGAAGACATTTGTCAATGCAATATGTGCGATGCCATTCTCGGATGACTCGCATACTTAAACCTCTCACATGACAAAAGGGTTCTTTGTAATCCCAAAACAGTGTATGCAATTTCATTTGGATGTTTGCGCTTTATAACGTTGTTACAACTATATTGAACCTTCGGAATGCGTTTAAAAAAATGCCTATCATCATAAAATATTATGATAATTTTTACTTCAGTGTGATATTATTTATTGTACATGCGTAATATTATTTTTTGTCCGTTCGATGAGTTATTTTATTACAGGAGATTTTACCTTTTTACAGATCTGTGTCGTCATACTCGCTGTTGCTCTTTGCATTAATGCTGCTGTTATCAATATCAAAGGACAGAAACTTTGTGGATCTGAACTAGTTAGAGCACTCAATATAATTTGCAGAGGTAAGGGTGATTCATTCAAATAAATTATTTATTTTTGTACTTTACCAAAATCATTAAAAAAAGATGTTTCAGTAAGTTACACTGAGCAAACTTTTTTCCAAAAAATACATAAGAATCTCCTAGAAATCATGTATGCGGTTGTCTAATGTAAAATTACAGAGAATGAAAAGAAGAATCTGCGAAGTAGTTAAAAAAGGAAATTACAGGGAATAAAAAACAGAGAACATTCTGCAAATGACAGCATGCAACAGGCAATGTGCCGCAGTAGTGGCACTATCTGTGAGCACGCTGAATCACTATTTTTGGTACACAGTCGAGTTCAGCTTGAGCTCACGTCGATCGGCCAATGCTGCCTCCACAGTCAGGAAGGCTGGCCGACTGCCAAAGCCGAGCAGGGTGCTCCACTAGCGTCTAGAGTGCAGGAATGCATTGGATATCACGAACCAAAATGTAAACACTTTTTCGTCACTTCCGTGCGCTGCAACGAGATTACTGTGTTTGAGCATGCGCGAAAGTTTGTTCTGTTACAGGCTAAACATAGGACACCCATTTTTACTCATCTGCCGTTTCAATTGTTAAATTATACTACGTCACAATTCTTATGACGTCAGCGTAAATGAATAGAATCGAAAGTTGTACAGTTTTAGAAATGAGCGTGTTTTTCGTTGCAAGATACTAAAAACTAATAATATAAATTTTAAAAATGAATTTTAAAACACCATTTTGTTTTGAAATCAATCATACGTGAATGGGACAAAACATGCATTTTTTAAAACGAAAGACATATTGGTCTAGAAAAAATTTCGGAAACGAGCATTTACTTTAAAAATGCGTTTTATTTGGTGAATTTTTGATGAAAATAAATGAATCTGAGATTTTCATTTTAAAATGTTGTTGATATGACTGAATGGGAAAATTCAAATGTTGGCAAAAATATTTTCTTTATGCGTTGTTATGAATTTTACCTATTTAAGACCTAGAAATGTTTGTAATTGTGCATTTTATCATGGTAAAAGCTTTTGTGCTAGTTAGTTTGCTGCTGCTATTCAATGCAGTTGACTCTTCTATATTTGACTGGATAATTATATGTCATGTTATAAGTTTTAGAGAACGTAGCTATACTAAAAATACATATTGGTTTTTTAAACTCTTTTACAATGTATATAATTCTGCAACTAAACAAAATTAATAGGAAAACTAAATTACTGTGGAAGTTGGGGCCAGTCGTTTTAAATAGAATAAATGGATTCGTGAACCTGAAAATTAAACGTATGACGCCGATTTATTTTTAGTTTCAATGAACAAACACTAAAACTGAGATAAATTCAGTCATAGAAGGTGCAATTTTTTACTGCTCAAGAGAGTACCTTTATTATTACTTTTTTATTTATTCAATTAATTAATTTATTTATTTTGCTCAATATCAGACTATTAATTGTGTTTAAGTATTTCTTTTATTTCCATAAGATTAGCGTCTTTTATTCCGCGGTGTTTGGTAGACCCACTTCTTTTTTTTTTCTTTCCCTTTCTCCCCCCCCCCCCCCGTTTTCTTTTTTTTAAATTTATTTTAGGTGTTTAGTAAAATAAAACTTTTTGAGAAACAATAACGTTAGTTTCCTGAAACTTTTAGACACAGATAGAGCACTACAGATTTTCAGCATTCAACGAGTAGTCTAATGTACGACCACTTTCTGTGGAATGGCACTAGAGCACATGATTATGCAATAAGATATTTGACTAACTATTGGGTGAATTTCAGTACTTGATTTTTTTTAAATAAAAGAGTTGATATTTGAAAATTATTGATCTACAAAATTTTGAATTATCAATTATTTTTAAAATATATTTTATACTACAATATGAGATTCAAAATTAAATTCTGAAGTAATTCAAAATTTATAAATGAATGGATAAGTTATAAATGAATGGATAGAACACAATAATATTCAAAACTGTACTTTTGATTAATAATTAAAAAGTGTGTAAGCATAAATGATTAAAAGAAAATTTGAGCCCAAATAAATTTAATTTGATGTATTTAAAACTTACAATAACTTCTGCGCGTGTCTATAAATATATATTTTGAAGCATCACTGGATGACTGCTTAAAATAAATAGATCATTAATGAAAAAAAAAATCTTCGAAAAAGTGGAAAAAACGTTATCTTCAAAGGTAGATGGTCTTGAATGCGAAAGAAAAAAAAAATAGTATTAATGAATTTCTATATGAGAAAGGAGACAGGTCGCGCATGCGCCGATAATGCGGTTTGTTTACATTTTGCTTTGTGATATTCAACGCATTCCTGCGTTTTAGACGCTAGTGAGTGCTCCTATTGGAGCAAAACTTAAATTACAGCATTTTTGACAATTTTTAGACTGGTAGTAATAGGTCTCAAGCGTTTATCTATGCATTTGTTTACAATTTTTAAACTGGTAGTCACAAGTGTTTAGTTTTACGTAACTTAACTCTTTCTCTGTAGTTTCACAGAGTGCAGAAAAACAAGAATTTTATTGAGAATTTGTTATCAAGACACTTGGTTATTTGATCTAAAACGAGTTCTTCGTGACTTTAAAGAAACCCTCAGTTTCCCTTCTGTTTTTGCGGAGAAAGAGATTAATTCTCCCGAACTTAAAAATTTGGAAAATAATCAAAGATATTCTTTTTTTTCTTCCCTAGCATACTGGTCAGAGAAATTGATTTATATCCATTTAAGGCTTGCGGATCTTTACCTTTTTTGTGGATCGGGATAAAAAAAAGAGTAAATATAGTGTTTTCTAAGCACATTAATATTCTCAAATAAATTTCAATCAGCATTAGCAAAGTGCGTAAAATACAGTATTTTTAGACATATTTACCCCTTATGATGGAAATTTCATTTTGAAAGATTTTCGTCAGTTAAAAAAACTTTTTTGTTATGAAGTAGTAAACTACACTAAATGCTAATCAATTAAAGATGCAATAACATGGTATTTTTAAAATGACTATTGCGGATACAATAATATAAAAATTTAAAGATGTTGCATAAGAGATAAACTTTTTAAAATCTCTGATTCAGTGGTGGCTTTATTCTTTGCGAGGCACTGGACGAAAAACTTTTGCGGAGACCTCATGATCATTTCCGTAAATAATTAAACAAATTCTCAATAATGCGTCAGTGGGAGTCCTGGGGAGTCTTCCTGCCCAGCTCTGGATACTATTCCAAGCATATGCACTGAAAAATGAATTATGATAAAACATGATTACTCTTTAAGAGTATTCTTTTTTAAAAACTTCATTTGCATCTGAACTGCACTGAAAACTTCCAGAATTGTTTTCAAGAACAATCTATATGATTTTTGAGAATAGTTTTGGACACTCAAAATTGTTTGAGATCGATGCTCTTAAGAATAAAATGGAGATGTTTTTTTTTTAATTGCTTGAATAACTAATTTTGATTTTAGAAAAGTCTTAAAAACTTTTTTTACATAATGTTCCTTAAGCTATTGCGTATTTTGTAAATTTATTGATTATGCTTTATTTAAAATAACTTTTTTCCTCTAAAATGCATAATGTGGTGAGATAATTGTTGCCAAATTTTAGGAGAATATTATCCGTAAAAGATGCTACGGAGAATTTTACCTCTCTAGTAAAAAGGAATTATTAGTTGTGATAAAGAGCTCCTAAATGATGCTTTTTCCCCTTAGTTAGGCGCCGCATATTTCAGTAAAATTCATTAAAACATTTTTTTTCACATTAGTACATTTCTTAGGCTCCAGCCTCGCATCAGACTAAAATACGTATTTTAAATTTTAGAAAAGTCCGTAAGAACTCATGCTTATCAAAGAAGCTCCGTAGCATATTTGGTAAAGATACAACCTAAAACGCAGATTTAAACGAGATACATACTCATACGTACACCCAGTTTAATTTACATTACATTGATTCAGATAGTACTACATCAATTAAGATTTTACATACCATTGGTAGTGCCAACTCATCTTTACTCATAATAAACCAATTAACTAAGCCTATTTTAAACCTATTTTTATTTATTCGACATTTCAATGGAATTGTTAATGTTCAACACTTAAATTAATTGCAATTTTATGACATAATAAATAAATATATTGCATAATAAATAATATTTTTCTTTGTTTCATTTGTAGGTGGCAATTCTATTAACACCGAAGTGAAAATTCCTTCGGAACTGGTCGATGTGTGTTGCAGTTCTCCGTGCAGCTCTTTTACCCTGCTCTCTTTCTGTCCGTCCTTTGACGAAGCATAAATCGCCTCGTTTTATATCTGTACACGACTGGAGTAAAATTTAAGTGGCCAAATACCAGTTCATATTCAATGTTCTTTATTCTATATAATAGCTGCACTGTTTAGAAATTATTATGAGATTTAGTTGAAAACATCCTAATGTCCAAGATGATTCATTAGTTTGATTGAGTTGGTTTGCGATTTTTCTTTTATGTAGTCAACATTTTGAAAAATGCTTGTCAATTATTTTGTAATATGAAAATTAATTAAAATTGAAACAAATTAAAATTTATATGAATTTTAGTGTTAAGAGAGTAATTATCAGAGTGAATGATTAATTTAGTTCAATTATGTTCTATTTGATGTCTACATGTGCTGTAAAAATGTTACGGTGAATCTCCGAAATCGGAGAATATCGACAATCACCGGTGGATGTCGACATACACCAAGTAGAGAATGTCGACAATCACCGGTGGATGTCGACATGCATCAAGTAGAGAATGTCGACAATCACCGGTGGATGTTGACATTCACCATCCATCAGACCGGTGATTGTCGACATTCTCCAATTTCGGACATACGCCGTAACAAATACATATTAGGTACTACGTTTTGTCAAACAGTGTTCTTTTTTTCACAAGATATTCCTACTGCATTCATTTGTTACTGAAACATTTTATGTTTTAAATATCAAATGCATTGTTTATGTTTTGAACATGTATAAATATTTTGTCCATTGACTCAGGTTTAAATTGCATTTGGAAGTGATTTAATAGTATTTATGATGAGTAAGAACAATTAATTACTATTAAATTTGTAAAATTATATTACTTTTACGCACAATTTTTTTCCACTTAGGGTCTTGAAATATTTAAGGAAATGAAGTAAGCACCGAGTTATTTGATTAAAAGACTTTTTAAGGACTAAATTTTCATTATAACACTTTCGCCATACTTGATTCCTAAACGTTAATACTGCAGAAATGTTTAAAATTTTGCTTTGATAGATTTGCATTTGTGTGTAAAACAATTCAACTCAATAAAGTTCCTAAAACCTTCACAGTTTAATTTTATAGCAGTGGCTCAGTTTATAATGCTTTTAATTTGCAAAAATAAAATTTTCGAAGGAGAAATTTAATATATATATATATATATTAGCAGACTCAGACATGCAATTTTGTGTCCACTTCAAAAAAAAAAAAAAAAACAAACACAGCTCTTCAAAAAAGTGATATCGTTATTTCTGCATTATTAAAGTTCAATTTTTAGGAAATTTGAAAACATTACTATGAGATCCTAGAAGTAATTCCAGATCTCTAGAGTATGAATTATCCGTTAAACTGTTATGTTAAACCAAAATATATTTCCTGCATGCGAAATTGTTTTTATTTAACTACTTAACACTACTGCCGTTTTTCAAATCATTATTGCACTTCATCTTTTGTTCTCCGCTCTGATGTGAAAATTTTCAATTTCATATTTACATTTCTAGATATTTTTCTAACGCTCTGTATCTCCGAAAATAGAATTTGATGATACATATTACAAAGTTTTAAAATAGTTCTATGTTCATTTTGTAAAAACTTTTTATATTTCGTGTGAATATGACATGTCTTGAAACTATTCATGTATTTAACATCAATCTTTTCATTTTATTCATGGTATGTTAAAGAAAATAATGGTTGATATTTTCAAGAAATAAAAACTTATTTTTATAAGATAAGGCAATGAATTTTATTATTATTTAAACATTATAAAACTAAAAAAAGGAAAATATAATGCTATAAAACCGATGTTATCAGAACTGTTTAAGACCTAATGTTCATTTTACATTTGAGAATAAACTACTTTTAGACGGAAACTTTACAATGTTTAAACATATTTAAGACCTTTACTTAAAACCTAATGTTCGATTTACACTTGAGAAGAAACTACTTTTAGACGAAAACTTTACAATGTTTAAATAGACCTGAGACCTTTACTTAAGACCTAACGTTCGAATAACATTTGAGAAGAAACAACTTTTAGACGAAATCTTTACAATGTTTGAATAGATTTAAGACCTTTAGGTAAGACCTAATGTTCGAATTACATTTGAGAAGAAACTACTTTTAGACGAAAACTTAATAATGTTTAAAATTAAAAATAAGAAATTCAAATTTGTATCTCAAACCGTTTTATTATTATTAGTGTGTTTCTTTCAGTGATTTTAAGTGACGATTCATTGCATATTGTCTTTCTGATAAGGAAACGTGCCATCTTTCGCTCTATCTATGACCCGCTCGAATATTCGAAAATCTCCCTGTCTAGAGTAGATGCATTTAATGAGTAAATAGAAGTAACATTTCTTAATGACGACGCGGTGTTTACATACCTTGTAAAATATGTTGCAATACGAGGAGATGTTCTGACAAATTAACAATTCTTTTGAGAAGAGAATTATTCAAACTTGGCGGACGAACTTTAGCTATTGCAAAAATTTTGTGCTAGTGAGTTTTTTGCAAAAATGCTGCTTTATGCTACAAAAACACTAACTTTGTGCTTATGTAGTTCATTATATTAAATTTCATCAACTTTTAGTGTTTTAATTAGAAGTGGGTGCAGTAATTGTATTTGAAATATAGTTCCGGCTTCATTGCTAATGACATGTTGTAGCTTATTAGAAATAAATGTGTTTGATTCATTTTATATTGTTCCTTCACAATCCAAGCAATGTAAGTGTTGGGTGCGGGATTTTTATAAACATTGTGATTTGTTGTTTGTTTATTTAAAAAAAGATTTTTTTTTTTTTAATGTTTTCCTTCTTATTACTTAATTATTGGTCATTTTTAATCGCATTACTTTGCGTCACATACTCTTGACATTAGTGCCAAAGTTCATATACAAAACTTTAACGTAGGAGATAGGGGTAACATGTGAAAAAAATGACATTATTGTATCTTTTTCAGCATTGGTTTGAGATATCGGAGAAAAAAGTGGTATACATGATAGTTTACACATTCACTGGTATGCTCGTGAAGTTATCTAACATCCATGACAGTAAATTCCAGCCTAAAAATTCATTAAGAAATATCTTAAAATTTGTTCAAATCTGAATACCGGGGGTTACCTGGGTATACCTGGGACACATGTGAACACAAATACATATATGGCATGAAAGACTACTAAGCATGTTTTTAGCGAATCATTTATTGTACTTAAGAGTCATTCTATTTCAAATCACACAGGCAGGTCTAAAACTTGTCACATGACCATCACAGAATTTTTTGAAAAAATTACAGTAGTTATAACTAAGGCAAGGCCGTAGGCAAGGGGGGGGGCGACGGTCCCGAGCCTCCCCCCCCGAAATACTTTCGAAATTTTTAACTAGTCTGAAAAAAAAAATTGTTAAACAAAAAAAAAAAGATTTTGTTCCTTGAACCAACCTGTTTGGGAGTTTGGGAGCGGGGGGGGGGGGAGGGTCCTCTGTTTTACAAATGGGGAAACGATAAGACGGCGCTTCCAAAATTTATAGTCAAAAACCAGATCTCAAAAAAAGATGCTTTCCCTCAATTCTCCAGTCGATAGGTTCCCCGGATTGATTCCTTGCCTAAGGGCAACTGCTACATATGGTTCTAACCACCCGACCACACAGCAAGAACAGCAAATGTACTGATCCCTTTTTGGCAAAATGCGAGCTACATGGAACCACATCTGCCCTAAATATACGTACAACAGTTTAGGTGCTTTGTCTATCCTTGCCCGAAGGTTACATTTGTGGAAATGGCGACACACCCATTAAGTTTGCACTGGCTGTATGGTTTTCGCGCGCTTTTCGCTGACTTATCGGGGATTGTTATAGTTTTCCCGCGCTTTTTTGTTTGCCCTGGCTGTAGCCCATATTGTAGAAGTAGGAGCTAATGCCTAATGGACAGCGTCGTCTACGATTGCGGGATGTGGTATTTGTGCTGTTATTGCTGGGACAAATCTTTATTTTTCTTTTCTTTTTTCAACTAGCAATTCGTAAAATCGAATCAACATAGAAACGCTTCCGACAAGGGGGCGGAGGGAGGGCTCTTGCCCCTTTGCGGATGCCTTGACCTTGCCTTGCGGAACACAGGCAGTTGAGTGGGCTCTTGTGCTCTTGCAAAAGTCTCCCTTGCTTGCCTGTGCACAAATTTTGATTATGAGTAAAAGAAAAAGTGAAAGTATTTTGTCCTATTTTGGGAAGAAACCCTGTAGTGATGAACAGCAGAAAGGGTATGATTATTTTTATGTAATTTTTTCAAAATAATATTTTAGCTGCCCCTCCTCTTTTTTTTTTTTTTTTTTGCAATTTTAGTTTCAACTTTTTATTTTCTTCCTCACATGCTGAGAAACTGCTTATTAATCTTTCTTTTTTCATTTTTTAACTTCATAGGGGATGATGTCACACTACTTCGAGAAATTGTGACAAGGGGATAACAAGAAGTGTGACATTACACATTTTGATTTCTATTAAAACATGTAAAAAAATCAGCAGATTAAACTTATTTTTGTTTTTCATAATTTTATTTTAAAGTTTCATTGATTTCATTTTATATTGAAAATACCGATGCTTATTAAGGTTTGAACTTGCTTCTAGTTAAAATTTTAAAAGAAAATCTTCTTAGGTATTTACTTTTAAGATAAATAAGCGCGGGTCATTTTTTAGAATTCAATTATTTTTTTTACTATTATGCACTAATTATCTTTTTTCTATTTTAACCTTAATCTCATTTTATACTCACAAATGTCATTAAAAGTTAAAATTAAAAATGCGATTCTTTAACGTAAGTACTTTATTTCTGAACTGCAAGTACATGTGCTCATATAATATAGCTTGACATGTGACAAAGGGGGTAGGGGTGTGTTGGAGAATGACATCTTGTGATGAAGAGGGGAGGGAGGGGGCTCAATTATATTGAAAGGAAGGGTGACACTGTTAATGAATGATCCCATAGAGCTTTTACAATAACATTGCGAAGGTGAAAAATAGCACGACAAATTATAATTTTACTTAGCCTAGTCATAAATTTACATTAAACAAAAAAGATCTTGGTTAGTTCTTCTTATTATATCGCTCATGGGCTGCAATAGTGGCACAACTCAAAAAAAAAAAAAAAAATCTCGTTTCGGACTAAGAACAGATTGTAAATATGAAAATACACATTCTTTTCAGCAGCAATACTAGCACAACTCTTTAAGCCAAAATTAGGCCTCAAGATTTAATAATAACTAAAGCATTTCTTACGAATTTTTCTTAGCAATGAAAAGTTTAAACCCACTTACCTCAAAACATGATTTTTTGAGTTGTGCCGCAATTGCAGCCCATGAGCTATATGTCTAATTTTGAAAGTGCTTTATAATTGTCCACGTCTGCGAATCAAAGTTATACAGCTTTGTTTGACTTCAAACTTAAAAAAAAAAGAGTTTGCTACATTTAGGTTAAGGAAAAAGAAAACCTCCAGTTTTTAATTATTTACATTTAGTTATGACAAAATAGGGAAGACTTGAGAATAAGTATAAATTGCTTAAATTGTCTAAAATAAAACGGAATAGGGAGTAATTCTCAAAACAACGTATGTTTTCTGTTAACTCCCTCTTTTTTTTTTTTTTTTTGTTGAAGTAATACTTCTGTGGGCGAAATTGAAAACATAATTTCATCATGCAACATGCAACCAGTGCTTCTTTCAGGGATCTCTCCGGGGGGGGGGGGGGAACTGCCCCCTCGGAGCTAACCAACTGCCCCCTCCCCCTGGAGAAAAAAATCCAGTTCACAGATTTTTTAAAAAATGAAAGGAAAATAGATTACACTTTTAAGACATTAGTTTCAGAAACACTTTTAGGGAAAAGACATCGAACATTGTCACTAGCGACACCACAAGTAGCCTAAAAGATAAGAATTTATTTCGAAAAATTTGCGGGAGAAGACTAACCACACTCCCTTCTGCTTCTTCTAAAATCACTAAGGAATCTCGAAATTGCATTGTTAGGAAATTTTCAAAAAGTTTCCTGGGAAGAGCCCTCAAACTCCTTCCTGCCTCCAGTAACATTGACAAAGATAGACTGAAACTTCATTTTTAAGACTGCAGTTTCGAAAATTTTCTTTGGGGAGAATTTCTGAAACTCCTTCCTCTAACGTCCCGAAAGGGCCTAAAATTGCATTTTCAGGAGCCAAATTGCGAAAACATTCCGGGGGGGGGGAACCCCCGGACCCCCCTTTCAGAGATAGTCTAAACATTATGGTTGTAAGATCAGTTTCAAATATTTAAGATGCAGAAGCTTCCACAAAACACGGTCCTATCTACACCAAAGATAGTCAAAAATACGCCTACTGTACATGGTATCAAAAATCTATCATATACTATATAAAATATATTAATATTATCATTTCTAGTTACATCTATGTATAAATATAAAAAGGTAGTGATTTTGGAAGCATACACCACCCCTCCTTATTCTTAACATGACCCCCACCCCCCTCCCCCGGAGCAGAAGGTCTGAAAGAAACACTGCATGCAACGGAAGGGCTGGTAGGTGTGACGTCCCGGAATTTTTTCGCAATGTAGCATATATTCCTCCCTGAAACTTTCTTCAACATAAAAGAGTTTCAAAGTTAGGGCCCCCCCCCCCCCGAAAAAAATTTCTGGCTCAAAACAACGTATGTTTTCTGTTAACTCTCTCTCATCTTTTTTTTTTTTGAAGTAATACTTCTGTGGGCGAAATTGAAAATATAATCTCATCATGCAACATGCAACCAGTGTTTCTTTCAGGCATCTTCTCTCCGGTGAGGGGGGGGGAGGGCACTGCCCCCTCAGAGATAACCAACTGCTCCCCTCCCCCCCCCCCCCCGGAGAAAAAAATTCAGATCACAGATTTTTAAAAAAATGAAAGAAAAGAGAGTTTGAGAAAAAGAGAGTTTTTACACTTTTTAAGCTAAAGGGAGTTTTTACACTTTTAAGACTTCAGTTTCAGAAACACTTTTAGGGAAAAGACATCGAACACTGTCACTAGCGACACTAAAAGTAGCCCAAAAGATAAGAATTTATTTTGAAGAATTTGCGGGGGAAGACAAACCAAACTCCCTTCTGCTTCCTCTAAAATTACTAAAGAATCTCGAAATTGCATTGTTAGGCAGTTTTCAAAAAGTTTCCTGGGGAGAGCCCTCGATCCAGTCTATGCCTCCAGTAACATTGACAAAGATAGACTGAAACTTCATTTTTAAGACTGCAGTTTCGAAAATTTTCTTAGGGGAGAATTTCTGAAACTCCTTCCTCTAACGTCCCGAAAGGGCCTAAAATTGCATTTTCAGGAGCCAAATTGCGAAAAAATTCCGGGGGGGGGGGAACCCCCGGACCCCCCTTTCAGAGATAGTCTAAACATTATGGTTGTAAGATCAGTTTCAAATATTTAAGATGCAGAAGCTTCCACAAAACACGGTCCTATCTACACCAAAGATAGTCAAAAATACGCCTACTGTACATGGTATCAAAAATCTATCATATACTGTGACATCATAAATTTTTTAAATCAAACGAAATATGGTTTACAAAAGACCGTATCCAGAGGGGGAGGACCACGGCCCCCCCCCCCCCCCCCGAAATTCTTCGCAATGTAGCATGTATATTCCTCCCTGAAACTTTCCTCAACATAAGTGTTTCAAAGTTAGGGCCCCCCCCCACCGAAAAAAATTTCTGGCTATGGCCTTGAACTAAGGGACATATAAAATATTCCAAAAGGATTTTGCAAAAAAAAAAAATATTTCTCTAGTTACAGACTTTTGAAATTTGGGACAAAGTTGGCCGTTTTCGGAAAATCAGCAAAACATCCACTTTTAAAATGGCCACTTTTTCAAAAGTTTTTAACCGATTCGAATATTTTTTTTTCTATAAATAATGAAGGGATGGTATTTTATTTAGACACAAATTTTTAAAATATAGTTGGCTTCATTGATAAAGAAAAAAAAGTGTTTTTGAAGTGATAAAATCGTATTTTTACCGACTTTATGATTTTTTTTCTTATGAAAGAAATTTATTTTTGACAAAACAGAGGTGGCAATCAAAAGTTCTGTTATGGAAGTTTTGTATCAAATTTTACTGTAAGCATGAGATTCATATCCCCTCAAAATTTAAAGTTTGAAATTTGAAAAATGTTCAAAAATTACGATTTATACTGACTCAGTTTCACAGAAAAAGAAACGAAAGATGCAGTTGATGTGTGCCACCTGAACTTGTAGGTGGTGGTAATTTCAATAGAATATCATCAGATTTCACCATAGATACATCTTCTAATTCTGGGAAAATAAAGGTTTCATTGTTTTTTTTCCCTCATGAATTTCACATATGCTTCATCACTTTCTATTTTCTCAATACGGCCAACGTAATATTTTTTTTTTTTTTTTTTTGTAGGAAAATATACGAGGATAAAATCATTCATAGCTACATTTCCTGGGGCAATATCAACTACTGCACCAGTGCCTTGATAATTACTTTTTTCAAACTGATGTCGAAATCAGAGTCACTTACAACAATCTTTGACTCTTTTTTCAACAACTTTACGAGTTCGAAATTTCTTTTCTTTGAATTAAATTTCTGTTCGTTCACTAAATACCTTTTCTACTTACAGACTTATTTGAAAATGCATCCTGCCATTCAACTGGACCAACTTCATTAAGATCTCTCCTAGTGTTATTGACTCTTTAAAAAAGCATTGTAGGTTTGAAACTAAATGTCTCAGCGCACATCTAATGGACAGCTTGTACATCATATACATTTTCTTTTGATATTGAAGCCCTATCGTTCGTTTTCTTGCATATTTTCACCATTGTTTAATCAAATTCTATAGCTAAGACATAGTATACTTCGATAATAGAATATTTTTCCTAGAGAGTAAAATTTATCAATTACAACTTCTACAAACTTTAACTATTAAATATTAAAACTTTTCACTATTCAATGAAAAAACATTTAAGTATTCAATATGAAAATAACTAAAAAATCTTTATGGGGCACATGTGAACTGTTCACATCTGCCCCTATATAATGTGTTTACATCTGCCCCTTACGTCAAAAAAGCCTAATTTGATTTTTAAAAAGATATTTTTTTCATAAAATATTGAAATTACACTTCATAAATGCCACTTTAAGATGAAATGTTGAATTCACATTAAAAAAACTGTAGAATGTGTTTTTACACCAAGAACTGGAGCATGTGTTTTACTTTTGCCTTCCAAATCAGAGGATGCTATGATAACTAAAAAACAAAATAGATGAGAGATTTGAAATTTCAGGCAGGAGATAATACAATTGCTATCCTCTAAATATATTTTTTTCAGATTTTTTCCTTCATATTAACTGGGTGAAATATGTTTTTTTCACATGTGCCCCCCCCCCCCTCTCCCTTATCATTTCAAGAAATAATAAACTATATCGAAACATACAAAGACAATAGCAAGTAAAATATAAACATCTACAATGGGACCTCGCTATTCGTACGCTATTCATTCCAGGAGACAGTTCGAATGGTGATTTGTACGAATGGCGAATTATTTTTTCATATAATATACAATGTAAGTTGGATTAATCCGTTCCAGACCCATAGATGGTTGCTTATTTAAACCTATGAAAAACAAATGTACAGTACTTACATGAAATTATAGATAAATAAAAATTAACTGCACTTTGCTTGTACTGAGGTGAGCAGGTGGCATAAGTGGAATGTTGAGAAAAGGAAAAGAAATGGTTGGAAGAGGAGTCCCCTTCCATAAAAATATCAGGTAACATCCCTTTAGGTGTTTCTCCCTTTCAGATGTTCTTCCTTTTTTCTGGCTTTTTGCACTAGAAGAATCTTGAGTTTCTTTCTCTAAAAACCTGTCCGATGTTTCTGCCTTTGATGATTTTTCAGAATTTTTCTAAAATGGTCAATCACATTGTCGTGGAACAAGTTGATGCTTCTGTGCTGATCGCAGCAGTGTTAGGATGCCATTTTAACACCACTCTCTGCTTTCTGCCAGTGGTAACACAGCTCTTTAGTTTCTTCAAAGTTAATACTTTCCTTACTACTTTCCTCCTCTGAAGAAGAAAGTTCTTCAACCACTTCCTCCTGCTGCTCCCCTTAGAAAGTTAAAATTGTCAGTGATATCTCAAAAAGTGTTAACATTTTTAAAAAGATCCAAAACGCCAAACAATTTCCAGACGAGTTCAAAAAGAGCATAATTTTTCTATTTTTTTCTTAAAAAAAGACAAACTGGCAACCCTGGCCCCTGGCGCTGTCCGAATCGCGGGAAAAGCGTAACGAGTTGTACGAATAGAGAAGCGGACGCATGGCAGGGTTCCACTGTATTTACAGGAAAATTAAAACATGTTTAAAGAATCCATTACATTTAATTTGTTGTTCATTCACCAGGAAAATTATTTAACCTTACACATTCATAAGCTGCTAACTGCGTTGCCCGGCTTTGTACGAGATATCTTGAACATGCACCATTCCCTAGCAGAAGAAGACAAATGTCACGTGATACACGTTCAGCAGTCTGTTCTATATAAATAAGGAGAAAATTTCTCACAAAATATCATTAGAATAAGGACAATAGTCTTTTGAAATCGCCGTTTGAGTAAGAACAGCAAAGTCTAAAACTCCCCTTTACCTTCACGACATCACAAAAAAAATCCCGTTGGAAGGAAGACAACAGTTCTTAATTAACGTTCGCTGTCCCTCTAAAAATCCTCTTCAGAACCTGTTCACTTCCCTAAAGTTTGAAATATTTATTCCAGTATAATTCCAGTTTTGCTTTTTTTTAATTTTAAAGATAATCCCTAATTCACAGTCCAATCTCTCTCTCTCTCTCTCTTGCCCTCTCTGAAGATTAAAGCATTTATAATCAAAATTTTAACTTTTTCTATCTCTAGCTCCAAGCATACCCGAAAGAAAACTGCTTTTGCGGGCGATTGAATTATTCATAGAGGGTCTTTACTTCTATAATACAAAACAATGTCCGATTTTAATTTTCTATAAGATTAATCACACTTAATTACTTAATATAAAAGAATTTGACGTTAAACTTTTAGGGAAATATGGCTCGTATGCCTTTACAAAGCATTTCTTGATTTTTCTCCTTATCGGAATTATGAGGAGAAAAATCAAATCTCATAAGTGATACGACCCTCTTTAAAAGTCCTCTCGGGAGGGATAGCTTTAAATCCACCAGGTCAAGATTTTATATTCCTGTTATGATAATTGGAGCCGAACAGATCCTTTTGTATAGGACAACACAAAATCTAAATTTTCATGTCTTCATGAGATTTGTCCCTAATATTACAAAAAATATTACATCCGATTTAAAGTTTTCCGAAAGGGATCATTCCTAAAGGATGTCAGTCTTCGAGGGGTAGAGGGGGGTTCGTGAAATTGTGACAAAGTGTGACAAGGGGAGGGGAGGGAGTAACAACATCATGCATTATGCAACATAGCGTGACATGTGACAAAGGGGGGGAGGGGGTCCACTGAAGTGTGACATATTGTGACAAAGGGGGGAGGGGGTCCAATGTATGGGTAAAAAGCATGACATCATTTATGAACGGCCCCAAAGTGCTTTATGAATAAATATTAAGTGGACCATGTTGTCTTTTCTGGTTCTATAGATATTCAAAATTGTGAAAATTTTCAAAAGTGTTCATTGCCCCCTTAATATGCGTGGAAAAAAGCTTCTACGAACAATTTCTGGAAAAAATTGATTTACTTTTTTATTGTTTTACACAATGTGAAATATCACCATAAAACAGCTCAGCATTTTAAGTGTTACTAAATGTATTAAATTGTATAAAACGATAGATTTCGGCAAAAAATATTGTTTGCCTGAAATTAATTGATAAGAAAATTGGAAGATTTAATACCCGTCAATAATGACACAGTAAAGTAATTATTAATTTTTCCCTCCCTCATTTGATATAAATTGCTTAATTAAAACTAAGTAATGGAGGGGAGAAAATTATAGCGACTTTCCAAACAAGATCAGAATTTGTGATAAAAACGTTTCTTTTATGATCTAAGTTAATAAACTTGTTCACCCGTTAAAAAACACCTTTTTGACCGCTAAAATTCATGACAAGATTTAAAGATTTCTTCTTACTCCGAAAAAAAAAATAAGATTTTTACTCCATAAAACCTATTATCTCATGTTTTATGTAAAGATCATTGAAAGAGCAAGCGTTTAAAGACGATATTTGATGCTTCAAGTTTGAATAATTAATGGCGTTAAACGTTAGAAGTCTCACTACGCTAGTGACACCCCGATAGCCATTTTTGGTCACAATAATTTCGGTTTGTTTTCCCTTCCTTGTTATCGTTATTTTACGTACTATAATAGGAACTTTTTCCTTCGATAATGTGCCGCCAAAATTAAGGTGGTTCTTAAGTTCGAAACGGGTATTAAAATCTCTATTGTTTGTTAAAAATAAATTTATCGTTTACCTTTTTTACGCTTTAGCGTTAGTTTTATGGAGTTTAACCTATTTTCATGTCTCAGTTTGCGACGATTTTATACCTGTTCATGTAGTCAATGATTTCTCTCTTAAATTCCCCAAGAATCTTTATTCAGATTGCAAAATTTTCTTAGCTCACAGTATGTTTCTTCCTTAGATAAACGAATGATATCTAAGTACTGCAATAATTTAAAACCGGTATAATTAAACGACCTCAAGTACTAAATACAGCTGTGAAAAATCTATTCTTCGTGAATAAGTGGGTAAAAATGGAGGAAATAATGACCTCGCAGTTATTTTGAACTTGAAGAGGAAGTGGACCTCTCAACTCGAGTGTCAGTGGGGTAAATGCGACGTGAATAATTTTCCTCGCTTTGCTGATCTCGCAGCTTTTACGGCAATCACATGCACAATGAACAT
The DNA here is from genome assembly GCA_038502835.1 of Octonoba sinensis. Classification (NCBI taxonomy): domain Eukaryota; kingdom Metazoa; phylum Arthropoda; class Arachnida; order Araneae; family Uloboridae; genus Octonoba; species Octonoba sinensis. Next base: position 74,872,360 of record CM076604.1, read on the forward strand.
TACCATACCTTCTGCACAAATGCACAGCCCACCATTTCCAAATCGTTTTGCGATTAAGGTGGGTAACCTCAGCTCTTACCCTTAATGTCTCACTGATTTGACGGTACATTGCGGGGTTAGAAGATCGGGACATTAGGTAAGAATCTTTATTGCTATTTTGCCTTTCCTTCTTTTACAAATTTTCAATACATATTTTTTAAGTCAATCTTATAATGAATTATCGAACAGTAAGTGTCGCATGTGAAAGTCGAAATAATTTTGTCAAAATTTGGAAGTTGGGATGGCCACTTATAGGAGAGGGATTTTTTTTTTTTTTTCGTTAAACTAGCATTATACAATTTTACGAGCCCTCCTTTGAACAAATAAATGCTTCAAAAATTAACAAACTCAGTTTGTACTAATTTATATTTTTTCTAGATTTTTCCTTGAAAACTTGTTTTTCTTTTTAAGGCAAGGAAATAGTAAATATTTTTCATATTTTATCAAGCCACTCATTAGATAAAAAGGGAAAAAAACCTGGCACAAATGTCTCACTTTATCAAGCGTAAAAACACTTAACTGTAGCTCAAAGTTTTATTTACCGGTTCTCGAAAGTTAAAAGAATTTTTACCTATTTTTAAAATCAAATGTTTCAGGCTGCTGTCATGTTGAAGTTTCTAAAATTAGTATCATTTTTGAGAATAAGTATATTTACGGCTGATATGCACATAAAAATGCGCAGAAAATTTTTTACTTTTCCTCGGAAAATCGAACAAGCATTCTTAAAAATGATGCGCGTATTAATGAATCAATATTTCGCAATTTTCTCAATATTTCTCTTAATATATTTCTCCCATGGAATTTTGATGTGAAATATGATTCAAAAGTTAATTGTCTTCACCGGTATCTAAAGGCAAAAATTAAATTCATTATGATTCTCACTTACACACTGTAAATAGATTGGAAACTGCATGCAGTTGATCTTGAATATAAATTAAAAGAATATTAGATTCATATAAAGCAATAACACGCAAATTAGTAGAGAGCTAAAACATCCTTTGACTCTGCTTTTTTAAGTGATTTTTCAAGTGGTGTTTAGAATGTGATACCAGACTTTCATGTGTATAGCGTGAACAAAGGCAAATTGGAGAGGACATGATTCAGTTGTTTAAATTCCTTAAAAGATATTGATGGGCTACATTTTCACACTGAAGATTATTCTAGGATTTGAATATCTTAGAACAATGACAAGGGGAGGGGAGTTCTGGTTATGTCTATAACCAGAAGTCATTGTTTTAAGATATTCAAATCCCAGACTAATTTTGTATTAGGAAAAAAATGACTACTGCAATTGGGTTGTAGGTCTTTGGAATGGTTTGCGGAAGTAATTGTTACTTGCAATGAGGTAAATAGTTTCAGGAGGATTATTGATCTTTATTGGGGATACATTGACTATAAGACCAGGACTATTCTAGCTGTTTACAGAGCCTATTGCTGCTCTTCCTTTTTGTGTTTGAATTAGAATTTATTTTGTTTAATTTGCTTTAATGTACTAGGTTTACATAAACACTAGAAAGTTGCTCAGGAGCATGAGCAAGATTTTCAGCGGACTGAGCAAATAACATGCATTTATCAGGCCCTTCAATACTAAAATGCACTGCGAAAATGAGACATTAAGTGAAAATTTTGAGTTCCAGAAACGTCTGTATTTGTTTCAAGTCGGTCTTTTTCCAAACAGAGCTCCCTAAATCCCTAGAGCCCCAAGAAATATTGTTAAGAGTTCCACAAAAAGTCAAGATTCTTGACGGTACTAGTTCTGCCTTATATAACATCGTTTCTCAACCTGAACGTTGCCCCCCCCCCCCTATGGAGTCGCGTTCAAGCATTACTCTACTGCTTTTGTGTTAAATTATTTCAATGTAACATTTTGGCTTGGTATTTAAATTCATGCGATTCTGATGAAATACGGTAGAAATCCCAAATTACAATTTCTAAATCAATTTTTGATTTATATTATGAGATTTGATCATATTCAAGGCAGATAATTTCTGGGTAGGTAGTACCACAAATGTTAGTTCAAACATTCTACGTGTAATCATTCTTGGGGAATGAATTTTATTCAATAAGTTCAAAAACGAATTACTTTATGAACTACTCAAATAAAGACTTGTAAAATTTAAGAAATGAACAAGATCGTGCATCGTTGTAAACTGCATAGGCATGATTTACACTTGATGAACCTTTAGTTTCAATTCCTTCGATTATACCGCATTATCGGATATATCGCACTATTTTTTTGTATCGCGACAAGCGCAACATAACGAAGGGGTACTATGCGAACATCTTGAGCTTTTCCCTCATGTATGCAGATATGATTCTTCTTATTATTGTTAAAAATATTATTTCTTGATTAATTTAATTTATTTATTTCTTTATTTTTAGAATGCAGATAAGGATTTGGATCACTGTCTTCTTTATTATTGTACTTTGGTCTTTTTCTTCTGGTGAGCATTTCTCAAAAGATAGTGGATCCTATCCCAACAAAACAGACACTTCTCAAGCTGTTTGGCAGCCCTCAGGCGTTGATCTTAAATCGAAGAAAAGTGTGCAACCTCAAAGCACTTCAACAGCCTTAAAGCCAGTTGCTGCACCAGATCTGGATATGACTCATGAAGTCACCGTGAACTATCCAACTCGGCCTAAAGGTCATGTTCAGAGTTTCAGAGCTCCCAGGGAAGATACATCAAGAGCATACACCTATAGGAAAATGAAGGGTAAAAAAGTGCAGCCTGGACAATTTGCAAGTAAGTCGCTTCTAAAAAAAAAGCTTCAAAACTAGATGATATTCCCAGAAACAACTTCAATGTCTTTATGTAGTAATTTGAATGCGGTGATCAAACCAAATGTGAACTAAAATCCATCGCTAAAGCTGCCTCGTACCGTTTGTTTAGATTTGAGTTGAAATATTCAAGTATGCTTGCTCTTGTTATTCGATAAGTTTTCTCACCTCCCGCCCTCAAACTGTCGAACATAGACCTTTAAGTATGTAGATATTAAAAGTGACATCAAAAGAGTAGAGACTGTTTGCTGGTGGGAGAGAGAGCATTTACCATAAACTAATCGCAAGCATTTTGAATACCTGTTTAAAAATTTCTATGCTTAGCTTGTGGTTTGTACGATATGGTAGCTTTTAAGGGATTTTTTTTTTAGAAAAGGAACAGTTCGCATGTTGATGGTTCAATAGCTTTCTCGTATTACAAGGAAACTCTAAGTATGGTAAAAGAAAGATAAAGATCTGCAGCTACATTCTAACCATTGCCCCCCCCCTCCCCCGACTCTATCATTATTATTATTTTAAAAAGCATGACACCAAAAATCACTGCGCTGGATCCAAGAGCGCCACAAGTGACAAACTCACTCCTACAAATATGCACTATATGAAAAATGCACAATATAAATATGGTAAAACACCATAAAAATTACTGAACAACAGTTACATGGTACTAGAAAACTTAAAATAGCCTTCTTATTGAATGCTTACAATATAAAAAACTTGGCGCTTTTACTTTTAAAGCCCTATCTATCACTTTAGCATTAAAAGGTAAGTAAAAATATACATCAAAGTGATAATGAATTCGCAATTGTTCTATTAAGAAAAAACCTCCTAGGTTTTTTTTCCTTCTTTTTTTCCTTTCTTTTTCTTTTTTTAACTTTTTTTTACCTAGTGATCTTTCTCAATATTTCTAGGTAAAACAGGTCCGAAACGTAACAACAATTGGAAGCTATGGCCTGAGTACGCGAAAAATGCCATGGTACCTAGTGATTCCAAAATTGCTTGGAGTTATTGGGAAGCTGACGAAAGTGAGGTATTGTATATTTATTCGTTTCTTGAACTAATAAAATGTCATTAATTAAACTATTAATTTTTTACAATAATTAAACTATTTACATTAATTAAACTATTTACATTAATTAAACTATTAATTTTTTTCAATAATTAAACTATTTACATTAATTAAACTATTAATTTTTTATAATACATTTAATATAATTATTGATTTAAAAAATTCTAGTAATAAAATACACCTTAGCGATTTGGCAAATTTTTTTTCTTCACTTGTTTTTAATCGTTTAAAGAATATAACGTTGAAACGGGTTTTTTCATCATTGTTTTAAATACATACATATATATATATATATATATATATATATATATGTATGTATTTTAAATTACTAAAATTTAAAATATTGCATGAAATTCTAAGAGACATTTTATTAATAACTAGCTGTACCCCCAACCCCAACGGCGTTGCCAGTGCAAAGGGTTCAAACAGCGGCGCAACTTGTTTCTTTTCCCAAGCAAGCCGCCGAACGCTATCTTTTAAGTCACTTCGGAGCCGATAAAAAACTTTCTTCAGCCTATGTCTTTTTCCACAAATATATATCTTCCTTGACTTAGGTATAAAATTACTTCAATCTATCACTAATATCCTATAGTTATCGATCTATAGTTATATCATGTAGCATATTTATCTTTATCACATCAATGAAACTTTTACATAGCTTTTTTTTACTCTGATGATGGCAATACATCTTTCTGAGTGAATTCAAAAACATAAATGTTATTTCATAAATGTTTATTTAAACCAATAAAAAGGGTAAATTGTGATACAAAAATTAAAATATAAGTGTATTGGTAGTTTTATACATGAACATGCATTTTGAAATCAAATCAGAGAAATGAATTTATATAATTTTAAATATGAAATTTTTACTGCTACAAATTAAAGTAGGCTGAATGGGGAATGGATAAATTGATCAGACAATCTAACAGTTACTGATCATCCTTAGCCTATTCAAGAAAAGCAAAAGCTGCGGCGAAGAGATACTGGACTATGTATATGTAGGGGGAGGGGGGGGGGGCTAATTTGATGAAATAAAAAAAAATCAGTGGACTTTTTATGTGAATTATGTTGATATTAAAAATTATATGGAATGCTGTGGCGTAGGAGCGACACCCGGGGCGGGTAGTGATAGTCACCCCGTGGAAAAGTTTACCCCTCCCCCTCCAAAAAAAATAAATCATGTAAGCGTGAAGTATGCATTTTAATGAAACATATTAAATATATTTTTCTTTTAAATCGCAGTTTTGAAAAAGAAAAACACTATTTGTATCAAGAGCCTCATAATATTTAAGGTATTTGTTGACGGCAAAGATAATGACTACCAGTTGAAAACCATTGCGAATATATATTAGTTAAGGAAACACTTTGCTTAGTTCAAAATAGAAAATAAAATGAGAAAAATATTTAATTTAAAGTATTTGTTTTATTCTACGGAGCTTTTAAAGGTTCGTTTTTTTCTCCGTCGTGGCTGGGTGTCACCCTTGAAGACAAATAGACCTTTCCTTGGTAGCGGATAATGGAACATCCTGCTTATAAGATTAAAACTAATAATTTTGCTCCAGACACTGTTCACTCCCCCTTTATAATAGAACAGCCCCATATAATGCACAAAATATCTTTTTATCTTAGATACCTTGAAACGACTTTTCAAAGATGAACAAATTTCTCGATATGTTTACTTTAGCAGCGGCATCAAGTTATTTCTTGTTTTATGCTGGCAACCTACACTTTGTTCTATTATTTTTCAAGCAAGTGGATGTTAACGTATTAAAAATTCTCATTAGATCTTAAAAAATGAAGAAAGAGCGAAAAAACTGTTGACTGAATCATTTCAAGATTTTTTCCCCCTTAACAAGTAACAGTAGTTGCAGATCAGCATTTACCATTGTGTTATTAAATGGGTTAACCAACATACTAAAGTATTAAATTTCCCACCACAATCAAATACCCCACTTAAGTGCATAATACTGATTGTAACTATTGACATCTGTCTGAGGGCAAGGCAGATATACAGTCCAGTCGTGGTACCTGGAAGGTCGCTTGTTCGATACCCGCTGAAGATCCACCATGCACACTTGGGGATACGTGCATGTAAAATCCGTGGACCCCACTACCTCGCCTCGTACGCAAACAATCTTGAGGCCTTGGCTAATAGGTAGGGGTCAGATGGAGAAAAGTCATGGGGGTGGTGGTTGAAAATCGTGCCTCTCACCCCCTCCGCATGAAGCGGTTTTCGACATTGAATTAGCTAATAACACTTTTAGGTTATCTTTAGTTATATAATAGGAAGAAAGAGGGCGACAGTTCTTCCATGGAAGTTTTTCGAAATGAAAATTAAAAAACTCAATTTTACGTTATGTTTGGTAACATTCTCGGAGAGAAAAGGATTGTTCTTCCTGGAAGTTAGCTGAAATCGAAGTCCTAAAATTGCTTGCATAGGCTGTGGTTCGAGACGTTTAGCGGAAGGTGGACTTCAGCTCTCTTCCTGTATTTTTACAAATTAAAAAACTAAAAGCATACTCATTTAAACTACGTTTATTATGAACACAAGGGGGAAGGTTCACAAACTCCCAGAAAAATTTTGCCGTTGAAATTTGAAAAACAATTCTTTAGTCTATTTCTAAGAGACAGGAGAATGACCAAAGGCTCTCCACCGGAATTTTTTTGGAATTGAGGTTCTTAAGAAGCAATTTCGCTAGCTTTGGTGACGGAAGAGAGGACAGTTCGATCATTTCCGAAAGAAAATTTTTAAATTCGAAGTCTTGAAGACACAACTTTAGGCCATCTTAAGGACATTACGAGATTCAGCGGCTCTCTGCACAACATTTTATGAAATTAATGTTCTAAATTTTTAAAAGAGGGGTTCGTGTTCTATTCTAAAATCGTTTTCGCAACTAAAGTCAGATTTGCGCTGCCTTTGGTGACATTAGGGTAAGGAAAGGGAATTTGGAAGCTTTCCTCTAGAAATGTTTGGAAATTAAAGTCCTAAAACACACTTTTGGGCTATGTTCGGGGACATTAAGAGAAGAGAGAGGAGTCGTTGGCTTTCCCCGAAAACTATTTGACGTTAAAGTTCCAAAAATGTAATTTCAGGCTACCTTTGGTCACATTAAGAGGTGTCATCGCTTTTTGATCCATGTTTGGGCTGTCTTCACACTTAAATTTGCCATTTGAGGCAGGAGCCTCAGCTTGCTTCTCTATATTTGGCATTATTCATGATATCGGCGAAGGCTTCCTGCTTCTTCGAATTCCCCAGTTTTTATTCAAGTGGTAATATTTAGAACTAATAATGAATCTGTAAGTAATCATAAAATATTAAGCAAACATTTCAAATTTACATAATTAAAACGCCTAAATAAGGTAACTGACCGGTAGTGGACACAGTTAAGAAAATTTTCGTATTCTTTTACGTGGCAAAATTTTTCAAGGGTCTTACATCAATAGTTGCATATTTAGCTTAATCGTCAACTATTTCTCTAAAAATTAATTACCTATAAAATGTCATTTGATGAAAAATTAGGATTTTTACGTCAAATTTTCTAAACGCTTAATTTGTATCTATAGTGGACATTTATAAGATACGTATTTGCATTAGTAGTGGACAGAAATTAATATCATCTATTTTATGCTGTTAACTTGGTGAAATAATTTTTAAAATGACTAAGGGACCATTCATAAATAATGTCATGCTTTTTTCCCATATATTGTCCCCAAATCCCTAACTTTCTTATTGATCGGCTTTAGTAAAGAGCAGCAAATGTGACCGTTGTGGAGGCAGCTATTAAATATTATAATCCATGTACTTGCATAGATGCTCCACACCAACTTTAGTTCTATTAACCAGCACTAGGAATCATTCGCTATAGGTTCGGATAATTTCATCCAAGTTTACTGTTACATTCGTTTATTTTAGGAGCTTAAAGATCTAAGTGTCCACAACTAGAGTAGTGTCCACTACCGGGGGCCGTGGTAGCCTAGTGGTTAGCACGTCGGACTTCCACCTGGAAGGTCGCGCGTTCGATACCCACTGAAGACCACCATGTATACTTGGGGATATGTGCATGTAAAATCCGTAGACCCCACTACCTCTCCCCGTGCGTAAGCAATCCTAAGGCCTCGGCTAACAGGAAGGGGCTGGTGGAGAAAAAAAAAGTGTCCACTACCGGGTCATTTACCCTACTTCAACTATTGTTTAAATTCTTCATTTAAAAACAACGCATCGCCCCTGCCCATAAATCCGTCACTGAAGCAGTGCCCTGTCAAAAGAAGAATTAAATTCTTCACCGTTCGAGTGAAAGTTGTTTGCTACTTGTTGTTTGTAATTAGTGATTATCATTTTTATGAACAGCTCAGTTGAATTAAGCTGGTTGGTCGAGTCACTTAATTGAATAATGATGGTTGAAATCGATATATATTGCCTAAGTAGATCCAACTACCTTCTAAAGAAGAAAATCAAATTTTTCATCTTCACAGTAAACAATATTTGCTACTGATATAAACTTTGGTAATTGCAATTTTTATGGTTTGGAGTAGATTCGAAAAATGATATTTCTTGTATGTTGGCCCTGCTTAGTAGGGAAATGGTTAAAGGGATACCGTGTTTATACATAGGCGTAACTCGGGTTGGTGAAAGGGGGGGGGGGTCACCCTAAAAATGTACAGGCTGAACACCAATAAGACGTGTAAAAGAGTTGAAAATTTACTAGTCATAAATACTTGTCTCTAAAGATATACTCCGTGTTTATTTCAGGAATCTCCCGGGAGGGGGGGGGAGCTACCCCCTCGGAGCAAGTTAACTCCTCCCCCGCCCGGCAAAAAATTCAGATCACAAGTTTTAAAAAAAGAAAGAAAAGAGAAATTACGCTTTTAAGACACTTTACTTTCAGAAACAGTTTCAGGGAAAGTAGGACATTGAACACTATCACGAGCGGCACCAAAAGTAACTTAAAAGATATAAGACTTTATTTTGAAAAAAATTGCGGGGGAAGAGTAACCAAACTACTTTCTGTTTCCTCTAACATCACCAAAGTATCCCGAAATTGCATTGCTAGGAAGATTTCAAAAAGTTTCCTGGGGAAAGCCCTAGAACCCTTGCCGCCAGAGTTAGCCTAAGCATTATAGATGTAAGACCAGTTACATAAATTTAAGTTGCAGAAGACCCAAATACCCACTCCTCTAACTTCGCCAAAGATCTAAACATACATCTGCTATATATACATCAAAAAGCTATCATATATGTAAAAAAAATCATATTAACATCATTTCTAGTCATATGTATATATAAAGGGTATGACTTTGAAGCATACACTGCCCTTCCTAATTCTTAACATGCTCCCCCTGCTCCGGAGCCAAGGCAGTATCCAGAATATTTTTTCGTGGGGGGGGGGGGGGGGGCAGACTTCGACACACTTATGTTAAGCAAAGTTTCAGGGAGGAATATATGATACATTGCAAAGGATTTCTGGGGGGAGGCGGCCCGTGGGTCCCTCTTCCCCTGTGGATACGGACTTGATTCACAAAAACATTAAACATTCATTACTAGATCGATTAGTTTATTTTTTAAATCAAACGCAATAGAAAATTCAATATTTAGCGCTAAGCAGTCTTCTATGTCCAAGCATTCATAATATTAAAACTGTTAAATAGTGGAACTTTAGAGAAAAAAATCCAAATTGTCCTACAAAAATGTTCATCCCCACAATAAATTTCTAAAAATTTTGTTAAATTTGTAGCAAAATATACCTCAGAAGTGGAAGCTTCTGAATCAAATTTTATTTTCTTGTTGGATGACGAACGTGTCCATCGATGGAGTGCAAACATTATTATGTATCGAAAATAATTAAAAATTTAGCCAAAATATAAATAATACTTTATTCTAAATTAAAATGCAGCATTAAACCGTAGCAGTGAGATTGGAAACGTCGAACGTATGATTTCCAGAGTCGTAATGCAATCAGTGATGGACCATAATAAGAAAAAAAACATTTAAAATATAAGAGATGAGAGAACATCTGTAAATGAGAATGCAATGCAAAAACAGTTCATCAATTTTCTAATCGGCTCATCTGCAAAAAAAATTTTACCAAAATAGGTGTTTGGACAGGAAGTCAAAAATAAATACAAACTGCTCTTTAAGTTTCTTGATGAGCATCCCTTCCTAGGCTTGAGGGTTTAACCCATTAGGACAATTGTTGGCTAGGGGTCCTTCATTTTCAGACCCCAGTGCCTTCCCAAATCGCTGCCTGTGGGTAAAAAAAGACCATCAAGAAGGAAAGAGAACCCTCTGGAGTGATTGAAAGGATCTCTGTTTGTCTGTGTGTTGTACGGTGATTGAAGCCACCTTTCGCTGTAACCCCCCCTAAGGTGATAAGGGGGTTGATTATAACCAGATGAAAAGTCTTCTTTATTATGAGCTGCATACTTTGGTCATGCTCACAACAATTCAGAGAAAGAGAAAATAAAATCATATGCACATGTGTTTAATTTTCTAAGGAAAAAAAATATGTGCTTTGCAAGGCCGTAGCCAAAAAAATTTTTGTGAGCCTAAATGTGCCTAAATAAGTAAATACCCAATGGGGGGGGGGCGGTTGAACCCCCAAACCCCCCCTGGTTACGCCTATGTGTTTATAATATAACAATAAATCCTTCTGGAACCAAGAATTCCCCAGACAATGGTGAAGTCTTAAATTGAAATGATATTCAATGAATTCCATAGAATAACTTTCATGCGTAATTTCAGAAGGATTTGTTTCATGCAAGGCATCTTTAAAAATAAATTTCATTAAAACAATCGATCAAATCTGAAAAGACTTTCGAAAGTGGGAAAAGTTATCATCGAATGCAGTTGAAGCACTGATTTTCGGTTTCATGCAGGGCGTGCGCAAGGCGCTTGCCTTATGGCTCAACACAATGAAGAGCGGAAGCGATTGACAACTAATTAATGTATTACATAGCATTATGCTTCTAATTAATGAACCGAATAAAAGTCCGCCCTGTGAACATTTAATATTACTTAATTACAGAAATACATATTAATAACAATACTTTTAATCCCTACTTTCTATAAAATACATATAATAGGGGCACAGAATATTTTGCTGCTTCATGGCACCGCATATACTTGCGCCAGGCCTGTTTACATGTGACCGACAGTAATTTCAAAAAGAAAAATGAATTCTTGACCCCTGCAGTTAATATGACATTGTGGTAATAACGCACCTTTTATGGATCATAGCAAATTGGTAAATAACTTCTAAAAATCAGGATTAAACTGCAACTTTTAATGCTGCATCATGTGTGCACACACACACAATGTTGTTATGCTACAAAGATACAGCTTTTCATTGTTTTGAAAATTTAGGAACTTTTTTTTTAAATACTTTTTTAGGACCTTTTTTCTTTAAAGTTGTAAGATGATTTTATGCACTTTCCCAATAGAAATCTAAAAATTAAATAAATATTATGAGCAGAAATAAGCAAATAAACACAAAAAAAAAAAAAAAAAGCCGAAAGGGGAAAAAAGAACATTTTATATTCCAATGAATAAAACTTGGATTCCCAGAAATCCTTCTAGAAAAACAAAGGCGTACATTGAAAACAACCCAGAATGAATCTGAAACTTAAATTATTATTCTGTATAAAACAAAGCAAAAATTTTTAAAAAATAATGCTGAAAGAAAAAAATATTTTACATTTCAATAAATGATCAAAATCTAGCAGCATTCGAAAAAAAGCAAAATCATTGAGTGAAAACAACTGTTTAAATCTGAAAGTTAAATAATTAAGTACAGTAATGAGTAAAGTAAAAGGGAAAAGGAAAAAAGTTGCAAGTATTTCAAGAAATGGAGCATCACATTCTAGCAGGATTATTCGTAAAAAGGCAAACGCTTAGAATGAAAAAATTAAATCGGCGACTTCAAATAGTTTCAAAACCATGCTGTTTACATTCATCCGTGGAATTTCTAAAATTATCTTCATTTCAACTCTAGGAATGACTCATGTGGAGTAAATAAAATGATGGAGCATTAATATTTTAATTGTTGAATTTAATTGAATTTAAAGAATATAAGGATGAATTTCAAAAAAGCAGCTTCGTCATACAAAGCATCAAAATATGATTGAATTTTGTGAAAATTTTCGTAATTGTACGTTGCGTAGATTTTGCTGTAGAGCGTTGAGCCACAAGTTCATTGCCAACCTCAAAGTTCATCAAACTTTCATTTTATATATACAGATTTAGTCCATTGTTTGTTTGTTTTTTTTTTTTTTAACCAAGTACAAAGCCTTTCTTCTTTTTCTTTAAATTTAAACTGCTAGCTTATGATGTTTAAGCAAAGATGAATTCAAAAATTCACGAAGTTCTCGAAAATCTATCATATATTGAGAATGGTTTACAGTATTATCATTAACATTGCATTCATTGCTTTGATTCGCAATGATCTCCTCCTTACTGGGATTACTCTTCCTTTGAAAAAGATCTTACTTTAGTAACTTTTTATCATTTTTTGCTCATGAAATAAATTTAAAATTAATTTTAAAATTTTTAAAAGCTTATTTTTATTATTTTAGTTTTCCTTTATTTTGTTTCTTCAAACTTTTCTTTTGAGCAGTTGTTAATTCTTGTAACTGTAACACATTTGAAAATACAAATATTACAAATTCTCTTGTTTATTTAACTTTTATTACAAGATAGATTATTTAAATAAAGCTGTAATATTTCAATAATAATTTTTATTGAGTAGGGCTTATGGATTTGAAGGAAAAAAAAATAAAATTTCAAATCCAAAATAGAAGTGTGAAAAACTTATTTGTTGTCATTCCTAAAAAATAGGAGCCTGATGATGCTGATGACAGCATGATGCATATGATGCCTCCTACAACTAAAGCAACAACTACAACGGCTGCTACTACCACCACCACAACTACAACGACAACAACAGCAGCTCCCCCACCAATGACAACAAAAGGCCCTAAAGCTCCAGTAACAATATACAAGCACTTTCATTACTTTAAGAAAGCAGCTCCTTGGAAAGGAGACGCTGGTATGCCGATGTCGATGCCGATGACGATGCCGATGCCGATGCCAACTCCAATGCCAATGAGCATGGAAGAAATGATGAAAATGACAGAAGATATGATGGAAGATATGATGATGAAGAACATGATGATGAAAAGCATGATGATGCCAGCTCCAGAAATGGAGAAGAAAGGCCTTTCTGGATTCTGGGACAAGTTGTCCAAAGTTGAACCAATCACCGTCCTCGTTGCTGGCATTATTCCAGCTAGCTTGATTCTAGCAGCGGCGTTGCCATCGGTCATGACCAAAATGATGTGGATGAAAGGTGAAATGAATGGAAATGGAGGACCAACAATGTCAACAATAACCACAACAGCAATGGGTCCCGGAATGGATATGACTGGTACCCGCTACAGATCAAGTGATTCGATATCATCTTTCATTGAAGCTGCTAGTGAATTCGGCTTCAAAGCTCTGGAGAAGCCTCAATGTGCCAGGCAAATGTTTTGCCGACTAGCTAAGAACACAATTATGACAGATTCACCTGCCTTACAGCGAGCTATACAAGTGGCCACCATTGCGTGAGTATAGAACAAATGTCGGAACTACTGGCTCTTTTCTTTTCCTTAAATTAAAAAGGCATTTTTGTTTCCGATTCAGATGCCTTAGCAAAGTTGGGCTAGGGAAATTTGGAAAACTACTTAATACCAGTGGCGTACGCAGTTTTTCAAGGGGGGGGGGGGGCGTTCATAATTTTCTAAAACTACTAAAAGAAATTCGAGTATATATTAAAGGGGGGGGCTTATTTAGGGCTCAAGGGGGAGGGTTAAAACTTCTAACCTCCCCTTGCGTACGCCACTGCTTATTACATAAGAGAGCAATTCGAATTGTCCAGGAACTCTGTTAAACATCAGTGCGTGCAGTTACAGATCTACCTACATCTTATTAAAAATGTAGGTAGATCCGTAAGGTACGGTCACATGAACATACTAACAACAACTGATGCGGAACTAATAATAAAGCCTCATTTGCGACAATAGCTAATTAATAAAAATCACAGTTAAACACTATGGGCGCGTTAGATCTGCTGGTATATAAGCAACTGCTGGTGTAGGTCTAGTAGCTTTATTGGTGCAGATGCGCTTAAGAGAAACATATGCAAAGCAGCAAAACATAGCTACAAATATTAAATCGAAATTTGTTTCAGACAAACAACACTATTTTTGAGTCTTTATATAAGCTTCAGAGCGAGGACCTAACCATTAGAAGTGTAAACGTTGAAAGTGAGATAATATTTCGGTACATACGGGCAAGCAAGTACAGGCAAATAATGAAAAAAGTTACTTTCGTTCATAACTTTGAGAAAGAATGAAAATTTTTGAAAATTAGATATCATTCTGAACTTTCAGTATTTTCTCTGTCAATAAAAGACAAATTCTGTAGCGAAGCTTTAAAAAATAAATCAATTTTATTAATATGCATTAAAATTTTTAAAGTTTAGATTGACTCATAATAAATTTTAAACCTTTACATTTTGTGCCAAATACTGCAAAAGTAATGCGAAAAATTTAATGTTGTCTGTTTTCAGGATGGAAAATTCATGGTTAGACCACCTTGGAGTTCAAGATATATTCAGGTCACTGACTGAGGGTACGTGCAGTGAGGATGACTGTGAATCGACGCCAAGAAATATAGATTCATGACACCTGTTCGCTCATTTTATCATCAGTGTTATTTCTCTCGTTCGTGCTTAAAAGATGCGATGTTAAAAATGAACAATGAAAATAAGAGTGCGCATAAATTAGAGACATTATTTTATGTTTTATTATTTAATTTTTCATTCGTTTAATTTATTGCATTAGTACTGCAGAAATAAATTATGAAAATAAAACATATTTATGAGTCTTGTTTGATTATATTAATTACTTGATGTATTTCGAAGTAAAAGCAACATGATTGTATAACTAAGTGCCCATTCATATGTGCTCTAATGTCAAGTAATACCTAAAACCAGCGGTTCCCAAACTGTGGTACGTGCACCACAAGGGGTACGCAGAGCCTCTATAGGTGGTACGCATGCGGGCAAAAAAAGAACAGGTTAAAACACAAAAACTCAGGATTGGAG
Source organism: Octonoba sinensis (assembly GCA_038502835.1). Lineage (NCBI taxonomy): Eukaryota > Metazoa > Arthropoda > Arachnida > Araneae > Uloboridae > Octonoba > Octonoba sinensis. The sequence goes on from CM076604.1 coordinate 74,887,385, forward strand.
TTCAAATTTGCCCGATTAGAGTAGGGAGAATTTTGGCTCAGTTCACAACCACTCATCTTTATGAAACTGCTTTTTCCAATATAATATTTATTAAAAATAAATATAGAAGCAAATTAAATGTCGATTCAAATATCAGGTTAAAACTAACTTCTACGGAACGAGATATTACCTCGCTTGTATCTGCCATGCAGCAGCAACCTTCTCATTAATTTTGTTTTTTCATTATTTTACATGATAGGTATTTTGTACTTAAAGACATATTTCTAGTGCTGTTTTGGAAGTACGTATTAAAATTATATTTTATATATTTCATACGTTTTATTTTGTACATACAGTTTTATTTTAATGAACGCTTTTCTCTCTCTTAACTATAAAAAACGGTGTGATTGAAATAACCTAGTCGTCATAGTATTTTTCTATAATCTGTTAGTGTTCTATTCTACATAATAAAGTTACATTAGCCGTGGTACACAAATGGTTTGAAAAATGAGGGAAAAAGTTTGGGACCGTGGTAAAATTGCAACGGAATAGTTCTGGGCTTCAATTGCACGCTTGCAGTATCAAACAATTGAACGTGAAATGTCATCTACGATTAGTCGCCTCTTGCGAATGTATCGGGTTCTACACTTAATGTCAAGTAATACCTAAAACAATTGTAACTTGAATGTATTACTTCGTGCCTATTCATACGTGCCCTGATGTCAAGTAATACCTAAAGTAATTATTAGCAAATAGGGTCGAATTTAGGTCCATGCAACACATCCCACCCCCCTTCTTCGTAAAAAAAGAAGCAAACCTATTTTGGTTTTTGAAAACCCAATTAAAGCTTTCACGTTTCCAAAGTTAAAAAATCAACCTTATCCAGAAATGCTGACTTTGATGCCATTTATTTATTTATTTACAGCGATGACAAGGACAGATACTGGTGTAGTGTAGGTTATTAAGTGGTTGACCTTAACAAATATTTTTTTACGAGAAGGGAAAGCATTAGTTATTAAAAAAAAGGTAAATTAAATGAATATTTTATTTTCAATATTATTAAAAAAATAGGGAAAGCAAAGCTTGCCACGCTAGGCAATCTTCTAGCTGCCTACTCTGCCTATTTAGAAATCTCATTAAAAATGTATGTTCTAGTTTAATACTTTTTTTATCATGTAAATTGCAAGTACGTCTAATGCAAACAACAAATTTATTTTCAATGTATAAATTAATTAACCATGTTGACTTTTAATGTGGATTTAATCGCATGAAAATTAATGTTTATTTCAACAAAGTTAAAAATAACAATACATATAACGCATATTTTATTTATTATTTTTGTAAAATCTGACAAATTAAAGTGTTTGAAGAAATTCAATTTTCTATCTTAGTTCTAAATTTTTCTAGTTACTTCAACAGAAGTGTTTTTTTTTTTAAATCTTAATGGTAATTTGAAATGGAAAAAAAAATACTTTGGTGTAACACGTATTTTTATTTTTTCTCTTGTCCTCTTCGTATGGGTGATGCTCCTTCCTTTTCAAAACGGTAAATAAATTTGAAAAGTTTCTTGTCACGAATGAAACTTTTTTTAAGTTTAAATGTTATTTCCTCCTTGAGCAAAAAGTTTAAAATTTTCTTATTTATTTCCATTCTTAACTTTTACATTTACAATGAACATCAATACACCAAAAGATATCATTCTAATGCATCAATCCTAATTTTGTATCAGTTAAAAATTTGCAGACAGTTTACTTGTCAATAAAATAACTGGGCGAATTTAAAAAATAATAAAAATAAACTGTTTCCCCCAATTTATTTAAGGGAAAGCAAATACAGTCAATCTTTTCGCTCTCTTTATTTTCAATTACTTTTAATTACGAAAACACTTAAAACATATCGCGAAGAAGCGATAGTTGCTTTTAGTCTCTTTTTCATTTTCAACTCTTCCAGCATAGCCTTGTACTAGATTTTGATTTTAAAAGTAATAAGAATTAAAATTAAAATACCTGCACAAAAATATATTTACATATAGCATAGAATTAACTATGTTTAGCAATTCTATATGTTGGTTCTAAGCCCTTTTGTATGACAACCATTCCTCAAGATTACTATTTTTTTTTTTTTTTTTTTTTTTTTTATTCGTTGGTAGCCATCTTAGAAAAGTTTTAATGCATCTCAAAGCTGTTAATACACTGTGTTTTCATCCATCCACACATTCCTTGGTTGATTTTCCTTGTAGTAATAATGTTTCATAAGATCGGTGGATTTTTCCTTTGCTTTCTTTCTTTTATTTTCTTGTACTTTGGCGTTAGAAAGTGGAATATTCCATTTTTTTGCTCCTAGTCTAAATTTTAAGGTTCTTGATAGTACTTGTACATTTTGTGATAACTTTCCATCTATGTAGATGTGTAATTATAATGACAACAATTACATTATGACGATAACGTTGTGGTTGATGATGATGATCACGACAGTAGCAGTAACAGTAAAAAGTTAAAGCAATGTACCAAAAGCTTAGAAAAGTTTTAAAATAAAGACGTCACAAAAGAATGACAAGGACTTTTAATGTGAATACTTGAGAACGTTGACTAAATACCTAGAGTTTTATTTATTTATTTATTTTACTTCAAAACATATTTTTATTTATGTAATATCAGTTGGAAAAGCTCAAGAAAAAAATCTTTTTATCAAGTTTAAACGCTGCCCTACCTCTGAGTCTTAGAGAGAAAAATTGTCACTACTGTCAAACTCTTCGTCAGATTTTCTTCTTATTATTTATTTTTGGTTACACATCTTTTGGCGATCGTTGCAATGAAAGTAATGAAATGAATATGATGGTAAACATTCATCTTAGGTACTTCGGAATGACTATGTGAGATGAGTTTTTCCATAGTTTTGCCACAAGCGGAACACGTGTTATAGCTATGCATTGCTACTCTTACGGAGAGGCAAAATTAGATTTTTGTTCTTCCCTCGCGGCAGTTATAAGAATTAAATTAGGCATCTCTATTAATCTCGTATGAGTCTCAATTGTATTTGTCCAATAAATATGCGACTGCAGCGATTACTTACAGCATAATCGACTACTTCTTCAGATGCAGGTATTTTAGTTCCGTAAATATATTATGATACTTAAATTTTGTGTAGATTGATTCAAAAAAATACTTTCTTCTTATTATTATTCATTTGCAATATAAAAATGGAGGATATATTTGGCGATTCAATTAGAAATTACATTTTAGTCTCCCTTTTCCATTACAGTAAAACCCGGTTAAAGCGCGGGTGTCGGGGGACACGTTTGGCACCCGCGTTATACCGTAACCGCGGTATAGCGAAACTATACCGCGGAACCATATTCACGAGATAATACTTGCTTTTGTTGCATCATTTTTAACTTTATCAATTGCTGGTAACTTTTCTTCCCCCTATAGTATATTTTTTTCTTTTCTTCTTTGCTGCCATCACATCTCATCTGCGCAATCAGTCTATCGAGCGATAGGTTATAAACCAACTGTGTTCTGAGAACAAAGGAGCTTTAAAAATATCTTTATGTTATCAATATGGGATTGTGAAGGGGAAGAGGTCTCAAGAAAAAATTAGATTTGAAAGAGAAGGAACGTACTTCCCACTGGGGAATATGTTTACCTTTCAGAAATGCTAAGAATCAGGAATACAAAGATTGACAGCGCTGTAGAAGGAGTTACACACACATAACTTAGGAATCACTTTTAAATGGCAGTGATAAAGGCTGGTTTAAACGTCGGGGGTCGCCGCGGTATATCCGATTCCGCGGTATACTGAGGCGCGGTATAACGGGGTTTTACGGTACTTAGAAACTGGTTAAAATCTAACTTCGTGATGTTGTAGCGCAATTTCCGTTGCATGGTGAAATAACGCTCTCATATTAACTAAGCATTTAGCAGTTTTAAAATTCATTAAAAAATTGTAGAGTATACCTTCTAATGCATGTACATGAGTACCAGAGGACACCGGATTGTGGTCCAAGATATCCGATGAATTTAAAAAAACGATCAACTTACAATATCCCAACATTACTAAAAAGCTTAATGACTTGTGTTAATATTCCACATTAAGTGCGAAAACGTGCAACTTCTAGATGATAAGAACAAGGATTTAATTAGTTATGATATAAATAAATAAAATTAATATTTTGTTTGCAAAAATTAGAATCATAGATCAAAAGTTCCATAACTTAATGAAATAACTGTATTTACTTTATACATTTGCAGACAGATGGCAGCAGTAAACAAAATTACTTAATAGGTTCGATGATGATTTAAAAGACTTTGTAACTTGAACAAATTAATTTACCGAATAATTTTCTCACTTTCGATTTTTTTCGAATAGAAGTTAATCATTGTAACTCAAGATTATCCATGCTAATTTTTTATGCATATTTTTCATAAATCTTACATTTTGGAAAAGTTATTGAAATTTTGCAATTTTACAAATTCGCTGAAAGAAATCTAATACACGTCCAGCAAGAGGTTGTTGTGCTTGGCTCGAATTTTAAAAGTTCGTACACGATTGCCACACATTAGTTAAAACAGCATGAATAAAGCATTTATGTTCAAGAAATTCTCTTTAAAATCAATTGTATTGAATTAATTGTATTGAATTTTCAATTGTATTGAATTGAGCGAATGCAATTTTCGAGATAGTAATATTTAGAAGAAATAATGTTTTTATTTTAATTCAATACTGCTTGCCACCCAAAAAAACCTACAATTTGTCCTTTTTTGCTTATATTTTATGAAGACTTTTAGAGTTCTTTGAATAATGCAAATAATCTTATTACTCTTAAAGTTCAAAGATGATGTTCTGTTCGCGGCTCTGACAGAATTTTGCTATCCGGAGTACCACAATTCCGAAAACTGAGGCATTCTTACTGTAGGCCTTGGTCTTTGAATATTGTCATCTGGGACGACTTGGATTAGTAATTATTAATAATTGAAAAATATTTTCTTTGAAACGTATTCTGACGGGCTTCGGATTTGAAATATTGTTATCTAGGAATACACTCTGGTCTTCACTCTGGACAACACTCTGGATTGTCGTCCGGACCAGAGTGCTGTTCTAGAAAACAATATTTCAAGTCAGAAATCTGTCAGAGTACGTTTCAAAGAAAATACTTAATTTATTCATATTTAATGCTTTAATAGGCTTATTAGACCTTTAACTATTAAACGGCCATTGGCTACCTGGAGATTGAATATTGTGTTTCATAAAATAGCCAAGTGGTAAGGTAACCCAAGATGAAAATTTAGATGTTCAGAAAGATCACTTTTGTTATATTTTGGTAATCCAAAAATAAAAGAGGCCGACAAAATGTTTGAAAACTTGAAAACATATAAATGAACTTTTTACACATATTTGAAATGTATATATCAATGTTTTCGTGCAAAAACACTACAAGTCCTTTAGGCTGCCAATGTGTTGAAACTAGATTATATATGGTTCTGTAGTCTTTCTTCTTCCTTGCTAAGGATAGGAGCACAAATCAATGCTTACTAACTTTAGTCATCTATGAAATCAAATTGGGCGGGGGGGAGACAGCCAGCATATAGTGGGGGCAGGCAGAAGGTACAGAAATTTGCCCAAATTCTGATATCTTCAGTTTTGAAAACGCCATATGACAGTTACATTTAAAAAAGAGAACATGAAAATTTAATAAAATTTTAAAGAATGATGTAAAAATAATGCAGTGATAAGTTAAAATCCACTTTGAAAGTTTAAACACGTGGCATTAAGATAAATAGTTAAGCTTTCACATTAATTTACTTGTCCTGATAGCTTGTATCTTTATTGATAGGTCATTTTTCAGAAAGATACTCTCTCTTCCTTAAGTTTACGTTACGCAATTTGTCCTTTTTAAATAGCTCATTTCCTTGATAAAAATTTTTACTGAGTAAGATCAAAATTAATTTAAATTCAAAAAATTTTAAATAGTTCTTTTTTTTTTCTTTTTAGTGATACATACATATATATACATATATATATATATGTTAATAACGTCAAAGGCTATTCATACTGAAATATTTTATCTTTTGCATTGGAAGTATGCTCCGGACATAAAAGACACGAAGACAAATTTGGGGGGGGGGGGGGGTGCAGCAAGAGTGGATTAGTTTTGTAACAAAAACTAGAAAAGTCCATAATTCGGCCAGAGAATTCCAGATTCGGAACTGTGGCCCCTAACTTCGGCATGCCTAAGTCTGCGGCTAACAGGTTTAGGGGTGTCTGGTGGAGAAAATATATCAATTATGAACATATTTTTTATGTTTTACTTTTCAGCCTTTCACGAACAAAATTAAAAACAAAAATTCCTTGATCTGTTCATTAATTAATTAACTATTTTATTTATTCATTTATTTAATATTTAACTTGATTTTTTATTCACGCATTTATTTTCCCTCTTTAAACTTTAAAAACTTTAAAATGCTTAAAAAAATCAACTAAAGTCTTACTTAACTTGCTTGTTTCTGAGCACAACTGATTTTATTATAATATGTGTTTTAGAAATATTAAAATATTGAAAAGATCATGGCAAACGCGTAGGTTGTAAAACAAATATTTTTTTCATTTCGAGGAAGAATGCCTTAAGGGAAAATCTATTCGCTTTCTGGGAATTCATGTAGACGACAAAGAAAACAGGAAAAATATTAGCATTTTAAAGCAAACAAGATTTGGAGAAGATTATTAGATTTTCAACTTTTTTTCTCTAATGGATTCAGAATAATACAAGCAAAGTAAAATGCTATTACATTCACGTAATTTTTAAAGTACACATAAGAAAGCTATTTATAGTGCAAATCATTTTATAATTGTTATAGTATTATTTCTTGGTAATGCTTCATCGAATGCTTAGATAAATATTTTTTTTATATATGTGTGTGTGTGTGTGTGTAAGAGAAAATGGGTATCTCTGAATCAATAGCAGTATAGATGAAAATTACCTGTCGCCACTCGCCACAAGGCGATCAAAGTAGTAAAAGGGGAGATTAAAAAATGTGTTAGCGATCTCCACCAATGCACGGTCACTTTTTAGCACTATCTACTGTAATTGCCTTTTTTTTTTTTTTTTTTTTTTGTGAGCAAATCACGTTTTTCGTTTTTCCCTGGGAAACGTGCCAATATTGAACACGTGCTTCGCCGAAAATTTCATGCCGTATTTCAAGTTTCAATCCTACAGCATCCTGTATATATTTAAATCATTTTAAAAGTTCTAAAACATTTTAACATATGCCAAATCAAATCTGCATATTTCTTGATTTATTTCAATAATTTATTCATTTTCTAAGCGATTTTAGAATTAGTTTTCAATTCTTATTAGCAATTTTAAAAAGTGGCGACTAACAAAACTATCGGCCACTGGCGACTAACCAAATTTCTCAGTTTTCACCTATTAATAACAGCACCGTCCGGCGAAAATGCGGAGCGAATACGTAATCAATTTGAGAATAGATGCCGTGCTCACAGGCGAGTTCCACTGTGTTCAGTTATTGTAATCATCGGAAAAGGCTGATCTGGCCGAAGTAGTGTAAATTGAAAGATAAATGTTGGAAGTTACCTGTATATAAATATTGTATACAAGTAAATTAGTTCTTACTTCTGTTTGTGTTATTAAGAATAGTCATTAATTTAATGGAAACCCTAGACAGCCGAAGAAAACCTCGTACCTACATATGTATGTACCGTACTCCGTACCTATAGATATATACTAGTAAGCCCGGCGGTCATACGAAATGACCGCTGTTCTAGATATTACAAATATACAATTCTCCCAGTAACCGGAATGCACTTCAAATCAAAGAGATATTTATCAGGTAGAACAATAGAGTTTAATGAATAAATTATAAACATTCGGAAAAAAATATTTTTACCGAAAAAAAGAGCATCTAAGTTACAATAATCCGTAAAATCAAAATATTATTTACTATATAATCAAATATTTTGTGAAAAATTTTAATTATCCAACAATAGTCATCGTCAAAACAATGGTTTCAACGAAACTGGGGAAAAGAACGCTGCCACTTTAATATATATATATAAAGCGCAGACGATAAATAAATTGAAGGAAGAAGGGTTAAATTAAATTCGCGTTTACATTAATTTTTAACAGAGATTGCAAATCTAACGATGCCTCACTCAAAATGCTAGAAAAATTCTTTTATTTTTAGTATATTTGAACCGACAACAATGGCAACTGCAGTACAGTTACGCAAGCAACCAATAAGCTACCGGCGACAGACACTTAAGCAGCTTATATATACGAAATATACATATATAATACCTTTATAATTATATTATTTTAATACTTTAACTATAATATGAAAAAATAAAAATAAGTATAAAAGTATTACTAGAGTTCGCCCAACAGTTGAAATAATAAATTCAACATTGAAAATATTATGCTATTTATGTAATTATCTAAGTATTATTTATCAAATTTGAGGGTTATAACGTCGAATTTGTTTTGATCACTTAAAGTAAACCCTAAATCATTGTCATAAATCATTATCGCAACAGGGCCAATTGCGCTCATAAATGTAGCCGCTTATACTTATGCCGATTCCGTATTTCGTACTGAGTTGAGTGGCAGTTGAATAAAACTGAAATGTTTGCTTCTGCACACTATTCTCATTTTTCATTTCATTGCTTCAGAGAAGCCATCACTCAAAATCTCATTGTAATTGCTTTTTATATTACAAGAATGGTAACAAACTCTTTTTAACCATGAGCTTTACATTAAATTAACTAATAATTTAGTCAACCAAGACATGTTGCCATCTGCTATCTATAACAATATAACATTACAGTTATAAACGAGGCTTGCCCCACAAAAGAAAAGGTAAATAATTAACTAATGATAATTTACTAATGATAATAAAGGTAAAAAATTAACTAATGATAACTAATGCTTCCAAGATATTTTAACTGATATCACTAAAATCGTCAATATCTACTAAATTTTTTTTTTAATAAAATCGATTGAAAAATAAAGAACAATAGGGTTCTTAACTGTTTTGTGTTCGCCTATTTATATATAGATTATTATTATAATCATTTAAACTAATGTAACTTTGTACTGGTGTTAATAATTTATTATATATTTTTAATGACGTTAAATTTTAAGATGTAATATTCCTGGAATGTCACAAAAAACGGTTACTCTAATTATTAGCAATTTTAAAATACTGTACACTTGTTTGTCTGTCACAAGAAAAAATGTCATTTTACTGATTTTTTTTTCTATCACCTGCATGGAAACACTCGTGTACAATATTTGCGGTAAAACGTATGATAGGAATGACATCTTATCACATTTCTTTCACCAAAAATAGTGAAGAGGGCTTCTGAGAAAATTATACCCAAAGAAAATTAACACAGTAGAATCCCCTCCCCCCCCCCCCAACTCGGAGGCAGTTGCTTTAAATTAGAATATTAAGTCGTTGTTCATGTTGTGAGTTTTCTAGTTTTTTTAAATCAAGTTGAATTTTCATTTTAAATATTTTCTTCGCAAATTATGGATAACTTTTAAAATACAAACATCAACGTTTTGACTACAATCACAATACCATTGAGAATGAACGTTCTAACTTTCAACCAAGTGCTTTTACAACTTAAGATGAAGAAACGTTGGCATCATACATCATATATTGCACATTTAGAAGGGCTTCAATGATCATAAGGCCTTATTGCAGTTACAATTATTACATCCAAATATATTAATGAGAAAATAGAAAAAATCAAATTTAGTGAGCATCCCAGGTTCTAAGCTATTTTGTGGGTACTACATTGCTTCATTTGGCAAATAATCTACAACATTAATTATTTCGCGGCTTCTAAAATGGTTAAATTTGTAAAATATTTGTCGAAGTGTAAAATGTAAAATATTATCGAAATGTAGGTTTTTCTCCGATTCTTTCTTATATTCAAAATATAAAATAGTATATACAGCAACTGGAAACGGATCCGCCAATTTTTCTAGTACTTTTTAAATTTTCCCAAGACACTTCGGATGTATTTTTTAATTTCATGAAGTTAAAACGTGGTCTTGTATACAATACCCTCAAACACCAATTTTATCCATCATTATTTTATCCATCATAGAGGTGGCCAATACGAGGCACATTGTATCATTGCGAAAAGTGCATCCGTCGTTTTAGGAAAATTCTAGACAAATCGAACACCATCGAAATTGCTACAAAACTTTAAAATGCACCCCATAGACTAGCACAAAACTTTTTTTTTTTCATTTCTGATCAGCGAAAAGCTTGTGACAGCGGTCATCTTCTTGTGCGCAAAGAATCGTCCTACAAAATCATAAACATGTGCTCCAGTAAATGAAATATTTTTGTGCATTATCCAATTCGATTGCGTGTTTGACTTATCAATTTCCCCCGTAAATGAAGTAGGTCTTATCCTTAGCTCTCTTTGTCTACATCAGCCATGAAGGTAACAAAGTTAAAGAGTGTTTTTAGTTGTTTGGCTCATTTGACCTTGTACAGTGGTGGTAAAAAAATTTGCATCACCCTCCCATTTTCACAACAATGGTATGTGAGAAGTTTTGGTCGACCAATTAACGATGAATGTATGTGAAATTATTCATAACTTATGAAATAAACATTTAACAGCAGGAATCCGATAATTGTTTACTTTATTTGTGGAAATACATGACCAAAACTGTAACAAGTACAATGTGAAGTGCATCCACGTTGCCAAGTAGGTTTTAATTGTAACACTCTTTCTGTTCAAAAATAAACAAAAGTAACATGTTTGAACATCATAAAATATGTACTTTTTCGTCATCCACTTGGCAACGTGGATGCACTTCACATTGTACTTGTTACAGTTTTGGCCATGTATTTCCATAAATAAAGTAAACAATTATCGGATTCCTGCTGTTAAATGTTTATTTCATAAGTTTTGCATAATTTCACATACATTCATCGTTAATCGGTCGACCAAAACTTCTCACATACCATTGTTGTGAAAATGCGAGGGTGATGCAAATTTTTTTACCACCACTGTATGTGAAGAAAAAAATTGCTCACGCTGTGCGGTATGTAAGACGTAGGACACCCCTCATACATTTTTATACTCTGTGTAACAAAGAAATAAAATCTCCATGAAATGCCAATCATTCTGTGAGCTAATTAGACATTGCATTATAGATGTGAAAATGTTGCAGAACGTTTTAGTACCAAAGGTATCAGTAAGTCTATTTCTTTGATTAACAAAGTTGTGAGTACTGAAAAAGAAAAATAGATATTTAGCCAAAGCATTTTCTGAAAATACCCTTAATTAAAAAAATACATTCTGCCCATTTTTATTTGATATGTTTATATGTACAATTAATGCTGTTGTTAGTTTAGTTTATTCCTTAAAAGAAACATTTATTAAAATTATGTCTTTTTTTTCTTCTGCAGTTTATTTTGAAATTGTTTTACTTATGCATTCTTTTCAAAAACTTAATTTCAAAAAGTTGTTCCAAATTGAAAAAAAAAAACGCATGTAAATTATCTGATACACTGAGCTTAGAAATCATTATATTTCCTTCAACATTTTTAGTTTTACTACATCATTGCTTCTCAAAGGCGAAGTTCTTGCATAGAAAATACTTGTTTACTAAACTCGAGTTTCGACTTTTTAATTCTACTTAGATATTTAAAGTTGAAAATAGAAATAAAAAAAAGATTCCGATAATCGTAATTTTGTGCTAAATTATAGAAATAAGATACGAAATGGGAAAACTGTTGCGATATTTTGTTACTTCAAAACAAACAAACAAAACCCACCGTTGCTAAAAGAAAAAATGTTTCGTATTATTTTGCATTTTCCATTGTGTAATTTTTAGGTGCTGTGCAATTCCGAAAAATAAGGTAAACATTTGCTATAAATTCTATTTTAGACCTGAAAAGAAATCGAGGTATTGAATAATTAAATAAAAACATTTCTCATAAGATAAAACCTTTTGACGTTTATTAGAACTTTTAAATCTTTATTACTGAAAGAAAATTTTAACTTTCGCAATATATTGAATAGATGTGGTACTACTGAAAACTTTTATACGCACGAAGTTCTACCCTAACATATACATTAGCACTTTCTTTTTTTTTTCACTCAAGAAGATTATGCCTCAATTATTACTTGTTTATTCTTTCTTTATTTATTTATTTATTTACTTTTATTTATTTCTTATTAGTTTATTCACTTTTTATTTTTTATTTAGTTATTTTTTAAGTTTTCATAAATTTTATATAGTTTCAAGAATTTACTTGGTCATTAGACTTTTTCTTGGCTATTAAAATTTCTCTATTTCCCGCTGTTATGTGAAAGTTTTCTTACTTATTAGCACTCGATATTTAGTCAATATGATTTTTCTCTTTAGACATTCACATTTCCCTAAAGACATTATATTTGTTCCCTCTACCTTTAGAGGTTTTTCAAATGTTAATAGGATTTCCTCGTTTGTTATTGGCAATTTTTTCGCAGCTGTTAAAAGCTTTCCCTCTGTCGGATATTCATTGGAACACATTCCTGGCTTTCACGTATGGATTTATTACTTTGTCATTAAAAGATGTTCTTAAATAAACAACTGGTTACTTCTTATTGCTGATATAACTTGGAAATTTTCCCGCTTAAACTTGAACTTATTACCAATAGGGATCATTTATAAATGATGTCACGCTTCGAGGGGCAGGGGGTTCATGAAAGGGTGACAAATTGTGGCACGGGGAGGGGAGTGGATAACAAGAAGTGTGACAGCAACATAGCGGGGCATGTGACAAGGGGGGAGGGGTTCAAATATATGGGGGGAAAAGCGTGACATCATTTATGTACGGTCCCATTGCCATGTGCATTTTTATCTTGGAAAAAAAATTTTTTTGGTTATTTTTTTATGCAGTGTATACAAATGAATTTTCTATTATATGTGCTGTTCAAAACTCAAGAACTATTTTCTGATGGCAAGATTTTAATGTGTGAATATGATAAAATATCTACAAATACAATGTGCATCAATTTAAAAGAGTCAGGTGCTGCGCAAATACATACGAGAAACATGCCACTTACATCATTTCGCCTCGCTTCAATGGTTGCATAATAATTGACCTTCATGAAAACATTTGAAAAGTTTTAGTAAACAATAATAATCCAAAGTACAAACATATAGATATGGACAGTGAAAACAATTTTCGATCACCTTTCAACAGTAGTTCAGTAGTTGGAAGTCTACTTCAAAGTTTAGTGTAGGTTCGCCCGGGGGCAGCATTAGTAGTGGGGGCCCATTACTATTGCCTATTTTAAGCTTGCTGTTTTACCCTTGGAATTGCTAAACATAGCGATTGTCTGAAGGAAACAGCGTCAGTTTCAATTCTGAGCATTTAAACAAAACATTTCCGAGTATTGATGCGTTAACTTCATAAGGAATTTGCTTTCTCGAAACTATAATTCTAGACATGATACTCAATATTCAATAATGGACAGTACTTAAAATTATAATATGTATGGTTATAACAAGGAAAACGCTCAAGTGATGACGCCGCATAAATTGAACTTTGAGAAACGAATTTTTAAGATGCTACTAAGTTAGCAAATATTATTCAGTAGTGTTTTGCCTTAATTTTTTGTGACGTAATGTTTGACGGTGCTGCTTAAATATATTAATCTAATTAGTATGACTAATTATCGCTGCCATGGTAAGCATAGCCGCTGTCATATTGCATAACAAATTCAAGATTTCCAACGCAAAATATTTTATACATTTCTTTCATATTTAACAGTGAGTCTCAGAAGAACTTTCTTCATTCATAAAAGCATTCTGATTAAATATCAGTAGTCTTCTAAAGAAGAAAAGGGTAAACCTTTTTCAAACTTTAGTTTTACGGAAAATTTTGCTCCTTTAGTTTAAAATATTCGAGAAAGAAAATCTCAAGCCTGAACTAACCAAGACCTGAAATGGAAGCCTGAAAGCTGTTTCAGAAATACTTGCGAGAATTTTAACACAACAATTGTGTGTAATTTTATTGTATTTTTGTTTGTTATGGATATATTGTTTATCAGATATTTTTTCTCGATTAACTAACTCAAAAATAAAATGAAAAAAACAAAAAAAATGAAAAAAAAAAAACATTTAATTTCTTAGGTTAGTCTGAAACTTAACTTTAAAAGTGGATATATTTTCAAGCCACATTTTTTGAAGAGAAAAAAGAAATCTTTAAATATTTTTTTTAACCTTCTGCAACCATATTTTGTACATTAGTTATTGTTGGTGCTCAAGAAAAGTATATATGAAATTTCTTAAAATGTTTTAGATACATACTAATATTAAAGGGAAAAAAACTAAAAATAGGTATAAAATGACATAATTTCCTCTGAGAAATTTCGTTGCTATAACAGATCGACAACTTTCTTTTTTATTATTATTATTTAATCAATTTATTTATTTATTTTCTCTTTTACACTTTATACCAACATCCCCTACTCCGGTTCCCCCCCCCCCCCTCAAGTGTGTAGCTTTCATCTTTACAGAACAATTATGTTAGCAAAAAAAAAAAAGTTGTGTCTAACACGGATAACAAAAGGATCTTATAATACAAAAAAAGAAAGGGGCCCTTTTGTCTTCTTTTGAAGTTTATTCTTCCAACTACTGAAGAAAATTTTTTAAACAATTTATAAGACAACATAACCACAAATAAACATTGATAATAAAACAAGAACTCAGGTGGGATCATTCCAATACAGTAAATACTTGACGGTTATTTTCTATCTGAGACTGTATTACAATAGGACATTAACTGTTGCATCGAACACTGAAGTCTGCAGCATTCGTCTGCAACACCCCTGGGATTACGGGGCACTTGGTTCATTCTGAAAAATTCAAATGATTCTTCAGGGTCGATGGAGTAGCTTCCCTCATCGGAATAGGAGCTCTCGAAAATAGGATAAGAATCTGGAAAAATAAATAATTCATTAATTTAGAAAAGTCACTTTAAAAAAAATGTAAATAATAGCACGACAGTTTATTAGTAAAGCGCTCTTGGACCAATAAAGTTGATACCTATAAATTGCGTCACACAATCTCACATGCAGACCGATTGCTCTTTTAAAGATAATTTTCAGAAAATATTTTCGTGTTCATTACTGTAAGTTGAAGTTTTCATAAGCATTATAATTTCAGGCTTTTGGTTATATTTGAGAAAGAGAACTATTTAATTAGTAAGCATCACACAAAACCAATTTAAGGTGATTACCAAAATAAGCAACTTTTAAGGCAATTTCAAGTGTTTATTTCACATATTTTAGCTGTTTCCTTAAGTATTTTTGCAAATATTTCTCTTATGCGGAATCTAAAAAATACGTTAGTTAGCTTGCGATTTGGCATCATATTGGGCAGATCGAGACCTAACAGAGGTCTCATTCAAATGCTACAACGCACGTGACCTTTTTTTAAAGCCTTATTTCTATTGGTTATTGTATCCACTTGAATATACTCAGCATTAATATCACTACTGGCTCGTTCTATGAAAGATTTGTCATGGGAAATTTTCTAAAAATTTGAAAAATTTGCTCGATGCCCTTTCTTTAATAAAGTCACTTTTTTTTTCATTTAATACAGTGTTCTTGTAACCCCCCCCCCCCCCAAAAAAAAAGCCATGCATTTTTCATTGCTGTTTTTTGCTTTAAACGCTGTTTCCTAAATGTGTAGCATCATGGTTTAACAAATTCATATAGACGTAATTTTTGAAACGAAATGTCGACTCAAAAATGTTGTCTTATCTTTCAAAAACAAAAGAATTTAGTAATAATGCAGATCAAGAAGTGACTTTTGAATTACAAATGTGATCTGTCAGGTGAGTCACATTCAACCTGTAGTCTGAGTCACATTAACTATGCATGTAGAGGCTTACAAATTCAAATCACATATATTCTGCTCTACAAATTTTTAATGCAATAATAATAATAATTTTTACTTAAAGTGTAAGTGAATCTGAGAAACACAGATTAGTAACTAAGCTGAATATATTTTACCTGAACTGTAAGCATAAGTTCTTTTCCGCATTATTTGATGATGGCTAGGATCATAATATTCATTCTGGCAAATTGCAGCAAGGGCCTCCACTAACATTTTCCCACATAATTTTAAACTTCTTTTATGAATGTTGTGAAGTCTTGGCAGTGCTTGAGATAGTGTGAAACAACAAATTAATAGTGCTGCACACAAGACAATGTTCTGCAAAACAAAAAGTGCGATTTTTAATATTGATAAAACACATGCGTTTCACATAATACTTATTTTGAAAAAAAGAAAAAACAAATATTCTTTTGGAGTTGATCTCGAAAACCAAAATCATAAAAACTCATTGTTAAAAATGTTTTAAGTTACATGGTTTTATATCGTTGCATTATAGAAACATTCCAAATTAAAATTCAAAACATCATTGCATTATCCGAACATTCCAAACAAAGTTGTCGTTGCCATTCGACAAATAAAAATTCTGATAATTTCAGCAGAGCCAAAAATTATTAATTTTTTTCCTAATTAACTTTTAAATAAGTTATAAAATGGATAGAATATTGTATTGTCATCGAAGATTAGCTTGTGTGCAAAGTTTGAAGATAATTTATGCAGTAAAAGTGGTTGACAACCGCGTAACAAACTTCCATGACAAATCAAGTTAAATAAAACCGTGTAAAAAAGCAGACCAGTTAACCTTTGTTTCCTTTCATACACTGTTGCAAAACTAGGCCAAAAATCAACTAAACTGAGCATTAGAGTTAGAGTCCATATAGACAGGCCGACGCATTCGCCAATTTGGATCACAGCACGTGGTCTGTGTTGTAGCACTTTCAGGCATGCGACTTCTTTTAGTAATGGTTCATTCTCGCTGGTAGTTAAACTTTCTCCAATTTGGCTAAATTTGAAATGTGACATAGAGCCAGAAACATACGCTTTGGTAACCCTAGCTTTTCAGCAAAGAAAAATCTGGCCCAACATGGGGCTTCATGGCCGTCATCCCAACAGCTCATTTAGCATTTCCTCCTTTACTCATTGTCTGTCACCTCCTGATACATCAGCTCGAAAATTTAGTAGCATTAGGACCTCCGAGAAGAAACAAACTCTCTCAAGGTCAGACGTCTCCATGTCAGAGCCACACTGTATTGTTTTGACAAGTGCAATAATATTTTTATCTAATAGATATTTAATCATGATAGCATAGCACTAAAAATAAAGTACCTAATTTGAGCGCGAGTGAACTGCTTTTTTTTTCCCTATCAAAAATATTTTTCCCATTAGCTTCAAGCAACGTTGCGTAATGCCTTCCAAATATGTTTTTTTCCCAAAATGACTGATAAAATATGGTATAACAGATTTCCTTATTTTCTCTATTTCGATAACATAACGAAACGAAAGCACTTATGTCGAAGTGAAAAATAAGGTAGACATTCAACCAGATCTCAAGTGATGACAAATTTATTTAACAGCCACTTTTCAATCGATACTTGAAAACGCGTTGATCCCGCGTAAACAAAAACATCTTCCTGAAAGATGAAAGACTGGCGATAAGATATTTACATCTGAATGCTTCAATTTAGCATTCAATTTAAACAAAGTTGTTTATCAAGTTTTCTTCTTCGTAATAAGTGCTGTTTGTCCTAGTGTATTTACGCATTCATTGAAAATAGAAAACATCTCATAAATAATTTCTCTTAATTTAATTCTTTACCATTCAGTTCTGGTGTGGGATTATTTGATAAACATTTTGAGTTTGTAATAAAAAAACTGACGTATATTTTCCAAAATATCTTTGTTCATATGAAGAAAATTAGCACTTTACAAGGTGTTTTGGCGTTTACAAATTATGATAAGGATTATTAAACAATTGAAGTGCTAAGCGCAAAAATGTTTCCCAAAGTTGCCCATTCACTCCCCCTCCTCACTATTTTCTTTTCTTTTTTTTGGGGGGGGGGGGAGTTAATTGTTCTTAGTAAAAACAGGCCGAAAATAAATTTGGCTCCGTCTAGAAATGGCTTTTTACTGGTGATTTGCAAAAGAATTTCTGTTTGACATAGATGCATAACAACGTTACTGCTGCAGTATTAAAAAATCCAACGCCAGTTACATCTTTAGTCAATATTTATCCTGTGGCGAAGATTAATTTCGTTGAGAGTTATGCACATATTTCAGTTTTCATGCTCCATACTGTATGACGTTATAATACTTTTAAAAAATAGGAAAGGTTTTAGATAATAGCGTCAAACATGCTTTCAGCAGACCTGAAATAATACAGCAAAGCGAGTATTTTTAGTCCCCTTTCTTGAAAAAAAGAGGCATGAAAGAAAGCTTAATGTCTTGAAAAATATCTCTAAAACCAAAAGTAAGTCAGAAAATTAAAAAGAAAATAATTCGATTTATTTTTTTAATAAAAAGAAGAACTATAAGGTGAATCTGACCGTCTGGCTGTGTGTGTGTATGTGACTTAAAAATACACATAAGGTAGGTATAAACAAGGAGAAATAATTATCGTGTGAAGAAATTAGAGATGCGCAGAAGCTCAGCGCAGTAAACATCATCGGAATTCAATATAAGAAGCGCTGTTCAATAGAGAAAAAGTTTATAATTTCCATCATGCTTCAACATTAGAACTTGAAACACCTGCTGCAACATTATAAAATATATTGCCCGAGTACTAAGTTTGTTCTTACTGAACGAAGCAAATGTTTTCACTTCAGTCAATGTATTTTGTCCGGCTAGACTTTTTTTATTGCTACTCTCCCGTCGTGTTTCCAGTCATCGTTAATTACACATTTTTCAATTATTTTGGTGCGTTCTACAACACTGTATCAAAAAGGCACCCTCAACTTATTTCATCATACTCGAAATTAGATGTTTGTAATTACTCTTCAGTTAAGAATATTTGTTGATTATGACTGTGAGTTTTGACTGCTTTAATTCCTTGTGAAGGATAAAAACATAATTCCACATTCAGTGCAAGTAATCAAATACGTCTACAGTAGCTTTGTTGAATAAGCTATGTATCCCATGATTTTTTGCACAAAGGGGTTAGTTTAGGGAAAATAAAGTTAAAAATAACAAGCAAATAAAATTTTCCCCAACACACACAAACAATAAAAATTTTCTTAAATCTTTTAATTGAGATATTTTGTCTAATCATAAATAACAACTTCTTCAGCAGTTATCTCCAAAAATCAAAAGATATTCTAAGTACTTTTGGAAACGAGGAAGTTTCTATCTTTTCCTTGACCTTTATTCCAGAAAGTGAGATGTTTATTTTGGTCGATCTTTTTCATCTTTAAAATGTAAGACACTGATAAGTAATTATTAAAGTACTAATTATTTCTCAACTGATAACTGTCTGCGGGAAAAGGACAAATAGTTAAGGACAGATTCAAGGCTTTTGACTCAAAAGAGATAAAGCACTAGTAATCAGTAGAGCATTTGCTATTCTTGTCTTTAAATCGCAATGGAATTTTCATTTTCATCGTGGTAGCCTTGGTTTCTAGTCACGTTAAAAATTTTTACCCAATTGCCCTGGAAAAGGTTGCTTTATTACGTAAATGACATAATAAAGTCGAACAAGAAAATAATCAATCTGTCTTTCCGATTTTAGAAAACATTCGCTGTTCTTGTCTTTAAATCGCAATTGAATTTTCATGTTCATCATGGTAGCCTTAGTTTCCAGTTACGTTGAAAAATGTTACCTAATCACCCTGGAAAAAGTTGCCTTATTACGTAAATGATATAATAAAGTCCAACAAGAAAATAAGGGAGAAAATAATCAATGTGTCTTTCAGATTTTGGAAAACATAGGCTATTTTTGTCTTTAAATTGCCCCCATTTGAATTTTTATTTTCATCATGGTCTCCTTGGTCTTCCAGTTAAATTACAAAATCTTACTCCTTGTTGTCCTAAAGCTGACTTGTTACAGAAACGACGTAATGAAGTACATCAAAGTAATAAAAGAAAAAAGAATTAACAAGTTCTTCGAATTTAAAAATGAATTCCTTTTGAATTTCATATATAAACGTAATATTTAAATATGTTTCTTTCTTATATGTAAAGTTATGATATTCTTCCATGATGTAAAATTGAAATGATAATCTACCGCCACAGCTACGTCTCAATGAGATTATGCCCCGTAAATCTTTGCAATAGTTATGTATAAAAAGATACCCAGCCTGTAACATTGCTTCCCAATGCTTTAAGCGTTGCAGCCCTTTTAAAAGCGAAAAAAAGTACGTAAAAAATTTTGCACTCTCTTTCTACTAAATTTTATTTCTCAAGGATTGACTTTTATAACATTTGACAATAATTTCAACATTTGTTATTTAATAAAGTACTGTTTAGGACACGGATGTTATTATTTTGGAAAGATTGTGGGCCTCCGCCCAAAAGTTAAGAAGCGATGCCCTACAGTTATGTGAAACGATTGTAGTACAGGTTTAAGTGGGAGTAGTAAGCTCTTAATTCTAACGCGGAGTGGAAAAATCTAGAAAAACCTTTAGGAATTATTCCGGAATTATTTTAATCCTAAGAAAGGAAGAAAGAAAAGAAAAAGGAAAAGGAAGAAAAAAATAAAAACCCAATATCTAGCATAATTAGTAGCAATTACTGTTTTTTCAAGTTAAAATTGTCTTTATCTTTGGCTATAACTAGTAACACCAGCTACTCTGCTACATTTGTTATAAACAGGTCAAATAAATTGGCTTAATTTTTGAAATTTTCTGCATTTCAATACCATTTTAAAGCATGCAAAAGATACACAAAAATTAAAAGTTATTCTTCGAAGTTCATACTACAGTTACAACAATTGTTACAGTTGTTCATAGCAAATCAAAAGTTTCGAGCAGTGCTGATGTTGAAAAAAACAAGCAAGAAAGAAAGAAAGGAAAAGAAAAAAAAAATTCCGAAAAATAAGGATTTATGAAATTCAAGATTTTTTCTCAGTTAAAATTATCATTTGGTTTTATTGCCGTGGCAGTGAATTTCATAATTTACAGAAATCTTTCCTCTTTGACTGAAAGTGTTGACGAATCTATTCAAAGATTATTATATAACCTATTCAAAAAGAATCATAAATATGAAGTTATTACTTATATAACACATTAAAATAAATTAACTTTTAAAAACTTATTTTAAAGTAACCGGACGATCCGATAAATTCTTTAATTGTGTAAACAAATATCAGCGAATAAAATCTGCATATTGAAGAAAAAACATGTGATATAGAAAAACAATTAATAAATTTTTTTTTGGTTTTTAAGTTGCATAAAAATTACGTAACCTTCTAAAAGAAACATGCTAAATGATCAACTGTGGAGATTTGCTGTAGAAATACGATATTTTATCCATACTTCGACCTATGTGCAGATAAATTATGATCAGGGACAGTACTTAAAATGTAACTATTATGTGTAAAATCCCTATAGCCGAAAATAAATTTTTAAAAATTTAGGTTGGAAGTTTTTGAGGAGATCCCCCGAAATCTACTCGCGCCCTTCTCCTAACCTCACCAAAGATGCTCAAAGTTACAATCTTAGAACATTTCAGAACCCTCCAAATTCAAGACAGGGCTAAAATGGCTTTTTATGGCATCAATTTTGAAAAAGAATCGGATGGTAACCCTCGAAATCCCGTGTTCCCTGAGATCACCAAAAAACCGAAAATTACTACGTTCTTAGCATTTCAATTTCAAAAATTGTCCTTCTGTGTCATCACCAAGGAGAGCTCAAAATAGCGTCTTCGTTTACTGTATAGTATCAGCAAACACTTTTTTAAATGTGTTGTTGATATTACTATTACATAATAGAATAAATAATTTTTAGAAACTGAAGGAAAAACTGATTTTTATTCATGCACCTCCTAATCCTTAAAATGCTTCCGAAGAAAAAGGTCTAAAAAATCACTACTTGCTGATGGCGGATATTAAGACGTAGAAAGACAAATGGTGTTTTGAGTACCATCCTCTTGCACGAGCGGATTTAAGATAAAATAATTGGACACATATTTTTTCATCAGTTCAGTTCTTCTCACAAATTTTGAAGACGATTTTTATTGCTACAGCAACAGCTGAACGTAGCCTTTCAAACTGTTTTAATTTTGACTGGAAATGTGTTTAAGATTTACAATTGGAGAAGTACGATTAAAGGAACTAGCAAATATCTATAATGATACGCCGCAAAAAACTCTAGTTCAACCTTTTACCAAAAAAAAAATTGGTGAAATTTAGCTGCAACCAGCTTTTGGTACTAAAGTTTAACCGTTATAATGGTTTTTAGTTTCACATTCACGGTGAAGTGAAGTGAAACTACACCATTATAATGTTTCCTAGTTTCACATTCACGGTGAAATGAAGTGAAACTACACCATTATAATGGTTCAACTATAGTACCAAATGTTGGTTGCAGCTAAATTTCACAATTTTCCCCATTTTTTTGGGTGAAAGGTTGAACTAGAATTTTTTACAGAGTAGAAAGCTATCAGTCGCAGAATCGTTGAAGCCTTTAAAAAAGGTAGAGACAACTGAGTAGTTAATTTTGCTTCAATTTCGTACTAAATTATATATTTATACTAGTAAGACCGCTACCGAAATGACCGCTGTTCTAGATAATATATATATACAATTCTCCCAGTAACCGAAAATGCACATCAAATCAAAGAGATATTTATCAGGTAGAACAGCAAAGTTTAATGAATAAATAATAAACGTATAATATTTCGGGAAAAATATTCTTACCGAAAAAAAAACATTGAAGTTATAATAATCCGTAAAATAAAAATATTATTTATTATATATCAAATTCTTTGTGAAAAATATGCAACATAATCATCGTCAAAACAATAGTTTTAACGAAACCCCCTGGAAACAAGAGCGCTGCCACTTTAATATATATAAAAAGCGCAGACGATAAATAAATTAAAACAAAGAAAGAAGGCTTAAATTAAATTCGAGTTTACATTAATTTTTAACGAAGACTGCAAATCTAGCGATGCCTCACTCAAAATGCTAGAGAAATGTTTTGATTATTAGTATATTTGACATGTGTTACAACAATGGCAACTGCATTACAGTTACATTGTTCATTGAAATTTTTCATTGAAAAATTTAAAAAATAGTTTAAAAAAACTAATTGAATCACAACTTTCGTTTTTGCAGCGATGAGTTTCTCGGGTCGTAAACATTAACCGTGCCGAATGTAATCCCGATCGGTAAAACGGCCTGGAATTCAATAGCGGACCGACAGACAGAATAAGGCGCTTATATATACGATATATATATATATATATATATATTCGGCCATTTCTTCCAGGCCGAAGCCGAATATTCGGCCAATATCTTAGACCGAATACCGAGTATCCGGCGGCCGAATATTAAAATTTCTAGAAAATCCTTGTAATAGAAAGTATTTGTCAAATTTAAAGTTATTCACAAAGTCACACACCAATTTCACACAATCTATGATGTTTCATTTAATTCTGTTTGTTAAGAGTTCAAAACTATTTAAAATTAATCTATTTTCTCTATTGTTTTGAATGTAATAAAACTAAAAATTTCACCCACAAGTGGAATAGAAATGACAAGTTTTATGGTAGCAGCAATTGTTTACTAATTATTTACTTCAAATGAAAGAACTACTATTGCTTAGTGACCTCGCCTTGCTCAAAACTGTTTTATGAAGATATTTTAAAAGTTATAAAAGTTTATATTTTTATCTTATAGGGTTTTTTACATACCTATTTTTAAAAGATCTATTAAAATTTAATACACTTAACTGGAACATATTTTATTTTCAAAAACCCCAATACCAATAACTTATGCTATGTAAATATTCATGATCTATTCTAGGCTTTTCACATTTCTCTCTTACCCAATATTCACAATAAGTCAGTCTACCCAAACAAAGTCTGATTTACACTTCGTTAATAATAACAAATTGAATTTCTCATATTCTTCATCATAATTAACTATTGCCATCTTTTGGGAGCAAAGGCTAAATATAAAATACAATATTACAACTTCAAAATCTGTTTTTGCTCAGTCAAGCCTAAAACAAGGTTTAAAAATTTTTTTTTTCCTAAATTATTTTTATTTATTAAAGCTATATACTGATGTATTGTTCTGAAATAATTGTAATACAATTTTAAATGTTTAAAATCTAGTAATTTCTTTATTTTTTATATTTTTTTTTTTTACATTTCTACTGCAGCAGAACTATTCGGCCAGGCCGAATAGGCTGAATACCGAATACTGGCCGAATATTCGTTACATCCCTAATATATAACTAATTTATAAAGATATGAAAATTAAACATTGAAAACTTAGACAAAAAAATACACTGTAAAAATATTAGTTCAACCTTTCACTATGAATGAAACTAGGAACCATTATAATCGTTCAACTATGTAGGTTGCAGCTAAATTCTGCCCTTTTTTTTTTGGCGAAAGGTTGAACTAGAATTTTTTGCAGTGTAGAAAAAATGCAATTCATAAAAAACTCCAACAGCATTCAACCTGCACAAATGATTTCAGTACAAGAGTTACAAAGAAAATTTTATATCGTTTCATTTATGGAAAATTCACAAACTCTTTTTTAAGTGTTGCCGAATTTAGTTCCTCCGATTACGAGGACAAATGTTGTTTGTGATAACCCATGATCTCATAACTATAAACTTCTGCCAAGCTATAGAATATCTCGATTCTCGATATATCGCCCGGTAATAGACTTGGTAACGAAGTCGTTTGAAACTCGATCGTCGTAAACTGCGGGCCATAAAAAAGTCTCACAATGCCATCTTCTGTACATCTTCCGAAGATAACGAGACACTTTGGTAGTTCCTTAATTTCTCTTCTCCCTCCCAAAAAGTCACTGAACGAGTGTAAACAAAAACAACTTGAGAGGTCAAGGTTTCCTACAGAGAGAGGCCCGGTCATAAACAAGGATCGCTCTTGAGGTTCAAAACAGCGGGAAAAAAACTAATAATACTGAAAGCAAATATTGCTGAAGTTGTGAACTTTTTAATTTCCCTTGATTCGAGAGGTCAGTCCAGAGACATTCGAGAAGGAATTTTATGGAAAATTTCAGACGGGAACTAGAAAGTAAACTAGAAAGTGCCAATGTTTTTTTTTTTTTTTTTTAACCATGCTAAGGTCAAAGCTGATGCAATATACTTGTCCAATACCATATTCTAACCACATTGTTTTTCTTTTTGTTAAAACTAATGATACACAATAAAAAGAAACTATCATTTAAGGACTCAATGTAGTTCCCGGAACATGTTTTCCGGTAGTATTTTTCAACATGTGAGGGCAAGAACGACAGCTCTCCAAAGCCAAAATTTTCACTGTATGAGTTTTGCGTAGGGGAATGTGGGGAAAAGTGAAATATTCTTTTTGTTAAAACTAATGATACACAATAAAAGGAAAATATCATTTAAGAACTCAATGCAGTTCCCGGAACATGTTTTCCGGTAGTATTTTTCAACATGTGAGGGCAAGAACGACAGCTCTCCAAATCCGAAATTTCCACTGCATGAATTTTACGTAGGGGAATGTGGGGCAAAGTGAAATGGCAAAATATTTACGTTGTTTGCAGCGCCACATGTTTAGTAACATTTAGCATATGTTACATAACATGTGGTTGATTCCAGTCAAAACATATTACCTCTATAGATCAAGTTTCAAAATTAGACACTCACATTGCAATATTTTGTGTAAGGGCAAAAGTATTTCTCGATATTATATAATCATAAAGTTAATATTATTAATACTTAAATTTTATTTAAGATCTACTGATCTCCATTACAGTGCTAATTTATTTAATGTTACACTTAAAAATTCTGGTTTAACCTTTCACCAAAAAAGTGGTGAAATTTAGCTTAAACCAACATTTGGTACTACGCTGAACCAGATTAATGGTAAAACTACACCATTACACCGGTTCAACTTAGACCCAAATGAGGGTTACAGCTAAATTTCAACATTTTTGTAGAGAACGGTTGAACTATAATTTTCAACAATGTAAACTTACTGTTTTCAAATGTTTAGCAAATACTTCAAATGTTTTATCAAGTTTGTCAAGTGCATATGTGGTAAAGTAAAGCACTTTATTTCAATTTGCTCCTGCACCAACGTTGGGAATCAAATAACTAAATTTTCAATCGACTAATTAGTTGACTGAATTAATCAGACTCAATTTAGTTTAATTTTCATCGGATTAAATTGAACTGCACACACTGAGATCTGCCAAAAAAAAAATATCTATATACTCTAATTCAGATTGATTTAGCCGGACCTCAAAAGTAATCTTAGTGACCTTAATCAGACTAAATTTAATGCAAGACGATTTAATCTATGTTGAGTTCAAACTGTTTAGGCCGTCCAATGGCATTGCCGAACACTCTGTTGATCCGAAAGCTTTCACACTAAAGGGTTCGGGTTCGAGTTCCAGTTTAGTATGGATGTTATTAATCGGTCTAGCATCTCCTCCGATTATGTCCTAATGGTTAGGATACCACTTAAAGTTGTAGATCAACCGGCGGTCCATAGCGGCTCTTTATGTTTAGATTAATATAAATGCATTAAATGGTCGCTTGTTTTAGTTACCACCAACGCTTAATTTCTAACGAAAGAAATGTGGGAGCTTTATAGTCATTAGAACTTATTTTAATGCATGAAAAATCTAAATTACGTCTACTATGTAAAAATTAACATAAAATTGAAACGAAGCTGAGTTCTCTCGAGCTCCCATGCAAATTGAGCCTCAGTTTCACCAAAAGTATCAAGAAAATATCACTATTTCACTTTGCTTCACGTATCAGTCAAAGTGATAATTTTTCTGTTTCATTTCAACGAAAAAATAGTCTAAACTAAAATTAAAATGTTTTTTTTTTTTATAAAATACAGTTTTCCCTTTAGATACTGTTATTTTCAGAATTAATTTCTAATTTGTTCATTTTGACGAAAGTAATTACTCTTAACTACTGTGGGGTAAAGTGTTAAATTGCTATTTAACACTTTACCCCACATTTCCCTACTTTAATATCAAGTGTAGCTTAGTGTACAAGACATCCTACACCATAAGTTAAGTGTCATAGCGTCATTTTTGTCGGGTTGTTATCGAACAGCATTTCATTTAATTTTCAATACGCTACATATTTTCAAATCTTCAGTTTCACGAAATTGCTAAAATCACAGTTGACTCATTATTCTTCTGATGTACTCATGTATTTTCTAGTTTTTGAAATTTTATGATCACAAACTAGTGACATTAGTAAACGATCCTACTCGAGGTTCATTGGCAAGTCAATGTTTGGCAGCTGTAGAAATACACTGAAAAATTCTAGTTCAACCTTTCACCAAACCCATGGGGGAAATGGTGAAATTTAGCTGCAACCATCATTTGGGATAAAAGTTGAACCATTATAATGGTGAAGTTTCACCTGTTTTCACCATAAATGGGAAACAAGGAACCATTATAATGGTGCAATTCAGTGCCAAATGTTGGTTGCAGATAAATTTCACGATTTTTTCCATGTTTTTGGTGAAAGGTTCAACTAGAACTTTTTACAATGTAGTATAAACTCATTCTTCGTGTTTTTTATTGTCCTTTCTTTCTTTATTCCTTTTTCACGTTTTCACGCTTCACACCTCAAGCTCACAAGAAGTCAATTGTATTCTAGTAATCAGAACTTCAAAACTACACAGTAAGAAATTCTAGTTTAACCTTTCACCAAAAACATGTTGAAAATGGTGAAATTTAGCTGCAACCAACATTTGGGATAAAAATTGAACCATTATAATGGTTCCTTGTTTCCCATTTATGGTGAAACTGGGTGAAACTTCACCATTATAATGGTTCAACTTTTATCCAAAATGTTGGTTGCAGCTAAATGTCACCATTTTCACCATGTTTTTGGTGAAAGGTTGAACTAGGATTTTTCACAGTGTATCTTCTGTGCTCTTTTTCCAAGGAAATTTTATACAGCAGCTTCAAGGAAGCAAAGCATGGCAGATCAAAATTGACAAAAAACATTTTTTTATTATTAGTAGTAGTAGTATTGCGTTTTTTGACAGTTGAAACTGTTTTAACGTCTCTTGTAAAATATCAAGCGAGCAACGTGGCAAAAAATCTTCTTCCAGTTTGTAAATGGTTAATGGCTGTTTTCATTGTGCATTTAAAATCTTCAACCGCATTTTGCTCTGTATCGCATTTTTGACCATCTGCATGTAGCAAAAGCTTTACATTACTAAGGCTTTTTTTCAGTTAAGATATAACTTTGAAACACTTGGTTACACTTCGAGCACACCACATCGCATCCTTGCTGTGGTTGGCCTGCTATAAATCTAAAATGAGGGGAATAGAATGCCCCCCCCCCCCACACACACACACATAACTTGATACTCAATTTAAACTCTGTTAGAATTTTCGCCAGGCTCTGGGAGAAATTTTTCTGCATATGAAAACATGGCAGTGCCATTTACCATTAACAACAGTTTAAAATGTTGAACGAGTAATGGCCATTTCTGCTTCGAAAACTGTCTAATATATACTTTCAGCCGTTGTCCTGGAATCAGTGTAATTACGGGAAAACATATTTAAAATTTAGATAAGCTAATTTAATTTTTATATTTTCGGAAATGATTTTTTCCGCCATTGCCTTTTTCTCCATTGTTCCGTTTATCAGTTAAGTAAATGAATGATAAAAGACGGGTTTTTACTGTAGATTCAAAAAGGAGACGTTAGAATGAAATGTTATGAAAAAATTAATGATTGAAAGCCTAAGAGAGGAACTTACACTTTTACAGAGGTTAATGATTTCATTTCTGGTTCGAAAAAAAAACCTGCGAACTTCAATTCGCGAATTCAAATAAAAGAAATCTTAAACTGAAAGCACTAATCAAAAACTTGAACTCGTTTAGATAATTGGGGATTTATGCTTGTTCAAGAAGAAAATAAGGATGCTTTGGTTCTAATTAAAACTTCAAGACTGAGAATCTTTGTTAAGAGTTCTTGTATGTGTAAAAGAAATTTTTGAACTTCTACAGCTTGCAACGAAAAAAAAAAATATGTCAAGAAATTATTGTATTCGTGAAATAAAATAAAACATCCTAATTTGGAAAATAAAAATATACATTTTAAGTCATGAAAATTATAAAAATATTTCATGACCATTTAAGACTGAAGTCAATGAATTCAAGCCAATTTGATGAAACAAGTTCTGACTCTGACATTTACAAAAACTTAACTAAACTAAATTTTATAAAACTTTTTATGCACTAAATATTTTGATGAAAAAATTAGGCTTCTGTAGACAATTTTGAATACATTTCAATTTGGCACCTTTGCAACCAATAATTTTAAAAGGAAGACAACAAGAAAGAAATTTAAACAACGATCCTGGACATTTGACACATACTGTTTAAGAAGGAATCTGTGTATTGTAAAGCCCGTAAGAAAAAAATTCTAAAGCTTAAACTTGATTGTTTACTCATTTTTATCAACTCATAATAATGTGGAAGGAAAAAGGATTCTATGCCTAAAAATATGCTTTCAAGTCCAAAAATCCAAATTAAAAATTATCCTAATTAATTGCTAATTCGAACGAAAAACAAATAGATAAATTAAGAGATTTAGGGACTCTTTTCAGATCAACGACTTTTACTTTCACTGCGAAATCCCTCGTATGATGTCAGATAAAGTTGAAGATTAGAATATATTATTAATAAGGCTTAAAAATTCAAACTCACTTGCAACCTCTTTCTACCTTCCTTATTAATTGTAGCTCTTCAACATGTGCGACATTGAATATTCATAAAAATATTATGTTTTTTTATTTATTATCATTATTATTTTATTTATTTATGCATTTATTTATTTAAGAAAGCAATTACGTTTTACCTAGGATTCAATGTTAGTGTTTTTTTGTTTTTATGGTTTACCGTCTTTGCTATGAAAGTGCAAAATAAGTAGATCTGTTGTTCTCAGCATCGGCATAAATATAGATAAACTCAGGGCCTGATTTTCGCACAAGCCAACAAAATAAGTAGATCTGTTGTTCTCAGCATCGGCATAAATATAGATAAACTCAGGGCCTGATTTTCGCACAAGCCAACAAAATAAGTAGATCTGTTGTTCTCAGCATCGGCATAAATATAGATAAACTCAGGGCCTGCTTTTCGCACAAGCCAACAAAATAAGTAGATCTGTTGTTCTCAGCATCGGCATAAATGTAGATAAACTCAGGGCCTGATTTTCGCACAAGCCAACAAAGCCCAGGCTTTTGGCCTTAAATTTAAGCGATCCCAAAATTTCCAAATTTAACAATAAATATAAAATTAAGCACATTTTCATTAACAATAAATGTATCAAAAACCGTAAACTAATTTTGTCTCTATTCTAAAATTTCTGTAACGGCTTTTTATGGAAGTTTTTTAAGACTATGTACGTTTAACAAAGAATCATTTTTTCAACAACTGACAATTGGCCCATAAACTGTGGCCATATGAGGCCCCAAAAACGTTCTGTGCCTTGGACCCTGATGCAAAACGGGCCTTAGGTGAACTGCACGGTGGATAGTCCTGGAGAGATTACACAAAATTCATACGAATGCTTTGATTGGTATTAAAAATTTCAAAATAAGAACAGTCATCATTGAAATAAAACTTTAGTGTCAAAACTCTTGTTTGAGTAGGGCGGAGCGTAAAAACATTTATTTTACAAATTGTTTTTGAGAGAAAATGAAAAAGTTGTGGAATGGCATGAGGAACATACGCAACAAATTTTAATTTAGTCAAGAATTATGTTCTGGTTACAATTTTAGGTCAAAAGAAGCTAAAACAGCAAAAAATGAGGTACATGCTAACAACTTTATAAATTTTAATATTTTCAATTTTCTTTTTGTGATAGTGTAGAACAGTTGGAATAATGTATGAGAAACACAAATAAAATGTTTTAAACTAATGCGGTTTTAAACAATCTTCCGGTTCCATTTTGAGGGGTAAATATACGAAATTATCCGAAAATTAAGTAGTAAATTTTGGTATTTTAGCTGATTGTTTTATTTTTTATTTTCACTTTGCTCTAGCTCTGAGACGTTAGAAAAACATATGAAAAATATTAGTACCAAGATTTTGATTGATTACTGTATATCTTAAAACTTCGCATCTTAAAAGTGTCACTAGACGGCTGTAAGAACATCTCAAATTTGCTGGAAATTACCCTAAAAAGTTCCATGTTCCAATATTTGTTCCGTGTCATGTTCCTAATTTAGTTATTTAGTTGTAGTTTCTAAATTTTTAAAAAAAGAACTAAACGTTAAAGTACTTAAACTTTAGATTTTGAATATTGTGCTGAACTAGTAGCGAACGGAGAAACGGAGCAATGTCACACAAAAAAATTCCAACGAATGAACATATTCTTGTAGTTGTGGTAATCTCAAGAATATACAAAACGAATAAGTAAAATAAAAGAGAAAGAGAGAGAAAATATTTTTAAAAAGCTCTCTTTTTTTATCAACTTCAAATAACCAGTAGGAGAAGTGTTTTATTTTTAACCACTAATAAACACAAAATTTAATAATAATAATAATAATAATAATAATAGCATAAAGATTATAAATAACGATAAAATTGAAAAAAAAAATGAATTAACAGAAAAAAAAAATGCCATCAACTGCATTAAAGAAAATAATTTGCAAAAAACTCAATTGATATATTTCGTATATTTTTAATTTTAATAGCCTGAAATTTAATTGCTTTATTGATAGTTAATCTTAGCATGGTGGAAAAATTTTTAAGCATTAATAAATTTGCGTCAAAAAGGAAAAAGAAAAAAATAATAACATTATTATTAGATATTAAAAATAAACGAACCATTGGAAAAATCATTTATAGCTGGAATTAAATCATCTCTTTTTCTATCAATGCAAAATGTATTTTATTCTTCAAAATTCATTCTTAGTGTCCTTAAAATCAATTTATGATATCATGATTGTGAAATGAGTTTATCCTCTCGAGACCCCAGAATTAATTACAAACAATTTCGACGCAATTTTTTGGTTCGCTGATTTAAAAATGATTACAAAACCAAATAGCTTTAAAAAAAAATTTGTAATTAATAATTAATTTAAATAATAATTGATCCTCAATTTCCATGTTTAAACTATCTGTTGATTAATTTCGAAAACAATGGGTGTTTTAGCTTTCAAATTGCACAACCAGTAGTTAATAAACAGTATTTTAAAATGTACCCAATTAGGTACCGAAAGTCGGAAGAGGTTACAATACTCATGATTGTCAAATGAGTTTATGAGTGTAAAACCTCTTTAAAAATTATGCTATGTTTGTAAGTATTTGCACAAAATGCAATATTTATCAGGATTGGGTTTTTTCGAAACATTTTAACCCCAGCTTAAAACATCATTTACACATTAAAATATTATGTTACTATTGATTATTATTTATTTAATAATTTTTATTCATTCAATAGAAATTTTTTTTATCATTGCTAATAAATTTTAAAACTTTAAAAAATTTTGTATAAAGAATAATCCATTCCGAAAGTGCACTGTTGCCTAAAAATGAGAACAATATATGTGGACAGGATAAATTAAATTGCCTCACTCTGATTAAAAAATTAAAGACTTCTTTATTATTATTATTATTATTATTATTATTATTATTTTCAGTTAAATATTGTTCGAAATACTTTCAACCAATTTAATTCCAGCGTAAAAGATGCATTAAAATATCTTTGAATGGAAATGTCCTTATTAGTGCTTGATACTCAATAACAACAACAAATTTTAAACCACTATATAAATAATAATCCATTTCGAAAGTATATAAATACTTAAAAATGAGAATAATATATCTTAACAGGAAAAAATGAAAATATTTCAGTCTTTTTCTTTCTTTCTTTTCTTTTAAAAAAAAAAGTTATATTTCTTTATAGATTCACAACTTTTTCACGAAATAGTAATAAAAACAATTTAGAGCACGGGCTGTTACTTACTTTAAATGCCATGGTGAAGAAATTTGAAACTTAGGCACGCTACAAAAAGCAACGATGTATTTGGCTCGGTGGTTCGGTTACAAATGTCGCTTGCAAGAGCGCGTGAAGCGATTTAAGTTGCGAGGGCTGCCGTGTTTATATACTAGCGCGGAAGAGAAACCGCTGTCTATAAATTCGCCGCGCGCTGAGTGAAGAGGGGTTGTTAGGAGAAAGAGAGAAAGTAGCACGTGTATCAGAGTAAAATGACAAAATTAATGAAAAGTTGGATTATGGAAGGGGTTGGGTAGGGGATTTATATTAATTGTAGAGGAGAAATCAGTGGTGTAATAAGCAAAACAAAGGGAGCTTTGGTGTTCGGAATACGCATGCGCATATCGATCTGAATTATGAAAATTTGCAGTCTTTTAAATCTTTCTGTGTGTTTTCTAATTTTGTTCGAAATGGGATCACGAGGTTTAGAGATCCAATGACGTTTATTTCAGAATCAAAAGTGTGGGTGGTTTCCCATTATGACGAAAATCAGATATTTTTTCAAAGATTCCTTTTTTTTTTACATTTATATTTTTAATAATTTAGGATCACACGTAAAGCAGCACAATATTCTTTATAGTAAATAATACAGCGTTAAAACACTAAAACAACTATAATGACAAGTACCAAGGATTCGGCCGCTCACTACTCATCTGAGTACCAAGTATCAATCGTGTTAAAAATAAAAATGAAATAAGAGAGAACCACTGGACACACACATAGAATTTTGAACTTATTGGCACAGCAATATAATACCTTTCTCAACTGGATTCCTACCTGTTAGCTTAGGATTGCTTTCGTATGGAATTGGTGGCCGTGGCATAGCAATATAGTACTTGAACAGGTAATGATTTTTGTTTAAATTAAATTCAATGCGAAATTTAATTATACAAATACAATTGCAAATGCAAATACAAAAAATTACGACCAGCAACCGGCTTGTCGTCCCCCAGATACGCTAGTTATGGTCATGGAATTTTTTCTAAATATTCTGTAAGTCAAAAATGTTGCAACGGTGTAATTATCTTTTAAGCATATGAAAAAAATGACAAAAAAAATTTAATAGATCAAGATGAAATTATAACTAATTTATCAATCTATTATAGCTCTTTCTTCTGTTAGAAATCTGACAGCCATAAATGTCTGTTGTTTGTAGTAAAAATTCATTGAACAGTGCAGAAGCTTCATGTTTTCTAAATTTACCATTTTTAAAAAAAAAATTATAGTAATAAAAATTACTTAATGTTACTCTTACTCCTACATATCTCTACCACCTTGCCAAAAATTTGAATCGTTAAAATAATAAAAGTAGGAAAATAATTCGGAAAAAAAAGTAGAAAATGACCCAAAAGTTGTTTCGTATATAAGTAGACATATTATTTTAAGAATCACTTCTGTATGGCATCAATTTTTGGTATAGAAAATGTAGTTAACCACCGTAAATAGCCAAAAATGCGGATTCATGCTTTCGGCATGATAGAAACGACGTACAAGGGCGGAGTATTAATTTTATAGGTGGAATTTTTCAACTTCAAAACAAATGTGCATAAATAACTGCCAAAATGGCATAATAGTTCATATAAACAGGATATAGTAGGTATAAAAATCTAATGATGGTGCCGCAGGAACCAATAAAATCGTAACCGCTGATCACAACAGCCAATCAGAAGCGAGATCGCATCAGCGGTGCACGCATTTTAAAATTCAAACAATGGCGTATCTTGTCAACTGACACGATGTGTTGCATTTTTTAAATTATTTCTTTAAACTACTTTTACAGTTAAATATCTTAGAGTGGTAACACTTTTGGCGATATTTCAATAACTGAGACTCTTTAGCACTACCTTTTTCTCATACATTCTTATTTTGTAATTTTTTTCGTTAAGGAAAACATTACATCTCGAACCCACGAAGTGATCCGAAAGAGCTGCGTAAGCGCGGAACCCCAGTTTAACATAAGATACCGCACTGTTAATGAGTTAATACAGTCATAATTTCTGAATAGAGCAGGAGCTGAATCATTGCTTATAATAAATTTATATTGCAATATTGTTTTATCAGTTTAAAATTCTTAATTTTTACGACTACTCAGTAATAACCAAGTACATCCTCAAAATTTAGCCGAGAACCGTGAACTCGCCAAATTGAGCAAGTACGCCGAGTGCCGAGTATACACCGAGTACTCGGTCAATACCTCCTGGTATGGCTCTAAAAACAACTAAAATGTTTCCTTATTCTAAAAAGATATTTTTCAAGTTACGTAATTTTCTGTAATATATATATATATATATATATATATATATATATATAATTTTATGCTGTTATGAAATGATTCTAGAATTTTCAAACCTCTAACTATGTTTTTGAACGTGACGTAACAAGGTACAGGAAAATTGACGAATTACTGCGAGTGATTCTGATAAATGATCACAAAATATCGGTCAAAGTACAAGTCAAGCAGTTGATGAAGAAACATAGTGTATCGAAATTAAATATTTTAGACCGTGAGAAAATAAGAATTGAAATCTTATCAACATCTTTTCTACCGCACTGAAATTTCAATTATTCGTTCTTTGGTTGCTGCAATTATGCGATGGATACGTTTCCTGTTCATCCAAAATATGAACTCACAAACATCGGGGAATTTTGCGCCGAGGGACATTCACTTCAAGTTCATGAGTTTCCCGTTATAATACGAAGATTATAACGGTAAAATATTAATCTGGAAACTCATTCCATTTGATTTAGGCTTTATTCTATATTATCTGTTACATTACCACTTTAATAACATTACCTTTTCTTACGGGTCGTTATAATTAGAACATGAGTCTGTGTTTTGAATTTGTATGAAAGTTTGGACACATGCAAGCTCATTAGTGTGTGTTGCATAAATAATGTATATCTATTATACATTACTGAACGTATATGCATTACTGAACGTAGGTACATCACTGGACGTATGCACATTGCCAAAAATTGCAGTCATCAGACATATTTAAGTATTAAAATGGTAGATCTTGTCATTCTGATTTTAGCAAAAGCAAGATTTTTTTCAACATCGACAGGGTGGCGTTGTGGCAAGGCGCAGGTCTCGTACGACCAAGATTGCAGGTTCGAACCTGGCCCAAGTCGGTGGATTTTCAAGATGCAGAAAATCGTCTGCGACCATGTCACATGATTGTGCGGCATGTTAAAGATCCCTTGAGTATCCGTTTGGCTTGGATACGCTCGGCTTAATTAAATACCTAGTGCAATTCGCATCCAATAAGGTGCTGCCATCTAGGGGAAACTGAACGTCCAAATTCTGAGTGGCATCCACCGTCAATCGTGCTACTTGAAAAAATGGATGCCGATTACAGGGTGTACGCACTAGGTCTGCAAAGGTTAATGACCATACGCAGCCCCATTAGAAAGAGAGAGAGAGAAATAAAAAGATTTTTTTTTTTTTAATTTTAAATAAATTTAATCATTTATTCATTAAGGACATTTCAAAGTAAGCCTCTTTTTAATCGATATTTACTGATTTTCCACCCATAACTTTTTCCCTAGACAACAAATATGGTCAAACGAAGGTACGGGATTTAAGTTAGACCATCCTCTATATATTAAAAAAAAAAATAATCATCAAAATCACTTCATAGTGAGAAGTGATGGATAAAAAAAGCAAATATGTGGTGTGAATTGAGTCGTTGACAGGGGCAAGGTAGTAAGTCAGAAATCCTAAATGTTTTTAGAAGACATAAAACCTCCCTGAAGTCATTTTTCCATAATGTGCATATTAAAACAAGAAGTTCCGTCTAGAACTATACGAGCCTACTTTCCCGTATACACCAAATTCAAATTTATAATCTAGCTATCTCTTTCTCTCTCTTTCTTATTTATCTTTAGTTCTAATTATTGAAAATATACCTTTTTCAACGGATAATACATATTCATTCACTCACTCATTCATTCTTTCATTTATTCAGCCATGCATTTATTCATTCATTCGTTACCTCATTCAAGTGTTTATTCATTCATTTACGCATTCATGTACTTATTCACTCATTTATTTATATTTTCATTTATTCAATAATTTATTCATTCATTCTTTTCCTCATTCATTTATTCATTGATTTATTCTTTCACTCTTTAATTTATTCATTCATTCATTGAGTCACTGAGAAATATCCTTGAAAATCCCGATCAAAAAACTTCATAGCAAAATAGGCTCGTAAGTTCTGGATAAACTTTCTATTTCTACATGTTCTACGTTATAAGAGCTTTCCGATAAAGTTTGTTCCAAGCAAATCGGTCCGTTAGATCAGGATTTATATAGGGTTGAAATTTCCCCGTAAGCTCTGTGTTAATTTTTTGAACTGTTCAAAAATGAACAAAAACTGTTCAAATCAATATTTCACGCCGAGAACTCCTTTCAATAAGCTTGCAATAGGAACTTGGCTCTTGTGCCCAGAGTTTACAGAATTTGCTTCAATTTTGTCCATAGGTGCTAATGTTAAAATTTTTTGAACTGTTCAAAATTGAACAAAAAATTGTTCAAAAGTAAAATATAGAAATGAGATGTCCTCGCCGAGATCTTTCGAATGCAAAAAGAATTTTTCCAATCGGACAATTCGTTCAAAAGTTATTAGGGGGGGACAGACCGACAGACCGACAGACAGACAGACCGACAGACAGACCGACAGACAGACAGACCGACAGACCGACAGACACACTTTTTCCCCATCTCAATACCCTACTTTCAAATTTTTTATTTTTCAATCTTTATTTAATTACTTCACTTATTCTTGACTTTTCTTGATTTTTAACGATATTTTCACGATACATTAAGCCTTCTTTCATGCTTTATTATTATTTTTTTTTACTTTTACGGGAAAGTAGGCTAAAAAACATTAAAACCATTTCAACTTCCTACATAAGGTTGAATTTTATGTCATCATATTCACAAATTTGAAGTTTCATAAACTTGAATATATCTCCTTAAAATATTTAGGAATTCTGACTTACTACCTTTACCATGTCAACGCCTTCGTTAATAACTGGCTCCTTTTTGGAGACGTCGGTTAAAAACAGAAGATAGTGATTGATACCAATTTGAGCTGTAAGTCAAAACGTTTTTGAGTTATAGTTGTTTAAGGACGCTTAAGTGCCAGCAAATTCGCGCAATTTTTGCTATTTCAAAAATCAATAACTCACAAACAAAAACTATAAACAATCTATAATTTTTGTTTTTTTGTCCTCTGAATAAATACAAGCAAAATTACTTCTAAACATGATTTTGTCCTCCCTTTTGAATATTTCGATATGGAATGGCCCATAAAGTAAGAGCATTTTCAATTTTATATTTGTATGGGGGAAAAAGGCTGTTTAAGCATTGCACTTTTTAATCAGCACTGCACTGGCTACCCAATGTCACAATTTTATCTCTCAATTCCTTCAAGAGGTAGAGAAGGATCCAAAATAAAAACATTGAAATTGTGTTTACAATTACCACAACTGACCCTATATGTGCATAATTCCAAAATGTCATAAGACTTCACATAAATATCATAGAGGAGGAGGGGGTAAAATGGGTCACTTTATAAAAAACCCAAAATACTAGAACTTAAAATTGAAATTTTTAAACCAATATTTTAAATGTAATTTTTCTATGTGTTGGCAACATTTTTATTATAAAGAACTTAGGCTCTTAAATATGGCAACATAAAAAAACAGTTTTGTCTCAACTTTGGATGATGAAGGATTTGGATGATGTTTTCAACTACTGAAAAGCTCTATATTTTATCAAATAACAGCCCAAATTTAAAAGATTTTCTCACTAAGAAACTTTGGAGTACAATTCCAGCTGGGCAGTTAAAAAAAATATTAAGTATTTTCTTTTTTACATCAGTTTTTCTTGGATGGGGTAAAATGGGTCATTGTTACGATTAGGTCGTTTTATTCTATTATTTTTTTTATTTACTCTGCTGATCCTAACTGCAGCAAGTTCTAAATTTTAATGTATGTTGTTTATTTTAGTGAAATTATTTTTTTTTTAAAGTTTTCCCTAAAAAGATCATGTTGATGTGGTAGAGAGAAGTGATGTTGTTGAAGTGTTATGTGAACCATTATGTAACAATCGAGAACAATATTATTTTTACATTACGATGTAATCATAATTCAAAGTCTTGTTAAATATGTTACACTTACACTTTTTTTTTCCAATTTCAAAATAATCAATAACTGTTTTCAGCATTATTTTGCATTATGACCCATTTTACCCCACGATGGGGTAAAATAGGTCACAACTTTATAAGCTCAGTTAAACTATTTCGTAATTAAAAAATAAGTATTAAAATTGCATAAAATTATTCTAAAGGAATTAAATGTTAAGATTCAATTGAAAAGAAATGGGAAATGTTTCTGGTTTTCTTGCTATGAAGCTTTGAATATGAAAATAGCTGAAAAGTGACCCATTTTCCCCTACCTTACACTATGTTGTTAAACTAAGATTCTACATTGTTAGTGATTGATTTTGTACTTGTTGACGCTCTCTCAGCTGCCCTAGATATTAGCACAAATATTAAGTTATTTATCTTGAGAACAATGAACAAGATGCTTTTTACTAAATTTGTTGCTACGGATTTTATAAAAACTGATATCATAAAATGACAGAATTTACTTATTCCAAACAGCTGAAATATAATTTAAATTCATACAGTGTATATAAATCAGTAGTGATATCTCCAAAGAGTTAACATGGAAGGAGTGCAGACCGAGCGGAAGGATACAATAGCATCTCAATCCAAAACCAAATGCAGAGACAGGGGAAAACAAATGTCCATCCTCTATAGACCACAATGGTAGTAAGAAAGTAAATTTTAAATTATTACTTGTCTAATCCAAACACTGGGAAATCATTTTCTGCAGCCGGTTGCTTAAACCGTTGGGACTCAAATCAAAGTTGAAATTTCGTCGCTAAGACATTTTACATTATTTATTTTATATTTTTCTTATTGCAGCACTACGTTAGGACATGAATGAAGAATTTTGTTTCCCTGTAATATTACTTATCAATGGTTTGACAAATTTGTCCGTTTTTAATTTATTTTATGAGCAGATTTTATTTAATGTTCTGCAAAAATGATTTTTTGCTCAAAATAAAGCGTAAAAGAAAATAACTAAGGAAGTTTTGATACTGTTAGCGGAATTTCTTTTTTCTCCTCACAGCGGAACTGTTATATTGTTCTAGCAGACGACGCGACGCTTCAAAAAGGACTTCTCAGACGTCGCTTAATCTTTATTAAAGAACTCAATGCTTAAATCTTGATGCACTTCAATATGTTGGCATTGAGAAATGAGGAAAATAACTGATGTAAGTGCAGTCGATCAGGGTAACTTTGATACACTATTTCTCCATTTTTTAATACGCAACTCATATTTTAATAGTATTATTGTGCTTGCTGATATAAAACCAAAGAACTCCTCAAATATTTCATAGTCGCCAAAAATTAAGAAATAATATTTAGAAAAACCATTTAAACTGAATTAGTAAACTGTTTCAAAGTGATCCTTATATTTAGGATAACTTTAAACAACGTCAGAAAAGGGATTTTAAAAAAGAATTATTTAAATAAAAGTATTATAGTTTTGCAACTTTGAGCCAGAAAAACAAAATTTCTAAGTAATTTAAAAAAATTATTTCAACACATCACGGGATTTCTATAATTTATGAGAGTCCATAGAACAACTTCAAGAATTTCAACAACTATCAAGGGTTTCAACAACTTCGAGCCTGCATTGAAAAATAGCTTCTAAGCAATGACTTCAAAATTACTGTTTTATACAATGACTGTATTGTATGTGTACAACGTTGCCAACTTATTTCACAAAATTAAAAATAGAAAACTGGATCTTATAACCTAAAAAGCACAGTGCAGCCCTGGACCTTCTAGTTCTTTTTCCAAAGTCAAATATACTAAACTATATGAAGTGGTGCAAAGTTACGCCCAATGGTTCAAAGTTACCCTGAATGACTGAAAGTGATTCATAAAACCAAAATTTTCAGAAGTAGGAACAAACAGCTAAAAATAAAATTCAGTATCATGTTTCCGAACTAAAAAAAATTAATATGAACACGAAAATATCCAGTTTCGTTTGCGTGTTTTAAAAACAAAAACAACTCTCCCACAGAAAGCTGAACGAATTCTCTTTTTCTTGATAGGGATATTTGTTCTACAACGTGACTTACAAGTGCACTTCGTAAATTGAGAACTTCTCCATTAATTTGGGTAATTTTAGAAAGGAGGTTTTTCAATCTGTTTCGTCGATATTCCATTACGGAATGCCAATGATTGAGGAAGTGGAATGGCTTGAATTTCAAAGGTTAAGCTAAGCGAAAAACATCATTTCAATTTATCCGGAAATGAGTTATAGCTGAAAAAAGCAAATGAAATTATTAGTATTTTGGTAAATAATTTAATTTGATTTATTAACGGAAAATTTGTTAAATGCCATGAGAATTTCCTGTTTATTTTTGGTTTTTTAGTGCAACTACAAAAACGGTTTAAGCCGTTATGTCTAACTATTTTTGAAGGTATAAATCAATTTTATAATTTTATCCGGATTTAGATGCACGTAAAAAATGATATATGTAAACAATTCTTCATGCATTCAAATACCTCTCACTAAATTATCTTTAGATCAGAAGTGTCATTACAAACAGCTACGTCATTTTCTTGAGAAACATATAAATACCACATTTTTGTTGCAGACGTAACACAATAGTTAACGCAAATTAAATTACAGATTTTCACTAATGAAGAACAGTTAAATGTGCTCTGTAAGATAAATTCTTTTCATTATACTTTCCCTATTATGTATATGAACTTTAAGCTCGGCAAAATAAAATTTTTTTTCTATGCCAGACATGAAACGACAAAGAGTTTCAGATGTATTTTTCTCTTAAGTACGTGTTATTACCTCATTAATTAAAATGAGAAATATAATGATGAAATTTTGTTTATTTTTTCGCAAAATAATA
Source organism: Octonoba sinensis (assembly GCA_038502835.1). Lineage (NCBI taxonomy): Eukaryota > Metazoa > Arthropoda > Arachnida > Araneae > Uloboridae > Octonoba > Octonoba sinensis. The sequence goes on from CM076604.1 coordinate 74,929,475, forward strand.
AAACAAAGGTTTTTAAGACTTAATCTGCAAAAATCGAGGAATTTTTATTTTTGCAGCAAATGTCCACTTTTTCCTGGATTGGCCAGGATACAGCATTAGATAGAAATCTTCTGATCTTCCAAATATTAGAATTCGGCCTTTGTGATACAATGTCCTGTATACTTAGCTACCTGTATACCAAATATCATGACTGTAAGCTTGGTGGAGTCTTTTGTACATCGCAAAGAGATAGAAGAACAGACAAAATGATGCTCTGTTTTCATTCTTTCTTTCTTTCTCTAATGGGGCTGCATATGATTACTAACCTTTTTGCAGACCTAGTGCATTCCCCGGAAACACGCATCCATTCCTTCAAGTAGCGCCACTATCGGCGGATGCCACTACTACTAGGAAAATTCTGACGCTTAGTTTCCCCTAGATAGCAGCACCTGAGCTCTTATTGATACAGATTGCACTAGGAATTTCATTTAGCCTAGAGCGTCCAAGTCAAATGTCTAATCAATGGGTCTTTTACAAGCTGCATAATCATACGACATGGGTGCAGATGATTTTCTGCATCTTGAAAATCCACCGATTTGTGCCAGGTTTGAACCTGCGAACTTAGACGTACGAGGCCTGCGCCTTACCACTACGCCACCATGTCGGCTGCTTTGTTTTCAGTAGTGATTTATTTATTTATATTTATCTGTTGAAGTTCGAGATTTTATATTGAGGAAACTTTCACTAAAAGGTACCTTTATATACTTCTCCTGTACACACTTACCTGCAACAAAAACAATGTTTGTAATTAAAACATTCCTATCGAATAATAATAATAGTAGTTTGTAAAAAAAGATATATGGCGTCTGTAACAAATAATAGATGGTGCCTTATAACTTTGTCGAGGAGTTTTTCGGGAATTGAGAGTGTAGAATGAGTTGCCCACTTTTGCCAGGAACGGAATTAGTCCTTAATGTAGAGAAAACCTTTGTAACTTGACCACCTGTCTATGTTGACCACTTATGTACGCCAAATTTGGGTGGGAGTAGTATAAAAAACCCTTTGTTAAATGACGGTCTAATTAATACTACATTTATCTGTTTATTTGTATTTGGATAGATACTGACAGGGTGGCGTAGTGTTAAGGCACAGGCCTCGTACGCCCAAGATCGCATGTTCAAACCTGGCCCAAGTCGATGGATTTTCAAGATGCAGAATATCGTCTGCGCCCATGTCGTATGATTATGCAGCGTGTTAAAGATCCCTCGAGTATCCGTTTGGCGTGGATACTCTCGGCTAAATTAAAATTCCTAGTGCCGTTTGCATCAACGAGAGCTCAGTTGCCGCCATCTAAGGGGAAACTAAGCGTCAAAAAATTGCCGCACTAATACCACATTCATTGTGGTGCCACTGAAAGAGTTGATACCAATCTCTGAGGACGCACTAGGTCTGTAATGATTGAGGACCATTAGAAAGAAAACAAGAAGTTCCGTCTAGAACTATACGAGCCTACTTTCCCGTATACACCAAATTCAAGTTTATAATCTAGCTATCTCTTTCTCTCTCTTTCTTATTTATCTTTAGTTCTAATTATTGAAAATATACCTTTTTCAACGGATAATACATATTCATTCACTCACTCATTCATTCTTTCATTTATTCAGCCATGCATTTATTCATTCATTCGTTACCTCATTCAAGTGTTTATTCATTCATTTACGCATTCATGTATTTATTCACTCATTTATTTATATTTTCATTTATTCAATAATTTATTCATTCATTCTTTTCCTCATTCAGTTATTCATTGATTTAGTCTTTCACTCTTTCATTTATTCATTCATTCATTATTTCACTCATTGAGTCACTGAGAAATATCCTTGAAAATCCCGATCAAAAAATTTCATAGCAAAATAGGCTCGTAAGTTCTGGATAAACTTTCTATTTCTACATGTTCTACGTTATAAGAGCTTTCCGATAAAGTTTGTTCCAAGCAAATCGGTCCGTTAGATCAGGATTTATATAGGGTTGAAATTTCCCCGTAAGCTCTGTGTTAATTTTTTGAACTGTTCAAAAATGAACAAAAACTGTTCAAATCAATATTTCACGCCGAGAACTCCTTTCAATAAGCTTGCAATAGGAACTTGGCTCTTGTGCCCAGAGTTTACAGAATTTGCTTCAATTTTGTCCATAGGCGCTAATGTTAAAATTTTTTGAACTGTTCAAAATTGAACAAAACATTGTTCAAAAGTAAAATATAGAAATGAGATGTCCTCGCCGAGATCTTTCGAATGCAAAAAGAATTTTTCCAATCGGACAATTCGTTCAAAAGTTATTAGGGGGGGACAGACCGACAGACCGACAGACAGACAGACCGACAGACAGACCGAGAGACAGACAGACCGACAGACCGACAGACACACTTTTTCCCCATCTCAATACCCTACTTTCAAATTTTTTATTTTTCTATCTTTATTTAATTACTTCACTTATTTTTGACTTTTCTTGATTTTTAACGATATTTTCACGATACATTAAGCCTTCTTTCATGCTTTATTATTATTTTTTTTTACTTTTACGGGAAAGTAGGCTAAAAAATGGATAGATTTAAAAAAAACTAAAATAGCTTCTCTTGGCTATTTTTTGGCTATAATGTTAAACCAGTATTTGCCTGGATATATGAAACATCAATATAAAGTTTGCCTAAACCTCCTTGTAAGTTAACCAAATGGGAAAACTACTGTAATCGCTCATTTATTCTTTAAATAAGTTTCTTCTTTTTTCTTTGATCTAATATTGCCATTTTGAAAAATATGGGGGGTTTTTTTCGGAAATCTTTACCATCATATAAGTAACTGACATCTGACATAATTAATATGATCTTTATCTTAATTTTAACTAAGTACTTTACTTTTGAAGTTGTATAGGATACATTGTAAGTCATTCGGGTTAAATTTCTCTAATGGTATTTTAGATAATTGTGGGGGGAAAAGCTAATCACTGTTTTAAAGTAACGTCATTACATGAAACTATATTTTAATTAGTTATAAATGAATAAATGCATAGTGTAAGAAATAGCAAAAAGAAAAAACATCTCCACCCCTAGAAGTTGACCACCTGTCTAAGTTGACCACTAAAGTGCTTCACCGCAAGTGGTCAACAGGTTTCACTGTACGTATATTATATATATATATGTGTTACATATATTATATATATGTGTGTATATATTCTGTTGTGAAACCTGATTTTTCAGTCAAGATCGAATATCCAAAGTAATTTGGAGCTTAAGAGGATTCAAAGAAGTATAAAGCTGATGTTAGAAAATCAATATTCGTACAAGTGGAAACTAGGTTCGTTTAGTTATAGATAAACTAGTCCGAGTGTTTTGGTATGAATACTGTGTTATTTTCTTACCGTCAGGTTCATTCACAACTTTTTTTTTTGTGTATGTGTTGACTGTTTTCCCACTAATGAATAGCCTTATAACAACAACTAAGCCGGAAGGGTGGCGTAGTGGTAAGGCACAGGCCTCGTACACCCAAGTTGCAGGATCAAACCTGGCCCAAGTTCGGTTGATTTTCAAGATGCAGAAAAACTTCAGCGCCCATGCCGTATGGTTATGTGCCATGTTAAAGATCCCTTGAGTATCTGTTTGGCTTCGATAGTCTAGGCTCAATTAAATTTCTAGTGTAATTTCGCATACCTTAGAGCCGAGGTGCCGCCATCTAGGGGGAAACTGAGCGTCAAAATTCTCAAGTCGTAATGGCATCCGCCCTTACATATGGTGCTACTTGAAAGAATTAAAATACCGGTTTCCGGGAAATGCACTAAGTCTGCAAAGGTTAGAGACCTCAGCCCCAGTAGAAAAAAATAGCAACAACTAAACAGAACATACTTGAAATGGATGACATGCAGACTATATGCTTGTGTTAGGCCAAACAAATAAATATCGGAAGCTCAACAATTATTGCTTTTTGTTTTTTCGTGCTATTTGAAGCGATTTACGACATATTTCAAATAATGACTTGATATATTTGATATTGATTTAAATTGACATTTCTTTGGAGCATTTGATCATGAGTCAAATGAAATAAAAAAATATTCCAAGTTTAAGTCAAAGTTTAAGCAATAAATTTATTTGCCATTTACCATATGTTCCTATACTGAATTCCTTTGAAATCGATTTTCTTAAACTTGAATTGTGGTCTAGACTGGCACTTGTAAAGAACACTAATCCAATTTATCCATTTTTATCTTTAAAAAAAAAAACCTTAAAAGTCTTCTAATCGGTATATCTTACGATTTTAAACACATAGAAGATGCTTTCTTGAGAAAAAGTTTTTAAATTATTTCTTTATTTATATTCACGGAAAACAAGTTTAATAATATAGTACAAGGTCTGAAATGTAATAATTTCCGAATAAACACAATATTATTAAAATTATTTTGTGAAAATTTATCATGAGATTGACGGTAAAAATAATGTTTGTCAAAGTAATTACTTCAACAGTCCTAAGTCATTAAAATGCATTGTAATTTAAGATTTAGTCAAAAAAGTTTTTTTATATGAGTGTTTTCCTGAAGGTTACATGACCTTTAAAAAAACTCTCATACAGAGATTTTTTTTTTTTTTTGTCTTGTTGTTGAAACAACTTTTAAATCTTGCTTCAGAACCGCATTTAGAAGGGAAGAAAAGTATGAAAAGTTTAAACTTCATTTTGCTACCTCATTTTATCTGCAGCATCAGCTCTCCTGATACATTGGAAACTCTAAAGTTTTTAGAACAAATTATAGCCAGGACAAAGTTAAATAAAAAGTTTACTTATTATTTAGCTTAGCCTGTTAATGAGTAAACTTTTTATCAGACAAAGTTATTCTTAGGTCTGGGAGAAGCATTAAAAAAATATAGCCAGTATGGAACTCCAATAGAAAGTGTACACACGCTTCGTGTACGTAAGACCCGTAGAGCTAAAAACCTCATTCTGTATTTGATTCACTTAAAAATTTATTATCAAATTTACTATAGACGGGAGATTCAGCAATGAGGCAAAAAGGTCGAGATTTGAAGTTCCCGGATTCGAATTCCTGTTGAAGCTATTTTGTGAAACGAACAGGTAATGCAGATATCGTGACCATAGAGCCATCAAGCTGTATGGTTGAGGATTTGTAGCTTTTCCGTCAGCAAAAATGTAGACACGGATTGGAGGTCCTCAATTAAAGCATCTTTCTCCTTATTTAAGTGCGGCTATGTCGTGTAGTGTTCAAACTGGAGCCATTCCCATTCCCCTTTAACTTTTCTGAATTTAAAGGAATTCGAAATTGTTTAAAGGTAATAAGGGGGGGAAATCAACAAGAACAAAATAAAATAAAACCTTTCTCTTTTTTTTTTCTTGCACTGAAACTGTAACTGGTAATGAAAATTTGTTATCTCATAAAAAGAAAATATAAGAGAAAACACGCCTTGTAGCCAATACTGTACTTGTGAGTCAATGTGTACTTAAATTTTGACTTTATGACTATTTGTTAGCGAATGAACTCATGTGTACATTTACCCCGAAACCTCTATGGTAAATGTAAACAGAGCTTTATTTCTGAATGCGGTTGATGCAAATAGAAAACTGCGGTAAATTTATGTAAAATGTGTCCCGCAGTGGATCAGTCGGCTAAGCTCGGATCCCACAAAACACCGAAAGTGAAGCACAACTGGCCGTGGTCGATGCCTGGGAGGGTGACTACCGCTCGCGACTGATTACTCTGGGACTGAGTGCGCTAATGGAAGCTGGGCATGTAAAATCCATCGTCGCTTCAAATGTCCACCAAGTTAGAAATAATAGCCGCTGGGGTGCCAACCTAGCTGACGATCATCTGGGAGCTTGTTCAAAATAATGAGGTCCCGCTGAGCCAAGTGTACTTTATTCTAGCGGAGCTCATTAATCATCGGTAGGAGCTTCCTTAGTTCATGGTCGCCCTGCAAGGGGTACTTGGATTTCCAAGTGGCATTAGCAACAACAACAGCTATGTAAAATAGACACAAAAGTGTAAGTTACATAAAAATATAATATTTATTGTCTTCCTAAACGGTTGGAAAGAAGAAAAATTTAAGTGTTTACAATTACCCCAGATGAAAAATATGGGGTAATTGGTAAACATCTAACTTGCACATGAAAAACAGCAGGGAGGATGAAATTCACAACTAAATGTTTTTAGCAACATTTCATGTGACAAATAAAACTGTTTGAAACCGTTACTTCGCTTTTGTAGACGAGTTGGAGAGGAAAATGTAAAATCACTAAATTTTGTTAAACAACTTTTTTCAGTCATTTTCAAATAATGGTGACGCCTCCACAGTTGTTTCGAAACTTACGATACTCTTTCAATGTATTCCTTACGTTGCCAATTGATCACTCACGAGCAGTTAAGTTTTCAAAACTACCACAAGTGTAGGTATGAAGCTTGCTTGCATTTACTCCATGTTTACAATTACCCCAACTGACCCTATACTTTTCATTTTATTTCTTGAAAAAATGTGAATTGTCAACTTCAAAAGACGAATACCAATTAGTGCAGTACGTCTAGATACACTGCATTGCGACTCGTAGACCGGAAAACTATATTTACCAACGGTTACGCTGTATATGCTCTGTAAATCCTGACATGTGTGATGTGACCGGAAGATAATGGTTTGAATGGTGCAAGGTAATAATATTTCACTTATTTGAATTTAACAAAAATATTAGTATATGCTTCTAGAATGTTTGAAATACATATATATATATATATATATATATATAACCAATATGGTAACAAAATAACTCAATCTGTAAAAGGCAGCACACTTAAACAGTTGCGAAATATTTTAATGAAACATAAAAAAAAAATTTAAACAGAATTAAAATTAGTGGGTATGCAAAAAAAAACAAAAAACCAATTAAATTTTAAATTATATTTTTTACGTTTCATTAATATGTATATATAAACATATATATATATATATAAACTGAAAAGCAATATTTCTACTAACCTTTCAAAATCGAAATACTGTTAAATTGGCATAGAATATTAAAACTAGAGAAGAAAATACTAGAAAATTTTTTTACTCAATATTAATTAGGGTCAGTTGGGGTAATTGTAAACATGGGGTAATTGTAAACAATTTTCATAACTACACTTGTGGTGGTTTTGAAAACTTAACTGCTTGTGAGTGATAAACTGGCGGCATAGGGAAGACATTGAAACAGTGTCGTAACTTTCGAAACAGCTGTGGAGGCGTCACTATTGTTTGAAAATGGCACAGTGAAAAAAGTTGTTTAACAATATTTAGTGATCTTACATTTTCATCTCCAGCTAATCTGCAAAAGCGATGAAAGCGGTTTCAACCATTTTTATTTGTCATATGGAATGCTGCTAAACACATTTAGTTATGAATTTAATCCTCCCTGTTATTTTTCATGTGAAAGTTAGGTGTTTACAATTACCCCAAAAATTTCATACTCTGGGGTAATTGTAAACACTTAAATTTATCCTATTTCCAATATTTTGGGGGGACAATAAGTATTATATTTTGATGTAAATTACACTTTGGTGTCTATTTTACATAACTGTTGTTGTTGTTGCTAATGCCACTTGGAAATCCAAGCCCCCTTGCAGGGCGACCATGAATTAAGGAAGCCCCTACTGATTATTAATGAGCTCCGGTAGAATGAAGTACACTTGGCTCAGAGGGGCTTACTGCTTTTGAACCAGCTCCCAGATGAGAGATCGTCACCTAGGATGGTCCCTCAGCGGAAATTATTTCTAACTTGGGGGACATTTGAAGCGACGATGTATCTTACGTGCACAGCTCCCTTTAGCGCACTCGGTCTCAGAGTAATCAGTCGCGGGAGGTGGTCAGCCTCACAAGCGTTGACCACGGCCAGTTGTGCTTCACTTTCGGTGTTTTCACTGCGGGACAAATTTTACGTAAATTTGTCGCATTACTTGATTTTTTGCAAGATATTTCTCGTTAAATGATCTCAGCCGACCCATAACATAACTCAGCGGACCACATGCGGCCTGCTTACCGCAGATTGAAAACCATTGCTCTGGAACTTCTTAAGCCTTCAAGCAGACTGTGTATGGAACAATTTTCCATTTGCATCAACCTTACTCAAAAATAAATCACTGTTTACAATTACCCCAGATCTCTGGGGTAATTGTAAACACACTGGGGTAGTTGTAAACACGAGCTCATTCGCTAACAAATAGTCATAAAGTCAAAATTTTTGTACACATTTACTCACAAGAAGTACAGTAGTGGCTATAATGATCACAATTTTATCTCTGAATTAATTCAAGAGGTAGGGAAGGATCAAAAGTTAAAACATTAAAAAAGCGTTTACAATTACCCCAACTGACCCTACATTAATTGTAAACTTAACTATGAAACAAGAAATTGCTCTAGAACTGAACGAGCCTTCTTTCCCTCATATCAACATAAATTTTGAAGCATTTAATATTACATCGTTTTAGTTAAAAGGGAAGGGATCTTTTATCGTAAATTTCTAAGGATTGATTTTTGACTCATTACTTAGTTCATTGGGTCGTAGTTTAATAATTATTTATTCATTTTTAAATTGAGGAACAAAACCACCTGTTGGAAGTAAAGGTGTTACGATGTTTTACGCGACCGTTTTGCAGTGACTAGTACGATGATGTAACATTTTTGCTATTACTTACGCGATTTCCAAAATTAAAAAGTAAAAATCATAAAATGAGTAACGAGGAAATGCATGTGTTGCACTTCATTATGAGTTTGAAAAACATATTTCACTTCCGACAGTTTTTTATACCTTTCATATTCAGATTAAACGATTTTAAAAGAATGATTTTTGCTCAGTTTATTTTTCCCTCCACAAAATCTTGGAAAAATTCCGATGGATAACGCTTTGATAAAGTGCGTTCTAATAACCACTATTTTTTAAATTAAAATTGCATAATTAATTTCGCACTCTCTTGAAATTATTTTAATTAATTCGAAAAAAAAAAAACATTTTTATTAGTAATTAATTAGTTAAAGAAAAGGAGTGTAAAATTTTTGTGTAAAATACAACGAAAAGAATAAAAAAGGCAAACTTTTAAGACCGTTTTTGAAAGTAATTGCAATTATTTTCGATCTAGGGTGGGAAGTTTGAGTTATGCTCTGGTTAATATTATTTTCAGAACGTAAGATAACTACGTTTGATTTCCCTGACATTCGCATGATCACAATTTAGGACTGGTCGACATTACTTTTTTGTTACTTGTGTTTTATTAGTTGAAAAGTAAAATGTATCACATATTTTAAAGAACTTCCAGTAAAAAAGGTAGACACGTTTCGCAATGGGTAAAACGATTATCATTTTTTCTAAACACAATTATTTGCCTTCCCCCCACCCCTCGAAGCAGTGCTCTATTGTTCTGCAACCACAAAAACATCCATCAGAACAGAAGAATGGAAACTGTACTGATCCATTGAATCAGTGTTAACTCTCATTTTACTTTCAAAAGTTTAAGGCATGGAAATTTTTTGAAGCTCTCGAGAGGAAAAACTCCTTTAGTTTTCAAAGTTAAAATCTCTTCTGCAAGAAAAGATGTGTTAAAAACAAACTGTCTACTGGATTACAGCATAATGTTTTAGCCACCCTATTTTACCCTCTTCAAAGCAACAGCAGAGATAATAATTTTGTTATCAACATTCCCTGATCAGTACGGGTGTTACGAATAGATGCCACTGGCTCCCAAGAAAACGTTCTCTCCCAGCAATCGGGGATCCAAGCTTGGCATACGAGGTGTGATTGGAAAGTTTTAAGAATGGGCTTGTAATTTCACAATGGTGGTACTTACATGCTACTGTGATGCATCTCCTTCAACATTGTCCTGACTCAACACACTGACTCCAACAGTGTTTCCCCTTTTGGAAACATTCCTGGAATGTTTTTTTCTCTCGAGTGTGTTAAGGACGCTCGCCGTATTCGCCTGAATGTCTTCAATCGGAGTCAAATCGCTTCACTTTTAGTGAAGATTTTCAGTTTAGGAAACAGGTAGAAGTGTGCAGGGGGGTATATCAGGCGAATACGACGGTTGTGGAAGCACAGGAATGTTAAATTTGGTCCTGCGGACTTCTACCTATTTCCTAAACTGAAATTTTCAGTTTAGGAAATAGGCGAACATTTGAAATTAATAATAACAATACTAACAATAATAATAACAATAACAATATTATCATCAACAAAAAAATAATAATAATAATAATAATAATAATAATAATAATAATAATAATAATAATAATAATAATAATAATAATAATAATAATAATAATAATAATGTTGTTATTATTATTATTGCTGTTGCTCAACCAGTACTCATGAGTAAGGCCGTGGCAGCCTAATGGTCAGAGCGTCGGATTTCCACCTGGAAGGCCGTGCGTTCGATACCCGCTGAAGACCCACCATGTACACTTGGGTACACGTGCATGTAAAATCCGTGGACCCCTCTGCCTGTGCGCAAGCAATGCTACGGCCTCGTCTAACGGGGAGGGGTTTGGTGGAGAAAAGTACTCATGAGCAGACTAGTGAAATTTTGTAGTTACAATCCGTTGGACTAGTGAATTTTTTTTTCTATAATAGCTTTTAGTATATATACATATATATATGTTGAGTGTGGGCGGAACGGTATGCGTTAAAATATTAAAATTCTGTGACTGTACAAATTAAAGATGCGATTTAGAGATATGCAGAATTACAGAGCTATTTTGCATGGCAGGAATAAATTCTGGTAAAATCTAGAATCTACTGAAGTTGTTTACTGGATTAGCGATGGCATTATAATCAATGGCAATCTAATCAGAGATACCTCGCCTACTCGCGGCTTCAAGTTCAAGATCGCAATAAACTAAGAAGTGATGGGAAAATATCCATTTTGTGATACCGTATTATTTGCACCAAATAGCAGTATGTTTCCGGTCTCTAATTTCATGCAGACAATAGTAAGAATTAAGCTTTATGCTATGCCGTTAATTTTTGAAAAGATTCGTTTATCTTTTAAGAATACACATTGAAAAGCTTTATTATTTTTTAAATGTTTTGATTTCTCAAATTATTATATTATCGATGAAGAGCACATTTTGTAAGCTTTTCTATAAACACTTTGTTTTCCTTCCTTTAAAAATAATGTGTACATTTTTTGTATACTGGTGTTGAATATGCGTGTCATTTAATAGAAAAAGGATGGGCCAACGTATTTCCAATATCTTATATCAGAAAAAATTGTTGAATGATGTCAAATTATTAAAAAATATTTGTGGATCGGGAATTTTTGCAAAGAAATTATAAAAACTGAGAAGAAAATGCGCCGTGGAGTTGTTACGCTTGATAGGCCTGACACGAAACCTACAAATAAATATAAAGTCATAGTTTGTTGGTTTTTTTAGGAATTCTTTAACGTTCAGTTCGACCACGGAACTTCGACACTTGGAGGTGCGTTTATTTAGTACGCGAATCAGAATGTTTGCTTCCCTGTTTGCTGAAAGCTACTAAATTTATAAATTGGCATATAGCAACAGTTCGGAAGAAATCAAGTATGCTAAACGAATTAGAACGCGAACAGAACCGGCACATGCCTTACACCAGCAGTTCCTTTCCTGAATATGAATGGATTCTTCTTGGCACTCTGCCAGGCAGATCGCTTTGCTTCATGGTAGAAGTGTAACTGGCTGCATACATGTAAGTTGGCTCCGATATATAACCTCTCTTCTGTGTGGAATTGCTTGGTGAAATAAAAAGAAGAATATTTAAATGGAAGAACATTAAATGTGTTAAAAAGGTATAGAGAAAAAGTTAGATTTAGACTACAAACTTATAAGCTAAAGTTACGTTAAATATATGGGTCATTCCATGTCAACTGGACCAGTGGTCCCCACTCGACCATCTCCAATTTTGATAAAAATTTTCACGAAGTTTCTGGTAGGTATAAAACTAAGTTAGCCAAATTTTTAGACCTTGAAAGTAAAAACTCATGTAGCAAGGGGCGCCTAACTGAAGCAACCAAGATGGCTGCCATTGACGAACGAACCAAGTAGCCATGTTTGGATGTACCTGGAAAGCCCACATAACAAAAGTACAACCCCGAAATTTATTTTCCTCACACAACTTTTTGTGCTTAATCTAATAGCAACGTTTTGAAAGAATACAAAGAAAGTTATTTACTGTTGTGTTCAGTCAAAGTTGGCTGAAAATTCAATTTGACAAAATTTTTTAAAAACTTTATACTGCTCTAAATCGTCAGTAGCTAAACTTACACACTGGTAATTTTTTTATATATCTAAGTCAACTACTTGTTTTTTCGTAAGCCGGAGAAAAAATGGTTCAAATTTGAGTTAAAAAGCATGCTGATATGTGTGCATTTTTAGCCTCAATTTTGCTTTTTTGAAGTTTTATTTGACATTTAAAAGGAAAGAAACTTGCATTGGGTCCTGCAGGGCTGGCGCATACTCGCATTTGACACATAATCAATATTATTTGAAAAATTTGACTCTCATTTTTGGAAGATGAGAGTCAAACTTTGATAAAATTTCGAAGAAAAGACATTCTAATACTGAAAAATTGATTTGTATTTTTGCTCAATATGCTTTGTATTGTGAATTATTAATAAAAGAACGAGAAATATTGTAAAATGAAAGCAGATGCAAAAAGATTGCCGCGCGATTGCAGCAAAACGCTCTTACTGTTCCTAACAGGCGGCATCAAAGAAACGTAAAAAATAAGCTAAAAGTTTTTAAAAAATCAACATATAAAGAGCCAATATGAATAATTTTAAACATTAAGATAAATAAATGCATTAAAAAAAAAGAAAAACTTATTATGAAGAGTTCAAGAAATTCAATTTTTGGCAAAATGGCTGCTGTTTAATTTTTTGCATCAGGCTTGAGGTCCTACAGAAAAGAGACCTACGCCTGTGGCTGAGTAGCGTGACTATTTGGCATGACCCCTTGGTAAAGGGGTTACTAGTGTAAACAAAAACTAGTACAGTAAAACCCCGTTATACCGCTCCTCAGTATACCGCGGAATCAGATATACCACGTTGACTATCATGTCCCCCGACGTTTAAACCACCCTTTATTATTGCCATTTAAAGGTGATTCCATATTTACAATTGTAAATAAAGCCAGCCCAAGCACACAAATATTCTAGCCTAAGGGAACCCCCTCCCCCCCTCCCACCAGACACACTAACAGATAAAGCCCTATTGTGGGAGGCGTGATGTACACCTTTTTCTGTCTTTCAACCTAGAACATATAGCTTGATTTCAAAATCGGGTGTAATCGCCCTGACTTGCTTCTCTTGACATGAGAGGAGCTCAATCTGTCAGGGACTGTTCAGTTCAATGCTTAACTATTCCGTTTTTAGAAGTCTAGTTATGCGTGTGTAACTTCTTTTATAGCGCTATCAACCTTTGTATTCCAGATTCTTTAGCATTCCTGAAAAGTAAGCATATTTCCAGTGAGAAGTGCGTTCTTCCCCTTCCAAATCTAATTTCCCCCACCCCCTTAAGACCTCTCCCTCTTCACAATCGCATGTTGATAACATCAAGAGATTTTTAAGCACCTTTTTCTCGGAACCCAGTTGGTTTCTAAGCTATCACTCGATAGATTGATTTTGCAGCTGAGATGTGTGCTTCTTGCACAGCAATTACAGTGAATAATATAGCACCCAAAAAGAACAGAAAAAATTGTACTATAGGGGGAAGAAAAGTTATGAGTCATTGATAAAGTTAAAAATGAGCAACAAAAGCAAGTATTATTTCTTGAATATGGCTCTGCTGTCTAGTTTCACATTACCGTGGTTATGTTATAACGCGAGTGCCAAACATGTCCCCCAACACCCGCGTTTTAACGGGCTTTTGCTGTAGTGGTTTAACCACCATGAACCAGTGGTTACTCTAGGCTTGAAAATATGCGACTATCAGGCTGACTCACAATTTAAAAAAGGTAAGTCAATTTTTGGAAAATGAGAGTCAATTTAGATAGTTTAACGAAACAAAAAAAAGTATTTTTAAAAACACTGTCGTAGTCGTGATGATTTTACTCTGAAATAAAAAAAGTTCTACACGAAAATATAGAAGGTTGGTATAAGGAATCCGTAGATAATCAATTAAAAATTTAGATAATCTATTAAAAACTTTTGGGGTGCATATTGTATGTCATTGCAAATTACATAACAAAACTTTTTTTTTTTTAATTACAGATTTTCAAAAAAAAAAAAAAAAAGTTCTTTGGAGGCATTGTCTGATCTCGAATGTTTCAAACTAAATTCTTGTTTTTATGAAAAAAGAGGTGAATTTTATTTTCAATAACACTTCTGAATGCAAGAATAATATTTTCTTGTTGAGTAACTTTTTGTGCAAATAAGTAAATGCTTAATTAAATCAATTTAAAACGTAAAATCCTAATTCCTTCAAACATTTTAATATGAAAGTAATGAGTGGTTTAGAATTAACCAATTATTGCCATGAGGAGGGGGGAAAGCCATTTTGCCGAAAATTGAATTTCTTGAACTCTTCATAATAAGTTTTTCTTTTTTTTTTTTTTTTTTTTTGCATTTATTTATCTTAATGTTTAAAATTATTCATATTGGGTCTTTATATGTTGATTTTTTAAAAAACTTTTAGCTTATTTTTTACGTTTCTTTGATGCCGCCTGTTAGGAACAGTAAGAGCGTTTTGCTGCAATCGCGCGGCAATCTTTTTGCATCTGCTTTCATTTTACAATATTTCTTGTTCTTTTATTAATAATTCACAATACAAAGCATATTGAGCAAAAATACAAATCAATTTTTCAGTATTAGAATGTCTTTTCTTCGAAATTTTACCAAAGTTTGACTCTCATCTTCCAAAAATGAGAGTCAAATTTTTCAAATAATATTGATTATGTGTCAAATGCGAGTATGCGCCAGCCCTGCAGGACCCAATGCAAGTTTCTTTCCTTTTAAATGTCAAATAAAACTTCAAAAAAGCAAAATTGAGGCTAAAAATGCACACATATCAGCATGGTTTTTTCTCAAATTTGAACCATTTTTTCTCCGGCTTACGAAAAAACATACTCCTAAAAATTTCAAATTTGGTAGAGAAAGCTTTTTTCTATCTATTGAAAGTAAAACGATGGAAATTCATTAAGTTCCCCCTCAGATATGACGGTTCAAAAATGATCAAAATTGGCCATTTTTGAAAACCGCTGCATGTTTAGGTAACTATAAATCAAAACCTATCTTAATGAAATTTTTGAAATTTTCAGAATACGTTGACAAGTAGTTGACTTAGATATATACAAAATTACAAGTGTGTAAGTTTAGCTACTGACGATTTAGAGCAGTATAAAGTTTTTAAAAAATTTGTCAAATTGAATTTTCAGCCAACTTTGACTGAACACAACAGTAAATAACTTTCTTTGTGGTCTTTCAAAACGTTGCTATTAGATTAAGCACAAAAAGTTGTGTGAGGAAAATAAATTTCGGGGTTGTACTTTTGTTGTGTGGGCTTTCCAGGTACATCCAAACATGGCTACTTGGTTCGTTCGTCAATGGCAGCCATCTTGGTTCCTTCAGTTAGGCGCCCCCTGCTACCTGAGTTTTTACTTTCAAGGTCTAAATATTTGGCTAACTTAGTTTTATACCTACCAGAATCTTTGTGAAAAATTGTATCAAAATTGGAGATGGTCGAGTGGGGATGATTTTGAAAATTGGTCCAGTTGACATGGAATGACCCATATAATGAAGGGCATAAATGTATATTATTTATTTATTTTGTTTCTTTTAATTTCTGGTTGAAGCATGCCGCAGGACACCTATTATACAGAGATTTAGGAAGCATAAAGTTGCAGTAATTTTATTTCTACGTTTTGCTTTTATTTTTATCCTAACCTCAATTACCCCACACCCGATATTTTTAGCTTAACTCTCAGCCCGGGACCTCAGCCAAAAAAAAAAAAAAAATGCAAACATAGTATATACTTCCGGAATGTTGCACAAAGCTTAGGATTGCTGCACAAAAAATAGAAATATAGCGAAACCATTATTAAAAGTAAACAGTAAAGTAGTTTTGTTAAATAGCTATCAATGATAGCTATTTAACAAAAATCAAGAAAATCGGTTCATCCGGGGAGAAGTTATGAGTGACCAAAACAAACAAAAGCAAAAAAAAAAAGAAAATCATACATACGGTTGAATGTATAACCTCCTCCTTTGTGAAGTAGGTAAAAAATAGTATAACATGGCACAAAGCGGTACAAAACATGAGATCATAATACTACCAAGTACCTTCTTATTGGCTGTATGTTTTATTTTACGTTTTATTAAAAGCGATTTTAAAATGTTCTTTATAATTCATTTAAAATATTTTCATGAAATGAAGTATACCAAGGAAATAAACAAATAAATATTTAATGTGACATTCCAATGAAAAATAATGCAGTATTAAAATGCAGTGTATAATCTATTAATATAAGCAAATGCATTATATCACATACTACTATACATTACAAACTTCGCTCAAAAATCATTCACAACAAACACCTGGAATAATCCGTTCATTTCTTTCAACTCAAGCTACGTTTTGGAGATTTGAAGACACAAAATTACTATTATTAGCTTTACGGTTAAAGTATTACTTGTCATAAATAAAGTAAGACAATTTCGGAATATGTTATTTACAATTCTATTATGAGGTTTACATTTGTTGCTATCTTTTTGTAATTACGTGGAATTGTATTGTTTAAAATACTCTAGGCCAGTATTTCCCAAACTCTGGGTCGCGACCCACTGGTGGGTCGCGAGCGAATATTTAGTGGGCCCTCGCCACTGTACACATGAATTTTAAAAAAACTAGGACTTCTGCGAATAAAAGTAACTAAAGTTGAAGTTGATGCTAAAATTTTAATGAAGAGAAATAAGAAACAAATACATCCTTCCCATTGAAATAACTTCGTAAAAGAGAAATTGTAGTTGTAGGTATTTAAGTTATAAAAGAAATACAGTGGTACCTCCCTTAAGGGACACCTCCGAAAAAGGGACACCTCTAATTAAGGGACACTTTTTCTGGTCCCAGTCCCTTTGAATAGGGACTGCAATGTATTTACTTCAGAATAAGGGACACTCTATTTAAGGGACATTCTTAGAGAAAAATTTCCAAAATTCAAGTTATATAGATAAGAAAATTTACTGGAAGCTGAAGCTCTTTTTTTCTTCTAAAAATTAACTTCTGAAGGTTGGGATGAGTCCTAGAAGCATGAACAAACAAACAAGTGTACTTTAAAGTTCCCTTTACAAAACCTACTTGTAAAGGCTTTTCTCTCTTTTGCACTATGGAATACATGTGTGTTCAGCAAAGACGGACAATACCCGGCTACCAACAAATTTTTTTATGCAAGAATTGGAAGAAAGTACACTAAACATAATTTATACTGTATTGTCTAAATTACGTACTTTGAAACAAACCCATCCAACAGATTACTTCAAATATATTTCTGTAAGCTCCAAAACTTTGCCAATATGACGTTTATGTTAAAATTTTAGTTTTTCAATGAAAACATTTTAAATTTCAATAATTTCAACTTATATTTTATATGCATGAGAAGCTTAAATGGTAACACTTGTTTATTGTCAAAAAATTAAACTTTGTTTATACACTATATGTATATGCATCAATTTATGAACCTCCGAGGAAGGGACACCTCTATTTAAGGGACAAAACTTCCAGTCCCCTTAGTGTCCCTTATTGAGAGGTTTTACTGTATTTAAGTTTAATTTCTTATATCAGCAGTTATTCATATTGGTAACACTAAAGAAATTATTTTTTAAATTTCAATTAGAACATATAAGACAACATTAAGTAGTTCCACAACTCGCCACTAGGGGATCTGAGCATTACCAATGTTTATGCCCTCTTTTCTCTAAGAGATGGGTTCCAAGATTGGAAATTTTTGTTAGATGGGTCGGAGCCCACTCAACTTCGGGAACGACTGCCCTAGGCATTCTTGAAATAATACTTCGATGTAGTCCTGACAAACACATAACTACATTTATTATTTCAATACATTAATATACACATTATATACATACAGTGGAATTGCTGCTCTTTATACTTCGAAGGAGAAGGAAAAGAAAAACGAAAAAAGCAAACGATAAATAAAAGTAGTGATATTAAACTTAAAATAATTATTTTAAATGTTCAATTAAGCACTGCATACAATAATTAATACACAGAATATTTAATAAATATGAAATACAAACTATATTTAACAAATAGAAAATATGAAATAAAATAAATATAAATGAAATATATAACAGCTATGATAAGCACGATTTTTAAGGTGTAGTCTTTTATACAGTTTGAGATGAGTGTTTCCACTGAATTGCAAGTTAATAGAATCAGTCGAGGCCAATGATTATTTAATTAAAGATGCTTCACCATATAATTTACCACCTACTGATATGTTTAACACAAACTGTTTGACTTCACATCTAAATCACACAAAACTATAGACAGTCATACGTATGGAATACGAGAGCGTTATTCTACAATATATTACCACATTATAATTCGAGGGAGGTAATGTTAAATAATTCTAGTTCAATATTACCACTCGAAGATATCGTACGTATCCAAACACGATGGTGCTGAGAACAATAGGACTATTTTGACAAATATCTGTATGAATCCGAAACTACGATGATGCAATCTGCTCTATTGTTATCCCTAAATAGGAATGCTACAATTGTGACACTCACTGTACCTTAGGATGTGTAGTAGATGTTTAGAAGTTTAAACAAAATTTTTCTGATATCATATTTTAATTCGCAAAAACTCTGTGTTTAGATATTTTTCAACATCTTGGAGGAGAATATAAAATAATAAAAATGCAAAGGGGAAATTAAGGGAAAAAAAGAGGGAGACTAAAAAAAAAAGCCTGAAATCAAATCGGAAAAAGAGAAAAAAATATGGCACAACAGTAATGTAGTCGAGGGACAACTCCCCGCCTCCGCATCCATCGCCCACTTTTTTTTTTTTTTTTTTTTTTTTACATTTTAGTTCAAACGTCTACCTGGTTTTTTTACCACTTACTTCATGCATACAACCCAAAATTTTGGCTTTACCCCAACAAGTTATTATCTGTTTTTAAATCTTTGTTTTATTACATTTTTTAAAATTAATTATTTGTTTTTTTCTTTTTATTTATTCATTTTTATTTTATTTATTTATTTATTTATTTGAAAAAGAAGAAGAAGAAGATGATGAGGAAGAAGGAAAGAGATGAACTATGGTTGTTTCTGTTCATATTACACACAGATATAAATGATGAAATTCAGCGTTCTGTAAGTACAAGCCTTAACACGTTCGATTTTTTCGATTGATACACAGGAAAATATCTACGATTTAGCCCGCAATATTTTAACCATTTACAGAGCAGTTTTCGAAATAAATGTATTCCTGAAAAAAATTTAAAAAAATAAGATGTACTGCAGATAGAAGGAAAAAGAAATTAAGTCCTTCGTAACATGGTAATCGGATTTATTGGAAGAAAAAAATTCCTTGGGGGAAGAAATCAAAATATCGCTTTATGTTTTAAATGAAAAATCATTTCCCACTCCGTCTATTTTACACCAGATTCTTAATAAAAAGCACTTTAGGAAAATGTAATCCATAATGAAGAAATTTCTTTTCCCCTGACCAAATAGAGTTGAGATATCTAGATTATTGAAACAGGAAATGTCACCTATTTATAATGACAAAATGAAAACAATTTCATGGAGGAGTTCCAACATTTACTAGCGCAATTGATCTGTGTATTCAAGCTGCTTTGAAAACGAAGTCAAGCTCACGTCTTTTCTTACTTATGAAATAATGACACCTTTTTTTTTTGGGGGGGGGGGGGGTTACAATAATTGACTGAAGATAAAACCACTATAAAACACAAGCCGATGCATCGCCGCCATTTTGGCGCCAGAGAACACGAGCGTGTTAATAGGAGGATGAGTCAAATGAAAACCGGAAAACTGCTTTAGAATTCTTATAACCTCTCTTATCACGGTCAGACATGGTCACGTATACGCGTGGACTCTCCCGCCATTAATTAGCATTGGTCCCGCGCTTCTACCTGTAGCGAGATACGAGAGTTTCCAATATGGCAGCCTCTCTGTTGGAGTGCACCAAGGAAGAGCAACGCGTTCCCTGACTGACCTGTAATTGCATTGCAATGTCATCGAAGGTGACCTGTCTATCCTGAAGTATCAACTCCTCCGCCGCTACAATCGCCTCAGCTGTCACAACACGATGTACCTGACCTGGCCTCGGAACATCCACCAAACTTTTTGTACTGCTGCTGAATTTCTTACACCTTACACCATTCGTACACCTAAGTCTGTCATAAACATGCAGCCTCATACTGCATCAAAATGCGTCGATGGATTTCTATCAGATTCGTGCCTTCACTATGTGGAAAATATATGGTGCACTTCATCAGAGTGGCCTATAATGAAAACCCACGTGTCTCGCTTCTGGGCCACGCGGGGTCGCGGGACCAATGCAAGTTGACGGCGGAAACGTCAACGCGCATGCGTACCGGGTCTGATCCTAATAAGAGAGGTTTTAGATTTTTAAAACAAATTTTCCGGTTTTCATTCGACTCACCCTCGCATGTTGGCACTATTATCGCTTTTGCAAATACTTTTATAGCTATTGCAACAATATCTTTTTTATCTTCTTCTGAGCCACGCGTTATGCAATATTACGGATGAAATATGCAAACTCAACTAAAATTAAAGCTGATAATGTTGTCAAACAAATGCGAATGGCATCAAAATGGCGTATAAGTCAATCTAGGAGAATCGTTCCATCAGAAAATATACGTTCCATGCCTCTCCTCTCCCCAGTTATTTTACTTCCAATTTTAGCTGTTTGTCTTTTATCATGCAATTGATTGCTTTTTAAGAAGATTATTCATAATTCTCATAAATTTATCGAAGAATTTATCCTCGTTTTAGTGCGAAATCGAACTATTTTCAGTTCGTAGATTCTTGATTTGGCAAGTATGTTAATCTTCATTCATGTTGTTCTTCCAAGAAAAGACTTAAATCTTTTTGACAATTAAATAATTTCTTTTCCAAATTTCTATTTTAAATCTTAATCCAAAATTGATTGATGGATTTTTCTATTTTATAAGGTAATCTCTATGTCCAGCGGGTGTGTTACAATGTGTAACTCCTAATATATTAAATTTTGAACATTTGTAATAATCTTCTGATGGTTTCAATTTTTTATTGTCTTTATATAGTTATTTAATTTATTTTGGCCTTTTTTTTCTGTCTTTAATGTTATTTTTACAGTACATTAAGCCTTCGTTCATACTTTTTTTTTTAATTTTGCAGGAAAGTAGGCTAAAATCGGTTGTGCCATCAACCTTTGCTTTAAAGCAATTATTCTGTTCTACTTGGGAGTGTCATCCCAGGAAAAATTATAGTCAGAAATATGTATCTAAAACTTCAATATTACTCTGTTATAATAATAAAAATTACTCTGCTTGAGCAAAAGTTAAAATTAAAATTCTTCCTTTTGTACACCTTTTTTTTTTACCAAAAAAAAAGGAAAGTGCAAAAATATGTTGCTAATTCAACGTCTAGGCAGTTATATAATCTGAAACTCAAAAAAAGTTTTATATATATATATATATATGTATGTATGTATATATGTATTCTTATTTTCTTCTGCAACGACTGAAAAAAATTGCATCTTAAAATGATAATCAAAAAATTTAAAATAAATAGTCATTTCGTTATTAGTATTGATTTTGAAAGAACAACAGTGGGTGATTGAAGTAAAAAATTTTCTGCTGTGATAAACTTTAAAAGCCCTTCAGGAAGACACATTTTTCTATAAGGTCCTTTCCACCAAAAATTATCAGGAAATAAAAGTATAGCAGTAGCCTACTGAAGCTAAAATAAAAACCAGTAACACCACCAAAGAATCTGAAATAAGCTAACCTTGTCAAGTTAAATTATTAAATTTTATCACTTTCTAAAATGGTGAAAATGCTCGGAAGTTTTTAAAAAATCAAAGAACAAACAAAAAAACTTTTTTTTAGAAAGCCTACTTTTAAATAATTAACCTGAAAAATTAAAATTAAACCCTAATGTAATTACAAGGGAAGAAATCAAAGCAATATTCCGGCTTATAACGCATTTTTAATTTCAAGTTACATTTTCTTAATTTTTAGAGATGGTCGCTCTAAACTCTGCGGGATCGGGACTAAGATCACGCCATTCTAAACTCTGGGAAAGACTTCAGATGAATCAAGAATTAAATGTTATTTCACATAACTTAAAACTGGTTTAATAAAGTAACAGGTAATGATGTCATTATTTATTTATGAGTCAGAGTAACAGAGATGGTGTAGATGAAGCAGAATTCGATACTGCCTATTAAGTGCTCCTAAGTATGTCATTTTTTAAAAATAAACTGCATTTGGAATACGGTTTACATCAGTGGGTCGGCAACCAGTCGATCGCGACAACATTTTAGACAGTTTATATAGTTTTGGAAATTTTTTTATTAATTTGTCAGACCATTCGCCGGACATAAAAAAAACTTGCTAATAATATGGAATGTTAGTCGCCTCATTAACTGTGCTCTCGGTGAGAGTTAATTGAAGTATGTAATGGCATTGTGTGTCTTATATCAAAACCAAAACGAAACAAAAACTAACAATATTTTATTAAATTTAAAAGATATAATATATTAGTATCTGAAATATTGCTTTGATGAGAGTTAATAGTGTAAACATTATTTACGAAATTTTAAAGTATATCAGCATCAAAACTTCTTCTGACAAAAATTAACCTGCAATTTGAAGTAGTCCCAATATGTCCTATTAATAGTGTTTGGAACCATCCCCCCACCCCAGTTCTCCGAGACGATCTTGGTGTTCGCCGAACTTAAAAAGTAGATCTTCCGTCAATTTAGCTTGCCGACCGCTGGTTTACATTATTATATTATTATTATTATTATTATTATTCGACATACAACGCATAGCTGTAAATTTCCATCACATTTTTTGTACCAACAGTTCGCGAAATGTGCAGCAAAGTACGGTAACTGCAACATGTGTGGTAAAAATGATTTCGAAATACATTGCTACAAATGCAAAAAGGAATTTTATTTCTAGAAATAGAAGTAGTCTTTTAAAACAAACTCAGAAAACCCGAGTGACATTTCACTTGAAAAAGAAAAAAAAATTGAAACATTTTTTACAATTTCTTTGGAAAGAGAAAAAGATAGAAAAAACTACTTCAATAAGCACCGTTAAAATGCCCACATTCCTTCGAATAAAGTTTTATAAAAAAATCTATAAACTGATTCTTCGATGTACATCCCTATCGATAAATGGTCATTGAAAAAGCTCACAATTTAAGATCTTCCTTTTTTAAAATAATCGAAAGCTTGCGAACTAAGTTAACCAACTTCTCTGTAACTCTGTTACTTTATTGTTATTTCAAGAAACAGGAAAGGAAAACATACATTTCAACTCCAATTAAAGAGTCGATGGTTGGCGTACTTCTTTCCTTTTTCAGACAGCCGATATCAGTCATCTGATAATTCAGCTGTGTTACAATGGCAACAGGTTTATTACCAGATGTACTAGAATACATTTCTTTTACATTTTTTCTATTATTTTCCATTGTAAAATGTATAAAAATTGTTTATTATTATTATATATAGAACTTTTTAATTGACTAGTGTTCCTATGTTGTTAATTACATTATTTATCGTACGTGGTATCATTTGTTCGGGAATTACAAATGATACTACGGGCTTTCCGTTCAAAAAATATTTTAATCAAAGGCAGTACAATTTTCTTCTTTTCTTTTATTTTATCTATCTGATAACTTTTCCCACACCAATAAAATAATGAAATGTATAAAAGTTAAGATTCTGACTTATAAGCCCCCTTTGAATAAGTATTGAAACTTTTGAATGCTCAATAATGAGTTTTGAGTACGACCAGCGGCCAAATAAAAAATTTTGAATTGTTTCAATGATTAAAAATGTCAGAAAATGTGGATTGTTCAGCTTCGGTAAGTGAAACTATATTTATATTTATTAGGGTATTTTGCATCCATTGGTGCACGGGCAGATGCAACATCGAATTCAGTAGTGTGATCCTTGGGGCAGTGGTAGCCTAGTGGTTAGGATGTCGGACTTCCAGCCGGAAGGTCTGGGGTTCGATACCCGCCCCGTTGAAGACCCACCATGTACACTTGGGGAGACGTGCATGTAAAATCCGTGAATCCCACTACCTTGCACCCGGGGGAGGGCATAACCAAGGCCTAGAGCTAATAAGGAAGGAGGTTGAAGGAGAAAAGAAGTGTGATTCTGGACGAAAAGGTCTGAGCACATTTACATATACGAGCATTAATTATTTAAATGAAAAGAGGGGGGGGGGGCGTTTGTTTTAAAACGTAGGGGGACGCTCGTGTAAAAATAAAAAGGTAGGGGGCCGCCTTGCGTCCTCGATACCGAATCAGTGAGCCACCAGCTCTGTGAAAAAAAAGTGCTTTCACAGTGTTCGGAACAGATCAGCAGAGAAAAGTTACAAACGTATTACACTGTATAAAGTGTACCAGTAGAGTACATTACAAAGAACCTAACTTTTCGAATTGTTGAGCACTTGAAAGATCGAGCTCATTTAAAGATGTCGAGTGTAATACTAAGTAATGCTATACGCAAGAAATCAAAAAGCAAAATCCAGAGCAATTTATACAAAAATCGCGCGAGCAAAAACGGACCATTCTCTTGTATTAGTATGAAATTTGTTATTTTGAATTTTCATTCATTTAGAAATGTTTTAGGGAACACAACGCATAATCAATATTCTTTCCTCTCTTCTTCAGTTTGGTTATTTTAGCCTCATTATTCATTTTAAATTTTAAAGAAAACGTATTGGACGTAACGACGTAATGAACATTTTATCATATCTATTACGCATTATTTAAAGCAGCGGTTCCCAAACTGTGGTACGCGAAGCCTCCCCAGGGGGTACGCGTGCAGGCCTTTATTAAAAATAAATATAGAAGCAAATTAAATCGACCCAAATTTGAGGTCAAAACTAACTTCTACTGGACTAGATATCTGCCAGCAGCAACCTTTTCATTATTATTATTATTTTCACTTTTTACGTGATAGGTATTTTGTACTTAAAAAGGTATTTCAAATGTTGTTTTGGAAGTACGTATTAAAAACATATTTTATAAGTTTCATATACAGTGAACCTTCTTTTTTCGCGCTTAATGGGGCCCAGAACCTTCCGCGAAAACTGAAAAACCGCGAAGTAGTATTTGCCCCTACGAATTTTCGTGGTATGCGGGAACACGAATGTTTTAAATATGTAAACAGTATTTATACTTCAGACATTTAAGACAAAAATTACAATATTATACGTATTTACTTAAACGTGTCGGTGCTAATTAATAAAGTTAATTACAAAACATTATAGTACAGTAATAAACATTAATCAACATTGCTTTCTGAGAGAGACGAAGAGTCTTGTGTTTGTGGGAACTTTTGAGAGCCCGTGGTATGTACTCTGAGTCAACTCATCTCTTTGTTTGACATGCAGAGATTTTTCTCTCGCGCGCATCAACATGAAACAACGCTCCTTTTCGCAATGTGGCTGCCGACATGGTTGTATTTTTTCATTTTTAATTCTTGATGAATATTTTGGAAAACCCCGCGAAGCACTGAAGCCGCGAAACATGAAGCGCGAAGTGGTGAGGGAACACTGTATTTTATTTCATATATACAGCAGTGGTACTCAAATGGTTTCCAAGAAAAATTGTGGTACGTGAAGAAAAAGGATTGGGCACCGCTGATATCAAGCAAGAAACAACAAAGTTACCTCCTAACAGTGATTTAAAAATAATTCATTTCTTTCAGCTTAAATAAAACTTATTGCAGTTTTCCTCTGTCCGAATGTTTGTTCACAGCAGCTTGGGATCAGTCATAACTAATGTCACGCTTCGCGGGGGACATTAGTTATGTTCGTGAAATTGTGCTAAATTGTGACAAGGGGAGGGGAGAAGGTAACAAAAAGTGTGACTCATGCTTATGCAACATAGCATGACATGTGACAAAGGGAGTAGGGGGGTCCGTTGAAGTGTGACAAAGAGGAAAGGGGGTCAAATATATAAGAAAAAAGCGTGACATCATTTATGGACGGTCCCTGGCATTTTATCAAGAATCCCAGGTTGAAGGAACGTGAGCGAATTTCATTTTAAGTTTTCAGATTACTTTCTCGAGGTAATAAATAAAAGCATGAAAGGCTCAATGCTTCTTGAACACAACAAAAATGAGGTATAAAATAAATTTAATGAATTTAAAAACCCCTAGCTGGGCTCCCGCAGAACAATTGGGAGCTCAAGAATAAATTTTAAAAAATTTTTAAAAAAACTTTGAAATTCGTAAATCTTAAGAAATGATCGCTAGGATATAAAGGTGCCGATTATGGCTCGATATAAATAAACTCAGGTGTTGCCACTCATAAACATGAGAATGATCGCTAGATATAAGCAAACTAAGGTGTTGCCACTCCAAAGAATTTAAATTCAAAATTGAGTTATGAATGGAAATACTTTTTAAGAAACAGAAATAAATTTGTTAACTTTCGTAAGTTAAGATAATAAATAAATATAATGTTATTTTTTCTATGCAAATCGATAAACTAATTGTTAAATATCGTTTTACGATAGTTTGTTTTTTGCATTAAGTCAGTATCGCATCGTTTTCGCAAAATTTAATCGTAACTGGTCTACGTTAAGTGAAAATATATATATATATATATATATATATATATATATATGGATTTTTCTAAAAATTAAAGATAAGGTTATGAGATGAAAAAATTGTGGTTCTGCCTGCACCAACTCTCCAATAAGTATTGAGAAACCGGTTCGATTCGAACAAAATAGTCTTTTTGCGAAAGATATTGAGCGAGACACCACGTTCCTAGGTTTCTTTTTTGAGCAGTTTTTAATTCCATTTTTAACCTACGAATGAAATTTATGATATTTTGAGCTAAAAAAAGATCATTAATATTTAAAATTACTTTTTCGCATCAAAAAATCGAGAAAAGTCCTCAGATTCAGAAGATATTTCTTGATTTTTGTTTCAAGAATTTGAAGAAAAAAAAGGTACAATTAAGAACCGAAAAACATTTCTCGCCTCAGATTTACCATATATCAAGGTATGGAATGATTAGAGAGTCCTTTTTTTTCACACAAAGGAAAAGCTGCAAAGCGGAACATTAATAATTATCTACATGATTATTTGGAATTTCGGGGTGAGTTGGGGGAACGTAAAGGAAGATACGGTGATTTCTGGTACTAAAACAAGAAAAAATACCGGAATTCCGGTATACCTATAACTAGAACCAACGCCTCTGTGACACTGAATTTTTATATATGCTCTGAAAATGTGTTTATTTTATTTATTTTTTTTGTATCTTAAGTTATTAATATTAGTCGCATTTTAGATTTGATTATTTTTCATACATAGGCTGAAAGCAAAATAACTTTTCTTTCTGACTAAGTGAGCATTAAATGTAGCATAATGAAATTAAAACTTAAAAAAGAATTAGAAGTTCCTTCTAGACTAGAGCTATACGAGCCACTTTCTCGTATACACCAACTTCAAATTTTCTGTTTTATAATCTAGCTATTTCTCTTTCTCATTTAGCTTTAGTTCTTAATTACTTCAAATATACCTTTTTCAACGGTTAATACATATTCATTTACTCACTCATTCAAAAAAAAAAATTCATTCGTTCATTTATTCAGTCATTCATTCATTCATTTACTCATTCATTCTTTCACTCATTCAAAAATATCCTTAAAATCCCGATTAAAAAATTCATAAGAAAAGAGACTTTGGTTCTGGTTGAACTTTGTATCTGCCGATGTTCTACGTCATAACGTCTTTCCGATAAAGTTTGTTCCAAGCAAATCCGTCTGTTAGATCAGGATTTATATAGGATTGAAATTTCCCCGTAGGCGCTAATGATATTTTTTCTGAACTGTTCAAAAATGTGTTTCAATCAAAAAATATTTCACGCCGAGATCTTCTTCCAATAAGCTTGTTCATAGGAACACGGATCTTACGCCCAGAGTTTATATAAATTTCCCATAGGAGCTGCTCAAAATTGTTGAAATCGAAAAAAGTAAAATATGGAAATCAGATGTCTTCGCAGAGATCTCTCGAATGCAAAAAAAAAATCTTTCGACTCGGACAATTCCTTCAAAGTTATTAGGGAGGGGACAACACAGACCTAAGGCTCCTATAACTACGAGCTGACTCGTCAGCCATTTTCTTTCCCACTCGTTCGCTGGGTCGTATTGCGTTGTGCTAGCTTAAGACTATAGATTTGGTATTTCGTTAGCTTTTTCGATTGAAAAATGGGTGGTTGTGCTGCAGTTAATTGCAACAATCACTCCAGAAACAAGTGGAGATTGTTTACTTTTCCAACAGATGAAGAAAGAAAGAAGAAATTGATTATTAATTGCCGGCGTCCAAATTGGATACCAGCAGGTTTGTAACAATTGTTGGCGACGAAATGTGCTTGTCGCCAGTTGAACTAAATTCAGTAATTTTTGTATTGTTCTTTTTGAGCGAAATATATTATGATAAAATAATGCGTGATACTTAACACAAGTATAAAAAATTGGCTATTTTATATACTTTTTAATACACCTACACAATACAGAAATTTATCGCGGAATTTGAACGCAGAAAATCGTTTATTTTTATTCTCCGTTAATAAAATGATACAGTAACTGGCGTGAAGTGAAATTATATAAAAAGACTAATTATTAAAATTAAATTTCTTCTTTGCTATTTACTTAATTGTTAAAATTCCAAAGTAGAATAAGCATAAACTATAAAAACCTTAAGTGCTTGAGTCTATAAACAATATATTTTAGTTTTCAAATTTTTATAGTAAATGATTTGCGTATAGTAATGATTTGGATATAGTAATGATTTGATATTTAAATTGTCATTTCTGTTATTTGACTTGGTTGATAATTAAATTTTATTAATCGGACTTTGTTTACAGATACAAATGGTAAATATGGTAAATTATAGACTTGATCTAATATAAATATATTTTAATGTAAACTTCTTTGAAGTATTGTTCAAGCTTTTATTTATTTTATGAGCCATATGAATCTTTTAATTTTTTTGTTTTCAGTATGATGATGGTTTTGCAATAAAAAAGATTATGTAATATCTATATAAAACTTCATTCAATAGCTGCTGCATGAATTGTACAATACATAGACATAATGCAGAATATTCCGGTGAAAGAAGCCTGTTACAAATTGATGCCTAAGAACCACACAAGCATATGCACAAAAAGTGATATTTAATTTTTTACAATAACATATAAATTTTTGCATTCGTCTTAGTAATTAAATTTTTGATGAGTAAGATTATGCTTCTAAATTTGGTGTTCATAAGCAAACAGCAACAGCAATGCTTCAACAAAATTAAGAACTTTTTCCCAATGAAGAAAAATGAATAAATAATAATTACAAATAAATAAAAAGTATAATAAGTAATCAAATCAAATTAAAAACAATTGTGTTTGTATACCCCCAAGTTAAAAGAAAAGGTTATAAAAGGGAAATAGAAATCTTTATTAATTTTCCATGACTTTTATAACTTTTGAAACTATTTAATGTTGTAGGAAAATGACTTAATGAAATTATAATAGTTTAAAATTTTCATAAATATGTAGAGCAAAAGGCTTAAGCATTTGGCTAGAGTTAAGGTAAATAGCACTTCTCTAATATGCTTTTTTATTTTTTCAGTCTGTATTAATATATAATGCATTTTGAATTCAGAGAGCGTTTTTCGGTATTGTATGTAGCTAAGGAATCCCATTTATTTCCTTCTTTTTGGCGTAGCTGTTAAAAGCGCCACTGACAGCGATAAAGGTGCCAATCTAGCAGCACGCTCTTGTTTACATTTTGACTTGGGAAAGAAAATGGCGGCGATGGGTCGGCCTGTATTCTGTAGTGGCTCTACACAGACCGACAGACACACATTTTCCAAATATCAAAACCCTACTTTCAGATTTTCTATTTTTCAATCTTTGTCTAATTACTTCACTTATTTTTTGATTTACTATTCTTTATTTTTAACAATATTTTCGCGATACATTAAGCCGTCTTCCATGCTTTAGTTTCATTATTTTTTTACTTTTACGAGAAAGTAGGCTAAAAAGAAAAAAAAAAAGTAGGGTCAGTTGGGGTAATTGTAAACGCTTTTTCAATGTTTTAACTTTTGATCCTTCTCTACCTCTTGAATGAATTCAGAGATAAAATTGTGAGCATTGTAGCCACTACTGTACTTCTTGTGAGTAAATGTGTACAAAAATTTTGACTTTATGACTATTTGTTAGCGAATGAACTCGTGTTTACAATTACCCCAGTGTGTTTACAATTACCCCAGAGATCTGGGGTAATTGTAAACAGCGATTTATTTTCGAATAAGGTTGATGCAAATGGAAAATTGTTTTATACACAGTCTGCTTGAAGGCTTAAGAAATTCGAGAACAATGGTTCTCAATCTGCGGCCAACAGGCCGTATGTGGTCCGCTGAGTTATGTTATGAGTGGGCTGAGATCATTTAACGAGAAATATCTTGCAAAAAATCAAGTAATGCGACAAACTTATGTAAAATTTGTCCCGCAGTGGATCAGTTGGTTTAGCTTGGATCCCACAGAACACTGAAAGTGAAGCACAACTGGCCGTGGTCAACGCTTGGAGGGTGACGACTTCCCGCGACTGATTACTCTGAGACCGAGGGCGCTAAAGGGAACTGTACCTGTAAAATACATCGTCGCTTCAAATAGTCCACCAATTTAGAAATAATTTCCTATGAGGGACCAACCTAGGCGATATCTCGTCTGGGAGCTGGTTCAAAATCATTAAGCCCCTCTGAGCCAAGTGTACTTCATTCTAGCGGAGCTAAATAATCATCAGTAGAAGCTTCCTTAATTCATGGTCGCCCTGCAAGGGGGGCTTGGATTTCCAAGTGGACAAATAGACACAAAAGTATAGTTTACATCAAAATATAGAGCTTATTGTCCCCCCAAAATATTGGAAATAGGATAAATTTAAGTGTTTACAATTACCCCAGAGTCCGAAATTTCTGGGGTAATTGTAAACACCTAACTTGTACATGAAAAATAACAGGGATTATTAAATTCATAACTAAATGATTTTAGCACCATTCCGTTTGACAAATAAAAATGGTTGAAACCGCTTACATCGCTTTTGTAGATGAGCTGGAGAGGAAAATGTAAGATCACTAAATTTTGTTAAACAACTTTTTTCACCATGTCATTTTCAAACAATGGTAACGCTTCTACAGCTGTTTCAAAACATACGAAACTTTTTCAACGTCTTCCTCATGTTGGCAGTTCACCACTCACCCGCAATTAAGTTTTCAAAATCACCACAAGTTTAGTTATGAAGCTTGTTTACAATTACCTTATGTTTACAATTACCCCAACTGGCCCTATATTTATTCCAAGTTTAGGAAGTGTACTTCTGAAACGTGAATTTATATGCTGAATTCAAATTTTTATATTAATAATATGTTACCCGGGTAAGCTTCAGGATCAAAATATTATAGAATATTTCTATAATATCAGTATATTAATTCATAAAAATGCAGAACAAAATTAGCATATTTTTTTAATTCAGGCGAACTCTTCTTACTGATGCCCATATCGAAGAGCCATGTGTCTGACTTCTCAAACACTTACAAGCTCCCCCGCCCCTTCTCTAAGAGGAAAATTTGTAAAAAAAAAAAAAAAACTATTGGTATTTTTTGAGCATGGCATGATTTATATTTCACTAACACAAGGGGAAAAAACTTTTTTGACTTTTTTCAATTAAAACTTTTTAATTTCTACATTGCAAAATTTGTCGCCCCTAAAATTGCCTTCCTAGGAACCCTTGCTTACCACAAGAGCCGGTCGACTGATCAACAAAGCAACATATTCGGTACATCTCAATTTTAGTTTCCAACAGTTTATACAAATAAATAATTCAATTAATCGGTTTTAATAGTTAACAAAATAGCCGATGATCAAATCAGAGCGCCGAATTAGGATCTCAATATTTCTATTTCCAAAAGTTAAGATTTCTTAATTAAATTTTTTTCTTCTTTTTCTGGTTGTGCATCACAGTTGAATTGAAAACAGTTAAATATTGGAATTCATCAACTATTTTATTTCAGTTGCTGAATAGATTAACCGTACGATCGGTATTAATTCTTGAATAAATTGTAATACGTTTTTTCTAAAGACAAAATAAAACTTTTATGTGTGTTAACATGTGTTTACAAATTTGGAAAACTACATATGCATTCTGCATTTTTGAATAATATCTGAAATGTTGCTAAGCCGGACGATTTTTCAAATTTTCCTAAAATGGTCAATAACATTGTCGCCGAACAAGTTAATGCTCCTGTTGACCACAGCAGTGCTTGGATGCCATTTTCCCACCTATTTCTGTTTTCTCCCAGTTGTAAAACAACTCTTTAATTTCTGCAAGGGTTTTGTTACTACTTTCCTACTCAGAAGAAAGTTCTTCAACCACTTCCTCTTGCAGCTCCCCTTAGAAAGTTAAGACTGTCAGTACCAGGCTTATTACAGTCGATTACAAAGATAAAAACTGAGAGGTTATGATTATGATTACGATTAGATTAGCGAAAAATTAGCCGATATTATGCATACAACTCAACTTTCATTTTTACAACAGTGTCACAAATAAAAAAATTTATGATTTCATTTCATATCATTTGGCGCCTAAGCGCAGAGTTTGTTTCGAGGTTTCTTTCTGAGCTTTTGCTCTATAATTCGTTAAGGCCTGCGATCTGAGCGCTTTGCCTTTGTTGATAGGTTTGGCTACTAATGGCCCTGCTTTCCATTTCATTTAGTAAGTAATGATTTGATTAAATTTTTGATTTAATAACTGATAACTGAAATGATAATGATTGCAATTATAATGAAATATTTTCAACATCACAGTTCTTGAACTATGAAGTCGTTGCCGAAATGAGAAATTTGTGGTTGTGTATGTATATATTAAGAAAGGTACATTCAGAATTTTTCGAATATATAAAACTTGTGTGGGCATCGATCGTATTTTGTATATAAACAAAGACAATGCACTAAATGTATATATGTTACGGCCCAAGCTCGAAAACGCGATGTGCTCATTCAAGAATGCCCGGTAGGCAGAGCATCTGTAATTCCGGCGGGAATGTGTCACGTGGCGACATTTGTCTGCTGCTTCTCGATTCTTCGAAATTTTTTATGTTGACCATTTTTATACTTTTTTTTAATATTTTTTGTATTTCTAATAACTTTTACTTTACAGAAAAAAAAATTGTAGTGGTATATTTTTTCACATACCGGGTCGTACGGTGGGACCACAATTTTTTAATATTTGTTTTATTAAAAAGTTAATTTGCTAATATTGCTCCATTTGTTTTCTTTTTTAATTTAAAAATATAAATCTTCTAATTTAAAAAATTTAAAGTCTACTTTGTCTCAAATGGCCACATCCAACAGCAGTTAGCAGCTAGTAATTTTTAAAGAATGAAGTTATGGTTATACAGAGCCAATAATACTTGCCAATGATTTTTTTCTTCCAACTTTGGCTGATTCTCCCATGCCACTTCGCGATCTGGCCGGCCAATTCCCAAAATCAAGAAAAGATCGGACATTGTCCAGCCAATTTACAGCGTTCTTAGCCATTTCACAAATTCGGGTTTTGACCGAAACATATAATGCATAAGTGATTGAACTGGCTCATTGTTATTTTGCATACTATAAAAATTTTAGTTGGTCGCATTTTTTGAAAAATGTAGTATATTTCTCCATTGTATATATTCTCTAGTTTAAATTGTGCAAATATTTCCTATAATACCAATTCACTAAAAATAATTTTGTATGATTCTTAATGAAATCACTTATAAAATGTGCATGACTTGCATGAGATAAAATATTCAGATAGTATAAGAGATAAATAATCCTTTGAAAGTAAATACTGCATTTTATAATTTCAAAACATTCGAACATGAACATTTAAACAACTCTTAACAAAATTAGTAATCGTTAAAAAATTTGGGAAAATGTCTGAACATCGCTCTTTCTTTGACATACCTATTAATCAAAAAAATATTAGCATTAAAATATAAATAAATTTAAGATTTAAATGTATGTACTTTAATTATTCGAAGAACGTATTTTAAAAATTAATAATGGCACATCATGCAACTCCTGTCCCTAAATTGCTGAAGTGTAAATGTGCTATTCTTTAGAAAAATTCTTCACTTCCGCCGTTAAAGAAAAGAAAAAAAGGCCAAAAGCTATACAACTTTTCCAGAACTTTATTTAACCAATTGGAAATCATGTGTTTTGTATCTCTTTATGTAGGTGAGTGATAGTACTCTTTCCGGGAGGGGGGGGGGGGGGGGCAATCTGCTTCGATTATTGAAAGGGAAAATGAATGCTTATTTATACGGGCTCCACTCTTGCGTATTGCAATCGTGTTAATATGTTTTGAATGAGTAAGGAAACAAAATGGACCAATGCATTTGGTCCTTCTATAGATGGGGTGCTTCCCCTGTCCATCTACTCGGAAAACTTTTCGACTCGTGGACAGATTACCGCTCTTTTACGAAAGCTGGACGACGCAGGGAGACTCCTTCTCCCGCCATTCCCCGTCGAGAGTGTGGAACCGCAGTTAATCAGAATTCTGAGAGACCGCATCAAGCAGGATAACAAGCGTTTCTAGCAGAACTATATGGTCCTGCCATCAAGGACCTGCAACCACACACAGAACCTTTTATTTTGTCCATAGGTTACGAACCACTTAAGATAGGGGTCCATTTTATGACCCTCATTTACAAACGAGAAGTACACTGCTTGAACACTTTTTCGTAATGTTCTCTTCTATTCAATGGTAGAGCTAAAAATTTCAGCTTTCAGCAGGTCAAGATTACACAATTACAAGACCAGATCAAGGATTTTTTTCCTTAAGATTAATTAAAATTACGGGAGAAAAGGGATTACGCAATTTTGATTATAATTATAAGAATATACCATTATCAGATTACGATTTCGCCAAAACGTAATCTATTACAGCCGATTACGATTACATAATCGCGATTACTCCCAGGCTGGTCAGTACAACGTCAAAGTATTAAAATCCAAAACACCAAACAAATTATTTCCAGACGAGTTCAAAAAGAGCATAATTTCTTTTTCTTTAAAAAAAAAACCCAAACTGGCAACCCTGGCCCCGTCCGAATTGTTGGGTTCCACTGTATCATGAGAAAAACATGATATATAATCAAGTAATATATATCTGCCAATGCAGATTACATGCAACAGAACTTATAAAAATGAAAATTAATAAAAGTGTGCATCAATGTTTGTGCAATGTCCGATTTATGTTGCAGTTTTGATTTAAAAAAGAACAAAATATAAATGATCTTTTATTTGTCCATGTTTGTACTTCATGTCACGTCATATGAAAATGATTACAATGAATGCAAATATAAAATGAAGAAAACAGTTCAGTATGTTTTAAAGTCTATTTTGCTTCCTTACACAAGTTTGAAAGACATTAAAGTTATATAGTTAAAAAGCCAATTTTATATTACATCTCATTATAAGCGCTTAACATAGCATGAATAGATTAAAGTTCTCAACTTTGAAAATGCAGAAAAAAGCAGATTCAACATTTTTATTTTAAAATTAGAAATCAAATAACATTTGTTAGAAGAATATAAAATATATAAGATACAAGGCAATAATTAAAGAACAAAAATGAGTTCAAAAGCAAAGACACAAACAAATGAGCAATGAAAAAATATACATTTAACAAACAGACATGCCAAAATCTCGACGATGATATCGATCTGGGTCAAAGTAAGAGGTGACAACAACTCTGTTAGCAAATTTTCTCCCAGTAAGGGATTGCTGTGCTTTCTGACAATCAATAATGGAATTGAACTCAACAAACACCTATAAAAAATCAATCATACGTAAATGAATAAATTTTTATACATATAAAACTACTTTTGATTTTTATTACTTACACAGGCCTGCGATGAAAAAAATACAAGAGAATTAATTACAGAACTTTATTTTTCGGTGCTGATTTCAGAAAAAATAATGAAAACTTTGGAATGAAATACATTTCCTTTCCTCACATGTGGACTTTTTACTCAAAGATTTAAGATCAGTCAGGGAGAAATGGGTTGAAAGATTCCACCATGACTTTCTGTTTTTCTTTTGCCCAGAGGCAGCTAGTATGATCTCACAACAGTTTTCTTATCCATTTAAACCCATAAAAAGTAAAATTGCTGAAAAATCAATTTGCCTCACAAAAAACAGATTAAATTATAGATTTACATCCACAAGATCCACTGTTGCCAGATAGACATGCAAAATTGCTCGAGTAAATTTCTTTGCTAGGGGATCCAAATAGAATTTTAGCAGAAACAGATATCGATTTTACAAAAAATCCTGACATGATAGGAGAAAAATGAAAGTCATTTTCAGCATCAGCACACCAAATATAAAAATACAGAAACTTTGAGTATTTTCTAAAATGTTCAATTTTACAGACCTGTGTTAACTACTAATTCAACAAGTGTTTGTTGATTTAAATCAATTTGCTTAAAATAGTGATTTAAATTAACTGAAGAAAAAGAAAAAACATTACCCTTTAAATTCAACAGCGTAAGTCAATATTATTTAAGAAAAACTATACCTATTTGTTTCTAAAGGGAAAAAAATTGTTTGAAATTGATGAACAAATAAAAAGCTTACACCAATTCACTATAAATATAAACGATTCACGAAAACAGTCATGCACATACCCGTCCAAGTGGGGGCATGTGCTACTCTGAGCAAGTGTTACAAAAGTTTAAAAATGATGCTTAAAAACTTTTGCTAGTATGTAAATAGATCTAGTAAATGTTTGAAAACCTTAATAAAGAGCCTGAGCATCAAACTTAGCCAAACTTTAACCAGCAAAATTTTCTAGCAAAGCACAATCCTCATGAATGCGATCTTTGAAGATTCGAGTACACACTTCAAATTTACTTGTAGCGTAGCCAATAAGTTATTTTGAACTGTTCAGAATTTAACAAAATGCTAGGAACTTTTAAGTTAATTTTATAAATATTTGAACTGTTGAAGAAATTCCTCCAAAATAACCAAATTGAAAAAGATTTTCTTAAAATCCTATGTTAAGAATTGTTTTAAATAGCAAACCTATATTTTAATTGAGGTTCTAAACAAACTTCAAATCCCTTAAAGACACTAATGTCAAAGAACAACTAACTGATTAATAAAAAAGAAAATATGGAAATGAGAAGTCCATGTCTCATTTTTAACTTTAAAAAAAAAAGTGTTTCAAATCAAGCACTTTCTTTATAGGTTAGAGGGGGAAGCTCCAAACAGACCCCTTTTCACATTTTAAAACTCTACTTTGAAATATACGTCATTTTCCCATACTTATTTTCAACTCTAGTTTAAACGATTTCTTTACGATATGCCAAGTTTTATTTTATTTTTTCCTTAAATTTTGTGGAAAAGTAGGTTTAAAAGTGATTTAGATGTAAAGTGCAAAAAAAAAAAAAAAAATACCTTCCCACATCCAGGCACATCTACACCTTCAATCGGCCTGGGTATTTCAATGCTCTTCACGGCACCATATTTAGAACATTCCTCTCGAATATCCTCCAAAATATCTGAAAATCAATATGTTAAATAAAATTGATGACATGAAAAAATGCATAAATTACACACACAGATTAATGAATACATATATATCACTTCAAGCAAAGCATTTATACCACTGCAATTAGTTAGCAATTAATAAAAGACAGTAAAGCAATGAAAGCTTACTAGAAAACTAAATAGAGTACTTGAAGATAATTTTCCTTTTACAAGTACTTACTTTTATTTGATAAATGAGAATCTTATGACAGTGGAATTGAATTAAAGATGCTCGTCTATCTTAGTCTGAAAATTATTGATATTTCTGCAAAGGGGCAAGTCCATATCAAATTAACCCATAAAAAATAATTTTTAAGTCAATGGTTTAGATTGTAATGATTATTTTTTAGCTCTTTGTTATACTTCCAAGATAAAAATCTGATGTTTTGAATTTTTTCAACAATTCCTTCCAAATTTATTAAACTTTTACGTTTTTACAAAGTTAAAAATTTTGCCTTGCTCAGTAATTTTAAAATGGATGTAATTCAAAAACTATTTGACCTAGTAAGATGAAACTTGTAGTTTTGTTCAGTATTTTACAGTCATCACCAGCATTGACACAGACAGCCCTTTGTGAGCCCTGTTCTTCCTCGGAAGTTTCTCCAATAACGCCCCCTTTCCACAGATTGATCTCCAGTTTTTTGTTTTAAGTACAGCAAAGTCTTCCAGTGGTATTGTATAAGCTTTAATAAAATATGTAACATAACCCAGCTACTCAAAATAATATCTTTTTCGTTTTTTTGGTGAGCAAACAAAAAATTTATAAAATTTTTAAAAAACTCGAAAGTAAACATTTTTTACTTAGCTTCATTTTAGCAATATTTATACAAAATTACATGAAGGTACTGTGTGGAAGGTACTCATAAAAAGAAAAAAAAAAATAAGGCAAGTTTTCCCTTAAAAATATTTATCATTAAAAAACTGAAATTTTTTAATAAAATTTGGAATTTTTAATAAGATAATTGATTTATTGAGCCATTTCTCAGCCCCCAATATTCTTTATAAACAAATTTATCAAAGTTTTACTCCAATTATTTAGAACTTTTCCTCAACATATTGTTTATTATTCACTTAAAAATTTGACAGATGGCAAGTTTTTCAGCCCATACAAGGAAAATGAGTGTTCATTTGTCACTTGCAGCAATCAAACTTAACCTGTAGGTCAAGTAAATAGCATCTAAAAAACCCAAATATCAATTTTCTTTTTATCGAGCCAGAATATTCTCTTTTATACATAAAGTACATCTCAACAAAACATTAAACAAAAAACTTGAAAAAGCCTAATACATGCTGGTATATATTAACCCCATAAAAACTAGGTTTATTGCAACCCTGCATCTTGGAAATAAAAATGACATATAAACAGAAACAAGAGAGTTTTGCCAAAGCAGATGCAATCCGATTTCATAACCTACGAGAAAAAACATTAAAAAAGGAGTTAAAATATGTTAATTTTACCTTTAATCCTTCATTCCTCTCCATAATAAACAGAGGCAAATATGTGTGATGAATTGTAGAAAGTTTTGTTAAAAGAACAGAAAAGATTGTAAATTTAAAAAACAAAATTGCAGGTCTCCGAAGGAATCACATCCTGAATCTGAAGTGGTGCTATTTAAAATTTAGTACTCTTAACATAAATGCTTAAAATAAACGAGGTAAAATTTTGCTTTGAAAGAAATAGACTAGAAAGATAAAAATAGTGATTTTAAAAGACAATAAATAAAGAGTAAAAAAAATGTACCTTCATATTCTTCTTCGTCCATTAATTCTTCTGGAACCACCATATTCATAAGACATAAAATTTCAGTTGCAGGACCAGGGCCTTGAGCAACTTGTAAACCGGGAACTTGGACTTGAACTGGGACCTTGAACCATTAAAAAACATTACTATACAGCATAGAACAATATAAATGCAGTTTTCTAAAAAATCTAATTAAAGGCAACAGTAAGCAAAATAATTAGAACAAGACCGGGATATACTCAACCAATACACAAAGATCACGTAACGAAATCCTTATATATTTATATTTTTAACATTAATAATACATATGAGATGTATTATTAATAAAACAACAGCCAGGGGTGTCGCTGACGCGCTATAGTGTGTAAAAGACCCGTGATACGCGAAAAGGACCCGATATTTGTAACCTCACGCGTCCAAAGGGACGCGCTATTTTCCGTTTATTACTTTCTTTCAGTTTCTTAAACGTAAAACCAGAGTAGAATGGAAATTATATTCCTGAAAAGGATTACTAATTCCTGAATGTACTATTCCCTGAAAAGTCCATTATAAACTGAGAACAAGCTCCCTAACAACCTTCCTTATCAGTATTTTTCTTCCATTCATTCCTGCTACACACAATCCGCCCAATTTAACATATTCCTCAGGGGGCTCAATCTTTGTCCCCAGGGTAAAATCTCACTCTGTTTGCTTCTTACCTTACAACATGCCATATCTCCTCTTTTCTTTTCAAAGCCCCTCACCCCTTTCATAACGACACAATTTCTAAACGTTTTCCGAATTTGGCACGATCGTGTTGACAATTATTGCTTCAGATAACCGAAGAAATGTTTTAAGTGCAATTCTAGAATTATTTTATTCAGAGAAATTAGTTTATTTGCCAGTTTTTATTTCAATTGCATTTTGAAAAATGCAATCTTTTTGCATCTGCTCTGGAAGTTGGAAGATTTTCATTTTTTATGCTTAGTAAGCTTTGTTAGAAGGCAAATACAGTATGGGACCTCAAAACCGAAACGCTTGAGGGTGCAATTTTTCCGTATTTCGGAATTTTCTGGATTTTGGGGCCACATTCAAAAAATTTCATAAGTAACATCAGAGCCTGTATAATTTGCTCTGAAAGTTATTAGCATTTTTATTATCGTATATACTCGCAGAAAGGTCGCGAAATTTAGCACGAAAATCTTAGTTTTTTAGGAGTCTGCTTACATTTGAGGCGAAACATTGGAAAATCTAGACTTTTTCCGATATTATTTTAACCCTTTTAATTAAACAATAAAAGAAAAGAATTCCATCAAATTCTGATGTGATTTTATATTCTGTAGCCACTCAATTACAGTAAAAGATCAGACTATCGTAAAAATCCGAGAATCAATCGCAAAAACAAACCCTTTTCAGAAAATCGCAAAATAATTTTTTTGAAAACTTCATATTTCCGATCTTGCACATGTTCATCACATTTTATTTTCCTTTTTTTTTTAAAATGCCCATTTCCAAAAAAAAACAAAAAAAAGGTGCAAAATATTTCCCAATTTTTCTTCAAAATGCAAAATGTTTTTTCTTTTTTTTTGAAAAAGTTTCAGATTATGGGGCTTTTGGATTTCGGGGATTCTGAATTTACGGTCCCATACTGTAAATGAAATTTATATTTATTTTGATTAAAATTTAATCACAAGGTGTTTAAAAAGAATGGCGTGATCGTTAGGAGAGCAAGCTTTAAAAAGTAAAAAAATTGAATGCTCAATTACAGGTTTAATTTTATTTTATTTTAAAAATTTCAACTTTAAGCAATATATGCAGTCCAGTTGTTCAAAAGGGATTGAAACAAAGAATGAAACCGATAAAAATTAACGTTACATTTGAAGAAGTCTGAAAAGAAAAAATGGTGTTTAGGCACACCTTGCTGCAGTGGCGTAGCTAGACCCGGATTTTGGGGAGGGGGGGGGGGGGGGTCTTCAGGAGAAATGAGCTAATTTCATTGTTTTACAGGAAAAATGGCCAAATTCTAGCCAATCTTCACAATTTCAAGGAGGTTTCTTTAGGAGAAGTGAGCTGATTTCATTGTTTTACAAGAAAAATTGGTCAAATTGAAGACTATCTCCACCATTTCAGAGGGGCTTCTTCGGAGAAATGAGCTAATTTCGAGGTTTTACAAGAAAATTGGTCAAATTCTAGACAATCTTCACACTATTTCAGGGGATTTTTATCCCCCCCCCCACTACGTCTGTGCCTGGCTACTTTATTATAGCGATAATCACCTTAAATCAAGACATTTATTTATCACCACGAGTTGATAGTGCATTTCCAGGATATATTATCTAAAATTCATTTCAAAACATTGCTTCATTTAGCACACGTCTTTATTAAATATGAACTCTTGGAGTCTGTTTTCATTCTATTGATTTTGAATTTTGTTTATTTCATCTAATAGTTATATAGTTAGTACATAATATAGAATTCCGGTACCTGCTTTTATAAAAGAGAAAGGTTGTTTTTAGGGCTATATTAAGGAATAGCTCTTTTATGATGCATTGTGGTTACGGTACTTTTACAAACTGAAGCAATAGCAACATACGAAAATGCTAAAAAAAAAAAAAATGCTTTGGGGACCCAGTTCTCGGAGTACCAAACGACACCCCTGAACAGCCATTAGTTGAAATTATTTTTTGAGCTAGATAGAAACTAAATTAAAAGTTCCTCTTTCTTGTTCTTAATTTAATTTGATATATATTTTATGTGCTATAAGCAAAATAACTTACGTTTGTCTGAACATTCTTTGCTCCAACACTAGCTCTTTGCACAATCAAGCGTTTATCACTTAACTGCATGCCGTTCAATCCTTGAATAGCCTTAAAAAAATAATTTCAGAACTTAAGTCCCAACATAATTTAATGCATAAAATATTCCTATTATTTGTGTTAATTTGAGAGGTTGAGGTGATGGATATTAAAGTGAAAATTTGAAGATTTTCGATTCTATTTTTCTAAATGCATGATCACTGAGCATTTCAATTCCAGATATGACTGAAAATTTAAGAAATTTCAGGAAAAAGTGAATTTTTAATCATTTTGTGATGACTTAATAAGCACATTCTGCTTAAGAATTCTTGGAACTATTTGGAACACAAATACATGAAAAGTTTTACCTTCAAGATTAAACTTCTGTCTATTGTTAAAAGGTTTGTAAATGAGCAAGCAGG
This sequence comes from Octonoba sinensis, assembly GCA_038502835.1. Lineage (NCBI taxonomy): Eukaryota > Metazoa > Arthropoda > Arachnida > Araneae > Uloboridae > Octonoba > Octonoba sinensis. The sequence continues at coordinate 74,972,318 of CM076604.1, forward strand.
TATGATACTAAGAATTGCCATGCATGTTTACTGTACTATGCTACATATGAGGAAAATGGGGAAAATTTAAACAATTTATTTTAGTTATTGAAGACTTGATTATTTATACTAGATAATTTTTTTTTTTTTTTGAAACAATTTTTAATGATTATTAGAATCAAAATTCATTATATGTTTTCCATACATAATTTACCAATTTGAGAAATTTATTATTTACTTATTCAATAAGATTTTACAATGAAATATAAAACTGGAAATTAGTCGGCAAATTTTAGAGGCTAAAGAAACAATTTTCCCATTTAAGGGGTCAGACATTTTTTGAAAGAGCTATAATTACACTTTAATAAATATTTTAATATAAGTCATTGAATTTTAAAAAAAATCATGCACACATCTATGTAAAGAATATCTTCATACACAATGCTCCAGCAAGTAATAAACATGTAACTTAGTGAAAGGAAGGCTTTGAAGCAACTTTCAAGTTTTAATAATATTGCATGAGAAACTTGCAGTTAATTTTAAATATGAATACAAGCTCTAATCAGTAAGATTTTGTAATGAAGATATTGTCATCTAGCTTTGCAAACTTTTGGCAATATTTAGAATTTATTTTTTAAAAGCAAAGTACATTTTTTTCTTTCCTTATTCTGAATTTCAGTGTAATTGCAGAGTCGCATTCAAGTACCTAAGAGCCATATGCACCTGGGGTACCTCGCTTTACCAATCCTTGGTCTAGGATATAAACTTTTTCAACTTAAAATCATAGATCATATAAACCCTTATTAAATTTTATACATGAAAAAAAAAAGAGCAAGTAACTATAGAATACTCGAATGACTGCAAACTTGTAATAGTCTAGCATAAAAAAAATGGATAAATGGTTAAATATGTTTAAGAATACAGAAAGAGAAGAAATAATACCTGGTCAGTACTAATCGTGTCAACATATTCGCAAAATGCATAACCTTTGGACAGACCAGTAGCAGTGTCTTTAACCAGATTAAAAGCTTTCAATTGACCAAAGGATAAAAGGAAATCTTTTACCTAAAAAAAAAATGTCGAAATTTCATTACTACACAGTAGGGATTGAGAAAAATGTTTCTGAATTGCTAATCTCTAAATTAAAAAAAAAAAAAAAAAAAAAAAAAAAATTAAATTTGTAATCAGATATTTTTTATGTTAATTTACTTTTGTTAATGCAATAATTACTTTTACTTTTGTTAATGCAACACAGAAGGTTAATCTGTCACAACATCTTTGTTTCACACCCCCCCTTTAGGTACTAAATAAAGAAAATGCTTCATAAATAAATTATTGTGTAAGCACGTAAAATTTATCAAGTTATTTCTACATTCAGTACATGAAACGAAACAAAAATGTTGTGCTTTGCCTTGTTTGACACATATGGAATTAACCAGAAGTACATAAAAAATATATCTTGCAAATTATTATTACTTTTAACTAATAAATTGGCAGAATAATTTATTCAATAATGAAAAACTTCCTCTAAGTTAGGTCAAAGTATGATAGATTTTTGCTTGCCTTCTGAAACCAATTAAAAGGTCTGTAACAAAAATAAAATTTTGAGTTTAGTTTGTGCAACTTGAGATGTTGTAAGGATTTCAGCAATATATATCACTTAGCAAGAACATCTTTTAATCAACATGAAATAAAATCTTACTGTTCCTTTAAATTTTAAGAACGCCACAAGCAACTTTGCATCATCAACACTCATTCCTTTTTTTCTAATGGATTCACTTCCAACAGAAGAAAAGACATTTACGAAATGATTCATGCAAACTATGAAAGTTATATGTAGCAACTATGAATGTTATAGAATAGGGAAGTTTGATTTTTTGCTTTTAATTTTATTTAATGGAATATGTCTATAAACATTATACCTGAAAAAAAAATTGTTCTGCGATAAGTATTTATTTTTTAAAGTTCAAGAGCACTAAGCAACACACACAAAAAAAAATTCTGCACATGTGCATCACACTTTAGGAGAAACGTCACTACTCTGATGGTAACACAACAGTTTACAATAGGAACAACACCCGTAGGGTTTGAGCGAGTTCCTGCAAATGTCCTCCAAGAAAAACTGGTTCAACTACATCAGGTTTGCTGTTAAAATGTTCGAAAGCAATAAAAGACACCAAGTAAGCAATTCTAATGTACAAAACAGGATAAAAAAAAACATCATTAATGTTTCTTTTGACATGTTGCCTGATTCGCATTTTACAAATCTAGACTCCCTAATGAAATAATTTCAATATAACAATAAAATAATGATGCTACCTAGTTGAATAAAAGCCAACTAGTTGAGAGCAACATAAACTCTACAGTGGAACCTGAAGTGTGAAGCTAGGGGCTGATGCGTTAAACTCTACCGTTTCTTGCGTGTGAAATTTTTAAAAATTGAAAATCAATGAGCTTGGCAGTGTTGAATTTTAGAGCTTTTTTTTTATTGCCTTTAACCATATTTAGCAGTCAAAATAGGAATATTTAATAGGTTTGAAACTTCCTTATTCTGAAAATATGTGTGAACAAAGCTGAAAACATTGAGAAAGTTTGCAAAGGAAAAATGAAACAAGCATTTCATTTAAGAAATTTTTAATGGCTTTTAGAATAAAGCAATTGTTTACTATAAGGTATCCAATACTAACTTTCTTTACAATTCAATTTTTCTCACTTTATGACTAATACGAAAGTTTAATTTAAGTATTAAAGATAACCAAATTAAGACACATAAAATGCCTATAGTATACTTCAAATTTATTATCTTAACTTCTTCACGTGCACTAAATTTTATTTGATTTTTAAATGTAAAAATTAAACAAAAAAAAAAAATAAAGAAGGAAAAAAATGCTGAAAAGGAGATAAATTATTGAGCTGCATTATTGCGTTGGCATACTAATCCTTAAAATCATTATTTTTTTACAAACTTTTAGAAATGCAAATTCATCAATAATTTACATGTGAATTAACATTTTACACAACAAATTACAAAATTTAGAAAACATCATTAAGCTATGCAATCAACGGTAGACAGTAAAACTTTAAAATTAAAACATCTTATGTTAGCAAACACAAAAATAACTCTTCTAACATGAAAAAGACAGCATATCTGGATACACTACAGAGGCACATGAATATAAGCCTGCTGCAATGAAGTGACACAAAGATGTCTCCCAAGCACGCAGTGTGCAACTTGTCTGTCCTAAAGCCTGCAAGGCAGATTTGATATTGTAAATTATATAAAACTTGCCTGTTTTGGCCCACAAAATGTCACAGTTGTGAAGTTTCATGTTTTGGTTTAGCAACTAGGTACGGGGTTACCAAGCTCGTAACCTACGCTACGAATTAAATGGGGAAGAGAAGTAGAATCAGTAAAATTGTTCTTAAATTGGAAGCAAAAACAAAATACAACTTGCTTTAAATTATCCCGAACATAAACTATTACGGAAATTACCAATCATGTTCTAAATTATCTAAATAATTAAACTGTAATACAATGCAAAACTAATAAAATACATGACTAATTTAGGTCTCTCACAAGTACTTTAAGCATTAGGCAATTAAAAAATAAAACTTTCTATTATACCCATGTCACATCTGAACAGAAGATTATGAAAATTCAGATTTTAAAATTAAGACTTTATATTACAACATTGAAAGGTAGCATTCCTGAACATTAGCATTTTACATGAATAAATATGTATTTATACAAAATATTCATTTTTATAGCATGAGAAACATTATAAGCAATTTTAAGCATTGTTAAAAATAATATAACACTACATAACACAATATTCTACACTTATTTTGGGGGATTTCTTTAAACTATAATTTTAGATTAGCATCAAAATTTAAGTATAAGAGAATTATCTAAAATGTCTAAAAAATAAGCTTATACCTGATCTTCATTCAAGAAATTAGGGAGACCACCAATGAAAACTTTATTTGGTGAATCTTGAACAACAGTTGAAATGACACCTAAGAATTGGTAAAAAATAAATAAGTTAAAAAAAATATCTTGTTTAACTTTAAATATGTACCGACTGATACTCTTAATCAAAATTAAAATGCAGTTCAACCCATAGTTGAAAATACCTACCAGGGACTGCAGAATTTGGAATTTCAGACATTCCAGGCACGGGCTGATAATCATGTGGTCTTCTGATTTTCAAACTTTGACCTTTGAAATTAATGCCATCAAATGCCATTGCCTGAGTTGTTTCATCAATTGACCTAAACTGTTTGGAGTGAAAAATTTTAAAACATAAAAGATTATAAAACTTAAAATATTTGTTTACCTTTAGAGCCCGGGCGGCACAGCATTTGTACCAAATCATTTTTTGCCTTAGTGGATGGGGTTGAAAAAAATGTCTGGACCCTGGGATTTTACCAAAAATTCATGCCTCCCTTTACTGGTGCCTTTATATTTGAATTGCGGTGTCATTCAACTGAAGAGTTTATTTATGCCTTGCTGTAAGTGTCGATAAAACACATTTCGGCTGCTATTGCCCTTTCAACAAAGCAAGATACCTTTAGCAAAGCAAGAGAAATTATCATTCTTTAAAATTAACATTAGTTCAATCTCATCGAGTCTCTGTGTCAAAGGCATCCTTGTTTCGCCTGTGTATGTGTCACGCAAAACATCTTTCTATCATTAATTTTATATTTATGATTATTCTTTTCAGAAAACTATTTAGATTAATATATGGTAAATACATATATATTGAGATGTTCTGAATATTTGAGCTTCAGGGGAAATCTTCAAGCTCACATCTTCATGCTAATGTTCATAATGTTTTCTACAACTAGAAACCTGAGTAGCAACATATTTATAAATTTAAATCCCACTGGACTTCAAGCAAACAAAATGATTGCAACTAGCTTGGAAATGGGTGATTCTTGACATTGCAGTAAAAATGTCCACTTTATTTTATTACAAAGCAATTATTAGGATTTTAAATGCCAAATTGAATCCTACATTCAAGAAACAGGAGGGAGGTATGTCTAGCTGGGGTCTAACAGCCATTTCTATTAACTCTTACAAAAAGGAGATAAGAAACATTGCAACAAAGTGCTGTGTCACACAATCTGTAATGAGTGAAAGATATAGCACGTTGCTGGAAGAGAAAGTTTATTTTCATAAATTAAAGAAGAAATTCAAATTACAAACGAGAATAAGTTATCTTCCACACTCGCTCTCAGCCTATTTCTATAATATTTAGTTAACAACAAGTTTCGAGTATCGCAAAATATTTAAGGATTTTTTAAAATACCGTATTCCACCATAATAACCGTGTAATTTTATTTAAAAAACAATACAGAACTTGTAATAAAAATCAATAAGTGCAATACATGCTTTTAAAAATGCATTTTATTATTTAAAATTGAAAGTATTTCAATTTTACAGTAGTCTCAAACTCAGTTACAGCATCAGTAAGTTGGAGAAAATTCAGCTTCAGGTTTTATGAATTACTTGAAAATAATAAAATGTTCTGCTGTCTGAATTTTCTATTTGTCAAGTTCACTGCTTCTATTTCTCCTTCGACATTGTCCCCATCACTATCTGCATAGTATTCTTCATTAGAATTCCTCTTAGATATTTTTTTGATGCCATCATCTGTTAAAACTTTCTCTTGTGACCCATATTTAAATTAATAAAATTATCATGACAAATAGAAATAGGCAAGGCCAAATAGCAGTCAAAAAACAAAATTTTCAAAGGAGACATTTTTATTGCTCGACACTAATAATTGGCTTTGGAGTAGTTGGAAGAAAAAATAATTCTAAACACGAGAGAAACGATCGAAGGAACAATTGCTAAAATAACGTGCCAAACTGTCACTTGGGGAGATGTTGTCCACAAAGGAGTCTAATTTTCCCAACAAAGCAAGCGTTGCTCCCGCCCTTATCCTAATCCTACTGTTGTAGGGAGGGACAACTGGGACAGGTGCTATACCTTCTCGTCTCGAGAGGAAAAGATATCAGTGGTACAACTGTTGCATCGCCCGGTTTGAAACACAAAAATCTTAATTCACATCCCATACTCTAAAGGTTAATACTTGCAAATGAATTTTTTACATCAAAATTTAAGAGTGTTTACTTTTTAAGAATACAAAAGATTATTACCTCTAGAAAAGCAAAGTTTTTGTCTAAATTTATTTGGCAGGCAAGAATTGGATTTCCCTGGGCTTGTGAAAATCCACAAACATGCATTTGAGCATTAAAGAAATCCATCATTTCATCCTATAAAAAGGGAGAAAAAATATTTAGAACTTCTATATAGGTTTGAAATTGCATTTTTCTTTCTTTTTTTTGAGTGGTGCAATCCAATTTTTATTACATAAGTTAGATAATTATTAAACTGCAATTTTTACAAAAAATTAAATAATCGATTGTTAAACAAATTCTCCCAAATTTGCTGAAATTTATTTCAGCTATTGGTCAGTTTCAGACTCCCTAATTTGAGTTGGTAGTACAATGGACCTGTGGTAGCAGTGCTAGCGCTCCTTAGAGCCACCCCAATAACAATTAATTCATTCAAACTAATTTCTTACTGCAATGAAGTAAAAATTTCTGTGTATTCATAGTGATACCCAAAACTAACTAGAAAATCATTGTACCGGTTGGAAATTTTTTTTTCAGAATCCCGATTCTGATTTCTACAACAAAAAATAGTTGTTATTGCAAAATACAGTACGGAAATGTAATAAAAACGAAACCCATGTTTTCCAACTTGTTCATAGATGAAACTTGAAAATTTCAACCTTCGAAGGGGGGGGGGGGGGGGGACTGGTTATGTCTTCAGTATTCCCATTTTCAACTATATAGAGTCATGCGGGGGAATTCCGTATGGCTGAATTTGATGTTATCGAGTATTTGGTAGGGCCAAATACTCGGCAAGGTCCTGAAATGACTATTCGGCCAGGTGGAATACCGGCCTATTATTCGTTACATCCCTAATTATAATTCCCTGATCTCAGATTTTCTGGTTCTGTTGAAATCTTGTATAACTGCATGTGGCAATATTACTGTTATTAACATCAATAAGTTGGAAATTATTATATAACTTTCCCTACTTCTAAAAAATAAACGACATATTTATTTGGGATCGATGTATTTCTAATTATTATTATGAATTTGACTGTTTAGCAATAATCAGTATTTCTATAAAAAATGCATAAATGCCCAGCATTTATGGATTTTGGACATTTGCCCCAACTTATAAATGCCTGAACATATTACAACACTAGCAACAACCGCCCCCCCCCCCCCCCCCAACATAAAAAAATAAAGATGAGATATTAGGAACACAGAAAATGTTTGAAAGAAAAGTAAGCATACTTCAGAACAACCAAATGGAATATTGCCAACGTAAAGCCGACGAGCCTGTCTCGTTACTGTACTTCCAACAACAGGTACTGTTCCAATCACCGGCCCTTGAGTAGTATAAATACTTGGAGGAATCTGGCCAGAACCTTCAAAATATGATAACTTTAATAACTAATTTTCAGTTATGAAAAATTTACAATAAAGAAAAAAATGCAACATATATATATGGAAATATATCAAAAAAATTTTCTAGCTTTTAACATACATCTAATTTTCATTGCTAGTTTGGGCCTTTTATGCCTTTTTTTTTGTTTTGTTTATACAGCTATGTCTTGATGACATACACAGGAAGATTCTGTTAAAATATGGTGTTGAATTTCTTTTAGAGAATGTGTTAAAAAACAATTTCTTCAGAAATACAAGATGAATTACAACTCTACAATGGTCAGATTAGAAGGATGTGAGAATATTCTTCTGCAATTGGAGCTAGAAGAATAATTCAGGATATTCTTTTGTTCTTAATTATAAATGAAAGATTTATAAATTTTACAGCAGAACGCTGATAGGCATTCAAGGGATCAGAAAATTAACAGTTTTGCCAAGTGATACTATCAGCGATACACATTAAAGTGTATGGGCGAATGAAGGGACCAGAATTTCTTGACTTATGTCATTTCATTCTTTACAATCAAAATAAACAGATATTAAAAAACTTGTAGCTGTATGAACTTTATAATTTCAAGGTAATTATTAATTAAAAGATTTTTTTCTGAGCAGTGTTCATAAGAGCTTTTTTTTTTTTTAACCAGAGTAGCAGCTTTGTAATAAAAAGATGCAATAAGAAACTGTGGAAAAGAAATACTGGGATGTTAATGTTGGAAAGTTCAATGTTAGTAAACCAAATAAGTGGCCCGTTTTTGATCGAGTTGACTTTTAAACCCTAATAAGGAACCATTAAATCTAGCTCCTTTGAATGTATTATAATAGCAATCAATATTTGTTAAAGTTCTTTTTTTCCTTCTTTTGTAGATTTCATGGGGTTTTCAGTTTAAAAAAAAAAAAAAACAATGGGATCAGTACAGATTTTGATAGCAAGAATTTAACAAAAACCTTTACTGTGCCTAAAATCATTTAAATACTTTAATTTATCCAATGTTATTAACCATAGACAACAATGAGTGTGTTTTAGACTTATAAAATTATATTATGCAAAAGTATACAAAAATAATTATAAGTAGTGCTAAAATTTTATTTAGCACCATTGCGACTTGATATATTAAAGAACATATCAAGTATTGAGTGATGCAATTAGCCACTACATTTAAAAGGTTTAAAATTGCAGCTTCAAAACAAATAATGTTTTACATTATCTAATTACAAAATTTTAAACAATTTCACAGCAGCTGTTTTAGAGTACAAGTAATGAGTTTTAAAGTCATAATGATTTAAATATTTCAAACTATCCATTTTTAATAACCAAAGACAACAATGATAATGTTTTTAGACTGATTAATATGTACGTCTATGTATACATACATAGTAACAAGCAGTATTAAAATTTTATTTAGCACCATTGCGACTTGATATATTAAAGAACATATCAAGTATTGAGTGATGCAATCAGCCATTTCATTCAAAATGTTTAAAATGGCAGCTGAGTTGCTTCAAAATTATGTAGTGTCTGTTTTTTTTAAAAATGTTTCAAAACAAGCAATGCTTTAAATTAATCTAATTAATAAATTTTAAATAATTTCACAGCTGTTTTCTAGTAAAAGTAATAAGTTTTAAAGTCATATTGATTTAAATAGTTCAAATTATCCATTTTTAATAACCAAAGCCAACAATGATAATGTTTTTAGACTGATTAATATGTATGTCTATGTATACATACATAATAAGCAGTATTAAAATTTTATTTAGCACCATTGCGACTTGATATATTAAAGAACATATCAAGTATTGAGTGATGCAATTAGCCATTTCATTCAAAATGTTTCAAAACAAACAATGTTTTAAATTATCTAATTAATAAATTTTAAACAGTTTCACAACAGCTGTTTTAAAATACCAGTAATGAGTTTTAAAGTCATAATGATTTAAATATTTCAAATTATTTATTTTTAAAAACCAAAGACAACAATGATAATGTTTTTAGACCGATTAATATGCAAGTCTATGTATACATACATAGTAATAAGCAGTATTAAAATTTTACTTAGCATCATTGCGACTTGACATATTAAAAAACATATCAAGTATTGAGAGATGCAGAAACTGCTATTACAGTAGTCTTGATAATTCAAGTCTCAATAGTTCAAGTTTCACATAAATCCGAGCTGGCAGAGGATCTGTTTAGCTCGAAAAAAATTGATCAACAACAGCGAAACTTGTGAAGAAGTACCTGATCTGGTTCTTATTGTTTATTCGTTGGTTCATAAGCTCAATGCACACCCAGAAGCTTCTGACCAAACCTTCCTCACAAACAAAACGGTTTAATCTTTCTGTACATAGGAGAGGGGGTAGGTAGTACAGGTTTAATTCAAAGAAAATAGTTGTACGATGAGCTCACACTCTACTCACCCCTTTTTTCTTCTGCAGAGGATGTTGTCCCCCCACATTCTAAAAATAGATCAACAAAGGATTGCCAGAGTGCGGGGAAAATTGAATTGGGCTACTTTTAGTCATGACTGGCGACCAAAAATTTTATTAATAAGTTGGCTGGCTACCTTTAGAGTGATTTGAAACAATGGCAAAATTTGAAAGTTATTTAGAATGTTAACATTCCAAACATTTCATTTTTTCGTACATTTTATGTTTTGCTTGAAACATTAGCGGACAGAGATTTGAGGCAAACTACAAGCTGCAGCTGTTTGGATTTACTATGTCATAACAAAACAGTGAAATAACTAAAGGAAATCCGAAATAAAATATTCATTTCTTAGTTTTATTTTATTTTTTGTTTAAAGTTACAGCCCTTATTACCATAATTATGGCACTTTGACACTTGATTGAAGCAATCCACATGATCATACCAGCAAATTATCTCTAAAAACAGCAGCTGTAGCAAAGTCTCTAGCATTAACTATCACACAACAAGTTCACTAAACTAGTGCTTGAAATTAATGATTATCTTCAGATCAAAGATACTAAAAAACCAATCTGGACCACCATGAAATAAAACTCTGTAGTTCACAATATCAGTCTTTAATCAAGCTATTTCAAATTACTTATTTTTAGTTACTTTATTTGTATATTTAGAGTAATTTTACATCTTTACATTAAGGTAAATTTTTCTAGGATGCAAGATCACTTTGTTTTAAATATTAATAACAAAGAAAATTAGCTGCATCATGTAATTTTTATAAAAAATTAATAGCATGGGAACTAAGCTTGTGCAGTAAACTTTAAGTGGACCAGTCATTTTCTGCGGACAAATATAGCTTCATACTTACTTGTCTGAAGGATCATTTTTTAAGGACTTTCAGTCTTGAGATGATAACTATTGTAATGTTTTTAGTCTGATTAGGAAAAATAAATAGGCAAATAATTCCTACGAGAAGACTAAAATTTATTTTAGCATCAGTGCGAATTGATAAACAACGAATAACTTATCAACTATAGAGTGATGCAAGTTTGATTCTATAAATAGTATTTATACTAAATCAAGGGTCGCTCGCGTCAGAAGAAATTCAGGCTCATTTTCAGACCCTCCATAAAATTGGAAATAATCCAAATGGACCCTTCACGAAATTCCAGTCTATCAAAACGGATCGAACAAAAAATTACGAGCTACCAAATGTTACTTCTTGCAGAATTATTTTTATTAAATAGTTCAAGATCACTTTATTTTAAATATTATTAACAAAGAAAATTAGCTGCATCATGTAATTTTTATAAAAAAATTAATAGCATAGGAACTAAGCTTGTGCAGAAACATACGTTATATTAAACTTTAAGTGGACCCGTCATTTTCTGCGGACAAATATAGCTTCATACTTACTTGTCTGAAGGATCATTTTTTTAGGACTTTTAGTCTTGAGATGATAACTATTGTAATGTTTTTAGTCTGATTAGGAAAAATAAATATGCAAATAATTCCTACGAGAAGACTAAAATTTATTTTAGCATCAGGGCGAGTTGATAAACAATGAATAATTTATCAACTATTAAGTGATGCAAGTTTGATTCTATAAATAGTATTTATACTAAATCAAGGGTCGCGTCAGAGGAAATTCAGGTTCATTTTCAAACCCTCCACAAAATTCGAAATTATCAAAATGGACCCTTCATAAAATTGGAAATAATCCAAACGGACCCTTCACGAAATTCCATTCTATCAAAACGGAACCGAACAAAAAATTACGAGCTACCGAATGTTACTTCTTGCAGAATTATTTTTATTAAATAAGTGGCAAAAAATATATAAATAAATTTTAACATTGTATGTTTCAATTTTGAATTTTCAAATTTTTTTTAAATCACAAAATACAAATTTAAAAAAAAAAAAACACTGGATTGAGCAGACTTTAAAGATGCATGTATTCTGTTTGCTTGCCACTAGAAATGCTCCTACCAATATCTAGCAGTTGGTGGTTGCAATCGAAACAAACCTGGTTCCTTCTCTGGGGAGAAGTTAGCAGACATTTTTATTTGGCAGTATTTTATCATTTGTCTTCAAACAGGTTGGTTTAGAAAATTAATGTGATAAAAGTAGAAAAAGGTTGCTCTATTTTGGATTTTAAAAAATGATTGCAAAATTTATGCTAACTGCACTAATATGCTACACTTTTTCAAATCTTTTGAACTTTCCTATGAAACATGAAACATCATTGCTATATTACATTATATTTATTAAATAAAAATTTATTTCTTAAACATTGAGAGGAAATGTAGTTGGAAATGTATAGCCAAGGTTCAAGCCAGAATTTTTTTTAGGAGGGTCCATTTTTGTGAATTTTAAAGAAATTTCTCTAAAAAATCAAATAATTTTTTGAAAATTTAAGCACATGGTGATGAAACATTTAATTACTATTTGTGCCTTTTTAATAAACAATGGTATAGTTTAGAACCTTGGAATTTTATGAAGGGTCACTTTTGATTACTGGAATTTTATGAAATGTTCAAAAATGGACCTGAATTTCCTCTGATAGTATAAAATTTTAGAACTTTGTCGTTATTGTATTGATTGCCAGAATTTCTAATTCAACAACGATAAAATAGTTCTTAAAAGGACGACTGCTGCTGTGTCAACCCCATAAGTAATGCTATAAGAAAACAAATTGTTTAATAAACTTTTATGCTAAAAAATTAATTGAATTGATTTTTTTAAATTGCATACTCACTTTGCATATCTTTATACTGTTGCGTAGATATGTGCTCAAAGCCTGGAGCAGGAACATCCCAATATAAAGATTTCTTTCGTCTACGAGGAACTCTAACTTCATTGCGCCTGTGAAAATTAAAAATTTGTGCTTATTAAACTATCTATTACTAAACCAAACTTTTGTCTCCCCCTAAGCTGATCTTTTGTAATTAAGTCTTTAGTAAGCGGTTAGAGAATATAAAATCATGTCGGAATTTGATGAAATTCTTTTCTTGTATTGTTTAATTAATGAGGTTAAAAAAAAAACGGGAAAAGTCTGGATTTGTCAATGTTATGCCACGAACGTAAGTCGACCTTTACTTCGTTTTTTGTGCTAAATTTCTCGACTTATAAGCGAGTATATAGTTTTAAAAAATGCTATTAATGAATGAAATGCTAATGATAAATTACGAGTTCTGACGCTATTTACAAAATTTTTTGAATCAGGAGAGATCGCCGCTCTGAGCGTTCCAGATTTGAAGTCCCTAATTATGTTTTGACATAAAAAATGTTTTTTTTCTGCACGATTTTTAATTTTAATTTTTTTTTTAAATCTGGCGTTTTCCAAACTGCCGCACATCATAGGTAGGTAGCGGGCCGCAAGCAGTCCATCCCGACTCTAAATAGCATAATTTAACTAGCAGATATTCATATTTGTTTAAGGCTATAAACACCTGTAAAATGAAAAAAAGGCACATGATGCACCCCCTCACTACCCCCAGTAGTTCCAAGAAGCTGAAGGTTAAAAGACAATAATTCTCTGGCGTTGTGAGAAAACTAGTGGGGACAAATAAAGATGTGTGTGTGTGGGGGGGCGGGGGATCCTGGATTGAAGTTTTCCTAATGCACTTCCTGCTTTGTGGTCTTTGCAATGTGTCATGGTCTGAATAGACCGCAGGGCGCAAAGAAAAAGTAAGAAAGGGGCCGCGAGGAGCAGCGCCCTGCAGGGTTGGGTTTTTACTGGTAAAAACTGGGAAATACCTATTTAACGGTGTGAATTTACTAATAAGTAAAAGTTTATGATTTATAATTAGTGTTTAGGACATGAGAGTGAAATTGATATCTACATTCAAAGACTAGTTAATGACTATAACTTATTTAAACAAGTTAAAGACATCTTTCAACAGCTTCAACCTATAGCTGAAGCTATGAACATTGTTCAAAGTGATGAAGCTACAATAGCTGATGCTTGTTACGAGTGGCTGAAATTAGAGAACTGTCTTGCATTAATGCCTCATAAAGATGCTATATCAAAACAGATGAACCTGGCATTGAAGCCTTTCCATTTTTTGGCTTTTATGACAGATCCAAATCATAAAAACGATGAAAAATTGAATGTAAAACGAAAAGAAATAGCAAGAGAATGTCCTATGTCTGTTATGCCAAATTCACTTTCGCTGCTTTTAGCATATGATGCAGAAGCAGAGCCATTTCCAAGAAGTTTTTTAAAACAAAAGATGTTAAAGCCAAAATCTGGTAGAAGGCTTTATATAACACAGAAATAAATTCAGAATTCATACATCTTATGGTTAAATTACATTCAGTACCATGCAGTTCAGCATCAATTGAGCGATTTTTTTCGAACTTTTCTTTTATTCACAATAAATTAAGAAATAGTCTTGGTGTTCAAAAAGCTGCAAAACTTGTGTTTTGTTACAGAATGTTAAGAGGTTGCAACGATTTAGACTGGTAGATGTTTTTTGTTAGTTAATAAAACTAAATTAAAAATATACTGTGTTTATCTTATTTTGTTGATATGTTCTCAAAAATATTTCTTTAGAATCAATTATTCATTCAGTGATTTTTTTTTCTTTTGTCTTATTAGATATTAATTTAAATGTGAGGATTTTCATTGTAAGAATGATAAAAATTATTTAATTTTTTTGTTTATAACAAGTTATAAGACCAAATTCTGAAACACAACATTAATGCATGAATTTTTTGTTCTAACCGAAACAAATATTTTTCCATTTATTTATGAAATGTGTGGTAAAGATTAGAAAATTACACTTATCTATATATATAAAATGAAAATTTGATGAACTTTTGAGTTGGCAGCGCCCTTGTGGCTATACGCTCTACAGCAAAATCTACGCAACGTACGATTACAAAAATTGGCACAAAATTCTATCATATCTTGATTGTTTGCACCTCGAAGCTATTTTTTTTTAAATTCGTCCTATATTCTTTAATTAAAATATTAATCCTACAGCATTTTCTTTACTTCACGCGAGTTCTTCAAGAATTGACGCGAGCGAATTGAAGTGAAGGGAGAAGCTAATTTCAGAAATTCCGTGGTTCAATTGTAAACAACGTAGTAGTTTGAGCTATGAGGCAAGTGTTTAGGGATTAATTGGATCCAAACTCATTTTTGGCTTAAATTTATTGCATATTGGAGAAAATCATTTTATTTCCTGCAAAAATTAAACACAAACAAGCTTCAGAAGCTCTAATTATGGCCTGAAATTTCATTGATTGAAAAAATTCTTAAAGAATAGTTAAACCTTTGAAAAAAATACATACACTACTGGTTTTCTTTCTCGAGAATGTGAGCGTTTTCTTTCTTTGGATCGAGATCTTGATCGTCTACGTGCAGTTCGACCACGAGAACCTGACCTTGAACGTCTTCGTTCTCTCCTTCTCTCTCTATCCCACTCTTTATCTAAAAACAAACATTTGAAAAATAAACAGACAATAGAAACAACAAAAAGTGCTTATTAGTAAAGTATGCATTCATTTTTGTACATTTTCATATTCAACAAACCCCAGGGTTCCCACCAAGAATATGATACAAAAAATGTGACCATTTAAGAAAAAAAAAGTGACCAAAAAAGTGATCAATTAAAAAAAAAATGACCAAATGAGAATAAGCTTTGCATTACCACTAAAACACATGTAGAAAAAAGGTTTATAGGTTTTTAAGCATAGAAAAATATACATTTATTTTCTTCACATGCAAAAGTTCCATCTAGAACTATACGAGCCTAGTTTCGTACATTCCAACTTCAGATTTATACTCTTGCTATCTCTCTCTAAATTCTCATTTAGCTTTAGTTCTTGATTACTTCAAATGTGCCGTCTTCAACGGTTAATGGGCCATTCCATGAAAAAGTGGACATGAGGGTTGAAATTTCAATTTGTCTTAATTGTAACATGTAATACATCAAATTAAAGGAAAATGTATGAGGTTTATAAAATTATAAAGAAAAATGTCATAAAATTTATTCTTGTATTATTTTTTTAGGCTTAAAGTTAGTACAATGTAAAAAACTTTCAATTCGGAAAAACAGGGTATTTTCATTCACTCAGGAATAATATTTAATCCTGCAGCATTTTCATGGTGAGTGCATATATTGTCATTTGTGACCTTTACCTACCTTTTGAAGCATTTAATGCTTCTTAAAAATAAACTCAATTTTTAATACAAATATATTTATAGGTCTCTCTGTCACACCCGTCACAAAGAAGATGCGTAATATACCATAGCAATTGCACTCTTCCATGAAAATACATGAAACTTTGTAAAAGTCTAACTATTGCAAGTTTGAATAAGTAGAAATTATTAAAAATATATTACATTTTTATTTTGTGTGAAATTTTGGTGTGACGGGTGTGACAAAAGCTTCGTGACGGGTGTGATAAAATCATGGTGACGGGTGTGACAACATTTTAAATAACTATAAAAGCAGTTCCTAAATGAAAAAGTAGGTTCAACCATTTTTGTTTCCAAGCAAATTAAAATAATGTTGTTAAAAAAAAGAATTTAAAGTTATATAATAAATTTAGTTTATTTTGATAAGTTTCATAATTAATTAATAAAAGTCATTTTTTTAATTCTATTGATAAAATTCCAAAGAAACAAAATTTATTAGGTTCTTTTTAGTTAACCATTTAACTATACCCCTGAATTAAAAATGGTTCAAATTTTTAACTGTAACTGTATATACCATCAGTTCATGTATTTGCAGATTTGAGTTTTGTCCTGTTCTAAGTTAGATTTAATTGTGATCCCGATGATAAAGACATCAGAGTTTTTGTCAGATTTCAGAAGAAGAGTATCTTCAATATAAAAGGTAAGTTTTCATTTTTATTATGCAGTTTTGTTTTATTATTATTGTTCTAAACATATTTTGGTTTGAAAAATTTTTAAAGCATTGAAGTTTTTAACATGCTTTATCTTAAACCTAATTTATAGAACTTTCATTTGAATATAAATATTCATTAAACAATTTATTTAAAAATATATTTAATTTAGCAATATTTATAATACAATATGTGTAAAATATACTTAAGTAAACAATGATCATTAAAGAAACATTACTTAAAAAATGCATTGTTTTTTATTTTTTACTTTACTTCATGGCATATGCTTTTTCTACTAGTAAAAAAGATGAGTGATTTAAGGGGGGAAATTGCACATCAAAATATTTTATTAAATCTGTTTTGTTGAAATAATTTAATTTTTTGTTTCAGATAATGTCAGCTACTGCCAGAAAGCAAAAATCACGTCAAAAATTAAAAGAAGATCCAGTTAAATGGGCAATATATCTTCAAAAAGAAAGAGAAAGAGATAAAGCAAGGCGTGAGAAAAATAAATCGGAATCAACTGAAGTTCAACTCAAGAAAAAAAGAACTGAAGATGCTGATAGGCAAAGGAAGTGTAGAAGTAAGAGGAAACAGCACATTAATAAAAATACTGTTGATGATCCTTCAAATGACATGACAGAATCTCCCATTGGCACCTTCAGAACTAGACAGTCATTCGGAAAAGCACTGGCTCGCTCTCGTAAAGTTTTGCCTAGAAGTCCATGTAAGAAAAAAATTATTGTTCGAAAGTTAGCAATGGAACTTATTCCTGAGATAAACAATTCTTTGAAAGGCAAAAAATCTAACCAGCATAGTTTGTCAACTATTACTGAAGAAAAAGTCATCCAATTTTATAATAGTGACGAAGTCAGCAGGCAAGCTCCGGGAAAAAGAGACATGAAATCTGTTAAGGAAGCATCATCTGGTAAACGAATTCTAGTTCCAAAACAACATATGCTAATGACGGTTGGTGAAGCTTTTGAACATTTTAAAAGAGAGAATAAAAATATTTTGATTGAGAAATCAAAGTTTTATAGTCTGAGACCGAAGCACGTAATTTTGATATCAGAAACACCACACAATGTTTGCGTGTGTAAATATCATGCTAATTTTGACTTTTTGCTTAAATCATTAACACATGTAATTATGGAATTCCCAGCATCAAGTAATGATCTACTTAGTTTGATGTGCTGTAATGCTCAGAGTGAAAGGTGTATGACAGGGATTTGTGAAGACTGTCAAAAAGAAACCAATGCATTTATAAATGAAGATGACTATGAAAATAAATACTTAGTATACAAGCAATGGAAGGAAGAAGCTGGATTTCTAAAAGTAGTGGAGATTAATTGTTCTGTCACAGATGCTTTAAATGAACTGAATAATCAGCTGCCATTTTATAAACTACATTGCTTTGTTAAAGGAACTCAATCAAGTTACTTTGAGGAAGTAAAAAATAATATTGTGGATAGTGAAGTGATACTTCAAGTGGACTTTGCGGAGAATTACAGTGCAGTGTCTCAAGATGAGATTCAAAGTGCCCACTGGACTCATCCCCAAATTACCATATTCACCTGCTGTGCGTGGTTAAAAGGTAATGTTATTCGCTCCTTCGTGGTAATAAGTGATGAACTTCAGCATGATAAATATGCTGTATGGGCATTTTTAAATGCTATCTTAACCGATCTCAAAACGGAGTTTCCTCAGCTACGAAGAGTAAAGATTTTTTCCGATGGCTGTGCAGCACAGTTCAAAAACAAGTATACCATTTCAAACTTGTGCTTCTTTCAGGAAGATTTTCAACTGACATGTGAATGGAACTTCTTTGCCACTTCCCATGGAAAGGGTGCAGTAGATGGTATTGGGGGGCTTATAAAGTCAAAAGTTTGGTACTTGGTAAAATCGAGACAAGTTGTGATAAACTCTGCACTAGATTTCTTCAACTGTGCTGTGAACATAAGTGCAATTAAATCATTCTACGTGACATCCAAGCAAATATTGCAGTCCGAGTCGATGTTATCTGCAAGATGGGAGAATTCTCTTTCCATAGAAGGAATCAAGTCTTTTCACCACTTTCAAGTTAGCGACTCTACAAATCTTTTAATTGGAAGGACTGCAAAGTCTACTTTGAAAAAAGTAGCCGTCACTGCTACTCAGAGAATATATTCTTCTCCCACTCAGATCGTGCAAACACCTGATGTTGTTATAGGAGACTATGTTCTAGTGTCACTTTCCACTGCAGGTAGTAGCAAAAAGCACTGCAACAGTAGATTTTATTATGCTACTGTTTTAGGTATAAACTCAAAAAAAGAAGAAGTTAGTCTGAAATATATGCAGCCCAGTGGACCTTACTGGATTTGGCCAGAAAAAGAAGATATTTCTACTGAAAAAATGTCTGTAATAAATAAAAAAGTTGCTCCACCGACCCTTGTTACAAATAGAGGCCATTATAATTTTTAAATGATCTATATGTATCTTCTGTAAGTTTTGTTTCCAATAAAATGTAAATGTAAACTGTAGTTAAGTTTACTATCTGTATTGATTTTGTTTTCTTTAAAAAATTGCTTTTCAAAATTGTAAATTTGCACAATGTCACACCCGTCACATTTTGGTCACACCCGTCACAGCAGAAAAAAAATTCCTACATGTTAAAAACATTAAAATTAATCATAAAAACCATCTTTTAAATTCTATTTGAATATCTTTCAATAAAAAAAAATTGCTACAATGATTAAACATTTCAATATTCACAGGAATTTGTACAAATATGGAAGCAAGTGAAAACTCATGTCCTGAAAAAGTCACACCCGTCACGAGATTTAAAATTTTTTAAAAAAAAAATTGAAAATTCTTGGAGTTTTATTGCAACTCAATTATTTAAGCCAATGCATAGTTAAACATAATTAAAAAGCTTTTTTAGTATTTATTTACTATTTTATAGACTGAAATACAGATATAACCTCGAAAAATTGCGTCTGAATGTCACACCCGTCACGATGGAATGGCCCTAATACATATTCATTCAGTTATTCACCGATTCAGTCTTTCATTCATTCCTTGAGAAATATCCTTAAAAATCCCGGTCAACAAATTTCATAAAAAAATAGGCTCGGTTAGTTCAGGTTGAACTTTGTATCTGTACATGTTCTTTGGCCTAACATCCTTTAGATAAAGTTTGTTCCAAGTGAATCCGTCAGCTAGATTAGGATTTATATAGGATTGAAATTTCCCCGTAAGCACTAACGTTAATTTTTTTGGACTGTTCAAAAATGAACAAAAATTGTTCAAATCTAAAAAAATATTTCACTCCGAGAGCTTTTTCTAATAAGCTTGTCCATACAAACTTGGATCTTATGCCTAATGTTGCGTAATGTGCTTTATTTTTGCACATAGGCGCTAATGTTAAGATTTTTTTAACTGTTCAAAATTAAGCGAAAAATTGTTCAAATAAAAAAGTAAAATATGGATATGAGATGTCCCGGCCAAGATCTTTTGAATTGGCCAATTTCCTCAAAAGTTATTTAGGGGGGGGGGGGGGGGGGGGACTGGACAGACGCACATTTTGCCCATCTCAAAACCCCACATACAAATTTTTCATTTTTAATTCTTTATTTAATTACTTCTTTGACTTTTCTTTATTTTTAATGATATTTTTACAATACATTAAGCCTTCTTTCATTTTATTTATTTTTTGGGAAAGTAGGCTAAAAACAGCAGAAAGTTCAATCCTTAATTAATCTTGCATAAATAAACATCACCATCATCTCAAATAAAAAATCATTTTTAAAAAAACCAATGGATTTTCATCAGACACAGAAAGAAAGCAGCCATACATATATATACCAGGGGTGACCGATTATGCTAGCAATTTACAGAATCAACTTTATTTTTTAATGTGTGAAACAAGAAAAATTATTTTAAATGTTTTATCACAAAAATAAAATTAATTGTAGGTAATAAAAACATTTAGTTTAGAATATCAGAGCAGCATGTGCAAAATATTTGATACAATTAGATAAATTAAAGGTATGTTATGTATAATACAAGGAATATTATGATCCTTTCTGAAAAAATTTAATTCAGAATATTCTTTGATGCCAAAATTAAAACACCAAAATTACGTACAGTGAAACCTGTGTAAGTTGACCACTTGCAGTGCAGCACTTTAGTGGTCAACTTACAGAGGGTGAGGTAGAGGGTGAAGGGCTGATTCCGTTCCTAAAAATAGTGGTCAACTTAAACAGGTGGTCAACTTACAAAGATAGTCAACTTTACAGATTTTACTGTACTTCAAATGCATGCTAGTGCAAGGCTCAAAAAAAAAAAAAAAAAAAAAAAAAAAAAAAACAATTTAATATTTCAAAATTTGCTTTTATTGGGATTACTACAGAAATAAAGTTAATTTGAATATTATTTAAATTTATGTCAAATTACATATTTTAGAGCAAGTAAAATATAAAATTTTTTGATCGACAAGTAAAGAAGCAAATAAAATCAATTATAAGCATGAAAAACAGGAAAAGGTCAATGCCCAGTTAAATCAAGCAAGGAAATCGCTAAATTAAATGCATTCTGTTCAAGAAATGATTTTGATTATAATACTTTGTCCAAAGCTAATTTAGAAAGTACAGATACCAAAAGTAAAATATTTGAAAAGTATACTTTAAGTGCTTAGCTTACTTATCCTGTAGCAAAAAGTTTTTATCTTGCAAATCGTTCAAAGGCTAAAAATGAAAATGATATGATAGAATAGACCTTGTAAAGCAAAAAAAATCAGAAAAGAAAACCAATACAGTAGAAATGCTTAAAAATTTTAAATTTTAATATAAAAATCTCAGCAAAGAATGCTACAAAAATTTAGAGAACCGTCGCCCCCGGTATATAAATGGCAGCATTCTGTAAAAGTTTCAATTTATAGTCTTAGATTTCTTTTGAAAAAATTTTGTGATTTTGGAAGATTTTCTCTTCTGTAATTTTTTAAAAATTTCATGTGCTCCTTTGCTGCGTGCTGATCTCCATCAGCTTTTATAGATTTAGCACCCTCTATCATTCCCCGAGCAAGCTGTATTTCTGTAAAAGCTAGATTTCTAATGCCCTCTTAACTTTTCATTTGCTTCGTCAAGTAGCTTTGTGGAAACTATTTTATTTGCATTTTACCTGGTGTTTATAGGAAAACTTTGGTGGTTATATATCACTTTATGAGATACCTAAAAAAAAGTGATTGTAGGTGACAATTTGCAACAAAAAGTGACTTTAAGTGACCAATGAAAAAAAAAAAGTGATTTTAGGTAAAAAAGTGACTTGGTGGGAACCCTGAAACCCTAATTGAAATCAGAATTAAGATAATTATCAGTTAATGATTAAAATTAAGATAAGGAATTACATACATCAATTATTCATGATTCACAAAAGCAAAAAAAAATTTTGGAACCATATGCATATCTGCCAACCCGGGAGACAAAAATTAGGAACACTTCAGGGGAAAAATAGGAACACTTCATGCGTAAAAAAAAACTTTAAAAAAAAGTCATGTAAGAGTATTTAATACGATCTGTTTTTACATTCTTTTGAAATTAAAAAAAAATTGTTTTTACATTCTTTTGGAATAAGATTTATCTTTAGGAAGGATCATTAAAAAAATTAAAAACCCAAAAGCAGTGGCAGCTATTAAATGGATATCATATAGTATATAAATCACTCTCATTTATTCTAGGTTAAATTTACTATTGATTGAGCTAAAAAGCAGTTCGCTATGCAAGGCTTTTCTCATGGTCTGCTTATAAAATATTTTTCTCAGTTTAGAATGTAAAATTTTGTTAGCTAGATTTAGAAAGTCCCTTAATATTTTTGATTAATATTTTTTATTTCATAAAAATATCGTATGAGTACTTGACATGAAAGAAAAAACTGTTACTAAAATGGATATATGTATTTTAAAATACGTATGAATATATATAGAAAGGGGAAAAGCAAAAATTATTTTGAGTAAATATTTTTAGAACTATAATATTAATGAGGCTCTACAATATTTAACAATAACTGACATGATTGCTAACATTTTAAGAAAGACTAAATAAAATGTCAGAAACGTCAGAATTGTGGTAACTCGCAAATTTCCCAGCTGTAACCCAATCTCTCCAGTATAGGATCCCCTGATTTGCAGACTAACGCCATCCAAAATGCTTTTAACAACTTTTTAGATCAATTTCATTTTCTAAATTCTTCATTAACCAAATATAAAGCCTGCTAAAAATTAAGGTTAATTCTTACAAAGTGTCGGTTTGAATGAACTGAGATGCACCTCGATTGCAATTTCCGAATGGGTGAGTCAAGTCCTCTATTACAAAAATAAAAAATTAAAGAAAGAATAAAAATAATGGATAACACAAAATTATTGATGTCTAAGTGGTCGAAATATGTAGTAAAAAAATTAGATTGTTTTTACTGAAGCGGATGCAGTTGGATTTCGGAAATGCGTGAAAAATCGGTAATTAGAAATATTTCCCCCAATTGGTGCAGTTTTCTTAAAACATCGCCGTTTCGGCGCATAAAACAGCAGGATTTGTGTTTTAGTGCGAAAGGCATAGCTGTTTCATCACAGCAAAAGAGGGGAATAAAAGGGTACAATAATTTTCTCTCTTCCCAAAAAATCGGATTTTGGGGAAAGAAATCGTATTTTCGGAACACGGTAAAAAAATCGGGACGAATCCGGAAAATTTGGAACACTTGGCAGCTCTGCCATATGTATTTGACTAATAAAGCAAACTGCTTATTTAGCAGGGTTAAGTCTTAGTTTTTTTTTATCTTTACAAAAATAGTGAAGGGGAGACTCTTAGGAGAGAGGATACTTTTTTTTTATTGTAATTATTCCTCAACCTTGTTGGTAAGCATTCCATAAAATAAATTCTAGAAAATAATAAATTAAACAATATTTCTAATATTCATTCATCATAAAAGTACAGTAATTTTAACAAAAATATTTTTCAGGGATGAAACCTACTAAGACCCAAAAACCCTGAAAAGTGTTCTGAGCATGAAGGTTGATAAGCTGAACGAGGCAAAAAAATCATATTTTAGTTATGCCTTAAGTATTTCAATCTGGTATTCTGCCATGATTGGCCTCATATCATTCATCCAACATCCTATCCATTCATTAAAAGTCACCAAGTTCTGATTGAATTGCAATTATACAGGATGCATTTTATTTTTATAGGAATTTTAGGGTTGTTTACAATTATTTTACTATGCCAAAGATAACAGCCAATTGTAGAGGCACTGCTACGTCATCGGGGTCCGTATCCTTGCTAAATGCACGATGGCTGTTAGTGAAGGGCGCATCTACATATTTAGATTGTATATTTAAGTTATGTCATCGGGGTCCGTATCCTTGCTAAATGCACGATGGCTGTTAGTGAAGGGCGCATATATGTATTTAGATTGTATATTTAAGTTACGTCATCGGGGTCCGTATCCTTGATAAATGCCGCACTGCTATTCACTAAGGGCGCATCTGTACATTAATTTTGTATTTGAATTACGTCATCGGGGTCCGTATCCTTGCTAAATGTTGAATTACTAGCTGTTTTTTTTTAATATTAAGATTATATTTTTAAATTACGTCATTGGGGTCCGTATCCTTGCTAAATGTTGAATTGCTGGCTGCTTGTTTTTTTATAAAGATTTTATTTTTAATTTACGTCATCGGGGTCCGTATCCTTGCTAAATGTTGAATTGATGGCTGTTTTTTTATAACCGTATTGTTTCAAATTTTGCAGTTAAATTACGTCATCGGAGTTTGTAGCCATGCGAAATGGTGCAGCACATGTGTATAATAATTATGTTATTAAGTGTTTCATGTAATGTGTGGCTTACTGTGACTACACGCGTTTAATGAAAGGGTGCTCCCCCCCCCCCCCCAACAGCGATAATTCTCAATAAGACTAATATACTCTTCCTATTTTAAATGTTACATTAATCACGTTATTTATTGTCTCAAATGTTGTATTTAAACTTGTTTTTTTCATATCCATGTTAAACATTGCATTCCACCTAACAATTTTGATAGCTAGGTGGGCGCCCCTAAGCTGATGTGTGGTTTAATGTAATTTTGAGGGGTTCAATTCATCCAAATTGAATCAATTTAATCCAAAGTTACTTTGTAATGTTTTTGAACTTAAAGAATAGTAGTATTAAAATACACTAATTCCATAGTCAATAAAAACCAATCATTTTCCAAGCCTTGCCTGTTTTGTACATAGTATGATCAAATAAGCATGGGGATCATTCATAAATGATGTCACGCTTCGAGGGGGGAGGGGGGTTCGTGAAATTGTGACAAAGTGTGACAAGGGGAGGGGAGGGGGTAACAAGAAGTGTGACATCATGCATTATGCAACATAGCGTGACGCGTGACAAAGGGGGGGAGGGGGGTCAAATATGTGAGAAAAAAGCGTGACGTCATTTATGAACGGCCCCATATCTGATTTTTTCATTGCTGACTTGCTAAATTTGTTTATATACTGACATATTTGTTTATTTATTCAACGGGGGGGGGGGGGGGGGGGCGATCAAAAAAGGAATGAAATAGATATCAATTAGTCTGAAAAAGGAATTATAAACCAGAAAAAATGATTTGGGTATATTATGTGTGAATATGATGAAAAGTTGTGGTTAGCTGAAGTAATTTCACCAGAAAAAAAAATTTGACTCTTATTTTTGTTACACCCTTCAAGAAAATCATCATTGGTTGATTCTCCAAAAACCTAACAATGTCATGTCCAAGCAAAATATCAATCACAAGA
The DNA here is from genome assembly GCA_038502835.1 of Octonoba sinensis. NCBI lineage: Eukaryota > Metazoa > Arthropoda > Arachnida > Araneae > Uloboridae > Octonoba > Octonoba sinensis. The sequence goes on from CM076604.1 coordinate 74,997,911, forward strand.
ATGGCTTGACATAGGTAGTTGCTATTTTTTGTAAATTTTAAAACACAATTTTTCCTATGTATTCCCCTGCATATAAAAAAAGATTACTCATTTACTATTGCCTAGCAAAATTTTTAAATCAGCGGAAAGTCACTCTCCCGGCCTGTCGGAATCTTTTTCTCAAACTTTATTTATTTATTTAAGAATTTCACATCAGCATTTAACAAATTAACTTAATAATAGTACACCATATATACTTAAAGGTATAAAATAATATTTTTTGACTGTATTTAAGCATTTAACTTATCAAGGTATATCATTTTAAACTTTGTCCCAAGGTTTTCAGGTCACTCTCCTGACCTAGGGAAGTTTTCAATAATTTTAGGAGAAAATTGAGGAATTTTTAGCCTGATACAAGGCACAACACTGTTTATTGCCATCATTCTGTTGGATTCATTAAATACTTTGAAAATCTGATTCACCTGGTGTTTCAATCATAGTTTTGAAGTTTCAAATGTAATTTTTTTTGATGTCATTCTCCTGTACAACAATCAGGGTTCCCACTGAATCTTTAGCACTCGGAATAAGGCCTTTTTATGGCTTTTATGCTTATTAAAATAAGGACTTTTTATGGCTATTTCCTCCATTTTTTTAAACTAAAAAAAAATTGCCTGCTCTCAAATTTTCACAATATATGTCGTACGAATTAAGGAAAGTATAAAGCTTCTTGATACTGGCACAGCCAAAAAAGTTTTGTGCCAGAACGATCTACCTAATATTTATCCTGTGTGTGTTCAATTTACTTAAAAAGAGGTGCAAAGATTTTGCTTTACGTATTAATATATAGACTAGCAGCGTTGCACGGGCTGTCTCAAATACTGCTCATTCCCCGGAGGAGGATTTGATTCGAAAAATTCTGCTCTTTAAATTTACTAGAAATGGTAGATTCAATTAAAAAACCCCACTACATTAGCCCCAAAACGTCCCCCCCCCCCTTATAAGGAGAAAAATAACTCTTAGGACAATTAAAAATCCAAAATCCAACCTGAAAACAAATTAAACAATGTGCAAGTATAATATGCACCAAGACTTCCATTATAATAACGGAAGTCTCGATATCTTATATATTTAAACGAGCGATTCTTTTATACATATGTATACCATGTCAGAGGTATCAAATTTCGGAAAGGTCCCCGGTCGACTCTCTCCAATTTTGATGAAATTTTGATTGGCAACACTTAATTTTCAATTTATCGCTTGATGATTAAAAAATCGTTGATATAATTTGTGCACTTGTCAAAGAAACCGTAGTTGCGTTAATAATTCTATTGTGTAATATCACAACTAGCAAACACAAAAAAGAACTCATTTGCATTGCAATGTTTGCATTTTGGCTTTAAGGCAGTGGTTCCCAACCTTTTTTTGTGCCATGCCCCACCTTAGCCTTTCTAAAATTCTTGTGCCACCCCCCCCTCCCCATGCAGCATGCATAATTTTTAATACATTAAAAAAGTGAACTCTATACTTAAGAAACTTTAATGATAGGTTTTAGGAAGAAATCACACGAGATTCCCCGCGGAAATCTCGTGTGATTTCTTCCTAAACACGAAATTCCCCGCGGAATCTTGGGCCTGGGCCCCACGTTGGGAAACACTGCTTTAAGGCGTTAAATGCATGCACATTAACTAATTTTTTTCAATAAATCGCAATATCTATATGGTTTTCTGTGAATAGACTTTGCTTGCTGCAATTCAGTAGCACTTCCAAAGATTAAAATGTCTTTTAATTTATTTACATGGCTTTGGACTATTTGATGTACTATATAACTTTGTCCTGTAAAACAGAACTAGGAACGGAACACTCATGCCCTCATAGTTCATAAAAGTTCAGATATCCCTCAATATAAGAGACGGACCGTTCTACCCACTACTCAAATCAGCAACGCAGGTATGGTTTATTAATGGAATAATCTACTCTCTACTCTTATTATTGGTTATTCTCCTTAGCTGAGAAATTATTCAGCTGACAGGGAACTGCAATGATCTAGAATACTCGTGAAAATTTATAAAAATTGTCAGTAATTATTATCATTATCGATCATTGGACCTTATTAAAATGCAATTCTATAATTGTCTTACTGTAAAAACTCTTTTATTTGCAGTTTTTGTACTTCTGATCACAAAAGTTTGGAAGATGGCAACTTCTTGCATCCCCTGTGGGAATTTGAGTTCTTTCATTTTTGATGTTTATTAAGCTTTCTTGAAACACACACTGGTTTCTTCTCATTTTCATTAAAATTTTAACTTGAATATTTCTGAACGAAAGCCCGCAATCTTTGGAATGCTAGGTAGATAGCTTTAAAATGGAATAAAGTTAAATGCTGAATCACTTTCACAAGTTCAAGTTTACTTATGTTTCAGGTATGTCTTAGGCCAATATTAAAATATACAATTAATTGATAAACATTAAAGCTTCAAGATAACCCATGGATGACATGCCGTTGCAAAAAAAAAAAGAAAAAACGAGTATAACTGAGAAGATTTGCAAAAATTTAGAGTTATTGGGTGAGATTAGTTCAATTGGGAACCAAATTGGTCGATTTTTTCCCATCAATTTTAGCAATTGCTGTGAGTTACATTTAAGATTCAAACATAGATACAATATGATGCATTTTTATTCACATGATTCAAGCAAATGCTAAAAAATTGGGCCTTTGATCATATTTTAGGGTTTTATCTACTAAATAGGGCCTTTTAGAGGGGCCCCTATAAACCAATCTCAAAAATAGGGCCTTTATAGGACCTTTTTATGGGCCCCTGGATAAAGTAACACTTATTAGTGTAAAAATGGTAACTGCGATAATTATGCACTGACTTTAAATCATGTTCAAAAATCGCATTGTTGTTAAGGTAAATTAGCTTTCATGAGACGCGATTTACCCTAAGTTTGTCGCATTTAAGACGTTTTTGACCAGATTTATGGCACATCGCCAAGTACGAAAATAAAAATTCATCGCACGTGTCTTTTTCGTAATAATTTGGTTCGAATAATTTAAATATTTTTTTCTTAGATTTCAAAAACACCACACTATGAAGATGTGTAAGCACACCAAAATTACGCTTGCACTTAGTTTTTAATTTAAATTGACAACCACCACCATTATATTTGATGTTTAAATACTTGTGGTTTGTATTTTCGTACTGAATTTTTTTTAATGCCAGGAGTATGATTGTGCTCGTAGAGCATTTTTTCGATGCTATTTTTGTTGTTTAACGTAATTCTGGTAGGGCTGTTTCGCAAGTGGGGCCACCTCCTGCGGTTTTGATTGACCTATTCATTTACTTTCAAAATTTTTGAATATTGTAATTATTTTCTTTGGTAGGGAAGCCTTGTACGTTTCTTTTTTTCCATGTGCCAACTAGAATGGATTAATTATATTCTTTATTGTTGTATAGTGGGACATACAATTCAACATGGTAAGCATTTTTATTACTTCTCAGAAGTGTTACCACTTTATTTCACAATATGTTTTGCAATATAAAAACAAGCAATTAAGCAATAGTGTATTTTTTGTAGAGGATTCAATAGCCCCAACTAAATTTTCAAGAATACGATCAGAATTTATTCTACCGAAAAGATTACTAGACTATCTTTTTCTGACGGCGACCTGTCACGAAGGCAGTGTCTGTTGCCGGGTCCTACCGCTCAACCTTCCTATTGTAATTTAATTGCTGTTTATGGCCTAAGTTGTAAAAGGCTTCCCCGACAGTTAGATTGCTTATCTCTATCTTTTTCGCTGGTATTCTTTCGGTTGTGTTTACATTTTATTTTAAAAGAGCAATACAAGAAAAGATTAGCTTTCTTTTACGAATCACATACAATACTCTCCCAATAGTGTAACAGCATTCTACCATTGTGAAGTCAAGAATTACTTCGGTCGTTAGCAAAGGAGAGAGTTGACATTGATTGATACAACCTCACTGAAAAGGAAAGCTTTCCCACGAAGTTGTCCAGCGCAAATCCCCTTTTCTATGTAATACACCCCTTCAAAACACTGCAGGCGCCTGAAACCTGACTGCAAAAAGGGTGAAATTGGATCATCGTCTCGACAGTTACGATTTATTTCTTTACGTTTTGTTTCGCGGGAGAATAGATTTTGATGTTTTTAACAGTAGTTGTCTTTTATTTATTTCCCTTTTTTTTAAAAAAAAATTCCGTGTATAGCCCGCATCGTTATATTGACCGCACAGGGGTGGACATGTCCCGGTGCGCCCTTTCATCCACAATAAAAATCTTTGCGACATTTTTCGCCGACTAATTTACAGTAAAAGAAATAAAACAAAATAATCTGCTTTTAATCCGTGACGACAAAACTTGATTTAAAAGAAAGGGAACCAATTTTCATGATATCACAAAAAAAATTTCACTAAAATGTACAAAATAGCTTTCACAACATTACAAGTTTTTGCTTCTTATTGTAAAATACTAATTGCTTTAAAATCATAAAATACAGACAGTATAATGCTAAATAAGATTACTTTTACAAGAAATAAGTTCGTAATTTAATGTTTATAAAGTTAAAAGAAAAGCAACATAAAATTGAGGAAGAAAAGAAGTCACTGAATCGTGATTTTTTAAAGTATCAAAAAATAATGCAGGCTCATTTCCTATTTACAACCTGTGACATACAAATGGCAAAAAGTAACTTATTTTTAAAATATTACTATCTTAAATAAAAATTTGTGTGAGTCAATGCCTTTTTTTTTTCTTTGAGTCTGTTTTAAAATGCTTTTGCAATTTAAAACAAATGGCATGTTTAGCTCTTCATTTCAAAAATTTGCAGGGAAGAGTTCTGCCTCGGATTCTCATCCCCGTTTTGAACTTCATATGAAGAAATTTTTTTTCAAACTTCAGTTTCAAAAAATTTGCAGGAAATAGCCCCCCCCCCCCCCCCCCCGCCTCATCTACGAAAATTAGCCTCAATTTGAGTTTCCCCAGATCCCTACGCTCTTAAGCAGGAAAAGGAAATTTAGTAAATAAGCATTACTATATAACCAAATAAGTTTATATAAAACGTGCAACTAATTAAATACTATACACACATCTTATTAAATATATTACCAAACAATTGAAAACAAACTGCATTTTATTCACGAAATTTTAAAACGCAGTTTCTTAAAAGAGAGCTTTTACCAATAATGCCAAAAAAAAAAAAACTACCCGAAATTTTCAACGATTAATAATTAGCATATTTCACTTCAGTTTTATAATAGTTAATGCATACAAAGATGAAACATTAAAAAACCAACACAAAGTCAAATTTGATGTTCCGTAATAAGACGAAAATTAAAGGGACTTCTCTCTACTACGCATATTTTAAATAAGACCCATATTATTTATAATTATTATTTATAATCATTAGGGATCTTGAGTTGAGCACGGAGCAGTGGAGCAATTACGCTTTGTTCGAAACTGGAGCGGAGCCGGAGCGAAGAAACTTCTTGTGCTCTATTATGTACTACAATTTTTTCTTTAATTTTTTAAAAATTGTATTCATGAAGTTAAAAGAGCTGTAAGATTTTTATGAGAGTTCTTCATAATTATATCTTATTAAAAATAAAAGGGAGAAAAATACATATTTTTACCTAGCTATTTTTAATTCTCTCTCTTTTTCATGTATTTTTCTCAGGGCCGGCCCGATGGTATACGGCCCCCTTGGACAAATCAAATTAGCGCCCCAAACCTCCTCTTCACCACACGCAAACTTAGAGATTATTGCTCCAATTATTTATTTATTTATATATTATTAATATATTATTATTAATAATTATTAATATAATATTATTATTAATTATTGCATAATCATTAATTATAGAAAATTTACATGTAAAAACATTAAAACACATATCAATAATAAAAATTACATCGAAAACAAAAAACCGAAACTCAAATTACAATTTAATTTCCTTACGCTTTCGAAACATGTATTTTAAAATATTAAAGAATTTCATTATGTGCTTTAATTTTACTTAATTTATGGAATTTTCATTATTTAACGACATTTTACCATTACTAACTATACAGAAAAAATAACTTAGGAAACTGACATTAATTTGATCTTCTGAGTCATTTATAGGCGCCTACAAAGTTAAGAAGGGAGTTGTGGTTTTAAAATAGCTGAAAGCAAAATCATAAACGTTCATCGCAGTACGATTGTGTTTATTTCGTGAGTAGTTTTGGCTAATTCTAGATTACTAAATTTATGTGTTACTACGTAAAAGTTACTAAATTAACTATTCAAAAAATAAACAGAATTGAAATATTCAAAAAATTGAGAAATTCTTTTATGTCAAAAGATATTAACAACTCAGATGTTTGACACTGTAATGTTAAAGTTTGCTCCAAAGTAATAAAATGACAGAAATCAAAAATAATTTTAGTATAAAGACTTTTAATAAACAATCCAAAAATAGTTTTAAAACTTTTTCTTTTAATATAAAAATATATGAAATTCGAAGAATATTATACGACTAGGTTCCAGCTCTATTACGTAATGCATTGTAAATATAGGCATGAGAAACTGAAAAAAATAATAAAAAATCGAAACTAGCAATTTTACGAAATAGTCAATCCCGCTGAATGCTTGCGGTAAAACTTACCTAAGGCAGACCTTCCCCCAGGATTGAAAAAGGGCAGGGTGCTACTGTAAAAAAAAAAAGGGCACTTTTCCAAATTTAGGGCATCTTACCGAAATAAAGGGCACATGTAATTTGAAGTAGTGACCGTTCCTAAATGGTGTCACACTTTTTTCCATGTTGGACCGCCCTCCCCCTTTGTCACATGTTACGCTATGTTGCACAAGCAGAATGTCACACTTCCTGTTACCCCTCCCCTCCCCTTGCCACACTTTGTCACAATTTCTTGTACTCCCCTTCCCCTAGAAGCCTGACATCATTTATGAATCCTCCCGTAGTAATACTTTATAATTGCCATAATTTAGCATTTTAGTCAAACATCAACATCATCACAGTGAAACTGAACATTGAAAAATATATATAAACTAATTATACAATATTCATTCTTAAGATCGTTTTCAATATTTGAAGTAAAGCATGAAAAAATTCTGCTTGTATATTCAAGGCAACATCGACCAATAATGATTTTAAATTCAATAAAATATCTAGCAAGGATTTTCTGAGTTATATATTTTTATTAATTTGAGAGTGTTTCTGTTCATTCCAGTACTTCTGAAGATCTGATCACCTCTGAGGAATAATAAGAAAATAAGAATGTATTTTTTCTTGATACAATAAAGCTTCAGTAATAATAATTAGAGCCCGGATTTTGATGACCTAAACCAGTGTTTCCCAACCTTTTTCCCCTTGCGAACCCCTTCTAAGATCCGAAAGAAAATGGCGAACCCCCGTCTGTAAATATATAGTAACGGGTGACAAAACTATTACACTTATTTTCTATGTTGTACATAAAAACATATGTATCATACTTCATTACATGAAATGTAAAAAAATATAATTATTGTAAAATATCTAAGTTTAAATAAAACTAAAATACAGCTCCAAATATTGTTTTAATTATGACCTTTTCATTATTTACTCTTTTCGAGTAATTATTAGGGCAGTAAACATATGTATTCCTAAAAAAGTTTTAAAATTATTTTCCCGATAGCGGTTTCACTTTCCGATTGAAATATACAAAATTCGGTAAAAAATTTTGAAAATTTTAAGAAAAATTAAAATTTACATATTTCTAAATTTCTAATTGCAATAATGCAGAAAAGTTGGAATATAGTGTGGTAAATGCGAGTCCAAAATTAATGAATAAACACCTTCCAGTTCCATTTTAGGGTCTGTATAGTGAGAAATTAGCCTAAAATAAAGCAAAATTTTAAATTTTATGTTGTAAATTTTTATATTTCTGACTCGCTCTTCGCTCTTGTGAAGAAAAAGTAGGAAATGGTAAGGGAAACATACGTTCTAAAATTTAAAATAAATCAATAAATATCTTTCGGTACCAATTTGTGACCCAAATTTTAGAAATCAGAGAAAAGTAGAAATAAGTGCATTTCAAGTTTTGTATATGCTTCCTATGTCAGTCCACTATTTTTCTGCATTATCTGGAAAAGATAATTTATTTTAAAAAACTCATTTTTGCACTCCTTCTTAATACGTATGTAAATTTATTACTTCGTTTTTTCTTTTACGTCAGATAAAAAATTCCGCCATTGCAATATTATTTTCGCGAACCCCCTTTCTGCACCGCGCGAACCCCCGGTTGGGAAACGCTGACCTAAACGATCACTGAAAAAGCCCTTTAAAATTTTTAACATGTCCTAAAAACAGCAAAATTGCAAAAATTGCCATTATAATTAATCAAGAATCCCAATTGAAAGCAATGGTTTAGCTTAAAATGACAATGGTATTTTTTTTTTTAATTTAAAAGAAGCAAAATTAATACAATACATTTTCATTAAAGATTGAAATAAATGTTTATTAAAATAAGGAGAGAAAAAGGAAATGTTTAATATATGGATTCTTCACACGCTGCCATCTTTTATCCCGCAAGTTTAATTACATTTTAAAACTTTTCTTTCTTGAAATAACTAGAAAGCTCCATTAGATTGGGATTATTAAATGCTTTTTCATATTTTGAATAGTAAATAGTTTATTGTTTGAAAGAGCATTCTCTCTTATATTTTGGTTAGTTTTCTCAACATCTACAGATGTAATAAATGCATATTTGACCCAAATGGGTCCCTTATAAAGATGAAAAAATGATGAATGAATTTTCTTAATAGTCTTTGGGCACCTACTGTCCTAAATTTTATGAGATAGAGAGTTTTTTAAGAGTTGCAATATAATCAAGCACAGAATCCTTGGAAGGGTTTCAGGCTACACACAAAAAATTACCCAAAGCCAAAAAAGACATAAAATGATGTGAAAAAAAGAATCCCCAAAATCTCGAAAAGTGCCCGAAAAATCTCGCAACATTCGGCCCTAAAACAGATCATTATTATCATTATTAATTTTGTAAAATGTTTAAACTAAAAAGAAAATTCCTTATTTATTTTATGATTTGTGATAATACTACTTCTTTTCAATAATTGTTTATTTAGCATACAGTTTTCAGTAATTGTTTATTTAGCATACAGTTTTCAATAATTGTTTATTGTTTTTAAAGAAGTTGGATCCAGGTAAATTAACAATTTTCTAAAAATTTCTTATTTATCCACACTTTAGTATTTTCTAAAAAGTCAATACTAAAATAAAATTTGAAGTAAATAAATAGATAAAACAATAACAGTGATTCAATACTGGTAAATAATTAGTGATAAACGCAATTTTCGACAAACACGTGTTCAATGTCGGCACAGTTCAAAAAAAAAAAAAAAAACCAGAAACTGTTAAAATAAAATGCAAAATAAGCAGATTTAGGGTAGCATGTGTGAAAAATATCGTTTAATTTAGAAAATAATTGAAATTTGTACCCGATGCGAAAGGATTAAAATCTATAACGTAAAATCCAATTTTCGGAGAAGCACGTGCACGATTTTGGCTGTTTCTATCTTTATACTTTTTTTCCCTTTTTTAATTGTTAAAATGAAACGACAAATAAGCAGATATAAGGTAGTGCATGCAAAAAATGTCTTACAACTTTCAAGATAATTGAAGTAATTCCAGGATGGAAAAAGATTGAAATTTCAAACACGGTAAGCAATTTCCGGTAAAAATCGGAGGAAAAACTAGTTTCCGTGTGGCCCAAAAATTAATTCCTATTTCTTTCTTCTTTATTTAATTTTTAGTGGACAAGAGAATTTGGGAAAGGTCACGTGTCAAGATAAAAGTTCGGGAAAGGGTTTTAGCATTAGCAAATAGTAGCCACGTTGGCGACATCAATGAAAACAATGGTCGCCAAAAACGTGAAAATTGGTCGCCTTCGGCGACTGACGATCGCGAGTTTTCAGCTCTACAAGAAGGGCGCAATTTCACTAACAAAAGGGCAAGATGGGCGCGTTTCCCGAATCCAAGGGCGGGCAGGGCGCGGCGCCCTCCCGCCCAAGCCTGGGGGAAGCACTGCCTAAGGTATTTTAAGACTGTTTCAAACGTTCAACATAAAAAAATATTATATAAAATCCGCCAATGTGCCGCCATGGACAAGTAACGAGAAATTATCCACAATACAGGAAATAACAAAGATAGGAAGGTTACGGAAATGTCTTTAAAATTTTTATCCTTTTTGAAAGTGCCCTCCAAAAGAAAAAAAAAACGGTTCTTACAATTTTTGCTGGAAAAATGATTTCATTTATTCCCTTTTTTTTTAACTATTTATTTATACATTTTTGCGCAAAGGTAAAGAGACTGTATTGAAGTAATTTCAATCTCTATTGCATTTAAGCTCAGTTGTGTTAGTTCCGGTTTTCTAAAAAGTAAATTTAAAAGTTATTTTTTTTTAAAAAACTAATACAGTATTAGTGAAACAGTACTAGTGAAACTAGTTGAAGTCAGACCCGGACTGGCTCCCTGTGGGACCCTCGGGCAGTTAATAAAAAGGGACCTCCTAGCGGGGGGGGGGGGGGGATAGGGGCAAAGATGGTAGAAAGAAGAAGATGGGACACTTCGGTTTCGGTGTTGCCGAGAAAACAACCGTGGCAGGTCTGAGGTGTACAACAAAAACACAAACATTTAGGGCAGCTCGCATGCATTTGCCGCCAAACTTCAACTGATCTTTCTTGGAAATTGGCGAAAGGTTTGCCATAGCTTTTCGCTCGGAATTCCTAGAAATTAGAAGGTTCAGAGGGGAGAGGGGTGTTGTCGTTATCGTATCATCTTCCGCGGGGGAGATAAGTCTTTTTGTTGGATGTGTTGCTCTCAGGCAAACCGCAAAATGAAAACAGATGTTAGGTCTTTCTTTCTTAGCTGTGTAAAGAGCTAAAGCATTGTGTTATTATACATGTCGGGTCGTTTGAGTACGAATCCATCCTTGTGAGTTTAAAGAAGAAACATGAATAAAGATTCAAGTTTGGAGATAAAAATAAATTTAGCTTAATAAGTAAAAATATTAATCAGTATTATTGCCTATTTTTCAACTGTTTATTTTATTAGATACAATGTGAAGTATATCTTATTTAAATTTACACTAGAAGCAAATGTATGAAAAAGTTCAGTACGGGATCTTGGAGTTTCCCGAGGCGGGGAAGAACTGCCTCCCCCCCCCTCCATTCAATTATTGTTCACATTTCATAAACTTTTATGCGCTGTGCTTTTTTTTTTTTTTTTTGAGGCTTACTTGGTGGCCACTGATCAGGGACGTAACTAGAGGGGGGCAGACAGGGCCTATGCCCCGGGCGCCAGATTATTTTAGGGGCGCTAAATTTTCTAAATGTATGCTTGCCTAAATACAAATCGTGGTCTTGCCCCAGTTAGAAAAGGACTTTTAGTTACGTCCCTGTCACTGGTAAACCCAGAAAATTTTCTTAATGTTCCCACGACATGGTCCTTTCATCGCAACATTAGGGCGCCCCTTCCCTAAATTCATATATGAAATTCTGACAGTTGAAGGGGTGGATTCTCCCCCGGAGAAATTTTAAAAACTAAATGCAAACTAGTGAAATTTGAAGCCTTAGGAGATGCATTCGAGACTGCAAAAATATTAGGGAAAAAAAACAAACGAAACCTTTAAAATTTAAACGATTTTACTCATAAAAATACTCATAGAAATTCAGAACAAAGTAAGCATTTTTTTTTAACCCGGGGGACAGCCGGAATCCCTTCTTACTAGTGTCCATATCGAAGAGCCACACGTATGCCTTCTCCCCCCCCCCAACGATACTTACAAGCTCCCCTCCCCCCCCCTCCGACCTCCCGCCTCTTCCCAAAAAGGATGCTTTGAAAATTTGTAAAAGAAAACTATTGCATTGTTTGAGAGTGGCATGATTTATATTTCACTATCACAAGTCCCTATCTTAAGTGCTAGATAGGGACTTGTTCAATTCCCTTCCCAAATGGATGCTTTGAAAATTTGGAAAAGAAAAACATAGCATGATTTATATTTTGCTATTACAAGGGGGAAAAACCTTGACTTTTTTTAATTGAAATTTTTTAATTTTGATATTGCGAAATTTGGCATCCCTCCGAGGAGAAGGCCGACTGGTCAACAACGCAACATTTTGAGCATACTTAAATTTTAGAGCTTCCGACAGTTTATACAAATAAATAATTGTATTACTAATCGGCTTAATCGTTAGCAAAATAGCCGGTCAAGGGTCAAATCAGAGCGCTGAACTAGGATTTTAATTCTCTTTCCAAAACTCAAATTTTCTTAATTAAATATTTTTTCTTTTTTTATTTCATTTTCTTTTCTTCTTCTTTTCCTTTTTCTTTTTTGCATCACAGTTGAATTTGCCGCCTCCCAGAAATGCCGCCCGGAGGATCTTGCACCCTTTAATTCGGCACTGAAAATGTTCATGGATTGATAATGTTTTTAAGATTAAGTTCCCATCAACATCCCCGAGGAGTACGTTGATTTTCATTAACATGTCTATATTTTCACCGCACCCACCATAAATAACTGCTCATTGATCAAAGTCGGAAATGTGCTATATTCCATATTACAGGAAAATTTATCTATAGTGATCTATTCTAGATCGAATATTACAACGAAAATCTTTAAAATGCCAGTTTTTCCTTCCGTGTTTGAAAAAGCATATACCGTAAACGATGATTTTGACACTGAATTATTGATTTTGTACGAAATGTTGTTTCCGCAACACAAAAAGAAGTTATTACAGTTCATTTCAATAAAAATTAAGAGTACAGTTTCTAGTACAATAGAAGAGCTTGTCGCTGTAAAATTTGCAATTTTAGGCCTTGAATATAAGGGATCATTCATAAAGGATGTCACGCTTCAAGGGGGGAGGGGGTTTGGTGAAATTGTGACAAAGGGGGGAGGGGGTATGTTGAAGTGTGACAGTATGTGGCGAAGGCGGGAGTGGATCAAATATAGGGGGAAAAGCGTGACACCATTTATGAAGGGTCCCTAAGTTGTTATATGATTTTTATGGCTGCAGGGGTGGATAAACGTCCCCTTTATCCCTTGAATGACTTCTTAACATATCGGGTTCCACTCAACTCTTATTTCTGTCATTTTCTGACGATGTTTGATATCTATGAAAATGTGTGGAAAAAAAAGAGCAAAGATTCGCACTGGTATTATAATTAGCATTCTTAAAAATGTACCTCTTTTACCCAATAACACTTCATAACCAGAAAATGTACTGAACACAAATTAATTATATTTGTCGCCGAATATACGATCTATGTTCCTATATCTTATGACCTCAAGAAACACTTGTTAGTGATTTACAGTAAAATGAAGGGAAATAATAAACTAAACTGATCGACCATTTTCATTTCTGTTTCTGTTTTTCTTTAGGAAACTCTACACTACATTTAGCACCCACTAAGTATCAATACAAAATATACCAATTCTTTAAAAACCCTCTTCTTTTTACACACAAACTTAAAATGTACTTCTACAAAGTCACATGAAGAGTTGTAGTTCATTCATAACGAACCTTTCTGATTTTGAACATGGTCCTGGATTTTGAAGAGTTCACGATAATAAATTCGTCCAAAGGACCTAATTAACGGCCGCCTGAAGCAGTCCGAAGCAGCTGGGGGAGCTTTTTCCCAGGATGGATCCTCTTTTGTCCGCACTGGGGACAACGATTTTGCGCTAATTTACTCCTTTGAGACATAACCAACTGGACATAACCATGGACATAACAAACTTCTCGTGGTGGATATTCTCCACAATATCTGACTCCATATACATTCTATTATACTCAAATATTTCACCCATATTAGCAATTTTTCTTAATTTGAATTATCAAATGCTAACATTTCTTCTCTGAACTGGACATATTTAAAGCACAAATGTGATTGTATATAATCGCATTATAAAATTGAGTAAGTGTGATAGATTTAGCTGATGTAAAAAAAGAATACTTCAATAATGAGTAATCATTTTATCAGTTTATTACTTTTCTAATCAATAAACTATATTACAACAATATTATAAATATGCTCGATCAGCCAAAAAATACCTCCTTTTTCATGTTTATAGTGATTATTTGGTTGCACATTTGTTAGTTAATATCGTGTATATTTATAAATACTTTTCAGATGAGCTCAGTTGTTTTAATATTATTATACTTTACTGGTCCAAATATATCACATATTGAAATGCATATTGTACAAATAAAGATATGTTTTTTATCATTTGGATATTTTATAACCTATATATACATCATACAAAAAAAAAAAAAAAAAAAAGACTCAAGGAATCATGAAAACATTAAAAAATCAGTAAATGTACACGCAAATATGCAAATGGAATGGGATGTGTGTCATTAAAAAATATTTGCTGTTGAATTATCCCATCCAGAACGAGATGATTATAAAATGAAGGATGAATTACTGATAATTAATTTATCGGTAACCACCAGTGGCGTTGGAAGGGGGCGGAGTGTTCCTTGTTCGGAGCCTCTCTCTCAGCAGAAGGTTAAGGGGCGTTCTGTCAAATTTCAAGAATACTACATTATTCTGGAAGCGTGAACGCCAGAGTGGCCTCGGAATCTTTGTATATTATATGCTATATATATATACACAAAGGATAAAAAGCAGACCTATGCAAAACACTAATGAATGCTACATTAAATTATTAGATATAACAAAATTTAAAGCAGGTAAAAATTTCCAAAATTTAGTTTTGTCATTTTGATGAAGAAGAAACGAGCATTTTTACAGCCAAAAGATTTTGTTGCACAAAAACATTTTGCAGTGAAGTATCAACCTTGTTTTATAATAGTTCTAGGGAATGACAAGATGCAATTTTTAATTATTTGTTACTTGTTAACAACTTAATGTTAAAAAAACAAATCATTTCTCCTAATTTTACTTTTATTTAATTGAATTTTACACTATGCAACAAAATAATTAATGAATATTTGACGGGTGTAGAGCAATTGCTTGAAAGAAAATTGTAACATTCGGAAATACCAAGCTCCAGAAAAGACTTTTGATAATAAAATTAAACATTTTAGGATTAATGCTAGCGCGTCAAAAAATTCAATTCATGAAATAGGTAAATCTCTCAATCTACAGCAGGGGAATTTATTCAAACATTTCACATACGTACTGAATAAGAAATTAAATAAGTGATTTTTAAATTAGTTTTTCATTTGATTATTTATTTAGTTATTTATTTATTTATTTGCGATTAACTGCAAATATTTAACATGTCCCGCCTGCGTAGAAGCAATTTATATGATGACTGAATGTGTGTAAGAGAAAAAACATTATCATCATAAGTGCATAGTTAATGACTATTATTTTCTGAATCTTTCAAATTTAAAAAGATTATTTAACAGTTTCCACCTTTGTTTCAAGTATCTTAAACAATGTTAAGAATTACGCATACATAAAGAAATTTAAATAAAAATAAAACTAGAAGTATTACCTTTTGACGTTTGAAAGTTCGTCCTTACGATCACGATTCACGAAATTTTGATTAAAATTTTCAAATTAAAGTTTTGGTGAAAAAAATTGTTTACCTTTTAACAAAGCATAAGAAACATCGAAAGCTTACAAATTCCAGTTCCCATTGCGGATGCAAAAAGATCACATTTTTTTTTTTTTTATATGTGGGCCAAAATTTATGAAAAACGGCAATTAAAATTAACTTTTTTGAGTAAAATAATTTCAGAATTAACTTTTAATAAGGGAACGTTGAATCATTTTAATGATTACAGATAAGTTCGTTGGAACTCTGGAATAAATCAAAAACAAAGAAAAAAATTCCAGATTTCCCTGATATCCCTGATTTAAAGGGTTCTGTCGCCACCATTTCAAGGGTTCTGTCGGGCGCTTTCATGCTGCTAGGAACGAGGGGGGGGGGGGGGGGGCAAATAAGTCAAGTTAAGCGAATGTTGTACACAGGAAAGGGCTTTCAGAAATTTCCAGGTTCTTAACTGGTAACAACTAATAAAATTTGAACTATAAAAAACAGTAGGTGTAGGTCTTGAAAACCATTAAGACAAATGAATAGGAATTTTGAGAGATACTAAATCTATTCCTAATAAACTTAAGATTTAATGTTACTTAGTAGCATTATTTTTTATTAAAATAAACAAAATTGTTCAATCAAAATATTCAGTAAAAATAAAAACACTACGTAATATAACAGCAGCAGTATACAATATGATATAAATAATGATCTGATAAATGGGAATACAGCTGAAAATGTTTTCAAGCTTTGACAGCTTTTCTCCAAAAACAAATACTAAGGGAACAGGAATGTGAATTGAACAGACTGGAATTCAAAGCGTTTTTTAAATAGTTATTCAGGCAACATCCCGTTAGCCGGCATGATTATAATAAATGTTTGCTTCACTAGGCTAATTTTTCGGCTTGGCTTAATGTTTTATTTTTGAAGATACTCCTCTATTACTTGATAAAATAACGATTCCCTTCGCTTCTGCCGCTAATGTCTGAGACAATTTTTACGTGCACGTTCGAACTCTTACGGGGGAAAACCTTTCAATGAAAACTTGGAAATAGTGAGTTACAGAGAACTTTCTGGTGGAAAAGCTGATATAAAAAACACTTATAGATGCGAATTGTAGTTTTATAATTGTTCAATTTGAAATTCGGCGTACTTTTTTCTTCTGTTTTGCCCACGCAAATCTTAATTTTTAATGAATGAAGAGCGCTGGAGATAAACCTGTGCATTTACTCTTAATGAAGCCTTTTTTTTCTTTATATGATGATTGTATTTAAGTTAAAAAAATTAATTTTAAAATTCGGAACTGCAACTTAAAACTACATCCATAAGAGAAAATTTTGAGAGAAAAAAAATGTAATCGTTAGAGGAGGTTTCAATCATTTGACCAAAACAGAATTTAAACATATTAATAAGCAAAGCCCAACAATTTTAAGAGCCGTAAAGGAATAAACACAGAAGAAATTTGTTATTAGAATTTTCTCTATTTATTTTTTACTATATTTGTATGTTGAAACAATACTTTAAAATATTTAAATCATTTTCCGGGAATCCGTGTTTCAAATTGCTCCAGCATTGGACGTCCATCAGACAGAATTGGGGCGCGGCCCCCGATGTAAACTAAAAGTACTTTTTGAAGAAAAAAAGTTTGTCTAAACTTCCGATTTTGAAGGAAGCTAAAGATCCCCCACTCCTTTCGCTAATCGACTGCCGTCATCTAAAGTATTTTCAATTTTTTTAATCCGATAAAATTACCCTCCCTGTTTCGTGACTTTCTAACGGCAGCGCTTTGTACTATAATTTACATGCAGCAGCAACAAAATTTCTTCTGTAATTGAATTTTTTCCAAAAAGGAAAGCAACTTATCGAATCTTCCTTAACAGGAGCAAATAGGTTTCATCCTGACAGTTGGGAACACTTCGCGTTTGCTTTTATTTTCCCTTATATATTTTAACTATGTGAAGCTCGTTAAGAAGTGACTGACACTCGCCTAATAATAGCAGAAGTGTCGACCATGAACAACGTACCTCAGGCTATTTCAGCGCTTTCTGGCCCCTTTCGTTTTCTTACCTCTCTGATACACGATCCGACCTCCGGGGTTTCGGCCGATCTCGCCGTGCGTGCCTCAAAGGATCAGTGCATCCACTTTGGCGACTTACTGCCGCAATGACATCCTCAGTATGATTTTCGCCAAGATTCTCTCGCCAATCTCATCCTAAATGTTGCTTTTTTACTTATACTTCTCAGACCCCTCTGCTCCGAAGCATTTAACATAGGTTTCTACCGGAGTGTCCAATCTTCTCGAGTAGAAGATCGTTGATAGGGGGTCCTTACCCGGAAAAATTTTGAAAATTATGTGTCTGGAAACCATATTTTGCTCTTTTTTGGGTCTTATAAAGTAGTTAAACTAAAGTCACATTATATATTAAATAGAAAAAAAAATAAAGCAGTGTTTTAAAGTTTTCTTGACTAACTGTTTAGCAAAACGAAATTTCATGCTATTTTATTATATCTCAATTAAGTAGAAACTGAAGAATGACAATATTTTTTTCCTTTCTGATGGGTTGCAGTATTGGTCCTCAACCATTGCAGACCTAGTGCGTTCCCAGAGATTGGTACCATCTCTTTCAGTGGCACCACAATGAGTGTGTGCCATTGCCGCGCTTTTTTGACGCTCAGTTTCCACCTAGATGGCGGCACCCGAGCTCTCGTTGATGCAAACAGCACGAGGAATTTTAATTCTGCCGAGAGTATGCATGCTAAACGCATACTCAAGGGATCCTTAACATACCGCATAATCATACGACATGGGCGCAGACGATTTTCTGCATCTTGAAAATCCACCGACTCGCGCCAGGTTTGAAACTGCGAGATTGCGCGTATGAGGCCTGCGCCTTACCACTACGCCACCCTGTCGACAGAATTTTGGTAATAAACTATAAGATGTGAACAATTTTTCGTTCAATTTTGAACGCTTCAAAAAATTTTAACATTACCGCCTGCGGGCAAATTATGTAAACTCTGGGAGTAAGATCCAAGTTCCTATGAAAAAACTTATTGGAAGAAGCTCTCGGCGTGAAATAGTTTTTTATTTGAACAATTTTTGTTCATTTTTGAACAGTTCAGAAAAACTAACATAGCGCGGGGAAATTTGAATCCTATATAAATCCTGATCTAACGGACCAAACTTGGATCAAACTTGATCAGAAAGCTCTTATGACAATGGTTCGAAAATAGCGGTAGTTAGTCGTATTTTGCAAATAAAAATTACTGTTTGACGACCGCGATTTCACATCTAGTCGTCATTTTTGACGCCTAACCTTTCATAAAACTTTTAGTCAGGCAACCGCAATTTTTCACCAAGTCGACACTTTATACTTTTTTTTAAAATCTAGTATAACTTGTTACTACATTCAAGTAAATAACTCTTGAAAAAATAGTTAAGACAATTGACTCATAATTTATTTTATTAGGCACTGAAATAAACGTGTATATAGATTCATAAATTTAAGCAAAATTACCACCTTCTCAAAAGTTACTCATGGAAATTGATTTTTGAACATTTTCCTCTTATTTATCGATAATTTTCTCAGTAAAATTGTGATGTTTTGAAATATTTTTTAACATTTGAACAACTGTCTTTATAGTAATAAGTAGTTATCTCTGCGAAGCAGTTTGAATTATTTTAAAAGGACGCCTAGGAGAACATTTTTGGGAACTAAAACAAAACAGCTAAGTGCCAATGACGCTTAACTTTTACATTCTAATTTCGAACCTTGCTTATGACGTAGAAAATGTACAGATAGGAAGTTTATCCAGATCTAACAATGCCTACATTCCTAGGAAATTTTTTTATTGGGATTTTTAAGAATATTTTTGAATGAATGAATGAATGATTGATTAAATGAATGAATGAGCAAAGGAGTGAATAAATGAGCGAATGGATGAAAAAATAAATAAATGAGTGAATAAATACACGAATAAGTGAATGAATGAATAAATGAATGACTGAATAAATGAATTAATGAATGAGTGAATGAATATGTATTAACTGTTGAAAAAGGTATATTTGAAGTAATTAAGAACTAAAGCTAAGAGAGAGAGAGAGAGAGAGAGATAGCTAGATCATAAATTTGAAGTTGGGTATTTATGGGAAAGTAGGCTCGTATAGTTCTAGACGTAACTTCTTGTTTAAATTTGTTTTGAAGCGCTAGTTATCTGCTGATGACTCGGAGAGCCTATTGCCTCGAGAATTGAGGGAAAAGAAAGGATCTTTTTCTGGTTAATTTCAAATGTTCTCTGTTCCAATGTATTTTTGAGGCATCGCTTTGTCGTTAGGCCCCCTCCCCCTTCCACAAACTGATTGGTTATCGAGAAAAGGACGTTTTTTTTTTCTGGTTGATTTCAATGACTTTTATGTTCTCAACAAATGTTTTTACACATAAAAAGTTCCCATGCAATGTTGTAATTTAGTGCACTAAAATACAATATCAAACCGCCAACTAAAATAAATTAACTAATTAATTAAGAAAGAAAGGAAATGCATCGTAGACTAAGCTAAAAATTTTAAAATTATTCTCCCCCCCCCCTCCCACTTACTTGCCTATGGGAAGATATTATAACTCTTATTTTAAGTTTAAGGAAGTCTTAAATTGTAACTGTGCTTGCTTCGCGAACAGAAAAAAGAATGTTATCGTGACTACTTACGGCACCCTTTATTTCTCTCTATGGCACCTAAAATCTCTATATACTAACCAGTACTCCGCTTTCTGGAGCTTGCGAATCAGCAACTACAAAGTTTAGCATGCTAAACCCATATGCATGTGGGTCATGCAATGAGTTAATGAGTATAAATAAGATATTCGTCAAGATCGCAATGAGAAGTTTGGGGGACTCCTGGCGGTAAAATAAATGTGGGGCCCCTTAAAATATTCTTGAAAACATTAATGTGAGTGCTCAGCATTTGAATTGCTTATTTTTTCATCCAGTTCCTATTCCGTACAATTTGCATGAAACATCCTTTATTGTGAGGTCCTACCTGAGTCCATGTGGTCTACAATATGGGTGAGGGAAAAAAATTTGAAATGAAGGGGCCCCTTTTCAATTCGGGGCCCTTTTCGGCAGCTAGGTCCACCCCCTGATCTTCATTTTGCCGCTTGAAATTGGCTTGTAGGTCGTTATAAAATCCTTTAACGTTAGCAGCTTCGACAAATGAGCAAGCAATAATATTTCATGTTGAAGTGTCGCATTTAGCTAGTTTTGATTTTTCAAGCTCATACAAAGCAAGTCCAATGGGGCCATCGATCACTGTTATGTCTAAAAGTCTTAAAACTTTTGTAAGATTGCGATGTGGTGCATCCTAGGAAAAGTATAATGAAGGCAGATGCAAATAGTTACGAAGAAATTAAAGATATGTAGAACAAAATTTTAGATAAAAAATTTCCCCTCCCTATTTGGGGGCCCCTTAGTGCGGGGGCCCTCGGCGATCGCCGACCAGCCGACCTGGCCAGTCCGGGCCTGGTTGAAGTGTAAGTGTAATAAATATGGAAACTGAGCTCCCGTGAATTCCTATGCAAGTCAATCCCTGGTCTACCACATAAATTAACCTAAAGTAATTTTAGAACATCGGTGCATGTTAAGCCTAATACTATGACCACTTTACCCCATCTTACTTAAACTACTGTAAAATAATATATAAACTAAATCTAGCTTCGCGGGTAGTGAGGAAGTATTTTTGAAATCTGTGTACAACTACCTGCACCGTCCCTTTGCTGCAATTTCTCTTTAAAAAAATGCCAGAGAGAAGTTAAAAAAAAAAAAACTGTTTCAATTTCAAAGTGTTGTAAAAACAAGCAAATCGAGTGTTTTCGCCACTTATATAGTGGCTATTAATATAATTTTGTATGTAAAATTTAATTTTTAATTATTAAAAGCTAAAACAAAAAGTTTAAACCAATTCCTTTATTTGTTTCAAAGCTATAGCTTTTTATTTGCCGTATGTCCACTTTACCCCATTGACCACTTTACTCCACCTGACCCTATCGCAATGAGAAGTTTTAAAAGATGTAAACTTTAATATTTCTGTAAATTAAGATTTCAATCTTTACTTACTAGTCGATCTTTAGTTACAAAACTAGTTTACTGTAATGTAATTTGTTATTCTGCACACGATTAATTTGCTTTTAAGCCCGGACGGCAAGGGTACAGAGGTTTTCGGCAACGATTCAGTACAAAGTTAACGGAAATCCGATCCCGTACAAGCCAAGTTCTCACATTAATTAGACACGTTGTATATTAAAATAACTGTATGGAAATTTTTACATAGACGCAGTTTACAAATACCTATGTAAGGGCACCGTTTTCATGAAACTAGCGTTTATAATTAATTTTCCAAAATTCGAAAACACCTCCAGCATGTAATACAATGTCGCCCACGACGAGCGAGAGAAAATTAAAACTCATTTAATTGACATTAAATTTACTAATCGTCCGGGAGTTACAAAACTAGTTTACTGTTAAGGAGTTTTTACCTCTCACCCATAGCCTCATCTCCGTGCACAAAGGGGGGGGGGGGGATTTTTTTGTAACCCAGAGATACATGTCTGCATTTATTTTATGTATTTCAATATTATAACACATATATCATAACATTAATATATTTAAATTTGTTGCTCTATTCTTATAGTTTATTAATTTTGTTTTTGAGAATTTTGCGACAATTGCTGAAAGTTTTGAGGATGCAGTATTTAATAAATCTTTTTAAAAGATTAAGTTTTGCAGACAAGAATTTAAATTAACCCAAGGACACAGCAAAGGTGCTCCATTAAGTAGAAATATTACTCTAATTGTATTATAGAATATTCCGCAGAATTGCAGAATGGTTCATTGCAAAGAAAAGGAATATTTCATTTTTCCTTAAGGCAACGAAAGAGTAATTAATCAAAGTGCATATTAAAAATAATATTTAAAAAAATTTTATGGGGTGGGCACAGTGGCGTACGCAAGGGGGGGGGGGTTTAGGACCCCTCTTGAGCCCTAAATAATAGTGCTTTATTACATAAGCGAATTTCTTTTAGTAGTTTTAGAACATTATGACCCCCCCCCTTGAAACAATTCTGCGTACGCCACTTGATGGGCACCACAATGACTAGCGTAACCTTAAAAGTAGTTTACGCACTTACTACATTGTCTCCTAACGTCATCCTCCAGTAAAACAGCAGAAAAATCAGACCTTAAAAGTAGTTTACGCACTTACTACATTGTCCCCTAACGTCATCCCCCAGTAAAACAGCAGAATAATCAGACCTTAAAAGTGCTTTACACACTTCTTACTCAGTCCCCTAAGGAGATAGTGGGTTGCAGCCCAAAACAGGCTCCCTTGGCGATGAAGAATAAAACTTAAGTGATCCATATTTGGCATCGTATCGATTAGAAATGATTCTATTTGGCGCGGGACCGTATTTCGTCGCCAACGGGACCGATAGTGAAGTGTAGCCGCAACGCCTAATGTACTTTAGTCTGCCACATATTATTTGTCTGAATTCCTATAAATACATTATTTTGGTTCACAAATTCAACCAATAGTAAAACGTGCTGCTCTGTGCTTACGACAGCAGTGGTTGGAACCTCTCTATATAGCCGGTGGTTGGGTCTCTAACATCTGGTTTTAATAAATTATTTGTTTATTGCCTAACATAAGATAGCTGTAACTAAGAGATTCATATTAATGACAATTTAGAAAATTATCCCTCAATGTAGCAGTGGTGTAGTCCTAGAAAAAAAGTAGGGGGGACGCTTGTATTAAAATGTAAAAATTTGGTAGGGCGCTTGTATTAAAATAAAAAGGTAGGGGGACTCCATCCCCCCTTCACTACACCACAGCAATGAAGGCCTTTTAACCGATAAGTATCAAAACTTTAAATTACTTTTATAATAATGTATACATTCAAAGTTAGTGAATAAAAAACTTACCTTTATCTTCACCCATGTGGAAGATTTACCTAATTACAAAGGGAAAAACATCAGTAAATCTTCAAAAAATATAACCATATTTGTAATTACAATATTAATAATACTTTTACAAGGAACAAATTAAGGATGGTATTCAATCTTAAGAGAGAAATGTAAGGGTCTATCCGGCATTTTTAACAAAATTGTAATTTTGTGGAAATTTAATGACTTTAAAAAATATACTATTTGCCGCCAAGTTAAATAATTATGTGAAAGGTGCGATGTGGTAGCTAGTAATTTTGTGAAGAGTCTGTTCTGATTGATTGGAATTTTGTTAAGGGTCCGAAAACCGACACAAATTTCCTTGGCGCGACCCCTAAGCGAGCCTTCACACAAGAATTACAATTAAAACATGATTTTTTTTTTTTTTGATATTGGAATATTTTCAGTAGGGAACAGGATAAAATATAGAAATCGTAGTTTTAACACTGAAAACTTTTCCCGACACCTAGATTGAAATGCATAACTATGCGGATGGTTGTTTATGCATTCTAATTTTAATTAAGGTATAAAAATCAAGCACTCGTTGTTCTTATTTGAAATTACCACATAAAAATATAAAGCAAGTCATTGTACTTCAGTTAAAATTACTTTGGAACAAATTATCATTATGACCAGTGCACTTTTGAATACACACGTTGTCAGAGAATTTGGGTTGTAGAATTAGTCAATTTATTTTGGCATAAATTTTATTCACAATGCAGCTACATATGATGGTTAAGAACGAAGAAAAGGTATAAAAAAGAACCGTTTAAATTGAAAATAAAATTCTAATTGTGGAGCGAAATAGTTACAAAATTATTCAGAAAATTTTTGCTTGCAATCACTATGAAAAATTTATACATGAAAGAAAAAGAAATTATCTTATTACCACATACCTGAAGTAATACTGAACCTAAAAAATATGGCTGCCTTGCCGACAGAAAGAACGCATTTCAATGTTGTTGCCATATAAAATTGAAGATAGAAAACATTTGATCTAGATCTAAGGAGTATATTTTTGGGGAGGGGTGTACCTTACCCACGGTCACGGTTTGAATCAGGGTCTCCGCCCTCTCTGATACATGTTTTTTGCATTCTGTTTTTTTTTATCTATAATATGCATAGAAAATTTACCCTGGGCCCCCCCTGAACATTTTTGAAATGACGGGCCTGGTTTTATCTATAATAATAAGTGGCGTCTGTATGAATTCTGAAACATGTGGTTTTATACACACTTAACAATTTATTTTCAGAGTGATGAGAAAAGGGATAAAAGAAAAAATACAAATTTTCACCGATTTTCTGATGCAGCACAACTATAGGCTTGCGATTAAAAAAATAATTGTCTCCTATAATGAACATTTTGTTCTTTATTATGTACTTTTGTAGGAGAAAAACTCTTGAAAAGACATCTTTTGTAGATAAAAATACGAGCTCATATAAGAGTAAAAAATATATACATTGATATACGCCGCACGGTGGAGAATAGCCTTTTTGCCTCAATCATCTATCCATAATAATAGGCGTTCCTCCCCCTCTCTTCCCAAGAAAAAGACTCATGTTGTAATAAAAAAGGTGACATTCATTTCATAATTGAACACCTGAAAACTTTGGGTAAAACTTTTAATCGATATTTTCCGAATGAACATTCCGTTGAGTAATAAGAGGCCCCGTTTCAGTACCTGCCCGAGGGCCCCAGAGGGAGCCGGTCCGGGTCTGGTCTATAGGATCTATTCTAAAAAGCTCTAGTGTAGCTTCCATTTATTTATTATTTTTTTATTGCTTTCATTTCAATATGCTTTACTTTTTTTTTATGTATTTTTGGTATTTGCATAACTGTTGGTGGATTTGTATAACTTGTTTTGTGGTTTATTGAAGGCTCTTGAGGGAGATTTTGGTTTTCCTACTTGCAATGTAGAAAGAGTCTTGTGAAGTGGGGGCTGATCCTTCCACTAGTGACATCATTTATATATAAAGTGGCCACTTTATGTACACCTTTTGTATAGTGGCTGGGGAAACCCCTGAAACACCGCCCTCTCGTTACAAAGACAAGGGTATATGAACTACTGCTGCGAACCTGGCGGAAATGTGAAATTTTTCTGCCGTTTTCAGCTGTTGCCACTCATGGTTAAATTTTTCTCCTTCTTTCTACTCCGTGGATGTAGGATCAGTAGGATGGGGAATCGGTTTGTTTAGCAAATATATATATTTTCGCGCTAGGAGATTTCTTGTACTTTAATAAATATTTGCTTTTGTAATTGAGCAAATTACACGTATTTTATCAAACTTGCATTTAAACATCGATGAATTTGATACATTAACGATTGCCAGGTGAGTTCTAATATGTTTTCTGAAATTTGTTTTGAATTAAAAGCCCCTGATGGTTCGTTTTCAGTTAAATTTATTTATTACAGAATTTATAGAAGGGTAAAACAGTTGTCAGACGCTGAGTGGTATTAAAAATTATAATCCTCATTTGCTTTAGCTTCTTAAACTCTTTTAAAATGTATGCAGAATTATGTGGAATTACAGCGATTCATCGTGTAATCGCCACTAGTTTGATCATTTACCGCTTCTTTTATATTATCAAATGCACTATTTGCAGTCAGCAACATAATTATTTTGTAATACACATCCTCCTCGTGTTAAGTAAAGCTTTTTGCAGTTCACAAAAACTTAATATGACGAGTATAACTGCAGTTATGCATTTTAGTGGTCACTTTCTCTGCACTGACTTTTTAGTAATGCACTCGTTATAAGTGTACTTTTGAAGCGATAAGTCTTGAATAACTTTAGATTCAGAATGTTTTTCGAGAGGTGAAATCTTTTTAATGTTTCAGCAATAAATATTTATTTAGGATATCCAAGTAGCTTAGTTCACGGACTCGAAACCAAAAATGTGACTACTTTAATTTGGCAAGATTCCGTATGTCGCCAAAAATCCTACGACCCGAAAGTCATCAAAAATCTAACAATATAAAGTCAATGTGCCTAAATGAGATGCAATTTTCCTTAAGTTTGTCTCATTTAGACTTGTACTGACCACATTTAGGGTACATTGACATCTAAAGAAAATATCGTTAAATGTACCTATTCTTTTGATTCTTGATGTAAATATCGGTAAATAGTACACAATCTCAGAGCTAAGTATAAAGCAAACAATAAACATTTATTTAGACATTGATGATAATACTACAAGAACGAGTTGAGTTGAGTTGTATCATGTACTCTCTACAACACTTCCTCCACATGTCACAACTCACACATCATTAGAACATAGAAAAACACATTAAGATATAGAAGTCAATCCCAACATTTTTCTTAGTTTAGTAAACCTTGCAACAGGCAAGGGTTTAGTCATGATATCTGCTATTTGGTCTTCTCCTGGAACATGAACGATGTTAAGTTCACCTTCGAGAACCTTTTCTCGAACAAAATGGTAACGGACCTCGATGTGTTTCGATCTCTTGTGAAACTCAGGATTTCGAGCTAACTTCACTGCACTAGCATTGTCAACGAAAAGAGAAGGACAGTCCTTGATGTCAACTATGTCCCTAAAAAGTCGCTTTAGCCAAATCGCTTCTTTTGCAGCTTCACTCGCAGCAATGTATTCTGCTTCTGTGGTTGATAGAACTACACTTCGTTGCTTTTGGCTCAACCAACTTATAGCAGCACCTGAAAACTTAGTCACTACTCCTGATCTTGAACGTCTTTTCTTAATATCCCCAGCAAAGTCTGCATCACTATATGCTTTCAAATCCTCCGACTGCTCATTTCCCTGATAGAGCAATCCAAATTCAAGAGTTCCTTTTATGTACTTTAAAATCCTCTTGACGGCACACCAATCTGAAGACTTAGGATTTTCCAGACTCTCTGACACAGCGCTAACAGCATAGGCCAAGTCTGGTCTTGTTACGATAGCCAAATACATTAGGCTGCCCACGGCTTGACGATAAGGAACTTCATCTCCTATCACCAGATCATTTTTGTCACTACACATGTAGCTTTTGTCAGACGGTGTTGATACAGCATTGCAGGTATCCATGTTGAATTTTGAAAGCACCTTTTTTGCATAGGTACTTTGATTCACAAAAACCGAACCATCAGACAGTCTGGTTATGTTCATACCGAGAAATTGACTTATGGAGCCTGTGGTGATTTTGAATGACTGACGAAGTTTACACATAAACTCCTCCACTTCAACTTCATCAGTCCCAACAACTAGTCCATCATCGACGTAGATGACAACTATTAGTTTTGCTCCTTCGTGTTGTCTCACAAACAAACATGGATCAGCATCACTAGCTTTCAGTCCCTGTTTCTTCATGAAATCCACAAAACACATGTTCCAGCAGCGAGGAGCCTGTTTAAGACCGTATAAGCTCTTTCGAAGCCTACAAACTTTCCCACTATTGTCTTCAAATCCCTCTGGTTGCAGCATAAACACTTCCTCCTGAAGAGTTCCATATAAAAATGCAGTTTTTACATCAAACTGCTGTAGATGCAATTGCTCTCTTGCAGTTATAGACAGAACAGATCTTACTGTATCATATCGTGCTACAGGGCTGAATGTTTCATCGTAGTCAAAACCAGCTTTCTGTGCATAGCCTTTAGCTACCAGACGTGCACGATATCGATCAACAGTTCCATCAGGTTTAAATTTCTTTCGCAGTACCCACCTGCAATTAATGACTTTAGAACCAATTGGTTTGTCGACCAGTTCCCAAGTTTCATTCTCATGTAGAGCATCTATTTCTTCTTTCATGGCAGCTAGCCACAAGTTCTTTTCGTCAGAGGAAACAGCTTCCGAGTATGTAGTTGGGTTTTCCGATTCATCTATTGTTGCAGCACTCGCAAAAAGAAATTCTCCTGTTTTCATCCAAGCTGGCACATCTCGCTTTCTTTCAGACTGTCGAACTGTTGTCTCATCTCTTTGAACATCTGAAGATCTGTCTTCTACTGAATTTTCCATTTCTGTGTCCAAGTCTTCCTCCACTTGAGGTGATCCTTCAGAGATTTCCTCCACTGAAATGGAAGTTATACAGAGTCTTTCTGGCTTGAAATCCACATCTCGAGATTTTATTATCTTATTCATAGAAGGCACATAAATTTGATGACCATCCTTATCATTTACATAGCCCACAAAATGACCTGGGACACTTTTGTTGTCAAATTTACGTCTGAAGATCTTGGGTATATGTGCATAACACTCCGTTCCAAACACTCGCAGGTTATTCAACCTAGGAACTACTTTGCCAGTCCAGAGCTCATGTGGACTTTTACTTTCTACTGAAGATACACCAGTTCGGTTAAGCAGATAGACTGCTGTTTCACAGGCATGAGCCCACAATGATCGAGGGAGCTCAGACACTGCAAGCATAGAACGTGCAAGTTCTACAATCGTTCTATTTTCCCTTTCCGCAGAACCATTCTGTTCCGGTGTATATGGAATACTTAATGTTAGAGCAATACCTTTATCAGCAAGAATTTGACGAACTTCAGCACAGTCAAATTCCCTTCCACCATCACAACGCAATGCTTTCACAACATGGCCAAGATTAGCAGCTTCATTGAGAAACATGCGCAGACAAGAGCTGACTTCACTCTTATGTTTAAGAAAGAAAATTTTACGAAATTTGCTATAGTCATCTTTAAAACACACAAAATATTT
Source organism: Octonoba sinensis (assembly GCA_038502835.1). Classification (NCBI taxonomy): domain Eukaryota; kingdom Metazoa; phylum Arthropoda; class Arachnida; order Araneae; family Uloboridae; genus Octonoba; species Octonoba sinensis. The sequence goes on from CM076604.1 coordinate 75,027,132, forward strand.
TGCACCATTCAAAGACTCAGTTGACATGGGCCCATTAACATCAGCATTAATTATTTCACCCACCGATTCAGCTCTGTAGGGTCGTGGTTTGAAAGGCTTTCTGTGAGATTTACCAAGAGCACATCCATCACAAAACTCATTTGTTGAAGCATAAGGCACATGAATGTCCATTTTATCCAATATTTTTCGAACATGACGTTTGTTCTGATGACCCAAACGCTCGTGCCACAGTTGTAAAGTTTCAGAAGCTGTTGCCACACTTATTTCAGCTGGACATGCAGGTACTACTACACGCATAGCCATAATGTATGTGCCCTCCTTCCAAGAGCCGACTGCAACAAGTTCTCCATTTCGATGAAACTCTACACTTCTGTCATTCATTTTCACTTCAACATTGTGCTTCGATGCTTGTTGAACAGAGAAAAGATGTCTTCGTACATCTGGAACATACCAAACATTTTCCATATGAGCTTCATACCATTTTCCATGGATACATACTTTGATGTTTATTCTGCCTGACCCATATGCATAGATCTTGTTCTTGTCAGCAAGAGAAATCTCCACTGGTACAGGAAAATGCTCATAAGTTACAAAGTACTGCTTGTTTGCTGTCATGTGATGAGAAGCCCCCGAGTCGCAGATCCAGATGTCTGGCTGAGTACCTTCGACAGATGCTGTAAATGCTCCCTTGTTGTTTCTTGAAGAAACATACTTATTTGGAAACTTCTTCTTCTTTGGACAATCTTTACACAAATGTCCACCACCACATTTGAAGCACTTTATCTTATTCTTCGTTCCATCAGCTCCAAAATTACTTTTTGAATGACTGACATTACTTTTTGGAAAAGCACCACGACTAGCTTCGTTTTTCTCAACAGGAGCTCGAGCTGAAAATGCACCATAGTCCACTGTTGCAGAAGATTTGACACGCTGTTCTATTGTGCACAGCTTTTCAACAAGATTATTCGTTGTACGTTTTTCAGCATCTAGCGATTCCCACACATTATTGAATTCTTGATATTCAGGGCCGACAGTAAGTAGAATTTTACCATGTAACAGTTCAACCGGAATTGATCCAGAACCAATGCGTTTTAATTCATTATTCATGTCAGTATAAATTCTTTCGACCTTGGCGGCGTGCGTCGCAACATTATCATCTTCATCTTTACAGACTTGGAAGAATTGTGTCATAAGAAGATTCAGTCTCTGAATGCTGCTCTGCTCGTACACACTAACAAGTTTATCCCATATCTCTTTGGCACTTGAATGGTTAATTACAAGATCAGCCACAGCAGAACTCAAAGAACAAGCAATCAACGATGCCGCTTTCGCGTTGTCTCGGCGCCATTCACTCAGCTTCTTCACTTCTGCTTCTGATGTTCCGGGACATTTTAAACTTCCATCAACTATCGCTGTCAGTTCATATTGTTCAAACTGCATCAGCATTTGCCATTTCCATTTGCTCCAGTTCTGAGAACCACTTAGCTTTTCAATCTGAATCTTCAGATCTGACATGACACTTAGGCCTAACGAACTTTCAATTCCAAGAATCAGTTCCAATTTGTGATCAAATCGTTTTTCACCTAATTTCTAAAGAGGCATGTACTAATTTTGCACAAAATAAAGCATGCTGGGCACCATAACCTGATGTAAATATCGGTAAATAGTACACAATCTCAGAGCTAAGTATAAAGCAAACAATAAACATTTATTTAGACATTGATGATAATACTACAAGAACGAGTTGAGTTGAGTTGTATCATGTACTCTCTACAACAATTCTTAACTAAGATGTTTCCAAAAAAATAAAATTTTTAACTGTGAGTTAAAGCATATCACCTTTAGGTGCATCTTTGTTTCCCAATTTAGGCAATGCAACCTAGATCTTATATATTGAAATCCGAGAGTAAACAAAGGTATCTATCTATCTATGTTGCTGTATCTCCTCATGAAAGACTGGTAGTTAAGAGTTGAGTGAGGTATAAAAAATTTGAAAATTTTCCAAGAAGCCATTTTGCCTAATCTCATTGCTGTGGGACTTTAATTAGTGGAGATATTAATTAAAAACTTAATAATTTTTAAATTGTTGTTTTATTTTATCTGCATTGTTGCTATTTCAACAATGCGGTTGCGATTTTAAAAAATCAAATTCTAATCAATGTTTCTCGCATTTTGAGGTATCACTGTATTTGACCTTCATTAAATTATTGTGCATGAATTCTGGAGGTATCAGGGGTAGCATTCAATTTTTTGTCTGCAAAAATATTAATGTGTATATGTATAAGCAAAGAAATCTTGGGAGAGGATAAATATTGTTCCTGATAAATTTGAAGCAAAGATGATACCGTACTGTTTATTTGTAGTGACTTTCCTGTGATATGTCGGGTGGTACAGTCCTTAAAACCATAATACCTTTTTTAAAAGGTTTACAAAATTTGTGACGGCCGTGCAACGTCGGGCGACGCAACTAGTAATGTTTGAAATTGTGTGTGTATATCATCTTTTGAGGAAAAGTAGTGATATGTTTTCAATATTAGGGGATTTATTTTTAAAAACGGCAGGCCCCAAGTTTTATTTAAAAAAATCCTGATATTTTCCTAAGGAATTCATTGTAGGGAGGCTCTAGGATAAGTCCATATTAAAACAACCAATAAAAAATAATTGCTTTTTTGGCTTTTTGCTATACTTACTTCCAAGATGAAAAGGTGAAGTTGTTCATTTCTCTTTAAATGGATATTATTAAAAACCTATTTGACCTAGAAAGATTAAACTTGTACTATTTTTGCTCAGTATTTTATAAGGTTTAATAAAGAATATAACCTGACCCAGTTACTCAGAATAAAATTTTTTGTTTGTTGAGTATAGAAAGTTTATAAAATTTTAAAATCGAATTTTAATTTTTTTGAAAAAAAAAAAAGTACTTAGCTTCCTTTTAGCAACATTTATGCAAAATTTCCTGATGATACTCCTATGGTATAATGAAGAAGATTTTTTTCTAAAGATCTAAAAATGGTACTTACGTATTATCGCAACCAGGTTGGCGAGATTCGCAACTTATATACCTACTTATGGTTACCATAAGCGCCTTAGATGGGTACAAAATCCGAGTTGCCAATTTGTCTCGTTATCCCCGAATTTGGCATGGTTGCGATAATACGTAAATACCCTAAAAATCTAAGATAAAAATTTAAAAGAAAGCTAAGTAAATTATAATATTTTTTAAATAATAGAAAATTTTGATTTTGAAATTTTATAAATTTTTTCTTGGCAAAACTATTTTTTTTTTTGAGTTGCTGGGTCTTGTTACATATTTAAAAACCTCCTAAGTACTGAACTTTTTTGTTCAGTGAAACTCTGTTATCTTTTTAGGTCAAATAGTTTTTTAATTACCGCCATCTAAAGATTACTAAATAATGCAAAATTCATGGTTTTGTCAAAATTTTAAAAATTTATAACTGGAAAACAAATGAATAAAACCCCCTAAAACTTGTTATTTTCGACCTATCATGCAAATACTCCATTTGAGCCAAAAATAAAATCCAAAGAGGTGAGGTGTTGATCATTGGTTGATTTGATGTGGAATTACCCTCTACTGTTATATATAAACTGAACTTTTATTTTGGTAATTCTACTTTTACCTTTATTTTCTTTTGCAGAGGTGTCAAATTAGTTTCAAGTATGGCAGGAAAGAAAAGACCTCCAAAATTTAGTTTTGTAGAGGAAAGCAATCCTGAACCAGTGTAAGATTTATAATTAAGTGTATATGTTTCCTGTTCTGTGTTAACTCTTAATCATAATAAAACAAAAAAAATTAACTAAATGGATTTTTCAAAAATGTTTGGTAATGTGACATCTCTTTCTACTTTAAATATGGTGCTATTTCCTCTTAACGTTTTGCGAATTTTCTTTTTTATTTTTTAACACTTTTACCAGAGCATTTTCCTCTGTTGATGGTACCGAGTCTGAGAAAAGGGCAAGGTCGACCAATTCATCGGACAGGTCCCACTAATGGCATTCTAATATAGCATTGCTTATCTCCAAATCAATCTTTCAAAAATTGTAAATCTGCCAAAGGTGTCTCAGCTGCTAAAGGTGCGTGGAGCCAGGCCTTTGTATACAAAAGGGCCCCAAACTTAATGAATCTTTCAAGTTGAAATTCTTCCCTTTTGGTGATTTTTTAAATCTCCTAAGGAAAACAATTTCTGGAGACTTGGAAGGGCCCAAAGCATACAGCAAAAACTTTTGCAAGTTTTTCTTCAAGCATATGCTGATGGCATGCAAGCCATAATAATTCCCATCCAATCATACTTTCTAGAAGGGAACATGCTCCATTCAAGTGACCAGTATTAACAAAAGTTGTGTCAAACGCTGTCCACTTTTTTCCAAACTCTTTGGATAGTAGAACAAGAAATTGAAATCGAGGATTAAACTTCTCCAAGCGTAGATGCTATTGGAATAATAAGCTTAGCAGCTGAAAGTGAGAAATTCTATTTCTGTTTAATGCGCTTGTTACATGAGAATACAATAATTTTGGTTCAGTTTCATTATTGAGGTTTTCAGTGAGTTTTGGTCCAAATTTTGCATTGACGAAATCAGGTTCAAATTCTTCTTCAGCCTCACTGTTATTATTATTACTACTTGAAGTTTCATCAATGAAATTTTACTTTTCTTGTTGCAGTGCTTCTGAAATTGAAGCAGTATTATTGAAGCAGACTGCTTTTTCTCGTCTTGCTTGTTCTTCTTCTTTACACTTTACAACTCTTTTGAATTGCAGCTTGCTTTTTGTCGATTGTTGTCATGCACATCTTCCTTTCACAGCGTTGATCTAATAGAAAATTTCTTTCTTCTTCATTTAATTGAATCAATAACATTAGCACAAGCGATATCAAAAAGTTCATCAAGGTTTTTTATAAATTTATGTTCACGTTTTACTGTGCTTCTGAAGTACGATTTTTGTTCTTTTTTAAAAGTAGCCATTCTGAATGAGTTATTTCTAATTTATCAATGGCACGCCTAGTCAGTCTTGTTGGTATTGATGCTTTAGACCAAATGTCTAAGAGTTCACCAATTTCCTTGTGACTTGCATTTAGTACAGTTTTTAATTCATGCAAATAATAAGGAAATTGTAAAAGTACTTTTGTAAACTCTATTCTATAAATCATAAACAAACTCTTCTTAATTTGACAAAACTGTAATAGATTTCAAACTTGTGGAACCAGGAGAAGTAAGGAGTAGCAAAGTTTCTTCTTTAATGTAAACAAACTGTGTCACAATTACACTTACTTTGTTGGAGTATTTAAAAAATAAAAGAAATCATTTTAGTGACAGCTAGCAAGAGCTTTCTCATGTATATTTATTAATTAAAGTTTGAAATTAGCTACATTAATTTGTTTATTTGACTTCATTTTTTAACAACATAGTTAAGCTCATTTTTCAATGTAAACAAACATATTTCATGATTGCTGTTAATTTATAAACATGAAAATAATGTGGCAAATATAGTTAATAATTAATTTCTGATGTATACCCATTTATGCAATAAATTTAAAATTATTTATGTTCTATTTTGCATCAGTTTTATTTCCATGGTGTTAACAATAAAATTTACGCAAAAATAGATTTTCATTAGCTTTGAGCACCCTTTTCCTCTATCAAGAAAAACCTAAAATTTTGACACAAACATACTATGGTCAAGTCTAACAAAATGGGAAGGTGCCTAGAGTACTAGTAAAAACTTTTTTTTTTTGTTGCCACCCTAGTGATAAAAATTCTTCTTGCTTTTAATTATACATTTTTCTTGAAAAGTAAAAAAATTAAGCACTTTGAAGTTGATGAAAAAACCTTGCTTAATGTCCTGAAGATCAAAATTAACTTATGTAATAATAATTTTGTTCAAGAGGCTGAGCAATTCATTATTGTTGGTTTTATTGAAATACATAATAACTTACATCTTAAAAAATTTACCGTCATGCGAGAGGAGGGAAAAATATGAAATTCATACTTTAAAAAAATATTTGTTCCACATACATACATGCAGAAGACTTGAAGCATAATAATAATAATAATGTTAAGACCATCAGTTTTGGTTGTTGAGTAGAGCAATAATTACATTTTACTTTCAGAAATATGTTTAAATTTTCTGGAATATTTATTTTGTATGATTCATTATGTAGTGTTTTATCATTCATCAACTGTATATATGAAATCAAATTTTAAATGCTTTCAGTATTTTCCCATTGACATTGTATTTGCTTTTTAGAGCTGCACCAAGAAATTTAGACAAAAGAACTACTATAACAGTAGATGATAGGGTGTTTGAAGTGGAGGCAGATGACTTAGAAGTAATTTGTGAACTTGGAAGAGGAGCATATGGTTTTGTAGAAAAGATGCTACATAGACCAAGCAAAACAGAAATGGCTGTTAAGGTAATCATTTCTCCTCTCCTTTTTAAGTGATTTTTAAGCAACATTATTATTACTATGTTTGTGGAAATGTTGTTATCCCTCTTGCAGAAATTTGCTCAAGTCATTATCTGCTTTCTTCTTACTGGATGGGAGGGGGGGGGGGATTAAATTTAATTTTTTAGTAACTGTTAAAGAAAACCTGAAAATAAAATAGAAATTTCCCATTTAAGCAAAATAAGTTAATCCTTTGAGGTCAGAAAACTTGAATTTTTTTAGTTCTTCTGAAATCATTTTTTTACCCACTATCAATAGCCACTTTAAGTTCATCTTTGGTTTGTAAGTTTTACTACTATCATAAATGTCATACAGCAGAATGCCCCCATAACTTTTCTGTTGGGTTAGGGCATCTTGATGATACTCAAGTAGCTGACCCTGATTAGCTTGAAACTTTGAATTATGTAGTTAGACTTGTGTGTCTGCATAATCTTGCTAAAGTTAGGGTTTGAAAAAACCCAGATTTTTTTGGAAAAAGTCCAATCCACCTGGTTTTTAATAAAAGAGATTTTAACTTCAAGTTGATTATAAATTTTACTTTAGAAGAATGTTTATTAGAACAATAGTAATTGTAATGTGTTCGACGATTCATTTCCTATTATTTTGAAAGAGAAACTTCTAGTTCTCTTAAGGATGTAAAAAGTTGAAGAGGAAAAATTCTGTTTTTACAAAAATGTGTTGTTTAGTTTTATATTATTTATTTTTTATTACTCCTATTATTTTGAAAGAGAAACTTCTAGTTCTCTTAGGGATGTAAAAAGTTGAAGAGGAAAAATTCTGTTTTTACAAAAATGTGTTTAGTTTTATATTAGAGATACATGCAATTGACTATTTTTAACAATACCTACATACATCGTGCACTTGAAATGTTTTATTTTTAATAATAATGATAAGTGTAAAAATGCAGACTATTACATTTTCACTGGAAGTTTATGAATTTCTGCAGGCCATGGTCGGATTTAGTACTTAGACCCTCTGGGGGGTGGGGGTGCAAGTATTTTTTAATTTGCCATAATTGTAAACTTCTATTTTTTGAAAGTAAGATAAAAGATAATCTCAAAATGACTGTGGCGACAATGCCCTCCCATAAATCTGTCCATGACGCAGATGGGATTGTCCTGCTTGATCTATTTTCAAGGAGCAAATCTGAGAAATTTGAACGGGGATATCACCATTTCACCCTGAATTTAGTCTTGGATATACATGAACATAATATATACATATAATTTTTAAAAAAAGGAAAGAAGTAAATAAAGTTTAAAACAAAAAAAGAAAAAAACGCTTTGAGAATATTTAATGTTATTGCTAATCTCCAAATATCTTTTGTTAAAAAATATTTATATATACAAAATAGCAAGAAAACTTGGTCTAATGCATAGCTGCCAACCCTTCCTCATTTTGCAGAAGCTTTCCTCATTTAGTCCCCATTTTCTGCTCAGGGGTGATTGTACTCCGGGTGCACCCCGGATATCCGGGTTTTCATATCCTCCTTCCGTGTTTTAAAAATCGGAGTCTTTACTCTTTAAAATTGAAAATGTAGCGGTTGGGAACAAAAAATACGCCGAAAAGCGATATACATTCCCTTTGTAGCAACTCTTTACTCAGCAAAGGTTGTAACGGCGCCAACCATCTTTGTTCCGAATGCGAACAATACCATGTCCCACGTGCTTTCATTGTTACAGAGGACTGGGCGTTGGCGCCATCTTGGAAATTCTTTTTTGGCGCCGATGTTTACATTCCGGATGTAAACATCGCCAAAAGTGGTCATTTTTTTTTTTTTGGGCTTTATTTTTATTTTTAAAAGAACAATAAAAAAATCTTGAAGTTCTTTTTTATTTAGTTATTCTTTGGATAAACATTGCAAAAAGTTGAACTCTTTTTCTGAACTTCATTTTTTTTCACATAATAACGCATTTTTCGCCCGTTTCCTGAAATTGGTGCTGGATTTTGAGTTATTTTTTCAACGTTTATTTTAAAAGTTGCAGATATTTGACAAATAAATGAAAAAAATAATAACTCTAAATAGAAAAAGTATTTCACTGCAAAAATTTGGCAAAAAATAGATAGTCTTGGGAAATTCCTATTCATTATGTTTTATTATAAATTACAATTTATTTGCAAAAAATAAATAATTAAATTTTTCTTATTTGTTAGAAGTAGGTAAGTAAAATATAATTTTATTTTCAAAAGTTATTTTAAACATGTGGTTGTAACTATATGTGTATAAAAGCTGTTGTATAATTTATGGTGCATAAAAAGTGATACCGCCTTTTTGCATAAAAATTTTTCAGGGCTTTTTACTTCGTGTCGCAATCACCCTTGTTCTGCTTTTCTGCACTAAAGATGGGATCTTCCTCATTTTTGCTAAGAGTAATAAAGTATGACATGCAACTCTTTAGACGCATCTAGATTAGGATGCACATGCATATACATTGGGAAACCAAGTCTGAACTGAGCTTTGACCAATAGGTTGAGAAACCAAACTATTGTCGGAGCAATGTTTGGTTTACAGTTTAGCTATATTTCCCCCCTCATTAACTATATTTCAATATAACGATTTTTTGCAAAAAAGAATAAGAGAATAAAGAAGAAATAAGAAAATTCATTTGTTTACAAGTATTTACTTTTTAAATTTGCAGCATTTTGTTTCATAATAGATAATCAAAGGTGTTGAATTGTCTTATTAATAGTCATAGCAAAAGATGTTTTTATAATATATTTAGACCAAATCCCTCATTTTATAAACATGTGTTTTATTGAAAACATCAACATAAAATAATTGTAAATATTCAGTAGAGATAATAAAATTTAAATTTTAGTTACTTTAATCATCCATGGTATAATTTGGCATTGCATAAAATCTTTTGCATTGTATGTCATTTCTTCTGCAAATTTTTAGATTATCTTCTGCATTTTTCAAAATAGGTGTTGGCAGGTATGCTAATGTGAATCAAAGGTGGCCGAGTGGCACCTATGCTAAGGATGCCACTGCATATGCTAATAATTAATTGAAATCTTGTATATGAAAAATTTCCAACTAAAAATTCCAATCTTTTTTTGCATTGAAGCTTGAAGTATTAAATTTTAATTTTGATATTTCCTTCACAGAGGATTACACTAACCGTGAATACAGAGGAACAGAAACGAGTTTTAATGGATTTAGATATATCCATGCGTAGCAGTGCTTGTCCATACACAGTACAGTTCTATGGAGCTTTGTTTAGGGAGGTAAGGAAACTACTTTCTTGGTTTGTTATTGCAAAACATTATATGTATCATAATTTTGGTAGCACTTTTTGGGTTTTTGCAAAAGACCTTTTGATTAGTAGGCAATTTATTGTTATTTATGCAATGGGATCTTTAAATAGCATCTACGCATGAATTGCGTCAGAAATACATGTGAGTGAAAAACAAAATGAAAACTTGGGTGAAAGTGACACGTATATTGTTGTTAAAATGTGCTCTTGGACATCAGTAACAGTTTGGAGTGATAGCTGAAAAAACTTTGAAAATCTTGTTCATTTCATTTTCCTTGTTTATATTTTTGTGCTAAAAACGATCAAGATCTATTTTCGTTTTAATTTTAGAAGTTATTTACTGATTTATACCCATGTAGAATTGCATAATTTCAGAGAATGTTTTCGAAAATTCTATTAAAAGTCTGGACACTATGCAATTGAACACGTCTATGAATTTCACGAGTAAGAAAGTTCGAGATAATTATTTTATACAGAGGTTTTGAAAAGTTATAAAAATGGAAATTGAAACAAAAGCAAAGAGTTTATTTTTATTGACTTTTAGATTACAATTTTGGTGTTTTAAGAATGTTGTTGAAGCTTTTACTGCACTATTAGCTGTAATTACTTTTACTCATTTCAGCAATTACATCAACAGCAAACAACTTTATGCATCACTTTAAGGGTTGGGGGGGGGGGGGGATGGGTTTATTTTTAGACAAGTCCTTCAAAACTGTTAAAACTTAATTTTATTATAAATTGAAAGAACATCCAACATTTTTTCATGCATATTATGTGTGTTTCAGTTGGGAATGCATTTTAAACACTAAAACCACAGAAATCCAGCAAAAAATAACTTTTTAAAAATGACTTTTGTAGGTAAAACTCACAAAGTTTACTGCTGTTCATCCATACTTCTCCCCCATTGTTTGAGTCTGTGGAAATCTGAGGAAATTTCCTTTCTTAAACATCGTTTTCCCAGGGCTGCATTGTCTCTTATAACTTGGAGGGCATTGTATCTCTTGATAGGAGGAGGAAATCTCAGGCTTTTCGAATCCAAAGACATTGTAACTGGAATTCGAGATACAGAGAAACCCCTCAAATCCGAAATCCCGGGAAATCCGAACGAGTTTTTTTTTACCAAATTTAAATTTGAAAAACAGACTCACAAAAGAGAAACTTATTTATTTTGTCACAACAAAACAATTAATAACTATTACTTATTAAAAACAAATACTATAACAATACAAACTCATGAAATACATTGGTGAAATAAATTAAGATAATTTGCATATTTTATTGAATTGCATGAAAAGAACTGAACTGAAGGAAAAACCAATGCTTCTCGATGAAAATGCAAATATTGTACGGCAAGTACAAATTACGTAAGCGTACAGGCTTTATAAGCGCATGGAGGATAAGACGAATTTCGTTCGCTAGCACACCGCAGCAAATTTCTTGGTGTTATCTTGTAGTAATGGGTTAAATTCCCATCGGAAAAGTAAAAATGAGTTACCACTGTTTAGATGACGGAATGAGGTGACGAATTGTGGGGAGGCTAGATGCAGGCCAATAGCAATTCCAGATATGCAGGGAGTTTAATTTAATGCTCAGTGTTGTGTGTATCCTATGGAAACAGTTCCAGGATACTGGATCCAACGAGAGGAAGCCTGGGCAAGGTCGTCTAAGAGCCACGGCGGACTGAGAAGATTGCCATTTATCTATTTTAGCAAGGCATAGCAGAGGGGCTACAGCTTCTCGGCTCTCTCGGGACCTGTATGCAGCCACAGGAACCCATGTAACAAGGGTGACTGTTTCCAAAAGACTAAATGAGAGAGTTGTTTGCCAGAAAACCGGCTGTTTGCATCCCGCTCCCATCTACGAACAGGAGAGTCCGATTAGCATGATGCAGGCAGCATAGTGATAGAAGAATGGAGCTATGGGCGGCTGTTCTGTTCACCGACGAGTCCTGTTTTAGCCTAAACACCGATTCTCGCAGTACTTTCATATGGAGAGAGCCAGGGACCCGCTACCTACCCTCCAATGTCCGCAAAGTCGACTCAATGTTAAGTCCTATACCTTAAGGAGAGCTCGTTTATTGTGTTATGAATAGTTTTCGGCTATTGAACAAATTGAAATCCGAACAGGCTGCTGCCCCAATTTGTTCAGATTTGCAGGGTTTTACTCTATGGTGGTTTTGGAAAAATCTGTTGGAGATAAACATGAAAAACATTGAATTTCAGCTACAAATACAGGAAAATTGAAAAAAAGAATTGTTCAGAGAGATTTTTGAGGTAGTTAAACATTGGTTTAAACCAAGGTTTAAACCAAGGTTTAAACCAAGGTTTAAACCAAATGGTTTTTTTAAAAAACCACTTGGTTTAAACCAAATCTTTTTTCATTAATTTTGCACATCATTAAAAATTGCAAAATCCAAATTATGCAGAAATTACAAGCACTGCACTGAATAATTAATGAATTTGAAAATTAAACTTTTTTTTTTTTAATCAGTACAAATTTTCTCATCTCCTATCTACAGACTACCTATGTCAGACTATTTGGGTTTTTCTAAAATTAGCTCTGAAAAAGCTAATTTGAGAAAACTCTTCTCAGTCATTATAAAAATTAAAATGATATTGCAATTGTAATTCCTGGAGTCGAAAAATATATATTAGAAATAATAAAGTATCTTCATAATAACCAATTTGCAAATGTATGTTACAGATAACAATTTTTAAAAAAGCCAAACCTTTTTTCATTTATTTTTTGCATTATAAAAAATTGCAAAATCCAATTTGTGCAGAAATTGCAAGTACAGCATTAGATAAACCATGAATTACTGAATTTGTAAAGTAACAAACTTTTTTTATAATCAGTACAAATTTTCCTTTTTTTTCTTTATTATTCTCTTCTTTTTAAAAATATATTTATTCTTTAATCAGGAAAAATTGTGAATAAAATAAAAATAGTAGTGATAATTTCTAAGCCAATGTTGCTGATTTGTATAACTGTTAGGATGTAATCATTTGTTGCTATTACTGATACTGTAAATCAACACACATTATTTTTTTAATGTATCTTTCATTTTTTTTTATTGATTTAGTAAAATATGCTTTTGTCGAAACTCAACCCGTATAATAATTATTTCTTTAATAATTTGCTGAAAGGCCTGTATAAGTAGAGTATTATAACGTGTTAATACAGTAAAACCTGTAAAAGTTGATCCCCGTTGTAAGTTGGCCACCTGTATAAGTTGACCACTTTTGGTCAGGAACGGAATTAGCCCTATATTATTTAATGTAGGAAAACCTTTGTAATTTGACCACCTGTCTATATTGACCACTTAAGTACCAAATTTAGGTGGGAGTATTAGAAAAAAGCCTTTGTAAGTTGACTGCTTAATTATTACTATAGTTATTTATTTACCTATTTTTTAAAGGTAAAAATAAACTTATATAAGTTCTTCAGGATAATATTCTTTATGCTATAATGTTACATCAGTATTTGTCTGGATGGATGAAACATCAATATAAAGTTTGCCTAAACCTCTGTGTAAGTTAACTATTCTAGAAAACTACTATGAGCCTCACTCTTTTGTTCTTTAAATAAGTTTCTTCTTTTTCTTCTATTTGATCTTGTCATTTCGAAAAATTATGTATTTTTAGGGAATCTTTACAGTCAAATAAGTAAACTAACACACTTATCTTCAACTAAGTGCTTTAATTTTAAAGTTGTATAGGATACATTGTAAGTCATTCAGATTAAATTTATCTAATGGTATTTTAGATAATTGTTAAAAATAGCTAATTACTAATTTTACAGTAACATTAATACATGATGTTATATTTTAATTAGTCACAACTGAATAAACGCATAGCATAAGAAATGACAAAAAAAAAATCTCCACCCTCTATAAGTTGACGTCTAAAGTGCTGCACCTATATAAGGTAATTAAAATTTACAGTTTTAACTTATAGTTACTTAATTAAAATTATCAATCAATTAACTATCAATAACATTCATTTCCAATTAAGGATCTAAAATCTCCATGATTTTCTAAAAGTCAAATTGTTTTTCCTACAAATGCTATTTAAACCAAAAAAACCCGGTTTAAACCAAAAAAACCTGGTTCAAACCAAAGAAACTGGGTTTAAAAAAAAACAAAAAAAAACAGGTTTCTTTTCCAACCCTGGTAATTGGAAACAAATTCTCAGTGTTTTAACTTTAGATCCTTCTCCCTCTCTTGCATGAATTTGAAGCATAATTTTGTGCATTGTAACCAATACCTCATTTTCTTGTGAGTACTTGCCACAAGTGTGGTAATGAAGTTTATTTCTGTTTACCCTATGTTTCTAATTACCCCAGATGACCCTGCCTAAGTAGTACAGGGTGGAAACTCCACCAGGAAATCAGGGAATTTGCAGCGAAGTTTTCTGTCCTGGAAAATATCAGGGAATAATCAGAGGATATTTATAATTTCCCCAAATATCAGGGAAAAGGATCCTTTTCAATATTCAAATCGACAAGCTGGGGAGTTATGTTTGCGGAATTTCCTTACGTGGCACGTGGTCACCTTGATTGCCTACTTCCGATTGGTTGAAAGCGCCCTTTATAAGGAAAAAAAAGTTGCTTTCTTTGTCTATGAGTTAAACATTGCAATTATGCGTAAAAAGGCGCGTGTTGGCATTGATGCTTCCGAGAATCCGCCATTTTTGGTTGTGTTCCAAAATTCGGCCTAACACCACTCTCCAGCGTGCCGAATTTGGGGTTCGATATTGTGCATGATGCTGCAATGGCGCAACAAAGGGGCTCGGAGATCCCATGCCCCCTCCCCCCGAGTGATGAGTTAGAATTTTTTCAAAAAATTTTTTTTACACAATAAAAGAACAATATGCATCTTGAGAAAAACATATAAAAGCAAAAAATAATGATGGGGGAGGAGAGGGGCGTCTGATCTTTATTTGGAAAAAATAAAACTTTAAATTTAAAATTCTGAGCAGTTGCAGGTTATATTACATAGAACATTTTTATTTTCTCTTTTCTTTCACCACCTCCAAAAAAAAAAGAAAGCAACTGCGCAAAATACATATGGAAAAGTACAGTGCTCCAACCCTCCTAATTTTTCTGGTTTCACAACTGTGATACTGTCAGTACATATGACAATGATGCTGTGTAACTCACAATTAAAATTAAAAAATCAGGGAAATTTTTGGAGCTCAATCAAGGAATTATCAGGAATTTTTTTCTTGGATTCTGTTTCTATCCTGTAGTAGGCATTTCCTGTAAAAATTTAGGGATTTACTGAATGAAATATTCTTTTTTAATTTCTCAAAAATTGAATTTCTAGGCTAATTTCATATTTAAACCTGATGATTCAGTTTAAACCATTAAGAATACATTTTACTGGCTATCTATTCATTTTGATTCATTCAGTTGTTTCATTTTATGTACGGGATGGGAATTTTATTTAATATCTTCCACCTGATAATTTAATTGTCTTTGATGAATGAAAAAAATGTAACTTGACATTTTATATATATTTGTTCTGAATTTTTAGGGTGATGTTTGGATTTGCATGGAAGTCATGGATACATCTTTAGATAAATTTTATCCAAAAGTGTATAATGTTGGAGAAAGTATACCTGAAGAAGTACTTGCAAAAATAGCCTTTTCAGTATGTAATTTCATTGTTATTATTCTTTTAAGCAATGTAATAAACCTAATTTTTTCCTTCAAATACTAATTGCGTTTTTTAGCCTACTTTCCTGTAAAAGAAAAAAAAATAAAAAATAAATAAAGCTTGAAAGAAGGCTTAATGTATTGTAAAAATATCAATAAAAAAAGAAAAGTAAAATAAAGTGAAGTAATTAAATAAAGATTGTAAAATAAAAAAGTTGAAAGTAGGGTGATGGGGAAAATGTGTGTTGGTCTGTCCCCCCTAATAACTTTGAACAAATTGTCCGCTTCAAAAAATTCTTTTTGCATTTGAAAGATCTCGGCTAGGACATCTCATATCCATATTTTACTTTTTGATTTAAACAGTTTTTTGTTCAACTTTGAACAGTTCAAAAAATTTTAACATTAGCGCCTACGGACAAAAATGAAGCAATCCATGTAAACTCTTAGCATAAGATTTGAGTTCTTAACAAGCTAATTGCAAGAAGCTCTTGGCGTGAATAATTTTTTGATTTGAACAATTTTTGTTCATTTTTGAAGAGTTAAAAAAAATTAACACAGCACCTACGGAGAAATGTCAATCGTATATAAAACTTGAACTAACGGACCGAATTGCTTGGAACAAGCTTTTTCGGAAAGCTCTTATAACGTAGAACATCTACAGATAGAAACTTCATCCAGAACTAACGAGCCTATTTTCCTATGAAATATTTTGATTGGGATTTTCAAGAATATTTTTCAATTAATGAATGCTTAACTAAGTGAAAGAATGAATGAACAAATGAGAGAATAACTAGTAAAAACAAATAAATAAGTGAATGAATGAAAAAATAAGTAAATGAGTGAATAAATACATGAATGAGTGAATGAATGACTGAATAAATGAGTGATTGAATATGTATTAACCGTTGAAAAAGGTATATCTGAAGCAATTAAGAACTAAAGCTAAACGAGCAAGAGAGAGAGATAGCTAGATTATAAATTTGAAGTTGATGTATATGTGAAAGTAGGCTTGAATAGTTCTAGACGGAACTTGTTGCTTTGCTTTATTATTTTAGTCTTATTTTGGCTTTAAGATGTAATGTGTATAAATGTGATTTGTTTTTATAGGTAGTGAGTGCTTTGCATTATTTACAAAGTCAGTTAAGGGTCATCCATAGAGATGTAAAACCTTCTAATATTTTAATTAGTCGAAGTGGAGCTGTGAAAATGTGTGATTTTGGAATTTCGGGACAACTTGTGGATTCACTTGCCAAAACAATTGAAGCTGGATGCAAGCCGTACATGGCGGTGAGATTTGTGGAATTACTTTTGAAAATTCATTCTATTGTAAATGAGGTCTTAAAGTTTTTTATGTTCATGAGAGTTTTGTGTTTATTGGAGATTGTAAGGGGGAGGGGGGCAGATTTTTAAATATAATTATAAGAACAGAGACTAAAAAATGCATTCAAAACTAAAAATTCCTTCTGTATACTTGTTACAAACTATAAGTCTTTTATCATATTTATGTGCTGAAAACGCAAATTATTCAAAAAAATATTCGAGAAAGAGTTAAAACGTACATGCTTTGTGATTTGTACGATTTAACTTTAGAATAATAATGCCATCTGCAATAACATACAATGTTTTGCGAAAACTAAATTGAACATCTATGATTACTCAAGATGTGGTAAAAAGTGCACCTTTTACATCCCTAAAAAGTGTTAAAAGCATAAGACTTAATTGCTATAATAATCCCTCAAAGACCTTTATATATATATCTATATATATATATATATATATAGTATGCTAGAGGATTAGTGTC
Source organism: Octonoba sinensis (assembly GCA_038502835.1). Lineage (NCBI taxonomy): Eukaryota > Metazoa > Arthropoda > Arachnida > Araneae > Uloboridae > Octonoba > Octonoba sinensis. Next base: position 75,044,306 of record CM076604.1, read on the forward strand.
CCATGTTTGCTATTGCTCTCCAACCCCCTGAACATCTTCTTTGGATTGCTCCACGAAACGAGCTCACTTTGCTTTCTCATTGCATACTGAACTAGTTTATTCTTCTACATTACAACACTTTGGAATCAAAAAATGTATGTTTTGTGCTTGGTCAGTTGTGCAGGGTCATGTTAGAAATTAGTGAACAAAAGAATCATTGAATATCCAGTATCAGGCCTTTTTTTTAATATCCAGAACCCCAGGAGCAGAATTATATTCAGTGTTCTGCAACATGACCTCAAACAGTTCCAAATGTTCTGCAGGCATGTCGTCGAAATTTGATGGACCACAGTACAACACAAAATAGATATAAGAATATTAATTAATTAGTAGAATATTTATTACTCATTTTTGACAAAACATATTAAATTATTTATTTAAAACCAAGGCATACATTCAGAATTTGCAATTCTGTCAATGACTTTTGAAGTCGGATACTGTGACATTAATGCAGATGTACTGTTTACAAAATGTTTTTAAAAATTTGGCCCATACATTGTGACAATGGCTGCTTTTAACAACTTTCTAACGGATTTATGGCCAGGTGGTGCACCATCGGAATATATAAACATTCTTTTGTCAGTTGTTCTGCAGTAAAGGTCAAGACTCAAATTTCGCAAGTGGCCAGTGGCCACTAAACTTGATTAACTTGGTGGCCACCTATGCATCATAAAGCAAAAGTGCAAAGCGGGGGGGGGGGGGGGGGATGAATGGAGCAGCAGTGCACTACAATTCCTTGTGTGTCTTATTTTCAGTGAAGAAAACATAATATTTTGTTAAAACTATCAAGTCTTCAAAAAAAAAAAAAAAGGAATATGGCTTTCAAATTGGAAAAAGAAAAACCTTGCTTCCTTGGCGATGGTAAATTAAGGCAATATGAATTTTTTCAATACAGTTTTTCATGTTTAATGTTATACAGCACAAAAGATGTAAATGCAAAATTTTACTTGTTTCATCATAGAAGCAACAGATAACAAAAATCCCCCTCACAGAAACGAACCTTTTTCGAACACAAGTATAAAAAAATGTATATTTCCAGTTCTAGTTTTGTTCAGTACATTTAATTTTCATTCTTTTCAAAACTCTTTAAAGCTTTCAAACCATTTTCAAAATGGCGCGACACTTGAGTCCGATTTTATAAAGCGAAAATGGCCGATCTGAAATGTAAGTTTGAAATGAAAGTTATGAAAAAAAATCAAGATTAATATTGTTTCCTACTATATTCAAAAGATTTATATGGCAGAGAGAAGGAGTTCAAAGAAAAAAAAATAGCGTAATCGGGAAAATTTTTCGCCATTTTTTTCTTGTGAAAGGGGAAATGAAGACTATCGGCCGAAATTCGGTAACTTGAATGCCGAATTGATGCGTTTTTATTGTGCTTGCATACATGAAAGAAGCAAGAGTTGAAAATTCCATAGAAGGTCTTTGAAAAGGAGGGATTTACTTTAGAAAATTTTAAAAAAGGAAAGGTGTCGATCGCTCCTAATTTTTTGAATCGCCACTTTTTCAAACAAGGTCGCCACGTGGCGAGTGGCGACCGCGAATCTTGACCTTTATCTGCAGAACATATCGTTTTTTTTTTTGTTTGTTTGTTTGTTTTTATTCTTTTGCGTTTGTCCTCGCGTTTTTTTCCCTCTTTTTAAGGATGAAATGTTCTGCAGAGATCGCGTTTGTTCTGCGACGTACGTCGCACTTTTAGGCACTTTCTGCTCCCGGGTCCAGAACCTCTGCAATAAAAATCAATCGATACAACATAGCAGGATGTCCAGAGAGGAGGTGTAGCCCTTCATCTCAAATGAAAATTTGATTTAAAAAATATAATTAATTAACATGTTCGAAAATACATGCAAATTAAAAAGATACAACAGATTTGAAAACTTTGGGATGTTTAAAAATAGGTGGATATTTTACAGGTTTGAAAAATCCGAGTTGATATTCGACTTGGATCCGTCAAAGAAAGGACCCTGGGATATCTGACAGTCAATATTCAATGCATCCAGTCTTCAAACCTTGACCCTCTCTCCCTCTATGCCTAAGCTAAATCGTGAATGAACTTGTTACATAATGCACAGAGATTTTACAGTATCAGAAACTTCATGATTCCAAATATCACCAACAACCTTCCCATCGAAAGGTCTCCAGACAAAAGTTGCACACTTGAACTGTAAAATAGTAATCATTGATGTTCAGAACAATTTGAATAAAGATGCTTTCTCTGGTTCTTATTAACCAATAATAACCTATGGCTGCGAAAAAATTCATTTATGCGTATTTATAAATTTTGTTTTTTTTTGTGATCAACTGATTTAAACATGCTCTAAATAGTATTTGTTTTTTTTTTTTTTTCAAAATTTTTATTTAAGCTTTTATTAACACTAGGGATTAAGAATGTTTCCTACCTAGTTTTAAAATGTTGCAGTTGCAAAGTTTAAATTGTATTTTATCCACTTCAAGTTAAATTTCGGAAAAAGGGCTCTGTTAGGCATACTTATGTGGTTCTCTTGTCTTTGCATTCTAAAAATCGTATTGATTCATTTGAAGTTGAGCGACGGGAGAGCACAAACAGAGGGCTCAAGTTCAATACGTTTTTACTGTTCCATTAGAACTGAATTAATTACAAAAAACTTATTTAGATATTTAGATTATTAGATATTTTTTAATTTTATTTTTTGTGATGGAATGATTTAACCCAACTTTAAATTTTTTTTTTTTTTTTTCAGAATTTTTAATTAGGTCATTATTAACGTCACGGGTTAAGAAAACTGCTTGCCAAGTAGTAAAAAGTTGCAATTATGAAGTTTGAACTGTTTTCTCAACTTAAAATATTCAAATTTCAGAAAAAGGGCTATGTTAGGCCATATACAGGTCTCTCTCTTTAAAGTCTAAAAATTGTTTGATTCATTTAAAGTTGAGCCTTGGGGAGTGCAAACAAATGAAAAGAAATTTGTTGACTAATTAATTAAATAATTACTACTCCTTAAATCTATAAATGATTTACATGAGCCTGGTTGCAAGAAAATTCTCTGTGATTCATAAGATTTTCAAAATCGTTTTTGACTTGTAAGAGTTTGAAGCACACTAGGCAGAATTTCTCTAAGCAAGCAGCAGCGCCAAATTAAAAAAAATATATACCGTAAAATCCCGAAAGTAGCCCCCCCCCCCATCGAATGTAACCCCCCCCCTTTTCTCGCCGAAAGTGGAATCATTCCATATTCCTTAATATAACCCCCCTCCCGAAATGGCTGACTATTTTAAAACAAATTTTGTATTATTTTCTTATGATAAAGAGAAAATATGTCCAATTTCTTTTTGTATTTTGTGTTTTATTTTGTTTATTTTTTTATAAATATTCAAGGTCTATATGATTAAAAATAAAATTCATGTACTCGGCGTTGATTCGGTCATTAGCCGCCATCTTTGATCTCGTGAGTCCGCCATTTTTGGTCTTGCTTTATTTACGACACATTAAGAAATACCGATACAGCGCTGGCCCTGAACATGCCAAAATTGCATTTTATGAGTTTTAAATTTAAATTATAGGGATTTCTGATAACTCAAGTGCTAAATTCTTTCTTGGCGTTGATTCGTTCATTAGCTGCCATCTTTGATCGTGTAAGTCCGCCATTTTTGGTCGTGTTTTGAAATTTGGCACATTACGAAATACCGATGTAGCGCTGGCCCCGAACATTCCGAATTTGCGTTTTATGAGTTTTAAATTTAAATTATAGGGATTTCTTAAGGGGCTCTATAGGGGCTAACTTAAGTGCTAAATTCTTTCTTCAGTCAAAGATGCCATCCCCATGCGATCAATTTTCTATTAGAAAATTATAAGACAGATTTTTGTTTATTTATTTTTTGAATCTTGTTTTATATTAATGTTTTTAAAATAATTTTAAATGGGTTATACTTATTATTTATCTTCAGTAGATGCTCGTAATTAATACTAAAAACATTTTTTTTTTCTTTTTTTTTTCGAAAATCTCGATTATAACCCCCCTATCTGAAATTTGCCAGTTTGGTTTTTAAAAAGAGAGGGGTTACTTTCGGGATTTTATGGTATGTATATACATATATGTACTGGAGTCTCGTCTTATCACAACAGTGGGGCGAAGTTTCTTTAACGTACCAGGGTACGTAGCGGTTTTTAAAAGTGCTTAATAGTGCTTGTTTTTGCTTTTGGTTTTAAAAGCTTTTAAAAGTGCTTATTTTTTATCCATGTTTGTAAGTAGTGCTTACTTCCTCTTATGCAAAGAGATATTTATTCGTTCAATCGCGGAGTGTCGCCATAAATTCCTCAAGAAGCAAAGAAGGGTGGCTTCTGCTTACCATTCTAAACTGGTTTTCCCAACCTTCCTCTAAATGAGAGAGGAAGGAAAGAAACATGGCTTGCGTTGCAGAAGGGTTACTTTATTGTAAAGTACCGAATAAGCGCCCCCCTGAATTTTTGCGAAATTATCGGAGGAGGCCCTAAAGCGGTATAAGTGAAGAAAAATACCAAATAAGTGCCCCCTTCCCGAATAGTACAAGGAAAGTATATAGCGCGTCAAATGCGCAAAAATCGGAGGTGGGAACTCGAAAAAAAATTTAAATAATTACTCGTAACCCAGGGGAGCGTAGTTTTTTATTGCGGAAAAAATCAAGTTAAATCTATAAAAAAATGATACGCAAAAATATTTTTGCATGTCCATATTTCTTTCAGCTTTCTTTAGATGAAGAGCTAGTAGGGAAACGGCGCTAGCGCCAGCTCACATTGACGCCCGTTTCCTTTTCTGAACTTCCCTTTTGCAGCAACTCTGAACAGAACTGATTTCTTTTAAAGATCTTGAGATTTAATGTCCAAAGATTTCTTTAAGGATATAATCAGCTTGATAATGTCGGAAATATGAGGTTTTCTTTTTTTTAAATGCTGTGGTGGGAAAAGGTCTTGTTTTTGCGACAGTGAGTTTTCATAAAGCCTTCGTTTTCGCGATTAAGATTTTTTATTAGCTTTTATTTTGAATTAAAATAATAAATATTTTCCTATTTAATTTGTTATAGCCTTACTGGCATTTTTTATACTGTCCATGTAACTGATATTGCGAAAAATTCACGAATCTGACTGGGCCAAGAATTAATCATTTGATTTTTGGCTTTTAAATATTGGATTTTGGTTTTAATTCTTCTTCAATTTGTTAATTGCATTGAAAAACATTTCTTGCCATAAAAGGTTTTATTTTTCATTTGTATCTTTAAAATCATGCTATGCTAATTTTTTGCATGGGGACCCGCTTTTTGGAAAAAGGGACTTATCAGGGAAGTTTTATGTGCAGGAAATTATCTGGGGATATTCAAAGTTCCCAAAAATATCAGGGAAAATTATCGTTTTCAATATCCAAACCGGCAAGCGTTCGAGTTTCGTTTTGCGGAATTTCCTATCATTGCACGTGTTCAGCTCGAATGCTGATTTCCCATTGGTTGAAAGCGTCCTTTCTCCGATTAAACAACAAAAAAGTAACTTTTTTTGTCTATGAGTTAAGATGACATTGCAATTTTGCGTAAAAAGACGCGTGTTAGCGTTAATGCTTCCGAGAATCCACCATTTTTGGTCCTGTTCCAAACTTCGGCCTAACACCGCTCTCCAGTGTGTCGAATTTGGGGCTTGGTACCGTGCATGATATTACTGTGGCGCAACAAGAAGGGAGTCCATGACCCTCTCTCTATTCCCCCCCCCCCCCCTCAAAGTGATGATGTGGAATTTTTTCAAAAATATAGCGGGGAGAGCTTTGTTCTTTGTTTAGTCTGCAGTTCCCAGGAAATTTTTAAATCCTTTGGCATTTGGTTTGGAAACTGATAATGGAAGGCATGAGCTTCTCTTGGTCAACTTGAGAATCCAAATTTGGGGGGGGGGGGCGCTTATTCGGTATTTTCACAAAAAAAAATTGACGGAAATCACGGGGAGGGGGGTAATGTAATTACATCTTTATTTTCATTAATTTATTTTTTTAATGTTATGTTGTAATATAAATTTTATATTATTTATATAAAGAAGTTTTAGCAATTTGGGGGTGGGGGATCTAATCTACATAGCAAAAGGGATCTTTTCTTTTGAGTGCTTAAAAAGTGCTTATTTTTCATTGAAAGAATTTGCTACGCACCCTGTGTCCGCAACAGCATTCTTTTTTTCTTTTTCTTTTTATTTTTCCGCTCTTAATCTACAAGGATGTTATGTAAAATGTTGACAGATATGAATACAGATGAATATTTACAAATGTTGTCCCTGTTAGGAAACATTTCGTTTGAGCGCAGTGCCGTTTGCTGCGTGCTTACTTGCCCTCCAAGTGAAGATTAGTTTTAAAACTTTCGAGTCCCTGCTTGGAATCTCCAGCCAATCAGAACTCCAAGAAAAGTTTTAGTTCATGTTTGAGAGTTGACCCGTAAAAAGGACCCATTAGGTTTTAGTTTAGGTTTAATGAAAGTTACGTTAAAAGATCCCAACGGATGTTTGATTTTACTAAGTCAAAGAAAAGAACAATAAAAATGCATTTAAATAATTATAACCCTCACATATATATATATATTTATAGACACTTTTTAAAAAAGTTATAGCAGTTATTTAATTGTTGCAAATATATATATTTTTTCTTCTAGCCTGAAAGAATAAATCCTGATGCTAATCAGCAAGGTTATGATATACGATCTGATGTCTGGAGTTTAGGAATAACAATGGTACGTCTTTGGAAAATTATTCCTGTAACCTTTATTTAAATTTCCTTAACTTTTGTTTAAGTTCAATCAAACTTTATTTTAATACTAAGCGCAATTTTTTAAATCTTAGATTTAGAAATATACTCCTTGCAAAAACAACAAAATACTTACACATTTATAAAAATACACTGAATTCTCAAAGTCGGAGTAAAGAAGCGGAGGAGCAATTGCCCTTTCTGATCCCTCCCCCCGAAATGATATGCCTGCCCCTTTTATATGCACCCCAGCAAAAACATTCATTATCTAAAATTAGATACAAACATTAGATAAGAACATTTTTCCAGAAATATATTTTTTGAAATTCAAAATTTTAATCTGGTATTAAGTAGTTTATTTTATAGAAAATTTATCACACAACGCTTGTTGTTGTTCTTCTTTGTTACATTGTGGATTTAGGTTCGAGATGTTTTTCCCATGCAAATGAGGGAAGCAAATCGGTGATGACGTTTTTCATGCCTATTTGTTTGCTTTCTTACGCGATATCACGTATGGCATATAGCTTGATTTCAAAATCGGGTGCAATCACCCTGACTTGTTTCTCTTGACATGGGCGGAGCACAATCTGTCAGGGACTGTTCTGTTCAATGCTTAACTATTCCATTTTCAGAAGTCTAGTTATGCATGTGTAACTTCTTTTTTTAGCACCTATCAACGTTTGTAACATATTCCCCAGTGCGTTTCTCCCCTTCCAAATATAATTTTTTCTTAAGACCTCTCCCCCTTCACAACCTCATGCCGATAACATAAAAAGGGATTTTTAAGCTCCTTTTTTCTCGGAACACAGTTGGTTTATAACCTGTCACTCGGTAGACTGATTGCATAGCTGTAATGTGTGCTTCTTGCACTGGCAGCAAAGAAGAATAGAAAAAATTATACTAAAAGGCAGTGGCATAGCTAGACCCAGATTTCAGGGGGGGTTTCTTCGGGAGAAGTGAGCTAATTTCATTGCTTTACAAGAAAAATTGGTTAAATTCTAGGCAATCTTCACCATTTCAGGGGGGGGGTTATCCCCAAAACACCCCCCTTATCTACGCCAGTGCTAAAGGGGGAAGAAAAGTTACGAGTAATTGATAAAGTTAAAAATGATGCAACAAAAGCAAGTATTTTATGAATATGGTTCCTCGGTAAAGTTTCACTATACCGCGGTTATGTTATAATGCAGGGGGCCAAACATGTCCCCCGTCACCCGCGTTTTAACGGGATTTTACTGTATATACTTTTTGTAATCTAATCATAAGTTATTGACTCTTATCCATAGTCATCATCAAATTCAGTTGTACTGATATTAGGCTGTAAAGACTGTTGTTTTTTTTAATTGTTTTCCCTCGGAATTTGGGCAGCGTTTAAAAATTTTTAGCAATTTACAAAACAATTTTTGCGTTTTGTGTGATTTCTTAACTGGCCAGCTAATTTAAAATAGTATGGTGCTGCAATCAATTTAAAATTTAGCAAAAATAAGAGAAATATATTAATACAATTCATTATTTTAATGAATGATTTAGTAATAAAATTAATTTCATAGGAATTATTATAAAAATTACTCACCTAATCATGTCATCCACTTCAAAAGCTTGTAAGTATTTGTGCAAACAACAGTCTAAGGATTTTTAAAATTACTGAATTTACCCTCGGATTTTTTTGAGACTTTTTTAAACAACATTTATTTAAGATAATGTTTATTTTATTGTCTTCAAAACATAATTCCAAGAATTAACATTGAGTATAAAAGTGCTTAAAATAATTTCAAATAATGTACTGCACTATTTTAAAGTTTGAATTTGAAATGAGATGAGTGCTACTTTATCTCAAATATATAGTTAACACATTGACGGACAGTAGGAACAAGTGAAATTCGAAAATTAACACTATATGTTTTTGAAATTTTTAGAAAGAAGTATAGTTTTACTCTTTCTGCTTAAATAAACTTAATTTTGATTAATTCAGCACCTTTAATTAGGTTGCGGCTTTAACCGCCATGGCGCCAGTGGTTAATACTTACCAGTATAAACAATAAATATCGTTAAATGTATTAATGACAACTATAAATTCAAGAGAAAACACGATCATCCCACTACTCCCTTCACAACCACGTGCATACTGAAGCTGCAAGTCATGTAACAGGTAGAAAACGAAATTCAGCCTAAAAAACTGTTTCCAAAACATGACACTAGGCTTCTACTTGTGTGCCGGTAGATGCACATTTGTGCCACTATAGCCATAGTGTCTAATAGTCTGTGGGCCGAAGTCTCAAAAAGAGCTCAAAATTAATTTTCGTTCCGACTCTTGAGGGGCAATTTTATTCTGCCAAAATAAAGCATAATATTGGCTGGTAAATGTAAATTCATAAAGTTCTCCAAAATATGATTGTTCATTAATTCACAGTAACCAAAGTTATGAGGAACTATTTCATTTTCACGTTAGCGCATGGATATCCGAAAAAGATAGCACTGTGACGTCACTAAAAAAGAAATTGACCAATCAGAGCAACAGGAGCGGCCCGCTGTTTACGTTTTAGTAGCGGGTTCACTGTCTGATTCTTTGGAGTTATACAATTCTTTTTGCTTTCACACTGTTTTTTTTTTTTTTATGTTAACGCTTTTAAAAAATTGTCACTTGCAGTTTTAATGTAAGGGGGTATGTTAGTTCATTGACAGTAATTTTTGAGTTGTTCATGCAACTTCAATAATTTATTTAAATAATTTTTATTTAAACTTTTAATTCTGTAGGGGAAAAGTAATAAAATCCCCTTCATAAAAAATGTCAATCGATTTTTTTAACAATTTAACAATTTTTAACTGAAAATATTCTTCCTTTTAAAAAAATCTGGGGATATTCTATATCATTCCAGACAAATATGCATCAAGGACGTAGCCAGAACTTTTTTTTTATGGGGGGGGGGGGGGGGCTGACTTTGAAACACTTATGAAAGTTTTAGGGAGGAATATATGCTACATTGCGAAAAATTTCCGGATTTCGGGGGGAGGCCCGAAATCCGGACAACGCAATCCCGGCCCGTGCTCTCCCCCCCTCCCCTCTGGATACAGCCTTGATATGCATTAAAGGGGGACACAATCTCAGGGCACAAATCGGCTTTTCCACTTTTTAGCCTACTTTCCTGTAAAAGTAAAAAAAAAAAATAATAAAGCATGAAAGAAGGCTTAATGTATCGTGAAAATATCGTTAAAAATCAAGAAAAGTCAAAAATAAGTGAAGTAATTAAATGAAGATTGAAAAATGAAAAATTTGAAAGTAGGGTATTGAGATGGGGAAAAAGTGTGTCTGTCGGTCTGTCTGTCTGTCTGTCGGTCTGTCCCCCCCTAATAACTTTTGAACGAATTGTCCGATTGGAAAAATTCTTTTTGCATTCGAAAGATCTCGGCGAGGACATCTCATTTCCATATTTTACTTTTTGATTTGAACAATTTTTTGTTCAATTTTGAACAGTTCAAAAAATTTTAACATTAGCGCCTATGGACAAAATTGAAGCAAATTCTGTAAACTCTGGGCACAAGAGCCAAGTTCCTATTGCAAGCTTATTGAAAGGAGTTCTCGGCGTGAAATATTGATTTGAACAGTTTTTGTTCATTTTTGAACAGTTCAAAAAATTAACACAGAGCTTACGGGGAAATTTCAACCCTATATAAATCCTGATCTAACGGACCGATTTGCTTGGAACAAACTTTATCGGAAAGCTCTTATAACGTAGAACATGTTGAAATAGAAAGTTTATCCAGAACTTACGAGCCTATTTTGCTATGAAATTTTTTGATCGGGATTTTCAAGGATATTTCTCAGTGACTCAATGAGTGAAATAATGAATGAATGAATAAATTAAAGAGTGAAAGAATAAATCAATGAATAAATGAATGAGGAAAAGAATGAATGAATAAATTATTGAATAAATGAAAATATAAATAAATGAGTGAATAAATACATGAATGCGTAAATGAATGAATAAACACTTGAATGAGGTAACGAATGAATGAATAAATGCATGGCTGAATAAATGAAAGAATGAATGAGTGAGTGAATGAATATGTATTATCCGTTGAAAAAGGTATATTTTCAATAATTAGAACTAAAGATAAATAAGAAAGAGATAGCTAGATTATAAATTTGAATTTGGTGTATACGGGAAAGTAGGCTCGTATAGTTCTAGACGGAACTTCTTGTTATCTCTTCAGAAACCGCTATGACCCGTTTATAAAAATTTTGGGTTTTAAGAGTTAATATAAGCAGTAGTCATACGGGGTAATTCCACGTCATGCCTTTTTTAGTTTTATAAACTGGTATAACAAAGTAACTGCTAACTGAAATATGACAAACGCTCCTTAACCCTACACCATGCAATTTTTCGTTTCTTTGTAAAGAAAAAAGAAAGAAAAATTGTGTTTGTATGTGCTAGTTATAAGTAGGAAAAATAGTAAAATTTTTAAAATTAAATTCGGAAGAATAGAATCCGAGGAAATTTGACATGTTTTTTAAAAACAGCACCGAGCATTTAGGGGTAACATTAATAATTTTTTACATAATCATTTTAATAAATAAAAAATTAATAATAAATAGGTATGCATTATAATCATAAAATAGCAATAAAATAGTAAAATTTATTAAAATAATTTATTCTATTATTATTTATAAATTGAAAAAATATATAAAAGTAAAAATTTGCCCATGTAACTATTAATTATTAGTTACATGTGCAAATTTTTTATTTTAATTACCAATAAAGTTTAATAATTTCACTAAAAGATTTTAAACAAGAAACCTAACATCTGTAGGGGGTTTGATGCAATAATGTTTGTTTCTTCTTTGGTTGAGAGTCAATTGATTTTAAAACAAAATTCCTAAAAAATATTTTAGTCAACCACTTTACACTAATTTGTTATATAATTACAAGAATAATCTTCCAAAAGATACCAAATAAAGTGAAATAGAACAACCAGAGACACCTGTTCTTGTTTACACTGCAAATAATGCAGGAGCATAAAAAGTACCCCCGAATGCGCGGTTTTGTTTTAAAATAACAAGTAAAAAAGGCGCCTTAACATGTATTTTTCACGAAAATTTTCGGACAACTTATATTTATTTTATTTTAACACTATGTAAGCAATTAAAGACTATTTTTCAAAAAAATGTTGCTTAAAATTTGTAAAAAAAATTAAGAATTAGTTGTTTTTTGTACAAAATCAACATGTGTTATGATTTGTGAAAAAAGATGAAGCTTGAGCCCAGTTTACAAGATCTAGGGGAAACTGTATTAACTAATACGATCTTGCATACAAAACGAAAGAATACACCACTTGTTAGAAATAATACAAAACAAGAGCTTAATGAACGAAAATTAGAGATGTTGTTTAAAAAAAACACAGTGCTGTGTAGGGGTAACTATTCTATTTCATGTTGGAAGAAAAGATTTCTTCCTCGCCTCGATAAGTGAATTAGTGGTATCAGAAATAAAGTTCAAGGACATGAACAATAATAAACTTTGCTTTGATACCACATGTGTGAAACGTAAAGCTGTAAATAGTGCCTTAAGTAAGATGGGAAAACCCCTACCCATTTCAATGCCAAATGCGTGTATCTTTATGTGTCTAAAAAAAACTCTCTCTTGCTAACATATTTCCGTTTATCAATGTAGTGTAAAATTTAGCTCGCAATGTAAAAGATGCAATATTTTATTGAATAACGGAATGGATACTTGAATGGAAGACGACAAGAACTGAGGCAACTGTGAGGTAAGTCCTCTGATGCGTACCCACTATTTAAATTACTGCTGAATTAGAAATGTACAATACAAATATAACACAGAAAGCAAGCGCTAGATACGCACGTAGAATACCAATATAACACATGTGCTAATAATATATAATATATCTTTCTATTATTTTATTGTGCACGATGTAAAAGAAATATAGATTTTCACAAATTTTGGAGGAAAAATATGTTACTTACTACTACAAAAACATTTTGAAAACAGATCGTCTCCAAAAATTATACCTTTTTTTAAAGATCCATACCAGTGCTATATTTAAAACAAAATAATTCTCGTTGATGCTGTTTTATGTTACAAATAGCCTATGCTTTTGAATCCAGTGCATATATTTTGTCTATATTTAAATACCTTGTTCGCAAGAATTGATTACAAGAGCCTTTTTTAAAATGAATTTTAAAATAGAATGATAGCAAGGGTCGAAACTTGTTTACAAACAATGATGTCAGCGACTGATGTTACAGTCGGCGTGATTGGTTAACTTTGCGGAGCAAAAAATAATTCGATGATTTCATTGGCGCAGAGTACGAATACATCGAAAAAAGAGTGCAAAAGGAAATCTCTTGTTATTAAGTTATGGACAAGTATTTTTTAGAGAACTTAATAAAATTAGAATTACTAGAACATTTTAAATAGTTTCCTTCAAAGAAAAAATTGCCCCCAGAGCATTGGAATGAACTTGAACGATAAATGCATTGGGCCCACGGACTATAAAAATGACTGTTTCATTTTGGACGGCTATTGCTGTCATGCCACATAGTGAACTTCGCATTGACGGGTATAGACGTGTCAACGAGTTAATATTAGAACTTATGGAGGAAAGTTGAATTTTCAAGTCGGGATCGTTTGTTGTGATATTTATTTTTTGATAGACACATAGGTTGTAAACTGTTTCAGACATAAATACAGCGCGGTTATAATTAAAATTACCCCATTCTAACTTACATAGAACTCGTTTTAACATAGTTATTTTGCTGAAACTTGGTAATGCATTGTATGGATTGTGAGTAAAATAGAACTATGCAATAAGAAAATAATATTCTAAAATTTCACCAGGTGAGGGCTACTTCCTTCTCTATCAATTGCATTCCTCATTATCAAGTTGCTGCAATTTAATCACATCAAACCGTAATTTCCTTCTGGAATGGTGGAGGTGGGATTTATTTAAAAAGAAGTCCTGGCACATATATTTACAGATGTGAAAAGGAGTTGATCTTTCAATTCTATATAAGAAAGATTTTAGATAAAGAAGCATTTTGCTGCAAGATTAATGATATCTGAAGTACTCATGAATTTTTTAAAGATTCTGTCAGTTCATTAAACAATATTTCATTGAAAAAAAAAAAAAAGGTCTTGTTGAAAACTGAATTAAACTTTTTGCTATATTCTTCCTATTCTTTCTTTTCTTGTAGTTTGAGCTTTCAACAGGAGTTTTCCCTTATCAGACTTGGGGTACACCTTTTGACCAACTGAAACAAGTGGTGAAAGATGATCCTCCACGCCTTCCTAGTGGGAAGTTCTCCAAGGATCATGAAGATTTTATTTCGCTATGGTAAATTGCAATTATATTATGTTTGTTTTTTTTTTCTTTCAATTCAAAAGAAAAAAATTATTCTTTTAGAGATAAATAATTTTTCAGAACTCTAGAACAGTGGTTCCCAATCTTTGTTTTTTCGCGTACCACTATTTTTCTTGCAAACCATTTGCGTACCACTGCTAATGTAACTTTATTATATAGAAAAGAATACTAATAGATTATAGAAAAATACTACGACCACTAGGTTATTTCAATCACACCATTTTTTATAGTTAATGCAGAGAAAAGTATTTATTAAAATAAAGCTGTATGTATAAAATGAAATATATAAATATATTTTTGATACGTACTTCCAAAGCAGCATTAGAAATACATCTTTAAGTACAAATACCTGTCATGTAAAAAAGTAAGAAGACAAAATTAATGAGAAGGTTGCTGCTGCATGGCAGATATAAGCGAGGTGATATCTCGTTCTGTAGCAGTTAGTGTTAACCTCAAATTTGGGTCGACATTTAATATGCTTCTATATTTATTTTTAATAAATATCATATTGGAAAAAGTAGTTTCATAAAGATGAGTGGTTGTGAGCTGAATTGAAAACAGCAATGCTTTTCTTAATAATAACGGGAATTCATTTTGAACTTTGAGATAACATTCTCCCTACTCTAATTGTGCAAATTCGATCTTCAATCCTGAGTTTTTGTGTTTTAATCTTTTTTTTTTTTTTGCCTACATGCATACCACCTGGAGAGGTTTCACCACACACAGTTCTACCACTGTTTGGGAACCACTGCTCTAGAAAATGGCAAACACAGACAAACATTCACTGGGCAATATGCTTAAAAATGGTAGATTATAGAACCCATGAAGCGTAGCTGACCATGATTCAAAAATATTGCCAAATGAAATGTAAAGCAGGGAAGTCCCTAGAGGGGGGGGGGGGGTGTCATGACAGACTGTACCTTTGAAATTTTTAGTGTGTGTGTGTGTGTGTTCTTGAGAGGTTTTGGGGAGGGGGCTTGTCTGATTCTGGGGGAATTTCATGGGGTTTTTTTTGGTGGGGGGAGGGTCCCACAGTGTTTTAGGGGGGGGGGTGCGCTATTGCTCTGAGGTTCATGTCATGTAGAAGGACGGTGCTATTCACAGAACATTTGCTCATGGTTTGTACTGCGGGGGTACAAACCATGTGTATGGTGCCAACTGTACCTTTTATTCAAAATATTTATGTAATTATTAAAAAATTAAAGGAAAATGAGTAATTGAAAGAAACTTTAACCCGTGGAATCATATACAATGTATTTTTCATACTATATCATCGAAGGTGAATGAAAAGGGGAGTGGTTTCTGAAAGCACAAAATAGCTCAAAAAAAATTTATTAACAAAATTATTTCAAAAATTTGCTAAAAAAAAAACACTTTAGTTTTGTCGCGAGATTCTTTAAAAATTAAGGTGTCAATCAGCGCCTTGCTCTTTTCTTCAGACCTTTCGGCTGTTTATATAGTATGTATTAGGACTGGGCGATATATCGATATATCGCAAAGTACCGGTGGGCGTGCGCTCGTTCGCTCGTAATTCAATTTCCGAAATAATTATTTTCAGTTTTAAACTTGGTAATGTATGTAAGTTGTTTTCAATAAAAATGATGTCTATATACTTGGAAGTACTATACCATTTTGAGAGAAGCATTTATTTTTTTCAAAATTCATATGAAATAAATTAAAATATCATTTCAAAATATTATTATTAGTGTTTTATATTTGATTTTTTACAAACGAATTTCTTTTATATATTTGCTTAGCTATACAGCGAATTTAACATACAGGATAGAACCTCAAATCCGGAACGCTCGGGGCCGCGATTTTTCCGGATTTCCGAATTTTGGGTCCTCATTCAAAAAATTTTGTAAGTAGCATAAGAGCCCATATAATTTGCTCTGGAAGTTTTATTAGTATTTTGCTCATTTATAGCATTTTTATTATCGTATATACTTGCCTATAAGTCGCGGAATTTTAACACAAAAAACGAAGTTGGAGTCGACTTACATTTGAATTGAAAAATCTAGACTTTTCTGATATGATTTTATATTCTCTAGTCACTGAATTGCAGTAAAAGATGAGGCTACCGGGAAAATGTGAGAAACGCCGAATTTCAATTTCGCGAATGTTCTGTATCTCGCGAAAATTAGTTCATCTTAAAAAATAAATATAACTACAAGAAATTTAAAAAAGCAAAATTTGATGATATTATTATTAGTGTTTTATATTTGATTTTTTACAAACGAATTTCTTTTATATATTTGCTTTGCTATACAGTGAATTTAACATACAGTATAGAACCTCAAATCCGGAACGCTCAGGGCCGCGATTATTCCGGATTTCCGAATTTTGGGTCCTCATTCAAAAAATTTTGTAAGTAGCATAAGAGCCCATATAATTTGCTCTGGAAGTTTTATTAGTATTTTGCTCATTTATAGCAAAATACTAATAAAACTCAGCATTAAAACAAACAATTAATTAAAACTCTAATCGCAAAAACGAACGCTTTTCAGAAAATCCCGAAATAACTTTTTTTGAAAACTGCACTTTTCCGATCTTAAACATGTTCATTACATTTTATTTTAATGTCTATTTCCAAAAAAACGGTGCGAAATATTTCCCGATTTTTCTTTAAAAAACAAAATGTTTTTTTTTTCTTTGAAAAAGTTCCGGATTTTGGGTCTTCCGGATTTCGGGATTCCGGAATTTCAGTCCCATACTGTACTGACTCATCGCGATATATCGAAATATTGCGATATTATTGTGACGATATATCGCGGTATCAAAAATTAGACATCGCCCAGTACTAGTATGTATAACGACTAGTATAAAGCAAAATGTAAAACAATTCTTTGAAGGAAAATTAAGAGTTTAAAATCACAATTTATGGGTATTGCAATATTTTAAATTTGCAATTTCTGAAAAATCCTGATTTCCCGCGGGAAAATAAAGGTCATTTTCCAACACAACTAAAAAATGCACAGATATGAAATCTCAAAATCTAACTCGCAGAATGATGCTATGGTGTTATTCTATGTTCGCAGCTTGAGCTTTCTGCGTCATTTGGCGTCTAAATAGGATCCTTACTTTTTATTTTAGTTTAAAATGCTTTTCTTATTGTTTATTATGGATTCCACAAAGCTTATTTTATGGAGGCTAATGTTCTCCAGTAATGAGTTAATTATATGTTAGACACTTCCCCATTTTTTTTCCGAATCTTTAAAAATTAAATTAAAAATTTTGCGGCCCTGTGCTTGAGCACGGAGAGCGCTGTCCTAAATATGGCCCACTTGTGCATGTATTTCTTGAGTAAATTATTTTAAAGAAATGTTAGCAAAATTGATGTTTCTTAATTATGTATTCATATGGCTGTAAACTATTCATTATTTTGCGATTAGTTTATTGCTATTAATCAGTGCATGCTCTCAAAATGCTTGAGCAATGACCTAATGATCTCATCAAGTAAGCATTATACTTCTGTTATTTTTATTTGCATCATTTCAAGGGAAAACTACCAGAGAAGTGTTTCATAAAATATGCACTTCATTTTTGCTCTTTCTATTATACTAATTAATAGTGCTTTCTAACAATTTTATATTTTAGTTTGCAGAAAGATTACAGGAAGAGGCCCAATTATCAAATGCTGCTACAGCATCCCTTTATATCATCAGATTCTATTCGAAATTATGACATTGCAAAGTTTGTTTCATTTGTGTTGGACCTTTATGAACGAGTGCCTCAATTAAGTTCTCATTCTTAATGTAAATTGAATAGCTTTCATTTTTTCATGACTCAACCTAAATCTAGTTGGTTTTATTCATTCAAATCAATTATAGTGAGCTCATACCTAGAAAGCTTAGAGTTGAATATTTTAAGCTATGACGTTTGTTATTAATTAACAAAAATGTTAATAAATTGAATTTTAAAGTTTTATTATGTTTAGTTATCCCTCTTTCTATTGCTCTAATAAAATCAATTATTATGTTTGTTCAGTTGACCTACCTAAATAATTTTGTTATGACTGTATTTATTTGCTTAAATAACATTCACAGCAAACTTATATAATATTATGTATAGAAATTGAAAATATTCTGCAATACTCCCGTGATAAATGCTTAAATAGCTGTATTATACATAAAATTTTGTATTGATAATTAATTTTATCATATCCATTACATATTTCTTAATCAGTATTTATATTTAATTTTGATTTGTGTGTGTGTTGTGTTGTAGGCTTCAGCTATCAGTGTAATTTATTGGGTGGAATATATCTGATTGAATCAGTATGTTAGAGCTTTAAGAAAGGTATTACAAATTATTTCTTGTTTCAATTGTTTCTTGTATTCGTAGCTATCCAGTTGCTATTACAGTTAGATTAACTTCTATAAGTTTTTCTACTGATGTTTTAAATGGTATAGAATGTGCCACTGAAATTTTTAGGGCTGTTTTCAGAGGATTTTAGCCCTCCATAACTTTTTCTGGGGTGCACCAGACTTCTTAGAGTAGGGTGGGAGCTGAAAGATTAATTTATTTTGACAAAAATAAATATATGCTTGAATATTTCAAAATTTTCCCTTTTTAGACTCGGAAAATTCTTAGTTTTGGATGTAGTAGTTTGTGATTAGCAGGCTGCAAAATACTAAAATCCTACTGTTTAATGGGGAAAATAGTGAGGAGGAAAAGTCAATTCACAATTGTGTTTACATATTAATAATGTACTAATATATATTAAGATTAAACAGATGATGAGTAAATACATAAGGCACGTTAATCAGCAAGTTAGGAAAAATTAATGTGTAGGATGTTTTTGTTCTTTGGATGAAAAAGTTCAATGTAGCAGACTGATGCTATCATTTTTAAAGTTGTGAAATCGGGTTTCTTATTTTTTTTTCTTCTATGAACATGCACTTGTTAGTTTGTAAATTAATAGCAACAAATTGTAAAAGTTAAATTACTTCTTTTTTTCACTTAGTCACTGAGCAAAGCGGTAGTAGTAAAGACTTTACCACTTCTGAAGTCCGTTGGAGCATTCTAAGTTATTTTTCATGAATGTCAAGGGACCAAACAAAGCTCTCTAAGAGTTCTAACCATAATTTGTTTTTGTTTTTTAATTTTATATTAATTGAATATTATTTAAAGCAAACTTTTTTTTAACGAATAACAGGGCTTTAAGTGAAGTATGCTTTTTGCAACTTCAGCAATCTGTCTACTCAAGAAAAGCAAAGAAACGTCTTTATGCTATTAGGGCTATATGCATAAGTTGCAGATCCAAAAAAATTTTACTTTGGTTACTTTTTTTTTACTTTGGTACAATAACTGCATTGCCATAAATACTGTGTTTTGATTGAGCATAACAAAGTCTTATATATTATAAAGGAATAAAATGAGAAATGTATGCTTCTAGTATGTAAAATTCCTTAAGCGCCCACAAAACAGAAACAACTAAGCAAACACCTGGCTAAGCTCTTCCCTGTGTCACTTGCCCCCTAAATTATTTTTTCAATCTAAAAAGGAGGGTAGAGAATCAATTTTGCTTCAAACAAATTATTTTGCTTAGCTATAAAAATTTCGGTAGCTTTAACATCATATATTATGTGTTTCTTAAAAAGATAAACATATGTCTTCATGTCTTCTAAGGGAAGCAGCTAACTTAATTTTTCTTTTGTGTGATTATGTAATTATTGTGTGCATTGAATTTATTCATGTATGATACTCTACATGCACTTCTTGCAATTTTATCAAAGTATACCAACTCAAGTATATATATAAGTGTAAAAAATTTTGTTTTGAATGCATTGTTTTACATATGAAGAGCTTATTTTCTAAAGGAAACAAATCCATTTTCTTTTCAAAATTAACTTTAATACCGTAATTTCTGGAAAAAATGCCACAGTGTTTACGTGTTTAAAAGTTAACATTTTTTAGTGCGATGTTTCTGCCGATGCGGCTTTATACGACTAAAGAAAAAAACGGCTCCAAACTGGTCGCAATAACCTTGGCATGTGATTCAGGTGGTGTGTGTGTGGAATTCAGTTCAGTGTGTGTGTGGAATTCAGGTAACTATACTTAGTAGTGCAGTATTTGGAGCATCGGCTTTGAATATAATCTTTGAATAATATCAATGTTCAGAAATCATCCACAGAAATAAAGGATGAAAATTATTACACAGGCAACAACAATGATGCAGTCTTTGAGTTGCGTTAAAATTAAGAAGATAATGATAAG
This sequence comes from Octonoba sinensis, assembly GCA_038502835.1. Taxonomy (NCBI): domain Eukaryota; kingdom Metazoa; phylum Arthropoda; class Arachnida; order Araneae; family Uloboridae; genus Octonoba; species Octonoba sinensis. Next base: position 75,064,660 of record CM076604.1, read on the forward strand.
AATAACTTATTTAAAGTTCCCGCCAATACTTCCTCAACGAATGTGCCTGTGCTTGTCTTATTGGAGGAAATGTCGTTTCATCGCGTAAGTTCGAGCCGTTTGGTGATTACAAAGGAAGTATTTAGAAGTTAGCCATATATATATATATGTATAGACAGATAGAGCACATGTTTTACAGGATAACTCATGTAATTAAGAAATGCTTGAGTAACACAATTATGGCAGTAACAACTAACCATATATGTACAGCTGTTATTACTTTTTAGGATGTATTTCATAACCTAAATATTGATTTTCTAATTATCAAAAATTAACATGAAAAAATCAATAAAAACAAAGTATCAAAATACATAAAAAATATATACATAAAACGCAGTTGTATGTACTTTAAGGTGGAAATGATGTCGTGAACCCATTTTAATTATCTTGCAACTCTATTTGTGTTCGTGATCCATCCACAGGTTGGGAACCCATGATTTTAAAATGAAACTTTTAAAACAAAGAATAAATAAATAAATAAAAAATAAAAATAAGTTAAAATATGTAAAAAATATAAATAAATTTGAATAAATACATAAATAAATAATGGAAAAAAATTAAAATAAATAAATAAAACAAAACTAATAAAATAAATAAAATGAACGAATCATGTTTCATAATCCATTGCAACTTCTCCAAAAAAATTCAATAACTATTAACAAGTAATTTTTTTCATTAAGAAAATGTTTTCTTTTGAAAATTAACTCCTCATTTTGCCTTGAAATGTATGGATGTTTATGAATTGATGATTATTTATTAATTGTTAATCAGGTATAGTCATGACATATGTTTGTAAATTTTTTTTTTAATTATATGTATGTGTGAAGCAAAAATCTTATTTTAAATATGAACAAGCTCTCTGACTTTAAGAAAGCATTAATATCATTTAAATATAATTGCAAGAAAGAATCCTTAGTGCTTCTGAGTCTGAGTCCTTCCAGCTGCAATAGACTGAGGATCTGGCGTCATCCTCTGCTTCCTAAATTGATTTGAAAAAGGTTATATTACATTTTTTTTATTATATGTTAAATATTTTTTGGGAGGAATTTTTTTTTAAAACAATGCTCTGCAGAGTTCTTGCATAGCTACTTAAAGAATTTATATCATAGGTGACTTTGAGGGAAAGTTATTTTAAGATGTACCAAACCAGTTTTTTATTTTGTAAAATTTTTATTGAAAATTTTTGCTGCATTTTTTAAACATGCTTGTTTGAATAAGCTGCATAGCTACTTTTGTCATTTTGCTCCAATGATTTGTGTAAACGTCAGTGGAACTAATCGCAAATTTTCCACTTGACATTTTAAAAATAAAAACTCGGATATGTGTCAACACAACACATAAGCATAATCATTCATTTGTCCCCCCCCCCCTTTCAAGGCAAGTCCCATAGAAAGAGCCCAGACTAGAAGAGTGAAAAGGCAGTTTTGTTTGGGACTTATGCTCACAAGGAGAGTGTTTTCTCAAAATTAATAAATCAATGTGTGAAGCAAAAATCTTATTTTAAATATGAACAAGCTCTCTGACTTTAAGAAAGCATTAATATCATTTAAATATAATTGCAAGAAAGAATCCTTAGTGCTTCTGAGTCTGAGTCCTTCCAGCTGCAATAGACTGAGGATCTGGCGTCATCCTCTGCTTCCTAAATTGATTTGAAAAAGGTTATATTACATTTTTTTTATTATATGTTAAATATTTTTTGGGAGGAATTTTTTTTTAAAACAATGCTCTGCAGAGTTCTTGCATAGCTACTTAAAGAATTTATATCATAGGTGACTTTGAGGGAAAGTTATTTTAAGATGTACCAAACCAGTTTTTTATTTTGTAAAATTTTTATTGAAAATTTTTGCTGCATTTTTTAAACATGCTTGTTTGAATAAGCTGCATAGCTACTTTTGTCATTTTGCTCCAATGATTTGTGTAAACGTCAGTGGAACTAATCGCAAATTTTCCACTTGACATTTTAAAAATAAAAACTCGGATATGTGTCAACACAACACATAAGCATAATCATTCATTTGTCCCCCCCCCCCCCTTTCAAGGCAAGTCCCATAGAAAGAGCCCAGACTAGAAGAGTGAAAAGGCAGTTTTGTTTGGGACTTATGCTCACAAGGAGAGTGTTTTCTCAAAATTAATAAAATTTCACTGCAATGCATTTTCAAGTAGTGTATCTTTTGTAATCTCCTTCTATGATAATTTAACATGCTTTTAATGGTTTTTGATTTGAGCTTTACAATAGAGATCTACTTCAATCACATCATATTTTGGTAATAATGTAAGTTATTTTTCTAGTAGCATAAGTTTTCCTGCCACTTCTGTGTGCTCAAATGTGCAGTGTACTCATTTTGTAATGAAGATTATTATTAAATGCCTTATATGTAATTACGTTGAAAATTATTTAATGTGCATAGTAAATCACTTTTAGACTGAATTAAAGCTACAATAAAACTTTTTATCCCCTCCGTCCCTGCTCAGTAGCTGCAATGTATTGAACATAATATTGAGTGAATAGCACCAATGTAAAATGAATTCAATGGCCATCTCTTCAGCAAGTACAGAATAGATTTTTCTGGTTCAGAAATGGTTAAGAGAACCCTTTCAATGTTGACATTATGATTATGTGAGCCCCAATGGTAGAAAAAACTCAATTTTGCTACACACCTTAGCAGAAAATGCTTTCAACTTTCCTGGAAAAATTAATCATTTTTTTTGGCCTTTGGCTTTATAATACAGGGCCCAAATTATGCACTGAATATTAATAATTTGAAATCATTAAAAACAGAGGGTAAAGGAAGAACTTCAAAAGCTATAAACAAAGAAAATATTCTAGCATTGTTCTTGTTTTATTTTTAATAGCAAATGGTAAATCTTTAAATCTGTTTTGACTGAATGTTGCTTTTTTTTCTTCAAAATCTAAAGATTATACTCTGACATTTTATTTTATTGCAAGAATTAGATATCAAGCACAAATTATTATTGACCCAATAACATTTTTGTCTGGAGAACATCATTGTCATATAGTAAATTTATAATATTAATTGTGCTAACATGTGTTGCAGTACAATGGGATGCTACATAAAACCTTTAGGAGCTCATTTCTACACAGCAGCTGTTGCAGCTCTTTACAATGTGACTCAATGTAATTTGATGCAGTTTTTTGGGAACTTATAGGCTTTTCTTTTTCTATAATTAATTACTTTCCTTCAATTATTTTTCTATAAATCACTACGTTTATTTATTTTCACAATGATATGTTTGGAGCTAAGTTTTGCAAATAGTTCACTAACTGAATCTTCTTGAAATCGGTAGTAAATGATGAAAGTTTTCGTCACTAATTTTTTTCCTTGTTGTAATTTAATTTTTATTAACTTTTAAAATTAAATGTACAATGACAAGAATATTTTCTTTCAGTGATTGAGAAAGTAGCTTACAAGTTAACTCATCAAAAAAGGAAATTGTTGAATAAAATTTCATTGTCCTCATTTAAGATAATAAGAATATTAGTAAAAGATAAAAGAAACAATCTCACACTTAATCCAAAACCATTTATTAAACTCTTTGGTTTGTGGCCTACTTTTTCCTAAATATTACTCCTAGGTTACATTATTAAATTGTTTGAGTTTAAAAATAAAATTGGAGGTTTTGGGCAGTAGTGCAAGGTTTGAAACAGTTATGGGCATATCATATTAGAGATTAATATGTTAATTGATGCTCATGAGGCAATTTTTTTTTTTTTTAAATTTTATATATATTTTGGAATACTTTTTAATTTCTTCTGCAGATTTTTTTATCTTGACTTGTAAAAAACTCATGCTTTTTCTTTTCTCCTTTTTTTACTCATTTATTTATTCGTTAATTTATTTTTTGTAATAAGTGATTTTTCATTTAAAAGGTGTGTACATTACGCTATCAATACTTATTGCAATTGTTTTATGTAACATCATTTCATAGAATATTTCAGAATTGAACACAAAAATTAGTTTTAGAACTATAACCATCACAGTGCCTTTATTGTATTGCAACTTGAATTTTTTACATTATAAACTTTGCTTGCATCTAAGAATTCTTGTTCAGTGTTGTAAAAATTTCTCTGTAGTTAGTACTGTGTGCTCAGTAGCACACAGTGTTAGGTTCGCACCACTGCTGTGCTAAGAATTCTTTTGCTAGTAGTTTGACTTTATAAGTGTATTCAAAAAATTTTTCTCTCACTCTTTTTCTAACCAGAATATGGCTCAATTTAGAATATTGGCTAATATATACTAACAAAAATATGTACTAGCTGAGAATTGGATGCCTTAACTGTCCGTCCTCAAAAAAAAATTTAATATAATAATGCATTAATGAATAACCCATTTACCAGCTTCTTGGCTTATTAAGGTAATGAGGTGTTAATAGGGATTTAAGAAAAACTGTTGATAGGATATTTCAAGAATTGCTCACTTCTCATGGATATCAATATCTGTCATAGTCATGTGATACCAGTGATGAATAAATCTCAGACAAATAACGTGTTGACTGCCAACACTGGGATAATTCATAATGGGTAGAGAGCTAATTATGTTATTTCATCGTAGAGAACTGCACTTGCCCCTTTTGTTGAGCTACGCGTATACGTGTAGTATGAATGTATAAATAAGATTATTTGTCATCTGCGAAGGTAACAAACAAGAAATAAAAACTGAGTGATAAAACCAATTTTTTTAAAAAAACTTTTTATTAATTTAAACATAAGGCCATTGTGCCTAAGTGTGACAAGCCCTTAATGAGACACATTTTTTTTTTAAATACAGAACTTAATGCATGAATGTCCCATAAATGCAACAAATGAAACGTTCATTTTTGGGACAAAATGCAAAACTTTTATTGCACCCAAGTGTTCTTTGTAGGGGAACTTCCCATTGCATATATCATACTACCCCAACTTTCCGCAAATGCATCTAAACCCTAAATGAGACCGTGAAATGACAATTGAAGTCAAAGAAAGTATTTTAAATATGAATACTAGATGCATTACTGAATTATAATATAATCTGCATATTTAACAATCGGATAACTAAATTAATTCACAGGAGATTCACTGAGATGCATAAAATACATTGTCTCATTTAGAACCATCATTGTTGACATAAGAACATCAATTCGTTTAACTGCCCTAATTGAGACAGAAAGGACCTAATTGAGATGATGCTGATATATATTTTTATTTTAGTTTCAAGTAATTTTTTCTTAGCTTATCATTAAAAGAATAAGTATATTTAATCTGTTTACGTTGACATGCCAATGTGCCCTAAATGCAGTCAAATACTCTTTAAATGAGACAAACTAATGGAAAATTGCATTTCAAAATGCAAATTTACTATATTTGTTTGCTTCATTATTTTCTTTTATACTTATTTTAATCATATACAATTTAAAAGTTTTACATATTAAGTATTTTTGAACAATATATGGGGGGGGGGGGGGAGGTGAAGAAAAGAATTAACACTCGCATCAAGTACACAGAAATTGGAAACAGCATTGGCAGTCAACTTGTTTACACTGGTACTCAACAATGCAATCGGTTCATTAACTACTTAACTCTTACAGTGTTCGACTTCCATATACTCATTATATATGAGTACACTGTTAATTATTTTGTGTATTTGCTCAATATGTTTATTAAATCAACAAAATATTTTTCAAGAGTATTTTAATGCAAATTAGTTTTTATACTTTAACTCACAAAAATGTGCAATTGGATCTGTATGCATAACCTCATATCCCACACTCGTTGTTAAAATGGAATGAAAATACTTGAATTTTATGTTGTTGTTTCAATCTAAAGTTTTTAAAATGTGTTATGACTTGAAATTTTTATCTGTATATAATTATACGTAATATGAGGCATCTTGTTGTAATTTGTTAATCTTTTATTTTAACTTAACATGTATATAACACCAGTAGCTTCATTTGTTTTTTATTCTCTAATTCTGTTTTAAAGTACAAAAACTTTCGTTTTATCTGAGATAGTACAACCAATGTTATTGACATTGTGAATTTTATTATGTTTAATTGTGGTGATGTTTTAAATCTTAGTTGTGAATAAAAGGATGTAAATATTAGTGATTACAATTTGGGTTTTGTTTCATTAATGCCAATTATAGTGAAATGATGCATTTAATTTTTCATGACAAGAAGAACGTATTAATATGAATATTACTCGGGATTTGATACATACATACTTATATAGTATGTAATGTAAACTTTGGAATAAATTTTTATTTCGAGTTCGTAAACACCATCATATTTTTTCCAAATGGGACACATGTGACTATAACTTTGTACCATAATAGATTAATAGAGAAACAATGAGTTTTTTTTTTTTAGAACAAATAAATAATCGTGATTTGAGTACGAAAATTAAATTGCAGGGAATAACACTGTGCAACAAATTTGAACTTTTGTTTTTGTCCTTTAGATGAAACTATGTGATTCTATATAAACAAAAGGTGCTTGATTCAAATATCCAAACCAAAATGGTCCATCACGTACCGTTTTTGCAGGAAACCCATTTCTCATATTTATACAATTTGGTTACATACGAATGTAACTGAGGCTTACTTATTGAAAACATAAGCACTAAAATGATTTTTTTTTGGCCTTTTCATCTTGTGGGCATCTGTTGGTGTGCTCTGGTAACAGATTAGCAATATTCAATTCATATACGTTCATTCCATCAACCGCTGAAACACTTTTCAAACACAGAAATGTCCTGATGAAACCTTTCCCCATGCTCATCATAAATTGCACCAAGGTTTTGAGGAAAGAAGTCCGTATGGGAGTCCAAAAAGTGTAGTTTTAATGACATATAGCAACCTAATAATACAAAAGTATTTTATCATCACCCCAACAAAATTTTCGTAGTTTTCAGCTTTCTCATTTCCAAGGAAACGTGAGCACACTGATTTAAAGGCCATGCAGGGGGATTTTTCGGCTTTTGACTGTTTGTTTTCATACTCTTCATCATGAAAGGACTTCATTAAGCTGTGGGGCAATAAAGATCCTTTCGTTTATTTTTGCCTCACTTAAATTTTTGAATTTGTTCTTGAGATGGAAGAAAGCCACTACTTCTCTGTCCAGAGCTTTTACAACTATTTCGATAAACCAAGTTTAATATGAAATTTTGGAAAAAAGGCGCATTGTAGATTTATAAGTGGCTCATTTGATATGCTTTTGCCACTCATAATTTTGAAATTTCCTCTGTGTTTGCAGAATATGCTACAGGAATAAATAGGGAAAAAATACTTAGATGGAGGAGCACTGATACACAAGCGCCACTCTGCTGAATTGTGCTCATGTCCTAATGCTTGAAATAGTACATTCACATCACAGCAGCATACTATTTCTTCTTTCTCCGCAAAATAGGCTACAAAATGCCTTTGTCGTCTTGTAAATGACTCAAAACTTCGAGAAAGTAGATAAAGTTTTCGTTGCCAAAAATGTCGCTAAAGTAACCCAAGTTCATTAAAAAGGTCTCTAGAATAACAACGATCTCACTGTCAGTGAGAAAGATATAATTTATAATAAATTAACTCAAGAAATTATGAAAATATGCACATTTATCCAGAAAATACGTAAAAAGCTAAAATGTGGAATTTTGGGAAAATGGTACGTGGTAGGCAAAAAATAATTGCAGATTCGTAATTTTCAGCCAAAAATACATAAGAAACAAGACATTTTCATCTAAAGCAGGGGTCTCCAAACTACGGCCCGAGGGCCACATCCGGCCCGCGGACAGATTTTGTCCGGCCCGCGGAGAGCTAGCATACTTGAAAGAAAACTCCTTCTAGAGAACATATTTATTTTTTATAGCAAATTAAATTAAGTTTACTGAAGTAATCTATTTTTATGTTGAATAATTATTAATATGACATCTACATTGATATGGTCATGGGCTAACTACTCATAACATTGTTGTAGGTTATTATTTACTAACTAACAAATTATTGAAATGAATCCAACTAACATTTTATACATTTTAAATGAAAAGATAACTTATAACAAGCATAACGACATATGAAATACTAATGAGATTTATGTAATTGAGATTTTCCACTGACAATAGTTTGTAGTTGTGGACTAATTTTACTTGTACCAATTATTAAAAGAGATTTAAGATGCTCATCAGTTAATTTAGATCTGTAAACATTTTTTGTGTACTTCATTTTGGAAAAGGTCTTCTCACACAAATAAGTAGTACCAAAAACAGAAAACAGCCCACGAGCAAATTTATGCAAATTATCAAATTGTGTCAGTGGAAGACACTTATAAAATTCCAACAAAGATAAGTTTTGATATTTGTTCTTAATTATATCACTGCACTGTAGATCAATCATTTCCATTTGAAGTTCCGGGGCTAGGGTTTCAATGTCAGTATCAAAAGGATTCTGAAAAATCTTAATTTGATTCGCAATGTCATCAAAGTCCGAGAAACGAGTATCAAAATTTATTTTCAAAGCACTCAAAGTTTCGATTGCAAAATCGATAGGAAACTCGGTCTCAGTGGTGTGGCTAAATATTTCACATGTTTTAAAATGTGAAAAACATTTACTTCGTAGTTGTGATTGAAACAGTATCAATTTCTTCCGGAATGATTTGATATTATTGTATAAATCAGGAAGATGCTGGTTTTCTCCTTGCAATCTCAAATTCAGTTCGTTCACATGTTTTGTCAAATCAACATAGAATGCTAACTTCCACAGCCATGCGTTGTTTTGCAATTCAGTAAGAGGGCGATGCTTTTCATTCAAAAAAAATTCGATCACTGCTCGAAGTTCAAAAAAGCGCTGAAGGACTTTCCCACAACTAAGCCAACGTACGGCAGTATGATAAGGTAAGTCATTTTCTCCAATCTCTTTAATAAATTGTACGAATTGTCGGTGATTCAGCCCAAAAGATCTGATAAAATTAACAGTTGATATGACTGGTTTCAGAACTTCAGACATATCCAAACATTTTCCGCACAAAGACTGTTGATGAATGATACAATGTAAGACTATTGGTTTTGAACCACCGTCATTTTCTACAGCCTTTGACACAAGAGCGACCACTCCTTTATCTTTCCCACTCATGTTTTTGCCTCCATCAGTTGTAATACATTTCAAGTTTTTCCATCGAAGGTTCTTTTGCTTAATGGCCATTTCAACTCCTTTAAAAATATCTGAACCAGTAGTTGTGCCATGAATACTATACATATCAAGAAGTTCTTCATGCACTTCATAGCTTTTATCTACTCCTCGAATATAAATCAACACCTGAGCAGTATCTGACACATCCGTTGACTCATCCAAGGCCAAAGAAAACCACTCAACATGTCCATTTTTGTTGAACAGTTGAGAGGATATATTTTCAGCGATGTCTTCTACCCTTCGAGCCACAGTGTTTGCTGACATACTGACAGTTTTTAATAAATTTACCTTTTCAGGGCACATTTCTTCGGCTACTGCGATTATGCATTCTTTGACCATTTCTCCATCGGTGAATGGTTTTCCACGTTTTGCAATTTCAAGAGCCACACGAAAGCTGGCACGAGTTGCAGCCTCTTGTTCAGTTTTGAGTTTTGTAAATAAAGATTTCTGCGATTTCAATCCGCGCTTCATAGCTTCGAATTTTTCTGTCCGCAAACTTCCTGTACATTTTGAGTAATTTTGAAAATGTTTTGCTTCATAATGACGTTTAATGTTATATTCTTTGAGAACGGCTATGCTTTCATTGCAAATCAAACATAGCGCCTTGTTACTGGACTCAATTACGAAATACTGAATGTTCCACTGATCTTTGAATTTTCTGCATTCACTATCAATTTTTCGCTTCTTTTCCATTCTACTAAATCACACACAAAAGCAACAATTCAAATAAAAATATTGTTACAAAGATGTCTTAAACTTAAACACGCACAAACACGTTTTAAGGAGGTACGCACTATTTTATTTCACAGCAGTGTCATAGGAACTGACTTGTGGTTGCGCCACTAGCCTTCTTATATATTTCACTTACTGCCATCTAGAAGTGAGTGGAAGACACCAGAACTTTATCGAACCAACGAGATTATTCTGTAAGTGCTATTAGCGCCATCTGTTAGGGATAGAAGGTACTACCTATTTCTGCTTGTGTCCACCAGATGTCCTGTCACGTTACTCCTCATGGCTCGCTCGTACTCTACGACTAATCTAGAAATTACAGATAATGACAGGAAAATTAATAATATGCAGTGTTGCCGTTTTGCGGACTTTAGTTCGATTTGCAGCCTTTTTTAAACGTGGCGTACTTTTTCGGACTTTTTTTTTCATGTAAAAAAATACTCATTCGTTACTTGAGTACTCGTTAGGAACCGAAGTAACGATTACTGAAGAAAAAAGTAATCAATGATTACTTGTGTATTTCATTACTTTTGTAATCAATGATTACTATGGCGATACGATGCGGGTACCCCATTATAACGGATACCCATACGATACAGAAAATACATCAGCTTCCCCGTCGCTAATGGCATCTGGCAAAAAAGTAATCATATTTTACACCACTAGTGGACTGATTCAACTTTTTACCACCGGCAACAATTAATGATAATATGGTTTTGGCCCTTGGAATTTACTGGAGTAATCAATATGGCCCTAAGGCTGGAAAGTTTGGAGACCCCTGATCTAAAGGACATTTTTCGTGTTGCACAGTGTAATTCAACTGTCTGTTAAAACAATAAATTGAAGATTGAACGATGTTTGTTTTTGTGTTTAATGATTTCAGAGCTTCAGCTTTCAAAGCCTCCTTTTGGGAAGAGGTGGGAGCTTGCAAATGTCGTTTGAGAAGGTAAACACTCTTCTCTTTGATATGGGCGTTAGTAAGAAGAAGGGAAAGGGGAGGGTTCTGCCCTTTGGATTTAAAAAAAATGCCAATTTTTTCCTGAATTTTTATTATTTTTATAAGTAAAGCGTTTAAATTTCAAAAAGTTTTTGTTTGCTTTTCTTTTTCCTAAAACTTTTGAAGTCCCAAAGCATTTCCTTAACACTCAAGTTAAGAGGGACCTTCATATGGCTCTGCCCCCCTAATGTTGAGCTAAAAGGGCCATGTGTGGGAAACATTGCCGAAAGTTAGAGTTCATCAGTGGTCCCGAAGGGAAAAATCCTCAAGAAAAAAAAAAAAATGTAATATGAAATATCAACAATAATTGGTTGGAGGGGGCGGCATTTTTAAGTTTTTCCTCCCAAGGAAAAGTCCAAGATGCGGTACTGGGTCAGACCGTTCTGCGGATTTTCATGAAATTTGGCTCGAGAGTAGTTTAATTAGTTTGGAATATGGGGGCATGCAGCTCAAAAAGTTTTTCTGATATTCCTATTTGTCATTTTTTTAATTCCAATTCAAAGCCGAAAATTGCATAAAATGGTGCTTTTCAATGGGAAGAAATTATCGCATCGTTTCAAGCTTGATACTATTGAAAAGCCCGTAAAAAACTGTCCCAGAAAGAGTTTTGCTCTTAGTGCTAAAACTCGAAGCCTTTCAATTGCCTAGAAAAGAAGTTATAAGCGCTTTTCTCTCTAGTAAGAAATTATTCTTTCTCGGCAATTAACTTTTAATTTATTTGCCTCAGACGATTGATAAAACGATTGGTTTTTATCTTATTTTAATTGTTGCAATTCTGTCGAGATGTATGTTTTCTAAATAAAATTCTGTTCACAATGTTTTTAGCATTTTGAGGTGCAGCCAATTTTTAATTTATCCTTTTCTTTTTCTTTTTTTTTTTTTTTTGGCTTTTGACTCTCCTTTTTAGTGCCTTGTACGAAGTACAGGAAGTATTTTAGTCGCAAAAAATTTTCCACTTAAACTTCAGCCTAAATTTGCATTTTGATCACAAATTAATCATTTTATCAGTTTTTTCATTTGTCAACCGATTCATAGGAGGGGGGTATGCAGCTTCTGTTGTCCAAAGACCGGAGCACCATGAGGTAGAAGACTGTCTTGGCTCCTGGTGGTGTTCTTTTTAGTCTGGCACCTACCCTTCGGCCTGTCCGGCTTGGGAGACCCTACCAGTAGCAAGCTACCGCCGGCATAGCCCTCCGGGTCATTGGTGCATGCAAGTCTCACCGCCCCGTCAAAGCAGGATTTATTGATCACAACGGATTTATTGATCTGGTCTGACTCCGTCAGACCAGATGGGAATTTGCAACAACAACAACCAGTTTTTTCTCATAATGTCCGTATATATGTACAGCAGTGCAGTGCGCCCAGAAACCCCCCCGCACCTGCCATTTTCTGGCCTATCGTATTTTTAGATGCCCCCGAGTGCAAGCCCTCGGGAGCAAATGGGGTTCCGGGAGAGCTCGACCAACCGCAAATTTATGAAAACCATTAAAAAAAAGCATTACAGGTCATTGCAAAACACTAAAAGTCATAATGCGCGTGGTGCGGAATACGAAAAATTGCATAGTGTCTGTAAATCAACATCAGATAACAAAAGTTGTTACACTACAAACATTAGTATCATTGAGCAATTGCGCACAACCAAAGCCGCACCACACTATAACAATATAACTGGATATAAATTGATAGGGTAATACATAGATGAGAAATAAAGTACACAAAGTTTAAGCCATGCTACAGATGTCCACAATACTACAATTTGATGTCTGGAATCTGGATGCACATTAAGAGAGTAAAACACAGTAGAGAAACAGCATACAAAATTTGATGTCTTGTTTTGAAGAATACAAAGTTGTAAAAAAAAAAGTGAAACAAAGCTTGATCTGATATTATGATGTCTGAGTATACAATAGAGAAACAAAGTATACAAAATTAAGCCATGTTGAAGTTCCCCAACTGCATAGTGCAGCCTACTACAAGAGATTACAAAGTAACCGTAGTACAGCTGACGTCTACATTACCACAATATGATGTCTGGGTATACATAGACAAAGTTATACTCCGTGATGAAACAAGGTATACAGAATGTAAGCCATGTTAAAGTTCATAAATTGCGTAGTGTAGCCTACTTCAGATTGCGAAGTCACTGTTGTACAATAGATGTCCACAATATTACAATATGATGTCTGGGTATTCATTGACAGAGTACTACACAGTTGAGAAACAAAGTATACAAAATTTGATGTCTTGTGATGAAGTTTACAAAATATGATGTCTTGTGATGTAGTATACAAAAATTGATATCATGTGCTGAAGTACACAGAATTGACAAAGTGATACAAAATTTGAATTAATAATATGATGTCTGGGTATATATTGTCAAAATAATACACAGTAGAGAGACAAAGCATGTAGAATTTAAGCCATGCTAAAATTCATTAAGTTCAAAGTGCAGTCTACTAGAGAATGAAAATCACAAATATCAATTTTGAGCGTCTGCGAGTCCGTTTCGACGAGTTTTGTCGTGCCGTCTGTGCGTGCGTACGTTCGTGTCCTTTATAACTCAAAAACAGTTAGTCGTAGAAAGTTGAAATTTCGTATGTAGGACCTGTACATTGTCTAGTTGTGCACCTCGCGTTTAGGTTGCAATCAGTGGTTCTGAAAGGGGTGCTTTATGTGCTTATGTTTCAATTGCATGCAAATTTCTAGTCGTTTTCCATAGCAAGATATTTACCCAAGGGCATTACTCCAACCAAAAATTCATAGTTAAGTATACAGGTACTCATTTGACGACAACTGGTGAATATTTCGCCAAAATTGTGCATCGAAATCCGGTGTTGGTTTGGCGATTTAAGTGATATTTGGCGACTTTCCCGTAGAGCTCTCATGTTAAAACATTTGCAAGATTTGGGATCTTGCAAAATTGTCTTTTCTCCATTGGTTCTCAACAAAGTAGTTTGTTTAAGTGTTTAAAATGCTCTTTTCTCGACTCACCCTCCCTAAGCATACTTTCGTTTTATAGCCTACTTTTCCTTAAAAACTAAAAAAATAATAAAAAATAAAGTGTAAAAGGAGACTTAATGTATCGTAAAAATATCGTTAAGAATAAAGAAAATTCAAAAATAATTTAAGTAGGGTCATTTGGGGTAATTGTAAACACTTTTTCAATGTTTTAACTTATGAGCCTTCCCTACCTCTTGAATGAATTCAGAGATAAAATTGTGAGCATTTTAGCCACTACTGTACTTCTTCTGAGTAAATGTGTACAAAAATTTTGACATTATAACTATTTGTTAGCGAATGAGCTCGTGTTTACAATTATCCCAGTGTGTTTACAATTACCCCAGAGATCTGGTGTAATTGTAAACAGTGATTATTTTCAAATAAGGTTGATGCAAATGGAAAATTGTTTCATACACAGTCTGCTTGAAGGCTTAAGAAGTTTCGGAGCAATGGTTCTTAATCTGCGGCCAACAGGCCACGTGTGGTCCGCTGAGTTATGTTACGAGTCGGCTGAGATCATTTAACAAAAAATATCTTGCAAAATATCAAGTAATGCGACAAATTTATGTAAAATTTGGAGCAGTCGGTTAAGCTTGGATCCCACAGAATACCGAAAGTGAAGCACAACTGGCCGCGGTCAACGCTTGGAAAGGTGACCACCACCCGCGACTGATTACTCTGAGGCCGAGTGCGCTAAAGGGGGCTGTACACGTAAAATACATAGTCGCTTCAAATGTCCACCAAGTTAGAAATAATTTTCGCTGAGGGACCATTCTAGGTGACGATCTCTCATCTGGGAGCTGGTTCAAAATCATTGAGCCCCTCTGAGCCAAGTGTACTTCATTCTAGAGGAGCTCAATAATAATCAGTAGGAGTTTCCTTAATTAATGGTCGTCCTCCAAAGGGGGCTTGGATTTCCAAGTAGCATTAGCAGCAACAACAACAGTTATGTAAAATAGACACAAAAGTGTAATTTACATTAAAATATAATACTTATTATTCCCCCAAAATATTGGAAATAGAATAAATTTAAGTGTTTACAATTACCCCAGAGTACGAAATATATGGGGTAATTGTAAACACCTAACTTGCACATGAAAAATAACAGGGAGGGTTAAATTCATAACTAAATGTGTTTAGCAGCGTTCCATATGACAAATAAAAATGGTTGAAACAGCTTACTCCGCTTTTGTAGATGAGCTGGAGACGAAAATATAAGATCACAAAATTTTGTTAATCAACTTTTTTCACTGTGTCATTTTCAAACAATGGTGATGCCTCCACAGTTGTCTCGAAACTTACAAAACTTTTTCAATGTCCTTTCTATGTTGCCAATTCATGACCACCACAAGTGTACTTATGAAGCTTGTTTACAATTACCCCATGTTTACAATTACCCCAACTGACCCTAATTAAATAAAGATTGAAAAATAAAAAAAATGAAAGTAGGGTTTTGAGATGGGGAAAATGTGTGTCTGTCTGTCTCCCCCAACCCTAATAACTATTGAGGGAATTGTCCGATTCGAAAGATTTTCTTTTGCATTCGAAAGGTATAGGCGAGGACATCTCATTTCCATATTTTACTTTCTGATTTGAACAATTTTTCGTTCAATTTTGAACAGTTAAAATTTTTTTAACTAAGCGCCTAATGGGTAAAAATGAAGTAGATTTTGTAAACTTTGGGCAGAACATCCAAGTTCATATGAGCAAGTTTATTGGAAAAAGCTTTCGGCATGAAATATTGATTTGAGCAATTTTTGTTCATTTTCGAACAGTTCAAAAAAGTTACAATAACACCTACGGGGAAATTTCAATTTCATATGAATCCTGATCTAATCGACGGATTTGCTTGCAACAAACTTTTTCGAAAAGATCTTACTGTAGAACGATGAAGATGTTACGATGCCTATTTTCCTATGAAATTTTTTGATCGTGATTTTTAAGGATATTTCTCAATAAATAAATGAATGAATCAAATAATGAATGGATGAATAAATGAATGAGTGAAAGAACGAATGAGTGGATAAATGAGTGAGTAATAGAATGAATGGATAAATGAACAAGTAAAAGAATGAACGCATATATGAATGAGTGAAAGAATGAATGCATAAGTGAAAGAATGAATAAATGAGTGAATGCATGAAAAAATAAATGAGTAAAGCAAATTATGTAAACTCTGGGCATAAGGTCCAAGTTCCTATGAAGAAGGTTATTGGAAGAAGCTCTCGACGTTATTTTTTGATTTGAACAATTTTTGTTCAATTTTCAACAGTTAAAAAAAAAAAAAAAAAAACATTAGCGCCTACGGGGAAATTTCAGCCCTATATAGTTCCTTAGGCCGTAGAACATATACAAATACGAAGTTCAACCAGAAGTAAACGAGTCTATTTTTCTGCGCATTTTTTTTATTGGAATTTTTAAGGATATCCCTGAATGAATGAATGAGAGAAAGAATAAATGAATGAGTGAAAGAATGAATGAATGAGTAAACGAATGAGTGAATAAATGACGGCGTGAAAGAATGGTTGAATAATTGAGAGATCAAATGAGTAAATAAATAAAAAAAAATAATTATGTATAGGAATGAGTAAATAAATAAATGAATGAATGAATATGTATCAACCGTTGAAAAAGGTATATTTGAAGTAATTTAGAACTAAAGCTAAATGAGAAAGAGAGAGATAGCTAGATTATAAATTTGAAGTTGGAGTATACGGGAAAGTAGGCTCGTATAGTTCGAGTCGGAACTTCGTGTTCTTTCTTTTTTTCCTTTGCAGATTCCGTTCAATTACTGTTGTGTTTTAATTTCAGATTTCTCAAGTCAATAAAAGTAATAAATTCCCTTAATCCTGAAAATACCATTATCAATATTTACTATACTATATAGGTGTAGGGAAGTAAAATTAAAGAAAAATAATAATGAAACTAATAACTATAAACACATCAGCTCTTTTTTTAAACGAATTAAAATTTATTTCTTGCGGCTCACAGGCGATCGATAGCTTTATTTTGATTTCCTTATATTGACATGTAGTTTACGGGACCATTTTCCATACTGTACATCTGTTTTTAAAGAAATGTTATCCTTTATAGCGATTTTTGTGATTCCAAATTGTTATTACTATTTATAAATACAAATGCAAAGGTGACGGACGACCAGCAACAGGCACAGGGCACAGCTAGGCTGGTCCTAGTCAATCTAACAGTCCCCAATGAACATCCAGAACTATCTTAAAAGTTTTTGCCCCACTGCAAGTAAGAGTTGCTTCCGGCAAGCTATTCCAACTGCCTACAACCCTATTGAAGTAGTAATATTTCCTTATTTCAAGATTAGTCCGAGATTTGAAAAACTTGAAGCAATGACCTATGGTTCTACCTTCAACACATAACAGTTTGAACGTTTCCCATTTTAATGCATTTAGACAACTGAATCATGTCCCCTCTAACTCTTCTTTGCTCTAGACCATGGCTGCCTGCGATCATATAGCGGCTGTCCAGACGCGGCGCGAGAACAAAGGAATAAGCGTTCAACCGATAGTTATTTTTTTCCTCACTGGTGCGCTGCAAGCATGTACTAGTTTTGTATGGAAATACATTACGAAAGCATTGTTTTTGCCGGGTTTGCAGCATGCATCATGAAGATTTCTTTTTGGTAAATTTTTAGTTCATGCATTACTGATCGGAAATATGTCTCTCGATGTTTAATTGTGTCTAACCTATATATATTTATTTTAAAGAAATTTTTCATCGTAAATGAAATAAAACGACAGAAAGCAGTAGAGCGTTTTTTTAAGCATTAAATTAGTGAATGCATACATTTTATAATTTTAGGGATTTACTAAATTCACGTTTGGTTTATATGCATATATTTTATTTGTTTTTTCACTCCATGTTCTTCCACCTATTCAATTATTCTGTAAATAGAAATCGTGAGTTTGATGCTTTAGATCAGGGGTCTCCAAACTACGGCCCGAGGGCCACATCCGGCCCGCGGACAGATTTTGTCCGGCCCGCGGAGAGCTAGCATACTTGAAAGAAAACTCCTTCTAGAGAACATATTTATTTTTTATATCAAATTAAATTAAGTTTACTGAAGTAATCTATTTTTATGTTGAATAATTATTAATATGACATCTACATTGATATGGTCATGGGCTAACTACTCATAACATTGTTGTAGGTTATTATTTACTAACTAACAAATTATTGAAATGAATCCAACTAACATTTTATACATTTTAAATGAAAAGATAACTTATAACAAGCATAACGACATATGAAATACTAATGAGATTTATGTAATTGAGATTTTCCACTGACAATAGTTTGTAGTTGTGGACTAATTTTACTTGTACCAATTATTAAAAGAGATTTAAGATGCTCATCAGTTAATTTAGATCTGTAAACATTTTTTGTGTACTTCATTTTGGAAAAGGTCTTCTCACACAAATAAGTAGTACCAAAAACAGAAAACAGCCCACGAGCAAATTTATGCAAATTATCAAATTGTGTCAGTGGAAGACACTTATAAAATTCCAACAAAGATAAGTTTTGATATTTGTTCTTAATTATATCACTGCACTGTAGATCAATCATTTCCATTTGAAGTTCCGGGGCTAGGGTTTCAATGTCAGTACCAAAAGGATTCTGAAAAATCTTAATTTGATTCGCAATGGCATCAAAGTCCGAGAAACGAGTATCAAAATTTATTTTCAAAGCACTCAAAGTTTCGATTGCAAAATCGATAGGAAACTCGGTCTCAGTGGTGTGGCTAAATATTTCACATGTTTTAAAATGTGAAAAACATTTACTTCGTAGTTGTGATTGAAACAGTATCAATTTCTTCCGGAATGATTTGATATTATTGTATAAATCAGGAAGATGCTGGTTTTCTCCTTGCAATCTCAAATTCAGTTCGTTCACATGTTTTGTCAAATCAACATAGAATGCTAACTTCCACAGCCATGCGTTGTTTTGCAATTCAGTAAGAGGGCGATGCTTTTCATTCAAAAAAAATTCGATCACTGCTCGAAGTTCAAAAAAGCGCTGAAGGACTTTCCCACAACTAAGCCAACGTACGGCAGTATGATAAGGTAAGTCATTTTCTCCAATCTCTTTAATAAATTGTACGAATTGTCGGTGATTCAGCCCAAAAGATCTGATAAAATTAACAGTTGATATGACTGGTTTCAGAACTTCAGACATATCCAAACATTTTCCGCACAAAGACTGTTGATGAATGATACAATGTAAGACTATTGGTTTTGAACCACCGTCATTTTCTACAGCCTTTGACACAAGAGCGACCACTCCTTTATCTTTCCCACTCATGTTTTTGCCTCCATCAGTTGTAATACATTTCAAGTTTTTCCATCGAAGGTTCTTTTGCTTAATGGCCATTTCAACTCCTTTAAAAATATCTGAACCAGTAGTTGTGCCATGAATACTATACATATCAAGAAGTTCTTCATGCACTTCATAGCTTTTATCTACTCCTCGAATATAAATCAACACCTGAGCAGTATCTGACACATCCGTTGACTCATCCAAAGCCAAAGAAAACCACTCAACATGTCCATTTTTGTTGAACAGTTGAGAGGATATATTTTCAGCGATGTCTTCTACCCTTCGAGCCACAGTGTTTGCTGACATACTGACAGTTTTTAATAAATTTACCTTTTCAGGGCACATTTCTTCGGCTACTTCGGATTATGCATTCTTTGACCATTTCTACATCGGTGAATGGTTTTCCACGTTTTGCAATTTCAAGAGCCACACGAAAGCTGGCACGAGTTGCAGCCTCTTGTTCAGTTTTGAGTTTTGTAAATAAAGATTTCTGCGATTTCAATCCGCGCTTCATAGCTTCGAATTTTTCTGTCCGCAAACTTCCTGTATATTTTGAGTAATTTTGAAAATGTTTTGCTTCATAATGACGTTTAATGTTATATTCTTTGAGAACGGCTATGCTTTCATTGCAAATCAAACATAGCGCCTTGTTACTGGACTCAATTACGAAATACTGAATGTTCCACTGATCTTTGAATTTTCTGCATTCACTATCAATTTTTCGCTTCTTTTCCATTCTACTAAATCACACACAAAAGCAACAATTCAAATAAAAATATTGTTACAAAGATGTCTTAAACTTAAACACGCACAAACACGTTTTAAGGAGGTACGCACTATTTTATTTCACAGCAGTGTCATAGGAACTGACTTGTGGTTGCGCCACTAGCCTTCTTATATATTTCACTTACTGCCATCTAGAAGTGAGTGGAAGACACCAGAACTTTATCGAACCAACGAGATTATTCTGTAAGTGCTATTAGCGCCATCTGTTAGGGATAGAAGGTACTACCTATTTCTGCTTGTGTCCACCAGATGTCCTGTCACGTTACTCCTCATGGCTCGCTCGTACTCTACGACTAATCTAGAAATTACAGATAATGACAGGAAAATTAATAATATGCAGTGTTGCCGTTTTGCGGACTTTAGTTCGATTTGCAGCCTTTTTTAAACGTGGCGTACTTTTTCGGACTTTTTTTTTCATGTAAAAAAATACTCATTCGTTACTTGAGTACTCGTTAGGAACCGAAGTAACGATTACTGAAGAAAAAAGTAATCAATGATTACTTGTGTATTTCATTACTTTTGTAATCAATGATTACTATGGCGATACGATGCGGGTACCCCATTATAACGGATACCCATACGATACAGAAAATACATCAGCTTCCCCGTCGCTAATGGCATCTGGCAAAAAAGTAATCATATTTTACACCACTAGTGGACTGATTCAACTTTTTACCACCGGCAACAATTAATGATAATATGGTTTTGGCCCTTGGAATTTACTGGAGTAATCAATATGGCCCTAAGGCTGGAAAGTTTGGAGACCCCTGCTTTAGATGATATTTTTAACCAGTGAGGGCTGACATTTGCATTTTCCCCTTATGTATCGAACTTTACTGGTTTTATTTATTTATGCATTGGTTTTATTTATTTGTACTTCAGGTTATTAATAAGGAAACAAACGTCATTATAGCCCAAATTTCAGAAAACATATTTCGGGACAAGAGGAATCCTTTTATCAATGAATAGAGTTGTACGCATCTGGATGCAAGTAATTCGAGTGATTTACACTCACTTGGATAGCTTACATTTTTAGGTCAAATCCTTACGCATTGATAAAGGGGCTCCTTTTAATTCCAAAACATGTGTATGGAGTAATTTTTGCAACTTGCGCTATAAAAACGTTGGTCCGCTCATTAATTTTTTACCACTCAAAAGTAAACTTTGAACTTCATATTATATCTAGATTATGCTTTTAAATATAGTTTTTTTTTGTTCTGAGACGTTTAAATTTCTTATGCTTGTATAGAATGATAAAGTTAAAAGTGGAATGAGTGAGAGAGAATCTATATTATAAATCTAGTAATGTACCTTTTTAAAATTAAACTCGCGCCACATGAACAAGGGTTACAATTGAAATACCTAAAAGGAAAGGAGACTTCCCTCTAAGATTTGTTGTTGATTCTCCATGCGTTCATGAGTACACCCATTTTGTACCCCATAGAGTCTTAAAACATAGAAAAGTAAATAAACTATCTAAGGGACCGTTCATAAATGATGTCAAGCTCTTTTCCGATATATTTGATCCCCTCCCCCGTTTGTCACAATTCAGCGGACCCCCTTCCCCCCTTTGTCATATGTCACGCTCTGTTGTATAAGTCTGATGTCACACTTCTTGTTACCCCCTCCCCTCCCCTTATCACACTTTGTCACAATTTTACGAACCCCCTCCCCCTCGAAGCGTGACATCATTTATGAATGACCCCTAAAGCGTATTTCTGATTTCTAATTTAAAAGTGGGGAAACATTAATTTAAGAAAGGATTTAAGGAAAATCAGAGAATCCGAAAACTTTTGTTAGATTTCATCGAAGAAATGCCGGTTGCAAAGTCTTGGTATTAAAAATTGAGAATATTCAGTGTAGTTTAGGAAAAAAGAAAAAAGAGGTGAGGGGGGGGGGGGGGGAGGCTTACAGATAATAGCATAAGTTATTGTCATGAAATAGTGGTGGAGGGACGATCGTGTAAAATAAAAAAGTTTTGGACGGTCCTGCCCCCTCCCCCCCCCCCCCCGACTGAGAATACTCCTTGCTTTTTGTTGTTAAGGCGTATGTCATCTAAATAAAAATGTTTAAAGGGATATTTAAAGAAAAATTGCGCTTATCCAGGGGTGTCCACGGGGGAAGTTCATGGCGTAGACGTTTGATGAAATTTTTGACTCCCCTGGACAGGGGGGCATGCTTTCATCAAGTTTTAGCCCTTTTGGGCGGTTGTCTTTTTTGGGGGACTTCATACCTATTAATATACACCATCTTGCTTAGGGGGTTGACACCCATGTATTGTCAGTTACAAGTTTTAAAAGTAATCTTGATAACTCTGAACTGCATATAATGAAGCGTTTTAAGTAATTATTTTTAATTTCTCATTTATTGTACTTAATTGTAATATTTAAAAATATTTCCCCTTGATTGTTTATTTTATTGAATCGTTTTCTTTTACAAAGGCCTAATCTTTGACCTTTCTTACTTAATATTTTAGGATTTTATTCTAAATATTTAGCTAGTGTAATTGCTTTGGATGAGACCAGCAAAAAAAAGTCTCTACTCTTATATAATAATCCATCTGTTGAAGTTAACTGAAGTCAGCTATACTATACAATGCAATATTAGTTATTAGTACTATGCTATGCTATTAGTCTGTCAATAACAATAAAAAATTGTTGCATTAATGATTTACTTAATTACATAGTTGTTCAACTAATCTTTATTTGTTAAGTCACTTCACAACCTAACTGTTCCACTTACCTGTAATAATTAAATTTACAATAAATGGAATTGAAATAATTCAATTAGCACATATATTTAAAATAACTTTATAAATCATAACCTATGTCATTTTTCTTTTAACTGCTGTTATTTAATAGTATTAACATGAATGTAGTGAAAATTGCTTAATAATAAAGTAACTAATAACCATTTAAAGACAATTCAATACGGCTTTCAAAAACCTGCTAGCCAATTTATTTGTGCTACACAATGTGAAAGGATAAATGTATTTCAGAAAGTTATGCGCAATTATTGTCGTTTAAAATAAAAATTAATCTGAAAGTGATAATATGATCAGCCAATTGCGAAGAAAATTTTCTCTTTGTTCATTATATATAAAAGTATACGTATGTATGAAAAGTTGTATCTTAACGAGCAGCTTCAAAGTCTGCATGTGTTACTACCGAAAAACGATCTTTTTATTTTTTCCTCTGTATTAAAAACGTTTTAATGGCAAATACAAAACCCTGCAACGTATTTTGATAGTTACTTTTGCCCTCAACACTTAAATGTTTATCTTTCTTGAAATTCAAGCCTTTAACGCGATGATATTGCAATGGTTAGACCTGTAAATCCTCGCTTTTAAGTACATGCTAACAGCGCCAATTGACTGAAGTGGCAGAAAATGTAAGTTCTGCTTGCACGCACTTTTTCGCCCGTTTGGACAGCCGCTATATGATCGCAGGCAGCCATGTCTAGACTATACATATTGAGCCTTTTAAGCCTAACCTCATAATCTAAGTCTGAAAGACCGCTTACCAACCTAGTTGCCCTCCTTTGAACCCTTTCCAATAAGGTAATATCCTTCTTAAGGAAACCAAAACTGAACAGCATACTCCAAATGAGGTCGTACCAAACTTCTGTATAATGGCAATACAACTTCCTTAGACATGTTCGAAATAGCCTTATTGATAAATCCAAGCATCTTGTTAGCTTTGTTACTTACTATGCTACACTGCCGACTAAACTTGAAGTCGTAACTAATCAATACAGAAATAACATAACAGAATAACATAATTATAATTTAATAGAATACAAAAAAAAAAAAAAAATTAGGACTGGATAACGCTAAATTTCCACCTATCCGCTTCCGGCGGATGTTAGGTTCTCTTTGTAGAGAAGCTGCGGCACCGGTGCGGTAAAGCAGGTAGGCACCGCTCGCCAATCCGGTGTGTCTGAGAGTTATTGGGTGGTTCGAAGGAGGAGCGGCTGCGTTCCGCGCCCTTCGGGTTAACCTGTGAAGGCCTGAGATGCTACACAACAGTAAGACATAGTTAGCAATAATTACCATTGTTAATATAAGGGCAAACCGACTAGTCTTTTCACTTTTTAACACGGGCATGGCCGTCCGGTACCGCTAGCATTTCATAAAGCTAAACGCAAAACTGCTCGCAAAGGTGATTCTAAGCCGAAATTTCCGAAAATTTTTGAGAACCTGATCCGAAAAATAAAAACTGATTCGGTTTTACGAATTAATTTTCAATTCCTAATTAATTTTTCAGTAAATTAATTTTAAGATTTGCTTGACGATAAAGAGTTGCCAACTCTCCCAATTATTAGAGGAGACTATCGCTTTTCAGCCAATCTCCCGATCTTCCGTTTCTTTGTTTATTTCTCTGATTTTTTTAAGAAATGTTCTCAATAATTTCTTAATGTTTTAAAATTTAGCTTAACATTTTGATTTATGAGCAAAATTCTTGGCAAACAAATTTATCGCTTCGCAACCATTCATTGGATATTTTACTGTGTGAGAAAATGAGATTTTTAGCTGCTGCTCTTCTCCCTCCTTCACCATCAATCAAAATGCGTTATTGCGAGATTTTCTTTCAATTTCACCGTAGAATCGGCGACAAGTTTGCATGAACTTTGAAAGATCTCTTTTATTTTAATTAAATTTTTTACATTTCTACAGGGTAAAAGTAAGAACTTATATTTTGGAAGCATGCCAACGAACATGTGCTTCGCTGAAAATTAGCGCGCCGTACGTTACAATCCTTTTTCATCCTATAACTATTCGAGTTGTTTTAAAAGTTAGTGGCTACCTTAAATGGCCACTTAATTACATAATTTGTATTTTAAAATCGTAATGCATACTTTTTTCCGAAATTTCATGTTAAGTTCATATTTATTTATTTTTTTGGCTCCGAATCATCACCCATGGCTGTTTGATTGTAAAAAAGTTCTTATGTGTCAAACAGGTAAGGTATTTTGTTTTTTCATTTAATTTGATTTGCAATCGCTAGCATCAATCTCGTTTATAATGTCGTCAAATGTGTTTTAACGTCATAAATACCGCGTACCGCTGAGCCTCCTATGTTGTTATAGCCGAGGTCGACTTGCATTTCAGTTCTGGTACAAACAGGCGCAACGTCATGTATGCAAGGCCTGCGGGGCACGATGGCTCCGTGATTTGATTCGGCTCCATCAATTCAAAGGGCGCCCTTGAAAAAAAAAAAAAAAAAAAACAATATAACTGGAAAAAAAGCTGGGGTTTTTACAACTCTAAAAAAGGCACTCAGTAGGAATTCGCACGACTTCGTCGAGCAGGCTTGGCGTGGGCCTAGGTGCGGAAAGTCGGGAAGTTGTGCATAAAATTCAAGCTTGCTTTGGAACAAAGCTACAAAAACTGAGAAATATTATGTAAAAAGGGGGGGGGGGATTCTAATTGCAAACTTACCAAAACTTACCCAAAACTATCGTTTTCCCCTCCAAAAGCAATTCCAAACGTAAATATTTCATATTTCTACCCTCTGAGTGAAATCAATAGTAATTTACTAACATTAATGGCAGTTTCAGCATGACAGAGCATTAATATTGATAAATGTCCTTCTCCTCATAATACCAAGCAAAGAAATCGTTCTCAGTTTCAACAGCAATGAAAGTTGACTAGTTGACAGAGCAAATTTCTATTTTTCGAACGTGTTAGTAACAGCTCGAAAAGAAGAAATCTGCTGAAATAAAAAGCAGAAAAAAAGTGTTAATGGAAGTATAATCGCTAATAGCGATAAGACACAGACATCAATTTTTCATACTTCCCAACACGATACGTGACGAGGAATCGCAAAGTGCAATTCTGGATAAATTTATGTTGGTTAGCTTGTCGAAAAGAACTTCTGGGAAGTTGGAAAAGAAAATCTTTTCATTCCAGTTCTTTGGTTGAGGTATAGACAGACGCTTCCTGAACTTCTTTTTGTTGAAAAGCATATGTTTTCGATTTAAATGCGAACCATGTTGCACAGGTTTGTAAAAAATATTTTTACAGTTGATTTTACAAACTACAAGGCGCACTTTTTTTCTTCTAAAAATTGTCATGAATATTCAGATATTTCTTACATGCGAAAGTGATGTCAAAATGACCAGGGTTTGATTTCAAATTCTTTACTAGTCTGAAAACTATCAGGGAATGGAAGAGAGATCAAAAGACGATTTTCTCGATGCTTAAAAAACTAGTTTGGTTTTATAAACTAATAAAAACTTATCTTTAGAATGACTTACTTCAAGAATAAATATTAAAAATGATATTCTTCTAAAGAATTGCTTGAACATTAAGGTGCGTCTTATAGTCTTTAAAATACATTAAATAGTTGCTAAAATTACATGCGTGGTATTTGTTGGTGCTGGGTTTTCACGTCATTGCAAGATTTGAATTGATGAAAAATATGGACCGCACTATCTTTATAGATTTGGGAATGGCAGGGGTTCTTTATCTGATGCGTTGTATCAATCTTTAGGATAGAGCGATTATGGAATAATAGAAATTAATGAGACAGTACAAATCAATGCACCTGAAATATGTTGTGTGAAAAGTTACAAAATATTTCCTAGAATGTGTTTTGGCGAAAAATGCTCTCACAAGGTGTTTTCATTTGATGGAGATACTAAGAATATATGGTGATACTTCTTGAATCGATGTTTTCCTAAGCAGCAGCTGTCGATTACTTGTAGGCTGTTAGCAGGAAAGCGTTTCTGCCCACAATTACACGATCGTTTGGTTTTCAACGATGCCTCCCCCAACCCCAACGGTCTATCTTTCAATCAAATGGTATTTCTCTCAAATTTACTCAAAGACTTGTTTTCTTCATTGAAAAAATGAGAAAGAAAAATGAGTATTCCGCAAGCGAACACATTTTTATCTCTAAATACATACAGAATTGTGATTTACTTTCAAAACCAGTACAAAATTCTCTGTGTGATTTTTGAGTTTCAACCTGTTTTCCCAGTGTACATAATTATTACCCACCAAATCTCAGACACAAATGAGTGATTGTTAACCAATATGAGCTCAATTCTAAATTCAACAGAAACAGACTAATTCTGGAAATCTCATATCTTATAACATTCGTGCAATTAATAATTTCTCGCTTGACAAAATAGAGTACTCTAAATGAAGATACACTTTTAGCATAGTCTAATCTCACTGGATAAAAACTGGCAACTTTGCAAAACATACGTATATAACAAAAAAAAAAAAAAAACGGTTGGGGGGGGGGGGGGGAGTGTAAATGAAAAATCAATAAAAAGATATGCACACACACACACACTCACATAAATTTTATGACAGCGGGAAAATCGAGAATTTTCAGAACTTTGCATTTGTTCATTTGATTTACAGAAACCTTTCTACTCTATCCCCCCCTCCCTGTTAGCTCGTGGCCTTAAGAGTGCCCTCCCTCGGGCACAGGGAAGTGAAGTTCGTCGAACGCTCATAACCGCTCCGAGATTGGTTTGCTGGGCGCCAGCTCAGCCTAACTAACTCTTGCTGTGTGAACCTGGCCCTCCTTGATGCCTCTATGCTAGCAGAGTATCATTTGGAGGGTTGTGGTTCCCTTGCTTACAAAAACTAGTTCCTATACCAAGAACTACTACCAGAGTTTACCGCAAGTAACTCTTACCGCAAATAATCAAGATAGCCCTTTTATTCTGCAGCCGATTGGTCGAAGCTGAAAGGTCTTTGTCACGTGATCTAGCATTTATTGATCACTTGTAAAACTGAGAGGGAATCACGTTAGCTCTGTCTATATCTTGAAGGTCTGTGAATAGATGTAATTTATTTCATCGTGATGGAGATAAATGCATCAAATACAGCTCCCGTCATTTCTTGACACGACTTCATCTTTCATCTGATTTCTACCTTTCATTCAATGGAACACTCAGTTTGTCATATTACTGGTCTGCGGTCCATCTATGATTGTCAGATTTCTCTGGGTTTTTATTGGGCTTAAAGATTAGGGCACTCATGCCCAATATAATTCCAATTTATGTTATAAGATAAGATTCTATTGAAATGAAGTAGTAAATTTTTAGTGATCAGTGTTAGAGATGTTTAAGCATACGTTTATGTATTTCATCTTGTCGAAATCGGAAAAATCCTAGTTTAATTTTTGTTTCATGCCACTGATAGAAACAATAATACGTTTTTGATAGTAACAGTAAAAAATTATATTTTTTATAATTTTGAAGAAAACTTCATTTACGAAATATGCCTTATATTAGAAACGCGAACTTTTGTTGTGTAGCATTACGTTTAAAAATTCAATTTTTGTTTTTTAATCTATATTTTATATACATACTTTGGGTCACTTTCAATCAGATTACAGAATTGTTGAGTATGACAACAGAACAATTCGTCCCAATAAACCTAGATAAGGATCCCACATCACGTGCACTGTGCAACTTGAGGCAAATTCACGTGATCTCCACGACAGAAGCCCATTCATTCCGGATTACTGTTGCCATTTGTCATGTGAGAAGTAATGATCTCGTCTGCTTCAGTTGCTATTCATACGGTCAAATGCTCTTTCATGGTCATTTGTGACTGATTGCTGGGTCGAGTGACCAAAATAATGCTTTGCATGCTGTACAAACCTTGTGCATCAGTTTTCTGCTATAATCAATATGTCTGTGTTTATTAATGGAAAAGGCGAAGTTGTTCATTCAGCAAATAGGTTAGTATTCTTTTGGAAACTACAAGAATGGGAAAATTTATTCAGGACATTTCAACATTTTAACTTACACATAACAGTAATTTGCTGATGTCTAAGAATGCGGCTATTAGCAGAATTTAAAGACCCCGCGTAGGAAAATAAGATTGAATGAAATTAATATATATATATATATATATATATAATACGTGCGCTATCTTTTATTTGGACGTGGTTGCTTCATTAACTGACTTCCCAAAGGAGGAGGTTATCCATCAAACCGTATGCATGTTTTTTGATCATCGATAATTCCTCACAGGATGAACCGATTTTGAGGATTGTTTTTTTAATCCATCATGGGTGGTCCGGTGCTTTAGTTTGACCATATTCGATAATTAGAAAAAAGTTACGGGCGGAAATATAGTCTTTTTTTTTCATCCGTAACTTTTGACTGAATGAACCGATTTTAATTAACCGACTTCACAAAAGAAGGAGGTTATACATTCGTATTGTATGTATGTCGTTTTTTTTTTTTTTTTGTTTATTTGTCCACTCATAACTTCTTACCGACTGGACCGGCTTTCATGATTTTTATTTCAATCGATCGAGGGTGGTTTCCCATAGGTCCCGTGTCTTTGTTTGATCACATTCGATAAATAGAACAATGGACAGAAATGCGGTAATTTTTTTGCTTTTTCATCCATAACTTTTGAATAAATGAAACGATTTTGATGATTTTTTCTTTAATCGATAGAGGGTCATCTAACTCAAATATCGCACATCAATTTGACTACATTTGTTTTTTAGAAAAAAACTTTATGGGTCAAAAATAAGTATTTTTTCATTTTAATTGAAAAGGCTGGGCTTGATTTTTCTTTGTTGGGAAAATTGTTAATAAACATGAAATTCATTGTTAAAAACGAGTTTGTTGCCATTAAGATGCTACTATTAAAAGCAATTATAACAAGAAATAGACTGAAGGCTTCTCTGAAGAAGAAATTATATCCAATCAGAGTTTGTTTGCTCTAGTGACCCTTTAAAATCGAGTTCAAAACGAAATTTATCATACAAACGTTTTCAGTGTCATTCCCTCAAAGAAGGTGTCCCCTTTGATATGTATTTTTTTAAAATAGAGTATTTATATAAAAATGTATTTACACTAAAAAGAATAAAATGAAATAATTTTTGGGAAAAAATAGAACCGACTTCAAACTATTAATTGCGCTAAAAAGTAAAAAATAAAATTTTTCTTTAAACAACTTTGATACGACTTTTAAACATAATTTTTGAAGTCGGTGCTCAATTATGATGGATTTTAAGGCATGATTCCTTTTGTAACTATGAATCAATTGAAAATATAAATGGCTTAAATTTTGCAACAGTTTTAATGTAAAATAACGCATGGCGTAATGATAATTAGACTCATAATTTTGCACCGACTTCAAAAATTATGTTTAAAAGTCGTATCGAAGTTGTTTAAAGAAATATTTTATTTTTTACTTTTTAGCGCAATTTATAGTTTGAAGTCGGTTCTATTTCTTCCCAAAAATTATTTTATATTTTTTTAAAATTTGGTTTTAGAACATTATTTGTGAAAATAGAGTATTTTTCTTTTAATTGGAGAGGTTTGGTTTGATATTTCGTTGTTGAGTAAATTATCTAAAATCCTACTAAAAAAGGTTTTTCGTGATGAGTTGTCGACCGCTCCCATTAATCAATCAATCAGGAATCAATCTGACCCTTTTTACCTTCTTTAATCTTAATTGAATAACTTCTGAAACATTATGATGCAAACTCGAGTTACATCTTAAAATTCATTGGAAATTTACCCTATTTTTCGACATAAAAAGTTTAAAATTATGTCAAAAACTTCAAAGATTTTGAAAATTTACCCGTTTTCGTCATAGCCGTATTTACACAAAAAATAATTTCTCTTCCCTCGCGTTTCTACTTTATTTATTTCTAGCTGATGTGGGAGGCGTTGCTCGAACTATCTCGAACATTGTATCATTCCCTGCCGGAAAAAGAAATGTAGTCATGTGGCACATAATCCGACATTCAGCAGTAAATACATAAGAGACCGTGGTAGCCTAGTGGTTAGACGGTCGGACTTCCACCTGGAAGGTCGCGCGTTCGATACCCGCTGAAGACCCACCATGTACACTTGGGGATACCTGCATGTAAAATCAGTGAACCCTACTACCTCGCCGCCCGTGCGCAAGCAATCCTAAGGCCTCGGCTAACAGGTAGGGGTCTGGTGGAGAAAAGTAAATATATAAGGATACATTTAATTGAAAATTTGCATTAGAATATGGGAAATAGTTTTTAAAAATCCGAATTCTAACAGTAAAAGTTCTCATCCTAAAAGTCCTCTAAAAACCCACATTATGTATTCTTATCAGAATAAATAAATACTGAGCCAAAAAAGAAAAACAGAAGAAGAAATAAAAGTCTCATTTTCAATAAATACATAAATATGTTCATTTAAGTTAACAAATGTTAAGTCCTTGACCAGTACTGACATATAATACATAGTTTAAAAGAAAAGAAATACTATTAAAATGCAATCCCTAATGGTGCTACTTAGTATAAAATTCATGCATGACAGTTTAACAGCGCAAAATTCTTCCCCTTTTAACTAGGGATGTAACGAATAGTGATTTGGTCGAATAGCCGAATACCGAATATTCGCCCATTTCTTCCAGGCCGAAGCCGAATATTCGGCAGCCGAATATTAAAATTTCTGGAAAATCGTTGTAATCGAAAGTATTTGTCAAATTTAAAATTATTCACAAAGTCAAACACCAATTACACACAATCTATGATGTATGATTTAATTCTGTTTGTTACGAAGTTAGGACTATTTAAAATTAATCTATTTTCACTATTGTTTTGAATGAAGAATTTCACCCACAAGCAAAATAGAAATGACAGGTTTTACGGTAGTAAGCATTAGCATTATTTTACTAATTATTTAATTTCAATGAAAGAAATACTAGTGCTTAGTGAACTTTTACCTTGCTCAAAACTGTTTTATGAAGACATTTTAAAAGTTATAAAAGTTAATATTTTTATTTTATGGGGTTTTTTACATACCTATTTTTAAAAGATCTATTAAAACTTAATGCACTTAACTGGAATATGTTTTTATTTTCAAAAACCCCAATAACTTATGCTATCTAAATATTCATGATATATTTTGGGCTTTTCACATTTCTCTCTAACCCAATATTCACAATAAATCAGTCTACCAAAACAAAGTCTGGCTTACACTTTGTAAATAATAACAAAATGAATTTATCATATTATCTAATATAATTAACTATTGGCAGATTTTGGGAGCAAATGCTAAATATAAAATACAATATTACAATTTTAAAATGTGTGTTTGCTCAGTCAAGCCTAAAACAAGATTAAAAAAAAGTAGTTTATTCTAAATTATTTTTATTTCTTAAAACTATAGTAGACAAATGTATTGTTTTGCAAAAATTATAATACAATTTTAAATGTTTAAAATCTACTAATTTCTTTATTTTCTTTTTACCTTTTTACTGCAGCAGAACTATTCGGCCGAATAGTCCATCAATATTCGGCCAGGCCAAATTTGACCTTACCCAGTATTCGGCCAGGCCGAATAGTCGGCTGGGTGATGAAATGACTATTCGGCCGGGCCGAATACTGGCCAAATAGGCCGAATACCGAATAGTGGCCGAATGTTCGTTACATCCCTACTTTTAACTAAAATGCCGCTAAACTGGGACATCACTACGGAAAGCACCACGTACATTATAGTGAGGCAATAAAACAACATTTTTCAAGGGGAATGGTTTATTCACAACACAAAACTAAACTACAAAAATGATGGAACATCAACAACGGCAGTTACAGTTAATTTTGTTAGCTAACGTGTCACCCCCCCCCCCCTCTTTTTAATTCATAAGTCAAGCTTACTAGGTTTTTTTAATGTATTCCTGAACGAGTTCTTGGAGTAGTACTATGCGTTACAGAGTGGGGGAGAGTCTGATGATTTAACCAGTATTTGGGATTTAGTGTGTAGTGTACCATATCATCTACTTCATTTTCAGACACCTTAACATTGGGAGATTTGACCGAATCATACTTGTCTGTTTCATTGCCAGACACCTCCGTTGATATTTTTTTGTCAAACAGTTCGTGCTCTTGTCGGAATTCTGCTCCGATGAATCTTTTGCGACATCATTGAGTGGGAGAAAAAAAACGAGTTTCTTCGGTAATAATCTACATATCGGTTCTTAACCGCGCGACTGAACGCGGGGCATCCAACCCCGCTCAAGAACGCAAGTAAAAACGTGGCGTTCAAGAATGTGTCACCTGTCACAATAACGCACCACATTCTTAATAGCGTGCAAGAACGAGTTCAGATGTGGGTTGTTCATTGGAGTTGCCTACAGAGTGGAGTATGGAATTTCAGAGACAACAACGTTCAACGTGCCAAGCTAATATTCTAAACACAATAAAATGTAATACATTAAAGAAAAATGATTAAGAAAGGAATTACAATAATAAAAACATTATGATACACACATATGTTTGATATTTAAGATACAGAACCTGAACAAAAAGTTTTATTGCAGAAGCAACAGCGTGCAGAAACGTCCAATCCTCACACTTTGATGCGCGGTTAAAACATTTCTTGGTGTGTGATGATGAACGCGCATCTGAGTGTCATTCTTAACCTTGAGCGCCGTTCAAAATTGCATTTACACGTACACTCTTGAATGCGCATCTGAATGGCTTGCCGTTTGGAGCGCGGTTAAGAACGTACGTGTAAAAGGCCTTTAACTCTACGGTAAATGTTGCTCCAGATTGTAATGTAGAACTCAATGGTTGCAGGATGCCGTTTACAGGTGAAGTTAAATTATAACGACCTGTGCAACATTAATATTAGTTTCACTGTATATTTTGAGCTGATTTTGTTAAAATTGATGTAGAAGCATTCAACCAATATGGTATCAGAATATAACATTTAAATTAAAAAAAAAAAAAAAAAAAAAAAAAAAAAAAAAAAAAAAAAAAAAAAAAAAAAAAAAAAAAAAAAAAAAAAAAAAAAAAAAAAAAAAAAAAAAAAAAAAAAAAAAAAAAAAAAAAAAAAAAAAAAAAAAAAAAAAAAAAAAAAAAAAAAAAAAAAAAAAAAAAAAAAAAAAAAAAAAAAAAAAAAAAAAAAAAAAAAAAAAAAAAAAAAAAAAAAAAAAAAAAAAAAAAAAAAAAAAAAAAAAAAAAAAAAAAAAAAAAAAAAAAAAAAAAAAAAAAAAAAAAAAAAAAAAAAAAAAAAAAAAAAAAAAAAAAAAAAAAAAAAAAAAAAAAAAAAAAAAAAAAAAAAAAAAAAAAAAAAAAAAAAAAAAAAAAAAAAAAAAAAAAAAAAAAAAAAAAAAAACCCAGAGTTTACATAATTTGCTTCACTTTTGCCCATAGGCACTAATGTTAAAATTTTTTGAACTGTTCAAGATTGAACGAAAAATTGCTCGAATCAAAAAGTAAAATATGGAAATGAGATGTCCTCGCCGAGATCTTTCGAATGCAAAAACAATTTTTCGAATCGGACAATTCGTTAAAAAGTTATTAGGGGGGAGGGGGGGACAGACACACTTTTTCCGCCATCTCAAAACCCTACTTTCAATTTTTTTATTTTTCAATCTTTATTTAATTACCTAAACTTATTTTTGACTTTTCTTGATTTCTAACGATATTTTCACGATATTTAAGCCTGCCTTTCACACTTTATTATTATTATTTTTTACTTTTACGGGAAAGTAGGCTAAAAAGCACTTTTCTCCACCAGACCCCTACCTGTTAGCCGAGGCCTTAGGATTGCTTACACACGGGGATAGGTAGTGGGGTCTACGGATTTTACATGCACATATCCCCAAGTATACATGGTGGTCTTCAGTGGGAATCGAACGCGCGACCTTCCAGGTGGAAGTCCGACGTGCTAACCACTAGGCTACCACTGCCCAGGCCAAAAAGCACTAACGTTTCCTAATTAATTAAGCCAAGACTTATTAGGCTTAGCTTAACCGTAAGAAAAAGTGAAATTCTGAGCAATAACATCCGCTCTATTTAGGCTAGAATATTACCAAATTCTGTCTGACATAGTGTTTTTATAAGTTGCAGAATGGTACAAAATTTTAGAAAGTGAGATGGTTTTTTGTATTTTTAACAGTCGACAAGTCTTGAAACTGGAGTAAAAAAAACACTAATTCAAATTTTCGAATGGAGCTCTGTATATTACCTTTTTCTGGAGATAATGCATCTTGTCCTATATATTTGAATGATCAATTCTTGTATATATATATATATATATATATATATTGAGTTTAAGACAAATGATCAAAATGCTTTGTGCTAAAATGTAAGTACAAAAATAAAACAAAGTAAAAAAGCAAATTCAGAATAACTTTTTTTTATATTCTGAAT
The DNA here is from genome assembly GCA_038502835.1 of Octonoba sinensis. Classification (NCBI taxonomy): domain Eukaryota; kingdom Metazoa; phylum Arthropoda; class Arachnida; order Araneae; family Uloboridae; genus Octonoba; species Octonoba sinensis. The sequence goes on from CM076604.1 coordinate 75,099,861, forward strand.
TTGTGCTTTTTTACGTTTTTTATCTTTGTACTTATATATATTGAGTTCTCGAAAAGGGCTCTAACGATTTATATCAAATTTTGTATTTAGGTCAGGTTTTGTTTTTTAAGTTTACCTATTAGGTGTATTTCGAGAAAAAATGTGATTAAAAAAAAAACAAAAAAAAAAAAAAAACATTTTTTATGAGGCAGTTGAGGTACTTGAAACGAACATCAACCACTAAAGATATTTTATTTCAATTGAGATTACAATGCATTGAGCGGCAACACTTAATTTTTAATTGACCATTTTGTGATTGAAATTTGTTGTTGTTACATTTATGCAATTTAAAATGCTAGGAAACCCATTGAAAAAAAATACAAGCTTTTAAAATCCTACACGTAATTTGAATGTATCAGAAGGTCTATGAAACGGATGTAAGACTCATTGTGACAACTCCGAGCAGTGGCATACGCAGAATTTTTTCAAGGGGGGGGGGGGGTCATAATGTTCTGAAACTACTAAAAGAAATTCAAGTATATAATAAAGCTCAAGGGGGGGTTAAACCCCTAACCCCCCTCTTGCGTACGCCACTGACTCTGAGTCTCGCAGTGGACCATTCGGTAGAAGCTCGGTTCCCGCTGAACACCGAAAGTGAAGCAACATCGACTGAGGTCAGTGTTTGGGAGGGTGACAACCTCTCGCGGCTGGTTTCTTGGGACCGTGCACGCTAAAGGGAGCTGGTGCACATTAAATCCGTCGTGGCTGCAATGTCCTCCAAGTGAAACGATATCTCCTGGGGTGCCAACGCCCTCTCATCTGGGAGCTGGTTCAAAAATTAAGAGATCACATAAATGAGGTTCAGTCAGTCTTCATCCCTCTAGGTTCCTCGCTCAAGTGAAGCTGCATATCACCCATAGCCATGGGTCAGTCGCAAAAATTGTATTTTTCCTTCAGCGACATGATCTTCTAAGCCTGATGTAGGCTGGATAAGAAACAACCACATCTCCCAGTAATAACATGCACTAGCGAGGAGCCAGAGCGTGGAGTAACGAATTTCTCCTCGAAACTTGAACGGAGCCGGAGCAACATAAGTTTTTGTGCTCAAATTCTCCGATTCAATTTTAAACTTTTTAAAATTTATATCAAAAGAAAAAAATAAATAAATAACGAAAAAGAAAAAAGAAAAGATATATAATAATTAATTAAAATTTCTCGGAGCTGGAGCGAATCCGGAGCAAGAAATTAGAAGCCGGAGCGGAGAAACTCAAAAAAGTGGCTGCTCCAGATCCCTGATATGTATTTAGTGTTTCTATTATCGCGTATCTCGGGGAAAACTTTAACGACTGGGATGAAAATTTATATTTAGCTAACATTTCCCATTCAAATTTTTTAAAATAAGTATCTCCTCCTGAAAAAATACGGTAAAAAATGACAAAAAAAACCCGCCAAGAAAAGCTTGGGCTTAAAATCAGACCTTTGTACTGAAACAACAGCAGTATAATTGAATATCGAGAAACTATCGCCCTCGTTATTTTTTTCAAATAAATTTAGTAGTGAAAAGATTGAAAAAAATCGTTTTTATATTTAGAATAGCTTCGAAATAGAGTAAAATCAAAATTCTGAAATGTAATCTCTGAAGATAGGGATAAAGCAAAAACTCTTCGAGAGGGCTTTTTCACATAGAAGTGAAAAAGTGCCGTTTTGGACTTAAATATCCAGGCAAAAGTAGCCATAAATAATGTACACTTGCGGTGAACCGAAAATATCTCCTTTCTGGGGATCATATATCACATTTTTTGTCAGACTTTATAAGCGTTCGGAAAAATCTTTTACTTTTAATATTACGTGATATAGTGCTGTCTTTTGAGTATATAGGTTTAGCTTGCTTTCCCTTTTTTCTTCTGCGTTTGAAAAATAAAATTGTTGTTCTTTTTTAAGTTTTTTTTTTGTGAAAGGTGATGCTTCTACTTTTGACAAAACGTTCTTTGTAATTTAAGCCGCAAGAGAATTTCGAAGTTTTTTGACATTTTTCGGAACTTAGCAATTAGCATGGCATTGGTGCAGGATCAAGTTTTAACCCTAAACGGGCGGTCTGTTTCTTATTCTTAGTGGGTCATTCCACGGTGACTGACGTTACAATTTGACTAAGTTTTTTAACTTTTAAAATCCACACTGTCTTGAAATTTAACTTTATTTTTCTGAAATTGATCTAAAATACCGTGATAGAGTACAATAATACTATCCATACCTGTTTTTAGATAAAAAAAGCTTTTTTGTATGGAATTAAGGTAAATCAAAAATTGTGACTGACGTTACACAGAAGAGACATTAGGAAAAACAACTTTTATATTAATTGAAATTCTCCTCAAACTAAGAACATGAAGATTAAAATTCTTTTTTTCCATTCAAGTAGAGATTTCAAACTTTATGAATGCACTTCGTTTCATTTTAAAAACTTTAAAATTTACAATGGATGAAATTTTTAATTACCGTGACTGATGTTACAAACATTTTGTGACTGATGTTACACCAACATTAATCGGTTTAAATTATAATTTATTTCTCCTTAAAAGTCAAATTAGCAATTTTTTTTTCAAAATTACACAAATCTACTTAAATGATAAAAAATAAACAATAGTAAATGAATATAATTATACAAGTGATGTTTTTAGTGCAATTCAGGAAATGAAAAGTGTCCTCGTGCATTTACTACATCTGATGTACTAAGTTTTCTTATTATTTTTTCTTGTGAATAATAAATTTCATCCACCTTGTCAGACCATTTCCAATGCTTCCCTGTTGGAATCATAACACTGACCAAGTATTCATAGTTTTCAATGGCTCTAACTTCACCTGGATAGAGCTGTCCATCATATTCCACAAGAGCCCACGCTCCAATTGTGGCCACCAATTATGGAGCTTGTTCGCTTGGTTTTGAACAGGCAAATGATGTTTTAGATCAATTTGAGCTTTTGGTGATTTTGTCTACCACATCCAAAAAGTGTTGCTGCGTGATACCAGCTATAGTTTCTGAATCAGAAAATATTTTATTCACATTTAACTCTTTATAACGCAACTGTAAATCATATGATGAGATCTCAAAGATTTTCACACTGCTTGAAGCTGCGGCATTTACAAAATCTTTTACACTGTGTACGAAATGCTTTCTTTTTTTTACAGCTTCCCATATCTGCCTCTTTACAGACCCGCCAAAACAGTCCACTAGGCTTCCCATGTGAAGTAGCAAAATAATTCGATTTAATGAACAATTCATATTTTTTTGTAATATGGGTTTTGTGGCTGCAATGAACTTGTTTTTGAATTTGGCCATCTGACCAAATATGTAAGACTTCAATTCCTTGAGGAATCTTTTCCAGCATTCTTGTTATGAGAGGAATCACAATCTCTTTAGAATGAGACATCTGATAGCTTCATCTGAAGCTATCACATACGGATACATTCTACCCGAGTGGTACAGTGCTGCTGCAAATATGCTTACTTGGGCTTAATTAGGAGCACCTGTTTCCCCAATTTCATTGTCAAACCATTTTTTTATGACAGCCTTTTGCTTTCGTGGAGATGTAGGCAGGGCGCACTGTGCACGAGTTACAGCTTTTCCTAAGGTTTTATTATTTTGGAAAAGGGGTTTTGTCACTGCTAATTGAAATTTTGCACTTTAAGGTGCTACATTTTTCCACTATTTTTCTAACATTTTCTTTGATTTCTCTTTTTGAACTGACTTGGGTAACTTAGCTAGGTCATTTCCTTTTTATCTCTACTCCTTTTAGCTTCTGCATTGCTTATCTTTTTATAATCTTCATATTTTCCTTTCTTCTTTAATTTATCTTGCCTACTTTTTTGCCTTTCTGCAGCAGTCAATGACATTTGTACAGTGTTTAAGTATCTAACTGGAAAATAGAAAAGTGACTGATGTTACAATGTGACTGATGTTACAATGTGACTGATGTTACAATGTGACTGATGTTACATATTTTAAAGAAGTTTTTAACTCATAAATTGAACTGTTGTTAACTATTTAACTAATTGATATTTAAGATATTATCATGAATGAAGAGAACATGGCTTTTTATATTCTTAACACTATTTTTCTTTAAGTAATAAAAACTTTTATAAATTTTTGTGACTGATGTTACATCACATTGAGGCCTAATTTATAAAAAATTATTTTTAATGCAATAATCACAGTTTAAAGATTCTTTACTGGCCTAACCTCACATACAGACTAAATTTCAATAAAAAAATAAGATTTTATACATACCTGTTAATTTCGTTACGAAAACAAGATGAACTTTCCGAACTTCTCTAAAGACAACAACACATGTGACAAAAGTAACATTGCCAAACATTGCCTATAAAACTTACAAAAAGGTACTGCGAACTTTTAAAACATAATTTTATAAAAATTCACATATTTTTACCTTAGAGGAAAAAAACTGCATATCTGCAAGAAGAAAAATTTTTTATGTTGATGTCCCTGTTTTCATGGAATTGCCCTAGTCTATGGTATGCTACTCTTGAGCAATGAGCAAGACAATAAACTTTTTTATTTTGTTTTCTTTTTCTAGCCCAAAAATAAACATTAACAACAGAAAATTGCTTTAAAAAAACCCCTGTTTTTCGAAAGTAAGACCATGCAAGAACTTGCGCATGCTTCAGTTCTGCTCCAATTTTATGAAAATAGGCTGGTAAGAGACATAACAATGAGGGATTCTTTTTGCTTTTTTTCTTTTTGGCAGTATCAATTCAGTCGTATGAATGTAGGTTTAGGCGGATGTTTTTTTCATTAACTATATTTTTATCCCCCTTTCTTAGCAGATTTTTAAAAATTATATCGAACTTTTCAGAAATGCAGCTGTGATTTTCTTAACTAATTTCAACTTGAACTTCAAATATTTACACAAGCTTCTTGGCCAATCTTTTTAATGTTGCTAACTACCACCCGGAAATTTTACTGGCCCGTTTTTCAGGATGAGTTACCGGAGTGTCCTTGGTTCAACCACAGGAGAGGGTCCTGAGGGCCCTCTCCTGTGGTTGAAGGAGTCCTCACAGGAGGGTCCTGAAGGAGTAAAAATGAATATTTTTGAAAATTTTTCAAAAAATTTTTTTAACTCAAGAGCAGAGATCTGGAGCGGAGCAGGATCAACGAAATTTTGTTCAAAACTAGAGCGACGTCGGATAAAGCACTTTGTTGTGCTCCATTGCTCGATTTTTTATGAACTTTTTAATTTTTATTCGACAACAAAGCTAATTAACTAAAAAAAGAGATAAATAATATGGTCTGTTTAATTTATTTGAACCACGGCGCAAAGCTAGAATGGTGGCTGTTGAAGTATTTCTAAGTCGGAGCGGAGCAACTCAAGGGGAAAAAGAGCGCCTGATACGCACCTCTCATATCAGGGGAAAAAGAGAGCCTGATAGTCTCCCCTGCGCCCCGCTGTGCACCCGTGTCCCTGCTTAACAGAGTGGGAAAACAAAGTTATTTTAACGAAGACAGCATTAACCCTCTGATGCCCTGAAATTTTGAAAAATGGCTCGGACTATCAAGTAGCTTGGCCACCCCTGACATAGACGGTAGCCTATGCACAAGCTAAAAGGTGGGAGAGGGGGGACAATTTTTCGTAACAGCTTAGCATAATTTAAAATGCCCTCAAATGCATTGCTTTCGTTACGGCTGATAGTAATCATAAACAATAATTTATGGATCACTACACAGGTTAGGACGGAAGTCTATCCCGAAATTGGAAGGCTTGCAAAAAAAAAAAAAAGAAGAACATATATTTTCATATATAGTGGCAAACTTTATATTACCTGATACAAAATCATTTCAAGTTTTAACCCTTTAATGCCCAAGTTTTATTATCGTCGTCCCCCTTGAGGCGGAGTTGGGAATTAGAAGGTCGCCCTTCCCTTCCATTTACGGTGACAGATATGGGCGAGACCATGGATTGGCAAAACCTGTAGTTAACCTAATTGGCTCTTAATAACTCAGTAACTCCGCCTTCGTATTGACGGATTGGCGGTTTCTACTGCGTCAGTAAAAGTACCGATCAGTCAACACGAGGATGGGTTTACCCTGTAGAGCCCATTTTTTAAATCGTCGTCCGACTTGAGGCGGAATTGGGAATTAGAGGGTTAAATACTGTAGGGGGTATCGTAATTCGTTAAAAATCCCTGCATTTTCAAGGGTGTTGCTGATTATTACTGAGAAAATTTAGTTATTTCTCTTCTTCTTTTACTTCCCGCCCATGCAAGAAAAATTTTCACAAGGAAAAATATATACAGTGGCCCCCTCCAAAAAACCAGGGTCTCTAGCGGAGTGTGGAGTATGCACGCGGAGCAGTGGAACAACGAGATTTTGCTCAAAACAAAAGCGAAGCGGGAGCAAAGAAATTTGTTGCTCGCTACAGCTCCCATTTTTTTTAATCACATAAAAAAGCAAGTTTACTAAGAGAAGAGAGATAAATAAGATAATCTTCGGAGCATGGATAAATAAGATAATCTTCGTGGCTGATCCATCTCCCTGTTAAAAACGTTTTTTTGTTGCACCACTGACATTTAATTTCCGGTTTTTTGATCCCAAATTTTTGTAACATTGTATAAAAACTTCTTTGTACTACTCCTAGATTCTTTATCTTTTATTTGAACAAGCCATGTGAAGAATAAATAGAGACGTTTTAAATCGTATCAAACGAAGTAAGGTTCAAATTAGAAATTGAAAGTTACTCCAAAAAAAAACAACGTGATAGGAAGTGCACGGTCAAGAGCGAAAACTTTGGAAAAGAGGCCATCCACTGAACCTATCACCCCTTTTTCAAGTGGAACAGCGCAACGGTGCCAGGAGCGGCATTCGACAACGGACAGTACTTATACTTATGTATTTTTTCAAGCATCGATAACTTTTCAGGCCATGTCTCTATTTACTTCTCTCAAACGACTTTATACTTGAATTTTGTTTTCACATTTACTGTACAAAATGCCTCTAAAAATGTGATAAATAAAAGCATCTAAACCTGCTTTGCATCCAAGGTAATACCAGAGATGCATTTATTCGCGTTTCCCCAAATTCTGACAGAATATAACTATAAATCACTGAAACCTAAGCCGCGGTAAGGAATCTTTCCACACTGTTTTCATATTTCAAGGAATTTCAAACTTTCGCAAGCTTTTTATTAAGCACTTTTGGGAAGGAAGAAATCGTTGTTGCGCATCACATGATCACCTTCTTTTTTTTCAGCTTATACCTTTTCTTACGACATTTATATGCTCGAATAGAATGAATATTTTTGAACAGAAAGTTTGAATTTTATTAGTGAATTTAAGCAAATATACTTTTGAAAATCGTAGTGGAATAATTAATTGAGCTTAAAATATATTTTTCTAAAATGTATTTAAAATTCAGCCTGTGTCCAATAATAATAACAAGAGTTCGCCCAAGGGTCGAAATTCGACTGCAATAATTAAATTTAGCATTGAAAGTATTATGCTTTTTATATATTTATCTCAGTATTATTCGTCAAGTTTTCCGATTATAACGTCTTTTGTACATTTGCCGATGTCACACTAAGTTGATTATTCGCGTTTTTCATTCCATTGTTTTAGCGAAGACTTCACTCATACTCTTATTATAGTTGCTTTTAATATTACTGCTCTATGGCAACGAAGTCTTTTTAAAAATGAATTTTATATGAATTACCTAATATTTTACTCAACCAAGATATGTTGCCATCTACTATCTATGACGATGTAACATTACAATTATAAATCAGGTTTGCCTGTCAAAAGAAAAGGGGAAATAATTGACAAAAAAAAGACTGTTTGAAAATTCTTTTAACTGACATCCCTTTAAACTCTTCAATAGCTGCTAAGCAAATAAAAGTAAGAAAATCGGTTGAAAAACAGAGGAGAAAATGTTTCTTAACTATTTTGTCTTTGCCTATTTATATATAGATAATAATAATAATAATAATAATAACAACAACAATAACAACAACAATAATAATAATAATAATAATAATAATATAATGGGATACCGCGTCAGGCCGACCACTTGACCGGAATATCAGCTTCTGCATCCCAGGGCCCTTAGTCTCGAAAGCTGGGACGGGCGCAGTAGGCCATGGCCCCCAATGATCTGTCGTGCCACTGAGTTAGTTCAGAGAATCCTGCACTCAAAACTCTTATTAAAATTGTTTTTAATATTACAGCTTAATGGCAACAAACTCCTTTCAACAATGAGCCGGTTGATTGGTTGATGAGAGTTGAATTATTTAATTATTTACTGAATAAACAAAAGTCTTTCCAAATTGAACGAAAATACTAATTTTTCGCAGATAACGTCCTTTCTAAAGAACAAATGTAGTAAAACCGGCAATTAATAACATTTGAGCTAAACAATCCTCTGTCGATTAAAAAAAATCGGTTCATTTTGTCAGAAGGTAATGGATGAAGAAACAAAAAAAAAAAAAAAAAAAAGGCTAAATTTTCAGTCATAACTTTTCCCAGTTATCGAATATGGTCAAACAAAGGTACAAGACCTATGGGAGACCACTCTCAACCGATTAAAAACATAATAGGTTCATCTAATGAGAAGTTATCGATGAACATACACTATTGCCACAATTTTCTAATCAAATGCGTTTACGTTCTCTAGATCATTATCACAGAAATAGAACAACAATGTTACTTAATTATGAATAACAGGATCTATCTGCCATTTATAAAGCAATAACTGCAAAGTATCTGTCGAATATTTAACATAACATTCCACGTGTAAGCTAAAGAAAGCGATAAAAATCGTTTGCACAGTTGTCTTCTGAAGCGTAACGGAATCATACTTGTTAACTAATTAAGAAAACCCATTCCAGGCAGCAGATGGTATTTTCGAGATCTTGTTCAAGTCATTAAAATATTCTTCTTGAGTAAAATTTCGAGGAAAATTCTTAGAGAAATGTCCGTGTAACTTAAATCTTACAAATCCGTATGATTATCATATTGTTGCAACTGGTGAATTCCTTTTATTCCGTATACATTTAAATAACATATGAATTTTCAAACTGTAAATGAATGGTTTTTTGGATGCGAAAATAAAACACCCATTTAAATCATCTAGTATCTGTACTAAAAAGCACTCGCTTTGATAATCTGATAAGTCACTGTTTCTAGTGCTTTAAAAAAAAAAATAATAACAATAAATTTGAAAAAGAAAGTAATAAGAATCATTATTTCTTTCTTTCGAGTTTTTCTCTTCAAAATTTAGCTGTTCATCGCATATCGTTTCGTGATATAATTATAGTGTATATAAATAATTAAAGTGTATCAAAAATGAATATTTTCAGCTTTGGTATCACTGAACACCAAAGGAACACCAAAAATGGTGACAATTAAACACCAAAATTTTTAATGTAAAGGTGGCTCTCCTGTTTTTTTATATAGGGTGGGAGAAACCGCCCATGAAGTAACTCAATGATTGTCTAGCAAAGGTGTCACAACCGCAAACTAAAGATAAAAATTAAGAACATTAAGCATACTTTTAGGATGTCAACATGGAAGCATTCATGACTACAATTGCGAGACGATTTGGAGAGCTCAAGGGTCTGCCATTTAACCAAGTGGTTTTTCAGCAATGGTGTATCTCGCAAATTTATTCAAACAGAAGTGATTTACTTTCATTGTGATGGCGATAAATACGACAAACAAGAACTCCACGTAATAAAAATTAATTACACGTTATTTTAAAGCACAAATGCGCATTTAAATGCAGACATATGTTTCGGGATTGCTTGAAATCCCTTTTTCAATGCGACAGGGAGCTTCTAGATGCAAAACATCCAAATGAAGCAGACAAAACAACAAAAAAACAAAGCTTATATAGCCTAAGAATTATTAGTAAATCAATGAGAATAAAGGCAGCGTGAAGTGGAAGTAGAAGTAGCAGGGTAGGCACCAATAAGAGAGCAACAAACGAATCCAGTTGAAAGTACAGGAAGTAAAAAGGAATATCAATAAAAACAAAGCAAAAAGACGACAGCATGCATAAAAATGTGAAAATACATGAACATTTCAAAAATAATAAAGAAAAACACAAAGAATAAATTGGAAATAAAAATAAGTACAGAAAGTGCCAAAACAAAAGCAAAACAAAGTACACATGTAAAGGAGGGAGAGGGGGGAGGGAGAAAAATAGACACAAAAATGGAAAACTAACAAGAAAACCAAGAAAGAACTACAAATTAAAGGAACTTATGCCAGACCTGTGAAAAATAAGGAGTTGAGGAAGAATCATTAACCAAATTAGAACTATTCCTGTTAATATGATAATCTTCCCAAAAGTCAAGCTCTAAAGGGGAAGAACATTTTTGAATAATTTTCCCAGAATTGAAATCAAAAGAGTGGTTGGAATTCTAACAATGTTGAGCAATACTAGACTTATTTCTCTTGCCTCCGTACATAACCTTTATGCTCATTTAACCGAATTTTCAGAGCACGTTTTGTCTGTCCAACGTAAGAAAGGCCGCAACGGCAACTAATTTGGTAAATACCCCAAGTGTTAAGTTGATCGACAGGATCTTTAATTATTATTATAAGAACTCCCCGTCTCGTTCCTTGACTACGAGATTCGCTTTCAAGCTGACAGCCGGTGCCTACCGTGCATACAGCGGGTCTCGCAGTCTATCTTTATTATTGGTCTGTGATCACAATTCCTCGATTCTTAAATAACTACTGCAACATTAGGATCATAGCCGACATGATGGCGTCGTGGTAAGACGCGGAGTTTTACGCCCCAGGTCTGAGGGCAGAAAATCGTCTGCGCCCATGTCGTATAATTATGCGGCATGTAAAAGATCCCTTGAGTAGACCTTTGAATTGGAATGGATTAATTAAATTAAATTCCTAGTGCAATTTCGCAACAACAGCGTCCAGGTGCTTGCCTTTTCAGGTGGAGAAACTATACGTCAAAATTCTCATGCGCTGATTGTACCACATTCATTGTGGTCCCACTGAAAGAGATGGTACTAATCTCAGGGGAACGTACTAGGTCACAATTTTGCAGAAGCCAACAGCAGCCTACTAGAAATGAAAAAAAAAGTACCTAGGGTCATATAAAAATATGCCTCTTGAACCATGCCACCCCCTGACCCATAAATTTAGTCATCTGAACTTTTGCTGTTGATGCTTTCAATTTTCGTTTAACTACTGCTGATAACACGACAAAATGGTGGGCTTTATTTTTTAGTGCATATTAAACACTGCAAGGAGAAAAGTAAACACAACGCCTATCGCCACAATTATAGACTCAATACTATGCAATTACTCGACCAATACGCACGTAGAGCCATCTTCCATTTAGTAGATTTCGTAGTAAATATTGACTAAATTCTCCTCCCCTTTATTATAAAAAATAAACCTCACTACAAAAAATCATTCTTTTTTAAAATGAGATAGTTTTTATAAAATCTGAGACTGCCAGAACTGTAATATTTATGTGGGAAAAAATATATGCTTCTTTCCTTGAATCATTTCGCGAAAAAGAATGACAACCAGAATAACGAAGTTGCAAAATTAATGAGAGTGCTTCTGATAAGTTGCGAAAGATGTTCCTTAATCACACGGGTATAATCAATCATGTTTCTTAATGTACGGAAATGTAAAGATTTTACGATGCATCATTAATGGTTCATTGATACTAATCAAATAATCAGATTTTAAATATGACCGTATAAATTTAGGCTGAAATGAAAACTCACCTCTTTACATAATGTCACTCTCCCTGCTTTTCATTATATATATATTTTTTGTGACTAGAGTTGCATTAAATATTTCATTTTATTCGACATATCATTTTATACTTACCAGTCATTTCGAGGTATTTGATTTCCATCATCTTTATTACTAGATATAAATTGGCTTGCTGAATGCACGCTTTAGGTTACATTAGCGTTTGTTTCGTAATTTAGCATTTGGTTAAAATGAATTGCTCATTTTTATTGCAGATGATATTTAGTGAGAAATTACAGGCATTGTAAATTTTTTTTTCGAATGAAATAAAGCTAGTAAACCAAATAATGCATGAGCTAAAAAATCTGCCAATGGAAAAAAAGAAGTAAATATGACTGTTATTGCTTTTCAGTGGTATTCCTTTTCAGTGGATGGTATTCCTTTATCATCCATTTACCATTTATTATGGACGGTATTCCTTTTCAGGCTTCTTTGGAAATTTTGTGCGATGGCTGAGCTTTTATCAGTGATTCTATGTGGAATAAGAATATGAAAAACATGCACGGAGGTCAGTTCTAAATTATTTTATGTCTTTTATATAAATATTTACCAAGTAAGTGTATTTTCCTAAACCAAATTAATTTAAGAAGTAGACTCAAGTCTTTTTAAAGAAACTTCTAAAACTCACAGTGAAGTATTTGAAGCAGACACTTATCTTCTGCAACTCACATTGATTTTTGGAAACTTTCGGAGAGATATTACTACTTGGAGTGTTTGTTTTACTGTAAACAACTTAAAAGGGTAAACGTAACAAGGAAGAGAATTTAAAAAGCTGTTTTAGATTCTTTCACTGAGAACACGGCTCTTTTAACTTCTTAAAGAAATTTTGTTTAAGAATGATCGCTATTTATTTGATCGCACCCGCATAACCCAGCAAGAAAGAAACAACTAACATCAACTGGCAACAAAATTCGAAAAGGAAGAACTATGTAAAATATGATTATATGAGTAAATATTTCGTATATCGTGGGGAGGTTTTGTTTTCTTACGATGTACAATTGTTTGAGCAAAATTTTTGGTGAAAGGAAAATTTGTTGATTATTTTGTTTGAAAGATCTTCGGTGTCGGGGACCTCAGTCCTAGAGTTTCAGTTTCTGTTTAAAAAAAAAATGTGCAATTTTGAATGGTTGTAATAAATAAATAAAGTAAAATTGCGAAAAAGCAAAAAATAAATAAATAAAAACAAAAACAAATAAATAAACATAAATGAAATAATAAAATGAAAAAACGGAAAATTTTTATTTGTAAATACATTCGCTGATACAGCAGGCGAATTTTACTTGCAAACTACATAGGACGAAATTTTGTCACAATATAAAAAGGCTTTTTTTTGATATGATTATTTTGAGGCTGTTTTTACAAAAATTTAATATTATCGTCTAAGGTAGAAAATTAAGCGTTTTTACATAAAAAATCAATAATACTGGAAATAAAATTTTTGCACTAAATAATCAAATGAAATAGCGGATTCTTATTTGAAAAAGTTTTGTTCTGAGAGATAGAAAAAAAAGTTACCAGTAAAAACCACAGAAAACTTCTCCTTTATACTTAACATTAATGAAGGTGGTTGATTGACTGATTGATTGATTGGACGGCCTGATTTATTTGTCCGTACCAATAGGAATTTAAAACATTCTATTTTTCGTGCAAACGAAACAACCGGGGTAATTGTTTATAACACTAGTAATTATTGAGATAAAAATCCTTTTTCAGCCTACTTTCCCGTAAAAGTAAAAAAAATTAATAATAAAGCATGAAAGAAGGCTTAAACGTATCGTAAAAATATCATTAAGAATAAAGAAAAGTCAAAAATAAGTAATTAAATAAAGATTGAAAACTAAAAAATTTGAAAGTACACGAGAAGGGGAAAAAGTGTGTCTGTCGGTCTGTCTGTCCCACCCTAATAACTTTTGAACGAATTGTCCGATTCGAAGAATTGTTTTTGCATTCGAAAGATCTTGGGGAGGACATCTCATTTCCATATATTTTTTCGTCCAATTCTGAACAGTTCAAAAAATTTTAACGTTAGCGCCTATGGGCAAAAATGAAGCAATCCATGTAAACTCTGGGTACAAGATCCAAGTTCCAATGAACAAGCTCACTGGAAGAAGTTCTTGGCGTGAAATATTGATTTGAACAATTTTTTTTTAATTTTGAACAGTTCAAAAATAAATAAATAAATAAATAAATAAATAAAAATAAAATAACATACCGCCTACGGTGAAATTTCAATCCTATATAAACCCTGATCTAACGGACCGATTTGCTTGGAACAAACTTTATCGGAAAGCTCTTATGACGTAAAACCTGTACAAATAGAAAGTACTGACGAGCCTATTTTCCTATGAAATTTTTTGTTCGGGATGTTCAAGAATATTTTTGAATTAATGAATGATTAAATGAATAAGCAAAAGAATGAATGAATAAATGAGTGAATAAATACATGAATGAGTGAATAAATACATGAATGAGTGAATAAATACATGAATGAGTGAATAAATACATGAATGAGTGAATAAATACATGAATGAGTGAAAAAATGAATGATTGAATGAATATGTATTAAGTGTTGAAAAAGATAATGCAGTTAAGAACTAAATCTAAACGAGAAAGAGAGAGTTAGCTAGATTATAAATTTGACGCTGGTATATACGGGAAAGTAGGTTTTTAATTCGGAACTAGACGGATTTTCTTGTTTTTAGTTATAACCATCTGCAATTTCCATAATATCTGCTTAAAATTAGGTTCTTTTTGTTAATTATTGCACAAAATGTTTTTTACTTTATTATTACTATTTTTTGTATCTACAAAGCATTATATAGCCAGAACTTATTGAAATATAATTCATAACATTATAAGAGACGGAATTTGATATAGATTTTACAATGACTAACAGCCTTTTTTTTTACAAAAAAACTATTTATTTTAAAGAGATAATTGTTTAAACATTCAAAAAGGAATATTGGAAGTAATCCGAAATAGAAACATAATGATTTTTCATATTACATAAATTGATGTAATCGGGAAAGCAGGCTCATTTAGATTTGGAGGAACTCTTGTTTTTCAAGGCGTCATTAATTATGAAAGTAATATCTAAGAAGGATGTAATATCTAAAGAAGGCAAAAATGATGGATGAAGTAATGCATAAATAATACTCGTCGCTTCTTCATAAATAATGACAAAACTGACAGTGGGTCGAAAGATTACGTTTATGAATATTGCTTTTCGAAACAATTGGCTTTTTTTTGAAGCTAAGAATTACTTTCTTGTAACAGAAAAGCTGGTTCATGTTTCAAGCGTAGCATGGTTACAGCAAAAGTTTACTTTCGAGAAATCAAAGCAGTTTAGAGACTATTTTTTGTAAATTTTGCTTTTAATATTAATACTTTTGGAAGTTTGATGTTGTCAAATGAAAGAAACCTTTTTCTCTCCGCTGATAAATATTTTACTTGGGTCCTTTCATTTCAAATCCTCACCTGACAATTACCAATTTCGATGAAACTTTGTACAGATTGATTCTTGTATGTGTGAAACTAAGTTTCGTAATATTTTAAACCCCAAAGTTTAAAACTGAGGTAGTGCTGGACATGCCTTACTGTTGGGCTAACCCCTTGAAATATGATGTTACCAGCAAAAAGATATGTCGGTAGTCATGAATCCACCATGGACCAACTCAAATGCTCTTGTCAAGTTAAGTAACACACAAAATAAAATAGTTTGTCTGATATTTTCACACGGTTCCTAAAAGCTCGAATCTTGTTTTCTCCTCCCCCCACTCATAAGGAGAAACATAATCACGAAACTTCAAAGTTATTAAAGGAAGATTTACTCTAGTTAATGCACGTTAAAGCAAAAAAATCAATTCATTTCTTACTGATGAACTCTCGTAAGTGTTCAGGTAAAGGCTGCTTTTAAATTTTACAGAGCAATTTTGATCTACTGCAACTTTAAATATCAACTTAAGTTAGAGCTCTGAAACTTTTAGATTTTGGAAATAAATACTTGATTTAAATCATTACCAAGTATCAAACCTAGAAAGAGATTTGCTGCTTATTAACAGCACCTAAGATTTAAGGTTTGAATTTTGAACTAACTTTGGCAGCATATGCTACGTAGGGTTTAAGTTTATGATCCTGCAAATTTTGTAAGGCTACTAAGCTCAAAATGTTGTTTTGGCAGAGAAAATATCAAATTGGTGTCTTTATTATTCGGTTTTCCAGGGACATCCAAACATAGATACTTTTCGCTTGGCATTCACGGGCTTTTTGAGCTCAAACTTTCGGGGGGCCCTTACAAATTCAGTTTTACCATTTGAGGTTTGAAATTTCATCAAACTTTATTTCACACAATTAAGAAAGAGTGTACAACATTTTGTAAAGTTTAGAGATGATCGGTTGGGGATGCTTTCAAAGTTAATTCACTAAACATGAAATAATACATTTACCCATCAAGATTTTTTCATAGAAAAATATACCCATTTTGGCAGTAGATGGGACTGCGATTTGTGCCACTCTAGATTTTACAAATATAGGACAACAGATGTCAACAATTTGGCATGAGATACGGCGAACATCATACAGAATCTTTAGTCTATGCCGAAACCAGTGAGACCTGAAATTAAACATTATTGATATCCTGAATTTCCAACTGTGCAATTCAGGAATAAACACTTTAAGTTCTTTTGAATTTGTAATAAATTCTGGGTTTGTACTTGTGCATCAAGTCTGCTAATTTATGTTTAAACTAGCAACTCCTTCTAGACACATCAGATTGTTTTGCCATACAGTATGGAGCAAAATCGAAACATTGGATTTGTATCAAACAGGATCCTGAAAAGGGAATAATTATGCAGTTATGAACGTATTCAATATTTTAATTGAAAACAAATGTATATTGATAATATGCATTTATTCCTGTATACTTTTGGTGTGACAATAACTATTAATTATACGTAACTATTTAAACGGCAACTTTGTTTAGCTAGTATCACTCCTTAGTGTGTAGTGTGCAACGCTCTATTAAAACATAACTAATATCACAAATTCATGCATCAAAAGTTTGCTTCACCATCGAATCCTTTTTATCTATTCGTTGTTCCAAACATATGACCATTGCTAACGTGAGTAAATACTGATGAGTTGATTCTCCCGTAATTAATTTGTACGATTATTGATCATTAGTTGAGAGTTGTAAACACTGAATTTCATTAGCTCCTGGAATTTTAAATGATAGTTAATTATTGTGGAAATATTTGATTTATCGTGATCCGTATAGTAACAGTTATTAGCCCTTCATCTCAAATAACAGTCTGTTACTTCCTTATACGAAGTAAGGGAAGTATTGTGTTCCCGAAATATTACCTAATTTCAATTTCAATGACCCATGAAACCAGTCGTTACTTGTATTTTTTTTTGGCAAATTAATGTTAATTTCAAATCAGTTTTTGTAACAATTTTCCTGAAGGCATGACTCAATCCAATTCCATAGTAAATACAAATACAAAAGTGACGACCAGCAACAGGCTCAGGGCCCAGCTAGGCTGGTCCTAGTCAATTTAGCAGTCCCCAATGAAGATCAAGAGCTTTCTTAAAAGTTTTTACCCCGCTGCAATTCACAGTCGCTTCTGGTAAACTATTCCAATTGCCTATAACCCTATTGCAGTAGTAATTTTTCCTAATTTCAAGATCAGCCTGAGATTTGAAAAGCTTAAAACAATGACCTCTGGTTCTACTATCAGCACATAGCTGCAGTCCATCCACATTTCCCATTTTAATGAATTTAAACAACTGAATCATGTCCCTTCTAACTCTCCTTTGCTCAAGACTATACATATTGAGCCTTTTAAGCCTAACCTCATAGTCTAAGTCTAAAAGACCACTTACCAATCTAGTAGCCCTCCTTTGAACCCTTTCTAATAAGGTAATATCCTTTTTTAGGTACGGAGACCAAAACTGAACAGCATATTCCAAATGAGGTCTTACCAAACTTCTGTATAGTGGCAATACAACTTCCTTAGACCTGTTCGAATAATATATATTTATTCATTTTCTAGATGATAGTATGAATATTCATTTAATGTTAATTAATGTACCTTAATTACAAAGTAAAAAAGTTTGCGATCGTGCAGAAAAAATAAATGATGTAGGCAACGTGTTTAAAACATAAAATCGCAAAATTAGGGCGTAAACATGTTTCATGGTTACCTGCAGCTTCTTTTTGGGTGCAGAAAAGTGTTGGGCTTTCGACGCTAAACAACAGTTACTAACGAAGTAGGGTTAGTTTATAATCGCAGTAGTACTGCTACGATAACCTATCTTGTGCCAATAACAAATTTCGCCCTTACCTCACCAAGATAAAATGAGTTCTTCCCAGATCAAAGCTCTTCTTTTCTTATCGGAGCCCAACCGGACTCCTGCAGAGAAAATAAATAAATAATAAATAAAATCTTGTAATTTGAAGGAACAAAACATTTGCATGAAATTTTTAGTGCTCTTTATGTAATAAATTGTAATGCGACCCATTTTTTAATTTAATATTTTTTCATAAAAGTAAACTTTTCACTTCGCAGTTACTTTCTTACTCAAAAGCAACCGAGGAATTAAATTTAATGCGACACATTTTCTTACTTAACATTTTTGCACTAAGGTGAACTTTTCGCTGTTCAATCACTTTCCTATTCAAAAGTAACAGCGAAATTTTTATGTAATGGGACCCATTTTCTTATTTAATCTTTCGGCACTAAAGTAAACTTTTCACTTCTAAATTATTTCCCGTTCAAAAGTAACAGCGGAATTTAACTAAACTTATCACTAACTTCAAATCAATGCTTTTCCGTTCAAAGGGCGGAACATAACTAAACACATCACTAACTTGAACTCGATGCTTTTCCATTCAAAAGTATCAGCGGAGTTTAAATAAATACATCACTAACTTTAAATCAATGCTTTTGAGCATAGACAAAACTTTATTGATAGTCGAGAGTTTTTGTTGTGCATAAATCAAAAGGAAATATTCACAAATGACAACACGTGATTTTAATGTTGAATACATTTCAAACCCAAATCCCGAACTCAGGAATGAAAAAGTAAGATAAAACACTTTATGTGTCAAAAATGTAATTTCGCTCAAACTACGTTCATAAATTCACGTGGAAGATTCTTTGAATTTGGATCTAATATATCATTGAGAATTTATTCTTTGAAGCCTTTTCACCGAAGTAATAAAAAGTTCCTCGACTCGAAAAAAAGAGGAGTGGGATCTTTTTCTAGCTTCTTCAGTAAAAAACCTTAAACATTTTTTTTTAGTCAGACGATATTTTTGTCGAGAAGCATTTCTTCTTACGAGACAAGAAATATTAATTAGTTTTGTAGCGATTTTTTTTGAGAAACAAGTATGTATGAGAATATATTATTTCAGCGTCTGAATAATAGGTGTGCAATGAAATTGCCTATTTTTGAATTTTTTTGTCTTAGTGCATACAAATGTGAAACCCCCCTCCCCCCAAAAAAACCCGGTGTTTTTATAAAAATAAATGCACATTACTGCGTGTTTTCTCTTGCTCTTAGTTTCCTTTACATTAAAGAAAGATTATAAACAAATATTTTATACTTGGGGATGTTTTGTAAAAATCGGGTGCTTTCTGGCCATTTCATGGAAATGAATAGTGCCCCCTTCCGATATCCTATAAGAAAAGAAAAAAAGTATTTCCAAATGTGAGTCGGCAAGCGACCCTATATTTGTTTAGGATAGGTTTATCACAAAGGAAGATTGACAGATTTTTCAGTTGCTAAACAATAAATCCATTTTTTAGAACAGTTATTTGAATTTTCACTATAAATATACTTAATGTAACAAGAAGTTCCGTCTGGAACTATACGAGCCTACTTTCCCGTGTACGCCAACATCAAATTTATAAGCTAGCTATCTCTCTCATTTTCATTTAGCTTCAGCTCTTAATTACTTCAAATATACCTTTTTCCACTGTTAATGCATTCATTTACTCATTTTCTCATTCCTTTTTTCATTCAAGTATGTTCCAAGTAAATCCGTGTCTTAGATCAGGGTTTATATATGATTCATATTGCTCCGTATACGCTACTGTTAATTTTCTTTCGAACTGTTAAAAATTGAACTTGTTAAAATCAAAAAATATTTCACGTCGAGAGCTCCTTCTAGTAAGCTTGTATGCAGAACTTTTATTTTTGGTCCAGGATTTATCCCATAGGTGTTTATGTTAAAATTTTTCGAACTGTTCAAAATTGAACAAAAACACTTTCAACGAAAAACAAAATAAAATATAGAAATGAGATGTCTTCGCCAAGATCTTTTGAATTCAAGAAAAAAAAAATCTTTTGAATAGGACAATTCCCTCAAAAGTTATTGGTGAGGGGGGAGGGACAGACAGTTCGACAGACCGACCGGTTTTTCTTTCGTGCATATTTTAGTGATTGTCTTGTTTGTGTAATCCGGCCTCTTCTCTGTGTTGTTATCTGACAACCTTTAAGACCAGAAAAGAATTTTCTATATAAACATCATAATTTTAAGCACACGTCTCTTTTAAGTAACATGACCATTTTATGAGATCGTCTTTGAAATATCTCCAGAGATAAAAGTAGCATTGATTCAAATCTGAAGTTCTTGAAATTAGTGTAAATTTCTTTATATGTGGCATTCAGAACCTAATTTGTATAAATTTTACTTTCTGCTTCGAAAACATCAAAGTGTTAAGCTTAAATCAGATTTGAAATTCTCTTTTACATATCACATAACCGAATTACAAATACACATCAAATTATGAGAACTAAAATGTATTATAGTGTCACTTTTTGAAATGCGCTAAATTGTTATTTTAAATGTAATTTCTGTGAGTTGATTTCCCTTAAATACCTCTGCATTGAATACAAGTTAAGCTCGATACATTCTTGCTTTTTACTCAAATATCCCTTTAAATACATTTCTTTGAAATATGTCTCTTTAAAGTAAACATTCCCAGTTAATGTGCTCGAGTATGCAATTACTTATCCTCCCTCCTCCCACAGATACATCTCAATGAAATATTTTCTAAAGATGCATTATCTCCCTGACACTTCTAACAAAGTCGTTTAGCCCCCATTCTTCTTTGTATTCCAAAAGATTCTCTAATGACATGTCAAATCGAAAGCTATTCACGTGTTTATCATCGGTAACTTCTCCTCGCTAAAGGAGAAAATTTATAGTGGAACAAATGAAAAAAAACTTCTTAGTATTCGTCGTTTTTTAAAGCAGTAATATATTTAACTATGTATAAAAGGTTGCGTGGAATTCAATTTGAATTCTTCACGAAGATTATTACAAACTGTCCAAATTCTAGATGAAAACTTTTTATCAATCAAGGGACTATTTAGTAAGTTGTCTGTGTAATTTTTAGGTAGCATTATTTTTTTGATAATGAAAGAACGTGATTAATATAATGGACTATAAAGCACGTTTCACTGCATATCTATTAATCTAGTAAACAGTAAAACTCCTCCTAACGGACACTCTTCAAATGCGGACAGATTTTAGTTCCTCGACAACGAAGCATTGAGCCTAAAAAAATCCCCGAACACTCGGCACTTGAAAATCCGGCCATCGGGATAACTCGGCCACACATTGGCAGGGCGAAAAGTGTCTTTAAATCTTGTTTCTTCGCATTTCTTTAAAAAAAAGTAGTCAGTTTTTGAAGTTACGGATAGTTAATTTTCATCATAGACATTTTTATGCCTTGTAAAGTCTTTTTCTCAGGTCTATCTTAGCAGAAACATTGCCGTACACGACTGCGCATTCATTAATTTTCATGTAGTAAAAGCTCTGTGCCTCCATAAAGTACGTATTTCCCTTTTGTTTATGGGCATTTGGGCAGTTTTTCTGCGTTCTATTTTCAAGCAAGCAATACATACAAGTACAATACCGTACTTTCTGAGGAAAAACTCGAACTTTTTCTTTTTTAACCCCAGTCCTGATCACTCGGTATTTTCAAACTCAGTCCTCTTGGCAGGGCGAAAAATGACTTCAAAGCTTGTTTCTGCGTATTTCTTAAAAATACCAAAAACACAAAAGTAGTGAATTTTTTTATGCCTCGTAAAGTATTTTTCTCAGGTCTGTCTTATCAGAAAAATTACCGTACACGACTGTGCATTTATTAATTTTCATTTTCATGTAGTAAAGGCTCTATGCCTTCATAAAGTACGTACCCTTTCCTTTTGGTTAAGGACATTTGGGAAGTATTTCCTCTGTTCTTATTCTCAAGCCAACAATACATGCAATACTGTACTTTCTGAGGGTACACTAGTTTATTCTTTTTTAACACCGTTCCTGATCACCCGGTATTTTCGAACTCGGCCACCCTTCGGTCCACATTGGTCGAGTTTACGGGACATTTTTCTGTACTTTTGCACCGCTGGTGCCCGCCATAGAGAAGTTTTACTGTAGAAATAAGAGCACATATGTGTGTTCGTATGTTCGCCATACAAAGCTACACTAATTGACGGATTGTGATGAAACGTGGCATAAAATTCAATCGTTCCTAGAGAGAATGGTAACGGAGGGAGTCATGTACAAAAATTCGAATTAGTGTTTTTTTTTTAAATTCCAATATCAAGATTTGTTTCGCCAAAAAAAAAAAAAAAATCGCCTAATTGTTTTTCTAAAATTTTTATATCATTCTGAAATTGTTAAAAAACTGCTTCAGATAGAATTTGTTCGAAAACTATCGAGTACAGAATCTTTTTTCTTCTAAGAAAAATTAAGTGAAGCTTTATTAAATGAAGATTTTAGAGAGAATAAATCTCAATAATTTATTATTGTATGAATAGGTTCTTTTTTAATTTAAACTTAGTTATTAATTTTCTGAGGACAGGTTTCATGCTATTTAACATGCATTGATTTTATATATTTTCTCCATATTAATGGTTGCAGCGGGCAACGCAGGGTAATTTAGCATGTTGATAATGGCACCTACTAAAACTTCAAATGAAGTCGCTTATACACTGTAAATAATTTCTATAAAAGCACATACGGAAAACTGAGTGCTTCCATAAATTTACGAGGAACTTAATTTAAATCAAATAACAAAGTTTCTTGATAACAGTTTCTCAATAAGATTCTTGTTTTTCTGCATTCTGTAAAATAATAGAGAAAGATGGAAGTTACGTAAAACTGATCACTTGAGATCTATGTTTAAAAGATGCAAACGAATGCATAAATAAACGCTTGAGTTCTGTTACTACCAGTTTAAAAGTGATCAAGAATGCATTATATATTATTGACGTATAATTTATCTTCAGATCGAGTAAGCGCCTGCTACCAGCCTTCCGGTTTGTGGAGGCACAGAAATTGCGGCGTAGCGTAACTGAACTCGCTATTGACTTTATGTACATGAGATGGTAATTCAGCGTGCTCACAGATGGCGCTACTACAGTGGCGCATTATCTATTGCAATCAATTCAATGAATGTTTTCTGTTTTTATTCTCTGTAATTTCTTTTTCAAAGACTTTGTAGTCTCTTGTTTTTATGTCTCTAATTTTACATTGAACTCCGGCTAAATAATTTCCAGGAGATTCTTATGTATTTTCGGGCACAAATATTTTACAGGGTAGAAAGCTATCAAAAGTACCTTATTTTATTTTTATACCTTTTCGAACCTTTCATTTATGATGTTTCTATTTTTTCATCTATCAGTCTCTCACAGCAACTTTTGCCGAAGGTTACTTCAGTACAAAGGTAGCAAAGAATTTCTTTTCAAAATATCATGTGAAACATGAATCAACTTTTCTGAAACTTTAAACTCTTGAAGACTTTTGCTACTAATTGAAATCTTTAAGCGAAATTTCATCCAAGTGCACGAACCATAATTCTTAAAATAGAAAATATGTTGTCTTTTTAAAATTTTTTACTTCCTTTGAGAAAAGTAATCCATTTTCAGAATTTTTAATAATATTTCTTCTACAAATTGAATCTTTCCAAAAATATTTTTCATTTTAGTATACAGCGTGAAAAATTCAAATTTAAAAGCCTTCTCTTGTAACAAAGAACTCAAAACTTCAACAACATTGGATGCTTTTTCAACTTTTAAAAAGGTCTGTTCTTTGAAAAATTTTCTATCACAGCAGACATAATTGATTTTCCTTCTTATCTATGCTTTGCTTTTTCCTACTTTTCAAGCTTTCTCCCGCTTCGTTTAATCTCCAAATATTTTTGAAATGCTCAGAGCGAAAAAAAAAACAAAAAAAAAACAAAAAGGACAGATCTTCTATAAAAGGGTAGGAATTTCCCACATCAAAAAGGCTGATTTTTTGATCATATAAGGGCCAAGATTAAAATATTTCGTTCAATTCTGAAAGAAAGTTTTATTGAACTTCTAATTTGAAATGTTTTTGTAGCGTGCAGGGGGGGGGGGGGGTTGTAAACCTGCGGTACTGCGTGAGTCTTGAAAAAGAAAAAGAAGCCAAAATAGTACAAAAACTAACAAGGCTTACATATATATATATACATGTCTATGAATGTATTTTCCAGGAAATAAAGTTTTCAAAAACTACATCGTAGTAAGATATGAACACGAATTTCCGTCTAGAACTAAATGAGCCTGCTTTCACGTACACACCCAACTTCAAATTTAGAATATCTCTCTTTTTTCCTCATTTAACTTTAGTTCTTAATTAGTTCAAATACACCTTTTTCGACGGTTAATACATATTCATTCACTCATTTATTCATTCATTCATTTATTTACTCATTCATGTATTTATTCACACACTTACTTATTTAATCATTTATTCATTCATTAATTTACTCATTCATGTATTTATTTACTCATATATTTATTTTTCTCATTTGTTCACTCATTTATTTATTCATTCATTCATTCGGAAATATACTTAAAAATCCAGATTAAAAAGTTTCGTGGGAAAATGGGCTCGCTTAGTTCTAGATGAAGTTCCTATCTGTACATGTTCGGTGCCATAAGACCCTTTTGATCAAGTTTGTTCTAAGAAAATCCGTTTGTTAGGTCAGGATTTTTATAGGATTGAAATTTCCCTGTAGAAGCTAATGTTAATTTTTTTTGAACTGTTCAAAATTGAACAAAAATTGCTCAAATCACAAATATTTCACGTCGAGAGCTCCTTCGAATAAGCTAAGCTTGTCAAAGAAACTTTTATTGTTTGCCCAGCGTTTACATACTTCGCTTCATATTTTCCCAATAGCGCTAACGTTAAAATTTTTTGAGCCAATGAAAATTGAAAAAAAAAAAAAAAAAAAAAAAAAAAAAAAAAAGAATATAGAAATGAGATGTTCTCGCCGATATTATTCAAATGGAATTTTTTTTTCGAATCGGACAATTCCTTTAAAAGTTATTGGGGGACGGGGTACAGACAGACAGGTTAACAATATTTTTATGATACATTAAGCCTTTTTTCATAATTTTCATTTTTTATTTTTTCGGGAAAGTAGGGTAAAAAGCGATAATTATTTTAAGACTCTATTGAGTAGTGCCTGATTTAAGCTTATTTTGTCTCCACCTTTCATCAAATTAAATTTATTCGGTGCTCTGAGAAACACGTTTTCACACACACAACACCTGCTTTAGAAATAACGTTCGTCACCAAATTAAATAGTTATCTACTCATGCACAAATAATTTTAATTACTTCGATGGCCGATGAGTGTCTTATTTAGAAAAATTTTGAACTACATGCCTCCTTCCATTTCCTACTTGCTGCGTCCAATACTGAAACCCTCCTTCCGTTCATAATCCAAACATCGCTATATGCTGTCCTTCTCAGAAATGGACTATCAAATGTTGTCCTACGTGCCTTTCTTCCCTTACCTGTCCTAATGTTTCTGTCCTTTTGTTTTGAGAAAAGTTTCAAACTTTGTTGTTCTAAATTTCTCTGAAAAACTCTGATGAATTTCTGAGATGTACAAATGTATCAAATAAACCAAAATTTGTTTTTGAAATTAAAATTATATCGCCTCTTGATATAACGATACTTCCATCCATAAGGATAATTGTATCGGGACAAGGTGCTTTTTCTATTTGCCTGGGAACAAAATTCAAAATGGGCAACTTTTTTTTGAGCGGAAAGCTCTCGAAATATTATATCACTAGCTGACATGCCCGGCGTTGACCGGATAACATTTCCTCATCTGTTGTAAATATCTAAGGAAAAATTTTCTTAAAAAATCCAAGTAGGAGATGGGCTACAGTCCTTAAAAATCCCGTTTAAACAGTAAAACCCATTAAAAATCACGATTGCATTGAAAAAAATCAGCCTTTAAAAATTTCTTTTAGACCAAAAATAAGTCCATTAAAAATCCACATTAAAATGCGGACAACAGTTCCTAAAAATTATCATTAACATAAGGGCAACAGTAACTAAATAGACTAAGGTATTTTATCAGCTGCCACATATTGTTTTAAGTTTTAGTTCTATGTTATTAAAGTTTTGCTTACGTTTTAGTTAGTAGATTTAACAACTAATCCAGGAACTTTGCTGAATAACCAATTGTATCTATTAACGTTACTGGATCGCTCAAAATGGTGACTTTTCCAGTCCAACCAGGATAGCGTGAACTCTATAGAAGGTGGCAATTTTAGAGACGGGTCGATCGGTAATACAGTAAAACCCCGTTATACGGCGCCTCAGTATACCGCGGAATCGGATATACCGCGGTGACTATCATGTCCCCCGACGTTTGAACCACCCCGTATGATTGCCATTTAAAGGCGATTCCTTATTTACCATTGTAAGTGAAGCCAGCCCCAGCACACAAATATTCTAGCCAAAGAGCACCCACCAGACACACTCACAGATAAAGCCCTATTGTGATAGGCGTAATGTACACCTTTTTAATGCTTTTCTGTCTTTCAAACCTAGAGCATATAGCTTGATTTCAAAATCGGGTGCAATCGCCCTGATTTGTTTCTCTTGACAAGGGAGGAGCCCAATCTGTCAGTTCAATGCTTAACTATTCCATTTTCAGAAGTCTAGTTATGCGTGTGTAACTTCTTTCATAGTGCTATCATCCTTTGCATTCCAGATTCTTTAGCATTCCTGAAAAGTAAACACATTAACCAGTGCGAAGTGCGTTCTTTCCCTTCCAATTCTAATTTTTTCTCAAGACCTCTCTCCTTCGTTTATATCGCTTGATAGACTGATTGCGCAGATAATTCGATAAAGTTAAAAATGATGCAAAACAAAAGCGAGTATTATTTCGTGAATACGGTTCCGCAGTACAGTTCCACTATACCGCGGTTATGTTATAACACGGGTGTCAAACATGTCCCCCGACACCCGCGTTTCAACGGGGTTTTACTGTGCTATAGTCATAATAATACTTTCACTCAATCATGAAGAAAAAATTGCCTCTTTCGGTAACTCAGTTTCCATAAACATACATAAAATAAATGCATAAAAGGAAGTAAAAAAAGATAATATTTTCACTACAGTAAGTCTTAATAAATGGAAACATAAAATGTTTTATTACTCGAGGCATTAAAGTCACATTTGTCATTTATACCAAACACAATAAAATTTAGGCGATGAATAAAACGCTGCTCTATATTTCATGACATTCATAAATTTTTTTTATCCTAGTATTAAAAATATTCTATCATTTTCTTTTCTTTTCTACGACTGATTCTTCTTATAGCGTCAGATTTAGTGTATGGACTAATAAAAAGTTTACTTGAATTCGAAAATGATATTATTTATTATTAAAGATAAAAATGTTGCTATTTCGGGGTGGTATTTATCCACTTAAAAAATTTAATCGGAAAATATATTTCAAGGGTATTTTTGCTTCTGCATGTGATTTACAGACGCACACAAACACACACACCTGACCTAATCCTTATTCACTGAATCTTTTAAACTATTAAAGATACGGGCAGCCATTCGTTGCTCCTTTCTTTTTTTCCTTCAATTTGTTTTTGGCCCCCTAAATGTGCGCGTGATTGAATTTTTATTGGAAAGTGTGAGAGATGAACAGTGCCGCGGATATGATCGAAGGTACAGATCAGTTGATCATGTATTTCCGTAGAAAGCTCGGAATTTTTTTTCCCTTCTAATGGGGATGCATATGGTCACTAATCTTTGCTGACTGGTGCATTCTCCGGAAACCGGCATTCATTCTTTTCAAGTGGCACCACTATCTTTGGATGCCATTAATACTTTGAGAATATTGACGCTCAGTTTCCCCCTAAATGACGGCACCTACGCTTTGAATGATGCGAAAGTGCACTAAAAATTAAATTTGGCTGAGAGGTATATAAGCCAAACTAATACTTAAGGGATCTTTAGCATGCCGCATAGTCTTGCCAGATGGGCGCTGACGATTTTCTACATCTTGAAAATCCACTGACTTGGGCCAGGTTTGATCCTGCGAACTTGGGCGTACAAAGCCAATGCCTTATCGCTATACCACCCTACAGCAGCTCGAAAAGTTTTAAAAAGTAAAGTCTGTAATAACGATTTTCTATGTAACACATACAAACTCAAAATTGTAAGCAATGAGTTGGTTATATGAAGAAGACCCTTGAATTAATTTCGAGCAAGATATATGGAAAATATACATTTCGTAACTCTATGTTTGCGTCACACGTCACGGGGGAAAAATCGTCAGATTGACATTATTGCAGCTCATTTCATTTCAATACAAATCATTCAGTTCATTTTCTGCATGTAAACCATCCATGAACTAACCAATACCTAACCTTCTCTGCTCGAATCCGGTGAAGCTCATTTTGTCCGCAAGAGCAGAGGCAGCAGGGTTAACAATTTGCGACACTTGCTGGTGCATCCACACCCACGATGCCAGCAACGAAAATTTCGTAACAGACTTTTAGCGCGTAACATAATTTATTAACCGTGTCTACATGTTGACTGATTGCATCCTCTAGTCCGTCGTTAAAGCAACGAAAATTTGGTAACAGACTTTTAGCGCACTGATTGCATTCTTTAGACTGTCGTTAAAGCAACGAAAATTTCGTAACAGGCTTTTAGCGCGTAACAAAATTTATTAACCGTGTCAATATGTTGACTGATTGCATTCTTTAGTCCGTCGTTAAAGCAACGAAAATTTCGTAACAGACTTTTAGCGCGTAACATAATTTATTAACCGTGTCTATATGTTGACTGATTGCATTCCTTAGCCCGTCGTTAAAGCAACGAAAATTTGGTAACAGACTTTTAGCGCGTAACATAATTTATTAACTGTGTCAATATGTTGACTTATTGCATTCTTTAGTCCGTCGTTAAAGGAACGAAAATTTCGTAACAGACTTTTAGCACGTAACATCATTTGTTAACAGTATCTATATGTTGACTGATTGCATTCATTAGTCCGTCGTTAAAACAACGAAAATTTCGTAACAGACTTTTAGCGCGTAGCATAATTTGTTAACAGTATCTATATGTTGACTGATTGAATTCTTTAGTCCGTCGTTAAAAGCTACTTTCACATGGGACCATTATTTGTTCATTGCGCTTTGATGTCACTTTGAACGGATAAATTTTTGCAGTTAGTTTGACTCTATGAGGCAAGACACATGATGTCCTCCTAGTCACTGGTCTGAATGCAATACGATGTTTTTTTTTTTTTTGCTCACCATGGATGTGAATGAATGTACCTTAATTGGTTGGGGGCTTAATATCTGATTTTTCGTGTTCAGAGAATCCGAAAGGAAAAAAGAATTACATAGATTACATGGGAAACAAACAAATAAATAAACAAAATAAAAATTATCTATAAAAAATAAGTTAAAAATATATTCAATACATAAGTAAAACTTTTGCATCGAAGCTTGAAATCTTTGACTCAACAGCAATAAAAAAAAATGTCAAGGAAAGAAATATTGGATTGGGGTTTTTTGAACTGAACTGAACAGTTCAAAAAAGTACAAAATTTTTTATGAGATGGTGATAATTTTTACTTGAAAGCTGTATACTGAAAAACGTATTCAATGGCTATTTTTGTTTTCAAAAAGAAGTCACAGTCATTATTCATAGTCTGGCTAAAAAATGTCAAAAAGTATTTTGCGTTCAGTGAGTATTTTATTACAAAATTAGGTATTCTTGTTCCATGAATTAAATTACTGTGGAAAAAAATAGAATGAAGACAGTAGTAACTACTTTATCTTTTAGTTCAAAACAGTTGTATTTAATTTGTGGAAGGTAATTTTTAGTGTAATTTTTTACAGAGGTAGTGCTTCATAGTTGACTTTTTATTCCTTTTTTGAATTTTCTTTATCACTCATAACTCGGGAACGTTAAGAAAATCTTTATGTCTGCTGCAAATCATTTGCTATTTCAAAAGTCTGCATTCTGACGCCCATAAAAAACCTTAAATGTCCAGTCATTACGAATCTGTAGGGAAAGTGAAAAGAATATAGCACCATTTTGTCGATTTATGTGCGAGATTTAGCGTTCCAAACATAATTCTAGAAAATAGATTTTTTTCGGTTTCTAAGTCAGTTCAGGTTTATTCAAATTCAAGCATTTGAATACACTCTATGCTTTCTAATAAAGAAAAAAAGCAATTTCTTTGGAATTTCTATTTTAATGATGGAGAATGATAATTTAGCTTAGTTTAACTTATCGCCAAAATAAAAACACAACTTTCCAAAAAAATAATGATATCATAACAAAGATGAGAAAAAGGGGCCCCAGCGCGATAGAACAAACGACCTTCGGAGAAGGCGGTTTCACCGATAAAAGAATTGATATCTTTAAAAATGTGATTCAAAAATATGCTATGCCTTTGCGTAGATAAGAAAAGACTGGAATATGGCCTTTATCGTCTTTGGTATACATAAAAAAAAAACCTCACCGGCGCGAGAGCCCATTGGGGGCTGTGGTCCACTGTGCCCATCCCAGTTTTCAAGTCCGGGGGCCATGGGGTGCATAAGCAGATGTTCTGATCAAGTGGTCGACCTGACGCGGAACCCCCAGTGTTTAGTTCCCAAGCATGCGACCCCACTGAAGGGGTGAAAAGTTGAGTCTACCCTGCCCAGCCCGGGAATCGAACGCTGGCCCTGCGGCATGTCAGCACGGAAAGCTACCACTCATCCACAAAGCTTTTGCCTTTGGTATGAAAGCACCCGCAATAACACGTGATGGCGCTGTCGCTCCAGAAGGAATATTGAATCGGGAGGTGCTTTTAATTGGTAAAGTAAAAAGGAAATTCATTCTTTTAGACAACATCTGTTTTGTTGCTTTTAATAATATCGTTTTGCTGCAACGGCTGTTGCTCTAAAGAAATTCTTTCGTTCTAAGATTCTTTTGTTAGTTTTATTTAAATCTACGCAGCTTCAGGAACAAAATCCACTACAGCAACAACAGGTCCAGATTGCGCAAGTTTCCGAATTCAGGAAACTAACAAGTTATTCGCTGAAGTTATTCGGTTCAAGAACAGACGACGCGATGACGATGGATCGTTCAGACATCGCTCCATGATCTTGTTTTCAATGGGAAGGTTCTATGCTATTATCATCTTTCTCTACACAATTAAAGTAAAATCAGTACGAAACATAAAACCTAAAACTTACAGATTCAGCAAAACCAATGAAACAACGTTGACCCATTAAAATAATTAAAAATAAACACGAATAGTATGGTTTTAGCCTAGCGGAGATCTCCGTTGAGGCTGAGGTCTAGGTTTCAGCAATTCAAATATTAAAAGATTTTTGTTTGGCAACGCAGAATTTTGAATCTTTAGATCATCATTAGATGTTTGACAAGTGCGTTTTTGTTAGTTATTCGAAATAACTTGGTGTTTGAAACTTCTTATCAAATATACGCAAATAATTAACTTGTTTCTTTTGTGACTAATTTGCTGCCAGTATCTAACTTCAGTATTTAACTACGAAACGTTACATCAAGGACGGAACTATGATTAAATGAATAATCAAATGTAAAGAAAAAGGGTTGAAGAACTGCAATCTTAAACTTCAGATTTTCATTTATTCCACAAAATAAGAGCTGGCATGAGTGAGCGAAAGTTAGAAATGCCCCGTTTTGATGATTTCAAGGATTACATTAAGCGCTTGCATGAAATCAAATACCCTAATCTGGAACTTTCCCCAACTGTTGTGGCGCAGATCGACGAAATAATTAATTATGTGTTAAGAATGTACGATGAAGAACTAAACAGTTTATTTAGTAATCAGAAGACGGGAACTCTAACTGCTTTGGATGTGGCAACTGCGACTCAACAGTGTCTCCCTCCTAGTTTAAATACAAATGCGAACAGAGAAGGTATAAATACACTCTTGGCAAGCCATTTCATAACAGTTTACAATTCTCTTGGTAAGCTAATTTCTGTGCATGAAGACGAAGAAGATGAATAAATTTCAAGAAAAAACTATGTTGTTATATAAAAATTAGCTGCAATTTTATCACCTGTTTGCTCACCAAGTTTAAAATTTTGATCTGTTTGCCTCATTAAATAAATACTATCGTTTTCCAAAATGAAAGAATTACGTAAAAAAAGTATGTCCCCATATGTGGATTGGCGACATTTGCAAAAGTTTGGGTTGCAATTTGGTGAGCGTACATGAAATTGATTATTCTTAACTAATTATTTTAAAAAATCAGTTGCACTAATATAAATTCATTCATGAAATAATTATAATTTCAATGATCAAAGTATTAAATTTCTGTATTTGTTATTGTTTAATTTGAATAATTTTATTGATAATGAATAAATAAATGAATATGCATTGATTATTTCGTTCATTTGGAGTTAATTATATCACTTTTATTTCTTGATTTGCTTAGCCTCCGCCTCTAGCAATAGTTCAATACATAGTTTTGAACTATGGTTATGAAAGATTTTGGCTTCATTCGGAATCGCCAAATTTTCGGTTTGCCAAGCCTGGCTAGAAACAATTATGGACATTTCGAATGTCGTCTAAAACTTTTGTAACCGAGCGATAATTCGGTCATTCTGGCTACGACAGTTTCTTGATTTAGTTTTTAGGCCTCATGTGTTTAATTTTTCATTCATACATTTTTTTGTTGTTTTTTTTTTGCTTTATCTACCTTGCCAAGGCTATTAGCTCCTAAGCTTTGAAGCTAATAAATTACGCCCAAAAAGAAAAGTAACAAACGTTCACAATTATCTAAAAATTCGTATTTTATTTTAAATTTTATATTCAATATATATATTTTATTTGAAAAAAAGTTTTAAAAAATAACTTAATAATATACTTTAGGTATTGTTTTAATTATTGGTTAATTCATGATTTACGATACGGCGGCATTTTCCGAGAACTGGATTTTGGCGACTTAATACATAACGTATTAACAACTAACGAAATTAATTAAATAATCTTGAGCTATCTGGTCATGTGATGAAGCAACTCTTTTTTTTTTTTATTCGACCGATTCTGCAAATAATATGGGTCTCACGTTACGGAAGCTCTTTCCGGCCGTGGGAAAAAAAAAGAGACCTGTTTAAGGGAACGTATGTAAAGTGCCTACAATTGTCTGTAGGTCATTTTACTTTTCATGTTTTAAAATCGAAACTGAATTTAAAAAGGGGTTTGAAAGAGTTATTTATTTTTTTAATGTTATATATATAAACATATATATTTCTATAAGTACATAGTTTTATTTCTACGCCCTAACGGAAGCACTCACTCATAGATACACCTACGTGTTTCACTGTAGATTTATGTATTAATCCAACAGAACTCTGCAAGTTATTCTTACATTCGAAACATCCCCAGTAGGAAAAGAGTTAAGAACACATTCCTGAGAGAAAAATAAGAAGTTTAGCTAACGTGACACATATTCTTGCTTTCATTTCCATCTGTTGTTTCCGTTGACCATTTCCCATTCAATATTTTTTGTGCCGTTATTGGAATGTGTTTGGAAGTTAGGGAAGGGGGCACAAGAAATACCATTCGTATATTACACTGCTATGTTGATAAGCAACAAACACGTATTTTCTTTATCCTACTGATGTCCAACAACGTATGTGACGATTATTAATAAGTAGTTTGATATGATAATTGATCGACACTTTTCTGCTACGTCAATATGATGGGTGTCAGTTTAGATTATTTCTTTAATGACAATATGCGATGCATTTTCTTTTCTTTAACTATGATCTTCTAATAAAAAGCAGCTGCGATGTTATACTATATTTAAAGGATTCGAATGAGATTGCTAAAAATAA
This sequence comes from Octonoba sinensis, assembly GCA_038502835.1. NCBI lineage: Eukaryota > Metazoa > Arthropoda > Arachnida > Araneae > Uloboridae > Octonoba > Octonoba sinensis. The sequence goes on from CM076604.1 coordinate 75,133,840, forward strand.
TATTGTTGAACTTTTTATGACTTGTAATTATTTGGACAAACAGCCAGTATTTCCTAAATTATATTGAGTGATTTTTGTTGTTTTGAAAGCAAAAGGTTGAATCAAGGTGTTTCGCAGAAAAATATAACAAAAAATTTTGTTTTGCCATTATTGGTAGTTGTAGGTTCCAAGTAAAAAATATATGTTTGCATTTGAAATAGGTAGTTGTAGGTTCCAAGTAACAAATATATGTTTGTATTTGAAATTCATAAAAGACAGGGGGATCTAAGAGTCTCGCCACCCGTAATGAAATATTTCATTTTGCTAATGCAATTAATTTTAAATACAAATTATTTGGCTACTTGGCGGCAGTATGCTTTTCGCAATGATATGCTTTTTAAATTTTTCTTTTCATGCGCACTGACACTGTTAGTAGCTTTTATTTTGTAGTGATTTCAAGTTGTTTCCCAGTCTCAAAAGTTTTATTCAGTAGATAATATTTTTCAAATCATTTGTTTAAAGCTGTTATTGAAACTTTCCATAATAAATTTCCGAATGTTTTTACACTTAGTTGTTTTGTTGAGTGCAGAAACAATTATAGGGTTGAGATGTATGAGTTGAAAAATGTTACTTTATGAAATCCTTTGATCGATAAAAAAACCATCTTATCAACACTGCAAACTAGAAGCTTTTGAAAGTGTCACGGTTCACAAAAGGAAAATAAAATGGCGTGTTATTTTGGAAAATATAGCGTTGCTAATTAGCTAAATAATTTGTATTTAAAATTAATAGCATTAAAAAAATAAAATATTTTATAACATGTTGCGTGACTTTTGGATCACTTCACTGTAAAAAAATGTTTTGCCCCAAAGTACAGGAGAATCTCCTAGAAAGCATTTATCCGGACTCAGAAGTAAAATTAGAGAACTAAAAATAAAAAAGTCTTTAAAAAAAATTTACAAAGAATGAAAAAAGTTTAAAAAACTGTAACATGATTACTGAAAAAACTAAAAAAGATAGAAACAAGTTAGGTGCTGATTGCTATCATAAGCTTATTGAGTAAGACAAGTATTTTGATGTGATAGATAATCCTGTTTATTTAGTGTTATTGAAGTCATTTGCCAGTTACATATTAATACTTGTATAATTCTTATTAAAAGGCCGTTTTCGTTCGTTGTCAAATTGTTTCAATTTGTCTATTAAGTTAAAATATTTGTTTTTTGTAGTTGACAACGCACGACCACGGTATTTGAAAAGAATTCTTTGTTGTCACATTGTTTTAGTTTGTCTATCAAATTAAAATATTTGTTTTTTTGTTTTTTTTTTTGTAATTGCCAATGCACGACCGTGGCATTTGAAAAGAAATATACCGTTATTAATGTGGAACTTCTAGATGAGTTTAATTGAATTAAATAAACAGGGTTATCTAACACATCAAAATACTTGTCACAATAAGCTTATGATAACTATCAGCACCTAACTTGTTTCTATCTTTTTAGTTTTTTCAGTAGTCGGGTAACAGTTTTTCAAAGGTTTTATTTTATTTCTTCCTTTTAGTTTTTTTATACCTCCTTTTAATTACAGCTTTTTTTTTTTTTTTTTATCGTGATAGGGTTAGTTTTTTTAAACTTTCTCATTTATTTTAATGTTTTCCGTATTAACTTTTGATGCGGAAGCACTGGAAGCCAAATTATACTGAAAACCAATTACAAGTGTTCAAATTGGAACGTTTGGAACAGAAGATAAAAACATACTTCCGTTCACTATGGAAATAATTAAAATATGCAAAACTCTAAGCTGCGTGGTAAGCAGAATTTCTGAAAGAACGCTAATCGTCACCTCCAGGTTACGAGGCACATGACTTGAAAACAAGTGAAAGAATTAAATTAGTGTATCCGGGAAAATTTTTTGGAGTACTTTTCCGCTGGATGCTTCCATATTGTTAACGGGAAAAAATATATTTCCATTGCAATATGGAAATAAACAAAATTCAGAGCTACTGTAAGTGAAACTTTGAAATAGGTATCGTGGGAGGAAAGGAAGAGGAGGGATCTTTCTATTTGCAATTCGATTATTTTTATTTTTATTAACTAAGTATGCCTTTTTAACCTGAAGATTTTGGATCTAACATAGCATGTAATCCACATCAGCAAAATACTTATCATGCTGCAAGCTAATAGTCACCTTAACACGTTCATTGTCACGCTGAAAACTGGAACTTCGAGTAGTTGACTTTTTTTTTAAATTTAATTTTATTGCACTCAAAATAAGTCAATATATTATCTAATATTTTTATTGCTCTTTAAATATATATTTTGGTGAGTTCACGCGATAACACGTGATTGGTAATGAACATGTTAATTTTATTATTCATTTCTTTATAAACACTTAAATTCCTTTGTGTCTTTTTACAACGTGTAGAAACGATCTCTGACTGGACTTCCACGAAACATTACCACCATAAATTTCAAAACAACTTCTCTTTGTAAAAGATGCCCCTCGTGTGCGAGGAATCGCTACTAAATTAGGAAATGACTTAATTTGCAACTAATTTTATCAGATATTATGGCGACTATTTGGATTTAAAATATAAATGTTAAATAAAGAAATAAAAAAGAAGAAAAGAAAAAACTGACATTGTCTCAATTCAACAATTTTAGAAAATAGCACTTTTGTAAAGAAATTTCTTCGTTTCAAAATAAGTCCGATGCTCCTTTATCTTGAAAATTATAGAGTTATTATTTCACAAAACTCAAGATTAATGTTCTATACCCAAGATTAATGCATTAGTACATCCTTACACATTATAAATGATGTTAGGAAATGGATGTTTTTTTCGGCTGCCGAAGATAAATAAATAATCACCACTAAGCCGTTTTCGGCAAACTTTTAGATCGTCTCGCTTCTAGTTTTTGTGCGCTGATTAGGGGGATTAAATCCGTTACATTGCTTGTAAATAAAGATATTCTTTATTCATTAAAAGTAAAACAGCTTTTTACGATAATTTTCACGTTGTTTAGAGATTGAATATTTTTGGAGTACACAGCATTTTTTGTTTAGAATTGAACTATAGGGGGTTAAAAAAGGACTTTTTTGGTAACATTATTAGGGTAAACACTAGCAATGAAAATTAAATGGTGAAATTTTTTTTTACAAATTAATATGAATGAAACTTATATCCATCAAAAGCTAAACTACATAAACTAGCGGAAAAGCGGAAATATTTCATTTTCCAGAAACGGTTAAATACAAATATATTCGGTGTTTATCAAAAATATCATTAAATGTGGTTCTTAAAATTCTTTTCTTCACATTTCTTACGTTTTTTATTTTTGGTAAAATTTTCAAAATCCTATTTTTCTGGTCGCACACCTTTCTTATGATTTATGCACGCGACATTGCCTTATTTCACTTTTTGTGTAAATATGCTTTTGTTAAAATATGTAACTTTTAAATTGTGTTATTGGTTTATGTAATGAAATTACTAAATGCAAATTCTTATTCAATGCAGTGCACTGTAAAAACTCTAACGATATTTTGCAGCAAAGTGTAGTGCTAATTTGATAAGAGAGTATTCAATAAAAAATAAATTTACACTGAAAGAGTAAAATAAAAAAATTTTTTGGGGAAAAAAAGAACTGATTTCAAAGGAGAGATACTATAAATTGCGCTTAAAAGTAAAAAATAAATTCATTCTTTAAACAACATCGATATTGTTTTTAAACATAATTTTTGAAGTCGGCGCAAAATTATGATCTTTTGAAATCATAAATCAAATACAAATATAAATGGCCCAAAGTTGACAATAGTTCCTAGGTAAAGTAATACAAGATGTACCTAATGGTAATGGAGGCAATTCAAGCAGCGTCATTGGTCACGTGGCAGCGATTAAAGCAATATAAACAAAGGAAGCCTCGCTTTACTTTGAGTTCGAGAAATCTGATAAAAACTAGGCCTAAATAAAGTTCTTCTACATTACATAAAATTCACACTAAATAAAACACTATAACTATTGTAATTAGGGCTCGACCGATGGCATTTTTTGGCCGATGGGTCGATGCCGATTGTTGGCCGATTGTTCCGAGATCGGCCGATGGCCGATGGAAAAAAAAGTCGCTTTAAACCATTAAAACGTGTAGAATGCTTGTCAAAAATGTCATTTAAATCACTTACTATTTATTTTTATGTTTATAAAAGCATAAATGCATTACTCAAGCATCGTAAAACTGTTTGAGGGAAGTTTACATAATAATTAAAACCGAAAGAATCACTCGCGATTCTGGTAAAGTAATTAAACTATTAATTACTTTAAAAAAATTAAAAGAAGGTTAAAAAAATTAAAAAATGCTATATCAGAGGATTTTTAATTCATTTTTCTTATCTTTGCAAAAAAAAAAAAAAAAATACTGAACAACTATTGGATGGGCTCAGGTCTAATTCCCTTTCCTTCAACATTTTCTCTTTATAACACCTGCACTGCAAATGCCAAGTGCAGCTGCCTTTATTTTCTTATTTTTTTTCATGGAGAGAAATGCAGATGCTATGACAAAGACTAACAAATAATGTGGATTTGTATTTTTAACAAAACTATTAACCCCCTCCTCTCAGATTTTTTTCATGATCCGCCCCCCCCCCCCGCTTTTAAACAAAAAGAGGGAATGATTACATGTTTATTTTTTCATTTAAAAAGTTATTTTAAGCTCTTTTTCTGAAATAAAAATAAAATATTAAAAAATTTTCTTCGTAGTATTATCCCTTGGATAGTATATTCTTTGTTAATAAGCAAGAAATACTGAATATTGCTTTAAAAACATAGAGGTGAGATTTTTTTGTCATTACAAATGAATGCTTGGTCTTAAGAAGTAAATTTTTCTTTCTTGTGAATTGAAAACTGCACTGAAATACTTGACATGTTCTTTATATTTTCATGAACACAATGAAAGGTCACCGAAATAAACCAATATTTTGAACACCAGCAGTTTTCTGTTGACAAATAATCTTCTGAAAACACGTGATCGTTTATAAAAATTAAGATGTATTTTGAAAAAAAAAAATGATATATGTTGACAATTTTTGAAATTAATGAAATTGTAGCATTTTTATTAAGGTATTGCTCCACCCTGTATCCAAAACTCGTTTTTAAAGAATTAAATTTTTGAAAATTGCAAGTCGAAGTTGGACACATAAAATTTCGATCAATAAACATCTATACTGAAAAATTTATTCATAGTTTTCATCAATATGTTCTATGTTGTACAAGAAATATTCTAAACTGAAAGCAGATGCATCGAGATTGTTGTACAATAGCAAAAAAACTGTCAACTGTCTAATAACACGTGTCATCAAAGAAGCCAAAACAATGCGCTAAAAAAACGAAGTACAAACGGGGAAAAATTAAAATAATTATCGTATAAAAAATGTTAAGATGTATTTTGAAAAAAAAAAAAAAATATGCATTGATAAATCTTTGAAAATAAAGAAATTTTAGCATTTTTATTAAGATGTTATTAAATCCTGTCGCGCGAACTCGCACTTTGAGAATTCAATTTTTAAAAATTGCAAGTCGAACTTGGACACATAAAATTTCGATCAATAAATATTTATACTAGAATTTTTTTTCTTATTTTTGACCAATCTTTTCTATGTTGTAAACTAAAAATGAAATAATGAGAACAACCGCACACTAAAAGCAGATGCAACAAGACTGTGCAGAAAAACTGAAACACGTGGGATCGAAAAAGAAAAAAAAAAAAAAAAAGAAAAGAAAAAAAAAACGCAAAGAGAAAAAAAGTTTACGCTGGTAAAAATTAAAATTATGATCGTACTTTGATTGAGTTGACTTCTTATTGTTTACAATTTCGGGAAAAAAAGAAACATGACAAACTAGAAACAGCTGGTATAATATTATTGCACAATGACATCTAATGCATAGGTATAACCAGGGGGGGTTGGGGGTTAAACCCCCCCCATTGGGTATTTACTTATTTAGGCACATTTAGGCACCCCAAAAAATTTCTGGCTACGGCCTTGGAAAGCACATATTTTTTTTTCCTACGAAAATTAAACACATATTCATATGATTTTATTTCCTCTTTCTCTGAAGGGTTGAGATCATGACCAAAGTATGCAGCTCATAATAAAGAGGACTTTTCATCTGGTTATAATCAATCTCCCTTATCACCTTGGGGGGGGGGGGGGTTACAGCGAAAGGTGGCTTCAATTACCGTACCACACACAAACAGAGATCCTTTCAATCACTCCAAAGGGTTTTCTTTAATTCTTGATGTCTTTTTTACCCAAAGGCAGCAATTTGGGAATACAATCGCACAAGTAATAAGTTTCGTTTGAAATATTCTCTACTGTGATGGAGTTTTGTTTTCTGATAAGCCGGTGTTGTAGGTGCTGGGGTCTGAAAATGAAGGACCCCTAGCCAACAATTGTCCTTATGGGTTAAACCAGTGATGGGGAAACTACGGCCCGCGGGCCAAGTCCGGCCCGCGGAAAGGTTTAATCCGGCCCGTTTAAGAGTGCCGTCGTGAGAATGTTTGAACGCGTTCTTACTTCGTAATGTGACGACCCACATAAAAACTACCTGCGGGATATCCAAAACACAATAGTATTCTGGACAAATCCATCCGACCTAAACAGATGACTCATCTTTTATAAAAATTTAAGTCCAGATAATTTCCCAAATCTAATTACTCATGCAATGAAGATAATGACAATGTTCGGCTCATCTTATATATGCGAACAAATCTTTTCAACAATGAAGCTTAGGAAAACTTCTTTAAGAAACAGAATTACAGATGAGCACCTTTCATCAGTTTTAAGAATCTCTGCTTCGCAAATGGAACCGGACTATGATGAAATTTTGATGAAACAGTCTCAATTTCATTTTTCTCATGCACCATCAACCAGTAATGACACCAGAAAATAAAGTGATAATACTTCACATCAAGAACTACACTAAATTCATTTTATATTTTGTGCTTATAATTTTCTTACCTTTTGCTTTTTTACTATTAAAATAATAAGTGTATGTAATAATATATGTATATGTTTATAGAACACATACATTTTTTAACGATTAAGCATTATTCGTTGGCCCGCTACGATTGTCTAGTTATTACAAATGGCCCGTCTTAAAAAAAGTTTCCCCACCACTGGGTTAAACCCTCAAGCCAGGAAGGATGCTCATCAAGAAACTTAAAGAGCAGTTTGTATTTATTTATGACTTTCTGTCCAAACACCCATTTTGGTAAAATCTTTTTTGTAGATGAGCCGATTGGAAAACTGATGAACTGTATATCTTTAGAGACAAGTATTTAAGGCTAGTAAATTTTCAACTCTTTTACACTTTTTATTGGTGTTTAGTCTGTACATTTTTAGGGTGACCCTTCCCCCCCCCCTTTCACCAACCCTAGTTACGCCTATGATCTAATGCACTAAGTCATTATTAAAAGAAAAACGGACAAAAATGAGGCAACTAGCCTAGTGCGAAAAACAAATAGCACTCATAAGACGCTTCTATGACTTTTACTTTAACATATTCTATTTCGCGAGTATTCTGCTCAAGGAGAACTATTTTAATAATGAAGGTTTTCGGGCAGCGATCGCTTAAACTAGTTTTCCGAATTTTTTATCAAATACTTTATAAAATGACATTATTTGTATGTGTTTTTTTAAAAAACTTATGTGCTGCCTGTTATTGTATGGAAATAGAAATTGAGCTATGGAGAAAAAAAGAAAGTGAAAGACAGAATGTTTTCTGGAAAGTTGTCCCTGCGAAAAACATCGGCCTTGCATCGGCTTTTAGATGTTTTTTAAGGCCGATGGGCCGATGTTTTTCTAAAGTTAACATCTGCCGCCGATGCCGATGGCCGATGGCAACTTTGTTGAACAATCGGCGCCGATGCATCGGCGAGGCCGGTGCATCGGTCGAGCCTTAATTGTAATAATTAATAAATTTCTTGAATAATGATTAAATCAAATGTAAATAATGGCTTATAATCAGAAAAAGCTGTGAAAATACTGTAATTAATTTTAAGATAACTAACTTTGCCTAGTGTACTCCGCGTAGAACTCCATTGAAAATCTTAGTAAACAAAGAGCGGATATCACGTGACAGCGGTGATCGTTCATATAGTCCCTCTAGCGGTGAATTGCCTCTCCATTAGACTCTCATAATTCGTCGCCGAATTCAAAAATTATGTTTAAAAGTAGTATCGATGTTGTTTAAAGAATGAATGTATGTTTTATTTTTTAGCGCAATTTATAGCCGCTCTGATTCGTTGGTTCTATTTTTTCCCTCCAAAATATGTTTTATTTATCTCTATTCATTTTTCATTGAATGCTCTATTTTATTACAAAATACTAAAAGGCACACCCTCTTTCAGTGACTGGCACTAAAAGTTATCATTTGTATAATAAATTCCGTTTTGAAGTTGATTTAAAAAGCCAGTGAAAAGTAACATGTTGAGTGAATTTAATTTCTGTTTCAGAGAAGCCTTCACTTAAGACTCTTATTATAATTGTTTTTAATATTACTGCTTAATGGCAACAAACTCTTTTCAACAATGAGCTTTATATTTATTAATAATTTAGTCAACAAAAGAACATAAGCAAACCTTTCCAAATTAAAATACAGTACTAATTTTTTAGATAACGTCCGTCCTTTCTAAAATGTTATCAAATCGATGTGGGATAGTTGAGTTGGACAATCCTCTGTCGACTATAAAAAACCATTAAAATTTGCTCATTTATCAGAAGTTATGGATGAAAAAAACAAAAAAAAAATTGTGTAAATTTTCACCCATAACTTTTTTTCTAATTATCGAATATGGTAAAACAAAGGTACGGGACCCATAGGATACCATCCCCTTCGACTGATTAAACCAAATCATCAAATCCGGTTAATTCAGTGAGAATTTATCGATGGACCAAAAAAAAAAAAAAATCATACATACGCATGAATTGATAACCATCCTCTAGTTTGGAAGGTGGTTAAGGGGGGAAGTACATGTAGAACAGCGTATTAAGAGCAATTTTCATGAATTTTTTTAACGTATAAAGAAAAATTTATTTTATTGAAATTTTGAGGTTTTTTTTATAGATATATTGAAGAACATTTACTGAACTTTTCAAGCATTTTTCTTGAAAAATCCCGGAGATATCGGCTGCTGCACACTGTAAGTCGCCACCCGTGTCGGCAATTTGCGTACACCCTGGAGCTGACAATTTTTATCTGAAATCAATTTTTTAAAAAATCTACTTTTTTTTATAAGTGTATCTTCTAGTTGAGCTAAAATCATCAGAAAAAATTGAAAATTTCTATTTTTGTTTAGAATGGGAAAATTAAGTACGATTTTTAACCGTTTTTTGTTCTTTTTTTACAATAAAAAAAGTAAAAATAGAGATATGTTTATGATTTTAGTTCAACTAAAGCGTGTATATATAAAGAAAATGTGTGCTAAATTTGATAAGGATTGATCATAAACTCTGCTAGCTAGAGTGTACGCAAATTCGAAAAAAGTAGTTTCGAGAAAAACGCGTTTGAAAAAAAGAGTGGATTGAAGGTAAATTTTCAGGCAGTAATGAATCAATTTTTATTTATACTTATAAATACTAATACTTATAGAAATTTCTATCCGAGGTCCCAATTGTTAAAATAAATAAAAGGACATCTGCTAACGTTCTCTAATACCCTTCAGGTCATTCATGAGGTCACCTGCTTAACTGCTCCAAAAGGCGCGCTCGCTCAAATGCTTATAACTTTTAAACGGCCTGGAATTTTGCTTTGAAATTTTCAGGGTATATTATTGAATAGTTGTAGAATTGATGAATGAAGAAAAAAAGTTCTTTAATTTTTTCAGACCTTTACACGTATTTCACTCTTTAAAAAGAGTATTTCACTTCACTTTATCATGTTTTGGTGCAACGCACAATCCTTTGCAGTTAGCAAATTTGTACCGTTTTTTGTGTAACATATTACCAAGCTCTTTCCCATTCTTGCCTAGTTTGATCGCCAGACCCATGGCACGAGATCAACCGTTTTTGTAGCGTATTCCTACGGGCGGACGCCAATCAATTTGCAAGTACATTATTTAAACCAAGTTAGCGATACGCATTCCAAATGTTGGAGCAAACAGTTCCACCATAGCTATAAACTTATGGCATTTTGGATTATTTATTATCATTATTAAAAAATGCTATACATTTTTATGAACTATATTTTTATTGCATAGTATTTTTAAATAGCATTCTTGAATTTGCGCACCAGTTATGGAGAAATAAGCATGAACTTAAACTTTCATTTATCTAAACTTTGATGCACGTAGAAAATTTGCCCTCATTATTGGTGTTAAGTTTACTTTATATATATTTTTATAGTGCCGTTTTTTCTTTCTTTTTTGTGTGACTTTTGCCAGAATTGTAAAGATATATTTCTCTGGGAATAGCAACCTTCATTGTTTTTCAGTTCCGGAAACATCAACTGTAACTAACCGAAAAAGATAACTTCTTTAGAAGAGAGATAAAAACATTGCACCAGAAAATCTTTACGCGTTATTCCATTTATTCCGTTTTGAGCCATCAATGCTCTTAGATACACGAATGTTTCGTGAAGATTTATATTGAGACATTTTATGTTGTCAATATCTCTCCAAGGAAAAGCATTAGGATTCCCCAAAGAAACGAATGAGTTCCATCAATGGTCAAGATTTCAGAAATGTAATCCCATTTTTCACTTTCCCATATTTCTACTCCATTTATCCTACCGTATCTTCTTTTAAGCACAGACATATATTTTTTAATCTTTTTTATTGGAAGATCCTTTTCTATATGTGATTAACAAATACAGTGATGCTTGATTGGTGTTTGGTTTTGGCAGCATTATAAATGATTGAAGTTGTTTACTAGCTAGCATGTGTCATAATTAACTGCCGAAGCAATGATAATTTGATGAACATTTAAAAAATTCCCCTAACAATATTTTTTATAAATCGGTCGTAGTTGCATTCAAATTATAAAAGGCTCCTTTTTAGCCTACTTTCCCGACAAATTGAAAATAAATTAATAATAATAATAATAATAATAATAAATGCAATATGAGCTAAAAAGTAAAAGAAAACTGAAAAATGTGGTGAATAACATAAAATTTGTTATTCACCACATTTTTCAATTTATCGTCGCTTCAATTTATTTACAATACTTCCTTTTTACATGCCATTTCTGCGACGCATTCCTAAACCTGTAGGACTATTTTTCTTGGTTTCTTATGAATACGTTATGCTCCCCGCCCACTGATGAGGAGAGTTATTTGTTTTTGTTTCTTATTTTTTGACTTTTAATTTTTGTATTAGCAATTTATACGTTTCGTTAATGTTAGTTTACAGGTCCCGGAACTTTCATTTTCTTTTCATTTATATCTATATTTCAATATATTAAAGTTCGCTGCATAGTGCTGCATTTGCGCCTGGCACTAACTTTGACAATTTGATATACTTAACAACTTGCTACACCTATAATTTATGTTATGGTCTTTAGCTGCTTTTAGCGCTAATCATTACATAATCTTCATTTTATTTTCCGGGCATGTTTTTTCCATGTTTTTTCCCTGTTTCTCTGCAATTTAGCTTTAGGCTAACAAAAACCTTTATAAAAAATAAACAATTCCTCATTATGAACTTATATAGATGCAAAGATAAAAGATGCAAGACTTGCGTTAGTGGCAATGCAGTCATAGGCGTAACCAGGGGGGGGGGGGGTTTGGGGGTTCAACCCCCCCCCCCCATTGGGTATGTACTTATTTAGGCACACAGAAAAATTTCTGGCTGCGGCCTTGCAAAGCACAATTTTTTTTCCCCTAAGAAAATTAAACACATATGCTTATGATTTTTTTTTCCTTTTTCTCTGAAGGGTTGCGATCATGGCGAAAGTATGCAGCTCATAATAAAGAAGACTTTTCATTTGGTTATAAGGTTATAATCAACCCCCTTATCACCTTTGGGGGGGGGGGGGGTTAACAGCGAAAGGTGGCTTCAATCACCGTACCACACACAGACAGAGATCCTTTCAATCACTCCAGAGGGTTTTCTTTCCTTCTTGATGTCTTTTTTACCCAAAGGCAGCAATCTGGGAATACAATCGCACAAGTAATAAGTTTCCTGGAAAATATTCTCTACTGTGATGGAGTCCTAAAGTCCAATTGTCCTAATGGGTTAAACCCTCAATCCAGGAAGGGATGCTCATTAAGAAACGTAAAGAGCAGTTTGTATTTATTTATGACTTCCTGTCCAAACACCCATTTTGGTAAAATCTTTTTTGTAGATGAGCTGATTGGAAAACTGATGAACTGTATTTGCATTGCATTCTCATTTACAGATGTTCTCTCATCTCTTATATTTTAAATGTTTTTTTTTCTTATTATGGTCCATCACTGATTGCATTACGACTCTGGAAATCATCCGTTCAACGTTTCCAATCTCACTGCTACGGTTTAATGCTGCATTTTAATTTACAATCAAGTATTATTTATATTTTAGCTAAATTTTTAATTATTTTCGATACATAATAATGTTTGCACTCCAGCGATGGACACGTTCGTCATCCAAAAAGAAAAGAAAATTTGATTCAGATGCTTCCACTTCTGAGGTATGTTTTGCTACAAATTTAACAAATTTTCTAGAAATTTATTGTGGGAATAAGCATTTTTGTAGGGGAATTTGGATTTTTTTTTCTCTAAAATTCGACTATTTTCCGGTTTTAATATTATGAATGCCTGGACATAGAAGATTGCTTAGCACTAAATATTGAATTTTCTATTGCGTTTGAATTAAAAAATAAACTAATAGATCTAGTAAGGAATGTTTAATGTTTTTGTGAATCAAGGCCGTATCCAGAGGGGAAAGGGGACCCACGGGCAGCCCCCCAGAAATCTTTTGCAATGTATTATATATTCCCCCCTAAAACTTTGCTTTAGATAAGTGTGTCGAAGTCTGCCCCCCCCCCCCCCCGAAAAAAAATTCTGGATACTGCCTTGGCTCCGGAGCAGGGGGAGAATGTTAAGAATTAGGAAGGGCAGTGTATGCTTCAAAATCATATCCTTTATATATACATATATATAGATATATATGATTAGAAATGATATTGATATGAATGTTTTTACATATGATAGCTTTTTGATGTATATATAGTAGATGTATGTTTAGATCTTTGGTGAAGTTAGAGGAGTGGGTGTTTGGGGCTTCTGCAACTTAAATTTTTGTAACTGGTCTTTTATGTATAATGCTTAGTATAACTCTGAAGGCAAGGCTTCGAGGTCTCTCCCCAGGAAACTTTTTGAAATCTTCTTAGCAATGCAACTTCGGGATACTTTGGTAATGTTAGAGGAAACAGAAAGGAGTTAGGTTACTCTCCCCCCCCCCCCCGCATTTTTTTTCAAAATAAAGTCTTATATCTTTTAAGTACTTTTGGTGTCGCTCGTGATAGTGTTCAATGTCCTTTCCCTGAAAGTGTTTCTGAAAGTAAAGTGTCTTAAAAGCGTAATTTCTCTTTTCTTTCTTTTTTTAAAACTTGTGATCTGAATTTTTTGCCGGGGGGGGGGGGGGAGGGAGGAGTTGACTTGCTCCGAGGGGATAGTTCCCCCCCCCCCCCCGGGGGAGATTCCTGAAATAAACACGGAGTATATCTTTAGAGACATGTATTTATGACTAGTAAATTTTCAACTCTTTTACACTTCGTATTGGTGTTTAGTCTGTACATTTTTAGGGTGACCCCCCCCTTTCTCCCACTCTAGTTACGCCTATGAATGCAGTCGCTAATGCATGCGACCAACCTCTTTCCTTTTTACCATTCTGTAAGCAAAATAACATTGTATATAAAATCACTTGCAAAATTTGCTTCCAAATTTATATTGGGCAAACTTCTACAAAATTACACCTTAGAATTAATCTTCATAGAGCACAAATCAACAAATGTTCTTACCCGTCTTTTGAGATTTTACATTTTCGCAAACACTCTTTCGATAACATTTGTATTGAAATTATTGCACATATCAACAATTATGGAAAGACTACATGCAGAAAACAATTACATTTTTAAAAATAGATGTCTTTACCCATACGGTCTAAATACAGAACTGAACAATTTAAACGTTTCTAAAATTTCAAATATTTTCAATGTTTTCCATGAATTTAACGAACCTATGAAAATTTGCAGAGGCAAAAGAGACTCACGCAAAAACCTCATACATAGCAAAAATAATTTCAACAATGCACGCTGGCTAGAGCGACTCGAATCCAATTTCATCGCGAACTTGAATACCACGCGCGTAAAAACTGCAGTCTTTGAGCTAAAGTTAATTCTGTTGAGAAATATATATAAACTTTTTAATACCTATAAATTCAATAACGCGCAATTTAAAGATTTAATATATGATTTAATTAATTTCAAAATAAGACAAAAAAACAGCAACGAAATCATACCCGAATATTTTATCGTACTCTTTCAACAAAAGTCCTTCAATGATTTTAATATTTCTAAGTGCATGAACGACTACAAACCTTTCTTCCCTATTGAAAACATTAAAATACAGATAACTTATAAATACAATAAACCATTCAGCTCAAAGGTCTTTAATTACAAAAAACTGGCCCACGATACAGATATAAATAATCAAACCTGTCTATGACACAAAGATGAATATAAAGAATTCATAGATAGCCACCACCAACATATAATTACGGGTGACTTAAATATCATTAAAAACAATAACATCAAACAGCTCCTCTCATATGGTACCAAATTCAGGCTAAACAATAAAATTAAACCATAAAACGCCATTAACGTATTTAATAAAAATTTGAACATTTTAATTCAAAATATGGCGAATAAGTATTGCATGCCCTTCGAGGCTTTCTTTGAATGGAAACACCATATAGAAAATACTTTTAAACTTTTTACTAAGTCGAAACTCAACAACAATTCTTTTTTATATCACAAAGTCAGCAAAAACGATTTTAATTACATCAAAAAATTACAGGATTACTTCATATTTGTCCCTGTTGACAAAGCATTCAATAATGTGTGCCTACTATGCTTCAAACATTTGACTTTGGAAACCTATTTTGCAATATTCCAATTAATAATCTGTATGAAGTTATCGAAAAACTTTTTGATACCTTTTGCATAGAACTTGAACTAAAAATTGACAGAAGTTATTTCATAAATCTGTGTCATTTCTGTTTTAATAATAACTACATTTTATTCCAAAACAATATCTTCAAACAAATTTACGGTATTGGCATGGGAACTAACTATTCCAGTACCGCTGCTAACTTATTCTTGTTTTTTTATGAATATAACTATGTGATCAATTCTAACAAAAAATTGCAGATTTACAGATACATAGATGATATTCTAATAATCGATTCAGATTTTTGCAACATCCACTATAAAATATATCCAAAATGCCTTACGTTAAATAAAACCAATAATACTGCAACCTGCGATAACTTCTTAGATATCTATATAAATATTGAAACTGACAAACTTAATCTCGATCTTTACGACAAACGTAAAGATTTTAATTTTTCTACGATACATATGCCGCATTGGCACAGTAATTTAAATAAAAGAATTTTTGTTAACGTAATAATAAATCAATTAAACAGATTTTCAAAAATCTGTAACAATAATATCTTTTTAAATAAACAAATTTTCAGCAATACAGCAAATCTTTATTATAATAACCTTTTTCCACTAAAATTCATTAAACATTACGTTAATATATTCAAGAGGGCTGTGCGCATGTACGACGCACATGCTAGCTGACGTACTGGTGACGTTGTTCGCTGTGGATGTTATGAAGGGTCGTGGCTAAAGTCCTCTAAAAATCTATGGAAGGCCTCAACCTGGATGTGTTGCAGCGGATGATGTCCGACACGAATGTTTGATCAGGAGTTGGCGGACACGGAACAACAATGAAAATATTCGTGTTTTCTGCATTTGTCGTCGCATCTTTGGACCTCTCATCTCTGGGTGTAGGTGAGTATAATCGTTGCTACGTGCCAACGTCCTGCAGGTATGGGCGGGTGCGTCGTATTGGTGGCATGTTTCACGTCCGTTTAATTTTGTAATTTTTGTGTCAAAGCCTTTTGCGTTATTTCCGTCAAAGTTTCCTTTTTATGTTATTCACCACATTTTTCAATTTATCGTCGCTTCAATTTATTTACAATACTTCTTTTTACATGCCATTTCTGCGACGCATTCCGAAACCTGTAGGACTATTTTTCTTGGTTTCTTATGAATACGTTATGCTCCCCGCCCACTGATGAGGAGAGTTATTTGTTTTTGTTTCTTATTTTTTGACTTTTAATTTTTGTATTAGCAATTTATACGTTTCGTTAATGTTAGTTTACATGTCCCTTAACTTTCATTTTCTTTTCATTTATATCTATATTTCAATATATTAAAGTTCGCTGCATAGTGCTGCATTTGCGCCTGGCACTAGCTTTGACAATTTGATATACTTAACAACTTGCTACACCTATATATATATATATATATATATATGTATCTTAATAAAATGGAGCAGTGAAGAGCTACAAACTTCTTCGCTTCCGGCTACGCTCCAGTTTTGAGCAAAATTTTGTTGATCCACTACTGCACGCAGTTGGATACTGCCATCTCCAGATACCTAATCACAACACTAACGAATAGCTGCAGATAAGACATTTAAGACTTTTTACTCTAAGGATTTAATTACTCTAAACGAAATCATAACACAATTAAGAAATCAAGTTCTTCCGTGAGAAAGAGGGTTTCAATGATGCCATTGATGATAAGAAATAAGAAAGATAAAATACCGTAGAGTCGGTAACTGACAACTTGACATTAAGTAATTTTTGAACAAGATTTCATGAATTTTATTTATATTTATTGTAGGTGTTTCATTTATAATTATGTGCGCATAAATACTGCTTGGGGGAACTGTCCATTTATTACTTAAGTTATTGTCATTTGGACGAGCCCAACGGAATCTTGTTTAATTGAGTATGAATATGATGTTTACATGTGCATCTTGTTCAAGTAAACAACAGTGGCGACATATGGAAAATATTCATCCAAAATCCTTATGATAAGGAAAGGATTGTAAAATACTGGCAACCACCACCTATATCCATCTTCACCATCTTCTTCATGTTTCAAAATAATAATCTGTACTTAAAGTAAACAAAAGACTTCAGTTTTCAACTCCAAACTCAGCTAGGCAGAGCAAATGTATTCGTGTAAAGAACCGCGAATTGCAGGAGAGGAATACCGTTGTTTGACGCACTTCATACAGAAATGAATCTGAAACTTGGAAAAAGAAAGAAAGAAGAAACTTTTGTCAGAAGAGTGACGGTGGAGTTTTCAATTTAAAAGATGCGCTGTCTTCCTTTCGCAGGAAACCGCCTAGAAGTCAACTGTGTCAATACATTTATCTCTCTGAGGCATCTTAGTTTCGTTCGAAATCAACAGGATTTGAATTTAAAAGAAAATACATTTCACTGGCGACTCAAGGGATTAGTTCTAGAGAGCTCAAAATAGCTTTAGGTATTTGACCATTATTTCTGTAATTTCAGCACTGAACATTGCAAGACAAAATACGTAAGTAGCTGTTAAACAGCAAGCACTTGAAATTATCAGAATAGTTCCTTTCTTTTCAGCGCACTTTGGAATGCGAGGTACACATCGGTGTTTTATTTTTGATTTTGAAAGGAGGTGAATTGTTATCCTTATCTGTTATGATGATTAACTTTTTAACATAAACATTACATACGACTTAGTTTAAGAAAATTACCAAGGTAACAGCGCCAGAAGTGGGCCATACCCCAGAAGTGGTCCACTTAAGTTTTTAAATTGAAAAAAAAAGAAAAAAAAAAAAAAACAAATTCAAGCAGTCCATCAAGATAAGAAATCTGCCTAGGGATTGTCTGAAACCATTATTAACAAAATATCAAATTATCACTTTGATTCCTGTTTAATTAGAAGTGTAAGACATTTTATTCTCTTAGCTGATCGTAAGCAGCACAACTTTGACGGGATTTTTAGAAATGTCCTTAAGGAGTCTTCATTCAATTACACTTTTAGCATACATTCCGTTAATTTTTAAACCAAATTATTATTGATAGTATTTGATTACACATACTAAGTGTTTTGTATAGTCCCGCAGCGGACCAGTCGGTAGAAGCTCGGTTCCCGTAGAACACCGAAAGAGAAGCAACATCGACTTAGGTCAGTGTTTGGGAGGGTGACAACCTCTCGCGGCTGGTTCCTGTGAGGCCATGTGCGCTGAAGGGAGCTGGTGCACGTTAAATAGGTATTGGCTCGAATGTCCTCCAAGTCTGGGGGTCCGAACCCCAGGTGACGGTCTATCATCTGGGAGCTGGTTAAAAAAATTAAGAGACCGCATACAAAGGCGCGGAAGTCGGACTCCTGCCTATAAGGGCCCCGTTAGACTCAGGAGCAGCGCACCCATTCTTTCTCGCTTCGCGCGAGGATACGACAACAACAACAACAATATACTAAGTGTATTATAAACCCTGCCCATTTCTAGTGCATTAGTGGCCCACTACTGGTGAACAAATTGTACATTTTTACAAATTACACAAGATTGCGATGTCTGTATGTTTTAGGTTTTGCTAATCAGCTTTTTTGCATTGAATAGGAAAATTTAGCACTGAATGAGATTTTTTTTCTGATCACGTCAGAAATTTTCAAGATCGGAAATTTCAAAATTTGTAAAGAATTGAAAAAATGGCCCCTTGAAACAGATTCAAAATGTTTGCTTCTCATTTATCATTAATTTTTTAACTCATACTAAGTTTTATATCGCACCAGAAGTAGAAGAACATCACAACGTAAAACTGACTATTTTCTCAAGAGCTTTTCCTGCATTTGAAAATTTTAGGAAAAAATTAAAATTCCGTTTTCTTTTAAATTCACGTTACCCATTTTCAATTGCTCTAATTTTTTGTGGACGTTATTAATACCAAACGCAAAATTTTATGAAGAAATTATATTACCTCATATTTCAGTTCCAGCTATGAGTTAAATGAAGAATTCTCGAAAAACTCATTAAAACATACTTAACTGTAGATTTACTGCCGTTTTAGCTTTCTTCGTTTTTTGAACTATGGCCCTCTTGCATTAGGGTTGCCATATTTTTACCGTAGTAAATCAAAAGTTTGCTATGCCCATTACTGGGACATCAAAATTTCCTATACCCACTGTTGGTATGCCCACTACTGGTGCATTCAAAAAGTTGCTATGTCCACTACCGGTGTTTAAAATTATATTATAATTATTTTCATACTTTAGGTGACTGTTTTCTAGATAAGAGTACACATAACCACAAAAAATATAGATTAGCAAAAGTTCTTTAAAGTTTAAATGATAAAAAATACTAGTTTAAATACGAAAAATTATAGCTTAAATGGTTCACTTTTGGTACATTTACCTCAGTTTTCATAAAGATTCTGATATTTTCCACTTCTACCTTGCATGAAAGTTTACCTCGTGTAGCGCGATATTTTCTGAAGTTTGATATTTTGTTAATGGTTAGTTTCAACGTGAATATTTTCTAAACCCAACTATCGACAAATTTAGCGAGGCTTATTGGTTGGAATTTCCGGTCACAAAAAAGCTTCATTCTTATCATGCAATTTATTGATAGCGCCTAAGTTAACCAGCCATATGTGTATATATATATATAAATATACATACGTTTCCTATGGTAGTTTTTTGTTTAATGACAATGTAATTCTCTCCTAAGATCTTTACAAATAAGATCCTTAAGCAAATACACAATGTTGTATAGTATTTGCATACTAATAAAACACTGAAAAGAGTCATAATATTTTTGATTAATCAACATGAACACAGTAATTACCAAAATTTGGGACGTATGAGATTGCAAAATAAACGTTGTAAGGAATTTATAAGTCTTTTGAACAGAAGAGGGGCAATGGAAAAAGTAATTATGTACATCAAAAATAATTTTTAAAAACACGTGCTACTTGCTGTTAAGATGATTTCCAAGTACATAAAGTTTAGTAATACTGTAAGGAGTTTAATAAAAGAAACAGAATATCATATATATTTAAACAAACAATTTTTGTGTGTGTATATATATATATATATTGAGTTCTCGAAAACGGCTCGAACCATTTGGATCATATTTTGTATTTAAGTCAGGTTGTTTTTTAAGATTTCCTATGTAGGTGTCTCCCCCGAAAAAACGCGATTTTACACAGAAAACCATTTTTTTAATAACGCAATTGAGGTACTTGTAACAGTGAACTAACATCATCTGCTACATATATTTTATTTTAATTGGGATTGCAATACATTGAATGGCAACACTTAATTTTTAGCCTACTTTCCCGTAAAAGTAAAAAAAAACAATAATAAAGCATGAAAGAAGGCTTAATGGTATCGTAAAAATATCGTTAAAAATAAAGAAAAGTCAAAAAAAAAGTGAAGTAATTAAATAAAGATTGAAAAATAAAAAATTTGGAAGTAGGGTTTTGAGATGGGGAAAAAGTGTGTCGGTCGGTCTGTCGGTCTGTCTGTCTGTCTGTCAGTCTGTCCCCCCCCCCCCCTAATAACTTTTGAACGAATAGTCCGATTCGAAAAATTCTTTTTGCATTCGAAAGATTTCGGCGAGGACATCTCATTTCCATATTTTACTTTTTGATTTGAACAATGTTTTGTTCAATTTTGAACAGTTCAAAAAATTTTAACATTAGCGCCTATAGGTGAAAATGAAGCAAATTATGTAAAATCTGGGTACAAGATATAAGTTCCCATGAACAAGCTCACTGGAAGAAGTTCTTGGCGTGAAATATTGATTTGAACAATTTTTGTTCATTTTTGAACAGTTCAAAAAAATTTAACATACCGCCTACGGGGAAATTTCAATCCTATATAATTTCTGATCTAACGGACCGATTTGCTTGGAACAAACTTTATCGGAAAGCTCTTATGACGTAGAATATGTACAAATAGAAAGTTCATCCAGAACTAACGAGCCTATTTTCTTATGAAATTTTTTGATCCGGATTTTCAAGAATATTTTTTAATTAATGAATGATTAAATGAATAAGCAAAAGAATGAATGAATAAATGTGTGAATAAATACATGAATGACTTAATAAATAATGATTGAATGAATATGTATTAACCGTTGTAAAAGGTATATTTGAAGCAATTAAGAACTAAAGCTAAACGAGAAAGACAGAGAGAGAGAGGGATAGCTAGATTATAAATTTGAATTCGGTGTATACGGGAAAGTAGGCTCGTATAGTTCTAGACGGAACTTCTTGTTAATTTATGGTTTGTTACTTTGAAATTTGTGAATTTCAAAATGCCAAGGAAACCGTAGAGAAAATATCGGTTATAATTCTATTGCATAATTTGGATGCATCAGAAAGTTTGTGTAACGGTGTAAGACTCATTGTGACAAGTAAGAGTAGTAACGTAATAAATTGCGAAAATTGTTGACTCCAGAATCGGGTTCATCCTGCGACTTTTGGCGATTTTTATTCATACAGGGTTGCAAACTTAGAAAAGGAGAGCTAATCACGGAAAAACAGGTCAGATGAATTTATCTTCAAATTGGCGGGGGCCCCCTTTTCTGGAGTATTACCGAAAATTCTGGAAAGGGAAGTACAAAAAAATGTAATTCACTTTTGGGGTTCCGCTTTAGTATAGGTGCCGGTTAGCGGTTTTTTAGGTTGGCGAAAAAGTCGTTGGTGGCTATTAGTTGTTTTGTGTTTGAAATTTGAAACTTTATTTTGTTATAGGTATCACTGTTCTGGCGACATCCTTTGTCGCCAACCGGCCCCTACACCAAAGCTGTTCCTACTCTTGACTATTTAAAACATAAACCGGGATGTATGTACCGTGCAGCGGTACACCAGTTTCCAGAAAGAATTGCAGTTGCCATGACTGTACAGTACACGAAACTTGTAATTAATGATAGGTAAACTGTAAAGTAATTAAAAAAAAAAAAAAAAAAAGACTTTATATAAAAAAAAAAAAGTTCGCTAAAAACTAAAAAATATATTCATTCTTTAAATAACATAGATACGATTTTTAAACATAATTTTAGAAATCGGCGCAAAATTATGACAGTCTAATTACCATTACATGCGTTACTTTATCTAGGAATCGTATGCATCAGTTCCTAGGTAAACAACATGTGTCTAAAATGCTCCAGCTGCCCTTAGTAGCGAGTAGCAAGAGCGGGCAGCAGCGGTGCAACGAGCTTTTCCTCGAAACTGGAGCTGCGCCAGAGCAAGGAAATTTGTTGTGCTCCACTGCTCCGATTTATTTTTAAGCTTTTAAAATTTTTATTTAAAAAAAAAAAAAAGAGATTACTTTAAATGTATTTTTATTTTAGGGTGTCAGCTTTAGGAACCGTTTTCTGGATGTCAGCTTTAGGGCACTTTTCCTTATCCTCTCCAAAACGAACGGAAACAAAAAAAAAACAAATGAAAGAAAAAGCTGAGCTAAGCTCGATTGCCCAGGTACTGTTTTATTAGGCTATATAAATAGTTTTTCGTGGGGAAAAATAATAAAATGAAAAAATTAAATAAAACTAAAAAGGCAGAAATTAAGCAATGAAAACAAATTATTGGGAGAAAACACTTTTTTCCTACGCATTATTATTAAAATTATAAAAATTATTTTACAAAAAAACATTTTGAGTTTGAAAATTGGAGAAAAATGAGATATTATTGCTTCCTCTATTGATCCAGAACAGTGGTTCCTAACCTGTGGGTCGCGACCCCAAATGAGGAATGTCGCAAGGCATTGCTCAATGAATCGACATAAAATTTTTAATTTTAAATATAAAAAAAAAAAACCCACGTAGACAAAATGTCTCTTTCGAATATTGAATATCATTTTGAGTTTATTGTGCTTAAAGTTAAGGAAAGAAATTGTTTACTGATATAACAATTTTCGTCAAAAGCGACCAGAAAAAAAAAAAAAAAAATCAAAATATTTGAAGGAAAGAAATGTACAAACAATATTCAAATAATATACAGAATTTGAATAAATTCAAATAATTTACAGAAATCTTCAAAAAAAAAAAAAAAAATGCAGTGTGTTTTATTAGTAAAAGAGAGGAATTCACTTTTCGCATCTATTAAAAATGTTTGAAAACAACGTTAACTGGAGCAAGTAAAAAGATTAAAAATGGCAGACCAATTTCAAGGATAATAATTTCGTCAGTACCAAGAGTGTAAAAAAGAAAAAAAAAAAAAACGTTTTATTATGTGGCGAAAACCAATTTTTATTCGAATCCTTACATTCCTTCTTGAGAACAGTTACGCGTAACGAGAAAAACGTTCAATTGAGCCTCATGACGGGATAACCGCCAAAAATTAATCAGCACTTCTTCCCATCTGAGTCTATGTGTGTACCTAATTTAGCTCCATTCCAAGCATAATATTTTCAGTAAGGCAAAAAAGTGTTAAAGTAAAAAATGCAATCTTTCATTCCAACATCACTGTAAATTTGCTTATTTTACAGGGCCATTGGGCATTAAAAATAAACAATTCTGCAGCGTGGTTGGATTCATAGTAACGTCTCGTTTTTGTGTTAAAATACTTTTGTGAAAGTGTGTTCGATTCCCGGGACGGGCAGGGTCGATTCAGCCTTTCATCCCTTCAGAGGGGTCAATAAAATGCGGACCAAGCATGCTTGGCAACTAACACTGAGGGTTCCGCGTCAGGCCGACCGCTTGACCGGAATATCTGCTCCTGAAGCCCAGGGCCCTCGGTCTCGAAAGCTGGGATGGGCACAGTAGGACATGGCCCCCAATGGGCTGTCGTGCCACTGAATTAGTTAGTTAGAAAGTGTGTGTGTACATACATTGGGGTTGCGAAGTGAATAAGGTTTTTGAACCACTGATCGGGTAGTTTGATTTTTTTTATTATTGAGTTGCATAAAAAAAAATAAAAATCAAAGTGTAGTCCCTTGATATGCGTATAAAACTAAGATTGCAATATAGCTTAAAATCTAAGGGTTTTAGGGAGTCTTTGAATTCAAATTCATCCTTGGTTCCGTTCCTAAAAATAGCCAACAATGGGACTATATGTAGTACCATGATATGAGCCGATGTGAAATAAAATGTCGACCCCACTTCTTGTTCTTGTAAAGAATTATGAACACTAATGATAATTTTTGGCGCTCTTCTGATTTTATGTTTATCATAGTGGACTACTTTCCTAACCCTTATTTTTCCATTGCTTAGGTTTTAAAATAGGTATTTTGAAAATTTAAGTTTTTTTTAACGTAGTTTATTCGTTAAGTATACTCTGCTACTGGTTTAATTCTCCCTATGCCTCAGGGGATTTTTTTTTTTTTTGTAGCTGATTCAATGTTATTGTCTTTATGTTCGTTCCTTCTTTGTCTTTTGTGTATTTATGCTCCTCAAGATGAGTTTTTAGTTTATTTTTTGGAAAGAATGTTATAGGTTTAAAAACATAAAACTTGTTATATATATGTTTATTTCGGCAGTTTTAAAGGTTTTGTATTTTTTAAAAGCTTTTTCAGCATTTGTATTTCTATTTTTCATTTTAAGTTATCAGCAATAGTTTAGGAAAGTATAAATAAACTTAATAAGCGACCATAGCATATCATAAAATTGGTTTATGCGAATGATATTTACGCTACACCATAAAAAAATAGCTAAATATTTTAACATAAATGTTTTTAATAAAGAGAAATAAGCAATTTCTGAACACTACAGTTAATAGAAACACAGTTCTAGTACCTGTAAAGTAAAAAATATTGTTTATTATATTTGTATTTGAAAAGACAAATTGGTACTTATCGGTTATGCACCCTACATTGGCGACGGTTTTAGAAATGTCACTGACATAACATGCTATTTAAATCTAATAAAATCTCGTACTATTTTGATCTAATATCACATTACTTTGTTACCAAACATTTGCCGATGTTTGGCGAGCAAAAAATGTAGCGTGTATAACTGAAAAGTACCGAAAAATTAGCTATTGTGTAAAAATATAATTCTAAATTTGATATTAGTTATTTCTTATTACATATAGCCAAAAGTACTATAGCAAAACGAAAACAAGAAAATTTTAGTACATTAGTAGTATACATACTTCTGTGAATTTTATGCTTTTTACATGTCAGTATAGTAATAGAGTAAAGTCAAGTTTTGTTTAATACGGCTTCCAATGTCTTACGGCTCAGTCAATGACATAAGCTCAGCGACACTGCTGAGCTAATGTCATTAAAGTTACTTCGTTAAAATTTATTCCTTCATAGGGATGAATGAATAAATTTTTTGAGGAAGTTGTAACATACAGCACATTTTTAAAGTTAATTTTCAGTTTGTGAATTGTTTGATAATTACTATTTAGTAGATTATGTTTATTCAAATATTTTTTTACTTTTTTACCATCATTATCTACTTAACCTATAAGAGTGCATGTTATCCAATTTATGTGAAAACTTGCTCAAAATTTGAATAAAAGAGGTATTATTGATTAATTTACGAACCTAATAATTGAATAGTGAACTGCCATCGGAGTACAAGTGCGCTGTATCGCTTCCCATGGGTTTCGCTCATTCCACTGCTTCTTTGGAACACTTGTAAATAGTACAGGGGTACTCCCCTTGAAAGCGATGGCACTCTCACAAAAAAGTTACGGAATCCCCCCAAAAACGATGACCAAAAATCAGTCTGCCAAGCCTCACCCAAAATCTCCTGAAAGCAACACCCGTAAAAATTAATTGGAATGGCGCGGTCTGCGCCATGCTCCCCTTCTGTTTGGCTCCCCCACTTACCTTTTCAAATACAGTGGAACCCAGCTATTCGAACACAATTCGTTCCTGGAGGCAGTTCAAATGGCGGGTTGTACGAATGCGAATTATTTTTTCACGTAAGATACAATGTAAATTGTACTAATCCGTTCCGGACCCACAGATGGTTGCTTTGTTAAACCTATGAGAAACAAATGTACAGTACTCTACATGAAATTAGATTAATAAAAATTTAACTGCACATTGCTTGTACTGAGGTGAGTTGTTGGCATAATTATTTCCAGACGAGTTCAAAATGAGTCTAATTTCTCGATTTTTTCTTAAAAAAGCCAAACTGGTAAACGAGCTGGCCCCTGGTGCCGTACGAATCACGTGACAAGTACGAATGGTGAGTTGAATTTTACTTAAACAAGTTGGACGAATAGTTAGTTGTACGAATAGCAAGGCGGACGAATGGCGGGGTTCCACTGTAAATGACAATACGTTATACTTTATGACATTATAGAAAACATAAACTATTACTGAGCTTCCATACCCTTCACATTGTTTTGCCTACAACGAAAACATAAATATTGCACAAATCAACAAGCCTGGGAACATGGAGGTTTAACCTTTGCATCCCTCTTCCTGTAATCCCGTTTGATAACGACATAATCAAACTTACTCGGGGAAACGCATTTTGAGACCGCTGCTTTCAACTTATAGTATAGAGAACTCAGTCTAGTTTCTGCGAAAAATCTCTTTTAAAATTTTCTAATATATGATAATTGTTCCCATGTAAATAAATGTCTTACGTTTTCAACAAGTTATCGTGTGAAGTATTTTTAGAACATACCTACGCACCATACGGTAAATCACATACCAATTTTCAAACGAATCTAAAATTAAGAAGTGGATTTCATTTTTATTAAAAACTCGTAGCAAGCTCTCATATTTGTAGCAAAATACCGAGTGAATTAATAAGCACGTAAAATGATAAAATCTGCCTTCCATTTTAGAACTCATCTTAAAATTAATGATAGAAAGTTCGGTTGCGAAGATCATCTTCAATGTTTCAATGTCGTACAAATGATACACTAGATACTCCAGGTTATTTTCCCAATTTTATTCAAAATTTTTTGATTTCCAATTCAACTCAATCGGTATGTTTTTCATTATTTTCTACCAGAATCTTGCTTTAGCCATCAAGACCAAATTAATGATTCGTGATTATATTAGAAACCGAAAGTATCCTCTAAAATGGTTCTCGGGTAGAAAATAATAGATTATACTTTTACTGCCAAATAGGTGCAATATTTGTAAGATGCTTTTATCAAGTAATTTTCGGTAGTCACTTGAAATCTCTTTCTTTTCATATATATGTGAAAAAAAAAGAAAAAAAAAAAGAAAAAACTAACCACCGCTATAGCTACCAGTATTCCTCCTAATAAGTTCTGGATTCCCCGCCCGCTAATTTCAACTTCCTAGATTGAAACGAAAGTAAGGAACGAGCAATTTTGTACACGAGCGCCATCTGTCGTATTTCTCCATTTTCCAAATCAACAAGCAGGGCTTGATAGAGGGAGTGGTAAAGTGGCGCAACAACCGACAGATATTCGAATTTCACCCTTTCTCCCCTCTCCGTATCAAACTTGACTACACCCACCCCTCTCCTCTGATCCACCCTTGCGCCATCACTGCTACATCATCCGCCAGCGCTCCTCGTCAGTTCGCTCCCAGCATCTCGCAAAACTGGAAGGTGCGAGATATTCGTTCGAATCACTTCACCTCTCAGCACGTGGTGCCGTGAAATATTCCTTGTGGTTAAACTATCCCCCCGTGAAAACTGAGATTGGCTAAGATTTACATATCTGAACACTTTTAATCGTTTTATGATCTGTAAAACTTTCACAAAGCTGTTTCTGAAATGTTGAAAATCGTCGGATTGTTGTTTTTGTTGTTTTTAGCGGCGGATGGGGCAGAGCCGGCCGCTGCTTCGGACTCTGAGCCCCGCATGATTCCCCAGAGCTTCCCGGGAAGATGCAAACGCTCCCCACCGGGGGTGGCGATCCCAAAAGTACCCGGAGATAATGGATTCTATATAAGAATATCAGGAAATCCGGAAAAGTACCAGCCAGGTGAACTTTACACAGGTAAGTCCTTTGCTGTTTTGACGATGCATTGACTTGAAATTATTAGCTTGATTACTGTCGCTTATTTATTATTGATTTTTATACCAATATTTATTATTGTCACTTTTGATCTTTCGTAAGATATTAATTTACATTAATCGCAAATTCTATAACTCAGGGTATTAAAAAAAAATGTTCTGTAAAATTGCAACAAAATTCTTGCAAGAAACATGTATAGTAATTTTGTGTTGCAATTATAGTGTTTTATTTATCTATTGATTTTGTTATAATTTTGTGAGTGCACTTTGAAAAATGTTTTGTGTTCGAGTTAGAAGTAATAAATGTAAATTTTGCAATTTCCTAACAATGTACGGATTTCTTTTCCAAATCAATACGCAGTTCTTTGGAAAAGTTTAGCATTTCTAATACGATAAATATCAATGGAGAATTTTATTTGCAATGAATGCGATATTTTCTATTTTTCTTACTTTGCTTAAATATCTGTGTAGAATCTTTAATTTTCGATCAATTTATTATAAATGAATTAATAATAATAATAATAGGAAAAGCTTCAAGTTTTCTAACGTCTTAAAAAATAAATAAATTAAAGTATAAAATCAAAACACACGCAAACTTTTGTTTATAATTCTTTGCTGCTTTCCATACTTTTTACTTCAAACAGGATTCCATAATATTTTTATCTTGTTTCTAAAATACTTTTTAAAAAAATTTGAAAATTTGATTTTTTTGAAAATGTTTTGGAGTTTTTTTAATAACAAGGCCGCTTTTTGTTTGGAAAATTGATGATTTTGTTTCGGCTGTCATTCTGTTTTCTTGTATCTTTTATGCTTGTGAGACTTATTTTCATAAGTTAATAATGATTTAAAGACATTTTCATAATTTAATGACATTTTGTAGTGGTGCGAATCGCTTTTTAGTGGTGGTCTCAGACGAGCGGACCCCCGAGGATTTCGAACACTGATATTTCAAATAGAATAATAAGTGTACGCTTATATTTCTAGTTTTTCAATTGCGTTCTTCATCTGTTTTAGAAACACGTGCTAGTTATCTTATCAGAAAAACATAAACATATTACGTAGTTAACGATCGAATCGTTTAGAATTTTGAAGGATTGCAAAAGGGTTTGTTTTTATTCCTACTGAACTAGATTTTTCTAGCGAATCGGGCTCCTTTAAATCTTATTTACTTTTTCCTCTTAAGATTAGTCACATTGTTTTGCATATAACACGTTTTTTTATTATGCTTATTTTTTTTCGCTAAATAGCGCGTACTTTTGTAGCTCATAGTGAGGTTCTTCCGAATCTTCTCGGAATTTCGGACTTCTTTAAACTTTTGAGAAATTTTCTGACTTTTAATTGTTTAAAAAATTTTCAATTTTTACTATTGTTATCTTTACGTAAAAGACTTGCGGAGCAAAACAGATTTCATCAATATTGATCTCTAAATTTCGTCAATCTTCAAGTCCCGCTAATTTCTCTTTGAAAAGAAGCCTTTGCTGAGACGCTGATTCTGCATTTACATAATGATAATGAACAACTACGCAATGTTGCAGTCACATCATTTTAACGACTTTTTATGCATATTTTCATAAAAATTCTGTACTGTTCATTTTATTTTTAAATATTACTTTGTCATCGTATCCCTATATATCTATTGCGGTTGTCAGAGGCGTATATAGGAATTTAATGTCGACGGGGACTCAACCCAAACATAAAGAGAACTTTCCCAACTAAATTTTAAAATAATAGATTTCTTCGAAATAAGGTAATTTTGAATTCATTTCGAGAGGCGCGCATGCCCCTCCGGTCGCATTTAAATAAACCTTTGATAGTTATGGTCCCGATTTCTTACCTTTTCTTTAAAATTCAAGTTTTAAGTGTATTTTCCGATTTTGTATTCATTTACCATTTCTATTGCTTGTATACCCGTTTCCTTGTCCTAGATCCACAGTTATGAGAGATATTCATACATAAATTGACCGTTTTTGCTCTGGAAGTTAACTTCAAGCATGATCGAGAAAGTAAGACACGAAAAGCAGAGGCATCGTCCTTTTTTAGCCCTGAGTTCCAATCGAAAATAAAACAAAATTTCGAAAATTCTTTTCAAGTTTTACTGTTATGCACCACATATTTTTCCTCCAATGATTGCGAATAGAGATTATTTAGAGATCTCGTAATTAGTTCGAAAGAAGCGCTAATAATGAAAGAATTTTGTTGATTGAAGTTGCTTTTATGTATTTCACAATTTGGGCATTTTACACTCAAACATGTTTTCAGTCGTTTCTGTGAGGCTCTTAGCGACGGTTTTTGAATGTATTGCTTTTTCATTTTTGTTATTTCTTTTATTCCTTCAAATTTTATATTAATGTGAAAAAATAATTTTGTTTAACTTTTCATTCTAATTGTTCACATATAACTAAAAATATATTCCTGTATTTTGTATGACGCCTTTATGGAGCCAAGAAGATGTGAGTCGCCTAGATTCAAAACAAGGTACATCCACTTTTTTTCGATTTCTACTTTTTTACACTTTCTAATAGTTTAAAGTAATCTTCATATGGTGTTAATTTTTTAAGTTTCTAAAGCTGCTACATCATGCTAAAAAGTGTTTGAAACGTGCCTGTTAGTGACAAAACCAGATGCCCCCATCGACCATGCTTCTTTTCCCACTTCCAAATATCTTCCAAGGAAAAATCACTTTTGTGTTAAAATTTTAGCAAGTTAAAAGTCGATCCCAATGCTCTTGGCTAGAAATTCGAATTTCTTAGATATTAGTTTTTTGCCCGCCGTGCAAAAATTTCCTTTTTTGGATGTAGCTGGATTTGAAACTAGACGATTCATGTAACCTGTTTATGTTTGTTTGTAATAGTAATAAACAAAATTGATATAAAAAAACACTCTGTTAGGCTTAAAATTAAATTTATCAAATGCAGTTTTAGATGCACATAATCAAAAATAAAATTTTGTTTTACTTTTAGAAACATCACACACACACACACAAAAAAAAAAGTTAAAAACCAAAAACTAGAAAAAATGCGCTTTTGTAGCACTATGAACTAAAAAGGAAAGGAGCAGTCTTTTTTCAAATCAGTTAGAGAACATCTCTAGGAAGATATACTGTAATCGTGGAGTGCTTTTGAGGCGAGTAGTACAAAATTTACGGATTGAATTGTCGTCTTAAAGTGCAACACACATCGCTATAAAAACATACGCCGCGCAGATTTAGTTATCCGGTTCCTTTAGGCTTAATATCAAAATTAATCAAATATTTAAAAAAACATACACACACACACACTTTATAAGACTCAATTTTTGATTAATTTGTTATAATAATAATGATAATAAGAATAATAATAATAACACTTGTGTACTTTGTCTCTTTCATTAATTTTTACTATCGAATCGAATTTAACTTTGCTCCTTCATATGCAAAATATCTCTTTCAACTTTCTTCAACTTCTTTTTTCTCTACCAAGAAAAGCTTGTTCACAACATGAATCAATCATAACTCTGAAACAAACATACCCTCTCCCCATCTTAGAAATGGCAGGACAAAATCGCACGAAGGATAAAATCACAAGAGAAGGTCATACTTGATAAATAAACAGCGCATCAACATGCAGTGTAGTATCATATAACCGTATCTGTGGCTATCTGTTCGATGCAAATTTACGAAATACTTTTATTTCATTTTCCATGCAATCATAATATTACTTTTCTGGATTAGTTTATTTTATGAAAAAAAAAAATGATTTCGCAAAAAGAGCAAACTGATAATAATAAAAATTAAAATAATAATAATAAATAAGGCTTGTTGTTAGCACAATAATGCCAATAGTGCTCACTCAGTGGTCAAAATTCGACCATACTTCAATAACTTTTTCAAGCGCAGCCTTGAACATTTAAACAATTTTTAAACCTTTTAGTTTTTTTTTGCTTGACAACAGTTTGTTTTGTTTAAATCGTTCAACCAGCAACAATATCTACTTATTGCGACTGATTGGCAACAGAGTTAGTTATTTCATTTAATGCATTTAGAACACATTATATATTTATCTTTCTGCCTCATCTCCTATAAAGAAAATAGAAATAAGAATTTTCATGATGTCCTATTATTATTGCATAAACTAGAAAGACAAATACTCACTTTCAATTTAATCGAGTATTCGAAACGCTAATGCAAATCAACACTTACAAATCGTTGAGTCGAAAAAATAACGTGTAACCGCAATTATTATTCCTCTTTATCTTATATTAGACATTGTTAGCTTCAAATTGTGTTTTATTTTAATTGACATTGTATTGGAATTTTTATTATCATATACATATGGTATGTATATATTGAAAATAGATTAATTGAAACACAAATAGTAGTATTAGTTTGTTTCGACCATAATTTGATGGATTACATTTTCTTCCTTGTATTGTTCTTGACGCTTCTTCTTCTTTGATTTATAAATAGTAAAAAAAAAATATTGAGTATTGTATAAATATTGTAGATTGGTCGATATTAGGAGTAGTATAAAAGTATGTTCATGGTGAATAGAAACTTCAGAAACTTCTAAAAAAAGTCTTCGAATCTACGTCGAAAAAAAAAAAAAAAAAAACTCAAAATTTTTTTTTTATTATTAATACACTAAAAATCGTCAATAACTACAACAACTACTTAAAAAAAAGTAAGAAAATCGGTTGACAAGCAGAGAAGAAATTGGTACTGAACTGTTTTGTCTTTGCCTATTTATATATAGATAAAAGCAAACCGTAATTGTTCAGACTAACAGTATAATGCTTTAGATAGATGTAAAATAATATAGAACAAATTAAACTCCATGGATTGAGTGAAAAAATAAAGCCTCATTATTTGATCAATTATGAAGTTAATCATTGAAGTGATAAATATTTTCCTGCTTAATGCTCTTAGAGCAATCTTACGTATGAGCAACTATTTTTTTTAAATAAAAATTGAATTATTCTTTTTCACAAGTGACAATCACCGTGAGAGGAAAACTTGTGGTTACCAAGGTCTGACATAACCGTAGTTTGATCAATAAAAGGAATAATTTTTCGCCTTTACAGAAATCAGTTCTTTTCGTAATTTTGATCATTGTAGCTACATACAAGAAAATCTACACAGAAGTGTAATCCTCTTACGAATTTTCCACTCTAACAATTCAAAGTTTCACTTCTTGAGGACGTAAGTATTTGCTTGTATAGAATCGAAAAGAAAATTTATTTCGTAAAGCTGTTCTAGAACTTTAGAATATTTATTTTTCTTTCTAATTGCTTCCTGTTAAAGGAAATATAAATATTAGTAAGATAACTTTGAAATAAGGCTTTCTGAAAATAGTAGCTTTTTTGTTCCTCTTTTCTAAAAAATATTAGTAATTTAGAAATCTGTTATAGTTTTACTTTTTGTTATCTAACAATACATTACATGTTTAGACTAATGTAAAGTAAATTTACTTCATGACAATAATAGCTCTTTACTATTTTTTTATTTACCTATCCAGTTTCTGTTCTGTGCTGCTTTGTAGCATAAAAATGCCAGTTTTCAAAGAAGATTTTCTCTGAACACTGACACATTATCAAGTTGTTCCGATTCCATTAAGTGCTTAGTAGCAAAACAATGTATCTATTGCCATTTATTTCGAATAAATATTTTATCACTTTCAATAACGTTTGGTAATTTGCAAGGAACTTAGTTTTTGTATTAGCAAATTGTAATTCGTTGATATATTATGATTATGGAGTCAGATTTTTCTGTTTCCTCGCAAAAGAATAGTCTTATTAAGTAATAGTTTTGAACTAACATTCCATCATGAATACAATTAATCAACTGTGCTTCTTTTGCAATAAGCATTAGTTTATCTATCAATTCTGCTTCTTTTAATTCATGTAATCAAACAAAACAGTGTACCTACTTAATGTTAATGGCTGCAGGGTGGCGTAGTGGAGGACAGGGTGGTACTGGCCTCGTACGCTCAAGTTCGCAGGATCAAACTTGGCCCAAGTTGGTGGATTTTCAAGATGCAGAAAATCGACAGCGTCCATGTCGCATGCTTATGCGGCATGTTAAGGATCCCTTGAGTATCCGTTTGGCTTGGATACTCTCAGCTAAATTAAATTCCTAGTGTAGTTTTGCATCATTTAGATCTCAGGTTTCACCATCTAGGGGGAAACTGAGTGTCAAAATTCTCAAAGTGGTAATGGCATCGTCCGGTAGTGGTGCTACTTGAAAGGATGGATGCCGATTTTTGAAGAATGCATTAGGTCTGCAAAGGTCAGTGAACATGCGCAGCCCCATTAGAAATAAAAACCATAATGTTAATAAGTTAAAATAAATTGCAATAAATTGTTGTACCATGAATATTAATACTTAGTTTCATTACAAATTTTAGCTTTTAAGTTTTTACTTCATTACAAGTTTTAGCTCTAAGTAATTCTTGATTTCATGAATGTTATGAACGAGTAACAAATATGGTTTCACATGAACAAATTTATGCACATGTGCAATAATATTCTAGACTATAATTGCACATTTGAATAAATCTGTTCAAAAAAATTGTAAATAGTTGTTGTTCAATGGTTTTGTTAAAAATAATTCAACTTTTCTAGAAGTTATGAAGATGACTTCTAGAAGGGTTGAATTCTTTTTTTGCGGGGAGTTCTGAGTCGTATACAAATTAAGATAATTTATGTCACTTTTTAGGCCTAAATAATAAAAATGTAAAATTGTCTTACTTTTATCAAGGAATAAACTCTTTAAATTGAAAATATATTTCAAACCAGATTGCATAAGATCGTTTACAAATTTAGGTAGATGTTTGACACTTTAAACTAACGTCTTCATCAGTTAATTCTTTACCTCATTATGAAAAGTCATATTTTTTTGACAATTTTGCATTACAATTGTACAAAGAATTAAAGTAAAATATTAGACGATTTATTTCCTTTAAAGTAACATTAATACCAAAACATAACTGTTACTTCAAACATAAATTTAAAAAATGCAAAATAGCTCCTTAGTTCCTCATAAATAAGCATTTTTTTGTGATAAACAAAGAAGTGATGATCATAATGTCGAAAATATATTTCACACCAAATCATGTAAAATTGTATGCAACTCATGTAAATTTTTGACTTTTAACCTAACGTTGTTATCAGTTAATTTTCTAACTCTCTAAGAAGAATCGTATTTTTCTGTTAACTTTGATCAAAAAAGATAAAATTTTCGAAAATTTCTTCCCCTTAGAAGCTTTTTAATTTAATAAAGTGTCGGCTGATTTATGTTCTTCAAAAACAATATTTTTTGCTACGAATTCCACCACTTCATTCGTTTTAAATAAGAAGAAGTTCTGCACTCGTTCTCCGAAGATGACAAAACAACTGATATGTCTTCTTACGTGGTATATATAGCGTAACATCTCTGTGTAATCTGTGCTTGTCTTTCCACTTAAACCCAGATCCCTGAAAAGCTAAAAATAATTTACTTTTGTGAGGAGTTGTCAACTATAATACATAAATGTCACGAAACCTAGTTCTATTAATAGAAGTTATGTCAAACGCCGCTAGCACCTTATTTCTTTGAAATTTGTTTCAAGGTATTGTTTAAGTATGCTTTGACATTTATGTCCTGAAAAAGTAACACTATTTTTTTTATCCTTAATAGAAATAACATATTGATAAGTACTTACATGGGTGATTTTCAAATTTGTTGACGGATTGGGTTTGACACAATCTGAAATTTTTTGTTGCATCAAACATAAAAACTTGCCTACTTATGAATTCCTTATAATTTACTGCACTCTGAGCAAGTAGTTTTTTTCGAGTTAATTTATTTACATTTTAGATATTTCAAAAAGTGTCTTGACAAGTGATTGTTTTTCTCATGAGTGTTACCGTTATTAAACATTCTGTAAAATAATCCTTATCATTATTTTATCTAAAAAATCTTGTTTAGGTAATCTTAAATACTTTGTAAGAAGTAAAAATAGTATTAAAATTGACATATTTAAAATCTTTAAACTTTTTTAATTGCACTTTATCTCAGGAGCACTTTGTTTCTTAAATGAAGCATATAATAACATCCAATAAAAATGTATTTTATTAAAAATTAACTGTTTTCACTGCAGATGTAAGAAGTAACTGGATAGCCTTAATCAGCAAACCATTTTTTAATTATTAACTAACAAATATATTAATACAATTCTAATTTTTAACACTCATGAGATATGGTAACACTCATGAGACAAACAAGCAATCCTCTTACAATATTGCACCAAAAATAATAATCGCAATAAAAATAACAATAATTATAAAAAGAGAGACCAAAATTGAAATAATTTTGCCCCATTAATTGATATGTTACATTAAAAATGTAATAAAACATCACTACTCTCATGATTCTGATCCAGAAATAGATGTTTTTAGACAGAACTAATAAAAAAATAATTTCAATTTTGAAGTAAGCAGTAAAAATATCGAAATAAATAGTTCTAATTCTGCAAACCACATCTTTAATTTAAGTAAAGGGAAGATAATAGTTTGCAACACATCGCTTTCTTATATACATAAAGTAACAACTGGCATACCCGAACAAGTGTTTATTATATACTCATTTTTGGGGGGGGGGGGGCAGTTTACAAGTAAGGGAGTTTTTCTTCATTTAACCCTTAAGAATAAAACATATCTTAAACAAAACACACAAAATCATATCTGCCAACGTAAAAATTTTGTGTCAGGGTGTCTCTTTTAAAATATATATATAGAGAAATAAAATATAATCTTGAATAAAAAACTAATATCAGCTTGAGGTAAAGCTCATAAAATATCTATATCTGTAGATTTATTTATTATTTGGTTGTTTTCAATCATGATTGTAACTTCTATCTCTTAACAAGTAACACTCATGAGATTTATTAAGAAATTCTTCACTAAAAACAATTCTGACTGTGTTTCTGAAAATTTAATTGGACCGATTGATTCTTCTACAAGAAATACATTATTGCTGAATTGCTTATTTTTATGCTGTATAAAATATTGGGAAATAAATGGGTAACACTCCTGAGAAGTAATAAAAATACTCATCATGTTGAATTGTTTGTTCCACTATAAAACAGTAAAGGAATAAAACTAACCTATTCTAGATGGTACGAGGTTAAAGGAAACATACGAGGCTTCCTTACCACAGAAAATAATTACAATATTTAAATATTTTGAAAGTTGAATGATATTAACTTTCTCGAGGTAACACTCATGAGCTGCATGTCCGGACAAAAACTTTCTTTAAATTTTAAAATATTAGATAAACATTTCAGTAAAATCACTTGAATTTTCGTTAAGTAAACACATATTACTTCCTGTTTTAAATTATATTGAATAAAAAAATTACTTGGAATGATAAAAAAAATACTCTGGTTCTGTGAATCTTTTGCTTCGGACACGCAATTTTAAATTTTTTTCCAACTACAGTAATAGAAAAAGCCTACTATTTCCCATTAAAATGTAATGAATGCATTTAATTAACTATGAAATGATGCTTCCCTACTGGTTTTTATAATGGCAGAATAATAGTTTTATAGACATGAAATTCAGACTTTATACTGCGGACATCAAACCGTTTTTTTTTTTTTTTTTTTAAATCACCCACATATATTCTGAGTAGTTAAAATAAAAGAGCAGCAATAAAGCTTATAATTACACAGTGTAAAATTTTTGAGTTTAACTTCCACCATTTTTGGTGTTACTGAACATGATGTTTGGTGCTCCGTAAAGTTGAAAAATATTCCTTTTGTTAATATTTACATCGCAATTAAGCTGAATAAGTAGCTTTTCATTCCACTTTACCACAATAATGGATTTTAACATGCACTTGATGCGAAATATATGTGAGTGGAGATAGCAGGACTGAAAAAAAGCTATTTATACCAATTTGTAATTAATAAATAACTAATACTCGGAAAGAAAGGCAGCTTTTATAGTTTTTCGGCTAGGAAAAAACGTAGTTCTACTAGAGAACTAATACTTATAATAATATTTGTAATATAAGAAGTTTAAGCTTCGTATTCAATAAAAAGTTTGAACTTGTTTCTAAATGTTCTGTATTTAAAATACTATATAAATTTTAAAACACAGGGAAACCTGGTTACAACAAATCCAAGGGACCTGGAAAATGTTTCGTAGTAACGAAATTTTCGTTATAACTGAATACACGTTATCCTAATGGTGTTTGAAACGGGACTTCGTTATAACGGATGTTTCGTTGTATCGCTATGCGCTACGACGGGGTTTCATTGGCTGCATTTTTTTTCCCGATCATTATCAATAAAAATATTATAGTATGATCTCTGTTATATATTTCATTTATATTTATTTTATTTCATATTTTCCATTTATTAATTATCGTCTGCAGTTCAAAACAATTACTTTAACTTCCAATATTTATATACGACTACTACTTTTACTTATCGTTTGTTTTTATGTTTTCATTCCCTTCTCCTTCAAAGTACAAAGAACAGCAGTTCCATCCACTATGTATATAATGTGTATATTAATGTACTGTAAATAAATGTAATTATGTGTTTGTCAGGAATACATCGAAGTATTATTTAAAGGATATCTACAGTATTTTTAACCGACTTCACAAAGGAAGGAGGTTATACATTCATATTGCATGTATGTCGTTTTTTTTTTTGTTTGTTTGTCCACTCATAACTTTTCATAGGATGAACCGGTTTTCATGATTTTTTTAATCGATCGAGGGTGGTTTCCCATAGGTCCCGTACCTTCGTTTGACCCGATTCGATAATTCGAAAAAAAGTTATGGGCAGAAAGATAGTCATTTTTTGTTTTTTCATCCATAACTTTTGACTAAATGAACCAATTTTTATAATTTTTTCTTTAATTGATAAAGGGTCGTCTAGCTCAAATATCGCACATCAATTTGACTAAATTTGTTTTTTAGAAAAAACGTTACGGGTGAAAAATTAGCATTTTATATTTTAATTGGAAAGGCTTGGCTTGATTTTTTTTGGGGGGTAAACTATTAATAAATATAAAAGTCATTGTTAAAAACAATGTTTGTTGCCATTGAGCTGTAATATTAAAAGCAATTATAGCAACAGTTTGACTGAAGGCCTCTCTGAGGCAAAAATTAAATCCAATTAGTTTGTTTGCTAAAATCGACTTCTAAAACGGAATTTATGATACAAATGATTAGTTTTTAGTGCCAATAATTCAAATAAGATTTGCCCTTTGATATGGATTTTTTGAAAAATAAAGTATTTATAGAAAAAATATTTACACTAAAAAGAATAAAATAAAATAATTTTTGATAAAAAAATAGAACCGACTTCAAAACAGAGCAATTATAAATTGTGCTAAAAAGTAAAAATAATAAATTCATTCTGTTAAACAACATCGATTTGACTTTTAAACATAGTTTTAGAAGTCGGTGCAAAATTAGGATAGATAAAATCTTTTTTAATGACTATTCAATTGTGAATATAAATGGCCCGGCCCAGAATTAGCAACAGTTCCAAGAAGAAGAAACACATGGTGTAATAGTAATTAGACTCCTAATTTTGCACCTATTTCTAAAACTATGTTTAAATGTCGCATCGATGTTGTTTAAAAGAATGAATTTATTTTATACTTTTTAGCTCAAATTATAATTGCTCTGCTTTGAAGTCTATTCTATTTTTTTATCAAAAATAATTTTATAATAATACAATTCCATGCAACTACAAGAAGCTCCAACCCGTCTTTTACATAAAACAGCCTCCTTAACTCGATAGGGAAACTCAAAAGTTTCAATTTCTACGTGTCCAAAATTAATCA
The DNA here is from genome assembly GCA_038502835.1 of Octonoba sinensis. NCBI lineage: Eukaryota > Metazoa > Arthropoda > Arachnida > Araneae > Uloboridae > Octonoba > Octonoba sinensis. Next base: position 75,173,639 of record CM076604.1, read on the forward strand.
CAATAAACCGAAAATTCCCCCCTCGTTCAAGCGACAACAACGTCGTACAAAGTATACCGCAAACACGCATTCAATGTGTCACAATACTTCATCTCTTTCAAAGCGTATCCAATGAAAACTAATCGACAGTTGGGGCTAATAGGATCAACAGACCATTGGTGAAGCGGGGAAACCTTACAATTTCATTTTCTCGCTGCTCGTGTTCTAGTTGAGAAAGTTAGAAAATTGTTGCAATTCATTCATTGCTTTGAAATTTCATTCATGTTGTGGGTGTGTTTAATGATTCTATGAATTTTTTTTTTCATCACTACATTATTGTTTTGACTGCATAAATAATACTTTTTAAAAGTTTTTATATTATTATAATGTCGTAATTCTAAAAATATATTTTAAAAATATGTGTTTATTTTTTATATCATTTATGCAAGTTTAATTTTAATCTTATTTGCGTCTTTTTAATTTTTGAAATATCAATGTATTTTCTCAGTTTATCAACAAGAAAATTCTGCTTAAAGCAATCTAAAGTTTACTGAACATTGACATTTTTCGTAGGAAACATTGTTAGTTTTGCTACTTAGTTCTTAATTCTCTATTTTGGAAGTATTTTCGTAAGTGTATATTTTCGTAGTTTAACAGTTTCTTGATAAACATTGCAAAGTTTTCAATAAAATTTATTATTTTTTTACCTTTGGCAAGAAAAAATGAGAATATTATTGTTATATTTCTTCTATAGGTCTATATAAGATACTATAAAATATTTCAGTGGAACAAGAGCCGAAAAATATAAACATATCTAGGATACAAAGTGACTTCGCAAAGCGATGATTTTTCCGACTGTGAGTAATTTTTTTCATCGTACGAAATGCTTTTATACACAATAATCCAAGCCCCATTTTTTAAGAACAGAATTCTCAAAAATTACTTAAAAACTGGTACTTAACTTTCTGAATTAAGAATAGGTAAAACTTAAAGTTTCATAACCGTCTTAAAAATATTTTAAGGTCAAAATATGATCTTGTAATACTTCCTACAAAATATTTTGGGCAGTTTAAAAGCAATATAAATATCTTCAATCATGTGTTTTTCTTGAAACTCAATTTATAAGCATTTTTCAAATAGAAAAATAAACCAGTGAAGGTCATAGAGTAGATGTTATTAAAGTAGTGGAAAAATGAGATGAATTTCGCCTCCAATTAATTGATTAGGACGACTGTGTATCACAGCATCTGCATAACACACCAAATGGATGTGTCACCCTATAATTGTGAGAATCCTACACACAATCCCAACATCCCATAATCCTATCCCACCATCTCATAATCCTATCCCGCCATCCCGTAACCCTATGACGTTATATGCAACTAATTGTCACGAGGCAATCAGGACGAGCGACGAGGAGTAGTAAGAAGTGTGCGGAAGACGTCCGCTTAATTGTTTGTGTGTCCGTTGTGTTGTAATGTGTTATGCGCTTGTCCACAATAAATGTTTTTAAGTGTTCTAGAACACGTTATTCACACTGCTATATAATTATTATATGAATAAAATATGAAAGATTTTACTTTTCTTCCAATCGTATTGCAGTATTATTATTATTCAGAGCATAAAAATTTTATTCTGCCTTACGAATTCAATGCAACATAACTAAATTGCGTCGAAAAGATTTGGCAACCCTTTAAAACTACAAACAAAACAATTCTTGACAAAGCTAGTAAGGAAATGCAGTGCTTTTAAACTTCTTCAGGCCATCGAATACTTTTGTAAAATTTACTTAAAATTCAAATCACTCTTAAACCTTTCCCAAATTTATCTCGACTTTTAGATAGAACATTTCCTTGAATGTTTAAAAGGAAAACGGACAAAAATTGCTTACGTCAATGGGCGAAATAAAATTTGTAAGAATCGGCAAAATGGCGTTCGTTTGATGGGAAAAAGTGACTAATCTATTGGAAAAGCTTCGAATGTTTTGAGTGGAACATTTTAGCTTGTTATGGGTTGTTTTTTGACTGCTTTTGCTTAAAACGGGGAGGGGAGGGGGAGAGAATAAATAAGCACGACGATAAATATGTTTTGTTGGTTTCACTTCTAACATTTATTGTGAGGTTTCCTGTGAGACATTCATAACACAAACATAATTACGTTTTATCGTTTATATTGGTGTAATATGCAAAAAAAAGTTAAAAGGCATAAAACCAAGTCATAATTATTAACAAAAAAAAGTGCGAGAGTCTTATTGTCTTCAAAATCTATTTTCACTCGTAAATAGCCTGAATTCCTCCTAATATGTGAAATTTTACATTCATTGTCAAGTTGTACTTCATTCATTTCCCGATATTCCGACCGACCTTTATTTGTCATTGTTTTTAATTGGGTATTCTAGTGTAGAATTTTGAAAAAAAAAAAACGAAATCGAATTTTTTTTTTAAATATTTCCAAAGTTTATTTTCAAAGTTAAAGTACATTCAAGAATATGCCATTAAAAAGAATTTAAAAAATTCCTATTATTTCATGAGTTATAGATAGCCCTTTTAGTGACGTGGCATCGGTTCCGGTCCGAACACTAAGTCAACAAAAGACGGTAGGCGTTCCCGAGCCCCTACTGTTGAATATCCCTTATAAAATCGTGATTCTATAGTATCCTTTTTAAATCTATATTTTTTTGAAGGGCATAGAAACTTGTTTTGTTGGAATAGTCTCCTTTTAGTTTTATTTTAAGTTAGTTTTCAGCCCACCTTCGTACCAACCTTCGCAGTTAGTATTTTTAATGAAGGTTTTATACCCATATTAAAAATCTTAGTTTTTATGGGAATCACGATTGGCCCAGAAGCTAATGCTTTTGCAGAGAGACGGGACGAAGAGCGTATCGAGCGCTCGGAACTTTGGACTTTAGAGGCGTCAAAGGAAGGTAGAACTGCTCGTCTTCAACAGAGAACATCGGACAATGAGCATTTTGAAGTAGAGGGAGGTTTCTTATATGGAGCAGGAATCGCCGATTAAAAATATGTAAGTATTCTGTACCATTCTATAAGTAAAACTGCCGAAAACTTGTCTCAAAACTTTGAACGCATTTTTCTCGAAACTTCTTTTTTCGAGCTAGCAGTAAGGATATCTCGAGTTCTAATGGAACGATTTACTTCAAATTTCGAGAAGATGTTCTTTATACATCCCTTTATCGTGTGAACCTTGTCCAAAACTAACTATTCACTTAGTATTTTTAAAAAATTCATAACTTCAAAAAAATGCGAAAATGAAAATTTTTGTTCAAACAGCCGCCATTTTGTAAAAAGATTTTTTTTAAACTTGTCCAAGGTTCATACGATAGCGGCATCTATAATAATTAAGGATCCGTCTGTTTTTTATTTTTCAGATCACCAGGAGGGTTTGAATAATACACGCCAGGACACCCTTTTTTTGGACCCCCCCCCCCCCCCCCACTTTGACTGCTCATAACTTTGTCAATTTTTACCTTTTTTTTTTGGTTAATATTTGTATGTAATAATAAAACATCAATAAACAAATGGTAAGAAAATGGATGGTAAAAATATTGTTTGTTTTCTCTGTACGGTGCGTCAAAAACCGGGCGAAATTCATGCCTCTACACTAGAATACCCCCTTAACTGGAATATGCTTTGCATAAAACTATAAAGCCTCTTTCAAAATGCCGCAATAAATAGCAAGACGTGGAGCAGCCATTTTTTTTGAGTTGCTCCTCTTAAGCTCCGCCCTAAGTACTGGAGCGTATCGTTTACGCGAAGATCATTTATACGACGTTTACACTTATACGGTGCTTTAATGTGTTCCAATTCCTGGATTTAGATAGAAGAGTAAATCGATTATACAACGTTATCGTTTATACGAACTTTTTCGATAGCTCCTTCGGCATCGTATAAACGACACTCCACTGAACAGTTCTACCATCAACCAAAGCAAGCCGGCTGGCAGAGTGCCAAGGGGAATTCCTTCATGGTCAAGGGAGGAACTGCTGGTATAAAGAATGTGCCTCGTTCTAGTTCCTTTAGAATATTTTATTTATTCCAACCTAAAGCTATATCCCTGTTTAGAACTTTAGTTTCTTTCAACAAACAGCGAAGCAAACATTCTGATTCGCGTACTAAATAAACGCGCCTGCAAAACGACCTTCCCTAAAACTCGAATGGATTCGTTCTTTTCTGCCATGCGCAGAAGCGTTTAACTGTCAAATTTCCGTGCTTCAACTGTACTTCTTTAGCTCTGCTCCAGCTACAGGCCGGGCTTCGAATAATTTTAATATATTTTTTAGTTAATTTCTTTTTTGTACGATAGAAAAATCAAAAGCATGGCTTTCTCGCTCTGTGCTCCGGTCCAGATCGAGAGTAAAAGGGACGAATTAGCCTTTAAGCAACCAACGTGCAGATAAAGTTGAACATGGTTATAGGGATCTCGTTTATAGGGACAACTCTGGTTATAATTTCAAGAGTTTCTAGTCCCTTCATTATACCATACGCTCTAATGTATACCGCTTATAGCGTCACTTGGCTATAAGGTCAAAACGCTTCCTGTCCCTTGAATGACGTTGTAACGGAGTAATTTGTGCCAAATATTAAATAGCCGAGTAATATTAAATAACAGACTAGTTTTAATATATTTTTATTTATCTCTTTTTTTTTAGTTAAATATTTTTTTTTATGACAAAAAAAAAAAAAAATCAAAAGTTCCATTTTCCCGCTCTATACTTCGGTCCAGATACTTAGTAAAAGGGACAATTAGTCTCAATACAATCAACATGCACATAAAGTTGAACGCGGTTATAGTGACAGCTCTGTTATAACGTCAAGAATTTCTGGTCCCTTCATTAGGCCATACACTTTAATGTATATAGCTTATAGCGTCACTTGGCTATAGTGTCAAAACTCTTCCGGTCCTTCGAATGACGTTGTAACGGAGTTCCACTGTATTTATTTATTTACTTATTTTCTATTCTTAAATATTACGTAAAATTGTTTAAAAATAAACAAAGACTCCTTATAATCACCTGGTAAAATGAATGTTAGATAAAGGCTTTAAATGATGGGAAATTGGAAGCCAAGTTGTTATTTCAAGTTGTCCCTAATCAGCTTTCAAGCAAGGAGTAAACTAATTTTAAATAACGATCAATCAACTGCACGCTTACTGAAAATTAATTAGATTTTCAAAGAAATTTTAACTTGACACAGTTGGGAATGTAATCTGAATTTTATGTCAAGTTCACGAAAAGACATATTCTTTGAAAAGCGCTTTTAACAATAGTTCTGGCAAACACATTTTAACAGAATGAACTGGAGATTTAAAAGGACTGGCATTAATTTTAAATTAAATGGAACTGCAGTGGTTATATTACTGAAAGGACTTAAGTGATAAAGTTTAGGTTGATCGTGGTTAAAATTAAAATAACGCATTACTGTTCGCAAATCTGCTGTGAATATTCACTGTTAAAAATTCTAGTTCAACCTTTGACAAAAAAAAGAATAAATAAATAAGTAAATAAATAAAAATGGGGAACTTAAGGTGCAACCAAAATTTGGTACTAAGTTGAACCATTATAATGGTGCAGTTTCACTATGAATGCGACACTAAGAACCATTATAATGGTTCAACTCAGTGCCAAATGTTGGTTGGAGCTAAATTCCACCATTTTTCTAAATTTTTTGGTGAAAGGTTGAATTAGAATTTTTAACGGTGTTCCATGGTTTTGAATAATATGAAACCACTTCTTCCCCGCAGAGATACAGAGGCGTTTGACGAATATGTCTTTCTTTTTCTTTTCGCAGTGCTCCACATTCAGAAAATAGGAATTTTGATTTCCTGCACAAAAAGAAGAAAAAAAAAAAAAAAAAGATTTCAGTTCAGAATTTCATTGTTCGAGCAGTTTCAGTTGAACATGAAAAAAAAAAAAAACTATTTTTCTCCAACATTTTCCTCACTAAGGGGTTTGTGTTTTGTTTCGTCCTAAATTCGTTAGTGTAACACTGATAGGGGGCGCATTTAGCAAACAGTTTTTAAACGACAATCTATTTCGTTAATTTCAGGCTTGGATTTGGAGGGGACGAATTATAAACGAAGGTCTTTGATATTTAGAACACTTACACTTAAGGTATAGTGCCTAGAAAAAATAGTGTGTCGAGTGAGGCGAAAAAACGAGGGACAAAAAAGGTGATCCAATAGGAAGCGCTCACGTTCTCCTAGCTCCATAGTATGAAAAATTCATTGACTATATTCATTCATTGACGAAATCCATAAGTTTTAAATGATATATTCTTAATACATCGATTGAATTTGCTTTTAAAAGCAAACTAAAATAGCTAATGATTAAAAATTATTTCACTTTCCCTCATAAATCTAAGAAATAAAATAATTAAAAATTCTTTTTTAAAACCTTTTTAGCCTACTTTCCTGTAAAAATGATGATATCGTGAAGACACTTTTTTTTAATTGAAAAAAGTACTATTTATCACCGAATATTGTCTTTCATCCCCAGAAGTTGTGTATTTTAGAATTAAAAATGAAAAAAATTAACACCCGTACTTTTTTTAATCTAAACTTTACGGAACAAATTTAAATCTTCAGTTGGATTTTTTTTTTTTTTTTTTTGCGAAATGTGTTTACCTGCAAAGCAGTGATAAAATTTCTCACGTTTTTAACAAAAACGTGTGAAATTTGATACAACATTTAAATTCTAAGTTTGTTTTTTTTTTGTTTAAATTTTTTTAAACTAGGGTTTGTTTTCTCATTTTATACACTATGTTTAAAAGAAATTTTTAGCTATCAAATCATTTGGATGTGATTATGCCGCTATTGCCTCCTCTTGGTTGATGTACTGATATTGCTTTGTTTATTTCCGATTTATTCAAAATCACTTTATGCCCATTTAAAAACATATACCTTGATTAAATTAGGATAACACCGTTAGAAATTTTCGTTTTTAAAACAATGCTACTTGTCTTCCGAAAAAAATAAAAATTCAACACAACTATTATTATTTATTTTGTTTGAAAATCAAAACGTTTACTCTACTTATCATAGGTTCGTGTAGTTTAAACTGGATACGTTTTTTTTTTAAATATAAAAACACAATAATAGCAATTCAAACTCTGTATACTTGTATCAAAGCATATTATTTAATATGATTAGATACTGATTTTATTTTTTTTAATCACTTTCTTTCAATACCTAGATCACTCTCGTCTAAGATTAAAATACAGTTTAAAATCCTTTACTTATTACCACCCTTTTGAAACAGATTAGAAGGAAAAATTTATAACTCAATTCAAGGAAGCTAACTCCTCTTTAATCATCACATTTCGTAAAGATGTCTATGCAGGATATTTTACAACTATATATCGTTCTATTCCACGAAAGAGAGAATTACTGCTAGAGTACTCTTTGGGGCTAGACGAAAGAAAAACACATTTCCGATAATTCAATACTCGTCCATAGCTACTTTATCGGATATCTATACGCGCGTGTGAAGCGCTAGTTTTGCCTTAGCTTTTCGTAAAAGTTACGTCATGATCAAATGCCTCTCATTTATTAATAATTGCGCTGCTGAAACAGCTGTGATATTCAAGTGCTTCTCGTTATTGAGTTGATTATCAGTGTTGTTGTTTGTGGTTGAGCATAAGCAATTTGGAGGAATGATTTATTTGGGTCTGTCGCAAAATGCATTCTAATTACGGACTGAGGAGGGCTCTAGCAGCTAAGCCCAGTGGTTTTGCTGCACTTGTAGGAGGCATCAATTAAAATATTCTAGTTCTATGTTTTCTAATTATTATCTATTCTTAATTATTAGTCATGTTTGATTTTTTTTATAAAAATTTTGTTTAGCAACTGAACTGATGAGGTATATGAGGATAATTCGAAAAGTAAATTTATTTATTTGCTTTCGATAAACGCCTTTTTTTCCCTCCCTTCAATAACGGACATTTTAAAGTAGAGTGAAACCTGTGTAAGTCGACCACTTGCGGTGCAGCACTTTAGCGGTCAACTTACAGAGGGTGGAGATTTTTTTTTTGTTATTTCTTACACTATGCATTTACTCATTTATAACTAATTAAAATATAGCTTCATGTAATGACGTTACTTTAAAATAGTGATTAGCTTTTTTTTCCTCACAATTATCTAAAACATCATCAAAGAAATTTAACCCGAATGTCTTACAATGTATCCTATACAACTCTAAATGAAAAGCACTAGTTAAAATTAAGATAAATATCACATTAATTTTGTCAGTAACTTATATGATGCTAAAATATTCCTAGAATGTATATATTTTTCAAAATGGCTGTCTAAGATCAAAGAAAAAAGAAGAAACTTATTTAAAGAATAAAATAATGCTCACATTAGTTTTCCCATTGGTTGACTGACAAAGAGACAAAATTTTATACTGATGTTTCATTCATCCAGACAAATACTGGTTTAACATTATAGCATAAAAAATATACTGAAGAAGCTATTTTAGTTTTATTTACCTTTGCAAAAATAGATAAACAAATAAATATAGTAATAATTAGGTGGTCAACTTACAAAGGGTTTTTTATTATACTCCCATCCAAATTGACGTAAATAAGTGGTCAGCATAGATAGGTGGTCAACTTAGGTGGTCAAGTTACAAAGGTTTCTCTACATTATATAATATAGGACTCATTCCGTTCCTGACAAGAGTGGCCAACTTAGACAGGTGGTCAGCTTACAAAGGTGGTCAACTTGACAGGTTTTACTGTACTTTCTAAATTACCGCCATTTTGGTTGATATATTTTTGAAAGTGCTGTGGGGCTATTCTGTATACTTAATTCCAGTCAGCTTGTTTGACCCCTTTGACTTCTCATTGAACATCTTCGCCACCATTAGTGGACCGCATTACCAGGAAATTGTTCCTTTTTAGAGAACAGGTGTTAAGAAATGCTAAATTCAGACTATAAATATCTATGTATTGGTGTTCTGGCCTAACTGTTGCAAAAGCGAGATGGTTTGATAAACGCTCGCGATTTAAGTATGAACCGGCGAAAACCCCCCTACGCTACTGGCGAACGTTTTTGATATTCGTGCCTGACTTACCATATTCGAAACTGTTTGTGATTTTTAATTAATTTCATTGGCTTTTTCGTACAAAAGTCACTGTTAGTCATACTGTCAATATCAGATTTATGCTTTTGAAAATTATTATTTATGAGCTAATGAGCCCATAATTCAATGTAGCATCTGTTTAAAATATATGAGGTAACATATCTTAATAGGCATGTCGTAGTCATTGCTTTGCAAGTGAAAAGCCCAACGCTGACACTTAGTGAAAGGTACTGCACCTGTCCATCATAGTATTTCTATTTCCAGTTAATATTAGGATTAATATTTAAACCGTTGTTACTTTTTCTCATCATAATACTCATAAAACCCATCTTCATTAAAGGGGGTGGGAGGGTAATTCGCAGTCTATGCGATTTCCCAAATTATCGAGCATTTTATAATTCATACCCTTTTTGCTAGTAAAATATAGCATTTGTGTTTCTTATATTGTTTTAATCCGAACTTTGAAAAAAACTTTTTTTAATTTATATGTTTCATAATTAATAAAACTTTATGATTTTTATTTATTTGTTAGTTTAAAATAGGAGAAAATTTTATTTTATGTATAAAATTTTTCTGAAATTCATTTAGCCTTAAGGTTTATTTTTAGTACAATTTAAATAACTGCTCAGTGAGAAATGCTTTTCAAAAGATCATACTTCTTCAAATATTTTGTTATACTACTTCAAAAGCATTTAAAAATATTGTTGTTCATAGACTTTTTGCTTATAATTAATAGTTAGACTTGTTTATGAATAATAGGTTTTAATATCAATCCAGTTTAATCACTTTATGTGTTCATTAATGAGAACTTTTTTTCATTTGAACAAAATTTGATATTCAACGTTGAAAAATCTCTGATTGTACTCTAACCAACATTTAACCCATTTCGTGCTGCACTCTCTTCCAATGGAAATTTTGACGAGATACTCTTGTCCTACATCACAAGTCTCCTAAATATTTTAATGCAAAGAACTGTTGTTTTTTAGAAAACTATAAAATGGTTCAAAATACATTAATTCTTTTTTTAAAGGTTATTATTGGATCATTATTTTGGGTGAAATAGAACCAAATATTTTGACGAAAGATGGCATTTTGATTTTAAAGAGCAGAATTCGTTAAGTGATTTTCAAAAGTTATTTTCTCACTATCTCTTAGTTGGATCATGAGCTTCATGATCTCATGAAGCTCAGTTTTTTGGCTCCGGCCAATATTTAAAACTTCAAATCACCTTTCTTTGAATGAACTAAACAAAAAAATCGCAGATAGGTGATAGTTAAAAACAAAAATATATTTTGGGAAATAAAGCTGTTTCATTTGCGTAAAAACAGTTGAGTTCGAAAGAAATTTGTCAATTTAGGTGCTTTAACAATATTTTTAAATGGTGCAAAAACGCACCATCATCAGGGAATGGGCTAACATGCTGAAGCATTTTCAATCCAAACTGATTCTCTCCAGAAGTGCACCGAATGTTCGATCCTCTCAAACTTATTCTCTCAGAACTGAATTCGGTACTCAACATGCGTCTGAGTCGGGACGTGTCCACGTTGTGCAATTCATTACCAGGACGCTTCCGCAAATATGGAGCTAGCAGATAAGCAGATAAACTCGCACTTAAACGATGTCGTTTATTATTATGGCAGCAAAGAGACGAAGACGGTTTGATCCTTTCGGGGCTCTAGATACCTCCACGAGGCGGCTGATTCTAATATAAATGCAGCAGCGGAAATATATTGCTTGGTAAATACTGCGACGATCGTTTTAAGACTTTAGTGGAATGACGACACGGGATATTACTCGCATCGATTCGATATAGCGGTGTGTTATGCATTGCATAATCATAATCGTATAGTGCGATGGCGGTATTAAATGGATAGATATTTGATTTAATGTCCCTCGGACATATCATAACTTTGTGTTTATGGATTTGGTCAGGCTCAATTGCAGTTTAATTCTGTTGTGCGTTTGATGCGTTATTAACTATTCTAGAACTATAGTTTATTGACTTTCAAAGATGAAGGACATTACGTTGAGTGTTATTGACGATAAATCATTATAACACAAAAAAGTCACAAAATTAAAAATTAACTTTGTGCTGTAAAGTACTTCGGTCGAAAATATGCTAAAAAAATAATTTCATGGAATCAGTTAATAGAAAATTAAAATTTTCCTTCAAAAAAAAAAAAAATATATATATATATATATATTTGTATAGATGTATAAAAATTAAAAAGTAAAAATAATAAGTAACTAAAAAATGAATTACTTAATTAACATGAAATGAAACAGCTAAAACGAACTCTTTCATTCAATTACAGTTTCATTACCAGTACCAACCTTCTTTTAACAACGTATAAGGTAATATAAACCGACTGAAATAGATGATGCAATGCCATGAAGCAGTAAACAGTAAGCATAATTGGATAAAAACTGATACACACACAGACATCATATATATGTAATAATATATGGTTGTTTTCAAGAAGAAAGATTTGTACAGAGGTAAATTATGCAAAGTAAGTAGGAAGAAATTGGATTGCATCTCGTGGCAAAGCAAACAGTAGTTTTACAAAGTACAGAATCAATTAGATAGTGAGGTAAAGTCCTGGGTAATGGAAGTTCGCATGCTCGAAACCATCCTCCATCATTCATCTTCCAAGCAAGGCAGGAACAGACAAAGTTTAGCCTTTTACTCCCTAGATATGTGCTATCAGTGAGACATCAGGAGATGTCGCAGGTCAAGAATGACCTGAAAATATTGTAAGTCATTTTTGTCAGCTAATGATTGATCTCGCGGATTTACGTTCTCCTGCTGGAAAATAATTTTTTAAGAAGCTAGGGGGGGGGGGGGGGGGAGACAATAAGCTTCAGTATATCATTAACGTCAGTATATCTCATGGAAGTAAGAATTCCTACCTCAATGGTCCTCTGATACGTACTATCACGGGTGACCTGTTATCAGCCTTCTCATTTAGGGTGGTAAGATCAGAGCAACTGATATCCTTCCTCCTTTCAAAAAATTGTATTTTCTCTTGTGTATATATTTTCTTGTTTTGACTTAATATGTATATGAGGTGTAGTCCCTATAAGGCAAGAACTACATCCATATTTTCAGACGAACACAGGTTTATTGAAGACAGGACACTTGAAATAATTACACAAAAATAAATGCAGATAAGAGTTATGGCCGCGTCAAGCCGGCGAAATTACGTCTAAAAGTTAGGGTTACGTCTAAGTTGAAAAAAAAAAAAAGAATATTCATCACAATATGCACGTCTCTGCGGCTTTTTCGTCTCTGCTCTGCGATCTCCGTGCGTGGGCGCGCGTGAACAGGTTGTAGAGACGGGTTGAGTAGTCTTCCTACTCCACATGTATTAATCCATTAGCACTAAAGAATGGATCGTTTCCGTGGTCCGTGTTAATGGTGGTTGTGCAGAAAGTGCTCTGGTATATCTTGAAAATTGTTTTGAACCATTCATAGCCGGCTGAACTACTGAGGGAAAAAAGCTGACCCACTAGACTGCAGAAATTGTATATTTGTACTGAGAAAAGCATTGTTTCAAACTCAGTTGCGATTAACAGTGATAAAATGCGTAAATCATTCCTTCGGTGACAACCATTTAAAAAAAAATCAGTTTTAAACTATGTAACACATTCCAAAAATCTCAGGCTTAATGGGTTAAGTACCTTCTTTTTTTTGGTTTTCATTACCCAAACATATGCTAGCGTTATGTTTTGTAAATTAAAAAAAGTAAGCTCTCTTGTACAACACAACATACTTATTTAATTCATTTCTGGTTTGTTTGTTTTATACGCGTACAAGAAAATAAAATAAATGATGGCGTACAAGAAAATAAAATAAATGATGCATTTTTAACTGCATATAATTCAAAATATGTCCAATCTAAACTCGATTTACGGCTTCAGCTGCATTCAGATATCTTACATGTGATCGTCATTACAGTCTGTTAGTAGAGACAAGAATATTGCAAGATATTACACCGCTGATTGTGTACTATCCCTTCATTAAGGTTGCAAAGACCACACTGTCAGAAGCGGGTTTACCTCCGTTAAAGGATTCTGTTTGATCTGCTGAAGTAATGCATGATATGCAGCTTATTCAACATTTGAACAGCCATCGTATTATATGTGAACCACCCTATCCAAATCTGCATTGGAAGGATCAGTTTATTAAAAAAAATAGTTTTAATAAGAGAAAGAAGTACTTCTGAAAGTAAATATATTTACTCACCTGTATACTAACATTAATATTTTAATATTTGTAAAAGAATATTATATATATTATTATCGCTCTAAATTATTTTTAAAAAATTTAATATTAATTCAAATACTTATTGTAAAAATGATATGATATTCAATATTTCAAACTGTCAAGCATAAAAGTTCTATAAATGCTAAGTATTAAGGTTTTTAATAGGAAAGTTCTTAACATTCAAACAAATATTTTAATATATAAGCGCACAAACTTAAGAAAATAGATTTAACACTGAATTACTACAATAAAATACTTTTGAACAAAAGACATTTTTTATTAAAAAGGAGGCGTAATATTATACTAATTATGATTTTGAGAAACTGAATCCTCTTCAAAGTATTTATTCCGCATTTACACATAATTTCTCTTCTAAAGAAAAGAGAGAATCGTAATATATATCTTTCTGCATATATATACATATATATATACATATATATATATACTAGCTGTACCCGGCCACGCGTTGCTGTGGCTCAGTATGGTTCGATGGAAAAGCAAGAAAAAGCACATATATGTTTCATTTGACAATGCTTGTTGTTTCATTGTCTGAAAATATAGATTGTCTGGTTTACCCATTCTAGAACACGCAATTTGTAACTGTACACATGAGAAAATCTAAACTGCTCAATTTGATTGATTGGTCTTGAGCTTTATTTTTTTTCACAATGCTTGCGGGCAATTTTTTTTGTTCCATTGACGGTGAAGATTTTGATATTGTCTGGCTCAGCACATTGAAAAATTCCAACATAAGCCTTATACAAACAGAAGAAACACAAACACCAAAAATTCTAAATTAAAAAATTGCCGTTCAAATTAAATAATCTGTGTTTTAAAGTTCCCTTAATCGTCAAGTTCAAAAATAATTAAAAAATACTTCAAAATTTTAACATCAGAATGAAAATAGCTAAATGAAACGGTTAACATTCAAAATAAGTAATCTTTGTTTTAAAGTTCCATTTAATCTTTGAGTGCAAAAATACTAACAAATACTTCATTACAAACGGAAGAAACAATAAAATAATTTTTGGAAAAAATACAACCGACTTCAAACTATAAATTGCGCTGAAAAGTAAAAAATAACATTATTCTTTAAACAATTTCGATACGACTTTTAAATATAATTTTTGAAGTCGGTGCAAAATTATGAGTCTAATTATAATTACACCATGCGTTATTTCACACTGAAACTGTTGCAAACTGTACGCTATTTATATTTGTAATTGGTTCATAGTTACGAAAGGAATCCTGCATCAAAATCCATTATAATTTTGCACCGACTTCAAAAATTATATTTAAAAGTCGTATCGAAGTTGTTTAAAGAATAATGTTATTTTTTACTTTTCAGCGCAATTTATAGTTTGAAGTCGGTTCTATTTTTTCCAAAAATTATTTTATTTATTATTTTTAGTGTAAATACATTTTTATATAAATACTCTATTTTTAAGACATACATATCAAAGGGGAAACATTTGAGGGAATGACACTAAAAACTAACCGTTTGTAAGATAAATTTCGTTTTAAAACCGACTTTAAAGGGTCACTGGATCAAGCAAACTGATTGGATTTAATTTCTTCTTCAGAGAAGCCTTCAGTCTATTTCTTGTTATAATTGCTTTTAATGTAACAATGAGTTTCATTTTTATTAACAACTTTCCCAACAAAGACAAATCGAGCCTAGCCTTTCCAATTAAAATGAAAAAATACATATTTTTCACCCATAACGTTTTTTCTAAAAAAAAAAACAGATGTAGTCAAACTGATGCGCGATATTTGAGTTAGACGACCCTCTATCGATCAAAGAAAAAATAATCAAAATTGGTTCATTTAGTCAAAAGTTACGGATGAAAAAGCAAAAAAATTACCACATTTCAGTCCCTTACTTTTTTTTTCTAATTATCGAATATGGTCAAACCAAGGTATGGGACCTATGGGAAACCACCCTCGATCGACTAAAAAAAAATTCATGAAAATCGGTTTATCCGGTAAGAAGTTATGAGTGGAAAAAAAAAAACACGACATACGTACAATATGAGTGTATAACCTCCTTCCTTTGTAAAGTCGGTTAAAAATTTTTTAAATCAAAATGAAAATAGCTGAATTAAACTGTTGCTATTCAAAATAAGTAGTCTTTGTTTTAAAGTTCCCCTTAATCTTCGAGTGCAAAAATACTAACAAATACTTCAATACAAACAGAAAAAATTATTAAATCAAAATGAAAATAGCTGTACCCTGCCAATAGTTGCAGTGGCTCATTCTCCTTAATAAAACATTAAAACCGAAATATTTAAATCAAAGTTGAAATAAATTAAAAGCGATATATTAAAACACATGTTCTGATAAAATTTCAAAGCAATCGAAGTATTTTCGGAGATTTGAGGTTAGGAACCAAGGCTGAACTTGATCGTAACCGTAAACTGGATCACGTTCAGCCTTGTATGAACAAACAAACACTTACATTTTTATTTACATAGCTTATGTTACCCGGTGTTGAGGAAACTGCTAATTATTATTTTTGGATCAAGGTAAGCCTTAAGAAATCGAACTAAAAAGCTTATAACTGGCGTTCTTTTTGACTTAAACTTCGCACAATTTCCATTTTATGCAGAAAAATCAGCGCTTTCGATCGATATATTATATTAATATGTGCAAGGTTTTCTTCACCCCCATAATGGGAAATTAATGTAGAAATTTTGCCTTAAATTGGAATAAAAAAGGAACTACCTGTCGGATTTTTTTCTAACGGGTCTATAAACCATCCGCTTGAATCACTCTGTTAAACTGGCAAAATTTCAAACCAATCGGTCAAGTACTTTCGGAGATTTGCGGCTTGCACAAACGAACACTTACATTTTTATTTATATAGATATATATATATTTTGTATGAACTCTTGATGTGTGATCGTATTGCGTTTAAGTAACTCATAAGATAAAACCTTCTTATACTTGCATTCCTTATCTTTGCATTTCACAAGGTGTTAGTTGTTCTACTAAACGTATATAGCATTTAATAGTTACGTTTTGTAGCTGAGATTTTATGTTTACGATTAAAAATAAAATTTATCTTGCCGAGTTGTGGCATTTGTAAGCAAATGTCATATTCAAACCAAACTATAATTTATCAAAATATCGTTCCAGAATGCTGATAGAAACAATTTCTAGCCCGCATTCCCTAGTTTAAAAGTACAGTCTAACGGGTGGAAAGAAAATGACAGTTACCTACATCCAAACGTAAAGAAATTTAATGTTTTTATTCGTATCAGAAATTTGTAATTCCAATAACAATAACTATGACGGTAGTAATATCGGCAGTGTTTAATATGTTCTACGGGAACCTCGCTAGACATCGCCAAACTGGACTGAATTTAGCACCACAATTTTTGGCTCCAGTTTGTTGCCAACAGTGCGATATGTCACCTATTTATAACGTCTGGTTGCATTTCGTTTCATATAAAACAAGTATGTATCCGAACCGACACATCAGCATTTTAGATCGCACTTTTTATTGAAAAGCTAGGGTTACTCTGATCCAAAATGGCGAATGCATTGATCTTTTTATGTAGGGACTCGGACTCTAGTTTTATATTTTTTTCATATATATATTTCCTCTCTTTATTCAAGAAAATCAGAGGAACAGCAGCCGCTATGCAAATAAAACAATAGACAGTCTCTTTGATTGCTTCAAAATTCAACTTGCAGTAATTTCTGACAAAAAGGAACCCAATTCTCAAAGCACACGTGACAGATGAGTAACAAAGTCACACTATTCGTTTAAAAGGCATGCTTTGCCGAGAACACAAAGCTAGGTATCAATATTTCCCGATAAACGACGACATTTACATAGCGCGGCTTAGTATAAATCCCGGAGAACTTGTGGAGCGGGGAGATAAAGTGATTCGCAAACGATGAGTTTTATTGCGACGCAATAGGCTCTTCGCTGTCCAAATGGTTGTAATACGAAACCTTATAATGTTGCTGGACCGCTGAGAAAGTTTAATAATATCGTTGCTGGTGCTTTATTGAACCGTTTTCTGAGTTTAAGCGAAAAAGCATCAACGGCAAAATTTATGTTCACATCAATTGAGCATACCAAGTTTTATGGTTGCGAAAAGATTTCGGATGATTTCCATACTGGTTTAATGACTATGATAAATTTGGAGCCATTTACGCAAGAATAGATCAAGTCACTAAAGTTCTATTTGGAACTATTTATGTTTTTACATTCTAAGCATTATATTTAATGGAGTCTTTACGATATTTTACTGGCCAATTTAAACGCTATCAAAAACTAACTGAAAATAATATTTAACAAACCCTTTTTTTCTCTTCATAAAGTGATTGGAGTACGATTTTACATTAATGCAAAAGCTTTACTTTATGAAACAAGTTTGTAAATAATAGTACTAATGTTCACAGACGTTTTTGGCTGCAGTCAATGTGAGAAGTGTTCCGTTGACCGACTGCGAGATTATGATAGCTTTACCAAAACTATGGTTTTGTTTACGTAACGCTTCTCCTTAAAAGAATAAAAACTAAAATTCAAATCAGTGTACATTACCATTTCATGTGAACATTGAATAAAATTATATTTTGCTTTCTTGTTCGTAAACAACTTTCTAAACTAAATATCCGCTTCCTATTAGGGCCCGTTCATAAATGACGTCACTCTTTTTTCAATTTTTTTGACCCCCCTGCCCCCCTTTGTCACAATATGTCACACTTCAGTGGACCCCCTCCCCCCCTTTGTCACGCGTCACGCTATGTTGCATAATGCATCATGTCACACTTTTTGTTACCCCCTCCCCTCCTCTTGTCACACTTTGTCACAATTTCACGAACCCCCCTCCCCCCCTCTAAGCGTGACATCATTTATGAATGATCCCTTACTTTGCTTTTTCAAAGTTAAACGAACATTATAAGGGATTGCATTAATTTGTTCTCCATCATGTCTTTCATTTTTAAAGATTACGTAATAACATAATCGATGCACTAGAAACAGCTTATATTTCTCGTTGTAGTGTAAAGTACCTCCTCGGTCCTATATTTAAATACTTTAATTAATTCTAGAAAGGTCGTATTAAATATTTTTTGTCCTCCGTATATTTATCATTTTCCAGAAGAGTTCGGCTTGAATCTTTATGCCAATTTATGGTAGGGATCTAAAGTTATACATTAGAACGGCTTCCGATTTCAACTGCACACACAAATTTAGAATAATCCTATTTTTTTTTTGAGAAAATAAATTCCTGAATCTGAAAGCAATTGTTTTCAAATATTTTTTTAAAAAGTCCCTTGAGTAGACATTAGGCTTGGATGCTCTCGGCTAAATTAAATTCCTAGTGCAATTTCGCATCAACAGAGTACGGGTGGGTGCTCGGCCTTTCCGGTGGAGAAACCGGACGTCAAAATTCTCATATGGCGATGGTACCACACTCATTGTGGTGCCGCTGAAAGAGATGGTACCAATCTTTCGGGAGCGCACTAGGTCTGCAATAGGCAGAAGCCAACAGCAGCCCATTAGAATTTAAACAATGTATTTTTTTTTGCTTAAGAGATTACGAACTAAAGAAAAATCAAAAACTATTATTTATATTTAATCAATCACAAGTAAATCTAAACCTCCTTTATGATGTAAACAAACGCACAAACAATCACAATCGCAGTCATTTTTAACAAATGAAAATTGTAATTTCGTGAAAAAAATGCACACAACGGAATGCAAGTGGGTGACATTTGAAGGAACAACTGGGAATGTTGAAACAGTGAATACCGTTTCATACTGCATATGCCAAAGTGTATTATCTGTAACGAGAAAAAAAGTCGAAAATTCGATAGTTTCATTATTTTTTGACAGAAATGAAAAGCACCACCATATCTTCTTTAATGTTTAGATCTTTCAAGTTTTTAAAAATTAAGTGCATTTCGATGTTATTTCTTTCCTTTCTTGGTTTTCACATAATGCACTTTAAACCTGCGAAATGCCGGGCATATCACTTAGTTGTTTTATAAAAAATATCTTATTTTGAAAGTTCTATCATAACTGTTTGTTTAGGAAAGTGTACCTACATCTTTCCTTTCTTAAAATGCAATTAATAGGAAATTTCATTTTCTACAATTCCGAAAATTTTTTTTGGGGTCAGTGTCTCTTTATGTCATCAATAAAACAGAATGTTGTAACAAATGCTCTGTAAAAAGCAAGATAAAACTTTAAAACGGCATTCCATAGTTTTTTTCCTGCAAGGCAGCTTTCCTGCAGTTTAAACCTAAACGCTTCAGTTAGTGCAATTTAACTATCCCTTTAGTGGTTATAATGACTCGAGGGGAAAACATTGCCTTATCTCCGAAAATTCAGACTCAGAGATAGTGGTTTTGTTCTCAGAGACATGTTTATACTTACATTTTTCTATTTAGTAATGATTTGTTGCTTTTAAAATACATGTAATTAATGTTATTTATCTATTTTTTTTTAAAGAAGTTTCGGGATCAATAGAACAAAGGAGAAATACAATGGAATAAATTGTAAGGCCATCGTTAAATGGCAGTGATGAAAAAGTAAATGTACGGCAGGACTGGGGCACACTGAGACAAAAAATATAAAATTCAAGAAATTCGAAAGGATTGATACTGTAAGATAAATTTTAATGTGGATTTGTAATACAAAGTAAGTATGAAATCTTCTGAAATGCAAAAAAATTCAATAACATTTTGAAATTTTTCAAATAATAAAAAGAAGGAAACATACAATTTTGTCTCGCTGCGCTTGGGAAACTGTGAGACAACATATAGGATTTTGTGAGGCATTATACTATGGCTAATACTTAAAACCAAAATTAAATTACATTGAACAAAAGGTCAAACTTTCATCGCGCATCTAAAATTTAAGAAATAAAAAAAGAAGTTCGTTTTGTACCATTTCTTTTCATAGAAGCTGATAACAATAACGTAATTACGGATGCAACATCTGGTACAGATGCCCAATTAAATCTAGCTCTTCAAGCCCAAAAAAGGTAAATTTTCATAAATGTCAATGTGGTCTGATGAAGTATCAGACCATTTATTTAACAAGAAGTTCCGTCTAGAACTATACGAGCCTACTTTCCCGTATACACCAAATTCAAATTTATAATCTAGCTATCTCTTTCTCTCTCTTTCTTATTTATCTTTAGTTCTAATTATTGAAAATATACCTTTTTCAACGGATAATACATATTCATTCACTCACTCATTCATTCTTTCATTTATTCAGCCATGCATTTATTCATCATTCGTTACCTCATTCAAGTGTTTATTCATTCATTTACGCATTCATGTATTTATTCACTCATTTATTTATATTTTCATTTATTCAATAATTTATTCATTCATACTTTTCCTCATTCATTTATTCATTGATTTATTCAATGAATAAAATGTCCTCGCAGAAATCAGATGTCCTCGCCGAGATCTTTCGAATGCAAAAAGAATTTTTCCAATCGGACAATTCGTTCAAAAGTTATTAGGGGGGGGGGGGACAGACCGACAGACAGACAGACCGACAGACAGACCGACCGACAGACCGACAGACACACTTTTTCCCCATCTCAATACCCTACTTTCAAATTTTTTATTTTTCAATCTTTATTTAATTACTTCACTTATTTTTGACTTTTCTTGATTTTTAACGATATTTTCACGATACATTAAGCCTTCTTTCATGCTTTATTATTATTTTTTTTTTACTTTTACGGGAAAGTAGGCTAAAAACAGAGACCATTCTGTAAATTGATAGCAACAGATAATGTGTCGTAGTAGTCGCGGCATCTGTAAGTGTGCTGAATTACTATTTCTGGTACACGAAGTTGAAGATGAAATTAGTTGAGCCCAAGCTGTTGTGATTAATGTGCCTTTCGCCGTAGGGCCAACAGATGCTTACGGAGTTGGGAGGACTGGCCGCCGCGGGATAGGCTGCTTACTAAACCTGCAAGCGAAACCATACCCCAGCAATATATAATGCATTTCTTGGCAGTTGTTAAGCTGGTAGTCACAGACCCTAATTGTTTAATTTTGCATTTATTTACAATTTTTCAACTGATAGTCTTAAGTGTTCCATTTTACGTATCTTAACAGATCCTTCTCTGCAGTTGTACTGAGAGCGGAAAACAAGAATTTTATTGAAAGACTGTTATCAAGAAAGAAACTTGATTATTTAGTTGAAACAAGTTTTTCGTAAATTTACAGAAGCACTCGGTTTCCGTTCGGTATTAAAAAAAAAAAAAAGAAATTCTTACAGTGTATAAACCCTATAAATTTCGCAACTTGACCTGAAAAAGGGCACCCATTAATTATTATAAGTTAAAAGTTTGTTGCAACTATTTTATTTTCATGAACGTAGCTGAAACAAAAATAAATGATTATGAAAACTACTTTTAAAAACTATGAAGTGTTCATTCAAAACTAAATAATTATATCGCTGTAAATGTATTTTCCGTGGTTGTAAATTATTCATTTCTTAACAGGAAACAATAGGAAAAAAAATTATAACTTTGAACATGCATAATGTATTTGTGAAAATGCACTTATGAAAAATAAATTTTACTCAAAATAAAATTGTCAAATTTTTCAAAAATTGCTAATTCTAAAAATGAATGATCAGTGATTTGTGTTTCATCTAACCGCAGAAATATGAAACATTATGAAGTGCTATTTAGAGTTGAGTGCAATTTGTCAAAATACTAATGAATGCCTTTTTTTGAATAGTGGTCCAACTCCACTCTGTGTTCATTGATGTCATTTCAATTTTATTTTAAAATTAATACACCAACAGCTCAGTCTGATGGTAGTTTCTAAATCATCTCAACAGTAAAATTATTGCATTCTTCAGACTTTCAGGTTCTGTATTTCAGAATAAATAAATATGGAGTTGAACAACTATTGAAATAAGGTCATCAACTTAATTTAATTTTTTGAGAAGAGGTTAAAATGACATCGAGAAATCCAAGTTACGCATGTCGCTTAAAAATATAAGAAAGCGAGTTTTGAGGTTGAGGGTGTTTTCACACCAAAGGTGACTAAGTTAAAAAACATGTCTTTTCTCATTTGCGCAAGCGCATATTTTTGCCTTCAATATGCTCTGCGCTGGCGCAGATCGGAACGGACCAGTTTTTTTCTCTTTGTCGCCTTTGGTGTAAAAGCAACCAACTGTACAGTGGAGCCAATCACACTTCGTTTTCGTGTCACATGAATTTCGAGAATTTGCACCAAAAAAAAAAAAAAAAATATTTCCTAATTTCCTTGAAATAGTCTCTATTTTTAAAACTTCAAAAAGTATTATTAGTGCATCAAATGGACTATTTACTCGGATGTGCGAATTTCTCACAATCTCAAAATTTTTATTGTTTTCTTTGAGTGAAGTTTATTTTCTTAATTTCTGCAGCGGAAATGTTGAAAACGGACACAAGTAATTGAAGCTCTAAAAGGGCCAAGCAATTGGTCTTCTAAATCCTAAAAAATATGATAAACTAAAAGTATTTTTTTATAAATGTTTAATTTGAAACTGATAATAACATGTAAGTGAAATAAAATCGTTTTAAGTCAAAAAATAGAATAAAAGTTTTGAACGTACTACCGAAAGTAAATATATTTTTCATGAAATTTAGATTCTCAACCATGGCTCTATAAATCATTTCAACCCTCCAATTTATCTATTTTCATGAATGCATGGCACATGCAAAATAATTCAGCTTCCCAGAAGCGGTGCTCGCACTGATTTCCTTTTAGGACAGGAAGTTTCTAGAACTTCCAATCATGACGTAGTTTTTTGAAGTGCACTAGACGAAGTGGAAGGGGTTACTTCATTATTGATTTTTATGTGGCTCTTCATTCGAATTAATCAAGTATGCTTCTGAAATTGGAATTTTTGCATTTTTTACATTATTCCCCGCAAGCCCTATGTTTCACAATAAGCAACATAAATCATGAATCAAAATGTGCATTGCAATTTATTGCAATTCAAATTGGTTCAAATTGGGAACTTTTACCTTGAAAAGAAATTGATTACAAAATTTTAAGTATAATATTTAAATGTTTTAGACATTCGCGTTATTGTACGTACCTTATGATTGTTATGACTTTCTTTATACAGCAGAATTTCGATCCATCGGCCGCGCACATATCGTTTTTCTGTATGTGTCGTCTTGTTTTAACAGTTGAACAGTATCACCCTGCTTTATGACCTGCAGTTGTTGTTTTTCCGCTTGTATCGTTCGAAACGAATGGTTAGGTGAGAAACGATCAATCGAGGTTTTACTGTAATTAATTCTCAATAATTCATTGTAATTTTAGCTTTTTTAATCATCTTGTAAAGTTCATATTTTTGTATCTGTCTAGAACATTTTTATTTTAAATTTCATTGACATTGATTGAGAAAATTTAAAATCTTTATAATATTTCACAATTATAACATAGTTAACAGCTTATTCGTGAATAAAACGTCTGCTAACGTTTTTGAAAATCTAGTAGAAGGTATGTGATCATTTGGCTCCAGTTTCATAACATCTCGTAATTTCAGCAGAAATTGATAACAAAATATTTCTGTGAGTTTAATTCTCACAGCAAAAATAACTAGATTCAGCATTAGATTAACTTTTAGGCTGTCAGCATGGAAACGGTACCTACCACAATCATGTTACCACTTGGTGGGCTGAAAGGTCCAACTTTCAGCCTAGTAGAAGGTTTGTGATCATATGGCTCGTTTCATACTAACATCTTGTTATTTCAACAGAGATGAATAACTTAAAATACTTCTGTAAGTTTAATTCTCAGAGTAAAAATAACTCCATTGAGCATTAAAGTTACTTTTAGGCTTTCAGCATGGAAACGGTACCTACCACAATCATGCTACCACTTGGTGAGCTGAAAGGTCAAACTTTCAGCCAACTTGTTCTAGCAAATTTAGCAAAACGAAGGTAATTTAATCTCACCGTGCATGCGATAAAGATGCCAAATCCAAATTTTTACTTATTCCTTGGTTACAATCCCCGTTTTTACCTGGGCAACCGTTTTATACGTTGCTAACAATGAAAGCCGCACTTTATTTTATTATTGCAATGCACCAAATCTTCGAAAGTCCAGTCAAATAAGGCAAAAAGCCTTATTTTCTTCTTTTACTGCTAATTGTAATTACTAGCTAATTCTTAAGGGAAAAAAAGATCCCTACCGTAATATTTATTATAGAATATTTATATAGGCAATTAAATTTGATCACATTCAGGTTTACGAAAGGAATTTTACGATAAATCAGTTTTAGAACTCAGCAGAATATTAAAAATATCTTGTTACAAAATTTATACAATGCTCATGTAAAAAAAATTGTTTTATGTCAGTTCTTTTACATTAACGACTCACGTAGCTATAAAATAAAATGAATACAGGAATCTGCATTCTATAGATATTCAAACCAACGTGGAATAACCTATATTTGAAAAGATATAGTATTTCACACGATTCCAACCGCGTGTCATTTGATATGCTTCCAATTTTCTTGGAGGAAATAAAACTTTCTTCTGGCTTTCTACTTGAATTGGGAAAGTAAACTTTTACTTTTCTTCTACAAATTAGCTTTTAGTAAAGATATATGTGGTGTATTTAATAACGCCAGTAAATTTATATTCATTTTATTATTACGCTTGGTAAATTTTGAAAGATTTTTTTATCAATAGTTTATGTAGTTTATAAACTATTACCAAAGTCATATAGTTTAAAGTCTTCAATCCGGGCGTCT
Organism: Octonoba sinensis; assembly: GCA_038502835.1. Taxonomy (NCBI): domain Eukaryota; kingdom Metazoa; phylum Arthropoda; class Arachnida; order Araneae; family Uloboridae; genus Octonoba; species Octonoba sinensis. Next base: position 75,198,743 of record CM076604.1, read on the forward strand.
ATATTTTGCTTGTCTACAAAGTTTGAACGTTTTGCTGACCGGATTTTTTTTATATGTTAATTTTGAGCCTCTGTGAACTGAATACTGTTTAAGGTCAGTCAGTCCAGGATAATATATCTAAGCACATTTCTGAAGGAACACCTGTTTAACTACAAAAATGTGTTATCTAGTGAGCGAGCGCAATTAGCTAGGATCGCGAAGAAATCCGAATGGAACTGCTTGCAGTTCTATTAATACAATAGCTGAAATAATTTAACACTAGATTAACACAAAGTAACCATTGTTTTTTCAATACAAAAATGAGTATGTTTAACAACATAAATAATAACAATAAGTTCCGTCTAGAACTATACGAGCCTACTTTCCCGTATACACCAACTTCAAATTTGTAATCCAGTTATCTCTATCTCTCTCTTTCTCATTTAGCTGCATTCTTAATTATTTAAAATATATCTTTTTCAAAGGTTAATACATATTCATTTATTCATTCATTCATTCATTTAGTCTCTCTCATTTATGTATTTATTCTCATACTCAATGAACTTATTTGTTTTTTCATTTACTCATTCATTTGTTCATTCACTCTTTTACTCATTCATTTATTCATTCATTCATTCGGAAATATCCTTAAAAATCCAGATCAAAACGTTTCGCTTGAAAATAGGCTCGTTTAGTTCTCGATGAACTTCTTATCTGTACATGTTCGGCGCCATAAGATCCTTCCGATCAAGTTTGTTCTAAGAAAATCCGTCTGTTAGGTCAGGATTTTTATAGGATTGAAATTTCCCTGCAGAAGCTAATGTTACATTTTTTTTTTTTGAACTGTTCAAAATGGAACAAAAATTGCTGAAATCAAAAATATTTCTACGTCATAAGAGCTTTCCGATCAAGTTTATTCCAAGCAAATTATGAGTTAGATCAAAATTTCCGACAGATAGACACACATTTTCCCCATTTCAAAAATTTTATTTTTCAATCTATTATTTAATTACTTCACTTTCTTTTTGACTTTTCTTTATTTTTAACGATATTTTTACGATACATTAAGCCTTTTTTCATGCTTTATTATTTCATTTTTTAGCTTTTACGTAAAAGTAGGCTAAAAACAGCAATATGTAGATACATAAAACATTTCATCGTGCAGTCCTTTTAATATTTTACGCACGACTGTGTAAAAATTCTTTTCGCGTTATGACTCCTGATATGTTCATATTTTATCAGATATTCTTAAGCCCATATATAGGAACACAGAAAAACACGGTTCGGTAAATATACAGAACTGTAAAGGCTGATCAAATGAACCATGTATTCCAATATCATATTTGTTGGAAATTTGATATTTCAAATCCGTTGAAGTAATGTAAAATTCGATATATTTCCAATTTTCTAAGCGAAATTCGAGAGCGCTTCTGATTACTGGATATTGAAAGATGGATGTTTTATATTATGTAGTAGAGAAATATAAAATCAGTAACTTCAAATTGTGTGCCGTTATAATGTAGAAAATAACATGTTGTCAGTTTTTGAAAAACTCAATCTTGACTTTTTTGCTCAACTTGACTATAAAGCCTATGAATTTTTACTCACAAAACGAAAAGAAAAAAAAAACTGAAATTTAATATAATATAAATTTACGTTGTACTTTGTATGTTATGCCCGTTGTTGTTTCTTCATACGAAAAAAAAAAAGTTAAATAAGGCAGGAAAGGGAAGGTCGTGTAAAACTACAATATGGCCACCATTTCAACTTATTTGAACTTTTTTTTTTTTTTTTTTGGGGGGGGGGGGGTTACATTTTGTTTCTAAAATGAGAAACGATTGAATCTTGTTCTCTGTAAAAAAAAACCTGTTTGGGAAATATATGATTTCTACATTCAGCAACGACGATTTATATTTTAAAGATGCATTTTCAAGGAAACGATATATTTACTTTTAAAGAAAGTTGATATTCAATATCTTATATCAATTTATCTATAACTTTTACAATGAAAACTTATTGTGCTTTGACATTTCTCATAACAACATTTTTGGGGTTTTTAGGTTTTGGGGTTCCGAATCTTTTCCAAGTCACAGCACCCTTGGAAGAATAAGAACTTTCTCACGGTACCCTAGTCTTTTGATCCCTCTACAGTTTTTTGGAAAATAATCGATTACTATTTATTTCAAGAACTATATTGACGCTATTATTATGCTGTTGAAAATCAACAGGTTTTGACAAAATATCTCATAATAGATTTCTCATCCCTTCGCTCTTAGCGCCTTGAACTTTTGCTTTTTACTTTATGAAGAAAATTCTTAAAAAGTAACTAGTTCAGTTAAAAATTATTTATCGTTGACTGGGTCGTCGTTCGATTATCCGCGTTTTCCGATTTTCCTTCGCAATCCAAATATTACTTAGTATGGTAAATTGGTAGTTCGCCGTAGTGTTGTTTCTGAGTGATTTAAGTATCTGAAAGCTAAAAAAAAACTGAGTTGTAACAAAATGATTGAAAGCAATGGAAAACTAAAAAAATATTTTCAAAGATTTATCCCCAAACTGAATGTATAAGTATAGAGAAATATTAGGTAGATATGGACATGCAAAATTTATATTTTATTACAAGCACTTAAAATATGTTAAAACTTACGCAAAATATGTAAAAAAAAGGTAACCAAGTGGTTAGCTTTTGCACAATTTCAATATATTGTTTGTCAGAAAACAAAAAAGTTTTTGTTCTTAAAAGAAAATATAGTATCTTCAAACACGCCATCAGGGCATTAGTTATTACCTAATGGAAAAAAGGTATTCATTGTACGAAGTAAAACTTATTTTGCCTATGTGCATCTGCTTTATTAACTTCAAGGGAAAAACGTGCAGTTTAAAAATTGAATTTGCAAACAAAATGTAAAACTGGAACTTTATTGCATCATAAGAAATGTCTTTCGTCTTGAAAATAACAATGCAAAATTTCAAAAAATACTGAACCAACTTCTAACAATATTCTATAGCCGTTCACTGATAGATACTAATCGAAATTTGTGTACTTATGTCATAAATTTATGTATTTTTGTCTGCTTACTACGAAGAGCTGCGTTTCCCCAAACTGGATATTTTAAAACTTTCCTCAAAACTAAAAGCTATAAAAAAAGTTAAGATACGATTAACCTTTTTTCTAGTCAATATTAACTACACTAAAAGTTTTGCGTTTGGTTGCCACCATTTTTGGTGTTACTGAACACGATTTTTGGTGTTTAGTTGGTGTAAAAATTAAAAATTATAAGTTGAAGTTATAAATTTTTGATATACAGTAAAACTTGTAAAGTTGACCACCTGTCTAAGTTGACCACTTTTGTCAGGAACGGAATTAGTGCTATATTATATAATGTAGAGAAACCTTGTCACTTGACCACCTGTCTATATTGACCACTTATGTGCGCCAACTTTGGGTGAGAGTATTATATAAAGCCCTTTGTACGTTGACCGCTTAATTATTACTATATTTATTTGTTTATCTATTTTCTCAAAGATTTAAAAAAAACTAAAATAACTTCTTCAGGAAATTTTTTGTTCTATTATGTTAGATCAATATTTGTCTGGATGGATGAAACATCAATATAAAGTTTGCTTAAACCTCTTTGTAATTTAACCAAACGGAAAACTACTATGAGCACTCTAAATCGGAATTTTTCTGGCCTGATAAAGTTTTAGTGTTAGGTGCCTCTTATTCAATGTAGGGATGGATGAAGAAAATATACTATTCATTTGAATGCTATACCCGATTACAATAATGGCATCAAAAATCCACTTTAGTAGTGTATACAATTTGGAAGATTAAAACATGTGCATTATATTAGTTACCTTTTGAACAATTTCAATATATTATTATTTGCAAGAAAACGAAAAAGTTTATGTTCATAAAAGAAAATATCGTATGTATACACACGCCACCAGAACATTAGTTGTTACATAATGGAAAAAAGCTGTTCTTCGCACTAAGTTAAACATTTTTTTATAGAAAAAGAAATGCAAATCGTTTATTTTTTTAGATATTTGTAGTATTATGTTTGCTGTCTTTATTCCCATGCGAGAAAAACTTGTAATATCTAGGATACGAAAGATGAAAGTTTTGTGTTGAGTTATATTTGTACGTTCTCGAAATTTTCTCTGAAATGAAATCACTTAATTGAGGCAGAGGTGTTCTATGGTATGTAATATGCTAGTCATTTACGCTGTTACAAATTTCAGTAAGAAAATAGTAAAATAACCATTTATTTGATTGTTCTTTTACCATATTTAATTACAACAGTTGAATAACCATTAAAAAGATGGTACTCAAACCGCTGATTGCGAAAAAAATCGTTTATTCTCTGTTTCTATTAAAGAACGTTTAACTAACCGTAATTTACAAGCGCTCAGTAAGAATCGGCCGTCCATCTTGGTTGCGAAATCTTACCGGTCGTACGATGTTGTTGAAATGTGAATAAAAATTTATCACTTCAATTCTGCATGTGTATATAAAAAAAGAAGAAAAAAAAAAGTGGCTTAAGCAGTGCTTATTAAATAGAAACACATACACACGTAAATCAAAAACTGGAGACATCGGATTCCCGAACTGTTTGCCAATGAGCGAACCCATAACTTGAGCTGCTGAAGCTTGTTTGCATTTTAATTTTTGCAGCAAATAAATGATTTTTGTCAATAAACAGTGAATTTAGACCAAAGATGGCTTTGGATCCAATCAAAAACTGAAATCTCAATTTTATTGCCGTTTATTTATCAATAAATATTTCTTCTCCTGTTGAAAAGAAAGATTTATTGATAAATAAACGCCCGCTTTGTGTGGTGCTGATGGCCGTGTGGTTAGAGAGCAAGGTTGGCATGCCATACTAAGCGGGTTCGATTTCCGCAAGCTTCGTTTACGATTTGTACGCATGGAAGATTCTACGCCTCGAAATGGTTCAAAAACGGTAAAAATTTTGTTTTGTAACCATGTTTAAATGGTTATAAAACCGTAAACGTTTGTATTTACGGCTTTTTAACCAAGTTGATTGGAAATGGTTAGGTCCCGTAAAGATAGAAAAATGTTCCAAACCGTAAATTTAACGGTGAATTAGATGGACAGACTGCTGCCGGTCATTTAACCGTAATTTCATGATGAAATTTCTAACAGTGTATGCACTCATTGATATTTATTGACTTGTTTGTACTTATTTTAGACACATCACACTTTTTACAAAGATACCGTTTATAAACTACAAATCTTCTTTTAATTATTTTGTTTATGCACTTGTTTTGTTTTCTTGAGATCCACAAGTAAGTGATTAAATGTCATGAAACTTCTACAGATTTTGGGACGATCATAACGATTTACGATGTTCAAAATAACTCTTCTTTTAAATATTTTCTTGCTGAATTTCTAAATTTCAGCATAACTATGACCCATAATAATACCTCTCTCTCTCTCTCTCTCTCTCTCTCTTTCTCTCTCTCTCTATATATATATATTATATATATATATATATATATATATAGAACGTATGTAGATAGAGTTCAATTGGACATTGCTTAAATATCAATTATCTTATGATATGCTCTTATCTTGAGATTTACAATTTTGACTATGACTTTGCAAACGTTACTTATAAATTTTTTAGAATTACTGAAATGGCGGATGTTCTTAGTGGCATCTTACGTAGCCTAGAATCTAGAGTTATTCTCTTATACAATAAAATATTTCTAAATATTACTTTGTTCAATAGTCATAAATGATTCTCACCTTTTTTTCTGTATTTAATGTATATATATAAATATATTTAAAAAATAAAACAATTACATGTCAAAAAACCGACACCCATAAATAAATTACAATACGTAACAAATTGTGTTAATACAGTATGAATATTGTTGTGTTATTAAAATATAATAATTGAGAATATAAGAGGCGTTCTATTGTATTGGAATTTAATTATCGATTATTTTAAACCATTCGTCTGTTAACTTTACAAGTACTGATTTACAAACTGTCTGCATTACATTTTTTATTGGATACCACAGTAAACATTATATTATGTAATTATTTACAACAGGTTCTTTCAGCAGTTCTATTCGTAAACCTCCTAAACTGTTTCAAATACAGTGCTCTACAGTCGTCCATTTATTTAAGTGCAGCTAATGTTTTCAAATTCATATTATAATTCTAAGCACTTTTTTCAAAAGTAAAAAATAGAGACCTTCACGAGTTTTGAAAAGGATGTAGTAAAACTTGGTCAAGTAATTTAATTTATTTCAAGTCAAAATCAAACATCCTTATACCTGACTAAGTAATCTTTCTGTACTTTTAAAACGTAGCATTTTAGATGACATTCTAAGTCAACCGAAGTAAAATTCCCAATCTTACCGGTTTTCCCTACCATTAGAGCTCATTCATTGTAAAATTCTCCACCACGCTCGGCGTCAGTACTTTTCAAAGAAGATACTGAGAGAGTCGTTTAGATTTTCCGGAAAAGAATCTGATACCCAAGTTCTTTCCCCTCCTGTAATGGGTTTGAATACGAAAAACTCCCGCGTTTCCAAATCATTGCCATTTAGAGAGATGCTTTTGATGCTGGTTCACAAAGAATTGCGAGCAAGGAAATACCGAAATCATTTTTATGGGACGTTTTATGTCCAATACCGAAATGTTTTTTTTCCTTTTATTTAGGTCGAAACTGCTGGTCAATATATTTTTTGTGTTATGTTACTTTTATTTGTATACACTTTACACACATTTACACTGACGGAAAATATAATCAAAACACAAAGAATACATTAAACTTAGATGATGAAAATCTAGACAGATTATACATCAGTCTATGTGACTTATTCATTTTATTAAAGTTGTACAAGTGCAGGTTAGTAGCACAACCTGATTGATTCTAGGGAGTCATCGAATATCTGATAACTATCCGGTATCTGACCTCTCCGGCTGATTATTAACTACCCGAAATCTGTTTCGGACAAAGAACTAAATATCAAGTTATCCGGAATTTCAAGACAATTATCCTATCGGATATCTTGCTTGAAAAAATTTAGGGCTAAAATTCATTCTCAAACGAAAATTTGGTTTCGAAAACTTAATGAATTAGCATATGCTGTTATTTATCGTTTTGAAAAGGCATTTATACAAAAATTAAATAAACACATGACATAACTGAAAGCAAACCTACAGCCGTTATCCGAATCCTTTCGACAAAGACCTCGGATATCTGGTGAAATTACGATCCGATGTAACTCTACACATATTACCATAATAGGATTGTCAATGTGGCTTAAAACAAAGAGTTCTGGGAGTCTATACGAGTAGACCGCGTATTGTTGTTATAAGTTCTATACCACATCTTGAATTCAGTTTTCTTTTCTTCCTTTCCTTGATATATTTTCTGTTTTCTTCATCCGTGCCTATTCTGGATGTAAAACTATTATTTATCAAATACAAGGTGCCTCAAAAGAAAGTTTATATTTAGTGGATCGATTAAGAAAAAGTGAGCCATGCATCGAAAAAATGTTTAGTAATTATTAAAGTTCAAAATTTGGGAATTTAATTCTTAAAAATAATATCGTCCAAATGTAGAATCCTCGCGTTCACGGCAATTATTTAATCAAACAGTAAAATTACTTACACTGTTAAAAATTTCCGTAAGAAAATAATAAAATAACCATTTATTTGATTGTTATTTTACCATATTTAATAACAACAGTTGAATAACATTAAAAAGATGGTACTTAAACCGCTGATTGCGAAAACCATCGTTTATTCTCTGTTTATCCTAAAGAACGCTTAACTAATCGTAATTTTCAGGCGCTCAATAAGGATCGGGCGTCCATCTTGGTTGCGAAACCTTACCGGTCGTACGTTGTTGTTAAAATATGAATAAAGATTTATCAGTTCAAATCTGCATGTGTATACAAAAAAAAAGTGGCTTAAGCATTGGTTACTAAATAGAAAGACATACACACGTAAATCAAAAATTGGAGACATCCGATTCCCGAACTGTTTGCGAATGAGCGAATTTTATTCGCTAATTTGCTTCTGTTAATTTCTGGTTAGCTATTAAAAAATCCTTCATGGGTTAAAAATGTTTCCTTTATAAACTTCTTCTGGAATGTTAAATAAGACCTTGAATAGTACTTGATAAATCTTGGTTGAAACCAAGATTTATCAAGTACTATTTTATTATTAACTGTCTTCATTTGAGGGCAAGCACAGTAAAACCTATAAAGTTGACCATCTTTGTAAATTGAGGACCTGCCTAAATTTAGCACTTTTGTCAGGAACGGAATCAGCGCTTCAGTCTCTACCTCACCCTCTATAAGTTGACCACTAAAGTGCTGCACCGCAAGTGGTCAACTTACACAGGTTTCAGTGTACTTTGTTGGCAACACTTTTCTTCAATAAGCAATGTTCTACTCATTTTAAGAGCATTGCTAAGCATTGGTGAAAAGGGATCACTGTGACCTCCCAAAAATGTTTCTTATTCGGCAAATTCTGACTGACCATACGGTAAATTTGAACATTTGTTACAACAAGTCTTCTTCTTTTCTTTCTACATGTATGTACTTATTATACATTATTGACAGACAACTATATAGTTGTCAATAACAGTAGTAAGGCATCAGATTTTTATTTTGTGTGTACAATGATCGTCAAATCTTAATAGGATCATGTTTAATTAAGTTTAAGAAGCTTCGTGATTCGGTGAAATACGAAGTTTTAGTCGGGAAATTCAGAATCAACCCCTCGTCTCCTAAAAATATAAGTTCGGGGCGGCCCTGCCTGCTTAAAGATTTCGGAAAATTTTGAGTACAAATTTTTATTTTATTGTAATGCAATACGTTCACATAAAATATTAAGAAATTTAGTTAATAGGTTTTACATAATTTACGAATTTTAGTATTAAATTATATGCTTTGAGTTGACTCATAACAAGCTCGTCAATTTCAATGGAAATGTATTTTGGAACGTAATTAAAGCAATATAATTGGGTGAAATATTACATTTTGTGGTATACTGTGATTTGTAAAAATGTATATATCAATCCCATATTATTCTTTTATTGGTACACTAATTGTTCATTTAAAGTTATATAAAACTCTTGTGTATATAACTAGAAGTGCCCTGGACGGAAATTTTTGGGAGGTGTGCACAATTTACTGAAGGAAACTTCAAATCCCAACGAATCATAAAATGGGAGTACAGTTTAAATTTAATTAAAATGAAACACGAGGGATTCTTTAATAAGCTATTGAAAATATAAAGTAATATATGATGCCTTGACTATTTTTCCTGATAACTCTAGAGAATGATTGTTTATGATATATAAATTCGAAAAAAAGAAGGAAAGAAAAGTTGTAATACTGTCTCTAAATTTATCACTTGAAACCCACATACATTTTGCAGCGATTTCATCTTGGGACACTCTTTTCAACGTCTTGCACTTGTAAAGTTGCGATTTTACATCCGAAAAATATTTTTTCGACTTTCTCACAAATTAAGAGACAAAAAACTGCAATTTCGAAATCCCGCTTTTCTTTTTTTTTTCTTCGATCGCTTCTCTTCAAATTGCTGCCATGTTTTTTCTGAAAAGTTGGTTAGACGTCACGAAATTCCAGTTCCGTGATTGGTTCTTGCTTAACTTGTCTTAAAAGCAAACGTGCTAAAGGCAGTTTTTTTTCTAACGAAGATAACAATTTGGTCTTAATTCACGCAACTGTGAATTTATATAGCTCTAAATAGCAGTAGGAAATAAATATCATTCTATAGCAATCAATAATAATAAAATAAATGAGTAAAGAAATAAATAAAAGTCAATAAAAATATATATAAAGGAAAAAATAAAATAAATAATAATAATAGAGGTGTGGAAAGACATGACAAAAGACAAATGTAACCAACCAAATAAAAACTGCGGCAAACAATGTGAAATATAGATCCCACAGTTTAATTAAGAATTTTACAAAACTGAATTAAGAATAATTAGATTAATGAGTGTCGCAAAAATATAATAACCGCTACAGTCACTAATAGGAAAATTCCTGCAATCCTGATGATAGTAAAACTGCTCAAAGGGAAGAATAAAGAAAGGAGATTCATGAGTTCTTGTTCTGTTTCTGCTGTCATTAGAGGCAATTCATGCGGAAAACTGCCCGCGGTGCTTTACCACTGCTCCAGAAAAGATTCCGATTTGTTGGGATGGAATCTAACGGCATTCTGTTTTCCTCGGTAATGGGTTTCCAGAAGAAAAAAATCCCAGAACGTGTTATTAGTATTAATGCGGAAATATTTTGTTACGTTACGTTGCGAAAGAGATGTATGAGAGACGGGTCAGAGATAAGCTTTGACATGCTGGAGGAATATTTATTCATTTATTATTTATTTAAATTATAAATATATATATGTATCTATATGTTTACGTTTATATTAATATTATAAGTCAAACACATTTTAAGTGAAAGAACGCATAAAGAACGGGTCAGGAGTACTACATGCTCGTTGTTTCCTGATGCCCTGGATTTACGGCTTAGTGCTAAGGCCTATTGTTGTGAATGCCTTAGATTTATCTACTTAATCATTTTGCAACATTTAAACGTATATAATATAGTGATATCAGAAGGGAAAACAACTTTTCAATCAACTTTCTCTCTAGAACACTGTTGGTTCTGCAAAATGTCATAACCACGCCCTCGTGTTCACTGATTGGTTTATAATTGCTACTCATTAAAAGTGATTTTTCTCACAGAAGTCCGTGATTTGTCGATTGCGCTGCGATATAACTTACAACTGATGATTCCCAGCTGCTTGATAGCACATAGTGTATTGTGACAGACTTAAAATGCCACCATCGCCCTTTTTGTGGATCCACCAAAAAAGCGAGGTGATATCTGCCCCAAATGACGACATACAGCAGTCAAGAAATCACGGTCCTTTATTTGACAAGAACTTTAGCGGAACAAAAAAACTATAACTCAATAAGGTTTTTTAAATTTTTATTCGTCTTCCTAGCTCAGTAACGAAATAGACAAAACTCTTAAGCTGCTCTTGTTTATAGCTCTAAAATCCTAAATTAGTTGCCATCACTAACAGTTGTCTCCATAATTCAAACTGACGTAGTTTTGGTAAAAGCTTGTGAAACCGATCCACAAAGAAAATTTTCTCATTCTCCTGAAAAAACTTTTTTTTTCCTCTTCAGGTTTTATTCGTTTTACTCACTGCTCTTGCTTTATTTACTTTCATTTTACTTGCCTCTTTTTTTTTTCTTTTTGGTTTCAAAATGTGGACATTCTTTTTTTTTTACTACATTACGTTCTGATGATATTTTAGAACATTTAGACAGTAACAATGTCTTCTATGCAGTTTCTATCTTAATCTCATGCAAGAGCTAAAACGTTGCTGGCATTCATCTCTAAAAATGCAATTGAGATTGAAATTCGTAGGAAATTTTATTCATTCTTGAATATGTATAGCTTGTTTTATTAAAAATTTTAACTATTTTACATTCATTTATTATGGAATATTTATGGTAACAGTTATATGTTTTGATAAATGTCATCGTTTCCACAAAGGACATAGTAAAGGTCTGAACTCGTACCTCAAGACCCCGCTACACTGTCAAAAATTTCCGTAAGAATATAGTAAAATAACCATTTATTTGATTGTTATTTTACCATATTTAATTACAGCAGTTGAATAACCATTTAAAAGATGGTACTCAAACCGCTGATTGCGAAAAAAATCGTTTATTCTCTGTTTATCCTAAAGAACGTTTAACTAACCATAATTTTCAAGCGCTCAATAAGAATCGGGAGTCCATCTTGGCTGCAAAACCTTACCGGTCGTACGTTGTTGTTAAAATATGAATAAAGATTTATCAGCTCAAATCTGCATGTGCATATAAAAAAAGAAGGAAAAAAAAAGTGGCCTAAGCAGTGGTTACTAAATAGAAACACATACACACGTAAATCAAAAATGGGAGACATCGGATTCCCGAACTGTTTGCAAATGAGCGAAACCATCATTTAAGCTGCTGAAGCTTGTCTGTATTTTAATTTTTGCAGCAAATAAAATGATTTTCGTCAATATACAGTAAATTTAGACCAAAAATGACTTTGGATCCAATCAGAAACCGAAATCTCAATCTTAAGGCATTTTGCCTGTTGGAAAAGAAGATTTATTGATAACTAAACGGCCGCTTTAAGTGGTGTAGATGGCCGAATGGTTAGAGAGCAAGGCTGGTGTACCACACACCCGGGTTCGATTTCCGCACGCTTCGTTTACGGTTTCTACGCCTCGCAGTGGTTCAAAAAAGGTAAAAATTTTGTTTTGAAACCATTTTTAAATGGTTATAAAACCATAAACTTTTATATTTACCGCATTTTAACCAAGCTGATTGGATATGGTTCAGGTCCCGTAAAGATAGAAAAATGTTCCAAACCTTAAATTTAACGGTGAATTAGATGGACAGACTGCTGCCGGTTATATAACCGTAATTTCATGATTAAGTTTCTAACAGTGTAACGTAAGTCCAAAAAAGGCGGTTTTCAGACATTGTAATTGTACGTAAATTAACCAACACAAGTACATGTTCTTTTAATGTTAATATGTTCTGTAGCCTAATTCATACAGCAGCTTTGTTACCAGGCAACGAAATCATTTTTTTAGTTTTTACGCTCACCTTTTAAAGTAGTGATAATGTGATATGCATTAGCCTGGCTCTGCGGTGCAGAACTGGTGTTTATTTGTGTACCAAAATATCCGCTGGGTATCTAAAGTAGCGAATATTTTATATTTGGCGTTCAGGGCTGGAACACACTAAGCCAGTGGTCTTCAACCTGCGTTCCCCGGAACTTTGAGAGGAGTTCCGCGAATGACCACTACTTTCTTAATCAAAGCAGGAAAATTATAATGTTTATATATTATTGCAAGAATAAATATTAACTAGGGGGTCTTAGCTTATGACTCTTGATGACGAGAGGAATATATTATTTCATATTTTAACATTTTTATAAAGAAAATTTCCTATTTAGAGATAAAGGAAAATTGAGGAAAAGTTTCCATATTTGTCACTAAAAATATGATATTGTATAGCAATAATTAATAAACCTGTATTGCTAGAACAAAATCACGAAACTGCTCATGATCTCATTAATGAAAATTGGCGCTTTCAAATAAAGAAATGTGTTATTTTTCTTGCCAGATTTTTTTTAATATAGCAATGCGCGAAAACATAAATAAAAAAAATAAATAAATAAAACATGGCATATGAAAAAATCGTAAAGTCTCATCAGTTATTGAGATATTCAAAAAAGTGTTGTCCCTCTAGATATTTACCTTTAAAATTAATTCAAAGATCGTGTTGTCATTCAAGATCACTAAAAAATTAATTTAAACAAAGCAGGATGAACGTAAGCCTAACCAAGATGTTCCCAAAACTTATATCTAACTTAGGGCCGAGTTTGGATGATTTTTAAGAGGAATTCATAAAGAGATAAATATTTTAGGAATGAAATAAAGTCAAAAAGATAAAGCTTTTATATAATATATTTTCTTCTCTTTGACCAAGAGGTTTCCTCAAGAACACGGTAAGTTCAAAGAGTTCCCCAAAGTGAAAGGTGGATATGCCTCTGCACTGAGCCCCATCTGTATGCTTCTTTCAATTTTTAGAAAATTTTCATCTCTCTGCCGCTTGATTGAATTACTATTTGAAATAATTTCCAAATGCTGTAGCATTACGAGCACTGCCGTGTTTGCAAGCGGGACAGCAGTGGCTGTTCTACCGCCTCTGCAACTGGGCGGCTGCATTTCAGCTAGCGAAAACATCATTAACGAGTTGGCGGTGGCACCCTCCAAAAGTTAGAAAAATTGTTTGCACCATGGCGTTTGCTGGTCTACGTTTTACCCTGCCTTTTTACACTGCACCGACGTAGAACTCCATTTTTATAATGATGTGAGATTAGTTAAAACATTGGCAACGAATTGAATTTTCCTATATTATTGCATGCTTTTAAAATCTTACACTTTCTTTCACGAATGTAGAATTGCTTTTAAGCTTCGTTAAAACAGGCTTGTTATCAGGAAAAACTTCGAACTGGGACTCATTTGAAAAAGAAATACATGGCTCCATTTATTTCTCTCCCAAATTACGAACGTTTATTTACCTGCCACGCCAGGAAGCAGCACCTTTAAAAAGGTGTGATTGAAATAATTTGGTGCCTAACCAAATGGCAGAAGGACACACAGAGAGAGAATAGCTAATGTGTTTCCAAATTGATGTTGATATAAGGAAAAGTAGGTTTTATTAGACCTAGATGAACTTCTTGTTCAGTCGAATATATGACAAGGTCACAGGATCAAACCTGCCCGGAGCTGGTGGATTTTTTTACGATACAGAAAATCATCAGCGCCCATGTCGTATGATTATGCGGCATGTTGAAGATCCCTCGAGTATCTGTTTGCCTTGGGTACTCTCGGCTAAATTAAATTCCTAGTGCAGTTGCGCGTCATTAAGAGCTCGGGAGCCGCCCTCTAGGGGGAAACTGAGCGTCAGAATTCTCAAGTGGTAATGGCATCCGCCAAAAGTGGTAATACTTGAAAGAATGGATTCCGGTTTTCGGGAAATGCACTGGGTTAGCAAAGGTTAGTAACCATCGCAGGTCCATTTGAAAGGGAAAAAAATAAGGCGTAAAAATAAATAGTTATAAAGTTGCAAAACATTTCTAAAACTTACATTTAAAAATCCCGCAATTTTTTGTAAAGTCAGAAGGCATTATTTCATGACGAAGTCTGGGGAAAAAGAAATTGAAGCTGGGCTTTTTGATCTCAAATTACAATCAGAGATATCTAAACTTTTTCGAGCTCTCTTCACTTTCTGAAGGGCTAAACCAATCGAATTTTTTTTAAGTTTCTTCTTAAAGAAATTGAAAACCGAAACAGGTTTCAAGACAAGATTCAATCCTGGAAGAAAATCACTTTTCTTACAAGAATAAGTTTTTTCTCCACTCTTTTTTTTTTTTTTTTGGATCTTACTTTAGTTCTTTTTCTGATAGATGTCGTTTTAAATATGTTGCTTGGAGTTTTTTTTAAAGGAATACTTGTATTTATGAAAGGGTGCAATTGCATGTAAAATGTACTTTCTGAATCAGGGAAGAAAATTTCTTTATTTTCTTCAAAATTATTTCACAGTAATATTTTTTTACTACAAGTTACTTTATTTCCCGATTTTCAAAAATATTTTGCTCGAGAAAAATTGTCTACCACTTTTAAATACCACAACTTTATAATAACTGTAGTTAAAATCATATAAACTATTTATGTAAAATTGAATAAATAAATGTTATTGAGTGCCGTAATAATATAATATTAAGATGAAAAGAATACCAAGTAACTTCAAAAAATAATAATTAATAAATAAAGTAATAAAAACAGAATCTATATTGAGCGTTCTATAGCAGTTGACTTAACTTTATTTGCTCTATGGCTTATTAATGTTAGAAAACTACGAAAATGACTGAAAATGAATTGAAATTAACCAATTCAAATGCTTCATGGAATAATATAACTCTTCATTCCATATTATAGAGTTGATTATTAATTAAATACATAAAACAACAGTTATATAATGGCTGACAATTAGCTCCTGTACAAATGCTACAGCGCTCTGCCGTTATTAATTTCGGCTGAATTACTATTTAAGAATTCCTTAGTGTGATTTTATTCCCCTGTTTTTGAAGTCGGTCGAAAATGCTATTAGAGCAAACATTTTTAGGGGTTTTTAGGGAAGGCCTTAACCAATGCTCTTATTATAATTATTATTAATATTACTGCTTTGTGGCAACCAATGCTTTTGATCAATGAGTTTCATCAATAATCATAATTGTTTAGTAAAACTATCGTTCTCGATAAGTCTTGCGGTTAATTAAGGTAAGTCTTTCCAATTTACATGGTACTAGTTTCTTCTCATAACGTTCCAGAGAACAACTTATGGTCAAACGGAAGATACGAAGCTTAAGTTAGAATACCCTCCATGAACTCTATACTTGCAAATTTTATAAATTCTAATGATTATTTGCTTTTTGATACTTTTTTTTTCAGAAGCAAGTAGGATTCGGAGTAATAACGAGAATGATTTGATTTTTTTTGGGCTAAATACTATTACATGACAATACTGTAATAAATCACATGACAATAGTGTGTACCAATCTGCTTCAATGGTATCTCATCCCAAGGAATTGTTTTGCTGTGATATGCTTATTATTTATGTAATAAAAGAACAGTTATCTAAGGAGTACTTCTCTAGGTTTTCACCAATTCAATATACAAATGCTAAGAGATCCTCCATAAAAGTCCTCCAGGAAAGCAGCTTTCCTCTAAATGCTCTGTACCGAAAAGTTCACCATACAAAGTAAGTTATGCGCAGTACAAAATAAATCTTATGTAACTTTTTCTCTGCTATAAAGTGATGTAACATTTGATAATATGAGAACATATTTTCAATTTAGTGTTGTCGAAGGAAGAAAACGTGCATTTAAAATCTTAATCAAAAAAGCAAATAGACTAATTGCACTTCTTAAATGGAACCTTTCTAATATTTCCATCAAGGGTAGCTTTCTGAGCCAAAACCTTGCTTAAATTTGTTGGAGGATGGGAAACTGTATTGTGTTCAAATAATTAAAATAAGAAATTAACGTGCTTCGAAATATATTCTCTTTTTTCAACTCTAAAATGAAATTAATTAAATAAACCTTTTTGAATGTATTTCTCAGATTATCCAGCTGAATGGATGCATTGTTCCTAGAATGAAACATTGAATTACACTGTTGAAAACTTCTTTAAAATCTAGGACTTGGAATTAGGCGATTAACACCATAGTGTGACAATCCCATCTTTCTTTAATTGAATGCATCACAGCGTACTAATTTGAAAGGACACCTTAAGAATGTAATCCGTTATGTAATCCCGTTTAATTCCAATACTCGGGGAAACGCAATTACTATTATCATTAGAAGCATTCCCGAGTTGGTTTCTCAAATTATTCAGAAAATTAAAAAGAAAGGAGAAGGGAATGAATGATCTTTCTTTTTGTTGTTTTGTCTAAAGTAGTCCCTTAAATAGTGTAATATTTTACCCTTTCGGGTTCCCTTCTTTTTTGAAATTCATTTAATACACTTTGATAATAAATTTTGTTTGTTGAAAATTAAAAACAAAAGAAAAGGAGAGATGACAGTTTTTGATTGAATAATTTTTAAAAGCTGTATTACATTTAATATTGAAAGCAACAATTTTTTAGCCACTATCAGATAACGCGTTGCTATCTTGATAGTTGATATGACTAATTAGCATCATCATTAGCAATTCTTTAAATTATTAAATTTAGTCAATAGCAAAATAATAGTTTGTTTCAGTTTTTTCGTCTGCACTTGATGTTGGAATCAGGGCTGCGAAGTCGGCGTTGGCCTGAGTTTGGGGTAGAGGGGTCGGAGTCGGACCGATTTGGGGTAGAAGGGTCGAAGTCGAACTGATTTGGGGCAGAGGAGTCAGAATCGGACTGTTTTGGAGTAGAGGAGTCGGAGACACTTAAAAATGTTCCGAATATTCATAACATCCCTAATATACATTTCTAAAGGAGTCGGAGTCGGATTTCTTAAATTCCAAGGGTTGGAGTCTGTCATTTTTCCAACCAACTCAGCATACTTGGTTGGATTAATTTTTAGCATTGAATCTTTTTTTTTTTTTAATGTATATAATATAGAAATTTAACTCTACATGCTCTTTGTCATACCTCTCAAAAATTTCTTTGTTTCACTAATAGTTACTAAATATAAAAAACACTTTATATTTTTTTTTTTATGTGAACGCTCATTTTCTTCTGACTTTTTTTTAAAAAATCGTAGAAGAATTTTAGTTTATTAGATAAATATTTTGCGTTATTACACAGGCTGTCCCAAAACGACCGTATAAACTGCACAGCTAGATTCCTCGTTGGGAGTACATAAAAACAGCCTAAAGAAGCGTTCCTGTACGATCCATAGTTTACGAGAAAAATACGAAAAACAAAGTATGACGTCACTGCCGGTGCAAGAAAAAACACTGCCTTGGGCATATCAACAACAGTATTTGCACATCTGTCCAGACGATAATTTTTAAAACATTTGCTTTAAACATCATCGTCTGGACAGATATGCAAATGCTGTTGTTGATATGTCCAATACAGTGTTTTCTCTTGCACCGGCAGTGACGTCATACTTTGTTTTTCGTATTTTTCTCGTAAACTACGAGCATGGCGGAAGCGATATGACAAAAAACTGACATGGTTCTCACCATAGACATATTAGCATAGACGGAGTAACATTGTCTTTTCCTTTGCTTTGTGAGTGACTGAAGGGAGAACAGGTCACGTGAAGTAGACGAGCCAGTTTCGACCAATTGTCTTATATCGATTATTGTGTCTTGTTTTATCTCGCTTGGTTTTCCCTGCTTTTGCTTTAATTTCTTTCCACGGCGTGATGTTTTCAAGATAGAGTTCTGCTGCGCGTTCAATTGCACCGATCCCCGTTGGAGTGGAAGTCGAAAGACTTATCTGCAGGAATAACGCCTTATAAACAGAGATTGGCTTTTCCTCTAGAACACGTGTGAGCCAGACCGATTCCCGCCCTTGTGCCACTGGAACGCTTCCAAGCTGTGTCTACGATTGTACAAGGTCTATGGTTCTCACGGCCCCATTTTAACATAATAATTCAAAAAATTATTTCTTAGACTAAAATTCTTTATTTAACTTTAAAGTAATTGTGAAGATGTGTATGCACAACAAAATTTGCTACGTTATTTTAATGCTTAGTACCTGAAATGAAACAATAAAAAAGGTGTGTTTTGTCATATTTGTCATATATGGGGTAAACCGGAAGACAATGGTTGCAATTTCTTTTTCGTAATTTCTCGCGATCCGCTACAGTGTAAAAAGAAATCTGTAAAAAGACAGAACAGAACTGAGTGTTTCTTTAAATTTACTAAAAACTTGTTTGCAATCAAATAATCAAGTTTATTGATAACAGTTTCTCAATAAAATTCTTTTTTTTCCTCAATCTGTAAAACTACAGTTAAAGGTGTGCTAAGTTTCGTTTAACTGAACACTTGACATTGGTGACAACCAGTATAAAAGTTGTAAATAAATGTAGAATAACTCACTTGAGATCTGTAACTACCACTTAAAAGTTGTCAAGAAATACGTTAATAATTGTTGGCGCACAGTCAATCTATAGCAGCTTAGCCCTCGGCGGCACAAGTCCTCCGATTTCCGGAGGCGTCTTTGGCCCAGCGGCCTAAGTCACAGGAACCACAACCATGCGGGCTCAACTGAACTCACTTTCGACTTTGTGTACCAGAAATAGTGCTCACAGTAGGCGCCAGAACAGCTGCACATTATCTGTTGCTATCAATTTACAGAATGCATTCTGTTTTTTATTCTCTAAAATTTTCTTTTTTATAGGATTTGTAGTTCTGCTGTTTTTAGTTCTATGTACTTTTACGTTAGACTCCGGATAAAGGATTTTTATGTATTTTCGAACAAAAATTTTTTACAGTGTAGTGTTTTTTACAGTGTGCTGCGCATTTGCTTATTGCCATTTACAGATCTAGTGTATTCCCCAGAGACTGGCAACCATTATTCATGTTACTTTCATGCACAGGTACCACTATCAGCTGATGCCATTGACAATTAAGAAATTCAATGCCTTGCTGGTGCACTAAGAAGAGGGAGGTGGGCTCTGATAACGGGAATATTACTTGGAATTCAATGTAGAATGTGTCACATGTGTCATTTATCGTCTTCCAAACGAGTGTTAGGTGCACAACTGATTATCAGCAGTTCGATTTAGCACGTTGCTTAGTTAACTGGTGCATAAATACACAGCACACGTGAGTTAGCACTTGAAAGAAGAAACTCCTAAGAATCGGCAAAATCTGTTGAAAGTAGTCTTTTAGTTTAATTTACGTAAAAAACAAAAAAACCATTTCAATCTATATTTAGCTTTTTTTTCTTCATATACGGATACCAGGAAATTACTTTCACACGCGAGGAAAATCTTTAATCCCTATTCATTTTAAGTCCCTCCATTAGCATTGAAAGCAACGTACAGCGTCGGTGATAAATCTCGTCCCTGGAGTAAAAATGACCATATTCCAAGAAGGAGAGAAAGAGAGAGAGAGAGAAAGGATGGAACTGCAAGGTGGAGACAGCAGAGTAAAAGAAATGAAATTCGCAATGAGTTTCCGACAGAAAGAAATGAGAAAGAATAAACGGATCAAATACTATAAAGAAATCCGAGGGGGGGGGGGGAAAAGGAATTGCACTGAATACCACGATAACAGACATTCCGGGCCCTAATTCGGATTTGGCGAAAAGATTTTTCCCATTTGTGGTGAAAGCGGAAGGATACAAGAGATTGGAATGCGTTTCAATTAGTTCGGGTATGGAAGAAGATTCGCACGTGAAGTGGCGCAATAAAAGAGTCCGCTACTCGATTGCGGTTCAAGGGGAGGAGGACTTGATGGACTGCTTCCCTAGAGGGCAGGCCTCATCATGAAAGAAATTGGATGCATCTTTCATCGGTTCTAAATGGGATAATTTCCTTTAAATTGCAATTAAGAATTCAATTTATTGCTGACGTAATGGGAAGAGGGAATAGAACTTTTTATTAAGTTTGATGGGAGCCTGAAGTGGCTCACGTTACTTCAATGCATTCACTATCATCACTTTGAGTACTTTTTAACATTTGGTGAGATAATGAACTGTTTATATTTGAAAGGAACTTGATTAATATAAAAATAAAGACATTATGTGGCCCATTGGGTTAAGATAACAGTAACACGTTTTTAAAAAGTGTTCTTGTTAACTTCAAAACACTCGTTTTAGGGAAAGAAGACGTCATTTACAAAATTTATCGTAAAACCTAAAAAGTGTAAGCTATAAGTAAAAGCTAGCACTTCCAACTTGTACCTAGTTTACCATTAGGCTCTCCAGCTGATACTTTGACGGGCATTTAAACTTAGATGGCGATTTTAAAATTACCCTGTATAAAATGAAATTCATTGTTGCATAAGAAGAAATATACATATAAATATATTACATAATATAAAATAAACTTTCTGATTCAGTAGTTCATCACAAATAAACAATAATTAACAGAACGTCTGTGGGCTATAAGTTTAACAATAAAGAATCAGAAATTAACCATTTTAAAATCGTAAGAAACGCTTGAAAATTCGAAAGGCTTAAGAAAAATATAATACATATTAATAAATAAAAATATAACATATATCGCTAGATATAAACATCAGAATGATCGCTCAATATAAACAAACTTTAGTGTTGCCATTCTAAAGAATCGAAAATAAAAATTGCGTCATGAATGAAAATGCATTTTAAGAAACAGAAATTAATTTAGTAAAGTCCCGTAAGTTACGATTATAAATACAAATACTATGTTACTTTTCATTAAACAAAATTTTAAATATCGTTTTACCATAATTTTTCTTTTGCATGATGTCAGTATCGTATCGTTTCGCATATTTTAATCGTAACTGGTCCACGTTAAGTGAAATATATATATGGATATTGTTGTTTTCAATATATTAAAACGAATAGTACCTTGTAAAACATTCTATTCCTCATAAGTTTTGATATTAATTTTATGGTGCGTTGCTTTTACATGGGGAAAAATGTAAACTAAAAAAGTGCAATAGGAACAAATAATATGCATTTGAAGTTATCGATGTCATTTCTACACTATTCACTTTAATCAATGAATTCATGCATTTATGGTTTGCTGAGAAGAAAGTACTTTACTGTTATCTTCATCTGTTTCTCAGCAAAAAAAAAAAAAATAAAATAAATAAATAAATGAAATAATTATAACAGAATAAAATAAAATAAAGTAAAAATAATAAAAATTAATTTCCGCTTTTTTTTTTTTTTTTTTACAAGACGGGTACACAATTTTTTTTCAGATATATAATGAATAACTAAGCTGAAAATATCTCATGAATTTTCAGCGTCTTATTAGCTTCATTTCTTTTTACCTCTTTCTCATTCATTCTAAACACTCAAATCAGGTGGGTTTTTTCCTGCTTAATCCCTCTTCTGCAGAGATTCGCACACACGACGAAGTGCTTCACAAATATGTTGATTTTTTTCTTCAGATTAACTCTTTTTCAGGAAAAAAATGTTCTTACTTCTTTTTCTTAATGAGAGGAATTTGTGTTGATTCGGTTTTGAAACGACAACCCTCAAGAAGGAAGCCGAACCAAGGCACCGCTCGGGATTAAAAAAACACGGCATGACAGACAAATGATCTATTAAATGACTTTAATTTGAAAATATTTGTTTTTCTTTAACATTGCTGTAAACTTCTTACTGTTTGTCTTATTTTTTTAAACGTCTAGGAATGATTATATTTTAAGAATCACAGTTTTACATTTTGATGTATCACATCAAAATGTGAAACAAATGCTGCGTGGGATATCAATGAATTAAATTATTAAATAAGGTAAAACCTGGTGAGAGGGCGAACTTCAATTTCTGAAGGGAAGGGGAGGTGTGAGTGCACCGTGATTTCAGGCAGTTGTACAGCCACAACGGCAGTGTCTACTTGAATTCATTAGTTCTCTGTCGTTTTTATTGCATGCTTTAAAAAAGCTTGGGTTTTCATTTCCATTACTGCTCCTTTGATTTTCATTGTGATGAGGGAACTGCAAGATACTTTTTAAGAAAACGCTTTTTTATAAATATTTTTTAGAGTTTACTTGCAGTTATTACTAATTACTATTTATTATAGAAAGCCATCCCCCATGTGCGTGAACCACCCATGTGCGCAATTTCACCCACGCCATAGGCGAGAAGCGAAAAATAGCTGCACTGGCTTTATGCTTGTTGTCGTTTTAAATTATCGCATAACAACTAAGTAGTGGAGGAAATGCATACAGAAGGGGAATGTAGTCTATTATGCTCACCAGCAGTTTGGTACCGTGTACGCTAAAGGGAGCTGGTGCACGTTAAATAGGTCGTGGCTCCAATGTCCTCCAAGTGAAACGATACCTGTGGGGGTTCCAATAACAACAGAAGTTTGGTAAAAAGTTAATGTTTTCATTCTTTTTATCATGTTTTCCAATCGTTTTTCAACTCTACCGGCTTTACCAAAACGTAGACCAACATACATACAAACATATATTGAAAATAAATATGCAGAATATTTTTGGCAATCGCAAAATTTAAACATAGACATCGTGTAAATCCCATGACCTTATAAAATTTACTAACAGTTAAAGTGTAAGTCATTAAACTTTAAAAATTATTACACTGTCTCGTGTACTTTCTGTGGCCTCAGTTCTAACAATTAACTCATTTGTTTCTTAAGCTCCGCTTTGCAAACATGTTGAATACTACCTGAATGGTGTTAAAGTGAAGACTAATGATATACCTTCTTAGAATGCGCATAAATTATGACTTCTAAGTATCACGCACAAAAGTTTTAGGAGGTTTTGCTAGTGAATGGAGAGCTAATATACACTCATTCAAAGCTTTCAAATTCGTTTAGGAAAGTGTTCCTGAAAAGAATTCAATTTCGTTAAGAGCTTTTGTTCCGAAGATTATTGCGTTGGGTCGTTCATTTAAAATGCAGTGAATAAGTTCGTAAGTAATATTCAGCGTTTAAACTGCGAGAAAACTTTTACTTCTGCTGTAGAACAAGTTGCGAAGGTTTTTTTTTTTTTTGGATAATATTTCAGTAAATAAACGATCCTTTTAAGGCATAACTAATTAGTAGGGTTGGTGCATAACTACAACCGTAAAAATTTTGGTGCACCACATTCGCAGTTCAGTAACATGAAAGCTGACAATTATTCATTCTTGATATACATTTTAAATTTTTATGCGTCCGTGCAAAAAAAAGAAAATGTAGGCAGCATAATATTTATCAGCAAAATTTAATTACGATCACCCATCTCTCCAATTTTAATAAAAATCGGCAATCGTTCTGAAATTTTGATTTGTAAATGAGTTAAAGAGCGTCACATGCCCTAAAATAATATGATACTGTCTACATTTTGTCACACGCACACGTAAAAAAATTAAAATATAGTTCAAAACCAGAGAACTTCCCACTTTGGTGTAACGGAACACTAATAATAGTGGCAGCTATTCGCCGAAATTTTTTACAGTGTAGAATCATAAATAAAATCAATTTACTCTATGTAAATTACAGATCCATCAAAACTGGACATTAAAACTGTTAAATTAAACGCGTGTTTGAGCGGCTTCATGATAATTCGCTTGACTCTCAGTTACAACTGTATGACGTTTTTCAGGTACCTTCAGTACTTTCTCTGTAGTGTTTTGTTTCTTTTCTTTTTTCTTTTTCTTTTTAGAGGGCTGCGTATGGTCACCATCCTTTGCAGACCTAGTGCATTCGGCATCCCTTCTTTCAAGTAGCACCACTACCGGCGAATCCCGTTATTACATATTGGGAATTTTGACGCTCAGTTTCCCCTAGATGGTGGCCCCTGAGTTCTAATTGCACTAGGAATTTAATTTAACCGAGAGTATCCAAGCCAAACGGATACTCAAGGGATCTTTAACATGCCACATAGTCATACGACGTGGGCGCTGAAGATTTTTCTGCATCTTGAAAATCAACTAAGGGCCAGTGCCTTATCATTACGCACCCCTGCCGGCAAAGTGTTTTTGTAGATAGTGTTATTTCCCATTAAAGCTCTAAATTGTACAAATCCAACGTGGCAGTGCCAAAAGAAATCTTTCAGTATAAGAAAAATGGAAGTGGTTGGAAATAAAGACGTCGGATTTTTCCAGTTGCACAGTAAAAGGAAAAGAAATATTTCACATTATAATGTTGGTTTCATTTAATCTCTGACCTCTTTTCTTTTGGGAGGAGAATGAAAAGTAAAAGTTATCAAAATCTTAAAAGAGTAAACATTGCAAAGAAAAACAAAAAAAAAAAAAAAAAGAAAACATTGAAACACGTAGGCGCAACATATTGAAATAATTGACCACGGCACAATAATGAACTGTGCACATTAGAATAATTTTATATCTCGATAATTGTCAGTTTTTTCCCCAATATTTTGCAAAATTCAATCCGGAATTTTCGTTGTCTTTGCGCCTACAAATTCTTTAAGCAATCAAGAGACTGCTTATTTTTTTAAAGAACGCTGCTGATATTTCTCCGATTTTTCAGAATTTTGATAACTAGAGCTCATTGATACAAATCCAGTGCTTTAATGGCTTTGCCAAAAAATCGTCAGGGGCGAAGTTGGATTACATGCCTTTTGAATTTTAAGCCACAGAAGAATACTTTTTACATTTTTTTCTCATTCTTCTATATTTTGTACTTTAAACTATTCTCTTACAACATTTCAATTCAAAGAATTATATTCCTGTTTTTAAAACGTCTATTGCAGCACTACATTTCCTAAAGCGTTGTAATTATATGCTTGTAGCATTTTAAACTCAATTTACGATCTTTATAAGGACAAAACTTTTGATCAATTGGTTCAAAATTGTGCGATTCCAGACAACAAGATGAAAAGCCTTGGAGACATTTAGAACTATTAATTTCATATATAAATACAAAATACATCAGAAAAATTGCTCAGACTAATGAAGAAGCAGCTTTATATTATTCTATGTAAAGAGTAAATGAAAAAAAATGAAGTTTTTTTAAAGTGGTGGTTGATTTTATGGTGAATAAGGCAAAGGAATGTATCTCTGAAACTTCTTAAAACAACAATTTAAAAAATAAAACGTGTGAGTCAGTAAATAAATAAATGAAACAAAAAAGAGAGTTAGAGAGAGAGAGAGAAAATTTCGTACGATATTGCAGTATTAGATCTAGGTAAACTACTTATTTTCGTTAGTAAGTACTTTGGCTGTAACCTAAGCTGCCGATTATCTCGAGCTCTCATATTTGAGTAGCTAGTCCTAGCGCGAAGTGCCCTTATGGATCCTTGGGGGACTTAATGCTTAAAGTGGGATCCAAACCATTTGAAATAATAGACATTAGCGTTATATTTGTTATTATTAAATGCTTTAGATGTAGTTATTAAGATTAAAAAATTAGATTTACAAGTTTATCATCACTGCAGTACTTTATATAAGAAATTATAAACGGTGGGTTGGGCATATTTTCGGAAATAAGTACTCAGTATTCCTTCTGACCGATATTTAAGACCCGAAATGATACTAAGTATGGTTAATAAAAATACATTTTCACGATTCTGAAAAAAAGTGTCAAAAAAAAAAAGAAAAAAAGTCGTAGTTCCCAACTTCTGAATATTTCATAAAACAGAGTGACAAATTCAGAATGAAGCGGCAATAAAACTCGCATTCCGTAAAACATTATAGCAGATCGTTTTTATCTGATCATGTGAATGGTCGCAATGAATGCATACTGAAGGAAAACCAATTGTTCCGTTTTTGCGAAAAAGTCGATTTTATTCTTTCACTGAGCTGACGTCGATAAAATATTATGAGGATCAACTAAATTCAGAAAAAAATATATACATTATTAAACTCATTTATGTAGCTTGAAGGATTTTACTTTTTATTTTTATACTATAATGTTCAGTAAAGAAAATAAAATCTTGAAAAAATGCGCAATTACACCAAGTAATTTCTTACTTATGTGTCACCCTTAAAAAAAAGAAAATCTAAATTCTTTTTAAAATGGCAATAATTCTAGCTTTCTACTGCATCCCTCTTTCCTGCTTGCGCGAGAGGGTTGTTCTCCCCCGGGCACGGGGAAATGAAGTCCGACGAGTGCTCATTACCGCTCCGAGATAGGTTTGCTGGGCGCCATCCCAGCCTAACTCTTGCTGTGCGGACCTGGCCCTCCTTGATACACCTATGCTTAAAGAGTATCATTAGCGGGCTGTGGTTCCCTGGCAATAATTCTAGTAGAGAATAAGATTTATAAATTGGCCTTTTTTGTGTGTTTTTTTCCACTTATTTTAAATTATATTTTTTCTTTGCAGCTTCAGCGCAAGACCCTTACAAATGCTGTTTTTTTTGGGGGGGAGGGGGTGTATTAATTCATTATAGATTTTTTGGTTGTGGGTTGTGGGTAAATACCGTTTTCAGTAAATTTTAGGCAATATTTATTATATACATATCTATTTCACATATAATAAAAGAAAGAGTTTGTGTGTGTGTGTAGCGGGGAGTCCCGAGCAAACGGAAAGGCTGAGAAAGATGAAATTTGTTATAGAGGTGTAGTTTTTGTTGTAGTTCTGCTCCTCGGAGGCCAAATTTTGATAGAACAAGAGATCGTGAGCGCAAAAGGCGGCACTAGTCTCAGGCTAGTACTAAAATAAAAAATTTGTTATGTGTGCAATTATTTTATACAATTTTTGGTAAAAAAGAGTGCTACCATCTTCCTTATTATTTTGTAACTAATGAACATGTTCTTGTTTTCGTTGCACCCATGCTTTAAAATTCAACAATGATTTCAGGAATTATGTAATCAGTGTGCACTGTGCGCCGTATTCGCCAAGCTGAAATTATGAGCGCCGAAGGCGCCAGTAACGCAGACTATAGATATATATGACGGGGTGATGCAAAAGTAGCACCCGCTTTGAAGGGTTATACGTTATAAAAATAAACTAGTACAATTTTGAGACTTAAAACTTTTTTTATTTTGATCTGTATATAATCGCATTTTTTTTACATTAAGTTTTGAATACCACTTCAGAAAGATGGCGGCCTTCTGCAGCAATAAACTGATGCAGTCTATTTTTGGTAATACTCCAGAAAAAGGGGCTTCCGCCAAATTGGCGATAAATGCACCTGACCTGTTTTTCTGTGATTCGCTTCCCTTTTTTAAATTTGTAACCCTGTATGAATAAAACGCGCCAAAACTCACCAGTGCACCGATTTTAGAGTCAACCCCTATTTTTCCACGCAGAGAGAATACACTGCATCTTTGTGTGCATTTCAATATCCCGCGTAAAGTTACGGCCCCTAAGCTTTTTTTTTTTTTTGTAGCGTTATTTGAAGGAGAAAGTTCCCCATACTTTAGAAGACCTGAAGGACCGAATTATCGAGGAAATATCCGCCATGCCCCCTTTAAATGTGCAGAAAAGTTTCCCAAAACTTCAGAAATGGACTGCATAAGTGTATTGGTGCTGAAGGCCGCAATCTTGCTGAAGTGGTGTTCAAAACTTAATGTTAAAAAATGGGATTATATACAGATCAAAATAAAAAAAAGTTTTTAAGTCTCAAATTGCATTAGTTTTTTTTATATCCCGTCAAAACCAGGTCATTACTTCTTCTTTGTGTGCATTTCAATATCCCGCGTAATGTTACCCGTAATGTCCCTAAGCTTTTTTTTTTTTTTTTTTTTTTTGGGGTTATTTGAAAGAGAAAGTTTGGAAACATCACCCGCATAATTTAGAAGAGCGGAAGGACCGAGTTATAGAGGAAATATCCGCTATACACCTTAAAATGTGCGAAAAAGTTTTACTAAACTTCAGGAATGGACTGCATAAGTGTATTGGTGCTGAAGGCTGCCATCTTGCTGAAGTGGTATTCGAAACTTAATGTAAAAAAATAAGACTATATACAGATCAAAATAAAAAGTGTTTAGTCTCAAACTTTATTAGTTTTTTTTTTCTAACCCTTCAAAATCGGGTCATTACTTTTTCCCCACCCTGTATATATATAGATTCATATACATACATATATATATATATACAGTGAAACCCCAATATTCGTCCGCCTCGCTATTCCTAAAACTCTCTGTTCGTCCAACTTATTCAAGTAAAATTCAACTCGCCATTCGTACTTGTCCCTCTATGCGTACGGCTCCAGAGGCCAGCCTGGTTGCCAGTTTGGCTTTTTTTAAGAAAAAAATCGAGAAATTATGCTCATTTTGAAATCGTCTGGAAATAATTTGTTCGGCGTTTTGGATTTTTTAAAAGGTTTAATACTTTTTGAGATTTTACTAACAATTTTAACCTTCTAAGGGGGAAGCAAGAGGAAGTGGTTGAAAAATTTTCTTCTTCAGAGGGAAGAAAGTAGTAAGGAAATCATTTCCTTTGCAGAAATTAAGGAGCTGTTTTACCCCTGCGAGAAAACACACAGAGTGGTGGAAAAGCGGTATTCCAACACTGCTGTGAACAGCATTAACTTGGTCAACGACAATTTTTTTGACCATTTAAGAAAAATTCTGAGCAATCCTCAAGCGCAGACAACATTGGACAATTTTTTAGAGAAAGAGACCCAAGATTCTTCTAGTGCAAAAAAGACAGAAGAAAGAAAGAGCAGCAGAAAGGGACAAAACGCCTGAAAGGATGTTACCTGATGTTTTTATAGAAGGAGACTGCTTTTCCAACCATTTCTATTTCTCCTCTCAACATCCCACTTGTGCCATCAGCTCACCTCAGTACAAGCAAAGTGTAGTTAAATTTTTATCTATCTATAATTTAATGTACAGTACTGTACATTTGTTTTTCATAGATTTAAATAAGCAACCATCTGTGGGTTTGGAACGGATTAATCCAATATACATTGTATCTTGTGTGAAATAATAATTCTCCATTCGTACAACTCGCCATTCGAACTGCCTCCTGGAACGAATTGCTCCCTGTCCTGGAACGAATAGCGGAGTTCCACTGTATATATATATATATATATATATAATTTTTTTTATCACAAATAGTTTCCCGCAAGTAAGCAGGAAAAAAAATGTTGAGAAACGGAATTTCAATTTTCTGCATTCCAAAAAGAATTCCGATAGCAATGCATCGATTTTCCCATCAATCCAAATATTTCGAGACTTCGTCGTCTGTTCTATCATCTAATTTGTTTGCAGGAGAGGAAACAGAATGGGTAAACATGAAGGAATAACAGTAAATGGAATGTGTATTTTATTAGCCTTACTTTGAATTGTCTGAACTCTTATCAATTTAGCATCAAGTGTAATGGATATGCAATTAATTTACGTGTCTATTAAAAGTAGAATAAGAATTCGTTGTATTTCAGACATGTTGGATTTTGAAAGAACAAATTTTGGTTTGGGAATTTTATTATCTTTTTTGCTATTACTATTATTATTTCATATTGCTTTGCTCTTGTTGCTTTCTAACTGGATCTTTTCTTGTTTTCAAAAATGTTTCGATACGAATTGAATTACACAAACCCACGAGGACTCTGTGCTTTATCTTTTAATAATTGATTCTTATGCATTTTATTAGCATTGAATTCGAAGCGGATCCGTCATTTTTTTTTCTATCACATGAAGATTTTTCATAAATCACAAACTTCAAAACTCGAAAGAAATTGAGCAAGTGCGATTTTAAAGAATGCTGAAAAAGAATTTGTTTCCTTTTTTTAATTTTTTTTGTCCCTTTCTGTTTTACACTGTGCATTCTTAAACAGGTAAGAAGTCTTAGAGAAAGGGCAAAGGCTTATTGGCCTCCTTTTCTAAAGAAAATTGCTACAAAACTAACATATTAAAATTTTTAGTACATTTTCAAATAATAATAATTAATTTATGGCTAGTTCCTCGTCTGACTCGTACTACAAATCAAATTTTGTTATGGTATTAAATAAAATCTCGAGCAGTACAATTAATTTATCACGTTATTAGTTGCTTTTTCATTGCCTTTAAAAATGAAATAACTATGTTAGCTAACTTTTTTATAATAGATGTAATAAATTTCATTCATAGGAGCCCATGAATGCTTTCTCCAACACGAGTATGAATCATTAAATTGAAAATAGGGTCACGTGTAGTATGCTTAGGATAATGTGGTACTGATGTTCGGAAACGAAGCCTTAAATTGACTTTAAGCAAAAAAAAAGAGACTTTAACTTTATACCCGATTGATAGAGGGCGTCTCCGGACGGGGGGAAAGACTTCATTCAATTTATGTGGCGTCTGTTTGGTTATGACATAACTGTATTCTGTTTTTTTTTTTTTATTCTGGTTGATTCTATTCTATTCTTTTGTTGAGTGTTGTGTGGTGATTGATTCTGAGGCATGTATAGTAAAGTCATAACTCGTAACTAGTCTAAAATTATATTCGAAAGTCATTCTGTACTATCAGTGATGGTATTAAAGTCTATGTCAACTCTTAGTTTCGGAAATCATTTACCGTCACATCCAAAACAAGATTCAACGTTTCAGCGGATTCGGAAGCCATTGTCTGGATTCGCTTTGACTGGAGAGAAAAGGTAGGCAGCCTTTATTTACCTCTTCCGAAAATGCATAAAAATTAATTCATAGTCATCATTCATATACATAAAGTATGGTCCGTCAGAGCACGGAGTAGTTATCTTCGGTAAATAATATTAACGAAAGTATTGTTTATTCAAACATTATTATTATTGTGTGATTTTATTCTATATTCTATTATACTATACATTGAAGCTTAATTATTTAACCATGGCTCCGAAGCAATCTAAAAATTCATTTAAGCTGGAGATGTTAATAAAAGAAATTAAGTTATTCGAAAATATTGTTAAAAATGTTACAGATAATTCTAGTGAAATAAAAATCTTAAAAACGAAAGTCTATAATTTTGAGAGTAAATTAGAACTTTTGTTCTCAGCGTGTTCTCAGTATGAAAGCGACGATTATTTTGACAATTACATCGAAACTAAAAGCTTGTTATTGAATTGGAGCATTGAATTAGAAAGCAAAAGCCCAATGGAAAAAAGTAAAAGTGAAAATTCGTTTAAAACAGAACAGTCGCTTGCTGTTAGGCTCCCAAAATTAGATGTTCCACATTTTTTTGGCAATTCAGAATTATGGCTTTCCTTCAAAGAAATATTCAATGCATCTATTCTTGAAAACAAGTCGTTAAATGATGTGGAAAAGCTTACGTACCTTCAGTCATGTATTCGCGGAGATGCTTCAAAATTAATTAGAGGATTTGCCATAATTCCAGAAAATTTAACGCATTGTTGGGAATTGCTATGTGGTAGATACGAGAACAAACGGCAGTTGGCAATAGGCCAAATAAATAAAATTTTTAAAATGAAGATAGTTAGGGCAAACAATTCTAAATTACTACTAGAGATAATTGACATTTGCAATGAAGCAATTCGAAATTTGAAAACGTTGGGCTTAGAAAGCAATACTTTAACAGATCTTATATTAATTAACTTTCTTACATCTAAATTGGAAGAGCCAGTTATTCAACGATGGGAGCTCACCCTCAATTCTGATTCATGTCCGTCTCTTGAAATGTTTAAAAACTTCATCGAGAGAGAAGCCCGAAGTATGCAAGAAAATAAATTTTCTAAGCCGGAAGTTAAAAAATTCCAACAAAAATCTGTTGTAAATAATGTAAAAAAATCTAATGTGCATAGCACCGTTGTTAAAGAAGAAAGTGTAAATAGGGAAGTTAAATTTCAAAAATGTATCCTATGTCCACATAGCCAAAGTCATGCATTATTTCGATGTCCCACGTTTCAGTCATTGAATATTAATGACAGATGGAATGTCGTTAAGGAGAACCACTTATGTGAGAATTGTCTTAGGAGCAATCATACCATAGACACGTGCAAGATAGGATTCAGTTGCAAGAATTGTAAGGCTAGGCATCATACCTTACTGCATGTTTATAGAGTTAATGACCAAGATCATCAACCACAGTCAGTCAGCACGGTCGCTAATAGTTGCACGAAGTCGCAAGAATCAAATCACGTTTTATTATCCACCGCGCTAATCAAAGTAAAGTCTAAAACTGGACAAAAGATAACCTGTCGGGCATTAGTGGACAATGGCTCGCAAAACTGTCTTATTTCCAAACATTGCGCGGAGCGACTACAATTACCGATGCACCAAACAAAACACCGTCTGGTAGGCATAAACGAAATCTATGCTGAAACGTGCTTATATTCAACAAAATTTGCCTTTTCTCCATACTTTTCAGGAGACTCGTTTGAAGTGACGGCTTTTGTGGTGAACAAAGTCACAACATCTCTGCCAAATTTTAATATGGCAAGGGTGGATTGGCCTCATTTAAAAAGTCTTTGCTTGGCTGATCCATCGTATTTTGTAGAGAGCGATGTGGATGTCCTACTTGGTGCGGACATATTTTTATCATTAATTTCAGGTCCTCCTATCTTGGGACCAAAAGGCACACCAGCAGCATTACCCACCAAGTTGGGACATTTATTGTCGGGCAATGTAAATACTTCGGTAACTAAAAATCAAAATTTATCAGTCACATGCCATACACTTGTAAATATTGACAACACACTCAAACAATTTTGGGAGTTGGAATCCATTCAAGAATCTGATAAACAAAGTGACGAAGACGATTTATGTAACATAATATTCGACAAATCACATTCGCGAAATTCAGAAGGGCGATACATCGTCAAATTACCATTTAAAGAAAATTCAGAAATTGGGGAAAGCAAAAAGGGAGCTATGAAACGATTTTTTTCTTTGGAGAAAAAATTACAATCCAACGAGTCGTTAAAGGAAAAATACACTGAGTTTATGGAAGAATACAAACTTCTTAACCATATGACTCTCTTAAAGCCAGAGGAAATCTCTCCCCAACCAAACTACTTTTTACCGCATCACGGTGTAGTAAATGAGAGTAGTACTACCACTAAACTTAGGGTAGTCTTTGATGCATCTTACAGATCGAGTAACCAAAATTCATTAAATGATATACTTCTAAAGGGACCAAAACTACAAAAGAGTATTTTTGACATTTTATTAAAATTCAGATGTTTCCCTGTTGCATTCTCAGCTGATATAACAAAAATGTACCGCCAAATCATGATTGCTAGTGAAGACACATCATTCCAACAAATTTTCTGGCGAAAATCACCAGAGGAGCCTCTCCAAATTTATCGTCTAAATACCGTTACATATGGTACGGCTTGTGCCCCCTATCTAGCCATTCGTACCCTACAACAACTATGCAGGGACGAAAAAGACCGATTTCCCGAAGCAACCAAACTAACGCAGGATCATTTTTATGTTGATGATCTGTTAGCTGGTGCTGTTTCAGTCGAGTCGGCCAAATCCATAATCAAAGAACTTTTAGACCTTTTGGCTTCAGGTGGTTTCGAGCTCAGAAAATGGTCATGTAGCCATCCTGAAGTCATTGCACAGTTACCAGATGCTTTAAAGGCTAGCACCTTCACACATTCATTTCAAGATGATTCTGCTCAAAAAATCCTAGGTCTGTTCTGGGATTTAACTATCGATTCATTCCAAGTCAGAGCAGTTCCATCAGAGACTGTTTCAACTAAAAGACAGTTATTGTCAATAATTGCACGCATCTTTGATCCTTTAGGCATTGTTGCCCCTGCAACTGTACTTTTGAAGATTATTCTACAAGATGTGTGGAAATCAAATGTTGGTTGGGATGATCCCTTACCAGCTGAAATTATCGATCGATGGAATAAGTTCCAAGCCGAAATTCATTATTTCAAGGAGATTAAGGTTCCCCGTTACATTCATGTTGTCAATTCGGTAAAAGTAGAAGTCCATGGCTTTTGTGACGCCTCTTTAAAGGCTTATTCGGCAGTGATCTACATTAGAGTCATTCGCAATTCATCGCACATATTCTTAATGGCATCCAAAACTCGTGTTGCACCCATCAAAGAGGTAACATTACCTCGGTTGGAGCTGTGCGGTGCAGTTCTTCTCGCTGAATTGGTTGACACATTCAAAGAAGCGATAAATTTCCCCATTCATCACATTTATCTATGGTGTGATTCAACAATTGCACTCTGTTGGATTAAAAATCCACCATCTAAAGGAAATCAATTCGTCCAGCATCGTGTAAATAAAATTCATTCTTTAACATCAAAAGATTCATGGCATCACATTTCAGGAAAGTCTAATATTGCTGATTGCGCTAGTCGAGGACTTTATCCAAAACAACTCATGGAACAATCGGAATGGTTGAATGGGCCAACATGGCTTATTGACTTTGACCCTGTCTCTTTTGAGGAAGATTCTCCAAAGCAAGAGCTGTCCATACCTTCATCAGACATTCATGTTCATTCAAATGTTGAGAGTGCATCCTTTCTCACCCAAGTTAATTCTTCTCTTGATCTATTAGACAAATTCTCCTCATATCTGAAATTAATTCGAACTGTGGCATGGGTATTTAGATTCTACAATAATTCAAAATCCGAGTCTAAAATTACAGGACCGTTAAACGCTGGTGAATTAAATACATCTCTCAAGACAATCGTCAAATTGGTTCAACATTCTTCTTTTCATCCTGAACTCGAACAACTTAACTCTAATAAAACACTCTCAAAATCCAGCAAACTCATAGCCTTAAATCCTTTTCTGGATCAGGAAGGTATCCTGCGCGTTGGAGGACGTCTGCGTCACCAACAAGAATTGAACTTTGATCAGAAATATCCCATGTTACTTCCCACACATAGTCATTTCACCATTCTTGTTGTTAGACACTACCATCATTCAAATCTTCATGCAGGCCAAGAACTAGTCCTATCACTCATACGACAGAAATTTTGGATTCCGGATGGAAAATCAACCGTTAGAAAAGAACTCCGGAAATGCATTGAATGTTTCAAAGTATCGGCAAAACCAATTTCCCAGATGATGGGTGATCTTCCGAGTGCAAGAATCAATCCTTGCCGCGCATTCGAGAAGGTGGGTTTGGATTTTGCTGGGCCTATTTTAATCAAGTGCCAACACGCTCGAAAATCAAGTACTTTCAAAGCCTACATTTGCCTATTCATCTGTATGAGCACCAAAGCAGTGCACCTGGAGGCAGTCTCTTCTTTATCTTCAGCTGCATTCCTGGCAGCGTTCCGACGATTTGTTGCTCGTCGCGGCTCTCCATCTCATGTCTTCAGTGACAATGGCAGCAATTTTGTGGGAGCATCAGCCTATCTAAAATCCCTCTTCAAAATCCCTCATGATCCATTAATTCAAGATTATTCATCCCAACGAAATATATGTTGGCAATTCATTCCTCCATATGCCCCAAATTTCGGAGGTATATGGGAAGCTTCTATCAAGCTTACCAAACGTCATCTGACTAAAACTTGCAAAGTAGCCTTAATGACTTTCGAAGAACTTACCACCCTCCTCTGTCAAATTGAGGCTATTATCAACTCTCGCCCCCTTTACCCACTATCCCCTGATGCCAAAGACTGTAACGTCTTAACCCCTGGCCACTTCCTAATTGGTTGTCCTTTGCTCGAAATTCCTGAATCTCATTCTAATGGTTCTCTTTTAAGTCTTAATTCTAGGTGGTCTCTCCTGCTGCAGCTTAAAGATCGATTCTGGCGGCAGTGGTCCACTTCGTACCTTCATACCCTCCAGTCCCGAACTAAATGGACCACGAAGAACAAACAAGTGTCCATCGGACAACTCGTCCTCGTGAAAGACCCAACTGCTCCTTCCACAGTGTGGAGATGTGGTCGCGTCATCGCCATTCATCCAGGTTCTGATGGGATTTGCCGGGTTGCCACCATCCAAACATCCAAGGGCGCCTCAACACGTGCTGTTTCCCAGTTTGCGATCCTGCCTATTCCAGATAATGAGGTTGACTCGTCGCCCCGGGGAATATGTTCGGAAACGAAGCCTTAAATTGACTTTAAGCAAAAAAAAAGAGACTTTAACTTTATACCCGATTGATAGAGGGCGTCTCCGGACGGGGGGAAAGACTTCATTCAATTTATGTGGCGTCTGTTTGGTTATGACATAACTGTATTCTGTTTTTTTTTTTTATTCTGGTTGATTCTATTCTATTCTTTTGTTGAGTGTTGTGTGGTGATTGATTCTGAGGCATGTATAGTAAAGTCATAACTCGTAACTAGTCTAAAATTATATTCGAAAGTCATTCTGTACTATCAGTGATGGTATTAAAGTCTATGTCAACTCTTAGTTTCGGAAATCATTTACCGTCACATCCAAAACAAGATTCAACGTTTCAGCGGATTCGGAAGCCATTGTCTGGATTCGCTTTGACTGGAGAGAAAAGGTAGGCAGCCTTTATTTACCTCTTCCGAAAATGCATAAAAATTAATTCATAGTCATCATTCATATACAACTGACTTTAGAAATACGAGTCTCTTCTTTTTATATAAATGTTTTAAAATGTAATTACGGCTCTTAAGAATCAAATTTGAATATAATAAAATTTTGAAATAAATTTTGAGCTTTTTTTTTTGTACGAATACCTTAACAGTTACAGTGTTTAAGATCACTAGTTGTGGATCAACGTGGATCCACCTACATTTGTTGGTTAATTGTGGGGGCAGGCAAAAATTAAAGTAAATTGTTTGTTTTACCTGCAACGTATTAATAAACCTCTTGACTTATTTTTAAAGTCATTTACGTTTTATTACTCATTTCAATTCAGTTCCTTTTTTTTCTGTAAAAGTGAAAACGTGCATTTGATCCACAAGTTATTATAAGTCCCAGGTACTACTTGCGGATTAGTGAAAAAGAAAATCCTTTTTTTATGCACTAGTAGATAACAACACACAGGTCTCATATATGGATGGCACAAACTATTTTAATTATCTGCAGATAACATAAATATTGATCCTAAACTAGTTACCAATTCCAATTGTGGATCAGATTCAGAATATTACATACATGACCAGTGCTTTCATATATGCATAGTTATCGAGTTCAAAAAATCTTAATGTTAGCGCCTATGGGAAATTACGTAAACTCTGGGCGTAAGATCCAAGTTCCTATGAACAAGATTATTGGGAGAAACTCTCAGCGTGAAATATTTTTTGATTTGAATAATTTTGTTCATTTTTGAACACTTCAAAAAAAAATAACCTAGCACCAACGGGGAAATTTCAATCTTAGATAAATCCTGATCTAACAGGCGGATTTGCTTGGAACAAACTTTATCGGAAAGATGTAATGACGTATAATATGTACAGATGCCATGCTCAAACACAACTAAACGAGGGAAGTGAATGAATATGTGTTAACCATTAAAAAAGGTATATTTAAAGTAATTAAGAACTAAAGCTAAATGAGAAAGAGAGAGAGAGAGGGAGAGATAGCTTATGAATTTAAGTTGGATGTATACGGCAAGTAGGCTCGTATGGTTCTAAACGGAGCTTCTCATTAGTTTAAAAAATATAATTGGAACTTCAAGTGTAGTTAGCTTAACGAGCTTATGAAAATTTTTTTTTCATTTATACTGTTGTATCATTGGAATATTTTTTTCGATTTGTGTTATTCAATAAAAAATATTTACCAATAGAAATTTTAAAGTTAAGCAAACTTTATTTTCAACTGTATTATCACAGTAGAATTAAAGTGCTGTTTTAGATTAAAGGTAAACATCCTGAATATGAAACAAATGTTGATGTTTTATGTAATAAATCATTTTTGCTTACTACAAAAGTGCATTTATAAAGAAAAAAAGCATCTTTGAGAAAGACATTTAGTTACCCGCTTTGATTTTCGTATTATTCGGTACCACCCTGCTCCACATTTCCGCATCTAATTTGCTTCGGAAGATGAAGCGGGGAAACAGAATCGGACGAATACAGTGCCGCTTGAAAAATCGCTTTGAAATCGTTTCCGCTTTTGACGCGGAAGAGCGGGTTTAACGCAAGAACATGCGTGATGGGGTGTGAAATAGGGTTGATAAGCTGGTTCGACGTTTTTCTATCGGAATCGCATTTTTTTGTAATATGTAGTTTGTGCTAATACAAAAAAAAGTTGCATGGAGGACGGTGAGATGGAGATAGATCAGTCATCCTCAAATGATCTTCAATAAATGAAGATATAAATAAGACACAAGATGCATCTGGAAATGTCAGAGCCTACTTTCCCACACATCAACATCGTAATTAATAGCGTATGATCTTCTGTCTTTCCTTCAGCTTAAGTTATCAATTGCTTAAAAAGCACAATTTAAACTGTTGAAACTTCTCAAAACTTTTTTATTCAAAAACAAATGAATACAGGAATAGATAGATAGATAGATTCCACAGATAGACAGATCCCCTTTCCATAATTTCTAACTATTAATGTTTTAGTCACAAGGTTTTAAAATAAGATAACTTGGAAGAGTAATTTTTAAAGGAGTGCTAAATAAAAATTTGGAACAATGCTCAGAGTCAAAACGCTTTGACATGCCTCTTACTTGCTTAAGAAGGTATACAGACAAACAGACACACAACTTTCCATCTAATAAGCATTTGTTTTTATTTTAATCTTTCATCATTTATTAATTAATTAATTTATTTCTTTTCTGCGATACTTTTATAAGATATTTATATTCTCCTTTCATGCTGTTATGTATTTATTTTTTCCCACTTTTTACAGCAAAGTAGAGTAAAAAAGGCTTGTTAGAAAGCCAAACCCTAATTACAGTAGAATCTTGACATTAAGAAAACGCTTCCTGTTGTTTTTCTGGATCTTAATGGGATCCGCAACTATGTTTTAAGATAAATTCAATTTCTACTTGATGCGCTTAGTTTTAACGAATCCCCTTTGTGTAAATACCCAAATGTACTGTAAATATACAGATAAGAAACGAAACTAATTAATACAGAGCAGTCTACCACTTTCCCAAGACTATCGGGATATAATATCGTGGTGATCTGAATTGATTTTTGATGGTATTTATTGGCTAAAGAGAAAAATGATTACATATAATTTGATATTTGATCTTTTCATGTAAAATCACTTCAGAATGTGAATGTTTAAAGTATTAAACCTGCTCAAAAGCTCTTAAAAATTGTAATGAATTAAATGTCGTGGAAACTTCCTTTCATACCGTTTAATTTTTACTTTACGAAATATTAAGCAATGTTTTTGAAAGTTCAATTTAACCTTCAGAATGCAAATTAATTCTATTAAATAAGTATTTTAGGTTACATTTCACTCAAATATAAAACATTTTAAAATCTTATAGCAAAATGATGTTGAGAGAAAAGTAAAATATTGACGGTAAAGAACAGTAAATGAATTGGACATAAATCCAAGGTTGTTGTTCCTAACGGCATACATTTGTGGTAAACATTTGACATTAAATAAAATATATATATTTTTAAATTTACAATACAGTGATTACTTTTTTCCTGAGTTAACTGCTTTTTATTCGAATTTTTTCTTCTGCGTTGTCGGCACAAAAAAAGTTCAACTTGGATATCTATGTGTAGAGTTCTTTCCTCTATATAGTTGAATGTGAGCCTAGTTTCTTCTGTAAATATTGCTTATCTTTTAATTAGGAATGTAACGAATATTCGGCCACTATTCGGTATTAGGGCCTGGCCGAATAGTCATTGCATCATCGAGCTGAACATTCGGCTTGGCCGAATGCTCGGCGAGATCGAATTCGGTCCAGCCGAATATTGATAGACTATTCGGCCAAATAAGCTCTGCTACTGTAGAAATGTAAAAAATAAAGAAATTAGTAGTTTTTAAACATTTAAAATTGTTTTATAGTTATTGCAAAAAAGCGCATTAGTATATAGTTTTAATAAATAAAAATAATAGTTATTAAAAAAATAGTATATAGTTATAAAAAAGCTAATTTTATAACCCTTGGTTTTTGGTTTGAATGAACAAAAACATATTTTGATTTAATATTTTATTTTATACAATATTATAACTTTATTGTATATGGAGAATATATGATACTTTTATTTTGTTATTTTTAACAAAGTGGAAGTCAGACTTTGTTTGAGTACACTGATTTATTTTTAATATCGGGTAAGAGAGAAATGTGAAAAGCATAGAATATATCATGAATATTAAGATAATAAGTTATTGCGGTTTCTTAAAATAAAAAATATTACAGTTAAATGCATTAAATTTTAATAAATATTTTAAAAACAGGTGTGTAAAAAACATTAAATAAAAATATTAACTTCTATAACTTTAAAAGTATTTTCATAAAGCTATTTTGATCAAGGTAAAAGTTCATTAAACAATAGTAATTCTTTAAGTTGAATTAAATAACACTGTGTAACAAATTTGAACATTTTTTTTTTACTTTAGATGAAACTATGTGATTGTATATAAACAAAAGGGGCTTGATTCAAATATCCAAACCAAAATGGTCCATTATAGGTAGCGTTTTTGCTGGAGACCCACTTATCATATTTATACAATTTTTTATAGAAGAAAGTAACTGAGGCTTACTTATTGAAAACACAAACACTAAAAAGATTTTTTTTTGGCTGTTTCATCTTGTGGGCATCTGTTGGTGTACCCTCGCAACAGATTAGCAATATTCAATTCGTACACTTCGATTCCATCGACCGCTGAAGCGTATTTTCAAACACAGGTGTCCCTGATGAAACCTTCCCCATGCTCATCATTAATTGCGCCAAATTTTTGAGGAAAGAAGTCTACATGGGAGTCCAAAAAGGGTAGTTTTAATGACATATGACAAAATATAATACAAAAGCATTTTATCATGTCACCAAGAAGATCTTCGTAATTTTCAGTTTTTTCATTTCCTCGGAAACGTTAGTACACTGATTTAAAGGCCAGCGAGGCTGATTTTTCGTCTTCTAGCTGTTTGTTTTCATACTCTTCATCATGAAAGGACTTCCTTGAGGGCCAATAAAAACCCTTTTTTTTTTTTTTACTTTTGCCTCACTTAAATTTTTGAATTTGTTCCTGAGATGCAAGAAAGCAAGAATTCCTATTTCTCTGTCCGGAGCTTTTACAAATATCTCGATAAACCAAGTTTAATGTGCAATTGTGGATAGAAGGCACATTGTAGATTTACAAGTGTCTCATTTGATATGTTTTTGCCACTCACAATTTTGAAATTTCCTTTGTGTTTGCAGAATATGCTACAGGAATAAATAGGAAAAAAATAGATAGAGGAGCACTGATAAACAAGCGCCACTCTGCTGAATTGTGCTCATCTCCTAATGCTTGAAATAGTACATTCACATCACAGTAGTTCACTATTTCTTCTTTCTCAGCAAAATAGTCCTCAAAATGCCTTTGTCGTCCTGCAAATGACTCGAAACTTCGAGAAAGTAGATAAAGCTTTTGTTGCCAAAAATGTCGCTAAAGTAACCCAAGTTAATTAAAAAGGTCTCTAAAATGACAACGAGAAATGTCACTTTCTCACTGCCAATGAGAAAAATATAATTTATAATAAATTAAGTCGATAAATTACGAAAATATGCACATTTATCCAGAAAATACGTAAAAAGCTAAAATGTGAGATTTTGGGAAAATGCTACGTGGTAGCCAAAAATAGTTGCAAATTCGTAATTTTCATCTAAAGGATATTTGTTGTGTTGCACAGTGTAATTAGTATAGTAATGCTAGTACTTAACCTGTAACCACTGTTTAAAACCTGTCATTTCTATCCCACTTATGGGTGAAATTCTGTTTTATAGCATTCAAAACAATCAGAAAATACATTAATTTTAGATAGTTTTCTATTATTAACAAACAGAATTAAATCATACTCCATAGATTAATGTGAGGAATTGGTGTTTTACTTTGTGAATACTTTTAAATTTCACAAATTCTTTCTATTACAACGATTTTCAAGAAATTTTAATGTTAGGCAGCCGAATATTCGGTACCCGGTTATTCGGCAAGATCACTATTCGTTACATCCCTACTTTTAATGGCTCTTCTTAGATTTTCAATATATTTACAAATGCTGAGGAAAGCTTCGTTTCTCGTCCCCTATGATGAGCTCATAAAGAAAATACAGGGTATGGTCGAGAAGTGATGCAGTATTAGTTTTGCATGATAAGTCCATAACAATCTGATCGAGTAAGCTTATCAGGAATCCTGAGGATACACCA
Organism: Octonoba sinensis; assembly: GCA_038502835.1. NCBI lineage: Eukaryota > Metazoa > Arthropoda > Arachnida > Araneae > Uloboridae > Octonoba > Octonoba sinensis. The sequence continues at coordinate 75,241,555 of CM076604.1, forward strand.
TGGAACCAACTTGTCTTTGATGCAACTCCTGCTCTCTGCTATGGCCCACCGAGATCTTGGGTTCGCTCAAGTCAAAGGTTTAGATGGGCCATAGCAGACATAAGCAGTTGCATCAAAGACAAGTTGGTTCCATGGTGTATCCTCGGGATTCCTGATAAGCCACTCGGTCAGATTGGCATGGAATCAAGTCAAAGGTTTAGCGGGCCGTGGTAGCCTAGTTGCGAGAGCGTTGTACTTCCACCTGGATGGTCGCGCGTTCGAGACTCGTTGAAGACCCCCTCCCCGTACACTTGGGGATACGTGTATCTAAAATCCGTGGACCCCACTACCTCGCCTCGTGCGCAAGCAATCCTAAGGCCTGGGCTAACAGGTAGGGGTCCGGCGGAGAAAAGTCAAAGTTTTAGCGCTGGTCGTTCTTCCCATATGCAGCGTTTGAAAAACGGATCCAGGATACATTTTCGTGAGTCATACCTGCTATTATGCTTTCATTTCCTCTTCTAACGTCCATTAGGACTGACCCTGTCTGGTAGTGAAGGATTAAGTACTAGTAAAAATAACATCCTTGCAACATCTTGGTGAACTAAGAGCTGGAAAGAATGCCTCACTGGTGGAGTGTTTTTCTTAGTTCTAATCCTGGGATTGAAATCAGATGATAACAGAAGGTCTAAACTCTGATGTTGATTAAAAGCGATAGAGTAGGAAAATATAATGGGGGTATTACGAGGGGGAGGTTTTTTATATTCTTTTTAGGGTTTTTATTTATTTATTTTTCTTTTTGGTATTGTTCTTGTTGTGTCCTCGCGTGTGACGAGGAAGAATGGGTACGCTGCTCTTGGGTCTAACGGGGCCCTTATAGGCAGGAGTCCGATTTCCGCCCCTTTGAAAAGTCTCTTAATTTTTTGAACCAGCTCCCAGATGCGAGACTGTCACTTGGGATTGGCACCCCCAGAGGTATCGTTTCACTTGGAGGGCATTGGAGCCACGACCTATTTAACCTGCACCAGCTCCCTTTAGCGTACACGGCCCTACAGGTCTTTTTGGTACTTAAAAGTAAAATAGCTCATAGACTGGCGTCATTGTACAGAAATTGATACTCTAAATTCTGATATAGCAGAAAGGGTTGATTATGGGTGTTGAGTACGAGGAAGAATTTGTGGGATCATTTATAGGGGCTGCATTTCTGCATTTGCATATTTAATTGGAGAGAACTGGAATAATTCCCATATACGATTTGATGAAAATTGAACATTGTGTCACGGAAATTTAATCTCTTTCTTTATTAATGCAAAGCCTAATAACAATGGGATTTGAAACCATGGCCTTTAGATCTAGACCTTACTAGGGTTGAAGCTGGAGTTTGCAAATAAATTTGTATGTAATGTGAATATTTGCATAATGTTACTTTAAAACGAAAATGAAGAAACGTGAGTTAGCTTCTGGACTAATGAAAACTTTTCATCAGTGTTAAGAATAAATGAGCAGAGATGAGGCTGGAAGTTGAGGTTTTGGAATAGCAAATTTAAATCATTCTTGTGGTTTTTAAAATTAATTTTCAATAAAATTCAATGAAAAGTATAAAACAACCAAAGATTCTTCTCTTTTTGTGAAATATTCGTATGCGCAAGGAAACGTAAACTTGCGTTATAAGAAAAGAAACTTTCTTTAAAAAAAGAAAAAAAGAAATAACATTTCAACATACGGAAAAAATGATTTAATTATTGCTATTGTTCAAACTTACTCACGCTTGAATCAATTAATTAAACTAAATTGTGTTCCACAGAAAATAAAGTTAAAAAAAAATAATAAAAAAATAGAAATATACCCGAATGCCAAATATGTCAGAAATAATTTAGCAATTATAATAACCTAGACGAAAGCTTTCTAATGAAATATAAGATCTTAGCGCACGAAATTAAAGTACAGCGAAGTTTTCAACTTCGAAAGATGAACTTAATATTTCAACTCAAGTGTGAAGAAATTGAAGGAAACTAAATTCGGTCTCATCTAAATTGTTTAATTCGCTAGCATTTTGGTATTTTAATTCTAAAGTTTCCGCATCTTCGAAACTCGTTCAGAAAATTTTACTAGGAAAATCATTTAATTAAATATTTTTCTACTTTGTGTGAATAATTCAGTTGCAAAAGGGGAAAGTTTTTTTGAAGCATATAACTTTAAATATTTATACAGAGAAACAACCATCACAGCATTTTGCATAAGAATTATACATATTTAAAAAATGCATAAATTGCTGAGAATTTTTCTAATCAAAAAAGCATAAATAAATAGATAAAATAACTTAAATTTTAAGAAACAAGATCATTTTACTTATGTTTAGCTCAAAATGAAAAGATTTGCTCAAAAATATTCGAATGTTACAAAAGTAGAACTAAAAGGTGTATGGTTATGTGCAAAGGTATGAATCCAGCTTGGTAAATGCCCTTTTAAGCATATATCATATTGATAAAAAATAATAATTTTTGAGACATATTTGCAAATAAGTTCCCATCAGATTACGAGCATATATACTACACCATAAAAACTTTCGTGTTTAGTTACCACCATTTTTGGTGTTCAGTAACACTAAAGTTGAAAATTATTCAGTTTTAATGTAGTTAAAATGTTTTATGTGTCTGTTTAAATAAAATATAGACAGCATAACATTTTTTGCGCATAAAGTTTGTTAACTCGGTTACATATCAAAATTTCTTTACAATGTCTTATTTTTATGAAATTAGGACGAATGCGCAATCGTAATGAACTTTTGGTACGTAAATGAGTTAATTAACTTCACATATGCTAAAAAATATGAATATATTCTACTTTTTTTCATACAGACGCATAAAAAAAATTAAAACGTATAAAAAAATCAATAGCTCTTAGCTCTGGTGTAACTGAACAACAAAAATAGTGGCTATTAAATGACAAAATTTTTGATGGATGAAAAGGAAGAAAAAAATTATGGAAGAAGGAATAATCGTTTCTGTGAAAGAGGCACGTGACACGCTACAGGCCTCTCAGAGAAGTAGAGCGCCCGATTTCTTTGAAATGCCAAAAATTGTTTGTCGACTTCCATGACAGTCAAGAATCAATAGCAATGTTGTTTAGACACTTTTTTTTAATGGAGAAGAAATGTTTATATAGTACCCACAAAATTACAGAAAAATAGTCTTGGATAAAATTTCAGTTTCAGTTGTTGTTTTTTTTTTTGACTAGTGTTATTATTATTAGTATAGTGATTTTGTTGCATAAAAATTTTTGGAGTTAACACTAATTTTAAATGTTAGTGTAGACCTTCTTCCATAAGTCTTTCTAATGGGACTGCGTATATTCACTAGCCTTTGCAGACCTAGTGCATTCCCCGGAAACCGGCATCCATTCTTTCAAGTAGCACCACTATCGGTGGATGTCCTTGCCACTTGAGAATTTTGAGGCTCAGTTTCCCCTAGATGGCGGCACCTGAGCTCTAAATGTTGCGAAACTGTGCTAGGAATTTTTAATTTAGCCGAGAGTATCCTAGCAAAACAGGTGCTCAAGGGATCTTTAACATGCCGCATAATCATGCGATATGGGCGCTGACGATTTTCTCCACCTTGAAAATCCACTGACTTTTGCCAGGTTTGATCCGGCGAACTTGGGCGTATGAGGCCAGTGCCTTACGACTACACGACCCTGCCGGCGTCTTCCATAAGTATTTTCCGCGCCCGGTGAGCACTTCGAAACATCATCGTGTAACTTTCATATTCTTGTGATTGCATTCTTACGATTGACAAACTAGATGCACAACGCTTTTGGTAAATTTCTTTTAGTGAGGCTTTGTCCAGTTAAAACATTTAACTAAAACTAATCTCTGACTTCCCAGATCTACATTCGCAAAGAATTATTGCAATGTTTACTACCGTCTTTAAAAAAAAACCGTTTAAAAAACTATCAATCCGTTTTGCGTAGGACAATGTATATAATATTAGTTTCATGTAATACAATGCAACAGCATAAAAAATACATAAAATAATTTTGACTTTCAAAACGAGTAGTATTCAGTCTCCTGAGACAGGACTAGTATCTATTTTGCTTTCAGGACTGGTTCTTTCTTATTTGTAAGGAAACTGAGATGCTTTCACAATATCAGTGTTTTGAAACAGTTGTCTCAGGGCTCGGTTTCTATCAGGCAAGAAGAAAAGGCAACTTTAAAATTGAAAAGCTTTTCTCAACCCTTGGGATACTCCTTTTTAAAGGAATTTCAGATTCAGTTCTAATTTCAAATCTGTAACGTATGGAAAATACGCCTCTTTTTCGCAAGTTAAGTAATACATTTAGTAATAGAAATATAATTTCACGTTAATTTAAAGCACAAATGAGCATTAAAACGCAGACATATGTTTCGGGATTGCTTGGAATCCCTTTTTCAATGCGACAGGGAGCTTCTAGATGCAAAACATGTTTTGCATCTAGATGTTTTGCAACTAGAAGCTCCCTGTCGCATTGAAAAAGGGATTGTCGCATTGCGACAGGGAGCTTCTAGATGCAAAACATGTTTTGCATCTAGATGTTTTGCATCTAGAAGCTCCCTGTCGCATTGAAAAAGGGATTCCAAGCAATCCCGAAACATATGTCTGCGTTTTAATGCTAATTTGTGCTTTAAATTAATGTGAAATTATATTTCTATTACTGTTTACTTGCACAAAGTTAAATTATTATTATAAGTAATACATTTGTTCTTATACTACTGTTTTTTCTTTTTTTCCCCTTCCCAGTGATTTTTTTTAAATTTATTTTTTCCCAACATTTTATGCATTAAAAAAAGTCTTGCCATTTCAGTAATTTCATAAGTGTTTTTCCCTAGTTATTGGGTTAAACTTTAATTTAGTTGTAATAAATGCATTTAATTGCAAAATATAGCTTTAAACTGCAATCTTGTCTCAAAAGTAAAATGTGTTATGGACAACTTTTTAAAGCACATAATCTAAGAAGAGCGAGACTTCGAATTTTTGAAGAATATTATAAATAAATTTTACTGCTACTCTAAAATCCTTTGATAAGCACGTCAGTGTTTTGTTAAATGAACGTAAAAATAGTTCAATTGAGAATTTCTAAAATATTCAACAAATTTTATCAATTATTTTTAATTTTCATACTGGAAATTTTGCAAAAAAAAAGTATAAAGACACTTTGATTTTTATAGTAAAAACCAAAAATTCAGTAATTAGTTTTTCTTCCATTTGCTTTTTGCGTTCCGAAACTTTATTTCACTCCGAATCATCCAGTGATTGGATTTCATCTGCAAACATGTGAAAGAAAACAGTTATGTTTATCGGTACCAGAAATAACCAATTTTGAAGTATAATATAATCATTATTCATTATATCATTCAAATTTTTGAAACGCATACGAAAAATAGACTAATTTACTGAAAAATGCTGGTTAATTGCATCATAAGAACATTGCAAAAAGTAACAGTATAAGATTAGTATTTCATACTAGTTGGGAAAGTCACAAACATGTTATAATGCTCTTGAAGAAAAAAAGACGAGTGTTTTCTAAGACCTTTTAATTTTATGATTTCAAATCCTCCAATTTTTAAATACCCTCGAGAACACTTGCATACCAATCAAATAGTACTTCATTTTCAGGTAATTAACTTCACATTGGGAATGCTGCGTAGCTAATTTTCTTTTTGGTTCTTATGAATTTTTCTTAATAATTTCTTTCTCAACATGCCTCAACATGCCAACAAGCAAAGGGCGTCTTGCTGTTAGGTGTGAAAATAGAATAAAATATTTATGTTCTCATAAACTCGCAAACGATAGCAAAGCCCCCGAATGTTTTCTCGACTTTCTGTACTATCTTACTTAGCGTTAACATTAAGTTTTTTTTTCTTGAATAATGTTAATTGTTTAGTAAGAGTAAAAGGCAAATACTCAACAGTGAATGAATTTTCTTTTCACTACTCGATCAATCTCACTGCATTCAATTTCAAACCAACTACTAAATTGAGAACTCCGCAATGCGCAACGGAATATAAAACTTGTCGGAATATATCAGGCTAAAACACTTAAACTCTCACCGCCATTCCTGTCTCGTCACTACGCAATCACAGTTAAGGAAATGACGTTACACTCATTACTTAATAGCGAGCGCTGGTGACGAAGCCATTGCGATTTCAATGCTGCTGCAGTTAAGTCGAATTAATCCCATTTGATTATTTTCCATTGTATAAAGAAAATAAAGATGAGATAACTTTGGTTATTAGTTCAGCTGTGATTCCTTTAAAATATAGAGTTATTTTAGGTGCCGTTGTTTTTTAGCTGTTGTTGTTTTTTTAATCATTTTTTTAACATCTTGCGTGCATTGTAAACTTGTAGAAGTTATGTTCTTTTTTATACCATTGACTATGAACTCATCTGACAACTATCTTGTATATATTTTCTGTTTAGTTGAAAAAAAAAATGCTGCTTATAAGAACAAGTGTTACAGTTCCACCGTCAATCGAAGCAATCTGCCTGGCAGAGTGCCAAGAAGAATCCATTATAATCAAGGGAGGAGCTGCTGGTACATGGAATGTGCCGTTTCTGATCTCGATCTAGTTCGTTTAGAATACTAGATTTCTTCCGAACTGATGCTATATGCCAGTTTATAAATTTAGTTGCTTTCAACAAACAGTGAACCAAACATTTTGATTCGCGCACTAAATAAACGCACTAACAAAACGAACTTCCCTAAAACTCGAATGGATTCGCTCTTTTCTGCCATGCGCAGAAGCGTCCAAATGTTCGAACTGTAAGGTTATCAAATACTTCACGAGATTAAAGTATTTCTTTAATTTTTAGACTATCCAACGATGAATCGGACTGTCATAAATTAATTACTGTATATAAGTAATCGCTGATAGTTCTATGGAAGTGTTCACAAATTTCTCTTTAAAAGTGCAGATTGGTTTCATTATTTTAGAAATATTTTATAATTGAATATTAATTCATATATGGTGTTATTGACGCTTTTCGAGAGGTTTATCAAATTTTACTAGTTTAAGCATCAGAAATTACTTGTACATTGTTTTTTTAAATTAATCTATGTCTTACTTGATAGACATTTAGTACTGTATATATGTTAAAGTTTATGCATTCGTCAGTTATTTTTTTAAATAAATTTTTATTTTATACCCACACAATGTTCCAGTAATTAACACTTTGAATTACTGCAGCATGGTGTCCAATATGTGAAGTATGTGCTTAACATAAACTTAATACTACATGCAAAGTAATTCTTCTATAATTTATATAAACCAAAAATAAATTTATTTTACACGTAGTTTTATCATACATCCTCTAAAAACATCTAAATATGTGAAACTTAATCGGAAAAAACATATAGATATGTATATTTTACTTTACGTGCCAGTAATTGGCACATGTGTTCCTGTAATTGACACCGTTCTCTTAAACAGGTGCTAATTGCTGGAAAATCTGAATTTAAAAAAATCTGAACTGATATAAATTTAAATTACGTGCAAAACCTCTCAAATTGTACGCATTTAAATTTAATTAACAAAGTATGTCAATCACTGGTGCATAGTCTAATAAATGATTCAGTAAATGGCATTTAATGCACAAAAGTATGAGCAAGCAGTTAAACTTACACTTTAGTAGTTAGATATGTAAATCTAATAGGTTTAAAATTGTAACTGTTTAAGTAAGATGTAGGAATAATAAAGCATTTAAGCATTGATTCACCTTAAGTCTCCAAAAAAGTAGAACATAAAAAATAGCTGTATTTTTCACTTGACATGTTTCACTTACCTGTTTGTGATAGAAGTACTATCTGGTGAGCAAATGCAGCAACGAATACTAATCAGTAATTTCATGAAGTAAATATAGATAGGTAGCATTTAGTTTATTATTATTTTAGTACTTATTTGTTATTTTGGGGAATGCTGTCAATCACTGTACCATGTCAATAACTGCTTCACTCACTCTGTTCCTTTCGCGTTTTCTTCCCTTTTTATCACCTTGTAGTAAAACATTCATTAAAAGGAATTTACTGAAACGTAGGTCTATCCGTTTGAGAGATTTATTATTTTTTCCTATCGTTTTTTCACTTTAACTACAGTCATTCAGGGTAACTTTGAACCAAGTTATATCTTTTAGCATATTTGACTAAAAAAAGAAACTAGAAGATCCAGTGCTGAATTCGGCTAAATAGGATATAAAATTAGTTTTCTTCTCTTAATTTTTTATTTATGTCAAGTATACTGAAAAATATGAAGTGGTTCAAACTTAATCACTATGGTATAAAGTTACCCTGAATGGCTGTAATAGATCTTTTAAAACGTAAAATAGACATATTTTGTTTCCAGAAAATCACTTTAATTGGTAAAAAAGTACATTTGGAATAGTCTGCAGTCTGAGCCAATGAAGAAAGAGGTTTGCTTAGAAAATAAATGTTGGTATGCCAGTAAAGCGAAAGATAACCGAGAAAGAAATTAGCTGGTCTTAGAAAATCGATGTTGGCATAACGGAAAGTACGATCGTAGAGTTCTAAACGAAACTTCTTTTTACATTTTACACTTTAAACAAATTTCTCAAGATCAACAACAAATAATAAATTTCAAAATAAATGCGAACTAATTTCATATTTAAAATTCTTTAATTTTAACAATTTATGTAATTTTCAAGAATGTTTATCATTGAAAATGAAGAGCAGATGATAAAAAGATTTTATATTAACCGAGTTGAGATTTATAAAGCATTTTATTTGAGATAAACAATTTAAAATACCTTCTCTTCTCGTTTTTTTTCTTTTTTTTTCGTATACATTGTTTTTAGATCTACGTCATGCAGTGTAATTATCATTTTAAAATGTTTTAAAGTAATACTAATATTAAGTAACAAAGCTAACAGGATGCTTGAGTATATGAATAAGGCGATTTTGAACATGTCTGAGGAAGTTGTATTGCCATTATACAGACGGTTGGTTAGACCTCATTTGAAGTATGCTGCTCAGTTTCAGTCTCTTTACCTAAAGAAGAATATTACCTTATTCGAAAAGGTTCAAAGAAGGCTACCAGGTTGGTAAGTGGTCTTTCAGACTTAGATTATGAGGTTAGGCTTAAAAAGCTCAATATGTGTAGTCTTGAGCACAGAAGAGTTTGAGGAGACATGATTCAGTTGTTTAAATTCATTAAAATGGGAAATCTTGATGGGCTACGGTTATGTGCTGAAAGTAGAGCCAGAGGTCATTGTTTTAAACTTTTAAAATCTCACTCTAATCTTAAAATTAGGAAAAACTACTACTTCAATAGGGTTGTAGGCAGTTGGAATAGTTTACCGGAAGCGACTGATTGCTTGCAGTGGGGTAAAAACTTTTAAGAAAACTTGATGTTTATTGATGACTGTTAAATTGACTATGACCAGCCTAGATGAGCCGTGTGCTGGTCGTCACTTTTGTATTTGTATTTGTAATAAGTTTTACTTTAATGTTACTAATGATTGGTTTTACAGCATCGGTTTTGTTGAAGGGAGAAGATATTAACTTTTTTTAGCAGTGAATTAATTTACTAATCTAATACTATAAATTATAAAAATTAAAAATCAAAGTAAAATTAAGCAGAAAATTTGCAAAAGTTGCAGACACGTGTTTCTTCCCCCTTTTTTAATGAAAAAGAGTGAGCTTCCAGATGAAAAACATCCAACTGAACTACTTTGTAGCACAAAAGTTTAGATTTTATTCCACTATAAATTATTTTTAAAATACATAAAAATGTTGATCTGCAGACTGTAATCAACTTTCTTTATTCTGTCATACTTTAATTTTGATATTTTCCCATTCTTATTATTGCCGTTTCAACTTTACAGCGTTCATACGTTGTATATCTTCCACTTTATTAATATCTACCATTATTCAATAACGGTTCCTGTAGTTCTCTCTTCAGCGCAAACAGATCTGATATTCAATCTATCAAGGTGCCTCTCGGCTACTTTTCAGTTGATTTCATTCCATAGCTGGTATAATCTAGTAATAATTGCTGTGATTATTCATTGAGATAATAATGTAAACAACTTACGATCGAGTTAGTTTCCTTCAAATCAATATCAGATATCTATAATTATTTTGTAGGTATTATAACTGTATAATCAAGTGGCTTAATTATGTTTTTGGTTTTTCATTTTCAGATTTAATTAACAATTCATTTTTTTGCACTTAGGATGTGTGCAGACAGCCGAATGAAGTAAATATTTACTAATTGAGGTTTTTAATGATACTCCATAATGCTAAACTGTCAACTGCACTGCAAAAAAGAAATCCTGAAAAGTCACGGTAAAAAGTGCTGGCGTGCATGTTGCTAGTATGTTTTACCGTACAATTTATTTTTCTTTCAGTAAAAAGACTTACTGTAAAAAGTACAGTAAAAAAATACTTATAGTAAATTTTACTGTAAGTTAATTTTTACTTTAAAAATATTAATAGCATTGAATGCTAATACTTTTTACCATACAGTTTAGGATTTTTTTTTTTTCAGTGTTAAATGCATATAGCTGAACAACGTCTGTGTACAGTTTATTAGCAAAATATTTGGATAATTACTTTTCACAATTTAAAAGAAAGATGGTTAGGATTTTAAAATAATGAGGGGCAAAATTTACTCATTTAAAAAAAAAGATTTTCCGAAGTGCTTTCGAAAAATCTGCTCTTAAATAAAGGAAAGTCAAGATAACACATAGTTTTACATCTAGTTTTTGTCATGTTATTGAATTTGTAAAATATCTTTCACTCGTAATGAAAATTATTGTTTCGATCTGTTTCAATAAGCTAAACGAAGCTTTTGTATTAGCCTAACAAAATGTTAATATTTGATTTTCATTGAATACTGAACAAACCAATTCTTGTTACTTCAACCTACAAGTCATTAATTTTAAATCTGCTCCATTAGTTACAACATTCCGTAATCTCGGTAATATGGCATATTAAATTTTCTTTTGATAGTTTTCCTCTTATCTCTCAATCCCCATTCAGAAACTTTGTTCGTCATCTTAGCCATTTTGCCCATTCCCAATTCATTCCTCGTTTCGGTCTTTTTTCTCTCTTTTTCTGGGATGTTCTCTTACATTTCTCATTAAGATAAGTATCTACGCTGCTCCTGACTTTCTTCAATAATTTCCGATTGCAGTGGAACAATTAGTAACAGTAATCTCTTTATCGTCTCTTGCTGCTAAGCCTCCCTATTTGGACAATTACATGGGCAGCTATTAACTAGACGAAAACGAATTTCGGCCGACTTCCGCCTTATTATTGTGTTTCTGAATAAACAATTATAAGCGTGTATAATTAAGATTTCAAAATGTCTTCTTAAGTGGTTGGATTTTCTTGCGGCTTCCATTGTTGCTGTGCTTTTTAATGGTTACCGAGATTTTGAAGTTTGAATTCTTTCCTCATTTAGTCCCCATTTTCTGCACTAAAGATCAGATCTTCCTCATTTTTGCTAAGAGTAATAAAGTATGACACACAACTCTTTAGATGCATCTAGATTAGGATGCACATGCATATACATCGGCAAACCAAGGCTGAACTGAGCTTCGACCAATAATCTGAGAAACCAAATTATCGTTGGAGCAATGTTTGGTTTACAGTATAGCTATATTCCCCCCTCATAGGGATATATTTCAACATGACGTTTTTTTGCAAAAAAGAATAAGCGAAAAAAGAAGAAATAAGAAAATTCATTTGTTTGCAAGTATTTACTTGTTAAATTTTCAGGATTTTGTTTCATACTAGGTAATCAAAGGTGTTGAATTGTCTTATTAATTATCATAGCAAAAGAGGTTTTTATAATATAATTGACGAAATCCCTCATCTTATAAACATGTGTTTTGTTGCAAACGTCAACATAAAATAATTGTAAATATTCAGTAGAAATAAAAAAAATTAATTTTTAGTTATTTTACTCATCCATGGTATAATTTTGCATTGCATAAAATCTTTTGCAATTTATGTCATTTCTTCTGCAAATTTTTAGATTATCTTCTGCATTTTTCAAAATAGGTGTTGGTAGATATGCTAATACCACTTGGGCTCCAAGCTCTCCTTCGCAGAGCGACCAGGAATTAAGGCACTAATAAGCGCCTTCCGTTTATAGATGAGCACCACAACGGTGGAAGTACGACTTGGCTCATTAAGTACTTGGATGACACCAGGTGGCGCCACCACGAATACGCCACCTTAATTTTGTGACCCAAGAGTGAAGGGAAGACTCTCCACACTCCGGTACCCTCGGAACTGCCTCGAGACTTCAGTGTCCACGGATTTTACATGCACGTATCTCCAAATGTACATGATGGGTATTCAGCCAGTCGGGTATCTAACACCCAATCTTCCGGTTGGAAGTCCGACATCCTAACCACTAGGCCACTACGGCCACTGAAGTTTGAAATAGTGAGCAGAACTGCAATTTCGGATGATCACTGAAGTTTGAATTAGTGAGCAGAACTGAAATTTTAGATAGTCACTGAAGTTTGAATTAGTAAGCAGAACTGCAATTTTGGATGATCATTGAAGGTTGAATTAGTAAGCAGAACTGCAATTTTGGATGGTCACTGAAGCTTGAATTAGTGAGCAGAACTGCAATTTTGGATGATCACTGAAGTTTGAATTGGTGAGCTGAACTGCAATTTTGGATGATTGAAGTTTTAAACTTTACTAAAAAAAGAGAGAGAGAGGGAATGTTTAAGATTTCTATCTAACTCGTTTATTATTTTTGTCTAAGCCAAGCGTGGTGAAATTATGTTCTGTACCCGGCAGTTTAATCCGTTAAACACAAAATCAAAAAAAAAAAAAAAAAAAATTACCCGTAAAGCATTTTACGTTATTTATTTTAGTATAAAAACACTGCAGTATGATGTGTGTTGACTACAATATTACTCATCAAACGGAAACAAATTGGCCTTTTTAAAAATATATTTAATGTGTAGCTTTTATTTGATGCATGGGAAACACGTTATAGCACTTAAAATAAAGCTTAGAAGAACATAAATGATGCGAAGTTCCTGTTTACTGTTGTAAGTTCTCCTTCTTTTCTTTCTTGGAGGTTTTATAATGTTGTGTGATCCATATTGAACAGTAGAGAACTAAGAAAGCTGCAAAATCCAAATCCAAAATGTCTGAATGCAAAAATGTATGCAATTCCTAATGCTGCTGAGGCAGCGTTCTATGAATGCTAATGATCTGAAACGTGCAAAAGTCAACGTAACTGAGGAGTGGATATTGTATGTTGATGGGAACGGAAAATAATGTTCCTTTGAACATTTTTAGCCAAGTCTTCTAGGTGTGTGTATCATGCATCGACCGATTTGAAACCAATCTACCCTTTTTTGCTTAGCTTTTTTTTGGACAGCTTCAGCAAAAACAATCATACAAATTTGATTTGTGCCCCTTTTTCTTTAACATAATATTTTTAAATTCTGCCAAGAACTAGATGGATTTTGAAATTTTAATCCTTTTTGAACTTTGCCATATACTATTACTTCACGCCTAAAAATGTAGTTTTACAAAAGTAAACTTTCATCTGTAATATATTTTCACCATTTTAATATCCAACAGTGTGCATTAGCTCAAAAAAATTTCAAAATTGTGATCTATGAATAGAATACATTCATTTGCACTGGATTTATGAATCTTCAACAATTTTAAAGTATGTACTTAGATGTTTCCAAATATGCCCCTCTCACAAAGTAAAAAGCCTTTGAAAATTTTGTTTGCGACTTGATTAAAGGTGGTAAACTTAAACTTTCCATCTTTATTGTAGGCCATATTTGCTGAGCTGTAAGAATATAAATCAAGTTCCTCTCCTATTATTTTCCTTTATTTTCAAATCAGGTGCTTTATTTCTTTTACTGCCTTCTTTGGCGTATTTTCTTTGTACAAGATCTACGAGGACTATCGTATAATGAGCTAATAATAACATAAGTATCACAAAGAAATAAGTTTGTGAAGAATTTACCTTTTTGTAATGAAAACAAACATTAACAAAATCATTCTTGCTCGAAGCTTGAGACGCCGAGTGCAAAGACCACGAATATTAGACACCTTGATTTCAAAAGTTGGACCAAGATGGATGTTTTGCGTTGTTTAGATGCTAGATAGCATATAACATTACAAGCCTTTAGCGTAACTATTCATTAAAAATTGCCTATTTTTAGAACAAATGAATTCGGCAAGGTGCCTAAAGATGAGCAGGTGATACAATTTGGACGGTTCTCAAGCGTTCTTCTTAAAAGTAATAACTACAGTAATACGACACGACAACTTGCCTAATAAAAGATTTAAAATGATCTTCAGGGAACTAATTAATGTTTTTTTTTTTGCTTTGAAATAAAAAAAAGTTCGCATCAGCAAATTTCCCGCGCTTGGTCGTCGAGTTGAGTTGTAGAAAGAGTCATCCAAAAACGTCCTTTTTTATTAAAGCTGTCTTTCATGTGCAGATGATTTTGATTGGCTTTTGTCCAGGCGTGCTTGTTCTGAAATGCGTTGTCCTGAATATGTTTTGTTTCGTATGATGCAGGCCGATGATTGGGTCAAAGTCAAAAAGGACGGGTTTGAAGTTCATCACTGGTAAAAAAAATATATCAGTGGGAGCATCAGATGTAACAATAGTTATGCTGGCAAAAAAATTCAAAAGTTACGTATTAACACTAGATTGACCAGACCAGTCAATTTGACTGTTTCGAACCTTCCATTTTCCACAATTTGTTACTAATTATAGTGAAACGTTCACTTGTATTGGCTTTTCCTAATACACGGTAAGTGGGACAAGTTAATGAGACTGAAAGTTTTTCTGTAATTAGTAGCAACTCAGTGTAAAATGAAAGTTTAGAAATGGTTGCAAACGTTCCTGGTAAATCTAGAGTTAAATACGCTTAAAAAAATTTCAATTGTGAATCGGAGATTCCACAAATACGGGAAATTTTTGAGTGCATGCGAAGGGCATGTGGATGGACCAAACGCAATTAATATTTTTTCAATAAGTTACTTGTGAAGTTTTTTTGGGTAAATATCTATGGAAGAATTTACAGTTCATGATCTATCATTGTACATTATAGAAAATTGCTTGTATTTATGTTTTAGTTGCTTCCTATAGAGCAGGTAAAATGACAGAAATCAAACGCAAGCTTTTAAAATGCAGTTAAACTTGTTGTAAATCAAATAGTCGATTATTTCTTTTTAAAAATACAACTCCAGTCTGAGTGAACAAGCAAATATTCTTCTTTTTCAGACGTGTTTTCAATTTTGGAAAAAAGTCTCTTTATAAAAAAAAAAAAAAAAATTCAGACGTGTGGATAACTGAGAGTATTTGGAACAATGTTTACATTTAGTTTTGAGATGATATTTTCTCTGATTGCTATTTTTTATGATACATGTTCTTCACACAATAATAGAAATGGTGCAATTACTTATCATTTTGTGTCCAGGTTCTTTAAAATATGAAAGTTGCAAGCACTGAAAATAAATTTTTGCAGTTAAATTTGTCACAGAGCTCACGGAAGACACATTTCTCTGCTATAATTTGCTAGATAATAAAACATTAAACATGAATTTCTGATCGTTAGGTAATTCAAATTTACAATTAATTAATCTAAACCCTCATATTTTCAAAAGAATAATATATTTTTATTGATAAGAAAATGTTTCACTATTAGGTTCATTTATGTTCGTTGTGGAAGAAATTTTAAGAATACTTTTTCATTCCAATAGAATTTGTGCGCTACATTTTGTTCTTTTCTTCGCTTACTGTTAATGGATGAAAGTTTTTTATTTCCTTGTACGCAGTAAAGAATGGTTCGCAAAAAAATTTCGACTCAAATTTTAACCTAAATTTTCGTTTCAATAAATTATGAATCAATTTTACCAAGCTTTTTCGCGACGTATGGCAGTACGTATGCCCGATCATCGAAAGAACCATTCTGACAATCTCCGTGTCTGTTTGATGTATGAGAGTCGCATAACTCAAAACCATTACTCGTAGAAGGTTGACATTTTGTATACTCTTTTCCTAATGGGGCTGCGTATGGTCACTAACCTTTGCAGACCTAGTGCATTCTCCGGAAATCGGTATCTATTCTTCGTCAGCGCCCATGTCATATGATTATGCGGCATGTTAAAGATACCTTGAGTAGAAATTTGGCTTGGATGTTCGCGGCTAAATCAAGTTCCTAGGACATTTTTGCCTCAATTAGAGTTTAGGTACCGCCATCTAGGGGGAAACTGAGCATCAAAAGGTCCAAGTGGTACTGGCATGCGCCGATAGTGGTGCTACTTGAAAGAATGGATGCCAGTTTCCGGGGAATGCACTAGGACTGCAAAAGTTAGTGACCGTTAGAAAGAAAAGTCCCATTAGAAAGATTGAAAAAATATCTTTTCAAATTGATTCTTGGAAATATAATTTGAGGGGCATCTATTTTGAGTAAAGGTGTGTTGTTTTAGGAGATGGTTTGGAGATTTTTAAAGCTATGTATGGCAATGCAGTATTATTATACAAGAACAGAGTTCGCCCACTCTTAAGACACGCTTCATTTCGTAAGAACTCTTCCACCCGTAATATGAAAAAAAAAAAATATTTTCTAGATAATGAACTTTGAATTCATTAATAAAGAGCAAGATATTTCTGGTATCCTGTGGGAAAGTCCTTTAAAAATGGGGCGTGGCTTAAGAGTGTGTGGACCCTGAAGAACAGTTAACCCTTTCAGCCCTGGATTTTTAAATTTGAAAAAAAATTTTTTTTTGTTAATTATTATTGATGGGGAGCTTCTTAAGACCATAAATGCCAAATTTGAACTCATTTGCTTAATTAGTATAGGAATTAATTAGTGGTGGCATCTCGCTTCCAATTATTTTTTTGTCGTTTTTTTCTTTTTTTTAATTTTGAATTTTGGGAAAATAATTGAGAAAATGGAATATTTTCTTCATCTGACTCCTCCATCTAACTCTTCTGCAATATCCATTTCGTTTATATTTTCCACTTCATCTTCTACGTTCGAAATAGATTGTTGAGGTTATCAGCATCCATTTTGCACGACTTTATAAAACACTCATTTACACACAACACAAGTCAAGTAATGACGTAAACTGCGCATGTATTTTGTTTAGAAGACTTTGTTGAAGTGACATCGAGTGATAAACAGCAAAATACATATTTTCATAGTAAGTAGAGACATGTAAACGTTGCGGTGGCATTTGCCACCGCCAGGGCCGAAAGGGTTAAAAAATGTATTTTCTCCCCCTTCTGAATTTCCCATTTCATATACTACTTAAATTTTGCTTGGGGCTCAAACAAGAAATGTGTATATGTCTTTTCAAATTGAGTCTCAGAAAGTTAATTTCTGAGCATCACTTGTGAATAAAGATGAGTCAGTTTAAAAAGGTAAGCAGTAATATTATTTAAAGAAAAAAAGGGAAATGTGTTTGTAGTCAATTACCTAATTAAGTTTTTTAGCAGTAGAAGTAACAAAGCTTTCAGTTACATACGAGAACCTGATTGGTTTTGTTCTTGCTTTCTCTTTCTATTCCAGTAACAAACTTTTCAGTAATATACGAGAACCTGATTTCTTTTGTTCTTCCTTTTTCTTACTATTCCAGTTTCAAGCATTCAATTGGTGTATAATTTACAGATATAATTTACGAAGGTTGTTTATCATTTAGGATCGATAAGTCAATAATCGTCATCATAGGACACTACTACTTTGGCAATAATAAATCTAAACTATCATTAATAACTTAATTTAATGCGATTGTTCAAGACTCTCTTTTAAATGCCAGAAAGCTCGCACCCTTCAAATGTTCCAGACAACAGAACATTCCAGTATATTTTGGTTTCTATAAATTTAATCTACTTAAAGCTCATGGATGAGCGATACTTAGTGTTTGGGAATTTGGTCAAATATTTTAGTCCTCCTTGCGTGTTCTATAACACTGACAAGGGAAGTGTCAGAATTAGAACACGCTAAATCGAATGAAAAAGTAGTGTGTGCCTAAACTGAGAGCGTTAAATTCACTGGTGTAGTCTTTGTTTTTTTAGTGAAGTTACAACGTGAATTTCAAAAAACTTGGGGAGACTGAACTGTGTTTAAAAACGAAATAAAATCGTTTAATGTCTTGGATCACGCGCGTGTTCTAAAATTTGATAACATTTGGAATTTTTACGATAATGTTTAATATTTTTAAATTTGCTTCTTCCGAATGTAATAGCCCGAATTCTTATTTATTCTAAAGCACAGAAAGTAATATTTGGATGTTATTTAAATCCATAAACATCTTCTTGTGACGCATTGCTTCCAAATGAAATGAAATTTTGGAGGAAAACAAATAATACAAATAAAGATAAATTATATTTTAAGAGAGAAAAAAGCTGATAACTTCTCAGTAATTGACTACAAGTTTAAATGTTTAAAAACAATTTGTCTTAGGTCATTAGTAATATTTATAAGTATATTTTTGTCAGATGTTTTCAAATTTCGACAATTTTTAGATCGTATGCATGACATGAAGATGAAAAGATTTTTTTTCTTTGCCTCATTTTAGTCTCTGCAGTTCACAATTTTTCAGCGCTATTACGACTTCAAAGAGTTTTTTCTGCACATCTGACTTTACATTGTCAAACCCTGTTTCGCGAAAAAAAACCTCTGAATTCAGTAATTTTTGCACTAAAGTTGGACAGCAAATTTTTATACGTTATTGCGCATTTTTATTCTGCTACCCACCTTGTGAGTTGAAAAGAAAGTTATTTACATATCGGTCTTTATGAGCTTCAACAAAGTTAGCAGTAGGAATCGAAAAGCATTCAATATTTTGAAAAGAACATCAGAAAGTGCCGTCGCAATTGGTAGTTCAATGAGAATCAGGTTTTGAAGAAAATCAAAAAATAAAAAATCCAATGTCAATAAACCGAATAAAAATCACAAAATTTTGTAATGCTACAAGTAAATATTTATTGCGATAAAAAAAAACATGTCACCCAAACTCGAAAAGGTCTTTGAAGATACTGCCAACTTACTCACAGTAAAGATCCCTCAGACTATCGGCATCTCGTTTCTTTCTACCTTTTCCCGTTGCTCCATAACCGATAACGATGGTACAGAAATAGCTACAACTGTCGACTGAATCTTCGCAATAGCTATTTCTTCTACGGGAACGTTGTATCTGTCAAAAGAACTCATTGGTAAGATGAAGGCGAGGGGAGGGGGGGGGGGGACTTCTGTAGATCCTTCTTTTCACTGCGCCCTTTTGGTGACTTTCGTTTATCGCTTTCTGTCGCATATGCGTCGTTCTATGATGTTATTTGGGGGGAAAAATGTCTTCGTGATTGAATTGAAATGTTATTTAATGTGTGTAATTTGAATCTGAAGCTTTATAGATTTTATTACTGAATTGTAAAGAGTTTGCCGTCTAGAAAGAAAACATAATTTGAAATGTATACTGCAGAGAACAAGTAGTCACCTGGTTATTATAGCTTCCAATCGTTTTTAACATCTTGTATTGCTATTGTTCTTTACATATTTGACTTAAAAATCAAGGGTGGGGAATCATGCTGCGTGGTAATTGGAAAACATTTTGATTCTCATGTAAAATCTACAAAATCAATTTGGTATTTATGCTCTTTCGACAGACAAGTAGATAATTATATTTCACTCTGTAAATTCTATGTCATTCTATTATCTTGACCAAATAAATAAATAAATAAAATAAAATTAAAATTAAAATTAAAATATACTCCTCTGTAGGTATAGAGGAGTAAAATACTTTTTCATTTTTACTTCTGTATCTTGTAATAAAAATGTACTTATGGTTGTTATTATCATTATTTTTTTATTTGTGCACTTGATTTGTTGAATTTTAGGCAAATAGCACGTATATTCCTCACATAAGGATTTCTCTGAAAATAAAATAAAAAATGTCTCGTAAGTTTTTTGTTATTACACGCAAGATTTTCAGCCTACAGTGCAAATAATATGCGGGAAACTTGACAAGACGAAATAGAAGAAATGCCCTTAACCCTTAATGAAGTTTTAGTTCTAGTTATTTTTTTTTCCAAGAAATAGAAAAGAAATTTATTAATAAAAACCAAAACACATTCCTTCGTATGTGTTTCGTAACAAAAATGAACGTAAGGATTGATTGATTGGTTCAAAGTCGAAGCACTTATTTCTTCTGCAAACATTATTAATTTAATTTTTTAATCCATTTTTCGGCGCAACGATTAAAAGATAAATTATATCCTTCTGGTAGTGCTTAAAACTGAGTTCCGTTGAAAATGTACCAACAATCGTTCTTAGTTTATTTATTTATTATTTTATTTTTTAACAGTAAGGAATAAAATTCTCATATTCGGATAAATTTTTGTAGTAATTTCTTTCTAAAATATGTTCCTCCACGGTTTGTAGGCTTAAATATTAGAAAAAAGTGTTTGTATTAATGTTCTTTAAAAAAATCGGTTTTTGTTGAAATTTATTGAAACATAACGCCTAACAGATAGAGACAGTGATTTTGGTATATTTTTTACAGTTACTAATAGTTTTGTATTTACGAAAATTATTTTTTTTCTCAGAAAATTGTTTTTATTGTCATAAAAGTATATTAGAAATACACATTAATCTTATCCAAAAGATATAGAAATTTTTCAAAATAATAACATATCAACTTCGTTCTTTTCTTCATTTTTGTGCTAAAGATTTACATCGCAGAACGAAGGAATGCACCAAAGTGAGAAAAAAAAAAATGTGGGCGAAACATATAACTTCGTAACGCGTTCATCTCTGCCTATCACACCTCACGCCCTCGCCTTTGTGGAATACAATCATTTGCAAGCGATAGGCGCGGCTTTCGTAAACGACTATAGATCAAACATTTGAATAACTCACTTTAACCATTTATATTTTCGTCATTCAAAATTAAAAATCTATGTTACGCTTAAAAACTTTTACGTAGAATACCAATTTAGGAAAATAAGCAACTATAAAAAAGAAAATATCACCATATAAAATCGCATTACTTTTCAAATTTTAGAAGACAAATAGGGATTGCTATTATAAAAGAAGATAACAAGTTTAAAAAAGAAGTAAAATATCATTTGAATCGTTTCCTCATTTTAGTATTTCTGGTTAAATATAAAAGATTTATCGTTCTATCGTAGAATAAAAAGTCAAGATACTAATATAAGTAATTCAGAATGAAGTATCTTCTTGAATGATTTTCTATCTCCCAAAACCATCATTTCATAAAATTCTGTAACACTCGAAGAAGTTATTTCGTAGAAATTCCAAATTCTATTGGATACCTTTCCATTTTAAATAAAGAAGCTTTTCATTTCTTTCTCGAAGAAAGTTTGCACAGTCCTAATGGATTCAGCTATGCAAGCGAAAATCGCGCTTGTTACGTTTTTATTATTTTTTTTACACTTTTTCTTTTAAAAAGCTTTTGGGAAGAACAAACTTCCGAGTTTTGCTTCAGTTAAATCAAATGCGGATATTCATAAATCTGTTTAACTTTCAGGCAAACTTGATTTTTTTTTGTACTTGTGTGGGAGAGATTTTTTTTTCTTTCTCTGACAGGAACAAATTGAATTATGGTTGCTTTTTTATTTTTCTAGATAATAAAACATTAAACATGAATTTCTGATTGCGAGGTAATTCGATTTTACAATTAATAAGTCGAAACACTCGTATTTCCATAAGAACACTCTTTCTATGGAAAGGGAATTGTTTCAATTTAGGTTGACATTCATGTTCGTTGGGGAAGAAATTCTCAGTAAAAAATTTAAGGAATTCTTTTTTCGTTTCAATACAATTTGAGCGATACATTTTGTACTTTTTTCCGTTTTGTGTTAATAGGTGATATTTTTTCTTGCCCCTTCGCACAAGGAAGATTTTCTATTCAAATTTCTGCTTATATTTCTATTTTAACGAGTTATGAATCCATTTTGACTAGTTTTTTCGCGAACTATGAACGTACGCAGTTAAAGCCATCGAAAGATCCATTTCTGACCATCCCCGAGTTCGTTTATGTATGTGTAACTTATGTGTTTATGTATAACTGAAAAACCGTTACTCGTAGAAGATTGAAATTTCGTATGCATAGATTGTCAACAACGTCTAGTTGCACACCTTCATTTTTGGTTGCAATTGAATACTGTAAAAGGGTTCTTTTACCTCATTCTTTTTGTGTCATCTCCTTAAATTGCATGTCGTTTTTAGCATCAAGATCTTTTCTAGAAGAAATGCATTTCTGCTGTTCAGTAAATTGGTGCCCATTTGGCGACCACTTAGAGATATCTCACCATGTTGGGCGATATTTTGCCAAATTTGGCGCCTAAAGTTAGATACCAAATGCAGTATCAGTTAGGCAGTATTGGCGAGATTTTAGTAGCACTTCATTATATAGCATTGGCGAGAGTACAAGGAAATCATGTGGTCCGTCTATCAGACTTTTTTGTATCAGGACAATGAATTGAAGTTGTTTTTTTATGTTGTATTTCGCTTATTGTTATAAGTCTTCTCAATAACACCGTTCATTCTTCCTATTGTTAAATCATAACTTTTTCTTACGTAAGTAATCCTAATGCACTCTCCAGAAACCTAGAGAACTATGCACGACACTTGAACATCATAAATTGACACGTAACTGTGGCACAAAAATGCGCGCAAATTCGACAGCAGGGCCATAAAAGGCAAATCAAATTTTCACTACCAAAGTGATTGAAACATTTTCGATATATTTTTTTTAAAGAGGGCATTTATATAGTTATTGCTAGTGATATCGAATTAATTTTTCTGTCTGAAAGGAAAATATGTTAGCCAACTCTACTAGCATAATGATGAATTTTGACAATAAGTTCCACTTTCAATGGTTTTTTACAACACTGCCTAGAAAACTGCACTAAGGTAAATAATGAAACCAAAATCAATAAAAATAAAAGTATCTCTGATAAGGAAATGGTCCCAGACACACGGTCTGAAACTGAAAAAATAAATAATAATAAATAAACTTCCCACATCGCTTTAAATTGCCTCTTTTAGTATATAACAAACAGTGCCAAACTTTACTCTACCTTTAAATCGCAAACTACAAAATGAAAAGTTTTAAAAATAATCAAAGAAAAGTATTGAATCTGTTGTAGCACAATACGTCGCAAAATGTGGGAAAATGCAAAATTTTGCGTATATCGTCGAAAATGACGTGTGAGCGACACTAAAGCAAAATGAGCTATTCCTGTACTTGACGTAACAGACATTGGTAACAGGTGAAAGGAAAAGATCTTCAAGCTTAGAGTTTTGCAGTGGTGAAAGAGATGCTTAAATGGAAATCATTTACCTGAATCAGAATTCCGAAAAGATATTTTAAAATATTGATCGCCTAAAAGCGATCGAACCACAAACATTAGTAGCAGAGTCTCGAGGAGTACACAAAACATGATTTTCAAAGTATGGAGTCTTTTTTGAGCAATCAAGCGTACTGGATATGGTTTTCTTTGCATCACGACGGTTTTTCTCCTGATTCTTTACCTCTTTATTCCAAATGTACCCAATTGGGTACATTTCAAAATACTGTTTATTAAATACTGTTTGTGCAACTTGAAAGCTAAAACACTGAATTGTTTTAGAAATAAATCAACAGATATTTTACTTCGTTTTAAACATGGAAAACATGGAAATGGGGCATTAATTACTATTTAAACTAATTATTAATTACATTTTTAAAAAAAAATAGTTATTTTGCTTTGGAATCATTTTTTAAATCAGAAAACCAAAAAATTGCGTCAGAATTGTTTGTGCTTAGTTCTGGGGTCTGAAGAGGTTAAAACTGTGGGATACGTTGGTACAATAGATATTGAGTGCGATTTTGACGAGTGTAGGATCTTGAGCGTAGGTTTGGATCACGCGATTTCCTCGACGCTATGCCAATGCTTCAACTTCTTTTCCAAAAGACATGTGAGGACAGGAGCAAAATTTAGCCTGTATTTCTATTTGAACAACTCTGTTTCAACTTTCATTTAAACGATTGTCTTCTTAGAATTTTATTTGAACAATTATTTTTCCATAATTTCATTTAAAGGTTTGATCTGTGGCAATTTCATTGTTATTCATCATCAAGCGAAAAACAAGAAGATGTAGCTTTAAAAGGTCAGAGAAGCAAAAACTTAACTCCGAAACGTATAATTCGTCAAAACCAAATTCAAGCTTTTTCTTTCTTTCTTTTCTTTTGTTGTTGTTTTTCCTTGAGACTGCAAATGCAAACCGAAGACATGGTAAGCACGTACCCCATATTTCAGATTAATTTCTAGAAGTTGATTTAAAGCATTTGCTAAAAAAAAATTAATAAATAAATAAAAATATTATGTGAACGAAATGGTGGACATTGAAATACACCCTTGAAGAAAGTCAGTAGCCGTTAAGCGTTCCTATATATAAAATATTGTTTTCTTTAAAAATATCACATTATGCCTTTTTTCCATTTTTTACTCTTTTTGAAAGTATAGATAAGGGTAAACATGGAACTGAACCTGCCCTCTTGTCGACACAAGATAAACATTTCTCATACAAATCGTGTGACGTAGAACAGTGTAGTGGAAAATAAGATTTGATGTTGAATTATTGTATTGAAATTCACAATTATCAATACAAAAATTCAAAACAGCGAACATAGTAAGGTTCAAAGTTTAACAATTATTCAACCGATACGAACGTCTTGTTTAATATTTTCATCAACCGTAGTTGATAAAAAAATTGCTTATTATGGCGACGAATAAAGAATAGTGCCCTTTCGAAGCATTTTTTTCATCACAATGCACTTGTTTAGAAATGTCAATGTATTGAGTAATACATGTGTGTTAATAATAATATAGTAGCAGTATGTATAATACATTTGGTATTGATTGTATATGATAGTGTGCAATTAATATTTTTCGGTTTCAAAAAGCTTAAACAAGCTCTTCATAGCCTACTATTGGCAAAGTGGTGAACTATTTTGCTTCCTTATCCATACAGTTTTTGACTTTCGTGTAATGTGCAGATATTTGTACATTTTATGAGAGATTTTGCTCATTATATTAGAAATGCAATTTGTTTGCATTTATTCATTTAGCAAATATTACATGCAGTGAGAAGAGAAAACATAAATTTTGCAACACTATTAAGCTGGATAATTTGCAATTCACTTTTTTCTTGTGTTCGTAGAAAGCGCTGGATGACATTTACAGCTTTCAATGCCTCGCGTCTAGACGGAGCTACAAATTTGTCCTCTTCGGCCGAACTTGATCGTTTTCGGCATCTAACGGATTCGGAGTTCGATTTATAGCTTCTAAGTTTTCGTTATCTTCTAGAAGTCCTGAAGTGATCAGTTTAGAGTCAATATTCACATATTCCTCGCAAATGGTGTCCTCGTCAAAATTTACTAATTCCTCACAAATGGAATCGTCGGCAGCCTTTTGAGTGTTTTCATCACTCAATCCAAAATACCACAAGAAAAAGTTAATAAAATACAAAATACAGGTCGACTTACAGGGGTTTCCTGTAAAATGTGTGTCAAGTTAGAGAGTTTTTCGCCCATTGAAATTAACATTGGACCAACCATTAGGGGAGGGGTATGTCGACTTACCGAGGTAGTCGACTTATCTGCGTTTCAAGCCACCGAGGTTCCAATATTATTATTATTATTATTATCATTGCATGTAATTAACCGTTACAACATGGAATATCGCTTCTTATGATTAGCACACTTTGGCACATTTGATTTTTTATTCTTTCACTATTTCTGAATGATAATAATAATAAATGAATGAATGATTGTAGAAATGAGCAAGTAAATGAGATTGAAATAAAATAAATTAATAATTACATACAATTAAATAAAGAATAAATAAATGAATATATTTTTTAAATTCTCTCATTAAAAACTTGAATATGATGACACGTCGCTAATTTAATAAATCACAAAAATATTTCGACTGCATTCCAAGTAATTTTTTTTGTATGATCACAAGGTTTTTCTTATTATTTTGATCTTTACCAGAACGCCAGCGTTCCCTTCATGCTGGTTATTTGCTGCCAAATATATTGCTGCATGGCATTAATGATACAAATAATGAGCTACCACTAATTTACAAGTAAACTTTAAAATATTGTCTAGATTTTTCTGCTGAAAATTATTTTATATGAGCGACTTTTAAAAGGTCGCTAAACCAGCTTTTAGACTTCTTTGCTCAAACGTAACATCAATAACTTTCCTAGAGATAAAAATTTATTATTCTCTTCATTAGTGCTACTTAATGAGATGCAGATGGACCAGAAACGGAATTTCACAGGAAATGAGAAAACTGACACTTAACGAAATTAATCATTTGTCTGACTGTCTGCCGTTTGTAAATTTTCAGCCTCAACTTTTCGGTCCCGCTGCTACTTCTATTGTTTGAAATAAAGCTCCTGGAAATGGGGAAAAAACTGTTAAATTGCATCGCACTTGTCTGTCTTCGGTCTTTTAGATATCGGAGAAGGACACGCGTAGAAAGAGTTTTGGAGGGAAGCTTTAGAATTTGTTTCGGATAGCTCAGAAAAAAAGCACTTTAAATTTAATTTCAGTAGTTTTAGCATATAATTGTATAGTTATAAAATTATGTTTTATATAGGTACTGTTAATATTCTGTAATGTGTTCATTTTATTTTTGGTCATCTACATTGGTGGTTAATACCGTTAATTTCCAATTAAAATATGCTTGGTTTCTTTACTTGTTGTTTTACTGCTGAATTGGAAATTAGTGTAGGTTTCCATGGGCATGGGGAGAAATTGGCGTAACGGTTAAAGACCGAAATTGGTGAAATCACAGAAAAACAACAAAGTAAAATCAATATTCAATATCAACAATCAAAAACACTATTCAATATCAACAACGATTTTAATTGTTGAACAACATTTTAAATTTGCTCTCCTTTAAAAAAAAAGAGGTGTTGGTACTTACATATCATATGCCACACCAAATTTATATATTTATGAAAAATACAGTAATTACAGACGAAAAAAAAAAGCATTGAATGAAAAAATTTTAAGCAATACTTTTCATCGACCCTTAAAGATAGCTACTGCAATTTAAATGCAGATGAAAGTCATCATTCATTTTAAAATAGTAAATGGTTTTCCGGTTTGATCACGTCAAACAGTATAAAAACAGCAATACCAATCGGAAAATAAAAATAGGGTTATAAACTGGCTTTGAAGTAAATGTTTGGTATGAAGAAAACATTCCAAACAGTTCAAAAAAATTTAACATTAGCACCTACTGGTTTTTTCATTAAAAATCGTTTAATCATTAAGAATTTTGTTTAATCTGGCAATTAGACAACAGAAGCGTTTTGTATGATTATTTCTTTCTCTTAAGCAACAAAGAATTGACGACTTATTTAGAATTGCAGATTGTCGTAATTTTAGACGCAAAATTTTTTATTTCGTGTGTTTTTTTTTTTTTTTTTTTAAATTTTCTTTTGCATAAAATTTTTTGAATTTTGTCAATAGTCACTATGGTCAAGCATTTCTAAACCATCGGAAAGAAAACCTTAAAATGGCAAATCAAAATAATATATAATTCATATGTGCTATGTCAACAGTTCTTTCATATACAATTAGCGCGAAATGCTAGTCACTACTAGGCATATATTTTTTCTTGTGAATAATGATAGCGGAAGGAAAACGTAAAAGGTTAAGCATTTTGCATATTTTTCCTTTTTTTCCCTTTTTTTAATGAACGATAAGTTAGAAATATTTTTAAAAATTATGTTTTTTTTTTTTTTACTTCGTGCTAGGTATCAATGAAAACAAAAGATGTTATCTCTGTTTATAGAATCATTGAGGGAGACAGGCAATTTCATTTTCAATTAAAATCATTCTTTCAATTATTTTCATCTTTTTTGATTACACTTCAACTTTCGCAGATGCATTGAAAAATTAATCCTCCTCCATAAATAGAGTCGTCTGTTTATTTAGTTTCCTTCTTTTTTTCTTTTTTTTTTTTTGACACTTTAATTATCAAGCGTAATTGAGTTTCTGCTATTTTTATAATGTAGGGTTTTCATTTTTTTAAAGTATAAAAGGTTTGCTTCGCTAACATATTGAAATGAAATTTTTAGTGTGTATAATGGCTTTTAAAACACTTTATGTTTGCTTTATTTTACAAGGAAATTGATATTAAATGCAATAAACAGGCATCTAACAAACTTTCGATTTATTTAAACGGCACATCTGACAGCGTTCGTCTTATTTAAAACTTGTCTTGTGCTTTTTTTTTTTTTTTTTTTTGTTTTGTTTCAAAGTGAGAAATCAAAGAACTGTTTGAATAAAATGTTCGCAAAAATATTCTAAAAAGAATCAAAATGGTTGATAAAACGTTTCTGGGATGAATTTTAATATTCTATATTGAGTTCACGATACAATATTCTTAATCATCAAGGGCGTGCATAGGAATTTATTGCGGAGGGAGCCTAATCCCTAAAGCAGATTTAGGTAGGAGTTTTTATTTGCGTAAGGAAAAAACATATACATAAACTATATACACAGTGTGTCAAAGAACTTTTAAGACTAGGTTTATAAAATAAAATAGAAATTAGTAATGTTATTTTTTAAAGCAATTTTATTCAAAATAACCTTCTTCGGCTTCAATTCATTTGTTGCAGCGGCTAAAGAACGATTCGAATGCCTGTTCCAGCTCACATTGTGGAACTGCCTCCAAAGCTCGCGTCGAAGCTGTTTGTACACAGTGTGCCAAAGAATTTTTAAGACTACAGCTGGAACAAAGCTTAAAGTGGCGCAAACTGTGTTGTCGAGCATTCGCGAAACTCCTTAACTATCAGCTGATCCCCTGCCAAAACCTCAGCTCATGTGTTTACGACATCGACACTATACAAATAGCTTCGACGCGAGCTTTCCAGGCAGTTTCACAATGGGAGCTGGAACAGGCATTCGAATCGTTGTTAAACCGCTGTAACGAATGTATTGAAGCCGAAGAAGTTGATTTTAAATAAAAATACTTCAAAAATGTAATTACTAGTTTTATTTTATTTTCTAACCTTGTCTTAAAGATTCTTCACACACTGTGTATATCTTTTTTTATTCTCATGTTTATTGTGACCGTATTTTTTTCTTTCCTATCCATCCTTTTACTTTGCAAAATTTAGTCAAGCAAAGTAAAAAAGAAGCGTATCATCTTGTCTCGTTAAAGGTGTTTCCCCTTCAGTTGGCACTGCAACATTAAGAAAGCTTTCAAAATTAAAAATTGAAAATATTAAATAATTTCTTCAAAATACCTAGTTTTAAATATGTTCAATCATAAAAATTATAACTATAAAACAGAAATGCATACCTAACACTAAAAAAATGTGATGGTATGTAGCCCCAAAAATGGTGCAAATCTGTTGGATACTAAGTAAGGTGATAAATTTTCGAATTAGCTCACCAATTATGGTGTAGGCAACATGAATTGGAGCCTTCAATTATCTAGACTTTGGTGATACTAGAAAATTTTCAGCTTAAGTAGGTATGAAGTTTACTCGGATTTTTTACAATGTACTGCTGATGTTGAGTTTTCGTCAGAAGAGTCCTCTTTATTAACACTTTACCGACCGGTAGCGGTTCGAACATTCTATGCCCTTTCACCGCGAGCAAACGTCGAATAATCGACGGCCGGTCGGTATGCGCTGAGAACAAAACGTCGATTAATCGACGACCGGTCGGTAAAGTGTTAATAGGTAAGGAAATCGGTTTGTAAACCAAGGGTGCCTTTTAACTTCACTTCTGTGAAATATATGTTACAAAATCTTGTCAATTTTTTTTTCAAAAAAAAAAAAAAAAAAAATGAAAGCCTGTATGAAACATAGTTTTTTCTATTAAGGTGAAATTGTCTTTGCGTGTGTGTGTGTTAATTTATTTTTTAATGATTTTTCAAATGCTTAGCATAAACTCCATGAAAAGCAATTCCACTAGAATTAAAAATAAGTAAATACCATGATATAATTGTTTATATGCTATTTATCATATTCACCTTGAAAAGTTCCTAATCTTAAATTCATGAAAAAATACTTTACGTTTCATGAAATAAAAACGGCCTTTTCTTCCCAACTTTTCCCTTAAATGACATTTTTCATTTCGCTAATTCTCAGGCATTCCATTAAATAGATTTGGCTGAGAAAATTAATTCAATTTCATTAATTAATCACAATACTTATCCAAGATATTGAAGAAAATTACATTTAATTTGCTCGACAATAAATCACAAATTATATTTCTACTTGAGCGTCAAGCAGCCTTTCTTAATTGGACTTGCTGTTTTTTACGTTTCGATTTCCGGCAGAAAAATTTAAAAATTAAGAAAATCAAAGATTAATGATTGCTTTGTTCCCCAAAAACTGTTAGAGTATTTAATTAAGGTGATTAGCGCATTAATTTGTCGGGAAAGCGAGAAAAAACGGAAAGAGAGAAGAAAGTCAATGAAACTGGATATGTGAAGTGCGACGTGTAGCTTTCCCGCGTAAAGGTTGCCAGTCGTCATTTAATAAAAATAAATTTAAAAAAACCACTTCGCTGAAAATCAAAACAAATATTTATTTTCGAGAAGAAAATTGCTTCGATCAAAAATTATTAACTTTATGCTCGGAGGTTAAATGGGGATGTATTTTTCTTTTATAAAATAATTATTGAAGTATACTAATCGTGAATTAAAAGGAAAAAAATACCTGAAGTAAAAATAAAATATAGCGATTACGATCTTAGTGAATTGTTGCTTATATATACAGGGTGTACCGCGGGTGTACAGCGGCGACAAACTTTCATTGAGTGTAGGGGGTACAGAGTAGGGATGTAACGAATAGTGATTTGGCCGAATAGCCGAATACCGAATATTCGGCCGTTTCTTCTAGTCCGAAGCCGAATATTCGGCCAATGTCTTAAGCCGAATACCGAATATTCGGCGGCCGAATATTAAAATTTCTAGAAAATCCTTGAAATAGAAATAATTTGTCAAATTTAAAAGTATTCCCAAAGGCCAATTAAATACATAAATTTATGATGTATCATTTAATTCTGTTCGCTAAGATTCTAAAACTATCTTAAACTAATGTGTTTTCTGTATTATTTTGAATGCAATAAAACTGAGAATTTCATCTACAAGTGGAATAGAAATGACAAGTTTTAATGTAAGCATTATCATTATTTAACTAATTATTTAATTCAAATTAACCTTACGCACTCGAGCGGCGCCGATTAACTAATGGCATTGTGTAATATTTATCAAAGTTTTCCGCGACATATAAATGAATAAACTGGTGAAATTTTATTATTTGTAAACTTTTGTTTGTTTATAAATGTTTTTAAAACACTTGTAAAGTGTTTGTCGAATTTGGCCGAAATCGTCTCGAGTTGCTGGTTCGCGCAAGCGAAAAAGGAATCAAATGGAAAGGATTAAAGAAATACTATTGCTCAGTGAACTTTTAACCTTGCTCAAAATAGTTTTATGAAGGTATTTTAAAAATTATAAAATAATATTTTTAGTTTATGGAGTTCTTTTTTACATACCTATTTTAAAAAGATCCATTGAAATAAAATGGAATATACTTTTACTTTCTGAAATCCCAAGAACTTATGCTATCTTAATATTCATGATACATTCAAGGCACATTCCTCTCTTACCAAATATTCGCAATAAATCAGTGTACCAAAACAAAGTCTGATTTCCACTTTGTTAATAATAACAGAATAAAAGTCTCAATCACAATTAACTATTGCCAGCATTTGGAAGCAAGCACCAAGTATAATACAATATTACAACTTTAAAATCTATTTTTGTTCAGTCAAAGCTAAAAACAATGTTTAACAAAGTAGCTTTTACTAAGTTATTTTTATTTATTAAAACTATATACCCTGAATGTGTTCTTTTGCAATAACTATAATACAGTTTTAAATGTTTAAATCTACTAATTTCTTTATTTTTTACATTTCTACTGCAGCAGAACTATTCGGCCGAATAGTCCATCAATATTCGGCCAGGCCGAATTTCATCTTACCGACTATTCGGCAAGGCCGAGTTTTCGGCTAGTGTCATGAATTGACTATTCGGCCAAAGGGCCGAATAGGCCGAATACCGAATGGTGGCCGAATATTCGTTACATCCCTAGTACAGAGACGACTCGGAATCACATAGGAATGCAGGGTCCCAGACGCTTTCCTGGCGCGGTAGGGACGACACAAAAATCAAGAAAGAAAGGATACGAACGGGGTGAGAAAACATGGTGTATTTTTCGGATTTACGGCAAAATACAAAGAAAAACAACATAAAGAGACAAAGATGTTCATCAAAGTAGGTGTTCGAAATTACGACTCCGGGCCGTGATACAAACTTCTCATCTGTGGCGCATTGACAAACGAACGTTAGCGAAAATACGGAAAATCAGGAAAGCGTCTGGGACCCTGCATTTCTATGTGATTCCGAGTCGTCTCTGTACTCCCTACACACCCTGAAAGTTTGTCGCCGCTGTACCGGTACACCCTGTATATATATTACCGTTAAAGTGTGAAATCCAGTAATTCGTAGAATAACTAGGTATTTCATGAAGTAACTAGACAAGTCAGTTAAAGTACATAAAATATTTGAATTCTACGATTTAACACGGTGTTTTATAGAATTACGATTACTTGATCGTTGAGGTATAAAATACGACACTCGAAAGTTCTTTAAACCGATTCTATCTGCTTTTTATAGTGATGAGCATATTCGAGAGATTTCAATAATCAAGTATTTGGAAATGGAGTCGTTCTGATAATCGGGTGAATATCTTGACAACTCGAGCGATTATCTCGAGAACTCGAGTGATTATCTCGAGAACTTAATCGATCATCTTGGGTTCATGAGTGATTTACTTCTCGAGATGTTCGAGAACTCCAGCTGTCTGATCACTCGAGATGTTCGTTAGAATCGAGTTCTCGAGTTTTCCCGAATAATCGAGTTCTCGATTATGATGACTCGATTATGTCCATCATTAGTTTTTAGTGGGTTTTGAAAAGCTTAAAGCTACTTTGCAATGATGTGTGCTTGCGTAAGCTTCATTTCGTTGCTTTTAGAAGTGTAGTTTTTAGACGATGTATTTATTTTAGCATTTGACATTTTTGATTATTAACATTTGATTATTTTTGTTACCTGTTTTCAAGTAATGACTTTGTTCTTATTATTTATGATTTGATCATCTGCACTAGTCATAAAATGTGTATTTTGAAAGATTTTAGCTACTTATGATCAATTAATTTATAAAATAACTTTGAAATTGTTTTTTTTTTTCACTTTACTTTCTATCATTACATAGTCCATCGAATAACTAGGTAAAGTATAAAATTTTAGATCGATTATCTACTTGAACTGATTTGTCTAGTTGTTTCATGAAATACCAGACTTATACACTTTGTGTTCGTGTGTTTGTGTGGAGTTATTATTGGCATCCAAGGGGATTTCCATATTCTTGACAAGCCTTCCTAATAATATGCATTGTGGTAAGATCCAAATTAAATATGTTTCCAAGATATTTACGATGTATTTACAAGTAATTATCCACATTTGCCCCTTTTCGACAGGTTCCGATGATTCCAAAAACTTACAGCCCACTCAGTGCAACCCACGTCCTCTCAGGACCAAATCACAGGACCATCTCCCCACTTGCTTTCCTTACATTCACCAGATGGCGCTGCAGTCGATGTTGAAACATTCGTTTTGACACAAACACACACGTATGCATATATATATATATATATATAGGATATATGTATCTTGGGTTATCTTCTGTTGTCTAGGGCTACCATAAACTAAACGATTATTCTCAAAAACACAGAAAGAAGAAACAACTAAATCAACTATATCTACCATATTTATGAGCAGGTAATTCTCACCATTCATCTATTAGTTCGAACAACATCAGTCAGAAGCTCCTGTTCCGATGATTACAAACAAACAATCAATTCGTACACTCAGTGTAGCTCTGTGTCCACTCAGGACCACATCTCGTTTTCTACTGATTCGGCTCTTTCGCCGGGTGGTGCTGCTGTCTGTTCATAAATACATTCGCTTCTACATGTATGTATGCATATATGTATATATACATATACCTATGTATAAATATATATATATACATATAAATATATATATCTATCTATCCATATATATATAGCAAACGACGCGAAAAACTGAGGCTGATTTAATATAATACTCTGAAAATGTCTGGTGAAGCGATAGTACACATAATGTAGCGACGCTTCTTTGACATTTAATATGCTTCTTTCGAACACAAATTTTATCATCCCATGTATCTAATATGAATATGTAAAAATCAACAATTATTTTCATGGAAAATTAAGCAGAGAGACATCTCTTTACATGAAAAAGCTAAAAACATGCTCATGGAACGCTTTAATTACGGTTTCAGTTACATTCGAGCCCACTTAATGGTATAATCAATTTGCCACGAAAAATTATTCCGATAAGAGGGATATTCCATTATGCGGGCTCACAGAAACTATATACTATGGTTCGGTACATTGACAATTTATTACATTAGGCGGGATATTCTTTTAACTGATATTCCGTTAAGCGGATTTGACTGTTTCACAGAAATAGAGAAAATATTAAGATGTAGTTGACCACCCTTGTAAGCTTCCCACCTGTCTAAGTTGACCACTTTTGCCGGGAACAGAATTAGCCCTATATTGTCTAATGTAGAGAAACCTTTCTAACTTGACCACCTAAGTTAACCACCTGTCTATATTGACCACTTATGTACCCTAACTTTGAGTGGGGGTATTATAAATAACTCTTTGTACGTTGACTGCCTAATTAATACTATAATTATCTGATTATCTATTTTTTGGAAGGTAAAAAAAGGCTAAAATAGCTTGTCCAGAATAATTTTAATGTTTTAATGTTAGACCAGTATCTGTCTGGGGGAATGAAACATCAATAGAAAGTTTGCCTAAACCTATGAGCATTTTTGATTCTTTAAATAAGTGTCTTTGTTTTCCTTTGATCTGATATAACCATTTTGAAAAAAAATTATATTTCTAGGAAATCATCTTTAGCATCATATAATTAACTGGCGCAATTAATATCACATTTATCTTAATTTTAACTAAGTATTTTACTTTTGAAGTTGCATAGGATACATTGTAACTTATTCGGGTTAAATTCCTTTAATGATATTTTAGATAATTGAAAAAAAAAAAGCTTATTGCTATTTTAAAGTAATGTCATTACATTAAGTTATATTTTAATTAGTTATAAATGTATAAATGCATAGTATAAGAAATAACAAAAAATAATAGTAATACTAATCTGCAGTCTCTATAAGTTGACCACCTGTCTAAGTTGACCACTAAAGGGCTGCACCGCATGTGTTCAACTTACACAGGTTTCACTGTAGTTTCTAAAAAATGTATTAAAAAAAATATATTCAAATCAGGTGCAGTGCACTCTCAAAAATAAAATCCTCATTTTCGACGACTTTTCAATCTTCAAGAAAATTTCGTCATTTATAACGATTCTTTTCTCGTTTGGTCACGTGACTTGAAAACGTTACCACACAAATTTCGCCAATTTGACGAAAGGTTTACTCGGAGTATTTTTCACGAAGCCATTTCGTCAAATACGACGAAAGTTTCGTGAGATTTGAGCATGCCTTTCTGAGAGTGTGACGGCAAGCCAAGTTCTGCAGTTCATTTTGCTGCCGATTTCCCCTTACTTACTTTTCAGAATTTAGTGAAATGTCTGTAAATAATATTCTAGTTTGACTTAAGTGCTTTTCCAAAATTAAGTAGTAAAATATCTGTACATAGTATATTTGGTTTATAGTATTTCGTTTTTGCCTTAATTCTTGAGAATTAAAATGGTTGTAAATAATGCTTCTCTGTTTTTTTAAATAATTTTACAAAACGCTTCAATGCTTCTAATGGATCATTGACTTGGGAGAGTTCATAAGTGTTTTAAAAAACGTTGTAATTTTTTTATGCATTAGAATAAACTATAATAACGAAAGTCATCTTTAACAGTCGTAAGAGGATCTTAAAAGGTATAATCTTGATACTTTTGACGCTAAGAACTTTTTGCAGTACCAACTTTTTTTTTGATAAAATTCATACTTTACTGTTAAAATTTATTAATTAAACTTTACTGAAAATGTAGATTTGTATTTTCTGTTTTATGAGTATTCATACAATTAAGTTGTTGTTTCAAGTGGCATGACTTTCATATGTTGACTATAATGCGACACCCATTGTGTTAGACATCCAGCTTTTTGTAAAAAATAAATAAAATTTGAATTTTTCTGCTGAAATTTATCAATTGAATTTTACATACTGAAATTGCAGATCTGTATTTTCAATTTTACGAATATTCGTACAATTAACATAGTGTTTTCAAGAGGTAAGACTTCTATGTGTTGACAGGAGTACAACACCCATTGTATTATACCCTGGCTTCGAAACTGCAATTGTTCTAAATAAACTTCACATTTCTTAAGATTATATATAATTTTGTAGCTATTTGAACATATTTTTAAACATATAAATCGATTTAAGTAGTAATACTTAGCATGCAAAAACTAAAACTCTAATAGTCCTTATTAGTGTATGGCAAATTTTTTACTGTTCTTCTCCAAGTAACATTGCATTTTAAAAAAATTTATACAAAGACAGAAGAATTGAATAATACTGAAATTCAAATATGGCGAAAGCTAAGAAAAACATTCTTTTACATATCCTTCCTGCAAATTCTTAGAATGAATATTTTGTACGTAAAAAATACCCCCTCAACTTAATGAATTCGCTTTCTTGGGCTTTCCAAAAGAAAAGCAGCTTAAGAGCAAAATTTCGCAAACGGAGGTAGGAAAATAACAAAGTTGACTTTTTTTTTTTAATTTTTGGAGCAAGCTATTGGAAAATTAATCACATTTTTGACAGCAGAAATTGAGCGTTGGTTTTCTTTTTAATATTTTCCCATAAAGAAAATGCGCAAGCTTGCTCTTAATGTGCTGATGACGATTTAAAGTGCTTCTATTTCAGTAAACTTATTGAATATCGACAAACTTCTAGATTTCATGAAAAATTGTTAACTTGGTACTCATTTTAGTCACTAGAATTTTAAATAGAATGTTATTGATGTAATTAGTCTTTAATAAAAATAATTTAATTTGTAGAACACTTCAAGAAACGAGGCTAATTTTTACAACAGCTCATTCCGTATGCCGAAAATAGTTTATTTATTTATTTATTTTTACTCCTAAAAAATTCTGCTTAAAATTCCGTTTTACAAAAAAAAAAAAAAAAAAACTAATATTTTACGTCACTAATAAGAAACTTACAAATAAAAGGTGAATTCTGCTTTTTAAGTTCTTTATTATTTGAAGCGAAAGTAAATGAGTTCCTAAGAGATCAATTTTGTAAGTTCTGCCAAAGTGAAGCTTAGGTTTAGTTACTAAAAGAAGGCTATAAAAACTACAATCCCACAGTCAGTTTTCCAAATTAATGACGTCATTTAGCTTTGAAAAGGATGAGGGTAAGTTGCCCTTTGGGGGAAAGGGAAATCGCAATTTATTCCGAGAGGAACCATTATAAAGCATTTTATAAAACAGTTTGTTGGTAATGATTAGTTTAAGTGGAATAATTTAAAGTGGCTATACTGTCATTGGTTTTTTTCTATCAGTGCAATTTCCGGTGCTGCCATCACCGCTTGTAAGAGTGAGTATATTTTGCCTTGGAATTTGCATGACCTATTACATACATATTTTACAGTTGAACACGTCATCTTTATATAACTAAATTGCGTTCTATTGGTCAAATGCAAAAATATGTATTACTAGTAAGCCCGTTGGTCATACGAAATGACCGATGTTCTAGATATTATAAATATACAATTCTCCCATTAACCGGAAATGCACATCAAATCAAAGAGATATTTATCAGGTAGAACAGCAAAGTTTAATGAATGAATAATAAACATATAATAATTTCGGGAAAAATATTCTTACCGAAAAAAAAAACATTTAAGTTATAATAATCTGTAAAATAAAAATATTATTTACTATATAATCAAATTCTTTGTGAAAAATATTTGTTTATATCCAACATAATCATCGTCAAAACTAGTTTTAACGAAACTGGAAAAAAGACGATAAATAAATTAAAACAAAGCAAGAAAATTCGCGTTTACATTAATTTTTAACGGAGATTGCAAATATAGCGATGCCTCACTCAAAATGCTAAAGAAATGTTTTGGGTATTAGTCGCGTTCATTATAGAAACAATTGTGTAGATGGCAGAACGATGCAGTTTTCTCGGAGTAAGAAACTCGGAATAAGCTATCGGCTACAAACAGACACTTAAGCGGCTTATATATAAGATATATTTTGTGTCCCTTTATCAATTATTTACGAGTGTATTTATTGTTCCGAAATTTCCAGTGACGTTCTTACTGCTTTATTGGTCAAAATAATAAACCCTATAGTGATTGTGACAAACATTTAAAACTTCCTCCACCAGAACTTTGTACTATCATTAAAAACTTTATTTGTAAATGATTTGATTTTTCGTTATCAATTCAAATTTGAATTTAAAACTTCATATAAATAATCAAGCCTACCGATGATTGATCAAGAATATCAGATAAAAAACTTGCAATTATTATGCTGAATGCACACCAATTATGACAATTATAACACACGCCTGTATTGTAATAACTTTATCAAGAAAGCTTTTTTTTTTTGTTCCAAATAACGTCAAAATGTAAGCAATAACGCATGTGACACTGTGTAAAAGTAATTTTTAAGAAAGGAAGAAAAATGGCAATAAGTGAGTGATTCACAATACGAGGGTGTGTTATCTGAATTCTGGAGAATCAATGACATACGCTGAAAGTCTATTATTAGTATTATTATTTTTAATTATGGTTGTCGCAAGAAGAAGTAAACAGTCCGAGACCTTTCAACCATCATATTTGATTCCTAAACTTTTTCTATTGAAAAATGGTTATCGAGAGAGAAATTTTACAGAAAAGGAGCTTTTTCTAAAATAAAATCATTAATATCAAGTACTTAAGAAAACATCTAATATATGTAAATAAGCAAAGGCAAAGCGGCTAAGTACTTTTTTTTTCTCTGTTTGTCAAACGATTTTCTTACTTTTTTTATTTAGTAGCTATTGATGAGTTTTAGTGTTATCGAATTTTTTTTTCTTTTTTGGAAATAGTTAATTATTTTTCTTCCTCTCCTACTTTCGACGGAAGATTTGAGGCCTTTTTTTTGTTTTGTTTTCTGGAAGTTTTTATTCATTATACTTTCATACTGCTCTTTAAACCTACAATCCTTAATATTTGTGCAATGGGCAATAATTATTTAATTATTTAGTTTAAAGAAAAAAAAATATCAAGAATAAAACAAAAGAGAAAATGTAATCTATTACATGAATGTCAAAGCAAAATAACACTAATCTTCGGGTGTCAGTCATCCATGTCCAATATGTATACATACATATATATCAGTTAGTCAGATTGTTTGGCCATTACGATGCCAAACAAAATAAAATCCAATTTGAAGCTAGCAATGCCTATTATGATATAAAATGAAATAATAACTGCAATGACGCGATATTTTTCTTCGAATCAACGTTTCGTCAGTTTGTTGATTTTCAATAGCGTTTTGAACTCTAAATTAAATGTAAAGTGAGTTTTTGTATTTCTAATTTATTCAATAGTATTAGGTCATCATGAAAACTTTTATCTCTATTTTCTTTACTAGAAAAAGAATGCAGAAAGATAAAATCTATATATAGTATGAGGTAGGGAGAAGCAAAGTGGTGTAAGTGACGAAAAAACGGTTCTGAGAAACACGCGTTTAAAGTTTAAATCTTATGGGACCTTTAATGTTATTTTTTATAAATCCCTTTGGAGCGGAACACCTATTAGAGTTATCACTAACATTTCTTGTCACAATATAGAATGGCGCTTTCCCTATCATTTGCACCAATTATCTAAAAATTATCAGTTTTGCCACTTACAACCCTTTGCATCTGGGTGCCTCATATGTGTTACAAATGCATTAAATTAAATAAATAATTTAGTGGTCAATCAGTTGAGGAGAGGTTATCGCTAATTGAAATATTTAAACACAACAAACTGTTGTCAAACGAAAAAACTAAAATGTTTGAAAGTCGTTTAAGCGTTCGAGGCTTAACTTGAGAAAGTATTGAATTACTGTCGAATTTTGACCATTGGGTGAACTCTAGTTGGTATAAAACAGCGTTTCGAATTATTTTTGCTCTTGCTCCCTTTTGAAAATGGTTAAGTTTCAGAAAACCAGGTGTTAATGTTCTTTCTATTTTTTTTTAGACTCAGTATTTGAATTAACTAAAAAAGTGCATACAAACTGCTATTTTGTGAAGCTGTAGTCATTGTGGGGACAAAATTGCTCCGTGTTTTGTACAAGGACTCGGTCATTGAAGTAAAGAACGACGAACCCGGAACAATATTAAAGAATTAAAAATAAGACACCACATTGTTAACCCAAAACAAAGTTATAGTTTCCTTTTTTAGCTTAGTGCTTTAAAATGAAATAACACAACCATTACTCTTAATTTCTTGCGGAACTCAAGGATTCCCAGAAACCTTGGTATAAAATACGATTTTTTTAAATACCTAAAAAGGGGACCGGCAAAGGAAAATTTCGTGTTTCAAATATACCACCTAGGGTTTAATTAATTTTAAGGTGATCTCTTGAGTATCTGTTTGACTTCGATACTCTTGGCTAAATTAAATTCCTCGTACAGTTTCGCATCACGTAGAGCTCAGGTGCCGCCATCCAGCGGGAAACCGAGTGTCAAAACTCTCATGTGGTAGTGGTATCTGCCGATAGTGGTGCTGCTTGAAAGAACGGAGGCCAGTGTCCGGGGAATGCACTAGGTCTGCAAAGGTTAGTGACCGTACGGCGTACCGTTAGAGAGAGAGAGAGAGAGAGAAAGATAATCTAAACACTAACAGATCAGTTAACAAATCTTTGGATGTAATAAAATGTTTTATGCGACAAATTTGTCATCACGTTTGTGATTTGACGACATTTTTAATCATTTGAAGACAATTGTCGCTCTGCCGCTCTTCTCTCATGAACTCTATTTTAAAATGTTTCTAATATGAGAACCACATTTAGTCAATTTAAAATTGTACAAAACTTTACGCCTTAGGAGAAAAAAAATCCATTACATTAAAGAAACATTTGACTGATGGTCATTTTTAATCCTGTCAATAAAATCAATGAAAAAAGGTAAAATGAAGATGTACGGAACAACACTTCCCACTTTGATATCCTTTTCCTTCAAACCGTAAAAAAAAAAAAAAATCTTACTTACTTCAAAAAACTCACGCATAATAAATTCTCTTGCCTAATTTGCATGAAGAAATTGATCTCTGAAGAAATAAAAATATTTCACACCTGTATCAAATTTGGAGTAGAATTATTTATCGAGTTCTTTATCTCTCGCATGAAATTAGGAAAATTAATCAATTTTCTGGCAGCTTAAGTGTACTTGAGACATTTTTCTTCAGAAGAAAAATTAAGAAGTTGAAAACTAGAATGTTATAATTTTCTCTCGGATAAGTGTTTTGCTCTTAGGAAATATTTTTTGCAGTATATATGCACAAAATATTTGCATATGTTTTATACACTACGGTCACAAATGTTTCAATTCAGAAATTCATATGTTTTGCATGAATTTTTCAACTCAAATACAAATTATAATTTTTTTTCTTATATGTACAGTTATAATAATTCTAAATTGTATTTTTCCACTTTTGCGTAAAAGCTGTATTTATGATGCGTCAGTAACTTTTTAAAATTTTTTTAAGCAGTTAGGGAGTTTGCTTTTGGTTCTCGGGACACCGCGACTGGCATCCTCTATATTTTGAGAACTATTTCATGAATTGGCCCCAAAAAATGAGTCGGCAAATCCAGTGTCGGGTGCGATTCTCATCAAACCCAATATTAGAAACTGCTAACGTCGAAGTTATTGTTATTGCACTTTCAGATTTCGAATGGACATAGGCGAATTCCGCCAAGTTATTAAAAACGAGCTTCAAACTTGCATTAAAACGTGAAATTAAAGCATCTGATTTTCATATAGACAATATTTTAAGCCGAACCCTTACATTAAAATGCAATATTTAAGCATCGAAAAATAGACAGTATTTTAAGTTTAAAACTCGCTATGAAATGTAAAATTAAAGTATCGCATCGCCAAATAGAGTTACAAACGTTTAAAATTAAATAAAAAGGCTACCTTAAAATAAAAAATATTTAAACAGTTGTACATTTAAACCTAAAATAAAAGCATTCATGGGTCAAATTCTATACATCAAGTAAATAAGACCAATATAGGTATCTCCAAAAAAGGAAAAGAAAAGACGGAATTCACAGTCAAGAAATACTTTCCTATATATGAGGCTTAATCTTGCTATATGAATGTTGAAAAGGTCTAAAACTTTCAGTGGAAATTGTTTTCGCCATTTCAGATGCCAGCATTAAATTTCTTTAAATTTAATGTAAGTGTCTTTCTTTATGCCTATTTTGCTTTTAATGTGAGGAATCTCGGCACTCAAATTGTTTCTCCCCACATTCTGCGATGAAATCTCAATAAAATTTTAGTTATGTTTTAATAGGAAGATTTCATACTAGTAACATGAAGTAAAACATAAAATCAAAGAAATAAAACCTTGATTTCGAGAGCCTTAATTTTTCAGGAAAAAAAATCAATCTTATTTATTTATGTAGATTTATTTTCATGTTATCTGGTACTGGTACTTTAGTTTCTATCTTTAGAAAACGCTCCTTTTAAAATTAATTATAAAATAACGTTTTAATAAAATATGCAAATAAACACTATTACAAGTTTTGTATAACTAACAAATGAAAAGAAAAAGAAGAAAGACAGAAAAGGAAAAGCTTTAAAAACTTTGGCAAAAAAAATCTTGTGTTAAAACTAATACTTGCGTAAAAACTACGCATTAAAATGCTTATTTTAATTTAAAAGTAATTTTTGTTTGAATCATATACCCATATGATATAAATTTTATTATTCAATGAAAAACAAAGTGTTGTTTTATAGAAGGTGATTTCGGTAATCGAAGTAATTAAGCTCTCAAGGCTAACTTTTGCAGAAACTATACT
The DNA here is from genome assembly GCA_038502835.1 of Octonoba sinensis. NCBI lineage: Eukaryota > Metazoa > Arthropoda > Arachnida > Araneae > Uloboridae > Octonoba > Octonoba sinensis. The sequence continues at coordinate 75,284,802 of CM076604.1, forward strand.
TAACAAAACCTGAAAACATGCTAAATGTGCAAGACACTACTAAATATATTTATTGTTCTTTTCACGATATTTGAGGTTTCATTCCCTATAAAATTACCTTACGCACAATGTATACCTATGTTCTTGATTGAACTGCTTTTAATGGTCAATGAGTCAGGAGTTTATGTCTGCTATCCTAACATGTTCCAAGTAGAGTAAATCCATTTTTTCAAACTGCAAGGAAATTAGCATTCATATCGTGTTCTAATACCATGTTTTATCGTTAACTTTAGGACTGAGAGCGTGTTCTGGAAAGCTAAGATTTAATGTAAATCGCACTTAATGTCTTAGCGATAAAAGTGTCTTCAGTATCCAATGACTCAAAAGATTATAGCAATTAGCCTTGTCGTAATAAATTTCTTAGATCCAACAACACGAGTGAACATTCAACACGCGCTTTTCTATTCAATTTTCGAGCCAACGAACGCAGTCAAGCCAAGCATAATCCACCTTAAGTTCCCCAGCTACTGCTTTTCAGCCCGTTGCCATTCAGCCGTGTGCTAAAACCACCACTAGCGGTTGCGCGGGAAATAAATTTGAACGCCATTTCACCCAAGAATGAAATTGGTCGCTTCTAAATGATGGGTAATTTAGCGAGAAGAGGGAGAGAAATTTATTTGAGGTTTTGGAATACTTTCTGCTAATCAGTTCACCCTTCAGCGAATTGATGAGGATATAATTATTCAAAAGGACTGGACGAATGGCAGCAATTAGGTAACAATATTTTTTCCGGAATTTTTTCTTTTTTCTTTTCGAAAGAAAAGAGTTTAAAAGATAGCTACGAGCTTTTTTTTCCTCCATTACGCTCTTTCCTACTGAGTTGAGTTGTTTTAAGTGTTGTTGAAGAGAGATTGAAAAATAAAGAACAGAAAATTCTGTAGCTTCAGAATAATTATTGCTGCAATTATTTAGGAAAGCATTAATGAGTTCCCGTGAGAGAAAAAGCGGGAACAATGGAAAAATGAAAAAGTTGAGAAGTTTTGCTCAAAAGTTTGAATACTTTAAATAGCGGCATTTTTCCTGCCTTATGTTAAAACTTAAAATAATTCACATTTTCTAATCGAAAAGCTGGGTAATTTTTTGCAATGTTAAAACAGGCTGAGTCATTTTCCTCCCTAAACAAAAATAGAATTTGATGGGCTAGTTAAATTTTTCTAAATTAAAATGTTTGATGATATTTATCCACATTAATTATTGCTACTAAATGTAAAAACTATTACATATCTTTCACTTAGAATAATATGAAATTATTTTAATCCCTTCAAATTGTTAATTTCGTGTCACAACATCAATTCTCGTTTATCTAATATAAAATTATATCTAAAAAAACAAATAGATCAATTGTATGATGTATTTGTTTATCGTTATTATCGCAAGTTAAATCGAACATTTTTAATAAGTCCCCAAATTTGAAAGCCTCCAAAACTTTGTATAAAACCGATATTTTGGCATTTTTAGGAGAGCAGGACTAAAATGTTAAGTTCCAGCGAATCAAAAATTTTCTCAAATTTGCAGTTTCCAGTGACATATTTTCGTCATTATTTCTATTAATTTTACCTTGTTTGCAATTGCTCATTGTCCGTATTCTGTATTAGTTAATGCTCTAATATTGAAGGTATTTAATTGACAGAAAGTATGTCAACTGAAAAGTATCTTAGACTAATATTACAGCCGAATTTTATTATTTGTGATGTTCTGTACCATTAAAGATACGCTACGTAACGTATAAGGTTGTTTGTTAATTATTATGCATTTCTTTGCTTTTTGAATAAGATAGTTGGTAAGTAAGAATCAGTAGTTTTACAGCTGCAGTTAGTTGAAGCTCATTTTTCTTACCGTCTTCGTTTTCTGAATCAATGTCATAAAAACAAGAGTATTTTGAATTTAGTTTCTTGTAGAACATCATAGTCGGATTTCTCAACTGACGTTTGCAGGTGAGCGTCGATGGAACATATTTTAAAATGAAACTCTTCAATCGGTGCTTTCTATAGCTTAAATTTCTTTTTCTCTAGTAGAATTTTTGCATAATGAAGCTACGAGATTTAAATCAGTTAAAAGCTCGTCATGACATGGGGTATATAGCTGAAACTTTGATTTTTAAAAGCATCGGTATTGATTTAATTAAGTGGTGAGTTTTATGATGACTAGCGTTCGCCCAGCAATTGAAATTCAACCATAATAATTAAATTTAGCATTGAAAACATTATGTTATTTATATAATTACATAAGCGTTCATCAAATTTGGCGATTATAACGTAAAGTTAATTTTGATCCTTAAAGCACTTAAAAAGCAAACGTATTGTAAATCATTGTCGCCACAGGCCATCTGCGATCATCAGTGTAGCCGCTTGTACTTCTGCCGATTTCGTACTAAGTTGAGTTGCATTCGAATAAAACTTAAATGTTTGCTACCATACACTATTCTCAATTTTCATTCCATTGTTTCAGAGAAGCCTTCACTCAAACTCTTATTGTAATTGCTTTTAATATTACTGCTTAATGGCAAAAAACTCTTTTTCACAATGAGTTTTATATTTATCACCTAATTATTTACTCAACGAAGACCTGTTGCCATCTGCTAACAATATAACAACGTAAAATTACAGTTATAAATGAGGCTTGACTGACTAAAGAAAAAGAGAGATAATTAACTAGTAATAAATTGTTTTCCAAAATCTTTTAATTGATATCACTAAAACTCGTCAATAGCTACTAAACAAAAAAAAAGTGAGAAAATCGGTTAAAAAACAGAGGAGAAAATGGTTATTAACTGTTTTGTCTTTGCTTATTTACGTGTATAGATTTCACATTGATTTGGATCCTTTCCTTTTAATTTATTGTTATTAAACTGCTGATTTTATTTAACCGTGATTTTTATAGCGGTGATAATGTACCTTTTCCCCCCTTGTGAATACAGAAACCGCTGCGTTTCAAACAAAATTTCAACTTATTCGGTAAACATCGGGAACTTTCACATAAATTTCCCTATTTTCCAGAATTCTTAATTAAATATTATAAGTAGATTTTTAGGATGAAAGAATAGATCATAGATATCTTCTAATTATTCTCAACCACCATCTTGTTCCTACGAGCTTAATTTTCTCTTATCAGGACCAAAACACGTACAAAGAAACAGCGTAACCATTAGGGGAATAAAGTTTTAATACCAAGAGTGGCAATTCTCTGGGGCTAAATTAATTAAAGAGTTGCTTGTTTGTTTTAAAGCAGTGTTTTGGTTGGACGGTTATCTCCGTAGAAAGACGCGTTTCTGAAATTTTGATTAATGCGAAGAAATTTGCTTGGGAGGTAATTCAAGCGTTTCGGAGGCAGCTTTTTATGACGTTGTCTTTTTACAAATATAAAGGGACGTTTATGTTTTCCTAGGGTCTCTGGGAGTAAAATGTATTTGCATTCTTTTTTTTTCCGGGAAAAAAAACTTTACATTTTTACTAACAAAAAACCTTGAAAAACATTGGGTCGCCATTAATTTTTTTTTTCTACTAACGTACTAAACTTCTTGTATCATCGTTAAATGCTCTGTAAAATAATGGATGTCGATTATTTTAAATTATTACTTTTATTATTATTATTATTATTATTATTATTATTATTATTATTATTATTATTATTATTATTATTATTATTAATAACAACAATAATAATAGTTTGTTTTCTTAGGTTCTCTGCGGAGTGAAATGTATTAGCATTCCTTTTTTTATGGAAAAAAAATCTTCTTTACATTTTTACTTAGCAGAAACGCTTGTAAAACACTGGGTCGCCATTTTATTTATATTTTTTTCCCACGAACGCACTAAATTATTGTATCATCCTTAAATACTCTGCAAAATAATTGTTGTCGATTATTATAAACTGTTACTATTACGATTATTATTATATTATTATTATTAACGATAAGAATAATAGTAGTTTATGTTTTCTTATTTTCTCTGCGAAGTCAAATGTACTTTCATTATTTTTTTTCCGGAAAAAAATCTTCTTTACATTTATACTTAGCAAAAAGCTTCAAAAACACTGGATCGCCATTTCTTGCTGTCGAATATTATGAATTGCTATTATTATTAACATTATTAATACAGTAAAACTCTTCTATAGGGACAAATGTATGATGTTCATGATAAAAAGGTGCCCGCCAGAGAAAGGTTTTATTGGACCAATAATTAACTGCCTGCAAATAAAAAATTTCCCCTAAGAGAGGTGTCCCCATTTGAGGGGTCTCCGTTAGAAGGGGTTGTACTGTATTATTATTTTACTGACCTGAAAATATTACTCGTCTAGTTCTTACTTCTCGGATATCATTTACATCGATAACTTAGAAGATAATGATCATTACATTTAGGCAATTTTCGGTATTTCATTTTTAGGTATTTTATTGCTTTAATTTATTTTAATTACTTTTTTTAATATTATGAAATGAATGTTGGGTTAAATGATTATTCTAATAAAGGGTTATCAGAGTAAAAAATTATAGTCAACGAAAATTCAAATTTGTGTATATTTTCTCGTTTCTATGAGTCTTCTTATTTAAACCGCGCCAGTATTATGCCAACTTCCATTTAACACTAAGTTCAAAATTGGAGTAGAAAAACATAATCGTTGAGTTTTGATTAAGAAAAACCTTTTAAAAGGAAAACTTATTCTTTTTTTTTTCCCCTTAGAAAATAAAAGTATCTCTGGCTAAAGACACAAGTGTACTCCGGTATTTCCCTTAAATACGGCTAACGTCTTTCATTTAGAGTATAGTTTTCAGGCAATGGTCAAGCTCTAAATGGTAATTGGGATTGACCCGAAGGCTAATAATGATAATAATAGTAAGAATACCATTGCTCATTTAATTCTGAACATTTCCAAATAAAGTGAGACTCGTAAAATAATTAAAAATGGTTTTCTTTTGATGTTTTCTTTTTAATGTTTTCAGAATTTAGTCCAGTATCAAAATTGTAATACTATTATGTTTTACAAATGGTTTTTTATAACTTTCCTCTTAAACTAAATTTTATTCTTTTAGTGACTCTACAAGGATACAGCTCTCAGTTCGCAGTTCAAAAGTTTGTTGGATTTATGTTGATGGTGGAACCAAAAGAGATTAAAAATGACATATCAGCAAGGCCAGATGTTGGTTCGTTTCAGGTAAGTCAACCAGAAAAAATTATCTATTGATACATTTTACTTTAAGTGTCAAAGCAAACCCTGAAGCTACTGCGTTAACAATACGAGTAATTCAAATTTATTGAACTGCATTTTGATGTGCGCAGTGAATTTGTGCAGTAGTCCACTTATTTTTCTACATTTTTGATACACTTTATGTCCGTTCTTATATCGTTTGAGTTTTTTTTTTCAAATTTTTCTTAATCAAATCTTCGACTACAATTAAAAGCGTTAGATGTGAGTTTCTATCATGGTATAGTATAGAAAAAAAATTTGATTTAAATTATGCAATTCACACGCAATATCTGAAGAAAGGTATTTGATGCTTTAAATTATTATGTGTTCCTTTGTGATTAAAAATATAAAATAATATAAGTTAGAGATATTTTGAGAAAATACTGAAAAAAAGGTATATTGCAGCGTGATTATTTAAGTGTAATTATTTATGTGTGTGTGTGTATTTTACAAAATGCATGCTAAAAGAACATAACTTTATTTTATTTATTTATGATCTATTATAACTATTATTATTATTGTTATTATTATTATTATTATTATTATTATTATTATTATTATTGTTATTATTGTTATTATTATTATTATTATTATTATTTTCTTTATTTCTTTTTATTTGAATTTCCAATCTTTCCAAATGTGCCTACAGTCGCATTCCAGACACGTTCTTAGGAAGTATACTTTCCCTTTGTGAAATTTGATCCTCAACGCACAAGAGCAGTTTATAATGCAGTTAATAAACTTAAAACGGTCGCGCGATACACTGCTATGAAATTTAATAATCTATTTTTAAAGTGAAGTGAAAAATAACTGTTAATCTTCTTGCAAAAGATTTTTTGCACAGTAGCATAAACTTTATCAAATATACAAAAAAAAATACTACGCTTGTTTTAAATCTGGAAAAGAAAATATTTTTATCTATGTTAAACATTTTCGTTAAAATGCTGCGTTGCGTTGTTTATACGATGTTAGTTTTCCTTTTTATAAAAAAAGAGAAAGAAATAGAAAAAAAAAAAAACAGTAATAATGATAGCTTCGAAGACAAAGTACTTTTTAATGACTTCTTAAGTGTTCGTCAACTGAACATTTGTTGTCTCATTATCTGCATAAAATGCTGAAATTTAATATCCAAGACAGAAAAAAGGGGTTAGTTGGCATATTTTTGATTCACCAATACGTTATCATATATCTTAATTTTTTTTTATAAACTACTTTATTTAACGATTGTCGAGTTTTTAAAACTGAGATATTTTAACGAAAAATGACTCATGTAGCGTCTTAGAAAAAATTAATAACAAATAATTTGGCCGTCATAATATATTTTAGAAAAGTTGATGCTTATGACCCTACCGTTCATAATGTATGAGTTTTTACAAAACAATTTAACTTATGTAGCATATTCTTTTAGAATTTAGGAAAGATGTTTACAAAAAATTAAGTTCTATGTTGAATTTTTATCAAAGTGTATTTTATCTTTAAGTCTAATTCCTTCCGGAAAGGTTTTGAAACATGTTTACTTATTCCTGGCGCATGTCATATTAAATTAAAAGCGCAAAGACTTTTTTTAATCAATAACTTCTTATTAAAAGTAAAAGAAATTTAATGAAGGCTAACTTTACGTTTTGAAAACGAATTTCATTTTATTTCTTCCCTTTCCCAAGACATGTCTTAGAATCCTTCATGCTAACAAAGTATGTATTAATACATACATATATTGCTCTAGCAAAACATGCAGTAATTTTACTTATTTGGAACTTCGCATAAATATTTACTTATTATATTACAAAGGGATTAACCTCTAAAATCTGATGTACATAAAGTATATGTTTTTTAAACACGTATGATGAAAAATATAAGTTGCATATGGGGGAGGGGGAGTTCTTCGAATGTAATTTTTAACAACTTGTTATAAAAATTTCTGAATCGTTTCTTTATATTTTTTAAGGCTCATTATATTGACTGATATTTAACTAAGTGTTAGACATTAAAAAAAAAATAGAAAATGAAGAAAAATTGAACACATGAGAAGTGTTTAAGTGTTAATTTTTAGCTGAAAGTTTTTTTTTTACTTAGAGCCCCACTTTTACCATGCACTTTATAAAGGCACCAGTGAACCTAAGCTTGCTAACCAACTTCCTTAAGTTATGCGACTTTAAATGACTCAAATAGTGTCCCACAGCTATCAGTTTATTTGATTCATAAATGCGACGTCAGGATTCAAGCCACTGATTAATGTCTGTATCAAGACGTCTCTTGAAATTTAAATAAAGAAAATAGTTTCAGAATGATTTTTACTTGGCTTTTTTCTTTTAGCTCTTTGGAGACGCAATGTGCAAATACTCTGAAGAATGTCCAAACGCAATCGTTCACGCATCTGGAATACCAAAGCAAGATATTCAAGTCATGTGGAAAGCACCACCTGCCGGTACTGGATGCGTTGTATTCAAGTAAGATTTTTTGAGGTTTATTTTGAAACTAAATGTTGATCTCCTATTTTTTCCAGAAATGTTTTATCTAGTACTTTTGTGAGATTGATGTTTATAACATGAAAGGTACGATTACAAAGATGCATTTGAAGATTTTTCTTTTTGGTTTTTAGACAAATGTTTTAATGAAAGAACACTCTAGACACACACATCGATTTGGACGACATGGGGCATCAGGACATGAAATACTTCGTCTCATCCCCCTCTTATTAGTTACATTCATGCTTATTTACAGAACAGGAAAACTAAAATGTTTTTTTTTTTTTCTAATGGGGCTGCAGTATTGGTCATCAACCATTGCAGACCTAGTGCGTCCCCAGAGATTAGTACCAACTCTTTCAGCGGCACCACAATGAGTGTGGTACCATTGCCACAATTTTTCTTGACGCTTAGTTTCCCCTAGATGGGGAACCTGAGCTCTCGTTAATGCAATATGCACTCGGAATTTAATTTAGCCGAGATTATCAATGACAAACGGATACTCAAGGGGTCTTTAACATGCCGCATAATCATACGACATGGACGCTGACGATTTTCTGCATCTTGAAAATCCACCGACATGGGCCTGGTTCGAACCGGCGATCTTGGGCATACGAGACCTGCGTCTTACCACTACGCCACCCTGTCGACGGAAAACTAAAATGTAAACTTTTACATTGGTCCTAATGCATTAAAAGCGTATTTCTACCCAATCTTACTTATTTATAATAGTAATATACTGTTAAAAATACTGCGCATCTTAGTCTGAAAATGAAGCAATGCTCAATTAGCGTTCAACAAACAATAGTTATATATTGTATTTTAATGCTTATAGAACATCAAAAATAATCGCATTCCTCAGTAATCTTAGTCTAAATATTTTCAAAAGGAATAATGTAAGTTAATAAAATACCATAAAAATAAAAATTTTGGCAATGGGTTGTTTTAAATAAGACAAACTAAATGAAAAATATGTAAATAAAATAATGTAAATTGCAAACTTGAGCACATTTTATAGTTGCTGACGTCTCTTTCTCCGCTTCAAAAAATAAAACTTTCGGATTAAAGAAAAAGAGAAAAAAGAGAGAAGATACTTTTTTGAGGGCTTCTTACATTTGGTGGGACTAGGAACATCGTCCGATTTGCTCCTGCGAGAATTAAGCTCTTAATCGTTCCCATTGAAAAAATATTTATTGATTAAACAATTGTCCCATACTTAAAGTGTCGTAACTTACACACACAGAATTTTTAAATTTCTTAATTTACTATGTGGTTACATTCGCCAGTTGAAAATTACAAAAGCTATAAATTTCTACGCTGCCTATTTATTACGCTGCGTATTAAATTTGTACCGCCGAAACCTGAAAAAGCTATAGGCATAGGCGGACTGGCGTAACGGCCCATCTACCCTCGACAGCATGCGCTTCTGCGCCTTCTCTGAAAAGCTTTTTCAGTATTTTTCAGGATCAAACCTAGCACAAGTCGGTGGACTTTAAAGACTTTTCAGCTGCCGCCATCAAGGGGGAAACAGAGGGTCAAAATTTTCAAGGTGGTAATGGCAAAGCGGTTTTCGAAATTTAGTTTATTATTATCTTATACTTTTACCTCGCAAGCCTGAATAAAGTGAATCAAAATAAATTGGATATTAATACATCCTTATCTCTTTTTCATAAAAACGCAGTTTATTATTGTTTTTGTCTCATATAAACCTTTTTTTTTTTTTTTTTTGTAATATGTAGGGTCAGTTGGGGTAATTGTGAACGCTTTTTCAATATTTTTTTTGACTTTTGACCCTTCCCTACCTCTTGAATGAATTCAGAGATAAAATTGTGAGCATTGTAGCCACAACTGTACTTCTTGTGAGTAAATGTGTGCAAAAATTTTGACCTTATGACTATTTGTTAGCAAACGAGCTCGTGTTTACAATTACCCCAGTGTGTTTACAATTACCCCAGAGATCTGGGGTAATTGTAAACAGTGATTTATTTTCCAATAAGGTTGAAGCAAATGGAAAATTGTTTCATACACAGTCTGTTTGAAGGCTTAAGAAGTTCCGAAGCAATGGTTCTCAATCTGCGGCCAACAGGTCGCATGTGGTCCGCTGAGTTATGTTATGAGTCAGCTCAAATCATTTAACGAGAAATATCTTCCAAAAAATCAAGTAATGCGACAAATTTATGTAAAATTTGTCCCGCAGAGTATGAGTCGGTTAAGCTTGCATCCCAAAGAACACCGAAAGTGAAGCACAACTGGCCGTGGTCAACGCTAGGGAGGGGGACCACCTCCCGCGACAGATTCCTCTGAGACCAAGTGCGCTTAAGGGAGCTGCGCACGTAAAATACGTCGTCGCTTCAAATGTCCACCAAGTTAGAAATAATTTCTGCTGAGGGACCAACCTAGGTGACGACGTCTCATCTGGGAGTTGGTTCAAAATCATTAAGCCCCTCTGAGCCTAGTGTACTTCATTCTAGCGAAGCTGCTCATTAATAATCAGTAGCTGTTTCCTTAATTCATGGTCGTCCTGCAAGGGGGGCTTGAATTCTAAGTGGCATTAGCAAAAACAACAGCAGAAATGTAAAATGGACACAGAAGTGTAATTTACACCAAAATATAATACTTATTGTACCCCCAAAATTTTGGAAATACGATAAATTTAAGTGTTTACAATTACCCCAGAGTACGAAATATATGGGGTAATTGTAAACACCTAACTTGCGCATGAAAAATAGCAGGGAAGATTAAATTCATAACTAAATGTTTTTAGCAGCATTCCATATGAGAAATAAAAACGGTTGAAACCGCTTAGATAGATTTTGTAGATGAGCTGGAGAGGAAAATGTAAGATCACTAAATTTTGTTAAACAACTTTTTTCACTGTGCCATTTTCAGACAATTGTGACGCCTGCACAGTTGTTTCGAAACTTATGAAACTGTTTCAATGTCTTCCCTATGCTGCCAGGTTATCACTCACAAGCAGATAAGTTTTCAAAACCACCACAAGTGTAGTTATGAAGCTTGTTTACAATTACCCCATGTTTACAATTGCTCCAACTGACCCTACTTTGTTTTTGTCTTTTTGTTTTTCTTTTGTAACATACGAACTAATGTGGAGGATTTAAAGACTTTTTATCTAATGTTTGTGAGTAGCAAAATAAGCTTAAAAATAATATTTAATAATGCGTTTTTAAATTCTTTCTTGCTTTAGGTTTTTTATAAGTATAGCCATATACCCGACAAATATATACTCAGTGACAAATAGCAAAAAGAAAACACAATTTAGTAATCAAAAATTTACCCTTAATGTCGTTTTTGTTGTGTAAGAATATTTGAATAAATGTATTATTATTTTTTTTTTTACCGAATTGAAAAGCAGATAAATATTAGAAATTGCTGCCAAGCAGATAAATTCGTTTAATACAATAATATTAGATTAATATTTACTTTGATGACATTTTACGTATAAATTAAGAAATGAAACACATGAAAAATAAAAAAACGGTTTTCGGTATCTATTACGAGTTTGCGAGAATTTCAAATAGCTTGGGGGCGTTACGATACATTTCATTTTAATTTGAATTATCCAACCAAATATTTCGGAAACTCCACAGAACTAACTACTAATCTGTTTACATAAGAAACTTGAAAGATTTTTCCAAGGAATATTTGTTTTGGAAATTAAGATAAGCTTTGAATTTTAATCTGCGCTTCTTAAAGTAAAACTGAAGAATTCTTTTGAGAAAAATAAAAGTGAAATCCGCAGATTCAAATGTATCCTGAGGAACTAATTATCATTATTTTCATTATTTTTTTTAACATTTTCATTTATTTTAAATATATAAGGCATCATGAATGTCCTTTTTATGTAAATAATCATTTTTAAAATCTATTATTTTTATGATTATATGTATATGACGCTTTTACAAAATCACTAAGAAGCAATTTAGATAATTTTAAAAACATAAAAAGTGGTATTAATTACAACAATATTCTATCAATCATATCCACTCCTTTCTCCCCTCCCCCCTTCCCGCCAAAAAAAAGAAAAGGATGGCAATAAAGAATTACTTTTTCATTATCTTTTAACTTTTTTATTAAGATTTTTATTTACTTGAACTATTCTAAATTTTTTGATCTGCTTTTCTTTTTTACAACAATATTTTGCAATAATAAGAATATAAGCAATAAAAATAAAAATTTACAATAATATAATATTCAAAGAATTTTGTTACAAATTTTTTCATATGTATATCAACAACTGATTTTGTCTTTATCAATTTAATAATTTTAAAATATAAAGAAATAAATTCAGCTATTAATTTGAGCTGCTATTTTTTATAGGGCAACAGTCCAGGAGAACAGAGAGCTGTGGTATATGGACGAAGGAGGGCTGATTAGAGAACTCTGTGAGGAAGGTGAGGAAGAAAGGAAAACTTTGTAAATTATATACGTATTACAAATAATACGTATAAATACGTATTAAAATAATACGTATTACAAAATACGTATTATTTTTCGGCCGAGTAAAAAAAATGAGGTAAAAATGTACAATTAGGGTGATGTATTTTCTCATCACAATTAATTTACTCTTACTATTTAATTAAATTAATTGGAACATTTTGATAACTAGAGCACTGTCTAAAATGAAAATTTTTTCTTTTGTTCATTTAGTAGCTAATGATTTCTCTCTTTCACGCTTTAATCATGGGTACTTAAACACATATGCATAGTTTGGGTAAGTAACAGAGACAGAATTTTATGCATCTGAATATAAAATTAGTTACTAAAATAGTACAACTTCGCGCACAACTGGATGAAACACTATAAAGATAAGCAGAATTTTTGCCTATTGAAAATTGATTTCAAATAAATTAACAATAAAGTGACTTTAAAGTCACACGTCATTGTTCATGCCTAATTTCATCCAGATCCGTTCTGTCGTTCTGGCGTGTTTGAGTAATAAACATACATCCAAACTATCGTATTTATAATTGTAATAAGATAAAATTTATTTAGTTATTTTATGTTTTCATTGAACCGCTAATCAGCTAGCTTCGCAATTAGCCTAGATCAGGAAGGGCAAACCTTTTCGATTAGTGTGGCAGTTAAATTACGGTTTGTTATTTTCCGGTTTCCAGTGTGCCACTTGTTATCTCTCCTTTTAAAAATCGTCTTTATAGACCAACCACCATATTCGCGAAGTGGCAGGTAGTCTTGAATTTTGTTCTTTTCTTTGTTTTTTTTTTTCTTGCTTTCTGGTTAGATTTTTTGTGTCCAATGAATGTGAGCGAATAAGAATAATTTAGTATGAACCTACTTTGAACCTATGGGCGTGCTGCTGAAATGTTTGTGGCGTGCCAAGCACTGGCACACTGGCACGCGGGCCATGTTCCCAATCTCTGGCCTAAACATGATCACTGTCACACACACATACTTATGTGTGTGCAATTTCAGTATATATTCCATTAGTACAGTCAGAGCTCGATATAAGGTCACCCTTGAGGACTTCACGAAGATGCCCTTATACGGGGGGTAACTTTACAATTGATTCATACGCATTTGATATTTAATGAGCTGGGACTTTAGAAAAATCATCTTATATGTATGGTGATCTTATATGTAGGGTGATTTTATATGCAGGGTAATCTTATATGAAGGGTAATCTTATATGCAGGGTAATCTTATATGCAGGGGGATCTTATAAACGTGTGACCTTATAGCGAGGCCGGACTGTATACCTCATTTTAAAAAAAATCCGTGTATTATGAGTTTTTTATGCACATTTCTTCCTTTAATGCTACATACCAACTACATAGATTCACGATTTCTAACGTAAAATTGAGATTTTCGAAAACTGATACAAATTATTTTGTTTCACTTCGCTTTATGCTAGACTGTAAAATATTCTCTTGTTATAACCTCCCAGAAAGTGCATGAAATTGCCATAAAACTTTTATGCGAGAATTTTGTCCTAAAAGCTTCATCAATAAACTCGGAATCAGCGTTTCGGGGGCTTTTATTCTGCTTCAATATAACGAAGCTAATTTTCCTCATTATCATTTCTGATATCAGACACAAGAGTAATTTTCGAGTTAGAAGTCGTAAATCCGAATACAGAACACGAATTACTGCTTATTTTTTAAATGAATGGCTTGTATTGAAACCCATAAGCACACTCTAAGCTCTTATAATGAGAACACGGATGTTGTATCATTGATAGAAAACTATTTTACTTAATGCATTTTCCTAGTCATCGTCTCATTAATGCCGCGATATTTTACGACAAAAGATGGGGAAAAAATCCTTAATTTCATAAATCTAAAATATTTGGTTGAAATATTTTTCAGCTTTCCCTTTTCTGTAATGCTGTAAGGCTCTTCGTAAAAAATAGTTCTATTCAATTTGTCTCATTATATGAGATAATAAAAACGATTTTTACGTTTTCTTTTCACCGTAGCCTATTAAATACTTGGATCAACTTAAAATGAAATAAATAAATGAATAAATAAATAAAATCATTTTTTTGCATCATTGAGTTATTTTATCATTATCAAGTCTAGTCTAGTATATATATATATATATATATATATATATATATAGCCTCAGTAGAAAAGAATATACATACATACATACATATATATGTATGTATGTATATTCTTTTCTAAAGAGGCTTCGTATGGTCACTAACCTACGCTGAACTAGTGCATCCCCCGGAAACCGGCATCCATTCTTTCAAGTAGCACCACTATCGGTGGATGACATGTCCCGTACAGAATTTTGATGCTCAGTTTCCCCCTAAAGGAAGGCACCTGAACTGCCTTAGGAATTTAATTTAACTGAGAGTATACAAGCCAGAAAGGTACTCAAGGGATCTTCAATATGCCGCATAATCATTTGACATGAGCGCTGACGATTTTCTGCATTTTGAAAATTGACCAACTTGGGCCAGGCTTGATCCTGCGAAATTAGGCGTACTAGGTCAGTGCGTTACCACTACGCCACCCTACCGGCATATGTATAATATAAACATATATATCGTACAAATATTATTAAAAAACACTAGTTCTTCGGACCCGTAACTACGCAGACGTAATGGTACGCAGACAACGTCCCTGGTTCATTACTTTTTATATGATTGTATAACCCAGCGTTTCTCAATCTTTCAGTATTCGCGGCCCAATTTTCAATCATAATTTTCATCGCGCCCCTCACTTACAATAAAATGTATACGACAATAATGTATATTGAGTACATTGGATTCTGTGCTTGAATTATTTTTAACCAACTGCCAAAACAAGAGTAAAAATCAGTAATTTAGAAATAAAATTAGTGTAGTAATAAATCACTATTGGAATTTTGAGCAGGAGTAGAGGATGATTTTTCTGCACTAAAAACAAGGGCATTTCGCATTCTATTACCATTTTCAACATCCTGCTTTTGTAAAACTGAATTTTCTGCTGTGGCTTCTTTGAAAACAAACTATAGATCTCGGCTAAATATAGAAACAACTGAGAGTTCCTATTTATAATATTAAGAATTTCTACGAAAAGCTTTGCTTTGCAAGACAGTCCCAAGGATGTCAGTAAATATTATTAAATTTGTTTTTAATTTAGTATGTTTTGACTGAGAAAGTTTTAATTTAGTAATTTGTTTTACTTAAATAAGTTATTAAATATGTCGAATTGTATTTTGCTTTTTATGTGCATATGTGCTTTAATTTCAGTTAGTTAATCAATTTTTTAAATTAATATTTTCTCTTGGATATTCTTGCGCCACCTTTCTCGTGTGCTCGATCCCCCCTAGAGGTCGTGCCCCACAGGTTGAGAATCGCAGGTATAACCTAACTAAATAACTTTAATTTCATTTCTAAATTGATTAAACTGATCTTATATCAAAGAAAAATTCACTTAAATGCTGCTGTAAACGTAAAAAGAATATTATTTAAAATATAAATGATCTAAAATTCCACTGAGAGATTCATGGTGCAAGACCACTGTTCTGGTAATTTCTGGGTTTTATTTTGAAACAACAATCCAAATCAGATTGTAGTCAACCCGGAGCAACGGACCACCAATAATTTTAGACTGTATATATATATATATGTATTTATAATATACATCAATCATACATATTTTTCATTTTAGTTTCTATATCTATGTCATGAGCTAGTAATATAGTAATGTCCTTTTGTTTATGTACATTTTAGAACAAGAAAATCAAGACGAACAACCAGAAATCATTGAAGAGTGTTGTGCCTGTGATGAAGCAAAGTACGAACTAACCTTTGAAGGGATATGGTCTAGGCATACACACCCGAAAGATTTTCCTACAAGTTTGTTTATGGTTTCATAATGTTTGTTTATAAATATAACTGTAATTCAATTTGTAATATATTGTTTAATACACATTGAAAATATTTGAACATAAATGACTTTGAAAACAATTTACTAAATTTTTTACAAGATTCTGAGGATCTCTGGAGCAGTATTTTTAAAAACTTATTAATGAAAAATTTCAAAGAGATTCTGTATAAAGACTTGTTAGAACAAGTCTTTAAAAAAACGTGTGAAAGGATTCTTTTTTTTTTCATATAGCGATAGGGCAACGATGTTCAATTTCATATAGTCTTGTAATTGCTGCTATTTATAAATGACTCCTTATTAATTTTTACTGTGTATAAATTTTTAATGCAGATTTGTTGAAAAAAGTGAAACTGTTATCAAGAGATTTAAAACAAGACCATCGTAAATTTAAAGAAACATTCAGTTTCCTTTTCGTACATTTACAGAAATTTTTTACAGGATAGCAAAATTTCTTGTGATCTGGTTTGAATCTTAGAAGCTTTGTTCGGCGACATTATGACGTCAACTTGAGTTTCCTTGAACAATGTTTGTCTGAAGAATTTTCATGACATTGCCAAGAAGGAGTGCAATATGTACTGGATCAACATTTTACACGAAAATTTAGAAAAGAGAAAAATAATGCATTTTTCCTTTGTTTGCGTATAATGTCTAGTAGAGGTCTTAAATTTTATGTGTTTGTTTTCCCTCTAAATGGATATTTTTATTCAAGAGGCCTAATTTTTGACGTATTTCAGATGAGTGGCTGACTCACTTCTCTGATATCATCGGAGCGTCGCACACTGGAGATTTTCGCATGTGGGAATATGGTGGCATCGCATCTGAAGGAGTGAAAGAAGTTGCTGAAAGGGGAATTACAAAACGTTTGGAATCTGAATTGAAAACAGAAGTGAGTTTTATACGACAAATTATCAAAATGCTTTGTGCTAAAATATGGGTACAAAGATAAAACAATGTAAAAAAGCACAAATTGTAAGAGTAAATATCGCAAATAGCTATTTCGAGGCTACAATAGAGCCTCTTCGTCAGTGCTCAACACACAACTTCAAGTCGTGTGTTGAGCGCTTCTTTTCTGCACTTTCTGCTTTTTTGCGCTGTTTTATCTTTATACTCAGAAGTGTGTCTGTGTGCAGATATGCAATTTAAATTTTTATGCTCAGAAAATCAGTTTTGGGAGATGTGAATTATGTACACAAAGTTTTTTCATCTTTTTTGTTAGATTACCAGAACGGAAAAAACTTTGAAACATAGGATGGATTCTGTCACTCAAATCTTTCACGTAGATGTCAGCATTGACTGGACTTTGAAGAGTAATAATAAGTTCGGCGATCAATAGCGCTAGCAGAATTTTCCCGTGGGAGCAGAGAGTTATAGGGGTGGTTCTGAAAATTTTTTAAATGTATAGACATTATCATATTAGGATTGGCAATATGGCATAAAATCAAGAGTTTAAGGGGGGATCTCCCAAACCATTGCATGCCTGGTCGTGCATAACACTGCAAAATGGTTTGCCACAGCATGACTAAACTCTCGCCAAGTTTAACTCAAACCACTGTTAAAAAATTTTGATCGAAAATACATGAGAATCTTCTGGAAATCATCATCAAAGTCTTTGGAAAGGAATTAAGCAAATAAAAAGGAAAGAATATTCTGTAGATTGATATCAAGAGGTATCGTGTCGCAGCATTAGCACCGTCTGCTAGTTCCCTGAATTTCTATTTTTGGTACACGAAGTCGAAATGAGTTTAGTTGAGAACAGGTTGGTGGTGTGAATCCCATGCTTTAGTCCGTTCAGCCGAAGACGCTCCCGGAGTTACGAAGACTGGCCGCCGGGGGCTAGGCTCCTCAATGGAGAAGGGGAAAGAACCATATGCCAACAAAATTCAATACATTTCTTGACAATTTTTAAACTGATAGTCGCAGATCTCAAGTGCTTAGTTATGCATTTGTTTAAAATTTTTAAACTGGTAGTCACAGATCTCAAGTGTTCAGTTTTATGTAAAATTTTTATTGAGAAACTGCTATCAAGAAACTTGAGTATTGGATGTGAAACAAGTTATTCGTAATTTACAGTAATATTCAGTTTCCTTTCCTGCAATTTTACAGAATTTTTTTACAGTGCATCCCGATCGTGATCTTTCTCCTGCTGTAAACTCGCCAGAAGTCAGAAAATAAAATTCGACGAATCTGAAATGAGTCTTTTTTTTTTAAATGTTTTTTCCACCTTTCTGGCCATATTTTTATGACTTAAGCTTCTCTGATCGCTCTATGCAGTATTTGGATCTTTTATGATGGGTTTATGCATACCGATTTTGATTTAAAAACCTAGTTTTGAAATTATCTTACCGAAGTTTTCGTGCTGATA
Source organism: Octonoba sinensis (assembly GCA_038502835.1). Lineage (NCBI taxonomy): Eukaryota > Metazoa > Arthropoda > Arachnida > Araneae > Uloboridae > Octonoba > Octonoba sinensis. The sequence goes on from CM076604.1 coordinate 75,303,209, forward strand.
GGGTTTGTAAGCATGGGAATTTTTTACAGTCCCTTTTACAACTTTGGAGACTTTTTCTTTTTTTAACACCACTGAACAAATAAATGTTTTTGATCATACTGCATTGCAAAATGCACGAAAATAAGCCGCAAATTTTACAAAGTAGCTTACTTGCAAAGTGCAATTATTTTATGCATTTTTATGAACAGTACCGCGTACATTTAAGAAGATACATTAGTTTTTTTGTTCAAAAACTACTACTACACGCCGGTTTCTCCCACAACGTTTTACCAAAGTTTAAAAAAATATTTTACAGCCTGCAAAAGAAACATTAAAAAAAAAAAAAAATAGAAATATATATACTGAATATTTGATAACTTATCAGCGTTTAAAAGAATTAATTATTTTACTGCACAAGAGCGAAAAACATCAATTTTTAACTCTCAAAATTTCATATCCAAATATTCATGGTAAAATATTTTCATTTTAATGTCGTAAAAGTTCACAAAATATCGACGATCTAATGAGTTGCATTTAATGACTCTAGAAACAATGTTGGAGCATAAGGGTCAAAAAGAAAATAGTCGCATTCACAAAACAGTCGAACATTTTCACCATAGCTATATTTTTCATGATTAAATTTGGCATATTCGTGACAATACCCTCATTAAATAGCATATTTTCGGGAATGATTGAAACAGTGCTTACTTGATCTCCTGTGCGTTTCTGAATTTTCTCGATATTCTGCTACATTTTTTTTTTTTTTTTAAGTAACAAAGTATATTTGAGTATGAAATTATGAAAGTTAAAAATAGCTTTTTTTCGTACATGCGCAGTTAAGAATTATTTCTTTTAAATGCCCGAAATTTGTCAAATATTTAGTATTTTTATTCCAAATTTCAGTTTAATATTCTCTTGTATGCGGTCAAGTTTTCAGAAATTTTGGTCAAGTGTTCTGGAAAACTCTGAATGTTATAAACGAAACACAGACGAGGGAAATTGGCGCTTATGAAGGAAAATAAAAACCTTCATGTGAATATTCGTTTTTTTTTTTTTTTTTAAATAAGAAAATGCATAAGCTTGTTGTACATAGCAAGTAAACTATTTTGCTTGTGAAATTTACAACTTGTTTCCAACTTTTTTTAAGATGAAAAATAATTAAAAAAAATACCTTTTCCAATTTACTGTTGCTCACCTAAATGCACGTATGATTGAATTTTCATTGGAAAATGTACACACAAAAAAAAAAAAAAAAAAAAAAAAAAACATTACCAAATAGGGAAAAAAGAACTTCACATTAGAATGAGCGTTAAGTATCAAATTACGAAAATTCTGTGCAGCGTCTAATAATTTGGCGTCAGTGATTGTAAGTCTCAAATATGATTTTTGTTTTCAATAAATTGCTACTATTTCTTTGAATACATAGGCAATTACTTAATGATCGTGATTTTGTTTTACAGTCCAATAAAATCCGCACCATCATCAAAGCGAGAGGGCTGTGGTATCCCAATGTTCAGGGGAAAACTTTTGCCGTGTTTCGGGTCGACAAGTTCCACCACCTGATGTCGTTTCTGACCATGCTGGGACCGAGTCCAGACTGGATTGTTGGTGTAAGCGCTTTAGAGCTTTGCCTGAAAAACTGCTCTTGGGTGGCTGAAAAGGTCATGAATCTCTATCCATGGGATGCTGGCACCGACAGCGGCTTGACATACATAGTAAGAAAAATTGAAAATCTGGATAACTTAAGATTTTTCTTCCTCACTCTGTAAATAATCATAATACATCATTGTTAATTTGCAAACATACTCTCAGATTTTTTTTTCTTCTATTCACGGAAATATTACTGGCAGCAGTGCTGCCGGTAAATTTCCGTTATTTGAAGAACATCCGTTTTTTCTTTCTCATGTCAATTGACGGAACTTCCGTCTACAATTTTTTCTGTTCTAGAAGGGGAAATGTCCGTCAATTGAAGAAACTGTCCTATACTTTTTCTCCGTCATCCGAGGGTAATTTTCCGTTATTTGTAGAAACGTGCGTTATGTTTATTTCTGTTACATGATGGAAATTTTTCGCTATTTGAAGAAACCTGCGTTAGGTTACCTTCTGTTCCATGATGGAAATTTTCCGTTATTTAAAGAAGTGTCCGTTAAGTTTGTTTCTCTTAAATAAGGGACATATCCAGGAAAATTTGCCCATGTCCGTGCGTTATTTTATTTCTAATGCTTGTCAGAGATCCCGTTCACACTTCGTTTGTATAATATTTTTTCTCTATTTAACTTTTACCTCATCCACCCCCGCTCCCTAGTCACCCCCCCACCAACCAGAAATTGCAAAGAATAACTTACATTATACTAGTTTCTCAGAAAACAACTCGTGCTTTAAGGGGTTAAAGATGAAGTTTTTGTGCAGATTGAAAAAAGGCGTTTCATTTATACTTCTTCAGTGACTTTCCCAAATTGAAAAATTCCATATTAATCCACGGAGAAACTTAGAATTCAAAATCTTCATTGCTTAATGCACATCAAAATTCTATTTTCACCATCTGAAAGTGGGCATTTTATACTTTGGAGGTGTTTTCTAAATTTAATTTTCTAAACTTCTCTAGTATCATAAAATATAATAAATCCTGACAACTTATTTCTGCAAACTTTAAAAAATGTTTTCAGATAAATGCCATTTAGAGTAATAAGATACCCACTTTCAAATGGTGAAAATAAAATTTTTAAAGGTGCCTTTTGGGATGGAATTTCGACTTGTTTTTCATTCATTACTTTCTAGAAAATTAAAAAATTGAAATGAAAAAAAAAACCTCTTATAACGCTACATCTGCAAATAATGTATTTTAAAGGTTTTTTAAAATTTGATTAAAAAATTCCTTTTTACCAGAAGTTCCATTTTTATTTATTTTTAAACACTATTCTGTACTCCCTTAAAAATAATTTTTGGGCATACCCCACCAGACCTGATGCAAGACTAAGTAGCAGCTAAGAGCACACTGAAAATAAAATTTTATAACACATATAAAGGACTTATTAATAAAATGCCACGACAAAAGCTGCACATTACTTCTGACTTTTCACAATTGAAAAATCATTTCTACTTTGCAGCACCTAGTACAAGTTTTTTTTATTCTCAGGATCAAATTTACAACTGAATTAATTTTTTTATTGACATTTATGTGGAGTCTAATATAGAGGAGGAAAAAACATGTATGCTGCCAAATTTCCAAACAATACAAAGCTATACTCTTAATTGAAAGCACACTTAATGAACAAAGTTTACATGCCAACCCCTCTCATTTTCATGTCAACTTTCAGCCTTGAAATTTTATTCATGAAACGAAGAACCTGAAAGTCTTATAAAAAGTGCAATATATTTTAAAATATATGGAAGATGTTAATGCTATGAAGCTTTTAACTTCATAAAGTAAGCATCTTTTTTTAGTAAAATGCAAAATATACTATAAGCCAGCACTTCCGGAAGTTTCCTTTTTAGAAAAGTATATCAAACTTTTCGTGAGATTATTTGTTTGCTAGGAGCTTCTCAGTGTTTTCAGCCTATAATTGCTAACAAGCTACCACAGGTTTGCGCAATCTCCCTACCTTCAAAAATTTCACTAAAAATGAAAGTTGATAATTTGTTGCAATTAACCACCAGTCCAACTTTTGAAATATACCCATTCTCATCCCCCCTCCCCCAGAGAGCAAAGAGATATAAGTTATTGATTGACAATAATCCTCATCAAGTAGATTTATAAAAATTTGTCACCATGATACCATATTTAGAAAAATAAATTAGAACAATTAAACACATAATTTTGAAAATCAATAAGGTACCATTTATTTCTATATTACTATTTTAATACTAAATTTTTAATTATTTAAAATATTTTTCATGTAAGACAATTTTATTTTAAAAAAAAGCCCTTATCTGCATAATTTTCAGTTTGGTCAGGTCATTCACATATTTATGTCTTGTGAGCGGTTAAATTTATTTATATCTCTTAATATAGTAAACATTAGTTTGAACTTTTAGGTGCATCCTATTTTTAAGTGACGAATGTTTCGCCAAGTCAATTTTCAAGTTTTGCCAATTATCAATCTTTGCAACACCAAAAAATATTTAATTCAAATCAATTTACTATGGTAATTTAAAAAATCCTACACAAAGAAATCAGCCATCTTTATTCAATAAGCATATAATAAAATTGAAAAAAAAAAAAAATGACAGCTATACTTAGACGCCACTAAAACTTTATGTATGTATGTGTATATATTTATAGCATAGCAATAAAATAACAGGAGAAAGTGAATAGCAATAAAGTAACCACCTTAGAATAATTAAACAATAAACAAAGTTTTATTTTACAAATGTAAGAAGTTTTATTTGACATTTTAAATAAACTGATAGATGAAATGGATTTTCGAAGCACAATAACGTATTATGTAATTTTAAGATTTTTTCCAACACATTCTTTTTGTTCTTTGGGCTCTAAGCTCCTCTCTAAATGTTTATTTCTGCAAAGACACCAGAAAATAAGAGAGAAACGTAAAATTATGACAAGACAACAAAGGAAATAAACTGGGCAGGGTGCCGCAGTCTAGTTGCCTTTTGGTTTATGAGTTCTCACATATTTTATAAGTCATATTTTATAATCAAAATAATTTTGATGGGCCCATGTGACTAACAATAACAAACATTCTTTTTAGTAATATCCCTATACCTCCCCCCTACACCAAAAGATGCAAGACTCGCTATAATCAAAAATTTAATTCTGAATAAAGTGAAATTTTCGTTCTATGCTAGTGATTTTGACAGTTTAATTATTGAGAATCACCATGTCAGAGGACAAATAGATATATTCACTCATTTATCGCAAAAAAATTCAGGGACTTTCAAGGACCCAAATGAAGATGTTCATGGGACCTATTTTGATGTTTATTGTTTAGCACATGTGTGTTTTAAAAGAAAAAAAGCTACAGAACTTAAAAATGAAAGTTTAACTTGCAGGTTCAATTTCTTTCTCGTGATTGTTGCGATTAACAAATAATAAGCAAACGATTTGTAAACTTAAACACTCATTCAGAAACAAGTCAAACCTTATAACGATCTTTTTCAACCCACGCTGGGCTAAACACGCATTTTCCCGGCATTTTAGGCGGTAAATGAAAAGACAAGTATTGATGATAGGAGCCAGTTCAAAACATAATCATCGGTTCGGTCACACTAGCAGAACCGTTTAAACTCACTCCAGCCGAACTGTACGAAAATTTAGCAAGCTTTTGAGCTATGAAGAAATGCACTCGGAAGTCAGGAATCACCACACTAAAAGAGTTCAAGAATCACTTTTTTTTTTTAAAAGGGGGATTGGAATTTTGCTAGCCGATCTTTGCGCGGAAATTTTTACTTACTTTTACGAGGTTGACCTTTCCGAAAAATCTAGGACTTTTCAAGTACCCTACGGTCGTTTTCAAGGATTTTTGGGGTTCCCGAGTGGTTTAAAGGAAATTCAAGGATTTTCAAGGTTTTTCAAGGACCGTGGGAACTTTATATAAAGGATGTAAGGTTCTTATAGAAATTTGCAGGGAGACCAGATATCACTTACTGAAAGCTTGAGAAAACGAACTTTTCATAGCATTGTAAAACATTCGACTTCGATTTAATCTTTTAGAAAATAAACAACCATGTCAATCGTGTTTCATCTGGAAAATAAACACAAGGTGAATATGTGAATATCTTAAGACATTTTTTCTCTCAATCATTTGTTGAAAACTTTAAGAGTTGACACATATTTTCGAGAAATTAATGAAATCAAAATCTGAAATAAGAACTTACCCATACCTGCATTTATGTTTGGCGGAATGAAACTGGTTAGGCTAAACTCGTTGTCTTGTCGACTTCTGATTGTGTAGCTGAGATTGTTGAATACGCATGCTTGCAGAGAATAAACGGAAAAAATTCGTTCTCAAGGGGTACGGAAATTATTTGTTGAAAAATGAGGAATAATGTAGTGTATAAAGACGATTTTTTCTGAGAGTGCATAGCTCTAAAATTATAATTACTAATTATGAGTCATGATCTTTTATAAGGAAAAGGTTTGGTTTAAATTGCAAACGAAGAGCAATGAGAATATTTACTCTTGCTTGTAGACAAAACAAATATTCTCATATTCATATTATACACTCCTAGAAAACCGAAAAATAACAATTTGTCCGTACATAAAGCCTGCTTCTGTTATTCTTGAAATTTCCTTGCTATCCTCCGCAACATTAGCATATTTCAACCGTACCCTGCTTTAACTACCCGAATGCCCCAGCTTCCTTTACTGCTAGCACGGCCAGCGCGAGGTAATTTTGCGCCCTAGACAAAGTTGATTGGCACGCGTCTTCCTAACAAACTTATATTTTTTTAATAAAAAAAACAGTAATAAACAAATCACGGTCATAATGAAGCTAGTTTGTCCCGCACTTCATTCAGTTGTGCTTCTTTCTTCCCATATACAGAGTGTAGAAGGTTCCCGGTGCTGGTTTTGTGTCTCGAGATCTATTGGAAATTAGATAATTTTGAACAATGACCATTTCACCCTGGGGGTGGGAGGGGGGGGGGGAATAATTCTATGTAACTATAGCGAAAGAAGACATATGCCTTTGAATGTTTGAAAATTTTGTCACGGGAAGGGAGAATCAACTATTACACATACCGAATCATCTTTACATTTTTCTAAATTATATAAATAACAACCAAATTACTTTTTAAAGGTGGTTGGATTTTTGCGCCCCCTCAAGGTTTGCGCCCTAGGCAGCTGCCTAGTTTGCCTTAATGGTAGCTCCGGCCCTGACTGATAACCAAAATATACTTGTTTAAAATTTATTAATCTTAAACTTTTTCTTCCAGACTTCCAAAATGGCGACTGTGCCTCAAGAGAAAATCCGTCGAATCACGTCATCCACGCCAAACAGCCATCTTTCTCCTTTCTACGATTCATCTGGGGCACCGATGAAGCCGGTGGCTAAGTTGACTGTCACTCGGCAGAGGGTCTACGAGAAACCATGCGAGGACTACGAAGCTCCCGCAACATCGACAGCTTCTTACAGTAACGAGGATGATGATGAAAGAAGTATGTAGACCAAAGGATTCCTAAGACATTTTGTACAATTGATATTTAAATCAATTTGCTAGTTTAGACGGATAAAATGTGTATCTTGTAGATACGTTCCTTTACTCCCCCCCCCCCCGCATGGTTCACACGCTGAAGATGCATGCATACCTACTAGGACAGCGACGAAATGATAGCAATACAGTCTTTTAGGGCTTGTCATAGGACCTATAGAACTCTATAATTTCACCCTCGTATTGACTGATTGGATATTTTTTTATTGCGTACAGGACCGTGCCATTCATATGCTCAAGGTCGTGCCGTACACGATAGCATTTAGCTCTAGTAAGAAAAAAAAAAAAGCAATAAAGCCCGAAAATGTATTAAGGTGAATTTTTCGGAAATAAGCATGTTTTTTTTCATTGCTAAAAAAAGCGCTCATCAGGCATTCGCATGACCGCGGGTCAGGCTTGGCGTGGGCCTGATTGTGCGATCGAATGTACAACAGTAGACAAATTGGCTCCCTCGCCGTTGGTGAGTGAACGCACCTTGATTCACTGATGGCTTCCGATCAAAAAAGAATTGTATTCCTACGTCTGTTATAATCAAGGAGTCAACCAGATTACGATTTTAAGTAGGCATCAATAAAAAATTTTGGTGATGAGTTGCGTCTGAAAAATTGTGTCAACTTACTGGCTAGAAAAAATGGTGTTTTGTACTTTAACGCAACATATAGAAATACACACCCAACGCGTACGCATTTTTAATTGTATAGCAGTGTAAATTTATAATATTAACTTCGTCAAAATTAATATTTGAAGTATATCTCTTAATCAGTCCTTATCTGTTACTCAGTCCATGCATATTTCGTTATAAAATTGTGTAACACTTCAATACGTTTGCATTAACAAAGTTGTTTTATGTTTTCTGATTATGCAGCACGTGCAAGGCCTTATAATGGTAAGTATTAATGAAATATTTCTATCAGATATTTGCATAATTTATCAATTTTCGTTGGATGGAAAATATTTATTTCACAGCAAATAGAAAAGGAATGCAACTTTGATTCATACGTTTAAAACTAGTTAACATATAGTTTTAAAAATGTCTGAAAATACCATCGTTAAGTTTTAAGCTATGGTAGTAGAAAGTTAAAACACGATTTTTCTTTATTCTTGTGTGTTAAATATTTATGTACAAATATACTTTAATCTTGCTAAATAAATAGTGTTATCAATAAAAGTTTTTAAATTATTTTATTTTACTATTTGTCATTACAATAAGGTATTTATAATTCTTTTACTGTGGCATGTGTTCGCACTGAACAAAAATTGCTCGTGTCAATGTGTTTCTTTACACTTTTCAGTGGAATGCCGTGTAAGTGATTGGACAGATTTCCAACCATGTAGCGTGACATGTGGACAGGGTTTCAAGATGCGCTCGCGACAATATTTCAATAAGCCAAAGGCAGAAAAGGCGGGTTGCACAGTGCAGCTTGTTGATAAAGAAGTTTGTAATTCACATTGCGTTGGGTAAGTACATATATGTACTTAATAAGAAAAAAAAAATCCTGCTTTAATGTGTGTTTTTCCATTCATTTATACTTTTTCAATCTCTAATTCATCAATTTCCACAACAAAATGGATGCTCATTTTGTCTTCCCATATGTTCTATGATTTTTTAGCCTACTTTCTGGTAAAAGTAAAAATAATAATAATAATAAGCCATGAAAGAAAGCTTAGTGTATCGTGAAAATATCGTTAAAAATCAAGAAAAGTAAAAAAAAAAGTGAAATAATGAATAAAAACTGAAAAATAAAAAAATTGAAAGTAGGGTTTTAAGATGGGGGAAAATGTGTGTCTGTCGGTATCTCTGTGCCCCCTAATAACTTTTGAACGAGTTGTCCGATTAGAAAAAATCTTTTTGCATTCAAAAAAGCTCGGCATGGACGTCTCATTTCCATAAATTACTCTTTGATTTTCCCAATTTTTTGTTCAATTTTGATCAGTTCAAAAAAAATTAACATTAGCGCCTATGTGCAAATATGACGCAAATTTATGTAAACCCTGGGCACAAGATTCAAGCTCCTATGAGCAAGCTTATTTGAAGAATCTCTCAGCTTGAAATATTGATTTGAACAATTTTTGTTCATTTCTGAACAGTCCAAAAAATTAACGTAGCGTCTAGTGGGAAATTTTAATCCTTTATAAATCCTGATCTAACGGACTGATTTACTTGGAACAAACTTTATCGGAAAGCTCTTATAACGTAGAACATGTACAAATAGATAGTTCACCCAGAACTAACGAACCTATTTTCCTGTGAATTTTTTTGATTGGATTTTTAAAAATATTTTTGAACGAATGAATGATTGAATGAATAAGTGAAAGAATGAATGAACAAATGAGCTAGTAAGTGAACAAATAAGTGAATGAATGAGCGAATGAACGAAAAAATGCGTAAATGAGTGAATAAATACATGAATGAGTGAATGAATGAATAAATGTATTAATGCAGGAATGATTAAAGGAATTAATAAATGAATTAATGAGTGAGTGAATATGTGAAATTGGTGCATTTGAAGTAATTAAGAACTAAATCTAAACGACACAGGGATATAATAGCTAGATTATAAATTTGAAGTTGGTGCATACGGGAAAGTAGACTCGTATAGTTCTAGACAGAACTTCTTGTTTTTTTTTAACACTGAAAGCTAAACGTGGCTCGTTTGAAAATAACCTCAGTAGCCCCACAACCAAGTGTCAAGCCTATAGAATCACTTATATCCTTTCGCCTACCCCTGGTAAGCTTAAATCATGCAAGACAAAAAGGAATATCAAAACTGTACATTCATTTTTCAAATTCATTTAACCTTTAATTTGAAATTTTGTATTGAAATAGTTAAAATCGGTAATATATTTTTTAAAATACTTTCTTTGAAATTGCGTGGAATTGCATTGTTAAAATACTGCTGGAACTCTTGTTATAATACCTTGATGAAATCGTGAGGTACACATAACTACTTTATTTACAATACATTCATGTACTTATTCCATGCAACATGTACATATGCATTTGTACTTCGAAGGAGAAGGGCAGCAAACGTACAGACAAACCATAAGTAAGAGTAGTAGTATTAAAAGTATTTGAATTTAAACTAATTATTTTAAATATTTATTAAGAACTGCAGACGATAATTAATAAATGTGAAATAGAATAAGAGAATATGAAATAAATGTGAAATGGAATAAGCATTAATGAAATACGTAGTATTAAAGTAGGAAGAGTAAAGATTTAAATTCTACGTCGAAAATATGCGAGAGAGAAAAAAATCTAAGTACTTCCAAATTTTTTTTATTGATAACACTGAAACTCTTCAATCGCTACTAAATAAATAAAAGTAAGAGCATTAATTGTCAAACGGCAGAGAAAAGGGTATATAACTGTTTTGTCCTGCCTAATTATAAATAGATATATTTATATTTCGATTAAAATTAAGAAGTACGAGCGAATATTATTTCAATAGGGATGTCAGCTGCCGCACAACAGAATGGGGTGAGTGGTCGGAATGCAGCGTCACTTGTGGCAAAGGTCTGAGGACTCGCAGCCGAAAATACTTGGACAATCGGGCGAGGCAAACGTGTGCCCTAGAGCTGATGGAAAAAGAAACCTGTATTGGCATTAAAGCTATTTGTGACGTAGAAGAGAAATTGGTAAGACAGTTTGAAATTAATCAGTTTCATTTGCAGATTTTAACCTTATAAATGTCCTCTTTTCATGAATATTTAACGAAACAATGATCTTCATGTAACGTGCGATGCCCACAAGCCTATACTTTCAATTTTTTCGGAAGAGGGAAGGCCTGCCGTTCTAAACGGTATGTAAGCAACACATATTGTTTTGAAAAGCGACAAGTTGCAATCGCACATACAGGTATTAAGTACAATGTAATTTTCAAAACCCATGGAGAGAGGCAATTAACACTCAACTACCTACTCTGCCTATTTGAAATTCGGTTCTGCCATCTAGCGCCATCTTTGTTTCAATTTTTTTAGGCCAAGAGTACCGAAAATAAATATTTGCAAAGAAAAAACGCAAGCTATCATCACGGCGATATTACAAATCTTCAATTTTGAAACTATAAGCAATATTTAAAGGGAACTCCTAGCAAAGGCCTTATTTAAGTGCAACATAAATTTTTCAGGAAAGATATTAGTTTCAAATTCCCTGTTGCACAAAAATAATTGTCATTGAATGGTTTTCTTCGCATAAAACAGCAATTATCTGTAGAAACTGAAGATAAGTTTAGAATTAAAATAAATCAATCAATAAATAAAAACAAAAAAGGTTACTCAATTAGTAAATTTGATTAAACTTGAAATTTGTCAGCAATTTCTGTTTGACTTGCTTTAGGTGAAAAATAAAAAAAAAGCAACAATTCATTCTCATAGTAGATGAAAGATGCAATAACAAAATAAGATTCTAATTCATAAAACGATGAATCAGCTAAAACATTCTTCTTGTTGTGTGGTATCGATTATATTTTTAAGTATATTGCAATAATATTTAATGTTTACATTTAAGTAATTTTTTCGTTGACGTAAGATCAGTTATTGCTTTAAATTATCATTCAAAAAATTATCTACATCAAGCAATTTTCTTTAAAAAATTGTAAAATATGAGTAAAAATGCTATTAAGTTAGTGTAGAAACACATAGAATATGCTATTTTGAACATAAAGATGAAAAACTGAATACAACGAAGTTGCTACGAAACGAAAACGGCAATTGGCTAGATGTAGAGCTAGTAAATGAACAATGGTACTTCTTCGAAAACAATGAAGTGTGCTTCATTTTTACAAGGAAAGTTCCAGTCTTTTTAACTTCCTTTGGAAAAATGAGACACACCTCATTACCATTACGTCAGACAGGCAGACATTACAGCGTGAGCTTTTCTCGTGGAAGACAGAACGTATGTTTAAACATGTTATTTTCCACATTCTTTATTAGTGCTTAGTAATTGAAGGAAAAAATGTTTGGTGTCAAAGTACTTGTTTGTAAATATTATCATGTTTTATGCACAATTTTTAACGAACAGTACTAAGTTTTTTGATAGGAAAAAAACTTGAACTGCTTCGCCATTTTTGTAGTATAATATTTCAGTTTTAACATTGTAGTACCGTAAAGTTGTTTTTCAGCCAGGCAAGAAAAGTATGAAGAGAAAACCGAAAGAAGAGACAAATCAGAACGAGCAAGCTGCTGCAGAACCAGTATATACATTTCAAAACATTTAAATAGCGTTCCCTTCTGAGATCACTAACTTTCTATTAATTACCCTCTAGTTATAAAGGTGTCCCATAATTTACGCAAGATTTGAACTAAACAGGAAACACAGTTTTTTTTTGCCCAATTGCATTTTTTAAAATTGAAACGTAAACTATATAGGATAGGGTTAGGTTTGAAATAGCACATTGGGCAAATGAAATCCGAGCCTTTGCCTGCACATTCGCACCTTAGTCGAAATTTTCCATGACCCCTTTGCATAAATGTGGATGAACTTCCATGATGCAGCGTTGAAATTCACCTTTCAATGCACTACGCTTGGATGTGGGCTTGTTGACGCAGACTTTTGACTTTAAATAACCATATAGAAATTCAATAGTGTTAAATCACATAACCTAGACTATTCTGATAACCGAAATGAGAAAGTACCAGCAAATATCTCCTGAAGTAATTGGATTATTCAACAATGAAAACGCGTTGTTCTTTTGTCTACTGCTGCATTTTTACTAACCTCAACTGTCAGCTGTAAAACTTCCCTTTTATGGTTACCAACACTAAATTCATTAGTTTTCCATTTTATTCAAATCTTGCGCAAAATTTTGGACACCCGTTACTAATTCAAATAGGTTCAGTGTGTGTGTTGTAATCTAATTCGAAAATTTAATGCATGAGTGTATCTAAACTTTTGATTTTTTGCTGTTATGAAATGATTTTAGCTTACTATAGCAAAAGTCGCTAAGAAAAAATGCATAAAGAAGAATAGTTACCGTAAATAAAGTACGAGTCCCACAGTGCACCAGTCGGTTAAAGCTCCGTTCCCACAGAGCACCGAAAGTGAAGAAACATTGGCCGTTATCAGTGCTGGAGTGACCACCTCTCGCGACTGGTTACTCTGGAACCATGTTCGCTAATAGTTGTTGCATGTAAAATCTGTGGTGGCTCCAATGTCCTCCGAGTGAAATTATACCTCTGAGCATACCAACCCAGGAGATAGTCTCCCATATGGGAGCTGGTTCAAAACAAGAGACCCAACTTCTGCCGGGTCCATACATCCGGGTAAGCTATGGCAGGTACGGAGGGATATTGGGTTAATAATTGTAATAATAATAATAAAATATGAACAGCAAAAAGCTGAAGTAGACAGCATAAGAATTGCTCTAATCTTTGACAACTTGTAGTTTACTTCTGCACTGCATTTTTGACAGTTTGTGCTGAATCTCCTTCCGCGCTGTAATTTTGCAGTCTGTGCCTTTCATCTTCATTGTAATATTTAGACGACTTGTGCTTTACGAAAAAACTAACATAAGAAAGGAATCATTACATTATTACAATGCATTAAAGCAACGAAAGAAACATTAGTTTTCTTAGTAAGACAAACTACCAGATAGACCTCTTCTAATGTAGTGTATTATAAAATATATGTTAAGAAGGGAAAAAAACCTAATTTATTTATTGCATATTTTTGAAATATTATCGTAAAAAAATGATGAATCTATCGGATTTTCATGAGGCCTTGGAACTTGACCTCTTTTTTTTCACAATTTACTTGTAATCGGCAATACTCTTCCTGCCTCCTGAATATTGCGAATATATTGTGAAATGTACTTCATGCAAAAAAAAATTTCCAAAACTATTCATCTTCCAAAAATGCAGATTTTGGTCTGATGGTTTTGAATATTTTTTTTAATTAGATTTGTTGGCAATTTCTTTATCTATAGCTAATTTTGAGGCCTGCAGTCCTACTCATGACTGTAAATCAAGAACTGAAAGTTAAGAAAAGACTATTAAACCATTAGTTCTTCTAATTCTTTACTAATAAATTTCCATTCTAGAATGACCCCAAGTGTGCCGTGACTCACTGGTCTGAATGGTCCCCTTGTACTGTGACATGCGGCAAAGGACTAAAAGTGCGCACTAGGCTATACTTAAGTCCTGCAGCTCTGAGCATGTGCAATGTGGAACTGATGCAGAAGGCACCCTGCACGGCTGACAAACCAGATTGCACTGTCAATCTCACTGAAGCCAAAAGTAGGTAACATTATGCATAAACAAAACTGCTTTCAATTTAAAGTAAACCTTGTAACATTCTTCACCCTCAAAAATAGAATCCTCATTTTCGACGAGTCTTCAATCGTCAAGAAAATTTCGTCATTTACAACGTTTCTTCCCTCGCGCGATCACGTGACTTAAAAAAGTTACTGCACAAATTTCGGCAATTCGACGGAAGGTTTACCCAGAGCATTTTTCGCGAAGCCATTTCGGCAAATACGATGAACGTTTCGTGAGATTTGAGCATGCTTTTCTAAGAGTGTTTGAACTCGTCTTTACGCAAGTTGTTCTTCTTTTAAGAATCTCAAAGCAATTTAAATCCTATTTTGTAATTATTGTCATTATAATTTGCGAAATGTTGGATCGAGTTTCGAGAAAGCAGATTTATGAGTAAAACTGCGCGCAGATTACTTTAATGTGTATTTTAACAACGTCAAAGAATATTCGAAGTATTTCGTGATAAAATTCTTTAATGCTTAATTTTAATAACCGCTGGCGTATTATGAACTTTTTGTGCTGTTAATCTTTCCCTGTATATTTTGCAAAAAATTCCTTTTAGCTAGAAGATTACAGAATTTAATGATAAAATCTGTAAAATTAATATGTATATATAAAATATAGATCAACAGTATATGTTTATTTGCAGAAACAAGTTGTCATCTTTTAAGCAAACGGCAAAAACTTTTTATTTTCAGGACACTTTTTAGACTCGAATAATCAAAAATTAATGTTGAGCACACACACAGCAATACTTCATTCACACTACAGAGAGCTTAAAATTGATTTATTTGTGAAACGAAATGGAGCTGTTTGTAATAGATGCAGAAAGAGAAATGATATGCAACACAAAACTATTATTGGTGTTCAAAAAAAGTTTTATTCGATATTGATTAAAATATTAATAAATATTTAAAGGAATGCTCATCATTAGAGTTAGTTTTAATACTGTATAGGCATCTGACTTAAAAATAGAAAATGAGCTTTCGATGAATATCTTGCCACTGAATGTAATACTTTAAAACATGTTTTCAGCCATTTTACTTTGAATATTTTTTCTTCAAAATCTCAAACTAAAATAAGAAGCCTTGCAAAAACGAAATTGATGATTAAATATTTGAATAGGAAAATGTACGTGAACTTAGATCAGCGATGTTTTGCTTTATAATTTTGCAGCTTGAAAAACTTCTGAAGAACTCAGTTACCTATTAGAAATATTTGAAGCCATAAAAAGATGTAAATTCAATAAAGGCGAATAGAAAATTGCTGTTTTTTTCTATTCTACCTCAAAGTGCAAAAGAGAGCATTTATAAGGACTAGAAACATCGATTCGCATTTTTTCAGAACGTGCTTTTTGAATGTATTAAAACGGTGAAAATATATGAAGTTTTTCAATCGCGTTAAAGCATTTTTTAAAAATAGTGCCTTTATGCTACTAGACACGAGTAACGAAGGCAATAGCTTGAAATATTTGAAAATATCTTTTGTCGTAACACTGTACGTACAGAATGTTTAAAAGTTAAAAGCGTTAAGCTGGTTCATAAAACTCTACATTTTCATCTAGAAGAGATCTCGTAGCAGCGTAAGGATAACTAATTTCTTTTAGATTTTTTACTTCATTTTTGCTCAACGTATTAATCTGATCAGACGATATTTAATTTGAGAAAATAAAACTTTTCTGAGCGTCACGTTATGAAACACATAAAAATTGAGGAAATACTCAGAAGAAAATAATATTTAACCGAAATGAAAGCTTTTGAACAAAGCTACGGAAGCAATTTGTACATAGTGCGATAAATACCTATTGAAATACACATATAATATTTCAAGCAAAACATTCAGAAATAAAGAGTTCACTGTTGTTATTATCATTCATAATAATGGTGTACTTCGCCGCAAATCGTCCTTCAGATATCGCTATAAGCCGTGGTAGAGGCAAAGATAGAAGCTTCTACAAAATCAAAAGAAATGGTTGAATCATTTTTTACTTGAAAAGTTCTTAAATTACATCACACGGAAAAAATTACAGCATGATATTTCTTCAATAATAAGTTCGTTTATTAATGAAATCATAAAACGATAATTAAACGAAATAGCAAGTTCTAGCATTATATCAAGGTAAAAGGCACAATAAAAATACCGTGATTGAGTTTACATCTGATCTGGTTGTTCAAGCAGCGAAAAGTACATTAAAACGGTCTAGTTGAAAAGGACCGCGCTAAGTCGCTGTAGATTTATGATTCAAAACTTCAAACTGATGATGATAACGACTTGCGTCTACTATTGTATACAAAGTAACAAGATGAAAGTGAAATTGCGGTTACGAAATAATTGGGATTCTGTATTTATTTCTTTCACACCATCACGGTGAAATTTAATTACTCTTTTAAACCGAATTTCCTAAGGAACACAATTGTTTAAAAACCACTTGGTTAAAAATTAAACCATTCAACTCGTCAAGATGTCACGTAATTGTAATGAGTATCGCTTCAATAATATGACAACTTAAAAGTAAACCCTCTACCCTAAGACAAGCCGACGCGTTCACCATTTTGGATCGATTTGCTTATTCTGCGTGGTTGTCCTTTTTCTGGCAGTTATCGCTTTTGGAGATGTTTCATTCAATGTGGAACTCAAACTTTCTCCAGTTTGGCCAGACGTGGTAATGTGACGTAGTACTAGATAGTTCGCTCTGGTAATCCTACCCTGGCTTTTGAACAATGAAATGTCTGATTCAAAAGCCTGATTCTGCAGCTCTTATATATAGAAGTCTAGACTGAAAGTAACCTTAAAGATCAGTCTAATTATGTTCAGCCTGTCCAAAACCTTTTTGATGCGGAATTTTATTGTATTTTCCATAGTATCGTGCAACTGATCCATTTCCTAGTTTAAAGCTGAATAATTTACGCATTTGTTTCTTGATTATTTTAGAAAATTCGAAAATTGTGCGTGTTTGATAGTTACAATGAACTTTTCTTTTCCCCTTCACCCCCCCCCCTACCCTGTCAGCACGTGGCCTTAGTGCTGCCCTCCCCCGGGCACGGGTAAGTGAAGTTTATCAACGCTCGCTCCCACCGGGAGATTGAATAGCCAGCCTAGCCTTATTACTTTGCTGTGTGGACCTGGACCTCCTTGATACCCCTATGCTTGAAGAGTATCATTGGAGGGTTGTAGTTTCTTTAGTTACAATGAACTATAATCATGTAGTTGCAATTACATATTTACAGTTCTAGTTCGTAGAAATGGCCATTTATATTTGCATGTTCTGAAATTTTTTTAGAGAACTGTATGCAACCGAAGGAGGTAGGTCCTTGCAGAGGCTATTTCCCCAGATGGTATTACGATGTGGGCAGGACGATGTGTCTTCAATTCATATATGGAGGCTGCAGAGGGAACAGGAACAATTTCGAAAGATACGCTGATTGTAACCGGATGTGTGAAACTATGCTGAGAGGTTGGTAACAAATGTAGTAATTGGTATGAAAAGACTTTAAATATTAATTTAACTGGAAAATGATAGTTTTGGAAGTATTTGTCAAGTAAAAGTTTACTGACTTGTACTTATAACCCATGAAATTGTAAATGAATTTTAATCTTACAAAGCGATCAACACAAACTGCAAGGTAACTTTTACAGCTATTATAAAGCTGGAACGCATGGAGATGGTACATCTTTTTTTTCTAGAAAATTATTTTTAACGCTACACTTAAATAATTACAACACACTCTTTCTCTGAGAGTTTTCTTAAGACTAGCGCACATAAAAGAAATTATTCTGATTTCCAAACAAGGACTAACACTTTTCAAACAAGTAAAATATTTCTCATAATGCACATTAAATAACTAATGTGATATGCCAGTAGCTCTTTCTACCTCTAGCACTGCCATGCTCATTCTTTACTAACTTAAATGATTGGATCATTTTTCACTTGAAAATCCGTTGAACTACATCACACGGAAATAGTTACAGCTTGACATTTCTTTAATAATTAACTTAAGACTATAGCACACAGAAAGGACATTTTTCTGATCTCAAAGCAAGCGTTAAGTTTCTTAAATAAGTGTAATCTTTCTGATAATACATACACCTTGTATAATTAGTTAAATGCAACTGTAGCTCTTTCTACCTCAAAAATCGTCTTGCTCACTCTTTACTAACGCAAGAGATATTTATACCACTCTTCAATTGTAAATTGTCTTTAAATTACAACAAACAGAAATAATTACTACATAATACTTCTTTGAGAATTATCTTAAGAATATCTTTCTAATGGGGCTGCGTATGGTCACTAACCTTTGCAGACCTAGTGCATTAGCCGGAAACCGGCATCCATTCTTTCAAGTAGCACCCCTGTAAGCGGATGCCATTACCACTTGAGAATTTTGACGCATTTAAAAACAAGAGTCATCATTTCTCAACAAAATGAAATATTTCTGAAATACACATTAAATATCTAATGCATTATGGCTACAGCTCTTTCTGCCTCTAACATTCCCTTCTCACTGTTGACTAACCTACTAATCTTCCTCGCATGCTGCTCAATGTAGACTATGTTCGAGCTTCGCTGCCTCCTTCTGCCATTGCCTATGCCTATGCCATGAAGGATGCCAAGGTTCACCTGGAGAAAGGATTGGTCTGTGGTTAGTGCTTTGTCTTTTCTGTTCACCAGGGGTGGCCAACAAGTCTGTCATTAAGAACGAATTTATATGCCTTCGGCGTTTTGGTAAAAGTCACTTAATCCATTTAAAAAAATACAGATTATTGCAGTGAATTAAAATTTGTAGTAAATTATTTCCTGATATAAAACAATTACACGATTTAAAAGTTACATAAGAAAAGTTACTGTAGGAGCTAGAAAGGGAGGTTCTTTGAAATAATTTTCATGATTTTCTTAACGATTTAAAAGTTTAAATTGAATATGTCACAAGACTGGAGTTATGGACTTAGTGACTTGTTCCAGAACGCCGACGATATGTTAACTGTGCATTGTATGGTTAAATTTCTCCTAATGCCAAAGTAGATGAACACTTGAACATTTTCAAATCAGGTTGACAAATTTGGATTTTCTTATCGTGTTTGGTCCATAAACGTTTCACTGCATTCTTGTTTATTTTTAATGGTCCAGGAGCCACAACGGACTATACCAATTTCGTTAAGTTTTCGGTACTGATAGCCTCAAGAGAAATTTTTTCCTTTAAGCATCCCAAGAGTTGCTGCTTCGCATTTTCGTATTAAGCAGGAGAAAACCAGAACTGTTCTATGAGTGTTCGACATGTTACGACAACCATCTAAGAACCCCTTTTCTTAAAACAGCAACGCAACGCTGAAATTAGAACAAGGAACTCGATGGTTCCCATCCAAAGGCAGTTTTGCATTTCCATACAATTAATAAAAAGTTCATTGAGATTTTATGGAACATATTTTAGCTTATGTCTGTTCCACTTTATAGAGTAAAAGTCGCTATTCTATCAATAAAGAATGAATTATTTTTAAGAACTACGAATCAAGTTCATAGTTAATGTTTAATAAGTTTTAGTTCTAGTATTTGCATCTAGCTAACCATCTATGCACTTCAAGTACCAATGAAATATGATGTGATTAATCATTTCTTATCATTGAAACTTGTATCTAATGCGAATTTTTATTTTAAGTTCTATAACAAAATTTCAAGAGAAGTCTTTCTGGAATATTCTCGTTCCCTTAGTTATTTCAATCTCGCCATTTAAAAAAGTGCTTACAATTAATCTTCAAGAAATATAGTTTGATTCGAAAAATCATGTGAAACATTTAATTTTATCCTCAACCTTAGTAAGAAAGGAGGAGATACATTATAAAAAATTCTAATTTTTATTTTTGCCTAAATTTATTGAATGTTTGAAGTATATTAATAACCGTTATTTGTACGGTAGGACTTTTCTTGGGTTTCCTGATCATAACTATACGTCAAGCATTAAGTTTTACATAAAACATGTTTTTTATTTAAATATAACCTTAAAATAACCATTTTCTAAAGACGGACAAGGCACCGTTCAATAAATGAACAATAATGTTTTTCTCAAATTTAAAGTAAATGAATTCAGTTCGTTTACACGTATAAAAGAGCACTCTTCAAAATTTTAGCATAAAAATTTCGATACGTTATGAACTTGTTTTATTATAAATTTATATATGTATTAAACTTGTTTTACTCAGCGTGTTTGCTAAAAAGCCAAATGAGGTAATGTCTTGGATAATGTAGCTAAATTTTACATATTTATTTGTTTATGTACTTTAACTAAGAATAACATTGCAGGGAGTATCCTTGAGCTTATCTATTTTCGCATAATTTCTGTTGAGAATGTTCGATTTTATTTATTTATTTATTCTTTTAATTTTCAGTTCAAGAAATATTTTTCAAAAAACAAGTTTTGAAGAATCGTGTTCCTTCTGCATGAATTGTTTTCATCTTAAACTGTTGCTTTTCTTGTAACTTATTTTTCTCTACAAAGGAGATTTTCTTCCTTCCTGCAAAATCTACTGGTAAAAGTCCTGAATTTAACCTTGTACATCAATATATCATTAATCAATGTATTTCCTTTTACATCATCAATATTAGTTTAAAAATTTTTCAAATTCCGATTTAAAAGAAACGAAAAAATAGACTAATATTCTCATTCAGATTTAAAATAAATTTTTTCTTTTTTTCCCTCTCTTCTCTACGTTTCCACATTTTTTCCTTGAAGCCGAACTCAGTTTTCCCTACTAACATTTTATTTATTTATTCTTGAGGTGTTTGTAATGTAATCAGGATTTCTTTATATGTCACATCATTTCATTTCAGTTGATTTAAAATTAACGAATTAACTTGTTTTACGAAAAATGAGAAAACAGAGTAAAACAAACATTTTATTTCTCAGAGTGATTTTCGTCTGGCTTGAATGTAAATAATCTGTCAAAAGTAATTTTTACATAAATCATCTTTTGCAACAATATATCTTCATGACAATCTTACACAATACACATTGGAGTTTTAACAATAGTTAATATGCTGTTCAATAAACAAGAAGAATCACTTTACTACTCGTTCAAATGTCAGCATAAAAATATAAATAAATAAATAAGTAGGTTAAAAAGGGTATAAAATACGAAAGTAGGAGATAAATGCATACGTTCAGTAAATATTTTTCGTAAAATATTTAGCTATAGTTCATTTTAGTGCCATTTTTTTAGTCCGCTGAAGTTTTTAAATTAAGAAGAAATATCTGAAAAAGAAAATATATACGAACAAATTTTTTTAATTAAAATGACTTTTCAAATAATAATGAAAACATTGGTAGGATATGGGAAATGTTACTTGAGTTATCACAGATTTGTCCGTTTGGTTTTGAAACACACAGCCTAATACGACCATGTTTTGTATATGGTTGATCTGTTTTTAATTATGTTCTACAGCATACGAATAATCAATTAAAGAGAAGATATGGAGTTGTTCTAGTAACAGAAGAAGCTATAAAATATTGACAAGTAAAGTGCAAGTAAAAGCTGAAATAATAGCTACTATAATATGTTTTCTGTGAATAAAGCAATGCAAGCAGTGTTGGTTAATGATTTGATTGTGTGCGTTTAAGTGGCTTAGGGTTATTATAGCACATCAAAACGTCAAGAACATTCAAGGTAAAAACTTAATGGTGTTATAATTTTTTAAAATATCTAAAAAATAGCCCTATAATCTCATTTCATTAGGCACCCTCATTAACGTGCAGAGAAATAATCAGCTGGATATACTCAATGCGATGAGTTTTCGTGGCTCTTCATCATACAGGGAGGCTAAAAGAAGTTATCAATGTGAGTTACAGGCTAAATTATTTGTAGAACTATAAGAGTACGTTTTAAGTGTTAAAAACGAAATTCCGATTTTTTTTTAAAAATTTTAACACTTTGCATACTCTAAACGTCTAAAGTTATTTTAAGTATTTAAAACTATAGTTATTACAAAGAACAGTTATTAACTGAGAAACTAAACCTTTGCTACTAAATTTTCAGTTCCCTAAAACAAACCTTGCTTTACTACATGTCCATTTGCACAGCAAACATACCTCTTCAGCGGAGTTTCATAAATTGCAAGCAATCTACATGTCGACCACGGAATTTTGATACTTGGACGTGTCTGCGCCGAAAGGAACGAATCCATTCGAGTTTCAGGGAAGCTTGTTTTGAAGGTGCGTTTAGTTAGTACGCGAATCAGGATGTTTGCTTCGCTGTTTGTTGAAATCAACTAAATTTATAAATTGGCATATAGCATCAGTTCGGAAGAAATGAAGCATTCTAAACGAACAGGAACAAAAACGGTACATTCCTTACCCCAACAGTTCCTCTCTCGAGCATGAATGGTTTATTCTTGGCACTCTGCCAGATAGATCGCTTTGGTTGATGGTAGAACTGTGTTCCTCGCTTCTTTCTTTGAGACTGGTCCGAAAACCTGTGCTCAACCATCTTCTAGGCGTTCGATCGTTTTATAAAAAGTTGTGGCACTATCTTGCCTTACAATAAATTTTACAATTTGCACTTGAGGTATTACATGTAAAAAGAACGTAGGCCCACTTTCGAAAAATAGGATTTGAAGCTAGATTAAAATA
This sequence comes from Octonoba sinensis, assembly GCA_038502835.1. Lineage (NCBI taxonomy): Eukaryota > Metazoa > Arthropoda > Arachnida > Araneae > Uloboridae > Octonoba > Octonoba sinensis. The sequence continues at coordinate 75,326,227 of CM076604.1, forward strand.
AAGAGGAATAGCCTCATTATTTTTCTGTTAAAATAAATACACACCACAATATTTTTCGGAATAAAAATATCGATAAATTAGATGACTGACTTTTAATATAGCTGATTTTTAAATAATGTAAAACACAACTACGCATAATCGTATCTTAAATCGAAATGTAAGATTTTTGTATTAGCAATCAACTTTCATGGACGAAATTATGTATCTGTTCGAAAGGACCTCATCGATACCCGAAATAATCCCTATTGACCGTCGACGCTCACTTCATCCTTTCATAAGTTTAACCTAATAAGTGCAGGTTGAACTTATGCCACGTGCAGGTTAAACCACTGCTGTGTGTAGTTACACTGTCAAGTTTAGGTTTAGTTCACGAGTTACACCGCTTAGGCCCTTGTAAACTTAGTTTGCTATCTATTTGATTGAAATAAAAATATCTATAAAGGTTGATTGCGTAGCATAATTGTCCTTAACGTAAAATGTTGACTCTTTAAATCCCATTATAACCGAAATAGCTAACTCCTCTCTTTCATATAATATCTGAAGGTTGACAAAAATTGTCCTTTCCCTTCCTAACCGTTGTTCTCATAAACTAGCATATACTGGGGTTTATACCTACTTTCTATTTGTTAAATGACGTCAGCGCGTATGTTGCGTTGTTATCTTCTAGCCCTTAATCTCATAAAGTAGCATATATGCTACTTTATGAGAACAAGGAACAACTGACAAGCGGGAAGTAAGTAAGTGACAGATTTCAACTCCCTCTGATAAAAAGCTATCGAATTGCCTTCCTCTGAGACTCCTTTCTTTCTCAGTAGAAAAATTATCAAGGGTTGAGAAATTATCAAGGGGGGACTGTAAGCTTGGAAGGGACTTGAATGTCTAAGAGTGGAAATCATTCGCTTGCGGATTTCGCTATTTTTTTGGGAAGCAAAGTTTAGGATATATTTTGCTGCTTGGGAAGAGAGGAATGAGTTAATAAAATCCAAATGAAATTTCCCAAATCGTCTATTATGAAAGAAATGATAAGAAAATATATAACTATGCCTAAATAAGCATCGACTAGCTGGAAACTGGTTGCATTTATTTGTTTTCTTTGAAAGCTCCACTGAGCGCTCTCACCCCACTCTCCACATCCCCTGCTCTTCCTATCGATAACAAGGATCAGCCAGTTATCGACTGTGTCGTCACCCCTTGGTCAGAGTGGTCACCTTGCTCTCACACCTGCGGCAATGGTCGAAAGGAGAGAAGAAGAATGATCAAGCTCAATCCGGAAAACGGTGGCAAGCCTTGTCCGGCCAAGTTGGTGCAGAGGAGGAAATGCAAAGAAAATCCACCCTGTCGTAAGTATTTCGAAGTACAATCTACCTTATATTCGTGGTGATCAATTCCTATGTCCCGCAGCGGACCAGCCGGTAGACGCTCGGTTCCCGCTTCTACAGACTTTTTTATCATTTTGTTTACAATGAGGTCGTAACTATACCGCAATGAAAAAATCGCAACTCCGCATCGTCCTATTCAGGTCTGTATATTTTTGAAATTTTATAAAGAAATAAAATAAAATAATAATGTTGCGAAGATTCTGTATTTTTACATGCTATTGTCGATTTAATAGCTTATGAATACAAAGCAAAATTTTTTATTCATGAATAAGAAGGAGATGGAAATAAGAGCTTGAACCTATAAACAATACATAATATTTGATTCTTTATGAAGGGTGTCTTGTAAATAAAGCATCAGCTTTTTATTTGTTATTTTTATTCAATCACATTAACGCATAAGATTAATAACTCAAACCGTTAATTTTTCAATTTCTTTTATGACCCGATTGTGTGATAACAGGATTTTTTAAAAATCCACTGTCTCTTTTACAAAAATTTTCCAACTGATGGGACTTGTTATGTCATTAGAGGGATGGATGCATATTACTGATGATTTATACGCTGAATCGGAAAAAATCCGCATCATTTGAATGAAAAGAAAGACTGAAATATTTGAGAATGCGTTTTGACAAGGCTAAACTTGATCCAGTGTATGATCAAGTTCAGTCTTGATTCTGAGCATCCGTCCGACACCCTTCTAGAAGGCTCTCTTTCCGGTTGTGGAACCGATTGTAGAGTCAATAGGCAGTAGATTTGTTTAGCTTGTCCCACACATGTTTTGTGAGGCTAATGTCGGAAGTACACAAAGTGATAATTTTTCATATCCTTCATATTTAATGATATTGTCCACCTGATCAGCCTCATGCAACCAACAATTTTTACCATTAAAATAAAATGTCCTCTACTGCTCTGTGTAAAGGGTCATAAAAAGCGTACGAATCTCATATTTAATGTCAAATTTGGTGTCGGTACTTGTCTAAGACCTTTGCAGATTTTTAGTGTGCATTTGCAGTTTTAAACAAGTCCATACGAGCCTACTTTCCCTTATACACCTAACTTCAAATGTATAATCTAGCTATCTCGCTCTCTTTCTCATTTAGCTTTAATTCTTAACTGCTTCAAATATACCTTTTTCAACGGTTAGTACATACTCATTTACTCACTCATTCATTCATTCATTTATTCAGTTATTCATTCATTTATTCCTTCTTCACTCATTTATTCATTCTTTTACTCATTCATGTGATTATTCATTCATTTATCTTTTCCATGATTCACCCATTTATTTATTTTATCATTTATTCACTCATTCATTCTTTCACACATTTATTTAATCATTCATTCATTCAAAAATATCGTTAAAAATCGCGGTCTAAAAATTTCATAGGAAAATAGTTTCGTTTAGTTCTGGTTGAACTTCGTACCTGTACATGCTCTACGTCATAACTTCTTTAAGATAAAGTTTGTTGCAAGCAAATCCGTCGGTTAGATAATGATTAAAATAGGATTTAAATTTCCCCGTAGGAGCTAATTTTAATTTTTTTTGAACTGCTCAAAATTGAACAAAAATTGTTCAAATCAAAAAAATATTTCATGCTGAGAGCTTCTTTCAATAAGCTTGTTGATAGGAACTTGCATCTTACGCCGAGATTTTGCATAATTTGCCCGTAATCGCTAATGTTAAGATTTTTTAAACCGTTCAAAATTGAACGATAAATTGTTCAAATCAAAAAGGAAAATATGGGAATGATATGTCCTCACCGAGATCTTTCGAATGGAAAAAAAAATCTTCGAATCGGACAATTCCTTCAAAAGCTATTAGGGGGAGGGAGACAGACAGACCGACAGACACATTTTCCCCATCTCAAAATCCTACTTTCAAATTTTTATTTTTCAATCTTTATTTAATTACTTCGCTTTTTTTTTACTTTTCTTTATTTTTAACGATATTTTTGCGATGCATTAAGATTTCTTTAATTCTTGATATATATTTTTTGACTTTTACGGGAAAGTAGGCTAAAAAGAAAAGAAAAGAAAAAAAAAAGTCCCACTGCTGGAAATCCCAATTTGTGATTTTCCTGATTTTTGCAACCATGGCTTTTATTTGACCTGCTTCTAAGTGACCATTAACTTCCTGGACTTTCATTCGATATCGATACAAAACACTAAAAATAAAAAACGATCTTCTTCTTTGAACTTTTTTAATGAGTGCAATTACTTTATTTTTATCCACTTATGCTCTCATGTCATTTTCATTATTACAGGAAAAATAATTTTTAAAAATACACTCTTACACACTTTCCGGCATTTGAGTTATTTCTAATATGATTGTTTTCTTTTTAGGTTATCGATTATACCGTTTTTTAACAGGAAGCTGCATATTAATATTTTTAAGCACATTTATACACACGAGGGTAGGTCGTCATCCTATGGCGAAAACAAAATCCCTGATTTCTATCGGGTACAGCAAGGAAAAGGTGCCAAATGATGTTTTAAGATTTAATATAATTTTTTTTTAGAATGGGACAACATTTCTCGCCCCGGATCGATTTTGAAAAACTCATATTAAGGAAAAAGCTTTGTGTTTAACAAGTTTACAAATATCTTATATATAAGCGGCTTATTCTGTCTGTCTGTCCCCTATAGAATCCCAGGCCGTTTTACCGATCGGGACCACATTCGGTACGGTTAATGTTTACGCCCTGAGAAACTCATCGCTGCAAAAATAAAAGTTGTGACTCAATTAGTTTTATTGTAATTAATTTTTAAAATTTTTCAATGATTTTTTTGTCCCGTTTTATTTTATTTTTGCATTGTTTCCGTCATTTCCAACGGTATAAATACAGTTGCCGTGTGAACAAACAAATCAATTCAGTTGCCATTGTTATTGTAACAAATGTATAACAAATATACTAATAATAATCGAAACGTTTCTCCAGCATACTGAGCGAGGCTTCGCTGTATTTGCAATCTCCGTTAAAATTTAATGTATACGCGAATTTAATTTAATCCTTCCTTTCTTTTTAATTTATTTATTTATCGTCTGCGCTTTTTTTATTTTTCTTATTAGGGTGGCAGCGCTCTTTATTCCCAGTTTCGTTAAAACTTTTATTTTGAAAAGCATAATAAAATTTTCAATAAGTTCTTTGGATGGTAAATATATATATTTCACAAACAATTTCACTATATAGTAAATAAATATATAGTAGTGTGGGGCAGTAAGCAAAGGGGCGTCCTCGCCGCCTGACCTGGGTAATTCAGCTTGCATTAGAAGACACCTTTGCAGAAATAATTTTAATTACAATTTATAATATCTAGAACAGCGGTCATTTCGTCTGACTGCCGGGCTTACTAGTAATATATATACATAATATAGTATAAAACAAATGAAACGTATAAGAATACAAGCAAGGTTGCAATCATTACGTTTACAATATTAAAAATAGTGATCTTGAATGAGCATGAAAATCATTCTTGTACTATCAAATTTCGGAGTGACTTTTCGAGACTATTTGGGGTTTTTTTTTTTTTTTTTTGTAAATTTTTCCTTTCAGTTCTTTTGCACAATACGGCTGAAGCTTCTGCTACAGTTTTGAATGCACTTTCAAGGACTACTGTGTGACAATGCTGCAGGCGTAGTAAGAACAGATTCTTTTTTTTTTCTATATAGAATATATATGTAGTTGAAAAAATCGAAACTCCAAAATCAATCCGGAGGGAAAAATAATCATCCGAATGTACTAAAATTTTTAACACGTTAGTTTGGGCCCTTTAGCACTTTTTTAATCATGTGCCTCCTAGTAAAGAAGGGGAAAAAATAAAATGACCCACCTTAATATACATCCAATATTTGCAAAACCGTAGCGTAACTTTCTATAACATTTAGTTAGAATATAGTCGTTAGTGTTTTAATGTATGAATATATTTCCTTTCTTGTTAGATGATTGCTTATATAAATTAGAAATGCTTTTCTAACATAAGCCATTGACGTTGTGAAAGTTTTAGGCTGTGTATCCATTTCATTCAGTAAGGAAAGCACAACTGGAAACCACTGATTATTCTACTGTATTTGCTAGAAACTAATTATCGGCTCATTTTCTACCTGTCGATTTCAATCAATATTGTTAGCACTTTTGACCAACAGACGGTATAGTTACCTTTAATATGCTTGATCAACTTGATTATGCGAATGATGATTAGAATGATTGGTGTAAAAAAGAGTTTTAGTTCACTTTCAGTCTAACCCTCAAAAACAAAAACTAACTTCTTAGACTGAAAATACCTTAGACCCCCACCCCAACGCCTTCAATATCTTTACCTTGAACATACACACATATATATATATAATAGTGGGTATAGATTGCAATAGAAAGGAATGTAAATGTAATCATCAGGGTTTAGTAAAAGTCCTTAGAATACAATTTAAAGGAACGCTATCTTCACCTTAAAGGAAAAGTAGCTATTTCTTCTTCCTTAGACTGGAATTAAAATTTATTCGGGATTTTCATAAAGTAGAGACTTAAACATGCAGTCGCCGTTGTTTCTGTACAGTATTTTACTCGCGAGGGTTAAAATTGAGTTTCCGATGGATTTTAAGACATTATTAAAGTTTGTTTGATTATTTTTGCAGAAGTTGTACAGAACTGGAGAAATCCAAAAATATAAAAGGACGGATTTCAAATTAGTCAGCTCATTGTAAAGAACTCAACTTCTTTCGGTATCATAGATTCTGAAATTAAGTATATTTCTCCTATTTAAGAGACATTTTAGTAAAGACATTTGAAAGATGAGGGGTCCTTCACAATCAAAAATTAAATTTGAATTCTTGTGGTACACATCCAAGTTTTCTTAACAACTGGAGAACAAACATGAAAGTAACACCGTTGCTAAGATAATAACTATTACCAAAATCGTGAAAAGATTATATAAAATAACTCAGAAAAAAAAAGGAATTTCCTCGCAAAAATGTATTGAATTACATAACGGCAGATCTGGGATTTTTTTTGTTTTTTTGCTTTTGATAGGAGAGCAATAAAATGAGGAGAGTGGTATTTAGAAAGATGCACCTTTTGCGATAAACTGCAAAAGCAAATGACTAAATATTTTAAGAAAAATCAATTTTAGAAAGTCTATGGCTGCTTCAGGAACGTTTAAGTTGTATGCGAATAAAGAAATCATTTGTATCACTTTGAATTTCAGTTTCATTATTATTGTCATTATTATTATTATTTATCTATTTTCTTTTTTACATGAAACATAAATTATCTTCTTAAAAAAATAAATCATTCGGAAAAAACTTGTAATAAGAACTGTATGCTTTTGCAAATGATACTTTGGATCAGAAATCACAAGCTTTATCACAATTTGTTGACCGTGAAATATACTTAATTTTAATTTCATTAATGTACTTAAAGTCACCAAACTAAAGTTTATTTTAAGTAATAGTGCATTAAAACAACACTTATATGTTCTTAGCAAGCAAATGTTTATTTACTCTATTTTTTTTCTTTTAGCTGATAGAATGGGAGATAATGTGGGTAAGTATACATTTTATGAACATTAACATTCATTAGTTTGACTGTATTTTGAAAAGTACTAGAAAGCTGTGGTAATGTTTCTTCAAAAAATTAATTTATTTATTACTTTTTTATTTCACATCCTGCAATGCTCAAATCATGTGTGTAATAAGCACACACAGTAGCGTAAGGGATTGATCAGCTCAAAATTTTTATACATAAATGCAAATTGTATGGGAGAATGGCATATAGTTCATTATTGCATCAAAATTGCATATTAAATTCCCATTGCCATAGGGCTATGGGAATTTAATATTATGGCAAAAAGATCAGAAACTACAAATTTGTTTTCGTCTTCGTTTGGTTTTTCGCTCGGAAGTTTGAGCATAGAACTTCTATATTACAGATACAGTAATAGTGTATGCTTCATGTGTAATGTTGTATTCGAAAATAAATAAATCGCGCTAAATTATTAAAAGGCGTGGTGATAAAGTTTAGTTATAAAGAGCTCCTCGTAGGTGAGTCCAGTTGAGCTCACACTGTTGAGATTCTTGTGCCTTAGGCTGCTCGGCCAAAAATGTTTCCGGAGTTGGAAGGACCGGCTGCCGAGGCTAGGCTGCTCACTAGAGATGGAAATAAACCGTACGCCAACAATATATGAGTCGTCTAGTTCGAAAACCAGCTACATCCAATAAATGAAATCGCTCACGGCGGGCAAAAACTAATATCTCAGAAATTCGAATTTCTAGCTAAAAGCATTGGGATAGACTTTAAACTTGCTGAAATGTTAACACAAAAATAATTTTTCAGTGGAAGATATTTGGAGGGAAAAAAAGATGAGCTGACAAGCATGGGGGTATTTGGTTTTGTAACAAACCGGCAAATTTCAAGCACACTTTTTAGCATGGTGTAGCTGCTTTAGAAACTTAAAAAATTAACACCATATGAAGATTACTTTAAACTATTAGAAAGTGTAAAAAAGTTGAAATCGAAAAAAAATGTTTGTATCTGATTTTGAATCTAGATGACTCATATAATACATTTCTTGACAATTTTTAAAGTACGTTTAATCCTATACAATAAACACCTCCAACCAATTAATTTAATTGGTTGGAGGTGTTAATTGTGTAGGATTAAACGTACTTTAAAATGTCTCAATGAAGACGTTAAGTGCAAGAATATAGCAAGTACCATACAAAGCTAATTGCTCTATATTTTCAAATAGCCGTGGACTGCCAACTGAACCCGTGGTCGGAGTGGACACCATGCTCCAAAACATGTGGTCAAGGTGCCACCCAACAAAGGACGAAGACAGTCAAAGTTCCACCGAAGAACAATGGGGCGGCATGTGGACCTAAAATAGAACGAAAATATTGCACTTTACAACCTTGTCCTCTATATTAAAGAACATAAGGTACGTCATTTTTGTCTGTTGAATATACAAGTTGTTGTAACTTAAATTCGTATCCAGGTTTAATTGAGGTCGTGCGATAAGTAATCTCACTGGAAATTAGGCTTGGTGTTAAACTTGAGAAATATCAATCATGCAGGCGAAATTGGGGGCATAACAACCGAAACTTAGAAATGAGGCCATATTAGAAACAAATACATTTTATTTACAGCTATTATTTACACAACCATAGAAATTCCAAACTTAAAGCGGAATCGCCTCACATCGTACTTATATTATTTGCCATTTTTTCACATCGGCTTTCTACGTTCCGTGTTTTTATATAATTGCCAGGGCCGTTGCTATTCAGTAGAAAGCAAAAGTTCTTAGCTCGTTTGGCGGAATTTGCATAATTACCGCCAGAGTGGAGGCTCTTCTGCAGCAAGTAGAATTGAATGTCTCAGCATAGATAGCACTTATAGTTTTTTTTTTTGTTCTTTTTTTTTGTATAATGATAAAAAAATTGGTTCTCCTAAGCGTGCATTCTTACCAACGGCGACGGAAACGCTTTGTCCTCGTTGTAATAGACTGTTGCTACGGCTACCAAACTGACAGCAATGGCGAATTACTTCGATTGCATAAATGAACCAATCACGCTCATTTGAGGGGAAGTCACTTTGATGAAGCAATAAAAAACGCCAATCAGTCAAAACAAAGACGTGGTTAGTAAATTATGTAGAGCCAATGAAACGAACCGAAAGGTTTCGCTACTGTTGCTCGTCGTTGGTCTGAATGCACCTTAAAGCTCCTTTCACACCAAAAGCGACAGCAATGAAAAGTTCACCGTAGGATTTCAGAGCACTTCTTCACTTATGCATCATGTAATATCAAACTCGTGCTGACTCGTTGCCATTTTAGTTGCGACATTGAAACAATCTTTTACTCAAAAGACCGTGATTGGTTAATTCTGCTATGACGTCACTAGGAATAGATAAATCTTCAGTTTAGTTTGTTAACCATAACAACACTCTATTGCGACAGAAGCAAAATGATGTCACATTCGCAACGCTGTCTTTAAAGCTTCTGTGCGGGTCGAAGACCATCGTGGTTGTGGGTAGGACATACAGTTTATGAACATTACACTTTTGTTGTTGTAAGAACGAAGTGAATCATCAACTGAAAAGTTTTTCTTTTAATTATATAACTTAAAGAAAATTACAACTTTTTGTTGTTGTAATGTTTTGTTGTTCCCAAAGTTGACTGGGCTCTGACCAATCTAACAAAAATTTCCATTCTTGAGACCCATCGCTTAGCTGTCTTTGAGAAAAGAGGGCATAAATATTGGTAATGCTCAGCATTACCACAACTCGCCCCTAGCGGCAAATTGTGGAACTACTTAATGCTGTCTTATTTCTTCTAGATGAAATTCAAAAAAAAAATAGTGTTACCAATATGAATGAAAGACTGTTGAAATAAGAAACACAACTTAAATATTTTTTTATTACTTAAATCTCTACACCTTCAAGGGTTTTTTTATTTCAATAGGAAGGATATATTTGTTTCTTGTTTTTCTTCAATAAAGTTTTAGCATCAACTTCAACTTTAGTTCCATTTATTCGCAGACTTCCTATTCATTTTAATCCATGTGTACAGCGGCGAGGGCCACTCAATATTCGCTGGTGACCCACCTGTGGGTCGCGACCCATAGTTTGAGAAATACTGATCAATAAAGATTGCCCATTGGTAGGGTAAAAAAATATTATTAAGATTGATTCGAAGAACTGTCAGTTACCTGATTGGTGTTAGTAGCCAAGTAGGAAAAAAAGAGATAATAAGAATAATAAAATTTAAAAATCATTGCGTCGTGACTGTTTTAGCCCCTTAAAGCACGAGTATTTTTCTGAAAAACTACTATTGTGTAAGTTATGCTTTGCAATTTCAGGTGGTGGGTGGTGACTAGGGAGCGGGGGTGGGGTAAAAGTTACATAGGAAAAATATTATACAAACAAAGTGTAAACGGATCTCAGACGGACATTAGAAATTAAATAAAGCACGGTCATGGGGAAGCTTTCCGGTAACCTTCGCCCGTATCAGACACGGGCAAATGCTTTAAGTGGTTAAAGAAGCATTTAAAATTTATTGTAATGAAAGTTTTTCTTTCCATGGTTTTTTATTTATTTTTTTTTTTTTCAAGAAAAAGACCTAACAGCAAGCTGAACCTTATGCTAAGGTATATCCGCATTGTCACAAAGAAAACTTTAAAATATTCGGAAGGAAAAAAATGTTAACGGCTTTCTATGGCATAAGTCGCCAATTTTAAAAGAATGTTCTTTGTTATGATGTAATAACTTACTCTATGTCTATTTTATCATTTTACTAAAAAAATTTTTTTCTTTGTTAGATTATAAAGAATTCAAGACGGGATGATATTGGCTGAATGTAAAAAGTAATTTTCACATATCATTTCAAAAAGTAAGCTTCTTACTTTACATCAGAACTGAATGTACTGCAAGTGGTACGTTACCCCCAATAAATATGTGTGCCGCAGCTAAGCCTAACCGCCAAAGCAAGATGTGGAATCTTGTTTTCTGCTAGACAACTAAAACAGTTCGTATATGTTTGCCGATTTCAAGCCACCAGGATGTTGATCAAATAATTTTCCATTCGAATTCAGCGGTTTGCCATCGTGAGCATGGTATGGAAAATCTTCAAAAAGTGTAGCACACTATATTAATTTCTCGAAAAATATATTATTTGTTAGATGTGTGTCTATAAGATAACTTGTACTTACGCTATGAAGCAACTTGTTTTTTCTTTCCGTAGATTTTAGTAAAAAGTATTCAGTGACGTGTAGGCTGTATTTCCTATCCAGTCGTAAATTAGGAAATGTCGAGTTAGAACGATATGGAATTTGGAGGTTTCGATGAAACTGTGCAGAGTAACTATATAACAATGCCACGATTGAATGCCAAAGTTTTGCATCTTAAAATCGTTGCCATCAGAGTCTTCCTAAAAATTTTGAAGATTTTTACATTATTTTTCGAGTATTTATAGTTTTTATTCTGCTTATATAAATTTACGCGCTGTTCTTCTATTTCTATCTTGTATGTTTCATATCTACAAGATGTTAGCATTTTGAATGAGTCGATTTTTTAAATTCACACAAGCCTGTTTGCACTAATTAATGTTACATTAAGATATATAAAGGAAAATATATATAATTGAATTGAATGTTGAATTATGACCGTTGTGAGTGTTATATATTTTATTAGATAACATAGAACTCAGAGAAAATGAATATTTCTTTTGAAAGTAGCTTTAGTGTTTATTTTTCCAACAATTTAGTCTGAATATTCTTCCCAGCGTATATTGTTCATCTATTGAAATTTTTTCTCAAAAATTAGTCTAGTTAACGTCATTCATTCAAGTATACTTTTCTTACTGAACCAATTTTCACATTTTAAGTTACTTTAGACTAAGCGCAAATTTGTTCCAAAAAAGTCTCTCCCTCCCAGTTTCTTTTCTTTCCCTCCAAGATATCACTAAGGCCATGAATTCGCTCAATGAGTATTGTCAAATTAGTTTCTACTGTTGAACTTCATACTTGCTGTGAACGAATTAGTTTGTTATGTACTGAATAACTAAATTGCGTTTGTATCATATTAGGTGAATTTTTCTTCTTTCTATAATGAATTTAAAAAACAATACTAAAACTGTTCTAATGATTTTTCATCAGAAATCGCTCATTTTACCTTAAAAATTAGTGAATTTTAGTATTTGTTTCTCATCATCAAGAAAATCATTTGTATTTTAATAGATTTTATGTAATGTTTTGTTTTTCTTTACAATAAAACTGAAACTTTAATTGTGCATTCTGTTGTCTGATATTCTGTTCTTTTGTTATGAATTACCTAAAGATTCTTCTCAATTTTTTCATTTTTTTTTTCTCGGAGGCTCACCTCAAACACATAAGCACAAAAAATCCTTAATTTATCATAAAAATCGATAAGAAGATCCTGCTAAGCGTTAGATAAAAAGTAATATATATATTTATTTATTTATTCCTGTTTCATAATAATCAAAAGCAATCATTTTAGCTGAAATTATGTTGTCATGTAGTCAAAATTGATTTGATGATGCTTCGAAAAAGTTTACAGTAATTAAGTCTTATGCGCTCTTTATTAGCAGATTAAAGAGTAAAATTTTCTTTTAAAAACTAATTTCAAACGAGAGTTTTTAAAATAAAAGTGCGCTTTGCCATTCCAAAAATTTTCCTTTGATTTTGCTTTTTTTTCAACGAAAAAAAGAAAAACTTTTCAAAATCTCAAGTGTATTTCGATGTTTTCCCAAAAAAGATTGCATTTGTTTCATTTCTACTAATTACACTAATTACTCTTTCTGCATTCTGTTTTTTTTTTTTTTAAAGAATTTTTTTCTGTCTTCTTAAAATTCAAATGTTTAGATTAAATTTGGAAGAAAATATAAGTAAATATATGTTTCAACAAGCATTAATTATTCTTGAGTATTAGTCATTTAAATTTGTACTAAGAGTATTATATACATAAAATGCTCAATTGTTTCCCAGGATGATCGGTGGGGACTAACCCGGATTAGCCATTTCATTTAGGGTAATAAGAGGTTATCTCAATGTCCAGCGATTCACATGAATAGCTTTTCTCTACCACACCCCTACCTGTTACCCGAGGATTTAGGTTTGCTTGCACACGGGGCGAGGTAGTGGGGTCCACTGATTTTACATGCACGTATCCCCAAGTGTACATGGGTACATGGGGGGTCTTCAGCGGGTATCGAACGCGCGACCTTCCAGGGAGAACTCCGACGCTCTAACCACTAGGCTACCACGGCCTAATCACATGCTAATGGTGAACTCACTGTCAATTTCGAAGTAAATGGATTTATAATGGCTGTTTACAGAGCAATAATAATGGCAGACTGTGCGTTCTATTTTACGCAAAGTATAAAACGACTCTCAGCATAAAAGCAAATCCTATGGGCAAAGCGGAGTGAGGAACCTGCATTTGCACTTTTATCGCCATCACAGCGAAATTATGAATTTAACTAGATTTGTGATGGCCACCTTTGCTGAAAAACCCGCTTGCTGAAAGGTAGGCCGCTGAGTTTGTAAAAATGATCAACGTGATTGTACTCAGAAACTTATTCGTACAAGTACAACCTAAAAGTAAGCCTTATCCTATTCTCGAATTATACCGAGTGGGCTAAAAGTCCGTAAAAAACTTTAAAATCATTAAAAAAATTATAACTGAAATAGAAAACGATTTGCACATTTCCAGCAAGCTTGCTCATGGCAGCGCCATCTATCGTCTTTTTCTTTTTGAGTCATATTTGTACTGGTTAAAAAACAGTCCCGTGATCCAACGATACTATATGACTGGTTACCTTCAACAGAATTTTTCGGGACACTGATAGGTTGATTAAAGTATTATCATTAGCCATAATTTTTAGTTCAGGATGTTATCATCGTTCTAATATGTAACAGACTGTTTCTGCAAGTATTATTACTATCTTTGTTGAAAGTTTGCTATATTAATTTTTGTATGGAACAGAGCGTTAGAGTAAAGTTATAGTGTATGAAGTTTACTATCATTGCCTAAGCTTGATAGGACCGATTTGTAAGCATGCTGATACTACCCACTTTTAACTACAACGCACTTACAAGTAGATTTCAAGTATAAACCACGAAGCTTAATGATGATAACAGTAATAATAATAATGATAATAATAATGATAATGATGATGATGATTATGATAATAATAATAATAAAATATCTTTTTGACTCATTAAAAAGTCTCACAACAATCTAAAATTGCTTTAGTAAAAAGAAATTTTCTTCAAAGAACGGTTTCATGCAGGGGCGGACTGGCCCACCGGGACATGTCCCGGTGCGCCCTTTCCTCTAGACGCCTCCACAAAAAAAATCTTTGCGACATTTTCCCCCCTAATAATTTACAGTAAGAGAAATAAATTGAAATAATCTGATTTTAATCCGTGACGACAACATCTTGATTTAAATGAAAGGTAAAAGACTTTCCCAACAACATTTGTGAAGGCTTTAGGACGTATTGCTTCAGGGATACCTTTTCGACAGTCGAGAATATAAGTGTGTTATGGTATATAGCTCCATGAGGATCCGCGAACACATCCCGAGGGTCAAGTCGAGGTACCGTTTTGGAATATGGATTCCCTTCCCTAAGCAAAAGTTTGACTAGTCACAGGGGTGCTCACCGGAGAGGGGGGAGGGGGGGTCATGGCACAGATTGCGCCATTGAGATTTTTTTGCTAGGAAGGTCGACATTTTGGCCAATTTGTTGGGCTGTCGATTTTGAGGGCCTCCGTAGTTTTTTAGGGAGTACACGAACGCTATGAAAAGGTGGGCACCTCTAGTAATCATTAGTAACGTATGAAAATAAATAAAACTAGTGTACCTGCATTGCATAGCCCTTGTTTTTATTATAGGACACTGCGAAGTATTGCTAAAGCTTTATAAGAACAAACTTCTAATTATTTTTTAAGTTTTTTGCAAAACTTCATGGCGCCCTGCGAAGATTTTTCTGATCCTCGGCGCACAGTTTGGGAAAATCATTGCTTGTAAGTAACATTTAAAAACGTGAATGAAATTTTGTTGACCCCATTTTCTGCCTTATATAACATGTTTTATTTTGTGATCTTGGGCGGAGGCGGAGCCAGGGGTGGGGGGAGCACGTAGACAGACGCGAACATAAGAGCTATATTCAAATTTAAAAAGGCATATGGGCGATGTTCAGTTAAAATAAAACACGGGGATGCAGTTACTACAGTAGAAACAGATTCATTAATTTTTCAAAAAAGTTATGTCCTAAATTCCAATAAACAAGTGACACGACATTTAATTGGTAATAACTAAGAAAAAAAAAATTTAATGTAGAGAGATTTAAATGCATAAGTAGGGGTGCGGTGGGGTCGATAAGGCGTTTCTACACTTTTCTATTAGGTGGAACTCTGCTCCGGTACTTTATTTTGAGTTTTATTTGTTTTTATTTTACTTCAAATTCTGGATGTCGCTCTAAACCAGACTAATTTGACTCAGTTCAAATCTGATTTTAGTTTATTTTTATTTTAAGATTCTGTATCTAATTTTAATGTATTTTAACTATTGTTTCGATTTTTATTTATTTATATTAATAACCAAAAAATAACACATATTTTTTTTATCGCAGCCTTCTTCAAAGTAAAGTTAATATATATATTTATAGTATATTAATTTTATACAATTAGAATTACAGGGATCGGTGATTTAAATCGAGTATTTTAATCGAATGGCTGGGACACCTTGAGAGAATGGAGGAAAGCAAAGGCACTAAGAAGAATTTCAAGGGAGAATGCTAGGGCCGGGCCAGAGGAAAAGAGGAAGGTAGGTTAAAAGATGGGTAGACGAGATGGAGAAAGACCTTAAAAATATCAGAAACTGGAATGAAAAAGCGAAAGACTTTTGAGTAAAATTGTTAGGGAGGCCATGGTCCAACATGGGCTGCAATGCCAGGGAGTTAGTTTTAAATCGTTGATTTAAATCAAATGTTTTAAATCGGTGATTTAAATCAAATGTTTTAAATCGGTGATTTAAATCAAGTGTTTTAAATCAGTAATGTAAAACCTTTTTAAAATAAATCATGATTTTTATCAAACATTTAAATTTGCCTGAAATTTTTTATTATACTTTTTTTAAAATAAATTATACAAATTTTATATTTCACAAGAATCAATCGATATGATTATACTGCCGTGGGCAGGTCAACGGCAGTATCTACAAAAAATGAGTTTTCGAGATATTTGAAGAAACGCGTTTTTGAATTCTCACAAATAACAATAAAACACTGAAATTTGAAGTAAAGTGATTTTATGTGTTGACATTGAGATATTTTTTTCGCCGTAGGTTTTATTTTGATTTTGCATTCCTATAGATTGTAAAAGCAGTTACTGCCGTTTACCATCCTTTCTCAGTAGTAATTGTCATATACAGCTGGCTGGCAGTTAGCAACTGCACATTTCTTTATTAAATGCGCATTACGAAGCTTAGTTAAGCATTACGAAGCGCATATGATGCAAAATAGATAGGTTATTGCGAAAAATATTATTACGAAGAGTGTATGCATTTTTTTTTATTAATGACATTTGATTAAATACTATGTAATCACTGGATAGAAATTTAATATAAATAAAAAATGATATAAAACATGCAACAAACCATAATATATTTTATTATATAAAAAACATAAATAAATTTCATACATTTATTTCATATATTTAACATAAATAAATAATAATATACAATAATAAGTAGCAATATAAAAAAATATAAGAAAATTATATGTGCAGTGCCAAAAAGACACATATCAACTTGATATAAATTTAAAATTGCAATGATTGCATAACGTCTGATACCAGAAATATTTGCCTAAGTAAATGGGCATAGCTATAACAAAAGCCTTTTCAGAATCCAGAAATTTTAAGTGAAATCAATCACTGAAAAATAAAAAACTTCATGAAAAGATTTTTTTACTCATATATTAAATCTTCTAATTTATCATTGACTGGAAGTGTCTCCCAAAAGGCTCTTCGATTCTCTGGCATTAAAGGGCACAATTTCTGAATAATGTCGTGTTTTTAAGTCGAATTCTTTGAACCGACGCTGTTTATGATCCTCTTTATAGAAGAGATTCCGAGAACCTCGCTGGAACTCAACTTTGACGATTTATTATGTCGTCTAACAGCCGTATTCACCAACCTTTCGACTGGCAGTCAGACAGCGTTTTCACGGTCCGTTTTGGACTCAAGTCCGAAACGGTATTCCCCACCCCGAGGAGACAGCTACTTCTCACCGCGGTCGGTCAAAGAACTTCGACCGTAGAAATCGAAGGGTCCAAGCAGTCCAAACTTACAGCGCGTGCGCAGTAAACAAACGGCCATCTGCAGTTTCTTGATTTCGAAGAGAAGTGCGAGGTCAAAAATAAATACTCTGGGCAAACGTGGGAAATTCATTTGGGGTCGAGACTTCGTGACATAGTAGTACTCCTTTATGGTGTTCAACCCTCAACGTAATAGAACTGAATGCTTGTTAAATAGTAGAAAAGAAGATTAAAAATTTTAAACGCAGTTTAAATACTGATAAATTTGTTCATGAGACATCTCCGAAGTAGCCTATTCAGTAACGTGCCGGCGTTCAATGAGGGCGTTAAGGGTTCGAATCCATCTTTCTTATTTATTTATTTAAGTTATTATATTTACATAAAAATAAATTTATTCAGAAAAAAGGCTCATTAAGTATAAAATTATATTTTAATTATGGTAATAATTTTACTTTTTAAACTGCAAAATAACTAATAGCTCTAATATCGCAACAATTCCTATATTCCTATCAATCATAAAATGTAACTGTTTTAAATTGTTTCATGTACGTAAATAGGCGTAAAAGTTCATTTTATAGCTTCAATCCTATCCTTTTCTGACGAAGCAATACTCATGTGAATGTTAGAGTTGCTGTTTTTCTACTGAATGCAAAAACTGGTCTAAGGGACTAATAAGAAAGCAGGCTATTTCGAGGATCCTTGTTTGTAGAGTTAAAAATTTATGTTGAATAAAGTTAAATCAGAACACAATTTAAACTTTTTATTTTCTATAGTAGCTTTTCATGAGTAGTATTTAAACAATATTTATTTATTCTGTTTTTTTATGAAGTAAAATTGCTCCTATACTTAAATACATCATTTAATATTTAATTAGCCTTTTTTTCAAGTAAATATAATAAGTTAAATGAGTAAAAACTAAAAATCAAAGGGGGATTGGAACACTACAGGTTCGCATTGAACGCCGGCACGTTACCAGATAGACTAGTTCGTCGCTGTCTCCTGAACAAACTCATTAGTATCTGAACTGAGTTTGAAATTTTAAGTGCTTCTTTCTCCTGATTAACTGGTCATTCGGCACTTTTACATTAAGGATTGAGCACAATAAAGGACACACTATTATTTCACGAAGTCTCGTCGACAAATGAATTGTAAATGTTTTTCTTTCTTTTTTTTTTACAATTACGATGCTTGAGAAATTTGAATATTGCTGACAGCGTTTGTTCTTGTCTTATAAACAACTTTGAAACTTAGGATGAAAAAGATTTTCATACCGTCTACAAAAATCCACATTGCTGGAGTTTGACTCTATGAAGTCACATGATAGAATTCAGCCAATCATAACGGCCTTATTCACCAAACACGGTCAAACAGCCGGTCCGGTCAATATTCGAAAGAACCGATGTCAAGACCGCTGTCAAATTCCGTATTCACCAGACATTAACATCGTTGATCTTTCGACTGCCTCTCTTGAGACAGCTGTCTTTACAGTGGTATTAGGATTGGCTGAATTCTACCATGTGACCTCATAGAGTCAAACTGCAGAAATGGGGATTGCTGTAGACGATATCGCGCATGAAAGTCTTTTTCGTCCTAAGTTTCAAAGTCGTTCATAAAACAAGAACAAACGCTGTCAGCGATTCACAAATTTCTCAAACAATCGCAATTGTAAAAAAAAAATAAAAAAAAACTTTTACAAGGGGGAGGCACAATATGGAAAATTCATTTGGGGACGAAACTTAGTGTAATAGTAGTGTGCTCCTTTAGGGTGTTCAATCCTTAATGTAAAAGTGCCGAATGACCAGTTAATTAGGAGAAAGAAGCAATTGGAATTTCAAACACAGTTCAGATACTAATAAAGTTTGCTCAGGAGACAGCGACGAAAGAGCCTATCTGGTAACATGCCGACGTTCAATGCGAACGTGCAGGGTTCGAATCCCGCACTTGAGCTTTAATTTTTACTCATTTAACTTATTATATTTACATAAAAATAATTTTTTTCAGGAAAAAAGGCAAATTAAATATTAAATGATATATTTATTTGCAGTAGCAATTTTACTTTATTAAAAACAGAATAAATAATTATTATAGAAATACTACTTATAAACAATTACTACAGAAAATAAAAAGTTTAAATTGTGTTATGATTTAAATTTACTTAACATAAATTTTTAACTACCAACAAGAAGCCTCGAAATAGCCTGCTTTCTTATTAGTCCCTTATTTCATTTTACCAGTTTTTGCATTCAGGAGAAAAACAGCAACTCTGACATTCACATGAGTACGGCTTCGTCAGAAAAGGCTAGGATTGAAGCTATAAAATGAACTTTTACGCCCATTGATAGGAATTGTTGCGATATTAGAGTTATTAGTTATTTTGCAGTTTAAGAAGTCAAATGATTACCATAATTAAAATATAATTTTATACCAAATGAGCCTTTTTTCTGAATAAATTAATTTTTATGTAAACATAATAACTTATATAAATAAATAAAAAATATACCCAACGGCGGGATTCGAACCCTTAACATTCACATTAAACGCCGGCACGTTACTGAATAGGCTACTTCGGCGATGTCACATGAGCAAATTTATTAGTATTTAAACTGCGTTTAAAATTTTTAATCTTCTTTTCTCCTATTTAACAAGCATTCGGAGTTGAACACCCTAAAGGAGTACTACTATGTCACGAAGTCTCGACCCCAAATGAATTTCCCATGTCTTGCCCAGATTATTTATTTTTCACCTCGCACTTTACTTCGAAATCAAGAAACTACAAGATGGTCGCTTGTTTACTGCGCACGCGCTGTAAATTTAGACTGCTTGGACCCTTCGATTTTTACGGTCGAAGTCTCTCGACCGACCGCGCTGGGAAATATCTGTCTCCTCGGCATGGAGAATACCGTTTTGAACTTGAGTCCAAAACGGACCGTGAAAACGCTGTGTGACTGCCAGTCGAAAGGTTGTTGAATACGGGCTGTAATACCAACCACTGTCAAAACAGCTGTCTCAAGGGAGGCAGTCGAAAGATCAACGACGCTAATGTCTGGTGAATACGGAATTCGACAGCGGTCTTGACATAGGTTCTTTCGAATATTGATTGGACTGGCTGTTTGACCGTGTTTGGTGAATAAGGCCGTAAGTACGGTCTGTCCTTGGACTTCAGTTTCCATTAGGATTGTCCTGCAGGGAAGTCCAGAAAGTCCAGTACATTCGTGTTGATAACAGTCATCTTCCTGCTGTTGGAGGAAGTCACAACTTCTTCAAAGTCGTGGAAATCAAAAACATTACCTCCTCGTCTCCTCATCTCCTGTTCCCATGCCATGGTGAACGGAATTAGCGCTCATGAAAGTGCGCCCGATTTCAAAATATGAGAAGGAAATTGTCTCTGCGCTTCTCTTCTTGCTGTTTACCATGGCAGTCATGTTGGTAAATAGGCACCTATTTTTATTTTGCGCCGTACAATTGTCCAGCCAGTAGACGACCGTTTTGCTCTCTCTCTCTAGTTATAAGGCCTTGGCGTAGGATTAGGCAACTTCTTCGGCACTGCGCCCAGCCACAGCTTCATGCCAGATCAGTTCCTCTTTGTGTTGGATACATTTTGATTCTTCCTTTGATCTACAACTGCAGCGAAAGTCGCATGAAAAACTACAATCCTTTTCGTAAAGCAGACTTATTTGTGACCAGGTACTCGGAGTAACATTATGACCTACTGCAAGCCGACGCTGCGAATGACGTGATATGGGTGAGAATTTTGTAAAGAATTTTCAGCATCAACCTTGTAACGATCCCGAGGAATTTTGGTTTTTGCAGATGAGTACCCCATGACTTACATAAAAAGCAGTCGGAATGGACGGCATGGTTACTATGGTTTTGACGTTCATATTCTAAACATGTGGAGCAGTGTTCCCCTCCGAGTTTGGCAAAACTAATGTCCATTTTAGTTACCTCCTTTAGGTAAATCTAGTAACTGCTGGGATTTTCCGTATGCTTTTCCTTATAATCCTTGTGCATCTAGTTTACTGTAAGTTCGCTCGGAAGATAAAGTCGTTTCGGAGTGAGTCCCCTCCTATAATTGCTTGTGCATGGATTGAATGACAAAATGTGGCTCCATATAGGCTCATTCTCAATTTTGTTCGGGGGAGTTTGGCGGCCGCGTTGCGAGGGATGTGGTGAAATCAAGTCGAATTCAGATGTCCTAATTGCCGTCGTAATCTTTTCTCATTTTTCGAGTGGAATCCAAGGGTGTTTAGAAAGAAAAATTTGCAAACACGGTAGGTTCCGGTAGATATTTGGAACGAATACCTAATAGAATTTTTACGTCGGATCGTTTCAGTGGTCTTCCTTTTTATTGCTTCTTTTTGAATTCTCTGTAAGACCAAACATTTTTTCTCATGACTGGACATCTTTTTGAAGTCCTCATGAATTTTCCTTCTTTCATCAAGGGAAATTGTTTTGCAGCAGTTCAGCTGGCAAGTATCTGCATTGCAGGGAGACCGCAGCTGTAGCTTTTCTGCGTCTCTAGCAATACGTCCAGTCTGAGTTCGGCACCGCTTCTTTTTTTATAAGCTACTCACATTTTTTTGCATTAAGAAGCGACTCTTCATCTGTCCGCATGGGATTTTGGCTACAGGTTGACTCAGACGGGAGTTCTTGCTCCGAGTTTTCTGACACTGAATAGGAAACAAGGGAAATTTTTCGACCATCTACAGCGCTTACATCCATTTTAGGAAGCAACAATTAGTTACAATAAAGTAACTAGTTCATTTTTCACACTTTGCGACAGAACACTAAATCACTTTGAAAGAGCAAGATCAAAGAAAGTGGCAAAACCGGTTTTTCCGCCTGTGATTCCGCAATTTTCGATCGCCAAGACAACGCGTGTGGGAAGGTAAAGAGCAGTATGTACATACTGCTGATTACCTGCATAATGTAGCGTTAAAAGCAGTTACTGCTAATTGCCACTGCCAAAAAAATGGTTTATTTGTAGTGTAAATTAAATAAACATGCTAGTACAATAAACTTGAAGTAATATAGATTACAAAAATGCAAAAAAACGAAAATCGAAAAATTTGTAGATACTGCTGTTTACCTGCCCACGGCAGTATATTTATCAACATATAATTTTTAACGTGTAATTTACGTAACTAATGTGCTGAACATTTGTTCATTCATTAATAAAACTGTCTTAACCATTAATCTAAATAAACTTGCCACAGAAACTTTAAAATGTTAGAAAAAAAATCTAATATGTTGTTGTTATCGTATCCTCGCGCGTGGCGAGGAAGAATGGTTTCGCTGCTCATGAGTCTTAACGGTGCCCTTGTAGGCAGGAGTCCGATTTCCGCCCCTTTTAAAGGTCTCTCAATTTTTTGAACCAGCTCCGAGATGAGAGACCGTCACCTGGGATTGGCACCTCCAGAGGTATCGTTTCACTTGGAGGACATTGGAGCCACGACCTGTTTATTAACGTGCACCACCTCCCTTTAGCGTACACGGACCGCAGCAACCGGCCGCGAAAGGTTGTCACCAGGCTTGGAGTAATCGCGATTACGTAATCGTAATCGGCTGTAATCGATTACATTTTGACAAAATCGTAATCGTAATCGTAATCTGATGATGGCATATTCTCATAATCATAATCGAAGTTGTGTAATCCCGTAATCCTTTTTCTCCCGTAAATTTTAATCGTAATCTTAAGGAAAAAATCCGTAATCTGCTAGTCCTGCAATCGTGTAATCTGGACCTGCTGAAAGCTGAAATTTTTAGCGCTACCCTTGGATAGAAGAGATAAGATTACAAGAAAAAGGATTCAAACTGTGTATTGAAGTCCTATCCTAAGCGGTCTGTAACCTACGGGCGATCATAATATAAAAGGTTCTGTGTGGCGGTCGCAGAGCCTTGATGGCAGGACCATATAATAGTCTGCTAGAGAAGCTTGTTGTCCTACTTGTTGCGGTCTCTCAGAATCCCTAATTGCGGCTCCACTCTCCACGGGGAATGGCTGGAGAGCCCGAGAAGAAAGGGAGTCTGGTCTGGATATGTCACTCGCATCGCCTTGGGGCTCTCAGTTGGGGGGGGGGAGGTCTCCGGTCTCCTCGCGTCGTCCAGTTTCGGTACAAGAGCGGTAATCTGTCCGCAAGTCACAGATTTCGGGGTAGAAAAGAAAGGGGAAGGTGTCTATTAGGACCAAATGCATGGGTCATTTTGCTTCCTTAATTACCCCTTCAAAACATATTCAAACGGTTGGGCAATAGGCGAGAGTCTGGACGGGACCGCCGCGAGTAAAAAAGAGAGTTCTCCCTTTCTTCTCTCCGCGGGGGTCCCGGTTTGGAGTCGGCATTAAGAATGGGCGCCCCATTTTCCCTTTCAATAATCGAAGTAGACTGCCCCCCTGAAAATCTAGTGTTGGTACTATCACCTACACACATAAAGAGACATGAAATGACTTTTGTGTTTTCGCCTTCCTTTAATGGCAGAAGTGAAGAATTTTTCTAAAGAATAGCACATTTACACTTCAGCAATTTAGGAGCAAGCGTTACATGATGCTCTATGCTTAAGATGCATGAAATCTTAACCCTGGTACGTGTGATTATTATTTTTTTTAAAAATATGTTCTTTGAATATTTAAAAAAGTACATACATTTAAATCTTAAATTTATTTATATTTTAATGCTAATATTCTTTTTAATTAATAGGTATGTAAAAGAATGATATATGTTCAGACATTTTCCCAATTGTTTTTTACATGCATGAATTAATATTTAGGAATTATTTTAAAAAATTAATTATCTTTTTCTTCTTAGAATTACCTCAACAGAAATTTGTATTTCAGTTGAATCTTGTACGTTAAATTTGTGTTGTAAAATTACTTGCACTTTATTTTTTTTATTAAAACAGTTAGTACATGGAAAAAAATATATGCTCGTGCATGTTAAAAAAAAAAACCACAAAAATCATATTAAAATATTATAGTCATTCGTATTATAATTATTCTTCATATTACTTTTTAACGATTACTAATTTTGCTAAGAGTTATTTGAATGTTCATGTTCAAATTTTTTGAAATTATTCTAAAATGCAGCGTTTATTTTCAAAAGATTATTTATCTCTTACACTATCTGAATATTTTATAAGATGTGTATGAATTGCACGGGATAACAAGTGATTTCATAAAGAATTATAGAAAATTATTATTTTCAGTAAACTAATTGGTGTTATGTGAAATATTTGCACAATTTAAACTAGAAAATAAATACAATGGAGAAATATACATTTTCAGAAATTGCGGCCAACTAAATTTTGATTGTATGCACACAAAATAACAATGAACCAGGTAAATCACTTAAATCAGTTATGCATTATATATACATTTAGTGCACCGTCTTTGCTTACATACAAAATACGATCAATGTAGTTATTCCTCACATGAGTTTTAAATATTCGAAAAATACTGAATGTGCCTTTCCTGATTATACATATATATATATAATGCAAATTTTTCATTTCTGCAACGACGTCATAATTGCAGAACTGTGATGTTGAAATTGTTTCATTATAATTGCATTCATCATCATTTCAGTTATCTCTTATAAAATCAAAAATTTAATTAAAAATCATAACTTTTTGATTTATGACACTATTGTGAAAATGAGAGTTGTATGCATAAAATCGGATAATTTTATGCTAATCTAATCGAAATCGCAATCGGATGTCATAATCGTAATCGATTACATTTTTCAACGACTGTAATCGCTGCCGTAATCGTAATTACTTTTTGGCAAAGGATTACAATCGTAATCGTAATCATAATCTCTCAATTTCTCCCTTTGTAATCGTAATCGTAATCGATTACGTTTCTTTGTAATCGACTCCAAGCCTGGTTGTCACCCTTCCAAACACTGACCTTACTCAGTGTTTTTTCACGTTTGGTGTTCTGTGGGAACCGAGCTTCTACCGACTGGTCCACTGCGGAACAATTATCTAATAGAATGTAAGAAATTGCCTTTTAAGGGTCAAAGTAGATTAGTTTTACTCTTACTCCTACTTTTAGATTACATCAAAATATTAACTGCACATACATTTCTTGTTTCATATTTTAAATCCGTTACAAACAATAATTACAAGTATCAAAGTATAAATATTTTTTTTTACATCATTCAAATTTAACATTTCAGTGATACTGTGTAAAGTCTGTCATTGTTAAATGTAAAACTCTTGTTAGTTTTATTCTTTTGAATAGTGTTTCTGAATAATGATAATAATAATATGATAACATTGCTAATAAATAAGTAATATATAAAATAATATGCAGTACAAAGTAGAAATTTTGAATTAATATTATTTAGAATTGGTTTCTTCGAAACGGTGTATGTTTTGATTTACGCTATACTCCTCTGTACAAAACACGCCTATGTAAATAATTTTTCTTCGAAAATCCAACAAAAAATTACTTCTCAAATCAATTACTGTTAAAATTCTAAAAAACGAGAAATAACTCAGATTAAGTATTTCATAAAGGTGCCTGATTTTTTGAACAAAATTGATCCGTTTTTGTTTTCTCAATGATGGTAAATGTGGTGCCTCTCTCCATGTGCCTAAAGAATAATTTTAACGGGCGTAGAAATATTTAAGGAAAATAAACGAAAATTATTATACAAAAGTGTAGTAATGAATTTTTCTTTTCGTTGTAGATTCCTTTGTTCTTGTATTAATTATTAAAAATTTTATTTCCACCTCTTTAAAAAAAGAAAGTAACAAAGATAAAAGTAAGAACAACCTTGTATTTTAATATAAGCTTAAGATTATTTTTTCATTTAACTTATCTGTTTATTACAAATTATGTATTTATCTAATCAGATATTGCCGCCCTTTGGTTAGTTGGTCCGCCGCCCTTTTAGGGGTCGCAGTCCGTGCCTGGTTTCATGATTGTATGACTGAAATCTTCCAAAATTGTCCAGTAGTTCACTCAGTAGCACTAACACATATAAAACATATAAATCATTGGTGTCGATCTGAAACTTCCAAAATTTTTCCTGTTCCGCATTGACACATGCAAATTGTTCCTTCCTTTGCAGAACAAAAGAGAAGTTCTACAATTATTTACCTTCTTAGGTGGAGGCATGGTTTAATAGTAACGTCGCAAAACCAGCTACTGTGTAGTTACCCAGACCGCAAACCAATATGAAAAGGGGAAAAAATAGACATATTAAGACTTGTTTTAATACAAAATATAAAAAGGAACATTTTGCCCTCCCATTCCCCCTGAAAATTCTGAAATGAAAAGTCTGAAAAAATCAAAACAAATGTATGACTGAAATGCGTATAAAAAGATTCTTGAAAAAAAAAAAAGCATCTATCTCAATATAATTTATTTTATAAAATATCTTATTGAGTTTTTTTTATGATATTCTGCCGTTAATGCATTTTTCCTTTTAGTTTCATTTACTACATTTTGATAATAGATGACAGCACTAGCCACTGACTTGCTGCAAAATTTAAATGACACATTTATATGGAAGAAAAGTTGTTGATAGTTCCAAATTAGAAAATCAGTAAAAATATTTTGGAGATTGTTTGAAGCTGTTTGATGATATCAGTTCAACGAACAGACGCCTTAATACGCAATAAAAATAAATAAATCGTAAAACAAAATAAATAAACAAATAAAATAAATAAAGAAATCTTCATGAACAAAGAAAATAAAGTTTTACTCAACTTGGCTTATATATTTTATATTTATTTTCCATATTTCGCACCTAGGTTTGTGCAACGGCACATATGCTTTCACCAGAGATGTTATACCTAGCATGTCCTCTGCAGGCCCTTGCCTATTGTGCTCGGGTCTGCTAAACGCCTTTTTTTTAAGGTTGAAAAAAAAAAAAAAAAAACAGGGTTTTCCCGAAAAACCCAGGTAATGGTTTTCCGGTTTTTATTGGGGAGACTGTTTATAGTCTCCGTGTTAGTGTTTTATTGGGTAATTGTTTAAGGGCGGGGTTATTGTGTTCATGAGGTATAAAAAAACTAAATCTAACGCGGTAAAACAGTGGCAGTTACACATTAACTGCTGCTTTTTTTTTTTTCGCGGGTGGAGGGGTGGAAGTGTAATTGCATGCAGTTATGTTCCTTCTAAACACTTATGGAGATAACTTTCAACTTTTTGCGTAACAGTTTCAATAGGACTTTCATTGCAGATATAATTCTTATAGAACTTTCTCTTAGCACATCACCCATCATCCCATATCTCATCTAGTAACTTTAAAGAATTTGCATTTGCATGCAGTTTATCTCTTTTAAACACTTATGGAGATGACTTTCAACTTTCTTCGTAACAGTTTTAATAGGACTTTCATTACAGATATAATTCCAAAATAGAACTGTCTCTCAACACATCACTCCTATATTTCATCCCAGATTTCATCCATAACCCTAAAGAACTTGCTTTCAGTTATGTTCCTTCTAAACATTCATGGAGATTATTTTCCCCACAACAGTTTCTATAGGATTTTCATTTGCTGCTCTTATATTTTTCTTACTTTCTTTCCTTATCGTATTATGTCATTTATAAGTATTATTATCATCATTGTTGTTGCTGTTATTTACGATGTATTTTTAAGTTTTGTATACGTTTCAAAATTTGTATACGTAGCACCAGATGCTGTGTGTCAACCCCCCCTCTCCTCTCCCAGCGGGTGCTTAATCACTCGTGTGTTCTTTGTTTTTAGCCTGCTTTCCCGTAAAAGTAAAAATTAATAAACAAATAAATAAGTAAAGTGTGAAAGAAGGCTTAATGTATAGTAAAAATATTGTTAAAAATAAGGAACAGTCAAAAATAAGTGAAGTAATTAAATAAAGATTGAAAAATAAAATTTTTTAAAGTAGGGTTTTGAGATGGGGAAAATGCGTGTCTGTCCCCACCCCCCTTATTAACTTTTGAGGGAATTGTACGATTCGAAAAAATCTTTTGCATTCGAAAGAGCGTGGCGAGGACATCTCATTTGCATAGTTTACTTTTTGTTTTGAACATTTTTCCGTTCAATTTTAAACAGTTCAAAAAAAATCTTAACATTAGCGCTTATGGGCAAATATGAAGCAAATTATGTAAACTCTGGGAATAAGATCCAAGTTCCTATGAATAAGCTTATTGAAAGAAGCTCTCTGCGTGAAATATTTTTTGGTTTGAACAATTTTTGTTTATTTTTGAGCAGCTCAAAAAAATAAATAAAAAATAACATTGCACCTACGGGGAAATTTCAATCCTGTATAAATCCTGATCTAGCAGACGGATTATCTTGGAACAAACTTTATCGAAAAGGTCCATAGAACACGTAGAGGTACAAAGTTCAACCAGAACTAAACGAGCCTATTTTCCCATAAAATTTTTTGATCGGAATTTTTAAGGAACTTTCTGAATGAATGAATGAATAAGTAAAAGGATGAATAAATGAACGAATGAAAACAGGAATGAGTAAATAAATGAACGAATGAGTGAATGGACATGCATTAACCGTTGAAAAGGTTATCTGCGAAGCATTAAGAACTAAGCTCTTTCTCATTTAGCTTAATGAGAAAGAGAGAGAGGGAGAGATTTCTAGGTTATAAATTTGAAATGGGGTGGGGGGGTATAAGGGGGGAAGTAGGCTCGTATAGTTCTAGACGGAACTTCTTGTTATTTATGCTTTTCCTCTCCCCACCCGGTAAACCCTCGCCAGGGTATTTATGGTAATGATTGATGAGGTATGAATAAATAAATAAATGGGTGCCATACTTAGATACTTTAGCAATTCTAAAAGGTTTTCTTTTTTCAGATTCTCTAATAATCCTCAATTTAATCAGTCGATTCTTACTGATAAGCAACACGTAAACCGGATAATCAGTAAAGGCGAACAAACCGAACACGTATAATCGACAGTATAGTTTATTTTTACCAAGTCGTTGAAATGAAAGTCGAATCTTCCCTTCTCCCAAAAGAAAGGTCGGTAATCACGTCTTATTAAAGATGAGTCCCTTCTCTCTCACTAGACAAGAAGAAGAAGGAGGAGGGAGGGTGGCGTGGGAGACATGACGCAAGAAAGAAATTTGACCCTATTCCTTCTTCTCTTACTTAGCGATCTGTCAGTCTTAATCAAAACAACACCGACCGCTCCTCTTTATCAAAGCTCAATCAAATTCCTGATAACAAGAGCAAGTATAGAAGCAGAGCCAGTGGAATCAACACGTGCTACATCAGTCTGCTCGCTGTAAATTTTATGTAATTCACTGAAAATAGGTAAATATATTTTTTAATCAGATTTCTGAGAAGTTCACAACACTTGACTTATTCAATTAAAGGCATTTTACTTAGGAAAAATTAATTTTTTTAACTATATCATTCATTGGAAAGCTCATAGTTTTTAAAAGTTTTTATTGGATTCCTAATTGTTTTCAAAGTTATTTTAAGTATGTATACATTTTTGTTAGCTCTTTCATACTTTGTAATGCACAACTCTTTTTTTCTAATTATAACTTTCTTGATCAGAAAATATTTTATTTACAGTTACCTTTCTAGAACTATAAAGTTTTTTTTATTGATTATAATGCTCATACAAAATCATGAACACTTTTTGTTTTATATTGTACTAACTTTTTTCCTTTAGGAAGGAAATTAACATGTTTCAGTGTTATATTTTCGTTCATATAAATAAACCTTTGATGTTTTATTTTCTTTGAATGACGCAATATTTCTCTTATCAGTTCTCCTGTTTCTGAATTCTCCGAAACTGTACTTAAACTCATTGGTATATGTCCCTTTCCATTATCTCCTATCATGTATACAAACTTGTATTTTTGTGTTACATAATTTTTTGATTAAAACGAGACCTATGATTAAAACAAATGTTACAGTGACATTGAATATTATGTTTATTCCTGAATGCTAATGCTTCAACTTTCATCTCCGTAAATTTCTGAAGTTGATGCTTTTTATTACCGCAATATAGCTCCAATTAACCGAATTAATTTGAAATCACCTAAATTCAGAATACAACTTGTGTACAAGAAAGTAAGAAAAATGTTATTTAGAGGAAAGAGACATTTATTTTTATATTCATCAAATTAAATCTGGCAAACATAAGATATAAAACTGTTTTTTGAAAAGGATGATAAACAAAAAATATAACCAATTCTGAATTTCTTATCCCCATTTTGTTTCGATTTTATTTATAACAATCACTGAATGTACAATTTACATTCAAAGATTGTTTATGCATGTGCATTGTACATATAGTAACATACTACGAAGGGCAACGTGGGCAGAGTTCCTGGATTTTTGGCGGAGGGGTATAGCGGTCACTGGAACCGTTTCGTTTTGTTCCGGTTCAGTATCCTGATAAAGTATTACTGAAACATTTAGAGTTAATGTTTTTTTTTCTTTTCATTATTTGAAATCTAAATTGCATTAAACTAGTATTTAACAACAATGAGAACGTTAAATCCACGAAACGAGGCGCTGGTCATTTAAGTTTCGAATGATTAAAAGTTTAGAAATTGAATTAGGTACTACGGCTTTTAAAATGAGGAATAACTAAAATAATCTACAAAGAATAATATAGGTAGGTATTTTTTTATTCTGTGGTTACTCTGTATTTATATTTGCAATGTGTTAAAAAGGGGGGGGTGTATCTTATATTTGTCAGAGACCTACATTGACATTCTTTAAAAAGGTACCTAAAACACGTGCTTTTAGTTTTTGTTTTTTTCCAACAGACTTTTTTAGCTCTTTGAACTTCTATATCACATTAAGTTTGCACATGAAGAACTAATGAAGCTAATGGATAAGAAAAGCAACATCGTGTGGACTCATTGGCCTTTTGAATTTAGTTGTTAAAAATTTGCTTTCACCCAGAGGACCATGATTTGCTATTTGCACTATTGTTGCGCTTACATCAACAAATAAATGCTCGCTATTGTTAGTGTGATAATAATGGCAACAGCCTACAACGACAGTCCTATGACGCCGTCGCTACTGGTTTGAATGCATCAGTAGTGATTGCGATCTCCATGCTGTAACCTGACTCATGCAGTATGTTGCTATTTGTGCTTTTCTAACTATGGTTTAATCATTTATTATTTCTGCACAAAAAAGAAAAAAAAAAGAAAAAGAAATCGTTTTACTCGTCGTTACTGACGAAAATAATTTCAACTATTTTACATAACAATTTCCAGTATGTGTCACAGGAAAACCTTCTGCTTTTCTGACGTCAGACTGACGCTACTTCTTCTTTTTGGACTGCTTTGGGTGGTTCGTGGTGAAGTTGATTCTAGAAGGATAGCACACGGCTTTACAGGTCGTTGCAAACGTGAACCACCAGCTGTCAACACACCCAAAGGTAACGGAGATGGAGGCTTTAGAGTGAGACTTTTGGGGAATCCTGAAAAATATCGTCCAGGAGAATATTATACAGGTAGTCACAGACAATCCTAATCTATATTTTTTCTTTGTGTTGTTCGTAATTTTTTTTAATGATTTTTTACGACATTTAAGTTATTTTTTGTTTTTCCTGATATATTGTTTTTTAATTGAGTCGGACTTGCAATGCTGCATTACTTTGTTTTACAACCCACAAATTACCATATTAGTAGAAATTTTTCGTACATAGCGTCCTCTCTATTTTAAGTTATCCGGCATGTAAAAAATCAATTGAGTATCTGCTTGGCTTGGATACTCTCGGCTAAATTACATTCCTAGTGCAGTTTCGCATCAATTGGAGCTCAGGTGCCGCCATCTAGGCGGAAACTGAGCGCTAAAATTCTCAAAGTAGTAAAGGCATCCGCCGATAGGGGTGCTGCTTGAAAGAATGGATGAATGCCGATGCTTGAGAGAATGTCGATTTCCGGGGAATGCGCAGCTCCATTGGAAAGATCCCAATTTTAAGCAATTTTTGCTAGGTAAAGGTCAAAACTATGTGTTGGTGAGTGTTTAGGTATGTTTTTTAATTAATCACCTACAAAATTTTCAAATCATTGTGCTTACTTTTTAGCACTCAAAAAATAAATTCTAGCCTTAAAGAAAACAGCATTTTATATAATGTAGTACGCGTACAAAATTAATTTCAAAATATGTATATATTTAACAATATCTGCATTTGGATTCTATTGAGCATATATATTTTAATTGTTTTAAAAATATAAATTTATAAACACTTGAAAATTATTGCGATTTTTAAAATAACTACGAGAAATTGCTTCAGTTGATTGCAAATTTAAATTTAAAAGGAAAACAACCAATCGAATTTTGTAATTATGACATTTGCAGAACCAATAGCCGCTTTGCAAGCGGTAACTCATACACGACTTTCAAACCTCTAATTCTTCTAACGAATAACATCAAAAATATGTTTGGTGAATAACTGGCGGAAAGTGTACAAAAAGAATTTACATTTTAAATTCTTAAAAGGACGTTTGGATAAATAGCTAAGAATTGGACCAACGATTTTTTTAAGTGGCTCCACCCCGCGCTCTTAATAAATAGGTTTAATATAATAACCATTTTTTAAAAATATTTTTAATGCATTAATTTTTATTTATTTATTTATATTTTATTTTTGATTGCATTTACTTGGTATATATGTGGAAAAATAAAATACTTTATATAGCAAATTCTTTATTATTCTAATATTTAATATTCATTTCATAAAAAGGCTTACATAAATGCACATTAATTACAAGTAAGTAATTCAACTAAAATGCATATTGCGCACTAAATTGTCCAAAAGCGTCACATTAGCAAAAGATGTAGAAAACAACCGCGAATATGTTTGATTAAGGTGGAAAATTTAAAAAAAGCGCGACTTAAAAACGAAGCGATATCGCCAATTTCTGTTTTACCTCTGGCATAAAACAACAATAAGCGGAAAGAAGGATATGAAATTAACAACTTTTAAGTTTGTAATAGTAATTATGAATTTTCATTAATAAACAGCTCAAATGGAGAGAAAAAATTAAGCTGAAAAAAGTGTGCTTTATATTCACTCACCCTCGTCTTGGGTTTTTTAAAATGCAAGTTCATTTTTTTTTTCTTTCCTTCTAATGGGGCTGCAATTGGTCATCAACCATTGCAGACTTAGTGTGTCCCCAGAGATTGGTACCACTCTTTCAGCGGCATCATAATGAGTGTTGTACCATTGCCGCAATTTTTTTGACGCTTAGTTTCCCCTAGATGGGGCACCTGAGCTCTCGTTGATGCAATCTGCACTAGGAATTTAATTTAGCCGAGAGTATCCAAGCCAAATGGCAACTCAAGGGATCTTTAATATGCCGTACAATCATGCGCGATGGACGCAGACGATTTTCTGCATCTTGAAAATCCACCGACTTGGGCCAGGTTTGAAAATGCGATCTTGGACGTACGAGACCTGCGTCTTACCACTACGCCACCCTGTCGACAGCAAGTTCAAATGAAAAATCATGTTTGATTCTTTGTCATTGTTCACACAAAACTAATTTTAATGCAAAAATATAAAATATTTTGAAGTTTTTAAATCGAACATCTAATTAAAAAAAAAAAAAAACTCAACAACATCGGAGGCGTGGAGCATGTGCTCTATCCTCCACTGCAGATCTCTGTGGATATCACTTATTTTGTAAAGTATTAGTTTCATACGGTTACAAGGAATCTTCTTTTAACGATCTGTTAGGGCTCATTTATAAATAATGTCACGCTTCGAGGGGAGGAGTTTTAAACCTTTTATCTGGTATCCAGAAGAATTAAGTTTGTAATTTTTAGGCACATAAATGTTTCTTAAAATAAATGTCTTTCAATCTTTCAAATTTTATAAACATTTCGTTACTCTTTTCTTTTACGATCCAGAAATCCAGACATCCGATCCCGAGATTTCCAAATAACCTCTCTTCTACCGTAAAAGACCCATATGAGGCAACGCTTTTCTTCTGCAAGAATCTTAAAGGGGGGGGGGGGGAGTAGAGCCAAAATCTTTGTTTTTTCGTGGCTATGAAGTTTCAAGGACAACACATTATCCTATCGACCAATACGAGAATGAAAAAAGTTAAAAGACGGAAATGACGAAGTCCAGTTTGTAAGCGTAAAATGGTTCGGGTTAAATGTAAACAAGTTCACGTAACCTTTGAATGGCGTAATTTTTTGAAGAACAAGCGTGAGTTTTGAACGAGAAGTTTCCACCGGGAATGGCAAATAAATATGAAGCAAGAGAATATTTCAGGGAAAAGTGTTTTTTTCAGTACGTGCACCTCTATAGGATTGAAAATAAATACGTACGATGGTATTGATAACTGTTCAATTACCCGCCGATGTGATTTGAATTTCTAAAATGTTTTTTTTAACATTAATGTGCATTGTAGATTTGTAAATTTCCAAAACAAAACGCCCTAATCTACAAGTGATAGGCGAATATTGAGAATTTCTGCTAAGCCATTCATCCCCCCCCCCCCCTCCTCAGTTTTGGGAGTAAATTATGTTGAAAAAAGTTATGTTATAACACTGATTGCGGACGCTATTTTGGAAGCAAAAAATCAGAATTCGAGAATTTAATGATTAACCATTGGGAAGTCAAAGTTTGAAACAAATTAAACGAATAGTTAGGAAATTTATTTAAAACATACTTAACAATTTTATTTTTTACCAAATATGTAAAAAATTTTAGGCTTTACTTGCAAAATGTTATTAGCGGTACCCTAACGGCGTTGCCCGTGCCGAATTCGAAAAACGTCGCCTACGGCTCTGTCCTTGCTATAAGAGTACAGAAAACGTCGCCTACAGTGCTGTTGTAGCTAAAGAGTATAAAAAAAACGTCGCATGCGACGCTGTTTTTTCTAAGAGTATAAAAAGCATCTCCTGTGGTATAAAACCTGTAGTGTTTGAAAAACGTCGTCTGTCTTTTCGTTAAAAAAAATTCATCAGACATTGTTAACGCTTGAAAAAGTAATATAACATATAAAAGGATCCGCTAAAAAAACCTGGGAACAATCCCGTCAGTAAGGTCAGACGTCACCCAAAGGGTAATTAAAACTGCCAAATTGTAACACGGCGTCATTTGTTGCGTTATTTTTCATCTGGTATGAGTATTGCCGATGATCTTAGATTAATTGCAAGGAATGAAATTGCAATATCATGTTACCGATCATGTTGAACTGTTGTCTTGCTAACAAAAAAGTTTCATAATGAAACAAAGCTTCGCTAGTGGTACCCGCATGGTGATGTACGGGCTAAGCATTTAGGAAATGTCGAAAAATAAGTTTTATATGGAAATTAAGCTAACACTATTCATCCGGAGTTGAGGAAACTGTTAATTATTATTTTGGATCAAGGTAAGCCTTAATAAGTCGAATAAAAAGCTTATATCTGGCGTTTTTATTGACTTAGAAACTTCGAACAAATTTCCTCTTGTGCAGAAAAAACAGCGCTTTCAACCGATATATTCTATTAATATGTGCAAGATTTTGTTCACCCCCATATTGGGGAATTTAAGTGGAAATTTACGTAAAATTGGAGTAAAAAAAGGAAGTATCTGTTGGATTTTTTCCTAATGGGTCTATAAATCTTCCTCTGAAAATCGCATTAAAATCCGTTTCGTAGTTAAAGATCTAAGCGTAAAGACATGAGAAGCAACTTTGTTTTATACTCTTTTAAGACACCAAGTTCCTTTTGTTTTCGCTTCTCCTTTTCTTTCTCCTTATATATATATATATATATATATATAAGGCGAAAGAAATTATATATATATATATATATATATATATATATTATTTGTCTTTTTTTTCGTGCAGTTACACTACAAGATGATAGTTCAGAAATAAATCCAAAGAAGTTCGTAGGCTTTATGATCACAGTAGAGCCAAAAGAAATAAAAAATGACATATCAACAAGAGCCGATGTTGGTGTTTTACAGGTATGTAACTGATTTCTTATTACTTCTTTTTTTCTTAAATGCATGTATTGAAACAAAAGCTTTTTTTTTTAGTACAACCGCGATAACATGGTTGTACAGAACGTAATACAAAATAATTTAATTTCACCTAACACAGTTCAGCAATAAATCAGAAAGCCCACATTTCGTACGAGCGGTCTTATTTTCAAAGTAAACTAAAAGGGAAAGCCAATTTCCCACCTCTTATAATGACTATTATAATGCTTATAATGGCCTCTTATAATACTTAAATGCATTTATGTGTACTTTTCGGCTTATTGTGGACAAAAGGGGAAAAAATGCTTGCATCTATCGATGTGGGAAAAAAGGGAAAAAAAAATAGCAAGTATCTTTAACAGAATAAGATGCTTTAGTAAAAA
The DNA here is from genome assembly GCA_038502835.1 of Octonoba sinensis. NCBI lineage: Eukaryota > Metazoa > Arthropoda > Arachnida > Araneae > Uloboridae > Octonoba > Octonoba sinensis. The sequence goes on from CM076604.1 coordinate 75,362,731, forward strand.
CAACCTACCTCTTTTAACACTTAGACAGATTAATGAAAAGAAAATGTAAACCCGAATTTTACCTTTGATCGTGGGAAGAGGTGCAGGATATCTAATTACATCCAAGTGACATTAAAAAAACAATAATACTGCACAGTTTTGAATTTTTCTCACAAAAGATTGTTTTTAACAATCTGTTCAAAGTATAAATTACCATTTACAAGTTCAAATAACAAAGATCAAAATTCTATGCGCAAAAATATAAATAAAATGAATAATCAACGTAGAAGACATAAAACTCGTCAAAACATTACAGAAAAATCCTATTTTAAAGTGGAGCATCTTCTTCAGTGCAAATTCACACAAAAGTCTGAATGAATGCGAAAGCCAAGTTATTTTGAGTTGGTGTCTTATCCTCTGATAAATAGGAATTTATAGCTTTAAAATTTGTTGTATTTTTTCGATGGTTTGTGCTTTACGTACGTTAGTTGTTTATTATACATACTTCTTCTACTCTCAATGCAACTATGATACTTACAGTTATACAGAGGGCCTATGGCCAGGTATTCTGAGGACTGCCCCAATGCCATCGTCCATGCATTTTTACTGCCGAAAGATGACATACGAGTCACATGGAAAGCGCCACCTGCTGGAAGTGGATGCGTAATGTTTAGGTATGTGATCCCTTAAAACTAATGGCAGTTTATTTCTTCAAGTCTATTTGTTTTAATTTTATTTCGTTTCTATATTTATTTAGTTATATAGTTCATTTGAATGCCTCATACGTTTCTAAGCTATTAAAACTGCTGTAGAAAATATTTTAGCTTTTTAAAAAAAATCAGTAACAATAATTTTAAAATGTTAAAGATTTTAGAGCAAAAGTACAATAAACGTACCATGTTCAATAGCTAATATCAGTTCAAAACGTAAAATTTTATTGAATGCTCTTATTCTAAACAATATTCTTATTATTCGTGAGAGAATAGTAAGTGCACGCAAGATTCTGGGAAAAAATTACTTATTAATTATCGTTATTACTCATTATTCTAAATAATGTTCTTGATATATACGTGAGATAACAATAGCTGCACCAAAAAAGTACCATCAAGAACATTAATTATTATTTTTTGAAAATATTCGCAATGCATCACTACTTACTTTAAATTGCATTTACGCACTAAAAGAAGCTATAATTCTTTGCTGAAATCAGTTCTTATGCGCAGATATTCAAATTTAAAGAAAAGCTTTTGATCGGCCACTAAGAAACATTTTGTCCAATTATTTTTATAATCAACTGAGGTGGTGAAAAACATACTGGTGTCAGTCAAGCGATCAATATTTTGAGAAAAACGGTACTTTGCATTACAGTTTAAATGATACACTGTTAGAAATTTCATCATGAAATTACGGTTAAATGACCGGCAGCAGTCTTTCCATCTAATTCACCGTTAAATTTACGGTTTGGAACATTTTTCTATCTTTACGTTACCTAAACCATTTCCAATCAGCTTGGTTAAAAAGCCATAAATACAAAAGTTTACGGTTTTATAGCCTTTCAAAAATGGTTTCAAAACAAAATTTTTACTGCTTTTTAACCATTTCAAGGAGTAGAAACCGTAAACGAGGCATGCGGGAATCGAACCCGGGTGTATGGTACACCAGCCTTGCGTTCTAGTCATTCGGCCATCTACATCACGTAAAACGGCCGTTTATTTATCAATAAATCTTCTTTACCAGCAGGCAAACTGCCTTAAAATTGAGATTTCAGTTTTTGATTGGATCCAAAGTCATTTTTGGTCTAAATTTACTGCATATTGACGAAAATCATTTATTTGCTGCAAAAATTAAAACACAAACAAGCTTCAGCAACTCAAATGATGGGTTCGCTCATTCGCAAACAGATCGGGAATCTGATGTCTCCAATTTTTGATTTACGTGTGCATGTGTTTCTATTTAGTAGCCACTGCTTAAGCCATTTTTTTTTCCTTCTTTTTTTATATACACATGCAGATTTTAACTGATAAATCCGTATTCCTATTTTAGAACAACGTACGACCGGTAAGGTTTCGCAACCAAGATGGACGCCCGATTCTTATTGAGCGCTTGAAAATTAGGGTTAGTTAAACGTTCTTTCGAAAAAGGAGAACAAGCGATGTTTTTCGCAATCAGCGGTTTGAGTACCATCTTTTTAATGGTTATTCAACTGTTGCAATTAAATATGGTAAAATAACAATGAAATAAATGGTTACTTTACTATTTTCTTACGGAAATTTTTAACAGTGTACGGTACTGAATAAAAAAACTAATGGCGTCATATGTTGATAAATTTTTGAAGTATTCTTTAGTTTACTGTAAATACAAGTAGATGACATCCCATATTATGGAAAATTGAATTAACAACATTTTCAAAAAGAATTGACTTTCACCAGTATGTTTCTGACCACCTCAATTATTCGGCCATGCGACTGCAAATGCTGATATATTTGTGGTATAGTTATAACTTGTTGATTTGGGATTCATGCAGCAACTCTTAGGCATACTGTGGCGCAATTTAAAGGCGTCCAAGCACAGCTACAGGGCGAGTTAATGGGGGCAATTGCCCCTTCATACGGATCAAGTATTAATTAAAATGCCATGGAGAATTTCTCTTCCCTTCAACCTTAGGTCCAAAAAGGAAGGACATCACCTGGTGTCCTCTGGATACATAATATATGCTTGAGTCAAGTCGTATTTCTACCCTTGCGGTGCTCATTAAAAAGGGTAGAGACTGTCTTGTCTGCCTTAATACCGGGTTGCTCTGCTTTGGATATCCAAGTGGCATTTGCAACAACACTAACAGCAATATACCAGTTTCCGCATGCTAAGGTTATACATGTGGCATATGAGACGCTCTTTTTAGCGTTAAAAGGAACGTAGGATAAGAACTGATATGGAAGTTGTCTTAGATGCATAATACGCATTTCCACATTTGTCAAAATCAATCGTCAAAGTTAATTTGTTACTGTTAAATTTAAATTTGAAAATTCGGCGGAAAATATTTTCTGCTTGATACCAACTAACAGGTGATCTTACACAAAGTTTTGTAGAAAAGTGCCTTTATTTGCTTAATTTACAGTAATACGATTTAATGCTAAAATGTTCATTGTTTTTATTCTAGAGCAACTGTGCAGGAAAACAGGGAATTGTGGTTTATGGATGAAGGAGATCTAACCAAAGAATTGTGCGAAGAAGGTAACCAAAGATAAGTACTTTTAAACGAGGTTTCCTATGATATATGAATTCCTATAAAGTTTTGAGCTTCTTACACGGTTTTATTTAACTTTGCTTGTCACGGTAGTTTGTTTCGCGGTTTTCGACCACTATTACTGCATAAATTATCTTCAAATTTTGCAAACAAGCTTATCTTCGATGACAATACAATATTCCATTCATTTTATAATTTATTATAACGTTAATTAGGAAAAAAAATTTTAAAAATTTTTGCTCTGAGGAAATTATCAGAATTATTATTTGTCGAATGGCAACGATAGCTTTGGTAGGAGTTGTTTGGATAATGCAACGATGTTTTGAATTTTAAAATACTCAACTCATGTCGAAAAAGAAAACTGCGACACAGCGGAAGAGGGGCCTTTAAAAATAAAACCGTGTAACTTAAAACATTTTTACACGGTTTTATTTCTTAACGAAATTGTATAATGAATTACAAAAAAGTACTTAACCACTTAACGAAAGTTACCGGAAAGTTTGTCCATGCGTTATTTTATTCCTAATGCCCGTCTGAGATCCGTTTACACTTTTTTTGTAGAATATATTTTGTACATGTAACTTTTACCCCACCTCCCGCTCCCTAGTCATCCCCAACAACCCGATATTGCAAAGAATAACTTACACTATACTAGTTTTTCAGAAAAAAATTCGTGCTTTAAGGAGAAACCATCCTTTCTTTTTGTCTGATTGCTCAACAACAATGATTTTATTTCATGAATGGCACTAAGCCCCCTTATCTCTCGATGTGGCACTCATTTTGAGAACTTCTGAACAAGCTATTGATCTTCCTTCCTACTATTAAGCCATCGTGCAATATCACACTGATTTACAAGGACGTTACTAGAAAAGCTTTTCTGTCACCCCAAGAAACAATATATTGGCCCCTTGCTCAGCAACCCTTATATACACAAATATGAAAAGTACGTTCTCCACTCCCCTTTCCTAAGAAAAAAAATTGCTTTGTGTCTCCTGGTTCATAAAATGTTTTCAACTTTTCAGAGCAAGAAAACCCTGATGAGCAGCCGGATGTTTTAGATGAATGCTGCGCATGTGATGAAGCAAAATATGAGCTTACATTTGAAGGAATTTGGTCTCGACATACGCATCCTAAAGATTTTCCCACAAGTAAGTCTCATCATCGGTGGTGTAGCGTTTTGAGATTTATCATGCCGAGTGGTAAGGCAAGATACGATTGTAAACATAACGAGGTTTTATTTACAGAAATATGCAGCTTGGAAATGTGGATTTTTGTGAACAGTGAGACATTTAGAGAGACGGAAAAGCACGTCCGTCTGTTCTTATGGTCAATAGCGTTCTCTTCGATGAATCAACAAGATTCTTATTAAGCTCGCATTTCCGTTAGCCTAGACCAGCGGAAATCAGCCAACCCCCCCCCCCCCTTTTGAGGTAAAACCAGGAGAGGAATGCGGGCCGCCCTTTGTCGGCGTGCACACAGCACTGTGAAAGGAAATAGCTTTTGAGATGGCCGGATGCCACTGGTCAAAGGTTAACTTCGGACGGAAGGAAGACATTTCAGAGGATGGATTTAGAAGTATTAAACTTTTAGACGCAGATACTATTAAAGAAAACCAAGGAAAAGGGTGACCCGGTCAGAGCAGGGGCTCAAAAGGAAGAAGACCACATGCGGCCGTTTCAGTGCTAATAAAAACGCCCCCTTATAAGGTAGCTGGACATGCTCAAACATGGTTGCAAGCAAACTTGGGTGTGCGTAGAATAATTTTGCATAAGTATTGTTGTCCAAACATAGAGGTTCATCAATGTCGAATCTCTGCCCCTAAGGAGGACCCCCAGCTTATTTTGCGAAATACGTGGCGCATACTATCGGTAGACGTCTTAACTAGTTCACTTCTTTGTCAACGATCTGTGGGAACATCATAGCTGAGTCGGTCATTTGTGAGTGGTATTTCAATCTTTGTTTTTGTGTTCTAAGAAATTGTTGAAGTCTGACTTTGACGCATCGTCACTTCACTTCCAAACATGTAAGAATTATTATACATTTACTAGCATGCAGTAGACGAAAGGAATTAACTTATGATCAGTTTGAATAACAGTTTGTAACATTTCATAACTGACGAAATCATGTCATCCAAAGGGTTTGTTTTTAGTATGCGTTTCAAAGTGGGATCCCTTCTTTTTATGTGTTCTTTGCATTATCCTTGCGGATATTTCTAAGAAAGCACATAAGTATGTAATGAAATTTAGTATGTATCATTTTGGTAGTACAGTAGTATCTTCTATCTGGTGCAAATTTCAAAATCACACTGAAAAGACTACGGTATGGACGAACAAATTTTTAAGAGAGACAGTAAGAAAAAAAACATGTCACGCTAGGTTAGGTAGCTATTAAACCATTAATTAGCAACATGGGGTCCAGTATATCCGAAGCCAGTTTCCTCTAGCTGCATTTCTGTAATTAATAGGTCTAATGTGCGCCTAATATTTGCAAAGAACGTATAAATAAGTTTTGCATAGGCTACTGTTTTATGGACTAGCCCTTTTAAAACTATTTTCAGTATAATAAGATCTCTTTGGTTTGCCTTATCCAATTAGATTAAAACCATGTCTGACGATAGAAGGAGGAATTAGAAAAACCGAAGTTGGTTATCAGAATCCATACCTAAAGTGATAGATAGAAGCCAGGAGAGAGAAAAGTATGGGATGGAAAAGGCAGCGAAAACACCCATTTCTATTTTCATTTCGAGTTCTTTAATGTATAAACATAAATAAACAAATGTATGCCGTATTTTTCGTTTTGTTTTTTACACTGCTGACGATTTTTTTTTTACAAAAAGTGGAGGGGTCCTAATTAGGAGCAGTTATGTAATAATATCATTTTCTCACTCTTTACTAAATTCAAAAATGCTGTTTACATTTTTTACACTTCTTGAGCAACTAAATGAAGCGTGTTTTGTCACTGGACAAGCAATTTTATTTTAAATATCAACGAAGTTCTAGGAACAAAACGAATTGGGGACCCGACTTCGGTGCACTTCCTGTACTAGTGCAAGCAAACTCTACAGTGTTTTGGATAATCTTGCCCAAGTATGCTTGACCGGGTGTAGCTACCTTCCCTGATATAATGTTTATATTTAATTATGATCAATGGCGCACAGAAGGGCAGGGAGAGGGATCCAGGGATCCTCCCCCCCCCCTTGAGAAATTCCTGTGTGCGCCACTGATTATAATGTATATTGCTCATTTTTAAATCAAAATTACTTAGAAAAATAAAGTAGGTATACTTTCTTTCTCAGTTAAACTCATCATTTTTAACGGTCAAAATCTGGAACGTAAGTTGACTTTTCAAGTAAAATATAGTCCTTGATCGCATAGATCACATTCTACTTTTTCCTGTAGTACTATAACTACAAATACACAAGATTAAAACAAGTTATTATTATTATTATGTGTTATTATTATTATTATTATTAGTAGTAGTAGTACATATTATTTTTTTAGATGAGTGGCTGACTCATTTTTCGGATGTGATTGGAGCTTCACATCGAAATGATTTCCGCATTTTTGAATATGGAGGTATCGCCTCTGAAGGTGTGAAAGAAGTTGCAGAGAAGGGCGGCACCAGACGATTGGAGTCCGAACTCAAAGCAGAAGTAAACTCACATAGTTTTCATTCATCCTAACTCTAAATGCATTATGTCATCCTAAGGATATAATATTAAGGATATAATATTATAGTCTTATCATAGGAAGTAACCATTTCAGGGCCGTCGTTTCTATTTTTTCAATGAGATAAGGAGGGGGGGGGGGGGTGAGCGCTATATAGATCAACATAAAACAGACATACAAATATACATGCACACATTTCCTGTTTCCCTTCCTTTTTTTTAGCCTACTTTCCCGTAAAAGTAAAAAAAATAATAACAAAGCATGAAAGTAGGCTTAATGTATCGTGAAAATATCGTTAGAAATCAAGAAAAGTCAAAAATAAGTTAAGTAATTAAATAAAGATTGAAAAATAAAAAAAATTGAAAGTAGGGTTTTGAGATGGGGAAAAAGTGTGTCTGTCTGTCTGTCGGTCTGTCTGTCGGTCTGTCCCCCCCCCCCCCCTAATAACTTTTGAACGAATTGTCCGATTCGAAAAATTCTTTTTGCATTCGAAAGATCTCGGCGAGAACATCTCATTTCTATATTTTACTTTTTTATTTGAACAATTTTTTGTTCAATTTTGAACAGTTCAAAAAATTTTAACATTATCACCTATGGGCGAAAATGAAGCAGATTATGTAAACTCTGGGTACAAGATCCAAGTTCCAATGAACAAGCTCACTGGACGAAGTTCTTGTCGTGAAATATTGATATGAACAATTTTTGTTCATTTTTGAACAGTTCAAAAAAATTAACATACCACCTACGGAGAAATTTCAATCCTGTATATATCCTGATCTAACGGACCGATTTGCTTGGAACAAACTGTATCGGAAAACTCTTATGACGTAGAACATGTACAAATAGAAAGTTCATCCAGAACTAACGAGCTTATTTTCCTATGAAATTTTTTGATCAGGATTTTCAAGAATATTTTTGAATTAATAACTGATTAAATGAATAAGCGAAAGAATGAATGAATAAATGAGTGAATAAATACATTAATGACTGAATAAATAAATGATTGAATGAATATGTATTAACCGTTGAAAAAGGATTTTTTTTTGAAGCAATTAAGAACTAAAGCTAAACGAGAACGACAGAGAGAGAGAGAGAGAGAGCGATAGACGGAACTTCTTGTTTTCTTTTAAAGTTGCGAATTGAAGAGATTAACATGAAGTTCCGTCTAGAACTATACGAGACTACTTTCTCGCATACACACAATTTCAAATTTATAATCTAGCTATTCTCTCTCTGTCTTTCTATTTAGCTTTAATTCTTGATTAGTTCAAGTATAAGTTTCTCAACGGTTAATACATATTCATTCACTCACCCATTTATTCATTTATTCATTCATTTATTACATTCATTCATTTACACATTCATGTACTTATTCACTCATTTACTTATTTTCTCATTTATTCACTCATTTATTTATTTTATAATTTTTTAACTCCTTTATTTGTTTTGTCATTTATTCACTAATTCATTCATTCAGTCAGTCATTCATTCCCTCATTTATTTAATCATTCATTCATTCGAAAATATCCTTCAAAATCCAGATAAAAAAATTTAATGAGAAAATAGGCCTGTTTAGCTCTGGTTGAACTTTGTGTCTGTATATTTTCTACGTCATAGCATCTTTCTGATAATGGCTGTTCCAGACAAATCGGTCTGTTATATCATAATTTATATGGGATTGAAATTTACGCGTAGGTGCTAAGCTATTTATTTATTTATTTTTTTAACTTTTCAAAAATAAACAAGAACCAGCAAATTTAAAAGCCAAGGACGTTATTGCACTCTCCTGAAATGACGGACCTGAATTGTTTCCAATCAGAATTTTAAGAATTTATTTAAATTAAAGATATATAAATAAAAGGAAAAGGAAAACTACAAATTTTTTCTGTTACTTTATGTTTTAAGTTGAAAGAAAGTATGATTATAGTAAATACATATAACTGTGACATTTTTGCAATCAGTCCGACAAGATCCGGACCATCATCAAAGCGAAAGGCTTGTGGTATCCAAATGTTCAAGGCAAAACCTTCGCCGTGTTCCGTGTGGACAAGAATCACCATCTGATGTCCTTGCTAACCATGCTGGGGCCCAGTCCGGATTGGATTGCTGGTGTTAGTGCTCTCGAACTCTGTATGAAGAACTGCTCGTGGGTGATGGAGAAAGTTATGAATCTTTATCCCTGGGATGCTGGAACAAACAGTGGACTCAGCTACTTGGTATGAAGTATTAGTATTGGTACATCTTGTTTAACCTGAAATTAAAACCGTAAATTTCATCTGCATTCTATTAACTATTATTTTCTTTTCTTCTACGTTATTTTATTTCGGGATAGCTACTAGCGAATTCCGATTAGTTTAGTTTTATGTTGTATGTGCTAAAGTCATTCTTCATTTTATTCACAAAATAGCTTTGTTTCATTATTAAATTAATTTTTTGACACTAGTTAGAAACCACTGAATTTAATGACGTATACCTTGATGGTATAAACTTGGCAGTTGCAGTTTTTTCTTAAAACAAGTATTGCAAACGATAAAACGGAAAATAAGAGCTAATACAGATTCGGAAACTACAATATCTACTTCAAAATACTGCTGGTCATCAACAGAAGTTGGCAATTTCTCTAATAACCAAGCGAAAAAATGGCAACCATCTCATATTGTGGAATTGCAGAATATTATACATCTCCATATCTTTACGCACCAGCTCTGAAAATCTAGGCGTTTTGCCGAATTGGTGCCCGGTATTTATCAAGCCCTGGTGTGCAAAAAAAGTAAAATCCTTTTGTTCCTGGTTAACTCCTTGTCCACGCCCATCTATGCCTCATAGTCGAAAGAACAGCAAACATTTCATGCATTTAAAACAGTGCTTTTTCTTTACAGTCTTCAAAGATACCAACTTTACCTCAGGACAGGATACGTCGTCTCACTTCATCCACTCCGAACAACCCACTCTCGCCGTTCTATGATCCCTCTGGAGCTACCATGAAACCAGTGGCTCGTTTATTTGTAACTAGACAGGGGATATACGAAAAATCATGCGATGATTATGACATCGCTCAAGAGCCTATCGTCATTCCAACTACGGAATCTCCAGATAAAAGAAGTAAGTTTTCGTTATTAATTCCATATTCTTAACTTTGGCAAGAACTTTAAACTAGTAGAACCTTCTTCTGCAAGCACTCATTCCAAACGATGATAACTTATTTAAAATGTCGCTACATGTATGGCTACACATTTGATTTTTTAAAAATAATATATTAGAGCTTAACTAATTCGAAATAATTTACAGCTTAGTATATTTAGCCATTCGACATCTAACTGACGCAAACAAATGTAAACGACCGACCTGAGAGTCTTCTACAGTGTCGAAGAGGAATGAAGCATGCACTAAACGTAAGAAGTGAGAATCCGGCATCCTCAGAAATTTCAAGGCAAATCGAACGCAGCAAAAAATTGCAACAGCATTTTAACCTCTTCAGACCCCAGAACTAAAAACAAACAATTTTGACGCAATTTTTTGGTTCTCTGATTTAAAAATTGATTACAAAACAAGATAACTAAAAGTTTCTTTTTAAATTTTAATTAATAATTAGTTTAAATAATAATTAATGCCCAATTTCCATGTTTCAAACGAAGTAAACTATCTGTTGATTAATTTCAAAAACAATTGGGTGTTTTAGCTTTCAAATTGCACAAACAGCAGTTAATAAACAGTATTTTAAAATGTACCCAATTGGGTACACTTGGAATGAAGAGGTTAAACGCAGAAAGAAATTTTTTCCTTTAATGTAAACTATATATTCAATCTATAGAAAAGAGTATTAGATTCATGATTTTTTTCTATTTTTCAATATTGACGAATTTACATGCTTCTGAAGCCATGGGGATACCAAACATCTTTGTTATCACTTGAGACTAAATGTATTTAGGTTTGACAGAAAATTGACTTCCATATTCACTATTGCCAGGGGCCGTTGTAAATACTATATAACTTTGTTTCAGTGGAATGTCGAGTTAGTGAATGGACGGAGTTCGGACCCTGTAGTGTGACGTGTGGTGAAGGAGTGCGAATGAGCTCTCGGCGTTATCTGAACAAACAAAAGGCAGAAATGTCCGGTTGCGAAGTGTCTTTAGTTAAGAAGGAAGCATGCACAGAAATATCCAGAGAGTGTGGCAGGTAAAAAAGCTATATTTTTTTCGATCTGATAGTCTGATTTTTTATGAGCTGCTTTTTCAAAATCTTTTCGAGTTCTTCTACCCTGAAAGAAGTTTCGCTTTATTTTTCGAATAACTACACATTAAAATCAACTTCTGGCTGCGATATTAATCGTGTGCAGTAGTGAAAGTGAAATCCTAATAAGGAATGATCTATTCCTCTAATATAACACATTAACAGGCAAATAATAAACAACTTTCAAAAAAAAAAAACTTTTTATTTTATTTAAACAGTTTTTCACGTATTTTTTGTAGCAATAACTGAACTACTTACAATTACTAATTGTTCTTTTCTTAAAATTAGCAACGATTTGTTTTAGGTAACAATGGTCAGAGAATCTCTTTAAGAAAACAATAATGAAAATAGCATTTTGGATGAAAACTTGTTATGTTATCGCAGAAAATTTTTGAGAGACTTCACTTAACTTAGATATTTAAGGGAATTTTGATCCTGCGAACTTGGGCGTACGAGGCCATCGCCTTACCACTGCGCCACCCTAACGACTACTTTTGTCTGATGCGCTATATTTATTAGCAGTCGCACGCACCTCCATAGGATTCTAAATATAATAGATCTCTCACTGATCAGGGGCATAGAGATGAAATTTTTAAGCTAACACAATTGGAATTAATTAATTTTAATAGATGATAATTTCTGGTTACATAATTTGTGTATTGCTAAATGATATGAATAGTTCTATTGAAAAACAAAACAATCAACATTAAACTACAACATTATCGAAAATTAATAACATTTATTATGTATGTAATAATTTTTCAATAAAATTAAAACCTAATTAAAGTATATTGCTCAAATACCTCCCAGAAATACAAGTTATCAAAAAAGTTCTTTGAAAAAATTTTTTGAATAATTTTAAATGCTCATTTTCAGTTTGCTATTTTTGAAGTGATTGTAGATATGCTCTAATTTGATAGTTGTTTAACAACTGAGTGGGATGAATGGTCGGAATGTTCTGTGACGTGTGGAAAAGGGGTCCGAACACGAAGTCGAAAGTATCTCAACAAAAAGGATCGAATGACGTGCAACAGTCTTTTATTGGAGAAAGAAGTTTGCATGGGAATGAAACTCACGTGTCCCGAAGAAAAGGTCAGTGATACAAATATTTCATTTGGTAAAATCTAATTAAAGTATTATTGTCATGTCCAAAAAAAAAAAAAAAAATCATAAGCAGGTTTTTATTGAACTAGAGTTCTCCCAACAGTCAAAATTTGACCGAAATGATTAAATTTAGCATTTAAAAATTATGCTAATAATATAATTAGCATAATGTTTGCGTATAATTTGAATAATGTTTTGTTCATCAAATTTGGCGATTGGAGTCATGTTTATTTTGATCATCTTCACTTGAAGCAAACGTATTGTAAATCATTGTCTGTCGTCTCAGGGCCAATTGCGCTCATAAAATGTAGCCGCTTGCCGATTTCGTACAAAATTGAGTGGCAGTTGAATAAAACTTAAATTTTTGCTACTCATTTTTCATTCCATTCTTTCAAAGAAGCCTTCACCCAAACTCTTATTGTAATTGATTTTAATATTGTTGCTTAACATTTATTCTCATAAAGTAGCATATATGCTATCTGGGGTTTTCCCCTACTTTCTATTTGTTTAGTGACATCAGCGGGTACGTTGCATTGTTATTTACTAGCCCTTATTCTCGTAAAAGGAGCATATATGCTCCCTTAACAAATAGAAAGTAGGGGAAATCCCAGGTAGCATATATATGCTACTTTATGAGAATAAGGGTTAATGGCAATAAACTCTTTTTGACAATGATTTTTATATTTATTACCTAATAATAATTTATGCAACTAAGACACGTTGCCATCTGCTATCTATAGCATTACATTTACATTGCAATTATAAATGAGGCTTGTCTGAGAAAAGACAAGGGGAAATAATTAACTAATAATGAACTGTTTTCGAAACTTTTAAATTGATATCACTAAAACTCGTCAATAGCTACTAGAAAAAAAAAAAAAAAGTAAGAAAATCGGTTGAAAAAGCGAGGAGAAAAAGGTTCTTAACTGTTTTGTCTTTATCTATTTATATATAGGTTAATGAGGAATACAAGCATGGATCCTCAAATTGCCCATACATTCAGTAAATCGTTAGTAATAACACAAAACTAAACTGACCATCAGTTAATTTTTGTCTAGTTAATATAAAAATTACAAAATAAATTAATAAATGCGTAAATGAATAAAATAAGAGAGAGAATATGAGCTGAAGAAAAAATCTATTCTTTGTCAATGATTTCAAATATATTATCGTGTCATTGTTGTAAATTATGGCTAAATACGTATATGCTCGAACGGAAACTTTAACAGAGTGTACTAAATTATTTAATTATTTTTCAACAAATGAACAAATACGATATTATTCCTTTTTCTTTCAACAATTCTTCACCATGATATTTTTTTTAATATATAAATAGAAAGATAGAGTTCATCTGTTGAAAGCTGAATGTTTCACTGAATCCGTAGTACGGGACATATGGCGTTCAAACAGTCTGATCATTTCATTAAGTTGAAAAATGTTTCAGAAAAGTTCTTTTTTGCTATAAATAATTCTACTACCATAATTCTCTTCAATTATAATATATTAAATAACTGATTGATCATAAAATTACAAATATCTTAATCAATATTGTTCAATCTTGCTAAGATAATTAATGCTCATTATTTTCTCAATAATGATTTTAGTACTAAAACACAAACAAGGAGGGGGGGAATATTGCTTACATGATGGAGTTATTTATTAATTTCGTATAACGTAAGATATTGAATTTGGCGTATCATTTGTATATCAAGGACCCACCGACGAGGGGGAGAAAAGGGAAAAAGGCTCATCGGAAAGCATCGAATAGTATTCGCGGTCCGACCGTTTTTTTTATTTTTTACAACTTTCCGAAATCCAATCCCGTCACTGAATGAAAGATCCAGTTATCCGGCACGTCAAATTTGATTTTAAAAATAACAATTAATTAGAACACTTCTGTAAACTAAAAACTTGCTACTACATACTTGACAGCTGTGGGATGTTTAAAAATATTCATAGAATTTACAGGTTTCAAATTTCATAGCCGGATGTCAGAATTCGTCAGAAAAATAGACATGAGCTGGACAGTGATCAAATCAGTTTTTAAAAAAAAATCATATCCGTCAAAACCAATATTCTGTGTATCTCTAGTGTCCTGACTTTGAACCTCTCTCCTCCCATTGAAAGCAAAATCCTGGGTGCACTAATGTTGAATATAGTCTGTCTGCCCCGAGAAAAACTCTCAAAAACTCTCGCCGAAATGTCTGTGCCTGTCTCTCACTATGGCAATGAAGTGTCTCTCGTTTTTAAACGGGAATTTCAAAAGACAATGTTCCCGTCTTTTGAAATTCCCTTGAAAAAAATGAAACACATCTCATTGCCATTGTGATAGGCAGGTACAGACAGTGCAACCACGCTGGCATATATTTCCACAACGTTCCATTCTTTAAAAAAAAGGCTGCATGCAAACTGTCTCTCAGCGAATGCAAGAGAAGTTGAAATCAGCACTCTTCGCTACTTCGCTAGATGCCTTACGTTTTATGCGAAGAAACCGACTGCGCAGTTTACGCAAGCTCTCTTGCGTGCCTTGCGTTTTGGTATGTATGCTCCCATATAATATCTCTTTAATTCTTACAGCTCGATCCCCGGTGCGTGGTAACGAATTGGTCTGATTGGTCACCCTGTACTGTGACATGTGGCAAAGGATTGAAGCTCCGCACTCGTCTTTACATCAATCCCACGGCCATAAGTGTATGCAATGTTGAGCTGATGCAACAGACTCCTTGCATGGCAGATGTACCAGATTGCATCGCCATTGAATCCAAAAGTTAGTATCTTTCTAAACATTGTATATGCTGTAAAACTCCTCCTATTTATTTTTCTCTCTCTTTTCGTTCTGAAAAAATGCGCAACACTCATGTAGTGATACTACGATTATTAATGAATTAATGTTATTAAAGGAATTCTTAATATTAAGCATATGAAATGCAACGTTTCACATTAATTCAAAACAATGTGAAAATTGTATTTTACGGCATTACGTACACTAACTGCTAGTACAACCTTTCACCAAGGAAATGAAAAAAAATGGTGAGATGTGGCGGCAACCAATAGTTGGTGCTGAAGTTGAACCATTATAATGGTTCCTAGTTTCACATTCATGGGGAAACTCAATAAAACTACACCCTTATAATGGTTTAACCTAGTACCAAATATTGGTTGCAGTTAAATTTCACAATTTTTTCAATTTTTTGGCGAAAGGTTGAACTAGAACTTTTTCAGTGTAGTTCAATTGATTCACTGCATAAATAAGACTTTTTCAAATTATTCTTCAGCTCTGTTGCTGTTTAATGGAATCAAAATATTTCAGAAGCTTTTTTTTTTTTAAATTAACTATTTAAAAAAATAAGAAAAAAAGGAAAAAAAAAAAAAAAGGAAAAGCAATATCGGCCACTCTATCTATGAAGCATGGCTAAATGGTAACCTTGAATAAGTTTGAAAAAAAATGTTTAAATTTTTTTAGTTAATAATTTAATTTTTTTAAATTAATTTTTCTCACACATTGCACTATAGCGTAGTTACTGATAATCGTTAAGAAAGATAACTATATATAATACAAATATTATATATAGAATAATACATGCATAAAATTGTTAAGACGTCAGATAAATCAAACAATTCTTATTCCATTGAAGTTTATTTTGGTTGTCTATCATAATGAAACTTTTATTTTTGGATGCTACTAAGTGAGTAAAACATTGTAAAAAATTTTTAGTGAAAACAAACTTTGAAAAGAATTATATTTGATGGACTAAAATAAATATTCAACATTTTTTTTTCTCAGTAAATTGTTCGCAGCCTATGGAAGTTGGACCTTGTCGTGGATATTTCCCTCGGTGGTATTTCGACAGTCAAAGGAAACGTTGCCAGCAATTTATTTATGGAGGCTGCAGAGGAAATACGAACAATTTCGAAAGATACGCAGACTGTAACCGACTTTGTGAACAAAAATTGCCTGGTATGTATGCACTCATTGTAGCATTGATTCCTTTTAGATACAGTCACTTTTCTTGTTTGAAACACACTTGAAAATTTTTCCAGTTTTCATTAGAATGTAATGTCATTATATTCCAACAAAGTTCGTGCTAACATAAGTGGAAAGCGATTAAGTTCTAGGTTCTGGGCTCTTAAGCCCAAGTTGATGGGTTCAAAACCGGTCCGTGTCTGGATTTTGTAGATGCAAAATATCGACAACGTCGTATGATTATGCTTCATGTATAAGGTACATTGAGTTTAAGTTGGTTTGGCTACTCTGGTCTAAATTAAATTTCTTGTGTAATTTTGCATTGTAGAAGCCCAGATATTTCCCTCTCGTGAAGAAACTGCGGGCCAAAATTATCTTTGTAATGGAATCCGCCGATAGTGGTGTTATATGCAAGGATGGGTGTCTGTATTTGGAGAATGCAGCAGGTCTGCGAAGGCTGAGAACTAGTACCATTAATAAAGTGGGGCTATAATGAAGTGGAGAATTTATTGCTTGGCCCAGTTCATTAAGAGAAGTGCACTGACATACACGATCCTTTTTGGTGTAATCCGGTACGGAGCATTGTATTTTTTGGATGATTATCGCTTTAGTGATGGGATTTTAGCTTATTTCAGTGATATTCAGAGGAATATATACGAATTATACAAGTTTCCGGGTGAAGAACAGGAAATTAATACTTCGAGAAAAAAAAAAAAAAACAAGCAAGAATGACCCATGAATTCTCTACTCCATACCCCTTCTCTGTTAACACATGGCTTTAAGGTTGCCCTCCCCCGGAACTCCGACGAATGCTCATTACTGCTCCGAGAAAGGTTTGCTGGGCACCAGCAACCCCCTTACTAACTCTTGCTGTGTGGACCTGATCTTCCTTGATACCCCTATGCTTAAAGAGTATCATTACAGGTTTGTAGTTCCCTGAATGACCCATGAGTAGGACTACTAGATCACGCTACGCCCGGTTAATCAATCATGGTTCTCTGGGAAAAAGTAATTTCTGACAGTAGAAAAAATGAATGACAGCCAATCAGTACGCATTTGACAACACAATAATGTGATATTTAAGTCTGTAGAACTATTAACTTGCGCGAGCACACGTAATTGTTTTTTCCTCACTACGTAGAGGAGAAAACTTCGTATCTGTTTCCGAACCACTTGATTGCTAACAATTGGCACTTCAAAGGCTCCCACTGCGCAATCAATAATTATTATTTTCATATATCGATGGTTTCTTCCTAATTATGATCTGGAATATATCCTACAAATTGTACTGTTTTTTTTTCTTCGTTTGTGCAATAAATATCAAAAATTCTTTATAGTTCTGCACTATAGACGGAAAGGGCGGAATCCTTGTTTTTTTTATGATTCAAAATTTATTATGAGAAACTATATTCTTCTTTTTAGTTCAACAAACAAGGTTTAAATTTAAAATCACTATAAAGAAACGTGACTCCTCTAACCACATTTTGTACTTGATTTCTTTCTTTTTAAAACAGGTCGCAAAATTTACAGCTTTATGGCAGCACAAAGCTCATAGCAAGCTTCTTAGAATTCAAAATTATCATGATTTTCTATTCTAAGAAATAATAATGCAGAAAAAATCATTTCATGAGCTGTTTCATTGAAAAGCTAAAATATGGAAATCATGGGAATAAACGTGCAAGTTATTATTTACAAGGTTCTATTATTAGTGAAACAGAAGCAGTTGTTGATCTAGGTGCATTGATTAGTCACGACTTCAAGTTTAGTCAGCAGTGTAGCATAGTAAGTAACAAAGCTAACATTATGCTTGGGTTTTTCAATAAGTCTATTTCGAACAGGTCTAAGGAAGTTGTATTGCCATTACACACAAGTTTGGTAAGACCTTATTTATAGTAGGCTGTTCAGTTTTGGTCTTTTTATCTAAAGAAGGATATTACCTTATTAGAAAAGGTTCAAAGGAGGGTTACTTGGTTGGTAAGTGGTCTCTCAGACTTTGATTATGAGGTTATACTCAAAAGGCTCAATATGTATAGCTAGCTATACATATTGAGCCTTTGAACCTTGAGCAAAAGAGAATTAGAGGGGACATGATTCAATTATGTAAATTCATTAAAACAGGAAATGTTGATGGGCTTCAGTTATGCGCTGAATGTAGAGCCAGAGGTCATTGTTTTAACCTTTTCAAATCTCAGGATAATCTTGAAATTAGAAACATTTACTACTTCAATAGGGTTGTAGGCAGTTGGAATAGTTTACCGGAGGCAACTGTTAATTGCAGTGGGGTAAAAACATTTAAAAGGCACGTTCATTGGGGATTGTTAAATTCACTAGGACCAGCCTAGTTGGGCCTTGTGCCTGTTGCTGGTCGTCACTTTTGTATTTGTATTTGTATATTGCTATTGTAATAAAACCCTATAATTGGAAACTTTTCATAATTTAAAAAGCCCCATAATTTCTGAACAAAAATTAAAGTTCATTAGTACTTGCATCTTTTTATATGCAGCAAGCCGCTACCGTTCTTTTCAAATTTTTTTTTTTTTTTCATTGGCAGACTCACTATCTTTTCCAGGCACGACACTTTCAGTTTTATAGAACCCAGTTTAAGAGATATCGTCCTGCTTTACAGTAACCTTTGCCATATTCATTATATGAATTTTGACACATGTATTTAATTTATATCATAGTTTCTCTTTAAATGATTCTATTGTAATTAAGGTGCACCCATGACGAAAGCGATGCCGCCAAAAGCAACACCTGCTGCTGCCTCGCTCGATACGACTGCTGTTGATTGCATGGTCACTCCTTGGACGGACTGGTCGCCATGTTCATCCACATGTGGAAATGGCAGGCGAGAAAGAACAAGGATGATCAAGTTAGAGTCTCAGAATGGTGGTAAGCCATGTCCCACACGACTTGTTAAAAGGAAAAAGTGCAAGGATTTACCACCATGTGGTAAGTGCTACTATTTTGATGATTCTTCTTAGTAGCGGTGTAGTTACTATTAATCGTACTATTATCAATTGATTGCTATTATTTCTAGAAAAATTAATAATAGAACAATAGTAATAAAAGAAGTTCTTTCTAGATCTATACGAACCTACTTTCGTCGTATACACCAACTTAAAATTTATAATCTAGCTATCTCTCTCTTTCTTATTTAGCTTTAGTTCTTAATTACTTCAAATGTACCTTTTTCAACGGTTTATACATCCGGTAATCCACTCATTCATTCATTCATTCTATTATTTATTTTTTAATTTATTCATTCGCTGTTTAGCGCATTCATTTATTCATTCATTCTTTGACTCATTTATTTATTCATACATCCATTTAGAAATATCCTAAAAATTCCCGATAAAAAATTTCATAGGAAAATAACCTCGTTTCGCTCTGGTTACACTTCATATCAATACATGTTCTACGTCATAACAACTTTCCGGTAAAGTTTGTTCTAAGCAAATCCGTCTGTTAGATCAGTATTTATATAGGATTGAAATTTCCCTGTAGGAGCTAATATTATTATTGTTATTATTATTATTATAACTATTATTTGAGCTGTTTAAAAATGAACAAAAATTGTTCAAATAAAAAAATATTTCACGCGGAGAGCTTTTTCTAATTTTTTCTTGTTCATAGAAACTCTGATGTAAGAGTTTACATAATTTCCTTCAATTTTTGCACATAAGCACTAATGTTATTTTTTGAACTGTTCAAAAACGAACGAAAAAACGTTCAAATTAGAAAGTAAAATATGCAAATGAGATGTCCTCACTAAGATCTTTTTAATGCAAAAAAAAAAAAAAATCACATTTTTCCCATCTCAAAACCATACTTTCAAATTTTTTAAATTTTAATCTTTCCGTAATTACTTTACTTACTTTTGACTTTACTTAATTTTTAATATTTTTTCCCGACACACAAATTTACAAATTTACACATTCGCTTAAGCCTCGCCCCATTTTGGTGAGGACTCTACACTCTACCAAAATTACTAGTGGTAACCAAAATTGTTTTAATTTTTTTACTGATTTTAGGATAGAAGGCGGTAACTTGGTAAGTAAACACTGTTAATTGATATCTTACACAGACGGAAATCTCTTTAAAATGTTCAAACAAACTCATAAAATCATCAGTGTCAATTGGTACAAAAGTATTCAAATGTAGCAATTTATTTGGAACCGAAGATAATATAAAATATTTGTCCAAACAACTAGTTTTCCTCTTTTGCACCAGATGGCAGCAGCTGTTATTTTGTTTCGTAATAAGGATCTAGTTGCAACGATACTAAATTTGCAACCTGTCAAGTTTTTGTGAGTTGCACATTAAATGCAGTCAAATTTCTTGATAAACTATGTCATGAACTTAATTTTCCAAGCATTCTTTGTTTTTTTTTTCCTTTTCGCAAGCAATTGTAATGTTGTTTAACCCTGAAAAGTAAATATTATGATCTAGTATAATCCTGCCTCTTTTAAAGAAGATATCTGAAAGAAACAATTAAAAATTTACGTGCGGTTTTGAAAAGTAAGCTTTTAACTTAATAAAGCGAAATTACACTCACAATTAACATTAAAATTTTATGCTTGTTTATTTATTTATTTATTTATTTTGTCTCTGTTTTAGTTTAAAGATGACAAGGAATGTTTCATGATATTTCCGGGATTTTATGCTCTTTACACCATTGAAGAAACTTTGTATGTTCGCGGATCATAACTGGAAAATGAATGCATTGCGAAATTAATCCGACTTCCATCGTTCTGAAGAAGTTGATAGTGGATGTGCTTCAACATAAAGCAAAAAAATGGAATTAACCAAGGATTATTTTTGCGAAAGACCATCAACCGCTTACATACTATTAAGAACTCTTTTACAGAAGATATTTTTCTGTAAAATTATATTTTACTCTTTTTGTTTTGCTTATAAAATGACATGTGTGTTTAGCACAAGAAATTATATTTTTAACAAGACTGTGTCCCGTGTATTATTTGATTTAATTATTATTTTGTCGTTTCTTAATAAGCATTGTTCAATGTATTTTTCAATAATGTACAAGATAGGCATGAAATATAGGTAAGTACAGTTCTATCATCAACCAAAGCAATCTGCCTGGCAGAGTGCCAAGAAGAATTCATTCATATTCACGGGAGGAACTGCTGGTAAAAGGAATGTGCTGTTTTTGTTCTCGTTCTAGTTCGTTTAGCATACTTAATTTCTTCCCAACTGATGCGATGTGCCAGTTTATGAGTTTAGTTGTTTTTAAAAAATAAAGAAGCAAACATTCGTTCTTTTCTTTCAAGAGCAGAAGCGTCGAAATGTCAAAATTCCATGGTCGACCTGTATCTGAGTTCTACAGTGCATTCTCTACTGGGATAAATGTAACAAAATTTGACGCACAGGTACAGTAGAGTATGCAATTTTAATTTCCAAGGGAAAATAGTTATACCAAAAGTTATCGCTAGGAAAATTTTGACCTTTTTTCAATAATGTTTTAAGATGAGCACTCTATGTAGAGATATTATGAAGATAAAAAGAAAAGCTAAGGTAATTCTTATTATTTTCGAGACTAATATCATCAAAAGATGTGATCATTACCATGAGGTGGTATCATTTTTATTTATTGAAGAATTTCATAAAAACGCAGACTAACTTACTGTAAATTTGCTTATTTTACGACGTTCTTTTGAATATTCTCCTAACTATTCATTTTGCAATGTCGAGCCTGTAAAATAAACATATTTAAAGGGGCATTGATTCTCAGACAGCTCAAAATCTAATGCTACGAATTCGTGGATTTTGTAGATAATTATTTATGTGGCTTTTGAAAAGGGTGACCCTTCATTTTCAACGCCTATGTCAAAAGTTTTCCGAATTTAAGTTATATATACATTACATATTCAGACTACATACAATAAATAGATATTTCTAAAACAACCACTTTTTACATCAAATTCATTTTGTAGAATCAAAATTAAAATTGTCATTACTAATTTTAATTTTACTATACTGCTTTTTGTAACAGTTAATTTGCCGTTTGAGAGTTACTTAAAACATACTTTAAAATGAGAAAAGCTTTAATTACACTTAAATGTGACTAGAGGTACCCGCATGACGATGCCCGTGCTAAGAGTCTAAAGAGCGGGTCGCCTGCGGCGACGTTCAAAGAGAGCACTGCCTCCTGCCATGACGCTGCCCATGAAAAAAGACTCTGTGCAAGTATATATATAGTATATGAATTTCATCTGTATGTTTAAAGTGATTCAGGCTCTAGTTAACTTAGCTAGAACACGACCTCTTCTGCAGAAAAAACCCTCTTTTAAATGATATATAATGTTAAGGTGGGCAAGATTATATCACCCCCTCTCCCACAATTAGGCAGTTTATGTGAATTATACTTAAAAAGTAATCACAAATAAATAAATAAATAAATAAGTATTATTATTATCATTTTCAAAAATATTTTCTAGGAATATCTACTTTCCATCAGAAATTTATCGACTAAATCTAGAGGCTTTCGTGATTAATCAGCGAGTGATATTTCGCATTTATATATAATACATTTTGTAAATTTTTCTAAAGTACGTTTATAAATTGAACAGGAAAAACTCTACCCCAACATGATATTTTAAAAAACATAAATAATATGCATCTTTATTTAAAATTTGAAACTTCATTCGTCTTTCATTGTATCACCTAACATTACGTGGCTTGAACTAATTCATCAAATACTGTGGAGAGGTTTTCTCTGCAGGGGTACTACTACTGCAGTGACGCGATCTTACAGGTTTTTGTTGACGGCGAATGTCAGTGCTGATTTAAAAAATTCCGGAGGTTATATATAGCGCTAGGGGGCCTCCCTCTGCTTGCTGTTGCTCGCCAACCCCCCCCCCCCTCCCCAAGCTGAAAGCAGTTCCATTCAGATCGCTTCGTAACCCAAGCTTGCTGCTACCCTCGCTCACCAGATAGTTTTACACGCTTGTAGCATAGCAGGCGTTCTTTCAACAATGTCCGCTTTACAGCCAAAAAAAAAAAAAGAAAAAATAACTTTCCCTCTTGCGGAAGGAAATATAAATAAGAACACAATCCTAGCTCTGCTATGAGTACCTATGAAACATGGATACCTATTCCGAAGTATGAATACTTACTTACCCGTATCCTCAATGGAGGCAATTCATAATTCATACAGCGTCATAGGTCACGCGATAGCGATGTAAGCGACGTAAACAAAAGAATCTATAGTATCGTGTTACTTCGAATTCGACCAATCTAATTAAAACTAGGACTAAATAAAGTTCTACGTTATATAAAATTAACACTAAATAAAACCCTATAACTAGTGTAATAATCAATAAATTTCTTTTATAATGATTAAATTAAAGGTAAATTACTTGGTTTATAATCAGAAAAAGCTATGAAAACAGTCTAATTTTAAGAACTCCACATATAACTCAATTAAGAATTTGGTAAACAAATCAGCGATCACCGTTATCACGTGACGCGATGAATTGCCTCCATTGAAATCCAATTTAAAAAAAATAGGATATCTGAAGTAAAGCAGACTGTATACCGAAGACAAAAGGTCCAGTAGTATATTAAAGGAATATATGAATTTATATTTATGTTTTTATCAATTTTAGTTACGACAGAGACAGTGTAAGTAACTAACCCTTTATTGCATATTTTAACGTTTTTATAAAGATGTTTTTATATTTGGTGACTAAAGAAAAGCTAAAGAAAAACTTTCATATTTATCGATAAAAGCATATTATTGTAGTCCCAATAATTAATTAATATGTATTGCAAGAACAAAAATACAAAGTAAACATTTTTGATGACTGATTGTTTTAAGCATACGTCGAATTATTAAATCTCTGATGCTCTTATTAATGAAAACTGTTGTACGTATCTATCACTGTAGTGAGACACAGTGTGGAAAAACAAGAATTTTACAAAGAAACTGTTATCAAGAAACTTGATTATTTGATTTGAGACAAGTTCTTCGTAAATTTGCAGAAACACTCAATTTCCTGTCTGTATTTTTACAAAAAAAAAAAAATTGCCAGTGTAGTTCTTTGCAATGGTAGCTCAAAGAAGACATACGAAGTGTGGAAAACATTACACAGTGTGGAAAAACAAGAATTTTACAAAGAAACTGTTATCAAGAAACTTGATTATTTGATTTGAGACAAGTTCTTCGTAAATTTGCAGAAACACTGAATTTCCTGTCTGTATTTTTACAAAAAAAAATTTCCAGTGTAGTTCTTTGCAATGGTAGCTTAAAGAAGACATACGAACTAAAAGATAAAAAAGAGTTTGTCTGCTAAGAAAAAATCGTAAAGGGTAACAAATGTAGATCGTAAAGGGATGCAAGCAGTCATAATGGTTGCTTATAATATTAAGGTAAAAGTAAATAGCCTCAATAATTCTATCGTAACTAACAACAAGTTATGTAACATCACAGCATGAGCTTGAAAAATTTGTTCGATCCAAGATGCTTTGCAACCCATTATCCAGGAAAGGATCTATTATCCAAGAAAGAATCTATTATTCAAGAAGAATTGTCCGAGATGTTATATGAGGAATTTTAAAAAATTTGCATTAGGTATAAAGTAAAATTTGCGTTTTGGGACCCGTTAAAGCCTAATCTTAAACCATTCTTTGAGGAAAACTAAATTACTTATTTCATATATATTTGATAAAACAATTCGTCTATATAAATCATGAACCAACACATACAGGATACAGGGCTAGAGTTAAATATTTTTTCATCAATCAAACGTTTCGTAGTTCCAGAAAGCCACCTGCCTACATAGGCGTGCGTGTGAGATACGTAATTTCTTTTATGCAACAAATGTTAAAAATATAGGTAATTATTTTTATTTTTAATTACGATATTACGATCACATCACGGGGTTTTTTTATAATTCAAAACAGTATGCATTCGAAAAAAAACTTTTAAAGGATATTTAACATCATAATCAATGCAAATCGCTCAAAACTTCTAATGGTCCTCGATGTCTACAACTGACCATCAGATGGCGCTCAAAGTCCGCATAACCTTTGAAATCCCGGCGCTCCAAGGACGCGGATGGAGATGATGCAAGTGATGCGAAGGAGAAGAAGTGATAACGTAAGATGCTACAGATTATGATCCAGTTGCATCTTTCCTTTTCTCCTCATTCTTCTTTCTGATAGAGGATTGCCAAGATGGACGAAAAGAAAGGATAACATCTTGCAGAAAATCAACGCACCTTAGGCGTGCAATGAAGAATAAGACGGAAGTAAGTTGCTTCACTGCAGAAACTTTCGAATTTCAGGGCATATCAGCTGTCTTGTGTTGCGCTGACCTATTATTGAATTATCGAGTATTCTCTTATTGTTTTCCTCTTCTGCTCTTTTGTTCCTGGATAAGATTCGGATCACTTGTTGTTGCATGGGGTTGGAGACTGTTGACGGATAATAAGCAATAATATAAATGAGCTGTCGGACGTCACACCTGCGTTACTTCAATAGAATTAATGATGACCCCAGCTGTTATTGCATAATTGCAGATAGTAAACATGGCTGCATGTTGAAATTTCGTTGCATACAATTTAATTACAAGGATTGGTTTGAATTGTTTATCGTTCACAAGGGCGTTGTTTATAAATTTTCTGTTTCAATTATTCAACGATATAATTTACAGCTTATGTAAATTAGTTGAGAACTAAGCCATGCAAGTATTTCTGATGCATTGATTTTTTGTATCGTCATAATCAATAGTAAGTTAGCATCATCTTGTATTTAACTCTCATATTTTACGAAAACCTTTTTGCATTGCTATTTTGTAAAAGTTTTTTTTTTTTAATTTTTGTAAAATTTCAGTGCTAGGCCAATACATGAAATAATACACAAAATATTACGGAAGAAACAAATGTATGCGTACGCATTAGTGTTAAATTAAGTATAAAATGTTCGTATAAAAATGAAGAAAGATTAGATGTCTGCATTAAAACTAATTTTCCTTAAAATGCCTTACTTATTTAGCAACATAAATAAAATAAACTTTAAAATTAACTTAGGGTTGACTGCACCAAAATTATCCCTTTCTTATTGCCGTCGAGCAACGTCGAAGATTTTCTTATACCTATATTTAACAGCAGTTTTACTAAAATAGTCTTGTAAGAGGGCATGAAAATTAAGCAAAAAAAGGTGGTTGATAACAAAATATTTCAAATCTTGCTAGTAACCATGCTTATAAATTAGAAAGTGCTTTAAAAGCCTGAAGAAAGAAATTATTCGCGTTTACAGGAAAATTTTTACGTTGACCGTTGCACTTGATGCAATCGAAATAGCAATTTTATTAGTATTGTAGTCAAATTATCTATCGAGTTACTAGTTTCAACATTTTAAAAGCATGTAAAATTATCTTATATGGCTTCTCCCTACTTTTGGATCTATAGAGACATTTTATATACAAGTGGCATCATTGTTTGACCACAAGTGTACTTTGAAGCTTATTTAATAATTAAGCGTAAATTCCACTTGCATTTGAGGAAACTACTCACTGGAGAGAAAATGGAATTTCTTAAGCATGAAAAAAGTGTAAAGCATTA
Source organism: Octonoba sinensis (assembly GCA_038502835.1). Lineage (NCBI taxonomy): Eukaryota > Metazoa > Arthropoda > Arachnida > Araneae > Uloboridae > Octonoba > Octonoba sinensis. Next base: position 75,389,509 of record CM076604.1, read on the forward strand.
ACTTAATCTTTTTTGGTATACGATATTAAAATTATTTCAATGCAAGTGAAAAATACTAATAAAAATAGTTTTAGTGCACATATTTGAAAATTGGGATTTAGAATTTGTAACAAAATGTTTGGTAGATTTATGTTTTTAGCAAGTAAAATATGAGTTCATTTAGCCATTTTGAGTATAAACTGAATTTATTCACCTTAGACTTTACGTCTAACATTTATAAATTTTAAGTCCTCTTTTGATTACGAAATATTCTCAATAATTTATGTGTGTCATATTTTAGTTTGTGTGTATTAGGTGCTGCTTAAAGTTGCGTATATATATATATGCATTCTATTTTCTATGTTAGACGAAAAATAGAAATGAAAGTTTTCTTTCAAAATAAACCTAGGAAATACATGTGTTGTTTACTTAATTATTGGCAGAAGTCCAAAAGAGAGTTTTTCCAGTTTTGACACGAAATTCACTTTCGACAACTCAGAACATTCAATGATATTCTGCAGTATATTGAAATAAAGTATGTCTTCAAAAGGTTGTAAAGTAGCAGCATACTATGGATTTTATCCATAACCAGGTTTTCGTGTCATTTTAGGCGTACTTCAAGGTTTTTCATACTGCTTTTTACTTTGTTTAAAAGTAGGTTCGGTTAAAAAATATACTTAAAAAAAATAGCATAAAAATAGCCAACCCCAAAAATAATCATTTAAGGCAATTTTTAGATAGTTGAAATTATTGTGCTTCATATATATATATATATATATATATATATATAAATGACTATATTTTGTGACGCTTAAATATACATACAAACATATATATATATATATATGTGTGTGTGTGTGTGTGTGTGTGTGTGTGTGAGTATGGACAGAGACAGAGAGAGGTGGGGGGGGGGGAGAGTTTGCATAAATGTTTAATTATATTGTTTTCATTATAATTGTGCTATAAGTAGGAATTGTTTAGCATCTCATTATAATGAGCAGAAGATAATTATAATATATTTTAAAACGCAGTTGTTAAGCCGTTTAGGACAAAGATTGCTTAACTACGAACAACCGTATACTAAGTGTTGTAATATTTTGAAAATTCGTTAGAGCTTAAAAAGAACACGACCATAAATTTTCTCAGATAACTTTTAAAAAAAAAGAAAAAAATAGACAAAAAAAACCTTGTATTTATTTTTCTATTAAGTTCATGCGATCAAGTGTGTAAACTAATATTAAAAGGAAGTATGCTGTTATATAGTGCAGTGGAATGCCGTGACGCTTAAATATGAACGAAGAGATCACGTTAATGCGTTCCGCAGAAGACACTTTTTGCAAGTTACATGGCATTTCTTAAGAAACTAGTTTGAATAAATTTCTTTCGGATGAAAGAAAATAAGTACTCAATCTGCTAACTAATTTCATTTTTATACATTTTAGAACTCATTTTAAAGCACTATAATAAAAGCATTGCCATGACATCTTTAACTTTTCCCATTGCGTTCACCAAGTGCTCTAAAATGTTTTAGATGGCAATCAAATCTGTGTAATATTTGTATTACATTTAATTTTAAATGTAACTTTGAAGTTGAAAAACTCACGAATATCTCGATTCAAGCGAAGAAGTGTAAAGAGAAAATAATTAAGAAAAAAGAAGGGGAGGGGGAGTTTCTGTTTCTTCAAATGATAAATGACGTGTCTTAGGAACAAAAAGATAAAGAAGCCCAAAGTTCATTTGAAACAAACAATTTCGATTCATGTTTCTTTAATCACACCAAAATCCTTCAAAATAATTACATATATCTATCAACACATTATTTGATAGTGTAAATTTCATGAAAATTATTTTATATCAAAAATGTTGTTAATAATTATTTCTCCCTCTCTTTCTAACGACTTTCCTAACTTTCTAACAATAAAAAAAAGTAAAAATGATTATGCAAAAACGAAATGGTTCGCATTAAATGTCCATACTATGTACCTCTTTGCTCCAAATGAAAACAATGAACTTAATCATCGAGAAAGCAGAAAGAGAGATAACTTTTACTTATAATTTATATCTCTCTCTTTAACCCCATATTACGCGCATTACAAAGAGCATAATGACCTAAATATTCAGAGATGCTAAAGAAAGAAAAGCATTCAAGGTTTTAACTTTTTATTGTAACTTTCAATTATGTGTTTATATTTTGAAGGAAACTTTTTGCATACGAAAGTGGTAACGCAGAAGAGTACATCATTTTTATAAGTTATATTGATTTGTTATTACTATTGTTTTTTTTTCAAGTAATTCTATTTATGTGCGAAGAATCGAAATATGATCAGAAGTATTTTTGTATTAACAAAAACCAAAAGAAAATTAAACTTTTGTATTAGCTATTACTGTAGACTTTATAATGTGCAGTACAATTTTACTAGTAGCACATCTTGCAAAATAAATACGAAGTGATAAAATCAATTCATATTGTCAATAGCAATTAACCGAATAGGCAAATTAAAGAGAAAATACCATAAATAGTATAAATTGTTGATGAAATTAGTTCGCTTCTATGTGACTCCAAAGAATTTTTTTCGCTATATTTTTATCAATATTCCTGTCTTTTCATTTTTCTTCTTGCGTGGTGATCATCGAAAATTGCTGAATGACATCTGCAAGTGAAATTTAAAACTTTAATAAAATCTTAAGCTTATATCAATTTTTGTTTGAGCTTTACAAGTGAAATTATCAAATAAATATCAGTAATGTTCAATGTATACCTATGCTATACTTTCACTGTAAGAAACTTATGAAAATGAATTACCCATTCACCTACAAATACCGCTTCAATTCCTGTATTTAATTTTTTATTTATTTATAGTTGAAAACAAAATTGCTGATAGCAATTTTTTGAAATGAGAGAGAAAGAGAGAGAGAGAGAGACTTCGGGAAAATCCTATGAAAAAAATTATTGTTTAGTTTGAGCATGATTGCTATGCTTATTATCACGGATGAGTTTTCATGCTATGAAAAACATTTATTTTAACATTTTTTTCTTTTGTGGCAATGCAGAAAAAACATCTTGCCTCACAATAGGATTTTAAAGCCGCTCTACAAGCAAATGAGTTTTACTGGTCTATTTTAATCTAGAAAGAAAGCGTTAAAGTTCTCTAGTACTGCCATGCTTTTTTTCCTTATTTACAGCTGGCATCTTTCATTTACAACGACCAAGTCTAATTTCGAACTGTTTAAAATCTTACTAAAAAAAGAGAAAATTACTTTTTTAGACGGATGTTTTCATTCCTTACCTCGCATATTTATACATGAAAATGGAGGTCACTGTAACACTGAAATTGGAGTCTGCAATATTTTTGTAAATTTGTGTGCGGTTTTTAATCGTCATTTTTCTTATTGCATTATATGCTTTAAGGCACAATTTTATTATTTTAATTCAAAATAACTGAAAAAAAAAAAAAATATATATATATATATACATATTCATAATAAAATAAAGAAAGTAAAGTAGAAAAGAAAATAAAAGCAAAGAAGAAGAAGAAAAAGCCCCGTTATGGGACCACAATTATCAGTTTTCTTAGAATGTGATGCAAGAGCATTTTTCAACCACTTTGATTGGACCACAGGCTTTTCCACAATGTTCTCAAAGAGTTTAGTTTCCCCTTTTGACTTGCAGAGAAATAAGAATTTTAATTGTTAAGTTTACAGACGTTTTAATGGAAGTAGGGTAATTCTTTTCTGAAGTGAAATTACACAAACAGACATTCATTTCATTTCAGATCATACTGCTTCCCTTTACTTACTGAATATACTGTAAAAGCCAAATGCAAACAGTAAATATGTTCTAGAAACCTGCAAAAATAAAATGAGAAGTAAAAGAGTTGAGGCTTCAAATTCACTACTATCTTGTTTTTAAGCAAAATGTTTTAACTGACGAAAATTGTTGCTTGAAGTATTTTCTAATGCCTTACATCAGCCAATGTTAAAAAAACAATCTTCATACACGAAAAAGTAAGGTCGTTCTGTTCTGGTAAAACTGTATGTTTAATAATTTGTCAGCAGCAACATTTTTATTTATTTAATTCTTACGAACTTCCCATCTTTTTTCCAGCGTGCTGTCCAGTCTGTCCGGTGACAGACCTCAACAGCAAGACCCTTGTTCAACCTGAGAAGAAACACCATGCACATCTTCAATAAGAAGAAACCAGGCGGGACAAAGAGCGTCCCTCTGCTGCTGCTGTTTGCCGTCCTGTCCCACTGCCGAGACGATGCCGCTCAGTACTACAACATCGGCGCGGTGTTGTCCATAGGGGACAAGATCGCCAGCTTCATGCAGGCCATCGAAGACGTAAATGCGGAGATGGACATTCTGCCACCGAGGGTGCGCCTTCTTGGAGTGCCTCTGCCGATGGATAGGAATCCCATTAGAACTGCGCAGAACGTGTGCGAACATCTCATTTCATCTCAGGTGGGTCCCAACTTGATTTTGCGAGTCTCTGCTCCCTGTTGCTCTTTTTGATAAGCTCTGTTTTTATTTTGAAGCACCCTATTGGGTTTAACCCCTACTTTTGGGGTTTATTATTAGGCTTACAGATCTATTTCAACTGTGGTTACAAGTGCTGCAGATGTGTGGTATAAAATTGCATCACCTTCATCTTTTAAACATTTGTGAAGCCGAAAAATTAAATTGGTCAATGCCTAGTCGTTATGGAACATTCAGCAAGTCCAAGTGTGGCCCTACTAAAACTTACTTGCTGTAAAGGCTATTACTGTTCCTGTTTTCAATTGTGGCACTAAATTCCACTATTCGAATAATATCCTAACATAATTATTTTTTGCCTGTTTTTTGAGAATGAAGTGGGCATGTGTTTTTTCGTCACAATATATGTTGACTGTTGACTGTTTCTGTTTTTTTAGCTTAACCTCATGAAATGCAATAAATGTTTTGATTTTAGTTCAAACTGCGCTGATCTGCTATTATTGCCAGCACTTCAAAGCTGTTGCATGCAGCAGAGTATATTTTCCGTGCCCAAATTCTTGTGATGCCATTTTTGTACCCCTTTATATTTCCGCTCACAATCCCATGCGCGCAATTCCGATATAGCGTCATCAATGTCCTTTTGCTTAGAAAAATACTGTCCCTGTATTAGGTGCCTTAAACTGTGCTTCCAAGCCAATATGCCAATTAGAGCTAATAATTTGGTAAAGGGTTAGTTATTGCTGTCGTGAGGTTTGAAAAAGCCAATTTTTAGAACATAAAAATGCACTTGTTGAGGAATGTCCTCTACGAAGTGTTTACGCTCCTGCTATCTTTTGCTCACAACACTTGGTGGAAGTATTATTAGAGTAGAAAGAAAACAGCGGTTCCAAACACATGCAAGACGCATAATATGACCTAACTTAGCCCATTAATGCCCAACTTTTTGTTCACTTATTTCTGTAACAAAATATTGATTGAATTATTGATAAATGAAAGGGAAGAATAGTTAAAAAAAGAATTAAGCTCAAATTTAAAAAAAAAACAAAAAAACTAATGATTTCAAAAATAGGATGAAAGATATGGAAGAGTACAGGTTTTCTTAAAGGTACATTACTTTCTGAAATTACGTGTCTTAGAACGTGTCCAAGTTCAAAGTTAAAATTTAAATTATTCAGACATAGCATAAAATAATAATAGCTCATTAAAACTAAGGCAATAACAGCTACTTCCTAGCTCATAATTACACAGTGTTACGAACTTCTAACCATTTGCCATTTCAACTTCAAAGAAAAATCCATCAGAAATAGTTGCAATCCGGAAAAAAATATTTCAGCCAATAATTATAAAAATGCACTTACTTTAAGAATCGTCAATTTTTTGGGACGGTAAGCACAAATGGGTTAAGGACACTCGAGAAGAAGGTGAACTTTTACGACATCAAAAGATAATCTAATAAGTAGAGACCGTTAAGATTCTTTTTTCTATCATCGTTAGCTTTAGCTTTCGAATAGCAGTTCAGCAGGTGGAAGAAAATGAGATATTTGCAGTGAGCCCAATCAAATTTATCATTTCATACCGATTTTCGGAGCTAAAAAACCCCATTCTTCTATGCATGTAAATTGAAAATTATGGGAAAAATAGTTCCTGACCTGTAGCTCATACTCCTATTGGTCATTCATAGCTGCATTACCACAAACTGAAGAGATTCCATCCATTTCTGAAATAGATAAGGGCACACTTTTCCCTTATAACGCTGTTTTTCTTTATTGAATCATCGGTGCTGAGGTGATAGTTTAAAATTTTGAATATTTTCTTGAAAACTGCGAGCTCAAGGACACATATTTTTCTTAAGTTTTGTCCCAGTAACCAAGGATTGACTAGGAAATTTTCGCTACCAAATTTTGTCTTACATTAGAGTTCATATTTCTCGTTGGTTCCAAATAACATTTATTGTACCAAATATTACCAATTCTACCACCAATATTACAAAATATTGTTTATACAGCGAATTACTTTAGTAAAAAAAAAATAATTTCATTAATATCTCATCAATTTGAAAATAAGAAATTAGATTTTTCCGCTAACTGCTATACGTAGGAAACGATTATAATAAACTCAATCATTATGGGAAAAATCTTCAGTTTTCCTTTTTAGAGCATATTTGGACGCCTACAAAGTATTAATTGGGTGAGTGCACCAGTGATTGACACTTTTTGAGTAACATTTTTAATAGTTTATTCATCAGAAATTACTTTATATTTGTTTTTAAACTTATACGTGTTTTAATACACATTCAGGATCATATGGTAAGGTTTATCCGCTCGGTAATTAGTTTTTTTTTATGAGTTTTTATTTTATACTCACTTCAATGCTCCAGTAATCGACACTCCAATTTTCCATTTCACCAGTATTTGACACCCTATACTCCAGTGTTTTACACACTATATTAAAGTTGCAATAGTTAAGTATTTGCTAATTAATCATAATACTCAGTACAAAGTAATTCTTCTATAACTTATAAACATAAAATAAATTTATTTTAAACATTGTTTTATCATATATTCTCTAAAGACATCTAGAAATGGAAAACCACATCCGATTTTTTTTTCTTTATGTGCCAATAGATGGCAATGCTGTTCCAGTAATCGGCACTGTTACCTTAAAGGGGTGTTAATTGCTTTAAAATCTGAATAAAAAATTCAGAACCGATATAACTTTAATTTACATGCAAAATCCTTCAAATTTTATGCATTTCATTTTAATAACAAAGAAAATTGATCAAACTACCAGTGATTGGAATCCTTTGCCAAACACTCCAACCACTGGCGCAGTCTAAATATCATCCAGTACTTGACATAGCCTTACTAATTCATAAAAATGAGAACCAAAACTTAAATTTACATTTTAGTAGTTAACTATTTACATCTAATAGATCTAAAACTGTACTATTTAGAAATATTGCTGAATTTAATTAAGATGTAACATAATTAAAGCATTGATTCTCCTTAAGTCCTCAAGCAAGCTGTGCGCAAAAAGTGGCTGTGTTTTTCACACCCAACGTTTTACTTACCTTTTTAGTAATAGAAATACCATATGGTGAGCAACGTAGCACTCAAAAATAAATCATTACTTTCCTAAAATAAATATCGATTGGTATCCTTTATGTACTGATTTATTATTTTCCTCAATAATGCATTTTTTCGGGGAAAGGTGTCAATCACTGAAGCATGTCAATCACCCGTGCACTTACGCTACATAAAAGTAATAAAAAAAGAACATTCCCCCTTTATTTAGAAAATATGCGTTGTTATAGTCCAAACACTTGCAGAAAAAACTACTGCTGATAGGAATAACAAACATTTCAGTTAAGTATTTATTTGATACGTTTTAACGTTAGCTGAAAGTTCAATAATAAATCTGATACTAGCTTTAACATTATTATGAAAAATAAAAGTTAAAGTGTGCTGAAAAAGGCATAATAAGAGAACTTCCATTTGTAAAGAGTTCATTTTAGGAATGCAAAGAAGAAGAGAAATAGCCTCTCTAGAAATAACAGCATTTAACATTTTTCTTCGTAACGGTAAAATCTTGCGTAAATTTCTAGCAATCTTAATCATTTTTCCATTCTTCGTTTTATCCGATCAAAACGTTAACGGCAAAACTTAACGGCGTAACAAAACGGCATAACTTAAAACTTATTCGTATGCTTATGATTTACTTTTAGTTTAAAATTGAGGAGGGATGTGGATTTAAATGCATAGTAAAACTGCTTGTTTTAACAAGGTTTTGTTTTTGTTTTTTAATGTAACATAGTAATTCAAGAAATTAATACTTCTTTTCTTTATCTCTATATTTTCTGCTTCTGTCGGTGAATATTGAGAATGTATTTTTAAAAATCTAACTGTAGCTTTAAATCGCAAAATTAATAAATAAAAAATATTTTGCTGTATAATATTATTGTATGTTCATAACAATTGTTCCGCCTGTGCAGTCGAGAAGGCTTGCGTATGCTCTTCAAAATATATTTTTAGGAAATCGATTGAAAAGTTTTGGTACAAAATCATTTCAACTGATCACGGAAAATAGATTGGAACCGTTTCATTATTGAACAGGATCACAAGCAGAATACTCATCTGGAGAAAATGAAAATATTCACATATGTAGCCCTGATTTAGTAAGTTGAGGAAATATCTTATCTGTAAAGAGTTATGAGTTTCCAAATGCGAGTTCTGGTTATAAAGCCCTTAATGTTCCCTACATAAAATAGCCTGGTTTAGTAAATCGAGGAAACCTCTTATCTGTACTGAATAAAGATTTTGCAAATGCGAGTTCTGGTCATAAAGCGCTTAATGATTCAGTGCTATATAAAATAACCCTGATTTAATAAGTTGAGGAAATCTCTTATCTGTACTGAATAAAGATTTTGCAAATGTGAGTTCTGGTCATAAAGCACTTAATGTTCCCTACATAAAACATGATCGAATAGACGTATTTATTTTTTACTTCGTGATAGCAACTATTTTATCCTTTTCCTTTCAGGTCTATGTGATCAATAGACGCATTTATGTTTTTTCTTCATGTTAGCAATAATTTCATTATTTCCTCTCAGGTATATGTGGTCAATAGACGCATTGATTTTTTACTTTGTGTTAGCAACTATTTCATCCTTTCCCTTTCAGGTCTATGTGGTCAATTGACGCATTGATGTTTTACTTCGTGTTAGCAACTATTTCATTCTTTTCCTTTCAGGTCTATGTGGTCAATTGACGCATTGATTTTTTACTTTGTGTTAGCAACTATTTCATCCTTTCCCTTTCAGGTCAATGTGGTCAATTGACGCATTGATTTTTTACTTCGTGTTAGCAACTTTTTCATTCTTTTCCTTTCAGGTCTAGGTGGTCATTTGACGTATTGATTTTTTACTTCGTGTGAGTAACTTTTTCATTCTTTTCCTTTCAGGTCTATGCGGTCATCATCAGCCATCCGACAGCTGGAGAGTTATCCCCAGCGGCAGTATCGTACACCTGCGGGTTCTATAACATCCCAGTCATCGGCATCAGCTCCAGGGATTCTTCACTTTCGGATAAGGTAACTTTTACTCGAAGTTTAACTGGATAATTTCCTGTTCTTGGGACCATGAGTGCTGACCATCAATGTTTAGGTGCACTAATAACTTAAATCTATCTTAATCGAATAGTTTAACGTAGCACTAATAAAAAGTTCCTATAAAAGGTTGAAGTAATACTATTTTTTAGTGGAAGTATTCTCAACTTGTAATCATTTGAATCTATCAATTAAAGACGCATTACAATTACTTGAAAAAGTATTCCCATTGTAGAGAAAGGAACTTAAAAGTTAAAAGATATTTAAAGTTTCAAAATAAAGGGTGAAGGTTTAACTTAATTGCTGTTCAAACTACTGTGAAAAATAAGTTAGTTATAAGTATGGTTAATTAATTTAATCCAAGCAGGATTAGTTTCTAAAAATATCCCTCCCCCCTCCCAAATTTTTTATAAATATTATAACTCTCAGAATTGCTTTATTGTGCATTTTATACTGTTTCTCACAGCAATTTCAAACCCTGAAGCATAACTTTTATGAATAATTCTGAATGCTAAATAAAACAAGTAAATGCACAATTTTAATTGTTAATTATTTAAATTGCTACTTTACTTGCAGTAAATATAGTCTTAATAACTGCGTTTTTAGTAATGCAATTCAATTAAGTTATTGCTTATTCTGTGAAATGTGATGCCTTTTAAAGTATATTTTTATTTTGGAGTTACTCATTCTGTACCCATTCATCTAAAATGAGTAATATACTGTTGCTATTGAAACTAAGTTTTGAAAACCTTCTCGGGTATTTTCTACTGTGTAACATTTTTGAGAAGAACTCCCTAAAAGATTATGACTGAGAATTTTATATATTCTCAGCTACTCCATTTGTAAGACAAGATTATAAATAATTTGCTTTCAAATACGCTTCAAAGAAACTGTATTAATTGACATATACAACTTGGTTGTATTTTCGTAAAATGTTACTGCAAGTCAATTGTTTTTCAGCAAAAAGCCTGTTTTACCAACTAATGATTTTCAAAAAGCACAAGAATTTTATGCCACAGTAATTCAGACCCCTGATGGCTATAACATAAATGGCCAAATGTTGGGCGAAAACTCGTATATTCAGGGCCGTTGCTAACGGGAGGGGGAGGAGGTGTGTCACCGCCTGTGACTTTGTTCAGTTGGCAAAATCAACAGTAGTCGGTACGTTTAGTACTTTGAAATTTTAAAATTGGCCACTCAATAAAATAAAAAGGTCTACATACTTATGTAAATTTACATTTCTGCTTACTTTTTAATGAAATTTAGGGGCCTCAACAACATGACATTTTGCAGTTAAAATCGGTAATTTCGTTCACTAGGCAAATTCATCAAGTCGACATTTTTTGTCAGAACTGATTCCAGATTCATAAAATCAATGAGTAAAAAATACAAATTAATTCATGTGTACACATGTTTATATTTATGAATGTGTGTGTGTGTGTGTGAAAAAAAGAAATCATGAATATATGTGTAGGCTTGCTGTGTGTAACACCGATTTCTTTTCATTTTGATAAATTCATACCACTCACACGATCACTTCTACGACTTCCGACTTCTATGTGTTGACTGCTCCCTTTGTCTGCTGTTGAATTTATCCGAAGCTCATTTTAACGGCAGCTCATCTGTGCGCTGATTCCTGTCTGCAAATTCATCTAGAATAAGCAGTTTTGAATTTTTCAATTCATAGGGAACGCAAAAACTTAGCTCATTTTGCACATACACTACTTTCAATATCTATATATTTCAATCATTCTCTCTCTTCCTCTATGTGTGTACACATATATATATATATATATTAGGGCTCTACCGATTGCATTTTTCGGCCGATGGGCCGATGCCGATTGTTTTAAGATCGGCCGATGGCCGATGGCCGATTATTTTTCTTTCGCTTTAAACCAGTAAACCAGTAAAATTCGCTTTAAACCAGTAAAACGTGTAGAAGGCTTGTCAAAAATGTCATTTAAATCACTTATTTATTTTTATGTTTATAAAAACATAAATGCATTATTCAAACACCATAAAAGACTGTTTGGGGGAAGTTTACATAATTAAAAGAATCACTCGCGTTTCTAGTAAAGTAATTAAACTATTTCGCGGTAAGAAAAAGCTATATCACAGAATTTATAATTATTTTTTCTTATCTTTGCTAAAAAACTTAACAACTGTTGGATCACATTAGGTCTCCTTCCCTTTCCTTCAACATTTTCTTTTTATATCACTTGTACTGCAAATTCCATGTGCAGCTGCCTTTATTTTCTTATTTTTTTCATGGGAAATTTTCTATGGTTTTTTTCCTTAAAAAAAGTTATTTTTACTAAAAATAGCTCTTTTTATAAAATAAAAATGAAATGTTAAAACGTTTCGCTCGCAGTAACGTACCCCTCCATCACATAACCAAGAAATACCGAATATTGCTTTACAAACATAGACGTGAGATTTTTTTGTCATTACAAATGAATGATTGGGGGGAGGGGTCTTAAGAACCAATCTTATTAGCTTTTTTTTTTCTTATGAATGGAAAATTACACTGAAATACTTGACATATTCTTTATAGTTTTATGAGCACAGTATAAGGTCACTGAAATAAACCAATATTTTGTAAACGTAAAAAAGATTTTGAGCACCAGCCGTTTTATGTTGACAAATAATCTGAGAAACGCGTCATCGATTATAAGAATTAAGATGTATTTTGGAAAAAAAAAAACCAGTATGGGACCTCAAATCCGGAACACCCGGGCCCGCGATCTTTCCGGATTTCGGAATTTTGCAGATTTTGGTTCCTCATTCAAAACATTTTGTAAGTAGCATCAGAGCCCATATAATTTGCTCTGGAAGATTTTATCAGCATTTTGCTCATTTACAGCATTTTTATTATCGTATATACTCGCCTATAAGTCACGAAATTTAGCACAAAACACGAAGGGAGTAGGCTTGCATTCGTAGCAAAACATCGAAACATCTACACTCTTCCCGATATTGTTTTAGCCTCTTTAATTAAACAATAAAAGAAAAGAATTCCATCAAATTCTGATGTGATTTTATATTCTCTAGTCACTTAATATCAGTTAAAGATAAGACTATCGGGAAAATACGAGAAACGCTGCTTTTCAATTTCGCGAATGTTCTGTATCGCGCGAAAGTTAGAGCTCATTTTAAAAAATTAATGTAACCAAACTACAAGGGAAAAAAAAAAGCAAAATTTAATGATATCAACTTAGAATAAAAGCAACAATTAATGAAAACTCTAATCGCAAAAACGAACCCTTTTCAGAAAATCGTGAAATAAATTTTTCAAAACAGCACATTTCCGATCTACATCTTCATTACATTTTATTTCCCTTCTTTTTAAAACACTTATTTCCAAACAAACGGTGCAAACATTTCCCGATTTTTTTTCAAAAACAATTGATGTTTTTTTTTTTTTTCAACTGCCGATTTTTTTCGAAAAAGTTCCGGATTTCGGAATTCCGAATTTGGGATCAAATACTGTATACATTGTCAGTTTTTGAAAATAAAGAAATTTTAGCATTTTTATTAAGATATTGTTCCACCCTGTCGCGCGAACTCGGTTTTTAAGAGTTAAATTTTTGAAAATTGCAAGTCGAACTTGGACACATACAATTTCGATCAATAAACATTTATCCTGAAAAATTGATTCATATTTTTTATCAATATGTTCTATGTTGTAAACTAATAATAAAATAACAAGAAATATTCTAAACTGAAAGCAGATGCAACGAGATTGCTGCACAATTGCTGAAAAACTGTAACACGTGGCACCGAAGCAAAAAAAAAAAAACAACGCTAAGAGGAAAAAGTTTAAGCTGGTTAAAATTAAAATTATTATCGTACTTTGATTGAGCTGACTTTGTATTGTTTACAATTTCGGAATAATAAGAAACATGACAAACTAAAAACAGGTGGTATAAGATTATTGCGCAATGACATCTAATGAACTAAGTCATTATTAAACGAAAACGGACAAAAATGAGTCAACTAACTTAGTGCGAAAAACAAATAAGACGCCTCTATTACTTTTACTTTAACATATTCTATTTCGCGAGCATTCTGTTCAAAGAGAAATAACTTTAATAATGAAGGTTTTCGGGCAGCGATCGCTTAAACTAATTTTCCGAATCTTTTATTAAATACTTCGTAGAATGACATTATTTTTGTGCTCTTTAACTACTGTGCTGCCTGTTATTGTATGGAAATAGAAATCTAGCTATGGAGGAAAAAGAAAGTTAAAGACTGAATGTTTTCTGGAAAGTTGTCCCTGCGAAAAACATCGGCCTTGCATCGGCTGTTAGATGTTTTTTAAGGCCGATGGGCCGATGTTTTTTCAAAGTTAACATCGGCTGCCGATGCCGATGGCCGATGGTAACTTTGTTGAACAATCGACGCCGATGCATCGGTCGAGCCTTAATATATATATATATTTATATATATACAGGGTGTTCTTTAATTATCGTCGGGGTTTCCGTACATCATAACTTTCGAATAGAAAATATTACGCAGCAACCGATTATGTATTCGTAATTTACAGCTCGAAGAATTTTACGTGGCAACAATGCGATCTTAGCGCATTTGCAGTCTGGATAATTATGACATCATAAATAAAAAAGGCGACCGTGCAAGAAAAAAGCAATGTGTGTTGTGGTGTGATTTTCCTAAAACCGCTGGACTTCTTTCTATGGGGGTGTGTCAAGAACTTGTCAAGGGAGGGAACAAGACCCCTGTGCCCTCACTTGATTACCTAAGCCGCAGAATTGTTACTGCGATACAAAATGTTAACCCACAAATGCTGGAGAACACTTGGAGGGGAATCGAATTTCGTTTCGATGTGTTACGAGCCACGAAGGACAGCCATATGCAAATTCATTAATGTTTTTAATATCATTAATAAAATTCTTTGAGTTGTAGTTTACGAATAAGTAATCGGTTTTTGCGTAATATTTTTTATTCGAAAGTTATAAGGTACGGAAACCCCGACAATAATTAATGAACACCCTGTATATACATATGTATATATATGCGTAAAATATATACGAAATACACATATTTATACTTTTAAGTGGGCAAAATTATCCCTTACCGAACTCGTGACGCACCAGCGTATATATTATCAATTTCACAGCAATTCTTCAAGTCTGCTTAACGAAGGACCAATGAGAAAAATAAATGTATAAGGAATTGCGTAAAAATTCATAACGTATTAGTTCATTTTCATTTTAATAACGGCCAGCCTTCTGAAAAACATATTTGGCAGCAACTTCCTTATTAATATTTTTGTATACACAATAATTTTATGACGAACCTATGTTTCATGAAGACGTTCTTTTCATTAAAAAAGATGAACTGCTAGAGCACTCAAAAGAATGAAACGAGTTCGAAACTAAAAAAGAAATATTTCTAAAACATATGTTACCGTCCTCCAGCCTCTTCTTTTATATAAAAGAAAAGAAAAAGATAATAAAGCAGATATTTCTGTCAGCTATTATCCCCATCTCCATTTATCACCTTGCCACGATAACATTCTCCTTGAATATCTCAAGCACTATGATACCTAACATATATAAAGCATCCTTCGCAAAAATGCAACACAATGCCGAAAGCCATTATCGTTTCTAAGAGGCTATTTGTTTGAAGATGCATTAAGAGCATCGGATAGCTTCCAATCGATTGGAGAGTATCCATTGACTTCAGAACTTTCCACAAAATAAATCTCTGCTAATATGTTTAAATTTACTTTGTAGCAAATTTTACCATTCACTGTTATATTAAAAGATGGAGATTTATAATTTCTTAATTAATTTATTATCATTGAATCGGACATGACGGTAGGAATGTATTTGCTTTAAGAATCTTTTAAAGAAAAATAAGTTTTCCAAGATTGATTGGATAGTTTTTATTGATGATTATAATTGTGACCAGCTATGCCGCTTCTGATAAAATTTACTTCATTCGTAACTTCTTTACTATTATCACATTTTCCATTAAAACAGCTATACACTACATCTTTACCAATATTTTACTATTTTGTAAATTGAAGTAGTACTTTGAATCTGAGCTTGCTTTCAGCTGCATAATTTCTGTTGAGAATTTTATTGGTTCTTACGTAATTTTATTAATTCCGATTAGTTGTAAATGCGTTGAAAATAATCTATACATATACAAAAAATAAATCCTAAAATACATGAGAATCTCTTCGAAATAATTTACCCGCAATCTGACGTAAAATTACAGAGAATAGAAAACATGAAACTATAAAATGTTGGGGAAAAAAATTACAGAGAATAAAAAACAGAAAACACTACACTGACAGCAACAGATACCGCACGGCAATATGGTCGCCCTCTGTGAGTGAGCTGAATTACTATTTCTAGTACACAAAGTCGAAGGTGAGTTTAGAACTTAAACCCACGCTGTTGTGAACCGCTCGTCCAAAGATGCCTATGGAGTTGAACGGACTGGCTGTCGAGGGCTTAGGCTGCATACTGGAGCTAAAAAATAAGCCGTACGCCAACAATATATAATGCATTTGTTGAGGATTTTTAAACTGGTAACCCAAGATTACCAAGAAAGTTCATTCGAGGCTTTTTAACGAGTACTTTCGGAAGTTAACAGATCTTTCTCTGTAGCTGTACAATGTGCAGAATAAGAGAAAGCAAGAATTTTATCGAGAAACTGTTATCAGGAAACTTGATCATTATATTTTAAACAAATTCTTAGTAAATTTATAGAAATACCGCACCTTCCTGTATTTGCAGTGTAGAAAATTTGGCGAGCTGCTTCGAGGATTTTTGATGTCATTCTGAAATAAATATATAAATATCAACTGATACGTTTAATAATTTTAACTAGCAATGATATTTCACATTTACTTTCCTGTGCTGCCCTAAAAATGACTTAGTCTTTCTCAGCTTTTCATTAAAACTTAATGTAATATCGTGCTTGTAGCTCATAGCATAAGAAAAACTTAAACGGAGAAGCAGTGAGGTCATCTGAACTCCCCATTGACTTTAAGTACAAGAATAGTATTGCACCTTACTCACAGATAGTGTCCCTCCTGCGGAATATTATCTGTTGCTATTAATTTACAGAATGTTCTCTTTTCTCTCTCTCTCTGTATATATATATATAAGACTTTGTAGTTCTCTATAACTTTACATCCGGATGAATGATTTCCAAAAGATTGTCATGTATTTTACTACAATTTTTTTTATAGTTTATTTATTTATTTATTTTTTACAATTAAAGCAAAGTAGAAATAAACGCTTTCCAATATTTAAAAATTTTAAACCTTCAAAATAGTGGCAGCCATGCGTTTCGAGGTAATAAAAAAAACCAACTTTTCAATTCAGAAGTGAGTTAATTGATGAAAATCACCCGACTAAAGAAGTCCCTTTGTAGCCTTAGACATAGGATTTTCATCCAAATGCTCACTTCTTTTGCATTAGAGGTGCTCCTTGTAACCTAAAAAAAAAGTGTGTGCATTTTTAAATTTTTTTTTTTTTTTAAACTTTTTTTTTGCCCATTCATCGATTTTTTCTTTTTCTCTTTTCCTTGTTTTTATTTTTATTTTTTTCGCAAAGTTACTCTATTTATTTGCCAGTACCATAGTTTCACCAGCCCCGTGTGGAAGCAATCCTAAGGCCTCCGCTAAAAGGTAGGGGTCTGGTGGAGATAAGTACCATAGTAATCTACCAGCCTCACGTGCACGCAATCCTAAGGATTCGGCTGAAAGGTAGGGGTCTGGTGGAGAAAAGTATGTACCATAGTAACGATGGACGGACGCCACTTCCTCGAGCCCGGGGGAGGGCATCCCTAGAGCTCGTGTGAACAGGGAAGGGGATGGAGGAGAAAAGTACCATAGTAATGTAATTCATTTTACTTCACAGCGAAAAACAGCTCATAACCACAATAGCATTTATATGCGATACTCATAAATCATTTATGCCACTTTTTATCAACAAACTGCAAGAAAAGACACTGGCAGTATCTGTTAGGGCGAGCTTAAAGAGGTTCCCTGCATTTGAAATTTGTAAGAGGTTTCCCCGATATTACGAACGGCATCGTCATTAATTAGAAGAAAGAACATTTTTACTTTCACTTACACCAGGGCTTTATTTATTTTAAAGCATAATGTAAAATTAAATTAAGCATATGATACTTCCGGGATCGGAGTTATTGACTAGCTGAGGAGTTAATTCAATAAAAGAGATAAATAATACAATTATGTACAGCGTTGTCTAAATCTGCAATACTATCTGACGTTTATCCAATAAAAGTCAAGTAATTAACGAAATTCGAAATCTTTGCCATAAATTAATAAAACTCTTTGAACCCCAAAACAACATGATTGTTTCTATAAATAGAACACCAATCCGATTGCACGACAAGGAATATTCCCACCTTCCTTCTCCCCCTAAAATGTGAGATACCTGGAAGTCTGCCAAGTTTTCGGACATTCTATTGATTCCGGCAGCTTCCGGTCTCCATAGCAACCGTTTCATTCTCTCCAGATTTTCAATTTCCCTGCAACAGATCTTGTTTTTACTCTCGCCAATTTAACCAAAGTGTCAGAATCGAATTTCAATTGGCGACAAAATAAAGCTACTCATGCTGCTATTTTTTCTCTTTTTTGCATAAAAGTACGCTCTAAGAAATGAGTTAGGGAAATATTTATAAAATTTGTCACTTTTGCCGTGATATTTTCCAAAAAAATCTAGTTTTTTATTTCGTTTGCTTTCGAATCAACAGTAAAACATGTTTAAGATAGGATATAATAGTAAAAGCATTTCTACTCTGCACGCTGTACTTCAAATGTAAATAATTAATAGGATTTAGCTTTCTATTCTTTTGCAAAGTGCTTTTCTTAAGTAAATATGAAAGATTTCTCTATTATAAATAATTTGAAACATCATATGGACTTATTTTATACTAGCTGACATGCCCGGCTTTGCGCGGGGTAATATAGCATCATTCGCAGGCTAATTGAAGCATGTCCAAAATTCTGTTGTAAATATGTAATAAAAAATTTTCTTAAAGAATCCAAGAGTAGGAGATGGGCTACAGGCCTTAAAAACCTTATTCAAACAGTAAAAATCATTAAAAACACGATTGCATTAAAACGAACAGCCTAGAAAAATTCCTTTTTGATCAGAATAATAGTCCATAAAATTCCACATTAAAATGCCAACAACAGTTCATAAAATTGCCATTAGAGTAATTGCAACAATAACTAAAATGCGCACATGCAGCGAGATAATTGAGCCAAAATGATATCAAGAATCCATAAAAATTGTAATTACAATATCTACCGCAATACATCTAAAAATTCCCATCAGAATAAGAGCTGTATTCTGTTTTAAAATGTTCATCAGATGAAGAACAACTGTCCCTAAATATTTCTGCTACAAAAAAGAAAAAAAATCCTTAAATCCCCCTATTTCAATAAAGACAACTATTGCTAAACATCCCTAATAGAATATGGACATTAGTCTCAAAAAATCTCCATTAGAATAAAGACGTCAGTGACTAAGAATACCCATTAGAATACTGACCTTCAAGAGCTACTGTTCCTAAAATTACCAACAGTCGATCTTAAATTCTCCATCAAAATAAGGACAGTTCCTATAAATCCCGAAATAAAAATAAAAATTCAAATAAATAGCACTTTTATAAAATTCGGATAAAAACGAAAGAAAGGAAAGCATTATTTCCAAAGGCAAATGCACATTTAAGTTAGACAATGTCTAGCACTGAACCAATCTTGACGTGTGAAATTTAAGTTGATGGAAAGAAATAACTAAATTATGTCCAAATAGTGCCAAATAGACAGTAAAAAAAAAATAAGTAAATGTTTTATAAAATAAATCACTTGAGTAAAATATGGAAAGAAAAATCAACCTCAAGATAAAGTAATTGAAAATCGTCTTCAGTTTATAATCCACAAAATATGCATAAAAATGAAATGAATTTTTAGAATTTGTTTCGTTGATAAAGCGGACAATCTACCATAAGAAATAATATGTTTCATGAAATTGTTGAACTGGTACCATAATACTAAATCGCCAAAAAACAAAGAAGGATCAACCTCAAGGAGTAATTACAGATCGTCTGCAGTACGCTAAAAAATGCAATGAATTTTTAGAATTTGTTTCGCTCATAAAACGGCATGAATAACGATAAAATAGCATTTTTTCAATCTTGAGTTAACAAAAATCATCTAATTGGCGACAAAAGTAGTATTTATTTTGGCGAAAACACGCAATTTGAGCAGATAAATTCAGAGGTAAGCCTCGCTTTAAAGTTCGAAAACTACTTTAAATGAATATTGCGCGTGTTCTATTCGTTCTACGAACTTCAGAAAGAGATCATCTTGTGCCGTTTCTTACGGGCATCAATATGCTGCAAAAATTTAAACGTGGGACGTTTCTTCGATGAGATAAACCCAAAATCAACAGTTTTGCTTAAAATTGGAATAAAAAAAGAACAAATTCGAATTTTAGGAAAAACGCTTCGAGGTGCACGAGGACCTGACCCAAGGTACCTGTAACCAAAATTTCGTACTTCTGGCCCGTTCCATCTCGCCAGGACGCGATCGACAGACAGACAGACAGACACACACACACACACACACAAACTTTCGGTTTTATTTATATAGACGAATTCAAAAACCTCATCAACGAATTATCATTGATAGACCAATTTGACAATTCAGAAAAAAATATCACCTACATAGGGATCATTCATAAATGATGTCACGCTTCGAGTGGGGGACGGGGGTTCGTGAAATTGTGACAAAGTGTGACAAGGGGAGGGGAGGGGGTAACAAGGAAGTGTGACATATTGTGACGAAGGGTGGAGGGGGGTCAAATATATGGGAAAAAAGCGTGACATCATTTATGAACGGTCCCATACTACAAAAACACTTCAGACAATAATAACCATTCATTAATGTGCAAATTTATTTCAAAATTGCAACTCATTTTCATCAATACTATTGGTTAACATATAAGAAATAATATTGCTATTATTTTGTAAAGCAAAACAAAACGAAATAAAATAAATAACTAATACAAATAATTAAGTGAAATTCAAAGTATTCGAGCGAAGGCAAAAAAAGAAAATAAAACGGAAGAAAGAAAAAAAATAACTACCAGCCAAAAAAAAAAAAAAAGATGCATAAACCTTAAACCGGGCTAGTTCCTCTGTTGCTAAAAATGCTAATTTAAAGGACAGTATCACTGCTTTTAGCACATCAGTAAGCATACAAAATAGATTGTAAGATCTTCAAGAAGCACAATGTATCTTCCGCGGAATTTCTAAGAATAAGTTGGAATTAAAACGTATTGCTACAAAGGGAGTGAGACAGATAGAGATGATGAAGAAAACGTATATTACACACACATTTTATATGTTGCTCAAAATTCCTACGTAACACAATTATGTCCATAATATTTTAGCATTCCTGCATGTTAGAGTAACTTTTTCCTTGAATTTACAATCTCATGTCACTTGAGTGATTTATCTTAATTGTTGCTTTTATATCTCTGATAAAAAAAAAGCATAGCATTTGCGTCTGATATTTTCATTTAAACGATTCTCGATTTGCAGTTTTTACTCAGTTTTCATTTAAATGAATCCGTCTGTGACAATTTCATTTGCACTAACAAGCAATAAAACAAAGCAAAACAAAAATAAATGTATTTTACTCTTAATTTTATTTTAATGATTTATTTTATTTTTTAACTATGTTGATCTTGCTCATTTCCTTTCATTTCAGAACCTGCACACATCTTTTATGCGGACCATTCCTCCTTACTCCAATCAAGCGGATGTATGGATTGAGATCCTCAAGTTTCTCAACTACAAGTGCGTTACATTCATTCACAGCTCGGACAACGACGGGCGCTCTACTCTCGGAAGATTTCAGAACTTAGCTGACACCCCAAATATAAAGGTTAGTGCACACACTCGCTTGGGTAGTGTAACAAGTACAGAACATTGCTTTGGATTAGACGAATCCCGCCTAACTGGAAGAACAGAATGGAGAACTGTTTTGCGATAGGACTCCTTCCCACCCATTAGTTTAGCTTAAATTAAACGCAGAGAACAACGACGATGGGATAATAACTTCTGCTTTTTTTTTTTTTTTTAATACTTATTCATTTTTTGAAAAACGTCACTTTACAGGTAATGAGAAAAATATTTAGGGCTGCTTGAATGCTGAATTTCTAAAAATGAATGACCTTCATTTTAAAAAATAGAGTATGTAAGAAATGTTCTTTTCATTATTATTTTTTTTAATTTCATAAATTTTGGCAATTTATCAGCATAGAATTTAATTTGATATCTATATATGGAAACAACTTTTCCTGTATGTCACTAAAGGTACTTTTCAGAAAGAAAATTCTTTTTTTCGTTTTTACCATGCATCAGGTCTTTCGCACTACCTTTCACTGAAAATTTCGTTCCTTTCGATTTTCTTTTCGATTCTCTGCCTAGCTTTCAGTTGAGCACAGAGATAATCGTTCACAAATCATGCACGTGTATGAAATTTTTTATTATGACAAAATGCAGTGATTTTAAAGCTTTCCTTTTATTTAGGTTGAGGACATTATCGAATACGAAACTGGTATAACGGAAATAAGTCAGAGGCTGGAAGAGGCACGTGGACGTTATTGCAGAGTGTTTATACTGTACGCTAAGTAAGTAATGAAATCTCATATGTATCTAACTAGAATGTGCAAACTGACTTCTGCTTGATAAATATATATTACAATTATTTTGTATGGAATTTTCTTTCTTGTTAACCTATTAACTGGTACGTTTGCAAAGTTGACAACTTAACTTTTTGTCCCTCCTGTTTAAAAAGTTGTAAAATGCTATTATGTGGATAATTTCAAACATTATTTTCTAAATTAAATCTTAAGCTGCACGATCCACTAAAATATAGTGCGATGAGATTGTACTATGTACAACCTTGAGGGGGGAAACGAAACTTTATATTTAGAACAATAAAAAACAAAAAATCAAGTCTATAACAATACCTGTTTTTTTCTCCTTGAGAATACTCTTCTAAAATCAAAAGAAAATGGTGGACCCCTTTAGTAGACGTAAATAACGATGAAGAAATCAATAAAATTTGCTGGCACATTTTTATTTTTCATTCTGAACGATATTTGATTTCTTGTTCATAACAAGAAATCAAAATGCAAGAATGTTCATTCAATGTTATTCCGTAGAAAATGTTTTCCGTATTATATTGTGAAATAATTAGCAAAATAACCAACTAGGTGAAAATTAATTATTTACGTTACACATTTTTTCTTAAAATGTTTCATTTATAAAAGATGTGTCACTTTTTAATGAGAAAAGGTTCTCTTGTACTTTTATGAAAACTATATGTTAAGGTAAGGTGCCTTGAAAAGATTGAAAGAAATATATTTTTCTCTGTTAAACATTGGGAATTATTTACTGAATAACAAAGATCAGTATTAAAATATTCATTAGAAATACTTTTGCTCATCCACAAAATAATAAGCAAGTGCGTTTTCCCAATGAAACTTGAGTCGGCTACTGTTTTGAAAACTGGGATTCAATTTTATTTTGATAAAAGAAACAATTCCTCATAATGTCTATCAAAAATATTTATGCAAATATTTTTGAGGAAGCAGCGTTTTGAAATATATTCTCAAAAACAGCCGAAACAGCAAGTTGCCTTCTTGAAATATTGTAGTAGGCAAGAAGTTTCCTACATTCTCAGCCAAGAGTAATCTGTTATTATATACACTACTACACACTTTTACCCAGAAGCTAATGCATAAGGCATCAGACATTCAAACGTCTTCTTGATTTCACTTTGCTTTAATCTCTAGAGGCCAGACGATATTATGTTTAACTCGGAATAAAGTGAGGTGCTCATCCCGTATTCTATTTCTCCTGCAGCACTGAAGATGCAGAGAGCATATTTCGCGAAGTGGATGCTTTGAACATGACGTCACCCAGTTATGTGTGGATTGTCTCTGAACAGGCACTCTTGGCTCCAAACAAACCGGATGGTAAGGATTATTTATTCATCAGGTTGCTGCTTTGTTGGGATTTCTGTTTGGGAGGGTTAGCGACCAGCAAATTTTCTGAAGTTGCTTGCTGCATGCACATGTAACTTTATCTGAATCGTTTTCATTATCCTTCTTTAAATATTTTTATTATTATTATTCGCAGTGGAGGTGGTGGCGGATATCTTACGGTAGTTGTTGTTGTTATTACTGATAAGAAAAGTGTTAAATACAAAGAAATATCTAAATAATGACTTTTCGACATTATTTTATATTCAGATCGTAACACTATGTACTCTCCGCAGTATTTTTTGGGGTGGAGTAAAACAATTAAATTAAAAAGCAATTTTATCCAGTAAAATAAGAATTATGCAAATTGAGTACTAAACGTAATTAAATATTAAAAATTTCAAAGAATGATAATTTCAATATAATTAATATCTCCTGGTTTACTAAACAGTACCACATTAAAACAAAACATATATTACTTGACTAAATCCCATTTGCGTAAAAAGCAATTAAAATTTAACAAGGAGCATTAAAAATTATCTGAGCTCAGTTTAACTAATTATCAATAATATTCAAATAATTTCTTATTTTAATTAAACAAATTTTAAACATTTTCTCAAGTGTTCGTATACTTCAGATGAGTAATTACAGATTTTTTAGAACGGCTTTTAAGCACCTCAATTTAGTTTTAGTAAATGAATGAATAATTAAATGAACTTGCTTCACAGATCCAAAAAATACGACCTGAAATTATACTTCTTCTAAGTTACTTGGTTGATAAATAATAATCCATTCAGATGTTTTTATGCTAATCAAGACATCTGTCGCGTTACGAATGTCAAATATTATTTAAACTCTATTCGGGAACAATTAAAATACTGGTTTTCCCTGTTTTTAAGATTAATGTATATTTTCCAATATGTGCATTTTTTTTTAACTTTGAAATATTTTTTAAGACACTGATGAATTGTATAGCAAGCACTATATTATAATGCTAAAATCAATGTTATTACTTTTTTAAAAAACAGGGTGGGCTGAAAAGGAATGACCTGGTTTCTATTGTGACATTTTTTTAAATGGAATCATGCAAAAACAATGGAAAAGTAAAAAAAAAATCTCACAAAATACTAAAGCTTCATCGGGGTGTTATTAAACGTTTTACGCATGTGTTTACCTCCAGCAAGACACATATCATCAAAAGGACATCTGAATTCGACAACTGTTTCGAAAAGACTTCACGTCCTCCATCTCCTACCTTTTAGAATTAAGCCTTAGAATGGCCCTAACGGCTAGGGACTAAGGAGGTCGTCGATTCTTTCTAAAAGCCTATCCTAGCATTGACGGAAACCACTGTTTCTTATGTACTGTACTTTATGTCTTCGATGAGTGTAAGTAGTGGTGGTAGCACACATTCATTCCCATGTCCCCGGAAAAAAAAGATCACACGAGGTTGCCTTGTGGTAGTTGTGGATGCGGTTATTCTTATTGTTAAGAAACATGTAAAATATTATGCAATATCTACATGGATTTACGATATTATTTTGTTTAGACTGTCACACTACGTACTTACTCTCTCTGTGCTTTTTTGGGGTGGCGTAAAACAATCTAATTGAAAAGGTAAATACAAATAGTGGCATTTTTTAATGATGTCAACTTGCACAAAGTGTTGACTATTTAGCTATCGGCTGCTGAAAGTGGATCCATACATAGACTACTTACAACACGGTTGATGAGACCTAAGGTAATTAGTGATATTTTTTTCACGTTATTCAGTTAGTATTTTTCCATTTAAAGTGTTACAGTTCGAAATAAAATCTGGTCATTATTTTTGACACACTCTTCTTTACAGAGAATAAGTGTCGGAATAAATATCTGTCAATTTTAATTAGCAGGAATGATATTTTATAAATTTATAAAAAGTATAGGCTAGTAATTTACAAAAAAACAGTATTTATAAAGCCGTTTATTCTGTTTGAACTTTCAGGAGCAATTGGACTAAAGCTTATCAATGCAACGGATGAAGAAGCGCACATCAAAGACAGCGTCATGGTGATTGCAAGAGCTTTTCGCCAACTGTACTTTAATACGTCCACCAATATTGAGTCGGCACCCAGTGACTGCAGAACGCATGACAAGGATTGGGAAACGGGTCTTAAATTTATTGGGTTAGCATTACATTTCATTATATACACGATTGTCTCTCAGTATAAGTTGAGTCTCATAATGGGACAGCACACTCACTAGAACAACAATTATGCGAGTCATAGGCGTAACCAGGGGGGGGATGTTAGGGGTTCAAACCCCCCCCCCATTGGGTATTTACTTGT
The DNA here is from genome assembly GCA_038502835.1 of Octonoba sinensis. Taxonomy (NCBI): domain Eukaryota; kingdom Metazoa; phylum Arthropoda; class Arachnida; order Araneae; family Uloboridae; genus Octonoba; species Octonoba sinensis. Next base: position 75,415,467 of record CM076604.1, read on the forward strand.
TTAGGCACTTAGGCACACAAAAAAATTTCTGGCTACGGCCTTGCAAAGCACATAGTTTTTTTCCTAAGAAAATTAAACACATATGCATATGATTTTATTTCCTCTTTCTCTGAAGGGTTGTAATCGTGACCAAACTATACAGCTCATAATAAAGAGGATTTTTCATCTGGCAATAATCAACCTTCTTATCACCTTGGGGGGGGGGGGGTTGCAGCGAAAGGTGGCTTCAATCACCGTACCACACACAGACAAACAGAGATCCTTTCAATCACTCCAGAGGGTTTCTTTCCTTCTTGATGTCTTTTTTACCCAAAAAGTAATAAATAAGTTTCGTGGAGAATATTCTCTACTGTGATGGAGTTTTGTGCTGGGGTCTGAAACTGAAGGACCCCTAGCCAACAATTGTCCTAATGGGTTAAACCCTTAAGCCAGGAAGGGATGCTCATCAAGAAACTTAAAGAGCAGTTTGTATTTATTTATGACTTCCTGTCCAAACACCCATTTTGGTAAAATCTTTTTTGTAGATGAGCCGATTGGAAAACTGATGAACTGTATTTGCATTGCATTCTCATTTACAGATGTTCTCTCCTCTCTTATATTTTAAATGATTTTTTTTTCTTATTATGGTCCATCACTGATTGCATTACGACTCTGGAAATCATTCGTTCAACGTTTCCAATCACACTGCTACGGTTTAATGCTTTTAATAATTTTTAATTAATACCTTATAATTTACAACCAAGTATTATTTATATTTTAGTTAAATTTTTAATTATTTTCGACGCATAATAATGTTTGCCCTCCAGCGATGGACATGTTCGTCATCCAAAAAGAAAAGAAAATTTGATTCAGACGCTTCCACTTCTGAGGTATGTTTTGCTGCAAATTTAACAAAATTTTTAGAAATTTATTGTGGGGATGAGCATTTTTGTAGGGGAATTTGGATTTTTTTTCTCTAAAATTCCACTACTTCCCAGTTTTAATATTATGAATGCTTGGACATAGAAGATTGCTTAGCGCTAAATATTGAATTTTCTATTGCGTTTGATTTAAAAAATAAACTAATAGATCTAGTAATGAATGTTTACTGTTTTTGTGAATCAAGGCCGTATCCACAGGGGAAGAGGGACCCACGGGCCGCCACCCCCCCCCCCCCCAGAAATATTTTGCAATGTATCATATATTCCTCCCTGAAATTTGCTTAACATAAGTGTGTCGAAGTCTGCCCCCCCCCCCCCCCCCCGAAAAAATATTCTGGATACTGCCTTGGCTCCGGAGCAGGGGGAGCATGTTAAGAATTAGGAAGGGCAGTGTATGCTTCAAAATCATACCCTTTATATATACATATATATAGATACTAGAAATGATGTTAATATAAATATTTTTACATATATGATAGCGTTTTGATGTATATATAGCAGATGTATGTTTAGATCTTTGGTGAAGTTAGAGGAGAGGGTATTTAGGGCTTCTGCAACTTAAATTTTTGTAACTGGTCTTACATCTATAATGCTTAGGCTAACTCTGGAGGGAAGGGTTCGAGGACTCTCCCCAGGAAACTTTTTGAAATCTTCTTTGCAATGCAATTGCGGGATACTTTAGTGATGCTAGAGGAAACAGAAAGAAGTTTAGTTACTCTCCCCCCCCCCCCCCGCAATTTTTTTCAAAATAAAGTCTTATATCTTTTAAATTATTTTTGGTGTCGCTCGTGATAGTGTTCAATATTCTTTCCTGAAAGTGTTTCTGAAAGTAAAGTGTCTTAAAATCGTAATTTCTTTTTTCTTTCTTTTTTTAAAACTTGCAATCTGAATTTTTTGCCGGGGGGGGGGGGAATTGACTTGCTCCGAAGGGGTAGTTCCCCCCGGGAGATGCCTGAAATAAACACGGAGTATATCTCTAGAGACAAGTATTTATGACTAGTAAATTTTCAATCTTTTACACTTCTCATTGGTGTTTAGTCTGTACATTTTTAGGGTGATCCCCCCTTTCACCAACCCTAGTTACGCCTATGATGCGAGTTAGTATTGCGTGATGACAACTTATCCCGAAAAGTTTTATTTTAGTTTATTGCTCTAATGCCCATTTAATATATATTTAAATAATGTGAAAACTATTTCAAAAAAAACCTATATAAAAACAAAATTAAAGAATATATTTACGCAACCTTAAACACAATATATATCTCTGTCCTACCAGGTTACATGTATTGTATGGTTACATTACATAAAGAAGGTTAAGTGTATGCAATGTCAAGATGATAATGATGTATTAGTTGGTCTTTTCGAGTGCAAAACCACTCTGTCCTACGAAGATCAAATCTTCGTATACTATTTGTCCACAGTTGAAGCAAAGAAGTCTACTGAGGCGTATTTCGATAGTCATGTTAGACTAAAAAAATAACTACACAGACATATCCATTATCATGATTTTCACGCTTCATATTCATATTGAAATGTTTTAATCTTTGCAAACTATTGATATACGTCATAAGAAATTATTTATGGTTTAAAATTATTTTTGAGTCCAATTTCATTTGTAATTTCTTCACCAAATGAGTCACGACTATTTCTACAACGTATAAGTATTTACTTGGAGCATATGGTACATTAGTAAGTAAGGCCTAAATTTGTTAGTACTCCCCAACAATGTGCTGCATAATGGCGAAAGTATTTACTTGCATGGTTTGAATAACAATATTAAAAATCTATGTGGCTTTTCATTTAAGTACGAAATATTAGAGCAAATTTATTAAACATATAATTTTCTTCCTTTCTAAAGGGCTGCTTTCCGCTTACCACCACTTCAAAGTATAAATAAATGTGTATAAATTTATCTCGATTTCAATTTTTATATAAATTAATTTAAAATACTTTAATTCATATACAGTAGAAGCCCAAAATAACGCGGTCCGATATACCGTGAATTCGGATTTAACGCGGAAAAGTTTGTCCCCCGAAAAAAATGATCAATTTTAGAATAAGTTTCACATTTAAAATTTCAGTGAAGCATAATATTCTTCATAAAGCCTGTTTACGTCCATTTTATCTCCTGATATCCAGATACTCCACGGCCCTTAGTGTTGAACAATGCTGTGTTGCTAGTGTGAAACAATATGCCAAAAGAAAGAAAAAAAGAAAAAAAAAGACGAAACGCCTCAGTTTGCCAAACAACACTTACGGACTTTTTAAAGATAGGGTAAGATTAAATTTATGCTCAATGAATGATAAAGTTAACTATATTTCACAAAGCGGGTTAGTGTCTCACTGTCGGTCACTGCTTAGGCCCCATTCCGATATACCGCGGTTAATCTATAACGCGGGTGTGAAACATGTCTCCCAACAATCGCCAACGACCAGACAGCACAGATCTTTTCATTCTACAAATTCACAATCTTGCATTTATTTGGCGTAGCGAAAAGAAAAAATGCGTATCTTCGTTATAAGAATTGATCACACCTCCTTTAGAAATGGCATATTCTGTAAACACAGTTCATGTAACGAGCGTATTTTTCCTCATGCATAAAATTGTCTAGATTATCACATGATGTTTGCGTAAATTTTTCATATGTTTTCCGAAATTCAGTCAACATGAAGTAGACTTTTTCATAAAAGTTCATACATGAAAAAGTCAATTTCATGTATGAACTTTTATTGCATAATTTATATTTTACTACGAACTTAAAAGTACAACTATTTCAAATTGTGACAAGTCGTTACTTTTATCAAATTTGATGTTTCTTAAGAATTATTGTTTTTCATGTGTTTACATTCAAAACAGGGTCGACAGGGTGGCGTAGTGGTAAGACGCAGGTCTCGTATGCCCAAGATCGCAGGTTCAAACCTGGTCCCAATCGGTGAATTTTCAACATGCAGAAAATCGTCTGTGTCCAAGTCATATGATTATGCGGCACGTTAAAGATCCCTTGAGTATCCGTTTGGCATGGATACTCTCGGCTAAATTAAATTCCTAGTTCAGATTGCATCAACGAGAGCTCAGGTGCCCCATCTAGGGGAAACTAAGCGTCAAAAAATTGCGGCAATGGTACAACACTCATTGTGGTGCCGCTGAAAGAGTTGGTACCAATCTCTGGGGACGCACTTGATCTGCAATGGTTGATGACCAATACTGCAGCTCCATTAGAAAGAAAGAAAAAAAAAATCATTCAAAAGTTATATTTGACCTAAAAAAATGTCATAATCAAAAAGAGATGTAGACAGAAGAACCCTTTACGACGATTGCTAGTAACTGCACTATAATTTAAAACCTCGAATATCTCCAGCAATTTACTAAAAACAAACAGGAGTTTATTACCCATTCTGATTGATCTCTTAAATTTAAAAAAACTGATTTAAAGGAACAAAAAGAATATTTTGCCTGAAATGTTTTATAGAATCATGTAATGAATTGTAATGTCTTTCATTATGAATAACATATGTGTGTGTGTTGTATACTCAGGTTTTTGAAGGAGGTCACGTTGCAGAACGGAAGGACCGGTCGTGTCGCCTTCGACGACAAAGGTGACAGAATAGATAGCGATTATGACATCATCAATATTGTCAATGGAAAGCCTTTCACGGTGGGAGAATATGTTTACTCACAGGTAAAAAAAAAGGGGGGGGGGGGTTCTAATAATTTAGAAGTGAAAATTATATTTCATCTTTTAATGAAAACCCCAAGTCGGAAAGTTGCCTTTTTATTTGTGAACCACGATTTGAAGAGTTATATACTACTTTGTAAATTTATACAAAGCTAGATTCTTTGAGAATATTAATTCGTTTCTTATTCATATTCTTGTCAACTCACCAGTTTTTAGTGTCAATGTACTCGATATAGTTTAAGTAACGTACAAAGTTCACAAATTTAGTCGATCACTCTCTTTCACTGAAATGCATTTTAACTTAACCAGCTGAAATTCCCGGATGCGAATTTAGAAACACTACCAGCTACGCAGAAAGTTCAGATGGCGCTACGATCGTCCGCCACTTGGCAAGATTTTACTCCTCGCCGAATGCGCCAAGCAAAGGCATGTTGCTTTTGAGCGATTTGCGCTCACCCCTGAACTAGAAAGCGCTCCTGTCTGAAACTATTCGCCGTAGGCCGATTTTCACTGCGCTCGTCAGTCGATTACGTTCGCAATTGGGACATTTTATTAGATTACGCCAGGGTATCTTTTTCATAAAAACAAAAGGATGCCATCAGAACTTTCAGAATGAAATTAAAACACATTTATATACTTACTCAGTATGGGAGAAAAAAGATTGCCACAGTAAAATTGCAATTTTAAACATTTTAGATGTGTTATTTTTGATACATAGATACGTATCAAGATATATTGAAGGATTATATTTTATTTAAGCTCAAAATTTTAACACTAGCATTTTTTCATTTCCATATAAGCAAAAAAAAAAATCCCTTTTCATATAGTATTTAATAATATTCCTGAAATTTATGAAGTTATGTATGTCACACTTGTCTGATAAATGCAAATCGTGACTCAGATTATTTAGATACTAAGACTTTAAAAATCAAATTGAAATGAAATAATAAATTAAGGCAAAAAATTTAAAAGCAACAAAGCAAAGAATAACGGAAAGCTTTCTGTAGATTTCAAATTGTTAATGTACGAATAATTTTCTTCAAAGTAAATCCATGGTAGGCAAATAAAATGATTTTGGTTGTTTTTTAATAATTATAATTTCCTGAATGTAACATTCATTTCAATATTTTTCAGTAAGTGCAATTGCAGATAGTCAATTTTTATTTTTCAATTATTTTGTTGATAAACTTTTTTGCTTGAGTAATATGTTTTTATAAAGAGCAAAAGAAGTTCCTATACATTTCAGATGGATTAGCATGAAGATGGTCACTTCTGAACAATGCTATACGACCACTCAGAGAAGCGCTTCCTTTCTCTCCGTAGGCCGAAATCTATTGCTTCTGCTGCGCTGGCGATCAACTCACATTATTAATCAGCTTGTTTTTGCAATCAAACCATCAAATAACGTCCACTGAAGAGTTTACTTATAGAGCACACATTGCAGAACAAATAAATCAAGCTCTATACTAAAAATTAGTAATAAAAAATTATTGCTTTCATAAACTTAAAAAAACACTTTTATTAGGATAGGAAAATATTTTTGTGTTACTTATGAATATTTTTTTTCTCTATTGTGTTCTCATTGATTTCATTTTGTGGCGAAAGCGTCGATGCTGATTAAAGTTTAAATTAGCTTCTAGGTTCAAATTTGAAAGCAAATCTTAGACTTTTGCACTTTAAGATAAAATAGCGCGTCAATTTCTGCAAAATTTGGAAGATTATTGATTTTAACAGTATATATTAATTATGTTTTGTTTTTGTAAACCTTAATCGCATTTTATACAAATTAAGCACACACAAAATCATTATTATTGTTATGCTCAGAAATATCATTAAAAATTCAAGATAAAATTGGAGATGAGATCTATAACGTAGTGCTTTGCTTCTGAACTATACAACTAAATATGCTTATGTAATATAGCGTGACACGTGGCTGGGAGTACATTGAAGTGTGACATTTTGTGACAAGGGGAGTCAAATACAGTTAAAAATCGGGAAATCATTAATTTATAAATGATTCCAGTATCATGGCTTTTTCAATGTTTCTGACTTTTTATATTTCGGGGGAAATTTATGAATTCCGCCAACGTAGCACGTACAAAAATAAAAGAAACAAGGCATCAACTTTTCATTCAAAAACGTCCCAGTTTAAAGAGTTTGAAGATTATATCTTTCAAGAAAATAAGAAAAAGATCCCCTGACCCTCATAAAAGTAATGAAGAACAAAATAACCCCTCTGTCACACATATTATAAGTGCTACAGCTCAAGAAAAACAGTCACTATTAGATGAATTAAAGCGACTTGTATCCTATGACAATATTGACAAAATAAAACTAAACAATTTCACAAATTATCTAAAGAATATTAAAACTGGTACTGAATTTAATCAAAAATTATATTTAATAAATAAAATTGTTGCACCTTAAAGACAGAAAGGCAGAAAAATTAAAGTTCAGCCGACATCCCTTTCTAGAAGAAGAATTGGAATGCCAAGAGGATAAAGCAGAATACCTGCAGGACGACCATTAAAGTGCAATGCACACCAAAAATGCAAACGACAAAGAAATTTGTCCCAAAATATTAACTTAAATCAAGCCAATGCCAAAAGCCACAACATTTTTTAGTGTTGATTCTGGAAATAAAAGCCTACAGATATAAATACTTGTTTCCATTTCTGAGTAAAATTATATTCAAACCACTCAAAAGGTTTTTTTTTTTTAATGCATTATAATTTTCCTTCATTTTCTCAACTTGTAGGTAAAACCCCGAAGCCATCAGTGCTTGAGGTTTCTGCTAAAAGTACCTATTTTTATTTTTTAATGTTGCTATATAACTAGACACAGGATTATATAAAATTTAAATTGTGAAATAAGTCGTTAAAATGCTAGAAAGTAAGCTTAAATGGACTGAAATCTGTTACATGGGATGCAGCAAACCACAGTATGAGTCATGACTTTTATTTAAAACTACGAAAAGGGGGAAGTCAACTTATACAAGTGTTACTGAAGAAAAAAAAGCACTTAATAAATCGTCAGTAGTACTAATTGTCACTGGAGAAATGTGATTTGAAAATAATTTAAATTTTTTCCACTTTAAAATTAGGGCATCAACTTAGATGCAAGTACATAGAGTAATAGTTTCAATATGACATATAAGGTGTAAGAAATTGGGGCTAATTTTTCAAATCAAACTACGGTGAACTACCATTCAAATAAGGCTTTTACTTAAAATTTCAGACATAGATTTGGGAAGGCTATGAAAAAATTTTACATGATAGAAATTGTTCATGATGTAAACATCTTCAGTTATTAAAGTCTAAAATACAACGAAACTCAAATATAATTGAAGATGAAAGGACTGTAACAATTCTGCATTAAATTCAAGTGCTCGTAATAAAATGGTTTACTATAAATTCATCTTAATGATCTAAATTTAATGACAAAGAGTTACAAAAGACCTGCTTTTTACTTTTCACAGACTAATTTATTGTAGAAAGAAAAGAAAACTGGTCAGTGTTGTCCCTCCCTCCTCCCTTTTTTTTTTTTTTTTGGTTAATTGAGGGCATGAAAATATAAGCCATTCTTTCTGAAATTTTAAACAATTTGAGCTGTTGTCCAATTCCTCCAAAACTTCATTCAAGATGGTTTCATGAAATAAATGAACACTAAGTCAAAGATTTTGCTTGTAAAAATTGTGTTATGTAGGGTTGTTTATATTAAACCAACAATTTATTTTATTCCCCTCATTCTACTGCAGTTCTTGTTGAATCTGGAGGCGCAGTAACAAAGTGTTTATGTATAATATATATACATTATACATATATACATCTGAATTAATGTTATTGTAATTGTACTTTGGTTTACAAATTTATACACCAATCCTTCAAAATAACTTCTATTAATGCAGGGATGGGATTACCTTTCACTATCTGAAACTAAGATATCAAAATTTAAATGCACAAAATGTATCACTGATATTCTCTAAATTGAATTCAAAAACATTAAGGGGCAAATGAAAAAAAACTTTTGTAAGTTGCTTCTTGAGAAAAAAATTGCAAAGTGAAACTACGCACTTTTTTTCACAGTAGCTTTGATTTATACAGCATAGTAGCAATGTGTTTAGATTGATTCAAATGATGTTTGTTCACACTTACACCCAGTTTGCGTACTTCGAATACTAATGAAATACGCCAACAAACTACGGTATCATTTCTATTGTCTTACAACGTAATTAGAAATACCCCTGTGGAATTTAAATACCATTTCTTTCCAACGACAGGTACACATGAAAAAATAAAATAAAATTAACGAATGATTAGTTAAAAAGCACAAACTGCTTGTAACTTTTTTTTATATAAAACACATCAGTTACTTGTTTTAAAAAAGCGTTTTGAACCCTCACCAACATAGTATCGTATCCAAATCTACTAGTTTACCCTATCTCTAGCATAGCAACAGTAAACAAACAGAGGTGACGCATGCGCAAATCGCTCAAAAGCAACATGGCTTTGCTTGGCGTATTCGGCGAGGAGTAAAATCCTGCCAAGAGGAGCGCGATCGCACGCCATCTGAACTTTCTGCGTAGCTGGTAATGTTTCTAAATTCGCTTCCCGGATATGACTTAACGCCTACAGATACGATTTAATGAACAATGTCTGGAGCGTACGAAGGTATTATTGTGTTGTTTTCTTAAAATCTGAGCCTTTACATAAGTTTTAAAATTTTCACAGAGTAAAATTTTTTTTTCCCCGTATCAGATGATCTTCCATACTTCTATTTCTTTCCCATCGATTTAACTCACTTATAATTTTTCGTGACATTTTTATATTTTTGTAAGCTATATAGTTCGATTATTTTTCAATTACATGACTTTTCTTTTTCTTTTTTTTTCAAATTTCAATTTTCTATAAGTTTTCTGCGGCTAACTACATTAATATGTACCCTAACAATATTTATCTTACTAGATACTAATATTCTCATACCACAAAACATAATGATCGTCCTCTACACGACGCTCTAACCATCCCTGGAGAGTATTCTTTCGCATTTTTGCCAAGATTATATAAATAGAGAGTTCTGAAGGTCACCGAAAGTCTCGATTAATAGGGTAGAATTACTTCTGGTGAAATTTGTTGAATCCACAAATTTCAGTATAAGTAAACATATAAAATTGTTATTAGAAATCTGTGTTTGCATCATATCATCCCTTGTGTAATGCATTAGTTTCCTACAGTTTAATCGCATGGTTTTCTGTTGTGATTTTAACTCAGTTGCCATCATTAAAAAGTTATGAAACGGTATAACTCTAAACAAATTCATTAATGTATTACAAAATTTCCTGTAATCATTCGTTTAAAAGTTATGAAACGGTATAACTATAAACTAATTCTTTACTGTATCAGAAAATTTATTGTAATTATTCATTAAAAAATAGTTTTTGAGAAAAAAATAGATCCGACTTCAAAGCAGAACAACTATAAATTGCGCTAAAAAGTAAAAAATAAATTAATTCTTTAAAAAACATCGATGTGACTTTTAAACATAGTTTTAGAAGTCGGTGTAAAATTATGATAGATAAAATCTTTTGTAATGATTAATCAATTACAAATATAAATTAGCACCAGGGAATTAGCAACAGTGCCAAGATGAAGTAACACATGGTGTAATGGTAATTAGACCTATAATTTTGCACCAACTTCTAAAACTATGTTTAAAAGTCACATCGGTGTTTTTTAATGAATTAATTTATTTTTTACTTTTTAGCGCAATTTATAGTTGTTCTGCTTTGAAGTCGGATCTATTTTTTTCTCAAAAACTATTTTATTTTATTCTTTTTAGTGCAAATATTTTTTCAATAAATACTTTATTTTTCAAAAAATCCATATCAAAGGGCAAACCTTCTTTGAATGAATGGCTCTAAAACTAATCATTTGTATGACAATTCCCGTTTAGAAGTCGATTTTAGCAAACAAACTGATTGGATGTAATTTTTGCTTTAGAGTAGCCTTCAGTCAAACTGTTGCTACAATTGCTTTTAATAATACAGCTGAATGGCAACAAACTCTTTTTATTTAACAATGACTTTTATATTTATTAACAGTTTTCCCCAACAAAGAAAAATCAAGCCAAGCCTTTCCAATTAAAATTAAAAAGTACTTAATTTTCACCCGTAACGCTTTTTCTAAAAAACAAATGTAGTCAAATTGATGTGCGATATTTGAGTTAGATGGCCCATTATCTATTAAAGAAAAAGTCATCAAAATCGGTTCATTTAGTCAAAAGTTATGGATGAAAAACCAAAAAATGACCCTATTTATGTCCATAACTTTTTTTCTAATTATCGAATATGGTCAAACGAAGGAACGGGACCTATAGGAAACCACCCCCGATCGATTAAAAAATATCATGAAAATCGGTTCATCCGGTGAGAAGCTATGAGTGGACAAACAAACAAAAAAAACCGACATACATACAATATGAATGTATAACCTACTTCCTTTCTGAAGTCGGTTAAAAAGTTATGAAACGGTAAAACTATAAACAAATTCATTAATGTATCAGAAAATTTCCTGTAATTATTCGTTAAAAAGTTGTGAACGTTATAACTATGAACAAATGCAGTAACACTAGATTTACCACTAGATTTACTGTCATTTTGAGTTTCGAAGCTTCCATTTTGCATAATTTGTTACTAATTTTAGTGCCACTTTCAATTGCATTGGCATTTCCTAATACACAGACACCTTGAAACAAGTAGAACACCTTAATGTGACTGAAGGTTTTATTATAATAAGTAGGAACGAGGTGAAAAATGAAAATTTAGAAATGGTTGAAAACGGCTGGTAAATCTAGTGTTAATAAATCAGAAAACTTCCTTCATTTTAAAAAGCATGTATAATTCATTCTCATACAATTCTGATGCTTCTATTTTTCTGCAGTTTGAATGTCAAATGAAAATGTCCCTCAACGTGCAAGATATCGTGTGGCCAGGTGGTGAAACCAAAAAACCAAGAGGCTACATTGTTCCAACTCATCTTAAGGTAACTACCATTTTCATTAGCACTACAAATATTTCAAATTCGTGTCAAAAATGCAAATGCTTTCTACACACTATCTCAAACAATAGGCAACATACAGTCTAATAAATGATTGCAACTGAACATATTATAGCACAACAGTAAGAGACGTTATTGTTTATACTACTGATTTATAAAATTATTATTGTTTTCCTGTTATTTTGCTTGGCATTGCCACTTCTTCTATTCAACAACTTCTGAAAATTGCATTCCGTTTCAATAATTTGTTTTCATTTTATTGCCTTTTTTCTATTTATTGCTTATTTTTGGGATAGAGTTGAATCGTAGATGATGCCTATTCTTCATAATTCAGCTTCATCATTCGAGGCATAAAGGAGCTTGAAAACACATTTTCTAATCATTCAAAGTGGCATAAATTCTATTTTTACAGACATTTTTTTAGGAGTTTTGAGCCTTAGAATTTAAAATTCTTTGATAATAATACTGTGTCTTGATTAATTGCGAAATTTAATCAAAGCTGCTTCACTACTTCAATCCAACATCTGCAAAAATGGGCTGGCATATGTATGCTGGCAAAAAATAAAAGAGAAAAGAAAGAAGGGGAGGAAAAGAAAACACAGAATGAAAAAATCTTAAGAAAGGCGCTATTTTCATCGGCAGAGAATCAAAACATCAATTACTTGCTAATAGATATGGTGTATTCAATGATACTGCGTTTAGATTTTGTTACAATTCATAATTCTGTAGTTAGTCATGTGATTTTACATTATAATTCATTTATAAATTTTACTAACGTAACATCCAGCTAACAAGGGACTTTTCATGTCAACTAATATCTCACTAACTGAGAATGTAACTGTTTTATTCAACTCAGTAAGGTTCTTATGTGATTTATCACTAATTTTCTATTGTCAGAAGTGTAACTTTCATTGTGAAATCTGGTGTTAATTGCAATAAAGACAACGTTAAAAAAATAAAATAAAGGCTTTTGGATCAAATCGCTGAAAGAGTTTTCGATCCATTGACTGAACTGATGTTCCATGCGTGGATCGCTCTATGACATTAAAAACAAAAAAACTTTCCCATAATTTTTAACATTATTTTTGATGTTTTGTAATTTTTATTTATTAAAACCTGAAGATAATTTTCCCTTTTGATAAGGTAATATATATCTAATGTTTTATTATGTTATAGAGCTTTGATAAAGAAACAATTTGACACCTTACTAAAAATAAATTGCTTTCGCCATTTACGTTTTTATTTACAATCTAATATTCCTTAAGGAAACCTGTATTGCTTAATATTTCATAAAACGTAGCGATTTTTTTCAGGTTGTCACAGTTGCTGAAAAGCCTTTCACGTGGATTAGAGAAGTGGAGGATAAGTCACAGTGTTTGGAAGACGAGATTTTCTGTCCCCGGAGGAACAAAACAAACGGTAAAGATATTTGCTTCTAAATATTTGGTACACAATTCATTTAAAAAGACAATTTTGTATACTTTATGTTTTCCTAAGCATTGATATTTAATTAAAATTTTTTTTAGAAAAATTTTCGTTATCCAGTTACATAGGCGGTTCCTGCGCCATGGATCTATGTTGAAATCCCGGCAAGGGCATTTATGTTATTCCCAGCAAAGCGATTATATCCTCGGGTTTCGGAACCCACTTAAAGTTACAAACCCCTGCGAATCATAGGAGTACTTCGTGCTTGGCTTGTTTAGCCAAATATAAGTGCACAACAGATAGTCCGATCATTGGGGAGGGAACCACAACCCTCCAATGATACTCTTCAAGCATAGGGGTATCAAGGAGGACCAGGTCCAGACAGCAATATAGATTAGCTGGGCGTGAGCCCAGCCTTACTATCTCCGGTCGGCCACGAGCTGTCGTCGAACTTCACTTACCCGTGCCCGGGGGAGGGAAGCTCTAAGGCCCACGTGCTAACAGGGTAGAAGGGTGAAGTAGAAAAGTCCGATCATTGGGGGTTATCCCCAAACTACCAAGTAAAATGCTCACTCTTTCTTAAAACAATGTTTTTTTTTTTGGTCAGACTAGATGCAATTCACCCTATAGTATTCTACAATAGTATAACTGATTTCCGAAAATGCTCTGAAGCAATTCTAAGCATTTGATGCTTTTTTATTCGAATTAATTTTTATACCATAAAGTTCATTCGAAAATTAGCTTTTGAATTATTGAGATTAAAAGCCATTACAGAAACTGCCCGTTTCTTAGCATTAAAAACACATTTTTGAAGGTGAAAATTGTGTTGCACGTTTTTATCAACATTAAGATTTTGACCCCTTAAATAGTAATAAATAGTAGCAATAACATTTCAAAATGTTCTTTTGAAAGTCAGGAGGGAAAATGGCTTTACTCGTATACAATTACTCCATATTGATATCAAAGTTTCCGTATTTGCAAGCGGTTATAATGTACCTTATATTTTTCATTTAACTAAAGACTTCACTACCTAAAGAGGGCGCTATAGCACTTCTTCAAGCAAATTTCAAGAAAATTGGTATACAAGGATAAATTTAATTCCTGCTCACAATCTGTACTTTAAAAAAATATATATGGGTTACCATTTCAAATTTTAACGTTGCTTGTTCGTTGCAGATTTTCGTTTTAAGATGAAGACAGCCTCTTAAATAAATTTTAGGATTAAGTTTTTTGTACTGTACATTCTTCCTAATAAATTGACATATTACATGGGCCTCTACTGTAAATATTATTCAAATAGGAAGAAGTTATTCTTATTTTTTCCCAAAACTGTACAGCGAGCAAACACACATACGCACAAATATAAACGAAATCTTTTACAAGTACGATTTATACATGTTCTTATCTTCATTGTTATTACTACTATTATATTACTATTATTATTAGCATCATCATTATTACTATCATCATTATTATTATTATAAACAGGGGACGAAGATTTGTACTGCTGTAAAGGTTACTGCATGGATCTTCTAAACGCTCTGGCCACTGAGCTTAATTTTACGTACAGCCTTTATCAAGTGGAAGATGGACTGTATGGAAGTTTTGATTTTGTAAGGATTTTCTAGAGAAAATTAATTATTCATTAGAATTGTATAAAACCAAAAACAGTTTCCTTTTAAAGAATATGATTTCAAAAGGCAAATATTAAGACAGTATATAATACTAGATTATTATTATTATCAGTACTATAAGCTGGATGTCCTTTTCACCTGCCGATTTTAATTTTAAGCAAGAAAGTATTCCCTAAATGCAAGACATTTCATGCAAATCGGCTGATGAACTTACAATTGATGATCTGTTCTTTTGTACCCAATAAGTAATTGGCATAGTTTATTTCAATAGCAATAAATAAATTCAACACAAGCAGATTAGTACACTTAAGAGTGAAATTTTTTTTCTAAAATTTGGTAGTTTCAACCTATTTCGCTGTAGTCACCTAAGTTTCCGTCAAAACCATTTACAAAATAATATTCATTACCAAGCTGAAGAGAGAACACAATGATTGTACAGTTTAATCAAGTAATGGTAACTGATTTCATAATTTTTAAATGAAGAAAAATAGCTTTAAAAAAGCAAACAAAACTAAAGAAAAGTTTTTTTATTTTATAAAAAATCATACGATATTACAAAGTACTTTTGGCTCGGTGCAGACATAAATATATTACTTTATAAAGGCGTATACTAAATAGTGTTCCTTAAAACTTGAACATTGTCAAAATGTTTTGCAAGAGTCGGGAAAAGATTATGTATAATGTTAGTTTTTAGCGACACAATATCTAATATATTTATATTTCGTTTAAATTAAAGTGTTTTTCTTTTTCAGGTAAATGGATCGGAAAAGAAAATCTGGACAGGAATGGTCGGAGACTTGGTGTATGAAAGAGCAGATATGGTTGTAGCACCACTTACTATTAATCCCGAACGATCTCAAGCAATAGAATTCTCGAAACCTTTTAAATATCAAGGCATCACTATATTAGAGAAAAAGGTTTGAAAATGCTATATAAATCATTGATATCTCTCTCTTCTTCTTCTTAGTTTTTTTCTTTGACACATCCTTTAGTGTCAGCTCAAGTCTTATTAAAATATAATTCCACCCCCGCAGCATCCTAAGAGTTCCACGTTGGCTTCTTTCTTACAACCTTTTCAAAAGACCTTGTGGATTCTCGTGATGGTATCGGTCCACGTCGTAGCTCTGGCTCTGTATTTACTTGATCGCTTCAGCCCCTTTGGTCGCTATAAATTGCCCAGCAGCGATGCAACGGAAGAAGATGCCCTAAACCTCTCCAGCGCCATCTGGTTTGCATGGGGAGTGCTGCTCAATAGTGGAATAGGTGAAGGTAAGTTTTAATTTCTTACTTCTTTGAATTCAAATTACGCTTTTCAGCACATACTTAAGATATTTTTAAAAATAAAATGGATAGTGTTACCCGCACCAAGTTAAATGTTATATACTTTTTATTTTTAAAAATGTCATGTTGAATTCAGCGACCAAAGCTAGGGTTATTTTTAGATTATCAACGTGAAGGCCTTTCAGAGAACAGTCAGGTGACCATTTAGTAAGTAGAAAGGTGGACCTTTCAGGAAAATGGTTTTCAACACTGGTGTTTCTTGTAAAGTTGGTTAAGCAGGAGGCAGCTTAATTTCACCGTAATGATAATAAAAGTGCCAAATGAAAATTTGCGTATTTTTCATCCATATCTTTCTCTTTCATAACAGCCAATATCTACCTTGCCTACAACGGAAGATCTAATTTATATTTTAAGGCCTGCGGTTGGATTCCACCCTGGCTGTTAAAAGGATATATAGAATTGCTTCTCAAAACATTTTTTTTCTTCTTGTAGTTCTAAAGATGCTCTACCATTCACTTTGTTTGTTTTAGGGACTCCGCGCAGTTTCAGTGCCCGTGTCCTGGGTATGGTATGGGCGGGCTTTGCCATGATCGTGGTAGCATCCTACACTGCCAACTTGGCAGCTTTCCTCGTCCTCGACAGGCCAGAAACCTCACTTACTGGCATTAACGACGCCAGGGTATGTATAATCTGTATATTACCTCGAACAAATCGGTTCCGATTTTTTCCCCGAAATAGAAAAATATTGGAAACTATTTCCTCAACTGCGTTTTGGAAGTTAAATGCAAGTGTACACGGTCATGAGCCAAACTGACTGTGCTATGAGCCAAAATGACATGCTCTAAAATATTTTTTCCCACGGAAAGTTTACTTTTTTCAGTGATACTATAGTGGCAAAATTGACGTCCTTATGCTGACATTCATTACAAAAGCTATAATCACTGCTTAAATATATTTAAATAAAATAAAGAACTGTATGTTTTATTGTACATAAATTAACTGTATGTATTTTGAAAATTAATTTTAAAGGCGGACTTTAATGTATGCTTACGGTTAACCCTTACCTTCTATCTTCCGCGACAGTCAGTGGGTTAAATTCCGCAATTTATTTCTCATTCCCGTGCTTTTCCGGACTGGTGTGTTCAAAAGTAACTCAGCAAAAAAAGTTAAATACAATTCACGCCTTGCGCATCGAAAAGTTTTATTTCTCATACTTAGAGCTGATAATCAGCACAAGATTACTTATTATGTGATTCAAAATAGCTCTTTTATTTTACAATTTACAACTCATATTTTTGCAATTTTTCGTGAAGAAAAAATAAACAATTTTGTTAATGTTTTTTTTTTTTTGGAAAATTAAGCACTCGTGCTAATAAATTTAAATTGAGGTCGTGGCGGCGGCATTTGGGAAAACAATGTACTGGGAAAACAATGTAAACAATTCTATTACTACTAAAAAAAACCTCCTGAAATGCTTCTTTTCTAGTGTCCAAATGTGAATGCAAAAGCAGCTATGCTTTTAGCAAAATTTACAAAATGTTTAATACTTTTTTGGAGAAACATTTTGCTTAATCTTTTCTTCTTTTTTTTTTTTTTTTCTTTTATTGTCCTAATATTGTATTTAACTTTTGCATCACATCAAAACACTTTTTAAAAATATATCAAGTTTAAGTTTAACCTAACAGTGCTCAGTTATGCATTGTTAGACTCATGCTGTTACTACCTTATAGTTCTTAAAAATATAAATTATTTGAAAGTTTTTGCGTTTTGCGTATACGATTTAAAATTACCAGATTTCATATCTGAATACGGAGACTGGTATTTATAAATTTGAGAAAGCTGTAAAACATATTTGTTTAATATTTTTTCAGAGATTCATGTATTTTTGTACACTCACACACACATATACAAAAGAAGGAAAGGAAAATATTTACCTGAAATCAATCAATTCAACTGTGTATAACTTCTTAGCATTAGTAAATTATCTTCTTCTGATTTAACGTGGCTCAATTTATTCCAATGATTGATTTTATGTCCTATTTCTGAAATTTCAGTAAAGTATGTAGATATGAGGTATAATCCATTATGCTTTGTGGTATTTCATTGACTTATTTCGAAGTTGCTTTTTTTCAGAATGCCTTCACTCCTATAATGGTATTTTTAAAACGCAAAACATTAATTCAAAATATAAATATTTATTCCAAAATGTGTTTTCTTTTGTGTAAAAGTACAAAATTGCCTGCTTTCATATCGGTGCAAGATTTCCAGAGCTTATGGCAATCTCTGCCGAATTTTGTAATATTTATTCTTTAGCGCATAACTTCTATCGTCACGCACTAAGAAAGTAGTTTATTTTAGATGCTTAACTCTAATTTTGAAACATAAAGATATGTAAATAAATGTTGGAGGTTAGCGATGAATTTTATCAGTCAACCAATATTTAAGTATAATCTTTATCCGTCTGGCCTTGCAGTTGAGGAATCCTATGGACAACTTCAAGTATGCCACGGTCAAAGGCAGTTCCGTCGATATGTACTTCCGGAGGCAAGTAGAACTGTCCAACATGTACCGAACAATGGAAGGGAAGAATTACGACAGTGCGGAGGAAGCCATAGCAGCTGTCAAATCAGAGTAAGTAAACATTCCACCTTGCAATCGACATAAAAGTTTTGGCATCTTCTTTAACATCCAACTATTATACAGCATATCACAGCTAAAGATCGCATGAGCTCCAAAATCACTCTCTTTAGAGTACATTTTGGAAGAAAAAAAAGTGGAAAGAACTGTACATACTTTTACAGTTCATAATTTCCGAGAAAATTGTAACAGAAAAGTATGAAGTTATGTCCAGAGAACGAAAGAAATTGCTGATTAGAAACATGCACATAGATGCTATCCAAATCGTGGACAGTGCGAATAACTTAGGATTTTTCTTCAGTTTCTAGAGTCTCTTGAGCGCTTGAATCGTATCTTCAGAAATTTGAGATGTTTCTTCTGCCACTACGGCCTTGATTGCTTTAATTTTCTTACTAGTAACTAACCATGTTTTTTCTGCCTCTAGTGCCTTGAGCGCCTTCATCTGGGACTCTTCCCGGCTAGAATACGAGGCCGCCCAGGACTGCAACCTGGTTACAGCAGGGGAGCAGTTCGGTCGCTCAGGGTATGGCATTGGACTGCAGAAGCACAGCCTATGGGCGGACCAGGTCACGCTGGCCCTGCTAGGCATGCACGAGAGTAAGTACTCGACTCTTTTTTCCCTTTAATTCTTTTAGCTTTAAACAGTTCTGACTAATTTGAAAAGTTCCTCCTCTTTTAAGCCAGGCATTTAAATGTTTCTAACTTCTAGTATCTTGCTAGAACCCAAAATAAACGAACGCCGAAAGCCACTACAAGCCTCGTAGTCAAAATTCTTGAGTTACTCGAATAATTCACAATTGAGGTAGGGAGAAGCAAAGGGATGTAAGTGACCAAAAAAACGATTCTGAGTAAAACGGTTCAAAGTTTGGATGAGCTGGGACTTTCAATGTTATTTCTTTTTTCAAAATCACATTAAGGCGGAGCAACTGTTAGAGCTATTATTAACATATCTTGCTACAATATAGAATAGTGCTTTCCCTACCATTTGCACTAGTTATGTCAAAATTTTCAATTTTGTCACCTACACCCCTTTGCTTCTAGGTGCTTCAATTGTGATTTACTCTTACTTACCCTTACTGTGAGAATAGGGTCGATTTTGAATGAAAAAGTTATTTTCAAGCTGAATTTCTGAAAAAACATTGCATTGAATGGTTTTTGTCTTCGTCATTGCTTCATTGCTTGCAGACAGCTTATAAGTTTCTCTCAAGTCAACGTATGATCACGAATAAGAGCGCACTTAGGCGCTCGATGCACACGTACGATTTGACTTCGTTTCTGTACCTGAACTGGACAGGAAGATCCAATTCACACGGGAAAGGTTTCTGTACGGTTTTGGATGTTCTACGGAATTATGAAAAAAATTGGAAAATTTTGCTGCAACCAATATGTAGTACTACCACAAGATGAGCTATTAGTATGGTTCCTAGTTTACATTGATGGTGAAACTAGAAGAAAATGCACCATTGTACTGGTTCAACTTTGTACCAAGTACTGGTTGCAGCTAAATGTCGCGGTTTTTTCCTTTTTTACCGTGAAAAGTTGAACTATAATTTTTACAGTGGACACGACAGTAATTTTATTAGATATGTATTATGCCTTAGCTTCATAAGTTTTCTTCCATTAATTATCCACTGTGTACCTCACAATCTTACAAACACTTGCGACTTTACTGTTTAAAAAAGTGACGTTTACGAAATGTATTTAAAATTCTCGTTTTAGGTTTACCTCTTTTTGCTCACGCCTTTTTTTCCCTTGCAGGTGGTTATATGGAAGAATTAGATAATCGATGGATATTGCAAGGCAGTGAAACATGCGAAAAAAACGAAAAATTTCCCGCAACACTGGGCTTGAAGAATATGGCAGGTAAGAGTGATTACTTAAAAACAGTCTGCATCGTTTTGTGTGTTTTCGCTTCGGAATGTACATTTCATACTCCAAGCACTGTTTATTCAATCATTTCTACAAGTACTAGTTTTTTTTTTTTTTTTAATGTTGAAAGAAATTATTACTATTTTAAGAAACAAAGAAGGCTACTTCCATTGAAGTATTGAAATGTGAATGAACCTTAGTTTATTTTTAAAAGCAGTAGTTATTAAAAATCACATTTCTTTTTGTAGAAGATATGAGGCATGTGTGATAGATACAAATAGTATATTGGTAGCACTGCAGTTCATTCATACCTCCATCCTTTCAAACTTTTAAAGACCGCATCATGTGATCGTTAGCAATTAAAATCAGAATGCTAAAACGAGAACCCTTCTACTGAAAAAAAAAATGCAAAAACATGCATAGTTCAAATTAATCTATCGAAGGATTTTAAATCTAATTGAAGGTATAGTTTTAAGGAGCTTTTTAGTCTACTATTTTGTAAAAATCCTAAAAGTAAAAGGTAAAAAAATAAATAAATGACAGAAGGTTTAATATCTTATTAAAACAATAATTCAAGCAGCATTTTGAAGCAAAAAAAGTTTAAACTGTGGCAAAATGAAAATGTAGGTCGTCGATTTTCCGAGTCGTCAAGACTTCAGACTTGTAACTTTGTATAATGTGTAAACAAACTTGCAGACATTTAGATATCAATATAGAAGTCGCTCTCCTGTATAAATAATTTCACTACGTCTCTTTTTGCATTTGATCAGTGATAAAAACTTTTCAACTTTTGAACAAGATAGAAATTCGGGATAAGAAAAACCTTTGAAAAAATAATAATAATAAATAATAATAATAATAAAATTATGAGTTAAAAATAAAGACAGAATTTCATAATTTGTCACATTCCTTTAATTTCTTTTTCTCTAAATGCGTTTAAAGTGTATGAATACGTAAATTTATCTATTATCTTTGTTTTAATAGTCATTTTTATAGCGATTATTATTACCGATTTTTGTTATAAAAAAGGGCAATAGCAAAATTGAAAATAAAACGATTCATCCTTGCCTTCCAAATTAAAATTGCTTTATAAAAAATACACTATTAAAATTATTATAAGCAAAATAATTGAGAAATGATAATACTTACTTTAATGTGTGTGTGTCTTTGACCATCGGCAAGAGAGAACAAATAGGTGAAACTATGCAGTCTGAAAAATCAGGAACGTCTTTACTCAAACAGAAGGGGAAGAAAAATTTAAAATCACCCAAAAACATTTTATGTAGAATGAAATAAACACTAATTTTATTAACTCTTTAGGAAAAAAAAATATTCCAGCTCTAAGCGAATAGCCTTAAAAACTAACTTTAAAATTCGAACTAAGGGGTCCCAAACTAATTGCTATTTAAGTTTTTTTTTTCTTTCTCGACAACACTTTACGAGTTTGCCATGTTATTGACATCGTTGAAAATGGTATCACTCGTTATCGTTTCAGTTGCTAATAAGCATGGTAGATGGCACCACCATTAAACACACTTATGCTATGTGCTATCGATGTTTTAGGTATTTCTGGTAAAAAAGTAACCTTCATTTCAATTCAAGTTTGTAGCAGTTACGTAATGAAAAAAAAAAAATTTATTTTATCGTCAGAGTAAATAGTAAATAAAGTAAAAATTATTAGTAAATAAATGCATTTTCAAAAATGTGTGTAAAACATTCTCGAAGGCAAACTATTGAAATGAATATATATGTTACCGTTAAAGTATATAATGCAGTTATTTCATAGAATACCTAGTTATTCCATGAAATAACTGATCGTGTCCGTTAAAGTGTGTAATATGTTATTAATTTGACACTTTAACTAGTTATTCTATGAAATAACTAGGTATTCTACAAATTAACTAATGAGAGACAGTTAAAGTGTAAAATAAATAATTTATCTAAAATGAAATAACTAGGTATTCTATAAATAAATTAATGATAGACAATTAAAATGAAAAAAAAAAGCAATTTATCTAATTTATGCAGTGTATAAATGGTATTTATGGAAACGTACCATAAAATCATTTGTTACAACAAGGATTACTAAAATGACATTTGGAATTACAAAGAACATTATTTCTAAACCAAAAACATTTTTCGTTGACACACTGTGTTTTACACGAACATTTTTTAAATTTCTGACCAGTACCTAAACTTTAAGCTGTAGCAACCGACCGGAGCGATATTTCTACATCCGGTACTTCTTCGATTTTAATTAATTTTTGTTCGCAGACCCTGAACTGGGATCGGGAATATAATTGTTTTATGCGGCCGTTTCTTGTGCCCAATTGGAAAAATCCTTCTTCGGTTATTTTTATGATGATAGCTAAAATAGATTTGGCATCACCTTTTCCTCTGTCAACTTCAGGCACTGGGATACAGACGGTAAACCCCTCAGAATGAGATTTATCCGACATTAATTTCATTTTTTTCGCTTGAATTTCTAAACATTTTAAAGACTTTTCTCTTTCTCTTTGAACATTAAGCTCATTAAAACACAATTTATAGATTTTCTGCTCAACTTCATCTTCTGAAACAGAATCTTCCGAACATGATATATGGACAGGCTCCATACATTTGAAGCAAACTACATCTTCACTGCATTCTTTTAAGATTATTTTTCACTTTAACGGGCTGCAGATCGTTATTCTATGAAATAACTAGTTAAACCATGAAATACAAGAGAGTTTTACACTTTAACGGACACGATCAGTTATTTCATGGAATAACTAGGTATTCTATAAAATAACGGATTTCATACTTTAACGGTAACATATACAGTGTTGGGGAGAGGAGGGGGATTTGGAAAACTGGAGGGGGGGGGGGGTCAGATGCATGGCAGGTACTGCAGAGTACCAAATGCGAAATCAAGGGGCGTTTGTAATTGGTATTTTCGCCTTGTAAAATGAAAAAGGGGCGAGGGGAGAGGGGGATTAAGAAGGAAACAAAATGGAACGGTGATTAATTTGCTGCTGTTCCATTTGCAATTGAAAAAAATATATATGTGTTTCTTACACCTAAGAAAAAAAAATAAGAATGACAATTCAATTGCAATTGAAATATTTGAAATTAAAGCTCAAAAAATGCAATTTTAGGTTGTTTGCGCCTAAGAGGAAAAAAGAATTGAGGGGATCTCCCCCTGAAATTTTTTGAAATTGAAGCCCTAAATGCGAAATTTTAGGTTGTCTTTGGCGCCTAAGAGGAAAAAAGAATTGAGGGGATCTCCCCCTGAAATTTTTTGAAATTGAAGCCCTAAATGCGAAATTTTAGGTTTTCTTTGGTCACGTTAGGGAAATGGGGTTCGTATTGGGGGAAGGGGTTCTCTCATAAAAATTTTCTGAAATTGAAGTGCTAAAAACGCAGTTTTAAGCTATTTTTGGGCCTTTTTAGGAAATCAAGAAGTTGCCCCGGAATTTTCTTTAAATTAGAAGTTGAAATTAAGGGGGGGGGGGGTAGGTATGTTGGGACCTTTTTAGACAAAGGGGGTAGGGGGTCTTATATATTGAAAAAAGTGTGACATCAGTTATGAACGACCCCTTTCTTATATGATTTTTTTAATTCTTGAATGGTATTTCCTACTTTAAAATCAAGTCAAATAATCTGCAAATATTTCGAAACAAAGAAGGTATACATAGTTTATTTATGGCTTTAATAAAACATTATTTCTCACCTCCGTTGAAACGGGCCATACTTCTTTTTATCTTCATTCGAGATAATGCAATTAACAGCTGGAACTGAATTGTGAGATAATTTCACTGCTATTCCACAAAATTGTTCGGACATTTAAAAGCAATAATAATAAATGTGAATTATAATAATAAAAAAAATAGATTTAGTATTTTGATAAAATTTTTAAGAAGCTTCCCTTGAGAAATTAATCGCTTTTGAATTGTGGTGCTCTTGCACTGCAAGTGCGAACTGTGCTGTTGATTGTTTTTACTGCAATACGAACGGTGCAAATCAAATACACAAGTTGTGCACAGGCTCGTCACTTGAAATCACAAAGTGTGCCATATTAAAACACCCCTCCTGACCCTCTAGATGACAGCCTGATAGTGCAACCGAGAGAAAACTGATTTTGAACACAGAAATGAAAGAAAGAAATATGTTAAAGTTTCCTTTGTGAAACTTCGAAGGGAAAAATATTCAAAATTTCAATTCTTCTGGAAGTTTTTTAGCATTAAATTCACTGAACTGACGCTATTCATTGCTATAAAAAAGAGCTGTTATTTACAGTCGAAAAAAGACATATCTTGAATTTGTGCTCTACCCGCAGTTCATCTCCTTTGCGTATTTCATCTTTCAATATTTTTCAATGAATCTTTATTTGAACCTTTTCGTAATTTATAAGAATATACTGTACGAAGAAGGTCCTCTGTGAAGAGACCAGTCAAGTTTGTACATTCTAGGTCGGTACTTCCCTGTCTCTCTCTGTAGCTCATCAAATCTTATGGTACTTCATATTTTCGTGACAAAGTAGTTATCACCTTGGGAATTCTTACCAATCATTTCGTCCAACTTTGCGTAAAAGTGAAATGAAGGGATAGGACAAAGTAACGACAATATACTATCTTAATCAACTGAAATGAACAAAATGTGATACTTTGCAATGTCATTCAACAATTTGATTCCTGTTCAAATGGTGAATTCCCGTCAGGCTCGTATGTGTCTTCCAGGGGTTTTCATTTTGGTTGGAGCCGGCATTGTAGGAGGCGTGGGTCTGATCATCATCGAGATTGTCTACAAGAAGCACCAGACGAGAAAACAGCGGCGGATGGAACTCGCACGCCACGCTGCAGACAAGTGGAGGGGAGCTGTGGAAGTAGGTTCTGATCATGGTTCTTTTATTGTCATTGCTATTCGCTTTGGATTACTTAAATTTCAGGTAAATTCGGCTCAAATCCGCATCTGAACGCTGAAGAGAATTGTCTTCTTCTAATAGACACAGTTTTGTTTTTTAATAGCGAGTTTATCCCATTCGTATATTCAGACCGTAGTGCTTAGGCCGTCTTTCAAGCGGAAACCACCAAGTTCAAAACTCTATTTCAGAGATATTGTAAATTTAAACTTGTGGGCATTAAAAGAATGTTTCAAAACCGGTTTCATCGACCCTTAACTTGTTCACTAAGTTTATTGAGGTTATTTTTTAATTACATAATTGATTTAGATCTTGAAATGCATGATTGCAAATGTGTTTTGGGCACTTTTGGGTGATTTTTTCCAAAAGTATTCATCCAAAGGAACACAGCACAATAACGCGTAGAAAATGAGAACTTTGTTAGCAGTAAGCTTTTCATTCCACTAAAGGTTACTGCAAGTCACATAATATGTAATTTAACACAAAATTATATAGCATCAATAATTGTGCATATAGTTCCAATTCACTCTTTGGTCAAAGAAGTGGTTTCCAATTAAATCTCTTTATAATAATACACTTGAACTCTGATTGAAATTTGCTATTTTTTAATAATTACTAACATGAATATTTAATTAGCATTCAGATGCGAATTTAATTTAGCACGTTAAGTTAATCTCTTTTCAAGCCACCCTTACTATTGATTAAATGTATGTTGCTTATTTTATCTATTTATTTTTCAATTTCATCATTTATTTTAGTGCAACTTAGAATCAATATTTGTGTGCATTATTTTGGAATGTATTTTTTCCATATAATTTTTTAAACTGTGTGGTGCTCTAAAATATATATAAAGCTGTATAAAAACTATTAATTGCAGTAGATTATTCACAACTTCATGATTATACTACGGAAATATATGAATAAGTAAATAAATAAAAATGAAAAGAAAGAAAGAAACAGAAATAAAGATAGAAAAAAAGAAAACATTTTTCTCTCTATCTTCTCTTAACATAAGTTATTCATGTGTTATCATTAAAAATGTGCAGATCTGAAATGCGTTTTAATTTATTAATTACCTATTTAATGAACATTTAGAAAAATATTCCTTGAAAATGTTTGTGCTGATTTTATTCTTAGTCTCGTTTTAACGACCTTATGACCGTATTCCCTATTACTTGCATGATCGTTTATTCATTGTTAATTACATTATCTTTTTCTTTTTTTTTCTCGAGCCTTAAATGTACACTACTTTGTTTATTTATTATATATTTAGGAGTGAATGCTCAATTTTTTGTCTTATTAAAAATCTTAAGAATTGATCTCACCAATAGGGAACATCGCATAAAGTCAACTATTTTGTACATTAAATTTTAGTAACATAATTGATGAAAATGTTCTAGGCTTGTAGCATAGAGTTAAATAAAGTATTGAAGACCAAGTTGAAATGTAATTTAAATTTCAGTTTTTAAATTTAACCGTAACTATTCGTGTTTCACGACATAGTTTCTTTTATGTTTCGAACAAATGTAATTACATCCTAGTAAAATTCTAGAATAAAGTCAAATAACGTATAAAGTCAAATTTCAATAAAATTACATTGCAATATTCTACTGCTGTTTGCATTTACACTGCAGTGTTGGCCATAATATTGCTGCTTCTCTCTTTGCTACAGTCAAAAATAATTTTTTAAAAATCTAAATCCGATACGCTAGTCTGGTATATTGTCGAAGAATTAAGAACAAAAATGTATTACGCTTTCTTCAAAATTGTTGAAACGTGGTTAATTCTTTAAAAACCATTTTGATTTATTTCCGTACTCAAAAATAATTAAACATTCAAAAATAACAAATTATACAAAGGCAAATCATCATTTTTGGTGCAGGATAGAAAGTTTTTTGCACAATATTCTATTACATGGAGCATTAAAAATAGAAAATAAAGAAAAAAAAGAAAGAAGCAAAAAACCTGCCAACTAAATGTGACAATTTAATCATTCTGTTTAATGCTAAATTCGATGTAAATGTTTGATTAATTACAAATTGAAAGTTTTTGAACCATAGAAATGTTTTAAAATTAGCTAAGCAAAGAATACTAAGGACTGAAAATAAGTTTCTAGCAGAAACATTATAAATGATAAAGAACGAATATAAATTGGTATTCTGAAATATATTTGTGCTCTTGTAATTTTGCTTTTGTAATTGTACTTGAAATTTTACTCTTCATTTGAAGAGAAGGAAACATAGCCTTTTTTTCGCAGAATTTTTCGTCATTCTGCTATACCAGATGTGGAATAAATTTAAATATTTTCATTAACAACAATTGCACAAATTTTAAAGGCCGGGATTTTTGGCACTAGATGCTATCCGGTTTGTTTTGAAAATATTGAAAAAGCACTTTGTTATCCAAAATGAAATTTTTCGTTCGAGTTATCTGTGTTTGGAATTTTTTTCATGTTGTGGGGGAAATCTTGTCAATGAACTTTCAAAATGTGTTGTGATTACTGCTTTCGTTTTGTTTGATTGTGGATTGAGCCTTGCCTAATTCCACAGAAATCACCCTCCATCACTGCTCCCAAATCACTATCTCTATTTTCCAAGATCGTGAACAAAGACGAGGTAAGGTGCCCACAAGTCTTTGGCATGCGCTGCAGCTTGCTGGGAATGTGGCTTCAAGTGGAGGAAGGCAGTTAACTCGAGGAACTCTTATTATTTCGCAAGTTTTGCTGCATTTCATAAGCAAAACTGCGTTCAAAACTTTTATATTTTTACATTCCGTTTTTACAGATATATATAAATAATATATTTTCGCTTGAATTGATTCACTTTTGTCTTATCTTACTAAAACATGTATCAATCAATCCTGAAGATCACCCTTAAATCTACAAAATTATCATTTTCCATTTTTGTGTCTACCCATTTGTAAGTTTGGTTAGTTTCATAAAATAATCAACTTACAAAGTTTAGATGGTATATAGGTTTGAGCGAAATTATTTTCGATAAAATAAAGTGACGGTTTTTTCCTGCTCAAAAAGAAAAACAAAGTTTTTCCAAACTAGAGTTGAAATAACGCTTCGTTTAAGTTAAAAAAAAACGGATCTATAGTTTATTAGAAATTCTTTGCATTGTACAGAAACTTTGTTAAGAATTAGTAAAAAAGCCTTTCTTTTTTGCTGTTTTGTTTTTTAAGTATTTATTGAATTAATCAAATTTTTTGACTTCTCGTTTTTTTGATATGATTTTACGAGAAATCGAGTTCTCTTTCATATTTTATTTATTTCTTAATTTTCAATTTTAATATAAAGTTTCAAAAATAATTAAAACGTTTTTTGTGTAATAATATTTTAAACTTTGTCGTTTCTGTACTTCTATCAAACTTTTTCTTGTCAGTTGACGCAAATATGAATGGACTTTACTTAAATGAACATTGAAGATTAAAATAACCATGCATCCACAAGTACAGTGATTTTTTTTCGCTTGTTGAAAGTTTGTTAAATGAGACTAGATCAAATAAACTGATCAGTGTTAACAGAAAAATATTGGCAGTTTAAATACCTTCCTCCATGAAGCCAAAGATTCTTCGCCTTTGTCATGGCTAGTGATATTCTCACTCTTTCTCTCTCTTTTTCTCTGTGTTTGTCTTCTTCTCTATTCTTCTGCATGAGCAACTATTTCCCACCTCCAATCCTATCTCTCTGTCAATCTACAACTTTACATTTGCATCTTGACAACTATCTTAAACATCTAGTTGTGGTCAATGTCGTTCATCTTGAAATGAAATTGTTTCTCGAAATTTAATCAATTCATAAAGTTTAGAAGGTATCTAAATTTCTGTGATGATGTATGAGATTTTCTGAGCTGTTAAAAACCATGTCCAAAATAAATAAATAAATAAATAAATTCGAAAGTGAGAAAAAATATTTCATAATAACAAAATTCATTTTAAAAAATAAATTTTTATGATTACTGTACTGAAAAAATTTCTAGTTCGACCTCTCACCAACATTTGATACTAAAGTTGAACCATTTTAATGGTAGTAATGATTAAACTTTGTGCAAAGTAATAGAAATAAAAATTTCACGTTAAATTAAAGCACAAATGAGCATTAAAACGCAGACATATGTTTCGGGATCGCTTGGAATCCCTTTTTCAATGCGACAGGGAGCTTCTAGATGCAAAACATCCAAATGAAGCAGACAGAACAACAAAAACAAAGCTTATATAGCCTAAGAATTAACTGTAAACCAATGAGAATAAAGGCAGTGTGAAGTGGAAGTAGAAGTAGTATTAAAGGCACCAATAAGAGAGCAACAAACGAATGTAGTTGGAAGTACAGAAAGTAAAAAGGAATATCAATGAAAACAAAGAAAAAGACAACAGCGTGCATAAAAATGTGAAAATACATGAAAATTGCAAAAAAATAAAATAAAATACAAAGAATAAAATGGAAATAAAATAAGTACAGAAAATACCAAAACAAAAAGCAAAACAAAGTACACATGCAAAAGAGGGGGAGGGGGGGAGAGAGAAAAAAATTGACACAAAAAAGGAAAACTAACAAGAAAACCAAGAAAGAACAACAAATTAAAGGAACTTATGCCAGACCTGTGAAAAATAAGGAGTTGAGGAAGAATCATTAACCAAATTAGAACTATTCCTGTTAATATGATAAGCTTCCCAAAAGTCAAGTTCTAAAGGGGAAGAACATTTTTGAATAATTTTCCCAGAATTGAAATCAAAAGAGTGGTTGGAATTCCAACAATGTTGAGCAATGCTAGACTTATTCAGCTCTTGCTTTCGTACATAACCTTTATGCTCATTTAACCGAATTTTCAGAGCACGTTTTGTCTGTCCAATGTAAGAAAGGCCGCAACGGCAACTAATTTGGTAAATACCCCAAGTATTAAGTTGATCAACAGGATCTTTAAGAGAAGAGAAGGAAAGTTTGTTGCTAGGAGCAAAAACAACTTGAAATTGAAACCTTTTTAGGATTTTAGCAATACGAAAACTTACAGAATGAAAGAATGGTAACACAACCAAATCCTTTCTAGAAACCACATGATTGGGACCAGAAGTTTTTTTAGAAAGTTTGTTATGAATAGAATCAATTAAAGAGTGAGAAAATCCTCTATCAACGGTTACAGCTTTCAGATAGTTGAGTTCAATCTTGAGAAGCTCAGGAGAAGAGCAAATATTAATAGCACGATGGACAAGAGCATTAAAAGCCGAATATTTTTGGTTGGGAGGATGAGACGATAGTCTGTGAGGAGGTAAAGAAACAGCGAAAGGTTTACGATAGACAGAAGTTGTGAAACCAGACTCACTCCTAGAAATCAAAACATCAAGAAACGCGAGGCTACTATTAAGTTCTTTCTCACAAGAAAACTGGATATTAGAATCAATGGAGTTCATAATCGAAAGAGCATCATCAATACCTAACAAGTTACTGTCCGTTAGGACAAAACAATCATCCACATAACGAACATAAAATTGAAATTGCAATTTTTGGAATAGTTTTTCCTCAAAATAATGCATATAGAAATCACTTAAAATAGGACTAAGAGGACTTCCCATGGCTAGGCCATCTACCATAGCATAGAATTTACCATTAAATACAAAAGTGCTCTGTTGCAAGCACACACGAGTAAGAAAAACTAATTCCTCGATTTCCACAGAAGTAAAATGGAATTCAGAAAGCCTTTTCCTGAGGCAAGTCAAAGCGCCATCAACAGGAACATTAGTAAACAAAGAATTAACATCAAAAGAGGCCATAACCGAATTATTCGGAACGAAGTTATGAAGTTTCTTAACAAAATCGGTGGAATTTTTAACAGTGAAAACATTCCGACTCCTAAGTGGAGAAAACACAGAAACTAAATACTTGGAAAGTTTATATGAAGCAGTGCCAATATTGGAAACAATTGGTCTGAAAGGAATACCTGCCTTGTGTACCTTCGGTAAAGCATAGAAACGCGCACAATTAGCAACAGAAGGAATCACAGACCGTTTAGCAATCAAAGGAATAGAATGAACAGACTTAACAGCAGAAGAAATAGCTTTTAACTCCTTGTCGCTAGGATCTTTATAAATTTCAGAATAAGGACCAGAAGCAATTAAATCATCAGTTTTTTCAACATAAGATGATTTATTAAGAACAACAATCTGACCACCCTTGTCAGCTTTGGTAATGACCAAATCAGAATTTGAAACTAAATTATTGACACAGCGTTTCACAGAATGGGTAAAACCAATATTAGGAACTTTTGAATTGAAATCAATATTGGAAGCAATAAGATGACGAACTGACTCTTTTTGAGTGGAAGTTAAGGCACTAAATTTGAAAGCTTTTTCAACCGGAGCAATAAGTTCAGAAAAAGAAGGCTTTTTAGCCAAAGCAAAATTGTTATTACATTTCAAAGCATTAATTTCATTACTATTCAAAGAAAATTTCGAAAGATTTACAACCGCATTCCTATTAACAAGAGGCAAATCAGCCGGAACAGGAACATTTGAATCGTTACACAACTTGGTAAATTTCTTATTTAAAGTAATTTTGTGACTGTCAGATGAATGAAGAGCTCTCGCCCATGACATTCTATCAATAGAATCAAAATCGAAATTATAATTAGATACAGAAAGATGTAAATCGTAAAGTTCACGTTCTATGAACGAAAGTTTTTTCCTAGTTTCCTGGATAGAAGCTCTAAGTAAAGCTAATTTAGAACGAAAAATTACCTTATCAACCCTAACAGAACGCGGTAAATTACACTTTAAAGTGATAAACTTAGGAATGACTTTCTTGCGCCTGCAAGCCTGGAGAAATTTTAAATGGTTCAAAAACCGAACCTTTTTAATTCGTAGATTACAAAATCTGTTAACTTGAGACATAACCAGAATCAAAACAAACAAAACATAAGGGGAAAAAACAATAGCTAAACCGTTCAATAAACAAAAAGAAACAGAAAGAACAAATTGCAAAACATACACCACTAACAATATGCGGAACAAATGTCAGAAAACAAAAAAGCAAAAATAAACACAGTCAAGAAAAGCAATGAGGAAAGAACAAAAATAAAAAACTCACCAAGCAGCGAACAGATGGGAGAACAAAACAAAAGAAAGAAGAACAAATTCAGGCACGTTAAGCCTAACAGATAGTAATGATTAAACTTTGTGCAAAGTAATAGAAATAAAAATTTCACGTTAAATTAAAGCACAAATGAGCATTAAAACGCAGACATATGTTTCGGGATCGCTTGGAATCCCTTTTTCAATGCGACAGGGAGCTTCTAGATGCAAAACATCCAAATGAAGCAGACAGAACAACAAAAACAAAGCTTATATAGCCTAAGAATTAACTGTAAACCAATGAGAATAAAGGCAGTGTGAAGTGGAAGTAGAAGTAGTATTAAAGGCACCAATAAGAGAGCAACAAACGAATGTAGTTGGAAGTACAGAAAGTAAAAAGGAATATCAATAAAAACAAAGAAAAAGACAACAGCGTGCATAAAAATGTGAAAATACATGAAAATTGCAAAAAAATAAAATAAAATACAAAGAATAAAATGGAAATAAAATAAGTACAGAAAATACCAAAACAAAAAGCAAAACAAAGTACACATGCAAAAGAGGGGGAGGGGGGGAGAGAGAAAAAAATTGACACAAAAAAGGAAAACTAACAAGAAAACCAAGAAAGAACAACAAATTAAAGGAACTTATGCCAGACCTGTGAAAAATAAGGAGTTGAGGAAGAACCATTAACCAAATTAGAACTATTCCTGTTAATATGATAAGCTTCCCAAAAGTCAAGTTCTAAAGGGGAAGAACATTTTTGAATAATTTTCCCAGAATTGAAATCAAAAGAGTGGTTGGAATTCCAACAATGTTGAGCAATGCTAGACTTATTCAGCTCTTGCTTTCGTACATAACCTTTATGCTCATTTAACCGAATTTTCAGAGCACGTTTTGTCTGTCCAATGTAAGAAAGGCCGCAACGGCAACTAATTTGGTAAATACCCCAAGTATTAAGTTGATCAACAGGATCTTTAAGAGAAGAGAAGGAAAGTTTGTTGCTAGGAGCAAAAACAACTTGAAATTGAAACCTTTTTAGGATTTTAGCAATACGAAAACTTACAGAATGAAAGAATGGTAACACAACCAAATCCTTTCTAGAAACCACATGATTGGGACCAGAAGTTTTTTTAGAAAGTTTGTTATGAATAGAATCAATTAAAGAGTGAGAAAATCCTCTATCAACGGCTACAGCTTTCAGATAGTTGAGTTCAATCTTGAGAAGCTCAGGAGAAGAGCAAATATTAATAGCACGATGGACAAGAGCATTAAAAGCCGAATATTTTTGGTTGGGAGGATGAGACGATAGTCTGTGAGGAGGTAAAGAAACAGCGAAAGGTTTACGATAGACAGAAGTTGTGAAACCAGACTCACTCCTAGAAATCAAAACATCAAGAAACGCGAGGCTACTATTAAGTTCTTTCTCACAAGAAAACTGGATATTAGAATCAATGGAGTTCATAATCGAAAGAGCATCATCAATACCTAACAAGTTACTGTCCGTTAGGACAAAACAATCATCCACATAACGAACATAAAATTGAAATTGCAATTTTTGGAATAGTTTTTCCTCAAAATAATGCATATAGAAATCACTTAAAATAGGACTAAGAGGACTTCCCATGGCTAGGCCATCTACCATAGCATAGAATTTACCATTAAATACAAAAGTGCTCTGTTGCAAGCACACACGAGTAAGAAAAACTAATTCCTCGATTTCCACAGAAGTAAAATGGAATTCAGAAAGCCTTTTCCTGAGGCAAGTCAAAGCGCCATCAACAGGAACATTAGTAAACAAAGAATTAACATCAAAAGAGGCCATAACCGAATTATTCGGAACGAAGTTATGAAGTTTCTTAACAAAATCGGTGGAATTTTTAACAGTGAAAACATTCCGACTCCTAAGTGGAGAAAACACAGAAACTAAATACTTGGAAAGTTTATATGAAGCAGTGCCAATATTGGAAACAATTGGTCTGAAAGGAATACCTGCCTTGTGTACCTTCGGTAAAGCATAGAAACGCGCACAATTAGCAACAGAAGGAATCACAGACCGTTTAGCAATCAAAGGAATAGAATGAACAGACTTAACAGCAGAAGAAATAGCTTTTAACTCCTTGTCGCTAGGATCTTTATAAATTTCAGAATAAGGACCAGAAGCAATTAAATCATCAGTTTTTTCAACATAAGATGATTTATTAAGAACAACAATCTGACCACCCTTGTCAGCTTTGGTAATGACCAAATCAGAATTTGAAACTAAATTATTGACACAGCGTTTCACAGAATGGGTAAAACCAATATTAGGAACTTTTGAATTGAAATCAATATTGGAAGCAATAAGATGACGAACTGACTCTTTTTGAGTGGAAGTTAAGGCACTAAATTTGAAAGCTTTTTCAACCGGAGCAATAAGTTCAGAAAAAGAAGGCTTTTTAGCCAAAGCAAAATTGTTATTACATTTCAAAGCATTAATTTCATTACTATTCAAAGAAAATTTCGAAAGATTTACAACCGCATTCCTATTAACAAGAGGCAAATCAGCCGGAACAGGAACATTTGAATCGTTACACAACTTGGTAAATTTCTTATTTAAAGTAATTTTGTGACTGTCAGATGAATGAAGAGCTCTCGCCCATGACATTCTATCAATAGAATCAAAATCGAAATTATAATTAGATACAGAAAGATGTAAATCGTAAAGTTCACGTTCTATGAACGAAAGTTTTTTCCTAGTTTCCTGGATAGAAGCTCTAAGTAAAGCTAATTTAGAACGAAAAATTACCTTATCAACCCTAACAGAACGCGGTAAATTACACTTTAAAGTGATAAACTTAGGAATGACTTTCTTGCGCCTGCAAGCCTGGAGAAATTTTAAATGGTTCAAAAACCGAACCTTTTTAATTCGTAGATTACAAAATCTGTTAACTTGAGACATAACCAGAATCAAAACAAACAAAACATAAGGGGAAAAAACAATAGCTAAACCGTTCAATAAACAAAAAGAAACAGAAAGAACAAATTGCAAAACATACACCACTAACAATATGCGGAACAAATGTCAGAAAACAAAAAAGCAAAAATAAACACAGTCAAGAAAAGCAATGAGGAAAGAACAAAAATAAAAAACTCACCAAGCAGCGAACAGATGGGAGAACAAAACAAAAGAAAGAAGAACAAATTCAGGCACGTTAAGCCTAACAGATAGTAATGATTAAACTTTGTGCAAAGTAATAGAAATAAAAATTTCACGTTAAATTAAAGCACAAATGAGCATTAAAACGCAGACATATGTTTCGGGATCGCTTGGAATCCCTTTTTCAATGCGACAGGGAGCTTCTAGATGCAAAACATCCAAATGAAGCAGACAGAACAACAAAAACAAAGCTTATATAGCCTAAGAATTAACTGTAAACCAATGAGAATAAAGGCAGTGTGAAGTGGAAGTAGAAGTAGTATTAAAGGCACCAATAAGAGAGCAACAAACGAATGTAGTTGGAAGTACAGAAAGTAAAAAGGAATATCAATAAAAACAAAGAAAAAGACAACAGCGTGCATAAAAATGTGAAAATACATGAAAATTGCAAAAAAATAAAATAAAATACAAAGAATAAAATGGAAATAAAATAAGTACAGAAAATACCAAAACAAAAAGCAAAACAAAGTACACATGCAAAAGAGGGGGAGGGGGGGAGAGAGAAAAAAATTGACACAAAAAAGGAAAACTAACAAGAAAACCAAGAAAGAACAACAAATTAAAGGAACTTATGCCAGACCTGTGAAAAATAAGGAGTTGAGGAAGAACCATTAACCAAATTAGAACTATTCCTGTTAATATGATAAGCTTCCCAAAAGTCAAGTTCTAAAGGGGAAGAACATTTTTGAATAATTTTCCCAGAATTGAAATCAAAAGAGTGGTTGGAATTCCAACAATGTTGAGCAATGCTAGACTTATTCAGCTCTTGCTTTCGTACATAACCTTTATGCTCATTTAACCGAATTTTCAGAGCACGTTTTGTCTGTCCAATGTAAGAAAGGCCGCAACGGCAACTAATTTGGTAAATACCCCAAGTATTAAGTTGATCAACAGGATCTTTAAGAGAAGAGAAGGAAAGTTTGTTGCTAGGAGCAAAAACAACTTGAAATTGAAACCTTTTTAGGATTTTAGCAATACGAAAACTTACAGAATGAAAGAATGGTAACACAACCAAATCCTTTCTAGAAACCACATGATTGGGACCAGAAGTTTTTTTAGAAAGTTTGTTATGAATAGAATCAATTAAAGAGTGAGAAAATCCTCTATCAACGGCTACAGCTTTCAGATAGTTGAGTTCAATCTTGAGAAGCTCAGGAGAAGAGCAAATATTAATAGCACGATGGACAAGAGCATTAAAAGCCGAATATTTTTGGTTGGGAGGATGAGACGATAGTCTGTGAGGAGGTAAAGAAACAGCGAAAGGTTTACGATAGACAGAAGTTGTGAAACCAGACTCACTCCTAGAAATCAAAACATCAAGAAACGCGAGGCTACTATTAAGTTCTTTCTCACAAGAAAACTGGATATGTACGAAAGCAAGAGCTGAATAAGTCTAGCATTGCTCAACATTGTTGGAATTCCAACCACTCTTTTGATTTCAATTCTGGGAAAATTATTCAAAAATGTTCTTCCCCTTTAGAACTTGACTTTTGGGAAGCTTATCATATTAACAGGAATAGTTCTAATTTGGTTAATGATTCTTCCTCAACTCCTTATTTTTCACAGGTCTGGCATAAGTTCCTTTAATTTGTTGTTCTTTCTTGGTTTTCTTGTTAGTTTTCCTTTTTTGTGTCAATTTTTTTCTCTCTCCCCCCCCTCCCCCTCTTTTGCATGTGTACTTTGTTTTGCTTTTTGTTTTGGTATTTTCTGTACTTATTTTATTTCCATTTTATTCTTTGTATTTTATTTTATTTTTTTGCAATTTTCATGTATTTTCACATTTTTATGCACGCTGTTGTCTTTTTCTTTGTTTTTATTGATATTCCTTTTTACTTTCTGTACTTCCAACTACATTCGTTTGTTGCTCTCTTATTGGTGCCTTTAATACTACTTCTACTTCCACTTCACACTGCCTTTATTCTCATTGGTTTACAGTTAATTCTTAGGCTATATAAGCTTTGTTTTTGTTGTTCTGTCTGCTTCATTTGGATGTTTTGCATCTAGAAGCTCCCTGTCGCATTGAAAAAGGGATTCCAAGCGATCCCGAAACATATGTCTGCGTTTTAATGCTCATTTGTGCTTTAATTTAACGTGAAATTTTTATTTCCATTTTAATGGTTCCTAGTTTTACATTCATGGTGAAACTAAGTGAAACTACACCATTTATAATGGTACCAATTACCGTGCCTCTAGTAATAAGAGTGGCGACAACGGATTTTACCAGCTTTAACTTTTTACCAACGCGCCTGCGCATCGCCGCCTTTACTGCGCCTCTTGGCAATGCGCAGGCGCAGTGTGGTAAAAATATGGCGGCGAGGAGCATGCGCAATAGTTGTTGTCATCACTCTTACTACTTGAGGCACGTTAGTACCAATAGTACCAAATGTTAGTTGGAGCTAAATTTCACTATTTTTTTTTGGTGAACGGTAATTTTTTTTCAGTGTAGGATACCTATAGAAAAGTAAGCAAAACAGGTCACAGGAAAATAGTTCAAAGTTTACTTTTGGTGCGGATGAATAATGCAAGAAGTGTAAAATACGGGAATACATATATATATATAATAACATAATCTAATAGAAATTTAAATGAAATATTCATTCAATATGATTTTCTTAAAGTAAAACTATTTTATGTTTATGCTGCTTTAAGCACCAAAGGTCTTTTGTTAATATAAAGCATAAAACTACTTTCGAAACTTTAAGGGCTTTGATAAAAGGTATAAGAAGTACCCTCTGAATCGCGTTGAGGTAGTTTTTTTTTTTTTTTTAATCACTTTTCCCATGTTAGTGATTCACTTTATATTCGGGACTCTTAAATTTTACAACGGAATAATACCGACTAGATACAACGGAAACAATTTAAAGTTTGCTGTATTGTTCTTCGGGGACAACAATTTTTCCCTCTTAAAAAATTAAATGAATTGCAGCACTCATAGCGTTAATATCAATTCATTTTCTTTTAAAAATTCGTTTTAAAAAGGCTTTAATTATAAAACTGCCAATATAAATAATGATTTTAAAAGGTAATCCTGCACAAACATACTCACAAACAAGCATGAAGAGAAAATAATGTGATCTTTAATGTATAAAACTGAAATAAAGAGCATTAAAAACGTATTTGTGAACTAACTTTAATGGAATTGCTAATTTTTAATCATTTTAATTTCAATGTTATGCAAAACTAAGATCCAAATTCTTTTTAACATACTCAAAAACGCTGAGGTATCTAAGATTATTACTGTTTTTAACGCAAAACTTCAGGTGTGATTGACATGATTCATACGACATTGACCGCAATCGAGCATGTTTCTTCATCACCGAATTAGCATGCACATAAAGGAATTGTTATGAGAACTGGCATATTGGGTTAATTTTTGCATGTAAAACACGGAAAAGTTTGGGAGGGAAATTTTATTCCCCAGTAACCACGTAGTCAGTCTTCTAAAACGTAACTAAAACGGCAACTTTGAAGTTACACTCAAAGCGTTGCGCGAATCATTTTATGCACTGTAAATTATGTGAAATTCAGTTATTTTGCATTGTAGTTTGCATTCAGGGAAAAAAGAAAAGAAGAAAGAAAAGTAGTTTTGAAAACGTTGAGGGCAAATCTTCAAGTTTTGTAAGCTGCAATATAAAAAAATTAAGTTCAACCTTTCACAAGAAAATGAAAAAAATGGTGAACTTTAGCTGCAACCAACCTTTGGTAGTAAAGTTGAACTATTATATAATGGCTCCTAGTTTCCCATTCATGGTCCCACTAGGTAAAACTGCTCCATTATAATGTTCAACTGACGACAGGGTGGCGTAGTGGTAAGACTCAGGTCTCGTATGCCCAAGATCGCAGGTTCAAACCTGGCCCAAATCGGGGGATTTTCAAGATGCAGGAAATCGGCTGCGTCCATGTCGTATGATTATGCGGCAAGATCCCTTGAGTATCCGTTTGGCATGGATACTCTCGGCTAAATTAAATTCCTAGTGCATATTGCATCAACGACGGCTCAGGTCCCGCCATCTTGTGGTAACTGAATGTCAAAATTCTCATGCGGCGAAGGTACCACACTCATTGTGGTGCCGCTGAAAGAGATGGTACCAATTACTGGGGAACGCACTAGGTC
Source organism: Octonoba sinensis (assembly GCA_038502835.1). Taxonomy (NCBI): domain Eukaryota; kingdom Metazoa; phylum Arthropoda; class Arachnida; order Araneae; family Uloboridae; genus Octonoba; species Octonoba sinensis. The sequence continues at coordinate 75,455,243 of CM076604.1, forward strand.
TGCAATGGTTGTGGACCAATACCACAGCCCCATTAGAAAGAAAAAATAATGGTTCAACTATCAAATGTTGGTTGCAGCTAAATTTCACCATTTTTTTGGTGAAAGGTTGAACTAAAATTTTTTACAGTGCGGGAGTTTTCTGTAAGAATTTTATCAGGAGGTTTACTTCAAGATATAGTAAAACAGCCTACTCTCAAAAAAAAAAAAAAGAAACGAAAAATATTCGTTGTAATTCCAGCATCTGCTTCTTCTTGCATACAGATTTCTTGGTAATTTCTATGATTTCCCTTCATTATATATAGAAAAAGTTTTAAATTCTTTTCAATAGAGCAGTAATCCTCTTGCATAGTTGACGTCATTGTAGATTCGTTTAGTAAGCAGTTGTTGCCATTGCCGTAATCGTGAATAATAATCCTCATTACGGAAATAATTGCTTGTCTTCATGATGTTAAATTGGTGCTCCTCAATCCTGCTACGAGTTATGAGTTTTTGCTATTATCATCCACTTCTGTCGTTAATTTTTGATGATAGTTTATCAATGCTGATGACTTTTTCCGTACTTATGTCAAAGAATTTTTCTCACTTAAATATATTTATTTTTTAAAGAAATAAGGGTCAGTTGGGGTAATTGTAAACATGGGGTAATTGCAAACAAGCTTCATAACTACACTTGTGGTGGTTTTGAAAACTTAACTGCTTGTGAGTGATAAACTGGCAGCATAGGGATGCTGCTAAAGACATTGAAACAGTTTCGTAACTTTCGAAACAACTGTGGAGGCGTAACTATTGTTTGTAAATGGCACAAGGAAAAAAGTTGTTTAACAAAATTTAGTGATCTTACATTTTTCTCTCCAGCTCATCTACAAAAGCGATGTAAGCGGTTTCAACCATTTCTATTTGTCATATGGAATGCTGCTAAAAACATTTAGTTATGAATTTAACCTTCCCTGTTATTTTTCATGTGCAAGTTACATGTTTACAATTACCCCATATTTTTCGTACTCTGGGGTAATTGTAAATGCTTAAATTTATCCTATTTCCAATATTTTGGAGGGACAATAAGTACTATATTTTGATGCAAATTACACTTTTGTGCCTATTTTACACAACTGTTGTTGTTGTTGCTAATGCCACTTGGAAATCCAATTGGCGACCATGAATTAAGGAAACTCCTACTGATTATATTATTAATGAGCTCCGCTAGAATGAAGTACATTTGGCTCAGAGGGGCTTAATGATTTTGAACCAGATCCAAGATGAGAGATCGTCACCTAGGATGGTCCCTCAGCGGAGATTATTTCTAACTTGGTGGACATTTGAAGCGACGATGTTTCTTATGTGCACAGCTCCCTTTAGCGCACTCGGTCTCAGAGTAATCAGTCGCGGGAGGTGGTCACCCTCCCAAGCGTTGACCACGGCCAGTTGTGCTTCACTTTCGGTGCTCTGTGGGATCCAAGCTTAACCGACTGGTAGACTGCGGGACAAATTTTACATAAATTTGTAGCATTACTTGATTTTTTGGAAGATATTTCTCGTTAAATGATCTCAGTCGCCCAATAACAAAACTAAGCGGACCACATGCCGCCTGTTGGCGGCAGATTGAGAACCATTGCTCCTAAACTTCTTAAGCCTTTAAGCAGACTGTGTATAAAACAATTTTCCATTTGCATCAACCTTATTCGAAAATAAATCACTGTTTACAATTACCTCAGATGTCTGGGGTAATTGTAAACACGAACTCATTCGCTAACAAATAGTTATAATCTCAAAATTTTTGTACACATTTACTCACAAAAAGTACAGTAGTGCCTACAATGCTCACAATTTTATCTCTGAATTCATTCAAGAGGTAGGGAAGGATCAAAGGTTAAAACATTGAAAACGCGTTTACAATTACCCCAATTGACCCTACTATTGGAAGAAATAAGTTAAAATTTTTGCTTGTGCGTTTTGATTATATTTCACAATTTGAAATTTAGAAACGCAATTATCTTAAACTTATACTAAAGTTAACATTACATAAAATAAGCAACATAAATTCAGATTTTTTCTGCAATCACATTTTGGAAATATAATACGAAGAATTAAAATCATGTATTCGTAAATAACTGCTCAATTTCACATTCAGTATCGAGGCGTTAAATTTGACTCCTTGACCCGTGGTTACTGGGACTTTTTTTTCAACATTTCAATTTTAGAATTCAGTATTGACAATTCATTTTCTATATACGATGGTTTGAAGAAACCAGAGCATGAAATTTTACTTTTCAGCTCCAAAACGCAGAATATTCAGTATCAACATCAAGAATTCTAAAAGAGCTTCGTCTCTGAATGGAAAGAATATACAAATAAAAATACAAAGAGGCGACCAACCCAAAGCCCTGAGACCAGTTAGGATGGTCCTAGTGTCGAAGATATGTTTCCCCTTGAGTTTTTCGATTTCGATTCTTTCGATTAATTCTTTTCAAGATAGAAATAAAGGTTGTTCTAATATTATGAGATTTTGAAGAGTTCTTCTGATGCAATTAATTAACTTTCTTTAAAAAAATATTGATTTATTTATACGTCTTGCTTTAGAGAAAGCATACATTTTCTGAGTGGATGTAGTAGAAAACCTACATTTTAGAACTTACTAAGTCGCAATTTCGTCTCTTTGTTTGGATCTGTGTAGTTAATCATTTCTAAAAAAAAGAAGATTAATTGAGAGAGTACTAAAGATATTCTTTCAATTAAGATCTTAGATTTCGATTCTTTAGATTAATTATTTTCAAGAAAAAAATGAAAGTTACCATAATAAAAGGGATTTTGAAGAATTCTTCCCATACGATGAACATAATTTGTTCAAAATATATTAAATTATTTATACTTCTTGTCTCAGAAAATGTATTAATTGTTCAGTGAAAATTTGAAACCAACTTTGTACGACGTACTAAATCTTTTGACTTTTTCTTTTGATCTATGTAGAGTACTCAATTACTACTTTCTCTAAACACGAAAGTTGTATTTATCTTTTCACTGAGTGTAATTTTAGAATCAATGCTTGAAAATTAACAAAAATGCCATTGCAATATTATCTTAATCATTGCTTGTATTTTTTGGGTTGTAAAGATGAAAACATAAACCGGCTAGTAAAATTATATGAGAACGAGTTAAATCTCTGGTCGATTTCAAACTATAAAACAACCTGAGTATTTTGTACATTTTTTTTTTACTGCTAATTGCATTTCTATTGAAAAACACAGGTTCCTCTAGGGTATGCCGCACTTACTTTTTTTTTTCTTCTAGTAGCAAACCGCGGAAAAGTTGCGATTCGGTGAGAACAAAAGGGGTAAAAAACGAAATGAAATTGATTTAGATCTTTCAATCGCCATTTGCTCTATCGTTTATCAATATTTGGAAAAACCTTAAAAACAAATATGTTTGTAAATATTACTAATGGTCTAAAATAAATTGTTTTAAACATTTAAATTAGTATTTTAAAAAAGAAAGAGAGAACGAGAGGGGGGAGAAAAACAGGCAAGTTTTCAGCATTTTTTTCCCTTTTAACTGTGATCTACCTTTATTTTTATTTCCCCCACCCCGACGAAATTTCACTAAATTGGGAGGCAGTGCGAGACCGGAAGGAACATATTGATGGATAATTAATAACATTTAACTTTTATGGTCTGCAGTTCATCATAAGAATCTGAAGTATTACTTTCGGAAAGAAACCAATTTAAAAATAATAGAAATTATAGCCAGAAAGTGAACTTTTCAAAACCTCGGTAATTTTTATAGCACACGCAAATTGTACGTATAAACCGAATTTTTTTTTAAACCCATTTTTTAGTCTTCAAAATTAGAAAACTTTTCCGCTGTTGAAAAAAAAAAAAAAAAATCTTACTTAGAAAGAAAAAAATAAAAATTCGGCCCACCCTAATGTCCGTATATCTACTGATTATGATAACCACAGACACACATTTTTCTGTGTCATTGTGTCATTTTGTCACAGACAAAACAGCCTCTCCACTCCTACAAAACTCTTTCTGCTTTTTTCTCAAGCAACATTATTCAACTTCTCACTACTGTTATTCTATCCATATTCTACATGACTAATTTAAGATAAAGTCTCATTCATGATTTCGATCAAATTATGACATGCACTTTTACTTAATTTTTACTGCAATACAAAATTCTTTGTAGTAAATTATACGATTACATATTTTTCTCCGCTTTATGCAAAACGATCTTTTCCTGGTTTCTATTTCATTTGTCTTTTTCTGAATGTGAATTGTTTATGCGTTCATTGTTAGCCTCACAGTTAACTTTCACTTTTTTTCTACTTGTTTTAGTTATTTAAAACCAAGCTCATCTTTTTTTATAAACATAATACACTTTGTTCAAAAAACAAAAACAAAATCTCTTCAGATTCCTCACTAACTAATGCTTTACGTAATCCATCTTTTTCTGTGTTCTTTTTCAGAAGAAAAAAACCTTGCGTGCCAATCTGCCAGTCCAGAAGCGGCAGCGAGCCAATGGCATGGAAGCTTACACGATCGAAAAGGGTATGCGGGGACTCATGCACCAGCCCATGCCCCGTAATCCTCCACTGCCTCCGAGATCTTTGAGAATCGCTCACGAACCCATAAGCCCAGCACAGCCCATGGAAATGGAGGCCATCCGGGCACCAGACATCGACACGGATCTGCTGCCGCCACCCCCTCCCCCTCCGGCTTCGAGTCCGGCCGTTCGGATGAGAGTGGGCGGTAGGGTAGCCTACGCAGCACCACCTCCCAGGGGTGAACCCGGTGTCTACAGCAGCGGTGATGCCATTGACATACCCGTCTAAAGATGTGCTCATGATTAATGAGAGAAGCAAACACGAATTATAATCACATGAAAGAAGTGGAAGTTCTTTCGTTGTTTGGAACATACCGCATTTAAAAGCCCTCGTTCATTTATTATTTTCCTTCCCTAAAACAAACTTAATCCACAGACAACAATAATAACTTCCCATCTTCCAAAGTCTACTTTTGCAACTTCCTTTCGTCAGTACCTATCGAAAGTAATGTCTGAAAATAAGTAATTGAAACGATTAGCGTCAAAAGTAAGTAACAAAAGATAAGGTGTTGCAAATGCTAATATTTAAAAAAATTATCGTCAAAAAAATAAACATAAGTTTTGTTAGAAAAATATTTGGAAAATTTCCAATTTAAATTTTTACAGCATTAAGGAAATGTTCCATTGGGAAACACGTAAACCGCTTAAATAATGTATGACAGACAGAATTTAAAAAAACAAAAGAAACATTTCATTGCAATGTAAAATATTAACTGCAAATTACTTCAGTGACTGATTGATATAAAGGAAACGAATTCCTCAGAATATTTATCCGGGGGGGGGGGGAGGCTTAATTGAGCTTAACCTTTGTGATTCATTAAATTTAACTGAGTTTAAAATTAAGAGACACGATTTTATTAGTAAAAAGCAAACATTAAAGTTAAAAAGTCTTGATTATAGAAGTTACTTTTCCAAACTACTTCAAACTTATATTCGTACAGTGCACAGAATATGCAATGAGTTTTTAAAAACACGTTAGTGGTAAACATTTTGAAAAACATTTTTTAAAATATTAAATCGCATAATCATTAAATTTATTGGATTTATATTTTTAAAGAAATATGTGATGGGAAAATTGAGCTTTTGCGTTCATGTTTTATCTACGCTACTTAAAAGACCTAAAACATTCTCAAAAAAAAAAAAAAAATATTTTTGCATCATAAAGAATCGCGAAAAAAAGGCGCGCAAATATTTTCTGAGACACAGTATTTTCGCAGAGAAAAACTGGAATGCCCCTTTACTCTTTTCGCATAAAAAAATGTCTGATTCTTTCAAGGTATTAAGTATTCAGAAATAACTCGTAATATTTTGAGTGTTTGTAAATCTAAATTAAAAAATAAATAACAGTAAAGCACGCAGTATAAAATCTAAATGCAAAATTTATTATTTATTTCATTAATGTATGAGAAACGGCTTCGAAAGCTTGAATTTTCTTCCTCCTTTTCATTTTTTGTATACTTTTTTTTTTCTCATTTCAGTTAGTGAAGTTCTATAGGTTTTCTCTTTTTTCTTTTAAAAATGTTATTATAGCTTTTTTCAAGAATTTTATTTATTTAATGCACTAATTTATTTGTTTTACACATCATAACTTCGTCATCATTCATGATTTTTTTTTCATTTTCTCTCACTTGAAATGCCGAGTTTTTTATGGTTTCTTAAATATTTTAAGCTCAAAAAACATTGGTAAATTTATGTAAGTAATGACTTAAATTTTTGCCCCACATTCTGGAATAATTTTTAAAAAACAAAAGTCGTTTTTTTTTTTTTTTTTTTTTTTTTTTTTTGCAATTGCAACTTGGAGAGAAACAAAAGAAAAAAAATCTAATATATTTACCGAAATCCACACGAAAAGTTTTATTGCTAAATTTGGAAATGGCGTATAATTAATAATCATTTCCAATCAAAGGGTTTTCAATTTTGTTCTGAAGCTAAGCTGAATGAAAGACTACGCCTTCAAGTAACAAAATTAATTTGAAAAACGGAGCATTACTTTGCAAGAAATTTTATAAATAATCAGACATTTTTCAACGTATGTGATTATTTCACTTTACTATACAAATTTTTCAAAGGGGCATTACTTCGCGCAGTTTCATTCGCGGTATTCTAGAAAACGAAAAATTCGTATAAAATACCATGAAATCACAAACTTTTAAATTCATCTAAACATTAATTCATAAAAAAATCATAATTTCACTCATTTTCACATTAGTATTACATTAGGTTACTATCTATGGCTATTATAACTCTATTATTCTTTCAAATTAGAGAAGACGATCTGTATTCTAACGATAGATATCTAATTAGAAATACTTCCTCAAATTAGGCATGTTAAATATATGATGCAGTTTAGGCAGGAAACAAATTTTTAGTCGAAATTAGAATCTTTAAACTGAACTATTTAGAATTCTTTGTGTCAAAATAGATTTGCAAGTGGAATGTTATCTTAAAATTTGTTTTCGTCAGATTCTATTAAGCCTATAGAAGCTAAACATCATTAAAATCGAGCATCATACATAGATTTTATAGATTCAATTTAAACTAATGGACCTGAAAGAGATTCTATATTCATTTCATCTGATTCATCATTTTAAAGTGCATTTGAAGAGGTTAAAATATGTAATTTGTTAGAAAACTGATTTCCGAGAAGTGATTCGTTGGTTTTTCTTTGTGCATCTATATAGAAAGGTTGACGATTTCTTTCCAATACACCCAAACGATATTTCCACGAGTTGCAAGAACTAGAAAACATGTATTTGTTTTATTGCTTATGTCCTTGAAATGAATTATCTCTGGTATAAACTATTCGGGTCTACCATTTCATCATATTTTCCGAAATAGCTAATATGCACGCTAATTACAAATGTAATTTATTCACTGTTAACCGCTATTTAGAACGCTGCTGCTTCTGCAAAAAAAAAAAGAAAAACTGCAAAATGAAAATTCATTTATCAATGTCACACAGTTGACGTTAAGAGAAATTGAGAATATTTTACTCAAGTTGTGAATATTTTTGTGACTATAGAATATGCAGCATCCTTGAAAAGTGGGTATTTTTGTCTTCAAAATCAAGAATACTGCAGGAGATTGAAGATATCCACAGGATGGAATCTGCAAGCAGAACTGGTGCATTTGTTGACTTCATAACTCATTGACAGTAACACCAGTTTACCAGTTTATAGATTTAGAATTTTCTAGAAAATTTGTGAGTGAGCAAGATGGCACTGAAAACAGTTTTGCATCAGCAAATAGTTTGTTTCACACGTAATGTCAGATTTTTGATCAAAGTAAATTTAAAAGTTTAATCCTATTGAAAACTACTTTTAAGGATCTATTTGCAAAAATACGAATAAGTATAAGAATTCATTTGCTGTGCTTTCTAACCCCATTATTGTTAAAAGACAGAAAAAATCATCATTATAATTCCTCGTCATCAACTTGTCAACTCCTTATTTTACGTCTGTTTTGTTGAACATTTTTTCAATGTCAAAATAATTTTTCTAAAAAGATGTGCCGATAACTTGACTTTCAACTCAAAGTATGGAATAAATGTAGTTGATCTGTATAATGTAAGCTCACCAAATGGGGTCGTATTTAATGTCTCTAAAAGAGCTATGGTAGATGTCAGTGACATGTCATTACACGTAAAAGCATATTTTGATTTTATTTTATTATTTATTTTTTATTTGATCAACCGTTAACTTTGGCAGCGCTTTGACAGCCTATTAAATTCCTATGTGGTAAGTTACTTGCACTTCGTCAATGTCACAATCAGTAAATTATTATATTTACTTTTATTTATTTATTATATTTCTCAATTTCATTTCAGTAAAAACACTAAAATCGTCGTTGTAGAAGGAATAGTTTACTTATAAGAACAGTCCTTAACCGCCAATTTTGGCAGCGATTTGCCAGATTATTAATTTTCGATGTAGGAAGTCACTTTCGTTTCTTCAGGTACTGTGCAATGTGAAGTTTTTTTTTTAAATCAGAACTTAATAACGTGACTATCTCAATAAACTGAATAATGTCTAAAGGAGACGTTTCAACCATTGTGCTTGACAAATGATTTGCAATTTCGTCTAATAGTTATTAATTAACACTTCAGTGTCCATGCCAAATCATTCCAATCTTCAGCGGTTAAATCATTCATAGATTAAAGGTTTTGTGCCCCCCCCCCCCCCACTAGCTTCGCAAATTTTTAGTTATAAATGCTGAAATGATTTCTGTTTAATTTTAAGGAAATATTGATGCAATCAGAACTTTTAAAATGCTTTATTTTGAACGTACTTTACCTAAAGTTCTTGATTCTTAACAGATAACTATTCTAAGTTAATTTGTTAACATTCAAATTCCATGAACACAAAAACATGTTTTGATGATAAATAAATAGATAACGAATATTAATTTCATTTATTTTTATTTTCTTAAAGTCCAAATATAAGATCAGTCCTTCTGTTCATACTCCTAAAATAAATCCCTAGTTGGTTCGCGATCAACTATCCCAATTAATCTTAGAAATTACAATCAGAAAACTGCCGGCCGGGTGGCGCAGTGGTGACGAACTAGTCTCGTAAACTCCAGTTCGAAGGATCAAACCAGGACCAAGTTGGGAGATTTTCAAGATGCAGAAAATCGTCAGCGCTCATGTCGTATGATTATGCGACATTTTAAGGATCTCTTGAGTATCTGTTTGGCTTGTATACTCTCTGCTAAAATAAATTGCTAGTGCAGTTTCGCATCACTTAGAGCTTAAGTGCTGCCACCTTGGGGGAAATTGGGTGTCAACAATTCACAAGTGGAAATGGCAACCGCCGTTAGGGGTACTACTTGAAAGAATGCTTACCGGTTTCCGGGTAATGCACTAGATCTGCAAAGGGCCGTGACCCATTTGAAAGAAAGTAAAACGCGTTCAGGAAACTAATTCATTTTATTACAAATTTAAAAAAATAAAATTCTGATTGCAAAAAAATAAAACATTTTTTTCTCCTCAACACAAATATGAGAAATCCTTTTATTTGACTAAAATTGATCACACAATTCCATATTCACCCCTAATATACAAGGCAATTGAACAAATATAATTTTAATTTTCTTACATAAATTATTTTTCCTAAATTGTTACTTCTCTTTGGATGCTTATGATTTCGACAAAACAAATTGAAGAAAATTACTTGCTGAGATGTGTGATCATATTTTGTTAGATTTTGTTCAAAAAAGGTAATAAATAGCTTCAAAAAATCGAAAATTCAACAAACATTACGTAATTTTTAATATTTACCTTATCTTTAAAAATATATTGTACTTAAGTATTTAATGAAATTTGATTCCTGTTTCAGTCAAAAATTGTTGCCTTATGATCTTAAATATAAAAATCTCAAGTGCAATTGTGTATGTGTAAGAAAGCTGAAAGCACTACAATAGTAAGGCTATAGAACACTAATCAAAAAGTATTTGGTGATTCAAAACTGTTTTCAGTGCAGTTCAAAAAAATTTCCGTGGCAGCTTCCACAATATGACCATTAAACTGTATTAAACGCAGAAACATTGGAATGAAAAGAAATTATTTAGGAGAACAATTTATGTACAGAAAAACTTATAATATGAATATATTATATACAATTATATATTATATACATATATATGTAATATTCTGGTATTGGCCGCTGCAAGAAATATAATTTTTTGAATCATAATTCCAACAGCAAATAGATAAAATCAAAATTGATATCTTGCTCTAAAAAACCTTTAAAATAATTTTAAACCTAATATTACTATGAAACGCCTGTGTATTGTTTAACTATAATAAATATTAAATGATGAGAATGAAAGAAAAATGTTTCAATAGTATTATTGTTCAGCACTTATTCCGTGGAAAAATATGCTACTTTCAATCCCTCGCGTTAAAAACTTAACAATCAAGAAATGTAAACACATGCTGATAGAAATTCAACTTTATAGTGTGTAAAACATATTTACATGTAAGTACTTATGGTTATGATGAGTTAATTACGCTGCTGATAAAACGCAAAGTTATTTTTAAAATGATTTTTCTTGTTAAGTGCAAAACACCAATAAACTGTTTCAAGAAATTTAGGGAAAACAAACGAGATTTTCTTTGAAACTCATGTTAAGCCAACCCCTTTTTTTTCCAACCATCTTTAGCCAAACTTTTTTTTTCCTTCAAAACAATCTTATAGTGCGAACTTTTTTATTCCTAACAACATTTTAACGTGATATATCCTTTACTAGGGTCAAGGAAAGAGTTTCTTTTTTTAATAAATATTTTGGAATAATTTTTTGAAAAATTAAGTGCCCTGTTTACAGAACCCTCGCAAAAATGGGTTAAAATCGTGCTTTTCATAAGATAAAAGAATAAAATAAACTTACCTTTCAATAATTATCTTTAAATCAATAGTAACGTTTCTTGCAGCGGTTCATACTCCTCAATCTAGCATTCCACTATTTAAATGCTGACTCTATTACATAACGTAATAAAACGGCCATCCTCTCTGTTCGGCCTTAAAAAGCCGTTCAGCATGATATTAGCAAGCTTTTTAAACTGTGTGTCAAATGTTCTGTGGTTGTCTGGGCAGGAACTGTAGATTTCATAGAATATTAGTGGCGTTTGAATCATAAGTAATAATTCGCATTTCTTTGTAGTTGTAATATTTTGAAGCAGGAGTACAGTACGTTCTCAGGTTTGCTTTATGTGAAATATGAATGAAGTTTGCTATTGTGCTTTTTTTCTGCTTATTGTGTAAGTATTGGGAATGCATATGATATTTCTTGTTGGATATTTATACTCATGTTTTCTTCGAGGATATCAGAAAGTAAAAAATGAAAAGCAAGCCATACTTTTTTCCCTTTTTAAGGATAATTTTTCCAATTAAAATAGTTCATTAGTCCATTTTGTTCTTTTTTTTCCAGTGCGAGTTCGTCCGAACTGTTTCATTTTTTTTTTTTCAATTATCCCTCATATTACATGTGAAATTCGTTGTTGTTGCTTGCATTTTTTTAATTGCCTTTATATTTCCTCTTTCTTTCAACACTTCAAATACAAATACAAATACAAAAGTAACAACCATCAACAAGCACACGGCCCATCTAGGCTGGTCCTAGTCAATTTGACAATTGCAATGAACGTATAAATTAATTATTCAAATAGAATATATTGAATATTCGGTGAATAAAGTTGATGACAACTTCCGATTGTCATTAACTTTATTTATCGAAATATTGCCACTACGCAGTACAGATACTAAGCAGTTTCAATCGCTATTACAGTTTACTCACTTAAAATGTTCAGGCAGATTGATGCTTGTAAACTAAATCGCCTCATCAAATATAACTTTGAATTTTATTGAAAATTATCATCTAGAATGAAATACGAAAAATACTCAGTGTACAATTTTACAATAAGTGATAGTAAAAAGAAAATTCTGACCAAAAGCTGACTACAGTGAAGAAGTTATTTTTACATTATAAGTTAATCAAACGTTACAAGACATTAGATGCTGAAACCTACAAGTTTTATCCTCCGTATTTGAGCCAAGTCTCCTACACTTAGCATTTACTATAAATCTGTACTGCTTAGAATTTAATAATAAATTATGATGCTACATACCAACGTACGCACACTTAAGAATGAAATAAAAAAGTGATCAGTTCATGATTTCGCAATAAACGAGTCTAAAAATAACTCTAACCAAGAACAAGTGATTGTAATAATAAGAAGAAGAATAGAATTTTAATTCAACAAACAAAGACATTGGTTTCTAAAGCCCACTAATTATATCGTTAAAATTGAGTCGTGTTTATTATACTTGGCTTGCATTTTTAACTTTCTCATTAAAACACACACGTATTTTTGTTCTTCAAATATATTTCCAACTAGTAAGCCTGGCGGTCATTCGAAACGACCGCTGTTCTAGATATTACAAATATACGATTCTCCCAGAAACCGGAAATGCATATCAAATCAAAGAGATATTTATCAGGTAGAACAGTAAAATTTAATGAATAAATAATAAACATATAATAATTTCGGAAAAAAATTCTTACCTAAAAAAACATCTAAGTTATAATAATGTGTAACATAAAAATATTATTTACTATATAATCAAATTGTTAGTGAAAGATATTTATTTATACCCAACATAATCATCGTCAAAACAATAGTTTTAACGAAACTGGAAAAAAGAGCGATGCCACTTTAATATATATAAAAAGCGCAGACAATAAATAAATTAAAACAAAGAAAGAAGGATTAAATTAAATTCGCGTTTACATTAACTTTTAAAGGAGATTGCAAATCTAGCGATGCCTCACTAAAAATGCTAGAGAAATGTTTAGATTATTAATATATTTGACATGGTGTTACAACAATTGCAACTGCATTACAGTTACGCAAGCAACCAATAAGCTATCGACGACAAACAGACACTTAAGCGGCTTATACATAAGATTACTTTCTTTATTGCGCATTTCCACCATTAAGTTTTTGATTTGAAGGGTGTCATGGATATTGCATTACTCATTCTATTTGCTTTATATAACTTGTTATATTATTAAACTTTCGTATTTTATTCCCTGTTACATGATAAATGTTGCTCTACATAAAGTGGAATATTCCGGAATATGGCTTGATTTCATATTTCTCCTTCTTCTTATCTTTAATATGATTTTCATTCTTTTGTGAGCCTTTTACATGAACGTGTGTTAACTGCTCTTATTTTTTAAAAAGTCAACGAGTGATTAAAAAATATATGTTATGCGCAAATGTTTGCTCAATCGTTGCTTGCTGAAATATATTGCGTCTTAATCAAATTATGAATGTTATATAAAATTATATTACCCTGTTGAAATAATCCTACATTTTATAATAAGATAAAAATGTTAATTCAAATAACTTTACTCATATGATTTTAATAGGAATTTCTTTAAATGTTATATCACGTATTTAATTGTATGCGAAATAGTTAGAATCAGTTCGTTTCAATTTGTTTTTATACCTAATTTTAATGTAGAAATAAAATTTTAAAATGCTGCGAAGTTATTAAAGGAAAGTTCATCTGTATTTTAAAAAATATCTTACAGTGACGATCCTTTTTTACTTATCTATACGAATTTATAGCAGTAACTCTCAGTTACATATATTAATGTATAAAAAACTAATGTATTCGGCTCTCCGAAATTTTGAGCTTCCTAATTTTATCCCAATGAATTATTTTCTTCAAAGCGTTTACGTAAGTTTTTTAATTTCTCCTCTCTCAAAACACTACTCCCCCTTTCCATTTTTTACTTTCAAAAAAAAAAAAAAAAAAAAGAAAGAAAGAAAAAAAGAATGATAATTACTTTTTAAATTATTAGAAAATATTGTGCTCAAAATTTACGAGTCAATTATTATTTATTTTTCTTTTTTTTAACATAATATTTAGTTTAAAAACTTTTACTTTTGAATTAAGTTTAGACCTATTTACTTGAATGATCAGAAAAGCATTTCTTCGCAGTTTCTTCCTTTTTCCCCATTTTTCTTTTAGTATTTTAAAACTTTTCTTATTAAAGAGATAAACCCAGTTTGCTGTAATGTTAATATGATAGGGACAACATAGACATGATCTGCTGTTCCTTAGAAACATTATCATCAGATGCGTATATTCAAGACTTTTGCTGTGAAGCAAAATATGTTCAGTAACGGCAGAATTTCTATTGTTGTACAAGGTTTCAAATAACTTTCAACACATTTGAAATCAGTTCATATAATTCCAGAAAATTCATCATAAAATTTATGCAAGAAATATTTTTTGACTAAAATACCTGATTAATATTTACATATTCTGCGCATACACGAATACTCAAATACAATATTAGTTTATAAATCAGTTGATAAATTGTATACGAATGTATAATTTAAAGCCTTATATAAAAAAAGTTATCCTTAAAAGTTATCAGTATTCATTTTACTTCATCTGTTTATAGAATTAGTATTTAAAGCGTAATTGTTTTGCTTTTATTTTGCATTTTAAGGTTAATTTTTTTATCATATTGCCATTTTAACTTTGATTTTTCTGAAAAGTGCATGCTTCAAAAAACTTTAGAAGCTAAGTCGATTTTAAAGATTTATTACTTATTTAAGTAATGTTATATGACATCAATTAAAAGTTCGTGCTGTAAAATAATAAAAGCAAAATTTCCTCTCAAAAAGGCATTACAGATTTTAAAAGCATTTGTTTCGCCAAAATATTTTCTTCTATACACAAATCCAAACATGGATTTCAATTCGTTAGTGATGAAACATATTAACTACTACAACATCATTTTGCTCCTTTAGCTTTATTTCATAAAGAATTGCCCACCTGAAGAACTCGAATTACATTTTGAACAAAAGAAAATAGTTTCGTGCTACAGAGCCCTTTTTCAAACTATAAATTTATTTTATACTTTGTATGTGATTTTTGTTATTGCTTCGCTTGAAAAGATGGAATCGTGTATGAAAAAGCATTAAAGTTGAAAGTAGTTTTATGTCTCTGTTTTATTGAGTGAAAAAATGTATAAATTTAGCTTAATACACTGAAATGATTCGAGTCCACTTTTAACAGTTTTGGGAAAAAAAGAATGTTCTAGTTTTGTTTTTTATGGGAGCTTTTGTAAAGTATTCTTCAGCTAATAACCGAATAAACACGTTCTTCGTTTGCCTGCCGGAACCTATGCTAAAAAAGAACACTATAACTTAAGGCAGGTAAACTTTTTAGCAAAATCAACAATATGTGGAGCCCATCATCGTTACCGGTAATGGTTACAGTAAATATTTCTGAAATCCTAGTTCAATTTCAGCCACATTTCTTACATGTAAACTTTCGCAATGTAATCATTTACCAAGTTAAACTGCCATAATTCGGATCCATTTTCAATAGTTTTGAAAAAAAATATTTTTTTAGTTTTGTTTTTAATGGGAAATTCTGTAAAATATTCTTCTGCTAACAACTGAATCAACACGTTTTTCGTTTGCCTCCTATGACGCATGCTAAGAACACTATAATGTAAGGATCGTATAATTTTTCATCTAAATCAACAACAACTAATTGTTTTCTTTTTATTTTGCATTCTAAGGTTGGTTTAATGATCATATTGCCATTTTAACTTTGATTTTTCTGAAAAATGATATCAATCAAAAGTTCACATCATCGTTACCGGTAACGGTTACAGTAAATATGTCTACAATCCCTGGTTCAGTTTCAGTACAGGTTCAGTCCATTTCCTACATGTGAGAGGTGTTTTTGGGGAAAATGTGCGAAATGTAATTATTTACCGAATTAGACATATCCTTCTTTGAACACTTATTTCTTTCTTCATTTGGTTCTTGTTGTTGCTTTTAGAACATAAGTGAGGTGTTAGCTTGAGAGACAACCAAATGCGATCAAAATGCAAAATTTACAGCTAACCTATGATTTTGCAGAACGAAATTTAAAACAAAATGTTTGATAATGTCTACCTGCCTTGAGGGAGCTCTACAAGTCGTTACGGGAAAATTGATTCAACTCACATGATGAAGATTTTGGACTTGTTTAATATTAGTGTAACACACTCCCACTTTGTGGTTAGTAATTAGGATAATACCAGTAAGACACTTAAGTGGTGTTCCGATCAGTACAATGAAAGTTGGTTTTTTTCTGGAGGAATGTTGATAAAAGTATAGCTGCAAGTTACAGATACCTGTTGATGAAACAAAAATTAAAATACGTAAATCACTCTGTTGAACAGGATTTACGACGCATAAGATTCTTCAAAATAGGGATCGACTTGTCGGTTTCGTGGAGTTATGGATGGCAGAGGAATAAAAACCCTCGATCTTAACAAGTAGACTGCTTAGTGTTATCACATCCGAACAAAAATGACTTGATAACTATAACCGAGTGATTATAATAAAAGATGAATCCTGGAAAAAATCATACTTTCGAAAAAGTAACAAATAAAAGCACTGGTGAGTTCTACAAGCTACTTTAATAAACGTATTAGGTTGAGATGAGTGTACTTACAGAATTTTTTTTTTCGACATTTACGGAAACATAATTAACAAGAAGTTCCGTCTAGAACTATACGAGCCTACTTTCCCGTATACACCAAATTCAAATTTATAATCTAGCTATCTCTTTCTCTCTCTTTCTCATTTAGCTTTAGTTCTTAATTTTTTCAAATATACCTTTTTCAACAGACAATACACATTCGTTCACGCATTCATTTTTTCCTTTATTCAGCCATTCATTTATGCATTCATTCGTTTACTGATTCAAATGTTTATTCATTCATTTACTCATTCATGTATTTATTCCCTCATTTATTCATTCTTTTCCTCATTCATTTATTCATTGATTCATTCTTTCACTCATTCATTTATTCACTGAGAAATATCCTTAAAAATTCCGATAAAAAAATTTCATAGGAAAATAGGCTGGTTAGTTCTGGAAGAACTTTCTATTTGTACATGTTCTACGTTATAAGAGCTTTCCGATAAAGTTTGTTCCAAGCAAATCGGTCCGTTAGATCAGGATGTATATAGGATTGAAATTTCCCCGTAAGCGCTATGTTAATTTTTTGAACTGTTCAAAAATGAACAAAATTTGTTCAAATTGATATTTCACACCAAGCGCTTCTTCCAGTAAGCTTGTTCATTGGAATATGGATCTTGTACCCAGAGTTTACATAATTTGCTTCATTTTCGCCCACAGGTGCTAATGTTAAATTTTTTTGAACTGTTCAAAATTGAACGAAAAATTGTTCAAATAAAAAAGTAAAATAAAGAAATGAGATGTTCTCGCCGAGATCTTTCGAATGCAAAAAGAATTTTTCGAATCGGACTATTCGTTCAAAAGTTATTAGGGGGGGACAGACCGACAGACACACATTTTCCCCATCTCAAAACCCTACTTTCAAATTTTTTATTTTACAATCTTTATTTAATTACTTCACTTTTTTTGACTTTTCTTTATTTTTAACGATATTTTTATGATACCATTAAGCCTTCTTTCATGCTTTATTATTATTTTTTTTTACTTTTACGTGAAAGTAGGCTAAAAACGAATTCAATTCGTGCACTTCAAATAGGGCAGGATGAAGTGCTTACCAAAAGAATCAATTTATTAACTTTACAGATTAACTGCACTGTACTCCTAATATAACATGTTGTTTTGCTCAATAGCAGCAATAATTAGGTTTTTTTTTTTTTTTTGTAAAAAAACAAATGTCTCACGTCGAAGGAAATTTCTCACTAAATATTTCTTGACAAAAATCTTGCTTTCTGTTCAAACATTTATAACTCGTAACAGCAGTAAGAAAAAATGTAAATTCAAAGACATGCAAATTATTTTCTTCCGTGTTATTTCCTTGAAAGAAATCGGGGCTAAGAATGCTGGATATAGCTGTTAAGAGAAAAAGAAGTATTTAGGTCGCAAGTGTTTATTGCACCATAACTCTTATGTATTACAGAAATTACCACGAATTCCCAGCTTATGTTACAGCAGTAAATCCTTTCTCAGATGGGAGTGCTTACTTGTATTTCATGAATTCGAAGAGATCATATTGAGTAACATGGCGCTTCTGGCCAATGTCCAACACACGAATTGGCGGTCAAACATTTTTCAGTTTTCTTCGCTGTTAATGCCTTTTTCTTTTCATGACCTATTTAAAGTTCTGATACAAATTTTTCGTCTGTTATTTTGTTGTTTGCTTCTTTTTCATTTCTTGTTGCAAGAGAAATGCACTTTAGATATTTCAATGCAATATTTTTTTTTTTTCTTTTTTCTTAATATTTGAAGTTAAATACAGAGATTTTCAACAATGAAAAAAAAAAAAAACCGTTGCTTACCTCTTCAACAGTGTCACAAAACATAAATTTAGAATCTCTCTCTTTTTCTCCCTCTCTCTTGAATAGATAAGAATAAGATATCTATTTAAGATATATCTTGAATAGATATAAGATTAAGCTAAAAGTAGGCAACCTTCAAAAAGCGCTTAAAATCCCTTCGTAATTTGAAAGTCATATATTTTACAATTAAATGATTTTTTTCAGATTTAATTCGTTAATAAGGTAAACAGCGAAATTTTAAAAAGTATTCTAATTATAAAAGGCAGCCTTCGTTTTGTCATTTTTTCGCGCCAAAAACTAATTTCAACGTGCAGCTCTGTTTCTGCAACAGATTCTCTTGCCACCTGACGGAACTAACGTTCTACATGCATATTGATAAATAGAAAATTGTGCAGAATCACGCTAAAATTTTGTACTACAGCAAAAGGCATCACACACATCTTTATGAATAGCACACCTGCGTCTAAAATTGAAACAAACCACTCGTTAACGTAATAAATGCGTGGCTGGCGAAAAGAAAGAAACAATACTTGTGAAATAAGTTTAAAAATTATCTTTACCATTCTAAAAAATGATGCATCAAAAGACAACAAAAAAAGGAAAGGAAAAATTTCGAACAGTTGAGTGCTGAATTGATAACTGAATGATTTAGCTCTAAACTATAAGTCATCACATATTTACTAAGCCTACTTTCCCGTAAAAGTAGAAAAAAATATTAATAAAACATGAAAGAAGGCTTAATGTATCGTGAAAATATCGTTAAAAACCAAGAAAAGTCAAAAATAAGTTAAGTAATGAAATAAAGATTGAAAAATAAAAAATTTGAATGTTCGATTTTGAGATGGGGAAAAAGTGTCTCGGTCGGTCTATCGCTCTGTCCCCCTTAAGAAATTTTGAACGAATTATCCGATTCAAAAAATGCTTTTTGCATTCGAAAGATCCCGGCGCCGACATCTCATTTCCATATTTTACTTTTTGATTTGAACAATTGTTCGTTTAATTCTGCACGGTTAAAAAAATCTTAACATTACCGCCTATGGGCAAATTATGTAAACTCTGGGAATAAGATTCAAGTTCCTATGACCAGCTTATTGGAAGAAGCACTCGGCGTGAAATATTTTTTGATTTGAACAATTTTTGTTCATTTTTGAACAGTTCAAAAAAGTTAACATATCGCCTTCGGGGAAATTTCAATCCTATATAAATCCTGATCTAACGGAGCGATTTGCTTGGAACAAAATTTATCGGAAAGGTCTTATAATGGTAGAACATGAACAGATAGAAAATTCATATAGAACTAACGAGCCTATTTTCTTATGAAATTTTCACGAATATTTTTCAATTAATGAATAATTAAATGAATAAGAGAAATAATTAATGAACAAATGAGTGAATAAATGATAAAAATAAATAAATGAGGGAATAAATGAGCGAATGAATGAAAAAATAAGTAAATGAGTGAATAAATACAGGAATGAGTGAATGAATGACTGCATAAATGAATGAATGAATGAGTAAATGAATATGTATTAACCGTTGAAAAAAGTATATTTGAAGCAATTAAGAACTAAAGCAAAACGAGAAAGAGAGAGAGAGATAGCTAGATTATAAATTTGAAGTTGGGTGTATACGGGAAATTAGGCTCGTATAGTTCTAGATGGAACTTCTTGTTATGTATTTACATCTATCAGATTTTTTTTTCTTCACGGGCTACAACAAATATGGAGTTTTCAAAACTTAGGAGGGAGGTACGTCCAGAGATATGGAGCAAGACCGTGGAGCAATGAGTATTTGCTTGGAGCAGGAGCAGCGGCACTCCGATTTATATATATATATATATATATATATTTAATTTCTTGACTATTTTTAATAACTTTTAATTATCTCTCATCAACATACATAAAATTATCATATATATATATATATATATATATATATATATATATTGGAATTTTATTGATACTAAAAATGATGTATTTTCCCGAGGATTAAAATTTGTTTTGAGTAAGCAACGATAAATAACGAAAAGTGATTTTTCACCTGAAAAATAAATAGTTTATGAACAACTTTTATTCTCTCATCAACAGACATAAAATTATTAAATTAAATAAATGATAAACATCGTTTCTGTTAAAATAATTCTCAGCATGGAGCGGGAGCTGAAACAAAGTTGAAGTATTTAGAAGTAGGAGCGGAGTAACTCAAAATCCTTTTTGCTCCAGTTCCTTTATTTTTCTGAGTCCTCTCTGGAAGCCTAAAAGCCTTTTTTCGGTGCCCTAGTTGCCTCACAAAACACTTTCGGAATTAATACAAGCACAGCAAATCGAAATAGCGTGATGCGGAAAGCAGAGAAAGGCCACCGCAAAGCAAGAGGAAATTTCAGGGTGAAATGGGTCAGTCAGGTGAGGATGAAGGCCACGCTGGGACGCAAATCGAAGGCAGTAGGCCGATTTCCCTACCCTTAACCATAAGGTGGCTGAGGGACAGGAAGATGCAATTGCAATCTAGAGCTCGACAGAGCGATATTCTTCCCGTCTCCCCCTTTACGCTGACGATAGACTCGACCGCCCCACTAATGCAAGCGAAAAAAATCGGAGCAGGTCAGGAGGGAAAGCATTTCTGAGGATTTTAGGTTGAATAAAATTGTTCTGAAATCGAAATAAGATAAGATTTACTTGAGAAGTGAAAGAAAAAGTGAAGAGCAAAATCTTTGTCGCATATTCATGTGGGATGATTATTTATTTATTTGTTTTCTTTCATTATTACACTCATAAACGAAATCGGATAATTCGTAACGACATTTAAAATATTGAGTTTAATGGGCAGAAAAATTATTTACAAGTAGGTTTAAATTCAGAAAATGCAGCATGGCAAAGTTTAAGTACCAACATTTGATCTGAAACTAAAAATAAATTCTGATACTTTACAACTTGTAAATAAACTAAGGTGTAAACTTGTAAATAACAATGGCGTTATGTAGGAAACACTCATAATATACTTCTGCACGCATACATTATACTTTACTTGAAAATTTAACCACATTTAATGAGAGTTTATATCTAATTCGAAAAACTGAAATTGATGAAAATATACAATAAAATATTAGTACAATAAAGATTATATATATATGCATGTAATAGTTTTTTTTATATAAATATTTTAGAAAACTTGTATCTTTGCTATTATGAGAGCTCAACATCGCCGATCAAAACCAAAACGATTAGTAAAGAAAATGTTTATACCAAAAACTTATTCGAGGTAAGGTTAGTTAATGACTTACCTTACCATCATTAATTGATGACTTCCGCGCAAGCTCAGTTCAGTGCTGATGAGTTGAACACAACGACATTTATTTTAAGTGAATTTTAGTGTTAAATAAAAAGAATCACTATGGTATGAAATGCCAGAAATTCTCAGCAAACAAAGATATTTGTAGTCGCATAAACATTTTGTTTTAAATGTTTTAACTCTAACATTTTCTAAAGCTTCACTCTACAACCCGTATATCCTTAGAAATTATCCGCTAAACGAGACAACCATTATTCAAAATTTTAATAGGGAAAGGATTTTCTAGTTACGTGTACGATAGATTTAAAGATTTGACAACAAGCAAGCTATTTATAAAATCACACACACTCTCAGAAACGCACGCTCAAATCTCACGAAACTTTCATCGATTTGATGAAATGGCTTCGTGAAAAATGCTCCAAGTAAACCTTTCGTCAAATTGCCGAAATTCGTATGGTAACTTTTTTACGTCACATGATCGCGCGTGGAAAGAATCGTTATAAATGACGAAATTTTCTTGACGATTGAAGAATCGTCGAAAATAAGGATTCTATTTATGAGAGTGCATTAATATCTGATACGCGTGTGATTGCAGCTGTTATTTCGTACTTTTCTCCACCAGACACCTCTCTGTTAGCCGAGGCCTTAGGATTGCTTTCATACGGTGCTAGTGGCAGCTGTTATTTCGTACAAGGAAAAGATTCCCAATATTTTTGTCAGATAAGGGAAGTGAGAGAAGACTTGAGAAACAGGTCTTTCTCGAAAAGGTTTAAATCATTGTGTTAGTTGAAGGAACTTATTTATTTATTTATGATTAATCAATCACCACCGTACCTACCCTGGCGAGGGTTTAACCGGATGTGGTAATTGAGAGGAAAAGAACAGAAAAAAAAAAGAACCTACGAACGACTAAGCACCCGTTAGGTATAGCAGAGCCTATGATGTTACATACACTGTAAAACATTCAAGTTCAACCTTTCACCCAAAAAGTTCAAAAAATGGTGAAATTTAGCTGCAACCAACATTTGGTACCTAAGTTGAACCATTATAGGGGCTCCTAGTTTCACATTCATGGTGAAACTATACCATTATAATTGTTCCATTTAGTACCAAATATTGGTTGCAGCTAACTTTCACCATTTTTATGGTGAAAGGTTGAACTAGAATTTTTATGGTGTATACAAATTATGAAAATACGATCAACAAATAAAAAAAATAAGAAAAATTTAAGAGCAGGAAATGAAAGTCCTATTGAAACTGTTGGGTTGGAAGTTGAAAGTCATCTACACGAGTGTTCAAAAGGAACATAACTGCATGCAAGTTCAATAGGGTTACCAGATGAGATATAACATTGAGGATGTGTTAAAAGAAAGTGCTATTGGAATTGTGTCTGCAATGGAAGGAGCTGGCTGAAGGATAATTAAAAATGTAATGATCTGGAGTTTCCGGTTGACTGCGTACATAGCGAATTGATTACATTAAAACAATGTAAATGTGCAGGGAAAAGACCGCGTGCATTGAGAAATCGTTCTTACGAGGGATCTTTGCAGCGTGGCTTCAGATTTACTTTTGGCAGGAAATCGTGAACCCTACGACCAGTTCCAGCGATGTTTCTCAGCTATTGCCAGTTGCTGAAAAGATATGACAAAAGAAGACATTTGAGATAGGAGTTAGGCAGAGGAATTTTATATCAATGGATGAGTAGGGTTCTTTGCTGTGGTCTTAGTCACATAAACCATTCGTTCATTTCCGAAGTGGCCCTTGTGAGCTCTAATCCATGCCAGTTATATGATTGCGTGTTCTCTCTCTACTGAGGGACTACTTGGTACTACATTGGGCTGATCATATGAATAATGATAAGGACAAGGAGATTTCAGAAATAAAATTAATTAGTGACTTTCCCACATCCGTGAAATCCATAATTAACATTAATCAATTGTTATCTCCAACTTATAAAAGTACTTCCTAATTTTGATTTGTTCTGGTCAAGTATAATAGTTAAATTACTACCTTTAGAACAACTTACTAAACAAAACTACTACACTGCCATCTAAAAGCTCTTCATCTTCTGCTTTTGGACGAAGGTTTTGAACTGCTAATGCTGTTTAGGCGCTCGAGAGGATGCAGTAGACATTTTTTGCACCTAACAACACTGAGATTTTAAATGTTTAGCTTTTAGATGTTCCCTATGAGAAACTATGATCAATGCATAAAATATGGATGAAGTTTTGAAACAATGTGTTGGCATTTAAGACGTCCAAAAGGTTCTAGTTTAAGCATCGTCTCAAAGGGGAAGAGCTATCTCTTGCAAATGCGACTTCCGTCTTAAACGGTACAGAAATATTTGTAAGGTTTACTAAAATATTTGCAATAATGTTTAAACAGCGAAAGCAATTTTTTTTCTATTGAAAATTTTTGAACTAGGACCAAGCGACTTTGTTGTAAGGATACTCCACTGTATGTAAAATTGCGACATATATTGAACTTTAAATTGATTAAAAAATTAATAACTGTATCAAATTTAGTTTATAAAGTTACTAACATTATTTTTATTACGTATCTAGAGAAGTTTTTAAGTTCGTGGTGCTATAAATACCAACAATTGGATGTATCATAGATATAATGCAGAAAAGAATAACTAATTTGCTTTTACCTGTATAATGCATTCATAGATGGCAGCAGCTGTTTTTCTGCTACAATAATCAACTTTAGAGTTTCTTTGCCGGTCTGATGCGTGTTTTTCCGATTTTTTTTCCATAATTAGTTTCTGGTAAGATGTTTCAGAGTTGCTTTTTTCAGAATAAGATAAGCTTAAATGCATCACTATCGCAGCCAAAGTTTCGATTACTTTTTAAATTAGGGTAATTTCCCAAAATTGATTTCTCCAGACATTATTTTCCGTCCCAAAATGTAAGTTTCTGAAGGAATAAAACCTTTTTTTCCTGTAAATGTTCGGATCTTCGATCATCAAGACTTCTGAAAACGCAACATTGCTCTCAAAAATATGTAATTTGTTCAACCATTTTGTGTTAACTCCCTCTCCCACATGAAAAAAGACTACCGTATTTTCGGTAGTAAGCGCCGCACCCGCAATTTGTTTTTAAAAAAAAAAAAAAAAAAATAACCTAAAGGTATGAGTGTTTTATCCATTTAGTGTTTCCATTCAAACATTATCCCCTCGTCCGCCCACACACTTGATCTATCATAAATAGGAATAATTTCACTTTATAAAAATTGAATCTTTTGGAATCGAAATTTAAAATGTGACATTTTTATAAAATATCTAGTTTTTTGCTTACATTTTAACAATATTACCATTTATAAATGATTACTACGCATGTTTATTTGTTTTACACTATATTACTTTATATAAATAATATGCTTTGTACAAGTTAAGGGCAGAAGCTGTAACAATTGTCATATCTGTAACAGTCCTGAAATTAAACCATTCAAAAATAAGGGTAATTCTTTCTCTTGATCTTGCCCCTAATTAAAAAACCTATTACTAATCTGTAATTTAAATACACTATAAAGATCATTTTTAAAAAATCGTTAAAATGTGAAATTTTTTATACGCAATTTGGCACTTTTCCTAATTTTCCCCCAAGTACGGAAGTACTTAGGAAATCATTTAAAATGATCTTGAGTGAAAATAGCTAACATATTTATAAATACCATCTCATAAGATATACTTTTCTCGGAAAACTAGTAACTCCTTGACTGTATGTTAGAAAATAACACATTCAGTAAATTTAAAAAATGCTTCAGCTACACAATTGTTGCTGTTGCAAGTACCAAAATAAGTCACCTTTTTTAGACGCAAAGTTTGTTTTCTCCTTGGAAAGTAAATACAACCGTAATTTAAATAGAAAAATCGAACTATCGTAAGTATGGACCATTTAAAAAGAAAAAAGCCCCGTGCTTAATTTTTAAGCAGGTTTCTGATTTTTTAAAATTAGTAATTATGTTTACAAATCTTTCAACAGATTGGTCTATAGTTTGCAAGCGCAAATGCAGATGAAAACTCTTAGGAAATCTTTCAAAATGATCTTGAGTTAAAATAACGTGTGTTTAGTACTATCGCATAAGATATACTTTTATTGGAAAACTTATCATTGATTGAACTTTCGTAGGAAAGTAAATTCAATAAAATTTTAAATGCTCCAGGTTTACAATTGTTGCTGTGCAAGTAATAAAGTTAGTCACGCTTTCTAAATGCAGTTTTTTTCCCTTGGAAAGTAATTTACTATCATAACTTTTTAAGTAAATTAGAACTGTCGTAAGTAATGACCATTATCAAAGAAGAGAAAAGAAAGCTCTGTGCTTAATTTTTAGTAAGTTTTTTTTTTTTTTTTTTTTCAAATTTAACCTCTTCAGACCCCGGAACTAAGCACAAACAATTTTGACGCAATTTTTTGATTCTCTGATTTTAAAAATGATTACAAAACGAAATAAATTTTAATTTTTTTTTTAATTTTAATTAATAATTAGTTTAAATAATAATTAATGCCAAATTTCCATGTTTTCAACGAAGTAAATTATCTGTTGATTAATTTCAAAAACAATTTGATGTTTTAGCTTTCAAATTGCACAAACAGTAGTTAATAAACAGTATTTTAAAATGTACCCAATTGGGTACACTTGGAATGAAGAGGTTAAAAGTATGTTTAAATAGCATTCAACACACTTGTGTATAGTGTTGTAAGCGTAAACAAGGAAGCACTTAGGAAATCATTTCAAATGATTTTGAGTGAAAACAACTAACATGTTTAAAAGTATTATCGCATCATTAGATATACTTTTATTGAAACATTTTTACTATGCAAGTATACTAAAAATAGTCGCATTTTCTAGACGCAATTTTGTCTCTTTGAAAAGTAATTTACTATCGCAATTTATTAAGCAAAATAGAACCATCGTAAGTTTTGATCATTAGGAAAAAAAAAATCCCCGTGCTTAATTTTGAAGCAAGTTTGATTTTTTTGAAATTAACAAGTAGGGTAGGTGGGGGCAAAGCCCTGCAATTTTCGGTTTTTTCACCATAGCGACCAGCCAGGAGCTGATTTCCTCGAAAATTCAGTTGTGGGTTTTAGATTGGGATCTTACCTTCAAATACTGGAAACATCAATCACCTCCAATCATTAGTTTTGGAATAATTCGAATAATAAATTATAAAAGAAATGCAGGGCTTTGCCCCATTTTACGGGGCCCCCAATTCGCGAGGCATGGAATTAAAAAAAAATACTACTGCCAAAAACTTTCAAAATAGTCTTTTAATTTGTCATAAAATAAAGGGAAATGCTTGAATACATAGGTAACTTTGAAAAAGTAAACTAGAAAAGACTAGTAAAGCCGAAAAAAAAAAACATGAAAGTAAAAATTACTTACTAGGTACTAAAAACTTCCAAAATATTTTTTTAACTTCTTATGCAAATGAAAAGAAAACCCTCAATTAGGTAAATTCAAAAAACAAATAAGGAAGAGTAGTAAACATTTTCAAAACATTGTTCAAAGTTTTTTTAAACATTTTCAAATAATGACCGAAGGGCTGCTGACTCAAAAAATCGTGAACATGGACAAGTCCTCGGAGAAACTCAGCGCATTATGAAACCGCGCTGTGTGAATTCCAGTTGGATGTGACAATTTTGAAACGATGTCACCCGTATCAATGTATGACTCTTCTTTAGTTTCGGTGAATTTGTTGGCGCCTGGTAGTTTCTTGTAGAAAACAATTTCGTAGCCTCCATCTTCGTAGGTGGAAATTATCTTAGCCACGTAGTGTCGGAAAGACGTTTTCGTTTTACCTTGCACCTTAACGATTGCGTAATCATTAGGCTTAAGCAAAAGCGTCCTTTAGGCCTTCGATGCAGTTCCAACGGATTGTCCAGGAAGGTCCCTGCTGCGACCTTCTTTTGGCTCCTCAGAAATATCATCATCCTCATTTTGTTGGTCACTCTCCTCGCCACTGAATGAAAGATTGAACTCAGAGCTGCTGTCATGCAGAGAGAATTCCGCATCGCTGCCTGAAGAGTCTTCTTCAGTACCTTTGACATTTTTTATTATTTTCTTCCTTTCATTCAACTTGAGTACAGAGAAGTCCAGTTTACGCTTTTTTGCTTCAGCACGTTCTCTTCTTTCTTTGGCTCGTCTTTCTTTCACAGCAGCGCGTTCTTCTTTTCCCTTGGCTTCGACTTCCAAACGGTTTTTATTATGTGTTGACGTTAGGAGCTGAGACTTACACCCTTTACCTCGACGTTTCCTTGTAATCTTAATTTTCGGAAAAGGAATGATATCGTTAGGTGAGGGGATTTTTTTGCCAAGATTTGAGAGGAGTACCAAATCAAGGGAGTTTCCCTTGCTGCCTTGCTGCTTGGAAATATTCACGTCTTTTGGTTGTTGGCTTTGTTGAGCAGTCGAAGAGGAGGGTCCTTGATCAGGGGGTATTTGTTTCAAAACAGCTGTT
The DNA here is from genome assembly GCA_038502835.1 of Octonoba sinensis. Lineage (NCBI taxonomy): Eukaryota > Metazoa > Arthropoda > Arachnida > Araneae > Uloboridae > Octonoba > Octonoba sinensis. The sequence continues at coordinate 75,483,454 of CM076604.1, forward strand.
TCACTTCCACTGTTACCAGTAACGTCTTCATCGTTGGGAAATGTAATTATTCGAGAATCCTCTTCTTCTTCACCATTATTGGTGGGATTTTCTTCTACGAGCTGTTGATCTGTTACCTCTGATGGCAGAAAGTCAGCTTCAACGAAAATATTCCGGTCAAAAGGGGAAATTCCTGTTGCTTTGAAAGTTTGAACTGCAGTTTCAATGGTGCCTGCTTTCTCAAAAGCAATCTTTAAAGTTGCAGCAACACTGTAGACGTCAAAAGTCTGACCTGGATTCGATACGTCCCATGCGTCAACTGTGGCATCATAGTAAGTGTTCAGTGGGCCAAAAAAAACAGCGATCCAGAGGTTGTGTTTTAGGGCTTGAGTGAGGCGGCAGTATCAGCAGATGGATGTGGTGCGCTTTCGCGTAAGTAACAGCCTCTAAGCTTGTGTGAGAAATGTGGTTATCTAAAATAAGTAATATTTTGTTCCCCTCACTTGGATTTACGTGCTTCTCAAAATGTTCAAGCCACTTGATAAAGGTTGGAGTGCTCATGTAGCCCTTGTCAGTCACAGCCATGTCACATCCTGTTGGGCCACCACGGTTCAGTTGGCGATTTTCTCTTTTCCTGGCGTAGATGAAGTAAGGAGGAACATAATTTCCAACAGCGTTCATAGCACACATAGCAGTCACTGTTTGCCCCTGTTCTGCTGCTACGGTCTTGGCAACTTCTCTTTTTTCTGTGGGAGCTACATGCTAAGGGAGCTTGTTTGGAACAGTTTGTACCCCAGTTTCGTCCATGTTGTATATCTGGTTGGGAGTAAACTTGTACTGTCTCAGACAATATGCCAAATTGGCAAAATATCGCTCAAGTTGATTTCGGTTGAAACCCATGGCTCTGGCAATGTTGGTTTTTCGAGGAATTCTAAGGGACAATCGGTTCCTTTTCATAAATTCTCTCGTGAAATCCCTCCCTGCAAGTTTGGATTACCCGGGAAATTGATTAGGTATGCCATTCTCCTCTGCATATGAAAAAGAAGGAATCGTAGAGATTTCAGGGTTAGGCCAAAGATACGCTGATCGAGATCTACACAGTGGCCAAACAACTCCTTCTCTTGTGCTGCTGTAAAGGTATTCCGAAATCTTCCAAGCTTTTCAGTACCTCCTTTCTTTAACCTATTCCTTAGTGTGATCTCGTTGAACCTAATTTCTTTGGCAGTTTTGCATAGGAATATCCAGCTGCGATCAATCGCCGTGCCTCATCAAGCACTTCCTCTGTCAGAGGCTTATAATCTTTTTCGCTTGCAATTCCTGAAACGAAATATTAGCAATATCAATTTTATGGCTTTTGAATGCAACCTATTTAATAGTTGAGGATAAATATTTCATAGCTGGACTTAAAATTGAATGAAAAATTCAAAAATATTATCCAGTGCTAACTGGGGCAAAGCCCTGCACTCGAGGGTTGCAGGGACTTGCCCCAAAGGAACTGCAGCGACTTGCCCCAAAGGAACTGCAGGGACTTGCCTTGCCCCATTTGAAGTGGGGGGGGGGGAATGGCGGATTGGTAGGGCTAGTTGACGAGAAGAAAAGTAAAAATCAATCCACAGCATCAAAGGTTAATCACAGAGCTATTCATCGATAATTAGTTGATACGTTTGGTACAAACCTATCTCACATAACATTGAACTGAAGTATGAAGTAAATTACATCAAAAACGTGAAAAACGAACTCACCTCATTTTCTCCTCACGTTGCCTTCTCAGACGCCATAGCTTTTATTGGTGAACACCTGTTGCAAAACCCCAACTGCACCCTGGTGGCCGGTTCTCAAATCTAAGGCGGTCTATTCAAAAAGTCGATGCAGGGCTTTGCCCCGTGCAGGTCTTTGCCCCCACCTACTCTATGTTTAAATAACATTCAACACAGTTATGCAGTTTTGTTAAGCGTAAATACGGAAGTACGTAGGAAGTCATTTAAAATGCCCTAGAGTGAAAATAATTGTTTAAAAGTATTATCGCATCTATATTAGGGATGTAACGAATAGTGATTTGGCCGAATAACAGAATACCGAATATTCGGCCATTTCTTCCAGGCCGAAGCCGAATATTCGGCCATTTCCTCTAGGCCGAATAGGCCGAAGCCGAATATTCGGCCAATGTCTTAGGCCGAATACCGAATATTTGGCGGCCGAATATTAAAACTCTAAGAAAATCGTTGTAAAAGAAAGTTTTTGTCAAATTTAAAATTATTCACAAAGTCAAACACCAATTACACACAATCTATGATGTATGATTTAATTGTTTGTTAAGAATTTAAAATTATTTAAAATTAATCTATTTTCTCTATTGTTTTGAATGTAATAAAACTAAAAATTTCACCCACAAGTGGAATAGAAATGACAGGTTTTATGGTAGTTAGCATTAGCTATTATTCATTATTTTACTCATTATTTAATTCAAATGAAAGAACTACTATTGCTTAGTGAACCCTTGCTCAAATTTTACCTTGCTCAAAACTGTTTTATGAAGATACTTTAAAAGTTATAAAAGTTAATATTTTTATCATAGGGGTTTTTTACATTCCTATTTTTAAAAGATCTAATAAAATTTAATACACTTAACTGGAATATATTCTTATCTTCAAAAATCCTAATAACTTATGCTATCTTAATATTTATGATATTATGCGAGGCTTTTCACATTTCTCTCTTACCCAATATTCACAGTAAAGTCTACTCAAACAAAGTCTGACTTCCACTTCGTTAAAAATAACAAAATAAATTTTTCATATTCTCCATCATAATTAACTATTGCCAGCTTTTGGGAGCAAATGCTAAATATAAAATACAATATTACAACTTTAAAATCTGTTTTTGCTCACTCAAGCTTAAAGCAAGGTTTAAGAAAAGTATTTTTTTCTTAATTACTTATATTTATTAAAACCATACACTAATGTATTCTTTTGCAATAATTAAAATACAATTTTAAATGTTTAAAATCTACTAATTTCTTTACCTTTTCACATTCCTACTGCAGCAAAACTATTCGGCCGAATGGCTAGGCCGAATTTGACCTTACCCAGTATTCGGCCAGGCCGATTATTCGGCTAGAAGATGAAATGACTATTCGGCTAGGCCGAATATTCGGCCAAAGGGCCGAATACCGAATAGTGTCTGAATATCCGTTACATCCCTAATATATATATATTACTTCTACAGCCAGTTTTTTGGTCGGTGCGAGATCTTCCTTACTCCTTTATCAAATTCCATGACTTACCCTTCATTTTAAAGCTTATCGTGCTGGCTAATCACGAAAAATTGACCCACGGTCTAAAAATGTACCATTTCTCTTAAATTTGAGATTTAAAATTATCTAAGAAGAGGTCCTTTAATGAATGCTCATTGTGTATGCTGGTGCCAGCTGTTATCAAGTAAACAAAAAAGAAACTCTTCTATTTTTATTTTGTAGCAAATTGGGCAGTTTTAGCTTCGTGCTAAACTTATTCAATCGTTAGGATAAACACATTCGTTTATATCCTAACCAACCAACAGTGATTATATTTTAAGTAATGGAACTGTTTCGTTATTCTATTTTAATGCTATGTTTACTCATAAAAATAATTATCGCTATTATTGTGAATATTTTATTATTGTGAATGTCTAAATAATACTGGGGGAAAATTTGTAACAGCTATTTGTACTGATGTGTTTTATGTATTCTTTTGTACCAACACCCTTTATTTTTTATACTCTTCTGCATAATGTCCTTTCTCCCTAATGAGTGCGGAATTCCGCAAGAATCGACTAGTAACAGACTTTTATTGGGAAAGTGATTCCATGAATTTACGTTAAAAAATAACTAATTCAATATATTTTTTTAATGCACAGCAAACAATTAAAAATCTGGAGCAAGTACTAAAATTAAGTCACATTTTCTAAATGCAAAGTTTTTCTTCCCCCTGCAAAACAACCTATAATCACTTTTTTATGTAAAATATAATTATCAGAAGCATTGACCGCTTAAAAAAAAGAACCCTTTGCTTAATTTTTGAGTAGGTTTCTGATTTTTTAAGTAACAAGTATGTTTAACCCTCCGTTAGGCACCCGAATCTGTCAGATGCATAAATAAAATAGCGCTAGGTGCTAATATATTGACATAAGGTGCAGTATTTGTTACTGAAATTATCATGTTACTTGCCCATCAAAAATAATGGCTCGTAACTGAAGTAATACAAAAGTTAGCACTTATCTACCTGTATCGCTATTTTATTTATGCATCTGATTCTCGCTCCTAACGGAATGTTAAAAAATATTCAATGCACTTTTCTATAGCTTTGTAAGCGTACTTACGGAACACACTTGGGAAATCTTTCAAAATGATCTTGAGTAAAAACAACGAAAATATTTAAAAGTACTACCGCATAAGGAATGCATTTATTGGAAAACTGATAACCCCTTGGACTTCCGTTGCAAAATAGCGAATTCAGTGAATTTTAAAAATGCTTCAGCTTTTCAATTGTTGCTGTGAAGATTGAATCTTTTTTTAACATGGGAAGTATCTTCCAAACTTTGTTAAGTAAAATAGAAACATCGTAAATATTGATCCATTATAATTGAACTTATGCCCAATTAATGATAGAAAATATTACTAGAGTTTATGAAGTCGTAAAAGATGAGATTAAATTTTGTAATATGACAATTCCAAATTTGATTTTTTTTTCCTTTTTTTTTTAATCGACTAAAGCGTCCGAAGTGTCACGCCAGAGTATTACTTGTCTTTTTTTTTTTTTTTTTGAGTGCATCGTATTGTTATACCCGAATATGTGTAGGGAGAAATTTATTACGGCTTCATCTCTTTGTCAAACCAGAATCCATTTCAGGAAAAGTTAATTTGCACTGAATTTAGCTTACAAGACTGCAAAGTTTGGTGATCAAAAAATGATGCAAATGGGAAAAAGATAAAGAAGGAAACACCATTCTGGTGTACTGATTGTTGAGTTGATTTATGCTTGGAAAAGTGTTTCCATTTATATCATACAAAACTGAATTACTGAACTACTAATCGGTATTCACTTTTATTTATTATTTTTTAAATAATTAAATTAATTATTTTCATTTTTTTTACATAATGCTCCACTCGAAGCGAACTTTACCACTGAATGGCAGTCGCCTCAAGCGAATATGCAGAGGCTACAAAACCTTACGATTTCGAAAAACGTAATTAAAAATATCAATTTTTAACTACTAAGTATATTTTACTTTGTACTAAACATTTGATTTTTGCAATAAAAAATTGAAAATGTATGTATTCAAATCATCAAAATAGCTTGACAGCTAAAAGGTTAATACCGGAAGTCATTTTCTAGAAAAAGTTATTGTATTAAAGTTTTAAAGTAGTGCAAAATATTTTGCTTACCTGGAGGTAGAAAGAAAACCGACATTAATCGTCAAAGAAATCGTAAAATTAATAAAATAACAAAAATTCGGAAAACCGATTTTTTTTTTTTTTTTAATTTTCGGAACAGCTATTCTAAAATTTTCGGAAATGTCCGAGACTTTCGAATCAGAATCGCCTATGTTTTAGTTCTACTCTTTTGAAACTTTTTTTTAAATGTAGAATGAAATTACCCCTTCTTAACGACCGATGTCTTTTAAATTATTTTATTTGGAAACTAATTTACTAGTCTTGCCTGCAATTAGTACACAAAATGACCTTAAAGTTTTTATATTTACAGACAAATTAACACATTGCTGGCAGTAAACTAATTACAGACCGATAAAGAAACGTTGACAGGGGGGTGCCAATCTCATTTCGTGGCACACAGCAGTAAACTCTCAGCGAATTCGATTCGCTAAAGATTAGTCTACTTTATGCAACTAAAGACCATCTCTGGAATAAAACCTTAATGTCCAAATACTTGAGAAATTGCATTACTCACTTTTTAGCGATGAAACAGAAGGAAATAGTATTTCAAATACACTTAAGAAAGCTCATGCCCATGGAAATCGCGAGATAAGCAATTTTTGCCACATTAAAAAAAAGGCCGCGTTTACACCAAAGTCTTCCACTAAGTTTTCCACAAGGGTTTCGGCAATTTGTTGCTTCTTCTGCAAAATACAACAACTGTTTCTGTCTTCCACTAAATTTCGGTTTCCCGCGGAGTGTCGGTAAAGATTACAGAAAGTTGACAACTAAAAGTGGAAGATTTGTTACTGCGCGCTTTGCTCTAGCAACCTATAGGAAACTAATAGAGAACTGCCCCCCCCCCCCCGTGCCCCGGACATGACAGGGCAACAAGTTTTCCACTTGTTGCACTAAATTTGAGAAGAGCAATTTTTAGTTTTCTACAAAAATTCTTCCACTTGTTGCTGTATGATTTAAGAGCAACTTTTAGTTGGCAACTTTTAGTTTTTTGCAAACAATGTTTTATCAACTTTCAGTTGTCAACTTTGGTGTAAACGCAGCTTTACGTTACACGTGGAAATCGTGGGTTAAGGGGTCAGAGGATAAATACACTGGTGTGCAAAACTAAAGCAACAATGTAAATTTTAAGCAGATAGCTATGGAATTGCAGAAAAAGAGTTCTTGCAATTAGTACAATGAACATGCAATTCAGTAGAAAGGTCATGCGGATGTAAATATCAGGAACAAAGCATCAGAGGCAATGTGAGCGTATGCAAAACGTGTGCTGTTGGTGCGCGCTCCTTAAGAGTACAATAAAAGGAAGGATGTAAATGCAATTAAAGACATTCGCTGCAGGTGCAAGTGAGTTTTTTCGTGAACTATGACTTCACACATGGAAGAATGATCGGAAAGTTGGAGGAGGGTCACCGGGTGACCAGTGTAGCTGAAGAGTTCAGAATCAACAAAAGCGTCGTTTTGCGCTTGGAAAGCCTTCCGAACCACAGGTACGGCTCTCAGAAAATTTGGCGGGGGCCGCTCGTGAAAAACAACTGCAGTGGATGACCGATATATCGCCCTGCAGGAGAAAAGAACCCTGAACCTGTCGTCAAACGCTGTTGCTCAGCAACTGTGTACAGCAACGGGGCAGCAAGTGTCATGGTTTACTGTGGCCAGATGCCTTCACAAAGGTGGCATATTCGCTCGTCGTACAGAATGCTGCATCCCTTTGACAGCAGGCCATCGGCGCCGCCGTTTAGAGTGGTGCAAGGAGTACAAAATTGAACCTCTCATCATGAAGTGGAGTCATGTCCTTTCTACGGATGAGAGTCGTTTCAGTGCCACACGCGATTCTGGATGCCAGTTAATTTGGAGAGAGGTCGGGACACGGTTTCATCTCAGTAACATCGTGAAAAGAGGCCGTTACGCTGGTCCTGGAGTCCTCGTCTTGGGAGGCATTATGTTGAATGGGCGGACTGAGTTCTACATTATCGACAGAGGCTCTGTAACAGAAGATCGCTACTGTCAGGAGGTACTCCTTTCCCTTGTGCGTCTGTCCAGAGGTGCCATTGGACCAGACTTCATTTTTATGAATGACAATGGGCGCCCACATCGGACACAATCTGTTCAGCTGCTACTGGAAAGTGAAGATATCACTCGAATTGATTGCCCAGCGTACTCCCCTGCTTTAAATCTAATTGAACATGTGTGAGATGCTTTAGGGAGACGCATTGCGGCGCGATTACATGCTCCTGGGAGCACCCAAGAACTGAAACGGATACTGCTTGAGGCATGGGCCCTCTTACCCCAAAAACTGGTCTAGAATCTGGTGCTGATTATGGGTAGACGATGCGAAGCAATCATTGCAGCACGGGGAGGACATTTCCCATACTTAGGAACATCTGCGTGCTATTCTTCCTCTTGGATAGACAATCGTGTGTAAGGATATTATGAGTTCAATTAAGCCTATTTTCGTTTGATTCCACATTGTATGAATTCTATTTATTTTTACGCAGTTATGCTTTCCTCATCCTTTAAGTACAAAACTGCTCTCTCTAATTTCTAAATTTCATTACGGTCAAACCAAAATTGTCTTCAACTCTGACAGTAAAAGCTTTAAGGCGCGTTTACACCAAAGTTGACAACTAAAAGTCGACAAAACGTTGTTTGTAGAAAACTAAAAGTTGCTCTTCTCAAATTATAGAGCAACAAGGGAAAAAATATTTGTAGAAAATTAAAAGTTGCTCTTAAAATTTAGAGCAACAAGTGGAAAATTTGTTGCCAAAGAATTGGCGCCCCCCAGTTTCGGTTGTCAACTTTCTTTAATCTTTACCGACACTGAGCGGGAAACCAATACTTAGTGGAAGATTTATCTCTCCACAAGTGACAAACAGAAAAGGTTACTGTATTTTGTAGAAAAAGCAACAAATTGCCGCAACTTGCGGAAAACATAGTGGAAGACTTTGGTGTAAACACGGTTTTAGAGTGAGAAAAAACTAGCTTTGAAGATATTTTCGCTTCGACACCAAACTACTCTCGCCCACCCACAGTTGCATGTAACAAAGTGAGAATGCACCTCCAATAGAAGCAAATTTATCAATATTTTAATTTACAGCCATTATATTTACAGACAACTAGCACTGCAAACAATGTTATGTCGCCGTACAATTCCTCCATACATTTGAAATTTTGACCTTTCCTTACCTCAAAATCACAAAAACTGGGTTAGAACACTTCCTTGCTGCCAAAAACATGGTTGACGGGTATGAAGCACCATCTATGTTTGAGTAATCACATTAATTTTAAATATATACTTTATCAGTTAATTTGATTTTTTTTTTTTTTTTAGTAATTCATGATAATTTGGTATTTTTTCACGACAAAGTGTTAAAGGAAATATTTATGTTAGCTACATATCCTATTTTAAGTCTCAAAGTTTTTTTTTTACTCGTAAATGAAATACAAAAAAATAACGAAGTCCAAAACTGGTGGTAAAGTAAAAAAAAAAAAAAAAAAAAAAACGCTAATTTTAATATCTGAAAAGATCTTATTATTTTTCAACACAGATTGTGTTTAAGGAGTGTAAAGTCTTAGGCTACACAAAATCATTTCAAAGCCTCAAAGCTTTTTAATTGCATATAGCCTAAATTTAATAAAAATAGTGAAGTTAAAAATTCGATGTAAGAGTTTGGTATTTACCATACTGTCCCTACTATCGTTGAGAAGTTTCATTAATCTTTAGAATGTATTGTTCCAGTTAATCTTTTTAAAAGTAATTATTCTCAGCAATTCGTTAGAAATTAAACTTTCAGTAGAGAAAATAATTTAGCTGTATTTAAATTGTTTTAAAGTCTCAAGATCAATTCTTGATCCGTATGCTAAGCATGACAGCAAAAGTGAAGTTAAAAATCGAAAATTAAATACAGAATTTTAAAGAATATATGTTATTTTGTATTCCTCAGCAAGAAGGGTGTCGTATTTTCCCTAACAGTAAGGTTTTTTTCTTTATCTAATCATTTATCAGATCTATTAGATTTACCGAAATAAGGGAAAATCTTTCTAGAATCGAAAACTGTGTTTATTAAAAAAGGAAACAAAAATCTTAAAGTCACTGTTAACTACCTAAACGCTGAATTTGAGATAAGTATTGACCGGAAATGCCTTTTCTCCACCCCAGTCCCCTACCTCTTAGCCGAGGCCTTAGGACTGCTTGCGCACGAGCAGAGGTACGAATTTTACATGCACGTTTTCCTGAAGTGTACGTGGTGGGTCTTCAGCGGGTATCGAACTCGCAACCTTCCAGGTGGAAGACTGATGTGCTAATCACAAGGCTACCACGGCCCTACACAGCGAGGACTGCGCAGAGTTTTGCTACCTGTAAAAATAAGCTTTTCCATCTTTCAGAAAAATGCGATTTTTAACCACATGAAGTTTTTGTCATCTAACAAACTGTTATGAGACTATAGCTGATACAAGCCATCAATGTTACACGCCGCAAGATGAACTGTTCGTGTGTGAGCCACCAGTGGTACACCCCGCAAGATGAACTATTCGTGTGTGAGCCACCAGTGGTACACCCCGCAAGATGAACTATTCTTGTGTGAGTCACCAATGGTACACGCAGCCAGATAAACTGTTCACATGTGGCTTTGAAATATCACATTTTGGGGATTGTCATAATTTCCTTTTAATCCTATTTTCTAATTTTTTGGTCTCCGTTTTGTCTATCGTGCCGATTTTTCCCAACCTGTGCATTCTTTGAAGATAGATGAACCGTTGCTCAATAACTGGAATCTTTTTTGACTTTCCACAAGTACAGTTTATTGAAATGGGACACTCACACCGATCTGGATTTTTTTGACAAGTGCAATTCGCACTCATTACACATTTACAAGTTGAAATGTCAAACAGCTTATTTGCATCGCTCTTAAAGTCATCAATCTTTTGTTTGAAATTTCTTTTGTCCTTATCACGAGCGTACGACCTCCTCAGTTTGTAGTATTTGTCGTGGAAAGCATTAATCAGCTGAACAATTCTTTTTTCGGAGACTGTGGGGATCGATGCTTTTTTAAAAAGGGTATTGACTTTTTTTGCTACCAAAACGCTTACAGTGGAAAAGCTCACTTTTATGTTGTTACACGCTGCCTGCTAACTTCATTCTCTCCTCAAAGCAACAACGAAGCACATCTTCGTATGTAGGGAGTTCATTTGGCGGTAAATCTCTCGGATGCCCGAAAAAAGGGCAATCAAAGTCCTTTTTAGTAATTTTTCTGGACGATGACGGATCCATATTAACACCATAAATACAGTACAAAAATATTTTAAAACAAACAACCTACGAGAGAGGCAAATACGGAACTTATCACGCAGAGCAATTTTTAGCGACTGAATGCGCGATCCTATTACTTCCGGTTTTCCTTATCTCGATACTAACGATGTAGCGACATGCTACCAGGTGCTTCGTGGCGTTTTTAGTTTTTAACCTTTTCTACTTTTTTCGTCTTATCAATGTCGTAATCAACTTATAGATAAGAAGAAGGATTAACAAACAAAAAACCTTGAAAATTGTCAATTTTCGTTTAATTTGTTTAATTTATTAATTATAAATATAATTTATTAATTTTACATCTATGTCTATTGTTTATTAATTATAATATATCAAATTTTTGCTGGATCTAATTTTTGTTTAAATTCGAAAAACCCTAAAAATCGTCAATTTTCGTAAATTTGACGCGAATGCGCGATCGGAAGAAATTATGCGGTTTGAAATTTTCTTTTTTTGTTTTGTTTATAATGGCCATAAGCAACTTTTCCGCGCTGTTACGAATCGAAACACTACAGGAGTTAATTTTTGTTTTAATACAAAAAAACCCTAAAAATCGTCAATTTTTGTAAATTCGACGAGCATGCGCGATCGGAAGATATTATGCGGTTTCAAAACTTTTTTCAATGTTTTTTTTACAATGGCCACAGACAACTTTTCCGCGGTTTTACGAATCGAAAATCGAAATTTGAGTTTTTTCGCACCACCCTAATAAATATGCCGAAAACTTCACAAAATAGCTTACTTGTTACAGTTCGACCACGGAATTTTGGCACTTGGATGCTACTGCGCAAGGCAGAAAAGAACGAATCCATTCAAATTTTATTAAAGTTTGTTTTACAGGTGCGTTTATTTAGTACGCGAACCAGAATGCTTGCTTCTGTTTCTTGAAAGCAACTAAATTTATAAACTGGCATATGGCATCAGTTCGGAAGAAATCAAGTATGCTAAACGAACTAGGACGAGAAGAAAAAGGTCACATTCTCTATACCAACAGCTCCTCCCTTGAACTTGAATGATTCTTGGTACTCAGGCAGCTTGCTTTGGTTGATGGTAGAACTGTATGTACAATTATTCTTCGTAGCCTTTTGAAAATGAAGAATATTACGAATATCTTTCAAAAGTGCCATTTTATTTCACATGTTTTTGACTTAAGGCCAAGCCAATGTTTCGCGCCAAAATTCCCGAAACTTTCAGAAAACTCGACAGTATACAAGAGAAATAATAGACTTAAGTTTGAAATAAAAACACTGAATATCTTATAATCTGAACATACTGTAAATACATTGCAATTGCTTACATTCGAGTAATACAAATTCTATTTTTCTTTACCCTCAAATTACTAGCCCTCTATCGGTATAGACGGTAGGCAACATACAATTCAATCACTATTTTTGTAAATTTCTTTAGAAATAAACTTCTATGAAAGACTTTTTTTTTTTTTTTGTCTGTTATCTAGAATGCAAAAAACCAAATAAATCAGAGCTAATGAGTGATACAAGTTTTAAAACAATAAAAGAAAGAAAAAAAGTAAATATTAAATCGCCAAAAATGTTCCACGTTACACGGTTTTATTTAAGTTCAAAACATCGTTGCATTGTCCTAACAAAACTATTGTTGCCAAATAACAAATGATAGTTATGATAATTTCCTCAGAGCCAAAATTATTATTTTTTTTTCCTAATTAACGTTATAAGAAATTATAAAATCGATTGATTATTGTATTGTCATCGAAGATAAGCTTATGTGCAAAGTTTGAAGATAATTTATGCAGTAATAGTGGTCGAAAACCGCCTAACAAAATTCCGTGACAAGTCAAGTTAAATAAAACCATGTAAAAAGAAGAGTGGTTTAAATTAAAACCTTGATATTTCAGTATTTTATTTTATTTTTATTAACTTAAATTCAAAAAAAAAAAAAAAACAAATTAATTTAAACTAATTAGTGAGAAAGCCAATAAAAAAATTAAAATAAATTGTTAAATCCCAAAATGTTTTTTTTTTTTTTTTGTTAACTCGAACCAAAAAAAAAAATCAAATCCGAGTTTGAGTGATAGACGATTAACGTGCTTGAAAAAAGCAAAAGTCGCAAGAACGAAAATCCAGAGATACTCACAGCAGAAAAGCAAAATATCATGTTCCAGTTCCCGATCAGAGAATATCTTTTTCCAACACTAGTCCTAGTCCTCATAACGCTCCAAACGCTCTCAACCTCTCAAATTGTATTTACACAAAATGTCTGATTACTTGCTCTTTATTTTTCCTAGTTAAATAGCAAGAAAAACAAAACTAGGTTTCTGATATTTACTGGAGTATATTCCACAAAGCTATTTTAAGAGTTAATAAAATTGGTAAGTAGATACGTCTTTCATTTTCAACGGAAAAAAATCAATTACTGTTTATACATATGAATACTTTACTATGATTGTCGAATTATTCCAGAGTCTTATCGTAAATCGTCACCAACAAGGAATTAAAATTTCACATTACGAAAGGGAATCATTTCAAAGAAATATTTCAGCATATTTCAAGTAAATAAATCTATAAAAAATTTGAAATCACCTCCCTTCTAATCGTCTTTAGAAAATTCATAAAACTGCAGTACCAAAGAAATTTCTGGGATTGCAACATCAAAAATTTAAAATTCTGCAAAGAATTCAGATTTTTAATTATTCACTTCAATTAACTAGAATCAGTGATCTTGCAATAGTAGTGAAATTTACTACAATGAACAGCCATCAAGATTTTACGCATCAGTAATTTCAAGTCAATGAAAGTGGTTAGCACATAAAAACGTTCACACTAAAGAATAGACATTTTGGTACTTACTTATTCCATAACAGTTCATTTATAGAATGATTAAAACTTATATCTCAAATATAAAGCCTTGTTAGAGTAAAAACAAATTCAACCTAAACTCATAATACATTATTAAGCACGATAACCATATATATATAAGCGTTAAACCAGATTTGTTTTTAAACCACCTGCAGTATAATATAAAAACCAATAACACTCTTGAGAGAAAAAGATGAGCAAAATATTTAAAACAGAGCAAAATATTTAAAACAATTTAAAACAGAACAGATATAAACTATTAAAATGAATAAATTTAAGATTCGTATATATCAATAGGATATTGGTCAAGTTTCTAAGGAAGAAACTCTCAAGGAAAAAAATAACACCACTGAAAGTCAGTTGCGTAAAACCAAGGGAATACCAGAAAACAAACCCTTGATTAGAAAAAATATTGCACCATTATTCTGAACAAATAAAATTACACATCAGAAACCAAAAAATCAACAAAATATTCAACAATAAACAGTTCTTGAGTCATTTTTTATAACTATATACAGTAACAAGCCCCAATATACCAGAAAACAAACCCGATAACATATTGCACCATTTTACTGAACACAAAATTACGGTTCAACAAAATATTTAATACTAAGCAGTTCTTGTGTAATATTTTTAAAACTATTAGCAATAACACAAACACCAATATTTCGTGCACGAAATATTTCCCCTGAACTCTACAGGCATTTTTAGGAAGGGGTGTTCTTTGGGAAAATCTACGAATACTGATTGAAAAACCATATCGTAGAAAAGGGGGATGTATTAGCAGTAACATACCAATGAACAATACGCCGATTCATTGTTTATGTTTCAAAGTATGAACACTTATCTACACAGAAAACCACCTCATTGTTAACACTAAACACACAGCAAGCGTTCCATGGAAGCTTTTGAGTAGGGAATGTACCTTTGATATAGTGATAAAAATATTGTGGAAACAACCATATATATATATATATATACACCACACATGAAAAAATGTTTATCTAAAACCACTTTATAGTTTTATAACAGTAAAATCAATAACATCAAAGCAAGCACTGAATGGTCCATTACTACAATCATTTTTAGAAACCAACACACAATGAGGACAAGACAATTTTAGTATTGTACTGTTGTAGAAAGATTAGTTTCCACTAAACACCAACACACTGAATGTTTTAGAAACCAACGCACATTTTGACACACAAAATGAAAATTTCATTATGGCACACAAGAGACATTAAACAACCGGGCATTCTCCGATTACCTGAACCCGGCCAGGAAGGTTATTCACACAGTTTGCAGCCATATACTGATTGTGTTATCAGCAAGAATTTGCTGCTTAATGAACATACTATCAATAAACCAAGCATTGTGATTCAATCACACCACAAACAAATAAATGTACTCATACGAAACCATTTTACAACAGTGCTTTACGCTGACAAAAATTCCGATTTTTGCAATGACTTAGGAAAATTTTCACTATAAACACCACGTTCGCTTATTTTACGCGCATTTGAGGATATGAAAGATTGTTTCTAGAGTAATTAATATTTAGAAATTGACACACTAAACACAGTTACTATAACATTACTATCCTAATAATATACAAAATATTCAGTAGCTACTGAACACCTCGGGCATTTCAAAATGCCTATATAAGCATCGGAAATCCATGTCCTGATGAATTCCCGAAAGAATGTCGATTGAACCACCACATTTTAGATCAGACTATGAAAAAAGGTTATTTTAAAATGAATAAACAGCTGCAATTATAAATATAATCTCATTATGATAAGACACTAAAAGTTTCAGATTTTCAAAAAATAAATAAATGAAATTAAGCCGAAGTGAAATTTCTTAATCAGACAAACATATTTCAGAAGACATTTTAACATCCATAGAAAATAACTGCAAAATAATATACAAACTCGTAAATATAAAAAAATATCGTTTCAACAGATGGAAATAACGAGAAATGGTGTTTTTAAAAATAAACGGGTATCGCAAGTCAGTAACTCCCAGCGACGCTCCTCCATTTCAAAAGTGGATCCAACTGATACAGTGACTTAAAGTTACGTAGGTCATTGCTGAAAAAGTATGCAAAAAATAAGTTTTTAATTCATAGCACTAATTATGTTAAATTCAAATGAAACAAATGAGCAACTTGGTCAAATAATATTAATTTTAAATATTTCAAAATACTGGTCAAATACTGAAAACATTAAAGATACTGCTCAATGAGATTTATTCAACTCTTAACCCGTCAGTAGCTTCAGCCGACGCTTGTCCATTTCAAAGTGAATAATACTGAATCGGTAGCTTACGATTGTGCAGATAAAGATCAATTATTGCTGAAAAAGTCTGCAAAAATTAGTTTTCATTTCATAGCATTAATTATGTTTAAAATTCACTCTTCATTTTAAAAAATTAAAAAATTTTACATAGCACAAATAATTTATGAAAACGTCATGACATTTTACATATGATTATTTTAAAAATGTTATGGGGATAGTAAGATATCAGATACATAAAAATCTCACCTTCAAATTATCCACCGCCACTTCCACCATTTAAGAGCTCCAAGATACTTTGAGACAGTGTATTTTTCAACGCAGTCGCGAGCTTTAAGAGAAGCAAAGATTAAAAAACCTGCAAAAATGTAAAAAATAGTTAATGTAATTAAAAAACTACAAATTTCAATAGCAAAACCCCAATAGGAGTAAAAATCGCCATATCCGGCAAAATTTTGAAGTTAAAAACTTCGTTTCAAAGAATCATGACCACGAAAAAGTCTGAAAAAAAGCAAAACAGATAAAATCATTGAAGATTAAGAGTGTTCAGTAACAAAACTGTATCATTGATATTTATTATTTTACTCATCAAAGCAAAAGTTAAACACGATGTATCACGAAAAATCAGACTAAAAAATAACAACCTTTTATTTTAACTAACCTACTCTTGGTAAAAAGTTCTATTTAATCAAGTCTAAGAAACCAACTAATGGATGAATGAAATTTAAATTTTTTCCCCTGGTAACAGCAAGGTCCAAGTAAGACTTAATCAGGTACCAAGGCCTGATTAATACCAGAAGCCTTTACCTTACCAGAAGCCTTTAGAAGAAATACCAGAAGCCTTTAAGGAGGCTTCTGGTATTAACTTGTCACACACTGACGTGTGAAAATCTACTGAAGAGATATATATTGTTCAGCTTGCCACTAATGAAGATTCAAGTTATATCAAATATTATATTAAAATTATAAAAATTTACACTGAACTGCAAGGGTATGATGGACGGGTAAAAAAAATGTAAGGATTAAAATTACAAAGAAAAAGATTGTTAATCTTCCAAAAAAATTTTTAGAATTTTTTAATCTACATTAAAGAAGGACATCATAAGACACATTTTTTAAAATTTTAACCTATTTTCTCATTCAGCTTCGTAATCGGCTGAATATATCGGGAATATCGGCTGCAGGCCATGTCCAAACTTGTGGCAAAGACTTCACAAACCACCAAAAATCCAAGGTAGAACCTTTGACACCTGTAATGAAATATTGCAAGTTCACTCAATTCACAGTAGTTTAATACTAAACCGACCAGAGAAGTTAAATGACTGCTTTTCAAAATTGTTAAATTCGGGTTTCCATTTTTCTTGAGCTTGTTGCACGATTTTTTCCGTAATATATAGCAATTTTAACTATATATTACGGAAGGTACTGGTAGGTTTGGTATTACTCAATTTATAAAATTAATTCTAAAATAGTATTGAGTTGAACATTTAAACCTATCCGTAGCTACCAGCTTCAGTAGTATCACCTCAAACTGAAAGAAACAAGATAGGTGATGAAAAGTTAGAAAAATCAATCTAAATTGAATTGAATAAAACATACACTAATTAAAAAAGTTTAAAGATAGATGAATCAAAATTTAATCTTACCCAGAGAGTTACGATTCAAGGATTCAAGCCCACACGGTAGCATCTCAAACTTTGCAAAAAACCTAGGTACCTTGTAAGAATTCACTGAAAATTACAATAGAGTCTCCCTACAGCGAATTTCTCCTTATAGCTGAACTTAATATTTTGAATGTTATTTAACATTACAATTTTCTTTATACCGAAGTTGCAGTCTCTCTACAATAAGTTTTCTTTCAGGCATTTTAATTTTTGATTTTGAAAAAAAAAAGTTGTTTACTAATTTGCGAGAAGCCAATTCATTCACAAAGGCTATGCAAAGTAACTGAATTTTTCAATTGAAGTAAACGCAAGTATGTAATACAGATCATTCTTTAGATCGGCGATTTCTGAGCATTTTTTATGCAATTAAAGTTAGTATAATATAAATTACTTCAATTTAAATTGGAAGTCATGATCTGATACTTTTAAATTTATCGCACCTACTAAAAATGTTGTAGTATTTTCTTTAACTGCAAAAATCGTTAATCATCGTGTGACGAAATTCTTATATAATTATATAGCAAATTATTCAACTGGAACCAAATGTTTTCGTTACGTCAGAGAACCCACTGTAATTAAACAGTGTACTGTATCAATATAACAACATATTACAAATAGAACAATTAATAATTTCAGAGAATAATTAATAAAAAATTAATAGAATTAGATACATTCAACAGAAAAATTAATGGAATAATTATATGAATTTAACATAATTAATGGAATTATATAAATTTCACGGAATTATTAATAGAATAATTCGATAAATTTAATAAGAGTTAATCAATTATTATTGTAAATAGAATAATGTGCGATTACAAATAGTATAATTGAAAGTTAACTTATCCACTAGTAACTAGTAAACCAATCAAACATTCATACCTACCAGCATATATATACACTACTAGTACTAATTAGTGCTCCTCCCTCTCTTCGATCCGTCTCAAAAATAGGTTTACATGAAAATTTGTATATTTGCTAACTAGCCTTATAGTAGGAAATAAATCCAAGCCACATTGATAAATATTTGAAAGAAAATCATTCAATATTGCAATCTCATGGGAAAGGAAGTGAAAATGAAGAAAATAAGTAAAAGAAATGAATAAAAAAATGAAAATATAAGTTAATAAATAAAGCAATGAAATAAAATAAAGTTGATCTTCTGGCGTAATGCAGAATCCTAAGGAAGTTGTTAAATGAAATAATTTATGCTATAATAATTGCAGATTTGAAATATTGTTAGATGATAATGCAACATGTATTAAGGGGAAAAATAAAGAAAGAAATTTTAGCTAATTAAAACTAAGCTGTAAAAGTTTGGTGTCCAAGCCCAGGGACCTGCGGAACCGTGCGTTAAAAAAGTTCTGGTCGTTCCAGCCACACGTCTCAGCGCCTGCCAAAGCTGCAAGAAACAATATATTAGACATTTCTTATTCCAAATGCTTAGGTAATATGAAATACAAATTTGCTCACCAAAGGCACTTCTTTTTCGTTTAACAATGATAAGAGTAAACACGTCTGTAAGGTAAACTAGAGATTATTACACAAGCACACAAAACTCGAATGGAGATGGCTCAAACCGTAAGTCCCGAGCCTTTCATCAACTTTTACTTTTTCAAAATTCAACAACTAGTTCGAAGTTCAAAGTTTAAACAAGCACGCAAATTATCGGAAACTACCTACAATAAGCTAAGTCACAATCATTTAACTCGCAAAATCATTCTTCAGCCATTGACAGCCGCAGAATATCGATGCCAAAATCGTGTTACTAGCCGAGCGCATAATCATATTGCTTGGCTTAGCTACCAAGACTTACAATATCGCAGATATAAACAAACAGTTTAAGAAATTACGCCGCAAAGCAAACTCACAGTAGAAATAAGATCCTAGTTTCTTTTAATCAGGAGGTGCCCATCCCCCTACAACCCGCTCCGCCCCAACCACCCTGCCCGCTGCAATCCCCTCCCCAAAAAAAATCGCTAAAACACCCCCTCCTACCGTGGGCACCCCTGTTCTAACAGACTAATTACTCAAATTATTAAAGTATATATATAAATAATAATGCTTGGTGTTTTCACCAAGTCTTACACTATCCAAAAAATAAAGAAAAAAGGGAGGGATCTTAAAGGGGTATTTGTGTATATTTGTGTAAAAGTATTAATTTAAGTATTACCTTGTCTTTTCATCTGTAAATGTCTTTCATCCAAGCCATTTGTTTTCATCAGTCTGTTCCAGAAACATCACAGATAGCTAGCTATTTTTTTCTTCATCTGTACATCACTGAAACATCACAGGGCAACCGCATTTTTCTTAAAGTTACGTATTTTATCCTAATCACACGTTAGGAAAATTAACCCTCCTCTTAGTCCCCGCCCCCTACTAACTTTGGTTGCCGTGTGATTGGGTGGCTTCGTGGAGTAGTTACGTCAAATAATAGTTCACTTAATTCACAGAAAAAATTCATCAATATACTACCAAAATATCCACTACAAGGTTTATTCTTTATTTCTTTCCAAAACAGATTTAGTTTCCTTCCCAAGTATAAAAACAAAAAAAAAAGTAACAAAACTAATGGTCAAACTGCCAAAGTTGATAAAACTTGCCAAAATAAACAACTTTCTAGTTGGAAAGCCAGCGGCTCGCATCAAGAGGGCGCCTACGAATAAAATACACATAAACGGACAGAAAAATCTTTATTGAAAACTCCATAACATATTACAATGTATGGCAATATAACACAACCAATTACAATACATAATAGACAGAGTAAATAAAGACACAAACACACCTGACACCACTCTCTGAACTCGCCGTATAACATCCGACCCCACAGTGTGTGGCGAAATTTATTCCTTTTGGCAACTTCAATCACCCCGGACAGTTATGACCACTGACCACGTATATTATTACACTATTTTTGATGACTAAACTAGCCAAACTTAAGTTAAGAATATTAACTGAAAAAAGGATTCAATACACGTTTTAAAATATTCTTTAGGCATGACTTATCTAAAAGTTTAATTTTTAACATCAGAACCACCTTAGAAATCTCCATTTTTAATTACCCAACACATTTATAACTATAAATCACATTTTTAATTACACATAACCATTTTTAATTTCACATATTTTTAATCACACATTTTAATTACACATTTATAACTATAAAGCATTTTTAATTACACAACCATTTTTAATTTCACATATTTTTAATCACACATTTTAATTACACATTTTTAATTACACATTTTTAAATTACACATATTTTTACTTACACATCCAACTAAGCCACGGGTCTCCTGCTTGAAACAAGGGCGTGTGTGTATATATTTTTTATTTTTTAGTGTGTGTGTGTGTGTGCGCGCCACTCTGGTATGACAACCTCTTATACCTGGTGAACTGGATCCCCGCACAACGTGGCTTACGTCTGCAACTGGAACACCTGTAAGCATTTCATAGAAAAACATTTTTTCTTCAAAACTCCTCACACATGATGCATTCCCAGCTAGAAAAAGTTTGCAAAAAAAAAGTGCACAAAATGTGAGCGTAATTAGCACCTCCGATTGTGCATAAAATGTGCAAACTGAATTGTGCATAAAAAGTGCAAATTGAATTGTGCATAAGAAGTGCACAGCAAACATGCATAGTAAAATTTTGTGGCGTCATCTATGGGTCGTCTGAGTAACCTTCCCTAGCGTGTGAATGAATGAGACAAGATCTGGGTAAGAACTGAAGACCTTTCGTTTACCAATCCAACGCTCGAACCACTGCGCTACAGACTCTGCTACTTGCGGAAGAAGTTATGCTATGTTATGTATTTACGGAGGTGGATTATCTTGTATTAATTGCGTTAGGGAAGATGAAGAAATCTAAGCTATGATAGTTGTTATAAATTAAGTAGTTTTTATTGTTCAGTGACATTCAGTATCTAAAGAAAACGGATAATAATATAGGAGATTTGTCTAAAGTTTTATTACGTTACTGATAATGGACCATCCGACAATTTAATGATTATTGGACAAAATGATATAAAATCACATAATTCAAATAAAATAATATCTTTTTAATGCAGGTATTCCATCATATCTTTTCCTTTCTTTCTTTATTTTCTCGTTTTAAAAGCATAATATATATTTTAAACAGCATTAAAAAAATCTCTATTGAAAAAGTGCAAATTTAAAATATATTATTTCAATATAATCTACATCATTAAAGGCATGTATTAGATATTAATGGGCTAACGAGATGACTACTTACATTTTTTTTCCCATTATTATAAGCTATTGAATTATCCGAATGTAACATAAAAAGTAATAATGTATGTTATCAATTAAGAAAAACTACTTTTTTTTGGTGTGAAATTCGATCTTCTCACAGTCTTGATGAGCACCAATGGGGAAATATTAATAAAAATTATTGTTATTTTTTGTATTGAATTGAAAAGTAGACTTTTTTGGGCATTTCACACATACACAATTTTTGCAAACACTTACAATTGCAAGTATTGCATGCACAAAATGTGTACTATTTTTAAAGCCTTGATTGAGCCCTGAATATAATGCAAAAGTAAATTAAATTTTTTTTTTTCATTCGGCTGTAAAATTTCTCATGAGCGAATATTCATGTAAAAATTTAGAGATTTTCTCATACCCTGGTGAATGTATATACATAATAAACCAAGAAGTAGTTAATTATGTGGTACAAAGAAAGAAAACCATCAGTTTGGAAAAAAATAAGTTTTTGAAGAATTGAACCAGATTTGTGTTATAGGTAAGATTTTAAAAAATGCACAATTTTCGCAAACAAATATAATTTTACAAATATTTTGTGCAAAAAATGTGCTAACTTTTTATAAACGCAGAATATGCACTTTTTGGTTTGCATAAAAAGTACCCAAAATTTGCATAAAAAATGTATACTTTTTGAAGTACTCAAAAATTACTCACTTTTTGTGTACAAATTGTGTACAGTGTATACTGTTGTGCAAAAAAAGTGTACACCTTTTCTAGTTGGGTTATGTACAAGACTATTAATTTCTTGCCCTAGTAGCTAAAAATCTAACACTGGGTTCAGCATCACAGCTAACACTGGGTTCGGCATCACAGCTAACACTGGGTTCGGCATCACAGCTAACACTGGGTTCGGCATCACAGCTAACACTGGGTTCGGCATCACAGCTAACACTGGGTTCGGCATCACAGCTAACACTGGGTTCGGCATCACAGCTAACACTGGGTTCGGCATCACAGCTAACACTGGGTTCGGCATCACAGCTAACACTGGGTTCGGCATCACAGCTAACACTGGGTTCGGCATCACAGCTAACACTGGGTTCGGCATCACAGCTAACACTGGGTTCGGCATCACAGCTAACACTGGGTTCGGCATCACAGCTAACACTGGGTTCGGCATCACAGCTAACACTGGGTTCGGCATCACAGCTAACACTGGGTTCGGCATCAACAACACTGGGTTCGGCATCACAGCTAACACTGGGTTCGGCATCACAGCTAACACTGGGTTCGGCATCACAGCTAACACTGGGTTCGGCATCACAGCTAACACTGGGTTCGGCATCACAGCTAACACTGGGTTCGGCATCACAGCTAACACTGGGTTCGGCATCACAGCTAACACTGGGTTCGGCATCAAAGCTAACACTGGGTTCGGCATCAAGCTAACACCGGGTTCGGCACCAAAGCTAACACCGGGTTCGGCACCAAAGCTAACACCGGGTTCGGCACCAAAGCTAACACCGGGTTCGGCACCAAAGCTAACACCGGGTTCGGCACCAAAGCTAACACCGGGTTCGGCACCAAAGCTAACACCGGGTTCGGCACCAAAGCTAACACCGGGTTCGGCACCAAAGCTAACACCGGGTTCGGCACCAAAGCTAACACCGGGTTCGGCACCAAAGCTAACACCGGGTTCGGCACCAAAGCTAACACCGGGTTCGGCACCAAAGCTAACACTGGGTTCAGGCATCAAAGCTAACACTGGGTTCAGCATCAAAGCTAACACTGGGTTCAGCATCAAAGCTAACACTGGTGTTCAAGCATCAAAGCTAACACTGGTTTCACATCAAAGCTAACACTGGTTCACATCAAAGCTAACACTGGGTTCAGCATCAAAGCTAATATTTGGTTCGCATCAAAGCTACACTGGTTCAGCATCAAAGCTAATATGGGTTCAGCATCAAAGCTAACACTGGTTCAGCATCAAAGCTAAACTGCTTCAGCATCAAAGCTAACACTGGGTTCGGCACCAAAGCTAACACTGGGTTCGGCATCCAAGCTAATACTGGGTTCCCATCCAAGCTAACACTGGGTTGGCACCACAAGCTAACACGGGTTCGGCATCAAAGCTAACATGGGTTCGGCATCCAAGCTAACACGGGTTCGGCATAAAGCTAACACTGGGTTCGGCACCAAAGCTAACACTGGGTTCGGCACACAAAGCTAACACGGGGTTCGGCACCAAAGCTAACACGGGGGTTCGGCACCAAAGCTAACACGGGGTTCGGCACCAAAGCTAACACCGGGTTCGGCACCAAAGCTAACACCGGGTTCGGCACCAAAGCTAACACCGGGTTCGGCACCAAAGCTAACACCGGGTTCGGCACCAAAGCTAACACCGGGTTCGGCACCAAAGCTAACACCGGGTTCGGCACCAAAGCTAACACCGGGTTCGGCACCAAAGCTAACACCGGGTTCGGCACCAAAGCTAACACCGGGTTCGGCACCAAAGCTAACACCGGGTTCGGCACCAAAGCTAACACCGGGTTCGGCACCAAAGCTAACACCGGGTTCGGCATCAAAGCTAACACCGGGTTCGGCATCAAAGCTAACACCGGGTTCGGCATCAAAGCTAACACTGGGTTCGGCATCAAAGCTAACACTGGGTTCGGCATCAAAGCTAACACTGGGTTCAGCATCAAAGCTAACACTGGTTCAGCATCAAAGCTAACACTGGTTCAGCATCAAAGCTAAACTGGTTTCAACATCAAAGCTAACACTGGGTTCAACATCAAAGCTAACACTGGTTCAGCATCAAAGCTAATATTTGGTTCAAGCATCAAAGCTAACACTGGGTTCAGCATCAAAGCTAAACTTGTTCAGCATCAAAGCTAATATTTGGTTCATCCTAGCAGCTATATAGGTTCTTTAGTAGCTATATAGGGTTCATAGGGCATCCTATAGCATTAACCTAGGTTCACCCTAGTAGCAAAAGCTAATATTTGGTTCACCATCTAAGTAACACAGGGTTCAGCATCAAAGCTAATATTTGGTTCATCCTAGCAGCTATATAGGTTCAGCATAGCTATATAGGGTTCATAGTACATCCTATGGCACCATAAGTTAATCCTAGTTAGCTAACAAGCTAACACGGGGTTCGGCACCAAAGCTAACACGGGGTTCGGCACCAAAGCTAACACGGGGTTCGGCACCAAAGCTAACACGGGGTTCGGCACCAAAGCAATCCAAAGCTAACACGGGGTTCGGCACCAAAGCTAACACGGGGTTCGGCACCAAAGCTAACACGGGGTTCGGCACCAAAGCTAACACGGGGTTCGGCACCAAAGCTAACACGGGGTTCGGCACCAAAAAAAGGGTTCACAAGTAACACCGGGTTCGGCACCAAAGCTAACACCGGGTTCGGCACCAAAGCTAACACCGGGTTCGGCACCAAAGCTAACACCGGGTTCGGCACCAAAGCTAACACCGGGTTCGGCACCAAAGCTAACACCGGGTTCGGCACCAAAGCTAACACCGGGTTCGGCACCAAAGCTAACACCGGGTTCGGCACCAAAGCTAACACCGGGTTCGGCACCAAAGCTAACACCGGGTTCGGCACCAAAGCTAACACCGGGTTCGGCACCAAAGCTAACACCGGGTTCGGCACCAAAGCTAACACCGGGTTCGGCACCAAAGCTAACACCGGGTTCGGCACCAAAGCTAACACCGGGTTCGGCACCAAAGCTAACACCGGGTTCGGCACCAAAGCTAACACCGGGTTCGGCACCAAAGCTAACACCGGGTTCGGCACCAAAGCTAACACCGGGTTCCGCACCAAAGCTAACACCGGGTTCGGCATCAAAGCTAACACCGGGTTCGGCATCAAAGCTAACACTTGGTCCAGCATCAAAGCTAATATTTGGTTCATCCCAGTAGCTATATAGGGCTCTTCAGTAGCTATATAGGGTTCATAGGGCATCCTATACTAAGTGCATCAGTAGCTATATAGGGTTCATAGGGCATCCTATACTAGGTGCATCAGTAGCTATATAGGGTTCAGAGGGCATCCTATACTAGGTTTATCCTAGTAGCTAACAAGCCAACACCAGGTTCAGCATCAAAGATAATACTTGGTAAAGCGTCACAGCTAATACTTCATTAACACCAAATCTGATATTTCATTAACAACTATAGTTTTCTTCAAAATAAATCAAGTCCCTGCTATTGTTCAAAGTTAAATTTAAATATCAATCATTAAAAACATCAGTTCAATCAAAATAATGTAATTTTCATAAATTAAATATTCAGTTATCCTTCAGTATTAACTTATTTGAAATTTTTAAGACCTTTTGAGCAAGCTTTTTCTTCAGAAAAGCCTGTCTCCTCTTTTTGATCAATTATCGTAAAACTTCCAATCAAATGGCTGACACATGTAATGGTTTAAAATCACCATTCCACCCAAAGTATTCGTTTTCAATATAGCATATGAAAGTACCTTATAGCAGTATGATCTGCAATCTTTTTTTCCCCTTTGCTAAGCTATCTGAACAGTTCACAAGATGCATGGAAATTCAATAAAACACAGACATTTTACCCCACGAAGCCAATAAAAACAAACAAATACAAAAAAAAATCACATTTATACAATGCAAATACTCTAATAAAATTAGAAAAAGGATAATCTAACTTTAAAATTGAAAAAAGCTAATCTAACTACAAAATTCCGAAGTATCGCAGCTAGAACAATAATCGAACCCAGAAAGAAAAGCTTAAACTTTAATAAAAAGGGATACTTCAGACTTTTGCTAGTTTCAAGCAGTCACAAGCCTTCGTTAGATCCCCCAACCCACAAATCTACTACAGGTAACAGCTGTCTAGATTGGTACATTTTACATTTTTTACTACCATTTAAAACTACATCGTAAATTTCAAATTCAACAAAAATCTCTTTTCATTTTCATTAAATACCACATTCATAGCATAAAATAAAATTTACAGCTATTTTCTTGCCTGATTTCGGGCGGCTGGTGCCAAATTCTGCCCTGTTCATTACCCAATTTCAAGTGCCAAATAAAGCAATCGTGACAAAAAAAAAAAAAGACTGGAGAAAATTCTAGCAGCTATAGAAATATAATTTCAATAACGACTGACCGAATTGGCTTCATCTGTTTACATAAAAATAACACAAAGCGATCCTCTTCATCTGTTATCCCTCCGTAAGTTGACACGGCAGGGTTTCAGGAGGAATAAGCTTATGGAAAATACATAACCAGGAGTAAGACATTGACAGAAGAGTTTAAGTCCTTTCAATCCTAAACATATAAAAAATGTTAAAAACCACCATTAAAATAAGCACATCAGTCTTTTCAAGTCCCTTTTGGGATCATTTATAAATGATGTCAAGCTTCGAGGGGAGAGGCAAGGTTTGTGAAATCGTGACAAATTGTTACAAGGGGAGGGGGTAACAAGTGTGACATCGTACTAATGCAACATAGCGTGACATGTGACAAAGGAGGAAGGGGGATATTGTTTAAGTGTGATATTTTGTATCAAAGGGGGAAGAGGGTAAAATGCGTGACATCATTTATGGACGGTCACTAAGAATAATCTCATATTTATCCTGCTTTTATCGCTGTCCGCAAGTAGATATCTTCGGCACTACTGAAAGGGTGCAGTTCTACCATCAACCAAAGTGAGCTGCCTAGCAGAATGCGAAGAAGAATCCATTCATATTCAAGGGAGGAACTGCAGGTATAAGGAATGGGCCGTTTTTGTTCTCGTTCGTTTTGCTCACTTGATTTCTTCCGAGCTGATACCGTACGCCAATTTATATATTTAGTTTTTTCAACAAACAGAGAAGCAAACATCGCCGATTCGCGTACTAAACAAACGCACCTGCGAAACGAACTTCCCTAAAACTCGAATGGATTCGTTCTTTTCTGCCATGCGCAGAAGAGTCCAAAAGTGAAATTTCCGTGGTCGAACTGTACTCCCTTAAGGGACCTTCCATAAATGTCCCCATTTTTTCCCATATATTTGGCCCCCTCCCCCTTTTGTCACAAAATGTCACACTTCAACATACCCCTCCTTCGTTGTCACATGCCACGCTATGTTGCATAACCATGATCTCACACTTCTTGTTGTTCCCTCTCCCCACAATTTCACGAATCCTTCCTCCCCCTTCGAAGCGTGACATCATTTATGAATTGATCCCTTAGAAATATATATTAAATATTAAAATGATATAAATAATATATATTTAGATTGACCATATCGTTGTCTGCAAGTAGCTATCGTCGGCGTTTTGATAAAATAGGCAAGTCCGCGAAAAGGGGGGAGGGTGAGATTGAGTACTGTTGTCTAAAATTCACAATTAGTTATTGATTGCAATTTGTCAGGTAATGTGAGAGTTATACAATTTAAAATTTGGACTAGTAAATCTCACTGTAGGAGGATGATTTTTTGCAATTCTTGGCAGCGAAAAATTTTGCGATTATTTCCCACCATTTTTGGATTACGGAACACGACTTTTGGTTCTCAGTTGCTGTAGAGTTAAAAATTATCCATTTTTGTTGTACTTTAAAAAACAGCATGCGGTTGTTTAAACAAATATAACGTTTCTTAGCACATGAAATGTGTGAACTCCGTTATGTATCAACACTTCATTGCAATTGCTCCTTTCTATAAAAATAGGATGAATGAGCGATCGTAATCAATTTTTGAAGCGTAGATGAGTTAACAAACATCATATGCTAAAAAAAACATTCTGCTGTCTGCATTTTTTAGACAAACACTTAAAAGTATTTAAATTACATTAAGAGATTAATAATTTCCAACTTTACACCGACTGAACACCTTTTTACATTCGAGTTTAAATTGGTAATATTCTTAACCACTTGCGCTGGCAAAAAATTCACCGACGCGTGTACCAGAACGGTCCAGTGTCACGCGCTGGGAGGCGTCACACCGTGTTCGATGCCTTAGAGAAATCGGGGGGGGGGGGGGAATATAAACTAATTTATTTTCGACCTAGGACTCTTAATAGCTTTTTGAAGGGAATATAGAGCGTCGATTGATTGTGGGTGATTTTCAAATTTGTTGACGGTTTGGGTTTGACACAATCTGAAAATTTTTGTTGCATCAAACATAAAAACTTGCCTACTTATAAATACCTTAGAATTTACTGCATTCTGAGCAGGTAGTTTTTTTTCGAGTTAATAGTTATTTATATTTTAGATATTTCAAAAAGTGTCTTGATAAGTGATTGTTTTTCTCATGAGTGTTACCGTTATTAAACTTTCCGTAAAATAATCCTTATCAATAATTAATCTAAAAAATCTTGTTTAAGTAATCTTAAATACTTCGTCATAAGTAAAAATAGTATTAAAATTGACATATTTAAAATTTTTAAACTATTTTAATTGCACTTTATCTCATGAGTGTTACTTTGTTTCTTAAATGAAGCATATAACGTTCAATAAAAATTTATTTTATTAAAAATTAAATGTTTTCACTGCAGGTATAAGAAGTCGCTGGATAGACTTAACTAGAAAACCATTTTTTAATTATTAACTAACAAATACATTAATAAAATTCTAATTTTTAGCTACAGTAACACTCATGAGACAAACAAGCAATCCTCTTGCTATAAGGCACCAAAAATAATAATAGTAATAAAAATAACAATAACTATAAAATCCAAGACCAAAAATTGAAATTATTTTACCCCATTAATTGCTATGTTACATTAAAAATGTAATAAAACATCACTACTCTCATGATTCTAATCCAGAAATAGATGTTTTTAGACATAACTACTAAAAAATTAATTTCAGTTTTAAAGTAGGCAGTAAAAATATCGAAATAAATAATTCTAATTCTGCAAACCATATCTTTAATTTAAGTATAGTGAAGATAACAGTTTGCAACATATCACTTTCTTGTTTACATAAAGTAACAACTGGAATACCCGAACAAATGTTTTTTTTTACTCATTTATTTCTTTCTTTTTTTGGGGGGGAGGGGGGTTACAAGTACGGGAGTTTCTTTATTTACCCCTTAAGAATAAAACATCTCTTTCAAAAAGTATATTTCCGAAAAGAAAATTATTATATATACCATTTTAACACATTTGATTACGAATCCTGGCATTTCATTTGAAAATAATCCGTAATAGTGAATTGTTTTTCCGTCATGAAGTTTAAAATGAACAAGATTGTAATTTATTTTGCTAGAAAATAATAATTAACTTTCTACAACATGGATTAGCTTTTAAAAAAGCACAAAAGGAAAAAGTATTGCTAATTAGAGATATTTTCTCTTTCTTTCGAGGGAAAACTTAAATAAAGAGAATTCGATAAATAACAAACTTGGAATCGGGGATATTTTAGCATTAAGTAGTATCAGGGAAAAACTGGGACCTGAGGAAAAAACAAAATGCGGGAGAAACGTACATTGGGGGGACATTAGATCGGGGTTTCACTGTATGAATACTAAAATTTATTAATAATCATGCAAAGTGCTGACGTGGCAATCGCATGACAACGTACATACCACGTCGTCGGCGATTCTGGGACAAAAACATTCCGACGTGCGTGGCACGTTTTTCCAGCGCAAGTGGTTGGGCTAGAGTTTGACTAAGCGATTATTCATAAATAATCATGTCACGCTTCGAGGGGGTGCGTGAAATTGTGACAAAGTGTGACAAGGGAGGGGATAACAAGAAGTGTGACATCTGCTTATGCAACATAGCGTGACATGTGACAAAGAGGGGGAGGGGTAACAAGTGTGACATCCTGCTTACGCAACATAGCGTGACATGTGACAAAGAGGAGGAGGGGGTCTGTTGAAGTGGGGCATTTTAGACAAAGGGAGGTGGGGTAAGTTTAATTGTGACATTTTGTGACAAAGGGGGGAGGGGAGTCAATTTTGTGGGAAAAAGCGTGACTTAATTTATGAGCGGTCCCTAAAGTAACTAAAACGCAGGCAATATAATCACCCCGATTCGCGAGTGATTCAAATTAACTACGATATCGTTTTCAAGCCAGTCAAGTGACGAATTCGATATTTGATCGGCGAAACGAATGCGATTTTGTCGAGAACGATACCGAAGCTAATCCGATACGGTCGAAAGTCAAGCCGAATGTCACCAAAAAAGCAAGCTAAAAGACGGAATTTTGAGATGGAAAGTAGTATACTATATTTGATATTTGAAGCACCTAGAAGCAAAGGGGTGTAAGCGACAAAATTGAAAATTTTGAGATAATTAACTCCCCTAACCTAAGCATGAGCTTTCTTATTCTGAAAAACTAGTATAGTGTAAGTTACAACTCTGCAATTTCAGGGTGTGGGAAGTGACGTTAAAGTTAGAGAAAAAATATTATTCAAATTATTGTTTCATTAAATTGATTCATCAAATTATTGATATTCAATTCAATTATTCTCCACTTCAATGTGAACTAGAAAAGAACATTAAAGGTCTCAGAATTGTTTCATACCTTGCTTTAATCATTCAAGTCAATTCGGTATGTAAATTCAAACTTTTAAGGGGACTTGGCACCTTTCAAATGTAGAAAATGGCTGAAATTAACGATTTTTCAATTTTTTGCTTAAAATGTGGTTTGACTCTACTAGTATATCTGATCAAGTTTTGAAGCGATACAACCAATATAAATGTAGTTAAGAAGTAAGAGAACTCAAATATTTCTGATGTTTTAGTAGGTTTTTGTTTTCTTCAAACTGCTTGATGTTTTCTCGGTTTGTGTGTTTTCGCCATATTGTAGTACTTAAAATGCTAAAACTTCTACATATATTCATGTAGAAACTTGAAATTTTTTGTGTGTGTTCGATATGATGTGCTTGATAAAATTAGGGATGGAATTTGCTATATATTTTCAAAAAAAAATTTTAAAAATGAAAATTCAACAAAAGTTGCTTTTTTTTTCTGTGTTCTATCATCGATGTAGCTTTAAAAACTTTTTTCTCAAAAATTAATTAATAGAAAAAAACATCCCTAAAATTGTAAACCATACTATACTTAGTACTTTTTAAAAATTTGGTAAAAATAAGTCAAGAAATGTAAAAGAAGGAAATTTAAAATTGTTATAATTTTTAAAAAATTAAATTTTAAAATTTTCTGTTAGTTGAATTTTGATTTTTCATGTAAAAATCATTTTGTTGAACAATAGCACATCATAACATACCAATGAAATAGGTAAAAGTTCTTAAATTAAAAAAAAAATTGTCAAAAGGTGCCAAGTCCCCTTAAATGAACAGCCAGATATTTCATCAAAACATAACTTTTACGAGTCAAAATCCTAACTGGCTTATTTATGTCTCGTTCGTTCTATGTATATTCATGCACGAGACCATTTTTCATTTTCTTTATAAGGTTAAACGGGATTACGTTAACCTCTGAATCTAATTTGAATGAAATATTTAGATTACAGTAGAACCCCGTAACACCGCGCCAAAACATTTTCTCAGCCATTGCTTTTTACCAGTTTTCGCACTCTGGTATTTTCGGACTTTGTTTGAAATACAAAGGAATTTCAACTTCGTAACTGTCAGCCTCTACTTAAGCCATTATCCTTTTTATCTGTATCAGAATTTGACACTTGACCCGAATTAACAACATTGAAAGGGAAACTTTTGAAAAAAAAAAAAAATGGGAAAATCATTCAAAAAAAAAATCATCATCAAAAAAAAAATCATTCAATGTTACATTTTAGAACATTAATCTCGGCTTGGAACGTATTCGGAGTTTTGTACCGTCAACTTAATAATACATACCCCTTCGTTCCCCGGTTTGCCTATGTATTTCTTTCACCCCCACAATTTATCTCGACTAATTAAGATAGTATTAGCATAATTTCACAGCAGACTGATTAAATTTACTCTTATGCATCTAATTGGGAAAATTAAATTTATTGAAATATGTTTAAAAACATTTGAAAGCATGGATGAGTCGGGCAAAAATTCAACATGAAAATAATTATCAAGCACATTTTAAAACAGATAAAAAGTAAATACGTAAATTTAAACACATAAGAATAATAATAATAGTATCCGGCATAATGCACTGTACTTAGTGAGTACTTTATATAAAACTTACCGGATAATCTACTTGGAATATCTTCCAAAATCCACTGGCGGAAATCGTGATTGAAGTACATTTATTTTCCAGTTCGTGTGCTTAGTCTCGGGACTCGCTTATGAACTGTCGTCCAATATGACAGATAGCACAAGACAATACATGAAAGATTTTATTACATCACAAAGAGAGGAAATAACAGAAATACACCCATGGCAAGGTGGGAATCGAACCCACGACCTCGTTACTGCGCGCAAGCAGCGGGCGGAAACTGGTACTAAGACCGCTCGGCCACCGAGGGCCCGCGGAAATCGTGCTGGCTAAGCTAGGAAATGAAAGTGAAGTTCCAAATCTTGAATCTTGATGATGCCACAACGAAAATAACTGCAGCAGTCGATGCAATTTACATATGGCGCTCTGCATAAAATGGAATTTCGACCAGAGATCGACATTTTATATCAGGTATAGTCCTTATCGATTCAGCCAGGGGGATTAGGAACATTTATTACGACCCCCCCCCCCCCCCATTTACACATATTATAAAACTTTCAAGAGCACCTCCCCTCTTAACATTATACTTCTTTTTTCGCTATTAATTCAAATCTATTTTGCTCGAGGTCTTCTGTCTCGGGTCCTCGACATCGTTTAAATCGCAACATAAAAATATAAAATATGAAGGAAATTTATGTCCGACTAAAGGCTCATCTTCATTATACTCCCCACCTTGAATTTTTAAGATGTTTAGGAGAAAATTCAACAAAATGCACTTTAGAAGGTCTTTGAGAATACCCGTTTAGTCTCTCATAAAATCCTTCCCACCTTGGGCGGATGGAGGGTTGAACTTCCATCTGATCTGGTTTACTGAATTCTGTTTGGATTTTTGCCCAATCAAGTTGTTCAAAAGAGGAGTTGGACTTTAAACCAATCATATTATTATGATCAGCAAAAACTCGGAAATTCTTCAAAGTTTTTCGCCTTCTTCTTCATAAAAGCAATCATTTTGCACTGAACCGCTACCTCCGTAATACTAAATGCCTAACGCGCTGTTGATTTTAATATTGAGAGGGAGTAAATCAAAGCGTCCCGGATTTTGCGCCGCCTAACGGAGATAATAAGAGGCGTAACAATGAAATTAAGAGAGCTATTAATAATGGCATGATTTAAAACGAAGCCCGCGAGTTCGAATATAATGTAAACTGAAGCTTTTCCCCTGAACTAACGCTAGGCGGCGTAGATCTCCGAAATGGTATCTGACCAACAGTATGACTTCAACTTTTTGAGTCAACTCGTTAAGTATTTTGTATTACGGAGGTAGCGAAGCCACTGAACGTAGAAGCACTTTCTGAGCAAGATAAGCGCGTTTTCTGAAATCTTTAGCTTTTGCCCGAAAGCGTAATACCCATGCTAATATTCTTACTATTCCTGAAAACTTTGAGATTCTTGATGCTGACAGAGTTACAGTCTGTCCGAATTTCATATTGCTAGATGAGACAACAGATTTTCGCTTCTCCTTTTCAGCTTCTTCTTCGTTGATATTTTTAGGTGACTCAGCCCATTGGTCTTTGGGATGTTTCAGCCATGTTGGCCCTAGCCACCACTCGGACTTCAGCAGTTGTTTAGCTCCGCATCAAATAGGAAGAAGATCCCCAGGATTCCGGTCTGCGAGAACGTGGAACCAATTCTTAGGAGATGTCGAATTCCTTATTTCTGTGATTCGGTTACTCACAAATACTGACTATTGTTCCTGTCTTGCAATTCATGTTAACACTGTTGACTTATCGCGGAGTAGCTGCACCTTTACAGAACCATCGGAAAATTCGCATCTTAGAATTATACAAGCAGAAAAGCCTTTCTGGCTCGCATCAACAAATGTGTGGAGACTTAATTTTGATTCTGTCGTGAAGCCACAGCCATCTTGAGATTTAATA
Source organism: Octonoba sinensis (assembly GCA_038502835.1). NCBI lineage: Eukaryota > Metazoa > Arthropoda > Arachnida > Araneae > Uloboridae > Octonoba > Octonoba sinensis. The sequence goes on from CM076604.1 coordinate 75,518,216, forward strand.
TCATTCAAACAATGCAAACCTTTAAACCATGAAAGGAATTTCTTCTTTATGCCATCATTAATTTCTGAATCCCAACTTTCTTTTGTCTTCCAAGTTTCCTGTAAGTAAAAGCTTAGGTTGCATCAAAACTGGAGTAAGAAATCCAATTGGATCAAAGACAACTCGTCTATGTCTAAGTCTTGACATTATTCTTTTCGTCATACAATAGAAATCGTAAGAAATTTCTATCATCTTCACTCAAAAAAATTTGTAGGAATGCTCTTCTTATATCAGAAATCTCTCCTATTTCATACACGCGAAATCTGTCTAATATATTTGAAATTGTCTCGATAAAGTTCATTCCGGTCTCTTAACAATCATTCAGTGATGGATAGTTGGGAATCTTAGCATAAACATCGAAAACGAGCCGAATTTTAAAAGAAGATGTCTGATATTTTTTAATAACTGGGCGATGGGGAAGGTAATGTGATTCCTTCAATAGCAATTCGTCTAAGGGTACTTCCTCAATCACTTCTTTGATTCATTCTTCAGAGACTTGCTGATATTTTTTTATATCCCGTTTTCTTTAATCTTTTATAAGTAGCATCTAATCTCCTTAGGGATAACTGACTGATATCCGGCAAAATGGACATGGCAAGTTTTCCCATGGCAAGTTTACTTCATACTTTCCGTGAGAATTCTGTTTAACAGTATCTTGAAAATGAATAATAGCAGCTTTTTGTAAATCTTCTCTAGTATTCTGCTCAATCGGATCTTTAATGGCAACTCGTTCTAAGTCCCCCCCCCCCCAAAAAAACAGGCAGTTCTTGGGAGAGCACACTAACAACAGTCATATTTACGCTATGTTGTTCTAGCCGAGTGCCCTTTCCCATTAATGTCCATCCAAATTTAGTCTCTAAGGCGACTAATCCTGATGTCAGTTCCTCACGCTTACCGGTGAGAAGTCTTCCAGCAACATCGGCACCTAACAGTACTTCAATCGGTCGTGGGTTTCTTTGAACATCTGTTGTATGAATGCCTTTCGTTTTTAGTTCCTGTAAGGTCTTTTTCTAATATTGGGAATATCGTTACAAATAATATTTTGATCTAAAGCATCTAGACTGCAGGTGTACTGCCTTTGAGGTCTGTTAAGAGGATTTTTATAGCAACGATGTTTCTCAACCTTCGTTCTTAAACCGCTAAACATTGAATGACTAAGTTCCTCCTCTCCCTGCACTTCGAATCCCATTTCTCCAGGGCCGGCGCTAGGCTGAGGCGATGAAGCGCCCGCCTCAGGGCGCGTCGTTCTTAGGGGCGCATTGGGTCGTTCTTAGGGGCGCCTCTATTTAAGTAACAAACAATAGTTTTTATATCAAAAAAATTAAATAATATTTAAACAATTAGTTTTGCAAATGATGCATCAAAACTTCATCTAATTTCATTTTTGCATTAATATATATTACACGTATAATTTTGATAAAATCAAACACAGAAACACCATCAGGAACATCTTAATGTTTCCGTTTCTTTCTTTCCTTTGTTGAAAGAAAATATTTTTTACTGGGTTATTTCCTCTTTTGCATTATCTTTTTCTTCTAAAGCCGCAGCGACAGGCGGCTTTAATGTATCCGGAGGGGGCGCTTTATAAGTGTTTGCAGTTCCCAGAATGGGTCTTCTGTATTTTATGACGAGCAAAACGCAATCTATTGCTTTTTTTCTTTTTTATTTTTCCTTATTCAGTTAATTCTGATCAGCGATTGTTTTCCTCCAGCTTTTTGAAAGTTAAAATATGTAGTATTAAAGATCGTATCGATCATTTTTAATCTCTATTCCTTCATAATATATAGTAGGGGCGTAAAAAAGTTTTTTGCCTCAGGGCGCCATTCGTGCTAGCGACGGCCCTGCATTTCTCTAACAGTGGATTTCAAAATATACGATTTCTGTGAATCTGTATCAATGTCTAAGCGAATATTGCGTTCTTTACCGATTAATTTTACAACTAACTTTGCAAGAAAACCTCTGTTGAAGTCTTCAAAGGCAACGTATCTGCAATTTTCGTTAATTGATAACTTTATCTTTCAACTTATTGACATTTGTGAGCATAATAATAATAATGATTGCATGTGTACTTAATAAGTATTAAATGAGGTTAAGGTTTATAACATAAAATATAATTAGTATAGAATAGTAAAATATATTAATTGTCGGAATTCTGAAAAGAAAATGACCCACGCAATTTTATCTTAAAAGTGTAAATGCCTAAGAAAAGTTCCTTTTAAACGTTAACAAGAAGTAAATTTAAACCGTCGTTTCGATTAAATTTAAGAAGTAAATTTAAACGAAAACAAATTATAATTTGTTTTCGCTATAAAAGGATCGAGGAAACTTTGAAACCAAATTATGAAAATAAAAAAAATCTTAAATATAAATTTAATTTGCCGATTTTAAATTTTTTTATAGAACTGTGTAATGTCACACTTCCTGTTGTTACCCACTCCCCTCCCCTTGTCACAAGCTGTCACAATTCCTCGAAACCACCTCCCCTCTCGAAACGTGACATTATTTGTGAATGACCCCTTTGCTCCTCATATTTGTCCGGGCTCAACAGCCCGCTAAAGGTGCCATTTCGGACTTGCGATTTTCGAAAAAAAATTTTAAGTGCTGTATTTCTCGAACTGCGCAAGATATTTTGTTGCGGGTTTTTTTATTTGAAAGATACATTTTAAAATATCTGCTCAATATTTTTGTTCTGCACCCTTCTGATTATTATTTTTTACTATTTATTTCTTCCTCAATTTCTTTTATTTTTTTACTTTGGTCGATACTATTGAGTACTGAAAGAGAGTTTCCACTTTTGAGTTTAACGAATTTTAGACACAATTTAACTATTTTGTCATACATTTTACCAGTTTTGATTAAACCATAATCACGTATTGGTCTCATTCTTATTGAAATTTAACTTTCTCTGGCATGGTATTTAATCCTAAGTAAGTATTAGAAACATATATCCCCCCCAAAAAATATATCATTGAAACATATTACACTCAAAAACATATAAAAACTCATAAAATATGCAAGTTTCCAAAATATTCCACTTCCTGTGAAAACCTTGAAATGTGAGCTTTGAAATGAGCACTCCTGTTCTCAAGCTGAACGAAATATGTATGTGTGTGTGTGTGTGTTTTTTTTTTAATATGCATATATTCAACACATTTCACTCCCTTGTGTCCCAATCAGAAGGGACCATCCATAAATGATGTCACGCTTTTTTCCCATATATTTAACCCCCTCTCCCCTTGTCACGTGCCACGCTATATGTTGCATACGCATGATGTCACACTTCTTATTACCTCCTCCCCTAATCACAATTTCATGAACCCATCTCGAAGCATGATGTCACACTTATTACCCCCTCCCCATCTCCTTGTCACAATTTCACAAACCCCCCTCTCGAAGCGAGACATCATTTATGAATGATCCCTACATAACAAATTTCATGTACTAACAAACGTTATGCTGTAATAAAAAATAATTTCACGTTAAGAAAGCACAAATAAGCATCAAAATGCAGACATATGTTTCGGGATTGCTTGGAATCCCTTTTTCAATGCGACAGGTAGCTTCTAGATGCAAAACCTTATTTGTGATTTCTTAACGTGAAATTATTTTTTATTACAGTTTACTTGCACAAAGTTAAATTATTATTTTAACGTTATATTTTTTCGGACTGACACATATATAAGCATATGTACTTGCAGTTCAGAAACAGAGCACTGCGTTATAGATCATGTTTTTAATTTTGTTCTTGAACTTTTAATGATGTTTGTGAGCATAATAATGATCACACGTGTACTTACTGCGTATAAAATGAGTTAAGGTTTACAACACAAAAGACAGCGTAGAACAGTTAAAATATTAATTGTTCGAATTCTGAAAAAAATGGCCACGCAATTTTATTTTAAAAGTTTAAATACCTATGAAAATTCTCTTTTAACCCTTTATGCACCGCATTATGATCTGCAGTAATTTTTTTTTTTACAGAAATAGTTTGTCTAGGTATTTACACTGAAAATTAAGGGATTTACATAAATAGAATGCTCAGTCTATAAGTATTTATTTCTTTACTGCTAATAAGGGACACAGAGTATTTACTTTGTGAAATTAATTACATACACTTTTTAATCAAAATATTTCGTCAAATAGTTTTCTAAGTCCTTATCTAACACATTAAAAAAATCAGTGACTTGATTCTTAAATTTTACTGCTTTTCTGGAGCGAAACTCTAAGGGAGCATTCTGAACAAAATGGAAGTTCAAAACACAGCATCGGTTTCAAAACTATCTATGTTCCTTTTCTCGCTAAAATACTCTTTAAGGAACCTTTGCTGATATGTATCCTGAAAAAGGGGAATTTAAAGACTGTCCCGGCAAAGTACCATCAGAATATTGGTAAAAATGGTTGTTGGGATGGAATTTATAGAGAATGGTACTTATAAGTACCGTCGGTAGATAAAGGGTTAAACTTTTATCAAAAAGTAAATTTAAACCTTAATCAGCATCGTTGTTTACGATGCAAAATGATCAATGAAACTTTATATCAAATTATGAAATCAAAAAACATTTTAAATAAATTTTAGTTGCTGATTTTAAATTTTCGATTTTTTATCGAAACCAAAATGTTTAACGTCACACTTCTTATTACCCCCTCCCCTTGTCACAATTTTAAGAACCCCCCTCCCCCCCTAGAAGTGTGACACCATTTATGAATGCTCCCGAAGACATTTTAAACTCAGTAATTTCTGAAAAATACCACTCAAAAATGCTAACAAAACTTATTTAAAAAATTGGTGAATTATTTGCTCTCTTTGCCTGTCTGTTGACAATTGAAATTAAAACTTTTAATTTCCCCAAATCGATAAGTACCCGATCTCTTTTTCCCCCAACACTCTCTTTCAACCACACCCACAAACGTATTTTTCGGCAATTTTACTTTCTCTAAATCGCGGTGATAAAGTAAGTTTCAACTATCATATTGAAATGATAGTTTAAGATAATTAATGATCAAAAAAGAAAAGAAAGAAAGAAAAAGAAAAATCACACAAATATTATTGAAATGGAATTTTCTTCGAATTTTCAAAATTTTCCAGTACCTGTGGTCACGTTGTAACACGATTACATCATACTGTTTTTCTTCTCTTTTTAAAATTATTATTTTATCTCTTCATCTTAGCTTCATCTTATCACTTCTCCTTCAATCCCTCCTTGGATAAGCAGCGAAAAGAGTTTCGTCCATGAATGAACATCTGAGACTATTTATTTATAAGTTGAGTGAAGAGCAAATTAATCTGAACCGCAAAATCTCTGAATAAACAAATCATTCCTACTTTCGCAAATAGCATTTGAAGCGATATTTTACGAAAGAAAATTCTTTATGAATAAAAGTGTCAACTGCTCTGGAATTGCGTGGGATGAAGCACAAAATTTGGTCCAGAGTGTTTTAGATATAAATCTAAACTCTAAAAAAAATATACAAAATGAATAAAAAACATAACGGACATGGAGCTTAAAGAGCAAGTCGGCGGTGTCAAATTGCGGACGGATGTCACGTGAGCAAGCATACCACAGCGGCTCAGCTTCATATACATCTGGAGTTTAATAGCTCCAATGGCAACCGAGGACGCTGCCACGAGATCTGAAGTGAAGAGGAGTGGAAAATCTCATGCTAAGAGGAAGAAAGATAGGAATTGTTTGGTAAGTGTTTCTGTCATGCTTCTTAACAATCATTAAGTAGTATATGAAATCGAGGATAAAGGCGACTTTACAACGAAATGATTTTTTATTGATCTACCTTAAAATGAAATCAAAGATGTTTTGCAGCTCTTTTTCCCCAGCTTTTCTTTTTTTGCAAAAGAATGTGGAAAAGTTATGTAAATACATGAGAAACATATATACAAGATTTCAAATTAGTCAATAATTTTTTCCCGGTTCCACTTTAGGGTCGAGATATAAAAATTTTCCTAAAACTTCCTCCTTTCCTAAAACATTCAAAGAATATTATATGTTTAAAATTTAAAATTGCTCAAAAAAAAAAAAAAAAAAGCTAACCACCGCTTCCATTTTGAGATCGAAAGGTGAGAAGAATCAGCCGAAAATAATGTTAAGTTTCTTCATTTTAGGGAATTTTCCGATTCCCTACTTTATCTTTGCCCTAGCACTGAAAGGTTGGGGAATGATGTGAGAAACGTACATACAAAATGTAAAATTACCAATAATTATATTCCAGTTCCACTTTGTTGTCCAGTTATTTCCAAAATCAAGCCCCCAAACATTTTCGGAAAAAAATCAGTTTGATAACAAGTGGGAATCTTTATCTTAAACATATATTTTTAAATATTTTATCATTTATTTTGCAAGAACTGCATATTAAAACATATGTTTCTTATGAACATGACACAATGTATGTTATTATTCACAGTTCACACAGTGCACAAATTGTAGAAATGAAATGTGTTTTAAATTGTAGAATTAGGCCGCAATTGCATAATAAGAGCACATCATAAACTTGAGTCTCTATATTTCTAAGTATGTAACACCACTATATTGTTCTACCAGAAATATTAATGAAAGTACATGATTTAAGTGTAAAAAGAACGTGATATTTATATTACTTACACTTCTAGCATTGGGAGAAGATGGGACAGAACCTACACCCCCCCCCCCTCCAAAAAGGAGAGGGATAGTGTTGCTCTTCTCAGTACAAAACTATTTTGTAAAAAAACCTACCAAGGATACCCCCCCCCCCCCAATTCATCGTGGTGAGTTAGCCCTCTGGTAAGCCAAATGCAGCCCTTGGGAAAGGGGGGCGATTGAATAAAAGTAAATGAAAACTTTTTTTTTTGTTATAAGCTTTATACCCATGTAATAATTATTATTGTTATGCTCACAAATATCATTAAAAGCTCAAGAAAAAAAAATGGAAATGTGAGCTATAACGTAGTGCTTTATTTTTGAACTGCAACTACATATGTAAGGACATATGTAATATATCGTCATTTGTGACAAGGGGGGCGGGGGCATGTTGAAGTGTGGCATTTTGTGACGAAAGAGGAGGATGGGTAAATTATATTTAAATAAAGGGTGACATCATTTATGAATGGTCCCTAATAATATTTGACTCTCAGGAGGTTGTCTTCCCCCTGCATCAGCGCCTGACCAGAAGTTGTTTGTCGATTTATTTTAAACTAGCGGTGCCCGCACGGCGTTGCCCGGGCTGAATTTTAAAAACGTCGCCTACGGCGCTGTCCTTGCTAAGAGTATATTAAAAAAATCGCCTGCGGCATAAAGCCTGCAATGTTTGAAAAACATCGTGTGTCTATTTGTCAAAAAAAAACATCAGACATTGTCAACGCTTGAAAAAGTAATATAACATGTAGAAGGATCAATTAAGAAAACTTAGGAACAATTCCATCGGTAGGGTCAGATTTGTCACCAGAGGGTAATTAAAACTGCCAAATTGTAGAACGGCGTCATTTGTTGCGTTACTTTTCATCTGGAATGAGTCTTGGCGATGATCTTATATTGATTGCAAGAATGAAATTGCAATATCATATTAATTTTATTTTCCAGCCATGGTGAACTGTTGTCTCGCTAACCAAAAGATAAGTTTCATAATGAAATGAAGCTTCGCTAGCGGTGCTATAGAGATCGTAGGTGATAATATTTATAGTTAAATGATACTGTAAACCTTACCTAAAAAACGTATGCACAATTTTGTTAGTATTCTTTATCGCTGGTTTATCCCCAACGCCTAATTAAAAAAGTCAGATTGTAGCTTGTCGTCATTCGCCACGTTATTTGAGGTTGAAAATAAACTATGCGTTCGTAAACTTTTCGAGGCGATATTTATTTCAATGCTATTGGCGAAATTTCAAAGCAATCGGTGAAGTACTTTCGGAGATTTCGGTGATGAACAAACAAACCCTTATATTTTTATTATATAGATTAAGCTAACACTATTCACCCGGAATTGAGGAGACTTCTAATTATATATTTTTGGATCAAGGTAAGCCTTAAGAAATCGAACTAATCGAAACTTCAGAAGCTTATGACTTAGAAACATCGAACAAATTTCCTTGTACAAAAAGATCTGCACTTTCTATCGATATATTAATAATATGCTCAAGGTTTTTGTCACCCCCATAATGGGGAATTTATGGGGAAAATTGCGTAAAATTGGAATAAAAAAAGAACTACCTGACGGATTTTTTTCTAACGGTTCTATGATTCGTCCTCTTGAATCACTCTGTCTGTTGATGAAAACCGCATTCAAATCCGTTGCGTAGTTTAAAAGATCTCAGCGTACAGACACGGGAAGCGAATTTATACTCTTTTAAGATTTTGTATTCATATTTCTCATACGTTCTTCAATTTTTCCATTGGGCAAAATATAGGTATGAAAATTCACTAAAGTTTAAGTACTGACATGATTTATAAAGATTATGTATTTGTTATGGAAAGAGCGTTTTTGATTTATGCCGAAGACCATACATTCCGCAAGATAATTGAATTGTGTATTTGTTGAATCAGGCACATGAACGAGGAAGTGCAATTATTCTTGTCGACAATGAAGTTTTGCCAAGGAAGTGCAATCTGTGTGACAATTGGGTTTGAACAAGACAATGCTTACCATACAGATTGGAGAGTGTTTCGTCTAAAAGGAATTTAACTTTACTTGCGTATAGAGTCGCACTTCCTGTTCTGAGAGTCTTATATGAAAAGAAAGTTTTTAATATACAAGAAATGTAATAAAAAATAGTTTATGCAATTGGTTGCAAATTTTATGTTGTTTTTATAAAAAAATCATATTTCGTTGTCAAATTTAAAAAGTAAAGGGTAGCGACGATGTGGGCCACTCCCATCCCTCAGTCAATAAATTACCTCATCAACCTCCGCCTTTTGATCTTCTTTTTAACCTCAATTGAAAAAAAAATCATACTTACTCGAGTTATCTTCTCATTATTTATTTCTCTAAAAACGACCCAAAAACTTCAAACTGTCTAGACCTAAAATTTTTGAAAAGTTAACAATACTTGCAACTTTGACACACGAACTCGCACCATATCTACAACGCTATTCTGTTCTAACAAAGGTAAATTTTCTCAATAATACTTTTTCACCCTTTAAACTTCGAAGAAAATACAATAGCTCAAAAGAATTGCAAAATTTTAATCTATCATTGTATCCAAGTTTGAAGGAAATATCTCCGTTTATTCAGAGCTATAGATAAACTATTTTAACCCTTTATCTACTGCATTATGATCTGCAGTATTTTTTTTTTTTTTTTACAGAAATAGTTTGTGCAGGTATTTACACTGAAAACTAAGGGATCCACATAAATAAAATAATGAATATATAAGTTTTTTTTTCTTTACAGCTAATAAGTGCCACAGAGTATTTACCCTGTAAAATTAATTACATACACTTTTTAATCAAAATATTTCGTCAAATAGATTTCTAAGTTTTTAACTAACACATTAAAAAAAAATCAGTGACTTGATTCTTGAATTTTATTACTTTTCTGGAGCGAAACTCTAAGGAAGTAATCTGAACAAAATTCAAGTTCAAAGTACAGCATCGGTTTCAAAACTATATATGTCCCTTTCCTTGCTAAAATACTCTTTATAGAATCCTTGCTGATATGTATCCTGAAAAGGGGGAATTTAAAGACTGTCCCGGCAAAGTACTATCAGAATATTGGTAAAAATGGTTGCTGGGATGGTTTATAGAAAATGGTACTTATAAGTACCGTCAGTAGATAAAGGGTTAAAGAATTTCGATTTTTCATAACTAAGCCATTTCTACCTCTACTTGACAAAAATAAGGTGCGGGATGGAAAATAATTAATAAGAGGAAATTTAAAATTTCCGTGCAAGGCAATAACTCAAGCAATACACATGTAATAAATTGTCTCCATTCCGTCGCCTATAAAGCAATCTCTGACATCAAGGTATAATAAAAAGCTGTTCGGTCATTTTTGGACGAGTTGTATTCGGAGTAAAACTACGGTTACAGAATTCATTTTTCGAAGCTAATATGTTTGTAAAAGTAGACATTGTTTTGTAGTCGAAATTTAGGTTAACGTGCAAAATGGCGTTCTTAAAGAAGAGAAGACTTATCCGAGGAAACGTATCCGGATTTAGTGATTAAAAAATACATACTGAAATGCATGTTTTTTCCTTCAAAAAAAGTAAGTGAAAAAGATTTCAACCGTCAATAAATATTTGATAAATACTGCGTGATAGAAAGAATCCCATCCAGCAATGAGTTACTAATTCAAAATATTTTTAACATTAATACATCAATGCAATTTTTTCTTTCAATCTGTTGCTTTATGTTCTTCTAATTGCTACGTCTTCTCTCAAAGTCTGTCTTGCTATACTTTGAGTTTGTGTTTTTTTTCAGTGTCCACAATGGATGTGCAGGAATGGTTTCGTTCTTCTCCTGCTGCTCGCAACATTTGGAGGTTACATCATCGGCTTCTTTCTCCAGTCACAGAATCTCTCCAACCACACCATCTATCTCATTGGTTTTCCTGGTCAATTGGTGATGCGAAGTTTTTTCATGATAATAGTCCCCCTGTTGTTCTGCAGTCTTGTGTTAGGTTAGTCACAATATAAATTACCATTACTTTTTTAGTTCGTGTGGAAGTAATGTGTCACATATTTCTATTGACATAAATAAACCAAACACCAAAGTTGCTTTCAATAACGCAGAAAAAAATATTGATTTATTGATATAATCGCTGTCTCCTCTCCAAAAACTTCAATTGAAAGTCAGAGCTCTGGAGCAGTCACTTGTTTGAATTCAGCCCAGCTATTCTCAACCTGTGGGGCGTGCCCCCCTATGAGGGCGCGATCACACTAGAAACGGGGAGCGCGAGAACATCCAAGAGAAAATATTATTTTGAAAAATTGATTAACTGACTGAAAGGAAAGCTCACATACACATAGAAAACGAAATACATTTCGACATATTTAACAACCTATTAAAGTAAAACAAATTACTAAATCAAAACTTTCTCAATCAAAACATACTAAATTAAAAACAAATTAAGTAATTATTAGTGACTTCCTTGGGCCTGTCTTGCACAGCAAAGTTTTTCGAAGGAAGGCTTACTATTCAAAATAGCCACTCCCAGTTCTGTTTCATCATTTAGCCGAGATCTACAGTCTTAAAAGAAACCACAGCAGAAAATCCAGTTTCACGAAAGTAGGATGTTGAAAATGGTAACAGAATGCGAAATGCCCTTGTTTTTAGTGCAGGCAAATCATCCTGTACTCCTGCCCAAAATTCAAATAGTGACGTATTGCTAAATTAATTTTATTACTGAATTACTCGTTTTTACTCTTGTTTTGGCAGTTAGTTAAAAATAATTCAAAAACAGAATCCAAAGTACTCAATATGCATTATTGTTGTAGATGGGGGGCGCAATGAAAATTATGATTGAAAACTCTGCCGCGAATACTAAAAGGTTGAGAAACGCTGGTTTAGCCGGTCCAGCTCACTCCGTCTTCTAAATACTTGGTCCAGCTCCATTAGAGTTTCGCTTCGTGCTCCGAACAATTTTAATAGATAATATTTTATCCTTCTTTTAGTAAATTACATTTTTATATGATAAAAATTTAAAAGGCAAAAAACAATCGGAGCAGTAGAGCAAACATCTTTTTTTTTCTCTAGCTCCGCTGCAGCTTCGAGCAAAATCTTGTTGCTTCGTGCTCCTGCTCTAGCTGCACTCCAGACTTCAGTTAAAAACAAATAACGTTCTTTTTTGTAATATAGACATTTGATAATTCCTTGGAAGTTTTTCATTTATTCAACAAACGAATTTTGATCATTTTTGAACAAAGAGAAATCTAACAATGAATGCTTTCTTTTTCTCCATTTTAAACTCAAATTAAAACCTTAATTCCAACGTAAGTAATGCTAAACTTTGCACAAATAAAAAAAAGGATTCACGAATTTTGAAATGACGGTGTACCGATATTTCAGTGCAAGAAAGGTGCACTATTAAAAAAAGGGACAAAGCAGTTACACAGAATTATATTCAAATTATGTCCTACCGATATGAAACTTCTATACCAAATACCAATAAAGCATCTTTGCCTTCCTTACGTGGGAATTAATAAAGTTTAAAGATAAATTATATTTGTTGAACTATGCGTAACTAATTTTAAAAGTTAAATTCAGTTATTTCAGATGCCCAGTGTAACTGTCGATTTATTTGAGTTCATTTTATGTATTCAAAATTATAATTAGTATTTACTTTTTGTTGTGAAAGTTATGATCTCTTTAAGGACCCAAATGGGAAAAAATAGATTTCCAATAAATTAGGATATTATACTATGCTGATCTCAGATTACTATTTCTTCTGGAAAGATTGTTAGCTAAATAACGAAAACTTTTATGATGAGGTAATTTGAGAATAAATGTACTCATTAACAAAAAATAATTGATCTAGCCCAGTTGGATTTTATAGATTGTTGCTTGTAATGTATTATTACTAATTTCTTCACTTATCTATTTTTTTAACCTTCTAGAACTCACACTGTGAGCGAAATACTCACCCCAAAAAGAAAGTACCTAATTTTCTTGACATAATATTTCATAAAATCAATATATCTGCACGATAAATTTTGAATAGTATTATTTTGTGTAACATTTTGTGTTTAGGATAAATAAAAGTGCTTTTTAATTGAAAATATTTTATTTACTGACTTTTTTTTTTTTTTTTTGAAAGAAATAGGTGGTGGGAGAAAAATTCTCACGCTCGAGTTCCCAGGTTACTCATTTTAACCCCTTAACTGGTTTGTCCGTATGGCGTACGGCCTACCCAAAGTTGGTCCCAACCGGTTTGCCCGTACAGCTTACGGGCATTGAAATTTCCGCCCTTCTTGTTTTGAGTTGCCAGTATTTCTAATAGATTGAAAGAAAGTCATTCAAGGGCATTTGTACTTCAAAGTTATAAAATAAAAAATACGTAAATTCATTATTTGTGAAATTTTTAAACAATTCTTTCATTTTCCTTTCATATGAAGTTAAGACTTTAACTAATGCAATAAAAAATATGCTTTTTTTAGGAACATTTATGGTAAAAAAATTTACCAGTTAAGTGGTTAACGCTAGTTATAAGAGGTAAAGAACGTATTGGACGTAAGTTAGGCCATTTCACATACTTGGGCTTCAAAACACCTTCCTTCTTTTTATGGTATTACACGCTTCACTGCATTATCAATTTTTACAACAAGAAGCTTTAAAATAAAAAATTTTAAATATCATGCGCAAACATTTTTATTATTTGATAAACATACATGTTTATGCATGGAACTTTTTTACCATGTGGGATTTTACACGCTGAATATCTTACAGTAACACATTTTATAATTTAAAGCAACATTTATTAATTTTTGTAATATGTTTCGGTTACTTAGAGCTCAACAATGCTTTCGTCCCCATTTTTGAGGGTTTGTTTAAGCTATTATATTTATCTAGTAACTCTTACTAAACAAAAGAACTGAGAATTATTCAAGTGAAATTATTAAATTTTAAGCTCTTGAAGTAATTTAAAAATGTAATCTCCGAAAACAAAAAGGCAAGCAAATTTAAAAATATTTAATGGTCATAAAACCAATGGAACTAAGCATGATTTTTTTTCTTTGAATAAAAAAATAAAATTTTCCTTTCAAATTTCGTTTTCGATTCCCTTTTTCCCATTTAGTCTTCAATTTTCACAAATAATGCATTAATGTTATCTAATTTGTAATTTTCATTTACAAGGGTATCTTCGTTTATAACTACAAAAATCGAATGGATTGTTTTTTTTTTTTTTTTTTTTTCGCTAAACTAGAAGTTTATTCAGAAGATCATTTTCTTTACTCGATCAATTTATATTTAATAGTTCCAAAGTTTATTTTATTTTCTCTTACCATCTTTATCTGTTTATCCTGTGTTCAAGATAACCCTGAAATTACATCATCTTCATAAGATTTCCAAGAAAGTATTGAAAAAACTAATTGCAAAACTTATCTGAACGAGAAGAATGAAAGTCATTCAGTTATCTGTCTGGCATCTTGACATGTTTATCAAACTATCATTGTAAAAAAAGAACGCGGATTTGTTTCTGACAAATTAAATGTTTTCGCAATCAAGGATTAAAGTTAGGTTATTGTTTTTTCGCTTTTTAAACACAGAAGAAAAAAAAAGATACGTGTTGAGAGGTGACTAGAACCCTTTCTGTTCAAATTAATGAATTCATCCCTTTCCCAAGACACTTCGACTTATGTGTTTAAGTTTAAGTAGTTCCTCTTCCAAAATCAGAAGCTGAATCCACCCTTGTTGATATCAATTAAGATTGTTGGTAGAAACATATAAAAACTCTCGAGTTCAATACGCTATAAAAGAAGCAGGAAACTGAAATGCTGTAATGATGGGATGTGTGCAAAAATCATGGATTAAAAAACCATTGCACACCTAGCATTCCCGGAGATTGGTACTAACTCTTTCAGCGGCACCACAATGAGTGTGGTACCATTCCCGCAATTTTTAACTCTCCATTTCCCCCCACATTGCTGCACCTGAGCTTTAATTGATGCCAACTGCACTAGGAATTTAATTTAGCCGAGAGTACCCACGGGAAAGGATACTCAAGGAACCTTTAGCATGCCGCATAATCATACGAAATGGGCTGTCAATTTTCTGCATCTTGAAAATCCACCGACTTGGCCCCGGTTTCATCCAGCGAACTTGGGCGTACGAGGCCTGCGCCTTACCACTACCCCACCCTGTCGGCACACTATTAAATAAGTAATAATGTAACACCATCAATCACTACACTAACTGTTAAGTAGCAAAGTCGTGCAGAATAGAAACTACCATAGAGAGAAATAGCATAACGGTGACTACACACTCTCAGAAACGCATGCTCAAATCAGGAAACTTTCGTGGTATTTGACGAAATGGCTTCGGGAAAAATGCTCAGAGTACACCTTTCGTCTAATTGACGATATTTTTGTAGTAATTTTTATAAGTCACGTGATCGCACGAGGAAAGAATCGTTGTCAATGACGAAATTTTCTTGACGATTAAAGAATCGACAAAATTGAGAGCTCCATTTCTGAGTGTACATGAATAAAAAAGGGGTTAATGTCTCTGTTATTACCCAACTCTAAAAAAAAATTTGCTTACTAGTTTTTGTTATAATTTTATGCCAATGAGTGAATACGAGAGCGTAGCTATTATTCATTCACAGGGGTCGCCAGCTTACGCAAAGGCGGCGATGCACGGATGGTTGCATCACCATTGGTTTCTTTCTGAGTCTGTCCACTTTTGCTTCCATCATAGGAGCGACTGTTAATACTCAACGCTAAAGAAGTTTTGCTCACTAATTTTTGTTATAATTCTATGCCAATGAGTGAATTACAAGGGAGTGGCTGTTATTCATTCACAGGAGTCGCCAGCTTACGCAAAGGCGGCGATGCACGGATAGTTGCCTGCTATCACGATTAGTTTCTTTCTGAGTCTGTCCACTTTTGCTTCCATCATAAAAGAGCGACTGTTAATACTCAACGCTAAAAAAAAAATTTGCTCACTAATTTTTGTTATAATTCTATGCCAATGAGTGAATTACAAGGGAGTGGCTATTATTCATTTTCAGGGGTCGCCAGCTTACGCAAAGGTGGCGATGCACGCATGGTTGCCATCACCATTGGTTTCTTTCTGAGTTTGTCCACTTTTGCTTCCATCATGGGGGCGACTGCTGGACACTTGATAAAACCCGGGAAGATCACTTCTGACACCAACATTCAAGCTCAAGCTACCTACTCTGGTAGAAAAGGGGTCATATTGGACTCTATGCTGGACCTTCTATGGTAAAGTATGGATGTTTTGTAGCGTTAAGAAGTAAGAAAAATTTAAGTCTTATGTGAAAACTAATTACAGTAAAACCTGTAAAGTTGACCACCTGTCTAAGTTAACCACTTTAGTCAGGAACGGAACTAGCCCTTCACCCTCTATAAGTTGACCGCCAGTCTAAGTTGACCACTAAAGTTCTGCACCGCAAGTGGTCAAGTTACACAGGTTTCACTGTTGTAGATTCTGTAACATAACCATATAAGACATACTGATGGCAAATTATAACTATAAACGTTGTTTTAACATACTCAAATGCAATCAGTGTATTAAATAAAATGCCATCAAGAGTTCACCTTTTACTGCATTCAACTTGCAGAAACCATAGCCGGATATTCATGAAAAGAAGTTTGACGCACATTCTTGAAATATTTGAAATGTCTTTAGTTACTATTTTTTCAGTTTAAAGTGCATAAAATATTGCAAATTCAGTTTTATCCAACATTTTTGGTTGCTCATGTGTAGAATACCATATTTTGCTTAACCCTCTGACTGCTTATCCCCCGATTTCCACGTGCAACGTAAAAAAAATGTAGCAAAAATTGCTCATCCCGCGATTTCCACGGACATGAGCTATTTAAGTGTTAATTATCCCGCTGCTTCATCGTTAAAACGTTAGTAATGCAAGTTCTAAGGTATTTGGACATTAATTAAGGTTTCATTCCAGAGATGGCTTTAGTTTCATAAAGTAGACCAATTTTTAGAGAATCGAATCCGCTAAAAAAAATTACCTGCCAGAGGGTTAAATATTGCAAGTAAATCCACTGTATGTTGCATGTAATTTCTGTAACTGAAAAAAAAAATCTAAGTACGATACTTTAAACGCGATTGAAATAATTTGAGAAAAGAAGCCTTCGTGATTAGGATCTGACATAAGGTATATGATTTTTTACTCTTAGAAACAGTAATACTACTTAAAATCAAATTCGTTCAAAATATAGTTACATAAGTCTTCAAATTATTATTATCATTTGAACCCTTCTACATTTTCTACTAAAAAATATTTGTATCACAATTGTATTTAAAGCTTTTGGTTGCAGAAATTATATGAGGATTAATAGAAGTTTTCCTTTCTAGGAACGCCATTCCAGAAAATATCGTTGAATCTACGTTTGTGAAGGTGCAAAATTTTTGTTTATAACTCTAACGAAATCATTATTATTTAACAGTTCATTATTTTTTATTATGATGTGTTTTTTCAAAACACATCATAATAAAAAAACAATGCATTACAATTTCAGAAGTATACGTGCGGCAAATTCCGCATACAGCTGTTTCGAGGCTAATTGGAAGTTCTTCAGTGCAATTAAGTGCACTAATAAATCAAAAATATATATTTTAGTTCCAGTTTTCTTAACTTTTTTCAACTTAGAGTGCTTTCACACCAAAAGCGACAAAGACAAAAAAAAAAAACATGTCTTCTCCCGATCTGCGCAAACGCAGAGCATATTTTCGCCTTCAAAAATATGCTCTGTGATTGCGCAGATGAGAAAAGACAAGTTGTTTGTCTTTGTCACTTTTGGTGCGAAAGCAGCCTAATTAGTGTCAATGAAGACCAGGATTTAAGTGGCCTCTCAACAGTTATGTGCAGAAAATATCATTTGTGCCCGATTTACGTTGCATAAACAGTATTGCAATTCATTATGAGTCATTATGTGTTTCAAAAGTGTACAGAGGTATTTTTGAACTATTTTCTACATCTCCAACTTCCGGCACCATGATTACACCTTCTGTTATTTTCCTCCAATTGCCCTCTTTTTAGTTAGAAGCATAGAAAAAGTATTAAATCATGTTGGTCCATCAATAACATCACGAATTAGATAATGAAATGTTTTTTGTCGCTTTGTCCTGTTCAAAACACAACAATAGGGCTCCTGCCTACTCCTCTTAATGTATTCGGAAGACCTCTAATAAGAGCAGTCTCCCAGTTGGTTGGTGTTTTGAACAGGAGAAAGTCAATCCACTAATTCGTGGCAATATTATGTAGACCAAACTGCTTTGTTAACATTAATTTTGAGAGAACTACGCAATGACTTTTTGAAGTTGCTCCGCTCCAACTTCTAAAGATTTGCTCGAACTCCGCTCATGCTCCACTCCGTCCTCCGAGTAGTTTTTTTATACATAGTTATTTGTTTAATTTATTAATGTATTTTACTTCATTTTTTAAGCAGTAAAAATTTTTTACTCCTTTTTATTTATTCATCCTGCTGTTTCGTTCATTTAAAGGAAATTACAAATGAAAAATTATCATTCATTCTTTGTCATTGCTCACCCACAAAACTAATTTCAATACAGAAAAAGTCATTTTGATACTCTTAATAATTATTAATTGATGTTTATATATATATATATATATATATATATATATATATATATATATAAAGAGAGAGAGAGAGAGAGACGAAGTGGAGTTTGACACATTTCCGTGCTCCAGCTTCGCTCCAGCTCCAAGCAAAAACTACATCTATACTAATATTTAACATGAATCACTTTTTCGAAGAAAAAACTTCGTCATAAAATATTTTTGGTAATCGCCTAAACACCCGGAAACCCTAACTACGCACAAGCTTAATCCTTGTCGTAACTTTTAGTTTCGCCCAGTTCAAAACTAACTTGAAGTAAAATACTTCTGTGAAATTGATCAATGAACATTTTTTTAAGTAAATGCTGACGTTTTTACCTTAAATACTGGTCATTAACCATTAAAATTTTGCATACAGAATATTGTCATGTTGTCTTAACATTATTTATGTAAAGCATATATTCATTGAAAATGATAAAATATCTCAAAAGTTTTAATATTTTTCTATATTCCACGAAACAGGAATTCACTCACGTAGAAATTCGTAACGCCTCAAATTCCAGTGATGGTTCAGTGGTTTATAAAAAGACCATACAACAAAAGAAAGGAGTAAATTTTATGGGCAAGTTTCAACATTTCTATTAAATGCATTATTATTACTTAGTTTGGTTAATATTGAAGATTATTGCAAACTTCACTTGTTTCGCGTTTTATCATTTTTTTTTTAAAATTTGTTTTCTAATATGCAAATTCGGCATCTTCTCTGTCTGCTTTTAGTAACTTCGGGAACTGCTCTACAATTTTCCAAATGGGTTGCTGTATTTGAGCAATATCAAGTCAAAGATAAGTTTCCTATAAATGATCGTACAAAATCTACAGATGTCATTAGGAATAAATAGCCTATAAACGCCATTATTTTATAATTGTATACGTAACTAGTTGGGGTGCATTAATGCTGTTAACGTCGCTCCGACACTGCTTTATTTTTATTTCCTGACACATAAAATTTGTTTAATTTTTCTCTTATTTTTCGTTTTAAAATGAAACATTTATTTATTTATCTACCTATTTACCTTTCGTATTTATCATAGTATTGTCCCGTAGATTTGCGAGCTTGAATCATATCCTTGCAATCTACTAAAACAATGTCAAACATTCTGGTACTAAAAAATTTACGAGTGCACTTCTCGATTCTAAAGTAGTCTACTTACTTATTTCTCCGGTGCCAACCAACCATGATAAGGGAACATTCATAAATGATGTCACAATTTTTTTTAATATACTTGACCCCCCTCCCCCCTTTGTCACATGTCACGCTATATTACATTAACATAAAATAGGTTTAATTTGCTGGTTATAAATGTTTTTATAGAAATCAAAATGTACGAGGGGGTAATAAGATGTCACACTTCTTGTTACACCCTCCCCTCCCCTTGTCACAAACTGTCACACTTTCATGAACCCCTCTCCCCCTCGAAGCGTGACATCATTTATGAATGACCCCTAAAGGCCATTTCCTCCCCCTTCGTAAGTTAGGACTGTAAATATAAAATACATAATCTTTAGTCAGGGGCAGATACCAATCGGTCATGGAGCAGACTGCGCCATGAAATATTTAGGGGAATGGTTTGGCTGATATTTGGGGGGACATCATATTGGGATCTCCGTAGCTTTCTAGGGGTCACGCCATCGCACTGAGGGAGGTGACACCTCTGCTTTACTGTACTATTAATAAAATATGCATAAAGACTGTCGTGTTTTGTAAAAAATTCGAGACAAAAACGTTTAAGAAACTCGATGTCAAGTAAAATCTAGGGAGTCGTAGTAGGGGTTATAAACGCGTTTTGAGATAGTTCAACTTCACCTTAAATTTTGGAAAGATGATGCAATCTTGCCTTTAATGTCAAGATAAATATATATATCATTTAAAAAGTTTCCTCACTTTTTTTCTTCATATAAATGAAACTAAGCATGAAAAAGAGATGTGTGTTTAAATTTGGAACAAAAGCAAAATGGGGTAAACAATGGCAGAATAAATTCTTCACAGAATAGGATTAGGTTTAGTTTGTTTAATTTAAATTTATATACAAAATAAGCAAAAAAACGAGGTTTTTCATGCCAGATTTGATTAGCTGTGATTAATTATAATATTATGTTAGTACTAAAAAAAGACTAAATAATCATGTGTGAGGGACCTCACTTATAAAATATTATTTAAAGTATAATAAGTAGTAATGACACTAATCCCATGGCTACACTTGCCCCAGTTCACCTTAAGGGATTTAAATTACATATGCTTTAAATCGTTTAACACATTTCGTATGATGTGGGGTAAACTTACCCGCCTCCATCATTGCAAGGCTTCTGGTGAATTTTCCACTAATAAAAAACTTAGCAGCTGATGTTTTCGGACAGGAATGTCTAAAAAATAAGTTATTTCTAATTTTAAAAGAATATAATTACTATTTAAAACTATTTAAAGCTATTAAAAATTTGCATTCATTCAAAATAACTCTTTATTCAAAACTACTAACTCAAAATTATACATTTTGGAAGAAAGAAGTTATCAGGAGTTTTAAACTTCAAACCTTCAATCATTTCCGAAAATTGTAACTTTACGCTTCTTGTTATTACCAGGATATTATCAAAATGTATTTTTATACTGTAAAATTTTCTGCTTAATCTTCGTTAATCGTTAATTACTTAACCGTTTCGTACAGTTTTAAGTTTATCAAAGACTCGTCCTCTGCAAAAATGCAGTTCCCACCGCCGCCGCCCCACCCCCTCCCCCATAATAAACAATAAAATAATGCAATTTGTTATCCTTTACATAAGTAGAAAAGGTACTTTTAATTTCAATCACCAATTTGAATAAAACCGAGTCAGAGAGTTGAATTATGTGTTTCGTTTCTTTTCAGGCTTATTGACATTCAGTATATTATTCGGATGCGCCCTGGCTGCTCTGGGAGACAAAGGAGAAGTCTTGCATCAAGTTATTGAGCAGTTGAATGCAGTTATTCTAAGCATCATGAAATATTTTCTCAAGTGAGTAATAACGACTTCTTACAATATTTCAGGCGATATTTCAAAGCTTCATGCAGCATGTTTTTTTTTTACTTATTTTTCAAAATAGTTCTCAACCACTAATGTTGTTAAAATTGCTTTATGAACGAGAAAAATTTACATGAATGTACGAGTAATTGTCAAATGTCAAATGAGCAAATAGCAATTCAAATCAATGAACAATTTACATCAAATCGAATAATCAACAAATAAAATGCACAATTCTACATATTTATGTATATACCTCTTCTCACCTGGCGGCAAAAGTTTGAACCAGCAATTTCTTATTGCTGATTTATTTTTCCCATTGTTTAAATTTCCTATGTACCAAGTTTTAATGACTTACGTCTATCATTACATAGGTATAAAACATAATTATAACCACTCTGTATTATGCAAAAGACATGAACATTATAAACCTGATGTAACCTTCTCTTAATTTTTTTCAATTAGACTTAATTCATTGGAATGGATAAACATTTCCACAATAAATAATTGTACAAAACTTTTTTGTGAACATATTATTCTTTTTTTTTTCCTTTTTATTCTTGGATGAACAAATTTTTTGTGGCATTTTATTCTTCCCTCCATTGCATCTGCTTGAAGACTTGAAAAAACGATTCTTTCGTAAATGCAGGTCATTTTCCTCTGTTTTGCGATTTGAGCATGGGTTGATGCTTCCTTGATGATTCATTCCTTAATGCTTACTGAACACTAAAAAGCACACGACACCTATTAGGATGGTTACAACGTTACCGGGTTTTTCTCAGAGTAAAAAAGGTAATGTTTCCTACACATTGAATCCAGGAAGATTACGGCATTTGTTATGACTAAACAGGGTAACAGTAAAAGCCGTTTCTGTGGAGCAAGGTATTTCCAGAAAATAAATTCACATAAACCAAAAATATACGCATCATAAGAACCATCTACGTTTTGCAAAAAAAATGTCAGATATGTAAAATTTTCTTCATGATTTCGTTAGAGTGTGCTGCATTTAAAATATCTTGGGGTGTCCATCATTTTGATCAGTGGTCGGCATTTGATTTGTGAACGTGTGCCCCCTCCCCCTTGGATCGGTTATGCGTGACGTAACACCTTTGCTGTGGACAATATTTTTCAAGTTTGGGTTGAAATAATAGTTATATACCGAAGATTTCCTATAGCCTTGAATGCAACTACTTACTCATTTCTTTAATCCACTGGGCGGAATTACTTGAATATTTCTTATATCCCTTTCACGATAATATTTATACATTTCCCATATCCGTTAAACGAAATTGATTAACGTTGTTTGGATTTGTCTCAATTCCTACATTTTTGAGTCTACTTTTGTGTCACAAAACGTTTTTTTCCTCGCGGAAAAGAATTTTAGTTCTCTAACAGTGACATGACCCAATCACATTCGATTTTCCAATCCGATATCAAGTGTGTCACGTGACCGGGATGAAACGGTACCGAATGTAGTCCGGGGCGCACGAACGACGCTGTGTGTGATTGATCACAACCAAGGGCGGATCTAGAAAATCTTCAAGAGTATTTTGGGGCGATTTTGGAAGTCTCGAGGTTCTTCTCTTGAGGGTCTTCGAAATACATTAAAACTCACTTAGAGTATCGACGTAGTATTCGCTTGAATCAGCCCAAGGGGGGGATCGCCCCATCGCCCCCTGCTCAGATCGCCGTTGATCAAAACCGGGTGTTTCATCCCTGCTGGTTTGCCAAATTGGTCCGCAGTCTCACATGCACCCATATGTCCAGCTGCTATTGCATCTTCAGCTTTAAATATGTTGAGATCAAAAGCGAGACAATGGGCAGTACAGTTTAAGAACGATCGACGGCCACCAACTCCGTTCGAAAGCAATTCTAAGGCCTCGGCTAACAGGTAGGAGTTTGGTGGTGAAAAGTACAGGTCAAGAGTAAAGTTCAATCAGAGAATTGTTTACGAAGAAGGTGACAATTCTAGAACAGTTAAAACTTTTTTTCAACTACTTTTTTTTCTTTTTCTTTAATTTATGTTCTTATAATTTTATTTGAAAAAGAATAACATCAAAATGTAACAGAGGAAAAAATGACGTTAATACCGAACCATTTCAACCTCGACGTCAAAAGTGACGTGATTTAACATTGTTATCATTGAGGATCTGCTGAGACCATAGATTTATTGACATTACAACCGATACGTCGTTCTAAAAGAAATCGACTGTACACATCCATACAGATATAATATTATTAAAGGAGCATGCTACGGATCTAGCTTATTTATTTCTTCAATTCCTATTTTTTCTTTTTTAAATTTAATTCTATTTGTTTCAGGGAGGAAAGTAGCCTAAAAATATTACTCCTTCCAATATGTTAAAATTTTAGCTTTTGTAGCATTTAATATTGTTTTCTTATTTCTTTCAGACTGCTCCCAATTGGCATGTTCTTCTGGATGTTTCGGGAAGGGTTAGAGAGTTCTGCACCAGTACAACTGTTGGGATACTTGGGGGTGTTTCTAGCTGCTGCTTTTGGATGCATCATCTTTCACCAGTTTGTACTTTTGCCTCTGCTGTATGTGATCATCGTCAGGAAAAATCCAGTCCGATATCATCTAAATCTTCTTCCAGCGATACTTACAGCTTTTGGCACATCTTCTAGGTAGCATGATTTTTAATCTGTAAGAATTTTCTAATTTGAACTTAAAATGTACTATCTCTTTCACAACAAGCATGTTTTATCTTCATAAAAACCAATTAGAAAAAAAATCAGCTGTAGTCTTGTAAATAGAGCTGAAAGGTCAGAAATCACATTCTGGGATGGTTCCTTCGTTTTTATTTTTTTTTCCCTCCAAATTTTTGAAAGGTATTTTGCGTCCCTTTTTTCTTATGCAACTCGTAAATTAGTGTAATTCAGAATGTGCGCCACGAATATGAAGTGCAACGTCGTGTTTGTATTCTCAACAGTTCCATTTTAAGTCGTTTTGACCTTCGTCAAATGTTTACGCCATATAGCAATTTTTCCGTCTATCCTGAAGATGGAAATTTTCACATCCAGCACAAATTTAAAATTAATTTTGCTATTTTTATGCAAAAGATAGGAGGAAAGAAACAATACTTTAATTGTTAACATTTATGAAGACTTATATTTCGGAGGTGTGTAAAAACTTAAAGCAAAATTTTGGCTACGGCGTTGCAGAGAGGTAAGCAAATTGTTATAATTATTTATAACGAAGTTGTGGAAAGCATCATCACTTGCCCTGCTTACTTCAAACGTATTACAGACAGAATAATAGGTTCAAAACGAGACATCGAAACAAAACCTTTCCTGATTTTGGGCAGTTCGTGATGAGTTATATTTAATCATAGCCTTAGAATTGTATCATCTCATTACAAAACTATATATTTTTTAATTGAGAAAGCAAGAAAATTATTTTGCATTTCTCACCTTTCGATCGAAACGAACCGAAACTCGCTTGCCAATGGAAATTGGCACTGCAATTTTATTTGAAATTTCTAGCTCATGAAAATTTATATATATGAAGGCTTTATTTGGGGGGAGGCTAAGTATTCCCTGTTTCGTCATTCTGCGGTACGGAGCCTTTAAGTCTAGTGAGTGCTGAAAACTCTGTGGTTGATATTCTATATCTTTGCATCAGAAATAATCTGGAAATGTATCAGTTTTAAAACAGAAATGATTCGTATGAACATGAAAGAGAAGGTAACTCGATTATTTTTAAAAATCCACTATTAAGGTAATGCCTTCATTTACATATATAAAAATGAATGTATGTCTGTCTGTCTGTCCTTTATGCATTACTACACCATTCATCCGACCACCGCTTTGGGAAGTTGTTGAGTACACTCCTGCGAAGGTTTCTGAAAAAAAAAACTCCTACAGGTAGTTTTTTTTTTATTCCAATTTTACGCAATTGTCCACATAAATTCCCCAATATGGGAGTGAAAAAACCTGGCACATATTAATGTAATATATCGATCGAAAGCGCTAATTTTTCTGCACAAGATGATATTTGTTCTAAGTTTCTAAGTCAATAAGAACGCCAATTATATGCTTTTTTGTGCGATTTCTTAAGGCTTACCTTGATCCAAAAATAATAATTAGCAGTTTTCTCAACTCCGGATGAATAGTGTTAGCTTAATTCCAATATAAAACCTTTTTTTTTTTTTTTTTTTTTCAAAATAGAGAGACATTAGTTTAGTTATCAGCGGAAAAACAATAATAAAGCATACCTTCGATTTAAAGTGTTTCTCAAATTAACAATAGGTTTTAAATTCGAGATTGAACTTGATGAAAGTATTGTCTCCCCCATTTAACGATTTCCTTGATTTAGCAATAGCATTTAAATAAATATCGCCAGAAAAGGAATACGTATGGTTTGTACTAGATTTCAAATAACGTGACGAATATGACACGCTACAATTTGACTTTTTTAATGAGTCATTGGCGGTAAATCGGAACACACTAATGAAATTGTGCTTACGTTTTTTAGGTACGGTTAAAATTCAGCACGAGCAGTGCCGTGCGGGTACCGTTAGTATATAATAAAAATTTTAGGTGCTATATCGTAAAGCTCATTTTATTAGTTTTTTTTCATTAGCAATTGCTTTTCCGTCAAAATAGCTATTTCTACTTGAATTGTGATGTTCTATGTATTTCAGTTATCGTTCAATAACACTGCTCTATAGTGGTTCGCTAACAGCAACCAAATTACTATTTTTATTATAGATTCATATTGTTATTCGAATACCTGCAAGTAAAAAAGTTCCACCACGTCACATTTTTGTGTAACAAAAATTGGAGCTTTCTGCTATTTTTCATGATTTTTTTTGTCGTATGTGGCAACCCAACGCTTCTGGTACCCTACAATCTCGCCGTATCTAGTTATGTCTGGCATCCCATTATGTAAAGCTTTCTTGTTGAATATAGTTGTGGGTTTTTGTATTATAGTTCATGTTGGAAATGGCAAATTTTGAGAGCAGACATTGCAAAACTATGCCAAAAAAGTTTTGTTACATCTGTGGGCGGTTTATTTTCAAATTACAAGGTAAAAAATGTGAATAAGGCTTGTTTCTTGTACTTTGGGTGCCAAGTTGGTGACCAAGATGAAAATTGGGCTCCTCACGTGTGTTGCGTGAGTTGCAATGTGGTTCTTGGTCAGTTGATGAAAGGCAAAAAAAGCTCTTTACCACTTGCTGTCCCAATGGTGTGCTGAGGACCTTCAAATGCTTTTGATGATTGTTACTTTTGTCTTACAAACATAGAAGGATATTCCAAAAAGCAAATGCATAAAATTGAGTATCCGAATATCCCATCTGGACAGACAGTTCCTCACGGCAAGAACGTAATGTTATCAACTGTTCCATTGAATTGAAAAGATACTGACATTCAAGAGAGGCGAGTGACATTGAAGACACAACTGGAACATATGTTGTTGAAGGTACTTGTAACCCAAACAGCGAACTCCATTTTATTCGTCAAAATGAACTGAATGATTTGCTTCGCAAACCAATAGCCCACTTAGCTTCCATGAAAGAAACGTACGCTAACGTGGTGACTAATTGTAATTGCATTTAAGTATAAACAGTTCAATTGGCGAATTTGTGGAGACTTAAAGGTCGTAGCTATATTAATGGGTCTTCAGGAGAGATTTACTGAGTATTGTTGCTTTTTATATTTGAGGGACAGTCGAGCAGCAGCACAGCATTTCGTAAAAAAGGAATGACCACCCAGAACATCACTTCACCTTGGAGCTAGTAATGTTAAATACAACTCTGTTATTGAAAGAGAAAAACTCTGCTCCCTCCACTTCACATTAAATTACTACTGATGAGAAACCTTGTGAAGGCCATGGACAAAGAAGGATAAGGATTAAAATTTTTAAAAGAACGTTTTCTACAATTGACTGAAGCAAAACTTAAAGAAGATGTTTTTATTGGACCTCAAATTAGACAAGTGATTTGCGACCTTGATTTCGAAGGGAAGCTTAATCAAACAGAGTTAGCAGCTTGGAAATCGTTTGTGAAGGTGGTGAAAGGATTTTTAGTGAAAAAGAAAGATACAAATTATAAAATCCTAATTTAAGAGCTTCTTAAGTCCTTCCAAGCCATGGGGTGTGGGAGGTCACTTAAAATTCCCTTTCTACATTCACTTTTGAATTTTGTCCCAAAAAGATCTAGGTAAACATAGTGATGAACAAGGGGAAAGATTTTACAAGGACACTAAGATTATGGATACCCCAAAAGCAATGTCATTGGGAACCAGCAGTGATGGGTGACTAATGCAGGTTTATTAAGAGAAAAAATTTAATGTCACATAAGAAAAAAATGACAACATTTCATCGCATTTATTAAAGTTTGATAGTTTTATGTTTTATTTAGTCTAAAATATGTATCTTTTCTCAATCGAAATAAAATTCCATGATTAGCTAAGGAGATTAATCATGATAAAAATTGTGATTTAAATGTATTTTTGAGTTTCTTTTCGTACTATACGATAGTCATAACAAAAAAACTGTACGTGTTACAGCTTTTTTACAATTATACTCGAATTCTACGTTACAAAATTAGTTGAAAATAGCTAATTGTATTTGTGTTAGGGAAAAAAAGTTTTTTTTTGTCGACTAGTGTAATTTATGTTCATTGTAAAAAACACATTTTTAGAAGTTCTTTATTCGGGAGAGCTATTGAAACTAATTATTCTTATGAAACTTAACTGTTACATGGAAATTAAACTATTATCAAATTATGTCTTCCTTTTTAACTTGAAATATATATAAGTACTGTGGTTTGAAAAAATGCTTATTTTTTCCTTTTAGTGCTGCTACTCTTCCAGCCACAGTCAAATGTGCTGAAGAAGCCAATCGATTAAATCTCTGCGTAACTCGCTTCGTCCTTCCATTGGGTATGGTCGTTCATATGAATGGAGGAACGTTTTATATCACAATGTCAACAATATTTTTAGCGCAACTGGAAGGAATCACTATAAGCGCTGCGGAAACTGTCGTTGTCTGGTAAGCAGATAAAGATAACATTGCTTGAAATATCTTTGAAATGCTTATTAAAAGTTGAATATTGCCTGTGATCCTTTTGAATGAATATAGTAATAACAACTTTAGGCAGCACCAACTTGTGACTTAACTCCGCAGACACGTGTTTCGGGGTCAAAAGAAACCCATTTTTCAATACGGGATCATTCATAAATGATGTCACGCTTCGAGGGGGGGAGGGGGGTTCGTGAAATTGTGACAAAGTGTGACAAGGGGAGGGGAGGGGGTAACAAGAAGTGTGACATCCTGCATTATGCAACATAGCGTGACACGTGACAAAGGGGGGGAGGGGGGTCCGCTGAAGTGTGACGTATTGTGACAAAGGGGGGAGAGGGTCAAATATATGGGAAAAAAGCGTGACGTCATTTATGAACGGCTTGCGCCAAGGATACGAGTTTACGGATGAAAAGACACATTGTTTTTGGGGTGCTTTTTATTCATTTCAGATTAAGTAGTTTCGATATTGTTTGAAGAATTGACTTATTTTTCTCCTTTTAGCGCAATTTCAAATTTCAAGTTGGTCCTATTTTTGTATAAAAATTATACCTTTTTATTTAACTAGAAAGTCAAAAATTAACAAAGTGTTATTAATACATAAATTTTATTAATTAAAATATAAAATTATGCATTGCATTTAACAAAGATTTATATAATAAAAAATCTTTTGTTTACAGTGTAACAACGATACTGCTTATGATATCAGCTCCAGGTACAGCAGGTGGCGGAAACCCGGTATACCTTTTGACCGCCATGGCGGCTGTCGGAATCACTAACCCCCAATTTATATATTTGTATCTCTCCATGGAATGGCTCATGTAAGTTCAGTATATTGATTTACTTCTTTATTTATTTCCGTAGCCATTGTCACTTTTCTATACATGGTATTCTGAGTGAGCTTCGAAGCTAATGATGAGATGAGAAAAGAATAAACTAAAAAGTTATTGCACGAAATTAAAGCACAAATGAGCATTAAAATGCATATGTTTCGGGATTGCTTGGAATCCCTTTTTTAATGCAATAGTGGAGCTTCTAGATGCATGTGCTTTAATTACGCGCAATTACTTTTTACTTTACTTATGCACAAAATTCCTTTTATTTTTGAGGAAAGAATACTTAGCCAGGAAATTAATCTAGGAAAAAACTTAGTAATGCATGAAAACTTTAAAGTAACTGCAAATACTTAGTAGGAAAAAATGAAGAAAGAAAAAGCAGATTTATCAGTGCAGGAATTCATCATAGACGGAGACCTTAACTAACATTCAAGCAGCTGCTAATTCTTAGCAGGGGGGGGGGGGAGGAGCTAAGATTTATCTACGTAAAAATTTGTACAGTCATACATTTTAACATGTACAATATTTTACAATAACTTTTAACATGTACAAAAGCTTAAGTACCTACAAATAATTAGCAGAAAAATCTCAGATTCATTAATGAAAAGATTCCTTGTAGGAAGAATCTTTTGAACATCAGAATATTTAAAAGAGCTTTAAATATTCCGTAAGGGAAGAAAAAAAAATAAATTGTGATTTATCAACGGAAAAAGATTTCGCTGTGAAAATTCTCGAATTCTTAACGTATGTTGGAAATAATAATAATAATAAACCGACTGCAAATGCTTAGAATGAAGGGGGATCTGAAATTCCTCAGTTAAAATATTACTCGTAGAACGTAGAATGAATCTTTAATGGAAACGAAGTTTAAAATTGCTGAAAATAGTTATTAGAAAGAACAAAGGTTCATTTCTATGTTAATTGTAATAACTAAAGTTTACCTGGTTTTAAAAAAGTAGTTATAAAATACAAAGCGATATAAATAACAATTTTACTATTAGACAATACAGTTCGACTACGTACTTTTGATATTTGGACGCTTCTGCGCATGGCAGAAAGGAATTAATCCATTCGAGTTTTAGGGAAGTTCGTTTTGGCGCGTTCATTTAATACACGAATCAGAATGTTCGCTTCACTGTTTGTAGAAAGAAACTAAAAATATAAACTGGAATATAGCATCAGTTCCGAAGTAATCAAGTATTCTAAACGCACTAGAACGTGAACAAAAACGGCACATTGCATATACCAGCAGTTCCGCCCTTGAATATGAATGAATTCTTCTTGGCACTCTGCCAAACATAATGCTCTGGTTGATGGTAGAACTGTAGTTAAATATATTTTTAAATACAACTATTTTGCGAAAAAGAGACGCTACAGCATCATGAGCACAAGCGATTTTTTTTTTTACAAGGAGGACAAGATTGGTTTTCAAGCTAATGAATTAGCAAGTTTTTAAATTATTCATTCTTAATCCTTCTACACATTAGGTTCCTTCTACACTTTATTTATTTATTTTTTTTTTTTCACATTTATGATTTGGTGATGGTGGAAGGGATAAATCTTTCGGAGTTTCAAAGGTGAGCAAACACCCGGTATATGCTCTCCCTTGCAGGCGCTCATGAGCAGTTGAGCAGTACTGAAATGAAATTATTATTTTTTGCGCAAAATTATTTGTAATGCAACCTGAATTCAACGGATGTTTTGCTGGTGTAGAAAAGGAGCATAAGTATAACTCATACATCGTATATAAATATGGTTAATATTCACATTAAATACGAATTAAACTCAGTCAAATGGAAAGCGATACTGTATTAACTTACCAAACAACTGATTGTATAAATTGTATATTGTATGAATTGATGATTGTATAAATTACCAAAGGGTTTTTTTTTTTTGGGAAAAAAAAAAAAAAATGAGGTAATTTCGGTATTAATTAAAAGGAGAATTCTCCCTCTGTATATCCTAAGTTGTGCATCCTACACTCTTCGAGAGTCTTGTCTTGCTAGAGAATTTTCATCCTCTGTCAGCTTATATTTTAATATTTAGTCTGCATTTTCCAACGTGTAAATTTTTGCATCACAGCATGTGACGGAGAAAAGACAATTTGAAATATTTCCTAAATTTTCATGAATAAAACCTTGATATATTTGTTAATGATGAGAGTTTCGATTATGAAGGATTTTGGCGCAGGATGACTTGTTTTTCTTTTTCTTTTCTTTGGCAACAGTACAGAATGATCGGCCCATGTTTGGTCGTTAATAAAAAATAAAAGAAAATACTGAAACCTCACTGGCGCCGTGCCGTGCAGATATAACTGCACCTCAAGGTTTCCATTTTTAAATACTATCGTAAAACTTTAGCGGACATTTACAACAAAAGAAACCTTTGTAATGGAAACTCCTCTTAAAATGCTTACCATAGTATCATTTACTTGTGTTATACTTTGTTTTATATCCCTCTAGGGAGCGCTTTCGCACTGTTATGAATGTTGTTGCGGACAGCTACGTGGCAGCTTTTGTTGAAAAATTATGCTACAACAGTCTACCCCTCGATCCCAGTAACACAGAATACTTGTCGCCCGTGATTGACGGGTACAATCACCAGGCGATTGTCGCAGTTGATGTAACAAATACTCAGCGTACGACGGACAGGACGAGCATTTGCAGATGCTGTGGCAGTCACATAGATGTTCCATGAAACACCCCAAAAGGAGCTAAATAATGACATACTATTGACCGGAGTATTAGCCTTCTGTGAAGTTATTTTCCTTCGAAGTTGATTTTCTGCTTCCATAACTTGAGAAATATTGTGCTGGGTTTTTAAATTTCTGTTCCGACGTCAAATATGATTTCGATTTTCAGCTTTACTGTATTCTTTTGTACTTGGTTCGGTTGCACCACTTGTGAATATTTGTTTTTTGGAAGACATTACACGTAAACTAGTTTAATCTTGTTAGGCATAAAGTTTCATTGATTTTTGCCCAGCAATATGATAACACTTTCTTAATGTGAGAGATAGTAAGGAATTGTATGAACTTATTTTTTAAAAAACTGTCGTCAATTTCCCACAACAAATGTCCGTGTATTTTACCTGTTATTACAGTAAAACCCCGTAATACCTCGTCTCAGTATACTGCGGAATCGGATATAACACGGTTTCTATCATGTCCCCCTACGTTTGAACCTCCCTTAATCATTTCCATTTGAAGGTGATTTCCTTGTTTACCATCGCAAAAGATCCAACCAACAACGTCTCGTCCGAGTAGTAAATAAATATTCCAGCCAAAGAGCTCCCCCCCCCCCCCCCCACTCAGTATCAAATATAAGCCCTATTGTGAGGCCAGATGTACACCTGTTTCACGCTTTTCCTGTCTTTCAACCTAGGACATTATAACTTGATTTTCAAATTGGGTGCAATGGGGTTCTCTTGACATGGGCGGAGCTCAAATTGTCCTGAAATCTATTGAGTTCAGAGATCGCGTTAACCCCTCTACAAGCGTGTTTCACGCTTAAAAATCGGTAATACGCATTGAAATTTTTAAAATGCGTATTTTCACTCTACATTTTTAAACAACGTTTAGCTTGTTAAGAATTGCAAAATAAATACAATATTCTTCCATTAAGTTACTTTTATTTTTCATTATATAGTAGAGCTCAAAACTCGTTGTCGCCAGTCGCCAAATGCGACCAATTTTCACGTTTTGGCGACCATTGTTTTAATTGAAGTCGCCAATGTGGCTACCCCATTTGCTAATGCTAAAACCCTTTCCCGATAAAGAAGAAAGAAATAGGAGTTAATTTTCGCGCCACACGGAAACTAGTTTTTCCTCCGGTTTTACCGGAAATTGCTTACCGTGTTTGAAATTCCAACCTTTTCCATCCTGGAATTATTTTAATTATCTTGAAATTTCTAAGATATTTTTTTTCATTCACAACCTTAAATCTGCTTATTTGTCGCCTCGTTTTAACAATTAAAGAAGAAAAAAAAAAGTATAAAGATAGAGACAGCCAAATCGTGCACGTGCTTCGCCGAAAATTGGATTCTACGTTCGAGATTTTAATCCTTTTGCATCGGGTACAAATTTCAACTATTTTTCCAAATTAGAAGATATTTTTCACACATGCTACCCTAACTCAGCTTATTTTGCATTTTATTTTTATATATATTTTTTTTTTTTTTTTTTTTTTTAACTGTGCCGATATTGAACACGTGTTCGTCGAAAATTGCGTTTATCACTATTATTGTTTCATTTATTTATATACTTCAAATTTGATTTTAGTATTGACAGCTATTTACTTTTTAAAAAATACTCAATTTTGGATTTGTAAGAAATTTTTAGAAAATTGTTAATTTAGCTGTACGTATGCTACGCTCTGGGTCAAGGTCACAGCAGAAGTGGGATTCACTCTTAACTCGGATATGTGTAAAAAGTGTTTGTTATTATTATTATTTTTTATTTTCACTCCTCCAGAAAATAAAATACTCCTCCAAAAACCACCAAGGAGTATTTTCACTCCTTGACAAAAATTCCTAGCGCGACCTCTGATTGAGTTCAGTGTATTGATTGACTAACTGCTCAGTTGACAAGTGTGCTACTTGCACAGACAGCAATTACAGCGAATAAAATGACAGCAAACAAGAAACAATTATACAATAGAAGAGAAGTTACGACTAACTGATTAAGTTAAAAGTGGTGCAGCAAGAGCGAGTATATTCCGTGAATATGGTTCCGGGTTGCGAGGTACAGTTTCACTATAGCGCGGTTATGCTATAACGCGGGTGCCAAACATTTCCCCCGACAACCGCGTTTTAACGGGGTTTTATTGTATTATTATTTGTCTAAGGGTGCTTTCCCACCAAAGCGACAAAGACAATATTTTTGTCTATTCTCATCTGCGCAACCGCAGAGCACATCTTTGTCGTTAAAAATATTCTCTGCCCTTGTGTAGATGAGAGAAAACAGGAATATTGTCTTTCGTCTTTGATGCGAAAGCACCCCAATATATATTTATGATGTTTTTTAATAAAATACTTCATTACCTTTTGGTATTTTCACAGAAAGATTTTATTGTTCTTATGTGCCACTATGAGCGAACACATGTGAATAGCCGGGGGCACAGAAGATTTAACGAAACAAAACAATCATCATATTTAAAAGGGAAAAAAATCTTTAATATAACAAGTTTAGATACAAATTGCATTACAGAGTACATTATATTCTCTGACGCCACAGAAAGACTTATCCAAAACGCAGATGATTGGAGATATATCGTCATAACATCATTATCATATCATCTCTTTGAACTAATGTTGTAGCATTATTTTCATCTGTAAATAAATTTATGTATCCCAAATATGAAATAAATCTGAGGTTATTCATGTGAATATGGAATCTTCGTAACCGCAACACTGACTTCTGCAAAATAAGTGTCTTGTTGAATACTCGAGTAACGAGATTTGTTTTAATAGTATGTTTGGTAAAAAAAGTCATTATGAAAATAAAATATTTAATATTGCAATATAGTTATTTAACATGTAAATACTTGGAAGTATTGAGCTCGTATTAAAACCTTTACTTTCTTTTCCCTTCAATACTTTGTCACAGCCGTTCGGTGGAAACCGAGCAAGAGTAGTAAATCATTGCCTTTACTTTAAAAAAAAAAAAACTGATGCAATAGCTGTGCTCATACATTTAGTTATCCTAGGTCCTCCAAGAGGACCTAGGAAATCATTTATTCACTTGGTTTATTCCGACCTCTGTAAACACGTAGAACTAATGCAGTAGCAGTTGGGAAAGCATAAGATTTCACGGAGATTTCTTATCTTTATTTCATATAATTTTGGAAACCTGTGGTCTTGATTTTTAGTTGGCCGTGGTCTAAGCAACTGTGACAAACAATGGCATTTACTTAAATCCTTTATAAAAAAACAAAATTCAGTTCGTAAATTTTCTTAAAAGTGAACTTCCTTTTAAGTCAAGTTCCATCTCCCGTCCCCACATCGGAATAATTTATAAGCATGATGAGGTTTTCACATATTTTGGAAGATACTTAATGAATTTGTTTTTATTTTTCTATGATAAATTAGCGTTTGTTTAGTTTAACAAGTTTTATCAATCTTGCTGAGAAATTAGAAGGATAAGTAATAAATGAAATTGTTTGAATTATTTGTAAATAGAAGAAAGAAGAAATCGACTGATTGAATAAGTGTTTTAATTTTCCTCCAGAAAGGATAACGCTCTGATTCTCGTGAATGTTGTAACGTGACTATTCAAAAAAAAATTAAATAGTACATTCTGCCGAAATTTAATAAAGTTTCTCTCAAAGACGAAAACGTATAATATCATAAGACTAATACTGTATATTTGAAAATGTATGAGATACATGTTTTATACAAGGTGGTTGAAAATAAAGTTTCCCTGATTAGACTTACGCACAGCTCGTTCTAATAGACCAGCGTTTCACAACCGGTGGTTCGCGAACCTCCTGGGGTTCGTGTGGACTAGAAAGGGGGTTCGCGAAAATAATATTGCAATGGCGGAATTTTTAGTCGCAAACGTAAAGGAATAAAC
Source organism: Octonoba sinensis (assembly GCA_038502835.1). NCBI lineage: Eukaryota > Metazoa > Arthropoda > Arachnida > Araneae > Uloboridae > Octonoba > Octonoba sinensis. The sequence goes on from CM076604.1 coordinate 75,553,962, forward strand.
GAAATTATGAATTTACGTACGTATTACAACGGAGTGTATTTTTTTCAATAAATTGTTTTCCTGATAATGCGTAAAAAGTGTGAACTGGCATAAGAAGCATACGTAAGAAATTTGAAATGCACTTCTAATTTTGCCTTAATTTCAAAAATTTGGGTCACAATGTGGTACTGAAAGGTATTCATTGATTTATTTTAAATTTTCAATGCCGTACATTTCCATAAATTTTGAGAATTGTGCACATTTTGACCTGAAAGTAGAACCGAAAGTTATTTATTGATAGATTCAAAATTTTGTACTTTTATTTCTTATGCCATTCCGAAACGTTTTCGGACTTTCGGGAAAAAAATTTTTAAGATAATTTTTGTTCAAACATACGTTTGTTGTGCCCTATTAATAATTCAAAAGTAACAAAAATAATTTTTAAAAATAGTAATTAAAAACTTATATTAATTTTCCTGCAGTTGTATTTTAAAATTTATTTTAAACTTAGACATTTTACTTTCATTTCTTTTTATGAACAATTGTGCAACATAGAAACTAAATGTCTTAGCAAATTTTTCCATTACTTATTCCCGTTACTAACGACTACAGAAGGGGGTTCGCCACTTTCCTTCGGATCTTGGCAGGGGTTCGCAAGGGGAAAAAGGTTGGGAACCACTGTAATAGACGTTTGCCATTGAAACGGGATGGATATACGTTATATGGATCTTGGAGTAATGAAATCTACAATCACTGTTTTACTTTACCTTCTAGTGGTCGTATAGTTTGTAATCCGTACAGTTTATCACGGGCATAGTGTTTTTTCTTTTGGTTTCTTTTTCCTATACTGCCTTTCTTTTATAAGACGAGTTGTGTAACTGCCGACTCTTCTACTAACACTGTGCTGTGCTGACATATTGTGTTACTTGTATAAAATTGTTGTAAGATTGCGATATAAAGCATGCTGTGAAAGAGGAGTTATAAAGAAATAATGATTCCTAAAAAAAGTTTCCGACACAAAATTGTACCCCCTTCCCTTTTCCTCTTTCTTTTTTTTTTCTTTTTTTTCCTTCTTTAATTGTTTTTTCTTTTTCTTTTTCCCTTTCTTTTTTTGCGTAATATTTTGGAGATAAGAAAATGGCTGCGCTCTAAACATGACAATCAGATCTGTGTTTGACTGAATTGCATGTAAAGTAGTGCCACGATAAACATTTGCAGCAACTGAAACCCAATCACTGCAATAAAATACCAAGTAAATGACCTCAGATTTAAAAGTCTCACCATGATTTTGATGTTGGGGACAAGAGTAGGCTTCGATAATAATGTTTCAGCACTTTCTACAGCAAATGTCAAAGGCATAAAATATTGGATTTTATATCTGAATATTGATAATATAAGGACACATTCCTAAATAAAGTCACAGTACATATTTCTATAAGAAATTGTACAGTATTTGAGCTTCAATAACGTTGATTACATCCTTTATTTACTACCACCCACCACCACCGCCCGGATATAAGCATTATGAAATATTCGTGAATATTTGTAATGTTTTCTTTCCTTTTTTTAATATAAAAAATGATCATGCTTCATTGTTTTACTATTGACAAGAAAGCAACTGGCAGGACTGCAAACTGACAGGAACGTAACTCTGAAAAACTCATTGAAAGACGGTATTTTTTTTAGAATGTTCGGTAAAATATTTTGCGACAAATGGTCCGAATCTAAACCTTCGCTTAATAAACTGTCAAGGGGGAGGGGGGGAGGATCTATATATCAATCATCATTCTCAACAACAGCTTTGTTACTTTTGTTTCATCAGAGAACTCGAAATTTTCCGCTTGGGACAAAACATCTTCTTTTGTACACTGCTGTTGAACACAATACTAATCCGACATTTTCTTTAGAACTAAGAGAAAAACGACATAAATTTTTCTAGACGGCCGAGTCTTTGACTTTAACGACGTGAGTCGCGGAAGAAGCGAGGAGAAAATTGCTGTCATAAGAAAATCCTTCCTTATTAGACCATAAATTTATGAATTCCGCATTTTTTCTACTTATGTCTTGCGTAAGTTTCTTTTTTATTTTTTCATTCCGGTCATCAGATCTGTTTTTAATAGAGTTTACAAACCATTTCGTAATAGATCTGTCTACACTTGGGTGCAATGAGATGGGAATTAACGACTTGAGAGATTATATCATCGTGATGAGGATTCAAAAAAAAAATATATGATTGGAAGGAATTCGCGAGTATCAATTCCGAAAGATGGCGCCAGTTTTGTGGAAAGGCAAACAGTTTGATTTACTATTTAATGTGTGTTTAACAACGACAGAATTTTTAAATTTTTTTATTCCAAAGAGCATGGGCAGATTTATGGCCCCCAGTAATTTAAAATTCAGTAATTTAAATGCCTTATTGAAGGCTTCTTAATCTTGAAGGCTTTTTATGCATTCAGTAATTTAAAATTCCTTTTTTTCTGTTTTTTCTCAAAATTAATTAAAACATAATTTACCCCCCTCCCGCCCCCGCCCCAGGGTCTGAGTCGTAAATCCACCCTTGCCAAAGGGAACAAGCTCATTCACAACTGATGGCACACTTTGACGGGGGAGGGGGTTACAAGTAGTGTGACACATCACAGATTTTAGTTTAAATAAAAACATTTTAAGGTAAGTTAAATATTCCATTGATTTTTCTTTTTTTTCTTTTGTATCGAAATAACATTGATACTGAGTAAAATGTAAATTCGGTGCTACTTAATAGTTTAAATTTAATATGATCGAGAGTAATTTGTATTCATATATGATTTAAAGCCAAATATTTAAAATTCCATTGTGAGTTTATTTTCCGTTCATCTTTCCTATAATAATATAGTAATGGAATATTAATGTGTCTGTCTTTCAAATTAATAGTCCATTACTATATTACTATTGTATATTAGTTATGATTTTTGCTGTCAATCTTTATCTAAAATCACATTTATATTCTACTTTGCCAAGTTTTGAAATAGGTGCCAAAAATAAGTTTTAATCTTATTTTATGAGTTTCAGGGCCCGTCACGGCCCGGGCCTAGAATGAATGCCATAGTGTTGTACTCCCAAGCATCTTCACGTGGGTACCATACTCTTCCCTTATCAAGTAATATTGCTAAGGTAGTAAGGAAAATATTTCAATTTATAACTGACCGAACCACTTGAGAAGATTTTAAATAATTTGATGTTTTTCTTTCTCTTTAAATACTTAATCTTTTGAATAAAGAACTCTCATCTATGAATATTCGTCATGTAATTAAACATAGATTTAGCTTAAAAAATTATCCTCGCATTTTATGCAACTCCACTTTTTCTTTCATAGTCACGTCTCCCTTTTTTTCCCACAAATCTGTTTTACGTTTGTAAAATATTTACTACTTCATGCTGCTCTTCCCTCCCCTCCCCCTTTTCTTAACATATCTAAAATGATTATTTGTTTGACTTTGTAAAGAGATAATTTCTAGAAGAAAAATAACTATAAGGTATTTATTCGTTTTTAAATAGTAAACAAAGTGTTAGTCCAGTTCAGGGGCCTCAGAGGTGATATAATGGCCTTCCTCGACTTCCTACTTTAGTTAATTTAGAAATACTTTTTTCTTTTTCGATAAGTATTTTTTTTATTATTATTATTATTATTTTTAAAGAAGTAAGTATTTAATTTTTCCAAGTAAACAAATGATCCATCAAAGTACCGAGCACAGTAATTCTTATTGCTCTTCTGATTTAAAACTTTTGTATTTAATAATGTTACGTTGTTGATGTTAACTCAAAATACTAATAATTTGTTGCTTCCTTTTTCAACGGAGATCCATGGCCCCCCTTGATCCTTGGACCTTGTTGGACCTATGGACTTTGTTGCTAGGGCAACGGTAGCATCGACTACGTGGAGGCCCTAGTTCAGTTTTTTAGAATGTAATGTCAATAAAAACTGGCTATAACAGGCCTAAATATCTTTTTAAAAATCTGAAACATATAAACTCAGATGTACTGAAAATAATCCAAAATTACTAAACATGTAGTAAAAGGTACATCGAATCTCATACAAAAGAATCCAGGTACCATTTAGATCAAGACCAGTGGCGTAGATAAGGGGGGGGTTTTGGGGACACCCCCCCCCCCCCGAAATTTTGACTTAGATACGGGATGGCTTAGATGGACCCCACCGAAATGTTGGTGTCCGAAAACTTTTTTTGAGACCTTAACTCTCTTTACGCTTTATAGTATTCTAAAAATATTTAATTTTTAAAATAACAATTGATTAGAACACTGCTAAAAAAAAAAAGACAATTATCGAACCTTTGGGTTGTAGGGTCGTACCTACGGTTGCAAATTTGTATCAGAAAAGAGCCCAACATTCGCGGCAAATTTCGTGAAATGCTCGCGAGAATACAAATATAATGTAATAAAATCTAGGATATCTGCAATGAAATTTATTTTTTAAGTAAGAAAGTACATAAGTGAACAATTTTATTGCTTTCAACTTTATGCAATATTTAGGGATTTATTTAAATGTACAGAATTTTGGTACTCGCTATGACTTAATACGTTTTATATGTCGAGAAGGACCGTTTAGCATCTGCGCTACTGACGGAACTGACAAACATCGAATTGCTACTTTGGACAGGTCGGGAAAACTTTTTCTCTTGAATTTCCAAAATTGAATTGCCCTCCTTCAACGTGTAACTCATTTGGGGGGGGGGGGAGCGTGAATCATAGGGTTATTGTTAAAAATGGAAGAACTATCAACTTCTTAAAAAAGATTTAAATATTTGTATTGATTAGGATCAAAAACTTCTTCTAAACATGAATGTGATTATCTATAACTGCTTTTATAGTTATTTTTCTATTGATGAATTTTTTTAAATTTTAGGGAAATCTGTTATACATTTTAAAACTTCAGAACAGTATAAATTGTCATTAAAATGTAAGTAAAAAACAAAAAAAAAGTCTTATATTTTAAACAATTTTCGCACAAATCGTGGATTTTTTAAAAAATCACGGATTTTAGGAAACAGCTTCAAAAATCGAGGGAATTCGCGGAGCGACAAACTTGCAGCCGTAGTCGTACCACTTTCCTAGAGGTTTCTCCCCTAAATACCTCCACCACAAACCCCTATTATACACTAGAGATGAGTTTGGGCTCACTTTTGTAAGTCCGAGCCCGAGTGATACTGTTCGGCGTCAAAGACCGAGCCCTCCCGACCCCGAAATTATTTTATAAAGTGTTGTTAATAGATGTGGTGCTACATCGATTAAATGTAGGTTTTTGTTGCTATCGCAATTGGTTCTGATGATTTTTCTTTTAATTTCAAATAAAGAATACAATATATTTTTTAACTATCATCAAATGTTCCAGTTGAGAATAAATTCTGGTGAGCTAAAATGAATGAAAAATGATGTTGGAAAATCTTCGGTTTGGCAGCATTTTCGGAAAGTTTTTGATTCGCAGTCGAGCAAAACTGGAATATGTTCAGTGCAATTCTTGCAGTTAGGAGACCTATTAATAAGAAGACCTATTAAATAAGATAGGTCTCTATAGTCTGGAGCAAAATGAAAGTGGACACAGGACTAGCAAAAAACCATTATTAGAATAAAAAAGGAGGCTGGAAATAGCTTTCAAATGCAACCAAGCCGTACTTTTAACGATAAATTTATCTAAACTAGAATCTTTCCCATGACTGTTCACAATTATTCTCCTTTCAAAGCTTCTGTTTAACAATTTTATCAGCAGTCCCTCACTACGTTTCATGCCAAGAGCGGAAGAAAGTCCGTTTTATGACTTCTTCCTTTTAGAAGGGGCTTTCAAGCACCACGGGGGTTTGCGTTAATTGCTCTCCACTTTCAACTTAACCCCATTCTCTACTGACCATTCAATAATAACGCCTCAACCGAACAGATATCGTTTACTTTACAGATATACAGAAACAGATGCACTGAACAGGAAGATAGGAGATAGTGAGAGTAATAAAGTGATGAATGTCATTCTCAATTTCTCCTCTCCCCTAACAAATAACACTGCAGCCATAAAAAAAATTCTCACGTTCTTTAAGCATCAACTATTCTTATTTAAATGGGTTTTTCCGCCAATGGTTGTTTACTTTGCCTATAGGTTAATGTATGAATATTTTACCATGAGCAGAGACCTCCCACTTTCCTCTCGTGCGTGCACCCCTTATGCATTGGTGGGTCAGTCTGTACTGATCAGGTTTTGCGCATTTTTTTCAAACCCAATTTATTTAGGGAAGTGCATTGAATGAGAGGCAATAATGAGGCGAGCAAAACCTATCACAAGCTTTTTTAAGCCGAAAGAGAAAATTGATGATAATTGTAATAAAAAGAGAAAGCTGATGCCCTCTGAGGAGTAGGAAGCACAATCTCCAGAATCAGCATTAGTTTCACTAGACACTTCTGAAGGTAATATTTTATTTTTGCCGCTTTTACTACTAATGCATTATCTAACAAGAAGTTCCGTCTAGAACTATACGATCCTACTTTCTCGTATACACCAACTTCAAACTTATAATCCAGCTATCTCTCTTTCTCATTTAGCTTTAGTTCTTAATTACTTCAAATACCTTTTTCAGCGGTTAATACGTATTCCTTCACTCACTCATTGATTCTTCCATTTATTCAGTCATTCAATTACTCATTGTATTTATTCACTCATTTAGTTGTTTTTCAATTCATTCCCTTGTTTATTTATTTTATCATTTATTCATTCAAAAATATCCTTAAAAATCCCGACAAAAAATTTCATATGAAAATAGGCTCCCTTAGTTCTGATTGAACTTCGTAACTGTACATATTCTGCGTCATAACATCTTTCCGATGAAGCTTGTTCCAAGAAAATCCGTCTGTTATATCATCATTTATATAAGATTGAAAATTCCCCGTAGGCGTTATCTTAATTTTTTTTTTTTTTTTTTTGAGCTGTTAAAAAATGAATAAAAATTGTTCAAATAAAAAAATTTTTCACGCTGAGAGCTTCTTCCAATAGACTTGTTCATCGGAACTTGGATCGGATAGAGTTTACTTAATTTGCCCATAGGTGCTATTGTTAAGATTTTTTGAACTATTCAAAAGTAAGAGAAAAATTGTTCAAATCAAAAAGTCAAATATAGAAATGAAATGTCCATGCCGAAATCTTTTGATGCAAAAAAAAAATTCGGATCGGACAATTCCTTCAAAAGTTAACAGCAGACAGACCGATAGACACAAGTTTTTCCCATCTCAAAAGACTACTTTCAAATTTTTTATTTTTCAAACTTTATTTAATTACTTCACTTATTTTAAACTTTTCTTTATTTTTAACGATATTTTCACGACACATTTAGCCTTCTTTCATGCTTTATTATTATTTTTTTTAAACTTTGACGGGAAAGTAGGCTAAAAATGATAATGGAAAAAAAGTTATCAGATGAAATTTCTATGTTCTCTGTGACAAAAAAAAAAAAAAAATCCTGTAAATTCGTCAAGTTAGGTCCGTTTTTTTTTTTAAATCATTATTTGAATGCAGTTAGGGGAACGGAAATGTATATAGTCTATACAACGCAACATTGTCATATTAAATACTTCCCTGCAATAAGAAACAAGTGCAAACAAAAAACAAAATCACGTAAAAATTAAAACTTTTAAAAGGGAAAAGTGTAGATTTTTCCTTTTAGAAAGCAATTTGTCTTTATTATTAACCGACTTTCCAAAAGGAGGATGGTTATTAATTGATATCTATGCATGTTTTTTGTTTGTTTGTTTGTTTGTAAATCGATAACTTCTCATTTCATAAACCAATTCTAATTATTCTTTTTTTTTTTTAATCTATCGAGGATGGTCTTCCATAGATTCCTTACTTTCGTTTGGCAATAAACCGTATACGATAATTAAAAGAAAAAAAGGTTTTGGGAGGAAATTTAATAATTTTTGTGCTTTTCCAACCATAAAGTTGGACTAAATGGACCGATTTTAATAATTTTTTAATTCATAGGGAGGGAGGGGGGGAGGGGGTTCGCGTGACTTAAATCTCGTACATCGGTTTGACTACAATTGTTCTTTAGAGGAACCAAACTTCCTCCAGAAGAAACCCCCCCCCCCCCGAAATTGGGGTCTAGCTACGCCACTGATCAAGACCTTTATATAATAGAAAAAAAGCTAACAATAATACGTCTCTCGCTATGTCTGCCTAATTCTTGTTTTTATAATTTTCTTCTTGAAAGAAATATTATGGCGTTGCCCCCTATAAAACTTCGCAAAAGCTTCTTCATCCCACAAGGATGGGAAAAATAAAACTTGGAATTGCAGCAAAAATTAAATTGAAGTTCCGATAAACTTCTCTTCTACCATCTAATTAGTGATAAAACTCTTTTCGTTGATGGATATGGACTGTATACATTTTAGATTAACTGAGAAATTTAACATTATGAAATAATCTTTAAAGTTAAACCCTTTAAAACAGGCAAATATTTATTTGTTTATTTATTTATTTATGTTTCTTTCTTTTTCTTCATTAAACAAATTATTCTTATAATCACCCATTATATGCTCCTACATACGAAATACACAGCAGAAAACATTAGATTGGTGAAAAGTTTTGAATTTTGAAGGTTTTTTTATGATTTTAGAACCGTTTTAAACTTTTTTAGTTTAATTGAACTTTTTAAGCTCAATTGAAAACATTTTAAATATTTTTGGAATGTGCCCTTTTCTATGTGAGTGCCTCGGCAGGCTGGAGTGAATTTCGGTGAGCAGAACTTCGAGGTGTACACTTCGAACAGATGTTTCCAAAATATTTCTTCTTGTATCATTTTAATTTTAAGCAATTAACATTAGGGATGTAGCGAATATTCGGCCACTATTCGGTATTCGGCCTATTCGGCCCTTTTGCCGAATATTCGGCCGGGCCGAATAGTCATTTCATCACCAAGCCGAATATTCGGTCTGGCCGAATACTGGGTAAGGTCAAATTCGGCCTGGCCGAATAGTTCTGCTGCAGTAGAAATGCAAAAAGATCAAGAAATTAGTAGATTTTAAACATTTAAAATTGTATTATAATTATTGCAAAAGAATACATTAGCATAAGTTATTGGGGTTTTTGAAAATAAAAATATCTTCCAGTTAAGTGCATTAAATTTTAATAGATCTTTTAAAAATAGGAATGTAAAAAACCTCATAAAATAAAAATATTAACTTTTATAACATTTAAAATATCTTCATAAAAAGGTAAGAGGTCACTAAGCAATAGTAGTTCTTTCATTTGAATTAAATAATTAGTAAAATAATGCTAATGTTTACAACCATAAAACCTGTCATCTCTATTCCACTTGTGGGGGAAATTCTTAGTTTTATTGCATTGAAAACAATAGAGAAATCAAAATAATCTTAACTAGTTTTAAATTCTTAACAAACAGAATTAAATCATACATCATAGATTGTGTGTAATTGGTGTTTGACTTTGTAAATAGCTTTAAATTTGACAAATACTTTCTATTACAACAATTTTCTAGAAATTTTAATATTCGGCCGCCGAATATTCGGTATTCGGCCTAAGACCTGAGCCGAATATTCGGCTTCGGCCTGGAAGAAATGGCCGAATATTCGGTATTCGGCTATTCGGCCAAATCACTATTCGTTACATCCCTAATCAACATACATGTGCGCAAATATGAACAAAAAATTGTATCACATTTTACATTTTTATTTCATTTGAAAGCCCTTTATAAGATGAAATTTGTTCAAACCCTCTAAAGATCAGGTTCACCACAAATTTTAAAGACTCTCTTGCCTTAAAAATATATTTCACCATATCTGCCTATAAAGGCACTAAAACGTTCTGGGCTCTTCAGCTAAACGTAATGGGTTAAGTACAGAAAACCTCTCATAAGTAGCTATTCATATATCTTCGAGTAATTTCGTAGGCGATAAATTCAATGACGACCGTGGCCTAAACTCTTCGGACGTTCTCAAGGACGTTGCCGAGACCAAGGTGCAGACCCCTACAGGGTTTCTTCTCAGGCACGGGCACCAAATGCTTCGTTCAATATTAACTTATCATCTATCACTGTCCATTGAGTCATTAACTGAATACATTATTTTAGACTGCATCATATATCTCCCTTCATTGAGCCAGGCATCAGCGGGTGGAAGAAGCTGAGGAATTTCGCTTCCTTGGAACTAAAGGTAAGGAGAATAGTTATCCCCATTGACCTATCAAAGATCGAAATATTTTGTTTTCCCAAAAAGAGAGAAAAAACTCGTTTTTTTTCCTTGGAATTTGAAATGAATATGCAGAAAACAAAGTATAAATATGAATTTCTATTTGAATGCATCTATAGATAAATAGGAAAGACAATACAGTTAAGTTCCCTTTTCTCTTTTGTTTTATAACCGATTCTCTTACCTTTATTTTATTTTTTTTTTTTACTTTTTTTAGTAGCTGCTGATGAGTTTTAGTATTATCATTAAAAAATATTGGAAATAAATAATTTCTTCCCCTACTTTCAGCGCAGATTTGAAAAGTTTTTTTTCTTTTTCGAAAAGAAGTCTTTATTCGTCATACTTTCATGCGACTCCATACATCTACAATGTATGGTATTTGTAGAATACTCAATACATTTTTCACATTTATAATTCAGAAAAGAAGGAATATCTAGAAAAAAAAAAAAAATAAAAAATGTAATATATTGTTAAAAACAAAATTAGAATATTCTTAAGGTGTCAGTTAATCAATTTCCAAAGAAATATGTGTTTGCCCAGTACAATGTGAAACAAAATGAATACTATTTAAAGCTAACAATATCTAATATCAAATACAGAGAGATAATAAGTGCAGTGGTGACGCGTTATTTTGCTTCGTGTCAACGTTTCGTAAATTTGCTAATTTGTATCAACGTTTTGAACTCTTTGTTAAATTGAAAGTGGGTGTTTGTATTTTTAATCCATATATATTCGTAATATTTCTATTTCAATAATAATAGGGTGGCCTGAAAATTTTTATTTCTGTTGTCATTACAAGAGAAAGAGTGCAGAAAGATAAAATTTAGGTATGTGTTACAAATGCATTAATTAATTAATTAACTCAGTGGTCAATCCGTCGCACTGAGAGAAGATTACCACTAATTGAAATATTTAAACAAAACAAACTGCTGTCAAACAAAAAACTAAAATGCCCAAAAAATGTTGAAACGTTCGAGGCTGAATTTGAAAACAAATAATGAGTGACGGTTGAAGTTTGACCGCTGAACGAACTCTTGTAGTAATAAATAAGCATTATGGTGGGGAAATAAATCTTCTTTCCTTTGAGATTTTACAACAAGGAGATTATTCAATAATTATTCTTAATATTTCAGTGCATCAGACAGTCTTTTGAAGAAGCAAACAAAAAATTTAAAAAAAGAGGTATAGAAAAAGTTATAGAAAAGAGGTATAAAAAAAAAATAATAATAATAATAATAATAATAATAAATCGCTGTTAAGATCAGCACACAAAGCACGGAAAAAATAGCAATAAGTTCATAAATAATAGTAATACTCTTTTATATAATTATAATAGTCAATGTCCGTGTGTCTGAATTTGTGCGTCTATTTGTGTGTTTGATACTTCGTGAAGTGCAGACGAACCTACTGCACCACCCAAGCCGTGAAATTTTTCACAAAATCGCTTCGATGCATCATGGAGTCGACTTCGAAACGATTTTTCTAAACTTTGATTTTATTCTTTTAAAGTTTTAATTTTCAGCAGCTAAGATACATTTGAAAGTATGAGACAAAAAAAAAAAAAAGAATTCTTACACACTTGAAATTTTTATGGCATTTAAAAGCGCAGGCTTTTTCTGCGTTAGATGAAATTTGACCAAAGCTTCTACATTAATTAGAGAAAGAATGAAAACCATTTACCCCAAATTTTCAATTCTCTCAAACAATGACTTTTAATTTCTTCATTTTTTTGTCATGGCTCTCAAATTACATTGTCCATCGCAGTGGTTCCCAACCTTTTTCTCCTTGTCCTCCCTCTAAAATCCCAAAGAAATGCCAAACCCTCTATGTACTCGTTAATAACGGAAGAAAACGATGAAATTTCCTCACACAATTATTTTCCATGCTACGCAACAGTTCATAAGAAGAAATGAAATATGATTGTAAAACAGTGAAGTATATAAATAAAATTAAGAATAATTCTACAAGGAACCGAATATTTTTTTCTAAATTATTACTTTTTGTTAGTTGTTCTTTTTAAACTATTAATAGGACAGCAAAAATATGTATATTTTTTCTTTTCAATCTCTTCGTTATTTATCAGAAAAGTAAATATATATCAAGTCGAGGATTTACTTGTAATCTCTTAAAAAACAGTGCATTAAGAGAAATGTTTTTTCTTTCTTTTCTTTTCAGACTTACGCTAAGGTATCAGTATTTGACAATAAAAATATTTAGCTTTAGCTTTGTATATTTAAATTAATAATTATCATAATTATTAATTTCCATACATTTTAATGTCTTGTATTATGAAAAAGTAGTTTCCTCTACTTCATATCAAAAAGAAATGTTACTAAGTTTAGTAGAGATGTAAGACAACGTTGATTACATACAAAATACTTTAATCAACTTGTTGAAGTATTGGAGCAGTAGGAAGATGCAGTAAACGTTTAGCTTTTGGCAAAATCAAACTCAGAAAGAGAAAGATGAATAATGTTGTGCCACGCTAATCTACATAAATAAACACGAAATACTGATTAATCATGAAATCTCAGAAAGTATAAATGCTACAAACTTCAAAATTGACAGAGAGATTCTTCGTTATAGGGAGTAAGTATCCGTTAAGGAAGGATTATTGAAAATTCTAATTAGTTTTAATGAATTTATTTTTTAAGTATAATTGACACAAACTGCGCTATAATACAGAATACTGATAAATTGCCCTAATAAACATTGCATTAGAACGAAATCTTGTACACCTTAATATTATGCATCATTCAAAAGAGGGGGCTTTTTTCTGCATAAAAGGTTTTTATTCCAACCTTCTAAATTAATTTAAAAGGAGAGATGATGTGAATGAGTGATTCTAAGATAATTCTTCACACTAATTAGCTTTATTTACTTTTGCACAGACAATATATATATATATATAGATATAGATATAAGAGTCATTTTCCACGAGAAAGCGCTATGGTGAGGGAATGAATGGGTCTTCTTTAACGTCGCCGTAGGCACCGTTCTTTAAACTCTTAGCACGGGCATCGCCGGACGGGTACCGCTAGTTATAAAATACATTGCTTGCATGTTTGTCCGGGTTACAAGAAAGTATCTTTTTTAACACGGAAAACCTTTGAGGTAGGAAACACAAACAGCATTCAAAACGAAGTCGATGAAGACAACACCTCCAGACAATAACTCGAGAGAGGGATTTAGGGGGTAAAACCTCTCCTTCTGAAAAACAAAACAAAACAAAAAAACAAAAACTTTTCTTTGAGGTTAACTTAACAGAGCTAGTATATGGCACCCATACACAGTATACTCCCTCTCTCTCTCTCTCTCTCTCTCTCTCTCTCTCACACACACGCTTTTTTTTTTTTTTACATTCCATATCAATTTATGATTTCCTCCCTGGATTCTCCAGTAAAAGGGGCAGACAGACCAACAGACACACATTTCCCTATCTAAAAACCCTGCTTTCAATGTTTTTTATTTTTAGATCTTTATTTAGCGGCTTCACTTATTGACTTTTCTTTATTTTTAAAGATAACTTTACGCTACTTTAAGGGCATTAAGCCTTCTTTCATACCTTTTTTTTTTCTTTTACGTTTACGGGAAAGTAGGCAAAAAGCTAAGAGTCCATAAATACATTGGTCGACAGTTAGTCAGTACCTGATTTATTATTAGCCATTTTACCCCAAACCATCTAAAATACTTCGCTTGAAATATTTAACTTTCTTTTAATGTTCCGTACACTTATTCTACAAGGTATTAAACATGACGAGTTTATCGTATTGAAAGGATCTACGTCCTTTACGTAAATCACCCTAGTCCTTCGCAACAAGAAAGAAATACAAAAGTGCTCCATTAAAAGCACTACTTCTGGGGAATTGTCATTGTACTCCACTTCAACGAAAATAAATTCAGAAGCGTTTGCAATGAAGAACCTTCGCTACTCAGGGTAAAAGTTGAATTTCTTCCACAAAGAAATTCAAATTGCTATTCTGAACTCCTAAATCTTTTTGTCGACCTCTTCACAATCCGGCTAGTACTAAAAGGCCAAGCAAACCAAAATCAAGCGCAGAAAGAAAAGCAAATGAGACAACCTGAAGCAACTTTGACCGAAGTTAAGATGTAAACCGACAACCTGTCACAAGACCTCTGGCGCGGCATGCTTGTCCACTTCGATTTAGTCCAACCAAAAATCTCTCACGCCTCAGTGCTGGAGTTAAGAAGTGCCAAGATGGCAAGTGGAGATAGCATCCTGCCGCACTTAAAAGAGCACGTGTGTGGGGGAATTCCTTCTTCCTCACACGGTCTGTCATGTCTCTATGTGCTTCTGTCAATGAAACTGTTCGAAAAGGGAGGAAAAAGGGTTTATCCCTTTAGTTGAAGCATTCCAACAAGTGACCGAAGGTTTCCGAGAAGTGTTAAGAAAACGGAAGATGGACAAAATGATATTGAATTAACCTTGAAATTCTTTGAATTCCTTGAATGACGTGAGAGAGCTTTCTTTCTTTGCTAAAGAGAAAAAAAGATTTCTTGTTTTGAATCATACATTACAGCAGCGATTCTCAACCTGTGGGGCGCGAGCACACGCGAAGGGGGGCGCGAGAATATCCAAGAGAAAGCATTACTTCAAAAAATTGATTAACTGACTGAAAGGAAAGCACAGATACACGTAGAAAACAGAATACATTTCGCCATATTTAGTAACTTATGAAAGTAAAACAAATTACTAAGTTAAAACTTTCTTAATCAAAATATACTAAATTAAAAACAAATTTAATAATTATTAGTAACTTCCTTGAGCCTGTCTTTCAAAGGCCAAGTTTGTCGAGGGAAGACTTAATATTAGAAATTGCCACCCTCAGTTGTTTCTATATTTAGCCGAGATCTATAGTTTGTCTTCAAAGAAGCCACAGCAGAAAATCCAGTTTCACAAAAGTTGTTGAGGATGTTGAAAATGGTAATACAATGAGAAATGCCCTTGTTGTTAGTGCAGAAAAATCATCCTCTACTCCTGCCCAAAATTTAAATAGTGATTTAGTACTAAATTAATTTTATTACTAAAATTTCTTGTTTTTACCTTTGTTTTGGCAGTTAGTTAAAAATATTTCAAAAACAGAATCAGTACTCATATACATTATTCTTGTATACATTTTATGGTAAGGGTGGGGGGCGATAAAAATTATGATAGAAAATTGGGCGGCGAATACTGAAAGGTTGAGAAACGCTGCATTACAGTTTACACTAGAGATACTCAACCTGCGGCCCATGGGCCAGATACATCCCGCGGAGCTTTTTTAGTGGCTCGTTAAAGGTACACTGCAAAAAATTTTTGTTCGGCCATACATAAAAATCTCTTGGAAATCATTATTAATCTTTCTGCCGTAATGTTGCAGAGAACTAAAAACATGAAACTACAAAGTCTTTGAAAAAGGAAATTACAAGGTATAAAAAACGCAGAATTGATAAAACATCTGGGAATTGATAAAACATATAATGAGCCAGAGTAGTGACGCCATCCGTGAGTACGCAGAACTGCTTTTATCGATACACTAAGCCGAATATGCCTCCGGAATTGGGAGGGCTACGCTGCTTACTCGGGTTGGAAATAATTGGCACACCAAAGATAGATAAGCCATTTCTTCACCATTTCTAAACTGGTAGTCACAGATCTCAAGTGCTAAATTATGCATTTGTTTACAATTTTTTACTTGGTAGTCAAAGATCTCAAGTGTTCAGTTTTACCATAACTTAACAGATCTTTCTCTATAGTTGTACAGAAGGCAGAAAAACAAGAATTTTATTGAGAAACTGTTGTCAAGAAACTCGATTATTTGATTTGAAGTAAGTTTTTCTTAAATTTACCGGAACACTCTCTCTCTCAGTTTGCTTTCTGAATTTTTACTGAAATTCTTAATAGTATGGTTCCGAATCTTCCCAAGCTGTAATATAATTTTTCTGCAGATGCACTATAAAGCACTGTTTTCCCCTTTTCGCAAGCAATTGCAGTATGATTTTGGCTGTGACTGAAGCCGTTTCTTGAAAGAATATAGCAATATCGCCAAAAAAAAAAACAGAGCACTTTTGTATTTAATGGTAAATTCTATGCTATGGTAGATGGCCTGGCTATGGGAAGTCCTCTTAGTCCTGTTTTAAGTGATTTCTATATGCATTATTTTGAGGAAAAACTGTTCCAGAAATTGCAATTTCAATTTTATGTTCGTTATGTGGATGATTGTTTTGTCCTAACGGACAGTAACTTGTTAGGTATTGAGGATGCTCTTTCGATTATGAACTCCATTGATCCTAATATCCAGTTTTCTTGTGAGAAAGAACTTAATAGTAACCTCGCGTTTCTTGATGTCTTTATTTCTAAGAGTGAGTCTGGTTTCACTACTTCTGTCTATCGTAAACCTTTCGCTGTTTCTTTACCTCCTCACAGACTGTCGTCTCATCCTCCCAACCAAAAGTATTCGGCTTTTAATGCTCTGGTCCATCGTGCTATTAATATTTGCTCTTCTCCTGAGCTTCTCAAGATTGAACTCAACTATCTGAAAGCTGTAGCTGTTGATAGAGGATTTTCTCACTCTTTAATTGATTCTATTCATAACAAACTTTCTAAGAAAACTTCTGGTCCCAATAATGTGGTTTCTAGAAAGAATTTGGTTGTGTTACCATTCTTTCATTCTGTCAGTTTCCATATTGCTAAAATCCTAAAAAGGTTTCAATTTCAAGTCGTTTTTGCTCCTAGTAACAAACTTTCCTTCTCTTCTCCTAAGGATCCTGTCGATCAACTTAACACTTGGGGTATTTACCAAATTAGTTGCCGTTGCGGCCTTTCTTACATTCGACAGATAAAACGTGCTCTAAAAATTCGCTTAAATGAGCATAAAGATTATGTACGAAAGCAAGAGTTAAATAAGTCTAGCATTGCTCAGCATTGTTGGAATTCCAACCACTCTTTTGATTTCAATTCTGGTAAAATTATTCAAAAATGTTCTTCTCCTTTAGAGCTTGACTTTTGGGAAGCTTATCATATTAACAGGAATAGCTCTAATTTGGTTAATGATTCTTCCTCAACTCCTTATTTTTCACAGGTCTGGCATAAATTTCTTTAATTTGTTGTTCTTTCTAGGTTTTCTTGTTGTTTTCCTTCTTTGTGTCTATTTTTCTCCTTCCCCCCTCCCCTCCCCCTCCTTTACATGTGTACTTTGTTTTGCATTTTGTTTTGGTAGTTTCTGTACTTATTTTTATTTCAATTTTATTCTTTGTATTTTATTTTATTATTTTTGCAATTTTTATGCATGCTGTCGTCTTTTTTGCTTTATTTTTATTGATATTCCTTTTTACTTCCTGTACTTTCAACTGGATTCGTTTGTTGCTCTCTTATTGGTGTCTTCCTGCTACTTCTACTTCCACTTCACGCTGCCTTTATTCTCATTGGTTTACAGATAATTCTTAGGCTATATAAGCTTTGTTTTTGTTGTTCTGTCTGCTTCATTTGGATGTTTTGCATCTAGAAGCTCCCTGTCGCATTGAAAAAGGGATTCCAAGCAATCCCGAAACATATGCCTGCATTTTATTGCTCATTTGTGCTGTAAATTAACGTGTAATTATATTATTATTACACGTTCATTTTTATATTGTGGCCGGCGTGAAATGGTCATCAGGTGTATTTGGCCCTAGAGTGAAAAGGGTTGAGCAGCATTCTAATTACACTAAAGAGAAATACAAATTTAAAAAATATTAAGTTTCCCATACATCAGTTGCTTCCCCATTCTTACATCATTACGAAAATATGTAAAAAGTCTGCAAATGGTACTAAAGTATCTATCCAGCTTAATTACGTTGATCCCTTATTTAATAACTTCTTATGTTACTAAAAAAACTCAGTGGCGCGCCAGCCCTTTAGGGGGCCATGGCCTACTGTGAACATCCCAGTTTTCGAGACCGAGGTCCCTGGGGTGCAGAAGAAGAAGTTCCGTTCAAGTGGTCGGCCTGACGCGGATGCCCCCAGTGTTTAGTTCCCAAGCATGCTTGGTCCTCAATTTATCGACCCCACTGCAGTGGTGAAAGGCTGAGTCGACCCTGCCCAGCCCGGGAATAGAACCCCGGGACCTGTGGCATGGTAGCACGAAAGGCTAACCCTCAGGCACTAGGCTTCTCACGTTACATCGAAAGAAAAAACTAGCAGAGATAGAAAGAAATCAGAATTTTTTTTAATAGCGTACAGTTCTAACAATAATTGGGCATTTCCAAGAGATGAGCACAATAGTTGTGCACATAAATATCATTGCGTGCTTTCTTATAAGGAGAACTTTGTTTTGTTTATAAGAAAACGAAAAATGCATTGATAGATAAAATAATGAAATTCCAAACGAGACCAACGTGAATGGAAAAAAAATTACATACCAAGCAGTTTTTTCAAAACTTTCGAAAACCCTTCGTGTTGGGCTAAAATAATGAAAATGCTAAAAAAGATGTTTTTACCGCAAATTTTTCCTTCTTTATTACCCGTCGAAGTTTTGATTAATATTTGAAAAATAGATATTGTTGCTGTTTTAATATATATCGCTTAATGGCTGCAGCCAATAAAGACTTGAATTTAGATCTCAAGAAAATTGTTCTTAAAAACTTAGCAAATTAAGCAAATAAAATAGAATGAATATCTATATTAGTGTTAAAGATACATCAGAATCATGAGAATTTTAAACCAAAACAAGAATTATACTTCATTAATATAGGTTTAAGTGCTTTTTTTTTTTCCTTGTTTTCTATTTCTGCTGATTGATAATTTTATTTAGTTTTCGATGGAAGAAAAAAAATGGCGGTTAGTTCCCTCTGTGTCGGGTTGATGAACACAACACGCCATTTTATTGCTGTGACCCGATCCGCGGACCATTATAGCAGTAATCGTGCATTATTCCTTATTGCTAGAGAAGTGACAGTTTCGATTGCTTTTGCGAAACGCCAAGAGATAAGTCAAGCAGTTTGGTAGCTACAAGTCAATAACAGCTTCCCCTTGTTCTTCTATTTTCTTTCTTCCAACAAAATGGAGTTCGATAATCAACAGAAGAATGGTTTTCTATCTAAGAGAAATAAGAAAATGATGTTTTGTTGGGGGTTTCACAAGAGTTCAAGAGCAGTTCGCTACTATAATTTTGGAAAGTGTACATTTTCAGAAGATTTTATAGGAAAAGTGATATTGGAAAGAAATCACAAAAAACAGCTTTGTTTTTGTCTGATTCAAGAAGAGAAAAAAGGTATGATTTATTTGAATTAAATTTTAACGTTGTTGTTTTGAAGTACGTCTATGGGTAGCTCAAGTAGTGAATGGCATGGGGATTCTGTGTTTTCATAGCACAAAAACAGAGTGGCTTTTTTGGGGGGTCATCGTTCTTGGTAGAGCCTCCGTAGCCTTCAAGAGAGTGTGCTATTTATCGCTCTTACAGGGTCTGGGTATTTACAGCCCTGGATATTTACATATGTCATTATACTAAGTATAATTCGATTGAGATTAGTGTTAAGACTTAAGATAATGAATGCTTCCCAATAAAAGATTTCATTAAAAGAAAAAAAAAATCACAAACAGCCAGTACAAGACATCACTGCTCCTAAGGCTGGTGCACCTAGGGTAACTGAAACACTGAAAGTTGTTTTGCTCCGTAATGAATGGAAAACAAACACAAACTCTTGAGTTTTATAGAATAAATAATGTTAGGGAATACATCAAACAGCTATGCAGTAACGATTTAAATAACAAAGCGATAGATTTCAAGTATTTTCTTAAATTATTTTACTCTATAACTTAAAAAAACTAATTCCAAAAAAGCACAGCATCCGTTGTCCCTCTGAAGCACCAATAGATAACCGGTATTAGACAATTTGACCACAATATTTTCAACCTCAATCTCATAAACAACACTGTTCTGATATAAAGAATCTGTGAATATGCTATATTTTCAGACCCATTCAGCATTATATATTTCCTCGTTGGATTTCTTGACTTATTTTAAACCTGTTGCTTTGATAACCCGAAATGATATTGTAATGTAATGTTGGCAAAGGTGTGTTTTTTGATAAAGGAGAGAGCAGTTTATTCCTCTCTGGACTCTGGAGGAGCAGGGTTCCTCGACCTTTTTCGACTTGTGGTCCCCTCAGAAGCACCGTGGCTCCTTTAGATACATTCATAGTCAGTATTGCGCCTGAAATTTCTCTTTCAGGAATGCAAGGTCAGGATGAGATGCATCGGATGTTCAACATCCAATGTCCCATGTCTGATTGATCCGTAAAGGATATTAAGCTCTGATTTATGAGACCCACAAACTCCATACACATTTTTAAAAACCCAATCATCGCAAATACGTTGTAAGCTTTCTATTTGTGTATATTTTCGCAGGACTTGATAATTAATCAATTTTTAAAAATCAAAATTTGGCGTGCCGGAAAACCGAATCTTTCATACAGTGGTGTAATCGGATTCAAAATATTTAATAACCGAACGGACACCGAATATCCGATACTTTCCGGGGGTTGGGGACTGGTACGTTTCGACCCTTCCCTGTACACTGAAATGTCATGCATAAAATAAGATCTAGGGACGCGGGGATGTGGATTTGATATTTTGTATAAATATTATCTGGGGGTCCCAGAGTACGTATACCAAGATTCAACCCTCATCAGAAGCTGGAGTAACTAAAGCTTGAAAATCACTATTTTTCAGATTTTTCCTAAAATTCTTGTTCACCTTTGACCGGGCTACGGTACAGACGAAAAAATGGATTGAGCTGAAATTTCGCACACACATTCCTTATGCAACAAGGGTACGCCTTTGGTTTCATTCCCCCCTTCCCCCTCAAATTTCCCCAAAAATGTGATTCCCCCCCCCCTCCCCCCCGTATCACGGCCCACTGGCTGTATCTGGCGTTGATTTTTATCTCTTTTAATTACATGCATTTACTTAAGTGCTTTTACATGTGAAAAAATAATGAAATATAAATAATAAAAATGCAAGCCATTTTCAGAAACAATTTTTTTTTAATTTACTTTTTTTTCATTAATAATTTAAACATAAGTCAATTCCAAAAAAAAACGTTTTTTTTAAGCACACACGTAAAATATATTAAAAACTGAACAAATTAAAACATAAATATTGTGAACTCAAATACAAGTCTCGGTGGCCGCATGGTTCCGCTGGCCTTTTTCAGATGCCTCAGGTCGCCAAATCGAATCCCGCTGGGGGTAGACTTTGAAAAATTCTTCTGTCTCTCTCATTTTCTAGAACATTCTATAACTTAGTTTGCATGTTCTCTGTAAATAGCTTCCTTGTGTTTGCATACAAACTCCCTCCTCAAGATAAAAGAGCGTCTTGAGTTCAACTCCACTTAAGTTGCATAAATTGTAAGAAAAAAAATTGCTCACCAAGAAAACCTTAATTTCTCATCCTCAAAAAATAACTCTTTCATGTTAAAACCAAAAACTCTTGACCGAAAAAAGTTATGATATACAATTTGCCCACCAAGTATCTTCCTCTCCCTCTCCAAAAAAAAAAAAAAAACCCCTCTTCTGCAAAGACTATTGATTACTAAAGTGTTCTTTCTTTTTCAAACTCAGGTTTCAGTCCAAATTAGAACTCACAAAACACCTCAATTAAAATATATGGTTTAGAAAAGTTCGAATGCAAAAATTTAATAGATTTACCAAACAAATTAAATTGCTAATGTGGTTTCAAAATGTAATAGCAGAGGGTTTTTTCTCACAACCCGTAATGGTACCCTTATTCTGCAAGCTATTGGTAAGAACCTGATACAAATATTGCAACACTTTGAAACCAAAGAAACACTTACTGGAGTATATTTGAGATCGATGTATGGTAGACAAAACGATGACATCACTTAAGAAAAGATTGCTTAACAACAGAATCTGGAATAGTATTCCCCCCCCTCCCTCAGAATTCGATAGGTGAAAATCAGTTCCAATAATTGCAACACATTTGCTTAAAAAACAAAAACTCTAAATATTTTATAAAGTTTGAATTCCAATATTTGGACCTTCCCTGCGAAAATTTCTCGCGATACCGGAGAAATTGCAAATTTCTTTTAGAGTTTTAATTATTAAAATCTTTTTACAATGCCTCATTCTTTTATTACTTTCAAGGTAATTTACTGTTTAAAAAAAAAAAATTACCAGCACAAAAAAAAAAAAAAAAAGCACACATACTCACCCTTCATACGTCAGACTAGCCGCAAATCGAGTTATTTCAGATCTTTACATAATGCAAGGCAATTTTTTATAAAAAAAAAAAAAAAAAAAGAAAGAAAGAGATCTCAACAGTTTACGATTCGTTGAACCTTACTATCATTTTCATGAAATTCGTGCATTTTAACCCCTCAGCCTCCACTTCTATTTCTGCATTTCAGACACAATTGTTCTTCAGGCTTACAATTGAGTGGGCACATAACTCAGCGATAAGAGGCTATTTACATTATTGTGTTGTTGGAGCAGCTCTATGATCGATGGCCAGATAAGTCACCCAGACTTGAGTCTTAGGTTTGGATTCGTGCAGAGCGTATTGCACACGGTGACCGTCCTAATGACAAGAGGCATCTTTCTTGCGAGGGATTAGGAAGTCGTTCTTGTGAGCACACATTATACAGATAACATCTTCTTCACTCATGCCGTTTCTAGATATTGCCAGAAAGGCGTTTCATTGTGCAGGATTATGTGCAAGCAGTCTAAAGATGTGATGGATCTGTTAAACTGTCCTTCATGAAATTTAAATTGCAAATGAGCAATTTTCGTCTTTTAAGACCCAATTTTGTGGTGAACCAGTCGACAGACTAACCGTCTTTATGTTCAGTTCTGGTCTCTATATCTATAGGATATAGAGACCACAATTTATTATCCAGGAGGATATTAGTTTATTGGAAAGGGTTCAAAGGAGGACTACACTCTCAAAAATAGAATCCTCATTTCGACGATTCTTCAATCGTCAGGAAAATTTCGTCATTTTCAACGATTCTTTCCTCGCGCGATCACGTGACTTAAAAAAGTTACTACACAAATTTCGGCAATTTGACGAAACGTTTACTCGGAGCATTTTTCACGAAACCATTTCGTCAAATACGACCAAAATTTCGTGAGATTTGAGCATGCGTTTCTGAGAGTGTAACCAGGCCAAGAATGATATGATCCTATGAATCGATGGGGTACCTCCATGTTAAAAGTTACTTCTGAAGCACTAGGACATACTGAAGACAACAAATTGATAATATCCATGCCCTGGTCGGGATTTGAACGCGGGCTCATGACTAGGGAACCTTTCAAGAGAAAAAAAGATATCTTCTTTCCACCAGCGCACAATACAGTAGGGACCATCTATAAATGATTTCACGCTTCTTCCCATAGATTTGACCCTCTCCCCCTTTGTCACAAAATGTCACACTTCAACATACCCCTTCCCTCCTTTGTCACATGCCACGTTATGTTGCACAAGCATGGTGTCACATTTCTTGTTACCCTCTCCCGTCCCCTTCTCCTAATTTATCACAATTTGGTGAACCCCCTCCCCCCTCGAAGCGTGACATCATTTATGAATGGTCACGTAGGACATTTTCATAACCTCGAATCTAATGTAAATGAGAAAATAATTAAACATATAAAGGTTTCAACATAAATAAATGCGTTTTCGAATATACTTTGCAGTACATGAGATAGCTTTTCTTTAAAGTATGGTGTTTGATGGAAAATGTGCAAATGTTCAAAAACTATATTTATGCATCTCATGGAAGTCAAAAATAAAAAAATTGAGTTTCTCGTTTCCTTAGATTATTTTTTCTAGAATATTTTTATCAAGGAAAGCAATAGCTTTCAAGGAAAGCAATAGCTAATTCTTAGCGAATACACTCCTGCTGATCAGCTTCAAATTCAATTACCAAAACGAAATTCATGTAGAAAAAATATTTTTCCTTTGGACTTTTTATTCCTTCTTTAAAGATACTAACCAAAGTCACAACGTTTTTATTTCATGTATATATGAAAATATTTATTTAACACGAAAGAATTCGCAAACAGTTGCTGCTGGAAAAAGCAATATTTTTGGCTTTATGTACTTATGCATTAACTACAAGTCTGTAGATTTTGCAACAGTCGAGTCAACGCATAAATTTCCTAAGGCGTTTCTTCAAAAAAAGAAAAGAAATATTTATTGCTCTGCAGCAACAAAATATTTACCCACAGCGTTAAAGGTAGAAAAAGCACGAACATTGTATTTCAGTGGTGGAATAAGATTAAGTAGCGCTTTAAGTTAAGTTTTTGCTTTAATTTATGAGGTCAGAAAACAACGATATTCTTTCGCGGAAGCATCACAAAAGTTCGCAGCAACTGTCATTTCTTTAATGCGTAATATCGCTCATCGGTGGAAATTTTGGCACATTTCAAAAATTTAAGAAAAAAAAGTTAACATTCATTGAATAAAAATCTGAATTTAGTGTTCTTTCTTGCCCCCACTACTGGCACACAGTTAGTTTACATAACTGGTGCGTGGTAAACTATTTAACTTGGTATGATTAATAATACCTCAGCTTTGAAATTTTCCAATTTATAAGAAGCACTTGCAAATTTCAATTTTACAATATTAATCTCAGACCACAAAAAACAATCAGTAGTCGTAATATAATATATCACTCTTCTTTTTCTACTCCTTTTTTTTTTCGAATATCTTGCAGTTACCTAAATTAACTAAAATTAGTAGGGTTAGGTGAGGTAAAGTGGTCATACAGCCAATAAAAATCTGTAGCTTTGAAATGAATAAAGGAATTTATGTAAGTTATTTTTTTTAAGCTTTCAAAAATTAGGAAATAAATTTTTCATTCAAAGTTTTCTTAACATCAACTCTTTAGACGGAGGAAACAGTCAATTTTTTTTTATACAACACTATAGAATTTGTAGAAAATTGAAGGAGTAGAAAGCTTTACACAGATCATAAAAATATTTTCTCACTAACAATAAAGTTAGATTTAGTCTATGTATTATGTCCTAGTAGTTTAAGTAAGATGGGGTAAAGTGGGCATAGAATTGGACTTGACATGCACCGCAGACCAGGGCTTAACTTGTATAGGAATTCAGGGAGAGGTTAGGTTCCATATTTATTTTCAATTTTGTGAGAAATTTTTTAATGAAATTCAGGCTATTTACCATGAAGTTTCGACGACTATAGGGCGCCGGACTTTTTTGTTAGAAATTAATCCACCAAGCTAATTTTAATTAAATATTAATAATAGGTTTGAAACTTGCAGTATAATTCTAATTTACTTTAATAAATCGGTTCGAAGTTTTTAAAATGATGATTTGGTCGAGTTTTTAATATCAAATCAGGGTTTCCGCTACGATCGCATTTTTCGCAAAATGCGAAGATGATACAAGGCATTTTCGCTTTTTTGCTGAATGAGAAAAAAAAAAGAAAAGAAAGAAAAAAAAAAAAACTACGTAGGCCTAATTTCCACGTGCAAGCAAGGATACACATACGTTCTTTTCTTTGCGTAATCTTTTTGCATCCTTTACGGGAATCGTATTTTTTTTCATTTCAATTATTTTTTAGGTTTAATTAAGAAGTAAACAAATAAAATTTCTTCTTATTTTTACCGAAATCTTTCCGTATATACTTTCATGCAAGTAGATTTGCATGTAAGTCGAACCCCCAAGTTTCAGACAAATAAACCGAAACCCTCGTGTAAGTCGACATGCCTACTTTCAGACAAAATCGGGAACGTTGATGCAACTGATTTTTAGACATAAATGATTTAAAAAGAAGGACATGAAATGTAATTATAATCGGAAATTGTAGTTTCATTTTTACGATCGCGATTTTTGTACAGGTTTCGTTTTTGCAATTATGTTATATTTGTTGATTGTTACTTTTATTCCGAATTAAAAAAAACATAAGTTTCTGCGCTTTAATTTCTTGCAGTATAGTTTGATTTATTTTTTTAAAACAAGCTCTTAATTTCCACTCGATCAATTACGCAAAAATTCGCGAATCCGAATTTTGGCGTTTTCTGCATTTTTCTATAAGAGACGAAGGAAGCAAAAGACTTCAAGCAGGATTAAAACGAAAAATTATGCAAGATATTGCAGCAACAAAAGCGTAATTGATGCAGGATGTAATAAACTGAAGTGTGTAAAACGGGTGAATTAAATGCATGTAAATAATTTTAAAAACGTTTGTTTATTATTCTGATGATCATTTAGATATTGTATTTTATCGTAGTTAGTATTGAAAAAATATTATTATTTCTTTTAATAATCCACATATTTTATTAAAATAGCTATGATAACCTGAATAAACTCTACTATCTAAAATATAAATGATAGACTGAGGGATTTAGATAAAATTAAAATTTTTACTATATTTTTGCCTAGGAATATGCCTCAGGATTCTGTGAAATGGATGCAGTATGGTCGGGAGGGAGTAAACTCCAAGTATAATTTATTGTCTCAAAATGCTGCTCTAAATTTTTTTTCTGAATCAGGCCTGTTTTTTGAATGGGGGTTGTTCAGACATATGTTGCAGCAAAGATGTAAAAACTTGACCTTCAAGGAGTTGCTTGCATTTGTGCATTCAAATATGTCTGAAGAATTCCCAATAATGCTGTTATTAATGGAATACCATGCAACTATTCTCATGTACACTGTTGATTGTGAAAGAGGGTTCAGCTGCCTCAATTTAATTAAAAATGGTGTTGGAAACAGATTATCCATTAATAATAGCAGTAATTTGATGGTGATTAATATTAAAGGCCCTTAAAGTTATTTTAATTTTCATGAAGCTTTCGTAAAATGGGCTAATATTAAAGAAAGAAGAATTTTGAATTGTAAGAATAAATCATTTGAAAAATATGCAAGTTTTAATTGTTACCTCTGTATATATTTGCTAAGTTTTTCCTTGTATGGTTTTTCTTATATTAGTAGGTAATAAACAGAGTGATATAAATTTTTTATGTATAAAAATTATCCTCTGAAAAATGAATCAGCTGAATTTTTAAATTACTACACAGTTTAAGAATGTGATCATAATCGGCATTATGTCTACCCAATCAATGCACCATTGAGGGGAGGGAGTACTTGTACCATTTGGAAAATCAAACATGTTCTCTTTCAATTATTTTTCAAATATCAATCATTTTTCTTAAGTGTTATGTATTCATATCCTTAAAAAGGTCATAAAGCAAAACTTCAAAACCTGAAACACAATAAGGCATCTAGGAAAATGCGTGAATATATTTATCACATTTTAGCGTTTTGCTAAAGCATTTTGGCTCATTTTAGCTTTTTTGCTAAGGAACTTTTGAACTCAGCTTAAACCCTGTATCAAATACATAATTTTTCTCTGATTTAAATTCGCATCGACTCCTGAGTTCTATAAATAAATAGGATGGGATGAAACAGGATGGTTTTGCTTCTTCCCTCACAAAAATTTTGTGACCCACTTTAAACAAAAAACAACCTCAAATAAAAACCTGCCCACTTACCGAAATATCATTTTTGTCATCTTTTATGTTGATGAATATTAATGATGAATCAAGATTCTTTTTCAGGAGACGCAACAATGACGTGACATTGCCATGACACCACAGATAATCACAGCTACAATGTTTATGAATCCCGTGTTCAGTGTGCTTCCAACATGATCCAGGTGAGGGTGGGGGGAGGTATTGCGATGGCCCATCAAAGCTGCGCTGCCGATGTGGGCCCCATCCATCTTGTTCATCGGTGACGAGTAAGATGGATCTTATCGTATTGAGTCGGAATGATAAGGCAAATAGCATGTCTCAAAAAGGAACTCAAAAAAAAGTAGGTAATACTGCCCACAATTCAAATGGAGGCAGCTTCATGTGTTCCTTAAATGGAGAACAACGCTATGTTTCAAAGTCTGGATGAGCAGAATAAAGAAATTTTTAAATAAATGATGCTAGGACATGTTTCTATCACTGTAAAAAAGTTGAGTTTAGTTGCCACCATTTTTGGTGTTACTGAACACGATCTTTGGTGTTCAATGGAGGCAATTCACCGCTAGAGGGACTCATGGGCAATCACCGTTATCACGTGATATCCGCTCTTTGTTAACTAAGATTTTCAATTGAGTTCTACGTGGCGTTCACTAGGTGCAAAATTAGTTATCTTAAAATTAATTAGACTATTTTCACAACTTTTTCTGATTATAACCCAGCATTTTCATTTAATTTAATCATTAAAAGAAATTTATTTATTATTACACTAGCTATAGTGTTTTATTTAGTGTTAATTTTATGTAACGTAGAAGAACTTTTTTTAGGCCTGGTTTTTAATTAGATTTGTCGAGCTCGAAGTAAAACGATGCTACGGCTTCCTTTGTTTACATTGCTTTAATCGCTGTCACGTGACCAATGACGCTGCTTGAATTGGTGTAAAGTTGAAAATATCGGACCGTGGTACCCTAGTGGTTAGGATGTCGAGATTCGGATCGGAGGATCTCGGGTTCGATACCCGAGCCGCTGAAGACCCACCATGTACACTTGGGGATACGTGCACGTAAAATCCGTGAACCCTGAAGTCCCGAGGCAGTTCCGAGGGTACCGGAGGGTGGAGGTTTTCCCTTCACTCTTAGGTCAAAAAAGGAAGGTGGTGTATTTATGGTGGTCTTATCCAAATACATAACGCAGCATTTTTACAGTGTACCTACGTACACTAAAGTCTTTGAGTAAGAGCTCCTGGCCAAAAGCATGTTCATGTGTTTTCAGGTTTTAATTATTTTCGTTGAGTGTTCGCTTACTTTGTAATATTAAATACACATGATGTATTTTATCTGCACACAAGTTTCAGTATTCATTTTGAAATACGTATGTTATACCAAAAGCTTGCTTTTACTTCTTTTTCAGTTCATGAATGTTTGCAAGAGAAAAGTATAAATAAAAATCAACGTCTAAAAATTAGAAAGCCGATGTAACTAATCGCACTGAAAGCCAAAAGACTATAGATACAGGTTCTGAGGGAACAAGGAGCCACTTTATCAGGACATAAAAATGAGAACTTTGGAATTAATCTGGTGATTTTCATCCCAAAGCTTACATTTGTATACATCCATGAAGGAGTTTCTTGTAACTCTGAAACACGTGCAAACTTTCTTGCTTGAAGAATTATTATTTTTTTCTTATTTCGTGTGCGTTTATTACCTTCAATTAACTTTAAAACTTTTTTTTCAGTTTATAGGATCAATATCCATTTTTTAGCCTACTTTCCCGTAAAAGTAAAAAAAAATAATAATAAAGCATGAAAGAAGGCTTAATGTATCGTGAAAATATCGTTAGAAATCAAGAAAAGTCAAAAATAAGTGAAGTAATTAAATAAAGATTGAAAAATAAAAAATTTGAAAGTAGGGTATTGAGATGGGGAAAAAGTGTGTCTGTCGGTCTGTCGGTCTGTCTGTCGGTCTGTCGGTCTGTCCCCCCCTGATAACTTTTGAACGAATTGTCCGATTGGAAAAATTCTTTTTGCATTCGAAAGATCTCGGCGAGGACATCTCATTTCTATATTTTACTTTTTGATTTGAACAATTTTTTGTTCAATTTTGAACAGTTCAAAAAATTTTAACATTAGCGCCTATGAACAAAATTGAAGCAAATTCTGTAAACTCTGGGCACAAGAGCCAAGTTCCTATTGCAAGCTTATTGAAAGGAGTTCTCGGCGTGAAATATTGATTTGAACAGTTTTTGTTCATTTTTGAACAGTTCAAAAAATTAACACAGAGCTTACGGAGAAATTTCAACCCTATATAAATCCTGATCTAACGGACCGATTTGCTTGGAACAAACTTTATCGGAAAGCTCTTATAACGTAGAACATGTAGAAATAGAAAGTTTATCCAGAACTTACGAGCCTATTTTGCTATGACATTTTTTGATCGGGATTTTCAAGGATATTTCTCAGTGACTCAATGAGTGAAATAATGAATGAATGAATAAATGAAAGAGTGAAAGAATAAATCAATGAATAAATGAATGAGGAAAAGAATGAATGAATAAATTATTGAATAAATGAAAACATAAATAAATGAGTGAATAAATACATGAATGCGTAAATGAATGAATAAACACTTGAATGAGGTAACGAATGAATGAATAAATGCATGGCTGAATAAATGAAAGAATGAATGAGTGAGTGAATGAATATGTATTATCCGTTGAAAAAGGTATATTTTCAATAATTAGAACTAAAGATAAATAAGAAAGAGAGAGAAAGAGATAGCTAGATTATAAATTTGAATTTGGTGTATACGGGAAAGTAGGCTCGTATAGTTCTAGACGGAACTTCTTGTTTTATTTTGCAATAAATCGCACTGTTTCCCGAATTATCTGAATTTCGTTTGCAATTTTTCACGTTCAAACTATGGTTACGTTTAATTAATTAATTAATGTATTTTTGGTTATTATAGTTTTGTGGTGTGTTCACTAAGTGCTTTTTCTCACCTTTTGGACTCTCTCCATCATTATAAAGTCCTTGAAACCGTTTGATTATGCATGAAACTTTCTGCATGGGGACTTTCAACAACCGAAGAATTTAACGATGTTTCTCTCTTTGGGTATGTGATGTCAAACTAGCATTTGTTGCCTTTGTTACGATCTTGTCTTTGTTTTAGAATGGAAAAAACAGATATAAAAATGTAACTATGCAAGCATTTTAAACATTTTGCGCTAACAGTTCGTTCATCATTTTTGCAACCCACGATGTCCTCTTATTTTCTCAAACGAAAATCCAAGTTAGTTTTCAATTCGCTAACGATGACACAATTTTAACACTTGTTTTCATTCTTCACTGTAAAAAAATTCTAGTTCAACCTTTCACCAAAAAAAAAAGGGGGGGAAGGTGAAATTTAGCTGCAACCCACATTCGGTACTAAAATTGAACCATTATAATGGTTCCTAATTTCGTATTCATGGTGAAACTATTATAATGGTTCAACTTAGTACCAAATGTTGGTTGCAGTTAAATTTCACTATTTTTTTGGTGAACGGTTGAAGTAGAATTTTTTTAATGTTCAGCCGACAGCTATCTAAAATTTTAACGTCACCAATTTATGTGTTGAATGAACTATTTTGTTATGAACATTTCCTATTATAAATGCTACTCTGGAAACTAATTGTATCCGGTTGAAATTTGATCCCCCTCGCTAGCCTATAAGATAACTTATTTACAATATCCTAGAGGGACATTTCAGACAGGAAGCTAATTAAATCTCAACCTATTTTGTAGCTGCTCGTCAAATAGGCATAGATTCCCGCGGCTATGCAGCCCATCGTACAAATCCTTTTGCTTCCATCAACGACACAGGACGTGAAAGACAGGTGACTTGAATATGATGTTACACAACCTTATTGAATTCAATAAATCTGGTCTTTGATTACACCTATGTAATTTCATTTCATTCAGCACGTAAAAAACTACAGGTAGTTTAGAAATGCGATACTATTGAC
The DNA here is from genome assembly GCA_038502835.1 of Octonoba sinensis. Lineage (NCBI taxonomy): Eukaryota > Metazoa > Arthropoda > Arachnida > Araneae > Uloboridae > Octonoba > Octonoba sinensis. The sequence continues at coordinate 75,585,668 of CM076604.1, forward strand.
TCGGGCTTTTTGTAAGAACAAAATACCTCGGACAAAATAATTGTCTATGAATAAATTCATGAAGCTTTCCAAGGCGGGGGCGTCATTTCGAACGAAACTTTGCCATTTTCTTTCTGAAGCTTTCCTTTTCCACTTGTGGATGATCTAATATCTGATAGCGGAAAAAACTGAGTTCTTTGATTTACACACATTTGGGCCGGAAAAAAAGGAAATTGAATGACAGAGTTTGAACTGTCCTGTCACACGATGAAGGAAAAAGTTCCATAGAATGTACTCAACGGAATCTTCCATTAAATGAAAAAGTATAATATCTATGGGTGTTTAGGAGTGTAGCTGATGTAACCTTTGCTTGATGTCTTCATAAAAGAGAAAATATCATGAGGTTCATTACATTGTCTTGATATTTCAGCTTTCTAATTACATATATATTTCTATTGTTTATTTTTTATTTTATTTTTTTTTTCATTTCAATTGTAGTTATGTGTTTAGTTATTTTTGCATTTCTTTGAAACATTTTTATTACAAACAGATGTGGCAATAAATCCTCACTTTCTTTCGCTTCAAATAAAACTTTCTCTGAGCAAAAAACTGTAACCAATATGCAAAAAATTTTGCCCCATACTTTGAATTTTACAGAACACTTTCCTTCTCTGAAAGTATTTTGTAAAATTCCATTTTTAGGCTTTAATTTATGCACAGAAATGTTGCTTGAGGAAAAATTAATGAAAACGCCACTTATTTATGTACGCAGTAAATAAAGAAATTATATTAACAAAATTAGAAATTAATAAAGAAAAATATTAATGCAGTTGTTGCTATGGTTTTGTATAGAGAATTAAATTTACAAGAGCAAGTTTTTAAATAGTTTTATTTATTGTATTTTTAAATGTATGTGAATGTAAATATGTGCGATCAGGATTATGTTCGCTGTAAGACATAAATATAAAGTTTAACAAAACTTTTGTAATATCACATTAAATTTGTTGACAATTTCACCAATAAACTGGGAAAAAAACATTCTTTTAATATAAAACAACAAAATTAAAAGGGAGTTTTTTCCTATAGAAAAAACGTCATGTAACATATATCAAGAACTTTTTTAAATGGTGGAACAAGCCAACTTTATTAAATACACTTAGTGGTAACCCATAGGTTTGTTCAAGAGTCATTTCAAAAAATATAGCATGGATAAAATCAAAACATTCAAGTAGTTAACTGAAGAATCGCACATACAAAACTAAAAATAATTTTAAGGTTTTTATCTCAAAAATATAATACTCCTAATATTTATGGTTAAGAATAGAGATCTTCCCTATAACGCCTGAAAGCTATTATATCAAATGTTATTCATTTCAAAAGTAACTAGTTCACTCCGTAATAAGTAATGACGCTGAGTTTTGGTTTGCCCTTCAGATCTTAAATTTTAAGCAAAAATACTACTAAAACAGAACAACATTTTTAATAAGAATGGAATTTCTTGAAAAAATCTTTAAATTTAAGGCCGATAAATATTAATATCATTCTTAAAGATAAAACATTGATTTATTTAGGCTTTTAGACGATCTAAAATTTTTGCAGAAATAAGCTGGTTTCGATGCTATAGATTATTATTTTTAAAAAATGGGAAAGAAATTCTTCCCAGAATGAAATCTTTCAGAACCGTATTTTCCATATAAAATAGTCTCATTTCTTGAAAAATATTCTATTAGGTTTAAAAGGCATGTGTAAAAAATTGAGCAGAAGAAACTGACTAAAAATAGTTAGAATAATAAAAAGTAATAAAACGAGAATAATAGAAGTTGAGTCAAGAACGAAAACAGCTATGATGACTTAAAAGGTTTTTCAGGAAAAAAGTTGTTAACGTGTGAATGAAATAAATCATATGAAACGTCTACAAAATAATAATTATTATTATGATGATGGTGATTGTGAGACAAACGGGGAATAGCAATTGGTACGAAAAGAGTGTTTTGAAAAAAAAAAAGGCATTTGTGCAAACTATTGCAATCATTTGTTAATAAAAAGTTTTATTTTTTTTACAACATTGCTTAAAAAATAAATAATTGTTATTATATTAATTCAAAAAGTTACATAGCTAATAAAAATATTAAATAACTTAATAGTATGTGCATATTTTCCTGGAAATATGAGAATGTATAAAAGTTTTGTAGATTAATAATAAAATAGTTATTACTCTACAAAAGTACTTGGTATGTTGGTCACAATGAAACTTTCTTTTTTAACGAATAATCCTTCTAAATTATCAAAAGGAGCTTTGCTCTGATGAGATTAAAGCTAAAACATGACCATCGCATGTTCCCATAGGGCAAAGATGGCGAACCTATGGCACGCATGCCACAATTTTGTCATCCTTATTAGAATGAAACAGTAAAAATTTGTGTTAAACTAATAAACTGATCCCATGTGAAGAAAAAAGGAAATAAATCAGTGGTGACCAATTATAATTAAGATCATAAAAACATATCTATTGAAAGTGTGCAATGTCCCGCTTTTATACGACCTGGATGGACAAAACCGGTAACTGAAAAGAATGATTAAATACACATTGATGATTACAATAAAACATTTATTAAACACATATTCACAGAATATCACATGTAAAATGTATTGAATTGGAAACTATATCAAACCTACAACATAATTGATTTAAGTTAAACACTAAGAGTGTTTAAACATTTTAGGTACAAAAATCACAAATGAAAGTCTGGTCTTATTCATCTGCATTGTTGCTCGCTTCATGCGCCCACCCTTTGCAGTTAACTTAACAAGTCATATTTTTACAAAATTAGTTGTCCAAAACCGGGAGCTTCCCGGTTTTGTCCGACCAGGCCATTTTGAATAAATGTGACTCTAGCGTTGTTCAAACAACTCATGCACACCAATATAAAATGTTAAAACAACAAGTAAATAGGGGGCTAACAGATGTTGTAACCACTTAAACTAAATCCTCAGGTACTTTGAATTGTGAGCGTAATTTTATCGACGCCGAATTCTTTTCCTTTTACTGTGAATATTTGAACGAGTTACTGCTTCAAAACAGGTGGTTTACACCTGTTTTGACTTAACCGACTTAACCTCACTGGACACTGTTATGGTATTCGCCTGTATAATTCTGCAAATTTCCGCTAAGTGTGAAAACAAACCAAGCCATATAACACCTAAATCCCTGTTTTGTTCTACTACCTAGTTTTGTCCGACTCTCCCCTATGTCAAGCCGGCACAGTGGGTTCGAGGTAAGGCGCGGGCCACGTACGCCCCAATTCATAGGATCGAACCTAAGGTGTCGGTGCAAAAAATCGTCAGCACCCATGGCGTAGGATTATGCGGCATGTAAAAGATGCCTTAAGTATTCACCGGGTGATCACCTTTTGAGGTGGAGAAACTGAACGTCAAAATTCTCATGCGGCGATAGTACCATACTCATTGTGGTGCCGCTAAAAGAGGGGTTACCCTTCTCTGGGCAACGAACTAGGTCTACAATTGGCAAAAGCCAACAGAAGCCCATTAGAAATAAAATTTAAGAAAAACCTGTACACCTTTTTTTTTTTTTTAATCTTTGCATTATTTTTGGAGACATGCGATAACCTAGGAAAATGTTGAATGGTTCGGTTCTTCGGGTGTTTTATGTTGAATGGGATTAAAACAAAAGCAAGCCTGTGAACGCTGTAATTAGTTTATTTTGATAAATAAAATTTATAGTGAATTCATAGTTATTAAAGATATTCTATGGTGCTGCTCTGGTGACACGGTATTTATGCAGTGTCCCAGTTCCTGCCGCATTCATGATAGAATATTCTTCCTCATTAACTGTCCGAGCAATTCAGTTATCCACGCATGCGTGATTCTCAGCAAAAAGAAATTTTCGGAACTTCACACAAAATTTTCGGAAAAAGTATGCATCATTAAATGAAAATAAAAATTACATACGTATTTAGTGAACATGGCCCCCCTCACACACACAATACATACATACGTGTATATTTAGATATAAGCTCAAAAAAAAAACAAAAAACTCTAAGTAATAATTAAATGAGAGGATCTAAAATTAATACCAAAAGTCTTTTTTCCCCCGGAAACGTTATTATATTATCTTGAAAGTTTTTAATGTCGTAAATATTTTGCTTGTCTGAAGGGAGAAAGAAAAGTAAAGATATTATTCGTCAAAGAAATCTTAAGATTAATGAATTAAAAAATTTCGAAAACCGATTTTTCTTTTTTTCTTTGCAAATTTTCGGAACAGGCATTCGAAAATTTTCGGAAATGTCGCAGAATTTCGAATCAGAATCACCCTGTATTCACTGTTCCTAAGGAAGCTGAGGCTTCTAACTTTATTTTTTTATTTTGTTTGAAAAAATTTCATGAATTCTTTCGACCACTTCGGTTTCCTGCACTGCAAGTCCTGGCTGATTTTCTTACACAAGCAGAACATGTCCTTGGAACTGCTTCCCCCAGACTCGATGCATCCCTATTCCTAACTTTGGGGAGAGAGAGAGAGAGAGATATCACCTCCCCCCCCCCCCTCACACTCTGTCTCCGAAAACAAAATACCGTGGGCGCTACTGTCCAAAACCCTTTTCCTCCATATCGATGGCGCCATCTTGATGAATAATGCCTCTAGCGGCAGTTTTGAAACCGAAAAATTGTTTTGTTCGCTGTTGCCAGATAAAATTCGTATGATTCTAATTTCAGACCTAATTTGTTTCGACTAAATCAATCATTTACAGAATTTGCACCATGTTATTCTCTTGTCCCATACCTGTATAGAGAGTTGCAGATTTTGCACGCTGATTAATGAAAGTTATCACAAAAAAATTCTTTTAGTTGAAATAAACGAAAGAAGGGGTTCAGAACAGTTCCAAGGACATGTTCTGCTTGTGTAAGAAAATCAGCCAGGACTTGCAGTGCAGGAAATACCGAAGTTTTTGAAAGAATTCATGAAACTTTTTCAAACAAAACAAAAAAATTCAAGTAACAAAATAAACTCTTCTCATTTCACTATTTTATTCAGAAATTTAAATTAATATTCAACAGTTGTTTCTTTAGTTGCAATTAAGACACACCTATCTGACTGCTATAAATAAAACACAAAATTCAACGCCTTCACCACAAATGCTGATGGATTAGTTTTCCCCGAATACGCGAAATAATGAAACTAAACTACAAAAATACACCTCCAATCAAACTCTCCACTTTTCCTTGGAAAAGGCTTTCTATTTATCATCATATAAACATAATCAACACTTACATATATATAGATAACACTCCATAACAAAATAATCACTCTTCATTACAAGATAATAACGGGTACTTGCTCAACGCAGAACTGGAAAGCTAGAAGAGATTACAATGTTTGGCCGACCTCCGAATCGAAGAAAATTACCTTCATCACTGGCTGCCTGGTTATCAGGTAATCCCGGGGAGACGATAACCAGTAATTACGTGTTTCCGTTTCGCTTCGGGCCTGCGCACGTGACGGAAAGTGAAAAAATGAATTCCTACTCTCTTCCTTTGCGTGGGCTAGAGGATAAATAAAGAATAATAGTTCTTTCTATTGATGAATTAGTTTTATTCCAGTTTTAATGCTCTGAAGTTATTTCAATTCGAATCTTTGAGTCGAGTTTTTTTCTAAAAACCGCCCAGTTAAATTAGTTTTACTCAGGGGTGCATGTCCCCCACACTCAATGGCACAAATTCCCCCCTCCCCAGTTCATTGACTTTTCCAGTTATTTTTGCATTTCTTTGAAACATTTTTATTACAAACAGATGTGGCAATAAATCCTCACTTTCTTTCGCTTCAAATAAAACTTTCTCTGAGCAAAAAACTGTAACCAATATGCAAAAAATTTTGCCCCATACTTTGAATTTTACAGAACACTTTCCTTCTCTGAAAGTATTTTGTAAAATTCCATTTTTAGGCTTTAATTTATGCACAGAAATGTTGCTTGAGGAAAAATTAATGAAAACGCCACTTATTTATGTACGCAGTAAATAAAGAAATTATATTAACAAAATTAGAAATTAATAAAGAAAAATATTAATGCAGTTGTTGCTATGGTTTTGTATAGAGAATTAAATTTACAAGAGCAAGTTTTTAAATAGTTTTATTTATTGTATTTTTAAATGTATGTGAATGTAAATATGTGCGATCAGGATTATGTTCGCTGTAAGACATAAATATAAAGTTTAACAAAACTTTTGTAATATCACATTAAATTTGTTGACAATTTCACCAATAAACTGGGAAAAAAACATTCTTTTAATATAAAACAACAAAATTAAAAGGGAGTTTTTTCCTATAGAAAAAACGTCATGTAACATATATCAAGAACTTTTTTAAATGGTGGAACAAGCCAACTTTATTAAATACACTTAGTGGTAACCCATAGGTTTGTTCAAGAGTCATTTCAAAAAATATAGCATGGATAAAATCAAAACATTCAAGTAGTTAACTGAAGAATCGCACATACAAAACTAAAAATAATTTTAAGGTTTTTATCTCAAAAATATAATACTCCTAATATTTATGGTTAAGAATAGAGATCTTCCCTATAACGCCTGAAAGCTATTATATCAAATGTTATTCATTTCAAAAGTAACTAGTTCACTCCGTAATAAGTAATGACGCTGAGTTTTGGTTTGCCCTTCAGATCTTAAATTTTAAGCAAAAATACTACTAAAACAGAACAACATTTTTAATAAGAATGGAATTTCTTGAAAAAATCTTTAAATTTAAGGCCGATAAATATTAATATCATTCTTAAAGATAAAACATTGATTTATTTAGGCTTTTAGACGATCTAAAATTTTTGCAGAAATAAGCTGGTTTCGATGCTATAGATTATTATTTTTAAAAAATGGGAAAGAAATTCTTCCCAGAATGAAATCTTTCAGAACCGTATTTTCCATATAAAATAGTCTCATTTCTTGAAAAATATTCTATTAGGTTTAAAAGGCATGTGTAAAAAATTGAGCAGAAGAAACTGACTAAAAATAGTTAGAATAATAAAAAGTAATAAAACGAGAATAATAGAAGTTGAGTCAAGAACGAAAACAGCTATGATGACTTAAAAGGTTTTTCAGGAAAAAAGTTGTTAACGTGTGAATGAAATAAATCATATGAAACGTCTACAAAATAATAATTATTATTATGATGATGGTGATTGTGAGACAAACGGGGAATAGCAATTGGTACGAAAAGAGTGTTTTGAAAAAAAAAAAGGCATTTGTGCAAACTATTGCAATCATTTGTTAATAAAAAGTTTTATTTTTTTTACAACATTGCTTAAAAAATAAATAATTGTTATTATATTAATTCAAAAAGTTACATAGCTAATAAAAATATTAAATAACTTAATAGTATGTGCATATTTTCCTGGAAATATGAGAATGTATAAAAGTTTTGTAGATTAATAATAAAATAGTTATTACTCTACAAAAGTACTTGGTATGTTGGTCACAATGAAACTTTCTTTTTTAACGAATAATCCTTCTAAATTATCAAAAGGAGCTTTGCTCTGATGAGATTAAAGCTAAAACATGACCATCGCATGTTCCCATAGGGCAAAGATGGCGAACCTATGGCACGCATGCCACAATTTTGTCATCCTTATTAGAATGAAACAGTAAAAATTTGTGTTAAACTAATAAACTGATCCCATGTGAAGAAAAAAGGAAATAAATCAGTGGTGACCAATTATAATTAAGATCATAAAAACATATCTATTGAAAGTGTGCAATGTCCCGCTTTTATACGACCTGGATGGACAAAACCGGTAACTGAAAAGAATGATTAAATACACATTGATGATTACAATAAAACATTTATTAAACACATATTCACAGAATATCACATGTAAAATGTATTGAATTGGAAACTATATCAAACCTACAACATAATTGATTTAAGTTAAACACTAAGAGTGTTTAAACATTTTAGGTACAAAAATCACAAATGAAAGTCTGGTCTTATTCATCTGCATTGTTGCTCGCTTCATGCGCCCACCCTTTGCAGTTAACTTAACAAGTCATATTTTTACAAAATTAGTTGTCCAAAACCGGGAGCTTCCCGGTTTTGTCCGACCAGGCCATTTTGAATAAATGTGACTCTAGCGTTGTTCAAACAACTCATGCACACCAATATAAAATGTTAAAACAACAAGTAAATAGGGGGCTAACAGATGTTGTAACCACTTAAACTAAATCCTCAGGTACTTTGAATTGTGAGCGTAATTTTATCGACGCCGAATTCTTTTCCTTTTACTGTGAATATTTGAACGAGTTACTGCTTCAAAACAGGTGGTTTACACCTGTTTTGACTTAACCGACTTAACCTCACTGGACACTGTTATGGTATTCGCCTGTATAATTCTGCAAATTTCCGCTAAGTGTGAAAACAAACCAAGCCATATAACACCTAAATCCCTGTTTTGTTCTACTACCTAGTTTTGTCCGACTCTCCCCTATGTCAAGCCGGCACAGTGGGTTCGAGGTAAGGCGCGGGCCACGTACGCCCCAATTCATAGGATCGAACCTAAGGTGTCGGTGCAAAAAATCGTCAGCACCCATGGCGTAGGATTATGCGGCATGTAAAAGATGCCTTAAGTATTCACCGGGTGATCACCTTTTGAGGTGGAGAAACTGAACGTCAAAATTCTCATGCGGCGATAGTACCATACTCATTGTGGTGCCGCTAAAAGAGGGGTTACCCTTCTCTGGGCAACGAACTAGGTCTACAATTGGCAAAAGCCAACAGAAGCCCATTAGAAATAAAATTTAAGAAAAACCTGTACACCTTTTTTTTTTTTTTAATCTTTGCATTATTTTTGGAGACATGCGATAACCTAGGAAAATGTTGAATGGTTCGGTTCTTCGGGTGTTTTATGTTGAATGGGATTAAAACAAAAGCAAGCCTGTGAACGCTGTAATTAGTTTATTTTGATAAATAAAATTTATAGTGAATTCATAGTTATTAAAGATATTCTATGGTGCTGCTCTGGTGACACGGTATTTATGCAGTGTCCCAGTTCCTGCCGCATTCATGATAGAATATTCTTCCTCATTAACTGTCCGAGCAATTCAGTTATCCACGCATGCGTGATTCTCAGCAAAAAGAAATTTTCGGAACTTCACACAAAATTTTCGGAAAAAGTATGCATCATTAAATGAAAATAAAAATTACATACGTATTTAGTGAACATGGCCCCCCTCACACACACAATACATACATACGTGTATATTTAGATATAAGCTCAAAAAAAAAACAAAAAACTCTAAGTAATAATTAAATGAGAGGATCTAAAATTAATACCAAAAGTCTTTTTTCCCCCGGAAACGTTATTATATTATCTTGAAAGTTTTTAATGTCGTAAATATTTTGCTTGTCTGAAGGGAGAAAGAAAAGTAAAGATATTATTCGTCAAAGAAATCTTAAGATTAATGAATTAAAAAATTTCGAAAACCGATTTTTCTTTTTTTCTTTGCAAATTTTCGGAACAGGCATTCGAAAATTTTCGGAAATGTCGCAGAATTTCGAATCAGAATCACCCTGTATTCACTGTTCCTAAGGAAGCTGAGGCTTCTAACTTTATTTTTTTATTTTGTTTGAAAAAATTTCATGAATTCTTTCGACCACTTCGGTTTCCTGCACTGCAAGTCCTGGCTGATTTTCTTACACAAGCAGAACATGTCCTTGGAACTGCTTCCCCCAGACTCGATGCATCCCTATTCCTAACTTTGGGGAGAGAGAGAGAGAGATATCACCTCCCCCCCCCCCTCACACTCTGTCTCCGAAAACAAAATACCGTGGGCGCTACTGTCCAAAACCCTTTTCCTCCATATCGATGGCGCCATCTTGATGAATAATGCCTCTAGCGGCAGTTTTGAAACCGAAAAATTGTTTTGTTCGCTGTTGCCAGATAAAATTCGTATGATTCTAATTTCAGACCTAATTTGTTTCGACTAAATCAATCATTTACAGAATTTGCACCATGTTATTCTCTTGTCCCATACCTGTATAGAGAGTTGCAGATTTTGCACGCTGATTAATGAAAGTTATCACAAAAAAATTCTTTTAGTTGAAATAAACGAAAGAAGGGGTTCAGAACAGTTCCAAGGACATGTTCTGCTTGTGTAAGAAAATCAGCCAGGACTTGCAGTGCAGGAAATACCGAAGTTTTTGAAAGAATTCATGAAACTTTTTCAAACAAAACAAAAAAATTCAAGTAACAAAATAAACTCTTCTCATTTCACTATTTTATTCAGAAATTTAAATTAATATTCAACAGTTGTTTCTTTAGTTGCAATTAAGACACACCTATCTGACTGCTATAAATAAAACACAAAATTCAACGCCTTCACCACAAATGCTGATGGATTAGTTTTCCCCGAATACGCGAAATAATGAAACTAAACTACAAAAATACACCTCCAATCAAACTCTCCACTTTTCCTTGGAAAAGGCTTTCTATTTATCATCATATAAACATAATCAACACTTACATATATATAGATAACACTCCATAACAAAATAATCACTCTTCATTACAAGATAATAACGGGTACTTGCTCAACGCAGAACTGGAAAGCTAGAAGAGATTACAATGTTTGGCCGACCTCCGAATCGAAGAAAATTACCTTCATCACTGGCTGCCTGGTTATCAGGTAATCCCGGGGAGACGATAACCAGTAATTACGTGTTTCCGTTTCGCTTCGGGCCTGCGCACGTGACGGAAAGTGAAAAAATGAATTCCTACTCTCTTCCTTTGCGTGGGCTAGAGGATAAATAAAGAATAATAGTTCTTTCTATTGATGAATTAGTTTTATTCCAGTTTTAATGCTCTGAAGTTATTTCAATTCGAATCTTTGAGTCGAGTTTCGTTTCTAAAAACCGCCCAGTTAAATTAGTTTTACTCAGGGGTGCATGTCCCCCACACTCAATGGCACAAATTCCCCCCTCCCCAGTTCATTGACTTTTCCAGGTATTCGGTATCCATTGCCTGACAAATTTGTACCGGATATCTGGTACCCCTTGCCTGGCGAAGATGAACTGGATATCCGGTATCCCTTGCCTGGCGAATATGTACCGGATATCCGGCATCCCTTGCCTGGCTAATATATACCGGATATTCGATATCCCTTACCTGGCGAATATGTACCGGATATCCGATATCCCTTGTATAGAGAATATGTACCGGATATCCGATATCCCTTGCCTAGAGAGTATGTACCGGATATCCGATCTCCGCGCGGTGGCCGGAGTAGAATAGCGCCGACGTAGTTATGCGTGTCGTAAGAGGCGACTAAAATAGCACTATCCGATCCGGGTGACGTAAGGCTTACTTTGTAGTATGACTATGGCCCTGGGTCGCTAAAGCAGCTAGGCAACGCTCTGCCAGCCCAGCCTTTTATGGCCGGTGCTGGTTGTCAAGTGTCTAGAGAGTTTGTGGGGAGAGCAGGAGGATGGCGCTGCTGCCGCACCCCCCGTATTGGGGGTAGTCTGTGAGACCGAAAAGGTATAGACAGTATGGCCGTAGTTAGCTTTGATTATCGGATATCCGATATCCCTTGCCTAGCTAATAGGTACCGAATATCCGACATCTCTTGCCTAGCGAATATGTACCGGATCCCCGGTTCTGATATATGGAACCTGTAAATTCTACGCATATTTTTAAACAGCCCACAACCCACAGCTTACAAATGCGTAATGAGTCTGTAATTTACATAGTATATTTTCCAAACATGCTAGTTAATTATATATTTTACATAACCGGATAACTGGATATTTTGTGCAATGACCGAATCATATTCCAGACATTTTAAAATTAGTCGGATACCGGGTATCCGATGGAAAAAAACCACTTGCCATTTTGATGGCGCGACTTGCGCCATTATCCCCCTGAAGCAGTGGAGCAACGCCTTTTTGCTTGGAGCAGGAACGGAGCAGAAGCACAGAAAATTGTATCGTTCCACTATTTTATTTATTTATTCAAATTAAATGATTAACATTCTTAAAATATATTTTTTTTAATTATAATTATTATTATTATTAAACTATTATTATCTTTAAAATTTCATTAACATTTTTAAAACTACCTTTAAAGTTAATTTTGAGTGAACAATGATAAAGAACGAAAAATTATTTTTCATTTGCAACGAAAACTGTCTCGTTAGTTTTTAATTTGTAAGCTGTAATTTTAATAAAATTATTTAATTAAATAACTAAAGATCCTAAGTAATATGATTCCTGTGAACACTACTCCTAGTACGAAGCGGAGCTGGAGCAGAATTGACGGAAAAAAAATTCTGAGTGGAGCAATTCGGAAATTTTGTTGCTCCAGTCCCCCCCTCCCCCTCTTTTTAAAAATGTCTCTTTATTAAAATTTTATTTAGCTCAAATTCGCGATTCTTTCGTAATGCTCCAACATTAGACAAATCTAAAAAGTTAACCTTTAAAATGTTGGGGGGGGGGGGGGGGAATAAGAAAGGAAATTTTTCCCTCAACATACAAAATTAAAACGATACTTAATCATTTACTAAAATTGTGTTGTTTTCAATTTTTCTACTGGTTGTCATCTTTATGAATAATTTTTTTTTTAATTTATTTTCAAACTTATTGCATAACTGAAAATATAGAAAGAAGGTGAGAAAAATAAGAACATTATTCTAACCACTCTAAATATAAATTAATTTCCTTTTAAATGAAACTTATATTCGTTTAGTATCTTTAAGATCTTTCAGAGCTTAAAATGTACGCACACACTTGAAATCGCTTAAATCAACCAAAATATCGAAAGAACTTATTAACTTCAAATAGTTCTCCAATCCTTTACATTTCAAACGATACCAAGATGTTGCTGATATTCGGAATAGTTCCTTAGTAACTAGGATTTTCCTCGAGGTACCTACTATGTAAAAAATCCGCGTTTCCTTAACTTTGAAGTCTATTTCTGAAGAATCATGTTTCAGGTATGTGACGCTTAAGTTAAAACACGATAACTCAACAATGAATTAATGTATCACAATTGTTTTTGTACCAATGAAATCTACATAATACAGTTGATGTGTTCTGAGAGTTTTTAATGAAGAAATAAATTTTAAATGAATTTTTAAAAGCTAAAATTTCAGAAAAAAGTGAAAAAAAATCATAAAATGAAATAATGTTCATAAAAATGAATTTTTATCCATTTGTAGTGATGAATAGTTGTATAAAAACCTATGCTTTCCACTATCTTGATTGAAGCACAAAAGATGACGAAGGATATTTATTAGCTATAATTTCCAACCAGAATTGTATGTCTAAACAAATTACATTTTGAGATATCATGTTTCATTAATTATGCTAATTACGTCATTACATCGTGATTAGGTTATTATATTTAGTTTGATATGATTTTCACTCGCTAAAATGTAATTGAAGACACCACTGATACTGTAGAAAAATTGGATTTTTAAAATCAAAAGTTTAAAAAAAAAAATCAAGTGTGTATGTATACCTAATTCATCCAGATTACGACACCCCTATTTTCTTCTATGCCATATTTTCTCAAATTGTGATCCGGGCAGAATTTTTAAATAATTATCAGTGCTCCACAAAAGGACAAGATTTAAGTATTTTTTTATTAAACATCCATTAAAGTTTAAGTTATTACTACTGTTATTATTACTTTATGTCTGCAGTGTAAAATTGAATTTTCAATTTTAAAAGTACTCCGTGACTGAAAAAGATTACGAGCCTCTGCTCTTGCTAACACTGATTTTCCGCGTTTAATTATCATGAGTATTTGGGACCTTTCATAAATGATGTAACTTTTTTTTTTTTCAATAAATTTGACCCTCTTCTTACCTTTCACCCAAAATGTGCCCCTTCAACATAGCCCCCTTTGTCATATGTCACGCCAGTGGCGTACGCAGAATTTTTTCAAGGGGGGGGGGGATTCATAATTTTCTGAAACTACTAAAAGAAAATCGAGTGTATAATAAAGCACTATTATTTAGAACTCAAGGGTGGGGTTTAAACCCCTAACCCCCCCCCCCACCCCCCCCCCTGCGTATGCTACTGTGTCACGCTGTAATATATAAGTATATGTACTTGCAGCTCAGATAGAAACTACTGGCGTTATCGATCTCCTTTCTAATTTTATTTTGAATTTTAATAATGTGTTTTAATGACATTTGCGTGTATGAAAATAGTATTGATTACATATTTACGTAATTTGTATAAAATCAAATTAAGATTTACAACAGAACACATAATTAGTATGTAATGGTAAGGGCCGTGGTAGCCTAGTGGTTAGCACGTCAGACTTCCACCTGCAAGGTCGCGCGTTCGATACCCACTGAAGACCACCATGTATACTTGGGGATATGTGCATGCAAAATCCGTAGACCCCACTACCTCTCCCCGTGCGTAAGCAATCCTAAGGCCTCGGCTAACAGGTAGGGGTCTGGTGGAGAAAAGTATGTAATGGTAAAACATATTAATGGAAATTGAAAGCAATAGTATTTTTGAGCTATTGCTTTATTTAAATATAAAATAGTTAATGTAAAAGTGATGAATCTCCTGATTTTATCATTATTATTTTATTTTTATTCATTCATTTTATTTTATTTATTTATTTATTTGTTTTATTTATTTATTTATTTATTCCCCGTAATTTAATTTTGTTTTTTTTTTTTTCATTTACTTAATTATTTATCATTATTATTTATTTATTTATTTATTTTGTCACTAAATGCTGACGTGCACTTCTTGCCCTATTTCCTCTCCTCCCCTTGTCACAAACTGTCACCATTTCTACATTCTCCCCTCCCCCCGTCGAAGCGTGACATTTGTGAATGACCGCTTTGGATCTTTAATTGTGCACATTTTATTTTTGATTAGTTTCCATACTTACAAAACAAAAGAGTATTTTTGAATAAAATAGAATACAATTTACAAGACAAATGACAAAATGCTTTGTGCTAAAATGCAAGTACAAAGATAAAACAACGTAAAAAAGCACAAGCTCAGAATAAAAAGTAACGCAAATAGCTATTTCGAAGCTACAATGAAGCCTCTTCATGAGTGCAAAAAAGAAACGCTCAACACGCAGCTGATGAAGAGGCTCCATTGTAGCTTCGAAGCAGCTATTGCGTTACTTTTTATTCTGAATTTGTGCTTTTTTACGTTATCTTCGTACTAGAATACTACTTGTTATTAAAACTCTTAAAAGCTTTTTTTATTAAGCAAAATTTGGGATTGCTCATCGTTTTTTTTTTTTTTCCTTCTTTTTTTGCACGCAGATTGATGCTGATCTGATGTTTTTCAGAATAGAGTTTAGAAATATATAGATCAATTGAAAAGAAATGAAACCGAAGATGACGTCATAAATTAGCGACAATTTGGGTGGGATTTCAATAACACTCAATATTAAACATTGTAGATATTTCTATTGCCATAGTTATTCTATTGGAATTTCAGATTACAGATGCCACCAAAAATGTTAAGTTTTAAGTTTGATGCACCTTAGTACAGTTTTTTTTTTTTTCTTTTTTTTTTTTTTTGTATCTATTACGCAATACTTTCAAATTGGGAAACGTATTTTTCTAATCAAATTATTATTTTCAACACATTGACATGAGCTTTTAATACATTTTAGTTCTGTGTATTAATAAGGCATTTACTTGCAAGTACGACGGGTCAATCTTTTTGTCACCAAGTAACATTTTATGCTTAGTCCATTAACAGAAAGAAACGAAGACGCAATTGCAAAAACTTTAATGCATCAGAAACAAATTCTTTTCTTTTCCTTTCCCTTCTATTTCCTCCTTTCTAAATCTCTTTCTATTTCGCGATTTTATGACATATTATCGATCAATTTGAAGCAAAAACTCGTCAATTTCATAAATACCTCTTCTGGAAAAAGTAATTGAGGTTTCACCAAAAAGTACTCCTACCACTAACAAGAGTTATCATTCATAAATAAATAAATAAATTACCCAAACAAAACCATTGAGGATGCACTAACGCGTAAAATGTTAGTTCGAATCCACTGGTTCAACCACTGCTACGGCCTCGTTATGTCCCTATTTCAGGACATAACGAAGCATCATGACGAAGAGACTAGAGATTAAAAGTATCAAAAGTTAAATCTTGGGCCGGCAGGGTGGCAAAGCCAGTAAGGCACTGGTCTCGCACGCCCAAGTTCTCAGAATCAACCCTGGCCCAAGTCGGTGGATTTTCAAGATGCAGAAAATCGTCAGCGCCCGTATCGTATGAATATGCGGCATGTTATGCGGCCTTGAGTATCCGTTTGGCTTTTATACTCTCGGCTAAATTTAATTCCAAGTGCAGTTTCGCATCACTTAGAGCTCATGTGCCGCCATCTAAGGAGAAACTGAACATCAGAATTCTCAAATGGTAATGGCTTCCGCCGATAGTGGTGCTACTTGAAAGACCGAATGTCGGTTTCCGGGGAATGCACTAGGTCTTCAAAGGTTAGTGTTCATACGCAGCCCCATTAGAAAGAAAAAAAAAAATCAAATCTTAAAATAAAATATTTCACAATAGACCAGCATTCCGGGAAGTTTTGACGAGAGAAACACTCTGACGAGGAAGAACTTCTGCATCATTCTTGAAGCGGCGAAGATCGTGATGTGAAAGACCAATCATTAAATCGGCTTCCGAGGCGATTCCACTGAACAATTTAAGAAGAAAAGGATCCAGCCCTGCTGCACACATTATAAAAAAACAAACAGAAGGTGACTGAACTACGATTTTATGGGTGCAAAACGTTATTGCTTTGAATGCCAATAGCTTTGGGAATGAAGCAGCAACGCATGGGGCATTGTAAGTAATAGATCTATCATTTATTCATTTGCTTTATTATATCATTTTGTCTGCTGAGGTTTGGCGCATAATTCAGAGCTGTGTCGCTCTTTTTCTGCATTAATGCCATATTTATGTACCTTATGTTCTTTTCTTTAAGGACTTTTAAAAGCAAAAACTGCAGAAAATCTCGGATTGACAATAACCACATACCGTATTTTAATTCATGATGCCAGAAGTACCATAAATAATACCGAAGATTGATGGTGGGTTTAAAAGGATGCATTCGAATATGTCGAATTTGCGTGTAAAGATATGGAAGGTTGTGAGTTTTGAGATAATAAATTTATCACGCTGTAAATTTCATTATCTTTGTATCGCTGTCACCAATGCTTACATGCATTCTTTTAGGAGGAATATTAGAGGATGATCACTTCTACAAACCACCTATTTACGAATTACAAAGGCATATTTAGTTAAGTATTTTTTAATAACTCCTTCAGAATTTTTTTTTTTTTTTTTTTAATTAAAAAAAAGATTTCTTCCTTCTTTAAGGGCATTTTTCTAGAAATCTGGAGCAGAGTTTGAAGTGTAGAGCCGTAGAGTAACGAAAATTTGCTCGAAATTACTGGAGCCAAAGGAAGATATATTGCTCCCTGCAGGGTGGCGTAGTGGTAAGGAGCTGGTCTCGGACGCTCAAGTTCACAGGATCAAATCTGGCCCCTCTCGTATATATATATATACGACATTGTAGAAGGAAAAATTGAACATCTATTGCCTTGTGAAAACTGAGAAAGCAGATTTATTTATTTTTGAACAAAAAGTGCATTAAAATGATCATTATTAACATGTTTGCCACCAAAAAAAAAAAAACTCGTTCTTTCATTTTGTTAAAAAAGTTTTAAAATCAGATAATTATATTATTTTTAAATAATAAGTATAATGAATATTTCTTTCCATAAAACAGCTTTTCTAGTACCTTACTACAAAAGAATTTAAATTTGCCGACAAAGTTGAGCTTTGTTATTATTATTACTCCCACCCAGACGAATCTATCGCCCTCATAACCATGAATTTTGCCACATAATTTCTTCTACTGTAAGAATTTTACCTTAATAAATTAATTTTATTAAATTAATTAAGATTTAAATCTAGAATAAATTTCAAATTTAGACCATCACACAATTTTGAAATTTGATCATTTTTTAAAAAATTTGCTATTCCACCTGCTTTATTTTTATGTTCAGATCACACTTGACAATAGCACAGCTTCTGGTCGTTGTGCCTATGAGAAAGTGCAGTTATTATCGTAATGAAGTTCGTTTTCAACATTTTACATAAATGACAGATTCTTAAGAAATTTTCAGAAGTAAAACGATATTATTCTAGTCAAACGTTAATATCAAAATTATTGAATATAGAAGAAATAATATTAACAGTTAAATCCTTGATAAATTTCGCCGATCTGTTGCTAATGATCAAGTGCAGAATTTAAATTACCAACATTTTAACAATAATTCTGAATTTATCGAGAAAATATACAAGCACAATTGATTCAAAACAATTCATTTTCATTTTTCGAAAATGTAAAGTATTTAATTAGAAAGTGTAACAGCTATTGATTTTGAATATGGGTGCATATGTCTGTGTGAGACAAAAAAACTAAACCATTTTCTCAAAAATATTTAATCACTGCAGTATTTTTTAAACAAAAATTGCAGCAAATATGGCTTTTAGAGGGTTGTTCTTTAATACAATATTTTTATAATGCTACAATAAACTGAAAAATTATGCATAAAATTCAGAGTCAGCCATAGTGTCTAAAGTACAGTATCACATGATAGTACATATGGTAAACTACATACTACAGGGATAAAGGTTTTCATTCAAAAATGCAGAGTATTTTTTCGAAGTACATTGAGCCGTATTTTACTAGCTATTTTTTGTATTTTATTAACTACTGAGGGAAATAATTTGATTTTTTTTAATTACTAATCATTGAAGTGTGAAAGGTTTCGTCAAGTTTAAGAGTTGTAAGAGTGCAAAGTACTTAGCACTTGTCTGGAAAAAGCTGTTTGAAACGGTCTTCGAAGAAAATTAGTAATTGAAATGAAAATGTTTTACAGTTCCAAGCAAATTTGAAATTTCAGAAAATTATAATAAATACATAAATAATTTCATAGTGAATTGAAGAATGAAAATGTAAAACGTACGAAAAGTTGTTAAAAACATTCTTATTCATTAACCCTATGCAAATATAATTTACATAATTATTGCAATATGTAGTTTTATTTTTTGCAATAAACATACACAAGAGGAAAAAACAAACTTTCAAAAAATGTTTAAAATGTTTTGTATGGGTAATAAAAAAATATTTCGAATTATTTTCTCAAAAAAAAGAAAAAAAAAATATTCAGAAGAAATAAAATGAATTTATAACATTTCTAAAAATATAGAATTTTAAACCCTTAAGCTCAGCGCAGCGGTTTGATAAAAGTAATGGAAAACGGTAATAACACCAATGGAGTAAGTACTGTAATTATTGCTTCGTCGCATGCTAAAGAAAGAAAAAAATAAAGCCAGCACTTCTAGAGTGAAAAGAAGTCATGTCCTGTTTCAAAAAGAAAGTTTTCCGAACTTAAAAAAGTGTTTAAAGTAAGATATTTCTCTTTTAGAAATATTAGTTTATACGTTGCTTTTGGAAATTGCCACAGTTAGAAACCTTCGTGATTGGAGGTAACTGCCTCATTCTTATAGTACACCACTGGCGTGTTTTGAATTATTCTTATTACTAGTTACGGATGTCATTGCAAACAATGCCTTGCACAACATAATCGAGAGACGAATTCATAATCATAAAATCCTTCCGATACTGGCAATATAACCTTTTCATGAGTATACAGCCCCTTGGGAATCCAGTGTGGTCCAGTACGAGTGTTTATGGGTGAATTAGGGGGCGGGGTTTTCCTCACTTGACGAAAAGCTTATTACAGGACCGTGACAGATGAATCCCTCACGTTTGGAGGGGGAAAATCATCCTTTTTTTCTTTAGTCTCTTTTTTCTTTCAAGTTAAGGTGCTGATTAATTAATTATTTGGCCATTCCTTCTGCTGTCTGAATGTTTATCCATTAGTTCGTTGAACCAAAGGAGCTTGCGTGCGGCTCTGGAAATAATCGTTGAGTAATGTTTTTCTCACCTGCTATCTTTGGCATCCCTTTTTTAATGTATTTTTTATATCGCAGATGATTTTCCGTATGTCTAATTTAATTAATTATCGCTGGTTGAGCGCGGAACTTTTTTTATATACATGTATAAAATGTTATTTAATTATTCCCAGCGTTCGAATTGTTTTGGAAAAGAAAAAAATGGAAGGACGGTATCTCTCAATATGTCTCGACGGTTGAAAGACGACATGTTTTAATTTGAAGACAAATGTTACCTTAGAGGGATTTTTTCCCCTATTTCCTGGTTGAAGATAAAAACCTATATGAATATGCAAGATATGTAGCCCTCAGTTAATTTGAAAACGTAATCTTAAAAAATAATAATAATAACCAAGCAAATAAATATCAACAGCAAACATAGGTTAAGCAAATAAATCTCAACATAGGAAAGCACAGAATGTTGCTATTTGTCGGAGCTCAAATTCCCTCAATCTTATTATTTGCGTAAAAAATGATTTATGATTGTGCATCATTGGTAGTAGAATCCTGCCGTAATGCATATTTAATGTAAGTAATCCTAAAAATTTTTTAATGATAAACATGCGAGGGGTTTAGAAGCTATACGTAACACATAAGTTACATATTTCCATGTTGCCAAGTTGTTCCATGTTGCCAAGGAAAAAATAAAATGAAGAAATGAAAAAGGAAATTCTTAGAACTGTGAATGAAATGAAAAAAAAAAAAAAGTACTGAAGCATTTTTAAAAATATGGAATTTTAAAAAAAGGAACGAGGAAACATTTCCATTTATTAAGGTACGGTAAAAATAATAAATAAATAAATAAGTTGTAAAATAAAGCTATCGCTTCGTACAACCACAATCGAAGTTATAAAATTAATGCTAAAATAGAAAGCATTAAAAGGATTGTATACATGTAACAAATTTTTTTTTAATAGAAACTGAATTGCAATCTTTCGAAGACGTCAGGGAAAATTACATACCATATTAGAAACAATGTTCATAGAATATTATAGCAAAGCATCTTTTCATTCCAAAAGTCATATAGGATGAAAGGACACTTTAGTTCACTTTTACACTTTGAACTTTTTTTTAAGAAAAATAAAAAAGCAATGTAGCTGAAAACATTAACATTCTAAAAAGCTTTGCTGTCGTGTCCTATTTTTTTTACAAAAATACTTACAATGCATAAGGAAAAAAAACCTGATAAATTGTGTAAGCTCACAAAGTGCTCCCCTACCCTCGCGTATCATTGTAGTTTACATTAAATTAATAGAAATTCCCTTTCTTTTTTTCAATCACAATTTTTTTTTTTGTACTGCTTTAATTTAAAGAACATAATACAAAGATTTTCATAACATAAAATTACCAAAATTTAAAGAAAATCAACGTAAATTAGAAATGTAATGAAACTAATAAATTTTATATTTATAGAATCTGAATAAATGTTAAAATCTGATAATAAAGCACTGAGAGGCATATTCAAAAGAGTCATCCTTGAATTTCCTGGGACGCATCTGAATAAGATAAAAAATTTTGCTATGTGCTCTGCATGATGTGTTCTTCACATCCTCAGTAATTGACTGCTTCTGTAAAAGCAAATTGATTTCCAGTTAACTTTTTCTATACAATTTTTATGGCAGCAACATCCTCATCAGTTTTTCAGAAAAAACCAGTCGTGCATAAAAGACCTTTTCTGTTTTTCGTTGCCAATTTTACAACCACATAATTACCAACTTTAATGTTTGTACGTTATTCAAATATTTAATTTAATTTGAGAAAGTACCTCGAATATTACGTCATTCCGATGACACCCGTCAGACTGATGTGACGTGACACATTTTCTATACTCAATTCAAAAAACTAAAGAGAAAGATAGTAGAAACTTCTGATTGCAATAAGGACTTAAAAAATAAATCATTTAAATAATAATTTCACTGATATAATAGGGTATCAGTTCTCAGACAACCTCAACATTGCCTCTAAAAACCTATTAGGACAAGGACAATTTTCCTTTAAAATCCTTTTTAGAATAAGAACAAAAGTTATCGAACAGCATCAACAATCTTAAAAATTGCCGTCTCAAATGTCCCAGTAGAGAGAAGGACATTGGTCCGAAAAAAATCCATTACAATAGTCAAGATAACTTAAAGAGCCCGAGTCGAGTGTAGACTAAGGTCCCGTCAAAATAAGGAAATCAAAATAAAGCTACAGTCCTTCGTGTGCTGCGAGAAATAAACTTTAAATCGTTTATAAAGCAAGAAGAATTAATTAAAGCCAAAGAAAGAAAAAGAAAAACGAAAATTCGGCCAGTTTCAAAATGCGAAAAATTTTAAGAATAGAATTTCCTTTATCAATTATACATGTAGACATAATTGCAACTCAATCGTCTGGATATAAATAAGAGTAAATTACTGTTAAAAAAAATTTCGAACTACAGAAAAAATCGCTTATAACTTCTTTCCTAGTTAAATTAGAGGTCTCGAATTTAAGCACAGAGAACAAAACCTCTTCTGAGGCGGTTTTTTACAAGCTTTCCAAAGGTGCCAAATTCAAAATAATGTGATAATGTCTTCGTATAGAAAAAGTCATTTTATGCTATTTTGTTGGCCTAAATCTAAAATTCGAAATGCTTTGGAACTTTTTTAACGTTTAAAATAGTCCCCCCTCCCTTCCCCATCCCAGAGCACCACCGGGTGCCAAAGTGCCGCTGTGCCAAATTTGGGGAAAATCCGCCCGGCTCCACAGTCTCTTTTCTATTCATATAGATAAATTTTCAGATAGCAATACTTTGAATTATATTTTTAAGATGAATATAAATAAAATTAATAAGCTATTAAATATAATTTGTATTTTTATGCACATTGGATGGAGATTCACTGTCCCATGTCCAAGTAAAACAAATAGTAAGACCGAAATTACATATGGACTATATATAAGCAAATAATTTACAGGAACTTGGAAACCACAATAGCGTATCGTTCTGCAAAAGTTATTTAGTACTTATAGACAAGTCTTAAGATATAGACTATTAGTCTTAAAAAACTAGAGCAAACTTGAGTTGGAAAAATTACTTTGAGAAGCAGCTCACGACATAAGAGCCACAAAAAATGGTGACTTTACCAATGTGATTTTTTTTCTTTTGGTTTTAAACATCAAGCATCATTCATTTAAAAGAATATACTGAATTAAATACGCATCGCTTTGAAACCTACTTTTTGATTTTTGTGTTTGAAAAATGTATTTGGCCCATCTTTTTGGTAATAAATGATCGTATCCTTTTTTTCAATGCTGCACTCAAAAATATGCTTTCAGGTAAGGAATCCAAACAACCGAAGGAAAAGTCACGGACGGACACACGTGTTGCAGTTCTTCCATCGGAATCGAACATTAAAATTTCCTTTGATAGTACGGGGTTCCCTCTGGACCATTATACCATACTCACAGGTGCTCCAATGCTTTGTTGTAACGTCACTGTTTTTCAGGACTTTCAACAATGACTCTGTCGTAGCTCTCAGCTGCAAGGTGAACACACCTGTGTCGCTTGTTCTTCTTCCCTAGAAAGGGGTTCCCTAGCTCCTTTGGAAATAGAAATTGTGTCTTGGAATTAAATGGGATAGCCAATTTAAGAGCTGCGACACATTTTCAAAAACACAAAAGGAACAGAGTATTTAAAGAGTGAAAATTTTAAAATGATTCCAATAATTAAATCTTTATTCATGGTTTATTTTTAAACGTTGTCACACAATTATATTCTTATATTATTATTTTATTCAAAAAACTTTTCTTATAAATGGAGGGAAAAGGCGTTACGCATCTGAAGCATATTGATTTGGTGAAGAATACCCTTTTTATTGTGTGGTATTTAAACGAGGTGAGCTTATATTTTGTTTTGCAACTTTTCGTGCGCTCGACTTATGAAAATTAAGTTTGTTATTTATTATTATTATTATTTTCATTTTTAAGATTATTATTTTGTATACATAAATATAAAAAGTTATTGTAAAAAAAGAAGAAAAAAGCAACAGGTACTGGCTTTTACACCTACTGGCCCTAATTACAATAACATCTTGTATCTAGGGATGGTTATTTGTTAAATTTCTTAAGAATCTGTTTAACAATAATTTATTAGTTTATACTAATCTAAATAAGATTGTAGTTAATTTGACGATGCGTACAAATCAGTTTCCAAAAGTTTAAATTCGTCTGCTTTAGGCATTGAAAAGCGGCCCCGAAGAACACACATCTCTCCTACATAAATGTAATCTGAAATTGTTTCAGGTTTTAGATCATGAAGTCAGAGAAGAGACGGAGAACGAGAGCTTTCGAAGTTGAAGAATAATCGAATGAGAGTATTCTACTTTCTTCAAAGCAAATATAAATGTTTATAGTTTACTACGACTAACCGTTTCTTTATTAATTTCTCTTAAAAAACACCAAAAACCGGTTGTCTTTATTTCTCTTAAAAAACCACCCATAATCGGACCTAATTTAGATATAAGACTTCGCAACAATTTGGATTTAGTTAGACTTTCCTTCATTCAGTTTTGTTTAAATTGATCCTGTAGTTATGTTGAGTATGTTTTTTTTTTCTTTTTTGCTTTTACAATTAAATATCTAGAGTAGCAACACTTTTGAAAATTGTTCAATAACTGAGGGAAATTGTTTATGTAATTATTTTATTTTTTCTTATGCAGTTTTATTTTTAATTTTTTTTTTTTTTTCGCCAAGAAAAACATTACATTTCTTTAAGCTTGAAATCTCCAATTTTTACTGATAAGAGCATCAGCGATTTAAGAATAGGGTGCACTGGCGTAGATAAGGGGGTGGTTTTGGGGATAAAACCCCCCCTGAAATGGTAAAGATTGTCTAGAATTTGACCAATTTTTCTTGGAAAACGATGAAATTGGCCGACTTTTCCCGGAGAAACCCCCCCTGAAATCCGGGTCTAGCTACGCCACTGATAGGGTGCCTACTGGAAACGATCTTATTATCATAAATTTTTACCTATATTTTTGTTATGGCAATACATATCGATTAACTATTGTGACTCCAATCACATATTTTATTCGATCAATATAGAAACTTTTGTTTATTTTTCTTTGTGACTGAGACTGTCTTAAGACTGAGAATAAAGAAAACCCCACGATGATAATGATTCTCTTTTAAGTTGACTTTGAGTTACTCATTAGGCAATTAACAAACTTAACTCATGGTGTAAAGTCATTTTCTCTGTGTTAATTTTCAAATGTGAATGTGAATTTCTAATGAAATTTAACCTGACATAAGCAACATCAATAGAAACTTTTACTGTGTTGTACTTCTATAATTATGGTATCGAACCAGAATTAGAAGTATGTATCAAATATAGAGTAACTGATATTTTCTTATTATGATGTATACATTTACATTGCTTAAATACGATGTTTACCTTAAATAAGATGTCCCGACGACAACATAAAGGGTACCTTATTTATATGAACCTAGCTTTTGTTTTAAGTAAAGTGATAATTATTGAAAATCTTGATATACTACTATTTTTTATAAATACAAGTAAATTTGTACTGACTCAGTAAGGTTTAATTAGTGACTAACTGAGAGATTTAATAATAGTATGGTTTATATAATTTAAATAAACATAGTTTTTTAACAATTTTGCATGAAAGCGTCTGTGATATATACCATCGATATATATCCCATATAAATATCATGATGTTTTACAACGCTGGCTTTCGAACAACGAATACAAATTTATAAGTTTAGTTGTTTGAATAGCTACTTTTGCATGCAGGAAAATTCTTAAATCTGCAGTTTTTAATTCTAACAGTTAACTAAACTAGTATTATTAAAAATCTGTGTCTATTGTTTACTATCTTAATTTAATATTTTTGTAGTTACTCATGCACATCGAAAATATGCAATATTTTGATACTTTTGCAACTAATACTACTTAGAAGAATATTCTTGGGAACAATCTCCAAAATATTACAGAGAATTTTACATACCGAAATCAGAGTATCGTCTCGTATGCATTCTGGTAAAAATAAGCAATTTCTCCCCCCACCCCTTTGTCTTTCAATGGACTTCTGCTATCAATTAGAATTCACAATTAGTTATTTTAAGATATAAAATAGCTAAACAACGTTAAAGTTGCATCAGTATACCTCCCTCATTAGGGGGTAGGGAATCTATAAAAAAGTTTTTGCTATTTTTCACAATGATTCGAATGTTTAAATTAGTAATATCTCAAAATTGGAGATGTGCTTAGGTACGCTTATTGGCCGCAACTTGGGATTGAACAAAATAAATGAAAATAAGAGTTTAAATGCTTTGTCATGCATTGTAAGTTTGAGAGAATTCTAAATTTGCAGAATTTTCTTAAATTCGTTTCTCTTTTTCTCTCCCAAGAAAAGGTTAAAATTTTATTTGTAAGAGAAAAAGGAAGTAAGAAAAAAAAAAGGAAGTGTGAAGAATTCCTAAAATTTGGGGGTTCCGTGATAATTGAGGAGGTACCAATCAAAACCACACATGTCCATTTTCAACAAAAATTGAGTTAGCAGCTGATTCAAATATTACAGGATGGTTCCTAATATTTGAAAGCTTTCTCTCAACAAAATTAATAAGACTAAATCAATCTATATAAATACACAAATATATTTTTCCATAAAAGGGATCATTCATAAATGATGTCACGCTTCGAGGGGGAGGGGGGGTTCGTGAAATTGTGACTAAGTGTGACAAGGGGAGGGGAGGGGGTAACAAGAAGTGTGACATCCCTGCTTATGCAACATAACGTGACGCGTGACAAAGGGGGGGAGGGGGGTCCGTTGAAGTGTGACGTTTTGTGACAAAGGGAAGAAGCGGGTCAAATATGTGGGAAAAAAGCGAGACATCATTTATGAACGGTCCCAAAGGTTATTTAGAAACACGTTTTCGTGAATTGCCAAAAATCGTTTAGAATGGACATGTGTGGTTTTGATTGGTACCTACTTAATTCTGGATTAGTTTCTCTCCTTCCTGAAGCGGCCATGGTAGCAAATTTTGTTAGCGAAAACAACCCGCGACTTTGCACATGTGTCAAGTCTATTTCGATTATATAGAAATAGGGATGGATGAGTGAGCTATGTGAAGATGAGCGATTGTTTCCTTTTTGTGACAAAGAATATCAACTTCGTTCTTTTTCTTTTGCTTTTGCGTTAAAGATTCAAGTTTGAAATAGAATAAATGAGCCTTGCAAAAACCAAAAATGTGTGCCTAAAATATAACTTCAGAAAGTGTGCATCTCAGTACATCATCTCTTTTCGGAATAGAATCATCGACTAGTGATAGAAGCCGCTTCTGCAAATGAACAGTATTTCTTAATACCACTAAATGAGAATTTCTTTCTCGTTTTCGGAAAACATGCCAACAAACGCTTCAGAATAAAGATGTATCGATGTCTTTCTAGGTAAGCCAATTCTAGAGCGTAGAAAATTGTGAAAAGCGGGGGCCTCTTCCTGGGGCTGCTGAACTTCCAACTCGAAGCTCATAAAACCGCCAGCATTAAACCTGTCCCCAAAAGCGCCCCATTTATTGCTGAATACTTCAGGATTAAACAAGCCGGGGCAACTGAAGGAATTCTTTGCCCTCTGCCAATTTCTATTGCTTAGCGAGTGAAAGTTGCTGCTAATAAGTTCTCATATAAAAACCCTCAAACATGAAGAGAAAAATTTCGGCTCATCCAGAAGCTTGTCAGAAGGAAATTGGATTAACTTCTAAAACAGAATAAAGTCTACACACCCAAGCAAGAAGAAGGGAGACATAGTGCCTGTTGCCACACACGATTTTGCCATTTGATATTGACTATGTGTAGTGAAAACTGAGAATTGGTGTTTTCCAAAGGTGGAGTCAAATAATGTATTAAGATAGAAGCA
Organism: Octonoba sinensis; assembly: GCA_038502835.1. Classification (NCBI taxonomy): domain Eukaryota; kingdom Metazoa; phylum Arthropoda; class Arachnida; order Araneae; family Uloboridae; genus Octonoba; species Octonoba sinensis. The sequence goes on from CM076604.1 coordinate 75,613,589, forward strand.
CATACATTTATACTATCGTTTTTTCGGAGAAATCTTGCTTTTTTTAACATTGGTTATCAGAAATAAATTTTATTACAACTTTCATATGTGAAATAATTAGAATGAGTCTCTTATATCATTTTTATTACATTTGTAAAATTGCAACTTTTTGTTTTAGAAAAATTATAATTTTTAGTGCTATTTGTGCTTATCATTTGCACTATAGTATAGAAATCTGATAAATATGATACATCTTCAGGAATTAAAACTAGTACCTCTAGAACAATGTTGAAACAACACGTTTCCATAAACATTTTTACTTAAATTTAAGTTTACAATTTAATATTAAGAAAAAAGATTGTCTGATTTTCAAAATTATGATAAAAATGTTGTAAAGTTGAAAAAGTAATATAACGAGAGCAAAATAACATTCGAAATGAAAATTTGTGTTTAAAATCAAAAATCATTTCAATATAGATAGTAGAAATGCAATGTAACGTACATGTTACATTGGGTTTCTACTGTCTTACTTTTTATAAATACGATTGAACTTGACTCATCTGTATCTGTGATTCTCAACCACTATGCCGCGCCACTTCTGTGTGCAGCCAAATTTTAGAACTGTATGTAGTAAAAATTATCGGAAAAATCAATTAATTCATTTTGGATTAACATTAGATAAGATTATCCCATGATGGCCAAAAACGCTTTTGAAATATTATTACAGCTTTCTACATCTTACTGATGCGAATTCGGATTTTCTGTATTAACCAACAAAAAATTATTCAAACAAAAAATGATGGGAGACTATAAAATATAGAAGACGATGTATGAGTATTATTGCCATTTTTATGACCAAATATAAATGAAATTATCAGAAAACATCAAGCTCAAATTTCTCATTAAAGGCATTCTTATTATTACCTTCCTCTAACAAATGTGCTATTGTTTTTGTAATACATATTATCTTATTTTATTTTACGTTTAAAATTATTCTCATAAGGGATCATTCATAAATGATGTCACGCTTCGAGGGGGAGGGGGGTTCGGGAAATTGACAGTGTGACAAGGGGGAGGGGATAACAAGAAGTGTGACATCCCTGCTTATGCAACATCGCGGGACATGTGACAAAGGGGGGAGGGGTCAAATATGTGGGGAAAATGCGTGACATCATTTATGAACAGTCCCTAAACTATGTTACACAGTGTATTATAGGTAAGTAAACAACTTTTAAACTTATCTTTTTCTTTGCGTGCAGCCAAATTTTGAAATCGTTAAAATTGTGCCGCGACAAAAAAAGGATGAGAATCACTGTTCTAGATGGTACAGGTATTAGTAGTTTTCAGATTTCAAAAGATGCTCTACTTGAATAATTCTTAAGAGATGCTAGAGCTAAATTTTAAAATTTAGTTCGCAAACGAAAATGAAACACATTGGCATATTCTAAGTGTGAAAACTCGTATTTTTAGACTTAATGCATTATACAACAATATTCAGTAATAATGCAGTTAGGTCCCCCAACAAACACGTTACATTGGGTTTCTACTGTTTCAGAATTAAACTTGAGTCCTGTCGATGATACAGTTATTACGTAATTTTCAAATGTCAAAAGCTTCTATTAGTTGTTCTGCATGAATAATTCTTAAAATAGGGCCATTTCACAGTATTTTCTAAAAATGTAGAGTCCGCAACATGACACTTTTTCTGTTATAACTACGTAATTTACAGTTTAATTATCACTAAATTTTATTTTCAAATAATGTGCTCAACACATTATTTGAAAATAAAATTTGGTGATAATTAAACTGCAAATTAAGTAGTTATAACAAACAATGTGTCATGTTGCGGACTCTACGTTTGGAAAAAATACTGTGAAATGGCCCAATATCTTACAGCAAAATTTTAAAATTTTGTTTGCAAACTAAAATGAAACACATTGGCGTATTCAAAGGTGTGAAAATTTATAATCCTAATTACGCTTTAGCATTTTGATAAGATGTTTTTTTTTTTTTGCTGATCTTCGCTTTTTTGCCAAAACTTTTTCAACTCAGATTAAACCCTGTTTCTGTACAATACATAATTGCCAGAACCAACATGCGGGGAAGTAAATTGAGTAATTAACCGTCAAGAAGATATTAGTATTACAAAGTACTTTTTCTTTAACAGCATTAAAGAAACACATTAAATAGTGCTTCTCTCTCTTTGCAGTCGTAAAAGCAGAACAAAATTGTTCAGAATTAATGAAGACCCTAGGACATTGAAGTAATGTCAACCTTCCTTCATGGAGCATCAAAAGATTTTCTTTTTTTATTTGTCTACAGTTGATCTTGGTTATAACGAGGGGGGAAGAACTGGGACAATTTGCTCGTTAAATCCGAATGTTCGTAATAAACACGTCTAAAATGAACTAAAAATTTACAGCAAAACAAAGGAGTTTGATGAAAATGATAGTTTAAAAAAAAAGGACTTACTTTTAATAGAGTAAAAAAGTTATTGTACCAGAGAAAAAAAGGTTGGTGTTATTTGGAAAGTTTTTGTTTTCTGTCTTTTCTCAATTGCCGGTGTTGAAATTGCAGATAAAGCAATGAGCCATAATTTCGAAAAGTGTCAACATTTTTGTGTCGTAATCCAATTTTCTCTCTCCTGAATGATTTCTTTACGAATATCTTTCACTCTCTCCTGAAAAAAAATTGAATAGAATTTTATGAAAATTGAATCAGAAGAGAAAGTTCTGATTGAAAACGTCAGAAAAAAGATCGCTAAATCCGAATTATGCGTGTAATATCCGAGCTTTATGTAGGGTTTTTAACATTAAACCAATAATTTATTTTAGTTTCCATTGTTAAACGGTTTTTGTTTATATGGACATTTAATAACAGAACTGCACCTCGCCCTTCCCTATTCACTTTATATATATATATATTAGGGATGTAACGAAAGTTCAGCCTATTCGGCCCCTTGGCCGAATAGGGTTCATTCAGCATTTCATAGGTAGCATTTCAAGACCTAGCCGAATATTTGGCCTGGCCGAATACTTGGTAAGATTGAATTCGGCCTGACCGAATATTGATGGACTATGCGGCCGAATAGCTCTGCTGCAGTAGAAATGTAAAAAAATCAATAAATTTGTAGATTTTAAACAGTTAAAATTGTATTATAGTTTGCAAAAAATACATTAGTATACAGTTTTGATTAAAAAAAATAATTTAGAAAAAAACTACTTTTTTTTTAACATCGTTTTTAGGTTTGACTGAACAAAAACAGATTTTAAAGTTATAATATTATGCTTTATACTTAGCATTTGCTCCCAGAGGCTTTTATTTTGTTATTATTTACAGAGTGGAAGTCTGATTTTGTTTGGGTAAACTGAATTATTGTGAATATTGGGTAAGACAGAAATGGGAAAAACCAAGAATATATCATGAATATTAATTTAGCATAAGTTATTGGGGTTTTTGAAAATAAAAATATATTCCAGGTAAAAGCAATAAATTTTAATAGACTTTTTAAAATAGATATGTATAACACCCCCCCCCCCCCCAAAAAAAAAAAATATTAACGTTTATAACTTTTAAAATATCTTCATAAAACAGTTTTGAGCCAGGTAAAAGTTCACTAAGCAATAGTATTTGTTTAATTTAAATTCTACCATTTCTATTCCACTTGTGGGAGAAATTCTCAGTTTTATTGTATTCAAAACAATGCAGAAAATACATTAATTTTAGATAGCTTTAGATTATTAACAAATAAGAAGTAAATCATACATCATAGATTAATGTATGGAATTGGTGTTTGAATTAGTGAATACTTTTAAGTTTGACAAATACTTTCCATTGCGAACGATTTTCTAGAAATTTTAATACTTGGCAGCCGAATATTCGGCTTCGGCCCAGAAAAAATAGCCGGATATTCGGTATTCGGCTCTTCGACCCAATCATTATTCGTTACATCCCTAATATATATATATATATATATATATATATATATATATGCGGCGCGTGTGTGTGTGTGTGCTTGCAGGAGCGAATATTTCAACATGGACTGTAGCGCCATCGGGCGATAAAGCGAAGGATGTAAAGATATGATCCTGAGTTGATGTTTGTTGCACTATGCGTGCTGTAACTTTTTGAAATCATCGGAACCGAACCGGTAGAAGTGATGTAAATGTGGATAACTACTTGTAAATACGTTATACATACTTTGAAAAGTATGTTTAATTCGGATCTTACCATTGTGTGCGTTATTGGAAATGCTCTTCATGGATATGGAAATCCCCCTAGACGCCGACAATAACCCCCCCCCCCCCCCCATATATGTTGTTTAAAATAATTGTGGAGATTAGTTCAAGAAATCCAGGGATCTGTGATGTACTAAGCACAAATGTCGTATCCGCAGCTGAGCTCAGGCTGAGATACTGACGATTAAAGTTTTATTCCTCCATGTATTTGATTCATATGCAACTATTCTTGAAATTTTGACTTCCTTCTGTATTCAATATACAAAAGAAAGTATTTGATTCGTGAAACTTTTCGAACTTCGAATGATATGAATAGGGCAACAGAGTAGAAATTTGATTTTGGAGTGCATTGTTGCCATTTCCACCTGCACGTTAACAAATAACATTCTTATCAACATTTTTAGCATTTTGAGACTCGACTGGTAGCACAAATCGTTTAATTAGTTTATCTCGGTTTAAAATCATTCCTTTTATACAAGTTATTTATTTATTTATTCTTTCCATAAGGATTTGCATGGTAACAGGGATGTTATTTGGTGATCAGTAACATTCATATGAAGGTTATAGAAGAAAGTTCCGTGTTGGCGACAACAGACTAGTTTTAAAATGTTTCACGCTCCCATTTAACCACATATTTAAGTAAATAAGCGACAAATAACCACCTGCTGGCAATAATTCAATTTCGCCAAAAAGTGCAGAGGTACCACGTGCAGAGTACTTTTGTGTTTAGCACAGCAGTAAAGAGTTTATGAAATCTAGTAATAAAATCGATAGAATGTCATCTGTGCAGTCAAAGAGATGGACGTGTATGTGAGTTACTGAAAAGGTATACTATTGTTTATAAGAATGTCTTGAGCCTGCAAATCTTATATGAGGAATCCATGAAAATTAATTGCAAGCCTCTGTAAGAATCATCTACGGAAATAAACGTGGCTAGTTACTTTGTAACGAAAGAGTAATTTACCAATACATTGATTTTTCATCTTATGAAAGAAATAAAAAAAAAATATGAATTTTTATCGGGTGATAGTAAATTTAAACAAAAGCATAGAAGAGGCAATTAAGGAAATAAATGCACAACATTTAAAAATTTTAAGGAGAAGAAAAATTATTAAATCAAATATCAAAAAAAATATTCTGCAATATAAAAGGAATGATTTGAATAATGTGGCTCTAAATCAGTCTTCAGACATTTAAACATTTTCTAAGCACATTCATTAATGCTCGTTTTTATTTTAATCAATTAATTTTTATTTATGTATTTACTTTTTTTTTCATTTTTATTTATTTATTTATCGGGGGAACGAGGGTGCAATAGCAAATGTTTTCCACCCTTCTAAATTGACCGCTTATTCGCAATTCTTTTCACGATATAACTCTTTACTTTAAAAACGAAAAAGAAGAAGCATTCGAAAAGTGAAACAGTAATTTTGAATTTCCCTTTACATTGCCCTATCAGACATGAAGTTAATTTCAACGCTAACGAAAATAAATACTTTAGCAAAAATATTATAAATGCGCATTTCGATTACTGTAGCGTTATGAGTTTGCATATTATGGATATACTAAAATAAATCATGATTAATTTTATTAGTCATAAACATCACCTGTACCAAGTCAGAAACCTTAAAAAATACTGTCTAAAATCATTCAAACCCCATTTATTATAAAAAAAGCCCACAAAGCCAGTTAAGTACAGTCATGCGGTGTAAAATAGGAACCTCACCCAGATTTTTTTTCACACCTGTTGTTTTGAGAAACACCCATTTTTATCATGTGTTAATATATTTTCCATTGCCTTATCTCACCGAGCCACTACAGAATTAGGACTTCCTTTCAATTACACTCCCTCAAGCTCATCGTATTTTTATTCTTAATGTTCCTGAAAAATCCCACCTAGCCAGCCATTCCAAGCATTAAATCTTCTACGATTAAGAGCTGAAAAAATGTTACTCGTGTGAGTCAAAAATATTTTACTCTCATGAATTACCTTTTCATTGCGAAATAAACTACAGTAAAACCCCGTAATACCGCACCTCAGTATACCGCGGAATCGCCATATAATGCGGTTACTATCTTGACCTCCGACGTATAAAACACCCTTTGTCATTACAAATCACCCTTTGTATTCCAGGTTTTTTGAAATTTTTTGAAAAGTAAGCGTATTTCGGTAGTCCGAGTGAGTGTATAAAAGCTTAAAACATTGTTTCTTTGAAAAATGCGTTCCTCCCCTTCCACGCAAAGCTTTTTTTTCTTAGAATCCTCCCTTCATAATCCCCATGTCGGTAGCTTAACAATATTTTTAAGCCCACATTTTCTCAGAACACAATTGTTTTTGTTGCGGTTGATATGGTTTTAGCTTAGGAGCCTCAAAGAGGATATCCAAGATATTTGAATATCCCAAATTCATGATTACGAAACGTTCAAGCTGTGAAACACATCTACAAAGCTTAACTTTACTTCCATTTTGTATAGAAAGCGAATCAAGAGCCTATGCCAGCGTTTTCCAATAAGCGTTTTCCAGCATTTTTCGCGAACCCCCAGCGATTCGCGTGAGGTAAAAAGGGTGTTCGCGAAAATAATATTGCAATGGCAGAATGTTTAATTGGCAACGTAAAAGAAAAGGCGAAATTATAAATTTTCATACATAATAAAGCGGAACGTAAAGGTGATTTTTAGCCTACTTTCCCGTAAAAGTAAAAAAATAATAATAAAGCATGAAAGAAGGCTTAATGTATCGTGAAAATATCGTTAGAAATCAAGAAAAGTCAAAAATAAGTTAAGTAATTAAATAAAGAATGAAAAATAAAAAATTTGAAAGTAGGGTTTTGAGATGGGGAAAAAGTGTGTCGGTCGGTCTGTCGGTCTGTCGGTCTGTCCCCCCCTTAAAACTTTTGAACGAATTGTCCGATTGGAAAAATTCTTTTTGCATTCGAAAGATCTCGGCGAGGACATCTCATTTCCATATTTTACTTTTTGATTTGAACAGTTCAAAAAATTTTAACATTATCGCCTATGGGTGAAAATGAAGCAACTTATGTAAACTTTGGGTACAAGATCAAAGTTCCCATGATCAAGCTCACTGGAAGAAGTTCTTGGCGTGAAATATTGATTTGAACAATTTTTGTTTATTTTTGAACAGTTCAAAAAAAAATTAACATACCGCCTACGGGGAAATTTCAATCCTTTATAATTCCTGATCTAACGGACCGATTTGCTTGGAACAAACTTTATCGGAAAGCTCTTATGACGTAGAACATGTACAAATAGAAAGTTAATCCAGAACTAACGAGCCTATTTTCCTATGAAATTTTTTGATTGGGATTTTCAAGAATATATTTTAATTAATGAATGATTAAATGAATAAGCAAAAGAATGAATGAATAAATGAGTGAATAAATACATGAATGATTTAATAAATAATGATTGAAAAAAATATGTATTAACCGTTGAAAAAGGTATATTTGAAGCAATTAAGGACTAAAGCTAAACGAGAAAGACCGATAGAGATATAGCTAGATTATAAATTTGAATTCGGTGTATACGGGAAAGTAGGCTCGTATAGTTCTAGACGGAACTTCTTGTTTAAAATAAATTGCTTTTCCAATAATTCAAAAAAGTTTTAGACTGTCAGCACGCGACTGTGGGAGCATACGTATACAATTTAAAATGCACTTATTTCTACTTTTGCCTAATTTTGAAGAGTTGGATCCTGAAGTGGTTCATCGATCGAAAAATATTCATTGATTTGTTTTGAATTTTGGAAGTATATTTCTACCATTTCCCACGATTTCCACGATAGCGTGAAGAAAGAGGCAAAAATATGAAAATTTACTAAAATGAAGAACTTTGCATTATTTTCGGCTAATTTCTCATAGTTAGATCCAAAAAGTGGAACCGGAAGATATTTAATTTTAAATTTTGTACTCGCATATATAATACTTTTTTCCGTCTTTGCTGCACTACCATAATGAGAAATTTGAAAATGTGTAAATTTTAATATTTCTGTAAATATTTCCGTGACTTTTGTATATTTCAATCCGGAAGTGGAACCAAAAGATATTTATTGCTTGTTTCAAAATTTTATACTTAGATTTCTCACATCGTTCCAAAACCTTTTCACACTATCGGGGAAATAATTATTAAAAATAGTTAATACGAATACATATGTTTACTGCTTTAATAATAATTCAAAAAGAACAAATAATAAAAAAGTAATTTTAAAACATATTCATTTTCTTGCAGCTATTATTTTAGTTTTTATTTGAACTTAGATCTTACAATTGTGTCTTCATTTATTTTATGAACTGTTGTGCAACTTTGGAAAATAAGTGTGCAAGCGATTTTTTGTTTTTATAAGTGTGCAAGCGATATTTAAATTTTATAATTACTAACGACTACCGAAGAGGTTTGCCTTTTTTCTTTCGGTTCTCAAGGTGGGAAATATTGGGAACCATTGGTCTAGCTAGGCGGCACAAAATGCATAAAACAAGAACTGTAAATAAAAAATGTCCACATGCGTGCTCCGAATGGAAAACTAATCTTTAAAGAAACCAAAATATTAAGACCGCTACTATTTCAAATATTTAAACTATAAGGAAACATAATTTAGGAAAAATACGTATCTTTAGAGCAAAAGAATGAACTTTCCTAAAAAAGACTGCTAGTGGAAGTAATAGATAGTACCTTAATTATGCGATTTAAAGCGACAAAAAGTTTTATTAAAGAAACAAAGCAGTAATTATTTCTGTGCAAGAAAATTAAGTAAATTATTAGTGTTTCAGTTTTTGTAGCTTCTATCATTGAATTTTCTAAAATTTTGTCCGTTTTATTCTCAGTATTAAATTTAGTGAAATGGATGCAAATTATGAGCATAGAATAAACACGCAAAGTATTACTTGTTAATGCAAAAACGAAAAATATCAGTTTTAATATAAATACTTACTTAAATATATTTTTAACTTTTAAGAAACCTTAGAGTTATAGCTACTGATTGTTCCCCAATAAGATGAGGAAATTCAATCAATGATTTTGCGAATTTATATATTTTATCATTTGTTTTCTAAAATCCCGAAGGTAACTTGAGCATTGATAAAAGAAGCATAACTGACACCATAACTTCTCCCTCATAATGCGGCACGAAATTCATTAACTTTATTGCTGTTTTATAAATGAGAAATGCTAATTGTAACTGCAATAAAAGATTAAATAATCTTGGGTGGTATTTTTGTTCCACTTCCCACATCGAGTTAAACATCAAATCAGACTTCAAGATTCAAACGTATTTATCTGTGTTTCTTTCACTATATTCTAAACGTATTTCTTTTATGGTTGAAGGTATTAATGAAACTGCATTTTTTTCACTAATCAATTTCTTCAGTTAGGTTTTATATTTATCAATAATTTAAAATTTTAAGCTTGAGCTTATACACTTGTTTTTCTAAATATAGGATTTTTAGTATTTATGCTATTAGGATATGTATATATCTATGTTATGAATGTATGTTTGTACACTTTTCTGTGTGTATGTACAATTCTTTTATTCTTTCGTATGCATGTATAATTTCTCTGGGAAATTGTAAATACAGTAGAGCGGCGGGTTAACCGAGCCCCGACTAACCGAGTTCCGGTTTAACCGAGGTACATAAGGTCCTTGAAAAAAGCGCCTTTAGCTCGGACTATTTTTTTTTTTTTTGGTAGACCAATGGCGCCTCTGTCAAACAGAAAACTCTTGTGAACTTCTTCAAGAAAAAAAACTTTTTAAGTTGGAACATGTACTCTAAGTCCGTATGTATGTACAATTACATATTTGTATATATATAACATCATTTTTTTCAGTTAATAATATGTACAGTAAATGCATATTTTCACCTCTTTGACGACACTGTCATTCATTTTACCAGTTTACCCACGATTCCCTTTTGATTTGGGCAGAGTCCGTCTTGTCCGAATTTTCGATTATCCGAGGTACCCTTGGTCCGCATTACCTCGCATAATCAAATCTCTACAGTATGTTCAATTTCCCGTTTAAAAAAAAAAAAATCACATACAAATTAAATTGCATTTATTTCTAATTTGTTTCACAAAAAAAAAAAAAAAAAAAAAAAAAAAAAAAAAAAAAAAAAAAAAAAAAAAAAAAAAAAAAAAAAAAAAAAAAAAAAAAAAAAAAAAAAAAAAAAAAAAAAAAAAAAAAAAAAAAAAAAAAAAAAAAAAAAAAAAAAAAAAAAAAAAAAAAAAAAAAAAAAAAAAAAAAAAAAAAAAAAAAAAAAAAAAAAAAAAAAAAAAAAAAAAAAAAAAAAAAAAAAAAAAAAAAAAAAAAAAAAAAAAAAAAAAAAAAAAAAAAAAAAAAAAAAAAAAAAAAAAAAAAAAAAAAAAAAAAAAAAAAAAAAAAAAAAAAAAAAAAAAAAAAAAAAAAAAAAAAAAAAAAAAAAAAAAAAAAAAAAAAAAAAAAAAAAAAAAAAAAAAAAAAAAAAAAAAAAAAAAAAAAAAAAAAAAAAAAAAAAAAAAAAAAAAAAAAAAAAAAAAAAAAAAAAAAAAAAACTATAAATCTATCTTGAAAAAATAAATGGTGCCTGCCATTCGACCGATATTCTGGTATGTGCTCTTAGGTACAAAAAAGTTGGGGACCCCTGCCACGATTGCTTGTGGTTCCCTGGATGCCCTATGGGTAGAGCAGGGCATGGGAGACTCATCGGGTACCTCACAAATGCTGGAGAACACTTGGAGGGAAATCGAATTTCGTCTCGATGTGTTACGAGCCACGAAGGGCAGCCATGTGCAAATTCAGTAATCTTTTTAACATCATTAATAAAATTCTTTGAGTTGTAATTTACGAATACGTAATCGGTTTTTGCATAATATTTTTTATTCGAAAGTTATGAGGTTCGGAACCCTCGACAATAATTAATGAACACCCTGTATTAATCGAAAGTTAAAAAGATATTGCGACAGCCCCAATTTGTATGTTTGTAAACGACCATTTCAAGTCACATAAATATTCGAATTTATTTGCTACTCTTAAGGATATACCTCAAACTCTCGCCTAATATGACAGATAGAACAAGACAGTACAACAGATTTACTATATAAAGAAGGAAATACACCCAGCGGAAAGTCGGAATCGAACCGACGCCTCTTTACTGAGCGCAGGCAGGTACCGGAACCAGTCGATTAGACCGCTCAGCCACTGAGGTCCCAGCCCCGATTTATGACGTTACTCTGAGAGAAGAAGACGCTCATCCAGTTCACGGTGCTGTTACGTAGGTTTCATTATATGTGGGAATTAAACTCTCATCGCACTTGTGGGAAGCGTAACTTCACAAGCAAAATAAAATTAATTTTAAGCGTTGGATGGAACATTGTTCTTTTTCCCTGTCCAGGGGATGATTATATTTTACAATTTCAAATATTTTGAGAGGTGATTTAGAGCATCAAGAATGTAGTCTTTATAAGCTGCTGCGTTCATATAGAATGCATTCGTAAGTTACAGAGCCATAATATTGCAAGATCATTAAAATATTGTAACGATAATACACATAAATTTTAAATATTTTTTAATATTGGTCAATGTTTGAAGATCGCGACACGCCAGATGATGGATTGGAAGTTGGCAAACATAACACCGCTCTTCAAGAAAGGGTCTAAAGCTAAGGCCGGAAATTATAAGCCTGGAAGCCTTAATTCAGTGATTTGAAAAATTTTTAAGACTCTGATCAAAATCAAGATAGTGAATTTCCTGGAGACAAATGGAGTGTTGACTGGTTTTAAATATGGTTTTCGGAAGGATCGGTCCTGTACAAATAATTTGTTGCATTTCTATGACAAGGTTACCATCGCATTAGATAATAAGAAGTGCGTAGATGTGGTTTACATTGACTTTCAGAAAGCGTTCGATAAAGTACCGCATGAAGCTCTCCTTAGCGTACCTGATTATATTAGTATTGGTGGAAAAACTTTAATTTGGGTTAAAAATGGCTGGCTGGGAGGAAACAAAGAGTAGTAGTGAAGGGCAATTATTTTTAGTGGATTGATGTTTTGAGTGGTGTTCTAAGCTTCAGTTTAAGGGCCAATAATATTTATTATTTTTATTAATGATATTAGTCAGTATTTCTGGGAGCATCAATAGTTCTGCTGATGATGTCAAACTCATGAGAATTGTTGACATGGAAGAACAAGTCAACCACCTTCAAGAGGATTTAAATCAAATTTCTATGTGGGCAATTAAGTGGGGTAAGTCTTTTAAAATTGGAAAATGTCAAGGGCTTCATATTGGTCGTAGGAATAAACATGCAAGCTATTATTTAAAAGGTCCCGTCATATTAGTGAAGCAGAAGCAGTTGTTGATCTAGGAGTATTGATCAGCCACGACTGCAAGTTTAGTCAGCAGTGTAGCGTAGTAATTAACAAAGCTAACAGGATGCTTGGGTATATTAATAAGGCTATTTCGAACATGTCAAAGGAAGTTGTATTGTCATTATACAGAAGTTTGGTAAGACCTCATTTGAAGTATGCTATTCAGTGTTGCTATTCTTACCTAAAGAAGAATATTACCTTATTCGAAAGGGTTCAGAGGAGAGCTACTAGGTTGGTACATGGTCTCTCAGACTTGGATTATGAGGTTAAGCTTAAAGGGCTCAATATGTATAGCCTTGAGCAAAGGAGAGTTAGAGGGGACAAGATTCAGTTGTTTAAATTCGTTAAAATGGGAAATGTTGATGGACTACATGAACAGAAGTAGAACCTGAGGTCATTGTTTTAAGCTTTTCAAACCTCAAGCTAATCTTGAAATTAGGAAACATTACTACTTCAATAGGGTTGCAGGCAGTTGGAATAGTTTACCGGAAGCGACACTTGTAGTGGGGTAAAAACTTTTAAGAATGCTTTTGATATTCATTGGGGACTGTTTAAGTGACTAGGACCAGCATAGCCGGGCACTGTGCCTGCTGCTGGTCGTAGCTTATGCATTTGTATTTGTTTGAAGATATTGAAGAAAATAAGTACAAGATGGCAGATATTTTTCATCTTAGTAACTCACCGGTATTGAAATTGAAACTTATTAATATTCATAAGTAATTTGGGTTAAAGGTTAATGATTAAATAATTTGAAGCTTTTTAGATCGTAACGGTTACGAATAATTGCTATGTAACTTTTTTTGTAAAATCCGTTCACTCTTATAGAATCCATTTGATGATGGGCAGATTCGAGGAAACCTTAACAACGATGTATTAAATTTATTTCAAAAAAATAAGTTTTAGAAACAATACTTTGATTAAATGATAATGCATACCAAAAGTGATCTCTTTTTGTGCAGCTGTTTGAAAGCGATATTATAAAATAAAAATTAGGAAAACATCCGAGTTTTCTCCCTTCCTGCAAGATTGAATGACTGCATACAAAACATAATTCGTGCATAAATAACTCTCGTCAACAATTCACATGTTACATTAAAAAGAAGACACTTTGTTGTTAGCGACCGTCCCACTCGATCTCAACGGCAGAAGCAGCAGTGACGTCACATGCGAATGTGTGTGATTTCGATATCGTTTTGATGTTTAGAGCAAGCGCACAAGAGATGTGTGAATTTAGGCCTGCCTGAATGGTAAGATGGATCTTGCCGGTCGCTTAAAAACCAAGCGTTTAAGTCGTAGCTGCTGTTAAGTAAAGCAAATCCCTGCAAGAAAGTTTGTGCCATGAGTTTCAAAAATTCAAAGAAGTCCATCTCAGGACGTAGAAATATAGCTGTTTAAATAAAGTCCTGCATTTGCTCTTTTAATTTCATTTTGCTATACAACAGCAAATTTTAATTTAAAAAATAAAAAGCTTCCAAAATCTTATTTTTCACAAATTTTCAAGCTTAATTGTTTTTAAAAGAATAATGTACAAATCAAATTTCTTTTCAACATATCTCACCCCGGCAATAAAAGTGACACAACTCAAAAATGAGAGTTTGGGAAGTTTTTCTTTGCAAAACAATATAATATCGTTCTGGAAACATAAACAGATGCAATATCAGTAATAATACATATCAATCGATTGCAATGTGCAATACAAATTCATGAGATTTATAATTGCCGATTTGTAGGAATTGATTTTTAAGTTGTGTCACATGGGTTGCCTTTGGTGCTTTATTTTCTATTTCACATCTTATTTTCTAATTAATAGTGTTACAGAGCTCCACACCAAACAAAAATATTATCAGCGGAAAATTGAATTTAAAAAACAAGTTTTGTCGTTCTAACGTCAGTTTTAACATTTTTATTACGGTCTTAGTTAAATATTTTAAACGATGCTATTTACGGTAAGAAGATCACTTTGCTGCTAAATGTTTTGACTTGCGACATTTATGAAAACCGTTTTATAAGCAGTCACTTTTTTGTAAAACGAACAAGCGAGTTGGTGAGGCGAATATTTAAACAGCGCAGTAAATTAATCATTGAAAAAACCACTGGTTGGAAAGAAAAGTTATAGTTATCTCGATAAACTATGTTACGTTCACTGCGTGACGCGGAGAACGATTTACTACTTTAACATCGTCAATTGAATTCGAATTCAGAATCCTTTGAGTAGAGATGTAATGAAGGGTAAAACAAACACAAAAAATAAAAGAAAGGATTTAAATTCAGGAATAAATGAGGTAGGCGGGGTGTGTCAAGTATATTAACCAATTGGAGTGCAAGTTCTTGTGCAAATATGCCGTCCCACTTTATTAAAAAAAAGACGACAGAAAAATAAGATCGTGTGATCGTATGGGAAGCGGTATAGCTGGGGGGGGGGGGGGGGAGCATAGCATACAAGCTGCTGTTTAACAAGAGAAAATACTACCAACAGTTAAACGATTTTATTCTATCGCGATAAAAAGGGGGAATATTCTTTCACAAGCAAATGGAATGGTAATTGTATTTTCTTTTCTAGAATTGCTCTGGACATATATTTTAAAATATTTACCGATAGTTTTTCTAAAACTTAATATTCTTTCTGTATAAAAAACTTTCTGTATCAATGGAAAAAATTTATGTACTAGATTTTAATTTTAGGTAAACGAGTTGAACCAATTATTTTTCATCAGCAGATTAAAATGAAACAATTTGGTTCTTTTTTGTATTTTGAAATATTTGCTGCTGGAATGGTAAAACTGTAAGCACTGTTGAAGTAAAAGTCATTAATTTCAGATTTTAATACAACATACGAGTTTTATCAATCCCGTAATAAGCATGATTTTATTTCTTTTTCCATTACAGTTCGAAGGGGGAAAGTATTTAAAAGATTGACCCCTTAATTTTGACACATATTTCAAAAACTCATTTATTTATTTATTTTCAAATTCAGCTTCTAATGTAATATTATTTTCTATTGAAACCCAGTTATCCTTACTCTTGCTATTATCATTTTTGATAAATAAAAGTAATTGTGAATGATCTATACCAGTGGTTCTCAGCTTTTTTCTCCTAGCGAACCCCTTAGTAACGGGTTAGAAAAAGAACAAAATTTGCTAGCACAACTATTTTCTATGTTGCACAATAAGCTCACAAGAAGAAATGAAAATGTGATTGTGTGTGTGTAAAACATCGTTGCATAATTGAAATCCATAATAATAGCACCAAGAAACGGAGTTGTACATTTTTTAATTGTTACTTTTTCTATTTGTTGATTTATTTGAGTTATTAATAGGGCAACAAATATATGTATCACAGAAACTATTTTTAGAAGTTGTTTTCTAGGTAGTGTGAAAAAGTTATGAAATGGCATAATGCCATGATAATTACAAGTACAAAATTTTGAAATAATCAAAGAAATCTTTCGATTCAACTTTTTATTTGAAATATACAAAATTCGCCAAAAAAAATAAAGATACATCAATATTAAAATTTACACATTTTCAAATTCGTTAGCAATAAAAAATTCTGCCATTATAACGTTATTTTCGCGAATCCCCAACCTACTCTACGCGAACTACCGGTTCGTAAACACTGATCTATACTAACAAATAACTGTTAGTGTTAGAAGTACGAGTTTTTCGTTGCCAATGTGATAAAACAGATTTTATGAAAATCAGATTTCACAAACAAGGAACGAAATCACATTATTCATTTAGTCTGGTGTTTAGTAAAAAGTAAGAAGGGCTTTGTTGATTTATGCATTGATGGTTAACATTTATCCTATAATTAAAAATATGATCTAAATTAAGTACTAATGAAATGAAGAGGTAATATTCAACAAAAACATCAGTTTCTCGAAATTAAATTCCTCACACAGAAATATCATCGAATCAGTACGAAATTAGCTTAAAAATTTTAAAGGTGCAATGCTAATTTTATGAAAAAGAAAAAAAAAAAAAAAAATTCTGGAGGGGGCGAGTTGCTATTCTCTTTTTAACTTATAATTTGAAAATTTTAACTAAGCAAACATTTTTTAATTCATGAAACTGCTTGTTTGACTTCAAACCTGAAACTTTCAACAGATCTGATGACTCTTTTAAATAAGCATTGTTTTGCCCCATTAAAAAACAGTTCATAGGTACATAACTTCATCTTCACTGCGTAGAACATTAACTATTCAATTAAATGTTCTTCAACCATGTGAATTTTTACATAATATTGCCATCCTCTACGAATATTATTCTGTCATAATTCTTAAACAAATTGTTTGTTTAATTTTCCTACTAAACCATTCTGCCTGCTCAAAAAGTAAATTTTCACGACAAAGTTATTGTTAATGGTGATTGCATAACACAACAGTGTTTAGGTGTGATGATTCAAAACAATATATATATAACAAACTATGTATGACTAAAATACTATATCAATAAACATAATAAGCTTTTCTGTTTATTTAAGTTCTACGGCAAAGCTTGTAAGACGTTGTTGTTTTTTGTAGCTGCTAATGATTTTGCATCGTCATTTCAAATGTATTTTTAGCAAAAAAGAAAAGTTTTAAAAGCAGCATTAAAATCACTAGGCAAAACGCAAACATTTCCCTGGCTTGTTTAAAATTTTGTTCCTTGATAATGAGCATTATCTGGCATGCCATTATAACATTGTGACTCAGTAAACCTGTTTAGCGGGCCGAAAATTTTAACAGAAAACGATTGTTGAAAAAGGTATCTTGGAATGTTTAGACAGAGTTGATAAACATTGAAAATGTTTATGCATATTTTGAGAAAAACATAGCAGTGATACAAAGTTGCCAATAACAAGATTTGAAAATGAAAATTTTTAAAGAAATATCTTCATCATTTGTGAAAATAAAAGTATTTCAAACACATTAGCCTCAATATAAAAGTTAGCCGTTTAAAGTGTTTTTTAGAATAATTATGAAGGTCAAGCTCATTTTAAAGCGTTACGCTTTTGTACGTTTTTTGATTATGGTTGTTCGAATTTATTGTATGCTGTGCTCTTTTTCCTTGAAGCTTCTATCGTTCTACGAAATGGACGCCAAATTGGCGATTTTGAAAAGCGGTGGGCTCTCCTAGGAGTTTACCGCGTGAATCTGTTAAAAGTAGAACTTGCGTATTAAGAGGAACATAATTGGGTTGAAGCTGCGACATATTGCAAGATTTTTACTGGTACAGTTCGACCACGGAATTTTGACACTTGGACTCTTCTGCGCATGGCAGAAAGGAACGAATCCACTCGAGTTTTAGGGAAGTTTGTTTTGCAGGTGCGTTTATTTAGTACGCGAATCAGAATGTGAGCTTCTTTGTTTTTCTAAAGCAACTAAATTTATAAACTGGAGCACAGCATTAGTTTGGAAGAAATCAAGTGTGCTAAACGAACTAGAACGAGAACAAAAACGGCACATTCCTTATATAAGCAGTTCCTCCCCTGAAAATGAATGGATTCTTCTTGGCATTCTGCCAGGCAGATCGCTTTGTTTGTAGAACACTACCCTGTCAAAAACATAATGCGAAAAAGGGGCCAAGTTCGGTAGAAAAAATCTTCGGGGTAGTCCGCGTACTGATGAAGGAGTTGAGGTCCAACGCGTGCCGAGTTCCATAGCATATCCTTTAATAATAGCTGTAGTAGCGTTTAACAACGTTCTTCAAGTCATTTAAAAACAATTTGTTACTTTCTTTGATATCGGATTTCACACTTGGCATGTTTTCGCTGTCAATAAATCACGTTCAAAAAAATTTGAACCTTCCAATTAATAGTTAACTACTATATCTTACCACATGATTGTACTAATCAGTGGCGTACGCAGAATTTTTTCAAGGGGGGGGGGGTCATAATTTTCTGAAACTACAAAAGAAATTCGAGTATATAATAAAGCCCTATTATTTAGGGCTCTTAAGGGGGGTTTAAACCCCCACACCCACTTGCGTACGCGACTGGTACTAATTAGCTACTAATTAGAAATTTCTAATTAGTGGTTAACTACTATATCTTGACACATGATTGTACTAATTAACTACTAATTAGAAATTTCTAATTAGAAGAGTCAAATTTTTTTTGAACGTAATTTACCTACTGGCTATTAAAACTTGCCTAGTTAGAAATCCAATATCAAAGAAAGTAACATTGTTTTTCAAATCAATTGAAGAGCTTTGCTCATTTTTAGCCTACTTTCCCGTAAAAGTAAAAAATAATAATAATAATAAAGCATGAAAGAAGGCTTAATGTATCGTGAAAATATCGTTAAAAATCAAGAAAAGTCAAAAATAAGTGAAGTAATTAAATAAAGATTGAAAAATAAAAAATTTGAAAGTAGGGTATTGAGATGGGGAAAAAGTGTGTCTGTCGGTCTGTCTGTCTGTCGGTCTGTCTGTCGGTCTGTCTGTCTGTCTGTCGGTCTGTCTGTCTGTCGGTCTGTCTGTCTGTCGGTCTGTCCCCCCCTAATAACTTTTGAACGAATTGTCCGATTGGAAAAATTCTTTTTGCATTCGAAAGATCTCGGCGAGGACATCTCATTTCCATATTTTAGTTTTTGATATGAACAATGTTTTGTTCAATTTTGAACAGTTCAAAAAATTTTAACATTAGCGCCTATGGACAAAATTGAAGCAAATTCTGTAAACTCTGGGCACAAGAGCCAAGTTCCTATTGCAAGCTTATTGAAAGGAGTTCTCGGCGTGAAATATTGATTTGAACAGTTTTTGTTCATTTTTGAACAGTTCAAAAAATTAACACAGAGCTTACGGGGAAATTTCAACCCTATATAAATCCTGATCTAACGGACCGATTTGCTTGGAACAAACTTTATCGGAAAGCTCTTATAACGTAGAACATGTAGAAATAGAAAGTTTATCCAGAACTTACGAGCCTATTTTGCTATGAAATTTTTTGATCGGGATTTTCAAGGATATTTCTCAGTGACTCAATGAGTGAAATAATGAATGAATGAATAAATGAAAGAGTGAAAGAATAAATCAATGAATAAATGAATGAGGAAAAGAATGAATGAATAAATTATTGAATAAATGAAAATATAAATAAATGAGTGAATAAATACATGAATGCGTAAATGAATGAATAAACACTTGAATGAGGTAACGAATGAATGAATAAATGCATGGCTGAATAAATGAAAGAATGAATGAGTGAGTGAATGAATATGTATTATCCGTTGAAAAAGGTATATTTTCAATAATTAGAACTAAAGATAAATAAGAAAGAGAGAGAAAGAGATAGCTAGATTATAAATTTGAATTTGGTGTATACGGGAAAGTAGGCTCGTATAGTTCTAGACGGAACTTCTTGTTACTATGGTTAAGGGATTTGTTATGGAACCTGGCACCATTTAGGTCTCAAGTCTTTCATCAGCGACAACCCCTTTTACTGCTAGTGTGTAGTCTACGGAATTGTACGATATTTTGTGCAAATATTACTACATCGACATTAGTGCTGCTTGAACTTGCATTTTGTTGGTTGCAATACAGTGATTCTAATTTATTGCAACTTGTAACATTGGCTGTACAAAAAAACAAAAAGAAAATGGGGGTTTGATCGCACCAGCTTGGATTATGGGCCACATTATATAAACTTCGCTGACGTTAGATCTCAACTCTTTTTTTGGAGACTACCTCTTGTCGATAACGGGGAGTTTTAGAGATTGTACGGTATCTTGTAGAAATATTACTACACCAGACATTACGGTTGTATTTTTAAGAGTTTTCCGCAGCAGTGAAAGTGTTAGTTGAAATATGGTGACTCTAAGTTATTGTAGCTTGTAGCTTTGGCTGTCCAAAAAAAAAAGTGGGAATTTGATCGCACCAGCTTTGTATTAGGGTGTCACACTGTATAAACTTCGCTGACGTTAGATCTCAACTCTTTTTTTTGGAGACTACCTCCAGAGGCGTAGCTAGATTTTTCAGCGCCCGGGGACAACTGAAGATCAGTGCCCCTGGGGGCCTAGGAGAGCCTCTAAACGGAATTAAAAAGACTTTTATGCTTCCTAAAGTTCTAAAAAGCAGCCTTTTTAGCTTTCATTTTTATTAGCGCCCATTCACTTCTAAGGGAAAAATGGGACACTTTGGCTTCGAAAAATTATTTGTCTGATTTCCCACGCACTCCTGTGCTTCATTGGTCATTCCCGGTATGATTTGCGGTGCTCCCACGTTTTTGTCGAACACATTCACACCTCTTCAGTTCGAATTATTTTCTTTTCACATTTAAAAATAAAATAAATTAACATTAATTGGGCGCCCCTTGACCTGCGACCGGGGACAGCTGTCCCTCCTTGCCCCCACCTAGCTACGCCTCTGACTACCTCTTGTCGATAGCGGGGAGTATTCGAGATTGCACGGTATCTTGTAGAAATATTACTACACAGACAAAAGGGCTGCCTAGAACTTGCATTTTTAAGGGTTTTCCGTAGCAGTGAAAAGGTTGGTTTTACAATAGTGACTCTAATTTATTGTAGCTTGTGGCTTTTGCTGCACAAAAAAAAAAAAAAAAAAAAAAAGAAACAAAAATAAAGGGGAACCTGATCGCACAACCGCGGATTATGGGGTCACAGTATATAAACTTCGCTGACGCAGGTGGATGCTTACTGAACAAGTTCAGAATGATGCGGTAAGTCTGTAATAAAAAATTCAGTCAGCAGAAATCTAATAGCGGCTGTACAAGCCAGACTGGCAGATGGGAAAGAGCAGAAACAAAAGAAATGACAGGGCAATTCATGAAGACGCAAGCACGAATACAGAAGTGGGCTGTAATAAATCGATGATCTTCACATTTGAGATCTTCCAGTCATCTATTACATACAATTCTGAAACAACAGGGAAAAAGATGTCATACATCTTGCACAGAAAGTTACAACATCGAATGTGTTGTTTCTAAGATCTTCCAGTTAGGAAGAGTTAACCGGTTTGCAAGGAGTAGAGAAAATAATGGTTTTATTAAATGCGGTGTAAAATTTCCAAATCAAATAAGATGTATGAAAACTTGAAAGAATATTTGGACTGCTGTTGTTTCTTTTGCTGCAAAAAGCGTTTTAGAAAAAAATATGTTTTAGTATTTGTTGAAGTGTTCTAATGTGCCCTTTAACTTGTAGAGATGAGTTCGGGCTCACTTTTGCAGGCCCGAGCCCGAAGATTTGAAGTCCGAGCCCGAGTGATACTGTTCTGTGTCAAACCCCGGAGTCCGAAATGATTTTATAAAGTGTTGTTAATAGATGCGGTGCTACATCGATTAAATATAGGCTTTTTGCTACCATCGCAATTAGTTCTAATGATTTTTCTTTTAATTTCAAGTAACGAATACATATATTTTTAAACTATCATGAAACGCTCCAGTTGAGAGTAAATTCTGCTGATTCCCAAATGCATGAAAAATCTTCGGTTTGGAAGCATTTTCGGGAAGTTCTTGATTCGCAGTCGAATTTGAAACTGGAATATATTCAGCGCAACTATTGCAGTTAGGAGACCTAATAAGATGGGTCTCTAATGTTCCTGGAGCTTTGACAAGGGGTTCGCAAGTGATTACTATTTGCTTAATCAATGCCCCAAAATTTTAGTAAAATTAGTTATAATTATTGATTAATTAATAGGAAACCAAACAAAGACCCCCGTTTGCTACCTTACCGTTCATTATCTTACTGAGATGTTTGTATTATGATAAAACAAAGATGCAATAATAATTTTGTAAATTTGAGTAGGAAAAAGCTTTTATATCCTATTTTTCTGCTCATTTAAAAAGATTCTTTCTAGAAAACGTCAAGCTCAAAGGATTCCGCAAAGTGTAAAAGACTGAATACCCCTAAATCAGTATTTAAATCCTGGTTTTTAAGTGTAAAAGAAGCCCGATCTCAATGGCGGAGGCCAGTTTGACATTACATATGTATGCTCTTAGACAATGTCTGGAGCACGCACACTAGAGAATGCGCGACTTCAGGGTGGCTTGATACGGTGAGATGGAGCATGACGCTTGTTTATAAACCCCATGATAAACCAAGCCCTTAAACTGTTTTGCGCTGAAGCCGCCAACCAATTGTTAACAATTCAAAGACAGCAAAATACTGGAAAAACAATTTTTTAACTTATTTTTTTTTCCCTGTATTTTTTCAGGTTTGTGACGGATTGATATTTTTGTGTCACAAAAAAATTCAATAATGCTTGCTTGACACATACACACACTCACGCAAAAAAAACAAAAACAAATACAGATTTATATTTATCAATGCTTTTAAAAGCTTGCCTGTTAATGAAATCTTGATACTCATAGTGCAACCAAAAATTCCTTTCAAGTTTTTGAGAAAGGGATAGGGTTAATTGGGTTAATTGTAAACATGAGGTAAATGTAAACAAGCTTCGTAGCTATACCTGTTGTGGTTTTGAAAACTAAAGTGATAAATTGGCATTATAGGGAAGACACTGAACCAGTTTCGTATGTTTCGAAGCAACTGCGGAGGCTCCACCATTGTCTAAAAATGACATGGTGAAAAAAGTTGTAAAACATAATGTAGTGGTCCTTACATTTTCCCCTCCAGCTGATCCAAAAACGCTTCAACCATTTTTATTTGTCATATGGAATGTTGCTAAAAACTTTTATTTGTGAGTTTCAACCTCTGTTGTTTTTAATGTGCAAGTTAAGTGTTTAGAGTTACCTCATATATTTTCACTCCGGGGTAATAGTAAAGACCTAAGTTTATCATATTTCCAATCTTTTGCGAAGACAGTAAATATTATATTTTTATGAAAATTATACTTTTGTGCCTATTTTACATAAATGGTGTGTTGTTGTTGCTAATGCCACTTGGAAATCCAAGCTCCTTTGCAGGACAACCAGAAATTAAAGCAGACAAGGGAGCACCTTCCGTTTATTAGGGTGGAGGTTCGACTTGGCTCAGAGGAGCCTCCCAATTTTGAAACTTCTCCCAGATGAGAGATCGTCACCTAGGTTGACACCCCCAGAGGTATTACTTGAAACTTGGAGGACATTTGGAGCCAGGACGGATTTTACGTGCACCCGCTCCCATTAGCGTACAGGGTCAAGGGAACGATCAGTCGCGAGAGATGCTCACATTCCCAAGCATTGACCATAGCCAGTGATGCTTCACTTTCGGTATAAGACAAATGATCAAAATGCTTTGTGTTAAAATGTAAGTACAAAGATAAAACAACGCAAAAAATAAATTCAGAGTACTTTTTATTCTGAATTTGTGCTTTTTTACGTTGTTTTATCTTTGTACTTTCACTTTCGGTGTTCTGTGGGAACTGAGCTTGATCGACGGATATACTGCGGGATACACTTTATCTAATTTTACCTCATTACTTGATGTTTATTTTAATTATTATTTCAATGAAAAACAAAATAAATTTTCATTAAAAATGTTGGAAACATATATTTTACCCTTCTGTTGTTCTTAGATTTTCACTATACACTGTTGCATGTTTTTTAAGGAAAGCTGTCAGGAAAAAAGAATTTCAGCACTTGAAATTCTAAATGTTGGCAAAACGAGATCACTCATGACGCCGCCATTTTTGTGATTAGCAAAGATTACGAAATTGATTCATTGTAACTAACAAACTGAAGAAACGTTTTTGAAGTTTAGGGGAAATTCCTGAACAAACAGGACAGAAAAAGAATAAATACCTTTAGTATTGTCACATAAACCTCGACTCCGCTTTTTATGGTAGAAGTTGTGTAGCAGTGTGTTGTGTGTCTGTTTAAATATAAAAGAGTGTGCATTTATACAATTTTACACCGCTTGAGCGATGAGCAAAATATTTGGTACAAAATTCAGTCACATCTTGGAAGGAAATGCTAGCTATAATCAATCACAAATTTCTTAACATGTTTTAACTAGTTTTGGTTCTAATTCTGTTTTTCACATTATTTTGATAATTCAGACTAGGGAAAATGTTTTAATCCTTTTAAGCTCAATATTATTTTAAAGATGAAGGAAAACTGCGAGATTAGATGTTTGTTCGGAAATTCTGCAGCGTGTGTAAAATAAATTATTGCTGTAATCACTTGTTTCTTGAGCAAAACTAAACTAGTCACGCAACTTAAGCAGATTGAACAAGCACTTGTTTCACTTAAAATAGGGTTTTAGTAAGCGGGAAAACTTAAATACTTCTTTATTGCATATATAATTTAAAAAAACACACCATTACTCTTTCAAACGTTACTGGCAACTTGCCTGATTTTTCGGATTTAGTTATTTCAATCACGTACAGGGAAATAACTAATTTTACGTAATATAACATATGCTAATTATGCATTTAATAACTAATCATTACATATTAATATGTAATAATAATATGTGTATTATTATTACATACTATTATGATATGTAATATTATTTTTATATGTTATTTAGTAGTCACGATTTTTACGCATGTTTTTCTCAAACTACACGCACATATATGCATAATATTAAAAAATGCATGGAGAATTGCCTTACTTCTGTGATCATAATTAGGGTTGTCTCTGTTGGCACGTTTAAATTATTTTACATCCAGAAAAAATACATCAGCATCCTGATAAATATTTTATATTATAAAATATTCAAAATATTTATATACATATATATATATTATTTTACATACATTTTATAAAAGAAAAAAGTATCCGGAGGCGTTATGTAATGTAAAATTTGTGAAAAATAATATTTAGCCAAACCATCCACAGTAACGGCAGTACACCGGCTCATAGGAAAGGCTACTCTCGGTATTATGAATATGCTGCCATTCAGTATGCTGCTATTTAGTAACCTAATTTACGCCACTTAACTTTTCGACATTTATTTAAGTTTTATTATTGCATATCATTACTATAATTTGACGAATTTTTTGTTTTAAGGATATTTTTATGACATTTAAGGGGTTAAAAAAAGGGGATTTTTAATACGACTTTTAATATTTTACTGGAACAAATATTTTAAATAAGAAATTCAAGCTTGAAATATCAGAAAGGAATTTAAAACAAAGATGCCTCTATGTACCTTTACACGATAAGGTTCTAAGTAGGAGTAACCAGGCAAATTTAAGCTAGTTCAGCTAGATAATGTGAAAGACGTATTATATTTATTCAAGACTATTTAATTATTTCAAGAACGACGTGAAATATTTTATAAAACACGGTATGAGGAAGTAATGCTAAATTTAAGTTTTTAAAATGTTTTTAGCACTGAAAACCTCAATCAACTTTGCGAAATTGGAATTTATTTTTTAAAATGACGCTATTCAAGGCGTTCTATTGTCAATATCGAATATTCAAAGAAATAAATTTAAATGTATAAATTGGAAAGAAAAAATGTATTAGGGAGCAGAAGTCATTCACAGTACTTTCTGTTGAAATGTTCCTGAGGAAATTTTCAATATTTGATTGAAAGGAATAAAATCAAAAATAAAATATTGATGTAAAATTGTATTCTATTTCCAGTTTCAGGAATAACAAAATATAATTTATAGTCTAGACAGAAACAAATTTTGTGTCAAATACATTCTATAAATTTGAACTATTCTAATAGTTCCTCCGTTTATAATTCCTAGAGTTCGCTCAACAGTCGAAATTCGACCGTAATAATTAAAATTAGAATCGAAAACATTATCTTGTTCATACAATTATCTAAGTAATATTAATCAAATTTGGCGATTTTTTAGTCGAGTTTATTTTGATCATCTTTTATCAAAGCAAGTATATTGCCGCCGCAGGGCCAATTGCGCTCATAAATGTAGCCGCTTGTACTTCCGCCGATTTCGTACTAAGTTGAGTAACAGTTGAACAAAACTTGAATGTTTGCTACCATACGCTATTCTCATTGTTCATTTCATTATTTCATAGAAGCCTTCACTCAAATTCTTATTATAATTGCTTTTAGCATCACTGCTTAGTGACAACAAACTCTTTTTAATAATGAGTTCTATATTCATTGCCTAATAAGTTACGAAACGAAGATATATTGCCATCTGCTATCTATAACAAATGAGGCTTTTATGACAAAAAAAGGGGGGAGGGAGTAATTAACTAATAATAAACTGCTTCCAAAATGTTTTAATTGATATAACTAAAACTCGTCAATAGCTACTAAAAAAAGAAAATCGGTTGTAAAACAGAGGAGAAAATGGCTCTTAACTGTTTTGTCTTCGTCTATTTTTTTTAGATTATTACCTGCATCTGTAAATATGTACATTTGTGGTTTCGTTTATGTTTTCTTGAACTTTTCCCCGGGTTATGAATAGATTGGGTAGGACAAGGATGGATAACACGTGGCAAAACAGGAGTTTTTAGAAATTTGAGCACAAATCTAATTCCATCAAAACTGCAAAAAATAAAAAATGCACGTATATCCCCCAAAACGTAAAGTTTAAAAAAAATATTTCTCCTTTTTTTTGGGGGGGGGGGGGGGAGGGGGAGGTAGGAAATACTCTTAGTTGAATTGCATACGAGTCAAATAGTTTGTCTGCTTATTATATATATGGATGGTTTTCAATGCTTTTTTATAGGATATCAAAATGAACTGCCGGATGAAATAACTCTATTACTTGATAATAACTGTAGTCGACAGGATGGCGAGTGGTAAGGCACAGGGTTCGTACGCCCAAGATCGCAGGTTCAAACTTGGCCCAAGTCGGTGGATTTTCAAGATGCAGAAAATCGTCTGCTCCCATGTCGCATGATAAAACCTCATGTGGAAGATCCCTTGAGTATCCGTTTGGCTTGGATACTCTCGGCTAAATTAAATGCCTAGTGCAATTCTCATCCAGAATGAGAGCTCAGGTGCCGCCATCTAGGGGAAACTGAGCGTCGAAATTCTTAGTGTCAAGGGCATCCACCGACAGTGGTGCTACTTGAAAAAATGGATGCCGATTTCCGAGGAATGCACTAGGTCTGCAAAAATTAGTGACCATACGCAGCCCCATTAGAAAAAAAATAATTGGCTATTTATTTGATTCGCTATTTTTTTTTTTGTCTTACAGCCCAGCTTACAATGCCTTCTTTACCCTACAATGAATTAAATTCAAACTACAAAGCAAAAATAATTTATCTCTGAAGCTTAATAACACTGCCAGTTTAATTAATTTAAAATCAAAGCTTTTCATATTTCATTTAGAATATCAGGATTCTTAAAAGTTTCCCCACTTGAATGATCAAATTAAAGTGGGAGAGAAATAAGCAATTTGATCAAATATATTGAAAAAATCAGTGTTTTTGCACTTAACATTTGAAACATGTTTTCATTATTTTGTTAAAGAAGAAACACGCATTTATAGTAGTACCATTTTATTTAATCAGAAAAACGTGATAGATATACTCACTAACATACAAATGGAGCTTATTGTTTTTAAAACTAATTTGATATTTAAACCGAAATTTGATGAGCTTTCTTTTCATCAAAATATTGATTACCTCATAAATGTTTGGGGATCAGTGCCCAGGGAATACTTCTCAGAAGAAACTTTGCTATAAGTCTTGTGGGGGCAACCATGTGAACAAACACTGATGATGAGTTTCTCCCTTCCAGAAAGCAACGTGCATGAAATTATTTAAAAGCAGAACAAATGATGGATTAAAATTTTAAAAATTCTCTGCTGAACGGAGTAACGGATTTAGGAAAAGTCGAACAGGTTCGAAAATTTCGTTATTTGTGAGCAACGTTTGTGCTGTAACAGTTTTTTAAGTAACAGTTTTTTAAGTAAAAATTTTTTAAGTAATAATTTTTTAAGTAACAATTTTGTAAGTACCATCATATAAAATGCTAACTGTAATCGTTAATTTGATTAAAAAGTTTTCTTAAGAGTATGATGAGTTCCTTCCTTCTAGAAAGCAACGTGAATCTCTTACAGGAAGAGACTTCAAGTTCCAACCTCAATTTTAAGCTCATGCTCGGTGAAGTAAGGCACTTGGGGAGCAATAAATGGTATAAACTAAGTACGAAAAATGAATGTTCATAAGATTTTTACAGACCCGGAATAAACTATTAAATTTTTGACAGTAAGTAATGGGTTTCATAACCATTATAGGCATCTTTCTTAATCCTTCGTGAACATAAAGTAAAATTTCGGCACAGAGAAGGCAACTTGAAAATTGTTTCGCTGGTGGCGAACAGCGCTCTCCAAAGAAAAAGAAAGAGCTATATTTTCAGTTTACTCCTTCACGCTGGGTTCAAGTTGAAGTACTTGACCTTTTCGTTACCGAAATTCCTGCCTGAAATCGTAAAAGAAAAGAAGTCAAAGTTAACTTTTGTTTGCGAATAAACAGTTCTCTAGAAAGCGGATATCTGCGACAATAGTTTGAGTATTTTTAAGAGGTGTAGGTGTTTGTTTGAATGAGGTATAAATAAACTTCGAAGTACTTCGGAGAAATGTTACAAAGTAGAGTTTTATTCAAACATAAAAAAAGATAAAAAAAAAGAAAACAGCAGTGTTGTTGAATGAATGGTTCCCTTTCAAGACGGTTTGTTCCAAGATTGACATTTAAAATATTATTTCTGTGTTTAAAACAAGCAGTGAGTTTTTTCTTGATTTGGGTATTTCAAAATTTACATGACACTCAAGCACTGTTTACAAACGAAATATAATTAATTTAAAAAGTCAGTTAAGATTTTATTCATTATTTATAAAATTTAGAAAAAATATTCAGGACAAAAAAGTTGTTTTAAGCACTTTTAAAAGCACTTTTGGTACACTTCCTTGGTATCCCTTTGGTCTTCTTCGTCTCGTTTTAAAGTAATCTCGTTATAATTACAAAGTTAACTATTGCGTTGTAGCCATTTCTTCTATATTTTTTGTATTAATGATTTTTTTAAAACATAATCAAAAGAAGCAGCTTTCTTCAAGCGATTGGCGCAAAATATAATCAGCGCCTCTTATTAATGTAATTAGCGTATGTACCACTTGCAATAAGACTTTTGTTTGAATTTTTGAACTGCCTCGGGATTTCAGGGTCACAGATTTTACATGCACGTATCCCCAAGTGATGGTGGGTCTTCAGCAGGTCTGGCTCCGAACCTCAAACCTTTCAGTTAAAAGAACGACACCTCAACTACCAGTTTACCACTGCCTCTCGAAAACTAATCAGCACCACTTCTCATCAGGGCCCAACTGGGAGTTGTTTTTGTTTTTTCCAATTTTACTGAAAATTTCCAGATAAATTTTCCAATATGGCGATGAAAAAATAAATCTTTTGCCGATATTAAATAATATATCAATCAAAAGTGCTAATTTTCTCTGCACGAGATGGAATTTGTTCGAAGTTTCTAAGTCAATAAGCACGCTACTTATAAAATTTTTTGTTCGATGTCTTAAGGCTTTCCTCGACCCAAATCATTATTTAGCTTCCTCAACTCCGTGTGAATTATGCAGCTTCATTTAATTACTAAGCTTATTTTTCAAAATAGCGAGACATTAATTGAATTTTCAGCGGAAAAACACTAATTAATTTTTTTTCGATCTAACGTTACCCTCAAATTAGCAATAGGTTTTAAATTCGGGATTGAACTTAATGAAAGTTCTGTCTCCCCGATTTAACGATTTCCTTGATTTAATAATAGCATTTTGCAGTCACAGCAGTCCTGCAATGAAACACATAATTATCGCCAAGAAAAGCAATACGCACGGTTCTTTCTTGATGCCAAATAACGCGACAAATAACGACGCGGCTAAAATTTGGCGTTTCTTTAATTACTCGTTGGCGACAAATCGGAACCTACTAACCACAGAGAACCTCATAAACTCTGTGCTACTAACGAATTTGTACATACGTTTTGAAAGTATGGTTTACAATGTCACTTAGTTATAGGCAGACGACGGTTTGTAAACTCTTTTGTAAAGTGTGCATTCACATCTAAGGCTGAACTTTATCGTAACCGTTACCGTACAGTAACGTAACAGTTAACTGCATCAAGTTCAGCCTTGTCCCATCAAAGTCGACGAAAGACAATATTCCTGTCTTTTCTCATCTGCGCAACCGCAGAGGCAAAAATATGCTATGCGCTGAAACAGCGCTCCATGCAACGTTTTCTGAAGCTTTTAGCGTGTGTATCTCCGTGCGGGTACCGCTAGCACAGCTTTATTTCTAAATAGCGCAGCTTCATTTAATTGTAAAACTTATTTTTCTGTTAGCGAGAAGGGACAGTTCAACTCTAGCGGATTTTTTAAAAATATGATATTGCAATGATTGCAATCAATCCCGAGACAATCGCCAAACTCATTTCAGATGCAAAATAACGCAACAAATTACGCCGTGCTACAAGTTGGCAGTTTTCATTACCATTTGGTGTCAAATCTGACCCTACTAACGTAATTCTCCCCCAAGTTTTCTTAAATGATCTTTTTACATATATTACTTTTTCAAGTGTTGACAACATCTGTTTCTTTTTTTTTTTTGATAAATAAATAGACGACGATTTTCAAACATCAATGGAAGCACAGTCCCACAAGCGGCTCTTTTTTATACCTTTAACAAGGATAGCGATGCAGGTGACGTTTTTTACATTCTTAGCTTGAAACAGAATGGCAGGTGATCCTTTTTATGCCCTCGCGATGTTTTTAAAACCCAGCGCGGGCAACGCTGTACGGTGGGTGGTAACGATAGTATTACATAACCAAAAAAATATTTTCCCTGGTTTTTGTAACTCTTGCTTGTATCGTTTTAGAGATAACCAAATTTGTGGTAAATAGTACATTTGTAGTTTAAAATTTGTGCGTTGAGAATTTCGCTCTGTAAGAGAAAGGTGGGTGCCAGGGAAAAGGCCCTATGCCCACTGCCTATCCTCAAACTAGGTACAAGGGCGTTTAGAATTCTTTAAAAGTAAATCGTTCATTTTTCTTTAAAAAAAAAAGAACCTTAATAATTAAGAGGTAGACCCGGGGCTATTTCTCTAAAACTATTCTTCTTAGACTCCCAAAAAGAACCGAATCTTATTTTTTAATTCCACTTCTTCACTCTGAAATTTATGAACTCAGAGAATCATACTCCATCTCTTTCATGTTCACATAAAGAGCCCGCGCAACTGACACTTTATTTCTTTACAGAGGGCTGCTAAGACCTATTATATTTCGGCGGCGGTGAGCCACAAAGGTTTGCCGGCTAAAATTACGGATGCGAGCAGTAATCGCTAGCGCGAAAAATGAAAGCCACACGAGACAAATATTTACCGGACTGCTTCATATTCTTCCGAAGAGAGAACGTGACATTTCATGAGAAACGCTTCATAACAGGGTTTGCAAAAGGAGTGAATATTGCTCTTTTTTTCTCAAGGCCCCAGGGTTGCCAGTTCGAAAGTTAACTGTGGATCTACTACCAGCGTATGAATCAAACCACCTAGAATATTAACAAAGTTAATGCGTTCAATTAGTATTTCTGGGATAAGGCGCAGCTTATGTAGGGTAGACTGAGTGCAGACTGTAAGCTTATGTAGGGTAGACTGAGTGCAGACTGTAAGCTTATGTAGGGTAGACTGAGTGCAGACTGTAAGCTTAGTAGGGTAGACTGAGTGCAGACTGTAAGCTTATGTAGGGTAGAATGAGTGCAGACCAGGGTTGGTTCGATTTTGCCCAACCCGAAAAAACCCGGGTGGGTTTTTTCAAAAAAACCCAGTTGAAAAAATCCAAGCGGGTTTTTTCAAAATTATATTTTACCTAAGTAAACTGATAAAAATACTGATTTAGACCAAATATAATACATACTTTCATAGTACATACATCATATGTCATGGGTATAAAATTTTGAGGATTAGCTCAAAAACAAAAACCAACTTGAAAAAACCCACAAGTGGGTTTTTTCAAAATTCTTGCTCAAAATTGAACTTCACTTACGTAAACAAATAAAAATACTGATTTTGACCAAGCATAACACATACTTTCAGAATACATAATACATACATTATATGTAATGTCTAAAAAATTTTGAGAATTGGATAAAAAATAAAAACCCACTGGTGGGTTTTTTCAAAATTTCTTGTTTAAAATTGAACTTTACTTACGTAAACCAATAAAAATACCTATTTTCACCAAACATAATAACATACTTTCATATATACCTTATGTGTCATGGGTGTAAAATTTTGAGGGTTGACTCAATAATAAGAACCCACTTAAAAAAACCCTACAGGTGGGTTTTTTCAAACTTCATGCTCAAAATTGAACTCCACTTATGCAAACAGAAAAAAAACCCGACTTAAACTAAATATATTTTTATCATGGGTAAAAACTCAAAAATGCTGGATGGGTTTGAAATTGTTCTACATAATCAAAATAAATTTCATTCCCACAAAAAATTCTCTATTGAAAAAAGTATAGAAACAAATGCCCAAAAGAAAGAATATATCAGAATTTCACTCAAAATGATAGATATGTTTTAAGAGAAACTAATTTAAGAAAACAATCTATGGCATCTAACCAAATGCTGGTCAAGGACGCACAAAAATATTTTTGCCTATCGATTTTTATATATTCGACTTGAATTTTTTAGCAATGAAAATTGCTAAAAATTATGCGTCCCGGGGGACACATGATAATTTTTTTTTGCGTTTCCACCTCCAATGTTTGAGTGTTTGACGTGCTATAGCGCGTCCGCGGCATCGATGCATGTAAGAGATTGCAGTAATTTTGAAAGTAATTAGCGTAAACTCCTTTAAACATAAAATAATTGCAATTAACTAGACTTAAAAATAACTTGTTTCTTAAACCCTTTGATGGGATTTTATTGAACACTAAAAATACAATAAATAAGGGGCAAAGTAATCGACTTTTAAAAAGTTAATTTATAGTTGTAAAGGACAGAATGGAATACTTAATATTTAAAAGGCAATTATTTTATTTTTTTTTTCAAATTTTTTAAAAATTAAAACATAAAACGTTCTTAAAAGAAATATATAATATTTAATCTTTTTCACTTTAATTAATACCATTATGTGTAGGCAACCACAGGTCTCACAAATAAAAATAAAGAAAAGCTCAATTTTTTGAAAAAACCCAATAAAGCCCGAAAAACCCCAATAAAACCCGAAAAAGCCCAATAAAACCCGGGTTTTTTCCAACCCTGGTGCAGACTGTAAAAGCTTATGTAGGGTGGACTGAGTGCAGACTGTAAGCTTATGTAGAGTGGACTGAGTGCAGACTGCAAGCTTATGTAGGTTGGACTGAGTGCAGACTGCAAGCTTATGTAGGGTGGACTGAGTGCAGACTGCAAGCTTATGTAGAGTGGACTGAGTGCAGACTGCAAGCTTATGTAGGGTGGACTGAGTGCAGACTGTAAACTTATAACGTGAAGAGCCCTGTTGTTTTTTAGGAGAGATCAGATGTCCTTTTGCTGTTTCCTGTTGTCTTGTTGCCCTTTGACGTCCCCTTAACCTTAATAATCCTTCCTAAACTGGACTCTTCCTGCATGCGCAGTTCAAATTCTTATACATCAAAACCACAAAAAACAACACTTTAATATTAATTTAAACATAAGCACCTTACTGTTGCAGATCGCCCCACAATTTAATGGAATTTTGAGGAAAGTAGATCACTGTTGAAGGGGGAAAAAATGCTAACTGAAACGTTTTTTCTTTGTTGTATTCAACTTAAAATGTTCAAAAACAGTCTATTTCAGATCATTATAATATTTATAAACAGATTTTTTTAAACAGATTATTTTTCCGCTTCGGTGAACTTTCAACACATGCGTGACCGGCTGGTGTAATTTGGTCTTATCCTTTGTCCCATTTTAGTCTTCCTAATTCGGATCTTTCCCGTAGTTTTACGTCTTGAAGAAACAATTTTACCATTACACACACATATATATTATATGTATATATATATATATATATATATATATATATATATATATATACAATATATATGTAAAGGGTGTCCCAAAATTTTCGCAACATTTAAATAAAATGGAAAACTAATTAATTAGTGTTGGAAACCAAAAAAGGAAACAGTTTGACAGCTAACAGAAGTCGAGGTTAGTACAAAATGCAGCATTAGGCGAAAGTACAACGCGTTTTCATTGTTGAACAATCCAATTACTGCACGAGATATTTCCTGGTACCCTCTCAGTTTGGTGATCATAATAGGCTAAGTTATGCGATTTAACACCAATAGGTTTCTTTCTATGGGGATATTTTTAGTCAAAAATCTATGTCAATAAGCTCACATCCAAGCGTGCATTAAAGGAGGAGTTTCAACGCTGCATCCTCGAAATTTATCCACATTTTTGGAAAAGGGGCTAAAGTGCGTATGTGCGAGCAAAGCCGCACATACGCACTTTAGGTCATTTGCCCGATGTGCTATTTCATACATAACCCTATATACTTTACGCTTCAATTTAAAAAAAAACAATTGGGCAAAAAAAAAACGTGTTTCCTGCATAGTAGTCTCCCTATAACGAAAATTTTTTCCGTAATTAATTGGGATGATTTTAAATGTAGACTTTATAAAATTTTATAATTTCCATTCCATTTGTGCTTTCAGCCTATTCCCAAAAATCAATCAATCTCTAAGCAATGGGATTATGATTAATGAATTTGATAAAAGCATAAAACATGGCTGAATTCGCGTGAGCGTGCCAGCAGCGTGCTGACCTTTCGTGCCCCCAACACAGGTCACAATAAACAACTTAACCCCTCTTCCAAGTGCTTCATAGTAACTTTTCTGCAAACAAAACCGCCGCCCAGAAATTTTCGTAAAGGTCTTCAAATAATCATATTTCTCTTTCCATCGTGGCAGGATGAAAAGGGGGGGGGGGGGGAGTAGAAGGGAACGTGATTGAAAAGGTTCCTTTTTTTTTTTCTTTTCAAATCTTTTATTCAAAATCTCGGCTTTGCTCACCAGGCTGGGTTACCATATTGGCTAATTTAATGCAAAATTTCTAATTGAAACTTTGAAGTGGTCAAAATTTAATGCTGGCCAAAACGCCCAAAACGTTTTTTTTTCTCTTGAGGGAAATCATTGAAAATGTATAGTATATATATATATATTATATATATATATATATATATATGAAATCAACGAATGATATGCAACGAAGTTAAGTGCACCTTTTATTTAAGTGTTTTCAATTTTATTTTTATTTCCTACCTAGAAACAATTGCTTTCATGTAGGCTTTTTCCACTATTTTGTATGTACATAGAATCAGCGAAGCTATTCATTTTGTACATTAATGTTTTTCTTTTTTTGTTCCTTTTTTTTTGAAATTTATAATTTTTCTATTACTTTCGAGAACATCTTACCTCATTAATTTATGTAACTCACAATAGTAAAAAATATCTTCAAACACTATAATTTATTAACTTGATAGATAATGACAAATTTTATAAGTTTTCTTATCAAAGAACGGCAAATTTTAAAAAGATTTGATTTCTCTCTTGCAACACCTAAATTGATTGAAAATATTAAAATTAATACGTAATAATATTTTCAAGTATAATATGAACATTTCCTTATACCGTTTCATTCAAGTCCTTTACCAAGCCCCTAAAGGGTGCATGTTTCTTTAGTTGAGATAAGGCTGCACTTGATACAGTTAGTTAACTGTTACGGATCAGGCTGTTTCATTTCTGGAAACATCAAAAGAACCGACGTCACACTTTTTCCGCCCCTAGTGGCGCTGTTACCCGAACCAGAAAATTTTGTTCACATCATTTTAAAGCCTCTTTATTTTGCTAATAAGATGTCCTTTCCTGGTTTCCGGATACGTTCAGATGAATCTTTTTAGTGGAAAGTCGTCCTATCTCTCTTTCAATTTATTTTTTCTAATGAAAATGAGGTGCTTTTCCGTTTTGGGGAGGATGGCTATGGTTATTTTTCTTGTTTTTCACCAAATCAAACTACTTTAACATTTTGGGTTGCGGTTGGCGAAGTTAAGTTCAAATATTTTCCCCAAAAACAAACTCCGGACAAACTTATGGGTTCTTATGGGACAACAAATTGATTTGGGGAAAAAAAAAAAGAAAAAGAAAACCATCGCCAGCACCACCCAAATCGGAAAAGTACCGAAAGTTATTCTTGTTTCAGTAGTAATTACATTCTTAACTATAAAATAAATTAAATTTAATGATATTCGACTTTTGATTTAAGTCAATATGTGTGTGTTTTTTAACCGACTTCACAAAGAAAGGAGGTTATTCATTCATACTGTATGTATGTCGTTTTAAATACATTTATATGCATTTTATTATTCCTTTTGAGCAGAAATAAATGCTTAGAATAAAATAGTTGTGCTTTATTCACCTTTTCCAGTCATAATTGTTTTATTAAAAAAATAGCAAATTACCTAGTCAACTCTCAAGATTGATTAAATGTAGCTTTGAATGTTTCTAAAAATATATGTATTGCAAATTTTGCCTGAATGCTGCAAAAGTTATGATAATGCTATTTATTCTATACTAGCTGACATGCCCGGCGTTGCGCGGGATAAAATTGCATCATTCGCAGGGCAAGTGATGCATGTCCAAAATTCTGTAGTAAATATATAGGGGAAAATTTTCTTAAAAAATCCAAGTAGGAGATGGGCAACAGTCCATAAAAATCCAATTTAGACAGTAAAATTCGTTAAAAACCACGATTGCATTAAAACGAACAGCCCAGAAAAATTCCTTTTAGACCAAAAATAAGTCCATAAAAATCAACATTAAAGTGCCAACAAAAGTTAATAGAAATTACCATTAGAGTAAGAGAAACAGTAACTAAAATGCACATATGTAGAGGGATAATTGTGCCGAAATGATATCAAGATCCCGTAAAAATCGTATTAAAAATATCCCATCAGAAAAAGTACAGTATTCTCTTTAAAAATGTATATCAGATCAAGAACAGCTCTCCCTGAATATTTCTGCTACCATAAGGAAAACATTCTTTAAAGCCCCCATTTCAATAAAGACAACTATTCCTAAACATTCCTAATAGAATAATGACATTAGTCCCAAAAAAAATCCATTAGAATAAAGACGTCAGTAACTAAAAATAGAATACTGACCTTCAAGAGCTACTGTTCCTAAAATTACCCAGCAGTCCATCTTAAATTCCCCATCAAAATAAGGACAACCGTTCCTAAAAATCCCGCTTGCAAAATCGTCGAAACATTTCCTGAAAATTCAATTGAATAGCACTTTCATAAAATTCGGATAAAAACGAAAGAAAGGAAAGCATTATTTCCAAAGGCACATTTAGAAAAGGTTTAGTACTGAACCAATTCTGACGTATGAAATTTAAGTTGGTAGAAATAAATAACTAAATTCTGCCCAAATGGCGCCAAACAGTCAGTGCAAAAATTAAATAAATGTTAATAAATCACTTGTGTAAAATATGGAATCAATAATCGCGTCGTAAAAAAGTTAAAATAAAGCAGAAGGCCGCCAAATTGCACTGAAGTAATGGAAGCATTTCGCAAATACGCCATGATCCTATAGTGTAAATCACGTATTGAATTAAATGAGAACAATAATACTGAAAAGGATTATTGGGCACGGTTTGGAAAGGTTACGAAGCGCAAAATAATATATTGAGAACAGTTAACCGGATGTATAATGGGGGGCGAGTAAAAAGTTATCACCATTTGGCGAAATTTTAAATTACATCAAAAATAAGCGATATCGAAGAGCTTCCAACATAGTTTTTATCGAAGAAATAAATATTAAATCGTCAAAAAAGAAAGAAGAATCAACATTAAAAATCGCATGCAGTTAATAATCCACAAAATATCCAAAAAATAGAAATGAATTTTTAGAATTTGTTTCGTTGATAAAGCGGACACTCTACTATAAGAAATATTGTTTCATGCAATTGTTAAACTGTTACTATACTATTAAATCGCCAAAAAAGGAAGGAGAATCAACCTCGAAGAAGAAGTAATTAAAATTCGTCTGCAGTTCCACAAAATATGTATAAAAATGAAATGAATTTTTAGAATTTGTTTTGCTCATAAAACGGCATGAATAAAGAAAAAATAGCATTTTTTTCAATCTTACGTTAACAGAAATCATCTAGTTTGCGACAAAAGTAATATTTATTTTGGCGAAATCACGCAAATTGAGCAGATAAATTCAGAGGTAAGCCTTGCTTTAAAGTTCGAAAACTACTTTAAATGAATACTGCGCGTGTTCTATTTGTCCTACGAACTGCAAAAAAAAGTATCTTGTGCAGTTTTTTACGGGCATCAATATGCTGCAAAAATCGAAAAGGTGTGACGTTTCTTCGATGAGATATTCCTAAAATTAACAGTTTTGCTTAAATTGGAATAAAAGAACAAATTCGAATTTTCGGAAAAACGCTTCGAGGTGCACGAGGACCTGGTCCAAGGTACCTGTAAACAAAATTTTGTACTTCTGGACCGTTCCATCTCGCCAGGAGGCGATCGACACACACACACACACACACACAAACTTTCGGTTTTATTTATATAGATTACAAATAGATTAAATTTGCATATAACGTTTAATAAGCTTATTTTATATGTTTAATGAACTATATATATTTACGGAAGTAAGCAATACAGTAATAAATGAATTTGAGTAGTTAACTTGAATTGGTTTGAAATTAATAATTGACAAAATTAGAATTTCTCAAATTTTTAACTGACTTTTTTAGTCATAATTACTACTGAAACAAGCGATGGTTAAATTTTTTTTGTCAAATCAATTGCGCCAAATTAATAGTCTGATTCTTATGTGTTAGAAAGAAGCCTCTCAAAGTTGAATAGATGGCGCTGAGTGTCTACCCCTATTTTTGTCCCATCATTTATATAGAAATGAGACAGCCTGATCCGTAACAGTTAACTAACTGGATCAAGTTCAGCCTTGTTTGAGAGAATGAAAGAAAGTTTAAAGTAGGAGAAACAAATGAAAATGAATTTTAATAAATGATTTCATAAATTTTCAAACGAATTAAAAGCAACAAAACGCAGAGGACTAACCAGATCAAATACAAAACACAATTTGATAAGTTAAAATAACTAAATTAATTAATAAAATAAAATAAATTAAAAGCAGTTAAAAATCGGAGACGAATAAGTTAATTAAATTATCTGAAAACTAATAAGGTCAGAAAAGAAGAATCAATATCTTGCACTACCGGAATTGATTAAAAATTTTAGGAATCAAGACACTTTTACTTGTTATAAAAGTCTCTGTGTGTATTGTCCACATATGGCAACTTACGTTCTTTTCGTAATTTTTACAAAAATTAATCACTTTCTGTGATTTTACACTTGAAGTTTTTTACGATTTTTTCTTTTTCCCAATCAATTTTATATTTGGTTGATTTTTGAGGAAATGCAATTTTTCACGAAACTGGATTAAATTTCACCACATTACAACAATATTTCGTCAAATTTGATGACTGGAGTGTAATATGGCCTATTTAGACTTCAGTGATTCTGATCGGGTTATTTAAAGTTTAATGACTGAAGTATTTAGAAGTAAGCACATGTGTTATCCTCCTATTCCCCAAGTCTTTACTAAATGATGATTTCTTTCTCCGGTCAGAAAATCGCATCCAGCGTTCTCCGATTTTTACTGAATTCTTCGGAATTTTTAAGAAAAATCTTTTCAATCCCTTTTTTAACAGATTGGCAGGTATGGTCACCTGCATTTGTGTCTGTGTGCTATGTTCAGGTTAAACTATCACACTTACAGCCAATAAATGGACATACAGAAACACCTAAAGTTGATTCAATCCTTCTCGAATGTCTAATTTTAAAGTTTAATTTAGAAAACTTTAGTATTTGCCCTTTTTTAAACTTTATCTTTCCTGTATTGTTCTTGTTCGAAGTACACTGCTAGTTCTAAACATTTACAGTATAATAATATTTATTGTAAGACTGTTTAGAACTGACATATTCTACCGGGATAATTTGAAAATTGTGTTGCAGAAAAAGTGATTCTAAAAGTTCCTCAATGCTTAACATAACAGCGTAAGGATACTATCTTATAACAATTTCAATATGTACTGCATTTGATTTCAGATGTGTTTAATCCTGTTCACTTTTTAAAATAATACAGCATTAGTGAATTTAATACTTTAACTAACTTCTGCCGGGGTGCTTGCCTTAAAACAAAGGAAATGCGGAACTCTATAGCCTTCGAAACTTATTTACATGCGCAAATATCTTGAACTCCTTCTCACGGGCAAAAATTCCCAGAAAATTGTAAAGAAATGCAGCGGAGCTCATATGGGTTCTTATGCAAAAAAAGCCTTGGCTGGTTGGTTGGTGTCATGTCTACGCGTGAAGCGAGGAAGAATGGGTGAGCTGTTCTTGAGTCAACGGGGCCTTTATAGGCAAGAGTCCGACTTCCGCCCCTTTTTTATGTGGTCTCTTAATTTTTTGGAAACAGTTCCCAGATGAGAGACGTTACCTGGGGTGGGCACCACGAGAGGTATCGCTTCAATTGGAGAACGTAGAAGCCACGACGGGTTTAACGTGCACCAGCTCCCTTCAGCGTACACGGTCCACAGCAACCACCCGCGAGAGGTGGTCACCCTCCCAAACACGGTATTCTGCGGGAACCAAGCTTCGACCGACTGGTCCACTGCGGGACATAAGCCTTGGTCTACCACGTAAATTAACCTTAAGTAATTTTAGAACAGTGTTGTATTTGCATCTGAAGTATTACAATGACCAGTCTACCCCTATCCTACTTAAACGGGTATTTAAAAAAATATTTACAATAAATATTGCTTAGCTGTTGGTGAAGAAACATTTTTTGAGATCTGTATAAAGCTTTCTGCTCCGTGAATTTGCTGAAAATTCTTTTCAACAAGGTTTCAAAGAGAAGTTAAAAGAGGTACAGTCATTCAGGGTAGCTTTGAACCTTGGGGGTTAACTTTGAACGACGTCATATTTTTAGTATATTTAACTTAATTTAAAAATTAAGAGTAGAAAACTTATCTTGTAATCTATTTAGCTGAATGCAGAACTGGACCTTCATTTTTTCTTTTTTTTTTAGGCAAATATACTGAAAGATATGTGGTTCAAAGTTACCTGAATGACTGTATTTCAATTTCAAAATGCTGCGTAAGAAAAAAAATTTATCGTTTTCATCAGCTACAGGGTTGCCATTAATATGATTTTGAATGTAACATTAAACTTTTAATTACTAGTAAAAGCTAAAAACATATGAAAAAAAAAATAAATAAAAAATTACCAGCTCCAATATTTATTTCAAAGCTATAAGTTTGATTTGCTGTATGACAACTTTACCCCAGCTCACATTTTATGTTTCCTGAATATAATGCGATATTATAAAAGTGAAAAGAGAATTTAGTATCCATTCTTGCTGTAACCACTATGAAAATGATTGCCTTTTGTTGCTGTATGTAAATGTTTCTTATTCACAATGTAATGACCCAATAATTGCATTCTTTTTCGAGAAAGAGAGTGAATTTGTGCGATGAAACGAGGGCGGCTGATAGAAGTTAAGTTATTTTGGTTTCAAATTAAACTATATTTCAATGGTCATTTTCACACAAAACAAATTTTCCTCCATTATTTGAAAACCTGAGTCGATCCTTTCCAAGTTCTTCAAAAGAGTTTTCTTCATATTTATCTTAATCGAAAGTTCCAGAACGATTTTTATCGAATCACATCTACCCAAAGTAAATAGAAACTAGAATTCAGGTAACCTGTGTAACTTACCGCCATTCATGCATTTACATAATCCGCAGGCCACCTGGTTCCGAAATTGCTGCCTTTATTCGGCTGTTATGCGTTAATAAAACCTCCCTTTCAACTTCCTCCATTGACAAAAAGGTTTTATACTTCACATGGATTCTTAGACCAAGATACTTTTCAAATCTGAGTTCTATTTCTATTCTTTACCACAGATTTGAGAGATTCGTAATCCGGTAATATTTTCTTTTCGCGTTAAGTTAAAAGGAATGACACTTTGTATTTTCTATCTGCTCATTTTTTGCCTATCATGCTCAAACGATGGGGTTAAAATTTGTGCTTGTTTACTTTGCATCTATCAAAAGGTTTCGATGGTATTATTCCATTTCACCTTTTCCTGGTTCCTGCCTTCCCCCCTTCCCCATTGGGACATAAAGTTTTTTGAGTGATGGTGGCTGAAATAGAATGTCATTTCTATAGTATAGTTTTTTGAAAGTTCAAAGCTGGGTTTAACTTAGGTTAAGCTGCTGTAACAAAATGGTGACAAAATACCATACTTCAAATGTTTTGATAGAGTTCCCCATTTCGAACTCATAGATTTCAAATCCCAGAATTCATGCAAAATAAGAAAGCGTGGTAATCTTGTCTTTTCTTTAACCTACGCAATTGTTATTCTGTTTTTTGACGCTATGATGAAAATTTGAGTTTTGGGATAACAATGACCAGCCACAGATTAGTTTGCATAAAAAAAATCGAATGAAAGATTCGTATACAAATACCGGAAGAGCTTGCAATATGAACAGGAGATCAGGGAGAAGGGAGTTTTTTGGGTCAAAGTTACGGATGAAACAGAATGACAAAATGGCCGATTACCGATTAATCGTCAGAAGATAATCAGCAGCCGATTGTTTATAATGTTAGTTATGTTTAATACTACATATAGGGTGCGCCCTGGTATATATGACCACCGTGATACGTATATGTGAAAGATCAGCATTCAGAACATTTTTTATTATGCTAGTGCATTTTGTTCTTTGCAGTTTCAAATTTTCTGATATACTACCTTTAACATTCTCTTTTATATCTTTCAAATGATCAACGAACGACAACAACTTTCAAATGAGAACGAATGCTACAATTACCAACTGAACACAGTGAATGTAGATAAATCTCAAAGGAAGCAAACCTTGGATGAAATAAAGAAAAAACAACCAATAAACTTTAACATGGAAAATAAAATTTAAAATTATCCAAAATTAGGCAAAATTGTTTGTGGCTAGTAATGGAAAATACTTTTAGCCAGTAAAATCTTAAACTGGCCATAATGGCTAAGTTTTGTCACATCTGGTAAGCGAGCTATTTCATTGAAACTTCTACATCGAAAGCGAGGTATTTCCTCGATGTGCGATATGGGAGGGAGGTTCCCAATCAAGCTAATTTGGCGCGTATAGTAAGTGTTGGGCGCTCTTGGCACCTACCATCCATTCTTGAATGTGTTATTTGTTTGGTATTTTGCCCAGATAATGATGTCGGTTAACGACGATTTCAATTTTTATACAATAGGTAATAATGAGAAATTAACTAACAAATAGAAGAATTTGCGTAATAGCACATTTCCATAATTCCTACCAATAATATGACTCATCTTATTCCATGCGGACAAAATTAAATTCACATAGTACAAACTAAACATTCTAACCAACATCCAACATACCTTTCAAAGATCGTGCGAGAGAATTTATCTACAGATAATTTAAAAAGAAATACATTTTTGATAATCTTTGTGAAATTCTTACAGAAAACTATACTATATAAACGAATGTTGTCTATGAAAAGGTTACATAAAGCATATTGAAATCTGTTTTCAAGTCTCCGATATTTTTAAAGCTAGAATTTTCTTGAAAATTGAAATCTTTAGCAACGTAAATAAAGGCCTAAAAATATCGAATTCTATTAATCAATGAGTAGAATGTAGCTTACTTTAATAATGCATGAATAATGCAAAATTTTAACTAGCAACTACCAAAGAAATTTGATTGCTAAGCTTGGTGAAAATGTAAAACTGAATGTTCTAAACATAAGAAAATAAAATACTTTTTCAAGAAAAAAAAGTTATTACTAGTAAAATTACAGACAATACTATTTACTAACACTTTTTGCAAGTTTTGCAGCAATAAAATTCACTTAGCTTGTTAAGAAAACTGGTTGAAAATCCATAATCCAAGCTACTTTCATACTTCTTGATTGTACTTGACGTGATTCAAGTTAGTATTGAAAAGGTAAACAACAACATTCTAAAACTCTCGGCTACGTTGATTCGTTACCATGGATATAACCATTAAATACG
This sequence comes from Octonoba sinensis, assembly GCA_038502835.1. NCBI lineage: Eukaryota > Metazoa > Arthropoda > Arachnida > Araneae > Uloboridae > Octonoba > Octonoba sinensis. The sequence goes on from CM076604.1 coordinate 75,658,134, forward strand.
TTCCAAGCGGCTAATATACGCAACTCTCCACTTTCCACAAAATTATGGCATTTTTATAAATTGTTACCTGGTACTATTGCACATTGAGTGCGGCCATGATTGAACTATACACAGACCAGAGACTCAACTCTCAAGCCATTTTGTAGTGCCCATTAGAATTCGCATTACAAGTTTAACTCAAGTCTCCTCTACGACGATATTATTTTTGTTTTGAAAGGAAATTGCATATTTTTTTAGAATCAGTTCGCTCATTTGCAGCTTTGAGTAACTCTTTCAGATTGGATTGTTTTTGAACTTTTATTATTTTTGTTCGTTATTTTCTGGAGTATTATTCAACGTAACAGCTTATTTACCGTAGTCAAAAAGGAGTACTTTTTAAAATAATATCTGACTTAAGAATTTCTTGATACTAAATGTATTTAACCGAACTTATGTAGAACATGTTCTATATCTTCGTTTTTTTTTCTGTTGTAAATAAATGTTTCATTTATTTATTTATTCTTTTTAATGTTGGCATTTATTTAACAGGATATATTTTATTTAGTATTGCAGTTTTGCACTTGTCATACTACATAGAAAATTTAAATGAGGATTGTTTTATGATTAAAATTCTGCTCCGATTTGTGGTACTTTTCCGTTTCGAGACCTGGCAATAGTTAGTTGTTTTTTTCACCAAATCAATTACGCTAAATCATTGTGTGTGGAGTTTGTTTTTGGAAAAATATTTAAACATGCCAATGGCAACAGAAAATGGTAATAGTAGTTTGATTTGGGCAAAAAAAAAAAAAAAAAAAATTAACCATCGCCAGCTTCCTAAAACCGGAAAAGGACCCGATTTGTTAGCGTTCTTTTCGTATGATAATTAGAATTAAAACCGATACCAAAAAAGTACATCGAATAAAACAATATGTAATTTCAAAAACTATTCTGAAGTTAATGCAAAGCTATAGCTTTTAGATGTATGGAATCAAAGACTATATCAACGAAATTAAAAGAAACTACATCAAATAAAATGCTAGGCGAAGTATCTAACGAGAAAAGGGCAAACAAGTATTTAGAATATGAAATAGATAATTATTTTTTAACCGACTTCACAAAGGAAGGAGGTTATACATTCATATTGTATGTATGTCGTTTTTGAAAGTTATTTTAAGTTGACTGTGGTACGAAACATCAGTGCGAAATACATTTTGCTTGCAGTTTAATTCTATAAAGGGGGGGGGGGGGGAGGGGGAAAAGGAAAGAGTGTTTTGAAATCATGTAGATTAGAATAATAAAGTCCGTTGGTAAAAATGACATTTTTATTCAAATGAAGAAAAATTTCAAAGTAATAGAAGCAGTTTTCCACAGTGGCGTACGCAGAATTTTTTCAAGGGGGGGGGGGGGGTTCATAGTTTCCTGAAACTACTGAATGAAATTCGAGTACGTAATAAAACACTATTATTTAAGGCTCAAGGGGGAGGTTTAAACCCCCCCCCCCCCCCCGTTGCGTACGCCACTGGTTTCCCAATACCCATAACAATTACTGACAATAATTGACAAATAACAGAAAGGAGTGTTAGCGATAGGGGGTGACGTCAATAACCGTAATGGCCAAGAATGAGAAGACAACAATTGAAGTCACCAGCAAAACCGTCAAATGTAGTTCCCGTTTTTCCCCGTGGGGGCGCTGAACGCAGTTTTTGACATAGGAATTAACATTAAGATTAGGAATTAACAGATCGCTACATGTAACGAGGTTCCCACGGGCTAATGAATACTCTGGAAACTTCGTATTTCCACCCTATTTCACATTCACACAGTCAGTCATTCTCTGTGTTTACATATTTTGTATGAAAGAATTAGGCTGATTTCGAGCAAGCAACTCGATAAGGTGAAAAGGCATGTTTATTATCTACATTGTAGATAATAAACATGCCTTTTCACTTTACTTACCCCTTAGTGATTAAAAAAATAACAAAAAACATTCCCAATAATACATTTGGCAACAGCAGAAGATAAAACTCATTTAAATTTTAATTCCCGTTTAGCTGCATATTGCTATATTTTCTTATTTACCATAGTTTTAAATATCCAAATTCCTTCGCAGTGAAAAATTTATCGTATATTTTAGGCATCTAAATTTTTATTCATTAAACGTTTATGAACACACTCCGAATCTGTTGAACACGCGATGAAACGAGATAAAATATTGGAGGTACAGTATACTTTATATTGCACTTTATATATTAGGAAACGGAAGAATTTTAGCTAAGTATTAGTTTGAATTCTAAATATATTAATTGTTGTTTCTTTTATATTTTTAAAACTGTGTGTTAAAAGTATTGCGTAGTTTCTCCAGGGACATCTATAATGCAGTAGTTGAATTTCTGCAATTTTTCTTTTTTTTAAAACAGGAACAATTTTTTTAAAAATCGTACTGGCTAATATTTATAGAGTTTTCTGGGTACCGATCGGTTATAGGGACCAGCTTTTCTGAGTTGTCGGCTACGTGAAAGTTGGCAATGTCGGACGATGTTTGGCAATAAAGGGGTCTAAATTCGAAGATAACACTATTTAAATTGCCGATGTTTCAAAATAAGCACCACCCATTTGTTATATTTTCGCCGCTGTTTACCAGAATTGGGCGTTGTTCGTACGTTTTGGCAGAGTTGGCTTCATGGACCAAATATCAAATAAGTAACGTTTTCCGAGACGATAACAACAACTTTTTACTTTTTAACTATGTTAGAATTTTGATGCATTGCCAAAAATCACCTGTTCACTCAATATTTTTGGATTAAAAGTACATGTGCCTTTTATTTCTTTGAACAATTCGGTTTCGAGAATCCCTTGGTACTTATCGGGTATACACCCTACCTTTTTTGACTCGCCAAACATCGCCTGATGTACTATAAACGTGGCAATGTTTTTAAACATTGCAATTTCGCAAATAACGCGAGATTTTATTGGATTTAAATAGCATATTGGCGACATTTATAAAACTGTCACCAAGGGCGTATAAACAATAAGTCGGGTGTATAACCGATAAGTATTTCTAAATTTTTGCCGATAAACATTCAGTCCAGTAATCTAGTTGACAATCAGATTCGTTGGACAATCCTTCTAAGAGACGAACGAAAATCTATAATTTTGACTTTCATGATAGACAATTCTCCTGAACATCTTTCGGTTGTAGAATATTTGGCTCCCGGAGAGATATTATTTATGTAGCCGCTATGTTTTAGATGTAATCAACCAAATTACAATTAAAAAATAGGCTTGGTTATCAACCAAAACATTGCTAAACGTCAATACTACATGCTAATCCTTCATGGCACGAAGTACAGAGGGTTGTTATAGTTAAAGTTACCCTGTTTAGAACTACGTAGAGCATAATTGTTCAAACAAACGTATAGAAATGTCGCCAACTTGCCGTTATATGTACCATGAAGAAAAGAGAAGTATAAATGGGAAAATAACAGAGTTACATTTTTGCCACAGTAGAGGACTTTTTGATTTTCGACCAACTGTAATTCTCATCGCCAATTGCTGCAATGGAGGTAATTCATACAGTGTCATAGGTCACGTGATAGCGATGTAAGCGATGTAAACAAAGGAAGCTGTAGTATCGCTTTACTTCGAGTTCGACCAATCTAATTAAAACTAGGCCTAAATAAAACTCTGCGTTATTAAAAACGAGGACTAAATAAAGTTCTACGTTATAAAAAATTAACACTAAATAAAACGCTATAACTATTGTAATAATTAATAAATATCTTTTATAATGATTAAATTAAAGGTAAATTACTTGGTTTATAATCAGAAAAAGCTATGAAACTAGTCTAATTTTAAGATATCTAATTTTGCTTCGTGAACTCCACGCAGAACTCAATTAAAAATTTTGTGAACAAATCAGCGATCATCGTTATCACGTGACGCGATGAATTGCCTCCATTGACACGGAAACCTTTCGTGATACTGTTGAACTAATACCGTCGAGAAAAGAGGCAAAGAAAAGTATTTCTCGACGGTATTGGTTCAACACGCTAGAACACGTTTTGAATATGTGGTTGATGCATATCGCGCAGGTTGAGATATTAAGAAATTCCAAATTCAAAGCTGTATTACTATGTTTTGTATGAACATTTCATATCGACTACTAACTCCGTGATACCTTTTTTTGTGCAATCTCTTGTATTATTGAACTTTCAACTCGTGGCGATAAATAGAAAAATAGTCGCAAATTCTTATAACTATTCTATGCAGTGAATTTATCTTATCGAATACTGTAGTCGGATTTCGTGTAGCGACAAAATGTTTTGCCCGAAAATACACGAGGATCACCGGAAAATCATTTATGCGGAGTCTAGTGGGGGGGAAAAATTAAATTACAGAGAACTAAAAGCAGGAAGCAACAAAGTCTTTAAAAAAGAAAATTGCAAAGAATAAAAAACAGAGAGCATTCTGTAAATTGATAGCAACAGATAATGGCTGCAATACTTAAGAGTGAGTTGACTATACCTGATAACTAAATTTCAATGTGAGGGTTTAAATGTTGCTCATTCGAGCTGAAATTAGCCACACACCAACAATATATAATGCATTTCTTGACATTTTTTAGACTGTTAGTCAGAGATCTCAAGTGTCCAACTTTATGTAACTTAACAGAGCTTTCTCTGTAACTGTACAAAGTGCGGAAAAACAAGAATTTTATTGAGAAACTTGATTTTTGATTTTAAACAAGTTTTTCGTAAATTAAAAAAAAAACATTTTGTTTACTTTCCGTCTTTTTTACAGAATTTTTTTAGTGTACATCGGATAAAAACAAAGCTATTTTCTTGAATGAAATTAAATAGATTTTCTTGCTACTTGACGATGTAATTTGATTGAATTAAACTCACTGTTATTCAAATTTCTGTATTTCATCTTTTGAGATAACATCGTCAACACGTCGGCAATATGGACCTTGCAATTGATCAGTGCCTAATTTTTTCTTTGTTTGCAGGCCTTAGCGGAACACAAGTCAAGGTTGATTCGGATAACAGAGGAGAAGAGAATAACCAAAGCTGCCAAAACTGGGAAAAAGAGAAGGAAGAGAACTACCAAGCCGACTGCCAAGACTAAGAAAAGGAGCGCCCCGACGAGGAGAAAAACGAAATCACGCAAGAGGAGCAACCTGGAAAAGACGACTTCTCGCAAGAGGACTGCTAAGGCCGAAGAGAACAACAGCCTCTTGAATTTTATCAGAGATAGAGAAACGAACAGTGATAATTTTCGTTGGGGCGATTTCAGCGCTGAATCTGATTATGAAAATCCAGAAGTGAAACATTTGTCATACTATTCGTGATTAAGCTAGAAATTGATAATGTGATGTGCCTGTTTCGATGATATTTGATAAAAGTAGTTTTAGACATTCATATTTATGAGTTTTTTTAAACTTTCGTTTTGGTAATTTATTCCTCAGTCAAGAAGATCGTGGAGAACTAAACGAGTCTACTTTGAGTTTGTCAAGCCAACATCAATTCTGCATCGGTAGATCTGTCTCGTTCAGCTTATTTTAAAAATTTTATACGTATGCTTCCACAGTCACGTGCCGACAGTCCAGAACTTTTCTGAATTATCAAAAAAGCAATTTATTTAACACTAGATTTACCAGGCCGTTTTCAACCATTTCTAAACTTTCATTAACCGACTTCACAAGGGAAGGAGGTTATACATTCTTATTGTATGTATGTCGTTTTTTTTTTTTACATCAAGTTGCTACTAATTATAATAAAACTTTCAGTCACATTAACTTGTCCTACTTACCGTGTATTAGGAAAAGCCAATCCATTTGAAAGTTGAACTATAATTAGTAACAAATCATGCAAGATGGAAGCTTCGAAACAGTCAAAATGACTGGTATGGAAAATCTAATGTTAAGGGTTAATGGTGAAAATACTTAATATAAAAATAATATTAATAACGATAAATAAATCAATGACACAATAAAAAAAAAAACTCCAGATATTTAAAGAGTGTTTGACATCTGAAAGGCATCAGAATACATCTTGTAACTATTGTTGTAAAGGGTTGAGAGAGAGAGAGGGAAACAGAGACTTTTAAGAAGGAAGTGTTTTCTAGGAAAAGTCTAGAGAATCCTGAACTAGTTAAAAATAAAAACGATTGTTTAAATTTTTTTTATTGTTTTTTTTTTTTTAATTTAAAGCTCTAATGTTAGATCTATTAAATGTTAGAACTGCAGCTTAACGTTTTTTCGGAAATTTTTTACTTTTATTTTTATTTATTTATTAATTAATTTTTTTAACTGACTTCCAGAAGTTGGACGGTTATCTGTTCATACTGTATGTATGTCGCTATTTTTTATGTTTGTTTGTCCACCTGTATCTTCTCACCAAATGAACCGATTTTCACTATTATTTTTTTAATTGGTGATTTCCCAAAAGTCCCATACCTTTGTTTGATCATATTCGATAATTAGAACAAAAGTTATGGGTGGAATCACAGTCGCTTTTTGTTTTTTCATCCATAACTTTGATTAAATGAACTGATTTTAATGATTTTTTTAATCGATAGAGGGTCGTCTAATTTAAATATCGTACATCGATTTGATTATAATTGTTCTTTAGGAAGAAAAATATGCATTTCTTTTTAATTGAAAATGCTTGCCTTAATATTTCTTTGTTGAATATTTTCAGGTAATAATTATAAAACTCATTGCTAAATAAAGTTTGTTGCCATTAAACAGTAATATTAACTGCAATTATAAGAGTTTTAGGGAAGCTTCTCTGAAATAAAAGTTAAATTCATTTGCTCTTTTTTTAAGACTTATGGTCTGAATTTCTTAAAATCAATTTCAAAAGGCACATTATCACACAAATCATTATTTTTCAGTGGCAGTTACTCAAAGTTGGTGCACCATTTGATAGTTTTTCTTTTTTTTTTTTTTTAAAAAGAGTATCTTTATGAAAAATATATTTACTTAAACTTTCGGGAAAATTCTCCAAAATTGCAGAAATATTTTCTTTAATTTTGAAAAATCTTTTAAAATTTTTCTTGCAATTCTTGCAAATTTGTAGTGCGCAACGGCGCATTCTCTGCGCTCAACCACCGAACATGTTAGATTTCAGATTGTATCGGATAATAGTGACCATAACATTTAGTACGTTTTGCCTTTATTAGAAGGACAAACTCTGTCTGGCTAATTCCTTGTCTAAAACAAAATATTATCTTGAAACATCAAACAAATCATGACTTATCAACAACAACAACCGATCAAACTTATCATCAAACAAAATATTATTCCAAAATGTTATCTTCTGGAGGGATAATATTTTGTTAGACTACTGGTGGTGATATTTGGAGGTCCCCCACCCTTTTCTATAAAAAAACTTCCACTTTTCTATTCAACGACATTCCAAAAATGTCATAATTTTCTGATGATGAACTCTTGAGAATGTGTACCTAATTTTGGAATACTTAGTTCACATGTACCTCCATATTTAAACAAGGTTGTAATTCTAATGAAATAAAAAATACCACTCAGATAAGTAGGCATCAAATTAAAATTAACTTATTCATTACGTTTAATAGCTAGCATTACTTGATTTTTTTATTGTTTTTGTTTTCGTTTCTTTTTTAAATTAAAGAAAAAAAAATAAGCAAAATAGTTCGTTCAGCTTCGTTCTATAACTAAGATTATCTGCCTTTTTAATTATTATTATTATTATTTTATTTCAGCAATGCTCAGCTTGGGAATTTGTAGTTGCTCCATGCTGCAACTTTATACGTCCTTCGTTTTTAGGAAAGCTAATTAAAAATGATTTTCAAGAAATCCAAAACTTCTGGAATACAGAAATTTAATGCTCTAACCCAGCAATCTTTAATCGAAGCGCCCTCTCACGTTACAAGTAAGAACAAACCTCTCGTACCGCTATCTGTAATACTTAACTATGATCGCTACTCTCTTCCATCAACTTATCTTCTTTTATTGGCACAGGCCATGATATTCCAGATTGCCTGTACTGATCTTTGTCTTTAATTCCCTAGGGAGACAGTTTAAAATAAAAACACAAAATACGAGCTTAAAGCCCACATTTTTTGTTATTGTTCTTTTATGCTTTATTTTTATTATTTTTCCCTCGTCGTTTCGTTTGTGTTGGAAAAGGAATGCGACCTTGTCAAGCAGGCGATGCTCAGACTTGCTGTGGATCACTTCTCATTACAGTTACACGGACTCTTGCAGAAAAGAAGGGAATGTGGCTCTTTTTTTTTTCTTTTTATATATCTCCTGCTTAGGATGTGGAGAAGGTGTCTGGTCGTGTTGTGCCTTCCCCTTTGTTTCACTCTTTTTTGTTTTCGTTTTGTCGTTTCAGTGATTCGGGTCAGGGGTGCGAATGGATAGTAAAGAGTTGCTTATGTTCAGGTACGTTTTCTAAAATGTGTCTCTGTGCACATTCGAGCTTTGCTAAAACGGTCTCAGCAGAGGTGTAGTCGAGGGAAGACAGCATTCACTCCCGACTCGCTTCTTTATTTTAATACAAGCGTCCCCCTCCGCCCCCACTTTTTAAAAAATTAACGCAAATTTCTTCCTACTTCTGATTTCAGTAACTTACGTTCGCATCTGTGAGCGGCCCGCTCCTTTTTCCCGAAGCTACACCACTTGGTCGAAGGGAGGAGAATCACAAAAGGACTTGCATAGCGTATCTTAAAATTTAAAGTAGCGGGATGCACAGGGCCGCAAGAAGAGAGGTGCTTATAGGTCTAAACCTCCCTCTTCAAAATATATAGTCTTCTTGAACACTAATCTTAATGTGTGTCCAATATGGAAATTCAATGAAATGAAAAATACATTCATCAAACATTTTTTTAATTAGTTTTGAATGAATATGCGTTCAAATTGTTACTTATTTTATGTGACTCCTATTTGATTCACTCTATTACTTCATATACTTTAATTTGGCTTCTTATTCAAATTAATAGTCTTCGATTAATTTTTGTCATCACAAATAAGCACTTCGCCATACATTATTAAGTTGTCTGGAAAACCCCCGCTTTGTTGTTCTTAGCTAGTAAAGCCTGTTAACTGTCTGTGAAATTTGAAACTACTCTTTGTATATTTTACTTGTCTTTAAGATGTGATTTAAAATTTTGCAACAAAATGGGGTAAAAAGAGAGAGAGAGAGAGTTTTAAATTGCTTAATTGTAAAAAATAAATAACTATTTTGTATTATCTCTTTCTTTCTTTTTTTATAATGTAGATATTAAGTTATTTGAATCTCTTAACTTACAAAAAGCAGCGCTTCTAGGTACTTTTTTTAAGGGATTTTGAAACCCTTTCTTCCCCGCACAGAAATTGAGTTATAAAAACGAAAATTTAGCTATTCATGAATACGTAAGCTTACTGAAGAGTAAGTTTACTTATTAATAACAACCTACTTACTTACTTCCACTTATTATTTTTTTCCAGCACTAGACTTAAACCATGGCGTTTGTTGTCTACACGGGATTTGAAACAACGAAAAGGCAACGCGAAAACCAAGAATAAATCTACAAATTGTTCATTATAATATATTTCCCTTCGCCTTATTTTATTTTTGACCCAACTCTATTACTTTCTCTTCCTCTCAAGATAAGACTGTTTGAAGATTTTTTATCCTATCCTTGCCTCATCTTTCTTCTAATGGGAGCATTCAATTCCTTTATCAACAGTTTCGTTCAAGCGTAAAATTTTAATGACAATCAGATGCTAAATTTTTCCTACTGTCAGTCTTACGTAGTCATGGAAACCACCTTGGGAAATTCATTAATCTACGGTGTCGGGTGACATTTCGTTAGATGCTAGGTTATTAAATGAAGTAGGAATTTTGAAGTTCACCTTTTTCTCAAACCAAACCATTAATAAATATTTTGTTAAGTCAACGGACAGGTGCTCTAAGCACTTTACTATATGTTTCGACAACTCAACAAGAATTAAAGTTATTAATAAATTGCAAGGAGTAGTCTTTTTATTCTTCTTCCTCATATCGCATGTTTATGCGGCATGCTAAAGATATCTGTGATCCCTCGAGTATCTGTTCGGCTTGTATACTCTTCGCTAAATTAAATTCCTAATGCAGTTCGCATCATTTAGAGCTCAGGGACCGCCATCTAGGGGGAAACTGAGTGTCATCATTCTCAAAGTGGTAATGGCATCCGCCGATAGTGGTGCTACTTGATTGGATGCCGGTTTCCGAATATACTAGGTCAGCAAAGGTTAGTGACCATACGCAACCATATTAGAAAAAAATTATGTTATTATTTATTTTAAATAAAACAGCATAACTTTGATAATTAATAATAAAGATTTTTAGAATGGGTGACAATATATAGAGGCTGACTAAAAAGCCATCACTGCATCTTCATTTTTTTGTGCTAAGAAGGGTTTCTTATATTATCTTTAAAAAACTATATATTTCACTTTCATTACGAAATTTTTACTTACCACATCGTATTTCTTTTCTAGCTATTTGAATTTTTGGATTCTAAGTTTGATAATTTATAATCAAATTTACAAAATTATTCATTAAAAATAAATGTTATTTTTAGTCGCGCAAATAAGTAAATGATTCGAAGATCTATGTTTTCCTCAAAACGTCACTTTTATTTAGTCTGTTTAATTTTCTCAGATATAGTCGGGTTCGGGTGTGGCAAATTAAAGGACCGCCTCGAGCTACAACACCTGTAGTTGCCCTACTATATGACACACAGACTGACTCATAGACTGAATTTAAAAAAAATAATTTCCATTAGCGAGAATATCTGAGAATAAAGTTAAAAGTAAACATACTATTGGGATAATAGAATTATAATTCTGACGGGTGATGAAAATAAAAGTACATTCAAATCATTTATTATTCTTTCATTTTATTTATTACTAGCTGACATGCCCGGCGTTGCGCGGGATAATATTGCATCATTCGCGGGTCAAGTGCCACATGTCCAAAATTCTGTTGTAAATACATAAGGAAAAATTTTCTTAAAAAATCCAAGTAGAACATGGGCAATAATCCTAAAAAATACCGTTTAAACAGTAAAACTCATTAAAAATCACAATTGCATTTAAAACAAGAGCCTCGAAAAATTCCTTTTAGATTAAAAATAACAGTCTATAAAATCCGCATTAAAATGCCATCAACAGTTCGTAAAAATTGCCATTAGAGTAAACAATATAACAATAACTAAAATGCACATATTAATCAGGATAATTGTTCCAAAATGATATCAAGAATCTGTAAAAAACGCAGCTACAATATATAACACCACATCTAAAAATTCTCATCAGAATAAGAGCAGAATTTTCTTTAAAAAGGCTCATCATATGAAGGACAACGGTCCCTGAATATTTTGCTACAATAAAGAAAACATTCCTTAAAGCCCCCATTTGAATAAAGACAACTATTCCTAAACATCCCTAATAGAGTAAGGACAATAGTCCCAAAATATGTCCATTAGAATAAAGACGTCAGTGACTAAAAATGCCCATTAGAATACTGACCTTCAAGAGCTATGATTTCTAAAATTACTAACAGTCCATCCCGAAATCTCCATTAAACTAAGGACACCCGTTCCGAAAAATCCCGCTTGCAAAATCGTCAAAACATTTTCTGAAAATCCAATTAAATTGCACTTTTATAAAATTCGGATAGAAACGGAAGAAAGAAAAGCAGTATTTCCAAAGGCAAATGCACATTCAAGTTAAAAAATGTCCAGTACTTAACCAATTCTGACGTGTGAAATTTAAGTTGATAGAAAGAAATAACTAAATTCAGTCCAACTGACGCCAAACAGTCAGTACAAAAATTGAATAAATGTTAGAGAATAATTCTCTTGAGTAAAATATGGAATCAATCAAAATTGCTACTTCAAAAAGTTAAAATAAAGCAGAAGATCGCCAAATTGCACTATAGTAATGGAAGCATAATGCAAATGCGCCATGATCCTATAATGTAAATCACGTATTGAATTAAATGATAACAATATATTACTGATAACAATTATTGGCACGGTTTAGAAAAGGTACGAAGCGCAAAAATAACAGCAATTAACTGGACTGGGGGTGAAAAAAAAGTTATCACCACTTAGCGAAATTTTAAATTTCATCAAAAATAAGCCATATCGAAAACCTTCCAACCTAGTTTTTAGCGAACGAATAAATACTAAATTGCCAAAAAAAAAAAGAAAGAAAAATCAACCTAAAGATTAAGTAATTGAAAATCATCTGCAGTTAATGATCCACAAAGTATGCATAAAAATTAAATTAATTTTTAGAATTTGTTTCGTTGATAAAGCGGACACCGGATAGGAAATGTTTCATGAAATTGTTGAACTGCTACTATACTATTAAATTGCCAAAAAAGGAAGGAAAATCAACCTCAAGGTAAAGTAATTAAAAATTGTCTGCAGCTCCACAAAATATGTATGAAAATGAAATGAATTTTCAGAATTTGTTTTGCTCATAAAACGGCCTGAATAAAGATAAAATAGCATTTTTTCAATCTTACGTTAACAGAAATCATCTAGTTGGCGACAAAAGTACTATTTATTTTGGCGAAAACACGCAATTTGAGCAGATAAATTCAAAGGTAAGCCTTGCTTTAAAGTTCGAAAACTACTTTAAATGAATATGGCGCGTGTTCTATTCGTTGTACGAACTTCTAAAAGAGATCATCTTGTGCCGTTTTTTACGGGCATCAGTATGCTGAAAAAAATCAAAAAGGTGTGACGTTTCTTCGATGAGATATTCCTAAAATTAACAGTTTTTCTTAAATTGGAATAAAAAAAGAACAAATTCGAATTTTAGGAAAAACGCTTCGAGGTGCACGAGGACCTGACCCAAGGTACTTGCATACACAATTTCGTACTTCTGGACCGTTCCATCTCGCCAGGAAGCGATCGACAGACAGACAGATACACACACAAACTTTCGGTATTATTTATATAGATTATTTTGCAACCGACTTCCACCAAGGTGGCTGGTTATCAATTCATACCGCATTTATGTTTTCTTTTTTTTTTTTTTTTTTTTGTTTATTTGTGCATCGATAACTTCTCACTGGATGAACTGATTTTGGTTATTTTTTTTATTTTACAACGTTTTTCTTAACTCGCTTTCTTCTCTGTCCGCGGAATTTTGCAATCGAATGTTCGACCATTTCCTAATAAACTATTGTTCTGAAACTTTACACATACGTAGCTCAGAATCAGATGACAATGCAATATTCTACCTCTTTTGTCGTGATTTGATGGGTTTCTGAAGTATTTCCAATAAAATAAAATTAAATATGGCGATTAGTTCCGAAAATTGCCACTAAAATTTACTAGCGGCGCTGCGATAGCCAAAAAATCGCGGAAGAAAATTCTGGAACAAAAGAAAAAAAATCACAAAAATTTAACTGCTGCACGTGATTTCAAATGGACCGCAGCACAAAATCAGAATAAAAAATTAATTCAAAAGGAAAATTTTAAAGCGCTTTGCTTTAGTTTTTAAATTAAAAGAAATAAGTGTTTTCTACCTTTTTAGTGTGCAAGAGAAACGTTGTTTTTTGAATAAAAAAATATTTTAATTATTTGTATTACGTCTAACTTAAAATATCGTACATCGATTTGACTACAATTGTTCTTTAAAAAAAACGTTATGAATGAAATATAAGTATTTTTCTTTTAATTCTTCTTTCTAGAAAGGCTTGTCATGATATTTCTTTATTGTGTAAATTATTAGGTAATAAATAGAAAACTCATCGTTAAAAAGAGATTTTTGCCATTAAGAAGTAATATTAAAAGCAATTATAATAAGAGTTTGAGAGAAGGCTTTTCTAAGAAAAATTAAATTAATTTAGTCGGTTTTAAGAGTGAATTCAGATCTGGACTTCTTAAAAGTAACTTCAAGAAATACTTGCATGGCAATGCAATTTGGCATACAAATGATTAGTCACTGAAGGTGAGTGTGCTATTTGATGTTTTTTTTAAAATAGGGTATTCATATGAAAAATGCATTTATACTAAAAAGAATAAAAGGAAGAAAAGAAATTTAAAGAAAATAGAACCGACTTGCGCCAAAATTGCGCTAAAAAGTGAAAAGTATATTAATTCTTTAAACAACATCAATACAACTTTCAAACATAATTTTCGAAGTCGGTGTCAGATTATGACAGATAACATCTTTTGTAATCATGAATCAATTACAAATATAAATGGCCCAGAGTTTGCAACAGTTATAATGTAAAGTAATACATGGTCTAATAATAATTTGACCCTCACAATTTCGCGCAAAAATTATGTTTAAAAGATGTATCGATGTTTTTAGAAAAATAATTTTTTTTTTCACTTTTAAGCACAATTTTTATTGAAATTGGTATGTTTTTTCTTCAATTTTTTTAAAATTTAATTTTACTATTTTGAAAATGATCCTACTTCACATTTCTATGAAGTAGGGAGTGCTTATTTGATGTTTTCGTTGTCAAAGACTTTGACCGTCTGTTTTGTGCAATTTTGTTACTGTAATTTGTCTCTTACTTGAAATTTGTGTCATTCTTTCACCGAAATTTCAATTAGTATTTTGCATTGGTTACTCCCAGATTTGATATAGTTCCATTTGAAATTATCTATCCCCTAAAAATTGTCTTCACAGTGGGTGAAAATCTTCTTTGATTGTTCTAAAATATCAAATTTCCTGTGAATTTCTCTTAGGGATCATTCATAAATGATGTCACGCTTCGAGAGGGGGAGGGGGTCCGTGAAATTGTGACAAAGTGTGACAAGAGGAGGGGAGGGCGTAGCAAGAAGTGTGACATCATGCATTATGCAACATAGCGTGACATGTGTCAAAGGGAGGAGGGGTGTCCGCTGAAGTGTGACATACTGTGACAAAGGGGGAGGGGGTCCGCTGAAGTGTGACATATTGTGACAAAGGGGGGGGAGGGGTCAAATATATGGGAAACAAGCGTGTCATCATTTATGAACGGCCCCTTACCTAAAAGAAGCGTTCTAATTTCGCTGCTGCTCATACATTGTCAAAAGTGCGGTTCCTTTATTCTATTAACCTACTCCAGGGGTCGGCAAAGTTTGGCCCGCGAGCCGTATGTGGTTCTTTGGCTATTTGAATGCGACTCTTCACAATTATACGACTGAAATTCAGAATTAGGAAAGAGAAAAATTCCTTTTTGCTTTGAAAAACGCATTCTAAAAATTATCAAATATTTAAAAAATAAAAATTAAATTCTCCTCATTAGCAAATCTAACTGATTAGAACTTGTATTCATGTTTAAAATGCGCAACAATTAGTTACTCTGTAATAGTATAAAACTTTGTAAGTAGCTTCAAATCCTTGCTTTTCATTAATTAAACGTTTACTACTTATATTAGAGTTCTTTATTGAGGATCCAGATTGCGACCCCATTATGTCTGAGCGCGACCCTTTTCGGGGTTCCTTAGGAAGACCGCTTTAGGTATTAATGGGGGCCTAATCTAACCCCTCCAAAAATTATTTTATTAAGGTATCAGGGCTAGTTACGACAACTTTTTTTTTCAAATATTGATGGAAATTATCTTTTAAACTCATTTTTTTTTTTAAAATTTTGGGTAAAAACTTATAAAAATATCAAAAAGAAAATTTATTTTAATATATTTTCTGAAAAAATGTGCAGTTTTGGGCTTTAAACTAGGCATTTTTCGCACATTGCGGCAGACACCATAAAAAAAAATTCGAATTAATATTATTACAAAACTCAGCTATCACATTACTCAGGAAGATATTTTCTATGTTTTGAACTATTATCTTTGAACAATTCCCATTTATCACTGAATTAGAGGCCACTGACTTACAAAATTCAAAATTTTCAAAAAAATTACGATTCATGACCAATAAAAAAAATCATAGAAAATATAAATACACTCTGTTCTCTTAGTCCGTAGTTCAAAACATCTGTTCAATAATGCTGAACACTGATGCAAAATTTTAGGCATTTAGTTTAAGAACTTTTTGAGATATCAGTGTCAAGGTAGTGTTAAATACGAAAAAATCACTTTCAGAGAAAAACGCATTTAAAGATTTAAAATGAAAAGTTTCGAAAATTACATGATTAAACAAGAAGTTCCGTCTAGAACTAGACGAGCCTACTTTCCCGTATGCACCGAACTCAAATTTATAATCTAGCTATCTATCTCTCTGTCTTTCTCGTCTAGCTTTAGTTCTTAATTGCTTCAAATATACCTTTTTCAACGGTTAATACATATTCATTCAATCATTCATTTATTAAGTCATTCATGTATTTATTCACTCATTTATTCATTCTTTCTTTTGCTTATTCATTTAATCATTCATTAATTCAAAAATATTCTTGAAAATCCCGATAAAAAAATTTCATAGGAAAATAGGCTCGTTAGTTCTGGATGAACTTTCTATTAGTACATATTCTACGCCATAAGAGCTTTCCGATAAAGTTTGTTCCAAGCAAATCGGTCCGTTAGATCAGGAATTATATAGGATTGAAATTTCCCCGTAGGCGGTATGTTATTTTTTTTTGAACTGTTCAAAAATGAACAAAAATTGTTCAAATCAATGTTTCACGCCAAGAACTTCTTCCGGTGAGCTTGTTCATGGGAACTTGGATCTTGTACCCAGAGTTTACATAATTTGCTTCATTTTCACCCATAGGTGCTAATGTTAAAATTTTTTGAACTGTTCAAAATTGAATAAAAAGTTGTTCAAATCAAAAAGTGAAATATGGAAATGAGATTTCCTCGCCGAGATCTTTGGAATGCAAAAAGAATTTTTCCAATCGGACAATTCGTTCAAAAGGGTTTAGGGGGGGGGGGACAGACAGACAGACAGACAGACCGACAGACACTTTTTTCCCATCTCAAAACCCTACTTTCAAATTTTTTATTTTTCAATCTTTATTTAATTACTTAACTTATTTTTGACTTTTCTTGATTTCTAACGATATTTTCACGATACATTAAGCCTTCTTTCATGCTTTATTGTTATTTTTTTTTACTTTTACGGGAAAGTAGGCTAAAAAGCACAAAATCACTATATAACAAAAGAATAAACCTTTTTCAACAAATCAGTACTATATATTTTTTCAAATTGTTATTATTTTTATTTTTATATCAACTTTATAGTGGCAACAAGAATTTATTTTTAACATCAAAATGTACGTACTATGGTGAAATACCCAATACATACTAAAACAAACACTCTAGGCAAATTTTATGCATTAAATGTGTTAAATTTCTTACACATAAAACATTCTTTCCCCTAAATATTAACTTAAGATTTTCCTTTAATGGGATCGGTTATTGTTAGATGAAATACGGTTAAACTACTTCACAGCTTGAAGTATCTTCTTCAACAAGAACTATCTACTTTAAATGTCGCAAAAATAAATTTGACTGTTACAGTAGCAACATAAACAAGATCATTTACTTGTTCATATAAACATTTTACAAGAACCTTTCAAAATATAAGATAGAAAATGTCAAAGTACAAAATGTAGGACCTTTAAAATATATTTCGCAGTCAATTTAAAATGACTCTTTAAAAACATAGTAGAAAAATTATCCGTCGTAAATGTTTCAATTGTAAACGAAGCTATGCATCTTTAAAGTGCGTAGGCATCAAGAAAAGAAATCTATCACCATGCCGGGGATAGTAACAATTCGGACAATACAATGCAAGTAGAGTTGACAGTTGCCTTCCCGAGGCAATTTGATTGTACGAAAAATGGAAAAAGCAATAGTAGTTACGTCATAGCAAATAAAAAGAAAACGCAGTCGGCGCTAGAGTTATTATTATTGCCCCCTCTCTCGTTTTTGTATCGGTGGTTTTGGCTAAGATTTCATCGGCACGCCCTTATCAAACAGTGAATTTGAATATTTTTCAATTTTCATAGCTAGGCGTGCCCTCCCCTTTTCTTCCTTCTTTCTTTTTTTCCCTCCCCCCACACTGTCCTCCCACAGGGAAAATGTGAACGTTAGTGATGAATGTTTCTGAAAGATTCACGGCATTTCGGCGGCTGGTTTCAAGCATCAACCAATCAGAGATAATTATTTTTCATCTTCCGTAGTAAACGGCCTTCCTTGCGAGTAGTTCAAAGACAATTGTCTGCTGAACTGAGGAGAAAAAAATATTAATGGAATTTCCGTAAGAACTTTCTTTAACTTTTTCACTAAATCAGCGTTTTCCGACCAAGAAAAGACATATGTTCAGAAGGTTGGAAATTTTTCGAAAATAAAGTGCATACAAAATAAACTTATGTGTAGCAGGTTTATGAGCGTGACCCATGTATGAACATGGAATCTTTATTAATTGCGTACTGCTGAAAAATCCTGAACTTCATTAGGTGTAAAAGTTTAATGCGATCCGACCTTCTACTGCTGGGATTGAAAATTATTTTGCACCAGTTGAACAATTCCATGCATCATAAGATTACCTTCTCCCCCTCCCTCCCCCTGAGGAATTGCAAATTTTGTTACAGGCGAGTGTCAGCTGACTAGATTGGTTTGGATCATTATGTTTAAAGCACGAACTCTTGTCCATCTCTTGACAGACTTTTTTATTGTTATATTGTAGTAGTGGCCTGTGTATATTATCGGTCCTATGATAGTATACCCAGGACTAGTAGCTCAGTTGGTTGGGCGTCGTGCTAATAACGCGACGGTGGTGGGTTCGATCCCCCCATGGGCCATACCGAACTGTGTTTTGGTTAGAATGTTTCCCCAAAATGTTCTCATTAAGGTTTCTTCTTGTGATTAATCTATTCTCTACAGACACTCTTTTCTGTTAGATCTGTTACTCTTGATCTTTATGAAAAGTACAGGGTTAAGAACATATTTTTTAATGAATTGACTTTTTTGAGACAATTTTAAAGAGACACCGAAAATGAAGCTATTAAAACTGCAATGTTATTATCTTTTTACCTAAATCACTAACCTAAGTAATTTTTCATTTAACTGTACGTTTCAACAGTTTTAATCAGTGACGCTAGATTGAAAATCAATGGGAGTGCCTAACTATAAAATGCGTGACGGGGATGAGGGGTTGAAATTGGGGTGCAATTTTTTAATTGCATCCATTTGAAATCTGTTATTTCTTTACCTGGAATGCGTGATTGAAATTACCATATACTGTTACATAAGGTGATTTTTTTACTATAATTACGAATTAAGAGAAATGTGGGGGTCTCAACACACCCACAAATGTTTTGCCGCTGACTCCGGTGCTCGAGCACCGCAGCCCCGGAGTCAGCGGCCCTGGTTTTAACACAATTTAGATGTTTCAACGTTTATTGAAAAATGAAGTACCAAACATAAAATAGCAATCCTTCCTCCTTTTCCATTGAAAATTCTAGTATTTTTTTTTTTCTTCTCTTCATTCAAAAGAGTTGTTTCTGTACGTAATGTGCAGACAAAGGAGATGTGCAACTGGTGCTGTAAATATCTCCCCTTTTTAGCCTACTTTCTCGTAAAGTGAAAAATAAAAATAAATAAAGTATTTAAGAAGGCTTAACGTATCGTAAAAATACCTCGAAAGTAAAGAAAAGTAAAAAATAAGTGAAATAATTAAATAAAGATTGAAAAATAAAAATTGAAAGTAGGGGTTTGAGATAGGGGAAAATGTGCGTCTGTGTGTCTGTCGGTCTGTCCCTTATACCATTTGAAGGAATTGCCCGATTCAAAAAAAATTTTGCATTCGAAAGATCTTGGCGAGGATAGGTCATTTCCTTATTTTACTTTTTGATTTGAACTATTTTTTGTTCAATTTTGAAAACCTCAAAAAATCTTAACACTAGCGCCTTTGGGCAAATTGTGTAAACGCTGGGTTAAGATCCAAGGTCCTATGAACAAACTGATTGGAAGAAGCTCTCAGTGAGAAATATGTATTGTTTGATTTCAGCCATTTTTGTTCATTTTTGAACAGTTAAAAAAAAAAAAAAAAAAAATGACATAGCGCCTATGGGAGAATTTCAATCCTATATAAATCATGATCTAACAGACCAATTTGCTTGAAACAAACTTTATCGGAAAGATGTTATGACGTAGAACATGTGCAGATACGAAGTTCAACTGGAATTAAACGCGCCTATTTTCCTATGAAATTTTTTGATCGGTTTTTTTTTAAAAAATATTTCTAAATGAATGAATGAATAAATGAAAAAATTAATTAAAAGAATGAGTAAATACATGAACGATTAAATGAATGAATGAATATGTATTGACCGTTGAATATAACCTTCAAATATACTCTTGTGTGTTTGAAGTACTTAAGAACTAAAGCTAAATGAGGAAGAGAGAGAGAGAGAAAGACAGATTATAAATTTGAAGTTGGGTGTATACGGGAAGGTAGGCTCGTATAGTTTTGGACGGAACTTCTTGTTAAACCTTAAATTTCAAAGAATATATATAAGGTTTAATATTTTACTTCGACGGCTTTCGAATGAACGTGCTTTTAGATTACTATATATATATATCCAGCATCAAGCAGTTAATGAATATTAGTGAAGCATATCAGTTTCTATCATATCCGTCATTTATTAGTAGTATTTTACCATTAAATTAATCGGATGAAGAAAAGGGGCAAGCTGAAAAAAAAAAAAAACTGCCACGTGCGAATACCTGATGAGCAGTCTTGGAAGTTTAAATGATTACTGACGTAAATAAAAACTCTACCTTCAAAATAAAAAGAGTATCCTGGTAAAGCTTATCCCAACAAAACATAAATGTGAAAAAAGGGCCAAGTTCGATAGAACAAAAACGACCTTCGGAGTAGTCGGTGTCAGCGATAAAAAAATTGATATCTAACGGGTGCCAAGTTCCAAAGCAGATCCTTTGATCATGGCTGTAAGAGTGTACAATGTTCCTTAATTTATTTAAAAACATTTTTTTATCGGATTCCTAACTTAGCAAGTGTTAATTAGGGTAAATTACATTAAAAAAATATTACTCATTCAATTAGCAATTTTTAATAGTTAGTAAAATCATGTGGCAAGCTATTATACGTAGTTAATTTCTAATTGTCTTCTTGTAGTCTTCTTTACCCCCTTACCCTAATTAAAACTTGCCAAGTTAGGAATCCGATTAAAAAAAATGTTTTAAAATAAATTAAGGAACATTGTACACTCTTACAGCCATGATCAAAGGATCTGCTATGGAACTTGGCACCTGTTAGATATCAATTTTTTTATCTCTGACACCGACTACTCCGAAAGTCGTTTTTGTTCTATCGAACTTGGCCCTTTTGTCACATTTATGTTTTGTTGGGAAATCATTAATTTTTGAAAAGCTAAAATGTGTGTTTTTATATTGACGATAAGTTATACTAAATTAAACCAAGCTGAATAGTCGCTATGAATTATGTAAGATGTTTTCGTTTGTTTACATTTCTCCGCAATAAGTCTGTAAATCCATCTTTACTTAATCTTTTATTTAAAACGTTGAAAAGTTCTGTATAACTACGACACTGGATTCTTTGTTCTCAGCCTGAGTTTAGCCTTAAGGCGAAAAATTAAAGCGGTAAGTGAATTTCAATGCATCAATTATTTTCCTTCAAGCGCGAGAGAGTATTGTTCATGTTAACGGCAGATAAATATGGCCGTTTGAAGTCGTTAGGTATGATGCTACTTATGGCTAGTAACTTCGAAGATAATGTAATTTTTTGAAGTTTCGGATTTTTTCCTTTATATATGCCAAATTGTCTACCTTGATACCAAGTTTCAAGTTTCTAAGTCCCCTAGAAGTAGGTTAGGTTTTTGATGAGTGAGTGAGTGATAAAAATGACACTTTTCAGACCTTAATAATTCCATAACCATAAGAGGTACATCAATAAAATTTGATATTCTAGGAGTTAAGGGGTTCGCTATTAGATGTACAAAATTTCAAGTATGTAGGTCTAATAGTTTTTGGGTAATGATGGGGTCAAAAGCAGCTCGAAATGGTTCGGGTAAATATACACATTGGCCGGTGTCGCCGCTTCTTAATTTGGCTGGCTTTCTGAACTTGGCGGACACACTGCCGTGTGTCTAGATCAGGGGTCTCCAAACTTTCCAGCCTTAGGGCCATATTGATTACTCCAGTAAATTCCAAGGGCCAAAACCATATTATCATTAATTGTTGCCGGTGGTAAAAAGTTGAATCAGTCCACTAGTGGTGTAAAATATGATTACTTTTTTGCCAGATGCCATTAGCTAGCTCTCCGCGGGCAGGACAAAATCTGTCCGCGGGCCGGATGGGGCCCGCGGGCCGTAGTTTGGAGACCCCTGGTCTAGATGAACGTAATAATTTTAAACTTTGGACAAACGTCAACAATGACACAATACTAGTTGAATTGATTTAGGTAACTAAAATTATGTATTCAAAAAAATTATGACGACTGGTCGTCTTAATTAATCATGGTCTAAATTAATCATGAATAATAAAATTTAGCAATTTTATTTTAAATTGTCTAATTCTAAAGGTGTGTCATTATTCATTATACCAGTTTTAATAGTTTACTACGCACTAGTTATGTATATCAAGTTTGTGCCTGTATATTGGCAATAAATAGCATTAAATTTAGATTTTGAATCAATACATTAATTCAAAATCTAAACTAATGTTCACTACGTTAATGTTAATTATGTAATCGCGTAAGAATCATTATTACGTCTTTTTAAAAAATGTGCCCCTATTTTCACGGGCATAGGATAATTCAGCCCCAGTATCGTAGAATTCCGTCGAAACAAGCATAGGCAAATTCCGCCAAAGTATAAAAATTAGCCAAATATTTAAAAGCAAGACAAATTTTATATTGTCGCCTCTGAATGTAATGTGTTTTCATGCCAATGGAACTCTGAGTGCACTCATAAGAAATATAAATTTGAATTTTCGAGGGAAATTCTGAGCAATACAAAGATCTATGCTCAGAATAACAATAGAAAGCTTGATGTTTTTTTGTTTGAGTCTATCGTTTCTTTTAAAGAACTGATAAATCATACATAAACACAGATTAAAAGAAACGCAAAGTAAAGAAAACATGTAAAACTGCTTTCATTTGTTTTTCCTGTTGAGATAAATCGAACTAACTTTTTAAAAACAACAATATCATAACAAAAAAGTCAATGAAGGTATGGACAAGACTATGAGTATGATAGGCTTTATAAACACGTACACACTATGTAGGCACGGCGATATTTTAAGCAGCAACTAGCGACTGCCAAGTCAGTATTTCGATGATCTGCTTTGAATAACTAGTTCCTGCCTACTGAATGACGGATTTGACTTCAGTTTTCTTTCCAAGCGTGCCTGCAGAAATGCATTGATACTTTAAAACTTGTTTTCTGGGTGCCGGCTTCCCCCCTTTAGAGGAAAATATCCGACGAGATTATCATAACATGAACTACAATATGAAAATAAAAGAATGAAATGTTTGAATGCTCGTTGCAGCGCATATTCAAATAAATCTTCATGCCGCAGATTATGTTTGCCACTCATGAGGGAAAAACCTTGCAGTGGCCGAAAACTGCTTACTACTCAAGAGCTTCAAATTGCAAGCTGAAATCTTAGTTAAAAGATAAGATTTAATTTGATAGCTACTTTCAAAGAATTTTTCAGTAAATCAACGATTTTTTATCTATTTTTTAGCTAGCTTTCACCCCCTAAAAACAAAAATATTATGCATAAAATTTGGCAAAATAAATTAATTGCGAAAAAAAAGAAGAAGAAGAGAATTGAAACAATGTAGATAAGAAAACGCATGTTCTCACCACAAGTAATATAAATAACTACCACTATAAATATAAGTTTCTATTAAAAACATCACAGTACAAAATCAAAATTTAATTTGTCATTTAAGCAAGTTTTAATTTGTAACGTGAGGTAAATAAATACTGGCAAAATGGTAGGCAGTACTTTTTATCGTAAATTTTCAGAAATTCTTTTTACAGCCTGAGGGAAAAGTGCTCGTATCTATTTAAAAGAAATTCCACATGAACCTTTTTAAACACAATGCAAAATGATAGTTTCTTGCACCCATTATGGATGACATTTCGATGCCATCTATTTTTCGTTCGATAAGCTTTACAACGTTCTTACTGATAAAAAAGTCGCCATTGGTGGCATTAAAAGGACATGAATTTTTCGTTTGGTCACTAACACTCCATTGTACTCCACACATTCCTTTGCAATTAGCAAGTAAAAACGTCAACGAAACAATAAAACCGAATCAGCACTCCGTCTCAAGCTCATTCCAAAAATGCGACGCTCAAGAAAGATAACCCTCAGCCCCCTTTGAATGGGGGCCATGAAAGAAGTTAAGCATCCAAAAAAATCCTCCAAACAAAACACCGACCACGAGATTTTTATCGAATCCTCTTCTTTTTTAGTTTGTAACAGGTAGGAATTTATCTTCATTAGGTACGCCACAGTGGAATGGCCTTAGGTAGGAGCGATAGCTTAGCTACCTCAAGAACCTTCGTCTCTTCGTTAAGGGGCCACTGTAACAAGGTACACGCCCCTTTTGACCTTCGTCGCAACCTTTGACCTTCGAAGAAATAGGGAACGAGAAAGGTTATAAAAAAAAAAAAGAAACTTCTATACGGAACTTCTAGTCTAGTTATGTTTTCGTTTTCTTTGAGAGATATGGAAAATTGACTTTCTCAAGATAGAATAGGGGTTTGTAAGAAAGCTTTTGCTCTGTTTCAGAGGGTATAATTTTCTGTAGAGATACTGTTATTTGATGCGATGTTACTTTTATTTTCTTGTTAAAGAACTGTATGATATTTCGCATTGCGATGGCGTGAATTATTATTTTTGCTCTGTCATAAGCGATGCTGTCAGCCTTCTGACTAAGTTGTCTAAATTTGCATGTACTGCTGCATACAGTACAAAGTCTCAAGTGCAGATGCAAGGCCGTAGCAAGCAAAATTTTTTCGGGGGGGGGGGGTGGCCCCGACTTTGAAACACTTATGTTGAGGAAAATTTCGGAGAGGAATAATTGCTACATTGCGAACAATTTCGGGACTTCGGGGGGGGGGGGTGGTCCCCCCCCTCTGGATACGGCCTTGTGCAGATGTACGAATTTCGGAATTCTCCATAGTCCAGTCGTTTGTCTAAACGGCATTTCTTTCTATCTGTTTTTATTTTGTGTGTGTGGTGCAAAAAATAGGCATTTCTTATTTTCTATTTTGGTTATATGCCATTTTCCACCCTACGTGCTTTCTGCTTTTGTTTTATGTAGCACTTTTAATATGCAATAAGTATCTGTTAATACATCCTACCTTGGATCTTCACAATGTACCGTCAGTTTTTCGTCGTACGATACCATTAGAAAAATTCCTTATTTCATCAAATGATTCCAGCAGCAGTACTTTGTAACGAGCAAAGAACTGAGGCCTTTAATAAAATAACGCGAGCAGTTATCGTCTAAAACCCAATTGGATAAAGCAGTGCAAAATAACGGACATATTCTGCGCAACTACCACAAAACATGTATTCTCCCATGTAGAAATGAATTGGAAAAACAAAGAGGAAAAACCTGGAAAATCCTATTAGTGTTTCAAGCATCTACAGACATAGACCTATCCAGGGACAATGATATCAGTATATATACCCAATACCCGATAGTTAGGAGAATCCATTTAACCCTTTATCTACTGCATTATGATCTGCAGTAATTTTTTTTACAGAAATAGTTTGTCTAGGTATATACACTGAAAATTAAGGGATTTAGATAAATAAAATGCTCAATCTATAAGAATTTATTTATTTACATCTAATAAGTGCCACAGAGTATTTACCCTGTGAAATTAATTACATACACTTTTTAATCAAAATATTTTCAAAATATTTCGTCAAATAGTTTTCTAAGATCTTAACTCACACATTAAAAAAATCAGTGACTTGATTCTTGAATTTTACTGCTTTTTGGAAGCGAAACTCTAAATGAGCAATCTGAACAAAATGGAAGTTCAAAATACAGCATCGGTTTCAAAAGTATTTATTTTCGTTTCCTTGCTAAAATACTCTTTATAGAACCCTTGCTGATATGTATCCTGAAAAAGGGGAATTTAAAGACTGTCCCGGCAAAGTACCATCAGACTATTGGTAAAAATGGTTGCTGGGATGGAGTTTATAAAGAATGGTACTTATAAGTACCGTCAGTAGATAAAGGGTTAAAGAAAAGGCATTAACAGACAAATAGCATTGAGACTAGGGAAATGTCGGTTATCTTAAGCCCAAAGTTTGGAATTATCAAAGTTCCTAGTCTTCCAGATGTAGGATTTTGTATTGAGTATTGCAGGCGCGAATTCAAAATTTTGATGAGAAGAGTGCAATACGTTATTTTATCTGTCTTTTTTCAAAAGTGTTTCAAAATTTGTTCAAAAGTGTTTCTCATTTATATTGTCTGCTTCCCTTTTTTCCCAATAAACGCAGGAAGTTCGCAGGAATAGTTTAGAAATATATTTATTAATCTATCTATATGCATTACGGATGTTGATTACGTGTAAATCTTTGATTCTTAATTAATAGTTGTAGTTAATAATTTCACAAACTATTTTTTTAATGAAAACTTGAAAGTTAGCTGGAAGTGTCAGTTTAAATTTTTTTCTTTTTTTTTTGCATGTCAAATTCGAGAAAAATTTAAAACAAAATGCATGCTAACTAGCCGGGATACCCTGTTAGTGTTGAAAATTTGTAGTAGAAATAAAATACTTGAAACTCAATATTAATGGTTAGAAAAAGTTTTTCTCTCCGAAAAATAAACGCCCAATGTTATGCTTACGGAGAAATTAATTTTGATATCTCACGTTGCCAAAATAAATATATAAATAAACAAACAGAGATTAAAATTTAGAGTAAAATTATAAATTTTACCAGAATTCGTAATGTTTTAAGCTTCTCTGTAGACTCTAATATAGTATATAAGATATAATTATATATAACTATATAATTGTTTGAACACTAGAAAGCGTAAGATTGAGGAGATTATTAAGTACCGGAGATAGACAGATCAGCAGGAACTCACTCCTGTATCTCATGAGCGCAGTTTCATATTATTTATTTTTATATAGATTTTGGAATTAATAACTTTTTTTACCTTTCTTTTGGAGCGATATTTAACAAGATCTGAAACTTTCTTAAGTTTATTTTTCTTTTCCTTTTCTTTCTTTCTTCCTTTATGTTTTGAAATTTACGTAAAAATGATAAAAGCAACAACGTTTTTTGCTCAAATTTGGAGTGAAAAATTTATAGAGATGTTTCGGAATAAAAACAAGTTCTTCATCATTACACGAAAAAGGAAATCAATTATCATTGCAAATTTGTGACAATTCTTGTTGTATTATGCGTTTTCTTCTCGGTAATGCTTTTCTCTAAAATGACATGTTTTCAAAGCAAGTTGTCGTATTCTTGAGCATTTATTTTAAAATTTGAGACAAACAAACGAGCATACTATGTCATTGTAAAATTAATGCATTGGAATTGGTTGTTTTGGTCAGCACAAAAGAGTTTTTTTTTTTTTGCTCTATTTTTAATAGCTTCAACTTTTATTTTTAATTTTCGAGATCTGTAAGTAAAAAATGTGCAGTAAAACCTGTTCAGTTGACCACCTTTGTAACCTGACGACCTGTCTAAGCTGACCACTTTTGTCTGGAACGGAATTAGTCCTGTATTATATAATGTAGAGAAACCTTTGTAACTTGACCACCTGTCTATATTGACAGCTTATGTACGGCAAATTTGGGTGAGAGTACTCCAAAAAACCCTTTATAAGTTGACCGCCTAATTGTTACTATATTTATTTGTTTATCTATCTTTGCAAAGATAAAAAAAGAATGAAATAACTTTTCCAGGACATTTTTTATGCTATTATGTTAGACTAGTATTTGTCTGGATAGATGAAATATCAATATAAAGTTTCCTTAAACCTCTTCGTAATTTAACCAAACGGAAAACTAATATGAGCACTCTTTTATTCTTTAAATAAATTTTTTCTTGCTTCTATCTAATATAGCCATGTTGAAAAATTATGTATTTTTAGGAAATCTTTACCATTATATAAGTAACTGACATGATTAATAAGATATTTACCTTTTTTTCAACTAAGTAATTAACTTTTAAAGTTGTATAGGATACATTGTAAGTCATTCGGGTTAAATTTCTCTAATGATATTTTAGAGGGAAAAAATCTAATCACTATTTTAAGTAAAGTTAATAATAAAGCTATATTTTAATTAGTTACAAATAAATAAATGCATAGTGCAAGAAATAAAAAATAAACCTCCACCCTCTATAAGTTGACCACTAAAGTGCTGCACCACAATTGGTCAACTTACACAGGTTTTACTGAATTCTTATTCCATATCTGAAATGATTTTGAACTCACTCCTCAAATCGTGAAGCTATTTCAAAATGCTTCTACTCGTGATTTATAGGGAAAATTACACGTGCATTAAAAGTTCTTAAAAAAGAATCTTTACCAATGGTTCTACTTTCCGAAATGAGAAGAAATTCGCACCTTTATACAAAACTAATTCAATTTCCAAGTGAAAACGATTAAAATGAAGAATTACCTAAAATCCACGCCCCATTTTCCTAAATTAAATCAGAGTAATATATTATCAGTTCAAGAATACAATAACATCCTACAGAGCCTAGCCAGTAAAAAAAAAAGTTTGAAATTGCATGTGTAGAATTAAATTTCGGGAAGTCATGTTATAAAGTATGCGAACAATAAGCTATTAAAAATTCTCGCGTCGCTTTTTGCTGCTTTTGAAACTGAGGATTTTTAAAGGGACCCACCAAACTTAAAAACGATTTTTCCTCCTACCTCCAATGAAGAATAATGTGATGCCCCACAACGTATTATTAGTTAGCAATCAGTGATGTGTGATTCTCTATATTATTCCTATAGAACTGTCTTTCTCGCTTTAATGAAGAAAACTGTAAATTATAATAATAACATGTATTTATGAATCTTATTCTTCGAGTGCAATCAAAAGATTTCGTGATGCTGTCTGCTGAAAATATGGTGTTAAGCTGTTGCCATTATAAAAGGAAGAATGAATTTTATTTAAATCGTTTAGCTTAATAGCTAGCTATCTGGGTGGTTTCTTCGTGTTTTATACAAGAGCAGGTAGTTTCGGAAAGAAGATTTTTTTTTTTCAAGTTGCAGAAAATACGCTGTATTTAGAAAGATTGAAAAGTTAAAAAATACATGCTATAGGTCTTCCTAAGTTTTTTAGAACTTCGAACGGCATTTTCTCTGAAGAAATGAATGTTAAAATTTGCTGGCATCTATCTACATATATATATTATATATATATATATATATATATATATGTGTATGTGTCTATCTGTGTAGGACGGCGCCTAGGGGTAAGCAAGTTAACGGAAAGAATAATACGAAACGAATA
The DNA here is from genome assembly GCA_038502835.1 of Octonoba sinensis. NCBI lineage: Eukaryota > Metazoa > Arthropoda > Arachnida > Araneae > Uloboridae > Octonoba > Octonoba sinensis. Next base: position 75,687,545 of record CM076604.1, read on the forward strand.
AAAGATTAATGTTTCTGAGATAATGTTAATGGGATAAAATCCTTTTAGATCAGGGTCATCACCTCTCACAAATCAAAAATGTCTTTTCTACATATATATACAGAGATAAAGAGAGAGAGAGAAAACAACAACACAGAATTCATACGTTAAGGGAAATAAATACAATTACCATACAAAAACTTATGTTGCTGAAGCCTTCGCCAGGGCTTAAGTAGAATTATGATTTGTTAAATCACACTACTGTTCTCCAAATGTGTTTTGTAGTAAGGAAACATCATCATTGATCATTTTGAAGTCTATAAAATGTCTCTTAGATATCTTAAAATCTTCACTTGATCGATCAACTAAAGAGCACAGTCTGAAGAACACCTCCGTGCACTATGAGTAAATTTTGAATTTTGAAGACGTCACAACTATGCAAAATTTTTTATGGCCCCAACCCCCGTTTCCTGATCAAACCTTGGACTTGTCGCTATTTTTTCCCCCTCTTTTGTAAAATGAAACCAACAAATCACTGTTTCTTCTTGCCTTGGAGTATATTGTTTGTTTACTGATTCGGAAACCTAATCTTAGAATCTAAAAGAAACAAATCACTGATTTTTTGTGTTGGATACGTTTGCACATTCTTGGACAGACTTTTAGATGTACCACATCATTCATCCATTCTTTCATGGTACTCACAGCGTTAACTGTGTTTTAGTTACCCCGAGCAAACGTCTTCAGACGACCACACACAGATTGCTGGTTACGTTTCCGCATTTTTCCCTCCTGACGTATCCTATAGGCATAAATGCTCATGGGAAGGGACTAGTAGGGGGACCTTTCGACACGTGTTAAAATTGATAACTTACTTAACAATTTGCGACAGTGTAATTGATTTCCTTTTGCCGAATTCGATTATATTTTCAGAATTTTCAAGACGTCAAAATTTTAATAATGCAATTTCTACCTTTTTTCTGCATAAAAATGATGATCCGAATTTGCTTAAGAAATAGCAACATTTGAATTCAAGTCTAAAAGGGGGAGGGGAGGGGAAAAAAGAAAGGAAAAAAAAATCAGAATGTTTACGAATTGAATTCGTGCAAGATACTTACAAGAATACTATTTTAAAACGAAAGTATTTTTCTGTAATTGTACGAATAGAAGGTACCTATTCCTGACACTGCATCTAAAGCTGGCACCAATTGTTTTTGTTTGCGTATTTAAAATGAGGAAAAGTACTGAATTTTGGTACTCTATGTTGGCACCAGTTAAGCTGTAGCAACTAAGGGCATCCAAATTGCAACATTTGTTTGCGTTTAATAAAATAAACGACTGATAACTTTATTTGCAGTTTTTTCGGAAAGAGCATACTCTGTTCATTGAAATGGCGTTTAGAATGTCCCTTTAAAATGAATATTATAAAGTAAAGTAAATATCACTATGCTTAAAAATCTAATGATGGTGTCACAGGAACCAATTAAATCGTAGCGGCTAATAACAGCAGCCAATCAGAAAGCGAGATCGCATTATCGGTGCTTACGCTTTAAGTTCAACCAATGGTGTATTTTCTTTGATGTGTTTTTGTTCATTAAAACTCAACAACATTTTAAAATATTCATAAACAAATCTTTTACACAATCATTTTAGTTTTTTTTCTTTCTAATGGGGCTGAGTATGGTCACTATCCTTTGCAGACCTAGTGCGTACCCCGGTAATCGGCATCCATTTTTCCAAGTAGCACCACTGTCGGTGGAGGCCATTGCCATTGAGAATTTGGACGCTCAGTTTCCCCTAGATGGTGGCACCTGAGCTCTCATTTTGATGCGAATTGAACTAGGTATTTAATTTAGCCGAGAGTATCCAAGCCAAAAGGATACTCAAGGGATCTTTAACATGGCGCACAATCATGCGACATGGGCGCAGATGATTTTCTGCATCATGAAAATCCATCGACTGGGGCCGGGTTCGAACTAGGGATGTAACGAATAGTGATTTGGCCGAATAGCCGAATACCGAATATTCGGCCATTTCTTCCAGGCCGAAGCCGAATATTCGGTCCTTTCTTCTGGGCCGAATAGGCCGAAGCCGAATATTCGGCGGCCGAATACTAAAATTTCTAGAAAATCGTTGTAATAGAAAGTATTTGTCAAATTTAAAATTATTCACAAAGTCAAACACCAATTACACAATCTATGATGTATGATTTAATTCTGTTTGTTAAGAATTTAGAACTATTTAAAATTAATCTATTTTCACTATTGTTTTGAATGTAATAAAACTAAGAATTTCACCCACAAGCAAAATAGAAATGACAGGTTTTACAGTAGTAAGCATTAGCATTATTTTACTAATTATTTAATTGCAGTGAAAGAAATACTAATGCTTAGTGAACTTTTACCTTGCTCAAAACTGTTTTTTGAAGACATTTTAAAAGTTATAAAAGTTAATATTTTTATTTTATGGGGTTCTTTACGTACCTATTTTTAAAAGATCTATTAAAACTTAATGCACTTAACTGTAATATGTTTTTATTTTCAAAAACCCCAATAACTTAAGCTATCTAAATATTTATGATATATTTTGGGCTTTTCACATTTCTCTCCAACCCAATATTCACAATAAATCAGTCTACCCAAACAAAGTCTGGCTTCCACTTTGTTAATAATAACAAAATGAATTTATCATATTCTCCATTATAATTAACTATTGGCAGCTTTTGGGAGCAAATGCTAAATATAAAATACAATATTCTAACTTTGAAATGTGTTTTTGCTCAGTCAAACCTAAAACAAGATTAAAAAAAAGTAGTTTATTCCAAATTATTTTTATTTATTAAAACCATAGTGGACTAATGTATTCTTTTGCAATAATTATAATACAATTTTAAATGTTTAAAATCTACTATTTTTTTTACTGCAGCAGAACTATTCGGCCGAATAGTCCATCAATATTCAGCCAGGCCGAATTTGACCTTGTCCAGTATTCGGCCAGGCCGAATATTCGGCTGGGTGATGAAATAACTATTCGGCCAAAGGGCCGAATAGGCCGAATACCGAATAGTGGCCGAATATTCGTTACATCCCTAGTTCGAACCCGCGATCTTGGGCGCACGAGACCTGCGCCTTACCACTACGCCACCCTGTTGACATTTTAGTTTTACGAAGCCGTAAAAACGAAATGAGCTTGAGGTAACTTAACGATAAACAGTAAGCTCGCCAAGACTCAGCAAAAACATCGCCAAATCACATGCTAACAATGGTATTTTCTTGAACGAATTTTAAAAGACGCCGCTTATTTTTATGTATCGTTAATTTGTTAACAGCAACATTAAGAATCTCGCCAAGCTGTGTAAAATCTATGTACATTATGTTACAAGATATATATTTTGGATTCTTGCAATACAAAACGTTGTTTCTGATGGAGAACCGTTTCTTTTCATTAAGCTACTCTTAAGAGTTTAGTTTGTAATGAGCGAGCGAAGCGATCCGAAGGATAAATAAGTACAGCATAAGTAGTTCTGGGGGTTGGCGAGCGATAGCGTGCAGGAGGGCGGGAGCCAACTAGTAAAAAAACAAAAATTGAAAGCAACTATTTTTTTTACTTTACGTTGCACTCATCTTTTTCTTTCCTTTATTTTTTTACTTTGCACTCATATTAACTCCATTTTAAACAGCATTTCACTGCAATATCTTTATCCAATTAATCAAGAACTTCAATCAATAAATAAATGAATAAATAAAATATAAAATATAAATAAAATAAGATAAACAAATAAGCAAATAAAAAATAATTAAACGAAGTAAATTAAATAAATAAATAACTGAGAAAAGCCCGAAAGAAAAAAAAAAAAAAAAGAGAAACTTAGGTCATTATCGATTAAATTTCTAAAAGTGGGTCGCAATATTTATATTTATAACTTTAGGAACGCTTGATCAAGAAAACACTAGAGACTAAGTATAATACATGTAATGAAATCACAATAAAATATTTGCTAGAGCATTTAATTTCAGAAAAAGAAAGAGCCAGAGTAATTACAGAGAAAAAAGCTGATAAAATCATATTCCCAACGTCTCTAGCTAAGCATCCAAATGCTGAAGCACATTTACATATTGATGTTGGCGTAAATATCGGCTCGACAAAATTTTCTGGGTTTGATTGCTGCGACTTTGTACGTAGTAAATCCTTTTCGAAGCGTTTTGTAGTCACGAAGGACCTTTGCACGGTTGAATATGTTAATGAGCTTTTAATGATGGTAGAAGCTGTCAGAAAGAAGATGAATTAAAAAATTATATTTTTGTTTCGTTATTGATTAGATTTATATTTACATCAATCAAAAGAGCCTTTATAACCCACCGCTCAACTCTAATAATTAGGGACTGTTCGTTTCTTTTAAATGTTGAGCAGAGAGCGCGCTTTACCTTTCAAATGGTGATAGTGATTTAATCGCAATCGTATTTTATGGATTTCAGTGGATGCTTGTCGCTTTTCAGCTACGTTTTGGGTCGAAGTAAAAAAAGTTGAGAAGGATCAGATGATTCACAAAATTTTCTTTCAAGTGATAAAACATTTGTAAAAACTTTTGCAAAGCCATTTTTAACTCGGTTTTATGGAATAATAAGAATAAGAATAAATAATTAAATGAGTAAAATTCTAAGAAAATCCTTTTCAGATGAAATTTGCTTACGTTATAGTACATGGGGAGGGGGGGGGGATGCCGTTAGTATGCGCAAAAATATGTAGTCTACAATTAAGGAAAAAAAAAAGCGCAGTGGCATTTGTATGTAGTCATGGAAACATAGTCGAAAAAATGAGCGTAACACTATAACTGTTTATAATAAACCGAGTTTTGAGATCTTCTGAACAATTTCGCACAACTCAATTAATACAAAATCATTTCAGTAAGACAGTGCCTTTTTCATAAACCAATACAGCGCTTTGAGTAAGAACAAAAAGAGAATTAAATGTTTTTCTTCTTCATGGCTCTACAGGAACTTCTTGAAAAGACGGGAGGGGAAAAGAACTGTTTGCGGCCGCCACATATGAAAACCTAAATTGGTAGAATGCAGACCGCATTCTACCAATTATGATACCCGCCTTATGACAGCATTCAATCGAACTATAGAAAGAGATATAAGTATAAAAATAAGAAGTTATACTGTAAAAAAAATGTTGTTCATTCATACATTCCTTATGACCAATAGCTCAGAATGCTTTTTTCCGGGGGGGGGGGGGGGGGGAGAATTCCAAAGTAGCAGCAGGTTTTTACTAGAAGAATGTTAAGAATTTGAAAGTAGTATAACTCTGACTTTTAAAACATCTCTATATTAAAACAAAAATTTTTCGCAATAAAGTTTGGAACTAACATTATTATTATTATTCATGCACCAGTGAACAGCTATTCTAAACACTTTTATAAAACATTTGATATCAATTTAAGTTCGGATTGTGTTAACATATTTAGAATACATTTTAACCATAGTTAGAGCAATGTTTCAAAAACTCTTTTGACTGCAGTCTTCTTGAAAGCAAATGTGGGAATTTTATTTTTGCGTTATTACGATTCAGACACCCGGAATGTTACCTCGCAATTCTGATGGCCCAATAGAATGGCTAATAAGTTAAGAAGGTAACTTAAATTTTGAAGCATAACTTTAATGCTTAACAGCGTGCTCAGTTGTGGAACAATTGAACTTGAACAAAATAGGTAATTCAAATCAAGGCGACAATGCATTTTTTTGCATCCATTATTTTTAGCGACTTTCTATGATAAGCCATCTTTGTAATTATACAATTACCTGGACAAAACAAAAGCAAAGTTTTTCAAAACTAAAGTTTATGAATAATTATGCTTAAATCAGAATATGTACGACATTTAAGGTCTACTTACTCATAATAATTGAAATCTGAATTTTATTTTAAAGTTGAATAAATAATCTTCTCTTTGTAAAGACTTGAAATTACAACAATAATTTGATATTTGACTAAAAATGTAGCTGGCTCAAGGCACCGAATCTTGACAAGCACAACTAATAGGCAAAACTATAATAATTTGTATTGAGAAGCACAACAACTTTTGGTGTTTACTGTGCACTGACCCCAAACAAAACTTCCAGAATTCAAAACTTAGAAGGTTTAATATTTTAATGATGCACACAAAGCGTAATTTTTATAGAAAAATGAATTGTTAGTTTGTTCTTTTTAAGAGGGTGTTATTTTGCAATGATTATTTCCTTCTAGAATATACGCGAGTTATTTAAGAAATGAAGATTTAATAAGTTGTCACGCGCGAAGAACACGTTGAATAAAATGCAAAACAAAAAACAGTGTACATTTTCTAGATATTTCAAAGGGAAGAATTTTAAGTGACTAATAAGTTCATCTCTTACTTGACAACCTAAGCACTGAACATAAATTAAAAACTAACAGATTAACTAATACAGAATATTGCATAAGCCATAAATAAGTTTCTTTGAATAAAAAATTTGCAAAAAATAAAATTAATACATTCAAATTAAATGATACCTGAATAATATTGTGACATTTTCTTTCCGTTCTCTTAAATAATGTCAACAAATAATTTTAATTTTGTTTAAAAAAAAAAATAACTTTGCATTTGGGTGCCCTCTAGATTTTCAGAAGGGATTATTTGTGCCTTTTGGGTGATCAGGCCCTGACTTCAAAGGGTCGTTTTATTAAACTTCAGCTTTATCAAAAATGTCTTCAAAACATTTCAATGCAGTGAACGTTCATAAAATGAAAAAGGAATTATAATAGCGTCGGTAAATCTTGATTCATTTAGTTCAGTGTTTTCCAACCTTTTTTTCCTTGCGAACCGCTACTTAGATGCGAAAGAAAATGGAGAACCCCCTTCTGTAGTCGTTAGTAACGGTTGACAAAATTTACCAGCTCATTTGTTTACCATGGTGTAAAGTGCTTTATAACAAGAAATGAAAACATAAATTATTGAAGAGCATCTACGTTTAAATAAAGACTAAAATACAGCTACAAATATATTTTTTAATTAGGTTTTTATTATTTGTTCCTTTTCTATTATTATTATTAGGGCAGTAAACATTCCTAAAAAAGTTAAAAATTATCATCCAGGTAGGTTCCGCTTTCCGGTTAAAATGTGAAAAACGCGGAAAAGTTTTGGAAATGCAAAGAAAAATTAAAATTTATAAGTTTTTATTTTATGTAGAAAAATTTCATATTTCAGAATTTTTCTTCGTTCTTGCGAGAAAAAGTGGGTGAAAAATTTCTCACTATTCAAGAATTGTCCTTCAAGACAAACTATTCTAATGATACGTAAACTCAATTTTAAATTTAAAAAAAAGGTTTTATTTACAATATTTACAAACTTAGAATTGAAAATTAACATAACAAATTAGCTACTATCAAGAAGTAGTCAAATTTCACGTTCAGGCATACAAGAAAATCGAGAATCCAGGAAAAATCTCTCTCAACAAAACTTCTGTCGGTTTATATACACTTGACTACTGCGCCTCCTATAGGCCATTTGCCTGTTTCAAAGGAAAGAAAAAAAGAGCGAAAGACATGCAAATTAGTTAACAACTCCCCCATGAACATAGGTTCATCAAAAACATAAAATCATAATATCCCAAAATGGTTAAACTTTATAACTTCAGGTTTCTTCTGAAAATAGAAAAGAAAAAATCATTAAACATTCATAAACAATTTCAAGTATTTAACAATAAGAATAAACAAGATTTTTTTTTTTCAGTTAAAAAAGTTTCAGTTCGAAGAATCTCTTATCTCCAAATTATAAAGTAGCTGTACTGGTCGTTTAATTATGGAATTTCCTGTTTTTACCAAACAGGAGCGAACTTCATCTCTTCCTAGGAAGGTTTCTATAATTTTTCCCAGTTTCCAGAACGTTCGAGGAAGATAAGCATCGTGAATTAACACCACATCATTTACCTCAAAATTGTGACGTTTGATTTGATTCGTTTGATGTACTGATCTTAGATTAAGTAGATACTCATTTCTCCAACGTTTCCAATAGTGGTTTAAAACAACTTCTCGTAAACGTAGACGTTTAAATAAATTTTCTTTAGTTCCAAGTAAATGTAAATCAACCTTCAAAAGAGGTAAACTGGCAATTCGTTTTCCTAATAAAAAATGAGCAGGTGTAATGGGAGATGGTTCTTCGAATTCAGAATACACATAAGTTAAAGGACGAGAGTTGATTATGGCCTCGATTTCAATTAGAACAGTTTCTAACTCACTCAGCGTCAAGGAAGCTCTTCCTATACTTTTACGTAAGCTAATTTTCACGGAGCGAACCATTCGTTCATAGAACCCGCCCCACCAGGCTGCACGTTCCACAATGTACTTCCAAGTTATTCCAAGCGAAGAATAGAATTTTTTAACATCAGGATGTTGGATGGCTCTTCACATTTCTTTCAATTTTAACTCTGCTCTTTTAAACGTTTTGGCATTATCCGAATAGATTATAGAACACAATCCCCTTCGGGAAATCTACGAAATGCTAATAAAAATTCTGAAGTTGTCATGTCCTTTATAAGTTCTAAAGGAATCGCTCTCGTAATAGCGCAGGTAAATAACAAAATATAATATTTAATTTCACTCCCCTTCACATATAGTGGGCCAGCAAAATCCAGACCTGTGTTCGCAAATGGTGGGGATTCATTAATTCTGTCATCAGGAAGAGGAGCTATTACTTGTTGACCAGAACGAACATTAATTTTTTTACAAACATTGCAATTATTGAGAACTGATTTTACACATTGCCTTCCCTTTAGAATCCAAAATTTTTCACGAGTTTGTACCAAGGTGTCGGCAACTCCAGCATGCATAACTCTTCCATGCGAATCCCTTATTACCAACTTGGTAAAGGCATGTTTATCAGGAATTATAATAGGATGCTTACTGTAAAAAGGTAACTCAGACTTTTGTAGTCGGCCTCGTACTAAGAGTAGACCTTCGTCTGACAACACTGGATTTAATTGGAAAATATTAGATCCTTTGGGATTCTTTTTTCGAGGTTAAACAATCGATGACTTAATTAAAATTTTCCATTTGAACAAATTTTAACCAGTAGATCTCGGCGCGTAATATTTCATCAGATGACAATTCTTCAAAATTTCTTCCATCAATTTTACTTTAATATTAAAAATAAAGTGAAACACCCATGCGGTTACACGATAAAGCTTTTTTTCAGGAACTATATTTTGATAAATTCAAAATAGGAACGTTATTTTGATTAACTACACAAGACAAAATGTTCATTGCTTTTCGCGAAAGCTCTTCGGAGATATCATGCCATTTTTTTGCATTAGGTTTAAAACTTGGCCATTGACTTTTCAGACAAGGAAATATGTTCAGGACCACCAAATTTTAGAATTTATTAATTGCTTGACTGAACAACCTCTCGTATTTAAATCCGCGGGGTTATTTCTACCTTCGCAATATCTCCATTAATTTTGATCAGAAAACTTGCATATTTCTGCAATGCGGTTGTTTACAAAGGGTTTCCATTTCTCTTTCCCACCCTTGATCCAATGCAGAACGATCTCCGAATCTGTCCAGAAAACAGTGTTAGACACTAGAAGATGACTCTTAATATAAGCTGCAATTCTTGCCCCAATAAGTGCACCCATTAATTCAAGTCGGGGAAGTTTCAGTTTTTTATTTATAGGAACGACCCTTGATTTAGACATAACAAAGCTTGATTTGAAATTACCTTTAGATATTTGATAACGCAAATATGTTACTGCACCATACGCTTTTGGGTTTGCATCAGAGAAAACATAGCTGTGGAGTCGCGTTTTCCCTTACAACTAAGGAATCGAAATAATGTCTTGGAAGGGTCAATAACTTTAGATCCTTTATTTCTGAATTCCAAGTTTTCCAATAGCTTTCTAGCTCACTAGAAAAGTTTTCATCCCAACCTAATTTCGCTATCCACAAATTTTGCATGAAGCATTTTATCCGAATGACGAAAGGTGCTATGAATCCAACTGGATCAAAAATCATAGCTGCGATTCTTGAAACATTTCTCTTAGTACAGCAGTCGCTTAAATTTGATAACAAGTGACGCAAATCTAAGCTTTAAGTGTCGTTTTCAGTATTCCAGGTCAGTCCTAACACTTTTAGGGAAGTATTAGTGCAATTAAATTGATTAGCAATGCAAGATTTCTCATTCCATAATGCTCTAAGTTCTTCAGAATTAGTTTTAAATTTTCTCAAGTTCATTCCCCCTTCCCTCATAATTTCAACAGCTTCCGTAGTTAACTTAAAGGCTTCTACAGCAGTGTTTTCACCAAAAAATAAATCATCAACAAACAGATACGAATTAAGCATATCAACTGTTTTCCTATGAGAAACTGTATATTTACTAATGTGATGCTTGATTGTACTAGCTAGAATAAAGGGACTACAAGTAACTCCGAAAGTAACTTGGGTCATTCTATAAGGAACAATTTTTGCAAGGTTATCAAATTCTTTGTAATACAAAAATCATAGATAGTTACGATCCTCTTCTGCTATAGATATTTGGAGAAATGCCTTTTCAATATCTGCGGAAAATGCAATTTTATGTTCACGAAACTTTAAAATTACAGATAACACAGGTGGATTTAGATTAACACCAGAATTAAGGCATTCATTTAGAGACAAGAAATTTGCGGTTTTGGCTGATGCGTCATAAACTATACGCATTTTTGTAGTAATTTTATCTTCACGAATGACAGGTCTATGTGGCATGTAATAACAGTCAATATTAAGAATTTCTTCAGGACAGAACTCTATAATACCTTGCTTAAATTGATCCCGTAAGATAGAGTTATAATCTTCAAATAAGGATTTGTTGGTAAAGAATTTTTCTAAATTAGAAAACCGTGCTTTGGCTACTTCTAAATTATTTCTCAATAACTCACGAGAGTCTTTCCATAATAAGCGCGTTCCATAGCGACCATTTACAAATTTTAAATTCTTTTGAAAATCCTTTACTATTTCTAAATTGCTAGAATTCATTTCATCTTTTCCAACAATACCAATGGATTCTAAATCCCAAAAAGCATTTAGCTGATTATTTATATCTTCAATTGACACTCTGAAACAGTTTATGCCCTTTTTATTAGAATCTGTTCTCCCTTGTACAGTGTCCAAAAATAGTTCCCGCGACGTACAATTCTTTCGTTAAATTTTCCACAATTCCCTTTTGAATTTTCCAAAGAAAATCAGAACCTAACAATATGGTTATTTCCGATTCAAGACCCATATCAGAAGGCACATATCCCCTTTTCCGCATGGTTTCTATTATTTCCATTTCTACAGGGTTTACTACAGCCCCAGTAATTTCAGGTACTACAAGAGCTTCAATTTCAACAGAATTACATGGTTGTACAATACTGTTAAGTTGAAGAACTACCACCTCATAACACGATTCATAAGGTAGTCTGTCCAAAAGGATAGACTAATAAATTTTCTTCCCTTATAGGTTTCAATTTCAACTCTTTCGCTAAGGATTTTTTTATGAAACACCTTTCAGACACGCTATCACATAGGATTCTAGTTAAAATGCATCTATTCCCAGCAGATACCGAAACACAACACGTTTGCAACAGCGTAGATTTATTTTGCTTAAGTTTCTGCTCCGACATCATAGATACAATGGTACTCTATTTTTCATGTTCAGAATTTTCTACTTTCTTCTCTTTAAAGCAAAACAAACTATTATGATCGCAACTACCGCATTTCGTGCAAGGATTTATTTTTAATCTACAATTAGTTGATAAATGAGATTTAAAAAAACATTTATAACAACGATCTTCCTTTCTTAATTTATACCTTTTTTGTTCATCCGTGAATTTTGTACAGTTTAATCCGTACGTTCGGAACCTTTACAAAAAATACAAAACTGCCTTACAGTGGTATTTAAGGCAGCGGCGGAAGGCAGACGTTTGCTTTGGGTAACATTTTGATATTTATTTTGAATACTTTCAGAAACTTTGTAGGAGTTATTTATTTAACTTGTGGCTTCGTGACATCCGAGTTCGTCTTTAATAAAATCAATTAATTCTGTAACTTCCGCATCTTTATCAGGATTTAGTTGTCTGTGAAATTCTATTATTAAATTTTCGGGTAACAATTTAAGCAATATGGGCAATAACAAATGACCATAAGAACCTGATGTTACTCCCAAAGCTTCAAGATTTCGAACACTTACTTCAACATTATCATAGAGTTTCCTTAACCCCTTAACATTATTGCAAGATTTTACAGCTTCAAGATTTAATATTTTATTCATGTGGCAACTGATAACATTTTCACGTCTTCCATACCTCTCTTTAAGCGATTTCAAGCAAACCTTATAATTTTTATCAGTTAATTGAAATCCTGCTACAACATTATATGCGGGTCCAGACAGCAAAGACTTTAAATATTGAAATTTTTCTATGTTGGTTAAAGATTCATTCGAATCTATAGCATTAGAAAACGTGTATAAAAACTCAAGAAACTGACTCGAATCTCCGTTAAATTTATCAATACATAGCTTAGGCAACTTAACTGCAGATACCTTTCTATTTTCAATTACTGAATCATTGTTCGTAACATTAGTTTCATTCCGCTCAAAGTCAATGTTACATTTTCTTAATGTATTTTTAAGCTTAAATTTTAAACTTAATATTTTATCGGCATATTCTTCAACCGAATTCACCTCTCAAGTATTCTTGTTTTTCGGTTATTAAACCATCAATTTCCGAATTGTAATCTTTTAACAGTTTTTCTTTTTCAAGTAAAATTTCCAAGGATTCACATAAAGCATCAGAATTTATTTCTTCAATAGGAGCCTCAAACAGTTTATCATATTTTGTTACTAATTTAGTTACAATGGCTCTAACTATGCCACGTTTTTCTTTTAATTTATCTAAGGATTCCATACTTAAGTATAGTTTCTTCAATTACTTTAACAACTTATACTGTTTGTTCAGGAAGTAAGAAAAAGTCAGGCTTACCTTCTTTTCTTATTCCCGGGTTTTCGGCACCAAAAATGGTAAATATTTCACTATTCAAGAATTGTCCTTCAAGAGTAACTATTCTAATGATACGTAAACTCAATTTTAAATTAAAATAAAAGGTTTTATTTACAATATTTACAAACTTAGAATTGAAAATTAACATAACAAATTAGCTACTATCAAGAAGTAGTCAAATTTCACGTTCAGGCATACAAGAAAATCGAGAATCCAGGAAAAATCTCTCTCAACAAAACTTCAACTGCCTGTTTCAAAGGAAAGAAAAAAAGAGCGAAAGACATGCAAGTTAGTTAACGGTGGGAAATGGTAGAAGAAAAACACGTTCTAAAATTTAAAATAAATGAATGAATATCTTTCGGCACCCATTTGAGATCCAAATTGGTATCGAAATCAGGTAAAATTAGAAATAAAATTTTGCATGTATGCTTCCTATGCTAGTCCAATACTTTTCTGCATTAGGTAGACAACAATTTATTTTTTAAAAAAAAATCATTTTTACACTCCTTCCTAATTCGGATGTAAATTTATTCTATCGCTTTTTCTTTTACGTTAGCGATAAAAAATTCCGCCATTGCGATATTATATTCGCGAACACCCTTTCTGCACCGCGCGAACCCCTGGGGGTTCGTTATCCACCGGTTGGGAAATTCTGATTTAGTTGATTCAGATACATGGAACTGAAATACTGTGAATCCAAAGTTTCACATACATCACGCCACGTTCTGAATGCTGAAATTCTTTGACAAGTACATCAACCTCTGATTAGCTTCTAATTGAGGCTTTTCGGTGGAGCATACATTATTAAAAAGTAATCTTTTAAATTGCAATAGCATATTTATAAGCAAATAAGAACCACAATTGCAATTTATGCAAGCAATTTGTATATCGTGGAGAGCAAGCATCCTTTACACGAATTTAAACAACTGTTGTTAGTCCCCATATCAATTCAATCAATCAACTGATTCATCTTCAGAGACATTTTCGTCTTCTCGAATACGTTTTATTTTGTTCTTGAAGGGAAAATATATTTGAAGAAAGAAAGCTATGCGCTTTGATGGTACTGTAATTTTCAGATTGGGCGAGCAGTTTTGGAAATAATTCATCTCTCCCGTCACCAATCTATCATTGCATTTGAGGTGTGTCACGTAGAAGACACGCAAAAGAACTGAAATGAATTGAAGCAAAGAGATTTACTCGATGCCGTTTTTGATTCTGCATCGACAATTCCAAGAAACGAATGATGAGACTTCTCGTTCTTGGCTGTTTAAATTATCCGTTTTTAATAATAAATGACTTTGTGTATTGTACAGTAAAAACACTAAAAAGTCTTCAAACTACTAAATGCCTTATAATAACCCTATAAATTCAATCTTCACTCCGAATATCTTTTAATTTTTCACGGCTTCGAACTCTGATGGCATATTGTTTATTATCAACCCAAAAAACAAAGGAATAGCTATTTTTAAAAATAATCTTCTACAAGTTCTTCTAGGAGCATTTTTCTATATACAGTAAGACCTGTAAAGTTGACCACCTTTGTAAGTTGACAATCTGTCTAAGTTGACCACTTTTGTCAGGATGAAATTATCCCTTCGCCCTCTACCTCACCCTCTATTAGTTGATCACCTATCTAATTTGACCACTAAAGTTCTGCACCGCAAGTGTTCAACTTCCAGAGCTTTCACTGTATTTGCTAGGAGTTAATTTTTAAAATTACATTTGCATTCTTTTCATAATTTGAAATCTATTTAATGAGCGTAATAAAACCGCTTGAAGTCACATAATTTAAGATATTCGAAGTCATGTTTTAAAATTTTGACGAGAAAAATTTCGCTGACAATATTTCAGTTGGAGTGAGATACATTGATTATTGAAGAACCAAAGTTCTGCTTAGAACTGTCGATTTAACGCTTTAGGGAAAATCAATCGATATTTACTTCTTGGTATAAATTTCATATAATGGCCAGCAGGGTAGGGTAATGTTTCGGCTCTAACCTCTTCTACCAAAGTTTGTATATTTTCTACCAAAGTACGTATATTTTCTGGTCGATTCTTGAAAATCTACAGCGTGCATGTCGTATGATTATACAGCAGATTATAGATCTTTGAGTATCTATTTCGCTTGAATACGCTCGGATAAATTAAATTTCTGGTGCAATTTAGCTGTGTTAGACATAAGGGGCTTTCCTCTAGACTAGAGAGAATACTGAGTGTCGAAATTCGAAGGTGGTAGTGGGAATTACCGAAAGTGGTGCCGAATGGTTGATTGCCCGCCGGATGATGACACTAGAATTTAAAACAGGGAGGGATCAATGATCAGCCCAATTATAAACAACAACATTTCATACATTAACAATGGTTGCATTCGAGATTTCCATGCTACTTTCTGTATACTGTACGAATTTTGTTTTTATTATTTACGTACACTGGTCAAGAACATAAAATATATTGAAGTTTTTGACAGATATACTGCAGAATAAAGTAAAAGATAGTGGTTGAAACGTTATACATAGGCAAATTATTCCATAAGAAATGAGGTCATATGTAAATGAAAGAAAAGAAAAAACACTTTTCATTTTTATTCCTTTTTTCTTTCTTTCTTGAATTTTGATAATAAACAAAAGAAAAAAGTAAAATTGGTATCTTCGGAAAAAGAACCAATAACAATTTCTTCACTTAGAAAAGTTTGAAAAAATTGTAAAATATGTACATTTTACTTTATTTTATCTTTGTCAACATCGTTTTTCGCGGGGAAACTAATACATTAAAATGTAGCACTATTCTTTCTGCATTTTTCTTCTATTATTGCACCTTTGAACTTAATTTAAACTAATATAAAAATGACTTTTATATTGGTTTTATACCTACTCGTAGTTTTCTTTCACTCTAGCAGGGGTGCTCTAATGGAGAGGGACGAACGGTGTTGGTCCTCCCAGAAAGCATTGGATATCAAAAATCCGGCCGATTTTCAACTATCCGGAGTCCGATCCGGCCCCAGTATTAAAAATCCGGTAATCTGGCATGCCAAAAGGAACATCCGGTAGTACATCCGGAGATCAGAGGCACACATGAAGTTCCCTCCCAAACAAAAAATTGATTTTTTTATCTTTAAATTAATTAGAAATTTTGGAAAATAGATGTAAGTGAAAAATTTACAATGTATTTGGAAGCATTGGGATTTTTTATACAAACTTGTGTATATAATTTATAAGTTTCAAATAACGCAGTTGGATATCGGTGCGGGTCGTTAGACAGGTAACACAAGATATTCGATACTGGGTAAAATCAATATCAGAGTATCTGATGCAGCACCCATGGTGGCGTCGTGGTAAGGCGCGGGACTCGTACGCCCCAGAGGTCATAGGATAGAGCCCAGCAGTATCAGTGAAATTTCAAGACGCAGAAAATCGTCTGCGTCCGTATGATTATACGGGATGTAAAAGGTCCCTTAAGTAGACATTTGTCTTGGATGCTCTCGGCTAAATTAAATTCCTAGTGCATTTCGCATCGCCCTAGAGCAATGCTCACCCTTTCAGGTGGAGAAACTGGATGTCAAAATTCTCATGCGGCGATGGTACCACACTCATTGTAGTGCTGCTGGAAGAGTTGGTACCAATATCCGGGGAAAGCACTGGGTCTGCAATTGGCAGAAGCAAGCAGCAGCCCATTAGAAATTAATATATATATATATATATATATATATATATATACCTGATCATAACACTGATGCTGATGCCCCTCTGCTCTAAAGCAAAATCCCGCTTGCGTTAATGCATGTATGTGTCTTTTTTTTTTTTGGTAGGACCTTTCTATCGACGAAAAACTGAAAGATTTCTTAGGCTTTCACCTCATATTTTTGGCACCTTTAAAGAAATTCGATAAAACTATCATAAAAATTCGCTATGCCATATAAGGTCCATTTTATATTGAAAAGTATTTGTTGTACGTGAGACATAGTAGCAATCTCACAACAGTATTTAAATTGCATACAAAAAGCATTAACTCTTTACTGATTTAGTCAAAGTAAACATGTACCGTAACAAACTCACTTCAAAGAAATCAATCGCTGAATAATAATGTTCTTAAACCAAAAAAACTAACTGTCATTTATTTGATATTACTTTGTTTTATTTATTTATTTTGTGATTCATGGGAAATAATACTTGATTTCACAATCGAAAAATTCCTGTAAAATATGTATTAATAAACCAATTAAATTGACTCTAAATATCAAGTTTTCTCCCACTGCTTTTCCTGTTGTGCAATCAACTTTAATAGTACCCTTCGACAGTGAAATAATTTTAATAAAACTGAGTGATTTTCTTTAATGCAACCAGACTCTCAGATAGATAATTATTTTAATTTTATATTGAATATCTAAGTTTTCATTTTGAAAACGCTGTTTGTTTTAGGAAATACAATTTAACTAATGAAAGAAGAAGATTGATGTTGCACGTTCCAATGCAAACACGAAAATTTTAAATTACTGCTTATGTTATAATTAAGGTGTGTTCATGAACACGTTTTTGATTAGTACAGTAAAAAATGAATTTTTGAGAAATGCAATATATAAAATTTTAATGCGTGAAATACAGGAGCACTGAATAAGCGACACTAAGCTACAATTTCGTCTACCTCATTTTTCATTTTTATCCAAATACGGTAAACTTCAAAGATACTCACCTTGAGTGCTCCACTGAAGCCTGTATTCATGTGCCCTAAGGCAATTCTTATTTGGCGGCGGTGCAATACTTACAATGACTTTCTACAAATATGTATGTATATACATATTTGTAATTAATTTAAAGCAACACCATTGAGTTTAATATTTTTTGTGCATGTAGCGCTGAACATTTTGAAAATGCATTGTAACTTTAGGTTTTAGGCATGCTTCTCGAACAAAAAAAAACGGTAATGATAATTCTCAGGGGTCACGCCGAGGAAATTCAGATCCGTTTTCGGACCCTTCAAAAAATTCCAATTTCACAAAAATTCCAATCAATCAAAACGGACCCTTCACAAAATTCCGAACTACCAAATCGTACTTTTAGTTATTTATTTATTAAATATGCGGCAAAAAAAATTTCTTTTTTAAATAACTGTGTTTAAATTTTGAAGTTTCACAAAAATATTTTTTAATTCACAAAAACGGATGTTGTTAAAAATGCTGGATCGACCCCTGATTTTTCGCCGGCATGATGGCGGCGTAGTACGGCGCGGAACTCGTTAGCTACAGGTCTGAGGATCGACCCTAGCTGTGTCGTGGATTTTCTAGATGCAGGGAATGCCTGCGCCCATGTCTTATGATTGTGCGGCATGTATTAAACAATCCCTTGAGTAGACATTTAGCTTGGATGCTCTCTGCTAAATTAAATTCCTAGTACACTTTTGCATCAACAGAGTTTGATTAATCAACAGAGCCCGGGTGCTCGGCCTTTCAGGTGAAGAAACCGGACGTCAAAATTATCATGCGGAGATGGTATCACACTCATTGGGGTGCCGCTGAAAGAGATGATACCAATCTCTCGGGTGCGCACTAGGTCTGCAATTGGAAGAGGCCAACAACAGCTCATTAGAAATTTATAAAAAACCATGACTTTTTTCTATTAAATTTAAGATTTTTTTTTTTAAATTTGGCAACAAGCAAAGCGCCTGGGCTTGGAATCATTGAGTTTAACACTAAAGTTTGTGAGAGTACTGTAGTTTGAATATCTAGTCTTGTTTGTTGAATGGACAAAAGATGATCACTAATATCGAATTTCTCTTCGAATGCTAATTTAAGCAATATATTTTTCTAATTGATAAGAAGTGAAATTGTGTTGGGAAGATCGGAAGTTTGTGAAAGCGCTAATTCTTCAGAGACTTGACCTGTTTCTGGAGTTGAAAACGATAATGAGTAAAAATTGAAAATTTGCAACTACGAACTAAAGAAATATTTTATTGAAATTGACTAAATGCAATGCAATTGTGTTTAGAAAAGTTGTTGAAAGCCCTGGCCTTTCAGAGTCTGGACATGTTTCTCGAATTGAAAAACGATAATCGCTAAAATGGAACTACTTCCACTAAAATTTAAAGCAATATATATATGTATATATATATATGTATATCGAAATTAGAAATTATATATGTAACTAGGTTTGAAAGCATTGCGTTTAACGCTGAAAAGTTTATGAAAGCACTAGTTTCAAAATCTAGACGTTTCTTGAAGTAGTTGAAAGAAAACCCAATAATATAACTCATTTAATTGCACATTTCAGCAAGACATTTTTGAAAATAATTATAAACAATGTAATTGAGGTCGTAATCTTTTTTTAATTTAAAAATTCTGAGCAAGCACTATCCCTTTAGACTTCAGATATGCTTTTTAAATTGAAAAACGATAATCGATGAAATCGAACTTTTTTGATATTTAAACAATACATTTTTAGAACATATTGATAATGTACAGGGAAATTATATTAGCAATCTTTGAGCACTAAAGGTTTTATTCCTTCCCCCTCCTCATGTTTTAGACATTTATTTATCCATTCAGAACTAAAAGTTTTTTTTTTCATGCACTGACATCTTATTGTAGCAATAGCTATCGAAAGCTTCCTCTCTAAGGGACTTATTTCACCTTTTTCATTTCTTAAAAACAATTATTTTGAAATAAAATCCAACTCTTTATTATGAAATTAATATTATCATGAATTAATATTTATTCCAAAAAAGTGATCAATTTCATTTATGCATATCCCTAAGCTATGTGCATGATTAAATTTCTACTATAAAGATTTCTTGATAGTGGAAATATCAATTTCCTTTCTTCAATTCCTTAAACTCTCTGAATAAGTACATTTAAATAAAAAAAAAATAAGCGCCAAAAGAGTATCAATTCATATTAGGGCACTTTTTGTAACAATCAAAAAATGTAAAAATAATGCCTATAAATTTTGGTTCTAAACATATTTTTTTGTTGCATGGAATGTAAAGGGTTACTTTTTTTAGTCACTTTGCATCTATCTTTTCGTAATTGTAACACTATTAAATACTTTCCTTTTTACGTTGCTTTTATTCCAACGGATTAACTAAATTAACCAAAATCTTATCATTTTAAGGGGTAATTAAACTCAAAAATAACTTATTTACATTGAAAATGATAATTGAATATTAACATTGAAAGTGATAATGCAATTTTAACATTGAAAATGATAGTTGAGTATTAACATTGAAAATGAAAATTGAATATTAACATTGAAAATAATGATTGAAAATTATTTCATAATATTAATGATGTTTATAAAATTTCACATTTACTTTCGCTATTTTCCAACTTTCAACTACAGGAGAATCTAAACGTTTTCTGAGAATATTCTCATCTCACATCTGCCCCTAATATATTAGAGCACTAAAACATCTTGAAAGTGAGAAAAGAGTCATAAAAGGATTTCGTGACGCAGGTAGAGCTTTAAGGATAATTTCGAAATCCGACCTCAAAACAATTTTGTTTTAGTTGTAAAAAAGGACTATTTTTAGTAATGTTTGCTTAACAACGAATCCATTTGCTAATATATTTATTAGCAATTGAGTATAGATAGTAGAGCATAATATGAAATACTATCTGTGTGCTGTTTGGCACTCTACATTGCAAAAAATCTAGTTCAACCTTTCACTAAAACAAAAATGGAAAAAATTTTTTAATTTAGCTGCAACCAGCATTTGGTACTATAGCTGAACCATTATAATGGTGTAGTTTCACTTAGTTTCACCATCAATGTGAAACTAGAAACCCATTATAACGGTTCAACTTTAGCACCAAATGTTAGTTGCAGCTAAATTTCACCATTTTTTTTCGTTTTTTTTTTTTTTTGGTGAATCGTTGAACAAGAATTTTTTACAACATTCTGTTACGGTAAAGACCGAAATCTGGTGATAGTCGACACTCACCGGGTCGTTTGGTGTATGTCCGAAACATTTGCTAAATATCATTATTTTGGACTTGAGTTGGTTAATGTCGACACTCACCGAGTCGTTTGGTCCTTTGTTTTTGTGTATATTTTTGAGTGTACCATTTCACATTGTTTTGATATTGTATGATTGATTTTGGTACTTTTTTTTAGTGTTTCACGGTTTCTCATTGTTGTCCCATGTCATATAGCGCTTAATTCATACTCTTAAAGTTTTGCATTCTACTGTGATTTAGTGTTTTACAATAACCTGTATTTTTTTATGTTTTTTTTTTTTTTTGATGGTTTTCATAAATTTGCGGTTGGTCGAGCTCTCCCGGAACCCCATTTGCTCCCGAGGGCTTGCACTCGGGGGCATCTAAAAATACGATAGGCCAGAAAATGGCAGGTGCGGGGGGTTTCTGGTGCACTATCACTATCACTGTATGTCCGAAACATTTGCTAAATATCATTATTTTGGACTTACGTTGGTTAATGTCGACACTCACCGAGTCGTTTGGCGTATGTCCGTAATATTTGCTAAATATCATTACTTCGGACTTAGCCGGTTAATGTCGACATTCACCATGCACTTATGGGATGTTGAATCACAATAATTTCGTTACCTCTTCTCTTTATATTAACAAGAAGTTCCGTCTTGAACTATATGAGCCTACCTTCCTGTCTACACCAATATCAAACTGATAATCTAGCTATCTCTCTCACTCCTTCTCATTTTGCTTTAGCTCTTAATTGTTTCAAATATACAGTGAAACTCTGTTTCAGCGTCATTCAAGGGACCACAATATTTCTGACGCTATAGCCAAGTGACGCTATAAGCGATCCCCATTACTATTCATGCGCAAATGAAGGGACTGGAAATTCTTGACGCTATAACCAGAGTTGTCGCTATAAACAATTTCACCATAGCCAAGTTCAACTGTATCTTTTTCAACGGTTTATGCGTATTCAATCACTCATTCATTGTTTCATTCATTCAGAAATATCCGTAAAAATCCGGATCAAAAAGTTTTGCGGGAAAATGGGCTCCATGAGTTCTAATGAACTTCGCATCTGTACATGTTTCACCGTCAGAACATCCTTCCGATAAAGTCTGTTCCGAGCAAATCCGTCTGTTAGAACAGGATTTATATAGGGTTGAATATTCCTCGTAAGCGTTAAGTTTATTTTTTTCAGAACTGTTCAAATTGAACAAAAATTGTTCAAATTAAAAGTTTCCCGTCGAGAGCTTCTTATCATAAGCTTGTTCAAAGGAACTTCGATCTTATGCCCAGAGTTTACATAATTTGCTTCAGATTTGCCCATAGGAGTTAATTTTAAGATTTTTTGAACTAAAACTGCTCGAATCTGAAAGTAAATATGGAAATGATGTGTCTTCTCTGAGATTTTTCAAATGCAAATAAATAAATAAATAAATCTTTCGAATAGGACAATTCGTTCAAAAGTTACTGGAGGCAGCCACACATATTTCCCATTTCAAAACCCTACTTTCAAATTTTTTATTTTTCAATATATATTTTTAATTCGTTAACTTATATTTGATTTTTCCTTATTTTTAACGATATTTTTACGGTACATTAATTCCGTACTTCTTTTATTTTTTTCTGTTCTTTTTTTACTCAACGGACAAGTAGGCTGAAAATTTGTAAAGTGTGTGTTGGCGAAGCTCTATATAAACCATAGAATACAGGATCCCCAGATTTTTAACGAAAATTTAATGTGGCATTTAATACCTAAGTAACTAGTTTTTCAACTCATTTTGAGGACAGAGCACCCATGGTGGCGTCGTGGTAAGGCGCGGGACTCGTACGCCCCAGAGGTCATAGGATAGAGCCCAGCAGTATCAGTGAAATTTCAAGACGCAGAAAATCGTCTGCGTCCGTATGATTATACGGGATGTAAAAGGTCCCTTAAGTAGACATTTGTCTTGGATGCTCTCGGCTAAATTAAATTCCTAGTGCATTTCGCATCGCCCTAGAGCAATGCTCACCCTTTCAGGTGGAGAAACTGGATGTCAAAATTCTCATGCGGCGATGGTACCACACTCATTGTAGTGCTGCTGGAAGAGTTGGTACCAATATCCGGGGAAAGCACTGGGTCTGCAATTGGCAGAAGCAAGCAGCAGCCCATTAGAAATTAATATATATATATATATATATATATATATATATATACCTGATCATAACACTGATGCTGATGCCCCTCTGCTCTAAAGCAAAATCCCGCTTGCGTTAATGCATGTATGTGTCTTTTTTTTTTTTGGTAGGACCTTTCTATCGACGAAAAACTGAAAGATTTCTTAGGCTTTCACCTCATATTTTTGGCACCTTTAAAGAAATTCGATAAAACTATCATAAAAATTCGCTATGCCATATAAGGTCCATTTTATATTGAAAAGTATTTGTTGTACGTGAGACATAGTAGCAATCTCACAACAGTATTTAAATTGCATACAAAAAGCATTAACTCTTTACTGATTTAGTCAAAGTAAACATGTACCGTAACAACTCACTTCAAAGAAATCAATCGCTGAATAATAATGTTCTTAAACCAAAAAAACTAACTGTCATTTATTTGATATTACTTTGTTTTATTTATTTATTTGTGATTCATGGGAAATAATACTTGATTTCACAATCGAAAAATTCCTGTAAAATATGTATTAATAAACCAATTAAATTGACTCTAAATATCAAGTTTTCTCCCACTGCTTTTCCTGTTGTGCAATCAACTTTAATAGTACCCTTCGACAGTGAAATGATTTTAATAAAACTGAGTGATTTTCTTTAATGCAACCAGACTCTCAGATAGATAATTATTTTAATTTTATATTGAATATCTAAGTTTTCATTTTGAAAACGCTGTTTGTTTTAGGAAATACAATTTACTAATGAAAGAAGAAGATTGATGTTGCACGTTCCAATGCAAACACGAAAATTTTAAATTACTGCTTATGTTATAATTAAGGTGTGTTCATGAACACGTTTTTGATTAGTACAGTAAAAAATGAATTTTTGAGAAATGCAATATATAAAATTTTAATGCGTGAAATACAGGAGCACTGAATAGCGACACTAAGCTACAATTTCGTCTACCTCATTTTTCATTTTTATCCAAATACGGTAAACTTCAAAGATACTCACCTTGAGTGCTCCACTGAAGCCTGTATTCATGTGCCCTAAGGCAATTCTTATTTGGCGGCGGTGCAATACTTACAATGACTTTCTACAAATATGTATGTATATACATATTTGTAATTAATTTAAAGCAACACCATTGAGTTTAATATTTTTTGTGCATGTAGCGCTGAACATTTTGAAAATGCATTGTAACTTTAGGTTTTAGGCATGCTTCTCGAACAAAAAAAAAACGGTAATGATAATTCTCAGGGGTCACGCCGAGGAAATTCAGATCCGTTTTCGGACCCTTCAAAAAATTCCAATTTCACAAAAATTCCAATCAATCAAAACGGACCCTTCACAAAATTCCGAACTACCAAATCGTACTTTTAGTTATTTTATTTATTAAATATGCGGCAAAAAAAATTTCTTTTTTAAATAACTGTGTTTAAATTTTGAAGTTTCACAAAATATTTTTTAATTCACAAAAACGGATGTTGTTAAAAATGCTGGATCGACCCCTGATTTTTCGCCGGCATGATGGCGGCGTAGTACGGCGCGGAACTCGTTAGCTACAGGTCTGAGGATCGACCCTAGCTGTGTCGTGGATTTTCTAGATGCAGGGAATGCCTGCGCCCATGTCTTATGATTGTGCGGCATGTATTAAACAATCCCTTGAGTAGACATTTAGCTTGGATGCTCTCTGCTAAATTAAATTCCTAGTACACTTTTGCATCAACAGAGTTTGATTAATCAACAGAGCCCGGGTGCTCGGCCTTTCAGGTGAAGAAACCGGACGTCAAAATTATCATGCGGAGATGGTATCACACTCATTGGGGTGCCGCTGAAAGAGATGATACCAATCTCTCGGGTGCGCACTAGGTCTGCAATTGGAAGAGGCCAACAACAGCTCATTAGAAATTTATAAAAACCATGACTTTTTTCTATTAAATTTAAGATTTTTTTTTTTAAATTTGGCAACAAGCAAAGCGCCTGGGCTTGGAATCATTGAGTTTAACACTAAAGTTTGTGAGAGTACTGTAGTTTGAATATCTAGTCTTGTTTGTTGAATGGACAAAAGATGATCACTAATATCGAATTTCTCGTCGAATGCTAATTTAAGCAATATATTTTTCTAATTGATAAGAAGTGAAATTGTGTTGGGAAGATCGGAAGTTTGTGAAAGCGCTAATTCTTCAGAGACTTGACCTGTTTCTGGAGTTGAAAACGATAATGAGTAAAAATTGAAAATTGCAACTACGAACTAAAGAAATATTTTATTGAAATTGACTAAATGCAATGCAATTGTGTTTAGAAAAGTTGTTGAAAGCCCTGGCCTTTCAGAGTCTGGACATGTTTCTCGAATTGAAAAACGATAATCGCTAAAATGGAACTACTTCCACTAAAATTTAAAGCAATATATATATGTATATATAATATGTATATCGAAATTAGAAATTATATATGTAACTAGGTTTGAAAGCATTGCGTTTAACGCTGAAAAGTTTATGAAAGCACTAGTTTCAAAATCTAGACGTTTCTTGAAGTAGTTGAAAGAAAACCCAATAATATAACTCATTTAATTGCACATTTCAGCAAGACATTTTTGAAAATAATTATAAACAATGTAATTGAGGTCGTAATCTTTTTTTAATTTAAAAATTCTGAGCAAGCACTATCCCTTTAGACTTCAGATATGCTTTTTAAATTGAAAAACGATAATCGATGAAATCGAACTTTTTGATATTTAAACAATACATTTTAGAACATATTGATAATGTACAGGGAAATTATATTAGCAATCTTTGAGCACTAAAGGTTTTATTCCTTCCCCCTCCTCATGTTTTAGACATTTATTTATCCATTCAGAACTAAAAGTTTTTTTTTTCATGCACTGACATCTTAATTGTAGCAATAGCTATCGAAAGCTTCCTCTCTAAGGGACTTATTTCACCTTTTTCATTTCTTAAAAACAATTATTTTGAAATAAAATCCAACTCTTTATTATGAAATTAATATTATCATGAATTAATATTTATTCCAAAAAAGTGATCAATTTCATTTATGCATAATCCCTAAGCTATGTGCATGATTAAATTTCTACTATAAAGATTTCTTGATAGTGGAAATATCAATTTCCTTTCTTCAATTCCTTAAACTCTCTGAATAAGTACATTTAAATAAAAAAAAAATAAGCGCCAAAAGAGTATCAATTCATATTAGGGCACTTTTTGTAACAATCAAAAATGTAAAAATAATGCCTATAAATTTTGGTTCTAAACATATTTTTTTGTTGCATGGAATGTAAAGGGTTACTTTTTTTAGTCACTTTGCATCTATCTTTTCGTAATTGTAACACTATTAAATACTTTCCTTTTTACGTTGCTTTTATTCCAACGGATTAACTAAATTAACCAAAATCTTATCATTTTAAGGGGTAATTAAACTCAAAAATAACTTATTTACATTGAAAATGATAATTGAATATTAACATTGAAAGTGATAATGCAATTTTAACATTGAAAATGATAGTTGAGTATTAACATTGAAAATGAAAATTGAATATTAACATTGAAAATAATGATTGAAAATTATTTCATAATATTAATGATGTTTATAAAATTTCACATTTACTTTCGCTATTTTCCAACTTTCAACTACAGGAGAATCTAAACGTTTTCTGAGAATATCTCATCTCACATCTGCCCCTAATATATTAGAGCACTAAAACATCTTGAAAGTGAGAAAAGAGTCATAAAAGGATTCGTGACGCAGGTAGAGCTTTAAGGATAATTTCGAAATCCGACCTCAAAACAATTTTGTTTTAGTTGTAAAAAAGGACTATTTTTAGTAATGTTTGCTTAACAACGAATCCATTTGCTAATATATTTATTAGCAATTGAGTATAGATAGTAGAGCATAATATGAAATACTATCTGTGTGCTGTTTGGCACTCTACAATTGCAAAAAATCTAGTTCAACCTTTCACTAAAACAAAAATGGAAAAAAATTTTTAATTTAGCTGCAACCAGCATTTGGTACTATAGCTGAACCATTATAATGGTGTAGTTTCACTTAGTTTCACCATCAATGTGAAACTAGAAACCCATTATAACGGTTCAACTTTAGCACCAAATGTTAGTTGCAGCTAAATTTCACCATTTTTTTTCGTTTTTTTTTTTTTTTTTGGTGAATCGTTGAACAAGAATTTTTTACAACATTCTGTTACGGTAAAGACCGAAATCTGGTGATAGTCGACACTCACCGGGTCGTTTGGTGTATGTCCGAAACATTTGCTAAATATCATTATTTTGGACTTGAGTTGGTTAATGTCGACACTCACCGAGTCGTTGGTCCTTTGTTTTTGTGTATATTTTTCGAGTGTACCATTTCACATTGTTTTGATATTGTATGATTGATTTTGGTACTTTTTTTTAGTGTTTCACGGTTTCTCATTGTTGTCCCATGTCATATAGCGCTTAATTCATACTCTTAAAGTTTTGCATTCTACTGTGATTTAGTGTTTTACAATAACCTGTATTTTTTTATGTTTTTTTTTTTTTTTTGATGGTTTTCATAAATTTGCGGTTGGTCGAGCTCTCCCGGAACCCCATTTGCTCCCGAGGGCTTGCACTCGGGGGCATCCTAAAATACGATAGGCCAGAAAATGGCAGGTGCGGGGGGTTTCTGGGTGCACTATCACTATCACTGTATGTCCGAAACATTTGCTAAATATCATTATTTTGGACTTGAGTTGGTTAATGTCGACACTCACCGAGTCGTTTGGAGTATGTCCGAAACATTTGCTAAATATCATTATTTTGGACGTTGGTTAATGTCGACACCCACCGAGTCGTTTATTGTATGTCCGAAACATTTGCTAAATATCATTATTTTGGACTTACGTTGGTTAATGTCGACACTCACCGAGTCGTTTGGCGTATGTCCGTAATATTTGCTAAATATCATTACTTCGGACTTAGCCGGTTAATGTCGACATTCACCATGCACTTATGGGATGTTGAATCACAATAATTTCGTTACCTCTTCTCTTTATATTAACAAGAAGTTCCGTCTTGAACTATATGAGCCTACCTTCCTGTCTACACCAATATCAAACTGATAATCTAGCTATCTCTCTCACTCCTTCTCATTTTGCTTTAGCTCTTAATTGTTTCAAATATACAGTGAAACTCTGTTTCAGCGTCATTCAAGGGACCACAATATTTCTGACGCTATAGCCAAGTGACGCTATAAGCGATCCCCATTACTATTCATGCGCAAATGAAGGGACTGGAAATTCTTGGACGCTATAACCAGAGTTGTCGCTATAAACAATTTCACCATAGCCAAGTTCAACTGTATCTTTTTCAACGGTTTATGCGTATTCAATCACTCATTCATTGTTTCATTCATTCAGAAATATCCGTAAAAATCCGGATCAAAAAGTTTTGCGGGAAAATGGGCTCCATGAGTTCTAATGAACTTCGCATCTGTACATGTTTCACCGTCAGAACATCCTTCCGATAAAGTCTGTTCCGAGCAAATCCGTCTGTTAGAACAGGATTTATATAGGGTTGAATATTCCTCGTAAGCGTTAAGTTTATTTTTTTCAGAACTGTTCAAATTGAACAAAAATTGTTCAAATTAAAAGTTTCCCGTCGAGAGCTTCTTATCATAAGCTTGTTCAAAGGAACTTCGATCTTATGCCCAGAGTTTACATAATTTGCTTCAGATTTGCCCATAGGAGTTAATTTTAAGATTTTTTGAACTAAAACTGCTCGAATCTGAAAGTAAATATGGAAATGATGTGTCTTCTCTGAGATTTTTCAAATGCAAATAAATAAATAAATAAATCTTTCGAATAGGACAATTCGTTCAAAAGTTACTGGAGGCAGCCACACATATTTCCCATTTCAAAACCCTACTTTCAAATTTTTTATTTTTCAATATATATTTTTAATTCGTTAACTTATATTTGATTTTTCCTTATTTTTAACGATATTTTTACGGTACATTAATTCCGTACTTCTTTTATTTTTTTCTGTTCTTTTTTTACTCAACGGACAAGTAGGCTGAAAATTTGTAAAGTGTGTGTTGGCGAAGCTCTATATAAACCATAGAACATAGAATACAGGATCCCCAGATTTTTAACGAAAATTTAATGTGGCATTTAATACCTAAGTAACTAGTTTTTTCAACTCATTTTGAGGACAGAGCAGAACGGACCCTTCACAAAATTCCGAACTACCAAATCGTACTTTTAGTTATTTATTTATTAAATATGCGGCAAAAAAAATTTTTTTTTTAAATAACTGTGTTTAAATTTTGAAGTTTCACAAAAATATTTTTTAATTCACAAAAACGGATGTTTTTAAAAAATGCTGGATCGACCCCTGATTTTTCGCCGGCATGATGGCGGCGTAGTACGGCGCGGAACTCGTTAGCTACAGGTCTGAGGATCGACCCTAGCTGTGTCGTGGATTTTCTAGATGCAGGGAATGCCTGCGCCCATGTCTTATGATTGTGCGGCATGTATTAAACAATCCCTTGAGTAGACATTTAGCTTGGATGCTCTCTGCTAAATTAAATTCCTAGTACACTTTTGCATCAACAGAGTTTGATTAATCAACAGAGCCCGGGTGCTCGGCCTTTCAGGTGAAGAAACCGGACGTCAAAATTATCATGCGGAGATGGTATCACACTCTTTGGGGGTGCCGCTGAAAGAGATGATACCAATCTCTCGGGTGCGCACTAGGTCTGCAATTGGAAGAGGCCAACAACAGCTCATTAGAAATTTATAAAAAACCATGACTTTTTTCTATTAAATTTAAGATTTTTTTTTTTAAATTTGGCAACAAGCAAAGCGCCTGGGCTTGGAATCATTGATTTTAACACTAAAGTTTGTGAGAGTACTGTAGTTTGAATATCTAGTCTTGTTTGTTGAATGGACAAAAGATGATCACTAATATCGAATTTCTCTTCGAATGCTAATTTAAGCAATATTTTTTTCTAATTGATAAGAAGTGAAATTGTGTTGGGAAGATCGGAAGTTTGTGAAAGCGCTAATTCTTCAGAGACTTGACCTGTTTCTGGAGTTGAAAACGATAATGAGTAAAAATTGAAAATTTGCAACTACGAACTAAAGAAATTTTTTATTGAAATTGACTAAATGCAATGCAATTGTGTTTAGAAAAGTTGTTGAAAGCCCTGGCCTTTCAGAGTCTGGACATGTTTCTCGAATTGAAAAACGATAATCGCTAAAATGGAACTACTTCCACTAAAATTTAAAGCAATATATATATGTATATATATATATGTATATCGAAATTAGAAATTATATATGTAACTAGGTTTAAAAGCATTGCGTTTAACGCTGAAAAGTTTATGAAAGCACTAGTTTCAAAATCTAGACGTTTCTTGAAGTAGTTGAAAGAAAACCCAATAATATAACTCATTTAATTGCACATTTCAGCAAGACATTTTTGAAAATAATTATAAACAATGTAATTGAGGTCGTAATCTTTTTTTAATTTAAAAATTCTGAGCAAGCACTATCCCTTTAGACTTCAGATATGCTTTTAAATTGAAAAACGATAATCGATGAAATCGAACTTTTTTGATATTTAAACAATACATTTTTAGAACATATTGATAATGTACAGGGAAATTATATTAGCAATCTTTGAGCACTAAAGGTTTTATTCCTTCCCCCCCCTCATGTTTTAGACATTTATTTATCCATTCAGAACTAAAAGTTTTTTTTTTCATGCACTGACATCTTATTGTAGCAATAGCTATCGAAAGCTTCCTCTCTAAGGGACTTATTTCACCTTTTTCATTTCTTAAAAACAATTATTTTTAAATAAAATCCAACTCTTTATTATGAAATTAATATTATCATGAATTAATATTTATTCCAAAAAAGTGATCAATTTTATTTATGCATATCCCTAAGCTATGTGCATGATTAAATTTCTACTATAAAGATTTCTTGATAGTGGAAATATCAATTTCCTTTCTTCAATTCCTTAAACTCTCTGAATAAGTACATTTAAATAAAAAAAAAATAAGCGCCAAAAGAGTATCAATTCATATTAGGGCACTTTTTGTAACAATCAAAAAATGTAAAAATAATGCCTATAAATTTTGGTTCTAAACATATTTTTTTGTTGCATGGAATGTAAAGGGTTACTTTTTTTAGTCACTTTGCATCTATCTTTTCGTAATTGTAACACTATTAAATACTTTCCTTTTTACGTTGCTTTTATTCCAACGGATTAACTAAATTAACCAAAATCTTATCATTTTAAGGGGTAATTAAACTCAAAAATAACTTATTTACATTGAAAATGATAATTGAATATTAACATTGAAAGTGATAATGCAATTTTAACATTGAAAATGATAGTTGAGTATTAACATTGAAAATGAAAATTGAATATTAACATTGAAAATAATGATTGAAAATTATTTCATAATATTAATGATGTTTATAAAATTTCACATTTACTTTCGCTATTTTCCAACTTTCAACTACAGGAGAATCTAAACGTTTTCTGAGAATATTCTCATCTCACATCTGCCCCTAATATATTAGAGCACTAAAACATCTTGAAAGTGAGAAAAGAGTCATAAAAGGATTTCGTGACGCAGGTAGAGCTTTAAGGATAATTTCGAAATCCGACCTCAAAACAATTTTGTTTTAGTTGTAAAAAAGGACTATTTTTAGTAATGTTTGCTTAACAACGAATCCATTTGCTAATATATTTATTAGCAATTGAGTATAGATAGTAGAGCATAATATGAAATACTATCTGTGTGCTGTTTGGCACTCTACATTGCAAAAAATCTAGTTCAACCTTTCACTAAAACAAAAATGGAAAAAATTTTTTAATTTAGCTGCAACCAGCATTTGGTACTATAGCTGAACCATTATAATGGTGTAGTTTCACTTAGTTTCACCATCAATGTGAAACTAGAAACCCATTATAACGGTTCAACTTTAGCACCAAATGTTAGTTGCAGCTAAATTTCACCATTTTTTTTCGTTTTTTTTTTTTTTTGGTGAATCGTTGAACAAGAATTTTTTACAACATTCTGTTACGGTAAAGACCGAAATCTGGTGATAGTCGACACTCACCGGGTCGTTTGGTGTATGTCCGAAACATTTGCTAAATATCATTATTTTGGACTTGAGTTGGTTAATGTCGACACTCACCGAGTCGTTTGGTCCTTTGTTTTTGTGTATATTTTTGAGTGTACCATTTCACATTGTTTTGATATTGTATGATTGATTTTGGTACTTTTTTTTAGTGTTTCACGGTTTCTCATTGTTGTCCCATGTCATATAGCGCTTAATTCATACTCTTAAAGTTTTGCATTCTACTGTGATTTAGTGTTTTACAATAACCTGTATTTTTTTATGTTTTTTTTTTTTTTTTTTATGGTTTTCATAAATTTGCGGTTGGTCGAGCTCTCCCGGAACCCCATTTGCTCCCGAGGGCTTGCACTCGGGGGCATCTAAAAATACGATAGGCCAGAAAATGGCAGGTGCGGGGGGTTTCTGGGTGCACTATCACTATCACTGTATGTCCGAAACATTTGCTAAATATCATTATTTTGGACTTACGTTGGTTAATGTCGACACTCACCGAGTCGTTTGGCGTATGTCCGTAATATTTGCTAAATATCATTACTTCGGACTTAGCCGGTTAATGTCGACATTCACCATGCACTTATGGGATGTTGAATCACAATAATTTCGTTACCTCTTCTCTTTATATTAACAAGAAGTTCCGTCTTGAACTATATGAGCCTACCTTCCTGTCTACACCAATATCAAACTGATAATCTAGCTATCTCTCTCACTCCTTCTCATTTTGCTTTAGCTCTTAATTGTTTCAAATATACAGTGAAACTCTGTTTCAGCGTCATTCAAGGGACCACAATATTTCTGACGCTATAGCCAAGTGACGCTATAAGCGATCCCCATTACTATTCATGCGCAAATGAAGGGACTGGAAATTCTTGACGCTATAACCAGAGTTGTCGCTATAAACAATTTCACCATAGCCAAGTTCAACTGTATCTTTTTCAACGGTTTATGCGTATTCAATCACTCATTCATTGTTTCATTCATTCAGAAATATCCGTAAAAATCCGGATCAAAAAGTTTTGCGGGAAAATGGGCTCCATGAGTTCTAATGAACTTCGCATCTGTACATGTTTCACCGTCAGAACATCCTTCCGATAAAGTCTGTTCCGAGCAAATCCGTCTGTTAGAACAGGATTTATATAGGGTTGAATATTCCTCGTAAGCGTTAAGTTTATTTTTTTCAGAACTGTTCAAATTGAACAAAAATTGTTCAAATTAAAAGTTTCCCGTCGAGAGCTTCTTATCATAAGCTTGTTCAAAGGAACTTCGATCTTATGCCCAGAGTTTACATAATTTGCTTCAGATTTGCCCATAGGAGTTAATTTTAAGATTTTTTGAACTAAAACTGCTCGAATCTGAAAGTAAATATGGAAATGATGTGTCTTCTCTGAGATTTTTCAAATGCAAATAAATAAATAAATAAATCTTTCGAATAGGACAATTCGTTCAAAAGTTACTGGAGGCAGCCACACATATTTCCCATTTCAAAACCCTACTTTCAAATTTTTTATTTTTCAATATATATTTTTAATTCGTTAACTTATATTTGATTTTTCCTTATTTTTAACGATATTTTTACGGTACATTAATTCCGTACTTCTTTTATTTTTTTCTGTTCTTTTTTTACTCAACGGACAAGTAGGCTGAAAATTTGTAAAGTGTGTGTTGGCGAAGCTCTATATAAACCATAGAATACAGGATCCCCAGATTTTTAACGAAAATTTAATGTGGCATTTAATACCTAAGTAACTAGTTTTTCAACTCATTTTGAGGACAGAGCAGAATTAAAAAGTTGTTTTAACAATTAAAATCATTGTTGATATTGAAAATCCATTTTTATTGTTCATAATGAACCGCGGAACGTCGCGGTTTGCGAATGAAGCGAGCAGCGGTGGAACCCATTGTGTTTTTAAATTATACTTATTATTAAAACATTCTGATTTATGTCAAACGAATAATACATTATAAATAAACACATATAATTATACAAATAATAATTAATTTCCCTCCTAATGGACTAATGTTAGTTTCTGCCAATTGCAGACCTAACGCGTTCCCCAAAGATAGGTACGATCTCTTTCAGCGGCACCACAATGAGTGTGGTACCATCAACGCATTAGAATTTTGACGTCCAGTTGCTTCACCTGAAAGGATAAGCACCTGAACTCTGTTGATGCGAAACTGCATTAGTAATTTAATTTAGCCGAGAGAATCCAAGCCAAATGTCTACTCAAGAGGTGTTTTACATGCTGCATAATCACATACGACATGGGCGCAGACGATTTTCTGTATCTTGAAAATCCACCGACACTGCCACGTTCGATTATGTGAACTGGGCCGTCTTAGCACAAAGCCACTGTGCCAGCATGATTTTAAACATAATTTATATTATTTAAGGTTATACAATCATATTTCAGACTAGAGTTCGTCAGGTTGCCGCAATTCTATTGGCATCGGCTTTTTGTTTCGACTTCCACCAGCCCATCTGTGTTTGTCATTGGCTCTATTCTTGTATACTCGGCGGCTGTCGGAATATACAAGAATATAACCAAATATTCGGACTTCCACCGACTTATTTCGTGAATGTCGACATTCACCGGTGTATGTTGACAATCACCAATTTCGGTGTTTCACCGTAACAGCTCCACCTTTTTTAGAAAAGAAAATAAATTAAAAAATTTCGAGCGACAAAAATTTTATTTATTTACTTTTTACTTTAGCAATTCAAGAAGAATTATTCTTTATTATACTCACGTAATAACGTGGTACAGTGAGCGATAATTTATTCTTTTACAACTGGAAGGAAAAGAAGCTCTTAAAATTGATTTTTTCTCTTATAAGACCGAAAGCCTGTACCGAGCGCAATTAACGCATTGAAGTTTCACGCTGTATCAGAGCTAAATCCGGAGAAGGTTCCGTGGCTAAAAGTTTCCCAAAATTTTGGTAAATTGAAAAAGATACAGCCCATTTCCATGTTTACCCCAAAATAAAAAACTATTAGCAAATTCAACGCGTTTTAACTATTTGTGAGAAAAAGTTCAAAAATTTGCAGGTTCAAAAACTCGCAAATGCCTATTGAGATGCTGCAAAAATGATGTTAGAATAGAATTCTCAATTCACTAATTTCAAACGGGATTATTAAAGGTAAACATGATTTAATCTTTTAATATTAGGAAGGCGGAATAATCTAAAACTTTCAAAAATAAATAAATAAAACAAACCCTTGATATTATAGAGTGTAAAGAGTGTTTCTTCTAAGAGCTTATTAAGTGTTATACCTGGAATTATCTAGAGTAGTTTTCTTCAAAGGATTGTTTGCTCTAATTAAACCGATTTTTTGTTTGCTATTAATTACTGTTGCAATGCACATTTAATGCAATTTTTCTGTGACAATCGATTATTTTTCATCAATATCACATCAAATTAATTTTTAATTGCTGCAAAATCTTATTCAAAATTGTATTGCATCAAAAACTGTTTGTGTCAAATAGGTATTTAGTAATACATTTAATTTTTAATAGAAGAAATAAGATTTTTTTTTCTGTCAACAACTTGTAATGATGCATTGAAATTGCGTGACTTTCATGTTTCTTGCAGAACACGAACTCATTTATAGAGCTGGCAAGCAGCCAAAAAAACTTGGAATATCGGAAAAATCAGCGAATTTATCGATTTTGTAAAAGAAGGGGGAAAACACATTAAGTTCTAATTAGTCAGGAAAATATTTTGAAGCTAAAAAAACAGGAAACATGATATCCTAAGAATAAAAGCTCGAATAAAAATTTATAAAGATTTTCTCAGTAATAAAAGAACATCGGTGAAAGAAATCCTGAGAGAATAAGTATTTTTTATTTTAATTGGAAAGGCTTGGCTTGATTTTTCTTTGTTGGGAAATCTATTAATAAATATAAAAGTCATTGTTAAAAACATGTTTGTTGTCAGGGGCTATAATATTAAAAGAAATTACAACAAGAGTTTGACTGAAGGCTTCTCTGTGGCAAAAATTAATCCAATCAGTTTGTTTGCTAAAATCAACTTCAAAAGGGAATTTATCATACAAATAATTAGTTTTTAGTGAATTTAATTCAAAGAAGGTTTGCCCTTTGATATGGATTTTTTAAAAAATAGAGTATTTATATACAAAATGTATTTACACTAAAAAGAATAAAATAAAATAATTTTTCTAAAAAAAACAGAACCGACTTCAAATTGTAAATTGCGCTAAAAAGTGAAAAATAATTAAATATTTAAACAACAACGATGTGACTTTTAAACATAGTTTTAGAAGTCGGTGCAAAATTATGAGCCTAATTATACCATTACACCATGTGCTACTTCATATTGGAACTGTTGCTAATTCTGGGCCATTTATATTTGTGATTGATTCATGATTACAAAAGATCTTATCTACCCTAATTTTTAGCGTAATTTACAATTTGAAGTCGGTTCTGTTTTTTTTAGAAAAATTATTTCATTATGCTGTATATTTGATATGTTAATGTAAAATGATTTATTTATGTCCAAAGATTTTGATACGTACATCGAACGATATTTAAAGCGTTGATAATTGTAATGGAACGAGGTTTTGAAAACCAACATACAAAAATTATTAAAAGTAGGGTGGCATTATTTTTTTCAGCATGATTTCTCAAACGGATATCTAGCTAAAAGTTAATGGTACATCGAAGTGAATTTTTGATGATACAAAAATTACGAAAGATATAGATTTTAGAGTATTCAGAAAAAATATGAAATACTTAGATCTTAGAGTAGTCAAAAATTACGAAATATGTAGACCTTAGAACAGTCAAAACTTACGAAAATATATAGATCTTAGAATAGTCAAAAATAACGAAACATGTAGATCTTAGAGTAGTCAAAAATAACGAAACATGTAGATCTTAGAGTAGTCAAAAATAACGAAACATGTAGATCTTAGAGTAGTATTGGAACAAAAAGTGTTTTAAAAGCAATTTTTTTCAATAAAACAAGCGGAAATATTAACATTGTTTATCACTGAAAAATGACTTTATATCTATAACTTCTGAGCTACATTAACTCTTTCACTGCGTGGAATGGACGAATCTTTTTCCTGTAATAATAAATACGGTATTCAAGGAAGATTTTCTTATAGTACAATAGATATATTTATATAACATTTGTTTTATTGTAAAAATATAGCACAAACATGTCTATTAATTAACATATAGTAAAAGAAACATGTGCTATAAGTGGACTAAATTCCTTATGGGCTTCCCGAAGCCAAAAGGATAATTTTAATCGACACCAAACATGGAGACTTTTTGGAATATATATTCCCCACGCAGAAGTTTTTTTTTTTCTTCAGGAGGGGGAGGATTATAGATATTGATTAATGATATTGATTCATTTTTTATCTTAAATTGTTTTTAAAATTTACTTAGGCATGTCTTACGTTTTTATGTCTGCAGTGGCATGTTTTAGAAAACATATATATAACTAATGAGAACACTTGTAAACAAGATAAGTAAAAAAAAAGGAAGACAAAGAAATCTAGCTATCATGGCTTTAAATAGAGCTGAAGTTTTTCAAAGAGAATCTTAGTCATAATTACTTTGCACTTGAATCAAATTACCAGAAATAAGGCGTGGATGTAAAACATTCATACGGGAGATTTCAAAACATTTCGGTTAAAAGAATAATGATAAACGTTACACTACGTACATTAATAATATAATAAGGTGTATAGTAATAAACTGCTTTCTGCTCTCTTACGTGCATTTTATGTGCTTATATATTTGCAAGAACCTGTGCTTATAGATTACCTGAGGTTACTGAAATAAGGCTGAAATGACGAAACAGTTTAGTAACTGTTAAAAATATATTTGTAAATGAACCACCAACATGTTTTTGATATTTGATAAAAATTTTCCTTTGTATATTTAATTGACGGTACTCCATCAAACTTTCAATAAATAGAAAGGTAATTTTAGACATGAATTGTTAATTAAAATCGTCGATTTCATGTACGAGGTATACGTTGCAATTCTACCTTGATGAATTTAAATAAGTCCTACGAATACACACCAAAAAAAAAAAAAAAAACATTGCTAACAACAACCACTATAAAGGTATCAAACATTTATTGAAAACATTAAAAATATACAATATGTACAACTTATGCTTAAATAATATCGACTAGTAAAAATCAAAAGGCACATCAAATATTTAAATATTTGTAAAAACAGTTTCACATAAAGTTAAATACTTACAAAATATTTGGGAATTAAAAATTTAAAAGTGTAAAAACATGTAACATTGAGTTTTCCTTTGAAACAATCATACACATGTATATAGTAGAGGTACGGGACTGGTTAAAAATAGCAATCAATAAATTTTTAAAGGCACAGTACACCTGAAAAGGTTTTCAAACAGCATTTATTTTAAAGTGAATATTCATTTATTATGAAGCATTTATTTGTTATGAACAATGTTTTAAAACTGAAATCCAAGGATAATACATTTTAAATGGATTTACGTTGACACATTAATTATTCTAAGAGAAGCATATATTTGTGAAAAGAATGACGGCATAAAAATTTGGAAGATTGCAAAAAAATAAAAAAGGTTTGATGCAAAATGGCGAATTTTAACACATTAAACTGCAAAAAAGATGATAGAAAAAAGAGAGAGAGAAAGAGAGAGAGAGAGAGGGAGAAAGATAACTGTTTGGCTTAAATATTTTTGTGGATAAAACTTAAAGTAATTTTAAGCAACTTAAAGTAATTTTAAGCAACTTAAAAGCTGTGCAAATTTCTGGAACATTTCTCATAATGATTTAATTCCGAAATATTAAACTGCTTTAATGTTACAAAACTAATTTGGGTTATAAAATGAAATTTTCTTGCGGAAGAAAACTTGCACAATACAAACGGTGCTATTGATTTAAAAACGTAGTACTAAGACACTAACCAAAAATCATCATGTTGAATTTCAAAAAGCTTTTTAGACAACGATTTTTTTAAAACATGATTTTTCAATATGAAAATAAATTAATGGGATTAATATATCAGAAAATATTTACATTTCTCAAACGATATTTTAGAGGGAAAAAGACCATTTTCTATTTCTATGTTGTAATGCTATATACGAGGGTGAATCCATACCTACTTAGGTCTTAAACCACACTGTATCATTTCATTTTAGGAATCTTTCCTTTATATATGCATCAGCTTTCCCTAACTACAGCTTAAAAATTCAAAACTGGCTGCTTTTGACTTATATTCAGAATTTTTGCTCTTAAACAATAGAGTATTTTTATGTATTGTATGACGATAAGTTACGCATGCCTAAAATTACAAAGTTTCAAAATCTTGCATCCTGTTTCAGCAATAATTTTAAACCATGTTGAATCGCAAATTGAAATTGAGTCAATGCATAAAAAAATTAAATTAAATTTGAAAAAGAAATGAATGAAAACTCAATGAAATATCAATTCTCAATTCGAAATGGAAGACTAATTCTAGCTAGATTAGAATTTCCAAACTTTGAAGAAATATAATGCTCCTTTCCAAGTTGTGACGCAATGAAATGGAAGTTAAATTGTATTACGCCTATTCACGCAGAAAAAAAAGAATAAGTTATTAAAATTTCAACTTTTAAAGAACAAAGATAACATTGTAAAATACTATTCCTTAAATTGAAGAAGAAGATTTTGCAAGCTAAATCGAAATTCGAAGCACATTTTCGAGAAAAACTCTGGAATCGCGATTTTTTTTTGTAAATTCTGTCATGAAATTCTGGGGAAGGAATAAAAACTTCTCGTTGAATGAATGCAGTTCAAAGTTCTTTTGATGGCGTATACATTTTATTTTTGCATGGATTCGTTTTTCGGGGAAAAGTGGAAAATGTGAAGTCTATAATGAATCACATAAGTGAATTTAGAAAGTGAATGCCAGAAAATCGGAATTGCATTTAAGTGTGTGTGTGCGTGGTTTTTTCTTTCTTTTTCTTTATTACGCTCTATAAAGAAGCTATTGCGGTCAAACTA
Source organism: Octonoba sinensis (assembly GCA_038502835.1). Classification (NCBI taxonomy): domain Eukaryota; kingdom Metazoa; phylum Arthropoda; class Arachnida; order Araneae; family Uloboridae; genus Octonoba; species Octonoba sinensis. The sequence continues at coordinate 75,727,801 of CM076604.1, forward strand.
AACTTAAATTTGATATTCAAAAAAAAAAAAAAAAAACCCTTTTTTACTTCAGATATTTGATACTTATCCTTGCATTTGTTTCGCTCAGGTCATGTCTGCAAAGTGAGGAAGACCAAACGCGTACTTGAAAATAATTAAATGATTACTAACAATTGCTAATTAACTTATTATACATTATTTGATAACAAAACCTAGTAGCTTAATTTGTACCCAAAATTGAGCCTGTCAATTTCTTTTCTTTCTTTCTTTTTTTTTTTTTGGAGGGGGGGGGGTGAGAGGGGGTTATTATTTGTCTCCCTCTCCAGTAAATTTCTTGCCGACGCGTTTTCCCCATTGAGTTTGTATTGTATTTAACGTTGCGTGTATTACATAAAAGAACTAATGTATTTATTTGTGTTATAAGTTTGCACAAGTAAACTTATAAAAACTACAATATTTTTTTCAAAGCTTAATAAAGATGTCTGCACAATTTCATTAAAATGGGAGACATATTTGCTTTTTTCATCTATATTAATAAAGTTTTAATTAGTATTTATTTAATTTTTATCTCAGTAACTGGCGTTTCCTTTCTTTTTTTTTTTTTTGACAGTTTAAAACCTACAAAATGTTGTAACTGTACGTGACACATTAATACATATCTTACATTAAAAATATTGTAAACATTCTGTGTGATGAAGTTCATTGAAAAAAGACACATCATGTTTCACTATTTATAATCTTTCTTTTGAGCGAAAAATTTCCCTTTAAATTATACTCATTTTTCATATATTTTTGAAAAGCGAATAATAATAATAACAATTTTTAAGAAGCCACACACACATACTCCACCCTTACCCATAGAAAATACAGATGTATTTGCAGATCTGTAGCGCGCAAAGAAATGTTGAACAAAGCCGGAATAGTGTGCTTTCAACCCTTTACGCGCGAGAGGACCAACTATAAAAGCCATTAAGAGTACTTAGCAGTAAAATGGAATGTAACTATTGTTAAAAGATTCCAAAATAAGGGACTACACAATCCGTGTACCAAAACCGTAGCTAAGAGAGAATTTAATGGTTTACATGCCCTCCCTTCGCTAAAATCCAGCACGAAAAATATTGTTATCCATTTTTGCATAATTTACAATTAATTTGAAATAAATATTGTCAATGAAGGCAATGTGGTGAAGACATAGATATACATACAAAGGACTATCTCCTAGTATGTATATCTATGGGTGAAGATGGATCTCATGACGTTTTGGGAAATAGTGACGTAAAGTAGTTTGCAGCATTCCCCCCCCCCCCTCTTTTTTTTTGCTTCCCCATGTCACTATTTCCCTAAACATCACGGCACTGCATCCCCATTGACAGTATTTATGAAACACCACTCATCTTCTCTATTATCCTTTCATTTTAGTCGATTTCGGGGGGATGGAGAGAGGAGAAATGAACGGAACTTTGCTCGAAATAAATATCAGGCTACTGTCTATCTTGTTATCAGGGTACTTTTTCTTCTTATCTAAGAAATGGGGAAATTTTTTCTTTTATTTAAGAAATGGTTATGGTTTAAGAAATGGAATCGTGTGACATACATTAAATAATGTAACATGCTAGCTAAATAAAGCGTTATTATAGTGAGCTTCGGACGGAATTTTTCTTGTTTTGTTGATAATGATTAAAATATTAAATTCAAATAAAACATTAAATATATTAATAAAATATTAAATATTATTACATCGTTTTTAGTTGACAATCCGAGTGTCTGTTTCTGTAAATAACTTTTATTTCTGTCATTTCGAAGAAGATCGGACACATTTTTTTAAGGCTGAGGATATAAATTTCTATTACATTTTTTAATTTTTTTACAAAGCTGAAAAGTTTTTAAAAATTATTAGTTGCACACTTTACAGAAATTAATTGGTAAAATAGACTTAATACTTTCTAAAACACCTCTTGATTTCAAATTAAAACTTTTTTAAGCCGTTGCATATAATTTTTACAATCGAAATAGTTGGAGATATAGCGGGATGAATAAATCGGAAATTTTGGTGCTTTAAATTTGTTTTCAATTTAAAAAGTTAAAAATGACTTTTGTATTAAAAAGTAAACAAATATTTTAATAACAAAACAAGTGTCTATGAAAATATATATACTATTTTCAATATAAATTTTCTCTGGAACAAGAACCGTCATTTCAAAATTTTCCAGTGCTTTATTATTCAATATATGTTATAGTTGTAAAACAACAAAATACATAAACACATGTGCAAATACAAGGTATTTCTTAAAGGGGAGCGTCCTGCCTGACCGCCCACATGACGGAACTGTCCTCCGGAACAAAGGTTTCATTAAAAATCACTTAAAATTGCAATTAAATGAAGTAATCCCAATTTATCCCCATCTTAACCTAATGGTAAAAATTTCGTACCATATGGGATGACATTTTTTAATGAAAAATAAAAGTTTAAATTATTACAATGAAGTTGTTTTCATTAAAACTGACATTTTTTCTTTGGATTTCATCGTTAACAATTATATTATATAAAAAAATTCAATCATTTATTTACTTTGATTTTTATGCTATTTTTATATTTGTGATGGAATGAAATTTTTGTCAACCAAGCTTTTGGGTTTCCCAGTACAAAAAGAAATTTATTTCCGCGAATTACGTATTTCTTCACTCTTTAAAGTGATGAGTATTTTTAAGCTACATAAGTAATAATAAGAAAATGTAAATTAAAAGGATTTTTTTTTTTTTTGCTTTTGGTTAAAGTAATTTTAGTTTATGTAACGTGACGGAATGAAAAGAATTTTCTGTGTTCATCTATTGCAACAAAAGTGCTCCTACTTGAAACTTCATTTTGTTGTGCCTACTTCATTTAAAGTTATTCAATCAAATGTAATGACTTGAAAATGAAAATTGCTCACAAATGACAGCTTTTCATAAACATAATAATTTCGGAAAAGTTATCATTTTCATGGAAGTGTCCTAATACTTAGATTAATATCTAAGTTTCAAAATTTTCTGAGAAAAAATTCACATATTTCATAGTCAGCATTTGTAGATACGTATTTGTTTAAAAAAATCTATGATAATAAATAAATTAAATAAGCAAATCTGTGCTGTTTTAAATCATCCCTTCATTTTATTTGAATTTTTTTGAAGGAATGTAGAAGATAATAATATTTGTTAAAAAAAAAGTAAAAAGACTTTCTTTTTTCTCTCTCTCTCTCTCTCTGTGTTATTTTAAAACATGGATTTGTTTGTTTTAACTTAATGAAATGCAAAAGGTAAAAAACTGTTTTCCTTTTGGAAGTAGATTTAAAAGCTGACCTAGCTGTTCTTTTCGTTTCAATTATTTTTTAGTTGTATTTTTAACCGTAATTAATAATAACTTTATACAGTTTCAACTGAAAAGAAAAAACTGAATCGAATAATTTATTACTTCTAATGATCTATCAATTCTTGATCAATCATACTTAGTCAAAAAACTGTCTAGAGCAATTCTAATAATAATTAATGCTTCCTAATTAATTTCTAAAACGTGTTTTTTTAATGCTTTTGTGACAATCAAATACTACGCAAAATAAAAAGTAAAAAATGTTGAAATTTAAGTTTTTAAGAACAAGTTGGTTTAAATTACTAAGACAGTGCAATAAGAAACAAGAATATTTGATTATTTTTCATATCTCTCGTTTATCAGAAACAGAAACAAGAAAAAGTTATTTTTCTTTTTACAGAATCGATCATTTTTACAATGTGATTACATCTCCAATTATACTCTAAGCATTTTTTGACCTTGGGTCATGAAATATTATTCAAAACGTTTTCGGGAAATTGAGCAGCAGTATATTTTTAATTTATGGGAAGAATTTTGAAATCAAAAGAAAAAAGAAGTGACATTTCAAATTTGCAATTTAAATTTTTCAAAGCGTACAAAAGAATATTAAGAATTTTAAAATACTTATTGAACATATTGAACATAAATCTTAGATCTCTGTTATTTAAATTAAATGTATTTTTTCAAATATTTATTTATGAATCTTATGCATTGCTCGTAATTAATAATTTTATTGAAAACATATCTATTAACAAATGCATGTTTCAGGGAATATTTTAAAAATTCACACGAAATAATTCAGCGATTTTTTTAACAACTTTGCCTGTTACTTAATACTAAATCCTAATATTTATCATGTGAGTTGATATAAAGGGGAGAAAAAAAAGAAAGAAAAAGAAAGCTACGCACTAAAATAATTTTTTCCCAGTTCTTAATTCAACTTTAAATATTTTCGATATGTATCTTCTGGAAGAATGTTAAGATTGCTTGATTAAAATATTAAAATTTTAAGTAAAAAAAGGAAATTATATCAGAAAATTTTCCAATTCCAAATTCAATAACAGAAAATTTTTGCTACATTGAAACAGAAGATGAAAGCCTTTCATCAATGAAATAAAAGTCCTTCTGCACTAAAAATTGGCAAGAGCTTTCAAATTAATGACAGCAATTTCAAACATCTCTTTGTCGAGATATTTGCAAGAGAATCCATAAAATTACAGAGGTAAAATTATTAATTTTACAGCATGTTTTCTCAAATAAAAAAAAAAGCATGAAACTTTGAGGATAGAATGAAAAAAAAAAAGTTAGCAGGGATCAATTAACCGATTACTCTTACAGGTGCGGATACAAGGGGGGGGGGGGGGGAATGGACCCTCCCTTCTAGAGTCAAGTATTGTAAAAGATTGTTTGAATAACAATTTAACATTTTATAACATTCCGCGAGATAGGTGAAATTACAAAGAAATTGCCTCTTCCTCAGAAAAATCCTGTATCCTATGATGCTACGTTAAATACGATCACAAGAATTAAAATTAATTTCATGAGATGTGTCAGCTAAATGAAATTATTTGATAATTTTGTCAATAAATTTAGTATTAGGAACAAATAAATAAATAAATAAATAAATAAAAATGTGCAATCCATGTATTATAATTTGGATTGCTCATTTTTAGTATTGTCATTAACATAATTTAATAAAGTAGAACATAATATTTTTTTACTCCTACACATCAGAAAATCGAGATGCTAATACATGCTAAAACACAATAAAGGCAATAAGGGAAGATTTTTTTTTCTTTTTTTAAAATTAAATATACTTATAATTTATTTTTAGATTTTTAATTTTTGAAAAATTCATTACTATCTACTGTGAGGTGTAACTAATGTGAATATTTTGATGCATGAACTGAGCTATTTAAATGTCATTTTTAACAATTAACACTTTTGTCTCAACATATTCTGTATGCATTGACGTAGTAGTACATAATTTAAACATTTACGTAAAATATATCTGAACACTATTTAAGATATTCTCTTAAAAATCGTCAGATATTTAAAGATAACTGCCTGTTTATTTTTTAAGAATATACAGCTTTGAAATTATGTCCATTTGAATTGTCTCTTACTATCATATTACATCAACAAAGAGAACTGCATAAATTTTTTCTTTATTGGGATCGAAACTAACTGAAAACTTTTGATGCAGAAAAAGCTTTGGAAACTTAATAATTTGACACATTTTCTGCTGCGTCATATTTCTGAATAAATTAAAATTTACAACACGAACACTAAAAATTAGTGACATGAATAAGCTCAAATGATATGTTCGCACATAATTCAAATTAAAAAATGATAAACATGGAAAATATATTGATATGCCTTTTGAATGTAGTTTCATTTTAACGAAATTTGAAAAATCTCATAGAAACATTTTTAACCAGAAAAATAAATACAATTTCATATACAATTATAAATTATCGATCAGATATTGCAATTTGTGTTGGTTTAGTTTCGAACCTAGATTTACAGGTTCGAACTTGTTGGAGAACGTGAGATATTCTCTCTTTCAAAGTTCTTATACTCCTGTCAGGTAAGAAAGGTAACCATTCAGACATACCTGGATCTCTTGCGATGAAGACACTTTTTAGAACAGTTTCGAGATTGTCGTCAAGATGCAATTTTTCCACTGCGTCTATCGTGTCCTTTTTAAAAATGCACAAGCCATCCAACATGGCTCGATGGAAGTGTTCGTATTTTTCGAGAAGTCTATATCCGTGAAGCAAACCTGATTCGTTGTCCAGAAATAAAAGAAGTCCCTCCGGAGTTCTTGCCAAATTGTGAGTAGGTTGATTCATCATGTCTGCATTCCATCGCTCATTGTACATGTTATTCACAACACGGTCCAAGTTTGCTGTCAAGTAGTCGAAGATGACCAAGTCAGTCCATTGCACCAATTCTGAGAGCTCACTGGCGGTTAAGTTTTTTATGTCATCGGCTATCGGATGTAGCCTGCGCTTATTTTTGTCTCTAAAATGTCTAGGAACAAAAGCTGGCAGCAGCTTTTCGACAAACTGAGTTAAAACCACAGGCTTTTCAGAGTTCCATTGGGCGAGGGCGATTTGCGAAGCAGCAGTTGACCAACGTGTGGTTCGAGGATCGACTAGAGCTAGTGAGGATGGTGCTAAGTTCTTTATGCCTAAAAGTTTGCCAAGATAAAAAGAGAATATTTCACCTTGTATTTGGTCATTATTATACCGGTACCGGCAACAAGATTTACCACCTTCGGCTAATGTAACTAATCTATTTTGCATTCTTCCACAACCTTCCTCAATCTTGAGTACTTCTGTAACATTTAGAAACCTTTTCCAAGCATTTATGTCTTCTTCATCAAATCCCTTGGGAACTAGTTTCTCTGCAAATTTTGACCAAAATATTCCATTCACCATATCTTCCAATTCAATAGATGTTGCTTTCTCGAATGAGTGGGAAGAAGGCTTTCCAGTGTGAGAATTCTCAATAAATCTTTCACTACTATGGCTTTCTCTCGCACTCGGATTTGAAATGGGTTTAACAAGAGGGATGGGCAGCGTGTGCGCAAGTCCACCGGCATTCAAAGCTTCGACAAGACCGGATTTTTCACGTGGAAGGTGCTGCAGCTTCGAAGGTTCGGTCGCGGCAGGGTGCCGTAGCAAGAAGTCGGCCGCAGCTTCGGAACGAGTCCGGTGATTCATGCCTACGGGGCCAGCTTGTATTGGATGCCCGTTGCGCATCAATCCACGATGAGAATGAGACACCAAATCGTTAGAGATTGCAAAGCTTGGAAATGGTTCATCTTGTGCTAGCAGAGGCCACAGCATAAGGCAATAGGTAATAGGAATTCCCACCAAAATTCCAGCGAGAAACGACAGCGGAATCGCTAGCTTGTATTCCAAATTCTGTCGAGTTTTCTTAGATGTCATTGGCAATATGGACTTGGAAATATTCTTCATGTTTAGGCACAAATCCCTTGCATAGGAAAAAGAATTCTACGAAAAGTCAGAAAAAAGAATATTTTCCTCAAGTGTACCATTCAATAAATGTTTCGAAAATAAGTGCATCGTTGACTTAAAGCTCAGATACTTCTATCGAATCGAATAACGGAGCAATAATACAGTTTTCTCAGAGCAGTATATCTTCCATGAATGCATGTAAACGAAACGTAGCTGAAAATTCCTCACATATGATAAAAATCCAAAATATTTTTTCGCTCTGAGTAATTAAATAAAATGCATTTCAGGAGCATTTCTCAAAAGCCGCTGATTTCATCATCCGTGAATCCAAACGAGATCAGTTAAGTGACATGTAGCGTGTCCAAGATCTGGAAGACATCTAAATCGAGTTCCGATTCACAGTCCCAAGCATCTCCGAATGAGTGAGCTTTTATCTGATGTGGTTTACCTGTCATGCCCCCGAGATCACGTGTAGCTTCAGGACTTCCGCGCTGGGGGTTTCGCGCCGCCACGGAGAGGGGGGAGAGGGGCGATGTTTTCAGACTAAACGCAGGAAAAAAGGAGGTGTGTTTAGCAAAGAAGGGTAAATCCTTGCCACACCTGTGGTATTTACAATGCGGGTTGTGGCTCAACTGGCATTTACGGAATTCTCGTTCATTCACCAAAACTTCAGCTGCGTCTTTTCATCAAACCGATAGACTTAAAGTCGCTTTCGGGGAGTAACTTGCAGCATTCTTCGAATTCGGCTCAAATTTTTGTCAAATTGTTCATTTCAGTTGAACTTTTTCACTGTAGACGCACAAATTTACTCAATAATAATCTGAGAACGTATTATGAAACAGAAATGCTCCCTTGAAAAATGCTAGTCGAAATATTTTTTCTCTTCGTTTATATATTGATAAATTTTCTTAATAACATTTTCTTCTGTTGCTTAGGTGCGATAAAATATAACACAGTTACTATCGTAGTCCAGGTTGAAATTCACATTTTTTCTGCCATAATATCTTAACCACTTTAAATTTTAAAAAGTCACACAAATTAAGTATTCCACAACATAATTTTTTGCCGGTTAATTGAAATGCATCATCAGAACATATGTAAGGTAGAGTAACGAACTCCCTACATCAATCCATCAAGAACGCTGGCAAACAGATTTTTTTGTATTTTTTATCAAGCTGGAGGATTTTGCAGACATGCTCAAGTGGTTGTAAGAAGATAAGCAGAGAACGTAAAGCGAGGTGTCTGAATGCTGACACTCTGTTAGGAGCAAGTGGAAGCTGAGATTTCAAGTTTTCACTCTTGCTCTCAAGCCACAGGGTTGCCAGGTGCGTGAATTCCAGCATTTCGCCAACGTAGTTGATGGTATAACTGATGGCGCCAAACTTATTCCTCTTTCTTAGGCGTTTCTGATTGAGATAAATGATGTTGACTTTTGAATTATTATTTTATTGATTGTTCCTTTAATGGACGAAAAAATATAAGTTTTTTTAAGAAGAAAACTGGAATGTGTTTTTCAAAAGTCTCCGGTTTCGTTATGTTGAATGTTTTTCTCAACGAATTGTCGACTAATAGAATATGATCGATTAATAGCAGTGAAATTTGTAAAAAAAAACCAACGTCTATAAAAATGAGTTTGAATTATGAAGGCAGTTTTCTAAATGGATTGGTTGATCTCTGGGTTAACTTATCTATTCTATTTCCAAATTCATAAATTTGAGCTACCTTTTATATTTACAAATTTGTATAGCCAAAGTAATACTCATAACTAAAGCATAGTTTGTGTCATGTCGGCAGAAATTGAAGACGGAAAGGGAAAATTTGTTTTATGTTTAAAAAAATTTGCACGTGTATACTCATTGAGGGGAAAAAGTGCGCGGGAGGGGGAGCAGGTATAGGTATGATTCATGTCATTTAGAAAAGGTTTAGTGCTAAATCCCAATTTTTGCGATTTTGATTTCAGTATTCAATTTTTCTCACAAATATCGACAAAGTTAAAGAAATATGCAGTCGATTCCTGAATCCAAACTGCAATAAATTTCAATTAAAATTCCTTTTTCTGCTTTCATCCATGTTCTCTGCAAATTATCTGCAATCCTGTTATTATCGTTATTGTTATTGTCTTTGTTACCAGTAAGTTGCGAACTTTTCTTTCGTTTATTTACTTGTTATTTTTATATTTTGGGATTTAAATGGCTGTTAATTTTCATCTTCATTAATTACATTTTTCTTGCGACCGATTTTTGAACTTCTTTTCTTTTTTTCCTCCTTTCTTCTTTTCTTTCTTTCTTTCTTTTTTTGGTGCAGTTGATTTGAATACACTATTTGAAAATCCTTAACATTTTTGAGTCCTTTTTGTAGGAAAGAGAAGTGATATTTTAAAATTCTAAAATAAAGTTTTTCAGTCAAAAAAAAAAAAAAAAGAAGTTACATTAAACAAGAATTATAGAGAAATACATATATTTCTTTTAATGAATGGATGAAGTTTTGGTTTAAATGAAAGCGTACTTTCAATATCGAAGGAAGCTCTGCTTGCAATGTACGACACAGTGAAGTAAGTTTTCAATCGAATTTAATAAATCATTTAAAAGTAACATTATAAAGCAATTTTAATTTAGTCGTTTGATTTAACCCTTTATAAGGCGGTGGGAAGTGTGCTTCCCACCAAATTCATAAAATTATAGATGTTTATAGTAAAATATTTTACCCTTTCTGATTGGCAGAATCTTGCAAAGACTTCGGGAAAATATATTTACCACCACATGCATCAATTTTCAAATATTATAACTATTTCCCCTCAAAGGGGGGCGGGGGTGGAAAAAATCATGCTAATCTTATTTACTGCCTATATGAATTTCTTTTTTGAAACAAAACAAAATCTGAAAAATATTTTAACATACCGATACTACAAAAAAAAAAAAGGCCCTATAAAGGGTTAATTTTATTCTTGAAATTCATTTATATAGCACCGAATGTAAATCGAATATGCATAATGAATATTGCAGGAAATTCAATGACTAGAAATTACATTCATCAGGAAGTTGCAGAATCTGCTTTTTTCAGCTACAAGACATGTAGACACCTCTCTGTTGAGCTCTGTAAAAGTAAAAAAAAAAAAAAAAATTCCTAAATAATAATAATCCCCTGTCTTTCTTTCTCTCTCCTTTTCTAATCCAGCTTTCCCCTATTTTTTGTGAGTCGCTTTTTTATTTTTTTTTTTTTACGTTTTAACCCATGATTAGTTTAGACAGTAATTAAGCAGAAAATCACGAACTGATTCCATAATGCTTTGAAGTGTTTCCATAATGTATGAAGGGGACAAATCAAACTAAAACTCGTAGTTTTTAAATTAATTCTCAGTGAGAATTGTTAAGTGTAAAAACTCAATCCTATTTTTAAAAAAGAAGTATTTTCGCAGGGAATATTTTCCAAATAATGCAAAACTAACAACAAATGACACAAAACGCCAAACAATTTGTGAGTAAAAGTTGGCAATCAATGTTAAATTAAAAACAATATAATCAGGCCATGAAATATTAGCTTTTGGAATTTGAGAAAAAATTACTAGTACCTTCAAAACAGCAAATCACAACGGCTACAAGTGCAAAGAGCATGGACGATTTTGGTGTCACATTTGTGTCATCAAATATTAACCACATTTAGCGTTGAACCATGCATCGTGGACCTATGTAAATATTTCCGCAACCAATTGCAGAAATTCCGCATTAGGTATAGGTAGTTGATACCCGTACCAAGAGGTACTGTACTAATGAGCATTTCTGAAAACTGCGTTGATGACAATTTTGGGTTCTCTAGGCATGAGCTAAAGAATTATTTGATTTTCTATTAGCTGATATTTGTTTCGATAAGAAAAATTTTCTGTAAAAACACGAAAAGGAAACTGAGCGTTTCTGAAAACTGCGTTGACGACCATTTTGGGTTCTCCAGGCATGAGCTAAAGAACTATTTGATTTTCTGTTAGCTGATATTTTTTCCGATCAATTTGATTGAGAAATAATACCGTATAATGCTTACATTTGAAAATAGAACTAAAGTAGATAAGTATCTGAATTTCATCCTTTATATGAATTAAAATTTTTTTCTTGATCCTAATAAAATTGAAAATGCGCATGCTTGTTGTAGCTTGGAGCAGTACAACAGTTGTATGTTGGATCGGTTCAAGGAGGAAGGAAGAAGCTACATAGTTGATAATGATAAAGCTTGTTCCTATGTTCTGTTATGGTTGAGTAATCGGAAAAGAAAAGTAACAAGCATATATTTGCGGAACGTTACTAGCGTTGGATTTTATCGAATACTAATTAATAAGTTTTTGGCAGATGAACATAAAATATTAGATTTCTTATTGTTTTCGAAAGTGGAATTGTAAAGAAGCGACGGGTGCATCTTAACGCCAGTTACATTTTCCAGTGGACATCGTCACTAACATGTGAAAAAAAATATGTTCTTAATAAATCTATAAACAGAAACGTTTATTTACATGATGATTTACATTAATGAATATTGTGATTTACATTAATGAATAATGTGTCTTGTTTTAGACACATTATTCATTAAAGAAAATCCTGTTTGTTAAATTCTTGCTAAAAAACTTTGTAAAAATTTTAGTACATACTATTTATGTTCTTTAAGTGCATACAGTTAGATCCCGCAATTTTGACATTTGGATGCTTCTGCGCACGGCAGAAAAGAACGAATCCATTCGAGTTTCAGAGAAGTTCGTTTTCAGGTGCATTATATAGTACGAAAATCATAATGTTTGCTTCTCCATTTGTTGAAAGCTACTGAATTTATAAACTGTCACACAGCATCAGCTCGGAAGATGTCAAACGAACGAGAACGAGAACAAAAACGGCGCATTCTTTATGCCAGCAGTTCTTCCCTTGAACATGAATGGATTCTTCTTGGAACTCGCCAGACTGAACGCTTTGGTTGATGGTAGAACTGCACACAATCTACTGACCTCCACAGTAGGGGAGAGTGGTAATGAATGGGACATGGGGTTGAATGGGACACTACTAGTTTCTAAAAATCTACTTTGAAAAATTGCTTTTTTTTGGGACCACTAGATGAAGCTAAACATCCAGACAAGCTGACAAAAATTTTATTCTTATAAGTGAAGCCAATTTGTTGTGAGAGCACAGAGTGCAAAAATCTGCTCAAAAAGGAAGTTTTCACTGTTTTTTTAAAATGACTATAAACAGAAAACTAATTATTATTCTTAGTTTTTCTGATTTGCATATTTCAATTTGTTTATTTACTTATTCATTTTAAGATTTATTTAGATTTAATTCTAAAACTATCATCACTAAAATATGAAATTATGTTAAAATGGCAATGTAGGGTTGAATGGGACACAAATTGCAGTAATGAATGGGACATCATTTTTTCTCCTTTTTATATACTAGGGATTTAGTTTTTTTTTTTTTTTTTCATTTATTTACAAATGACATTCAATGTTTTGGTTAAGCCACCTTAAGTTATTGCATCATGTGGAACAAAGCAAGTTGGAGAAATAGCATCTGCAGAGAGAGGGACATTAGTAACCATGTTAGGTTTTGTTTGTGCTAATGGCACCACAGTGCCCCCTGTGTTCATTTTACCCCGTGCCAAATTTAAAGAATATATGTTAAATAATGCTCCTATTGGAAGCTTAGGATTAACGCATAGCACTGACTGGATGACAGAAGAAAATTTTTTGAAAGCCCTTCACCATTTTGCGGAATTTGTTAAGCCAACGACAGAAAAAGTTTTGCTGTTATTAGATAACCATGAACCACACAATAGCATTGACATTATCACTTATGCACATGATAATGGGATAATTTTATTAACAATGGCTGCAGTGTAAACCTTACTACTGTAATTAAAACTTGTTGGTCCTAGAATTTAATGTCAATCTACATAATAAAATTGTTTTTTGAGATAACGGAAAATTACAAGTGATTTTATTTAACATTATATGAAAAATTATTTTGATATATATTTTATTTTGCATAAATAATTATTTTGTATTTGACAGTAGATAAAACAAGTAAGTTTTTAGTTAGTTTAACTACTTTACTATAGTGTCCCATTCATTACCACTGGTATCCCATTCAACCTCATGGGTGGGGTTGAATGGGACAAACGCACTTTTTCAATTTTTGGACTCCTTAACATTATGGGTTATATTTATTCTAATTTTATTTTTTTTATTGTATGCCTGAATATGTGAGGAATATATCCTGCAAATTTGAACAAAATCTGATGAATACAAAAAAATACAAAAATAAAAGAAAAAAAATGTCCCATTCATAACCACTTTCCCCTATTTATTTTTGGAAGTTATGTGGCGGAGTTTCGGAAAAGTGTTATAAGTTCATTGTTTCATATGAAAAACAAAAATATAATGTATTTTCAAATGCATTGCGTTTTCTTATTGAATATTGTAATCAGCGACGACTAAGAAAACAACATAAAATTTAAAATTCGGGCGTATTCCAAGAGCTTTAGAATAAATCGTATACTAGATTATTTTCATGCACCATTTTCCCTGAGTAGACTGCTCTCATAAGAAACCCACGCCAATTGGAAGCTCAGAGCTTTATAAATATTTAGGGCAATAAAACTCAACTTCGGTTTTCGCCGATAAGATCGCGCAGTTTACTATCCGTAGTCGAAGCGGTAATTAAAAAAAGAGTGCTATTTCATCCTGACGTTTTATTTACGGGCTATCAATTTTAGATGCGAAATAATGGTTTTAATGCGGATGAAGTTTGGGGCGAAATGTGAGTTTTAACAGCTTAAAGAGGTGGATATCAGTGAAGAAGATTTCATTTCGTCGTCTTTGTCGGCAGTAAAATTCGGGAAGACATTTTACTGTGAAGTGGCTGTTATATTTCATGAAAATAAATAAAGATATTGACGTTTTATATTGGTAAAAGAAAATTCAACTAATATTTTTCTTTTAAATCTCTATTTACGCATAGTATTTTTATTGAATTATGGAATTACTGCACTAAAAATTTTCTGTAAAAACACAAAAAAGAAACTAAGTGTTTTGAAAATTTACGAAGAGCTTGTTTCAAATCAAGTAATTAAGTTTCTTGATAACATTTTCTCCATGAAATTTTTGTTTTCCTGCAGTCTTGTTCTATGTATAATTACAGGAAGATCTGTTACGCTTCATAAAACAAAACCCTTGATATTTGTGGCTACCAGTTTAAAATTTGTAAACGAATGCATAATTAAACAATTGAGATTTGTAACAACAGTTTAAAAAATGTCAAGAAATGCGTTATATATTCTTGGCGCATGGTTTGTTTCCAGTTCTAGTGAGCAGACTAACCTTCGGCAGCCAGTCCTCCCAACGATTAGGCAGCTTCGCAAGGCATCTTTGGCCGAGCGGTCTAAACGCACAGGAATCAAAACAGCGTACGCTGCTCCCCTCTGACTTTGTGTACCAGAAAAAATAATTCAGGGCGCCTGCAGATGACGGCACATTATGTGTTGCTATCAACTTACGTAATGTTCTCTGTTTTTTTTATTGTCTATAGTTACCTTTTGCATTGTCTATGATTCCCTGCTTTCAGTTCCTTGCCATTGTACGTCAGACTTTGGATAAATAATTTCCATGAAATTCTCCTGTATTTTCAGGCAAAATTTTCTTACAATGTATGGTGCTGTAATTTTTGTAAAATTGTTCTGACTTAAGAGCTATCAACATCCTAATTTATTAAAAGAAACTCCTAGAGCCAAATCGATGTGTCGTGAATATTTCTGCAATAAATGGCAAAAAGTGCAGGCTTAAAACTAAATTCAAAAATTAATGAAATAATTTTTTTAAAAATAATTTCTCCATTCAGAACTTTATTGTACATTCAAATGGCGCATTTGTTTTATTGAACATTGATCTGGAAATCAATTGACCTTATTTTCAATTTATCTTATTTTTGTTTTCTTTGGATAGTGCTTCTTATTTAAAGATTAAGTTATACAATCTGCATTAAATGTTACATTAGCCGATGCTTTTCAAAAGAACGTCTCAAAAATAAAACAAAATGTTGGTTTTATTTTGAATTCAATTAATTAATATGATCTGTGATTGATAGACATTTTATTAACAAGATTAAAACAAAATTTCTATTCAACTGAAGGTACGATTTAATCCTGCAAAATAATTTCCTTTCAGTTCCTCGAAAAGTAGTACAAAATTTTCAAGAGCACAAGCTTGGTTTGAGCCAGAATTCTAAAAAATTAAATTTTTGAAACAGTCGAAAGAAATATAACATTATAGTTTAATTTTCTTCATTCGCCAAGATGCTCTATTTAAAAAAATTCTATTTTAATATTAATGTATTTAGGCATTTAAAGAGTAAAAAGAGTTTTGTCTTACAGTTGTGTTTACTTTTCCACGATAACAATTTTCATTTAAATTTGCTCCGACAGCGAGTTTGGACTTTCAAGACAAGTTACTTGAAGGTATTTTTGTTAGTCCCATTAGAATTATTTAAAAAAAAAGATATGTAGCGATGTGATATAGTTAGCTGGATGGTCAGCCTCCACAAATATGTATTTTGTCGCTCCAAGTTAATTTTAATGATTAACTTTTAAATTATTGATGGTGTTCGCAATAGAGGTAAATATTTGCATAAAGCATATAAAGGAACCTTAACTCTCTAAATAATAGCTAAAAGAGGAAAAAAATCAAACGAATAAATAAAAACAACAATTTTTCTTCTTTTCATTAAAAATAATCTCGGATTCTTTCTCTGAAAGTCGCCAAATAGCGATAATGCTCTGAAGATAGCAAACTCTGCAAAGCACTGGAAACGAAACCCACACCCATATATCATTCGAAGCGGCTCAGTCGGGAGCTTATTTACGAACACAAACGTGTTGAATTATGAATCAAAGCTTTTCAAATGCACGTAATTTAAAAAAAAAAACTTTGGCAAAAGTATTATAACGTTATCGATCTTTATAAATCATGAGAGAAATAAGTAACACGACACGCTTCAATAATCATCATGCATAATTTAATGAAGGAGCTGACCAATTTGTAAAAAATAATAGAAAGATAGAAATTGATGTTCATAATATTTTCATGCCTAGTTTAGTTTAGAATGGGCACATGTCACATTTTTTAAAGAAAATGATTTTTGATTATAGCATAGTTTATTAGGGTAATCCAGGGGTCGGCAAGAGTGGCTCTTTGACTACCTGGCGATGGCTCTTCTAAATACATATCCAACAAATTTTTCGGGACGCCCAATTTTCTCTTCTTGTCGTTTATTTTTTTATTTTCTATTCTTTTTTTATGTATATAATTTCTACAACAACATCTTTGCTTTATTATTAAATAAGTTAAACTTTGCCCCTTTTTAGCCAACTGTCCGGTAAAAGTAAAAAAAAAAAAAAAACTATAAAGCATGAAAGAAGGCTTGAAATGTATCGTAAAAATATCGTTAAACATAGAGAAAAGTTAAAAAAAGAGTGAAGTAATTAAATAAATATTCAAAAATAAAACCCCTAATAACTTTTGAGCAATTGTCCGTTTCGAAAGATTTTTTTTTTTGCATTCGAAAGATCTCGGTGAGGACATCTCATTTCTATATTTTACTTTTTGATCTGAGCATTTTTTTTTGTTCAGTTTTGAACAGTTCAAAAAATCTTAACATTAGAGCCTATAGGCAATTATGTAAACTCTGGGCACAAAATTCAAGTTCCTATGAACAAGCTTATTGCAAGAAGCTCTCGGTGAGAAATATTCTTTGATTTGAACAATTTTTGTTCATTTTTGAACAATTATATTAAAAAAAAAAAAAAAAAAAAAAAAAACATTAGCGCCTACGAGGAAATTTCAATCCTATATAAATCATGATCTAATAGACATTGCTTGGCACAAACTTCATCGGAAAGCTCTCATGACGTAGAACACGTACAAATAGGAAGTTCAACCAGAACTAAACGAACCTATTTTCTTAAGAATCTTTTTGATCGGGATTTTTAAGGATATTTTCGACTGAATGAATGATTAAATAAATAAGTGAAGGAATTAATGAATAAATCAGTGAATAAATAATAAAATAAATAAAGGAGTGAATAGATGATAACATAAATGAGTGAATGAATGAAAAAATAAATAAATAAGTGAATAAATACATGAATGATTAAATGAATAACTGAATAAATGAAAGAATGAATGAGTGAGTGAAGGAATATGTATTAATCGTTGAAAAAGGTAACTTTGAAGTAATTAAGAACTAAAGCTAAATGGCTAAATGAGAAAGAGAGAGAGAGAGAGAGAGAGAGAGAGAGAGAGAGGCTAGATTATAAGTGCGAAGTTGGAGTATACGTGAAAGACGGAAAAGTAGGCTCGTATAAACGGAACTTCTTCTTTAAAAATGTAATATTTTCAAGGTATTGTAAAAAAGTAGTTGAAGAAGCACCGTAAAAGAAGCGGTGAAAAGGAGCCAAAGGCCGGCAGTTGAAAGAAGCAGAAGGCGACCCGCTGCCTGTCGACAAGTAGCTACAAGATTGAAATGTGAAATTTGCAGTAGTAAAACACAGTTTTTTCAGTCAGGAGGATTATAAGGGGACAACCTATAGAGCTTACCTGATTGATTACATTTTTAACTAATACGGGCATAACCTAATGAACCACAATTTATATACTTATATAGTAAACGTTTTTTGAAAAAATGTCTCTTGGAAGAAATCTAATCGTCGTATAGGTGACATTTGGCTCCGTTGGCTAAGAAATGAACCGCCCACTGGGATAACTAATCGCATTAATTTTTGAAAGGGCATATTTGTAACTAAATTCCATTCATTGCAACGGACGTTAGAAAAGCACTCTTATCCATGAACGGGCTATTACTATTATGAAGTTTTTAGGGTCTGTTGCAAAACTTGAATGATGTGACTCGAGCGCTTACTAGACTAAAGGTTTCAAAGGTTTAAAACATATTTATTTTAATTGCAGTTGTAACAAAATAACTTTGTTAAAGAAAAAACTATACAGAGATTTTTAACACCTGTAATTTTTTTTGCGGTGTTTGCAGTTTCCCCATACATTTCGTATTCCGTTAGTATTAAAGATTTAAAGTATTCTTAAATCTTAAAAATTTTAAGTATTTCAAAGAAATTGCTAAATATTTTCGATTTTTAAGATAAATTAATAATCCTTTCCTATGTCAGTTATACATTCAATATTTCTTTACGTTCCATTGGACAAAAATAGCTATGTAGAATATTAAGCTGAAGTGAAAAATAATAGTAAGAAGTGCTTAGACAAATTTCTACTTCTGATTGCTAATCTACTCATAATAATATATTTTAACATTTTCTTTCTATGTACATAAAACAGATACATTCACTGCAGCAGCAACGTTTGCGAATGTCTTAAGGCAAGAATCTTTTGTTGGATATAAGCACAAAATTTTTCTCATTGAAAGAAAGTCTAATAAAAGTTCTCACCAATCCGGACATATTAGTTGCTCATCAGGGGAGATTCTGTACAAAAATTCTGTACAAAATATATATATATTTTCAACTTGATAACACATTTCCGAAACAGCATGTAATTTTTTTTTGAACTTGACAAAACTTTCTCTGAAAAAACATGTAAAACCATTTAAAAAAGGGAGAAAGGTGCACATGCCAAATATACACGATATGCATATAAATGTAGTTAAGATATATTTTTTAAGATTTGAGAATAGCTTCTTCTTTTATTGAATGTTTTCTCCTTTGAAAGAAATTGTAATAAAAGTTAACTGCCAATCCGGTCATATTAGTTGCTCCTCAGGGGTGATTCTGAACAAAATGTTTTTTTTTTTTTTTTTTTCAACTTGATAACAAATTTTTTGAAAGAGCATGTAAAAATTGTTTTGATCTTGAAAACAATTTTCTGAAACAGCATGTAATTTTTTTTTGATCATGACAAAACTTTCTCTGAAAAAGCATGTAAAACCATTTAAAAAAGGGAGAAACGTGCACATGGCAAATATACAGGATAGGGATTATTCATAAATGATGTCACACTTCTAGGGGGAAGGGGGTTTGTGAAATTGTGAGAAGGGGAAAGGAGGGGAGGGGGTGAAACATCATACTTATGCAACATAGCGTGGCATGTGACAAAGGGGGGAGGGGGATATTTTTTTAAGATTTGAGAATAGCTTCATCTTTTATTGACTATGTTTTCTTCTTTGAAGTTAAGAATTAATGACGCACTTTAAAAAAATTTCTGAACAGACGCCACAAATTTGCCACCTTTTTTCGAAACAGAATCATCCCCTGTGCCCAACTTAATTAAATCGTCTACCTGTAGGACTTCTGATTTGACCTGCATGCGTAATTGACAGATTGTCCTCAAATGAAGACAATGAATACATCCGATATCTATCACGCTACCAGCTGAAATGCCGCTTTTGTCTTCAGCGTCACCTTCTCATTAGAAATTGAGAAATGGGTTTCAACCGCCAATGAACGGACGCTCACGTCAGAGAGCGTGGAATTCCTCAATCTCCTGCTGAGAAGACGGAGGCCGAATTCCAAACACGGAGAACACGTCGGGCTGATGCTGCATCCCTCTTTGCCAAGTGCGAGGGAGAGCACGCTCTATCCCCCTCCCTCCCCCATACCCCCCGTCTTCGACACCCTTGGACGCGACGTAGCATGTAAGGAAAGAAATTGGGAAATGTCAGGGGTTCACAGTATTTATGTCTCAGAAGTATATGTTTTTGACAGTTTGGTATTTTCAGCGGAAGGTTGACCAAAATGTTATAAGACAGAATACATGTAAAGTCTGATATTAAATTTAAAAACAGAAGTATTGTCTCTATCGTTTTACACTTGTATCAGTGGTGTAGCTAGAAAACTTTTTCTGGGACGGATTTTAAAAATCGAAAATTTTAACTTTTCCCCCATACATTTCGGTGAAAATATTAGTGATTTATTTGTACAAATGGCTTCTTTAAATGCATAATTACTCCATTTATACCACTTGGTTAAAAATACTTAATAATTCATAATAAATGAATTCTTCACGAAAAGACTGGGTCGGGAGTGTAAAAAAGAATTAAACTGTGGAGAAATAAATAAATAAATAAAATGTATATTTGGGGTCATCTCACCAAGGTAAAACTTGGTGAGATGGCGCAGCCGGAGATTTGGCCCAGGCCCGCATTCGTAATATGTCGCATTGTGCCCTTCTGGAGTACAGGGTGGCAAAATATGGGGATGCTATTTTTGTACTTTTAAAATTAATTTTAAATATTTTTACAAAACAAGTAAGAGTATTCAGAAAAAAAAAAAATATATTACTTGACTTCCTTGGCCTCCATAAAACGAACTAATGCTTGCACCAGTCGTAAGAGTCAATTACAAAGCAATATAAACCGAGAAAATTTCTAGGGTATCAATTTAGGCACAGGGTCGTTGAGAGGGGTGTTTCGGCTTTTAGAAGGGCGGGCCTCTTCGGTATCGGAGTAGTGCAGAAGGTAAAATGTTTCGATGGTTAGCTATTTTCTATTTTGGCAACTTATTTGCAGTAATAATTGATATAATCTACTTATTATCGAAAGCCTCCCATCCATGTGCACTACAATGAGAAAAACGAAAAATAGGAATGTACGCAAGGAACATTCATAAACCAGAGGAATGTACAATATATTGACTAAGAATTGACGTTTTTATTCTTTTTATAATATTTTCGAATTGTGCTAAAACTCTCCTGGTTTTACCTTATTGTTATTAATTAATCACGATAATTGTTGCTGAGCTGTTATTTTATTTATTCATTTTTTTGGTATTTATCAAGTTCTGGAAGGTGTTTTAACCTCAAAAGCACTCCCTTGCCTACGGCACTGACTTGTATGAACGCAACGAAATCTTGTTTATTTATATCAAATAGGGACAAGGCGTAACTGGATTAACGAAAGTGAAGATAAAATGTCAAAAGAATAAAACTGCATACATTTTCCTAAAAATACTTCTTCACTTCAACGATAAAGAGCAGTATATTTTATTAAATCGTATATATTATGGCTAGTAAGGAAAAAAAATCGTCGGCGTACACTGTTAAAAATTTCCGTCAGAAAATAGCAATATAACCATTTATTTGATTGTTATTTTACCATATTTCATTGCAACAGTTGATTAACAATTAAAAATATGATACTGAAACCGCTGATTGTGAAAAAAATTGTTTATTCTCTGTTTCTTCTAAAGAAAAAAAAAAAAAAAAAAAAAAAAAAAAAAAAAAAAAAAAAAAAAAAAAAAAAAAAAAAAAAAAAAAAAAAAAAAAAAAAAAAAAAAAAAAAAAAAAAAAAAAAAAAAAAAAAAAAAAAAAAAAAAAAAAAAAAAAAAAAAAAAAAAAAAAAAAAAAAAAAAAAAAAAAAAAAAAAAAAAAAAAAAAAAAAAAAAAAAAAAAAAAAAAAAAAAAAAAAAAAAAAAAAAAAAAAAAAAAAAAAAAAAAAAAAAAAAAAAAAAAAAAAAAAAAAAAAAAAAAAAAAAAAAAAAAAAAAAAAAAAAAAAAAAAAAAAAAAAAAAAAAAAAAAAAAAAAAAAAAAAAAAAAAAAAAAAAAAAAAAAAAAAAAAAAAAAAAAAAAAAAAAAAAAAAAAAAAAAAAAAAAAAAAAAAAAAAAAAATAATACGTAGGCAGGAAAAACAGATTTACAGAAACAGGAGTTAAAACCCAACGATCGAAATTCGACCGTAATTCCTTAAACTTTTCAAGTCCAGCCGCGAACGTTCAAACAACTTTTAGGCATTTCAGTTTTCATGTTTGACAACAGTTTGTTTTGTTTGAATATTTCAATTAGCGATAATCTTTCTTCGCTGCAACTGATTGACCGCTAAGTTCGTTATTTAAGTTAATGCTTTTGCAACAACACACATTATACATAAATTTTTATCTTCCTGCACTCCTTCTCGTGTAAAGAAAATAGAAGTAAAAATTTTATGACACCTGTTATTATTGAATAAATAATATAAACAAACAATCACTTTCAATTTAACCAAGAGTCCAAAACGCTGACGCAAATCAACAAACTTTCGAAATGTTGATTCGAAGCAAAATAACGCGGCACACCACATTTATTATGTCACTTTATATTATATTAGACATTGTTTGCTTCACATTGCCTTTTATTTTGTTTGACGTTGTACTGGATAAACAATCTGATTGACTTACCATGCATATATATATATGGGAATTGGATTAAATGACACCTTAAAATCAGTATATTATTTGACATTCATTTAATAGACTACATTTTCTCTTTTGTTTTGTTCTTGGATCTTCTTTTTTGAATTATATATAATAAAAAATTCATTGAGTATTGTACAAATATTGTAGATTGTAGAAGTAAGGAGTAGTATAAAAGTATGACAGGAAAAGATTTCTAAAAAAAACAAGAAGTTCCGTCTAGAACTATACGAGCCTACTTTCCCGTATACACCGAATTCAAATTTATAATCTAGCTATATCTCTCTCTGTCTTTCTCGTTTAGCTTTAGTTCTTAATTGCTTCAAATATACCTTTTTCAACGGTTAATACATATTCATTCAATCATTATTTATTAAGTCATTCATGTATTTATTCACTCATTTATTCATTCATTCTTTTGCTTATTCATTTAATCATTCATTAATTAAAAAATATTCTTGAAAATCCCGATCAAAAAATTTCATAGGAAAATAGGCTCGTTAGTTTTGGATGAACTTTCTATTTGTACTTGTTCTACGTCATAAGAGCTTTCCGATAAAGTTTGTTCTAAGCAAATCGGTCCGTTAGATCAGAAATTATATAGGATTGAAATTTCCCCGTATGCGGTATGTTAATTTTTTTTTGAAGTGTTCAAAAATGAACAAAAATTGTTCAAATCAATATTTCACGCCAAGAACTTCTTCCAGTGAGCTTGTTCATGGGAACTTATATCTTGTACCCAGAGTTTACATAATTTGCTTCATTTTCACCCATAGGCACTAATGTTAAAATTTTTTGAACTGTTCAAAATTAAACAAAAAATCGTTCAAATCAAAAAGTGAAATATGGAAATGAGATGTCCTCGCCGAGATCTTTGGAATGCAAAAAGAATTTTTCCAATCGGACAATTCGTTCAAAAGTTATTAGGGGGGGGGGACAGACAGACAGACAGACAGACAGACAGACCGAGCGACACACATTTTCCCCATCTCAAAACCCTACTTTCAAATTTTTATTTTTCAATCTTTATTTAATTACTTAACTTATTTTTGACTTTTCTTGATTTCTAACGATATTTTCACGATACATTAAGCCTTCTTTCATGCTTTATTATTATTATTTTTTTTTTTTTACTTTTACGGGAAAGTAGGCTAAAAAGGCTTCGAATCTCAGTCGAAAGTAGGAAAAATAAATTTAACTATTTCCAAATAATTTTCATTGATAGCACTAAAACTTATCAATAGTGAAAATAAAAAAGTAAGAAAATCGCTTTACAAATAGATGCGAAAATGGTACTTAACTGTTTTATCTCGGCCTATTTATATATACATTGTCATTGGGAAGTGGCATCAAAGGTTTAGCACTGTGGGTTCAGCACTCACCAATTTCCAAATATCAAAAACATTGCCTTATTTGGATATTGGATTGCGAATTTTATTTTTGATGCCACGATACTGGATTTAGAATCTTATTTTTGACGCCAAATTTGACGAGCTATCACAAAGTTTTCGCTGAAGCGGCATTGACACCGACGCAGATGAGACATTTTGCTTATCAAACTTACGGCGTGGAATCAGTAACATTATAGCGCAATCAACAACTCGCGGTCGTCTGGGGAAAAGTCCCCTTTAATGACGCAATGGTTATTAAATTAAGGAGAACCAATACTGTCTAGTTCTGTTTCCTTAGCTGCTTCGGCCAAGCCTAACATAGTTCATTATTTAAACGTTGTCTTTTACCTACAAACGCTAAATAATAGCTCCACCCTCCCCTTTTTCTCCCTCCAGAAATTAATCATTTTGAAATTTGATTCACCTCATTTTGTTTAATTTTGTAAACAAGTTAAATGTTTTGAGAAAGTAAGAATTTTTCAAATTTAGCTAGTAAGTGCTCTTATTATATATGTGTAGTTTTTAAACTATTTCAGCTTCATTTCGCCAAACTGACCACAGATTAAGGGCCACACAGGTCTAACTTAAGAAACAAAATGTAAATTTGTCAAAAAGATGACTTAATCAAACTAGCCCCAAATTGGGCAAATATCAAAAAAAGAATAGTAATAGATTGAATTTCATATTTCTAATAAATTAAATTTTTATTCAAATTCACAACAGATAAGAATACTAAAAGGTTATGGTCAATTTCCTCTTATAAATCTTCAATTCTTTCTCAGAATACAATTAGTTGGTGATAGATTTAAAAGTCGAATTTCAAACATGCTATTATGCATCCTCTTTTGTGCCAATGAATCTTCAATTGTTTCTCAGAATACAATTAGTTGGTGATAGATTTAAAAGTTGAATTTCAAGCATGATATTATAATCCACTTTGTTCTGAAAGCAGATGAAATGGAACAGACAAATGGCGTTCACGGATTTCATGGCAATCAGCATTAGACATAGCACCTTTCACAAAATGATCCATCGCTCGGTCAAGGGGGTTGGTTACTCTCGTGAATGCTCCAAGTTTATCGCCCTTCCCGAAAGCCAGAACGCACACCACCGCAATCAAAAACCACTTTGCAGAAACATGGTGTCACATCTCTTCTGTAGGATTGTCTTCAGAGCCACGATCTCACTTCTTAGAAGTGAGAGGTACAGCTCAAAATTAGCCGACCTAGCCCAGCAAAGTGACCCCTAGAAGAAATCCTTCTTGAAAGAGGATTAATCTCATTGCCCGGACGGAACTCCTAAACCTAGGATAAAAGCTCAGGGAAGTTTAATCAAGCATAAGCTACCCCCCGTCCATTCAGGGTGGGGGGAGCTTTGCGCCAGTTGAATAAGATGGAATAAAAGTAAAAAAAAGTTCTTTCCCTGCTCTGCCATTCATCTCCGCTTCGTGGGAATTTATTAAGCATGTGATTCGTAAATGGCTAGCGTGTAACGAATTCATTTGTGGTCTGTTGAGCATAATCCTAACTGTGTAATGCATACAGACGAAACTCTAAAAAGCATTACATTGAAGTGAATATGAATAATAAGCCGCTTCTTAAAGCCTTAAATTAAAAAGGCTTTTTTTGCTCTGTAGATACTTTTACATTGATGGGAGTACGGGAAATAAGCATATAATTTTAAAATCAAGAGAAAACATTTTTTTCAAGAAGTGTACATTGAGTGGGTTTTTCAACAGTTTCTAAAAGCTTTTAAGAATGATGTTTTGATGTGGGAATATTCTTTTGTGCTTTCAATATCATGAAGAAAGTATCTAAAAGAATATTACTCCAAGTAATAGTTTCGGAAGAAAACTTAAGTCTATTTTTTTCCCATATTTATGACGTCACAGAAGACGAATGGGAGAAAGTAGCCGAAGTGAAATAAACCTGAAATGGATTTTTTGTAATTTATCAAAAGATACCTTTCGCTGTAGTTATTTTTCATCAGCAGCTAATCTTGTATTTATGTGTGTAGGAAAAGGCTTAAAGAACGTATTGAGAACAATAAAAACGGCCAGTAAGAAATTGTGTACCATAATGTTTTACTTTCAGATTACCTTTACAAAAGTGTTATGGATATGAGATGCATTAGCGTTATGATAGATAAGAAATAAGTATGAGAATGTAGAGCAAAATGAGATAGTTAAGATAAATTACACTTTTCAGAATGAACAAATTGATAAATTTATTTTGAAAATAAAAGTACATAAAGAGACAACTATGAATTTTACAATAGAGCTTGCATTGGGATAGTATTTTTCATTTAGGCAGTGAATTTGTTCGCTAAATTAAAAGTGGAAAATCATCACTTTGCGCCATGTAATGGACAAAAAACTGAAATACTTTCTTAATGAAATAGTTTTAGATCTGATAATTAACCCTTTACATTCTTACGTTGCCTTATAATAACATGTAATTATTCATATTTACGAGTACGGAATAACTAAATAATAAATAATATTAAAAATACTATTAAACATGAGTAACGAAATAAAGGAATGATCGATAAAACGAGAGAATGAATAAATGAATTAATGAATATTTAAAAAAAAAGAAATGAATAGTTAAATGAATGAATAAAAAATCTACTTAGTAAATGCACATTTAAATGAATTAATTATTGAATGAATGACTAAATGAGCGAATGAATAAATGAATTAATGAATATAAGAAAAGAAATGATTAGTTAAATGAATGAATAAAAAATCTACTTAGTAAATGAGCACACAAATGAATTAATTATTGAATGAATGACTAAGTGAACGACAAATTCAGTTATTTGATGACCGATTTAAAGGCAAAATGAAACAAAATACATATTTCACTTTGCCCCATTTTGATAAAATGAGTTTTTGCTTGACAAAAACAGTTAGAACTGAATGGCATAAGCAGAAAAAGTGGGAGTTAAATATAACTGCATCTCCTTGCTCCCTGCCATGTAATGCTGAAATTGAACGAAAAATATGCGCAATATATAGAGTAATATTACTGAACAGAAAGGTAGAGATGTCTCTTATACACACTGTTAAAAATTTCCGTAAGAAAAAAGTAAAATAACCATTTATTTGATTGTTATTTTACCATATTTAATTACAACAGTTGAATAACCATTAAAAAGACAGTACTCAAACCGCTGATTGCGAAAAAAATCGTTTTTTCTCTGTTATCCTAAAGAACGTTTAACTAACCGTCATTTTCAAACGCTCAATAAGAATCGGGCTTTCATCTTGGTTGCAAAACTTTACCGGTCGTACGTTGTTTTAAAATAGGAATACGGATTTATCAGTTAAAATCTGCATGTGCATATAAAAAAGAAGAAGAAAAAGTGGCCTAAGCATTGGAAACTAAATAAAAACACATGCACACGTAAATCAAAAATTGGAGACATCGGATTCCCGAACTGTTTGTGTATGAGCGAACCCACAATTTGAGCTGCTGAAGCTTGTTTGTATTTTAATTTTTGCAGCCAATAAAATGATTTTCGTCAATATACAGTAAATTTAGACTAAAAATGACTTTGGATCCAATCAAAAACTGAAATCTCAATTTTAAGGCACTTTACCTGTTGGAAAAGAACATTTATTGATAAATAAACGACCGCTTCACGTGATGTAGATGGCCGAATGGCTAGAGAGCAAGATTGGTGTATCGTACACCCGGGTTCGATTCCTGCAAGCTTCGTTTACGGTTTCTACGCCTCGAAGATTCTACGCCTCGAAATATTTCAAAAACGATAAAAATTTTGTTTTGAAACCATTTGAAATGGTTATAAAACCGTAAACTTTTGTATTTACGGCTTTTTAATCAAGTTGATTGGAAATGGTTAGGTCCCATAAAGATAGAAAAATGTTCCAAACCGTAAATATAACGGTAAATTAGATGGACAGACTGCTGCCGGTCATTTAACCGTAATTTTATGAAGAAATTTCTAACAGTGTAAGGAATTAATTGCGTCATTTGTAAGATCAAATATTAAAACAGAAAATATGATTGAGCTAGCCAAATGTGTCGTTTCGTATTCATATTTGCAGCAAGTTATCTCGCATGGACACGACACCAACCAACCAACCAACCAAATATTAAAACAATGAATTTACTAAAATGATACTGATCATAATTCATAAATTGCCGCATTAACTAACCTATACCACTTTTCTTTTTTTTTTCAAATTTAAGTAAATGTGTAGAAAACTATTTTTATATTGCATTTACCACACTAAAAAAATTGAGTTCAACCTTTCACAAAAAAAAAAAAGATAAAAATGGTGAAATTTAGCTGCAACCAACGTTTGGTACAACGTTGACCCTTTATAATGGTTCTTAGTTTCACATTCGAGGTAAAACTATGTGAATCTACTCTATTATAGTGGTTCAAACTTGGTACCGAATGTTGGTTGCAGCTAATTTTCACCATTTTTATCCTTTTTTTTTTTTTTCTTTTTTTTTTTTGGTCAAAGGTTGAACTCGAATTTTTTACAGTGCGCGCATACTTTAAACCTTTTGATTAGTGTGATGAAATACAAATTAAGATCGTAAGATTATGGCCATCAAAGACGAGTCTATTAAATAAGACAGCAAATCTGGAACAGCTAGAGATTGTGTTCATAAAACGATCAAAAATCATTCTAAATTCACATATTTGCATTATTTAAACTTAATTTTCTCATTTAAAAATAAATGCATGGTTTTCTTCTGTGTTTTTAAAATGACACAAAAAAAACCAACTTTACATCTTTCAAATCTATAGCATCAATAGTTAAGAAAATAAACCCATGAATAATACTTAACAAAAACTTCTAGTTAAAGAAAACGTTAAATTTTTCATGAAATCGAGAGTTTTTAATTTTAATGATCGTGCATTATTTGAATTCGAAGCTTTTCACATAAATTATTACGTTATGCCTGTTTCAATATACGAAATTTGGATAGAAATGTTGTTCTGATAAGTTGTAATGATGGCTTGATAATTTATTTAAAAAATCATTTCATGTAAGAATTTTGGGTAAGAAGAATTGAGTATAATTTTAACTTACCTTATAATTTTATTTCACACAGCAGCCCATACACATTTGTCAGTATTTTGCATAAGCTTGCGTTTTTAACTTTTGGAACACACCTTTCATAGGTTTTAATTATTGCCTCGGAAAAAGAAGTTAACTTACTTTTTAACTACCTGTTTCCAAAGTCAAAGTAAGTTAACTTCTTTCAGCAGAGAGAGGGGGAGGGGACAAATTGCAAATCAGCTTATTGGCAGCATTGAGCTAAATTCGGTTCTGCTAACGAATGCTCAATTATTTCTAAAAACAGCATTAAACTGAAAACCAGAAAATCTAACGCGTCTCTTTAACCTGAAGCACTGTCCTTTGTTTGACCTTTCTAGAAGAGTCACATCATTATTCAAGTCCTTGTGTAAACTTCAAATCAGCAATCACACAGTAGCATATTTATATGCACTTAAACAGCGGGTGTTCACTTTCGGTTTGAAACA
This sequence comes from Octonoba sinensis, assembly GCA_038502835.1. NCBI lineage: Eukaryota > Metazoa > Arthropoda > Arachnida > Araneae > Uloboridae > Octonoba > Octonoba sinensis. Next base: position 75,757,243 of record CM076604.1, read on the forward strand.
GCCAATTAAGAGTCTTATAGACAGAAAATTATGTCATTCATTAGCAAACTATGAACCCGACGTTCTGCAAACTGTCTAAAAAGTTTAAAATGTTTTATTTTAGCTCAGTCTTCGGTGTATCTGTGAAGCTTTATTTATAGTGTGGAATAAAATATAAAGCGTTGATTTACTTATAAACCTGTCTCTCTACACTATTAATGCTTTTCGTGCCTTTTCTAGTTGCTCATAATGACGATTTGCTTTCTCATTGGTTACTGGTGACCGGTGACATCACAGTTTATGAAACGCCTGCTGCTTTTTAATAGGCTGGTATGCGTTGCTAATCAGCTGCATTGTAAAAAAAGGAGCAAAAAATAAAAGGAAGAAATGAAGTGAAATGTAAGACTTAGTGTGATTAGAATGATAAATTATTGTCTGCCATTTAGAGTAAATCAAAAAATTAGAGTGCAGATAATCTTTTATAGTTTTTCAAAATATATGAAAATAATTTAATATTTTCAATACTTCTGTCATCAGAACGGTCTGTTGAAACGGTCTTATGGTTTTTAACAGCTGAAAAATAGATAAAAAGCTGAAACGCATTTATTGCATCCAGCATCTAGTAAAGTTAATGATTGGTGGAATTTGTGACGCAAAAAACCCTATAACAAAATGAAATATTGCAGCAATTCAATGAAATAATGCAGCAAATCACTGAAATTTTATTGTTTTAAGGAATCGCTAGTGAGATATTAGCATCTAGCAGTAAAGCACTGAAATCAGTTTTCGTTTTTCAATTGCATATTCACCAAACACTCTCTAAAAATATATATAGCTTAGCGAAGAATCGAAAATTTAGTGTTGAAAAATAAATGAAGTTCTTATAAAAATTTATACTTTGTACACCATAACTAGCTTCACTTTTTACCATATTCGAAGTTTTACATTGAAAATACAACTGTTACACAATTAAATATTCAAATATATTTTTCGTAAAGTGTATATAAGCTCTACAGTCATGTGCATACATATCGACAGACACTGAATCTGAATGTGCCTGATATAACGTGCATAAATATAATACATGGTCTTATTGAAAAACTTCGACAGAGTTACAGTTTACTAAACCATAACATACGCAACTAATAATTTAGCATTCGAAAATTCTACGCAGCTTAAACACATGCCTTTTAGTAGTACATTTATTTATTTCTCTAATTGATTATTTTATTTTATTTTTATTAATTTCTTGTAATTTTATTGTCATTATTACTATTATTTTCTACTGACACACATATAAGTTGAAATCCCCCCTCCCTCCTTTTTCAATTTCAAAATGTTGTCAAAAACTCTTCGATTCATATTTCGATAATATTTCCGATGATAGCTTTCACTGAGTTTTCTAATTATTTAATTTGACATTTTCCAGGTAAAATATATTTCATGTTTAAGCAATTGAATAGTTATTAAGACTTACTAATCACTTTAAAGTCGCGGATAGATACATTTATTCTGAAAAGTTCCTTCCGCCGTAATAATGTTTTATTTACTTATTTATTTATTTATTTATTCGGGGGAAGGGAGCATACAAGAGTATCGAGGCGACAAACTGAAAGATATAGCTTGTGATGAAATCTACCTTGCAGATGTAGACATTTAAACTCGGAAGCAAGAAGTGCAAAAAAAAAGATCTTGCAAAAAGGAAAAGAAAACAATTTCCCCGTACTTTGATTGACGCTCTCCTGGGTGTTCTCTTTTGTGGGTGTGAAATAGCTCATCCTCCGCTTCAAGAATGAAAGAAAAAGAAACAAAAATAATAACTCATCTTTAGCGCAACTGTCCAAAAAATCTTCAGCGCTGACGTCCCAGTTTCGTCCCCTAAAATAAAAAAAAAAAAAAAAAAACTCGAGTACTGGAAAAAAGATGTTAGGCAAATGTGTTGCCAACATCAAGACATCAATGGCAGACAACCGGCAAAAGGGGGTGGGTACGTTGGTAAAAAATTCTGCTTGTTTACTAATTAGCTTTCAAGAACTTTATTTTTTTAGAATCGTCTGTACAAAAATCTTACGAGGAGGTCTTTTTTTACGTACGGTGGGTTTCATATTCCTTAACAGAACTTTCTGGAATTGCAGAAGTACTAGGCCACCCGTACGAAGCACACCTCCTGCAGCTGCTGTCAATCTCTCTCTTTTTTTCTTTTTCTTTTTTTTTTTTTTGCTTTTTATATTTTATTGATGTATCTTCTTTCTACTTAAGAAGATTTTCAGCTTAAATATTGTCGCAATCGAAGAAGAGTTCTTGTCATTTCGAAGCATAAAAAATAATAATAAGTAAATAAGCCTAATTGATTAATGACGGCGTATCTCACTTATTATTCGTTGAAAACACTCTCAGATTCTTAATTCAAACTAATAATTGTTTTTATGCGCAAATTCTGCCAATGGGAAGCTCGATAAAATTAACTTTATCAGAATAATTTATGCGAAGTTAGAGAAAGTTGCAGCAGCGTGGTTCCGATTGGGTAGAATGAGGCTTTCTGTGAAATACTAAGCCACAAGAGATTAGCATTTTAGTTGACGCATTGATGGACATTATGCAACGTAAATCTCCATGTAAGAAACCTTCTAGTAAGTTACTTTTAATTTTTCACTTAACATAGAACTTGCTCAATCGTTATTGAATAATAAAATTTTGAACATCTTAAGAGGAAATATGGATTAAGGCATATTAACTCATTTTTCAACATTACTCTAGAACAGCCATACTCAGCCACATACATAACTAAAACAAACTTTACCAGACATCCAGACATCTGTATTAAGCCTTGAGTTTTTATAGAGCAACATATTGAATATTTATCAAATGATATAAAATACCAACAAAAATAAAATCACAATAAAAAAAATAAAACAATCATTCAATTGAAGAAGACGTTTTGTGCTTTAGCATTGACTAAACTGTCTATGATGTTTTCAAATTTTACTTCTTGGTAAATGCATCATACTCGATACACTCCGCGATAGACATAAGCCACTTATTCGTTTCACTCTTGCTTCTCTCTTTCTCTCTCTCTCTCTGTCTATCCTTGAAGAACTTAAATTATTCTTATTAGTTTAAATTTACTCAAACGCTTTTCCCTGAATTCTTTACTTATAAACAAAGAGCTATTCTTAAAGAAGTTATGATATTAGGACATGATTCATACAAGTTCCAGTTAACTGCTTCCTGGTCATAGGGGACCGTCCATACATGATGTCACGCTTTTTTCCCATATGTTTGACGCCCCTCCCCCCTCTGTCACAAAATGTCACACTTCATCTGACTCCCTCCTCCCTTTGTCACATGTCCCGCCATGTTGCATAAGCATGACGTCACACTTCTTGTTAGCCCCTCCCCTTGTCACAATTTCACGATCTCCCCTCCCCCCTCGAAGCGTGACATCATTTATGAATGATCCCTAGGAAGAACTGTTAATAAAATAAGATAAAAAACTGTTTTCAGATTAAAGCTTTATGATGGCGTCTTCTCTCTTCGTACGCAAGTTGTGTGTATATTAAGCAGTGATGAAAACAAATAAACAAATCAATTATTTGTGTTACCAATATTTATATTAAACGGCTTCCCCCCAACCCTTATGTTTATAAAAACTGTAAACACATTCGTATTACAAATTCGTTTTAACATCCATCTCATTAATATTCTTCTTGTCAATAAACTTACATAAATCGTTTCAATGATTCTATTCAAAATAAAAATAAAAACAATTCAAAAATATCCCTAACTTCAAACATTAAACGTGAAGGAATTACACAGCAAAAGCAACTTTTACCTGTAGCTTAAAAATCAAACAGTTTTTCTACAATTTTGAAACACTGTACATGAAAGTATTGAACAAAAATCAATTATGTGTGTAGTCATCAGTTTTTTAAGCAAATCAACCTCAATTTGTTTCGAGCGATAAACAATCGTCGCCAGTTTTTCAAGTCTACTTTGAAAAAATGTATCGTGACAAAGTAAAAGATGGCGGCCCTCCTATTTTCATTCACTAAAGTAAATTAATTTTTCCTTGTTTTTGTTCCATTGAATTCAACTGGATGCAAACCCTTTTGTCGACATCATCAATCTAACGGCACTCCCAGGGTTAATTAAGATGTCTCATTTTAATACTTGAAGGAGATTTATTTGTTTTCTATTCTTTTTTGACGGAATGCTTCCAGTTATTGTATTTTTCAGTTCTCGTATGCTTATCTATGTGAGGAGTTGTGACATACGTTAGTTCCTAGATCATTAACTAAAAAGAAAGGATGTCAGCAAAGAAGGGAGCTAAAAGAGAGCATTTTTCACATAAAAGTTTTGGTAGAAAAAGGATCTTTAGCAGAGAAAAAATGTGACGAAAAATGATTACGTTGCTTTCTCTTTACTCCCAATACACAAATTATTATTAGATTCACTTTAGAATTAGTGAAACTTCGATTAAACGATATTCGGTTTAACGATTTTTTTGAATTGACAAAACAGTTTTCCATTACTGGTTTTGGGTAACGAACGTTACATTCAGCTGTCTCCGCAATTTAACAATATTCTTGATTCCCATAGACAATCTCTAAGTCGAGGTTACACCATTTTTTTCCTCGGCAGCAAAGCAAATTATTTTCTGATCGCTGTACGATCCGTGCGGGAGGGGTGAGAAGATGGTCCGACGTACATGCCCAGATTTGATAACCCTACTTCCTACTTTTTTTTTTTTTTTTTAATTTAAGATATTTCTTGCATTAAATTATTTTTGTTTTTGAAAACATTTTCACGATACTTTAACAAACCTTCTTTTTTAATTATTGTCATTATTATTATTTTTTTATTTTTAAGTAAAATTACGCAAAAGTAGGAATTTTGAAGTCCTATTTACTTAGAATTTTCGAATGAACTAATTTAAATCTTACAGTGGCAAGTTTGTGATTAGATACAAATAGGGAAACTGTTGCTTTTTTCCCCATCAGTCATTGGAAGAATAGCAAAATCATGACCATAACTCCGTAAAGGAAAATAAAAACAATAGTTTCTCTTCTGAAGCAAAAAAGATCACCTGAGAAACATATCGAGGAGAAACCACTGCTGCTTCTGGTTAGAGCCCCTCTTTTTTTTTTTTTTTTTCAGACTACCTTATCAACGTATTCGATCAAGAAAAAAGAAAAAACCGAAACTTTAACCCTCGGCTAGCCAGACTCGAAACCCCCCGTGGAAAACATTCCAATCCCTAGTTCCAATCACTCAAGGGGAGAAATTCAGGGTATCTGTCAACTAGAACCCGAAATGAAAAAGAGGATACATACAAGTAAGAATCACTCAGTCTGTCTCTGGTTGTCGTCAATCCTTATATAAGGGACGTGGGGATATAAACTGAGGAATTCTTCTCTGCGACCGTCAGAAGACGGGGGGTAAACTGACTTTTTTTATTCTTAAAAGGCATTTCCCTTTCTTATTTTTACTTGAACAGTCATGTGGACACAAATTCTGGTTTACGACGTAGTGGGAAGAATGCGGTGGTAAAAAAAAAATGGGTGGTTTATGAAGTGGCTCTTGAATACATTTCGCGCGATGAGAATTACTTCCAATTAATTGAAGATTTAAGACCCATTCGAGTATCTTGAATAGCTTATGGGGAAACATTGTGACAAGAAAATATGGAGCGGAGCGAATACCGGCCAAACAGGGATTATTGAAGCGCAGTTTTTCAAAAAAGTAGCAGAGCACGAGCGAACCTTCCGCATTGGAAATAAAGTAGCAATTTCTAGCCTAATTTTTGATAAAAAGGAAAGTTTTTTTTTTTTTTTTTTTTTTTTTTAAGAAGCATTTAAATCAAAATATAAATTGTTAAATATTGTATTCATTTCTGAAAAATTAAAGTTTTCTCAATTAAGGGTTGCAATTATGTTCTTGCTTTTTTGATTTTATGTTTATGGGTTAAATATAAAATCTTATTTGGCGACAAAAATATTGACTTGCAGTACTTGTAAGTTTTATTAAAACGGAGCTAACATCTATACATAAATAGGCAAAGAAAACAGTTAAAAAACCATTCTCCTGTGTTTTTCAACCGATTTTCTTACTTTATTTTTGTTTAGTAGCTATCGAAGAGTTTTAATGATGTCAATTAAACAATTTTGGAAACAGTTTCTTATTAGTTAATGATTTCCCCTTTTCTTTGCCCGGCAAGCCTCATTTATAATTGTAATGTTATATTGCTATACATTGCTGATGGCAACATGTCTTTGTTGAGTAAATTATTAGGTCCTAAATATGAAATTCATTGTTAAAAAGAGTTTGTTGCCATGAAGCAGTAATATTAAAAGCAATTATAATAAGAGTTTGAGTGAAGGCTTCTCTGGAACAATGAAATTAAAAATGAGAATAGTGGGCATGGCAAGCAAACATTTAAGTTTTATTCAACTGTGGCTCAACTTAGTGCGAAATCGGCTCATAAAAGTACAAGAGGCTACAATGGAGGCAATTCGCCGCTAGAGGGACTCATGAACGATCCGTTGTCACGTGATATCCGCTCTTTGTTTACTAAGATTTTCAATTGGGTTCTACGTGGAGTTCACTAGGCAAAATTAGTTATCTTAAAATTAATTAGACTATTTGCACAGCTTTTTCTTATTATAACCCAGTATTTACATTTAATTTAATCATTATTCAAGAAATTCATTAATTATTAGAGTACTGTTCGTAATTTTGTTGTAGAGCCATGAAAGAATTTGCGTATGCGTCAGGTCTGCTTCGATTTTATCGAAATAAGGGTGATAGGTTGATATGAGACATTACGATGAGTATTTTGTTTTTTCCTTTTCTTTTTTTCCCCTATATTAATTCAGCCTAACGGGCGTGAGTTTGTGCGGATGTTTTTTTTTCATTGGTTTATTTTTTTTTATTTCCCTTTCTAAGCGGATCTTGGAAAATTATATAAAACTTTTCAGCAATGCTGCCGCGATGCATTTTCTTAATAAATAATTTCAACTTGAACTTCAAATATTTATTATCTTTTTAATGGTGCGAACTGAAACCCCGGAAATTTTACTGACCTGTTTTGGATGAGTTACCGGAGTATCAGTGGCTCAACCAGAAGGAGGCATAATGGTGGCCCGTGCCCCTCGCTCTGACAATGATGATTTGAAATCTTTTCAAAACTGTTCTTATTTACTCAAAAGCATAGATCTGGAGCGGATCAGTGGATCAACGAGATTTTGCTTGGAAACTGAAATGGAGCAGGAGCAAAGAAGTTTATTGTGCTTCACTGATCGATTTTTAAAAAATTATTTAAATTTTTTACTAAACAATAAAATTACTTAACTTAAAAAAAGGAGATTAATAATACAATATGTTTAATTTGTTTGGAGCACGGCGCAGCGTGGACCTGGAGTAGTGCCGGATCAAATATTTATAAGTTGGAGCGGAGTGACTCAATAATGTGGGCTGCTCCAGATCCCTGATCAGCGGTCCCCTTCCTCCCAAGGTCGTATCCAGAGAGGGAGGGGGGCACGAGCCCCCCCCTCCCTAAATCTAAATTTTTTTTCGCAATTTAGCATATATTCCTCCCTGAAACAAAAGTGTTTCAAAGTCTGCCCCCCCCCCCCCCGAAAAAATTTCTGGCTACGGCCTTGCGCTCCTCCTATCCAGTTCAATGACTTTCCGTGTACTGTATTCTCAATATCCCCTTGCCTAACGAACATATACCGAATAACCGGATCTAATTTTTGAAGCCTGTAAATTCTGTGCACATTTTTAATACCAAAACCGCACAGCCCATAGCTTGCAAATACGTAGTAAGTTCGTAATTTAGATACGTTTTCAAATCATGCTAGTTAACTAAGTTTTAATAATCAAATTTCGCATGCCGGATTCCCGGATATTTCGTGCAATGGCAGAATCAGATTGCAGTTATTTAAAAATTTGTCGGATATCGGAAATCCGATTCATACAGCAAATAATTATCTTCCGAAAAAATAATTTTCCTCAAAAATTCTGATGGCGCAAATTGCACCATGATCTCCCCCCTCCCCCCGCGGGCACTACTGTCCCTACTCAAGAGAAATTATGGAAGCGTGAAAGTTATTTTATTCAATAAAGCATTAAATTGTGGGCAAGGGAAGGGGCGGAGGGATTTTAATTCCTTTAAAATATGAGAATTTTAAAGGGGTTGCAGATAATTACTCTCAAAAATTTACATTATTTTCCCTTCTTTTTCGCCTTTCCCCAACTACAATAAAAACTTCCATATGGGGAAAAATAGGTACAATTCCCCCCTCCCCCCAAAAAAACAGGGATCTGGGGCGGAGCGTAGAGCAGGAGCACGGAGCAGTGAAGTAACGAAATTTTGCTCCAACTTGAAGCGTAGCCGGAGCAAAGAAATTTGCTGCGCTCCAGCACTCCATTTTTTTTCACTTTTTACTTTTTTATCACATTAAAAAAATAATAACTTTTTAAAAATGATAAAAAATATTATCTATTAAAATTACTCGGAGCGTATGAAGCAAAGAAACTCAAAATCCCTGCTAAAACTTTTTTGGTAGCGCCAGGCATTTGGACTCATCAAACGAAACAGACTAAAAAAAAATAATAATAAATTAGCAAATTAAAGTAACATCGAGGAAGAAAAAGAAAAAAGAAAAAAAACTATGAGATAAGAAGTGCACGTTTCTGCCCATCCACTAACCTATCACCCCTTTCTGAAGTGGAACCGCGCGACCTTGATAGGTCTGCGAAACTTAAATGAACAGTAGTTATGGTGTTTTATTTAGTGTTAATTTTATGCTATGTAGAAGAACTTTATTTAGACCTAGTTTCTAATTAGATTTATCGAACTCGAAGTAAAACGATGCTACGGTTTCCTTTGTTTACATTGCTTTCATCTCTGCCACGTGACCAATGACTTTGCTTGATTGCCTCCATTATGAGCGTAATTAGCCTGCGGCGACAATGATTTAAATTATGTTTGCTTTGATCAAAATAAACTCAACGTTATAATCGCCAAATTTGATGATTACTACTTATATAGTTATATAAGTAGCCTAATGTTTTTAATGCTAAATTTAATTATCACGGTCGAATTTCGAATCTTGGTCGAACTCTAGTTTATTAAGATCTTCCTCAGAATGTAGATAGAAAAAATTTGAGTGCTTACATCTTCCTATTTCAAAACTACAGTGGAATAAATATAAAGCAGGGATTCCCGACCTGTGGGTTACGACCAGGGAAGTAACCAGGTCATTTTCCAACAGGGGTCAGCTTTATCGCCTGCCCTCCCCCCCCCCCCCCCACTCCCCGACATACACAATAAAAAAACGCGCGCACACTTAGTCAATTTAGCGCCCTAAAATCTGGCGCCCGGGGCACCCCCCCCCCCCCCCCCCCATTTACGTCTCTGGTCACGACCCCAGTTGAGGTCGTGACGCACATCTCATGAGATCGCCATACAATTTTAATTTTAAACCAAGTAACTTGATTACATATATACAAATGACTCTTTCTTACACTAAATACCATTTTGAATTATGTTGTGATAAACTTAAGGGCATACATTACAACGAAAGTGTCTAGTGACGTGTGAATTTTCTGCATATCCAATCAGTCTAAAATCCATCAAAAATTTAAAAGAAAAAAAATGTGCGAAAAATTTTCCGGTAATATAGGAAAATATTCAAATAATATTCGAAAAAGATCCAAATGATGTGCAGAACTTGAATAAATTCAATCAATTTACCGAAATATTCAAATAAAAGCAGTGCTTTGTACAATATATGGCGACAACTAATTTTTTTGTATAAATCCCTCCATTTTTTCTTGAGAGCAGTTACGGTTAACAAGAAGAACGTTCAATAGGGCCATCCCGCTTGACGGGATTACCACCAAAAATTAATCAGCACTATTTCCCATTAGGATCCATGTGTGTACCAAATTTAGTTCCATTCCAAGTGTTCTATTTTCAGTTGGAGTTGGCACAGAAAAATGTTAAAGTAAAAGGGCAATCTTTCAGTTCAACTCCACTGTAAATTTGTTTATTTTACAGTCGTTAGAAATTATAAAGTAAACACATTTACAAGTGGGGTTCAATCCAGAAACAGCTTAGAAACGCTAACGTAAGGTTTTTGTGTCAAAATACTTGTGTTGAAGTGTATGTATGTGTACATATATTGGGTTGCGAGTTGCTTATTTTTTGAAAATGGGGTCGTGACGTAAAAAAAGTTGGGAACCACACATGAAAAGAAGGTCATTGGGTTTGTTAATTTGTTCTAATATACAATGAAAAAATGTTCCGGTGGGCTTATATTTTTTCATTAAATATTGAACATTTTTGCAGGCATTGGCAAGATTCGAACTCGCGATCTCCTGTTTACAACACCCTTAAATGAGGAAAATATTGTGTTCCGCAACTCGTCTTTTATTCAGTTAAATCTTTTAACTAAATAACTTAATAAAACTAGTGTCCATCAAATAATACAGTGCTGTATTTTACTTTTACTGTGTAATTACGCAAAACATTCTCTTAAACAAAAGCATTCCATTCATAAAACTGAAGGCATAGTTCAGTGTTCATTAATTAACATCTGATAAACAGGTTGAACTGTTTTAAGAGCCCCATTCACAAAAAAGAAATTACACCTGAATGGAATCCAGAGGGTACCCTCTTGCCCCCAATTGACACCTGGTAACACTGGAAGTAGTACCTACACCCAGGCCCATCCTTTGCTGGTAGATTAATAAAAATCTGCGTTCTTTCTTTTGTTTGCTCGATCCAATGGGTTTTTAGCGCTCTCCCATTGCGAGGAAAGGATCCCCGCCTTTTCTTCATGTGCAGACAACGAAACTTGCAGGGTCCACCCCTTCAGTGGCACCCCCCTCCCAACCATCACTGTATTAACTTGAACAAAAAATCACGCTTCTCTTCATTTTGAGGGAGGGGATTGCATTGGATCTTGGAATACAGCAATTGCAGTAATAACTTTGATTTGCTTTTATCCAGTAATTCGTTAAAGATAAGGATTAACTAAATAAAAGGGTTAACTCTGGTTACTGCACGGACAAGTGAAGCCACAAACCTCATCCCCCCCTCCCCAACAAACAAACAAAAACACTGGATGTATGTACTACTACTGGAAGCTATGTATGTACTATGTCTAGTATTCGTGTGCCTGTTGGCCATATACAGACCAGATTAGAATGAACTGCAACCAAATTTGGCATAGATATAATTTGGATACTTAAACATGCGCATCCCGGCGCCATTCTTATAAAATTAGATTTTTTCCCTTTTTTACTGCAATTTGATTGCATAAATTAACTACTATTAAGACGGAAAAGAGAAAAGGATCGTTTGCGATACCCATAAGCTTTGATACTATTTGTGCTAAAAACAATTATTATTCCTGTTCTAATTAATATAGAAGCTTCAAAGAAATTTCATCTTCTGCAGAAAAAATCCGCGTTTTCGAACTTTGTAAAATTTTTCAACACAACCTGTAGTTCTTTCATCAGTTTCTAACAAAATCAATCTTACAATTACAAGTGCGCTAAACGTTTGAAAGAATTTTAATTGACGTACAATGTTTAGTAAAATTTTACTACTTTTGCAGCTTTCCGCTTCATCTTTGGCAATCGTTATTTTGTTAACTCAAAAGACTATTCAAGGATTGCTGGTTTTGCAAAGCTTATGAAGCGTGACTTTTAAAATTTTGCGATTCCATCTCAAACTAAGATTAAATTTGCAAAAAAAAAAAAAAAAAGCATTTATAAAACTATTCTTAACTTTTGGTCAATAAATACTAGTGGTGTTTTAATTTTATTAAATGCATAAATAATTAGATAAATTTACCCAAAAGATACGTTAGCAAAATTTTAAAAGTACTATACATATATGTTATTGCGTCATTTGTTGTAATAGTATCAGTACTTTTGATTATTTTATTAGCTCTAAACACTCTTTTCCGTGTTTATATTTTTGTAAGGAATTCTTTTTAACCAATCAACAAGCGAAGGGATGTGATAACTTGGTGAAAAATGGAGGATTTATTATGAGCTTTTAAAAAAATTAGTAAATACTCAAAATGTAATAATTAATTAGATTTAAACTTACCTGTTTCTTATCATTTTCATTGATAAATATAGTAGGAAGCATAGGGACACATTTTCCCCGTTTTTTTACTCTACCCTATGTTTTTTATTTTGTAATTTACTCTTTTATTAACAAATTTTTCAATCAAAAGTTATAAATATCCAAAATCTGTTTCTTGAGTTTCCTTTTGCTAATATGTACTTAATTTTAATCACCATTATTTGAGTTCTCTTCTCAGAATGTACCGAATATTTAAAAAATCTCGAAAGGTACCACAAAACACCTAAATGTTTCTTTATTTTCCCGCATAGTCCTCCTCATATTTAAGAAATTCATATCGTCAGCTTGGTACGAAAATCAATCACTAAGTCCATGACTCCAGTTTTTTCTCCCTGATTCTGCATCAGAATTCTGACTATCACTGTCGTTTGTGACTAGCCTCGTGATAAAATCAAATTCTATTATCCAATCTGATATCAAGGTCGTCACGTGACCGTCTTTAAAACGATAGCGAAGCTAATTCGAAGTGCAAAAGAGTCAGGCTGATTGCCAATTTAAACTTTTAACGTTATGAAAAAGTAGTAAAAATCATTTCAGAGACTCCCTACAGTTGGTTTACTTATGTAACTTTCAAATAGTGTAATTAGTTTACAAATCATGAAATAACTAATACCAGTTTCTAGTCCACAACAACAGTCAGTCTTTTTTTTTTCCTTCTTTCTTTTTTTAATTTTTTGCTTTTTGGGGGGGTTTTTTGTGAATTTTTACCAGACGCCAGTGATTAGAAGCCAAAATAGATACTTTCATACTTTGTACTATACCTTTTGTACTATTTGTATATACTTTGTGCTCATAAACAAAAAAATCATTTGCTTCTACATAATGATGATAATAATAATAGTTCTTCCCCACTTACTTTTCACAAAAGTTACTCCCGACAACAATTGAAAAATAGGTGGATAAATAATTAACAATGCGTGTGATATGCACCTTCATTCTCTACAACCATTCTTCGGGTGAAAAACACCGTTTAAAGAAAAAGAAAAGAAAAGAAAAACAAGAAAGAGTGAAAAGATTGCTTTGGCAGAAAAAGAACTTGGCAGGGAAGCGATGAGAAATGGTCGCATGGGGGTGAAGCACTTCCTGCTAACCGCAGGAGACCAACTGTGACAAATGGTCACTCACTCCTTGCTACGCGGTAAATCTTCCCTTGGAGTGAGGATGCAAAAACTGGGCTTCTTCGTCTGCAATATTTGACAAAAAAGTTATTACAAAAATTATTCTCCAATACTCAGTGTCGCCACCTAGTGGGCAGCGAAAGGGTCAAAGAAATCATTTCAAACCACGCATGAATTATAATATGGAAAATAAACGGGAAAAAATGCGCAAGTAAGGAATAAAATTGTTCACGCATGTTTCTCGGTGGCATGAAACACTTTTGTTGTGAACAATGGGATGGAACTCATCTGAATAATGATGATTTTCATTCTAAAGATCAAAATTTTATGCCTTGATAAATAAATGGGTTTGCATCCGTTGAATGCACAAAACATTTTACCGCTTATTTGTGCGTTTTATATCGCTGATTTTTCTATATTTTATTGTTCATAAACAAATGCGAAATATTTTCCTATTATACATAAAAAAAACCAACATATACTAATGCACCGGGACGCTACATTTCGTTTAAACATTTTTTTATCAAATTCTTTACGAATTATTAAATAAACAAGAAATTCCGTCTAGAACTATACGAGCCTACTTTTCCGAATACTCCAACTTCAAATTTATAATCTAGCTATCTCTCTCTCTTTCTCCTTTAGCTTTAGTTCTCATTTCATTCATTCATTCTTTACCTCATTTATTTATTCATTCATTCATTCAGAAATATCCTTAAAAGTCCCGATGAAAAAATTCCATAAGAAAATTGGCTCGTTTAATTCTAGTTGAACATATCTGTACATGTTCTACGGCCTAAAAGTAACATCGTTCCGATAAATTCTGTTCCGAGCAAATCCATCTGCTAGATCAGGATTTATATAGGAATGAAATTTCCCCGTAGGTGCTATGTTAATTGTTTTGAACTGCACAAAAATGAACAAAAATTGTTCAATAACCTTCTTCATAGGAACTTGGATCTTATGCTCAGAGTTTCCATAATTTGCTTCATTTTTGCCCATAGGCGTTGATGTTAAAATTGTTTAAACTGTTCAAAATTGTACAAAAAAATGTTCGAATCAAAAGGTAAAATGAGATGTGCTCTCCGAGATCTTTCGAATGCAAAAAAATCTTTCGAATCGGACAAGTCCCTCAAAAGTTATTGGGGGAGGGGACAGAGAGAACGACAGACACATATTTTCCCCATCTCAAAACCCAACTTTGAATTTTTTTACTTTTCAGTCTTTATTTAAATACTTCACTTATTTTTGACTTATCTTTATTTTTAGCGATGTTTTTACGATACATTAAGCTTCTTTCACTCTTTATTCATTTTATTTTTTTGCTTTGCCGGGAACGTAGGCTAAAAAGTAACAAATCCGTGCTCAAGTTATCAAACATGAGGTTTTTTTCCCTGCGAAAACACCAATCATGTAATAAACCTTGCTGTAATAATAATTTTAAATCAATTTTTCCAGGATTATTTACGAGTCCTTTTTTGAAAATGCATTTATAAAACTCCTAAACTGATGCCCGGGATTGCTCTTTCTGCACATATTTTTAAAAAATGTTCTTCGACAGAAAGAAACAAATAGAAAAGAACATGTATATAAGTATATATGTTACTAATGCAAGTACTTTGTTGTGTGTTAAGAATTTTTTTTGATTTGGATACATTTTTTAAAATTGGGATACTTTTTTTTTTGTCATTTATACACCTGTAAGACATTTTATAAAAATAATATGGAATATTTTATCTTTATGAGTGAAAGATTTTACTAACTTAAAAAAATTCAGTCTTAGACCCCTTCGCAAGTTTCACGGCTCTCCCTTTTTCATATTTTTTCCTGTGGCCCTTTAGATTTTTTTCATGGCCCCCCAGGGGACCATATGGCCCACGTTGAGAAATCCTGGTTTAGATGTATGCAAAATTTTTGCTTACAAACGTTATCAGTGAAGACACTTTTAAATTGTAATCGTTGTACTGAAAACATTCAACTTCAAGAGTTTAAGAGAAAGAAAGACCTTAACTTTAAATCCTTAGGGCAAACATTCAAACCTTTGAATATAAATTTATGCCAAATTAAATCATGAATGAGAAAATCAACCAATCAATTAAATGTAATCGCCATCATTTTTATTTATTTATTTGTTCATTTTGCTCTATTAAAAACATCAGTTTACAAGAAAAAGTTTAAAATGTTTCGAAGGAAAAAAAAAACTATATTTTTGAAATTTTAAATTTAGTGAGGCAGCACTTCGTAAACTTTTTCGGTAACAGCTTTAATTTTACTGATCATTACAAATACAGGAAGGGAAGGAAGCGACTTGAAAAAAATTGACGCGCGTGCTCAGAGTATTTTCACTTTTCTTTTATTTCTTTCTTTATTTTTTCTGCAAAGGTTATAAATGGACCAGTAAAGAAAAAAGTGTTTTCGTTGTTGTTTCGAATTTGGCTCCACGTCAAAATCAGGCAGATTTAGAGCTGGAGGAATTTTAAAGTGTCTGGCCACTGCACGTTTGGTGCAAAAAACAACGCCGCCTTAGGTAAGGAAAATACCCTTGTCAGAACGTGTTTTTGTCTTGAGTTATGAAATGATCTTAAATTTACGATTTACAGCAAGGAATTCCTCTACGAATAATGCTTAAACTAGAACTCAATATTTTTCAGTCTTAAAACTCCCAAATTAAATGGGAGCAGGAAAGCCTTTTGACACAGGAATAATGTGCCTACTTTACATGAGTGCCCACTGCCCACAAAAGTGAGAAATGGGTATTTGACCCATTCTAAAAAGTTCTGCGACCTGTTTACCCAAACAGAAGAAATATGTGCAAAAAATTTAAAATAATCTATATATACAGTCAACGCTCGTTATAACGACCACGCATTATAAAGACCATTCCATTGTAACGACCAGTGATAAAAGTTCAAACTTTATCCCTATGAACTCTATGTTAATTTGCTTTCGGTATAACGACCGTTTTGAATTGTCTAATCCAATACAGCGACCACATTCAGTGGACACTATTTCTGGCATTTTTTCACATAGAGCATATGTTTCTAAGATTGCAACCTGAAAAATGACCTTGATTATATTTTATGGAGTCTTCAGTGTTCCGTATAACTTCGACAAGGTGTGGGGGACGTGGAATTTCCGGATTTCTTAGGAATAGGGTTGACAGATGTATTGGTAGTTTGTTGTTTGAATCACGTAGTTTTCCAAGTATAGATTCTCCGAAATAAGAGGAGTCATGCTGTCTGTGCCCGGTGTCATGTCAGCTCAGAAGTTCTGCTTCCAGAAACGTGTATGTAATTTGTCACCCTATATTTTTTACTTTAAAATCTGTTAAATATTTTGTTATACTATTCTGCATCGATATTTTTTTTAAATTCCAATGATTAAGCATTTATTTGGAATCTTCGAAAAAATACCAATTTTAATGGAACTACTGAAAGATGCAGATGGTCGTTATATCGATCGTCGACTGTATTGTATATATATATATATATCACTTAAAGTGGACCAGTTACGATTATAATTTGCGGTACGATAAGATATAGTTCCATTCATAACTCAATTTTTAATTTCCGACCGATTCTTTGGAGTGGCAACAACACCTTGATTTGTTTATACCAAGAGATCATTCTCATATTTATATCTAGCAATCTTTTCTTAAGCCTTTCGAATTTAAAAAGTGTTTTTTGTTTTGTGATTTTAAAATTTTCCCTAACGAGAACCAGTTACGCTTGAATTTTGTGGTATGATACGATACTGTCATCATGCAAAAATAAAACTACGGCAAAACGATATTTATAAATTTGTTTAAAGATTAGCACAAAAAAGAAACACAGTATTTGTATTTAGTATCGTAACTTACGACCCTTAACAAATTTATTTCTATTTCACAAAAAGTATTTCCATTCATAACTCAGTTTTTAATTTCTGCTTCTTTGGAGTGGCAACATCTTAGTTTGTTTACATCGAACGATCTTTTCTTAAGCCTTTCGAATTTTAAAGCATTTTCTTAAAAAGTATTTGCACACGTAACTCAATTTTTAATTTTCTATTCTTTGGAGTGGCAACACCTTAGTTTGTTTATATCGAGCGATCATTCTGAAGTTTGATTGTTGAACTTATAGCCCGCTGGTGTTATGCGAGGTATCAGCTAGTAATAATAAAAGAGAGCGATTGTAGTAATTCAATTATAATTCGTTATTTGAAAATGAACAAGTTTGCAAATTAATTTGAAAAGAATGGCTTAATAAATTCTTGGAACAAACTTGATCGGAAAGATGTTATGACGTAGAACATGTACAAATACGAAGTTCAACGAGAACTAAACGAGGCTGTGAAATTTTTTGATCTGGATTTTTGAGGATATTTTTGAATGAATGAATAATTAAACGAATGTGTGAATAAATACATGAATGAGTAAATGAATAAATGCATGACTGAATAATTGAATGAATGAGTAAGTTAGTGATTGAGTATGTATTAATCATTGAAAAAGGTATATTTGAAGTAATTAAAACTGAAGGTAAATGAGAAAGAGAGAGAGAGAGAGAGAGACAGATAGCTAGAGTATAAATTTGAGTTTGGGTGTATACGGGAAAGTAGGCTCGTACAGTTCTTAGACGGAGCTTCTTGTTATTTAGTAATTTTTCATTCTTTTATTTAGATTTTTTTCATTTATTAATTTTATTATTTGTTAATGGTAAAATGACAAGGGTAAATTGACTAGGACCAGCCTAGCTGTGCCCAGTGCATATTGCTGGTTGTCACTTTGGCATTTGTATTTGTATTTACATTTAACCCTTTATTTACTGACGGTACTTAGAAGTACTAGTCCCTTTAAAATTCCATCCAGAAAATATTTTTATGAATATTCTGACAATTCTTTGCAGGAACACTTTTAACTCCATTTTCCAGGATTCATTCCAGCAAGGTTGCTATAAAGAGTATTTTAGCGAAGAAAAGAGATAGCTTTGACAGCGATGCTGTGTTTTGATTTGCCTTTGAATTTTTTCAGATTGCTCCACTTTTCTGATTTTTGCTGAGGAGAAGCAATGAAATTAAAGAATTAATTCTGTGATATTTTTTTAGTGTGCTGGTTAAGAATTTAAAAAACGATTTGTCCAGGCATTTTAAATGAGCAGTGTTTAAATTAGTTCTGTGTGGCACACTTATTATCTGTTATGAAATAAATTTTTATAGACTGAGTATTTTATTTATGTAAATATCTTATTTATCAGTGTAGTCATCAAAAGTAAATAAAAAAAAATAAATATATAAATCAATGAACTATTACGTCAAAACAATTACTGTAGCTCATACTTCAGTAGATAAAAGGGGCCATTTCACAGTATTTTGTCCAAACGTAGAGTCCGCAACATGACACTTTTTTTTGTTATAACTACGAACTTCACAGTTTAATTAACACTTAATTTTATTTTCGAAAAATGTGTTCAACACATTACTTGAAAATAAAATTTAGAGATAATTCAACTGTAAATTACGTAGTTATAACAAAAAAAGTGTCATGTTGCGGACTGTACGTTTGGACAAAATACTGTGAAATGGTCCAAAGGGTTAAATGCGCATGCAGCGAGCACATCATACTGCTGTCAGTATTACAAAAAATAATTTTAAAAATCATCTCACACTTTTAAGTACTTACAGAAAACAAACTTAAAATTTTTTCTGCATAAGAATAAAATATCGACATTCCTTAAATTAATTGGAATAACTACTTCCTTCTTTTCATTTTAACACACTAATTAGTCACAAGTGAAGTATGATTATTAACTACCCCTAGAGTTATTTATTTATTTATTTTATTTATTCGAATCAGACAGTATCTTGAGAATAGCTTCACAAATTTTGTTCATAAGTTCTTTTTTAAAATTTCTAATAGGCTGCGTATATATTGGTTCTTAACCATTGCAGCCCTAGTGTGTTCCCAGAAATTGATAAGAACTCTTTCAGCGGCACCACAATGAGTGTGGTACAATTGCCGCAATTTTTGACACTCAGTTTCCCCCTATATGGCGGCACATGAGCTCTAATTGATGCAAACGGCACTAGGAATTCAATTTAGCAGAGAGTATCCACGCCAAACGGATACTCAAGTGATCTTCAACATGCCGCATAATCATACGACATGGGCGCTGTCGATTTTCCGCTTCTTGAAAATCCACCGATTTGGGCCAGGTCTGGTCCAGCGAACGTGGGCGTACGAGACCGGCGCCTTACCACTACGCCACCCTGCCGGCTGTTATTTATGTGTTAAAACTATTGCAGATGCTCATTGATAAATATTTTTTAAAAATATTATTGCGTTATATTTCTGAATAAAAATTAAACAATTATGTGACTGACACTTCGTTTGAAATGCTTAAATTTTGTTTTTAAGTATTTTTTTCTCTGACATAGTTTCAGGAAAAGGTATACAAACGATTATTAACTCGAAACAATTTGCAAGGGAAGTTGGACGGATTAGTAAAATTATTATTAACAGTAATAATAATAACTTTTTCACAGTTAAATTCAATTATTTTTTACTTTTTCCTTACATTATTGGTATTATTATTATTATTATTTTGTGAAAAATCTATAAGAATGCTTAATTCCAGGGAAGGGAAACCGTCCCTTATGCTTTCCTCCTGTATCCATGAGTGATAGACGAAAATTTGTGTGTACCTTATTTAGTTCAATATACAGTGGCGGTAAAAAAAATTGCATCACACTCGCATTTTCACAACAATGGTATGTGAGAAGTTTTGGTCGACCGATTGACGGATGTATGTGAAATTATACAAAACTTATGAAATAAACATTTAACCAGGAATCTGGTTATTGTTTATTTTATTTATGGAAATACACGGCCAAAACTGTAAGAAGTACAATGTGAAGTGGACGACGAAAAAGTACATATTTTATGATGTTCAAATATTTCCGTGTTACTTTTGTTTATTTTTGAACAGAAAGAGTGTTACAATTAAAACCTACTTGGCAACGTAGATACACTTCACATTGTACTTGTTACAATTTTGGCCATGTATTTACATAAATAAAGTAAACAATTAACGGATTCCTGCTGTTAAATCTTTATTTCATAAGTTTTGCATAATTTCACATACATTCATCGTTAATCGATCGACCAAAACTTCTCACATACATCCCATCGTTGTGAAAATGCGAGGGTGATGCAATTCTTTTTATTATTACTGTATAGTGCGTCATTTATTTGAATTATTTTGTGAAACTCTGTTTCGAATAAAACTCCCCCTTCCTCCTAAAATTGACCTTTGCAATATTGCTACTTTAACTGATGTAAGATTTTTCGCAAAATCAGCTGCCCCTATGTCAATTTTTTTTGTGTGACGAAGGAATAATAGTTCTTTGTCTAAAAACTCTGAGAATGAACCCTTTTCTCAACAACCATGTCAAGGACCTTTAAATCGCCAACTGTTCCTCCCATTGCCTTCATGTGGGACCCTATGCACCTCCCTTATGTCGTGCAGATCAACAGCTAGTTACCCTGCTGATTGCGACTTCAATAGGCTCCTCTGTGCCTCTAGAGTTCCTGGGGCTTCAAGATGAGATCAACAAAGATTGCTGCATCACAGGAGACTCCAAAAAATCACGAAAAACATCCGGATTACCATTCTTAGTGATTGTATCCTTTCAGCAGTCCTCTCCCATTGCTGCAATAATAATAACCATATCTCCGAAAACTTTACTTGGTCGTTGGTTGTATGAATGCTATCAATCGATAACCTAACTAAATTTTATAAAAAGACATTGAATTACAAGCAATATTTTCAAAAAATAAATAAAAATAAAAGAACGAATTCGGTACAAAAACTGCTTTATGCGTTTTTTCGCTCTTCAGTACTTGTCCATAACGTACTGCAAAGAAAAAGGCATGGGAACTTCATTGGTATCATATGTGATTTTGAGCGATTTAAGCTGTTTAAGAACAAAATCATTTTTAGTTCCATTAAAATCATTAATTAAAGTATAGCCATAATTTTTTAAAGAAAGGTTAGAATTTCATAATCATAAAATTAGATAGGCAAGATGTGTACATAGTGCCACCTCTAAGATGCTCATATTTTATTTGTTACGTATTTATAATAATAAAACAAAAAAAAATTCAACATTTTTTTCTTTTTGAATGATGCAAATGCCTTTAACACAAATAAATGAAACGCACTTGAAAAAAGAATCGAATATTATGCATAAGCATATATCCTCCCGCCCTTCTTTCTCTCTAGACTTAAAAATTATGTAAATTAATTTTTATACTTAAAACATAAATTATGCAAAGATAATAACAAGAAAACTAAGAAAAACTATTAACGCAGTTTGAAGAAGAAAAAAAATTCCATAATCAGTATCAGTCCAAGATGGACTTGATAGCACCACTTCGTGGTGGCACTTCCCGAGTTTTAAATTCGTGACATGGCTAAGAAATGATCTCTTCCTCTTCTGCTTTTTTCTCATCCCACCATTTGAGTAGCATATTTCACGTCGAATTCGGAGTTTAACGAGCCGAAGGGGGTACCTCTGAAGCTGGAAAGGATATGGAAGAGCGACTTCTCTACGCAGTAAATCACATTTCGAAATATATCACTATCCTAAGTACTAAAGGTAGTCACAAAGTACAATAAAGTCGCGCGCATGTAGATAAAAAGAAAACATCTTTCGAAAACTTTGTCCGCCAAATTCGGAAAAGCCTGTTCTGGGTTGACAGATGACAATAAACGGAGAAGAAAAAAATGCCTTGAAGCATGTCCGATGTCTTTGTTTATTTATTTATTCAACGAGTTTTTTCGTTCTCCAGTATTACGATTATTACAGGTTTGTCCTGCGCCCCCCTCCTCCTTAAACTGTAGAACTTTTTTGTAGTTATATTTTAATGTTGTAAAGACGCTAAAAATAAAATCCAGTCGTAAAAATTGTTTTCCCTCGTCGGCTTGACTTTCTCGTAAATGCATCAGCTCTTGTCACGTCCACTAAATCTGCCGCCTGCCTGCTGGATGAATAACTATAAAAATCAAACTGTTTTGCACTAGCTGGCTACTAGCGTCATCTTATCTTTTTTTATCACTGGTGGCAATGCTAATTTTTTTTCCATTGTTGAATTAATTTTTTGAATGGCTCAAAATTGTATAAGGGATTCATTGACATCAAAGGCATTTTCTATGAAACTGGAATTTCATTGACTCTGCTGATATTTTCCTTCAGTATTGGAAAGTTGCGAGTAAGGAAAAACAATATGGGCTTCAATCATTCACAATAACTTAAGGTACACTAATTGGTTAAAACTCATTCATTGTTTGCTGTTTTTTCTTTAGAAGTAATAAAAATCACTATAGGGCCATTTCACAGTATTTTGTCCAAAAGTAGAGTCCGCAGTTTCGTCGCTGAATAAGCAATTTTGTTTTTAATGACGACGTAAACGATGAGCATTTGATTCTCATGCCCCAGCGCCAAGCAACCAACTGTGTCCCCAAGTAATAGAAGAAACTAAACAAAGAACATGATTTGTTTATTTTTATGATCAGTTCTCGTTGAAAATACTATAAGTTAATGTAGGTGTAAGATGCATATTATGCAAAATATGACGCACGGGAGAAACATAGCCCGGTCTCCTAGAATCAATTCAAGTACTATTAGCAATGAAACTTGAATTTTAGCAAAAAAAAAAACTAGGACGAAAACAATAAAATGCAACTACAGGCTTTCCTTCAAATTAGAACACCTGCTGAACAATATAAATTATAATAACTATTATTTTAATGACTAATGAATGAAAATGAAAGTTTTTCATTAATATAATTTTAGAAGCTATTTTAGAACATTAATATAATTTTAGAAGAGAGAAAAAGTATTAGGACATTTGTGAAAGTAACTCCCAACTTAGTTTTTTTGCCTTTAATTTTATGCAGGAAGTATAATTTTTAAAGTTGGAGGAAATTGGTTAAAAATTGTCTTAAAGATATTAATTGTCCACAATGATTTGACGCCTTAAAAATTTATAAATCGGCTACCCAAACAATATGTCACCGGAGAGTTTCAGAACGAAAAATAAAACAGAAAGGAAAATATTAACTCCTCCCATCAAATTTAAAGCTTGTTTCGCGTGTAAAATGGCTGACAATTTCTTGTTACTACGACGTGAGTGGCGCATAATCTGTTTCTTACACATACAAAATGTTTCTCAAGAAAAAGAAAAGAAAAAAAAAGGAAATTAGAAATGAAAGCATACGGTATAAAACTGGTTATGACAGGCAGCCGAGAATTACGGGGGGGGGGGGAGAGACATCCTTATGAATTGTATTCATATCTACAACTGTAACTGAATAAATAAGATTATCTTAAAGGGTTTTAGAGTATATATATACGCTTTGGTATGATTTCGTCAACTTAAGTTTTCTTTAGATATCGTAATGTTCAACCCCTAGTTTAAAGATGGATAAAATTATAATACTTTTTTTTTAATTTTATCATTTATGTATTGGTGTTTGTTATGGAACGTTAAAGAACGTTGAGCGCATTCAGTAATTTCTACATAAGCAAGCACTCTACTATTATTGCCAGAAACTTTAAGAACATAATTGTTTCACATTAATATTTGAAAAATCATTCTTAATCATATTGAAAAAGATCTTTAAACAACATTGATACGACTTTTAAACATAATTTTTGAAGTCGATGTAAAATTATGATAGACAAAATCACTTGTAATCACGAATCAATTCCAAACATAAATGGCCCAGAGTTTGCATCGGTTTCAATGAAAAGTAACATATGCTCTAATGATAATTAAACTGTCATAATTTTACACCGCCTTCAAAAATTATGTTTAAAAGTGGTATCGTTGTTGTTTAAAGAATTGATTTATTTTTCACTTTTAAGCACACAATTTTTTATTTAAAGTCGGTTCTTATTTTCTTTTTTTTTAATTCAATTTTATTCTTTTTAGTGTAAATACATTTTTGATATGAATATTCTATTTTTTAAAAAAGGAAAAACATATCAAATGGCACACTCACTCGTGAGGCAGAAATCGTACTACCATTTTTCATCTGCCACAGACAAAAATATGGGATCGAAGTTTTAGCAAAGTATTTAAATGAACTACCTTTTGAATTAAAGCAGTTTAACTTCGAATTATCCAAAAATTTTAACATTGATTTAAATAGAGCACAAGAGAGGAGAGAATAAAGAGAATATAGTAGATAGGAAAAATCTTCGAACTAAAGAAAAGTTCGAATTAAAAACTTTCATTCTATAATCTTTTACAATTTCACACTACACTAGATATTTAAGATTGGTATTGAAACTGTTCTTTTTTAAAAAATGACAGTCTCTTTTTTTCCCCTCTTGGCGTCTCTTAAGAATTCCTATTCTTGACTGCCGACCTATCGAACTTAACAATATTCCTCTAAAAGTAACGAAGGGTTTCTCAGAAGAAAAAAAAAGAAAGAAAGCATAGGTATAACTAAAAAATAAAGAAAGAAATACAGCCGACCACATATCTATGGACCACGTGAAGATGGGGGAGGGAATCATTCGCGAATAAGGATTGATCAGGGTCGTGTCCTTGACATCAGGAATATAGGCAGTGAACATTTTATTTATTCTGTCCATGTATTTTTCTATACTTTAAATCTCTCCAATATTTTGATTGAAATAAAGTTTTGAAAAGGTCACCCAATACAAAAAGAATTTTCTGAGAAAAACAAACATAGGTCATTTTAGTGTTTGCAAAGACTTTAACCTTTTTCCCTTTTTTAGAATAATATCTCGGATATAATTATATATTTATTCAAAAATATTGCTTTCTTATCAAAATAATATTTTTTACACTTTTTGCACTTTTGAGCGTGAGAGAATGATTTTGTGTACGCGAACGATAAAACAAACTCAATTTCGTTTTCTGTTATAATATAGCAGTGGTTCCCAACGTTTTTTTTCCTTGCGAGACCCTTCTAAGATCCGAAAGAAAATGGTGAACCCCCTTCTACAGTCGTTATTAATGGGTAGCAAAACTATAAAATTTAATAGCACTATCCATGTTGCACAATAGTTCATGAAAGTGTAATTAGAAAACATCGAAATTTAAATAAAAATTAAAATTACTTTATGTTTTTTTTTTAATTTTTAATAGGGCAGTGAACATGTATGTGTAAAAAATATCTTCAAAAATTATTTTCGTGAAAATGCGAAAAAGTTGTGGAATGGCCTGAGAAATATACGTAGAAGTTTAAATCAATCAATAAATACGAGTATCGTTCGGTTCTACTTTCCGGTTAAAATATACAAAATTCGCAAAGCTTGGAAAATTTACAATCTTGTTGAAATTTATATCCATCTGTAATTGCGAGAACGCTGAAAAATTGGAATAAAGTTAGGATAAATGTGAATACAATAGTACAAAATTTAAATTTAATGAATGAATATCTTTTCGCTCCACTTTGCGGTCTTCTTACAAGAAATTAGCCGAAAATAATGCAATATTTTACTTTTTAGTAAATTTTCATATTTTCGACTCTCTCTTCATGCTAACGAGGATAAAGGGGGAAATGATTAGAAAAAAACATTCGAACTTTAAAAACAAATCAATGAATCTTTCGATACCACTTTGAAATCCAAATTTTGGAAATCAGGTAACAGTAGAAATAAGTGCATCTTAAATTTTGTAGGTATGCTTCCTATGCCAGTCTACAACTTTTACTTAATATCGGGAAAACAATGCTGTTAAAAAAAAAAGTCATTTTTACACTCTTCTAATTGCGAATGTAAATTTATTATTTCGTTTTTTCTTTTGCGTTAGCAGTTAAAAATTCCGCCATTGCAATATTATTTTCGCGAACCCCCTTTCTACGTCACGCGAACTTCTTGGGGTTCACGAACCACCGGTTGGGAAACTTTATAATAAAGCAAAGCAAAATTAAACAATTTTTAAGAAAGGCACGCTGCGAGTGGTTTTTAGGAGTTATCCTGCAATGGTGCTTTAGTAATGCAACCGTCCCTCAGAGTGATTTTTGTAGTTCAGTTTGCAATGTATAGTAAGTGTAGTCATTTTGTCGCCCGAAGAATGCATTTTATACCAAATATCATTTTGATTACTTTGTGCTAAACGTAAGGGCATAAATTACAAAGAAATTGTCTAGTACATGACAGTTTTCTTCGTGTCCAACCAGAATAAAATGCATCAAAAACATTCAGAAGTGTACAAAAAATATTCAAATGATTTTCAGAAGAAATTCAAATAATTTGCAGAAATAAAAGCAACTCCTCTTTCATTAATACGTGGCAACAAACAAGTTTCGTTTGAATCGTACCATTACTTCTTCGGAGCGGTTACGCCTAACGAGTAAAAAGTTCAATTGAGCTATCCCTCTGGACGGGATTACCGGCAATAACTAATCAGCACTACTTCCCATTAGGGTCCGTGTGTGTATCAAATTTTGTTCCATTCCAAGCATTATATTTTCAGTTAGAATGGACACAAAAAAGTGTTTAAGTAAAAATGCAATCTTTCAGCCCAACTCCACTGTAAATGTGTTTATTTTACAGTCCTTGTACATTATAAAATAAACGCATTTACGGTTTGACTCCGAAACAGCATAGACTAACGCAGCGTTTCCCAAAAGGTGGTTCGCGAAAATAATATTGTAATGGCGGAATTTTTTTATCGCTAACGTAGTAGAAAAAAACCAAATGATAAATTTACATATGTATAAGTAAGAAGTGTAATAGTAAGCATACATACAAAATTTGAAATGCACTTATTCCTACTTTTGCCTGATTTCTAATTTGGATCACAACCAACTTCACCAATTCGGTACCAATTAGGACCACAAATTGGTACCGAAAGATATTTATTGATTTATTTTAAATTTTAGACTCTTTTTCATCTACCAGTTCCCCCTTTTTACTCGCAAGCGCGAAGAATGAGTCGGAAATGTGAAAATTTACTACATAAAATGTAAATTTGTTGCATTATTTGGGCTACTTTTTCATTATACAGGCCCTAAAGTGAAGACCAGAAGATATTTATTCACTAATTTTAAATTCGGACTCATATTTATTTCACTTTATTCCAACTTTTCTGCATTAGTGCAATATCGCAATTAGAAATTTGAAAATATGAAAATTTTGATTTTTCTTTAAATTTCCAAAACTTTTCCGAATTTTGTATATTTCAAACGGAAAGTGAACGCTATCGGAAAAATATTTTTAAAATTTTTTAGTTAATTGCTCTAGAAAAAGGGGCAAAAAAACAAAAAACAATATTTGCAGCTGTATTTTACTTTTTATTTAAACTTAGATGTATTACAATAATTATGTTTTCATTTCTTGTTATGAAGTATTGTACAATGGAAAATAGATGTGCTAGGAAATTTTATAGTTTTGTTACCCATTACTAACGACTACAGAAGGGGGTTCGCCATTTTTTTTTTTTTTTTTTTGGATCTTATAAGGGGTTCGCAGGGGAAAAAGGTTGGGAAACACTGAACCAAGGCATCATTTTTGTGTCAAAATACGTATGAAAGTGTGTTCGTGTGTACATATATATGGGGTCGCGAGGCCTATTTGTTAAAAATGGGATCCCGACGCGAAAAAGGTTGGGAACCACTCATATAATATTTAAAGCACAAATATGAAAAAACTTACTTTTTATTCGTTTTCCTGGCAATAAATGTGCTAGGAATAAAGGTTCAATATAAGAGAGAAAAAAAAAATTCTTTGATTTGGTAAATTTATCGGTTAATCAGAGGACAATTTTAAAGCAACTTTCTCAGTGAAAGATTGTTGAAGATTACAATAAAAGCCAAATAATATTTCCTTCTAAGAACAACGTGTTTCACTTCTTGCAATTTGTGCCTTGTTTTTGACTTTTAAACTGAATCATCCGAGTCTTTTCCTTGAGACTATGAACATTAAACCTTTTAAGTCTGAAATCATAATCTAAATTAAAAAAATCCATACTAACCTAATCTTATGACAATTTTTCTAATTATTTCTGCTCATTCTTATGATATTTAGGGAAATTATTAGCAGGATTTAGTTTTTAATTGTTTTTTTTTTTTGCAAAATACTGTACATTTTCATTGGAAGTAAATTAGTATATAATTTTTCGATGCTAGATATATTGGTTTTAGAGATCATCAAAAATATATAAATACTCTTAGAAAAATTTTCTTAGTGAAAAATTTTACATCGAAAAACCACTTTTTAGTCCCCGGTTCTACTTCCAGGAATTATTCCTGGATCCCAGCCCATATCCAACAATTTTGAACTGAAAGTCTTCAACACCAAACATTTTACAACAACAAAACAGTGCCCTTCTTTTTAAAGATGCGTTATTTTGCTTGCTTTAAAAATATTCGTGACGAATTAATACTAGTGTAGTTTACAGTGATTTGTTGTGTGTGATTTAAGGGGTCTGCCTACGTTCGGAGGCTTTTTTTTCAAAACAATGAAATAATTACTAAATGCATATTTTTTAAAGTTAAAAACTAATTAAAATTAAGAAAACAAACAAAATAATAGCTATATTTTTATTAAATTTTGAAAAATTGGGAAATTTTAGCAAAAAAAAGGCGAATTTTACAGTTTACGCCAAACACTCTATACTCACTTTAACTCGATATATTTTAAAATCCTTAATAATATATGTTTCTATATTACTTAACTGTGTTCTGAACTAAAAATTTTATAATAGGTCCAAAATTGAGAAAAATATAGCAGTTTTGTTGAAATTCATACGTTTTTCACCGAAAAAAACACAATATTTCACAAATAAATGCCTGTAAATTTTTTAAATACTGACATAGAGCTTAGCTTTTAGTTCAAAACACAGATAGCAATGTGTGAAACAATACTTTAAAAAATCACAGTAATGGGTATAAAACTTTTCGAGTTATGAGATCTGCCGTGAACAAAGATATCGAAAAAAGTAGTTTTTCAGAAAACGCATTTTAAATTCCACTTTCATGTGCTTGCGATGCGACTTCTGGTTAACTTATTGCGTGTAACTTCGTTTCTATGTATCGTAGAAACAAAAACCAAACATTTTTGAAATCTTAAATACATATTCTTTTTAAATATAAAATAAAAGAAATATCGATTTTTTTTTTTTCGCAAAACTCGTCTTTTTGGTGCAGGCAGACCCCTTAAAGGAGAAGAAAAACTTAGCAAAATAAAAATGCGACTAGTAATTTGTGTACATGTCTGTCCCGACTAAGACGAAAAATAGAAATATAGCGTATAGTAATGTAGAATAAAAAGTGTGAAAACGTTTTTTTTTTTTTTTTTTGCCTGCTTTCCCGTAAAAGTTTTTAAAAAATATATGAAAGGAATTTTTTTACTTTTCTGTATTGTAAAAACATTGTAAAAAATAAAGATATGACAAAAAAATGTGAAGTAATTAAATGAAGAAAGAAAAATAAAAAATTTAAAAGTAGGGTTTTGAAATGTGGAAAATGTGTGTCTGTCTGTCTAATAACTTTTGAGGGAATTGACAGATTCGAAAGATTTTTTTCTGCATTCGAAAGATCTCGGCGAGGACATCTCATGTCCATATTTTAGTTTTTGGCTTGAACAATTTTACATTAAATTTTGAGCAGTTCAACAAATCTTCACGTTAGCGAGTACGCGAAAATTTCAATCCTATGTAAAATCTATTTAAATTAGAAAACTGCACTGCATACAGTTAAAAGTTAAAAAGAAAAAAACTGTGTAGGAATGTATGTTTGCGAATGTGCTTCATTATTACTATTATGTTTTCATTTATTGATTTTATTTTCTTTTCATTTGTACCCTCTTTCACAAGAGCATAAAAATCATGGTTTTTTAAAATCAAGTGTTATACTTCAATTACAGAATTTAAGGTTCAGCAAAGAATTTTACAAAAAGGGAGGAACTTAAAAATACAAAATCGTCTCGGTGTCATGCCCCTCCGATTCGGATGCTAAGCACTTGCGAGCTTGTGCCCTCAAGTCTATGTTTAAGATGTAACATCTTGAATGAAATTTTAAATCCCCAGATCCAAACAGTTATTTGTATGTCAATATGTCTTGCTTAAAATATCTACAAGTTCAGCGAACTGAGGAGGGATACCGACGTGGAAGAATTTACAATCTAAATACTAATGAGCATACATAGTAACCTAAACGCCATTTGCAGTGGCTAAACGCCACTGCAAGCACCCGCTATGCAGGTGCCCATCACACCGCTTTGATCACGTTCTTATCATACAAGGAGAATCTACATACGTTCCTAATCTGGAATGTGTAGCTGCTCGCTGCAAAAATCAAAATTAAAAAAAAACTTCCTCACACACACATACACAATCATCATATAACTTCCCGACTAAATTAAGTACTCCGCCCCTTAAAATGTGCCAATCGATCAACCTGCAGAATTTAGTTTAATGATAAAGATCAACTAGAAATAAATGGTATAAAATATAAAAATCACCAACTGCAATGCTTAAAGTATATCATAGATTTCCTAGTTGCTAATCAAGGATTTAAAAAAATGCTCTAAACTGGACACCGTAGAGAAATCACAAATACAACCCACAGAAATGTAATGACATGACTTAGCGTCAAGCCACCTGTCGGATTTCCTTTTTCTGATTATCGGTGGAAACATCGGCGCGTTGTCAACTGTCATCCCTTCTCAAGATTAAGAAGTAGATTAAGATGCGTAAAATCCCGTTAAAAGTACTCGAGCGAATTAACGTTTTTACAGAATGAAATACATGGCTCCTCAAAGAAAGGGTGTTCTAGAACTGCTGAGCAATTACTGTTTAGTTTTTGGCTGCCCGAAAATGAAAAAAAAAAAATATTTTCTACATGTAGATCCAATTTGTTCTGTAGCTCGAAATCGAAAACGCAAAAAGGTTTAGTAAAATGATGCATAATAAATGTTTTTAAAACCATTTTTAGCCTACTTTCCCGTAAAAGTAAAAAAAAATAATAATAATAATAAATAAAAGAAGGCTAAATGTGTATGTAAATATCTTAAAAAAAATTTTTTAAAAATCAAAAACAAGTCATGTGATTAAATAAATATTGAAAAATAACAAATTTGAAAGTAGAATATTTAGATGCGAAAATGTGCGTCTGCCCAGACCCACCCACCCCATGTCCCCCTAACAACTTTTGAGGGAATTGTCAGATTCGAAAGATTCTCTTTTGCATTCGAAAGTTCTCAACGACACCTTGTTTTCATATTTTATTTTTTGGTTCGAACAATTTTTCGCTCAAGTTAAAAAATGTGAACATTAGTGCCTATGGGGAAATATAAAGCAAAAGTTTATCGGATGGAACTTATGATAAAGCCCATGTACAGATACGAAGTTCATACAGAACTAAATGCGCCTATTTTAAATTTTATGATTGGGATTTTTAAGAATATTTCTGAAATAATGAATGAGTGAAAGAATGAACCAACAAATGAGTGAATGGACGAATAAATGAATGAATGAATGAGTGAGTGAGTGAATGTGCATTAACATTGGGAAAAAGGTATATTTGAAGTGAATTAAAAAAGTAAAACTAAATGGAAAAAATAGATATAGCTAGATTATAAATTTGATGTTGGTGTATACGAGAAGGTAGTCTCGTATAGTTCTAGACGGAGCTTCTTATAGAAATACGAAAACAAAAAATATTTAAATTTATTGTTTAAAGAGGCATCAATTGTAAATATCTTTATGATGTAAAGTTGGATTTTAAAAATACAAAGAACAATGAGAAAGGACTCCCTATATATTTTTCTATGGACATTTTTTGACAAGGGGAGGGGAGTCAAATATACTGAAGAAAAAAGTGTGACATCATTTATGAACCAACCTTAGGTTTATTATAATGGTTAGACGTAATGGTGATATGCAGCGGGTTCACGCACATTCGGCCGAGCCCGTTGTTAAAATTTCCAAAGTTTTCCGAACCACTTGGTTCAATACACGTAATATTTCTGTGGTTTTGTTTCTTTAATATGTATATATGTATTATACTCTGAGATGCTACTAAACTAGAGCCTTAGACCGTTCATGGCTTACGAGAAAATTGCTCAGAGCATTTATCAAATTGCGCACTAATGTACTGTTTGAGGGAGATAAAAAAAAACTGTTAAGGAAAATTTTTCTCTTATCGAATCCTTTGTTAAATTTTTTAAATATCACCACTGTTTACGTGTATATAATATTACACTAGGATCTCCCTTGGATAAGCCCCTAGCCCCTGCATATAACCAGAACATAATAATCCACAGG
Organism: Octonoba sinensis; assembly: GCA_038502835.1. Lineage (NCBI taxonomy): Eukaryota > Metazoa > Arthropoda > Arachnida > Araneae > Uloboridae > Octonoba > Octonoba sinensis. The sequence goes on from CM076604.1 coordinate 75,789,797, forward strand.
TTGTATAACTGATGTTGTGTGATATAGATCCACAATTATGTGATTGAGTACCTGAATCAACAAACTAGCCATTAAAATAGAACGGTTTCGTAAACTATGCTGGAACAATTGAAATTTTAAATTTGAGCTCACCGAAAAAAATTTCTGACAACGCCCATGACAATTACTAGGAAAATTTTGCCGATTACAGGTTAAAGAAATAGTTGAAAGAACTGTGGGGATACGCAGTTCAGTCCTTTCGAAATTGCTTCAGTTTCTTTAAGCTTTCTTCCACTAAGGTGCTATGCACCGAAAAGTAAAGTGTGAAATATGATTAATATGAGAAACAGGATGGAAATACTTAATATACATAATATTTACAATAGCAACGCTATACTTTAACTGCATAGGGATCATTCATAAATGTCACGCTTCGAGGGGGTGGGGGTTCGTGAAATTGTGACAAGGGGAGGGATGTTGAAGTGTGATATTTTGTGACAAAGGGGGAAGGAGATATTGCTGAAGTATGACAAAGGGGGGCGGGAGTTAAATATATAGGAAAAAAGTGTGACATCATTTATGGACGGTCCCATAGTAACGAGATGCTTTACCAATATTTTTATGTGGTATCTTTTGAAGTGAAGCCAAACAAAGTTTATCCATTAAATAAAGCGTAATAAATATCATGCAATTTGAAAAATAGGTTATAATATGAGCCCTATTCTTTGAACATCTCATGCCATTTCAAATGGGAGTCAACCTTTACTGGAACATTTAATAAATTATTTCCAAAATAGTGACCGTCATGAGAACATATAAACCAACATCAAACTTATCAAGGAACTGTTACAAACAATTGGAGTAATAATGTTTCATCAGAAAACTTAATCACTGCCACCCCAGCTATCATTACTAAAAAAGTTTCCACACACATCGGATTTTACTAAATAAGACAAAGTACAACAATGAATGTCAAACTGTATTTTATATGTACTAATTTACAATATATATTGTTATTCAGTAAAAGTGTGTAAACATTCTATAAAGGTTACTAACATAGTAAAATTACAGTTTAAAATCCTTATGTGATCTACATGACTTTGACAAAGGTTAAATTCAATACAAAACTGTTTACTTTCTTCAAGACTAGTATAGTAATAAGAAAAGGTACTTTGTAGTTATCTGGTTATGTAACAAACTGCATCTACATAATTACAAATTCTTAATGAATGCCACAAAATCTGCATAATACAAATTACTTGAATAAACAGCTGAAGTGATAAAACGTTCCTAAAATTCCAAAGGTCAGAATTTTAAGATAAAAGTATAATTAGAAATAAAAGTAAAGAAAAAAGATTGCACTAGACATTTGTAGTTTGTTTTAAGATTCTTTTCACAGAATCGTTGTTAAGGCCTTTTTACTACCAGCATGAAACACTTTTTTTTTTTTTTTTTTGATGGGGTGTGGGGGGCACTAGCACATATCGTACAAAAAAAAAAACGGATACTTTGAAACAAAAAAAAAAAATTGTAGCGGATTTTCTGGGAATCACTTTACATGACACATAATATTATCATCCATTAAGTTCTTCAATTGTGCAATACTGCAATGCAAACAGATGAAGCTTAGAGACAGTTTTAACAATCAATAAATCAAGAGAGATGGCCACCATATAACAACAGAAACAGATGAGCAAAACCATTGAATGTTGAAAAAAAAAAAAAAAAAACAACGTTTCTAAAACAAGCTGTAATGTGACATTCATCACTTAGTAGAGTTAATAGCAACAAATACTAGCTTTTGCTTCTTAATACAGTTCTACCATCAACCAAAGTCGGCTGGCAAAACGCCAAGAAGAATCCATTCATGTTCAAGGGAGGAACTGCTGGTATAAAGAATGTGCGTCTACCTTCTCGTTCCTTAAGCATACTTGATTTCTTCCGAAATGATACTATGTGCCAGTTTATAAATTTAGTTGTTTTCAACAAACAAAGAAGCAAACCTTCTGATTCGTGTACTAAATAAAAACACCTGCAAAACGAGCTTCCCTAAAACTCGAATGGATTTGTAATTTTCTGAACTATCAAAATTCTGTTTCTTTAGGACTAACAGCCCGCCTTTCGTACACCACAGATTAACTTCGCTATCGTTTTCAACCATGTCACGTGACGAATTTAATATCTGATTGAAGAATTGAGTGCGATTTTGACACGTGACTTACCCAAAACTACAGCAAAGCTAATCGGATACAGACAAGAATCAGGCTGTATGGGTTAAAATTTTTTCGAAATTACAAATTGATTACAAATGGTGAAATAGTAATAAAATGTTATATACAAGCTTTCAGAATTAAGATGTGGTTAGAATTTTTTTTAGGTTAAAGAAGTATAGACTAAAGCAAAGTTAATTGAGACCAAAAAAAATCAAGCTCATAGTTAGCTATCTTTTAATTTTAGAATTAGCAATGTGCGTGTAATTGTAAAAATTCAAGGTACTTAATATGAAACTAAATGCTGAATAAATACTAAAGAATTCTCCAATATATTATTTTCCTCCTTTTAGCTATCATATGAAGAACTTGCACAAGTGACATCAAGCATTAAATTCAGCTTCATACTTCACAAAATGAATTCTGACTATTAAAAAAATTTTAAAGCAGATTTTATTGGTATGATGAAGTAGTTGTCAATGGTTTATTCTGATTTTTTGGATTCATGATCACCATTCTTTTACTTTTACTATTTTTAAAAACTAAGCATTTTTTTGTACTTAAATTCAACATATTTTTTTTAAACATGTTATGGTACGATACAACATGATGTTATAAGGCCAAGATTCATCTCTTAGTGGAAATATTGCATCATAATAGAGATGTCAAAATAAATTTTGTTACTAAATAATAATTTCTATTATTAGTACTTGTTGAAGGTAACAATTTTTTTTTTATTAGATAAGAATCACCTTTTCGAAAGAAAAAAAACACAGTCAGGGTCAAACCAGGTTTTATTTTTTGGGTCTCATTTTTGTGAAAAATTAAAATATTTTTGTGAAAGAATGGTTTGAATATGGAAATTTTTTCAAAAAAGGATTTTTTTTCTATGCAATAAAATTTTGCAAAAGGGACTTTTTTTTAATTTTGAGAAGAGACTTTTGAATTTGAATTTCGTGAGGATTCTCCTTCTTAATGAATTTGAACTTAGTGAAGAGGCCTATTTTGTAAATTTGAATTTTGTGTAGAGGCCCATTTTGTAAGTATGAATTTTGTGAAAGGGTAGCAAAACAGCCCCAATTTTTGCCTGATAGTGAACTATTTCTCTGAAGATTTGAAATCATTAACAAAGAAACATAAAAGTTTAAGTATATATGGAAAAAAAAAAACCTGTGTAAATAAATATCACAACATATAAACACAAAAAAGGGGGGAGAGGGAACCTAGTCAACAGTTTTAAAATTGAAAATAAATAATCAAATAATTAAAGCTAACATTCAGTAGCCTTCCAATGTTTAGCCTAAAAAGCAAAGCAAACCACAGTAAAATGTTTAATAAATTTTTGTTTGCATTATATTTCAGTATTACGTACATAAAATGAACAAAGGTCAAAAAAAAAAAAAAATTAAACTAAAAGGAAAAACTCTATTGATGAGAAGAATAATTTGCGATGCAATAGTTAGTTTTCAGTCTTTAACAAAACACTAAGACTAAGCTCAATACTTTTAACAGATGATAAGATACTTTTCTTTCCTTGGGTGAACTGAATTTAGTCAAAGCACGACTTTGGCCATGCATGCATAGATAAAATTCAAGTTGTTCAAACACATTATAGCAACACATGTATGATAAATTGAGATTCAAATTCTAAAAAAAAAACTTGCCATTCAGTCCCATTAACAAAAGAGTCCCCCCACCCACCACCCACCTCCACATACACAAAAATATGCATTACAGGGACTAATTTTTTAATATTGTCTCTAGCATAAGACAAAAAATAGTTAGATTTTTAAAACTGAAAAAGGCGCTACTCGGTTCAAACTCTACATTTTGGGAAAACAAATTTTAAAAATATATATTAAATAAATTTGTAATTGACAATAAAACAAATAAATATTATGTAAGATCAAAAAAACATTTTAAGGCATAAAGCATAAAAATATTCTATAACAGATCTGAAAATAATCTATTAAAGTTAATTGTTCAGAAGCAATTTTTTAGACATAACTTGTTTGACATCCCTATAATATACAAAGAAGAAAAAAAAACAAGCAGAAACATAATAACAACTGAATATTAAAGTTACTATGTTTTTCCATCATTAGTCTTGAAATGAAACACAAAAAATTTTAACAAACTGCTCAAATTTAAAAATAAAATTGGGAACATCAAACTAAAGAAGAATCTATATTCTCAAATCTACAGTATCACTTGAATAAAATTCATAATTTAAAATGGAAAATAAAAATTTATAAATAAGCAACAAAATTTAGAATTTCAGAAACACCAAAACTACTTGAGATTCTTTCTTGTTTTTCTCAATAGTAAAAACATAAACTTACATAACGTTTTAATCCATCTGGACAAGCTCCTTGACGAAAAATATGGCATTTATATAATTTCTATACATATCCATAGAAAAGTTGAAGAAATAAGCAAATTCAAAAAGCTCGTAAGTCAATTGCTCCCAAACAGAAGTACATAAAATACCAAAAGAAATTCATTTCAAGTTTAAAATCACACACCATAATATCTTTTTAATGCAATTAAAATTTTAAATAGTGCAAAAATAACATTCATTTCTGAAACTAAAAACACAGACATATACATTGTTAGAATGTATAAACATACATCAACGTCCTTGCAGGATGTGACCATCAATTCTGAAGCTTTCCTAGACTTACTTTTAGGTGCAATGTTTGCAAATCAAAGTTGGCTACAAAGGCGAGAACCATTCGCCCTCATACTTTTACATAAGTGGTTTAACCCCTTAGTGGTCTCATAATTTTGAAGAAAACAAAAACAAAAGCGCCTATTTTTCCCCAGAAAAAATTTTTAAATGTTTAATCTCTAATTATACAATAAATAGTTTGATACTAACATCTAGGATGCAAGACAAGAAATAAATAGGTAAATTTTTGGGATTGAGGAGAGGATTTTTTAAAATGTTTTCGTGTGCTACTTTGGAAACTCCAGCACGTGATTTTGATGGGAGAGAGAGGGAAGGGGTTAGACACTCCCCCTAAAACAGAACATTAGGGACATACTGGTAAAAATTCATTTTCAAAAACAAACCAGTTTCAAAGTAGTAGAAGTAAAACATTGATTAAACTGCTAAAAAACATCTCTAACTGATTTTTTTCTCTTTTTCTGAGCAATAATTTGTGTTTTAAACAATAAACTGTTCAAAAATTTGTTTGTTATGAATATGAAAACTTGTGATAAAAAGAAAAACGTTAGCTCACTCTAAAATCTACAAGATGCATGTTGGGGAAAAGAAAGAATGGAAATTTCTGCTGACAATAAAAATGATCTTTCAAAGGTTTTCAGCTCTGTCCCTTTTATGATAGTCACTTCCATACTTTCCTCTGTGATGAATTTCACGAAGGTTGTATTCTATTTTAATTCATATAAAATTCAAAAAGTATTGTTGTTTTTAATTGGCAAGCATTATTCTTGTATATAAGGAACATTGTCATGTGCTCATGCCAGTGCACGTGAATGCTCAGATTGACTGCATCCAAATGATACATGTTAGAAAAAAATTCTCTTATCTTTCCTTTCTTCTTGAGTTACACCCTAAATGCTTTTGACAAACTTCAATTTTGTGACTACCTCACAAAACATCTTTTTTTTCCCAAACCAATTGTTGATTAATATACAGGGATTAATAAGTTATGGTGGAGGATTAAGAATTAAAAGATTACAATCAATAATCCTCTCCTTTATATCATACAAAAGAAAGTTTCCTTCTTGTATTCATTTTAATATAAATTTTAACAAATAAATTATTTTAATTAGTACAAGAAATGTATAAGCTAACAAAAACATGGGTCACATCCTGCAAAATCACATTACATGCATAGTGTGTTATTACTATTGTAAATTTACTTCAAACTTGAGTACAAATAAAAGTTTTCTTTTATAACAGAGTGAAGCCTCTCCTTTGGTTGCAAATATTAAAAAAAACTTAATTTTTTTCCTTTCATACATTATAACAATTATACATCTATGATGCAAGATTCATACAAACACTTTATTTAAATTCTTTGCCCATTTATATACGGGCTGTACGCAGGTGAAAAGAACATTTTGTAAGTGAATGAATCAGTGATGTGTAAACTGAAGTTAAATTGCACACATTATGTTTCTAAATAAACCTCTGGTCAGTACTCTTGAAACTCTATGCAAAACTGAAAGAGAGACACATAAAAGAGGTGATACATTAGTGAGACATTACCGTTTTTCCAAAGCAAATGCTCTAGTTATATTTTTGTTTCAGTGTAAAACATCTTAAGGGAGTGCGCACTCATGCTATGTCGCAGAAACTTATAATTACCGTTTAGTAGTTAAAACTGGGATATGGTAAGTAAACTAATCATGATGCATTTTATCATTTAAAATTTAATGCAAATGCATGATAAGGCAGAAAATAGCTTTTTTTCAAATATAATTTACAGTCCAAATAATTCCTGAGCTATTCATTAATCAACACAACGAGAATTCAATTTTCTAATAAAACAAAAGTAACAAAAAGAAAGATTCTTAATCATGCTGCTATATAAATTAAATAAATTAGTTGAAGAGATGTTATTAAAAGAAGAATGCATGTTTATACACGTTTAAGTAGTTACATTGTTCAACTGAGAAATTCTGCAACATTTTCTGGTGTTACAATATATTCTGAATTGTTCTCAAAGACTAGCGTATAGTAATGCAAACAAACATTGACATGCACATATTCAAATTTTTTTTAACCTTAAATCTTATAAATCAATACAGAGGCTCACTCTGAAATTTATTAAATATCAGGAAAAGAAAGTTTGGGATCAATTGTTTAAAACTATCCACAACGTAAATCTTATATATATATATATATATATATATATATATATATATATATTATGTATGTATTATATATATATATATATTTTGTATGTATGTATATATATATATATAAAAGTTTACAAAATATAAAATCATTAAGAACAAAGAAAAACGCTTTTTAACAAGAAAACACATTCAATCAATGAATAACACAGAATCAAAATTAATTGTATATCATAACACGGAATTATTTCTTAACAGAATAACAAAATAAATTATTTGAGAAATAATATATATTTACACGCGAACCTCTTTACAGAAATTAATTGTTCACTAATTAAGTAAATACATATAAGCTTAATGAATTCAAAGACCAACAGATACACATAAATCTAAAAAATATATGAGCTTCAATGTTTTTAATATAAACCTTTGCAATTATTTCTCGTATGGGAAACGCAATGGACTATTTTATAAATTATCTATGTGAAATAACTTCATTTCACAAACTATGCTCCACTATTGTACTAAATTAGAATGTAAATACCATTAAATATTCAGAAATTGCAAAATTATTTTAATTTTACACACTAAAGTGCTTAAAACAAATGTCAAATGCTATTTTTCAAATTACAGCACAAATTTTAAATGTAATGAGTGAAATACTTTAACATCAAGACCATTTCTAACTTTGACAAAATAGATAATTAATGAATATTATAGTGCAACCTCTTTCATATCTCGGACCCATGATGATTAAAATATTTCTTTTTTAATGGCTTATCAATAACTTCTACCTCATAGTATGCATCAATTTTATCGAAAAACAACGTTTTAAAAAATAACAGGCTAGAATTTGATAGATTACTAGCCAATAAGTAAATGCCATATCAGCACAAATTATAAATGGCTATCACGACATTTAAAGAATAAACATACACTTACATCTTTAAGGCCTAAGAACCATTAATTAAATTTACAATTAAAGCATATACTATCTTGCTATTTAAAAAAAGAAATATTTTTAAGCACTTAAAATTCTATGTTTAAAAACTGAAACATTTTGAAATAATTTTTATGCTTATCAGTACAATAAATCAAAATTTTTAGGTAGAAAATACATAAAAATGAAATCATTATACTCATATTAAAAAAAAGTTGCAATAAATGGTTATTAAAAACTGTACCTTTAACCCCTTAAAGCATTTGTCAGTGTCTCTGACATGGGCGAAAGGTACCGGCGAATTTGCACATGCCCGTGTCTCACACGGGCTATCTTGTATTGCGCCATTTTATTTCTAATGACCGTCTGAGATGCGTTTACACTTTGTTTGTATAATAAATTTTATATAACTTACTCCATCCCCCGCTTTCTAGTCGTCCCCTACAACTGAAATTTCCAAAAACAATTTACACTATACCTATATATTCATTTTCTATAAAAAAAAACTCTATCATTTGTTAGCAGTTTTTCTGAAAAAACTCGTGCTTCAAGGGGTTAAAAGCAAAATTTTGTACAATACTCTGCAAAACTTAATATTTTTAAACTAAAGTAGACTATATACTTCAATATGTTAAGGCAAATAACAATGTTATTTTTCAACCCTATTAATTACCTTAAAGTCAAATAAATATACCATATCACTACATAAATTATCTATATTTAACCTTTTCCCTACGGCAAACATTTGATGAACCAAACAAACTGTTGGCCTATATTTATGCTATTATATAGAAGTTACAGTAAGGATTTCAGCTTATGTAATTTTATTTAAAAAACCTACACTAACATAGCTATCATACTAAGGGAAAAAGTTATTCTTCGATGCTTTACTTATGCAGTTAGTGGGTGGCAAAAAGCTAATTTTTACTGGTACAACAGTTGTACCAGTGCTGTAGGGAAAAGGTTAAAATGTATTTCCAAAGACTGAGTTACACATTTTTTTAAATGCTGTAACAAAAAAGTTAAGAAAGCCAAATTAAAGTAGAAACAATTTTACTTGCAATTAACAAATAAAAGGTTACGCATACAAGATTCACAAATAAGTTATTTTACTTGCAATTCACAAGAATACAGATAAATAATAAATAACAATGCTGACTGCACTTATTGCATAAGAACCACTTTGAAAAATATATGGTCTTCATTTAACATAAACATTGAATAAGGAAACATGTATTCAAATTTAAAAAAATAAATAAATTTGAAAAAATATATAAAAGGCCTTTATAAATAAATAGCATTTTTATGAAATAAAAATTATGTTTAATATTGCCATTTTTAAATAAATATTTAAGGATTTGCTTCAGTATATTGCACTTTAATAACTTTTCTAAGTGGTGCTGAAACCTGTTTTCTTACTCTGCATATTTTATATCAACCAGGTTAAATAATTTTAATTTAAAATTTGCAAGTACACTCACGTGCACACACAGTATTTTTTTTTTAAAATCAAACTTATTAAAATATCCTTAGTGCAAGACATTTACATAAATTGCAAAAACAAACTTGCTATAACATGAGTTTAAATTCTCGAGTATTATGCATAATAATTCTCTTTATAAAGTTGTACGTATCACAACAAGGAAAACAAAGGAAAACTATTAAAAAAAAAAAAAAAAACTGCAGAACTTCCACTTCACTAGTCAAATCCTTCACATACAAATTGAAGGTCACACATTTTTGTATGAAGAATTCAAATTTTCAATTACAAAAATACATGACATTTAATTTATGGAAAGTGTAAAGAAATAAAATAAGCTTAATTTTTAAATAAAATACATAATGTATATCTATTGTATTTAAATTAGATCTTAATGTTATTTCATGCCCATGTTTTCTAAAATCTCCTATGATCCATGTTTCTACAATATCATAAAATTTATATTCAATGTTTCTTTGAAAGCAACACTTATGACAACAAATGACAGAACAATGATATTTTACATTAAATTAACAGCAAATGAATGCAGACAAGACCAACATATAGCTATTCGTATGTACAATATATAGTTATTTAAAAATTTGAAAATTTGTGAGCAATTATGTTAGAAAAACATATGAAAAACAGCACAAACAATTTGGAAAATGATGTTTAAATACGTATTTGAAACATTTATTTACAAATTTTCGTTAAATTTTAAATCATAATGTACGTTAGATATAGTGTTTTGAACAAATAAATAAATAATATTATTTAATTAACTTTAAAAAATAATAATAGTAAAAAGAATGCAAGAAAAAAATGTAGTAACAAATGTTTCCCCTATATTTTTTTTTTTGCATAAAAAAAACTAAATGAAGAATTATATAAAAAATCTCATATTAATTAAAGCTTGGCTCAAAGTTAAACACATAAAAATTATTTTACAACACAAAACAAACATAAGATCTGTACATGACTTGGAAGAAACAAAAAAATCCTATAAGCTGGTCCTGTACTTGTTTATATTTGAATAAGAATAAACAGTAACAGGGAGTAGACATTCAGAAAATAAAAAAATATACTTTTTTCAACTAGTAATTAACATGTTATATACTGGGTGTGCATGAAAACTGTAGATGTGCAGTTTAAAGATGTTCAAAGCACATGCATTCATTTTCAAAAATACAGATCACATTTTCCTTTTACAGCTTTCTAGGGTTGTCTACACATACAAAATCAGAAATAAACCTTTTTAGATTGATTTTATATTAAAAGACTATCCTTTGAATTGCAACCATTAAAAGTATAACGAATAACAATACCGAGCTCCTAAAAAAAGTGTCTCATAAAAACATTAAACTTAAAATCGTTTTTATTAGCACAAATGAATTTTGATAAGCATTGTACTTTTTCCCACAAAGTACAATAAATGACTCAAATAATATTAAGCTCATTATTTGGTACTTAAATACATCTTCAATTATTAATTGCAACAATTTTCTAAAATATTAGAAAATTACATTTATTATTTTCTTACGATAATGAAGAAAAATTTGGAATTGGATGCACTCAAGGATAAAATTTATACATCATCCTAAAAACAAAAAGAAAACTCATTTATATGAATGTATTTCCTACCAATTTATACTAACGTTTGAAAAAATACATAAAAGAATGGAATTAATAATAATGCCTTTCAATACCTACAAAAACGTTACTCATGTCAACATATTAGAATTTATTTTATGATATGCTTAACAATTATGCTTTTCTGTTGATTCACTTACATATTATTTCACATTTTGAGCAAATTTTTAGAAGTGTATTGATATTACAGTTTATACCTAAATATACACTATTTTACCACTTGCTTATGCTTTGAATGTGCGTCTTACCATCATACTGAAACGTAGCACAACCCTATCAGCACTGATAATGCCTCTAAGAAACAAAGTCGTTCTATCATCTTCAAACTTTTTTCCCCAATAACATCAAAATGTGTACACATAGGAAGTTTTGAGTTTCATAGCACCTGTTCTTTCTCTTATAGTATTATTTGGCAAAAATCAGATCATGGTTCTTTAAAAGGAACTCCGTGAAGTGATTAATCTTTGTAATTGAAAACAAAGATGCTTGCCGGTCTTGGGCCCACAACAGATTAGGTCCAAAGACGATTGCCAAATTTGAAGCAGTCATTTTATTTAGATCACTGCGATCAATAACCTGTCAAAAAGCAAACAAAGTTGTCAATTTTTATTAGCAGAAAAAAAAGTTTTAAAATTTAATGTAAGAGGTACAAGGCAAACATCATGCAAAAGCACAGTTAAATTCTTTTATAATTAAAGCAATAAAATGAAAGGGAATAAAATTAGAGAAAACAAACAAGAAACCAGGAATGTGCCAATAAGAAAATTGTTTAATTATTGAAAGCCAATTAATCAGGCTAAGATAAAGGGCTGTTTAACAACAATAGTTATTTTTTTAAACTACAATTTTATTTGTTCATCCCCATTCTTTTTATTTACAATTTTTGACTCAATTAGTTAATAATTTATTTACTTTTGTAAATGGTATCTTATTTCTTTCCTTTTGTCATTTTTTTTCCACCTAATTTTTCCAAACTTTATTCAAATTTCTTATAACCAAAGATGATGATCCATTTTTATGGTAGAAATCAGAGAAAGAATATTTTCCACATCCGAATAATGAATAGTTCAATGTTGTCAGAGCATATAGTAGCATTTAACTAACTGAAATCAAAGACACATAAACAAGTTAATGTATTTAAATAAAGTGCGATCAACTTGAAATGCTGTAAGAATTTAACAAGATTTAATGCACTTACAAATGGATACATCATTTGGAATTCGAATTTTCAAATTTGTGTCACTATATCCATTACACTCAAACATGAAATGCAAGAAAACTTATTTTAAACTAAGTTATTTGGAATATTTTGCAGCCAATTGTCTACATGCACTATCAGAAAATGTGAAAGTATTTTTTTTTTTCAACTTGCAAAATTAATTATAGCTCCAATTAGTGCAAAAGATAAAATAAATGACCACATTAATTTCTGTTAATATCAATAATATATTTTTAACTTTTGAATTTATGGGACAAATATAATATAATTCTTATAGATGCATTTGCTCCATCAGTGATCAAATATCTGATTGTATTATTAAAGTATTTTTACGAAAAAATACTTAATTTTCCGTAGAAAATTTTGCATTTTTCATTGTCCACAGTAAACTGAAATTTTTAGCTGCTTTCTTAGTTACTATATGTACACTACATACTTGTTAGCATCTCTGCCTTAGAAATTCTTAAAAAAAGGAATAACAGTAGCTTTTACAATCATAACATAATCAAATGCTTCCACAGAGATAAACAAAGTTTTTGTAACAAGAGCAAAAGATTGCCAAAAATATTTGGAACGAACTAAATTTGTTTATTAAGTGTAACATTTAAATAAGAACATTTCAGCATAAATGCCAACAAAAAATGTGTTTAAACATTTATTAATTTTATCAAAAGAAAAAAAACATGAAAATGACATTAAACATGTTGATGAGTGGTTATTACATTTAATACAAATAAATAATAATTTTGAATACACAAAAATAATGAAAATTAAATATAAATAACAGAAATCAATTTAAAGAATGGGGAGTAATGCTACTAACTATCAACTAGAATGCCACTGGTCGACAACCAAACTGGCATCTATTTGATGCAATTTTTTCATCATTATTCTGTGACAGGGTCAATCCAGATCTTTTAAGATGGTCCGTGTTTTGTAAATTTTGAAAACATTTCTGAGGAAAATTATATATTTTTGTTAACATTCAAAATTTAAACTTGATTTTTTTTTTTTTTTTTTTTGCCACTTATTCGGTAAATAATTCTGAAAAAAGCATAATTTTGTTGGTTGGAATTTTGTGAAGGGTTTAAAAACGGACCTGAATTTCCTCTGGTGCAGCCCCTTTAAGAAGACATAATTCTTGATATAATGTTGTAAATTATAATGTACCAAAACCTGCTGCTATCTTGGTTACAAATGCTCTTTAAACAATTTGGATTTTCTTTAGATCTAACATTATTTGCACACAACTGCACATAATGAATGAGGTCTAAACAACAATTGAAACTAGTGATGGGCAAAATTGAGTGATCATAGAACACAATCGAGAACTCGATTATTCGGAATAACTCAAGAACCCAATTCTAATGAACATCTTGAGATCTTGAACATCACGAGATCTCGAACATCTCAGAACATCTCAAGTTCTCCAGCATCTTGAGATCTTGAAGATCTCAAGGTCTCCAACATCTTGAGATCGCGAAATTTGCAACATCTCAAGATCTCCAACATCTTGCGTGGTTTACTTCTTGGGTGACATTAGAATCAAATAAACCTCTCGAGCTCTCGAGTCATAAACTTTTCAAGTAATATCAGAATTGAATGAATGTCTTGAATGGTTGATTTCTCGAGCTATTTCGGAATCGAATGGAACCTCTCAAGCATTGAACTTCTCAAGTAATTGCTCAATTGAGTAATTCTCTTGAACGATTTCCTTCTCTATTGGTGCTGATGCACAGGGCCGGAGAGAAGCCGAGGCAGAGAGGTGCTTGCCTCTTGGTGGCACTTATTGACAGCTAATTAATTTAATTTTGTTATGTAGTATTACGCTTTTAATTAGAAGAATAAAAGTCTACCCTGTATTTAATATTAGTTAAACACAGAAATACATATTGCTAATTATCTTTTTTTTCTTTCAATTTTGATTATTGCCTAGCAGAGTGAGTACTCATTTTAATCTGCATTTCATATTCTTTGTAACAGGTAACCTTCATTTTGCAGTTAGTCATCAAGTTATTCAACTTATTAAATTTTTTGCTAATTAATACATTTTCATTTTATTTCCACTCCCTATTTAGGAACTCTTCTTAATATAGGTATCAAACACTTTCTAGCAGGTGTCATTTATTTTTCAATTACATTGATTGTTCTCAAGTTATTCATCTATTTAGCCATCTACACTAATTAACTTTTTTTACAGATGTCGTTTAGTAATTACTCATCTTAATCTATGCAATAACTACTTTATTGCAGGTAATTTTTATTTTACCGTATTACCGTTTCCAACAAAAAAATTTCAATGGCCCCTCGTCCCCTGATATTATTTGTTTCAAATTATTTGTATAATTATGTATTTATACTAATTAATTACATTCTGAAATCACTCGAGAACTAGAGATAATCACTCCCAAAGTAAATTTCTCCAAAACCAGACATGATCGCTCAAGTTCTCGAGATAACCACCCGAGTATTAGAGATAATTCCTTGAGTTCTCAAGATATTTACACCATTGTTGATCACTCGATTATGGGAACCATTCAATTTCCGATCACTTGATTATTGAAATCTCTTATTTGTGCCCATCATTAATTGAAAATTGCAACATGTAGCTTCTATATATTTGCATGATGCAAAAAAAAAAGAAATTAAAAAAATTAAATAATATTAATTCTGCATAAGGTAAATATTTAAAAAGGTGTATCCAATCCTTGTTTTTTAATATTCTAGTACTTTTAAATGCAAAAATGTTTATAAAAAGTCAAACTGAATTATATTTTTGAAACTGAAATCCATAACCGACAATTTGAAATACCTTTACTAAGAATTCAAAGAGATACCGCAACACTTCATAATTATCTTCTGGTAGTCGATGCAATATTAATGATTTGGCAACAGGTACTTTCTCAATATATGTCAGCTCTAAAACAAGAAAATACAACTTTTCAATTTCTTTGTTCAAAAAAAAAAAAATACAACTTTATTGCAATATTTTTAAAGCCTACCTTGAAATGTCATTATTTCATCATATAACTCAAACGTAAGTATTGGCTCCTCTAACTCTCTGAGAAAAGTCTTTAATATCACAGCAGGAACATGAATATCTTTATAATCATCAAAACAGATTGGCTTGCCTGAAACATGTGCATGGTAAACTATTGGTAACACAATATAGACGAAACAAATTGAAACATGATATACCAATACAATAAGTCTGAAAATTGTTGAATTTAAATGCGATACAACACTTTTTTTGTAATAAAATGCACAAGTTGAAGAAAAAAAAAAAACAATATTGAGTAATTTCGTATGATACCTTCATCAAAAAGAGACTGCACTTCTTGTACTATTTTTGTATTTGCAGATCGCCTGAAAATGCCTTCAGTTTCTAAAGCTGGAAATAAAATATTTGTTATAAAGTCATTGCATTTCAGAAACAAAAGCTATTTATTTTTAAAAAATGCAAGAGCAAGGTTTCTGATCAAATGATAATACATAAGAACACTATCTGATGATAATTTAAAAAAAATGAATATGCAGCCTAACCAGTTTATCTCAAATTTTACAATCAAGAAGAAAATTTCAAGATAAAAAGGTTTTAAGAAAAAGTAAAAGTGATAAAACTGGGCAAAAATAACAAAATCATATGAAGGAAATAAAAGTTGAAAGTATAGATATCTACATTTCTTTCTAAAGTTAATTATAGTGACGAACAAAATAGATTTAAAATTTTTTGACATCTTGAAAATTATAGGATCTATTACTATACTGAAGTGCTAAGCACAAATGCGGTATCTGCATCTGAATTCAAAATGAGATATTTACGATTCAAGGTTTCTGCCTCCATGTACTTGCTTCAGATACTACTTTTTCTGAAATTTTGTAAAAATGCCTGCCATTCACAAAAGACCACAAAGCATTGTATATAGCAAAAAAAAAAAGTGAAAGAGCCGCCTGGTGGCAATAAATCAATTTCGCAAAAAAGTGCAGATACAGCTTTTGCACTAGGCACGGAAGTATAATGAAGGAGGCTAATCCAAATGCTTACCATTATCATTATCCAAGAAAGCAATGCATTCTCGCATTACACGTGGAATGACATCTCCATTGTTATGCTCTTTTATGCTAGAAGGAAAAATGTAGTAAGAAAAGCAAATTCACAGAAAAAAAATTTTAAAATATTTAACTTTTGAACTAATTCTTTTGTTTAAACTATATTTTTATGAAAATTTTCTACTAAGTAATATGTTTTACAGTACAGAAGAAAAAATTTACAATTTTGAAACAAACATTTGAAAATATTTTCTTATATACACTACCAATAACAATAACAAAAACGACCAAAACTTTTAACATAAGTAAGATTTTACAACTTCTACTACCAAACTGCTGGCATACTATACATGGTATTCCTTTGAGGATTTAAATAATAACTTGCACTGTCAAACTGGCAAAATTGAGTATAAAAAGCTAAAGATGAAGATGTACAGATTATAGGATAACAGCACCACCAATAAGTCAGGATGTTACGAAAAGTAATTTGGCGGTATAGTCAAATACCAAATATTTGTCTGTTTCTCCAGGGTTCACACTGGGGAAAAGTACAAGGTGGGATTTTCTTCCTTGACCAATATTTTAAGTGGGATTTTTAAAGTTTAAGCCTAAAAAAATTTTTTTTTAAGTGGGATTTCAAAAGATATTGCGGGAATCGCGCGATTGCGCGGCCTAGCGCGAACCCTGGTTTCTCCCAGGTTGAATAAGGTCGAATGTGGTAATTGCGAGCCAGGTTTAATGAGAACTCTGGTTTAACAAAAAATTCAAATGACTGGTTCAACCTTGAACCCGGCTATTACAAACATGATTCAGATTTAGCAAGCTTTTTTTCATGACGTCTCCAACATTTCTTTGTGAAAAGCATTTTTTTTTTTTTTTTTGTGAAATTTCATTGAAATTTTGATGAAAAATGAGATTTTACCGAGAATTTGACAAAAGGAAAAGTGCTGAAAATAACAATAAAATATGGTTTATTTTCATCTACATTTTAAATGCCGACAATTGTCAAAAAAAAAAAGAAGAAAAGTTTGAATAACACTCACTTTTTGTTTTGTACAATATATACATGATGGCAAAATAAAAAGTATGGATTTTTATGCAATAAGATTTGAATTTATAGTAAACCCAGTTATTACGAGCGCTTGTAATAACCGAGAATATTCAGTTCCTTCACTCTTGTAATAACCAAGTTCGAATGTACAATGAAATCATCACAAATCAACAAAATTCTATATTGTAAGCATTATCATTTAGTTTAGACCGCCGTGCTGAAACATTTTATGTGTTGTGTTTAAAGATGAAAATATACATAAAAAAACTTTGCAAACCTCTTGCTGCCCCTTGCTATTTTTCATTTGTACCACTTGACTTAAGGTATTTTATTTAAATAAACAATGTGTCTTACTTTTTTAGAAAGATTACTACCCCCAACTAGAGCAATAATGATTTAACCATACAGTAATACAACATTATTAAAATTAATATATATGAAGGTTAACATACTATGATATTGTAACTCTAAATTGCTGAGTCTCAAAAGATGGCATGTTCGTATGGAAAGAGTTTGAAGTAGTCATTTTGGAGTTTTTTGCTGCAGCAATCAATTTCTTGTCATGCCTATGGAATTTAAATCAATAATGAAATATTAAACATAAAATTAACATGAGGAGAAAAATATTAAATAAAAGTGATATTTATAATAAACACTTCAATAGTACATGATTACAGGAGTTACATTTAGTATAGTCTCTTCACCATGGAGATTTAATTCAATCACTGATTCTGTATTGAAAATATGTATATATATATTTCCTGATCATTTCTTTAAAAGCAAAATAGTCACAGCCTACTTTTAGGAGGAAAAATCAACAATCACTTGGTCTCAAATGATATTTTTTCCTTCTGTTTTTTCCTTTTATAGTTAATGCCAGCCTAACTTTCACAAACAAAATTTTGCCTTAATATCACTTGAAATAATTAAACTTTACTATAACCGTCTTTAGCCACTATATCACTACTCTATAATCACTTTGATCACTTTGAAATATTTCTTACAAACTCAATATGCTAGTATTTAAGTAACTACAGGGGACTAGCCTACATATTTTCAAAAGAGAAATTTTGTGAATTTTTTGTGACATTGTCGGGACCATTCGGTGATACATTAGATATTGATTTTGCCGGAGATTGGATATTCGATGTCCCAGCACCTATATGATGTATACGTGCTGGATATTCGGCTCTGAAATCTATTCATATTTTGAAACATCCTGGTTTCCTAATACATAGTAAGTTTGTAATTCACACCTATTTTCAAAACATTTCAACTAATTATATTTTTAAAATCAAATTGACTTGTCGTATGATTGGGCATTTCGTGCAATGGATGGATCGGATTCTGGATAATAAAAAACCTGTCGGATACCAGATATCCGATGTCTTCAGGAAAATCAGCCTTGCTGCACAGAAAATTTTTATGACCTATTCAATATTCATAATTGTTGTTTCGTTACAAAAATAACTTTTTTGTTACTTTCGTGATCGATTTCCGAATTCGTGACTTTTGCGACCTGTAGAAACCCTAACCTAAGGGGGGGGGGGGGGGATTCATTCCTGTTCCTTTTCTTCTATCAAGGTAGGATCATAGCTTATTTTTCTTTTAATTTAATGTACTACTTTGATAATTTAAAAATAAAACACAACAAATATTAAAATATCACCATACAAATAGAATATAAATACACAATACATCTCCTCGTTTTGATCTTGGTTAACATTAGGGGGCCTGTAAATATCTCCAAACATAACTTCTTACTCTTATTGCTCAACAACTCCACCCAAACCATATCAATATCCTTAGGCTTTTTATTAATGGTCAATTCATTGCAAATATAAGTGTCCCTAATATGAAATAAAACCCCTCGGCCTCTCTTACCCAACTCATCTTACCTAAACAAATTATATCCAGCAATACTTGCTGAATCTATATCATTATCCATAATCCATGTTTCAATAATTCCAATAATATCCAACTCCTCATCTGCAATAACACTTTTCAATACATCCATCTTATTTCTGATACTGCGAGCATTAGCACAGTAGAACCTCGATACCTCGAAGTCGAAGGGACGACGAAAAAAAATTGGAGATAGCGATTTTTCGAGATAACAAGGTCATAACCAAAAGTTTGAAATTACTGTAAAAATATTATACTATGTAGTAATACATGTTCTAAAAATTATTTATAGCACAGGAAATTAAGTAAGTATGTATAAATTTGTAATATAATTGACAATAAGTTTCGGCAATGATAATTTTAATTTTTAAAAATACTAGTACAATGCACATTTAAAAATAATTACCTAATATTGAATTTAACATTGCTAGAAATTTTTGAAGTAGTCCAGCACTGGCCTGGCGGCATCTCTTTTAAAATTGTTCTTCAACCAATTTTTCGATTCGAAAAGCGGCAAAGTCGTCGTTTTCCACATTTTCCGAGCATTGCATGAAGCGTCGTAAATTATTGATAGCATCTCTAGCTTGAGACGCAGTAACAGTAGGTGATGGTTCCGGAGCATCCACTTCTTCCTCATCATCCGATGGTGGAGAAGAAATCGATTGAGAAATGATTTCTTCGTCTGTCCACAGCCCACAAACTTTAACATCGGCATCTACTTCAATGAAATCTTCAAAAACTATTTCAGAAATATTGAGGGATTTTGTAATCCCCCCCCCCCCCTTTTTCAGATTCAATGTCATTTTCAGGTTCAGCGCTGATCTCCTGTTCCTCGTCCAATTCAATTTCAGTTTCTTCTTCTTGCACAAAGCCAGCTTTCTTAAAGCAGTTTGCAATAGTCCTTTGCGTCACATGCCTCCAAGCTCGGTCAGCCATTCTCATGCAATCAAGAATATTGGCTGGCTTAATTTCCTCTTTCCTATCAATGGCATCTACGATCTTCTTTACTAAATCCCTCCTGTATCCAACTTTGAAACTTCGAATTTTACCTTGATCCAAAGGTTGCAGCCTTGAAGTGGTGTTTGCTGGGAGGAAAACAAGTTTCACCGCTTTCATTTTTGGGATAATGCCGTGAGCCTTGCAATTGTCGATGAAAAGAATGATTTTCTTCTTCTTTTTGCACATGTCCCTGTCAATTTGCTTCAGCCAGTCTGCAAAAAATTCGCTTGTCATCCAAGCCTTTTTGTTTGCTTTATAATGAAGAGGAAAGGACTTGATTCCTTTGAAGCACCTTGGGCTTTTGGACTTCCCAATCATCAAAGGAGTGAGTTTATCGGTCCCACTCATGTTGGCAGCCAGTAGTAATGTCACTCGATCCTTACTTTGTTTTCCTCCGTGACACCAATCTCCTTTGAAAACTGCAGTTTTGTCAGGCAGAGCTTTAAAGAAAAGCCCCGTCTCATCAGCATTGTAGATGTTGTCCGGGGAATAGTCTTTCAAAAGATCACTAAGATTTTGAATTCATTCCAAACAAAGTTCATTGTTCACTGATTGGCTCTCGCCGCACAATTTTCTAAAAATGATGTTGCGACATTTTTTAAAGTTCTCCAACCATCCATTGCTGCTTTTGAAATCCTTATGCCCCACTTTTTCTGCAACCTGCTCAGCCTTTTCTTTTAAAACATTGCCTCCAAGAGGGACATTGCGATCTCTGCACTGTTTGAACCATTTTATGAGGCATTCTTCTAAATCTGGATATCCGGCCATCCTAATCTTCTTCGCGGATCCTTTTTCCTGCTTGAAAACATTCTCAATTTTATCTCTGTTTTTCAATATTGTCGATAAAGTTGAAGCTGGAATATTGAAATCTTTTGCGATTTGTACTTTTTTTCCACCTTTATCAACAGCCTCTAAAATCTCTACCTTTTTTTCAATTGTCAACACATTCAACTTTCGCTTAACGCTCTTAGAACTCTCCATTTTTTAAAGATTCAATGCCACGTGCCATGCAGCGATGCAAGGAGTAGGTGAATGCGAAATGTGGCTCCTTCAAAGTAACCGGTGGTTCCTCAGTGTAAAACTTTGCTGACTACGCATGCGCGCACTGCGCTCATTCTATTCTTCACTAAGCAAACCGATAACAAACATTTCAAATGGCTAGTGCCCACCTGCATCCTCTTTCTCCCCCCCCCTCCCCGACCCCTCTGAGAGATAATGAAGGGCGTGAGATTCTTGGAAACACACTCCGTTTTTATTCTACACGTCTGAACGGCGATTTTTCTAGGAAAATGAATCTTGTTTCTTCGAAAAATATTCGACATACCAAGGTCTTGAGTAAAAAGTCTTCGACATAAGAATTGAAATGAGCATTAGAAGAACATGTGATATCAAGGGGGGAAAATAAATTTTTTATACATATCAAGGTTTTCGAGATATCGAAGTTCCAGATATCGAGGGACTACTGTATATAGAATCGTAAGCATGCTCAAATTGCTTGTCTTTAACCTTTTATGATGCCTTAAATCACTACTAACAAGGTTACTATTGCTCAACATTTTATCCACATTCTTAAAACCTCCAGAACAGAAAACTATGTGACCTCTAAAATCATACCACTAACCTGATCTCCTAAAACTAAGCTGCGGACCCTTCCTAGTGACCCAATCTTGCTGACAGGAACTCCAAAACATCAGTAAACCTGATTGAATGCTTTTCGCAAATTCTCTTGAGAACCAGTTTTATACTCCAAGCCTGGTGATATATCCAGCCGTTATGCACCCCATACCTGAGAAGCAAACCAACTACTTGGACATCAGTTGAAAAGTTGGTTGCTTTATCCAACAGGTTCTCCCAATCCTTAATGAACTCTTTGTTTGTGCTGTTACTGGCGACATTAGTCCCCACTCACAGTAACTAAATCTCTCTCTTTAAACAATCCCTTTTTTCTAAAATCTTATTAACATCCTTCACCTGAGTCCCTGGTAAACAGCCCCTAGCCACCTTGTACCTCATCCTCCTGATCACCTGTCCTGCATACCAAAGAATCCAGAGTTGAATGCTACATTGGTTTTCATCAAATGTTAAAAAGATTTTACAATACAATTAATGAAATCAAATAGTTTATAAATTTATGATATTGGAAGCAAAATCTATGTCAGAGCTTGATAATGCCAAATGATTGAGGTTAAGGAATTTGGGTAGATTTAACTAACACATTCCTACAAAATAAAAACCAATTTCTCAGATTTTTCGAACCAAAAACAAATTGTAGATGAAATTTGAATTATAGCAAGTTCAAAAATTTATAACTGCTTTTCTTCAGTTCAATACATTGGCCAAACATAATCCAAAATCCAGATTAAGGGATAAAATAACCAACCTCAATTTTCCAGCAGATACAAGAATCAAGTTAAAGGAGTTGCAAAAAAATAAACCTTGCTGCAACTCTTATTTAAAATAAATATAATTCTGAGAGCCAATTTTCTAACACAATATTTACAATTGCAGTAATCTGATATCCAAGACAAAGAGAAATTTGGTCTCTCTTTATTGAACTTTTATAAATCATAGCTTTCCAAACACAAACACAACTCACTCGACAGACATGCATTATTCATTTAATCATTGTAAAAAAAAAAAAAAAACATACATCTATGAGCATGAGTAACAGTGGTGTAGTCGAGGGTGGACGTAGGGGGACGGCATCCCCCTACCTTTTTATTTTAATATAAGCATCCCCCCAAACTTTTTACATTTAAACATAAGTGTCTCCCACGTTTGATTTCAATTGCTTATCTTCTTATGTATAAGCGTCCCCCCAACTTTTTTTTCAGGACTACACCACTGATGAGTAACTATTTTTAAGAAAGAAGAATATTAAGAGATGAATCATAACAAAATTATTAACACTTTAGTGGTCGTTAAAAGTTGCAACCAATTCAATCAAACATCATGCTGATAGTATTGAACCAACCTGATAGTTTCTCAAATTCAATGTCAAATACAACATTAATTTTAAGATTTCAATTTATAATTAGAAACCAAAGTTGAAATTTAATGCACAACATGTCTATTTACAAACTGTGTCAAACTAATTCCTTGCTAATGTTTTTAGACAAAAAAATCATTAATTAATAGATTTACATTGTTAATTTAATAGTTTAAATATCTTAATACAGTAGTCCCTTGTTATATCGCGCTTGTCGGGGGACAACAAAAAAGCGCAATATATCCGAATGCATTGATATATAACCGATGCCTTTAGAAATAACTCAAAAAGTACAATTAAATTGAGTGACATGCCACCTCAGCATGGTGAGAAAATGATGTCAAAGATAAAGGTAATCATTTTCTTTCCAGACAATTCCATTACCAATCACTCTCCCTTTTTTGGTTAAGGGGATTGTATAATTTGGATTTTTTCAGCCAACCACGAATCCTTCCTGTACTAAAAGGTATCTAGAAATGGGTGTAGAATTATTCTGCAGGCATATAAGCTGGGGTAGTGGGAGGAGAATTGTTGCAGCTTTTAAGTGAAACAAATTCAGAAGAAAGGAAAACATTTTGTTCGATGGCTTTGTTCAATGGGGGGAAAAGGGCTTTAATCAGAAATGCAATATTTTTACTTTTAAGAGCTCAAACTTAAAATTTTCAGAGACAAAGAAAAAGCGCAATATATCTGAATGAGCAATATAACAAGGCGCGATATAACGGAGGGGGGGGGGGGGGTTACTGTAACATATTTAACTTTTTTTTAATTATAATCTATTGTTTGTATTACATATATTATAGCCCAATATACCTAACACTAATGTTTATCTTAAGTTTCTTTCAATGTGGAAAACATAAGCTAAAAGATAAGGCATCCCTTTTCTAGTCGATGATATTGCCTCACACCAATGATATAAAACATTATTCTTTAATTCATTTATTTTATGCTATTTGCTATGAAATATGATACTTACTCTAAAACCGGTTTTGGAATGGCTAACTGATCAAAATGCAAATGATGCTTCAACTCATGGAGGTAGTTCACATACATAACTTTTTTTCCGAATTTTGCACTGAAAACAATAAAAAAAATCATTTACATATAACATTGAATAAAATGAAAAGAAAGAAAATATCATTAAAAATTGTTAATTAAAGAAACTCTCAGCTGCAATGTACTTTTAAAATACAGTTGTTTATATGGAAAATTATGGAAATTCTACAAAATCTAAAGCTTTTTATTATACTTGTGAAATTTGATGTGACAATATATTTATGAACTTTGATGATGTAGTTACTTTATTCATAACCAGGGGTACCCACCAGGGGGAGGGACATAGCGCTGATTGCGCCTTCAAAAGATTTAGGGGGTTTTGGGGGGCTTGGCTGATCTGTTTCGCTGATCTGAGGGGTTACCATTTCTGGGGGGTTCTGCAGTTTTTTAGGGGGTGCGTTATGCACTATCGCTCTGAGGGGGATGGGGCACCCTTATGTCATATTATTTGCATTAAAAAAATTTTCTAGACATCAACCTTTGATTAACTAGTATTTACGGATTTACAATACAATGCAACATTTCAATGCACATGCGGATGCATAGTTATGTCAACTGACCATTATTTAGTCACTTTTTGAAATTTTTACAAACACTCATGTGAACATATATACATACATAAATCGAATTGGTATGAGCTGGTTAGAATGATAGTGCACACCTTCATCAGTACACAGTTTTAAGAGGTTATAAAGATATAAGTTGTTATCTTGAATAAATACCTTTTCCCATTAAAATATCCTTTTTTAATACTTTTAAATAATTGATAGGGTTCATCCAGCACTTCACTTCAAAATTAAATGAAAAATTTGAAAATTCAATTTATACCTTATAACTGGTTTAAATATTCTCCATACAATCCGAATAAAACTAGTGGGGTGGACTAGATATAATGCTTTAAGATTCTTCTTGTACCTGGAATAAAATACAATTGAATTAACATTTTAGCAGAAATATAAATGATTTTTTTTTCAAAATAAATAAATGATATATATAAATACTTATACATGAGACAATTTGTGCATGTGTATGTGTGTGTTTATCATTCATATTAAATATCCAGTTAGTGCAAGGGCTTCAAAATTTATACTGAAAATATTTTCCCTATTTAGTTTAATTGAACAAATAAGAGAATCATGCAACTTATAAAAATGTTGCATTATGAGTATTACAGCCAATGAAAATCACATACACAGGATAAAAATAATAATTTGTTTTAGCAGAAAATTAATGAGTTTAAGCTGAAATGCTCATTGCTTTTGGACATAGCAGCTTGTAAATGTCCCATTGTTGTCAATTTGATTTGTAACACCCCCTGCTGTGTAACTGTTAGTTGTGATTATACGAAATCAAAAAAATATGTGAAATTAAGTTTTTAGTTTTCCCCCCTTTGAACTGCTTCTTACTTATTTGTAACTTTTTTTTCAAGATTTCAACAATTTTGAAGGCAATGCATTACTGGAAGATGTTGGTGGTTTTTAATAATATTCAAACATTATTTTCTGTAGTTCCAGCACACAAAAATTTGTGCTATTACAATCTGGAAGTGTTCAATTTCAAACTATAGAGTATTATTGTAAAAAATGAGCATTTTTCCAAATTTCGGTAAACTCATGCGCAATCAGAAAATATATACCGCTTTCATTTCTTTTTTAATCTGATTTAGTCTTCCTAATTTGCAACTTTTTTGCAATGTCATCAATTGCAAAAAACTCTTTAGGTTTTTTTTTGCCCTAATATATATGTATTGTCGACAGTTTAGGAGATAAAGCATTGCATACTTCTAAAAAATATATTTGGTAATATTTTGTACTCATTTTGGCAAATAGAACACAAAACCTTTTCTTCTGTACGATGAAAATGGTCAGATATTCAAGTTCAAAGTTAAGGTCTTTTTTATAATTTTTCAGATATTAATTTCATTCCAAGAAAAACTTTTATGAAGGTATTAGTTGAAAAATCAGAATAATTTAAGGCAGTGATACTTACTTAAGAATTATTATAGTGCAAGTTTCTTTATTTCACAATTGTGTTGTATTTGTTTACTCAATTTTCCTGAAAATTGATCTCAAGCTTTACAATTAAATATTTTGGTAATTCTTATCATACCATAGGGCAAATTTTGGTGCAAGAATACAAAACTTTTATAAATATAGCTATAGAAATCCTGGAACTCTACAAATACTTAAGATCCCATACTTCTCACAAATTATTTTTTTTATTCTAAAAATCTCCTTAAGGGGCCCTTAACAAATGTTAATAATACAGGTCAGGTACATCATTATTTATATAAGAATGAGCTAAAAGCTAAGCTTTAATAACATAAAACAGAATTTGGACTTCAAATGTTTCAACAATACATTTAGACATTAAAAAGTGGACAAGTAAGGAAGTAATTTTTATAAAAAATATTAAGTTGCACTCTTCATGGTGGCTTCTGTGATTTAACTATTGTATCATTGCATCACATAGATCATAAATGTAATAAATTAATTATATAAGCAACATAAAAATGTATTTTTAATTACTGATTTCTTTTTCTTTCCTTTTGAAATATGGGGGGGGGGAGGACTCTTCAAAAATGAGTTTTTGATATTTATGATGTATCAGCAACATTCTTGAAAGTAAATAAATAAATATGGAAGAAATAAATATATCAGTAATTATTTGAGCGAGATATATCTTCAAATTTTTATGCACAAAGTTAATAGCTTTATACTTTTAATTTATTTTACAAATAAACTGAATAGAAAAGAGTTCTAAAATAAACATTGAAATAACTTACTTTCTACCAAATGCTTTGTATGCTTCCCACAGCCAACTAAGAGGTAATTTATTTTTACTATTTAATCCATAATGAAAATATACTAGAGTATAATCTGCTTCAACAAATTGATCAAGGGTGTGCATTAGATACCTGAAAACCAGCATGAATTAGATTTAACAGATTTTTCAAAATGATTAGCACAGATCATTCAGAAAAATATATTCCAATTTATTTAAACTTTTTTCAAACTAGATAATCAAGTCATTCCATTTTTGAAAATTATAAAAAAAATTACTTTTTTTAACTTGTCAGAAGCATTTTAAAATGTTATAACTCCAGTTCTATGCAGTCTATACTGCATTCAGGGAGAAGAGATAGGAGAAGTAAACATAGACGGTTGCTGTTTTGTCGCCAATATTTGCCATTTTTATGATTTACTTGCTGAACTAGCAATTCCGGTTTAACCAGAAAAACCAGGCATAAACACTTCACCCGTCTGATTTGGCGATGTTTCCCATCCTCCCAGCACCAAGCAGGCAATGGTATCGCCGTCATGTTGCTTTGTTAACCTCAGCTATCCTTTCTCCCTGAATCCACTATAGACTCTTAGATCAGGATTTATATAGAACTAGCAGTGCTCGCACGGCGTTGCCCGGGTTGAATTTAAAAAACGTCGCTGTCCTAGCTAAGAGTATAAAAAAAAAAGCGCCTGCGGCATAAACCCCGCAGTGTTTAAAAACATTGTGTCTATTTGTTAAAAAAAAAAAAAAAAAACATTAGACATTGTCAACGATTGAAAAAGTAATATAACATACAGAAGGATTAGTTAAGAAAACTTAGGAACAATTCCATCAGTAGAGTCAGATTTGTCATCAGAGGGTAATTAAAACTGTCAAATTGTAGCACGGCGTCATTTGTTGCGTTACTTTTCATCTGGAATGAGTCTTGGCAATGATCTTAGACTGATTGCAAGAATGAAATTGCAATATCATATTAATTTTATTTTCCAGCCATGGTGAACTGTTGTCTCGCTAACCGAAAGACAAGTTTCATAATGAAATGAAGCTTCGCTAGCGGTACCATACAGGTGAAATCGTAGGTGACAATATTTATAATTAAATGATACTATAAACCATACCTAAAAAACGTATGCACAATTTTGTTAGTATTCTTTATCGCCGGTTTATCACCAACGCCTAATAAAAAAAGTCAAATTGCAGTCAATCGGCACGCTATTTGAAATCTAGAATAAACTATACGTCCGTAAACTTTTCGAGTCGATATTTATTTAAATGCTATTGCTAAATCAAGGAAATCATAAAATCAGGGAGACGGAACTTTTATCAAGTTCAATCTCAAATTTAAAACCTATTGCTTGAAAAAAACGTTAAATCGAAAATATGCTTTATTATTGTTTTATCTTTATTAAACTGAACTATTTTCAAAAATAAGATTCATATTGAAATTACGCTAACACTATTCAGCCGGAGTTGAGGAAACTGCTAATTATTATTTTTGGGTCAAGGTAAGCCTTAAGAAAGCAAACTAAAAAGTTTATAACTGGCGTTCTTATTGACTTAGAAACTTCCAACAAATTTCATCTTGTGCAAAAAAATCTGCGGATTCGATCGATATATTATATTAATATGTGCAAGGTTATTGTCACCCCCATATTGGGGGATTTATGGGGAAATTTGCATAAAATTGGAATAAAAAAAGAACTACCTGTCGGATTTTTCTCTAACGGGTCTATGATTCGTCCCCTTGAATCACTGTCTATTGATGAAAACCGCATTCAAATCCGTTGCGTAGTTTAAAAGAGCTCAGCGTACAGACACGGGAAGCGACTTTGTTTTATACTCTTTTAAGATTGAAATTTCCCGGTAGGACTATGATAATTTATTTTCAACTGCTCAAAAATTAACAAAAATTATTCAAATTAAAAAAAAATTTACACTGAGATCTTCCAATAAGCTTGTTCATAGGAACTTGAATCTTATGCCCAGAATTTGCTTCATTTTGCTCATAGATGCTGTTAAGATTCTTTGAACTGTTCAAAATAGCATGAAAATTTGTTCTAATCAAAAAGTAAAATATGGAAATGAGATGTCCTCGCCGAAATATTTCGAATCAGACAATTCCCTCAAAAGTTATTAAGGCGGACAGACAGACACACTTTCCCATCTCCAAACCCTACTTTCAAATTTTTTATTTTTGAATCTTTATTTAAGTACCTCACTTATTTTTGACTTTTCTTTATTTTTTAATGATATTTTTAAGATACATTAGGCTTTCTATCATACTTTATATATATATATATGTATATATATTTTTTTACTTTTACGGGAGAGTAGGCTAAAAACAGAATCAAGCATGTTTCCTAATTTTTACACACAATGTTTAAATAGCATTAAAAATTCAAACATAATAACAATAAAATAAATAATACCATATTCTGCATTCCAAAATGCAAGAAACTCGGATATAAATATTTCATAAACACAGAAAAGTGATGTTTTACCTAAGAAATCTCGCATGATTAAATGCTTTGTTTGAAGGAAGCTTGCATGCTGATATTACAATTACTTTTCGCCCATATGAATCATCACCTAAAAATATAATAAAACAATCATTTTATAAAATTTATAATTTAAAATGAAATTACTCAATAATGAGAATAACATCTCTGCATGATTTTGCAACTTTTTCTTACAGTGTTTAACTTTTATTAGATTTAATGTACAAAAAGAATCGGTTGAAAATTTTAAAAGGTATGTTATCTAAGTAAGACACTTCATATGGAGTGTAATAGTTCTAATAGTTAGTGTTCTAGCTAACAATCAATCACACCTTTAATATTTTGAGAAAAAGAAGGAGGGGGAAACGTTGTAGTTATTTTTTTGTTGGGTAATAAGTGGTTTTCTTTTTGTGTTGCACTCAAGATATGGCACGTTTGCAGTTTAATGTTGGGAAAACTTTAGATAGGTGCCAAAGTATTCTACATCATGATCTTCTTAAGTCCTTGTAGAAGCTAAACGTGGAATTTCCGGGTTTCTTAGGAAAAGGGGTTGACAGATGTATTGGTAGTTTGTGGTTTGAATCCCGTGGTTTTCCAAGGGTTGATTCTCTGAAATAAAAGGAGTCTTGCTGTCCGTGCCATGTGTCATGCCACCTCAGAAGTTCTGCTTCCAGAAATGTGTATGTAATTGTTTCAGCTATATTTTCTACTTTAAAATCTGTTTAATATTTTGGACTGATAACTTTTTTAAATTTCAAGGATAAAAAAATATTTGAACATTTAGTTGGAACCTTTCAAAAATCAGCAATTTTAATGGAACTACTGAACATGCAATGATGCATGTATATTTCTTTAAGAAAATTCTAGCTCTTATAGCGACCACTCGTTATAAAGTCCTTTTGCTTACGCAGATGGTTGTTATATCGAGCGTTGACTGTAGTATACACAGTTTGTGTGTATACTACGAACACAAACTTTTAAATTAAACATAACTTAAAAAACAATACATTGTATAATAATAATTGTAAAAAGAATACTCACAACATAAACTGTTATCGGCCGAATCACAGCTTATTATTCGGCCAAGCTGAAGCTTCGTTCTATCTCTACTTTTTACCATAAAGGATACGCCAAGTTTTATTAAAATCAAAGATGTTGGGTGTTAAAATCCATTTTTGTGGCTGATTTAATGTGGAATGACCCTGCATTATTTTAAGAAAACACTTGAAAATTCTAAGAAAATACACACTGCAACAATATAATTTCTAACCACTTACTAAACTACATTCCTTTCATTTTTGCAACAGTCAGTCTCAAAAACAATTAAACTTTTTCATGAAACTCACTTATTTATGGTTTTGAGCATGACCATTTTATATTTTTTTCAAATTATACTTAACATTTTTCGGTATAATTTGAAAGAAACTTAATTCTATTATCGATAACAATTGCAATGTTTTAGGGAAAACAATAGTGGCTGCCATCGAGAAATGCAAAGTATATGTATTAGGATTTTTTCTTAATCCATAAAAACTACACAATTACCAGCAATTTCAATGATGCCATATTTAGAAATATCAGAATAATCCTCCTCCTCTTCTTCTAATTTATTATCATTGCTGATTCCATCATCATCATCATCATCTATGTCACCATGAAGCACGTCTGTTCCAAGAATTTCTTCAAAATTATCTTCCATCAAACCATCAGACATGGGAGATTCTAGTAGATCACTATCTGTATTAATAGTATCTTTGTCATTATCCAGATCCATATCTGAAACATGATAAAATGAGTTAGCCTTCCAAAGAGGGTTCATTGATTTAAATCAAGTGATTTTTTTAAAAAAAATCATTGATTTCAATCATTAATTTTTCAAAAATAGATTTTAGTGTTCAGTGATGCTGCTAGACTTCGGAAACTATGGGTCCCAGGAACCCAGGACTTCCAAATCTACGGGTCCCTTTTTCCAAAAAGCGGGTCCCTATCCATAAAATAGCATATCATGGTTTTAAAGATATCGGGGTGGTAGCAATAAAGATTTGCATTTCCTGAAAACTTTCAAAAAAATTTCCTGAACCTTGATTTCTTTTAATAGGTATTGTATTGTCAGACATATAAGACGCAATGTGATTTATTAGGTTGTACTTCATGAAAAATACTTGTATCAGACAGAAATGGATAAAAGTACTTATTTTAACAAGAGTCACAATGAAAAATGTAGAAAATATGGGACAAACAGAGAAATTGTTAAAACAATCTTGTAATATTTTAATAAAATGTGGATTAGTAACATAAATAATACAATAACATCTAAATAATCATCAGAGAATGATTAAGAAATGCTATTAAAATTATTTACATGCATTTATTACATCTCTTTTGCATACTTCAGTTTATTATCTCCTGCATCAATCATGGCTTTTGCTGCTCCATTATCATGCATAATTTTTCGTTTTATACTGCTTGCAGTCTTTTGCTTCCTTCATCTTCTATGCAAAAAATGCAGAAGACGCCAAAATTCGGATTTGCGAATTTTGCGTAATCGATAGAGTGGAAATTAAGAGCTTGTTAAAAAAAAAAAAAATCAAATAATGCTGCAAGAAATTACAGCGCAGAAACTTATTTTTATTAATTCAGAATAAAAGCAACAATTAACAAAAAATACAATTGCAAAAACGAATCCTTCACAAAAATCGCAATTGCAAAAATGAAACTACACATTTCCAATGGTAATTACACTTCATTTCCCTTCATTTTAAATCATTTGTGTCTAAAAATCCGCTGCAAAAACGTTCCAGATTTTTCTCTGAAAGCAGGGCGGTCAAGTTTCACAAAAGTTTCTGTTTATTTCTCGGAAAGTTTGGGGTTCGGCTTACATACGAATCAACTTATACGCAAGTATATACGGTAATATTTTGATAAAAATAAGAATTAATTTTTTGTGTTTACTTCTTAATTAAACCTTAAAAAATAACTGAAATGAAAAAAATACGAATCCCGTAAAGGATGCAAAAAGATTACGCAAAAAAGGAACACATGCGTTTCTTTGCTTGCCCATGGAAATTGGGCCTACGTAATGTAAGTTTGGTGTTGATTCTCCACGCGTTCATGAATACACCCTTTTTTTACACCATAGAGTCTTAAAACATAGAAAAGTAAATAAACTGTCTAAGGGACTGTTCATAAATGTCACACTTTTTTCCCATATATTTGACCCCCCTCCCCCCTTTGTCACAATATGTCACACTTCAGCGAACCCCCTCCCCCCTTTGTCACATGTCACGCTATGTTGCATAATGCATGATGTCACACCTTCTTGATACCCCCTCCCTTCCCCTCTCGAAGCGTGACATCATTTATAAATGATCCCAATGTCGATTACATGGACAGTAGCACTTTTTCTTTAAATAGTGAATGCAATACAGCCATAACAAGTTATATAGGAAAATTTTGTTTGTTACTTTAATTCAAAACAAAACTTAATAATAATTGTAATCGAGAAAATGAACCCTTTACGAAAATTTTCAATCGTGAAAATGAAACCTTTTTATGCCAGATTCAAAAAAATATTTCAACTTATATTTCCGTTGATAATAAATATCATTATACACAATTATATATTAATAAATATATATATATACAATATACAGTTGTATTTTCTTTTGTCAATAGAGGATATGTGGATTGTCTTTAGAGTAAACTAGCGGTACCCGCACGGCTATGCACGTGTTAAAAAATGAAAAGACCAGTCGATTCGCCATTGTGTATATAGCTATAACTTTTTAAAGTGTAAATTATGTTATTTTATTAAAATGAATTCCACATCAATAAAAATTAGCCGCCCATGACAATCAACCAGTGATCCTACACATTTAAGCATTGGTTTTTACAAAACAAACAATAAAAAATAGAAAAAGAAAACATTTAAAAGAAAACGCATTCTGTTTGTTTAGTTCAAGTACCCACACAAAAAGGACGATTATAATCCATTGCAATAGTTTTAATTAATACATTTTTACTATAATTAGTTTTTATCTATTATTCATTGACAGCAAAACAGAAAGACGAAATTTTGTTGCTTGCAGAAACTAACAGCAGTAAGAAAAGCTTTGAAAGCGTAAAAACCTTTCATCTGAGCCCAAATAGACAAATAACATGTTTGCTAATTCACTGGAGAAAAAAATTGAATAAATAAAAATATAAATAGTAATAATAAGTTGGAGTAACAAAAATCGCTATAAAGGACAACATTTCTTTAAAAAAAACCTTGTGCAGTATTTTAAATCCTTTTAAAAAAAGAATAATCAAAATTCAAAAAATAAATTAATTGATTAATTAATTAAAAATCGGCTGCTCTGCAAAATGATAAAAACGTCAAGAAATAAATATTAATTCGTTAAAAAAGAAAAGGATCATAAACCAGTCGCCATGGTAACCATTCAACTAAAATTAAAGTTAATTACCGTGAAAAAATAATTTCGAACTACAGAGAAAAACGCTTATAACTTCTTTTCAGGTTAATTTAGTGGCTTCGAATTTTAGCACGAAGAACAACACTCTTTCTGGGACAGTTTTTTACGTGCTTTTCAACGGTATTAAGCTCGAAAGGATGCGATATTTCCTTCCCACAGAAAACGACTATTTTATGAAACTTTCGGCTATAAGTTGGAATAAAAAAAGAACAAATTCGAATTTCAGAAAAAAACTCTCCAAGGTGCACACCCCCATGTTCCAAACTAATTTTGTGCCAAATTTCATGAAAATCCGCCGGACGGTCTGGGCCCTACGCCGGACACAGACAGACAGACAGACAGACACAAATACTTGCTGCTTTATTATTAGTAGAGATGAAGAAAAAATCACGCTTATAAAAACAGGAAGGAGACAGTGTGGACCCCCCTGATTTTCTAGATGCAGCAAGTTCCAATCAGGGATGTATTAAACAGTTGCTGGACTTGGCAGCTGCCAGGGCCACAGAGCTCATGTAGGTCCCTTCCTTATTTCTAACTTACTTCGTTTTTCTTTTTCATTGTTTAATTGCAGAGAATTCTACAGGAGGGCTTCGGCGAACAGATTATATTCTATGCAAATTTTATAACATATAGTTTAACTATGGTCAGAAAGGCTGATTTTCAATTCAATAAATTTAGAATATTCTTGGCAGTTTTTAAGACGTTTTAAGTATAAAATTTTTTAAATTTATTTTTTTTTAAACAAATTAAATTTTAGTCTTTTGAACTGTAACTTCAAATGTTACGATTCAGGACAATAAGACAAAGGAGCTATATGGTTATTTTACTGGCAGGGGCTCTCTCTCAAACCTCTTAACGTGCCCCTGGTTACAGTCTTTTTGGTGTTAAAATCATGCTAATTTTATTTAATGACTGTTGACTGATATCATATTTTTTAAACTAATCTAGATTTATAAAATATTTTAATACAACACCAATAGATAAAAAATGACCCATTAAAGGGTTAATGAAATTAAAGGGTAATGAATAAAAGGGGACAATATGGATAAACTCAGCTTTTGTGCAAGGATTAGAGAACATGCATAAAGGACTCCTTCAAGAAGAAATTTAGAAAGAATTGTGAGCAAAATGCTAAAGAATATAAATCAAAAGAACCCATCGCCCCTTCAGAGTTTCTAGGTATAAGGGAATTTCTAATCTTCCTAGTGTCAAAGTTTCCCCTCAATTCCAATACAAGCCAGTTTGCTAGGCCATGGCTGCAAGCGATCATATAACGGGTGTCCAGACGCGGCGCCAGAACAAAGGAATAAGCGTTCAAACGATAGTTATTTTTTTCCTCACTGGTGCGCTGCAAGCATGTACTAGTTTTGTATGGAAATACATTACGAAAGCATTGTTTTTGCCGGCTTTGCAGCATGCATCATGAAGATTTCCTTTTGGTAAATTTTTAGTTCATGCATTACTGATCGGAAATATGTCTCCCGATGTTTAATTGTATCTAACCTATATATATTTATTTTAAATAAATTTTTCATCGTAAATGAAATGAAACGACAGAAAGCAGTGGAGTGTTTTTCTAAGCATTAAATTAGTGCATGCATACATTTTATAATTTTAGGGATTTACTAAATTCACGTTTGGTTTATATGCATATATTTTATTTGTTTTTTCACTCCATGTCACCTATTCAATTATTCTGCAAATAGAAATCGTGAGTTTGATGCTTTAGATGATATTTTCAACCAGTGAGGACTGACATTTGCTATGTCTTGAAATTTACTGGTTTTATTTATTTATGCATTGGTTTTATTTAGTTGTACTGCAGGTTATTAATAATAAAAGGAACGTCATTATAGCCCAAATTTCAGAAAACGTATTTCGGGACAAGAGGAATCCTTTTATCAATGAATAGAATTGTGCGCATCTGGATGCAAGTAATTTGAGTGATTTACACTCACTTGTATTACTTACATTTTTTAGGTCAAATCTTTGCGCATTGATAAAGTGGTTCCATTTCATTCCAAAACATGTCTATGGAGTAATTCTTACAACTTGCGCTATAAGAACGTTGGTCCGCTCATTAATTTTTTACCACTCAAAAGTAAACTTTGAACTTCATATTATGTCTAAATTATGCTTTTAAATATATATTTTTTTTGTTCTGAGACGTTTAAATATCTTATGCTTGTATAGAATGATAAAGTTAAAAGTGGAATGAGTGAGAGAGAATCTATATTATAAATCTAGTAATGTACCTTTTTAAAATTAAACTCGTGCCACATGAACAAGGGTTACAATTGAAATACCTAAAAGGAAAGGAGGCTTCCCTCTAAGATTTGTTGTTGATTCTCCACGCGTTCATGAGAACACCCATTTTGTACACCATAGTGTCTTAAAACATAGAAAAGTAAATAAACTATCCAAGGGACCGTTCATAATGATGTCAAGCTCTTTTCCGATATATTTGACCCCATCCCCCCTTTGTCACAAAATGTCACGCTATGTTGTATAAGCCTGATGTCACACTTCTTGTTACCCCTCCCCTCCCTTTATCACACTTTGTCACAATTTCAAGAGCCCACTCCCCCCTCGAAGCGTGACATCATTTATGAACGTATTTCTGATTTCTAATTTAAAATTGGGGAAACATTAATTTAAGAAAGGATTTAAAAGAAAAATCAGGTTACAGAAAATCAGAGAATCCGAAAGCTTTTGGTAGATTTCATCAAAGAAATGCCGGTTGCAAAGTCTTGGTATTAAAAATTGAGAATATTCAGTGTAGTCCGGAAAAAAAGAAAAACGAGGGGAGAGGGGGGAGGCTTACAGATAAGAGCATACGTTATTGTAATGAAATAGTGGTGGGGGAGGGGCTTTTGAAAAGTGGAGGGACAATCGTGTGAAATAAAAAAGTTTTCGGACGGTACTGCCCCCCCCCCCCCCACCCCCGACTGAGAATACTCATTGCTTTTTGTTGTCAAGGAGTATGTCATCTAAATAAAAATGTTTAAAGGGATATTTAACGAGAAATTGCTCTTATCCAGGGGTGTCCACGAGAGAAGTTCATGGCGTAGACTGAGCCATTAAATTTTTTGATGAAATTTTTGATACCCCCTGGACAGGGGGGCATGCTTTCATCGAGTTTTAGCTTTTGGTGGTTGCCTTTTTTGGGGGACTTCGTACCTATTAGTATGCACCATCTTGCTTAGGAGGTTTTCACCCCTGTATTGTCAGTTACACGTTTTAAAAATAATCTTGATAACTCTGAACTGCATATAATGAAGCGTTTTAAGTAGTTATTTTTAATTTCTCATTTATTGTACTTAATTGTAATATTTGAAAATATTTCCCCTTGATTGTTTATTTTATGGAATCGTTTTCTTTTACAAAGGCCTAATCTTTGACCTTTCTTACTTAATATTTTAGGATTTTATTCTAAATATTTAACTAGTGTAATTGCTTTAGATGAGACCAGCAAAAAAAAAAGTCTCTACTCTTATATGATAATTAGGGTTGCAAGTTTGTCGCGGGAAAAAGAGCCCGAAATTCGCGGAAATTTTCGCGAAATTTTCGTCGGAATACAAATTTAATAAGATGCAGGATATCTGCAATGAAAGTTGTGGTTTAAATAAGAAAGCATATATAGAACTGAACAAATTTATTTATTTCAACTCTATGCAATATTTAAGCAGTTATTTAGATGTACAGAATTTTGGTATAAAATATTGTACATTGTTAAGTTGTTTTCGTTAATTTTTCTTCGTTCATCACTTAATAAGTTTTTATATTTAGAAAACGACCGTTCAGCATCAACACTATTTGTAGGAACTGAAAGACATCGAATAGCTACTTTGGACAGGTTGGGAAAACGTTCAGTCTTGGATTTCCAAAATTTAATTATTTGACCTTCTTCAACATGTGATTCATTGATTGTTGTCTTGTACGCATTAAATTCACTTATCAATTCTTCTTCATCCTCAAACATAGGGATGTTGTGAAAAATTGAAGAATTATCAACTTCGTTAAAAGCAGTTAAGTATTTGTATTGATTTGGATCAAAAGCTCTGCATGCTTTGAAAAAGCATGATGCTGGTTGGCGAAATCTGTTTTTATTACTGCTGCTTTCAAAGAAATAATTTTGAATTTTCGCTTGGCACAAGTTTAGAGCCTTTTTAGACTTTGGGTGCTCACACATTTTAGACTTGGTTTCTAAAGTTTTCGAAAAATCGGACATTTCGTTAAAAATAACAAGGGAGCTTACTCTTTGCTTTTCAAATAAGGTTAATTTGTTAAGAATTAATGGTGCGTATTTTTCAATTTCTTTTAAATCCCCCTTCAAATTTGCATCGCAACATTCTTCCGAAATTGTGCTTAATAGAGAACAGCAACTGTTTTCTTTTTCTTTATGAAAAAACTCTGCGTAAGCATCCAAATAATTCACGTGGAATAACGGAGCCTCAAACCAGCTATTCCATCTCGTTTGTACAGGAACCGGTGGTAAAGAGGTCTTCATGCCTTTTTCTTTCAGAAATGCGCGAAATCGCCCTTTACGTGAAGGGCACGCAGTGAATGCACGCTTGGTATGCACAACGAAACAGTTCACATTATGAAACTCATTTTGCCATATTTCTCCTAAGAGAGTTAGAAGATGGGCATTGCATGTAATGTGCACAGAATTTAGAAACACCGCTTTTAAACTTTTCTCCCATGCTTTGTACATGTAAGAAGCGTTGTCTGTAACAAAGGATGTTATGGCATTAAAACGAAGTTTGTAATTTTGACAGCACTGGATAACTGCTTCACTGACAGATTTAAAATTTACACTTTCTAGAGGAATACTTTCTAGATAAAAGGCAGATAAGGAAATATCGGAATCATCCTGTTGTATTTCCACTGATGGAACAGCTAACACATTTAATACATATCTGTCTTCAGAGTCTGTTGTTTCATCTGTTACAATACTTACACCGGCAGCAGATGTTAAAATGTCTATAACTTGATTTTTATGAAATTCATGAGCTTTCGGTAGATAATGCTTTCATAGATGGCTAGAGCTTGGGATGACACCAATATCTTTAAGCGAATTTTCTAGATAAGTTTTCAATATCGGATTATCTAGCTTGTGCAATGGAATGTTTGCCGCTGAGAAAACACCAACTAACTTAGAAAGCTGTAAAGCACGATGTTGTTCTTGAAGAGATTTTTTTTCAAACAAATTTTCAACACTTGTCTGAGTTGCTCTGGGTTCACTGGCAATCTTCTTTTGATGAACCTTACTTTTTAAATGTTTTTCACAGCTATCTTTTCGCGAAAAATCTACAGGAACATTGCAACTGCAGCAGAACAATAGATTTTTCCTAACTTCGAAAGTTCCTTTCTTGTACTGCTTGCATCTCTCAAAAGCGGTCGCTTTACTTGTATGGCTCATTTTTCTTTAAAATTCTACAAAATGTACATTAACACAGTTGGAAAATGAGACAGAATCCTCATTGAAAAAACAATAACTACAATTTAGAAGAAAAGATCTGAGAGAAGGTGGCTTAAATAAGACGAGCACTGTGACCCAGAAAAAGAGGCACTACTATTTTTTGTTATCGATCGAACGTTCGAAGGAAAGGTAAGCATTGAAATGTTCCATTGCTAGCATTTCCACATGTTTTTCAATGCAATACAAAGGCTTAAAAATTTCGCTGCTCAGTGCAATAGACTGCATAGCATACTTACCCCCTCATTTCAGGGAATTTGCTGATATAGGGACTTACTTTTATCTTTGGTATTCATGTCTTGTTGCCCATTGAGGAAAAGGAGGTTTCTCTAACAATCAGTGATTGACAGCAGAGGGTCTGACCTGTCAAGTGTAGTGGGAGATTTATCAAGAGAAGAAAACTGGTCTGGTTGGTGAATGTCCCACCAAATACACCATTATTCTCAACATGAATGGTATTATCTGTGACTAATTGTATTATTTAGCTATTGAGGAATTCTCCTAGATTTTTCGGACACCTGTTATAAATTTAAAAGCTTTAGAATAGTATAAATTGTTGTTAAAATGCAAAGAATATTCGCACAAATGGTATTATTTTCAAAATTCGTGGTTTTTAGGAAAAAGTGCTAAAATTCGCGATTTTAGGAAAAAGTGCTAAAATTCGCAGAAATCATTGCGGGAATTCGCGGCGTGACAAACTTGCAACCCTAATGATAATTCATCTGTTGAAGTTAACTGAAGTCAGCTATACTATACAATGCAATATTAGTTATTAGTATTATGCTATTAGTCTGTCAATAACAGGGCCGTGGCAGCCTAGTGGTTAGCACGTCGGACTTCCACCTGGAAGGTCGCGCGTTTGATACCCACTGAAGTCCACCATGTATACTTGGGGATATGTGCATGTAAAATCTGTAGACCCCACTGCCTCTCCCCGTGCGTAAGCAATCCTAAGGCATCGGCTAACAGGTAGGGGTCTGGTGGAGAAGAATCCGTCAATAACAACAAAAAATTGTTGCATTAATCATTTACTTATTACATAATTGTTCAACTAATCTTTATTTGTTAAATCACTTCACAACCTAACTGATCCACTTTCCTGTAATAATATTTAATTTACAATAAATGGAATTGAAATAATTCAATTAACACAAATATTAAAAACAACTTTATTAATCATAATCTATGTCATTTTTCTTTTAACTGCTGTTATTTAATAGTATTAACATGAATGTATTGAAAATTGCTTAATAATAAAGTAACTAATCACCATTTAAAGACTATTCAATAC
Organism: Octonoba sinensis; assembly: GCA_038502835.1. NCBI lineage: Eukaryota > Metazoa > Arthropoda > Arachnida > Araneae > Uloboridae > Octonoba > Octonoba sinensis. Next base: position 75,830,688 of record CM076604.1, read on the forward strand.
GGCTTTCAAAAACCTGCTAGCCAATTTATTTGTGCTACACAATGTGAAAGGATAAATGTATTTCAGAAAATTATGCGCAATTATTGTCGTTCAAAATAAAAATAAATCTGAAAGCATAATATGATCAGCCAATTGCGAAGAAAATTTTCTCTGTGTTCATTATATACAAAAGTATATGTATGTATGAAAAGTTGTATCTTAACGAGCAGCTTCAAAGACTGCATGTGTTACTACAAAACAAAGGATCTTTTTATTTTTTCCTCTGCATTAAAAACGTTTTAATGGCAAATGCATAACCCTGCAACGTATTTTGATAGTTACTTTTGCCCTCAACATTTAAATGTTTATCTTTCTTGAAATTCAAGCCTTTAACGCGATGATTTTGCAATGGTTAGACCTTTAAATCCTCGCTTTTAAGTACATGCTAACAGCGCCAATTGACTGAAGTGGTAGAAAATTTAAGTTCTGCTTGCACGCACTTTTTCGCCCATTTGGACAGCCGCTATATGATCGCAGGCAGCCATGGCTAGGCTAAACACATTAAAAAAATTGTAATTTTTTCTTCTTTTTAAAAGAGAGGCAGTTTTCATGAAAGAGTGTAGAAAACATATTTTATTGTGAATCAGACAGTTTAATGAAAACTTTTTTTCTTTTAGCAACACAGACAATCAAATTAAAATAGACAAAATAATTTATTGAAGCAAAAAACAAACCAGTATCCACAGCATGAACTAGCTCAGTATCATCAAACTCCAGAGCTGGTTCAAAATCACAGCTATGATCTCCAGGCACACTATCACTACTTGAAGACCTGGTTGAATCACCTACAAAAGAAAAGAAAATGAATACACACATATAGAGCATTTCAAGCAGACAACCTTTGTCTGATGCACTCTTAAGGCTTATTTGGCCATGTGGCTGTGCCCTATATGCTCCTATAATCTACGGATTCCCAGGGGACCTATAGTTTTAGATGGGATCTGCACTACTAGGACATGATCGGAAGAAGTGCTGTACCAATCGAACATCCATGACGTAGATAGGATTTTGACTCAGGACTCAACGTCAGGGAGCAACATGCTCTACTGACTATGACACTTGAAGGACTATTGAAAGATATTTGACTAAAATAGATGCAAAACCCAATAAAATTATATAAGAAAATTATAATTAAAATGTCTGCTTTGAGCTTCTCACATGTTTGTGACACTTTTAAGGAAATTTCAAATAGCCCCCTTTTACGAAACTATAAACTTTTATCTCTAAGATTCTAATTAGATTTCTCAAAATTTTGTGAGGTAATTTCAGATCATTTTGCTTGGTTGGAAAATCTTTTGAAAAAAAGTACTTTTTTTAACTGCCGAGTTCAAATTTTATTTCCATGCAAAAGAAATTTTACTCTGGTTACCTCCAATTAGTTCACATATGTCTTAAAGATCACATATTTTGAAGAAGGAAATATTTACTTCATAAAGACTTCCATTTTACTTAGCTTAATTAAGGCATAGAAAATCCTTCGATCCTTCGATATATTTTTTCCCCCGACTCATTCTTTATTTTTTTATAAAGATATAAGGTATGTGATAGTGGTTACTACTGCAATTTAGAGTAGATGATATATTGTGTCGATCAATATAAAAAATGTTTATTTTAAAACCCATTACTACATACTTTCACAGTGTGAAAACCAGCCCACTAGTCTGAAAAAATTGAAGTTCAAATTTTTAATTAACAAAACTAATATTGTTTTTGGAGACTTTTGATAATAAATTTTCATACAAAATTAGTGCAGGCCTACCACTCCTAAAAAAAGAGAGAAAAGAGAATAAAATTAAAGAGAGAGACTGAAATTTTAAAAATATTATATATATATATATATATATATATATAAAGAGATCACCCCAAAAATGAATGCTTTTAGTAAAGAATTGATTTTAGGTTTATTGACAATATTAACGTCAAATGTTTTTTTTTTTTTTTTAACCAGCACAGAATTCTGGTCGGGCTCCTGAGTGAGTGCCTTCTGCAGAATGATGTACACACATGCAGTTGACAATGCAGCTTTAATAAACATTAAATTTTAACTGTGGAGTAAAAAAAAAAAAAAAAATGCTGGTATGGTTTTTGCTGAAATATATTACAAACTAACTATTTAACATCTGAAATAGAAAGTAAACCATTATGCTACTACACAGCAAAAATAAAATTCAAAGCAAAATTAAGCACAAAATATGCAGACATGTGCTTTGAGGTTACCCATTTTTCAATACATAAGAAGGAGCTTCTAGATGGAAAAGAAAGGAGCAGGGGGTCCAGGAGAAAGCACCTGCCTCTCCCCTCTGAATTTGAGAAAATGGATTTTTATGATCGTTGTCTGTGTGTGTGTGTGTTTTTTTTAATTAAAAAAAATCTAACCTTTGCCCCTCAAACCATGGAATTTTCGAATGACACAATGACAGGCCTGGAAAGGGGTTACTTTCGCTTACTCCCCCAGCTAATTTTAAAATTGCAAAATGATACCTGTGCTTCCCCCAGGCTTGGGCGGGAGGGCGCCGCGCCCTGCCCGCCCTTGGATTCGGGAAACGCGCCCATCTTGCCCTTTTGTAAGTGAAATTGCGCCCTTCTTGTAGAGCTCAAAACTCGCCATCGCCAGTCGCCAAAGGCGACAATTTTCACGTTTTGGCGACCATTGTTTTCATTGAAGTCGCCAATGTCGCTACCATTTGCTAATGCTAAAACCCTTTCCCGAACTTTTATTTAACACGTGACCTTTTCCCAAATTCTCATGTCCACTAAAAATTAAATGAAGAAGAAAAAAATAGGAGTTAATTTTTGGGCCACACGGAAACTAGTTTTTCCTCCGATTTTTACCAGAAATTGCTTACCGTGTTTGAAATTTCAATATTTTTCCATCCTGTAATTATTTCAATTATCTTGAAAGTTGTAAGATATTTTTTGCATGCACTACCTTAAATCTGCTTATTTGTCGTTTCATTTTAACAATTAAAAAAGAAAAAAAGTATAAAGATAGAAACAGCCAAAATCGTGCCCACGTGCTTCCCCAAAAATTGGATTCTACGTTAGAGATTTTAATCCTTTTGCATTGGGTACAAATTTCAATTATTTTCTAAATTAGAAGATATTTTACACACATGCTACCCTAAATCTGCTTATTTTGCATTTTATTTTAATAGTTTCTGGCCTTTTTTTTTTTTTGAACTGTGCCGATATTGAACCCGTGTTTGTCGAAAATTGCGTTTATCACTAATTATTCACCATTATTAAATCACTACTATTGTTTCATTTATTTATTTACTTCAAATTTGATTTTAGTATTGACAGTTATTTACTTTTTAGAAAATACTAAATTGTGGGTAAATAAGAAATTTTTAGAAAATTGTTAATTTACCTGGATCCAACTTCTTTAAAAAAACAATAAACAATTATTGAAAAGAAGTAGTACTATCACAAATCATAAAATAAATAAGGAATTTTTTTTAGTTTAAACATTTTACAAAATTCATAATGATAATAGGGTCGACTCTCTTAGGGCCGACAGTTGCGAGATTTTTTGGGTACTGTTTGAGATTTTGGGGATTCTTTTTTTCACATCATTTTATGCCTCTTTTTTGGCTTTGGGTAATTTTTTGTGTGTAGCCTGAAACTCTTCCCATGATTCTGTGCTTGATTATATTGCAACTCTTAAAAACTTTCTATATCATAAAATTCAGAACAGTAGGTTCCCAAAGACTAATAAGAAAATTCTTTTTTTCATCTTTATAAGGGACCCACTTGGGTCAAATATGCATTTAATACATCTGTAGAAGTTGAGAAAACTAACCAAAATATAAGAATGCTCTTTCAAACAAAAAACAATTTACTATTCAAAATATGAAAAAGCATTTAATAATCCCAATCTAATGGTGCTTTCTAGTTATTTCAAGAAAGAAAATTTTTAAAATGTAATAAAACTTGCAGGAAAAAAGATCGCAACGTGTGAGGAATCCATATATTAGACATTTCCTTTTTCTCTCCTTATTTTAATAAACATTTGTTTCAATCTTTAATGAAAATGTATTGTATTTTTTAACTTTTCTTCTTTTAAATTTTTAAAAAAATACTATTGTCATTTTTAGCTAAACCTTTGCTTTCAGTTGGTATTCTTGATTAATTATAATGGCATTTTTTGCAATTTTGCTGTTTTTAGGACATATTAAAAAATATAAAGTTGGGCGTTTTCAGTGATCGTTTAGGTCAGGGGTCTCCAAACTACGGCCCGAGGGCCACATCCGGCCCGCGGACAGATTTTGTCCGGCTCGCGGAGAGCTAGCATACTTGAAAGAAAACTCCTTCTAGAGAACATATTTATTTTTTATAGCAAATTAAATTAAGTTTACTGAAGTAATCTATTTTTATGTTGAATAATTATTACATTCAGCTGACATACTGACAGTTTTTAATAAATTTACCTTTTCAGGGCACATTTCTTCGGCTACTGCGATTATGCATTCTTTGACCATTTCTCCATCGGTGAATGGTTTTCCACGTTTTGCAATTTCAAGAGCCACACGAAAGCTGGCACGAGTTGCAGCCTCTTGTTCAGTTTTGAGTTTTGTAAATAAAGATTTCTGCGATTTCAATCCGCGCTTCATAGCTTCGAATTTTTCTGTCCGCAAACTTCCTGTATATTTTGAGTAATTTTGAAAATGTTTTGCTTCATAATGACGTTTAATGTTACATTCTTTGAGAACGGCTATGCTTTCATTGCAAATCAAACATAGCGCCTTGTTACTGGACTCAATTACGAAATACTGAATGTTCCACTGATCTTTGAATTTTCTGCATTCACTATCAATTTTTCGCTTCTTTTCCATTCTACTAAATCACACACAAAAGCAACAATTCAAATAAAAATATTGTTACAAAGATGTCTTAAACTTAAACACGCACAAACACGTTTTAAGGAGGTACGCACTATTTTATTTCACAGCAGTGTCATAGGAACTGACTTGTGGTTGCGCCACTAGCCTTCTTATATATTTCACTTACTGCCATCTAGAAGTGAGTGGAAGACACCAGAACTTTATCGAACCAACGAGATTATTCTGTAAGTGCTATTAGCGCCATCTGTTAGGGATAGAAGGTACTACCTATTTCTGCTTGTGTCCACCAGATGTCCTGTCACGTTACTCCTCATGGCTCGCTCGTACTCTACGACTAATCTAGAAATTACAGATAATGACAGGAAAATTAATAATATGCAGTGTTGCCGTTTTGCGGACTTTAGTTCGATTTGCAGCCTTTTTTAAACGTGGCGTACTTTTTCGGACTTTTTTTTTCATGTAAAAAAATACTCATTCGTTACTTGAGTACTCGTTAGGAACCGAAGTAACGATTACTGAAGAAAAAAATAATCAATGATTACTTGTGTATTTCATTACTTTTGTAATCAATGATTACTATGGCGATACGATGCGGGTACCCCATTATAACGGATACCCATACGATACAGAAAATACATCAGCTTCCCCGTCGCTAATGGCATCTGGCAAAAAAGTAATCATATTTTACACCACTAGTGGACTGATTCAACTTTTTACCACCAGCAACAATTAATGATAATATGGTTTTGGCCCTTGGAATTTACTGGAGTAATCAATATGGCCCTAAGGCTGGAAAGTTTGGAGACCCCTGGTTTAGGTCATCAAAATCCGGGCTCTAATTATTACTGAAGCTTTATTATATTAAGAAAAGATATATTCTTATTTTCTTATTATTCCTCAGAGGTGATCAGATCTTCAGAAGTACTGGAATGAACAGAAACCCTCTCATAAATTAGTAAAAATGTATAACTCAGAAAATCCTTGCTAGATATTTTATTGAATTTAAAATCATTATTGGTTGGTGTTGCCTTGAATATACAAGCAGAATTTTTTCATGCTTTACTTCAAATATTGAAAACGATCTTAAAAATGAATATTGTCAAATTAGTTTATATATATTTTTCAATGTTCAGTCTCACTGTGATGATGTTGATGTTTGACTAAAATGTTAAATTATGGCAATAATAAAGTATTACTGCGGGAGGATTCATAAATGATGTCACACTTCTAGGGGGAAGGGGGGTTCCAGAAATTGTGACAATGTGTGACAAGGGGAGGGGAGGGGAGGGGTAACAAGAAGTGTGACATTCTGCTTGTGCAACATAGCGTAGCATGTGACAATGGGGGAGGGTGGTTCAACATGGAAAAAAGTGTGACATCATTTATGAACGGTCCCTACTTCAAATTACATGTGCCCTTTATTTCGATAAGATGCCCTAAATTTGGAAAAGTGCCCTTTTTTTTACAGTAGCACCCTGCCCTTTTTCAATCCTGGGGGAAGGTCTGTGATACTGTTATAAATAATGTTTGGAATTATGAACTGAAATGTGAACTTATGAAGGACTTTCTCAAATAAAGAATATTAAAAACAATTATTTCATTAACAGTTTAAATGTTCAATAAAATGAACTTTTCTTTTTAGTAAACAACAAATTAACTATTGTCACTGTACACAAAAGTTATTTATATGATACAAAAATGCAAAATGTTATGTTGGGAGTCAACATAAATTACCCAAAGTTGTAATTATCTAGATGCAATTTTAAATATACATTGCGTACTTTCATGAAAGTGTAAAATACTAGTATATTATTAAACTTCAATGCATAAGAAGTATTTTAATAGCAGAGGGCAAAAATGCATAAAATTATCAAAACTATTAATGTAAACAAACCAAAATAATATTAAACAGAATTATATTTTGCAACATTCAAACATTATATACAAGAGAAAAAAATAGTAAAATAAAAACTTAATTTGTATGAAAAACTTAAAACTCTTAATTATGACACTAAAGCTGTTTATTACAACACCAAAAAAAAAGATATACTTTCACAAAGAGCAACTTAAGTATTAATACAAAACCAATCCATTTTAAATTAAAGTAAACTGAAGAATATAATTCATAAATTAATTCAAATATCCAATGTAAACCATCATCTAATGTGATGGTTGACATTAGAATAATAATTGGTATAAAAAATTAAAATTTTCGGGAAAATTTCTTTATTAAGAAGTGAGGGCGTGGTAGCCTAGTGGTTAGAGCGGCGGACTTCCACCTGGAAGGTTGTGCATTCGATCCCCGCTGAAAATCCGCCATGTACACTTGGGCATACGTGCATGTAAAATCAGTGGACCCCACTACCTCGCCCCATGCGCAAGCAATTCTAAGCCTCGGCTAACAGGTAGGGGTTTGGTAGAGAAATGTATTAAGATGTGTTTGCGGGCCAACTCTAGGGGTGTCGGGGGCCAATTTTAGCCGACGGGCCATAGGTTGTGCATCCCTGTTAAAAGTATCTATAATTATGCACAACTATTAAAAAAACACACAGATATTGAATTTTCAATTAAATTCATTAATACCCTGGTAATTATGAATTTTGGGGTATTTTCTATACTTATAAATATCCGAGTATTTTACATCTATACCAAGCAGAAGTCTGCCCCGTTCCCAGCCCTCTGGGCGAAATTAGAAAAAAGTGTGGTGTTGGGAATTGTTTCCACTTGCATATAAAGTTTCTGATATTATTATTTAAAAAAAAAACTTTATTTTTTCTTCCCTTCCAAAAAACTGCACTCTCCTCCATACATAAAGCTTGAAGAGGAGTTTCCCCTCCACTTAAAAATTTGAATTTTAGCTCCCTGACTTGTCAAGCTGCTCTGCTCCTGTTATTTTTGACAAAAAAAAAAAAAAACATTAATTATTAAAAAATAAATCAGAGCACCAATTTAAATTTTTTTTTTTTTTTTTGAGTTTTGTAACATGCAAAAATGACCATTACTCAGAATTGTCTGTCCATACATTGGCAAAAACAAATATAAATTAGAGAAGTGGAAACAGCTGCACTTTATGTACATCAAGTTATGGATTTATGTTTGTAAACTGAATTTTTCTCATACATATGGAACATAACATAGAATATGGAACTAACAAAGAAAATATATGTTTATCAAACTATTAAAATTTCTCAATAAAGATGCATTGATAAATTTTCTAAAGAAACTTTTGTTTCACATAAATTTATTTCACTGCTTGCCATATAAAAAAGTTTTGAAAAACATGTTATGTTTGACTGTACATGCATTGAACTACTATAAAACAATTTATAATCATAACCTTACAAGACCAATAATAGGAATATTTAAAAATTATTTAAACGAAGTATGTGCACAACAGAAAAAATAATTTATTCAAGACCTTAAAAATAAAACCACATTCTCAATCATCAAAAATCTAAAAATAGCTTTTTAGAGTTACAAATAGCAGATGAAATCGATTGGACACTTTAAAGATAGTTCTGTCAATAACAGTAATGCAGCAGAACAACCGAAATCTAATTTTAAGTAACAAAAAATAAATTATAAATTCGAAAATTAGGTCCACAATAAAAGTGACAAACCTTAAATACTTGCATCTAATTAACATTGTTTCTCCTCTCAGATGGTTATCAGTGACACTTTGCAAGGTTCATTCATAAACAGAGAACTTTATGTAACACACAACAGTGGAAATTGTAGATGATAACATTGAAAATATACCTTTTAAACAGAAAACATATTAACTTTAAAAACACAAAGCAAATAATTATTTTACTACGCCTACCTGACAATCTGCGTTCTGTACGTCTTGATCTATGATCCGCATCAATTTGATCCATTTCAATGGAAAGCAAATGACGTACGATCTTCACATAATGTCAGTTTATCATGCTGGTGCGGAAGTTCAAAATAAAATCATGCTTCCTTTCAAATTACAGGTGATGCATCACATATTATAAGTTATTACAGCATCGCAAATACCCTACTTTCGAAGATCACATCCATTTTTTATTTTTTATTTATTATGATTACATGTAGCCAGCTTCCTGTCACAAAATTTACACAACAAATAACTAGTCATTAGGAAAAAAAAAACTTGTTGTTTTTAACTTTACTACCAGAAAAAAATAGATGGTGTTGGATGAAAAAATTTTGAAACAAGCATCATTTTCTATTTAAGCAAACTTCAGTATCGTAATAAACATATTTCATTTTTATTTTATTCTGATAAAGGAAACCTCTGCTCATCAGTCATCATATCTGATTAGAAAGATAATTGAAAGCACGGGTAAAATAAGAAAATAATTCATGGAATATTTTCAAGCAAAAAGATTAGAGAATTTGTAAGCTAAATGCTAACTTATTTTAACTAAATTAATTATTTTAACGAATTATGAAATTGATACATACTTTCATAAAATCCTTATCAATACCTGAAGTTTTATCTCAAAAATTCAGGTGATATGTGTATCTGCTTCTTTTTTATACAATCAAAATCAAAGTTAAGTAATTTCATGTCTTCAAAGCGCGTTTCATTTATTTTTTTTGTCTAAACAGCTTGAAAAGTGTGCAGAGCGTTATTATTCAAACGCAGAGAATTTATTGATATAAAAATTTTATTAGTACATCATAGGAAGCGTAAAAAAAAAAAGAAAGTCCTCATATCTGGTATTATTGAGCAATGTATAATCATAAAAATATTGAAATAAGGGGTCATCAATTGCATGATACCTCTCATGGTGCGGGGAGAGGACAATGTCCTCCTGTAATATATAAAACTCTTAAAACATAATTAATAACAAAGCTGCCGTTACCCATTTCGTTTGCCAAAAAGAAATATGGATTCCTACATATAAATTTAAAGAAAATCGGAGCTATCCATTGTTACAATTATTTCATTTTTTCGTCAATGAGCTCGTTGCGCGCAAACAGCAAAAAAAAAAATGAAAAGCCGGACATGAAGTAAGATTCATAGGGTTTCAGAAACATATTATCAGATGTTTTTCCACATTAATTAGTATTTTAGACCTGTATTTACGTTTCATATAAAATATCATTTTAAAAACATGCCATTACTTTTTATTTCCCGAAACAAATAAATTATTAACTGCGATTCTACCTTTGGCCACGTCCAGTTGATTTGCGTGTTTTGGTTGCTCGCTGTAGTAGACGTCAGTGATATGTATTTGTGTAGGGGTTAATATAGAAATATACATCAAGAATTTAGCAGTTTTTTAGGCGTACTTTAATCGAAATTAAAACAATGGTTTGATTTATACTTTCATTATTTTTCTATGCCTAACCTTTTAATTTTTATTTTGATATTTACCGGCAGCATATTATGCTACTGTGTCACATAGTACTTATATGTTTCGGTGTTTTAATTGACATGTTTTCTCCTTTGTTTATTTATCTGCTTTCTTTAAGTATTATCGGACGCTTAATCATGTCTAAAATTTATTTTTGTGATCCTTTTTTCCTAGTAATATTTGATCTTTTTCTAATAGATTTAGAAAAGTCAGAAGTTACAGTTTTCATATTTACAACTTTTATCTTACAAAGTAAAGATTAAAATTTTATAATGTAATTTAAATTAACGTCAAATATTCAAGAAATGCGTAAACGTATATGAAATTTAGGTTTCTGTTTGGTAATATATTGTTACTTTTTCAGCCTCTTAAGTTGGATGTACGACGAAAGCTTTTAGCTCGTTCAGATCGAGTTAAGTGTGTGGACCTTCATCCATCAGAGCCATGGATGCTTGCCAGTTTATATAACGGCAATGTTCATGTTTGGAATCATGAGTCACAACTTCTTGTCAAATCATTTGAAGTTTGTGATTTACCTGTTCGTGCTGCTAAATTTGTTCCCAGAAAGAATTGGATTATTACTGGCTCTGTAAGTTTTATTTTTGTTATAATAAATGTTGTTAATTTTTTCACTTAAACATGAACAACAATTAAATGTTGCACAGTTTTTGGATTTTAATTAATGAGGAGTCATTTTTATAATAAATTTTGTGATTGTTTACACGTTTCAAGAACTTTTTTTTAAAGTTTGGTGGCTGAAAAATACTTTTAGGTTTTGTTTCACTTTTAAAAAATACCAAGATAATGATTGTAATTGGTAAAGAAACTTTCGATCTGTATTAAATATCATGCCAGTTGCTTTTAGTTTACCATTTAATGCTTAATAATTTAAGTAATTTGTTAATACGTATGTATTAATATTTTTATATCTATAATCTCTTTTGTATAGGATGATATGCAAATCAGAGTTTTTAATTATAACACTTTAGAAAGAGTTCACATACTTGAAGCTCATTCCGATTACATCAGATCAATTGCCATTCATCCCACACAGCCCTTCATTTTAACATCAAGTGGTAAGTGTATAGGAATGTATGAAATTCTAGTGTTAATTTGGATAAAAATCATTGTATGCTCACATTTATATTTGTTAATAGTTTTTATTTGAATCTAAATTCATTTTTATGTTAACAAGGGTCGATCCAGCATTTTTCAGCAAGGTCCATTTTCTGTGAATTTTGAAGAGATTTTTGTGAAGAATCAAATGGTTTTGAGATTTGAAAATTTAAACATGTAGTGATGAAAAATTTGACTATTATTTGCCATTGTTATGGTGTAAAAACAGTTTGGACGCTTGGTATTTTGTGAAGGGTTCGTTTTGATTGATTTGAATTTTGTGAAGGCTCCGTATTGATTGATGGGAATTTTGTGAAGGTTCCGTTTTAATTGATTTGGACTTTGTATAGGGTCCATTTTGATTGATTGAAATTTTGTGAAAGGTCCCAAAATGGACTCGAATTTCTTCTGCTGCAACGTAAGAATTTTTTTGTACTTTTCCTTTTTGCATGGCCATTGGCAATGGTTAAATTCTTTCAATTTCAAAAAGAATTTTAGGGGGAAAACTTCTCCTCCCAATCCAAACCCCATTTTCCTAACATGATCAAAGATAACCTAAAATTTTAATCTTATGGCTTCAATTTCGAAAAATTTTCAAGGGAAGAGCCCCCAAATTCTTTTCTTTCTTAGCTACCAAAGATAGCCCAAAATTGCGCTTTAGGGCTTTATTTCGAAATTTTTATTTGCAAATAAATTTTCTTTCATTGTTTTTTTTCTTTAGAGAAATATATCTTTTTTTTTTTCCATTGAAGATTAAACAACTGCAAATATTAATCTCTGTTCTATTTGAAAATTTTCATGTTCCCCCCCCCCCCCCCCCCACAATTCTACAAGGTTTAATATTACACATATGGTGATGACCCATTTTGAAAAAGCCTTACATTTCACATTTGGTCATCATCAGTACCTGCCAGGAACCTTACCCCCAGTTAATTTTCACAAATACAACACTGTTGGTTACATCCCTACTTTTAAAATCATGTTCTTTTTTGAAATTTATTAATTTGTTTAAAAATTTCAAATAAATGTGTTTTTAAAAAGCCATTTAACTAACATTTTATAAAAATAGGAATTTGTATATTTCTTTTTATACTTTCTTTTTTGTTCTATTGCTTTTGTATGGGAGCTTGTTTACCTTATATACATTCTCATTATGCCTGTGTTGTGAATTGATGAACAAATTCTGTTGTAATCTTGAGACAGCTATTTGATGTTTTTTGCTAATTTGATATTTGTTCTTTTTGTGTGGCCATTTTAATCATTGAAGCCATGTCACCATATTTTAAGTATCTCTCAATAAGATACACACAATTTGTACATCTCGTGCTAAGAGTGCTAAATTTTAATGCAAATAATTTTTCACATTTAATTGAATGATTATTGTTTTTCAGATGATATGCTTATCAAATTGTGGAATTGGGATAAGCAGTGGAGTTGCACCCAAGTATTTGAAGGTCATACTCATTACATCATGCAAATTGTCATAAATCCTAAGGACAACAACACATTTGCAAGTGCATCTTTAGATCGAACTGTAAAAGTACGCCTTTAACAAATTATTTACAATTTTGAAATATTACCTTCCTTTTTTTTTCTTTTGTTAAAAACATCATTGCCGCAATATATCCTCCCATAAAATATTGAATTTCTGGAAAAAAATTTCTGTTACTGTGTATGTGTGTGCATGTGGGTGTTTATTTAATTTTTTAATTGAAATTTTTTTTCTATTTATCCCCCCCCCCCCCCCACACACAACATATTGGAGGGAGCCTATGTGTTTTCTGTGATAGCAGATTACCAATAAAATATAAGGACTTTGGGTTGAACCTTTCCCTGCTATTCTAATTTTGGCTGTCCTTCTTCAGCATTGCCACAGCCACGAATGAACACAAACCTGCCAAAAACTAATCTTGCAGCGAAATACAACTGACTTATCCTTGGTGATTTATGCACTTGCAAAAAAATAATGAATTCAGACAAACCCACTGGTGGAGTTTAAGTAGAGATAACTATAGAAATGTCAAGTCATATAAATATAGCAAGATAATGATATCAAAGCATTGTGGTGGAAAAGAAGGAACTGGATGGACAACTAAGGAGAAAAAAAGCTGAGGAATGAAAAAAAAAAAAAAAAAATGGAGCAAATTAGAAAGCTGTTGAGTAAAGCCTCTACTGTTGTTTAAGATTATTCATCTATGCCAAAACTTTTACAAATTGCTTTTTGGCAACAAGAGAGTTTTTAGAATGAGAACATGGCTTGCTTGAGAATGAGAACTGCTAGGATTATTATAAGAAAACAGGAGTTCTATTTTATATTGAGAGAGTATATTTTACTACCATTAACACCTAAAAGTAGGTTTTTGAGCTATAATAAATTTGATTTGCTGTAAATATCCATGTTCGTGAAAGTCTTTTTTAATTATGTCTTATGTATAAAGCCGAGTTTCCTGGTTCGAGTTTCAGCATAGAAATTAGCATAATAATTCACCGTTATGCAACAAAAACTAAGTGAACTAAAATTGCAACAAATCGAGAGGGTGGCTCATCAAAATTATTCCCAATAGAGCCCCGTTAATCTTAGACCAGCTCTGTTATTATCAGGTATTTTTTAAGTTGTATTTATTTATTTTTTTGAGATGTGTACTTTAGAGCAAACCCGCAAACCTTATTTCCTTTTCTTATGAAGGTTTTTCCTTTAAGTATATATATTATTAGTTACATGATATCTTAATAAATTTCTGTATGGAATTTAAATCTGAAATTAATTTAATTGTATACATAATATGCTATACTGCCTATTTAATGTGCAAGTCTGTGTATTTGCTAATGCAAATTTTACTTAAAAGGTTGATCTGAAAATTTGCTTTGACCTACTTGGAAAACTTTGAAAAATCAGGGAATCTTTTTTTTTGCCCTTTGAGTTCTCAGTATGATCCCTAGATTTTTTCTTTTAAGTTTATGATTGTTTGGAATTAATTAGAATGCAAAAATCTTAATGAATTAATTAATTTTTTATTATGAAATTATTCCCAGTCATGAAATTATATGCCCTTTTAAAATGAATATAATTTGTGCATTGATAACAAATTTTATTAAATATAATTTAATTAAGTGGGACCTTCCCTTTTGTAACTGCATTAAAATAATCTCTTTAAAAGGTACTGCTACAATTATAGCATGATTATGAATATTGAGTTATATTTTCTGTAGTAATATTTCAACAAACATTTGTATACCTTCAGAAATATTCTGTGTTGTTTGTTTTATTTTAACTACTTCATTGTACCTGCATAGTGTAGTTTTTATATTTTCTCTTTTGTTCATGTACAAAATAAGCTCTAACAATTTATATCTTTGAAAAAGTACTCATAATGTTATAAATATGATATTTTTTAGGTGTGGCAACTTGGATCAAGTGCTCCAAATTTTACGTTAGAAGGGCATGAAAAAGGTGTTAACTGTGTTGATTATTATCATGGAGGAGATAAGCCATATTTAATTTCTGGTGCAGATGACCGAATGGTAAAAATCTGGGATTATCAAAATAAAACATGCATTCAGACATTAGAAGGTCATGCCCAAAATATATCTGCTGTAACTTTCCACCCAGAATTACCTGTTATAATGACTGGATCAGAAGATGGTAAGTAAACATAATGATTAGTGCGTTTCAAAAACATATTTGTTTTGACTGGTTCTTATATAAAGCCATTTTTGTGTAAAAATAATTTAACTTTGTGCAAGTAAACAATAATAATAAAATTACACGTTAATTTAAAGCACAAATGAGCAATAAAATGCAGACATATGTTTCGGGATTGCTTGGAATCCCTTTTTCAATGCGCCAGGGAGCTTCTAGATGCAAAGTCTGCATTTTATTGCTCATTTGTGCTTTAAATTAACGTGTAATTTTATTACCATTTTTGTGTTTTCATTTTTGATTGTTTTTGACTGAAGCATAGTTGGAGATTTAGGAGAGCCAAGTTTACCTCCTATATAATACACACAGAAAGTTCCTGTTCTATTCTTTAATTGCAATTATGAAATATTTGTTCTTTATTTAACAACACGTTAAGTGTTTGATAAATAATATTTAATATTAATCAATAAATAATATGATTTTAAGCTGAAAAAAAAACAATGAGAGAAGTTAAACTTTTATTTGTTCATTTACTTATTTATTCATTATTTCGGTTGTGATATTTTTTTTATTATTTTGCAATTGGTGAATTCCAGCTAACTTAAAACCAATTGGAAAAAAATCATTTAAAATATTTCTCTAAGTATTATACATCATTGGAAAGCTTGAAGCTGCATAAGTCTGGGAAAAACTGAGAATTACCTAAGAAAAACGGACATTGAGTGGTATAAGCCAAATCAGGGCCCCAGTGCCTGTGTCATCTCAAGGGCTATTTGCATTTCCTACAGCTGAAATATATATTTTTTTCAAATGCAAACGTGCCAAATTCCTTTTGTAAAGTATTGTATGAATTAAAATTACATCTTGCACTAATTTAGTGCTTAAAATTCTTTGTCAAAACAATTTTTTTAACTTTATTGTGCTACAGTTATCATTTTCATTTGTAATTATAAGATGAATTAATGAATCTTAAACCACATTTAATATGACTTTTGATTCCATTATAGTTTACTAGAAGTGTACGTATTTAGGATAGTAAGGTATACGTATTTAGCTAGTTAGAATGTAACATCCGTTACATCCAGTCTGTTACACAACATATTTGATTTTTTTTTAACAGCAAAATATGACTGAATTTTTATTTAAGGTTCCTTCTAAATTGCCTGCATGTCTTGTAATGTTATTTTTAAATTACTTAAATGTACCTAATAGATTCACAGACTTTTTCATCTAATGGCACTATACTTCAAATGATGTTCCATTTTATGTAACGTCCGTTGCAGTCAAAGACTTTTATTTTTTCCTACTTCAAAAAACAATATAAAATTTCAAATAGGAGCAGCTTATCTTTAGCATTAGTTTTATTAGAAAAAACTCATTTTGATTGTGAAACATTAGTATGCATCTTATGATCTGTTTAACATTTATTTTTGTGGATATGTGTAATGTCCGTTACTATGGAATTCACCCATGGCAATATATCACTTGACCACATTTAAAAGCTTCTTCGACAACTCAGTTCGATACTCAGTTTAGTTTACCATAGCTGCCAACTCTCCTGATTTGTTCCGGAGATTCCTGTATTTTTATGCCTTTTCCTGAACTCCTGAATAAAGTATAAAATCTCCCTAATTTTTGTCAAGACCTGGAAATTCCCTGAAAAAATGTATTTTTGAATGATTCTAATTTCAGAAAAAAACTCTCTTCAGAAAATAATTAAATTTACTTACGTTTTTGCTTTTTTTTTTTTCTTAATTATTGAGAATATATCTTGATAAGTTAATAAATATGAAAGCTGCATACTCATCTACTGTGTCAAGTAGTTTATTATTAGTTTCTTATTATGCAGTATAGTATTGTATATACGACGATCCGTCGATACAATGTTTACATTTATACAGCGTTTTAGTGTGGTCCCAATTCTTGGATTTAGTCAGAAGGGTCAATCAATTAAACAACATTTTACGATAGTCCCTTCAGTGTCATATAAACGATACTCCACTGTATATGTATATATATATAGATAAATATGTAGATATATTTTGTCTATACATCTTTGAAGGTATAAATGTACTATGGAAGTTGTTTAATGAAAAGTTTTACTTTGTAATTATTTTGCATTTTGCTGCTGTGCCAAATTTATTAAACCTCCTTAATGTCTTTAGGTACTGTTCGCATCTGGCATGCCAACACGTATCGTCTGGAAAGCACTTTAAATTACAACTTGGAAAGAGTTTGGACTATAGCATGTTTAAAAGGTTCCAACAGTGTAGCTTTGGGTTATGATGAAGGCAGCATTATCATAAAAGTTTGTTTAAAATTTTTATCCCTTTTGTTTCTGTTATTTTTGAAATTTGGTATGCATAATCATAGGTGATGTATGTTAATCCTATGTTGTAGTTGGGAAGAGAAGAGCCTGCAATGTCAATGGATAGTTCAGGAAAAATCATCTGGGCTAAACATTCTGAACTTCAGCAAGCAAACTTAAAAGCAATGACTGATGCTGATATAAAAGATGGAGAAAGACTTCCATTAGTTGTTAAAGATATGGGAAGTTGTGAAATTTATCCTCAGACAATCTCACACAATCCAAATGGAAGGTAGTAATGTAAATCCGCTTGAAAGTAGCTTGAGATTTTATTTAGATAAATATTTATTGCAATGTGATTAAATATACATTATACCTCAGTTTTTGTGTAGATGAAACGCCTAATTGAGGCAAAGGGTTGTAAGTGACCAAAAAACAATTCTGAGAAAAATATGTTCAAAGTTTGGATCTTATGAGACCTTTAATGTTAATTTTTTCTAAATTGAGTTGGAGTGGAGCACCTGTTAGAGCTATCACTAACATCTCTTGCCACAATGTAAAATGGCGCTTTCTCTATCATTTGCACTAGTTGTCTCCAAATTTTCAATTTTGTCACTTATATCCCATTGCTTCTGGGTGCCTCAATTGTAAGAATACATAGTGGAGTTAAATTCTAACAAATACTAATGGTGAGAACTGTTGTGTGTGTGTTTTATATATTTATTTTTTTAAGGAGTAATTGTATTACAAACAATTGGTAATGAAAATTGCAGCTCCCAAATAAACAAAAATAAACGTAAAAAAAGAGGAAAGAAAGCTAAAGAAAAGAAAGAGTGTGAAGGTCATAAATTTGAAATCCCAAAAATCCCCTAAACATATATTTTTTTGATTTTATTTATTTTATATTATGTTCTTTTATTGTTTATTATTGTTATTTTTAAATTTACCTTATTTTATTTATTTCCTTAAATTATTTATTTATTTATTTATTTATTTTTGTTGACTTGTTAAAATTTTAATTTTGTAAGATAAATTATCTTATCCCATGTCAATACCGAATTTTCCAATTTTGGTTGTAATTACTAATAGTTGAACTTGGCTATAGTGTCATGGTTTATACTGATTATCTTATTGTACATTGTTGCAAAAATGCCAAACCTTTTCTGAATAGTGCGCCAGTTAAACTGGGTTTTATTATTTTCAGGCATCTAGTGTGCCACTTGTTATCTTTATTTTTAAAAATCATTTTTCAAGATATCCATTTTCGCAAAGTAGCCACCAGTGTTAAAGTTCCCCCCCCCCCCCCCCGTTTCTTCTCTCTCTCTCTCTCTCTTTTGTTGTTTTCAGTGAATGTGAGTGAATAAAAGGAATTTAATATGCACCTGTGGGCATGCCACTGATATAGCTTTTGGCCCACGTGCCATAGGTTCGCCATCTCTGGCTTATAGTGTTGCTTGGCTATAGCGTCAAAAATATTCTGACCTCTTTAATAACGCCATAACAGAATTTTACTGTATATTATGTTATTTAATGAATCTTTATAAATTCCATAAAAAATTTCATGAAGAGCAATGTAGAATTTGATGAACCATGAATTTGACTGAAATTTACAATGAGAATTTTATTTCACTTAAATTACAATAAATTGTTCAATATATTTTATCTGTTTTTGGTTTGAAAAAAATTTTATGTGGAAAGTAAACCAAAACCTATTTTTCTCCCACATATAATTAGCACTGAAATTGCCGTTCCTATAAAGCTGAAATCAGATATTATAATTTTCATTGTCAATCTGTATGTTATGTTGTTCTTCATAAAATCTGATCTGCATAGTCAGCTCAAAGATTATTTTTTATTATTTTAGCAATCCATTTGATATACAAATTTACAAGCAATTTACTTTTGTTTATGATGAAATCCCTTATCACTACAATTGTATATTTATTATGGTATTATTTAGTTGTCAATGAATAAACAAAAAAAATCCTTGCAGGATTAAAAGTTCCAAGTTATTTTAAACGCATTATTTTTTCGATTGATGCTTTTGAAACAACTTTTCATCTAAATAATAAATTATTTCTATGATGCTGTGTTTATGCTTCAAAATGTGTTGAAATATGCTTGAGTCGGTGTAATTGTGTGTGTGTTGTGATTACCATTGATGCATAGTTTTTTTTTTTAGGTTTGTAGTTGTTTGTGGAGATGGAGAATATATTATCTATACTGCTATGGCTTTAAGGAACAAAAGTTTTGGTAGTGCTCAAGAATTTGTATGGGCTTTAGATTCATCAGAGTATGCAGTTCGAGAAAGTGCAACTTCTGTTAAAATATTTAAAAATTTTAAGGAAAAAAAGGTTTTTAAGCCCGAGTATGGTGCCGAAGGTACTTTTCTTTTTTGTTACATTTTAAATTTTTAATTTTGTCAGTGCTACTTCCAAGCATTCCAAGCTTTATGTCTTTTCCTTCTTCACCGCCTCCCCCCCCCCCCTTTTTATTAACTGATTTTTTTTCTTTTTCTTTTTAAGTTCAAGACCAACTATTACACTGCTTTTACATCATGTAATCTTTAAAATCCAAGTTACATTAAGTAGTTCTGCTTGTGTTTTAAAAGATTGTTTAGTATTTAAAAAAAGTTTTATTAATAAATTGCAATGTAGATTGATATACATCTCTTTGCCAAATAAATGTTTTTCCAAATCATGATCTTAGCTTTAAAATAACTGTAAAGTTTAACACCTCTATACTATTCTTTTAATAGTAAGATTTTCAGCATTAAGGAGTTAAATGCTGAAGGGGTAGGAATTCTTGCCCTTACAAACCCTGTGTTCAATTAAGAAGTAAACTTTAAAGTATTCCAATTTAATATCCAAGTTGTTATTGTTATTTTCTTTTTCTCCCCACTCCCCTTCTATTGATGTTTTTAGAACTTTTACCATTTTATTAAAGGCTTGTTTTTTATGAAAAGAATCAAGGAAAGCAATGCATAGAAATATATTGAACTATTCTGCTATGGACCATTCATATGAATGTTACTCACCAAATATCCCTATTATGATACAAATCTTTATTGACAAAAAAAATAAATTTCATAAAATGATTTTGAACCAAGATAAACTATCTAAAGGTTTGCCCACCAAGTCAGTTCTTTCATCTGAAGTAACTTTTTTAGCAAGTAGTAGCCCCTATGGTGTGCAGTGCATTGTTCTTGCAGCCGGCATTACTCAAAGGTGAAATCGAAACTATCAACTGTGATTGATTTAAAAAGCTTTCAAGAATTTGAAAGCAGTTTTCATTTTTCTAGTGAACAGTTCGCTTACATTTTGTTAATTTGCATTTGTACTGTACTGTACTGGTTACGTGAAGAGTGCTAAACACAAATGAACTGTTGTCTTTGGAGACTAAATTTCAAGCTTTCACCAGACTCAATAAAGGAGAGACAATAAGAAAAGTGGCTTCAGATTTAGGTTTAAAATAATCATCATTTCATAATATGTACGGTAATATTTATAAAGTATAGTTTAAAGTTTTCTGTGTTTTGTTTTATATATTTTTAATTTTTACTCTTTTAGCAATATTTGGGGGTCACATGCTTGGAGTAAAATCAATAAGTGGTTTAGCTTTCTATGATTGGGAATCTCTGGAACTGATTCGACGAATTGAGATTCAACCAAAGCATGTAAGTACTTCTTTCCAAATGCTGCCCTTTTTAATACATTTTAATCATAGCAACATGAAAAAAAAATTACTTTGTTTCAAGTATAAATTCTCCATTTAAACTATGTTATGGTTGTAATATATTTAATAAATAAAAGAAAATTACACTAAATGAATTCTGCATTTTGTTCTGAGTCTGAAATATGATTTAAAATTGATAAATTTGCTTTACTAACAATGCAAGTAATTATGGTAAATATTAAATGCCTTCCTATAATATAATGATGAAAGTACAAGGTTGAAATATTAATGGTCACTCTGAAACTATGTATTGCTTCCATAAAAGAAAGTAATTTTGAATTAAAGCTACATTTTATTATACTATAATAGAAAAGGAGCATTTTAAAGTATTCCATTAAGTATTCTAAACGTACATTGAGTACATTTTGGGATTTTGAATTGAATTCATTGTACATGCTTTTCTAATTTTAAGTTATAGGTTAGTTGTGGTCTAGTAGTTACCCAGGAAAATACTGCATAACACATGCCCAAAACACATGCATAAAAATTGTATACATGTGCTTTGGGATTACTAGGAAATTCTTTATCAATACGAGAAGTTGTATAATCGGGATATAAGCAAAATAGTTCAAACTTTCACCGAATACAGTGCAATAAGCAATTGATGTACCTTTGTAACTTTACTTACTTTCCTCGCAGGTTTTCTGGTCCGAAAGTGGAGAGTTAGTCAGCATTGCAACTGATGAATATTTTTATATTTTGAAATATAATGCTGAAGCAGTAACTAAGGCGAAGCATTTTAAAACAGAAGTTCCCGAAGATGGTATTGAAGAAGCATTCGATGTAAGTTTCTATTTTTTACCAATTGTTATTTATTATGTCTGTGTTACTCTTCTTAAAACAGATTTTCTTCCGGCGGCATACATTCTTAAAAGAAAATAAATCTTGCATAGGGATGGTCACAATAATTTCAATGTTCAATGTAGTAGGTTGATATTAGAACCACTGGTGATTCTGATCCGCAATTTCCAAAAATCTTAAAGAACCTAATCCATAAATTAAAAAAAATGGAGGGGGGGGGGTCCAAAAAATTATCAATTATAAGATTTTTTGATAAATATTATCTTTGCCTTTCTTTTCTATCTTGAAACAAGCAAAATATGTATTACTTTAAAAAACTCAGAATAATGTTTCTGGGAAATTGACTCCTGGCATTCGTATTTCAGATATTTCATTCCAAAAAATTGCTTTTTTTTTCTTTGCTCTCATATACGTAACACCCCCACCACCACCACCACCACGATACGTGTGGAGGGGAAAGGCCAAATCTAATTGCATAAAATGTCATTTGAAGTGCTTCATTTTTCTAAAAATTTTGTGGGAAGTTCAGAAAATTATTTTTTGCTGAGAATCACCCATGATGACATATTTTATTTGTGATTTAAATTTCTCTTGAATTTTCAGGTTCTTGGCATGCATTTAGAATGTGTTAAAACTGGACTATGGATTGGTGATTGTTTTATATATACAAATTCAGTTAATAGACTGAATTATTACGTTGGTGGTGAAATAGTAACCATTTCTCATCTTGACAGGTAAGTGTCTTATTATAGTAACTTAGTGTACTGAATGGCTATTCAATAGAATATTTAATATAATTTGTTATAACTCAATGGAGGCAATTCAAGCAACGTCATTGGTCACCTAGCACCGATGAAAGCAATGTAAACAAAGGAAGCCTTAGCATCGCTTTACTTAGAGTTCGACAAATCTAATTGAAAAAGAGGCCTAAATAAAGTTCTTCTACATTACATAAAATTAACACTAAATACAACACTATAACTATTGTAATAATTTATAAATTTTTTATAATGATTAAATTAAATGTAAATACTGGGTTATAATCAGAAAAAGCTGTGAAAATAGTCTAATTAATTTTAAGATAACTAATTTTGCCTAGTGAAGTCCACTTAGAACTAGAGATGAAACGGATATCCGGCAACTATCCGGTATCCGGCCTATCCGGCTGATTTTTAACTATCCGATCTGGCCAGTGACTAAATTATCCGGTATCCGATCCGGCACTGCAAAAAATATCCGAATATCCGGCATGTTATGAAATGTATCCGGTCGAATATCCGGCAGTAATTTGAGGAGGAAAATTTTCCATTGTGTCTTTACAGAAAATTTTCAGTGCCAAATAAAGTAACTTTATGCCAAAATTTTGCATGACATAAAACTTTTGATATTTCCTTTCATTGATCAACTTCAACTTTTCAAGCAAAAATAACAGGTTATAACTTCAACTTTCTACCAAACATTTTTGGAATAAATTTTGACTTCGTTTTATGTAATATTATTAGGTTGCATCATTTTTAACTAATAATAAGGCATTTCCCAATTTAAACAGTGAAAAAGCACTCACAGAAGATGAATAGGTATTTTCTAAAGTAAAAAGTAATGAGATGTATCAACCTAATAGGCCATCACTAGTAGCTTGAAGTATTAAGACACTTTTCCTCATACACAACAGTAAATTGCGATCTTAGAAAGTTTTCCACACTATTCTCTGGTTTTAGTTTAATCACTTGTTTTTGAATTCCACTTTCTTTTTATGTGAATTCTGCTTCCCCTTCAATCCTCATGAGGCACGCAATTTTGGTGCCTGATGAGGATTATGATTATACACAAAAGATAAAGTTAGACAATGTGTTTGACTGGTCTCAAATTTGGTTAAACCGAGCTAATTTCGCTTCACAGTGATGGTGATAGAGGCACCAAATAAAGGCCTTTTCATCCGTGCCACTTTTTTTTTTTTTTTTTACTTTAGAATTGGCCGTTTGCTGCTTCTGTCTTGGCTAAAAGGAGCATGAAATTTGTCTGCATGAATAGTTTGTGATTATGATCACTTCTGTCGCCTCTTGCTAAGGAGTGGAAAAGCTGCACCAATTTTCAATCCCTGTTACATCTGATACAAAAGGTGCTAAACCAACGCCAAACAAGCGATTTTTACACCAAAATTGCGATTTTAAATTCTAAAAGGTGTAATAGGTAGGAAATAGCAGTTAATTGCACTTGTCACTGAAACCCACGTAAAAATTAAATTTAAAAAAAAAAGCATTTATGCACATTTTAGGGCTATGATTTGAGAAGGTATTATGGGGGACCATTCCCACTCAAATGTTATTTAGTTTTAAGTTCTTTTCTATTAGTGCACATTAGGGAGGTAATGAATATTCGGCGACTATTTGGTATTCAGCCCTTTGGCCGAATACTAGGCCTGGCCGAGTAGTCATTTCATCACCTAGCCGAATATTCGGCCGAATAGTTCTGACGCAGTAGAAGTGGTAAAAAAAGTGTAGAAATTAGTAGATTTTAAACATTTAAAA
This sequence comes from Octonoba sinensis, assembly GCA_038502835.1. Classification (NCBI taxonomy): domain Eukaryota; kingdom Metazoa; phylum Arthropoda; class Arachnida; order Araneae; family Uloboridae; genus Octonoba; species Octonoba sinensis. The sequence continues at coordinate 75,855,047 of CM076604.1, forward strand.
TTTTGTTATAATTATTGCGAAAGAATACATTAGTATATAGTTTTTATAAATTAAAATAATTTAGAAAAAAACAACTTTTTAAAACCTTGTTTTAGGCTTGATTCAGCAAAAACAGAGTTTAAAGGTCTAATATTGTATTTTATTATATAGCATTTGCTCCCAAAAGCTGGCAATAGTTAATTATGATGGAGAATATGATAGATTAATTTTGTTATTATTAACAAAGTGGAAGTCAGACTTTGTATGGGTAGACTGATTTATTGAGAATATTGGGTAAGAGAGAAATGTGAAAAACCTAGAATATATCATGGATATTAAAATAACATAAGTTATTTGGGTTTTTGTAAATAAAATTATATTCCAGTTAATTGTATTAAATTTTAATAGACCTTTTAAAAATAGGTATGTATAAAAACCCCATAAAATAAAAATATTAACTTTTATAACTTTTAACATATCTTCATAAAACAGTTTTGAGCAAGGTAAAAGTTCACTAAGCAATAGTAGTTCTTTCATTTGAATTAAATAATTAGCAAAATAATGCTAATGCTTACTACCACAAATCCTGTCATTTGTATTTATTTGTGGGTGAAATTTTTAGTTTTATTACATTCAAAACAATAGAGAACATAGATTAATTTTAACTAGTTTTAAATTCTTAACAAATGGAATTAAATCATACATCATAGATTGTGTGTAATTGATGCTTGACTTTGTGAATAATTTTAAATTTGAAAAATACTTTCTATTTGAACGATTTTCTAGAAATTTTAATATTCGGCCACCAAATATTCGGTATTCGGCCTAAGGCATTAGCCGAGTACTCGGCTTTGGCCTAGAAAAAATGGCTGAATATTCGGCTTTGGCCAGGAAGAAATGGCCGAATATTCGGTATTTGGCCAAATCACTATTCGATACATCCCTAGTGCACATGTACATTCTCTAGTTCGTCCATTACATTTTCTTTAATTTTACAAAATGTCAGTAAAGACTTTATTTTTTCGGAAATGTCGGATTGAACATGTTCCTTACTGAAAATGGCATGCCATGTTTGAGATTTCAATCCCTTTGCATCCTATAAATGTTTCAATTATTTTGTAAGTTGAAAGTTAATTTAACATAAGCTACCTTAAATTGATTTTTTGTCATTAAATTATTAATAGTTTGTTATTTTAGTAATGATGCTTAATTTTCAATTAATAAATCAAATAGAAATGAAAGAAGTGTGAAACCATTTGTATTTTACAAATGTCGTGTTTTTACTTTATTTGTATAAAGATATTTTAAAGCAACAACATGGGAAAAATTTGTAAACTTTCTTACTACTACAGTTGCGCCAATTTATGATGGAAACAAATGGACCCAAGGAAAGTTTTGTTGTTACCGTGATTTTTTTATAAAATATAAAGAATGCTACGCAGTAAAACAAGGGAATTGAAATTATTATAACTGTAAAGTTCACTATATGTAACTTAGAAGTATATTCCAAAAAATATAGGTTTAATGCACTTTTTAATTCTTATTTTTGTAGTTTTTTGCATAAAATTTTTTATGAGGAATTCCACAAAACATAAAAAAGTGTAATTGAGTTATTCACACAATATTTAACTAGCATTTATTCATGTAATACGTTGTTTTTGAGAAATTCAAAAAAAAAACAACTGTTGATGGTTAAAATTAGTTACAAAAGGTTTTTTTACTTCATTTTATTGTAATTATTATTATTTTCCTACATGTGTATGTATAAAATAATTTGACTCAAAATAAAACTATACGTGATTTACAAAGCTGTTAAATAATAGTAATAATTATTAAACACTGAATTAAACTTTTTTTATGTTTTGTGGAATTCATCATAAAATATTTTATGCAAAAAACTACAAAAATAAGAATTAAAAAGTGCATTAAACCTATATTTTTTGGAATATACTTCTAAGTTAGCCAGAGGTAGATCGCAAAACATTTTATGTTTAAAGTTTGTTTCTTTTGAATTCTATACAAATAGAAGCAATGTTTTAATGGCTTATTTTATGTATTCCATTATTAAAATACACATAGATTTAATCATACAGATGGTTTGGAAAAATGTTTTTTGATATATTAAAAATGTTTTTAAAGAAATTAGGAGTGAAACTTGTTTGTGATTTATTGTTTTGAGACTGTAGTATATAAAAAAATAAGTAAATACGTAGCAAAACTGAAAGCAAATAGCAGCCGGATATCCGGCCGAACTACAAATATCCGGTGGAACATATATCCGATTGAACTCTGATATCCGGTCCAGGTATCCGGCAAAATCACTATCCGGTTCATCCCTACTTAGAACTCAATTGAAAATCTTAGTAAACAAAGAGCGGATATCGTGTGACAACGATGATCGCTCATGAGCAGGGTCCGACAAATCCCGGGCCCCAGGTCGCCCAGGCGACTAAAAAAATGCCTTGGCGACTAGTTTTTCAGGTGGCGACAAATGGAAATATTATAGCTGGCTGCTAAAAATTTTCCCTGGCTCCTAAGATTTTCACATTTTTGTCGGACTCTGCTCATGAGTCCCTCTAGCGGTAAATTGCCTCCATAGTGAACAACTTCACTATTGTTTGCGTACTTTTGTGTTTTCATTGCAGTTTGTTTTTAGACATTCTTTGATTAGATCAAGCAATCAAAATTTAGATTACATGTTGCTAAGTAGGGACTTAATTTTTATAAATAAAAAGCTATAATTTATTGCATCTCATTTTACTTATATTTTTAAGGGTGATTTGAAAAAATAAATGTACTTGTTACATTTTTTCCCCTTTAGGCATAGTAGTCCTTTTTTTTTTCTTTCTTCCCACATATAGTGCAAGCAATAAGGTTTACAAATAATAGTTTTGATAGAGATTTTGGAGCATTTTACCACGTTAGCGCCACCATTGTTGGTGAATATACATCATGATATTTATAAGCCAATATGTATCATGATATATATTCAACCACAAAATTTGCATAATTTAAGTTTAATCATTAATTAAATTCATTGATTAGCCTATTGACTCACATCCGAGTTGATGAAAATAGTGAAAAACTAATTATGTAAGAGGAAGCATAATGGTACTAGAATATATATTATGATAAGCAGGATAGGTGATGAAATTATGAATCAAAAAATCTACAAAGATAGTGGTTCTCTCTCTTTTAAGTTGATGCTGACTCACTTATGAGACATGTATGGCAGTAAACTGATAGTATAAAATTGTTTTCTCAAAATTAATTTTCTAATAATAAACATAACACCAATCACCAGCAACAGAAATATTAACTTATATTTCTATAATTTTGTTATCATATCAAAATTAGAAATACACATCAGTGATTGCATAATTGATATTTTCTCATTATGATGAACAAATTTACATTGATTACATAACATGTACTACAGACAGCATAATGAGTCCACATTTATATGAACCTCATTTTTCTTTTAAGTAAAATGATAATTATGAAAACCTTAATATATAGTAATTAACTCATTTAATAATATTTTGATTTATATAATATACCGTGTGTAAATAAACTAAGTTTTTAGATTCTTTGCTTAAAAGCATCTGATGTATATCCTAAATATCCAATATTTTGATATTGATAATTTTGTCACATAAATATCACGATATATTTCAATGCTGACCATAGGTGTACATGATGAACATCTCACTGTTTTTAATTATTTTACAGAACATATTTATGTGGTTTTGGTTTAGAGTAATTTGATTTTTTTTACTCAGGTAGAGATTAGAAAAGAAAAACTCATGCCATAGATGGCTTTATATGGTTTGACAAATATAGGAAGAAGGAAAGGAAGATTGATTTCAAACTGTTGATCTAATAATATTCTTTAAAGAAATAATTATAGTGTGATGTTTGAATGTACGTCATTCTGATGCCCAAGAGATTCCTTACTTTAAGAATGAAACTTATTATAGTATCATAAAGAATTGGTATATAAACATCATTTTAAACCCAAAATGCTATTACTCATTATTTTTTTCTCTGATTTATACATCAATTTAGCTATTTTGGATGAAACTTTATTTTTTGTTTACATTTTATTATTTGAAATCATCCTTAGTATTGTTTTGTTCACTTACTACTGAATCACTTTTAAATTTATTGATACTGGAGTTTCAATTGTTATAACATTTTCTCTTTTTTTGCTTGTTATGATATTTTAGCTTAATGTTTATTGTTGTAACCATAAAATTATGAATGATAAAAATATATTTTAAATAAGGTATTTCATAATATGTTGGACCATAACATAATGATGTGTTTGGATCATAACGTAAACGTACTTTCCAAAAAACATAATTATTATAAATACAGTATAACCATAAGTAGTCAAAAGGATAAGTGGTCACTCCACTTAAGTCGTTGTTTTCCTTTGGTCCCGACTAGGTCTTATTCACAATACCATATCATGATCCTCCTTTACTCGTCACCAAATTTAATTATTCCCCAATTAATTAGTCACCCAAAAATTGTTTTCTACAGTTCTTCTTTCTTATCAGATCTTAGAGAATGGCATCAGACTTGGTAGAAATGCTGTGTGAAGGTCATTTTCTTAAACCCAAATTTCAGTTGAAAAACTCTGTTCATGTATAGAGAATTAGAAAGTGACAGATGATATGAGGGCCAATTACAAAAGAATGTACAGTTGCTTCACAAGCAGAAGAAAAGGGTAGGAAGTGTCTTTTGCATTACTCACAGGAGACAGGATTAACAACTATGCAGTACACTGATGAGAGGACAAAGGGACAAGGGAAAGGAGAATTTTAAACTCCGCCAGGAGTCCAGGTGTATGGAAAAAATTTCCTTTGGGGAACAAAGACTTACATAGTGCAATCATCCCTGAGTTTTCGATAAGGGACAGTAGCTCTCTGTTGCTTCATTACAGGGGGGTATTCGATTCTTGGAAGCCTGGCCCTGCTTGAAATCTCGCTCCTCACTGCTGGTCATTCAAAGCATACTTCTTGCTGTGACATTGTCAACATTAATAACGACGTCGCAATCTGCTCTCAAGCAACCGTAAAAGCCTTGAGTTCTGAATTTTTAAAAGAAAAACATATCCGTTCAAGTGAGGATAGCGATGTTGAGTATATGAATCAAACTCTACCCAGCAAGACAGAAACAATCAAATACCTGGAGAGTATTTAACAACCATTCAACAGACACAGAATTTAAAGCTTTAAGTATGTTAGAAAATGGAGTTTTTTTCCAGTAACCAACAACTTCATCAATCAACATTGATGAATTATTTTAATGTACCAAAGTAAGAGAAAATAAAACATGGTAACTAACGAGCATTTTTTCCCCTGTCTTATTCTTTTTTAGTTTTTACTAATTTATAGGTATTGATTTCCTAAGTTATTGTTTTTCTCACCAATTCCTGCAGCTATTTATGAAAGTATTTCAGTGATTTGTAGGTATTTTTTTTCAGTGGTTTGTTTTTTTTTTTTTTTTTCTTTCTTTAATTTCCCACTTCACCTAAGTGGTCACTCCGCATAAGTGGTCAACAATTTTTGGTCCTTTGAGTGACTACTTAACGAGGTTTTACTGTATTTTGTTAAGAAAAATCTGTTAGTTTAATTTAAAATTTTTTTATTAAATTTGTAATTGGGTCATTTGATTAAAAATTAATGTTTTTATTTTTTTAGGGTGATGTATTTACTAGGTTACATTCCAAAAGACAGCAGATTATATCTTGGAGACAAGGAATTAAATGTTGTTTCTTATTCTCTTCTGCTTCCTGTTCTGGAGTACCAGACAGCAGTAATGCGCAGAGATTTTGAAACTGCTCATAATGTTTTGCCCTCAATTCCTTGGGAGCAGCGTACTCGTGTTGCACACTTTTTAGAAAAACAAGTAATGTTTACTAATATCATTTTTATGTCATTTGTTTAATAGCTAGTATGTTCTACCTTTTTTGTACTGATTTTTATGCGCACTAAATTTAGCAATGGGCATTGATTCCCCAACCTTTTATCTTAAATTATGGTAATTTTGGGTGAAATGTATATGCTTTTTTTTTTTTTTTTTGCTTTCTCTCTCTCAAGATAGACTGATCTGTGGGAATAACGTAGTAGCAATTCAAGTGTGTGCAAACTTATGCTGTCTTAATCAGGGTTGTCAGATTTGCTGCCCGGGTAGCTACCCATTTTCCCCACTGGGCTGGGTTTTTTACCTTAAAAACCTACGGGTTTTTTGGGGAAAATGGTTTTTTTAAAAATTTACAAACAAATAATCCCTTGTAAAATACTTCTTTTTGATGAAAATTCGACATACAGTATGGGACCCCAATTTCGGAATCCCAAAATCCGGAAAACCCAAAAGCCGGAACTTTTCGAAAATCAGCAGCTGAAAAAATAAACAGCTTTTTTTTCTGAAAAAAATCGGGAAATGTTTTGCACCGTTTTTTATAAATAAGTGTTTTAAAGAGAAGGAAAATAAAATGTAATCAATATGTTTAAGGTCGGAAATGAGCTGTTTTCAAAAAAAAAAAAAAAAATTTCGCGATTTTCTGAAAACGGTTCGTTTTTGCAATTAGTGTTTCTATTAATTGTTGGTTTGAAAAAAAAATCGGAAAATGTTTTGCACCGTTTTTTTTTTTTTTTTTTTTTGGACATAGGCGTTTTAAAGAGAAAGAAAATAAGGAACATGTTTAAGATTGGAAATGTGCTGTTTTTGCGATTAGTTTTTCTTAATTGTTGCTTTAATCCTGACTTAATATCATTAAATTTTGCTTTTTTTTTATTTCTTGTAGTTTTCTTATCTTTATTTTTTTTAAAATGAGCTCTAATTTTCGCTTGATACAGTACATACGCGAAATTGAAAATCCGCGTTTCTCACATTTTCCCGATACTCTGATCTTTTACTACAATTTAGTGGCTAGAGAATAAAAAATCATATCAAAATTTGGCAGAATTCTTTTCTTTTATTGTTTAATTAAAGAGGTTAAAATAACATCGGGAAAAGTCTAGATGTTTTGATGCTTTGCCTCGAATTTAAGCCTACTCCAACTTCGTTTTTTGTGCTAAATTTCGTGACTTATAGGCGAGTATATACGATAATAAAAATGCTATACATGAGCAAAATGCTAATAAAAAGTTCCAGAGCAAATTATATGGGCTCTGATGCTACTTACGAAATTTTATGAATGAGGACCCAAAATTCCAAAACCCTCAAAGATCGCGGCCCCGAGCGTTCTGGATTTGAGGTCCCATACTGTATATCAATACTATTCAATATTTAATTTATTTTTAATTTCCATAACTCAAAATTAGACATACAAAGAAAAAATCGTAAATTATGTCATAATAAAAAAGAAATAACAATTACAAGATAGTTGAGGAAAATAACTTGCACAATTAGAAAGCAAAATTTATCTTTAGTATTAACATAAAGGTTTAGAAAATAAAGGTTTTAAAGTTTTAAGCTTTAGTTACATAAAAAAAGTGGAATTATTTTTAATAAAAAAAACACTTCAAGACATATATCTTATATGAAATGTATTAGTTTACATTTTCTGTACTTTTCAGACAAAAGCAGTTTTGGTTTAGAATTTTCTTCTTTTTTATGATAAGAATAGTTTTTGTGTTGATCATACCAAAATTTATTTAGTGGAAAGACAGTTTTGGTGTAGATTTGAAGAAGTTAAAGCTTTAGTGACCCTTTTAAAAAAAAATGAAAAATGAAAAAAGCACTTCAAGACATCATATATTTTATATGAAAATATATAAATTTACATTCTTTCTGTACTTCAAAACTAAAAATAATTTGGAAGCTCAATTTTCAGTTTGTAAAATGCTAATACCCTCTATTTTTCTTAAATATTTCTTTATTAAAATTATGCTTAGATTTGTTGAATCCATTATAATTGTGATAATTAAAAGTATGTATTAACTATATAGAAGAGAAATATTTACGTATATACATAAATATATGCACATATGTTTTATTTTTTTATAAACTGTAAGTTTTTCCCAACTAATAACTATTCCTAAATAATTTTAAACTATTAAATAATTTACCTAAGATGCTCTGATGATGAATGGATCAATCAGAAAAATGTTTAGAGTAAATATTATTTAATTTTTTACTGCATCACCCATACTGATCACTGAATTTAAAAAATGTGCATACATATACATGAAATAGATCAAATGAAATTAAATACAACATTCAAGTAAGGTAGTTGAAAAAAAAACTACTTTTGTTGAAATAAAAAGTAAATAAAATTTGATCAAAACTTTTTTAGTGCTTGTTAAATTATGCATATTCTAATATAAAAATATATACATATATACCATTCATTGTTAACTTACTGGAAAAAGAAATTTTATTTTCCCCATTTTACCCAAAAAACCCGGGTTTTTTAATAAAACCCGCCCGGGGTGGTTTTTTTACAACCCTGGTCTTAATAGTACTTATATCCATATAGTATATGGCATATACCATGCTTGTGACAAACCATAGTACAGTGCACCTGTTCCCTTGTACTTTTTACTTGGCAACCATATCCAACATCCTTTCATAAAATAACCAATCAATGTTTGATTTTTGTCCGAGTCTAGCAAAATTGCATACCTTCATGTATTTTCAGGGCTGCTCATTTTTTGCAACAGGCTGATATATCAAGATGAATCAGTGAACAGTTTTCACAATTAATGAATCATGAATTTGATATCTTTAGTAGTAAAAATTATCAGCATCATCAATGAGATGAGAACAAGAAGGTTTCTATACACCCCATCGAGCGGGGTCAATAGAAACAGGCATTGTTTTTCACGTCTGTTTCTATTTCAGAGTTTGTTGGGGCAATAGAAACAGTAAGTATTGTTAAGGGATGGATAGAAACACAAACGAGTGGTAATCAGAGCAAAAAATTTAATTACAATATATCGTAACCGATACCCAAAAACAAAAAGAACAAAAGTGAGAATACAAAGTTTAGTCTAATAAATTATGAAGGCACTTAAGTCATCCTGAAAACAGATTTTGTCTTTCCAGCGAGAAGCAGACTTTGAGGTTTGAACAACTGGCATCAATTTTTTAATTACATCATCCTTGGAGAAAAATGATTCTTCATCAGTCAAGGAAAACATATTACTGCTGAGGGTTTTCTTGCAAAACAGTCCAACATAACCGTCATCTTGAAAGTCAGTGACTTTGGAGACATACATTCTAAATACATTTTTAGTTTTTCCATATACCTTCACGATTACAAAATCGTCAGGTTGGATTAATCGGGTCATTCTCCAAAAAACGTCAGAAAGCGTGTCTCTTCAAGTTATTTTCCTTATTTATAGAAATTATCTTTTACAAAAATTAATTAAAGGTCCTTACTACTTTGTGTTTATAATGCTGATAAAAATTTTTGAAAAAATATATATTTTGTATTAAAAGTTGTGCCCACGGAGTATGACTAGTCATGTCTGTGGCCTGTCTCACAATGATTTGGCATGTGAACTTTGGTCTTTTAATTCCTAACACAGCACACTTTCTAAACAAAATAGATGTTTTTGATTGAAATGTCCTTAAAATAACATATTAAAAAATAATTTTCATTATTTTTGATTTTAGATTTTTAATAATTTTATCAAAATAACCTGTCTCACGTTTCTCATCATGTCCGTGGACAAACTTTTGATGATTTTTAAAAAAATCAACAGATGACGATAGCAGTCAGATTTTTGACTGAGAATGTTTAGTCAGCCATCTTGTTCACTTGTATGGAGATCTGAAGTTTGTTCTTTTGAGGTAAGTGACTTTTTAAAATTCTTTTCTAATGTGAATGATTTTGCCAGATCACATCATCATGTCTGTGATCAAGAAAAAATATAAAAAAGTTGATGTTTTGATGTTACATTTGTATTATACAGAAAGAATAACCTATCATTTACTCAATCAGCATGCTTCATGGTTTAGGCCTAAATATTCACCATCTCTGAGCAGATTGTTTACTATTTCATCATGTCCATGGATAATCATGTCCGTGAACCTGTGGTCCACGGACATGATGCATCTTTCCACGGAAATGATAAATGAATAAATATTCTCATAAACTTTTTGAAAACTGATTTTTGCTTTTAATATTGCTGAGTAGTGTTGTAATTAATTCTATATAACCCTCTAAGACTATAATTTAATAAATTGACCTAGAAGTTCCCAGATCTTTTAATGTATGTACATTTTTAGTGCAATATGTTTACCTCGAACATTTTTACCTTTTTTACAACATTTAAAATGAAATTTAATAAAATTTTAGGTGATAAATAAAAGTTGCTTAGGTCTCATTCATAAATATCGATATCAATTTAGGAAGGGGGGGGGGATAAGTCATTGATATCCTTGCACTGTAGAAAAATTGAAAAACCTGCTCTTTGTTGATATTGTAGGGTTATAGGGCGTTCAAAATTTAAAAAACTGATATCGATGTTTATGAATGACCCCTGATCCCCCCCCCCTTTTTTTTGCATAGAATACTTTTTTTTCAATTGTCAATAAACTGAATGTTTATTATAGGCTGAAGAATGCCTTTGAAAAAGAAAAGACCAACTGAAAAAGCAATAGCTGAAAGAAGAAATGCAAGAATGCTTAGCATGAGACGTGCTAGGGAAAAATTAAAGGCCAATCCAGAGAAACATGAAGAAGAAAAGAAAAAAGACAGGGAAAGAAAGAAAGCCAAGAGAAAATCTATAAATGAAATGACAGAGCAAGAACAGAGAAAAGTAAGGAAACAATGGAAGATATGTTCAAAAAAATACCGGGATAGAAATAAGAAAAGGGAAGCATTGATTCACAGCTTGGAAGACAACACTCTTCCGAATACATCTTCACCCCCAAATACCCCTGCTTCCACTTCAAGGGCTAAAAATGGAATGAAAATCAGAAGGAAAAATAATTTTAGGTTAAAACAAGAACTATTGGATTGGAAAGAAAAATATGAGAAATTACAAAAAAAAGTGTGCAAGTATCGAAAAAGGTTATATAGGATAATCAAAAAGAATACAGATGGATCTCCAAGGAAAACGGTTGCTAAGTTGATAAAAGGACAAGTCTGTTCCGATGAAGTAAAAAAGCAATTGATATTTGGAGAAGTTGTACAAGAGCAGCTCAAAAGCAATTACGGAGCAGAGAAAAAGCTGAAGAAGAAGCGTTATTTGGCTGAGATGTTAAGTGGCAAAATTGTCAGAAAATATAGATTGCTTACTTGAATTGCGCATATCACTTCCGAAAGAGTCATTAGAAGATCATGTACAGGAGTTGATAAAAGATCTTTACTATCTAAGATTAAGCTAGTAAAAGATGTAAAACAATTTTTTGAACAAGACGAAGTAAGTAGGCTGTGCGCAGGAAAGAAAGAAACAATAACAAAAGGCAAAATTAAAAAGCAAAAGCGTTACCTTAACGACTCCCTTTTGAATTTGCATATAAAGTTTATTTCATGCTATGAAGAGCATCAAGACTTGCATTATTCATCATTTTGCAAACTGAGACCCTTTTGGGTACTAATACCTGATTGCAGGTACAGGGAAACATGTCTATGCTCACAGCATGCATATATGGAATTGCTCGTTCAGAAGCTTCATAATTTTCAAATTATAGAAGAAAAATCCCCATACGAGGTGTTAAAGTCAATGACCTGTAATGGACTTATGGAAGAAAAGTGCTTAGAACGCACCTGTAAAGATTGTATTGGGAAAGACATAGTATTTCATGTCAATGATGTAGGTAGTACTGTAACTTATAAACAATGGATTACAAAAAAAGAATCGGTGGTGATAAAAGAACAAGAAACAGTAATAAAGAAGACAAAAAAAGAAGAAATTACTTCTTCAAAAATTGAACTGATAGAGGCTTTTAAAAAATTGCTTAAAAAATTTCCATCTCATGTTAACAACATCCGACACCAGTACTCTAGTCTGAAGAATATTAAGGAAAAGTTAACAGAAAATGAAGCACTTTTGCATATGGACTTTTCTGAAAATTACAATTGCAAATTCAATGAGGAAGTTCAGTCATTTCATTTTGGAGGATCAAGAGAACAAATTTCTTTACATACGGTAGTTTTATACTACTTAAATGAAAAAGGATTTATCGAAAGTGTACCATATTGTACCATGTCTGAAGATAGAAGACATAATTCGTCGGCAATTTGTGCTCATTTAGAGCCTGTTTTGCAAGAAACGAAGAAAATTGTTCCTAAATTAAAAACTATACACTTTTTATCTGATGGTCCTACCAGCCAGTATCGTAACCGGAGAATGTTTGTTTTGGCCATTAATTTTATTGCAAAAATGTTGAATGTTGATAGCCTACATTGGCATTTTTCAGAAGCAGGACATGGAAAGGGTGCTCCGGATGGAATTGGAGGTTGCCTAAAAAGGCAAGCAGACAGCCTTGTTGCAAAAGGGGCAGATTTGCCAAATATTGAAGAATTTATTACCAAATTAGCTTTATGTTGTAAGAACATAAATATTTTTCGCATATCAAGTAGTGACAGCCCGTTTTGAGAACCTTTCAATAGATACTCCACCTTTTAAAGGAATATTAAAGGTACATGAGATCTGCTGGTGGAAAAATAACAGCAGTATTGAAGCAAGAAGGCTAACTTGCCAAGAATGTTGTTCGCAAACAAAATGTCCTCACTATTTTATTGGAAGGCTACATATAGGTAACTAATATTTCTAACTTGGAAATTTTATTTCATTCACAAATTATAATACTTAAATATTTAAGCTAATTTTCTTATTTCTTATGGGTTTTTATTATTACTTATAGACAACCTGCAGAACTTCTTACCCCAAGACAAAAGTGTTGTTGTTGGAAACTGGGTTGCTGTCATTTATGACAATATTTGGTATCCTGGTAAAAAAATTATTTTTGGATATTCATAAAGAAAACAAAAAATGTTCAAAAGATTTGTCTTAGGTGCTGTAGAAGAAGTGAATGAAGATGGTCTCCTAATATCCTTCATGAACTTAGCTGGAGATAAATACTACTGGCCATCTCCCAAAGAAAAATTTGTAGTTCCCGAGAAAGAGATAATGTGCAAAATAACAGAGCCCCCAATTCCCATATCTAATCGACATTTTGCAATCCCAAACAAGAAAAAGTATGATGACATTTTACTACAAATGTAATTAATTTTGTTTCCTGTACTTCATTTCTTCTTTAAAAACATTTTCTGCACAAGAGATTCTTCTGATCTGTAATTTGCAATAAAATTTGATGTCATTACAGTGTAGTGTTTTATTGTTTACAAAAGTCTTTGAAGTTTGACATAGTTCAAATACAAGAAATATAATATTATTTTAACACAAAAATCATAGTGTGTTATAATTGTTGTGAAATAATATTTATTTAAAACAAACATAGTCTTTACAATCAAATGTCTATCGTTCGTCATGTCCGTAGACAGGACAGTCATGTCCGTGGATCATCAAATTTTAAAATTTTGATTTAAAAAAAAAAAATAATTGTTTGAGCTTGTCAGATGTTATGGTTCTGATGTAGACTGTCAGTTCAACAAGAATTCCAAGTTTGAAAGAATTTCTCTTTCTTTTTTTTTTCCGCATTTACAGTCTCCAAAACTTACGTTTTTTGGAGAATGACCCAATCTGTCAAGTTCTTTTGAAAGTTCGGCATTTGCAGAAGAATCGGATAATGTGAGATCTGAGTCTGGTGATGATTCTGAATCGAGTTTTTTATTTTTCTTTTTCCTGGCACTTACACTTTGTTTTCTGGTACCTGTGGAATTATCATTGTCAGTGCTTGTACCAGCAACAGATGTGCTAGGTCCAGCCTGATCTGGATCCGGTGGAAAATCTGCCACAGAAACACTTTTTCCTGGACCAACATCTACTTTCACTCGCTTTTTTCGAGCTGGAACTGTTTCTGTGTGTCTTAGAGCTGTTAATAGTTCCTTGAAGGAAGCATCAATAGCAGCAACAGGAGATAGTGCTGGTGTTGTGGCTCTTGAGGATTGGGTTGATTCAATAGACAAATCTGAGGAGGGTAGCATCTTTAGTACTTCCTTCCGATTTAGGGGCACAATACCACATTTTCTAAAGCCAGAAATTACATTTTCCGATTTGCATGATTCACACAGTTTCTTTAGCAAACTAGGAAACTTGCTCTTTTGAATGGTAGCTTCATTCTTGCCGGGTCCTTTTTTCCAATCTAGAAGGATTGAACGCCATGCCATTTTGAGAGGACGAAAGAATGCCACGTCTAATGGTTGAGTGAGGTGCGTGGAGTTTGCTGGTAAAAATATAAAGTGGACATCATTTTCTGCACATTTTTTAATGAGATCAAAGGACAAGTGGCTAGATAAGTTGTCTCCAATCATGTACTTTTTGCCAGGTAAACGTCTAAGATAAGGAAGGGCTATGGTTTCAACATAATCAGAAAAACAAAAGTTGTCGAACCAACCACTTTTGGTCCTATTGTATCTGGACCCATCAGGGCCTCCTTCTCTCCAACTTTCATACAAGTGTAAAGATTTATAGACTACATATGGGGGTAAGAGGTGACCATCACCAGCAGCTGAAAACATGACAGAAATGGAGCATTTGGTTGAGTTCATCACCCTTTCTGGGTACTTACATCCACGCTTAGTTATTACTTTATGTTTTCCAGGATCATCAGAAAGGTTCGTTTCATCATAATTAATAATGTTTGATGAAGGAACGTCTCTGAGCTCTGCTTCTAGTCTGTCAAAGTACTCATTGATCGTTTCTGGGGAGACACCTGCTCTGACCCGTTTAATGTTTTGGCATAACCTTTGTGACAAGTCAGCCTTATGTCTATTCAAAAAAGAATAGACAAAATCACGGCCAGGAAAGTTGTCTTTGAATTTTTTTATGGTTCTACCTTGGCGGTCAAGCGATTCTTTGACCAAAATTCGCAGAGTCCACGAATCAATTGGGTAGCCCCAGTCAGCACAAATAATAAGTCTACTCGCCAAAGTTTTTTCCTCTTCTTCTGTTAAAGCGGTTTGCCCTCCTTTTTTCTTAATTTGATCACCTTTTTTCAAATGTCTGTAGAGGACACTATAATGGATGTCATATTTTGCCGCTGCGTTTCGAAGGCTAAGGCCATTAGTTATGTCTTCAACAGCTGCCTTAATAACCTCTGGATCTTGTACTTTGTTCGGTTTTAATCGTTTGTAACTCCTTGGCATGCTGAAAGAAAACGGTCACATTATAGCTTGTGCCAACTAATACCAAGAAGATAGAACTTACATTGAAATAATAGATATAGACAAAATTTAAAACCTGAAAATATAATGTAAAATTTTAGATTGTGTTTCTTTGGGCTGAAGTAGAAAGTAAAGCGCATTTTTGTTTGGGATAAAAGTTTTATCCAATGAACGAATTAAGAAATTTGTATTACAGTCGAACACTGAAATAATATCATGATTAACTCTGAATATGATTTGACATTGTCATAACTTTGCCCACATATTCAATATAACACATAAGAACACACATACCTGTTGGAGAATGATATTGAGAAGTATGATGGAATTAATATATGTATGTATATTATGGTAGATTCAAAATACTATAAATAGTAGGCAGTTACAAATAATGTTTACAATCAAAAACATAATGTAGTTCAAAACCATAATTTTTATTTTATTATTATTTCTTTTATTTAAAAAATCTAAGTTCCATTTCAACTTTTTATATCATCCAAAATTTTTTTTTTTTTTTGATACAGACTTCTAAAGCCCATGTTTCCCCCCCCCCCCCATTACATATATCTATGGGTATTTCTCGATTTGGAATGGCAGTACAAACTAGGGGTGAAAGCAGAGTGGTGCGAGGGGACAGTGTCCCCTCACTCTTTTAGTTTAACTGAAGGGTTCCTGACTTAGTTTATATTCACATCTGTAAGTGCCCCCCCCCCCCTTTTTTCTTTCCACAGGACTACATCATTGGTACAAACATTGAGGTTTGATGCATATATCTTTCATGTTTCCTACAGCAATTAGCAATGCTTTTTTTTTTTTTTTTTAAAGCTTCACTTAGCTTGTAATGCAAATTGCTTCATTGCTTCTTTTTAAAGAAGAGAGAGAGCGAGAGAGATCCCCTTTCCCGATATGCTTGATGTAATATCCCATAATGCACGTTAAAAATTTTAACCTTTAATTGATTAAATTAAATTTAATATAATTATTAATCATAGTTCCATAGTGAGAAAGGAAAATTATACCTGTGTCACAAATTTTCACTAGAATTGTGTACACGACAGAATCCCATAGTAATGTTTTGATTATTATTTTTTACTTAATATTTAAGTTTATTCATGAGATAAATAATATGAGACCTTTTTGGAGTTGGAACTTGATTTGGTTTTCAGAGCCAACATCTGTTTTGTTTATTTATGAGCATTCAGTTTGGGAATTTAGCTTTAAAGGCTGGAAAAGAAACGTTTTTCAGTGAAATTTTGAATTGATGCAGTAATTTTTTAAGCAGATATAATTTATATGTTTTGTGTATTACTATTTATAAGATTTAATCATTTTCAAATGTTAAATTTTTTAGGGTTTCAAATCTCAAGCCTTAGTTGTCTCTACAGATCCAGATCATAAATTTGAGCTTTCTCTTCAACTTGGAAATTTGAAAGTTGCATATGGTTTGGCAAAAGAGGCAATGGTAAGCTTTCCCAAAACTTATTAACGAATGAAATGTACAACTATTAGTGTCTCAAATCAAATGCATAAAGATATCATTGTTAAATTTTGTGTAGTAGTTTTTTGCTTTTTGAATTGAAGTAGCATGTCTTTAACTTGAATTGAAATATTTTAGTCTGAACAGAAATGGAAGCAGCTTGCTGAACTTGCTATGGCAAAATGTGAATTTCAGTTGGCTGAAGAATGTTTACATTATGCTAAAGACTATGGAGGATTACTCTTACTTGCTACATCTTCTGGAAATGCAAGTATGGTGGAAAAGCTGGGGCAAAGTTCTGAGTTGGGTGGCATCAACAATGTTGCATTCATATCATACTTTTTACTTGGAAAGTAAGATTTATTAAGTGTAAAATACATGAACATCTTGCACTGTTTCTATTTCTCCCTTCTCTTAGTAACCAGCAAGTTCACTAATAAGGCTCCAATCTTTACCCTCCCCTCCCCCCACTATTATGCTATTTCCCCCACTGTGTGGGGGGAATAGCATAAATAATTAAATGCTTATAGATCTAACTATGTGTACCTACTTAAGGTTTTCTTGAAAAATATATTTATTTCATGTTACGGAATTGCAACTTAAATGGTAAATTCTTAATGAATTTGTTTCTTCCGTTTTTCCTTTTAGTTTTATTAAGTTGTGTAATTATTAATTTAACGGAGAACATGCTAAATTAATAATTACACAACTTAATAAAACTGTCAACCTATTTTTAGCACAAATTTTTATTATTTAAACTTCTTATAACAAGTTTTATATAATCTACAGTACTCAAATATTCTCAAAAAATATAAATGTATGAGGGTTCCCAAGTTTTTTACAAAATTGGAAAAAAACATCAAAAGAACCGTCCGAAAGAAAGAAATTTCTTCCAAGAATGAAAGAAATTTATACGGCAATTTTACAGGCAAATGTGCAATATTGAACACCCTAAAAAGAATTCCTTTTAAAATTATTGGTTGTGTATAGGTTGACTTGTGTATTTCAAACTTTTTTCTGGTAGTACGTTATTCTGCCAACAAAATGTAATCAATCATAATTATTGCTCAAGACTATCATCAGTAATCAAGGATTATAAATCATGCAGAGAATTATCATATAAGTAAATAAAAGCTGATTTTTTAAATTGTTATTTGTAAACCAAAATATCAGGAGGGTGCTAATTACTTGCATATCCGCCAAAAATCATTATTCTGAATATTCATTCAAGATAATTAAAGTTATTAAAGGTTTTTAATATTTTTAGGGTAGTTATCTATATATATAAAATGAACTTTTGACGTTGTGGCTGCGTGCTCTACAGCAAAATCTACGCAACGTACGATTACAAAACTTTGCACAAAATTCTATTATAGCCTGATGCTTTGCAAGATGAAGCCGTTTTTTTTTTAATTCGACCTAATATTTTTTTTAATTTAACAATTAACTATTAATTTTCCAGTATTTTCTTTACTCCTTACGAGCTGTTTCAAGAAATGAAGTGAAGTGGATTCGAAATTCCGCTGTTGAATGTAAACAAAACATTGTTTGAGCCATGAGGCGAGGCCAAGTGCCTTGCATGTAACGAAAATCAGTGTGTTAACTGACCCATTTTGAAAAGTATTTTGAGATTTGATCGATTATTTTAATGAATTTATTTTTTAATGATGTCTAACACAATCCATTAAAAATTGCAGTTACCAAAAGTTTACATCAGTAGCATATAATGATTACTGCATAGGTGATTCTGATCCGAAATTCTCCGACATTTCCGAAAATTGTCGAGCACCTTTTCCAAAAGTTTTAATAAAAATAACGGTTTTCCGAAAAAATTTCAATGAATTAATCATAATATTTCTTTTACAATTAATTTTCTGCTTCTCTTGCTACCTACAGACAAGCAAATAGTTAGTACTACTTTTTAAAAATTTCAATACAATTTTTTTTCAGAAAAAAAAAACTTCTGGAATATAGTAGATCTTTCATTTAATTACTTAAAGAATTATTTTTGAGCTTATATATATATATTTGCAATGTACTGTTGTGTTGAGAGGGGAGGGGATTATTAAAATATATACTTTGTTTTAAATTGATGGTGCATACTTTTTCCCAAAATTTTCTGAAGTTCCGATTTTTTTTTTTTTTTTTTTGCTTGAAATCGCCCATGGTTTACTGGAGAGGTGAAAAATTTCTTTTTGAGAGGTGATTTTCTTTCTTAAAATGTTGTTGGGCCTACTTAAACAATATATATTGATTTCAACTGTTATTATTCAATTAAGTGGCTTGCCCAACCAGTTTAATTCAACTGGGCTAAAAAATTTAATATGTTAACAGATTATTGAACTTATTAGTATCATAGTATCTATTCATAAAAATAATATTCATTAAATGCAAAAAACAAGTAGCAAACAACTTTCACTCGATCAATGAATAATTTAATTTCCTTTTGAACATGTTGACGGGGGCATTGCTTTAGTGGTGAATTTATAGGGGCGGAGGGTTGCAACCTCCCATGATACTAAAGAATTTTAAAAATAGTTGAAGCATTATGTAAATTTGTAATGTTTGCTTAATGTTTTGTGATTACTTAAATATTCATTATTATTTCTAAATATACTCACTCGAGTAATTGTGCATCATTCACATAATTTTCCAGACTTCGCCTTTCATCATTTGCATTAAAAAAGTATAACATTTACAACAATTTCAAGAATTCATCATTTATCGTTATTCTATCATATTATATGTGAAAAGTTTTCATATCTAAGTAAAGCCCCGATTTAACATTCCACCAATCTACATTTTACCCGCACTGGGCTAAAAAATTTAAGATGTTAATAGATTATTAAACTTATTAGTAACATAGTATCTATTCATAAAAATAATATTCATTAACTGCGAAAAAAAAAGTACTAAACAACTTTCACTCAATCGAAGAAGAATTTTATTTTCCTTTTGATCATGTTGACGGGGCATTGCTTCAGTGTTCACGTAATTTTCAAGAATTCGCCATTCATCATTTGTATTAAAAAAGGATAGCATTTACAACAATTTCAAGAATTCATCATTTATCATTACTTTGTCATATTATAAGTGAAAAGTTTTCATATCAATAGTGAAACCCCGATTTAACGTCCTGCCGATCTAAGTTTTCCAGCATTTTACGTTTTTTTTCATCAGGTCCCTGTGTTTCCGTATCCTAATTGATGTTAAAATATCCCAGATTCTAAGTTTGTTACTTAATTAACTTTCACTCGATCGATAGAGAATTTAATTTTGCTTTTGAACATATTGACGGGAGCACTGCTTCAGTGACGAATTTGTACGGGCGGGAGGTTACAATCTCCAGAGGCGTAGCTAGGGTTTTCAGCGCCTGGGGACAACTGAAGATTTTGCTCTTCCCTGTGCCCCTGGGGGCCTAGGGGCTCCCTAACGGGAATTAAAAAAAACTTTTATGCTTCCTAAATGATAAAACTCTAAAACGCAGCCCTTTTAACTTTCATTTTTAGTAGCGACCATTCACTTCTAAGGGAAAAATGGGACACTTTGGCTTCGCAAAATTATTTGTCTGATTTCCTACGCACTCCTGTGCTACATTGGTCATTCCCGATATGATTTGTGGTGCTCCCACTTTTTTGTCTATCATATTCACACCTATTCAGTGCAAATAATTTTCTTCTCTCATTTAAAATAAAATTAAATAAATTAACGCTAATTTGGCGCCCCTTGACGCTGCGCCCGACGACAGCTGTCCCTCCTTGCCCCCACATAGGTACGCCTCTGACAATCTCCCATGATACGCACATTCAACATAAAATAATTAAGTTGTTTTTAAATAAAGAGTTTTAAAAATAGTTGAGGCATTTATGTATTTTACTTATGTAAATTTGTAATGTTCGCTTAATATTTTGAGATTACTTTAATATCCATCATTATTTCTAAATATACTCACACACTTGAATAAATGTGTAGTGTTCACATAATTTTCAAGAATTCGCCATTCATCATTTGTATTAAAAAAGGACAACAATTTCAAGAATTCATCATATTTATCATTATTCTATCATATTATAAGTGAAAAGTTTTCATATCTACAGTGAAACCCCCGATTTAACGTCTCGCCAATCTAAGTTTTCCCGCAGTTTACGTTTTTTCACCAGGTCCCAGTTTTTCTGTATCCTAATTGATGTTAAAATATCCCAGATTCTAAGTTTGTTACTTATCGAACTCTCCATATTTTATGTTTTCCCTCGAAAGTGAAAAAAGAAAAATTTTCTAAAATTAGGAATATTTTTCCTTTTGTGCCTTTTTTAAAGCTTTAAGCACGTTGTTAAAAGTTAATTATTACTCTCTCACAAAATAAATCACAATGGAGGATTGTTTTTGTTTTCAAGAAATTTAAAAAAGGGGCTATTTGAGTTTATCAAGGTGTGAGAAAGTTCGTTCGTTTCCAGTATGGAACTGGAGAAGTTCGTTCTTTTTGCCATTTTATAAACCAACAAAGCTCCAACACTCCGAGTCTAAAGGCGATTTCATTAGCATGTCACTATTACATGCTATGTACTGTACTCTTATTGGACGGAACAGTTTACATATAGTGGACATTTTACAAATAGTGGAAAATATTTTCTTTCCCAGTAGGACTAGGGAAAAAACTTGCAAAGCATTTCAATACTGGAAGATTCAGCATTCACTTTCAACTCCATGACTAAAAAACAATCCACTATTACACATTATTTTCAACCTAAATTCCAGAATTCATAATTAAATGCGTTAAAATGGTATGTATTCGAAAATATAGATATTATACTTTTTGAAAGAGTTGAAATCTGCCATTCATCATTTGTAGTATAAAAGGATAACGTTCCCAACAATTTCAAGAATTCATCATTCGTAACAAAATTCAAATCATTAGTCTATCAATTTCATTGAAAATACCTCGACTACCTATAAGAAAGTGTTGTTTACAGAGTTGAAATCAGAGCCAGAGAGAAAACTTTCACCACTGAATTAGCCAAGAGACACCAATAGATAAAAAAATACCACTTGAGCGTATTAAAATATGTATCTTCATGTCAGAACATCACCCCGATTGACATTTTTGTGGCATTGAATGCTGTAAAAAAAAGCAATATTCCATGTTCTGCTCATAACTAAGCAAGTATCCATTGCACTAACATTAGGAACTGTAGGTAGGATTCCGAGATAAGAATAAAATTTTCCTTGCATTTTTAGTGTACTAATTTAGTAACAGATTCTTTTTCAACTTTGAACCATAAAATTTCCCTTTTCAACATTCACATTCACTTTCGAATTTACTTTTGTCAAGATATGTCTCTTAAGCGATGCATATCAGAAATTGACGTGATACTCCAAAAGCAAATTTATAGGCAGGATATTCCATTATCCGCTACTAAAGGAATGTCTTTGTATATTGGCATAGCTAAGTGGGGGCGGACCGCCCCAGGTGTCACCCATTCAGGGGTGACAACCAGCCCCGATGGAGAGAAAAAATGAACCTTTAAAAAAGCTTCCTATAATAAAACAAATACTTAAAATGGGAGAAAAAAATATCCAACTTAATTTTCTATTTTTGAGCAAAGTGTTTCCTTTAAAAAATATTCAATGTTTTTAAGCGCTAATCATAACCAGGGCCCTCAACAAATACTTTAAATATTATGAGGCTCATGATGCAAACGGTGTTCTTCTTTTCCAAAACTGCAAATTTTTTAACAAAAAATTATTATATTTCATTAAAACGCATACTTCACAGTTTACATGATTTTTTTTTTTTGGATGGGGAAGGCGTAATCTTTTCCACTGGGTCACTGGGTGACACCCATGCTAGCTACGCCACTGCATTCCATACAATTTTCCACTATCAACATACTTCCCATATAGCTGCCAGTGATTTTTTTTTATTTCATCAAATTGCTTACATATACATAGTCCAGCATCTCTTTGCCGCGGCTTTTGCTTTTCTTGAATAGACTAAGAATGATCAGTAACTGATAGATTTTTCAGATGATCTTTATTAAATGGCTTTGTCTGATCAATTTATCAATTCCCCATTTAGACTAATTTGTGGCAATTAAAATTTCATATTTACAATTATATAAATTCATTTCTCTGATTTAATTTCAAAATGTATCTTTATGTATAAAGCTACTAATACACTTATTTTTTAATTTTTGTATCACAATTTGCTCTTTTTATTGGTTTAAATAAACATTTATGAAATAACAGTTATATTTTTGAATTCAGACTCAGAATGTACTGCTATCTATCAGAGTCAGAGTAAAAAAAAAAGCTATGTAAAAGTTTTGATGATGTAATAAAGATAAATATGCCACATGATGCAATTATAGATCAATAAATATAGGTTATTAGTGATAGATTGAAAAAAAATTACACCTAAGTCAAGGTAGATATACATTTGTAGAAAAATACAGGCTGAAATAAGTTTTTATCGGCTCAGAAGTGACTTAAGAGGTCGCCTTCGGTGACTTGCTTGGGACAAAAAACAAGTTGCAGCCGCTATTTTAACATTGCACGGGCAACGCCGTTGCGGGTACCGCTAGTCACATGATAAAATGTTTTCTGGGTTAATGATTGGCATAATAACAAATGATTCCTAATCTTAATATATACAAGGTTAATTAAGTTTACTTCATTTGATCATTTATCACACAATTTTTAATTATGGTGTAAAAAAACAATGTTTCTGCATTTTTAGGAATTCTATTTCTCTTGTCCTCATACACATTTCCAACTTTGGAAAATAATCTCTTGCTTTATATGCTGCTACCAGGAGCAGATAAATAGTGTTTGGCCAAGTCAGATAATCTTAGAAATGTTTTTTTTTTTTTTAATTTTCTTTCCACCAATCAGATGGAGAGTTCATTATGTATAAAAGGGAATTATTTTTATGTTTAAAAGTGGTCTGTAGCATCAAGATACAATTTAAATGATAGCTAATTTCTAGTAAATTATTCTGTGATTTAATATTTGATCATGTATTGGTTGGTTATTATAAAAATCAGCCTAATTGCAGAACACGCTTTTAATATGCAAAATAATGTTTCATATTATTTATTTGCTACAAAAAATTAGAAATATGTTTTTCTGGTACTACTAAGTGCAGATCAAAAATACCTTAACTGGGGATATTAATTTTAATAACAACTTACACAGTTAATTGAAAATGTAGTATGAAACTAATGTTAAAACATATGGAGTATAATATAGTGTTATATACACTTATTGTATGCTCAGTGTTAAAGCTCAATATGTACAGCAGCAACAACTTTGGCATTCAGTGCTTCAGCCAAACTGCGCTTCATGCCCTCACTATTTTAAACTATAATATGTTTGCTATGTAATTATTTAATTTTAGGCATTAAAAAAGTGTTTAGTTTTAATGTTTAATTCCTCTTAAATTTTTGAATATTTAAAAAATTTAAGCTAATTAATGCTAATAAACTTCTTAAAAAGTTTATTAGCAAAGTTGAGTTCTGTGTATTATTCCTATGTTGGGGTATATTAAAAATTATTTTGTCTTACATTTAGAAAAGAAAAAGCTCTAAATATGTTAATACAAACCAACCGCCTTCCAGAAGCTGCTTTTTTTGCACGCACCTATTTGCCAAGTCATGTTTCTAGGTAAAATTATTCCTTTGATATTGATATAATTTATTTTTTCATTAAGACTTTTGATATAAAATGAATATTTTTTTATTTTGTTCAATTGCTTACAGAAATGTTAAATTTATTCTAAAAACTCTAATGTAACTTTTTCACATATTTTTTTTAAATATAAATAACTCATGTTCATATGTAGATGTTAAAAATTATAAATTAAATCAAAATTGAAAAATGCCTACAGATTTTTTTTCTCATAAGTTTTATGGTCATAATTGCAATCTTACATCATACTACATACAATTTAAAATGTTATAAAATACTATAATTGCTGACTTTCTAAGATGCCCACCACTGTTTTTTTCCATAAAGTGGCTGTAATAAAGCAGTTTAACTGAAACAGAGCTAAAAAATAATATTAATGTTTTATGTAATGAATTTATTTTATTCTGCATAATACGTAAATATGTCTTAGTACATTTTTTGTGCAAATCATGAAAAATGTTTAAAACAGTCTCCCCTCAAATACTTATATATCTCTTTCCTGGCAAAAGACATGTTGAATAAATGCATTTCAAGACTCCTTTTGTTGTTTTTAATTTGTTCCAGACATGCATATGTGTATTCACGTTTAAACTTTTGTTCAAGTTGATTGCTGTAAAATATGTTTTGTCATGTTATTTTACAGAGTTGTTAAATTATGGAAAGAAAGTCTGAAGAAAGTAAATGAAAAAGCATCTACTGCGTTAGCTGATCCTGATGAGTATGAGAATCTTTTCCCTGCCCTGAATGAAGCAATAAAAGCTGAACAATTTTTGAAACAAAATCAAGTTCGGCAACCTGCAGCAAGCTATCCATTAACAACGGTAGTTATTATTATTTTGTACACTTAATTTTTTTTTCTTGATCAGTATCTGTTTTCTTTATTTATTTATAATATTTAGCAATCGAAAAAAAAAAAGACCTAAATGTTACAGAAACTTTCAAGCAAAATCATTTATTTCATTTTTGATCAAAAATCAAATACAGTGGAACCTCGGTAGCTCAACACGCGGATAAGTCGACATTTCAGTACCTTATGGTTGGCCCAATGCTAATTTCAATGGGTGAAAAACTCTCTAACTCGACACACAATTTCAAGGAACCCCTATAAGTCGACCTCCATTTTGTATTCTTATTTACTTTTTCTTCCGGTATTTTTTCACGGTGTACAATTCTCAGAATTTTACAGTAATGTTTCTTTGTCCATAAATCAATTCTTTTATCGAAAGTGTTCCTGGAAGATTCCCCTATTCCCCTTGTGCTCTGGGGAGTCAGAAACCCAACACCCAGCAATAAGCATGCTCTTCGTAGAGGTGGTCAAGGTGATCTCTCTTTATCTTGTCAGTCACTGCTTGAGACCTCCAGTCTATGAAAAGGTGCAAACACGCTTCGCGCATGCACTCATGCGGTAACACTTACAATCACTGAAAGCTGGAATAGCCGTGCTTTATGCCTTTTCATTTTGCCATTTGCTCTTATCTTTGTCAATCAGTAGACGTGTCTGCAATGGCTCCTTGTAAACTGACTACTTTAAGCTTGAAATCGAAAGTAGAAATTATAAAAAGAACTTAAAACGGATAGGACTTAAACTGATCTAGCTAAAGAATATGAAATAGCTCGAAACACTATATCCATTTGTTAAAAACAAACCAAAATTATGGATTTTTTCACATGAGGTATTTTGAGTTGATGTACTATATGTTTATATATTTATTTAATTGTAATGTATAACTTTTTAAAATAATAATAATAGATAAATAATAAATGGGGATAATTTATTCACTGGAATTGGATTTTATAACTTGAATGGTAAATAAATAACAATGCAAACCAATATTAGCAATTGAAATTACGGAACCTCGGTAACTGGACACCCGCTTATCTCGACATGTTTTCGTGTCCCCTTGGGGTGTCGAGTTATCGAGGTTTCACTGTATTACCTGTCAAACTTTGCAATTATTCTCATGGACATTGCCTTACACGCTATGAATCCCTCATGTAGGAGGTATTGGGTATTATTTCCTATTGTTTTCTATTCTATTGTAGTTGAATAAGACTGATGTATATCCTTTTTTCTTTAAAAAAAAATCTAAAAAAAAAGCTTAATTAAAAATTGCTTTTTCTATTTTTGTATGAAATTAAAAATTACTCAAACTACAAAATTTGTAACACAATTATATAAAAAATGAATCGTCTTATTTTCAGTGTTATGTATGAAGCATTAAGGGTTTCAAATTTTAAGATATATTTTGATAATGTAGAAAATATAGATATTTTCAGATAATGTTTGTAGTGGGTAGTTTCTAAAAATATTCAGCTCCAATACAACCGACAAAATTTGCTTTTCAAACAAATTTTGCCTAATTCCTAGAATTTTTTAAACAAAATATTTCACTTTTTCTACATCAAATATCAAATATGCAATTTCATTTTGCGGCAAAAGGATTAACAGTCGAATGCATTTCATTGTTTCTTCCCTCCTTATGCTTGATAAATTAGAAATTTGACACCACTGTTATCCATAGTATCGGCAAAGGTAAAAGGTCATGAAAAAGACATTTTCCTGAAGCTTAGATTCAGATATGAAATTTGATGAATATGAGAAACTTGTTAATTACCTTCTGGAAAAATATCTTTTTTTCCAATCATATTGTTTTAGATTTCAACCAATTGGTAAAAATTTAGCTTCATGGGATTATATGATAAAACACATAATAACATTTAACTTAATTTCTTGTTTTGTAATAAATTCTAAATAATTCTTTGAAGGCTGCTAGTTTTAGTGCTTGTTTGAAAACTTGTTTTCCGTGCAAATCAAGTGTTATGAATCTATTGTTGTTGTATTGTATCATTTGCAGTCATATTTCTAAAATATAAGACAATTGTGTCAGTGGTGTAGTCCTGAAAAAAAAGTTGGGGGGACGCGTATGTTAAAATGTAAAAAATTTGAATGGACGCTTTTATTAAAATAAAAAGGTAGGTAGGGAGATGCTGTTCCCCCTCGTCTACACCACTGAATTGTGTGTAAGTCAAAACAGTCCCTTCGTGAAATATGCATTGTTTTCATAATAATTTTTTTTATGTGCATAATTAAACATTATTGTGTCATTTATGTGTTTAACTCGGCGTTTCTCAACCTTTCGGTTTTCACAACCCAGTTTTTAATCATAATTTTTATCTCCCCCCACTTACAATAAAATGTCTACAACAGTAATGTATATTGAGTATTTTGGATTCTGTTTTTAAATTATTTTTAACTAACTGCTAGAATACAAGAGTAAAGGCAACGTGCTGCTGAATTAATAGAAGAAATCGCCATTTTCCTAGAGGAAGTAAACAGACCGGAAGCCGAAAATTTTCTTGATGGTTTATTTGTGATGAAATTGAGCTACTTGGTTCACATATTCAAGAAATAAAATAAATTGAATCTTCCATTCCAAGAAGCAAATACACATATGTTGGATACAAATGATAAAGGTTCTACTTTTGTAGAAAGTTAAAATTGTGGGGCAGAAATTTAAAGCTAAAAAACCTAACAAGGTTTGCAAATGTTTATGATTGTACTAAAACTTGCAAGGCTGAATAAGAACATGTAAAAGTTGTTTTTGTAACCCTTGAAAATCATTTAGCGATACTGGCAAAGAATTTTAAAAAGTATTTTCTTGCTGACGACAAACTGATAGCATAAGACTCCCAAAGGACACTCAATTGACGAGGAAAAGTTCAACTTCACGACAAGTGGCGAAATTAAAAGACAATTTAGTAATGAATCACTATTTGAATTTTGGGCAGGAGTAGAGAATGATTTTTCTGCACTAAAAACAAGGGCATTTCGCATTCTATTTCCATTTTCAACATCCTGCCTTTGTGAAACTGGGTTTTCTGCTGTGGCGTCCTTGAAGACAAAATATAGATCTCGGCTGAATATAGAAACAGAACTGGCAGTAGCTATTTCTAATATTAAGTCTTCCTTCGAAAAACTTTGCTCTGCAAGACAGGCCCAAGGAAGTCACTAATAACTATTAATTTTTTTTTTATTTAGCATGTTTTGATCAAGTAAGTTTTTTTACTTTTATAAGTTATTAAATATGTCAAAATGTATTTTGTTTCCTATGTGTATGTGTGCTTTCCTTTCAGTCGGTTATAAGATAATATTTTCTGTTCAATATTTCATGCCCCCTCAAATATGCTCGCGCTCCACTAGGAGGGCGCGGCCCACAGGTTGAGAATTGAGAATCGCTGGTTTAACTTGTTTGAGTTAATATTTATGTCATATTTCATTTTACCTTAATTTAACTTTCTGGTAGGCTTTTCTTAGCATAGCTCTATTAATTGTTAAGAATAAGCAAATCAGCATTTTTTTTTTTTTTTTTTGCGGTGCTTTGTTATTTTGACTTTGCTAAAAAACTTTGCAGCATAATACTAGCTTTTATTTTCTCTCCAGATTCCTCCTATAATCTTCCAAGGCATGACCTAAAGTTTTCTGTAGAAAAAAGCATGATCATTTAACAGTTCACAAACTTTATTAATATTCACAAACAGAAAATTTTCCATTTTTCTCCTTTCCATCCCCAATCTCTATATTAAAAGTTGTATCATGAGAAATTTCTTATAAATTTGTCTTATATCCTAAATTTAGTGGCAACCGTGTAACATATATTGGTTTTTTTTTATTGGAGAAATTTCCTGTTTCATAATAATCACTATTGTATGTTAATGTCATTCATTGAATTTCATCTTTTCAAGTCTAACTATGAAAGGAATCCTGTTGAAGAAATGAAAGAAGCTGAAGCATCTGGTAAATTTGTATATATTGCTGAAGATGATGCCACAGGAAGTCTTCATTCACTGTCAGAAGTACGGACATCTTTATTATATTTGACTTTTATAAATTACATTTTATTTTGCATAAATGCATCCAATAAAATAGATTTTCTAGTTTAAATCAATATCTGAGTGATTCTACAAATATGAGGAATACATTTGGAGGATGTGAATTTCAAAAAAACTTATTTTTAAAAAAATCGTAAAAAGAGAAAAATATGTCGCTATGTGTTGACGAAAGAAAAATATCTTGTCAATAACAAAATGCATTTAATAGGGGAGAATAGGACAGTTGCATTTATGTCTAAATAAAACATTAGAATTGATTTAGTTTCTTTTCTAGATGGAATACTTAGCACTTTTTGCATGATTCTAATTGTTAACCATCTATGGTATTGTCTGAATTTAAAATAAGAAAATCTTGTTTTTTTTTTTTTTTTTTTTTTTTTTTTTTTTTTTTTTGCCTGACAAGTAAATACAACCTCTTAATTTTTCTCTGATTTTCTTGAGTCACGTTGTTGCAAAAATAAAAATATTATCAATGTGCGTAATAAACTCAAAGATACAGTGTTTGCAAGCTAACAGTCGAGCCATTCCATTTCAGATATGGCAGAGGGTGTCGCATAACCCTCACAGACTTTTTTTTTTTTAAATACAGTAGTTACAGCTAAGGGACGTATAGAATATCAGAAAAGGATTTTGCGAAAAAAAAATTATTTCTCTAGTTACAGACTTTTAAAATTTGAAACAAAATTGGTTGTTTTCAGAAAATCAGCAAAACACTCATTTAAAATGGCAACTGTTTTAAAAGTTTTTAACTGATTTGAATGTTTTTTTCTATAAATAATTAAAGCATGGTATTTTATTTAGACACTAATTTTAAAAATCTAGTTGGCTTTATTGATAATGAAAAAAAGTCCTTTTTACATGAAAAAAATGCGTTTTTACCGATTTTTTTTTTTTCCTTATGAAAATATTTTTTTTATAACAAAACAGGGGGGGGGGGGCAAGTTAAAGTGCTATCTGTTGTGGAAGTTTGGTATTCAACTTTATTGTAAGCATAAGATGCATATCCCTTCAGAATGTAAAGTTTGAAATTTGAAAATGTTCAAAAATTACAATTTTTGAAGTGTGATTACTCAAAAAAGCCACTTTTTTTAATCTGAAAATCTGCTCGTTTAATGCCCTTGCAGTGCTTAATGAGCTGCTATCAATTATATTGTGTATTTTTGCCCCAGAGATTTTATATGATTTTTCAAAAATAGCCTTTTGTGCGTTTCTCAAAAAAAGCCAGAAATTCAAACTTGTTCTTTTTTAAACATTTTAATAGAAGATTCAATCAATTTTTATTAAGAAATATACTGAGAGGATAGGCTTTTTAAAATGCAAGTAATGGATCTTTCATTTGGCCGTTGCGTTTACATCCTCAAAGGTTGCAGCAAGAGGTTGGTCCAAATCCAGAGCCTCCTTAGCTAAAACCTCAATGCATTCATTTTTCTTGATACCGACATGCGCTGAAATCCATTTATATTTTAAGGCGCCTTCATAGAGAATTAATATCTTGAGTTATATCAGTTTTACCTTTACAAATGGCTTTGAACTTTGCTGTTGCTTTTAGGCGTTGAGGCAATGCAAAGAAAATGTTAATTTATGCTTATGACAATGAAAAAGATTTGTTTGTAGTCAGGGGTGATTGTATTCCGGGTGTACCCCGGAAATCCGGGTTTTTCATGTATTCCTTCCGTTTTTTAAAAAATCGGAGTTTTTAGTCTTCAAAATTGAAAATTTCACGGATGGGAACAAAAAAGCCACGGAAAAGCAATAATCATTCCTTTTTTGTAGCAATCCTTTACGCAGCAAGGGTTGTAACGGTGCCAACCATCTTTGTTCTGAACACGAACAATACCACGTCCCACGTTCTTTCATTGTTGCTGATAACTGGCCGTTTGCGCCATTTCGGGATTTTTTTCCGCCGACAAACCCGGAGGTGCAATGTTTACATTCCCGATGATAAACATCGCCAAAAGTTCAATTTTTTTTTTTTTTTTGGATTTAGTTATTTTTCCAATAAGCATCGCAAAAGTTGAACTCGGTTTCCGAATAAATACATAATCACGCATTTTTACGTCCTTTTCCTGAAATCAGCGCTGGACTTAAAGTTGTTTTCTCAACTTTTATTTTAAAAGTTGCAGATATTTGACAAATAAATAAAAAAATAATAACTCTAAATAGAAAAAGTATTTCACTGCAAAAATTTGGCAAAAAATATATAGTCATGGGAAATTCCTATTTATTATGTTTTACTATCAATTACAATTTATTTGCAAAAAATAAATTAATTAAATTTTTCTTATTAGTATCGTAATAGTAGTTATCGTAATAGTAGGTAAGTAAAATATAAATTTTAATTTCAAAAGTTATTTTAAACATGCCGTTGTAACTATATGTGTATAAAAGCTCTTGTATAATTTATGGTGCATAAAAAGTGATACCGACTTTTTGCATAAAATATTTTCAGGGTTTTTTACTTTGTGTCGCAATCACCCCTGTGTAGTAACTGTAGAGTGAATTGAGTTTTTCCCCAGTTTTTCTCTGGTTAATTTACACATGTTCCTTCTGCTTTTTTATCAATCAGCAGGCCTGCTGTTAATCCTGCATTTAGTTACAAAATGCTATAGTTTTCTCAATGTAATCAAATAGCTCTTTATGGTTTGTGTTAATTCTTTACACTGATAAATCTCCATGTTTTGAAACAACATTATACTGTTCTTATTTCATTATTTATGCTTTATCATCATTGCATTATTTTGTTTGACATTTATATTACCCCTTCAAATGAATCATCTCACCTAACAGTTGCTAAGGAGAAATTATATGAAAAGAAAGTCAACTCAATCTTTAGAATTTTAATAAAATTCATCTAAAATATTAAAAAACACTGCAGCATCTTTTATTGGCAGTGTTTTTTGTCTATGAGAACATGCCTGTTCTTGAAGTAGGAATTTTTTGTAGGTTCCTAGGGGTCGATCCATAATTTTGTAACTGGGTCTGTTTTTTGTGAATTTTAAAGAGTTTTTTTCTGAAAAATCAAATAATTTTGTAAAATTGAAAATTTAAACATATAGGGATGAAAACTTTTATTATTATGTGCCGCTTTTATGGTGTAAAAACACGATTAGGAAGCTCGGAATTTTGTGAAGGGTCCGTTTTGATTGATTTCAATTTTGTGAAGGGTCTGTTTTGGTTAATTGGAATTTTGTGAAGGGTCCCAAAAACGGACCCGAATTTCCTTTGGTGGGACCCCTGGTTCCTGTTATTTATTAAAAACTCACCTCAACTGATACATTTTGTGTTTTTTTTTTTTAGAGTGGAGGAGATGCATTTTCAGAACAGTTCATATCTGCATACAAAGCCTCTGAAAGTACACCAATTGAGCAACAGTATTCTCAAGAAATCAAGCCTCAAACTGTAGTTCGGACGCAAGAATCTACTCCTGCAGAAGCAGTATGATATAAATTTATTTATTTTTTTCCCTATGGCAAAATGTCTTCATGTTACGTTCACATAAAACATGCACCAACATACCTGCATATTTTGTACACATCAGTATGTTTACCTCATGTAAATAAACGTTATTGTCATGAACTGTAAATACATTTTCAATTTCATTATATTATCAATAATAAAATTTTCACCACCTATATTTTAATTATTTTTTAATTAATTCACTAGTCATTGTTGAACAACTTATAAGCTTGAAAATAAATTTCAAAAGAAAATTTATGAAACACAAGCTTTTTATTTGTGTACAGTAAAACCCCTCCTAATGGACTCTTAGCAGGACAGTTTTTAATTCCCCAGCAGAAAAGCATTAACACAGAAAAATCTCTTGCTGACACCCTTCTATTATGGACAAATATATTTTTCCTGCCGGTGTCCACTTTAGAGTTATTTTACTGTATTTATTATTATTTTTTAAATTAATTATTAATGTATTTAATTATTATTAATCTTACACATGTACTGCCTTTAAAATGACTGCCTTACAACTAAATAAAGCAGTCATCTTTCAAAGTTTCTAACAAAGTGTTACTAATGGTTGATGAATTCAAAAACAGATATTGTAACAATATTTCCAAACATCACATTCTTCTTGTCTACATTTTCAAATTAATTTAAAACTGATTGTTAACCTCAAAGAACTTAAAATTAACTTCATGATCTTTTCATGAAAGAATTTAGTCTTTTAACAATTTAGCAGTTGTGATTCTCAACATTGTTTATAAATTGTTCAATAGTTATAGCATTGTTTTCAAACTAATAAATAACAATAATTATTTATTTATATTTTTAATGCTCTTTGTTTCTTAATGTTTTCTCGATGTTATTTTAGACCAAAGAAGAATCATTTGCTGAATTAAGTATTGATGAAAATGAGATGGAGTTAGAACTTGATATAAAAAACCTTATTCTTGATGAAACAATTGAAAATGTAAGTTAATTTATTTGTACCACACATCTACATAATACAATTTAAAGATAACACAGATGCTATAATTGTTGTTGTTATTTTTTTATAGGAAATAAATATTGATGAAGATTTACTCAGTGAAGATTAACTGTATTTTATGCAAATTTTTAAACCTATTATTTTTTTTTGTAAGTGATGATGTTTCAGAAGTTGGAAATGAACATCAATTGGCATCTACTCTGAAGTAGAATGAAACATTTGCAACTTGGAACTGTTTTGAACATCCCTTATTCATTTTTCACTTTTCACATATAAATGAAATAGACACTTAGAAAAATGAAGTTAATATTTCTGTTGTTAAAATTTTTTCAATTTTATCATAGTTTTCATGTATGTAAACATTGTTTCTAAGGTGAAAAATAAAATCTTTACTATTTATATATGAAATTGATTTATATGTGAATTTTATTTATCATTAACAATTACCTCTGTCCAATTTAAGGAAGCAATACACTTGCAGATAAGATGTTATACTGTGGTACCTTGAGATACGAGTGCCCTGACATAAGAGTTATTTGAAAATACGAGTTCTGTCGAGCAGTGAAGTTTTGTTTTGAAATACGAGCGAGATTTGACGATACGAGGAACGGCCAGCTGCGACGCTGCACAAAGCCCACCCAGTTTACTGCACCTCATGGATTATCCCACGTATTCCCCCACAGGGTTCGTACGGTCCTTAAAGGTCCTTAGAAAGTCCTTAATGTTCATTTTCATTTTTAAGGCCTTAAAAAGTCCTTAAATAGTCCTTATTTTTTATTCCGGGTGCTTATTTTTTTTTTTGGTTAAAATAAGAAGGTACCCATATACTCTATTTGTTTTGCTATCTTTTGTATTCTTCACAAGAATCAAACTTCTTTCATTTCAACTGCTTAATCGATCCTCAAATTTGGTTTGCTTGGATCCGGTACTTTCACGGCTTTCGGACAGACCCAAAACGGCGGATTGATAGGACCAAAAATGGTGGATTTACATAAACATCATCGCATTTTTACTACAAATTGCAGTGCTTTCTCAACTGGTAGATAAATAATTAACTCTTGTTTTTTTAATTTTTTTTTTGAAAAGCTATAAGTAAATTGATGTGTTATATATTTTTACAAAAAAAAAAAAAAAAAATTTGATAAAATGCTTTAAACTACAACACCCAATTCAGTAAAAATGAACTTGTACCCACCCACATGACAGCTCCCAATTTGCTATTTCCTGCAATTGTATGAAAAAGAAAATCGATCTACATCTATTTAGAAAAAAATTAAAATATTAGTAGGGAAGTCGAATCAAAACACCAAGCATTTGTACAAAATGCAATGGTGCCCAGTAACTGGGCACCATTTAAGACCATAGAAAAACAAATCACACAAGTTCCCTCATTTTATAAAAGATAAAAGAAAAAGGTATCAAATTTGAAAAACAGACTTTTAAGGACTCAAGGGGGAAAAGTTTAATAAATAAACAAAAATCAGGAATTTTCGAAAAAGGGTCGAATTTCGGGATTTCAAATTTGGGATTCGATACTATTTATTAAGTTTAGTTACAAAGTAAATATTTTTTTTTTTCATGAAAATTGTTACTAAATCATGTACATTCTAAACAATTATCAATAAAGCAAGTAGGAGCAGCTCTTAACAAGCAATCAGTAAATAAATATTGCTTTTGAAACTTTTTTTTGTATAGGGGGGGGGGGGATACTTCAAAGAAGAATATTGTTGACATCTAGCTCAATAAAAGATGCATTTAACTAATATGTAGGAAAAAAAAAAACTTTCAGCTGTTTTAGCGTTTGACCAATCGCTTGTATGATTATAGCTTATTTATTCTGTTAAAGGTAAAAGAATGATTTCAGCTGATCTTTCGCTTAACAGTTAGTTCTCCCATTGTTTTTTTTAGATCAAATAAATTCCTGTATCGAAAATTTGTTTTAAAGCAATGTTTTAATATTTAGTTAATATTTAGTAAACTTTTATTGACCAATTTGGCTTCACGATCGTTCGCTGTGGGGTTTTGTTGTGTGAGAGATGATGAATATTTGCTGCGTTAATCAAAATTTGTACCTCGTGAAATTTTTTAATTTGCAGTAAATTGAAGGGATCGACCTTTTCTTCAACCTATACACCGTAGTTACCAATTGCTTCGTTTTCCCCTAGTTTTCTGTTTTTATTTGTGAACTTCGAAAATTCGATTTTTTTTGCAAAAAGATCCGATTTTTCAAGCTGATGTACAAGTATTTTTATCTAAAGGGATTGTACAAGAAAATTTTTAAAAAGCCATGTATTAATTTACATGAATTTTCATAACTTATAACGCGAAAATGTAAAAACCTATTTTTCGGAAACCTGCTAACATCTGCCACGTGCTCCGCCGAAAATTGCACGCAGCTTTTGAGACTTCTATCTTTTTGAATCCTGTAAATATAGCAATTATTTAAAAAGTTGACAGTTGTTTTAGTATTTGCAGCCTGTAGTCTGCTTGTTTTGTTTTTTATTTTAAAAAATTCTTCAATTTTTTGAAACTTATTTTAGTTACATTTTGATAGTTACTATTTGAGGGTAATGTACAAAGTTTTAAGCGAATAAGCTCCATTTTTTATTTGTATGTTGTTTCCAAAATGAAATATTTTTCACAAGTTGAAGAAAAAATTTCTGAATTTTTGCAAGCTCTTCTAAATAATTTTGAAAAATTATTCATGGCAGAGATAAAAATTTAAGTAAGCCTAAATTGAGATGCTGGCAACATAAGTTAAGTAAAATGAAAAAAAATCTAAATTAAACACAAATTCTCAAGACAAAGTGCAGCGTTTTCTTTAACAAATTTTTTTTGTTTAAATTGTTTTTCACTTAACTTGTATTTTACAGCACTAACCATTTTTGATAATTTTTCATATCATATGATTAATACTTGTGTTGTGAGCTTCTTATCACTAGCTCCAATAATTATTTAACTCCCTGACTGTATTGGACATTAGAAAAGCAACAAGTCAAAGAGAGCTCCATAAAAGTGTTTTGGTTGGGTTCCTAATTAAAATACGATGTTAAATCAATTTATTCTTTCAATAATGCTTCCTTTTGAAATAAACATAACAGTTTGTATATTTTGAAAAATTTGTGAGGTCCTTAAATTTTTTTGTAAGTCCTTAAAAAGTCCTTATTTTTGGTTTTGCCAAAAGCGTACAAACCCTGCCTCAGTGTGCTTGTTTAACTCGCTGTCAAAGTATCTTTGCTAAGTTTTGCTAGGGCTTTGCACTTTTTGTGCATTTACATACCTTATCACATTTCTTTCTATAACCATGGGTCCGAAGAAAGTGAGTGGAAAGGTCAGTGCTCAGAAGAAGATGATGTCTATTGAATTAAAGCGTGAAATCATTTTAAAAAATGAGCAAGGTGTGCGAGTGCCGACTTGGCGAGGCAGTACCGGCGTAATACTTCAACGATATGCACTGTGCTTAAGCAAAAGGAGTCGATAAAGGATATAATGCCAGCTAAAGGCGTTATAATAATTTCTAAGCTCTAGAGCCCTCTCTATGAAAATATGGAGAAACTGCTGATGGTTTGGGTGACGGAGAAGCAGCTTAAAGGCGATACCTTTCAATTAATTTCAATGGGGAAAATTGCTTTGACATATGAGCAAGATTACGGAACGAATTAAACTCGTATCTCGAGGTATCACTGTACTACAGTTAATATGCTTTGTGGGGACTGCACAACTGAACCAATCCGGCATGATAAGATAGAAATTGCATGCGCAATTTTGGAAATTTTAAGCAACTCCCTTTTTAAGTGCTAGGAAAAGGGCAAAAATAGTCAAGCTTCATTTTCTGACTTTGAAACAAAAAAGGTTCTATTTAACTCTTAAACCTATCTTATACATTTTAGAACCATCTATACTGAAGTTGACTTTTATTCAGTTGTCGAACATTATATTTTGTTAAAGGAAAATATGCTTTTTTCCATAGTTCATTTCTTCATAGATAATTGAGAGCTAAATTTATTTCTATAGAAACTTTCTGAAGCTTTTAAACAAGATCAAAGGAACATTTAAGAGGGAGCTGTAGGCCCTCACCTCCTCTTAATATCTAATCTAATCTCTCATATTAAATACTCAGACCATGACAGACCAAACACAACTGAATAGAATATAACATGGAACTAAATCTCTGTATTTTAAAAATGTACACTCTTGCAATATCATAATAGAAGAAGTCATTTAGAAAAGTACTTGAAGCTTAGAAAATAAAGTATTAAAGACAAATTTCAGATATGAAAAATTTAAGCTTCAAATTTTTAGTCAAATTCATCTCAAATATTAAATAATTGTTTTTATTTGCTAGTGTTTAGTTTTGTTAATTTAATCATAAAATAGTAAGCAATAAATGAATATTGAAGGGGTCTGTGTGCATATGTGTGTGTGTAATTCACATGTATATTACACATAAAAGAAAACCTTTTTTTAAGAGTTGATAGAAAATACAAAAAGGTTTCAAGAAACATATTTGTAAACAACTTTTCCACTAAATCATCAAATCTATTTAGACATTTATCTTTGTACAGGACCAAGTTTTTTAACCCCTGGCTTTGAAAAAACACATTTTGGCCACCTGAGCCAAATCTTGAGACTTCCTTACTTCTCATCAATTTTTCAGTTAGCAAAGTGAGAAACCCATAAAGCCCAGATTTGGCAGCCAGTAACCACAAGTCCTTCTTTCCGGAACTGGAGGAACAGCTTTCTAGAACCTGGTTGCCTTTAGAAAGTAATGTGAAAAGAGCTGCTAGACTCAATGGTCCGGAAGGTGTTGTTTCCGAATCTCGTTTAAACAACTAGGTCCTGCGTTCAGATAAATGCCCAAATAAATTTTGTGCATATCTGGAAAAGTATTCTATTAGTATGCTTCTTAGGTCCAGTTTGTATTTTCTTTCTACTGTTAATATTTTTGTAAATATTTTTCAATTAAATTTAACCTTTTTCTATTTATTTCTTTTTTGAATCCATCTTCGTATTTATAAACATACTGCATTAGCACAACAGGATGAAGAGCTTTCTGAAACTACATCCCTTCTATAGGTATGTGCATGGGGGACCCCAGGGGTACTGGTGTGACCCCTGAAATAATGATGTGAAATGAGAAAAAAAATTAGTGCTAATATAACATTGAGATACTTTTTACATTTTAGATTCACTGACTCCATGCCTCAGATGTATTAGAAATGCTTCTTTCTGCATAACTCATCAAAAGTTTCCCTGGAATTGCCCCTGAGGCCATAATCTTATGGGTGTAGTCATAACTCCGAACACATTGGTATCTCCATTTCTCAAGCTGTGCAAGCATGGCATTGTTGGCGGATATATATTCAGGGTTCGTATGGTCCTTAAAGGTCCTTAGAAAGTCCTTAATGTTCATTTTCATTTTTAAGGCCTTAAAAAGTCCTTAAATAGTCCTAATTTTTTATTCCAGGTGCTTTTTTTTTTTTTTTTTTTGTTAAACAAAGAAGGTACCCATGCGCTCTATTTGTTTTGCTATGTTTTGTATTCTTCACAAGAATCAAAGTTCTTTCATTTCAACTACCTAATCGAACCTCAAATTTGGTTTGCTCGGGTCCGGTACCGGTATTATCGCGGCTTTCGGGCAGACCCAAAACGGCGGATTGACAGGACCAAAAATGGCGGACTTACATACACATCATCGCATTTTTATTACAAATTTCAGTGCTTTCTCAACTGGTAAAGAGATAATTAACTCTTGTTTTTTTTAATTTTTTTGAAAAGGTATAAGTAAATTGATGTGTTATATATTTTGACAAAAAGAAAAGTTTCATGGATTTTGATAAAATCCTTCAAACTACAACACCCAATTCAGTTAAAATTAACTTGTACCCACCCACATGGCAGCTCCCAATTTGCTATTTCCTGCAATTGTATGGAAAAGAAAATCGAGCTACATCTTTAAAAAAATTTTTAAATATTAGTAAGAGAAGTCGAATCAGAACACAAGCATTTGTACAAAATATTTAAGGCCACAGAAAAATAAATCGCACAAGTTCCCTCATTTTGCTTTTAAAAGAGAAAAGGAATAAAATTTGAAAAACGGACTTTTAAGAACTCAATGGGAAAAATTTTTCTGAATAAACAAAAATCGGGAGTTTTCGAAAAAGAGCTGAATTTTGGGATTTCAAATTTGGGATTCGATACTATTTATTAAATTTTAGTTTCAAAGTAAATAAATATTTTTTTGCATGAAAATTGTTACTAAATCATCTACATTCTAAACAGTTATCAATAAAGCAAGTGGGAGCAGCTCTTAACAAGTAATCAGTAAATAAATATTGCTTTTGAAACTTTTTTTTAATTTAAGGCGCTGGGGGGTTAATACTTCAACGATGCATATTGTTGACATCTAGCTCAATAAAAGATGCATTTAACTAATATGTAGGAAAAAAAAACTTTCAGCTTTTTTTGCCTTTGACAAATCGCATGTATGATTATCGCTTCTTTATACTGTTAAAGGTAAAAGAATGATTTATTTTTATTATCATTTTTTTTTTTACATCTTACACTATAACAAGCGGCGAGTTGCCAACTCTCCCGATCGCTTTTTAGCTGATCTTTCGATAAACAGTTTGTTCTCCCATTGTTTTTTTTTTTTTTTTAATCAAATAAAATATATATATTTAAAAAATTAATTTGTTTTAAAGTAATGTTTTAATATTTAGTAAATTTTTATCAAGCAATTTGGCTTCGCGATTGTTCGTTGTGTTGTTTTGTTGTGTGGGATATGATGGATATTTGCTGTGTTAATCAAAATTTGTATCTCGTGAAATTTCTTAATTTGCAGTAAATTGAAGGAATCGACCTCTTCTTAAACCTATACACCGTAGTTGCCAAATGCTCCATTTTCTCCTAGTTTTTCTGTTGTTGTTTTTTTTGTGAACTTCGAAAATTCGATTTTTTGCAAAAAGATCCGATTTTTCAAGCTGATGTACAAGTATTTTTATCTAAAGGGATTGTACTACAAAACAAGAAAATTTTTGAAGAAACTTTTTAAAAAGCCATGTATTAATTTACATGAATTTTCATAACTTATAATGCGAAAATGTAAAAACCTATTTTTTTGGAAACTTGCTAACATCTAGCACGTGCTTCGCCGAAAATTGCACGCAACTTTTGAGACTTCTATCTTTTTGCATCTTGTAAATATATCAATTATTTAAAAAGCTGACAGTTGTTTTAGTATTTGCAGCCTGTAGTCTGCTTGTTTTTTTTTTTTTTTTTTTTTATTTAAAAATATTGTTGAATTTTTTGAAACTTTATTTTAGTTTAATTTTGGTAGTTACTATTTGAGGGTAATGTACAAAGTTTTAAGCGAATAAGCTCCATTTTTTATTTGTATGTTGTTTCCAAAATGAAATATTTTTCACAAGTTGAAGAAAAAATTTCTGAATTTTTGCAAGCTCTTCTAAATAATTTTGAAAAATTATTCATGGCAGAGATAAAAATTTAAGTAAGCCTAAATTGAGATGCTGGCAACATAAGTTAAGTAAAATGAAAAAAAATCTAAATTAAACACAAATTCTCAAGACAAAGTGCAGCGTTTTCTTTAACAAATTTTTTTTGTTTAAATTGTTTTTCACTTAACTTGTATTTTACAGCACTAACCATTTTTGATAATTTTTCATATCATATGATTAATACTTGTGCTGTGTGCTTCTTATTACTAGCTCCAATAATTATTTAACTCCCTGTCTGTATTGGACATTAGAAAAACAACAAGACAAAGAGAGCTCCATAAAAGTGTTTGTGTTGTGTTCCTAATAAAAATGCGATGTTAAATCAATTTCCTCTTTCAATAATGCTTCCTTTTGAAATAAACATAAGTTTGTAGATTGCGAAAAATTCGTGAGATCCTTAAAATTTTTTGTAGGTCCTTAAAAAGTCCTTATTTTTGGTTTTGCCAAAAGCATACGAACCCTGATATTATTTGAAATATATCACAATATTTATAAGCAGATATATCCAACCACCAGATTTAGATAATTTAAAGTTAAACATTGAAAATTCATCTTGGATTACCGTATTGATTCACACTTCTAAGTTAATGAAATGAGAAAATGTAATTATGTAAGAGGAAGCACAATGGAACTAGGCTTTTTGGGATAAGCAGGATAATGATGAGACGGAAAATCAGAAAATCCACTTTCTACAGTGATAGTGATTCTCTTTTAAGTTAACTTTGACTCACTCATCAAACAATTAGCAGACTAAACTCATAGTATAAAGTCATCTATTCTATTCGAATATTTTAATATTAAACAAGATACCAATCAACATCAATAGCAACTTATATTGTTATAATTTTGTAATTATGATATTATACCAAAAATTAAAACATATCAGATGTAGCATAGTTGATATTTTCTCTTCTTATGATGAACAAATTTACATTGATTACATAACATGTAAATATTAAGTAAAATGTAGCACAGGGAATATAAGGGGTACATATTTATATGAACCTGATTTTTTGTTTAAAGTGATGTGATAATTATTAAAAACTTTCATATATTAATATTTTTATAAATATGAGCAAATTTGTACTGAGCAAGTGAGGTTTCAATAGTAATTAATTCATTT
Organism: Octonoba sinensis; assembly: GCA_038502835.1. Taxonomy (NCBI): domain Eukaryota; kingdom Metazoa; phylum Arthropoda; class Arachnida; order Araneae; family Uloboridae; genus Octonoba; species Octonoba sinensis. The sequence goes on from CM076604.1 coordinate 75,897,419, forward strand.
AATAATAATCTAGATCACATAATACCACATATGTAAATGAACATAGTTTTTAAATATTTTGCATGAAATCATCTGTGATATATATCATTTCTATATACATCTGATATGTATAAATGTTTGATACTTTGATATTTATATACATATATTTCCAATGCTGGCTTATGGTCCCTTCATATCATTACACGTAGTCACGCTTAATTTCATGGTTTAGAGCACTTTAGAGAGGTTTTACATTTCTGTTAGGACATCTAAGGATGGAGACCTCAAATTTGCATTGTGTGAAGAGAACCAAGAAAACTAGACAGCTTGATGAGGATTAGGATCAAGCAACATTTCACAGCAGCCACATCACTTCCTTGATTCTCAAAACAATCACTATGCCTTTATTTTAATACTGGGTCTTCTGCAGATTCCAAGCCTCATATTTTGCTGTTGGTAAGGGGTTCAGGACAAAAAAAATGATAATAAATAACAAAATCAGTTGATTTTAAATGAAAGTTAAGGTAAGAAAACCAAATTTTTTAATTGGGAAGTGGAGACTTCTCCCAAAAATCTAATCAACAAAGAGTGTATCAAAACCTAAATAATATCCCCCCCCCCCCCCCGCGCGAACTTAATGGCATTGATCAAAATCAGGAGTACTTTTCATTTTAAAAGGGTTTTTTCATTTTATTTCTTCATAAAATGTCAACAAACTTTTTTGTATCATATTTTCATCTTCATATCAATTTTAAATCAAATAGAAATTTGGGATTTTAATTCGAAAATCTAAGTGAAATGTGAAGGCTATAAACAAAATGTGTTAAGTTTTGAAAACCTTGTGCTAACTTTCAAAGGGTGTTTAGTCTTCTAATACCTTCCCCCTTCTTTCTTCAGCTACTAGAGCCTATTTGAGCAACTTTATTACTATAAAACATCAAGTGAAAAAAAAAAAAACGACACAATAGCTTTTTTTAGAAATATCAAAACGATAGGTATTTATAATTTTAGAGACTTTCGCTTATGAAGGTTTTTCGCACTTGCCGACTTTACTTCTACTATGGCCGCAGCAGATAAATATTTCACTTGATCTTTGTCATGAAGGCAAATATTCACCTTCTCAAAAACATTCATCAAAATTCCAAATATTGTGGAATTAGATAAAGTACCAACTTCAAATTATAAATTGCGCTAAAAAGTGAAAAATAAATTCATTCTTTAAACAACCTTGTGACTTTTAAACATATAGTTTTAGAAGTCGGTGGAAAATTAAGGATAGATAAAATCTTTTGTAATCATGAATCAATTACAAATATATATATTTTCTCAGAATTAGCAACAGTTCCAATTATGAAGTAGCAAATGGTATAATGGTAATTAGATTCATAATTTTGCACCGACTTCTAAAACGTTTTTTCTAAAAAACCAAATGTAGTCAAATTGATTTGCAATATTGAGTCAGACGACCCTCTATCGATTAAAGAAAAAAAATCATCAAACCGGTTCATTTAGTCAAGTTGATAGTTAAGTTATGGATGAAAAAAACAAAAAACTACATTTCTGCCAATAACTTTTTTCTAATTATCGAATATGGTCAAACAAAAGGTACGGGACCTATGGGAAACCACCCTCGATCGATTAAGAAAAGAATCGTGAAAATTGGTTCATCCGGTGAGAAGTTATGAGTGGACAAACAAACACACAACAAAAAATACGACATGCATACAGTATGGATGTATAACCTCCTTCCTTTGTGAAGTCGGTTAAAAATGGCGGGATGCTAAAAAAACGTAAATTCCCCTAAAGGTGAATCTGTATTGAAATGTTCATTAATAACATTTGGTGAAAATCTTCGTTAACAGAAACCCTCCCCCATTTCACTATGTGGCAATGTTATATGCTATGCAGTGGCAGATACTTATACGGTAGGCAAGGAGGATAATATCCCCACCTCGGGAATCAACTATTGCAAAAATTGCATAAAGAACGAACCAGAATTTTGTAATTTCTACGCCTGTTTAAAATTTTCCGATAGACAGGTAAAATCACGAAACAAATAATGCGCCCCCCCCCCCCCCACGCCTCAGCAAAATCCAGTATCCATGCCTGTGCATTTTAATTATCTTTTTCGATTGCACCAAAACCTTTTTTGTGCCAAGACCTAAGCGAACCCCTGTCACCCAATTTCCGACAATGGCTTTTCAGAGACTTTCACTGACATCGTTGTTTTACGATATTTTTCATTTCGTTTTTTCTTTTTTTTTTTTTTTTTTTTTGCAAGAGTAGTTTCAACGTTAGAAAAGCTCAATAATACTTTTTCGAGGAATTAAAATGAAATGAAAATAGGGGACACATTTCATAAAATATGATTTCTCCGCTGTCCCCACTCCCCACAAGCGACAAATTTTAGAAAGTGGGGATTAGCTACGACCGACATAAGAATGTTTAAGTTTGTAAAACTGAATTGAATAATTATCAAAAAAAAAAAAAAAAAAACGAGACACATATGCATTTATGGGTTTAAAATAACAAATTTGGGAAGACATTTATTTATTTTTAGCTTATCATGGGACGGAGCTCAGCCACTTTTATTGTAGTCGTGCAAAAAATGAGCAAATAAAGTTGTCAACGTGGCAACACCTCTTTGTTTGGTTTCATATTTACATTTTTCGTTTCTGCTTGTAAGAAGAGAAGATTGTGCAATCATCACAGAAAGTGTTGCGGAACAATAGACATTTATCGGCAAAAAAGAATGAAAAGTGTGCTGAAGTCATAATCTGCTAAGCGGCTCTTTTGCCGAACCTTTTCCGTTGTCAACCATTAGTTTGTTCGTGATAGTGAATCATGGTGTTGAGGGGCGTAAAGGATTTTTGAGATCTCCATCAAATATTGTCATTTTAAAAACCAGTGATGGATAACATCTGCTCATCGAAGTATTGGGTTAGTTACATGTTTCCTTTTTTTTGTCTTGTAACATTGTGTTTGATACTTTAAGATTTATCATTTTCCTTTCAGTTGATTTCTGTCTTCGCATGAAGCCGGGAAATTTGGTCGTTCATGTATTAATGACCGTTAATGATGTATTGGGCGTGCATAAAGTCTTTGATTTCTATTATTAATATTAATTTCTATGATTCATTTAATTTTTTCTGAATTTAAATATTAAACAGATAAAAATGTCATAATATTTAACGATTATCATAAAAATGGACAGCATGTTTTCACCTAAAGATGCATTATTTATATGATTCATGACACTGTCATTTTCAATTTAAAAAAAATCTGTCTTATCATTTCTACACCATCCAAAAATAAACTACTTAATAATTCATTTAATCCGGAACTACTGTGATATAATCCCCCCTTGGCAATTTTTTCGTTGGCGCAAAGAAACTGTCGCCAACAACAAGATTTTTATGTCGCCAACTTCAAATAGAATACAACACTCTTGGCGATGATTTTATCGCCAACAATGTCACATCATAAACATAGCAAACATGTCAAGAAAAATCACTAAAAAACAGTAAAATACCTAAAATTGCAAATTATATCTTACACACAATATCGACGCTACTAAGTAAAGCACGTACAGCATTTTTCAACAACCATTCAATACATTAACGGATTAATAATTACTCGAAAAATAGAATTATTTACTTTTCCAAATCACTCAAACTTGAATAAAAACCCTTCGTTAAAAGAACACGCAATTTATGCCCAATAATTACTACCGCAATGATTCATCATTGCATAAAATGATATGCATTATTCAACAAAAAACATAATTAAAAATATCGCACAATTCAAAGAAAAAGCAATGTTTAATAAAGCTATCCGAATTTTAAAATACCACCCTAGATAACAAAATTAATAATGGTCATCACTTCAAGTACATTTTGCATTAAACTATTGGAAGCCTACCATTAAAAATACCATAAAAACCATTCATTGAAAAAACACGCATTTTAGGCACAATAATGACTATTGCAATTAATTATCATAACATAAAATGATATGCATCGAGTACATTTTACATTAAACTAACGGAAACCCACTTTATCAAAACCAGCAAAGCCACTAATTACTACAGCTAATATTTTAGAACAATTGAAAATTCATTGTTTTATAACCTTACAAACACATAAAATAAGCAAATAATAAATTTAGAAAAATAAAGAACTCACTTTAAACCAGTTGGCTTTTCAATATTAATCCCAAATCACTACAAACTTGCTATCCAATATGACGAAATGGTCCGAAAATTACCACTTAGTTTTTCATTGCTTTTAGTTACAATTAACCAATGCACTTACCAATCAAAACAATTTCATACTTCAGATAGCAAAAGCACCAAATCATGTTTCCGTCCATTTTTAACACATTCAAAAACATGGCGCCTTAACAAACTATTGTAAATATAGAATCATTCCTCTGGCCACAATAGAAAACAATTGAACCAAATTAATGCACCTTAACACTTTACATTCTTCCTTTAGCAACAAGAAAAATCTCCACAAACTTTAAACATAAAATAAACAATTAAAAAGCTACTTATTCGCAAAAAAAAATTTCTAAAAGTTCAACAATCACACCCGACACAAGCCATTCCGCATCATACACTGAGGGTTGGCGCTGGGTTGCCACTGAAACTATCGCCGAAAATCATTACAAATTGGCGTGCTAGCTCGAATGTCGCCAAGGGGGGATTATATCACAGTAGTACCTTTAATCCTTTAAGGTTGTATTAATCTGCTTCATTTGTACTCGCTCTTAGTTATACTTTGATGCTGTTTAAAAATCAAAAAATTATTTTTGAAACAACTAATAGCGTTGGTTACCTAAAAGCAAAAAAATCACTTTTTTCAAAACGATATTTCATTTATAGTATGGAACATCTTTATTTATAAATGCTCTTTTTTTCCTTAATAAAGATTGCTGTTTTATAAAAATTTGATTACCCTAGAACAGCGGTCGGCAAGCTTCGTTGACTGAAAATCTACTTTTCAAGTTCCGTGAACACCAAGATCAACTCGAACGACCAGGGGGGCGGAGCGCATACACAATTAATAGGACATGTCGGAACTGTGCCTGTCTTCAAATTGTAGGTTAATTCTTAACCGAACAAGTTTGTTTATAAAATATGTAACGGTGCGAGAGTGGCTGTGAAGCGCCGGGAGTCGAACCAAGATCTTTTTGGTGGTAGCCGCATTCTTTACCGCTTTCCCAAAAGGCGCGCCCCCTGGGCAGGAGCAAAGAGGGCTATTTGAAGGACTGAACTCGCACCGCTACATACTCCGCCCCCAGTGAACGAGTAGGGGAAGAGTGAACGATATTTTACCACAGATGGGTGCACCAGTGCGAGAGAAAGGCTGCTGGGTGAGTGAGTGAAGTTTGGGCCTGTTTGCTCGGATCCGTGGCTGGGCTCAAGTCAGAGAGCGTGCAGACTGCACGAATGCGTGCGAGCAAGTCATCTTCGTGGCGCCATCTGTGAAGTGTTCGGGTCTCCATTGCTGCGTGCGTAAATGCCGGGTCACCAGATGTAACTGTGCGAGAGTGGCTGTGAAGCGCCGGGAGTCGAACCAAGATCTTTTTGGTGGTAGCCGCATTCTTTACCACCGCTTTCCCAAAAGGCGCGCCCCCTGGGCAGGAGCAAAGAGGGCTATTTGAAGGACTGAACTCGCACCGCTACAAATACCTACCTTAAAGTTTCTGAAATAATGCTGTGTTAACACCGTCAACTCGCATCAATAAAACTTCTGAGATACTAACGTATTCTTTCTTTTAAATTTGATAAAATATTGGTAGTTTGTTTTGTTTTGTTTTTTTAAATCAAACACGCATGTGAAATGTTGTTACATATTTTAATTAACTCACTGAGAGAATAGCTAATGCTACGACTGACATTCCATATTGTTGGCAAGTTTTTTTTAGGTTCGACGAATGGTCTGACAAATTGATAATTATTTTCCAAAGAAAAAAAGTTTGCATTGTGATCCAAAAGTGATTTGATTTTTTTTTCTTTTCAAAACTTTATAAACTGTCCCGTGTTCGACCAAAAATAGGCTCGAGATTGACGGGTTGATTACGATCGACGGGTTGGTGACCACTGCCCTAGAAGTTTAACTAGATTCTTTCAAAGGTTTGCGGTTTTGTTGTATTTTTAATTTTTAATAGTATTTAAGTTTCTTGATTAGTTTTTTTTTTTAATTTTAGGATCGAAACCTTACTTGGAACACTTCAACACCAATTTTTACTTCCTGCTTTCTAAAAGTTGCTTTAATATGGGGTCCAGTTATATTTTTTTGGATATTCATTCCTGTAGAAATCTACCATGTGATGCGAAGTGAAAAAGCAAGATTACCATGGTCAACTTTAAATATAGCAAAATTGGTAAATTTTAGATGTTGGTTTAAATCTGTATTCATTTAATTTTAACAATAGTTTATTTTTCCTAATATGTTATTTTACCTTATAGGTTATAAGTTTTCTTTTAATGATTCTATCAGCTGCGGATATGTCTTATCAAATGGTTTTATACTCAACCAGTGCAGTCCCACCTGTAGATTATTATACACCATTTTTGATTTTTATCACTTCGGTAAGTATTTTCTTTATTTCTTTACTCATATGTATCCTAACTCAGTCACTCATTTTGAAAAAAAAAAAGTTCCTTTTAAAATTGAGCAAAACTTATCATTTTGAATATTTTTTTAATGGTTTAAAAGTTAGTTATCAATTTTAGTTAGCATTACACATTTTTGTCTTTTTTATACCAATAAGTTTACAAGACCTGTCACTCTCGTAGATTTGTTCTTGATGCAAATAATTATTGAATTGAAAGGCTGATGACACAGATTAAGATTTTTGTTTCTTCTTTTTCTTTGCTTAGGCATTGAATAAGGAATTGAAAATGAGGGATACAAAATAAATAAATAAATAAGACAAAAGTTTGTAATACCACTGATAATAATGAAACCTTTAACCATGATTTACATACTTAAGGCAGGAGCCTGTTTTAAAAGTTTTTTTGGGGAATTTTTTTAGGACAGAAAAAACAGCAAGTCTAGCGAAGTTTTCAGATCATTTTATTACATATTTGAACCAGTGAAAGAAAAAATTTAAGGGAAAAATATTCAAATGCAGCCGATTTTTATACAAATTTGTGCAACACCTTGCAGCTGCAGTATCCAATCAACAGACAAGATGGAGCTCGTAATTTTCATCTGAAAAAAATAAAACCGAAAATTTTCTAAATTTTCATATATTTATCTTCTATACAAACTAAGAAAAACCTGAAAATTTGAAATTAAAAAAATTTCTCAGGTGTGAAAAAAAAAATGTTGTCTTTTGGAACAGCAAAAAAATTATTTCAACTTGCTAAAAAATATTTTCAGAATTTTTTTTTTCATAAATCTTTTTAGTTCAAATAGAAGAGAATACAAAACCTCAGCTAACTAGCCTTGTTTTGTTTTGATTGGTCGTCTAGTTCTCTCGCAATCACGCCCGCAAGTTTAGGAACGGAAAAATGTTTACTTTCAGTGATGATACGCTAATCAGCTACTCCTGCTCCAAACCTTCAACTTCCTTAACAACTCATTCAAACGACCTCTGAACCTTTTCACATATATAGTTCGGAGCTATTTGACGGAAGGGAGGTGACGGGAGTGCGCTCCAGCTGCTCAAGCGCTCGTTAACCAGCTCGGACACCTGGCCATGTTTAGTGCTGTATTTTTGAAAATACGGAGAATTAGCCTCTATAACTTTACATACATAATCTTAGATATATTAGGAATAGATTTTAGCAATAAAAACAAAATTGTTTTTTTGGCCTTCTAAAGCAGACTTCTGCCTTAATCACTTATTTATTTAGTTAAGTATCTGAATGGGCCTTCTTTTAGAAGTTAAGAATAACTTTAGAATCATATATTACATACCTGCCAACCTCTTAAGACACAAGTTCTGAAGATCTCTCACAAATTTTTAAGAATTCAGAAAAATGTTGAGAATTGTTAATGTTATTTTCTTTTTTTAAGAAAAAAAATCACTTTTTTAAAAATACAATGAATAAATAAATTAAATTAAAGCAAGGGAAAATACTTCCTGTATTCTCTGAATAATCCAATCATTTAACTCATTATTGTTAAATTCAAAATAATGTAATCATTATAATCTTTAGTCTAAATAATCTAACCATTGACGTTTGAACAATGTAGTTATGAAAATATGTTTAAAAAAAAAAGTAAAACTTGTGAGGAAAATATGATGTATACACATAAAAGAGAATGTTGGTATGTATGAGGTTGCTAATCTTGAAGACTACCTGTTGGATCTTGCTGAAAATTTCAGTTTATTTTTATTAGCATGCAGCAGGCTTATAGACCTATTAGAAAAAAAAAATATTATATTAAAAAATTACTAAACACATATTATAAAACTAAAATTAAAAAAATTTACTATTTTAAAAAATACTCTCATGAGTAGTTCTTTTTTTATTCCAATGTTAAGCAAAATTTCCACATAAATGCCCTAATATAGGGGTGAAAAAAACCTTGCACATACTAATATACCTGAATCAAAAGCGTTAATTTTTCTGCACAAAAGGGAATTTGTTCGAAGTTTCTGAGCCAAGTTCAATTTCTGAAGGCTTTCCTCAACTTAAAATTATTAATTGGCAATTTCCTCAACTCTGTGTGAATACTGTGAGGTTTATTTAATTAAAAAACTTACTTTCCTTAGCAAGACAACAGTTCAACAGGAGCGGGAAAAAATTAATATGATATTGGGCCAAGGCCAGAATCACCTGTGTGACATTTGAATTCAAACTCACAAATATTACTCCACTTAATAGAATTTGTATAAAAATAATTATACCTTTTTTTAATGTAACTTCATTCTGTGTGGCATGTGACATAACAAACAATTCTAGAGTAATTTTATTTGAAAAATTAATTCAATTTTTTCTTTTTAAGCAGTTTAATTTCTGAATTTTGACTGGAGCTGCAATTTAAAAAAAAATCTATATACTAACATCACTCAATTAAATATTTGGTGCAAATAAAAATTTTGAAATGTTAATGTTATATATGGAGAAGATAATTTACTTGCATCATCAGGAGTAAGTCATATGGCATTTATTGCTATAAAATATGATATAATCATCGAAATTTGTTGTTTGGTAAAATTTATTACATTACTAAATTATTATTTGAAAAATTGTTAGAATTCACCAAAATGTCAATATACATTGAAAAAGCAAAAGCAAAAAAAAAAACATAATGAATTGCAAAATTAACCTTTTAAAAACAGGCCAATTTTTGTAAAAAGTATTAGAAAATTATGAGAGCTAGCATGTTTGATGTTAACTATGCTCTAATTGTTGTAAAAATTTTTGAAAGAAGCTCATATCTACTGCCCAATAGTGTAGATTGTTAGAGCAGACAGCTGTTGCACCTTAAGTCTCAGTTTCAAATTGCAGCGGGGGCATGAATGTTTAGCCTTGCACTTCTTCCAGTCATGTCCTTGTGTTCTGAATCCCACTTAAAATTTTTAGATTCCCCAGCAATCCATAAGAGTTCATCCTTTTCTTCCAGATCAGTTAGAAAAGTGTCATGAGAGGTCAGTTGTCCTGGTAAAATTCTCCAACAAGAGCTGAAAGGAAAGGTTCATGTTGTGTAGATTTTCACTAAATAAACTCAAATTAAAAAAATTTCTTAAAATTGAAATGAAATAATAATAAATAAAAAAAAAAAACATTTGAATTTGAAAGATAAAAAAGAATAAAGTTTCAAGGTATGTTAGGGCCTGTGAGCAAAATTTTGTGTTGCCAGATCTCTTGATCTTTGATCTTCATTTTAAAAAATACAAATACAAAGTGATGACCAGCAACAGGCTCAGGGCCCAGCTAGGCTGGTCCTAGTCAATTTAGCAGTCTCCAATGATTAAGAGCTTTCTTAAAAGTTTTTATCCCACTGCAATTAGCAGTTGCCTCCGGTAAACTATTCCAACTGCCTACAACCCTATTGAAGTAGTAATGTCTCCTAATTTCAAGATTAGCCTGAGGTTTGAAAAGCTTAAAACAATGACCTCTGGTTCTACTTTCAGAAAATAACTGAAGCCCATCAAGATTTTCCATTTTAATGAATGTAAACAACTGAATCATGTCTCCTCTAACTCTTCTTTGCTGGAGACTTTACATATTGAGCCTTTTAAGCCTGCCCTCATAATCTAAGTGAAAGATCACTTACCAACCTAGTAGCCCTCCTTTGAACCCTTTCCAGTAAGGTAATATCCTTTTTTAAGTAAGGAGACCAAAACTGAACTGCATACTCCAAATGAGATCTTACCAAACTTCTGTATAATGGCATTACAACTTCCTTTTACATGTTTGAAATAGCCTTATTGCTAAACCCAAGCATCCTGTTAGCTTTGCTACTTACTATGCTACACTGCCGACACTCCTAGATCAACAACTCTTTCTGCTTCGCTAATAACTGAACCTTGTAAATAATAGCTTGCATGTTTATTCCCATAACCAAAATGAAGCACTTGACATTTCTCAATATTAAAGGACATACCCCACTTAATGGCCCACTTAGTAATTTTATTCAAATCCTCTTGAAGCTGATTGACTTGTTCATCTTTGTCAACAATTCCCATGACTTTGACATCATCAGCAGAACTATTGATGCTCCCAGAAATACTGACTAATATCATTAATAAAAATAATAAATAATATTGGCCCTAAAACTGAACCTTGTGGAACACCACTCAAAACATCAATCCACTGAGAATAATTGCCCCTTCACTACTACTCTTTGTTTCCTCGCAGTCAGCCAATTTTTAACCCAAATTAAAGTTTTCCCACTGATACCAGTATAAGCAAGTTTGCTAAGAAGAGCTTCATGTGGTACTTTATCGAACACTTTCTGAAAATCAATGTAAACAACATCTATGCACTTTTTATTATCTAATGCTATGGTAACCTTGTCATATAAATGCAACAAATTAGTTGTACAGGATCTACCCTTCCTAAACTCATATTGAAAACCAGTCAACACTCCATATGCCTCCAGGAAATTCACTATCTTGATTTCGATCAGAGTTTCAAAAATTTTACAAATTACTGAAGTAAGGCTCACAGGCCTATAATTTCCTGCCTTAGCTTTAGACCCTTTCTTGAAGAGCAGTGTTATGTTTGCCAGCTTCCAATCTACTGGCACAGTCCCTAAGTTGTATGAAGATATGAAAATTGTTAAAACAACATCCACTGATTCCTCTGCACATTCTACTAAAATTTTAGGATAAATAGGCACAGTTCCTGGAGCCTTATTTGCTTTAATCTTTTTCAATTGAAACAGCATATCATACCTAGAAAATACAAAATCCTCAAGCTGTGCATTAGCTTGCATCTCACTTAAGTCAAGTGTTGTTGTCGCATGCTCGCACGAAGCGAGGAAGAATGGGTGAGCTGCTCCTGAGTCTAACGGGGCCCTTATAGGCAGGAGTCAAGTCAACTGTTGAAATACAGTTTCTGTTAAATACACTAGAAAAAAAATTATTTAGAATTTCAGCAGTATCCCCATCATTTTGAACTAAGTTTCCCTTCTCATCCGCTAGTGGGCCTACCTGAGTATTATGAGCTTTCCCTAAATTGGCATAAGCAAAAAATTTCTTAGGATGCCTTTCAATGTTATTATCTGCAAGCTTTTGCTCCAATTCCCTTTTCTTACTCCGTACCAAGTACCTGAAAGTACGCTTAGCCTTGCAATACAAAATCCTCTCAGCATGGCAACCACTCTTTAAGTCGCCTAAAAGCGGCTAGTTCATAATTGAGAGCTTCTTTCACCTCCCTAGAGAACCACGTAGGCAAAATTTTCGTAAGATCCCCCTTTTTTCTAAAAAGAACATAATCCCTCACTGTTTTTCCCAATTTCTCTTTAAACTCTTCCCACTGATGATAAGCTTCACTGTAGTCCAGCCCAGAAGAAAAAACCTCTCTCAAACCCTGCCTAAGTGCAACATAATCAACATTCCTGAAGTTAGGTACAAATATGAAATTTTTACCTTTGTGAGCATCAAAGCTGGTCCAAAACCTAATAATATTGTGATCACTCTGAACAGAACTTCCGACATCACAAAAAAAATCTAGATCCAAAATAGCACCATGCCTAGTCCCCTGGGTAACAACTTGATCCAAAAAGCAGTCGCCAATCACTTTCAGAAAATCTTCTCTACCATTGCTAGTGTAAAAACTATTCCAGTCTATGCCCGGGAAATTGAAATCCCCCACCCTATCATAATGACAGCCCTTACTAGACATGTCCCTAATAACACTATACATCTCCATTTACTGTTCGTTGTTAACATTAGATGGCCTGTAAACATTCGCCAAATGTAACTTCTTACCCTTATTGCTCAGCAACTCCACCCAAACCATTTCAATATCCTTAGGCTTATTAATGACCAATTCATTACAAATAAGTCCTTAATATAGAGTAAATCCCCTCCTCTAAAAGTAACTCATGAATTGCTAAATTATGCTAGATCAGGGGTGATTGTATTCCTGGTGTACCCCGGAAATCCGGGTTTTTCATATCCACCCTTCCGTGTTTTAAAAAGTCAGAGTTTTTAGTCTTCAAAATTGAAAATTTAGCAGATGGGAACAAAAAATACGCCGAAAAGCGATAAGCATTCCCTTTTGTAGCAACCCTCTACTCAGCAAGGATTGTAACGGCAGCAACCATCTTTGTTCCCATTCCGAACACAAACGATACAATGTGCCACATGCTTTCGTTCTTACGGATAACTGGCGCGGTTTGGCGCCTTTTTTTTTTTTTTTTTTCCAGCGTCAAACCCCGGGGTTGGCGATATTTGCATTCCCGATGTGAACAAAGTTTTATTGGTTCTTGATAATGCTGGTTGCCACAACATACAACTGGATCATCCAAATGTAAAAATTGTCTTCCTTCCTCCTAACTGCACGTCATTAATACAACCTTTGGACCAAGGAGTCATTCAAACTTTAAAAATGTATTACACACGCAAGTTTTTTTCCAAACCATTTTCAACAGATTAGAAAGTAGTGAAAATAAAACCCTTACTCAAGTTTGGATGGAATTTTCTATTTTAGATTGTATTAGAATCGTGTCATCGGCTTGTGCGGAAATTAAACCCTCAACGCTTAATGCGTGTTGGAAATCCCTTTTACCTGAAATGGTTCAAGCAATACAAGATGATTCTACAATTTCACTCCCAGTTACAGAAATAGTAAACATTGCTTCTCGTTTAGGCGATGAAGAATTTACAACAAACCATCAGGATGTAAGAGAACTCGTACTCGGGGAAGAAACTTTAGATGAGGATGAACTGATGGATTTAATTGATGCACCCACCTCAAATCCATTGGTAAACGAAAATAAGAAAAACGAATGGGTGCCAAATGTCGATTTACAAGATGTGAAAAAAGGGCTAAATTTGGCTAAAGAATTAGAACTCCATTTCATTGAAACTGATCATTCAACGGTGCGTAGCGCAAAGTTTAAAAGAGAGTTAAGAAATTGCTTAGCTCCCTATAGAGAGGTTTTAGTGTAGTTAGAAAAAAAAGCTACAATCGAAAACCAATGTGAAGATGAGCCAAGTGAGGAAGACATTTTGCCTATTAAAAGAAGACGAGTTAGGCAACTCATATTATCTGACAGCGAGGATGAGTGTTGAAAGATTAAATTTTACAAAAGCCTTTCTTGTTTTTGTTGGAAAACAGTTTTTTAGTTTGATTTTGATATCATTTCTTTATATAAACTCTTCAATTCAATAAAAATAATTTATAATTTATCTTGTCCTTATTGGTCTCCATATAACGCGGTAGGAATGATGTGATTTGTACTAATTCTGCGTTTCTTATAGCGCGGTTTCCATACAACGCAATAGACGGTTTCCATAGAACGCGCTACGAATTAGCCTGGTTTGTACGGTTAAATCCGAGTTTCTTATAGCGCGGTTTCCATATAACGCGGTAAGCACTCACCGCGTTATAGGAGGGTTGACTGTATATATTTTTCCCCCTAAAATACTAGATTTCCAAAGTGTTATTGAATTGTCTGTGTTGTGAAGTGCATTGAAAATGTACCTAGAAAAAATATTCTAAATTGCTACCAATCTACTGAAATATGAACAATGAAGATTGAAAATGAGATGTTTCTAACATTGTTGGTGATGAAGCAAAAAACTCCCACTGATAATCATAGAATGAAAAAGGATTTAAATGAAGGAATAAATATAATATAAAAATTTACTGAAATACCCCAAAAAATTTATTTTGCATTTTTATAAGTATACATTTAATCCAGAAAGGATACATTTTGAGAATGGAATTTTATCATATGATGCAATTTTTAAAATGAAACATGCACATTTAATTGGTATACATGTATTATTTGTATGCTATAAAAAGGTTTTTGTGTATTTCTGATTAAAAAGTACTGTTTATTAGCCAGATTCAGGTGTAACTCTGGTATATGTTAATTCAATGTTTTTATAGGAAAACTAAAAGATTATTTTAAAATCTTGGCCATTTTGAAGTGAAGTGTCTAGAAGAGATATTGTGTTATGTATAGAGATGGGAATGGTCGGGAAAAAGCCAGTTTTTTTCCGAAGGGGTTTATTTCCACTCGGAAAAATTGAAAATTTTGAAATTTCTAGTATAAAATAATACATTCAGAAATTTATAATAGTTACATTCCAATGTTTTTTCTTTTAATATTTTAAATTTTTTAATATTTTTTTAAAAATTATTTTATATATTATATTTATATAACATAACACAAAGTTCCCTTTTGTACAAGAAAAAATGACAGAGATATTTAATTTCAAAGCTTGGAATTCTTTCGCATTTTCTCGGACTTTATTAAAGGGTCGGTTAAAAAATCTGAATGAAGTATTCATGGAACAATGAATAGAATGAATACTATACTTCATTGAAAAAATTTAACCAACCCCTTAATGCAGACCAAAAAAATTGTGAAAATATCCCAAACATTGAAACTAAATATCTCTGTTCCCTTTTTGTCATACAAAAGAGAAACATTTAGTGCTATGTTCGTTAGGATGGGCATTGCTTTTTTTGAAAAAAAAAAAAATGGCAGTTTAAAATAGAAAATGTTATTGTAATGACTATACAAAAGGTCAGGATCAGTAAGGTATATTGGTGTAAAAAAAATATTTACAAAACATGAAGTTATATTTTTCAACAAAAATATTTTATTTTTAATTAATAAAAATTATTGTATTTTTTTATCACCGTTATATTTTATTTAAATTACATATAAAATATAATTATATTTTGTATGGATATAATGAAAAATGTTGTCAAATTTTCTGTTTTAAGATGCTCTGTAAAAATGCCCTGATACTTATTTTCTAAAAATAATAGAAATTTAATTTCTAATGATAAGAGTTTTTCATTCCCAAAACTCAAATTTTTTTTAACTTATAATATTTTAATTATTGAAGTTGTAATAAATAAAAGGTTATAAAGAAAAGTTATCGATAATTTTATGATTTACAAAGTCAAACTTACAGTTACAAAGATATAATGAAAAAAACATTTACAAATTTTTTTTCTTCAATACAAACACCCCATATCCTGAAAACTATTAAAAAAATACCCTTTTACTTGTAAAAGATAAATATTTCCAATTTTTCCAGAAAAAAAAAACGGAAAAAAAACTTTTTTTTTCCACCACCTCAAAATTTCCGGAAATTTTACATCCCTAGTTATGTAGACTATTTACTTACTCTTGCTTCAATATTAATAAAATCTTTGTTTTTAGATGGCTCATGCAGTGGCTGTGATATTGATGAGAAAGAAGGGAATTATCACTTCTGGCGTTCTTTTCCTATTTTGGTTTTTCTTGAGTATAGGAACTGGTGCATCTTATTATACGGCAATGCAAAAAACTTTCAATTCAGTATGCTTTTGCTCTTTTCTTATAAACTGTTGTTGTTACATATATCTTTGTTTTAAACTATCACTTCATACAGATTTGGCCATTCATTATTTATTTATATAATAACAAAATTCTTAATAAGAATCTTGCCCAACTTCTACACTGTATAAAACCTATGTACATTATGAAAGTGAATGCAGCGAGTTTTGTGCAATATAGAACATTATTTCTGACAAAGATTCGATTCTTTCCATAAAGCTACTCTAAAATAGCCGAGTTTGTAATGAGCGAACAAAGCAATCCAAAGAGCTGCATTATCAGTTCCGGGGTTGGCAAGTGATAGCGAGCAGGGGCGAGAGCCCCCAAGTAATACAAATCAAGTTTGATACATTTCCTCTTAGTTATCTACAGTTCTTGAATCATTCAAATATTTTTTTTAAAATGTCAGTAAGAAGATTGTGTTGTGTACTAGTGCTGTAGTGCTTTCAATTAAAATGAGCAAAAACTATGGTCCACATAATATTTGTAGGACTTTGGAGTCATTGGTCGAGAGATTTATGCTAAATGTTATATGAGCGTAATTTTTTTTTATGAACTTCTAATTAATTTACTTTATAGTGAGCTATTATTGATTAATTTATTTATTATTAATATTTGTGAGGATAAATATTTACAAATAAAAAGGTCTAAATTAGTTTTTTTGTTTATAACTGTTATACTTAACAAATGTACAAATTGCATTAAACTCTGGATGTTGTAATTCATGTTTTCTTATCGGTGTTTACTTATCTTAGTTCATATCTATTTTTTAATAAATTTTAATATATTTTTGCTTAGATGCGAATATTTTTTAACATGCATAATAAAGAAAAAATTTTTATTTTCCCAATATTAGTCATTGTTCCTTTATAGGAGGAAATTATAAATCCCTAAATTAGTATTTGAAATTGGATACAGATGTATATATAATGTCTGAATTTTCTCTACTATTTTCTAGCATGAGTATTATTCACTTATAGACTTCCCAAATCATGAATTTAATCACTCATGTATCAGGATTCCTGATACATGGGTGACATATCCCTTTTTCAAAGAAGAGAGGATCAATTTTTTCTTTTCAACTAAAATTCTTTCAGTGAAGTGAAGATTTCCTAAAGGGCTTATTGTAGGAATTTCTGAAAAGGAATTAGTGGCAATTGACATGTGATATAGCACATGCAATCAAGGATATCCCTCATATCCTCAACAACTAACAATTGCAAAGCAGTTGGGCTTGTACAAAAGGATTAAGAACATTCATTTATAATTATAATATATGGTATCATTTAATTATGTGTTTTGAGTTAATTCTAGTTAAAACATCCCTCCACTTATGGTGACATTTTCTAGAAAAATTTAATCACTCAAATGATTAGTTTTTAGTGCCATTCACTCAAAGAAGGTTTGCCCTTCGATATGGATTTTTTAAAAAATAGAGTATTTGTATAAAAATATATTTAAACTAAAAAGAATAACATAAAATTTTTAGGAAAGAAATAGAACCGATTCCAAATTATAAATTTTCGCTAAAATGTGAAAGTTCTTTAAACAACATCGATTCAACTTTTGAACCTAATTTTTGAGGTCTGCACAAAATTATGATGGATAAAATCTTTATTCATCATTAATCAATTAAAAACATCGAAGGCCCAAAGTTTGCAACATTTGTAATATAAAGTAACACACGGTGTAATGGTAAACAAACTGTCATAATTTTGCACCAACTTAGAAAATTAGGTTTAGAAGAAGTATTGATGTTGTTTAAAGAATGAATCCATTTTTTTACTTTTTAGCTCAATTTGTAATTTGAAGTCGATTCTATTTTTTTCCAAAAACTATTTTATTGCATAGCATATAAAACTAGCTATTGTTTAATTTTTATAAATTTAGTGGCTTGTTGAAGAATGAGCATTATATACATTGATATTTTCATTAATGATTGCATATCATTTCAAAAGTCCACTTGCAAAGCACATTTGATTCAAAACTTTATATACCAAGTATTGATAGTTATTTTGCATTGATTGCAAAACAAATAACACATTTTCAGCTTAATCTGTATTGGATGCATGCCTATCCTTTCTCATTTTTCCAAGGCAGGTGGGGAGGGGCAAAAGGGTATAAATTCCTTTTATATTACATTTAAAAACAAGGTAACACGTATGTATATATCATATTTCTTGAATCGGGGAGGGGGTGATAAGGGAGAGACAATTGCCCTCTTCTGAGCCCCCTAAATGATGGGCCAGACTAGATGTGTATTTTTCTCTTCTAGCTGTAATTATGTTTTTATCAAATGTTTATAAATACTTTTTAAATAAGTGTTCCTTTTTTTTCAGGCTTTCTCTTATGATAAAGAATATGAAAATTATCCATTCTCAATAATAGTTCTTTATTTTACACTATGCTTCATTCAGTTCTTCTTGCATTGTTTTGCAGATAGAAGAGTCAATCCTAATTCTATTCCTAAAGTATGTATTTTTAACGTAGTATAATTTTTCTCCTTAAAAAAAAGTTTTAAACACCCTTTTTTTATCATAAGCCTAAGAGTTGCTTATTAAAATGTAAATGATTTTTTTAAGAAGGTATTTAAGGTGGAGGACAAAGGGGGCCTGTGCCCCTCCCGAAATAAATTCAAAACTACCTATTCAAACAAAAATTTTAATATTTTGAAATTCAATTTGCAAAGTTCCCTCAACGTTTGACTTAGCTTCTTGCCCGCACCGAAATAAACTATATATGCGCCTGTCTCTTGAACTATAAAAATTTTATTTATTTATTTTAATTACAAAAATACCATACTTGAAGAAGCTTTTTACATGCAGCAAAAAGAAAGGAAGAAAAAATTTCAAAAGAACTTGTTTGTGCAAGGTACATTTATAATTTAATAAGCTACTCTTAGGATTATCATAGAAAAAGGAACTTCTAACTGTTCTTTCAATATGCTTTGACTACAAAAGGTTTTGAAAATTCTTAGATATTTTTCATTATCAAATGACTAGTTTGGATAAACATTTTATATGCAAAAAGTGAAACAAATGGTGCTTTTTATGATAATATGCCTTAGTATGATGAAATATACTCAAGTAAGATATTTTTTATTAAAGTAAAAACTTTTTTTAATCAAAGTCATTTGTGTAATCAGTATCATCTAAAAATGATTACACCTTAAATAAATTTAAAAAATTAAATCTGAGAACTTAATGGTTCTTTTTTTAATCATAGTAAGCTTTGCACAGATTTTTTTTATTACCATAAAAGTGTACTAGTACATTCAGTTAACAAATTATGCCATTAGTTTGTTTGTTCATTTCATGCTTTATGGCTCAATGGCCTCCCTGCTATGTTGCTCCAGAAAAAACTTATTTCTATGATGAGCACTTGGAGGAAAGCTATATTTTTGAAGTACTTCAATGGGTGGCTTCCCTATATTTTGTGTATTGAATAGGACAAAAAGCAGAAGAACTTCAGTTATGCAACTCAAGGAGTGACTTGAGATGAGATCTCCAACAATCATCTCACCACCTCATTTTTCAAAACAGTGACTATAATGCCATGACCAAAACCAGGGATCAATACCCAACTCTTACTGGAACCTTTTGGCTCCAGACCAAATACTTAGTTACTGCTGAGCTTTGAGATAGACCATTCCATTTGACAGTGGCGTTCTCAGCTTGGGTGTCCCCTAGGGCCATGTTTGTAAACTTGTTGTTTGGCAGTTAATATTATTTTCAGTGTTACAAAAAATTAAAAATAAAAAAAGAATAATAAATAAGTAAAACAAAATAAAAAAAATCGAAATTCCATTTTACTTATTTGGCGTAACTTTCAGTAAACTACATTTATTTTCAATTGAAACAGCATTAATAAAATTGTGTAATTCAAATGTGTTTTTTTAAAAAAAACTCTTTATCTCATTTTGAATGTCACCTCCAACACCCCTGAAAAGAGTGTCCCCGTTGGTGGATCCCCCCCCCCCCCCCCGAGGGATGCTAATGCATTAGAGCACAGTTTATCAGCCTTTTTTGACCTGTAGGCCCCTTAAAAGCCACAAAATCCTTCTGTGGTTCCCCTTAAGTAGATTTTTTTTTTGGGGGGGGGGGGTACAAATCAAGATGAGCATCAGCTATTCAATGCCCCATGTCCTGATGGATCCGCATCCTATATCCAACTCTGATTTCTGAAACCCATAAATTCCATTCACATTTTAAATATCCAAAATTTCCAAATAGGATTGCCAAAATTCCGATAGTGAGTTTTATAGTTATATCTATAATATTTTTTCTGAGAACATGCTAATTAATTATTTTTTAAAAATCAAATTTAGCATGACAGATAGCCGAATCTTTCGTACCCAGATATTTAAAAAGCAATCGGACATCAAGTATCCCATACCCCCGCCCCCCTTTCGGTGCGCCCATGTACATTGTCATTATTTTATTTATATTTGTGTGATCATGCATGAAATGGGGGGGGGGGGGAAGCACAAAAAAAAAAAAGTTTAAAAAAGAAGAAAAGAAAGAAATCAGAAACGTTACTTTGAGAACAAGTATCATGAACGGAAGATATTTGACCACAAAGAAAAATTTAAAATGAAGCAGATATTTTCAATATGTAAACAAATGACCATAGGGAGGAGGGGCAATGTAAAGCTGAATTAAAAAGTTTACTCTGAATATAAAGTTCCAAAACTAAATAGGTAAAATATGGAATGTAAAGATTATTGAAAATCAAAATTAAGGATTTATGTTTCTATAATCATTCTTGTATCAATTACAAAATCATATGCATCTTTTTTTTCCAAAACAGATAATATGTTTAAAATTTCTTAAATTTGTTAACTGAAGCAGACAATGTTAAATCTAAAAAGATATTTTATTGTTTTTAGCTGTAATTTTTTCTGAAAAGGAAAAAAAATGAAGAAAATAGGGGGAAAATGCATTCAAGAACCTTTGCAATTTTTTTAATTTTCGGCTCACACATTTTCCCGCAGGTGTAAATTTTTTTTCATCTGTTCAAAAGTAGCCCTAAAATAATTAAATCAAAAATTCCTTTTATGTGTTCGTTCTATATTAGAAGTTCTTTATGATGAGATAAGTCCAATGCCATTCCCACTATAAAATCAGGATTAATAAGAAATTGAAATTTTCTCTTAAAGCCCAATCCTGTTAAATTCTGCAAACAGAAAAGTGAAGCAAGGGATTGAGATAAGTTGATTTTTCCTGGAATCTTTGTTTCAGACTATTCCTTCAAAGTCATTAGGATGGGAGGGGGTGACCAATACACACCTCCTCAAACTAATAAGCCTGCTCTAATGCTTTTTAAATATTTATTGACTCAATTAATTTCATTTGTTGAATATTTTACAGGATATCGGGCTTCCTTTCATGTTCTTATTTGTTTATATATTTTTTTCCATGTAAAAACAAATTTTACAATAAAGAATGCTAATGGTGAAACACATGCAATTTTGAAATTCATATAGCAAAACTAAACATACATTATTAAGAAAGATATTGAGAACAAACAACATGAAACTAATTGAAACTTAGTTTGCACCTTTCCCCATGGAAAACAAGTCATGTTAGAAGTTTCATGCTTTGTGCTGTTTTATTGTTTGAGGATTTTTTTTATAGTTAAGAAATGAAATTTTATGTGGTTTGATTTTGAAAGATTCGGTAAAAATTTACATGGAATATGAATACTTTTATGTTGAAAAATTTTAAAACTTCTAAATAGGTCAGCCATGACCCACTTCACATGATTCATTACTCGCGCATTTTCGTATTTTCTCTTTTAAATGTTATAATTAAATTCTACGTTATAGTTAAATGCTAAATTATTCATCATTGCTATTTTAGAGAGAGAGTCCTGAAGATAGAGCTTCTTTTCTGTCAATGATCACATTTTGGTGGTTTAACCCGTAAGTACTCTTTTCATTTGTGATGGGATTTTTCAGTTATTTTGCTCCAATTCTCTACTATGTAATCTGAGCTAATATAATGTTCTGTAAATTCAACAAAGTAATGTCTTTCAAGCTTATGTGAATACAGAGGGAGGAGCAATTTCATAAAAAGCATACTTTATGACCCCAAAACTATATTTCATTTTTTAAATTATAATTGAAAAAGTTAGTGAACAAAGCTTTCTTGCTAAGAAAAATGCATACATCATCTGATCTCTTATTCAAGCAAATTCCAAAATAATTATTTTTCAATTAAGGGACATTTGGGCAGCATAGTTTTAAAAGACACATTTCAGGACAAAATAATTAGTGATTTCTTGAAGTGCTAGTCGGCAATTTAGTGATTAAAAATAAAACTTGTTTAAAATTTATTTGCTTGAATTTAATGGTAAAAAAAATACTTTTTTGTTCCCCTGATATTTGTTCACCTACCTGATATCTGCT
This sequence comes from Octonoba sinensis, assembly GCA_038502835.1. NCBI lineage: Eukaryota > Metazoa > Arthropoda > Arachnida > Araneae > Uloboridae > Octonoba > Octonoba sinensis. The sequence goes on from CM076604.1 coordinate 75,919,790, forward strand.
TTGAATTTTCAAACTGTATAATTTCATAGCTTTTATAATTTTTTAATACATCTGGAAAAAAAATCCTAGGAATGAGTGTTTTTCCTGATTGTTAATTTTGTTCATTTTTAGATTAGCTATATTAGGGTACAAGAAACCTCTAACATCAGCAGATATGTGGGAATTGAATGAAGTTAACCAATCTGAGTATCTTCAAGCTTTATTTGAAAAATATTGGCAGCCTTTAGTAAATAATTTAAGCAAGTAAGTCCATTTATATGTTTTCAAATATTTAATGAGAAACATCAATATTTTTATGTTAAACTCTTGTTTTTTTATTATAGTCATCGTCACAAGCTTAAAACTCAGCTCTCTAGGAGGTATTCCAGGAAAGATGGAGAACTTCACACAGATTCTGCTGAAGTTGTGATATCTCCAAGTGACATTGAAAAAGACATTTCAAACTTGAGTATACTGAAACCTATTCTGAAAAGTTTTGGTTTTGAGCTATTTATTGCTGGACTGTTAAAACTTGGAGCTAGTACCATTACTTTTGTTAATCCCATGTTACTGGAGTAAGTGTTTTAGTGTATTTTAAATCTTTTATGCCCCATAAAAGTAAAAGAAAACAAAATAAAAACATTTCAACCATTTACTTCCAACCTTTAGTTATACGAATGCCAAGCAAGCTTTAGTAGAGGAATGTGCGGGCTAGAGACATTCCAGAAAGAGAAAATGACTTACATATTTTATGCAAAATGGCTTTGATACTCTCTGCTAAGTTAAATTCCTAGTGCAATTTACATTGTCACAATGCAGGCCCCTTCTATATTGTGAGAAACTGTTCTTTAGTGGTAATGTCATCTGCTGTCAGTGTTAGCACATAAAAGAATGGTTGCCAGTTCCAGTGGAATGCACTACATCTGGAAATGACAAAGAGTCGATACACAGCCCCATTAAAACAAAAAAGTCTGAAACATGTACAGTACCAAACCCCAAATTCGGAATCCCAGATTCAAATAGAAGAAATTTTGTAGATATATTTATGCTTTATATGAACTAAACTCAGGAAACCAAGATAAAACCAGAAAACCCTACTATGTTGAAAAGTGAAAATTGATTTCTTGGGCTGAGTAAAGCATCTTTTTTCCCTATAAAAAAATTTATTTTTTCCCTTAAATTCTTAAAAATTTGTTTTTCAAGTTTTATTCCCTAGAAAAAGAAAGAAAGATAAAGAATCTTGCTCTATTTTTTTTCTTTGTGGTCATAAATGGCCCCCAGTAACCCTTGCAATTTGTACAAATGGCCTGGCATTTTAGTTTGACTTCTCTGCTAATACTTTTTTTAGATGTAGCTCCATTTTCTTTTTCATACAATTGCAGGTGATTCAGTGAAACGGTTAACTACCATGGTGGGTATGATTTATTTTTGCTGAATTGTGTGTTGTAATTTGGAGCATTTTATTTAAATCCATGAATAAGTTATTTTTTTGTTTGGTAAAAATATTTTAACGCATAGCTTTACTCATATTACCTTTTCTAAAAAAAGTTAGTTATTTATGTACCAGTTAAGAAAACGGTGCAATCTGAAGTAAAAATGCCCATATTAGCGCTGATGTTTTCGTAAATCGGCCATTTTTGGTCCTGTAAATCCGCCATTTTTGGTCGGGTTCCGAAATTCGTCAAATTCAGAAATCCGGCTTGGCGCCGGTCCCGAACATGCCGAATTTGGGGTTCGGTACTGTATATTCAACTGTTGATGTTAATCATTATCTGTCTTAAATTTCATTTTAAAACTTAAGGCACATTCTGACAAGACAGTTTTTCCCGCAATATCTGTCTATTTTGAACAAAACTGACAATCTCTTTCTGACAATATCTCGCTGAATTGATTTTTTGCTGTTACAGTCAGGCCTGACCACATGGGGGCAGTGGTTCAGAGCTACTGTCGCAAGTTCTCAGGCCAAGTGGAAATCCCTGCAACTTTTTGCCAACTGCCTCACGTTGATGCTCGTGAAAAATGTGCAACTGCTTTGATTTATGCCCTAAAAAAGTTTAATTATTTGCCTTATGGCACTGAAATTTCTGTTTAGTGGTTAATATATTTGGATATTAATGAATATCTTTTTTGACCTCATGAAAAACTGAAACTGGGTCACTTAATGTCCTAAAGAAAAAAGTTTAATTAATTTCATTATTTCATTGAAATTTCTGTTTAGCTATTTAATTGGATGTGAATGAATGTAACCTCTATTTTTTTCTGAAAAATCCACGAAATAGCAAGCCAAAAAAATTGTGTTTAATAAATGCGTAATTTAGTAGAAATAAATTTAACTGTTACGTTGAGGGTCAAGGGGGGGATGTTAACTGCATTTCAGACGTAGCAGCTCATTTCATCCATGGCTTTCAGCGGGTTATTTATTTATTATTATTATTTTCTGTAATACAATCGAACCTCGTTTTAAAGTCACCCGGATGACACGTCACTCCAGATGTCACATCATTTTTTCAAAGTCCCGACTTTGCAGCCAACGGTGGATCTAGGGGGGGGGGGGGGCAAGTCACTTTTTTCACTAAAAGTCACTTTTTTTGCATTGATCACTTTTAGTCACTTTTTTTAAAAATTGGTCACTATTTTCACTTTTTTGAAAATATTTTGTTTTTAATTAAGGAAAATTATCGTTCCTATGGTCAAAAATGCCCTTTCTCTGGCAGAGCAACCAAAAAAAGTTACTTTTTCTGTATATGAGTTAAGAAAACATTGCAATTTTGCATAAAAAGACGTGTGTCAGGGTTGAAGCTTCCGCGTATCCGCTATTTTTGGTTCTGTAAGTCCGCCCTTTTTGGTCATATTTTGAAATTTGGCATGGCACCGGCCCCGAGTGTGCTGAAGTTAAGGTTTGATATTGCAATCCTGCAACCAGAAGGGGAGGTCTAGAGGGCTTGTGACCCCTTCCCCCTTCTAGAATGATGATTTAAATTGTTTTTGAATTTTTTTTACTCGAAAAGAGCAAATCCTGAGAAAAGAAAGCTATATTTAAACTAGAAAAGAAAAAAATCAGACTAAAAACTTTTAGCAGTTGCAGATTATATCACTCAGAAAATTACCTTAATTTATCTTTTCTTTCATCCCCGCCCCCACACTCCCCAACTAACTGTTATAATCATAAAAGAAAATTTTTAGAGCTCAATCAGGGATTTCTCACCAAAAGGACAATACGCATCTTGAGAAAATAAAGTTATATTTTTATCAAGAAATCATTAAATAATGATGGAGGGGAGGGAAAACCTAAATTCTCAAAAAAAAAAAACTTTAGATTTGAAAAATTCTTAGCAGTGGCAAATTATATATATTGCTCAAAAAATTACATTATGACCTTCCCCCCCCCCCCCACTCCCCCCCCCCTCAAAAAAGGAATTGCACAAAGTTCAGGTGTAAAAAAAAATAGTGCACCCCCTGTAAAGAATTTTTCTGATTGTGCCACTCATACTGTCATTATGTATGACGGTGATACCGTGTAACTATCACAACTAAAATTATAAAATCAGGGAATTTTTTGGAGCTCAATCAGGGAATTGCCTGTGTTTTTTTTTTTCCTTGGATTTTGTTACTACCATGAAATTACAAAAACAATACCGAATACTTAAACGGTTTGTTTCCTACAATGATACAGAAGATTAATTCACACAGTATTTTCAGTCTGAATAATTTTGATAAAATATCAAATTTAGATTTATTTCAAGTGAAATTTTCTTCTCCTTGAATAAGTATAAAAAATATTTAAAAAGTAGCACTTGCAAAATAAATATTTATTCATTTATATTTTTTAATAAGTAACAATTTGAGAGAGAAATTAATAAAAAAAAACTTTTGTCTCTCTCACTTTTAGCCATTTATGGGTTGTGAAAAAGGTATTTATGAACATAGTTATAGGTATAAAAATTCTTATTTTTGAACAGGCTATGATTTTTTTTTTTTTTTTTTTTAAATTGGGTAAAAGCTCTATTTATTCAGGTTTAGTTTTCAAAAGATGTCGAAACTGCTCTTTTTCAAGTTACATTTAGTTTAAACAAACACGCACACACACAAGTTTACATTTTAATGATCACTATTTTGGTCACTTTTTTTAAAGCTGTGGTTACTTTTTTCACTATTTTGAAGACTCCTACGTGCGCCTAGCCCTGTGAATACTCCTAAGCGAGTTTTAATGTATTTTGAAGACCCCCAAGAGAAGAACTCCGAGACTTCCTCCCTTGAAGATTTTTTAGATCCTCCCTTGCATGTAATGTTTGCAACATGTAATTTTAATGTTAAAAAACTCTGCAATTCACAACATTACTTTATTGTGCCACTCCATTTTTGACGACAACTCAAATTGTTAAAACAGGCTAAATTTTATGTTTACCTGAAACCTTTCAGTAAAATGAAGATTTTAAGAAAAGTTTATCCTAGAGTTCCTGAAAATGGATTAATTTCATCCGGCTGAATCAGAAAATATTCCTTTTAGTGATCTTTTAAAGTAACTTTCAAACCACAAAGGATGTATCCTGGAAGATTCCCATGCATATGTCAATGTGGACAATATTGTTTCCACTTCAGCTGAATTGTCAATTGCTGAAATTGTTTCAGAGGAGCGGGAACATGATCAAGCCATTGTTTTGTTGTCAGAAAGCGAAACAGGAACTGGAGTGGAGGAGAAACTTCCAAGTAAATCAAAGGTGTTGGAATGCATTAATGTCGTACAAAAACACCTTTTTTCGATTGAAGGAACTAAACAAGAAGATTTTGACTTTTGTTACAAAATACACAGAAAAATTTTAAATTGTAAATCAAGAAGTAAACAAACCTTTTATTGGAGAATATTTGAGTGCGAAATAAAAACTTAGTTATCTTTTCTTAACGTTTTCCCCTTGTCTTATTAAATAATATTAAATGACGATGATTGAATAAAATGTAAAATGTGAATAAATAAATGTTGATATAAAGCCCTGAAATGCGTTGTTACATTAAATGTTTTTTAAATTATGCATTTTGGAGCAATTCCAGTTAAGAAGTTGCTGTGCTTACGACGACACTTTGTAGAAAGTCTGCCGAGTGTCGTGATAACGAGGCTCGACTGTACTTAGTACTTTAACCCTCTTCCAATATTAAAATTTAAATTTAATATTAGAAACTTATTATTGTTATATATTGCAATTATATATAGAACACATTTTTTACTTGTGCATTCATATTGGAGTAAAAATGTCTTATTAAAACTGAACTTTTTAATATTATATATTAAAGGAGCAATTAGTTTTTCATTTCTATGCACTTTATGTAGCACATCAAAAGATATTCAATTCAAAAAATCATGTTTATTTCTTCATTAAATAGAAATATTGTCAACTGATTGCAAAAATTTATTTTTAGATAAACTTTTGATGTTGTCAACAATTTCATTTACTTTTAATTAACATTTTTTAGCCTACTTTCCCGTAAAAGTAAAAAAAAATAATAATAAAGCATGAAAGAAGGCTTAATGTATCGTGAAAATATTGTTAGAAATCAAGAAAAGTCAAAAATAAGTTAAGTAATTAAATAAAGATTGAAAAATAAAAAATTTGAAAGTAGGGTATTGAGATGGGGAAAAAGTGTCTGTCTGTCGGTCTGTCGGTCTGTCCCCCCCTAATAACTTTTGAACGAATTGTCCGATACGAAAAATTCTTTTTGCATTCGAAAGATCTCGGCGAGGACATCTCATTTCCATATTTTACTTTTTGATTTGAGCAATTTTTTGTTCAATTTTGAACAGTTCAAAAAGTTTTAACATTAGCACCTATGGGTGAAAATGAAGCAAATTATGCAAACTCTGGGTACAAGATCCAAGTTCCAATGAACAAGCTCACTGGAAGAAGTTCTTGGCGTGAAATATTGATTTGAACAATTTTTGTTCATTTTTGAACAGTTCAAAAAAAAAAATTAACATGACGCCTACGGGGAAATTTCAATCCAATATAAATCCTGATCTAATGGACCGATTTGCTTGGAACAAAATTTATCGGAATGCTCTTATGACGTAGAACATGAACAGATAGAAAGTTCATCCAGAACTATCGAGCCTATTTTCCTATGAAATTTTTTGATCTAGATTTTCAAGAATATTTTTGAATTAATGAATGATCAATAAGCAAAAGAATGAATTAATAACTGAGTGAATAAATACATGAATGACTGAATAACTGAAATGATTGAATGAATATGTATTAACCGTTGAAAAAGGTATATCTGAAGCAATTAAGAACTTAAGCTAAACGAGAAAGAGAGAGAGAGAGAGATAGCTAGAATATAAATTTGAAGCTGGTGTATATGGGAAAGTAGGCTCGTATAGTTCTAGACGGAACTTCTTTTTTAGCCTACTTTCCCGTAAAAGTAAAAAAAAAAATATATTAAAGCATGAAAGAAGGCTTAATGTACCGAAAAATATCGTTAAATATGAAGAGAAGTCAAAAATAAGTAAAGTAATTAAATAAAGATTAAAAAATAAAAAAATTGAAAGTAGGGTTTTGAGATGGGGAAAAAGTGTGTCTGTCGGTCTGTCTTCTGTCCCCCTCCCCCCCTAATAACTTTTGAACGAATAGTCCGATTCGAAAAATTCTTTTTGCATTCAAAAGATCTCGGCAAGGACATCTTATTTCCATATTTTACTTTTTGATTTGAACAATATTTCGTTCAATTTTGTACAGTTCAAAAATTTTTAACATTAGCGCCAATGGGCAAAAGTAAAGCAAATTTTGTAAACTCTGGGCAGAAGAGTCGAGTTCTTATGAACAAGATTTCTAAAAAGTTATTGAAGGAAAATATTTTTGAGTTGAACAATTTTCGCTCATTTTTGAACAGTTCAAAAAAATTAACGGTACTTTTTCCTTAATCCCGGCGCAGGCGATAAAGTCGCCAATAATGATGCAACGAACGCCAAACGGAATACATCCGCTAGTAAACTTTTGCGTGTTATGTTGCCTTGGCGATATTTGCGCAGGGATAAAGGAATTCATTTTGAAACAGTTCAAAAAAAAAAGATATTAACATTAGCGCCTACGGGGAAATTTCAATCCTATATAAATCATGATCTAACAGACCGATTTGCTTGGAAAAAAATTTATCGGAAAGATGTTTGGCCGTAGAACATGTACAGATACGAAGTTCAACCAGAACGCAACGAGCCTATTTTCTTATGAAATTTTTTTATCGGGATTTTTAACGATATATTCGAATGAATGAATGATTAAGTGAATGAGTGATGGAATAAACGAATAAATGAGTGAATAAATACATAAATGAGAAAAATGAATGAATAAATTAACGAATGACTGAATAAATGAAAGAATGAGTGAGTGAATGAATATGTATTAACGGTTGAAAAAGGTATATTTGAAGTAATTAAGAACCAAAGTTAAATGAGGAAGAGAGAGAGAGAGAGTTAGCTAGATTATAAATTTAAAGTTGTTGAATACGGGAAAGTAGGCTCGTATAGTTCTAGACGGAACTTCTTGTTATTTTTAATTACTATCTCAGTTTAATATGAAGCAAATAATATGGAGTACAACCTCGATCAGTAATTTTTCCCGGGACCATTCGTTTCGGTCATAGAAAATGATGACCTTGGGTTAGTATAATGTCCAGTGGTATCGTTAAATAATTAAAACAAGAAGATAAATGATAGGTGTGGGTGCGATGCACGAAGATTTTACTGTATTATAATCACTTTAAATTAAACCTTTTTGTTATGTTATGTTCTATCAAAAGGTAGGTAACCGTTACAGAGTTGCAATTAATCTTGTATTTATTACCAATAAAAATTCAACATCAAAGTAAAACTTTATTTGTAATAAAGATTGAAACTCCTTTTAAAACATTTAAAAATGATCTTTATTGATATGTAGTTAAATTTATAGAACATTTTTGCAGAAGAATGAAGAAAGCAACATGAAAAGTTGTAGATTGCTTTATTTTTGTTTTATTTACTTTAGGGCGTATTTTTGTTTTATTTACTTATAAAATATATTATATAAACTATTATAAGCTACATTAGTTTTTTGTAAGTTTCTTTTCACAGCCAACACACACACATACAAAAAAAAAAAAAAAAAAAAAACCTTTGTGTTAGCTTGTTGAATAAGAAATTGAATCTAACCTGTCATAACTTTAGCTTTTTATTGTCAAAATAGTTAAGTCACCATTTTGATTCAACTTTAGGAACTGCATAGGAAACTTTTTTTCAATAATGATATCCATTTATTAATTTTGTGCACAACTTTAGTCTTTATTTTTCTAAATTATTCATTCACATTTCCTCTTATTCAATATGCTTTCAATATAATTTATGTGTCGATAATACTTCAGTATATATAGAAATCTAATGTAGCTTAAAAAGATACAAAAACAAGGATGCAAATAAACAAGTTTTCCAGCAGCAAATACAGCACATTACTATCCCTCAATTTTTTTGGAACAGTGTCTCACATATGGCACACAATCAAAAAACTAGTTTTCTTCTACGTGAGAACTGCGTCAGTTGAATGCGAGAATTGCATGACTTTTCCCTCTGTTGACTCGCTGTGAGTTCTTGCGTGCAATTTTTGCTGTAGCATTAGCATTTCAGCAACTACTGTCAGACATTAACGTTTGAGTTTTCTCACTTATCCAAATGCACCTTTATTGCAAGAATATTTTGTTTCCTTTCATTGAATTAACGATATTTCAAAATGACATGTAATTTGTTTGATATATTTTCTTTTTTAGTTCAAGAAATTAAAAATAGAGGTTCAACAGGATATGTTTTAAATTCTACTGGTACAAATTTTAAATAATGTTTTTCTAATTTTCTGTTAATAATAATTAACAATCCATGAATTATTTGAGGCACTTGTAAACACATCCAAAAATTTCCAAAATGTGCATATTATTTGAATTGCTATTTTATTTATTGCTGTTATAGTTTACTTTAATGTTGATTATTGTAATTTTTTTCTTTCTAGCATGCTTATTGCATTTGTTGGATCCAATGAACCATTTTGGAAAGGATTGAGTTATGCTGTGGGTATGTTTTTTGCAGCAATGCTTGAATCTTTTCTAAATGGTCAGTATGAATATCGAATTTATGTGGTTGCAATGCGCACACGTTCCTGCATTATTTCTGTTGTGTATAAAAAAGTAAGAACCTTTTAAAATGCATTCTATCCTTGCCATTAACAGCATACACTTAAGTATATGTTTTAAAATAGGTTTTATTTTGTATAATTCATTTTTCCAACACTAAATATTTCATGTACACTTGTGTAGCATTTGGATTCTAACCTACTTCTGTACAAAACACACACACACACATAGAAATGTAACTGTCATAAAAATAATTCGGATAAGTAACTATAAAACTGTCACTCTGTCTGTCTATCCCCCCCCCCCCCCAATAACTTTTGATGAAAATGTCCGATTTGAAAGATTTTTTTTTTTTTTAAATTTTATGTTGCATTTGAAAGATTTCGGCAAGAACGCCTCATTTCCCTATTTTATATTCTGATTTGAACAATTTTTTGTTTAACTTTGAACAGTTCAAAAAATTTGAAGATTAGCGCCGATGGGGGAATGTGAAGCAAATTATATACCCTGGACATAAGTTCCTTTAACCAAGGTTATTGGAAGGTATTCTCGACATAGAATATTTTTTGACTTGAACAATTTTTGTTCAATTCATTTTTGTTTTAACAGTTCATTAACATTACTGCTTATAGGGAAATCTCAGTGGTATATAAATCTTGATCTAACTGATGGATTTGTTTGGAACAAACTTTATCAAAAAGATCTTATGATGCAGAACATGTACATATATGAAGTTCGTCCAGACATCCAAAACCAAACAAGTCTATTTTCCCACAAACGTTTTGATCTGGATTTTTGATTATATTTTTGAATGAATGAATGAGTGAACTAATATGTATAAATTGTTGAAAAAAGTATATTTGAAGTAATTAAGCTAAATGAGAAAGAGAGATAGCTAGATTATCTTTTTGATATTGGTGTATATGGGAAAGTAGGCTCGTATAGTTCTCGACGGAACTTCTTGATACCTTCAAACCTTTTAAACCTGCTGGTGTTTTCATTGCAATATATTTTGTGTGTGTGTGTGTGTGTGTGTGTGTGAATCTCTGTCACTCTCTCTCTCTCTTTTCTTCCAGACAATTTTAAGCATATTTTGGCAGCCCCATTTTTTTTACCTTTTACTGTGACCTTTTGTAATGATATTTTGATAAAAAAAAAAAATTCTCAAAATATTATTGTATTGGCGGCCACTATGAAGCTATCACAGTTATTTAGAGGGTTTTAGTATTATTTTTTAAAATTGAACTTTGAATAATTAGTTCAAAATCTATTTCCTGTATAACTAGCTCGCAAGTATTCTAAACTCTGGTAACGCTAGTCTCTATGATGCATGTATTACCCCCCCCCCCCTTTTTTTTTTTGTTAAAAAATCTTTGATGTGTACATTTTGACCATAGGACCATATTCTGAACAATAGAGGCTCTAAGTAATTTTACTTATTTTTTAAAGACTATGTTATCCTTTTCTTTTTACTTATCTAAAACTGCCCATTTTTCTGTGAAACTGGTGAGGGGCGGTGGGGCACATAAACATGCACAATCTCATCAGTGATTCTGTCCAAGAAAAAAATGTGTCCAGTGTGTGTGGGGAGGGGAGTTCTGACTTCCTCAAGCCACCTTCGCTACATCCCAGCCTTCTTTTATTTATTTCAAATAAAAATGCTGCAGCAGTCCCTTCATTGTTTTTCTTTTTCGAAAAACATTTGTATGCTTTGGCTTTCCATCAGGAAATTTTTAATTCATACCCTTTTTTTTGTGCTTAAAATATAAATGTCTGCAGCTTCTGCAAAAAACTTTTAACATTTTGAACTGTGGTAGTATTTTGCAGACACAATAAGTAATTTTTTCCAATTTGTTTTATTTTAAATATTATGCCTCCTGGATCTAACTTTTGAAGTTTAACATTTTTTTTTCCTTCATAGAAATTGTGTGACTTTTCATTACAATATTTTTAGTTTTCCCTCTCTTTTCTTTTCATCAGTTTGAAGCATATTTCGACTGCCCAAACATTTTTATACACTTGGCTGTGATTTTTGTAATGGCATTTTGATTAAAAAACTAAAAATATATATAGAGAGAGAAATATAAATCCCCCGACACATAATCCCACAACATTCCAGGAGACCTGGTGACCGGAAGGGCAGATATTGCTCTGGTCAAGGTCGTGACATTCCTCCTTCGATTTAAAAGTAATTTCAAAGCTTTGTATCTGTGAGATACAGTTCGACCAAAGGAGTGTTAAGGAGCCATCATTTTAGACTAAAAGTTGTACTTTATACTGCACTCAATGTTCTTATGCTGTTGATGCATTTGGAATTCATTTTTCCTCTTCATTTTAATTTTGCCTTTCCTTTTTATATGTTACTGACAATGTATGAAACAGCTATGATTCTATAAAGTGCCACTGTTTCATGTTGTGCTAGTAACATGCAAACAGTTTGTTAGTTTGATTTTTTTTTACGTTCATTTATTGGGTTGATGCGTAAGTTCCCGCATTTTTTTTAATAACTTTATTTTTTGACATAAAATAACAACAATTTAATAAGTAATGTACTCTCCATTGTCTTTTACGACTTCTTCTCAACATTCAACGAGTTTTGCTATGCCTCTTCGGTAGAAATCACCCGAAAGCGTCTCGAAAAAGTTGTCCAACCAAGCCCGTAATTTGAGGTCATTATTGAATGTAATGTCGTGTAAAGCATTTGAAAGCGACTATAGCACCATCTCCACACATGGCACAAATCTCTCTAGCAGTTTCTGTGGCTTTGGCACCTTGATTAAACGCAAAAAGAAGGTGGTGTCGGAAATGCTCGTTTTTGTCAACTCGACACTTTATTTAACTGCTCCAAAAAGTAACGAAAATTAAAGTCAACAAAAAAGTGAAATGCACTATTTTATAGAGCGAAAAATTCTCTTTCGAATAACACAAGAGATTATGCCAGAACATTTCATTTTCAACACAAATTTTTAAATTCCAAAAAATGTTTGAACTTATGCATCAGCCCAATACCTTATATTTTTTGCAATTAAAAAGTAGTGCACTTTGCTGAAAATTTGGAGAAGTTGTTGGAATTGTAGCAGCTATTGAAATAACGACTGACAAATGAAAATAAAGTTGCTTTTTCTTGAGACTTAATTTGCAATAAAATACTAATGAGTAGCTATTTATGTGGAAATAACTTTATTTTTACTCACATAGGCTCTTGTACTCTCAAATGCTGCAAGGAAGAACTTTACAGTTGGGGAAATTGTAAACTTAATGTCTGTTGATACACAGAGAATCATGGATTATGTTCAATTTGTTAATATTTTATGGTCAGCTCCCCTTCAGATTATCATTGCAGTTTATCTATTGTGGCAACAATTGGGTTTAGCAACACTTGGAGGCCTTGGTGTAATGATTTTAATGATTCCTGTGAATGCTGTTATCAGCGTCCTCATTCGCAAATTTCAGGTAAATCTACTTTTATTTACTTTTTAAATTATCTCAGGGTTTCTTGTTCTCTTTTAGAGCATCCTAACTGCTCTTTATCCTGAATTCTAAAGGTCATTTTAAAGAATTCCTATTTTTAGAGCCATTCATTTAGGAAATCTAAAAAAGTGAATATTTAAGAATTTCAATTCGTAATTTATTCTGCATTGATTTATTGATCTCTGCACTGATAAATGCTGGGACATAGGAAAAATTTTCATGCTTATTTTTCTTATGCATATTGCCCAAATTTAATTAGCTTAAAATCCTAAATATCACTTGTACTTTTTTTCTAAAAAATTAAGTTTAAATTGTGGTGCAGGTCTTAATCAAAGATTTAATAGTGTATTGCTATTTTCTTCCAAGTGCAAATTGGGTAAACCACAGTACTGTTTACTTGAATTTCACTGCTGTAAAAAGTTTGATGGGCTATTTTAGAGATGTTTTATGCAGGTAGATCTACTTTTATTTACTTTTTAAATTATCTCAGGGTTTCTTGTTCTCTTTTAGAGCATCCTAACTGCTCTTTATCCTGAATTCTAAAGGTCATTTTAAAGAATTCCTATTTTTAGAGCCATTCATTTAGGAAATCTAAAAAAGTGAATATTTAAGAATTTCAATTCGTAATTTATTCTGCATTGATTTATTGATCTCTGCACTGATAAATGCTGGGACATAGGAAAAATTTTCATGCTTATTTTTCTTATGCATATTGCCCAAATTTAATTAGCTTAAAATCCTAAATATCACTTGTACTTTTTTTCTAAAAAATTAAGTTTAAATTGTGGTGCAGGTCTTAATCAAAGATTTAATAGTGTATTGCTATTTTCTTCCAAGTGCAAATTGGGTAAACCACAGTACTGTTTACTTGAATTTCACTGCTGTAAAAAGTTTGATGGGCTATTTTAGAGATGTTTTATGCAGGTAGATCTACTTTTATTTACTTTTTAAATTATCTCAGGGTTTCTTGTTCTCTTTTAGAGCATTCTAACTGCTCTATATTCTGAATTCAAAAGGGTTCAAACAGAAACTGAAAAAGGGTTAAAAAACAACTTTTCTAAAAATTCACCCCAAAAATAAAGATCATGTTTGGACGCAGGTAGTATTCAAAATCGGATAGTTGTCGATTATCGGATGCATCCCTAGTTTGTTGTTTACTAAAAACATTCTTTCTGTGATAAAGGTTCATGTGTTTCATTTATCTTTTTTTAAATCTCTTTTTTTAAATTCACTTTAAATAAGTAGTTATCTTTTAATTTTGATGTTTTTTGCATTTAATCAATACATTTCAATCTTTTACTTTACTTGATTTAGGTTCTCCTCATGAAAGACAAAGATAAAAGAACTAAATTAATGAATGAAGTCTTAAACGGCATCAAAGTTTTAAAATTGTATGCATGGGAAAATTCCTTTATAAAAGAAGTAATGAATGTAAGATGTTCAGAAATTAAAAGCTTAAGAAGCCAGGCCTACTTGAATGCAGCAATAACTTTTGTATTTAACTCAGCTCCATTTCTTGTAAGTACTAACTAGTTTTTCACTTTGAAGAACATATTTCACTTAGATTTAGGAAGTCTTGTCCTTACTTTCTTGAAACCCTTTTTGTATATTGCTTAACATTTCAGACTCAAGGGGCATAATTGCTTGCCTAAAATTCTTCAACATATGAAAATTTCTAATTTTGCTATTTTTTTACATTTAAATTACCTAAAAGTGTCAAGTTAAGTGTTACATAAAATCATAAATAGCTAACAAATAAAACAAGAAGTTTTCTTAAATCGCAGTGTAAATGTGACATTGAAACCAGTCAGGTGCTTCTATAGTACAAAAAATTAGCTAACGAATAGAACCCCAAAATATTCCAAGTAAATAAAGCAAGGTATTTTGTGTTACATAAAACTTAGTTTTGAACAGCCTCATAAATACATTAAGTAATGAATCACCTCCACCCCCTCTTCTCAAAGAAAGAAAAAAAAAAGTAAAATGTAGAATTGCTAAATAGGTTGAATGAATAATAGTGTCTCTCAAATATGCCGAGTAAAAAAACATACATTATTCTGGGTTCGTACGGTCCTTAGAAAGTCCTTAATTTTCATTTTCATTTTTAAGGCCTTAAAAAGTACTTCTTTTTTATTCCAGGTGCTTATTATTATTTTTTTTAAATAAGAAGGTAGCCATGCGCTTTATTTGTTTGCAATCTTTTGTATTCTTCACAAGAATCAAACTTCTTTCATTTCAACAATTTAATCGAACCTCAAATTTGGTTTGCTCGGGACCGGTACTATCGCGGCTTTCGGACAGACCCAAAATGGCGGATTGACATAAACATCAACGCATTTTTACTTCAAATTGCAGTGCTTTCTCAACTGGTAGATAAATAAGTAACTTTTTTTTTTTAAAAGGTGTAACTAAATTGATGTGTTATATATTTTTACAAAAAAAATATTCATGGATTTTGATAAAATGCTTAAAATTACAACACCCAATTCAGTTAAAATAAACTTGTACCCACCCACATGGCAGCTCCCAATTTGCTATCTCCTGCAATTGTATGAAAAAGAAAATCGAGCTACATCTTTAAAAAAAAAAAAATATTATTAGACAAGTCGAATCAAAGCACCAAGCATTTGTACAAAATGCAATGGTGCCCAATACTGGCCACCATTTAAGACCACAGAAAAACAAATCACACAAGTTCCCTCATTTTGTTTTAAAAAAAGAAAAGAAATAGGAATAAAATTTGAAAAACGGACTTTTAAGGACTCGAGGGAGAAAAGTTTAAAAAATAAACAAAAGGTAGGAATTTTCGAAAAAAACAAATTTCGGGATATCAAATTTGGGATTCAATACTATTTATTAAGTTTAGTTGCAAAGTAAATAATTTTTTTTTTTTGCATGAAAATTGTTACTAAATCATCTTCATTCTAAACAATTATCAATAAGGTAAGTCGTTGCAGCTCTTAACAAGTAATCAGTAAATAAATATTGCTTTTGAAACTTTTTTAATTTAAGGGGGGGGGGGGAATACTTCAAAGAAGCTTGTTGTTGACATCTATTTCAATAAAAGAGATACATTTAAAAGATATGTAGGCAAAAAAAAACCTTTCAGCTTTTTTTTTTTTGCATTTGACCAATTGTTTGTATGATTATCGCTTATTTATAGGTACTGTTAAAGGTAAAAGAATGATTTATTTTTATTATCATTTTCTTTACGTCTTACACTATAATTAGCGCCAAGTTGCCAATTCCCCCGATCGCTTTTCAGCTGATCTTTCACTAAAGAGTTTGTTCCCTATTGTTTTTTTTTTTTTGGATCAAATAAATTCCCGTATCGAAAATTTGTTTTAAAGCAATGTTTTAATATTTAGTACATTTTTATCGACCTATCTGGCTTCGCGATCGTTCGCTGTCAGGTTTTGTTGTGTGGGAGATGATGGATATTTGCTGCGTTAATCAAAATTTGTACCTCGTGAAATTTCTTATTTTGGTTTTGCCAAAAGAGTACGAACCCTGTTCTGGATAGGTTGAAGACGGAAGGACTCATGGACCTGATCTGATTCAGATCAGGGGGATCAGAAAGAAGAAGAAGATCTAAAAATAAAAAAAAACATAAAATAATGTATTTGAAAAATATTTTTTTCAATATTTTATCACCTTCGAACTGTTTACAATGAGATGCAAATAAATAAATAAATAAGTTTTAATGAACATAGCTTCATGACAAACATTTGAATCTTTTTCTTCTGCCACCGAAAATCATTCTGTCACCTATTGAATTAATTTAAATATAACATTTAAGTAAATTATCAATAGTTATGTGCCATTTTTAAACATATTGCAAAAAATAAAAATAAAGAATGATGCTTCAAAATATATCAGTAATCTAACCTGGGCATTTTCCTAAAGTGTATGTAAGCTTATGCATTTAAAATGTTGTTAAATTTATGTATTTATTTCCTAAATAGGCCGTGTTATAAACTGTTGTAAAAAAATGAAGCAAATAATAATCCTAAATTCACCAAGTAAATAAAACAAGGTATTTTCCTAAAGCATGAATTAAAATGTCAAAATGAAAGCAGGAGATGACAAAATATAAGATAACATTATAGTGTCTGGAAATATGCCAAGTAAATTAAAATAAGGTATTTTCCTAAAGCATGAATTAAAATGTCAAAATTAAAGCAGGAGATGACAAAATATAAGACAACATTATAGTGTCTGGAAATATGCCGAGTAAATTAAAATAAGGTGTTTTCTAAATCTTGGGAACAATTGTTAAAAGATTTCCAAATAGGAAGTATAAAAGTATAGTACCTGCAAATATTAAGTAATGAGTAATCAACTAAATAAAAATAAGATTTTTAAATCATAGCCTAAAAATGTATAATAAAATTAAGTTGATGAATTATTTAAAGTTCATCAAAATTGAATGAGATATTCAATGTATTTTTTTAAAAGTTCTATTTATGTCCACTCTACTGGTTTATGCTGGGTAAAAATTGCATGAATTAAAAATTGAAGTATACAGTACAACCTCATCTATACGACCCTCCCTTATCTGACCGTCATTGATCTGATCTCGGTATTACTGGCACCAAATTTGTAGATTTCTTTAAAATTTAATGTTGAAGGAAGAGAATGATTAGAATATGATTTTTCAATTAAAATATAAATTGTCGATTTTATTAAATGATATTTCAAAAGCTTTTTCCTTTCATGAACAATAAAATTTACTGTAATGCAGTAAATTAAATGGTAAAAAAGCAAACGACTAAAAAATAAGGGTACATAATGATCTTTTTGTTTTTTCCAAATGTTTTCTGAATAAACTTTTATAGTTTCTGTGTGTCTTACTGTTTTTTTAATCGCCTTAAATGGTAAGTCTTCTTATTTAAGATTACTTATTATCCATATTATCTAGATTTGCGATTATTCAAATCACCTTTGGTCCCAGTTAGTCTAGAAAAACAAGGTTGCCTTGTACTACCATGTAGTCAAATTGGGCAATTGTGCCAAATTGTGCAATTATTAGTAGCCATAAGTGATAAATGTATATACAGAAATATATAAAACATATATTTCAGGCAAAATTTGCAAGCATTAAAATTCTCTATCTCAGGGTTCCCAATCTTTTTTTTCACGTACCACCATTTTTCCTGCAAACCATTCTGAATCATTTTATTATATAGGATATAATACTAATAAGTTTCCAAAAATATTAGGATGACTAGGTAACATAAATTGCACTATTTTTGATAGGTTATAATGCAGAGAAAAGCGTTTGATAAAATAAAGCTGTATATATAAAATAAGACGTATGAACTACATAAAATATATTTTAATAGGTACTTCCAAAACACATTAGAAATACGTCCTTTAAGTACAAAAAAAAAAAGAAAATGAAAAAATGAAATTAACGAGGAGGTTGCTACTACATGGCAGATATAAGCAAGGTAATATCTGATTCAGCAGAAGTTAGTTTTTACCTCAAATTTGGGTCGTCATTTAATTTGCTTTTATATTTATTTTTTATAAATATTGTATTAGAAAATGCAGTTTCACAAACATAAGTGGTTGTGCATGGAATTATAAACAGCAATGCTTTTCTTGACGATAAGGAAAATTCATTTTTAACTTTGAGCTAAAATTCTCCCAACTCTAATTGGGAAAATTCACATACCACCTGAAGAAGCTGCGAGTACCACTAGTGGTACGCGTACCACAGGTCGGGAACCGCTGCTCTATCTCTCTTTTTTGTACAAACTCTTCTTGATTGAATTTTATTTGAATTATAATTTTTACTTGTATTCTTTCAGATTGCATTAGCTAGTTTTGCTACCTATGTACTTATGGATTCTAATAATGTATTAGATGCCAACAAGGCTTTTGTATCTCTGTCTTTATTCAACATTCTTAGAATTCCTACTGCCCTTCTGCCTATGATAATAACCTTCACTGCTATGGTAAAATTATAATTTTTCTGTATTCATGTTTGTTTATTGTAAAGTTGTTATAGGATAAAAGTATTACTTATGTACTAGTGTTTGAATTCTTATAACTAATACAAGAAAAATAATTGTATTGTTTTAAAATAATAGCTTTGGTTTTCTAGGCTTAAATGCTTGTTTGTAATATTCCAGTTCTGAAAAAGGCTTTTAAAAATTGTTTATTTATTATTTATCAAAAATCCTAACTCATTGTCGTTAAGTTTTTTTATTCTGTATGTATAAAAATGCATAATCAAATGAAATATTTAATTTTGGGATTATTCCCAAGGGATGTCATGCTTTAAGGGGGGAGGGGAGTTGAGAAATTATGACAATGGGAGGAGAGGGAGTAGCAAGGTTTTGTGACATCATGCACCTTGGTTAAAATAAAACCATTTAAAATCAGCAGCTTAAATATTTTTGTTTTTATTTAAAAAAGTTTTTTTTTTTATGTTGTGTTCATTGATTTCATTCTGTATCGAAAGCATTGATGCTGATTAAGGTTTAAATTAACTTCTACTCTAAGGTAGTTTATATGAAACCTTGAGCATTTACATTTTTAAGACGAAATAATGCAGTTAATTTTTACAGAATTTGAACAATTTTTGTTTACTATTATATATTAATTTTGTTTATGTTTTTGTTGTAAACCTTCATTTTGTTTTATACAATTTAAGTACACACATCATTATCATTGCTGTGTTTACAAATGTCATTAAAAATTCAAACATAAAATTTGTAATGTGCTTTGCTTCTGAGCTGCAAGTACTTATATACTATAGCTTGACGAGTGATAAAGGGGTAGGGGTATGTTGAAGCTCGACGTTTTGTGACGGGGGGGGGGGGGGGGTTGAATATATTGAAAAAAAGTATGACATCTTTTGTGGATGGTTCCTTTGTTTAACTGACTTCATTCTTAAAATAAATATTAAATTTCACATTTTAATATCATTGTTTAGTTAATCATTTTCATTAGAATATTTTCATAATAAACACTAAGGAAGCAGGTGCTCAGCAAAAGGTGTACTGCCATAATAAGCACAAAAGTCATATCTGCCTTTTTTGACAAAATTGAATTAATTCCACTAGGTGGTTCTTTGTCACTTATTTTACCTAACTACAAAGTTTTGTGATCATATTTGAATGGGAAGTATTTTCTATAATTTCTGAAAATGTGATGTCTGAATCAAATGCATGGAGGCGCAAAACTTTAATCCTCAATCTCATTTTGAGTTCCAGGTGTAGATACCACATTTGTGTTCAGCACGGCAGTATAGAGCATGTTTTGCATAGCTTTTGTGTGTCTTTTTTGAATTGCATTCAATTTTTTGTATAATTATACTTTATTTTATTTTACTTATTTATTTTTACATAAGTGATTATTGTTTTCCCTTAAATTTCATCGCATTTTTTCTTCTGACTTTAAATATTAGATCTTTTTTCTATTTCTTTACTATTTTTATGTGCTTCTTTAAAAAACAAATTTATGAAGTTAAATAATGATGCCATGCTTTAGTACATTCTGCTGAAAAATTGTTTCATCCTTTTTACCCCATTTAATTACAGTTTACTGTTTCCTTAAGACGTATAAATAAATATTTACAAAGTGATGAATTGGACCTTGATGTTATCCAGCATGATCCCTCAGAAAGTAAGGAACTTTTCTTTTGTGATTTGATATAATATATATGTACATGAATTTATGTCTCAGACTTTCCACAGATGATTTTATGTTTGTTGTATTACTTGTTTAATCTTTTTTTGTTCAAAGATATATGTTCAATCTGTGAGTGTTAAACACAATGGATCCTCTTCAATCCAATCACCTGTTTTAAATGACCAATTCTCGAAGCCATCAAAATTTGATAGGACACATTTTCCTCCCATTAATTGAATACTAACATATTAGGTCACCACTTCAAAATAGCTTTAAAAAACTGCATTGTCTTCCAGCAAAAATATCTCACATATATATAACTTACCTCATTGTTTAATTAGATGTTATGATAATAAAAAGTGCATTATTATTCACGTTTTTAAACTATCTATTTCCCTGGGGTACTCAAGGTATACACTACTGCTAGTGCCATCCTGAGGTAATTGGCTGTTTTCCTGCAAATTCCTTGAGATTTGTTGGGTAACTTTTCCAACACGATTCAGGCTCACTTTGCACCCGCTTCTATGGGAAAATCGTATCATCTTGCTTTTATTAGCCATTTAATGAGATAGGGGTATGGTGATAACTGACTTTTGAGGAAAGAAGTTTCAATGTAGCTCTATACCTCCCTACCCCCTTTTTTTAGAGTGCTTTGCATTTTGTAGCACTTTGGCGGAAAAATGTAATATGAAAGTAAAGGTCAATTGGTTCATTTATGAAACAAAATGAATTTAATTAAGGCTTTATTAACATTCATTAGATTCCTTGGTTTTATGATACTGTTGCACATGCTTAACAATAGTGTTGACTAGTTCAATGCTACCTCTAATGGGAACCCTTAACAACTGATTTTAACCAGAACACGGGGTAGTCGGTGTATAGAGGTTTCACTGTATATCTAAAATTTCATACTAAAGGTTGCTATGTGTGCCAAATAGGGAATGCAATCCGGTGTTCTTTTTGGATCTGCGAGATTTCGGGATTGAGATTTACTAATCCCCTGGGATCCTGCAATCTCACGGGACTTAGAAGTCTCAGTTAAGTATTCCATTAAAGCTTAGAAGTAATTTCAGAGAATTATGAAAAATTAAGGATGTGATATAACTTTTGATCTTTTGTAAGGACAATAGCAAGAGAATTATGAAAAGTATTGTTTTAAAAATATACTTAGTTAGTATTTCTTTACTAAAACATAAGAGCCTAAAAAACATAACAAATTCAACGAGTCGTCTCCTAATGGGGATCAAAGTTCATGAGTGGGTAAAGCACTCAATGAAAAGGCTCTTTCTTACTCCACTGTGTTTCGTTTTAGGGATAATTAATATCCATTCACGACTTCGATTACTCCACTGCATGATCCACCCTCAATCGATTTATTTTCATTATAATTTTTCCCATTATGGAACTCTGAGGAAGTTACGTAGCTTTGTAGGGCTAACTTTAGTTCATCCTTTAAAAACACCTTGGTTCCATCATCTTCAATTTCTCCTTTTCAGTGTCTTTATTTTCATTTTCATCCTCATACTCTAATTATTAGAGTATTAGAATCTAATATGTTACTCCAATCGTATATTCTATTTTTCTTTCCCTTAATCCTAGGTAACATTTTTTAATATTATCCTTCACTTTTCTGTGCTTTAGGCACTTAAAAACGCTGTTGGACTTCGTTCCCTGATCATCAGGCTATTCGTAGTTTTGCGATACTGCAAAACATTGCTCGTATCTGTTCTTCTCTTGTGACCACAAAAAATATAGATACGTCCTCAAACATTAAAAATCAAATTTTTCTAAAGGGCTTCTTCAAATTTAGCTACTGCTTTATGCTAAACTTTTATTTCTTGTTTTTACAGACTGCATAATTTACAATTACTACAAAACGACACATATATTGTATCATAAAATGCATGCAGAATACACTGTGATTTCGATATGACTGCAAACATTCTACGAAAAGCAAAATGTAATTTTGCCAAATGTGACAGGGAAGCGCCATCCATACTTACCAAGTCCACTATTTTTAACGGGAGACTCCCGTTTTTTGCGTCTGTCTCCCGATCTCCCGTTTAACACAATTTTCTCCCGTTTTTTGTAATTTTCGCTTTAAAATAAATCAATGAAGCTTCAATATTTTTTTGCTCAATAGACGGCGCTCGTGATCTTAGTTACTAGCCGAGTAGTTTTCATGTGATTTTTCCGTATTTTGCCGAAATTCTGTATTTTTGAAAAGTCGAAATTTCGGTTCCACGAATATTCGTAATTTTGGAAATTTTTTTTCTTCTTTAAATGAGAAAATCTTGAAGTAGCATGCGTAGATACTTGCTTTACGAAACTTTTACAAATTAGCAGTAAAACTTCCGCATTTTGTCTTTCATATGCTTTCAAGAGTCAGTCCCGATTTTTTTTGAAAACCGATTGCATCCGCTTCGGTAAAAGTCCCTAGTTCTTGTGTACTATCTCATTCCATCTCTTGGACATCAATAACTTCTGGTTTACCATTATTTTTATTATTTTTTATGATTTAGCCTCTGCAGTAGGCATTTCTCATTTTGCCATACCCACTCGAAATTTCAGTGAAAAATTTTAGCCTTTTTTAAAAATTTTAGGGATTCTATTAGTTAGTTATAACTATTAATATTACATCCTTATTAATAATCTTGTTTTAAAAATATTTTTTGCATAGAATTGATTTTTTTTTTTTTTTCTTCAACTTAGGGTTTGGGTTTTTTCCTTTTTGGGAGTCATTATATATTGCTACAAAATAGATAAAGAACATTTCTACCTATTTTTATTCAATATGTAACTAAAAAATGGCTAAATTTTAAAAAATATATTTTGGGATAATTTATTTGTTAAGTGCACACCAGACGTGGTCGTGATATTTTGTTTGAATTTTTGTGGTGTAGATGTAAGCTAGTAAGTATTTGAGAGAACTGGCTTTTTATTATCTAACTAAATGTAATTCTTGGGATTTTGTGCATTCCGCACAGTAATGCATTTTCTGTAAAGTGAAACCAAGTTTCATCCAATGCTGTCAAATGAAAATCTAGAGAACATCCTATTGCTCATAAAAAATAGTTTTGCTGGAAAATGTTTCGATCAAACATTTGATGATAAAATTTTATCAAATACTGCTGTAATGATCATTAAAATTTTTTTTAATTTGTAAGTCAGTTTAATTGTTCATTTTGTGTGTGTGTGGGGGGGGGGGGGTCATTATGAAAAAATCTCCTGTTTTTTCCCCCCTCCAAGGTTGGCAAGTATGGCCATCTGATCCTGTGTTTTTAACCTAAAAGGTTGAAGAAAAAAGGGCATTGTGTGTGGGGAAAGAGGGTGAGAAACAATAGTTATGTAGTCCTGACATTAGTTTAAAAATTTTTAGCATTTTAAAAGAGAATTCTTTTAGTTTCTGACTTTCGATCTTGCGGGATTAAAGTCCTAATCCAGGGCTCCCACGGCTGCTCCAATTGCGCAAAACTGCGCCAAAACGATTTTTCTGCTACATGCTGCTACAAAATGCATTTTTTTGGAAAATTTTGCGCCAAATCGCTATTTTTGGGGGAAAAAAATCAAAAAAATTTTAGATATTATATTTTTTTCACCTTAAAATCGGCATCATTCGTTACATTTTTCCTTTAGTCAACTAATTTTTTACCCTTGAAGCAGTTTATTAATGAATATTAGTTCTACCCTCTCTTAAGAACATCAAGTATGGATGAGAAAATTGAGCAGAATGAGTGATGCATCCCACGCTTGAAGAAGAAACAATGAGACGATTTCTAATATTTTGTAGCATTATAGAGAGAAAAATAATTCCTCTTATCACTATTTATGTTGAACATTTATTTTAGTAAGTTTTTATTGAAATAGATAAAAAAGTTTAAAATTTCATAGAACGTGGAAAAAATAAACTTAGCGTTTTTCCTCAGTGCACTTTGTGTTTTCTATTCTAATGTTTAGAAAATACTAATCAATGTGAAAAATCAATAACAGAACAGATGTTTAAAAGGTTGCTGCTCCATTATAACAATTCTTTAAAATTCCTTAAGCCTACTTTCCACGTGCGAGCAAAGGAGCGCACACGTTCTACAATCTTTTTGCATCCGCTACAAAAATCGGATTTTTTTCATTTCAACTATTTATAATGTTTCTTCTCAAAGTAAATAAATAAAATGCATTTTTATTTTAAATAAAAACATTGTTTGAAAATATATATTTGTTCCCGAAAGTGTTTAGAAATAGACTTTCAAAAACGCTGTAAAATTAAACATTGAATTGCAGCTTTTTTTCTTTTTTCATTACTCTTTAAGCTCTATAATCTATATCATATAACCACAAACAATTAAAAAAGATAAGTATGAAGAACAAAATAAGTAAAAAAATTAGTTAAGTTAGAAAATCATTAAAAAAAGCATGTATATCTTAAATTGATGATCTTTAGCAAATACGTTAAGCAATATTATTAGAAGAAATAGAAATTTTGTTGTGGATGAACGACCTCATAAAGGTACTCTTGCTTAAAGTTTCAATTTTTTAACTAGATTTGAAAGTTATGAAATTATCATGCATTTCCTCTTTCTTTTAATTCAATTTAGTTTCTTTCAACATCCAATTGCTGTAACCCTAGGACTCTTAAAATTTAATTGTAACTATCACGCAATTTTTGAAAGATTTAAAGATAAATTGTTAGAAAAAAAAATCATTAGACATTAAATTATCAACCTATAATAAGAAATACATTTTGCCTTTCTATTATAGAACTGAAAAATATACTGATTTGGTTATTGAATTTTCTTGC
This sequence comes from Octonoba sinensis, assembly GCA_038502835.1. Lineage (NCBI taxonomy): Eukaryota > Metazoa > Arthropoda > Arachnida > Araneae > Uloboridae > Octonoba > Octonoba sinensis. The sequence continues at coordinate 75,944,817 of CM076604.1, forward strand.
TGCAAAATTATGAAACCCAGCAATTTACTTTTGGTGCCATTAATTACTTCCAAAGCATCTAAGTGAGCATTTAGGATTGAAATTTGAAGGAATATTTCTTAATCAGAAAAATAATAAATATTAGGGGAGAGTGTTGTACCTTGGGACACTTTTCACATTTTAATTTTTAACTTCAAAAATTAAAATTAGATTTAAAGTCTGAAGACACTATTTAAATGCACCAACATTCTCCTCTATAATATACTTTTTCAAACTCAAACGGTTTAAAAATAAAAAATTGCCAGCCATTTTAAGTAGTAACTGAAAACTGTCCCAAGGTACAACACCCTGTTGTACCTTGGGACATACTTCGTGATTCATGCAACAGTCATATACATAACCAATTTTATACCAAAAATCAAAAACTTTATTTTTTTCAAGCACTAAATTAAGAAGATACATTACTATAATGTGTAATTTACACAAATAATAAATTTGAAAGTTCAAAACCTAATTTGTAAATGCAGCATTTACAAATTAAATGCAAATTTCTGCATTTGCTTAGAATATCTCTCTTTATACTAAAGTATATCCAAATTATTAAGAACCATGTGTATGTTGTACCTTGAGACATGTCCCAAGGTACAACACGGTTTACTGTCCCAAGGTACAATCATCACATGGTTTAAATAAAATCAAAATGGTGGTCAATCAAAATGCAGTATCATCACTTTCTCATAACCAAAACATTTTAAAATCTTCTGTTCAATATCCAATTAAAATTCAGTAGAATAGTTTCACAAATGCTATTTCAGTAAATGAAATAAGAATGAGAAAGATATTTAGTTTTGAGTGATGAAATTTTATTTCTCTCACCAAGTCATCAATTCAGTGCTTCTAATGCTGCCTTTTACTGTGATGCTATCTGCTGGTTAAGGTCACAATTAGAAATTAAAAAAATGTAATGTTCCCAATAGGTTTTTAGAAATTGCCAATGTCCCAAGGTACAACACTCTCCCCTACTGCAGGTAGAAAATAGGATCGAGTTCAAATATATTTTTTGATAAAATATGAAATTATATTTAATTCATTCAAAATTTTACTGTTACTATAATCACAATGGTTATACCTAAATAAATACCATTTAAAAACAAATTTTAATTAATGATAAATAGTTTTAAATAGTTAAACCTTTCATATTAATTAGTTTTTGCTTATTTTCTTGTAAGAATAGTGTTTTAGCTATTAAACAGAAAAGAGAGAATGTAATGATTTATGAAAAGAAGAAAATTTTAAGCTTTCTTCCAGCTATTCTTAATCATTAGAAGAAGAAAAAAACAACAAAATATTTTTTTAAATAGTCTGTTTCTTGAGAAAAGTATTGAAAAAGACCTTTATAAGGGTTATAGTTTTAATTAGTCTTACTTTTTGAATAGGTTATGAATAATTTCTTATAAGAAATATAAAAATAATCCAGTTTTTGAAATAATCTAATTCAGTTTTTGAAGGATGATTGACATTTACATTTCCTATCGTTTTGAAGACTTGAAACTGCTCTTATGCTTGATGTATGAAAATGACATTGCTTTAAAACTGCCATTTAATATTTAAAAAATTAAGAAAAAAATCCTCCAAAAATGGTACAAATTTGATATTTTCGGCTCCTAAGCTGATACATAAGTCGATTTCTTTTGCTCCAAACTGATACAAAAGTTAAATTCTTCTGCTCAAAATTGATACAAAAACGACATTTTACCTGCTCCGAAAGCTGCTACAAATTGTGTTAAGGCCTGCCTAATCCCTCCAGAGTAATTCCGCAGATAATGGTGCAGGATCCCGCCTGTTCCCAATCCCGCGGGGTGAGAATTGCATTCCTTAGCAGCAAATTTTTACATTATAAATTTTGTGTACTGCCAATTTTTGCTGAAATAAGTTAATTGAGTACAAAATTGATTAAACATTTCAGAAGATCCTGTGGTCATTGAAAACGGTGTCTTTTCCTGGACAAAAGATGAACCTCCTGTGTTGACAGATTTGAATTTTCGTGCAAAAGAAGGATCCTTGGTTGCAGTAGTTGGACAAGTTGGATCAGGAAAATCTTCTTTACTTTCTGCTTTACTGGGGGACATGGTTAAGTGGTCTGGGAAAGTCAATGTAAAAGTATGAACATGTATGAAATAGACTTAAAAATTAATTATTTAAATTTAAAATTGGTTTAGTTCAATGACTTAGTTCAAGTCACTGCTTGCTTTCTTGTCCTGTCTCTCTTTTTATTATTTTTTTCCTTTGTCGTTAAATATTAAAACATCTTTGCTTTGGTATAATTGTTCAGCATCTAATTCTGATATGACCTTAAAATTTTCAGTAAAGGTAAACAAATATGAGTATTACAGTAGTAATTGGATTATGGATTCAGTTTTTGATTCAGTAGTAATTAAACTATATGACATTGTTAACGTATTAATAATTAAATAATGGTAGTCATTAAAAAATAAATATGTGTTTAAAATTTCACGTTATATGTAATTTAATACAGTGGAACCTTGCTAGCTCGACGAGCTGATAAGTCGACATTTCCCTCCCCTAAGAATTGGCCCAATGCTAATTTCAATGGGCGAAAAACTCTCTCACTTGACACACAATTTCTAGGAACCCCTCTAAGTCGACCTCCATTTTTGTATTTTTGTTTACGGTTCTTTCTGGTATTTTTTCGCAGTGTACATTTCTGAAAATTTTAAAGTGATGTTTCTACGCATGTTTCGACATTAATTATGCTAATAATTATAGTTACTCTGTTATTATTAAATTGCTAGTTATTGGAGAAGAAACTGTTACTTAAAAAAACTACAGTAAAAATGCTGTAAAACCTGAGTAAGCAATGTCATTGTTGTAAAATAAAGCATATTTGAAACATTTAAAAAAATGTTGGACGTTTCAGATACGTTACATTTTCCATTACAGTATTTAATTTACACATTAAGTTTGACACCCACAAGTTTTCTGAGCGTACTTTTTCTCACAATACTGTAAGATAAACTCTCTTTAAAGTCCTTTTTAATTAACTCTAGCAGGCTGGGCCAATTAAAAACATTGTTTATCAACTACACAACCCAAATGATATATTGAAGCTAAGGATATTTTTCCAGACACACTACACCACTTATGTTAACTTTAATTCTTAACATATGTTGTTTTGTAACTTTATCCATGGGGTGGTGAGTTTATCACTGCTTTTTCTTATTTGATGAAAATTTATTATTTCATTTGTTGGCTTTAAGCGCAAATATAACATAAAAGTGTTTTCTTGCTCCAAAAATTTTTACAATATACTGTCTAACATAATAAAATTTTGTATATTGTATATTGTATCTTAAATATGATTGCAATGTTTTCCCCCATTCACATTTGAAATAAATATCAGCTTTGTTTAAGCTTTTTTCACTTAATTTTGCTGTAACACTCTTGCATTAAATAAATTATTAAAAAGTCGGATCATATTTTTTTGTAATTGGAGGTTGAATTATCAAAGTTCCACTGTGGACATGTTTTTTTTTTTTTTTCATTCTTTTATGAACCATTTCTCAAATGGGATAAAAAATTTTTTAAAGATTTTCAAATGTTTAATTTTTTTAAAAATTTTTAAGGTTAATACTAGCTTGAAAATTTACTAAGCAATTTCAATGAACTTTTTTAGTTTTAGAAGACATTCTACATAAAGACACACCTATTCATTTTTTAAAAAGTGAAAAGATTTGCAATCTTAGAATTTTAGATCAAAAATGTTCACCATCGTGAATTGGGGGGGGGGGGGGGTATTTTGGGATGTCTTCCTCTCCAAAAACTTTCACTGTTACATTTTCTACATACATGTCTAGTTTCCTGATTTTTTTTTTCAAAGGGCAGTTTCCTAGTATATTTTCTACCATTATGCCTCTTCTGCTGGCAAGCATTCTTTTACTGACCATCTAAATGAAATTACAATATAAATAGTAAATTATTGGGAGGAGAGGAGCATGAGAATGACATAAGTATGTAAAAAAGCCAGCAAAATTTAGATTATGTGTGCTGATATGTACCTATATATACTAATATTATAAAACTGTAGAGTTTGTTTGTTTGAATGCGCTAATCTCAGGAACTACTGGTCCGATTTGAAAAATTCTTTCAGTGTTAGATAGCTCAGTTATTGAGGAAGGCTATAGGCTAGATATCCTCACGCTAAGACCAATTGGAGCGGAGTTCCGAAAATTGCATAAAATAGTCCTTTCTATCGGAAGAAATTATCGCATCCTTTTCGAGTTTGATACCATTAAAAAGCGCGTAAAAAACTACTTCAGGAAGAGTTTTTCGCTTCGCTCTAAAATTGGAAGCCCCTAAATTAACTAGAAAAGAAGTTATAAGCGTTTTTCTGTGTAGTTTGAAATTATTTTTTCACGATAATTAACTTTAATTCTTTTTGACCCAGAAGACTATCGATTTATTTCATTTGCATTGCTGCATCCTTTCAACAATTGTTACAGTTGCCGTCTGAAAAAACAAATCAATGCAGTTGCCATTGTTAAACAAATCAAATATAATAATAATCAACGTTTCTAACATTTTGATGAGGCATCACTGTATTTGAATCTCCGTTAAATAAACGTACGCGAATTTATCCTTCTTTATTATTTTTAAACAATTGTATATTCAAGCAATTTGATTATATGTTGATCTTATTTCAAATGTTATCTTTATTCTGTTAAGGATTCTTTGGGATTGTTCTTCTTATTCCTAAGGGGATTTGAACATGTGCCACGTGACATCACTTTGTTTCAATACTCGAGATTAGCCCGTACAACGCCGGGCGACTCATCTAGTATATACATATATGTAAAAGGCTCTAAAAATTATCTGGTAGAATAATATTAACCCCTTCCATTCAAGATAAGCATTGTAACACTACAGTTGTATATTGTACTGTAGAAATTTTTTTCATGTTTAAACTTTTCATGTTTTTTATAATCTAAAGGGATCTGTTGCATATGTTCCTCAACAAGCCTGGATACAGAATGCTACCTTAAGGAAGAATGTGCTCTTTACAAAACCTTATGACTCTAAGAAGTATGACAATGTTTTAGATGCATGTGCTTTAACACCAGATCTAGAGATTTTACCTGGAGGTGATCTAACTGAAATTGGAGAGAAGGTGCTTATTTATTTTGCTTTTATCCATAGTCTTTTAGCAAACTAGTCGGAACAAAGCTAATCATTAATAAATTAAATGTTTACAGTCTTTGGAAATTATCTACATTATCTCAAAAATTTCTTTATGAACTCAATAAAAGAGATCTATAAAGCTGAGAAAAGTTTTTGTTTGAGAATAACTATTTAGTAAGCCAGCGATTTACAGTAAAAATTTGCTTATATGTATTTTAAGGCTATAAAAAACCCTTTCCCATAGCATAGAAAAGGAAAGCTCTTTTTCTAATTGTAAAAAAAGTTTATAAATAGAAGGAATTATTTAATTTATTATTTATTTACTGGTACATTATTTTTGCTTCAATGTATCATCGAGTCAATATAGCTCGTCATTCAAAAGAAAAAGAATCCCTCCCTCCTTAATGAGGCGTAGCAAGGGTTTTCAGCGCCTGGGGACAACTAAAGGTTTTGCGCCCCCCACTGCCCCTGAAAGGGAATTAAAAAAACTTTTATGCTTCCTAAATGATAAATAATTCTACAAAGCAGCCCTTTTAAATTGCATTTTTATTAGCAACCATTCACTTTGAAGAGCAAAATGGGGCACTTTGGCTTTGCAAAATTATTTATTTTTCTTCTTTCTCAAGTGACCTTTCCTGCCTGGGTTTTCTGGGCGTCCGGTTCTTTTAGCTCTACTGCTCAAATAAAATTCCCCTAGCCCAAGAGAGTCATCACAGATGTCCAATCCCTAGAAAACATCCCAACTCAAACTAAAAAATGTTTCTCTCAAATAAAATTCCCCTAGCCCAAGAGAGTCATCACAGATGTCCAATCCCTAGAAAACATCCTAACTCAAACTAAAAAATGTTTCTCTGCCTTAGGCTATTTCCCATGCACTCCTGTGCTACACTAGGTCATTCCCGATATGATTTGCGATGCTCCCACTTTCTTGTCAAACATGTTGACACCTCTTCAGTTCAAATAATTTGCTTTTCGCTTTAAAATAAATTAATATTAATTTGGCACCCCCTTGATGCTGCGCCCAGGGGCAGCTGTTCCTCCTTGCCCCCCCCCCCCCCCCTTTGCTATGTCTCTGCCTACCCAACAATTGCAGGTAGACATAAATGTTAAAATATTGTATATAGTTGAATATAGGTCTATAATGTGGTGTTTGTTTGCTTGGTTCACTTCATAAATCAACAAAGGAGGGTAATTATCTTACATATTAATGTTTATCTATGTATATTATTACTCTAGCCTGTTTTTCTATCGTTCTGCGAGATTTTTCTTATTCCTTTATCAAATTCCATGATTTACTCCTCAATTTAAACCTTATGGTGACTACTAATGACGAAAAATAGACCCATGGTCTAAAAATATACCGTTCCTTTTAAATTTGAGATTTAAAATCATCTAAGAAGAGGTCCTTTAACGGATTTTAAATTGGTATTGTGTATGCTGGGGCCATCTGTTATCAAGTAAACAAACAAGAAACACTTCTGTTTTTATTTGTAGAAAATTTTAGTTTTAGCTGTGTCTGTGTGTTAAACATTCAATTGTTAGGCTCTACACATTCATTTATATTATGAATGTATAACCAACCAACATTAACTATATTTTAAGTGATGGAACTGGTTTGTTATTGAATTTTAATGCTATTTATACTAATATTGAAAATAATTATCATTATTACTGTGATTATTTTATTATTTTGAATATCTAAATAATAGTGGAGCGAAAAATTGTAACAGATATTTGTACTGATGTGTTTAATTACATGTCTTCTTGTGTACCAAGAAAAATGGAAAATATTACATGTTACCTGCGACATAATTGCATGGGATTACTTTTAAGTTTTGTTAGCGATAGTCACAACTGTACTATGTATGATGCCTTAGCTACACATCATACATTGAGCAGGTGATCCATTTCCACCCAAATGCGTGTTAGGGTATGGATACTATCAATTGAATTCCATCAATATTGGCTGTGATTTAATGGTTCAGCATCTCAAAATCAACAGGAAGGTAGGGAAAAATACCTTGTCTTTTATGTACCCCCACAGGAAGAAATTACAAGGTGTTAGGTTAAAATTGATTAAGTGTTATCAAAGAGGTTATAATCTGCGACTCGTTTAATCTGTTGTGTGATTTAGGGGTCACACATAGAATTTCTGTGGCTGTCTCTAACAAAACTTAATTTAATCCCATACAGTTCTGTTACAGGTAACATGTAATACTTAACATTGTTCTTGATTTATTGTACATTGAAGTTGTATACTTCTTTTTGAATTGCCTTGGGGCCATTCCAAGTCAAATCATCCAGCGGAGACGTGGTTTGACACCTGAGGTCGGCCGATTTTGATGAAACGGTGAGATTGTTCTACCCATAGATATAAGAACAACTTTAAAGTTTTTTCTCAATATATTGAGTAGTTTTTGAAATAGAACATTTTAAAGTTTTGCCAGAATTTTGCAATTTGACACCGATTGGAAATCATGCAATTGCGCATACTTCTATATTTTTTATCGAAAGAACTTATTTTTCACATTTTCGTGCATTTTATAATTTGTGATCAGTTCTATTTTTGTTTCCAAAAATTGCTGTAAATATATTTCTGAATATTTTATGCTTTCACTCGGTTTTGGGGAAAAGCCCTTTGTACAATGTATATATATGATGAATGCAAATTAAATACACTATATAGCAACATTATAAGAGCAGCCAATATTATTATTTTTGTAAATTGAAGTTATCAGGAACTTTTTGATATTTTTCAAAGGTATAATTTTGATCAGCTCTAACTCAATAAAAAGTCCAAACTCCATCAATTTCAAGGTACCACTTTGAAGCATTTTTAATCTAGTTCTAATGGTATAATTAGTTTTAAAATCGAAGGATACTACGTTCTTAATGCAATTGAGCAGTTTCTGAGCTCCAGTCATTATACTAAATACAACTCAATTTTGATTTTCAAAAATTTTTTAAGTTAACTTAACACGTTTAAATCTCAAATCTAATGCTATATTTCAATTTACAAAAGAATACTGAACACAATGCAAAAAAAAAAAAAAAAAACTTTCTATCTTTAAAAGTAACTGTTTTACGATTAAAAATATAGAAGTATGTGTAATTGCTTGATTTGCGATCAGCGTCAAATTGCAAATTTCTGGCAAAAGTTTAAAGTTTTCTATTTCAAAAACTAATCAATGTATTGAGATAAAACTTTACAATTGTTCTTATATCTATGGGTAGAACAATCTCACCAAGTCTCATCAAAATCGGCCGACCTTGGGTGTCGACCCCTGGATGATTTGGCTTGGAATGTCCCCTTGTATTTTAATGTTTGCAATGTGTTATATACAACTTAACATGGCCCCCTACAGCCTACACTTTATGCCTAGCGAATCATGGGAAAAGTTGGCTGTGGATTTCAGTTAACCTTTTCCCCCACCAGGAATGCTTATTCCTTGCTAAAACACTGCTTTCTTTGCATTAGTTTCAACAGAAGTAGATGGGCTTCCATTGCTGCTGCTTCTTTTTTTTTTTTTTTTTTTTAATAATTTGTTTAGATTAGATAAAAACGGTCCTTTTCAGGACCAATGTAATCAAATGAATGATGGTTTCCTGTGTTATTCCTTTTTGCACTTCAACTTCAGTAAAAGAAAAAAATTAGTTTTCATCAAAATGACCTACCTGGAATAACCATTCATGTTGCAACTGCTGCTTTTATCACTGAATATTTAGTGCGGTCTGTGCTTGAAAATATAAGTTGTGTTGATTATCACTTCTTAATAACTGCAGATAATTCCCCTTCACCATGCACCATGCTTTTAATAGATATTTGAGCAAAGAGGGCTAATGTACCCAAAATTAGAAGTTGTCAGCACTGTTAATTTCTTGGATAAGGATATAATATATTTTTTAAATGTTCCCCTATAAAATAAGGCTATTTCACAGTTATTATCAATTTTTTTACTGCATTTATGCAAAAATTCAATGTTTGAATGTCCCAGTGTCAATGAATGCTCTCATCCTAAAAAGGTGTGTACATTTCCATTAAAAAAATTTTGTTAGGATTAGGTGCATTGTAAAGAAATTATACTATGTTGATAAGAATTAAAGATGACTTGTTGCTCAAGACATTTTGAAGACCTTTTGTCTAAATCCTATCTGGACAGTGAATGTGAATGAATGTGTTTTGCAACTGTATAGAAATAGTTAAGAGCCTTATTTTATTAATTTTTATTAAATAATTCTACCATTTGAACTCGGATGCATGGAAATTAAGTTACTAAATTGAAACCCTTAAGTAATCAAATTTGTCTTCTGTAGGGGATAAATCTTAGTGGTGGGCAGAAACAAAGAGTGAGTCTTGCTAGAGCTGTGTACGATGATGCTGATATATATTATTTGGATGATCCCTTGAGTGCAGTTGATGCTCATGTTGGAAAACATATTTTTGAACGAGTCATTGGACCTCAAGGGTTGTTGAAGAAAAAAGTAAGTTTGTTGCAAAAAAATTAAATCTGTGCTGTGTATGGTTTTGCTAATAAAATAATTCTCTTTTAATTGAATTGCATGAAAGATTTATGTATTCACCTAATTGTTAGTGTTGCAAGTTTGTTGCAGAAAAAGAGTCCGGAATTTGCTAGACATTTGCGGCAAATTTCGCAAAAGGTTCTGGAGTACACAAATATAATTTTAAAAAAGCATATCTGCAATCAAAGTTATTCTTCAGCCTCAAACATAGGTATATTATTAAAAATGGAAGAATTATCAACTTCCTTAAAAGCATTTAAATATTTGTATTGACAAGGACCAAAAAATCCTCCTAGGGTCTTGGCAAAATCTATGTTTATTGTTACTGCTTTCAAAAAAATAGTTTTGAATTTTTTCTTCGTACAAGTTTAGAGCATTTTTAGACTTCTGTACTCACACGTTTTATCTTTGCTTTCTGAAATTTTTGAAAAATCAGACATTTCGTGGGTCAATAATTAAAAAGAAAAAAATAAGAAAAACTCGCTGGTTTTAGGAAAAAGCTTTACAGTTTTCGAAAAACATAGCGGAAATTCTTGGCGCTACAAACTTGCAACCCTACTAATTGTCTATTCTTTAAAGCAATTTCAAATTGAGTTATTCACTAACCAATTTAAATTCATATGTAAGTTATGGTGTTTGTTCATTTTTTTTTTACGAAAGATTTTTAAAATTACCCCCTCAATTCCCAGATTTAATCCCAATAGAACATATTTTGAGAGGACAGGAGGTTAGAGTATGAAAACACAATATTAAAATGAAAGGTGAACTAAAAACAATAATGATGGAAAAAGGAATACACATTGATAGCAAAAAAAAAAAAACTAATGAAATCTATCCCCTGATGTTAAAAGCTGTTGTAGATGCTAACTATTAAGTTAGCAATAAATTAGAATATTTACTCTTATATGTAAAGATTTTTAAGAAAGAGAGAACTTGCTAGATGAAATATTTGGTACTATTTGATTCTTGATTCATAAAAATCAAGCTTAACTACAATTTAAAAATATTTCATTAAGTTTTGTCGAGGATGAAATATAGATCTTTATTTTCAATTAATGGATCAAAACCTAGTTCTATAAAAATCGTAAGTGTACAAGGGCACAGGCCATCATTTGGGTGATCAAGGGGGTCAATTCCCCCCCCCCCCGACTTTTAGAAATATGTTGAATTTATTCATGTTTCTATGCATTTTATTGTTTTTTACCAATTATATGCATTGCAAATATACCCTCCTCCCTGTGGAACATTTTGAAATTACCAGCCTGCAAGGGCAGTTTTCAAAAGGTGGGGGCTTTCACAGATCTAAACCTTAAGCTTTAACAGCAAATAAATTTCTTTTTAAGTAACTCACATGTTTTTAGAGTAAAATTATAACTCCGTATAGGACAGAAATCAACATAAATTTTTAAAAATAACTTTCTTCAAATACTGTAAAAAAAAATTTTTTCAAGCTAATGAGGCCAATTTTGGACATTCATAATGTTAACTGAGAAAAAGTAATATATTTTTTAAACATTGTTTCCAGATATTTTAATGTAAAAATAAGATTAAAAAGCTTTAATTAAATGATTATTTGATAGTGTCTACAACAGATGGCAGAAGTATTTACATAGAATAGTTTGAAAGATTTTAGCAAAAACAATTTAGTGTTTTGATGTATGTTCAAGAGTGCCTAGACAATGCTATTATTTGCAAATAAAAGAAATATTTAAATACTTTAAACTCATTTGTTTATCCCCAGTCCTTTTTTAAACTCTTTTAATGTATTTTTGTATGCTTTTTTATACAGCAAATTTACAACAAAGCATTTTTCAAACATGAATTTGCAATGTCAAAATTGTATAATAATGGAAATGCCAATAATTTTTGCCATTGGTTTATTATTCTACATAGTATGATGTCTTCTTATAATCCTTTTTTAAAGAGTTATTACAATGTTGTTTTCTTAAATCAATTGATTTTGTGCCTAATTAATGTACATTACATAAATAAGAGTTGAAATGCATTAAGCTTAACAGTTGTTTGATCTGCAGAAAATGGCGGTAATTTATATCGCTATGGATTTTTGAACATAATTATTTGGTGTTGCAATGATATTATATAGACAAAGCTATTTTAAAGTAAAAATAACAAAATAATTTTTTAGAAAAAAAAAAAATAAAACTGACTTCAAATTTAAAAGTACTAAAAAGTAAAAAATAAATTCATTCTTCAACCAATACCGATACAACTTTTATGCATAATTTTTGAAATCTGTGCAAAATTATGACTGTCTACTTAACATTACACCATGTGTTACTTTATCCAGGAACTGTTGCAAACTCTGGGTCTATATTTGAAACTGGTTTAGGATTACAAAATATTTTATCTATCATAATTTTGCCCCAATAAATTACGTTCAAAACTCGTACCAATGTTGTTGAAGAGCGACTTTTTTTTTTTTTTTTTTGCCTTTTAGTGCAATTTTTAATTTGAAGCCGGTTCTATTTTTCTTTTCCAAAAATTATTTGACTAAATTACCAAATTTCCGCCCATATCTTGTTCTCTAAGTGTCAAATGTGGTAAATCAAAGGTTAATAGGAGATCACCTTCAATCCATTTTTAAAAAAGCATCAAAATCGGTTCTTCCAGTGAGAAGTTATCAAATGTACAAACAAGCAAACAAAAACAAGAAACATATGGTATGAATTGAAAACTGTTCTCCTTGGACAGTTATCAATTGTATTTTGGGGGGTGGAAGTCAGTTAAAAAAGACATCAAATCATCAATTAAATGTATCTAGTTCTTCAATGATTTCATTCTTTCTTTAAAATGTTTTAGAATATTTCCTCTGAAAAAAGCTTAGAGCATTTTCTTACAATTTATCTTGTTTTGAAAATATAATTTTACTACATCTAAATCAAAATATTAATTCTTTTTTATTAAATTAAATTTACGTACACCATTTTAAGTCACTAAAAGTAAAAGAAAATATTATTCATAAATTGATCCAGAATTGATGATTTTTTAAATAAGTTGTTTTAAAGAAGAATAAGCATTTTAAATCTCAAATTTTTTAAGACTTTTTTTTTTTTCAAACTGATAATGTTACATAAATAAAATAAAGTAATTCTATGTTTATTCAAAACAAATTCCATTTTTAAATTAATTGATTTAATTCTATTAATTTCAAACATTAGTTTTACTTTTTCATTTATTTGTTCTTATTAAAATGAATTCTACTTTTAAAACTTGAGATGTTAGTAAGTCTTTTTGATCATTAAAAGATTGCACTAAAATGAAAATCTATTCTGAAAAAGAACCTTGAGCAATTCAATTTTTAATCAATTAATTTTTCTGAAATTTTTGTATCATATACATAATTTTTGAAATTATTAATAGGTAATAGCCAATTCTAAAAAGATTTATTGCTATATTTAAAGTTCACCAATTCCTTTGCAATCATAACAACATGTGATGTTAAGGCCTGTATATAGAGCCATTCAAATGCTTTCATTAATAAATTGTAAAATTTTTAAAATAATAATTAAAACTTACATTTAAACAGCTGAAATTCAGATTAACAGTATCAAAAATTACGTACTGTGCAGATTAATAATGTCCTATCCCCTCCCCCCAAAACAAAAAAACATGTAACTTACAGGACAAACAATGTCCCAAAAAACTTGAAACCTACAGATCAGCTGATTAATTTGCTGATTAGTAATTTTTAAGTCTAGTTGGTATTTTTTAATGCTTATGTATTGTATTTTAGGAGTACATACATGTACTCCTAAAATACAATACATGAGCATTAAAAGGGAAAAAAAGAAATGGGCTGGGTAATTTGGAAATTATTCAAAGCTAACATTTATGTTCCCACCTTTTGTGAACTACCCACAAACACTGTTAGGAGCCACCATATGATATACTCTCTGAGCAGTTAATGCATTAATTGGTGTGAGCATATTTATACGATTTTGTGAATACCTTCCTTTTAAGTTATGCCTGTCTTATTCAGCTGACCTTGGATGGGTGTTAGCATGGGACATGAACATTTCTTGAAAAGCTATTTACATAGTATTATTTCATTTTAAAAAATTTTAACTACTGTTGAATCATTTATTACTTTTATCCATTACATTTGTGCAATTGTTTTAATATAATAATTGTAAAGTATTTTTTCGGATACTGTTGAATTATACAAAGTAAATGAATTGGTTTTATCTCTCTGAGAGTTACTCGTAGTTACTGTATCCCTTGTAAAATACAGGTAATATTTTTTATATCTAAGTCATAATGCTTTACTAGTATTACCTATGTTCTAACATTGTATTAATAATTGGATTTATATTTGGCCTTTGGGTTTTTTTTTTTTTTTTTTTGCAAAATTTAGATAGATGCATTTTTTTGGCACTTTTACAATTCTTTTCTACCTTTTTAATTTAATGCTCTCTCTCTCTTGTTTGTTCAAGACTAGAATTCTGGTTACTCATAGAATAAGTGTTCTCCCTGAAGTGAATACCATAGTTGTTCTCCAAGATGGTAAAGTATCAGAAGCAGGATCTTACCATGAACTTCTTGCTAAAAAAGGTGCCTTTGCTGATTTCCTGATTCAGTACCTTCAGGAAAATGCTAGTGTAGTATCTGAATCTGTTCTTCCTGATGAATTAAATTTAATACAAGAAATTGCAGCAACTGTTGGAGCACCTGCAGAAATCACTAGGTTTGTCAGTTTTTCATTGCCAATTTCCTGATGTTGATTATATTGTTAAGGTTTAATTTTTGGTAGTGTTCAGTGTTTGAAATTTGTTAACGTCATGCTTAACACAAGAATTCATGGAGTTCATTCATTCCCCCCCCCCTCTTTTTTTACTTGACGCATATTGAATGCTATTTATTGTTTTCCTTTAAAACAATGTAACACACTATTGTTACAAAATTATGATTGTATCATTAACATTTGGTAAAAGTAACTGAGTTCACACACCCAAGAAAAAAAAATGTTGCACCACTTCATTAAATAAAATTTCAAATTAGGTATTTCAGTATACAAACTGATTACACTATCTAAAATTTACAAGTTACATAAGTAAATCTATCGTTGAAGTTAAGGGTCTGAAAAAATTAATTTTACTGTCTTTCATAACAATTTCCATGTTTAAATTGGCAATATCTCAAAACTTTAGCAGTTATAAACTTGTGACTCTTACCAGAACTTTGATGATATCATTGTCAATGTTTGGATCACACACACGCACATTTGATAGTTTGCATAGGAATCTGCTGGCAAGATTTCAATTTAAAAGGTACGTCGTGTACAAGGTATAATTCTGAGTTTTTATATAAGTGACAAGATATTGAAAAAAGAATTAGAAAATCCCCTTGCACCAGTTTTGAAGTAAATTGTTTTCTGTGAGGTGCGTTCTCATTATAATCTTTCGAATAAATGTTTTTTCTGGAAAAGTACTGAACCCAGTAAGATGAAAGAAAACTTGTTTCATCTTACTCTCAACATCATCTCCATCGAATATTGCACGATTTTCATTGTGTTGTTGCTATGAAAATACATTAGTTCTTCCTAAGCTTCCCAATGTTTTTCCTAAAGATGCAGTATTAGGAAAAACATTGAGGAAAACACATGAAACTAATTTTACTTTTTTCCCTCATGAAAACCTAGTCATGTAAGAAGTTTCATACTTTGAGCCATTTCATAAGTTGAGGTGTTTTTGTGCTTTTAAAATTAAGATATTCAAATTTGTGTCATTTATACACCTCTGAAAAATTTGGTAAACATTTATATGGGATATTTTACCCTTATGGTGAAAGACTATTAGATGCTTAAAGAAATCAGCCATGGCCCTCTTCACATTGTTCATGAGTCCCCTATTTTTATATTTTTTCCTGTGGCCCCCTAGATTTTTCTATTCCTCCCGTTGAGAAACCCTGGCTAGCCACAGCAAAATGCTGTTGATCAATTGGAATCTATCCGTGTGATGGAGCAGAGTTCTTTAAGGTATATTTTCAGCTTTTCTGCATTTTAAAAAGTAATTTTTTTTGGGGGGGAAAAAGATCTACAAAAAACAATTTTTTTCTCAATGGTAAAAAGCCTTTTTTTCCCTTAATCTTCTATTTTTCGGAGTTTTTAGATTTTTGCTTTTGAATGAAAGAAGTAGGCAAATGTGTTTTGAAACTCAAAAAAAAAAAAAAAATCAATGTGGGGTTTTTTTTTTTAAAGTAACTATTCACAATCTTATTCTTGTGTGAATATGCATGTACTAAATTACTTTTGGTAAAAAAAAAAAAAACATGTATGTTTTAAATGCTCCTGCATTGTTATATTATCTATCATTCACAGGCAGTTATCTAAACTGAGTGATCCAGAAAGCGAATCAGAGAAAGATTCTAAAGGAGCTAAGACACCTACTACTCCTGAAGGTGGTGAAGGTGTTCATAGAAGAACAAAAAGCTTCAGAAAGTCTCTAAGTAAAGAAGACATTCGTAAACGTAGTTCTGTCAAGGAAACTCAATTTGCCAAAGGGAGCAAGCTCACTGAAAAAGAAGCAGTGGAAGTTGGATCAGTAGGTTTTCTTTAAATCTAATACATGAACAAGTAGCTTTTTGAATGTCTCTGAATTTTGAAAAATATATTAAATGCCTCAAGCAGTTTCTTTGTCATAATATGAGAATATGAAATCAGAAACTCATTTTTAAGCACATTACTTTTTTTTAAAATATAAACAAACTATTATAGTAATATATTAAATTGCACTTTTGTTTTTCAGAATTAGTTCTCTGATTTATTTTTAAGATTACACATTTTCATTCCGACATTGTCCAGACCTGAATGCCTTTGTAGCTTGAACTACACAGTAATTAAATTTTAAAGTATGCTTCCCATTTGGTTTGAGTTTCAAAACTTAGTAACAGAACTCTTTATTTTACTCATTTTGATGTAGATTCTGATAATAATTGTTGTTATTATAAATAATAATAACAATAAATCGTGCTCAGAAATTCTTTTACATTCAGATTAATCATTCTTAATGTTGAAATTAAGAAAAAGAAAAAAAAACTTTTGTTTCATGTGCAGTTAGCAAAGCCTACAGATTGTAAAATACTTTAATCGTAATCTGTAGAAGTGTAATTGACAACTATTTATGTATTTTCATATTTTCAAAAATTTTCAAGCAACAGAGGGAAAGTAATTCTAAGACTCGAACTTACGTTGTAATGGACAAAAGTATGCAGAAAGTTGTGAAAAGAAAATATGTGAAATAGGATCAAGGCGACGCTTTTAATTTTTAATTTTAATAAGTTTTTCTGTTCCTTTCCTTTTTACAAAATTTTTTTGAAGGAGTAATACCGTCAACTCTCCAAAATCCGCACTGCTTGGGACCAAAGGTTGTGCGGATTTTAGAATTTTGTGGATTTCGGGTCATTGATTGGTGTATGCATTTTGCGAGGTTATAATGTTGCATTAACCTTTTTACTCATTACTTAAAAAATATTTTGATAAACCATTAAGCATACAGGTATGAATATATAAAAGAGATTGATGGAAAAGAAAGAACATTTATAAAAATTAGATACAATGTATATATATATGTGAACTTTAAACAATTTTTTTATATACAACTACTTTATAAAGGTGCAGATTGTTGGTCGCCACTCGCCAACTGGCTATCAAAAAATTTTAATTGCCGATGATCACGTTAGCGATCAAAATTGTCTCCATTAACTAAATCAAGGAGGAAGAAAGAACATTTGCACCATAAAATCGATGCAGATACAAAATTTATCCATAAAAATAGCTTCATATTTTTGCTGAATACGATTTGAATTTGGTACTAATGAAGAAATCATAAGAAATATCGCAAATCGAAAACATGCAAAAAGATTGATGTTCAATTACAGCAAAATGCTAATATTGCGCATAACACGTGGCATTTAAAATAAGCTAAAAATACATTGTTTTCGATGTGTGAAAGGCAGATGTGAGTTATTGAGAACATTTCCAGTTAAAAAAATGCTTTTAGTTTTGAAAATTTAAGAAATTTCAAGTTTTTAACTAATTCTTTTTACTAAGTTTCCCTGTTGACATCGGAAATATTGCGTGGATTTTAGCCGTTCGCGGATTTCGGGTCCGCGGATTTGGGAGAGTTGACTGTATTCCTTTCTAATCAACTCCTAACATTTATAATATGACTTGCATTTTATTAGTTAAATTAAATACATATATCACTATGTTTTAATTTTAGAAAGATAGTATGTTTAGGATTCAAATGATTCCTTCAATAAGAGTATGATTATGAAAATTAATTTCAGAACTTCATGACATCAAGTTCAGCTTTCTAACTGTACAACCAAGTTCCATGACTGTGTTATTAAGTAAATTTGTCATTGAGTGAGAAGTTTGAGACAGCAATGTCTGTAACAGAGTTTTGCAATTACGTTAGAAACTTTTTGGGGGAGGGTTTCACTAAAATATATGATTTTTTATTTTTAATTGGTAGTGCATACTTTTCCGAAATTTTTTTGTGAAGTTCCGAATAATTTTTCCGCTGAGAATCACCCATGAAGGCAGGCCTGTAGCCAGACTCTGACTCCAGGTAGGGCAAACTTTTGGACAGAAGGGGCAGACTAGTTTTTCATTTTTTTTTCTAACATGTTAGAATTTATGCTCCATTTTGCGAGTTCTCTTAAAATTTAAATTAATAATTTATTTAATAATTAATGCAATTACTTAATTTATTAATTGGTTAATTAAACAGTTAATTAATGAAACTAATACTAATTTAATTCACTACTGAAATTATTTGATCTTAAAAGAAATACTTGGTTAAAACTTACAAAAGGCAGAATTGAATTTTTGAAGCTTATTCTAAGAATGTCTTTTGTAAATTAATAAAATATATCAAATAACATAAAAATGTGAACATTTTTTAAAGATAATTTCAATGTGAACGATCATTCAAAGTAAGATATTGAAGCATAAAACATGTATCAGTATGTTACAGTAAGAAATTGGACTACCCACGATCCCTTCATTAGTGCCTGGTTTAGATTGAAAACAGGGAAAAAAATGAGCTGAATACAGGAAAAAGTTTGTTTTTTATTTTTTCTAAAATTTGAATTAAAGGGATAAAGGTGCCTGGGAACAGGATTTTTTCGATATGACTTTGCGTTTAAACAAATGAAAAAGTTAAAAACTGAAATACCATAGATTATTAAGGTCAATTAATCACGCTAGGACGGGCAAAACATTTTTCAGGTCGGACATTGCCCGACCTGGCCCCCCCTCTGGCTACGGGCCTGCATGAAGGGTTCAAAGAAGGACTACTAGGGTTGGTAAGGGGTCTCTCAGACTTAGATTATGAGGTTAGGCTTAATAGGCTCAATAAGATAAGGCAGCGTTTCCCAACCGGTGGATCGCGAAAATAATATTGCAGTAGCGTAATTTTTTATCACTGACGTAAAAGAAAAAATGAGATAATAAATTTACATAAGTATTAGGAAGGAGTACAAAAATTATTATTATCATTTTATTTTTGAATTAATTGTTTTACAGATAATGCAGAAAAGTAGTGGACTGGCGTAGCAAGCATGTGTACAAAATTATTTGATTTCTTTCAAGTTTTAGAACGTATGTTCCTCCTACCACTTCCCACTTTGTCCTCTCAAGCGAACGAGTCAGAAATATAAAAAATTACAACATAAAATCTTTTGCATTATTTTAGGCTAATTTCTCATTATACAGACCATAAAGTGGAACCAGAACATATTTATTCATTAGTTTTATCCTCTTCATTCCAAGTGTACCCAGTTGGGTACATTTTAAAATACTGTTTATTAGCTACTGTTTGTGCAGTTTGAAAGCTAAAACACCCAATTATTTTTTAAATTAATCAACAGATAGTTTACTTCCTATTATTTAAACTAATTATTAATTAAAATTATAAAAAAAATTTTGTTTAGTTATTTTGACTTATAATAATTTTTTTAATCAGAGAACCAAAAAATTGCGTCAAAATTGTTTGCGCTTAGTTCTGGGGTCTGAAGAGGTTAAATTTGGACTCACATTTAACCCACTTTATTCCAACTTTTCTGAATTGTTGCAATTGCAAATTTGAAAATCTGTATAAATTTTAGGTTTTTTTTTTTTTTTTTTTTTTTTTTTTTTTTTTTTTTTTAATTTCCGAAACTGTTCTGAATTTTGTTATTTTAACTGGAAAGGTGAAACCTATCGGGAAAACTATTTTAACATTTTTTTTAGGAATCCATATACGGTCCAAATAATATTTCAAAAAGTAGAAATAATAAAAAGTAATGACAAGAAAAAAAATCTGTTACTGTATTGTGGTTTTAATTTAAACTTAGATGTCTTACAATATTTATGCTTCCATATCTTGTTATGAAGTATTGTAAAGTATGGAAAATAAATGTGATAGTAAATTTCCTAGTTTTGTCACCCATTACTATCGACTACAGAAGAAGGTTTGCCATTTTCTTTCGGATTTTAGACGGGGTTCACAAGGGAACAAAGGTTGGGAAACACTGGTCTAGGGCAAAGCAGAGTTAGAGGGGACCTGATTCAGTTATTCAAATTTATTAAAATGGGAAAGGTTGATGGGCTACAGTTATGTGCAGAGGGTAGAATCAAAGATCATTGTTTTAAGCTTTTCCAATCTCAGGCTAATCTTGAAATTAGGCAATATTACTTCTTCAATAGGGCTGTAATAATTTACCGGAATATTTTACCGGAAGCGACTGTTACTTGCAGTGAGGTAAAAACTTTTCAGAAGGCTCTTGATGTTCATTGGGGATTGTTAAATTGACTAGGACCAGCCTTCCTGGCCCTGTCCCTGTTGCTGGTCATCTCTTTTGTATTTGTATTTCATAATAATTTAGGATTTCTTATAAAGCTGGTTATCTTTTCTTTCTTTTCCTTTTTTATTGTTATTGTAATTATTTTTCTGATTTTTTTCAGGTAAAAACCTCTGTATATTTAGAGTACATAAAAGCATTAGGTTACTGGACTTCATTAGGGATTGCAATTTGTTATGCCATTTCTACTGCCTTCAATCTTGGCTCTAGTTTATGGTTAACTGCATGGAGTGATGATTCTTTAGATCCTTCAAATGCTCAGAACATAGATTTACGAAATTTGCGTCTTGGGGTGTATGGTGGATTAGGTGGAGCTGAAAGTAAGTTCTGTGTATTTTATTGCTTACTAGCTGACATGCCTGGCCTTGCGTGGGATAATATTGCATCATTCGCAGCTCAAGTGTCACATGTCCAAAATTCTGTTGTAAATACATAAGGAAAATATTTCTTAAAAAATCCAAATAGAGCATGGGCAACAGTTCTAAAAAATCCCGTTTACACAGTAAAACTCGTTAAAAATCACGATTGCACTAAGAACAACAGCCTCGAAAAATTCCTTTATGACCAAAAATAACACTCCATAAAAATCCACATTAAAAGGCCAAAAACAGTTCGTAAAAATTGCCATTAGAGTAAACAATGTAACTAACTAAAATGCACATATTCATCAGGATAAATGTTCCAAAATGATATCAAGAATCTGTAAAAATCGCAACTACAATATATAACACCACATCTAAAAATTCTCATCAGAATAAGAGCAGAATTCTCTTTAAAAATGCTCATCACATGAAGGACAACGGTCCCTGAATATTTCTGCTACAATAAAGAAAACATTCCTTAAAGCCCCCATTTGAAAAAAGACAACTATTCCTAAAATTCCCTAATAGAATAAGGGCATTAGTCCCAAAACACCTGCATTAGAATAAAGCCTTCAGTTACTTAAAATACCCAATAGACTACAGGCCTTTAAGAGCAGCTGTTCCTAAAATTACCAACAGTCCATCCCAAATTCCCCATTAAACTAAGGACACCCAATCCTAAAAATCCCGCTTGCAAAATCGTGAAAACATTTCCTGAAAATTCAATTAAATAGCACTTTTATAAAATTTGGATAAAAACGGAAGAAAGAAAAGCATTATATTTCCAAAGGCAAATGCACATTTAAGTTAAAAAATGTCCAATACTTTACCAATGCTGACGTGTGGAATTCAAGTTGATAGAAAGAAATAACTAAATTCAGTCCAAATGGGGCCGAACAGTCAGTACAAAAGTTGAATAAATGTTAGAAAATAAATCACTTGAGTAAAATATGGAATCAATCAAAATCGCTACTTAAGAAAGTTAATAAAGAAAGCAGAAGATCGCCAAATTGCACTACGGGAAGCATAACGCAAATGCGCCATGATCCTAAAATGTAAAGCATGTATTGAATTGAATGATAACTATATTACTGATAAGGACTATTGGCTCGGTTTGGAAAAGGTACGAAGGGCAAAACAATACATTGAGAACAATTAACTGGATGGGGGGGGGGGGAGAAAATTTCATCAAAAATAAGCCATTATCGAAAACCTTCCAACCTAGTTTTTAGCGAAGGAACAAATATTAAATTGCCAAAAAAGAAAGAAACATCAACCTCAAGCTAAAGTAATTGAAAATCGTCTGCAGTTAATGATCCACTAAGTATGCATAAAAATGAAATGAATTTTTAGAATTTGTTTTGTTGATGAAGCGGACACCCTACCATAAGAAATGTTTCTGAATGAAATTGTTGAACTACTACTGTACTATTAAATTGCCAATAAAGGATGAAAAATCAACCTCAAGGTAAAGTAATTAAAAATCATCTGCAGTTCCACAAAATATGTATAAAAATGAAATGAATTTTTAGAATTTTGTTTTGTTCAAAAGACGGCATGAAATAAAGATAAAATAGCATTTTTTCAATCTTACGTTAACAGAAATCATCTAGTTGGCGACAAAAGTACTATTTATTTTGGCGAAGACACGCAAATTGAGCAGATAAATTCGGAGCCAAGCCTTGCTTTAAAGTTCGAAAACTACTTTAAATGAGTACTGCGCGTGTTCTATTTGTTCTACAAACTTCAGAAAGAGATCATCTTGTGCAGTTTTTCACGGGCATCAAAATGCTGCAAAAATCGAAAAGGTGTGACGTTTCTTCGATGAGATATGCCTAAAATTAACAGTTTTGCTTAAACTGGAATAAAAGAAGAACAAATTCGAATTTTCGGAAAAACTCATCGAGGTGCGCGAGGACCTGACCCAAGGTACCCGTAACCAAAATTTCGTACTTCTAGACCGTTCCATCTCGGCAGGAGGCGAGCGATACACACACACATACGCACACACACAAACTTTTGGTTTTATTTATGTAGATGATGAGTATTAATGGGAAGTACACTATAAAAGAAGCTTTTTGGAAGACCTGATTTTTTATTAATTCATATATCTTTGTTTTGTTAAAAAATTATGTTAATGCTAGACATTGTGACGAAAGGTCATTTATTTTTGACCAAAAATCAGCAGTTAAAAGTTTGCCTTAAGTTTTGAAATGTATAGTTACGTAAATAAATAGGAAACAATATTTATGCACATAAAATAGTGTAGAGAAATTTCAAAGCACTGTGCAATTATTTTCTAAAAATAATATAGGATATAGCATGACCATAAAATGTGTATTGGGTCGCGCCAGAGGAAATTCGGGTCAGTTTTCGGACCTTTCTCAAAATTCCTATTGATCAAAATGTACCCTCCACAAAATTCCTATTGATCAAAACGTACCCTTCACAAAATTTCTATTGATCAAAACGTACCCTTCACAAAATTCCTATTGATCAAAGCAGACCCTTCACAAAATTCTTATTGATCAACATGGACCCTTCACAAAATTTAAATCAGTCAAAATGGACCCTTCACAAAGTTTAAATCAATCAAAGTGAACCCTTCACAAAATTTAAATCAACCAAAACGGACCCTTCAAAAAATTCAAAGCTTCCAAATTGTACTTTTCACGCTGTTTATTATAAAAGTGGCAAATAATAATTAAAATTTTCATCACTATATTTTTTAATTTTCTAATTTCACGAAATGATTTGAGTTTTCACAAAAATCTCTTTAAATTTACAAAAAATGGACCTTGTTAAAAATGCTGGATCATCCCCTGTGTATGTTTATTTAATTTTTAGGTATCTAAACTTTCATTGGTTCAAAATTTTAAACTAAGCTCAAAAATTTCTTACATCAGCATTTTTATGTTGGTACCTTTGGCCAAAATTTTCTGACAAACATTACACTCTTTTTACAACTTTTTTCTGAACTCGCTTTCTTGTCTGTCTACGGAATTTTGCAATCCAATTTTCGACCATTTCCGGATAAGCTATTGTCCTGAAACTTTACATATGGCTCAGAACCAGATGACAATGCAATATTCTACTGCGCATAAAAAATCCAACTGGTTGTTCCTTTTTTTATATTCCAATTTTGTGCAAATTTCCACATAAATTCCCCAATATGGGGGTGAAAAAACCTTGCACACATTAATATAATATATCGATTGAAAGCGCTGAATTTTCCACACAAAAGGAAATTTATTCAAAGTTTCTAAGTCAATAAGAACTCCAGTTATGAGCTTTTTAGTTCAATTTCTTAAGGCTTACCATGATCCAAAAATAGTAATTAGCAGTTTTCTCAACTCCGGGTGAATAGTGTTAGCTCAGAGCCCCCTATACTAAATGCCCTTCGATAGCGCTTTAAATCCATACTAATTTTGGCTGCAACTTTTTATATAGAGAGTGCTAGTTCTCTGCTCATAATACTGATTTTATAAGTTGATACATATGCCAAAGTTTAATGAGCTGAGTGTTTAAATTACATAAACTATTTAATTTTAAACATATCAGCAAACAAAATCTTCCAGAAAGCAAATTATGAATAAAATTAAAACCTAACTAGTTCTTAAAAGAAATTTAAAGTTGATACAGCAGGTTATTTGCGCCACCTAACGGAGAACTTTTCACGGCCGTTTTTCTCTGATATCGGAAGGCATTTAGTATAGGGGGCTCTGGTTAGCTTAAGTTCAATATCAAAAAAATTTGAAATAAAAGTCTCATAAGTCATTTTATATTGTATAAAATTTTATATCTGATTTGTTTTTAAATTGTGAACACTAACTTTTGTAGTAAGGATAATTGCATTGTACATCAAGGTTCTGAATAAATTTCTACGATTGCAGAATTTCACCCATCAAAAACCAAAAAGAAAAAAATAATATTACATAAATAAAAACAATTTTATAAAAAACAACATTTTTCTTGCACACTAAAAAGGTAGAAAATAATATTCTTATGAACCTGGCAGAATAAATTGGTCACATTATGGTAACAGAGTTTCTAATTCTTATAAAACGAAAAACATTGGGCATATGTAGGGGAGAGTGTTGTACCTTGGGACACTTTTCACATTTTAATTTTTAACTTCAAAAATTAAAATTAGATTTAAAGTCTGAAGACACTATTTAAATACACCAACGTTCTCCTCTATAATAAATTTTTTCAAATTCAAACAGTTTAAAAATAAAAAAATGCCAGCCATTTTAAGTAGTAACTGAAAACTGTCCTAAGGTACAACACCCCGTTGTACCTTGGGACATACTTTGTGATTCATGAAAAAGTCATATACATAACCAATTTTATACGAAAAATCATGCGCCAAATGTGGCCAAGTCAGGATTTTCATTATAGCAACCTTCTAGCTTGGTTTCACAGTAAAATTGTGTAGTCTGAAAGTGTTGATGGATACTACAACATTGACAAATTCGTAACATTATTGAACTAAAATATAGCATCATATTCTAACAATTCTTGTATTTGAAAGACTGCATTTGATTAGAATATCTCTCTTTATACTAAAATATATCCAAATTATTAAGAACCATGTGTATGTTGTACCTTCAGACATGTCCCAAGGTACAACACGGTTTACTGTCCCAAGGTACAATCATCACATGGTTTAAATAAAATCAAGATGGTGGTCAATCAAAATGCAGTATCGTCACTTTCTCATAACCAAAACATTTAAAAATCTTCTGTTCAATATCCAATTAAAATTCAGTAGAATAGTTTTACAAATGCTATTTTAGTAAATGAAATTAGAATGAGAAAGATATTTAGTTTTGAGTGATGAAATTTTCTTTCTCTCACCAAGTCTGTAATTCAGTTCTTCTAATGCTGCCTTTTTCTGTGATGCTATCTGCTGGTTAAGGTCACAATTAGAAATAAAAAAAAATTTAATGTTGCCAATAGGTTTTTAGAAATTGCCAATGTCCCAAGGTACAAGCGTCCCAAGGTACAACACTCTCCCCTACTCAAACATCAAGACTTTTCTAACATACTCAAATTTCTATGAGAGAAAACCTGGTTAAGATTGTTTCGTTTTATCATAGTCAATTTCCTTCATTGGAGATATGAATAATATTTACTCTTAATGAATTTACTCTAAAGATAATACATATCTTGGACAAAAATTTAGGATGGAAATACTTCTATAAACACAATCTATGTTTATATGTAACAGATCATAATCACAACTTTGATCAGAATTAATTTACCTATATCCATCTATACTGATCAAAATGTCATAGAAAATCTTCGAAATTTAACATAGCATAGGGCTCCCAAAACTGCGCCAATTTGCGCCAAAACGATTTTTCTGCTACATGCTGCTACAAAATGCGTTTTTTCGGAGAATTTGCGGCAAATCGCGTTTTTCGGGGAAAAAATCGAAAAACTTTTAGATGTTATTTTTTTTCACCTTAAAATCGACATTATTTGTTACATTTTTCCTTTAGTCAACTAATTTTTTACCTTTGAAGTAATTTATTAATGAATATTAGCTCTACCCTCTCTTAAGAACAGCAAATATGGATGAAAAAATTGAGCAGAATGAGCGATGTATCTCATGCTTGTAGAAGAAGCAGTGAGACGATTTATGATATTTTGTATTGTTATACAGAGAAAAATCATTCATCTTGTCACTATTTATGTTAAACATTTTATTTAGTTAGTTTTTCTTAAAATAGATAAAAAAGTTTATAATTTCATGGAACGTGGCAAAAAAAAAAAAAAAAAACTTAGCGTTTTTCCTCAGTGCACTTTGTGTTTTCTAATGTTTAGGAAATTCTAATCAATCTGAAAAATCAAGAACAGAACATATATTACAAAGATTGCTGCTCCACCATAACAATTCTTTTAAATTCCTTAAGCCTACTTTCCACGTGCAAGCAAAGGAGCGCATATGTTCTGCAATCTTTTTGCATCCGCTACAAAAATCGGATTTTTTTCATTTCAACCAGTTATTGATGTTTATTCTCAAAGTAAATAATTAAAATTTATTTTTATTTTAAATAAAAACATTGTTTGAAAATATATATTTGTTCCCGAAAGTGTTTAGAAGTAGGCATTCAAACGCTGTAAAATTAAACATTGAATTGCAGCTTTTTTCTTTTCTCATTATGCTTTAAACTCTGTAATCTATATCATATAACCACAAGCAATTAAAAACATAAATATAAAGAACAAAATAAGTAAAAAAATTACAGTTAAGGTAGAAAAATCATTAAAAAAAAAGCATGTATATTTTAATCAATTGATGATTTTTAGCAAACATAAGCAATATTATTAGAAGAAATGGAAATTTTGGTGTGGATGAACGACCTCATAAAGGTACTCTTGCTTAAAGTTTCAATTTTTTAATTAGATTTGAAAGTTATGAAATTATAATGCATTTCCAATTTAGTTTCTTTCAGCATCCAACTGCTGTAACCCAAGGGCTCTTAAAACTTAATTGTAACTACAGTAGAACTTGGATAATTTGAAGCTGAAGGGACCACAGCTAAACTTAGAATTATCCAAAACTTCGAATTACAAAAGTCTAATTTTTGTAGCTTAACTTAAGGCCCACAAATACCCGATAATATTTATTCTGCCAAAAACAACGTCAATAATATTTTCTGGAAAATGTCAAGGCACTAATGTATATAAAATAATTAAACATTGTATTTGTCAACAAAATAAAATGTATTTTGTACATAATATAAAAGATAAAATTATAGCATATACATATACAAAATAAGGAATATATAAGAAGAGTATTACTTTTACGAAATAGTCTTTGGTTAAGTACTAAAATTATATTACAAATTACCTTCTACTGTTTAAAAAAAAATGAGAAATTTTGGATTGGCTCGCTGAATTGAGTCTTTTGATTTTAACAAAGACAAAAAATATTTTATACGCATGATTTGACCATTCGCGAAACCAATAATCAGTCATGTGTCGAAGCATTGTGAAGAGAGAGGGATTAGTTGGTGATTCATTGTTAACTAGAGTTCCCTTCATAAAGGAACTCTACTATTAACCAGTGAAGTGTAAAAGAGTACCTGAAGGATGTTCGGTCTCGGGGATCAATGCAGGAGGTCAGTTGTCAGATTCCAAACAGGTGGGTGAAAAGGATAGTGTCTGTCACAAAAGAAAGCAAGGCAAAAATCTCGCGAATCTACGCTTTACTACAAACAAAGAGGTAGGGTAAAATTTTTGCAGACAAAAAAGTATTTCAACGTACTTTTGTCGATTTCGGATGAGAAAAACCTTCGAATTAAAAAAGTTTAACTTCAAATTATCCAAAAATTTTAACATTGATTTGAATACAAAGTTCAAGGGACCAAACAAAATCTTCGAATTAAAGACGTTCGAATTATCCAAGTTCTACTGATTACACAATTTTTCAAAGATGTAAAAATAAATTGTTGAAAAAAAAAATCATTCGCCATAAAATTATCAGCATGTATAATAAAAAATACATTTTGCCTTTCTATTATAGAACTGAAAAATATAATTTGGTTCTTGAATTTTCTCGCTGCAAAATTATGAAACTCAACAATTTACTTTTGGTGCCATTAATTACTTCCAAAGCATGTAAGGGAGTATTTAGGATCGAAATTTAAAGGAATATTTCTTAATCAGAAAAATAATAAATATTACTGCAGATAGAAAATTGGATAGGCTTCAAAATTCTTTTGATAAAATATGAAATTATATTTAATTTATTCAAAATTTTACTGTTACTATAATCACAATGGTTAAACCTAAATAAGTACAACCATTTAAAAAAAAGTTTGATTGATAATTAGTTTAAATTAGCTGAACCTTTCGTATTAGTTTGTTTTTGCTTATTTGCTTGAAAGAATAGTGTTTTAGTTATTAAACAAAAAGGAAGGAATACAATGATTTTTCAAAAGACGAAAATTTTAAGATTTCTTCCAGCTATTCTTAACTATTAGATGAAGAAAAAAGCAAGAAAACGTTTTATATATAATCCGTTTCTTGAGAAAAGTATTGAATAGCACCTTTATAAGGGTTATAGGTTTAATTAGTCTTACTTTTTGAATAGGTTATTAATAATTTCTTAAAAAATATAAAAATAATCCAGTTTTTGAAATAATCTTAATCCAGTTTTTGAAGGATGATTGACATTTGCATTTCCTATTATTTTTAAAGACTTAAATCTGCTCTTACCCTTGATGTATTAAAATAGCCATTTAATATTTACAAAATAAAGAAAAAAACATCCTCCAAAAATGGTAAAGTCGATATTTTCGGCTCCTAGATTGATACAAAAGTCGATTTCTTCTGCTCCAAACTGATACAAAAGCCCATTTTTTCTGCTCCAAACTGATACAAAAGCTGATACAAACTCTGTGAGGCTGGTGGGAGCATTGCATAGTGCATAGCATCAAAAATAATTGATTTGCATAGTATAACCTCTTTAAACTTTATATATACATCAATGATCTGTAAAACAAACATTCATGACATAATAAAATAAAGAATTCATGTGCGCAATGTTTTTTGTTTTATAAGAATTAGAAACTATGTTACCATGATGTGACCAATTTATTCAGAAATTCTGCCAGGCTCATAGGAATACTATTTTCTACCTTTTTAGTGCGCAAGAAAAACATAGTTTTTTATAAAATTGTTTTTATTTAGGTAATATTATTAAATTTTTATGACTTTCTTAATATGACTGCATATTCACATCTACATCAAACACTATTTTAATTCAAATAGTGTTTGCTCTTTGAAAAATCGCTCACTGTTTAAGGTCAACTTTGGTTGTCATCAAATACTTGTAAAGAGTTTTAGTAGGTTTAAAATCTTTATGTATCTGATCAAGTGTTAAAAATTGATGAAGTACATTGGAATTGTATTTATGGTAGTCAATGTATTAGTAAGTCATAACTGTTATCTTGTTTGTTAGTGATTTTATTTGTATTATAATAATCTATATTGTATTATGTTTGTCCTATGCAGGAGGAGATGCACTAATGCCAGCTCATTAAGAACAACACATTACTAGAAAATAAGATGTGTTTGCTTTCAAATTGTTGGAAAAAGGAAGACCGAATGTCTAGCTATTGTACTTACGTTCCCCCCATCATTGCAATTCTTATTTTGTCGGTTTATCTTACCTTTTGCTACACAACTGTGTTTTTGGTTGAATTCACTTACCGGAATTTATGTCAGGGGTTGACTCTATTTCGACTTCAACACGTGTAGTGTACATGTTCTTTTTATTAGAAAACCAAGAAAAAAAGAATTAGAAACAGAGTATGTTACCTGCAGTACGTTGAGCTGTTAATTGGATTATAACCCAGGACATCAGGTCTCTGAGCACGACAGAATAACTTTTTTTAAAATTAATACCAAAAGATGAAAAGTATTGAAAGAGTTTTAGTTAGGTCCGGACATTTCAAAATATTCTTACAAACTACTTTCTTCAAGCTGCATTACTGCTAAAATTATGAAGTGACCCGATACAAAAGTGATAGTTCTGATAGAAAAATTGTTTTTGACCTGAAACAAAACTGATCATTCTGATACTGAACTGATATTTTTATTGATACAAACCCGATACGAAGCTGAATTTTTGATTTTCCACCCCCTGTATTTACCGAAATATGAAACCTAGAAATTTAGTAATGTCTTAGGTATTGTTTTCTCAGCAACTGATATTTTTCTTTTTACTTTTCTTTTTACATAAAAGAATTTTGTTTTTTATTTGGAGGCAATTATTTTAATCCACAAAAAGAGTATATAGGTAATAATACAGAGTTATAACTATTGTTATGTCATTACTAATGGTGTATGGAAAAAGAAACTTTTTCAGTTTTGTAGCAAAACCTACACCAAACTGCTTGGTACCTTTTACTTTAAGTGTGGCATGTTATCTTCAACAGTTGCATTATATATATATATAGAACTCAGAATGATTATTATGATTTCAGATACTTTCTTTTTCAAGGTTGCAAAATGATAGTAGCAATATACCACATAACTGAATTATACACAATCTAAAATTTATCTTTCAATTCTATTGAATATATCACCCATATTCTGATAAAAGTCCTCAAAAAAGAAAAATGTAGTAATAATTTGCCAGACTACTATAGTGAATTTAAAGTTACATATTTAAACTTACTGTGGGAGTAAGGGGTCTTTAATATGATTTTTACTCTTTTTGATAATAATTTGAAAGTTTAAATAGAGAGTATCTCAGGACTGGAGTAAGGCATTTGGTTACTTTTATCAAAATACCTTCAATATTTTAAGCATGAAAAAATATGTTGTTTGACTCCTAAACTCACAAATTAATTGTTTCTTTTTTGCAGCCATTTTTACTTTGATAACAGCAGTATCATTGAACTTGGCATGTTTACAAGCTGCAAATCTTCTACATAATGGAATGCTGATTCATATTATGCATGCACCAATGTCCTTTTTCGACACAACACCACTAGGCAGAATCTTGAACAGATTTTCAAAAGACATTGATACAGCTGATGTGACAATTCGCTTCAATATGCGGATGCTCCTAATTCAGTCTTTCAGAGCTTTATCAACTGTTATTATTATCTCCATGGAGACGCCATTTTTTGTTGTGATCTGCTTACCCTTAGCTGTTCTTTACTATTTCTTGCAGGTATATTTTTATTGCTTTTTCTAATGTAAAACTCATTAACATTGAGTTTAGCGCAGTGACCTCAATTTTAAGTTTGATATTCTGACTACCTTATCAATGAAGAAAAGCCCACAATAAGTCCATTAAGGGTCATTTTTAAAAATGATTTGTTAATTAGCTGATTTGTAGACCCTTTTAGCTATGAAGTATAATCATGATTCTTTATGAGGTCCTGTAATGGACGATTCTCTTAGACTTAAACCAGAAAATGTCTGTAGTATTTGAAAGTTTAAGTTGTTAAAAAACACATAACGTATGTACATATCATACAGACTTTCTATTAAATTCATATTTGATTTTTCTTCTCCAGGTTTGCTGCAGTGCTGAATCACTCCCAAAATGTTTGTGAAAGTGCTGGGCTAAAATATTAAAAATTAAGGAAATGAGCTTTAACTTTTTAATGAGCTTAACTTAACGTGAACTTTTTCACATGCATATTTTTGTGCTTTGCATTTCTATGAAAATGTACCTGACTGAACGGTACGCTGCATTTCCAGAATTATGAGGATTTTTTCTTTTATGCAGTCAAAGACAGAACATATTTTGAGCGGAAATTTTCCCCCTTATTGATCTACTAATGTAGTTTCAAAATTGCACTCACAATATATGTTTGAAATTTCAATCAAAAATATATGTTTATCAATAATGATGAGTTATTCTTTTATTATTCATAAAATTGTCTTAAATAAACTCTGAATATTTTCATTTAAAAAAAAATGTTAACTAACCTCAAAAATATAAGACAAATTTGTATTTTGATCATTTGTCTTATACTTTTGGCTTAAACGGGCCTTTTGATCATTTATCTTCCTTCCTGTGTTCATTTTATTATGTCTGAAATTAACAGGTTTTGCAGTCTTAGACTCAAGAAGTTTAGGTTTTTGGATCATTTGTCCTTTCTCTGCAGATGCAAACGTATGAGAATCATTCCTAAATTTATTTCTTTAAATTGTAATCTTTCGTTTTCTCCTAAAATCAACAATGTGCTTTTTCGTTCCAAATTGGCTCTTTTAAGAGCTCTGATTCGGGAAACTCGTAAAAAAGTTGCTGTCATTGAAAAAGAATTGTTTGCTTTGCATATCAAACTTTCGAATTTGGTCTTTGACTTTGACTCAATCGATAGAAAAAGTTGGAATAGGGTTCTTCAGTCTACTTTTAAACATAGATCTACTCTTCAGAAAAAGTTTGAATCTCTTTGCATTAATAATGTTGCTGATACTCTTGATGGTTTGCCGAAGGTGAATCTGAACGCTGTTGTTAATCTTTCTTCAAAACCTCTAAATTCTGATCAGCTCAATGCTCTCAAACTGAATAACAATTTTGCTTGTTCTTCAAAACCTTCTTTTCCTAAGTTGGTTGCTCCAATTGAGAAAGCCTTTAGATTTAGTGCTCTCACTGCTTCTCAAAAGGATTCGATTAGGCATCTCATTGCGAATACTGTGGATTTTAACTCGAAGTTATCTTCAAATACTTTCAGCAAGCATGCTAATAGTTACGTCAAAAACTTGTGCTCTGATCCTGATTTGGTTATCACTAAGGCTGATAAGGGTGGTCAAATTGTTGTTATAGATAAAAGCTCTTACTTAGATAAATGTAATGATTTACTTAAGGTTGGTCCTTATGTTACACTTCGCAAAGACCCCAGCACTATGGAGATAAATTTGATTAGTAAGGCTGTAAAGTCTTCTCCTGTCATTTGCGATTCTTCAAAAAGGTCCTTGATTCCTTCAGTCGCACACTGTGCCAGATTTTACGCTCTTCCTAAGGTCCACAAACCTGGTATACCTCTCCGTCCTATTGTCTCCAATATTAATACTGCTTCTTATAAACTTGCTAAACACTTGGTCTCCATCTTTTCTCCTCTTTTGAATGGTAATTCTTTCACTGTTAAAAATTCCGTCGACTTTGTTCATAAGCTTCGTGATTTCAAACCTTTTGGATTAACTATGGCTTCTTTTGATGTAAACTCGCTTTTCACCAATGTGCCGGTTAATGGCGCATTGGATTGTCTTAAATTGAGACTTCAGGAATATCATTTCTCTAGTTTTGAGATTGAAGAACTTATTTCTCTCACTCGTGTTTGTCTTGAGCAAAATACGTTTGTATTTGATGGTGTGTACTTTCGTATGACTGAAGGTTTAGCTATGGGTAATCCTTTAAGCCCTATTTTAAGTGACATTTATATGCACTATTTTGAGACTAAACTTTTCGAAACCATAAAGTTTCCTTTTTATGTCCGTTATGTTGATGATTGTTTTGTATTGCTTGATCAGAAGCAAGTGGATATTGATCATTTACTTGATAAGCTTAATTCCATTGATCCTTGCATTCAATTCACTATTGAAATGGAAGTGGATAGTTCTCTTTCATTCTTGGACGTTTTAATTACTAAAAGTAATGACGATTTTATGACTTCAGTGTTTCGCAAGCCCTTTGCTGTTACACTACCTCCTCACAAATGTTCTTCTCACCCCCCAAACCAAAAGTTGGCCTCTTTCAAGGCTCTTGTTTTCCGTGCTTTGAATATATGTTCCTCTTCTAACTCTTTGGATGCTGAGCTTTCGTACATTAAGGCTGTGGCTTTGGATCGTGGTTATTCTCCTAAGGTCGTTGATTCTATTTATAACAGGTTAATTAAGCCTTCAATTTCTGGCAATGTTTCTAAGTGCAAGCCTGCTTATACTATTATTTTACCTTTTTATCCAAAAATCAGTCAGCAAATTGCTAAAATATTGAAGAAGTTTGGGTTTGGGTTTACTTTTTCCCCTGTTTGATAAAAAAATTTTTTTCCCCAAATTTAAGTTTCCCCATTTTTTTGCACAACAAACTTGGCATGTTTAAAAGTAAATTTCTTGCAAATGGAATCTGATTCATTTTATGCAGACCAATGTCCTTTTTAAAAGCCCCCGGGTTTTGAAAGAAAAACTTTGAAAATTTTAAAATTGTTAAAGGGGTAAAGAACTTTAAAACGTTCTTATTATCCCGGGGCCCTTTTTTGTTGGACTTTACCCTTAGCTGTTTTTACTTTTTTTTGCGGGAATTTTTAGTTTTTAATGCTCTTCTTGGTTTCCATAAACCTCAATTTTAATTTGAAGCTTTATAAATTTTTGGAAAAAAATTCCATTAGGGGTTTTTTAAAATGATTTTTAATTAGCTATTTTCCCTTTACTTTGGAAACAATTTTTATGAGTTTTTTCTTTTCCAAAAAAATTTTTTTGGTTTTTGTCCTAATTTACATATTCGTTTCAAAACGCTTTTTTTTTCCCCGGGCTCTGTTCCCCCGCCTTGTTGCTGGGCTAAAATTTAAAAAAATTAGGAAATGACAATTTTTTGGTTAATTTAACCGGTTTTTCTCTGGTTTTGCCTTGTTCCACTAAACAGCTTTTCCTTTGAGTTGTTTTTTTTGAGCGGTTTTTCTTTTTTTTTGCACTGATGTAGAAAGCCCCCAAAATTTGTTTGAATTTCGAAAAAAAAGTTATTTGAGGGTTAAATTTTTAATTTTTCAAAAAATTTGTTTTAAATTAACTTGTTTTTCTTTTTTTAATTTAACCTCAAAAATGTTCACTTATTCATTTATTTATTTGTTATCTTTAATTTATGTATCTATTTGTTAATATTTGTTTTAATTTCAAAAATGTATGAGATTATAAGAAAGAGCTACTCCTCTTATCCTTTTTGTTACATTTTTTAAATTTTTGGTATATGTCATAGTGTTCATACTGCATGTGAAAAAGTTGATACTTGTAAAACAGACAGAGTGCTTTTTTTTTCATTACTAAATATTGATTGCTAATTTTTATATCTGATATTAAATACTGCTGCACAACTTCGTGTACTTTTCATTTAAAATATTTTTATGTTGTTTCTCGAAACTCTTTTTTGACCAATCTCATACATCACCATTTAATCACTCCCGCCCCCCCCCCCCCTCTAGTTTCTTTTCCCCTTGATTTTTTTTTAACTTTAAGTCCTGCATCTCTCCACTTTTTTTATGTTTATCTGTAAGTGCCCCCCCCTCCCCCACACTTTTTTTGAAACACTACTGAACTGTTACATAAAATAGTGTTTGCCAACCAGGGTTCCTTCGAAACCTAAACCTCCAGTAAGCATTAGTAAAGGTTGTGAAATAAGGGTCATTTTAAAAATGATTTGTTAATTAGCTGATTTGTTTAACCCCCGCATTTGCCCGTGTATGAGATGGCCGAAAATTACCAGAAAATTTGCCCACGCCCATGTGTTATTTTATTTCTAATGCCCGTCTAAGATCCGTTCGCACTTTGTTTGTATAATATTTTTTCTCTATGCAAATTTTACCCCCCTCCCACTGCCTAGTTGCCCCCAACAACCTGAACTTGAAAAGAATAACTTATACTATGTACTAGTTTTTCAGAAAAAAACTCATGCTTTAAGGGGTTAAAGATAAAATTTCAACAAATCAATTAATTGTAAATGTTACACGTTTTAGTTTTTTTTAACAAATAGATTAGTAAGAAAAAGGAAAAAAAAAATAGAAAAAGAGACATAACATAGACGAAATAAAATTTAATCCATGAAATTAATCTTGTTTTTACCTGTCTATAGTTTTCTTTGCTTTCCCCATTCCCTTCTCTCCTGCTTTGTTTTCTTTTCTTCTTCACTATAAAATCTCCCATTAGTTTGTTTTGGATGAATAAATTTTTGAATCCTATAAAGCAGAAAAAGCAGCATTATGAGAGTATAATTAGCTAAAGTAGCAGCTAATTGTGGTACATGTTTATAATTCTTTCTATGTGAAAAAGTTTATTATACAAAAGCTTAATTTCATTCTACTTTTTTTTGTCAAAATTTATTTTTTAGAAATTTTATATACCTACATCTCGCCAATTGAAAAGGCTTGAGTCTACAACACGTTCTCCCATTTATTCTCATTTTTCTGAAACTGTTACTGGAGCTTCTTGTATAAGAGCTTATGGAGCCCAGAAAATATTTATGTGCCAATCCAATGAGCTTGTTGATGGTAATAATGAAACTTATTATCCCAGTTTAGGAGCAAGCAGGTTAGTAGCACTTTGGTTAAACCTTTTTTTCAAATGAGTTTAAAAATAATACTTTTAGAATGTTGAACTATAAGCTAGTGTACTCAAGCCCATCATTTAGGGGGGGCGTCAGGAAGGGGCAACTGCTCCCCCCTCCAACTTGAGATATATTTGTATAGAGTATATTTGTAATGTACATATGTGAATATATATATATTTTTTTTAATGCAAAATGTGTTGAGTCTGTAACTTTTTCCCCCTTACTTGTGAAGTGATGGACCTGAGTGTGTGCACAGATATTTGTTATTTTGTTAGAAATCTGAATTTAAATGTTTTTAATTAAATCACAAATTTAGTGTTACACAGTTGAATTTAATTTTGAGTTCAACACTTTTGTATTTGTATAAATAAATTAAGGTATATCAGAGAAATGAATAAGAACTTCAAAATTCAATTTACATTCAATTATGAAGGCTCTTTTTAAAAACAGCAATGTTTATCTAATTATAACTCAAACCAGCTTTTGAGATTAAGTAGTTGGAAAAGAAGTCATTGCTTATAATGCTCTTAGATTAGAGATACTATATTAGTCATCATTGAAAATGTATGATAATTGTTTAATTAATACCGAAAATTATAAATAAGGCCCTATGAAAACCTTTTATTTTCTTTTATTCAGTCTAACTCATTCATAAAAACACTGTTCTTAATTACACATTTTATATAACTTCAATAGATGTGACCCCAGCTGAACTCCATTGAAAACTGCATTAAATCGCCTTGTTTTCAACATCATTTTTCAAATGGCAAACTTGGTTTTAGTGACATTTTTTCTACAATTTCATGTTATATTTTATCCTTTTTTCAAGTAAAATTTTAAGAAATTGAAATCAGAAAAAAAAAGAAACATCATGAGTGCTGTAGAATTGTCAGTTATCCTAGTGCTGCCATTTGGGAATGAAGTTTTTACCTTCCAGTTAAAGCAAAAATACATTAAAATACCCTCAGCCTACCGCATCGTTTTGCAGCGCCATCTAGTGAACAAGAAAGGAACTAAGTTAAAGGACTACCGTAATTTCCTGCTTATTATCTGCAGGTGCTATTTTGGCCCCTTACCAAAAAAAAATCGGCAGATAATCCGCATCGCAATATAATCCGCGGATTATATGGCGATTCGTTTTATCAAGCAATCTCCCTTTTATTTCTGATGGAAATAACCTAAATACACGATATAACTTTAAAAACACTTCAAAAAATAATGTAATGATAAACTTTAAAATGATTTGGAAAGCACAATTGATAAATTTTATTGTGAATACAGGATAGTTTATGCCTCGCCGTAATGACCGTCTCGTACGGTTGCTCGCAGCTCATTTTTCTTCGTTTTTTCGCCACAGTCTCACGTTTGATTCGTCGACATCAAAAAGCCGACTGGCTCCACGGTTTCCAATTTCTTCTGCTTTTAAAATTACTTTTACTTCAAGTTCAGCTGTGTAACTGACACGTTTTTTAGACATGCTGATCGAACTTCTACGTAGCCACTAGCCACAGATAAGAAATGACGTCCTTAACATAAAACACAAGGAGAGCACGTTTATCAACAGCCTGCCTGTTGCCAGAACTATAAAGAAAAATCAACAAATTCTAAAGCTCCTCCTACCGGCTGAATCTACGTAGAAATGATGATTGACGTATGGCCGAGTCGACAGCGCTCCTCCACTAGCGCATTCGCAGTATCGACTCAAATGAGCTGTTGTAAACTTTTACTCATGCTGCCATCTGGGATTTTTCAAACGAAGTTTTAATACCGCACTTATAAATTTTTTTATGGTATAATCCGCATCAACGCATAATCCGCGCCATAAAAATTTCCACTTTTTTAATAGATAATCCGCGGATTATAGGCAGGAAAATACGGACTTTACTGGAATATTTCTAAGTCATCACTTTTATACTCTTAATTTTACTGAAAAAAAGCAAACTACTTCTCATATGATTGTGAGCTGCATTGAATTAATTGTAAAAATTTAGTGATTTCCTCAAACAACATCAATGACACTTTATTATTTACCATGCTTTGCTATAAAAGTTGGGATCCGCTAAACTTCCAGAGGGATACGAAAAAATGGTGCGAAACAAAGTGGTTTATCGTACGGAAACTATAACAGAATGCACATGATCCTCATGAGCAAAACTTATTTTTTGACTCATAAGCATTTTGTATTCTCTTCCCAAACTTTACAATTCCGACTAATTGGCCAGGCGAAATGAGCTGCCGGTGTTTTACCTGTTACTTTTGAGCAATCGGCTAAGGATCGACAATAGTGCTCCGACGGATGTCTAATCGGTCGCGTCGCTAGTTCTTTTTAAAAATGAATGTTCAGCCTTTCCAAAATGACTTATTTGCTTGCTATCGACTTCGTATTTGAGGGGGCTTGAAGTACGATTCCAATTACAGTATCATTGTGTAATTTATATTTCTTGTAGCATTTGATCATTCATCACTCAAGTGATTATTTGAGATTTATTTTCACGGATCCCAACTGTTATAGACATGCATGCAGAAAATAAACGCATATATATGAGAACGGAAAAATTAAAATACCACAGAAAGGCAATTTCTAAAGTCATTTTCATGAAAGATAATTTCTTGTCTGAGGCATAACGGGGACAAAGTCGAGTTCCTCATGCTAGAAGACCAAAGGAGGAAAGAAAAATAAAATTTATATAAACAAATAAATAAAATGTTTAAAGATCCTAAATATTCTCAAAATAAGAAAAGTAAATAAACAAAGAGTGTAATAAACCAATTTTGTGTAAGTAAATAAGTGAAGGATAAAGGGGGAAAATCTTAATTTTTGCTGTAAATCTTATTTTTGTTAATGCATGCTAATCAAGATTTTTTCGGATTCCAATTGGTGTTGAAAGGCATTGGTAGAAAAATAAATTCCACACAGGAGAATATACGAAAATGACAAAAAGAAACAAGTATAACAAAGAGAAACAAGTATAACAAAATGAATAAATGAACAGAATATTTAGTATATTTAAGTTTACTGTTGTTATTAAACTCATTTTTTAATTCTTGGTACTTTTCCTTGTTTTTGTGATAATAATAATTACTATTGGTATTATTTCTCAAGTGAGTAATTCATTTTTTCTTAAAGAAATTGCTATAACGCTTGGGATCCATAGATATGCGGACAAGCTCATCGTAGTGCTTGTACTCTAATACTTCATGATGCAGTGGAGTACAGTAATAACTGTTGACATTAATCAGACAGTTTAAAAAATTGTTGCATTGTTTCTTTAAAGAAAACAGCTGTGACGGACAATATCAAATACGTACATTTAATATCGACGCACAACAGACATTCCTGTTCGGTAACTACGGCAACTGGATGACCTTACTTTTTTTCTGTCCGTTTTCGTCAGTCCGTAGCAGTGTAAATCCAGCTGTAGGTTGTGGTTAGGGTGTCTGGCTCTGCGGGTGATACAAATGCTTTTGGGCTTTCCCTTTGTGCTTTGATGGCTTTGGTGCGTTGGGTACGTCAAGTCTTTGTTGGAATTAGAACAAAATTTTCCTTATGAAATTCTAAAAGTGCTCTCGAGTACCCTCTGTTTATAAATACCCTCCAAAATACCCGCGGATGAATAAAATACCCGATTTTTGGGTAATTACCCGCACATTGGCAAGACTGTATCCCACCCCTAGCAGTAGCAGTTTTAACTAGAATGATAGGATTTAATTGCAGTACTGTCCAATGCTCTTGTTGGAAGATTTATTGTATGGAAGGAAAGAAACTATGACAGTCCATTTGTGTTTATATTTTGTATTAAATGCCTAAGTGCTAAAAAGTATTTAAAAGTATTTTTGCGCAAGTAAACAAGAACAGGTTTACTATAATATCTCTATACTATATACACTTGAAGTTCTTTTTCCAGAAAATATGTTGTATCTTTTTATTTCAAAATACTTTATTAGCATTAACTTTAAAGAAAATAATGTATTTTCTATGCATTTTTTTCTAGACTTCAGATTAAGTAACAATTATTTAATTCAAAATATAAGTGTATACAAACTTTTGAAAGATGAACATAAAATTTAAATATTTCTATATTTTTGCATTTGCGTTAATTATAGCTTGTATTTCTGTATTATTTTTTTCTCACAAATAAATTTTAAGTGTAAAAATCTCAGGCAGTATTTTTTGATCAGATGCTTTCATAGTATGATACTCTTTCCTGATTAGTCTACTTATGAAATATTTTTGTACAAATAGCATTTTAATTATGATTGATGAGTTGCGGCACGTAGTTTTACATGCATATTGTAGAATAAAAATTGTTTTTAATATTTATTTGAATGAAAATGGTTTGAAAGTTTGAAACAGTTTCTCCCATTCAAATCGTTTCCCCCCCCCCCTTTTTTTTGTTAGCAAGTTTTTATGTAACCAAGCAATGTTTAAGTTCTTTAACATTGAATGAACATGTCATGTGTCTCGTTGTGTCAACTGATTTAAATTATGTTATGAATTCGCTTGAACTTTTATATTTGTACATATTATAATGTCCATTATTGTTTACAGATGGCTTTCAATTCGCCTTGAATTCCTTGGTTATACTATAGTGTTCTTGGCAGCATTGTTTGCTGTTCTTGCAAAAGGTACTGTAACTCCGGGAGTTGCAGGTCTATCTGTCAGTTATGCTTTGCAGGTAATTTTAAAATCTATCTTATACTATAATTAACTTTTCATTGTGATTCATAAGTAGGGGAAGTGAATGTACCTTGGGCCACTAAAGGAAAAGGTTGTAATTTAAAGAAAATTTAGTTATGTGTGGCAGTGTAGGGTTGGCTATATTGATGGAACTTCATACAGCTGGTTTTGGTTGTTATAACCTCCTTTGTTCTGTTCTCCCACGTGAATGTTTGTTTTGTCTTATCAAAAGTATTTTTTTTTTTTTCAGTTACTTCATTATTTTTTTATGATAGAGGTAAGTCAAAATTTTTAAAGCTAATAATTGATTTTTGTTTAGTATTCTGTCTAGTTTAAAATACAGTCAAACCTGTTTATCTCGAATCTCACGGGAAGGGAAAAAAATTTGAGATAAAAAGGTTTCGAGTTATACAGGTTTACAAAAAAAATGCAAAAAAAAAAATAATAATACTTACTTTTATTGTAGATAAATATGATTTTTCAATGAAAATAATCCTTCAAAGTTTTTTGATGCCTAACTTTCTTCACTTCAATTAACTTTTTAATGTTTGCAAGAGCTGCAAAGCTGTCAGGGCCAACATTTTCCTGAGACTCAAGAAAATTTGTCAAGAGTTCCACGGCCTTCTCAGCTTCTTTTTCTGTCACTTTAGGTGCATCAGCTTCTTCGACTTCGGCTTCTTCGATTTCGTCTTCTGACATGTTTTTCACATTATCGATGATCTCCGCGTCTGTCAGGGTTCCACATGTTGCTAGTGTATCATCCACTTGCAAAAATTCTTCGAAAGAAATTTCAACATTCAATCCTGATTTCAAGGTTCTCCATTCTTGAGAGTTAATTTCCACCCCTTCATCAACAGTTTCTTCTGCTTCTTTTCCGTGCTCTTCGCTGATCTCTTTCTCTTCTTCGCATTGATTATCAAACCTCGCTTTCTTGAAACTATTTTGGATTGTTTTCTCTGTGACACATCTCCATGCATAATCGGTCATTCTTACGGCGTCTAACACGTTCATCTTTTTCAGAACACTTCCCTCATCAATGGCATTGATTAGCTTACGGATTAATTGTCTTCTATAGTTCGCTTTAAAGCTTCTTATTACTCCTTGATCCATAGGTTGTAGTTTGGAAGTCGTGTTAGCAGGGAAGAACTTTACACATACGTTTTTCAAAGAAGGCAAGTTGTTATGTGCGCTGCAGTTATCTACAAAGAGTATAATTTTCCTCTTTTGGGCAGACATAGATTTGTCTAAAGATTTCAACCATTCACCAAAGATTTCGCTAGTCATCCAAGCTTTTCTGTTTGTTTTGTACTTGAAGGGGAAAGACTTAACTTTAGCGAAACACCTAGGTTTTTCTGAGCATCGTATCATCAGGGGGGGAAGTTTCTCTGAGCCGTCTTCATTTGCAGCTAAGAGCAGCGTCAAACGAACTTTGCTTTGTTCCCCCCCCCCCCCCAGGGCCGGCGCCAGCACGAATGGCCCCCTGAGGCAAAAAACTTTTTTCCGCCCCTACTATATATTATGAAAGAATAGAGATTAAAAATGATTGATACAAATTTTAAGTATAGATATTTTAACTTTCAAGAAGCTGAAGGAAAGCAATCGCTGATCAAAATGAACTGAATAAGAAAAAATAAAAAAGAAAAAGCAATAAATTGCGTTTTGCTCATCATAAAATAGAGAAGACACTTTCTGCAACTTCAAACACTTGCAAAGCGCCCCCATCTGAATACATTGAATCCGCCTCTCGTTGTGTTGAAGAAAAAGATAATGTGCAAAACATGAAGTAACCCAATAAAAAATATATCCTTTCCGCAAAGGATAGAAAGTAACGGAAACCTTTCAAGATGTTTCCTGATGTGTTTCTGGGTCTGATTTTATCAAAATTAAACATGTAATATATAATGAAATTAGATGAAGTGTTGATGCACCATTTGCACAACTATATAGTTAAAATAGTATTTATTTATTTATTTGAGATTAAAACTATCGTTTGTTACTTAAAACGATGCAGTCAATATTTATGCGCCCCTTAGAACGACGCGCTCTGAGGCGGAGTCCTCACCGCCTCAGCCTAGCGCCGGCCCTGCCCCCCCCCCCCCTTTACATTCTTCATCCTTGAACATGGCAGTCTTTTCTGGCAAGCACTGATAAAATAGTCCTGTTTCATTAGCGTTGAAAATTTTTTTTGGTTTATATCCTTTTACTAGATGAGGAATATTTTTTCTAAACTCTTCACATACATTTTCTGGGACTGATGCGCTTTCTCCACAAAGTTTGCAGAAAACAATGTTGTGCCTCTTTTTGAAGCTTTCGAGCAATCCATTGCTGGCTTTGAATTCTTCTGAATCATGTTCTCTTTAGCGAAATCTTCTGCTTTTTTCTGTATCACATGTCCACTGATAGGAATTCCTTGGTCTCTGCACTGCATAAACCATTTCAAAACGCATGCGTCTACATCCGGAAAATTGCATTTTCTCCTTTTTTTTTCCTTTTTTGTTACTTAGAAACTTTTGCTCTATACTTTCACGGTTTTTGATGATTGTCGAGAGAGTGCTGGCTGGCACGCCAAACTTAACTGCAATCTCGCCTTTTTTCATCAACAGGTTGTCATCTAAAAATGTTGGAATTTTCATTTTATCCTCATTTTCTAAAACATTCAATTTTCTTTTTACTCCTGCCATATTCACATTCGCCAACCA
This sequence comes from Octonoba sinensis, assembly GCA_038502835.1. Classification (NCBI taxonomy): domain Eukaryota; kingdom Metazoa; phylum Arthropoda; class Arachnida; order Araneae; family Uloboridae; genus Octonoba; species Octonoba sinensis. The sequence goes on from CM076604.1 coordinate 75,988,911, forward strand.
CGTACCACGGAAGAAAATCAACGATATGAATGAATTTCAACTTTCCAGACTTCTTATCTATGTGTGTGGAAGCTGACCCCCAGTGGTCACTTCCTGCTTAACCAACCCCTTCATTGCACTCTTGCTTCTTGGAAACGCTGAACAATGACGACTGGAGGCGTCCCGGGAGAGATGACAGTAGGAGAGAGGTAGAATAGACCAGAGTTCCAGGAAAAGTCCCCTCCAGCTTCCTTTATCTGTGCTGCCACGGAATTTATGTTTTGCTAAACTCTATCGCAAAAGAGGCTTCGTTGTTTTCTGTAATTGACCCTATTTCCCAAAATTCGAGAAACACAGGTTTCGAACAAAGTTTTTTCGAGATAAAAATGTAAAATGCACTAAATTTAGATAGTATGCGAAGGAAATTTCAGAAATTTCGAGATATAGAAGTTTTTGAGATTTACAGGTTCAAGATAGACAGGTTTGACTGTATATATATAGGCTTCAAGTAACTTAATGAAACTTTGGAGAAAATATAACCTATTCAAATATTTATATTGCATTGTACCTTGGGCCACAGATAGTCATTGTACCTTGGGAAGCCCAAGGTACAATGATCTATTTTTATTTTCTTTGAGTGAATCTTTTATGTGAATTTTATTTTTTAGATATTAAGAAGTAAGGAGGGAGAAAAAACCCAAACCGCCCAAAGTTTCTGTAGCAAATTTAAAGCAAGCTGTCTATTTAATCAAAAAAAATTGAGTGTCGGCTAGGACAGCTGCAATACAATGCAATATGTCTCAAACCACTCTCCACAGATATTTGGATGCACACAGAAAGCGTGGAGGGGGTTGAATTTTTATTTATGAATAATTTCTCAATATGGCAGGTTTTTCGCAAAGAAGAAGAGGAGTCTCTGAGTGATTATTTATTAACTGTTATTTTAATGCACTATGGACTTTCAAAAGAAGATGTAAAAATGTTAGCCTATCAGTTTGAAAAGGCCAATGGGAAAAATATCCAGCATCATGTGATACAAATTGCCAAGCTGGAAAACAAAAAAAAAACTAAACTCGTTGTACCTTCGGTCATTTAAATTTTTTTTAATGTAAAGTTTATAAGTAGTAAATGTGAAGATAAAATTATTAAAAATATAACAAAGTGTCACGGTCCTTGAATAATATGGTACCAGTGGTTGCTTTAAAATATTATTTTAGAAATAGTGACACCTAGAAAAAACTGACCTAAGGTACAAGGATCTCTCCTATAGTTTATGTATAGTATATCAATTAAGTTTAGTATTCAGTTTTGATTGCTATTAGAATAGCTCCTGGTTAATGTAAACAGAGGGGTAAAAACTGTTCTTATAATTTGACGAAGGTGTGGTTAATTTAAAGATAATATGTCCTGGAATATTTTTATTGCCGAGAAATTGTATTTATTGCTAGAAAAATTGATATGCAGAAGTGTTATTTTCTTGGAAAAGGTAGATTTTTCACTTAGTTGACTAAAAATCTCTTTGCTTCTGGAAATAAAGTAGTGCGAATAATTTCAAATGTACTTAATAATCAAATCGCTTTAGATAGGTTTCGCTGTATAACATTATTTTTGTTTCTGAAATAAATGCTTTAAGTGTACAGTAAATTCTGAAAAACCCCACTTTGGTGATATAGTGGGTTTTGCCTGTGAGCCTGCCTAAAAAAATCGGGAGTGTTCCGGTCTAAAATGAATATACGCCCCATGTGGGCTTTGCCTACTTTGGGGAACCCTGCTGATATTACTTGTTTATTATACATCATATTGTATTTAGTCGCATGTATGCTGTCATAATTTTGAGATTTCTTGCTCTTTGTAGTCTTAAGTTCTGCTTTTTTCTTGAACAAGCTGTAGGCTGTCTGATTATGTTTCTTAGTTGTGGAACATTTCAAGCTTCTATATTTACATGTATAGCTTAGATGCATATGGAAAATTGCTATCTAGTTACCGTTTTAAATTTAATTTACAAAGTTACATGCTAATTTGTCTTGGGCATAGTTTATTCAGATTATTTTTAGTTGCATAGATTTTGCCCTCCTTGTTTATAAATATTTCCTTCCACCCCCTTCTCTTTTTTTGCCACTTTTCCATTGATGATTAATAAATTTTCTTACTTCAGATTACTCAGATTTTAAACATGCTTGTGAGAGCTACAGCGGATGTGGAAACGAATATAGTTGCTGTAGAACGATGCTTAGAATATACCAAAACTCCAACAGAGGTAATCATGTGAAATTTTACTTCAGTTATAGTGTCCTTTTATTTACCACTGATTTTTATATATTGTTTTAAGACCTAGTTGCTTAGTGATGGATTGAGCAACTTTACATCACTTGTTAAATAAAAAAAATCTTATGAACATTAAAAATTCATTAGCAAAATTAGGGATTCATGATTATTAGTCCCAGGATTTGTTATTTAGTTTTTGAGTTTTAGATTTTGACCGGTGATCAACTTTAGTTTCTTTTGTGTAACATTTTATTAAAAATATTTAATACAACATCCCAGCTATGTGCTGAGTGAGTTAATAGTGTTTTCTGATCACAAATGCCATTTTTCAACATAACACCAGATTGCTCTGTGTTGATGGTGTTTGGAACACTAAATAACCAAACTGCCACTGGAAAGTCTGTCCAGTGTTAGAAGATGTCCAATATTGCCTACAAATACAATATTTTCAACAAAAAAAGTTTTAAAAGATATCTTATATTCCTTATAATTAAAAGAATAATCCTTTACTTTTCTGGTCAGTAACTACTTTTTCTAATAACCACACAGAATAAATAAATCAAGGTTCTAATTGTTTTTTTTTTTTTTTTGGTAATGTCAGGTGCGAGTGACATTAAAAATTAATACTTCCTTATTAATATTGGGTCAGTGTTTGAACATATTTTGAACCTATTGCAGGAAACAAACATATTCATCTACATTTTATACTATGAACTGAGCGATTTGTTGTCGAAAACTTATGTGATGCTTCGCACGGAAACATTTCTCAAAGCTTAACTTTATGCAAAATTATTCTAACTGGATATAAACAATAAAGACTTTCCTTAAAAAAAATATTGTAGGCTACCATACTTGTAAGCCAGTACCATTATTAGAAAATAGAACTAAGGAAGTTTATATTTCTATTATGTGCTAAGAAGTTTTACGCTGCCACTTATTGAAAAACTTACTATGCTTAATAGAGAATACTTCTTCAGCACTAGGCCATGAACCATGATAGAAGAACAAATCTGCAAACAAAACTAAGATAAAACAAAATTATAAGAATGACACTGAGGCAGGCCAAGTCACTTGTTGATGTTGGCAATAAGAAATTGAAAGCTTTGTAAAACAAAACAAAAACAATGCTGTGTAATTTTTCAATTTCAAGACAAATGTAAACTATTCCTAAAATAGTATATGCATTGAAATCCTTCAATTTTTTTATTGTTACAAAGTGTTTATTATTTTAAAGTGTTTTATTTTTCTATTTTTAATTTTGTAGTGTTGAATTTAGTTTTGAAATAGTTGAAGAAATGTAGTTAGTGATATATGATTCATATACCTGTTTAATATCATTCCTCCCTTTCCCACCCTTCTGTTTTCTTGAGAAAAAAAAATATCTTTTATTTTTTGAGTTGGTCACTTCTATCCCTGCAAAAGCAAAAGTCAACAGTGACGTAACCTACATTGAAGAAAATATTTTCATTGTTTCTCTTATTGTTGCAATGTAGGCTGTTATTATTAATTTCAAGTTTGTGGAGTGATCTGATGCTATGATAGAAAATTTGATCTGCTGTTATGATAGGAAATTTTCAGAAAATGCTGATTTATGTATCAAAGAAAAATCTGTACTTGTAAATTAAATTTTGCTTCAAAGTTGTTTTTTTCCCCTCTGCAACTTTTCTTAGCGATTGCTATTGTTGCAAATAAAAGAAGTGTAGATTAAAATTATGAATTATGGTTTAAAATAACACAATTTAAATGATAATAGGTTTTTAATCATTTGATTTTAGTTTCATATTTAAAATAAATGGGTTAGATATAACTTTTCTTTATGTAAAATTTTTAAGTCAAATAAATAAATAAATATTGTTCTGACCCTACATACCAAAGAAAAATCAACGATGGGGCAAGTTGAACCTAGGTTCTAGCTGCCCCTTTCTTAGGACTCATGGCTCATTGTGCTGCACTGGCAGCCATTTTAAATATTTGATTTGACACCATTATGGTGTAACGATTGAAGTTAAGGTTTAAGAAAGTTAAGACCCGTTTATGATGCAGAGTTACAAATCATTATAAAGCTTAATTTAAAAAATCTGAAATGTGAGAGTAATTGAAATAGTTTGCTTAATGGCTAAACCAGATGCAGTTACAGAATAACATGAATTGAATAAAATGAATATATTATTGGGTTGGTGAAAACATAAAGTCTCAAACGACTGAAAATAAATATATTATCTGCCGAGTACTCAAGGCCTTCCAAAATATTTTTAAAAAGAAAGTTGCGTCTGTATATTTTAAAATTTCCCAAATAAAAATAATTTTCTATAAAGTAAACTAATGTATAGTAATTTTAGATTTAGCTTCTTTTTTTTTTTTGTATGACTGTTTTGTGGCCAAAAAATTTGTACCAGTTCACAGGAAATGCTGCTTATATTATGAAATTGTATCACAGTACTGAATCAGAATCAACAATGTTATCCAAAACTTAATTGCAATGTTTTTCAAAAATTCCTTTTTTGTTTATAGCAGAAGCTCTGTGCTGTATTTAATAGAGCTTATTCCTATCTTGTTGCTTCATGTAATGTATTACACACTGTGCAGTCTATTCTCTAAAAATCTCTGCTTATTAAATGATCACATTTTCAGAATTTAAAGTTGTGCTTTAAAAAAACTTTAATTGCAGGCTGAGTGGACAAATGAAAAGACCAAACCAGACCCATCTTGGCCAACTGATGGAGCAATAAGCTTTGATGCTTATTCCACACGTTATAGAGAAGGTTTAGAATTAGTTCTTAAAGGCATATCTTGTCATATTAGTCCAAAAGAGAGAGTAAGTTGTATTTTTACATAGTATATGTAACATACTAGTGTGTATTTTTATTCTCTATAAAACTCTTAAATATTTCATTTTTCAAATTAAAGTGAGACAAAAATGCATGAATTTCATCACACATAGCCAGCCATCTTTAATTTTTAGATGATTTTCTTAATAATCCATGCAATTTATCTTACTACTTATTTTTTCAAGTTTCAGAATCATGTAATTTTTGGCACAAATCTGATGTTTTCTTCAATGTTTTATATTGAGAAACAACTGTCTATTCATGAATATTAATTGCACTACTTACCAGAAGGTATTTGGACAATTGAGACTTATTTCATTTTACAATCATGACCTTTATAAGCTGAAAAAGGTAATGTGTCTTGGCCCATACATTGTTTTTTTTCCAGAAATGTTTTATTTTGAACTAGCATACAATTGTAGCAACTGGCTTCAGCTCTGGTCACTCAAATCTTAAAATGTTCAATCAAATTTTGGGGGGAATCTAATGATGCATTCACAACAAAGGCAAGAGACATTTTGCATCTGTCATATGACTGTTGCTATGGTTATCAAACTAACAGCAAGGTGTAACTGTTTCGTAGCACAATCAATAAATCATGCAAATTCATCTTCAACAATGTAGTCTGAAATGCCAGTCAGTCAACTTGAGACAGATATAATAAATTATGTATAACCAATGACGCACTAAAATCTCTTGTTGCTGTTGCGATAGGTATGAATGCACCTTTTTCAAGAAAGGTGCCACAGTCAGTGAGCCAGACAGGACAGTAATAGTAATAGAATTCCTTGGGAATGTTCAATTTGCGCTGTTGAGAATAACTTTGAAAAAAAATTCATATAAAGTTGCCGTTCAAATGTTCAAATTTTTGGTACCTTATAAAAGGAACTTATTTTTGACTATCAACAATAGTTTCAAAGCATAATTTCCTTAAAAAAATTTGTCTTTTGTTTTCCTTTAAAAAATCTATAAAATAAATTTTAGAAAGAAAACACTTTAGAAAGAAACTTGCCAGAAACAAATACGAATGGAAAATTTCCAAAACATCACAGAATTTATTTGATGCATCGTAGGCATACAAATAAAATAATAAACACATTTTCTCTAGAAACCAGTATGAAAAAGAAGCAATATTTCATGATGTACGTAGCATGATATCCTTTAAAACATGGGTGTATGCAAAGTTCTATGTCACATGCGGCACAAGATTAGTATGTTTTCTGCACTTTTTTTGGTTTATAGGACTGTTTTGACACAAACTGTACATTGTTTTGGCAGTTTCAGGAAGGTTTAAGCAGGAAAATGTCTCTCTGAAAGTCATAAATATGAGAGTGATGATCTTGCAGTATGCATCCTTTCAGCCCTGTAACATATAGTTTTCAGATATTTGTTCTGCCAATTTCATTTTAAATTCGAAGAATGGTGGTTTTAATCCATACCTTTCTATGTGAGAAGCATTCACGTTCATAAGCAGAGTTGGACAGGTATTTTCCCACCCCTGATAAATACCGTGGAATTTTACTATTTTTAAAGGATAGCTGCTATACATGAAGCAACGTTTAGAAAGTTTTGTCTAATGGAAATGCTTGTCCAAAATTGTGAGTAACAACAATTAATTTAAGACTCTAGCTCCCATACTTACTCCAATATATCACAGAGGTGATGAAGTAATATATACATTTCTATTTCTTCATCTTATATAAAATTGCACACATAAGAGTTGCAATAGGTCTCAAATGCCTAAAATTATTTATTCAATAGAAAATAAAAGTCATGGGTAAAAGGGCTATTATTTGCAGAAAAAGTATCCATTAAAAAAACAATGTAAAAAGTATCCATTAGAACTAAAAGGGTCCGTTGGGCAGTGGTTACTAACCAAAAATTTGAATTCTGAGGTCTAAACTGCACTTTTAATTGGATTATTTCACATTTTATAAAGTATTTCCCAGCATTTATCAGTTTTTCCCAGTATTTCCGGTATTTACCAGTTTTTCCCACTGAGATGGGAAATCATGGTTTTGGACAGGAGAAATCCAAGCCTGTTTATAAGGGCAATGACCATTAATCTAAAGAATGATTTTTTATACCACTTTGTATGCCTGTATTAGAATTGCTATCGCTTTGCAGTTCTTTAGAAACATCAGAACTATCATCACTATCCGAAAATGAATCATTTACTAGTTGAGTGTGCTCTTCCTTACATGGAGCTTTTGCTTTGCTATTTTTTACTAGAAAACATTTGAAAAATGATGTACCAAAATACACCCTAAGGTAAAATGAATAAGGAAAAGTAAAGAGCCGCAAACCATTGAATATATAACTCCCACATCTACAATAAAGGAATAAAAGCATTTGGAGTGATCAAAACCATAAAAATGCATTTATATCAGCTGATGCAATTAAAGCACCACTTTTGCTTCTTTACATTACTCATGGAGAGGTAGGTTTACATTCTCCAGTGTTGATAGATTACATCATGACTGACATAGGGCCCCATCTAGTATTAAAAAAAATTACTAATATTTCATTCCATCTGAAATCCCATATATGATACACCTGTCCTTAGAATCAATTAGAGCGGCAAGACATGTTCATCACACCCAGGTGTGAGGCAACTCTAGCTGCCGGTTCATATACGTCTCACCCGTACTGAAAGGGTTGAATCATTTTGTCCAAACAAAACTTTGTATATCCCCTTTTGGGCAGAGAAAAAAATCATGATTATTTGAAATTTTATTTCAATTTCTTGTTTGCATTCTTCTTTATAATATCATTTTTAGCCTATTTTTACAAGATAAAATAATAAATAATAATCATGAAAGATTTTTTAAAAAATGTGTGAAAGCAAGAATAAATTCAAACACTGTAATAAACATTTTTTTAAATGTTTAAATTTGATAGTTGGGTTGTGAAATTTGGAAAATGACCTTTGATGAAAATGATCATTTTGTGTATGTGTCCATCTAGCTGCTGTCTGTTGTTAAGTGTGAAAATAGGCTTGTCTGATATTTTTATTTACACTTACTTTATACTACACTTTTTATATTTGTTTTAACCTTTTTTTTTTTTTTTTGATTTTCTACAGCATGGTTCAAAAATAATTCAGGCATAGGAACCCATCTAGAATCAAAGAAAAATTTTGATATTTCATTCCACCTGAAATCCCGTATACGGTACACCAGTCCGTTGATTGATTTCGGAATAAAGTCCAGTTGGTCTTCTATAGTTAATTTCAATGCTATTTGAATAAATTCATTTTAACTCTTGGATGAAAGTTTTTCTGAATGGCAAATAAACAGTTCCCCCCTCCCCAAGAAATTTTGCTAACATTCATATGTCATTTTTACTGGCATGATCTAACACAGCAATTCCCAAACTTTTTTGACCACAGAACCCTTAACAACTCACTGTTACCCATTAGTGTTTCTATTGAAACCCACAAGTTTAATGATCTGGACAAGTCTCATTTAAAGGGGCTCGCCCTTGGATGGGAATGAATTTAAAACTGTATTTTGAATTGAAGGTTTTAATATTGTAAAGACCTAATTTGTGGAAAGCTCCCTTCATATGTCTCTTGCTCCTCTTTGCCCTCTGCCAATCGAAATAAATTTCTACGAATGCTCTTGGATTTAGAAGTTTACTAAAATCCTTTGAACTGGGGACCATTGGTTATCCTTCTGAATTAAATACCTTTGCGACTTATTTTTAAGTTATCAGGCTGTCGATGTAAAATATTATAGCAATGGAAAAAAGAAAAAATAGTAACGTATCCTGTTACAATTTTAAAATAAGTCCCATTAACTTGAAAAATGAAATTGTTTCACTGTATTGTTAATAATAGCTGTAAAGGTAGAAGGTTTTATCTCAGATATTTGAATGCATAGGCATTCAATTTAGATCTGAATTCGTGTTTTAGTACGCGTAGGCCCCAAAAATCTTGTTTTTTTTTCTATTGTTGTGTTTCTCTAAAGGGGAGAAGTATTAATACAGCTTGCTTAACTTAAATGCGCATGTTCTTTTTTTTTAAACTCAAAATGAAAACTCATTGCATGAAATATTTCAATATAATGAAAATATTGTTTCAAATAAGATAAACTCTAAAAGTCTATCAGTAATTCCTACTATTCAGCAAGGAGAGCTTTCTTGTATTAATGACTCAGCTACTTCAAGTTATTACACTGAGTGTCAAAAGTTAAGACTCAATAACTTGCAACACATATTATACATAAATTTCATCTCTCTGCATTCCTTCTCGTGCAAAGAAAATATACATGCCACCCTATTAATATAAAATAAATTAAAAAGACAAACACTCACTTTCAATTTCATCAAGAGTTAAAAATGCTAATGAAAATTACAAACTCGCGAAACATTGATTCGAAGCAAAATAACGCGTCACTGCATGTATTGCCCCACTTTATATTATATTAGAATTGTTAGATTCAAATTGTTTTTATTTTGTTTTATATCGTACTGGGCAAACAATCTGACTGACTTATCATATATATATATACTTTGGAAATGGATTAACTGACACCTTAAGATTAGTATTACAGTCAGACCTCGATATAAGGTCACCCTAAGGGACATCGCAAAAGTGACCTTTTCACCGATTCATTAGCAGTTCATAACTAATCACGTAAATACACATTATGAGTTTTTAAAAATGGTAATGCAAACGAAAACATCAGTTATTTGGTAAATATTTAAGTCAATAAATTTTAACAGTAAAGAATTAAAGAAAGTTATATATATTTTTTTTAAATTTAATTTAAAATAAAGCTGTTTATAAATTTCCTCAAAGTGTACATACATACATAACATCTTTTACCTTATTCAAAGTAATCATTCATGCAGGTCTGTCTCATTTTTGGTTTCATTTTTTGAACAATGTTTTCTAGATTTTGTAACTTCTCAAAATGTTTGTCAACTCCCTCATGGTTTGTAAGAAAATGGCGTATGACATTTATTGCATTGAAGGCTTCCGCTTGGGTTACAGCTACAGTCTCAGAATCACTGTCATTGTCCTCACTGTCCACAACTTGTGAAACAATTTCAGAAATTGTAGCTTCAGAAGTGGTGGCAATTTCCTCATCAATCAAACCATATTCTTCTTCCACTTGAATGGCATGGCCACGATTTCTCAGATCTTCCATCAGAACAGATAGAGGAATATCATCTTCTTCTTCGGTTTCGTCATCCACGATACTCGGAGAATCCACAAAACCAACATGACGAAAACAATTTGCTATGCATGTGGTGGACACCATGTTAAAACTTTTGTACACATAAAAAATGGCATCCAAGACAGTAACGTGAAACTTCTTTTTTTGGTCGATGACAGCGATAAGGTCCTTCAAGAGGAGCTTACGATAGTTCACTTTTAGGTTTTGAATAACCCCTTTGATCCAATGGTTGGAGAACGCTGGTCACATTAGGAGGCAAGAAAACAAGCTCAATTGAGGCTAACTGTGGGATGTTGGTATGAGCTGTGCAATTGTCTGCTATGGAAATAACTTTTCGTTTCTTCTTCACACACAAACTGCCTGTCTAAACGTCGTATTGTTTTCTCCCAAATGGTGACGTTTTCGTTCAACTTTTTTGTTAGCGTCGTAATCCACGGGTAAAGATTTAACGTTTTTAAAGCAACATGGCTTTTGGAATTTACCAATAACAAGAGGTCTCAATTTTTCAGAGCCATCCATATTGGCCCCTAAAAATACTGTAAGTCTTTCTTTACTTTTTTTGCCACCAACACATTTTTCATTTTTGAATGCGAGAGTTTTGTCAGGCAACACTCGGAAAAAAAGACCACATTCGTTGACGTTGAATACATCGCATGGCTTATACCGTTTCAAAATGTCATCTTCTAACACAGATTTCTTCCAGTCATTTAAAACAGTTTCGTCAACATCTCCAGCTTCACCACACACTGTCTTGAAAGTTAAATCATGTCTTACTTTAAATCTCTGAATCCATCCATTGCTCGCCATAAAATCAGATTCTCCCAATTCCGTGGCTATTTGCAGAGCTTTTTCTTTTAGTACTGAACATGATATTGGCACATTTTGTGCTCTAGCCATTTTTACCCATTGGAGAACGGCTTCTTCAATTTTCTCATAAGGGGAAAAACGCATCCTTTTTCTTTTCCCATTTCCATTGCGATGAGAAGACAGAATATTGTTTAAGGTGGTGCGTGGTATACCACGTTCTTCGGCAAAACGTGCTTTCGATAAATTTGAATTTTCAAAATCTTCAGCAATTTTCTCTTTCTCTGATAGCGTCAACGTCTTTCTCTTTGCCGACATGATGACACGATAAGAGTGAAAGGTTCGAATGAAATTCTTTCCTTTGGTCTGGTCAGCAAATGGTCACGTGACAAGATGGGAAAACTTGTCCTTTGTTCTCGTCCGAATGGCGAAAGCTCCCCCCTCCCTAAAAGTGGATGGGGACGAGGAATTACTGGCAGTGAAGGTGGGGGAAAATTCTTTGTGAACTGGGGAGTGGAAACTCTCCAGGTGTGTTTGTTGGCTGCAACCTTTTCCTAGAACTCGAGAGGGGTAATTACCTTGTCAGGAAGTTAAATAGGCTTTTGTTAGAAAAGAGCTTCCCTTGCCTGCATGATGATAATAAAAGATCATATACACAGAAGAAATTTGTACATTTGAATTAGCGTGGCCTTGAAATTATCTGAAGGTGGTCAGATAAAAATGACCTTATAAGCTATAACGATTTTTAAAACTTGACCATATATCCAATAATCTGTAACAAAGAATTCCTATTCAGTGAGCCGGGACTTTGGAAAAGTGACCTTATATGCGGGGTGACCTTATATGCTGATGACCTTATATCGAGGTCTAACTGTATTTTGCTTTGACATTTATTTAGTCGATTACATTTTCGCTTTCATTTTGTCCTTGATATCTGTCTTTCTTTGAATTATAAATAGCAAAAAATGTATTGTGTATTGTACAAGTATTGTAGGTTGTAGATTTAAGGAGCAGTATTAAAATATGATAAATAAATACTTCTTAAGAATGGCTTCAGACCTACGTTGAAAGTAGTAGGAAAAATTAACAAATTTCAAAAAATGTTTATTGATAATGCCAAATAATGTAATTGTTAAATAAAAAGTAAGAAAAATCGGTTGACAAACAGAGGAAAAAGTTGTTATTAACTGTTTTGTATTTGCCTATTTATATATAGATTTTGTGTATTATTTTCTGGTCCAGATCGAGTGTTCCCCATAGCCAGTTTTACCGTATAATTCCGAAAAAGTCCCCACCTTCGATTATCCCCCCATGGGGCAAAAAAGTAAATTTTCAGGGAGAAGCTAAATTCCGTTTTCCCCCCCATCCCATAAAAACAGAAAGAAATCTGATTTATTTGCCCCCTCTCTTAGAAACTACGTAGAAGTCAAACAGGGTTGCCAAATTTTTCCGACAGGGAGTAGTCAAAAACATCTGGAAAATAGCGAAAGGTGAGCTAAAGAAGCTTTTAATCAATAGCTGCAAAAAAAGATCGCCAGATCGCCGAACGTTTGCCGAATATGGCAACCATGACGGCAAGGAAGGGGGAGGAAAACGGCTGCGCTCCAAAGGCTCAACCAATCAGCGAACAGTTGCATCGGAGCTCTGTTTCCCTGCATCGATGCACGTATGTTTGAGTTATGAGTTTGAGTGAGACATTTTAGGTTGGCATTCAGCTGTGAATTCTAAGAGCAAATTTTCTTCTATCGAAATGCCATGCTTGTCAAGCTACACTGTGTCAAAAAGTGAATGTCATAGTGAATTTAATTATTAGTATTACCTGCATTAAATGTATTCCTTTTTACTATATATTTAATAAAATAAAACACTGCTAATCCTACTACAAAATCGGGTATAGAACTTCCGATTATCCCCATGCTATAATGCTAAATTGCAAGTTTTGCCGAAATTCCGATTATCCCCCAATGGGGAGAAATGGAAGACTTTCAGAGTAAAGAAGGGTGGGGGGATTTTCGGAATTATACGGTATTTCTCCAATTGACTTCTTGCCATTTCGATAAAATTATTTGAACGCCAAGACTTTCCCTACATTATTTATATCAGATTGAAAGGGAAAAAAAAACATGGCTAATGCATTGTTCGATCAATGTCATTGAAGCAGTCAGTTGAAAGTATGATTTGAAGCATTGTCCAGCGGAAAAATCTAATTTTTTAAGTGTAAAAATCATAAACAGGAAACAAATGAGACATGATTGTGTGCACAAATTTCAAACTTTTTGAACTATTAAATGTATGCATTTAATTGTTCAACCAAATTTTTTTTGTAATGCCATTACATAAAGACCAGTTTGTTGTTTACTAAGTGTACTCTTTGACTCCTTTCGGAGATCTCAAAAGTCAAAGTCTTACAAAAATCAACAAAACCAACAAAATTCCCTTTTTTACGCATTAGTCAAGATCATTGAACATAATTCTCAACCTTTTTTTTTATCAAAAGACTAAACCACGTATAGTCTTTGAATCGCCTCATTAGAGTTTCTTAGTGGTTCAAAGGGGAGCATCCAGGCATTTTACGATTTTTACATTAACTTTACATAAGTAACTTAGAGGACCCTCTGAACAGTTTTCAATTCCTATTTTGCTTCCTTCAAATGTATTTTTATTTCAGGAAGTGTTTAACTACCACTTTCAGGTAAATTTTTAATGTGGATAAATTTTCATCAGCCTCCCTTCTGTTTTTCTGACATGGCTTACTGCAGAAAAAATTTTATGTAATCATAACTTGCCAAAGGAACCTCTGAGATCCTTCTGCAGAACAATAGGGTTCCGGAGAACACACTTTGAGAATCGCTGATCTAACAAATCAAACAAGGTGTTTCTTTGTCTAACAACTTCTTGCAAAATAATGTCACCACTGATAATGTCTGGTTCTACTTACACAGATTTCTGTTTATGAACCAAAAGTTCTATTCACGAACTTAAGAAGTAATGTTCAGACTAGATAATTGATCGCACAATTGTGAATCTATTACCAACCAAACTTCAACGGCTGGAAAAGGTAAAGTATATACAATATGAGAAGTTCCACATGATCAAAGACAAGTAATTTCTTGTATTTGGCAAAACCTGTAGGAATTTTTGTTCATAATTTAAGAACAGCTTTTTATAAGAATAAAAATGTATACTCTATTACCATGCTATTGCTGTACGTTTTTTCACCCAATTAGGAAAAAACTTCTGAACCAGTCTGAGTTCTCATATATCAAATAGACTTTTGCATATGAGTTAAATAACCCTATGCAGTTTTTATCACAAGTTTCAGCTTTTAGTGTCTTGTGTTGAAATTGAATTTCTTGTTCTTTATTTACATATGGTTTTTTTTTTTTAGTGTGGAATTGTAGGTAGAACCGGTGCTGGAAAGTCATCTCTTACTCTTGCTTTGTTTCGCATAATTGAAGCTGCTGGTGGGAAAATATTGATTGATGGACTTGAAATTTCTAAATTGGGTCTGCATGAACTTCGTTCTAAGCTGACAATTATCCCACAGGTATGAAAGTATTCAAATCTTTTTAGACTTCAATTGTTAATGTCATGCCTATTTTCTTCATTTGAAAATATGTCCTTTTTTCTGCATTAATTCAATTTAATCTGAATAACACATTATAAAGTATGTTCATCATAAAGATTTTTAGTTATACAGTCGATGCTCGATATAACGGCCATCTGTGTCCCATAGAAAAAGGTCTTTATAATGAGTGGTCGCTATAAGAGGTAGAATTTTCTGTTAAAAATATACATGCATCATGCACATTCAGTAGTTCCATTAAATTGGTAATGTAAAAAAAAAAATCCTACTAAATGCCGAAAATCATTGGAATTTTTAAAAAATTATCAGTGCAAAATATTATAACAAAATATTAACAGATTTTAAAGTAGAAAATATAGAAAACAAAAGTACATTCACACATCTGGAAGCAGAGCTTCTGAGCTGACATGACACCTAGTATGGTCACTGTATTGGATTAGACGATTCAGAAAGGTCGCTATACCAAAAGCAAATTAACATAGAGTTCATAGGGATAAAGTTGGGACTTTTACCACTGCTCGTTATGATGGAATGGTCTTTATAATGTGTGGTCGTTATAAAGAGCGTTGACTGTAGTTATGTTCATTGTTGTTTTTGTTTGATTGCCATGTTTTGCTGATGATCTCCTTATTTAAATGAATGCATTAAAATACTGATAATTATTTTTCGAAAATAGGATCCAGTCCTTTTCACTGGCACACTAAGAATGAATTTGGATCCATTTAACACATATTCCGATGATGCACTATGGTTAGCTTTGGAACAAGCTCATTTGGAAAAGTTTGTCAAATCATTAGAAAAAGGTTTGGACCATACAATAAGTGAAGGAGGAGAAAATTTAAGGTATTTACTTGAGTTTTTATTTATTATCTATCAGCAAAAAGTTTCCTGTCTTTGTCCTTTTAAAAGCTTATACTGTTGACGCTTGATTTTTCGAACAATTAGTAACCACAAAGAATGTTCATAAAATTGAAAAGTATTCTTTTAGTAGAAGAATCTTTGGAACTGGTAAACTGCTTCTTCCCTCTCATCCCACCACCAAATTTACCTTTCGATGACCCTGTTCATAAATACTAGTATCAGTGGCGTAGCAAGGTCCGGTGGCACCCGGTGCGTCGTTTTAACTTGTCACCCCCCCCCCCCCCCCATGTCCACCAAAATATAAAATGAAATTTATTGAGTAAGCAATTTTTTTATTCAGTTGGTTAAGTAAAGAGTAATGTAAATTATTTCGTAAACAATTTGTTATGAATGAAAAAAAAAAGTAAAATGCCTTTTTATTAGTAAGTCAATTTAATATACATTGTAAGAAATCTTATACTTAAAATCTCTTCTTTCTAACTTTTTGTTCTGAAAATTTTGAAATTGCATCATCAAAATTGATAGCGTTAGCTACACTAATTTCAATTGACAAAATGGCTAAGCTAGAGAGTCGGGTTTGGTTCATAGTGGATCTCAGATAATTCTTCATTAGTTTGAGTTTTGAAAAACTCCTCTCGCATGATGCAACAGAAACACATAAAGTTAAGAAAAATCTTAATGCTAAAGCGAGATTGGGAACAGAGTCCAAAAATTCATATTTAACCACAAACTCTAAAAATATTAAGGAATTCCAACCAAGAGACTCTTCTTTTGAAACTTTGGCGGCGTTTAAAAATCTTCTTAGGCGTGGAATTTCTGTTAGGATACCATCTGCACAAAGCTCATCGTGATTTTTAACCAAAGATTGTACAAACTTGGGAAGTTCACTTTCCGAGGTTTCGATCAGATTGCTAGGCTCTAAGACTGCTAACCGATCTGATATACATTCCATGCTTTTGCAACGTGTTTCGATTTCTTGATGAAATCCGTCAATGCACACTGATCTTTTCAGTTCTTGGTCAAAGGTCAGCGGCTCGTCTGCAGCCTTCTCTCCGGGCATAATTTTCTTCTTCCTGACAGTTCTTTTTACTACAGGGATTCCCATCTCTTCACATGTGTCTTTTGAAAATTGCAGTGCTTCCTCAACAAAGTCAATTCTTTTATCTTTTAAAAATACCTTTAGACTTCTCGTCTTGATAACAGATTTCTTGAAGCTTATTCCAAGATAATTCTGTAAATACTTCTGAACGTGGTTGACTTCTTGTAAGACATTATTCCATAAACACAAAAAGCACAAAAACGAAAAATCACACAATGCAGGCAACAGAGTTTGAGCTGATCCTCTGGTTTCGATCGTTTCCGAAGTATCACACAGTTCCTCAATGGCATCGATAATCTTTTTAAAGCACTTTAACACAGGCTTAACAGCTTCGTAGTGAGCACTCCATCTTGTTTCTGAAAGTCGCTTAACTGTAACTTCAACATTTGCTACAAGGATAGCCCATCTGTGCGTAGAAGCTGAGAAAAACAAGTACAAACTTTCTAAAGTCCCAAAAAAAGTAATACAAAATGGAACTGTAGCAAAAGAGTGTATTCCCCACAGATTGAGAGAGTGGTTTGTACAGGGTACAAACAATGCTTTAGGATTAAGTTCACAAATCCTTGCTTGAGCTCCTGAATGCACTCCAGCCATTGTAGGAGCATTGTCGTATCCTTGTCCTCGGCACATTGTTATATCTAGGCCATCCCGTTCAATAACATTTGGAATATCTTTCGTTGTTTCAACGGCTTTCTTCCCAGTTAACTGAAAAAAACCTAGAAATGACTCTTTTATTTCAATTCTTTTGTTCACTATGTGAATGTAACGAATGATTTCACTCATTTGATCAATGTGCGAGATGTCGGGCGTACTGTCAAAAATGATACTGAAATACTTTGCATTTTTTATATCAGTCAAAATCCTTTCCTTAACAATTCCACCCAGAAGTGAGATAAACTCATTTTGCGTGGTGGGAGACAAATAGCTTGTTAATATCGTACCCGTCTGTGACTGAGTTCACTGTTCTAGCTTGATTATGTGCTCTCTTAGTACAGGATCATATTTTGATAGAAGTTCAATCACCTGTAGAAAATTACCTTTGTTCTCCGACAACATATTCTCTCTGTGGCCACGGAATGGAAGATTTTGTTTAGCCAAAAACATAGTGACGTCTAGGAGTCTTTAAAATATTTCTCCATTTACTTTTCTCTGTTTCAGTAGCTGTCTGACTAAGTTGATCTATCGTTTTATTGGCAATTAGACTTGTTCTTAACGTTTTCCATCTTTCAAAGTAAGTTTCATGTTGTTCTGAGGTTTCATCATGATTGTGAACTTTTGGACTAAGTTTCCACCAAGCTTGAAAACCAGTTACAAATTTAGACGTATTACTCAAACTTGCATCTGTGCCAAAGAGCCTACAACAAAAACAGTACAAGCTTTGTTTTCTAATTGAGTATGCCATCCAGGTTCTCGGAATTTTCTCGCCATTTGGCTGACTGATATAGAACCAATCAGACGTCAACTGTCGATTAAGACCCTTCGTCTTATCTCCTTGTCTCTTAACTGAACTAAAAGGTCCGTCTTCGTTTTGAAACGCTTCACTTCCTCTTTTAATTAAGTCAATTCTTAGAGTATCTGGAACAGGGAAAGGCCAATCAGAGATGTCAGAAAGCATTACTAATAGTTTCTTCTTCATCTGCCACTTCTTCTCCTTCTTCCTCTTCGTCGGATGCGCTGCCTTCTAATTTATTTCCTTCTTCATTATAAATATCTTTGACGTTTTCATTTTCTTTGAGCTCTTCAGTTTCTTCTTCATCTACCACTTTTTCTTCTCCTTCTTCCTTTCCATCTGATGTGCCGTCTTCTAATTTATTTCCTTCTTCATTATGATTATCTTTGAAGTTATCAATTTCATTGATCTCTTCAGTTTCTTCGTGAATGTCCTCTCTAATTTGTTCTTCACTTCCGTGACTTCTATCAGGTTATTCGTTAACCTCAACATCATCACTCTGCTATTGAGGTAATGTTAAAACACCCACTTCCACACTTGATGTTGATGTTGAAGGTTCAACAAATTTCATCGTCAAGTTTGCCAGTGACTGCATTTCCAAAGCTTTGGCCTTTTTTTTTTTTTCTTTGTTGTGATCCACTTGGTCGATGTCGTTTCATGGTCGTATATCTGAAATATATGAAAAAAGAAAACAGTTTAGTGATTGTAAAGGTCCATGCAATTTTTTTTGTTAAAAAGTAAAAGTAATTGATGTTTCATCAAGGCCAAAAAAAAAAATTTAACAAAGGTAAAATAATTTTATATTTTCTGAATTGTTGTAATTGAACTTAATGAAAGATAATTTTGTTCAACTGTTTAAATCCTGAATAGAAAATTACTTCACAAAAAAGTAAAGTTTAATTTTTCTAAATAAACATATAAGTTAATTAATATCAAAAATCTTACTATTTAGAACAAAATGAATGTTCCATAAAAACAAATAATTTTAATTCTGAAACAAGAAAAAAAAAAAGCTGGAGAAAAGAGATTACATAAAAACTAGGGATAACACTATTATGCTATATTTTTTATGAACACTTTATAAATATGTTTGTTTATAATATATACATTTATAAAAATAAAACAGGTACACAAGAAGTGAATTTTATATCCTTTTTTTATTTCAGATTTTAATAAATAAATTTAATATATGTATTTTTTAATTATATTAATATTACATATAATTTACGTAATTACATTAATTATTTAAGATAGATTAAATAACAAATGAAAAAGGAAATACTATTTTAAATTTAAGGAAAAATAACAATGAACTTGCATGATGCGTTATTTTAAAATAAGTCTGTAATTAAAAGAATAAATTTGTGCGATTTTTCTTTTCACGCATTGCGTAAAATCGTGTCGGGAGGGGGGGGATGAAATTTTTCATTTTTTATTTTACTGTTATTTCGAGTTTTGATCCAAAATTCGGAAAATTCCGAAATGCGAACGGCCACGTGCCTGAACTTGCCAGATTTGGGGACCTGTACTACATGCCGTCTTTGAGTACAATTTGCCTTAATAGTGATTTGTATCAGATTGCTCAACTTTATAAATCCCGTTGAAAAAATATAAACATGAACAAAGAAAAATAAATAAATATTTTTGTTCTCCGCTGACGAAAAATGTATTTTTAAACATTTATCAAAAAGAGGTTTATTTTTAACGCAATTCAGAAAATATTATTTAATTTTCTTGCAATTCTTTTTGTCCGATAATAATCATGAAACGTCCACGCTAGTTTTGTTGGAACGCTCAACGAAATTTGCCGGCTGGCAATAAAATCGTTTTGATACATCCACAGACTTCCGTATTTCTAAATTAACTCAATCTCTTAAATTTTTTTATTTCCATTACAAACGGAATGCATTAGAGAGAAAATATATATAATGTATCACAAAATTAAAAGAAATATGTATTATAAAATATTACTTACCAAATTAACACAATACAATGCAGTTTGTTGAATAACCTTCAGAATCATAAAATAAGAGAATTTATTATTGCACCAACACGTGGAGAGAAAAAAGTATTACTGCAGTGCTATGATCCTGTCCGGTCTTCTACAAGTTAGAAGGTTGCCTTACTTCTGAAAGATAATCTGATTTGCGTAGCAGAAATCTGGCTGAACACCAAATTCCGGATGGGTTCCAATAACAGCGCAAAGTTCACTTGGTTGGCATTTGCCGCGAAATTTTTCCCCTGACTTTTCCAGGTTTTTTGAGAAAAAATTGATATTCCCTGACTTTTTGGGTAAAATATCAAATTAAATTCCCTGACTTTTCCCGGTTCTCCAGGTTGCGTAGCAACCCATATGCCGAGAGGAAAGAAAAAAAATCGCGTCTTTGATACAGAATTTTTTAGTTTAGAGTGTGCCCACAGAGCTTATACCCTCTTGTCACCCCCCTCAGAGCTGGTACCCGGTGCGGGCCGCACCCCCCCCCCCCCCCCCCCGCACCTGCCTTCCTACGCCTCTGACTAGTATAAAAAAATCTTCTTGTATGATTAACCTTAACATGTTTGTAGTAATCAGAATATTTTGTTTCTTTAATGTTGGAAAACACTATCTACAAAATTACTAGTTTTTAATAATGTATTCTATTAATGTTAGATTGTTAAAATCAACATTCAAGTTGCCTACTTCTGTAAACCCGCAAGTAAGTGTTTATACCTTGAATTTAGAGGTGTTGTAAAGAGCCCTTTCACCTTGTTAGGGTGATTGGCAATCGTCCCCAGACTGTCTGGACTGTTAATGAAACTGGACACTTTGCATGCCTTTGTCGGTGTTCTATCTTTAGAAACCTGATTCTACTTCATCGCTCTAATGTACTTCTGATCACGTAAGGCATATAGAGACTTTGTGGCACCTTGAATTAGACAAATAAAATTTCTCCTAGCTACTATGGTCAACTGTAGTGCCCTAAGGATAGAAAATAGCAAAAATTTAGCAAATTATTGCATGCCCCTAGAAAACATCAGCGGTGCGAGTTGGACAAAAATGGGTCGGAAAGATGCCCAAAAACTCCCGTCATAAGACGTAAACTGCCTGCTGGTTTTTTTGGTACCGAGTCGGTATGAGACTTTGTTTGAAAGGACTATGTTCGGGTGAACTCTGAGGCATTTTGTTTGATAAGTCCTTGCTGTGTCAGAGGAATGTTTTTGCCAGAAATTTGTCCATTTCTATGGGTTTGCATCCCATGTAAATAGAAAATCTACGGAATCCAGCTGAGCTAATAAATAAATACCTGTGATAAAATTTTGCATTCATCTCAATCTAGTTTTCAAACATTTCACACTGTCAACACACAATTCTGCACTCAATACTTGACAACAAGAGGAGTAAATCAAAGCTAACTTTGCCCTTTGCCTGATTTTCTCATTCAACATTAAAGCAATGATTTATAAAATATGTTTTATAAAAATGCATAATTTTTACAAGGTATAACCTTTTTTTCTTTTTCTTTCTTTCAATCTTTATTTGTATTGTAATAATTAAAAAGCTTACAACACATCTGAAAACTATTGTGAGAAATGCTGGCAAAAGTGTTAATGGAATGAATTTAATGGGTTGATGAAAAATATAATTTACTCAAGCTTGTTCCTTCATGGCAATTTTTTTCATTATGAAACATTGAAGAATGTGTGTTTTTTATATCTAGAAATAGTGGAAAGATATGATTTGTAGTGTTCTAATGTCCAGTAACTTTCCCATTTCTACCAATGAAGGTCAAGTGCTATTTAAAAATTTTTCATCCCAATACAAATGGCAGTTCTTTTTATTATACATGATCATTCATAACATCTCAGTGTAATAATTTTTATTTTTGACCATTATTCATCATGAAATTAAACAGGAACAATTTGCATAACTTTTTTGTATGACTTAATGTAAGATCATTTAATATTTCTTTTAATGTAATATGAATTGAATGTTGTAAAAAAGGAATATTTCTACATGTTTAATTTTTTTTTTTTAAATCTAGTGTTGGCCAAAGACAATTGGTTTGCTTAGCTAGGGCCTTACTGAGAAAATCTAAAGTTTTGGTTCTTGATGAAGCTACAGCAGCTGTTGATGTTGAAACTGATGATCTCATTCAGTCTACTATTCGTACTGAGTTTAGTGATTGTACTGTTCTGACTATTGCTCATAGATTGAATACAATATTAGATTATAATAAGTAAGTATCTATTTTCATAAACTATAAAAGTTTTTTTATTTGAATGGTTTTAGAATATATATATATATATATATATATATATATATATATATATAGGAAGACAGATTTGAAAAATAGTTAAAACGAAAAAATAAACACTTATCATCTAAACATGCACAAAGCAGCAATAATTTATGTAAAGCAATATGTAACAGAAATGTAGTAAAATATTTTTGGAAAGTTTACAAATCAAAATTTTTTTTTTTTTTTTTTTTTTTGTTAAAGGTTTGAGAATGAGACAAGGACTCATCAGTGTTGGTTTGTCTCAAAGAATGAACAATGCAGAGCACCTCATAAATCCCAAGCAAAAACACTAGAGCCGACAACAATCTAGGCAAGAAAATTATCAAAACAAGCATAAAAAAATAATTGAAACACAAAATGTAGGGTTTTGTCCATACCACAGTTCTGAGACTAAAATAAGTGACACACAAACTACCAAAATAACTAAAATGAACCACTCTTACCCAAAAACTCCGAGTAAAAATACCAAATCCATGTCCCACTGTACATGCCAAGTCGTCCCGCTACACTGTAGCCAAACATCAAATAAAATTGCCACATATAATGTGCTTCAGAAAGGTATTGTCATGCTGATAATAGTTAACTGGTTACAAAAAAGGGAAGTTTTCGTTGAAGGAAATATTTGAAAAATAGTAGTTCAAAAATGCTGGAGGAAAATTATTATTTAAAAGTCTTTTTTTAAGTAAAGCAATTTCTCTATCAAAGGCAGGCTTGGTGTTGCAAATTCTTTTGACCCTAATCAGCTTGGAAAGTAATAATTCCAATCAGCATTTTTTTTACTCAGGTAAGAAGAAAAATATTGAAGGCTATCGACAGTGAAATGAAGTTTACAACGTTTATTGTAGATAGAGGTTAAACAATCTGTCCCAATTTCTATTTTGAAGTCGAGGAAGCTGTGAACAAGATCATTGTGCATTTTTAAGTGTGAGGTAATTAGGATAAATTGTTTTGCCGAGTTAAAGAAAATTATGGTGCTTGATACAGAGGAGGTCGTTGATATAACGACTGCAAATAGGTGTGAAAAAATCATTTAAGCAGAATTTTTTTTCAAAGCATAATAAAACAAATGGGCTAATGTGTAACTAAAATTAGTTCCCATTGCATTGACTTGTAGAAAACAAGGATTACCATTTTTAAGCAAATTGTTGTAAATGCAGAATGAAAAGAGAATGAAATTTTTTGATGAAATAAACCCTTCACTCAACCTGGATAAATTCTTTTTTTCAAAAGAATTTGCAACACCAAGCCTGCCTTTGATAGCTAAATTGCTTTACCTAAAAAGAGACTTTTAAATAAGCATTTTTAAACTACTATTTTTCAAATATTTCCTTTGATGAATACTTGGCTTTTTGTTAATTGTTGCCCGTATGACAATACCTTTCTGAAGCATATTATATGTGGCGAATTTTATTTGATGTTTAGCTACAGTGTGGCTGGACCACTTGGCACGTATAGGGCTTTGAATTTCTCGAACTTGATTTAAACTTTGCTTTATGGATGACAACTTAGAACAAACTGACTAGTGGGACACGGATTTGGTATTTTTAGTCAGCTTTTTTAGATAAGAGTGGTTTATTTTAGTTATTTTGGCAATAAGTTGGTGTGTTACTTATTTTAGTCTCAGGACTGTGGCATGGACGAAACCCAACATTTTGTGTTTCAATTTTTATTTTTTATGCTTGTTTTGATGATTTTCTGGCCTAGATTGCTCTTGGCTGTAGTGTATTTTTGCTTGGGATTCGTGAGGTGCTCTGCATGGTTCATTCTTTGAGACAAACCAACACTGATGAGCCTGATTCTCAAACCTTTAATTAAAAAAAAAAGAAAAATTTCAATTTGTAAACCTTTCAAAAATATTTTACTACATTTTTGTTATATGTATATAAATATTATGGAGAAAATAACTTTAAAAAAGATATTTCTAAAAGGCCTTTTCTTTTCCTTTGTAATCTAGTTTAAAGTGTGTGAAAAATGAACTATATTTAAACAGAAACAAAATTAATTGCATTTAAATTAAAGAATTAATTTAAATGCAATTAATTTTGTTTCTAAAAAATAGGAACAACTTTTCTTAGTTACTTTACTCCAGCTCCACTCTAACTTCTAAATATCTAACACTGCTCCTGCTTCGCTACTAGCTCTGAGTAGTTTTTAACCTTTTCACTTCTATAATACTTCTGATATGTGAAACCAATCCTGCTTGCTAAGTTATTTTTAATAAATATGAGTGCTGTGATATATTGTGCAATAAATAACATAAATATTTTAAAGACTCGCCAGTTATGATAAGAATGGTTGCAAATAATGTGGATTGTCCAAAATGTTCACAATAAAAAATCACTTGTCCCATCTGGTATGCTCGACCATAGCAGTGAATAAGTTAATAGGAATTATCTTACTTACTTATCCTTTTTTTTTTTTTTTTTTGTATATGTGTGTGTTATTTTAACTAAGCAGTAAAAATGCTTTCTATTTATTCATATTTTTGATTATTTTGAATAAAATTATACATGAAAATTCATCTTTATCGTTGTTCACTCAAAATTTACTTTAATAAGGAAATGATCATTTTGAAAATGTTAATAAAATTTTAATAATTACAAAAATAAGAGCAGTGGAGCACAACACATTTTTATGCTCAAGTTCCTCTCCTGCTTATACAAAAAAGTGTTGCTTTACTCCAGATCCCTGTCTAAGAACATTTTATTTTGTTTTCGGGAACAGTTTTACACTCTCAAAAGTGTGTTAGATCAATTCTGATTGCTCTTGATCAAAGAATGTAAATGTTAAATTTTAATTTTTTAATACAGTAGAGCCTCGATTATCTGAGGTAATGTGGACCGAGGGTACCTCGGATAATCGAAAACTCGGATAACACGGACCCGGTCCAAATTGAGCGGGAAACTGGTTGAAATGAATGAAAATGTTGTCAAAGATGTAAAAATGAGGCATTTACTGTACATATTATGAAATGAAAAAGTGACGTTACATACATACAAATATCTAATTTTACACGTAAACATCAGTAGAATACATGTTCCAGCTAAAGTTGTTTCTTGAAGAAGTCTATATATATATATATATAGATATATATATATATTGTTCTGTTTAACGGAACTCGCTCGCTTCTTTGCCGATGTCTTACGCAATGGTTGTAACCGTAATCGGTCTCTTAAAGTTGTCTCTGACTGTTGTTCTAGGTCTTTATATCACCAGAAAATAAAATGATAATGCAACTTTCGCCATTGGATGACCGACGTCAGTACGCCGCCATCGGCAGCCAAAAAAAAAAATTTTTTTTCGAGGGCAAATGTACCTCGGTTAACCCGGAACTCGGTTAGTCGGAGCTCAGATAACCGAGGCTCTACTGTAGCTACTTTTGTGTACAGGAAAATATTGACAACAGTTTTCTTACGATAATAATGCGTTAAAGTTAATCCTTCTTTTGTAAAATGTAAATTGTATTAAGCACTTTTTTTTTGTATATTTGAAATTGCTCATTTACATGTAAAATGTGTAATGTTATGATATTATTTTAAGTAAATTTTCGGAAAATATTCTTGAATGTTCTCCTTCGTAAGGTTATACTCACTAAGAATTTTACATATTGTGTGTGTGTATATATACAAACATATATATATTTATATTGTATATATATAGATACACACGCAGCATTAGAGATCATTAAAAATACATACTGTTCCACAAGGAATGGGGCTGGTACGTTAAAAGCATTTCTCAAATGTAATCATATTTCACATATTTGGACAGAACCTGCTTAATGTACCTCTTCCTAGTTCTTTAACTTATTTGAAATGTTCAAGTCTTCTTTCGCCAGAGAAAAAAAGTACCTAAATGTAAATTGGTCATTTCACCATGTCCAATGTAACAATTAATGCAATGAAAGACAATTACTTTTACAGTGATTATGTAATAAAAATGGCACACAAAAATTATCTCTTAAAATTAAATTCTGTGAGAACTGATAATCAATTTTATCTAAACAACTGAATGCAACATTTTATTTCCTTTCTTTTTTTTTTTTTTTAATTACCTGCCTTAGTTTAGACAAAATTCAGTCTTATAAATATTTTTATTCTTTCTGGACTTTATACAACATTTAAAAGTTGCAGCAGCATTGAGTGTGCAACTCTTACTGTAAGCAATAAAAACTAATTATGTTTTGTTACTGTAAATGTTACATTGGGCTCGATGGATTGAGCCATGAAAATTATAATAACATCATATTAAAAATTACAAAAAAAAATTAAAAATAATGATGAGTGGACAGTAAACATGCTTCAACTGATTAAATTTTTTTACTTATCACAATTTTAAGAAGGATTCATATAAATTTTCATTTAGTCTTATAAGGTATAATTACTTAATGGTTTCTTCCAGTCATTCTTGTATTTGCATTTATTATAATTTGTATTTTACTTACCCTTTTGTTTTATTAATTTGAAATTTTAGAGTGATAGTTTTAAGTAATGGAGAAATTGCAGAACTGGACAGTCCGGAAAATCTTCTGAAAAATGAAAATTCTATATTTTATTCAATGGCCAAAGATGCAGGATTAGTATGAAGAAATTTAGACTTTTAAATATGCAAGCAGAATTTTACTTCAAATATGACTGCAGCCTTAGCTGCAATTGCAATATTGCAACTACAGTCCGTATTATGTAATTCAAAAAAAATTATAAAATGTGCAATTATTTTCTGAAATCAGAGTGGTTTTATATTGAAGGAAAAGTTAACTTTATTACAGGCCATTATTATCATACTTAATGTTTTTAAACTCGATCGACCTTGTACATTATGTAAAAAATTATAAAAATAGGATTTAATAAGTTGAAAAATGCTTTTGCTTGTGTACATATACTATATAACAATATAAAAAAGAGAGAGACAATTTGAAATATGTAATTTTGAATACCTTTTTCTTCACCATTTTTCCCTCTGCATTGAAGACACTATATTTACATTATGTATGTGTGCATTAGTGGAAAAACATACCCTAATTAGGAAAACATTCCTCATTTGTCATACATGCCAATTTTTGTAATTAGTCATTTTTAGTTAAATATGGCAATACTGAATGAGAAAACATTTTAGTTTAGCATCTGTGACAAATGAATTTTGTAAGACCTTTATGAAACCTAAAAGCCAAAATGAAGCTATTCTTTTTTTCTTTCAAAACATAATGTCAAAACAATGTTTTAAGCTTTCCGTATTTATTTATCAGGCTTGGTGTAGCATTTGTAACAAAATTACTTAATCCTGAAATATATATTTTTTCTTAAATCTGTAAATAAATAAATAAATAAACTAAAAAGTAAATAACTCTTTAAAAAAAAAAAAAGAATCACAGAAATAATATGCTGCAAATCTATAATTTAATGATTGTATTGATTTGGTTACACACACACACACATATATGTGTATGTATATATATATATATATATTGTAATATCGCAAATATTATTTCAAAAAAAAAAAAAAAAAAGAAAACAGTAAAATTCAATAACATAACAAAGAATTTCAGATAAATATTCAAAAGTATATATCATTCAGAAATGTGTTTGAGATTTTCTTTAAAAAAATTTCTGATATTATGTTATTTCTCCTAAATAGAATATTAACGAAATCTCTTTTTGAGGAATCTTAAATTTAATGCAAAATTTTAAAAAATTTTAGGCTTCAGTCTGTTAAATAATATATATATCTGTTAAATATATATATATATATATCTTTTTTTCTCTCTCTTTTTTTCCCCTCTAAAAATTTATTTCTGTGTTAAAATATGTTAATATTCATGAAATTAGATTGAAATATGTAAAGTCAGATATAAACTTATGAAAAATATATTTATTTCTGGTAATCACACCTATCATTATGTAAAAAAAAAAAAATTCTTCATAAGTTTTTTGAAACCCAATCCCAGTAAATATAAATATGATAAAAATTAAAATTTAGTATTAAAAAAACTAACTCCATAATTAATGAAGATTTCATACTGTATGAATTTCACAGCACAAATAAATATAAAAATAATGTCAAATTTTATTGTTAATGCATTCAGCTTACATTCAGATCTCTTTTTTAAAATCTCAAAGTTCTCTTCATATGCATCTATTGTAAGTGATAGTATTTTATGTACGGGTAAAATGTTTGAGGTTATCTGGTTAATGTTCTGCATTGCACCTGAGAGTATACTGATATTGCATGTGATTAGTTTTTTTTAATTATTATTATTTATTTAGTTTTGTTTAATGTATTGTTTTGTGAAACATCAGACATTTGCAATACATTTCATATATAAAATGTGGATCAAAATTATTATCATTATTATTGTTGTTTTACATTACAAATAAATAAATATAAGCTGTTTTTATAAGCTTTATTTTTACTGTCACATTTTGCACATTTAATTTCCCTGCTTGCAGAATTTGCAAAATTTTAGCAATTGAGGATGAAGGAGGGTAATTTTTTAACTACTTTTTACTACTTTTCTTTTTTCCGTCTAGTAAAATGTAATTAATAATTTTATAATCATTTTAAGCGAATGTTTTAATTAGGTTTTTCAACCTTTTGAATTCTGAGAAAACTTTACCATTAATGCAAAATCATACATTTGTACATATTGTTGGAAATTGAAGGTTTTAGTTTAGATATAATGATGCTCTATGTCAACAATATGGTATGACAAACTTCGTAAGTTAACTTTTTGTGATCATGGGGATCGGACATGCAAGTGATTTCATGCAGTTACTTATAGAGGATTTTTAATGAAGATATTAAAAAAAATTTTATTCCATTATGAATAGCTATGGCTAATCATACAATAAAAAATGAAAAGCAACATCTACATTTTGTTTTTGATTCTCATTTAACAAAATATTCCATCAAAATTAATTGTGTTATCTAGTATCTGCAAGTTTATAGTTACCATTGGCTTTTCAGTATTAGCTTTTTTTTACATCTTTTGTTCTTTCCTGTAATATGTCTCTTTCTATTTTTGTTTTAAAATTTTACTGATTTACATTTGTTTTGAAAATTTTGTTGTTTTATGACTGAAACTTAAAATTTATATTATGTTCAAAGTTCAAAAGAACACATATTATTACCATTTATATAACTTTTTTCTGTTCCGTTTTAAAACAATGCTCGTTTGAAATTCATTACAACACATTTCATGCTTTAAATTTTTGTAAAAATTAACAGAGTATAGTATAGTTTTTAAAAAACTGTTAATTTTATTCTTTTGATAAATTGGATTTCAGTTTTTTAAATTTATTTAGTTAGATGCACAAAACAAGTTTCTCTAATTCATTGTTTCATTTGTTATGAATTACTCATCTTTCAACCATGCATTGCATATGTTATATACTTTTGCAACTTAAATCATATCATTAAAGTTTATGTTGCATGTAAAATGTATTCTAATTTTGAATATTTTGTTTCTTTTCATGTGTGCTCCTTATATTTATTTCTATGTTCCGTTCTTAATAATTGTAATATTACATTTTAAATTTTCAATTGCAGTTATTCCATCCATTTTAAAGAAAAGCACTTAATTGTCAGAATGTGGTACCATACTAATGTTTTGTACTTTTCATAAATTTTATAAACTGAAATAAAAAGGCTTTTTAAATTTATTTACTTTTTTTGTTCTTTTTTTTAACAGACTTCCACAAGGGGAGGGTGTATCTATTCATACCATATGTACTGTTTGTTCTCCAACCTGGCACTGGACAATGAGTGATTCCACATTAAAAAGGGATGATAAGTTCAGGATGGGCACTTTTCAAAGTTTTCAATTTTATGAGTGCACTTGCTTTCATGTTGCGAAGTTGTTGTTTTTTTCGATATTTCTTTGCATTGAGTCATCTGTAATCCTTAATTTAGTTTTTGTATTTCCGAGTAGTTTTAATTTCGTTGGATGTGGATATCCATATTTTCCGGATGGTTTCGCTGACTTGAATATGGAATGCTCAATTTCGATAATAGTCCCACGTTTTCATTCATCCACAAAGGGATAATGGCACACCCTCTTGAAAATTACGAACCCCGGAAACTGGCCGAACAGCTGGCCAAGCCTCCCTCCACCCCCCACCCCCCACCCCCAAAAAAAGCAATCAGTGGTGTAGTCTACACTATGACCAGGTTTGCCAAATTTAAAAACTGCAAACATGGGACAGCTTGGGCGCACCAACGGGGAGTGGAGGATCGCATATCTGTTATCCCACCAATTTTTAATCATCCAGAATTTAATCCGGCCATTACATGCATTATCTGTTTATCCATCATATTGATTTTGATTTTTAAAATTTAATTAATTGGCATATTTTGAAAATATATGAATATTAGCTGAAGTGATGTCTAAAAATATATAAAAATTTAGGATGATTGCAAACAACATAGCCGGATATCTTTTACAGACTCTTCACACAAGGGTCACCAATATCTTGCCACGAATGTAGGACTTTTGACACCCCATATTGAAGTTCCCCAGGGAGCAGAACAATTTCTCAAAATGCGGGACGTTTGGCAGCCCTGAAACGTGACAAATATGATGCTTAAACGTAATTTGTTTTCTAATAAGTTTTTATTTTATACGTATCATTATTATTATTATTGATAATAATATCGAAGATCTGGAGATGCTGAGCTCGGACTTCAAAGTATTTGCTTCAACTGTGCTCCATGCTCAGAATGGATTTAATAAAAATCATATTTATTGCTTTTTAAGTTAATTATTAATAGCAAGAATATATATATACATATTTATACATGCGATAAAAAATTTAAAAAGTTACTTATAGATTACTTATTTATCACTAAATATATAATGTTTCATATGCAACTGTGTCTCAAAAAAAAAAAAAAGGCATCGAAAAATATAAATTGAAAAAAAAATATTTATTTTTAAGTTTATGAATGCAGTTCAGAAGAAAATCATAGCAGTGGAGCTGCTTACCCTAAGCTTGCTTTACCCCTTTTCTTAAAATTGGAATAAAAAAAGAACTACCTATCGGATTTTTTTGTCTACCGGGTCTATAAACCTGCTCCATGCTGATAGAGATGAACTGTGAAATTTTCAGTGAAATTTGACTGGCAGTTTTCTAGATTAGTAGTTACATGCACACCAAGGTGCTGTTTTATTATATATATATATTAAATAATGCTCATTTTCTGGTGGAGGACAAAAAATGATGTCGCGTATTTCTACCATACGGAATAAACGTACCATATTCCATTAAAAATACCTATATAAAGTACTGGGTCTTCTAATCTTATATCATGTAGAATGTAGGTTATTCAAAAAAAAACTCAAAACAAATGTTATTTTAAAGTACTTCTGTGTACACTATATTTTTAGTTCTGTTTTCTTCCGCAGAAGTAGATACTGATTTTCACCAGAACCAGATCTCAATAAGGCAACATATAGTTGCCCGTGCGAAAAACACTCTCGGTGTTAATTTATTCCTACGTGCTTAAATCTTTGCCCCTGAGCAAAAAACCCGATTTTGATACATTCTTCATTGGTGCTCTGCTGCTATATATATAATAATTATTACGTGATTATATATATACTAATATTAGTATAGGGGGCTCTGATCTAACACTGAAAGAATTTTTAGAATCGTATAGTTTCTGAGATTAGCGCAGTCAAGCAAACAAACTCTTCAGCTTTATAATATTAATATAGATGAGTATTTTTCGAATTTTCAAGATATAATTCATAATTTTATTGTTTTTATTCAACAATCAGTGAAGATTTATAAAAAATTTCATATAATTTCAATAAAAATAATTCAATTTTGTATTTATCATGTACATGACTAAATAGATGTAGAGTTTATTGCACCTTTGACCTATGTAACTTTCTTTTCCAATGCAGACTGTTTTTTGAATTTTAGATTTAGATTTTGCTCTCATATACACTCTGAAACAGGCTTGTCATTTATGGAAATATGGAGGAATAATTGCCACGACCCCTTTCCCCGGCTTTGAAAAATGCACCTTTTTACATCTATGTATAGGTTTTAAGTTGTCTTTTACTGTATAATATACACTTTCTACCCCCAACTCCCATAAATTTTTGAAATGATGGGCCTGTTGAAAAAAATTTCCACTCTGTAGGCAAGAATAACGATATAAAACCTAGTACCAACCCGACACTGGCGTAGATGAGGGGGTAGTTTTGGGGATAACCCCCCCCCCCCTGAAATGGTGAAGATACGCCACTGCGAACCCGATATACTCTTTGTTCCCAGGCCCGTCATTTTAGAGGGATTTAGGGGGGGGGAGACAAAAATGTATCGATATATATGTACCTATATTGTTTTTTACCTGTTGTATGCATTGAATATATACCCTCCTCCCCCGGAAAGTTTTGAAAAGGCAGGCCTCTTTGTCCCCCATCGGAAAATTTTGAAATGACGGGTCTAGGACAAAGGATCCACAACCCCTATGTATTGACACAATTTCGTTGTTTTTTACTGAAAATAAGCTAGTTGATAAATAAATACACAGTAAAATTACCAGTAGGAATTTCTATACTTATCATATTTAAGAACATTTGTAGAAACGGCAGTAGTAAAATAAAATTATTTTGTTTTCAAAATTTATTTACCGAGAGGAAGATTTAAAAAAAAACGCTAATCTGTGCCGAAAGATATTAGCGGCTGATAAGCAACGTTATAAAACGAAATTTTCGTGATAAAATTTTAACTTTAATTCTGGCAACTTCGCTCTTTTTGTTTATTATTTAAATGATTGCGTAACTTCACAACCTCGTGCTTTCATCGGGTTGACAGAATAAACTTTGAGCGCATTGTACTTCTTTTTCCCCCCTCTCTTTCACCTGTGTGACGACTTTGTTAGGACAATGGAATGTTATCTTTTTATAAACACAAATGAACTTCGTTGTGTAACCTGTGGCTATCTCAAACCGGCTTCACAGTTTTTACTTTTATGTATCGTTTGCTTACTGATAGTGACAGTGATTAGTTTTGGGAACTATTATGTTATTTGTAGGCGGTTAATAAAATTGGAAAAAATAAAAGCCTTCAAAATTTTAACAATAAATTATGGCAATAGATGGAATATGTTCAACGGAATATTGGGTTTGTTTTTTTTTCTTTTTTCCTTTTACAGTTTGTTCATTTTGTTACTATTGTCAGTCGTTCTAACATCCAACACATGGATATTTATCAATACAAATATTGTACCACCTTGAAATTTTTGTTTTTCCATTAATATAGTCGAATT
This sequence comes from Octonoba sinensis, assembly GCA_038502835.1. Classification (NCBI taxonomy): domain Eukaryota; kingdom Metazoa; phylum Arthropoda; class Arachnida; order Araneae; family Uloboridae; genus Octonoba; species Octonoba sinensis. The sequence continues at coordinate 76,022,526 of CM076604.1, forward strand.
TGGTCATTTATTTGTATAACCATTTTTTATAAAACAAACCATGCAGGGGTCGAACCAGCATTTTTTAACAGGGTCCGTTTTTTGGGAATTTTAAAAATATTTTTGTGAGAAATCAAAATGTAAACATACTGTGATTTTTTTTTTTGCCGTTTATTTAATAAATAATTCTGTAACAAGAAAAATTTTGTAGCTCTAAATTTTGTGAAGGGTCCATTTTGATCAATTGAATTTCATGAAGGGTCCAAAAACTGACCTGAATTTCCTCTGGCGCGCGACCCCTGATATATCTTTGTCCTTTTTCCTTTGTTGTATTTTTATTCTTTTTTTTAAATTTTGAAATGAAATGCATATAATCCACGTGTGGAATACTTTGAAATGTAAAAGTATATTTAGCAGATAATATGCAGCAGCATATAATCTGCAAAAATTACCTTGTGCCTTATCATTATGCAGAGAGTGTGGCTTGACAATCAAAGCATCCAAAAAATTCATTATATGTTTAAAAAATGCCCCTGCATTTTTTCTAAATATGTTTTACGTTGTCAATATTAAGAAAATAAGAAGAAATGTTGCAAATTGAAAGCAAATTCTTAACAATTGTTATACAATTACACCAAAATGATAATAATTAGCATGACACTTGGTCTTGAAGAAACATGTAAAAATACAACATTCTCAACTTGTAAAAATGGAATATGAATTATTTTATGATTTTGAGCATTTAAATAAAAAAAGGGAAAGATACTTTATAGCAATGAAAATGAACTCCCCTCTCCTTATGACAGATGTTGATTCCTTAACAGTTATGACACTCAGATAAAGTAGGGGAGAGTGTTGTACCTTGGGACGCTTATACCTTGGGACATTGGCAATTTCTAAAAACCTATTGGCAACATTAACAATTTTTTAATTTCTAATTGTGACCTTGACCAGCAGATAGCATCACAGTAAAAGGTAGCATTAGAAGCACTGAATTGATGACTTGGTGAAAGAAAATTTCATCATTCAAAAGTAAATATCTTTCTCATTCTAATTTCATTTACTGAAATAGCATTTGTAAAACTATTCAACTGAATTTTAATTGGATATTGAACAGAAGATTTTTAAATGTTTTGGTTATGAGAAAGTGATGATACTGCATTTTGATTGACCACCATTTTGATTTTATTTAAACCATATGATGATTGTACCTTGGGACAGGAAGCCGTGTTGTACCTTGGGAAATGTCTCAAGGTAAAACATACACATAGTTCTTAATAATTTGGATACATTTTAGTATAAAGAGAGATATTCTAATCAAATGCAGTCTTTCAAATACAAGAATTGTTAGAATATGATGCTATATTTTAGTTCAATAATGTTACGAATTTGTCAATGTTGTAGTATCCATCAACACTTTCAGACTACACAATTTTACTGTGAAACCAAGCTAGAAGGTTGCTATAATGAAAATCCTGACTTGGCCACATTTGGCGCATGATTTTTCGTATAAAATTGGTTATGTATATGACTTTTTCATGAATCACAAAGTATGTCCCAAGGTACAACGGGGTGTTGTACCTTGGGACAGTTTTCCGTTACTACTTAAAATGGCTGGCATTTTTTTATTTTTAAACTGTTTGAATTTGAAAAAATATATTATAGAGGAGAATGTTGGTGTATTTAAATAGTGTCTTCAGACTTTAAATCTAATTTTAATTTTTGAAGTTAAAAATTAAAATGTGAAAAGTGTCCCAAGGTACAACACTCTTTCCTACATTCAAAAGTAGCAGCTACAAGAATTATTAACCTCTTCACTACATCACTGGTACAGCTGTTGTACCAGTTAAAGTTCTCTTTCTGTCACTGTATAACTTTTTTTTTTTTTTTTATTTCCAATGGCACATGGGTTTGACAAAACAGTACAAGGTACTAAAACAGAAGAACAGAACAAACAAAAAAAAGCCATTTCCACATTCTTCTCCTCGCCTCCCAGTAACGGTCTGCGATCTCCGATGTACGGAGAGCTCTGCACTGTAGAAGGTGGGAGCCATCCATAATCAGCCGGCTGTTACAAAAAGGGATCAGGGGACAGATTGATTCTGTGTAAGTGGGCAGCAAGACAGTCATGGCCAACAGAAAGTCGGAACTCAGCGACGGCCTCTTGACGAGGCCAGTCGTGAATGATGTCTGGGGTGAGATCCTTCCATTTTTTATCAGAAATCCTTTCCATTAGATTTGAACTGAAAGTTTTGGAGATTTTTCGCTTAAGCACTAGTTTGAAGGTTAAGAAAGGGAGATTCTTTCCCCCTTTATAAGTAGAGTATCCAAGAATAATTTTTCCCCTTAGTATGAGAACTTTATTGGCATAGATTTTGTTTCCTAAAACTACAGGGCTACAGTAACTACTGTATAATAGGCAGAAATATATGCTAACAGATAGTTTTGTACCCCATGTGCTTGCCGTAGTGTAAAGGTTAAGTACGAAAGATCTTATTTAACAATGTTTCATTAACTTTTAGCTTTAACTCACTGGCGGTTTGGACCGTGATATTGTGACATGAGGAATGGGCGGAAAAGCCTCCGATGCACCAGGGAGCCTGTTGGGGAAAGGGGGAAAGAATCTCTCAAATATACACTCCAGACCATCTTGATGCGGAAAAAGCTCATTGTAACAGTGGCGGATGCAGAAAAAGATTCGGGGGAGGGGGGGCACAATGTGGCTGACATCCGTGGTTTCAGCTTGAAAACAAAATAGGGGGAGAGACAAAACTCCAGAAACTGTGATCCATTTTTCTTTCCAAATATAATTTAATCAATTATTTAATAAAACTTAATTGATTTATTAAATTTAAATTATTAATAAAATTGTAATTAATGATTTCCTAATTAAATAAAAAAACACAATTTTTTTTAACTGGACATATATTACAAAGGAATAAATACTGTGAAAGCACTTATTTTCTCAAGCACTATTTTTTTCACCTGAACTAATAATAAAAATTTAGAAAAGGAAATTTCTTATTGTTTCTAAATTTAGGTACTTTCGGAATTTTTTAACTTTTGGTTTTGTTCATATAAAATTCGCAAAATTTTCAGCTCGCAAAATCACCAATAACTTCATTTTCGCGAAAATTACAGCTCGCGAAAATAAGTGCTTTTACAGTAACTAAAGAATGTCAATTAGAAATGTAATTTGATCAATTTCTTCATCTGAATAGCGATTTCTGAAAGAATAGAAGTCACATATAGTAGAAGTTTTATCGTTCCAGTTTAACATCTGCAAAAGAGTTTCTTTTTCATTGTGTTTAGCGTAAAGGAAGAAAAAAAAAAGTTAATTCTTTCTAGTCCTTACCTAAAGCATCTGGTGGGGGCAGGAGCCCCCCCCCCCCCCTCCCACCACCACCACTGGATCTGCCACTGCATCGTAATATCATTGCTTAGACCATTTTGAAAAAGATTTCTCATGGCATGACATCACGTCCCAAACCGCCAGTAGGTTAATGAGTATATACCACTCAATGTCCCTTGTCATGGATGATTTTTTTTCTAGTAAAAATATAATGTGTACTTAAGTTTTCCATAAATAAAATTTGGATATTGTTTATAGTGGGTGCCGTAGAACATCTCCTATGTTAATTAATGTTTTATGTTGCAAAAATTTTGTATTTAATTATACTATATCAACAACTTCAGTGTAATTAACAATACTTTTTTTACAGAATATAGATCTTACATGGAACACATACTTTCCCATTTTTACTCCATGCTTTCTGAAAATTGCTTTGATATGGGGTCCTATTGCATTTTTTTGGGTATTTGCTCCCACAGAAATTTACTACATAGCAAAAAGCAAGGAAAAGAAGATACCATGGTCTACTTTAAATATTGCAAAATTGGTAAGTTTCTTAAAATTAATATTTCAATCTTTTATACTAAATATATTTCTTTATATTTTCCTCCTTATTTTCAGGTAACAGCAGTGCTCTTACTAATTCTATCAGCTAGTGACATAGCTTATCAGATGTTTTTATATACCAGACAGGTTGTACCACCAGTTGACTACTATACTCCATTCCTGCTATTTGTGACAGTTGTAAGTATATTTTTATTTTTTGTAAAATAAAAATATTTTTGTACACTTAAGATGCTGTATAATTTATCATTTTAAATATTGATATTTTAGTTATAGTATTGTTTTTTTATTATTTATTATTATAATATTTATTATGATTTAAATTTAAATTGCAAAGTTATTGGGATTGAGACAGTTTGAAAACTTTGAGTTTTGTTTTATTCCTAGGACATAGATAGAAATATATTATAAAAAGGGCCCGAGCCAAATATAGATAATATTCTGAATTGAAGCTTGAAAATTTAAATGTTTTTTCATTTCCTCAGAAAGCATTTGACATAAAATATAAATTTTCTACTTTGTTTTGTCCATATAAATGTTATTGATAGTTGATTTATTGATAATTAATTAAGCAACTATAAGTTAAAACCTTAAATTTTAATTATGTTATATAGGTGCAGCACTTTAGTCGTCAACTTATAGAGGGTGAAGATTTTTTTCTTTTTATCATTTCTTATGCTATGTGTTTATTCATTTGTGACTAATTAAAATATAACATCATGTATTAATGTTACTTTAAAATTAGTAATTAGCTATTTTTAACAATTATCAAAAAAACCATTAGATAAATTTAATCTGAATGACTTACAATGTATCCTATACAAGTTTAAAATTAAAGCACTTAGTTAAAGATAAATGTGTTAGTTTACTTATTTGACTGTAAAGATTCCCTAAAAATACATAATTTTTTGAAATGACTAGATCAATTAGAAGAAAAAGAAGAAACTTATTTAAAGAACAAAAGAGTGAGGCTCATAGTAGTTTTCTAGAATAGTTAACTTACACAGAGGTTTAGGCAAACTTTATATTGGTGTTTCATCCATCCAAATACTGGTCTAACATTATAGTAGCATAAAAAATATTATCCTGGAGAACTTATATATAAGTTTTTTTTTTTTATCTTTGCAAAAATAGATAAATAAATAAATATAGTAATAATTAGACAGCCAACTTACAAAGGGTTTTTTATAATACTCTCACCCAAATTTGGTACTTAAGTGGTCAATTAGACAGGTGGTCAAATTAATTACAAAGGTTTTCCTACATTAAATAATATAGGGCTAATTCCGTTCCAGACCAAAAGTGGTCAACTTAGACAGGTGGCCAACTTACAACGGTGGTCAACTTTACAGGTCTTACTGTATTAACACGTTATAATACTCTACTTATACAGGCCTTTCATCAAATTATTAAAGAAATAATTATTATGCGAGTTGAGTTTTAATAAAAGCATATCATTAAATCTAAATCAATAAAAAATAAGCAAAAATGAAAAATACATCAAAAATAATGTGTGTTGATTTACAGTATCAGTAACATCAACAAATGGTTACACCATAACACTAATACAAATTAGCAACATTGGCTTAGAAATTATCACTATTATTTTTTTTTAAATACAATTTTTCCTGGTTAAAGAATAAATATATTTTTAAGAAGAAGAGAATAATTTAGGAAAAAAAGAAAAATTTGCACTGATTAAAAAAAAGTTTGTTACTTTACAAATTCAGTGATTCATGGTTTATCTAATGCTGTGCTTGCAATTTCTGCACAAATTGGATTTTGCAATTTTTTATAACGCGAAAAATAAATGAAAAAAGATTTGGTTTCTTAAAAATTGTTGTCTGTAACATACATTTGCAAATTGGTTAATATGAAGTTATTTTATTGTTTCTAATATGTATTCTTTAGCTCCAGGAATTACAATTGCAATATCATTTTAATTTTTATAATGACTGAGAAGAGTTTTTTTCAAATTAGCTTTTTCAGAGCTAATTTTAGAAAACCCCAAATAGTCTGACATAGGTAGTCTGTAGATAGGAGCTGAGAAAAATTTGTACTGATTTAAAAAAAAGTTTGTTAATTTTCAAATTCATTAATTATCCAGTGCTGTGCTTCTAATTTCTGCATAAATTGGATTTTGCAATTTTCAATGATGTGCAAAATTAATGAAAAAAGATTTGGTTTAAACCAAGTGGTTTTTTTTAAAAAACCATTTGGTTTAAACCAAACAACCCTGCCTTATTCAGTACCAATTTGTCAATAGTCTCTGGTTTTTGGTTTCAAATAAGATTTTCTGACAGGAATAGTCGGGAGTCGATCCAGCATTTTTTAATAGGGTCCATTTTTTGTGAATTTTAAAGAGATTTTTGTAAAAATTTAAACATATAGTGATAAAAAAATTATTATTATTTGCCGATTTTAAAATTAATGGTGTTCAAAGTACAATTTAGAAACTTAGAATTTTGTGAAGGGTTCGAAAACTGACCCAAATTTCCTCTGGCACGACCCCTGATAGTATGCAAGTGTTCACTGTTAAGTTCAAAATAACATCTGAATATACAATGATTAGCCACTTGTTAGTTTTTTTCTATGTAGGTAGCATGAAATCATTTGATTTAAATTGTGGAGGATTTTTTCTAGAATTATATTTCATACCACTATATAGAACTTCCTAAGGAAAAAAACCTCCCTGAACTATGTTTTGCAGATTTGTGTTGTCATAAAACTTACGGATGTTCCCATAACTGCATGGATGTACAGAATATTTGCAGTTTGCAAACTGCGGGATCTATCATTCCTTGGTCCTTTCAGCACAAAACAGGGGTGGCGTCAGAATTTGCCCAACGGGGGGGGGGGGGGGGGCAACATTAAGTTTCTACATACATACCAGTTTATATATATATATATAAAATAGGTATCATAACAAGATGGAACATAAATAAGAATAAAGAATAAGATGAAACAATGAAATAAGCACATAATCATGAATAGAAAAGCTTACATTTTTAATAATGTAATTCTAAACACTTGATACATTTTAATGAAGTTGTATCCGACTTTGTGGATATAACCTGTCAAATTTGATAACAATATCGTTCAAATTAATTTTTTTTTGACCTGCTGTTGTGCACTCCTAAAATCATAAGGCTTTGTAGCCTATTTTCAGTCATTGAAGTGTGCAAATAGTTTTTCACAATACATAGTGTACTGAAACTTCTTTCGCAAGTACATGTCATTATTGGCATCGTGCATGCAATTTTCAAAAGGATATCCATTTGATAAAAAGCATCAGACACTTTTGAAACGTAATATTGGAGTTCTAACAAGGTTTTTGGCCTGCAAGTGTCATCCTTCCTTGCTAATAACTCGAATCAGATTTTCAGCTTTGATCTTGAGATCGTCTGTGTTTAAATCGTAGATTTCACCAAAGGTATAACATCATCCGTTTTCAAAAACGTTTCGGAATTAGGAACTAGCGCTTTTATTCTTAATATAATGGATTTATTTTCGGCAAAAAAGCGCCGTTCTATTTCATTTTTCAGCCTGTCAATTAGCGAGAAGATTTCTCTGTAAAAGATAATAAAAGACATACAAAAGTGATTTTTTTCAAATGAATAAAATAAAAATTTATAAAATGTACATCTACATAAATATTAAAGAAAAATACCTTTTAAATTCCTCCTTATTTTCTAGTTTATCTCTGTGTATAGGGGCCTCAACAATAAAGTTCTGCAGATGATTCCTGACTCGGATTGTGCGTTGAGAAGGCTTTTCTGTAACTGTAACATCCGCATCTTCTACTTTAGACAAGCCTAACTCTATACAAATCTCTTCTGACTGTTTCCAAATCTTTTCAATTTCAGAATCCTGTCTGCATTCAGATAATTTGTCTTGTAGGGTTTCCAAAAGTTCAAGAGCTTTGGAATAGTCCAGTTTTGAGTTTTGTAGGCAATCTGATGCACTTTTCGTATATTGAAAGATGTGTCTCAAAGTAAACAATATTTTTATGAAGCTCGAGGAAAACTGGTAAAGCAAACCACGTGCTTCTACGACTCTGTCAGAGTTAGTTTCATTCGTACTTGCATCATGTAGTAATTTATATAAAAGTGTAAATCTGGAACAAACTGCTTCAAGCATTGTAGCTTGACATGCCCATCGAGTATTTGATATTTGTTTCAGTTCAATAACTTTGACTCCATGCTCTTTCTGCATTTTAGTCCACTTTATATGCACATTGCTACAGCTGACAAATGTATAAAGTTTTTGTAAGAGAGACAAACTATCTCGAGCGGTCTGAATTGATTTGGATACATAAATTAAAACCAAATTAAGCCTATGGTTGAAACAATGTATATAATTTGCAAAAGGAGCTGCACGTTCTTTAATAAGTGCATTGACTCCTGCATGTTTGCCTGAAACAACCGAAGCACCGTCATAGGCTTGCGCAATACATTTTTTAAAATTTACTTTGCCTTCCAAAGCATTTAAAATGCTTGAAGTTAAGCCTTCTGCATTCAGTGACTCTAATTCTTGTATGCACAAGAATTCTTCATGTATTGCTCCGTCATATAAATAACGGACAGCTATTGATAACTGTTCTTTTTTGCTTAAATCCTTGCTTTCGTCAGCAAGCAGGGAAAAAAACTCAGCTTCTTTAACTTCTTGAAAAATCATATTTTTTACTTCGTCTGCCATTATATCTAGAAGCGCATTTTGTACAGAGTGGTGAGTGTATTTCGCATTGCCTGGTCACCATGCATTTTTGATGAAAGTGTTACCGCAAAAATATTAAGAATATGGTAGAAAGTTTCAATTGAAGCAAAATTTTCCCGACTAAAATTGAACTTTTACCCCGATGGGGGGGGGGGGCAGGCCCCCCTGCGGACCCCCCACTAACGCCGCCCTTGGCACAAAATATGACCGGCCCACCGGGGCTGGTGACTCTTGTGGCCGTATCTGTCACTGTGCTTAACAAATAGGCCATTCCTGGGATGGATGCACTTTTTGTTCAATGCACTTGATATAAAAAACAAGTATTTAGGGACGGGGTAAAACTTTAATGAGAGAAGTTAAACCCCTATCTTTCCGAAACAATAAAACACTATATTTATTTTTCAAAAATGCTTTTGTCTGAAAAAGTGAATGCATTTTCAGTTGTTGGAAAGTAAGCAGTAAAGTGCAAGCTGAAATGAAATCTCTATTATTTATCAATGCTATTCAGAATACTACTTTTCTTGGACTAATTACTTTAAATTTTTAGGCTGTGATTATAGTTTTGATAACTATGCAGAGAAAGAAAGGTATAATTACATCTGGCATTCTCTTCTTATTTTGGTTTTTTCTTGCTGTCGGAACAGGTGCTGCATATTACACATCTTTACAAAAAATATTCAACAAAGTAAGTTTTTATTGTTACTTCATTTAGTGATTTCTGTGATTAAAATTGAAATAAATTTGTTTGTAATAATGGTTGATGTTTACAACTGATTATAAACATCTTCATAAAGTAATATTCATGTTAAAAATGTGTAATGTATGTTTTTAAGATGAACAGTCTGGATTTGGATAATTTAAACAGAGACCTTCGTTATAATAAAGACCAGTCCATTTGATAATATTGCCGGTCCGCTTGTAATCCCTAGAGGTCACTGCATATAACGCCTCAAAGTGTGCTTTTCACTCAGAACATGCTGTTTTGCTTGTGTTTCATTTTCCACAATTTTGAATTTCAGTTAAAGGATAGTGATAAGAATTACTACTTAGTTAGTGAAGATTTCAATCTTAGAAGCTCTTGTAAACGGAAATAATCATTTGACAAGTTTAAAGAAAACTAAAAGGAAAACAGTTTTCCCAATAACTTTTGCAAGTATTGCTTTCAAATTAAGCTCCTAATTAAGAAAAATTGTGAGATTTTTAAAATTTAATACAAGCATAGTTTTGCTTCAAAATTCTTAAATAGAACATGCAGAAGAAAAGAAAAATTTAGATAAGGGATGGCACTACGCATCAAACAAAAATTGAGGATAATTACTTTGTTGGAAAATAGTTAAATAGACGAATCTGCATTATAACGGAGTTTTCAATTAAAACACTTTAATTAAAATGATAGCCAATATTACTAAGGCAGAGTTCATTCATTATGTTACTCGCTAATGTTTCACTTGACATCTCAAATTCATATCAAATCTAAATCTCATCTGAATTCCTGAAATCTTGTGCTTCATTCTATACCGAATTCACAAATAACCTGAAGCATTCCAGAAAGCACTACATATACTAAGGAGGAAAAAATTGTTGAAAATTTGTACATTTTCTGAATAGATTAGGATTAATTGCCAAATTGGCTGCAATTTTTATCATGACGTCTCGTGCATAATTAATTCTTAACATAACAGAAGGGGTCATTCAGAAATGTTGCGCTTAGAGGGGAGTTCGAAAAAATTGTGACGAGGGTACGGCAGTGGGTAACAAGAAGTGGAACATCATTCATTTTAGTTTCTATAAAACAATTTAAAATCTGCAAATAATTTTTTTTTTTTTTGATTTTTCACAATTTGATTTAAAATATCGGATTTCCTTTTATATCGAAAACATTGATGCTAGTTAAAATCTAAATTTGCTTCTAGTAAAAGTTTAAAATTAAATCTTCTTGGGCATTTACACTTTTAAGATAAAATAATTTTTTCAGAATTCAAACAATTAATATTTTTACTATTATATACTAGTAATTTTATCTTTTTTGCTGTAAACCATAATCTCATTTAAGTGAATTTTGTAAAAGTTGTTTCTCTACCAGTACTATAGTATTAATACTGGAGAAACTACATCTCTTTACCTTATTATATTCTTTGTTTATTTTATTACTTCTGTCTTTGCTGAGCATAGCTTAGATAATCATCTTTTATTACATAGTTTGTATTGAACTATGATCAGACAATTTAGTAATATTTTTAAAGACAAAAATAAAAATAAAAGTTCTCACTTAAATTTTTAAAATCCCACTTAAAATTTTGGTCAAGGTGGGAAATCCCACCTTGTATTTTTCCCCAGTGTGAACCCTGCTTTTGTTTTTTTAAAGTTAGGTGACATTTTAGTGCATGTGTGGAACTTAAAAACATATCCTGAAATTAGGTATTTCTCTTATTCAATGTAAAGTAGAGATTTTAATTTCTATAGCACTTAGATGTTTAAAAAAAAAAAAATTCACTGTACCCTAATGATGGTAGAAGTTTGATTAAATGCCTCCTTATTTTTTTTTTCTTTTGTCCACTTTGAAACAAAATTCCAGAATAATCATTACATTGTTTCATATTTGCTGATATTTTACAACCTATTTTTTTTTTTTAATTTGCTGTTAATCTTTCTAGGCTTTTGATTATGATGAAAATTATGAGCACTACCAGTTTTCAACAATTCTGCTGTATTTTACATTTTCATTTATTGAGTTGGTTCTTCACTGCTTTGCTGATCAAAAAGCTAGCCCAGACAACATACCTGAAGTAAGTTAAATTATGGGAAGGATAGAGTGGTGGAAAGTCAACAAAGTTAAATTTCCTTGCAGCATCCTGCCACAGGAACAAGTTTTAATAGTATTAAAAGTTATTTGCTTCAAAAAACATTCAATTCACTTGCTCACTGTTGGATATTGGGAAAGACAAATAATCGCGCATTATAATTAATATTAAAGTGCTTCTGCTTTTTGAAAGTTATAAAATTTTAGTACAAGTAAGGAGCCTCAAAATATATTCAAGAAATTCTGAAATGAAGGTTTTTCTTAGTCATGATATGAAACATAGCTTTTAGTCGCTATTATAGTTTGATATTTAAAAGAAAGTTGTTTTCACTTACCCTACTACATATTAAAAGTAAAAGCTTAACTGCTAACTGAACCTTTTTTTTTTAGTATACTTTTCTAGTGACAACAGCTATGTTGTTCTTGCCGTTCCACGTTTGTTGTTGCTTGAAGACAATCATTCTTTTTTTTTATAATAAACTAATCTTTATTTTTATTTCTAAACATGTACTATGTTGTTTTTACTAATAATCACAAGTGGTTATGCTCCCAGCGACCTTCTACATGCGCTTTAGAGTAGTTTGAAGTTGATGTTTTTATCGTAAGATGCGCTTTGCTGGAGTTTGAATTTGCAGCTAGGCCTAGTTAGTTCCGAGTCATCTTAATAGAGATAGACAGCTTCCAAGATGGATAAAGGTCATTTTATCGAAAGATTGCAAGGAGAAAGGAACTGGATAAGTTGGAAATTCGACGTGGAACTTCAACTGACTGTACAAAAGGCAATGCCAGTTGTGCTAGGAACAGTTATAAAGCCAAAACCAATTGCGGCAACCACTGATGCAGCGACAAAGAAAGCTTACGATACGGCATTAAAACACTTTGAAGAACTGGATGCCATTGCAAGGTATGTCATTGGTTTCAGTGTGAGGCCAGATCCCAAGAATCACACTTTAACCTGCATAGGCTTAGCTCTGGAAATCGGCAACATAGGCCGAATTCTCCTGGTCAGCTCGTCCACACTGATGTCTGTGGGCCAATGCCGGAAAAATCTCTAGGAGGCAACAGGTATTTTGTAGCTTTTAAAGATGATTACTCTAAATATAGGACTGTCTATTTAATTAAGGAAAAATCTGAAGTTAAAAACATGTTGTCCAGATTTTTATCAGAGATGAAGAATGCTGGATATGTGTTAAAGGAACTTTTAACAGATGGTGGTGGTGAATTCAACAATTCGGAAGTTTACGAAATAATTCAAAAAGAAGGTTTAAATCACCGCAAATCAATGCCCTATACCCCAGAGCAAAATGGGGCTATCGAACCAGAAAACCGAATTCTAGTGGAAGCAGCTCGGTCTATGCTTCATGCCAAGGAGTTGCCACAGAAATTGTGGGCTGAAGCTGTGAATACAGCAGCATATGTCTTGAATAGGACAGGGCCCACTCCTAAAGCAGGAAAATCTCCCTATGAAATCTGGTTCAAAAGAAAACCTTCAGTAGACCATCTAAAAATCTTCGGAACTGAATGCTTCATTCAAATTCCTAAACAGAAAAGAAAAAAATTTGATAAGAAGGCCATCAAAGGCTACTTAGTGGGCTATTGTGGAGAAAAGGATGGTTTTCCCATTTGAATACCAGATAAGAATGATGTTGTGCTCTCGAGAGATGTCGTTTTCAAAGATGAGATAACGTCTGAGAAAATATCTGTAAATCTTTTTCAAACGTCAGCAGAAAAAGTCAGTGATCAAGAAGAAGATGCAAGCATTGTTGATGCAGAGGAAGAAACTCAAATGCAGAACATAGATGATGATAACATATCACTTGAAACAGATATGTATAATTTGCGAAAAAGATCACAATTGAAAAAGCTTTTAAAATACGACAACTATGTGATGGTAGCAGAATCGGTGGAACCAATAACATTTACAGAAGCACTACAGTGACCAGAAGCAGAGCATTGGCAAGCTGCCATACAAGAAGAGATGCAGTCCTTAATAGATAACCAAACATGGGAATTAGTGGACTTGCCACCAGGTAGAAAAGCAATAGGAAGCAAATGGGTTTATCGAATGAAGAGAAATGCTGATGGGAAGATAGAGCGTTACAAGGCAAGATTAGTAGCGAAAGGCTATGCACAAAAATTTGGAGTGAATTTCATTGAAACCTTCAGTCCTGTTGTCCGTTGGGACACTGTTCGAGTCCTGTTAAGCCTTGCAGCTGAGCAGAAGTTAAAAACAGCTCAGTTTGATGTAAAAACTGCCTTCCTCAATAGGGATTTAGATGAAGAAATCTTCATGGTTCAACCCAAGGGATTTCAAAACAATACTAAACAGGTATGTAAACTCTCCAAAAGCATTTATGGCTTGAAACAAGCCCCAAGATGCTGGAACGAGAAGTTTAGCAAGTTTCTAGAGGACTGTGGGCTAAAGCAGGGTTTCTCAACCTTTTTTGACTGATGGCCCCCTTTACTAAATAAATTTTTCCTGTGGCTCCCCACCCAATATATATATATACATATGTTTCTCTGATTGTAAGCGTAATTGTAAGATACACACAAGGATATATTTCTTATCTATAAGTTATACAATAACAACATATTTTATTTTAAAATTACCTACAAGTATGTACATAATGTTCAATGCGAACCTTGCGCTTGATGCAGTGTTACTAAGTTTTCAATATCGGGTGTAAATCTGCTTAAAGCTAATCGTAAATCCCCTCTTTTAACAATATCCAAACGATTTCGCTCCTTAGTTTTCGCATGAAGAAGTCGGCTGAAGGCTGATTCGACAAAGTAAGAAGTGAGAAAAGCAATAAAATATAATTCAGCCTTTTCCCAAAGTTGGGAGCACTTCTCTCTAATTTCATTATGTAGCCAAAAACTAACAAGACTGCTTTTAAATCTTATTTGTGCACTTACATCACTTTGTAATTCTATGACAGATTCTTGAAAAATGGGAGCAACATCATCAATATCTGTTTGAAAGGGGTTAATTACCCATTGAGAAATCTTCATACCTAGTATATCAGAGAATCTTAACTTCATATCGTCATATAATTGTTTGCAGTGCTCTGTGTATACAAAAATGTCCCTATCTTCTAGTTTGGTAGATATCAAACTCGGGGATGAAAAGTAAATCAAATTGCGACGCGAAATATTATTCTTGTACAATTCTAGCTTTTTAAGAAACGCAGTTATCACTTCTTTGCAGCGAATCAGGTTGCCATTATTCCTTTGCAAATCTTTATTTAGCAGATTTATTTTTTCAAACATGTCTGCCAAATAAAATATATCACATTTCGCTTCTATTAACTTTTCTTTTAACTCATCGTCATTTAAGAATGTTACTATACTATCCCAATATACTACGAAACGACGAAGGCAATTTCCCTTTGATAGCCATCGAACGGTTGTGTGCAAAACAAGATATTCATAATCTTCATCATTATCAATACATAGCTGTTTAAATAGACGATCTTGTAAAGAATGAGATTTTATCAAGTTAATGACTTTAATTGCTGTATCAAGAGAGCAATGCAATCTTCCTCCTAGTTTCTTGGCCACTAGATGCTGCCTGTGAATCACACGATGAATGCAAAATATGTGGGAAACAATCTTCTTCAAATGTGCAATAAACCCTCTATACCTCCCTACCATGGAAGAGGCTCCATCCGTAGCGCAAGCTATGATATTTGTCAAAGGAATATTATTGTTTTCAAAATACTCAGCCGTTTCTCTGAAAATTGAATCACCCTTTGTATCAGTTTTAAGTTCTTTAACAAAGAGCATTTCTTCAACTAATATATTTTCTTTTAGGAATCTAACATAGGCCATTAAAATTGCACTGCTGTCACTCAGTGTAGTTTCATCTATTTGCATTGCAAATTTCTTTTTTGTAAATTTGTAGTTAATTGGTTTTCTACGTCTTTTGCCATTTCATCAATGCGCCTTGATACGCTAGAGTTACTTAAAGGAATAGCTTGAATAACGTCTTCAGCATTCTGATTCATTACATTTGAAATTATTATTCATACGGATGGCAAAATTAAAGTTTCACCAATAGTGTGAGGTTTACAAGTTTTAGCGATTAATTTGGAAATCTCATACGACGCTTGTAACCCCCTTTCTTGCTTCTTAAGATTCCCTGAACTGCAGCTGTTTATGATCCATACTTCCAGAAGAGATTCTGGGAACCTCGATGGAACCCCATTTCAACGAACTCTTCGAAAGTACGGCCAGCAGTATTTGGATTTCAGGTTCTATTAGGATTTAACTCCAGGGAAATCTTGGAATTCTTGTGCATTTATGCTGTTGACGGTCATCTTCCTGTTGTTGGAGGAAGAAACAATATCTTCTTCAAAATAGTGGAAATCTAAAACATTATTCTCTCATCTCCTGCTCCACCCCATGGTGAACCGAATCGCAGCGCTTATGTTTTTGTTTTTTTCAAAAAGGTTTGAGATGGCTTTTCGGGACACATACTCATTTTTCATATTTTTGAAAAATGATAATAGTTTGTCCTTCAATTCTTTATGCACAGTTTGCAGATGAGGCTTAAGTTTTACTGGGTCGCATACTATCATTAGATAGGGTATTCGCACATATTAAGCACAGGGGGATATTTTCTTGCCAGGGTACATTTATTTTTCGCTTTAACAGTTTTCATAATTAAGCTGAAACAATGTAATTACAATACATAAAAACGAATAAAATAAATGGCCAGAAATAGTGTTGAACGAACAGGAAATTGCAAGATGCATATTTAACAGTGGTTTTTGTTTCTTTCATTCTTTTGGTTTTTTAAAGCGCAATAATCAAGTGCTATACACTATTTTGATATTTTAAAAGTGAATTACGGAAAATTTATGAATACAAAAGTTATGAAAGAAACTAGAAATCTGTCAAAAAATCTTCATACCTTAAAGCAATAGAAAAAATTGTAAATTTTTTCAATTTTTGGTAGTTTATATATAACAACCGTTAAAGATTTTAATAAATCACTTAGTCACATTAGTTAAACTCTTTGATTAATAAAACCTTAGAAATGTGTCTCTGTTTTAAAACACAAATACTTGTTAACGCCAAACACTAACATGGATACCAGATGAAAACACAGCTTCTAAAAATAATCCTGTTTATAAGGAAAGGTTATAATATAAAGTAACAGTAGTAAGTAGCTCTTAGCAATCATTCTGCTGATTAAAATATTTGCTTAGGATTGAATTGAGCTTACCATATAGGAAATAATGCTGGGAAGTAATGTAAAAAGTCGACATGCCAGCTCTAATTTTGAGCTATATTTAAAGATACACTAAGTAAAAAATAACATATAAATATTTATTTGCATTACAATAACGTTTTGCAAGCCAAAGAAATCGCCTATCAAATGAATTAGTAGAAACGTGTCACTTTATGAAAAAAAGAAAACTATTGAACGTATTCAAAATCTTGAGTGACACATTGGTCACATGACAATTTAATTCTTCTCCATTTGAAAAATATAAAGTTTTTAATTAATTTATGAAAATATTTTGCACAGATAAATTGATAAATGACTTTTTATGTAAATAGTCATAATGTGCTATAGTAAAATCGGAGCAATTTAAAGAGTATAAAGATTAAATATTTACGTATTTTGGAAAAAATTTAATGTTGACAGTTTTAGATTCACAAAAAGTAATACAAATGTAACAACCAACAATTGATAATAAATACATGAATGCTTGAAATAATTTTCCTTATGGGAAAGCCTTTTTACCTTTAATAAACGAGTCTTTTTAGCAGTAAAATTTATACTGTTAAAAGTTACTACAGGAAGTACATAATTTTTAGAACTTTTAAGTTAAGTTCGATAATAATTCTAAAAGAAAAATAAAGAAGTAATTGAAAAAAAGGAAGAACAAAAACCAATTTTAAAATGCAACTTCATTAAGGAGCTATGAATTTTGCTTACCTTTTATCCAAAATTAGAAATGCTACTGCTTTTTTTTTTTTCAATATCACAAAGAGAGTTCGTCCTTTTATTTTTCTTTTTGTGTGTGTGTGTGTTAAATAATTTATTATTATTTTTTTTTACTCAACCACACTATGGGCTTCTCATAACGACAACGATAAGACTCGTCACTTGCCTTAGCGCAGATAACTATAATAACCTTTCACCCCATCTATTTCTCAACTCCTGAAACTAAACATGTATGTTATACAATGTAGACAGAATGTCTTGCATACATCAAGGTCTCCAGCTCAAACAAGCACGTGTCTGGAGACTATATGGCGCTATTTGAGGGATTTAAATTTCGTAAAGAGCATGAAGGAAACTTATGTGGTATCAATGGAATTTTATTTGTAACATTTGTAGTATTTTAATCTAAGTAGTACCATCAAGAATAATTATTCGAGAAATTTTCAGTTCTGTATTTATAATGCTAGTTAGGAAACATGTCGTGGCCCATTCAGGATGTCTGTGGCTCCCCTAAATTTCATTTTCTTTCTGTGCCCCCCCCCCCCCCAGGTTTTTCTGTGGCCCCCTGGGGGCCCATATGGCGAACGTTGAGAAACCCTGGGCTAAAGCAATCAAATTATGATCCTTGTTTATTTTACAATATTGAAAAATCTTTCTTCCTGATTTTATATGTTGATGATGCTCTGGTGTTTACTAAAGATACATAACATGCTTAACTGTTAACATGCTTAACTAACTAATAACATGCTTAACTGTTTTTTGAAACAACTGGAATCAGAATTTTCTATCACTGTGAGTAATGCTACTTATTTTCTTGGAATGCAAATAGAATATTTGGATGATCAATCAATTTTTATCCATCAAGAATCTTACTGCAAAAGAATAATAAATAAGTTCAACATGAATGATGCCAATCCTGTTAGTACCCCAACTGAAAAGTGTTCACTATCGCTAGAAGGTAGTAATGTATCAGAAAATCTTCCATATAGAGAGGCAGTAGGCAGTTTGATGTTTCTCGCTATGATTAGTAGACCAGATATTGCTTACACAGTTAGCTTTTTGTCTCAAGTTTTGGATAACCCTTCCAGTGTTCATTGGAACATAGTCAAAAGAACTCTCAAGTATCTCAAAGGTACTGCGAAGCGTGGAATTATGTATGTCTCTAGTGACAAATGTAACTCCTTAGAAGCATTTTGCGACTCAGATTATGCAGGGGATCCTGTGACGAGGAGGTCTACCAGCGGCATAGTGTTAAAGTACAGTGAAGGATCCGTAACATGTAAAAGCCAAAAGCAAAAATGCGTTTCACTCTCTACTACTGAAGCAGAGTTTGTAGCAGCAAGCCAAGCTGCAAAAGAAGTTGTATGGCTTAACAGTTTGCTGAAAGAGATCGGTTTTTCTAGGGATATTCCCATTCTACAAATTGACAACCAAAGTGCAATTAAATTGATAAAAAATCCAGAATTTCATTGTCGTACGAAACACATTGATGTGCGTTATAAATTTGTACGGGAACTTTACAATCAAAATTTGTTTAATGTGAAAAACTGTTCAACTCATGAACAAGCCGCGGATATTTTTACCAAAGCACTTCCTGCTGCTAGATTCAATGTCTTGAAGAAAATGATTGGAATGCACAATTTTTAATAATGTTTTTTTTATACTGTAGTTATTATTATTGAATATGTTTTTATAATATGTTTATATTCATTATGTTTTTTTTATATAAATAAGTTAGTATAACTTGCATTCCTTTTTTTTTTTTTTTTTTTTGTTTTAAGTTCAACTAAAGTAAGTAAAAGGGTTTTTTTTCAGTTAGCGTTCAGTTTTAGGGAGAGTATTAAAAGTAAAATCTTAACTGCTAACTGAACCTTCTTTTTTTTTTTTTTTTTTGTATACTTTTCTAGTGGCAACAGCAATGTTGTTCTTGCCGTTCCACGTTTGTTGTTGCTTGAAGACGATGATTCTTTTTTTTTTAATAAACTACTCTTTATTTTTATTTCTAAACATGTACTCTGTTGTTTTTCTAATAATCACAAGTCTGCAAATCTTGCCATTCCGAACAACTTACAAATGAGTGCTTCCGTCGGCGATGCTGATTCTGGCCCATACCATCTATGCCGCATTTTGTGCTGTACAACTAATTAATCATCTCAGTTTTGTAAGTAGCAATTATGGGATTAGAAAAGCAAACTAAGTCTCTTCACACACTTTCTGGTACCATTTGTTAGTTATCTTGACTTTGTGCCAACAAAAATATTGAGATCTGAATTGTGTTTATATAATTTTCTTCCATTTAATTTCACCTGAAATATTATGTTTTAATCTACTTCACCATTTTTTTTTTTAATTAGGCATTTTACTTAGATTAGAAATTTGAGACTTTTTAAAATAATTTTCTGAATTTAAAATATCATGCAAAGCCTGTTGTCTGTTGTAAATTATTTCATCCCATAGAGGAGGCCTGCTGCAGTTAAAGTATGGTTTAAACTCATAATTTTAAATCTTTTAAAAATTAAGTAGATTAGCATACTGGTCTAATATTTTGCTTTGAGAAAAAAATAGTGGTTTTGCTTAATGTTTCAGAAAGAAAATCCAGAAGAAAGTGCATCTTGGTTATCAAACATGACCTTTTGGTGGTTTAATCCGTATGTATTTTGAAGATGTTTTAACATTAGAGATATAAAGTTAATGTCATGTTGAATAAATTTTCAAATAATGCTTTTAAAAATCATATTTTTATGAACCAAGTGATATTTTGCCGTGATGAAAATTAATAATAGATATTACAAAAGATATGTTTTGTTAAATAGTAATGGAACTTTGAGCTTTAGAAATTAATTTCATTTAGAGGGTTGCCACTGTGAATTAGAAAGGAACTATTTTAAATGCCTGATGCTGTCTTGGCAAAAAAAATAGTTTTTTTTTTTGAAGAAAGCATTTTTTTCTAACCAATGAGTTTTTTTTTAATAAAAAAAAACATTTTTGTGTTTATCTTTTCTTTTCCACAAGCTAATATTATGTTGATAAAATTTTGTTTAACCTACATTATTACAAATCTTCAAATCATTCACACTTCTTGAGCTGACCATTTCTCATAATGACCCATTTCTTCGTGAGAAATTAAATACTCCCTCAAAAGTAAGATATTTTACTGTAATTTTGGTTTGATTGCATCATTTAGCAAATATGAAATGAGTAGTTAAAAAATGGCAGTATTGTTATGCAAGAACGAAAGATTGACAAATTTCAAAGTTTATGAATTAGTTGAGAAAACTATAAGGCATTCAGGAATTTTAATGAAAATTTCAAAATTAAAAGCATCGAATAGAACATTCATTAATGCTTTAAAATGGTTATTTTGTGTATTCATTTTAAGGAAAACAAATCAGTTTTATTCCAGTCCAAAGGGAGCAATTCAAGTGTATGTCTAGTTATAATTTTTAATTTAAAGCAGGATTGATGCTTATATTTACTCATGAACTTGGGTTATCACATAATGTTTTCTTAAAATAAATATGCATATACTTTAAAATTATGTGTCAATGAATGCTGCAAAAAACATCTGTAAAACAAAATGTATTAGTGCTTAGTTCATGTCTGTAAAATTTGCTTTCTTGTCATGAATTATTTCCCTGATGCAGAAGTCCTATTTTAATTCCTAAATCATGTTATAAAGTACTAATGCAAGATAATATTACTAATAATACTGATTTTAATTATTTAATCTTTAAAAAAAAGCAAGAAAAAGAAAAACACCTTGAAAAATTCCTAATTTTTTTTCTATGAAAATGCCATGAAATTTTCATAAACGTTTTCTATTAGTGAGTACCACCTATGTTTTTTTATCTTATTACTTGCACCAGCTTCAAGTACATTGAAATGACTGAGGCATTAATTTCTGTAAGAAGTATTGATTAGGAGAATAATGATTTTGTTAAACAATTACTTTCCCCGTACAATAACAGAGAAATCTAACCTGTATATGTTGTATTAAGGTTAATAATAAATGAAAAAAGATGAAGTTAAAATTAAGGAAAATATTTAATGTGTAGAAATTGTTCAATGATTGGTTTGTGCAAATCGACATATTTAGTCTTTCATCATTTTAATTGATTCATTGATTTCTAGAATGGCAGTTCTTGGATATAAGAAACCTCTTGCAGGCTCTGATATGTGGGAATTAAGTGAACCTAATCGTTCAGAGTATTTGTTAACCCAGTTTAACAAATATTGGCAACCTTTGGTACTTAAGATAAGCAGGTAGTTTTTAAAATATGTTGTTATAATTTTTTTTGTGTTTCTTTAATATATAAATTGGAATTTTAAATGTACCCCTTTTTTAGCCAGCAACAGAAATACCGCAAGCAACTCTCAAGAAGATATTCACAAAAAGGTGGTGCTGCATTAGATATTACTTTTACCAGTAATGAGTTTGAAAAGGACATTTCCAAATTGAGTTTACTGAGACCTTTACTGAAGACTTTTTCATGGGACTTGTTCGTATCTGGAATGATGAAGTTGGGGGCTAGTGTAATTACATTTCTGAACCCAGTTTTATTAGAGTAAGTAAGCTTGGATTTTAATTAAACTTCTAAATATGACATGTTTTTGCAGTTTGAAAAGCACTCTTGCACAAGACAACTATCCAGCTGAAGGCAATAAGAAAAGTTTCTGCTTTTATTAGCAGACACAAAGTTAAATAACGTTTAATATGAACTAGTGAACACACTAAGGAATAACTAAAAATTCCTCTGATAAATACCATAAGTGCTGCAAAGATTTCTTTGAGGGACATCCTGAAATTGTTTATTAGTTCTTTCATAGGATTTAGAGATTTAAACAAGCAGATATCTTGTTTGTTGGCTCTTACAGCTGCACTGTACTTTAGCCACTGTATCAAACGCACAGTTACAACAAATAATGAAATTTCTTGAAGCAGTCTCCTGTTTGACAGATCTCAATAAAAGTTTTAAGGAATAAATTGCTTTTGTCATCCATTGAGGATCATGTATCTAACCCAAAAGGTGTATTTTAAGTTTCTTTTAGATATCTCTTGCCTAAAACATTGTGAATAGTTCAGAAACTTTAAAATTGATCTTTAGTATTTCTTTGTTTATTTATTTTTTTCCCAAAAATAATTAACTATTTTATAATTTTCAATTGAAAAATGTATGGGAAGGGTGTTGTAAAATCAATTTGAGGTGAGAAGTTATAAATTTCAATTTCCTTTGTTATATATTTTTCTTATGAAGCCATATTTTGATTTTTTTCTCTTTTTTTTTTCACGCGGGGTGGAGGTACATCGCTATTGAAGATGGGATGTCTCTTTTTTTGCAAGAGGTGTGGCATCACACTTAGGGAAATAGGAACCCCTGCAAAGCTACTGTTGCAAAACAAAAGGCCTGATAATGGCATTTCTCTTGCACATTATCTCTCAAAGTCGGTGCGGGTTAAAAACGATTTCAACCCAAAAGGCGGGACAAACTCAAAAATTATTATGGTCCAAACTTCATTAAATGGAACCAAACTGGGGGCAGGCATTTTGAAATTTGATATTTTAAAAATAAAGGTTACCCTAATATACTGTACATATACCCTAATATATGTGCTGATGTCTGCATATGCATGTAGTTCAGCATATTTTTGTTTTCAGATGAGAACATATGCAGAAAAAAAAAACATTTTTTTCTTGGGTTTTTAAAAGTATGTCTGTATACATATATCTATGTAAAATATTTCATGAGAGCATGAGTAATGATTAACTTTTACTTTCCTTACAGTATGCTAATATCCTTTGTTGGAAGCAATGATCCACTTTGGAAAGGCATGTGTTTTGCTGTTGGTATGTTCCTAGCTGCACTGATTGAATCATTTCTAAATGGACAGTATGAATACCGTATATATGTGGTTGCGATGCGCATGCGGTCTTGTATCATATCTGTTGTATATAAAAAGGTTTGTATTTTTATGCAGAAATCTTTCCAGGTGTAATTGATGCTGAAGATATCACATCTTGGGCTTATACTAATCTTACATTTATTTTATAGCAGTATGAGCATTTAGCTCAACTTTTATATATAGTTTTTTGCTCATTGAGACTTATAATGACATATTTTCATTGTGGTGCATTGTGTAAGGTTTTTACCTTTAAAATCCGTCATATTTTTCCAGGATGTCTTTTTTGTAGATTTTAACCTCTTTTTATGGAAAATGAGATAACTTTCTAAAAGTTTCTCAAATTTTCTAAGCCAGAATGATAACATATTATTATAAAATTTATTTATGGAGCATTTGAAAATTACAAATGCTGCAGAAAAAATGTGTATACTTCATCAAATGAGCTTTTGATTTACATCCTTAGTTTGAGAATAGCTTTTTTAATGTTGAGATTTCTCTGTGATGTAGAGTTTAGACAAAGGATTATTTTCTGTTTTGTTCTATTTGAAGTAAGAATTTTATATGTATTATCATACATATGTAAATAAATGGAAGTGTTTCATTTTCTAATGTTTTTTAAGCCACATTGAATTGTCTAATAAATTTTCCTTGTTTTATTTAAATACATAAATAGAATGCAGACACACATGGAAGTCCTCCAGGAAGGCATTTTTCTCCCAAAATGCTTTGCACAAAAAAAAAAAAAAAAAGTCCTAAATAAGTGAAAATGAAGAGCTCCTTAAGCTCTTGTACCATTAAACACAAAACACATGAGTTAATGTTGTATGATTACAATTTGTTTGATATTAACAGGAGTCTTTTTTTTAAATTTTGTTTTAGGCTCTTGTATTATCAAATTCTGCCAGGAAAAATTTTACTGTAGGTGAAGTTGTAAATCTTATGTCGGTAGACACTCAACGAATAATGGACTATGTTCAAATGGCAAATGTCCTTTGGTCTGCTCCACTTCAGATTATTATAGCTGTTTACCTGCTTTGGCAGCAATTGGGAATTGCTACACTTGGAGGCCTGGCCGTTTTGATAGCAATGATTCCTCTTAATGGAACAGTCAGTGTGTTCATTAGAAATTATCAGGTATGATCTTTTTCCCCCTTTGACTGACAAACAAATGAATATTTTGGAAACGTAATAAAAAAGTATGAATTTAAAGGTAAAATAAATAATAATTAATTTTATGAAAGAAGCTATGGCTTGTGTGTCTGATCTTAAACTACTTAAAGAAAGCAGTTTGTTTTATTTAATGTATATTTGATCAAATTATTCTATCATGTGATTATGACATATAATTCAGTCATGGTTTGAATTTTATTTTACTGAACTGGAACTTAATTTTTACATTAAAGAGTGTCATTTATTATCCTTGCTCCTTAATATTTTGCTTATTATATGATGTGCTACGATGAATTTAAAATTGATTTTTGAATTAGAATGCCAGATATTTTATTCTCAGTGAGTAAGTAGTTTTAATCAACCATTATGATGAAATCTGAAACCTGTTCATGAACTTAGTACCACTGGGGAGTATTAAAAAAAAAAAAAAAAAAAACTATTAACATTTTTTATCATCAGTTATCTTACAAGTATTGAAATAAGCCTGGGCAAAAGTTTTAATAATGCCCAGAGCTGTTTACTTAGTTGCAAATATTATTTGCATTAACTAACTTGATGGAGCAGGATAAAAATAGGGCTAAATTGAAATAATAAATATGCATTAGTCAGTAACATACTTTAGATTGAAAAGCTAGAATGGAAGAAATGCAACATGAACTCATCTAATTGTCTTTGATGAGGGTAACACCCAGTGGTGTAGTCCTGGAAAAACAAGTAGGGGGATGCTTACAGATATGAACATGAACTGGGGGGAAGCTTTTGTTAAAATTAAGAAAAGGTGGGGCAGGGGCATTTGAGATAAAATAAACTGAGTGGTGCCGTTCCCCCGCGTCCCCCCCTTGACTACACCACTGTTGCTTGTGCTTCCCCCAGTGTTCCCCCTCCTCCATGTATATTTTTTTCTTTTTCTTTCTTAACTATTGCAGTTATTGATTTAAGCTGTATGTGCTTTTTTCTCCTAGGTTAGTCTGATGGCTGATAAAGATTTAAGAACAAAACTGATGAATGAAATTCTTAATGGAATAAAGGTTCTAAAGTTGTATGCTTGGGAAAAATCCTTTATAGAAGAAGTGATGAAGATAAGATGGAAAGAAATATATAGCCTCAAAGCTCAAGCATGGTTGAATGGAGCCATTACTTTTGTTTTTGCTTCTGCCCCATTTTTGGTTAGTAAAATATGTGATTTTTTAATTGCCATCCTGAATTTGAGCCCCAAGATTTAGAAAAATTTCAAAAGTAAATATTAATAATTGAATTTGTTTTGCTGCATCCTTAGATATTTTTCTTTAATAAGCATATTGACAATTTTCTTTTAAAAAGTGACCGTTAAAGGGAAAATTTTGTTAGTTTTTAAGTGAATGCAATTTGGTTTTGCATTGATCAATTACAGAACAATAGCAAAATATTTTATATTGAACATTTTATTCTTATGTTTTAGGTATCTTTGGCTAGTTTTGCTACATTTGTTCTCATGGATTCGAATAATGTACTGGATGCAAATCGAGCATTTGTTTCTTTATCATTATTTAACATTCTGCGTGTACCAACAGCTTTTCTACCCATGATTATTGCATATACAGCTATGGTAAGAACTTTTATCAACATTAAAAATATAGTTTGAATGAATTAATCTGTTTTTAAACATTAATGTTTCATTGTTAAATCTCTTAGTAAGAATGTTTTGAAAATAGAAAATTTTTCCATCAAGATACATTGGTTTTTATCTCATCATAATCAGTCTTTGAAAAACTGTTTTAAAATTTAGTTTAATAAAATGTGGGCAAGAAAGAGGCAAAATTTAGAGTTTTTCAACTGCACAACTTGAACTTCAACTGTTTACTTCTGCAGTTTATAGAAAATTGTGGTTTACAGGTGCTCTACTGTATTTGTATCCTCTCTCATTCACTCTAAATTAATTTGTTAGGAAACCAAATAAGATCTTTCTTATCGTAATCATATAAGCTGCAGTTTTTTGTCATCATTGATGTTCAATTTTTTAATATTTTGTACAGTTTGAAACATTTCTGATGCAAAAAGTTGTATATATATATAGATTTATGTGTGTATATAATATATTTTTTTTTTGGGGGGGGGGGGGGTGAAGAACCAACTTGAAATTAAAATTGGGCTAAAAAGTAAAATAGAAATTTATTCTTTAAACACTATCGATGCTACTTTTAAACCTAATTTTTGAAGTGGGGCAAAATTATTACTTTGATTACCATTACACCATGCGTTGCTTTTTATTGCAACTGCAAACTGTAGGCCATTAATGTTTGTAATTGATTCAATGATTACCAAAAAATGTTATAGTATATTAATTTAATTAATATATTTTTAATCTAATATACTTATACTAGTTTTTATATCAGTTACTACTTTTTTAAACTTAAATTTTGAAGTCGGTGCAAAATTGTGATAGATAAAATTTTTGGTAATCATTGAATAAATTTCAAACATAAATGGCCTAGAGTTTCCAACAGTTGCAATACAAAGTAACACATAGTGTAAGGGCAATCAAACTGTCACAATTTTGCACCAACTTCAAAAATTAGGTTTAAAAGCAGCATCGGTGTTGTTTAAAGAATGAATTTATTTTTTACTTTTTAATGCAATTTATAATTTAAAGTTGGCTCTAAATTTCTTCCAAAAATTATTTTATTTTATTATTTTTAGTGAAAGTATATTTTTCATATGAATACTCTATTTAAAAAAAAAAATCACATCAAAAGGCACACCTTCATTGAGTGACCACCATTAAAATAATTATTTGTTTAATAAATTCCATTTTGAAGTTGAATTTAAAAGCTCACAAAAGCAAACGAATTAGATTTAATTTTTGTTTCAGACAGGCCTTCACTCTTATTATAATTAACTCTTATTATGATTGCTTTTAATTTTAACTGCTTAATGGCAACAGACTCTTTTTTTTTTTTTTTTTTTTTTTTTTTTTTTTTTTTTTTTACAAAGAAATGTCAAGCCAAGCCTTTCCAATTGAAAGAAAAACTTATTTTTCACCCAAAACATTTTTTTCTAAGGAACAAACATAGTCAAATCGATGTGCGATATTTGAGTTTGACAACTCTCTATCGATTAAAGAAAAATCATCCACATTGGTCATTTAGTCAAAAGCTATGGATGAAAAACAAAAAAATCACTTCATTGCTTTTTTTGCCCATTGCTTTTTTCCAGTTACACTGTGCGACATGAAAAAGTTTTTTAGATGAAAATGTGTGTTCCTTGTGTATTTTTGGCTGAAAATTACGAATATGCAATTATTTTTTGCATACCACGCTCCATTTTCCCAAAAATCCACATTTTAAGTTTTTACATATTTTCTCAAAAAACTTGTATACTTTCATAATTTATTAACTTAATTTATTATAAATTATATGTTTCTGAGTGAGATGTTTGCCACTATGGCCCCCTTTTTAACAAACTTGGCTTCTTTTGCAACATTTTTGGCTACAAAAGCTTTATCTACTTTCCTGAAGTTTCGAGTCATTTAGAAGCCTACTTTTTTTGTTGACTATTTTACAGATAAAGAAGAAATTGTACATTACTGCAATGTGAATGGACTATTTTAGGCATTGGGCATGACCATAATTTAGCACAGTTGTGAATTTTTATCAGTGCTCCTCTATATAAGAAATTTTTCCCCATTTATTCCGGTAGCATATTCTACAGAAACAAAGGAAACTTACGAAGTTATGAGTGCTATTACTGAAGTTAATTGAGTACATTACATTCAACTGGCACATTTTTAGAGATTTGAAAGTCATTGGAAAACAACCAGCCACTGGTTAATCACAAAATTTTAGAAAGTATAATTGCTTCAAACTTGAAATTTGACAGGTAGATTCCGCACAGGAAGTAGGTATCTGCTAAGAAATGATTTTTAAAAATCGAATTAGTTTTTATGTAATTAATTTTTTTAAGAACAATTTCCACATAAATTCCCTATCTATATATATATAAAAGGGAAATACCATTTACTGATTAATTGCAAAATCTTAGAAAGTATAAATGCTACAAATTTGAAATTTGGCACATTAAAATTTTAATTAGCTTTTTTGTTATTAATTTTTAATCAAGATTTCTACACAAATTCCCTAAAGGAAGTGAAAAAAACCTTGGACGTATTT
This sequence comes from Octonoba sinensis, assembly GCA_038502835.1. NCBI lineage: Eukaryota > Metazoa > Arthropoda > Arachnida > Araneae > Uloboridae > Octonoba > Octonoba sinensis. The sequence continues at coordinate 76,051,112 of CM076604.1, forward strand.
ATATTACATATCAATCAAATGCACCAGGGCTCCCACGGCTGCGCAAAACTGCGCCAAAATGATTTTGCTGCTACATGCTGCTACAAAATGCATTTTTTCGGAAAATTTGCACCAAAAAGCGATTTTCGGAAAAAAAAATTAAAAAAAAATTTTTAGATATTATATTTTTTTAATCTTAAAATCGACATCATTCGATACATTTTACCTTTAGTCAACTAATTTTTACCTTTGAAGCAGTTTATTAAGGAATATTAGCTCTACCCTCTCTTAAAAACATCAAATATGGATGAGAAAATTGAGCAGAATGAGTGATGTATCCCACGCTTGTAGAAGAAACAGTGATACGATTTCTAATATTTTGTAGTATTATAAAGAGGAAAATAATTCCTCTTATCACTATTCATGTTGAACATTTTATTTAGTAAGTTTTTCTTGAAATAGATAAAAATGTTTAATTTCATGGAACGTGAAAGAATAAACTGAGCGTTTTTCCTCAGGGCACTTTGTTTTCTAATGTTTAGGAAATACTAATCAATATGAAAAATCAATAACAGAACAGACATTAAAAAGATTGCTGCTCCATTATAACAATTTTTTAAAATTCCTTAAGCCTACTTTCCACGTGCAAGCAAAGGAGCGCATACGTTCTACAATCTTTTTGCATCCGCTACAAAAATAGATTTTTTTCATTTCAGCTATTTGTATATTTAAAATTGTATTTTTCTATTTGTATTTTTATAAATGTATATTTATTTTAAATAAAAACATTATTTGAAAATATATATTTGTTCCCGTAAGGGTTTAGAAGTAGACTTTCAAACGCTGTAAAATTAAACATTGAATTTCAGTTTTTTTTCTTTTATCTTTACTCTTTAAGCTCTGTAATCTATATCATATAACCACAAGCAAGTCAAAAACATAAAACATAAATATAAAGAACAAAATAAGTAAAAAAAATAAACTTAGAAAATCATTAAAAAAAGCATGTATATCTTAATGAATTGATGATCGTTAAGCAATATTATTAGAAGAAATAGAAATTTTGTTGTGGATGAACGACCTCATAAAAGTACACTTGCTTAAAGTTTCAATGTTTAAAACTAGATTTGAAAGTTATGAAATTATCATGCATTTCCTTTTTCTTTTAATTCAAGTTAGTGTCTTTCAGCATCCAATTGCTGTAACCGTAGGACTCTTGAAATTTAACTGTAACTATTACACAATTTTTGAAAGATGTAAAGATAAATTGTTGGAAAAAAATAAATAAATCATTAGACATTAAATTATCAACATATAATAAGAAATACATTTTGCCTTTCTATTATAGAACTGAAAAATATAATTGGGTTCTTGAATTTTCTTGCTGCAAAATTATGAAACTCGGCAATTTACTTTTAGTGGCATTAATTACTTACAAAGCATCTAAGTGAGCATTTAGGATTGAAATTTAAAGGAATATTTCTTAATCAGAAAAATAATAAATATTACTGCAGATAGAAAATAGGATTGACTTCAAATATATTTTTTGATAAAATATGAAATTATATTTAATTCATTCAAAATTTTACTGTTACTAAAATCACAATGATTATACCTAAGTAAGTACCATTTAAAAAACAAATTTTAATTAATGATAAATAGTTTAAAATAATTGAACCTTTCATATTAGTTAGTTTTTACTTATTTTCTTGAAAGAATAGTGTATTAGCTTATTAAACAAAAAAGAGAGAATGCAATGTTTTTTGAAAAGAAGAACATTTTTAGCTTTCTTCCAGCTATTCTTAACTATTAGAAGAAGAAAAAAAACAACAAAACATTTTTTTAAATAATCTGTTTCTTGAGAAAAATATAGAAAAACACCCTTATAAGGGTTATAGGTTTAATTAGTCTTACTTTATGAATAGGTTATAAATAATTTCTTAAGAAATATAAAAATAATCCAGTTTTTGAAGGATGACGGACGTTTACATTTCCTATAATTTTGAAGACTTGAAACTGCTCTTACCCTTGATGTATGAAAATGACATTGCTTTAAAACAGCCATTTAATATTTAAAAAATAAAGAAAAAAAAATACTCCCAAAATGGTACAAAGTTGATATTTTCGGCTCCTAAACTGATACAAAAGTAGATTTCTTCTGCTCCAAACTGATACAAAAGTTAAAATTCTTCGGCTCCAAACTGATACAAAAAGGACATTTTACCCGCTCCGAAAGGTGCTACAAATTGTGTTAAGGCGGTGGGAGCCCTGAATGCACTGATTTTTCAGCACAAGATGCCATTAACTAGAAACTCCTAACTTGACTAGAACAAAGTGTTATACGATTTTTAGTTTGATGTCTTAAGGCTCTCCTTAACCCAAAATATGATTAAGTCCGTTTCTCAACCCTTTGTGAGTGGTAACAATTGAATACATATTATCTTTGTTGTTCATGGAGATTAGTTTATAAGCTTTGCTCTACTTAATTAAGTTAGCACTTTTTGTACTGTAAAACTACAGAGGCTTTATTTTTTTTTACATGTTTTGCTTCCAATAATTTCATTGTAATGAACTTTGTCAAGTAATGAACTGTCAAGGGGTCGAGTTAAATTATTTATGGTTAACTAAATTTCCAGGAAAACTGTTGAGAAAGTCACTTGAATAAAAGATAGACTGTGCACCTCGCGTAATGATCGCATGGTTGTGCGCTTTCATACTGCACACGTGTTATGCAAAGCTAAAGAAACCCACGTTTTTCTGATTGTGATCTGTAAGTAAAGAAGGCGTTTTTTAAACATGTCTAGGAAGCGCAAAAGAGTAGTGTTAGCTTTTAATAAAAAAATAGAAATTGTGAAAAGATTGAAAAAAGGAGAAAATGGAAACATAGCTCTTGAATATGGCATCGATACATCAACTGTGTCGGATATTTAAAAAAAAAAACAGCGATTCAATGGCAAACACACCATTTGTAATGTGATAAAATATGCACTACTACAAATGCCAGTCCTAAGCCTGGAAAACGTGTGAAGGGAAGCTGCCTAAAAAGCCTAGCCCTATATGTGCTTTAAAGTTGGCAATCCAATTATCCGGATTTTTCTTTAATCGGATCTACCTCGGTCCCGACCAGTCCGGATAATCAGCGCTCTACTGTATTTCATTGTATTCTAATAATGCTTATTTTTGTTGACAAATGAGGATTTTAATAGTGAAGTGAAAAGCAAGCATCTGAATGTGCGTGGGGGCAGTTAATAAGACAGCTAGTATTTTCAAAAATGAAGGCAGCAGGTCCCTTTAATGTATGTATAGATCCGTCAGCAGTTTTAAATATATTAGGTGTACCGCGATGTTATTTGGTTTTTAGTTCAACTTGAGTGTAAAAAATGAAATATGTAATTGCAATCCTGCATTCAGACTCATTCTACATGAAAAATAATGCAATGAATGATGCCGTGCTACAATTTGGCAGCTTCAGTTATCCTTTGGCAACAAAGTCGACCCTACTAACGGAATTGTTCCTACGTTTTTTAAAGCACGGTTTTCAATAATACTTAATTTTATTTGATTAGTGTATTTTGCTATTCACTTTTTCCAACATTTTGTAATAGTTCCAATTTTGTGATTTTCCCCTTTAATTTGACAGTTTGACTATTCTCAATACATTATTTTATTTACTTCGGCACTTGGCACCCTATTATTAATTCAATTTTTGACAATTAAGCTTCAACTTATCACTTCGATGTAATAATTTTCAACGTAAACTACATGATTGATTTTGATTTAATATTATTTTTGGGACTTCTGAAGTACTTTTTTAATTGATAATTTAATATGTTACATGGTGTTTTCAACTGTTGACAGCATTGAATACTTTAGTTGGAAAATAAGCAGATGATGATTTTTAAATACTTATAACAGGCAACGCCGTGCACATACTCTTAGTATATATATATAATATATATATATATGTATATATGTATCTGTATATATGTGTATGATAGTTTTTTAACATTAATTATGTTTTATTTTAGTTTGTTGTATCATTAAAAAGAATCAACAAATACTTACAACAAGATGAAATAGATCCAGATATCATTGAACATGACCAATCAGAAAGTACGGCTTCTATTTTTCTCCTTTCACTTAAGTAACAAGATAAGTCATTGAGTAACAGAATTCATTTTGAAATAATTCTGTAACTTTCAAATAGGAAGTTACGAATTCAACGATCTGCAAACGATATTGTGTACAATACTGTCTTGCTTTCGATATTTTTGAATTTACAAACTATTTTTTAGTACCCATGAAGATGGTAAAATGTGTATTTTTGCCTACATGTATTCGATTTTTTTTTTAAAGCAATCTTATTTTATTTATTTAAAATAATAAAGCATTTTTATGATTCATTAAATGTTCCTTCTTCCTGCAGCACCTATTTTTAAATTTCAACTGTATTATATATATATATATGGGATACAGCTCCAAAAGTCTCCACTAACATTAGACTATTCATCGATGATTACCTGTAATCGATCGTGAAGCTCGCAGTTGGCTTCCCAGATTTGAGGCAGAAGGAAAGACGAGAGTGTGAAAGAAAGATGTTTGCATAAGACGTCCCCTAGAACCAGCTTGATTTGTTAATATTTATATGTAGTAATGTTATGTGATTAATTAAATATCTTTTTGTAAATCAACTCATCTTATTTCAAGTTTGAACCCCATATATATATATAAGTATATATATTTAAAAAACATTTATCATTAAATGTTTCCTGTGAATCAAAAACTGAATACATTTTTTAGCAAAATGTAAAAGAAAAAAATGATCAAGTTTTATACTGCAATTTTTCAGATTACTTTAAAATTTCATCCAAGGCATTTAATTCCATAAATATTCTATTTCCTTGTATAATTTAGTCTGGAATTAAGGTAAATATCTCTTTTAGTGAATGAAGTTCTAGTAGTTCTAATTTAGATTATACATGGAAACTTTGTTAGCGATTTGAAGATGCAAGACTTCCAAGAAACGATTCATCATTCCGTTATTTTTCTTGTTCCTGAACCGTTTTGGGACGGGCACCGCAGTCAGCGAGCCGCCGCCACCAGCCAGGGGTCTAACAGAGTACATTGTCATTTAGGGACTGGCGATTTGCGCTGCTAAGCCTAACTTTGGAAAAAAATTCATTTTTTATTTTATTTCTTCAAAATTTGGTACATTATAAGAAAAAGTTGTTGTCAGCTATCTGTAGTAATTTTAAAACTTCATCATAATATTTTCCATAAAAATTCTATAAAATAAATTTTAGAATGATGAAATTCTTGGCTTACCTCAAAAACCTATGTACGAAAAATATCCAAAAAATATCGCAGAATGTATTTCCCGCAGCATATAAATACAAATAAAATAATAAAAATTATATTATTGATAAAAATTATCCCTGCTGTCGCGGGAGGTGTAAGGCATGCATTCTGAAAGTTCTGTGTCTGATAGTATGTCAGTATCAGAGTCACTATCACTTTCCAGTTCCTTTGAAATATCAAAACTATCATCACTATCTGAAAACGAATCATTCACTAATTTAGTGTATTCCTTTTTTTAACATATAGTTTTGTCTTTGCCATCGTAATAATAAAGCATTTTCCAAATGATATAAGAAAATTTCCTCTGAGTGCTAGCCAAACCCAAATAGAAATGAAGACAAGGAAGCAAACCACTGAATATCTATACATCAACAAAAAAAAGGAATAAAAGTATTTGGAATAATCCGAAGCATTTGCATGTGTTTATATCAGCTGATCCAGTTAAAGCGCTAGCTTGTTAGCTTGTTTATTTTCATTACTTATTGCCACCGCTCTGTCATAAATCCTTTCCTCCTCGAAGAAAAAAAGAATAAAAAAATGCTATGGAAATGAAGGTCAACATTTTAAAGTCTTGACATATTACACCATAACAGTCATAGGGCCCCATCTAGTATCAAAGAAAAATACTAATGTTTAATTCCATCTGAAATCCCGTATATGGTACTCCCGTCCTCAGAGTCGATTAGAATGGCGAGACGTATTCGTCACACCCGGCTGTGAGGTAGCTTGCGGTTCATATACGTCACACCCGTCCCGAAAGGGTTAATCCATCTTGTTTTTTAGTGTATTAGATTTTAATTCAAGCAAAATTCCATATGTAATAAATATTCTAGTTGTTATTTTTCTTTTGCTGTTAAGATAAAACAAGTACAACTGAAATCATTTCTAGAAATAGAAAATTGAAAAAGGTTAGCCTGTGAACAAACAAACCTACATCTTTTAAAAATATTCTTTTTCTATTATATTTACTTTCAGACCAAATCAAAATTTTATAAATAATACTAGACATATCATTTTGTAATTATTATTTTGTAGACACCTTTATATATCGTCAATATTTTTTACTTCCTTTTCTCCAAATTCTCTTATTTAAAAATTGGCCATATTTTAAAAACATGCTTTTTCCGACATATAATGTTTCATTTTACTCCTGTTATGTAATTACAGTACTTTTTGTTTACCTTTTTTTAGAGGATCCAGTAATAATTGAAAATGGTACTTTTGCATGGGCAAAAGATGAAACTCCTTCTCTTAAAGATTTGAACTTCCGTGCAAAGGATGGTGAACTTGTAGCTATAGTTGGACAAGTTGGGTCTGGTAAATCATCCTTATTGTCAGCTTTATTGGGAGATATGGTGAAATTATCAGGAAGAGTAAATGTCAAGGTAACAATTTTCTCACTTGCTTTTAATTGTTGAACAATTTCAAAATAATTTGTTAATAACAATATAAGTGCATGAGAAATTAAAATTATGCACATGAAAATAGTTTTCACTAAGATTTGCAAACCTCAGCTATCCGTGCATTGTAGATATTTTCATCCTATACACCATTCTCTCAATATTATTTTAAAATTTTCAGTTATGGTTTACTTTTAAACCTTCATTACTATGAAAAGTTGTCATTACTCTTGGATTTCAATTTTGAAATTAATTATTTCCATGAGAGAGGCCACATTCTTTCCCCCTAATGTTTCAAAGTTCAATCCTTCAGTTTTTCGGTTTCCCCTCCTGTCTTCAAAATCAACAAAGATGACCCAACGTACATTTTGAAGATTTCAATTTCAAAAATTTTACAATAAAGAAACTTCAAACTGCCCTTTTTTTTTTATTTCTCCAGAGAAAGCCTAGCATATGACTTTTTCTGACTTAAGTTTCGAAGAATTCCTTGGTATGAGCTCCAAAATTCCCTCCCTCTTTCTCTATCATCATCAAAAATCATCTAAAATTGCGTTTTTTAAACTTGAATTTAAAAAAATTTCGGAGAAAAGCATCTGAGTATCATTTTTCCCTTATTTTGCAAAGTATAAAAGCAAAGGTTAAAATATTTTTCTTATTTAAAAATTATCAAGGGATAAGTACAGAAGCTTACCAGTTTCGCTGGAGTTCAATTAACCAAATCTTCTCATTAAAATAAACATTTATTAATTATAAACATTTTTAAAAATTGGAAATCCAAGATAATTTCTTCGTAAAATTTCAGATTAAAAGCAGGCAAGGCAAGTTAAAAACAAAGTCAATCTTCACATCTCACTGCTTGTCACAGTTGAGTTCAACACTGCATCTATCTTACCATTAAAGTAGTCAATCAGCAGTCCATCCCTTAACAACTTGGTAGTTGAGTAATCTGTTCATTATTCTTCTTCAACTATAGACGAATTCCTTTTTAGCCTACTTTCCCGTAAAAGTTAAAAAAAAATAATAAAGCATGAAAGAAGGCTTAATGTATCATGAAAATATCGTTAGAAATCAAGTAAAGTCAAAAATAAGTTAAGTAATTAAATAAAGATTGAAAAATAAAAAATTTGAAACTAGGGTTTTGAGATGGGGAAAAGTGTGTCTGTCGGTCTGTCAGTCTGTCTGTCTGTCTGTCTGTCTGTCCCCCCCTAATAACTTTTGAACGAATTGTCCGATTCGAAAAATTCTTTTTGCATTCGAAAGATCTCGGCGAGGACATCTGATTTCCATATTTTATTTTTTGATTTGAACAATTTTTTGTTCAATTTTGAACAGTTCAAAAAATTTTAACATTAGCGCCTACGGGTGAAAATGAAGCAAATTATGTAAACTCTGGGTACAAGATCTAAGTTCCCATGAACAAGCTCACTGGAAGAAGTTCTTGGCATGAAATATTGATTTGAACAATTTTTGTTCATTTTTGAACAGTTCAAAAAAAATTAACATACCGCCTACGGGGAAATTTCAATCCTATATAATTCCTGATTAAACGGACCGATTTGCTTGGAACAAACTTTATCGGAAAGCTTTTATGACGTAGAACATGTACAAATAGAAAGTTTATCCAGAACTAACAAGCCTATTTTCCTATGAAATTTTTTGGTCGGGATTTTCAAGAATATTTTTGACTTAATGTATGATTAAATGAATAAGCAAAAGAATGAATGAATAAATGAGTGAATAAATACTTGAATGACTTAATAAATGAATGATTAAATGAATATGTATTAACCGTTGAAAACGGTATGTTTGAAGCAATTAAGAACTAAAGCTAAACGAGAAAGAAAGAGAGAGAGATAGCTAGATTATAAATTTGAATTCGCTGTATACGGGAAAGTAGGCTCGTATAGTTCTAGACGGAACTTCTTGTTCTTCTTTGTATTCAGAAAGTGTACATCAAAGAATCACACACTAATTCCACAACATCATACATTTTAAACCTTACTATTTAAAAATCTAACCACCATCTCTATTCAGGCTGAGTTGCAGACATTTTTTTGACACAAGACTTCCTCACACCCACGTTCAAAATGGCGCTTCAACCCAAAAGATTCCACGAAACCGGTAGCTATCAAATTTTTAAAGGACTTCTTACGTCATAGTTAAAGAAGTTGTTCCTTTACTCTATAAATTGTAACACTTCATATTACACAAAGGCAGTCAAAAATTGACGTCAGTTTCTCAAAAAAGTTCCTAAGGGAACCCAACCCCTTCTTATCACCTAACGTTCTCAAAAAGAGCCTTAAATTACCATTTAGGGCATTTATTTTGGAAAATTTCTTTGAGGAGAACTGACGGCTCAACTTCGAACTCGTCCTTCTTGTCACCAAAGGTTGTGTAAAACTACGCTTTTGGATTTCAAATTTGGAAGTTTCTCGAGATAATGCCCGCTTCTAATGGCAAGAAAAAGGATGAAAACTGCATTTTTAGGACAAAAGTTTTGTAAAATTTTCTGGGGGAGAGCTCTTGAACTCCCCACCCCCCTTTCTTCCTCTAGCATCACCAAAGTTAATTTAAAGTTGCACTTTAGGAATAGTAACTTTTGGTATCTTCTTCCCTTTTAAACCAAAAAATTGCACATAAAGAATTTAGCGGTATTAAACTTGCTTTGTGTTTAATAAATTCACTCTAATTTTGCCTTTTTTTTAAAAAATTTTATTATTATTTTATTATTTTCTAAAAATTATTATCGTTATTAAACTTGGAGGAAGATGAAACTGCAAAAATCAAAGATTCAACAATTCAACACTGAATCTATAAATGATGTTTTTAAAGTAAAAAGTGTCAAGCTCAGTTTAAACTGAATGAACATTTCAAAATAAGGATCTTCTCATGTTTTTTTTTTTTTTTTTTTTTTTTTGGGGGGGGGGGGGTGACAATGAAATTTCCACATTGGGTGACTATGCTAGGAACACCAGTGTATATAGTATAAAAAAGCAAAACACAACTGTTAGAAAAATATGAAATACAAAGTTCTAAAGTAGCAAAAAAAGAAAGAAATAAAACATTATGCATGATTTTTCTTTTTTCTTTTTCTGTTATAAATTTGATATTTTATAAAATCAATGATTTGAATTTTACTGAAACATTGAAAGGAAATACATTTTTTGTGCCATTCTATCACATGTAATCTCATAGATATTCTGTCATGTGATATTGTATGAATGAATTTGCTTTGTAACTAATGAAAGATAATTTTAGGGATCTGTAGCATATGTCCCTCAGCAAGCCTGGATACAAAATGCTACACTAAAGAATAATGTGCTATTTACAAAAAAGCTTGATTCCTCAAAATATAGAAATGTTCTAGATGCTTGTGCCTTAACACCTGATCTTGAAATTTTGCCTGGTGGAGATCAAACTGAAATTGGAGAAAAGGTTGGTTTTCCAAAATTATTTTATCTTTAAATACAGGGGTCAATTTAGCCCAGGTTGGTACAGATCTGTTTGGTATGGAGCAACTGGGCTCTGTACCAAACATATATTTACAATTTTAAATAAATAATACTTTTGTTGGTTTTGTAAGCTATTTTTCAAAGTGCGCTGAATCATGAACTTTTTCCCCCCGAGTGTCAGAGCATATTGTTCCCCTTCCAAACTGTTATTTGTTGGTTTATAATTAAGTACATAATATATACTGTAGTGACTCAGTGAAAGTAGTCTTTAGGTCAACAGAAATTGTCCTTTTTAACCATTCTGCTCTCTACTCTTCTTTGAAAAAACATAAGCACTAAGTAAAAGATTAGTATAAAAAATAACAATAATAACTTGTTTCCTATTATAATGCTTATATACCTATTTAAAACAATTTTTTTTTTACAAACTTTAAGCTCCTTGTGGGCACCTCAAAATGTTGTAGTATTGCAACCAAAATTTTTAAAATTCTTTTTCAACCTAAAATGCAACTTTTATCCACTATTACCGAACTAAATTGTTTAAGAGTCTATTTTACAAACATTTTGTCTATTGACAAAATGTTTGAGTCTATTTTATAATTTTTCCTTCTTTTTTTTTTTTTACAAACTTTTTACTCTTTGCGGCACCTCAAGAGGTTATTACCTAGTATTATAACTAATGTTATTAGGTTATTGGTATAGTATTGCAACGAAATTTTTAAAAATTCTTTTTGAACCTAAAAGGCAACTTTTTCCCACTATGCCCGAACTAAAATTTAAAAAAAAAACTTTTAAGGCCGTTTTCATGCCATCCTATTGTACATCTTGATTTCCAAAAATGTGAATTGGCATTTATATATTATACATTCTCTAAAACATGAGAGTCGCATTTTTTTTGCTACATGCTTTATTTGTTCATTTTTAGGGAATTAATCTTAGTGGTGGACAAAAACAGAGAATAAGCCTTGCTCGAGCCGTTTATAATGATGCTGATATTTATTATTTGGATGATCCTCTAAGTGCTGTTGATGCCCATGTTGGAAAGCATATTTTTGAACAAGTCATTGGACCCCAAGGTTTGTTGAAGAAAAAGGTATGTAACTGCTATGTGTTTCAGAATGAAATTTTGTTAGAACTTTAATTTGAAAAATAATTTTTGTGAAGAGTTAGGAAATGACCAATAACGGCCAACAATGGCATAATCAAAATATATATTTGCATAAAATGTAGACCAAAAATCATTCAGTCTTGCCAAGGCCAAACTGAATTTGTTCTTTGTGTTGAATCCTGTTAGTTTTATCTTTTAGATCTTTTATTATTATTTTTACTGTCATAACTGTTTTCCTTTTCTTTTTTTGCAGTTGTATTTGTGCTGTTTTTTCTTGTTTCTATAAGGTCAAATGGGGTAATTGGGAACAAATTTGAGTTTTCCGTTACTTAAAACAAACATCGTAACTATGCATTAAGTTGAAACATTGTTTTTAAAACATGAATTTATTATTACACATCTTAATTAACTTTGTAATAGGTCAGCGAGAGAAATAGATGCTTTTAAGTGTTTGATAATTGGCATTCCCATGTACCCCTTATTCTCCCATTTACCCCATAGATTAGGGGGTAATTGGGAATGACTATTTTTGGACTTGGGCTTATTAATGAGTCAAACCTTACTTTAACAATAAACTTACATGCCTGATAAGTCCCATATTAATTTTGAAGGTTGTACCACTTAGTTCTCAATTACCCCTAACAATATTCTTAATCACCCAAGTCATGTGTCATTATTACTTTTCACTTAAATTTAACCAAGAAAACGACAAAGTTGACAGTAACTAGTTTTTAAATTGACTGGACTGTTTGTTTAATTCTTTGGAATTTTGTTTGTTTAACTCTTTGATTTGTTTAATTTTTTGATTTGTTTAATTCTTTGATTTGTTTAATTCTTTTGAATTAAACAAATATGACTTTCAAACAAATATTTTTATAAAAAAGTACAAGAAAATTCAACGAATCTTACATTAAAGAATAAGATATCTACTTATTCGTTTACATTAAACCACGAGATCACCATAATGTCACTTTTCCATTACAGCCACATGACCATTGAAAATGTACAATTCTTTTCTACCTTCCTTTATCCAGGATGGGGAAGGCAAAACAGCTTTCACTTGATCAAAAATGATAACAAATTTGTCATTTTCAATAAGAGAAAACTTAGACTTAGATGGGTCAATACTTTTGAAAACGGTAACCTCCAACTCCATATCCGCTACCACATCCATCCTACATACGTGTGCAAAACTTGTTTTGTTTCTAGATTCTCCTTTGATATCTACCAGCACGTACATGAATGGAGCGATGATTGTAGGAGATGGCTCCACATAGCGAAGCTCTTCAAGTTCTTCATTAACCATATTTTGAAGATGGATATCGAAATCATCCGCACTTTTATCAACATAGATCTTCTCTGCATATTCTTCATCATCAGTTTCGTTATTATTCTTTTTTTGTTTTTTGTTTCTCTTCTTAACTGGTACTTTGGAGTTGGTGGCATCCTTGTTCGATTTGTCACATCTTTTTTTGTTGTTTTACTCTTTTCTGCCTCTTTAAGCCTTTTGAGGATGCCTTCAGAAGTTAAAACTTCTCCATAGGCATGGTTCTTAAGCCGAGTTCCCAATTTTTTTGCCGGCTTTGTGAAAACTTGGATGCTATAGTGTCCCTGGTAATACTTCTTGAAAATATATCAATCAGGTTGGTAGTTTTTGTTGAAGAACATTCACTGATCTTATCCGAACTGTTGTTTGGACTCTTCATACTTAGGTCCAGGTCGTCAACAGTGTTATTATTTGGCATTATTTCTCCAGCATAATAAGGAATGTTGTCAGGATTTTCCAGTTCTCTTGGTTTTGCTATTATTAATCTTCTCCATTGTAAATTTAGCAATTTTTTGTCGATTCTTGAAGCGCTCTAAATCAACTGGATTAAATATGTCAATAGGGAATTTGGCTCCGTCTAAAGAAAGATTCCAGTGGAGTTGAATCCACATACAACATTTTCACATGTAATGGTATACCAGAGTTTCCCCAGAAGTGCATAAAACTTATATATTTTTAAACGGCTGGTGCATTACCCATTTTACACTTCCCATGGTCAACAAGCACTTTTTCCCAAGCTTGTTTTAACACACCAAATATTGTTTTGTCCAACGACTGTAGACAGTCACTTAAATGACTTGGAAATTTGACCAACTGCACATTTTTCTGGATTGCTAACTCTATTATCCTGACACTTATGTAACTTGCATGTCCATCGTAGAGTAGCACAACTGTTTTGCTTTCCAGATTGCTATTATTGCGTATTTGTTGTACTTGTGGGATGAACATACCCTAAAACCATTGAAATAATGTGGATTCCTCCATCCAGCCATTTGAAGTGGCTGAGTACATAGTGCCCAAATACTGTTCATCTGACACCCAACAAGGTTGAACTGCAAGACCTTTGAAGATGATTAGTGGAGGGAGGCAGTCCCCATTTGCTGAAACACAAGTGCAAGAACTGTTGATTCTCGTCTTGATCATCAGACACTCTATTAAGCGCTTGGCCTTTAACGTCGATTGCTCTTAGCCGAGATGGATCTGAAGGAAATCCACTTTCATCTCCATTGAACACCAAACATGCACTTTCCTTTTTCACGGAGGGTTTGTCATGCACCAACTTTAACGATGCAAAGAAATCATGCACAATAAAGGGATCTTGCGCATGCATTCTAGATTTCTGCAGGTTTTCGGACCTTTTCCGTGAAATTGTTGTGTTCCGATGCATAAACGCTTGATACCAATCCTCATTCAGTTTTCCATCAACAAATCTTGTTCTAAGTTTCTTAGCTTTAATGTACAATAAGTTTCTTAGCTTTAATGTGCCTGCAGGAGCTCTTTCAACTCTACTTTGTCCATCTGGGCTCTTGTGATCAAACACTGTACCAGAGTGTTTTCAACGTCCTTTGGTAAACCTGTAGGGCATCCTGCCCCAATTTTACTTACAATATCAGTACCAATTTTTTTTACAATATCAGTATTCCGTCCCTTAATGCGGTTAAAAATTACCGTTTTGGGGATACAGTGCGCTTCAGAAGCTGCCACGTAAGTCATGTTGCCGTTAAGAACATCTTTTACCGCATTGGTGAGGTCTTCAACTGTATACGAAGAAGGAGACTTCTTCTTGACATATGTTCTAGGCATCTTGTTTAAACTGAAAGTTATTTAACAAAATATTATTTTAATCTAATAAAAAGCATTGTTTTAGCTCAATATATTGTTAAAATAAAAAGATAAAGGAGTGCTAAATTCCATTCCCAATTGCCCCTGATGTAAAACGCTCAAGGTTAATTGGGAATGCCTGTCTACTGCATTCTAAAAGAAGTAATGTTCCACAACTACCACAAATACTGTTAATCGATTCATTAAATAACAACAATTAACCATAATAACACTTACCTTTGAAAACTGTAAACAATTAAAATCACACTGCCCACGTTGATTGTCAATTGTTTTGCAATACATTATAAAAACCTATCACAGATCTTTCAGTTCATTACCGAAAAAGGCGCGAATACATTCTATGGCTTCCTAGTGATGCATACTTTCAAAATCCAAGGCATTTTATCCCCAAAAAATATCACGTGAGTGATTATGCCGCTTGTTCTCAATTACCCCTTATTCCCAATTACCACACCAGACCCTAATATCCTAAGCAATCTTATTTTCATTCAGTAATCCATTATATTTTTTTTTTTTTTTTTTTTGTACATTTAACTGTCTCAATTCTGCCTACTTGAAACTTGTGACTGTCTAAAATCTGCACAAGTTTTGAGATGTATGCAATGAAATTTACAATTAATTGTTGACTAGGAGTTTAGACAGAAAGCATTAAAAAGATGAAATTAACTTTTATTTTAAGGATAAATAATATGGATCCCAAATTGAAATAATGAAATCAAAAAAAAAAAAAAAAAAGAAGTGGCTCTAGGTACAGTTTACCTCTACTTTTTCTCTTCCCTGTACCATATGCAGGCAAATAACTTACATAGTATCAGGTGGGGTAAAGTGGCTATAAAATTAAGTTTTTCAACTTCTGTGGATGATAAGTATGAACATGTCTTATAATAATTGTTAATGATCTGTCTAATAATAATGATCTGTCTAATAATAATTTCAATCTATGTTGCACTTGTCCTGATTTATGCTTAGGCCTGTTTCCTTTTTAAAATAACACAATATTAGTGAAATTACTGTTTAACTAACACCTCTCATGGTGCTTAATTTATATTTCTAAAAAAAGTAGTTTGGAGCCTTATAGTTTTCAAAGCTTATTTCTACATATATATCCGTAAATAGCCTGAATTCCTTCTAACAGGTAACAATTTACATGAAATTGGAAAGAGGTACAGAAACTGAAGTCTTGTTAGTTCCTATTCAAATTAAGCAATGGTCTACCTCACAAATTAACCTTGAGTAATTTTAAACTGATGAGCATGTTAAGCTTAATCTATAACCACTTTAGCCCATCCAGGGGTTGATCCATTATTTTTTAACAGGATCTGTCTTTTGTGAATTTTAAAGAGATTTTTGTGAAAAATCAAACAAATTGAAAATTTAAACATAAATTGCTGAAAAATTTCATTAATATTTGCCTCTTTTTTAATAAATAATGGTGTAAAAGTACGATTTAGAAACTTGGAATTTTGTGAAGGGTCCGTTTTGTTTGATTGGAATTTTCTGAAGGGTCCGAAAACAGACCCGAATGCTCTCTGACGCGATCCCTGCCATCTCACTTAAACTACTGTAAAATAATATATACAATTAATCTAGCTTAACCGTTAGTCAGCAAGTATTTTTGGCATGTTTGTAAAGCTTTTTGCACCATCAATTTGCCGCAAGTTACTTTAAACATAATTTTAGCGAGAAGTTAATAAAGGTGTTTCAATTTCAAAATGTTGTATAAACAACAAAATTGACTATTTTTTTGCCTAAAGTGTTGCCAGTAATGTAATTTTGAGTGTAAAATTTTGTTCTGAGTTATTTAAAGCTAAAATTAAAAAATCACACTAATTCCTTTATTTATTTCAAAGCTCTAGCTTTATATTTGCTCAATGATCACTTTACCTTATCCAAGGCTGAACTTGATCCAGTTAGTTAACTGTTACGTACGGATCAGGCTGTCTCATTTCGCCGATGGGACAAAAATAGGGGTAGGCACTCAGCGCCATCTATTCAACTTTGAGGCTTCTTTCTAACATATAAGAATCAGATTATTGATTTGGCGTAATTGATTTGACAAAAAAATTTAACCATCGCAAGCCAGCGCTTGTTTCAGTACTAATTATGACTAAAAACGTTCAGTTAAAAATTTGAGAAATTCTAATGTTGTCAATTATTAATTTTAAACCAATTCAAGATAATTACTCAAATTCATTTATTACTATATTGCTTACTTCCGTAAACATGTATTGTGCATTAAACATATAAAATATGCTTAGTAAATGTTATATGCAAATTTAATCTATTTATAATATAGAATAAATAGCATTATCATAACTTTTGCTGCCTCAGGCAAAATTTGCAATACATATATTTTTTGAAGCATTCAAAGTTACACTTAATCAATCTTAAGTTAAGAGTTGACTGGGTAATTTGCTATTGTTTTAATAAAAAAAATATGGCTGGAAAAGGTAAATAAAGCACAACTATTTTATTCTAAGCATTTATTTTTGCACAAAAGAAATAATAAAATGCATACAAATGCATTAAAAACACACATATTGACTATATATCAAAAGTCGAATATCATTAAATTTAATTTATTTCAGAGTTAAGAATGTAATTACTACTGAAACAAGAATAACTTTCGGTACTTTTCTGTTTTGGGGGGTGCTGGCGATGGTTTTCTTTTTTTTTTTTTCCTTTTTTTCTTTTTTTTTTTTTTGCTAAATCAATTTGTTTTGTGTCTGGAGTTTGCTTTTTGGAAAAGTATTTAAACATCGCCAACCGCAACCCAAACTGGTAAAGTAGTTTGATTTGGCGAAAAACAAGAAAAATAACCATAGCCAGCCTCCCCAAAACGGAAAAGTACCTCATTTTCATTAGAAAAAATTAGTTGACCTGCAAAAATCTTTAAATATTACATTCAAAACAGAGATAAAACGACTTTCCACTAAAAATATTCATCTGAACGTTTCCGGAAACCAGGAAAGGACATTGTATTAGCAAAATAAAGAAGCTTTAAAATAATGTGAACAGACTTTTCTGGGTCGGGCACTAGCACCACTGGTGGCGGAAAAAGTGCGACGTCGGTTCTTTTGATGTTTCCAGAAATGAAACAGCCTGATCTGTAACAGTTAACTAACTGGATCAAGTTCAGCCTTGAAACTATCTGACTGTATTTTTAACTAAATGCACTCAATCTTAAATGTGTTTCAGACTAGAATTCTGGTGACACATCGAATAAGTGTTCTTCCTAGTGTAAACACCATTATTGTTCTTCAGAATGGAAAAGTCACAGAAATGGGTTCATATAGTGCACTTTTAGCCAAGAAAGGTGCTTTTGCAGATTTTTTGCTACAGTACCTGCAAGAAAATGCGGAAGAAATCACTGATGGAGTTCTACCTGATGAACTCAATTTGATGCAAGAAATTGCAGCTACAGTAGGAGCACCAGTCGAGTTAACTAGGTTAGCAATTAGAATAGAAATTCATTGTAATGTTGGTAGCTTTTCTTTTCATCCTTGTTGGTTCATCAGATTAATTTTTCATTATGTATTAGAAAAGCTGGAATGTTTCATTAAGTGTCGGGAAAATAGTTGCATTTTAATGAGTGTTTTATACTATGTACACTCTATAAAGCTTATTTGCAAATAAATAACATATGTTTGAAAACAATCATGCAAGGTTTACTTACAAGGGTTATTAGAAGACTGTTGACTATATCAAGCACAAAGTGCTTAATTCAGCAGTCTGCCCCTACCCAGAAAGTAGATTTATCTGTAACTTTTGGGTTAACTTTGCGTCAACTATAGCTATGTTCATCAGTTTTTATTTTTCTTTTTGTAATGAAAACACTGTGGTGCTGATTATGTTTTCTCATGAATACGATTGAAACTTGAAAACCTTTATTAAGTTGTACCTTTCAATAAATGACATGTATGTTAATCCTTTGAAATCAAATTTGGACATTTAATATATTATTGAAGAAACAAACAAATTTATGAATGAGATTTAAAATAGCCTTCATGAATCATTGTTCTTTTTTTAAACAAGTAAATAAATAAGTGAGAAATATTTGAGTGAACTCCCAATGCCATTTCAAATGGCTTCCTTTTAAAGCTATAACTATGTGTATAATTATGCCCACTTCATCCAACTAACCTTGGATAGGTTTTTTTTTCAAGGGACATTGACTGTTTCTTGAGATTGTGGTAACTGCTTAGGGTGTATATATGTACCTGTAAAAATAAAGGGGTTAACACCCAGTAAAAAAACATGTAAATATTTTAACTGGAGAAAAGTCGGAAGAAATGTGAATTTCCAAGAAATTTCCACATTAATTACAAAATCTTGTCACTGCAAGATTTTGTAATTTATGTGGAAATGTGGAGAAAAAGTGGATTGATGATTGTTTGACCAAATTCTCCACAAATGATTATGGGGAGAAAGAACAAAAAGCTTATGAAGAGCACTGCTGATCTCATCATGGTCCCACTCTGAAAATTTATAATGTATTCATTAAAACACATTACAAATCACACATTTTTTACAGTTTTTTTAAAAAACACCTCAAAAATTTTGTGTTTTATAATCTTGAAAATTTTTTTTAAAAGAAATGTATACAAATTATACATCAAATTAAACATCATGCAGTTTTGTCTGAAATGAGCTTTTACACAATACCCTAAACCTCATAGAATTAAACTAGTTTAAGGCACAGCTACTAAGGTTAAAAATCTTGTTTTTTTTTTCTTCTTGAATTTCAAAATTTAATTACTCTACAACCATAAAAGATAGAATTTTTTAAAAAATTATGTGGAGAAATTTAAGAGAATATAGTTGCTGAGCGTTTCATGAAAATCTATGATCAGGTTAAGACCTCTTTTTTTTTTTCTTTATTGATTTGACATGAAATGACTATTAAAGGAATCACCAAGTAGTTATTTAAATAGATTTGTGGAAATAAGAATTTTCAATTAAAAATTTTTTGTTTAATATCATAAAATACTTTTAAATACACAAAATAAGAACAACTGGTATTGCATGGAATCTCATACATGAATTCAGTTTCTTGTCCGGAAGATTAAATGTTCACGAAAATGTATTTATGTGCATGGACATAATTTTCGTTATATTGCCTTTTAGACAGCTATCTAAAATGTATGATAGTGGCAGTGACTCCGATGGCAGTCGAATTAGCACAGCAAAAAGAGTGTCAATTGCTTTCCCAGAAGGTGGACAAGGCTTGAAGAAAAGAACGAAAAGCTTACGAAGAGCATCTAGTATAGAATCAGAATTGAAGAAACGCAGTTCTGTTAAAGAATTAGTCAAAGGAACTAATCTTACGGAAAAAGAAACTATGGAAGTTGGTTCTGTAAGTAATCTTTGTTTTTATTTTGGGCATTATTTTTGCTCCATTTTTAAATGACGGCGTAGTTTCAGTATGGTCACTAAATTCCTATTTTTTGTTCTGGTCCCTTTTAGATACTTTTTTTGCTTTGCATGAAAATACTAAAGGGATCTTTCATAAGTGATGTCATGCTTCAAGAGGGAGGGGAGTAGGTAAGAAGAAGTGTGACATCATGCTTATGTAACATAGCATGACATGTGATGAAGGGGGAGGGGGGGTATGTTGAAGTGTGACATTTTGTGACAAACGGGGGAGTTGGTCAAATATAGGGAAAAGGTGTGACATCATTTATGAACGGTCCCAAAATGTTTTATATAATTAACATATTAAGTGGTCATTAGATAATGGCTTTAAATTTTGAAAATGGTTAATATATTTGATTTCAGTTATTTAATTAGGTACTGTATATGTGTGTTAATTTATTTTTTTTGATCAATGATATTATGTTCAATTTTGTTTAAAAGCTGCATTTATTATGTTACAATTTTAACTTCTCTGATCAATTTTCATTATATTTAGAAAACAGAACTGAAATATGTTTCGTACATTTAGTTATTTACATTACCTAGAAATGTTGCAATATTTTGAATATTACAACATAAGTAAGCTTTTATAGATAAACTTAGAAAACAAAAATGAAAGACAAATGCTAAGAAAAAATAAAATAGAGGAAGTTCAATTAAAATTATGTTTGCTTCCCCCTCCCCCCTTTTTCTCTTTTAGTTCACTCTAAGGGCAAATGCTTTTTCATTTCTAAAAACCTATTCATAACTTTATATTTTAAGATGTTATTTTATCATTTGATTTTTATTTTGCTATGAATCATTTGTTTCATTTAGGTGAAAACATCTGTGTACTTTGAGTATATTAAATCGTATGGTCTCTTGCATTGCCTGGTGATACTTATCGGCTACATACTGTCTAACAGTTTTAGTCTTGGATCAAATTTGTGGCTCAGTGTGTGGAGTAATGATTCATTAGATCCTGCTAATGCAATGAACATTGACCTAAGGAATTTACGACTTGGAGTTTATGGTGGCTTGGGAGCTGGTGAAAGTAAACTATAATTATTTTTTATCATTAAAAGAATTTGCTATTTACTTCTCCTATGAAAAACAAAAGGCTTTTTATGCAAATTATGTAGAGTTTTAGAGTTAAATGTATAGAGTTCAAAATTTATAGCTATAA
The DNA here is from genome assembly GCA_038502835.1 of Octonoba sinensis. Taxonomy (NCBI): domain Eukaryota; kingdom Metazoa; phylum Arthropoda; class Arachnida; order Araneae; family Uloboridae; genus Octonoba; species Octonoba sinensis. The sequence continues at coordinate 76,072,158 of CM076604.1, forward strand.
TGAAACCATATCTGTTTGATTGTTTCATCATCTAGAATCTTGATGCAGTCGAACCTCGTTATCACAACACCCTGCGGACTTTCTCAAAGTGTCGTCATAAGCGGAGCGACGTCTTAAACGGAATTACTTCATAACACAATTTAAAGAACATATAATGTCGTAATGCATTTAAGTGCTTATATTAATTATTTTACATTTTAAATTAGATTCAATTACCGTCATTTTGTATTATTTCATAAAGCAAGGCAAAAACATTAAGAAAAGAGAACTTACTTTTTATTTCACATGAAAATATTCTCCATCAAGGGTTTGCTTACTTCTTGATTTACAATTTAAAAATTTTCTATGTAGTTTGTACAAACAGTCAAAATCTTCCTGTTTAGCTTCTTCCATCAAAGAAAGGTATTTTTCTACGATATCAATGCAATGCCTCTGTTTCATTTGAAAAGTCCTCCATTTCAGTTTCTGTTTTGCTTTCTAAGGACACAAAAATGGCTAGATCGCGTTCCCACACCTCTGAAAGAATTTCGGCAATTGATGCTTCGACTGAAGTGGAAACAATATTGTGCACATCGGATACATTCTTGCATCTTCCAGGATACATTCTTTGCGATTTGAAAGTTCCTTAAAAAGATTACTAAGTAGAATATTTTCTGATTCATCTGATGAATCATGATCCCATCAAGAAGCTCAGAGGTGTTTAAAAAAACCCTGCTTTTTTAAAAAAAATTTAATTGTAGTATTTTTTATGTCATTCCAGCTTTTGTGAATGTATTTTTACGGCATCTAAAAGAGTTGAACGAAAATCACGACCTTCATCTATTGCTAAAATTCAATTTTGGACTAGGCGCCTTCGATAATTTGTCTTAAAGTTTAAAATCACGCCTTGATCCATCGACTGCAAAACTGAGGTGGCATTTGCTGCTACGAACATCAGTGCAATGGCTTTTAGTCCATTCACATTAGTATGAGCGGTGCAATTGTCTATGATAAATACGACTCTCCTGTTCAAGAAATGAAATTTGGCGTCTAAAGATTTTAAAGTCTCTTCCCAAAAATTCCAGATGTCATCCATGATTTTGAATTTGCCCTATACGTAACGGGCGAACTCTACGCTTTTAAAACAACAGCGTTTGCTGCTTCTGCCAATTACAGCAGGGGTTAATTTTTCGGTTCTCGTCATGTTCGCTCCCAGCAAAACAGTAAGCCTTTCTTTACTTTTTTCCTTCCAGAGCAAAGATCCGATCGAAAACACAAAGTTCTTTCTGGAAGCATTCGAGAAAAGTCTTTCATCTAAATTAAAGACATCACGTGAAGCGTCTCGCTCTAAGAATCTCCGCAAAGTTGATTTTATTCCTGCACTCAATTTCTGTTAGGTTTACTATGGCTGCTTCTCCGCAAATTTTTTTAAATGATAAATTGTAGCGGTCTTTGAAATGGTCTATCCATCCATTACTGTCCGCAAAATTTTCAATTCCAAATTCTTTCGCTATTTCCAAAGCTTTTTCTTTCAAAATAAACCCTGATATCGGAACGTTATTTGTTCTTGCAAAACAAAACCATTTTAAAAGTGCTTCTTCAATGTCTTGAAAATTTGACTTTCAAAGTTTTTTCTTTTATTCCCATCTTGCTGATACAGAATTTCTAATTTTTTCTTTTGCAGCAAGAATTGTGATAAAAGTCGTTCGTGAGTGGATGCCTTTACTACTTGCGAAACCTGCCTTAGACATGTTTGAATGTTTATATTCTTCTATTAAATTGTTCTTATGCTCCAACAAAAATGAAGAATTTTTGAGCATAGCCATTTGTATGGTAAAAACAAATGAACTTTTTCTTGGGTCTGACTTAAGCCAGAAATCACATCAAAGATCTGAAACTTTACTCTCTGAGTAACGAGAAAGAATCAGGGTTACTCTTTTAATGTAAACAGTGAAAGTGCCCACAACTATGCGTGCATTTGGCGTACTGCAATCGTATTTTCACTTTCAATGGAACGAGTTGAAACGGGGCTCTATACTGCAGCGCATTAAGTGATTTCACCATATCAGCAAGGAATCAATTGTAAAACCCCTTTACTTTAGACCACTGTCTGACTGGACTATGAAAGTAAATTCCTTCTTTTTGAACAAAGAAAGATGCTTTCTAACAAATTGCCAGTCTAAAAGAGGGATTATAGCACGCATTTTTAAAAGCTCATATACAATGACCATTCAACTTCAACTGCAGTTGAATAGCCATAGTGATTCTCCCCTGCCCGTCTTCCTAAACTCTTTCTGACTGGAAATTAAAATCTGTGTAGGTCCCTGGAATTTCAGAAACAAAAGTTGAGTTTCAAAATGGATGCTTCCTTTCTCCTTGTCCCTTTTATCCTTTTCTGAAGTACTGCTGAGTAGAGATTTAATCCTACGAGCAATGTGAATGAAACTTGTCACTCTTTTCTTGTTACTGTCAATGTTGACAACTGTAAAAATCTTTCTGTACTTCAAATCCCTAGTTCGAAGAAGTTCAAGTAAACCCGCAACGCAACTTTGTCTTTCCACCAATCGCTTTCAAACCTTCTGTGCACACCTTGTTGGCCCGCGATTTTTATAAGTTAGAGGGGACTGGGGATTTTCTCAACTATAGGTTGATAACACTTGTCACTAATTCATTTTTAGGAATTTTAGTATAAATTTTTCGTGAAATCTTCATTATTTTACCGAAAGGTTTCAGTTAGAAAAATAAAATCGAGCCTGTTTTAACAACTTGAAGTGTCTACATAAACAGAGTGGCACAATAAAGTAGTGTCTTGAATTGCAGAGTTATTTAACATTAAAATTATAGGTTGCAAGTGCGGGACTTTGAAAAAGTGATGTGTCATCCGGGTGTCGTGAAAACGAGGATCGACTGTATTATTATTTGTTAACCATAATATTAGAAAAACAATTGATGACAATTACAACCTCCATTAAAGTTCTCTTCTTGGTCAGACAAGTAACTGATAAGATAAATAAACGTAGGGATACAACATATGCCCATTATGAACACTTGAATATGCATTTTGCTAAAGTTTATGCAAGGCTCATACTAGAAATAAGTTACTCTGTGTCATTTATATGACATTGTATGATACAGACGATATTTTAAAGGCTATGATGAAATATTACTTATAAATTTGTAAGGATTCCATTGCAGTAACCATTGATTGTTATTCTACATGCTATAAGTGTTAAGCTTCATGTTTAACACTTATAGCATATAATTTTTCTTCTTCTTTCTTTTTAAAACATTTTCTTAGAATCAAGGCCTCAAAACTTTTTAAAATCATTCTATTTGGAAATTATGTTTAAATAAAACTTACTGTGTTGAAATTTACTTTTTAGATAGATTAAAATTATTGACGTCTTTTGAAACTTAAATACACTGTTGTCTTTTACAGTTGTAAGCACTCTCTTCACTTCAATATCAATGAATTTAGCTTCCTTGCGAGCAGCAAAATATCTTCATGATGAAATGTTAGCCCGAGTCATGCGAGCACCAATGTCATTCTTTGATACGACACCTTTGGGCAGAATACTTAACAGATTTTCTAAAGATATTGATACTGCAGATGTAACCATTGGTTTTAACATTAGAATGTTCATAATTCAAGGTTTTCGTGCACTCTGTACCGTGATTGTGATATCTCTGGAGACTCCAATTTTTATTGCAGTGTGCATACCCTTGGCAATATTGTATTACTTTTTGCAGGTAATTTTACTTTTTACTTGAACAATTTAGTGGATTTAAATTTTTACAAATGCCCTTTGTAAATTTTATTGTTATTGTTTTGTACTTTGTCAAAAAATTGTTGTTATGTTTGCCTGTTTTCTGAGAATACAATTGTTTTAAAACTTCAAAAGGTGAAAATTGCATTGAAGGATTAGTAATAGTTGTACAAGTACAATCTATAATACTTTATTTTTATGGAGTAATTAATGCTCAAAATATTCTTATTAACCCTTTGACTGCTTGTTTTTTAACAGAGTCGCCGCAAAATATGCATATTGTTTTTAATTACATATTTGAAATCTATATGTATTTTTTAGTTTAAATCTGTTAAAATTTTCTTACAAAGATTTTTTTTTTTTGGAATATTAAGTTATACCATTGTTTTGGAATATCAGAACAATTGCTTTGAAAAATCAACTCCAATTTTCATCATCAGGAATTCATTATTGCAAGAATTATCTGCCTTTTATGTAATTCCTTCATATAATCTTCGTAATCATATTTTAAAAAAGTTCTATACTTATCTTTCCATTATTTATGTATTTAAAAAAAAAACACTAATGTAAAAGTGTGTGTACTGCTTAAGATATATAGTATTTACATAAATTATGTTAGAAATTACATTTAGTATGATAAATCTCTAAACAAGATCCTTGAAGTCAAAGTACTGTTTCGTCTTTGAGCTTTAGCTTCTTTACACATTTTTTCCCAGTTTCAGTTTTTTTTTTTTTAAGCAACAAGTTTTCAAGACTCTGTAATCAAGGAACAAACGTTTTATCTTTTGCTGAACATTTTTTGAAAGCTATATTGAATAATAATACACAAAGAAAAAGAGCAAGAATATTGATTTGCAATCATTTAGTGGGCAACTAATGCATTGTTGGACTGAAACTTGATTTAAAGTTTAAATATTTCAGAAAATTATTACTAGCATTTAAACAATGAAATGATGTAGCCAAAGAGTTTGAAACATATGCAAAAAAGAGGAAAAAGAAAATATCTCCATGGAAATTGCAGTACAACAACATTTTGCTACATTTATACTGCACATACAAATCGCTGAATAAGCAATCAGAGGGTTAAACTGTAAAATCTTAGAAATCGTAATGTAATATAAATAATTATCTGTAAAACCTAACAATCTAAAGCTTTTTTTCCTTCTAAAGTAGAGCTATTGATTGAAAGATTTTTTATTGAACATTTTTTTTAATTACTTCATTATGTAAATATTCTTTTCTTTTGCTCAGATTTTTTTACATTATTAATACAGTCCTGAATCTCTAAAATCCTGAGATTTCCTTTGGCTAATTCCATGTGTGACTTACACTACATCAGAAGACTTTTTACGCTTTACCTGATAAATTTCGGACAAACATTTACATGTTAAAAAAATGTGATGTATGGCAAATTAATTACAAACATGTAAATTATTTTTAACAACTCTTAAATTTTCAATAGTCGTTTAATTTAAGTTTTTAAAATTTGTTTTGTTATGATGTGACTTACACTACATCAAAAGAAGTTGCAATTTGTCAGCATTTCATTTTAATATTTCTTCCAAACGAGACATTCATGAAACTTTTTTTTTGCAGATTTTGTGCTATAGAGCTTCAATTTTAAGAGAATGTAATTAACAAGAATGAAGGTTCTTTAAAAAAATTTTTCATTTAATTTATTCTGTGTGACTTACACTACAGTGGAATCGTGACTTACACTACACATTGACTAACACATTAAACTATCCCATTAAAAATTTATTCAAGTTGAAATTTGTAAATTTTAAGTTACTTCTTCAATCAAAATTTGGTTCTGGTAACTTCATCGTCTTTCGATGGCCAAACTAAATGGTTTATTTTTCATTTCAGAAAGTTAACCTTTGCAAAAAACTTCGCTCTTCCTATGATTTGCCCAGCAAAATGCTTAACTTTTTTTTTTCTTTCAAAGGTTACTAGAACCCAATTGCCAACAACAAAGGCAGTTTATTTTCTGTGGTGTCATTGGTAATGTTAACATTAAAATCTTCCGGTTTCAAGTTTTCTATTTTTCCTGTGATAAGTTTAATTTTGAAAAATAATTTTTGGTTTCGGTGAAACGTTAGCTACCTTCAGCTCATAATCTTTAATTTTAATGATGCAATGCATTTTTCTCGTCCCAAAAATGAGATATATTTGTTTTCCTGAAAGTGCACATAGTTCGTCAATAAGGGCTTTTTCCTCAAGGATTTTACTTTCAGTAACCATAAGAATGGTAATATTTTTGCACAGATTCTTTGCTGAAGGAAAAAAAATTCAGCAGAACAAGGATGTATTTTCTTGAAAGTGTGGATTCCCTTATTCTGCAATTCCACCAATACCATCAATAGGTCCCTTGCCAAGACCTGTGGCTGAAAAGTGCCACTCTACAAGCACTGTCAAACAAATTGAAAGTCTGTTTCAAATGTTGGCCTGCCCCATCTGATTGATATATGACTTTTGAAAGGCTTCATCAAGAGTCATACATAGATATTTCTTTTGTAATTTTAACTTTTCTCCATTTGCGTCTTTTATAATAACATAATATTTAGTTCCAGGTGTCTGGTAGGAGATGCTGTCCTTTTAAAAAAATTATTTTACTATTGATATTGTTTCTTCACAGAGCTGAAAAATGTTTGGTTTGCTAGATGTTGGTTGAAGAATATCTGGTATCAATTGATAAGCTAACTTTTACCAGCAAAGCTTTAGATTTGTCAGGACTTCTTGGCAATTTTTTTTCACCTTAGCAAGGTCCTTTCCAAATAAATCAGGACTTTTAAATGCGTTACGTGGAGAATGCAAATTTGAATTCTGTGCATCTATGACAGCTTTCTGTGCTTTCTTTGCACTATATCTTCTCATTTCTTCCCTCTTCTTTACTTCCAAAGCTTCTTTCTCTTCAATAGTCATGAATTTTTGTTTTTACTTCGTGTTTCTTTTTCTAAGATCCTTTTTCTTTAAAAGCTTCATAATTTACATTTGCTTTTAACATGTCTCTTTGTTATTTCTTTCTCTCAGATGCAGTTTTTCCCATATAAAGTAAAAGTGAGACAATATTTAATTTTTTTAATCTAAATCTCTTTAATGACGCATGTGAATGTGACTTACTCTACAGTATAAAAAAGTTTAATATTCAATACATATATTTGTCGTTTAAAAATTCAAAATTGTACTTTTACAGTCATCATGATCAAGGAGGAAAATTGAAAAGATTACGAAAATCTAACTTTATTTAGAAACTTAACACAAACTTTTGTTTGTTTCTTGTGACTTACTCTACAACAATTTTTTAAATCTCTTTTTCATAAAGGAAATTATAAATTATAAATAATAGTATCAATAAATATTTTAATACGTGATTTAAACACTAAATTTTTAATATATACTCAAAAATTATTGTAAGAACTTAATTTAAGTTTGAAATAAGAACTTGAAAATCTTCCAAAAATCAAAACAACTTCATATGTGCAGAGTGGCCATTTTGAACCTCTACTGTTGCCACAAAATTAATTTCAAAATGTTGTTTATGCAAAATTTATTAAATTCAAATATCTCTATATCACATACAGAAAATATAACTCCCCCAAAAAATATTTTTTTAATCACTCAAAGGATAATTTTTCATGGAATTAGCCCTTTATGAATATTTTTATTCTGTTTGCCATCAGATAAACCATTGCTTATTAGATGTATGCATATGCTAAAAATTGATAAAATTATAGCTTATAATCTAAATTTAGAAATCTTATGAATTATAACTTTTAATTTAGTCTACAAGAAAAATTTTTCTGTTTAAAGTTTCATTTTCTTGCTTTTACTTATATACTGTAGCAAGTTTATGATCCCTTCAACTTGTAGAATAATTATCTATAGAGATGACTTCTTCCCCCTCCCCTGTCATGAACTAATTAACTTCCATTTTTTACAGAAATTTTATATTCCTACATCTCGTCAATTGAAAAGATTAGAATCAACTACCAGATCACCAATTTATTCACATTTCTCTGAAACTGTTACTGGCTCGACTTGTATCAGAGCTTTTGGGGCTGAAAATACATTCAAAAATCGCTCAGATGAACTTGTTGATATAAATAATGAATCTTACTATCCAAGTTTAGGGGCTAGCAGGTATGTTAAAACGTTTTGCAAATAAATTTTTGTCCTTATATTTAATTTTAATAGAATGATTTCTAGTATTAACTCAGTAATCATTTATGAAAAGGTTATATTTCAGGGAGCATCATATTCTATGTAGCGAATACAATATTACGATAATATTTTTCAGTTTAATTTCATGGGTGTAAATATTTTCTTCTGCTGAACTTATTTTTGTAAACTATGCAGTTAACAGTGGTCTGTTCTCTTATAAGTTAAAAAAATACTGTGGAAATTTAAAATATATGATATTGTCGAAAAAAGTTTGAGGAAAAAACAAAAGTTTTATTCCCCAATTTTGGGAAATATTACATAGTCATACAAAATTTTTTTAACTTTCAAATCCCAGAACTAAGCACAAACAATTTTGACGCAATTTTTCGGTTCTCTGATTTAAAATGATTTAATAACTAAAAAAAATTTTTTTTTAATTTTAATTAATAATTAGTTTAAATAATAATTAATGCCCAATTTCCATGTTTTCCATGTTTGAAACGAAGTAAACTATCTGTTGATTAATTTAAAAAACAATTGGGTGTTTTAGCTTTCAAATTATACAAACAGTAGTTAGTAAACAGTATTTTAAAATGTACCCAATTGGGTACACTTGGAATGAAGAGGTTATAGAAGATGTTTCCTTACTTTTAATGCTTGCAAAGTGAAATGGTAACCCAAAGCAAAAAGTGCGGTGTATGTCACAGAGCAAAAAGCTTTGCTGCGGAACAATTCATGGTTGAATAACTGCAAATTTATTCAAAGAATATGTACAAATAGAAAAGTGATGACCAGCAATAGGCTCCAGGCTCAGCTAGGCTGTTCCTTAACCAAATTTTTAGCAGCATTTGCAATTTGTTCCTTGCTTCCAACACTATTATAAAAGATTTTAACATCACATAACATATACTGCCAAAGGAAGTTCTGGTTTCTGCCGTTCTAGTTCTGGTATAAACTAGAGGGTTTTCTTACTGCTAATAAAAGAAATAAACGCCTTTTCACTTCTTTTGTATCTTGTTTGTAGATTCCGTTGAACATTGTTTGGTGCTTGTACCACGTTATGACATCAATGTTCCTTGAAGCAATAGGGGAGATTTCTATGCTCTTGAGGAGTGATGAGAATCCTCTGAATAAAAAATGTTTGTTTTGCTGGCCTCCCCCCCCCCCCCCCCTTCCTTGGTTGTAAAAGAGAACACAGAAAGAGAAAATGTAATTTTGGGAGCCAAATGTGGGTGTTTGTTAGTAGACAGGAATTTTTACTGACTGTTTGTTTTGTTTCAGAGGTTTCAGTTTTAAGGTTATTATTCTTTTGACTGGCCAGGAGTAAAGAACAGTGGCCATCTTTGAGGAATTGTTGTTCAGAGCTGTCTGTTAAATTTCACTACTGTAAAAAAAATGTAAAATTGGACATTTAAAAGTTTTTCATTGTTAGAGCTTTCAAATATTTTCTATTTTTTTTAACCGTTAAAGGCATGAGAGTTATGACCTTCTGTTGAAATTTTACATTTGATGAAGTTAGGTGATTACCTCCAATTTAATATATAATTACACTGTCTAAATTCTATGTGAATCTTATCATATTAAGAGTGGAGAAGAAATTTTTTTTTTTTTTTTTGCAATTTTTGCTGATGGTTAGGGTGTGGAAAAGAAAAATATGCGGTAAACTAAATATTATTTCATCTTGGAAAAATTTGTTTACAAATTAAAAAAAACATTCATCGTCATGACCAACTGGTTCGCCCTTTTTATGTTTGTACTTAATGTTCTTGTTGCAAAAAGAAAATTTAGACTCGATGCACTGTAGTGTTACATCAAAGCAATAAATTTCAGTGCAAGCCATTTTCCTTTTGCAACAACTTAGCCCTACTTCCCTCAAACAGATTTATGCATTTATATTAGACTTATGTCGCCTTTTCATATGCTTTTTTTAATGTTAAGGTACTAAAACTTTACTTAAATATTAAATCTTATGTCTACTCATTAAAATATTAAAATTTTAAATTGAAAGTATTCTTCTTTTACAATTATGTCACAACAAATTTTGACTTGCAAATATTTTTTATAAAATGGCGTGAAGAATGACAAGGAAAGCAACTAAAATTTTAATCAAATTAAACTCTAGAATTTTAATGAGGAAACACAGTGCATAATGACTAACTATCAACATTTTTACTTTTAATTGAAATGAAAAAGCTTTATATCCAACTTAGAGCTTTTAAATCATGTTTTTAACTATCCTTAGAAATTTTAGTTTATTAATAATAAATTGTCAAGTTGCTCACGATTTGCAGGTTTTTTGAAGTACATGAACTAAAATTTTTAAAGTAAATTTTATTTCATTCGAAATATATTAGAGGGATGACACTTTAAAATTGTGTCTAAATTTTGTACTTTTCCCTATCGTTTTAGAGTGTTTGAGACATTTAACAATTTAAAAAATCTTGACCCCATATCCCCATTCCTGTAATTGTAGAAATGTACCAAACAAGACTGGTTTTTCCAACATTGTGCAATGATTTCATCAATCTTAAGTTCTCTCTCGCCCATTTAACTTTAAAGAGAAAATTTTATGAGACAATATTGCTGCCCTTACATTGTGTGATTTAGGTATTTATTTGTTGCAGCAAATTAGTTTTAACACATATTAATGCATGCGTTTAGAAAAATTCTGTATCATTTATGTTATTTTTTAAAAATGTTTTAATTCTTATAACTGAATACTGAAGGGTTATTTTAGTTTTTCTACATTCTTTCATTTTTGTGTAAGATAATATTTCACACACTTTCCCTTTTTTTCATTGAAAATATGTAAATTTTCAAGCCTGATGTTATACATCTGTTAAGTAATGTTACCCCTCCCCTTCCCCCTAATGGGAATCCTGGCTACGCCCTTGCTAAAGGCTTTATTGTTCTAATTTTTAGTGCTTCAAATCTTTCATATTCAGTTTCTACGTGCTGAAAACTTAGCTCATTTTTATGTTTGTTTGATGCTTTGTGTCATCCGTAATATTAGCATTTTTCTGAACTTGCGCATCTATCTTTCAACATCTGCTTTCAGTTTACGATATTTCTTATTATTTTATCAATAGTTGACAATATAAAGCGTATCAAACAAATGTTTAATGATATTTTCAGTGTAAATATTATTTTTATTACATCGATCGGCATAGTAGTATGTATACACATATAATAATAAGACACAGCATATTATCCGTGGATTGTGCACCACTCTGTATTACCTGCCGGCTTTTTTTTTTTACAACATTACAAAATATGCTACTTGCGGGTTGTATGGCATGCAGATTTTACCCTGAAAAATCATGGTAAAAAGTTGCTCCCATCAATGCTATTACATGTACTCACTGAAAACTCACAGAGTGGTTTGAACTATATTACATTCGGCGTAATGAATCAATTCATTTAAAGATAGTAATTCCATTTGGGGCTTAAAATCCACATAATCCTAAAATTTGCACCACTACTTCTCCCAAGTTGTGCAAATATTTGACCTTTGACTGTATCCCATAGCGTAACCTTCATGCTGAAGGTTTATTACTTACAACTTAGAAAATTTTAAATTTTGTTTTTTGTTTTTTGCAGATGGCTCTCAATACGGCTTGAATTTCTGGGATATACAATTGTTTTCTTAGCTGCTTTAATTGCAGTTTTAACAAGAGGTACTTTAAGTCCTGGAATTGCTGGTCTTTCTGTCAGCTATGCTTTGCAGGTGCATTAACATTATTGTTGTAGGAAAAACATCTTTTCTGTTTATTGTTATCGATCTCTTTATCAATAAAAATTATGTAAAAACATAATTTTTTATTGATAAAGAGATTCTTATTTATTTCCTTATTTATTCTTATTTATTTCCTTATTTATTTATTTCCTTATTTATTTCCTTATTTAAATTCCTTATTTATTTTCTTATTTATTTATTTTAGATTACTGCAATTCTCAACATGTTAGTTCGAGCCACTGCAGATGTCGAAACAAATATAGTTGCTGTTGAGCGTTGCTTGGAATATTCAAAAACACCAACAGAAGTAAGTACTTATGATTTTGAATTTGGAAAAATGTCAGTGTAAGTCTTAAGTCTTGAAATTATCAATGCTTTTCATGTAAATATGTTTAAATGCAGAAATAAAAAGTTTCCCTTTATGTGGTAAATACTTTTTTTTTTTGGAAGTCCTTTTATAAAATAAGCTATATTTTGCTTTGAAAAAGCAGTTCATTGTAATCCTAAAACAGGTGCTTGCAAATTAAATTTGCATGCTTGTGCACTATTACCCCCCCCCCCCCCCCCCCATTGTTCCTTTTTTTTCCTTCCAGATTGAAATGTGCTATAAGTAGCATATGTTATGTAATGAATAGAAAATAATTTTTAAATGTTATTATAATGTCATTTATAAGTGATATTTATGTGTTATTTTAATATGTTGCTAACATAAAACTTTGTAACATGCTCAACAGTTTCACCAATAATAGTATTGCAGTATATTTATGATAAATGTCCTATAAATTTAAAATAAATATGTTTTGGTTTCATTAAAATTAGGATAAGACCATGTAGCTATTTTAAATTTTCTTATTCTTAATTTTTTAAGCAACATTAAATTGTTAAGCAAGAAGCTACTCACAATTAAAATAATTTTACAGTATTTGTTCCAGATCATATGCCTTGAGCTTTTTTTCTGTAGGTCTCTCTTTGATAGAAGCAACTCTTTAGCTCCTGTTGAAATACAATATCACCAGTTTTACTAGGGTGTATTTGATTTAAATCAGCTGATTTTTTAAATTATTAATTAAATTGAGTATTAAATTAGCATGCAAGCTGTGAGATATCAAGATGATAAACACCTGCTCGATTCAGGGAAAACAAATTTATTTAATAAAGTTTCATGATAGTAACAAAATGGATTTTCGCTTACCATCAGAATTATAGTGGAAGTTATTATGATTCCCTAAAAAGTTACATAAGAAGTTTCCTAATCTTTACACATTTTTGAAGAAGAAAATATGCATTTAATAGACAAAAAAAGATTTTTCAATGTGGCACTGGAACAGAATGTAAAGGATCTTACTTAATCATTTCAAACTAATCCATATTGCTTTAGATAATATGCACGCAGATAATTATAATATCGTTGAAGGCTGTTATAATTAATTATTCGAAAAAAAAATCTAGAAAATAACCTAGGGACCATTCATAAATGATGTAACTCTTTTTCCCCATATATTTGACCCCTCTCCCCCTATGTCACAAAATGTCACACATCAACATACCCCTCCCCCTTTGTCACATGTCATGCTATGTTGCATAAGCATGATGTCACACTTGTTACCCCCCACCCCTTGTCACAATTTCATGAACCCTACTTCCCCCGCAAAGCTTGAGATCATTTACGAATGATCCCCTAGCGCAGCAAGATCAATTTCATGCTTTTTGCATGAACAGATGTTGTCACATGCTCATTTTTCAGCCATCTCTTATCCCCAAGATACAAAACAAGAGATTTAACGGGCAATTGGAATTTCTTGGAAGAAAGAAATTTCTCTTGTTTAAGAAAGAAATTTCAGAATGTATGTCAACATTTGAACAGTAGGAAACTGTAGTGCTGTAAAAAAATGCATGAGCGATTAACAGCCATAAGTAATTCAAATGCTCACAGCATTAACTTTTCCAATAATTATCTTGTTTAACAACATATACATATTAGATTTGAAGCATATTTAAATATTTTCAAAATTTTCAGCATAAATATGCTTTTATTTAACGTTAGACTAGGCTAGGCCATGGGATTGTGCGATTCCCGCAATATTTTTTTAAATCCCACTCAAAAAAAGTTTGTTTGTGCACTGTTCCCGCATCTAGCGGACACGCTCTGAAAAGACCTCAAAATGAAACTACTATTCTAAACTGATATTTATAAAAGGAATAAGGTAGTTTTCAACTACCATCCCCATTAATGAAAAGAAGGAACCCTATTTATCATATATAATAACATGGGGAAAAGATTGACAACTTCTTCATTGTTTGGGATTATTAAACAGTTAAAGGCTTTTGGGAATGCAAACTTACCTTCATTTATTCCATTCACAGAGGATAAAATCAAAAACAGGAGTTAAAAAAGAGAATCCTTGGTCACTGAAAAATGGGGGGGGGGGGGATAAAACAAATTCAAACCCCTAGAGACCCAGTCATTTCTAATGTTGACTTTAGAGCAAAAGGGTGGAGTACATACACTTTTTAAAATAATCTTCTTCTCCAAAAGGGCATTTTATTTTATTCTAGAACATGGATTTGTTTCAAAATTTACGATCGCAAAAAATTAATCTTTCCAGAAAATCAGGATTGAAAAAAAGATGCTTATGAAAGCATCAACACTTATTAGCATATCCCCTCTGTCTACATTCTTTTATTGTATCATTTAGTTCACTTTATAATTTATTAATGTTTCAGCCTTTCTATAACCAATTATCAAAATATCTATTAAAATGCCCGATTATTAGGTAAGTGTAAAAGGCAGAATTAATTTCATATACACGAAGTTTTCAGATAATTGAGTGAGTGAAAATTCGAGCTCATTTAAATATATTGAATGTAATAAGGTTTTGAGAAATCAAACAGTAAAATTTGTGTCTTTTTCACATAGATTAAAAGTGATAAGTTTATAAAAACTCTAAACCGAACCTTTCCGAAAAATCTCGTTAATAAAATCAAATCCTCTGCAAAAATCGCGATAATGAAAACAAACCATTCTTGCATAGGAGTGCGAAATTTCATTTATTTCAAAATATTAGTTTCGAATTTGCGCACTATATTTGAAACAATGCATTTTCAAATTGATGGGAATCATTTAAGTCATTACAAGCGCTAGACGCTAGACATTAAAGAACTTTCACAAGCTAAAAGAGAATGCTGGTTTCTAAAATAAACTGTTTTCATTGAAAAACATTAATATATAAAATGACATATGATCAGAAAAACTAGAGGAAATATGAAACTAACTTTTAGGTTTTTTTTTTTTTTTTTTTTTTTTTTGTAAAATAACACATCAAAGAATTTTGGTTATATAAGAGGATCATTATCATGCTTATAATTTTATTAAGCAGCCATTTTTGCGATCGCAAATTTTGTGAAGGATCCGTTTTGTGTGATGTTAATGTTTCTTTCCTTGCTGAGCATTGATTAGATAATCATCTTTTATTACATAGTTAGCATTAGACCATATTCGGACAATTTAGTAATGCTTTTAAAAACGAAAAGAAAAAAAAAGTTCCCACTTAATTTTTTAAAAATCCATCTTAACATTTGATGAAAGTGGAAAATCTCACCTTGTATTTTCCCCCAGTGTGAACCCTGAGTTGAACTATTATTTTCATTTTTAAAATATGTAGCTGCATATTTCTCAGACTGTTAGTCTCAAGTTATGTTTATTGCTTTAAAAAACAATTTGATTTAAATTTTCAAAAAGCCAATTTAAATTAAATAAATCCTTTTTTTTTTACACACTGCTATTCATGATATAGAGCGCTGCACAGAAGGCTCCAAGACTTTAGGGGGTCCCAATGAAGGATGAAAACAGGAGTGCCCACAAAAGGGGGCCATGTTACGGATTGCGCCATTGAAATTTTTATGGGAGAGGCTTTAAGAGTCTTATTTTCGAGGGTATCATTCAAGGAGTGTTCTTCCTACCCTTTGAAAGGGTGCACTATTGTTCTTAGAGAGGATAGGAGATAAAGAAGGCTTTTTGACCCCCCCCCCCCCCAAGCTATTAGCTCAACCACTGCATAATAACATCCACCAGAGGTCAATAGGTACATTTTACTAGTGCCAGTCCTTTTTATTCCACCGATTTTAGTATAACCTATGAAAAGGAAAATATTAAGCTAAAAAAGGCTCATAATGAATTACAGCATTTGCTGACACATTAATTCTTGAAATGACATTGTTTTTCAAATCTAGATTGAAGTCCGCCTCTATGATCATTTTCTATTAAAATGTAAAATTTGTTAAGATCCTTTTAAATACCAGATACTCCATTTTAATTTTCTTTGTAGGCAGACTGGGTGAATGAGCAAAGTAAACCTGATGATTCATGGCCTTATGATGGAACAATAAAGTTTGATGAATATTCTACTCGGTATAGAGAAGGACTGGAATTAGTTCTTAAAGGAATAAACTGTGTTATTAATCCTAATGAACGAGTATGTATATTTCTCTGTAATATCTTCATGCTTTTTTTTCTGCTAGTTTGTTCAAGCATCAATTTGCATGCTTGTGCATTATTAGATTATTCCTTTTTTTTCCAGATTGAAATGTGCTATAAGTAACATATCTTATGTAATAAATGGAAAAGAATTTTTAAAATGTTTTTATAGTATTGTTTATAAGTGATATTTCTGATGTATTATTTTAATATATTACTAATATAAAACTTTGTAACATGCTCAATAGTTTCACCAACAAAAATATTGCAGTATAATGATAAATGTCCGATAAATTTAAAATATATATGTTTTGGTTTCATTAAGACTAGGTTATACAAAACAATTTTTAAATTTGCATATGCACAAATTCATTAAATTTTTAGTCAGTTTACCTGAAGAGACAAAAAGAGGCTTGATATATATATATATATATATAAAGAGATCAAAGGAGGGTTGTTAGGATACTTAATGCACTATCAAATCTAGATTAGTTATGCTATATCTGACACATACACAAAAATTTCTTTTATCAATACCTGATCAGTACTGGCCTGACAATATATTCTATAAACTAGTTATACATTTTTTTCTTTCCTTACATACTATATAAAATGGCTTCTTGAACATATTTTAATTTGCATGATAGAAATAATTGTTTTAATTTATTAACTGAATAGTGAGTAAGTCGGAGATACAGCACGATCACACACTAAAGGACTAGTTATACATTTTTTTATTACCTAACATACTATATAAAGTGGCTTCTTGAGCATAATATTTTAATTTGTCTGCCAGAAATAATTATTTTTAATTTATTAACTGAATAGTGAGTAAGTCGGAGATACAGCACGATCACACACTAAAGGACTAGTTATACATTTTTTTTATTACCTTACATACTATACAAAGTGGCTTCTTGAGCATAATATTTTAATTTGTCTGCCAGAAATAATTATTTTTAATTTATTAACTGAATAGTGAGTAAGTCAGAGATATAGCATAATTATACACTAAAAAAAATTATACATTTTTTCTTTCCTTACATACTATATAAAGTGGCTTTTTGAACATATTTCAATTTTTCTGACAGAAATAATTATTTTTAATTTATTAACTGAATACTGAGTAAGTCAGATACATCACGATCACAAAGATGCATGAGAAAAGTAGCTTAGCTGCCAATGACTGCTAAGTTATGCTCGAGAAATACAATGAGCGCAATAACTTGTGATTATTCTGAAACAAACCGAACACCCCTGGCACCTTGACCATCAGGCGTTTCAGATTACTAAAAAAGTGTACTACTTGACAAATTCTTAAAATCTTCTTCAGATAATGAATTTTAAAGTTACTTATTAGTTTCCTATATGAAAACTACTTAAAATGGTAAATTTAATTTTTTCTTCTAGTGTGGAATTGTAGGCCGAACTGGTGCCGGAAAATCGTCTCTTACACTTGCTTTGTTTAGAATAGTGGAGGCTGCTGGAGGCAAAATTGTGATTGATGGTGTAGATATTTCACATTTAGGGCTTCATGATTTACGATCTAAACTCACAATTATTCCACAGGTTGGTGCTATAAATCATCTCAATTTCTCTTTCATAAAACTATACTTGATATAGCATTTACTATTTCCTTTTTTTACGTTTCTTATTTTAAGTATAAAAATCTGCTGTTGATGAACATTTTTTTGTATGATTAATTAATTTATGTCCTTATTGTATTTCAATATGTAACTGTTTTTGTAAAATCTGGAAAAATAAATAAGTAATAATACAGTATGGGACCCCAATTTCGGGATTCCAAAATCTGGAAAACCCAAAATCCGGAACTTTTTTGGAAAAAAATCGGCAGCTGAAAAAAAAAAATCGGAAAATTTTTTGCACAGTTTTTTTGGAAATAGGTGTTTGAAAGAGAAGGAAAATAAAATATAATGAATATATTTAAGATGGGCAATGTGCTGTTTTCAAAAAAATTATTTTGCGATTTTCTGAAAAGAGTTCGTTTTTGCGATTAGGAGTTTCTATTAATTGTTGCTTTGAAAAAAAAATCGGGAAATGTTTTGCATCGTTTTTTTTTTAGAAATAGGCATTTTAAAGAGAAGGAAAATAAAATGTAATAAATATGTTTAAGATAAAAAATGTGCTGTTTTCAAAAACAAAAAAAAAAATCGCTATTTTCTGAAAAGAGTTCGTTTTTGCGATAAGTTTTTCTTAATTGTTGCTTTAATTGTGAGTTAATACCATTATATTTTGCTTTTTTAAAATTTGTAGTTTTCTTACATTTATTTATTATTATTATTATTTTTTTTTTTTTTGATGAGCTCTAATTTTCGCGTAATACAAAACATTCGCGAAATTGAAAATCCGCGTTTCTCGCATTTTCCCGATAGTATGATCTTTGACTACAATTTAGTGGCTAGAAAATATAAAATCATATCAAAATTTTATAGAATTCTTTTCTTTTATTGTTTAATTAAAGGTTAAAATAACATCGAGAAAAGTCTAGGTGGTTTCGATGCTTTGCCTCGAATTGTAAGCCTACTCCAACTTCGTTTTTTTAAATAAATTTCGCGACTTACAGGCGAGTATATACGATAATAAATATGCTATAAATGAGCTAAATGCTATTAAATAGTTCCAGAGCAATAATTATATGGGTTCTGATGGTATTTACAAGGTTTTTTAAATGAGGACCCAAAATCCGGAAAATTCTGAGGTCTGGAAAGACCGTGGCCCGAACGTTCCGGATTTGAGGTCCCATACTGTAATAATAAATTTTTTATAGAACTTAAATAACAGTTGTAATTGTAAGTACGGAGATAAAACAACATAAAAAAGCACAAATTCAGAATAAAAAGTATCGCAAATAGCTATTTCGAAGCTACAATGGAGCCTCTTCATCAATGCAGAAAAGAAACGCTCAACACACAGTGAGTGAACAGGTGCCTGTTCACTCACTGCGTGTTCATCCTTGTACTTACATTTTAGCACAAAGCATTTTGATCAGTTGTCTCAAACAGTTGTAATTGTTGGATGGTTGGTTTGGGATAACTGTTCCCATGCAGATTGGTTTTCTGCACATCGGCTGACGCGATTGACAACATTGGAAATCAGAGAGCCGCACGTGCCTAGTTGGTTTGTATGAAACGTGTAAGCTTCTGAAGAAGTGGGTCAGTCAGTTGGTTTAGAGTAGTAATAGTATATTGTTAGATATCTTTGGCAACTATGCCGCTTAGTGATGTTATTTTGCTAGTGCAGTTGCCTAAAAATTTAGTTGTCATTCAGATTTTAAAATGATTGTAACATTTTAGTTTGAAATAAATATTGGATTTTTATCAAATTAGATTTTCAATTATTTAACTTTCAAGAGCTACATTTTAGTTTTGCAATTTTAAAGAAATGCATACAGTAATGTAGACCTGGTTTTTTAATTGTTAAACATATTTTAACTTAGATTCATTCATTTGAAGCAAGTTTGCTTTTATAAGAGACTATTTTTCATTGAACATGAAAAGTAAACTCTGATTTTCCTTTGAAGTCATTCTAAAGAATACTTGTTGCAACTTAGTCATTTTCTGCATTTAATCACAGTTACAAAAGAACACTGGAATTCAACAACATTCTTAAATGTTCCTCTTCATAATTTTTCTAATTAGTGAGAGTTGGAGATTTTTTGAGTTACATGGTTTTACTATTAGGGACCATAGGTTGAAATAAAATGATTACCATTTAAGAGTGTAGTTTATTTATATAAATGTAAAAAATAAGGAAGTGTACAAAAGTATGTCTTTGGTTGTGTAATGTAAATATTGTCAAAGAGTTTTAAAAAGTTTGACAATAAAAATTAGCACATTTGTAGTTTTTTTGAAATGCAAAAGAAGAAAAAAGTGGTATGAATTCAAATTTTTGCTAACTCAATTTTTTTTTTCATTCTCCTTTTTGTTTGCACGAAAGGGATTCAGCTATTTTGTTGTTTCACTAGTTAATAAAAAATATATATTGTGTTTTTATAGGGAGTTTTTTTAGAATGTGCAGGCATTATTTTATTAGTTTTATCAAATAGATTTATCTTTGA
The DNA here is from genome assembly GCA_038502835.1 of Octonoba sinensis. Classification (NCBI taxonomy): domain Eukaryota; kingdom Metazoa; phylum Arthropoda; class Arachnida; order Araneae; family Uloboridae; genus Octonoba; species Octonoba sinensis. The sequence goes on from CM076604.1 coordinate 76,092,356, forward strand.
AGAAATTAAGGGTTGAAATAGAAAGGATTTCTTGTGTAAAAAATAATGTATGAAATAAAAGACTGAAGGAAACCGAAAAAAGAAGAAAAACACAAATTAGAATGAGGAATGCAATAAAAAAACATAATTTTTGCTTGTGAAAAACTGATTTTTTAAAAAATAGTGATATTTTCCGTCCAGATTTTTTTTCAGTAGATAATATTGTTTATGTTTCACCTGATATTCAAGCGTTTCATCATTTCAAGCCATCTAATGTGCTAAATAGATTCTAAATAAATAATAATGATAGATGAGTATATAAACAAAGTCATATTAGTATTTTTTTTTAAAATCTTTCTAAAGATTATTAAGAAATAATAATAAAATTGAATTTAATTACTTATTTAACCATTCATTAAGTATATTGCATATAACTTAAACAAACTTTCAGTTAATTTTATTAATTTTAAATACATGGAATATCAAAAGTATAATATTCCTTCTTTCTTTATTCAGGAGTTTTCTAATCCCCCTTTTCTTACTCAATATATAGACACATTTTGTTGCAATTGAAAATGCGTCCAAGTTTTTTTTTTAAAGTTTATTACCAGATTCAAAATAAATTAAAATTCTGATAATATTTTTATAAAAAAAAGTTTGGACTCTTTTAACTCATTTGGAGGTTGGTGCTTTTGCCTGGAACTTTATTTGGGTTACAGGGTTAAATATTTTCTTAAATTTTGTGAAGTATTCTGCACTTTCTCCATTTTTGAGACTGACCAGCACTGATGAGTCCTGTCTCCTTTTTATATTTATTTTTGTATTCTGAATTCATTTTTATTTAAAAAAATACTGTAATGCATTTCTATATTTCTATTTATATATATATATCGAATTAAATGAGAATAATATTCCTTATCTTTGCTTCCATAAGGACCCAGTTCTGTTTACTGGATCATTAAGAATGAACTTGGATCCATTTGATTCATATACTGACGCTGCTTTGTGGTTGGCTCTCGAACAAGCACATCTGAAAAGTTTCGTCAAATCTTTAGAAAAAGGGTTGGACCATGAAATAAGTGAAGGTGGTGAGAATTTGAGGTTTGTTTTCACTTCTCAGTTTTATATTTTTGTATTATTTCTTATGGTTTCAGTAATTTTTAAAACATACTTGAACTTTTAAAACATACTTGTTTCACTACTTAGTAAAAAATATATATTGTGTTTTCATGGGGGTTTTTTTAGAATGTGCAGGCATTATTTTATTAATTTTATCAAATAGATTTATCTTTGAAGAAATTAAGGATTGAAATAGAAAGGATTTCTTGTGTAAAAAATAATGTATGAAATAAAAGACTGAAGGAAACCGAAAAAAAGAAGAAAAACACAAATTAGAATGAGGAATGCAATAAAAAAACATCATTTCTTCTTGTGAAAAACTGAATTTTTTTAAAGAGATAGTGATATTTCCACTCCATACTTTACCTTTCAAGTCCTTAAAGTACTCCATATTTTAAGGGCTTGAAAATTTTTATGGTATTTTCATATCTGCATTATCTTGTTTCTTAAATTAAATGATAAAAAATTAATAAGTAAAATAAAGTTTTATGTTCTGCATATGTGCAGAAACGTTCGCTGTAATATTATTACTTATTTTAAAGGTTTCAGATTTTCATCTATTATTTTGAGGGGTTCCCCTCTCCCCACAGTACATAATTTGGCATAAATCGAAGTATTTTTAACAAAATTTCAAAGCTGAACAAGAGGTTGACTTATACAAGAATTAGTGGGGAAGAAATGTACTTACCAATCGTGTTTGGAGAAATCATTTAACTTATAAACGAACATTTATTATTTGTTTATTTCAATTTTCCCTTTAAGAAGTTAGAGGGTTGACTTGAACATAAGTGTATGCGGTAATAACTTTTGAGGGGAAAGTGCTTTTGATTTGAATCTAACATATTTTGTGAGAAAGATCTTCGCCCAAACACTTCATACCTGTGTTTCTTTTTCTTCTTCTTTTTTCCCATTTCATCTGAACAATTTCTTGTTGAATTTTGAACAGGTCACAACTACTTAGCATTAGGCTCTATCTTATGTAAATTTGGGTCAAGCAAGCAAATTAGCTTCAAACCAATTTATCAAAACCTTTTGAAGCTCTACTACAAAAATAAATTATTTGATTTGAGTATTTTAAAAGGTTTTTGGGCAATTCAAAAAACCAGTGCCTACAGAAAAAATGCAAACTTTTTTAGTTAAAAGAAGTCACACTACAAATGGCTTTTTAGCACATACACACACACAAAACCTCTAAAAAGAATTAAAGATTCTGAATAGAGTTTTTTCCCCCAAGAGTTATGACTACAAATCAGAATTAATTTCTCTGTAGACTTCACATTGACTATTTTTTTGACATGAGAGGTTGATTGTTTGTGTGATATAAGTCAGTACATTTAAAGTGCTTTATTTTTCACTTATAAGAAAGAACTTCAAACAATTTTATTTTTCATATTTTTGATTAATATGATGTAAATTTAAAATTTCATTTAAAATTTTTTTTTAATGTTTCTTTGACAATAACTAAAAAGTGAAATAATTTTCTTGTGGCATAAAATATTGTAATTTCAAATTTCAACGTTACATACTTAAGACTAAGAATTATTAGTGCAATTATGTGGTATTTTGAAAAATTTCTCTCACTACATATATTTATTTATTTAACCTATTCAGAACCAAAATTTTATTTCGGGGGGCACATTTTTGCACTTACATGTTAAAAAACTTCTTGAACTTAAATTGTTTCCATAAAATAAAATAATAAATAAACACATGCGCACATTAAGTAGTGGAAATTTACTGAAAAACTCTTGGAGAAAAATTATTTCATGTCCGTTTTTATATTAATGGTTTTCTTTTTACATAAAAGTGAACTATTTTCTTTTCAGAAATCTGTTTTAACTGTTAAAAGCAAATATTTAAATTAATTTTGAGCTTAAGCCATTTGGAATAGAAATGTTAGTTGGATGTTGGAAAATCAATGCTAGCACATGCAGGAAAGTAGGATTGTTTAGTCTTAGAAGAACATATTGTTTACTTCACATTATAGCTGCTTTTTTCTTGAAAAAAAGTGACTTTTCTCACTTTTTTCCCATGAATTAGTCACTTTTGTCGCTAATTTAGAGCATAAAACTTGCTACAAGCCCTGTATGAATGATTCAAATAATATTTCATCTTGGAAATGAAATGTTATGTAAATTCAATTTACAAAAATTGAAAGGAAATGAAAATTCTAGGAAATTATTCACTCTTGTTCTAGATAATTTTAATGTCTTTGCTATTCAGGAGTATATATTTTTTGAAGATGCAATAGGTTTATTTTCATTTGTCATAAATCAAGTGAGAATCAACTAAAGTGTTTTATTGTTTTAAAGGTAAATGATTTGATGGTTGATATTGTTGTTTGTAGTAATATGTGTTTTATTTGTTTTAGTGTTGGTCAACGACAGTTAGTTTGTTTAGCCAGAGCTTTACTTAGGAAATCTAAAGTGCTAGTCCTTGATGAAGCTACAGCAGCTGTAGATGTGGAAACTGACGATCTGATACAATCAACCATTCGCATGGAATTTAGAGATTGCACTGTATTAACGATTGCACACAGGTTGAATACAATATTGGATTATGATAAGTAAGTTCATTAAAATGTTTTGGTTTCAAATGAACTCCATTGATATTCCTTAGCACATCAATCATATTAACAGGAATAGTTCTAATTTGGTTAATGATTCTTCCTCAACTCCTTATTTTTCACAGGTCTGGCATAAGTTCCTTTAATTTGTTGTTTATTATTTTTGCAATTGTTTTATTATTTTTGCAATTTTCATGTATTTTCACATTTTTATGCATGCTGTGTCTTTTTTGCTTTGTTTTTATTGATATTCCTTTTTACTTCATGTACTTTCAACTGGATTCGTTTGTTGCTCTCTTATTGGTGCCTTCCCTGCTACTTCTACTTCCCCTTCTTGCTGCCTTTATTCTCATTGGTTTACAGATAATTCTTAGGCTATATAAACTTTGTTTTTGTTGTTCTGTCTGCTTCATTTGGATGTTTTGCATCTAGAAGCTCCCTGTCGCATTGAAAAAGGGATTCCAAGCAATCCCGAAACATATGTCTGCATTTTATTGCTCATTTGTGCTTTATATTAATGGGAAATTATATTTTTATTACATCAAACCATCTCTATTTTAGGTGTTTTGCACCAAAAGGTGCCATTCAATAGTGGAGAGGTGCACTTATTGTCATTTCCTCATTTCATTGAACTACATAACCCACCCAACACCATTTAAAGACACCACCAGATACTAGACTCTTTTTCATTATATCACACACCTTAGTCTTTTATCAACCATATCTTTTTTATATCTCTTTCAAAACCTGCTTGTAATTCCTTGTAAATGTTCCTTCATACATTACTGTGAAGTCAAGATCCCCCTCCCTCTCCAAAATTGAATGACAATAAAAATTGAATACTTATATATGTTATAAAAACTGAAAGAAATAGCTTTAAACTGTGTGAATCCATGATTCTACTGCTCTTGTTATAAATCAAGGTGCTTTGTGTTTATTTTGGCATGAGTATGCAGAAAAGGAGTTTAAATATGTTTTTTTGACTGTTGAAATGTGGATGAGTATTCATGATTTTTATATTAAGTTTTAGAAATAAGCTAACTCACTAGATAGCTAATTCACTTTCATCTAATATCTCTAGATATTTCCTGAAATTTCTTTTTTGTGATATCTTCAAAATACACCAATGCTATTTAATTGTTATTAAACGAAAACTTCTTTTGGGTAGCTATAAAACCCTTTGTAAATGAAATGGCTTAATAAATGTTGAACATTTGTCCAAAATTTTAAAATTCTGTCTGTTTTTAATTGATACAAATTGCTCCCCTATTGATAAGTCTTTAGGTCTTATCCTAAGTAATTCTCTTTTATTTTATGTAAATATATTTCAGCTTTTAAATTTTGAGTTTTGAAAGAGAATTCTTTCATGCATAATAGCTATGTGTATTTGCTATACATCATTCTTATTATTATTATTTTTTTTAAAGTTACATTTCTTATTTGCATTTAAGGCTCTATTGTTCATGCTCAGTATTTTATGAGAATATGTTTGGATAATTTTTAAACATCATTTTTCACTTGTTACACATTTATATTCTATGTATATTTTATATTTCCAGTTTACTGAAAATTTGTTTATTTATTTTACAGAGTAATTGTTTTGAGCAAAGGAGAAATTGCTGAAATGGATTCCCCAGACAATTTACTAAAAAATGAAAAGTCAATGTTTTACTCGATGGCAAAAGACGCAGGACTTATTTCATAAGTCTAAAATTTAGTGAACTATCAAAAGAAAAACGAAAAAAAAAAAAAAAACATTTTTATTATTATGTTGTCTCTAAGTCAGAAGCATTATAATTTTTCAATCAAGGAATCACTTCCCATCTTTTGCTCCAAATTTTAATTCTGTTTCTGGAAGTATTCTTTTACTTAAAATTTTAATTCAGTTTCTGGAAGTATTCTTTTACTTAAAATTTTAATTCAGTTTCTGGAAGTATTCTTTTACTTAAAATTTTTTATTGTGATATTTTTTCAACATGTGTATGTTTATTGTTGATACTGATTTTTCTTAGTTTGAAAATTTTCAATTTTATTTTTATATAAACGCATGCACGTTTTGTGTGTTTTAAAATCTAAAAAAAGTTCTTCCAAAGATTATTATTTTTTTAAAATGGTGATATATTAAATGTATTGTAACAAACTGCAATAGCAGTTTTCTCAATGGATATTTCAGTGAATTCCACTGAATAAAATGTATTTTTTATCTATTTTATGTTGCTCGTTCAATAGCCTATATTTTGTTATCAGTTGGAGGCAAAATACCATATATTCTTGAATACCACCTGCTCTCGAAAGTGACCCACACTCCTATTTTTAGGGGCACTATTTTGGGAGAAAAATATAATCTTAAAAGTCTTTTTCTAGCCTTCATCACAAATCCTTGAACCCACACCCCAACTTTTAAACTTATGTTTTCGGGAAAAAAGTGCGGATGGTATCGGGATTGTCCAGCATGTAAATGTGGGATGCATGAATTGACAGCAGCTATGTATAGTGTCGTACCCAGATGACCAAAAATTTTTCTCAAAAGAAAATACTTCCGAATAATATATATACTATTATAAATATTCTAAACTTTACAAAAAATAAACATGTTTTCCTTCCTCATGTGCTTAAATTTTTCTCATAACGAAAAGGAAAAATGATACCATCTAAATTAATTACAATAAAACCTTGATTATCCAAGCTAATTGGATCATTGCTAGATATCAGAAATCTTGGTTTATAGAAACTGCATGAAAACTTACCATGCTCGCGAATTTAACATCTTTTAAAATTAAAACAATGGAATGTTTTTTAAATATGTATATATATATATAAAGTTATGTTTCACAGCCCAACAAATTTTAAAAGGAAACCCACTACTAACAGTAAATTTTAAAAAGTATATATATATTTTTAACTATGCTAAATTAACTATTGAAAGATGCATTTTCAGAAATAACACAATTCTCAACAGAATATTTTAAATAACATTACTATATGTACGTTAATTTGTTAAATTTACCTTTTTTTAAATAAAGGCTGTGACCTTTTTTGGGGCAAAAGAAAATGTAGTGCAGTCAGTGAACTAAAAAGTGTGGTCTTTTTTATGGCTCATTCTCACACACATAAAACATACTAATGTTATTGGCTTGGTTAAAAGAAACCTTGGTTAATTGAGGTTCTATGGTACTGGAAAAAGAATAGAAAAGTATTTGCTGTCTTCTGAAAGTGAAGGATCAGTTAGTAAGCAGGGCTCAAAAATTTTATGGCCCAACATGCCCGGGGCATGTAAAAGTTCTGATTGGGCATGAATCTTCTACCCTTACACTCATGACAGAGCATGTAATTTTTTTATCAAATATTTTTTTCCAAAACTTTATTATTTCGTATTTTATTGAAAAATCACTGCATCCTTACCGTAGCTTAAAATTGACATGTTGATGGACATGCACGTCAACAATAAAATTAGTAATGCTATTTAATTTTTTCGCATTTTGATTTGTAAGGACTTATTATGTAATATGTTGTTTGTAATGCAATGTTTTAATGATTTAAATTGATGTTAAAATAACTCTTGATTCAGATATAAAGCTGTTAATTTAATTTTTTGTCTGAACAATGCAAACCACAAACTTAAATGTTTTTATTAATGGGCAATAAAACAACTTCTAGACATGTAAAAATTTTCGTTCGGGCATATATTTTTTTAGATAAACATGCCCACCAGGGTAGTAAAATTTTTAAGATTTTTCGAGCGCTGGTTTCTGTACTTTTGCCTTTAAGATTCTAATTAGAACTTTTATATCTAGCATCAAATTAATGCCTACTGTACTTATAACATGTGATTTTAAATTTTTTACTGTTGAAAATATTCTTGTATTGAACTGCATACCTTTTTATTGTGAATGTCCCTCTTTGTCTCCTGTAAAAATAAATTTTTATACTGTAATTTAATGATAAAAATTCTTTTAATATATTTTCAGATGTCTTATTTGAAAATTAAAATATTTTTCATCAGTAATTTGCAATAAAATTGTTTTTTGAAAAATAATTTCTGGATAATTTCTGCTTTGTGTTTTATTTTAACTTGTCTGAAGTTTCTTTTACTGCCAAAAATAAAATATAAAAGTGTACTTTAAGTTGTTTACTTATTTATTGCTTGATTTGATTCATTTTTATAGTTCAAAAAGTCATTCAAAAAAAAAAAAAAAAATCAAAATTATCACAGTTGAAAAATAGTTACTTTTCCCAAAGAATCTGGAAATAATTTTATGTCATTAAATTTTTAACTGTGGGGGTTTTTTAATAAAAAAAAAATTATTTTTTAAACCGCTTTTCAATTGATTGGTTCAGTAGACACGTGATAAAGCCTTTTCTGTGGTAGTCAAGGAATAATGTATTATATCACGGGCGATCTAACAATGCCTACTATCTGATTTTAATGAAACTTATAGTTGACACGAAAAATTGTTGGAATCCAAAAAGATGCAATTACAATAAGAGATTTCATCATGCTTTTTTCACGTGATTTGGAATTTTTACGTTCTCGAAAATTCTAGCATACATTAAGAGTTATGCTAGTTATTCAAAGTTATGCTAGCTAAATGCTAAATTAAGTTAATGAAAAGAGAAATTTGAAAATCGGAAAATTTGTAGATAACAGGTATTGCCAGATCGTCGCGATATATTCTTTTGTTTGAATCATGCCTATTGGACGTGTGGTGAAGAAATTTTCATTGTTACATCTAATTTACCACATAAATATGTATTTCTGCTGAAAAGAGATGATTACTTAAAATGGGAGGAAACATTTATGCCCAGAATAGGCGGTTTGTATCATGTTAATGAAATTGAAAAAAGGCCGCATTAAACATTTTCTGTGGAATTAAGTAAAACTACAGTACAATATTCACTGCTTCAGGGGGGCCGGGATTAAGCATTCTGGTGACTTAGGTGATGTAAGTGATAACAATAAACAAATCGCCTTAACTAATTTGCACTACATAAATGTGTGTCCATCTTAAAATATAAATAAATAAATAAAAATGAGCATTTACGGGATAAATTATGGATTGGGACTTTTCACAAAATAAGCCAATTAATCAAAATGGACCGGACACGTCACGAAATTCAAATCAAGCAAAACGGTCCCTTCACAAAATTCAAATCAATTAAAGCAGACCCTTCACAAAACTAGCTTCCAAATCGTGTTTTTTACACCATAAAGGCGGCTATAATAATAAAATTTATCATCACTATATGTTTAAACTTTCAATTTTCACAAAATTTTTTGATTTTTTGCAAAAATCTCTTTAATATTCACAAAAAATGGACCCTGTTAAAAAATGCTGGATCGACCTCTGTTTAAGAATACATAGATATAATATTAAAAAACTTTTTACAAGATAACTCCATTACACTTCAACAAAATTTTAACTACGCCCTTTAAAATGTAATTTTTATTTTGCAATACTTACAGTAGTTAAAGAAGTTTCACAAATTACTGAATTTTGTAAAAGTTTTTGGTTTTTAACAAACTCTTGAACCAAATTTCTTATAAGATGCAATGGACTTATATTAGAAATTACTAATAATTTACCTAGGGTGGCAAATTTTTTGGGGAAATAAGTTTTTATACTTTTTTACTAGTCTTCTAAACAAAATAGAAGTAAATTTTTATTTGGTAGAACGACTCATTTTTAGGGCTGTGGTAGCCTAGTGGTTAGGATGTCGGACTTCTAACCGGATGAATGGGTGTTCGATACCTGACCCCCCCCCCCCCCCCCATGCACATTTGGGGATACGTGCACGTAAAATCGTGGAACCCTGAAGCTTCGAGGGTACCTTGGAGAGTGGAGAATTTCCCTTCCCTTCACACTTTTCCCACCTTTTCTTACCTTTTCTGCTTGGGTCAGAAAAGGAAGGTGGCGCCATCTGGTGTCATCCAAATACATGAGCCAAGTTGTACTTTCACCGTTGTGGTGCTCATCTATAAACGGAAGGCGCTCCCTTACTGCTTAATTCCTGTTCCTTCCGCGAAGGGGAACTTGGATACCCAAGTGGCATTAGAAACAGAAATCTTGCAATAACGGTTTAAACAGCTGTCCATTCTTGAATTCAAAGCTTTTCTTTATACTCTTAAATTCAGACTTCATTTGATTTCATAATTAATTATGGACACTGCGCTAGGATTTTCGTTGTGAAGGTCGTTGATCACAATTCATTTTAAATTCTTAGAAATGATAGTAAGAGGTATTTCAATTCAATAGATAATTTTTATATATACATTCGATAAACTTCAATAGATAAACGTCAACCCATCTGCCTCATGAAAAAAAGGTGAAAAAAATTTACATGCCTCAAAACACAAACTTTTGAAAATGTCGCACAAATTTTCATTGAAAGCAAAACTGCAGAGGCTGATCCAGACACTGTATGATATACGTACGATGAGTATTGTTAGGATGCTAGGAACGATGTTCGGCAATAATACTGCTTGGGCTTTTGGGTTTTCACATATACCATATATTTTGGAGTTTAAAATAGGATTTCTTATTATTAGATTCATCATGCCAAAAAAATTAACTGTAAAAATAATCAAAACTTGATTAATTATTAGTTGCAGAAAATAATTTAAAAATGATTAATTGCTTAGTTGTAGAAAATGACCACTAAAAATTTTTCATTTAAAATTGTTACATTTCTGAATGAACTTTTAATTGTTAATTGGATAGAAGTTGTGCCCGATATTGAATCAATTTTGCTCAGTATTTTGGCTGATGTTCCTCCCCCCTCCCGCCTTCATTCTTTTCGAACCGAGAATAAAGTATTATTAAAAATTATGAGAATAACAGACAAAAAGTTCATAATTTTCCCTTTTTGGAGTTCCCCTCCTCATCAAAATCCTGCATCTACGCCTGGCGGATACTAAAATAAATTATACTTGTACAGAATCTATACATCAATAGAATCTATACACAATAACACATCTATACATCAACAAATTAAATCCGTTCCGCTTGAATCAAAATATTCAAGTAAATCTGTACTGAAAAAGTTTTAACGAAAAACGGTTACAAAATTGCAGGTTTTTTTTTTTTTTTTTTGCATTATGAATGTACCTAGCAAATGTTCCGATGTCTTTTAAAGATGACATTTGTATTTAGGTGTTCCGTTGTTTCAGTTTTAACGCTATTTAAAAAAAAGATGCTTCGATGCCTGAGTTTGAGATTTAAAAAAATTTGCCTTTTAACTTAAAAAGAATCGGTACTTTTTATATTGTCCTAATTCGATATATACAGTAAAACCCGTTTAAGAAGTTCCCGCTTAAGAAGTTTTCCCGTTTAAGAAGTTTTTAATTTCAATACCAGTTTCATTCCCATCTCCCCAATGTTAAAATAACCCTTTTAAAAAGTTTTGATTTTATTTTTTTCCCGCTTAATAAGTTTTCATATCGGTCTTTTTTTTCTTTCAAGTGACACTTTAGTCTTCTAAAGTTTCTTTTTTTTAAAAGTTTTTTTCAAACTACGTAGTTCTTTTTCTTTCGAATGGAAAAAAGACAGAAGTAGGTTCAGAAAAGCTGCTTTGGTCAGCTTTTTCTCAAGGGCACCCTTTTCTCAACACCAAAGTTCCAGGAAAACAGGTGGCAGAGAGGTCAGTTGTCAGGAGAACAATAATGACTGATAAGGGGAGAAAGAAATGTTTGTAGCTTCTCCTATATGGGTGTTGTTCTTCAACAGTAATAAAGCAGGGAGCAGGGGTGAGTAGGTATTGTATCAATAAGTTAACTGAACCATGAGTTGCTGTTAACTCGCAATGCATTCTCTCACCTTGTTTTAAAATGGAATGAACCGCAGACTACAGTTGTGGTTGGTGCTCAGCTCTTTCCACTGAAATTATTTTTCTACGTGATTCTTAGCTTCCTACGTCAGTGAAAAAATTTGTGAACAAACTCCGCTTCTTTTTCAAAATGTCTGGAAAAGGAATTAAAAGAAAAGCATTGTCGATTGAGGAAAAAGTCAAAATATTGAAAGATGTGGATAACAACTCACATTTATCTAGGGTTGAAATTTCTAAAAAATTAAATCTTCCAGTGACGACATTGAATGGAATTGTTGCCAAACGAGAGGTCATTTTGAATTCTTGTAACCAATCTCGGAAAATAAAGAAAGTTAAGAGGGGAAAGTATGAACACATAGAAGAGAAGTTGTTAATTTGGTTCAAGCAAGCAAGATCGGCGAACATTCCCGTAAGCGGAACTATTTTAAAAGAAAAAGCCGAAGAAATTGCTAAAAAGATGGACGTTGATTTTGTTTCTTCAAATGGATGGATTGACCCCATGAAAAGAAGAGCTGGGTTAGTGTACAAATCGGTAAAAGGCGAGAGCAAGAGCCTCGACCTTCATGAAACGGATGCATGGAAGAGCACCTTACCTGAATTGATATCTGGCTATCAACCAAAAGACATATTTAATATGGACGAGTGTGGACTTTTTTATAACCTTTTTCCGGACAAAACTTATGCCTTTAAAGGTGAAAACTGTCATGGAGGGAAAAGAAGCAAAGAAAGATTAACAGTATTAGTAGGTGCTAATATGGACGGAACCGAAAAATTACCAATTTTGGTAGTTGGCAAATCTAAAAAACCAAGATGTTTCCAAAACGTTAAGTCACTTCCTTGTGAGTATGAAAGCAATAAATCGGCGTGGATGACGATTCCAATCTATGAATCATATTTAAAGAACTTAAACAACAAAATGAGGAAAGCCAAAAGAAACATTCTCATCTTTGTGGACAATTGCGCAGCACACTCGAAAAACGCTCAATATTCAAACATAAAAGTGCATTTTCTACCCCCGAACTCTACCTCCGTTTTGCAGCCGATGGATCAAGGGGTCATCAAAGTGTTTAAGCAACACTATAGAAAAAGGCTCGTGAAATGGATACTGGAAAAGCTTGAGAGCAGTGATGAATTTAAAAAAGTGAACATCTTGGAAGCAATCCATTTTCTCCTATCTTCTTGGGACTTAGTTACACCATCTGTAATTTCAAATTGTTTCCAAAAAGCTGGATTCCTGGATGGAGAATCAACAGAAGAGTACGATTTTGACATTGACAACAGTGATGATGATGATGATTGGATGACGTTGCAACGAAAAATGAAATTAAGTACATCCTTTGAGGAGTATGTTGCGATCGATGACGAAGTACTACCATGTGAAGTGCTTACCGTGAATGATATTTGTGAGGCAACAGAAGGCAGTGAAGAAATAAGTGAAGAAATAAGTGAAGATGAAGAAGATGGCATGGAAATTCCCAGCTTTACAGAAGCCATAAAAGGACTGGAAACATTTCGCCGGTTTGTCGAAACAATTGAAAATGTGCCTGAAGAGGTCTTTAAAAGCTTGCGGCAATTAGACTGTTTCCAGTTACAGATTTCTGAGCGAAAGAGAAAACAAAAAACTATGCTGGATTTTTTTCAGAAAAGCAGTGAGTAAATGTAATATCTTCAAATGGCTGATGTTTCGGTAAAGAATTTTTTCCTTATTGATGTTGTTTTAATTATGTAAAATTAATTAATAAATGCATGAATTTTAAAGCAAAACTTAAAATTATGGAAATGTATTCCATGTCTAATTTAAATATTGACAAATGATATCATCCCTAAATATCATTAAGTAAATTCATTTTCAAAAATAGAGCCTACCCGTTTAAGAAGTTTTCCCGCATAAGAAGTTTTTTTCTCTTGGTCCCTTGGAAAACTTCTTAAGCGGGTTTTACTATATTGGCCTAAACACTGAACAGTGGTACGAAAATAAATATGGATCAGTAAAGATTGAACTAAGTTCGATTCTTCTCTTGCCCTAAGGACACTCCTCTGCCTCTGGTTATGGGTCGATATAGACCAGAGTTTCTCAACAGGAGCCATATGGCCGCTTTGGGGGCCACGGGGAAAACTTGGGGGGCCACAGGGAAAATAGTAAAATAGGGGAGCCATAAACTACCGAAAGGAGATCACGAACCAATCATTTCAAACTGATAAAATATTCCACATTCCAACCCATGGTAAAATGTTACACATTATTCTGATCAAATATATTACAAGTCTGTAATATACGACAGATTGTATTCTTCTCTGAAAGCATGAATGTGCTTACTGTACTCAATGATATATCTGTTGAATGCTGTGGTATCTATTAAATCAACATTTGATTTGAATTTCTTATATACGTCAAATTAAACCAGCTATCAAAATTCGAAGAAGGACTTTCATAACGAAAAATAAAAGTTTACACGAGGGGGGGACACGACTAAATTCAGTACCCATAAGGCTGATATAGACCACAGACGCTTGTGTAGGCATCTTCATTGAGACATCTCACTGTAAATGTACAAAAAGATAAAAAAAAAAAACCCAACACTCGCTTCTAAAGAATATTTTTGCTGCATATTCATTGTGAAAACTTCGGAACTTTAATTGGAAGCCTTACATTATATGAACAAATAAAAGCTCCTTATAGTAAAGCATTTTTACCTCATAGTTTGAATGAAAGTTTCTTTCAGATATCACTCATATCTGAAAGAAACTTTCATTCAAACTTTGTCAGCAGTTTTCCGTTTTTGTTCTCACAGTGGTCGAATGCTGTTTCTGAAAACCACAAGAACCAAATCAATACACCTCCCAGTGGAATAAGTGGCAGAACAGAGAGCTCTGCGCCATAGGTTCGGGTTCGGACCTCGGACAGAGAGTGGCGTAGCTAGACTCGATTTTTTTTTTTTTTTTTTTTTGGGGGGGGGGGGGGGGTCCTCGGGAGAAGTGAGCTAATTTCATTGTTTTACAAGAAAAATTGGTCAAATTCTAGACAAGCTTCGCCATTTCAGGGTGTTTTATATCCCCCTCCCCCCCCCCCTATCTACGCCAGTGCGGACAGATCATGAATGTTATTAATCAGTAGATCCTTCCGATCTTGTCCTAGTGGTTCAGATCCCACGTTAAGCTACAGATTCTCTAAAGATCCATAAGGACACTTCGTGCTCAGCTTCTTGTCCCGACCATCTTGTGTATGGCTTGTTTAGCCAAGTTGTTTTGATTACAATCCCGGCCAGGCCATTGATGTTACTGGTCGGTATAGTTCTTCTTCCGATCATGTCCTAATAGCGTGGGTACCCCAATGATCCATAGGAGCACTTTGTGTTCAGTTTAGCCAAATATACGCATAAGATAGTGCGATGTTTGGGTCAGGACTAAAGTATTTCCCTCCGGACAAGAAAATGTTAAGTATTCACCTCAGAAATTGCAGTTTTAAATTGCTATGCTTTATTATTTTTTTCCTTACAGAAATTAGTTTTGTATGTCCTACCCTGACCCCTGATAAGATGCCTTATTGTTGCGAGTGTTCTATTGTACTGTTAGAATAGCATTATGAATTTTCACTCATGTAAATAACAGCGCCCTTCATCTTTTTCACAGGCTGACGTGCCATTGCTTATTGAAAGGTAAGCCAAAGACAACCTCTACTGATGTCTTATTTTTCACCACTAGTGATGGTCATTTTAAAAAAAATGGTCGACTTAATTTCACTAGAAATGCATATGGCAAAAATGCAGGGGCACACCGACAGGGAAAGATCGGTCCCCTTCCCCCAAAGGTATAGGATATCCCGTATCCGACCGATTTTTAGATATCCAGAATCCGATTTGACCTCTGCACTGAGGATCCGGTTATCCAGCATGACAAATTTGAATTTTAAATTTGACCTGCCTTAATGTATTTGAAAGCTTTGAAATGTTCATAAACACGTATAGAATTTATGTGTTTCAAACATCAGGGCCAGATATACGTGCATTGCATATCTGGTGTCCGTCAGTAAAAGGACACCAGATATGAAATGTCCGTTGGGGGGGGGGGGGTGAATCAATATGCGATGCACCCTAATCCTGACCTGCCCCCGACCCGAAGCAAAATCTTAAGTGCGCTACTGATTCGATGTGTTAATTTTGAAGATGAAAACACTTTTCCAAAAAGCGTCTGTTGCTGTGAAAATACACATGCAATGTTTAGTTACTTTCCTCGAATGAAAAGGTAACTTAAAATAATAATAATAACAACTTGCTGTGGAGTAATTGATTATTTCTGTAATTTTCTTACCTTATGTTTATTATTACTATTATTTTTTATATTATTTCATTTCATTTCATTTTTTTTTTTTTTAGAATTGAAGCAGTCACTGCTAACTTTCTTTCATTTTCGAAAAACGAAAGAAAGAATGTGCTTTGATGGGGAAATAATTCAAATATACCACTTCCAAACGATTTTGTAAATGACAATGTGATCATATAGAGCAGGGGTCTCCAAACTTTCCAGCCTTAGGGCCATATTGATTACTCCAGTAAATTCCAAGGGCCAAAACCATATTATCATTAATTGTTGCCGGTGGTAAAAAGTTGAATCAGTCCACTAGTGGTGTAAAATATGATTACTTTTTTGCCAGATGCCATTAGCGACGGGGAAGCTGATGTATTTTCTGTATCGTATGGGTATCCGTTATAATGGGGTACCCGCATCGTATCGCCATAGTAATCATTGATTACAAAAGTAATGAAATACACAAGTAATCATTTATTACTTTTTTCTTCAGTAATCGTTACTTCGGTTCCTAACGAGTACTCAAGTAACGAATGAGTATTTTTTTACATGAAAAAAAAAGTCCGAAAAAGTACGCCACGTTTAAAAAAGGCTGCAAATCGAACTAAAGTCCGCAAAACGGCAACACTGCATATTATTAATTTTCCTGTCATTATCTGTAATTTCTAGATTAGTCGTAGAGTACGAGCGAGCCATGAGGAGTAACGTGACAGGACATCTGGTGGACACAAGCAGAAATAGGTAGTACCTTCTATCCCTAACAGATGGCGCTAATAGCACTTACAGAATAATCTCGTTGGTTCGATAAAGTTCTGGTGTCTTCCACTCACTTCTAGATGGCAGTAAGTGAAATATATAAGAAGGCTAGTGGCGCAACCACAAGTCAGTTCCTATGACACTGCTGTGAAATAAAATAGTGCGTACCTCCTTAAAACGTGTTTGTGCGTGTTTAAGTTTAAGACATCTTTGTAACAATATTTTTATTTGAATTGTTGCTTTTGTGTGTGATTTAGTAGAATGGAAAAGAAGCGAAAAATTGATAGTGAATGCAGAAAATTCAAAGATCAGTGGAACATTCAGTATTTCGTAATTGAGTCCAGTAACAAGGCGCTATGTTTGATTTGCAATGAAAGCATAGCCGTTCTCAAAGAATATAACATTAAACGTCATTATGAAGCAAAACATTTTCAAAATTACTCAAAATATACAGGAAGTTTGCGGACAGAAAAATTCGAAGCTATGAAGCGCGGATTGAAATCGCAGAAATCTTTATTTACAAAACTCAAAACTGAACAAGAGGCTGCAACTCGTGCCAGCTTTCGTGTGGCTCTTGAAATTGCAAAACGTGGAAAACCATTCACCGATGGAGAAATGGTCAAAGAATGCATAATCGCAGTAGCCGAAGAAATGTGCCCTGAAAAGGTAAATTTATTAAAAACTGTCAATATGTCAGCAAACACTGTGGCTCGAAGGGTAGAAGACATCGCTGAAAATATATCCTCTCAACTGTTCAACAAAAATGGACATGTTGAGTGGTTTTCTTTGGCCTTGGATGAGTCAACGGATGTGTCAGATACTGCTCAGGTGTTGATTTATATTCGAGGAGTAGATAAAAGCTATGAAGTGCATGAAGAACTTCTTGATATGTATAGTATTCATGGCACAACTACTGGTTCAGATATTTTTAAAGGAGTTGAAATGGCCATAAAGCAAAAGAACCTTCGATGGAAAAACTTGAAATGTATTACAACTGATGGAGGCAAAAACATGAGGGGGAAAGATAAAGGAGTGGTCGCTCTTGTGTCAAAGGCTGTAGAAAATGACGGTGGTTCAAAACCAATAGTCTTACATTGTATCATTCATCAACAGTCTTTGTGCGGAAAATGTTTGGATATGTCTGAAGTTCTGAAACCAGTCATATCAACTGTTAATTTTATCAGATCTTTTGGGCTGAATCACCGACAATTCGTACAATTTATTAAAGAGATTGGAGAAAATGACTTACCTTATCATACTGCCGTACGTTGGCTTAGTTGTGGGAAAGTCCTTCAGCGCTTTTTTGAACTTCGAGCAGTGATCGAATTTTTTTTGAATGAAAAGCATCGCCCTCTTACTGAATTGCAAAACAACGCATGGCTGTGGAAGTTAGCATTCTATGTTGATTTGACAAAACATGTGAACGAACTGAATTTGAGATTGCAAGGAGAAAACCAGCATCTTCCTGATTTATACAATAATATCAAATCATTCCGGAAGAAATTGATACTGTTTCAATCACAACTACGAAGTAAATGTTTTTCACATTTTAAAACATGTGAAATATTTAGCCACACCACTGAGACCGAGTTTCCTATCGATTTTGCAATCGAAACTTTGAGTGCTTTGAAAATAAATTTTGATACTCGTTTCTCGGACTTTGATGCCATTGCGAATCAAATTAAGATTTTTCAGAATCCTTTTGATACTGACATTGAAACCCTAGCCCCGGAACTTCAAATGGAAATGATTGATCTACAGTGCAGTGATATAATTAAGAACAAATATCAAAACTTATCTTTGTTGGAATTTTATAAGTGTCTTCCACTGACACAATTTGATAATTTGCATAAATTTGCTCGTGGGCTGTTTTCTGTTTTTGGTACTACTTATTTGTGTGAGAAGACCTTTTCCAAAATGAAGTACACAAAAAATGTTTACAGATCTAAATTAACTGATGAGCATCTTAAATCTCTTTTAATAATTGGTACAAGTAAAATTAGTCCACAACTACAAACTATTGTCAGTGGAAAATCTCAATTACATAAATCTCATTAGTATTTCATATGTCGTTATGCTTGTTATAAGTTATCTTTTCATTTAAAATGCATAAAATGTTAGTTGGATTCATTTCAATAATTTGTTAGTTAGTAAATAATAACCTACAACAATGTTATGAGTAGTTAGCCCATGACCATATCAATGTAGATGTCATATTAATAATTATTCAACATAAAAATAGATTACTTCAGTAAACTTAATTTAATTTGCTATAAAAAATAAATATGTTCTCTAGAAGGAGTTTTCTTTCAAGTATGCTAGCTCTCCGCGGGCCGGACAAAATCTGTCCGCGGGCCGGATGTGGCCCTCGGGCCGTAGTTTGGAGACCCCTGATATAGAGTGTCTCTCTCCAACGGCTTTTGATTATTATTCCTCTTCCTTCCCTAAGATCAACCAATAACAATTTTCTATTAACGAATCGATTTTTTTATCCTGCCGCAAACATGGCTGTTAAATGACGTTATCTTTCCAAATAGACATCAAATTGACTTTGCCTCAAGCGGATGAGAGCTAGAATAGCTGCATGCTAAATACTACGTGTGTTGCATAAATTTGAGGCATAGGTAAAAAGTTAAAAATAAGTAAAATTTCTCTCTCTGCGACAAACGCTAATGTTCAAGGCAACGTATAGTTTTCTTTTTTTGCTTGATCGAAGCTCTAAGCTGCGACATTGGTTCAAGGTTAAATATTTTTTTTTTTCAAATCTGCAGTCGTAATCCTTTGGTGAGAACTCAAGAATACTGACGTTGTTTTTTTTCTTCTTTTTTTTTTTTGTTTGTTTGTTTGTTTGTTATTTACTTACATTTTAAGCTTGAAGAATAATGTTGGAAGAATATGACTAATTCTTTTCTTTAATTTCTCCGATTCTGAAACGCGTATAATTAACATATAAACGAAAAAAGAAAATGAAGACATCCCGGGGGAAAAAAAAAATTTACTCTATGATATTGTAGAAAGAGAATGATTTTTTTCTTTGGCAGTGAGGGGCAAAAAGTAATGATAAGATTTCAAAAATGAGAGGATCTTTTTAATATTTTGAAATTTCTTGGTGTTTTCGTTATGATTTGGAGCAAGAACGACTTTCTACTTTTCTGAAAAAAAAAGGGTTTTCTTTCTTTAATTTCGTCTTATATTTCGTTTTACATTACGCATACACTGTCCTTTGCTTCCTTGTACGAAGTAAATAAAGTATCGTAAATTTCTACTGACTATGTCTATAAAACTCTCTTTATTGCGTCAATTCGCAACTGTTGTTGTTTCTAATGCCACTTGGGTATCCAGCTCCCTTCGCAGAGCGACCAGGAATTAAGGCTAAGAAGCGTGTTCCGTTAATAGATGAGCACCATAAAGGTGGAAGTACGACTTTGCTCATTATGTACTTAGATAACACCAGATGGCGCCACCACAAACACGCCACTTTCCTTTTTTTGACCCCTTTTTTGAATGACGCTTATTACATGCTGTAAATAAAATAGTGTCGATTTCTACTTCTTTGGTGGTTGTAAAAACATTCCGAATATTAATAGAGCTGCTTCAGAATGAGATCCAGAAAAGACGAAGAAAAAAAGAAAGAAGCATCAAAGTACTTTTAAAACAATGGATTGATTTCAGAACTATTTAAGGCTAGCAAATAATCACAAAAAATCATCGAATGCTGGAAAATAAAAATAACTTGAATTTTTGTAAAAAAAATTCGTTGATTTTTTTTTTTTTTTTTTTCAAATTTTTGCAAAATTTCCTGGTTTTCTCATTCTGTCTACAACCAGATTCCAGAGAAATAGTATGTGAAAGGTAAAAGTTGCATTTTGAAAAGTAGATAAAAGTTAGTATCTTCTTTATACTTTCTTCTTTTCATAAAACATATAGAAGAAAATATTAATCAGAGGAAAACGCAAAAAAAAAAAAAAAAAAAAAAAAAGCTTTACAATATTTGAACGAATCAAATAAGATTGAAAAAAAAGAGTTAAAAAATTCATGCAAATTTAAAAAATATTTCTTGATTATAAATTCCATAGCCATTTGACTTCCATATAAATTCAAAGCGAAAGCTACCTGTTCAAGATCATTATACTATGACTTGTTGCAGATGCCTCGACCTCGCTTAACTCATCGACGGCATGTGTTGTGGTTTTTGGTTTTTCCTCTTTCTTAAGCAATTATTTCTTATTTCATGTGAGCTAAAATTTGACATGCAATTCTTGTTAACTCTTTCAAATGACATATGTTTTCTGAGAAGCAGCTGCAAGTAACCCCCGCTCCTCCTTTTCGTTTTTCGGGGGAAGCAAGCTTTTCCTTTTATGCTGCTGGTAGAGGAGGGGGTTATAAATGTCTTTTATTCGCCATTGCGATAGTAGACTTTTTTTTAGTAGGTCGGGCTTATCTATTTATAAGAGGGAAAAGGATCGCAATCTGACCAAAACGGTGAAAAAAATCTTCCTTTTTAAAAAATAAATTGTCTGAAAATATAATCAAGTGTTACAAATTCAATATTGCGCAAATAAAATGCTGTGCCAAGCGGTTGCAACGTTTTTTTACTTTCTTTTTTAATCAATATATAGAAGAAAGTCTTGGATTCATGAAAATTTTCGAATTTCGAAGGGTTTACACATATTAAGGAACAAAATAATTAAAGCATCATGATCCTATCACTGCCATCAAATATTCAATATACATCAAATGAGAAAACAAATTAAGGGAGGGGGAGTCTCATTCGTTTATTTTTTAAGTTTTTTGAATGAAATTCAAATATATCGGAGCAGTGGAACACATTTTTTTGTTCCAGCTCCACTCCAGTTTCGAGAAAAATATCGTTGCTCCACTGCTCCTGCTCCGCTCTACTCTCCAGAACAATGGTCGCAACCTCAATAAAAAGGTTGAGAAAGAATGCTATAAAGCAGCGGTTCCCAATCTATTATTTTTTTTTCGCGTACCACCGTTTTTCTTGTAAACCATTTTGCGTACCACTGCTAATTTAAATTTAATATATAAAATAGAACACTAATAGATTATAGATAGATTTGTATTGCCTATACGCGTACCATCTGGAGAGGCTTCGCGTACCACAGTTTGGGGACCGCTGCTATAAAGATACTACTACTATAAAAGAATATGTTTGAGGGCGGCATTTTTTCCTGCCATGAAAAAAAAAAAAAATTTAACCTAGGAGAAGGAAATAATAGGAATATTTCATCGCATAAACATAAAATGTCATTGCTTTAACTACAAACAAAATGCAAAGTTTTTTTTTTTCTGACTTTGATGGGAATTATATTTTTTATGGGGGGGGGGGGGAGGAATTTCAATTGGTATAATCAGGTCCAACATTTCAGCTATTTTATTGTTTTTTTTTTTGTTTGTTCTTCCAGCAAATAAAAAAGGCCTGATTTACGAGCCTTCATTTTAAACCTGAATTAGTATTTTGTTAGTTTGACAAAGATTATGTCAAAGGGACAGCTATAAATCTCTTAAGTCTTTGTTTGTTTGTTTTTTTAGAATTTTCGTAAACTCCCATCTCATTATCTCATTTCAAACATAGTGTGCCAGTGTTTACTTTTTGTATTCTCTACATAAAAATATTGATTATATATTTTCGAACGCTTTTTATTTGAAACACCAGCGTAATCTCTGCTTCATAGTTTCTCATGAGATACATCAGTGGCGGATTTACAGTATCGCAAATATCGCAACTTCGAGGGCGATTCATAGCTTTGGAAGGGATCCAAAAACACACACACACACAACAAACGACTTTTTAGAAAATTAGGGGGTTCCCGCCCCTCTGCTCGCTGTCGCCCATCAACCCCCGGAACTGCTCAAGCAGTTCCTTCGGATCGCATCGCATTTTAGCTCGCTTCGCTCGTTCATCACAAAATAAACTATTTTGGAGTAGCTTTATAGAAAAAAAAATCGGTTCGCTGTTAGAAATAACGTTCTGTATTGCACACAACTCTTAAGAATCAAAAATTAATGTTCTAACATAATTTACATAGATTTTACGCAGTGTTACAGAAGCTCGGTGAGATCCCGAATGTCTCCAAAAACGTTCGTATCTGAAGGTCTTCCAGCAAAAACTCGCGCACCTCAATCGTACCTCTTAAATAGTATTCCATGATGTTCCGAACATTTTATGATTTAAAACGATTTGACTGGTTTAGAATATTTTGACGTTGATTTGAAGGAATTTCAGTTTTCATAAGCTTATCTGCTTCATTTCTAACTGATATCCCTTTGTATGATAATTTCTTTTCAAGTTCATTTGGATGCTGCTCTTTCCTCCATGCATTACGAGTAATATTATGAGCGCTTCATTATAATAACTTCCTCCATTAGCAAGTTCTAGATCCACGTAGTTCATAGCACAGAGTAGTCTATCATTACTCTGTGGTTCATAGCAAAGTAGCCATGCTTCAACCTTCATCAGAGCATAACAATGGACGTCAAAATGGCGTATAATTCGTATGATATAATAATACATTGAATAATATAATGAGTATTAATAATGTTGCCTTCGAAGTTTAAATTAGATTTTTTCAACTTAAATTTTCCGAATTTCGAAAAATTGCTTTGTTAGGCATAAATATACAGATCTACCTCTTTGAATTCCAAAAATCGTATTGATTCATTTAAAATTGAGCCCTGAGGAGTGCAAACATGAGGAAAATAAATTCGTTGACTTTCAAATTTAATAATTTTAAAACTACTATTCCAGCCTATAAATGTTTTACATCAGCGTGGTCGACAGAAAGTTCTCTATAATTCTTAGGATTTTCGGAATTTTTCATTGAGTAGTTTTTGACTTAATAAGAGTTTGAAGAGCGCAAAGCAGAATGTCTCTAATCCAGCGGCGACAGGGGCAGCAGAGCAAATTATTTTTTTTTTTTTTTAGTATAGAGCGATTTGGGAACCGAAAAAGGGGGGTCGAGTACTAGAATGGGGAGAAAATATGCATAGCAAATCCCTGATATGAAGGAGAAGGTTTTAAAAGACAATAAAAACTTATCTAACAGAATCACACAGTTGAAAGCTATATTTTAATTTTTAGAAAAATTCCAAAATTTCGCTTATGACTGTCTACTTAATGCAAAAACTGACTTATACATGAAAGTGAGCAGAAGAGATTTATTTGGAAGTTGACGGAAATGTTCACATTTTTCGCGTTGAATTGACAAATTTCATGCCTTAAAAATGCTTCTTAAAGATTAATTCTTCAAAGCTTTTCTTGGGGTACCTGAAACCCTACTCCTTTGGTCGTAATCTAACTACTTAGACGTAAACAGTGGCGTACGCAAGGAGTGAGTTTAGAGGTTTAACCCCCCCCCCCCCCCCCCCTTGAGCTCAAGTCAAAATTGTCTAGCTGTCTGAATTAGGGAAATAATAGTGCTTTATTACATACTCGAATTTCTTTTAGTAGTTTCAGAAAATTATAACCCTTGATAAAATTCTGCGTACGCCACTGGACGTAAAGACCTCAATGCTAAGGTTCTGCTTACGCCTGCGGATATTAGAATGATAATGTATCGTTTTAAAATCCTCTTATTACGTTAAAGTTGGAAGAAATGAATGCAGCATAATTAGGGAGATAGGGCTCTTCCTAGCGCTTTATTATCGTCTTATCTATCTATACGCGAAAAAAATTGAAGCAGATACGATGATTTCAATATTAACTTTGGCGAGAACCTGAATTTCGCCAACCTTGGCAACCTGAAGTTGCGGTTCTTCTCTTATTGATTTCGTTTTCGCACGCTTCGAAGAACGGATGTGGACCAGAAACGAATAGATAGTTGCCTGATCCGGTTGCCCGAAAGTGCGTTATTCATTGTCGCTTATTTCTCTTCAAAATAGTAAAAATGTACATAGTCTTTTGCTTTTTTTAATTTGTGGTTCATGAATTCTGATCAGCAGAGATTATTACTCATGGAAATATTGCATATTACTTATTCTTAGGAGAGCACAATCACCGTAAATTTGTCATATTTTAGTAGTTTTAACAGGTATGTAATATTTTCTTAGCATGTTTTAATGAAAAAAATTACAAAATGAATAATTAATTGATTTAGAAGCTGTTATTAATGCTGTAGCTAGATTGTGTTTTTAAGAAAGAAGTAATAAACTGCAAATTTTAGCCATTTGTGTTTCTAAAATTTTAAAATATTTCATGCAGTTAAATGTATGCGTTTCATGCTTCTGCTTTGAGTGCCCCTTCCCCCCTTGTAGTCTATTTTACGCTTCAAAAATTATTGCTTACAAATTAGTTTACAATTCAAACATTTCAATTTCTGAAATTTTATGTAGGTATAATTTTCACTTGCTGATTACTGAAATCCATGAGTTTTTTCTTTTCCGATTCATTTATCTGACTTGATTGGCGTTGTTTTTATAAATTTTGTTTAAATGTAATTTAAAATCCATGTGTAATTAGACACTAATTCTTGTAATTACACAACGGTAACCATTAGGAATTTACCGAGTAGTTGTAAAAATTTCGTAATTTTTTTTAAAGATTACTAATAGTAGATAAATTTATAACTGATTAAGTGCAATAATATGCAAATATAAATAATAGTGTAAAACACAAATTTTTCTACATTTTCTGGAGACGGGCGATTTCTTTTTTTATTAGCCTACTTTCCCGTAAAAGTAAAAAAAAATAATAATAAAGCATGAAAGAAGGCTTAATGTATCGTAAAAATATCGTTAAAAATAAAGAAAAGTCAAAAAAAAGTGAAGTAATTAAATAAAGATTGAAAAATAAAAAAATTTGAAAGTAGGGTTTTGAGATGGGGAAAAAGTGTGTCGGTCGGTCTGTCTGTCTGTCCCCCCCCCCCCTAATAACTTTTGAACGAATTGTCCGATTGGAAAAATTCTTTTTGCATTCGAAAGATCTCGGCGAGGACATCTCATTTCCATATTTTACTTTTTGATTTGAACAATTTTTTGTTCAATTTTGAACAGTTCAAAAAATTTTAACATTAGCGCCTACAGGTGAAAATGAAGCAAATTATGTAAAATCTGGGTACAAGATATAAGTTCCCATGAACAAGCTCACTGGAAGAAGTTCTTGGCGTGAAATATTGATTTGAACAATTTTTGTTCATTTTTGAACAGTTCAAAAAAACTTAACATACCGCCTACGGGGAAATTTCAATCCTACGTTTCGATGGGGAGGGGGGTTCGAGAAATTGACAGTTTGTGACGAGGGGAGGGGGTAATAATAAGTGTGACATCATACTTATTATTACCCCCTCCCCTCGTTTTGGTTTTTATAAAAACATTTAAAATCAGCAAATTAAATTTATTTTTAAAGTTTTTTTATTTCCATAATTTTATTTTAAAGTTTCATTGATCACTTTATATCGTAAACACCAATGTTGATTAAGGTTTAAATTTACTTGTTAAAGGTTTAAAAGGAAATGCTCTTAGGCATTTACACTTTTAAGATAAAATTTTGTGGATCATTTTTTTTAGAATTCGAGCAACTAATATATTTTACTGTTCTACACAAATTATCTTTTGTGTTGTAAAATCTGAATCTCATTTTATACAAATTAAGTACACATGTAATCATTATTATTGTTATGCTCACAAATGTCATTAAAAGTTCAAAAATAAAATTAGAAACTTAATCTATAACGCAGTGCTTTGTTTCTGAACTACAAGTACATATACTTGTGTAATATAGCGTGACATGTGACAAAGGGGGGTAGGGGTACGAAGTGACATTTTGTGACAAAGGGGGAGGGTGATCAAATATATTGAGACAAAGTGTGACATCATTTATGAACGGTACCTAACCTGAAGAAAAATATTTCCCCCTGTTAACGTTAGCAAGTGAAATGCTGCTAAAAAATTGGGAAAACAAAAAATTATATTTAACATGCAGGGGGGGGGGGTATAGCTATGAATTGAGGGGGGGGGGGAGCATCCAGCGGCAGTTTTAAGTCTTAGCCCCACATCGGAAAAATCGAAGATTCAGCAAATGTCAGCAGTACCAGCGAACCTGCGTGTCACAAGTACACGAGGACCTTTTTAAGAAAGAAGTAATAAAGAAATTTAGGTTTAGTTAACACACATGACGTATTTCCAGAGCCGTTAATGGAGACGAATTGAATAATACAAAAAAAAAAAAAAAATTGAATGTTCTCAAACATATTATTTTTACGTCTGATAAGTATTTTTCTATAAAACTTTTAAGTTAGTTTAACGGGAAGCAAATGTTTCATTGTCAAAGTTACGTTTATCACATTCAATTGTGAAAAAGTATATTTTTAGTTATTTTGCATTACTTTTTTTTTTCTAAAATTAAAGTTAAAAATAAGAATTAAAAATAGAAATGAAAAAACCACAACATTATTTGAAATTTCTATTGTAATCTTTTAATGAATAAAAACAAATTAATAAATTAATACCGAAATGGATGCCTATTGTTTCTAACGCAAAAATTCATAAGTTAGTGAACATTGTAAGTTTCTTTAGCCGTACACAGTGTTCACACTGGGGAAAAATACAAGGTGGGATTTCCCACCTGGACCAAACTTTTAAGTGAGATTTTTAAAATTTAAACGCAAACAAATTTTTTTTGAGTGGGATTTCAAAAAAATACTTCGGGAATCGCCCAATCGCACGGCCTAGCGTGAACCCTGTGTACATAACCACATTTAAAAATGGTGAATGTAATACTATCTCATAATTACAACGTTTCTCCTGCCTACTCGTAATGTTTTCCTTCAATTTCAGACGTCATGTGATGTTTTTCCTCATTGGAATTTTTGCATATTAGTTACAATGCAGTGATTGGAGCTATGCCAACAAATTCGCTGAAGAGCTGAAATTCTAAAAAGAGAATTTCAACTCTTCAGCGAATTTGTCCTTTTCAATAAAAAATATTTAGGCTGGCAATTTTATCGATAATTACATTTTTGATCATCACTTGTCATTTTCTGATGATATTTTACTAATGCACTGAAATTTTCTTCTAATAAATACTTCCTGTCTCTACACAAGAAAATAGTGTTCTCAGTGCAAAGAACTTGTGCTTTTGTAGTTATTAAATTTACTTTGCATTCCTTGGCGCCCGGTTTTAAAAATCAGTGGGGATACTAAACGGGGCGATCGAGAAGAGGAATAAATTTTCTAAATTTAACCTTCATGAAAAAATTTGTTTCGGGCATTGTTTTTTAAATGTGAAGTACTTTATGGAAACTATCAAATATTCTAAAATTAATTGCTTCTTCAAGCAAAAAACCCGCGTAAAAAGATAATTTTTAAATTGCGAGAATATAAATAAAAAATATAGAAGTAGCCTACTTTTTTTTTTTTTTGGGGGGGGGGGGGGGCACTCCAGAGTTGGGGCCCTAACTTGTAGTTGAAAACTAATTTTAAAAACAAGTTTTAGACGTAAGTTAACGTCTGATTTGCAATTTGCGCATTAATTCTATGCGTAAAATTATTTAAAAACATTTCTACTTTTCTTCACTGATGCGTGTTAGTTATTTGCCAAAATAACTTCAACGTTCTTTTTTCTCTTTTGCATAGCTTTTAATTCTTCTAGAAGGCCTTAAGACATTCTATTCTAGAAGACCATAATATGATGTAGCTGTAAACGAGATCAAATTAATATGAAATAGTAATTATCTGCAGTTATTTTGAAAATTTGTTTTTGGAATGTTCTTTGAAGAACTTGTATCCGACGTAACTTGACTGATACAACTATATTCAAATAATAATGATAATAATAGTAATAAACTGGTGTCTCATCTGCTAACCAAACATTAGGTAAGTAAGTTTTAAATGAAATAAAGATACGTAATGTTCTCTATACATTTCTTTGTTTCATGTTCACTCAAGCGAAAACATTTCTACTTTTCTTCACTGATGCGTGCTAGACGTTTTCTCTAGTTCTAATTAGGTTGCAAAATTCTTTCTTCCCTTTCCTTTTCTTCTTTTTAAAAGGTTATGAAGGGTGAATTCGCTCCAAGCCAAAAACAATTTGGAAGATTTGCTTCCCCTCTGCATGATGAATTTGTCTAGTAGAGAATGTAGTATAATAGAGAAAAATATTTAACTACAAAATAATTAAAATTAAGAAAAAAGAAAATATGTATAAACACTTATTATTCTCAATAATTTCTTTAATTGAAAAAACCTTATCAAATACTATAATTCTCCAAGATATGTTCTTCTGTTTACATAAATATAAAACTTTTTTTGGGTTGCAAGGTTGCAGCGTGTAAAGTATTGGATTCACAAAGGGCGCATCGACGTATAAAATTATTTTTGAATTTTTAGAAAGCCAAAAAAAATTGCGACAAAAATTAACTAGTTTGTTGAGGCCATCACGGAACTTTCCTCTATATCCGTCATATGAATATTACTACTTGCCAAATATCCCTATTATGATACAAACCCTTATTGAAAAAAATAAACAAAAATAAATTGTATAAAAAGAATGATTTTAAACCAAGTTTCACAAGTTAAAAGGTTTTGATACCAGCAAAGTTTCAAAATACTAAAAATATTACTAAAAATTTTATCTGTTAACTTGTAGGGCAAATGGCAACAATACAATACAAAACAAAGTCTCTGCTGCCTTGGCGGGATTGAATCCAGTATATAATTACTATTTGAATTGTTGGATTCTTGAAATATACGCTTAGCGAGAAAAACGTTCGATTGCTCCACCCCCTTCATAGCGAATGGCGCCAAAATTTAAGCAACATTACTTCCTATCAAGATGCATGAGTGTATCAAATTTCGTTTAATTCTATGTATTACGTCTTGAGCTACAGCGCCCACAAAAAAACTAATAAAACGTTTGATTGCTGGCGCCAAAATGTAATCAGCAAATTAAGGTCCACATGTATACCAAATTTTATTCTAATTCTCCCATTACTTCTTGAGATCTAGTACTCACGCGAATCAAGAAAAACGTTTGATTTGCTCTATCCCCGTCGAATGGATGCGCGCCAAATAGGTTCATGTATGCACCAAATTTCGTTCGATTCCATGCATTACTTTTTGAGTTACCACAAAAAAAAAAAAAGAAAGAAAAAAAGACCACACACAGACAGAGATTTTCTTAATTTGGTCAAAATTCATTCAGCAAACTCAAAACGTGTAAATCCTTCGAAATTCGAAAATTTTCACGAATTTAATAGTTTATTCTATTGGATATAGAAGAAAGTAAAAAGGCACAAATATGTTTACCTTTAATGATAACCTCTCAAAACTGTCCACTCCCTCCCTCCCCGTTAAACTCCATGACAGCGGTCATCCTGTCCAAACTACTAACCCCCTTATTATGTTATTATATTAGACATGTGGGGCTCAAATAAACGTGTTCTTTTTGTGCGATATTCAAATCATTTTTTTCGCAAGTGAAGTTGATCTTAGGAGCCGTTCATAAATAATGTCACGCCTTTTTCCCATATATTTGACCCCCCTCCCCCCTGTTGTCACAATATGTCACACTGCATCGGAGCCCCCCCCTTTGTCACATGTCACGCTTTGTTGAATAATGCATGATGTCACACTTCTTGTTACCCCTCCCCTTGTCACACTTTGTTACAATTTCACGAACCCCCCTCCCCCCCTCGAAGCGTGGTATCATTTATGAATGATCCCTTACACCTTTCTCTTTATACAAAGGTGGGAAACCAAAAACGTTCTTCAATTGTATGTCCTGTTCTGAACTTGTACCTTTATTATTATTAAAGTTATTATTTAAAAATTAATCTGTTTTCCGTCTTTAGTTTTTCTTCTTTTTGTCACTGGTGTCTTTCTCCGGAATCTGAATGTAAATGACTGATTTAATTTCATTCTTGTTATCTAAAAAATGCACGTATTCATCTACTTTCTGAAGAAAACAGCATTTTGAAATTCCATTCCATTACATATTTATTATGCACGACTTCCTGTGAAACTTTTGTGTATATGAAAATTGACTGTATTATGATTCAATTAGCGGTCGAGCACGCGTTTTATGGGCTATAAATTTGAGTTATGCTCTATTTCAAGTTTTGAAGAATTGACTCTTCTGTCGCTGAATATTCTAATGAATTTTGAGCTTTCGAGCTTGTCCTCGTAGTTATTATTTTATTTTTTTTAAGACTTGCCCTCGATAATACGTCTAATATTTCCGCAAAATACCGTCGCAAAGCGTTGAGCTGTTTGACTAATTATGATAAATATTTCTGTAAATAAATTATGCATTGGAATTTTATTTTTACGCAAGAAATTTATGTATTCTCAATTGTTGGCCATTGTAAGGGCAAACGAGCGGGAGATAGATAGCTAAAGAGCAACAAAATTGATGTTGGTTTATAGGAAAGCAGGTTCATTTAGTTCTAGACTAACTTCTTATTTTTTATTTTTTAAACAATTTAATTTTGTTATTAATTGTTTCAAAACATTAAAAAAAATAATTTTTAAATATCTTATTTGAAAGTGATTCATTCTAAATGACACATTAACATGTAAAATGTCAAATCTTAAAACATTCCGATAGGATCATCATAAAAATAACTTTCCACAGAAATCCATTCCAAAATTCGGAGAATATTTGCATTCATTTCGCGTTCCCAAATCATCCATTCTATTTTATTGTTCTCCGTTGAAATGGGAACTGGAGCGAAAAACCTATCACGCCAAGTCCTGTCGGCGAAGTTCCGCCAAAATGTGCCTATCTGTGTTTATGGGAAGATTAGGCCGACATGTAAATGAGAATGGCAATATCGAGAACAGAATTTGCGTGCCTTGTAGAATTAATGTAACGTTGGCCTTCAACCTTGCATATGAACTTGTTGCCTTGGGCTGTAGGACGTGAAAACCATGCGGCCGAAGTCATTATTCTCCTGTTGCATGCTTGTTTTGGAAATTTATTAAAATGAATGTAATGCAATATTTCGTATATTTTGCAAGTTTTGCTGTTGATGTAATGTCCAAAATTACAAGATTCGCTCATTGATAGTTTTTCTGCGATCATATTTTTACTTTCTGTGGAATAATTATACGAGGTGCTCAACTATCAGATCAGTTGGATGAGCAATATTTATATCCTTGAGCAACAAGCCAAAAAGTAATTTTATGAGTAGACCCAGGCCTGTCATTTCGAATTTTTCCAGGAGGGAGGAGGGTGCAAAAGCTGTGTGATCCTTACATGTTACATTTATTAAAAAACAACAAAATGCATGCACATTTATTTTGTTTTGATATAATTACTATTGATGATCGTGTGTTTTTGATGAAACTCGTTCAAACACTGCCATGGGTGCAGATGAGTGCCCTGGCGATCTGCACATTGTTGTCATATATGTTAGTTTCAAACAATATATATATATAAATAGGCAAAGATAAGATAGTTAAGAAAAATTTTCTCTGTTTTGCAAACGGATTTTCTTACTTTTTTTGTGTTAAGTAGCTATTGAAGAGTTTTAGTGATATCAATTAAAAAATTCTGGAAACAGTTTATTATTAGTTAATTATTTCCCCCTTTCAGGCAAACCTCATTTATAATTCTAATGTTATATTGTTATAGATAACAGATGGCAACATGTCTTGGTTGAATAACTTATTAGGTAATAAATGTAAAACTTATTGTTGAAAAGAGTTTGTTGCCATTAAGCAGTAAATATCAAAAGCAATTATAACAAGAGTATGAGTGAAGGCTTGAAACAATGAAATGTTTTGTTCAATGAGAGTTTATGTGCAACATCCAAAGCATTCGTAAGAAAAAAGATTTACATCCTGTATTGCAGTTAAAAAGTGTACTTATAAGAATTTCGATTATGAAAAATTCAGAAGAGACCGAAAGTTCTTAGCAGGAATATATTGCACAATGTTCGTGATTAGCAATTTTGTTATGTAAATGCAAGTGAAAGCTCGAATTGAAATTGTGAGTTAGTTCAAGCTTCTTGGACAATTCTGACTGCAATTTTAACGAGGAAGTAAAGAAATGTGAACATATTTCCGTTCCTCTTCGCGAGAACTTTTTTCAAATAGTGAGGTCACCCAAAATTGACCTGCTTAGCCTTGACCTGATGATGCAGTCATGGAACGCAAAGCACTTACAGAATCGAGGCTAATTTTGCCGATTCTCTGATGGAATGAATGATCCCCTTTCTGTGCCGAAAATGTTGCGCAATTTCCTCCGTGCCATTAAAACTGCAGGATTGCTGCTAACTTCCCGAGCCTCTTTCTCTTCTTCTTTTTTTTTGTTTTTTTTTTTTGTCTAACAACTCTGAAACACGTGTATTACCAGCGGAATTTAATTATTTCTTATTTTGAATTGGTGGAGCTAGAAATAAAAATTATACGCCGAAAATTCAAATAGTTGGGGCATAATTTTTTGTTTCATAAAATACAAAAAAAAAACCATGCTGAAAAAAAAAAGTCTGCGTTAACAATAACTGGTAACCTACCCGAATCAATTTATGAAATTTTAAGTATTTTTGATGAATTTTGAGTTTTGCTTTAAGGAAAGGGACTATGGGACATTTTATTTTGATAGACATGTTTATAATTCAGATGTAACTCACTTTTTTTTCCTTTCTTGTTTGTTTGGCAACGATGAAGAGGAAAGCGATTCTCTAATGAAATGAAAAAATTCCGTTTCGTTAATTTATTACTTGCAAATTATAGGTTGTCTTTATGAGACAGTCTGGCATGTAACGAATGGTAATTTGGTTGAATACATATAGCCGAATACCGAATATTCGAATATGGTTTGAACCATAGAGCCGGATATCCCGTACGGACCCGTCCACCCGATAACCGACAAAATCAACACCCTTTCAAGAATACCGGACGTTTACCGTCCCGTATTGAAGTTCAACGAGACGCGGGACAATTTCTCGAAATACGGGACCGTTCTGAAAATTCCCGGACGTTTGGCAACTCTGACAAGGACCTTTATTTTTTGTTTACTAAATAGATAATTTTGTTATCTTTCTTCAGCGGATAAATGCAAGTTGGCTTGAAGGAAATATCGTTGATAAGAGTGCGAACAGTCATCGAGCTAAAGTTTTCGAATTATCTTTCCTTGCTGTAGTAAGTTTTTCGAGACTATAAGTTCGAAGGTCACGTTATTGATTTTTGTGTCCCATGTAATTTCTGAATGGCGGGGCGGAATCCCGCAAGAATGCCTCTGCAGAAATACTTCTGCAGTTCCAAAGCCTGAGCACAACCAAGTTTCTGCTCAGGCTTTGGAAAGAAAAAAAAAAACCTGGGTGTGTGTGGAGGGGGGGGGGGGGGGGGAATGATGTAAAAGCACAGAAAGCCTAGGTTTTTGATGAAAAGTCCAGTTTTTTTTTTTTTTTTTTCCGGGGATTTGATGGAAAACAATTGCATTCGATTGCAAAAACATCTTTAGAATTGATTGAAGTAATTAATCGTTGTTTTGGCCTAGCAAGCATTTCTTTAAAAATGTAACACTGAAATTCACGTACAACTTCAATTTTCAATGCATAAATAAACAAAATAAAGAAAAATTTTTTTAAAATTTCGCGTACTGTACCATTGAAAGTTTTTTTTTTTGTGCCGGGTATTATTTTGAGGGGGGGGGGGGGGTGCTTCGTAGCTTTTGATAAGGGTACACCATCCATCACTCTTGAAGGAGATTGGCATCCCTTGCTAAGATAATGTTATAAAAATAATCGTAAGAAATACTGCAAAAATATTTTTTCGAAAAAATAGAACAGACTTGCAAATTATAAACTGCGCTAAAAAGTGAAAAACAAGTTAATTCTTTAAACATCATCGATACGACTTTTAAATATAATTTTTGAAACCGGCGCAAAATCATCTATCGAGATCAGGGTTTCTCAACAGGAGCCATATGGCCCCCTTGGGATGGGGGCCACAAGAGAGTTTGAAAATAGGGAAGCCATGAAGCCTGCTACGGAAGCCTGTGAA
This sequence comes from Octonoba sinensis, assembly GCA_038502835.1. Taxonomy (NCBI): domain Eukaryota; kingdom Metazoa; phylum Arthropoda; class Arachnida; order Araneae; family Uloboridae; genus Octonoba; species Octonoba sinensis. The sequence goes on from CM076604.1 coordinate 76,126,872, forward strand.
GGGGGCCAGGGCTAACATATTTCAAACTTCTAAAAATTTTTTAACCATAAGGTAAAATTCTCCATATAAAATTCAACCAACTCATTCAAAAGTGCATAAACGACGCAAAATTGCATACTAAAATATCTTAACTTAAAAAAGAAAAGAAAAAAACAACACTCAACGAATAAAGCAGCGAGAAGCATGAAATTTCTTGTGTGATTTGTTTTTCATGGGGGAAAAGAGGAAACTAAGTTTCAATTAGTTTCATGTTTTTCCTAATAATGTATCTTTAAATTTGTTGCAAACACTTTTTAAATTTCAAAATTTGTGGTGTTTCACCATTAGCGTCCTTTAATATAAAAGGTGTTTTTAAGGAAATAAACAAACAAATAAGAACATGAAAGAAAGCCTAATATCCTGTAAAATCCAAATATCCAAATGAAATGTATTAAGTCACAATAAATATTTAAAAAGCATGAGAGTAGGTTTATTAATTAGAGGAGGTGTGTCGGTTACCACCCCTTTCACGTTTTGCTTTGAAGAATCAAACAGTAATAATAAAATTACACGTTAATTTAAAGCACAAATGAGCAATAAAATGCAGACAGATGAGCAATAAAATGCAGATAACAAAGTTAAATTATTTTTAATCAAACAGTATTGGATTTTAGGATGAAATTCTAATTTTTTATTAATCCTTATTTAATAGCTGGATTAGCTTTGGTCTTATCGCATCAAAAAGAAATTGTGATGTTTGATGTATATAAATTTTTTTTTTTGATTTAATAATTATTTTAAGGCTTCTGTTAAACAGATGGAAAAGGTTTGAAATTAACACCTGCGAAAGTTATTACAGTTTTACTTTAAAACCGATAACGATATAAATAAAATGTTCGAGCTAAAAAATTGAAAAAAATGCAAAGACTACTCTGAATGCATTAATTTCTTGTTTTTCTCTGAAAAATAATAGGTAAAATCGGAAAAAAAAACCTTTTTATACTTAGCATTAATGACTGGACTGTCTCATTCAATTGACGAATTCAAGAAATTTAAACATTATTTGCTTTGGAAAAGACGAAGTTGCTAATGATTTCGTAATTGATACAGTAAATGATTATAGAAACACAAAATCTTTAATTTTGATTTTCAATTTACTTTACGCTCCAAAATATACCTCTCCAGTTTTGGAATTTTATATTGAGAATAATATTTCGAATTAATCTCTACTTTTTATTTCCTATGGTGGTGTGTTTACATATAAAAAGTATCTGCTTCAGTTTAAATTTTTCTTTGTAGTCGTGTATCTTCTATTGATGCTTATTGTTCTCAGAGTAACAAATGCCCCCCCCCCCCCTCTTTTTTTTCTTTACTTCTTTTTTTTCCTTTTTAGTGTTTTTTTGGGTCCCATTTTATGCATGATCACGAATAAATAAAATTATAACAATGTACAAGGGCGCACCGACGAGGAGATTATCAAATGTCCTGTGTCTGACCCTTTTCAGATGTCTAGGATCCGATACCACCACTGTACAACGGATCCAATTGTCTGGCCATTATTATTTTTTAAAAATTTATTGATCAGCACGTTGTGAAAAAATATATATGAATAGAAAACTGACAATGTATTCGGAAAAAATGTGAATGGAATTTATGGGTCTCAGAAATGAGAGTCGAATATCTGATGTGAATCCGTCCGGTCATGGAACATTGGATATCCGATGCATAACTCATATTGCCCCCCCCCCCCCCCCAAAGAAAAATCCCAAGTGCACTATTGAAGGGAGCCACGGAAGAATTTGGTGCTTCTAAGGGGGGCACAAGTCGAAAAAGGTTGAGAAACCCCAATCTAGACACACGGCAGTGTGTCCGCCAAGTTCAGAAATGGCGACACCGGCCAATGTGTATATTTAACCCGAACCACTTCCGACTACTTTTGACCCCATCATTACCAAAAACTATTAAACCTACATACTTGAAATTTTGTACGTCTAATAGAGAATAGAGATCCCCATGACTCCTAGAATATCAAATTTCATTGATGTATCTCTTATGGTTATAGAATTATTAAGGCTTTAATTTTTCGCCTTAAGGCTAAACTCAAGATGAGTACAAAGAATTCAGTGCAGTTGTACGGACTTATTTCGGAGAAATGTAAAAAAAACTGAAAAAGTCTTAAATAATTAATAGCGACAATTTAGCTTGGTTTAATTTAGTATAACTTTTTGTCAATATAAAAGCACAAATTTTAGCTTTTCAAAAATTAATGACATCCCAACAAAACATAAATGGGAAAAAAGGGCCAAGTTCGATAGAACGAACAGCCTTCGGAGTAGTCGGTGTCAGCGATAAAATAATTGATATCTAACGGGTGCCAAGTTCCATAGCAGATCCTTTAATGATAGCTGCAAGAGTGCTCAATGTTCTTTAATTTGTTAAAAACATTTTTTATGGGATTCCTAACTTGGCCAGTTTTAATTGAGATAAAATAAGCTCAAGAAGACTATTATAAATTAACTATAATAGCTTGCCACATGATTTTACTAACTATTGAAAATTTCTAATTGGATGAGTTAAATTTTTTGAATGTAACTTACCTTAATTAACACTTGCCAAGTTGAAATCTGATATAAAAATGCTTTTAAATAAATTAGAGAACATTGTACACTCTTACAGCTATGATTGAAGGATCTGCTATGGAACTTAGCACCAGCTAGATATTAATTCTTTTATCTATCTGTGACACCGACGCCGTTTATTCTATCGAACTTGGCCCCTTTTTTCACATTTATGTTTTATTGGAATTATCATTACGCCATGTGTTACATTACATTGAAACTTGCACACTCAGGGCCATTTATATTTGTCATTGATTCATGATTACAAAAGTAATCATGAATCAAAACCTATCATAATTTTGCACCGACTTCAAAACTTATGTTTAAAAGTAGTATCGATGTTGTTTAAAGAATTGAATTCTTTTTCACTTTTTAGCGAAATTTATAATTTGAAGTCAGTTCTTTTTTTCCAAAAATTATTTTACTTTATTCTTTTTAGTGTAAATATTTTTTTTATATAAATACCCTATTTTTAAAAAATTCATATCAAAGAGCAAACATTCTTTGAGTGAACGGCACTCTAAACTAATCATTTGTATAATAAATTCCGTTTTGAAGTCGATTCTAAAAGGTCACTAGAGCAAACTGATTGGATTTAATTATTGCTACAGAAAATCCTTCAGGCAAACTCTTGTGAAAATTGCTTTCAATATTACAGCTTAATGAAAACCAACTCTTTTTTTTAACAATGAGTTTTATATTTATTTATAATTTTCCTAACAAAGAAAAATCAAGCCAAACCTTTCCGATTAAAATAAAAAATGCTTAATTATCACCCATAACGCTTTTTCTAAAAGGCAAATGTAGACAAATTGATATGCGATATTTGAGTTAAGCGAATCTCTATCGATTAAAGAAAAAATCATCAAAATCGGTTCATTTAGTCAAAAGTTACGGATGGAAAACCAAAAAATGACTACATTTCTACCCATAACTTTTTCTTATTGTTCAATACGGTCAAACTACGGTCTTCAATGCGGTACGGTCTTATGAGAAATCACCCTCGATCGATTCAAAAAAAAAAAAAAAATCATGAAGATCGGTTCATCCCATGAGAAGTTATGGGTGGACAAACGAACAAAACGACATATATACGGTTGAATGTATAACAGTATGTATGAACCTTTGTGAAGTCAGTTAAGAATAGAGGAAACGCAGAAAACGCCCCGTCCTTGGAGACTGTTCAAAAGTTTTGTTGAGATTTATGCTGCAACATGCAAAAAATTTCCGTCAATCAAAAGTAATCAAATCGAAGAAGGTAATTAATTATTAATGCTGCCGCAAGTGGCATGTATAAACTCGATTTACAAATAATATTATTTTTGATATGTGTTCAAACTTCTTTTGCAAGTTGATGTTAATCAAAATCCGTTATCCTCACCTGTAATTAACTCGCTATATATTAATCACAAAGCGAATAAAACACGAAACCATATATTTTAATCCAGGGTCCTTGATGCCCTTGGTTTTTAAGCAATATTGCCGATCCCAGGTAATATTGCTTCATATAAGGACCAACCTCTAACCTCTTCTAAGGTGGAAATTCTGGTTGCGTACCTGCCGTACTGGACCGCAAGTGGGCGGAGTTAATAACAAGCAAGTCCAGGAGTCGATTCAGGATTTTTTATCAAGCCCCGTCTTTTTGTAAATTTTAAAGAGATTTTTATGAAAAATCAAATAATTTTGTGAAAACTGAAAATTTAAACATATAGTGATGAAAAATTTTATCATTATTTGCCGCTTTTATAATAAATAATGATGTGTGAATAGTAGGATTTAGAAGCCTGGAATTTTGTGAAGGGTCCCTTTTGATTGATTTAAATTTTGCGAAGGTTCGTTTTGATTAATTGGAATTTTGTGAAGAGTTCGAAAGTAGACCCGAATTTCCTCTGGCCTAACTCACGTCCCTGAAGTCACGTGAGTTAGGCCTCAAGAACCAATATACATACCAAGGGGTACCGAACGTGCGGCAGATCTCCCCCAGTTTTCTTTCACAGCCAATTGGTGGAAGCTAAAAGGTCCTTGTCACATGATCGGAACACTTGGGGAAACAAGAAGAAATTGCGGTTGCACCTTTTATATCTTGAGGGTTTAGGCGCAAAACTTCTTGGATTTTTATTTAAAATCATATATATTAACGATATACTCCATATTGCTTCAAACACTCAGACTATTAAAAGTGAAAAAAAAAAAAAAATGCTCATCTTGATTATTTCCCGAAAATTCTGCATTAGGAGAAAGCGACAGTTCAATGTGCAAAAATCGGTATTCCATTTCAAACGAAACAAAAAAAGTGTTTACAAGATGACAGCAAGTTTCTTTAGAATAGCTTTGCACTCATAATTATTGTTCTTTTCTCCGAATGCAAAAGATAGAAGAAAAAATAATAACAGCTTTTTCGCGTGGTTGTAAATGTGATTGCCAAACAGCAATTATTCTGCGGATGTGATTGACCTTGAAAAATGCAGCTGGGCATTGTGTTCTTGCGGCATTGGCTTTGTAAAGTAACAAGGGGATCAATGACGACCATCTTTTTTTAACGACTATGTGTTTCCCAGGTTCTAATGAAGCGTTAAATAAATGAATTGTGGATTTTTGCGCTGAAACAGGTTATAAAAGAGAGAAGTGTTTCTGAGCCTCTTATGGAAGCATGTTCTCTTGAAATTCTTTTCACCTTCGCTCTTGAGGTTGCGATGTATCCAAAGGTGCCCACCGGGGGGGGGGGGGGGAGATGGCGCAGATTGCGCCTCGAGATTTGGGGGTTGGTTCGTTTCAGGGGCATTGAGGGGGGAGAAGTCGACTGTTTAACCGATTTGGGGGTTCGTCGTTTTTAGGGGGTTTCGTGGTGTTTAGGGGGTGCGCCATCGCTCTGAGGGACGGGAGGCATATCCCTGGATGTATCAATATTATTTTAAGCATACGAAATTGTGCACTGGATATACTATGTTCAAATATTAATCAACTTTTAATTTAAATAGAAGGAAAAAGGCAGGAAAGATTATAATCTGAAATATTTAGGTATTATCATAGAAGACGGATGCAATTCTTCACTTATGTCCCAAATTCGGCGAAGCGAGCAAATGCAAACGAGCAAGGACTTATTCATAAATGATGTCATGCTTCGAGCGGGAAAAGGCGTTTGAGAAATTGTGGCAGTTTGTGATAAGGGAAGGGGAGGGGGCAAAACAAGAAATGTGACACTACACATTTTGGTTTTGATAAAAACATTTAAAATAGGCTAATTAAATTTATTTTAAGTTTTTTTTATTTTCATAATTCGATTTTAAAGTTTCATTGATCATCTTTATTTAATATGGTGATGTGATGATTATTCAATACAATGCTGCTGCGTACGTGTATGTACCAGGGGTTGATTCAGCATTTTTACCAGGGTCCTGTTTTTGTGAATTTTAAGAAGATTTTTGTAAAAAATCAAATAATTTTGTAAAAATTCAAAATTTAAACATAGTGGCAAATATATATATATACGTATTTGCCGCTTATTTCATAAATAATTCTGTGAAAAGTAAAATTTAGTAGCTCAGAAATTTATAGAGTCCATTCTGATTGAAAGAAATTTTATGAAAGCCTGTTTTGATGGATTATAATTTTGTGAAGGGTTCGAAAACGAACGACCCCTGCACATACTTATTTTAAAAAGTTCCTGCACTTTGGCTAATCCAATTCCCCCCTTCCCTCTCATAATTTGAACTAATAAATCGTGCTCTGATAATTCGAATATTTTTCGAGGTCCCTTGGAGTTTCCAATTATGAAGAATTTTCCCGAGACTGGGCACTACTTCGGTTGAACTATTTTGCTATTTTTAGTTGCACACTAAAATTTTACTTTTCAACATCTCCTTAATTTATTCCACACTATTACGAATATTAAAATGAAGATGAAACTAAGAAACATTTTATCCCCAACTTTTTTTTACAGTTGCGAGATATAGCTGTAGAAACAAGCTTACTGCATTCTAATCAGTTAGTTTAAAATAGAATAAATACGTACTTCAAAAGTGTCGTTTTTCAAGTATTTCCCACCTTCTGGAAATTTTCTTTTTTCATATCGTCTGAACATATCCATAAAAAGATTGTGTAACATACATTCAACTAGCTATCGAGTATTTAGTTTCGCACTATCAGCCTCCAAGATTTTATCTATATAAATAAAACCAAAAGTTTGTGTGTGAGTGAGTGTGTGTGTGTGTCTGTCTGTCGATCGCCTCCTGGCGAGATGGAACGGGCCAGAAGTGCGAAATTTTGGTTACAGGTACCTAGGGTCAGGTCCTCGTGCACCTCGAAGCGTTTTTCCTAAAATTCGAATTTGTTCTTTCTTTATTCTAATTTTAAGCAAAACTGTTAATTTTGGGATTATCTCATCGAAGAAACGTCCCACGTTTTCAATTTTTTCAGCATATTGATGCCCGTAAAAAAACTGCACAAGATAATCTCCTTCTGAAGTTCGTAGAACAAATAGAACACGCGCAATATTCATTTAAAGTAGTTTTCGAACTTTAAAGCGAGGCTTACCTCTGAATTTATCTGCTCAATTTGCGTGTTTTCGCCAAAATAAATACTACTTTTGTCGCCAATTAGATGATTTTTGTTAACTCAAGATTGAAAAAATGCTGTTTTATCGTTATTCATGCCGTTTTATGAGCGAAACAAATTCTAAAAATTCATTGCATTTTTTAGCGTACTGCAGACGATCTGTAATTACTCCTTGAGGTTGATCCTTCTTTGTTTTTTGGCGATTTAGTATTATGGTACCAGTTCAAAAATTTCATGAAACATATTATTTCTCATGGTAGAGTCTCCGCTTTATCAACGAAACAAATTCTAAGAATTCGTTTCATTTTTATGCATATTTTGTGGATTATAAAGTGCAGACGATTTTCAATTACTTTATCTTGAGATTGATTTTTCTTTCCATATTTTACTCAAGTGATTTATTTTATAAAACATTTACTTAATTTTTTTTACGGTCTATTTGGCACTAATTGGACATAATTTAGTTATTTCTTTCTATCAACTTAAATTTCACGCGTCAGGATTGGTTCAGTAACAAACATTTTCTAACTTATATAAGCATTTGCCTTTGGAAAAATGCTTCCCTTTCTTTCGTTTTTATCCGAATTTTATGAAAGTGCTATTCAATTGAATTTTCAGGAAATCCTTTGACGATTTTGCAATCGGGATTTATAGGAACTGTCCTTATTTTGATGGTTAATTTAAGATGGACTGTTGGTAATTTTAGGAACAGTAGCTCTTGAAGGTCAGTATTCTTATGGGTATGTTTAGTCACTGACGTCTTTATTCTAAGGGAGATTTTTTGAGACTAATGTCCTTATTCTGTTAGGGATGTTTAGGAATAGTTGTCTTTATTCAAATGTGGGGATTTAAGGATTTTTTCTTTATTGTAGCAGACATATTCAGGGACAGTTGTGCTTCATCTGATGGACATTTTAAAACAGAATACAGGTCTTACTTTGATGGGAATTTTTAAATGTATTGTGGTAGATATTGTAATTACGATTTTTATGGTCTCTCGATATCATTTTGGCACAATTATCTCGCTGCATGTGCGCATTTTAGTTACTGTTGCAATTACTTTAATGGCAATTTTTTTGAACTGTTGTTGGCATTTTAATGTAGATTTTTATGAACTGTTATTTTTGGTCTAAAAGGAATTTTTCTAGGCTGTTCGTTTAAATGTTTTTACTGTTTAAATAAGGTTTTTCAGGCCTGTTGCCCATCTCCTACATGATTTTTTAAAGAAAATTTTTCCTTACATATTTACAACAGAATTTTGGGCATGCGTCACTTAGCCTGCGAATGATGCAATATTATTCCGCGCAAAGCCGGGCATGTCAGCTAGTTTAATAATAAATTGAAGGCGATTTTATTAGATTCGATAGTTTTTCTGGTTAATTTTCGTTGTATCCATAAAGATGCGGATGAGGCAGCATCTAATTAAATGTTCTTGTATTATTAACGAGAGTTGGGTGAAAAGAGGTTTTTCTTATATATATATGTAATATATATTTGCTGAATAAAGTTCTATTTAATGCTTTTAGCTTTGCTGTTGTTCAAAACACATTCAACGCCAATTAGGTGTCGTATACAAACAATTGATAAAACTACCTTTTAAAAATTTTTTATATTTTTTTAAGGGCGAGGTATGATATTTCTTTTAAGGGGGAAATACGTGCAAAGGTCTCAAAACATTAAAAAAAAAAAAAAATCTTCATAAATTGATTCTACAACTATTCAATAATATACCCTGAAATTTTCAAAGCAAAATTCCAAGTCGTTTAAAAGTTATAAGCATTTGAGCGAGCGCCCCTTTTGGAGCAGTTGAGCAGGTAGTCCCTCATGAATGAGCTGAAGGGTATTAGAGAACTTTAGCAGATATCCTTATTTCTTTTAACAATTGAGACCTCGGATAGAAATTTCTATAAGTATTAGTATCTATAAGTATAAAAAAAAATTGATTCATAACTATTACTGCCTTAAATTCACCTTCAATACCACTCATTTTTTCAAACGCGTTTTTCTCGAAACTATTTTTTTCGAATTTGCGTACACTCTAGCTCGCAGAGTTTTTGATCAATCCTTATCAAATTTAGCACTCATTTTCTTTATATATACACGCTTTAGTTGAACTAGAGTCATAAACATTTCTTTATTTTTACTTTTTTTTTATGTAAAAAATGAAAAAAAAAAAAAAAAAAACGGTTAAAAATCATATTTAATTTTCCCATTCTAAAAAGAAATAGAAATTTTCAAATTTTTGTGATGATTTTAGTTCAATTAGAAGAGACACTGATAAAAAAAAGTATATTTAAAAAAAAATGATTTCAGATAAAAATTGTGACCTCCAGGATGCTGGCTGTGCCAGGATGCCAAACTGCCGACCTGGGTGACGACTTACAGTGTGCAGCAGCCGATATCTCCGGGATATTTCAAGAAAAATGTTTGAAATTTCAGTAAATGTTCTTCAATCAATATACAGTCGAACCTCGTTAATTCAAACACGCTTAAAACGAATTACTGCTAAGACGAACTACATTTGCGATCCCCGTCCTAATGTATTAGCAAATGACGCTATTTTCTTTGTGTGAGACGAACACGCTTAATTCAAACTATCGGATAAGTCGGACTCTTATTTGTGGTCCCTACCGTTCGAACTCCAATTCAATACAAAACAAATAAGTCATTTTTCGCTTTTACCAAACAGCGAATCTGTGCCCGTCTTCCGTTCAGTTATTCCATCTTTAGCAGAAGTGTCTGTTGCCCTAACCACTGCGCCGGCCGCCAGTTTCTCTTAGCAAAGGATAATTCATCAGAATGTTTGTAAACAATTTAGATGTCATTGAAGACTTCTGGAGCAACGTTCAGAAAAGAGTAGGACACAATGTGTCACAACTGAATATTTTAAAAAGCAATATCAATGAGGTGCATATCTGTGATAATTTTAAAAGATTTTCACTAGATGTGTAATTTTAGTTAGTAAACATTTAAAGTTATTATATTAGGGACTTAAATCAACCATTGTGTACTGGAAGATAGAGTGAAACTCATCTTTTGCTTTCTAAAAAAAGGATCTCATTGTTTTTCGGATAAAACGAACTACGGTTAAGACGAATTCATTTTAAAAGTCCCTTTGGGTTCGTTTTAACGAGGTTCGACCGTATCTATAAAATAACCTCAAAATCTCAATAAAATATATTTATTCTTTGTATGTTATAAAAATTCATGAAAATTGCTCTTAATACGCCGTTTATTTACACGTATTTCCCCTTTAAGCTCACTGGGAATTACCTCGGGGAGAGAGGGGAGGATAATATTTCTTTTAAACTAAGGGGAATACCAGCAGGTGTTGGGGCCTTAGACCCTGGGGGCGTGGTCGGTAAGCAGGAGTCTTTCCCCGGAAAACAGCTGACGGAGTCCTTCGGTGAGAGAGGGCTTCGTCTCGCTGTGTTAATTCTCGTAAAGATTTGAAGAGTGATTTATTTTAACGTCTTATTATATGGCAGAAACATTTTAGCACAATTATTTTCTATCATGCGCAAGGAAACAGTTCATAGATTAATGGACAAGTGTTTTTTTATTGGTATTACCAATAATTAATTAGTAATAGTGATTTGAAAATGATCTTATATATTGAGCTCATTGAGAATAGGAGTTAGTTTCTTGCCCTCTTTTGTGAAACTTAATGACATACAGTAAAGCTCTTTGCAATTAATACAGTTCGTATTGCTTTTACAAGGTTTTTAACTGACTTCAACCTCATTATGTCTTGCCCTTGAGATATCAATGAGAAAAATAAAAACATATGTAATATTACGTTAATAAGCCAAACATCAAATATACCTATTCTTTTCTTTTTCAGTTCATTGAAAAATAAGGAAGGAAAAACAAAAGCGTTTAAGCTGTTTTTCTTTTCAAAATCTGAAATAAATTTAAACAAAGCAACAGCGTGAAGAAAAAAAAAATAGTTTAGGAAATTGTTTACTTCAAAAAATTGTCAGTTAAAACTTTAATTTTTCTCCGGTACAGTTCGTAAATCTTAAATTAATAGTCATGTGACATTAGCCTTCGGGCTGAAAATATCGCATTGGAATCATTCATAAATGTGAATCATTCATAAACTTTGTGACAAAGGGGGGAGGGGGTTAAATAAATGGGGAAAAAACGTGACATCATTTATGGAAGCATATTGTACCCTTAATTATATTGCGATTGTTTTTTTAATGAATTACCTACACAAAATGAAGTTTGTTCGAAGCTTGCAAACAAACGGCATAATATTAATTTATTATCTAAGTGTTGTGCAATATAGTCAGAAATACAATATATATATATTGGTAAGGGTGAAACATGAAATGCATTTTAAACATATTTCTGAAAATTTAACAATTTTACTTACATTATTAAAAGTAAAGAATAAAAAATAAACTGGAGCGAACACACACCCATATGTGTACTTGGTGATGCAACGAACGTTCGGCCTTTCTGCGAGTATATTTCAAGCATCGTTCATGTCATTTAAGATTTAATATTATTGTAATGTTAATTTCAACATTGCATTCATTCTTTAGGGGACGGGCATAATTAATAAAACAAAATGGATTTTAATTACTGGAAAAAAAATAGTTTAATTTCTATTGAAAATTGCTCTTGATTTTTAAATAAAATTAATTTTGTGTATTTGTTACGCATTTTTGGCATTCTTTGACATTATTTTAGAAATGGTGTAGTCTTATTTTAAAGTATTTTTTAACAATTGCTTTAGTTAATTTATATATATGACTTTCTTGTTCTTCATAATCAATAATAGGATACTCAAGAGATTTGAAAATAAAATTAAAATTTACGCTTCTCATTGTTAATATTGCTACTATGTTTAATAAATTAGGTTTGTGCTTTTGTGCACAGGATGAGTCTTGATCGTTTGCCTGAAAGCAATCTCAGCTCTTTTACAGATCAGAAGCAAGTTCAGAAATTGAGATTAAGACTCACCCACGTGGTCTGCGGCGGCGAAAAGCTTTGATCTCCGCCCCCTGTCAGTCAAACTGGTCCCCACCATTCCTGCTTAGAAACTAACAATGGCGAGTGAATAGAAGGGCTCGTCTAGTTACTATATGGTCTAAGGTTGGGGCGTGGGGGGGGGGGGGGGGGATCGCTGGAATACGTTTTCTGTGTAAAATGAGCATTGTTTTATGGGAGTGAGGAAATAATATTTCTTTTGATCAACATTATCACGGGGAATTTCAGAATGATTTAAGGGAGTACGTTTTCTAGATTTTATATTAACGTCTTTTCGGGGGAAGGGGATATATTTCTTTAAGTTCTTAGCACGAGGATTTTTTTTCGGAGGGGATTAGAATGTACGTTTTCTGCGTATATGCGTGTAAGTACAGCGGTGACCGCCCTTTTTGAGGGTCGTCGCAGACGATTTTCTAGCTCCGAGCATCGCCGTGCGGATACCGCTAGTTTATTTATAATTCATGAATTATTTTTATTAGTCTTTTTTATTTTTATGAATCACTATTAAAAAAAAATAATGTGGCAACAGTATTTGCTGGTTTGACGAACATTTTCCATTTTGCAATCATTCCACTTGTATTTGTAGCGTTGACGACTTGATGCATGCACATATTTTAAACAAAACATCTTGTTAAAAAAACAAGGGGTTTTCCTTCCCATTAATTTTTTCATTATATATGTTCATGAATTAATGATAATAGATAAAGAAAACACCATTCACTGCGGTAAAATTTGGTGACCACTACGACACAAAATTTCTGTGACCGCACTCGTTCAAAATCAAGAATTCTCCACTAGGATGCGTGTTTCGTGCGCAAGATTCTTTGTCCGTTTTTGCGATCCACGATGCATATGATTGCAGTTTTTCTCTTTAATAAATATGCACGGTAATCTGAGTGCTCTGTCAGATCAAATCTACCATTGTGTAGTATCAAATCAAAAGCCCGTGCCCCACCACCTCAAGTTAATGTCCGGATTCTGCTTTTCCTGTTTATTTATCGGATTAACAATACGATTCCGATTCGCACCGGAGGTTTTCTTACAGAGATCAAACAACCCATTTCGAGTTCTGGAAATGGGATGGCATCGGGCTGGCTTCGTAGTTTCTCATCTTCCGAGTCTCCAAAAATAGCAATTTTCTCTTCAATGCAACGGATTATTATTCCTAACAGGATGCACAGTTGGATTCTTTCCGTGAGTTGTAACTTTCCGAGCCTTTCTCTGTGTGTGTGTGTTTTTTTTTTTATCGTTTGATTTTACGAGTTGTGTGTGCTATAAATGTTGTACCAGGATGCCTTACTTTAATTTTTTATTCAAATAGTATTATCTTATTATCCTACTAACTAGAAGTTCCGTCTAAAACTATACGCGCCTACTATCCCATATAGGGTCAGTTGGGGTAATTGTAAACGCTTTTTCAATATTTTGACTTTTGATCCTTCCCTACTTCTTGAATGAATTCAGAGATAAAATTGTGAGCATTGTCGCCACTACTGTACTTCTTGTGAGTAAATGTGTAAAAAAATTTTGACTTTATGACTATTTGCTAGCGAATGAGCTAGTGTTTACAATTACCCCAGAGATCTGGGGTAATTGTAAACAGTGATTTATTTTCGAATAAGGTTGATGCAAATGGAAAAGTGTTTCATACACAGTCTGCTTGAAGGCTTAAGAAGTTGCGGAGCAATGGTTCTCAATCTGCGGCCAATAGGCCGCATGTGGTCCGCTGAGTTATGTTGTGAGTCGGCTGAGATCATTTAACGAGAAATATCTTGAAAAAAATCAAGTAATGCTACAAATTTATGTAAAATTTGTCCCACAGTGGATCAGTTAAGCTTGGATGCCACAGGACACCGAAAGTGAAGCACAACTGACAGTGATCAACGCTTGGGAGGGTGACCACCTCCCTCGACTGATTACTCTGAGACAGGCCCGTAGCCAGGTGGGGGCCAGGACGGGCAATGCCCGACCTGGAAAATGTTTTGCCCTTCCTAGCATGATTAATTGGACCTTAATAATCTATGCTATTTCTTCTACTTTTTCTAGTTGTACAGCAATTAATCGTTCCCAAAGAATTTTATGACGCATGAAAGAATGGCAGATTTAGCTTTCTTAGTATTCGGAAGAAAACGAACTGCAAACTTAAATTTAGAAGAAGTGCTTAAAAAATTCAATACGAGCAAACAAAGAAAATTGCAACTACATTAATTTTTTTATTGTAACGTACCGATACATGTTTTGTGCTTCAATATCTTAATTTGAATGAACGTTCACATTAAAATTATCTTTAAAACATGTTCACTTTTTAATGTTATTTCATATATTTTATTAATTTACAAAAGACATTCTTAGAATAAGCTTTAAACAATTCTGCCTTTTTTGTAAGTTTTAATCAAGTATTTCTTACCAAATAATTAGTAATAACCACCAAATAATTTCAATATTGAATTAAATTAGTATTAGTTTCATTAATTGTTTAGTTAATCAATTAATAAATTAAATTATTGCATTAATTATTGAATGAATTATTAATTTAAGTTTTAAGAAAACCCCCAAAATGGAGCATAAATTCTAACATGCTGGAAAAAAATTGAAAACTAGTCTGCTATTCCTGTCCAAAAGTTTGCCCCCCCTGGAGTCAGAGTCTGGCTACAGGCCTGCTCTGAGACCGAATGCGCTAAAGGGAGCTGTGCACGTAAAATACATCGTCGCTTCAAATTTCCATCAAGTTAGAAATAATTTCCGCTGAAGGACCATCCTATGTGACGATTGTGGGTGCTGAATTCTGGGGGGTAAATATTTTGTCAATCGTGGGCTGAAAAGCTCAGCATTAGGACGCAACTATACACAACGATCGTTTTCAAAAAAAAAATATTTTTTTACTCAATTAGTTCATAAATTATAGATTGAAAAATTTAAATTTAGGTTTCACAATATATAAAAATAGTGCATTACCGTAAGCTGGACAGTGTGGCTGTACAGTTATAGATAAAATCAGCATAGGCCTGATAGCTCAGTGGTAGAGCACTCTGGTGTGTAACTGAGAAACCTTGGTTCGAGTTCCAGTAAGGACTAATAGATTTTTACTCAAATAAGAAATCCTAGTTTAATATTATTTTTGAATAATTCGTATTGTATGTAACAGCATCTCTAAGTATTAGCAAGGAAAAAAATGTGTAATGCACCTAAAGATTTGTTCAGATAAGATTTTTGCTCGATAAATAAGTCAGCTGCTTTGTCTCTATTGGTTCCCAACAGGTGGTCCACGGACCCCTGGCGATCTTTAGAAGATTTTTCCAAGGGATCCGCGAATGATATTAGCAAGCTTAATGCCGTTGAGGAATTGGTTTCCTGTTCAGAGGGAAAAACCAAACAAAAACCCGGGACTTTTGCACATGAGGTATTCTGATTTGATGCACTATTTTCATATATTTATTTATTTGTAATGTATAACTTTTCAAAGTGATAATAGATAAATAATAAAAGGGGTAATTTCATTCACTGAATTTGGCTTGTCTAACTTGAATTGTAAGTAAATAACAATACAAACCAATAATAAGCAATTGAAATTACGGAGCCTCGGTAACTTGACACCCGCTTATCTCGACATGTTGTCGCGTTCCCTTGCGGTGTCGAGTTATTGAGATTTTACTGCAATTAGTGTAGTACAAGGAAGTCATGTGGTGCACACATCAGTTCGTTTACTTTTACACAAAATATTAACTTATTTAATTTCTTTTCAGGTACTTTGTTGCAAAAACTGAAGATGACTCGCACAGTTTGCTTTTGATTAACGTGATGATTAATGGAATTCGAAATTGGATCCCACGAAGTTCTCTCAGATTTCGACAGAAAAATATATGCCTCACACTGCTTATACTGCCAATTGTGACTATAATTTTTATATTGGTCTATTCACCACACGAATCATATAAAACAGTCTTATCGAACAGGCTTATTTCAGAGACTAATCTTCTCTTTCAACCTCAGGTGGAAAAATCTAAAAGTTTGAGTGACCTTGAGAAAACTTACATTGTACACGTCTGGCAACATGGCAAGCGGATGGAAAGACGATTCCTTAGATCATACGGCAGCGTCGAAAAGAATCCTTTTGAATATTGTATAGTTAGCAATTGTAAATTATCAACCGATGACGCACTTGTAAACAACAGTGATGCTGTGCTTTTCCATTTGCATCAAACCAAGGGCCCACATACATTGCCAAGCTATCATCTACCAAATCAGGTATGGATATTTTTTACTGATGAGTCCCCATTGCACACATTTTACGCCACCAGAAAATATACCATGAAGGATTACGATGGTATTTTCAACTGGAGCATGACGTATCGCGATGACTCTGACGTGCCTGTCCCTTATGGGAGAACGGTTTCGTTAAATCAAGATGAAAAAAGAGCTTATGTAGGTAAAAATTACTCCAGCACAAAAACTCGTGATGTAGCAATCCTTGGAAGCAATTGCGGTGGTATAAATCGCAGGTGGGAGTACGTGAAGGAACTTCAGAATTACATCAATGTGGATGTCTTTGGTGGTTGTGGAACTCTCAAGTGTCCCGGACATTTCACGAAAGACTGTCCAATCATCAGCGAGTACAAATTCTATTTGGCTTTCGAAAATTCAAATTGCAAGGAGTACATAACTGAAAAACTCTGGTGGAATGCATACCACAAAGAAACAGTGCCAGTAGTCATGGGGCCACCAAAATCGGATTATGAAAAGTTGTGCCCACCGAAGTCATTTATTCACGTGGAAGACTTTGATACTCCAGCGGAATTAGCAAATTATCTGAATTTTCTACTGAGCAATGACACGGCATATAATGTGTACTTTGAATGGAAAAAAGACTTTAAAGTTCTAAACGAACATGGATATTTTGGATCGCCGTCGTTGCATTTGTGTCGTATTTGTGAAGCCCTCAATGAAAAGACCAATCTGCCAAAGATTTATGATAATTTGAACTCGTTTTGGAATCCTAATGCCGATTGTTATCCAGCCTATTGGAAGCCAAATCAATAGTTCTCTTTTATTTATAGTAATTTTCAGGGAAAAAAAATAATTCTAAAGACGCCATGATATTTCAGAAATAAAACTATGCTTAAACAAATTGCTGCATGTGTTATTCAATAAAAACAAAAAATCGCCCCATAAAGATAGATTTGTCCAAGTATAATTGCAGAAACAAAGAGAGCTTTCAAATAGTTTTGATTAATTTTCAAAAAACAAATTATTAAGTAAATAAGCAGCGATACACAACCTGTTTCCCATGAGCAGCATGAGGCCCCGACAAGCTTCTGAGAGTAGCTCGGAAGAAAAAAAGAAAAACTCGCAAGCTTATTAAACTTATTTTCATGCAGGTACACTCTAAATAGGCCTTTTTTTTTTCCTTTTCATAAGAAATTATGGTTTGGTTTTGCCAATCTTTTATGAGGTCACCTAGTTTCTTTTTAGCCTCTTCCCTATTGCTCCCGTCAAAATTACGGGGAGTTTATTCAAATGATTATAACTATAGTTACAAGTAATTTAAAATAAAAATATAACTCCACTGATAGAAGTAAATACAAAACAATTTAAAAATTTATTACGATTCGAAGAATTTGCAGATTTTTACCTATTCAAACTTAAGCATTACATTTTTTTTCTGTGTATGTGTTAAATAAAAACTTTAAGTAGCTAGTAATATCAGGTAAATTTTAATAATTTAAGATATTAAATACTTGAATTTACTACTCTCTATCGCCCAAAACCTCAATTAGGGAGGGATCAAAATTCCATAAAGAAATTGAACAAATTACATTTCTAATAGACATTCTTTAGTTACTGTAAAAGCACTTATTTTCGCGAAAATTAAGTTATCGGTGATTTTGCGAGCTGAAAATTTCGCGAATTTTATATGAACAAAACCAAAGGTTAAAAAATTCCGAAAGTACCTAAATATAGAAAACCTAAGAAATTTCCTTTTCTTAATTTTTATTAGTAGTTGAGGCGAAAAAAAAAAAAGTGCTCGAGAAAATAAGTGCTTTTACAATATTTATTCCTTTGTAATATATGCAAAGTTAAAAAAAAAATTGTGTTTTTTAAATTTAATAAATCAATTAAGTTTAATTAAATAATTGATTAAATTATATTTGGAAATAAAAACGGATCACAGTTTCTGGAGTTGTGCACCCCCCCCCCTCTCCTCTATTTTGTTTTTAAGCTGAAACCTCGCACGTCAGCCACATTGTGCCCCTCCCCCCCCCTCCAGAATTTTTTTCTGGATCCGCCACTGATTCCTTATTCCCGAAAAATATTTATTTCTTATCTTACGTGCTAGATCAGTGATCACTAAACTTTTGAAGCCACTGAGCAACGTATCGTTTTCAAATTCTACTGCGAGCTATTCCCCTCTCATTCAAAAAAAGAAGCTCGATGCACGCGGACGATCTGATTACGGTCAGTGCCAGCCGTTCATCTGAGTCGCCCCATATAACTCAGTGTCTTACTGCGCCAGAGTTGTTGTGCCTGACCGCAACCGGATCGTCCGTCTGCATCGAGTTATAAAGTGAGAAACTAAATTTTCAGTTAACTGAGAGTTGACTAAACTCTGGACTGATGTTTATATACCCCCCCCCCCCCAAAAAAAAAAAGCGGGCTACTATTTTGACTTATCACTTTTTCACATAAATCATATTTATGTCAAAAAATATTCTGCAGTTTCTATTTGAGTGTGAGTCACGGGCTATATTAAAAATCAACTATCAGTCATTGTTAAGTACAGAACACCTGTGCGCGATCCACCAAAAATTACCCCGTCAGCTACTAGCACCAACTCGCGTTTGTGCTAGACGGCAACCCCGAGTATGCATGACGTAATTGGAGGGGGGTGATAATTAATTTCCACTATAATCAGATCCTATTTTTTAAATGGACACAGGACACAATAAAATGTGAATAAGTTCGACATATATCACTTTAAACGGTGAAAGAGTAGTAAAATAATGTGGGACAAAGTGAAGTAGTTAAGATAAGTTACATTTTTTCAAAACGAGCGAGTTGGAAATTTATTTTGAAATTAACACCATATCAAGAGAGAACTAGGAATTTTATAAGAGAACTTTCATTTTTTTTCCCTCGAATGGGGCTGCATATGGTTACTTTTGCAGACCTAATGCATTCTTTCAAGTAACACCACTGTCGGAGAATGCCACTACTACCATAGAACTTGCATTGAAATATTTTTTATTTTATGCAGTAAAACTAGGCATTAGGTATAAATTTGCACATTAAAATAAAAGTGGAAAATTATCACTTTGCCCCATACATGGAGCAAAATGAAAAATCTAAATATTTTCTTAATGTGATAATTAACCCTTTGCATTCGTATATCGCTTTATGGTTTATGATAGTCCAATTAACATGTAATGATTCATAGTTACGAGTACAGAGGGTTAAAAATACTTTTTATTAATCATGAATAACTAACTGAAACAAGTGAATGAATAAAAGAATGCAAAAAAAAAAAAATGAATAATTAAATGAACAAATTAAAAATCTACTGAACAAATAATGAATACATAACTGAATGAATGAATAAATGATTGATAAATTTAATTATCTGAGGACTGGTGTAGGGACAAAGTGAAACAAAATACTATTTCACTTTGCTCCATATGCACATGACAACTTGTACTAAACCATTTATAATCAAAACAAGCCAAACATAAAATGAATTACCATTGCACAAGACATTAGTAGTCATAATTAGTATTTAAAACATTAATAACAGGAATTTTATCATTATAATATAACAGGAAAAAATATTTTTGACTTGACACAAAATATTGCGACATAAGCATCAAATTTTGAAACGCTTGATTGTCACATTTGTATTAGTATAACTAAATTTCATATTGAATTTATTTTAAAAAATGATTACATGCTCAGAGCCCCCTATACTAAATGTCATCCGATAGGGCTTTAAATCCATATACATTTTGGCCGAAACTTTTTATATCGAGGGCGCTAGCTTCCTGCTCATAATACTGCTTTTATAAGTAGATATATATGGCAAAGATTAATGAACTGAGTGTTTAAATTACATAAACTATTTAATTTTAAACATATCAGCAAACACAATATTCTAGAAAGCAAATTTTGACTAAAATTAAAACCTAACTGGTTCTTAAAAGAAATTTAAAGTTGATACAGCAGGTTATTTGCGCCACCTAGCGGAGAATTTTTCACGGCCGTTTTTCTCTCATATCGGAAGGCATTTAGTATAGGGGGCTCTGACATGCTCAAGCTTCATATTTCTCAAGCAACATTCTTCATGTGTATGTCAGTGGCCCTTTTTAAAAATACTAGTAAGTGGCTGAGTATTGAGTAGTTGGCCAAGTACTAGTAAAATGCTGTATGGCACTATGAGTAAAAGATGATAGACTACATAACTTAACACAGATTTTCAAACTTTGAAAGTAAAATCACAATGGTAGAAAAAACACAAGACTACTTCGTTTTCTACAAACAATTTCCCTTTAACTCGGTCATTCAATGCACAGCATCTGGAAATTTTAGAAAAAGAGTTTAAGGAGAAAAATGTTTGCAAATATTATGACACATAAGATAGCTCTCAAACATGTGGGAATGTTTTGCAACTCAAATATTTTCATGTTTTTTCTTAATTTCCTGAATGAAAGATTCAACTTGCTTCTGAAGATTTTTTTCTTCAATGCAGCGGTATGCAAAGCAAGGGTCTTTGGCTACCGCTTTCGTTATAGCATGTGAGATACACTGCAGAACCCTTTTTTTGTTTTGAAGTTCTACACTCAAATTCAGATTAGAATTTTCATTTTGCTTTTTCAGCAATTCATTGTAAGACATTTGTTCACTCATGTATAAATTCATCATTGGCAAAAGATTTTCATGCTTTGAGAAACTGAAATCATATACAGCTGTTTCCGCAGACACATCCATTTCATCTTCTGCTCTATCAGAAAAGCTTTTGCTCCTAAAATCACTAAGGTCATTTAAAGAGTTAAAACTGAACTCGCCACTAATTTTATTACTATCTTCCATAGCCATAATATCTCCTTTGAAAAATTATACTTTCCAACAGATAAGAATTGAGAAAGGAAAACAGGTAAAACTTGTACTTTTAGAGTACCTTTCTTGAAAGAAGGTTCAAAAATCAACTGTCAACCTATAGCAGAGGTAAAAATGCACATATGAAAATATAGTCATGTACAACTTCAAAATTTAAAAAAGCACTACAGCAATTTAAAGTCTGATTATTTACTTATTGTTTTAAGTTAAGTATAATAAACTGGTGCTATTGCAAATGCATATTCCTGCAATTCATTTTAAATTTTACCACAAAAAAAAAAAAAAAAAGATTTACATTCCAGGCTAGTTATTATGAATTTTTCTTGGGGGGGGGGGGGGGGGGTAAAGGGACATAAAACACATAAGCACTCATAAAAACGTGTTGAATCAATGGGGCTGGCAATAGCTCCTTATCTGACCTCCCTAAACCTTATACTTTTGAGTTACCTTGAACTTGACATTATCCATATACTGAGCTGATGGAATGGGACTTATCAAAAACAATCTCTCACCGCCACCAGACTTCCATCTATTAGCCGAAACCTTAGGCATGAAAAAGCAATTAGGCACTCAAGGGTTACATTTAAGTTTCATTTAGAATTATAGGGCTCAGTAACGTATGCAGAATTTTTTCAAGTGGGGGGGGGGGGGGGGTTCATAATTTTCTGAAACTACTAAAAGAAATTCGAGTATATAATAAAGCAATATTATTTAGGGCTCAAGGGGGGGAGGGTTTAAACCCCTAACCCCCTTGCATATGCCACTGACAGGGCTTCTCAATACTTAGAAGTATTACACATAACATTTACTGATTATACATGGGCAATTCTTTGGTAACAGAATTACAGATCAGAGCAAAATAACAAGTTTTCATTAAATTTAGACTATATTATTATGTTTTTTTTAAGTTCTGACTTTTGCAAGAATGTTGAGTACAGTCACAGAAGACAAAATTTGTATTTGGAATTTTTCTCAAACAATAAAATTTTTTTTAGAAATTGCGAATTTAGATTGACCCAAAGATAGGGGTCCTAGGCTGCACCTCCATGGAAACTTTTGATGAGTTAAGTAAAAAGGCGCATTTCTAATGCATCTCAGGTATGGATTAGTGAATAGAAAACGCAAAAAGTTAGCCAGTTTTGTATTTTAGCGTTTGTCCTTATGTGCTAATAGGGTTACCATGGTATCCCTGTGCACATACATGCCTATGTTTGTGTGATGCAATAAAACATTTAAAGAACTGCTCATTGGGTCTTTAATATTGGGAATAAAATCTACATATAAATAGGCAAAGACCCTTTTCTCCTCTGTTGGCCCAACCAATTTTCTTATCTTTCTTTTTTTGGCAGCTATTGATGATTTTTAACGTTATCAATACAAATATTTTGGAGACTGTTCTTTATTTTTCCTCCAACTTTCTAAGTAGATTAGAGGCCTTTATTTGTTATACACACATACTATTCCTTACTTCTGCAATCCACAATATTTTTTCAATATTCAATACATACAAATGTCAAGAACAAAATAAAAGAGAAAATGGAATCCATTAAAAGAATGTGAAAGAAAAATAGGTGTCAGTTACTCCATTTACAATTTATATTATATATATATATATAAATGATAAGTCAGTCAGATTGTTTGTCCAGGACAATATCAAACAAAATAAAATAAAATTTGAAGCTAACAATGTCTAATGTCATATGAAGTGAGATATTAAGAGCAGTGACACATTATTTTGCTTCAGATCAATGTTTCATAAGACAGTTGATTTGCACTAGCGTTATGAACTCTAGATTAAATTGAAAGTGAGTGTTTGTATTTCTAATTTATTCAGTAATAGGGCAGTATGAGGGGGCCTCGGTGGCCGAGCGGTCTTAGTACCAGTTTCCGCCCGCTGCTTGCGCGCAGTAAGGAGGTCGTGGGTTTGATTCCCACCTTGCCCTGGGTGTATTTCTGTTATTTCCTCTCTTTGTGTTGTAATAAAATCTTTCATGTTATTGTCTTGTGCTATCTGTCATATTGGACGACAGTTCATAAGCGAGTCCCGAGACTAAGCACACGAACTGGAAAATAAATGTACTTCAATTAAATAGGGCAGTATGAAAATTTTTATTTCTCTTTTCTTCACAGGAGAAGAAGTGCAGAAAGATTAAATCTATGTATAATATGTATTACAAATATACACCCTTTACAGGGCTGACGCTAGCATGAATGCCGCCCTTAAGCAAAAAATTTTTCCGTCCCCACTATATATTATGAAGGAATAGAGATTAGAAATGAACGGTATAAACTTTAATCATTCATATTTTAACTTTCAAAAAGCTGAAGGAAAACAATCGCTGATCAGAATGGACTGAATAAAGAAAAATAAAAAACAGAAGAAGAGTAAAAACAATAGGCTGCCTTTTGCTCGTCATAAAATAGGGAAAATGCTTTCTGGAATTGCAAACACTTATAAAGCACCCTGTCCAGCTACATTGACGCCACCTGTTGCTGTGGAAAAGAAAGAATAATGTGCAAAACAAGAAATAACCCAGTAAAAAATATATCCTTTCAACAAAGGAAAGAAAAAACAGAAACGTTTCAAGAGGTTCCTGATGGGTGCTTCTGTGTGTGAGTTTATCAAAATTGTGTTATATATATTAATGCAAAAATGAAATTAGATGAAGTTTTGATGCATCATTTGTAAAACTAAATAATTTAGACGTTATTTAATTTTTTTGAGATAAAACTGGTGTTTGTTCCTTATAAAGATGCAGTCAATATTTATGGCCAATGCACCCCTAAGAATGACGCACCCTAAGGCGGGCGCCTCACTGCCTCAGCCTATCGCCGGCCCTGACCCTTTACACTCCCCCTCCTACCACCCGTGGAAAATTTTGAAATGACGAGTATGGGCCAGGACGCAACTCACAAACTTTCCTGTCCCTTTTGAATGCAGGGTTGCCAGATTTTACAGACAATTTTTATCCACTTGTGAAAACAATTTAGCCAAAATTTACTTTAAATTCCGTTGTTGATATTGTTGCTCTTGTTGTTGTTATTATTCCAATTAGAAGATACCCAAGCTCCACATTGGATATCTCTTGTCTGACGAATCTATACCAGATATCCGGCTCTGATGTTTAAAACCTATAAGTTCTACTACATATTTTTAAACATTACAAAGCTTCCAAACATATACAAGTTCTTTACTTACATATATTTTCTAAACATAACTGAATAAGTTTAAAAAATAAAATTTTACTCACTGGATCTTTCGCGTAGTAAATGGATTGGGTGCCGGATAGTTAATAAACATTTGGGTACCGGATATCCGGTGCATTCTGAAAGGGAGAACAGATCCCGCTTGTCCACTCCTGTATATGTATATTTGACCAGCATTCACTACTTTTTTTATTATGGTAGTGCCTTTTTTTTGATGCAGTTTCACATCTTCTAACACACTACCTTTGTTACAATATCATTCAAATGATCAACAGAACGAATGCTACAAATGCCAACTGAACATAGAGTTAAATGTATATAAATCTGAAGTAAGCAAATCTTGGTTGAAATTAAAAATAATAATAATAATAATAAATTTTAATTTTGAAACTAAATTTAAAATTAGCCAGAATTGTTTATGGCTAGTAATTGAAAATACTTTCAACCAGCAGCATCTTAAACTAGTCATAACGGCTAATTTTAGCCACATCTGTCAACCCTGTTTGAATGGTTGATTACATATACATGTGTGTGTATGTGCTACTGTCAATATGAAATTAGTTATTATTAAGGATAACTTATTATTATGAAAAATTACCAGCTGTGGGGTAGTCGCAGGACCTGGCGGTGGGTTCGATCTAATCAAGTGCAATAAAAGTAAAAATTATTGTGCAGATCCTGAGAAAAGATTTTTAAACATACTTACTCTAGAAGCAACTTTCGACCTTTTATAAATTATAACAATTTTTAAATAAGACTACGTACACGTTATTCCATACATGAATCCACTATAAATGATTCCACACTGGATTAGTCGCATTACTTCAAAATAAACAATCTAAGTAAAACCGATCCTGGTTATTATTGTCTTTGTTTGGCCCCCGCGGAGTAAAAAATATTAAAAACACATGTTTTCATTGTGCACTAGATGGCGTCACTATATTATTTCCTTTTCCCCCTTCAGTTGCGGAGGGCGGGATGTTAAAGAAAAACTTTTGCTATCGTCAATCAAGGACAGAAAAGTAAAAAAAAAGAATATATTCACTGGTCTTTAATCTATTTTTCGCAACGTTTATGTGACTGAAAAAAAGCAAGAACCTCTAGGTTATGCATTTGTTTGCGTGCGACGACTTTTTAATTATTTATACAATATTGTTTTTCTGCTTAGGATAAAGAATATCTTTATTAATTGCATCTTTCTTACAAAGAGTTCCAAGTTTAAGCAATATGCAATAGATACATGTAAATTAATGAAGGGAAGAGGCTTTTGCTTGGTTTCCAGATTATCACCTTTTTACGCTTAGCTGTCTAATGTAATGTAAAGGAAAAAGTTATCAACAAAACGAAGTATAAATAAATAAACCGTGATAACAAGATCTTATTTTAGCTACCAAATTAAAAACTAAAAAAAATCGACCCTAGGAATATAAATGGAGAAGTCATCTATGATAAAATGGGAAAACGCTTACACATATATTTCATTTCAAGAATCTCTCGTAAACAAAGAATTTAATCATGCTGTTCACTGTTGCATCTACGCTTTAAAGAAATCTGAATCTGTTGGGGATTACATGTCCCCAGCTTTAGTATCAGTATGTAACTTTATTTAATGCCTCATCTAGTGCTTCATGATTTCCATTGTTGTAGAAAGAATATTTTATGCTGCAATAGCTCCCAAGCACACTTCAGGAGCAGATATTATTTATATTTAAAAAAATGTGGAATTTAAGCCGTCGAAAATTTTTTTTTGTCAATCAAAGATAAAATAACTCATAAATTTAATTTTAAATAAAATAATTTTTCGTCTTTAAATTATTTAGCTTTGAATTGATTAAAAATGAAAAAAAGGGCTGTGGGGTTCTTTGAGTCCCCAGTAGTTAAAGATGCTTTGTTAATAAGCTCAGCTCCATCGATAAATCCATCTGATAAACTTGCGTGAAGGACGATAAGCCGGTTTTTTGAGCTAGTATTCTTTTAAATACCTGAAATTGAATCATCCTGCCAACACTTGCCATAGGTTAAGTTTTTGTCTACCCAAGTTTCGTAGATGTGAACCAAACATTGTTTTTTCTCTTAGAACTTTTGTGTTGTTCTCAAATGTTTATGCTTCCACAACACAATGTCAGGTCTTTCAATCCAACGGCGGATCCAAGGGGGGGGCGATGGGGCGATCGCCCCCCCCCTTGGGCTGATTTAAGTGGATACTACAACGACACTCCTAAGTGAGTTTTTACTCTTTGTGCCCCGGGACCAGCCATTTTTTTATGTTCTTGGAATCCCAAAACGCCCTTCAAGTTCTATGCTTTCCCCCTGTTCCTTTGTCCTTTAGTATTGCTGAGTTGCTAATCCTCGGAGTAATGGGAAAGAGATTCCCTGCTCTTTTCTTCTACCCATCAAACTGGTGACAGCTAGCCAACCCTTAGCACGTGGTGTAAATTCCTGCAGCATTTACGCTAAAACCTGGAGTCTGAAATCATTGAACATTCATAATTACAGATGTTTATATAAATTGCACATACTCGTTGATGGTTTTTTTAGTACATATTTAGTATTACATTTTGAAAATTTTAGAAAATATATTACTAATAATTGCTATTATTTTGTAATTTAGACATATCAACTCAAATTTAGAAAATGTATTTACAAGCCTACATTTTTCTTGAGAAAGCTTAAAGAAAATCCTAACTCGGTTAAAACTTGGCTAAGAAGCAGAATGAATGATGATAGACTCACTGAATTAGCGTTATTGCATATCCATAAAGATATTACACTGGACGTTGAAAAAATTATAGACAGATTTGCGAAAGCAAAAAAACGTCAGCTTGTGTTCCTTTTATAAGGGCTTTGAATAAACGTATATGCATTGAAAAAATGTGCTGGTAAAATTTTAAATAGCACTACACTAGCATTTTTTTTGTTGTTCCTGCTGTTTGAAAAAAGGGGGGGGGGGGCGGAGGGACTGTTGAGAAGGAATGAAGAATCTGCTCCATCCATCCTTACATTGAACCCCGAGATTTCCAAAATCGCCCCCCCCCCCCTTGAAGATTTTCTAGATCCGCCCTTGTTTCAATCGGATCTTTTTGTGTGTTACCACATTTCTTCTATCCAAAATTCATTGAATGCAAAATTTTCCTCTGGGATTCTCTTTTCCCATTCAAAATTAGTTTTCTCTTTTAACGATAGTAGCAACTATACAATGGAAGAAAAACTTTTTCCTTTGATGAAAAAATCCAATGTACAGTATGGGACCTCGAATCCGGAATGCTCGGGGCCGCGATCTTTCTGGATTTCGGAATTTTCCAGATTTTGGGTCCTTATTAAAAAAAATTTGTAAGTAGCATCAGAGCCCATTTAATTTGCTCTGGAAGTTTTTATTAGCATTTTGCTCATTTATAGCATTTTTATTATTGTATATACTTGTCTACATGTCGCGAAATTTACTTTAAAAAATACAAAGTTGGAGTAGGCTTACATTCAAAGCGAAACATCAAGACTTTTCCCCGATATTTTTTCTAACCTCTTTAATTTAACAATAAAGAAAAAAGAACTCCGTCAAATTCTGATATGATTTTATATTTTCTAGCCACTAAATTGCAGTAAAAGATCAGACTATCGGGAAAATTCGAGAGCCAATTTTCAATTTTTGTGAATGTTCTTTATCACGTGAAAATTAGAGCTCATTTAAAAAAATAAATATAATAAAACTACAAGAAGTTTAAAAAAGCAAAATTTAATGATATTAAATCAGAATTAAAGCAACAATTAATAAAAACTCTTAATCACAAAAGCGAACCCTTTTCAGAAAATCCCGAATAAATTTTTTTAAAACAGCACATTTCATTAGATTTTATTTTCTTTTTTTTTAAATGCCTATTTCCAAAAAAAAAAAAAAAAAAAACAATGCAAAACATTACCTAATATTTTTTTTCAAAAAACAACAGGTTTTCAGCTGCTGATTTTTTAAAAAAAAGTTCCGGATTTTGGGTCTTCCGGCGTTCGGGACTCCGAATTTGGGGTCTCATACTGTAGTTTGTCTTATGACATATTTGTCGAAATCAGCAAGAGGACAGTTTTGAAATGGTCTCTTCCTATGTTTACCCAAGGGTAGGAAAAATGCTGCTTCGACTTTCATTAAGAGACTTCACTTCAAGTTTCATCTTTTTTAGTTGATAACGAAATCCCTGCCACATTTTCAGTGCGCTTCAATGCATTACAATTTGGTACTTTTAGAGCATTTGCAGTTTTTACTCTTCAAAAAACACGGTAAAATTGAACGATTTCCTGAACCTGAAAATGCAAAGTCTCTCCCTTTTTAAACGTAGAAGTCCTTTTTACAGCTTGAAGAAATCTCCTGATGCAAAAATAGTTATCACTAATTGTGACAAATCCACAAACAAATGAAAACAATTTTAAAAACAAGAAACAAAGAGAGATATATAATATGTATATCGAGCAGAAATGAGCGTCTAGCAAGACCAAAGTAACAAGTGAAATGCACCTCTCATCATTTTATTGATGCCAAAGCACAAAAAGATTTACCATCTTACCAAAACTGCTATGGAATAATCTATTACATTACCATAGGGACCACCACTTATGTGTCTGCTGTCTGAGGTTTTTTTCCATGTGGTAGCACAGTAGTCAGACTGAAAATAATTTTAAAATGCCTGTAAAGATTTTTCCACAAAATGGAGGCCTATGCAAAGATCCTTTATATGGCCTTTGCAAATATTAGGCATTCGTTACAAAATGGAAGCTAGAGAAATGATCTTCAGATCTACTGGACCCCCTATCTAATTATTGCTTAAAAAGCTACCTAAGCCAGCATAAAAAATTTTTTTGCCCTGTCTCATGAAGGGTTGTCCGCCCCTGCCCTAGTCTTTTCACTATTGTACATATACAAGATACTACTCTACTACTAAAATAATACATACTCAATTTCATTACATAATTACATGTTCTTCAAGAAATATGCGGCTGGATGATGCAAAGAACACATAAAAAGAAAGAAGGACAGTCCTACTTGGAAAGCATCAGGGGCCCGACTTAGGAAAATTGAACACTTTAGATAACATGGTCTCTTCAGTTATGAAGTATCACTAACTACTTTCAAAACTCCTAATCAGTTCATTCCTTTTGTATACTACATGCTAATCAATGTAGAATAATTCTTTCCAGTTTGAAAGTGAAGTGATGATGCTTCAAAGTTACACTTGAAAAATTTTATAAAACACAAGAACAAATATTCAAACGCTACTCACAAATAATCGACTTAAACCAAGGAATGGCAATTCCAAAGGTTGTTCCCAAAGAAGTGAACTAGTTAAGATGGTCTCTCCCTATGTTTACCGAGGATAGAGAAAATGCTGCTTTGACTTTCATTAAGAGAGTTCACTTCAAGTTTCATCTTTTTTACAGTTGATAATGAAATCCCTGCCACATTTGCAGTTCGCTTCAATGCATTAGAATTTAGTACTTTTAGAGAATTTGCAATTTTTTCCTCTTCAAAAAACATAGTAACATTGTGACCAATTTTCCGAGCTTGAGAATACAATGTCTTTCCCCTTTTAAACATAGAAGTCATTTTTACACAACTCAAAGAAATCTTCCAATGTTCTTCCTAATCTTCCAACGTCTACCAATAGTATGGACCACATATTTAGCAAAATAAGCCTGGGGTCCGACATTGGTGAACTTCCCTTATGTACTTTTAAGAAATTATTTAATTTTTAAGTTAAATATAAGTATGCTCTACCATTTTTTTTTTTTTTTTTTTTTGGAAAATCAGTGCCTATAAGATAATAATAAAAATGGAATAATTATGTTTTGAAAAAAAAACAAACTTCTGTTTCTAATTGATAAATTGTTCTTATTAAAGATGATTCTACGATCCGATGGTTGTTTTGGATTTCCGGGTGGAAAGCTTGATGAAGGAGAAGATGTATTAACTGCACTAAATCGGGAACTTGTAGAAGAAATAAATTTGAGTTCTGAATATTTTTTCACTGAAGCAAATTATCTCTTTACTCATCAAGTAGTAGGAAAAAATATGTGCCTCCATTTCTATGCAAAAGAAGTTTTGGCAGAAGAATTGTTGAACATTGAAAAAGATATTTTGAGTGGACCAGAATATGGTCGAGAAGTAAGAATCTAGTTATTGCTCATAATTGTATTTTTGAAATTAAGTTGCTCATATTTTTAGTAATCTCCACTTATATTAAAGAGAGCATCTGTCTGCCTCTTCACAGTACCTAGATCAGTGATTCTCAACCACTGTACCGCGGCACTTTTGTGTGCCGTCAAATTTTAGAAATGTACGTAGAAAAAATTCCGATACTTTTTTTTATTACGAGTAAAGTTTGTTTAAATTGAAGAAAAGTACACTGTAAAATAAAACTTGTTTTTACAGTTAAATATCATATTTTTAACTGTTTTTATCTTGGATAACTGTGACCTTTCATAAAGTAGTTTCTTACAATCTTCTTCATCTTATTTGTGTGAATTTGGATTTCCAGTAACCAACATAAAAACGAAAAGAAAGATTCTGAAATGTAGAAGGCGATATGAGAGTAGCATTTTCATTTTTATGACCAAATATAAATGAACTTTTCAAAAAACATAAAGCTCAAATTAATCATTAAAAGTATCCCTATTATTACCATACTGTTGTTTTTGTAGC
The DNA here is from genome assembly GCA_038502835.1 of Octonoba sinensis. Classification (NCBI taxonomy): domain Eukaryota; kingdom Metazoa; phylum Arthropoda; class Arachnida; order Araneae; family Uloboridae; genus Octonoba; species Octonoba sinensis. The sequence continues at coordinate 76,158,012 of CM076604.1, forward strand.
ATATATTACATGATTTTACTTTGCATTTAAAATTGTCATAAACTATTTTACACAGTATATTATAGGTAAGTAAACAACAATTAAACTTATCTTTTTCTTTGTGTGCCGTCAAATTTTGAAATCATTAAAAGTGTGCCGCGACAAAAAAAGGTTGAGAATCACTGGCCTAGACAATTCTATCACACTTATATGAATGAAACTTTTCACACACGTTGGTACTAAGTGTTTTCATTTCCCTTTCAAAGGTCAAATTTTAAAGGTCAACCTTTCTTTTTTGGGCTAGATATTTATGTGTGTACAATCCTCACACTACTCCAAATGAACATAAAATGTTCAATACATTGTCAGGTAGATCAGAACCAAAATTTTTCTATAAAATGATGCTGCATTAAAATTCTATATAACTTAATTTACAGACTTTTTTAAAATTTTGTCACTTTTAGCAACTTTTTAAAAACTCTTTTTTTTTTATTTGCACAAGACTTTCTATTTTTATTATGTTCTTAAAAAGGTTAAAAATTTGAATATTTTATCCTCATTTTACCCTCTTTGCGGAAGGTAGCTCATTTCAATTATGTCTTAATCAATTTTTTTCGAGTTCAAATAAAATATTTGCAAGTCTATGGATCTTAGAAGCAGCTAGTGTCCACCGAGCATGCTTAATATTTTTAATGTACAGTAAAACTCTTCCATAGTGACCACCAGAAGGACAGAAATAGGTGTCCATAACAGAGGTGTTTTTCTTTTTCTTTCTTAAGGCTTTATAATTTGCTGCCGGGGAATTAAAAACAGTCCACCTAAGAGGAGTGTCCGTTAGGAGGAGTTTTACTGTATAGATATGTCCTGCATACATTTTTATAATCCTTCAAAATTACTTAGTACACCATTTTTAACTCTAATTTTTTAAAAATTTTTGTTACTTTGACACTAACTGCCATGAACCATATCATATAGCATCTTGCCGCTGAATGCAGTTGGCATTTTGTAGCCAAACATAAAAAGATAAGTCGTAAACAATAAATAACACTCGTATTCAAAATACATTCCTAATTTGTAGCAAGTTATTCTAAAGTACTAAAAAATAATATACTTATACACCGCTCTCAGAAAAATATTTTAAATACTTTTGATTAAAATTATGTTTTAGTAAAATTTTGTAATCTAAAGGTAAAATTATAACTTTCTTATAGACCTAAATTATTTTTATCTTTCAGATTTTGGGTTTGTTTAGAGTTCCTCTGTACACAATGAAAAATAACTATAAAGGATTTCCAGCATTTCTTTGTAATAATTTTGCTGCCAATTCTAAGTTACAACTTTTGAACTTTTTACTGCATGCCAAGATTTTATCCAGAGAAGAAATTGATAAAGCGATTTTATATTCTGAAAGGAAAATATAGCAGATTTTAATGAACTGAATTGAGTACAATATTTTTGAAATGTACAGGAACATTTAATAAATGTTATGTATCAACTAACTTAAAATTTTCAGTTCACTCTTGTTAAAAAAAAACTTATTAAATAAATATCAATGTCATTAATAGTCATATCATATGCATTATTTTCTTTACATTTAAGTTCACTAAAACATTATTTCACAAAAACAGGAGAATTTTCACTTATAACACATGTTTTTATGGCCTCATGTGGAGCTCATGACCGTTCTAGGCTATGCCAGTATTCTATAGTATAAAAAAAGACGTAGGCTAAAAATTTTTAATTCTAATCAACAAAAGAATGCTGGAAAGAAAGATAGTAAAATAAAGCAAACTGACATAGTACGGTTAAAAAGGATAGTTTTATTTAAAAAAAATATTTATTAATATGTTCATATCTGGATTGTAAATATTACACTATTACTTTGAGCAACTTAATCTCTTCAGAACAACTGTGTGTTTATTTTACTTCACAGCACCATATGAATCTTTTAAAAAAAATATGCAGGTGTTATATAAAAAATTTATCCTGGAGGCCATAGCATTTGTCTTCCTCCAAGAACATGAATATGCAAATGATAAACAGATTGAGAACCATCTTTACCATTGTTGATGACTGAAAAACAAAAAGGCAACTGGTGAGATAATATGAAAAGGATCATTTCAAAAAACTAGAAGCATTAAAATTATTTAAAAATATTATATTTTATATAAAATCAGTTGAATGATTTATTTTACATCACAAAACAAATAAAATAAATAATATCAATGCAACAGAAAAGTATTTCCTTTTTCAGATGATTAAACTTCTCATTTTGGGAGTACTTTTAATTAAAATACGACATTAAACAATCAGCATCTTTTCTCTTTAGTAAAAGAATAATCATTAAAAAAAAATCAAAAGGCTAGTAAGCATTAATTTAAAAATCAAAAAGTAATTTATTATAAACATATGAAAGCTTGGTTAAGTAAAGCAACTTACAATGAAAACATTTAATTGAGTCTATATTTAAACTTTTGTTAGAAATTTAAGATATAATGCACAAAAATGTAAGTCATATCTATGTTTTAGCTTTAAATTTTATGAGAAGTACATAAAGAGAGATCAATCAATTTTATAATAGAACTTGCATTGAAATATTTTTCATTTTAGGCAGTAAATTTTTAGGTTACATTTGTAGGCAGAATGAAAAATTGAAATATTTTCCTAGTAGTTTTCTATGTGATAATTAAACCTTTGCATTCGTATGTTGCCTGATGGTAGTTCAAGTAACATGTAAGGATTCATATTTACAAGTGTAGAGGGTTAAAAATACTTGTTAGTAATCATGAATAACTAACTGAATGAATACTTGGTCAAATGAATAAATGAATGTAAAAAAATAAATGATTAATTAAATGATCGAATGAAAAATCAACTGAATAAATGAACAAATAATGAATATAATAATTGAATGAATTAATAAATGAATGACAAATTTAGCTATCTGATGACTGGCACAGGGACAAAGTGAAATAAAATACTATTTCATTTTGCCCCATATGCGCAAAACAAATTGTTCTAAACCTTTGAAATCAAAAGAAGCCTATTATAAAACGAATTAACACTGCACTGGACATTAGTAGGTCTTAACAATTGTTTAAAACTCTAGGGGGTTTTAGTCCCCCACTCACTTTTGCTTCACCAACACCCAGAACTGCTTACACAGCTTCTTCGGATTCAGTTCGAGTTTGTTCGCTCGCTGATTACAAACTAAACTATTGTTGGCAAAATATGCCTATTTTATTTTTATTAAAGTTTCTTGATGTTCCTAATGCAAAATGTTTACTCACATGTACGGGGAATTCTCCAGGGCTCGGGGTGAAACTCGTTTTAAGTACCTATTGACGAACATCCCGACCTCCGTAATGTCAAAACGCCATGTGCTAAAATGTAACCAACTTTCACGGTTCTAACCGTTAAATTAACAGTGAAAAAAATGAAAGTTAATTCGTACAGTTAACCTTTATGTTAATGTTGTTTATTTCCGGTGTGAGTTTGTAAAAATGGTGTTGCCACTCACACGGAAGGATTGTTTGCTGAAGTTTGTTTCAGGATACTTCAAGCGGGGAAAAATGCAAATTCACGAATGACGGATGGAACGTTTCTAATATAAAAGCCTGAAGATAATTCCATCCGGTCTCTCTCTCTCCTTTTTCTGCGTTTCTCCTGCACGCTTGTGTTCTCAGCGATAAGCCTGCTGGGCTTCGTCTGACGTGCGGTTGTGTTAGTCACGTCGTCCACCATACAGGATGGGTTTTTTTTTCTGGAGCGGGCCTGCCTGACCTGAGGATCGGTTGACTTTCAAATGTTATGAGATGTCATACCACTAGTGGAAGATTTTGATGTGTCTTATGCTCTACAGAATAGAAATCATCGAATGTATGTGGATGGAACAGTCAAGCCCGGTGCATGTTTATGTGGTATAAGATTTTATTTTTTACCGTGCTGTGCAGCTGCGGGAACTGTTTTATTAAATTTTTCTAAAAATGTAATTTGTAATTTTAAATGTTAAAATAAATCTTTTGTTATTTTAAAAATGCTTTTCTCATGCTTTTACCAGACACTTAAGGCGAGGTCCACACGTTCCTCTGAATATTGTTTTGGGACTTTTCCCTAATAACTATTTTAGAGTAGCTTTGTAGAAAGAATCCGTTCTTTGTCAGAAATAATGTTCTTTATTGTACACAACCCTTTGGAAGCTCTTTACAGCTACCCTTAATCCCATCATTACTCAAAAACTATTACACCTATATACTTGAAATTTTGTACGTCTAATAGAGGTCCCCTAAATCCCTAAAATATCAAGTTTCATTGATCTACCTCTTATAGTTATGGAGTTATTAAGGTATGAAAAGTCATTTTTATCACTCACTCACTCATCAAAAACAATCTACTTCTAAGTGACTTGTGACTTAGAAACTTGAAACTATGTATCAAGGAAGACAATTTAACGTATATAAAGGGAAAAAATCTAAAACTTAAGTTATCTATTATTAGCACACTCATAAGTAGCATCATACCTAATGACTTCAGACGGCAACCATATTTTTCTGCCATTAACATAAACAATACTCTCTCCCGCTTGAAGGAAAATAATTGATGCATTGATATTCACTTTCCGTTTTAACTTTTCGCCTTAAGGCTAAAATGAAGCTGAGTACAAAGAATCCAATGTAAATGTTATGCAGAACTTTCCAACGTATTAAATAAAATATAAATTAAGTAAAGATGGACTTACGGACGTATTACAGAGAAATGTAAACAAACGGAAAAAATCTTCAGTAATTAATAGCGATAATTTAGCTTGGTTTAATTTAGTATAACTTATCGTCAATATAAAAATAACCAGTGTTTTATTTTAATTCTTTCATCGCCTTATTTTTAATTAGTGCAACTGACTACAAATTTTGTTTACTGGGTCGTCTTTAATCAATACTTTTTGACCTGCTTTTGTGAATTCGTAGCAGCATTAAACTTCATAAACGGTTTTCACTTATTGTTGTTCTTAAGTATTTTTTTTACAATTCTCAACATGCTGAAGCTTCTTTTACAAGCACAAGTTGAAACAGACAATGTACACGCAACGTATACATTTACATTTGCACCATTTTTTTACTTGCAAATAAACAGACTACAATCTGCAACCATGAATAGAATAAATAATATAGCTTGTTTTAAAAAAGGAAATGAAATAGGACTCCTCAAAAGATATAATTCTAATTGAAGGCGACATGATTAAACTTGAAAGATAGATGTTGCTTTAAAGGTTCGGTTCCCCCCGCGACAAGAGCCGACTGCAGCGGGCTGGACTAAGCCCAGTCATTTTCAGGCTTCTATGCAGGCCAAATGCTAATACAAAGAGATTCCCTGACAAACTATTAAGTTTTCCTGACAGGGGGCAGCTGCCACCCCTATCTTCTAGCTGGTGCCGCCCCTGGCTTTTACATGGAAATTTTTTTAAATTGAAATTTAAAAAACACAACTTTATACTATGTTTGGGGAAGTTAGGAGAGAAAGACAGATGGCTCTGCTCTGGAAATATTTCAAAATTTAAGCTCCAAGATCGCAGTTTGGGCTTTCTATGGTGGCGTAAGGGAAGGGGAGACAGTTTTGTTATTTCTGTGAAATTTTTTTTAAACTGAAGTCACCAAAACGTAACTTTGAGCTATCTTTGGTAACATTAGATTTGGTGGCTCTCTCTGGAAAATTGTGTGAAACTGCCATTCAAAAAAGAAAATAAGGCTCTGTTTGATACATTAAGGAAAAGAGTAATTCTTTCTAAAATCTTTTTGAAACTGAAATCAATTTTAGGCAATCTTTGGTGACGTAAGGGGTAGAAGCAGGAGATTGGAGAGCTCTTCCCCAGAGAATATTGGAAATTGAAACCTTAAAATCTTATTTTCAGGCAATGTTTTGAAACATTAGGAGAAGGGAGGAGGGGGCGGTCCACTTCCCAGGCATTGGTCACGTTGGCATGAATTTGATGCCCTTGGATGTTGCGACCCAAGGCAAGGGTACCAATTCGCCCCTTATATCCGGTATAATTCGTGATGCCTGGGAATGACTACGCCATTCTTCAAGAAATAAATCCATTCATGCGATAAAAATAACTAAAACTTATAAGGAATATGCAAGTAACCCCAAAATATTCAGCTAATTCTAAATTGTATAGGGAACTCAAGTAACTTTTAAACTTCCTTATTTTAAAAAGCAGTGCTTAATATTTCTTAAGGTGAAAAATACGATATGGAAGTTTGAAATTTTGTGAAGGGTCCGTTTTGATTGATTTGAATTTTGTGAAGGGACCCTTTTGATTAAATGGAGTTTTGTGATGGGTCCGAAAACAGAGCTGAATTTCTTCTGGCACGACCCCTGACTTTTCTTTGCCCTACATACAGCAAATGAAAAAAAAGAAATCAACATAAAAAATAGAAATTTTATCAGGACTAAGATATAAAGACGCACAAATAATATATAATTTCTAGCGCCATAAAACATTTTGAGTAATATACAAGTTTACAAAGTGAAGTAAGAAATTTTTATAGTAATTCAGAAATACATTTTTGTTAGATATAACAATTAGGTTTCGTTTTTCTATACTATAACGAATTTCTATACTATAACTATTTTGTTATAGTGTATTGTATATATATTCTACACTATAATGAAAGAGAAATTTCTTCGTCAGAAATGTCGCCACGGCAATTTTAACTAAAATTTTACAATGATTAAAATATAACTTTCATTTTTTTGTTAATTTAATTTTTTTAATAGTTACTGGGTGGTTGTGTGGGAGGGATATTCTATTTCAGGTTTTTGAGGGATTGTTTTCATAAGAACTTCAAATATGGGTGATGAAATTAAATGTATTTTTAAGTATGGATGCAAAATACTTACCAACTCTATAACCATTAGACAAATTTTCCTTTTCTGCAACCTTTCTAGCCACTTGCAATAAACGACCTAAAAGCTACAAAAAAGGTGAAAAAGAGAGAGACTAAAATGTAGTAATGTATCTTATTTAAATAAAATTATGAACTAAAAAAATAGGTAAAACTTTTTTGAACAACCATCTTTTTTATTTTGAATGACTAATTTTTCAAGGCACAGATTTATTCACTTATCTGCTTATTGCTAAAAATCATCAAGATGTGTCCAGGAACATAAAATCAGTAGCTAACCCTTCGTTAACGAATGATTTTATCCCTCATCAGAATATTTTCTTGTTTTTTTCCTGTTGAAATTGTAAACAAAAATGTTTAATGCATTTCATGAATGGGAGAATTGGTCTGGTAATATCCTTCATCAATACTGATATTCATTCAGTGTTGACATTGTAAACCTAAAGACTAGCACAATTTTTTTTTTTTTTTTGCAAAATCAGGCCCATCACTTTTATTTTTTCCAGGGGGGTGGGGGGGCAAGGGTAGATTCTACTTGTATTTTTCATTAAAAAAACAGCAAAATTCATGCAAATTCATAAAAATCCATTATATTCTTAAAGCCGGGGGGGGGGGGGGGATCAATTGATCCTGACCCTCCTGTGAATAATTCATTGATTTTATTATAATGTTACCAATAATAGTTGTCAAGACATCATGTATGATTTTATATAGCCACTCAGGACCATATATCATCTTCAACTGATTATTTATTCCACTCTCTCGCCGGATGGCGCTGTGGTTCCGGCAATAGGAGCCCCTTCGCCCCTATATCTATCTATCTATCTATCTATCTATCTATCTATCTATCCATCTCTCTCTCTCTTTCCATATACAGGGTTCGTACGCTTTTGGCAAAACCAAAAATAAGGACTTTCTAAGGACTTTTTAAGGACCTACAAAAAATTTTAAGGACCTCACAAATTTTTCGAAATATACAAACTGTTATGTTTATTTCAAAAGGAAGCATTATTGAAAGAGGAAATTTTTAACATCGTATTTTTATTAGGAACACAACACAAACACTTTTACGGGGCTCTCTTTGACTTGTTGCTTTTTTAATGTCCAGTACAGTCAGGGAGTTAAATAATTATTGGAGCTAGTAATAAGAAGCACACAGCACAAGTATTAATCATATATAAGCAAATTATCATGATATGAAAAATTATCAAAAATAGTTAGTGCTATAAAATACAAATTAAATGAAAAACAATTTAAATACAAAATTGTTAAAGAAAACGTTGCACTTTGTCTTGAAAATTTGTGTTTAATTTAGAATTTTTTTCATTTTACTTAACTTATGTTGCCAGCATCTCAATTTGCAGGGCTGGGTTTTTGCCGGGAGAAAATGGTTTCTGCCGTGCCGGTGGCAGAAAGTGGTTATAACCGGTTTTAACCGGCAGAAACTGGCAATAACTGGCACAAACACATTTTGGGACATTATCTGAGAATTTTTTAGTAGTATTAAATTCCCAAAGTACATTTTATTCAGAATAAATAACAAATAAAAAATATTGTGGATAGTTTTAATTAAAAAATAAATTTGTATTAGAAAAATGAGTAATGTAGTCTTTAAAAACGAATACTGGTAAAAATGAAGATTTTTTAAATTTGGTAACTTTTGCATCCACAATGACATTGTCAGCAAAGAAACGCTGGTCTTGAAAGAATATTTTAAAGTTTTTCTTTCATTCAGAACAAATTAAGAAACAGTCTGGGTTCAGAAAGGTTAGCAAAATTAGTCGTATACTATGAAATACTCCATGTAAAAAGTGATAGTATATTTGAGTTCGAGTGGTAACTTTGTAAAATAATTGTAAGATATTTCATTTAAAAAAAATTTCTCTGATATTTTATGTGCTTCAATTATTTAGTGATATATTTTCTCAAGAACCATTTCTACTTGTACATAATAGATAATCTTAAAGTTATTGCCATTGCATTGTATTATTTATTTAAAAATACTCTGAAAAGTGATGTGTTAAAATATCATAGAATTTTTTTACCTTTAAATAGAAATTCAATTGTAAACAATAATAATTGTTAAACTTGTACAGCATCAGATTACCATCATGATTTTTTTTTCAAGTGAAAGAAAATTAGTATTATATAAACAAACTATATTTATATGATCATTTTGAAACTTTTTGCTAATTTGAATAACACTCATTATCTTTAGTTTTAATTTTTAACCTAACTGAAACCATGGCAGAAACTAGTTTCTGCCATGCCGGTTTAAACCGGTTATAACCACTGGTTTTAACCACCCCGGCAGAAACTTGCCAGCCCTGCAATTTAGGCTTACATAAATTTTATCTCTGCCATAAATAATTCTTTAAAATTATTTAGAAGAGCTTGCAAAAATTCAGAAAAAACTTTTTCAACTTGAGAAAAATATTTCATTTTGGAAACAACATACAAATAAAAAGTGGAGCTTCTTCACTTAAAACTTTGTACATTACCCTCAAATAGTAACTACCAAAATTTAACTAAAATAAAGTTTCAAAAAATTAAAAAAATTTTTGAAATAAAAAATAAAACTGTCAACTTTCTAAATAATTGATATATTTACAGGATGCAAAAAGATAGAAGTCTTAAAAGCTGCGTGCAATTTTCAGCAAAGCAAGTTTCCGAAAAATAGGATTTTACATTTTCTCTTTATAAAATATGAAAATTCATGTAAATTAATGCATGCATTTTTAAAAAGTTTCTTGAAACATTTTCTTGTTTTGTAGTATAATCCCTTTAGATAAAAATACTTGTACATCAGCTTGAAAAACAAGATCTTTTTGCAAAAAATTGAATTTTCTAAGTTTTTAAATAAAAACAGAAAAACTAGGGGGAAACGGGGCGTTTGGCAACTACAGTGTATAGGTTTAAGAAGAGGTCGGTTCCTTCAATTTACTGCAAATTAAGAAAGTTCACGAGATACAAATTTTGATTAAGGCAGCAAAATATCCATCATCTCCCACACAACAAAACCCCACAGCGAATGATCGCAAAGCTAAATTAAATTGGTCAATAAAAATTTACTAAATATTAAAACATTGCTTTAAAACAAATTTTCGATACGAGAATTTATTTGATCTATAAAAAAAAAAAACAATGGGAGAACTGTTTAGCGAAAGATCAGCTGAAAAGTGATCGGGAGAGTTGGCAACTCGGCGCTTATTATAGTGTAAGATACAAGAAAAATGATAATAAAAATTAATCGTTCTTTTACTTTTAACAGTATAAATAAGTTATAATCATATATGTGATTGGTTAAACGCAAAAAAAAGCTGAAAGTTTTTTTTTTTTTTGCCTACATATTAGTTAAATGTATCTCTTTTATTGAGCTAGATGTGAACAATATGCTTCTTTGAAGTATTCCCTCCCTCCTTAAATTAAAAAAAAGTTTCAAAAGCAATATTTATTTACTGATTACTTGTTGACAGCTGCTCCTACTTGCTTTATTGATAATTGTTTAGAACGTATTTAGATTTAGTAACAATTTTCAAGCAAAAAAAATATTTATTTGCTTTGTAACTAAACTTAATAAATAGTATCGAATCCCAAATTTGAAATCCCGAAATGCGGCCCTTTTTCGAAAATTCCCGATTTTTGTTTATTAAATTTTTTCCTCTAGTCCTTAAAAGTCCGTTTTTCAAATTTTATTCATTTTTCTTTTCTCTTTTAAAAGCAAAATGAGGGAACTTGTGTGATTTGTTTTTCTGTGTGGTCTTAAATGGTTCCCAGTTACGAGGCACCATTGCATTTTGTACAAATGCTTGGTCTTTTGATTCGACTTCTCTACTAATTTTTTAATATATTTTTTTTAGATGTAGCTCTATTTTCTTTTCATACAATTGCAGGAAATAGCAAATTGGGAACTGCCATGTGGGTGGGTACAAGTTCATTTTAACTGAATTGGGTGCTGTAGTTTGAAGCATTTCATGAAAATCCATGAACATTTTTTTTTTTGTAAAAATATATAACACATCAATTTACTTATTTTCAAAAAAAAAAAAAAAAAAGAAGAAGAAGAACAAAACAAGAGTTGATTATTTTTCTACCAGTTGAAAAAGCACTGCAATTTGTAGTAAAAATTCAATGATGTTAATGTAAATCCGCCATCTTTGCTCCTGTTAATCAGCCGTTTAGGGTCTGTGCGAAAGCCGCGATAGTACCGGACCCGAGCGAACCAAATTAGGGTTCTATTAAGTAGTTGAAATGAAAGAAGTTTGATTCTTGTGAAGAGTACAAAAGATAACAAAACAAATAGAGCGCAAGGGTACCTTCTTACTTTAACAAAAAAATAAGCGCCTGGAATAAAAAATAAGGACTATTTAAGGACTTTTTAAGGCCTTAAAAATGAAAATGAACATTAAGGACTTTCTAAGGACCTTTAAGGACCATACGAACCCTGATATATATATACACACACAAAGACACTCTTAGCATTTATGTCACCCGGGGTGGTAATTTGTGCTGTCTCCCCTCCCATAAAATATGTTGTGTTGCATAAACTTGTAGTTTTGTAGTTTATGTTATCTTCGATAGTTCAAAAAAAAAAAAAAAGTTTTTTTTTTAAATCTGAAGAAATTCAGGTACAGTAAAACCTGCAAAGTTTACCACCTTTATAAGTTGACCACCTGTCTAAGTTGACCGCTTTTGTCAGGAACAGAATTATCCCCATTTTATGTAATGCAGGGAAACCTTCGTAACTTGACTGCCTAATTAGTACCATGATATTTACTTATTTAATAACAAAATAACTTTTCCAGGATATTTTTATGCTGTAATGCTATATCAGTATGCGTCTGCACTGCATGGATGAAACAGTAATTACAAAGCTTGTCTAAACCAATGGGAAAACAGCTTTGAGCATTCTGTTATTCTTTAAATAAATTTCTTCTTTTTGGTTTTATGTGAGATTGAACAATTATGTATTTTTAGGAAATCTTCACCATCAAATAAAAAACTTACATAATTAATAAGATATTTATCTTTATTTCAGCTAAGTGCTTTAATTTTAAAGTTGTATGATACATTGTAAGCCATTCAGGTTTAATTTCTTTAATGATATTTTTGTAAAATATAATAGCTAATAACTATTTCAAAGAAAGGTTAATACATGAAGCTAAGCTTAAAGGTATTTTAATTAGTTGTAAAGAATTGAATGTGTAGTGTAAGAATGACAAAAAAAAAATCATCCTTACCCTTTATAAGTTAAACACCTGTCTAAGTTGACCACGAAAGGGCTGCACCGCAAGTAGTCACCTGACACAGGTTTCACTCTATATGTATTTTTCAAAAACTCTTTATCTCGTTTTGGGTGTCACTCTCAATACCACCCCCGAAAGGGTGTGTGTGGCCCCCTTGTAATGACGCTGATATATATATATATAAATAAAAAGGGTGGTGGGATTTTCGGAATTATACATATATATATATAAAGTCAACTCTAACAAATCCGCAGACTCAAAATCCGCGTAAGATTTCTGATGTAAACAGTGAAACTTAGTTAAAAAACTATAGTTGAAAATATCAGTTAAAAAACTAGAAATTCTTTAAATTTTCACAGCTAAAAGCATTTTTTTTAACTTGAAATATTTCCAGTAACTTACATCTGCCTTGTACATGTTGAAAACAATGTATTTTTAGCTTATTTTTATGTTTTTTTGACAGCCACGTGTCATTTGCAATATTAGTGTTTTGCCGTAATTAGACGTCAACCTTTTTGCACCTGTTTTCGGTTTGCGATACTTCTTTTTATTTTCTCATTAGTAGACAATTCAAATCGCATTCAGCAGAAACATCAAGGTTTTTTTTTTTTTTTTTGGATAAATTTTGTATTTTCAGCGATTTTAAAGTGCAAATGCTCTTCCTGCTTGATCTAATTAATGGAGACAATTTTGGCTGCCAATGTGGCGATCGGCAATGACATTTTTGGTCGTCATTAAAAATTTTTTGGTGGCCAGTTGGCGATTGACAACCACCAATCTGCACCTTTACAATGTAGTTAAATAAAAAAAAAGCAGTTAAAGCTCACACACGCATATATATACATATATATATATATATATATATATAATATATATATATTGTATCTAATTTTTATAAATTTTCTTTCTTTTCTATAAATCTCTTTTATATGTTCATGCAGGTATAATTAGTGGTTTATCAAAACATTTTTTGAGTAATAAGTAAATAGGTGAATACAACATTATAATCTCGCAAAGTGCTTACACAGACCAATGCCCGCAATCTGAAAAATTCTAAAATCCACACAACCCTTGGTCCCAAGCAGTGCGGATTTCGGAGAGTTAACTGTATATATAAAATATTTGGATGTATTCCTTTCACTGTATAGATAGAATTATGTAGAGCAATGATGTAGAGAACATAAAATCATAGACTCATTCTTAAATTACAGTATTATTGCAGAGCAAATTTCAAAGGCATTGAATAAAGTCAAAAAAATAAAAATAAAAACAATTACTTCAGTATCTTGATCTTCAGCATCACTCAAAGAAGGAATAATTTTTCTAGGTATTACCAAAAAATGTACTGGTGCTTGAGGTACGGCATCCCTGAATGCCATGCACTAATAATAAAAAATGGAAAAAGCTTACAATGTAAAACTATAGCTATTACGACAACAAGCTTTTAAATATTGTTATCAGTAAAGGAATAAATATTATTTTGCTACAAAATTTGATTTAATTAATTAACACTCATAAAAAATGCTTTTGCAACTCAACCTATATATGCTGCATGAAACTTGGTCGTATACAAATTAAAAATTGAATTTATATTAGACCTCACTGGCTTATTTTTTACAACAATAAATTATTGGAACTCATGCTTTTAGAAATCTTCATTTAACAGCAAGGCTTGGCTCAATCCTTGTTAGAAGAAATAAGTTTCTAGGTAATAATTCATGTTCTACTTGTTCTAGGATCTTTGAAGATGTAGCTTTTTATCAGTTTAAGAATTGTATAAAATTTTAGAAAATGAGATAATATCATTTGTTATTTATCAGATCTTTGAAGGATTAAAAGTTCCTTGGGGCAGACTATAAACAGGGATCGATCCAGATTTTTAACAAGGTCCGTTTTTTGTGAAGTTTAAAAAACGTTTTGTGAAAAATTAAATATTTTTGTGAAAATTCAAAATTTAAACATAAAGTGATAAATTTTTTATTATTATTGTTTGCCACTTATTTAAAAAATAATTCTGTAAAAAGACATGGCATCAACCTTTTGCTAAGAGCCAGATTGCTTTGTTTACACTAAAAGCTTTTAGGAAATCCTACACAAATTTCCCCTCATTTGCTGAATTGATGAGTTTCTTTAAGCTCGACTTCATATCGGCATTTTAAACTCCGTAAAACAATTTGATCGATAGGCTGTATTAAAGATGGTCAGGTTGTATGCTTGAACAAGGTTTAGAAGACTGTCCACATAATTTTCTGCGGCTTCTGTATGTGCAGAAGCTTTTTCTCTACAAAGTTTTGTCAGTTGAATTCCGTGTCGTTGCTTGAAGTGGGCAAACCACCTGATACTGTAAATGCAATTTTTAAAAAATTCCAAGCTCATCATGGACGTGTTTAGCTTGCATAATAATGATTTGTCTTGTTAAAGGACATTTTTTCGCTCTTCTCAGCCTGATACACTCAATTAACACGTTATCTACATCTTCATTTTTTGCATGATGCAAAGTCTTCAGCTTATTCATAGCCTCCGTGCATTCACAGTTTGAAAAAATCTTTAGAAGTTTTGTTTTCTGCCCTTCGTTTTGAAGATCATAAATTGTAAATGTTCCATCATTCACTAAGAGTTTTTACTGAGAAGCCTTCATCTAATTTCTTAAGAATTTCCACTTTCATCTTTATACTGTTTTTAGCTTTGCTCTCTATTTCTTTTCCCTATCCAAAATTTTATGAAATGCAAAATTTTTAAATCCAACAGAAAAATAGTCCAACTTTTGTTGCAATTCGTCTTCAAATACTAAATTTAAAAAAAATGTATAAGAATCTAAATACAGTAACCCCTTGTTATATCGCGCCTCATTACATTGCTCATTTAGATATATCGCACTTTTTCTATGTCTCTCAAAATTTTAAGTTTGAGCTCTCGAGAGTTAAAATGTTGCATTTCTAAGTAAAGCCCTTTTCCACCCATTAAACAAAGCCATTGAACAGGAATGTTTTCCTTTCTTCTGAATTTGCTGCAGTTCAAAGCTGCAACAATTCTCCTCCCACACCCCAACTTACATGCCTGCAGACTGATTCTACTCAAACCAGTTGACGTTTTACTTGACATTTCTTTTGGTATTGATCCTAACGCCTGTAGAATGAAACAGAGATGTCTATTGCCCAAGGATTTATTATTAAACTATTTTCATTAAAAAAGTTGTCATTATGTAATATTAAATTAAATTTTTTACGTTGGCACTCAATTTCCTCATACGTTTTGAGTTATTTTTAACGGCATCAGTTGTATCGCGCATTCGGATACATCGCACTTTTTTGCTGTCTCCCGACAAGCGCGATATAACGAGGGGCTACTGTACCAGTGGCGTAGCGTATGTTTTGTACGAGGGAACGCTGAAGTAATTTAGTCGAAATTACCATAATCTTTTATTCTTAACATTGCATTATATAGTCGAAACCGATTACAGCAAATATGAAGGGATTAGCACATGGCTTGTCAATAGTTGTTGCATAGCTTGTCAAAATCGAATGTTCGTAAAAGCAGAAAAAATCTCAGATTAAAAAAATGCATAAGACCTTTACTTTACATTATTCTCATGATATTACATTTAAACAATGAAGAGTAGGCTTTTTAAACAACTTTACATTAATTCTATTCGTCGCTTTTCTTTTCAGCGAAGACAAGTGATGCGTCTTTGATGGGCCATTATCCCTTCTAAAGGACCCATTATTTTTGCTAAGAAATAATTCGAAGCTAATACAATTCTTAAAAGAATAGCAGAGATTTATTTATGAAAAATATTTCAATAACTTTACAATACAACATTAAAAAATATTACCTAAAGCCATTCGTAAAAAAAAAAAAAAAATAAAGTTGACTAGATTTTTTGAATAAAATTTAACTATCGGGCATTTCACACAAAGTCGATGCAGCTCGAGAAACGACTATCCCTAAGAAAGTATTCTAAGGCACATGGTCCATCTCACCGGGTAAAAACGTCAACTTCCCGCTCGCTCAAGAGAAGTTCTAAAAGGATTAAGAGAGAGAGAAGCAAGCGAGCACTACGCTTAAATACCGGAGGGTGATTTGCGTATCCCGCTAAGCACGTGTACGCACATGCGTCGATGACACGTGATGTGCATTCGAGAAAATTCTCGATCGGGAAAACAGGCAACGCCCCCAAGTGGCGGATTTAGCCAACTAATCAGTTTGAGAAAGATTTGCGAGTCGGGAGGTACGTCGCAACTTAGCTGACTTTTACTGTCTACAATGTTAAAGGCTTGACCAAATAAATTAGTAAGTTACCAAAATTAATTTTTACTTTTGAATTAAGTGGTGAGAATTTAAAAAAAAAAAAAAAATAACATTTCCTATCAATGCCTCCCCTTCTCATCATCTTAATGAAAAGTAAAAACACTATTACTATAAAAAATATCACATGGCTTTAGGCTTTAACATATGTGTTAAATTCCTTTTACAAAAAAGTGAAACTTGTTAATATTAACACCAGTATTTTTCTTTCAATGGGTAAAATACAGAAACACCCATTAACATTTCTAATATATTGAAAAACATGAGCGCTTGAAGATCACAAACAGCAACATGATCACATCAGTAGCACTTCCAAGTCCAAATATCGAATTAGAGTCACTAATTTCAAGTCCATAAAGTCCCAGGGAATGAATGTAGATAATCACATTTAATCTGCAATACAATAATAAATACTACAAGTAACAGTTCAAATCAGCATATTATACACAATTCCATTTTAAAAAAAAATTTATACATCAGTTATTTACACTTAATATACTTTTACGTTTATAATAACAATTTTACTTTTAAATTCAATCATAAAAATTTCTCATAACAATTTATATTAAATCTTGTATAAAAGTAAAATAAACTGACTGATGTAAAAACAAGTACTTAGAACATTCATACAAAAATTGATATTATATTGCACTTATTTTAAAAAATTTTCAACAAATTTCTCTAATTCGGCTTGGGTCGGCGGTTTCGTGAAAATATCCGACAAATTATCTTTACTAGAAACATGTCTAATATTAAAAATATTTTTATACACTAAATCTCTAATGAAAAAAAGTTTAACATCAATATGCTTGCTTCGGTGGTTTTCTAATGGCGACTTTATAAATTCAATTGAAGCTTGATTATCAGCAAAAAGTAAAGATTTAGCTTTCGATCTATTTATCATTTTATTTTCAAAACATTCGTCCAAAATTCTGTCGAACCATATTAACTCCTTCACGGCTTCAGTCATTGCGATAAATTCGGCTTCCATGGTGGACAAACTTACACTCTTTTCTTTAAAGGTTCGCCACTCAATGGGTGAATTATCAAGCAAAATTAGCTGACCTCCGATTGAAGTTCGGTCATCACGATTTGCCGCGTAATCGGAATCAGTGAACGCGATAATTTGAACTTTATTGCAATTTAGAAAAAGTTTTAAATCTTTACTTTGATGAACGTAGCCTAATAATTTTAACAGTCCATTCCAATGAACAAGTCCTGGATTGCTCTGGAATTGACTAAAGATGTTAACTGCATATGATATGTCAGGTCTGGTTCGATTTGCAATAAAAGTTAAACATCCTAACAAATTTCTATACGGTATGTTTGACATTTCTTTAATTTCTTCATCGGTTTTCGGACAATTTAATTTAGAATAAACAATTCCCTTACTAATAGGTAAAGATGCATTGGGAATACGAAAATTTTTATATCTCTCACATACTTCTTCTATGTAAGAAGTCTGATGCAAGTGTAGGCCCTTTTCGTCCTCGCCGAATTCTACGCCAAGTAATTTTTGCGTCTTTCCCAATACTTTTAAGTCAAATTGTTCATTCAATAATTTTAAAGCATTACTAATGTCCGAATCCTTTCTTCCAAAAATTACAATGTCATCAACATATAACAATAAAATTACGTTAGAATTAAAATAAACACAATTGCAACTTGAAAACTTTTTAAAACCTAACTGAATTAATACACTGTTAATTTCATAAAACCACAAGCGGCCACTTTGATGTAAGCCATAAATTGCCTTATTTAATTTACAATATAATTTCTCTTTTCCTTTTTCTATAAAACCTGGGGGTTGGCACATAAATATTTGATCATCTATAGGAGCATACAGGTAAGCATTTTTAACGTCACATTGAACATTTAACCATTTATGACACACAACTAATAATGAAAAGAAAAAACGAATAACACTGAAATTTACAACGGGGCTGAAGGTCTCCTCAAAATTTAATCCTTTTACTTGAGAGAACCCTTGAGCACAAAGTCTAGCTTTAAATCTGACAATTTCCCCTTTTTCGTTTTTCTTTAATGTATAAACCCACCGACATCCTACTGGATTAGCATTTGCCGGTAATTTGGCTAAAGTCCAAACATTCCTTTCCTGCATAATTGCAATCTCTGATTCCATTGCTTTACGCCATTCCTCCCGTTCTGTAGATTTTAAGGATTGTTTATAAGAGTTAGGCACTTTAATTTCGCGGTCTAGTCAGGACTCGCTAACACTTGAACTAACAGAATTACTTGGAATTTCCCCTTGAAAAGTATCCCGTCCACTAAAAGAAAAAATTTGAGGATCATAGGATATATTCTTATTTTTACAGTATCGTTCTACATCATTTAGGCTTCTTAAACGGATGGTGTGACCTTTTTCAAAATAATAGATATCGTTACGTGATCCATCCGGTCTTGGAACTACCTTTCTAAACCATATAGCATCCCTTTTAGTCTTAAAACTATTATCTTCATCAGAAGATTCCCCCTCTGAATTTGATTCTATCTCAGAAGTCGATTCCTTACAAGAATCGTCCGAAGTTTCAGATTTCTGATTCTCCCTCGCTTCTTCGTAATCCGAATCACTTTCCTGCTCAGAATTATTGGGGGTTGTTAGAGACCAATTTATAACATTACTATCGGGTATACTATTGAAATCATCCTTATAAAAATAATTTTCTTTTAAATTACATATTTTGCAAAAATTTTACGGTTTTGAATCAAGTAAATAAAATTAAAAATAAAAACAATTACTTCAGTATCTTTCTTCAGCTTTACTCAAAGAAGTAAAAATTTTCTAGGTGTACCAAAAAATGTATGGTGCTTGGGGAAAAACGGTCCCTGAATTCATGCGTAATAATAAAAAATGGAAAAAGCTTAAATGTTTTCCCTAAGTTATTACGACAACCCGCTTTAAAAAATTTTTTTAATAAAGGAAAAATATTATTTTGTTACAAAATTTGATTCTTAATTCCTATTAAAAATCTTTTGCAACTCAACCTATATATGCTGCTGAAACTTGGTCGTATAAAAGATTAAAAATTGATTTAATTAGACCTCATGGCTTATTTTTAAAAACAAAAAAATTAGAATCTCTTTTAGAAATCTTCATTTAACAGCAAGGCTTCTCTTCCCTTTGTTAGAAGAAATCAGTTTCGGTAAAATTCATGTTCTACTTTTCTGGGATCTTTGAAGATTGGTTTTTTATCAGTTTAAGAATTGTATAAAATTTTCGAAAATGAGATAATATCATTTATTATTTATCAGATCTTTGAAGGATTAAAATTCTTGGGGAGACTATAAACAGGGATCGATCCAGATTTTTAACAAGGTCCGTTTTTTGTAAGTTTAAAAAATTTTGAAAAATTAAATATTTGTGAAAATTCAAAATTTAACAAAATAAAAATTTTTTTTATTTTGTTTGCCACTTATTTAAAAAATAATTCTGAAAAAGACATGGCATAAACCCTTTTGCTAAGAGCCAGGCTTTGTTAAACACTTAAATCTTTTATTAAATCCTACGAAGTTTCCCCTCATTTGCTGAATTATGAGTTTTTTAACTGACTTCTACGCATTTAAAACTCCAAAGAACAATTTGATCGATAGTTTATTAAAGATGTGAAAGTTAGTTAAAATTTTCCATGTCGTTTTTCGGAAAGACGGCTGAAAGGCTGTGTACACCAGTTGTCTAAAAGCTGGACAAATTGCAATCTGCTAAACCTACTGATTTACTGCGTGGATTGGCTCTCAAATTTTTTGTTAAACCCTTCTTGCAAATTTATGTGTTATCCCCCCTTTGGTATTTGCCTTATAAGTGATTGGCTAGTGCGAACCTAGCTAGGGGCATTAGGGCATATGCCCCAAGCGCCAGGTTTTTTCGGGGGGCTGAATTGACTAAATGTGTGTGTTTACATTATATCCATATATAGGTATATATTTACCTCCTTTTTTGTGTATTGGAGGAAAAAGGGCTCAATGGGGTCTTGATGGGGAAAGGACCTAGCTCCTTGGCCGAATTGGGACCTTGCTTCCTTTTAATGCACGGGCCTTTATCTTTTCCAATGACTGCAGGTTTGCGTTTGCAGTTGTCCGCAAGCATTTGGCAGGCTGGAAAGTCAATGTCTATAACCCCTTTAAGACCATTATGAGTTTCACCTGCAGTTGCATATGTGGTAGCGAGATTTTTTAAACAACAGCCTGTTTCGTTAGCATTGAAATTTTGACTAGGGTCAGGTTGTATGCTTAAATCAAGGTTTAAAAGTGTCCATAATTTTCTGCGGCTTCTGTATGTGCAGAACTTTTTCTCTAGGAAGTTTTTCTTTAATTCGTGTCGTTAATAAAAGTGGGCAAACACCTTATACGAATTTCAATTTTTAAAAATTCCAAGCTCATCTGGACGTTTAAGTTAATATTGATTTTCTATTTAAAGGACATTTTTTCGCTATTTCGCCTGATACACCGATTAACCGTTATAAACATCTTCTTTTTTGCATGATGCAAGGTCTTAAGGTTTTCATATTTTCCGTTTTTCACAGTTTAAAAAAATTTTAGAAGTTTTGTTTAAAGCCCTTCGTTTTGAAGTTTAAAATTGTTTTCCATCCTTCTAAAAAGTTTTTACTTTGCACCTTTATCTAATTTCTTCAGAATTCCCGACTTTCATCTTTATAGTCTTTTTGCTTTGCTCTCTATTTCTTTTCCTTTAAAAAATTTTATAAATTGCAAAATTTTTAATCCGATGAAAATACCGGACTTTTGTTGCAATTGCTTCAAATACTAAATTTACAAAAAAATTATAAAACAAATAGAAACCCCCCTTTTTATCGCGCCTCATTAGATTGCTCTTTTACTTAAAAAAAAACTTTTTCTTTGTGCTCAAAATTAACTTGAGCTCCGATTTTTAAAATGTTGCATTTCAAAGTAAAGCACTGTCACCCATTACCAAAGCCATTGAACGGGTTTTCCTTTCTTCTGAATTGCTGCATTTTTTTGCTGCAACAATTCTCCCACCCCCAATTTAAAAAATGCCTGCAGACTTATTTATCAAACCAGTTGCGTTTACTTTACATTTCTTTTGGTATTGACCAAAACGCCTGTAGAATGAAACAGAGATTATTGCCCAAGGATTTATTATTAAACTATTTTTTAAAAAATTTCATTATGTAATATTTAATAAATTTTTTATTGGCACTCAATTTCCTATCCGTTTTAAAGTTATTTTAAGGCACAGGTTCTCGCGGGTTCGGATACGTCGCACTTTTTGCTGCTCCCGAGAAGTTCAAATATAAGAGGGGAGTACCAGTGGCGTAGCTTATGTTTTGTACGAGGGAACGCTGAATCTTTAGCAAATTACCATAATCTTTTATTCTAACTTTGATTGATAGTCGAAACTTTACGGGAAAAGAAGGGATTCCCCATGGCTGTATTTGCATTGCATAGTTTCAAAATCAAAGTGGTGGTAAAAGCGAATAAGCTCAGATTTTAAATGCTAAACCTTTACTTTACTTATTCAAATGATATTACTTTAAAAACCAAAAGAGTAGGCTTTTTAATAAGTTTCATTAATTAAAAAAAAAAAAATCTTTTCCCTATGCGTCTTTCAATTAATATACGGTCACTGGAAAGTTCTCTCAGTAAGGCCTTTTCAATGACAAGTGAGCTAAAATTACTTAGGCCGTCATTTCTCATGGAATTCTTGTTTTTCCAAAGTAATTATAGTTGCAAACACAAGCCAAAACTATTTGACACCTTTTTTATTTGAAACTCTCGGGATTCTAACCTTCTTCCTCTCTCGGAAAGAGGCGTTTGGAAAAAGAGTCCTAGCTTTGAGGGTGCGTACGCCAGTGTCAGCCAGAGCAGTCTCAGTGAGCACAGGAGGCGAAAAAAGGAGCATGCGCAGTAGGGTGGAGTGAAAAAATTTTTTTTGGAATTTTTATTCGGCAGGGTGCGGAAAAGGTGCCCTATAGGTCCAAATGAACGTGTGTAAAATTTTATTTAGTTTGGACAAAGTTAAGATGCGCCCCAACTCGACCAAAGTTTGACGGAACAAATACATTATGTGAATTTTCGTTCTTGTCAACAATTATTAATTAGAAAACAATATTATTTTTTTTGCGTTATGTTTTAAATAAAAAAATATTTCAATGTTCAGATTGTTTAAATATTTCCTTAGTTTTTCGTGAAAAAATTCGAAAAACAAATCGATTTTCCACGTCAGAATCAGTCAGACAAAACTTCTCATGAAGCTTCTCAAGAAAACTTTTCATAGTGCGTCAGACATGTAAAGGCGGTAGTTAACAGACTTTTAACAGAGATAGTCAACAACATGCTTTCCCTTTAAGTAAAATAAAAACTCAAGGTCAAAGTAGCATATCTTTAGTTATGAATAGGTGCACTTTCTATGCTCATTGAGTTATTAATTTTAAATTGTGATAATTGCATGTAAAAGAATTTTATGTATATTTTATTGATATGTTTTCTCGCAGTTTATGCGAATAGTTCAAATTGTATTTAAAGTCATTCTCGGATAAGAATTTTGCTTTTCTGTTCGTAATATAAGCTGTGACTTCTAATGGTAATGGTCGACACAATGCCTGCTTTCAAGAGAACTTGTTATTGTTATTTTAGGTAATTATTGTTAGCTGTGGGATGTGATGGAACAAACATTAATACTGGCACAAAAGGTGGGGTTATTCTTTTGTTGGAGATAGAACTTGGTTGGCCATTACAATGGTTAATTTGCTTGTTGCATATCAATGAACTGCCATTATGACATCTTCCGCAGAAAATTGACGGTAAAACGTCCAGCCGAAAAGCACTAACAGGCGAAATAGGAAAAGCACTTCATAAATGTGAAGCACTTCTCGTGGTGCCATGGTACATTCCAGATGGCTAACAACTGCTAGTAAAATCCTTCGATCTCATGTTGCAACGGAAAATCCTTCCAAAAACCTCGAGACATTAGCAACATATATAATTAGAATATATGCTCCAGTCCGGTTTCTAATTAAAAAAAACCCACATTGTGATGAAGGGGGCCGTAATTTTTGGAAACTTATATCCTATTCCAGGTACTTGGATCCCAATTTAAAAGAAATAATTGACCCTGTTCTAAGAAGAAATAGTTTTTATGCTCATTCCGAAAATCTTCTTTCTATGCTCAAGGATTACAGGATACATATTAAAAACCAAGTAATGAAACTAATGTTGTAGCAAGAAAGCAGAAAATCCCTTAGAAGTTTCTAGATTCCTCTTCTAAACCTAGACTCAGTAGAACACACAGACATGATAAGTTGGCATGATGAAGTAATATGTTAACCACCTGTGATTAAAAACCTCTCCTCAAAAGACATTCAGAATTGGATTAATTCACCTACAGATGAAATCCAAGTTGAACTTCTAAAGTTCTCCTGCCACTCTCAAGGAACGAAATGTTGTGTTCGTCTTGTAACTGAAGCTTCAGTACATGTTTGTAGTGAAAAGCAGAGACATAGATGCATTCTTGCTAAGCTTTCCTCTAGAAATATTATGACTCATTTCAACACAAAGAGTGCAGTAAAATTTGTGTTCTTTGGGTGTGCATCTGAATTTTCCTGTTCACGACGTGCTTTAAAAAATTTTCAGAAAATATTTTTTGCAAGTCACATTACTTGTAATTTAATTGCGGTTAAGAGAGTTTCTTCTATACTTTGAGTGAAATAAGGAGAAATTTGTGTTGTTTCCATGGCAGTAAATTTTATTTTACATCGTTTAGCAGAAAAAATATTTTGCTTTAGATGGAGCAGCACATTGCCATCATTCAACGCAATGATAAATATTTCAAGTAGCTTGGGGCGCATCTTAATATTAACATTTCGCACTGAAATTTTGCATGCGTTCATTTGGACCACAAAGGCACCTTTTCCACCCCCTGCCGATTTAAAATTCCAATTCCCAACTTTTTACCATGGCTTCAATGAAGCCATTGCTTTGAGGAAATTTAGGACTGGATGTTAAAATTGCAAATTTGTATGTCTTTGCAAATTTTCGATATTCTGAATCGATAACCTGAGAAAACTGAGTCCCATTGTCGCTTCGGACTATTTCGGGTATGCCATGTCTGGCAAATATTGATTTCAAGTGTTCGATGACCTCTAAGGATGACAGATTATCCAATTTCCCTACCTCAAAATATCTGGAATAGTAGTCTGCTACAATGACGTACCAGTGAGCTTTTAGCTTTAAAAGGTCGGTTGCAACTACTTGCCATGGTCTTTCTGGGAAATTGCTTGAAATCAGAGGTTCTTTATAATAGCTTTGATACTGTATGCAATTTGCACAATTTCTGACTAAAACTTCAATTTCTTTAGATATACCTGGCCACCAAACAGATTGCTGAGTTCTGGTGCGGCATTTAGTTATTCCCTGGTGCCTATCATGGATTCTATCTAAAATTTCTTTTTGAAGCTCTTCAGGAATCACAATTCTTGAGTCTTTGAACAGAATTTGATTTTGATTGACAGTGATAGAGAATGTCTTCGTCCCCAAAATCATTGAATCTCAACCGAAATTTCATTTTTAGGTGGCCATCCGTCTTGGCAGTATTTTATCAATGCTTTACAAACGGGATCTTCATTTTGTAACTAATATTTCTGTTAGTCTTTCATCAGATGCTGGAAATATATCGATGATGTTTTGGACATACGCGGCAATTTCTTCTGACAATTCTTCATCTTCATTTTCAGATGTAGGACACCGAGACAAAGCATCGGCAATTACCAGCTCTTTGCCTGGTTTGTAAGAAATTGTGAAGTCATATCTCATCATCCTTAGTTTTATCCTTTGTAAACGAGGAGTTAACATGTCTAAAGGTTTTGACATGAATATCGGCACTAAAGGCTTATGATCCGTTTGAATGTGTACTTGTTTACCTGCTATATAGTCTCTGAATCTGTCACAAGACCATATTATGGATAAAGCTTCCTTCTCGATCTGTGCATATCGTTTCTCTGCATTTGATAACGTTCTAGATGCATAACAAATTGGTGAAATACAACTTTTCTCCATGTGATATAAAACTGCCCCGAGACCATATGATGATGCGTCACACAAAATATAAATCTCTTTTTTTAAATCAAACATTGATAACCCGGGAGTTTGGCAAAGTTCGTCTTTAATTTTCTGAAAAGAAACCTCTTGGGCTGGCCCCCACATCCATTCAACATCAGTTTTCAACAATTCATATAGAGGATTTGCTATATCGGCCATTTTAGGGATGAATTTACTTAAAAACCGGCTCATACCTAAAAATCTTTTTAACTCTTTTACCGTGTTAGGTCTGGGAAGATTTGCTATAGCTTCTCTTTTCTTCGGATCTGGTTTAATTCCTTCGCTTGAAATTGGCATTTCTCGACATTAAGAGTCCAACCTGCAGCTTGGAGTTTATTTAACACTTCCCTTAACCGTTTATCATGTTCTTCCTCCGTTGCCCCGAATATCACAAATTCATCCATCAGTCCGACAATTCCTGGACCATCTGGAACCGTTTCCCTAATTCTTTTCTGGAATACTTCCGGTGCAGATTTTTTGCCAAAGGGTAACCTTTTAAATTTATACCTCCCAAAATGCGAAATGAAAGTTGTTAAATTTGTTGATTCTTCATCAAGGCTAATTTGCCAAAACCCCGCATTAGCGTCAATAACGCTGAACACTTTAGCTTCACTAAACTGACTCAACGTATAATCGACTGAAGCCATAGGAAAATTCTCTTTCTATGTTATCATTTAAAACTGAAAGGTCTACGCAAATCCTAATGTCACCTGACTTCTTAGGAACTATTACCATAGGAGCACACCACTCCGTAGGTTCATCAACTGCTTCAATTATACCCTCTTTGGGCGTTTGTTCCAATAACTTTTGCAATTTACTTCTTAAAGCCAGAGGAACTCTTCGCGGAACAGATATAGCATAAGGTTCTGCGTTTTCTTTTAATTTAATTTTATAAGGCTTTTCTACTTTTCCGAGACCACTGAATAATTTTGGAAATTCATCTACAGGGTTTAATTCGGAATTCACTTGAAAAATTCGCTGAATAAGGTTTAAATGTTCACTAGCGTGCAGCTTAGTAAAGAATGTTGTAAGCCACTAACAACATACACTTCATCTTTAAAGATTAGATCTTTGTTCTTCAGATCCACACGGAGAACACCAGCAAGGTCAAGATTTCCCCTGTCAGGACCGCAGATTACTTTCTTGGAATTAAATAACTTAATATGTTTAAGTTTTGCCTCATAAGTGTCTGTCAGAATGACCGTTACTTCAGCTCCTGAATCAATCTTAAAATCTATGGAAGTATCATGTATTACAACCTGGGTAGTCCATCGATCGAATAACTTCTCATTTTTGTTAATTGCATTCAAAACATAACCCAAAAATGCAGATGGTTTTGTTCCCTCTACTTTTTACATCTATTACAGATCGCTTTACGCGCTGGACACTCTTGTTTAGTATGTTTTTCCTTTTTCCCACACCAAAAACAAGCTTCCTTGTTATTGGACACTACTGCCTGGGAATGATTATTAAATTTAGGTACAGAACAAAATTTATCATTGGTTTGTTTATGTTTGAACGTCTGATTTTTCGGCGTTATGGCTATTCGATTAGCAACTTTAAATGACGAAGTATCGTTTACTATAACGCTTTGTTGGCTTTTGATTATTTTAGCCTGGTGAGATTGCATGACGGCTTTTTCCAATGTTAGTTTAGTGTCAAGTTGCAAATTTTCCGACACTTTTTTATCTCTAAGACCACAAACTATTCTATCACGAATCATCTCATCGTGAAACGAAGCAGGAAATTCACACGTTTGAGCTAGCGAATATAATGCAGTAATAAAATGCTCAAATGATTCGCCCTCTTCTTGTGTTCTGGTATGGAACTTATAACGTTCGTAAATAACATTACGTGTTGGAACAAAGTGCTGTTCAAACTTTGTTTTAACTAAGTCAAAATCCTTTTTCTCTGCTTCTGTCATATTGAATGATGCTAAGATATCTGCAGATTGCGCACCCATAAGATATATTAAAGAGTTTTCTTCTTTGTCTTTTGTTTTCAAACCTGACGCCGATCGAAATCGTTCGAATCGATCTATCCACTTACTCCAATCATCCGGCCGAAAGGAAAATTGTTCGGGCGCTGGAATCTGATACATTTTGAAGGCGTGTATTCAAGCTGCCACTATGTATTGTTGTGGATATTACGATATACCAGAAGACATTCAAACTATCTTTAATACGGGAACACAACCAACACGCTACATACACAAGACACACATCAATGTTGCCATCCGGCAATATTTAATACTTTTAACATAAGATCGATTGCATTGATATTGATTTACAATCGATTACATCACAGGTTCTGTACTGTATAACTATACAAATAGGGCATACACCCAACCATCCAATCAGATCAGTGGCTTACAAAGATAAGAGTTATGAAACTAAAAAATAACAAAAAATATGATTGTTTGTGTGAAATAAACATTTCCTAGGTCTACATTGGATTTGATTAGTGGCGCCTTCTATTGAAAGACAACTAAATAAAACATTTCCGAAAATTTTTGAAATGTCCAAATTACAGATGTTTCTGGACCCTCAGAAGTCTAAATTAACGATGTTACACTACAATCAAATTCAACATAGTTGGTATGGATTTTTTTTTTGTGACAATTGTTTTAAATGTACAAAGAAGTAATGAAAAAACGAAAATGCGTAAATGCATTATAACACACACAATATTATTCTTCATAGACTCAAAACAAACCTTTTTTCTTCTTCTGCATCACTTTTGATCAACAAAATATAAAACTAACTTTTTGGTAAAAATTTATAATTTTAAGTACATTTGGTATTAATGGATTAAATTTCTGAAAAAAGTAATTTAACAAACTTACTTGATCATCTTCATACAAAATGTCAGCTGCTATGGTTTTATCCAATATCTTTGAAAATATTGTAGGTTTAAAGGCATTTTTTACAGCTGCTTGAGCTTTTTCTACTTCATTCTCACCCCTATAAGTTGATGTCTGAAACTAATATTTTTAAATGAACAAAAATCTAAAACATAAAGAAATTAAAATTGTCATATAACTAAAATTTTCAACAAAACATGCAAAATTTGTAATATAAGAAAATTAGAATTTTTGTCAACTTCACAACAGTACTTTCCAAACTGGCTTACAAACCTAGTATTGGTTTGAAGAAAATATATTCTTTTCCGTATAAAAGATAAAAATTAAAAAGTGTATAATCTAATCTTATAAAAGTTTATTGAAAAAGAGAACTAAAGAAATGTTAAACAATGCAGAAAAAAATAAATAAATAAAACTCAACTTTCATGTAGCGCTCAGTTGTGTAGTCGAGGGGGGACGCAGGGGGACAGTGTCCCCCTACCTTTTTATTTTAATACAAGCGTACCCCCAAATTTTTTACATTTTAACATAAGCGTCCCCCCACTTTTGATTTCAATTGCTTATCTTCGTATGCATAGCCATCCCCCAACTTTTTTTTTCCGGGACTACACCACTGGTAGCACTGTTGCAGGCAGTGGTGTAGCTAAGCGGGGGCAGCCTGCCCCGGATTCCACCCATTAAGGGGTGACACCCAGGTACAATGGACAAAAAATTAAACCTTTCAAAGCTCTATAGCTAAAAAATTAAATCTTTCAAAGCTCTATAATATAAAAACTTTAAATTGGATATTTCTAATGTCATTTTCTTTTCTATTTCGAACTGATCAAAGTGTTTCCGTTAAAAAATATATATTCAGTGTATTTTAACTGCTAGTCATAACTGTTGCCGTTAACAAATGCTTTAAATATTATGAGTCCCATGACATAAATTGTATTTTTCTTTTTCAAAGCTAAAATTTTTTCTGTGTGTGTGTGTGGGGGGGGGGGGGGGTGGCAACTTTTTCCATGGGGTAACACCATCACTACCTGCCCCAGGTGTCACCAATGTTACCTACGCCACTGGTGGCAGGACCGGCACAATTATAAGGGATCATTCATAAATGATGTCACGCTTCGAGGTGGGAGGGGGGAGGTTTGTTAAATTGTGACAAGGGGAGCGTAGAGAATAACAAGGAGAGTGACATCATGCTTATGCAAAATAGCGTGGCATGTGACAAAGGGAGGTGGGAATATGTTCAAAAGTGATTTTGTGACAAAGGTTAGGGGGGATCAAACATATAGGAAAAAAGCATGACATCATTTATGGACGAGCCCTAAGCCGCGCCATAGTGCAACAAAATATTTTGCACCCCTATTTATATGTACTATTTAGAACATAAGGCCTAAAAATATTGTCCTAAATACATATTTAAAAATTAAATATCCATGGGAGTTGACAGATATTTAACTTTTCTTGTTCATTTGATGTATTACTAATTAATAGTTCAATTAGTAATACTTAGTTTTAAGAGCTGCCGCCCTTAAGGGCATTGCACCCATGAGGAAAGCATCTCAATGCCTCTACCTCCCGCTGACCCTGCACTGTTGTTACATTTTTTTTAAATTTGTGCCTTTGCCTTTTGGTTAAGTACAAACACAAAAAGTGCTTAACAGCAACAAGCTCTAAATTAAGTTAGGCAGATACTAGTCAATTTAACAAACTTCAATGAATATCAAAAACCCTCTTAAAAAATTTATCCCAATGTAAGTAATATTTTTGCAAAGTTAAGTTATTAAAAGGGAGTATTAAAATGTAAGTGAAGTGACTATTGAATTTTTATCAGTTTAGTAACCACTTGTAACACACTCGAAATCATTCTTCCTTTGGAATATTTTAAAAAATGCAGAACACTTTTTAAAAAATGATGAAATTATAGTTTCATAATTATAAATTTATAAGTAAAACAGTCTGTTAATTAAGATCCCATACAAAGATAAAAAATATCTCTACTTTATATACTTATTTATTTTTATATGACACACAATGTTGTAGTCCTGGAAAAAAAGGTGGGGTGCCGCTTACATCATCGAAAAATGGAAGCACACTTATGTTAAAATTCAAAACAAGTGAGGGGACGCTTGTGTTAAAATAAAAAGGTAGGGGGACGCCGTCCTCCCGTGACTACACCACTGATGACACATAATTCACCTACCAGTTGAGGGAAAAGTGGCAAACAGTCTACTTGGGAGGTAAAATAATTTTGAAATCAAATAGAAGAAAATATATGAGGAGGTGGCAGTATCTGCCATACTCAAGGACACATCCATGAAGAAGAGGCACCAGGTAATAAAAAGTGGTTATCCCTTGTAAAATGTTTCCTAATAAAGTTCTTATAAGAGTTTTCATATTTTTTATTGTAAGTTTTTAAGCTAAAAATAAAAGTTGGTCTAAATTTTCTAAATTATCATGCTGCAGGCCCATCACTTCAATTCAATTTTTCGGGTGGGGGGGGGGGGGGGTATACTCGATGTAAATGTCATTTAAAAAAACAACTAAATACATTAACAAAACTGAGGGCTGAACGGGGGGGGGGGGGGGGTAATTGACCCAAAACCGTCTTAAATGCCTGTCATGCAGCACACCAGACTGTAATATGCTACGTTTCAAAAACCTGTATGCACGCATTCAACACAACTTAAAATTTCTAAGCAATGACTAGATCAAAATAATTTATATACAAAACAATACTGCCGATTTTAAAATGCAGCATATTATACACAATGCGACAACTATAATAAAGTTAATATTTGAAAAATTTACGCCTTATTCGCTCCAACTCTAGTACATTACATTTTATTATTTGGAAAAAAAAAGCTTTAAAACTGAAACTTTTATTTTGAAATCTACTATACGTAATCTACCTCCTCGATATAACTATTCTCGCAACATTTATACACTAGAAAACGAAGGAAGAAAATGAAAATAACAAAAATATGTACGCTTCGCATTTTTAAAAACGATGGCACAAATGTCTGAACGATTTTACACTGAATACGAAACATTTTATGAACACTACTCTCAAAATATTTTTCTGTTTTGGGGAGCTTATCAAACGTTCACCGGATGTTTATAATTTTGAAACCGGAAGTAAAAGAGGAATGCCGTCACAGTCAGAGGTACAACATACAACGGTTCAGATTTTTGTAGTATGTTTTACATAGTGGTTTTACCTCCCTGTTTGCAAATTTTTAAATCGGAGGATGATTTTAGCTCTGGACGGCGGACTCTGACTGGTCCTCAGTGTCTTATGAACTGCTGTTGATGAACATAATAAAATTAGGATTGTTTGACCCATTTTACAGCATTTTCTGAGGAAATGTTACCTGATCATTCTGTACGGTTTTCCTCTGGGATGGAGACATCAACTACTATTACTTCCTGTGCCCAATTCATTACTTAAGTCTAATAAGGGAACAAAACAGTAGTGACTTTGGGAATCGGGAACAGATCTGATCCTACAAGACAGACTGGTCGACAGTCCCCAAATTCGTATATTTTTAATGCCTTTGTAGTAAAGTCTATTCCATACTAACTATAGTCAAGGTTTTGAAGTTAAAATTGCGTGTCACTCGTACAATGATAACTCTGTCATCTTATCAAATATTTATTACATAAAAAATAAACACAATCATGCAGTATTAAACAATTAAGAATGAGGCTTCCGAACAACAAGCGTCGACATACATCGCTACTCCAACAACCTCTAAATTAAAAAATTTTAATTAGAGTTCTTTTTTTTGGTGAAAGTGAAAGTTATTATTTTTTTAGAAGTTGAAGTGCTTAATCGCCACAGTACTCCCCCCCCCAAGTGCCAAGGGCACTGATGTTACAAGTATTTTCTGTTGAAGCGAACTTGTCTTCCTGAGCGAGTGGTTATTGGGACAGGTTGTACTATGTCTGTGGTTTCATTTCTTGGAACGGGTTGCTGGATGTCGGTGGTTTCATTGCTCATTGGGAGAGCAACAGGGACGTCAGCTAGATTATGCGTTGAGGGCGCACAGTTGCTTGCAGTAGGCAGGTCGTCAGTAGCTATCCGGAGTTGTTGTACAAATTCAGATGGTTCTTCACTGGATATCGTGGACGGAGAGAGAAATTCTCCTGGCAGTCGGAGTGTTGAGCCATATACCAGCTCTGCAGTAGTGCACTGGAGATCGTCCTTGAAGGTGGAACGCAATCCCAAAAGCACAAGAGGCAATGTTTCAGTCCATCGATGGTTATGGTAACATTTAAGAGCCTGTTTGAGGGTACGGTGAAGTCTCTCGACCATTCCATTGCTAGCAGGGTGGTATGGGGTTGTTCTTATATGCTTAACTCCCAATAGTCGGGAAAGAGAAGCAAAAAGTGTGGATTGAAACTGCCGACCTTGGTCTGTTGTAATGATGGATGGTACCCCAAAACGTGAAATCCAGTGATTCACAATTGCACGTGCCACTGTTTCAGCACATATATCAGTCACGGGTATAGCCTCGGGCCATCTGGTGTATCGGTCGACGCAAGTCATGAGGTAAGAGAATCCATCAGAGGGTGGTAATGGACCGACCAAGTCAACATGCACATGGTCGAACCTTCGTGCTGGTTTTAAGAATGGTTGAATAGGGCTGTGAGTGTGCTTGCTTATTTTAGATTTCTGGCAGTCCACACAAGCACGTGACCAAGTAACAACATCCTTAGCCACAGACGGCCACACATAACGGTCCAGTATTAGTCGTTTAGTAGCACGGATACCTGGGTGAGATAAGTTATGGAGAGAATTAAAAATTGGCTTTCTGAAATTGCTTGGTACAAATGGTCTCACCTTATCGTCTGTGATGTCGCACCAAAGTCTCAACGTTGGAGAAATTGGCACGGATTTCAGTTTTAGGGAATGGTTGGTTGTGCCTAAGAGATTTTGTAATTCGGCGTCGGTTTCTTGAGCTTGTGATAAAGATTCAAACTGTATTGGAGTTGGACAAATCTCTTGAATGCGAGACAATGTGTCAGCGACGACATTATCTTCTCCGGCGATGTATTTGATATTGGTTGAAAATTGTGCAATGAAGTCGAGATGTCTGAGCTGGCGAGGGGAACAGGTGTCAGAATTTTTAGTAAATGCAAAAATTAAGGGACGGTGATCAGTAAAAATTGTGAAGCATTGGCCTTCAAGTGCGTGCCTAAAATGCTTTACAGCAGAGTACATAGCGAGAAGTTCTCGATCATATGTGCTGTACTTGGCTTCGGCAGTCGATAATTTACGAGAAAAGAATGCGAGCGGTTTTGGGCCATTAGGAGACTGGGAATTTAAAACTGCTCCAATAGAAGTGGTTGAGGCGTCGACCATGAGGGCCAGTGGATGCTCAGGTGACTGAAACGTCAATGTTGTGGCATTAATCAAATCGGATTTGCAATTTTCGAATGCAAGAGTCGATTTATCATCCCAAGGCACAGGACGTTTGTCGTTCTTTTTAGAATTTTTCAGAAATTCATTTAAAGACGCTTGCGTTTCTGCGGCTTTTGGCAAGAACCGCCGGTAGAAGTTTAGCATCGCTAAGAAACGTCTCAGCTCAGAAATAGTTTTCGGTTTCGGGAAGTTAATGATGGTCTCAACTTTATCAGGAAGCGGCTTAACGCCTGCAGCAGTTATGAGGCACCCGAGAAATTTTACGGCAGGTTTTCCCAATACACATTTGTCAGGGTTTAATTTTAACCCATGCTTTTTTAACCGGGATAACACCTCGTGCAAATGTTTAGCATGCTCAACATCTGAGCAAGAAGCTATTAATATGTCATCGAAATAGGGAATACAACAGTCAAGATTGGATAAAACTTGGTGTATATACCTTTGAAAACTTTGCCCTGCGTTCCGCAATCCGAATGGCATAGCAGTGTATTCGAACAAACCAAACGGTGTGGTTACAGCTGTCTTGGGTATATCAGCAGGGTTTATAGGGATCTGGTGGTACGCTCTTGCTAAGTCGAGAGTAGAAAAAATTATTTTTCCATGCAAGCTTTGGGTACAATCCTGGATGTGCGGAACGGGATAGCGGTCAGGCACGGTTGTAGAATTGAGACGACGGTAGTCACCGCAAGGACGATACTCACCGTTAGGTTTTCTGACAACGTGCAAAGGACTTGCCCAGGGGCTTTTAGATGGTCGGATGATGCCCTGAGCGGATAAATATTCAAATTCTTTTTTAACAGCTTTAAGAATGTCGGGAGCTAGTCGTCTAGGTTTTGAAAATACAGGCGGACCTTTTGTTTCGATATGATGGTAAATTTGATCTTGCTTACTACCTTTCATGGGTTGCGATGGGTTTAATAACTCAGGATACTCACTAAGGATTTTATCCAGTATGCCATCACCAACCAATATAGCGATGTTCGATTCAGGAGAGTTAAGTGAAGGTAGTTGTCCATTAGAGGAAAGTCGAGTATTCGCATCAATAACTCTATGGTTTTTAGCATCAACTAGCAGATTGTAGTGTTTTAAAAAATCTACGCCGATAATAGGTTGTTTAACGTCTGCTACTACAAAGGACCATATAAAATCACGGCGCAAATTCAAATTGATGGTCATGCGCTTTGTTCCATAAGTAGCAATTTTTGTGCCGTTGGCGGCATACAACGTTAAATATTGCGATTTAGAGTGCGGAGCGTACGTTTTAGGAATGACTGATACGTCCGCACCAGTGTCAATTAAAAAGGAAAGTTTAGACTTTGAATCGGCCATTAATATGCGATTAAGGTGGCGGTCAGCATTATGGCCGGTAAGCGATCGCCTTACACGTTTCCCGAATGACGAAAAGAGCAAGGAGGGTTGCATTTTTTGGCATTCTCACCAAAATTAATATGATAGAAACATAAACCATTTTCTGGCTCTTTATAGCTTCGATTGCGAGAATTGCTACGGTAGCGAGAGTTATTTCGGTGTCTAGGATTTCTAATGTAATTGTCCCTCCGTGTACTTCGCTCCTGAACTATAGAAGTTAACTGTTTGACTTGCAGGGTTAATTGGTCAATTTGCGCCTGTAGCGCGATATTTTGTGGTGCAATAGAGACTTGTGCAGAATTAATGGACGATTGAGGCGTTAAATCGTGGATTTTATCTGCAATAGATGCGAGTTTCGTTAAATCTTCATTTAACGCTGCCAAAATCGATTGCGTGCTGTTGGGCAGTCGTCCAAGCCAGAGTGATTTAAGCAATGGCTCACCTACGGAATCGCCACCTAGAGCACGCATGCGTATAAGCAATTGTGACGGACGTTGGTCACCGAGCTCTAACCCTTGTAACAATGTCCTTATTTTAGACGACTCGCTTTCTGAGTGTAATTCAACCAAACGTGTTTTTAACTGCTCATATTTGTTGGTTTCGGGAGGTCGCATAATGATATCACTTACGGAGCTTAGTATGTCCGAATCAACAGCTGCCACAACATAATTGAACTTGGTTTCGTCAGTCGTCACATGTGCCAAGGAAAATTGTGCTTCTAAGCGGAGGAACCACAGGCTAGGATTATTCTTCCAAAACGGCGGTGGTTTCACCGCAACGTGAGAAATTTGTGGTTCGTTGAAAATTTGATCTTCAGATGTCGACATTATATATAACTTGAGTTACAAATATAATTCCATTAGGGATTAACACGTAAAAAAACACACATTAAAGTAGCACTCAAAAAGAAAGTTATCATCAAGGCGACAATTATCATAAACGACATTACAATTTATCATAAGTAAGCAAAGAGAATCTATGTCACTCAACATCGAAAGGCAATGTACCAACTCGTGAATATAAAACCAAATTCATTTAGACAAATAAAATCGTGCGGTAACTTACGCAGCTTAGATATTTTTCGATTGCACTTATCATCGTAAAAGTTCACACGTTCTTTGGTCACCAATGTAGTAAAGTCTATTCCATACTAACTATAGTCAAGGTTTTGAAGTTAAAATTGCGTGTCACTCGTACAATGATAACTCTGTCATCTTATCAAATATTTATTACATAAAAAATAAACACAATCATGCAGTATTAAACAATTAAGAATGAGGCTTCCGAACAACAAGCGTCGACATACATCGCTACTCCAACAACCTCTAAATTAAAAAATTTTAATTAGAGTTCTTTTTTTTGGTGAAAGTGAAAGTTATTATTTTTTTAGAAGTTGAAGTGCTTAATCGCCACACCTTGTTCTCAAAAATATTTTAACTACTTGGAGGCGCAATAAGTCCCCAAATTTCAAGATTTCTATTCATTCTTTCCAAATTACTTCTACATTTGAAATTTAGAATTTTAGGTAGCAATTTGTAAAACTTTAGATAATATTGTGGCAATGAGCAAATACTTGCCTTATTAATATATAACAATTTATAACATGCAATAAACAAAGAAAAAAGAGGCATACATTATGTAGAAATTGTGTTTTGATACCCTTTCAAATATATTAATGAGAGTAATTTTTCATAACAGAAGTGCATTAATGTATTGGTTTGTTATGTCCCCGAAGACGTCCCTAAATTGGCGCTCAGAAATACTGTCAAACAAGTCAAGCTAAGCTCTCCCCCTACTTCCTTGAGAAATCTCTAGTTACGCCATTATAGGTGTATTTAGGGATCCTTTTACTCGTGACAAAAATGAAAAAATACATTAGAATGCTATTTTCGGACCCCCCTTTTGAGCTCAAGGCCATGTACAGCTGTCCCATTTATCCGCTCTGCTGTTGTCACCACTGCCGTTTCTGGAGCTAAAAAATCAAATCGAAGTATCATTTTGTTATTGTAGATATCTTTTCTAAATGGTCAAGGGTTCCCACCAGCAAGGTGGACTGCGCCATTGATATTTTTTAGGGTGGGGGCTGGGGAGAGTTCTTTTCCAGGGCTCCCTCTCCCCAAGGGGCTTGGTCAACTGCTGGACTGATTTTGGTGAGTCGTCGGTTCGGAGGGCTCCGCAGCTTCTTTAGGGGTGCGCCATCAGTCTGAGTGGGGTTGGCACCCCTCTTCACGTATGATATATTTCAATGAATAGGACGAGTTCAACGTAGATCTAAAAGCATGGTAAACTAGAAAACATTTTTTACAAAAAGAAAAAAAATCTGGAATTTTTAACGATATATGTTTTGACAATAATCAGAAATGCATCAAAAGATGAAGTCCAAAATTTTGTTTTTAATTGTAGAAACTTTCGGTAAGAGCAGAAAATAGAGATAATTTGGACGAGGTTTTTATACAAGGGTTAGGTGAGGTCCTGAATGCAATATTTTGTCCCTGCGCGAGGGCCGCCGAGAGGCAAGGCGGGCCCCATTTCAGTTTTGTAGCCACGCTCATTGCTCCTTTTGCATCTTTTCTTTGAAACGTTTTATCTGCTACACTGCTCCGATGTCGAACCGGGCTCTCTTACAAAGGCCGGGGCCGGAGCTGTTGTACTTTCGGGTTTTTTATTTTTATTTTTTCTATTGCGTTACATTTACAGAAAAGTAAGGTAAGTGAAACATATTTACTTTCACTATTAAATAGTAGATGGCACCACTAGATGTACTGAGCAGAGATCTCGAGATCTAGATTTTTCTTCCCTCGTTGAAAAATTAGACGACTAATTTGCATTTCTAATGAATGTTTCAAGATTAAATCAATGTTATTATTCATGTGTTCGACATTCACATGTATGAGCTGCAGTGAGCGGCCTCAGAAAAATTGATGAAAAAGGAGAGAGAGAGTTTTTTTTTTCTCCTCCAACTAATTTTGCATTATATATTCTCTGCTCCAGAGGCCCGTCATTTGGGGGATCAGGAGGGGTAATTGCCTACCCCCTATTTTTAGTACATTCATATTGGCACATGTATTTACGTGTTTATGTGCTTTTACCATTTAATTTTTGGTTATACCCATATTATAGGCTAAATTATGCCTTGAACAAATATCGTATGCCTTTCTCCCCCTCCCTCCAGGAAACTTTTGAAATGACAGGTCTGCTCTGTTCTCTGAAAATAAAATAGTGTGAAAGCCAGGAAGAGAGGGAAACAAAGTTATCATTATAATTAGAAATTTATTTTGAAGATTATTAACCATTTAACGCATTTGCCCGCGTTTGACATGGGCGAAAGTTACTGGAAAGTTTGCCCATGCACACGTACGTTATTTTATTTGTAATGCCGTTATTTTATTTCTAATTCTTTATTTTCTACTCATACTGAAAGTTTCTACAATTAAAAAGGAAATTTTGAACTTCATCTTTTGATGCATTTCTGACTATTGTCAAAACATATATTGTTAAACATTACAGATTTTTTTCTTTCTTTAAAAAGTGTTTCCCATTTTACAATACGCTTTTATATCTACGTAAAACTCGTCCTAATCATTGAAGTATATCATATGTGGAGCGGGGTGCCCACCTCACTCAGACTGATGGCGCACCCCCAAAGAAGCTACGGAACCCTCCGAACCGACGACCCACCAAAATCGGTCAAGTAGTTGACCAAGCCCCCCCCCCCCCCCCCCAAAGCCTTTGAGATCCATTTACACTTTGTTTGCATAATATATTTTGCTTATGCAACTTTTACCCCACACCCCGCCCCCTAGTCACACCCCCAACCTGAAATTGTAAAGAATAACTTACACTATACTAATTTTTCAAAAACAAATTGTGCTTTAAATGGTTAAAAATTAATATTTATTAAATGGAATTGTTATTCATTGGTTCAAATGAAGAGAAAATGTAACCAAGTCTGAATAATTTGATCATTGAGGAAAATGTTTTACCACGTCTTAATATAATTCGCCATCTCTTTGGGGAAAATTCTGAGTGGTTGTTATTGATTATATATATGAAAAGTTTTTTGACTAAAATAGAAAAAGAACTTTACGTAATACGTCTTGTCAAAATGTCAAAATCCTAAAAGTAAATAAATACCATGGACGTATTTGCGAGAAGGGGGAGGTATGGGAGTGTTGACCTGCAGTAATATGAAAATATGGTGGCATGAGAATAATTGTAGTTATTGTAGGGTCTACACTTCTTATCAGTAAGGGCGCATCTTCCCTTTAAAAGCCACGAAGTCATCCCCCCACCCCCAAGAGCGGCTAACAACCCCCCATCCTTCTTAAAATTTTCAATGCTGCAGTCTGCGCCACGACGTATGAAGTTCGCGAATCACCGGTTTGGAAACTCTGATCCAGATCAAATAACCAAGCAGTCTATTACTGTAGGACAATAGGCATTTGCCAAGTGTACAACCGGGAGTTAATAAGGTGTAAGAAAACCATTGGTATTCAAAATTACATGTACAGTAGTTCTGCCCTTCTACGTCACCTCTTTCATGCGTCTTTCTCAGTGGTACATCAATTTTCAAAAATCTAGTACATAAAAATATAATTGAACAAATTTATACCAGATTAATATATATATATATAGATAAAATGGCGACTGTTTGAAATATTGTGGTTGTCAAACTAAAAGTTTTATGAACATTTCTTTCATTTTTCTTTGTTATTCCTATTTTTAATTCATTCTGTATTTATTTCTACTAACTTACGGTTGTTTGTTTATTTGTAGACAATGGTGGAAACTTAAGTTCGAAAGGTTGGACGCAGCATACCTTCAGCAGATGGCCCCAAAGTAGCATTGGAAATCGAGACAGTTAGCATTTAGCTGTAATGGAAGCTGAATGTAAAATTTTTGCAAAAACAATTTTGCTGGTACTACTTTTGTGTATTCTATGATAAAAGATTCTACGAGGTAGAAAAAATATCAAATTTTTCATTCTCCACAACCAACTGTAGGCATAAGAAAGAAACTTTTCAAAAATTATAAGATACAGATCGTTTTCCACCATGCATTTTATTTTTGCCAAATACAGTTGAGTTGGTTTATTATTCTTTCTTTTTTCCCCCAATAACTAGAGTGTTCGTTCTTTACATTAGTGTGTCTTTTCATAGCTTTTTTTCGTTTGTTACTCTCCTCTAAGTTCAATAGCGTAACATCGTTTATTAGTTCTAACGGTTTTTTTTTTTTTTTTTTTTTTTTGGAAGATGATACCACGTAAGTCATAAATAAAATGAATCAGTCATTTGAGAAACACCCCTTGTCCATTTTTGGCGAAAATTGAGTTAGACATATTAAATTGTTGGTGAAGGCTAGACATATCCAATACGCATAAAACCATTTATCTGCACTTAGTAACCATGGTGATGCCGCATTTGAAAATATCCATTCCTTTGACAAACACCTCATCTCCTGGAAATGTGTTGTTTCTCAAATGACTTACAAAAAAATGTGGCGAAAAATTAAAACAAATGACAGGATTTACGCAGTAAAACAGTATGCTGAACTTATGTTGCACTCTGCTGCTATTCAGGACAAGTTCCTGGGGGAAATAGTAGAAAGTGAAAAAGTAAAGGATTTTAAATCATGGTGTGGTCAATTTTATAAAAAAAATGTAATATCTACGGAAACTCAAGCAAGGAACATCCCAAAGGAAAATAAAATAAAATTCAACATTTCAACTTTTATGGAGTTTTATTGCTCTAATAAACATGTAGGTCAAGTTAAAGTACAAGACTTTATTGGAGGACTCAATGAACAAACTTTTGACTTGAAAAAACCGGGAACTTTTATACCAGAGCTTCCAAAAATCAGTGCCTACCCGCAAAAATGTGTGCCTATCGATATCAACAAAATCAATGACCTCAAGAAAGTCAAAGCCTGCATACACTGTAGGTGGATTTTATTCAAAAATTTATGACTGGCCAACTATCGATATGGATGACATTGAACTGTTTTAAGAAACAATGTTTGGAAAATGTGTATATATTATTTGAAAAATAAGATGCTGATTTTTATTAATAACTTAATTGTTTTACCTTTTATTTCAACCTGATAACATACCATTTAGTCAGTCATTTGAGAAACAACACATCTCCAACATTGTTTATAATTTTTTTAAATATCAAAATAAAAATAATAACATTTTATTTTGATAGAATTAGCTTACCAAACCCCTGTAGAAACATATAAAAATATTCAAAAAATATATGATGCTAAATTATGGACCGGCTGGGCTTTTTTTTTTTGATTTCCCGAAAATTTACTTTTTTGGATATGAGGTGTTTCTCAAATGACAGATTCAAATGCTTTGATCATTATAAGTAGAAATGTTTGACAAAAAATAAGGCTGGATACGCACTTACACCGCTGGGTGGGTCAAGGCAAGTGCGATTCTGAGCACTAGTGTCGATTCTTAAAACTTCTGCTTGTGGTTAAATCGAGCTAGTAAATGCTTGAAGACCTCAATAAAGAACCCGAGTATGAAGCTTAAAAATTTGACAAACAAATTTTTTTTTTCTAGCAGAGCACGAACTTTCTGAGTGTGATCTTTGAAGATTTGGGTACGCACTTAACCCAACTCACTATAAGTAAAAAAATCCAGCAAGTTTGAAAAAAAAAACCACTCTTCCCCTACTTTGTGTTTTATATATGGATCTGATTCAGTATGTTTTATTAGTTTTACTTCTCCCTCCTGCAGTACACAATTTCTTTTTTTTTTCCCTATGGGTTGCGTTTGGCTGACCGCCGTTGTAGACCTAGTGCTGAGCCCCAGAGTTTGGTACCCTCTTTTTCAACGGCATCACAATGAGTGTGGTACCATCGCCGTATGAGAATTTCGACGTCCAGTATCTTCACCTGAAGGGAAAGCACCTGCTGGACTCTGTTGATAGGAAACTACCCTAGTAATTATTAGTTTAATTTAACCGAAAGTACCCAAGCCAAACGGCTACTCAAGGGAACTTCTACATGTCATATAATTAGGCTTGCCATATTTTTGGTTAGTGAAACCGGGATACATTTATATAGGATAGGCATACCGAGGGGTCTGGGGAAATGTAATGCCCCCCAGTAACGGGGGGTTCTGAGGAAATTTTTAAAGAATTAAAAGCAAAATGGTGAGTTTTAAGTCTTTTTTTAAGCTTCGCAAGTAACAGGAGTGAGGAATCTGGAACCCTAAATTGTTGGTCTACCCAATTTTTAAAATAAGGAATTTTCGGTACTTAATTTACTTAAAAAGATTTTTTTTCCTTTTTAATGAGAATTTTCTCCGGTCTACCATCAAGAAAGAAGTGTTAATAAAATAAAGTTTTAAAATCATAAAATTGTTTAATTGATCAATTAATTACTAAGTCTTTTTTTTTTTAATTACAACTTTTTGCATAACTACAAACACCATTTCTGAAAAACATTTTTGTCAAACTAAAAAAGCAATTAATAAGTTAACAATGTTATTCTTTATTTTCAACCCACTTATATTTCTGACTTGAATGTACTTTTTTAAAGATGTCTTTGTTAAGCTTGACTTTTTCATAAATGTCAGAGCAACGAAAACGTCAAAGTTTCTTATACATACAATCAATGCTCTTGCAGTAGACTCCCTCATTAATGCTCTGTCATCTTAAAGATTCTTAATGTCTTCATAACAAGTCAAACCGGGACGTATGGCAAGCCTACATATAATCATACGACATGGGCGCAGATGATTTTCTGCTCTTTGCAAATCCACCGACACGTCCAGGATCGAACTTGGGAGTATGAGGCCCGCGCTTTACAACGGTTGCTTTACTCGCAACCGTGCCAAATTATTCCTTAGCCTATTATGTGTTTTACCAAAATTCTAATAATATCTTCGTTGTCCTTTAAATATGCTGGAACAGTAATGTGTAGAACAGAATAAAATGAACACACATATAATAATTAAAATATTTTTTTATTTGAAATGAAGAGTAGGTAGCTGGAAGTGTGAGATAGTACATCTTCCATAGTACCACTGTATTTTTACAAGCGGTGTTATGCATATACAAAGCACATAAAAGCTATATTAATCAATATAATAAAAGAACAGAAAAGTTATTTCTTTACAAAAAGGAATTATTTTATTGC
Organism: Octonoba sinensis; assembly: GCA_038502835.1. Classification (NCBI taxonomy): domain Eukaryota; kingdom Metazoa; phylum Arthropoda; class Arachnida; order Araneae; family Uloboridae; genus Octonoba; species Octonoba sinensis. Next base: position 76,201,332 of record CM076604.1, read on the forward strand.
CATTAAAACTTCAGGCAATAAAGTAAAAATGAGATCAGTAGCTGATGCATCAGCAATATGCAGATTAATTTATATTATATTATACATACATATACATATGTATATATGTATAAAGATATTGATATTAAATATTTAAAATAACTACATATTTACAACTATATACAAACTTTACATTATTATTTGATGCACAAAAAAGAAAGGAAAAGTTGAAATTGTGTGTGTGTTTTTTTTAAAGTTGTGTTAAAACAAAGTTTTATATTTAAAAATTCAAAGTAAAGTTATAAACAAATTTATAGCTTTAAAAGAAAATTGATTTTTTGTTATTCAACTGAGTGTTAGTGAATATAGTTAAAATGTTTGAAAGTTGAGTTATGACACATATGGTAAAATATTTTTGAAAACACTAAAATTTAGAATATTAAAACAATAAATAAATTAACATTTTGATAGTGTTATAGATTACCTATTGTACAATGAATATTTGTGTTAGAAAAAAATATTCAAACTAAGTAGTTTGAAATTTCTATCTAAAATTTTATGACAATTGGTTTTCAGATGCTTTTGTAATTATGAACGTTAGAACAGCATAGAAAGTGTTGAAATTCATGAGAATTTGTTAATACACTGAAGATAGCAAAGTTCTGAATTCTGGATATATCCAATTAGTCCATTTCCGAAAAATGTTCTAGTTCCTTAAACAGTGAAAAGATATTGCACAGTCAATGTGCATTTAAACAGTTTTTAGAATCGGAGCTTCTAATTTTAGCTTCGTAACATTTATGATTTGTAGCGCTGAGACATCCACAGGTGGCAGCACTATATATCACAAGAATCTTTGGTTAAAACCAGAAACACACCTAAAATGAGAGAAAAATCATCATAAATATTTTTCGTTCGTTAATGAAAATACATAAGTGAATACACAAATTGATCAATGAAAATATCAGGTTTTTACGATAATACAAAAGATATTTATTATGTAATTTCATTCCAATCAACATTTCGAAAAATGTTGTAATTAATAATTGATACGTATCTCATTAAAAATTCAAACTTGACTTCAACTGTATTCAGTTAAAGTTCAGTTAATTTGATTTAACAAACATTAAAAAGCTGAAATGTATGATTTAACGTAAGTTTTAAGTTATTGTAGATAATTCAAATCGTAGGTGGAACAGAGATATGAGATAGTTTTATAATTAGTGCACAAAATTGTATGTACGCATATAATAATAATAATAATAAAATGCCCACATAAGGTTATAACAATCCAAAACGTTTTTTAACCTCAGATAAATGGGAATCAAAAAGAAAACTTGATTTTGAAATTATGGTTAAAATTTTCAAATTCCTCTCCATGAAAACACTAGTCAGTTGTTATGTGCGGTTCTCTTGCTCAGGAAAACTTATGAAGGTATCAAACTAGTTATTCCTAATGAATAATTCACAAAAGGCAAATAATAACTGTCATTAATAATTTTATCCTGTGATTGCATTAAGATATCATAAAACATGTGTTTTCAGCCAAAAATAATCGGAACATTTATACGAAGTTGAACTCGTGTTTAAGTAAAAAAATATTTCGCTCCTAGCCCCTCCGGTCCTCAAACTTATCAATAACCTCAACGTTACTATGGGAACAATATGGCTGAGAGTATCTCAAACTAGGTGAAATGAAGGTCGCCGTGTGAACCGATCGAGATCAAAGAAAGGAGGGGGAAAGTCATAAAGTACTACTACTACTACGATAGTAACCGTAGTAGACGTAGTAGAAATAGTAAAGTAGCATCCCCCAACTTCTTTTTTTTTTTTTTTTTGAAATCAAAACTAAGGCCGGAAGCAGGGAACAGGCGAATCAGGTGCCGAATCGCTTTCCAGCCTACTTGCAGGTTTTTGCTCAAATTTTGCCATCCCCCTCCCCTAGCTGATTGTAGAAGTAGCGATTTAAATCCCCTCAACAGGTGTAGAGAACATGAAGGAAAAAATGGAAGAAACTCTCAGGAGCAAAGGGGAGTAGTAAAAAAAAAAAATGTGCAACAGATTTGCTTATTTACTTTTTAAAAAGTTCGTATGTTATTAATGCTAAAAAGAGCCACTAAAATTGACAAAACACAATATTTTACTTTTAAGAAAGCTATTTTTATGTAGGGTATGTATTGCTACATTTTTTTTTTTTTTTTGGAATATTTTAAAAATTACATAATGTTACGCCATTTAAGAACGACTCCATTTAGAGTAATCCTTAAATTAAATCTTCGAATCCCTTTGGCTTTTTTTTTTTTTCAAATTTTTTTTGGCCACACCTGATTTGCATTAAAACAATTATATTATCAACTGCGTTTCAAAAAATAATAATTAACTAAATAAGATATGATTAACGTGAAGAACACTGGAAACTGATAATGAATTGTTTAATTTAATATTTATTAATACAGCAAGTAAAAGTCGTGTCAAAAAAATTAACACTATTTCATCGAAAATTTACTTTAAAATCGACTTTATTTTCACTTTGATGTCTCACATTGTCTTATATTTTCTTATTTAATAGTTTTTTTCTTCTTCTTTTCTTCTTCTGCTTCTCTCTCTCTCTCTCTCTCTCTCTCTCTCTTTTTTTTTTCCTGGGTTCCAGTGCTACCCGAGGATTCAAGTATGGTACGTCGAGCTATTATTTAATTTACTGGCTCAAAAATGATTTGTGGCTAATCAAAGCACGAGTAAAAAATCCAAAAAATGAAGTGTAACTTTTTAGAACTATTGCGAAAAAACTTGCTTTTATGTACAACAGAAAGTTTAGATTATGTAAATGATAAGAGCTGTAACAATTTATTTATTTATTTTTTCTTTCATTTTACTTTCCGTAAAGAAAATGATAAGAGAAGAAAGAAATTAAATAACGCAAAATTTACTTATGCCTATGTGATAAAACGAAGAAGACCAGGGGGGGGGGGGATTTGTGCATTATTAGAGGGGAAAAAAATGTATTAATACGGGTCATTACTTTTTTTATTTGCACATGTCTGCAGATTGTTACATACAGCTAAATTTGTAATTAGCTTTTATTCCTGTTCTTTATTGGAATATAACTAGTATTTAATTTCTCCTTTTTCGTTCGTCCGTCCTTCCTTTGTTTATTTATTTGAAGAATCATAAACGTTGATAAAATAAAAATATGCACATAAAAATTGCTTTTCCAGCAATACAAATTTAATATTTTAACTTAATAAACATCTGAATAAAAAATAATAGAAATTTTAATTTTAATATTATAGTTTGGGGTATAGTTTTTTTTTTTTTTTTTTTCAATAATGGAAGATCATCTTTTAACCACTGCAATGCAAATCCAAGAAGGCGAGCCCTAACCAAACTCGTTTTTTTGCCAACTTTCCAGAGCTGCACCCTTCTAAACTTCCATTTTCTGAGTTTATTTCCCTTCACTTCAGTTCAAAACCCGGCACTTTTCTTTTTTCTCAGCGTGAGAAAATCGGAAGAGGGGCAAGAGCGAGAGGAGCATAAGCGAAGTCCCTTTAATCGGACTACCCGTACCCCCGTGACGTACCGGAAGTCAAACGTACTCCCGTACATCCCGCAAGGTCGGCCCAGAAAAATTCATTGTTCTCGCTTTTTACGTTCAGCTGTTTTCTCGCAACGATGATGGTTCTTGGGCAGAGATGGCGCTGCCGAAACAGCTGTCTCCAGTGAGATACTCCCCCCGTACGACGACTTCCTTTTCTAGATAAATTGTTGTTATACTATTTCCCCAAATAGGAAAGCTGCTCTCGGTTTTAGAAGCAGGTGTATATAAAGCACATGCTGGGCACATGCCAATGCCAAGAAAAATTCAAGGCGAGAAAATCTTTCTATATTTTCGCCAGAGGCTTACAAACTTAAACAAACATAAAAATACGAAAAATTACAACAATGTAGACATTTAGTCACAATCTGTCCAAAAAAGCAAAATCCGTGTGCGAAGCATCATTTCAAATTGCACCAAAATGCAACAAAATTCATTATTATACAACCAAAATATTGCAGCAAAGTTTTTTTATGTGCATTCTGGGCTTCTGATGGAATTACAACGCTAAAAATGTCGAAACACGATGCGCACGACACATCTAAGAATATTTTCAATGGTTTTCATTATTTTTTCATTTTGAAAGAAATGTTATCGTTTGTGATAACAAGGAAAGGAAAAGATTAAAGACAATATATTATATAGTGAACAGGGTTCGATCCAGCAATTATTAACAGGGTCCGTTTATTGTGAATTTTAGAGAGATTTTTGTGAAAAATCAAATAATCTTGTGAAAATTGAACCATAAATTGATGAAAATGTTCATTACTATTTGCCGCTTTTTTAATAAATAATGGTGTAAAAAGTACAATTAAGTGCTTGGAATTTTGTGAAGGGTCCGTTTGGATTGATTTGAATTTTGTGGAATGTCCTTTTTGATTAATTGGAATTTTGTGAAATGTCCGAAAACGCACCCAAATTTCCTCTGGCACGACCTCTGGTGAACACACATTTTAAACACGAATATTATAAAAGTCATTGTTTTATTATCAGAACTGAATAATTCATGACATTTAAACATTTACTCTAAACAGCGTTATATTTTCCCTTCCGAGTAACGAAATAATATGCTTAACATTGCATTTTTAGTCAAACAAATTTAAAACGTTTTAATCCAATACTGTTCTGTCGGAATAATAATACTGTTCTGCTTTGGAAGAATCCAGCGAGTCCAATCGGAGGCGAAATATAGTGTTCCCACGTGACTCGGGGCGCCAGAAAATGAATTTTCTCCACGACGCTTTTAAGCAGGGTACGGTTTGGTTCCGGTCTTTTGGCTAAGAAGTGCCTTGTTTCGCAGGAAGTGGATACTTGAGCCATCATACTTATTAAGGGATAGGTTCCATTGATAAAAGGCAGACGGCGATATTTGTTTCCTGCAAACTGATATTTCAATGAAAATAAATAAGAACGCTGAAGGCTGAGCTTCAGGATTAATGGCGGGTATCTTTTCCCCCTCATGTTTTATTCTCCCTTATATAAACATAACCTGTTTCGAAAAGCTTTTGAACAATAACTATTAAAATTGATAAACGATGTTTAAAAGATATTGGGTCAGTCATAAACACCAGACTTCTAATTTTTCAATGCTTTTAATTTTGTGTTTGTTGACAGGCATCAGTTTTTTTTTTCACATGTTAATCATATTTTCAGAAATTTTCATTGAAATCAGTTTATTTCAATTTCAATTCAATTCAATTTTATTGTATTTTAAAGTATCAAATCATGAACATAAATAGTATTTACAAAGCTTATACAAAAAGGGCAACAACAAAATCATACGTTATGTATTTTTATATTTTTATTTTTTATACTACAATATAAATAATAGGTGAGTTCTGATTAATCACGTAAAATTTTTTTTATTATTAATTAATGCTTTTAGTATTTCCTTTTATCAAATCTGTTCTTACACTAAGTGTAAAAAAGAATGACCCTTGAGAAGGAGTCATGACAAAAACAAAAAAGGAAACACGAGCATAAGTGCATACTTGCTCCTCTATGCATGACTAAACGCACAAAGGAGCAAGCTCATGACTCTTTAAAAAACAATATAGAGTATCCAACCATATTTACGAAAAAATAGTAGTGTTTAAGTGCATTTCACAAAAAAAGAATTCAAAGCTGCTAAAAAGCGGAAACTTTTCTGGACAGGTCTTGTGAAACGTAGGTGGACACGAAAGAGTTCGTTAGGTATAAATAAAATTATCTTAATACGGAATTCCGAAAAAAGAGAATAACAAGTTGATACTTCCCGTCGGTTTCCATCGCCTGTCCAAAATCCACTCATGAAAACCAAACTAACCCCCCACCCACGCGCGCAGACAAAGGGCGACCAGAGGCAGCGGATGCGAGCCGGTAATGCCGCACCTGTGGGAAAATCGGAAGTGGGTTCGGTCCCCCGGATCCGAGTACGCGGGATGAAAAGGAGCACCACACAGTACAGAGGAGGGGAGGCAAGGTGGTTCCTACAGCCCCAAAACAGCACATATGGATCCAGGATTTCTCAAAGTATTCTCAGCGATTTTTCTATGGATGCTAAATTAAGATAATTCTTTGAAAATACTATAATTAGCTATTGATTTAGTCAACATTTTCAATCAGCTGATTTTCATAGAATAAAATTTTTATTTTTGTGTGGAAATTGGGAGGGAAAACAAAGCTTAACAGCACGAATTTACAAATAAAATCAATTTAAAAAGAGAAAAAAATCTTGCATTCAAGCCGCGTCTTTAATGGGGGGGGGGGGAATGGGGGGTTCGTGCATATAATTTATAGATCATGACAATGATTTTTCTCTATCGAACACGAGTTTTTTCAAAATAACGTGTGGGAACCGAATAATTTTTTCCAGTCTCAAAATCATTCGAGAATTCGAGTCATTCACTAACCTGTCAGTTGAAAAATTACTTGATAATCAGTCATTCCATCGTATCATTTAAAAAATAATAAACATTCGATAGCTGAATTATTCTAAAGAGTTACTTGATAATTCAATAACCAATCGTTTGATTGTGAAACCACTCGTAAGAATCGCTCAGTAGCCGATCATTTGAAATAACACTCGAAATCGAATTGTAGTGGAATTCTTAAATGATTCTAAGCAATCGAATGATTCGATATTATTGTCATTCGATAATTCCATATAAGTCCTTTGCTATCTCAAATCTAGGGTTAATCTTAAGTAATGCCCGCGGAAAGATAACTAAAAATGATAGCTATATTGTTTTGAATCAGCTATTTACAAGTTGCCCAATACATGACATACCAAAGCTGTCAGTGAAACGCGTAACGCGACAGATATCGAAAGGAAGTGAGGGGTGGTGCAAGATTCAAACTCGAACTCCACCTGCACATGTTCGCATGGAACATAACATCGGTCAATATCCGTTCTGCCCTTTGTTAAACGGGCAAAGGAAACTGTAGCAGTTTCCTGTGTTCTGGAAAAGCAACCATGCGACAAGCATTTTTCTTTATTTTCCCCTCACCCCCTCTTTTTGCTCGTTTAACGTTCTTTTTTACGCCTCAAATACGAAAGAGACAGTAACGCACGGGATGTTTCTCCACTTTTTTTTCTCTTTGTCTATCATTCCAAGGAAAAGAAACTATTACCGTGAAGTGTAACAATTTTTTTTAAAAGTTGAAGTGGGAGTTAATTATTTACTCATTACAGTTCCATTGATGCGTCTACAAAACACCACGAATAGAATACATTTTAAAAACTTGCCTTATAAATTTGGCATGTTTAGGTTACCAAAAAAGAAATAAAAATTTTAATAATTTATGTATGTTCCTTTGAAACCACAAATTATTATACATAAATCTCTAAGTTTTAATATGTTGGTGGAATATGCTAAACATAACAACGAAAGTCCACGTACCACCACAGGCCCAAAGAAAAACAATATTGAACCACCTTCGATGTGTGAATTACGTGAAATTAAATAGAAATTCAATTTAGAAAATGAAAATAAAAGTTTAAGTTTCTTTTGAGACTTGTTTTCTTAAAAACGGTGCAACCGTTTAAGGGTTTGCATTAAGTACGTAAGTTAAGGAAAGATGGCAGCACTAACGACTCAGGGATTGAGTTATATGATTGTAAAATTTTTAAATGCTTAAACATATTTTCTTTAAACCGTATTTAAAAATTCATAATAAGAGTAAAAATTAAAAAATCAACTGAAACAAAATAATTAAATGCTTTGCGTATCTAAATCAAGTGTAAATTTGGATAGTTTAGTAAATTAGTTTTTTTTTTGTGGTCAACAGATGGCGCCAAATTACATGTTAGCATTCGTTGGAGTTAGCGGCGTTAGCGGTTTAGCAGTTTAGCTAAGATGAAGAAAAATGACAATATGCTCTTCTGTTTTTAATGCTACTTTCGAGATTCAATAAGGAAAGTTAATTGAATAAAGTATAAATTTTTCTCAATTGAAATGAAATAATATGTAAGGGAAACACAGATCGCGTGTTGCGAATTATTGATGACAGTAAATGAGAAATGCTATTATTTGAATAATTTCATGTAAAACAATAAATAATTTTTGAAATTGCTTTTTTTGTTTTTAATTACTAGCATTCACATTCGAAAAAAGAATTGATATTTCTACTTTTCTCCGTAATATTTTGTAAGTGATTCGTTTCACAAACTAAAGGGGGGGGGGGGGGTAGGGGAATTAATAAACCCAAACCCGGTAGAATTCAGCAGTGCGTGTGCAAGTGGGGGAGTTTGGTGAAAGTGACAGCGCAATCCAAGCCTGTCACCGGAGCCATTAGGCTTGAACTTGAAAAGGGACAAGCACCGGAAACTTGGAAAGGAACCGTATGGAAATCTAGCGCACAAATACTCAGGAAAAAAGGCTAATGGACTTTTTCTTTTCTTCATGAAAATATGCTTCCGTTGCGGAGTTTTTCGGGGGTGTAGTCTTGTTCCGTGTGCCTGACAGACAAATTATGTTTTAATTTGCGGCGAACCGGATCCATAGAGGTTTTCCTCAGAGTGCGAACATAAAATCAGGAGACTATAGAGCGTAGAACAATCGTGGTCATGCGTGACGAACAGCTTCCAATCAAAAGTTATTAAATTTCAAGTTGTCTATTATTAAATTTAGTAACTGAAAAAAAGAAGAAAAAAGACACCTTTTTTTAAAAGACATAATACTGTTTTTTAAATACGTAGTAGTTTTTCATCATTCAATGAACTGTTCTCTTATATTTTGCATTATCATACATATTGGATTAATAAATCAAAACAGCCAAAATGTACATAGATTGCATTACGCAAAAGAATAATAATTATGGTTACATAAAAGATAAGTGACTTACATCTTATTCTTTTTGTAGAAAAATATTATTCATGCAAAAGAACATCATATATAACGCGGTATATTTTTATGACAAGTTAACTTAGACATAAAATCATTTTTAAAAAATCCAACTGAAATGATTAATTTATATCGATTTTCAAAAATATACTGAGCACCTGCTGTCCCACTTAAATTATTTAGCACAGCAAAACACATTTTTCTGCAATGAGTGACATCTTTAAATCCAGTTCCTACTTGCTACTAACTTTGCTGTTAAGATTCGGATTACACTAATACTTTTTTGTTATTTTGGTAAAAAGTTATTTTTGCGTACCGAATGTTTCAGTGATAACATATAATTTTGCTAAACGCACGTCAAATCTCTGAAATAAATACAATTTTTGATTTTATCGTATTCTTCAAATTTCTAAATAATTGGACATTTATCAAAAATTTCGACTCTTTTTTTTTTTTTTTTTTTCCCCTTCAATTTTGTAGTTAGTTATGGCAGAAGTGCTTTTTGACTTAAAAAACGAACAATAATTATAATAATAATAATAATAATAATAAATCAAAATTAAGGATTTTTGCAGAAATTTAAGGGAAATGTTCATATTTTTTAAAGACTGAAAGCCTTAGTTTTAAAAATTAAGGGCACATGAGAAGTATAATCAACAAGTTTTTTTTTTTTAGTATGTGTGAGTGGATAACACTGAGTTACAGTGCTACATCTGCATCTGGTTTAAAAGACTTAAGACTTCCGCAAGAAGTTGTAAAGCTCCATTTCAAAGAAGCAAGCAATTTTTCGCCATTTCTCCATTTTTCGGACAGATTGGAGGATCTTCAAAAAGAGGCAGGTGGTGTGCGCCTCCCGGATTGTGTGATCCTTTCTTCGTCCCCCTCTCTCTCTCTCTCCGAGAACTTCTTAGCAGACGACGCACAAACAGTCCCTCTATGGATTCGCGTGGCTACGAATAGGCGATTGCACGCGCTCCGAATGACTGACTGACCCCCTGAGTGAACATCTGCCGCTTTCGAGGGTTTTCGCCCCTCTGCCGCGAGAACAGGTGGAGACTGTGCCACGTGACCTTGGGCTATTCCTCTCAAGATGCTGGCAATTTCGAAATCTCAGGAGGGCATGGTCAATCCCCCTCTTCCTAAGCTCAGATACATGTCGGAGGCACACTTATACGAAAGCGCTAAAAATAAAATGTAAAAGAAACTGCTTACATTAATCCATAATTGATGACCTCCCGAAGGGTAAAAAAATAACGAAAAACGATAAGCATAAAACCAGCTCGCGATGTATTAAAGTGTAACGCATTTGTAATGTGTATAACTGTGTATTAATTTTCTTGCTTGACGAAAGAATCACGAAAAAGGTAAAAATCAACAAAAACTAACTAATCAAAGGCAGAAAAAAAAAATGCTGTTACATTATCGGAAAAGTCGAAGACATATGACATTTTGAAATATGGAGGAAACTCGAGTGGAATGGGTTTGATGTGATAAACTAACCTTACGCAAGTTCAAACGTTTGTAGTTTGTTTAAACTAAAAGTAAAAAAAATAAAAAAAGAAGAAATAATGTAAATATCCGATAAAGAATAAACGCTAAAAAAGGATTATAACTGAAAAACAAAGTGAAAGAAAATCAATAACTCTATGAATAAAATTATAAACAGGAATTTTAGGGTTCCTCATTTTTTTAGGTCTTGCACACATTTACTAAATAATAAGCAGTAATATCAATGAACACGTCTTCAGCGCTTATACTTCCAAATTAAAACACTGTATGCATTTATATGCAACTCAGACTACATGAAGAACAATTCGGGATGCTCTGGGAGTTGTTAATGAAAAATAAGGCTTGACTTTTGTACCAAGTGTTTTTAATATTTGATCTCTTTATTCATGTTAGTCTATTTGTTTTGAGCAATTGACATAATTGCTCAACTGACCTATTGCTATACCGTAATTATCTGTGTATAGCCCGCGGGTTATCTACGAAAAAACTTCTTTTTTTACTACCTGCGGGCAATACATGAAATTTAAAAAAAAGTATTATTAAAAAGACAACTACCGTTTAAAAATATCGAAATATCTTTTCCTGCAAAACAAAATGCAGAGAAATAAATCGTAGCTTTGGAAATAATGCTGCAAAGCAGATTGGGGCTCGAGCGCTACAGGCGAATGTATTGTTTTCTAGGGGGGAAGCCCATGTTTTTTTCTGGGTGCGGGTTATACAACGATGTGGCTTATATTCCGAACTTAATTTTTTTGGAAGGAATTTTTCTTCCTGCGGACTATACAACGATGCGGGCTATATACCGATAATTACGGTAATTTGATCTATAGATCAAATTACTTCTTAATTATCTGCAAAACATTTTCTGTGCTTCATTATCGGTCTGGAACATATTATCTCTTAGCGCGTTAAAGAAATAGCACACTTTATCTATAACGAACTAACTCGGGTTATATCTTTACATAGTTAATAGCATATGTAAAAAAAAAAAAAAAACTTATACACATTACATTAAAAGAAACTGATTTTTTTAGTTTTCATATTAGTAACTTTTCATTTAGAGACGTAGAACAAAGTTAATTCATTTTCATATTAAAAACCATGAAATACATTTAACATGAAAAGCGTTTCAGTTCCTGTCAAGCTGCGATAATTCTATCTTCTGCATGTAGCTGAAATCCCCGCTCAGAGATGAACGCTAAAATCGGCAGACGTGGGGTTATTGGGTCTTGGGGGGAGTGTGGTTGGGGGAAAAAAAGCAAAAGTCAAATAAAGAAAAAATAAAAAGACGGAGGGGGCCATGGATGTGGCAGCTAGTAGCAGGTGCGGGGTGTTGGTGGAGCCTGCAGACGAAATGGAGGAAGAACAAGTTGCAGCTGTTGTTCGGACGGCCAATAATAAACGATTGACGCGACGGTCAAGGCGAGTTGGTAGTAACCGAAATGTGGAAAGGAAATTGGGATGGACTATTTTCCATGCAAATTGAAAGAGAAACACATCTTTGCATTGCACAGTATAAACGCTATATTAAATGCATTGTAGACAGACTAGTTTATTCAATATTTTCCCAGAATTACTAACTGCAAAAACTTCATTTCTTCAGAACATAAATAAATTAACAAATGTATTTTTGCAATGAGGAATGAAAACATTAATAAAAAATAAATAAATAACAAGGGACTGTAAAAAAAGTTATAGGAATTGAGAAATGAAGTACATTTTTTAAATATATAGAAATTTTAAATAGAATATTTTATTTAATTATTTTTCTGAACTTTAATTTGATTTTTTAAAAGAAAAGAAGAAAAAAAAAGTCTCGCTAAGTCGTGTATTTCTGATGTTTGAATTAGTTTACTTCTTGCACGGTAAATATCTTTTTCAGTGTCGTCTCCTGAGATCCTGTTTTTCCATGTTTTTCTCCCCTTTTTTACTCTAAAAATTTTCCGCAATTTCATCACTCTAACAGACTGGTAATTCTTCAATGTCAAGCGTTTTAAGAGCAATACTACTGGAGTTTCTTAAAGAAATGCTTTCAAAAATTGTCAAAGTTAGTGTCATAACGAACCAGGTTATTATTTTTAAAGTTGATGCGTACATGGCATGCATAATGTGTGACGATATTATGTTCGTAACTTGACCACACTGACTATAATTCATTGCTGCTTTAATTGAAAACGTGCTTTGCATTGCTGTTAGCTTTTCTCCATCGAACACCCATGCACATTTTAGCCGAAGCCTTAGGTAGATTACTGTTAGCTAATCTAAAACTGGTTATCGCAGAGAATAAATGATATTACAATTTAATTAGTGAAATGTAACGTTTATTTAAATTAATAAGCGAGCTAGAGTTATGCAAGGTCTATTTTTATGAGTACGTGGGGTACGCCAGTGCATGCAATTTCCTAACATCGCTCATCCTCGGGCAGCGGCAATAGATGCACGTCCCACAAAAAGAAACGCAAAAAGTATTGATTAAAAACATGAATTTAATGCTCTTTCTCTCCACAATGCTGGTACTAAGTTAGTTTACATGACTAGTGCGCGGTAAACTATTAAACCTAGCATGATCAATTGTGGTGCAACTTTAAAACTTCCTAATTATGAAGAACATTTCCAAAGTTCAATCATACACTATTAATTTGGACTACGAAAACCTACCAGTAAATCTAACATATATTTTTTGAGCAGATATTATTTATCAAAAAAAAATTAAATGAAGTATAACTTGAAACATTAATTTTCCCCAATAGTACTATTTAACACTATTGACGACGGTGAACGATATAACATCAAGAAAGTGACGCTCATGCTTTTTCCCAGTTAACGTGTCCTTTCCGCGCTCCACGGTGAGCGATATAATATCGAGAAAGTGACGCTCGTGCTTTTGCCCAGCTACGTGTCCCTTCCACTATAACTTAAGCTATGAGCAGAATGCATCATAACCAATAGCAATTTTCCCTCTAGGGAAACATATAATTCACTTAAAAGACCAGTTGAACTGTCAACCGTAACAATGCAAATGAAGTAAAGCATGTTCAATGGCTCTAACCCCTAAAGTCCTTGCACAACATACTTTCCACACAATTGCATCATCCTGCAACGAAAATAGTCAAGAAAATCTCAAAACCAATGAATCGAGAAACGCGAGGGACGCGGACCCCAGCTCAAGAAACTTGCATTTACTTTTTCCCTCCCCAAGACTAAGGTCAGGACGGGGGAGGGACTTTTTATATCTTTCTCTTGTTGGTCGTAGTATTGCCTTTTTTTTTCTTTTTTTTTTGAAGAACTGCTAAAAAAGAGACAGACAGACGAACGGTGACAAATGGGAATGGAGTTCATAGGTCGAGTCAGTCGAACGCATGATGCAGAAAGTCCTACCAACTGTTGGGGTTTTCCAAAAATTACATATCGGCAGTTGTCCCTATAGTTAGTATTTTTCGGCAAGGGAAAAAAAATCGACTTTAAAATGTCAGAATTAAGCATAACCTTCACTTATATGCTGATTTCAAATTCTAGAGTGTTTGTAGTATTCAAGCGAAGACCAATAAAAAAGGATAAATACGACAAATATTATTTTTAACTGGAATACATTAACCACAACTTTGACTACCGTTCAAATTTCTATTTCTGGAATGTTCGAACCTTGTAAGAAGGTAAAATGAGACTTGATTTAAAGTATGTACGGATTGCCGATCCTTGTGAGATGTTTTTTTTTTTTTTTTTGGCTGGGGGGGGGGGGGATACAACAGCAGTATTACTGTTCACATCATGACAGACAATTAGCTTGCAGAGAATGAATAAATAAATTAATTACGTTATGAAAATTAAATAAATCATAATAATTCTGAGGAGAAAGTCAGGCAGAACTAGTATTTCCAGCCATATTTGAACTCATTCTGTAAAGCATTCTACAGCGCCATGCTCCCAGAGGAAAGGTGGGGAAAAAAAGAAAAGGGTACAAAACATAGATGTAGTAGGACATCGTTTCTTGGCGCCGTTTTCGGTATTACGGCTCCCTTGCGTATAGTATGTACATATAAATGGGAATTATACATACAGACACACACATATATATTCACACGTATATACATATATGTGTGTGTAAAAATCTTTGCGACCGCCCTGCTACAATTACAAAATTACTGAATTTTGCAACACTTAATAATAATTTAAAACACTTTATTTGGGGAAAGGATCGGTTGGTTGTGAAACGGTGCAGTAGGATACTTATAAAAAGAAAAGAAACATTCATATGTCATGGATTGATAATCTCCTCCTTTTGGAAATCGGTTAATAATTAAAAAAGGCAATGAACAAAAATGTTTTGCTTGTAACTGCACATGCACGTGCGATGTCTTAGCTTTCCAGCAGCGCTCTCTACCCAACGTGAAAGGCAGCGTGAATTCTCTCCCCCCCCCCCCCCAGAATATTGCAAAATGGGAACATTGACAGATGTATTAGTGAAATTGAATTGTAACTAGTCAAGAGTTTAGTAAAAACACTTCATTTATTCAAACTTTGGTTTTAAGATATCAAACGGAATTCAACACGAGTAACATTTTTTCCCCATCACCGTTATAAATTATTATTCTTTTGAATGAAATACAACTGCCACGTGTGGAACATAAATGCATCTTTTACCATGGAATAGCACACAATAGATTCTGATCAATTAAGAAAAATTTTAGTTAAGCTCAGCAGGGATTTTTGTTTCTAGTCCCCTGACAAAGGCCCTGCTGTTAAAAGCCTAAGAGTCAACAGATCTGATAGCGAGGATTTCCCGCTTTTCATCGTTGCATAAATAAAAAGAATATATATAAAAAAAACACGAAGGCAGCAACTTGAGGGGGCAAAAATATAACGAAGGATCGGCGATAGGAATGAACTGACCCAATCGCGCCTCTCAAAATGTTCTGTTACATAGGAACTGAAAAAGTTCGAAGACGGGGGAGAAAAAATGAAAAACGTTATGTGTTCTTTTTTCAAAGTTTTCGCGCGCTTTCTGGTCAATGCAGTGGAGAGCGAAACTCCCATTTAAGAGAAGGTCTATAAAAAATGAAGAATGCGCGGATTAGGGGTGTATAGTGATAGACTTTTCTTCGGACTGTGTGCTAAGAATGTGGGGTATGCGGTAACATTCTATAGAAATGTGCGAAGATGAAACGAGGGCCAAAGTTCGAAAGAGAGGCCGTAACACTGTGAGGGGTTAGGTTCTTGATTTGATCCCAAAAATAAGAACCCTCTGCATGCTCAGGAATTTTTTACTGAATACAATTTTGTATTATTACGAAAAAGGATGATGGAATGATATGTGATGAAAAAAAAGATGATGTTTTTTTGCATATCATCCTGCTGGAGATTCATTCATGCATGAAATGTTGCTGCACCCGCAAACAAATGTGGAGCACATAAATGATCAATATTTGTCTCTTTACAACTTCAATTTTGGAATATTCTAATAACGTATTCAAAAACCATTTTGGTCAAAAATAAAATGTGGTAATTTAAGGACAAATCATTTTTAAGATTTATAATTTAAGGGGAAAAAATCGGGATCCAAAAGATCCAAAACTAATTAAATAAAAAAAATTCTATTATGTTAGAAATATCAATTAACTCTTTCTCAAACGTATGAGCCAAACAAAATTAATTTTCATGATCAACTGCATCTAGGAGATGTACAAAGTAATTAACAGTGCTGTCATCACTTGATGAGGTCTTCACTTCTTTCATCACTAATGAAAAAAAGAAGAGCTTTCTTCGTCTTGAACTTATCGACATTTTTAATATCTTCTTCTAAATTGTTTTGTCTTCTTTTTATTATAAACTAGGACAAATTATTATTATTATGTCCACAGGGTGGCGTAGTGGTAAGGCACAGGCCTCGTACGCCCAGGAGCGCAGATTCGAACCTGGCCCAAGTCAGTGGGTTTTCAAGATACAGAAAATCATCTGCTCCCGTGTCGTATGATTATGCAGCATGCTAAAGCATGCTAAAGATCCTTTGAGCATCCGTTTGGCATGGATACACTCGGCTAAGTTAAATTCCTAGAGCCGTTTGCATCAACCAGAGCTCAGGTGCCACCATCTGGGGGTAACTGAGCCTCAAATATTTGCAGCAATGGTACCACACTCATTGTGGTGCCTCCAAAAGAGTTGGTACCAATCGCTGGGGACGCACTAGGTCTGCAATGGTTGAGAACCAATACTGCAGCCCCATGAGAAAGAAAAAAATATTATTATTTTTAAGTCAGCACTTGATTTACCTAACGAAACAATGATTGCTTACTCTCAGAAATAGTCAACGTTTATTATTTGTATGTGCGTAACAGATTCCACGCTGTGTGTTTTTTTTTTTTTTTTTTTCAAAATAAAAAAAATCACTAAAGAAAAAAGAAAAGAATCGGACCTCCCACTGCCAACTACGAGAGCAAATTTAATCTCGCAGCATCACTGAATTCTACTTCGCTTTTCGTTCTCACCTCTGGGCAAATGCAATCGCACTTCGATATTATTGGGCCATCTTCAAGACGCTTCATCACGCCGTGGGCGAATTTCAAAAACACCTGCCCTCGCTGCGAGAGAGAGGGAAACAGGAGGGACTAGGAAAACACCAGAGAGGATCTGAGCTTCTTGATGCTGAATCCTGCGTAGGATGTTCCTGAACATTACTCTTTCGACTAGCTTACAGCACAAATATATTTATTTATTTATTTCTACAAAATTATGATGTGTGCTACTTGTCTGTGTTTGAAATAGCAAGGAATTGGCTTCGGATCTGTCCCCCTTCAAAATACCCAGAAGTTATTCTTTTAATAGTAATGAAAGCAGTACTCTGTAAAAAATTCTTGTTCAACTTTTATTTGGTTTTCAAACTAAATAGCCGCTACAAATATCACGTTATTTCATTTCTTAGAAAATTCAGTTTAACATGAAAAGCGGGTTTTTTATTCTATGGTTTGTAGATTTTGGGGGTCACTGAAGACGAGGAATCCCCACGTGCACTTAGTGCTGGTCCAACAGGTGCCAGTGTAAGGATATGCAATAAAATTGCATTTTCCGAGCACGTTCACGAAAGCAGCTAGCACCTGGAGCTTGGAGAACGAAAAGGAAAACTAACATCTGCTTGCGGCACCAGAAAAAAAGGCGCCAATTATTCGGCATTCCGGAACACAATTTCTTCACGTGTTAGAAAAAAGTGCTAAATGACTTCTAACACAGAAAAATGTTGATTTAGAAAATCAATGTCAATATGTATGTATATATATCAGGGATCTGGAGCAGCCACCAAAAAGGTGCTCCACTTTGGTACACCTCTAGCACCAAAGTGGAGCACCTTTTTCAGCTGCTCCACTCCCACTTCTAAGCACTTGCTCCGGCACCACTCCTGCTCCGAACAGCTATAAACATGGATCTGGAGTGTAGAGCAGGAGCGAGAAGTGAAGCGACGAGATTTTGCTCGAAACTGGAGCACACATGAGCAGAAAATGTCTTGTGTACACTGCTCCGATTTTTGCTTTTTAATTACATTCATAAACTAAAACAAAAGGAATGAGTGGCGTTCTTTTAATTTTTTTTTTTTTTTTTGGTGCCTAATTTTTTTTTGCAACAGAGAGCACATAAAAGAGTATATATATCCTGATAAAAATTCAACCTATGAGCAACGTTTTTAATTTTTTTATCCCAGATGATTAGCAAATAGTCAAACCGTGTTTTCTCCAAAAAAAAAAATTAAATTAAATTAAAGTTACTAGTTTTCCTTTGAATTCCTCATTAACTAGTACAAAAGTATGTTGTTATTTGTAACCAAAACCAGTTTACCTATTAATAAAGTAATTTAAAAAAGAGATAAATATATTATTATTTCTGTGAAAACTATTCCGAGCACGGAGCGGAGTTTGAGCAAATACTTCGAAATCGAAACGGTGCCACTCAAAGAAAGTTATTTATAGGTATAAATAAGGGGGGGGGGATGTTTAAGTTATTTATAGTCTATTTATTTATCAATACATACATAATGCTTTACATCCATTGTGTTACAGTAAACTACGTACAAAAAAACATCCATTTATATTTAAGTATTTAAGTTTTTAAATGTAATTAAAAAAAAAAAACAGGGGGGAGGGGTTAGAGCAGTGGAGCACAGGATATTTTTCTAGCAAATTCCCGTTGCTCCAAAAATCCGTTCCAGATCTGTGATATATATACTGGTTGCAGAGGTACGCATCAAAACAAATACCAACACTATTCAGTCAAATTCTATCGCATAAGTTACGATTAAATTGGTTGAATCGGAAGCCCAGAAAAGATACATTCACATCCGGCAGGATGTAATTCCAGTTACACCCTCTACCGAAATAGCTGACCGCGGATTTCATCAACATTCGGAGCAAATTCACTTCTTCTGAGCGCAAGGAACTGGAAATGTGCGATTGTTTGCGGGGAAATGCGGCGTTTTCTCGCGATTCGGTGTCTCCTTTACATTCAGAAGAGGTCTGACGTTATCCCTGTCGTGATGAGTTTCGAATTATGCGTCAAGGATTGCACACGTTGATGTTACTTGATCGTGACAGGAATGTGGAGCAAAACTAAGCAAGCGTAAAATTTTTATTCATTTTTAGAAATAAGGAAACTTTATCATAGTAAGGATTGCTGGAAAATGTTTATTTCTTTTCGTATTAAACGAAATTATTTTCTCAAACGCGTGTATTGTTCAACAATTTAGCCTGCAATTATTAAGTATCAAAATATGATAGCTTTGCAAAGAAAAACAAAAAACATGGTTTGAGATCAAGATTCGGCTGTGAAGAAAAAGATAAATAATGACATTATGAGTACTCTTTTAAAAATAATACATAATTCTACGTTTTGCTTAATCGCATTTATGTAGTTTCGTTTTTTTGCAACGCGAAAATGAAAGACATGACCAGTAGAGTATAATAATATTTAATAATAATAGCAATTCCGATAGTATTTTGCCAGAGGTCGCGCCAAAGAAAATTCGGGTCTGTTTTCGAACCCTTCACATTATTCAAAGCGGACCTTTTACAAAGTTTTAGTTACGCAAAACGAAACCTTCACAAAATTTCAACCAATCAAAGCGGACCTTCAGAAAATTCCGAGCTACCATATCGTACTTTTCACAGTATTTCTTTTTTTTAATAACTGGCAATTAACACTAAAATTTTTCATCACTATATGATTAGATTTTGAATTTTCACAAAATTATTGTATTTTTCTAAAAAAAATTTCAAATTCCCCAAAACCAGAACCTTTTTTTAAAAAATACCCCTGGATTCATAAGTTCGGAGATTAGATTGTGTTGAAATTTTGAAAAATATGGGGAGGTGGGGGGAGTTTACATCGCTGCGGGTGTAATTCTACTGTACAAAGCTCTTCAATGTAAAAATGTTCCATTCATCAAAGCATAATTTCCATCCAAACATAAATGCAAAACTAAGTACAAATGAGAATGAAATTAATGCTGTTAAAAAAAATTAAAGTAATTCAATTTCCATAATCAGTTTACTTATACATAAAACGAAATCTACCTCTGTTGTATCCAGCAACTTCGGTTGTGCAGCAATAGGAAACTAAACGATGACAGCGCGTTCTACGTGCTAGAAACAGATGAAGATGAGGATGAGGATGAGGAGGAGTCCGTTGTGGTGGTTGTATTGCATATTGCATTCCCCTTATTGCTACGACGCGTCTTTAGTTTGGGGGATACGGACGTGCTGTTTCTCCTCTTCCGATTATTCATGTAATCTGAAAGAAGCAAAAAACGATTAATATAGATGTAAATATTGATACCTCATTAAATATGAGCACTGGTGGATTAGACGTACGTGATTATGAGTTCTCATTAGTGGTCCGAAAAATTAATACTTTAAGAGAAAACATTATTAAATAATTATACCACCAGAATTTTTTTTTCCATTGTGTGGTTTAAAGTTATTGAAAAGGTCTGATTTGGGAGGGTGGGGGGAGGGGGGAGCTCTACGTTTTAGGGTTAAATCTAAGGCATCTAAAAACTTCGCTTATAAAGTAGGTATTGTAAACTGTAAAATATAAAACAATTGCACGTAATTGAAGCACAAAGGAGCGTTAAAATGTAGACATATGTTTCGGGATTGCTTGGAATCCCTTTTCCAGTGCAATATTTGGATGTTTTGCATCTAAAAGCTCCACTATTTGATTGAAAAAAGGGATTCGCAGCAATCCCGAAACATAAGTCTGCATTTTAATGCTCATTTGTGCTTTAATTACGTACAATTATTTTTTACATTTTACTTGTGCAGAAAATTCCGTTATTATTTTAGGTATGGTAAGTTAATCTACCGTATATTCTGCAAAAAAAAAAAAATGTTTGATCCTGCAACTTAATAAAATAATTTCTTATATCCAAGAGTAAGAAATAATAACTTGTTAAAAAAACTTTTGTTTTTTGTTTTAATTACTGGAGTCGATACTTTTTAAAATTAATTTCATATTTTTCCGAATGTCTTATGGTTCAAAATTTCCTACGATTTTCCTGCCACTAGAATTACTATTCCAGTGCCGTACCTCAATGTCATGTCTCTGAAATGAGTTATGGAATGCTATAAACTAGCCTTGCTGTATGCAGAATGTTCTTTTGATTCCAATTCTCGGCGAATTCTAATGAAAATAAATATTAAATCAAGTCTGATAAGCTACCCAGCAATATGTTTCTAAAGACTATACTAGTTTATGTAATTACTTTAACAGCTTAAAAAAGTTATGACTCATTGCCTTTCTTTTGAATTCCCAGGCACTGATTGGCAGTTTAAAAGAAGCCGGAACTTTTCCTTTTTTAGCATTTTGTTCATCGGAATCGAAACAATGGGCTATCCTTATCTCACACCATACTTAATAATCTTTAAGGAGAAAAAGAGATTGACGCAGAGAATAGAGGTTTTAGAATTTCATCAGTATAGAAGCCGTACTTGAAAACAAAAAGATTGCATTGTCTGCAGGTAAAAGATCAATTTCGAAAAACTCATTATCTATTTAACTAAACTTGATTTAATACCGGTTGTACAGAGAGATTTCTTGTACTGGGAAAGTTTCATGTCTTGAACAGATCAGATTTGACATTCTGTCATTAACTGATTAAAAATATCATTCGATACTTAAGTTTTTAATACATTTCAATTATTAGTATTGATAGGCTTCATGATTCAGGGAAATGACGACGCCTGCCCTTTGCAAGGGCAAAGATGATAATGGTAAGTTGGTAAAGGCAAAGAGAGGGCAATTGATTACCCTACAGGTGCGTAAAGAAATAAAAAATATGTTTAAAAAAGTGTCTGGGTTGGAAACCTTTTTTGAATTTGAACAACCAGAAACATTGATATTTTTTTTAAGCTATAATTTTGCAAAATAGCACAGTAGTATGTGAAATAGCACAGGCAGCAAGTATTATTTTGCTTTTCTTTAATTGTCGTTAGATAAAGTATCGATAACTATTAACCTATTTTGATTATTATTATTTTTTTTCTTTCTGGGGATGAGATGGTGCTCCTTACAAAAGAAAATCTGCTAAAGGGCTCCTTGAGTCGACTAAGTTTGAGGACCTCGGTTCTAGATCAAAGCAACATTCTGGAATCTCTAGACGCAAAGCAGCCTTTTTCGCTCCAGATACTAGTTACGAAAAAAAGAAGCCGCTGTGGCCTAATGTATGACAAAAGGAGAATAATGTAATGAAAGTTCAAGCAAAGAACGTATCCCACTATCTTGAAAGGGTATATGGATTATAAAAAAAGGGGGAGGGAGATATATTATTGTAGAAAGGGTTCGACAATAGCACAAGGGTCGTTCCGAAGTTGACCCCTAAGCATTGTTCGCTGAGCTGCTATCGCTGCGAACAAAGGTGCTTTGGGTTATCGCACTTGATGGAGAAATTAGGAGGAATTTCGTTTACGTCACGTACTTTCTAACAATCATTTGTTGCTATAATCAGAAATTAGTTTATCTTGGTAAATACGGGGAATGTTTCCGTTTGGAGGCTTAAATAAGATTACGTTGTGATGACAGTAGCAGGATCCGACACGAAATTGGAGATTGAGTTCCCGATTTTTACACGCAAATTGCTGGAATTTTTTTTTAATCCGTATTCAAACGAGCCAAAAGAAATAGAAGAGCGATGATATGATAATAAAACAATAGAAAAATGAAAAATAAATAGGAAATAATTCCTTGGAAACAGAGCTTAGATGATTGCACAGACGTGGCTAATTCGAGCTTTTAATCAGATTTTAACTTTTTGTTTTGTCCATACAACTTTGAATTGAAACCTTTTTTTAATTTTTTAGATTGATGTACGTTTTACCACATCTTCTCTTTAAAAGAAAGTAGAGTTAAATAAAAGTTTTATGACTCCAAAACTATGTACCACGTAACTATATTTCAGGTATAAAAATGAAAGAGGAGGAAAAATTGATATATATATATATATATATATATAGAGAGAGAGAGAGAGAGAGTGGGGGGGGGGGGAGAATAATAATAATAACAATATTTAAAAAAGAGAGAGAGAAAGAAAGAACGAAACACATGCCACTTTACATTAGAGAGTTTCAAGGATATAAGCTGTTTCATTTTGTAAAAACAAAGAAATTTCTAGATTTGACATGTGAAAACTTCGAGCTAATCTGCGTAAAATAATTTTGTGCATTATAGGAATACCGTAAAGCTCAAAAGCCCTCCTTCCTCCCTATAATGAGGAGAAGCATTGCGGAGTAAACTGCCATAATTCTAATAATTTTACAAGTGAGAAAGTAAAAGGGAGGAAAGGGGGAGAAAATGTTAGAGAGCTAAGAAAACATTTTAATCCCATATCACCATGCGTAGGGGTATGATCGAGACTCTTCAAACAAATTCATAACTACTGTCTAAAGTTCGTAATGTGTATATCTTTTATATTTGCTTATTGTTTCACTTTCCATTCATCCTTCACTTTCGAGTGCTGTGCCTGATAATACAAAAAAGGTTCGAATCGCATATGGATTGCTTTGTTTGTGCAGTCACTTTATTGTGTTCTTTGCTTTGAGCTTGGCTCTATCTGAAGTGCCTTTTTTCTGTGTGAAACCTGGCTATGCATTTCACGATATGAACACAATTTTAGGTCACAACGGAGATAACCGTTTTGTTTAATCTTTGATCTGTTAGAAATGGAAGACTAAAATAATGGATGCCGTTCGAAGCAATTCATCAAATAACGAAAAGATAATGAGAGCAACTTTTTGAAAGCTTTTTCACTTTATATGATGAAAAATTTCCGTTGCTATATGTACCTGGTCTGTAGTAGCATGTATTTACACTAAAAAATTCTAGTTCAACCTTTCGCCAAAAAAAAAAAAAAGAAAAAAAAAAATGGAGAAATCTAGCTGCAACCAACGTTTGGTACTGAAGTCGAACCATTATAATGGTTCTTACTCTCACATTCATGGTGAAACTAGGTGGAGCTACTCCATTATCATGGTTCTACTTTAGTATCAAATGTTGGTGTGCAGCTATATTTCACCATTTCTTTGGTGAAAGGCTGAACTAGAATTTTTAGTGTACGTTCTTTTGTAAAAATTATAACACTTTACAGCTACGTTTCGTTACTGAATGTAATGTTTGAAAAATATTATTCTAATTGAGTGCTATAAAAGAAAACGTTTCACAAAAAGTGTTCAGCAAATCACTACACTGTGAAACATTTTAGTTCAACTTTTCACCAAAAACATGGTGAAAATGGTGAAATTTAGCTGCAACCTACGTTTTGGATAAAAGTTGAACCATTATAATGGTGAGGTTTCACCATAAATGGGAAACAAGGAACCGTTTTAATGGTGAAGTTTCACCTAGTTTCACCATAAATGGGAAACAATTAACCGTTATAACGGCGAAGTTTCACCTAGTTTCACCATTATTGGGAAACAAGGAACCATTATAACGGTGGTTTCACCTAGTTTCACCATAAATGGGAAACAAGGAGCCATTATAACGGTAAAGTTTCACCTAGTTTGACCATAAATGGGAAACAAGGAACCATTATAATGGTTCAACTTTTATCCCAAATGTTGGTTGCAGCTAAATTTCACCATTTTCACCATGTTTTTTGGTGAAAGGTTGAATTAGAATTTTTTACAGTGTAAGAATTATTGAGTGAACACTCTTCAAGAAGTCCATTGAAAATAATAATCAAGCAAAGCAACATGTCAACTGACGGCTGATTATTACCACCCCCCTCCCCTTATAGCACATGAAAGCGACCCCCTTTTATATCGTGTTCCCCAGGTTGAGGAACGATGGTATGGGTGTATATGCAATTTGAAACAATAAATAAAACAAAAAAATCTATTAAAATATAGGGTCTATATTTAAGATATACATAAATTTCTAAAACTAAAATGCAAATTGCTATCGAACAAAGCGAAGTTCTATTCAAACAACAAAATCAACACGATTACTTCCCTTTTCCACTTCAAAGGGAATCTGAAAGATATGCAAAATATAGTTTTTACATAAAAACATTATTTGCAGACAGAATTATCATCCGTGTCTGGCCTGTTATGTCTAGAGATAAGTGAGAGTCACGTCAAAATTTAAAGAAAGCTAACAAGGTTATTTTACTGATACAGCACTTTTAGCTAGAAAATACAACCGATAAGATTAAAATCACAAAACAGAAACCAATTGAGAAAAATTTAAGAAGACTTTGCATAAATGAACATAACAGCGTTGGCGTTCAGGTAAAAGTCATAAGTGCAAAATCTATTTCTGAGAAATTGGCAATTTAAACTTTGAACTGTCACAAAAATATACTGGTAAAAATATTTTTTTTTAACGACCCCTAGATCAGGAAACAGAAGGTTTCCTGATGCAACTTTTAAGTTGTATAATAATTGGTTTATATCTTCAAATCACTTATTGTGAATTCCAGTTCACTACAGCAATCCATCATTTTTTTTTGTGGATCTTTGACTTCTTACCAGAACGCTAAGAACATGCCTTATTTATTCAAAATTTTTATCAATTTAAGCATATAAAATTTTTTAAGGTAAAAATTCAAGTTTTGAAAATAATAACTCTCTTTACACTGTTTTCTGTTGTCATCAGTACCAAGGCTGAACTTGATCGTAACCGTTACCGTACAGTAACAGTTAACAGTTGATCAGTAACAGTTAACTGGATCAAGTTCAGCCTTGTCAGTACTCATATATTTTATAGTATTCGCTCCCCATCAAACAGCCGATGACTGAATCTGCAAATTATACAATAAATGGATCGATGTATCTATACGAACGGGAAAAGGGGGAGGGGAGCAAAAAAGTACTTTCATTTTCAAGGATTTCTCATTGTTTTCGGAAAGTGAATGGGGGTCACAAAGGTCCTCCAGAATTCCGTGCAACAACTTCGTCAACCCTTTTGTCCACCTGAATCCCAATTACCGGGCCAGTATTTCCAGATCGCAATCGCAGATGACAAGTAAATAACCACAATAAGTCCTACCCAATTGCCGCCGCTGTTCATGCGTGGAGAGATGTTCCTGCCTAAACAATGCAGTGGGATTGTGCAATGTGGTCTCTTAACTCGGAATGCCTAATGAGTGTCATTGTGATTGGGTAATCGTTCTCCACCCCCGACCAGGCTTTTCGTAGGCGTTATAGTACTCCTCCACGTCCATTACTTTGAAATCCTGGCACGCGATAGGGTCACTTTGACAGAGGTCATTCCCTCGCAAGATAATGTAGTTTATGGAGTCCAATATATCTGCATAACCTTCGCAGATATGAGATGTTTATCTTTAAAATTAGGGGTTTCTTGAAGACAATTGAAGTTCGATGGGAAGACGTGATGGGCTGCACACTGATCAGTCACATAAAAGAAGAAGATATTTCGTATTTTCTGATACAGAATAATGAACTTTTTCACAAAATTATGAAGGATGTGTTCAAAGTTTGTGTCATCTATTTTCAGGCCTGTCATTTTTCGTTTTTCAAAGGGGTGGGTGCGGAAAAGGTTTTAAACTGAATTTTGAAATGAAAAACAACAAAATGCATTTGCGCATAAAAACATTGGATTTCACAAGCCGTTGCCCACCTGGACCCCCTAACTGGCGGGCCTGTTTATAGACCATGAAACATTTTCAGTTTCGACATAGTATTTTTACATTATGCATAAAGAACACTTGCAGATTTCAGAAATTTTAAATCAGGTCTAAAGGTATCGAATATTCGCTGGCTTTCGTTAAGTTTTACAGCAAATAATTCTCAGAAGGTAAGTTATATTAACTATTTCAGGGGGGGTATTTATTTTAAAGAAAGAAAATAAATTATGTGTGCAACTTTTGCGGTCCAAAGCGCTGGTTTCTAATGTTTGTTTTAATGAGAAAGTATTACTCATCATTTAAAGCAAATAATAAGAAATTGGAAAAACATCCTCCAGCTGTAATTCGTTATTGGTAAACAACAATCCATAACTACGTTTAGCAAAATTGCTGTTAAAACGAGAATACTTAGTACATGGATAGGAGGTTTAATTTGGAGAGACGTTCAGTTTATGAACGCCGTATGAAATAAAGCACTCTGCGGTAAATATGGCAATTAAAATTGAGCCCGTGCCTCAAAAGCAGTTGGATAATTCTGAACCTCCCTTTTCACAGAGGCGAGTCGACGTTATGTGGGCTGAGTGGTGGCGCCAGCAAAGTCACGAGAACCCACGACAAAACCACCCACTGATGACGCACTTGGTCACGTGGCCGCTCAAAAGAAGCACTATTCTCTCCCTCTCTCTCCAGCGGATTTTTATTTATTTATTCCCCCCCCCCTCATCGTTTTAAATATGCCTGTCCCCTCTCCAAGCGAAAGAAAAAAACGCTAAGGAGGCTCATAATAAATGCTGGAGGCCCTAACGGAGGGATAATCGTGTAGCTAAATGTATTTTCGTGAATTGAAGGAATACTGTTTCATAAGGTAATGGAAACAATTAGTTGAATCACCTGTAAAAGGAATGTATCGTTAGTAGTCGATAAACGAGTCTTTTCATTTGAAATGAGTTTTTAAAAACACATCTCAGCGCATCATACCCCCCTCCCCTATTTCTCTTTCGACACGATTTTAGAAAGCGATTGCAAAACAGAAATTAGTAATGTATAAAAATAAAGGACTATTAAAAAATTGTTTTGAATTTTAATGTTACATTAGTTGCTCCAATGTGAAAAAACAACAGAAAAATATGCAAGATAAAAAATCGCCTAGTATCTCCTTTACATAAAACTGAATCTTTATCGTGCCAATGGTTATTTTTGTTTGTAAGAGAAGCGATTTAAATGAACTAAATTCAGGCGATGTTCTTTTGTTAAAAAAAAGAAAGAAAGAAAGGGAAAAAACGTTGTTCGTCTGAATAAATAAATTTTTATTTGTAATATTATTTTAGGCAATTTCTTTGCTAAGCCGGTACATTTATATACAGTTCTTCTTTCTCACAGAGTTTTTTTTTCTTTTCGGAACACAATTTTAAAGATAATTTATAGCCCACTCATACTATGGCTTTTGAAAAATTACAATTCGATCTAAAGGTAGAAATGGAGACAATATTCACTAAATAAAACTTTTTTTTATAACTTTATTATGTAACTTTTTAAAAAATGCTTAAGCATTAAGACTTAGCCAGGGAATGTTTACGAAAAAAGACATAAAAAAGGAAGTACCGCCTCAAACTTTTTTCCCGGAGGGTCATAGCAATTTTTACATGTACGTATATATATATATGTACGTAAACATACTAAGACTGACAATATGACTCAACACTAGAGGTTCGGGGGGGGGGGGGGGAAGCCGACTCCAAAATAACAGAAAAGAAAAAAGTGAAAACGCCTCTGATTGGGCACCTTCAGGAAAGAAATTTTTTGAAAACATACTCATTGAAATCATAGTTTGTATTGTTGTAGGATAATAACATCAAAAATGATCAAAGACTTAACTCAAGAGGAAAAAAAAAAATATATTCTTTTACAACTGGTCAAACATGCCAGTTTTTGAAACAGAATATACTATTATATATATTTATTTGAACTTTAACAGGTGGTTCAGCATTATGCATACACTGCTTATAAATACATTATTTTTAGAAATATCAGGTGATTAGGTTTCGAACCTTATCTTCCTCTGTTTTATCAAAAAGGATTTCCTCTCCTCTAAAACAAGGGTTATTAGCAAATAAAATGACTCACTGATTCGATAAGGATACTTCATCATTCCATCACAAAAGAAGCAGGGAAAAAAAATAGAATAGTTAACTGCACAAACTGATCCAACGTAGGGAAATTTTGACTCATTAATCCTGATTGCGCCTGTCAGATCTAGGATGTCAAGCAATCGAGTATGTCTTTAACATTCTTAGGCTCTCAGACGCACGACGTCCAGTTACTGTCACTATGGAAACTGAGAAGGCTCATTTCTTCACTAGGATGCTTTTTGTGGAGAAAAAAAATTTGGAGGATAAATAATGACCGAGGCCCGTTTAGAATTTCTGAACTTGATACCGATTTCAGGTTTAATATTTTGCTTGGAATATTAAAATTTGAAGCATCATATTCAAAATTTAAGAATTCAGTGACACTCAATAAGTTTGTTATTCAATTTTTGGATCATATTAACTGATGTGCAAAAAGGAAAAAGAGAGAAAGGATACTAAGGTCAGCCTTACGAGTTCGGATAAAGTTTGAACGATGATTTGAAATAAATTTAAACACATTCTTAAGCACAGCTTTAATTTGCATTACTTTTCGAGTAATCGCGAAAATTTCAGTAAGAACTGAAACTGAAAAATACTGTCATGCTAAACATAGCATAGAAGTCGTAGCTGGAGTTGTAAACAAAATTGAGTTATTGTCAGCAGGTGGATCCTTGTAATTTATTTTACCTAAATACAATGTTTTATAGTCATATATATGAATGGGAGAGAAAACAATCTGAAAAAGTGGCATATGAACCAAGTATACAGAGATGGAGAATTTCAATAGTAAATTTCTCAAATACAAGATAATTTCATTAATTTGCACAAAATTGTAAGTGTATTTAAAAATAAAAACACCCACATAGGATTATAGAGTCCAAAACTGTATCCAAGCTCAGATAAAAGTGGCACGAAAACTACACATAAACTTTAAAAAAAAATTCTGATGCTTCTCCTGAAAAACTATGTTTTGAACCTTTTGCATTGGGAGTGCAATAAAATAAATAATGCATGCATGCATGTGTGTGTGTGCTTTCTTTTTCCCCCCTCTCTCTCTGTCCCATATGTGCGAAAACTCTGCGGAAATGAGCCCTGTTGCCACTAGAAAAATAAGTTAAAGGGTGCCATACCCATTTCAATGCAACAAGCAACCATTTAGGACAAAACGACTATCGAACCATACACTTGCTAAAATAATACGTTTAAATGTCTGAGCAGGTGTTTCGTTGTTGTAAAAGCTTTAATATAAACGTGATGAAAAAACAATTTAAAAAAAAATCTAAGAACAATAATAAATAAAATAAACGCTAGCTCAGGTAAAGGAAGCAATTACACGTCGTGCCATCATCAACCCATACAAGGCTCGAAAGAACAACCGAGATTGAGCGAAAAGAAGAGCGATAGCTCAAGGGCCCCTGGGATGGAGCGACGAGAATGGACAGAAAGAACAGATAGCAGCACGGGCTGGAGAGATTAGAATTGTTTTCTGGAAGAAAGTAATGGTTTTTCTGAGTCCTACGTAAAAGATGGATTGAGGAGGGAGGCAACTCAAGATGATTCAAGTCGTTGCAGGTTCGGACTTGGAGAGGTCGATTGCATCAGCATCGTCTTCTTTTTCTCTTGCGTCACCTGTGTGCATCTGTGAAACGCTTGTGGTGTGGAACGTTTTGCACAAACATGCGTGAAAGTGAAAATCATAAAAAGCATTTAATAAAAGTTTAAAATGAAAAACAACGACAGATTTCCACTCTTTCACAATCAATGCAAGGCAATACCACCAGCACAACCAGAAGAAAATAATAATTTCATGCAAGATTAAATTCGTCAGTGATAGTGTGATTGCAGAAATAAAATATATTTACTCCCCATTTCACACAAAGAGAAAAATAGTTAAAAAAATGCCCCCGTTTAAATATTTTTTTGAAATGTATTCAGTGATGCTGAGTGAAAAAAGGTTGCAAGTGTTGTTGGTACATGATTTCAGCATAAAGTATTTATTTAAGACTTTATATGGAAAAAATCTCAAATATTTTTTAAAAATCTATATAAATAACACCCACTTTTGTGTTAGCGCATGTTTGAAATAAGTAAACGTTCGAACTATAGAACGTACAGAAAAATGATGTTGGGTACAGAATTTCACGAGAAGGGGCTTTAGCTATTTTTGGTACTTTTTTAATCTTAAAAAGA
This sequence comes from Octonoba sinensis, assembly GCA_038502835.1. Lineage (NCBI taxonomy): Eukaryota > Metazoa > Arthropoda > Arachnida > Araneae > Uloboridae > Octonoba > Octonoba sinensis. The sequence goes on from CM076604.1 coordinate 76,232,175, forward strand.
ATTAAAAATGTTCAATTAATTTTCCAAATTCACTAACGCCCCGTGCTCAGTACAACTTAACTTCTCTCTAATGTTTGTAAACAGTGATCACTGATCATGCTTGTCTTCCTGAGGAAATCCTCAATATTTGAAATAGCCCGTGCAACGCCGGATGACGCAGCTAGTATACGTATATATATTTAAAAGTATCACAACAACAGCAGTAAAAAAAATTTTGAACTACATTTATGGGAAAAAATACTAAAAAACAATAACTAATGCTTCGTTTTCCTCTCCCCTCATATTATCATTAGTTTTGCTGTATTCCTTAGAATTTGAAAAGCATTCACCTTATGTATCTAAATGAAGGCAGATTAAGATAGGTAAACAGAAAAATATATGTCATTAAGTCAGTTTTCATATCCTTACAAAAAAATGGCGATTAAAAATATTATTTTGTGCATAAATTTTCAGGTTGCGTGCAATACATGCAAAATTACGCTCAATTGAAATGATAAGAAAAACATACTGCAGTGTGTGATACATCCATATGTATAACTAATAATAGCCAGAAAGGAATTTCAACAATCCCATACGTCTTTTCGCGTAAAGATGACGTCGATCCCTGAAATTGGCGCCAAAATAAACTTCACTGTTTGCACCGCCTGTTATAACAAAGCGGCAATCTACAAAAACGCATTCACAATGATATTTATACACGTTTGTTTGCAACATACAAACGAGAAGGCGATAAAATTCAGAGTAGGGAGAGCTCTTTATTCGTTTCACTTAATCGATTGCAGCGGAGAACTTTAATGGATTAGTCAGCATTTTGTGCAAGATTTTCCCGACCAATTTAAAAAGTTTATATGTATGCGAACGATAGCATCTATTAGACAATTCCAAAAGTTTACATGACTTTAAAAGCGAATGAAAGCACGTAATCACTCGGCCAATTTCAAAAGGTTACATGTTTCTAAAAAGCAAATAATATCATGGATTGCACAGTTTCAAAAGTTGACATTTATATAAAAGCGAATGAAAGCATGTATTGCACTATTCAAAAAGTTTTCATGTTTCTATAAAAGACCGAATGAAAGTATGCATTGTACAATTTCAAAAGTTTTCATGTTTCTTAAAGCGAATGAAAGCATGTATTACACAATTTAAAAAGTTTACATGTTTCTGTAAACTAATAAAAGCATACATTACACAAAAAACATTTACAAAAAAAAAATCTCTCTTTTTTAAATTTACATACAATTAATAAATAATGATACGGGCAGGTATTGAATGCTTCAGATATCTTGTAGAGTAAGTAATAAACTAAAAACGTGATGTAAAGCTCTTTAATAAAAAGTTGAATAATTAATATTTTAGGTATAGTTTAAGAACAATTTACCGTCACAGAATCAACATTATTTCGCTTCAGCATTACTATAATAATTTAATCCGTAAATGGAATTTCACAACTTAAAAGGGAAATAATGGCAAAAGAAATTTTCCCTTTCGAACTGATCGTCAAGTAATTTATCTCCACGATTAATACGAATTTAAAACAAGAAAGATGAACATTCGGTTGCATTATATTTTAAAGGACTTTTTTCGTAGTAAAATAACTATTCATTTCTAAATGGTTCAAATTTTAAAGTACAATCCCTCAAATCATGCTTAGCGAGAATTAAACCGATTTCTATTGATTTGAAAAAATGTTAGAAGTTATAATTTTAACACAAATTTGTTTTGACATTTTACATGACATCGAGGTCACATTAAAATACTAAAATAATTTTGCCGCACTGATAATTTCTTCTTAAATGAAGTTCAGTAAACTAAAAGGTAGAAAGGTTTCAGAATAGTATTGTTCCGTGTCTACACACATATGATTACTGATCGAACACAATTGTTATCACTAATTTAACACCATTTTGAAAAAAGAAAAATCTGTTACGTTTCTTTTTCTGTTCCTTTCTTATTATTTTATTTTTTGGAAACGCAAACTTTGGTGTAGAAAGCTTTCGAAAATGGTGCCAAAGCGGTCTTGTGCAAACAATAAATAAATAAATAAACAAAAAAATAAATAAAATACAAATATAATAATGATAATAATAGTCATAATAATAATACTTAGCCTTTGAAAAAATGGTCAAAACAACTTTTTAAAATCACGATTGAAGCATTGAAACTCATTCAATAACACATAGGCACAATTGTATTCTGTGGTTTTCGATAAAATCATGAAAGATGGGCCATAAAAGTATTCATTTATTTCATATAAATATAACAGGGACACAAAACAGTTTCCTTAAGATCTAGGGAAACATTACTCATTCGTTGATATTATCATTGGTAAAAGAGTATTTAAAAATTCAACAATTGAAAAATGAGCGCAATAATTTGAAGAGGAATCTTTTCATTAGCAGAAAACATATATTCACGAATATTTGCTCGAAATTGAAAAAAAAAAAAACATGTTGTAAACAATATTGTGCTACGAACATGTATTTATATAACTGCTCTTTTACTACAAGCTGGAAAACAACGAAACGCATGTGAAAATGAATTGTGCAAGGAGATATGTTTAAAATCATAGAGTATGAGTTGGCAATGCAAAAAAGGACTCTGAAATAACGAAAAGGAACTTTAAAAATGCATAGGAATGCTGCCATACATTGAAAAAGAAGTGAATTGATACCTTTTATGTATAAATTACATATTGCGAGCGATACTAATGTAATCATGTGTGGATTTTATTTAGAATGTTTATTCGGAAATGCTCTTTTGCTTAACCTCCACTACAGAATTTTATAAAAAGTGAATCAAACGAGAAAAATTTAATTTGTTAAAATTTATAATTTGGAGCAATTTTATGGATTTCAACTGTGTCGAAATTCAACCATGGCTGAATTTTAATAAACTATTTGAAAAGTTTATAAAACTACAAAACTGATGCTATTTTATTTAAAAGAAAGATTACCCTGTTTTTTCTATTAAGAGCTAAAATAAATATAAAATTATTGGTCATGAGGGAGATATATTTATCATCAGTATTTTTCATAACCACTCATTTGTCACATTTTGTGAGTTATCTAATTTTAGCAACGTGAAATAAAAAAATGGCGTCGCTTTCATGTTTAACTTCGTAGCAAAATGGCGACATATACAGCGTAGTAGCATTTAATCGTGAGATGTAAAAAAGATTTAATTCCTTTTCTTTTTTTCTTTCCTTTTCATTATTTTTCTCTTTTCTTTTTTCTCTTTCGTTTTCTTTTTAACAGTTGATGTTGAAAGATAATTTGTAACCTTTTTATATTATTCTGATCAACACCCGGAATTTATTTTTCCAGATTTAAAATATACTGCTCCTTCTAGAAACTGCAAATGCGTGTTATTTTAAATAAGCGTTTTATATTTTGAAATAACTTTTTTAATATGTAATGATCAAGGAATTTTTCCCTTACTAAATATATTCTCCAATTTAATATCTTTAGCAACATTACGATGCAAACCTCATAACTTGATTTCTGTTCCAAAAAATATAAACCATGCCAAATATGGTAATAAGTTGATTTTGCATTCTTGAAAGAAAATACACTTCTACTCTGAAATACGACACGGCTTGAAAACTTAAACCCCTAATTACCAAGCATTAATATTTATGATGCTACATTTTTCAATTCATTGTTTTTATCCGTTTTTCCTTCAGCAGAGCCTCCGTCATGCTTGGACGGAAAAGTTCATTTTGTTCTTAGCACTCAAAATGCATTCTGCTCTCTTATCATCTGCGGGGGAACGATTAAGGGAGCGTTTCTTCTTCCCCCTTCGCATTGGTTTTTTGTGCAAAGCAATAATTTGTACGGAAATTCAGACTTACTAAAACAGATCTTGCATCTGAAGAAATGATTGAAGCAATGTAGAGCAGCCCTGCTCCACAATTATGTATTAAATAAATAAATAAATGAATAAATGCGTCCTTGAGTTGTTTATTGAGAAAAAGTTGGATTATTTTTCTTACGCTTTTCTCATTACCGTATAAGGACTATTCAAAAGCTACTATTTTTTCCTTTTAAATTCCTTTCCCATTTGAGCTCTTTTCAATATTAATTCTCGTTTATTTATTACAATATTTACTTTAGACTTCGATTTATAAATGTACGATACAGAAATTTACAGCATCGCTTTAAAATATATCTAATTATGATGTGATCACATTCTTTTTTTTTTTTTGAAGTAGAAATGTTAAAAATATTTCATACTTAAGAAAGTACCACAAAGAGGTTAAGTGTTTTGTAAAAAATGTAGTAAAGAGAACAGAAAAATATTACAGCGTTGCACAAGCAATAAAGTAATTTTAAGTAGCATTTGTCAAAATAAAAATTAACTTTTTTACGATTTCGTTTAAAACTTATATCTTAGAATCAGACATATTTGGAATGAAAATGCAACTTACATGTAACTCTCCATTCATGTTAATATTAGAAATAATGTAAGATTTTATACAATTTTTTTCTCTGAATGTTTTGAAGTCGGAAAATAATAATATTTTTAAAGTTAATATTTCCGGTAGAACATTTATTTTTTGAAAACTCTTTGTGTTTATGTCACAAAACACTGATGAAATAAGAGATGTATAAGCAATAAAGCAATGGCATGAGCGAAATGATATGATATACTTTCTATTCAACATAGATTGATTTGAAATTCGTTATACATAATATGACAACTCCAGAATTCGTAATATATTATTAGACTCTTATTACCTGGAGTGAAAAATGAGATGAAAATAAATAAATAAATAGTGAGTTGGAACGAACTATCTTTTAATTTTTGAGTTAGTTTGAAAAATAATATAAAACATTCAACACGATTCAATATTCAAGTAATTGTTTATCATTAATGCATAAATTTACAATTGTAAAAATCAGACCGACTCAATTATACATCGATTTTATATTCTATATGTACTGCGCAAAACTGATGCAAACTTAGGACTGCACTGATGCAAAACTTAGGACAAGCAGTACAACTGCGATATTCGTTAACGTAACGCGAAGTCTTGAAAATGGCTTTTTAGTGTGTAAATATCTTTTACACCAAAGCCGAGCGCTCCTCATCTATTTGTTCGGGGCAGAATCTAGCGCACTCGCTGCAATCTAGGAAATAACATGACATACACAGCCGAGGAAAGTTTTAGCTTTTAGCAGCTTTCGTGTTCGCGAGAAATGGAGACTGTGAATTTATTTCAACGAAATTTCGTTCACATAAATCAAATTAACTTTTTAGGTGAAAATGAAATGTGTATTTTGTCAGTTCTTAATTTCTAATGAAAGAAATGCGGGAGCCTGTAGACTGCAGAACTTTATTTTGAAGCTTAAATAGCCTGAATTTCTCGAGAAGAGAATGAAATTGCCGTTTCAATTGCACTACGGAGAGTTGCAAATGAAAGCTTTAATTAAGAATGTAACAATGGTTCGAAAAACATAGGCGGTAGGGGGTGGGGAGATTGGGTCTCAAGAACCAAAAGTTTGGGTCTGAAACAGAATTACATCCAGGGAGGAACAGGATTATAATCGATTGATATTTAGCTAGTACAGATATTCTTCGAAGAATTTCTAAAGTTGTATTAATAAAACGTTAAAAAAAATATGAGAAAACAACTATATGAAAAAAATGTAAATTAAAAGAGATGAAAAAAAAAAAAAAAAAGAAAGATAACATGAAGAAGAAATAAGTTTATCCGGAAAATATTTGTGAAGCCGGTTTTTCTGCAGCGTCCGATGCTTTTTTTTCAGGCATTCTGTTTTGAGGGCTGCTAATCGGACGGAATTTATTTTATTTTCTTCTTCGAAAACTAAGTACCTGATTGAATTGATTTTTTTTCTTCGTTGTTTCGATGTTCGCAAATTTTTTAAAACTGTCTGTATATAGAAAGGGGCATAAGTTGGTTTAGGTATTAGGAGGCGAAATTTAAATGACAAAATTAGTATTTCTTTACTTAAGGTAGCAGTTGGGGATTACAAATTGTGAATTGGTTTTCAAAAGTAAAGTCACGTTTTCTACTAGAGAAATTGAAGTATTACCAAAATTTTATGCTTAATGGTTATTAGAACAAATTTACAAGGTCAAATCCATTTCTTTAACTTAGCAATTACGGGTTACATTAAAAAGACTTTATATTTAATGGATACGAGAGTTTACAAGACATGTTTTTTTTTTCTATGATAAAAGAACTACGGATTGCATTAAAAAAATTTGGAACTAAATGGACAATAGACACTTTATTAATGGAGAAAAGTTTACAAGGGAAAATCGTCTTTCTTTTATGTAACCAACTGAAAATATATCAATACAAAATTTACCTGCAGGTAACTTTCGCAAAAACAGATAAAATTGTCGAAAACGAAGCAATTTGTTGAAAAACATCCCCCTCCCCACCCCCCGGTTTTTTTTTTTTTTTTTTTTTTTAAGAAGTAATCGTTACTAAATTTTATTCTAAACGAGTGCGAGAGAAATTACGAGATATCGGGTCGTTACGGGCCATTTCACAGTATTTTCTAAAAATGTAGAGTACGCAAATGACACATTTTTTGTTATAACAACGTAATTTGCAGTTTAATTATCACTAAATTTTATTTTCAAATAATGTGCTCAACACATTATTTAAAAATAAAATTTGGTGATAATTAAACTGTAAATTACGTAGTACTTACTTCAAAGAAGCAACTAAAAGCTGTGTTACGAATTGTTATGTTCAATGGATACAAAATCCCTATCTTTAATGAAATAATTATATCGATTTGAAGGCGTCACAAAAATTCTGTCATTGGGAAATATTGATACTCCATTCCTGGCATTTCAAGAGAAAAATAAATCCCGTTCTTTAAAGGAACAATTGGCGATCTGCGAATATGGGCGAAGATTTTATCATTGGGAAAGGATGATGATGATTCATACCTGTAATTTTTGACTGTTTGGTCTGTGTGCATGAGCCAGCCTCCTTCTCAGTTGATTTTTCCTCTGGCTCCGTCTGCGTCTGTACCGTTTTGACTTCGGCCACCACCGCTTCTTCGATCTGGTCGCTCGTCGGTCCAGCCCCCACGGGTACCCACTGATATCTCCCTGGCAGGGGCTCCCCCTTCAAGAAATCAAAGTTCCACCTTTGTGCGGCCTGTGCATTTATTCCTTCTTGGATGCGTTTCAGTACGGCCTGCGGGTCGGCCTCGGCCTCGCTCGGCTGCTCGCAGAAGAGTTTTCGGCAAATGCTTTCCCTGTTGGGCCGCATAATCACGTTCCTGCGATTCCTTCCGAATCTCATGACATCGGCGCTGATCAACACTTGCACTGTGCACATAACGCACGCCGATACGGCACGAAAAATAACAAGAAGAGCGGAGCGATGAAAACCCGAGTTCGAAAAATCCGCGTGCACGGGCTGAGTCGATAGCGCACGCACGCACAACCTTATCTGGGAGATGCCAACCAACGAATGAGCGAGAGAGCTCTTTTCAAACCTCTCTCTCTCCACCTTCCTCTATAACCGTTTTTTCCTTCTCCTCTCACCCCTCTCCCTCTCTTCTGTCTCTTGTTCTCTCTTTCTCTCTCTCTCTCCGTAGTCTTTTTAGATTTATTTTGATTTTACGCGAGGGGCTCCAGTTACAGGGTTGCTCTTGGCGCTTTTTGGTAATCGTGATCTTCGCCAAATGCTTCGCTGACAAGCCTAGCGAGAAAGTTCGTTTCTCTAATCAAAGTTTTCAATTATTAATTTCGATAAGATTTAAACATAAACTAAGAAAATATAAACATGATGTACATTTGATGCTTTTCCAATCCATGAAAGTTCAAATTTCATAATTATTAGTTTGCAAGGTTTTAATTAAAAGAACATTTCGAAAGAACGTAATGACAGACGAATTTATTTCATCGCATTGAGTTTTGGTTAGTTAAGGGGCGTATTCAGAGGAGTGGCCAAAAACATACGATCCTTCTGAGATTTGGACGAAAAGCGTCTTTTCAAAAACACTGTATCGGTTGGAAATCGTCAAAAAGCTAAGTAATTCCATTCATTTAATAATGACAGCCAAGCTAGGAACATGCCCACTCGTTTTTAATCTGTCCATTGAGAAAAGAATATATTTAACTATTATACCATCCATTAAACCATTTATATCAATGTAAATCATTTACAATATTAATGTCCCATTCACAGAGAAACAAGGTACTTAGCAAACAATGTAACTCACTCATTTTCAACGATAACGATTTTCTGCTGATAATAGAAGAATTTGATCAATATATTTCATTAATAATTTCATTTCATGCAGGAGGAGTGTATTCATTTCAATCTTAGCAGTAAACGTGCTCAAAGAAAAATAAGGAATGCACACAGCACTTAATTCGCATGGGAGCTCATGTGAGCTCAGCTCCTGCCCTTCGTTTCAGTTTCATTGCATTCTTGTTACACGTTAGACGGTTTCGCTATATTTACGCATTAGAATACGCTCTGAAGACTCTTTAGAAATTATGTACTAAATACCCACGCGGTCTCAATCGTTATTAACGTTCAAGAAAGGGTGCAACAGAAAGCGTCAAGACTTTTAAAAACTCATTCATCCTCCTTAATATACCCCATCAAGCTACAAATTAAATAGTTTAGTATTAGTTTAATGATATATAAGTCAATTAATTAAATATTATTCCTTTGCTTTTATTTGGTCCAAACCTTTTTTCTATTACACTATCGCTGTTTTCTCTTTGGGAGGTAGGGACATAGTGCAATTTCGAGTACATTCATAAAACGTTGGTGGTATGACCATTGAACATCACCTGAATTAAGCTGAAAGTCCAATGTTAATGGATTAAGCGAACATCAATCCAAATGCGAATGGATTGATCCAATCCATCTGCAGTAGAGGGTAGGGAAAAAATTAAATGTGGTTCCTATTTCAGATACAAATACAAATGCAAATACAAAAAGTGACGACCAACAACAGACTCTGGGCAAAGCAAGGCTGTTACTAATCAACTTTACGCCTTATCTCCGAATTTTTTCAAGTGAAAAATTTCACCATTCATTCCTTAAAAATATATAGAGCACATCTACTGAAATCATTGACATTATAAGAGCAAAAGAATATTAGTCAACACTTGCAGCTTATTTTATTTATTTATTTATTTATTAATTTTTTTGCTAAATGTTGAGTTTTAAGGTTTCTACACTGTGACGAATCAATGGCTGCCGGTAAATACAAGTTCTAACGAAATACCAAATTGTCGTTATGCTTTTGTAGCTAGCAAACTCTATGAAGTATTTCATACGTTGTAATAACTTAGGTATTCGATGCTTCTAGTTGTAGTGATATAAGTGACTTAGTATGTATTAAATAATGATAAATTATTACCTATAAATTAAAGAGTAACGATATAATTTTTAAAAAAATCGTTTTTTTCTCTCTCCTGAATTGTAGTCGATTTTGACAAACATCCTTTTGACCTTTATGTATTTAAATAAAAGTCAGATATGAAAACAAAACAATTAGATTAAAATCAGATTCAATGTGCTGAGTAAAATAAAGGCTTTAGGCTGCTCAATGATGTGTGGGGAGAAATTACAAGAAGGGATAAACTACCTATCATGGATAAGAAATTTAATTTTTACTGTCAGAACAAGCAAATAAAATTATTTTAAATTTGCTCTTATAATGCTAATTTCACATAGGAGGATTTTGTCCGAACAATGAAAAATATTTCGGGTAAAAATTTTAGTACGTTCAGAAAATTCTTTGCAAAAAATATAATTAAAAAATCTCAAATAAAGCTGCAATCAAGAAAGATAAGGGCAAAAGTAACTAAAGAAACTGAAACTATTTTATTTAACATGCCACTTAACAAAAAATGGATGGTTAGAAATTACAAAAAAGTTAGTTCTTCAAGTAATTATGAGTTATGTTGCATTTTTCATACATTTATGATTAGTTCTCAGTTAAACATAATAAGTTTTTAAAAATACTCTTCTTAAAAACTTCATTTACTCTCGAATTGTAATGTAGTAATTGTAATGTAGCGTAAATGTAAAACGCCGAGAATTGTTCCTAAGAACAGTTTATCTTATAGTATTTGAGGATGGTTCTGGACTCTCAAACTTGTTTAAGAACAATTTTGAGCATTCTTGAACAAAGATTGTAAAGGCCTGCTTTTAATTGTTTTAATAGCTACTTTTGCTTTTATAAACATTTTAAAAACCTTTTTTAAAAATAATAATACATTCAATTTAATGCTTATCTGCAACATTTTTAAAGTTACTCACTTAATTCTGTAATGTATATAACTAAACTAAATTCAGTGGTGCGCCAGCCCTTTTGGGGGCCATGGCCTACTCTGCCCATCCCAGTTTTCGAGACCGAGAGCCCTGGGGTGCAGAAGCAAATGTTCCGGTCAAGTGGTCGGCCTGTCGCGGAAACCCCAGTGTTTCGTTCCCAAGCGTGCTTGTTCCTCATTTTATTGGCCCCACTGAAAGGATGAAGGGCTGAGTCGACCCTGTCCAGCCCGGGAATCGAACCCCGAACCTGTGGCATGGTAACTGTAATGTGTAATACTGAGATATTTTTACAGCTAACGTTTACGAAGTTATTTTCCTTTATGAAAATATTCTCCAAAAGATTATTGCCGAGAATTTTACATTTCTAGCCATCGATAGCACTCCAAGGTTCACCCGAAGAGAAAAGTGACACTCGTCATTCCCACCATCCACACCATTTGACAGACGCATTCACGAGGCATGCCTTCTTCACTGTGAAAAATTCTAGTTCGACCTTTCACCAAAAACATGGTGAAAATGGGGAAATTTAGCTGCAACCAACAGCTGGGATAAAAGTTGAACCATTATAGTGGTGAAGTTTCAGCTAGTTTCACCATAAATGGGAAACAAGGAACCATTATAAGGTCCAACTTTTATCCAAAATGTTGGTTGCAGCTAAATTTCACCATTTTCACCATGTTTTTGATGAAAGGTCGAACTAGAATTTCCTACAGTGTTGCCTTTTTTTCTTCTTAAACATATGAAAGGTCTATAAAGACACACATGCACACACCCACATCCACGCAAAAGATTATTATTGTACTTGTGCACTGCAAATAATTCTAGTCCAACCTTTCACCAAATAAACTGAAATTGAACTGTAATGAACATTTGGTACTAAAGTTGAAACATTGTAATGGTTTCTAGTTTTACATTCATGGTGAAACTCAGTGAAGCTGCTCTATTATAGTGGTTCAACTTAGTACCAAATGTTGGTTGCAACTAAATTTCACCATTTTTTAATTTTTTTTTTCTTTTTGGTGAAAGGTTGAACTAAAATTTTTACATTGTACGAAAGTGCATTAGCGCGCATGGTATATAAATAAATAACCAACTGTTAAATTAAAATTTCAATGAATGGCTGAATGTGGAAATTAAAAAAAAAGTTGCATTCAAATTCTACTTGATAATTTCTTCCATCATTTAAATTCTACGGAAATCAAAGATACTGCTTTTCCTACACTTCAGAAACTTTGTAACAAAAACTGATTTACAGTAAAAAGGTGAGTTTTTTTTACCAGTGCCAGGTGTCCGATATCCACAAAGCAAAGTTTTCGTTTAAAATTGATATTTTAAGCGTAAACTAATATTCAGACAATTTTTGTGGTTCCAACATTCCATTTCCCTATTATGTCTTAAAGTTCCTTTCTTTTCTGAAGAGCGAAAATTTCAACGTAAATCAAAAAGCTATAGTAATTTCAGATGTTAAGAATCAAAGTCTTTCAGGTTATATATATATATATATATATATATAGTTGTTTTATAAAATCGATTAAACACGTGTGTCAAGTATAAAATTGAAACGCAAAATAGAACAAGGAAATATTTATGTATAAAATACTGTTTCAAAATACAAACAAGTTAAGTTTTATTGTTTACAGATAAGATAAAAAAAAAACATTTTTACAGTTTTATTCTCCCCTAATCTAGAAATTTATTGAATTTTTGAATCTTAAATAAATTTATAAAAAATATTGATAATTAATACAAAACACTAAAAAATTGATCATTTTTAAAACTTTGAACTAAAAATTACCTGTTCATTTATCATATGATTCAAATACTTAGTGTTTTTATTTTCAAGATGTCAGCAGCATTGCAGTCCTTATTTCTAGATACCGGTTGCAAAATTAAAACGTGTTTCTTAAGACCAGGTACTGATATTTAACAAATGATAAAGATAAATTTTACAATTTACTTGAGAAACTGTGTTACAGATACATCTGCTAAAACTCCAATTAATACCCACCGTTTTTAAGTCCCGAATCCGGTATTCATTTTTAAGTGACTCACGCGTGATTTCTACCAAATTAAGTGCTAAATTAAACGTTTGCTATTATTTCTCAATAGGACTATCATTAGTTATACGTCACTGCTTCAGTAGCTAAAAGTAATGCCTTTGTGCGAAAAAGTGGAAAAAAGATTAAAGATATAAAAAGAATGTTTTAAGCTCAAAATCGCGTTCGGAATTACAAGGAATTCCTTTTTTCAATGTTAAAATATGTGAGCTTATGATTGCAAATGTAGTGTAAAATACATCCGCGCAAAGTGAATAATATTTCACTTTGAAAACAAATGCATGAATGGAAGTTAATGCTTTTAGAAAAACAGTGTACTACATTTTAGAAAGGACACTTTACAAAGAGAAAAAAAAAATCTTTCATTTAAGCGAAAAGTACGCATCTTCGAAAGACTCAGGAACACTTAAAATTACTTTTGCGTTTATTCATCTATACTTGCCTGTAACACCGCAGGGTTAGCTTTTTTCCGCAATAGGTACCATCAAAGTAACTAATTTTCTTCATCATGATTTGTTTTCCACTTTCTTTCCACATATAGCAAGTATTGTGTTTTACAAAAAAGTGTTTGTTGAAAGCAAATGTCGTCTCCTTGCAAAGAATTTCCATAGGGCATCAAACTATCTTTACATCCAATTTTTTTAAAAAGAGAATGCATTAAATAAGGCACATAAAAGTCATCTGTAAAATATAACCGTCCTGAAACTTTTACAGAATTAAAATCACGAACAAATATTAATAATAAAAGCATTCTAAAGCAATTCATTTACAAAAAAAATAAATAATCGTCCGAAAATAAAAATGATTCACTGTTACCATTGGCTTCCGCATAAGGGTCATCAGGCTTACCATGGCACCCCCACAGCTCATAAAAAAGAAAGCTAATACGATACTGGAAAATTTTGGCTTTTAAGATTTACTAATTCTATATCTCAAATTAGAGTCGTCTTAACTACATCACGGCCTACCTGGCACGAAAATACTCTGGGCTCATTTATAATTTTATTTATTGGTAAAATGTCGCTTTAGAACCTTGGTCTCCGGGCATTGCCCGGATAGATCCATGAGTAAAGATGTTTTTAAAAGGCAGGTTGCCTCAGATGTTTCAAAAAGGCATTTCTATGCTTAATTTTACCAGGGAGCAACCAGGATTCCATTTTCTAGCAGTAATCTAATTCTTTAGAATCTCAGCACAATGTTACCCTCAATTCTGAAGTTCTTCTTCAAAAACCACTCATGTTCATTGCACAGAACATAATCATTGCTTTCAGAAATGCCCAATTCATTTCTCCAATTGACTTATCCAATTAATCTCAGATATATAGTCTTTCTAACTCAATATTTATGTTAAATGGTAATGATCACACAAAAAAAAAAACAATGTCCTTTAATGCAGCAGTTTAAAATAGTATCATGATGACAAACTCCAGAAAAATATTGGAATTTTCTTTTTCTTCAAAACTGAACCAAGCTGCTTCAATGGGCATAGAGAATTGTCGAAATACTTCAACAGTTTGCATCAGGTATCCTTTTTACTTTAGAGAGAACCAGTACAACCACCAAACAATGTTTCGCGGAACTGATTGGGAAGCGGTAGATAAAGTGTCAGAAACTAGTCCTCCGGCTAAAAAAAAAAACAGCTTAAAAAGTTTTGTCCATTAAGTTCAGTTGTAAGTTTTATTTTCGTTTTTATACATTGGGGTTTTTATACATATACTTTCCTATACCTAGGGGAAAGAAAATATTCTCAAAGACTTCTTTGTGAGTAATTCAAAATAATATTTTGTAGTTAAAAGTTATCTTTCTGAGTTTAACAGCGCGTCTGAAATTAAAACAAATAATAAAGGAACTTTAAGCACAAGTAAAACTGAAGAAAAAATTTCACGTTATGAAAGCACAAATAAGCATTAAAAAGCAGACTTATGTTTCGGGATTGCTGGGAATCCCTTTTTAAAATGCAGTAGTGGTGCTTCTAGATGCAAAATGAAGCATGGCTTCATTTGGGTGTTTTTGCATCTAGAAGCTCCACTACTGCATTTAAACAAGAAGTTCCGTCTAGAACTATACGAGCCTACTTTCCCGTATACACCAAATTCAAATTTATAATCTAGCTATCTCTTTCTCTCTCTTTCTTATTTATCTTTAGTTCTAATTATTGAAAATATACCTTTTTCAACGGATAATACATATTCATTCACTCACTCATTCATTCTTTCATTTATTCAGCCATGCATTTATTCATTCATTCGTTACCTCATTCAAGTGTTTATTCATTCATTTACGCATTCATGTATTTATTCACTCATTTATTTATATTTTCATTTATTCAATAATTTATTCATTCATTCTTTTCCTCATTCATTTATTCATTGATTTATTCTTTCACTCTTTCATTTATTCATTCATTCATTATTTCACTCATTGAGTCACTGAGAAATATCCTTGAAAATCCCGATCAAAAAATTTCATAGCAAAATAGGCTCGTACGTTCTGGATAAACTTTCTATTTCTACATGTTCTACGTTATAAGAGCTTTCCGATAAAGTTTGTTCCAAGCAAATCGGTCCGTTAGATCAGGATTTATATAGGGTTGAAATTTCCCCGTAAGCTCTGTGTTAATTTTTTGAACTGTTCAAAAATGAACAAAAACTGTTCAAATCAATATTTCACGCCGAGAACTCCTTTCAATAAGCTTTCAATAGGAACTTGGCTCTTGTGCCCAGAGTTTACAGAATTTGCTTCAATTTTGTCCATAGGCGCTAATGTTAAAATTTTTTGAACTGTTCAAAATTGAACAAAAAATTGTTCAAATCAAAAAGTGAAATATAGAAATGAGATGTCCTCGCCGAGATCTTTCGAATGCAAAAAGAATTTTTCCAATCGGACAATTCGTTCAAAAGTTATTAGGGGGGGACAGACCGACAGACAGACAGACCGACAGACCGACCGACAGACAGACCGACAGACAGACCGACAGACAGACCGACAGACAGACAGACCGACAGACACACTTTTTCCCCATCTCAATACCCTACTTTCAAATTTTTTATTTTTCAATCTTTATTTAATTACTTCACTTATTTTTGACTTTTCTTGATTTTTAACGATATTTTCACGATACATTAAGCCTTCTTTCATGCTTTATTATTATTTTTTTTTACTTTTACGAGAAAGTAGGCTAAAAAGGGATTCCGAGCAATCCCGAAACATTTTAATGCGTCTGAAATAGTTCGAATTCGCTCTATCCATAAATAAAATGCATTTTTCAATTCATAGATGGCGCTACATAAATATTATGTATTCTTATCTAATTTTACAATATTTATGTTTCAAATGAATTTTAAATTTATACGATAATTTATTTATGATTCAAAGATGTTCATTGAGCGAGGAAAAAATACATCGCAATTTCTTTCTATTTATTTTTTTTTTATTTAAAGAACTTGATTTGATGCTTCTGCGAATTCCGGCAAGTTATCGCATCGTGTGCCAAAGTTTCGTGCAATTTAATGACAATCAAGAGCAATAAAATCTTTTGCGTAGACACATTACTAGGAGAAATTTACAAGTACCAAAAAAATACTTGTAAAGAGGCTGTAATGATCATGTAAATGTTATGCAGTTTTATGATGATCTCCAAAGGTATCCGTATGATTTTTTCAGAGGAATCTCAAATAAATAAATAGATAAATAGATGAATGAATAAAATTGTTAACTTGTTTGATTGAAATCAATCATAATTTACCTAATTCGAAATAAAGAACATTGAGAGAGAGTGAACAGTGAATGTCTCTCTTTTGATAAAGAACTTTGGTTTGTTTAAAGAAAGAAAAATCATGTTTCATGCAGTGAGCAAAATTGTGATATGTACAGATTTACGTTGTTATACATTTTGGGTAATACTAAACTAATCCTTGGAATGTTTTACAAGACACCATTGCTTCTGACAACGCACTCATAATGAAATTTTCCCAATCAATGCAACTTGATTCCAAGACTCCATTTCCCTAAATTTTGTTTCAACTTTCTCTAAATTTTACAGCTATTACATTTTTTCAAATTAGTACAAAAGCTTAGCTCGAAATGTTGAATAAAGCATACTTTAATGATTAAACAAATTTCTGTCAATACAAATAGCTGCCAAAAATGTCGCTAAAGTAGCCCAAGTTCATTAAAAAAGGTCTCTACGATGGCAACAATCTCACTGTCAATGCGAAAGGTACAATTTATAGTAAATTAAGTCGATAAATTACGAAAATATGCATATTTATTCAGAAAATACATAAAAAGCTAAAATGTGGAATTTTGAAAAAATTGTACTTGCTAGGCAAAAAATAATTGCAGATTCGTAATTTTCAGCCAATAATTCATAAGAAACAGACATTTTCATCTAAAGGACATTTTTTCGTGTTGCACAGTGTTATTGCTATTATCTCCGGTACGGCGTGTAAATTTAAGAGGATTTGCCTAAGTTCACCGGTTCGAAGCCGGCCGAAGTTGGTGGATTTTCGAAATTCATAAAATTGACAGTATTCACCGTTTAGAATTAATTTTATATACCGTAGGAAATGTCCGAACGCATATTGGAAATAAAAATAGATATCATAATCATAGCATTATTAAAGATAAAATCATCGATTGCACCCAAACATAGCAAAAACATTGCATGAACGGGTTACGAAATACGTGTACGTGATGCTTTTGAAATTTTTGCTGTAATAAGCATGATGTTATTATTTCGCTGCTTCAAAATTAAAACGACACTTCTGCAAATCACACTACTTTTCATGAGAGCCGTTTTAAAGTTTTTTTAGCAAAAAAAAAAAAATGCTATCTCAGTGGAATCACAAACCATTTAGTTTTTGTTTGCGTTAAAATTTTTTTTTAATAATTTTTACTATGAATGCCTTTTGTAATATTGAATCGTACAAAAAAAATCAATTTTTGCAGAAGCGTCGTTTTAATTTTGAACCAGCGATTTGTGTTTTCTCCACAAAGATAATTTAATTTCACATGAGGGATCATTCACAAATGATGTCACGCTTCGAGGGGGTTCGTGAAATTGTGACAAAGTGTAACAAGGGGAGGGGAGGGGTAACAAGAAGTGTGACATCCTGCACTATGCAACATAGCGTGATGCGTGACAAAGGGGGGGGGGTTGTCCGCTGAAGTGTGACATACTGTGACAGAGGGGGGGGGGAGGGGGTCAAATATATGGGAAAAAAGCGTGACGTCATTTATGAACGGCCCCTGACAGTTTTTCCAAGTTAAAAGTCAATATGACTTTCACCTAGGAATTTGGCAGGCTGAGGAATAAACAGAATCAGCAGTTTTTTTAAACGTTACAAAAGAATGGTTTGGAAAATAAGTATAATATAATACATGCATCTTGGTCTTTTCATTTCCGTTTCTTTCTTTTTACCCGGAATTCATCGTGTTAATGCAACGGTTCCACAACATTTCCTGTTTGAACAAAACCTAACACCCATTTAGATTGTTCCACTATAAGAAAATCAATAGCGTCAATCGTTTGAATCGTTTATTTATGCAAATTAAATTATTAATGCAAATAAAAGTACCGACACTTTTCTAAGCAATACAGTAAAACCCGCTTCAGAAGTTTTACAGGGGACCGAGAGCAAAAAACTTCTTATGCGGGAAAACTTCTTAATCGGGTAGGCTCTAGGTTTGACAATGAGTATACTTTATGATATTTAGGGATGATATTATTTTATTATTTTACAATGTTTAAATTAGACAGAAAATAGCCACCCCCCATAGCAAACTCCACAAACATTTTCTTTTCCCTTGATCAGTCATCATTGTTCTCGTAATAACTGACTAATCCTCTCTGCCACCTGTTTTCCTGGAACTTTTGGTGTTGAGAAAAGGGTACCCTTGAGAAAAGGCTGACCAAAACAGCTTTTCTAATTCTTCTCCTAATATTTTTTTCTATTAGAAAGAAAAATAGCTACGTAGATTGAAAGAAACGTGAGAAAAAAATTTTAAACTTTAGAAGTCTAAAGTGTCATTTGAAAGAGAAAATTGACCGATATGAAAACTTATTAAGCGGGGAAAAAAATCAGAACTTTTAAAAGGGGTTATTTTAACATTAGGGAGATGGGAATGAAACTGATACTGAAATTAAAAACTCCTTAAACGGAAAAACTTCTTAAAGCGGGAACTTCTTAAAGGGTTTTACTGTAGTCTATGTTGAAAATTTTGTTTGCTTGCAGGAAAAACTGACATTTCACAACACTTTAATAACTACAGATCGCATCATACTGGATTTGAATTTTTCATATGCTTCGTTTTTATTTTCATTTTTATTTATTTATTTTACACTTCCTACATACATTTGAGGCAGTATCAGTAAGTTTGGTGAACAACATTTTGTTACTGGAACTATATATTGACCGGCATTCATCCTTTTATTATTTGTTGTCGAATGTTCCCACGAAAAACGAATCTCTATCGCAGTAGCAAAATTTGAATACCCGTAAACAGAACACTCTGGTGTAAGTCAGATTTTTATCAGGTGATTTGGAACATTCCGTGGTTCTTTTTTTCCTTTAAGTTTCCGGTATGTCAAGAATCCAGAAAGGATGTTTCAGAAGGATGTGACACAATTTCCTGTTTTTATTTGATGTCATTTCTTATTCACCCTATCGGTTTACAAATCTGCTTCTTAAGTTAATGAGAAATATAATCTTCAGATGACTCATCTTTGATTCACTTTCGAAACTGGCGCAGACATGTAACTAAAAGTGTGAAAACAAATAAAGTACTTTCGTGAACGTGAAGTCAACGGTTACATTTCGCATCTACAAAAATTGCTTTATATGCATGATATGCACAGAGATTTTGTCTGCTTATGCCCATTTTATCTTAGCTCTTTATCTGTATGTCTCCTTGTCTTGAGCCATTCAAATAAAAAATATGGCACAGTTATTATAAAGGTCAATAAAATTAAACACTTCGCTTTTTTTTATCAGTCTTAATTGTGTATTTGTGTACCTCCTCGTATTGAAACGTAAAAAAAATAAATAAAAATAATTGTTTTAAATTAAGGTAAATGACCCGGTAGTGGACACTTAAGAAAATTTTCGTACTCTTTTACGTGGCAAAATTTTTTTTCAAGGAACTTACATCAATATTTGCATATTTAGCTTAATCGCCAACTGTTTCTCTAAAAATAAATTACCTATAAAATGTCATTTGATGAAAAATTAGGACCTTTACGTCAAATTTACTAAACGCTTGATTTATATCTATAGTGGACATTTATAAGACACGTATTTGCATTAGTAGTGGACAGATATTAATATGACCTATTTTAAACTGTTGGCTTGGAGAAATAATTTTGAAATTGACTAAGGGACCATTCATAAATGATGTCACGCCTTTTTTCCATATATTTTCTATAAATCCCTAACCTTCTTATTGATCGGCTTTAGTAAAGAGCAGCAAATGTGACCGTTGTGGAGGCAGCTATTAAATATTATGATCCATGTACTTGCATAGATGCGCCACGCCAACTTTAGTTCTATTAACGAGCACTGGGAATCGTTCGCTAAAGGTTCTGATAATTTCATTCAAGTTTAATGTTACATTCGCTTATTTTAGGAGCTTAAAGATCTAAGTGTCCACTACTAGAGCAGTGTCCCCCATCGAGGCCGTGGTAGCCTAGTGGTTATCACGTCGGACTTCCACCTGGAAGGTCGCGCGTTCGATACCCACTGACGACCACCATGTATACTTGGGGATATGTGCATGTAAAATCCGCAGACCCCACTACCTCTCCCCGTGCTTAAGCAATCCTAAGGCCTCGGCTAACAGGTAGGGGTCTAGTGGAGAAAAGTGTCCACCATCGAGGGCCGTGGTAGCCTAGTGGTTATCACGTCGGACTTCCACCTGGAAGGTCGCGCGTTCGATACCCACTGAAGACCACCATGTATACTTGGGGATATGTGCATGTAAAATCCGCAGACCCCACTACCTCTCCCCGTGCTTAAGCAATCCTAAGGCATCGGCTAACAGGTAGGGGTCTAGTGGAGAAAAGTGTCCACCATCGAGGGCCGTGGTAGCCTAGTGGTTAGCACGTCGGACTTCCACCTGGAAGGTCGCGCGTTCGGTACCCACTGACGACCACCATGTATACTTGGGGATATGTGCATGTAAAATCCGTAGACCCCACTATCTCTCCCCGTGCTTAAGCAATCCTAAGGCCTCGGCTAACAGGTAGGGGTCTAGTGGAGAAAAGTGTCCACCATCGAGGGCCGTGGTAGCCTAGTGGTTATCACGTCGGACTTCCACCTGGAAGGTCGCGCGTTCGATACCCACTGAAGACCACCATGTATACTTGGGGATATGTGCATGTAAAATCCGCAGACCCCACTACCTCTCCCCGTGCTTAAGCAATCCTAAGGCATCGGCTAACAGGTAGGGGTCTAGTGGAGAAAAGTGTCCACCATCGAGGGCCGTGGTAGCCTAGTGGTTATCACGTCGGACTTCCACCTGGAAGGTCGCGCGTTCGATACCCACTGAAGACCACCATGTATACTTGGGGATATGTGCATGTAAAATCCGCAGACCCCACTACCTCTCCCCGTGCTTAAGCAATCCTAAGGCCTCGGCTAACAGGTAGGGGTCTAGTGGAGAAAAGTGTCCACCATCGAGGGCCGTGGTAGCCTAGTGGTTATCACGTCGGACTTCCACCTGGAAGGTCGCGCGTTCGATACCCACTGAAGACCACCATGTATACTTGGGGATATGTGCATGTAAAATCCGCAGACCCCACTACCTCTCCCCGTGCTTAAGCAATCCTAAGGCCTCGGCTAACAGGTAGGGGTCTAGTGGAGAAAAGTGTCCACCATCGAGGGCCGTGGTAGCCTAGTGGTTATCACGTCGGACTTCCACCTGGAAGGTCGCGCGTTCGATACCCACTGAAGACCACCATGTATACTTGGGGATATGTGCATGTAAAATCCGCAGACCCCACTATCTCTCCCCGTGCTTAAGCAATCCTAAGGCCTCGGCTAACAGGTAGGGGTCTAGTGGAGAAAAGTGTCCACCATCGAGGGCCGTGGTAGCCTAGTGGTTATCACGTCGGACTTCCACCTGGAAGGTCGCGCGTTCGATACCCACTGAAGACCACCATGTATACTTGGGGATATGTGCATGTAAAATCCGCAGACCCCACTACCTCTCCCCGTGCTTAAGCAATCCTAAGGCATCGGCTAACAGGTAGGGGTCTAGTGGAGAAAAGTGTCCACCATCGAGGGCCGTGGTAGCCTAGTGGTTAGCACGTCGGACTTCCACCTGGAAGGTCGCGCGTTCGATACCCACTGAAGACCACCATGTATACTTGGGGATATGTGCATGTAAAATCCGCAGACCCCACTACCTCTCCCCGTGCTTAAGCAATCCTAAGGCCTCGGCTAACAGGTAGGGGTCTAGTGGAGAAAAGTGTCCACCATCGAGGGCCGTGGTAGCCTAGTGGTTATCACGTCGGACTTCCACCTGGAAGGTCGCGCGTTCGATACCCACTGAAGACCACCATGTATACTTGGGGATATGTGCATGTAAAATCCGCAGACCCCACTACCTCTCCCCGTGCTTAAGCAATCCTAAGGCATCGGCTAACAGGTAGGGGTCTAGTGGAGAAAAGTGTCCACCATCGAGGGCCGTGGTAGCCTAGTGGTTAGCACGTCGGACTTCCACCTGGAAGGTCGCGCGTTCGATACCCACTGACGACCACCATGTATACTTGGGGATATGTGCATGTAAAATCCGAGACCCCACTACTCTCCCCGTGCTTAAGCAATCCTAAGGCCTCGGCTAACAGGTAGGGGTCTAGTGGAGAAAAGTGTCCACCATCGAGGGCCGTGGTAGCCTAGTGGTTATCACGTCGGACTTCCACCTGGAAGGTCGCGCGTTCGATACCCACTGAAGACCACCATGTATACTTGGGGATATGTGCATGTAAAATCCGCAGACCCCACTACCTCTCCCCGTGCTTAAGCAATCCTAAGGCATCGGCTAACAGGTAGGGGTCTAGTGGAGAAAAGTGTCCACCATCGAGGGCCGTGGTAGCCTAGTGGTTAGCACGTCGGACTTCCACCTGGAAGGTCGCGCGTTCGATACCCACTGAGACCACCATGTATACTTGGGGATATGTGCATGTAAAATCCGTAGACCCCACTACCTCTCCCCGTGCTTAAGCAATCCTAAGGCCTCGGCTAACAGGTAGGGGTCTAGTGGAGAAAAGTGTCCACCATCGAGGGCCGTGGTAGCCTAGTGGTTATCACGTCGGACTTCCACCTGGAAGGTCGCGCGTTCGATACCCACTGAAGACCACCATGTATACTTGGGGATATGTGCATGTAAAATCCGAGACCCCACTACCTCTCCCCGTGCTTAAGCAATCCTAAGGCATCGGCTAACAGGTAGGGGTCTAGTGGAGAAAAGTGTCCACCATCGAGGGCCGTGGTAGCCTAGTGGTTACACGTCGGACTTCCACCTGGAAGGTCGCGCGTTCGATACCCACTGAAGACCACCATGTATACTTGGGGATATGTGCATGTAAAATCCGCAGACCCCACTACCTCTCCCCGTGCTTAAGCAATCCTAAGGCTCGGCTAACAGGTAGGGGTCTAGTGGAGAAAAGTGTCCACCATCGAGGGCCGTGGTAGCCTAGTGGTTACACGTCGGACTTCCACCTGGAAGGTCGCGCGTTCGATACCCACTGAAGACCACCATGTATACTTGGGGATATGTGCATGTAAAATCCGCAGACCCCACTACCTCTCCCCGTGCTTAAGCAATCCTAAGGCATCGGCTAACAGGTAGGGGTCTAGTGGAGAAAAGTGTCCACCATCGAGGGCCGTGGTAGCCTAGTGGTTATCACGTCGGACTTCCACCTGGAAGGTCGCGCGTTCGATACCCACTGAAGACCACCATGTATACTTGGGGATATGTGCATGTAAAATCCGCAGACCCCACTACCTCTCCCCGTGCTTAAGCAATCCTAAGGCATCGGCTAACAGGTAGGGGTCTAGTGGAGAAAAGTGTCCACCATCGAGGGCCGTGGTAGCCTAGTGGTTAGCACGTCGGACTTCCACCTGGAAGGTCGCGCGTTCGATACCCACTGAAGACCACCATGTATACTTGGGGATATGTGCATGTAAAATCCGCAGACCCCACTACCTCTCCCCGTGCTTAAGCAATCCTAAGGCATCGGCTAACAGGTAGGGGTCTAGTGGAGAAAAGTGTCCACCATCGAGGGCCGTGGTAGCCTAGTGGTTAGCACGTCGGACTTCCACCTGGAAGGTCGCGCGTTCGATACCCACTGAAGACCACCATGTATACTTGGGGATATGTGCATGTAAAATCCGCAGACCCCACTACCTCTCCCCGTGCTTAAGCAATCCTAAGGCTCGGCTAACAGGTAGGGGTCTAGTGGAGAAAAGTGTCCACCATCGAGGGCCGTGGTAGCCTAGTGGTTACACGTCGGACTTCCACCTGGAAGGTCGCGCGTTCGATACCCACTGAAGACCACCATGTATACTTGGGGATATGTGCATGTAAAATCCGCAGACCCCACTACCTCTCCCCGTGCTTAAGCAATCCTAAGGCATCGGCTAACAGGTAGGGGTCTAGTGGAGAAAAGTGTCCACCATCGAGGGCCGTGGTAGCCTAGTGGTTACACGTCGGACTTCCACCTGGAAGGTCGCGCGTTCGATACCCACTGAAGACCACCATGTATACTTGGGGATATGTGCATGTAAAATCCGCAGACCCCACTACCTCTCCCCGTGCTTAAGCAATCCTAAGGCATCGGCTAACAGGTAGGGGTCTAGTGGAGAAAAGTGTCCACCATCGAGGGCCGTGGTAGCCTAGTGGTTATCACGTCGGACTTCCACCTGGAAGGTCGCGCGTTCGATACCCACTGAAGACCACCATGTATACTTGGGGATATGTGCATGTAAAATCCGCAGACCCCACTACCTCTCCCCGTGCTTAAGCAATCCTAAGGCATCGGCTAACAGGTAGGGGTCTAGTGGAGAAAAGTGTCCACCATCGAGGGCCGTGGTAGCCTAGTGGTTAGCACGTCGGACTTCCACCTGGAAGGTCGCGCGTTCGATACCCACTGACGACCACCATGTATACTTGGGGATATGTGCATGTAAAATCCGTAGACCCCACTATCTCTCCCCGTGCTTAAGCAATCCTAAGGCATCGGCTAACAGGTAGGGGTCTAGTGGAGAAAAGTGTCCACCATCGAGGGCCGTGGTAGCCTAGTGGTTATCACGTCGGACTTCCACCTGGAAGGTCGCGCGTTCGATACCCACTGAAGACCACCATGTATACTTGGGGATATGTGCATGTAAAATCCGTAGACCCCACTACCTCTCCCAGTGCTTAAGCAATCCTAAGGCATCGGCTAACAGGTAGGGGTCTAGTGGAGAAAAGTGTAAACCATCGAAGGCCGTGGTAGCCTAGTGGTTATCACGTCGGACTTCCACCTGGAAGGTCGCGCGTTCGATACCCACTGAAGACCACCATGTATACTTGGGGATATGTGCATGTAAAATCCGCAGACCCCACTACCTCTCCCCGTGCTTAAGCAATCCTAAGGCATCGGCTAACAGGTAGGGGTCTAGTGGAGAAAAGTGTCCACCATCGAGGGCCGTGGTAGCCTAGTGGTTAGCACGTCGGACTTCCACCTGGAAGGTCGCGCGTTCGATACCCACTGAAGACCACCATGTATACTTGGGGATATGTGCATGTAAAATCCGTAGACCCCACTATCTCTCCCCGTGCGTAAGTAATCCTAAGGCCTCGGCTAACAGGTAGGGGTCTGGTGGAGAAAAGTGTCCACCATCGGGAACCATAACCCTCCAATGGTATTCCTTTAGGACAGGGGTCTCCAAACTACGGCCCGAGGGCCACATCCGGCCCGCGGACAGATTTTGTCCGGCCCGCGGAGAGCTAGCATACTTGAAAGAAAACTCCTTCTAGAGAACATATTTATTTTTTATAGCAAATTAAATTAAGTTTACTGAAGTAATCTATTTTTATGTTGAATAATTATGTTGTAGGGTAATCAATATGGCCCTAAGGCTGGAAAGTTTGGAGACCCCTGCTTTAGGATAAGGATATCAAGGAGGGCCAGGTCCACACATTAAGAGGTACGGAAGCTGGGCTGGCGGGGTTGATGTACGCATATCAGTCCAGAAGAACTACCTCGGCGCAACTGGGGCCACCGTAGTCGACGGACGGCCATCGGCTCTCTACCTAAGGCTTCGGCTAAAAGGTGCAAGGGTGTCCGATGGAGAAAAGGAGAAAAGTGTCCACCATCGGGGCCGTGGTAGCCTAGTGGTTAGCACGTCGGACTTCCACCTGGAAGGTCGCGCGTTCGATACCCACTGAAGACCACCATGTATACTTGGGGATATGTGCATGTAAAATCCGTAGACCCCACTACCTCTCCCCGTGCGTAAGCAATCCTAAGGCCTCGGCTAAGAGGTAGGGGTCTGGTGGAGAAAAATGTCCACCATCGGGTCATTTACCTTATAACTGTTTATCTGTTATCTACTTGCATTCAGCCATTAAAAAGAGGAGAAGGAACAAATATTTAAAATGTCAACAAAATGAAACACGTCGTGAAAATATTAAAAATTTTCAATCTTAGCTGTATATTTGTATATCTTCTTGCAAGTACAAACAGAAGATGAAACAATCATTGAAAATGCCAGCAAAGTGAAACACCTTAAGGGGACGTATTCCCCCCCCCCCCCCCAACGAACATATATTCTGCAGAACATTTTAAGTTGGCTGAAGATCTGTCGCGGGAGGGCATTGGAAAACATTCTGCTGTTGAGGAGCCGCGTCTGAAATGTTTTTACCAGTGTTCTTATAGTTTTTAGCTTATTTTCCCGTAAGAGTAAAAAAAATAATAATAAAGCATGAAAGAAGGCTTAATGTATCGTGAAAATATCGTTAGAAATCAAGAAAAGTCAAAAATAAGTGAAGTAATTAAATAAAGATTGAAAAATAAAAAATTTGAAAGTAGGGTTTTGAGATGAGAAAAAAGTGTGTCTGTCGGTCGCCCCCCCCCCCCCCCTCTAATAACGTTTTAACGAATTGTCCGATTCAACAAATTCTTTTTGCATTCGAAAGATCTCGGCGAGGACATCTCATTTATATATATTTTACTTTTTGATTTAAACAATTTTTTGTTCAATTTTGAACAGTTCAAAAAAATTTAACATTAGCGCCTACGGGCAAAAATGAAGCAAATATGTAAACTCTGGGGCACACGATGCAAGTTCTTATGAGTAAGCTTAATGGAAGAAGCCTCGGCGTGAAATATTGATTTGAACAATTTTTGTTCATTTTTGAACAGTTCAAAAAATTTAACATTAGCGCCTACGGGCAAAAATGAAGCAAATATGTAAACTCTGGGGCACACGATGCAAGTTCTTATGAGTAAGCTTAATGGAAGAAGCCTCGGCGTGAAATATTGATTTGAACAATTTTTGTTCATTTTTGAACAGTTCAAAAAAATTAACATAGTGCCTACAGGGAAATTTTAATCCTATATAAATCCCGATCTAACGGACCGATTTACTTGGAACAAACTTTATTGGAAGTCTCTTACAACTTAGAACATGTACAGATAGAAAGTTCATCCAGAACTAACGAGCCTATTTTCCTATGATATTTTTGAATTAATGAATGCTTAAATGAATAAGTGAAAGAATGAATGAACAAATGAGTGAATAAATGAGCGAATAAATGAAAAAATAAGTAAATGAGTGAATGAATATGTAAACGTTGAAACAGGTATATTTGAAGCAATTAAGAACTAAAGGCAAACGAAAAAGAAAGAGAGAGTGAGAGAGATAGATAGATTATAAATCTGAAGTTGGTGTATTCGGGAAAGTAGGTGTCGTATAGCTCTAGACGGAACTTCTTATTTTTCTTCAAAATAAATGGAATTCCATTTTAATTTTTGCATAAATTCTGGTTTCTCAGTTGCTACGAGTGTCCATCAAAAGCAAAAGCACTTTTCTTTTTACAATGAACCCCCCCCCCCCTTTCCCAAAATAAATAAATTAATTAATAAGAAGAACAAAAATGAAAATAAAATATTAAAATTGAAAATAAAAATAAAAATAAAAAATAAAAAATAAAAAAATAATAAAAAGCTTCAGTTGGTTTGTTAGCATTTAATGGTGTTCTTTCACACAATTCTGTGAACATTAAAATACCAAGCACGATGCTACTTGTCTATCGTTGACTTCGACCATCGTGGGAGTGAAAGCGCGTGACATTCCCAAAGAAAAGCTCAATCACACATTTACGCAACAAACAGTCGTAACTTGAACAAGCCCACAGAGGAATCAAACCTGAAGGTGTATTAAAAGCTCACGTCTTGCGATTGACCAACATAATTGCCCCATGATCCGAGACCAAAAGAATGGAACGGAATTAAACGATTGCTGCTGTGATGGTCCATCGTAAGAGTTTTACTTTCATTCGGCTTGTTTAAAGCAGCTCCCGCGACAAAGCCCGAGCCTACAATGACCGGAAACTGCCTTTTAAACGGCACCGGCCATAAGAGCTAATGGCTAAATTTTTAAAGGGACCCATGAAAAAAAAATGCAAATAATTTACGACTTCTTCATAAGTCGGACAAAAAAAGAAAAAAAAAGACCCGTGGTATACGGATGACTTCTTTGTTTGGAAACAATAGTTGGATTGTCTGTGTGACTCATGATTCATACCGCACGTGCATGTTGCTCTCTAGCAGGGCTTTGTTACGTTTTTATGAATGTTTTTTCGGAAGATCGGTGAAAATAGAGATACATGACAGTTTCAAAGGAATCTCTCTCTCCCTCTCTGTCTTTCGCTTTTTTTGCCTCAAGAACGAATTTTCTTGCGTTGATACAATGTGGTACGTGCACATTTTAAAACTAAAACATACAGCTTTCGATGGATTTAAGTACAAACAATACCGTTTTTATGAATGTACTAGCTGATTCCATCTGCGAGATATTAGCCATTTTTAAAAAAGCTTTAAAATTTAAGGGCTTAAGAAAAATCGCTAGTTAAAAACAAACTAAAGTGTTGCCATTCCCAAGAATCGGAAATTAAAAGTTGAGTTATGAATGAAAATACTTTTTAACAAATAGAAATTAATTTCTTAAAGTCCGTAAGTTACGACAATAAAAACAAATGTTATTTTTTTATGCTAATCGTTAAACAAATTTTTAAATATTGTTTTACCATAGTTTGTTTTTTACATGTCAGTATCGTATCGTACCGCAAATTTTCCTAATTAGAGTGGTGAGAATTTTGGCTCAAAGTTAAAAATGAATTCTCGTTATTGTCAAAAAATCATTGAGGCTTCTAATTCCTTTCACAACCACTTATCTTTGTGAAACTGCTTTTTCCAATATGATAGTTATTAAAAATAAATACAGAAGCAAATTAAATGTCGACCCAAATTTGAGGTTAAAACTAACTTCTACACTCTCAGAAACGCAAGTTCAAATCTCACGAAACTTTCGTCGTATTTGACAAAATGGCTTTATGAAAAATGCTCCGAGTAAACCTTTCGTCAAATTGCCGAAATTTCTATAGTAATTTTTTAAAGTCACGTGATCTCGCGATGAAAGTATCGTTATAAATGACGAAATTTGTTTGACGATTGAAAAATCCTCGAAAGTGATGATTCTATTTCTGAGAGCGTACTGAATCAGATATTACTTCGCTGGTATCTTCCATGCAACAGCTACCTTCTCATTAATTTCAATTTCTTTGTACTTAAAGAAGTATTTCTAATGTGTTTTGGAAGTACGTAATTAAAATGTATTTTATGTATTTCATATATTATACATACAATTTTATTTTAATAAACGCTTTTCTCTGCATTAATACCTATCAAAAATGGTGAAATGGTTGGCAAGAAAAATGGTGGGAAAAAAAGATTGGGAAACGCTGCTTTAGAAAGTCGGTGAAAACAGAAACCCAGATGACAATCCAACGCAGGGGTCTCCAAACTACGGCCCGAGGGCCACATCCGGCCCGCGGACAGATTTTGTCCGGCCCGCGGAGAGCTAGCATACTTGAAAGAAAACTCCTTCTAGAGAACATATTTATTTTTTATAGCAAATTAAATTAAGTTTACTGAAGTAATCTATTTTTATGTTGAATAATTATGTTGTAGGGTAATCAATATGGCCCTAAGGCTGGAAAGTTTGGAGACCCCTGATCCAACGTATTCTCTCTCCGTCTTTTGCTTCATAAACAAAGTTCCTCGCGTTGATACAATGTGGTTTGCACATATAATAAAATTGAAGCATACAAATTTTCGATGGATTTAAGTAAATTTTATAAGCTTGCAGAAAATATCGTTTTCAGGAATGTTATTTTCGGAAAATCGGTGAAAACAGAAAATATGACAATTTCAACGGAATCTCTCTCTACCCTTTCTTTTTACTTCATGAGCGAAGTTCCTAGTGTTGGTACTATGTGCTTCGCTCACACATTGAATCTAAAACATAGAGATTTTCAGCGATTTTCGATGGATTTAAGTTTCAGAAGCTTTTAAACAATACCGTTAATGGGAATATTGTTTATACAATTTTTTTTCTCCTCTTCTCTTCCTGAATTCTTGACAAAATTTGTCCCAGTGATACATAATACATTTAGGTTCGGTCACATCTTAAAATACAGAGATTTTAAGGGATTTAAGTTAAGCCCAGAAACCTTCGAGACACTTATTTGACTTATAAAGAGTCTTCGGCAATATTTAAACAGATATTCCGCAGGATGTAATAAAACTATTGCATTTTTATGACAAAAAGTTCCGTCTAGAACTATACGAGCCTCTTTTCAAGTATAATACACCAATATCAAATTTGCAATCTAGTTATCTCTCTCCTTTTTAGCCTACTTTCCCGTAAAAGTAAAAAAAATAACAATAAAGCATGAAAGAAGGCTTAATGTATCGTGAAAATATTGTTAGAAATCAAGAAAAGTCAAAAATAAGTTAAGTAATTAAATAAAGATTGAAAAATAAAAAATTTGAAAGTATGGTATTGAGATGGGGAAAAAGTGTGTCTGTCGGTCTGTCTGTCTGTCTGTCGGTCTGTCCCCCCCTAATAACTTTTGAACGAATTGTCCGATTCGAAAAATTCCTTTTGCATTCGAAAGATCTCGGCGAGGACATCTCATGTCCATATTTTACTTTTTGATTTGAACAATTTTTTGTTCAATTTTGAACAGTTCAAAAATTTTTAACATTAGCGCCTATGGGTGAAAATGAAGCAAATGATGTAAACTCTGGGTACAAGATCCAAGTTCCAATGAACAAGCTCACTGGAAGAAGTTCTTGGCGTGAAATATTGATTTGAACAATTTTTGTTCATTTTTGAACAGTTCAAAAAAAAATTAACATATTGCCTACGGGGAAATTTCAATTCTATATAAATCCTGATCTAACGGAAAGAAGATAGAAAGTTCCTCCAGAACTAACGAGCCTATTTTCCTATGAACTTTTTAAATCGAGATTTTCAAGAATATTTTTGAATTAATGAATGATTAAATCAATAAACAAAAGAATGAATGAATAACTGAGTGAATAAATACATGAATGACTGAATAAATGAATGATTGAATGAATATGTATTACCCGTTGAAAAAGGTATATCTGAAGTAATTAAGAACTTAAGCTAAACGAGAAAGAGAGATAACTAGAATATAAATTTGAAGCTGGTGTATACGGGAAAGTAGGCTCGTATAGTTCTAGATAGAACTTCTTGTTTCATTTAGCTTTAGTTCTTAATTACTTCAAACATACCTATTTCAAAGGTCAATACGTATACATTCACTCAATCGTTTGTTTATTCATTCACTTGTTCATTTGTTTATTCATTCATTCACTTATTTATTCTTTCATTCACTCAGAAATATAATTAAAAATCCAGATCAAAAAGTTTCAAGGGAAAACAGGCTCATTTAGTCGGGATTAACTTCGTAACTGTACAGTGTATACATGTTCTCTATCATAAGATCCATCGGTAGAGTTTGTTCAAAGCAAATCCGTCTGTTAGATCAAGATTTATTTAGGACTGAAATTTCCCCGTGAACGCTAATGTTAAATTTTCTTTAAACTATTCAAGAATGAACAAAAATTGCTCAAATCACAAAATATTTTACGTCGAGAGCTCCTTTCAATAGGCTTAATCATAGAACTTGTATTTTATGTCCAGGGTTTATAAAGTTTGCTTCATATTTCCCCAATGTCACTAATGTTAAGATTTTTTGAACTGTTCAAAATTGAACGAAACATTGTTCAAATCAAAAAAAATAAATATGGAAATGAGATGTCCTCTCCTTTGGAATGCAAAAAAAAAAAGATACATCGGACAATTTTTTCAAAAGTTAAAGACCGACAGACACTCATTCTCACATGTCAAAACGCTTGTTTCAAATTTTTTAGTTTTCAATCAAGCAAAAACACAGTAGAGCCGACAGTACTACAGGCAGAAAATCATCAAAGCAAGCATAAAAATAAAAATTAAATACAAAATGTGGGGTTTCGTCCATACCAGTCGTGAGACTAAACTAATTGACACGCCAACCCGCTACCAAAATAATTAAAATAAACCACTCTTACCTTAAAAAAAAAAAAAAGGAAATCCGTGTCCCACTGATTTCGTTCCCAAGTCGTCATCCATAAAGCGAAGTTTAAATAATGTCCGAGATTCAATACCATAAACGTTCCAAGTCGTCCAGCAGCCAGCACTGTTGCCAAACATTAAATAAAATTCGCCACATAATAATGTGCTTTAGAAAAGTATTGACTACGGGCTTTTTTAATATTGTACCTGTATGACAATAGTTTTCTAATTCTTTCGGCTTATATTCTGCATTAGTGTATCTAAACAGGGGAAGTCTGTGGCGACAAAAGCGGGGGCCTCATGCACACCTTGATATGTAATGGAAAACCCACAAAACTAGTCAAGAATTTTAAAATTATTTTACTTAATTAAATCCTATAAGGGATTTCATGTTTTCAGAAACTACCCTCCTCCTTCGCCTGCCCTTGGGGGCCCAGATATGTAAAATACGTTCAGTTTTATTCTATAAGTTAAAAGATTCTTTGACCACTAATGCTCTACTTCTCGCCGTTTCTTTTATGTTCTGCATTCTATGCCTTTCGTTTGATTGTTTCATAAATTTCAAAGCGTTTTAAACACAAAATTCAGTTTTTTACGAGCAGATAATCTCATGCATGAAGTTAATGTGTTATGTAGAGGAGAGGGACGCCATTTGAAAAACTATTCACTCTTATCTGTATGGATAAGAAGAGTTATCTCTCACACCTTGAAATGCTTAATATTTTGCTTTGTTCTTACTTCCTTTTGTACTTTTCCGTATTGTTTAAACTATACCTTTTGTTAAAACGCTTCTGTATTTACTAAAAAACTAAAGAAAAATATTTTCATAGAGTTCATAAAAGGAAAAGCACTCAAACAGGGCATGAGAAGTCCAAAGAAACTTCAACGCACGGAATCATATTGAAGGTATTTTGCATATTTCATCCGCAAAGGTGAGTGAAGAGGGCAAGTGGTTTCTGAATCATGAAATATTTCATAAAAATCAAATCAAAAAATTACTTTAAAACTTTACTAAAGGATACTTTAGACTAGTTTTGTGACATAATTCTTCAAAAACTATGGTGCCATCACTTAGCCCCCTGCCCATTTCTTTAGACGCCTCCCATGTTAAGACAGTAAGTATAGTGTTTAGTATAAAGCAAAATATAAAACAAATCTTTAAAATTAAAAAAGGGAAAAATTCGGACTTAAAATCACCATTTATGGGTAATTTTTAAATTTTTGGTCTGTAAGAAATCCTTACGTTATCGGATAAAAAATAAAGGTCATTTTCGGACTCAGAGCCGAAAAATTAGCCAGTTTGTCAAAACCTAACACACAGAACTTTCTCGGGCTACTGTATTCTATGTTTGCAATGGAAATAATAAACTTTTGACCTGACTACGTCTTTAAATTTGCTACTATACGGGGCAGTTCAAAAAATCGAATGATAACAAAATCGGGGGATACAGTTTGGCGTTGTAGTTTCGAATCTATCATCTACATCCAAAATTAAATTATACCACTGGATAACTAAAGGATCAAAGAATTCATTACGATTAGCTAGAACAGTGACGCATCGCGTGCGGTGGAGGGCGCAGCGCCGCCCTTTTGAGGTTATTTTGCTGCGTATCGAGATTTGCAATTAGTATAGCTTTTGACTCGGAGAAGCTACTATGTTCGTTTAAGTTTCAATCATCAGCTGTCGTCAAAATCTATGGATTGTATATAAAAGATTAGTTTAAGGTAATGGCAGTGAATATAATAAGGTGTTGGAATTAAAAAAAAAAAAAAACCCCGCTACATAAACATATTTAAGTACGACACATGGTCGTGTCCATGACACAGCCACACACCACATTTTTTACGTTAGTTGGTGCCCAAATGGGGTACTCGCTTTTTTTTTTTGGTTCCAGTTTGCAATACTTTTTGTTTGTTTGAGACGACTAATTCTATGGAGCTTATTCTAGGGAGAACAATGTTCTCTGGTAACGAGTTAATTGTATTTTACATAAATATTCTCACTTTTTACCTTTTTTTTTTTTTTTTTTTTTCTTGGCGCTGGCAAAAAATTCACCGACGAGTGAACTGGAACGGTCCAGTGTAACTCGCTGAGAGGCGTCACACAGTGTTCGATGCCTTAAAGAAATCGGGAAAATATTTACATTTTTTAAACTAATTTGTTTTCGACCTAGGGCGCTTAAAATAGTTTTTTTGAAGGGAATATAGAGCGTTGATTGATGATAAAATGATACAAATATAAAGATTAAATTTATTTATTAATAATCATGCAAAAAAAAAGTGCGAAGAGCCACGCACATCGTTTTCGTTTCTGTGGCAATCGCATGACGACGTACATACGACCGCATTGGCCATTCTGCACGCTCAGAAATAGAACTCCATCATTTTCGACGATTCTTGAATCGTCAAGAAAATTTCGTCATTTACAACGATTCTTTCCTCGCGTGACTTAAAAAAGTTACTACGCAAATTTCGCCAATTTGACGGAAGGTTTACTCGGAGCATTTTTCACGAAGCCATTTCGTCAAATATGACGAAATGCCTTTTGGTGAGATTTGAGCATGCGCTTCTGAGAGTATGTGACAAAAGCGTTACGTCGTGAGTGGCAGGTCTTTCCAGCGCAAATGATTAAAAAATAAAATAATAAAATACAAATTTGCCGCCGTGTGCTCAAGCATAGAATGGCACATTCGTAAATCCTGCCCTGTATGTATGTATATATATACATATAGGAAATGTTTTCGAAATGCTTACAAAAAACAAAAAAAAAAAAAAAAAAACTATAAAATCCCCACCACTTATCATTTTTAGCAAGAAACGTTAGTAATTCATAAAAGTTTCGTCGTCAGAAAATTTGTTTGCACAAACCAATTTTTATCACCAGTGCAGAAATTACTCCGATCAAATTCAAATCGGCTACTTGCTGCTGCAGATTTGTTTTATTCAATTTATTACACGCATCTGTCAGTAAATTCATGATTGCGTCAGAGTTCACGAACACGATTTCGATAGCGTTTGACAGATAACGAACATCTATCTATGCGTAATAGTAAACGATTCAAGTCTAGGACATTTTCATCACAAAAAATTAATCATTTTTCAGTTTAGAAATAATTGGGAGTTGATGATGATTGTATGAATCTCCCATAGCACAACAGCAGCAACTGATGAACAACATGATTATATTAAGTGAAAATATTTCATTTAATATAATCTTATGTCGTCTTTCAAGTGCTGTTCTTGATTGTCTTAAACGGAAATGCAGTCCACGCACGCATTCCGTATGTTATTACTATACGACTCACTTTCCAATTTCAGCTATTTTCCTGAAAAATAACATTTTAAATATTCATCAGTAGATCGCAAAACCAAACTAAAATTAAAATTGTTTATGCATTTTGAAAAACCTAACTAACCTTAATAATTCCAGAAAATCGTTCTTTGGACTTTCTTCTTCTCTTTGACATTTTAAGGACTTGCGAGATATGAATGATAATCAAACGGCCATGCAGGATAAAGAGAAAGGATCAGCAGAGCAGCATCAGTACATTTGAACAATGCGTGGTGTCAGTCTTTTTTTTTTTTTTTTTTTCGCTGATTTTGTCGCTCTTTGGTCTTATTTGGTTAGTGAAATTTCTAAACATTTCTTGCTTGAAGCATGCATATCATAGATAGTAAAGTAACATGTATATCTAGAAAAACATGATGTAATAGAAAGAATCTGAATGATCTACTGAATTCAATACTAAAGCATTAGTCAAAGACATATATTCACTAACCCAGCGGTTCCCAATCTTTTTTTTTCACGTACACACCATTTTTTTTACAAACCATTTTGCGTACCACTGCTAATATAACTTTATTATATCGAATAGAAAACTAATAGATTAAACATTAATTTTTTTGCCTGTGCGCGTACCACCTGGTTCGCGTACCACTAGTGGTACACGTATCCCATTTTTACAAACCATTTTGCGTACCACTGCTAATATAACTTTATTATACAGAATAGAACACTAATAGATTAAACATTGATTTTGTTTTTGACTGCACGTGTACCACCTGGAGAGGCTTCGCGTGCCGCTAGTGGTACACGTACCACTATTTTTTACAAACCATTTTGCGTACCACTGCTAATATAATTTTATTATATAGAATAGAACACTAATAGATTAAACATTGATTTTTTTTTTTGCCTGTACGCGTGCCACCTGGAGAGACTTCGCGTACCACTAGTGGTACGCGTACGACAGTTTGAGAACCCCTGCACTGACCAGATGCAAAAAGAAAGAGAAAGAGAAAGAAAGTTGGAAATTTTCAAGCAGTGTAATTTTAAATTTCGAAAAAGATTTGAGAAAAATGCCTCCAAGTTTAATTTATTCAACGAACCGCCCTTTATCCTACAAGATAAAATATCCCTGCAAGCACACGCGAGACCAGGGACGGATCAATTAGGGTCGATGTTTCAAATTTTTCAGGTGAGGGGGGCAAAGTTAACTACTCGATATGTATTGCATTAATAAGCAACAAATTATATACACACATACATCATCATCATAGCTGGTTCGACAGCCCATTGTGGGCCTTGGCCTTCTTCAAAAGATTCAGCCAGACTGTTCTCCAGTTTTGGATCTCCAGTTTTTGATCTTAATTACTCAAAAATCACATATACATAAATACATCATATTTCTCAAAGAGGTAATCAGTTATGCAACAAGAATTTTCTTTTGCCGGGGCCGGGAGATCGTACCAGCCCTAACATGTTTTAATACTAATATACCTAGACCATGCAGGTATACAGAGCTACGCGACTAAATCTTTGTTTCGTAAATGACCAGGCACATTACATAACGTGACAATGACTTTCAGCTTCGACCCATTGAATGTGGCAAAGAAAAAAAAAAGAACCGCCGGAGCTTTAGCTGCTCGCTTTTTGGTAGCTTTTCGTACTGCGATACAGCGATGGTTTTTCAGGTCTTGTTCACGTCCTTTATCTGTGTTCATCTACTCCACCCACTGCGTTGTTGAGCAAACAAAAAACTGTGATGGTTATCATTAAAGTACCTCATAAAAGTTAACTAAAGTCTGAAATCATTATTTGCATGTTCTCTACTTATTTGTCCATTTTTCTCCAAAATTGCAAACATACAATTGTTATAGTATTCTACGGATAGACTAGCGTGCCATGGCTAAGTTCCAATTCCTCCAAGGGTGCAGTCCAAGTCTGTTCGCCGCCGTGGTGTGAAGTCCTGCTGAATACTTTTTTACGGTTTAAAAAAAACCGTTTTCTTTCGAAAAACACAACGTAATGACTCTTTAGATTTTATTGATATTTTGCTAGTTTTATTTTGTTTTTTTTTAAGGACGCCTTTTGATTCGGTGGTTCGGCGTCTTTTTGACATAGCGCCGACGTGCGTCTCAAGACCTTTCACATATGGACAGCGCAGTGGTGTAGACGAGGGGGAACGCGGGGAGACGGCGTCCCCCTAGCCCCTACCTTTTTATTTTAACGCAAGCATCCCCCCACTTGTTTTGAATTTTAACATGAGCGAACCCGCATTTTTTGACGTTGGTATATGTAAGCATCCCCCCCCCCCCCCACCCACCCACCTTTATTTCCAGGACTACACCACTTGGACAGCGAGGGCCTGCAAGGGTGCCGTGCCATGACTAGGAAAATTTTTCGAGCCCATCGCTTAAAACAAAGGATTCTGGGAGAGTAAAACCAAACCCTTTCACCCACTCCTTGTGCCCATAGGAGCAATTGTCTTCTGTTTCCCCTCTCCATCCCCTAAACTATGGCAATGGACCTGTGTGAAGGAAATCCCTTCCCAAACAGAAAACCGAAATCAAAACGGAGGAATTTTCGCGTCGTCTTCAGACAAAGCAGACGACATCAGGTGATTCGTTTCGCAATCGGGGCCGCGTGCGGAATCACACGAGCCGGCAGAGGATTCGGAACGCGACCGACCTTTGTCTGCGGCAGGAGTAAGGATCACTGTGGCGGAAGATAAGACTGAAAAGGAGCGTCTGGTGTCACGTCCGGCACAAAAAGATTAGCAGCTTCAGAACTCTTAACTTACTGAACTTATGAGCAAAGAGTTGCTTCCGTTTGACATACTTATGCAAAGAAATCGAATTAAAATGTTAAAATAAAGGAGAGACAAGGCCGTAGCCAAGGATTTAGGGGCTACACCTGTCCATTGGAAAAATATACCAATGATTAAATTAACAAATAATTCAATGAAAAATTCAATTTACAAATTCATGTAGAAATTGGCGTGTATTTTCTTTCCAACTATTTTTCTTTTAATCAGAATTGCTGAACAGTTAAGCAATGCTTAGCATCTAAAACAATATTAATGTTTTCTTTAAGAAGGTCATGGACGAATTGCCACCTCACTCAGTAGAAGAAAATTTTATTGCAGAATATGCAAGTGCTCTTTTGAGTTTTACTTTTAAAAAAATCAAAAAAAAAAAAAAAAAAGAATATTGTCATCACTTAACAAAAATTTGACACTATTACGCGATTTTTGCTTACCAAGCAACCACCTCTCTTTGCAAAACTTCCAACATTAAAATTTCAAAGATCGATCCACCCTGGTAACTATTTCCTTTCCTTGCCGTGTTTACGATTGAAAGGGTAGCACATCATTTATGCTAAATAGACAAAACAAAAGTCGTTTCTCGGTGGAAGAATATTTCACAGTTGTAATAGAAAGAGAATTAATTATTGGAGAGAAGGCGGCAGCGTGGGACGATTTTTACAAGACTTAGTTTCAAAATTATTTTATATTGAATGCTATGCCATTAGTCATCTCACAAATCTTTAATCAACATTCTACTATGACTTTGAAATGTAAAATAATAATAATAATAAATTAATAAAATAAATTTTAAAACGAAAAATTGCTTCAAAATGCTTACTTTTTTAATTATCACAAAATAATTATCTGTGAATGCACACGTGTGTGTAGAAATAATATATTTATCTACACAAAGAATATTTGCTATTTTATAACAAGTAAGAAAGAGTTAGAATGCGTATGCAAATTAATTTTTTTATCACATGCTTAAGATAGCGTTTTATCAAAATATTGAAAAAAAGCAAGAAAATAATAATTATTGTCTGCAACCTTCAACTCCTGTTTCCTGCAAATAAAAGATCAAATGAGACATTAAAGGCTTTTACCACACAAGAAAATAATCATCTCAACATCTTTTATGCTTTAGGTTTGTCCTATTGTATCCCATCAGTTAATTTTTAAAGCATGTGTTGAATCCAATATATTCCCATGGACCTAATATTCACATAATCTGACCCAATACAACACATGAAACTACTATTTATAGTGATCTGGCAGGGTGGCGTAATGGTAAGGCACTGGCTTCGTGCGTCCAAGTTCTCAGGATCAAACCTGGCCCAAGTCGGTGGATTTTCAAGATGCAGAAAATCGTCAGCGCCCATGTTGTGTTTATGCGGCAGGTGGAAGATCCCTTGAGTATCCGTTTGGCTTGCACACTATCGGCAAAATTTAAAATTTTCCACTGCAATTTGCGTCACTTAGAGCTCAGGTGCCGCCATCTAGGGGAACACTCAGCGTCAAAACTCTCAAAGGGGAGGACAGTGGTGCTACTTGAAAGAATGAATAACGGTTTCCGGGGAATGCACTAGGTCTGCAAAGATTAGTGACCCTACGCCGCTCCTTTAGGAAGAAAGAAAAAGCATATAGGGAAAATAAAAATTCAGGTGGTTTAAAAGACGAAGGAATATTGGTCTTTTTTTCCATCCAGGAAATTATTTATAATTAGGCCGCTTAAAATATTACTTATCATAACGCAAAACTAACTCTCTTAGCTGATAATAAATAGACTTCATCAAGTCATTTGAAATAACAGCTACAAACAGGTACGATGTATGCAGTCTCGTGCGAATTTTTATAACTTTTATTTTGTAGCTGTTGTAAAATGATAGCTTTAGTCCCAATGTGTCGTCTTCTCTCCTACATTTCTTTCTTTTTCTTTTTTTTTAAAATCTGTTTCTGTTTATTTGCGGGTTAAGAAAAGAAGACATGAGGCAGGTTATTTTATTTTGCCTTAATGAAATCGCTAAGTAATAAGAATATGCCTCCAACCACACCTACATGCGCTAAAATATTTCAATTAGTCTTTTATTTTATCTCCTTACACCTATGTTAGGGTCAACTAAAATAGCGGAGGCGGACCAATTCACGTGATCGCAGAGATCTCCGGCCTTTATTATCTAGTTGGCCGTGAAAACCATTAGTAATCTCGTTGGAAACGGAAAGAGGATTATTTCCCAATGGGTTCCAAATCATGTTGGGATCCCTGGCAATGACGTGGCAGATAGGCACTGCCTGTTTTCGAGTGTAGACGAGCCATGATTTTATTCAACAGCATCCCAATCGAATCTGCGTGGCAGCCCTGCTTCTTGTGGATGTGGTTCTATAAATGGACATATCTTTTCCTGCTAAGGATGGTGACATTGGAGACGATTCTCATTTTAGTCTTTCGCATTGGGCCGTGGTAGCCTAGTGGTTAGCACGTCGGGCTTCCACCTGGAAGGTCGCGCGTTTGATACCCACTGAAGACCACCATGTATACTTGGGGATATGTGCATGTAAAATCCGTAGACCCCACTACCTCTCCCCGTGCGTAAGCAATCCTAAGGCCTCGGCTAACAGGTAGGGGTCTGGTAGAGAAAAGTCTTTCGCATTGATGTTGAACAGCAAGACAGTGTGTGGCCGATTGGACCAAGCTGGGAGTAGGATAAAAAATAAAGTTGGCCCTGAATCTGCTCTCACGTAACAAGTTGTCGTTTTTTGTCATTCTATAACCCTTTAAACCAGAGCTTACACGATCGTGCGGATAAAACGTTAAGTAAAATTTAAATTTCCTGGATTGCCGCATGTAATAAATGCCGGAAACGAATGATCTTGCTGATTCATGGAAACGATGTATTACCCATTTGCCTCAACACATGGTGATACAAGTACCATTTTAAGTTTTCAGGCATCACATAAAAGGGATCATTCATAAATGATGTCACGCTTCGAGGGGGAAGGGGGTTCGTGAAATTGTGACAAAGTGTGATCAAGGGAGGGGAGGGAGGGGGTAACAAGAAGTGTGACATTATGCATTACGCAACATAGCGTGACATGTGAAAAAGGGGAGAAGATGGTCAAATATATAGGGGAAAAGCGTGACATCATTTATGAACGGCCCAAAAGCTTTGTCTACATGTTTAGCATAAAAAAAATTCAGGTCTTAAAAGGATAACTCACGAATCTTCTTGAAAAGCTGCGCATTTGCTTCTCTTTTAAAAATTTACTTTTTAATTTGGAACAAAAATGTCATTAGTTAGTTGATTCGTAATTCTTTCTCACAACGCTGACGTTGTTCTTCGAACGTCTTGCACTACTTGAATCTCAGTATTCCTTAGAAGAAACCTAGAGGGGGGAGGAGAAAAAAAAGGGGGGGGGGCATTTCCGAACACTAAGCAGACGATCATTTATTTGGTGAGCAACTTCCGATGAGCCCGGAGCAAAAGAGGCGTAATTATAAAGAGTGGCTGAGAGAGGTCAGAAGTTAATATGCACGGAATCGTTAATCATTTTTCCCTCGAAGGACCATCGCATGTCCGAACGCGATCTCGTCTTCTGCTTCAATTTTGTACACTCCCTCTTCCTCGTTTCCTACAGAAACGTTCTGTCTATAAAATAATGGTTTTAAGGAAATCTATTGTTGAAAAAATGAAACTGCATCTTCGATTTTAAGTGGGAAAATTCCATTATGTAAGTTAATTATTTTTTAAAAATAAATTACAAGTTTAACTATAGAAATGAAGGAAAAAGCGATTTGATTTCTTTGCTAGCTTAATAAAAATGATTAATGTGATAAACATTAGTTAAGTAGTGTTTTTAAAGAATCTATTTTTTGATTGTGTGAAATCAGTCGGCGGTGAACTAGATCAAGATCTCCAAACACGATTGGCAACCCATAAAAACGTTGCTTATTCGAAATCAGAGTTGAATATCCATTGCATATCTTCTGCTTACATTATACAATCGATTCGCCTTATAACGATCCCATAAGGCAGGGGTTCCCAAGGCGTCGGTCGAGGTACTTTTCATGGGGTAGGTAGATAATGTTTCTAATTTTAAATAAAAAAAACTTTGGATGGACAAAATCACTATTTCTTATACTAAATATCTTTTGAATTACTTTGTGCAAAACTCAAGTGATGAATTGCGAAGAAAGTGTCTAGTGACATATCAATTTTCGTTATATCCGACCAGAAAAAAATCCATCAAAAATACTTCAAAGAATGAAATGTGCGAAACATATTAAAATAATATACAGAGATATTCAAATAATGCACAAAAAAGTGATATACGGAATTTGATTAACTTCAAATAATTTACAGAAATATTCAAGTAAAAGCAGTGTCTCTTTCATTATATGTCGGCAAACATTTTTTTTTTTTTTTTCAATCCTTCCATTATTTCTTGAGAGCAGTTACGCCTAATGAGAAAATGTTCAATTGAGCCATCTTTCTTGACGGGATATCCGCCAAAAACTAATTAGCACTACTTCTCATCGTGGTCATGTGTATACCAAAATTAGTCGCTTATTTTCAGTTAAACACGAAAAAGTGTGAAAGTAAAAGAGTCAATCCATGTGAAATTATCCCGCAAAAGGGGAAACGTTGCTCGATATTTTTGATTTTTTTTTAAAATTTTGCCAGTCAGTTTATTGTTATATTGAGACACCAAAACAAGAGTTTAAAAGTTTTTAATTCTTGAAATTTTTTATTACAGCCAGTTTCAAGTCTCATCTTTAGTGGTTTTTCATGAAAATACTGCTTTGCATATATATTTATAATTTGGTTATTTCTGAATATTTCCAAAAAATATCAGAAAAGAAACCGAAATCAAAATTTTTCTCATTTCTTACGAAATATAATGGTTTTTAAATCATTTTGAAATATGCAGAAATAAAAGAGGTATAAAGATTTATGTAAAGCAGTATTTTCATGAAAAACCACTAAATATGTGACTTGAAAACGGCTGTAATAAAAAATTTCAAGAATTAAAAATTTTTTAAACACTTGTTTTGGGGCCTCGAGATAACAATAAATTGACTGGCAAAATTTTTAAAAACTCAAAAACATCGAGCAACATGGCCTGGATGATTTCACATGGATTGACCCTAAAGTAATCTTTCACATCAACTCCGTTTATTTCACAGTCCTTGGACATTATAAAATAAAAACATTTACAGTGGGATCTCATTCAGAAACGGCTTGAATCTAACGTACCGTTTTTGTGTAAAAATACTTGTGTAAAAATAGCTTATATGGGGTAGTGGGTTGCTTGATTGTTTAAAATAGGGGCGTGACTTGCGAATGGTTGTGAGCCACTGCCATAAGGGTCCGCTACCTCTGTAGTTATCACAACCAATAATAATATTCAAAAAATTCCCTTTCCTTCAACTTTGATACGTCACTTTCAAATCGCGAAGTAAATACGCAATATTTTTTTCTTTTTTATTTTTTTCAAAAAAAAAAAAAAAAGGTTAGCATATTAAAAATAACAATCAATGATATACGATATATTCTTCTTTACATTTGGTAAAACTAATGATTTTACGTGACAGTTTGGTGTTATGAGTGATTTATATAGCGCATATAGTATATAGTGTGTGTGTGTAAGGAGTTGGTGCCATTTGCATGAGTCTCATTTTCGCGAAGCTGGAGAAAATTCTTGTTTGTGAGACCATAGATATACATACCTAGACATAACTTCTAGTATGTATATCTATGTATGCTACCAGAATCCGTTGAGCGCATATGCAGGTGGTCTTTTCCCTTTTCTTTAAAATGAGGCAGCCAAAACAAATTTCAAATCACTCCTTTTTTAGCCTACTTTCCTGTTAGTAAAAGAATAAATAAATAAAATATGAAGAACGCCTAATTTACCGTAAAAATATTGTTGAAAATAAAAGAAAAGTCGAAAATAAGTGAAGTAGTTAAATTAAGACTAAAAAGTAAAAAATTTTAAAAGTAAGTTTTTGAGACGGGGAAAATGTGTGTCTGTCTGACCCCCCCCCCCCCCCCCCCATTAACTTTTGAGGGAATTATCCGCTTCGAAAGATTTTTTTTGCATTCGAAAGATCTCGGAGAGTACATCTCATTTCCGCATTTTATCTTTTGATTTAAACATTTTTTCGCTTAATTTTGAACAGTTCAAAAAATCTTAACATTAGCGTCTTTGAGCAAAAATGAAACAAATACGTAAACTCTAGGCACAAGATCCAAGTTCCTATGAGCAAACTTATTGGGAGAAGTTCTCGGCGGTAAATATTGATTTAAACAATTTTTGTTCATTTTTGAACAGTTCAAAATAAATAAATAAAATAAAAATAAATTAACATAGCGACTACGGGAAAATTTCAATCCTATATAAATTCTGTTCTAATAGACGGATTTATTTGGAACAAACTTTATCGGAAAGATGTTATGACGCAGAACATGTACAGATATGAAGTTCAATCAGAACTCAGCAAGCCTATTTTCCTATCAAATTTTTTGATTGACATTTTTAAGGATATTTCTGAGCGCACGATTGAGTAAATGAATGAGTGGGTGAATAAATATGCATTAACCTTGAAAAAGGTATATTTGAAGTATTTAAGAATTAAAGCTAATTGAGAAAGAGCGAGAGAGAGCTAGATTATAAATTTGATGAAGCGGGTGCATAGGGAAAAGTGTAGGTAGTCGTGCTCGTATAGTT
The DNA here is from genome assembly GCA_038502835.1 of Octonoba sinensis. NCBI lineage: Eukaryota > Metazoa > Arthropoda > Arachnida > Araneae > Uloboridae > Octonoba > Octonoba sinensis. The sequence goes on from CM076604.1 coordinate 76,277,038, forward strand.
CCAGAAGGAACTTCTTGTTATTTTTTCAGATTGTAGGTAAATAGCACATAATATTTGTGAAAAAATTACGACAAAATAATAAAAACTTAACAAATATTATTTTTACAGAATAAGCCTTAAATTAAACGCATTATTATTAAAAAATCTGTAACGAGGAATTTTTTTTTTTTTTTTTGCAAGGAAAAGTATCAATTCACACACTTAAAATTAAATATTTTCAGTTGAAGAACGTTCAGGATTATTTTTAAACAGATTTTTACAAGTTTTGAATGTCTGTTCTCAAAAGTAGTTAGAATAAATTGATCTTAGAAACAGGCTGCTTTCTTTTTTTTTTTTTTTTTTTATAGTTCTTGTGTAAATAAATGCGTTTAAACAGAATATCCTTAAAAACTTATTATGTTTAAATTGAAACATAATCATGTTTCATTATGTTTGAATAGTAGCATTTTTCTCTTTTCTTTTTTAGCAATATCTTTACAATTTTTAAGTAGTTTTATCATCAATATGTATGTAATTTTAAATCTAAACTTAAAATTTAATTAAATTTTAATATAGCTTTAACTGGTAAATTTAAAATGCACTGTGCATCATCAGTTTTTCAGAAGTTTAAACTTAGAAATTATATGGTTTACCAGAAATGTGAAATTGGTTAATGGCATTTGTAAAGTTAGCGGATAAATATGGGAATCTGAGATCAATCAAACGAAAGCCCTGATTTGAATTTTAAATTTTAAAAGTCATAAAGCATGTTTCGTAAAGTTCTTAGGTCAAGCGAGTCAATTTTTTAAATTGGATTACGGTATGTAATTTAATTAGCCGTTTCGAAGACCAATGTCGTTATAACGTCGTCCTTAAGTCATCTTAAAGTCATAAAATAAGTGCCGTGGACCCCCCCCCCCTCCCCCCGATGTCATTATAAATAATGTATTTATAGTCAAATAGGTAAAATGTATTTATAGTCAAACTAGTAAACTGAACACAAACCGAAAAAATATTTTTAATGGGGCTGGCAATCTTAATCACGCAAGTGGGAATCGCAGAATTGGGAAGCACTCGTATGTATGTACAAATGTACATGTATGATGTTGCTTATCACACTGCTGCTTTTTAGTACATCAATGGCCGGTAGGGTGGCGTAGTAAGGCACTGGCCTCGTACGCCCAAGTTCGCAGGATCAAACCTGGCCCAAGTCGGTGGATTTTCAAGACGTAGAAAATCATCGACGCCCAAGTATCGGTTTGGCTTGGATACTTCAGGCTAAATTAAATTTCTAGTGCAGTTTCGCATCGTTAAGAGTTCAGGTGCGGCCATCTAGGGAAAAACTGGGCGTCCAAATTCTCAAGGTGTTAATTGCATCCGCTGATAGTGGTGCTAATTGAGAGAATGGATGCCGATTTCCGGGTAATGCACTAGGTCTGCAAAGGTTAGTGACCATACGCAGCCCCATTAGAAACGAAAAAAAATAATAGTACATCAATGTGTCCGATTGAGCAGGGGCCGCTTATAGGACATGTTTGTAGTGTAATACAATGCATTGTAAAAAAAACCTGTAGAAAACAGAAGAAAAATTGAGTGTTTCTCTAAATTAACAGAAAACTTGCAGATGCATGATTAAAAACGTGAGATCTGTGACTACTAGTATAAACAATGTTAAGAAATGCATTATATTTTGTTGGCGTACGATTTACTTCCATCTCTAATGAGCATGATCCTAGATTTAGACAGTGCAAATCTTCCCTACTCCGAAGGCGTCTTTGACCGAGAGGCATAAGGCCGAGAATCACAACAGCGTGGGCTCAACTGAACTCACTTTCGACTTTGTGTACCAGAAATAGTAATACACCGTACCCACGCTCCTACTCCACATGCTACAGAATGTTTTCTTTAATTTCCTTTTTTAAAGAATTTGTAGTTTCTTGCTTTTAGTTCCTGTAATTTTACGCCGGACTCCGGATAAATTCTTTCCAGAAGATCGTTACGTATTTTCGAACAACAATTTGTTACAACACGGCGCTGTTGATGCTTTTACAACAGTAACAAATATTAATTTAATAAATTAAAATAATAAAATAAATGCAATAAAAGAATACATAACAAGAAGTTCCGTCTAGAACTATACGAGCCTACTTTCCCGTATACACCAAATTCAAATTTATAATCTAGCTATCTCTTTCTCTCTCTTTCTCATTTAGCTTTAGTTCTTAATTTTTTCAAATATACCTTTTTCAACGGATGATACATATTCATTCACTCACTCATTCATTCTTTCATTTATTCAGCCATTCATTTATTCATTCATTCGTTTACTCATTCATGTGTTTATTCATTAATTTACTCACTCATGTATTTATTCATTCATTTATTTATTTTTTCATTTATTCACTCATTTATTCATTCATTCATTATTTCACTCATTGAGAAATATCCTTAAATCCCTTCCCGATAAAAAAAAATTCATACGAAAATAGGCTCCTTAGTTCTGGATGAACATTCCACTTGTACATGTTCTACTTTATAAGAGCTTTCCGATAAAGTTTGTTCCAAGCAAATCGGTCCGTTAGATCAGGATTTATATAGGATTGAAGTTTCCCCGTAAGCGCTATAACAGTTTTTTTAACTGTTCAGAAATGAACAAAAACTGTTCAAATTAATATTTCACGCCAAGAGCTTCCTCCAGCAAGCTTGCTCATTGGAACTTGGATCTTGTACCCAGAGTTTACATAATTTGCTTCATTTTCGCCCATAGGCGCTAATGTTAAAATTTTTTTGAACTGTTCAAAATTGAACAGAAAATTGCTCAAATCAAAAAGTAAAACATGGAAATGAGATGTCCTCGCCGAGATCTTTCGAATGCAAAAAGAATTTTTCGAATCGGACAATTCGTTCAAAAGTTATTAGGGGGGGGGGGGACAGACCGACAGACACACTTTTTCCCCCATCTCAAAACCCTACTTTCAAATTTTTTATTTTTCAATCTTTATTTAATTACTTAACTTATTTTTGACTTTTCTTGATTTCTAACGATATTTTCACGATACATTAAGAGTTCTTTCATGCTTAATTTTTTTTTTTTTTTTTTTTTTTACTTTTACGGGAAAGTAGGCTAAAAAAAGGAACAAAATCACTGGAAACACTGGATTTGTACTAGAACGAACCTCTATAAGAGAATGAACAGCTCTACTAAGTGACATGATCTGCGACAGCTATGACGAAAACCTTTCGAAAACTTATGTCACATGAGAATATGATTAGTCATTTAGTCGTTCTGTGAATAAGCAAATGAGTAAGCGTACATGACTTTGAGAAACGCTGATGTAACGCATAATCACCCTACCGCAAGTCACACCTTTTACAATAACTGAATGCATGAGCAAACCATGTCATGAGGTATGCAGTATAAAAAATAATAATAATAATAAAAATATTTATTGTGGGGGTTATTGTGGAGAACAATTTTCATGAGTTTTGTGAAAAAATTGTGCTAAATAGCATTTTTATTGCATCAAGTTTTGTGTTTATTATAATTTTAAATAAATGAATAAAATAAATAAATACATTTTCTTACAGGCACTGCCCAATATACAAAAGACAAGAACATAAAGTAAAAACCAAAAGTTTCAGCAAAAAAACATTTCTAATATTATTACGGAGTGTCTTATCATTAAAAATATCACAACTAGATAGGTATTTGTTATTTCATTCATAAAGCTTATACGGTGCATAGTTATCAACAGCATTTATGTGAGTTTGGTCCAAAAGGAATGCATTGAAATCCCTTGTGTTATAATTACGATACATAGAACAGATTTCATTGCGAAGATATGAACACTTAATTTTATTATAACTAAAACATCAATAGCAAATATTTTAATGAAACTGAACTTTTGCATTTAATTTGGTTGATACATATAGTGCATTAAATTACTTGACAACAAATTTCTAGTAACATACTTTTTTTAAAAAGTTTTTTTTTTGTCCACACGAGTACCACAATACGCTACTAAAAGATCGTTTATAAATGATGCTTTTTTTTCTCCAACATATTTGAACCCATCTCCTCCCTGTGTCACAAAATGTGACCATTTAAATGACCCGCCCCTTACCCCACACACATGTCAGACTTCTGGGCACAGCCTTGATAGGGAGTAAGAAAGATTTTCTTCCCTGCAAAAGTTTTAAAATGAAATTCTTAAACCTCAACATTAGGCTAACTTCGTTGGAATTTAAGACTGGCTTTAGGACTTTGCCTGTTAAATATTTCGAAATTGGAAGTCCTAAAACACAATTTTTACTATCTTTGGTAATGTATGGGGGGTGGTTCCACGGCAAAAATTTTTAGAAATAAAGCTTGAAAAATGAAGTTTTACTTTATCTTTGGGCATGTTAATGGGAACCGCCTTGCTGGCACTGTCTTTAACAGAGAAAGTAAATTGTGGGAGACTGCAAGATTAAGAGCAATTTTTAGTTTCAAACTTAGTTTGTTATTTTTTGCACTGTGTTTCAATGTCGAATACCCCAAATACATTTAAAATAATTCTAGAAAACGCTCCTTCTACCTAAGCAAATGTCATTTTGCAGGTGATTTTCGGATTGAAGAAAAAGTATTTAGCAGGGTGTGTTTTTCTTGAAGATAATTTAGATTAAATGTGGCATGCAATTGGGCTACTTAATTTTCAATTTTATCGCCGTTTTGATTGTAGTCTTTTTTTTTTCCTCTGATTTAATCACTCTTAATATTTTTTATTACTTTATTACTCATATTTTAACTGACACAACATTGATAATAAAAATAAATGAGAAAGTTAACGAAACTTTCTTACTGAAAAATTGAATTATTTACTAAAAGTGTAAGAAGCCTGCCAAAAGGCGATCCACCTTATTTGCTGGCAAACCCACACTTGTTTTCCCAAAGAACCGTACTTGAGTCCCGGGCAGAGCGTCTATTTATAGCTTCCAATCAGCGAGCCTCCAATAAGCGAGCCACGCCGTCCAGATGGCTCATTGGTTCGCTCATCCAGTCCCTGGAAGAGCTGGGAGGAGAGATGACGTCATGATTTCGAAGCCGACGCTACGTTGTTGCCTTTTCAAATTGTGCCATCAAGATTTGATTCCAAAGTGACCGTTAAGACTTCCAAGTCGGTTGAAAATTGTGCAATCTCGAATACACAAGAGCCTTGAGATTTGAGACTTGTATAAACTGTTCCTCGTACGAAACATTTTTTTATTTTTTTAACTTTTATCTTTATTGATGCTCCCAACGGTTTTTTTTTTCATCAATCAACAACACGCGAGGGAGATACTCACATATCAAATACATTTCAAACACTTGAGCCGGAATTAATCTAAACATACGGAAAGAGGGTGTTGAAAACATTTACCGACTGCTGCAATTTTAAACGTGTGCTACGGAATTCAAATTGATACGATTCATCGTTACAAACAGTACTGCAACAATATTCATTGAATGACGGAAAAAATTATTATTAATTTTTTTAATCATAGGACAAAATTTTGAAATTGTAATGATAATACAGGCGCGTAAGAAAGGGGGGGGGGGGGCTCAGAGGGCTTAAGCCCCCTCCATTAGAAATCAGGAAATTTTCATTTTAATACCAAATGAGATGCTTTTAAAGCGAAAATTTATTAGTGATTATCATCTATTAGTGATTTTTTGTAATTAATATTAATAATCAGGAGTGAGTACTGATTACTTTTTAATTGTCAATTGGTTTTTCTTGGAAATAATTCTGGGCATTTGGAAATTAAATTGTTTGAGCTCCAACCCCCCCCCCCCCTAATTTTTAAATTTTTAAATTGCTACGCTCCTGTGATAATATCAATGATCATCAAAACAGACCCGTCATTACAAAAATTTCTGGAGGAGAGGCAAAGAGGGTACATATTCAATCCATATTATACATAAAAAAACAAAATGCATAGACGTGTATGAATTCATTATTGTGTTTCCAAAAGTCAGGAGGGGGGAGGCAATTGCTCCCCCTGATACTCCAAATGACGGGGCTGATGCATCATAGAGTAGGGCTGTGGTCTGTGAGTCGCCACCCCAAATAGGGCCGCCACAAAATTTCTAATTTTAAATAAAAAAACTTATCACGTGCTCAAAATGATAAAGTAGTAATACTAAATATCATGTTGAATTGTATTGTGTTAAGAGTAAGGGCACAAATCGCAAAAATTTGCTTAGGCACATGACAATTTTGGTCATATCAGATCAAAATCAATCAAAAATATTTAAAAGAAAGAAATGTGCGAAAAATATTTAAATAACATACAGAAATCATAATTTGAATATTTTTCGTAAATACAAACAATATAAGTACTGTGTTCAAATGCTTTACAGACTTTGAATTAATTCAAATAATTTAAAGAAATATTCACATAAAAGCTTTCACTCTTTCATTATATGGCGACAACCTATTTTTGTTAAAATCCTTCTATTATTTCTTGAGGACAGTTACTCGTCACGCGAAAAACGTTCAATCACACCATCCTCTTGATTACGTTACCGCCTGGAACTAATCAGCACTTCTTCCCATTAGGGTCCATGTGTCTACTAAATAGTTCGAATGAACTAACTTGGAATGCAAACATTATATTTTCAGTTACAGTGGACACAAAAAGTGTGAGAGTAAAAAATGCTATCTTTCATCCAACGACACTGTAAAGTTGTTTATTTTACAGTGCCCTTAGACAATCTAAAATAAACAAATTTGCTGTGGGATTGGATACAGAGTAATATTTTTGTGTCAAAATACTTATGTGAAATTGTGTGTTCATATATGGGGTCGCGGAATGCTAATTTGTTAAAAATGAGGTTGTAACGTGAGGGAGGTTGGGAACCACTGGAATAGGGGCAAAGCGAAGGAAAGGAAGTGGTTGACTCCCCAGAATCCTTAATTTTAAACCATTTTTCCTCCCCTAATATGGTAATCCATATATTAGAAGTAGCGAAAAATCGAAATATAGATAAAAGAGTGGCAGCGGCATAAGTTGTTTTTCCAGCATGTACTAGCATGCACAAAATTTTTTTTCAATTTCAATCAATTTTTTCTGGTGCCCAAAGCACTTAAATAAGTGCTAAAAACCGATTTTTATGTAAATTTCGAAACAAAAATTACAAGTCAACATTTCAAATTGATGTACGATTCTAACACTTTTCTATAAATATGTACTTCACATGTCTTAGGGAGTTGGACACTGGAGATATAAATAGATTTCAATTTTAAAAAATGAGTAAACTACTATACCTATAACACGACGGTCCACCATATGCAAAAATAATTTCGAACACCGGAAGATATGATTGAATTTCAATAAAAATAAGAGACAAAACATGTTTTAAGTTACACGGTTTTACTCGTTTTTCATGGCATAATTTCCTTTTTTTCTCCAGGTGCCTCTTCCGCTGCGTCGCAGTTTCTTTTTCGCCATGATTTATGTATTTTAAAATTTAAAACATCGTTGCATTATCAAAACATTCCAAACAAAGCTATCGTTGCCATTCGGCAAATAATAATTCAGATAATCTCCTCAGAGCCAAAATTATTATTTTTTTTGCCTAATTAACATTGTAATAAGTTATAAAATGGATGGAATATTGCATTGGTCCTCGAAGATAAGCTTGTGTGCAAAGTTTGAAAATAATTTATGCAGTAATAGTCGTCGAAAACCGCGTAACAAACTTCCGTGACAAATCAGGGTAAATAACATCGTGTAATAATAATAAAAATGTGCAAACTGAAATGTGCCTAAAGCACATCTTTTTCACCCTGCGCCAAAAGTAAATTCGAAAAAAAGTTTTTTTTTCGTACACTTTTCTCTCCACCCTAATACATAAATACATATAAATGTAAAGATTTTTATGCCCACCCCCCTACACCGTCCAGAAGAAATTTCTAGTTGCGCTAGTGGTAAAATTCATAAATAAAATAATGCAATTAATTTAAAGCTCACGAGAAAAATAAAGTAAAATTATCTCGTGAACTTCTAGTGGCGAATCTAGGACTTAAGTCAAATGATGGATGAGGTCAAAAAATTTTGTATTGTCGTGAGGTGGTAAAATTTTACTGGAATGAACGTAAGTTTAATGTATTTATGATTATACATGATAAAAATATGAAAAGGAAAACATCTGTCCAAGTTTGCGATTTTTAATTCTTTCTACGGAAAAACAGTGTACTTTCGATAATTTAATAAAATCTGGATGAAGTAACTATCCATATAATGTTTTCGACAGCAGCAAAAATCAAAACTACACAAGTGGGGTCTACGAAAGCGGAAAAATTTTCCACCCCATCAAGCCGGAAGGCAATGTTGCCACACACACACACAAAAAAAAACATAAAAATAAATAAAAATAAACTTGTAAGGCTTATTAAAGAATAAATTCTGGTAGTTTTCCGTATACTTGCTCAGATACCACTTTTCCTTGTTCTAAAAAAATATTTTCATTTCAAATATGACCACAATACATTGTATTTAGGTAAAGCAAATGTTAAAACATCACCTGGATACAATAACTCAATTTTGATTGAAAGCACAAATGTGCTTTTTTTCTTCTTTTTTTTCCTTAGCACTGACCCCTCCCTCACCCCGCAGTCCTAGTTTTATAATTGGATAATTTATTTATAATCCTGTTCTAATAAATTCACAGAACAGGAGCAATGAGCAGACGCCTTTAGAAAGTAGAAAAAATCTAACAATTAGACTTTTTATCATGGTAATTGAGAAAATGAAGAATTAAAGATGAACTTCTTAAAATGTCCTTTTGCGAGTTTCACAAATTAAATGAACAAGATAGCAAAATATTCATATTATATATATTTTGTGTAAGCTGCAATCATTCAATGCGAGGATTTTTGAACGCATAGAATCCTTTCGTCATCAAACTTTATTAGCGTTAACTTTATTAGCAACAAACTTTATCAACGTTAACTTTATTAGCATCAAACTTTATTAGTGCTAACACTATTAGCAACAAATTTTATTAGCGTTAACTTTATTGCAAAACTTGATTATTGCTTATTAGCTATCAAACTTTTTTTAGCTTTTATTAATACTCAAACTTCATTGGTCAAACTTGATTAGCATCAAACTTCATTAAAGTTTTTAGTTTTTCGTCTAAAGACAAAATACTGGAATGAGTTTACTATAAAATTGTTTGAAAAGAATGTAAAAGGAAAATTCAAAAACTAACCTAAAAGTTAGAACAACAAAGGCTTTTTTATTATTTTCATATTTTATTAATTTATATTTATAAAAAGCTGACTTACAAAGCATATTTAAAAAATGATAATAATAAGTCAAAATTGTGAATCATTAATGATTTATAAAATGGCTTAGATATGTCGTAAAGAAGCTTCTAAAAGTAAAGAATATAACTTATTAATCAGCAGCTTGTTATACTTCCGTATTAAATTTAAAATGAAATAAATAAAACAGTCAGATACTTTTAATAATTCTTAAACAAAATTTTTAAAAAATTAAACGAATAAGGCTTTAGTTAGACCCTACAAATTTTAATCCAAAGAAAAACTCAATTTCACTGTAAAATAAAAATAAATAAATTCTCTTCTCGTTCCATTTATAATTTGTTTTTGTAAATTATAAGAAATGAATAGCTTAAAGGCTCCCGCCCTCTATCCGAAGGGGCGTATTTGAGTTTGAAATCACGCTGTGACATCCTTTAATCTATAGATATACTTACAAATTATTAAATGATTCTAAAAAGCCGGGAGTCGCGAAACATAAATTGGGACCTGATTTCGTGAAAAAAATTCTGATGCGGTCCTTTTTTTCATATTTCATTACTTTTTAGGGATCGGTAGACAAGCCTATCGGTAGACATTGCCTTTTAAATTACATTGGTAACGTGTAAGAAATATTTAACATATAAGAACAAAAATAATATTAGCATTAATAATAATTTTTTAAAAAACTGAAAGATGTAGGATGTTTTAGATGAAGTACTCAGCTTTTTTGTTTCATTTTTTGGTGAAAATATATATACATTTTTTTTTGGCCCCCACAAACCCGCCGCCCAAATAGTCCATACGAAAATACAGCACTGTTGATGGGTTGTGTGTTCCATAACAAACTCTATTTCGAAAGTCAAAATCATGGCTATGTTGAACCAAACAATTGTTGAGTATTCGAAACAAGGTATACTGTACGATAAAAAGCTATTTTTAAGAATAAATTCGTCAAAATACAATAGTGTAATTTTTCAAAAATTTATCTATGTAAGAAATTCGAGAAATTTCAAGAACATCGTACTCGTAAGCGAATATTATAATAAAATAATATATTCGACAAGCCCATTATTAAATAAATTATTGTCACGAAACCGTAGTTTATATGAGAGTTGGGAATGAGAGTGCACCCTAAAACAGAAATAAAATTTTAAAAAGCAATGAAGTATTTTAATTAGTGCTTAATGAATTATTTTTCTCAACGTTCACAAACCATGTAAAGCCACAATGCTCATGGTGGAGCGTCATACCACGCTCATCATCATACCATAGCATCATACCATGCTTATCATACCATAGCATCATACCATGCTCATGAACAGAGTATCAACTCGAATAACGGTCAAACTTCCATCTTGAGTATTACAGCTATTGGTAGCGTTTACAGTATGTATAGTGGAGCGAAACATTTTTTTTTTTCGAATAAAACGTTTTAATGTACATGCATAATGCGAAATATTTTTTGTACTAGAACAGGTAAGCAACAGTACAAATTAAAAAATCAAACAAATGAGATGCTTAACTCACTTAGGAGGTCCTATCGCTTGAAGAAAAATCGTAATTTCCAAAGCTGATCACTCCCTAGCCATCATTATTGCTCATGTTCAAAGGAGGAACTGCTGGTACGAAGAATGAACAAATTTTTGTTCTGGTTCAAGTTCGTTTAGCATACTTGATTTCTTACGAACTAATGCTACATGTCAGTTTATAAATTTAGTTGCTTTGAACAAACAGCGAAGCAAACATTCTGATTCGTGCACTAAATAAACGCACATTTAAAACGAACTTCCCTAAAACTGGAATGGATTCGTTCTTTTCTGCCATGCGCAGAAGCGTCCAAATGTCAATTTTCCGTGGTCGAGCTGCACTGCTTTGTACACAGTTGGTAAAACCAAACGCTATGTGGCGCGTGCGTTGGCTCCATTAAAATCTTATGTGTGGAGCCTTTTGATTGGCCTTTCAAAACCTAACATTTTCGGTTTGGCGGGAGGTATTCGATGTGTGTTATGCTAAATTTTACAGTTAAACTAGTAGTTTTTAGACAAAGTTGGATTTATCGATTAATATCCGAGGTTTCGTTTGTCGTTCTTCCCACAGCTCATGTTCTTATTTGTATAATTGAGCAGCAACCTACCTCTTATCTTACCCTCTGTGCGTGAATTCTGAACTCACTATCCCAAAAAAAAAGAGTGCGCCTGGAGAGAACAATGTCCTTCTAGGCATTAAAATAAGTTTAAATTATTTAAGAAGCACTTGCATACCTTATTTTATGGGCTATAAGGCGAACTTTTTTCTTTGAGACAGTGCCCCAAATATTCAAGTCAGTCTTACTCGCAACTGTTAGTAAAATGTAAAGTTTTAGATTAAAAATTCTCTTAGTTTTTAAAAATGTCAAAATGAAGAAGAAAGAAGTTTGGATAATAATTTTCTGGAACTTAAAAAGGTCACCTATTTTATACTAAAGTAATAAAAACTACTTTTTTTTTTGTCTGGCGTGGAAGTTTAATGATGTATAAAATGTTTAAAATGCTAGTTTTCAGAAAAATTGCCTAAACACATGCTCTGTAGCGGCTGATCGTTCTTGAAAATCGGTATGTGATCAATTTTTAAATTATTTCTTTTTTAACTTTTTTAGAATTGAAAATGTATTTTTCGAAAACAATATTAACTAAAATTTTTATCTGCTCCATAAGGTCACATTTAATACCGATGGTCTTCCGTTGCTTAATCATGGTAAAAAGGGGGCACCCAAATTTCTTAATACGCCCCAGCTTAGTATTACAGTACACCCAATGAGCTCACATAAGCAAGATTTCCAGGAGATGGCTGGTTCCTCATGCTTTTCATGTTTTGCAGAGAAAGAAAAGAAAATGGCACAGAAGACAGCTGCTCGGGGGTGGATGGCTGAATAAAAAAATAAAAAGGGAGGAAAAAAAAATTAGGTTGAGAACAGGTGGTCCAATCTCACGACAGGTGCCTTCTGTTTTTCGAAGACGACGATTACCAGCACCTGATTCACGTTGGCAAGAGAAACCAGTCACGCTTATTTTACGCTAGAATCATTTGCGATTCGCCGCTCCTCCGGAATGCAATGGGAATTATGTACGACTTAACTATTTTCTGCTTCACTTTTTCTTTTCCGCTTGCAGTTTCTCCGTTTCGCTGTGCGCCGAGAATGTTAAATTACCTGAAGACACTGAAGTGTAACAAGAAGTAACTGAGAATTCTATTCAAAATGCTTCAAATAATTTTTCTTTTTCTTGTTCATTTTTGTAAAACGTTTAGCTCATTGTCGACAATGGTGGCACATCTCAAAAATGTTGAAAAACGTAATCATTGTCAAGAATCTGGGGCGGAGCGGGTAACAAGAACGCCAAGCGCTGCAGCAACGAGATTTTGCTCGAAACAGAAGCAGAGAAATTTACTGCACTACACTACCGCCCCCCCCCCCTTTTTGGATTGCATTCATAAATAATAATAATAATAGAAGTAATTTATTTTATGACCATTTTACCCGAACTGACCCTATTTACACAAAAACGGAATTTAATGATCTTTCTTGCCACAATATTGACACAAAGTCAGTTTCCATATCTCGTGCACTTACTTCTGAAACTTGGCAGAAACAATAGCAGCACATCTTTCAAATTTCCCAGTTTAGAGAAAAAATTGGTGAACTTTAATTGTACTATTAATTTAGACTACTGAACCAACTAGCAATCATAACGTATCACACATTTTTCGAGAATACTTAAACTTCAGTTTCCGAAAACAGATGTACGTACTTTAATTGAAGCTGAATTAACAGGAATCAAATTAGTCAGAAGCAACTATGAACTTTCACCTTGCTCGAAGAATTCCCTAATTTAGTGCTTTAAATTGGCATGTGTTTGAAGTTGAGGTTTTCTTTTTTTTAATTTCCAGATTATAATTTTCGAATTTTTTGCTCTTTTTACTGAGAAAATTACCAAAGGAAAAAAATGTTAAAATTCAACTAAATTACGAATAGTTTATTTCATGCTAATTTTTATTTTACATTGTTTTGAAAGTATTTATTAGATTTTCTTTTTCCTTTTTTCTAAAAAAAACTATGATTGAAAAAAATCAAGAAATTCTAAAAATTAAATAATAATAATATAATAATAATAAAAAAATTAAATGTTTTTTAATTTTTCAATTTTAAACTAATGGTAAATCGTAATAAGGTTCTACGCCAAAGTGTGATTTCTAAAGCCGTAACTGGGTACATGCATTATTTTTCATCCGGTTCCAAACGAAAAATATTTTGGGAATAGGTACCGTCCTACCTTAATGTCTGTGATGTCCGAACTGAATTCTTTAAATTCTGTTAACATGAACTTCACACTCAATAGATACTTCAATTAAATTGAATTGACACGAATAAAGCTAGGACCAGCATTAAGTGTCAAATTTTCACCTTGCAATCAGAATGATAGTTTGCTAACGGAATATTTTCAGTTTTGTAAGTATGAATTGCATACCTAAAAAAACTCGTGTAGTAAATTCTTAGCATATGCTAAAATGATTTTAAAAAATCGAAACCTTTCCTTGTCTAAGGCATTCGCTATAATTATGGAAACGGTCATATTGTAGCATCTGTTTATTCAAGAGCATTCGGATATTAAAGGTGTCACTATTATAGGAATTATAACAAAATAAAAAGTCTTTAAAAATTCTTTTATAGTTTACCGATGTCTGAATCGAATATTTGCAATTCAGTAAATACACTACAAAAAAATTCTAGTTCAACTTTTCGCCAAAAACATGGTGAAAATGGTGAAATTTAGCTGCAACCAACATTTTGGATGAAAGTTGAACCATTATAATGGTTCCTTGTTTCTCATTTATGGTGAAACTAGGTGAAACTTCACCATTATAATGGTTCAACTTTTATCCCAAATGTTGGTTGCAACTAAATTTCACCATTTTCACCATGTTTCTGGTGAAAGGTTGAAAGAGAATTTTTCACAGTGTATGAATTTCATGCCTAACAGAGCATGTGTAGTAAATTCTGGGCATGTGTTAAAATGATAAAAATAATTGAAATCCTACTTTGTGTAAGATGCTCGATATAGTTGTTGAAAAAGTCAAATTTTAGCATCTACTTATTCAAGAACTTTCCGATATTGAAGGTAAGTTTATTACTGTAAAAAATTCTAGTTCAACCTTTTACCAAAAACATGGAACCTTTCTCCAAAAAAATGGGGAAATTTAGCTGCGACAATGAAAAGTTCTAGTTCAACCTTTTACCAAAAACATGGAAAAAATTGTGAAATTTAGCTGCAACCAACATTTGGGGTAAAAGTTGCACCACTGTAATGGTGAAGTTTCATCTAGTTTCGCCATAAATGGGAAGCAAGGAACCATTATAATGGTTCAACATTTATCCCAAATGTTGGTTGCAGCTAAATTTCCCCATTTTTTTGGTGAAAGGTTCCATGTTTTTGGTGAAAGGTTGAACTAGAATTTTTTAAAGTGTAGGAATTATAACTAACAGAAAAATGTTTTTAAATCACTTTTTAATTTATTGATGCTTGAAATGAGTATTAGAAATACAGCATTATGTATCCGTATGAGTTGTACGCTGTATAGTAAATTCTTAGCCGGACTGTAAAAAATTCTAGTTCAACCTTTAACCAAAAAATTTTTTAAAAATGGTGAAATTTAGCTGCAATCAACATTTGGAACTGAGTTGAGCCTTTATAATGGTGTAGTTTCACCGTGAATGTGAAAGTAGAAACCATTATAATGGTTCAGCTTTAGAACCAAATGCTGGTTGCAGCAAAATTTAACCTTTTTTTTAATTTCAATTATTTGGTGAAATGTTGAACTATAATTTTTTACAGTCCAGTGTTAAAATTTCAAAAGTAATTTGATCCTATCCTTGTACGACGCTCGGCATAGTTATAGAAAATATAAATTTCAAGCCTCTATTTTTTCAAGAGATTATTTGCTTGAATAAAATAGTTTGACTATTATTGCATTTATAACTAACTAAAAAACTTTAAGAATCCCAACATTGTTTCAAAGCAGAAAGAAATATATATAAATCCTTTTGACTCCCTTGGTGCAATATTTTGTTTGAACAATAATGAATTTTGTAACCTATCATAATTTAAGATGCTTTATTTAATCAACAGATGCTGCTTACTTTTTTGATCAGGTTGCGAACCTTTGATCCCTCAAGGGCTGTGGTCACGCTCACAAGTTGCTATAGGAGATTGTATCCCTAGTATTGAAGTTAAATGATCCATAAGCCAAAAACATGAGTCATGTTCTCAACTCGTAAAATTAAAAAAAAAAAAAATTGTTAGATGAGCTTAGATCACAAAATTTTGTCTGCAATAAAGTTTAACATCTTTTTTTTTTTTAACGGAAAGTCGTCCGTGCTGTCATATATCATTGGAGAGTAACTAACGGTTACCTGCCAACATTTAAAAGTCAAATAAATAATGTCGTGCAACGGACTGAAAAAAATTTCGCAATTGATGACGCAGATTAAGCTTAAATTAGAAACTGAAAATTTATGATGATTGGGGGAAGCGGTAAAAACAACTCGAGAACTCAGCAAAATATTTAAAATTTATAATATCAGAATAAAAAATTGAATACCTTTTGTATAATTTGATTTATGTGATTCTGACAGCTAAACGGATAATTAATACTTTGAGTCATTTTAATATTAAAAGCATCTTGTTATTGAGACCAGGAATTCAAAGAACCGTTGGTGGTTCTCGTGTTTTTCTGGGCCAAGGGTCCAATTAAAATTGAGGAAATGAATAGGAGTTTGTTGTTAATGTATGAAAATTCGTATGATGTTTCGAATGATACCTCGTTTATAATTTTGTCATTTTCTAAGTTTTTTTTTTTTTTTTTGCTGAATTTGCTTGCATTAGTTTCGTTGGTGTTTAAGTAGACGTAGAAAGCTGTAAAAAAATTTATTTTCTACTTATAACATTTTTAAAAATTTCTTAGAACAAAAACATTAAAAACTTGTGAGAAATCCCTGCAATTTTTTCGATTTTTTAAAGCAAAACTTTAATTTCTAGTGTAATTGGTTTGAATTATAAAAATACTTGAATTCCCCCCATATCCGCCAATGTTAAAGCTTCTTTCTGTTCATAAACTAGCCTTAAAATCATAAAATTAAAAAAGATCCTCTTTTTACATCTTTCTACATCAAAAACTCTTTCTGATAAAATTTCATCGGCAAATGCACCTGTTTGATTAGATTTTTTTTCTTTCCTTTTCTTTCTTTCTTTCTCCCCCCCCCCCTTTTTTTTTTGAACTGTTCAATACAAAGTTAAGAAAAAAAAATTGTTAAAATGAAAAACAAAAAAAAAAAAGAAAAAAAGAAAGAAAGAAACACAAGGAATCAGGTATGCAGACCGAGACTTTTTTTTAACAAAAATGCTTTAACCGAATTATATTATTCCTTCAAAAAGTTTCGATATCTCCCTCAAAATTAGGGCAAGGTGTATTTTTAGGAACCTTTTCTTAAAGCAATAAACCTTCTTTCTTGCTTTTATTTATTTATTTATTATTATCGTTCTTATTGTTGTTGTTATTATATATTTTTCTAATGTTGAAGTAGGCTAAAATGCTGAATTTCCTTTGTTTTGTACGCTATAAATTATAATCAATCCAAAAAATATTTTCCTATTAGAATTCAGACAAAAGGGTTCCAAGCAAAAGGGGGGGGGAGAGAAAAGTCCCCCGGCATCTTTTTTCTATTCGCCAGTGGTAATACTGCCTTTAAAATGTTTGTTTTATAAGGAAGATCATTTTTTGTATTCAGTTATCCTTTAATATAAGTATCGACTCTAAAAATAATATTTTGAGGACACTACACGGACGTTAGGTTTTCCTGGAACTTACACATGGTCAAAAGCATTATGTGGGAGTGAAAAATTTCGGAAACGTTGCTTTAGAAGACAGCTGCTGCAGCAATCCACCAAGTTAAATAGATTGTGATAGAAATTCATCAACGGAAAAATATGTACAAACACTTTCCTCCCATTTTCCAAACCATTAATAACGCTATCTTATCATTTCGGCAGATAAAAAGAGTCGGTTAACGTGTCTATGTTGTTGGATGTTTCTCCACGTAAGCTAACTTGGAAGATGCCGACTAACAAATTTTTAACGAATCGTCGGTTGATAAAATACTCAAATCTGCTGCCTTGCAAAATTTTGTATTCGTATATAAATATAGTTCATGTTTTTTCCTTCTTTCATTCATTTGATACTTAAATAACAACTGAACCTCTACAAGCCCAGACTGGGGGCTAAGTCCTTCCTTCTGGTCTAGAACTTGAGTTTCTAGGATTTCCCTGGAACTTTGACAGGGGTTAGGCGAGTGATCCCTGTTTGCTTAATCCAAGCTGAAAAATTTCACTTTTAATTTAAATTTTTATATAGATAAATTTTCTCAAAGGCAATTTGCGTGTAAAAATAAATATAAATAAGTGCTTTTTGTTTAAACTGCTTGTATTGTGATATAGCCAAGATGCAATAATAATTTTGTTGTTTTGAATAAGATAAAGGTTTTATATGCTATTTTTTCTGCTCTTTGTTCAGGAGGTTCTTTCAAGAGAACGGCAAGCTAAAGGGGTTCCACAAAGGGTTAAAGTTTGAATACCTCTGAACCAGAAGGTTTCCGACGAAAAGCATCAGATAAATTTTAAAATTTTCTCAATAAAAAGGGGACGGGAAAAGAAAAGGAAAAAAGAACCCCCTTTTTAGAACAAAATTTGCTATTTTTTTTTTTTTTTTTTCAATAACAATTTTATAAAAGTTGTAATTAAATTACCGGGTCATATTTCAAATGTGCATAAACTGACCAAACATAACAAGTTACAATGAACGCTTCCCTTTCTTTTATCTTTTTTGCTTAATTTATTTTTCAGGTGTGTAACAGGCACCAAAAATTTTTCAAAGACGGATAATCATATAAGTGTCAAAATTTAAAGCATAACTATGAAATCACCTCACGAATCACCCTGCGAAATCCCGAATTATATTAATACCACCTCTGTCGAAGCGGGAAAAACAATAATACATATACAGTGAAACCCCGATTTTACGTCCCCCGAATCTACGTTTTTCCCGCATTTTACGTTTTCCCTGGAAAATGAAAAAAAAAAATGTTCTAAAATAAGCAATATTTTTCCGTCTGTACTTTTCGTCAGCCGTTGAGGATCAACAAAAAGAACCGGAAGCACAGCCCGTCCCTTCTTTCACTATTGCAATGAAGAGCTTACAAATAGTGAAAGACTATTTTCTTTCTTATAAAGACCAGGACAAAAACTTGCAACGTGTTACAATACTAGAAGATGCTGCATTCACTTTGAACTCAAGGACTAAAAAACAATCCACTATTACGGATTATTTTCAGCCTAAACGCCAGGAATCGCATCTAAATGTGTTAAAATTATCTTAACATGGTATGTATAATAATGTTCTTTTCGTAAAATATAGATATTATACCTTTTGAAAGAGTCATCTTTACTACCTTTAGTTTTTTTCTATTTGATTTTTGCATTCTATGTATTTCCCGTATTTTACGTTTTTTTGGCCCAGTCCCTTGAGAAACGTAAAATCGGGGTTTCACTGTATATTATATAATAATGATATTAATTTTTAAATTAATCTTTCTTTATTAATTTCTTTATTAATATGATTAATAACTTTTTTAAAACTTCCATTAATTACATTGTTATGTAGCGCATATGTCATACAGTAAATCTATCTTTATAATGCAGAAAAACCTGTAAAGTTGACCACAAGCTGACACCTGTCTATGTTGACTACTTTTGACAGGAAAGGAATTACCCTATATTATATATAGTAGGGAAAACTTCGTAACTTGACCACCTAATTTGACCACCTGTCTATATTGACCACTTATGTACGCCAAATTTGGGTGGGTGTATTATGAAAAACCCTTTGTAAGTTGGCCGCCTAATTATTACTATATTTATTTGTTTATCTAATTTTGCAAAGATAAAAAAAAAAACGAAACTAACTTCTTCAGGATATTTTTTTTTTTTTTTTGCCATAATGTCAGGCCAGTATTTGTCTGGATGAATGAAAGTTAAAAGATCAATATAAAGTTTGCCTAAACCACTTTGTAAGATAACCGTACGGGAAAGCTACTATGGAGCACTCTTTTACTCTTTAAATAAGTTTCTTCTATCTGGTAGCCATTTTTAAAAAGAATGTACTTTTAGGAAATCTTTACCATCATATAGGTAACTTACATAATTAATAAGATCTTTAGTTTAACTGAGGACTTTACTTTTCGTATTGGATACCCTGTAAGTCACTCAGGTGAAATTTCTGTAATGGTATTTTAGATAATTGTGAAAAAAAATAGCTAATAACTACTTTAAAGTAACGTTAATACTATCTTTTAAATAGTTACAAATGTATAAATGCATAGTGTAAGAAATGACCTAAAAAAATTTCTACCCTCTATAACTTGACTACTTGTCCAACGGGACCAATAAAATGCTGCACCGCAAGTGGTCAACTTACACAGGTTTCACTGTATTTATTACCTTTCGAATTGTTGATACCTAAAACTTCATAAACTTATTTTCTTAGTTGTTAAATAAGACATTATCAATCAATTCAGTTTGCTTCT
Organism: Octonoba sinensis; assembly: GCA_038502835.1. Classification (NCBI taxonomy): domain Eukaryota; kingdom Metazoa; phylum Arthropoda; class Arachnida; order Araneae; family Uloboridae; genus Octonoba; species Octonoba sinensis. Next base: position 76,296,979 of record CM076604.1, read on the forward strand.
GCGTCGGCAAATTAATTTCAAATCAAAAAATTTTCAACTAAAAGCTAACAATTTATTGATGCTGAAAATATTTTTTGTATTTAGGGTATATTTTTACACAAGGTATGAGCTATGGTCCACATTAAAATGAATACCAAAGTCAAAAACCTGATTGTATTGCCCTACTTTTGACAACAGAATTGAACATTAACGTACACGGTTCCGAAGCGAATCTTTAGGAACCGAGCTTCTACCAACCGGTCCACTGCGGGACAGGCAATTCATTTCTGCACCATTTGGTGAAATTGAGTTATTGCTACCATATGGTTCTTCCTCCCTTATTTTACCTAAAATACAATATTTTGTGGTCGCATAGGCGTAACCAGGGGGGGGGGGTTCAACCCCCCCCCCCATTGGGTATTTACTTATTGAAGCACATTTAGGCACACAAAAAAATTTCTGGCTACGGTCTTGCAAAGCACATTTTTTTTTCCTAAGGAAATTAAAGACATATGCATTTGATTTTATTTCCTCTTTCTCTGAAGGGTTGTGATCATGACCAAAGTATGCAGCTCATAATAAAGATGACTTTTCATCTGGTTATAACCAACCCCCTTATCACCTTGGGGGGGGGGGGTTACAGCAAAAGGTGGCTTCAATCACCGTACCACACACAGACAAACAGAGATCCTTTCGATCACTCCAGAGGGTTTTCTTTCCTTCTTGATGTCTTTTTTACCCAAAGGCAGCAATTTGGGAATACAATCGCACAAGTTCCCGCGAAAATATTCTCCTCTGTGATGGTGGTTTGTTTTCTGATAAACTGGTGTTGCAGGCGCTGGGGTCTGAAAATGAAGGACCCTTAGCCAACAATTGTCCTAATGGGTTAAACCCTCAAGCCAGGAAGGGATGCTCATCAAGAAGCTTAAAGAGCAGTTTGTATTTATTTATGACTTCCTGTCCAAACACCCATTTTAGTAACATCTTTTTTGTAGATGAGCCGATTGGAAAACTGATGAACTGTATTTGCATTGCATTCTCACTTACAGATGTTCTCTCATCTTTTTTTTTCTTACTATGGTCCATCACTGATTGCATTACGACTCTGGAAATCATCCGTTCAACGTTTCCAATCTCACTGCCACGGTTTAATGCTGCATTTTAATTTACAATCAAGTATTATTTATATTTTAGCTAAATTTTTAATTATTTTCAATACATAATAATGTTTGCACTCCAGCGATGGAAACGCTCGTCATCCAAAAAGAAAAGAAAATCTGATTCAGACGCTACCACTTACTTCTGAGGTATGTTTTGCTACAAATTTAACAAAATTTTTAGAAATTTATTGTGGGAATGAGCATTTTTGTAGGGAAATTTGGGATTTTTTTCTCTAAAATTCCACTATTTCCCAGTTTTAATATTATGAATGCTTGGACATAGAAGATTGCTTAGCGCTAAATATTGAATTTTCTTTTGTGTTTGATTTAAAAAATAAACTAATAGATCTAGTAATGAATGTTTAATGTTTTTGTAAATCAAGGCCGTATCCACAAGGGAAGAGGAACCCACGGGCAGCCCCCCCCCCCCTTAGAAATCTTTTGCAATGTATCATATATTCCTCCCTGAAACATTGCTTAACATAAGTGTGTCGAAGTCTGCCGCCCCCCCCCCCCTGAAAAAATATTCTGGATACGGCCTTGGCTCCGTAGTAGGGGGAGCATGTTAAGAATTAGGAAGGGCAGTGTATGCTTCAAAATCATACCCTTTATATATACATATATATAGATATATATGACTAGAAATGATTGTAATATGAATTTTTTTAAATATATGATAGCTTTTTGATGTATATATAGTAGATGTATGTTTAGATCTTTGGTGAAGTTAGAGGAGTGGGTATTTGGGGCTTCTGTAACTTAAATTTTTGTAACTGGTCTTACATCTAAAATGCTTAGGCTAACTCTGGAGGCAAGGGTTCGAGGGCTCTCCCCAGGAAACTTTTTGAAATCTTCCTAGCAACGCAATTTCGGGATACTTTGGTGATATTAGAGGAAACAGAAAGGAGTTTGGTTACTCTCTTCCCGCAATTTTTTTTCAAAATAAAGTCTTATATCTTTTAAGATACTTTTGGTGTCACTCGTGATAGTGTTCAATGTCCTTTCCCTGAAAGTGTTTCTGAAAGTAAAGTGTCTTAAAAGCGTAATTTCTCTTTTCTTTCTTTTTTTAAAACTTGTGATCGAATTTTTTGGCGCGGGGGGGGGGAGGAGAAGACTTGCTCCGAGGGGGTAGCTACCCCCCCCCCCCCGGGACATGCCTGAAATAAACACGGAGTATATCTTTAGAGACAAGTATTTATGACTAGTAAATTTTCAACTCTTTTACACTTCTTACTGGGGTCACAAGGGGGGGGGGGAGTCACCCTAAAAATGTACAGACTGGTGTTTAGTCTGTACATTTTTAGGGTGACCCCCCCCCCCCTTTCACCAACCCTAGTTACGCCTATGTGTGGTCGTATGTGAATGGGAAATATTTTTTAAAGTAACATGTACCTGTTTTAGTGTATGAACATTTGAAGGTAGATGTAAAATAGTTCTTTTAAACAGTGTGAAAAAACAAAAATAATCATCACCTTTAAACGACATATAAATGTGGTACCCAATCTTTTTCCCGTTGCGTCGCAATTATTACCAAATAAGCAACCCGCTACCCCATATATATACACTCACATGCTTTGATCCACAAGTGTTTTGATACAAAAACAATACTTTAGATTCCAAGCTGTCTCTGAATCCAACATCACTCTAAATTTGTTTATTTTATAATGTCGAAGGGCACTGCAACATTAACAAAATTACAGTGGGAACTGAAAAATTGCACTTTTACTTTAATTCAAACTGAAAATAATTGAATATTTTTCTGCTCTAGATGCAAATTTTTTATATATTTCTTTCTTTTAAAAATTTTTGATGGATGTTTATTTTGAAAGGATATGATGAATATTGCCATGTCACTAAACATTTCCTTGTAACTAGAGTTCGCCCCACGGTCGAAATTCAACCGTAGTTAATTTACTTTTTCATGTTCAGCCTCGAACGTTTAAACAACTTTTAGGCATTTTAGTTTTTCTGTTTGGCAACAGTTGTTTTGTTTAAATATTTCCAATGAGCGATAATCTCTCCTCAGTGTGACTGAATGACCAGTGAGTTAGTTGTTTAATTTAATGCCTTTGTAACACATGTTAAATAAAATTTTTCTTTCTGCACATCTTCTTTCTATAAAGAAAATAGAAATAAAAATTTTCATTTCACCCTATTATTGTTGAATAAATTAAAAATACAAACACTCATTCTCAATTTAATCAAGAGCTCCTTCTTAAGTTGAAAATGTTCATCTATGATTTCACAACGAAGCAAGAAAATATTATGTTAAGCGCAAGTCATTAGTTTTATTTATTAAATTTAATGAACATGATCATTCAATTACTCACTGACATGTTTTATTCCATCATCAAAAATGACTTTCACCTAGTGGACAGATTTGATAATTGAGTTATGACGCACGTGGAATAGATAACTCATCCATGTTAGTGTGATACAAAAAGAGTTATTTGGCGGTAAAAAGAGAAAACAAAGTGGTCTAAACCCTGTAAAGTAGCATTGTAAATATGTATTTTAAGGAATAGAATCAACTTTCATAAATCCTACATAAAATCTACAACGGCGGAAACTCATTATTTTGAATATAGTCTGGATACCAAATTTTTTGTTTCAAACATAAAAAAACATGTTTAGAAATTAAAAATGAGCACCTTTAATTTCAATTAAGACACTGGTGCAAGAATGTTTTTAACAAACCATTTATTATAAGAGTTGAGACAAAATTTGAATTCCAACCAAATGCCTTTACAAAATTAACAAAAAATTAGCTAAAACAGGCATAAAAGAGCATAGGCAAAATTTATAAACATAATTTTAAAATATTTATGATGTTAAATAATTGTTGAAAATACTCTTTCAACACTACAGAAAGGAAACAATACGTTGGAAAATGTTATCTTTGTACACAAAGACAGGATTAATTCATTCAGATTTCACATGCCTAGAAATGGAGCCTCCTAAATTAGCCAATACTGATTTTCTTTTTTTATTCTTACCTTTCTCTATCAACCACGGTAGATTATTATTTACTGTTCATTCTATATGCGGAAAATGTAAAAAAAAAAAGTTGCCATTATTCCAACTTTTAATTTAAAATTTATCATTAAACCAAAACTCTTTTCTCTTACTAAGTTGAATATGATTCACACTGGTTAAAAGAGTCTCATATTAATTCGAGAATAATCAAAGAAATATTCGGAACGTATAAAATAGGTCTAACTTACTCAAAAATAGTTTAAATTTACACCAAAGATTACCTAATTTACTCAAATATATCCTAAATTACTAACAAAACATTCAACTCATTATAAAATAACAATTAATTCTTTTACTTTCAAAGTTCAAACCTTCAGCTTTCCTTCAACTGGTTTACTCGTCCGCCATAGCAAGGGTGCGCATGAATACTGAATACGGCTAACGACTTGATTAAATCTTGCGTTATTTCGATACATACGCAATAAGAAAATAGTTCGAAGAGCACAAATTTTTTACTTCGAAGTTTTCTCGCGTTATATTTTTGATTTATATATGGATATTCATTGAACAATATTTCTTGAATTCTATAGAATGTCAGAAGCAGTAGAATAAGAACATATCCAAATTTATTGATGAACTCGTTTACTTTACAAGTACCCCCTTAAGAGTATCAACTCGTTGCAAACTTGTATTTGATATCTCATGCACTCACTTTTGAAACAGTTGTGTTAAAAAGAAAAGAGCACGAGTATAGTATAGTATTTAAGTATAGTTTTTTTAACAGTGAAAACCATGAAAAAATTAGCTGTCACATTGCGAGCAGCCCATGCACATCGACTATCAAGAGACTGTATAAGTGATTTTCCTGAAAAATTTCCATCTAAAAATAAATTTGTGTTATATTAAATCATTCTAAAATAGATCGTTATTCTTTTATCGAAACTATTGCAAATCAAATAAAAAAGGAACGAATATAGGAGCACTTGATATTGAACAATGGACACTTCCTGGCATCGCTTTCTCCGATAAACATAGAGTGTGACAACTGTGTTTTTTCATCTTTATAATTTCAAATTTCCCTCTCTTTCAAAAATATTCTAAGTTCAACGCGTAAAAGAAAAGTGTTTTAATAATAGTAGTAATAGCTTTAGACTTTGGAGAGAATTAGTAAATAGTATGAGAAAATATTAACTAAAAGTTTGAAACTAAAAAATTATAAAAAAAAAAAAAAAGATTAATATTTATATTTTTTCAATTTAGGAAAGCATAGGGGAAAAACCGTACAAAATTCAAAATAGAGTCATTTTTCACCTCAGAATTCCTTTCACACTCTAAATATAAAATGCTTGCGATGACAATTCTCAACAAGAAAATTTTTTTTCCTTCCCATTAAAATATGCCATGCAGCAAAAAACAAACGATTTCTAGCTGCAAAGGTTTTATTTTATCTCATTATTTTATGATAAATATGTCGTCTGCTATTAAAATACAGAAGCTTTCTATTGTTTTCAGTTAATGAAAAAGCGCTAACATGCAACACAATTTTTTACTTAAGACGTTTTTACACGATATTACACGGACGAATAATACGAATATTATTTGTCTATGCGTAAATGTATACATTACCTTGTGCAACGAAACTCATTGCATGTATATGCGGCTTATGAGTAAGCATACAAAATGGGGGGTCTCGTTGACGTCACACTGACATTAATCAGAAAAAGAAGGCAGCGCCTAAAACCAATTACGAAGGGCGTCAAGTATTTTAGGAACGGCCCCTTAAACTACTTTCTTTTCGTCGCATAACATCTATCATAACAAGCTTGAGAATTTAGTTCAAATTTAAGGTTTATGTCTGAACAAAATTGTATTTGATTTGAAGAAATGTTTTTAAAATTGACATCGTCACTTAAGAAATTCTCATTTTAAATTTAGATAGATATTCGCCGAGGTAGATTTTTGTGAGGTGTATAATAAAGGGCGTGTCCGCTGCTTCTAGAACATATAACATAAACGCAACTAGTTTGTAAGTCAAAATACTCCTTATGTAATTAATCCAAACAGAATGTAAAATTCCTAAACTTTTCTGATGTACTTCGAAACATCTTTGAAAAGTGTAAAACATTAGCAATTATGTATGCCAAAAAAGTATCAAATTTAAACATTTTGTGAACTTCTTCTAGCTCCAGGACGCAGGATCAGTACAATTTGAGTGACAAATTAATTATCTACGAGTTAAACAAATGAAACTATGCGAAATCATACTTGTATATACCGTATATACACGTGCCCACCCTAGAACTTTACCGCAGAAAATCTAACAAAAATGACTGACCTGTGTATAAGCCCATCGCCTTACTTTAAAAATTAACGCATTTAGTAGGGTAGGATGGGGTAAAATGGGTCATGGGGTAAAATGGGTCACTTGATAAAAAACTCAAAATAATAGGACTTGAAATTGATATTTTTGAACCAATATTTTTTATATTATATTTCAATGTGTTGGCAACATTTTTCCTTCTAAAAAATGTTAGGTTCTTAAATATGGCAACACAAAAAAAATATTTTTGTACTTTTTGGATGATAGTGTGCTAAACACATGGTTTACCAACTTCTGAAAATCTCTATATTTTATCAAATAGCAACCTAAATTTAAGGGATTTCCGCACAAAGAAACTTTGGAGAACAATTACAGCCGAGCATGTAAAAAAATTTACACCAGTTTTTCTTGGATGGGGTAAAATGGGTCATGGTTAGGCTTAGCTAGTTCTATTTTATTAGTTTTAAAATTTACTCTGTTGCACTTCACTGCATAAAATTCCTAAATTTAAACAATGTATGTTGTTTATTTTACTGAAATTACAATTAAAAAATTTTTTTTAATGTTTTTCCTAAAAAAGATCGTGTTGATGTGGTAGAGAGAAGTGATGTTGTTGAAGTATTATGTGAACCAATATATAACATTCTAGAACAATATTATTTTAACATTTCAATGTAATTATAATTCAAAATGTTGCTAAATTTGTTACTTACTTTTCTTTTTCAATTTCAAAGTAAGAAATAACTGTTTTCAGCATTATTTTGCATTATGATCCATTTTACCCCACGATGGTCACAACTTTATAAGCTCACTTAAACTATTTCATAATTAAAAAATAAATATTAAAATGACATAAAATTGATCTAAAGGAGTTCAATGTTAAGATGCAATCGAAAAGAAATGGGAAATGTTTCTGGTTTTGTTGCTATAAAACTTTAAATATGATAAAATAATTTTTATTAAAAAACAGAACCGACTTCAAATTATAAATTGCGCTAAAAAGTGAAAAATAAATTCATTCTTTAAACAACATCGATGTGACTTTTAAACATAGTTTTAGAAGTTGGTGCTAAAATAGGATAGATAAAATCTATTGCAATGATTGATCAATTGCAAGTATAAATGGCCCAGAATTAGCAACAGTTCCAAGATGAAGTAACACATGGGGACATGGTGTAATGGTATTTAGATTCATAATTTTGCACCGACTTCTAAAACTATGTTTAAAAGTCACATCGATGTTTTTTAAAGAATGAATTTATTTTTCACTTTTTAGCGCAATTTATAATTTGAAGTCGGTTCTGTTTTTTTATAAAAATTATTTTATTTTATTCTTTTTAGTGTAAATACATTTTTTATATAAATACTCTATTTTTTAAAAAATATATATCAAAGGGGAAAACTTCTTTGAATTAATTGCACTAAAAACTAATCATTTGTATGATAAACTGATTGGATTAATTTTTGCCAGAGAAGCCTTCAGTCAAACTCTTGCTGTAATTTCTTTTAATATCCCATGACAACAAACATGCTTTCAACAATGACTTTTATATTTATGAATAGATTTCCCAACAAAGAAAAATCTAGCCAAGCCTTTCCAATTAAAATAAAAAATACTTATTTTTCACCCGTAACGTTTTTTCTAAAAAACGATTGTAATCAAATTGATTTGCAATATTTGAGTTAGACGACATTCTACCGATTGAAGAAAAAATCATCAAAATTGGTTCATTTAGTCAAAAGTTATGGATGAAAAAACAAAAAAAAAATACTACATTTCTGCCCAAAACTTTTTTCCGTTCAGCCTTCTTTCATGCTTTATTATTATATATTTTTCACTTTTAGTCTAAAAAAATGCACCATAATATAAATATAATACAAGAGGGAAAAAATATGCGTTACGCAATGCCTAACTATCAAGCAATTTGTCTTCAAATTTTCTTCGCGAATTCGTGTCAATTGGTACTTTCTGTTTACTTCGATCAGTTCTCGTTGAAACATTATCAAGGAGTTTTGTAAACAGTGCAATGGAAAGAAACGAATAGCTGTATGGAAATTCAAAACTGATTGGCGAATTGACATATTTATAACCAGATAAAAAATAAAAATGCGTTATCACTTCACACACTATCGATTTTTCCAACGTCTCTTGACTCTATGTATTTCATAAAATTCTCAATCGCTTGCATGATTGGTAGTTGGTATAGATATACTACTCTTCGGCTATTGCTATTAATGTACAAGGTGAAACAAAAGTCAGGGAAAACTAAACATTAGTAACTCGAAAATGAAGGTATAAAAGATGCGATTTCCCCCTCACCTAAAGAAAGAAGCCATCCTTTTAGTTAAAAAAAAAGAAGAGAAAAAAGAAAGGAAGAAAAGAGGCACAGTTAAAGGTCTTTATTTCACTCACAGAAGAGCTGGCAAATTACAAGCAGTACTGTATCTATATAAATAAAACCGAAGGTTTGTGTTCGTTTGTGTGTATAAGTCGAGATGGAAGGGTAAAGAAGTACGAAATTTTGGTTACAGGTACTTTGGATCGGGTCCTCGTCACCTCGAAGCGTTTTTCCTAAAATTCGAATTTGTTCTTTTTTTGTTCCAATTTTAAGCAAAACTGTTAATTTTGGGATTATCTCATCGAAGAAATGACCGACGTTTTATATTTTTGCAGTATAGTAATGCCCGTAAAAAAAAACTGCATAAGGGGATTTTTTTTTTAAAGTTCGTAGAACAAATAGAACACGTGCAATATTCATTTTAAGTAGTTTTCGAATTTTAAAGCGAGGCTTGCCTCTGAATTCATCTGCTCAATTTGCATGTTTTCGCCAAAATAAATAGTACTTTTGTCGGCAAAAGGAGAATTTCTGCTAAACTAAGACTAATGAAAATTGTTTTCGGGTTAAACAACAAACATATACTTTTCTCGCCAAGAAGGGATAACTTTTTTTTTCGTGTAGTTAATTGTGTTTATTTTCATTATTTTAATTTTCGTAATTTTTCTGCATAAGATGCCTAACTAATATTTTTGCATGACTGTGTATGATGATGTCTTTCTGCAATTTGTAGCACAAATAGAACAAGCTCAATATTCATTTTAAGTAGTTTTTTCAAAACAACTCTTAAATTACCTCTGAATCTATTCACTCAATTTAAGTATTTTCGGCAAAATAGAGAGTACTTTTGTCGCAAAATGGATGATTTCTGTAAACATAAAACTAATCAAAATTATTTTTGGATTCAGTCTAGGTTGGAAGGCTTTCGATATCGCTGATTTTTGATGAAATTTAAAATTTCGCTAAGAGGTGATAACTCCCCCCCCCCCCCGGTGCTGATAATTGTTCTCAATATATTATTTTACGCTCCGTAACTTTTTCACTCCGTGCCAAAAATCCTTACTTGTAATATTGTTTTCGTTCAATTCAATACGTGATTTACCCTGCAGGACCTTGGTGCATTTGCGTTATGCTTCCATTACTATAGTGCAATTTGGCGATCTTTCACTGTATTTTAACTTTTTTACGTAGCGGTTTTGATTGATTCCATATTTTACTCAAGTGATTGATTTTATAAAATTTATTTATTTTTTGTGCTACATATTTGGCGCCATTTGGGCAGAATTTAGTTATCTATTTCGATCAACTTATATTTCACACAGTATTGAACATTTTCTAGCTTATTTGCCTTTGAAAATAATGCCTTTCTTCTGCTTTTTATCGACTTTTGTAAATGCTATTTTATTTGAATTTTCAGGAAATTTGACTATTTTTCAAGCGGTATTTTAAGGACCTGGTGTCCTTATACCGATGGGGATTTTAAGATGGACTGGGTATTTTTAGCCACTCAAGTCTTTATTCTAATAGAGATTTTTTGGTACTAAAGTCCTTATTCTATTAGGGCAACTTAGGAATAGTTGTCTTTACTCAAATAATAAATTGGCTTTAAGGAATGTTTTCTTTATTCTATCAAAAACATTCAAGGACCGTCGTTCTTCATGTACTGGGCATTTTTAAAGCTTCCATCAGCTCTTATGCCGATGGGAATTTTTTTTTGATGTAATTTTGTGTCAATTGTAATTAGGATTTTGGCGGACTCTTGATGTTATTGTGGAACTATTGTCCTGATGCACATGTGTATTTTAGTTACTGTTTCTCTTACTCTAATGGCGATTTGTATCAACCATCGTTTCCATTTCAGTTTTGATTTTTATGGACTGTTACTTGTAGTCTAATAAAAGGAATATTTAGAGACTGTTGTTTTTAATGTAATCGTGATTTTTAAGGAGTGTTACTATTTAAATGGGATATTTAAGGATTATTGCCCATCTTCTACTGGAATTTTTTAACTGCATTTTCCCTTATGTATTTGCAACATAATTTTGGACATGTGTCACTTGGTCTGGAAATGATACAATGTTATCCTGCGCCAGGCATGTCAGTCAGTTTATAATAAAGCAAAGTAGGCACAGCTGCCTATGGTGGTATTGTATGCTTTTTATTCCTGCTATTCATAAAAGCAAATTATCAATAATTTCTTCTATAATATTATTTTTTTTCTTATTAAAGAATATTTATTTATCTTCTTTTTTCTGTTTCAATATTAACTTATATTAATTTTATTCCATCTCATGAAAATTAAATATTTTCCAAGCACAGAAATATATCAGTAGCAGAGGGACCGACAAAAAAAGCGCCAAGGGGTTTTAGAGATTTTAGTTGGTTTTTGAAAAGTCAAAGTAGGTTTACTTTAAGGGAGGGTAATTTTTTACTTTACATTTTTTGTGTAAATTATTAGCAAAATACTTTAAGGCAAAAGTAGTAAATAAACGCATAGCAAAAAAAATATATATACCATCCTTTAAAGTATTAGGAAATCTACTTTAAGGGAGGGTAATTTTTTTACATTCCGTTTTTTAATGTAAATTAGTAGCAAATGCAACGGTCATCTTTCATCAACAAACACATCAAGTTAAAAAAAGAAAAGTAGAGAATTGAAAAGCATTTGAAACTTTAATTGCGAACAAAATTTTTGCAAAAATATATTAAACTAACACCATTGGATATTTTACAAGAGATAACCAAACAGTTGCAAAAATATATATTATGTAGTATATTTATTTTCCCGTTTGTCTCAAACGTCTGTCCAAACTCTTGTGTATTGAAAACGAATTTTAAATATTTCCTTTCCAAAAATTACATTCTAATACGTACGGATAAAATCAGATTGTTACCGCTGATGCCAAGTATAAATTCATAAAGAGAGAAAAGTTAGGGAATAAAACAAATAAAAATCAAGTCACGTGACATGGTAATGAAATCTTCTGGAGAAGAAACAATCAAGGACGCTAACCATGGCACGTGCTCTGGCTGTCAGTGGAATCCAGGGACGTTCCAACGGAAAATTTCTTCTCTTGAACGCTTTCTCTCTTTCGTTCTTTTCGCTTTCTTCTTTCGAAACTGAAGCGAAAAATATTTTTTTCTTATATTTTTAATGCCTATCGCCTGTTGCGTGCTCAATTTAGAGCACAACTAGAAGCCGTTTATTAATTGCAAGTATATATATATTTCTAAGTACTGATTTCGTTTTCCTTTTTCTTTTTTTTTTCTTACTTTATTCCTTTTTTTTCTTAAATGATAACGGAGAAAACTAGAAGTACTTCAACTACAGTGGAGTACCGTTTATACGACTCCGAAGGGGCTACCGAAAAGCGTTGTATAAAGGATAACGTTGTATAACCGATTTACACTTTTGGCTAAATCCAAGGATTTGGAACACACTAAAATGTCGTATAAATGTAAGTTGCGTATAAATGTAAACGGCGTATAAATGTAAACGTCATATAAATGATCGACGTATAAATGATCTCCTAAAAAATTATACTTTACTATAGGAATGTTTTCAATTGATAAGTTCGAAATTTATTTTCGAAGTTTTGGGGAAGGTATGAAAATTTAAAGTTCAGCCAGTTTAGGACATTTCAGTTTCAGACATTCGTGTGAAACATTGTCGTCATATTCACAAAGAACAATTTTATAACCCACCTTTGCAAAAAAATTGCAGACATATATTTCGGAATAACCGAGGACCACTTTTGCAGCACGGTAAATGTAGCTATGTGAGAAATAGCGCCTTTCAAAACAAGAAATATTTTCAGAAAGAATACTTCTGCGCGCATCCAGCTTTTGTATGTTTAGGGAAGGATAAAATGGTACTTCGGGTCGAAAAGATGTATATATGGAAAAAATGTACACGTAAATTTCTTGTACGTACCAAAGCCACCGACTAGCGATTTTAATAGATTTTCTAGAACAAAGGTCATGTGTAGACCTTAGCAACACATTTGAGAATGAAAGGAGACTACATCACAAAACACGGTGTAAATTCCGATAACAACTAAATAATGATGAATAAGAAAGGAACTGCATCACAAAAAACATTGCACTGTAAAACTTGAAAAATGAAAAACAGACCGCATCACAAAATAGTTCAGACAGACCCTAGTAATAACTGAATAGGTAACAATGTCAAATAGAGAAAAAATGCCACAGAAAAAAAGTGAAAACACCCGCAATTACTGCACACTTGACAGTGAAAGAACAAAAGAAAAAAAAACTGCGAATAACTGCATTTATGGTTGAATATCTGTCATACATTTGCGGAAGTATTGATAAGATTTAATAGCTCGCAGATCCGAAAGCGTGACAGATATGAAGCATGGAAACAAATCCTGATGTAGTACAGGCAGATTACTTTTCGTCCGGATAATTATTTCGTTCAACAGTACGATTTCAGTATTTCGTACAATTTGACAGAATTGATTTCTGTTTAGTTATTTCTGTTTTGTTTCTTCATCCTATCACTCCCTAATGACTTAAAATCACTTTGATGAACCTCAAGAATTTCAATCTGGAGGGAATTCTAACCTTGGTATATTTCAAGCGAGTTGCCAAATTTAAAAACTGCAAATACGGGACAGTAGCGACGTACGGGGGGGGGGGGGGTGCATTGGATATCCGGCATCCAACCGATTTTAAAATATCCGAAATCTGATGCGGCCACTGGACGAAAGAGCCGGTTATCTGGCATGTCAATTTTGATTTCTAAAATTTAATTAATTAGTATATTTTGAAAACATTCGCAAATTAAAACCTTATTGCGTATTTGGAAGCTGTGGGATGTTTAAAAATTGCATAGAATTTGCAGGTTGGGGCCTCAGTGGCTGAGCGGTCTAATCGACTGGTTCTGGTACCTGCCTGCGCGCAGTGACGAGGCGTCGGTTCGATTCCGACTTTCCCCTGGGTGTATTTCCTTATTTGTATAGTTAATCTGTTGTACTGTCTTGTTCTATCTGTCATCTTAGACGAGAGTTTGAGGCACATCCTTGAGAATAGCAAATAAACTCGATTATTTATGTGACCTGAAATGGTCGTTAACAAACAATTTGCAGGTTCCATACATTACAGTTGGTCACATCGGATATCCGATATCCAGCAAAAACAATACCCTGGCATGAATATGGGATTTTTGCCGTCCCGTGTTGCAGCTCCACGGGATTCGGGACAATTTTTCAAAATACGGAACTGTCCTCAAAAATCCGGGACGTTTGCCAACCCTGATTTCAAGTCATTAATTTTCGAGCAGCTTTTTCCGTCAATTATTTTATGGAAATGGAAAGTCATTTTTCGACGTGGAACATACTAATTCATCACAGCTTCAAGTCATCGTGAAGTTGATGAAAAATGGGATGATTCGCTCATGGCGAGTCATGGTGCACCATGAGCAAATTATCCGGTTTTTTATATAGCAAGCTAATTATCTAATTTTTGTGGGCTAAACTGAAAACTTAGGGTGAGCCACCCACAACATCAAGTGATAAAAAGATTGCGTATATCGTGGACTGTGCACCTACTCAAATTTTCTTTCCACATCCAATCATTCCTCCACCCACATGATTCACCTAAACGGTGTGTCGAACCAACCCACAATGACAACGAACTGAGGATTCTACGGTACAGTGCCCACGAGACCAACCCACGGGTCTTTTATCTTTGAACTTCACCTGCGATGAAGGAGCGGTTTGGACGATCCATTCATTCTGTCTAATAGAAAAGGTTATCCTGACCACGCAACGGTAGGTGATTCCTATCAACATTATTCTTTTAAGTAGCATCCTACATTGACAACTTGAGAAAAGAAGAGAGCATCATCGCGATCGTCAGGGTACTTTGAGAGAGAAAAAAAAAGAGAGCTCTTCAAATTTCTCTTAATGATTTTTAAAAGATTATTAAATTTTATCTACTAGATTTTACACTGATAATCAGGCAAATTTATCTTTTATATAAGCCAAATATATTACTTTCTTTTTTCGAATTGAATTATTTCTTCGTTCTTGAGGGGGGGGGGGATCAACTTTTTAATTTTAATACAATAATGTATGCAAATGTATCCCTTAAATTTTATGCATATGTGTACAACTCAGATATATTTTCCAATTAAAGTTTGTTCAGATTCTTCTTCTTTTACTGGCAAAAATTATCGTTTACAGAAAGGAATACTTTTATGGCTTTCAGGACTAAAGCTCGTATTTTATTAAGTTTTGCAAAGGATTAAAACAGGGATATGGAGCAGTCACTTATTTTGAGTTGCTCCGTTTCGACTTCTTAATACTTGCTCCGGCTTTGCTCCAGCTTGACGCTCCGAATAATTTAAAAAGATTATAATATTTATCTCTCTTTTTTTTCCGTTAGTTATTTTTTTGTGTGTGTGTGTGTGACAAAAATTAAAAAAGTAAAAAAATAATCGCAGCAGTGGTGCACAACAAATTTCTTTGCTCCGACGCCGCTCCAATTTCGAGCAAAGTGGTGCAAAGCAAACTTCTTTACTCCGCTGCAGTTTCGATCAAAATCTGTTCATTCCACTCCTCCGCGCTCCTTCTCTACAATCCGCTCCAGATCCCTGATAAAAAGTCCGAGCCGAATGGCTCAACTTTTTAAAGGGTTCTGCATTCATGGGTCCTATCTTTATTACGAGGCCCTAGGGATGGGCACAGGGATAACTTCTGGAGGAGGCACAAGATAGTATCAAGTGGTTCTCCGCGGCAAGACTTTTAATAATAGAGTTCTCATAAAGAGTTTCCATGCTTTTTATTATACCTTAAAACCAATTTATCTACTATGAACTACAGAAAAATAAATAAATTTTTTAATGCGATAATTACAATTATCGCTTATTCCTTTGGAAAATGCACCTGCCCCCTGGGCCTCTCTTAAATGCGACACTGCAAGGTCCGCTTGTCAGATCTTGGCACGGACCCCCTTCCGTTTTAGTCAAGATTTGAAATAGGTGCATTAAAATAAGTTTTAATTTCATTTTTTTTTTAAATCCCTCTCGGACCTGCCCCCATTGCCAGTCATATATACAGAATTTTATTAAGGAGGGCGTGATTTTTTTATGGTTTTACCTCGATCCAAAAAAATTTGTTCCAAAGGGGAAAGATTATAAATTCCTGCTTCGTTATTCACATAATTTTACAATGCTTGACTCTCAGATAGGAACAATTGCCCCCAATGACTCCCCCTTGTATCCGGGCCAGTTTATTTCAGTCCCCACTGGGGAAGGGCTAGTTTTCCTTATTTATTATTATTAATACTATTGTTGTTATTCAGAGTATGTCAATTATGTTTAGATAAAATTAAAATTTAAAGAATAAAATCGCATGGAACATAATTCTGTACTGCATTTATAAAACAAATGGTGTTAAACTGAATGAGCACTGAAGTAACGGACACTCAGATTGGCAGATGGAAATGAAATACAATACACTGTTAAATATATTGGTATTAGCTTCTTCAACTCGAACTTTAGTGGTGCTCTAACTTTTTACGCCATTTTATTAATCTTACTTTCTCTCATAAAAACATATTTATTTGTTAAAAATCAAACACTTGTATCTTTTCAACTTCAGAGTTTAATTTTATGGACCATCCTTACGATGCTGTTTTCTTAACTTGCCATTTTTTGGACTTGGGAAGCAGGAAGGTTTAAATTGCAAATAAATTTGGTCTTAAGTCTTGTCAAAGAGTTCTCTAAATATATCTTTGAAAAGGCATCTGCAAGTTATCATCTCTGTTCCAAATACGCTTTCCCGCTCTACAGATGCATAAAAGGAAGGAGAAAAGAAAAGAGGAAGAAAAAAATAGAATCTCTCTCTTTGCATCGAGAGTCGGGTCGAATTACCGAGCAAATGTGCAAGGGGCAAAGGTCCCCTTGAGGGGCGTGATGGCCAATTACTCGAAAGCCCCCAACAGCGACTCTGACCAATGAGCAAAATAGGTTTATGCCAGGCGCGTGCCTTTTTCGGATGCGGCCCACGTGCCATATGGCGTTCCTTTTCTGTCGGTCATTAGCGAAGTAGGTGAACAAATGCAACCGCGTCCCCGAAATACACCATTTTTCGTTCTATTCTGCGACGGACGTTTCGCGGGCTTTTGGATTGGATGTGGATGTTTCCTCTGTCTCACGAAAAATAAATAAAGCAAGAAAGAAAATAATTAAGTATGCTTTCCTGTTGGGAGACAGGAAACTAATACTTTATTGAACATAAGGTGTGGGTGAAACAAAAATATACATTCCTTTTTATAAAAAGGACGGGAACTTCTCATTCATTTACCATGACAACTGATAAATTAGAGTAGGGGTTCTCAATCCGTGGTCCACGAATCACTTTACTACTCTGTGACGCCACCTCAAGCTTTCTGCTGGAGAATTTAATACTTCAAAAAAAAATTGCCACAAAAGAAAAATTTAATGGTTCATTTCCTTATAGAAAAAAGGATGTATCCTTTTTTCTATAAGGAAATGGACCATTAAATTTTTCTTTAATGGTCCTTCTTATACAAAAAGTGATAGAAAAATAGATGACAACAAAATAATAGTAACTCTTTTGAAAGCAGAGTAGTAAAATATCAGTTTTCATAATTAAGGTAACGGCACCAGAAGTGGGCCACTTGAGTGTTTAAGTTGGAAAACGAGAAATTAAAACATTCGAACGAGATAAGAAATCTGCCTATGATTGGCTGAAACCCTTATCAGCAAAATACCAAAAGATCAGACTTTAATTCCTATTTACTTACGAGCAAGAAATTTTATTCTGTTAGCTGATCGGGAACAGCACAACGTCGAAGGTTTTTAAAACAAATTATTATTAATTTTATTTGACTACTTACGGAGTATATTATAAACTGTCTATTACAGTAAATAATGTTATTAATTTACGGATGAGAAAACGTGGACTCTTCTGGATCCAAATTCTACCAATTGCACCATTTACAATACTTAATAAAAAGGTTATGTCATAAAAAAAATCGTGTTCTGTAATTATTTTTACTTTATTCTTATCGGAACCAGTAGTGAGCCACCCGGACCACTTCTAGAGCATTAGTGTCCTACTACTGGTGCAAAAATGGAACATCCTGACAAATTACACAAGCTTGATATGTTTGTGGGCTTTAGGTTTTTGCTAATTGATTTTGTGCGCTTTTTTTACGCTGAATAAGAAAATTTAAAGTGTTTCTCATTTATCATTATTTTTTAAAATCATACTCAGCATTATATTCGCACCAGAAGTGCAAGAAAATCACAACGTAAAATTGATTATTTGATCACCAAATTTTTCAGCATATGAAAATTTTAACAATAAAATAAAAATTGCGTTTTCTTTTTCATTCACATTAACCTTTTTCAATTGCTTAAACTTCAACTGGATGTTATTAACATGCAATGCATGTAAGCAGTGGCGTTCCTACCATGAGTATCACACGGGGCGGCTATTTGCAGTGACAAAAAAAGTTGTTACGTTGTATAAATTTGTAGTTTTGCAGTTTCTATTATTCTCAGTCGTGCAAAAAAAAAAGCATAAGAAATTCTATTTTATTTATTTTGTGCAACTTTCAGTGTTAAGTGCATTTATTTTCAGTTATACGTTGAAATAACATCAGTAAAATTGTGTAATTCAAGTACAGTATTTTTCGAAAACTTTTTTATTTCAATTTGGGTGTCATCCACCAAAACAGCCACAAAGGTGTCCCCCGGGCGTACAACCTCCGCCGCCCCCGTAGTGTCGCTACTGATATGTGTAAATGTATGTAAAATTTTGTGGAAAAAGTAAGGAATTACCTCATATTTCAGTTCCATCTATGAGTTGGATTTAAATGAATAATTCTCGAAGAACCCATTAAAACGTACTTAATTGTTAATTTACTGTCATTTTAACTTTTTTCTTTTTTTTGAATCATGGCCTTCTTGCATTAGGGTTGCAATGTCTTTCGTGTAGTGCATCAAAAGTTACCCCACTACTGGTGCATTCAAAAAGTTGCTAAATTTGTTTTTTAAAAATTATATTATAATTATTTTTATATTTCAGTACAGACAACCACAAAAAAGATAGATTAGCAAAAGTTCTTTAAGGTTTAGATAATAGTCGAGGAAATATGAAAAATAATAGCTTAAGCGGCCCACTTCTGGTACATTTACCTTAATTGTATTCAAAGATTGGCTGCCTTTGTTTCAAAGCTTACGACGAATCTAAGTGTTTCGCGGAACGAAATGTCAAACTTTAGTGCGTCCCGACTTCAAAAAGATTGAAAATCACTGTTATACTTCGAAAGTAGAAATTAAAACTGCTCCTTCCTTCACCATGACAAATCATAGGATACTTTAGCCTATATTATTTTAAATTTAAGAAGTATTTAAAAATTCTTAGTTTTTATTCTAAACATATTCATGAATCTGTCTTTTTATTAATCCACTATTGCATTCGTTATGGAAAATATAAATTTAGCAAGTTATAAGAAAAATTAAAGAAATTGAATCGTGTTTTTTTCCCGCGAGAGACTATATTTTGTGTTTTATAGAGTAAGTATCTTCATATATATAAATATTTATTTATTTATTTATTTATATATATTTATACGTACATTAATTTGTTAAGAGCTAAAAACAAAAAGATAGAGTACGGTATTTTTTCCATACTGTCTACCTCTAGCATCTTGTTTATAAAAACACACTAAATAGCCACATCAGCTCAATTAAATAGTTCAATTTCAGCTTCGTGAAGTATATAATTTTCTCTCTTTGCATTTCATTCATTCATTATTTAGTTCTTATGAACATTTCGAATACATTTTTTCCTGGCGCAGGAAAAATTTTTTGTCGTGCTGTTGGTACACGTACCATGTAAATGTCAATGTTGCCTAGAATTTCCTTGGTTCAACCACATTGACTAGAAAGAGTGAAGAAAAGTAGTCCCATCCGAACAAATTAGCGTCCAAACCAATTAGGACTTTTCGGTGAAACGTTATTAGCAGCAGACGAAGCGGTCCTTTAAGATCGTCGGCAGTATCAGCACTTTCATAGAGGATGCTTACTTCAAACGCAGCCGACTGGGGATTACCCCACAGCTTCGCTTCTTCCATTTTATCAAAGATGAAGCAGTAAATAAACAACATCAAAGCAGGGTGCCGCTTAAATGTAAAACACCAGGAACTCGGCCGTCTGGCTAATAGTGAAATATAGAAATTGCTATCCGGTTCCAACTGGTATAGTTCCAGTAGTTGCAACTGAAATCTATATCAGTGGAACTCAGTCAGGTTGGAAAAAAGACCGACTCCTGGAATTTGAAAACTCCGACTTCTTTACAAATATATATTAGGGATGTAACGAATATTCTGCTCATTAGCAACTCGGACTCCTCTATCCCAAATTATCCCTACTCCCACTCCGACTCTTCTGCCCCAAAATCACTCCGACGCCAATGGCCTAGTTATAAGTCCACGACGAAGCTAATTAAAACTCAGCGTAACCGTTATTGAGGCAAAAGGCTTAGACCAAGCAAGGGATAATTAATAAAAAAGTGAAAAAACTCTAAAATAGTTCTCTTTTTGAATGTGGTTGAAGTATTGTTGGGTTATTTTCCCGTGTATAAAACGTGTTGTGGAACACATGTGTACAACTTGAATAGCATAAAAAAGCGTGCCTGTTGGCACACCGAATAATTTGAAACCCTTCAGCTGCCAAACTAACAGCAAAAAATTACTAAACCTTGGTCTGTGGCGACAAATTTTTAAGCCACTGTTTACATTTTCCCCAAACTATTCTTGTTATCTACATTGTGAGTGAGGTGTCGATCGATTAGAAATCAATCCAACCTTCATCCTTTGTTCTTTAATTTTGATCAACTTCTCCAAGAATAATGATACAAATTTTATTTAAATCTTAAAATTCAGTGGAAATTCAACTTATTTTTTGACGTATAAAGTTTTAAATTATATCAAGAACTTCAAAGATTTTGATGATAAACCATCTTTACATTTTTACAGTACGGGAATTTTTTACTTCATAAAAAAGTTATTTTATTCTATTTTATTAATTAATTCATTTATTTAAAGATCAAATTCTGATTTTAAAATATCTCAATTTAGCTTTTAAAAATTCACTGTTTGGCAGCAAATAAATAACAATGATAAATAAATAAATAAATACTAAAATAAAGAAAAAGATAGGGAGAGATATGGTGAGAAAAGGAAAGTGAGAAAAAAAAGAAAACGTCTGCAGTAAATATCAAGATGCAAAGTAAGAATTACAATTCAAAACGCACCAATGTGTTTTGCTAATGATATTTTTTATTGTTTAACGGTTTCTCTTTGAGTAGAATTTTCTTCGAAATTCCTGGCTTAAAAGATAGTTTTCAAAACTATTAGCAATAAGAAAGTTTTCAATGCAATTGGTAGAAGGGGTCATTCATAAATGATGTCACGCTTCTGGCGGGGAAGGTGGTTTTGGAAAATGTGACAGTTTGACAAGGGGAGGGGAGGGGTAACAAAAAGTGTGACATCATACATTTTAGTTTATATAAAAAGATTTAAAGTCATCAAATTAAATTTATTTAAAAAGTTTTTTGGGAAATCTTCTTAGGTTCTTTACACTTTTAAGATAAAATAGGGCGGTTATATTTTAAGAATGCAAACAATTAATACTTTTTACCATTATATACTAATTATCTTTATTGCTACAAACTTTAATCACATTTTATACAAATTTAGTGCACACCATATATCCTTATTATTGTTATGCTCTCATATGTCATTAAAGTTCAAAAATAAAATTAGAAATGTGATCTATAACGTAGTGCTTTTTTTTCTGAATTACAACGCTGCAAAATATGCCTATGTAATGTAGCGTGACATGTGACAAAGGTCCTGAGGGTGCCATGAATTGTGACATTTTGTGACAAAGGGGGCTAGGGGTGTGCCTTGAAGTGTGACATTTTTTGTCAAAGGGGGTAGGGGTATGCCTTGAAGTGTGACATTTTGTGACAAAGGGGGATAGGGGTGTGCCTTGAAGTGTGACATTTTGTCACAAAGGGGGATAGGGGTGTGCCTTGAAGTGTGACATTTTGTCATAAAAGGGGATAGGGGTGTGCCTTGAAGTGTGACATTTTTGTGACAAAGGAGGGGGCTAAAATATATTGAAAAAAAGAGTGACATTATTTATGAACGGTCCCGAAGTAGAAACAAACCCGGTTAATTCTGCCTTTTGAATATTGTTCCATGAGTGATGTTACTTTTATCTCTGTTAAACATTATCGTTTTCCTTTAAGCATAAAAGAAACTGTATGTGCTTTCTTTCGTTTGTTAGGCCAAGATAAGCCAAAACGAGTTCCCGTACAGTTAGTTATAAAAGCTGCTATTTGTTTTTAAAGAATTCTGCAAAATCTGTTAAATCCAAACTTTTTAAATTAAATAGCGCAATTCATAAAATACTGTAATTCTGAAGTTTATGACACATCAAAATTATTATTAATCATTTTTGCAAAATGTTGTCAAATTTTTAATTCCTTTCGAGTCCCTACACATTTTGGATTTTTTATTTAGCAACAAGTTTTGCCCGCTCTATTTAAAGCAGAATGATTTTTTTTAATTTTTTTTTTGGAAAATAGTTGGAAAAAGCTAAATGCGTTTTCATTTTACAGCTGTGATGCTACAAATGTGTTGCTATAGTACAACAACATGGTATTTGGGAAAAAAAAGGGAAAAAAAGAATCACAATATCCATATTTTTACTTTCAAATATGCTTCCTTTTGTGCCGTATGAGGACGAAGAGGGGAATTTTCTTTGAGCATGGCTGACTAACCATACCTGGAGGATGACTCAAGAAAGTATCCGGAAGTAAAGGAATGCGATAAGAGATGTTTTGTTGTTGCAGGTGCCTTGGGGTGTGACTCACAATTCCCTCCTCCAACAAAAAAACATCACCAATGAGCACTTGGTCAATACTTGAGGGGTATTACTCATGTTTTACCTCAACAGCCTCTTTTCCTCCTCAAAGGTATTGTTATTTTAGAGATAAAAGAACAGTCTATTTAAGGCGAGGAAAAATGGTTTTCAAAAAGAAAACTGCGTGTGGGGCGAGGTGGCACTTATTTATTTGTTTGTTCTCTTTTCTTTTTTAAGGGGACACAGGGCTTTTGAAATAAGAATTTTCTTTTTTAAATTTTCCACTGTAGCTGGACTTATATCAGCATTAATTATGTTTTATTGGCTAAATTTTAAATGAAAATATTTTTGACTGAACAATTTTCAAAATTATAGAAAATTATGAAAAATATGAAAAACAAAAAAATGGACTCTTGAGTCTGCATTTTTGAGTAATTTACTTACAACTTTTTATACAGTTTCGTATGGATGTTACAAATATTTTTTGGTATTACTTTTTATGAACCAATTATTTAAAAGTTTTTTGTACTGGTTTAATTGTAAAGAAAAGAGAAAATTTTTGCCGTATACGATAAAACAGCAACAGTTTGCCAATGTGTTTACATTATCTATGTGCAAATCTTTATGCAATTTGGATGAAATTTCAAAAGCAAGACTCTTTTTGTGTCTGTGTGTGTGTTTTCATATTTTTTAATAATTTCGCAACTTTTTTTAGTCAAAAACATTTTCATTGGTATAATATTTAAAATCTAGCCAAAATATTTATAACCAATTTAAAAATAAGTCCAACTGCGGTGAAAATTTTAAAAAATAAAGCTTATATTTCAAAGGTCCCATTAAGAAAAAGTAAATTTTCTGTGTTTAAAAGTTCACGTTTTTGAGAGAGAAAAAAAAGAGAGAAGAATAATTTTAGATTTTGAAGTTCCAGTTTTCTGGAAAACGAGTTTGTCTTAAAAGTTCTTTTTCAGGGAGAGATAATTTCAGCTGCCTCAAAATTCTTATTTACAGAAAAATTTTCGAGGAATAATTCTACACGCTTAAATGCTCTTGTTCAGGGGTGGGAATAATAATTATTATTAAGTTATTTATTTCTTTTCTTTTCTTTTCTTTCTTGAGCGAGTAAATTTTCTGTCTTTAAAAGTTATCGCTTTTGAAAAAGAGAAAAACAAATTCTCTTTGAAAAATCCAGTTTTTAGGAGAACGATTTTAGTCCTTAAAATTCCTAATTTAGATGTTTTAAAGTCTTTATTTTTGGAAAAGCAAAATCTTCAGCTTTTTGGGAAATAATATTGAGTCCTTAAAAATCCCGTTTTAAAAACCTTTAATGGCCAGGTAAAATTTTAGAGTTTTGGGTGTACATATTCTTAGTAAAGTATTTCTAAGTCAATAGAGGTTCTTAGCTTTCGAGAAAATAATTTCAGGTTAGTTTTTTTTTAAATAATTTTTCGTTTTTAAAAGTATTTATTTTTGATAAAATAGTTTTACACGATCAGTATTTTTTGTAGGCTGTCAGTATTATTAAAAGTCAGTATTTTGGGGGTTAAATAATAGATCTTTAAAAGACCATTTTTCGGAAAATAATTATAAGTCCTTAAACGTCCTTATTTTGGGGGCGTGAATCCACAACTTAAAAGAGAATGATGAGTTTGTAAAAACCCTCATTGTAATTTTACTTAATTTTGTTGAATTATTGCTATGAGATATATGAGGACACATGTTGTGGTTATTAGTGAATTTAAATATTTTGATACCATTGAGGACTAGTACTTTTTGCAGTTTTGATTAGTTTGAGCTATCCTAGACATCTTTGAGTAATATAAACAAAAATGATTGTACAATCTTCTAGCACTGTAAAGATCTTTTTTAAGCATATAACAATATTTTATTTTTTTAAATTATCAATTGTATACAAAAAGTATCTATCAGTTGTATTTAGGCGAAAGTGAATCCTTTACTATTGTGCTTTAGTCGTACCAAGCATACTCTAATCATTCGAACGTTTTTGAATAAGTTCTTGTATAATAATCGCATTTAAAGCGCGATAAGTATAAAAGTTTACGATCGAGAGACGAAGCTTCCCCTTTTTGCATAAAATTTGAGTTACGCAAATGTTTTTCACCATTCTCATACAGCAACAGGCTTCAAGCCTTACACTATGCGAAACAACTAAAGCGAAGTAAAAAAGAAAGAAAAAAATTACATCGAAGAGTTGATTCTTGTTCTCTTATAGGGTTGTAGTAAAGCAAAGAAAAATAAATAAACAAAACTCGTACGTGTCCTCTTTGACCTCAAAATTTAACGGTCGCCCCACGTCCGAGCTCCACTATTGGTCAGTCTAGTGAAATTGCGTCAGGTGGCGCGTGCCGTTCAGATCACGACGCAAGCGCGATATGAACCTGATCTGAAGCAATTGTGATGATTTCTTTTTTCTCCCGCTTCAGCCCTCTAGCCTTTTCTTGGCGATTAATAAATAAAAGCCATAAAATGAATGAAGAAATAATTCGGAGAAGGAAAAAATATTAAACAGATTTCTCCTTTCACCCTTCATGCGTTTAATTTTTCTTTCTCTTTCGTTCACTAGATCCATCTAATCTAGCTAATATGCTTGCTTGGGTGTTTCCTCAGCGGTCCAAGAGTACCTGTGGTAAAAATTTACGCGTTTTGAAACAATTTTGCAAAAAAAAAAAAAAAGTTTTTAATGACTTAAGAAAATTAAGCCTTTATTTCACTTTTTATTTTCTTTAACGACACTTAATGGTTTCTTTAGTCCCAAAAGTCATAAGGTCTCTGTTTTCTCAATGATCCAAGAGAATCTGTGGTAGAAATTTGCAAGCTTTAAAACAAATTTACAAAATATAATTTTTTAACCACTTAATAAAATCAAGTCATTATGTCTCAGAATATTTTATTTTCTTTAACGAAACTTAATGGTTTCTTTAGTCCCAAAGTCATAAGGTCTCTGTTTTCTCAACGGTCCCAGAGAATATGTGGCAGAAATTTGCATGTTTTAAAACAAATTTGCAAAAAAAAATAAAAAAATTAATCACTTAAGAACATCAAGTCATTATTTCGCAGAATATTTTATTTTCTTTAACGAAACTTAATGGTTTCTTTAGTCCCAAAAGTCATAAGGTCTCTGTTTTCTCAACGGTCCAAGAGAATCTGTGGTAGAAATTTGCATATTTTAAAACAAATTTCCAAAAAAAGAAAAAAATTAATCACTTAAGAAAATCAAATCAATATTTCGCAGAATATTTTATTTTCTTTAATGAAACTTAATGGTTTCTTTAGTCCCAAAAGTCATAAGGTCTCTGTTCGAGGAGCCATTTCTGTTCTACGACAGTATTCCAAACGAAAAGCCACAAAGACAATATTTCTGTCTTTTCTCATCTACGCATGCGCAAAGCATATTTTTGCCTTCAAAAATGTCCTCGGCGCTTGCAAAGATGAGGAAAGACAAGTTTTTGTGTTTGTCGCCATTGGTGTGAAAACTCTCCGACTGTTCCTTTAACTTTATAATAACGTTAAGGAAGCCACTATCCAAGTGACTTTCAAAGTATTTCAATGGGCATACATTTATTTTCCATAAAATTCGAATTAAAACTTCTGCTGCGATAGTGTGAAATATACCCTGGAACAAAATGATACATTTATTTCATTGCATCATCATCATCTTCTTCATTATTATTATTATTTTTATGTATTTCATTTTATTTATTTATTAATTTTTCATTCGTATTAATATATTTTATAGTAAATAATATTTTGTGTACATATTAATGAAGTTTTGTTTATTTATTCATTATTATTAATTAGAATTATTATTATTTTCTTTAATGTAAATAAAATAAAGCAAAAACCTCATGGTTTATTTTAAATTAAAAATCTATGAACTATTCGGGAAAGATTTTACTGAAATGTTTACTTAATAACGAACTCAAATTAAAGAGGGTGGTATAAAAAAGTATTATGAAAGCTCGTGTTCAAATCTACCTCATATATTTGCAATATATTTTAAGCTAGTGAAAAAATGAAAATAAATTAATCAAACAAGTTATACAAAACATATATTTTGTCGAATAAAAACTAGAATTAGCAAATTTGAAGCATGTTGTTTTAAAGTTACTTTTACCATAAAAACCCAATGCGCAGGCTTACAAATTAATTAGTATTGTTTTTCCGGACTCTTGCTATATGTGCCACAAAACCCGATGTACAGCGTTAAAAATAATGGGTGCTGCTTTTCCGGATTCTTGCTATAAGTACCGCAAAACCCGATGTACAGCGTTAAGAGTATAATGAGTGCTGCTTTTCCGGATTCTTTCTGTAAGTACCGCAAAACCCGATATACAGGGTTAAAAGTAAGAAGTGCTGCTTTTCCGAACTTTTGCTATAAGTATGGTAAAAACCGATGTACAGGGTTGAAAAATTTAATGAGCACTGCTTTCCTAAGGCTTCTACTAAAAGTACCGCAAAACCCAATGTACAGGGATAAAAAATTTAGTATGTGCTGCTTCATGAACTCTTTACTTTCTACAAATAAAATTGCATTCCACATCTTTTTTAGCAGTTTGTGTATGTTTAATACTACAAGTGAGCCTACTGCTTAATGCACAACCGTCCGAAGCTCGGAATACAGCTACTTTCTTTCTGACAGATTAGTTTCTGAGCAGTAGCGCTCGGATTTAGCAAGCATTTTTTTCATGATAATGTCTTTATATTCTCACCTTCGGAAACAAGTTTCTCAAAATTCCATATAAACCTTGATGAAAAAATTCAAATTTTAGTTGAACTGGATAAAGGCACGAAAAGTCTTGAAATGTGCAGAAAATATAGATTCACCTTCATCTGCAATTTCAGCAAGGGTATATTTTCAATACATATTGTAGGTAAAAAGCATTAAAATACGTAAATATATATATATATATATATAAATTCAATGTATTTCTGAAAGTCAGGGGGAGGTCAATTGATCCCCCTGATCGCCCCAATGACGGGCCTGAATGCAAATTTACTAATTTTACTGCTATATAACAGGAGGTTTAACAAATTTTATTTATAAGAATGTAATGTAAACTTTTAAACATAAAAACCACTATAGAAAAACAGAAAGCAAAAATTTTTCAAATAGCACTGACTACGATTGTGCTTCTTTGTCTTTTTGAAACTGTAATTTTCATAAAATTATTTTTTATGCAATAAGATTTGAATTTATAATAAGCTCAGTTATAAGTTATAACTGAGCTAACTTTGCTCATTAAATCCGAGTGCGCGTTACAATAACGAGCACTCGGATTTAACGAGCAAAATTGTAGCAGTCCCTTCATCTTCGTTACATCTGAGTTCGACTAGAAATATGTGAGCCAGATACATGGTAAACAGCTGGAAACCTGGTCGCAAAAAACTGACAGTTAAATTTAAATTTAAACTCACGGACGTACTTCTACAATAAATTTTTGGAATTCTCTCCAAGTTCTTCATTTAATATTATGACTTAGCTTAATTCTCATTGGAAAAAATAAGATTGTGGGGAATAACTCACGCTCTATTTATTCTGGAGTTTTCGGAAAAATTCTGACCGATGTAGTTTTCTATAACCTACATCATGATATAAAATTTTCGATAGTGAGATTTGTGTTTTTTATTGTTTATTGTCGAAACCAGTCTTGACATTGGAATTAAAATAAAACAAAAACTAAATCGAACTTTCGAACGAGACTTCATGCATTCTCTCTCTCTCTCTCTCTCTCTCTCTCTCGGGGAATGGTAGAATTTTGATCCAAATTTCTTTCCTATACGTCATTTGGTGTGGCTTTGCATAGAGAACGTACAAACAAACGTAAAAACGAGCTCTTTTGCATAAATAGATAATAAATCAAACAATTTGTTAAGGTTTTTATCTCTTTCGATCAACCGGAGTTTCTCTAAACTAGCTTACAGTCAACGAAGAATCTGCCTGGCGGAGTGCCAAGAAGAATCCATTCACGTTCAAGGGTGAAACTGCTGGTATAAGGAATGTGCCATATTCTGCACTTGTTTTAGTTTGCTCAGCATAATTCATTTTCTTTGAGCTGATGTTATATGCCAGTTTACAAATTTGATTGCTCATAACAAACAGAGAATAAAACACTCTGATTCGCGGGCTAATAAATGCTCCTGCAAAGCGAATTTCTCTAAAACTCGATTAGATTCGCTCTTTTCTGCCATGCGTAGAAGCGCCCAAGTGTCAGAACTCCGTGGTCGAACTGTATGTTTGGTCCAAACCCATTTAAATTAAAAATCAACTAGCGCATCTCCCGCAGAACATCTGCGAACTCAACAATAAAAAAGTAATAATAAAAATAATTAAAATATTTTTAAAAAAAGCTTTAAAATTCGAAAAGCTTAAGAAAATATCGCTAAGGGTGCCTTCACACCAAAGGCGACAAAGTCCAAAAACATGTCTTTTCCACAGCTGCGCAAGAGCAGAGCGTATTTTCGCCTTCAAAAATAGGCTCTGCGGTTGCGCAGATGAGAAACGACATGTGTTTTGTCTTTGTTGCCTTTGGTGTGAAGGCACCCTTTAAGATATAAACGGGCATATTATCGCTCGATATAAACAAAGGTGTTGCCACTCCAAAGAATTTTAAATTCAAAATTCAGTTATGAATGGAAATACTTTTTAAGAAATAGAAAAAAAAATGTTGAAGTTCGTAAGTTACGATGATAAATACAAATATAATGTTACTTTTCTATGCTAATCTATAAACAAATTTTTAAATATCGTTTTACCATAGTTTGTTTTTTGCATGATATCAGGATCGTATCGTTTCACAAAATTTAATCGTAACTGATCCAAGTGAAATATATACATTTATTAGCAACTCTGGGGGCCATGATTATGCGGCAAAAAACACATTTCACCCAGTTCTTCAAATTGCAGTTTGTTTTCCCCCCTTTTTCGTTTTTTAGCATTGCACCAAAGCGTGATTTTCTAGAAAAAGTTAAACATGTGTAAGAAATCAAGCAAAGCCATGTGATTTAGTAGAAGAAAAATCAAACGATTGACAGCGACATTTTAAATGTTGGTTGCAGTTCTAAGAAACGACAGCAACTAAAACTTTACTGTCTTAGATGCTATCCTTCCGTCGTTCAGCGTCTTAGAAAGTGTCCGGAGTGAAGATGTTCCGACGATTTTTTTCCCCCCTCTTTATTGCAAATTAAAAAAAAGAGATCGCCACACCAGGGAAAACCTACGCACGATCTAGCAGCGAATGGATCGAAAACGACCGATAATAATTTTAATAATGACAGTAACATTAGCTTAAGTAAATCTATCCAATTAATTAAATAGCTCAAAAAAGTAATTCAACAGCTAAAACGTAAGTTGAGCCAAATTTTGCAAAAGATTGCTGACACTGCAAACAACCCCCCCCCCCCCCCTTTAAATACAGAAGTGAATTGCTGGGTATTAACTATTTTATGCTGGTAATAAGTTAACTGCTATAATGCACTTTCCGTATTTTATCACTACAAGTAAAAGTCTCTATTTTATTACTTTTCAAATTTCGTTCATTAAAATGTTTAAAACCAATTAGTTTGACCTTAAGAAGTTGTAAGTTACGCAGGCGTAGTTCTCAAATAAATAACTTTTCCAAATTTCACACAAAATTTTCGGAAAATGCATGCACCATGAAACAAAAATAAAGATTTTTGGTAATTAAAAATTGAAATTCACCACGATTTAAAACAAAAACTATATAGTTAGCTAACCCCCCCCCCTAAACCCTCAAGCACAATACATACGTGTACATATATGTAAGCTCAAAAGCATCGGGTGATTAAATGAACATTCTAGTAATATCCATACCACAAATTGAAAAAAAATTCGGAAAATCGTTTTTTTTTTTTTCTATTTTCGGAACAGGTTCTCGAAAATTTTCGGAAATTTTGGATCAGGATCACCTATATAGTAGTACATTTGACGGCAAACTAAGTAGTTAAACTATTCTTGTAAGATGACTTGAATTTTTCCGCCCTTACGAAATAGTGAAATACACATATGAAGCTTTGCATGAGCATCGAAAGTTAATATTTTTCATTGGAGAAAAGGCAATTGTAAGTTGAATGAAATTGCAATTTCACCCCCAGTGCTTTGCCTACATAAAATCCACGGTACATCATAAAGGAACTACATCCGTTTGCGGAAATCCCAGGCGATATACTTGAAGGTTTAGTTCCGCACAGATAGAGAAGTCGGGATGAGATCCTTTCACAACCCTTTTGCCACGGCGTAGGAAGCAAATGGCACAACAAGCAGCTGCGTTAGAATAGATCACAACACGAGATAGTTTTCAGCTCAAATAGAAGTCGTGATTCCAGATCACAGATCCGAAGCTACTAACAAGCTGGAAATGGCAATTTGTAAATTTTAGGCAGACGCTGCTAATAACCAAAACAAGAATTAAAAAAAGAAAAAAAAATGGCGGATGGAGGTTTTCTGAACAAGAAAATCTATCGCTATGGTTCGCAGCTGGATTTTCAATCTTTACCGCTCACCTGGCAAAGCCGTGATCTACCGTCTTTTTCGTCGTGACTATTCTAACCATTTTCGTTCACGTTTTAGTTTTTTTGTCTGGCACCCTCTTCAGTTTTTTTTCCTTTTAATGAAGCCCGCATGTGAATGACAGTTTATCACGTGAGCCCAATATTAACAGCAATATAATGCTTTATTTTCGTTACCTCTTTCTTACATTGTTGGTTTTTGATATACCAGCTGCAACATCCTTCCATTTGTTAAGAACTTTCATTCATAAACTAATCTTTAAAAACATATTATTGTAAAATGGGCAATTCTTTTAATACAGACATCGGTCAGTAGCGAGGGATGATGCTTTAAGGTATTAGTAATTCCTTAATTGAAAAAGACTACCTTTGAACCGACGGTACACATTAAAAAATGCAAAGCTGTTTGTATGGGAGCTCCGATGGGAGATCACGGAATGTCAGTGTGACCTCCAAAAAGGTTTCCTTATTCGGCAAATCTTGTCTGGCATTTGGCAAATTTGAAGAGAATATTACAATCGTCGTTACATGTAGGCATGTATTCAATCTCGCATTTGAGTTTACAGTAAACTTCGGAGTTCCCATTCACAATGAATATTTCTCCATCCCAATAGTATGAGCTTGGGACATTTCGCGCTATTTGGCACAACTTAGAATGAATATTATATGCACATGTTTCTAAGCTACAAAGAACTCACTTTTTAGGCTCAAAAAAGTGGAGGTGCACAAGAAAAGTAGCCAAGACTTTTAGCATCTCCATTTACTCTTTTCTGTTATTCAGCTTAGTATTTGATCCTGGGATCTATAGTCCTGGGATTTATCTCAATATATAGCCCTCATATACAGTAAAACCTGTAAAGTTGACCACCTTTGTAAGCTGACCACTGTCTAAGTTGACTACTTTTGTCAGGAACGGAATTAGCCCAGTATTATATAACGTAGGGAAACATTTGCAACTTGACCACCTAATTTGACCACCTGTCCATGTTGAATGACTACGTATTTACGCCAAATTTGGGTGGAAGTATTATAAAAAATCCTTTGTCAGTTGACCACCTAATTACTACTATATTTGTTTACTTTTTGCAAAAATTAAAAAAACTAAAATAGCTTCTCCAGGATATTTTTTATGCTATAATGTTAGACCAGTATTTGTCTGGATAGAGGAAAGATCACAATAAAGTTTGCTTAATCTTCTTTATAAGTAAATCATATGGGAAAACTGCTATGAGCACTTTTATTCTTTAAATAGTTTCTTCTATCTGATGTAGCGATTTTGAAAAATTATGTATCTTAAGGAAATCTTTACTATCATTTAAGTATCTTACATAATTAATAAGATATTCTTCTTTATTTTAACTAAGTACTGTACTTTGCTTTTAAAGTTGTATAGGATAAATTGTAAGTCACTCAGGTTAAATTTATCCAATGATATTTTAGATAATTGTGTAAAAAAATTCTATAATTACCATTTTAAAGTAATGTTATTGTATCGAAGCTATATTTTAAAATAGTTACAAATGAATGGTGCATAGCAATGGTATGCACCATTCATAGTGTAAGAAATGACAAAAAAAAAAGAAAAGAAAAAAAGAACTTCAGCAGGGTTCGAAATTAGGATGGAATAGTTGGACGTCATTTTCCCCCAGCTTATTTGTTTAAGTTGCCAAAAATGTTCTGCTAGGTGTCATTTTTAAATAATTCAAATTGCTTAGGCAGAGATATCAACTGATATGACAGTTGTGTAATTGTTAAAAAATATCGCAAAACATCACAACCTTAACGATAATTAAGAGAAAAATGTTCGAAAATCAATTTCTGTTAGTAACATTAAAGAAGTGGGTTATTTTACTTAAGTTTATGCATCTATATGAACTTTTATTTTAATCAATGGCAAATAAAATAAAATAGCAAGTAGCATTTGATTGTAAATTACTTACAAATAAGTAAAAATTCACAATTCAAAAATTTGAAGGTCAAGAAATTACCAACATAGTCTTCATAGTTATCGTACAAACTCAAAATATCGAAGATCAGATGAAATTTGATCATAAAAATGTAATTGTATAAAGTTACATCAGATTTTAAAAAAAACATTTTATGAAAGGTTAGACGTCAGAAGTGACGACTGAGTGTGAAATCCCGATCGTCAAACGGAAGGTTTTATTTGCAAAATATGACTAACGACCGCTAATTTCGAACCCCGATCTCCATCCTTAATAAGTTGACCACCTGCCTAAACTGACCACTAAAGTGCTGCACCGCAAGTGGTCAACCTTACACAGGTTTCACTATATATACCAAAAACAGCGGAGTAACTCAGGGACTAGTCGCTGGGGTTCAACTCAAGTTTTTAAGATGTGCTATAAAGATATCCGAGTTTCAAACCTCTCCTTTTGTCTCTAAATTATAACAGCCAATTACAGAAAAGTAAAAGTTCGATGACTGAAGAAGGTGCATGGCATTAAATTCATCGCATCCGGTCCACACTTCCATTCATCGTGTAGAAGGACATTTAAGACCTAAAGTGAAGAGATAGTCATCATTAATAGAGGCCACGCTTCTGTTATCACTCATTAAGCATGTATTATTTTCTCAGCAGAATTGAAGTGAAATAGGTTCATAACGAGTTAGGCGACGGTTCGATGACTTTTTATAATTGGAGCAGTCCGTGGAGTCTTGCGTGACGCATGCGCCGCACGCAGGACCCCCATTACAAAATCTGTAAAAGATGATCTTGAAACGGAAACGCACCTGTTAAAAGGAGAGATTGTATCTACTAGCGCAAGTCGTCGACGCCCATTTAAAGGGAGAGATTTTTTTCTTTGTTCCTTTTATTTGAACGTGTTGAAATCCCATTTGGTTTCGTTTCCGATTTTATTGTCGACGACCTTGAATCGGAAATGAAAATTTGAGAGTTTAGTGTTCTCCATAACAAAAGGACCGCAAGGTAGGAAGCTTTTAGAAGAGGGAACTCTTCTCCAAGAGATTCCCAAAATGTTCCAAAGTTCTCTTGTTATGTCACTCTGTGACATAACAAGAGATTTTTAAAAATTCAGATAAAATCGGACCCTTCTCAAAAATTCAAAATCGCAGAAACAGATACAGTGGGACCTCGCTATTCGTACACAATTCGTTCCAGGAGGCAGTTCGCATGGCGATTGTTACGAATGGAGAATTATTTGTTTTTACATAAGATGCGATGTAAATTGGATTAATTCGTTCCAGTCTCACAGATGGTTGCTTATTTAAACCTATGAAAACAAATGTATAGTACTGTACATGAAATTGTAGATAAATAAAAAATTTAACTGCATTTTGCTTGTACTGCGGTGAGCTGGTGGCATAAGTGGAATGTTGAGAGGAGGGAGCGAAATGGTTGGAAGAGGAGTCCCCTTCTATAAAAACATCAGGTATCATCCCTTCAGGTGTTTTCTCCTTTTCTGCTGTTCTTTCTTTTTTATTTTCTTTTGTACTAGAAGAATCTTGGGTTTCTTTCTCTAAAAACCTGTCCAATGTTGTCTGCCTTTGACGGTTGCTCAGAATTTTTCTAAAATGGTCAGTAACATTGTCGTTGAACAAGCTAATGCTGTTGACCACAATAGTGAGGATGCCATTTTCCCACCACTCTCTGCGTTTTCTCGCAGGGGTAACACAGCTCTTTAATGTCCGGAAAGGAAATGCTTTCCTTACTACTTTCCTCCTCTGAAGAAGAACGTTCTTCAACCACTTCCTCTTGCTGCCCCCTTAGAAAGTTAAAATTGTCAGTAAAATCTCAAAAAGGATTAAAATTTTTAAAAAAATCCAAAACTCCTAACAAATTATTTCCAGACGAGTTCAAAAAGAGCATAATTTCTCGATTTTTTCTTCTTAAAAAAAGCCAAACTGGAAACCCTGTCCCCTGGCGCCGTCCGAATCGTGGGGGAAATACGAATGGAGAGTTGAATTTTACTTGAACAAGTTGGAGGAATGGCGAGGTGTACGAATAGAGAGGCGGACGAATGGCGGGGTTCCCCTTTATATGTATGCAAGTATGCATGGGTGTTTGTGCGCAACCTTAATGTGAAGTTGGTTATTATTAATACCTGTTATCATGAAAATAGTTATTATGTGAAACCTGTTATTATGAAAAATTACCATCTATAATTAATTATACCGGTTATTTTATATTGTGATTTTTTTAAAAGAGATGTAAATGATATTAGGGAAAAAATTCCTTCCCCTTAGAAAGTTCCTGCCCAGGGCACGAGCCCCGGGTGCCCATGCGGCAGTCAGGGCCCACGTTTACTGAAATTACATAGTGTATTTTAGAAATCCGTCGAAACTTTTAGAATAAATTTTAGTTAAATTATTTGTGCTAGGACACTATTGAAGATTCGGTGGAAATCCGATGGAAAATATGGATTTGTATAAGGGACATATATATATACGCACACATATACAAAACTCCGTGTTTTATTTACATAGGTTTATTTTTTTACTGCTATTTTTAATTAAAAAAATGTTGTAAATTAGAATTTAATTGCTATTAATTGTTAAATTACATTAATTTTATATAAAATGCAATAATTATTTTATTATATTTATTATAACATTCATCATATAAGAGTTGTGGGAAGGGAGTCCCGTCTTAGCGACCCTGGGTCCCACTTTATGTTACTCGGGTCCTGGAAACATGATATAGTTAGCAAAAGCAAAGGGATGCAGTATTTCAGTAGACAAAGTTTCGCAATAGATGCATTTCACCCAGAGAACACGAAAAACAAAGGCGTTTCGAGGCCGAGTTATCAGTCCCCCATCATCTCCAGAATTAACCAATAACAGGCAGCCCTCTCTGAGTCGCGTGTTGTTAAACCATTCATAAAACTTCTTATTCTAAGCGCCATGTCTGGTCGCGTGCACGGAGCATCATTTTTTGAACAATCAAAGGGATTGCCATTATTTATTTACTTATTTTATGTCTGCCTCTATTTTTTTTTTTTTTTTTCATTACATTTCGTCTCCCTCTCTGAAAAACCTGTCCTTTTTTTCTGTTAATAACCGTGTCCGGGCGATTTTGCAGATTGAAAAAAAAAAAGATGGCTTTTGTTGCTAAATAGACTTTTTTTCCTGACTTTTGATATGTATTTTCGAGTGAAATAAAGAGGTGACATCGCCGCAGGTTGCTTGCATATTACAGACTGAACTCTTTTGTCGTAAATGAGCAATTTCTTGCACTTTGCATTTCCATTGTCCTTTCTCTTCTGCGTTAAGATATATTTTAAGCGGATCCCAACCATATGCATTGCAACGTGCTAATTTATAAATTATAGGACACTAAAAGCCCTGCATAAACGGGGAGAGGGGCAGAGGCTGTGAATATGAAATTAGGTAAAGTAATTTAATTCGCAAAGGAAAGATTCGAGTACCCGAGGAGCAAATTCTAACCATTGAGGAGGTAACTAAGGAGAAGTCCGAATGACTGAGCTAACAATTAGAATAACTAAGGAAGTGGTTCCAATAACTGAAGGGAGAATCTGAATGGCAATGGAAAATTTCGTAAAACCTGAGTAGGAAAAATTAACGATGAGGGAAAAACTCCTAGAAGTAAGTAGAAAAGCTTATTGAATCAGAAAAACTTCTCAATGAGTACAAAAGATTTTTTTTCCCTTGGCTGTGAAACATTGATTCTGCTCACAATAGCTTCATTTTTTTTCTTCCAGTGCGAAAAAAACAAAAGAAAAGAAAGTAAAAGACAAGGAAAAAATAATAAATAAAACGAGGTGGTCTATGTAATGTACATATTTTCGGGAAATGGGTAAGTAACTGGAACAATCAAAGTGTAAGATAGCTCATCAAGTACCATGTGTGAAAAAAAAAAAAAAAACAAGTCATGATAGCTTACTCGCATAATAAGTTATTTAGACACTTATTTACAGATGACATGCCAAGATTGATGTGATTTTCGAAAAACCAAACGTGAAGAGTGAAAAATACCGTTATTTTCCAACTTCACTCTTGCAAAAACGAGAACATTTTTTTTCTTGTCTGTTGATGGCTCAACGCCTGAGTGCGCAAAACGTTTTCACAGAACTTCACGAAGTCCTATTATTTTCTACTCATGTGAACAAGAAATCGAAGAAACTCGGGAAAGTTTAAGATTCGCTCCATAAGGCCCCCGATCGATGTGGGAAATTGGCAGGTACCAGAAGATAGCGAATGCAACCAGCGGAAATTCGTTTAAAATAACTTCTCGTTTTCAACAGGAAATCTATAACCGTAGAAAAAAGGGAATTCAGTTCAGTCATTGTAATTGCTAGTAGTGTTTTATAGCGCATCTAATAACGATGCCTATATTTTAATGCATTATTTTCGCCCAAGAAATGCTTTTGAAAAAATGCTTGATTCATGAAATTACAAAAGAATTTCCTTTTTTAGAGTGGCACCAATTTTTGCATCAAATCGAGCGCACAAATGGAAGTGATTCTATATATGCCTCTAACCCAAGATGTAACATACGGTGGTCCAAGCTACAACACCGTGATGTACTTTGAACCAATTTTCCGAACTTAAAAACAATCTAAAGCGTAGATATAACACCTATTTGTTTACAAGAATTAATATTAACCTACAAAAGTGTAATGTATTCAGGGACGCACCAGCGGGAGGAGTGGGGTAACCAACGACAACGGTCCCCCTTCCATAAAGCATCGGATATCCGGTATCCGACCGATTTCTTTTAGTACCTGTAATCTGAACTTGATGCACGAAAATTCCGGTTATCGAGTATAGAATTTACAGGTTTCAAATACCAGAGCCGGATATACGAAAGGGAAAAGTCAGAAACGAGACATCGGACATCCGGTATCAAGGAAAATCAATAACCGGATTATCCCTAATCCCAGCCGTGGCCTCCTCTCAGAGCAAGATCCTGGGAGAGCCACTGAATGTATTTGTCATAAATTTTCTATGTTATTTAAATTATTACATTCTGTATGAAAACAAATAAATAAGAACAAATCGGTCCAAGATACAACGTTCTCCCCTATACAGTCGGTACAAAGGACCTTCAAATTTATGATTAAATAGAGTGAGTAGCATTCAAATATCCTTTCAGAAGTTGTGGGGAAACGAATCATTTTCGTCGTCTCCATGGAAATGCCAGCCCCGTTTCCCTGGTAATCACGACCTTGAGACACAGTTGTGGGAGACCCGTGGGAATGGCGCGTGTCTTGCCTACGACCAACGCAACAACCCCCACATTTAGCCTACACTCCGTGATGTTGAATTTAAATGACTTCTCCCCCCCCCCCCCCCAGTGCAACTCTTAGAAAATGGTGAATTCTGGATGTCAAACATATTTTGGGAGATTTCTACTTTCGTGTATTGTCGTAAAAGTGCCCCCCGCCCCAAAAAAAAGAAAAGAAATATGTTTATATTAACGTAATTCTTACTTCTCGTTTCTGATTTTTTTAGCGCAGAAATGTTTGAAAACTCTTCTTCGCAACCAGAACCACTATCCCTTCCATTTCGGATTATTAATTCGTTGACATAATTGCAATTAGTAAGCAAATTAATAAATTTTGCAGTAAATAAATACGCAAAAAACCTTTCAAATTCCCCCTTCCTAGCATGGATGTCACCCGGGGCGGTAATTTGCGGTGTCCATCCCCCCCCCCCTAACCTCCACCAAAAAAAAAAAGTTGTTGTGTAGTTTGAACTTTTTTGTCTATATTATTTTCAGTTGAGCCAAAAAAAAACTCAATTTTATTTATTTGGCGTAGTTTTCAGTAAACTACATTTATTTTTTAGTTATACGTTGAAATAACATTAGTAAAATTGTATAACTCAAATATATGTATTTTTCAAACACTCTTTATCTCATTTTGGGAATCACTCCCCCCCCCCCCCCCCCACCCTCCGCCCGTAGTGATGCTACTGTATGTGTATTTGTGTATTTTCATTCGTTTTTACATATATTAACTAAACAATATTGATGTAGATGCGATGTTTTGAAAAGTCAATTCGTTATCTATGCATCAGTAGAAGATATATGTATGTGTGCAATTATGTTTTTATTAATATGCATTTCTTAATTTCTAACCTAACATGCCCGATAGAACAAGTAAAAAAATTTCAGAAGTTAACATACAAAGAATGGGAAATATGGATTAAAATCAAGGGTCCTTGGGGGGGGGGGGGCAATCCCTAACTCCTCCGCCCCTGTAAATGGCATCTAAACAATTACCGGCACACGCCGAGCCATTGCGATTGTTGTCTGGAATCTAGTAGTGAACGGCAATTATGGTTCTGTTCGTACGATGACCACCTGCCGAACGAAATCTGCCGTTCGATCCATGAAATCGAAAGCCCCATCATTTAGGCGCCATGAATTTGTCAGATGGCCATATGCCACATACAGGGTGGAGGTGAATCACAGTGGTTATGGAGTGAGTCATGCCCACCAGTAATCAAATCGATGGCCAGCAACGCTTTGCGCTTGAGCAAGCAAGAATACTGGGGGTGAGAGGAGTTACGACACGGAACGAGCGAAGTGCATCCCGAGTTGGAACACTGGCTCAAGAGAAACCGCAGAAATACTGGGGACGATGGCACGTGGATGCAGAAAAAATCTTTTATTGTGTTTGTGGGAAAGCAAACCCATTTACTTTAACTTTGTCATTAACTGAAAAGCATAAAAATCGCTTAACAAAATAAAATTAGTTTTCTGCAGAAAGTTCAGACAAGTGATGTAAGATTGATGATTGAGTAGTCGCAGTAGATTTTTTCCTTCTTGGGAAGGTTGTTATTTATCAAAGTGAAAACACGAAGTCAGAGCTATATTTTTAAAACCATGATGGAAGTTTAACGTCATATTGCGTCTGTATTACATTAGGGCGGGCCGAATACAAAAGCCATTTCTTTAAATCTTTTAGCGGTAGTGCTCAAAAGTTGGGAATTCCCATCTTTATAAAGAACATATTAAAGCTCTAAGTCAGCGGTTCCCAAAAGACCCCCCGCTAAGTCAGCGGTCCCCTTCGCGTACCACTAATGATATGCGTACCACTAGTGGTACGTGAAGCCTCTCCAGGTGGTACGCGTGCAAGCAAAAAAATCTATCTATAACCTATTAGTGTTCTATTCTATATAATAAAATTATATTAGCGATGGGATGGTAAGCAAAATGGTTTGCAAGAAAAATGGTGGTAGGCGAAAAAAAAAAAAAAAAAAGAAATTGGGAACCGTTGCTCTAAGTTGTATCTTCTGTTTCCTCAATCAGCTTAAAGTTTCAAATACTGGACTAAAAATGCTTAAAAATCGGAAAATTATTTAAAAATCATAGTTATGGAGAAGGGTTTTTGCGGTATCCTTAAAAATCACCATTCATAAAAGAAAATAATTGCACATACTTTTAGAATTGTAGGTCAATGCCTTCAGCTGCTTCAGCCTCAACGACATCGAAGATGAGAAGATTCGCTCCAGTCTACTACTGCGTTGAATCTAAATCGTTTTGTCTAATAGTAATCAATCGAACTCGGGTTTTAAATCATCCAAGAATTGCGCTCCAAATCTATACATAAATAGACAAAGACAAAACAGTCAAGTACGTTCATTAAATGAAGTAAATAAAGACAATGACTTGCTCTGAACATTAAACATTTTCTTGCTGCAGTGTGAAATCATAGATGAATATCTCCAACTTAAAAATGAGGTGCATCTTATGTGCTGGAGTTTAAATTCATCATCTCCTATTCAATGTTTTACGCACTCGCATTTATTTTGTGATAGTGGGTTGGTTGAATAAACTGTTGTAAACTCGGTGAAAAACGGATAAAAATACAAAAAAAAACCAACAAGAAAATACATAAGTGAGGGACCTATAAACGAAATTCAACTTTATTTCAGGACAAACTAAATTTAAACGTAAATAAGTAGCGGAAAATTTTGAAAAGAATAGCAGTTTCATTTTAATGCATTAATTTTCCAGCCAAAAACGATGTTAATAAACAAAGTTAAAATTAAATAAAATATGCATAATTTATATGCTTTGCAAGGGATTCCCCAACCTGTGGGTCGCGTGACACTTCTCATGAGGTCGCCAATAATTTATAATTTTAAATCAAAAATCTTTACTAGATAGGCAAAATGACTCTTTCTTATACTAAACATCATTTTGAATCATTTTATGCTAAACCTAAAGGCATAATTCTATTTATAAGTAGTCAAAAACAAAACAGTTAAGTACCATTTTCTCCTGTTTGTCAACCGATTTTCTTACTTTTTTTAAAAAATTTAGTACCTATTGACGAGTATAAGTTTTATCAAAAAAAAAAAAAAAAACATTGTGGAAATAGTTATTTTTTTCCCTCTTTCTATCGACGTAGATTCGAAGCCTTTTTTGAGAAGTCCTTATTCGTCATACGCCCACACTACTCCTTACATCTACAATCAACAATATTTGTACAACACTCAATTTTTTCTACTGACAGGCCAAAGAAGAAATCTCAAGAACAAAGTAAAAGAAAAAATGCAATCTATTAAATGAATGTCAAAGAAAATAATACTAATCTTTATATGTCAGTAATTAATTGAGTCACAATTTTCATTTATGCAACGATGAGCTTCTCGGGTTGTAAACATTAACGGTGCCGAATGTGGTCCTGATCGGTAAAACGGCCTAGGTTTCTATAGCGAACAGATAGATAGACAAAATAAGCCGCTTATATATAAGTGAGGCAGATTGTTTGACCAGCACACTGTAAACCTAAATAAAATGCAATTTGAAGCTAAGAAGGTCTAATATAATATAAAGTGAGGTAATAGGTGCGGTGGTTCGTTGTTTTGCTTCGAGTCAACGTTTCATAAGTTTGTTCCTTTTCACTAGCGTCTTGAACACTTCATTAAATTGAAAGCAAGTGTTTGTAATTCTAATTTGTGTTCAATAATAATAAGGTGACATGAAAATTTTTATTTCTGTTTTGAAGGAGAAGGAGTGCAGAAAGATAAAATTTATGTATAATATGCGTTACAAATGCATTAAGTTAAATAACTAAAGTAGTGGTCAATCAGTCGCACAGAAGAGAGGTTATCGATGATATTTAAACAAAACAAGCTGTTATCAAACAGAAAAACTAAAATGTCTAAAACTTGCTTAAAGGTTTGAGGCTTATCTTGAAAAATTTAAATATTTATTTTCGAATTTCGACCGCTTCATGAATTCTACTAAAAAGAAAACCTATCCACTGTTTGAATTCTTTATTTTGATAGACTGCATGACAAAATTTTAACAGCAAAAACACTACTTAACAAGACGTTCCAAAGAATAATCGAATTCTGGTTCCACGCACACGGAACGCGTTACATTTCATAGTGGATCT
The DNA here is from genome assembly GCA_038502835.1 of Octonoba sinensis. Classification (NCBI taxonomy): domain Eukaryota; kingdom Metazoa; phylum Arthropoda; class Arachnida; order Araneae; family Uloboridae; genus Octonoba; species Octonoba sinensis. The sequence continues at coordinate 76,339,587 of CM076604.1, forward strand.
ATTCTGGATGTAATCAACAACATCTACGAGTACGTACTAACTGAATTTACATAACGGATTTTAATTTTAAGCATAAAGGGAACTTTGACGAATTTCGGGGGTATTTGAACCCGTAAAACCCCCTTTATCTGCGGCCTTGTATAGAAATAGAAGTAATTGTAGATTATTTTGATGTAGTGGATGAATTCGAATTTCTTTTACCTCTATTGTTCTTTGATTTAATTTTCTCTGGAATACAGAAAATTGAAGAAATAAGGCATTTTATTTGTAGATTTGTTAAGAAGAAACTGCAAATACTTACAATTTCTCTATTTGTATAAGTAATTAACTTCATTTTCTTTTTATACCAAAATGTATCCTCACATTTCGGGAAGAACATCTCGCAGGTGGTATTCCTAGATCCCTTCAGCTACACTAACCTTGAGGAAAGCTATTAGAGCCTACGTATATCAATTCCATTTTCTCCCACTCTTTAGGACGGTGGGAATTTTCACCTAGGCAGGTATTTGGAACGGTAACGTTTTGTCGACGCTAAATGCACGAGGCGACGTCTGGGCACTAAATAATCTTCTGGCTTTATCAAAAGCTCGTCTATTGCCTGATACGCTAATGTTCTTCTTCGCTCAGCATTGTTCGAAACGGTAGAAAAGAACATAAAAACGTGCCAGGATGATGATCATAATCTGTGAGGCACCCATACCCATGTATGGAATCTGGTGTTCGTGGCATACGGTCGTTACAGTCACATTAGTACTATCTGGGGGCTTGATGTCTTAAGAATCGTAAAGGATTAAGCAACAGGTTGCTCACGATAATATCTAGCCAAATGTGTCTGAGACTGACCATTGCCACCCAAATACTTGTTTTAACTTTCCCACGGACGTTGGGAACTATTTCGAAAGAAACCGATAATAGGTAATTTATCCCTGGAGAACAATTTTTCCTTTTTCAGCAGGCCATCCAGGTCCATCCTGATAACAAAATCAATTCTTCACAGATTTTTAAAGATAGATATTTCTACAAGTTGATCTGTTTCTTCCAAATGACACCTTTGAATTAGCCTTGAATTTAACTTTTCATAACTTTGCGTTTACCTTAATGTGTCCTCACAATCCTCATCCCCTCCCCACCCCTCAAAAAGGGGGTACGTACACGAAAATTGAGTTCTCACTACAAACAACAAAGCAAAATTCACTTTGCAAAGGGTTTTGTTTTATCATTTGCTGCAAAACAAATCTCAGTTTTTTTCTTTCCTTCCTTCTATGTCATCACTCATCATCATCAAAGCCAGCATAAAATGTTTTAAGTGTTTTAATTGAAAAAACAAAGCAGAGAAAAGAAACTGTATACTAATTCTAAATAAGAACGTGTTGTACAGAAAGATTAGCAGTATCTACAGCTCCGTGGTTAGAGCCCGTGAACTTCTAGTTCTAAGCCAAATGCTTTAACTTTGGCGACAGATGGAATTTGAATGCGATATAAAAAGTTGTCTCGGTGGAAAAGCTCTAACCGTCTCTAAATCCGAATCGCGCAGTGACGAAGTTTTATAAAGTGCTTTAACATAAAACCAATAATTTAATTTAATTTCCCTCGTTAAGCCGGGTGCCGGGTTAAACCCTGGATCGCAATGACCAGGTTCGAACAAGGTAACAAGTAAGCTCGTTACAAAGATATTTTGCTGCCAGTGGCGTAGCTAGACCCGGATTTGGGGAGGGGGGAATCTTCGGGAGAAGTGAGCTAATTTCATTTCTTTACAGGAAAAATTGGCCAATTTCTAGACAATCTTCACCATTTCAGGAGGGTATTTTCGGGAGAATTAAGCCAATTTCATTGTTCTACAGGAAAAATTGGGCCAAATTCTAGACCAGCGGCTTCCAATCTTTTTTCTTCGCGTACCACCATTTTTCTTACGAACCATTTTGCGTACCACTGCTATATAACTTTATTATATAGAATAGAAGATCAATAGATTATAGATAGATCTTTTCCCCTGTATGCGTACCACCTAGAGAGACTTCGCGTATCACTAGTGGTACGCGCATCACAGTTTGGGAACCGCTTTTCTAGACAATCTCCACAATCTCAAGGGGGGCTTCTTTGGGAGAAGTGAGCTAATTTCATTGTTCTGCAAGAAAAATTGGTCAAATTCTAGACAATCTTCACCATTTCGGGGGAGGTTTTATCCCCAAAACACCCCTTTATTTATGCCAGGGTTTGCTGCACTTTATGGCGAAAAAAAAGCATTAATGTGGGACAAATCAGTATTTTTAGGATGCCAGGGGTAAACGAATATTGTGTGCATGCATGTATGTATGTGCTAATTGCTAGAAGGGAAAACCCACCCGTTACAAATTAAATACTCCGCCCATGAAAACTTTCATGCTTCACCACTACTTAGTGCTTATATCAATCAAGAAAATTTTAAAGCAATTCTTAAGTAACGAATAGGAACTGGGAAAGAACGACTTCTAACGGTCATTAGAAGCGGATCGTGAGAATATTTTACGAGCCTGTTTTGCATTTCGCTGATCATTAAACTTTTTCTTCGGGCAAATTTGAAATCTTTATGACAACACCTACCGAAGTTCATGACATCCTGAATGACCAATCTGTTTCTTTCTGTGGGCGTGTTTTAAAAGAAAAGTCATGAAATGCAAAAGATCAGCAGATTTGAAAAAGCTAAATGAGCGAGCGGGTATTTCATCGCCATCTAGTGATGAGAAATATAAGCAAAATAATTTTGAAGAAAATAGACTTCCTTCTTTTCATGGCTTCAGTTTATGTTTATGATGTTCTTATCAGTATCAGGGGCGTATACAGGATTTTTCTGAAAAGAGGGCAATTTGCGTGTGATTATATTTGCCTATTTCATGGAAAATTTGGTCCACAAAAAAGAAATTAAAGTTGTTATTCGTTATAATATTTGACAATACTCGACTCTCAGAGGGAGGCGAATGGCTCCCATTGCATCACCGTATTTGTACTTACTCGATATCCTTTATTTAGTTTTGTGTACGCTTTTTTTTTCTCTCACAAGTTTAAACGTCTCTGCTAATATCCGATCATATCCCTTACCTGGTGCTCGAATGTATTTAGTCGATAATTCGGCAAATTTTAAAATTTACAGAGTAATTTCTTTTTTTCTTCCTTTCCTTCCACCCTCCCCAATTTTCTAATATCGTGCAACTAAGCAATACAGGAATCACCGGCATGAGTGCCCGCAGAATTATTGTACACTTAAAAAATCAATTTATTTCTTAAGATCAGAAAGTGTTCTCCTACTAATTAATTTTCAGGTTAAGAAGTCATACAGTTATAATATAATGTATAGTAACTTAATTTTTCGATAGTAATTCATTTTTTTTTTCTTTGTGTACATTTTTTTTTGTTCAATCAACACACTGACTGCAACAGAAAAAACACTACCCCCAGCAGAAAGAAAAAATAATAATATAACATAAAAAAATGTACAATAAAACCTCTCAATAAGGGACACTAAGAGGACTGGAAATTTTGTCCCTTAATTAGAGGTTTCCCTTAAAAGAGGTTTCACTGTATAATAAATGAAAAATATAATGCTCTGAAATAATTTCTGGTTGCACAGAAATTTTATAACATCAATGACAGAATTTTTGTCCAAAATCCGAGAGTTTCTTATCAAGATAGTCTGAACCATTGGTGGCTGATTGAAGAAATGGCGACCTGTTTGGGTCGTTCGTTAAGCCATTGAAGTATATCAATATTGATATTAATTTCGCACGTATACATTGTATGATAACGAGTTCTCAAAATAATAATCGGAACACATGTGCAATGCAGCGACAAGCAAGCCCCAAGATTAAGGCTTAATTTGCACATGAGGGCTTAGCTCCTGCACTTTTTAGTTTCAGCTGCATTTAAACGTATTATTCGGAATCCGAACCATTTACGCATTAAAATAACTTCCGAAAACTATGGGTTTCTCAAAAGGTTTAATTTAAAGCTTGGAGTTTTATAGGTTTCCCAGTAAAATTCAAATATTAGATTCATCTAGAATGCAGATCTAGTTGTGCCTTTCAAAAATATTGTATAAAAATGTAGGGTATTTGCTTAAAAATTTGGCATCACGCAGTTGTTTACGAAATAAAATTATCGATTATTATAACAAAGGAACCTTATTTGATGGGTTGGTTTTTGTGCGCTGATCGTTTTAGGCTAAACCAGTATAACTTTTACTTAAAAACATTTATTCAATATCATTGCTGTTAAGTTAATTGTAATGACCCTGTAGAGAGCATCGAAAGTGAAAGAAAAGGCTTGGAGCATCGAAGGCGATCTGCAACGTTTAGGTATTTATCTGGACAACAGAAGTTGTTATAACGGCCCCCAATTTTATGAGAAAGACTGTTTGGTACGCTCGCAAAACAAGAGTCATCAATACATGTACGCACCGCAGAGAAAAAACTGCTTTCAGTCTGGAAAATATGCCCTAAATCATCATCCAAAAAGTTCACGGATGCCCACTTTGGTTGAAAACGACAACGAAACGCAAGCCAGAACCTTGAAATGGATTCTTCAGAATGATCTCAAATTAGACGCCGAGAAAAGATGCAAGCATCCTCGAATTTTAGACATTTCAAGTCAAAATTATTCCGAAAACATTTTTGGTGATCTTGGGCACCAGAATACGTCACAGAACAGTCATTTTAGACCAAAAACAAGCGCAGAAAACTGCAATTCCTTTTGGAGTGATTCGAATTTACACCAGCAACTTCATACGAATGGAAATAACACTCTCTCGTTTGAAGGCAAAAATAGTACTTCGCACGATGAGAAATTTTTTAAATTTGAAGACAACTATGATGATTGTTGTACATATGAGAGTAAAAAGAATGATGGGTTAATTTCCGATACTGAAATGACAAAATGCAGAAACAAAAATGCGGAACAGGCGGATTTTAAAGAGGACTTGAAACGCTTCGTGAAGGAAATTTACAGCAACCAAATAGAGGATTCGCCAAAATATATCGACTCAAGATCTTGCAAAACGTATATCGTTGGAAACAGGCAAGAAAGCGAGCACTTCGAAGTGGACGAAGCTGGATCGCTAAGAAGTTGCCAGTTTCGTGGAAAGACGAAGAATAAGTTGTCCGTTAGCGGTGAAGAGAGATATCCTAGCTCCTTATTGGAAGAAGCTGAAATAGTTCCCTCAACTAGAAACGAAAATATTAACAGTTCGAAGTTTAGTAAACATAAATATCTTCGACTTCTACCATCAACTGCGAATAAAATTTCAAAAGACAAAGAAGAAAATGATAAAAGTTTCAACCCTTCGATGGGCAACAATGGAAGCAGTGAATCTGATTCGCATGATTTGAAAATCACACCTCAAATTTCAGAACTTGGCTCAGTGACGGACGCAACAAAAGCGAGCTACTCTGCCCCTAATAAAAACAACGAAGTTTTCAACCGCGAATTTAGTGAAGATAACTGCGTGAGTAAGAAGTTGCTGAAAAGCAATCATGGTACCAAGAGGACAAAACTGAATTTAACAACTTCGGATATAACAAAGATTATTGAGAACTTTAACTTTACTGTTTCACATCTGAAAAGTGAGAATATAAAACAAGAAAGCATTGTTTCAGCTGTTCTCCAAAAGAATGGGGATGAAATTTGGAACGACCAACATAACAATAGTCAAAAAGTTTCTGAAATTGTTACTCCTAATATTTCAAATGATAATTGTTCCAAAATTGATAATGAGACAGATTTTCAACAAAATATAGCCATTTCTGAATCGAACTCTAAATTAATTCCGAAGGATATACCTAATAACAAGAAAGTAGTAAATGAAGTTAGTAACATTAGTAGGAAAACACGTTTCGAGAACGCTGCGGCTCATGAAGCTGAAAGCACTATTGATAAAATTACGCAGACCATAAAGGAAAAATCACTTGCTGTAAAAAACAATTACAGTCGCAGTATTTCACCTGACAATTTTCATCATCCAAAATATTTAAAAACCTTGGAATCGGAAGAAAATAATAAAGAAAAGCGGGAAAAGACTGATGACTTAAGTACAGTTAATGTAACAAGGCAAAAACCTGAAGTTGCACAGCCTGACACCCCTGAAAACTCACTAATTGAAAATCAAAGAAATAATTTGAGATCCCAAGGAATGAGACCTTCACCAAGTGAAGAATTGCTTACAAGATCACCTGCTCTGAATGTAAAAGAACAAAGTTTGTCTGATAAATTAAAAAGATGGGAAAAAGGTTGCGAAAGTCAAGGAGGGAGTGCTAGTAATAGATTATCTTTGTCCGCCGAGAAATCTTCTAAAGATATCCTAAAAGAATTCAATTCTGGTTTTACCATGGCTTCGATACTTTATGGTTCACCATCCAAACGTTCAACTGGAAACGAAGAAAAGTTTTCGTCAAAAGAGAAAAAGGTTTTGACATCCGACAGCGACTTGCGTTTCAGAAGGAAAAAATGGGAAATCAATTATAACCAAAATGACCATTCTCAAATTAAATGGATTTGTGACTCAGATGACTCGTCAAACGATCAATCTTTTGAAAAATACCAAAATTATATTCAAAGTATGAACTATGTACCTGTTCAAAAAGATTTCAAAAAAAGAGCTACGAATAGCAAGATCGAACATAAGGTTGCTCAACAACAACCATGCACTATCCCTCTAAATGCTATTGGAAATATGACAGAGCCTGCTGAGAATGTTCAAGTAATCGGTTTTCCAATTGCTCTGCAGAGAAACAGTCAAGGAAACCAATGTGTCCCTCAGAATTGTCCGATTTATATGAGTTATTTAAATTCTGCTACACTTTATGACACTGATATAACAAAACCTCCATCGAATGCCAATTATTGCTCTAGGGAAATGTTGCATCCTTTTTCTCAAAGATTAAATGTTTTTGCGCCTTATTTGCAACCAGGGTACCAAAACCCCTTTTTGTCGCCATTTTGTGATACTACACCAACACCTATGCCACAAATTTCTGCATGTAATGAAAGAAATGAAACGTTGTCTGTAAGCAATGCTCACGTTTGTCAAGTTGAGGAAAACGTAATTGCAAATTCTAGAAAGTTTTCTAGATTAGCAGAATCACTTCCCAAAGACAACATTGAATGCAATCAGAATTCTGACATAACTTCCAACGAATTTAATCCTGCTGCTTTACAAAGTGTTGAACGTGCAAGTTCGTTTGGGGAAAAGAGGACATCATCCAATCCAAGAGATAAAGACTACGTTGAATGCATTCAGAATCCTGATACAATTTCCAACGAATTTAATCCTGCTGCTTTACAAAGTATTGAACGTGCAAGCTCGTTTGCGGAAAAGAGAACAACATCCAATCCAAGAGATCTTTCTAAAGCCATTGCAGAAAAGTCAACGTCTGGTAAAAACATGGCTTCTGTTCTGTATGGAGCATCTTGGAATGAAGAGAAAAGTTCAACTAAATTGTTAAACACACTTCATAGAAAAGCTAATGATATCAACACAACAGCTATAGAAAAAGAGCATCAAAAGCCATTTCTGAAAACAGAATGCACCCGGGATTTCTCAATTGACAATGAAAACATTAAGCCAGTAAGAAAACGCAAATGTATATTACCAGGTTTAGATAAATAATTTTTTTCAATGAAAATCTGTAAAATTTTCGATTTATAACTTTAAAATAATAAGATTTTATTAGGAACAGAGTTTCTGCTGTGTATTATTCAAACTGGGTCCCAAAACACAGTGGCAACTTTACAAGTCTTTCAGGCACAAAAAATGGTCCCGCGAATTAAAAAAAGTGGTAAAAAGTTGTGAGTGTTACAAAAAACATCTATGTCTTATAACTACGTAATAAAATGCTTTTCAAATCAATTTAATAAGCATTAAAGGCTCAAACTATTAATGTACTACATTTTTATAATGTTACTCCCATTAATTGCTAAGACTTTGTGCTGACTGCTGAGTAAATTAAAGTTTCGGCAGATACCATTAAGATATAAAAGTAATGTGGAATAAGACTTTAATACAGTATGTTAAAAAATAGGCAAAAAATGTTTTAAGTTACACGGTTTTATTTAAAACATAATTTTGTTTTATATTAATGTTTCTAAATCTACAATACACTTAATTGTTTCTTTTCGAGAATGTTTCTTTATTCAATTTTTTGCTTTGTTATTTATATACATGAATGTCGTATATTCTCAGCTGTGCATTTAACTAAAAATAAAATCGTGGGGCTAACATAAAGCAAATATTACTGTTAAATATTAAGAACTTTACCAAACAATAGAATTCCATTCATTTTAGGCAAAGTTAATCTTGAACTGTTTTCTTTATGGTCGCCCCATGATTTTATTATTTTTAGTTAAATACACAGCTAAGAATATAAGACATTCATGTATAGAAACAACAAAGCATAAAATAGAATAAAGAAACATTCTCGAAAAGAAGCAATAAAGTGTATTGTAGATTTAGAAACATTCCTATAAAACAAAATTATTTTTTAAATAAAACCGCGTAACTTAGAACATTTTTTACCTTTTTCCTTTTTTTTTTTTTTTCGCGTCGCAGTTTCTTTTTTCGCCATGATTTGAGCATTTTAAAATTCAAAATAGCGTTGCATTATCCAAACATTCCAAACAAAGCTATCGTTGCCTTACCTTTTTTTTTTTTTTTTTTTTCGGGTTGCAGTTTTTTTTCCCCATGACTTGAGTATTTTAAAATTCAAAACATCGTTGCACCATCCAAACATTCCAAATTAAAATTCGAAACATCGTTGCACTTTTAATTTAATTTTTTTAATTTTTTAATTGAAGTACATTTATTTTCCAGTTCGTGTGCTTAGTCTCGGGACTCGCTTATGAACTGTCGTCCAATATGACAGATAGCACAAGACAATACATGAAAGATTTTATTACATCACAAAAAAAAGGAAATAACAGAAATACACCCAGGGCAAGGTGGGAATCGAACCCACGACCTCGTTACTGCGCGCACGCAGCGGGCGGAAACTGATACTAAGACCGCTCGGCCACCGAGGCCCCGCTCGTTGCACTATCCAAACATTCCAAATTAAAATTCAAAACATCGTTGCACTATCCAAACATTCCAAATTAAAATTCAAAACATCGTTGCATTAGCCAAACATTCTAAACAAAGCTGTCGTTGCCATTCGACAAACAATAATTCTGATAATTTCCTCAGAGATAAAATTATAATTTTTTTTCCTAATTAACGTTATAATAAATTATAAAATGGATGCAATATTGTATTATCATCGAAGATAAGCTTGTGTGCAAAGTTTGAAGATAATTTATGCAGTAATAGTGGTCGAAAACCGCGTAACAAATCAAGATAAATAAAACCGTGTAATAATAATAAAAATGGCTCGTTTCCTCCAAAAAGGAGCTTAAATTTAAATCAACCGTTTTAAGCTGCGTAGTGATGATATCATTAAAATTAAATTTGGCATTATTACCTAGCTGAGGCCCAGTGGCTGAGTGGTAGCCTTCAGTGCTACCAAGCCACAGGTCCGCGGTTCGATTCCCGGGCTGGGTTGACTCAGCCTTTCATCCCCTTGGGGTCGATAAAATGAGGACCGAGCATGCTTGAGAACTAAACGTTGGGAGTTCCGCGTCAGGCCGATCACTTGACCGCAGCATCTGCTTCTGCACTCCAGGGCACTCGGTCTGGAAAGCTGGGATGGGCACAGCAGACCTTGGCCCCTAATGGGCTGTCATGCCGCTGAGTTTAGTTTATTAATAACTAACTAGAATAAGGGAGGGAAGGGAAGAATGCGGAAACGTTTAACTACTAAGTGAATTTTTATAGCTTCGAGAGCGTTTATTCTCAGAGGGTGTAAATCAGGGCTGCCAAATTTAAAAACCGCAAATACGGGACAGCAGGGACGTACCAAGGGGGAGGGGGAGTACCGGACACTGGATATCCGATACCGTGTGATGTGCCGGATATCCGGTGTCCAATCTATTATCAAATATCCGGATTGAATTCCGGATAATTGATAATATCGTGCTGCAACTGCACGAAAGATCCGGTTATTCTTCACGAGAATTTTGATATTTTAAATTAGTCAACATATTTTGAAAACATATGTAAATTATAAACTTTGAAAAAAGTACAGAATTTATAGGTTTGAAACATCAGAGCCGGATATCCGGTACGGACCCATCACACAAAGGTCACTGCATATTGGTATCCAGCAAATTCAATATCCTGGCAAGAATACCGGACTTTTGCCGGGATACTTCAGGGAACTTAAAGTCTTGAAGTTCCCCGGTACGCGGACAATTTCTCAAAATACCGGGCTATCCTGGAAATCCGGGACGTTTGACATCCCTGGTGTGAATATAACTCATGAATTTCGCATTTTGTTCACAATTTCGGACAATGATCTTTTGTAGAATTCGCCGCCAAAATTCGAAGGAAAAAAATAGCATGATCCAACACTAAAGGAAATGATCTAAATAATCCTCTGGGTGTGTCTGAAAATCAGACGAACAATAAAGTGATTCGCCTTTTTTTTTTCCTCTGCGAAATTGTTTCCAAGAACGGAATCAAAGCCTGTCCCACCCCATATAGCCGGATTTGACCATACATAGGCCGACAGTCGTGATCGCTTGTTTTATGACGACTTTCAATTCGGTGGACAATAGATTTCTTTCCTTGCTTTTATAAAAACAGAATGAGCTAAAATGCTCATTTCCTCAGGAAATACTCGAAAAGAATTATTTTGTCAGTGAACGAGAATGCTGAAAATTTAAATGATAGGAATGTTTAGAAGTAAAGGAAAATGTTCTCGCTTTGGTAGTTAGGAATCTCTTCTTTTCGTAAAACGCTTGTTTGTAAAGGGATCGAACAGCAATAAAATTCACGATTTTCGTTACTACTGGCGTTAAATTATCCCGATTTGGCACACAACACTTCCTGGTGAATAATGCAATGCAAAGGTACAATTGGATGTCTAATATCTTACATGAACTTCACGAATTCCACATTTTCCCTCTCAATATATGGTGTCCCAAAGCCGTATCCAGAGGGGGGAACGGGCCCGCCGCCCCCTTAAATCCCGAAATCTTTCGCAATGTAGTGTATATTCCTTTCTGAAACTTCCCTTACCATAAGTGTGTCAAAGTCAGCCCGCCCCCGAAAAAAATTCTATATACGGACTTGGGGACCATCCAAAAATGATGTCACGCTTTTCCCCCATATATTTGAGCCCCCCCCCTGTATCACAAAGTGTCACATTTCAACAAACCCCCTCCGTTTTGTCACAAAATGTCACACTTCAACATACCCCTCCACTTTGTCACATGCCACGCTATGTTGCATAAGCATGATGTCACACTTCTTGTTACCCCCTCCCCTCCCATTATCACAATTTCATGAACCCCCCTCCCCCCGAGAAGCTTGACTTCATTTATGAATGACCCCTTGTAGATACTCTATCTAATGTGAATAACAGTTTTAGTTGATATTCAATTTTCGTAATAATAATTTCTAGTTTCGTGGATAAAAAATGCGTATAAATTAATTATTAAAAAAATATTATAATAATTCATCTTTTGTGAATCCTTGACACTAAGGGATCAGTAGTCTTTATGTTTAAGTAAACCCTGGTACTCCCTATGTAGATCAGCTTTTAATTCTTGTTGTTCTTTATGAGTGGTTGAGTGGGTTCTACCATCACCAGACCTCTGAGTTCATCCTTAATTATTTTATGAATGAAATGTTTTCTACATGAGCGATTCGCCATTCATTTGCTGGTGCCATATGTATTCTTCCGCACGCGTTTGGCCGCATGCGTACACGAAGGATGCGATTCCATGCAGAACCAAATCACTGACAACTCGTGCTTTTCTGTTTTGCCCTTATCCCCCCCCCCCCCCCCCTCCCTGAGCCACCGTTTACAGCACATGAACCGCTTGAGCGATCAGACGAAAACGGCAGACGACTGACGGGTTTTTTAGCAACCCCCGAAATCCATCACCATCGTGGCTTCATCACCTGCTCCTCATGAATCGCTCAGACCCCACAGGCGATGTTTTCTTCCCGCCGTTCTGCGATGTCTGCGAAGGATGCGGGCTTTCGGGAGTTTGTCTCCAGACCCCATCAAGAGCATCTCGTCTGGACAGTTTTACTGTTTACGTACAGTTGCCAGCTTTCCATTGCCTTGTTTTCACGTCTTATGTCGCTCATATGCTTCAACAACGTCGTAACTCGAGAATTATGATTTTTGAGTTAATATTTACAGGGATAATTGCAATGATTGACAGCAAATGAACAATGCAATCATCAATAAAAAAAATAAAAAACTCGAAAAAAAAAAAAAAAAAAAAACAGGGGGGAAACTGACGTTTTCATATTTTTCTTTTCTTTTTAGCCTACGTTTCCATAAAAGTAAAAAAAGAATTTAAAAAAAATATGCAAGAATGCCTTATGTATCATAAAAATATCGTTAAATAAAGAAAAGTCAAAAATAAGTGAAGTTATTAAATTAAGATTGAAAAATAAAAAAATTGAAAGTAGGGTTTTGAGATGGGTATAAAATGTGTCTGTATGTCTGTCGCTAAGTCTGGGGGTCGGTCTGTAGGTCTGTCGATCTGTCTCCCCCCCCCCCCCCCCCCCAAAAACTTTTGAGATAATTGCCGGATTCGAAATATTTTTTTTTTTTTTTGCATTCGAACGATTTCGGCGGGGTTGTTTCATTTCCATATTCCACTTTTTTATTTGAACAATTTTTCGTTCATTTTAAACAGTTCAAAAAATTTTATCATTAACGCCCATGGGAATATTACAAATGTGTATAAAAAGGTAAGAAAGGTATTTTTGAAGTAATTAAGAACTAAAGCTAAATGAGAAAGAGAGAGATTATCAAATTAATATTGATGCATACGGGAAAATAAGATCGTCTAGTTTTAGACGGAACTTTTTCTTTTTTTAACGTTGCAAGTACTGGATCTGGTCTGGAGCAATCACGTTTTTGAATTGCTCCGCTCCGACTTCTAAATAATTCCTCCGGCTGTGCTCCATGCTACAAATAATTTTAAAAGATTATACTTTTTGTCTCTTTTTTTTAGTTAAATTATTTTTGGGTGTGATAAAACATTTAAAGTTTTAAAAAATCAGTGGCACAACAAATTTCTTGTCTTCAGCCCAGCTCCGGTTTCGAACAAAATCTCGTTGCTCCACTGTTCTGTACTCTAGATCCCTAGTACTCACATTTAGATTGATGTAGAATAATAAGATATTTTCGTTTTTTCCGGCAGGGTGGCGCACTTTTCTCCATCGGACACCCTTGCACCTTTTAGCCGAAGCCTTAGGTAGAGAGCCGATGGCCGTCCGTCGACTACGGTGGCCCCAGTTGCGCCGAGGTAGTTCTTCTGGACTGATATGCGTACATCAACCCCGCCAGCCCAGCTTCCCTACCTCTTAACGTGTGGAACTGGCCCTCCTTGATATCCTTATACTAAAGGAATACCATTGGAGGGTTATGGTTCCCTAGGGTGGCGCACTGGTAAGGCACTGGCTTCGTACACCCAAGTTCGCAGGATCAAGCCTGGCCCAAGTCCATGGATTTTCAAGATGCAAAAAATCATCAGCGCCCACGTCGTATGATTATGCGGCATGTTAAAGATCCCTCGAGTATCCGTTTGGCTTGGATACTCTCGGCTAAATTAAATTCCCCTAGTGTAGTTTCGCATTAATTAGCGCTCAGGAGCCGCCATCTAGGGGGAACTGAGCGTCAAAATTCTCAAAGTAATAATGGAATTCGCCGATAGTAGTGCTACTTGAAAGAATCGATGCAGATTTCTGGGGAATGCACTAGGTCTGCAAAGGTTAGTGACCATACGCAGCCCCATTAGAAAGAAATAAAAAGCATTTAGATTGATGAAGAAAAACAAGATATTTTCGTTCATATGTAATATTATTATGTATCAAGTGCTGGTAGTCTAGTCTACTTCGACGGAGGCCCAATTGGTTTCCCATTTCATGCATACTAACCGGCATCGGGAATTAACTGGTTCGCCCTCTCTACATATAGTAGCTAGCACGGCACTCCCTGTGACATGATGAAATATCCAATGCGATTAATAAGATCATCTTCTCAGTCTAGTTCCGAAGCGTTGGATTTAGTCCAACAATTTTCTACTTCATTTTAATTAATGTTAGCCTAATAATAAGGGGCAATTTTCATAAACGATTAATCGAGGTTCTCCTTTCTCCCTCTAAAGAAGAATCCAAAAACATAGCACTGGTTTTCCACTTCATTCACAACCAAAATAGAGCGTCACGAAGCCATTTGCAACAGATGTTGTGTTAATAAAATTCTCCTCGGCCACGTCGAAAGAGCAGGGATTAGTGGTGACATATGGGAGGCCTGGAAAGTGTGGAAAACTCCAGTAAAGATCCTCTATTAAATTACAGGGCAGCGATGAAAGGTCTGCGGTCACCCGCTGCCAATGAGCGGGAGTTTCAGTTCTACACCGTTTTCACTTTCCCCTCTGGCAGCAATTTAAAAGCTTTCTGCAAAGCCTTTGACCCAACATGGTTCTTGTTATGTGTTTTAGGGGACCGTTCATAAATGATTTCACTCTTTTTTTCAATATGTTTGAGCCCCAGCGCCCTTTGTCACAAAATGTCACCCTTCATCATGCTCCCCCCTACCCCCATTGAGGCGACATGCCCGCGCCATGTCGAGTAGTGGGGGTCTTTTATTAAAGTTAAAATGATTATTTTTTATATGTTTTTAGGGTTTGTGTTTGTACTCGAGAAGGGAGAAAAAATCTCCGTCTGGCAAGTAACGCAATATTTGAGACGGCCCGTGCAACTCCGGGCGACGCAGCTAGTTTGTATGATAAATTCTGCTTTGAAATAAATTTTAAAAAGCCACTAGAGAACATAGATTGGATACGTTTCTTTTAGTTTCAGAGAAGCCTTCACTTAAGGGGACTCGGCGCTAAAAATCGGTCAAAATTTCGATTTTGGGATTTTTGCTCCAAATTATACTTTATATATTAGAGAACGTTTGTGCAAAGTTTCAAAGTCCCCTTAACGATCTAATCTTAAATAAAATCTAAAATAAGATATCTACGTACACTCTAAGATATCTTATTTTTGACTTTATATGTACATTTTAACACTTTTTCTACCTAACCAAAAACTTTAAATGGTTTTTTCTCAGCTTCGCTTCATTGCATACTATGTGATAGTTAAAATGCTAAGGCTTTTTCAAATATGTATCAATTCATTTGAAATTTTTATTGCTTGTTCCAAATGTTCAACTAAATAAAACCTAGTATGGAATTTTTGATAAATTTATTAGAAATTATTTTAATGCAATTTAACTTTAAAAAATCTTGCAATACCGAGATTTTTCTTAGATTTTTCAGTTTTAATTTTTTTTTCAAGAACTAATAAAGACATTAAAAATTCCATACTACAAAGTGGGGAGTATAGTTTGTTCTTTCTTGTAAAAAACATCCAGGCAAAATCTCCCATTTTAAGAAAAGAATAGCGTTTTAAAAAAAAATTTTGAATTTTGTATTTTTTTTTTAATTTTGAATTTTTTGGACTATTTTTTTATGTTTTTCTTCTATAACACATCAATTTAAATTCATAAACATACATTACCAGTCAATACACCTTGAATTATGTTCAAGTTGAGAAAGTGGATTTTTAGGTGCCGAGTCCCCTTAAAACTCTTATTATAATTGCTTTTAATATTACTGCGTAATGGCAACCAACACTTTTTAACAATGAGTTTTATACTTATTAATAATTTACTCAACAAAGAGTTATCAAGCTAAGCGCCCTTTCCAAATTGCAAATTAAAAGAAAATGCTAATTCTTCACAGACAACGTCCTTTTTGAAGAACAAATGTAGTCAAATCGAAATTCCATATTTAAGTTACACGACCCTCCATTGAGTTTTTTTAAAAAAATCATTAAAATAGGCTCATTTAGTCAAAAGTTATGGATGAAAAAACAAAAAAATTGCTTAATTTCCACCCGTAACTTTTTTTTACTTATCGAATATAGTAAAACGAAGACACGGGACCAATGGGAAACCATCCTCGATCGATTAAAAAGAGAATCATCAAAATCGGTTCATCCAGTCAAAAGTTATCGATGAACAAAGGAAAAACACAATGTATGAATTGAGAACCTCTTCCTGTCCTAATGGATAACCTAGTAGTCGGTGATTAATCAGCAAATTTCGGTCAAACTGTGAAAATTCGGAAAATTTTCCCCGTGTTAAATGTAAGATTTCACGTTCAATTTCTTTTCCATTCCAACCAGGAAATATTTGCCGCAGATAAACGCAACAAAGCATTCTGCACATTTTTATGAGTAAAAACTTATATGCAGCCAATGATCTTATAGGCTACGGATGGAGATGTGCAGCCAGCTTTATTTAGTTTTTTAGGTAACCTTACCACTCATTTATTATTTGCATAAATGTAGTATAAATGCGATTACTCAGCCATTATGCGCTCTAGGACAACAATCAAGATTTCAATCACCATTGATTAAAGCCTTCTTTTAAAACATTGAAATAAAATTTCGATAAGGGGTCGTACTCATATTAAAATGAGCATTGACGTCAAAACACCTGTTTAGGATTAGCAAAAAGTCTTCTGAATAATTTAAACTAAAATTCTGGAAATCCATGTAAAAACTTCTCCAGGCTAATTTTTCATTGAAATATAACGCTTTTTCAGGTCAAAGTTCTTCCAAATATTATTTTCATAATGAATAATGAAGATCAAATTCATATTTTCAAGCACGTAAAACGTGTTTTTATAGCAGGGTTCGCTCGTAGTTTCATATGCATATACGAGGTGTGATTGGAAAGTGTTAAGAATGGGCTTGTAATTTCACAATGGCGGTACTTACATGCTACTGTAATGCATCTCCTTCAAAATAGTTCCCCTCTGACTGAAAACACCGATTTCAACGGTGTTTCCACTTTTGGAAACATTCCTGGAATTTTTTTTTTTCTCAAGTGTGTTAAGGACGCTGGCCGGATTCGCCTGGATGTCTTTAATCGAGTCATATCGCTTCCCTTTCAGTGAAATTTTCAGTTTAGGAAACAGGTACAAGAGTTTTTGAAAAATTTAACATTTCTGTGCTTCCACAATCGTTCTATTCCCCTGATATAGCCCCTGTGGACTCATACCAGTTTCCTAAACTGACATTTTCACTGTCGAGTCAAAACGCTTCCCTTCCAGTGAAATTTTCAGTTTAGGAAACAGGTAGGAGGCCGCAGGGCTATATCAGGGAAATATTGAGGTTGTGGAAAGCACATGAATGTTAAATTTAGTCGAATATTCTTCTACCTGTTTCATAAACTGAAATTTTCACTGAAAGGGAAGCGTTTTCCAAAAGTGGAAACACCGATGAAATCAGTGTGTTCAGTCAGGAGGGGACTATTTTGAAGGAGGTACATCACAGTAGCATGTAAGTACCGCCATTGTGAAATTACAAGCCCATTCTTAAAACTTTCCAGTCACACCTCGTATATATATATATATGTATATATATATTTTTTTTATATATATAGAACAACGAGTGCTGTAACTATGTCTGTGATATATGTAATATTATGAGTAAAAATATCAAAAATTGTTTCAACATTACGAGAAGGAAATTTCTGTTTCAATGCGAAACAACGACTGAACCAAACTATACCATATTTATCTAAAGTGTTATTTTAATGTTTTAGTATTTAATGTTTAGTGTTATTAAAGTGTTATTTTAATATTTATATATCTAATTACAAAAGGCTATACAAACTTTAAAAAGCACTATTAAAGGTGATGCCTATTTTAATAGGAAGATGACCCCTTAACAAAATTTTATAATTGACATTTTGCACTCTGCATAATTCCTGATAAATTGACATATTTCATACTTTCTTAGTGGGGACTTAGTAAATAGCATTCAAAGAAGAAGGCGTGGTTCTTTCTTTTTTTTCCAGGGCTGTACAGTTCTACCTTGGTTCTACCATCAACAAAAGCGATCTGCCTGGCAGAGTGCGGAGAAGAATCCATTCGTGTTCAAGGGAGGAATTGCTGGTATAAGGAATGTGCCATTTTTGTTCACGCTCTAGTTCGTTCAGCATAATTGATTTCTTCCGATTTGATGGTATATGCCAGTTTATAAATGTAGTTGCTTTCAACAAACAGAGAAGCAAACATTATGATTCGCGTACTAAATAAACGCACCTGAAAAACGGTCTTCCCTAAAACTCGAATGGCTTCGTTCTTTTCTGTCATGCGCAGATGCGTCCAAGTGTCAAAATTCCGTGGTCGAACTGTACGTTATTAGATTTACGTAGCTTAAACTAGTATTTAGACTTTTAAAGTGTCTATTGTAAAACACTCTGTTGAATATAAATAAATAACCCTTAAGATTCTGCTCGTGCGGCCTTTCATAAAACTGCCAAATTTTAATGTGGCCTTTCAATGCAAAAAAGATTACCCACCTAAGGGATCATTCATAAATGATGTCACGCTTCGAGGGGGTGAGGGGGGTTCGTGAAATTGTGACAAAGTGTGTCAAGGGGAAGGATAACACGAAGTGTGTCATCAAGCATTATGCAACATAGCGTTTCATATGACACAAGGGAGGAGAAGGTCCGCTAAAGTGTGACATATTGTGACAAAGATATGGTCAAATATATGGGAAAAAAGAGTCACATCATTTATAAACGGCCCCTAAGTTATTTCGAACAAAAAGCTTTCTTTAACTAAAATGGGGCGCCTTGATGCTGAGAATAAGAGTGGAAAAGGACCAAGAAAATCTGAGAAACTTTTCTTTTTTAGATTGAGTGACAGCTCACAAAATAAATAATGGTTGAAGATAAATACCTGTGCAGACTTTCGTGCTTAGCTCATATTAATCATGTGTTACGTCAGTGACGTAGAGGCATAATTTTCGTGGTGATGGGGGGGGGGGGGATGGTCACTTTTTAGGAGAAGGTTTTCACTTGCAACATATTGTAGCATACATAGCTTAAGTGCTTCATATGGGCACAACCCCCTCCCCTCCCCATTGCTACGCCATTTTGATGCTTGTTTGAATTAACCGAGATTAATTTTTTTAGGAAAAATTATTAACCGAGTCTCCAGTGAATAATTTTTCATATCGAACAATACATACGGGAAAACGATGGGAACAGGTCAACATAATATATAAGTAACCACCAAAATCAGGGACGGATAGAGAACATCTTTTTAGGGGTAATCCTGCTCAAGACTCTGGTATAGAATTTTATGGGAGCTGTTTGGGGGTTAATAAAACACCACCAAATCAGCCGGGAATAAATTTATTTCAGACTAATTGTATCCTGCTTCTACGCCGCCACTTATAACTTTAAATGCAAAATTATAACTAATATTTGCAGATCTCATTAATTACTTCGTGGAATTTCTTCCACAATACAAAATGTTGTCGATGGTTTAGGGGTGGGGGAGTCATGACCCCTTGACGCTTCCCTTGTCTTGTATCCGCCCCTGATCGAGGTGGGACCATTAAAGCGAGATCCTACATACGGAAGAAGGAAAGATGGGGAACGATAGAACGATGTTCTACTACATATACATATGTAGTATATCGTATATGTTGTGCTGCGTTTACTAATTTCTGTTATTTGAATTGCTTTTGATAATGGATTAATGCTGTTTTTAATCAAAAGGAGAATTGTAAACTTTGAGAGATTCTTCCGGGTTTTTGGTTTTGCTTTCTGGCATCTTCTCTACCGGCACAATGCGGAAATGACAACCTGCTGCTCTTTTCAGGGTCGTCCACTCCCGCAACAGACTATTATTAGGCGCTCTCGTGATAAAGCGCGGGAGAATCTATCAATGATGTAAGAGCACATCTGCGAATCCTCGGGACTTCCGCATCAGTATAATGAAACATTAGCTGCTAATTGGATGTGACCTTGACGCAACGAGCTGATTAAAAACAAGAGGGACTCATTGTGGAATGGAAGCACACAGGATGTGAAAGTTTCGAGAAATTGAAAGTGAAGACATTTAAATATTTATACTTAAAATGAAATTGAAATCTTTCGCCTTGAGAAAAAACAAAAAAGTTGATGAAGCTGAAAGGCACAATAAGTATGGCATAATACCGTTTCGAGGCAACTTTAAGTCATTTCTTCAGTTAACTAAGTTAACACCAGCAGTACAAAGTTGTAGATGGATTTCAAATCACTAATGATCCAAAACTGTATTTGCTCTTCATTTAAAGATATAGTTCGATTTTCCACAGAGTGCCTTATGCACCAATGGAGTCCTCGGAAATGGAATCTCGGATAGAAAGTTCGAATCTCCTCTAAAATAGCTGTGGAGGGACATATTCATCCACTGACCTAGACCCTAAACAGATAAGCTAGGCCAAGATATTGTGCATTGGGTATAAACAAAAATATGACAATTAATTTGTGTTTATAAAGAATATAAAGAGCTCAATTTTTGCTCTTTCAGTTATAAAACCTGAATTTGAGTAGTTTTTTTTTTTTTTTTTTGCACTTGAAAGAACAGATTGTTCTTTCAATCAACAGTCATATATAAATTAATCAATGTACTGAAAATTTAAATGCAAATCAAATATTCAAAACCGAATCAATTATTAAAAGTGAAATTTCAAAAGCTTTTCTCACATCAAAAAATGTCCTTGAAATGATGAATTTCTTATTTTCGCATTATCTTGAAAATACGTTGCAGAACTAAGACAATTGTGGAAATTCATAATTGTTATTCATATGTAACACATGCTGGTGAGAATAAGTACATTCATCAGTGGCAGTAAAAAGCTGAACTTGACCCAGTAAACTTTCCCCCACCAAACCCCTACCTGTCAGCCGAGACTCGCTTGCACACGGGGCGTGGTAGTGGGGTCCACGGATTTTACATACACGTATCCCCAAATGTACATAGTGGATCTGTGTAACCCCGATTGGATCCCCCATAGTGGATCTGTGTATCCCCGATCTGTGTAACCGGATCTGTGTAACCCCGATTTAACGATTTTCTATGAACTTTTAAATGCTAACATTAAATCCAGGGCAGGGCCGCCGAGAGCCAACGCGCCCCTTGGCTCTCGGCGGCTATTATCGCTCCCCCCCCCCCCTTCCCTCATTACATTTGCATCTGAGCTACAGACACATTTTACCCTCTGCACTAGAGATGAGACGGGCTCTACATTTTAAAGTTACTTTCGGGCTCGGGCGGGCTCGGGCTCATGGTAAAATATTCATACATCAACCTACAGTCCGGACTAATGGTTTTTTGCTAGTCTTGTGTTCACTTTGATTTTTAATTTGCTCCAGACTAGAGACCCATCTTATTAGGTCTCCTAACTGCAATAGTTGCACTGAATATATTCCAGTTTTAAATTCGACTGCGAATCAAGAACTTCCCGAAAATGCTTCCAAACCGAAGATTTTTCATGCATTTTAGCTCAGCAGAATTTAATCTCAACTGGAGCAGTTCATGATTGTTTAAAAATATATGTATTCTTTATTTTAATTTAAAAGAAAAATCATTAGAACTAATTGCGATGGTAACAAAATCCTACATTTAATCGATGCAGCACCACATCTATTAACAACACTTTATAAAATAATTTCGGGCTCGGGCGGTCTCGGGCTTTGACACAGACCTGTATCACTCGGGCTCGGACGGGCTCGGGCCTGCAAAAGTGAACCCGAACTCATCTCTACTCTGCACTACTCACACACCGACACCTCCAAAGGACGGACCTCATGAATCAGACTTGGCTGAGACCCCTCTCGACGGCCTTTGAGAAAAATACATTGATATCGAGTTCTAAATCAAAGACATCGAGCCATCATTAAATCCAAATTATAAAACCTATAGCCGACAGGTTTTGTGATTCAGAATTGAATTTATGTTGCTGTCGCTAAAGGAAATGTCAAGTTGAGCATCGTTGAATTGAAAATATACTGAATACGAAATACGGGACAGTAACCGAGTCGCGTAACTGCAGTGACATATAAGTGCCCTACTACTTTTCGTCCTGTCGCTTTTGACGCATGTAAGTTTTTTTTTTTAAAGTAGCATCGATGCATTGATCTTAATATTACTTACGTTGTAATCCCATAGGGATCGTTCATAAATGATGTCAGGCTTTTTTCCGATATATTCGACCTCCCCCCCCCCCGCTTTGTCACTTGTCACGCTATGTTGTATAAGCATGATGTCACACTTCTTGTTACCCCCTACCCCCTCGAAGCGTGACATCATTTATGAATGATCCCATAGAGACAGGAAATAACATTGTTGGGTAAAGTGGACGAAATATCCACGTTTTTGGACTTTCGTCGACAATTTGTCAAGAATTTGTTCAAAATCTTCAGATTTTTTGCTTAATATTTTACGTTACATTATTACAGAACACAATGCATTCAATTTTGGGCAGAAAATAATTGAGTAATATCATCTTGTGACTGCTTCTTTCTGGGATGTATTTATGACCAGTTTACCCATGGGGTGCGGTAAACTGGGTAGCACCCGGGGTAAAGTGGTAATAACGACATATAAGCGTATTAAGAATAGTCATAATGTTTCAAAATTCTCAACAAAAGTTCATTTAGAAAGAAAACAACTTTATTTCACTCAATTGATTTTATTAATGTCCTCTATAGTCAAAAATAGGCCTCATCTTCGTAACGTCTCGTAGGGTACTTCAGTCTCTGCAGCTCTCTCTCTCTCTCTGCTACATAGAGAGTCTTAAGGCAAAGACAAGTAACAAAATATTTTAGGATACATGATAGGTATTCGTAAGTTTAAATCCTTAAATATCAGTCTGTACGTCTGTCCTTTCATTTAATATAACAGGACATAACTATGAAATTCAAAATTTTCCGTCATACAATTTTAAATATACTTTAATGAATGACTGAATTACTTAAATTTCATACTAAGAAAACATTAATAAGAGAGCAGTGGCGTACGCAGAATATTTTCAAGGGGGGGGGGGGTTCATAATGTTCTGAAACTACTAAAAGAAATTCGAGTATGTAATAAAGCACTATTATTTAGGGCTCAAGGGGGGGGGGGGGGTTCTAAACCCTTAACCCCCCCCCCCCTTGCGTACGCCACTGTAAGAGAGTTCTGAGATAATTATAGCTTATTTAAAATCAAAATGAGAGGAAAACACAATTTTAACTCGGCTGTTTTTGATTCTTCCTCTCTCTCTCTATTTTATGCATTGCTCTTGATCGAAGTACCACTACTTCTAAACGTATATGATTTAATAATATTTGTAAATATTTCTGCTTAGAAGTGAATTACTCAACCAAAATAACTTGAAAAGTGCTTCATTAAAGGTGTTTCTAAAAATTTGGCAATGCTAAACACGCCATTGCATGAAGACTGTCGTACAGCAATTTCAATCTTTGTTGCATCTGAGCTCAGTTATTTCTAATCCTGCTAAAGCTTACTAAAAAAAGTAATAATAGTTTACTAAAAAATTTAAAAGTCTTTTTAAAAAAGAATCCAGTGTGAGGGAAATTAACATTTAACTGAACACCATTTCTGGTGTTCAGTAACGTCACTCGGTGTAAAGTTAAAAATTAATTAATTTTTGATGTATTCTAAATTCTTTTAAGTGTGTGCCTAAGGAAATACAGACAGCAGAATGCTTTTTTAGCATATGATGTTTGTTAACTCATCTACTCATTAAAAATTCTTTACGATAGCTCATTTATCCTATTTTCATAGAAATGAGCAATCGCAAAGAAATTTCGATACGTAGCGGAGTTTACAAATTTCGTGTGCTAAGAAACGTTATATTGTCTATGTTTTTTTAGACAACCACGTAAAAAAATTAAAGTATTCATCAAAAAAGAATAATTTTCAACTGTACACCACCTGTGAACATCAAAAATCGTGTCCAGTAGCACAGCGCGAAATTTTTAGAGTGTAGATTGCTCGCAACCAACGCCTTATCGACGCAAATATCTCCCACGTGAAATTCTTTGAGATAACTTTCGTGACATTACATAAACTATTCTGGGTCGAGTTTAGTTGAACCGTTGACCTAAGATCTGCCGTCCCTTCTCCACCAAACCTACACTATAAAAATGTTGCGTTTAGTTGCTACCATTTTTAGGGTTATTAAACAAAACTTTCGGTGTACAGTTGAAAATTATTCATTCTTGATATATTTTAAATCTTTTATGCATCTGTCTAAGAAAATATAGAAATGTTTCTTAGCACGTGAAATTTGTTAACTCATAACATATCGAAATTTCATTACAATTGCTCATTTATGTGAAAATAGAATAAATGAGTAATCGTAATGAACGTTTCATACGCAAATGAGTTAACGAACATCATATGCTAAAAAAACATTCTGCTGTCTGTATTTTTTGGATACATACTAAAAAGAATTTAAAATGTATAAAAAAATGAATCAATTTCAAATTTACACCAACTGAACATCAAAAATGGAGTTCAGTTACACCAAAAATGGTGGCAACCACAAGCGCAAAATGTGTAGTGTACCTTTAGAAAACAAAACTACCCACCGCTTGTCTCCCTCACACCGTTTCTTTTGCGATGCTTCTTCAAATGATTTATTATCGTTTGCACTTAGAATAGTACAATACTATAGAATGTATTGTTTTTCAAAAATATAATTGGCGAAGTAAAATTGGCGATTGTCAGCTACCTATACTGTGCACTAATAAAATTACAGTACTGAAACTTAGAAGCTGTTGAAAGACAAACGATCACAAAAATAATTTTATAATCCTGATGTATGTAAGTACGTGGTTAAATTAAAATATTATCCAGAACGTACATGGAAACAGAAAGGAAAATGAAATACTTAACTTATTTCAACAAATAAAAAAATGACCTTTATTTTATGCAGAAAAAATAAATAGAAAAATGGATGTTAAAATCAACGTTATTAAAAGCATAAAATTGCAAACCGACCGGCCTAATTTGAATGGGAATTCTGCTATAAAGTCCAACCCAAAACGTCCGAGGTTCATGTCCGAAACGTCCAACGACAGGAGATCCAATTGTATTCCAAGCTGTTTCTGAATCTAATCACTATACATATATTTATCTTATAAGTCCAAGGACTATAAAATAAACAAATTTACAGTGTTGTTGGACTGAAACATTGCATTTTTACTTCAACCCTTTTGCATCCACTCTAGCTGAAAATGTCATGCTTGGAATGGAACTAAATTTGGTACACACATGGACCATGGACCGGTATCCGGACATAAGGTCCATATCCAAAACGTCCACGAACATAAGGTCCACGTCCAAAAGGTCCAGCGGACAGAAGGACCCTGATGTGAAGAAGTGATGATTAGCTTTTGTCTGCAATGCCATCAAGAGAACGTTTTTCTCGTTAAGGGTAGCTAGTCTCAAGAAGTAATGGAATGATTCAAACAAAAATTGGTTGTCGCCATAGAATGTAAGAGGCACTGCTTGTATTTGAATATTTCTGTAAATTGTTTAAATTTATTCAAATGTTGTGCATCAATTGAATATTTTTCGCATATTATTTGAATATTTCCTATAATTTAAATAATTTTCATACATTTCTTTCTTTTAAATACTTTTGATGGATTTTATTCTAGTCGGATGAAATTTATACCCTTCAGTTTAGCTCAAAATACTTCAAATTGATATCTAGTATAACGAGTATATTTCGTGTATGTGATAAAGTTTTCTTTGCTTAAAAATTATAAATTTTTGGCGACCTCATGAGAAAAGCCTCAGGCCCATTCAGTCTACCTTATTTTATTTATTTTTAAAAACGTCATTTTAAAAAAGTAATAAAATGGATTATTTTTCTCTTGTTCATTTCATGCCCTTCCTTTTAACTGACTTGAGAAACAGTCCTCTGTTTTCACTTTTTCACACTAAAGCTCTAATCTCTCAATAAGTAAATATCATTTGTAATGAAACCATTTATTTGCATTTTAAATTAGTACGAAAGATAGAAAAATAAAAGATAGGAATTGGTTACGTAAACATAGGAAATAGTTTCATTTTCTCTGCTTTAAATGGAACTAATATTACGTTATCGGTTATTTCTTAATATCTTAAATTCGCTTCAAGAGATAAAACATTTTTATCTTTTCAGTTCATAACCTTATTTCAAACTCTCGTTGCAACTTTTATCAGTAAATTCAAGAAAAAGACATGTTTAAACGAGGAAAGACAAGAAGATTCTCAAAAGTAGAAATGGCGGGAAAAAGTAAGAAACTGCTTTTTCTAAACGTGACAGTGTGTCACAAACCAGAGTTATTGAGGCCATAGCAATGAGCATTTTTGTCCTTGTGGCCAACGGGCGCTTCGGGTTGCCATGTACCAGTGGGAAGAAAACAACTTTTCTCGCCAATTCAAGGCATCGAAAAATTATTGGCGAAGAGACGTTTCACTTACTTTGATGACCATTTATTTTTTCCCTCAAAACGGGGCAACTGATTTTTGTATTGATGCAATGGACATCCGATATCCGACCTATCCAGTTGGAAGTCTTCGCATCGATAACTCACATCTTTATTTTTTTCGCATTGTGAGAGGAATTCTTTTTAATTTTAAACACGTATCGTATCGAACTATCCCCTTGAGTTTCAAACATTTTTGGAACTATACATTTTAAACAAGTTCTGGAAAAGCTACCTCTGCAGCTGCAGATACTTTTGCAAAAAAAAAAAACAATTTAAGAAAACACCATGCAGAAACGAAATATAAATTTTACTCTGTTTTGTTTCATAATCTTTGCCACCCAGAGGTATCGGTAGTAGAGCTGCAGGTTCTCACGCTGGCGCTGATCACAATTAAATAATCATGAGAATTTTTGTCATTTTCTTCCTTTATTCAATTTATTAATAGTCCTATTGTTTAAAAAATCTATTAACTCTAGTCTTAAATGGGTATAATTGAAAATTACAATAAAAATTTTTTCGAGCCCACTGCGAAACAGGAATTTTTTTAATACATACAATTTCATTTATTAACATACTTTTAAAGATTATATTAAAATATTTTATAAATCTAATTTTTCGTGTTATTATTCTTTTTTTAAGGAAAATATTGTTCGGATTTATAATTCATTGTTGCATTAATCGATTTTTCCAAAAATCAAGTAAATTACTACAATATCGTTTTAACTTTTAAGGAATAATGCATGCAATATTTAGAACCAGAAAAATGGTTTTAATCAACTTGGAAACATTAAGTGAAACCAATGCATCAAAAATCGATTCCAGTAACTTTTAAATGTGTTCATAAGGGGGCATTCACAAATTGAGCGGCACAGTCTGAAACAGAAGGCTCGTTAAAGCATTTTTTCACTTCCTAGTGATAAATTTGTTGCAAATATGGTAGCAGATTCGTATAAATTTAAATTAGATTAATTTATTTATTTATATTCAAAGGTGAATACAAGGCAAGTGCCTCCACGTTGAGAGAGAAAAAAAGTTACATGCATTTTATTTATTTTTTCGCTGTCCGAGTGTTGGTGAGACTGCACACACCTTTTCCAAATTCAATAGTTTAAAAAAATTCAAAAATACTTATTTCTTGTAGTTTTCTGAAATACTTGCTGTGAATAATGTGGGTATCCATGCCAAACACGTAATTTTCTACAAAAGTAAAAAAAACCCGAAAAATTCCTTGCATATCAGATTTATTTATTATTACAGGGAAAAAAACAACTCTTCCAATGTATTCTGCTTCTGAAGAAAATCGTGGTTCATATAGAATTATAGGAACAGTAGAACACATGAAACTATTATTTATAGTGAGCCAGCAGGTGGCGTAGCGTTAAGGCACTGGCCTCATACGCCCAAGTTCGTAGGATCAAACCTGGCCCAAGTAGGCGTCTTTTCAAGACTCAGAAAATCGTCAGCGCCCATGTCGAATGATTATGCAGCATGTTAAAGATTCCTCGAGTGTCTGTATCTGTTTGGCTTGGAATACTCAAATTAAATTCCTAGTGCCGTTTTGGTCAAATTAGAGCACAGGTGCCGCCATCTAGGAGGGGAACTGAGGGTCAAAATTCTCAAGTGCTCTGTAATGGTTAGTGAACATACGCAGCCCCACTAGAAAGAAGAAAAAAAAACTTCAAAGCATCGAACAAATTCGATCTCATGCACAAATATCAGGGTTTTCGATTGGTTAATAATAATGAGAGAGATTTTTTGTCTTCATATTAGCGAATGTATGTTCATTGCTTCATTCAGTTCTTCCTTCCCAAACTTTTCATGTCGCATTTCATGTCGTTCACAAGCATTTTGACACAAAAAGGATACGTTTTCTGAATCCAACACAACTGTGAATGAGTTTATTTTAGAATGTCCGAGGCCTGTAAAATAAACAAATTTACAGTGGAATTAGACTGAATAATTGCATTTTTATTTTGGCACATATAATTCTTGGAGTGGAACTAAATTTGGTATACACATGGACCATAGTGGGAAGTAATGCTGATTAGTTTTTGAAGGAAATCTCGTCAAGCGAGATTTCCCCGGAACTACTCTCGACACTTTCATTGCAATTTGTGCCCTTACGTTTAGCACAAAATAATTCAAAATAATATTCAGTACGAGAAAAAATCATTTTGATTGTGTGGTGAGACTTTTTATTTAAAATTAGAAAAAAAAAGGAGGGGGGGGATTATGAAAAGTGCCAAGCAATCATAGAGTTCATCAATGTCTCTGTTAGCTAAATCCCTTCAAAGATCGGTTATTAGCGACGTTTGCGTTCCTTCGAAATTTGCAACGCTTCACCGGAAAATGTTGTGATTTCTATTTAATAATAATAATAATAATAAAAACACACACACATTCTACAAAATAGTGAAGTTGTGCGAATTCCTGTTCACGTGTGGCTAACTTTCGGTCATAGCCACAGCATAGTAGACCTCCCGCAGCGAACTTCTATCGCTTCTAAGTGCTGTGAGAGTACCGCCCGATGTCAGCACGATCGATAAGAAAATACACAATGTCACCCCACACTCCTTGCCTAAAAAGCTTTTCAGGGAACAGCCCAACCTGAGAAAGTAAGCGACTATTGACAACATTCAATAAAAAAAGACGTTTTTAAATTTCTGACTTGTGTCGAAGCTGCGGGAGAGTTTGTTGACAACACTGGAGGACCTTTAAAGCAAGCACTCAATGCAGAAATCATTGCAGATGTACAAGAATAATACTTTCCTCGTTTTCTAAACATGCAAAATGTCACCAGATGGATTCAGCTGTTTATGTAAACATTAAAACAGCTAGGAGTTTAAAATAGCGTTTGGTGTAAAAAAAAAAAAAAAAAAATTTTTTGATAGATACTGCCAAATCACTATTGTTTCTACAATTTGTGCTATATTAACTGCCTGATTTTTCTTAGCCGAGACTTTCCTCGAATTTGCGCATGCGTCAGGTCTACTTCTATTTCATCCAAATAGGGGTGAGAAGATGAATAAAGATTAGTTTTTATGAAGAGTAATGAACTCTCTGCGTTTTTTGCTTTGCTCTTTTGCGTTAAAGATTTAAATTGGAAATAGAATATATCATCATCGGGGGGAAAACGAAAAAAAAAAAACGTAAAATATAATTTCGAAAATGCCCATCTCAGCGTATCACCCCCTTTGTTGAATAGAATCTTCCCGACGGATAGTCTCGGCTTTCGCAAGCGAGCAGTACGTTGGGTTTTCTCTTTTACTCATATTTTCGCACAAAGCACTTTTCATCATTTTTCATATTGTGCTACGCGATGTGTGAATGAGTGATAAAGACACCAAGTACTTACCACAATGCATTTTATTACAACAATATATCCCGGACGATCTGCCCATACCTCCTGTCTGATTTTGATGAAATTTACAGGAGACACAAAAACCTATTTGAAGCCCTAATTACGAACAATTGCATTACAACAGGCGATTTCATCACGCTTTTTCCCCGTGATATAAAATATTTATGTTCACGAGAATTCCATTCCATCGTACATAAAGCAAACTAAATAATGTTAATAAAAAGGAAAATCGAAAAATTTGTAGACAGAAGGTATTGCCAGATTTCCCACGTTATTTAGCGTTCAATTATCAATAATATTACTCTTACTCATGCTTTTTAGGTAGCTATTGAATTACTTTTTAAGTAAACACATTTATTTAATTTTTGGTCGCTTAAACGGAGTTTTTATGATAATGCAGCAAACACGGGGCAGGAAAAAAAACCACCACTTAACTGAGCACAAAGTATGCAAAAATTGCAAATTTTATGCTCCATTACTGTTGGGTTTTTTTCTTTTTGTTTTTCAGCACAAAGGTTATTTATTTATTTAGCTCTTATAGGCTATTTTGTGACAAATTTAATAGTTGCAGACAAACCCATTTTATTGTATTACTACGATTAAGATTATGGGTCGGGGATTCTAATTCAGACAGCCAGAGTGTCAATACGTAATTCTAATAGCTCCAAAAAAAAAAAAGGCAAAAGCAAATAATGCAACATACAAGGCTACGAATAAGATTAACCATTTTATGGGGAGGTTCCTGTTAAACGGTCTAATTCTCTTTTTCATCATCATCATCACCTTATATGGAATAATACAAATCCCAACGAAAACATAAATGTGAAAAAAGGGTCAAGTTCGATAGAACAAACGACCCTCGGAGTAGTCGGTGTCAATGATAAAAGAATTTATATCTAATGGCTACCAAGTTCCATAGCAGATCCTGTAATCATAGCTGTAAGAGTTCATTTAATTTTAATTTTATTTTATCGGATTTCTAACTTGGCAAGTTACAATTAAGGTAAACTGCATTCAGAAAATTTTACTCATCCAATTCGAAATTTGCAACAGTGAGGAAAATCATGTTGCTAAGCTATTATTATAGTTAATATTTCTAATTGTTTTCACATCGCCTTCTTAAACGTAATTCATTTTAATTAAAATCCTCGCTTCGGTGCCCACCAGGGTGGTCATGGCGCAGACTGCGATATTGAGATTTAGGGGGAGGGGGCATCGTTTTAAGGGGAGGTGCACCATCACCCTTAGGGGTGGTGGGCGGCCCTGCTAAATGTTACAATTATATCAAAAAATAAAAACATTTATTTAGTTACAGAACTGACCCTTTCGCCTACGGGAAAAGTCTCAGTGTTCGCCCTTAGTTGGAACGCAAACCCACATGTTTCCAACAAAATCTTTGTACAATTCCGAATGAGTTGATGCCAAATATGGCAAACCACTCAGTCACTAGGAAGTGAAGCCATGTTGTTTTTCATTTCTCCCTTCTTTCGACCTTGAAGAAAGAGCGCGCGAAAATCCACGTGCACTGTCAGCGTAGACGCATTTTACCGCCAAAACTTTTCAGCCAATCATGAAGATTGTTGATAGAGAATTCTTCCTTCCTATTGGCTGAAACGGATGGCGCGCTTCACTGATAGCTAAAGCAAATCTTTCTACTACTGGGGAAGCCATTGCGTCATGTCTCGTCATTGCTTTTGCGTAAGCTAAAGTGCATGCCGGTAAGAGGAATTTAGAAACCGCAATTTATTGCCTAATGCTGTTTATGATTATTGGCCTTTGAAACTTTTTCCCTGGATTGATCTCGGAGCTGACTTCTTGCGACCAAAAACCGATAATATTTGAGGACGAAGGGCAAAAGATATCGCATGCATGTTTTAGCACGATTGATATTGTCATGTGTACATCGTACTAGACATTCCTGCTTCTTGAAGTAAGTTTTCATTGTTTAGCTCGGATCTTTTGTTTAAATCTTCATATATTTGGTAGTTGAGAGTGTGAATTGATGCATTTTAACGTTGATTGCTAAAGAAAACTGAAGTTTAGAAACTCTTAATCAAGTTTGAACTATGGTTTCTACGAATGTTAATGAGATGAATGAAGCTTATTGCATGGCAAGAACTGCTAATTTGCTTCGCCAAGTATATCCTCAGATTCCAGAATATCCAACGTGTAATGTGCGCAGGAATTTGTTTGGACGATCGGGTTCTGAATCTCCAGTTAACTCTGAAGCTTTAAACAGAGTGTTATCTGCCAAAGCAGAACAAGCGAAAAATGCCTGGAACTTTGACTTCGTGACAGAAAAACCAAAACCTGCTGGCAGGTACGTTTGGGAATTGGTAAAAAGTTGTGATTTACCATCATGGTATTCTGCTAACGAAAGGCAATTAAATAAACATATCCAAGTGGACTTTGTAGATATCACTGAAGAGAGTGATCTTTCATATAATGGAGAAAAAGAAAATAAAACAAGCGATTTCAACCAAAGTGAAGTGGGGAAAAGAATCAAAGAAGGATGTGGAAAGCGTCGTTTTGTTCAAACTACAATGAGAGGTAAGAATCAAATTATATAATATTTCTCATGTGTGCATATTACTTTTCTGTTGTATCTAGCATGGTTTGTTGATTTAAGTCAATTATGATTATTTTTTTTTTTGTTTCAAATCGTTGATTAAAATCACTTTGATTTCTTTCTTCCTTTTTCTTTAATTCATTTTGCAATTTTATAAAGTGTTGTTCTAAACATAAAATATGCTGCATTTACAACCTCTGCATTAGGAAAGCTTCAAAGGACCCTCTGTCTAAGTGTGTAACATGTTTCAGTTGGTCTTTTCAGATGCATAATGCTCCAGTTTACATCCGAAATGCTGCTTTCCGTAAATATGAAGCAGTGTAATGTTGTGACATAGCATTAAGCTGCTATTTCTGTATTATGCTTATTTTATTTGAGTTGCATGATCTGTGCAGGAATGTATTTAAAGGATTGGATTCTGAAGCTGCAGGAAGCATTAGTTATTTAGGTCTAGATGAAAAAGTAATTTCAATAATTACTGTCATAAAACGTTATAATTCAAGTGTCCAAAGAATATAATAAACAATTTTTCATTTCAAAAGCTCCATAAATGAGTGACAGTCCAGTGAATGAATGATCTTGAACTATGAACACATCTCCTGGAAAGTTTTATTTTTGTGACACAGTGCTCTTCACCTCTTAAGTATAGGAATGTTTCATTTAATATTGCCTAAATCTGCTTAAATATAAATTTTGATTAATTCAGGCCTTATGGCCTTAATTTTTGATGAAAGAAGTGTTGGAGCCTGAAAGCCTTTAGATTTTACTTTAGTGCCCGGTATCAATTCTTCAAGTGCAGGATCTTAGCTCCTGTCAGCTCTCTAGCAAATTAAATCTTGAACTCATCATCGTTTTTAGACCTTTTTACTGTTATAACCCCCATATAAGCCAAAAAAAAAAAAAAAAAAAAAAAGGTAAAAAGCCTTTTGACATTTTATGCTACATTGTTTGTGCAATATTGCATTTTATAGCACTTGGTAATAATTTAAAATCTTTATTTATTAAAATGATCTTTTTTTTTTCTAAGGACCTTACTTTATCTTTATACCAGAACTATTCTCCTAAAGAGGTCTGTACTTCAGAAATTCTATAAATTGTTATTGTAATTTCACAAGAAAAAAAAAAGAAAAAAGTCTTTTCCTTTGAAATAAATGGCTGTTTGAATTTCAAAAGAGCTGAGTGTTTTTCTCGTGAAAATAAAGTTGAGTGAATCCAGTTAGCTGTTAAAAAGTTGTTGGTCTTCTTTAAGCTATTTTGGAAATATAAACTTTTAAAAGATGTCAAAATATATTCCCTCTAATTTCAAGATATCCGTGATTAGTAACATATTATTTTTAAAGTAAAGTTATAATAAATAATATTAATATATTATCCAAGTTTTAAAAATTCTCTTCTGGACTGCTTTGACACATACACGAATCAATTACATCATAATTAATCAATATTCCGTGCTTGTGACACCAAGACACTTGTAGCACTTGGTGAAACTGCGTGTACAGTAGGGTGGTGCTTATTTTTCGAAGTTTTAAATTTTCAACCTCTTACCCTCTAAATTTGCTCCATTATACCAAAAAATGATTATGATAAAATTTTGTCACCAGCAAACAATATATTTAGAGGTAGCTCAAAGAGGGTAAAGTTTCATAAATTTTTAAGCAAGATAAAAATTATGATTTGCAATTATGTTTAATTTATTTAATTATATTAAAAAGTCACTTCTCTAGGAATCGGTAAAAATTAAACATTTGTAAATTGCATAGCTTTAATAAAATAGTTTTCTCAATAAAAAGTACAGTATTCAAGTGTACCTCATAGGTGGCATGGCAACAACTGTCTAAAGCAGTGATCGACAAACTTATGGAACCACTAAGCAACTGTATCTTTTCCACATTTTACTATTAGATATTACCACCCCTTTTCCCCCAATAGAAAAGAAAGAAGAAAAAAAAACAGGACAGAAAAAGTTAGATACTTTTCAGTTCTCGGTTATTTATATATGCGATGGGCAGCTACATTTTTCATTTTTTCATGTACTATATATTTATATCAGCAGAATATTCTTTATTTTCTGTCTGAGCCATGACCTATTAATACAAATATTAACAAAATATGGAAAATCAACAGGTATGTTGGTGTAATTATGTGCAAATTAACCACATGCGTACCACTGCAATCTACTAAAGATTTCCTTGTGAGTTACTTGTAGTTGGCATTTTACGGTTTGATGATTGCTGGTCTAAACCATTGGTGGGGAACCATTGGCCTTTGAAAGGAGACACATTAAATTTGCTGCTTGGGGTTAGCTAATATCCTATGTGTAATACGCATGGTGTAACATACACAGGCTATCACCAAACCCCTAGCATATATTAGGTGGCATGCCATTACCAGATAATATTAGTACTAAAAAAGAAGACACAAACGAATTGAAGGTGTTTTCTTTTCTTTTAGCTTCATCAATTTTTATTTTTACTGTTACTGCTGCCCTCAAAGGAAGTGGCTCAGAGTGATTTACCCAATTCATCAAACTCAACATTTTTAACGCCTTACTCATCCTTTACAAATTACATTGAAACTATCTAGTATGCTCATTGCAAAGCCTCAAAAACAAGCACATCATCATATTATAAATACTGCATAATAGTCATATAAATATTTTGTTTGGTCTAATTCAATTAGATATATAATGCAGTTGGGATTAAATAGTGTTATTGAAGCAATATTTACACTTTCTTTTTTTTTTTTTTCATGTCTAATGCTCTCAAATTTTATTTGTGTGACCTTTTCACCACCTGCCAAGTTCACTGTCATTTCAGAGCAAAATTGTTCCTTACTTGCAGTTTAGACCAGTAGATTACCAAACCATAAATCGCCAGGTACAATTAACTTACGATAAAATCTTTGTTAGATCTGTTAGGTCATGGTCATACCCAGGTGGTTAATCTACACATAATTACACTAAAACTGTTAGTGGATTTTTCATATTTCGTCAATATTTGACGAATGCCATTGAAAGTTTATGGAGAATACATAAAATAGAGAATATGTTTTGGCATAAATCCATGAAAAAGCCAATATAGTAGCCCTCTCGTCTCCATTCTAGCATTTATAAATAAACTGAGAATTGAAAAGTTTCTTACTTTTTTGACCTGTCTTTCTTTACTATGGGGAGGGGGGAATAAAGACTCATAGTAAAATTTGGAAAAGGTATTATTGCTCAGTGGCTTCATAAGTTTAGCAATCACTCGTTTAAACAGTTGCTGCTACCTGTGAGGCACACGAATATTGTATATTTTATTAAGAAAACTACTTTATTATAGCTATGCAATTTACAAATGTTGAATTTTCATTTATTCATATTGAAGTTATATATACTTTTCAATATAAGTATTTAAATTAAACATAATTGCAAATCATAATTTTTATCTTGCTTAAAAATTCAAAAAATTGCAAAATCTCGTTCAATTATAAAACTTTGCCCTCTTTGAGCTCTTAATACTGTTGGCTGGCAATAAGATTTTATCATAATCATTTTTTGGTATAATGGAGCAAATTTAGAGGTTAAGAGGTTGAAAATTTAAAATTTCGAAAAATAAGCACCACCCTATTGTACAGTATGCTAAAAAGACCTTTCGACTGGGTAATTAATAGCTGGTATGTGCAAAAATATTCACAGTATGATATATAGATAATGTTTTATTACGTAATTCTTCATATATGTGTGTAACTAAAAGAGGACTCCAATGTTTTTGAGAAAACACTGGGAAAATTATTTCATTTTATGATGGTAAGGGTAAAAAAAATTGCCCTTTTAGCACTTGTCTGTTTCACAATGGGTAATATTTTCTGGTTCAGAATCCCTCTATTGATTGTAAAGTAGAACTGATAAGTGCAGGTGCTTGTGTTCTTTTCATGACAAAGTTTGAGACCAATTTTTGAAATAAATTGATCTTTACTTTCAAATCCTTATATTTTTCCTATTAAGTGCCACCTTGCAGCCTTTCAAAGACAACATGAATTTCCTTTATTTTGTGCTATTGAATTTTAAAATTACACTAATCCTCTCTTAACTAAACAGACACGAGGAATCGTAATTCCAAAATATGATAAATCAAATGCTATGTTATCCACTTTAACCAATGTAAAAATGCACATTTAATAAGTGGAAAAGGAAGGCCAACGAAGTGATGAAAAGTGTATGTAATTTTTTACTCCCCTACATATATACCAGGGTTATTTTATAAAAGAATGCACACATTTTTTAAATGTTCTGTTTATTTGGTTGAAAGTATCTCTTGACAAAGTTGCCCTTCCTGGCTTTTTTTCTTCTCAAGATTGCAATTTGCATATGAAGACGAAAAATTGACCTGGGCATAAGGCAAAGCCTATAAAGTTTATGCACAATTCGAAAACATTTTAAAAAAGAATAAAAACTTCATTTTTTTTGTAAGACTTGTATTGAATATTATAGACCACAGTCCTCTTTTATGCAATTCCATCATTTTTCTGTCGTTACACCATAAATTAAAGCGACAGCTGGAATAAAACTAAGACACCTATTTTTTGCTTCTCTCCTTATTAGACGGGTGAGATTGCGCACATGGGTGGTTTACACGCATAGGAAATGGCTTTGGATTATAAGTAGATTATATTAATTACTGCAAGTAAATTTTCAAAGTAGTTGAAAAAGCATTGCTTAAAAAGCATCTTACAGTACTCACATCCAATGAAAATGAGAGGAACCGTAATGAAGATTCAAGCCCTTACATTTACAAAACAAACAATAAAAAAGAGTTTGCCTCATTTGTTTTCAGAGAAAAAACTTACGAATTCAGGTAGACACTGCTGATGTGTCTGTAAAGCTACAAGAAATCGTGGTGCACACACACCTCTGCTTTCCCCCAAGAATTCAAGTGTGTTCTCAGTCCAACTGGGCATTTTACCTTAAATAGGGAGGTCTGAGGTACGTCCTCGCAAGTTGTATGAAATGGAATGCAATTTTTGGTAACCTTAGGGGAAGGTGCAGATTTAATGGCTCTCCCTCGTTAATTTTTCAAAAAATGGAACACTTATTAGTGCAATTTTAGGCTATCTTTGGTCACGGTGGGGTTGGGGGGGGGGGGAGAGTCACGACCCCCAACCCTGGATGCACGCTAGCCAAAGCATTTAAAAGCTTATAATATTCAAGTTGAAGTTTTTCAATTAAAATATTAAAATATTTATCCAAAACTGCTAGTTTTAAAACACACAAAATTTTGTTCTATCCAACTTCTTGAACATCCTTTGTTTTGTAGACCTTAAAATAGGGTATAAGTTTCTCGAGGTAAGTTGTTTAAATAAGAGCAAGAATTAGTTATTCTAATTTAAGCACTTGAGTTAATCACTATCAAAAAATGATTTGTTTATATGCACCACTTTTATTATCTTAATTTTGAAGAATAAAAAAATATATATATTTGATATTCTAAAATAAGTAACTAAAAGTCTCGGATGTGAAAAACAAGGAGTTAACGTTGATGCTAAAACTTGTGCCATTATGTGAGCTATCATTACGTCCACCTGGTTTTCTGTTTATTTCAAATATATTACTCGGTTTTGCAGGTGGCTGGTATGTTATCAAACTCAAACCCTGTCCTGACTGACTCATCCGTCAAGATTTAATTAACTTCAATGCATGACAACATACTGCACAAATTTTTTGTTATTATATTTAGGTGTGTGCTGATTTTAATTAGACTTTGCCCGGTTGGTTGCCTGTTTTTATTACGTGGTTTCGTGTGTTTGTTCGCTTGATAGGTGGCACGTGTATGGGTGGATGTCGCTTTTTGATTTCGTCGTCATCCTAGTCGTTCGCTTTTAACAGGTGTGCGGAGGAGGGAATATCTTGTATTTTTCAAACATGAAATTTTCCGAAAAGAAAAACGTTTCTACAAAGGTAAGAAAACGGAAGAGATCTATAGTTTTCAAAACGTTGCGGGGATGAATCCTACAGTTTCGCAAAACAAAGTCAAACACTTCAAATTGTGCCTAATAATAGAACTTGAAAGAATATTTTTTATCTTCTAGAAATGATCTATTATCTATATTAAATAAAAAAAGGCATCGTTTAACTACATAAATTCTTAAAGAACAAATTATGGTTTCTTGCAATAAAAGTAATTGATGTGCATATCATTTTCTATGGGAATAATTATTTTTTTATGTATATTTATCGCCTGTACACAAAACGCAAATATTCCATGCCATTATCATTTTTTATTCAGATGTGACAATTTTTTTTAATAAAAAAAGTGCGTAGTTGAGGTATTTTTAGTACACATAATCTGGGCTCTAATAATTACGAGTGGAAGAATATTAGATTCATTTTTCTGACGCAATCGGTAGACCTTGTCCTTTTTATCGCTTTCTGCAATTCCGATATTTCTCAAACGAAATGTTCCACGGAGCGGAGTAATCTAACCGCGAATTTTTCACAAAGAATGCCGCTGAGCAAACATCTACCTGGGAAATCCTGCTTCTTCGCGCAATCCGCAAACAAGAATGGACATGTTCTTGGCGCGACCTTGCCGTAGCTGCATATTTTAATCATATCGGGAAAATGAATCCCCGCCTTTTATTATGAATTACCGGTGTTATTGGTAGTGTGTTCTGACATTGCTAAGCTTCACAGTTTTTATTATCTATTTTTATTGCATAGTAAAGTTTCTAAATGCTGTATAACATTAATTTATTTGTATTTTACTTTAAAGTAAGTTCAAAACTGTTTATTTCAGAAACCTGGCGAGCGCAAAAGTTCTAAAATTTTGGAAAAAAATATTCAGTGTCACATGAAATTTTTCCGATAGGAGTTGTTTTTTTTTTTAATAATTGAGGTTAATATGCATCTGAATATATTCTCTTTCGTGAAAAGAATTGTAATCACTGTTAAACAATTTAGTATGATGTTGGGAATGTTTTTCGAAATTGTAAGATTTGATGTTAGCAACCGTTCATAAATGATGTTACTTTTTTCAGTATGTTTGACCCCTCCCC
The DNA here is from genome assembly GCA_038502835.1 of Octonoba sinensis. NCBI lineage: Eukaryota > Metazoa > Arthropoda > Arachnida > Araneae > Uloboridae > Octonoba > Octonoba sinensis. The sequence goes on from CM076604.1 coordinate 76,379,029, forward strand.
CTTTGTCACATGTCACGTTTTTTCCCCATAAGCATATGTACTTTCAGTGTTGCGGATCAGAAACAAAGCACTTACGTTACGGATCGCATAATTTTATTTTTGAGCTTTTAATGACATTTAACGCAGTGAGAAGCAGAGGAATGTAAGATAAGGGATGTAACCAAAAAACGATTCTGAAAAAATACGCGTTCAAAGTTTGGATCTTATGGAACCTTTAATGCTATTATTTTTTTTAAATCATGTTGGGGAGCTGCACCTGTTAGGGCTAGCCCTAACATTTCTTCCCACAATATAGAATAGTGCTTTTCCTATCATTTGCAGTATTTATCTCCAAATTTTCAATTTTGTCACTTACACCCCTTTGCTTCAAAGTGCCTCATTTGTGAGAATAACAATAATAATAATGATTACGTGTGGACTTAATTTGTATACAATGATTGTTTACAACAAAAAAGATAATCAGCGTATATTAGTAAAAAACTATTAATTGTTCGAATTCTGAAATAAAATGACCCGCTTTATTTTATCTTAAGTGTAAATGAAGAGTTCTTTTTAAACTTTTAACTAGAAGTAAATTTAAACCTTTGTCAGCATCGATGTTTTAAGTACAAAATGAAATCAATGAAAATAAATCTAAAATCAAATTGTAAAATAAACAAATAAATTTAACTTGTTGATTTTGAATGTCTTTACAGAAATCAAAATATGTGATGTCACACTTCTTGTTACACCCTCCCGTCGTCAAAAAATGTCACAATTTCTCCAACCCAACTCCCCTCTCGAAAATATACTCACTGTTTAGCAGAACATGCGGTTGCTGATACATGATTTTGCTGAGGAGGGGGCACTTTTTTATTTAACGTATTTCTTGGAAAATTTGTGCTGAAGAGGAAAATTATAAAGTTTTAGTTCGTTGTTCGTATAATTTTTAATAATATTTAACTCTCGGGGGCAATTACTCCCATCGCCTCTCCCCTAATGTCCGTGTCTAATTAAGAGATCATTCATTCATAAATGATGTCACACTTCGAGGGGGTAGGGGAGGAGGGTTCGTGAAATTGTGACAAGGGGTGGGGAGGTGGTAAGAAGAAGTGACACCATGCTTATGTAACATAGCGTGGCATGTGACAAAGGGGGGAGAGGGATATGTTGAAGTGACTTTTTGCGACAAAGAGGGAGGGGGTCAAATATATGGGAATAAAGCGTGACATCATTTATGGATGGTCCACACAGCAGACATATGGGCGCGCCACCTCACGGAAAGTGTTGCTAAATAAACGAAAAATACGCATTTTCGACTGTCTCTTCATTCGGAGTTATAAATATATTACAACATCGATTCCAATTTTCCTTCGTTGTGATAATTGTATTCTGGTCCTCGCAATTATCTCTCCTCCCCATCTAGCTTTGGAAACCTGATGTGATTCATCAATTCCCTCTTGCTTCGACATCTCGGGCAGAAACTCGGAGCGATGCTAGGGGCTCCAAAAACCAATTGCATTTTTAAAGCGCTTGATGAATTCGATTTTTGTAGGTAGGGGCAATTAATTGCGCGCGTTTGAGGAAGCTGAGAGAAGAAATGATTTATCGAAATCGAAGCCTTGGACGTACGCAGTATTTTATCTAAACAAATAACTTTTACACATCTATTTGTGCTAAACTAATTCATCATATCCATGTGTTAGAAACGGGTTTTAATATTATGCGATGAATTTGTATTGATTTTCTTCCTTCTTTTTTAAATGCTTTAAAGTAAAATTGTGCATGTTAATGTTCTATCTTTTCTCGGCTTGGCTTGCGTAATTTGTGTATTTCGGGGCACATCACAACAAAAACGAAAAACTTAAGCAAAACAGTAATTGTAATTGAGTAGTTTTGAACTTCCGAGTTATATTTTCAAAAACGAACTTCATTTAGCTTGACTTAAGCAGGGTTGATTTTGGTTACATGCGTTAAAGTTAAAATGGAAAAGCCACTATAAAATAATGTAAAAGAAAAAACTGTGTAAAATGAAAAGCTACGACACATAGATGCTACACTGAAAATTGCGAATTGTAAGAACTTAAGTACTCAACAGTTTATTGCTTATTTCAAGAATTGTGTAAAAATGTTTTCCTATTTGGCAACAAAAAAAAATAGCTTTGAAGCTTGAAGAAATGCAATGTTTTTCCTTGGCGAAACTTTTTTTAAAAATAAGAATGTATAAGAAAAAGTTAGTGTCAAGGGTCTCTATTAATGTATTCCGAAAAGTTGTTGCTATTCTAGATATTTAACTTTTAAAAGCGTTTAAAGAAATCAAATGAAAGAAAAGAATAGCAATTGTGTCAGTTGTCAAGATATGCCATTGTTTGAATTTTAAACACATGCATTTCTAATCTCTCTCCTGATTGACTGCGCTTATTAGGCGTTACGATTTCATTGGTTCCTACGACACCATCATTAGATTTTATATATATTGATATTATGCGTATGTGTATTAAGGCTTGAAATACATGCATAGTATAGACATGTAAATACGTTATATATCTAAAACCAGTAAAGGGCGATTTCCCCCTCCTGAACCCCTTGAAGAACGAGCCTGTGGACGATTAAGTACTTCAACCCGACCAGTCAGCTGTTCCGCTAATGCTCAAACCTTTTATTTTCATTCATTAATGAAGCATGCAATAATGATAAGGAGTTAGCAATGTTCAAGCCACTCATTAGTTCGCGGGAAATATCTCCACGCCTTCCTGTTTGAATTCAAGATGAAGTGGGAGATCATGACTTCGTGATGGCAATCCTCATAAGATTTTTGCGCCCATCAGCAGCATTCTGTGTGTGGGAGGGGGGGGGGGAGGGTAGGGGTACATTGCTCTGGAATTTACAAATTGTTGCGGGTAATAATATTATAATTCTTTCCTCTGTCTGTCTGTGTGTGTGTTTCAATGTATGTATGTAGAGAAATGTATTCTAAGGACCAACAAAATGTTTGATTTGCTTGATTTTTGTCTCTTTTAACAATTTTAACTTGCAAACATGTTAATTATTGTTTTTATGTTTTTCGCTTTTGTAAAAAAGGATTAATTTCTGTTACGTGTCGGAACTTTTGTAGTCAATATGTTGAGCTTTGACTGTGCATAGGGGACCATTCATAAATGAGGTCACGCTCCGAGGGGCGACGGGGTTCGTGAAATTGTGACAAGGGGAGGGGGTAGCAAGAAGTGTGACATCCCTGCTTATACAACATAGCGTAACATGTGACAAAGGGAGGGAAGTTGAAGTGTGACATTTTGTGACAGAGGGGGGGGGGGGTCAAATATGTGGGAAAAAAGCGTGACATCATTTATGAACGGTCCCTAAGTTAGCAATTGATTCTTATGTGACCTCATTTCTTTCTATTTTTACAGATTTCACCCGAGTTCAGAAACGGCGATCCTCTAAGCGGCTCCGCTTGAAGCAAATGAACAGAAAGTTCCTGCTCAGATCCCATTTGACGCTGCGCAGAAGTAAGTTCTGTACTTTGCTCCCGCATCAAAAAATCTTATTCATGTCATATGTATATTTTTAAAAATTGTTCTCTAATCGTCACTGGTGTCGAGTTATGAAGAAATTTGTATCATGTCGGTTCACGACGTAGATGATCTTTGAAATACTATACCAGCAGTGGCGTAGCTAGACCGGGATTTTTTTTGGGGGGGGGGGGTCTTCGGGAAGAGCTAATTTCATTGTTTTACAGGAAAAATTGGCCAAATTCTGGACAATCTTCGCCATTTCAAGAGAAGTGAGCTAATTTCATTGTTTTACAGGAAAAATTGGTCAAGTTCTAGATAATCTTCACCATTTCAGGGGGTTTTTTCGGGAGAAGTGAGTAATTTCATTGCTTTACAGAAAAAATTGGTCAAGTTCTAGACAATCTTCACCATTCACTGGGTTTCTTCGAGAAAAGTGACCAATTTCATTGTTTTACAGAAAAATTGGTCAAATTCTAGACGATCTTGACCTTGAAACTGAAAAACAATTATACACGTTAAGAAAGCACAAATGAGCCTTAAGATGCAGACATATGTTTCGGGATTGCTTGGAATCCCTTTTTAAATGCAGTAGTAAAGTTTCTAGATGCAAAAACATCTAAATGAAGCAAACAAAACAACAAAAACACTTTTTATATAGCCTAAGATTTACCAATAAATCAATGAGAATAAAGACAGCGCGGAGGTAGAAAGCTGTTGTAAGAAATGATCTCAACCTCGATGTGTGAATTAGTGGTATCAGAATAAAATTCAAGGACATGAACAATAATAAACTTAGGCTTTATACCAGATATGTCAAATATAAACTGATTTATTTTATAAATCCTGACCATTTCAGGGTTTTTTTATCCCCAACCCCTGAAATGGTCAAGCCCCCCCCCCCCTTATCTACGCCCGTGTATACCAGGGGTGGAGGACGAATCTTCCGATAAATTTGACTGATCGGCTAAATCCACACGTGCAAAATTTTAAGTTATTGTATGTATTAATTTTACAGAGCTCGTACGTATCCTGAAATTCCTGAACAAAATCTGGCGCCCTAAAATTTCGGGTTTTCTCTGATGCTTCTCTGTTTTTCACTTATTGCTGTATCATAATGTTCAATTGTTTTCCATTTTTACTATCTACGCATCAATAAGGAAATCTTGGCGCTGTTTTATGCTTTTGGCTGGGTTATAATGAGTCCGATAGATGTATGATTAAACTGATGCATTGCAATCAGAGTCCATTGCGAACATAAAATCGTTTGGCATTTTAAATGAAAAAAGATCATCGCGTTGTGAATTCGTCTAAGTCTGTACTCGCTGTATTATTAGAATTGTACCTTATTTTTGTTTCCTTATATATGCTTGCACTCTTCTAAAAAAATCTCCGGTAGTTTTTGACGTCGTAGACAACGAGAAAATTCCAAAATGGATTCATAAAAATAAAAATCTCCCATTCCGCTTCGGAATCATTCATAAATGATGTCACGCTTCAAGGGGGGAGGGGGGTCCAAATTGTGACAAGGGGAGAGGAGGGCCAAATATATGGGGAATAAGCGTGACATCATATGTGGACCGTCCCTCCCCCATAAAAAGCTGTAAAAAAATAATGAATGAATCTCAATATGAAATGCACTTTCTATTAATAGAAAAATTAAAGTAGCTGAACTTTCATTAAAACTCTCGTTAAATTGAAAGCGCCCGTTTCATCTTTTTTCTTTTCCCGCTGTGAAATAGGCCTTGCACTTGAAACTAAGCAGGCTTCTAGTTCTGCAAGGAGGTGGATGAGAGGTCAAAGGGCCTTTTGAGACATATCTTTCAGCTTTGCGCACGCGTCCTGAGAAGACCACCCAGGCAGAAGAGATATCCCCTAATATGGAACCCCACACCCTGCCGGTATCATTGCAGTGGTGCATGTTGCTCTATAAAGTGGGCGAAACGATCTACATGATGCTAATGGACGAGGTGTAGAGATCTATTGCTGGTTGGGCAGGTATTGGATGCTTCACTAAGGCAACCCCCCTCCCCGCCTTTTAAATATTAGCAATAAAGCTATTCCATCTCAGACCAGGCAGAATACAGGGTTCACACTGGGGAAAAATACAAGGTGGGATTTTCCTCCTTGACCAAAATTTTAAGTGGGATTTTTAAAGTTTAAGCCTAAAAAAAATTTTTTGTGAGTGGGATTTCAAAAAATATATTGCGGGAATCGCGCGATCGCGCGGCCTAGCGTGAACCCTGGAATATGTCATATGAATCATGAAAAATATATTTTTGTTAAAATCCAGATACACGCGACAGTGTGTCAGCCAAGGTAAGAAACGGCGACACCGGCCAATGTGTATGTATATTCACCATTTCGAGCGTCTTTTGACCCCGTCGTTACTTAAAAACTGTTAGACCTACATACTTGGAATTTTGTACATCTAATAGAGATCCCCTAAACCCCTGGAATATCAAATTTCATTGATGTACCTCTTTATGGTCTGAAAAGTGTTTTTATCACTGACTGACTCATCAGACCTAACCCACTTCTAGGGGACTTAGAAACTTCAAAAAATCACATACTAAAACTAATATACGAGCCTACCTTTCCCGTGTACACCAACAACAAATTTATAATCTAGCTATCTGTCTCTCTTTCTCCTTTAGTTTAATTACTTAAAATATACCTTTTTCAATGGTTGATACACATCATTCATTCATTTATTCACCCTCTCATTCATTATTCAGAAGTATTCTTAAAAATCCAGATCATTAAATTTCATGGGAAAATAGGCTCGTTTAGTTCCGGATGAACTTCGTATCTGTGCATGTAATACGTCAGAAGATCTTTCCGATCCAAGAAAATCCGTCTGTTAGATCAGGATTTGTATAGGATTCAAATTTCCTCGTTAGAGCTAATGATATTTTTTTTTTTGAACTGTTCAAAATTGAACAAAAATTGTACAAATCAAAAAATGAACTATAGAAATGAAATGTTCTCGCCGAGATCTTTTGAATGCAAAATGAAAAAAAAAAAAAAAAAAAAATTTTTTTTGAATCGGGATATTCCTTGAAAAGTTGTTGGGGGGGGGGGGGGTGACAGACGGCACTTTCCCAATCTCAAAACCCTACTTTCAAATTTTTTATTTTTCAATCTGAATTTCATTACTTCACTTACTTTTGACTTTTCTTTATTTTTAACGATATTTGCACAGATTCATTAATCCTTCTTCCATATATTGTATATTTTTAGAAACTTTTATGGGAAATTAGGCTAAAAATTGATTATTTTCGGTGGAATCGGCAATCATTTTAAAGTGGACAGTTTCAAAATATTTAACCGATTCATTTCTTTTTCTGTAAATAACTCGGGAACAATACTTTATTTAGATTTTATTTTTGAAATTCTTTCAGTATATGGTCGAGTTGTGTTAGAGAATTAGGGTTGTATGTGATCAAAAATTTAACAAGGAGCTGTTAGCCATGGGTGCGGTGTAGAAATTTCTGCATCGGGGAACCTTGCATTGCAATGCATCACAATAAAGGGGGAAAGCTGAAAATAATATTGAATTTAACAATAAATTTATTTAAATATAATTGATTTTATCTAAAAAGCATGAGTTTTATTGCTTAAGATGAGCTTTATATATATATATAAATATTTTAGTAATTTAAATTATAATAAGATTTCTTGGAACCTTGTATGTATTCAGTCATTGTGTGAAGTATATGATGAGGATTATTTAATTGTTAATGGGCTTGCAAAATTTGTTAATAAATAGTGTTAATAACCAGTTATGGTCTAAGAATAAGTTCACGAGTGACGAAAGGAACTTACTGAACAAAAAAATACAGGTTTATAATATGCCAGAAATTGATGTTGGCTGTCTTTCTCTGAAATAGCAAAAAAAAAAAAAAATGTACAATTTGAATTCGCCAGCAGAATCGACGGCTGCATTTTGAAAAATGCTCCCTCATTTTAACACCGCTGCCCGCATTTCCTGGATTCACGACAGGAAACTGGTTTGATTTTACTCTATCTTGATCGTCCAATGATCATCAGCTGAGAAGTATAAAAAATATTCACTTCTACTTGCTACTACCATATGTTTTTCAAACTACAAATTTGAGCTCCCCATAAGCCCGCTGCTTGCTATTGAGAGTATTCCTTGTTTGTCTATGTGTGGAAAAAACATCTGCAGAAATTAAAAAAAAAAAAAAAACATTTTATAAGCTTATTGAAGGTTTATAGTCGCAAAGTGTCACATAAAATTAAGAATTTCTAAAGAAGTAAAAAGTTTTATTTGGCAGGTATGTATTTAGAGAAGAGCAAAATAGGGTTATTTTGTTCTATTTATTATTATTTTAAAAAGTACTATAGTAGTGTCTTGCGAGCTTGGCATGCAACAAAAAATGATCCGAAAGACATTAAAACGGTTGAAAGTATTTTAACCTCAACAGTATGCGAATGTTCCATTATTTAAAAAATAAATAAATAAATAATGATTTAAATAGTAACATCAAAGATAAATAGTGACAAATTCAGATAATCATTCCGCAGAAAATCCTTTTCGGGATAGCCTACAAAGTTTCGTCTGAAAAGTACGTACAAAATTGCACGTTAATCACTGAAATTCGATTGCGCCCACGTTGTTTTTTCTTTCTGTTAATATTATTACTTTAATTCATTTGCGCAGTTTCGATGTGATGAAAAAACTCGGGGTGACATAGACCCCTCATTTTCTAATCTTAAATTTCTAACCCAAACAGGCTTCAGCTGCGTTAATTTCTATATGTGGTTGGCAGCAGCGAGATGTCAACGCTCGGGATAATTAACTTGTTTTCGTTTCCGCAGCTTGCCCTTGTTTGCTGTGATCATCACTCATTAGCGAGGAAACGCTCTGCCACTTTGCATAAGCAATGCCAATGAACTGCCGGAGTCTTTCGATTTTCGATTTGCAGCTTCTTTCATATCAAACAGTTTTATTTTACCTGTTACCCCCCCCCCCCCCCAAAGGAAAAGGAAAATAACGGATATTTCTCTCATAGTTAAGAAGCAGTATAATTCGACCAGGGAATTTTGACATTTGGACGCTTCTGCGCATGGCAGAAAAGAACGAATCGATTCAAATTTTAGGGAAGTTCGTTTTGCAGGTGCGTTCATTTAGTACGCGAATCAGATTGTTTGCTTCTCTGTTTGTTGAAAGCAACTTAATTCATAAACGGGCATCCAGCGTCAATTCGGATGAAATCAAGTATGCTAAACGAAATAAAACGAGATCAGAAACGACACATTCCTTACACCAGCAGTTCCTGTCTTGAATATGCATGGATTCTTGGAACTTTGCCAGGCAGATTGCTTTGACTGATGGTAGAACTGTACCACGTTTATCTACTTATGATAGGATAAGTATAATACCCCTTATTGTTGCGAACATCCGTCTGAAGACTTGTTCTTCATCTAGAAGCTCATTTTTGTAATTTGAAAAGAGGTTCCTTGTAAACACAAAACATGTGTACGCGATTTTTTTTTTTAAATTGTGCTTATTTTACGTTATATTTAACCTTCTAACTTAAGAGAGTTGACATGAAAAGCAAAATAATGAATTATTTGAAAAACATTGAACCAAAATTATATAATTTGGTTCATAAATAATGCATATATTAGAACCAAAGGGAAAAAATTGAATTGCCCATTCATTCAAATTAATAAGTGTTTCTAAAAAGAAGCTATCGTATTTAATTACTACTAATAATGAAGTAAAATAAAATTGTATTTTCAGTAAATGGTGTTGTTTGTGCAGGAAGTTACGTAAGTGCGTACGATTGCATTACTGTAACGGAACAATAGTTGAAAAAGTGATGCAAATGAAAATCATGCCCATAAAAATGTATGAGGAAAAATATTCTTTCACACAGTCCAACTTCGTGAAAGGAGAGTTTTTACCATGGGTGATTTTATTTGATTTGGTCTACTTCACTTTTTTCTCATGAAAAAACATTGTAACTAGTGACGAACCTCCTCTACGGGGAATAGATGTAAAAAAAAATCTCTTGAAAGCTTTTTGCAATGTTCTTTAGGTGTTCCACTGCTCTGAACACCAAGGTTGATCCTTTTTTTTTTGTCTATTCTTGTGGTTTTCTTGTAGTCATCTGGTGTGGGAAGTTTTTCAAATGTGAGAAAATTTGCGTCTGGAAAATGGTCATAGTAACTATGGCTAGCAATTACGTTGTTAAAACGAAATTTAATCTCACTTAAAAGCAGGGATAAGTTTTTCCAAGGACCTCTTTTAAAGCAGTCGTAACGAAAATTTGGCAACTATATATAAAGCTACCTGGTAGAGAGATGAATATATGTATTATTGAGAAGGAGGGGGGAGGGGGTCATATTATTTGCAAAGATCAGACGTATTTTCTTGGTGTTCTGAAATGCATTCGTTTATGATTATCGTTCTGAGAACCTGAAGACGGTCAAGTTAAGGAAAATGTTTTTTCTTCTTTTCACCACACCAATAGATTTAAAGACAATACTGTCTGTCTGCACGAGAAAAGTTCACGCGGAAATGTGTGTGCCTGTCTGTCACTATGATAATGTAGTGTTTTATTTTTCCAGGGGAAGTTGGGAAAACTGAAACATAATCTTTTAAACTTTCCCTAGAAAAATGAGACACACCTCATGCCATACCGCCAGAGAGGCGCAGATATTTCGGCGTGAGCTGTAGGAGAAAACTCGGAAATTTTTTTAGTAGCCAGTGTCCGTAGACTCAGTTTCGTTGGTGGCCACTTTTTAAAATTGCCAATAAGAATTGAGAACTAACTTTAAAATTGTTTAGAAAATAAATTAATTATTGAATTAAACAAGAAATATGCAAATTTGAATCAGCACATGATAAAATTGTTTCGAACTTTTAAAATGATTTAAATACGTACAGGATTGTAATAAAAAATATAATTTCACGTTAATTTAAAGCACAAATGAGCATTAAAATACCGACATGTTTCGGGATTGCTTGGAATCCCTTTCTTTTTGTTTTCTTTTTTTTTTTTAAATTTTATTTATTTATTTTTTTCTTCATTTGGATGTTTTGCATCTAGAAAGTCCCTGTCGCGTTGAAAAAGGGATTCCAAGCAATCCCGAAACATATGTCTGCATTTTAATGCTCATTTGTGCTTTAAATTAACGTGAAATTATATTTTTTATTACAATTTACTTGCACAAAGTTAAATTATTATTATACGTACAGGATGTTCAAAGTTGAAATTCGACATGAAATTTTCGGCAAAGCACGTGTTCAACATTGGCAGGTATCCATGGGGGGGAAAAATCATGGTAAGGAAAAAAAAAATCCGAAAGGCGGGAGAAAGAAAGGAAAAAGAGAGTGAGAGAGAAAAAAGATTACAGTAGAATATGCTAAAAAATGACCGTGCATGAGTGGTGATCAATGATGCAATTTTTATCTTAACTTTTAATAAGAAATTACTTTAATCGCCACTTGGCGAGTGGCGACGGCTAATTTTCACCTATAGCCGTGACCTTTTTCTCCTGGCACTCAGACAGTAATTTATTCGATGTTGAATTTTTGTGTGTTGCATTCGCCTGATCAGGTGCTTACTGTTTGTTATCTTGTGTTTCAGGTTCCACATGATTCGGAAATGTTGAGGGATTCGAGGTGAATTTTGGCTGGAAGAACCGCTGTCGTGCTAGTCTCGGAAGAGGCAGTCCACCCTCCTCGTCTTCCATTCCTCTAAGATGGCGAAGAGTCAAAAGAAATAATTTTTATCGTTATATTATATATATTAGCATTTTGTGAGCGTTTTATGTGTACATACAGGTCTTCGCTCAATAAATTGTTTTATTCCTTTTTCAACCATTTTGTTATGTTTTTATTGCACACTATGAGCATAGTTTCGTTTAAACGTAGGAAGTTTAACAATAGCTAATTGATCGAAGCAGTATTCAACAGAGGCAGAGAAATGCTTTGCCGGCATCTAACTTGGTTACGATAGATCTTTTAAACAAAAATAATAATAAACATAGAAACTAAGAAACAGTTTTCAGTCGTGGAGATTTGAATTTTAAACATTGGTATCTTTAAACACCTTAACTTAATTTTCAAGAAAACAATAACAGAAGCGCTCATTCTTTTCAAGAAAAGCATTTAAAAAAATTTTAATCTCTAATTATACTATAAATAGTTTGATACTATCATACAGTATGTACGAGAAGAAAAATTGTTTTGTGTTACTTCCTCGATTTGAATTATTAAATTTAAATGTACTTTATAGGATAATGGGGGGGGGGGGGGGGGGGTTGCAATCGTTCGTCCAACTCGGCAGCTGCCAAACTGCAACTCTAGGCGCTCATTTATAAGTAGTGATATATCTGATGTTCTTTTATAATTTAATCATTGCTTTTGTGTTCCTACTTCTACGGGTCTTTCTTCAAGATCGTTCTAATATACAGATGTATGTATCTGGTAGAGAAATTATATGACTAGGTTTCCGTTGAAAATTCCAATCCTTCCACAAGTGCCACGAATTGGAAACGTTCAGAAATATCTGTTTGTAATACTTCTATTCCAAACACAATTCTCGGCTAATTGTTGAATAAACAGAACTACATTTCTCTAAAAACGTTTAAAAAGTATTCTGTTTATTCACGTCGACTATGAGATGTCATACCAATAAAGAGCCAATAATGTCGACTTATTTCCCACTTATAATCCCAGTCGATTAGAATTTTAAAAAAAAATTGCTTATCCTTAAACAGTCCTTGTGTAATATAAATATTTTTTCTCTTTGTGTATATATATAGAGAGAGAGATTTTTCCGAGCACTGTTATTTTTTGTGGTAGCTCCAAAATGGGCTTTGGGGAATTTAGGCGAAAAATTCTTAATTTTATTAAAAGTAGAAATAACTCTCCGGTTTAGGCTGGTAGCACGATAATATTTGTTTTAGTTATAATTGAAAACAAAATCTAATATTTAAAAAAAAAACTCTACTTATGTAAATATTAAATGGTTGAAACTCTATCTAGAAAGTAGTTGAGAAAAAAAATAGAAAAATCCAAATACAGTAAAACTCTTCCTAAAGGACAATTTTTAATTCCCGGCAGCTAATCATTAAGCCTAAAAGTAAACCCCTCTTTTTGCGGACACCTCTCTATGGGACCCCTCATTAATGAGGTCACTCTTTTTTCCGATGTATTTAACCCCCTCCCCACTTTGTCGCAAAATTTCACACTTCAACGAACCCCCCCTTTGATACATGTCACGCTATGTTGTATAAACCTGATGTCGCACTTCTTGTTACCCCTCCTCTTGTCACAATTTCACGAGCCCCCCTCCCTCCCTCCCTCGAAGCGTGACATCATTTTTGAATGATCCGATCCCTATTACAGACAAATATTTTTCTTCCGCTGGTGTCCGCAATAGAGGAGTTTTACTGGATTTAATTTTGTTTATCACCTCCAATAATAGTGAATGTTGTAAATTCCATCCTATGGACCACGCTTGGATTGGTCCGAACATCAAAAGTCATTAATTCCGGCATTAGAGTTCTGCAGGGTCGTCATTTCAAAATTTTCCAGGGGGGGGGGGGGGCAATGGGTATGTTCAATGCTATGAGAAGCAAAAAACAAAATGCATAAACACATGTCTAAATACATTATTTCTAAAAGTTAGGGGGCGGGCAGTTGATCCCCCCCTTGTTCGCATAAATGACGGTCCTGGTCTTTATTTTTTATTAATCCACATTAGAGATATTATTATGAGTTAGCAATTCGTTCTTACCAGGATAAACGTAATTCGTTCTCTCCCCTACCACGCCTACATTTTTAAGTGGCGGGAAGAAATCGCAGGTTTCGGTGAAAGAATTCTGCTGAGGAATTTGCATCTGATGCCGGAAATGCCGTCGTCTGCTAAGGTGGAATTATCGAATTCCGTCCATACTCTATGGCCGACTGACATAATTGCGAAGCAACCACGTCCGGCTAGGATATCCGTTGGAAATATCTTGACCCCAAAGGGAGAGCTTTGTATGAACAATTTGAAAAGTTCTCGTTTTGTGAACTTTAAAGCTGCTTAGAGCAGCGGTTCCCAACTTTTTTTTTTTTTTTTTGGCGTACCACCATTTTTTTTTTCTTGAAAACCGTTTGCGTACCACTGCTAATGTAACTTCATTATATAGAATAGAACACTAATAGCTTATAGAAAAATACTACGACGACTAGGTAATTTCAATCACACCATTTTTTATATCAGAGAAAACCGTTTATTAAAATAAATCTGTATGCATAAAATAAAATATGTAAAATAATTTTTTAATACGTTCTTCCAAAACAGCATTAGAAATACGTCTTTAAGCACAAAATACCTATCATGTAAAACAGCGTTTCCCAACCGGTGGTTCGCGAACCCCCAGGGGTTCGCGCGAAAATAATATTACAATGGCGGATTTTTTTTATTGCTAACGTGAAAGAAAAAACGAAATATTAAATATTCATAAGTATTAAAAAGGAATGCAAAAATGATTTTAAAAAAATAATAAGTTGTGTCTTCCAGATAATGTAGAAAAATAGTAGATTGGCATAGGAGACATACATATAAATTTTGAAATACAATTTTTTCTACTTTTGTTTGAATTCTAAAATGTGAATCACATATTAGTACCGAAAGATATTTATCGATTGATTTTAAATATTAGAACTTATTTTTCTCATACCATTTCCCACTTTTTCTCGCAAGCGTGAAGAACGAGTCGGAAATATGAAAATTTACTACATAAAATGTAAAATTTTGCATTATTTTAGGCTAATTTCTCATCATACAGACCCAAAATTAGAACTATAAAAAATCTATAAAATAATTTTAAACTTCGACTCACATTTATGACACTTTGTTCCAACATTTATGCATTATCGCAATTAGAAATTTTAAAATAGGTAATTTTTCTTTACATTTCCAAAAATTTACCAAATTTTTATTCTCGCTATCGAGAAAATATTTTTAAATTTTTTTTCGGAATACATATGCTTACTGCCTTAATAATTATCATAAAGGCAAAAATAATGAAAAGGTAATAAAAACATTTCTGACTATATTTTAGTTTTATTTTAACTTAGATGTTTTACAATAGTTATGTTTGTATTTCTTGTTATGAAGGGGGTTCGCAAAGGAAAAAAGGTTGGGAAACACTGATGTAAAAAAATGAAAAAAGCAAAATTAATGAGAAGGTTGCTACTGCATGGCAGATGCAAGCGAGGTGATATCTCGTTCCGTAGAAGTTAGTTTTAACCTCCAATTTGGGTCGACATTCAATTTGCTTCTATTTATATTTTTAATAAATATCATATTAGAAAAAGCAGTTTCAGAACAGTAATGCTTTTTTTGACAATAACGGGAATTCATTTTTAACTTAACCATAGGCGTAACTAGAGTGGGAGAAAGGGGGGGGGGGGTCACCCTAAAAATGTACAGACTAAACACCAACACGAAGTGTAAAAGAGTTGAAAATTTACTAATCATAAATATATGTCTCTAAAGATATACTCCGTGTTTATTTCAGGCATCTCCCGGGGAGGAGTCAACTCCTCCCTCCCCCCCCCCGGCAAAAAAATTCAGATAAAAAGTTTAGAAAAAGAAAGAAAAGAGAAATTACGCTTTTAAGACACTTTACTTTCAGAAACACTTTCAGGAAAAGGACATTGAACACTATCACGAGCGACACCAAAAGTAACTTAAAAGATATAAGACTTTATTTTGAAAAAAATTGCGGGGGGGGGGGGGAGAGTAACCTAACTCCTTTCTGTTTCCTCTAACATTACCAAAGTATCCCGAAGTTGCATTGCTAGGAAGATTTCAAAAAGTTTCCTGGGGAGAGACCTCGAAGCCTTGCCTCCAGAGTTATCCTAAGCATTATACATGTAAGACCAGTTACAAAAATTTAAGTTGCAGAAGCCCCAAACACCCACTCCTCTAACTTCACCAAAGATCTAAACATACATCTACTATATATACATCAAAAAGCTATCATATATGTAAAAAAATTCATATCAACATCATTTCTAATCATATATATTTATATATATATGTATATATAAAGGGTATGATTTTGAAGCATACACTGCCCTTCCTAATTCTTAACATGCTCCCCCTGCTCCGGAGCCAAGGCAGTATCCAGAATTTTTTTTCGGCCCAGACTTCGACACACTTATGTAAAGCAAAGTTTTAGGGAGGAATATATAATACATTGCAAAAGATTTCTGGGGGGCTGCCCCTTCCCCTCTGGATACGGTCTTGATTCACAAAAACATTAAACATTCCATACTAGATCTATTAGTTTATTTTTTAATTCAAACGCAATAGAAAATTCAATATTTAGCGCTAAGCAATCTTCTATGTCCAGGCATTCATAATATTAAAACCGGGAAATAGTCGAATTTTAGAGAAAAAAATCCAAATTCCCCTACAAAAATGCTCATCCCCACAATAAATTTCTAAAAAATGTGTTAAATTTGTCGCAAAACATACCTCAGAAGTGGAAGCATCTGAATCAAATTTTCTTTTCTTTTTGGATGACGAATGTGTCCATCGCTGGAGTGCAAACATTATTATGTATCGAAAATAATTAAAAATTTAGCTAAAATATAAATAATACTTGATTGTAAATTAAAATGCAGCATTAAACCGTAGCAGTGAGATTGGAAACGTTGAATGGATGATTTCCAGAGTCGTAATGCAATCAGTGATGGACCATAATAAGAAAAAAAAAAAAAAACATTTAAAATATAAAAGATGAGAGAACATCTGTAAATGAAAATGCAATGCAAATACAGTTCATCAGTTTTCCAATCGGCTCATCTACAAAAAAGATTTTACCAAAATGGGTGTTTGGACAGGAAGTCATAAATACAAAATGCTCTTTAAGTTTCTTAATGAGCATCCCTTCCTGGCTTGAGGGTTTAACCCATTAGGACAATTGGACTTTAGGACTCCATCACAGTAGAGAATATTTTCCAGGAAACTTATTACTTGTGCGATTGTATTCCCAGATTGCTGCCTTTGGGTAAAAAAGACATCAAGAAGGAAAGAAAACCCTCTGGAGTGATTGAAAGGATCTCTGTCTGTGTGTGGTACGGTGATTGAAGCCACCTTTCGCTGTTAACCCCCCCCCCCCAAAGTGATAAGGGGGTTGATTATAACCTTATAACCAAATGAAAGGTCTTCTTAATTATGAGCTGCATACTTTGGCCATGATCGCAACCCTTCAGAGGAAAAGGAAAAAAAAAATCATATGCATATGTGTTTAATTTTCTTAGGGGAAAAAAATTGTGCTTTGCAAGGCCGTAGCCAGAAAATTTTCTGTGTGCCTAAATGTGCCTAAATAAGTACATACCCAATTTTTGAACCCCCCCCCCCCCCCCGATTACGCCCATGAACTTAACAACGGTCTCCTAACTCTAATCGGGCAAATTCGATTTTCAATCCTGAGTTTTTGTGCTTTAACCTCTTCTCTCTCTCTCTCTCCCTCTCTTTTTTTTTTGCCTGGACGCGTAACAGAAGGAGAGGCTTCGCGTACCACTAGTGGTGCGCGTATCACAGTTTGGGAACCGCTAGCTTGGAGTAAATATGAAATTGGGCCATGATCAAAATTTTGTTTCGTGTTACCGAGTTTACCAGATTTTTTTTTTTTTTTTGCATAAATTTCATGAGCGTGTGCAGAACTCAAGTAATGTGGGTAGAATTGTACCGAGAGTTTAGAAAAGTCGCCAGGGAGGGGGGGGGGGGAGGAGGGTCAGGGGCTCTCCAAAGGAAAATTTTGCGCATGAAAGCAGTTCTAAGCCTCATGAAGCACAAAAGTACTCAATCTAATACATACGAGAAAATATTACGAATTTCCTATCAGCGATCGTTTTTTAGGGAAGGATGGGTCTAAGAGGGTACCTGTGCGGTCCCTATGTATAAATTGTTTCGATACATAGGTTACTTTCTTGACTTAGTACGTTCTCTTTAATCAATCAGGAAATTAATAATAAAAAATTAGTAATTATTAACAGATTTAGTTTCATATTTAATAATTTTTTTTTCTTTTTAGACATATGATTTGCTCCCACAAGAGACAGGCAGACTTGCTAAAATAAGGAGTCCATCCAGAACCAAACGAGCGCGTTTTCCCGCGAAAATTATTTAAGAGCAAAAACTGTTACTAGTTAAAATCCGATATCAAATTCATCCTTTGAAAAAACTGTTCTTATTAACTTTGTTATTTAATAAATTCCAGAATAAAAATTTTTTTTTTTTTATTTTTGTTTTTTTTTTTTTTTTTTTTTTTTTGCGGGGGGGGGGGGGGGGGGTGATTGGGGGATATGTAGTAAATTCCAGAACAAAATGTTTTTTGGGGGGTATTTAAATTTAAACACTTTCGCCCAATATTAAAGAATATATGTCAAAGAAGCAAATTATTTATTATTCTTCTGGATTGCAACGATAATTTCCCTCAAGCCCAATCAAACCTCAAATCGGGTTTAAAAAATTAATGAGTTTACAAATAAAGTTGGAATGATTTTTAGATCTGAAAATACAGCTGGTTTTAAATTGATTCCAGCTCCTGATAAAGGATGAAAAAGAATTTAAAATATTTATATCTAAACAGTTTTACTCCAGAAAAGGACTTTTCATCAAGTCAGCTAGCAGTGCCATCTAGTGCGTCATAAATAAAATAAAAGTTTAGTTTCTCGGATAACAGGGGGACAAAATCAATTGTCATTCAATCTTTATGAAATCTGAGGGAGGGAAGAAGCGTTTTAGATTAAGAAAATTAAGTGTCAAGTGCTGGAGAATTCTGCTTTCATTGGAAAAATTCTAGCTGAAATTAATTTCTTTGCAGACAATTTTTTTCCTGTTTTTGTTTTCCGTACCGTTCAGTAGTTCCTTATTTATTATTTTTACTAATTAATAAAATTCCTAATAAATAATTACGTTTGCCCCTAAAATTAAAGCAATCCAACCGTTGGAAATTTATGTTGGCGTTTTCAAATTGTATTAAAATTCATCTTTTCCCCACGTTCAAAAAGTTTACAAGTACAAGAGAGTACCAGCTGACACGTGGTACTCTCAAAGCCTCAAGTTTGCTCTTTTATTTGCTTGCAAATATCCTCTCTCGCTCCTGCTCCTTGATGATAAATTTTGTTTCTACTTCATATATAGTATGCCTTTAATTATTTATTTACCCAACATATTGTCTTAAAAACTAACTTCAATTTTACTTAATTGCAAATTTTGAACAAAGGCCCAAAGAAAGACCCCGTTTGAAAGAAAAAAGGCCCAAATTGTTTCAATTTTTGAAGGAAAAAAAAGTATTGAGAAGTTTAAAATCTATACCAGGGCAACCAAACGTCCCGGAATCTCTGGGACAGTCCCGCCTTTCGAGAAATTGTTCCGAGTCCCGGGGAACTTCAATACGGTACGGCATAAATCCCGTATTCTTGCCAGGATATTGATTTTGCCGGATTTCGAATATCCTGTGATATTGTGTCACCGGTCTGTACTGGATATCAAAATCTGATGAGTTAAGCCAGTAAAGTCTATGCAATTTTTCCCTAATAGATAATTTTTAATTTGCATATGCAAGGGCGGATCTAGAAAATCTTCAAGGGGGGGGGGGGGCGATTTTGGAAATCTCGGGGTTCAGTGTAAGGATGGATAGAGGAGATTCTTCATTCCTTTTCAACAGTCCCTCCGCCCCCCCCCCCCTTTTTTTTTTTCAAACAGCAGGAACAACAAAAAAAATGCTAGTGTAGTGATATTTAAAGTTTTACTAGCACATTTTTTCAATGCATATACGTTTATTCAAAGCCCTTATGAAAGGAACACAAGCTGACGTTTTTTTGCTTTCGCAAATCTGTCTATAATTTTTTCAAGGTCCAATGTAATATCTTTATGGGTATGCAATAACGCTAATTCAGTGAGTCTATCATCACTCATTCTGCTTTTTAGCCAAGTTAGGATTTCCTTCAAGCTTTCTCAAGAAAAATATAGGCTTGTAAATACATTTTCTAAATTTGAGTTGATATGTCTAAATTACAAAATAATAGCAATTATTAGTAATATATTTTCTAAAATTTTCAAAATGTATTACTAAATATGTACTAAAAAAAACCATCAACGAGTATGTGCAATTTATATAAACATCTGTAATTATGAATGTTCTATGAAATGTTTCAGCCTCAAGGTTTTAGCGTAAATGCTGCAGGAATTTACACCACGTGCTAAGGGTTGGCTAGCTGTCACCAGTTTGATAGGTAGAAGAAAAGAGCAGGGAATCTCTTTCCCATTACTCTGAGGATTAGCATCTCAACGATACTAAAGCACAAAGGGACAGGGGGAAAGCATAGAACTTGAAGGGCGTTTAGGCTGGGATTCCAAGAACATAAAAAAATGGCTGGTCCCGGGGCACAAAGAGTAAAAACTCACTTAGGAGTGTCGTTGTAGTATCCACTTGAATCAGCCCAAGGGGGGGGGGGGGGGGCGATCGCCCCATCGCCCCCCCCTTAGATCCGCCGTTGTGCATATGTTTTCAAAGTGTGCTAATTAATTAAATTTTAAAAATCGAAATTGACATTTAGGAAAACTGCATTTTTCGAGCAATGGCATATCGGATTCCTGATATTCAAAAATCGGTTGTATACCGAATATTCGGCATCTGACATCAGGTATCCAGAATCTGGACGATGACCCCTCTCCCTCCCCCTCTGTTGGTCTGCCACATGCTGTCCCATATTTGCAGTTTTAAAATTTGGCAATGCTGACATAATATGTGCATCATTTCTGAATTTGGAAGATGCGACTACTAGGGTGTGGGTGGTGAGGGCGAGGGTGTACTACAAAAAACAGCCGGGAATCATAACATATAATAATTTTTTGAGTATATTATCGTTACCTAAATGAATTAAAAGTAACATAATTATTTAAAACCTTAATTTTCTCCAATACTGTTTTTTTTTTTTTTTTTTTTTTTTTTTTTTTGAGTCGTGCCATTCTTACGCTGGCATTTAGCTCTAATACTTAATCATCACCGGTAAACGATATGTGTGTAATAATTTCAGATCAGACTTTTTTGCAGAGAAACGCATCAACTTTATTCAAAGAAAAAAAAAAGATTGTTCTACAAGTTAACAGAAGTAGATGGATCCAATCTAGCTTGACGGAGTAAAAAGGAATTTCGCTTGGACCCGAATAAATTCTGGATTCTGGAGACCTTGAACGAAACCACTGGACACTGGTTCCTTTTAACCGACACGCACTTGTGCTGACAGACAATGATTTCGTCTAAATGTCCGAAAAAGATCAAAACCTGTGCGACGCCCCGTGCTCTCTTTTGATAACGAGAATTCATCAAAAACTTCAGCAGACAAGTGATTAGAAGAGAAAGAAAGAGTAAAAAAAAAAAAAAGGCTTTCTCGTTGGATGCGCTGTGTTGCACGGATGCACACAAATAGCTTTCTATCTGTAATGCACACTGTCGTTGTATTTGCTTTATGGATTCCGACAAAACATTAATTTATCACGCCATCGGCCTTGACTAGCCTGAACCTTTTCAAAAGAGGATGTGTTTTAATTCGTCTTTTCATGTTCGTTTAACATGAATGGAGGACGTTTTTACTCATAGTCATATTCAGATTCTTGCTGGAATTCCTACTCGCTAAGCTAAATGATATTTCATGCACCTTTTCCAGAAAAAGAGAAACTTTTATCCTTGAATGGAATAGATTTAAAGCTCATGACATTATTTATTTTCTGGTATACGTTTATACTGGTCCTATTGAATATTGCGAAGACGGACAAGAATCCTTTCGTACTAAAAACGTATAGTATTCCACTGGAAAACAATCCCTTCAAAAAATACCATCAGGTCATATTTATCTCCTTTAGCAGATTAAACCATTGGCTACGTCAATGGAAATTTTATACAGTCGACGCTCGATATAAGGACCATCTGCGTCCCACAAAAAAGGTCTTTATAACGAGTAGTCGCTATAGGAGGTGAAATTTCCTTTATAAAATATACATGCATCATGCATATTCAGTATTTCCATTAAAATTGGTAGTTTTCAAAAGATTCCAGCTAAATTATTTCTTATCATTGGAATTAAAAAAAAATATCAGTGTAAAATATTATAACAAAATATTAAACAGATTTTAAAGTTGAAAATATAGGGGAAAAAATTACATTCACATTTCTGGAAGCAGAACTTCTGAGCTGACATGACACCTGGTACGGTAGCTGTATTGGATTAGACAATTCAGAAAGGTCGCTATACCTAAAACAAGTTTACACAAAGTTCAGAGGGATACAGTTGGGACTTTTACCACTGGCCGTTATAATGGAATGGTCTTTATAATGTGTGGTCGTCATAAAGAGCGCTGACTGTACAATGAAAATACACATTGACGTAATTACTAGAAAAAAACGCATCTGCCTTGCAAAGAATAAATAAATAAATACATTAGTTAGTATTTTTATAGGTCTCAGATAAATACGATATCGCAACAGCGAAGTCGGAAGGTTTAAGTTTCCATTTAACCCAAGGGAAAGCGCGGGAAAAAATTGAGTACCCCTTTTTACCCGAGTAGGGCAAAGCCAAAAGGAAGGATGATGTTTTTATTATTTTTTCCATATGTATGTTTGTATTTGCGTGTATTCCACCGCTAAACTATTCATACTATTTAAAAAATGAGGTGCCTATCGATTCGTTCCTTCACCAAACAGCCCATCATCCGATATTTTTTTTTTTCTAACGGGGCTGCAGTATTGGTCATCAACCATTGCAGACCTAGTGCGTCTTACGAGGTTGGTACCAACTCTTTCAGCGGCACCACAATGAGTGTGTTACAATTGCCGCAATTTTTTTGACGCTTACTTTCCCCCTAGATGGGGCACCTGAGCTCTCGTTGCTGCAATCTGCACTAGGAATTTAATTTAGCCGAGAGTATCCATGCCAAACGGATACTCAAGGGATCTTTAACATGCAGCATCATCATACGACATGGACGCAGGCAATTTTCTGCATCTTGAAAATCCACCGACTTGGGCCAGGTTCGAACCTGCGATCTTGGGCATAAGAGACCTGCGTCTTACCACTACGCCCCCCCCTGTGGACGCATCACCCGATATTACGTGAGAGATATTTAGAGTAGTTAAATCCTATTTACATAATACAAAAAGTGTATAGATAATACAAGTAACTTATTTTGCGCATTAAGAAAAAAAAAGCCATCACTTTGAAGTTCTCCCTTTTAGCTTGCCGATGAACATGTTAAGGTATAGTTAGCTGTGTCGCAAAAAATTGTGCCAGAACCAAAATTTTTCTTTTATGTTTAAAAAAGCGTGCCTAATTAATACAAATAAAACGTTGATGGAAAATGAAAGATCACTCCTCCCCTCTTCCTCCTTGTGTTTAGGTTAAAGTTTCGATTATGGTAGCCAGAGTTGCCAGATTTTCCAGACCGCTTTTAGCCAGTTGAGGGAAATAATTTAGACAAAATTAAAAATTTTCTTTAAATTCAGTTGTCAGTTGTTGTTGTTATAATGTCAATTAGATACCCAAGCTCTACATCGAATATTCATTTCGTTGGATATCGGATTCAGCCTTTCATCCCTTCCGTGGGGTCGATAAAATGAGGACCAAGCATGCTCGGGAACTAAACACTGGGGGTTCCGCGTCAGGCTGACCACTTGACCGGAACTTCTGAACCCCAGGGCCTTCGGTCTCGAAAACTGGGATGGGCACAGAAGGATGGCCACCAAAAGGACTGGCGCGCCACTGAGTTTAGTTTTAGTTTAGATATCGGATATTCGGTGTCTCTTGCCTGACGGATTTGTACCGGATATCCGGCTCTAATATTTGAAACTTATACATTTTATACCTATTTTTAAACATTCCACAGCTACCAAACACGTACAAGCTTTTTACTTCAACAATTTTCAAAGCATGCTAATTAATTAAATTGTTGTGGCTTGTTAGGACTAATAAAATTTCAAAAATCAAATTTCACTCTCACCGGGACGCGGTGGTGATCGATCCGTTTAGTGTTTGGATCGGGTGCCGAATATTTAAAAAACGTTTAGAAACTGGATCATCCGGTGCCTTATAAAATCGACAACCGGTTCCGCTGGTCCACCCTTATCTGTGTGCCCCTGTATATGTATATCTGACCAACGTGATATGATGTATATGTAAAAGGCCAGAATTCACTACAATTTTTATTATGCTAGTGCAATTTGTTCTATGCAGCTTCACAGTTTCTAATATACACTTCCTTTCTCATTCTCTGTTATAATACTATTCAAATGATCAAGAGAAAGAATGCTACAACTGCTAATTGAACATAGTAAATGTATATCCATTTCATCAAAGCAAGCAAATCTTGGTTGAAATAAAAAAAAAACATATCATAAGCTTAAATATGGAAAACTTAATTTAAAGTTTTCCAACTGAAAGTAATTTTATCCAACAGCATTTTAAACTTTCAAATCTAGTGAAATATTGAAACTTTCATCAAGGAGATAAATTACAAAATGAATAAATAAATAAAACGATATAATTATTTATTTATTCATCAAACATCTGTGTATGTCTACCTAAATAACATTTCTGCTGTTTTGCTGAAATTTTACTAATACAGATTCAGATGGTTGGCGCACATAACAGTATGTGTATATGTGACGGGGGAGGGGGGGGGGGGTGCGTTATGCGATGCATGCCATATCCCTTTTTTTTTTTTGGTTATATGTATACATACAGCTTCACCGAAACAATACCCAGCATAAATTTCTCGTCGTGATTATCACCCAGTGAGTTCTTTCTATACGCATGGCGAAGCAGACGCCTTTGTATCTCTTTTGCAAACGCTTCTTAATGGCCAAACCCATCAAATAGAGCTTATCTAGCGACAACTTTTTTTTTTTTCTTTTTTTCGAGAAGCAATTATTTCAGTCAGGAGAGTGTCTCCCGTGGACATTCGAGTGGGTCCGTCCGGCAAAAGCCTGTTATCTTCATTTAGAATCCTTGGAGATATACGCGGCAATGAAGTCAGAAGATTATTTATTTATTTTTACATTAAAAAAAAACTTAACATACTTTTTCTTTCCTTTTCGAGGATTTCAGCACTCGCGAAGAACTCGTACATAACAGTGAACTTCAAACTATATTGGGTCCCTTAAAAAAAGAACCTTACTTTTGTCTTCTACTTTATACTTTTTACTTTTAATTTATACTTTTGGATTAATTCTTCAAAACCTAGGTGGCACTTTTGGATCACTTAATTCTCATTGCTGGATGAAAGTCATCCAATCGGATGGCTTGATTAATAAAGGGGTTCCCTGTAATCCTAAAACACGTGTATGAAATGTAATTTAGCAAGTTTGTTCACGTTGTTTTCCCACATTTAACGATTCTGTTTCCCCACAAACCATCCTAAACCATCCATCCATTGCTGTGAACCAATCATAACGCCTCAGCGGATGCTCAATTTCAGACTGAGATATGGTGCCCGTTCTGTTTAATTTGTAACTGCTACATTTATGGTTGCGTTGTTAAAGAGCGGATGCGATCGCAGGGGGAGGTGATGTTTTCCGGTAATTCGCAGGTGTGAACACGATTAATGGCAAGAATCGTAATTTCGATCGAGTCCGGGGTTCCCGCCATGATTGTGTAAAAAAAATAGTGCACGCTTGTTTTTTTTTCTTTTCTTCACTGCGCAACGCTTGGCCACATGAAGAAACAGGAAGCCCGGCATTATGAATATTTGAGTAGATGGGGTTGGCGATGTGCTGGAGATAATGTGTGTGCATTTCATTCTATAGCAAATAACCAAACGGGGAAATTTTTATCATTGCGAAAGCTTCCAAAGACATTCTCACGATTACGGTTGCAATCACACTTAGGACATAGGTACCGTTGAGCAATATCACGTAGAACTTATGTTTTGTTGGTTTTTCGTTGTTATTTTTGTCACGCGTTCCATGCGATTTAACTTCGTAGCAAAACACTTATAAAAAATATTTCATTCGATTTTCACATTATTTTCAGTGATCTGGAGCAGAGCGTGGAACAGGAGCGCGGAGCATTGAAGCAACGACATTTTGCTCGAAACTTTAGCGGAGGAGGAGCAACAAAATTAATTGTGTTCCACTGCTCCGATTTCTTCGAAGATTTCTTTTAACTTAAAACTAAATTAATGAGTTTCTTTATTTCTATATTTTATTTATTTACTTACTCATTTATTTATGTTATTTACTTATCTATTTATTTAAATTTGCTGCTCAGTTTAATTTATACTGAATATTTGATGGTTGTGCTGATATTACAATATTTTTACTACCTTCCTTAATACTTCCGTTATTTCAAAATTTTGTCCTGAATTTTTTCCCCGAATGAAAACAACCTAGTTCTCTTTGGGAATGGCATAATTTCTTATGCTCTCAGCTAAAATAAAATACATGTTCTCAATTATTGGTTTCTTTTTATGCACTTCCACTACCCTGGCACTTCAATAGCACCATTTAGTGTATTCGTAATCAATCTGTATTTATGCATACATTTCTATAACGCACACTATGTTGCAAAATATATAGGTAAAGCTGAGTTACGTCAATGAAACTACGCACACCAAATAACCAATACCCAACCATTGTTTCATCGATAGTCAAAAGATTATTATTGCTTCGTTGCAATAGATTATATTATGATTATATTCTGTGGCTCCAAGTTTCTAGAAAGGGCGAACAAAATAGATCTGTCATCTGAAGCTCTGATGACATAGATCTGTCACCTGTCATGCTCTATTTTCGCCTTAAAATAAAACTGAGTTGTAACAAACATCTTGTTAAAGACAATAACGAAATTGAGCACACTTTCAGAAATACAATTAAGGCTTAGAGATCTAGTGCCTCTTGTTTAGTAAGTATGGAGTATGGTATAAGAGGAGGGAGATGTCGAAAGCCAGAACTCATCCACCTCAAAAAAAAAAACAACTTCAAAATAAAGATTTGAAAAGAAGCAATACACAAGTGGGAGGGGAAGGAGTGTGAAAAGGTGGCATTAATTCGGAAGGCAACAAGCTTTTAAATCCTTAAAACATTTTAAAAGGTAACTTTTTTTGAACATTTTACTTTTAATATTCGGACGTCCTTTAGCACTGAATACTTCTGCTCATAATTTGGTACTTTGTTGACTGCAGATCAAACGACCCTTGTGTCCTTGCATTTCCTGAGTAGACTCGAAATACTCTTGCGAACCTACAGATTAAGGGATCATTCATAAATGATGCCACGCTTCGAGGGGAGGGGAGGGGGTTACAAAAAGTTTGACATCATGCTTATGCAACATAGCGCGACATGTGACAAAGGAGGTAGGGGTCCGTTGAAGTGTGAATTTTTGTGACAAAGGGGGAAGGGGGTCAAATATATGGGAAAAAAGCGTGACATCATTTATGGACGGTTCCTAAAGTGAGATTTTATACACTATCGGAATAAGTGCTATACCGTTCCATAACATCCATACTCTAGCTGGGTTTTGAGCCCGGTCCCTGGCTCTCAGCGTGGGTGCCTTTTGCTCTACTGTTTTCCACTGGACGGCTGCGACATCTTTTGTAATTGAGACCTATGAGTGACAACATTTTTATCACTGTGACAAAGTAAATTTCGTAATATTCGTTAAAAGGCTATTTCTTACGTTTTGGGTTTTATTATTGTTCTGAAAAGACAAAAAAGAAGAAAAGGAAACGAGCTGTCTTATTATTCCTTCCTCTATCGTTTGTGTCATTTCTGATAAGATTCCTGATTTCTCATGTTCAAACAAACACCGTAAAGCTCTCAAGACCTTCAAGCAAGGGGAGATAGCAGGTAGCAGGGGTGTCAGATCTTCATCGATCGGAAGTCTTTACCTCTTAGCACAAACCGTCTGCCGCATATCCTGCTCCAAATAACGAATCTCTCGGCGGAAGTCGTTGTTTACCGCTGAAGCCTAAACAGTCAACGGCACGCTCCAACGGATCTGGATGACAGAAATATTCCTTGCGCACGATTCCTCGCTCTCCGACCATCTATCACTCCATCCCTGCGCGGATCTCCCCGGAAGGGGTCAACGGAACAACCCTCCGTAATCCGATGCGTCCCCCTTCTCGATAACGCCTTTGCACAATTCTCGGATATTTCCAGGGCGATATGGGTTGTCAAGGGAACATCTGTACAGCGTGAATTTTCGTTTGACATTCGATACCTCAAGAATGATTGCCGGCTCGTTGATGCGAAACCGTTCGGGTTTCGGTTTAGTTTCCGATGCTCAAATTGCTCATTGTTCTAGGGATTCATTCCCCATTAACATCGGCCAGAGGCACAGCTGATACTCTTTTTTCCCCGGTAAGACTTCCTCCAGTTCGTGTGATGCTTCTATTACACGTGCAACAAGCCGCGCCTGTCGGAAATGCCCGAATCATATGTTTGCTTTTTTTTCTGTACTACTAGGTCGAATAATGGAGTCTAAAGTTTTGGAAGCACTTTCTGAGAAAGAGTACAGTACTTCACAATAGAAGGACAATGTTGTTGAGCATCGCTTATTACATTGCACTGCTATTTGCATTATTAGTATTAGAGAGGTGTTCGCTTGTTTAGGCTCATTGCTTTTCTGGCGGGGAATTAAAAACCGCCGATTTGGAGGAATTTTACTATAGTACGATTTTCAGTAGTCCTTAGGAAACTAAAAATTTTGGCAATTTTCCGTAGAGACCTACGAGCAATCCATATTGGTTTGGCATTTCTACAACAACAGCAACACTGAATTCTGATAGTCCTTGTAAGCGGAAGTTGTACGGCACAATGATTGGAGAACAAGGATAATCGAATATTCGTCCTGTCACCCGTAAATAAGTTAAAAACGGAAAAAATGTCTTTTCACTAGTTTCTGTGGGCAAAAAAAAAAAAAAAAAAGACCGAAAGACAGACCCTATTTTCATGAGTCGAATCCAGAACACATTCGTGTTCAACTCGTTACTATTGTATTCCTGTTTTAAGACTCGTACTAGTTCTCCCAATTTTACAAAAAACGAATTGAAATTTCACAGAAGTCTTTAACATTTTACTGATGTGTTTCACTCAGAAAGTAATATCGATTGACTAACAAAGACTGTAGACCCAACTACTTTAGAAATATTGATGCATGAAGAAAGGAAATAAGTAGTCTGAAGTTTGAAAACAATACGTTTGTCTGGCATACGATTTTTGCAACCTGAAAATAATAAACCGTAATTAAACTGGCACACTAAGCGAAAAAGGTTCGTCACCCCTGATCTAAGGCATCGAATACTGGTTTTTTCTCAAAATAAAGGTTTTTTATTTCTTAAAAACTATATTTCTCCACTTATACTCTTAGAGATTCATGAAATATTTAATTATGTAGTCTAAACGAAGTTATAATCAAAGCTCCAATTTATTTTCTTATTTTGCTTAGACTAATTTGTGCAGTCCCTCATCGCTATTTTAGATTCCACTTTTCTTCTTTCTTTTTATCACTTCAGACTGAAAATGAACAGGTAAGACATACAAGATCACAAGAAAAACTAAAAATATTGCGGTAACTAAACACTATTTTAAAAAATTGAAGTATATTTCGAGTATAGTCATCAAATTGACAGTAAAAGTCGTGTGAGCTTTAACATTTTTATTTGTTTCTTCATAACAAATTCATAGATTGTAACCTTTTTTTAAAGCTTATTCTTTGTTTTTGGTAATCTTTTTATTTAACTTTTATTATGCTTAACTTATCGTAAAAATACTGTATCGAGTGTGCCTGGTTCTTACATTTCTAAATCTTGCTTAACAAGATAGTCTTTATGAATTTCAACAGGCCCGTCATTTCCAAATTTTCCGGGGGGTGGGGCAAAGGGTATATTTTCAATGCATATTATATGTAAAAAACAACAAAATACACAAAAACATGTATACATTCAATGTTTTCTAAAAGTCAGGGGGGGTCAGACTCCCATGATCTCCCAAATGACGGACCTGAATTTCAAACCTGAATAAAATCACCGGACGTCCTTCAGACTTCATTCAGTAACGTTTGCTGGTTTGTGCAATAAATTATCCTACAGATTTTAATAACAGCAACTAGATGGCGACACCACAATTGCAACTAACTATCGGTGTAAATGCTTAATCATAGATGGCAGCACTAAACCAACGGTTCGCTCTTCCAGCCTTTTCTTCTAGCAAATTCTCCCCGAACCGATGTTTTTCTTTCCCTTTCTTTTTTACAATTACTTTATGCTTCGTTTATACACGTTTTTATTTGAATTTCATCCCTTTAAATCTGGATATTTCAACAGCGAAATTTAATTTGCAGTTTAAAAAAAATATATGTTAAGAGACCGCTCATAAATGAGGTCACGCTTTTTTTCAATATATTTGATCGCCCTACCCCCCCCCCCCCCCCCCGTTGTCACCAGTTGTGTAGTCCTAAAAAAAATTAGGGGGACGCTTATGCTAAGATTTAACAAATGGGGGGGGGGGGGACGCTTGCATTAAAATAAAAAGGTAGGGGGACGCTGTCCCCCTGCGTTCCCCCTCGGCTACACCACTGGTTGTCACATGTCGCCCTATGTAACATAGGTATATGTACTTGTTATAGCACTACGTTATAGATCACATTTCTAATTTTATTTTTGAACTGATATGACATTTGAGAATATAACAATAATAATGATTATAAGTTGTGTAATTTGTAGAAAATAAATTAATGTTTCCGAAAAAAAAAGATAATTAGTACATAATAATAAAAAATATTAATTGTTTGATTTCTGCAAAAAAAAAAAAAATCGTGCTTTTTTATCTTAAAAATGTAAATGCCTAAGAAGATTTCCTTTTAAACTTATAACTGGAAGAAACTTTAGACTTAAATCAGTATCGGTGTGTTTTCGATACAAAATGAAATCAAAAACTTTAAAATCAAATGATGAAAACCAAAAAACGTTTAAAACACATCTAAGTTGCTGATTTTAATTATTTTTATGGAAATTAAAATGTATGATGTCACATTTCTTGTTACCTCCTCCCTTCCTTTGTCACAAACTGTCACAATTTCTCGAACCCCCCTCCCTCCCTTGAAGCTTGACATTATTTATGAATGACCACTGAGATCATTATCCATCACAAAAGTTGACTTTTTATAGTTCAACTCAATAGCTTATGAAATCATATTCCAGGATCTATTTCCATCATAAATTTTGACCTTCAATCATTCAACGCAATAACGAGATGTAAAACTGTACAGCAGTGGTCGGCAACCAATCGATCGAGATCTACCGGTCGATCGCGAGCCCATTTTGTGTCAATCACGAACGCATTTTGGACAGTTTATAGTTTAAAAAAAAAACTGAATAAAATAACTTTTGAATAGGATGGCGAACTTTTTTTTTCCCCTTCAGAAAATGTTTATTAGTTTGTCAGATCATGCACCGGACCTAAAAAAACTTTAAAATAATATGGAATGTCAGTCGTCACATTAACTATGCTCTGGGTGAGAGTTAATTCAAGAATGTAACTTCATTTCACATGTCTGTTTTAGTTAAAAAACAAAACAAAAACTAACGGGTTTTTTTATCAAATTCAAAAGAAATAATATATTCGTGTTGTTTTTGATGCGAGTTAACAAACCCTTATTTTAGACATTTTAAAATAGGTATCTAATAAGCGTCAAAACTTGTTCTGACAAAAATTAACCTACAATTTGAAGACAGGCGCAATCCCAACATGCCCTATTAATAGTGTATAACCCCCCCCCCCCCCCCAGGTCCTCTGCCTCGATCTTGGTGTTCTCCGAAATTGGAAAGTAGATCTTCAATTAATTTGGGTTGCCGACCACTGCTCTACAGCTTTAGAAAACTTCTTTTTGAGATCATTATGAATCACAAATTTTGAACTTTAATCGTTCAACCTAATTGCGAAATGTAAAAGTCAACAGTCTCAACCTGGGGCTCGCAACCCCTACACTGTTTAAAAAAAAAAAAAAAAAAAAAAAAAAAAAAACTGAATTTTCAGAATGTTTTTTGACTGATTTTAACGTAAGATTTCCGTAGGGCTTCAATACATGGTTTTTCCTTCCAAAAACGGAAATATCACGTCCTGAAAATACGAGAACGGAACTTTTCTGTTTTACGGTTGCTGCATTTTCACAACCTGATTTGGATTAACGGAGAAAAAAGAAATGAAACTTCTGCCAAATCTCAGGAAAATATTATCAGAAACGGAATATTTCCGGCAACTCTGCTACCGTAATTTTCCCGTTATTTTCAGGAGATTTTTTTAGTGTAGGGGAGTCGCGCTCAGGGATGAAGAGGATCGCAATCTGGAGAAAAAAAATTAAGAAACAACATTTTTATTAAATAAAGTATCTTAAATTACAATCAGGTGTTACATAATTCAACGTCATAAATTAAATTTTGTAGGAAGGGGGTCGCAAAGTTTTTTAGGTATAATTTTAGCTTTTAAGGGGATTGCAACTCTGAAAGTGTTGAGAAACGATGCTGTAGAGCAGTGTTTCTCAAAGTGGTCTATATCGACCTCCAGGGTTCGATGACAACCTGCAAGGGGCCCAAGTGTAAAAAAAATTGGGGATCCATGAAATGAAAATGGGGGTCAACGATAGTGGATCTCATATAAGCTAATTACTCTGAAAAATTATTAAGCAAATAGGCGGGAAGAGAGGCGGTGACCTAACTAAATTAATGCCAAATGTTGATAATTTATTAAAGCATCAGGTTCATACCTCCCACTAAAAGCATTTATTTGTCGCTTAGTTATTTTGTATAACAGATACTAAATTGTAATTTGATTTGTTTTAATTTGAATTTATTTAATAAATGTGTAAAATTAACGAGAGTTTTTTCTTAAGTTTTTCACACTACACTTCACTACAGTTAGAAAATTTAAATCTTTCACAGTGAGTAGCACTATACCAGCTGTCAAAAATACACTTGAAGTTGATGAATTTACAAAAAAATCAATATCAGGTAAGCAGGGGATCTACCCAAATCCGTAAAACATGGCATGGGGTCTACGAGACAAAAAGTTTGTGAACCACTGCTCTAGAGTATTAAGAAATCATACGTGTCAAGATCATTATTCAATACGAAATTTGACCTTTAATTGTTCAATCTAACAGCGAAATGTAAATCTCTACAGTTTTAAAAAATCACATTTCAAGATAATTATCCATCATAAAATTTGATTCATTCCGGTCAAGGTTTGCAATAAATAATTTGTATAAAGCGAACTGATGATTCGGTAAAAGATCGAGATATTCACTGACTAAAAAGACAGCTACTTCATCTTCCGAAATAACTGATGTCGGTTCTTGTGGCATATCGGAATCGATGTTTGGTATAGGGTCTGTGAATTCGTCATAATAAGAGCGATATTCAGTATCTCCGATAAAATCAATTGTTTCATCCTTTTCAGAATCAGATGTATCATCTTCAATCACATCTAACTCACCATATTCGTAAAGATCGTCGAAGATTGTTCTTGGAGCTTGAAGTATCTGTAAACAAGAAATCAGAAAATTTAATTTCAAATGTCGATATAAATATAGGTACAGTAAAACTCACAACGGACCTCCCTCCTAAGGGGACAATTCAGGTACTTAGAAGCAAAGGGGTGTAAGTGACCAAAATGAAAATTTTGAGTTAGCTAGTGCGAATGATAAATTAAACACCCTTCTGTTTTGTGGGAAAGAGATTTTAGTGGTAGCTTTGACAGATACTGCAAAAAAGCGTGGTTTAAAAAAATTACCAAATAAAAGCTGCATTCCGTTGGGCGGCAAAGGGATGCAAGTGTACTTTTTGTCATGTTTTGATGCGGCAATTTGTCTAATGGCAATGGTTTTTAATATAATTATTCGAAATTTATATTATGCAGTTTTCAATAAAGTTTATATCACTAACAAATTATCTTTATTACTGTGTAAATTAGCAAAATGAACAAGACACGCTTTTCATTTAGTGGCAAAGGGGTATAAGTGAACTAGTTGGAAGCAAAGGGGTGTAAGTAAAAATAAGCTATTTAAAAAAAAAATCCTACGCCAAATCTAATCATCAGAAACACTTCACACTTCATACTTAAGCAAACACATTCATATAGGACTCGAAAATAAAAAAAAAATACTTACATGAAGAACTTCTAGAATTTAGTATAGGAATTAAACTTCAAACGAGTTTTACTCAAAATGATACTTTAGTCACTTACATCCCTTTGCTTCTCACCGCCTCAATTTTTAATTCCCCGGCAACAAATCATTGAGCCTGAAAAAAACCTCTCTATTATTGCGGATAACTACTTGGGTCCCGCTGGTGTCCGGTAAAAAGGAGTTTTACTATACCAGCAAAATTTATATTTTATCCACTGAAGAAATTTATAAAATGTCTTGCGAAAGTAACACCGCAGAATATTATTAATATACTGTTACTGAATGCGATGGGTTGTGATACAGAAACTTCATTCATTTACTTTTTAAATGTCGCAAATTTAAAAACAGCAACTAATGAGGTCAAAATATATTACTTACCTCACTTCGCTCTTAAAAAGTCTCAAATGTGCTGGCATTGTTGTACTGACGACTTCCGCTATAACGACCCTGCTTTAGAGCGACAAGATAATATTGTTCTCCATTCTATATAATGACCAAAATAGCGTTCCTTTCTCTCTCTCTCTCTCTTTTTTGATAAATGGAACCCTTTTTAAGCTTGACATTTACCGTGGAACCTACGTTTTCTTCAATAGTACGGATTTAATTAGGGTTGTCAGATTTGCTACCCGGGTAGCTACCCATTTTCCCCGTTGGGCTGGGTTTTTTTTACCTTAAAAACCATGGTTTTTTTTTTAATTTAAAAACAACTAATCAGTTGTAAAATATTTCTTTTTGATAAAAATTCTACATATGTCAATACTATTCAACATTTGATTTACTGTTTTTAATTTCCATAACTCAAAATTAGATATACGAAGAAAAAATTCAAAATTATGTCATAATAAAAAGAAATAACAATTATAAGATAGTTGAGGAAAATAACTTGCGCAATTAAAAAGCAAAATTTTTTCTTTATTATTAACATAAAAGTTTGGAAAAGTTAAGCTTTAGTTACATTAAAAAGGGATTTATTTTTAATGAAAAAAAAAAAAAAAAAACACCTCAAGACATCCTTATATGAAAATGTATAAATTTACAATTTCTGTACTTTTCAGACAAAAGCAGTTTTGGTTTTGTTTTTTTTTTTTTTTTTTTTTTTTTTGATTGGAAGCTAAATTTTCAATTGGTAAAATGCTCTTATACCCTTTATCTTTCTTAAATATTTCTTTATTAAAATTATGCTTAGATTTGTTGAATAGATTATAATTGATGATTAGAAGATGAAAAATATGTGGTAAGTGTTAACTATGTAGAAGAAAAATGATGAAATAAACCTGTACAAGCAACAAAATAATTTATTTGTATCCGTGTAATACATATATATATATGCATAAATATATGCACATACGTTTTCTTTTTTCAAACAGTAATTTTCCCCCAACTTTCATTTATAAATAATTTTAAACTATTAAATAATTCAGCTGATGAATGGATCGATCAGAAAAACGTTTAGAGTAAATATTATTTAATTTTTTATTGTGTCACCCATACTGATCACTGAATTTAAAAAGTGTGCATACATATACATGAAGTAAGATCAAATGAAATTAAATGGAGCATTCAAGTAAGGTAGTTGAAAAAATAACTATTGTTTTAATAAAAAGTAAATAAAATTTGATCAAAACTGTTTTTTAGTGCTTGCTTAATTAGGCATATTCTAATATACAATTATATACATGTAACATGACGATTAGGAGCAGCCGTTCTCTCTCAGTTACATCAACATTCTGACGAGCTATAAAGTCAATACAAGTCATAGGCCGAGTCTATCAATCAATCCTTAGTTTATTTGCAGTCTCATCTTTACAAAACAACTTTTTATTTTAAAAACAAGTAGAATTAGCGACAACGCAAAATAAACCGCACAGGACGAAAACAACACAAAACATCCAAGTCTATACTACAATATTTACATCGTGAATCCCCAGAAATTCCTTGCGAAATCGCTTTCTATAATCTTCCGAGGCTTCGGTCACGTGACAAAGAAACTGATTAATGATTGGTTCGTTCTTGTAAAATTTTCTCCCGTTACGTAAGTTCTTTCCCGGGCGCTAGAAAAAGAAACCGCCTTAAGGGAACGTATATAAAGTTTTTATGTTTTAAAATCGAAACTGAAGTTAACAAGGGGTATGAAAGAGTCATTTATTTTTTTCTGTTATATACATATATACCGTACATTACTAACTTTCTGGAAAAAAAATAATTTTCCCCATTTTACCCAACAAACCCGGGATTTTTAATAAAACCTACCCGGGATGGGTCTTT
Source organism: Octonoba sinensis (assembly GCA_038502835.1). Taxonomy (NCBI): domain Eukaryota; kingdom Metazoa; phylum Arthropoda; class Arachnida; order Araneae; family Uloboridae; genus Octonoba; species Octonoba sinensis. The sequence goes on from CM076604.1 coordinate 76,415,017, forward strand.
TTTACAAAAAATCCGGGTTTTTTACAATGCTGGTTTAAATGCAACTCTCTGGAAATAGATTATTTGCAATAAAAAGGGCACTTGTTTCAAACAATTTGTGATAGCAACATTACTCAATAGACGCAAGGGTTAGCTATTATTATTATTACTGGCTGATAACCGGAAGAACATGTGAGCTATAAGTACAGCAATCAAACTTCGCTGACAAAGTAACCATTTTTAAAGTCGTAAAACGCAATTTGTCAAAAAAAAAAAACATTAGGCATTGTTAACGATTGAAAAAGTAATCTAACATGCTCAAAAGTAATGCTCAATTTCTTTAAAAAAAAAAAAAAAATGACAACCCTTTTTCCAGAAATAGAGCGCACTTTTCTTTATGCTTAACATGCGTTCTAGATATTTATAAGAGACTTATGTAAGTTGTTCATTGCTTTTATAAAATTAAGCTTACTGGAAACACTATTTCATATATAAAATATATATAACAATTAATAATGGCACTACCAGCCGAATGCGACTCCTATTAAAGCTCATGTTTTATATTGAGATAACAGTTTTTATCTGTGTTATTACTTCAAATTTTACATTATTTGTTTTTTAAAAGTAAGACGATATTTTTAAGATACATTTTTATTATAAAAATAAGAAAAAATACACATATATACATATCAATTTCTTAGCCCATAACAATCCGCATAGAGAAAACAGCGTTTAAAGCACAAAATATCAATAAAAAATTGCGTAGACCTACTCTTTATCCCACAAAAGTTTTGACTTTGAACTTTTTTTGAAGCTTTACGAAAATTCCTTCTGGTATATTTTCACATGAAATAAGCCTTGTGTAAATTAAGAAATGTAGACACGATTTTTCATCTTTTGAATTAGACATCAAATTTATGTTTTTTTTTTCTTTTTAAATTTATTTCGGGGAGGGGAGGGAGTGATTCTTTCTGAGCTTTCTCTCTCAACACTTTTTTTATGATTCTACAGTTGAACTTGTTTGCATCACTACTCAGACAGTATGATATGAAAAATAGAAAGAACATGGTATAGCATAAGACACCAAAAATTGTACGCAAATATGCAGTTTGCTTTACACATGGTATATCTCAATGGCAAAAAGCAATTTTCTGCTCTGTTTGTACACCTGTTTAAATCCAGATACCGGAATTGTACCTCGATGCTCACACCATTTCCCTCATGAAAAGCAAAAGATACAGGTTTGTGCAACCGCTTGTTTCTTTTTTGAAGGTCAAGCAGCCTAATTAAGCTAACGTTCATTATGAGAGTCATTTATTAGAAAAAATATTAATATGAAGTTGTGATTAATTTATAGAAGCAATCAGCTGTGAAAAAAGAATTTTCGCTTTTGCGCAGTGTAGAGAATGTTATTAATCTAAGTTTGTTAGTAATTACTGGTTTAATCGTAATGTGCGCGGTGGAACATTAGGTAAGCAATGAACAAGTAATATATATATTTATACATACATAGACAGATAGATAAAGAGCTTAATTATTTTTATTGACAACTGTGGAAGCGCTTAATTATTTACCATAAAAGTATTTCCATTGTCTAATGTACACTTCTATTTTATGTCAAATGTATCCCTTGATCTGAATCGTGAATTCACGTGAATCGTAGAAAAAAAATTCCGTTCTTAATTCATATGTTTGTTAATTTATTCAAAAGCTAGAGAGACAAAAGTGTAAGTTAGTTTATTGTATTTAATTGCCGGTGTTATTTATTGTGTAACTAGCTGACATGCCCGGCGTTGCGCGGGATAACATTGCATCATTCCCAAGCCAAGTGACACACGTCCAAAATTATGTTGTAATTATATAAGGAGAAATATAGTTTAAAAATTCCAGCAGAAGATGGCCAACAGTCCTTAAAAATCCCATTTAAACAGTAAAACTTCTTAAAAATCACGATAACATTAAAAAGCGCAGTCTCTAAAAATTTCTTTTATTGAACTAAAAGTAACAAACAGTCTGTAAAAATCAACATTAAAATGCCAACAGCAGTTCATAAAAATTTCCGTTTGAGTAAGGGCAACAGTAACTAAAATGCTCATATGCATCAGGATAATCGTTCCAAAATGATATCAAGAATCCGTAAAATCCCAATTACAAAATAGACAACGCCACATCTAAAAACTCCCATCAGAATTAGAGCAGTATTCTCTTTAAAAATGTCCATCAAATGAAGAGCAATGGCCCATGAATCTTTCTGCTACAATAAAGAAAACATTCCCTAAAGCCCTCCATTTGAGTAAAGACAACTATTCCTAAGCATCCCTAATATAATTAGGACATGAGTCCCAAAAAATCTCCATTCGAATAAAGATGTCAGCGATTAAAAATGACCATTAGACTACAGAACTTTAAGACCTGCTGTTCCTAAAATTTCCAACAGTCCACTTGAAAATACCCATCAGAATAATTACACCAGTTCCTAAAAATCCCGCTTGCGAAATCTTCAAAACATTTACTAAAATTCAATAAAATAGCACTTTTATAAAATTCGGCTAAAAACGGGAGAAAGAAAAGCATTATTTCCAAAGGCAAAGAAACATGCACATTTCAGTTGGAAAATGTTTAGTACTGCGCCAATACTGTTTGAAATATCAGTTGACAGAAAGAGATAACTAAATTCTGTCCAAACGGGGGCGAATATGCAGTACAAAAAATAAATAAATGCTATAAAATAAATCACTTGAGTAAAACATGGAATTAATTAAAACCGGTGCGTAAAAAAGTTAAAATAAAGTAGAAGTTCGCCAAATTGCACTATTGTAATAGAAGCTTAACGCAAATGCGCCAAGATCCTACAATGTAAATCACGTAATGAATTGAATGAGAACAATATTACTAATAAGGAATTTTGGCCCCTTTTGGAAAAGTTACGAAGCGTAAAATATCATAGTATATTGAGAACAAATACTGCACGGGGGAAAATAAATTATCACCTCTTGGCGAAATATTAAATTTCATCAAAAATCAGCAATATCGAAAGCCTTCCAACCTAGTAAATGTATGCACCTTTATCCAAACATCAATTTTTATTAGCTTTACTGTAACAGGAATAATCTATTTGGCAACAAAAGTACTCTTTATTTCAGCGAAAATACTCAACTTGAGCGAATAAATTCAGAGGTAATTTAAGAATCGTTTTAAAATTCGAAAACTACTTAAAATGAACATTGTGTGTGTCCTACTTGTTCTACGGATTTCAAAAAGACATCATTTTATGAAGTTATGCAGAAAAATTAGTTATGCATCTTATGCAGAGAAATTCGAAACGTAAAATAATGAATTAAAAACAACTGACTACGCGGGAAAAAAAAGTTATATCTTCTTGGCGAGAAAAGTATATGTTTGCAATTTAATCCGAAAGGAATTTTCATTAGTTTTGCTTCAGCAGAAATTTTCCTTTTGGCGACAAAAGTACTATTTATTTTGGCGAAAACACACAAATTGAGCAGATAAATTCAGAGGTAAGCCTTGCTTTAAAGTTCGAAAACTACTTCAAGCGAATACTGCGCGTGTTCTATTTGTTATACGAATTGCAGAAAGAGATCATCTTGTGCAGTTTTTTACGGGCATTCAAATGCTGAAAAAAACTAATACGTGGGACGTTTCTTCGATGACATAAACCCAAATCAACAGTTTTGCTCAAAATTGGAATAAAAGAAGAACAAATTCGAATTTTCGGAAAAACGCTTCGAGGTGCACGAGGACCTGGTCCAAGGTACCTGTAACCAAAATTTCGTACTCCTAGACCGTTCCATCTCGCCAGGAGGCGATCGACAGACAGACACACACATACACACACACACACACACAAACTTTCGGTTTTATTTATATAGATTATCAACTTTTTCGCATGTTCGCATAATGCAGTGAGATGCAAAGGGTGAAAAAGACAAAGAAAAGCGAAAAAAAAAATTTTTCAGTAAAATGCATGCAAAATTGAAATCATACAAGAAACGTAATGTAATTCTTTTTTAAAACCATGCTCAGTAGCAGTAATTTTAAAACCACTACTACCGTCTCCCAGTGGCGTAGCTAGCAAGGGTGACACCCGGGGCGGTTATTGATGGTGTCGCAACATGGAAAAGATTAAACAATATATATACACACATATATATATATATATATATATATATATATAGATGTGTAAGCGCGAATTATGCATTGTGATGCAATACATTTAACAAAAATCATCATAATTTTGAAACAGCAAAAAAAAAAAAGGGATTGAATGCCATTCTTAACATCGGCGTCATAATATTTAGGGTATTTGTTGACGGCAATAGTGTGTTTAGAAGTTAAAAAACATGTTGAAAATATTTTTAAAAGGATCCACTTTTCCAAGTTGAAAATAGAAAGAAATTGATGGAAAAAATCATCCAATTTGAGGTACCTGCCTTGTTTAATGGAGTAAGGGTTCTTTTTTTTTTCTCGTTGTGGCTGGGAGGGACCCTTTAACGGGTGGCACCGGGGCGGGCCACCCCCACCCCTTAGCTACGCCATTGACGTCTCCTGCCACAAAACAGATTATAGTGTTTCTCACATCAGTTTACAGATGTTCAATTTTTTATTCACACCCCTTTGCTTCTAAGTGCCTCACATGTAATTTCTCTCCATAATATAATACGAAAGAGTAAGTACTGTGCAACGGTTAGAGTGCTGCATGAATAAATAATTTATCTTGTATTTACCTATTCTAGTTCTTGCTTCGTTTGTTACTACCTAATGTGTGAAAATTTATGTCAATGTAATAGTTAAACCAAATTGCATGATTTGTTGTTAAGAAACTCATAGCCATTTTTTTTTAAAAACTGGTCCTGAGTTTCTCAGCAACAACTCACAATCAATCAAAACGATGTAGCACTAGAGTTCGACCACGGAGTTTTGACACTTGGGAGCTTCTGCGCATGGTAGAAAAGGACGAATCCATTTCGAGTTTTAGGAAACTTCATTTTGTAGGTGCATGATTAGCACGCGAATCAGAATGTTAGCTGCTCTGTTTTTTAAAAGCAACCAAATTTATAAACTGGCATATAACAGCAGCTCGGAAGAAATAAAGTATGTTACACGAAATAATGAATGATTGCTATGTGTTTCTAATAATTTATAATTCTTTAAGAAGGAAGAAAATGAACATCAGTTGTATGAACTTTAACTGTTGCACTTGAAAATGCAAAAGTGAACAAGAGGTGTGCTCTTTTTGTCCGTGTATTATAAACCTAATTTTAGTTCTGAAGTCCCGAGGCAGTTCCGAGGGTACCGGAGGGTGGAGATTTTCCCTTCCCTTCACTCTTAGGTCAAAAAAGGAAGGGGGTGTGGTTGTGGTGGCGCCATCTGATGTCATCAGACTAAAGTGTGTTACGGTTTATGCTGGTCACCTATCAGGTGACCCTTTACAGATGGCCAGCAATTCCCGTTGCTTTGAAAAGGGCAAATGCCGACTATTCAAGTGCCTCTACATTGGAACAGAATAAACCTAATTTAAATTACGAAATTTTAAAAAAGTAAAAGTATAATAAAGCCAAAATTTTCATTCGCTTTGCAAATCTACCCCTTCCTTTCCCGCTATTAAGCTCTTGCGACCATTTAGATTATGACATTACATCAAATATAACAATTCTTCTAATTATGTAAAATTTGTAAATGTATTCTGGCCCTCATTTTATGGAATCGGAGATCAATTAATACTCTTATGACTTCTTATTATATTCTTTAAATCTACTAACGAGGAACCAAATTATACTCACCTGTCCTAAAATAATGCCACATGTGAAGAAGAAGAGTACAAATCTGTAGAACATATTCCTTGCTCTGTAATTAAAACGCGGAAAAGCATCGCAGAATTAAATGACCAAAGAGCCATTTGGCGTCACTCCTTGCCAAGATATTTTACGAACTGAAGTTATTTCCTTTCAAAAACGGGAAAGACACGTGAGTACTCAGACATAGTTATCTTTTGCGCACCTGTTGCGTTTTCATTTTCACAGACGAGCTCAAAGCAAACAAATATGAAAACTTATTCAATATTTGGAAACAGCAAAGGCACAGTATTTAATACTTTGAAATGAAGTGAACCCTTTCAGACGGAATTTCGAAAAAAGCGTGCTATTTTTTTTTTTTTACTTTAAGGGTAGTTTCGTAATAAATCTAATATCAATCACACAACATTCCAAGCTTTTTCAATCATGTATAAAAAAGTTATTATGTATCCAGTAGAGCGGACACGATGCAAAACATGTAACTTTCGATAATAGGTTCAAATTAAAGTATTCTCGCTTGCATTAAATCCTTAAACTTAAGCCCGGGCAACGTGAATAATTCTGTTATATTTTAGTTCAAGTCTATTCGGAAAGCTTTTATGGTTTTGTAACAATGATATTTCCATGTGTAGCTTCATTTCGTAGTTCATCAGGAATTCGCAAATAGAAAAAAAAGTTTTAATACTAATGGTGAAAGAGCAAATTTACAATTTGTTTTTTACTTACCAGTTTAGACCAAATTAATTCAAGATAAGGGATAGTATGTTATAAAAGAATGCAATCACTTCATGTTTTGATATTTACTTTTACTGTGCATGGTTTAAATTTGGCAGTCTTATACGCAAAAAAAAAGAGAAAAAAAACTCCCTGATGCTAGTGTGGCCATTTTTACTGTCCCCACTCAGTTTTCAGCGGCAAAATTTAAATGGGTGGAGTAAATGGGAAGGGACAGTGCAGGTAGCCTTTTTGACATGGACGTTAATGAATTAGATAATTTAAGTAGCTAGCAGAGGTGAGAAAAAAGACAGCCATCAGAATAGCAGATTTTTTTGTGTGTTTTATTTTCATTATCCATGACAAAAAGGTCCACCGCAGCACATTTTTGACATTATTCAAGAAGGCTGAATTTTTAAATATGTAATTTTGTGAGCACCAATAAAAAAAAAAAGCTGTTTCTGTTTTGACAAATAACGTAACCTTGCAAAGAGACTTGAGATTTAAAACCTGTTTATAAGATTAAACTGTTTGTCAATTTACACAATAATGAAAATGATAAATTAGTGAATAAATTCATATATTTTTATTTGTTTATTTATATTTATCTTTTTTTTTTTTTTCCAATTTTGTAACGTGTGATTTTGTCTCTGAAACATTCCCAACATACCTAAACGCAGCCCTTTAGAACAAAAATATATTGAGTATAATATTAGTAAAAGATACTTTATTACAATTAACATTACTAAGGAACATACTGTGTAGGTTTCAGTTTATATCGATATGGTTTACACTCACTTTTAAGACTTGCATTACATTGCCCAAAGCAGTATAGTCGGCTTGTCTACACTGGCCTCACTACACAGGGCTAGTGTGGACAAAACAACTCGTTTTAAAAACCTTATTTTTAAACAATTGTGCTGCTAAGTAATCTAACCTATCAACCAAATTAAAGGAAAAAATGTTTAAGAAAACCTTTGAGGCTTTAAAAATGGTACTCTTTTCTTGCAAAAAAAAAAAAGAAAAGGAAAAAGTTAATCAATATTAAATTTATTCATTTACAGTCGTGGGCATTATATTTCAGTAACTTTCTATCTAACTAACTATCTACATTAAGTAAGGAAAATAAATGAATAAAAAAAGGGAGAGAGAGAAAAAAAAAAGTCTTTTTAAACACTATAAAAACACTCTTAATGCTAAGCCGAATATATAAAGCCTGCAACGTTTGATTCTATCAAAATAAATAAAAATTAGGATTAATCGTTGCCAAAGAAGAAAAGAAAATGTATTAAAAATTAGGCATGAAAAATAAATAAATAAATAAAATATCATCTCAATAAGAATCTGTGTACAAAATCGTCTATGCCTCTTTATTTATTGTGAAAAATAAATCACTTTGATTTCTCTTCACTTAGAGTCAGCCAACCAGTCTATAACTAATATTAAGTTGATGAAGAAACCACCTTTTGGGTTTTATTCCCATTTTTTTACTCATTCATTCATTTATTAATTCATTCTCACTTGTTCATTAATTATTTCAACCACTCCATAACTGATTCGATTATTCATTGTTTCACTCACTCATTCATATAAAATTGTCCTTAAAAAATCCATATCAATAAGTTTCCTGGGAAAGTAGGCTCATTCAATCTTGGATGAAGTTCTTTTCTCTTCATCTTCTATGTTATAAGTTCCTTCATCCTTCTGATAAAGTTTGTCTCAAGCAAATTCACCTGTTATGATTAGGATTTATATGCGATTCAAAGTTCCCTGTGATAGTTAATGTTAATTTTTTTGTAACTCTTCTGATTTGAATGAAAAATTATTCAAATCAAAAAATAAAATATTCAAATGACGTGTCTTTTAGAAACCTTTTGAACACAGAATTTTTTTATGAATCTGACAATGGTATGGGGAGGGGGGGGGGGGGTCACAGATCGGCAGAACATACCATTTTCCCTATCCCAAACTTTTATTTTCAAAGTTTATTTTCCATTCTTTATTAACTTACTTAATTTCTTTTGACTTTGAAATATTTTTATTTTTAACACTATTTTTACAATACCTTAAGTTTTTTTTTCTTCATATTTTCTGCTCTTTTTTCCCTTCAAAAGAAAGGAGACTAGAAATAAACTCTTCAAAAATTCTTGGTGTAATCTCCAAAGCAAAAGAATTTAAATTTTCTGTGCAATGAATGCAGTGTAACAAGCTTGTTCAAGCTTTAAAGATATTTTCTTCAGAAGTACATCCTAACCAAACGATAAAATTTTATGTTCATGCATAACAGCACAGTTTTTTCTTAAAAATCTCTTCCGTTATTCATGAAAGCTAATACCACTATTAGTATTACAAAACTGCCTTAGGTTTGAAGTTAAAAAGTTAAACATGCGTATTATATATATATATATAAATATTATGAAATAAAACTCCTCCTAACGGACACCCCTCAAATGCAGACACTTCTCTTAGGAGGACAGTTTTCAATTTAAAGCAGCAAATCATTGAGCCTAAAAGAACCCCTCTTTTATGAACATTCCTCCATAACGGACAAATATTTTTTCTCTGTTGGTGTCTCTTACAGTGGGGCTTTACTGTAGAGAGAGAATAGTAAATTGTAAGAAACACAAAGTACACAATAAATGCTTTTATTGAACATTGAAAAAGGTAATGTTTTATTATAACAAAGGTTTCACTTTAAGTGTTAACATTTGGTGTATTCAACGATGCAACTTTGTCTTTGACAAACTTTATGAAATCCAGTACATCATCTGAGTCAATATCAAGCTCCAAAAATTTTTCATAAATAGAGTGATAACTATAAAAAATAATAATTGATTACTGATTAATTTCTTACATGGAATAAAGTTTTATGATATAAACAGTAAAAAATGTCAAATTATATTTATTTATTTTTTAAATCAGGTAATATTTAAAAAAAATTAAATACATGACAAACTAAATAAATAAACGCATCAAAAATTGCCACAATATGTTGGAATTTTAATAAGGGGCCGTTTATAAATGATGTCACGCTTTTTTCCCATATATTTGATCCCCCTCCCCCCTTTGTCACATGTCACGCTATGTTGTATAATGCATGATGTCACACTTCTTGTTACCCCCTCCCCTTGTCACATTTTGTCACAATTTCACGAACACCCCTCCCCCCCTTGAAGCGTGACATCATTTATGAATGATCCCTAATCATATAAGATTTTTTTTTAAATCTTTGATATTTCAACAAAACAATTACAGAACTTTTATACAGCAAAATTTCTTTGAGAAAACTTCACGTAACATGATAATGGTGAACAAAAATCTCCCCTTTTACTGTTTAAATTCAATACCCCAAAAACATTCTCTGAATCATGTTCAATTTTTCTTTCTAGCTGTTTATCACTTTCTCTGCTTTTGTAAAATAGCAATAGTGTTTTTAAAGTTTTCAAAGCTTCTGTAGTAGTGGGTAAGGACATAGTCAAGGCCTTTGTAGGCCTCACTGGTTTTTGTAACAATATTTACATGGGTCAACATGGGTTTGTACAATAACATACAATGATCAATACAGATTAAGGGTGAATTATACACGTTTTACTTACAGCTACTGCCAGTGGTGAAACAAGGGTAACAATTCTAGAGCATAAATGATTTAGACTAATTATTACTCATGACTTTCCTTTGCCATAAATCTGATGATACATAAACATTAATTATATTAAGGTGGACATATTATTCATATTAGGATGGGAAAATTTTGTTTTAGCCATATTAGTTTACATTTATTTTTATTGTAATCTATTCCTACCTTCCAGTGCCCAGATACCTTTAAAATAATTAAAAACGGATAATTTTATGACAATTTATGAATTTGTTTTTCTGAAATTACTTTTGGCGTAAACTGAGAATGTTGTACAATAAGTATGGAAGTTTACATATTATTTAAAATAAAATCTATTCATATCTTCCAATGCCCCAAGTTCCACAAAACATGTGAAACGTGCTCATATTTATGAAAGTGTGTTGTAAATCAATTTAAAATATTCATAAATTTTGAAGATTAATATGGCCTAGCCTTCTTTCTATGTAAAATTAGTTCCTTAGCCTATTTTTCCTTTGTATTTTTTAATTTGAAATTTGCATAAAAATAAGATTTTTATCACATATATTTAGGTGTCTTGGCGCACCGGAAGAAATTTTGCGTGTTGGGAAGTATTTTTTTAGCGATAACGTTTGCACCATGCAGTAACCGACTCCTTTATTCATATTTAAATTTCTTGCTCCACCCCATTAATGGTACGGTTGTACACAATTAATATGCAAGACAGGGGCTTTCCAATCTTATGATTCTCCTACAATAATTTTTATAAACACTTTAAAAAAAATCACAGTTAATTTGATGTTAAGTTGAGCATCCATCAGTAAAAATGATTCACATTAATTTTACATGTTTTATAATAATCATCTTCATAGAAGTCCTTTGTTCAAGGTGGCCTCTGGAGAATTCAGCGGCTGTACACACCACCTCCAAACTACTTTGATATGTAAATTTTAAAAAATGTGATATAGTTTACTAAATGAGATAATCCCATATACTTTTAGACATCACTTTTTAATTTACTTCATGATTATGTTTAGAAAATGAGAATTAATTTTTAAAACAATGCCACAAAAAATTTCAATAAGTTATTTTTTTGCAAAGAAAATAGAGAGACACTCAGTTAACCAGTACTTACACTTTAAGTTTTTGATTTGCAACAGATGATTTCTTCAGCGGAATTGCCTGTTTATTTTTTAAAGCTTGTGAAATCTAAAATAGATTTTCAGTATTAGTTTCTATCAAATCAATATAATATCTCAAAACGCTGAATCAAAAATATCATTTTTTTCTCATATTACTACAAAATGCAGTGGCCATTTATGTAAAATCAAATAACTGAAGCAGGAAGTTGTTTTGTTTCCTTATAATACATTACATAACTCTTTTCATTTGTTAAAACAACAGTACAGCTATTTTCCTGGACAGATGTTTTTTCCATTAGTTGGGGAGGGGGAATAAAAATGAGTAATGTGTTTCTACAAAGCAGAAAAAATATTTTTACATATTTGAAAAATATTTACGAGATCACATTTTCCTTAAAACAGTAAATAAAAATTACCATCATGCTGTACCCTGCCCCTGAATTATAAACACAACCAAATATTTAGACATTTAATGGTCAATTTTGTGAACCTTACGAGCAGTCATGACTTTATTAATTGACCTGGAACAATCTTCATTAAAGCAAGGTAAATTTTGATCCTCTTTTACAAATTAAAAATGATAACATCTCTTATTTTACAAACTTGTAAAAATTGACGTAACTCTTTCTAAGAATTTCAGCAGCAGAGTCTGAAAATCAGAGGGAATAACATAACCCTTATTCCTTTTCATCGTACTTTCATCTTTTCTGCTGCTTTCACTCCTATAAAGGGACAAAGTGGTTCTAAACTGTCCCATCGCCCTTGATACTTTTTACATGTCATAATTTTTTACTTTTAATATTGTATCACAAAGTTCTTCGTCTGATTTTATAGTCTCGACGTTATGATTTAAATTTTTAGATATTTTATTTTTTAACTACCCTTCTGGACTTTTCTTTCTTAATTTTTTTTTTATTTTGAGGCACACAACAAACATGAGAGGGTAACTAATATTTAAAAAAATGAACCTTTAATAAAATATTGTATTGAAACATAACATCTATCATAAATAGTATCTAGTTGATACTATACATATACTTTTAGCACTTACAATGAGTTATATATATTATGTGGTATACCGATCACATATACATTACACCTATCACATATAGTACCTGTAGTACTTATTTTTTTTTTGTGTGGTTCTAAAGCATTCACAGAATTGACAGTCAACTATTTTTATTTGAGAGAAAATTAATAAAATATTTCATTGACACAAACATATTTTATTCAAACAATGATACAACTGCACACTATTCACAATGTGCTGCTCAATACTTTTATGCAAATTGATATACAAAACAGCCTACCAATGGTTTTTAGTGACAAAAAGTCCACATATACACAGGCCACTAAACAAAACTCATGCATACCTCAATACCAACACCTCACACTGTATAACAGATATTGTGGGAGGTGTAAGCAATTATGTGGTTATACAAGAAAAAAAAAACAACAGTAATCTAACAGCTTTTCTCTCTTACCCTCTCAATCTTAGAATGATATTTCAGTTTTACGTTTATAAGCATGATGATAAATTTATTTTTTTTCCTTCAGAGGTGAATTGTTCACACCATATATAACTAAAAAAAAAAGTATCTTAATTCATTTTGTCAGAAAATTTTTTGTTTCAGTGAAACAGTTTCAGAATAATTGACATGATGAATCAGGAAAGAGTATTGCATTTACAAAAATTGTATATTACACCTAAATTCAAAACAGAAACTTTTCAGAAATGTCAGGAATACTTTTTTGAAGAGTAATTCTTTCTCTCTTTCTCTTTCCCCTCTCCCCCACGTTAAGAAAAAGATGTTTTGTTTTTTTTTTCATTTTTGTCAATTCAAAATTGATTGACTTTGATTTTCAATAATGATGGAACTTTCTTGGAATATTTTGTGAGTTTAAGGCATTTAACAGTGGCGTAGTTAGACCCAGATTTTAGGGGGGGGGGGAGGGTTCCTCGGGAGAAGTCAGTTAATTTCATTGTTTTCCATCAAAAATTGGTCAAATTCTAGACAATCTTTGAGGAGGGGGGGGGGGGTTATCCAGAAAACTACTCCCCCATCTATGCCAGTGGCATATAAGCACTTAGGAAAATGATTTTTGTTAATAAGGATTTTCCCAAATATCTGTTGCACCCTAATGTATATTAAACAAAAGAAAAATGCTGCATACTTTTGAAAGTTAAATAAAATTTTGAGAAAGAGCTTCGATATATTTCATATTGTAAAAAGTACTCACTTCTAAGCTTCTCTTGACTATGTCTTGAGGCAAACCTGCAAGGAGAGCAGTATGGGCTGCATGGCTGCTAACTGCAATGCCATCAACTATTTGGTACAGAAATACCAAATCTTCATTTTGAATTATGTCCATAGTCTGTAATGAAAAAGTATTACACACAAACGTTGATAAATTGATTTATGTCGGTACACTGCACTAGATACAAAATTATCCTACCACAATAAAATAGCAAAAAAAAAAAGTTTCAAATGCTTAAATCAAAATAACTGGTGGTTTGTAAGATATCTCATTGAGTTAGTATATTTCTCATTAACTTATGAAATAATAGATAATATAAAGACAGTTACAACATAAATAAAAGGAAAAAAAAGTTTGTTCAGAAGTCGACAAGCCTACTTTCTTGTACACTAATAACTTTATAATATTAATTATTACTAGGCTTTGGCTCCAATATATTTACTTTGTCGTTAATTAAAAGTTAAAGCATCTTTAAAAGGAAAACTATTTAACATGAACCCGAAGTCTCCCCCGCTCCCAAGAGCATCCCCGCTTGACCTCCGACCATAGGGTCTTTGATAGGGGAATTTTGGGTAGAAAAGGGACTGGAGGAGAATTTGCTACCGAGAGTGTCCAGAGAACGGACTATGGAACGAAAGTTTTCCTGAGAAGTATACTTATTGTAATCAAGATGCTGTAAATAATTCTACGTGTATGTTGGTTAAGTGCTTGTATTGTGCCCTATTAGAAGCTTACAGAAATAAAAGTCTGGGACTGAGATCGGCTCATTCTTTTTTACATCTATGTCGGGAAACCTGATGAGATATGGTCACTGGGTTTGACCATACCATTCTAATACAGCAAACATAAAAAGAAAACCTAAGTTTATTTCAGATGTAGACATAAATAAAAACATAAAACTAAAATCTAATTAAACAAATTGAAAAAGACCAAACTAAATATGCAGCAACATGGCCTCCCTAACACGCCACGAGGGTTAGAATAACATAGTCACCATGATGGCTAAAACCGCAGACACCGGGCTTTCTAATAAATTACCAATGTGGTCAAGACTCTACCAAGTCAACCGCACTCAAAGTATAAACAGCCGGTTCTGTTCTAATAAACTAATTCCTCCCTACTGCAGGCAAGCCTGCATTTATATACACCCTGTAATTGCATAGCAAGGCAAGCTGGGAAATTACGTCATAGGCTTACGTCATAGTTGAAAATCAATATAAAATTCACTCTCATAAACTGTTAAAAGTTATGATGTATTTAATTCAACTATCAAGGATTTTTACGAAGAAACATTTATAGTACTCAAGCATGTAATACATAAGTGTAGAAGCATTGGGAAAACAAATGCAAAACCGCATTATCACAAAACTGCACCCAGGATAAAATTTCAGTACATAAATAAGTAAGAAGAATATTTGTATAATACTTTCCATAAATAAATAATAAAATCACTATGGTTTATTTTTTGAGAAACATATTGTTTAACTGTTTTAATTATTACTAAAAAAAGCACATACACACACAAAGGTTAAAGAAAAATATAAAATTTTCATTCTAATTAACAATAATTTGTTTTTCTACATTAAAAGGAAAGAAAATGGTTGCAGCCTTTATTTTTTGCGTTACCCCCTCCCCCCTTTATCATAGTTTTTTTTTTTTTTTTTCGATTTCAGTGAAGATATAAATTAAGATTATACTCTCTCTGCATTCTGCATATTAGAGCTTTCAGAGCAAAAATTTTACCTCAAGACTTTTTTTGACAGCATTTGATCAAAGCAAATGTCTGATCAGGAATTATTTTAAACGCAATTTTTCTGGGAAGAGTAATGTTTAGTTCATTGCTTATTTATTGATTTAAATTGGAGAGGGAAGGGGAAAACACCCCATGAAACTCGGGCATCTTTTGAAGATCTTTTCAAACCAAAAAGTTTTGTTTGAATCAAATTAATCTCTCAAAACCTTTGACTGAACTAAGAGAGGGGATTGCATGGATAGAAAGAGTGACATATCACACATTACATTAAAAATTACTTACAATTAGAAATATTTTGCTAAAAAAGGGCTTTTTAAATTAAAATTAAACATAATTAGTTTTAAAAATTTCCCTCTTAAACAATAACAACAACTCTGAGAAAATTTAATTAATCATTAATTGCATTTACATTTTCCAAGAACTGTTTTCAAAAAGAGTTCGAGGCACTCAAACTTCTCTTGAAAACACTTGTAATATATTTGCCTTAATGTTTATTCCTAAAAATATAATATTTGTTACATTTTAAAAATAATAATTTTATTATTTAGAGATTGTATTAGATTTTATTATTTTTCTAGCTTTTACTCATTCACATTTAAAATGTATTATGTAATCTTAATACTGTACTTGTTCTTACTTAAATGCTTTTATAATCAATAAGCTTGGAGATTGTCATGGATTTTAATGCAGTAAAAAGTCCTGCCACAATATGTACATCAGTAAGTAAATAAGAAAACAAGTAAAATAGTTACATGTATATAAACCAATTTGAATACATTAATAATTTTTTGCTATGAAATCAAGTGAAATTTATAGGATTAGACAATAACTATGAAACAGTACAGTACCTGAAATTTAATAGATGGACTATTAGTAAAAAATGTGTTCAAAGAGAGGTAATGAGTGGACAAGAAAACATGAGGTGATGAAAGTCCTTTTTCAACCCAAAACTTCAAAATTGCAACAGTGAGGGCCTGGCCACTATGCTAAAGAAAAAATAAAACAGATTCAATGATTGTGATAAGTCAAATATTTTTATGTGTAAATCTTCTCACTATTAGAAGAAAAGAGGCAATTATGATTTAAAGAGTTGCAATCTGGAAAATATAGAAACTCTGCAAAATTAATGCAGATAAAAATATCTAAAATAAATAATTAAATAAATAAAAAATAAACAGAAGTTTTCTAAGTAAATTAGGCCCTTGAGGTGGCTGATCTTGGCTGTTACAATACATGCAAAATTTGCTCAATCATCACAGTAGGATGATAAGTCTGATCTTTTTATGTATGCAAATTAACTTTCTCTTTAATCATTTTTTGAAAAGCAATCAATTCAAATTGTTGAATGAATATTTTACACAAGTATGTTGTTATTTACAAAATAATTTTTGTGCATAATATAATGAAAAATTTTGGGTTAAAATTAAATTGTGTAAAAGCATTATCACTCTGTGGATATAGATTCATTCTTATTTATACATTTATTTTGAGCATTTGCACATGTCTTAAAAATTCTCGGGATTTTGAATGATTAGCCTGCAAAAGTAAGCCAGTATGAATTCTCATGCAAATTATGCTGTACATTTCAGATTAAATTTTATTACAACCTGGCTTTGCAATTGTAGATTTTGCAAATTCAGGGCTTGGCGCACATTGGAGTCTTCAAAATAGTGAAAAAAGTGACCACAGCTTTAAAAAAAAGTGACCAAAATAGTGACCATTAAATATAAATTTGTGTGTTTGTTTTTTTATTTAAACTAAATATAACTTGAAAAAGAGCAGTTACGACATCTTTTGAAAACTAAACTTGAATAAATAGAGCTTTTACCCAACTTAAAAAAAAAAATAAATTCATAGCCTATTCAAAAATAAGAATTTTTATACCTGTAACTATGTTCATAAATACCTTTTTCAAAACCCATAAATGGCTAAGAGTGAGAGAGACAAAAGTTATTTTTTTTAATTAATTTCTTTCTCAAATTGTTACTTATTTAAAAATATAAATGAATAAATATTTATTCAAATCGGCAGAAATTTCATATTTCAATTTATGTTCAACATTGAATAAAATTTATTTTGCAAATGATATCTTTTAAATATTTTTTATACTTGTTTAAGGATTAGAAAATTTCACTTAAAATAAATCTAAATTTGATATTTCATCAAAATTATTTAGACTGAAAATACTGTGTTAATCTTCTGTATCACTGTAGGAAACAAACCGTTTGATTATTCGATACTGTTTTTGTAATTTCATGGTAGTAACAAAATCCAAGAAAAATTCCCTGATTGAGCTCCAAAAACTTCCCTGATTTTATAATTTTAGTTGTGATAATTACACGGTATCACTGTCATACATAATGACAGTATGAGTGGCACAATCAGAAAAATTCTTTACGGGGGGGGGGGGGGGGTGCACTATTTTTTTTCCCTATCTGAACTTTGTGCAAATTCCTTTTTATTGGGGGGGGGGGGGGTGGAAATAAAAAGAGGTCATAATGTAATTTTCTGAGCGATATATATAATCTGCAACTGCTAAGAAACGTTTTGCAGTTTTTCTTTTGGAAATAGAAGTTTTAAAGAGAAGGAAAATAAACTGAAAGGAACATGTTTAAGGTCGGATATGTGCTGTTTTCAAAAAAAATATCTTTCGCGATTTTCTGTAAAGGGTTTGCTTTTGCAATTAGAGTTTATTAATTGTTGTTTTGAAAAACGATCGGGAAATGTCTTACACAGTTTTTTTTCCGGAAATAGGCGTTTTAAAGAGAAGGAAAATAAAATGTAATAAACATGCTTAAGATCGGAAATGTGCCTTTTTTTTTTTTCAAAAAAATTATTTCGCGATTTTTTGAAAAAGGTTCATTTTTGCGATGAGCTTTCCTTTATTGTTGCTTTAATTCTGAGTTAATATCATTAAATTGTGCTTATTTCTATTGTTGTTTTCTTATATATTTTTTTTGAAATGAACTCTAATTTTTGCTCGATACAGAACATTCCCGAAATTGAAAATTCACGTTCCTCGCATTTTTCCGATGGTCTGATCTTTTTACTACAATAATTTAGTGGCTAGAGAATATAAAACCATATCAAAATTTAACAGAAATCTTTTCTTTAATTGTTTAATTAAATAGGTTAAAATGACATTGAGAAAAGTCTAGATTTTTCGATGCTTTGCCTCGTATGTAAGCCTACTCAAACTTCGTTTTTTGTGCTAAATTTCGCGAGTTATAGGCGAGTATATACCTTAATAAAAATACTATAAATGGGCAAAATGCTAATAAAAAGTTCCAGAGCAAATTACATGGCCTCTGATACTACTTACAAAATTTTTTGAATGAGGACCTAAAATCCGGAAAGATCGCGGCCCCGAGCGTTCCGGATTTGAGGTACCATACTGCAACTTTATTTTCTCGAGATGCGTATTGTCTTTTCGTTGAGAAATCCTCACCAAAAATGTTCTTTTGTGATTGTGAGTTAGTTCGGGAGTGGGGGGGGGGGGGGGGGGGGATGAAGGAAAAGAGAACTTTTCTGAGTGATATAATCTGCAACTGCTAAAAATTTTTAGTCTGATTTTTTTTTTCCTAACTTAAATATCGCTTTATTTTATTTTCTTAGGATTTGCTCTTTTCGAGTAAAAAAAAAATTAAAAACAATTAAAATCATCATTCTAGATGGGGGGGGGGGTGGGAGGTCACGGGCCCTCTAGGCCTCCCCTTCTGGTTGCATCACACTGCAATATCAAATCTTAACTTCGGCACACCCGGGGCCTTCGCCACGCCGAATTTCAAAAAACGACCAAAAATGGCGGACTTACAGGACCAAAAATGGCGGATACGCGGAAGCTTCAATCCTGGCACACGTATTTTTATGTAAAATTGCAATGTTTTCTGAACTCATAGACAGAAAAAGTAACTTTTTTGGTTGCTCTGCCAGAGAAAGGGCAAAAAAGTGAAAATATTGACCAATTTTTTAAAAAAAGTGAAAATAGTGACCAATTTTTGAAAATGTGACTAAAAGTGACCAATGCAAGAAAAAGTGACTTTTAGTGAAAAAAGTGACTCGCGCCGACCCCTGCAAATTACATGAAGACAGATTGCAAAGTGACCAATGCAAGAAAAAGTGACTTTTAGTGAAAAAAGTGACTCGCGCCGACCCCTGCAAATTACATGAAGACAGATTGCAATTTATTGAAGAACAAGATTGGGATTTTGAACAAATAATTTGTATTCAGAAAAAGTACCCACACGTGCAAATCAATAAACATTTTACAATTCAATTAACAGCGATACTTACATGTTCTGTATCTTTACCAAATTCATCTACAACAACTACAGAATTTGAAGTGGCATTATTTAAAGGCAAAGAAATCTGAAATAAATTGCATTTCATTAATTAATTTCATAACCTTAGTTATAGTAATTTGTCGACAGGGTGGTGTAGTGGTAAGACGCAGGTCTCGTATGCCCAAGATCGCAGGTTCAAACCTGGCCCAAGTCGGTGGATCTTCAAGATGCAGAAAATCGTCTGCGTCCATGTCATATGATTATGTTAAAGATCCTTTGAGTATCCGTTTGGCACAGATACTCTCGGCTAAATTAAAATCCTAGTGCAGATTGCATCAACGAGGGCTCAGGTGCCCCATCTAGGGGAAACTAAGCGTAAAAAAAAAAATGCGGCAATGGTACCACACTCATTGCGGTGCCGCTGAAAGAGTTGGTACCAATCTCTGGGGACGCACTAGGTCTGCAATTGATGATGACCAATACTGCAGCCCCATTAGAAAGAAAAAGAAAGTTATAGTAATTTTAGCAATTTTATAACCAAGAATTATTTTTATAATTTTAGAAATGAAAAAAAGATTATTAGTAAACCTTAATGAATTTTTTGGCCCTGAAATTTGCCATAAACTTTTATGCAGATGTTTTGTAGTAACAAGAAAAATGGGGAGAGGGGAGCATCTCCCTTCAGCAAAAGATAATTTGAGCTAAAGGGTGAAACCCCACCCCCGCTCCCCTGCGGAGTTGTTCTAAAATTGGCATTTGAAATACAACATAGAAAAAAAACATTAAGTTTTGAATACAACCTAACAAAAAATATTAATAAACAAAAACCAAGAGAAACACTAAAACTATGGATTGCTATGCCAAGTTATGATGTGTCATGCATGGGTAAAATCATTCATTCTTTTCTTACTATACATAAGTAAAAGTAAAAATGTAAAGTATTGCATAAACTTATATGCTTGCTTAATATTTACAATAATATTACACCAATGTGTAATACTTGATGATGTATGTCAATGTGTAATGATTGATATCCAATACTTTGGATATCAATCAAAAATGAAAAAGATAATAAATTTTACAAAAGAAAGGCATCTAAACATATTTACCTGATTCAAAGAAATAAAAAATGATGATAAGTTCACCGACACCGACTCAGTTGAATGAGTATATGCAAAAATATTGCTGATAATAGGAATTTTTGCCTTGTCGGCAGGAACAAAGCTTCCTATATGTGCCATGTATGCAATCAAAGCAACCTAAAATAGAAACTGAAGACATCAAACTGCTCCTTGAATTTTTGAACAAAAATTTCAACCTATCTTGTATGAAGCAAAATTAAATTCAGAAAGTCGCTTCTACTGAATATCGAAAACAAACACAATTTAATTCTGTTTTTTACAGATTAAACATTTTGTAATTGGAGACTATTCTTGCTGGAAAGAAAATTTAAAATTTCATTAACTTTTGCCATTCCATTTGTGTCATTAATTCCAATAAAATGACTGGGAAGTGATTTAAAGTGTTCTGAAAACATCCTAAAAATAGTTTGTTGAGTTGAAAACAAAAATAAATTAAAGAGTTTATTAACAATTGATAATTTAATTTATTTGTTTATTTCAAACCTACTTTATATTTCATTTCTTTGCTCGCCCCCTCCCCAAAAAAGATTGCGGGATACACAGCTGGTCATACATGCTCAGAATGTAATTTAGGACACAAGTAATAAAAGCAAAATTAAAAGTAAAATAACAGATTTTTTTCCAAATAATTCAGAAAACTGATGAATTAATTGGCTAAATCATTTTAAACAATTAAAAAGGTTTAAATAAACAACCATATAACCTAAACTATTCTTTAATTTTTGGTAGCGCTTGTTTTTGCGGAATACCGATTTTCCTACATATGTGTTATTTCTCTTTAGTTCCTTCAACGACATCAAATCATGATTCCATATATGATATGTTACTACGAAAGTCAAAAATTGGAAAATGTCAAAATGCAGCAAATATATGAGTTACAGACCAAATATTTGGCTACATTCTCACATTTTAGTGCATGACCACAAACAAAGGACAGCTCTGGTGAAAGATCAAATATTTGGCAACATTCTCAAACATTTTAACCTTCGCCACTGTGTGTCAAAAGTCACAGATTAGCTCTTCTGGGAATTGAAACCAAAAGCGGAGAAGACGCAGTTAAGGTACGTTTCAGAAATATTGTCTGAAATGCTGAAAAGCCATCTGCTTGTCGCCAGCAAATGATTTTAACCATGCACAATCATTTTACGATTGGCAGTAAATAAAGGGGCATTTAATTTGTTTCTTTCAAGCCACTGGATTTAAAGCATAAACATTTTTAGGTGTTTTTACATTCACTGGAACCCTTGCTTTGTGCATCTTTTTTTAAAACAACACACAACAGTTAGTAATATTACTGCAAGTTCGATTAATCATTCTTGAATATGAATCTTGTTAATAGATTGGTTTTAATCAAATTACCAAAAATATTCACAGCAAAATAAGAGTAGTTTTATGCTTTTCTTTTACATTAATATTTTAATTTAATGCAGCTATTTTTAACTGCTAATACAGTGAAACCCCGTTAAAATGCAGGTGTTGGGGGACATGCTTGGCACCCGCATTATAACATAACCGCGGTATAGTTCGGAACCATACGCAGAAAATAATACTCGCTTTTGTTGCATCATTTTTATCTTCATCAATTACTCATTACTCTTTTTCTATAGTATAATTTTTCTTTTCTTCTTTTTTGCCCTTTTATTCACTGTCATTGCTGTTCAAGAAGCACACATCTCAACTGCGCAATCAGTCTATCGAGCGAACCAGCTCCATGCGCAAGCAATCCTAATGCCTTGGCTAACAGGTACAGGGGGCTGGTGGAGAAAAGTCTATCGAGAGATAGGTTATAAACCAACTGTATTCCGAGAAATAGGGAGCCTAATAAAAGTATCTTTATGTTACCAACATGGAATTGTGAAGGGGAGAGGTTCTAAGAAAACAATAGATTCGGATGAGGAGAAATGCACTTCTCAAAGAAACAATGTTTTAAACCTGCATACGCTGGAAAATATGTTTACTTTTCAAGAATGCTAAAGAATCTGGAATACAAAGGTTGATAATGCTAAAAAAGTTATACATGCATAAACTAGACTTCTGAATCTGCTGGCTGGCTTTATTTACAATGGTAAGTAAGGAACCATCTTAAAATGGCATAATAAAGGGCAGTTTAAAAGTTGGGGTCATGATACTCACCGTGGTATATCTGATTCCGCAGTATATTCAGGTGCGGGATAACAGGGTTTTACTGTACTAATAAAATGCTAATACTAGTAGAATAATATGCTGTTAAAATATATATATTTTTAATCCTTACTCTTAATCAGGGTTGGAAAAAAAACCCAAAAACCAGGTTTTTTGGTTTAAACTGGGTTTTTTTGGTTTAAACCAGGTTTTTTGGTTTAAACTAATGCAGCACTTTTAAAGCTTAAAGAAATTATTTAAAAGATTAGTTATTGTGTGTTATTGTTCTATTTGTCACTATTTAAAATAAATAGTTAATGTTTCTTTAAAATATCAATTAATTTTAATTAATTTCTTGTCAATATAGTAAAAAGAATCAACTTTATGTAATACCAAGCCAAAAATTCTGTATAACAATGATAGCTAATTTTTAATATTTTAAAAGTGAATGTTGATTAATGAAATTGGGAATAAATAAATGATTATTCGTTATTAAAACTTCAGTTTTAACGATAGGGATGTAAGAAATAGTGATTTGGCCGAATACGGAATATTAAAATTTCTAGAAAATCGTTGTAATAGAAAAAATTTGTCAACTTTCAAAGTATTCACAAAGTCAAACACCCATTCTACACATTAATCTGTTCTTGTTTGTTAATAATCTAAAACTATCTAAAATTAATGTATTTTCTGTATTGTTTTGAATGCAATAAAACTCAGAATTTCACCCACAAGTGGAATGGAAATGACAGGTTTTAATGTAAGCATTAGCATTACTGTACTAATTATTTAATTCAAATTAAAGAAATACTATTGCTTAGTGAACTTTTACCTTGCTCAAAATAGTTTTATGAAAATATGTTAAAAGTTATAGAAGTTAATATTTTTATTTTATGGGGATTTTTTACATACCTGTTCTTAAAAGTTTTTTTAAAATTTAGTGCATTGAACTGGAAAATACTTTTAGTTACAAAAACACCAGTAACTTATACTATCTTAATATTCATGATACATTCTAGGCTTTTCACATTTCTCTCTTACCCGATATTCACAATAAATCAGTCTACCCAAACAAAGTCGGACTTCCACTTTGTTAAAAATGACATAATAAAAATGCTAGCTTTTGGGAGCGAATGTTAAGTATAAAATACAATATTATAACTTTAAAATCTGTTTTTGTTCAATCAAACCAAAAACAAAGTGTTAAAAAAGTAGTTTTTTGTAATAACTATATACTCTTATATTTTTATAACTATTATTTTTATTTACTAAAACTATCTACTAATGCACGCTTTTGCAATAACTATAACACAATTTTAAAAGTTTACAGTCTACTACTTTCTTTAAGTTTTACATTTCTACCGTAGCAAAACTATTCTGCCGAAAAGTCCATCAATATTTGGCCAGGCCGAATTTAATCTTACCGAATATTTGCCTTTTGATGAAATGACTATTCGGCCAGGGCTGAATATTCGTTACATCCCTAGTTTTAGCTTGCATTTTAATATTCATTCAAGCTGGAATTATCAGGAACATAACATTTCTCCATGTGTTTCTTCATTCGCAGAACCTTGGCCTTCGATTTCTTTATAGCATATTTTGCAAATTGCTGTTGTACGATTCCTCTTATCTGATTTTATTTCAGTAAAATTAATCAAATTTCATGTTTCTTCCTGCCTGACCCAGACATTTTTATAATTTAATCTTTGAATTTAGCTATTTGCATGGGTGAAAGTAAGAGGATTTCAAATGACGGGAGTTAAAATAAATTTCCGCAACTCCAAAAACATGCATTTTCTAGAAATTTTGTTTATGCATAGCATGTATAAATTAATTATCTCCCCCCACCCCCGATAATAGATTAGTATTAGCAATAACAATATTCAATAATTAAGGTGGGAACTCTAGTCGAACATTTTAAAAATCATTCCTCAAGTATTTTAACAAATTACTAAATTTATTATAATTAGCAACATCATCACATATTAAGCTTTTAAATGAAGAAATCGGAAAAACATTTACAGCACATTTAAATCTGTATTTAAATACTTTACTTCTAAGTATTCTGTCCTTTTCCATCTAACAATTTACAAAAACAAAAAAGAGACGGAAATCCGTCTATAGACCGAATACTTTACCCATGGCTATTTGATTCAGGACATTCAGAACATAGAATGGATGGAAATTGTTTGAAAATAATACTACATGTTCTTGTAGAATTGAGATGTTTCATGAGAGTAGAAGTTCATAAATAAAAAGGTTTGATTTAAAATACCAAAACTATTATAAAATATTTAAAAAATAAAAGTGGTTTTTTTGAAAAAAACCATGTGGTTTTTTTAAAAAAACCATGTGGTTTTTTTAAAAAAACCATTTGGTTTAAACCATGGTTTATACCGTGGGTGGGTTGGTTGGTTTATACCGTGTGGTTTATACGGTATGGTTTATACCGTGCAAATAAATGGTTTATACCGTGTGGTTTATGGGTTTATACCGTGCCAACAATGGTTTATACCGTGCCAACCCTGCTCTTAATGATGATGAAAAACAATAATATTCCCTTATCCTGGTAAATTTGCAAAAGAACCACTGCAACTGGAGTATTTCCATGAATTTTTGCCACTTTATAGCGTAATTGTTTTGTTTAAGAGTTTTCTATTGTATTGTATTTTTTAATATTACTGACGTTCTTAAATTCACTTAATTATTAAAGGAATTAAATGAACTAATTGATTTGAAAATTATCCATTTAATAGAGAAAGAATACTTTTTCCAAATAATAAAAATTCGAATGAGAAACTTATTGTTATGCAGGCCTTTATAGACTACAGACTTTGGTTACTTTATCGTATCTGTATTTCTTTTGCAATGTATTAATTTATTTGTAACCCATACAGAAACAAAGTCAGTTCTTTCATCATGGACATTGTGTGCTACAAATAGATGTGGAGAGCTAATTTGGTAGGTAGCAGTTGTGTGATTGGTAAAGTGGGCCACATTATGTTTACAGCTACAAAAGTGTTAGGAGTTATCCCAGAAGAAATAAATTGATCAAAATTCAGTTATTAAGTAATTAAGTAAGAGTAATTTTTATTAAAATACAGGTTATAATGAAAATTAAGACACGCAATACTACTTTGTTAAAGCATAACAAACCTGCATTAACAAGATGTGTTTAGAATGCTTAATGCTTTCCCTTTTGAACTACTATAACCAAATATGCTTAACCACTTTAAAGCATTGGAAAGGCAAAAGACATGTATTACAAACAAGACTTTGCTGCAAATTAATTTTCGAGTTAGCCATACCTAATAACTGCACCAAGTCAGAAAAAATGGGAATGCAAAATGTCTTTCTCCCCACCAACTAAAAAGATAACTTCTGACAGTTGTTTCAATCGAATATGCCTGAAACAGAACATCACTGAAGCTGCAGCAATAAAATCTCCAGCTTCTGTAACAAATATATCTTTACGCAACATTTACTGGCAATGCACAATAAATGTTGACATTTGTCGCAGTAAGTCAGAAATAATTATACTTATTATTAATCAAATACTTCGGAATACCCCAAGAGTACTGGTGAACGTTAACATTTACTGGTGATTGCCGACATTTACCATACGTGAGGCTTTCAGGATAATAAAAACACATGTGTATGTGTGTAAGAGAGAAAGAGAGAGAGAAACACTAACTTGTTTCAAATAAACACTTTTCCCACTAGAATTAGGGCCAGTGATAACTTTAAGCTTGTTTGCTGCCCCTCCGCTAAATGTATCATTAGCAACAAATGCAGCAACACACATTTCCTGTAGAGGATGTCTAATGGAAAGACAAATCAAAAACATATTTTCACCAAAAAACTGCAACACGTTAAATTAATCAATGAAGAGCAGTTACATCAAAATTACAGCAGCCTCTGTTAAATGCAACCACAACAGGACTTTAATATTTAAATAATATTAACTAACTCATGGTAGTTTTAATGATATCTGTTAGATCAACCTTAATTAAACTAAAGCTTTTTGTTACTTCATCTTTCGTTTCACATAACTTTGTGTAGTTTTATTTTTATGTGAGGACCAAATATTTTAATATCATAACATCTATTTTAAAATGGATAATAACTAACCGTTTCCAAACAGGATAGATTTTAACAAAATGGTCAGCAGAACAGGAAAAGCCTTATCCATCTTAATAACTACTAAACTAATGTTTAGTGATGAACATCCCTTCAGAGATCCAAGGGAGTCATTTTCAATTAAGAATTTGGAAAAACTTTTTTACCCCAACCAGTTTTTTTGTACATCATAGAATGATTAAAGTTGCATGATTAGGCACAGAAAAAATGTCAGACTTTACTGGTAATACTTAAGAGATATGGTGTAAAAAAGGAGTTTTGAATTTGATTTTTAGTATGTCAAAAACGTCTTGGTCCTCTCAACTTTACAATGAGAAAATGCTAATAGTAGAACTCTTCCTAATTTCAACTTTTGTGAAAATGGGCTACTTAAAAAACTCAACAACAATGAGGAAAACTTACAAAAGGGAAACTCTATTCAAACATAAATCTCAAGCATGTTGAGTTCATAGCTCTTTCAACTTGAATTATTGCTAACACATACGCAAAATAAAAAATGTTAGGAGGGATTAGAATTTCATCTTGTGTCAGTGTCAGTATATTAAACAACTAGTTTCACACATATATTATCAGATGATAGTTACCTTCCCCTGATTATAGAAAGAGTATCATCATTTACTATTTCTGGTTCAGTCCAACTGTATTCATTTGCTGCACAAGCCAAAGAAATGAGACTGAAAATAAGTGTGTGTGAATTAGTACAGTAAAACTTAAGTTAAAAAAAAAGCCCCTCTCTGGTTTAAAAAAAAAAAAAAAAAAGAAAAAGAAAAAAAACTACACATTTGAACCAAATAACGCATTTAAGAATTTTCTACATTACATCAAGCATAATTTATAAGAATGTGACAAAATTAAAAAAACACTTAAGCTTTAACAGGCTACAGTATAAAGTTAGACGGTCTCTTTTTAAACACATATAAAAAATATATTTATTAAAATCAGGGTATCTGAGAATCTCCTACTTTTTTTTAAAAGCATGATTACTGTTCATAATTTAGGAAATTGCGCAAAGAATAAAACAATAACAGAGGGTAACTGAGAACAGTGGGATGAACAGGAGCAAAATTTCTAGAAACTCCAACATCTCCAGTTATAACCTGAAAAGCTTTTCGCTCCCCTTTTCCTCAGTACGTTAAGATAGCGTGTTCAAAAGCGAAGTTTTGTGTGATTGGCATCACTGCTTTAATATTTATCAGAGAGTAAACAAATTTTTAAAAAATGACACATTTTTGACATTATCAAAACTTTTCTAGTAGGTACAAAATTGCTGTCAATATAGACATAGGATTAATTTATTTTAAATACTACAAAGTATTATAAATTTATAATCTAAAAAATGTGAACAAAAACACATTTCAGTAAGTTAATATCATAATATCTCAAAAATCAAGTTTTGTCTCATTTTTGGGGTCATTTATTCCATATTTATAAGAGTAGACAATTATCAATTAAGAGATTCATGAGTGCTACATTAATGCCTTTTTTCAAAGTAGATTGCAGCACATCAAGCACACTTTATATACCCTTTTTCCCGCAGTTAATGTTCAAATGAGGTTATTTGGACACAATGAAGAACAAGGCATAAAAAACACTTGACCGGTAAGTAGAAACTAGAATTACGGATAAATGACACTATTATTTCCTTAATTGACACCCGGAATTGTTCATTATTCACTTTAACATAAATATTAATGTAAAAATTTATTATTTATTGAGGAGAGGGGTGAATGCTTTTTCTGGGGGGTGAGCTCCATAGCTTTTTAGGGGGCACCACAACTTGGGAGAAGGGGTTCATGTCAACTGAACTGAATAAAGTGCATAAGAAGTTGTTAAATATACTACTAGCCTAACTCTGCCATTTTACTAATTAAAACTACTTTTTACACGTTAAAAACTAGACTAAGCTGTAAGCTCCGCAATAAGATATTGGAAGGATTTTTAATCATGAAAAGAAAACACCATTTAAAATTTACAGTGATAAAGTAATAAATGCATATGATCAAAATGAAGAAAGTAGAATTTTAAAAATAGTATGGTCTTAGTAAATAACTGGTAATGGAATAGTGGTAATAATTAGCATTGTGAATGTTAAAAATTTTCATTCACTTTATTTTCTGGTTTTATTATGAATAAGCTTTTGATTTCAACGCATTATTCACTTTCTTAAGCCTATTGCTGTGTTGCTTCATTCATTGGCTTTGGGCACCGAGGATGTATATATTTTATAGGTTATTAATGCTTTAACCCTTTCGTGACGAGTTTTTTTTTTTTTACAACAGAACAATTTTGGTAACATAAACTATGAGTAAGGCACACTAGAATGCTAAAACTAAGATGTTATATTTTTAGGAAGATTTTTAACACTGATTTAGGACCGGGACATATATGTCCCATCAGTCCTGACAACTGGGACATATGTGTCCCAGTAGTCTTCAATGAGTAATTTTGTAAAGAAAACCAATGATTTTATAGTCATAAAAATTTAATTATGAATGGTATGGTTTGAAACAATCAATGCACAATGGGACATTACACATCGTGCACATTATTATTTTAGTGCACAATTCCTTTTTTTTTTTTTTTGTGCACATTTACGGCACCGCCGTCGTGTTTTTGTTGTTATTGGTAGACGGTCACTAACATTGAGTAAGCTTCGTGATGTTTTGGATGTCTGAAAATACTTTTTTTTTTAAATTTGCTTGGGAGGCATGTGTCCCGTTAGGCACGAAAGGGTTAAAGCTTTCTGCACTGCTCAGAGAACATCGTCATTAGAACTTTTTGCAGAAAGTCTCCCCCTGAATTCTGCCCCTGGCTAATGGAGTAAAGAAAATACCAAGCAAATATTTAAGAAAATTCAATTTTAAAATTTAAAAAAAAAAATGCTTTGATTGCAAATATTATAAATAATAATAGGTCTACCATTAATCATGTTTTTTGGTGTGTTGTAAGAAATATCATGTGCCTGGAGAGAAAAGAAAGAAAGAAAGAAAAGTCTGATTTTTTGATAATTTTTGCAAACTTCTCAGGATATTTATGTTCTCTGATTTTTCAGTTCACCCAGAACTCTGCTTGATATGCACAGGAAATAAGAATATTTCCCTAAATATTAACATTAAGAAATATGAATACCAATCTAATTTAGCACACAAGTCCATCACGGGAAAAACTAAATCTTTCATTTCTAGAATGACATTTTGTAACTTGTGCATGATCTGTGTCTCCTTGTCTGCAAGACAAGAAAATATTTAAAGAAAATTTAAGTTTGACCAAATTTATGAAGAATATATAAATTTATTCAGAATTTTGCAATATACATAATTTAATGCAATATAAAAGCAGTCGAAGAAGTTAAAGTTAAATTTACTAAACAGTTTATATGAAGATTAAGAATATAAATTATGGAATTAACTGTATTTAAAATTAGTTAGGTATCCGGCTCAATAAAATTATGAAAAACATTAAAAATTTAGAAAATATGATTTATAGTTAAATGATAATTGCAAACATGAGCCACATTTTTCTGTAATATCAAGCACTAAATATTAAAATACTTCAAAGAATTTTGATGTGATTATGCATCTTTATGCTTAATTTAAAAATAGCCAAAAAATTTTAGGCTAAGGAAACAAAATTTTTAGGTATTGGTATTATGTAAAAGCATGCAGTGACTAACAGGACAAAAATTGGACATAAATTTAAAGTAACTGGGTTCTTTCAACATTGCTCTGAATTTAATACATTTCAAGTTGTTCAAAAAAAAATTGTAGAGCAACATAAATTTGTTCTACAAAATTAAACAAAATTTGCTTAAAGGTAACTAGGTGCACATGAGAGCCCATATTTTAAAATCTAATCAGGAAAATTTTTAAATTTCTTTTCCCCCGGCCCCCTTAATTTTTTCTCTCTCTTTTTGAGTTAAGTATATAAATGATAAATGTATCGGGTAGATAGCTATAATAAGGTAAGATAATGAGAAGCATTGCCTTTCACAAGCAAAGTTAATAAACATATAGTAAACTGCATCATAATCTGAAAATCAAGTTTTAATAAATACATAGTCAATCAAAGCAAAATCTCATAGAATGATTATAGTAATCCCTTTTGACAGCATACATCCATATTTGATGAGCTAAAGCGTATCAAATATCTTCAAACAGTTAAATGATAACCTTGTTTTAATCAAAGTTAATAAAAATTCTTACCATAAATATCACATAATGTATCTCCCAATGTGGCATCAAGTTCTAAAAAAACAAACAAAATAAATGAAAAAAAAATATATAATATGTAATGATTAATACAAGTAAAATGGATTTGTTAATAGCTGCAAATTTATTCTTGAGTTACAATGTTTACTTCTTTTCCCTCTTGATGTAATTAAATGCTTGAAAATTTAGAATGAAGTTAATTTTTAGAAAACTTTCAGATGCAGTTACAAACATTACTTCTCTTCTGTTTTTATAGGGAATAATTTTGTAATGTAAAATTCAAAAATTATACAATGTTTAATAAAGCAAACATGTACTGTTTGACTTAATAAAAAATGTAAATAAAGTATCTTTAAAGAAAAAGAAAGACTTCTAACCTATTGACAGAAAAATCACATTTATAGCAAGATTGAAGCAAACTTTTATGTATTCTAATTGCTTCAACTTACGTAGGCACTTTAAATATGTTGCTTTGTTTACAAAGATAAAGAGAAAGAAAGACAAGTAAGGATTCACATTTTTACCTCTAGTTTTTGCACTTTTGTAATGCACCGTATCATTTACAACAAACTGAAAAGAAATAAATAAAAAATAACAATAATTTTCATCACATGCATATAAAACAACTTTTTTACAAACTTTTTACTGCAATATGCCCAACATGTTTTCAATACTGAAATTTGTTGCCGATTTAGGTCAAAAGTATGCTGTGTACGAAGTTAGTTTTCCAAGTAAGGTTTGGTGTACTCTGCCTTGCAGTAAGGCAGTGAAGTGTCCAGTGATCTCTTGATGATGAACTAAATCAATGCACCAAGCCAATAGAATCTGCTCTTTGGATGTGCAAACAAGTTCTTAAGACTTTCAGGCAATCAGATTCAGATAATATGCTGGATTGTTATATGGGTTTGCTTGTCAACTTTTTTTACCAAATCGATATTGGTAAATAAATCAAAGTCAATAGTGTATTGAACGTATAAAATAGTATAATAAACATGAACAAGGTTTTGTTATTTTTATGTCATCAAATCTGATGATTTTCCCTCTTATATTGCAGATGAAATTTACCACTTGAAAGTATTGCAATAAATGTTAGTACAAAATGTAAAGGGAAGGATAAGTCATTTTTATTGCTAAGGCTCACCAATACTAACTTATTATTTATACATGGATATTTTTGAAGTAAATAAAGATAATAATGAAATGTTTCATAAATAATCAATGCATTTAAAAATTCACTAGTCTGTTATTTGTATCTTTTTTTTAATTGTTAATATTGGGCAGCTGAAAAAACACAATATATAAACATTAAAAGACACCAAGTGATCTTAATAAATTACTAATTTTGAAAATTTAATCAGCCAATCAGTAGGTTTAAAATTTGACATTGCTCGCCCGTAGGTTAGTTTTGGACATCATTAATCTAGACGGTACATAATTTTTGCTGTTGTTAATCTGATTATCAGCTTTTTAAATCTAAGTTTATTTATTATATTTAAAATTTTGCTATTAAAAGAATTCTTAAAGTATGAGAATAATTCTATATATAGGCCTTAACATAATAACATTTTGTTATGATTGTAAAGGAATTCGTGAACTTTAAATATTACAATAAATCTTTTTACAATTAGCTATTACCTACAGTAAAATCCTTCAAATCCGACTTAATTGGGGCTGTAGCCTGTTCAGATTTCAATTTGCTCAGATTAACCGAAAACTATCCATAACATAAAGACGAACCCGAATCACTTCAGCAATTGAAGATAACTGATTTCAAATGAAAGATTAAGTGATATTTTTTGAGTTTTTAATGTTATTTCATTCTTTTTGCCAAGTGATTAACCTAAAAAATTTCAACAATCAACTTTTTCAACCCTGCATGACATAAGTGTGTAGACAATTTTTAGTTTATTAGGTATATGCTAACTGTATTTCTTTGCTAAGTTTTCAACTAATTATATAAAATAAGGTTATAGTAGATGTTTTATAGTAGTTGTATATATAAAATAAATAAGTTTCTCTTTTTTGATTGTGTTTTTCAAACTTAAATTTGTAAAGAAAAACTTGTTCGGATTTCCCGGGATTTCGAATTTGAGGGGTTTCACTGTATTAATAATTTCAGAAGTTGCGTAAACTACTTTTTAGAATAGATTTTTTATTTCATGTATAATCAAAAAGACTTACCAATATCTCAAGTTTAAAAACAGAATTCATTTTAATAAAAACAAATAAATGAAAAAATAAAACTTATATTTGAAATTAATAGAATTAAATGAATTAATTTAAAAATGGAAGTTGTTTTGAATAAAAGTATTATTACAGCGGAAGTTTGGTCTCGGGTGGAAAGTGGGATGGCACGAGTTTTTACCCCTTGCAGAACGGAAGAAGTTTCTGACCGAAACTGGCATAGCAAGTTTGGTGTTACCGCGAGAGCCAAGCAAAAATTCTTCGAGGTATTATGCTGGAAGTTGGGTTATCTGACCATCTTGACCTCAAGCAATCAGTTTTTGCCTATCCTCTCAGCCGTTTGGACCACGGGAGCTCTATTCAAATTCTAATACTGTTATTTTAAATTTTCACCATGTGTTTTCTGGAATAAAAGCATTTTTTGCATATTCTTTATATTTCACTTTCCCCCCACAAAACAAGATATGATTTATCTGAGGTATTCCCCCAGAATGATAAATCCGCCAAAACACTTTAAAACACCCCACATAATTTAATAATTAACCAACCTTCTCAAAAAGCTATGGAAAACCTCTAAAATGATCACACCCCAAAAATCAGTCAAAACTTCCTAAAGGCAACCCACCCAGATTTTTAAATTAACCACCTTCTAAAAAGGTATGAAGCCTTCCAACATGACCCCGAAAAATCGGCAGATCCCCAAATTTATCATCTGAGGCTCCTAAAAAATCTACAGAACTCCCCCAAAACTATAAAACCCCCAAAATTGGCCAAAATACCATAAAAACAGCCCTCAAAAAAAAAAAAAAAAAAAAAAAAAAAATTTGTTAATTATCCCCCGTTTACAAAGCTCCCCAAAACGATGAGACCCCAAAATTGACCAACCCCATAAATGTTTACTATCCACCCCATAAAAAGAAGTTTCAGAACCCCCCTAAAGAATTTAATTATCGATCCCCTAAAAAGCTACAAAACACGCTAAACACCCTTCCCCAATTTTTTTAATTAACCACCCCTTAAAAAGTTATAGAACCCTCACAACCAATTACACACCCAAAATTGGCTAAAACCTCTTAAAGCCCTCCATTTTTAAATTATCCACTAATCAAAATGCTATGGAGGCCGCAAAAATGAAGATGAACCTCAAATTTGGCCAACTCAACACCACATAGCTAAAAAAAATAATAAAAAACGTTTTGAAATATCAGGAAAAAATGGAGTACTGGGAAAATCATTTGCTAAAGAATGATAATTTTTCCAAATAAAATTGGCTTCCTAAAAATCAAGGCAGTCGTGTAGTCGATGAGGGAAGCAGGAGACAGCGTGCCCCTACCTTTTTATTTTAATACAGGCGTCCCCCAAATTTCTTCCATTTTAACATAAGCGTCCCCTCATTTTTGATTTCAATTGCTTACCTTTCTATGCATAAGCATCCCCCCAAATTTTTTTTCAGGACTACACCATTGAATCAAGCTCACAGACCAAAGAACATTTACTGAAAATTCTAGCAAACGAAAACACAAAACAATGATCAAAAGTCCAACAATGCTGAAAAATTGAAAACTGTGCAAGTTCTTTACATTTAACATAATGTTCCTTCAGAAGGTGCTTGAGGGTACATTTAGTCTGACCTACGTAAGAAAGACCACATTTGCAAACATACTATAAATACACCAGTTGCTATGACAATCAATGAGATGCTTCAAATTTGTAAATGTTATCTCATTCACAGGTGAAAATGCAATTTTTTTCTCTTACTTGTGTTCATCTTGAGCAGAATACTTTTGTATTTGATAGGGTCTACTTTCGTATGACTGAAAGTTTAGCTATTGTTAAAATAAATTATTAAATTTCTGAATAAAAGCACAGTTTTATAGTTTCTGATCATCAATTACTTCAACTTCAGACTTTTGAACATTTGGAATAGATGTTCTTTGATATATTAGTAACCTAATTAATGGGCTCTGAGATTACAATAGTAAAATTGTATAACACAATTTGATAGTGAAAATGTAACACCAAGAAGGTATAAGAAAAATAAGCAAATTGCAGCTGACTAAGTTTATGCAAAATGATTAATTGATTCCTTTATGTACATGGAGCCCAATACAAAGGAAGAAGTTTGGAAAATTGATACTTGTGTAACTGCGCCCTAAGGCAAAATAATCATTTTGCTTTATTTTTTAAATTTTTTCTCAGAGGAAAAGAACTGACAATGCTAGAAGACCACCAACTGAAGTAGATCTATCAGAAAAACAAGTATATGAGGAGCATTGCCAAATTGCAATGGACACCTAGATCGATGGTGCCCCATCTGTGGCAAAGATGCTGCAAATACTTTTGTTACTTTTGCATTATTTTTTGTCTTTTAAATAATGACAATTTTACTTCAATAGAATACCAGTTTTATAATTCACTTTATTTTTACCTAATGCTGTTTTTATAAAATAAATGTTTTGTGGAGTGAAATATTTGTTGCATCATTAAATCTCTTCAAAGTGTTGGATACAAATAACATACTCTTGTGGATATTTTTGATTTAATATCACTACATGGTGATTTCAAGAACATAATTCTAAAGACGAAAAATCTGCTACCGTGTTAAATCCGACCTTTGAGAACGTTGAGTTCTAGCAGGGCCGTCTCCGAAGTCAACATTTTCTCCCTTTCTTCCGGGCCTGCTTCAAGCAAGCGAATCGCTAGGATGAGTCATTCAAGTGATCCCATGTTCCTTCACTGCGCGCGGATGGCATACGAGCTAGCTGGCGAGGTGTGTGGCCAGGGACGTAACTGGGGGGGGGGGGGGGGGGATCTGTCTTGAAGAAACGTAAAGAGTCCATTTTTTATCATTTTAAATTAATTTTATTCCTCCTTGGTGAAAAAATATACAGAATGTCCTTGGTGAATATTTTACAGATGATTAGTTTTTAATAAATTCAGTAAAAAAATAAAGTTCTCGTGGTGGTAAAAACAATCATTGTGGCAACGAGAGACGAAGGAACAACCTGTTCCTCAAAGCTTGCGAAAAAACAGAATGGAAGAATGGAACAGATTACCTGCCTAAGCATGCATTTAAATACTAAGGCGCATTTGCATGAGATTCCATCCTCGCGTTTCCCGATGCTAAAAAGCCGGCCAATCCAAATCAAGCATAGTCATTTTATGACGTTATGCAAGCACGTGTTTAACATCGGGTAATGCGTCCCAATGATGGAATATTTGTGACTTTGCAAGACAAAAATTACAGGAAAATCCTAACAATGGCCCGCCTCTTGCAAAGCACAATTTTCACAATTGTAATAAAATACAAAAATCACTTACAAATTTTCAAAAGTTCAATCAAAAAAAATTTTTTTTCTTCTTTCATTTGTTTCTTCTTGAAACATTCACAAGATGGACAAGTAGAAATACACTCAGATAGTTTAAGTTAAAAAGTCTTTAAGGAAAGAATTAAATTTATTTTTGTTTAAAGCTTTAGTGAAAAGATCTGCAAAATTTTCTTTCGTATAAACGTAACGTAAACTAAACAGTTTTTCTTCAATTAAATTTCTTAAGAAATGCAATCTTACATCGATGTGTTTAGTTCTACAATTCTCAATGGATGAATTAGAAAAGTTTATTGCAGCTTGATTGTCGCAGAGTAAATTAAATGCAGGTTTTATATTGATTAAATTTAATTTTATGATTTCATTCAAAATGCGAACAATCCATGTAAGCTCTTTCGCTGCCTCGGTTAAAGAAACATATTCCGATTCCATAGTAGATAAGGTGACACATTTTTGTTTAAATTTTTTCCAGATGATAGGAGACTTATCGATAAATATAATCATACCTCCGACTGAAATTCTGTCACCGCGATTAGCAGCAAAGTCTGTGTCACTAAAACATTGATCTTTTAAATCTGAAACATTTGATAGACACAATTTTAAAGAACTTGTTTGATGCAAATAACCTAGTAGTTTAAGAAGAACGTTCCAATGTACAAGTCCAGGATTCGACTGAAATTGTGATAAGATATTCACTGCGTAACTTAAATCAGGCCGAGTTCTACTGGAAATAAAAGAAATACAGCCTAAAATATTACGGTATGGAAATTTAGACATTAATTCAATTTCTTCTTTTGAATCCGGGCATTGAGTCTTTGAAAGTATAGTTTCAACTCATATAGGCAAAGAAACAATCGAATAGTTAAATTTCTTATAAGTTTCATACTTTAGTGATATATGATTGTTGATGTATAGATAAATTGCCATTGGTTTCCTCAAACTCTACTCCTAAAAGTTTGCGAGTTTTACCAAGAACTTTTATATCGAATTTTGATTTAAGTTTTACAATTACATTATTTAAACAATTTTCATTTTTGCTAAATACAACAATATCATCCACATTAAGTATTAAAACAACATTATTTTCATATATACACACAATTTGCCCAGGATAATTTTGTAAAACCTAAAGTTAAAAGTACACAGTGAATTTCGTTAAACCATTCTCTCCCAGATTGATGTAAACCGTACAACGCTTTATTCAATTTACACACATAATCAGTTCTTTGTGGATTTTTAAATCCTTGAGGTTGTTCCCTATAAATTGCTTCCTTTAGAGGAGCGTATAAATATGCACATTTTACATCAATCTGGCTGTTTAACCACTTCATTTTACAAACTAAAATTGAAAATAACATGCGCATTAATGAAAAATTAACAACTGGGCTAAAAACTTCGTCGTAGTTAATACCTTTTATTTGCTTGTAACCTTGAGCACAAAGTCGTGCTTTAAGAATGAGTTTCCCCTTTATCATTTTGTTTTAATGTAAACACCCACCGGCACCCAATGGTTTTTGAATTTGCCGGTTTCAGCACTAATTCCCAAACGTTGCGATCTTTGATAATTTTTATTT
The DNA here is from genome assembly GCA_038502835.1 of Octonoba sinensis. Classification (NCBI taxonomy): domain Eukaryota; kingdom Metazoa; phylum Arthropoda; class Arachnida; order Araneae; family Uloboridae; genus Octonoba; species Octonoba sinensis. The sequence continues at coordinate 76,453,250 of CM076604.1, forward strand.
CGTCTGACATTGCATTAAACCATTTATCAGCTTCGGGAGTTCTTAGGGCGTCATTAAAACTTGTAGGAATATGAGGCTCTAGTCATAATTGAGAATTGTATGCTTCGTTTACGCTAACAATGCCTGAAAAGTTATTTGTACCACTGAAATCAAAATTTTCTTTTATATAATTAATATTATGAGCAAGGCAAAAATTTTCGACATCTTTGGGCGAGCGAAGTCTAGCCTTTATTCCTTCTACTGAGTAATAAATGTACGTACAAGACTTATCCTTACGAGGAACTGCTTTCCTGAGCCAGACCACTTCTGTGGGAGTTTGTATTTGGCTTGCACTTACGGTGCTCGATTCTCCCAATTCTGAATCCGAAGTATTAACAAATTCTCGAGTTATGAATTGCCCCTCGTTTGAACTTTCATTATCAGAGTCATCTGATGAATCTGCAAAAATATTAGGGTCCAGTACTGCCCCACTGCCGTTAGACTCTTGCCCAAAACGTACATTTATAGATTCTATTATTTTTCTTTCACTGGGCAACCAAATTCTGTAACCCCTAGTCTTAAGAGCATAGCCAACCATAATTCCCTTTTTCGCTCTCATATCTAACTTCTTTCTCAATTGCTTGGGAACCCCTAGAAAAACGGGTGAGCCAAATGGCTTAAGATGTGTGACAGAAGGTTTACGACCCCCGTAGAGCTCGAAAGGTGTAACAGTTTGGCCGTCATGGCAGATACGATTCCATACGTACGTAAAACAGAATAAAGCTTCTGCCCAAAACCCATTACTTAGGTTGCTATCTTTTAAAAGGGTTCTAATTGCATCGACTGCAGTGTAATTAAAGCGCTCGCTAATGCCGTTTTGTTCAGGAGTGAATCTATTAGTACGTTCTGCTCGAATACCTTGTTCATCTAGAAATTTTTCGAATTCCTTATGGCAAAATTCCATACCATTATCAGTACGAACATTTACAATTTTAGAATTTAAAAACCTTTCTGCACGTTTTTGAAAATTTTTAAAAGAATAAAAAATTTGGCTCTTTTCTTTTAACGGAAATACCGTAACTTTACGTGAAAAATCATCAATGATGGTTAAAAAGTATTTATAGCCCCCTATAGATAAATTTGGAAGAGTACATAGATCCATATGTAGTAAATCTAAAGGTTTTTGTGACCTGCCTTTACCAATATTTTTGAAAGAAATTCTTCTAGACTTAGCAAGTTTACACGGTTCGCAGTCAAAATTTACATCCTTAACATTTCCTAGCCCAATTACAGAATTGTTTTTACTCGTATTACAAATGTACTTTGTATTAATATGACAAAATTTCTCATGCCACATTTTTAAATTACCATTAAATTTGACATTTGTAAATACATTGCTATTAACTTCAGAATTTTTTAAATCACCGGAATCTCTACATTTTAAACTATTAAAATTAACGGGATAAGGTTTTGAATTTACATTACTTTTGTAAAAATATTTTGATCTTCCTTTTTCATAGAAGAAGCCTCGGACTTACACATTTGATTTTTAACATTTTTAAAATCAGTTTTCAAGTTTACAATTAGAAGCAAATTGAGGATACGTTGGACTAACATGATAAAGTCCATTTTTCAGTTTAGCAGTGAGGACAATTCTACTATTACATTTAGATTTTACAAGAAAATCACCATTTCTACAATAATAAGAATTACTTTTACGGTCAATTAAAGAAGCGGAAATTAAATTTCTTCTTAATTTAGGCGAATACAAAGCATTATTTAATGTTACCTTTTCTGTATTACCTTTATTGTCCAATATCATGACGATAGTTCCTATACCTTCAATCTGGCAGATGGAACCCTCCAGAGCTGTAGCCATACTGGTCCTTTTAACAGGTTTAAAATCTTTGAATAGTTCCTTATTATTGCAGAAGTGGTTCGTAGCTGCACAATCCATTTTGCAATTTTCTTCGGTTACGCGTGCTGAACTTAAGAAACTATTCTCCTTGAGATTCTTTTTCTTGAAGCACAGCACTAGTGTGTTATAACTTGTTACAAAAATTGCACTTTATAGTCTTTTGATAATTGACAGTTTTCTGTGAAGTAACTGAAGCAGATATAGACGAGTATTCACTACGGTCTCGATAAACTTGTTTCAGCCACGATTCTTCAGCCAGGAGTTCTGTCAAAATTTTATCAAAGGTGAAATCTTCGTCTTTCCATCGATAGATAGATTGGACAATACCTTCATATTATACTGGAAGATATCTTATGAGTTGAAATGCTTCATAATAGCTTGAAACAGGCTTACCGGCGTCTTTTAGCTGTAGAATTATTTTTCTTAATCTTGAAGCATAAATATTTATTTCTTCGCAGTCTTCAATTCGGCGAGAAAAGAACTGATCGGTCAGTCCGATGACACGTGCTCTAGAATCTGGGCGAAAATGTACTTCTAATTTCTTCCATGCTTCATTTGGTTTCTCAATATCGCTGATGATAGGCTTGTACTCTGAACTTACGTTCAAATAGATTAAACTGTATGCTTTATCACTTGGCTTTCTGAAGTCTTGCAAGGAAGCCGAGTCTTTTTCCGGTTCAGGTTCACTGCCGGATACAATACGCCAGCAATTTTTGGACATCAGGACAGCTTTTATATCTTCTATCCATGTTGTGTAATTTTCACGGTTTAACTTTTGAATTTCCATTTCAGCAAATAATAGGCCCGCCGTCTAAGAAATCTTGTGAATTAAAAATCACCCGGAAGTATTGCACTTTTAATTAATAAACTCTGAACGAACACAGGGAGGTTGCTTGGCCCATGACCAATTGTCTTGAAGAAACGTAAAGAGTCCCTTTTTTATCATTTTAAATTAATTTTATTCCTCCTTGGTGAAAAAATATACAGAACGTCCTTGGTGAATATTTTACAGATGATTAGTTTTTAATAAATTCAGTAAAAAAATAAAGTTCTCGTTGTGGTAAAAACAATCATTGCGGCAACGAGAGACGAAGGAACAACCTGTTCCTCAAAGCTTGCGAAAAAACAGAATGGAAGAATGGAACAGATTACCTGCCTAAGCATGCATTTAAATACTAAGGCGCATTTGCATGAGATTCCATCCTCGCATTTCCCAATGATAAAAAGCCGGCCAATCCAAATCAAGCATAGTCATTTTATGACGTTATGCAAGCCCGTGTTTAACATCGGGTAATGCATCACAATGATGGAATATTTGTGACTTTGCAAGACAAGAATTACAGGAAAATCCTAACAGGATCACATGGGCCCTGTGCCCCGGGCACCAGGTTGGAAATTTATGAGAAAGAGAAAAATAATATTGTTAAAATAGCTCCAAAACTCTCACATAAAGTTCTTTGTCCAAATTCAATCGAAAGGCAAAATGCTAAGTATGCCTTAAATTTGTTTCATGACACCAATTCTGTTGCGTTAAATTTAAATTTAGGTGAACATGTAATAGAAACCAAAACATTTATTAATCAGATATCTAATTGGTGGAAGGTTGTCAATGTTAAACATCCTTCAAAGGTCAAGGATTTAAATGAATATTTCTCAACTCCCATCTCTGCTCTTGAAGATGACAATTTTCTATTGTTAGAAAAATTTAATATGTGGCTGACAACATGGGATAAATTGTTTCAAATGAAAACAGAGGAAAGAAAAATGCATGGTCTACCTGGCAGGGGCGACATGTTAACAAAGGAAACCTTTTTTGCTTTAAGGTTTACTACAAAGACTTTAATTGAACTTGTGAAATATTTATTCTACTCTTTTGGTCCAAGCTATTAGGTAAATTTCAGACAGATTCTCTGGAGGCTAGGTTTGGACAATACCGACAAATGAGAGCGGCAAACTATAATGTCTCTTGTGTTCAAGTTATAGAAGCAGAGAGAAAATTGAAGATACTTAGCCTAATAAGTTTACATTCGAAAAAAAAAAAAAAATGGAGAGTTTAATTTAAAGAATTTTAATTGAGGAGAATTAACTGCCAATTCTGAAGTGCAAATACCAGAACACTTCTATGGTGTATTCAACTGCAATGTTGATGATAAAGTTAAAAATGATGAAATGTAAGTTTTAGTTTACATAGCAGGTTATTTAGGCTTATCCCATAAGGTGCATTGTTTAGATTGCATTTCTAAGCTAATATCTGACAAAACATTGGAATTGGAGAGCCCGGATATTTATCAACTTTTTTTACTGACTGATAGAGGCACACTAAAATTTCCCAAAAAATTATTGACAGATGTATCAGTATAGGCTTTCCAAATTTTTCGGAAACTAATAAGTAAAGAGCACGAGAAGTTATTTTTATAATTTCCTGAGCCAAGAAATTTAATAGTACGGCTTGCAATAGAAAAAATGGAAATTATGGGGATGGATTTTTTAATTAAATGTAATTGTGGAACTTACGTTTTAAGTCATATTGAGTATTGCTTATCAGGAATATCTAATATATTTCTTAATGATTATGCAAAAGCAAAAAATGATTATAATTCTAGGAGCAATAAAAGGAAACTATCTATTTTTACCAACTAATTGAAATATAACATCAATTTTAACTTGTAGGAGCAAAACTTACTGATAAAGACTGAAAATTTTAAATCTTACATGTTTGAAAATATAATATACAAGTGCATATTTTTGATGTGGCTCAATTTTTTGTAACAATGCTTTGTTTTAATTGTTTTGTTTTTAATTTTTATGCTATAAAATAGTGTTGGTTGAAACTGTGAAACTCAAATACCTAACTCTTGACATTAGAAAAAATATAAAAAGAGTGATTACATGTAAATCAATTTTGTGGAAAGTGGGAAGTTTTTATATCTGCCATTTAGTATGCTTATTATTAGATTCATGAATTTTACTCTCTAACTTGATATGTTTGTAAATAAATAAATTGAAATGCTATATGCATAATGTAAACCTTTTTTGAAAATGAAACATCATTTTAAAAATTGTGAGCAAATTTTCAATTTTAGTAAATTCAATTAATACTTGAAATTTTGCAATTTAGTTGAAACTAGAAACAATATTTTCCATTTTAATTGCTCTCATTAAAGTTATGTTTGAATTTTTCGGATTGTTTGAGTTACTACTTTACAATGTAAATTTTAAAATCATATTTTTGTTTCAAAATGTTAAAAAAATATAAAAGTTCTGAAAAATTCTAAATTTTGTCATGTAGAACACTTTAAATATCTAAAGAATTATTTTTAAAATTACTACTACAAAATTTAAGAATAAAAGGAATTTCATATTTTGAAAATAGATTTATACTTTTTTATATAAATTTAGATCTTTTAACATATTTATTTATAGTTTAAAAGAACACTTACAATGAAAACATCAATAAAATATGCTGAAAATTGAAATGAAAGTTGATAATTATTTCCATAGCTATTTATTTATTGTTTTCCTAAAAATAATTTTTAAAAAGATGACTTCAGCATTTTAACTTTTAAGTTATTGCTGCTTTACTGAATAATTACTGTTAAAAATGACTTCCAAAAATAAATGCTACCAAGTACTGTAAGTTTTAATTGAAGTCCTATCAGCAATCTAATAAGATTAAAACATTTCAGTATATTTTTCTGCTTTAAAAAACAAAATAGTTACATGTGTTTAATATCCTGTTGTAAATGTACCAAAATGAAGTACAGGCAGCGAAAGTTTGAGAACTTTTGGTCGGTATGAAATAAAAAAATGCGATGTGAAACGATGAAGCGCTGCAGAAAGTGGGATCACTTGGATTGCGCAATCAAATCTTGAAGCAGGCCCGGAAGAAAGAGAGAAACGGTTGACTTCGGAGACGGCCCTGGTTCTAGCCTTTATACTGAATGTGAGTCAGCTACCAACTTCAAAAAGTGAGGTATTACATATATATATATATATGCATAAGAATTTGTTTACTAAATTGGAAGAATTTTTGAAAAAAGTATGCAGTTCATAACAACATAAATCCATAGCTTACCATGAATCTTAAACCCTGAATTGTATAATCTTTGGTCTCTCTCATTTGCTCTGTCATTGGTACAGCTAAAAGGTATCCTAACTGCAAGAGAAAAAAAAAACTACATATAAACACACAATATAAATATGAACACACCTATAAACTAATGAAAAATCTGAAACAAATATTACCTGCGGTAAGTATATTACACGACACTGTTGAATGTCATGGTCAAGATTTTGAAGCTCTTCAAAAGCAATTTGTGTCATAAAGTCTGGTAAACCATGATAACGCCTCTTCACTATTTTTGGAAAGAAAAAGAAGAAAAGAAAAAGAAAGCTTTAAACGTTTTCCTTTAGATAAAATTTTCATGTTCTGAAATGTTTAAAATTAAATAATTAAAATTTTCAAGATTTTTTCCCAGCAACGATTTAAAACTTTTGTTAACAAGAATTTCAACATAGTAAGTAATTAAAATGCATTTCACAGACCCTCCTTTTAACATGCATTGCTATAGATGAATTATTTAATATTCACACATTAAAAAAATACATTAACAAAAACAGTGCAGTAAAACATCAACTATCCAAATTAACTGAGAATTAAACTGATTTTTTGATAGGTGGAAATTTGGATGATTGGATACTGGAATTAAAAGGATAATTTAGAATGAATCCAGGACTTACATATGTAAGTTCAATGTGAAAAATTTTTTTTTACTATTTTCAAAAGTAAATATGACATACACAAAATACAGTCCTGTATTTAATGTGTTGGCTAAAAAAAAGCAACAAGCTAAATTATGCTTAAGTTCATTACAACAATTCCATGAACAGCACAACATATTTTTTTTTAATTTCTCATTTCAACTTTATGTTTTCCTCCAATAATTTGTTTTGCAAAATTGGGAACTCTTAACTGGGGTTTGAATGATTTAAATTCCCTTTTATTTTCCTTTATAAAAATTATCACACGCTGCAATAAATGTGTCTACAAGTGCACACATTTTAAAAGGCTGACTTGATATTGATGTGGCTTAGAAAGAATACCTGTCCTGCCATGTCTAAGCATAACGTGCAAAGATCTGATATCTACATTTTAGGGCACTTGTAAATTTTAGGGCACAGAAGCGTTATTATGTTTTCTGAACATAATAACGAAATTCTTATTACCATATATTAGGCATACTGTTCTTAAAACTGAAGAGAAACAATTAGAATAAGTAGAAGAAATAGCAATGCCTTGTACTACATAAATATAAAAAAAAAGAAAAAATTTTAAAATTAAAAAAATAAAATAAAGGTTTCAGATTGCTGGATAATGAAAAAGTAAGACTAACAATTAACCTCTTTAAAAAGTATGTATGCTTCTTTTTAATGTTTAACTACATTTTTATTTATTTATTTATTTATTTTGTAACAAAATAAGGGTCCTTTCAACTTCATTATAAATGGGTACAACTATAGATGTTAAAATTCTTGGTAGAATTTTAATATATATTAAATGAGACCAACAAAAACATATTTCATTGCAGGAAAAATTGAACCATTGGCATCAACTAGTATTAGGAAATTTTACACGAATATTTACTCAGTGTTAAATTAAATTTAGCTTTTTCTCACAGAAACAAGTACACTTTGCAAAGCAATGATAAAACTCAAGAGTTAATAACAGAAAAATATATAAGGGCAATAGAGTTGTGCTCGTTTATAGCAAAGTCGTATAGAGAATTTGTGGTTATAACGATTCAATTTCCCCTTGTTTAACTGCATACTATTTGGTAGTTTTTATAACGAAATTTTTGGATGCCTTTGATTTTGTTATAAACAGGAGCAATTGTATAACTTTTAAAGACATACAGAAATGTAAGTTTTGAAAGAAAAAGCTATCAATGTCAAATAACACATAGAACACTTGAATGGAGCTTACTTTGATCAAGCTCACTGTCTACACCATATTTTACAGTAAAATGATTTTGCTTGGAGAATTCATCAAAATCAATCTAAAGAAAGTTGATGCAAAGAAATACCAATTATTAAAAATGGAATATAAATGCATTTATTAAAACTAAATTGCTAGACTGAAATGAACACAAAACTAAACTTACAATTTTATTCAGCAAATTAACAATTCGAAACAAATCTGATGAAAATGCTGTAGCAATCTGTGTAATGAAGAAAGATTTTCTTAAAAAACAATAATAATTGCAAAAAATAAATAAATAAAAATTTAAAGAAATCATAAAAACATTACCTCATTAAATACGTCCAGCGCAGAGCGATGTGAAAAACAAATTTCTCTTATAACAATTGCATGATATACAGTCTATTAGAAAAAAAGAAGGAAGAGGAAATGAGTGCAAAAAGCTGAGAATAAAACAAGTCATTTTAGAGAAATTGTAGTCAACTTCAAAATGATCATTTCAATATAAATCATTAATGTTGAAACAGAACAAAAGACAGTTCAAGCTAAATGTTACAAAAGGGATGGATAAAAAGTAAGGTAACTAAACTAAAATAAATACATTTTTAGGTAATAAAATGGCAACTTAGAAAAGGGGGAACAGGTAAGACATATTTCCTAAAAATTACAGAAATAAAATTAATTTTAACACATGCATTTACTTTTTTTTTTTTTTTCCTAAATCGCTTATGGAATGAACATAAGGAGATTTGAATAGAACTTTTACAACAAAAAAGTAGATGAGCTGTATTTTCTTTCACAGGTAGGGTGATTGAGAAAGTGAATGTTGTTTGGTATGAGCATTATTCAGATGTGAGCAACAACAGTGATGATTTCATTGCAAGCAGTGTTCACCAAGTTTTAAATACAGAATCATTAATGATAAATCCAAGAATCTTTTAAGCCCTGAGGTATCAGAGCAATCATTAACCAGAGGCTCATCTCTCAAGCCATTTTATAGTACCAAATTTTCACTAACCACTTTGAGGAAAAACATGAACTAAATTACAAGAGTTTGCATTATAAATTTAAGTCATGTATACTCTTCAATGATATTATCTTTGTTTTGGAAAGGAAAATGCATATTTCTTTACAATCAGTTTGATTATTTCCACTTTTGTAAGCTTCAATCTTTCAGATTGATTTTTCTTTCTGCCCTTTTATTATTCCTGTTTGTTCTTTTTTGGAATATTATTTAATGTTAAAACTTAGTTACGGTTGTTATAAATGATTATTTTGTTAAATAATTTCACTTTAAAATTTTGTTTGATGGCTTATATTTAACTGATTTTATTTAAAACATGTTTTACATTTTAATTTTTATCTGTTGAAATTAATGTTTTACTTTTTTATTTATTTTCTTTAGTTTTAGAATTTATTTAACAGGATATATTTTATTTAATGGTACTATTGTGCACTTGTCTTACTACATAGAATATTTATTTGGTGATTGTTTTATATTATGTACAGTTGAACCTGTCTATCTCGAACTTCACGGGAAGAGAAAAAATTCCAGATAAAGAGGTTTTGCGATACAGAGGTTTTGATAAAACTATTAAAATTTGCAATTGAAACAAAGACTATATGTTGTAGGGTAAAAATTTTCTGTATTAGTATTATTAAGCATTTTACTATAATATTATACTAACTTTTTTTTAACAAATTTTATATTGGTATAAATAACATCGACAATAAAAAAATAGTCTTCAGCATACCTTTTGCAAGTCTTTCAAAAAGCAAGACAAGTATTACTACTTTCTTTAGTAAGTACAAGAAAAAGTCTTTCATTGTTTTTTGTTGTCTGGTTGTTTTGGACTCGATTATACTTTGAGGGTAGCGATCGCTGTAAATCCACTTTGACTGAAATTTTCCTGAAATTCAAGGAAAGTTGTTAATGTTTCAATAGCCTTCTCTGCTTCTTTTTACAGTGACATTTGCAACATTATTTTCTTTAACCTCCTTATCTTCTTCTTCCGAATCACAGTTTACGTTCTCTAAGATTTTCGCATCATTTTTGTCTGCTTCTGAAAGGTCACTCGGCTTTGAATTCGAGAATGGCAGCAAAACCAGAATTTGAAACATAGAGGTTTGGGGGGGGGGGGGGGGATTTCGAGATAAACGTGGAAAATACATTGAATTTAGGGTATAAATGCAGGGAAAATATAAAATTTCAAGATAGGGTGGTTTTCGAGACAGGTTCAAGATAAACAGGTTCGACTGCATAAGGATTAAAGTTACGCTTAACTTTGCTAGCGTTCTTTTTGTATGATATTTAGTGTTATTTTTAAGACAAAAAGAATAGTAAGTACCTTGAATAAATAAAAAATGTAATCTAAAAAAATATTCTGAAATTCCAAAAAGCTACGGCTTTTAGATATATAGAATAAAATACTATATCACCAAAAGTAAAAGAAACCGAGTCAAATGTAATGCTAGGCGAAGTAATCTAATATGAGAAAGATAAACAAGTTCTTAAAATTCTGAAACAGATACATATTTTTTGAAAGTGTTATTTTAAGTAAGAGTGTGATACAAAACATGAGTGAAATTTATTTTGCTTAACAATTAATGAAATTCTATAAAAGGGGGAGGGGGAGTAAAAGGGAATTTTGAAATTAATTTTTAAAAAAAAGAGAAAAAACTATAGCTTAGAATGTTAAAGTTGTTATACAAATGGTATTTTAACTTAAATGAAGCAAAATTTCAACATAATAGAAGCAGTTTTCCACAACCATAAAAATTACTAACAATTACTCACAAATAACAGAAATGAGTATTAGCTTTAGGCAGTGACGACAACAATTATAATAGTCTAGAATGGGAGTAACAACAAAAGAATAAAAAGCAAAATCGCCAAAGTAGTTCATGTTTTACTCCTTGGGGGCGCTAAATGCAGTTTTTGACTACATTAGAATTAGCATTAAAATGTGACTCTGGTCCATGATTACTCTGTGTCGGGCATGCAGTCAGATCTGACTTCAACACCTGCTGCAGCTGATTAATAACTGGGAGTTTTTTTGACTATTCCACTAAAGATCACAACATTCTATTGAATTCCGTAATGTGATAAGTAAAAAAAATCAGACACACATGGGTATAAAATGTTAATTGCTTTAATGCATATTCTGAAAAAAACAGTCATTTGTTCTGTGTTACCTTTTTCATTCATCATAAAAGAAAAAACTACAAAAGTTACTGTAGCAATTTAACACCTTATATAAAGCTTGCCAGTCATTCACAGAAGCTTGTGACGTCTTCATGCGAGTAAAAATACGCTAAAAAAAATATTTTAAAGTTAATTCAAGGTTTTGATAAGTGACAAAAGGTAATTTATTAAAATTAAAAGTACATAATTAATTCTTACAGAAACAAATTTTATTTGCTTCAAACTGCTTTGCAAAGTACTTGTAATTTCAGAATTTTTAGATGATGCAAAATATTTTACTGCAGCTTTACGTTGAGCAATTACTGCAATATCAGTGGTTGGCAATAGAAACCAGCGTCTAGAATATTAAAAAAAATAAAGTAAAAATAGCAATACTTTCAGAAATAGATCTTTATGTGAGGGATTAAAAATACCTCAATTCTTTTTTTCCAATTGCTGATTTGCACTTGTTACAAACACCTATAAAAATGATTGAAGATACATATTTCAATATTATTTTAATATTTACTATTTTAATGATTTTCAGTAATCATTATCAATTACTCAAAATCATTGTGGCTAATAAAAAAATTATAAAAAGTTGACGGTTTTCTTTAAAAAAGTAATATAGTACGCTCAGGAGCAGAATTACATTCAGTGTTCTGCAACATGAACTCAAACAGTTCCAAATGTTCTGCAGGCATGTCGTCCAAATTTGATGGATCACAGTACAACACAAAATAGGTATAAGAATATTATCAACTAGTAGAATATATTACTCATTTTCGACAAAACATATTAAATTAATTATTTAAAACCAAGGCATACATTCAGAATTTGCAATTCTGTCAATGACTTTCGAAGTCAGATACTGCGACATTAATGCAGATGTACTGCTACAAAATGCTGATAAGAATTTGGCCCATACATTGTGACAATGGCTGCTTTTAACAACTTTCTAACGGATTTATGGCCAGGTGGTGCACCATTAGAATATATAAACATTCTTTTGTCAGTTGTTCCAACTGCTTCATCATCCCTATCAATTGCAGTTGGTCTTTTCTTAAGAATTTTGTCTATTGTAGATCCCCGTGATTCACATATTGCTTCCGACACTGGGATAGAATTATTAAACACAATAAATTTTATTAATCTGGGCATCTCCAAATCAAGTTCATTGATGGCCTGTCTTAACAGAACCTTAATCAGAAAGAGTGAACCACTTTTTTTGCATTCTTCAGTATTTTTATAAATGAAGTCAATAAAAACTGTATTGTATGCTCAAAGAACAAATCCTTTTTTTTTCCTCTTCTGTGTGTGGTATACGGAAAAACTGATATGAATGCAATAAAATTTGAAAGTGTTTCCAATTCTACTTTCTGGTCAGAATAAACATCATTTTTGAGCGAAATTAGACATTCGAAATTAAAAAGTACACGCAGCCTGATAAAGGGCACTTCGCTTTGATCGTTCTGCAGAACATATCGTTTTTTTTTTAAAAATTCTTTTGCGTTTGTGCTCGTGTTTTTTCCCCTTCTTTTTAAGGATGAAATGTTCTGCAGAGACTGCGTTTGTTCTGTGACGTACGTCGCACTTTTAAGCACTTTCTGCTCCCGGGATAGTACGTTTGAGGTCCAGTGGCTGAGTGGTAGCCTTTCATGCTACCATGCCACAGGTCTGGTGGGGTTCGATTCCCGGGCTGATCATGGTCGACGCAGCCTTTCATCCCATCAGTGGGTTCGGTAAAATGAGGACCAAGCGTGCTAGGGAACTAAACACTGGGGGGTTCCGCACCAGGCCGACCACTTGACCGGGACATCTGCTTCTGCACCCGCAGTCTCGAAAACTGGTCCCCTAATGGGCTGTTGCGCATCTGAGCTTAGTTTTTTAAAATATAGAACGTGTATATATACGGTTATATATACAATAGAGCATCATTGCTCAACCTGAGTGTTGCACTCAGGTATAAGGGGGATCGCAGTCCACAAAAGTGGGAAACATTGTATTTAAAAAACAGCAAGTTTAATTTTAATCAAATGTTACAAACGTCAAAGCCATACAAATAAAATAATGTAAAATGGGAGTCACAAAGTTTTTATTTGTAGTTTTGGCTCTTAACAAGGTCACAACACTAAAAAGTTGAGAAATGATGCAGTAGGGTATCAATTATCTAAAATAATGAGGACAGAGATGTAGGGGTAACTGATATTTTGGATAACTGCACATTAAAAAAAAAATGTTGATGTGTGCACGACATGACTTCCTTGTACTACACTAAATATAATATACTTGTCCCTTTTACGAAACTAAAAAAATGGGTATGTGTATGACATACGCACATTGAAAGTAATATTTCTTGGTTTCATTATTTTTTAAGAAAACTTTTAGCTCACTTTTATTTCCCTACACCTATATAGTATAGTAAATATAGGGAGTGGCTTTTTCAGGATTAAAGGAATTCGTTATTTTTATTGGCCTGAAAAATCTTAAAATAAAACAACAGTAACTGAATGGAATCTGCAAAGGAAAAAAATGAAAGAAATGAAAGCATGCCTTAGGGTGAGGCATGAAGCGTATTTTAAACACTTAATCCCAACAATTTGTTGAGTACCAATGGGGGAAACATAGTCTTACAAGATCCTAATTCTTGAAAATGATTTCGGTGCCAAATTTGGCGAAATGGGAGCCAATATATTTAACTATGGATTTGGTTTAAGTAATGCTTTTGAGTGAATATCTTCATATGGAAAAAGACTAGAAAACTAGCCCGTTTACAGGTCCGACATATGAAATTTCAAATTTCACGACTAACTGCCTTTGAGTTATGCGAGATACGTACATACGAGCATACAGACAGCACAACAAAAATGGCGTGAAAAGGACTCTGGGATGGTCAAAATCGATATTTTAGTGGTCCATACGCACATCTGTATATACATACATACAGATGTGGAAAAACTGTCTAACCTGATAAATTTGTAAGTAAAATGCAAACTTAGGCTGAAGTTTGAATGCAAAATTTTTGCGATTACATTACTCCCTGTACTTCGTACTAGGAAGTAAAAAACAATCATATCAGAATCTTAGGACAGCATGAAACAAAGAAAGAATGACACTGAATGAAATAAATAGAACTTCTGCATAGCAAATTTTAATTTGCTGTTTGGAACACTTTTGGATGAGCAATATGTTGATTTATTTACATTTTAATGATCCATGCTCTATTGTGTGTGTTTATATATGTGTATACAAAGGCTTGTCTCATGAAACAAGAGCCGGAAAAACCAAAAAGAATAACGATATTAAATTAATTATTATTAATTTTTAGTTTTATAGATAAAATAATTCTTAACACCCTTTCTAGAAAAAATAATTATAATAATTAAATTACTACAGTCTAATGTAATTTTGTTTAGAGGTTGGCGACGTCAATGTCAAAACATTTGCAATAGCCATCATTGGTTTTTCCCATCAGCAAAATGGACAAAATATTATAACAAGTTGAACCCACTAAAAATTTAATAGCAAAAACAACTGATTTTGGATGAGAACATAACGTTTTGTGCAGATTTTTTTTTTTTTTTTTTTGCACTTGACACATTTCATTGACAAAACAAACATCTCCAGCTGTTCAAATGATATCAGAGATGCCAAAGAGTACCCTTTTCTTTATACATTCTTTCAAACTTTGAGAAATCAATAAATGTTTTGCACTTATATACTTCTCTTATTCATAACAGTTTATAAGACAAATTAAATATTAAACTTAAAGTTGCAAAAATTGGAATTTCGGACTTAACCTTTTTCTTTTCTCTGACATGAAAGGTATATATATACAGTAGAACGCCGATTATCCGGACTGGTCGGGACCGAGGTAGATCCGGTTGAAGGAAAATCCGGATAATTGGATTGACAACTTTAAAGCACAAATAGGGCTAGGTTTTTTAGGCAAATTCCCTTCTCACGTTTTCCAGGCTTCGATCTGGCATTTTTAGTAGTGCATATTTTATTACATTCCAAATGGAGTGTTTAGAATTTTTTTTCTCTTCATTTATTTTTTTTAAATATTTATAAAAAGTGATGCAGAAGTAGCACTACACATAAAAAGGATTTACACACTGTACTGACATTATAGAAAAATCATTGTGGAGTGAAGTAATTATTGATAGCCTTCTTCTACAAAGAGGATGTTGTCTTTTCCTCGTTTTCCTTACAGCGCAGCCTTCTTGTTCGTAAAAAACCGATGCGAAGTTTAAAATTGCAATCTTTGTTTATTTTTAATATCTGACACAGTTGATGTGCCATTGCCATATTCAAGGGCTATGTTTCCATTTTCTCCCTTTTTTCAATCTTTTAACAATTTCTATATTTTTGATCTAAAGATAACATTACTCTTTTGCTCTTCCCAGACATGTTCAAAAAACACTTTCTGCACAGATCGCAATCAGAAAAATGTGGGCTACTTTAGCTTTGTGTAACACGTGTCCAGTGCGAAAGCGCAAGGCCGTGGTAGCCTGGAGGTTAGAGCGTCGGACTACCACCTGTAAGGTCGCGCATTCGATACCCGCTGAACACCCATCATGTACACTTGAGGATACGTGCATGTAAAATCAGTGGACCTCACTACCTCCCCCCGTGCGCATGCAATCCTAAGGCCTTGGCTGACAGGTATGGGTCTGGTGGAGAAAAGTATGAAAGCGCACAACCACGTGATCATTTCGCGAGGTGCACAGTCTATCTTTCAAGTCAAGTGAGTTTCCCAACAACAGTTTTCCCTGAAATTCAGTTAAGCATAAATAATTTAACATGACCGCTTGACCGTGAATGCAGTACTTCCACTATTTTTCTTCTGTTAGTTTCAATACTTTACTTCTGCTCTAATGCCTCTAAAAAGAATCTTAATCCTTTTATTCAGTTAATTCTACTCCCCATGCTAATTGTAACTGAATCGAACATTCCTGAGCGAAACTAAGGAGCGGAGGGGGGGAGGGTAATCCCTCTTTCTTGGAACGCCAAAAGGCAAAGGAAGGTTGTTTCTTACCTCCAATTTGAAGCTCAGGACTTTAGTGTTTTTATATATATATATATATATATATTTGCAGAGCGCAGGGAGAAAAAAACCGCATGGTCCCTGACCAATCTGGTTGATTGGACATCCGGTTAAGCGGTGTCCGGATAAGCAGCGCTGTACTGTGTATATATATATATATATATATATATAAATATATACACACACACACACATAACAAATACACATTGTTATGGATTTTTCTCAAATCATATTTTCATAGGGTTTCAGAAAAATAATTGAAACTTTTGGTTTACATTTAAACAAATGAAAACTACTTCTTTACAAGTTACAAAAATCTATAAATCTCAGAGCGAAAATATCAAAAGCATTTATTTAAATAATTCATCGTTTAATCATGAATATGAACTACTTGCATTTATGGTTTAATGGAACTATATCTTGAAGTTTTATTTACTTACTCTTTTCTCCTACACACAACTTTTTAGCCTAAAGGGTAAGGTTTATCAAATTTTGCTGTATAGTACAGGCAAAGGTCCCCCCTTGAGTGACTAATTGCAGAACTTTTGAACATAAAAGGCATGACTGTTGATGAAAAGTAGCACTGTAATGATTTTGTATAAAGAAATTTTAAATTGTAGGTCTATTCAACCGAAAAAATGGGGAAAACAAAAAAGAAAGCAAATTAACAAGAGTATTTAACAAAGAAAACATAAGAGTTCATTTTCTGTACAGCAAGTGATAGAACTAATGATATGATATATTACCAAACAAGCTTAATCCTTCTTTGCTACCAAAAGATCTTTTGTACACTGATGGATGCTTTTCTCCTTGAAAAATTTGAAGTGCTCTAATAACGATAGTAGTATCATGGACATTAATAATAATTAACAGACTCAAGAGATTACTACTAATGCTATTTCATTCCAAAAAAAAGAACTTACTTGTAAGTATTATCATCAATGTTCAAAACATTTTTCCTGAAAAGAAAAACAACAATAATAAATCATATATATTACCAATAAGCAAAGATATGTTTGAAAAATAAAAAGTAATTTTAAAAAATATACAAAAATGACACAAACATCAATACATACATTAATTGGCAATATTTTACTACAATGGAAAAAAGAAATTTTAAACAACTAAACATATATACATGCATATGCACATATTACTTACAAGGAAGAAATACAAATAGAATTTACAGGGCAAAATGTGTCATCATCCAGTACAAGTTCTAAACGTCCTTTCTCAATGTATTTCAATAAACCACCAGCAGCTTTTACCTAAATGTACATAATGAATCAGTGATTAAACTAATGGAAAACAATTAAAAAAATAAAAGCAATGAAAATTTGAATTTTAAAACAAAGTAAATAAATAATAATAATAATAAAAATAATAATAATAAAGCAAAATAAAAATTTAAAAAAAAATGAAATATGTAAAATAAAATATTTTTTTGCCAAAGTAAAGATTTCTTAATCAAATATTACTTGCAAGAAAGAAAGGAAGACAAAAAAAAATGTAAATTAATTTTGCTTAGCAATATTGAATTTGACAACGTTTAGTGTTTGAAATTACAGATAGCATTTAAACTGAGAATCTACAATTGCAAAATGAATTTCTTGAATTAAATCAGTTTTAAAAAACTTTAACAACATTTTAAAAGTTAATTTTATCTTTTTTAAACAACTAAAATTAAAAGATAGAAAAACTTAATCATGAAATAAGTAACTGTATGAAAACAAAATTGGTTGAAATAAGCAGGCAGAGGTCTAAGTGTTTGAAGAGCTTCTTCAGATGATGTTTCACTGTCTTCTGGTTGTATCATGTGGAATACAATGCATTTATTTCTTAAAATAAATATCACATTTTTAGATCTATCGATTCAATGCATGAGTTTTCTTACATAAACAATTCACAGAATTGAAATGTTTCTAGTATGAAAAACTAACTGATACATTAAGATAATTTATTTTTAATGAAAATGTTTTATGGGATGGGTGGAGGAAATGCTTTTTGAAGAATTTTCCAGATATTTACCTTTTATCTTAGGTATGATTACAATCATTACTTATAGCCAAGCATATTTATTCTACAATTTGAAAATACTTACCATACATGTATTGGTAAAATCAATCCAAGATGAAAAGTAAATTTGCTTTTCAACATCATTCATGTGTTTTGGAATATTTGGAAAATTCAAGTTCTGTAGGCGATGCTTACAGACTTCATATGCTAGAAATATTTACATTTTTGCATATAATTTTATTTCTTAAAAAGTATTGAGCAATGAAAACTTAATTTAATAATAGCTATGTAAACTATGAAAAACATGTGCCTAACTATATATATTAAAATAATTTTATTATGGCTGTCCCTTTTAATGTAACTATTAAATTACCATTATTGACAAAGTAAAAGGTATAAGGAAACACAAATGTATATTTTCAAAACGGAAAATGCTTTACATTTCAAAGAAACATTGCGGCATTTATTAAACCATAAAGTATGTAATTCTATTAAATCTATATGCACAAATTAATGCATACTTGTAAATATATATATGCATGTTAATTTTTTAAAGGATCACTAAGGTTGAGTGGAATTCGGCCTAAACTTGTCCCATATAATCGACATTTCCCGAAAGAAAACAGCTAACATTTTAAGAAAAATTGAAATTACAGTTGGACCTCGAAAATCCGGACTTCCAAAATCCGGAAACCTCCAAAATCCGGACATTTTTCCGATTTGAGTTTTATAAATAAAAAAAAAAAAAAATGCTAAAAATGTTTTTTCATTTCCAAATTATTTTAATTGAGGACCAAATAAATAAATATAGACATATCTGACATAGTTTTATGCCATCTGGACGCTAAACCCCGCTTACGAAAATGACCATTTCTTTCGTCTGCTTAGACAAAAAGTATGAATCTAAATCTTCCCAGTTAATTTGCAACCAAGCTTTAACCAGTCAACCTTTTCGAACGCACCTGTTATCTCTTAACTAAAGTAAAAGATAAGCATTGCATTATTCCAATTGGCAACGCATATGCGCTCAACACTTGTTCCGTTCCTTACCGTGTAACTATTTCCACGTGATCTAATTTGCTATGCTCAATTGCTCTATTCGCTATTAGATTAGTATAAAAATGTTTTCGAAATTATCGTCAGCTTCGTCTAGCAGGAATTCGACTGCAAAAAAGCGAAAACATAATTCTTTGACGATTGCAAAGAAAGTGGAGTTGCTGCGCAAGTTAGAGAAAGGGACGTCGGTGCTACTAAGGCTCCTATAACTAGGAGCTGACTCGTCAGCCATTTTCTTTCCCACTCGTTCGCTGGGTCGTGTTGCGTTGTGCTAGCTTAAGACTAGATTATTGGTATTTCGTTAGCATTTTTTGCTTTTTCGATTGAAAAATGGGTGGTTGTGCTGCAGTTAATTGCACCAATCACTCCAGAAAAAAGTCGAGAATGGTTTGTTTTCCAACAGATGAAGAAAGAAGGAAGAAATGGATTATTAATTGCCGGCGTGAAAATTGGATACCAACGAAACATTCGCAGCTTTGCATTGTAAGTACACTGATATTATTCTAATGCTTTACCTTTCTGAAATGAATTACTTTCGTTTATCTTTCTTTTTACAAAAAAAATTTTCTGAATATTGTAAATATGGATGTAATTTTAAAAAGAAACATTAAGTTATGAAATACAGGTTTGCAACAATTGTTGGCGACGAAATGTGCTCGTCGCCAATTGAACTAAATTCAGTAAATTTAGCTATTTTTGTATTGTTTCTGAGCGAAATATATAATAATGCATGATACTTCACTCAAGTATAAAAAATTGGTTATTTTATATACATTTTTTGATTCACCTACACAATGCAGAAATTTATCGCGGAATTTGAATGCAGAAAATAGTTTATTTTTATTCCCCTTCATAAAATGATACAGTAACTTAGAGTTAAGTGAAATTAATTATTACAAAGAATAATTATCAAAATTAAATTTCTTATTTGCTATTTACTCAATTGTTAAAATTCCAAAGTAGAATTACTATAAATTGTAAAATGGGACACCTTAAGTGCTTGAGTCTATAAACAGGATATTTTAGTTTTTAAATTTTTATACTAAATGATTTGTGTATAAAAACTGAAACTGAATGCAACATGTGTAGATATATATATATGTGTGTGTGTGTATATGCATATGTACAGTCAATTCTCAATCATTCGAATCTAGTGAGGGAAAGAATTTTTTACTTTGTTACTTATCATAGGATAAGGTTTCTCCGCTCTATCAGCTATCAAATTTCAAGAGTTATCATTGAAAAAACTTCAAGTTAAAGGAAGTAAACAGCATGATATGGAGAATAATTAACATGAATTTGGAGCGAAGAGGGTAGGGACCTGACAAAATATCAGTTATATTATTAAAGTTTTCGGACTTCGCGAGCTATTGCAAATTGCCTGTACTGTATACATTTATCCGATTTATGTATGTAATATTTCTATATTTTTTATTTCTGTTAAAGAATCTCAATGTGTCTCCTGAAACTGACTTTAACTGTACATATGGTTTAAAATGAAACTAGTATTAAGTTAAGTACCTATACTGTACCGTACCAATTTAAATTAAAACAATTTGTGATTCAAAAACTGTAACATTCTATGTGTATTTTACAATCTCATAGTCATTTACTTTTATACCTATGCCTTTACTGCATGTCAATTTAATTTTTATTCCAACTAACAATGCGTAATTTATTTTAACAGGAACATTTTGAAGAATCACAGTTTGAAGGCAATCGAGCTGATGGTTGGAAAAAACTTAAACCCAATGCAGTGCCAACCTTATTTAATATTCCAAATCCTCCTCCACTTTTGACCCCTCAACGCATAAAAGGAATTGGTATTCCAAAGCCAGGCTCTCTACTAGATGAAAGTTTAGCATCAGATGATTGTTCACCATATAGTGTTGATGCTGAAGAGGTAACTCTCACAATTTCAGATTTTATTCATTTAAAGTTTTTTTGTGATGTTATTGAAACCTTTTTTGGTGCCATCCTATTCTGTGCATTTCACCACACAGGATGGGAAGTTTTAGGTACGGAAAGACCACTACTTGTGCCGCGCCCCCCCCCCCCCCCTCGCAGAATAGCGCAATTGTGCATAAACAATTGCGCTATACCAAATTCAGGCAAAATGTAAAATAGGGATGTACTGAGCACTCGGCCATGTACTACTCGGTACTTGGCACGTACAGCTTAAAAAAGTAGCAAACAAAATATAGAAAGTAGAAAACATAGTCAAATTAGCATATGAAATTTACCAATATATAAGTTGTGTAAAAATATTTTATATACTTCATACTTTTTTTTAAGTATTGCATATTACGCGTATATATTTGCATATTTTTGTACTAATCAGTTATAAATTTATCTACTATTAATAGTCTTAACAAAATTACGAATTTTTTACAGCTACTCGGTAATGGCCAAGTACTCGGCTAGAATTTCACCAAGTACTCGGTATATCCCTAATTTAAAAGTCCTCTTTTTTAATTCAAGAACTCTAAATCAGTGGTATAGTCCTAGAAAAAAAAAGGTGGGGAAATCCTTACAAAAACAAATATCAAAAAGTTGTGGTTAGCTTATGTTAAAATTCAAAACAGTGGGGGGACACTTATGTTAAAATAAAGTAGGGGTACCCCTTCTCCCTACATCCCCACCTCGACAACACCACTGCTTTATATAGTCTCATGTGTTTAACATTTTGTCTGTACAACATCTACTTCTCTTATGCATCAAAGTAATTAGCTGTTAATAGCTGGAATAAAATTCACAAATATTCCATTTAAAAAATGGTTTTTACACAACCTAGGTGCATGACTGAAAGCAAATAATCATTGTGATTTGTACTTCAACTGTGTTTTGCTTTGTAATTTCTTTATAACGCCTCACATTAAATTATGTATTGTACTTTTCTTTCAGAAACAAGATCTCCTGCAGAAATTAAAAGCGCTTGAAGACGAGAACAAGCAATTGAAAGCTGAAATTGAACACAAAAATGTCAGCTTATCCTTTTTGTCTGAGGAGCAAGTTCAGTTTTCTGGGAGGAGCAAGAAAAGTATCAATCATTGGTCAAATGATGCCATTATTAAAGGCCTTAAACTTCGCTTTGCCCTAGGCAAGTTTGGGTACAATTTTCTTCGCTCAACGGATTACCCAACACCAGCATACAGCACCTTGAATCGGCGAATTCAAAGTTTAACTGTTGATTTTGGAGTGTTGCACAATTTTGTGGACATTTTACGTACAAAAGTGCAGAATATGCCTATCCTGGACAGGTATTGTTCCATTCTCATTGATGAGATGGAAATAGCCCCCAACTTAGATTTTGACACTTCATCAAAAACATTTGTTGGATATGTTACTCGAGGTAACAAGGAAATTGTGGGAAACCACTATACTTTGGTCATGATACGAGGTCTAAAGTCTCCCTGGAAACAAGTTGTGGCTCACGAAATAACGGGTCCCTCAACATCAGGACATGTTATGAAACAGTTGTTAACCGAGACGATAACTGCAGTAGAAAGTACTGGAATTGTTGTAAAGGCCTCTGTTTCCGACATGGGCTCCTCCAATCAAGCCATGTGGAAAGCCCTTGGAGTTGGTGTGACAAGATATGAAAGAAAGACATCGTTTGAAATGGGGGGCACTGCAGTTCACAGCATTGCAGATGTTCCTCATTTATTAAAAAATATGAGAAGTGCTTTTTTGAGCAACTTAATTATTCTGCCAGAAGACGTATGCTTGAAGGAAAGTCTTCCATCAAGAGGCATTTCTTCTGGCTACGTCAAGCAGCTATGGATCTTGGAACTGAGATCAGAATCCTATTTGAGGTCACTGCACCACTTAAATAAGGAACACCTGTTTCCTTCTCATTTTTCTAAAATGAATGTGGCAACTGCAGTGCAGCTTTTTTCCATCAAAACAGCAGCTGCATTAGAAAAAGCTGTTCATTTGCAGCAAATATCCAAAGAAGCCATTACCAGTGCATGGTTTATTAGATTAATGAGCAAATGGTTTGAGTTGATGACAGCCAGACATCGGAAAAAAAGCATCACGAAAAGGAATTTTGAGAAGATAATTGAATTTTTAAATTCCTTCATTGACATTCTCCAAAACATCAAGTTAGGAAAGTGTTGGAAGCCCCTGCAAACGGGAATGATAATGTCTTCATTGAGCATGATAAACTTATCGACTGAACTTCTGAATGCTGGGTACGATTTTGTCCTACCAGGGAGAGTAACTCAAGATGCACTAAAGAACGTTTTTTCACAAGTGAGGAGAAAATCCGCCTCAAAGCCTACTTCATTGCAGGCAAAAAGAGCAACAAAAATGATATGCGTATCGCAATTCATCACAGATTTGAAAAATACAAATTATGCTTCAGACAGCGATCGTCATCTCTTAGACATTACTTTTAGTAAAAGTCCAGAAAATGTTGATGCTACAAATGATGAAGATAAAGAAAATTCCCAAGTTGATTTGTCAACTGTGGAAAAGAATGACATTTTCTACATAGCTGGAGCAGCGATAAATTTTCTGTTAAAAGGAAAATTATGCGAGAATTGTATTGTAATTCTGAATGCTACAGATGATGCCATTCCTAGCAATATGAAAATATTGTTAAATCGCTCCAATATGGGGGGCTTAAAAAGTCCATCCTCATTGATCTACAGCATTTGCCAAGAAGCTGAAAAATGTTTGCAAGTCAACAGAAATGCCTTGCTTCAGGGGAAAATATCCATAGATGGCCAAATGCTGGATGAAATCAAAGCTAGATGTGCATGTATACCCCATGTGGAAGCTTTAGCGAGCTGTTGCAATATAAAAGAAAAATTAATCATCAGATATCTTTCCATTCGATGTAAAGGTATTACAAATTGTTTGATTCAAAAAAAGGCCGAGAAAGCCATTTTTGGATCTGCATCAGCAGCAAAGAAAAAAAAGAGCAATAAGTAAGTTAGCTGTCCTGTAGCATTTTCAATTTACTAAGATCATACTGTTTAGGATTCCGAAGCCGAGTTCAGGGAAGGGGCTGGTACCTGGATTACCAAAAAAACCCCTGAACAATGAGGCCTAGGATGAAACTCCAGGTATCAGGCAAAAAGCCGGTAAAAGCCCAAATAAAATTATTTTAAGAATTATACTTTTAAAGTATTGAACATACAGGCCTGTCATTTCAGGGTTGCAAAAAACATGTGTTTTAAGTTAGCAAGCACTAAAAAAGTTTTGATCAAATTTTATTTACTTTTGATTAAAACAAAAGTAGTTTTTTTTTCAACTACCTTACTTGAATGTTGCATTTAATTTCATTTGATCTTATTTCATGTATATCAATGCACACTTATTAAATTCAGTGATCAGTATGGGTGACAGTAAAAAATTATATAATATTTACTCAACCTTTTTCTGATTGATCCATTCATCATCAGAGCATCCTAGGTAAATTGTTTAATAGTTTAAAATTATTTATAAATAAAAGTTGTGGGAAAATTACTGTTTGTAATATATATGTATATACACACAGAGATACAGATAAATTACATTTTGTTGCTTGTATAAATTTATTTCATGATTTTTCTTCTATATAGTTAATACATACCACATATTTTTCATCTTCTAATTATCACAATTATAATCTATTGTGCAATACTAAGCATGATATTAATAAAGAAATATTTAAGAAAGATAGAGGGTATTAGCATTTTACATATTGTGGCATAACTTGGCATAAATTCTTCCCTGAAACTTCTTAATGCATCAAAGTCAGCCCCCATTCCCCTCCTCGAAAAATTTCTGGATGCAGCCTTATTATGCAACGCTGAATCTCATTTTTGTCAACAGATTATTTGTTATTTAAATTGTCATTTCTGTTATTTGACTTGGTTGATGATAAAATTTTATCAATTGGACTTTGTTTACAGATATGTATTAAACCCTCTGTAATTAAAAAGACTATAATTCTGAAATAAAGTATAATTGAAACTGTAGTTTTTTATGACAAGGTTAGTTTAAATTATTATTTTGTGCATTTTTACGACTTATGAATATAGATTCAAGAACAGTTTTAAAACATACTAGGTCCAGTTTGAAACATTTTTAATAATATGGTGGTAATTTAACTATTGACTTGATCTAATATGATAAATATATTTTAATTTAAACTTCTTTGAAGTACTGTTCAAGCTTTTATTTATTTTATGAACCAAATGAAGCTTTTAAATTTCTTGTTTTCCATATGATGATGGTTTTACAATAAAAAAGATTATGTAATATCTATATAAAACTTCATTCAATATCTGCTGCATGAATAATACAATACATAGACATAGTGCAGAATATTCCTGTGAAGGAAGCCTGTTACAAATTGATGCCTAAGAACCACACAACATATCCCCAAAACTTGATATTTTATTTTTAACAATAACATATACATTTTTGTATTCGTCTTAGTTATTAAATTTTTGATCAGTAAAATTATGTTTCTTAATTTGGTGTTCATAAGCAAAAAGCAACAGCAATGCTTCAAAAAATTAAGAATTTTTTCCAATGATGAAATATGAATAAATACAAACAAATAAAAAGTATAATAAATAATTAAATCAAATTAAAAATGTTTGTATATATAATGCATTTTGAATTCAGAAAGCGTTTTTCAGTATTCTTGTAATAGCTCAGTCCCATTTATTTATTTCTTTTTGGCGTAGCTGTTAAAAGCGCCACTAACAGCGATAAAGGCGCCAATCTAGCAGCGCGCTCTTGTTTACATTTTGGCTTGGGAAAGAAAATGGCGGCGGGCGATGGGTCGGCCTGTACTCTACAGTGGCTCTAGGTGCTACAACTCTGCGATGAATACGGAGTAGGGAAATCTACCGTGTATGATTTGCAGAAGCAAAGAATGAAAATTTTTCAGTTTTTTGCTGACAGCGATACCCCCTTGGAGATGAAAAAACAAAAAAAACGATTCGGCCTGCAAACAATGAAGACATCGATAAAGTGCTGATTCAATGGGTGCGTGAAAGACGGAGCGAAAATGTTCCTTTAACTGGTGCGATAATAATGGCTCAAGCACGGATTTTTCAAGCTCAAATGAACATAGAAAGCCCATGTGAATATTCATGTGGATGGCTTGACAAGTTTAAAAAGCGCCATGGAATTCGCCAGCTCCAAATATGCGGAGAAAAAGGAAGCGCCGATGCAGAAGCCGCTGAGCATTTCGTCGAGCAGTTCTGCCAGTTCGTAACAGAAGAACAATTAACTCCAGAACAGATATACAATGCCGACGAAACTTCGCTCTTCTGGCGTTATGTTACCCAAAGAACCCTAGCAACAGCTGATGAAAAAAATCCATCAGGTACGAAAAATTCAAAAGAAAGTTTAACAGTCCTAGCTTGCTCAAACGCTGCAGGCTCTCATAAGTGCAAACTCATGATAATTGGCAAACATGCACGGCCTCGAGCTCTAAAAAATATAAAATCATTTCCAGCCATTTATAAGGCAAATAAACGTGCGTGGGTAACGAAAGTATTAATGACCGATTGGTTTAATAATCACTTCATCCCCGAAGTGCGCGAGCATGCCAAGTCGAATGGAGTTGGCCAAGATAAAAAGATTGTTTTAATTTTGGATAATTGTTCCGCTCACCCAGCCGCTGAAATTTTAAGCAAAGAAAATTTCAAGGTAATGTTTCTTCCTCCGAATTGCACTTCATTAATTCAGCCAATGGATATGGGCGTACTGAGAGCCCTGAAGTGCAGGTATAAAAACGATTTCTTGCACAGAATGCTGAACTTTGTGAACAGGGAAAAAAACATCACAGAATTTGTTAAAGAATTCACAATAAAAGATGCTATTTGGTGCGCTGCTAATGCGTGGAGTAGTGTAGAAAAGAACATTCTAATTCATGCCTGGCATAATTTAATGCCAGCTATGATATTTTTTGATGACGACAATAACGAAGATGTAGAATTTGAAGGTTTTTCCATACCTAAAGAGAAAGAACTGATAAATAATCTTCTATCATATTGCCAAGAAAGTACGTCGGTAATTCCATTAACCGCCGACGACATAAGCGAGGTCATTCATGCCGATGACGAATCACCGATCATGAATACACTAACCGACGGTGAAATTCTCAAAGCTGCTTTAAATCAGGAATCTGACACTGATGACGAAGAAAGTGAGCCTGATGAAGATGAACAGTTATCAGATCCTAAAATGAGTATCGATGACATAGTAAAAAATCTCGAGAATGCAATCACAGGTTTGGAACAACGGGACATCGTTACCGAACACGAAATGTTGTGCTTATTTAAAATAACTCAATGAAACAATTAACAATTTTTGAAATGCTTGAAAAAAAAGCAACATAAAATCCCTTTACAGTTTTCTATTTTCTTTTTAAATGAATAAATAATTTTAAATTATTACCTGGTGTGTGTACTATATTTTAATTAATTATTTCAATTCTATTATTTAATTCATCAGTTGCATCGTAGTTTATGTTTACAAGAGAAAAAAAAATGCATTTTTTATGATTTTACATTGTTATAAACATCGTTTTTTAATATACCTCCAAAATCCGGAAATTTCCGAAAACCGGAATCGCCGCGGTCCCGCCGATTCTGGATTTTCGAGGTTCAACTGTATTTAAACTTGTCACCATTAACTAACAAAAATGGTCAGTATATATATACAGTGGAACCTCGGTAGCTCGACACGTGGATAAGTCAACTACCTCGATAAGTCGACATTTCTCTCCCCTAATGGCTGGCAAAATGCTAATTTAAATGGGGGAAAACTCTCTAACCTAACACACTATTTCAGGAACCCCTGTAAGTCGACCTAAATTTTATTAACCGTGTTCCGTTTCTTCCGCCCATTCTTTTTAACTTTTCCTTCCGGAATTTTGTCACGGTGTAGAATTCTGAGAATTTTACAGTGATGTTTCTTCGTCAATAAATCAATTCTTTTCTGGAAAGTGTTCCTTGAAGATTCCCATATTCTCCCTGTACCCTATGAAGCCTCACCATTTTTGAGAAAAATGTGAATATTGACTCTGAACTGATCATTTCAGGACCTCTAGAAAATAGAGATATCATAGAAGCTATAAATCAATCTGCAAATCCTTTAAATGCTGAAAACGGATCAAGTTCGGATGAAGATGACCAAGTTGTAGCTCCGTCTAGGAGTGAGGCATTTAAAGCTGTAGGTGTCATCCGGCTTTTACTACGAACACAAGCAAAAAGTGAACTGCAAATTAGCAAACTTAATAGTGTTAAGGTTTTTATGTTTTTTGTTCAGAGGGAAAAACCAACAAAAATTCTGCATTTTTTCTCATGAGCTATTCTGATTTGATGTACTATGTTTATATATTTATTTGTAATGTATAACTTTTCAAAATAATAATAGATAAATAATAAATGGAGATAATTTTATTCACTGGAATTGGCTTTTATAATTTGAATGGTAAGTAAACAACAATACAGACCAATATTAGCAACTGAAATTATAGAACCTCAGTAATGTGACACCCACTTATCTCGACATGTTTTCATGTTCCCTTGGGGCGTTGAGTTAACGAGGTTACACTGTACATATATATATATGTGTGTATACATATAGGGAGGAGGGGGTGGGGAAGTAAAACGGATCTTCCTCAAAAATTGTGATTGAGCAACTTTATTATAAGAATTTCAAAAATAAATAAATAAATAAATAACAATAATAACACTTTTTTGTTTTATGAACTGTGAATTACAATAACCCAAATAACAACACTGCTCATGTTTTACCCTTATTTTATTTTTTAAAATATCAATTTAATGCACTCTAACAAAAGTGTCACAACTAAAAAATTTGAGTTTAAGTTTTAATTCTACAAAACAATGTAATATCTTCCTGAAAACGCTAACAGATGAAACAGAGCAAAAATATTAAGAATAATACTCATCAATCAGTTGATTGATGGTACAGCTTTCTGAGATTTTAATTTTTTGATTTGTAGGAATTGATGACTTTCGAGTAGTGTCGCCCCTTCTATTATCGAGGTAGGACCTTTGCATCACCAGTTAGTGAAAAACACTTCTAGCAATAATGTATTAAGAGTAAAATTGTTAACTTTTACGGTTTTAGTTTAATATGTTTACAGGCAAAAATCAAAACATTTTCTAAAACTGAAATTAAAATGATAAAAAATAACACTGGAAATAGTACAAAGGCTTTAAACTTAAACTTTTTTGAGCACTTATCATCAATATATACCAGCAGTAAACCGCTCAGTGTTGCACATGCCGAATTTAAAATACGTTGCCAGTTATAAGTATTTAAAAATCGACCTATCCCAATTTTTCAAATAAAAAATTCAATGTTGTCAACACTTGAAAACATTATGTAACATGTAAAAGGATCAGCTAAGAAGGTACCTCAAGAAGCCCCAAAAGTAGTATTAAATTAAAATAAACCATGTAGTTACATTGAAAATTATTAAATGGAAGTGATATGTTGAAGCTTAATCATCAAAAATTTAAATAATAATAGGGTACAAAGTGTGCCAAGTAATAATTATTCAGAGCGGTCACACAAAATGCCAAATTAAACAGGAAAATCACAAAATCAGAAACACAAGTTAGGAGTTAACGGCATTCTTGAGCAGAAAAATCAGAGCATTTGAATGATACGTAATAGCAATATGTGCAAGGTATTTTCACTCCTATATTATTGAATTTATGTGGAAATTTTGATTAAAAAAAAACTAACTACAAAAAAAAAAAAAAAAATTAAAAAAAAAAAAAAAAATTCTCAGTGGATATCTACTCTATGAGGAATCTACCTGCCAAAGTTTGTAGCATTTATACTTGCGAAGATTGTGAATTATCAGCGAGTGTTATTTCATTTTTATATGTAAAGATTAATAACAAGCAGATGGAATTACAAAATATATCACACTAAAATATACTGCAAAGTAATTAATCAGTTACTTACCAAAATCTAATTTTGGCAAAACATGAAGAGATGGTCTGCTGTTTGTGCTTCCATCTGAACTACTATTTGTCTCAGTATTTACTTGCTGTAAATCTAAAACATCCAAAAATAAAAAACTTTGAGCTATTGTAATCAAATACAAATATTTAATACAATTAAACAACTCAAAGTCATCCAGCAATGCTTTTGCCTGAAAAGGAACCATTTTGAGGGGGTGACATTGTGTAGCTTTTGAATAAAATAAATTTAAAAGAGACCCACATATTAACAGATATCTTAATAGAATATTTGATTTATAACCAGATATAAATGTGATGAGTCTTTCAGCATATTTCTTGAGCTATCGGTGAAAATTTTCTAAAAAACAATTGACAGTCGTAAAATGTGATCAGTAAAGCACATACGCAGTAAATGAATATTAAAGTAGGAGTAATTTTGTTGGATTACTGTATGAAATATAAAGAAAATTGTTCTGCAACAAGAGAGTGACTTATGTATTTTTTTTTTTTTTTTTGGATGATAGTGAATGGTGAAATAACGGCTTTAGTACTACAGGCTGGTTGCTAGGCATTGGAGTGATAGCATGCAAAATCGATCATGCCGCCCCACCAATACATAAGCAGGGGTTGGGGACCTCCCCCATTATTATTAGTTTTATTCATATCAATAGTACAGTGTTCGCCACTTCACGCTTCATGTTTCGCGGCTTCAGTGCTTCGCGGGTTTTTCCAAAATATTCATCAAAAAATTAAAATGAGAAAATACAACTATGTCGGCAGCCACATTGCGGAAAAGAGCGTTGTTTCATGTTGTTGTGAGAGAGTGAAGGATCCCTGCATGGTCAAACAAAGTGATGAATTGACTCAGAGTACATACTACGGGCTCTCAAAAGCGCCCACCAATACAAGGCTCTTCGCCTCTCTCAGAAAGCAATGTTGATTAATGTTTATTACTGTACTATAAGGTTTTGTAATTAACCTTATTAATTAGCACTGACATGTTTAAGTAGATACGTATACTGTTGTAATTTTTGTCTTAAATGTGTAAAGTATAAATACTGCTTACACATTTAAAACATTCGTGTACTCGCATAGACGAAAATTCCAAGGGGCAAATTCTACTTCGTGGTTTTTCGACTTTCGCGGAAGGTTCTGGTCCCCATTAACCGTGAAAAACGAGGGATCACTGTAGTCCCACATTGTGAGAGAAGCCAAAAGAAAAGTAGAATTAAAGTGAATGCACTCAAATAATACTTAAATTTTCTTAATTCATATCTTTCCATCATTCAGTTGTTTCGACTGGTAACCCTTACCCACTCTGATATAAGTCGAGCATTGAACTTATTGCTATCTCTAATAATGCAAGAAAGACAAAACTCAAAATTGGTACTTTGACTCCTTCAGGAGAGGCTAGAAAATTTTGACCATAAGTTTAAACAGGGGCAAAACCGGGAAGAGAGGGGGGAATTGACCCTCCCATTATGTTATGACGAAAGATGGGAAGGGGATAAAAATGTTGAAAAAAGTGCAACATTTATGACCAGCCACCAAAATGAGCGATTTGGAAAGAGGACAATAAAATTTTGACCGTCGATTAATCCCTAAGGTAGAAGGGGGAATCCGAACAATCAGTGTTGAGGACAATGAAATAATAAGGAACAACAAAGTTGAATTCCAAGGAATGGCAAAACTAAGGCAATTTGCCAGGAAAAATTGTGATAGAATAGTTTGAACAGCAGTCTACTTAAGCGGATTTCGGTCAACTCGCGTTAAGTTACTGGGGTTTTTTATATATACAAATAACATTGTACCAAGTATGGAAAAAAATATGTCTAGTTACAGGGATAGTTGAGCAAAAGGGTTCCACTGTATATTAATTCCTTTATATGTAACACTTAGCAACAACTTATTGTTTTCAAGAAATGACAATTATAATTTAAGTAACACAATACAATAGTTCAGTATGAATAAAAACGTAAGATCCAGTTTTGGTTAAAAGTTTATAGCAATGTAAGTTCATAACAACATGTTTAATGGTAAAGTTAAGACAATGAAATTTAACAGACATTTCTTAAATTAAAAAAAAAAAGGCCGAGTGTAATTGAAAACAAGCACAAGACATTTACAAGAAAAGCACTCACAATTTTCTTTTAAAAAGTTTAGAAGTTTTTCATCTGTTCCATTACTTGTTACAATGTAGGCTGGTTCAGCTTGTCTCAATACTAAATAATAAGACAAATTAGGTAAATAAAAAAAAAGTTTTACTCAAATTAATAGCTAAATCTTTAATAAGAGCATTTGTTTGAACACCCATTTTACATTATTTAAATATTAATAACATTAAAAAATAAATCTTTGATACATGCGATTATATGTTAAAATATCTTACTTAATTGAAGTACAGTAAAAGCTGGCTCTGTTTCAGAATGATCAGGGATCAAACATAAATTACAAGAATCAACATCGTAAAATGCTGCTCCCAATTTATTTTCATGCCAAAAAATACTCAATATTATCTAAATAAATAAATAAATAAAAGTTAATTTGTAAAAAAAATGACATAATAATCTACAACCGTAATAAAAAGAGCATAATACTACAATCTAAAGAATAAATATAATATCTTGGACTATATCATTCAAACAAAAAACAAAATAAACCTTCGAAAAGATGCACTAATTTGATGAGGATGGGACCAAATTAATAAAATACAATCCACTATATGCTTTCAGAAATTCAACGTTTTCAAGCATTATGTTCTGTCTTACAGAAAACTACAACGGTAATGCCAAGTAAAACTTTTTAAATATTCATTACGCTACAATACACACATATGTGAGTATATTGTTTTTTAAATAAGAATCATTTTAAAAATTTTCAACTACAGAGCTGAGGCTGCAGTTCAGCATATGCACAGTAAGTACTTTCAGCTTCACCACCTTGGCTAGCCTTAGGCAGTTAAAAAAAATTTGACTATGTTTATGAATATTTAATATACTCCAAACATATGAAAATCCCATTAGCCTCGTTCATAATGGACTTTTGTAATCCTTAAATCCCCTCTCCAATCCCAAAAAAAAAGTGGTTTGAAAAAACCCCTTCCAGAAGAGAAAAGATTTTGTCTTGGAAAGCGGTTTTACCTATTATCCTTCACGCAGTGCAGTTCGCAATTTCTACGCTTGCTGCTGTCGTTGTGATTTATCACACATTGTGATTTATCGCAATAAAATTAATTAATGCGCATGTCAGGGTTGTGGTTTTGGATATAAAAGCTAAGAATTGGTAGTGTTGTAAAAAGAAAGTACCAAAGTGACTAATAACCGTCTTATTTATGACTCATAATTGCTATTAAATGCTACTATATATTTAGAAGAAAAAAACTTAAATTTCCTTTACTCGTTTATGTGTGATAACGCTTTAGCATGATGCTTTAACAAAAATTCTTTTTTTAATCCCAGATTGAAGTATAATAAATTGACGATAAAATATTGGCACATATTTTAAAACTATCAAAATTTTAATTTTTCATTTTTAATACAATATATTGTGTAACAACAATAAAAATAATAATAATAACTTGATAATTTTTAGAAAACATTATCAGCGTTTTCCTAGAGTAGATTGGTGGTAATTTAGTTTCAGAACATGAAATGACACTATAGTCATTTTCTTAAAAGGCAATGTTAACTTAGTAAAAGTAGACTGACCAGTGTTATTCTTATTCAACTTCTATGTAATCAGATTAAAATCATCTGTATAAGCTTTATTAAGTTTACTTACATTTTAATATTAATGAAATATTACTTTAATAGATTTTACTCCGTTTTTGATATTTGCTCAGAAAATGCAACTTCACTAAAAATATAGTTTTGGACAGTTTTAGACACTTTTAAACACAAGGGTTTAAAAACCATGGTTTTTACCATGGTGTGTGAAACCTTGCCAATCCCGGTGCATGTCATTTTCTGCATGAACCTGTATATATATTTATCATGTATATATATTTATCATGTTTCAATTGAAATGCAAAGATTCAGAGACCAACCATTTTTTTTAATACAGAGGATGGAATTCAAAACTACTTTTAAGATACAAGTACCTAAATAAAGGCGGAAATTACATTGAAATAAAAAGGTAGCATTACCACGGCGGTGGTGAAAAATATTATATTTTGAAATCTATAAAGCCATACTAAATATAGTGGTCAATCTAATGAGGGTTCCACTTTAAGTGGTTGTGATGCTAAATTATTTACATTGCGTTGTGATGTAAATGATCAACATGTAGAGGGCTTGAGCAATCATGCCTTAAGGAAAAAAATAATTTTTAAAAATAATTAGAATAGAATCACTAATTCATAAAATTAGAAATAAAGTTCTAGGTTAGAATAAGAATATTAAAAATACGAATCCTTGTCACTTTATGTTCAGGTTGGCATCTTTCAAGAACTATGCCGCCGGATGAAATTTAGATAGTTCAATTTGCACCAGCATTTAAAAACTAACATTTTTTATAATATCATTAACTTTCTTCACTATAGAAGTTACAGTTAAAAAAGATGATGAAATTTTAAAAAAGACATTGCTTCCCCCGCAAAAAGTCGCTTTCCTGGGGAGCCGTGGTACCGCTCGCCACCTCTTTTTGCAGTTTTTTCCTAGAGTCTGTTGGGGGATTTCAGCTTCAGCCGTGAGATAAGTAGAAGCGCATAAAATAAAGGGGGTAAATTACTCCACAATGTTAAGCAGTCCCAATAATTAATGTGTGCTCATTTAAATTTGTTGAATCGGACAAGGATGGAACAAATCCCAAAAAAATACTTAAATTAAAATTGAAACATGGATAACGTAAAATAATTAATCAAAATTTTAATTCGTAGTATCTCTCTATAAAAACAAAATGGCAGAAAAAATTTGACAGCATAGGCAATTTAAAAAAAAAAAAAAAAGAGGTAAAAAGTGACTGTTGCACCTACCCGTTAATCCCAGAAAACCGCGAGTTGAATAGGTTAAGGCTTGACTTGATAGATTTTGAAACTAACCAATGAATTTGGTAAAAAAAAAAAAGGATTTTTACACGAGATGTAACAAGTACCTTGTTACAGCCATATAATAATTATTTGCATACACAAAGAAATTAATTAGCATAAACATGTTATAGAACAAATACCCAATAAAATTTAATACTTGAAACAAAACAATTCAGAATTTTACTTCTGATGTGATATCTTCTTCCTTTTCTGCAGAACTTTTTTCATCATTTTCTACCTTGCCATCTTCCAATGATGACTTGCCACTGCAAATTATATTTTCCACTGTTAAGTCTTTGGAACTTGAACCAGATGAATGTAACATGCTTAATTTTTTTAAAACCTAAAGAATAAAGATGTATATAAAAGTATGCTAAAAAGCACAAAGTATAAAGATGAATAAACTAGAGATGTAACGAATATTAGGCCACCAGGCAGTATTTGCTTGGCCAAATAAGGATTTCATATGCTCACTGAATATTCGGCCTGCACGATTAGTGAGCAAGGGCCAAATAGTAATAGAAGGGGTTTGCAAAAATAATATTACAGGGTTCGCGCTATTCACGCAATATTTTTTGAAATCCCACTCAAAAAAAAAAAATTTGGGGGCTGAAACTTTAAAAATCCCACTTAAAATTTTGGTCAAGGAGGAAAATCCAACCTTGTATTTTTTCCCAGTGTGAACCCTGTATTACAATGGCGGAATTTTCAGTGGCGGATCCAGCGGGGGGGGGGGGGGGGGGGGCTCGTGCCCCCTCCAGATGCTTTGGGTAAGGACTAGAGAGAATTGACTTTTTTTTCCTTCCTTTATTATAAAAACGAGAAAAAAGAAACTATTTTGCAGATGTCAAACTGGAGCGATAAAACTTCTATTCTATGTGACTTCTATTCTTTCAATTCTATGTGATAAACTGAGATAACCGGGTAATTGCTGAGACAGAAAGAAGCAGACACCTGCAAATCACTTAGACAGTTGATTTACGTCCACGTTAAATAGTCAATAGACTTGTAGAAGACTCCATTTGACCCCCCTCCCCCCCCGGAATTTTCGCGAAAATGAAGTTATCGGTGATTTTGCGAGCTGAAAATTTCACGAATTTTATATGAACAAAACCAAAAGTTTAAAGAAAAGTGCTCGAGAAAATAAGTGCTTTCACAGTATTTATTCCTTTGTAATATATGTCCAGTTTTTAAAAAAATGTGTGTTTTTAATTTAATTAGGGAATAATTAATTAAAATTTTATTGATAATTTAAATTTAATAAATCAATTAAGTTTAATTAAATAATTGATTAAATTATATTTGGAAATAAAAACGGATCACAGTTTCTAAAGTTGTGTCCTCCCCCCCCCCCCCCTCTTTTGTCTTTAAGTTAAAACCACGCACGTCAGCCACATTGTGCCCCCTCCAGAATTTTTAATTGTTAACGTAAAAAAACGAAGTAATAAATTTACATACGTATCTGGGATAGGAATGTAAAAATGATTTTTTTAAATAAACTGTTTCTGACAATGCGTAAAAGTTGTGGACTGGCATGTTAAGCATACGTACAAAATTTGAAATGCACATATTTCTTCTGTTACCTGATTTTGAAAACTTGAATCTCAAAGTGGTATCGAAAAATATTTATCAAGTTATTTTAAATTTTGTACGCATGTTTCTCCAACCACTTCTCCAATTTTTTCCTTGCTAACGAGAAGGAAGAGTCAGAAATAAGAAAAATTTACTGTATTATATAAATGTAGTAATGCATGCTGTATTATATTCTGCTAATCTCTCATATACAGATCTAAAAGAGGAGACTAAAGACATTTATTCATTAATTTTCAAATTTTGTACTCACATGAATAAAGCTTTATTCCACGTCTTGCAAATTTTGTATATTTCAACCCAAAAGTGGAATTGAATGATATTTATTGATCAATTGAAAATTTTGTAAGCATAGTTCTCGTGCCTTTCGATAACTTTTTCGCACAATTGGTAAAATAATCAATAGAAGATTTTTGCAAATACATATGTTCAAAAAGAATAAATAATCTGTTTAAACATAGATGTTTTGTAATTATATTTTCATTTCTTGTCAGGAACCATATAAAAAATAAATGTGCTAGCAAATCTCAGTTTTGTTACCCGTTACTAACGACTGCATAAGGGAGTTGACGATTTTATTTCAGATGTTAGAAGAGGTCCGCAAGGAAAAAAAGGTTGGGAACCACTGTTCTATAGTAACAAGGTAGAAAAACGAAGAAATCTGTATTTTAAAATTTTTAATTTGTATTACAACTATTGCAAAGGAAACATTACACTATGTAATTTTCATAAATGGTATATATTTGCAATTTTTAAAAATCCATAAAATAAAAATATTAGGATCATACAGGCTAATTCCTGGTCAAAAAACAAGATCTGAATATCTCCAAACATTTAGTAGATAACATTACTAAATTTGGCATGGAATAAGCTTACATACCATGTGATCTATTGTTATATTCATTTAACCAATAATTAATGTACACTTTGTTTAATTTAACTCATTAAGTACCATAATTATTTGTGTATAGCCCACGGGTTATCTACGAAGAACTTCTTTTTTTACTACCTGCGGGCAGTATAACGATGCGGGCAATACATGAAATTCAAAAAAAAAAAAGTATTATTAAAAGACAACTACCGTTCAAAAATATCGAAATATCTTTCCTGCAAAACAAAATGCAGAGGAATAAATCGTAGCTTTCGAAACAATGGTCCAAAGCAGATTGGGGCTCGGGCGCTGTAGGCGAATGTATTGTTTTCTAAAGATGCATACCATGTTTTTTTCTGGGTGCGGGTTATACACCAAACTTAACTTTTTTTAGAATGAATTTTTCTTCCTGCGGACTAGACAACGATGCGGGCTATATAACGATAATTACGGTAATCCATAATTATCCTGGCTTTGGGGTATCGGGGTAAATATTGGTAACACCATGTTTTGATAGTACAGTGCCGAACCCCAAATTCGGCATGTTCGGGACCGGCTCCAAGCCGAATTTCGGAACCTGACCAACAGACCGGGTTTACAGGACGAAAAATGGCGGATTTACGAAAACATCAACGCTAATATGCGCATTTTTACTTCATATCGCACTGTTTTATTAACTGGTAAATAAATAAGTAACTTTTTTTGGAAAAGGTAATATAAGTAAAGCCACGTGTTGAAATATTTTTACCAAACAAAAGAAACACTTATTCATGGATTTAAATAAAACGCTTCAAATTACAACACACAATTCAGCAAAAATAAGTCATACCCACCATGGTAGTTAACCGTTTCACTGAATCACCTGCAATTGCATGAAAAGAAAATACAGTACCGAACCCCAAATTCGAAAAATCCTAAAATTCAGCGCTTTTTTCCAAAAAAAATTTTTTTTTTTTTTTCGGAAAATATTACCTAAGAAGTTGTCAAAACAACAAATGCCAATATATTTTCATTCAAATAGAAGCGATCTTGCCGATATTTTGCTAAATTACAGAAGCTAAACTTAGTAGGAGACCGAGCTAGTTCCTAAAACATTTCTTTTAAACCATGTTGAAAAGCGAAAATAAGGTTTCTTACAGGAAAGAGGGGATTGCAATGTCTATTCATCAATTTATCAACACTTCTGCTTTCACGATGAAGCAAGGTCACGTGCGTACGAACTTGGTACTACAGCGATGAAGATCTTATCTTAGACCATATAGTTTATGGCCCAAGATGAAGATGCATTGGCTCCTGAGGGAGAGGGGTGAACTCAAGGACGAAATTCTAGCTCTTCCCTTCTTTCCCGTGGAGCTAATTCGCCAATGGTTAGTTTTTCTTTTTGGGGGGGGGGGGAGGGGTGATCAATTTGGACATAAGAGGTATGCTAATGAGCGTCGGTACTTTCATATGCATCTTTTTTTGATCCTGGTTTTATGTAAAGATTATTTTTTTGCAATCGTAAATTCTGAAACGAATTTATTCTAGAACATAAATAAAATGCCCTTTTGGAGAAAAAGATTATTTTAAAAAGTGTATGCATTCCACCTTTTTGCTCTAAGGTCAACATTAGAAACAACAACATCATGTTATTATACATGATAAATAGGGCTCCTAGGGGCCGTTCATAAATGACGTCACGCTTTTTTCCCACATATTTGACACCCTTTGTCATACTTCAGTGGACCCCCTCCCCTCCCCTTGTCACAATGTCACGAACCCCTCCTCCCCCTCGAAGAGTGACATCATTTATGAATGATCCCCTAGGTTCTTCTTTTCATAAATGGGGATAAGATGGCAGTTGAAAACCAACATACTCTATTTAGTTTGTATTGAATTATCAGTTTAGAATAGTTTCATTTCGCGATGTTTTGAACCCGTGTCCACTAGTTGCGGGAACAGCGCGCAAACAAACTTTTTTTTGAGTCTGATTTCAAAAAATATTGCCGGAATCGCGCAGCTTAGAGCGAACCCTGCTTATTTATCTAGCAGTTGAGAAAACTGCAATTTGATGGAAATTGCGTATGTTTATTGTTGTATTGTTGTATGCTTAATTCTCCCATTTTCGGTTACGCAAGTCCGCCATTTTGGATCGGATTCCGAAATTCAGCATGGCGGCGGTCCCGAGCATGCCGAATTTGCGGTTCGGTACTGTATAGCTACATCTAAAAAATATTAGCAGAGAAGTCAAACTAAAATGCCAGGCCATTTGTACAAATTGCAAGGATTTATGACCACAAAGAAAAAAAATAGAGAAAGTTTCTTTATCTTTCTTTCTTTTTCCAGGGAATAAAACTTGAAAAAAAAAAATAAAGAATTTAAGGGAAAAATAATTTTTTTATAGGGAAAAAAGATGCTTAACTCAGCCCAAGAAATCAATTTTCACTTTTCAACATAGTAGGGTTTTCTGGTTTTATCTTGGTTTCCTGAGTTTAGTTCATATAAAGCATAAATATATCTACAAAATTGTTTCTATTTGAATCAAAACTTACTGACATTTATTAATTTAACAGATTCTTACATTAATATTTTTCTGAATTTACAAAAAAAAATTGGAAGTTTTCGGAAAAAGTGCCGAATTTTAAGACTTTCCGAACTTTAGGATTCCAAAATTGGGATCCGGTACTGTGATAGATGTCAGAAATAAATTAATATGATATATTATTTTAATTTAGACATTAACATTTGACTATAAATTTTGGAATAATTAGTTTTCCCTCTCTTAATTACTAAAAAATTAATAATGACGAAAAGAACACTGTAATGCTGTATCTCAGCACACTTTAATTTGAACTAAAACTGCTTCAATCCTACAATGTTTGACAACATAGTAAGCATTATCAATGACATTAGTATCCACAACAAAAGCGTTACTTCCCTTTAAAATTGCTGGCCCATAAAATATATTGACAATTTTTAAAGCAGGCTACAATGATTTCGAGGCTGGCGATGTTTTTTTTTTTTTTTTGGCTAATCAAACTACTTTACCATTTTTGGGTGTTGTAGGCAATGTTTAAATATTTTCAAATTAAGCATCATGGCTTTATCACTGGTGTAAGTGCTTTGGGGAATTTTTTTTTTAACCATCTCCAGCCTCCCTGAAATCGAAATGTACCAAATGAAATATCGACCCAATAGTTTAGGTAAGCCTGTTTATTTATAAGACAAATGATCAAAAAGCTTTGTGATAAAATAACTTATGAACCTGTTTATTTGCTCCTTTACAATGATTTAGCTATGTATTGGGAGGGAGGGATCTGGCATACTAATGCAACTAGTTAAGAAATAACAAGCTTGTGTGTGCAATTCATGACTTCCTTACACTGCACTAAATACATTACATTTTTACAATGTGTGAGTATTATTACACACACAGGTTTAAAGTTATATTTCTCAGCAAACTATGAGACTTCTCAAATTCTTGTCACGTCCTTTTTTTCTACTACTATTACTACGTTCTACCTTAAAAGAACTTTCTTTCAGATTTATTTTTTTTAATTTTGAATTTTTGGTAAAAATTCAAAATTCTGAAAATAAATGAATATATAAAACTTCCAATTTACTAATTTTTCTGGAGCCTCTTGACATTTTAGAAGCCTGGTACAAAATTAATTTTCTTAAAATCTTAATTTAAAAATTATTCTTTCCCTTTTCAAGGATAAGAAAGAGAGGAACAAATTTCGTATAGTATTATTCTTTCTTGTTGGATGTAAATTAGTATTTAAAATTATATGAAAATGTGAAGAAGTGCCGATAAGTTTGATTTAATAACATTTTCAAATAATTCCAGAACAAACTATTCCAAAACAATTAACATCAGGTAAAAGATGCGAGTAAATTTAATGCACACATAAGGATTTATATCGAAATTCATATTTATACGGAACGATTGTAGACAATAAAATGCGTTCATTTTAATTTAATACTTCAAATTAATACAACAAGCAATATCATAAATATTTACTTCCGAGGTGCTTTCTATAAAAGAAATCCTACAAGCAAAAGAAATTTTGTTTTGAATTTCGCATATTTTTCCGGTGGACGTTAGTTCACATTATGTGCGAGCACCCTCCAAGTGTGACGTCACGCCAGGAGGCGTGGAGCTCTGACGTCACTCTGTTTAAGCCGCGTGCGCGTGGACTCGCCGTTTTCGTTTTCTGCGTTGAGTGTGTGAGAGTATAGTTTTTAGCCTACTTTCCCGTAAAAGTAAAAAAAAAAAAAATAATGAAGCATGAAAGAAGGCTTAATGTATCGTGAAAATATCGTTAGAAATCAAGAAAAGTCAAAAATAAGTTAAGTAATTAAATAAAGATTGAAAAATAAAAAATTTGAAAGTAGGGTAATGAGATGGGGAAAAAGTGTGTCTGTCGGTCTGTCGGTCTGTCTGTCGGTCTGTCCCTCCCTAATAACTTTTGAACGAATTGTCCGATTCGAAAAATTCTTTTTGTATTCGAAAGATCTCGGCGAGGACATCTCATTTCCATATTTTACTTTTTGATGTGAACAAGTTTTTGTTCAATTTTGAACAGTTCAAAAAATTTTAACATTAGCGCCTATGGGCGAAAATGTAGCAGATTATGTAAACTCTGGGTACAAGATCCAAGTTCCAATGAACAAGCTCCCTGGAAGAAGTTCTTGGCGTGAAATATTGACTTGAACAATTTTTGTTCATTTTTGAACAGTTCAAAAAAATTAACATATTGCCTACGGGGAAATTTCAATCCTATATAAATCCTGATCTAACGGACCGATTTGCTTGGAACAAACTTTATTGGAAAGCTCTTATGACGTAGAGCATGTACAGATAGAAAGTTCATCCAGAACTAACGAGCCTATTTTCTTATGAAATTTTTTGATCGAGATTTTCAAGAATATTTTTGAATTAATGACTGATTAAATCAATAAGCAAAAGAATGAATTAATAACTGAGTGAATAAATACATGAATGAATGAATAAATGAATGATTGAATGAATATGTATTAACCGTTGAAAAAGGTATATCTGAAGCAATTAAGAACTTAAGCTAAACGAGAAAGAGAGAGAGAGAGACAGCTAGAATATAAATTTGAAGCTGGTGTATATGGGAAAGTAGGCTCGTATAGTTCTAGACGGAACTTCTTGTTGATTCTAACAGAGCTAAGGAAATTAACGTTCCAGATAAGAGGAGTTTGCTCTCATTTATTATTGTTATTAAAGCAATATCATTTTTTTTTTCAATAAAAACTTTGTGTATTTTTTTTTTTTACTTTTTTTAACTACAGTTATTATTATTTTTTAAACTTTGTGTATTTTTTTTTTCAATAAAAATGTGTGTTTTTCAATAAAACACACATTTTTGTTTTGAATAAAATTAAGGAATTTGGGAAATGTACGATTT
Organism: Octonoba sinensis; assembly: GCA_038502835.1. Classification (NCBI taxonomy): domain Eukaryota; kingdom Metazoa; phylum Arthropoda; class Arachnida; order Araneae; family Uloboridae; genus Octonoba; species Octonoba sinensis. The sequence continues at coordinate 76,496,298 of CM076604.1, forward strand.
TTTTCCAGTTCATTTTTCTGAGAAAATTTAAATCACCTCCAACTAGTTTAAAAAATTTATTGTGTGTAGCATATTTTAAAGGAATTGATGACAGAAATAATTTGAAAATACTTTTGATTTAGAATATGAGATTGTTCATCAAAACTTTGTCAAACCAACATTAAGTTGAAGTATGAATTTGATTTAAAAAAATCATATACATTTGTTAATAATTATTAATTTCTTTTTTTATTGCATAAATTCCAAACAAATTAAAATTTGAAATCACATTTGACAAATTTGAAAAAAAAAAAAAAAAAAGAAAAAACTAGGTGCGAAATCCTCATAAATAAGAAACAAATTAATACTTGAAATAAACAAAAAAATCTGGGTGAGAAAATCTTTACATTTCTCGCAATAATAAATTGATGATTTTAAAGCAAAAATTTGTTCATTAATTCCATCGCACTTTTCATGGAACCACTCTTTGCATTTTTTACATTGTGCCATGCGTTTTCCTTTGAAGTTTTCATCAGACTTAAAGAATGGTCTTCGGCAAAGGCAATAGATAGTTATTGTAAATGTCGACACTTTTATCCTATCTACAGTATCATTTGTTTCCTTAAAGTCTGAAAACTCCTGACATCAAGCATGCTCTTAGGTGTCCTCGAAGTGATCTAGCACAATAGGTCAGATCCTCAGGATTCTTCTTTCGAGCCAAAGAAAGAGCAAATGCAATTGCAAGTACTCCACAATCATTTATTTCTTGTTTTTGCACTGCCTTTCTATGTATCAGAATAGTTCCACTTTCTGTGTTCTGGACAATCATGGCAATTTGATTTTGCAACGATTTCGTTAGGGGCAATCCCATAGAGTCATACAGTTCGATATTGCAATGATCAACAATCCGAATGGTGACCCAATGGTCCACACCATTGTGCAGAATTTGAATGCCACTTCTTTGTTTTTTAAATTTTAAGCATTGGCCTAAAATGGTGTCTTGAAATCCAGCCTTTTGTTTTTCTTGGGAATAAATTATCTTTTGGGCATAGTTAATGACCCTGTCATCCAACTTAATTCCCGGTTTACACTGATCTTCAATAAGAGATGCAGGGATCTTACTGCCATATGGTTTAAATTTCTTTTTTTCAGGTGAAATTGATATAGAAGTTGCTACCTCTAAGGTGGGAGAAAATTCTTCTTTAGACACAGATGTATTTTTGATGTTGGCTTCATCTATAATGGAATTGAGTTGGTCCATGCAATTTTCTTTTGCATCAGCTGATTTGCCAAACCGTTTAACTTTTTTTTTCACAGGCTTTGGGAGTTCTGCATATTGGTAGAGGGCTTTTGCTTCGGTACTAGGTGTTACTATCGGCAAAGCAGTATCTTTATCTACAGTGACATTCAGAGTAGCTTTTTTTTAAGGAAGTTGTAACTCACTTTTCAATTTTTCGAGATGCTCTTCTTCCATTAACCACATAGCAGACTGTAAAGATCTAATAGTGGAATTGCATTCGCTAATTAATTTGTTTTTTTTTACTTTTTCGCAAGCCCAGTTTTCCATATTCTTGTGCAGGGCAGAATAAATCATTTGATACATCTTAATCTGTTGATTTGTGAGGGATGTTTGAAGTCGAGTTTTTTTGGATATTGACAACATTTTCGTCAATTCTGGAAACTTCTTAGATATTAAAATAACATGCTTGCAAAGAAATCTGTTTCTCATGAAAGCTTTACATGTGCAAGTGGTAGAATCATTGCAATTTACTTCATATGAAACATTTTTTGATGCCAAAGATGAAATTTGATATGAAGTTTCTGTCTTCTTTTTAAGAATAAGGTGACTTACGTCCTCCGAATCCATCAAGTCCAATTTCTCCATAAAAAAGTCAACAATCCATTTTGGCCTGTTTTGGAGAAATTCAGGTATATTTGCTGTATATTTCTTATGGGAACTCATCATGCGTACATTTTGAGTTACATATGATCTATACCTGTCTGGCAGAAAATGGGTCACCACAATGTTCATCATTTCTGATAAAGAACAATTTTTGTTCTCCATCAGGTAGCGGTACTTGAGCTCTTCATTTATTCGCTCCACTCCATTATTGGTGTGAAATAGTAAACCTGGAGGTTTATATGCCAGAGCCCACCGTCTAATTTCAGGTAGCCATGTTCTCTCAAAGTAGATTTTCAGCGTTGATTCGTCGTAATATCTCCATTTTCCCTCCGCTTGCCTCACAGCGCAGCTTCCTTAAGGGGGCGGCAATTACTATCTAATCAATTTATTAGGTAGTATTACGCTTCTAATGAATAAGAAAATAAGTATGTCCTATGGGGATCTTGATATATTTACATGTGTATTCAAATGAAAGCAAAATTACAAAAAAAAAAAAAAAAAGGATTGAATACCACATAAAACTTAAACTTTGAATGCAATTTTTTTTCACAAAAAAACAGCACAATATCAAGAACAACTCCTGAACTATTTTTTTCATCTTCAAAACATCGCCAGTAAAATTAAAACCTTGATGCAGTTTTCTATAATAACTGCATCATAGCTAGAATTCAACAAGCACTTCAGATAAATTATCTGAGATATCCAATTATCTGTAAGAAGAAATATAAAATATATTAAGAGCAAATAAAATAGAAAGCACTTTAAGATAAAAATAATTTTTAAAAAATTCACTGCTTAAACAGTAACGATGTCAAAAATATAGCAGTAATTTTGGGAAGGTAACTTATAAAATAGGAAATTATATATGAAGGCATTATAATTTTATACTTTGCACTCAGAGCATCAAACTTTTCAATTAAGGTCTCGCACAGGTAAAGTTTATGAACATGTTTATTATAATAATGCCTCGATACATTATTATATTATAAGGAAATGCAACATAAACCTCAAATTGTCCTACAATGGTAACAAACTGACATCTAATATCTAGGGAAAATATGCAATTAGATCACAGTAAAACCTCACAAACTCACTCCTTTCAAAATAAATGAATAGACAATTACATAGTACATAAAAAAATTTCATCTTTTAACATCATTCTGAAAAACCACACAAAGCTTTAGCTATTCTCCCAATGATGTTAATGAATCTAAAAGGCTCTTACTGCTTAGGGAGCTCTGAAGGAAAGCTCTTGTTAGATAGCAAAAAGCAATGTTTAATTTTAACAATTTATTAACCCAATGTTCCTTATTTTTATTCAAAACAAAAATGTGTGTTTTATTGAAAAACACATTTTTATTGAAAAAAAAAATACACAAAGTTTAAAAAATAATAATAACTGTAGTTAAAAAAAGTAAAAAAAAAATACACAAAGTTTTTATTGAAAAAAAAATGATATTGCTTTAATAACAATAATAAATGAGAGCAAACTCCTCTTATCTGGGACGTTAATTTCCTTAGATCTGTTAGAATCAAAAACTATACTCTCACACACTCAACGCAGAAAACGAAAACGGCGAGTCCACGCGCAAGCGGCTTAAACAGAGTGATGTCAGAGCTCCACGCCTCCTGGCGTGACGTCACACTTGGAGGGTGCTCGCACATAATGTGAACTAACGTCCACCTATTTTTCCGACGTTTCCGACGATGACGAAATGTGCTGTGTTTATTTCATTTTACTTCTGTAAATGTGCTCATTTTATACGGGTAATAACTATTGACCTGAAATAAATAATTACAAGAACTTATAAAATAGATAAACAGGTAAAGGGTAACACGAGAAAAATCCATCTCGTTCTTCTTTTTTTTTATGTGAAATAAATTAATTCCATCCCCCCTCTTGGCTTAACTGTAACTTTGACAAAAATATTTTAGCGCTCGATTTAAATTTTTACATTTTACGTACGAAGATTTTATTTATTACTATTTACTTCGCTCTGGATTGAAAGTATAAAGCCTTTTCCTTTTAATTCAATTACTTGCTGTATTCTTTTATTAAAAGTAATTTTGTAAGAACAGGGGTGTATTGTGATCAGAGTTCAAACATAAATCAAAGTTTTTATTTAAAATAGTAGATTTTCATAATGTGTAAGTATAAGTTTTCTTAAGAAGGAATTGGAGTTTCATACATCTTGTAATTGATAAATAACAATGCTGTGGGTAATGAGAGACGGGGGGTTGTTGTTTTCTACTGTAATTAAATTTCTACAGAATCTCAGTTCAGAACTGCAGGATAATTTTTATGAGAAAACTCTGAGAGTTTATCACATAGTTTATAAATCTAATTTTATACGTCACTATCTTGTTATGCCACAAAAATATTTCTCATTCATTTTTAGATTATTCGATAACTATAGTTATTGAACATTAAAAAAAAATCATTTTGTTCACAATTTGGGGGAAATTTTACGTATTGTGAAACAGTTACGACGTTACCTGAAGACCAAGACTCGAAACATTTATGAGGGTAAAGCCAAATAATCTGCCACTAATTTCAAATAAAAGAAATCATTGCATGCAAGTTTTTAAGGCAGATTTTTTAATTTTAAGGGCAAGTTGAGGCACAAAAGATAATTTTTAGAAAAAAAATAGAACCGACTGCGAATTATAAATTGCACTAAAAAGTAAATTCATTCTTTAAACAACATTTATACGAGTTTTAATCATAATTTTTGAAGTTGGTGCAAAATTAAGACGGTCAAATTACCATTACACTATGTGTTACTTCATATTGAAACTGTTGACACTCTGAGCCACTTATATTTAATCGATTCATGAATTATAAAATACATCTGCCATAATTTTTGACCGACTTCTAAAATTATGTTTAAAAGATGTGTTGATATTGTTTAAAGTATGAACTTATTTTTTACTTTTTAGCGCAAGTTATAATTTGAAGTTGGATCTTTTTTTTTTTTATAAAAATTATTTTATTCAATTCCTTTTTGTGTAAATACATTTTTCATAAGAATATTTTTTTTAAAAAACGCATATCAAAGGACACACCACTCCTTTGGGTGTCCGACATTAAAAAGTAATTATTTGTATAATGATTCCGTTTTGAAGTTGGCTTTAAAAAGTCTACTAAACTAATTAATTGAAACAATTTAATTTTTGTTTTATATCTGAAACAAAGTGACCCTTCACTTAAACTCTTATTATAATTGCTTTTCATATTACTGCTTAATGGCAACAAACTCTTTTATAACAACAATAAGTTTTTATATTCATGAACCCCAAGATTTTTTTCCCTGCAAAGAAATATCAAGCCAAGTCTTCCCCCAATAAGATTTTCACCCATAGCATTAAAACAAATGTACTCAAATTTATGTGCCATAATCGAGTTCACAACCCTTTATGTATCAGAAAAAAAAAGCTATGAATGGAAAAAACAAGAAAAAAAATCACTACATTTCTGCCCATAACTTTTTTTTCTTCTAATTATCCAATATGGTCAAACAATGGTACGGCACCTATGAGAAACCATCCTCGATTGATTTAAAAAATTATCGTCAGCCTTCGTATCTGGTTTTAGTTATCTGGACGGACACCCAAGTAAATGGGCCCCAGAGAACATCTCAGCATTGACAGCCATATTTCCATGGCAAAAAAGAAAAGTTTCCTCCTCATATCAATACATTTCAATTCTGGGATAAATGTACTAGAAAATTTAGAGCACAAAGCAATCCTTTTGTATCGGGGTGGGGGGGGGGGGGTGGCTCTAAATGCAGGTTTTTTTTTTAAAAACACACACACACGTATGTGTAATAATGTTTTATTAATATTTTGTATAATGTATTGAAGATAGTTTTTCCATTTCAAGTTTTCGAACAAGGCCTGAAACATCTATTATTGGATAAAGTTTCTTGTCCGTTGACACGCCCTTAAAATTTATTGTTAAAGTTCATGATCTTTGTCATTAAGGGACTCCAAGGGCATTATTTTCCCACAGGTCCAAACATGACCCTATCCAATAATTGAAGTTAGAAAGTGATCGTGGGGACTCTCTTCAATATAATTACTGATTGCTGACGTTTATCTAATAAAGGAAATTGTTGAAATACGCCTGCTTCCTGTATACAGCTCAGTCACGTGACTGCACATCTGTCCAACTGTAGACAGTGGGATGAAATATGCAAAATAAAAATTTCTTTTGAATAATTTTATCACATAGATATAAGGGAGACTGGGGCACAGAGTGCCCCAGTCTCCCTCTTGCACTTTTTTTTAAAGAAAAAGTAAAAAAAGCTATGTATTTGAAAATAAAGTAGACATTCTTTATGAGTGAAAAATAAGTTGTGTGGGCAAAATGGTCCACTGTACCCCATTCCAGGGGCACAGTGGATGAGTGGACCAACCTAAATTAAATTATAATTAATTTTTTTTTCCTTTGAAAGTACACTTTTCTCTAAGGAAGATAATGCTAACATTTTCATGAAATAAAATTGCAAAAATTTAAAGCAAATTAAAATAAACGAGAAACTAATGAAACTGAGAAGTTTTGTTGAGTGAAATTAAGTTGAAATCAGTGAATTTCAAAATTTAATGATCAAATATTGGAAAGAATACAGTTGAACTTTCTTAATACGAACACAGTTAATACGATACCACGGCTAAAACGAACATTTTGTTCATTAAGTTTGGTTTACTATTCAATTACACTAAATATCTCACAAATATTATGAAGGCTAAAATACAAATTTCGGCTAAGACGAGCAAAATTTCTGCCTTATTCATGAAAATTTTCTCGATTGCTATATAATAATAATTTTTATTTTAGAAAATGTTGGTTTTTTTTGAGCCATTGCAAACCATCAAGTACGTATATGATAAAATTAATGTACCTAAAAAAACAACTAACCATTAAGGATTTTTTCCAAAATTGTTAAATTTTAAAAGGTAAGTTCACTTTTTCTCAATGTACTAGTAAGATTTAAAAGTGTATATTAGTAAAAATAAATCATTTGTTTTCACTAGTACTTATTTTGCATTTTATTATAAATAGTAGTAATTATTTTTAAAACAAACATGCATTTCCAATAGTTTTTTTACACAATTTTGCATAGTCACGGTTGTTACAAATAATGGCTAATACGAAAAAAATTTGCGAATTTTTGGCATTTCGTAATAAGCGTATTCAACTGTATTTGAAAAAAAAAAATCCATCAACTTTCTTAAAAGACATATAGGCCAGAAAGAACCATGACAATATCCTATAAAATAATGTGATGTCTTTTACATCAAAAATGGATTCATCTACTTCTGGTTCTGAAAATAAATTGATTTCAAGTTCACTTTTTGCACACAAATCTTATGTGAACACAATCCTCATAAGTGTTTTGAAAAACATATTGTACATAGTACAATTACAACATAGACAATTTCCTTTTTGCAAATTAGACAAAAAAAAAAATCCTTAGTCTTGTGAAACTTAGCGCTTTGCTCTGTAGATGCAAAGAAAGAAAAGCTGAGAAAAAAACATTAAATTGTTTTTTTGCCACTGGGTAGCAGGTGCAGACTATTTGTTAACAGCTAGGAAAAAAATTAAATGTTTAAAATATATATATATATATATATATATATTGATTATTAAATATGGTAAATATTGTCACGATTTTCGCTTTCGGAGTACCGATGTCATTGCTCGCCAATCTTGGCGACATCTGGATCACATGATAGATAATTCCAGTCTTTAATGGAAATTTCTGGAATATTCCTGTCACGTGATCCGCAATGGCATATAAGTAGTTCCGGCGAGAAGAGTAGTTGAGTTCGGAGAGTTCAGTTATGTTGTAGACTTTGGCCGAGTGCCTGATATAGTCTGAGCCGTTTTGCTGCAAGCCTCATGCTTGGTTCTTTTCGTATTTGGTTAGGAAATACGGTATTACCATTGGTCTCACTGTAATGTGTGAATTCTGAGAATTATGTTTATTTGAAATTTGTATATAATGTAAATAGTTTGTAAAATAAATTGCTCTGTGTTTTGTAAAAAGGACTCAGGTATTGAAGTTTAAAGTAAGAAGACGAACCCGTAACAATATGTTTCTACATTCATTGTAAACAGGGTTGCCAAACCGGATATTGACAAATTGCCTCGCGGCTTGGGGAAATTCAATACCGGACACCAAAAGTCTTGTATTCTTGCCAGAATATTGATTTTGCCAGATTTTAAGATATCTAATGACCCTTGTGTGATTGGTTCGTACTGGATATCCGGCTGTGATGTTTGAAACCTTTAGAGTAATCTAAGCATTTTTTAAACATCCGGCAGCTTCTAAATATACTTAACTTTTTAATTTACATACATATTGAAAATATGCTAATTAAATTTTAAAAATCAAAATTTTCATGCCAGATCTTTCGTGTAGTGGCCGCATTGGATTCCAGAAATTTAAAAATTGGTTGAATATCTGACCCCACCCTCATTCCCGTTAGTGCTTTAGTGCGCATTTGTAGTTTTTAAATTTGGCAACCCTGGTTGTAAACCAAGAATCTAATACATTGAATATTTTGAAAAGAACTTTAGATTATTAACTTTCCACCTTTCCAATAAAAAAAATACTGTTACCTATAGTTTTCTACTTTATTTTTAAATTATATTATCCTACATTTTGCTTATATTTTTCAAAATTCACATTTCAAAGCATTACTTGGTGCTGATTTATATCAGTTTACTGTACAGGCTATTTTTTAATATGCATTGCAGACTGCTAAAAAAATTCTACTGCTGGGCTAGTCGGATTGTACTATAACAAAATGAATGGTATACTCTGGCTACATACTGTATGTCAACAGTTCACTATAAGATTGTCGCCTTAAAAAATACTTTTTTAACTTTATAGTTTGAGGTCAGTAAAGCGATATTCTGGTGTCATTCTCTATTAATTAACTAACTCAGTATCGCGACAGTCCAATGGCCTACTGCGCCCATCTTGGCTTTCGAGACCAAGGGCCCTGGGATGCAGAAGCAGATGTTCCGGTCCAGTGGTCGGCCTGAAACGGAATCCCCAGTGTTTGTTCCCAAGCGTGCTTGGTCCTCATTTTATCGACCCAACTGTAGGGATGAAAGGCTGAGTCGACCCTGCCCAGCACAGGAATATTCTATTAAAACTACGCATTAATAGAAATATAATAACTTTTTTTTTTCTATTTTTGTTCATTATAAAGATCATTTTATATTTTAGTAATAAACTTTGCTCTCTAGTCATTTTCCGCTTTGACATTCAGGTTAATGTTATGATCAGTGGTGTAGCTAAGGTGGGGGCAGCCTGTCCTGTGTGCCACCTGTTCAGAGTAGTGTTCAAATTTTTTTAAAAAAGGGCACTGCGCAATTTTCAAGAAGGGCACTTTCTATTGGAAAAAAAAAGGCACTTTTCAGTTCAAAAAGGGCATTTTTCATTAAGAGAATAGGTATTTTCCTAATTTCCTTAAAAAGGGCAGGGAGCATCCAGTTTTCCAAAAAGGGACAGGGCGCCGTACCCTTTGAAAAACGCAAAACAGGAACACTAGTTCAGAGGTGACACCCAGCCACAATGGGAAAAAAAAGAACCCTGAAAAGCTCCATTAAACAAAGCAAATACCTCAAAATTGGATAATTTTTTCTATACATTTTTTCTATTTTCAACCTGGAAAAGTGATTCCTTTCAAAAATATATTTAATGTGTTTTTAACTGCTAAACACACCATTGCCATCAACAAATACATTAAATATTATGATGTTGATTATAAGAATGGCATTCCCCCTCATCCTTTTTTCTGTTTCAAAGCTGTGATGAATTTCTTCCAATGTATTGCATCACAATGCCTAATTCGCACTTGCATATTTTTTTTTTTTTATTTGTTTAATCTTCTCCATGGGGTGACTGGTTACGATTTTCATAAAGATGTGTACATAATGAAATTTAGGTACTTGATTAAAATGTATGGTAATCTTTCTCCCTTATATATTGGCTAGGGTTCGTTGATTTAAATCAAGTGATTTTTTTTTTTCAAAAAAATCATGGATTTACAATGTTAGAAAGTGTTGTAAAAATGAAACATGTTGCAATTACAACCATTGTTTCAAACAAAACTTCCTAGCTTCATCTGTCTGTGCATAACATATTTCATAAGTTCAGAACTAATTACTATTTTTTTAATTTTACAATATTACTCTTATTCTTCAAGCATCTTAACAGCAAAGCATAATTATTCAATCATTCAATTTAGAATTCATAATAATCATGAACCATTCTGTGTGTTTTATCTTAAAAATAGCATTTTAGGTCAATTTCATAAATACCACACAATAAATAATTCAGAATGATAGTGTTTAAAACAACAATTGTTAGAATTTAGAATATGTAGTTTCATCCATGTTCCCTAATAGCTTAAGATTTTTCCTTCTAAAATATTTTTTATCATAGAAGTTTTCAAAAAAATATTTGATTAAAACAAAAAGTTTCTGTTTTTAATAATGGTGTGAGCATATGATTTTTCTATTCTAAATGGGTAAAAATATTTCAGGCTTTTTCATTTATAAAATAGAAAAATGATTAAAGTACACTCAATGTAAAAATTAAGTACACACAATTGTTACTTTTTTCAGCTTTCAATAGCAAAATAATTCAGATTAAATTTATTCATTTTTTCTGTACTTATGAGTGTACTATTATTCCTGGTAGGGTTAAGTTTCATTTGACTCATGCATTTGTATTAAAGTTTGTTTATCATTATTATGATTTTAAAATATTTATTGCTGTGAAAATAGCTTAAAGTGTGTTTTTGCATATTGATTAACATGCCGTATTGCTTCTATGAATGTAACATAATAAATATCCAAAATATTTGAGGTATTTTTTTAAAAAATCAAAAAAATCTGATTTAAAAACAAAAAAAATCTGATTTAAATTTAAAAAATCTGATTTTTTTTAAAAAAATTTAAAAAATCACAAACCCTGAGATTGGCGAAAGGGATCATGCAAAAATGTCACATAAATGAGAGATCTATAGTGTAATTTAACTTTATTTTAGATAACATCAAGTTTAAAAGTAAAAATAAGTACTAGAAAAATGTAAAGGGAGTTTCATTTTGATGAATTAATATGCCAAAGAAAAAATATTAACAGAAGTAGTTAAAATAACTTTACATAGCTTACAACATTTACAATTTTTTAATGTACTTCAAAATTGAAGATCCTTATTATTTTTCTACCTTTTAAACAAATTTATTTAAAATAAACTTTTCCAATATCATTCAAATGAATAATTGAGACATACTTATGAAATTGTACCGATGAATAAATGAAAGTTAAATAATATTAATTCTTATATACTTTTGGTTAAGATCTTTAAAAATCAATGTAAACCGAGAGAGAGAGATGCATAAGTGCAAGATTACTGCATTTTGGTACAAAGATTGGCATTACAAATCATTGGTAAAATTGATTAAATAAAAACTTAGTTACATCACTTATGACAATTATTTTTGTAGGTATTGGTAAAATGTAGACTTTTACACTAGAAATACTTTCCAGCACAGAACCAAGTGTAATTATGTTATTATGACAGAGCTCAAGATCCAGTTACTTTCAAAAAATTAACCTTGTATCTTTATTATCGGGGAAAATAAAACTCATTTTGAAATTCTCAAATTAATATAACTGAAAAAATTCATAGTGAAACAGAAATAACTTCTAAAACTGGCTTGTAGCAATGGTTAAATCCCACATTTTATTGATTCCAGCATTTATGCTATTTCTGTGTTAAAAACAAAAAACTATTAAGAGCTTAAATTGTATCACTTGCTTGTTAATATTCATATGTTCTTATAGAAAAAAAAATATAAAATTGAACCTTAAAAAAAAGTCATAATTTTTTCTGTTGGTAACTTTTTATTTAAAAACAAAAAAGTTTTACTATATACAAAATAAATCTCTACATCTTGATTTATACAGTGTACAAAAACTAGTCTATAAGTTTTCAAGATATCTACATCATTTCCAAAGTATCCGAACTACAAACAATGGATCTTAGCAACATTAGAGAATTGATTGCATTAAACAGAAATGTAGATTGCATGTATCACAGTCATTGCAGATTGGTAAATTGATTTAGAATCAGAATGAATGGGGTGGGGGGACCAAATTTCTTGTGATTGATAGATGATGGTTCACATAATTTGGTACGTAGGTAATACGCTTATGCTTTGCTTCTAACCATATTGATTGATAAAATAGGAATCCTAATTTCCTATAATATTGTTTACATTTTACTAATGAGCACAAAATCATAAGAAATGTCTTGGTGCTTTGTGCAGTTTAACTTTAGGAGCAAATTAGCATTTCACTTTCACTAAACATGCTGGAAAATTATAACTTGAACACATAAAAAATTTGAAATTTGCACTAAAAATTTCACTTTTTTTTTCTTTTTATGTCTATAATATATTTTTTAATTAAATGAGAGATTTGTATATAATAATGTGGAAATTGATACATTTCATTTAAAGTAAGTTTCATATTTTCAGAAATAAGTAAAACATTTATGAATAAAAACATTGTTAAATAATAAATTAGATATGACTAAATAACAAAACTTTTATAATTAAAAAAAAATAAATGTATAAAAAATAAATATATATATTGTATTTTCATTAGGCATTTATGAAATTTGAAGTAGAGTAATCTAACAAAAAATTCGCACACGGCTTATTTCAATGCTGTTTGTTTTCAGTGGAAACTATTTTTCAAATACAAATGAAATTACCATGAAAACAATGCAGCTAATGTTCCTTTAAAAGCATTTCTGTAAAAACTGATGAAGGCATACCAAGCTCTTAAAGTTTCAAATAAATATAAATAATGCATGTAACATACTGAACTACACAAACATGAATGGTGATGAAACTTTACTGTGATCTGCGAAATGTAGTTGAATAGCCTTGCAGGATTCCTGGAGCAAATACTGTCAAGGTAAGGCACAAAAATCTATTCACAATGAAGATGAGGACAATTTTTCAGTTTATGCAAAAACTAAACAAAAAGGCACATTGTCTTTGCAAATGTTGTGAAAAATTTACACAAGATGAGCAATCATCATTTGGCATCCTTTCTTTACGTGCTCTAATACCTCTTGTTTTAAACTGCATACTTGGTCACGTAATTTATCTGCTACTAATTCTAATCTAGAGTTTTCTCCTTTAAGTTCTTTCACTTTATCTTCTAACTGGGATATTTTCTCCAACTTTCTTTTCCGACATTTGCTAGCAGCAACACGGTTTCTTTGCCGCTTCCTTTCGAGCTTGATTCGTTCTTGATCTGCCATATCAATAGGGGTATTTTGAATAGGAGACATTGGAGGCGTGGAAAAATCACTGGGCACAGTCTGAAGCTCCTCTTTAATGGCAATTTGTAATGGGACACTAAGACTATTGCTGTTGCAGCTATTGCTATTGCTACTCTCTACAGACGGAGGTCTCACAATATTGCTAGCACTCGTAGTAATGACGGATTTTTTAAAAGTATCTGAGGTTTTTATCACACTAGTAGGAGAATGTTGCAAGTATATAGGTAGAAAACTTGGATAGAGTTTTTGAATAGCCGCACTTCCAGAGCTGCTGATTGAATTCGATTCAGAATATCCTTTCAGTGAAGAGCCAGCCATCTCGAATGGTTTCTGATTATGATGCAGCTGATTGAGGGCATCAATAAACCCTCTTGCATATTGTTCCTGTGCTTCTGTAACATCCTTTGGAAACAAATATTGGGTTGGTGTTGGAGTTGTTGTGATGTTACCACTATTGGCAATGATGAAACGTTCTAGTTCAGGAGATGCCAATTTTAGCATGTTTAAATCAGGAGAAGTTAAAATTGGAAATTTTTGCTTCTTACTTGCAGTTTCAGGAGAGTCCAAATCTAAAGTCACAGGACGTTTCATGGTTCTGCCGCTGTTTTTACCACTTCGAAATTGTGAATCGTCGTAAAATGTCATCTCCATGGTCTTCAAATATCCCAAAGGACAAGTAGATTTGTACAAGCGATTTCAGTCCTTTCAGTCTGTGATTAGAATAATTGAAAATTCATAAGGAATCGGAAGATGCAAATCCCATCACAATGTTCTTAATTTGACAACATTCTCTTAGTTTCAGTATTTCCAGTTCATTCAAGAAATAAACACGTTCTAGCAGAGTTATCACAGACCAACGTGGTGTAATATGAGTCACCAAATTTTGCTCTTAAACGAGCTTATAACGCTGACTCACCTTAAACGTAAATTGAGTGACATCATCGGGAACTACACTGATTGGTCGAAAATGACATCACTCTATAGTATTCAGCCAATGGTATGTCAAGAGCAAGTCGAACTATCACGTCAGGCTGTGACGTTTTTTTCCTAATCTTCCCCGTACTTTCTCCCTCCCTACCCCTTCTAGACTGGAATAATTAGTTGTGTTTCTAGGAACCAGTTTGAGTTCTTTGAGAATAAAAAGAACAAATATAAAACTAGTATGGCTATTTTCCTTGTACAGTAGTCTAGATAAAAACTTCAAGTTATATTCCATGTGAATTGTGATTACATACAGCTTTAATTTAAAGCATTTGAGACAACTATTGCGATTTCAGGGGCCACCACAAAAGGGTGTCACGTGCAGTCTAAATTTCCAAGAAGAGTTATTATTGAAGGAACCTTTGTCTTTTTGTGAGGGGGGTGTTAATATTCATTATTTTTAAAATTCCACCCCTCACCCCCAACAAACATTTTCATGGACCATGGTGCAAGGTGCACATAATAGTTCGTTGTTTTCTTCTTTTTATTTTAATTACTTCTGATTTATGCTTCATTCGTCTGGCGAAAAACTTGACGTAAATATTTTTAATGTTATAAGCTGTGGAGGGGGGGGGGGGGGGCGCTGTGGTTAAGTCCTGAAAAAAATTAACAATAGCGCCTACGGTGAGATTTAAATCCTATATAAATCCTGATCTCAGACGGATTTGCTTGGAACATTTATGGGACAGATGTTTAGACCGTAGAACATGTACAGATATGAAGTTCAACCAGAACTAAACGAGCCGATTTTTCTATGAAATTTTTTTATTGGGATTTTTAAGGATATTTCTCAATGAATAAATGAGTAAATAAATGAAAAAAAAAAAATTAAATTAGTGTATACATACCTGAGTGAATGAATATGTAATAACGGCCGAAAAGGGTATATTTGAAGCAATTAAGAACGAGAGATAACTAGATTATAAATTTCAAGTTGAGAGTGTACGGAAAAGTTGGCTCGCATAGTTCTAGATAGAACTTCTTGTTTAGTTCTTAGAAAGGTATATTATGTAATTCGCGTAGTACAAGGAAGTCATGTAGTGCACGCACACATCAGTTTTTTTTTTTTTTAATTTGGATATATAATGGTATACTATTATAAAATTTATTTAAAAAAAGAATTAAAGTAGTAAATAATTAGATTTGGCGTTTTAGTTTTTTATTTGCCATAGTAATTTTAAAACGTAAAAGAGTATACGTCTATATTAAAAATACAAAATAGCAATAAAAATTGTATTCGTGAGGAGTGTACAGGAGGTGTTTCCATCCAAAAGGTCAAATTAAATTTTAAAAAAATCAAATATTTATATATATTTTTTCATCATTATAATTAATTGATTTTTCATTAAAAAGTTAAAAATAATAATTTTCGGAGCTCAGCACCGATTTCATATGTACATATTTTAAGCACCACATTTTAAATTTATGTAAACACATTTGTGTGAGAGACTTAAAATCCCCGTAAGTCAAAACTTATGCGTTAAAGATACTGGACACTTCTATTCTTGAGTGAATGTCATGATTATGATTTTATTAGAAATAAAATAATTTTTGAGAAAAAAATAGAACAGACTTCAAAGCAGAACAACTATAAATTGCGCTAAAAAGTAAAAAATAAATTTAATTCGGTAAAAAAACATCGATGTGACTTTTAAACATAGTTTTAGAAGTCGGTGCAAAATTAGGATTGATAAAATCTTTTTTAATCATGAATCAATTACAAATATAAATTAGCAACAGTGCCAAGATGAAGTAACACATGGTGTAATGTTAATTAGACCCATAATTTTGCACCGACTTCTAAAACTATGTTTAAAAGTCACATCGATGTTTTTTACCGAATTAATTTATTTTTTATTTTATAGCGCAATTTATAGTTGTTCTGCTTTGAAGTCGGTTCTATTTTTTTCTCAAAAATTATTTTATTTTATTCTTTTTAGTGCAAATATTTTTTCAATAAATACTCTATTTTTCAAAAAATCCATATCAAAGGGAAAAACCTTCTTTGAATGAATGGCTCTAAAAACTAATCATTTGTATGATAATTCTCGTTTAGAAGTCGATTTTAGCAAACAAACTGATTGGATGTAATTTTTGCTTTAGAGAAGCCTTCAGTCAAACTGTTGCTGCAATTGCTTTCAATAATACAGCTCAATGGCAACAAACTTTTTTCTTTAACAATGACTTTTATATTTATTAATAGTTTTCCCCAACAAAGAAAAATCAAGCCAAGCCTTTCCAATTAAAATAAAAAATACTTAATTTTCATCCGTAACGTTTTTTCTAAAAAAACAAATATAGTCAAATTGATGTGCGATATTTGAGTTAGACGGCCCTTTATCTATTAAAGAAAAAGTCATCAAAATCGGTTCATTTAGTCAAAAGTTATGGATGAAAAACTAAAAAAATGACCCTATTTATGTCCATAACTTTTTTTTCTAATTACCGAATATGGTCAAATCAAGGTACGAGACCTGTGGGAAACCACCCTCGATCGATTGAAAAAAAAATCATGAAAATCTTTTCATCCGGTGAGAAGTTATGAGTGGACAAACAAAAAAAAAAAAACAAAAAAAAAAAAACGACATACATACAGTACGAATGTATGACCTCCTTCCTTTGTGAAGTCGGTTAAAAATAGCACCGAAAGATATCCATTGATTTATTTTAAATTTTGAACTTATATTTCTCCTACCATCTCCCACTTATATCGCGCAAGCGCGAATACAGAGTCGAAAATTTATTAAAATCAGGTCCGTCATTTCAAAATTTTCCAGGGGGCTGGGCAAAGGGCATTGTGTCATTCAATGAATATTGTAGGTAAAAAACAACAAAATACATAACACATGCATATTATACATTGCATTCCTAAAAGTCGGGGGGGGGGGGGAATTGACCCCCTGAGCCTGACTAAAATATAAAACTTTGCATCATTTTCGGCCATTTTCTTACATCCAAGAGTAGAACCGGATGATATTAATTGAAAATTTTGTACTCACAGTTATTATATTTTATTCCAACTTTTCTGCATCAGCGCAATGAGAAACTTGAAAATATGTATATTTTAATGTTTCTGTAAATTTTCATTACTTTTGCTAATTTTGTTTATTACTACCCGAACGTGGAGCCGAAAGATATTTATTCATTAATTAAAAATTTTGCACGTATATTTTTCATGCCATTCTACAACTTTTCCTCACTATCAAGAAAACATTATTTAAAAATATATTTTACGAACCTTTACTGCCATCTTAATATTTCAAAAAGAACGAATAATGAAAAAAGTAATAATTAAAAAATATATTAATTTCTTGCAGTAATTATTTTAGTTTTTATTTAAACTTGATTTACAATTGCGCTTTCCTTTCTTGTTTTGAACTGTTGTGCAACTTGGGAAAATAAATGTGCTAGCAAATTTTATAGTTTTATTCTCCCGTACTAACGACCGAAGAAACGGGTTTACCATTTCCTTTAGATTTTAGAAGGGGTTCTCAAGGGAAAAAAAAGGTTGGGAACCACCGGCAAGGTATTAATTAATTTCATTGGTGTCCATTTCAAAATTTTTTTAAGATTGTGTCAGTTCGATTGGTAGATCATGATTTTGATACAGTTCTCCCATCAACCAAAGCAACTTGCCTGGCAGAGAGCCAGGAAGATTCCATTGATGTTTAAGGGAGAAACTGATAGTATAAAGAATGTGCCGTATTTGTTCTTTCGTTCTAGTTCGATTAGCATACTTGATTTCTTCCAAACTGATGCTATATGCCAGTTTATAAATTTAGTTGCTTTCAACAGAGAAGCAAACATTCTGATCGCGTATTAAATAAACGCACTTACAAAACGAAAAACGCTCCTAAAACACGAATGGATTCGTTCTTTTCTGCCATGCGCAGAAGCTTCCCACTGTCAAAATTCCGTGGTCCAACTGCAACGTGGCATCTGACAGTTTCAAGTGCGATGGCATTTTGCATTTTAGAAACCGTAATTTGGCAAAAAAAAAAAAAAAGTAGTCGGTGGGCAAGAAGGAAATAATTCGAGTGAAGAAGAAATTTCGAGTTTTTTAAGAACATATTTTCGAGCTAATCACATAAAATTACGTTGAAAAGTAATAAAAGGGAGGGAAATCACTCACAAAAAGAAAAGGTTCTTAGGTCAGTTGCGAGGTATTTGCCAACATATAAATTCGACTTTAATGATATCTACTTCATATTCTTCTATTTATTAGCCACCTCCCGCAGGTGTGACCACAAGAAGGAGCGGGGGGAATCATGGCGCAAACTGCGCCATTGAAATTTTAAAAAGATTTGTATAGGGGGATTTCGTTTTCAACCTTTTTTTTTCCCGGGGGGGGGGGGGGAAGCTATGCCATCGTTCTGAGGAGAGCCCTTCTTATATGTCTGGTATAAAATCAACCATATTGTTCTTTTAAATTTCTACATTCAAGAGTTATTTTAAATTTTATTTTGCTTCACAGAACACGTGTGTATCATGCCGGAATTCGCAAATTTTATCTTATTCGAGCTCAGAATTATCAATAAAATCTCACTGATTGCTATCGGTTGAACTCCCATCATCAATTATCACACTCAAAAATATTATTTATCAGTTCAATAAGAAAAAAAAAAGAAAAAGGAATTTCACTGATAAATGATCCTGAAATGATATTGCGAAGATATTTTACGTGAATGCATACTTATTGTGTGGTATATAGCGATGTATGTAACTTGTCACAATAAGTATTAAATTCAAATAATACCTTTCGCAATAAATATTCTAGTACTTTTTAAACCCACTTCCGCGAAGAGGACGGTTATCAATACATACCACTTTTTTTTTTTGTTCATCGAAAACTTCTCACTGGACGCACCGATTTTGAAGATTTTTTTTAATCTATCGAGGGTGGTCTCCCATACTTACTTTCATTTGACCATATTCGATAACTAGAAAAAAGTTATGGGCGGAAACGTAGTAATTTTTTTTTATTTTTTCATTCATAACTTTTGACTAAATAAACCGATTTTGATGGATTTTTTTAAATTAATGGTAGGTTGTCGAATTTAAATACCATGCATCAATTTGGCTATAATTATTCTTTAGAAAGACGTTATGGGAGAAAAATAAGTATTTTTTTTTTTTTTAATCGAAAGGGTTGGCTTGATATTTCTTTGCTATGTAAATTATTAATAAATATGAAACTCATTGTTAAAAATAGTTTGTTGCCATTACGCAGTAAAATTAAAAGCAATTATAATAAGTGTTTGAGTGAAGTCTTCTCTGAAACAAAAATAAAATTCTTTCAGTCTGTTTGCTATAGTGACATTTTAAAATCAACTTCAAAACGGAATTTATCATACAAATGATAAGTTTTTTTCGCTCAAAGAGGGTGCGCTCTTTGATATGTTTTTTTCTTAAATTTTTTAATAGAGTATTAAAAGAAAGTATTTACGTTAAAAAGAATAAAATAAAATAATTTTTGAAAAAGAAAGAACCGAATTCAAATTAGAAATTGCACTGAAAAGTAAAAAATAAATTCATTCTTTAAACAACATCAGTACTACTTTTAAACATAGTTTTTAAAGTCGGTACAAAATTATGATAGATAAAATATTTTGCAATCAATAATCAATGAAAAATATAAATGGCCCAGAGTTTGGAACAGGTCCCAGATAGAGTAGCGCATGGTGTGATGCTCATTAGACTCATAATTTTGCACCGACTTATGTTTAGAAGTCCTACTGACGTTGTTTAAAGAATGAATTTACTTTTTAACATAATTTTAAATGTGAAGTTGGTTCTATTTTTTTCCCAAAAATTATTTTATTAACTATAGGGAGCATAATTTTTACTTCATTTTAATGTTGGGTTTGTATATTGCAAAGAAAATTGTGAGCGCTTTTCAGTATAAGAAAAACACACGGAAATTAATTTTGTTCGATGAGAGAAGCTTCGAATTTACTAGTGAAATTTAGATAGAGAAAAATTTAGACATTCGAACACCCCTTGCCATGGCGACGACAAAAAGCGTCTCTATTAAAAGAAAATAAAAGGATAAAAATGATGAATATTTTCAATTAGCATCAAGAAAGTAGCATTACCAGGGGTGTAGTGGGCCGCAACTCGGCCCGTATGGCGTTGACGGAACGGATCCATCACACAAGCAGTGGTAAAGTAAAGTATTAAATCATCATTACTCACAGAACTGTTTATTAAATTTTTGTTATCAATATGGAAATTCTGATCCTTCAAAATAAAATTTTAATTTTACATTTGCATGCTTTCATGTAAATTTACAGAAAACTTTAAAAGATTTCAGAATTAAATTATCGAAGTATGTATATGAACCACTAATAGAAATTTAAAGTGCCTTCAAAGTTTACGTACACTATATACAAGTAGTTTTTAGTAAAAGTACTATTTGTCTCATAGATAATATATTTGTCTAATGCGGTTGGGCGAGAGTATGAACTTTAATTCAAGTACTAATATATCATGACCAGTATTGTTTGTTATTTCAATAAATGTTAAAATTGGGGGCTGGGAGATTTTAGTGAGAAGAGAACTGGGGGAAAGCATTGGTACTATTTTTGAAAAATGGGGTGTCGCGTCATCTACAACCAACTCTAGCACTGCACGATCACAGGACATCCAATATCATTAAAAATTAATATCCTAGCAAGAATGCGGGACTCTAGACGTTCCATATTGAAGTTCCCCGGGACGCAGGACAATTTCCCAAAATACGGGACTGTCCTGTAAAATCCAGGATGTTTGGCAACTCTGTCAGAGTTGCCAAATTTAAAAACTGCAAACACGGGACAGCAGGGTCGCGTCGCACGGTCTGGGGAGGGGCTGGATGTCCGATATTCGATCAGTTTTTAAGTATCCTATAGGAAAGACCCGTTATCCGGCTTGTCAATTTTGATTTTTTAAATTTAATTAATTGGTACATTTTGAAAACATATGTAAATTACAAACTTAAAACGTATTTAGAAGCTGGAGCATGTTTGAAAAGTGTATACGATTTACAAGTTTTAAACATAAGAGCCGGATATCCGGTACTGACGAGTCAAAAAGACTTGATATTCGATATCCGGCAAAATCAATATCCTGGCAAGAATTTGGGACTCTTGGCGTCTTGTTTTGAAGTTCATCGGGACGAGGGGTTAATTTATCTCAAAATATGGGGTTTGTCCCGTAAAATCCGGGACATTTGGCAACTCCCTACATACTCTTTATTTTCAGCGACAACTCGAAAATTGAACAAACAAACAGAAAACCACATTAATCCTTTTTTTTTTTTTGGCTGCTAGAAATTTATATCCCTTTCTATATGCTTGTTTACCAATCAATCTATCACAATCATGATTGCCAAATTTAAAAACTGCAAATACAGGGCACCTTCACACAGGGTTTTTTCATCCAGGGGCGCAACGATGGGGAGGGGGGGGGGAATGGATGGAGGCAAACATGCGTGTACGACCAGATTTTTAAATATCTGGAGTCCGATCCGCATAGTGCAAGAAATATCCGGTACCAAATTGGATTTTAAAAATTTAATTAATTAGCATATTTTCAAAGTATATGTAAATTAAAAACTTATTATACGTGTTTGGAGGTTGTGGAACGTTAAAAAGCATAGAATTTACAGGTTTCAAACATCAGAGCCGGACCTTTAAATAGTCCTTGTGTACGGACCCGTGACACAAAGATCACCATATATCCGATATCCAGCAAAATCAATATCATGGCTTGAAGTTCCCCTGGACGCGGATTTCTCAGAATACGGGACTATCCCGTGAAACCACGTTTAGCCACCCCGATCACAAAAGCTGCAATAACGTCTTTATCTTGGTAATGCGCCGATAATATATCAAAGATTCTAGAAGATTTGTTACATGGGCACAAAACCGGGTATCGGGTATTTTCTCAAACTGTACGGGCAGGCCTGTCATTTCAGAAATTTCCAGGGGGGTGGGGGATTAAAACTCAATGTATATTGTATTAAAAAAGCAACAAAATGCATGTACATTGTATAAATGCATTGTATTTCCTAAGCCAGGGGGAGGTGGCAAGTGACCCCCCCCCCCCTAAATGACCGGCCTGTTTTTCGTGAAAGGACATGTTTTTCATGAACATCACAAATCTGTAGCAAACAATAGAGGGTCAACGTTCTCTTATCTCAGCTGATGAAATCCTATGGATGCTTTCAAGAGAAATTTTATTTTTTGAGTTTAATAATATGTGTAAAGGGCGAGGGGGAGTCCATTTATTATTACCGTTTGTACTTAATTTCGGAAAAGCAGTTTTTTCTTCTAATATTTCATAATTTATGCCATTTTTATTATGAATCGTACAGCGCCCACGCAAACATGTTTGCGTGGGCTTAACAACTATCGGCTACCCACACTTAAATCCGGAAACTGTTTTCAGCTGTCTGCGTCCTTGAACACCATCTTCATCATTCCGACACGTATTTTTCAGTATGAAGTTTTATCAGCCACCCTCTTATGACGTCATGAATAACAAAGAAAAGAAAAAGAAAAAACAGATTATCGCAGCCGCACATTGTTTTGCAACAATTGGCGTAACAAGGTAGATAAAATCTGGCAACACATCAAGGAGAGTTCAGTACTTGCGGATCTTCTGCTCGCAGTAAAATGGATCACGTAATAATCCATTTGTAATGGGGAATCATCGTAAAATGGATCACTTAATGAAAGGGAAGTCATTAGGCTTTCTTAATTAGGTGTTTTCT
The DNA here is from genome assembly GCA_038502835.1 of Octonoba sinensis. Taxonomy (NCBI): domain Eukaryota; kingdom Metazoa; phylum Arthropoda; class Arachnida; order Araneae; family Uloboridae; genus Octonoba; species Octonoba sinensis. The sequence continues at coordinate 76,519,301 of CM076604.1, forward strand.
ACGCTCCCTTATGATTTCTGTTGCAATGATTGTTTTGTCAACGATTTCCGTTCTAGCTGTAGAGAATTTTCTTGTATTACTTTTCTTTAATTTCTTTTGTTACTATTTTTATCAAGCATCGTAAAAATGTTCGTTTCAAAAACCCTGTTCTCAGCAGTGAGCTCCCCTATGCCCCACTTCTGATGCAAATGGTGGAATTTTGATCCAGAAGGTGGGCCACCCCTTATTATCCGTAAATTAATAACATCATTTACGGTAATGACAATTATTGAATGAAGGTTTACCTCTTAAGGAAATCGCTAAGAATCGTTTCGAAGTTTTGTTATTCATGATCAGTTTCCAGAATAAAATTTCTGGATCCTAACTAAATATGAATTCAAGTCTGATCTTTTGGTATTTTGTTGATAAGGCTTTCAGCCAATCACTTTTCTTAACTGGTTGGAATGTTTGAATTTCTTGTCTTACTTATTAAGAACTCAAGTGGCCTACTTCTGGCGCTGTTACCGTAATTGATCTACACTCTAAAACTACCATTAACCTGCTTTTTTAATTTTTTAAACAGAAATTTCTAGCTTAAGCGCTGAATTTAATGCTTTAAAAACTGCAATCTAACTTATTACTCTCTTACTTAAAGTAATTTCTCTTTTAAGTAGTACTAAATTAACAAAGCTGAGAACGCTTTTTTATTTAATGCTTGTTATGCATTGAAATTCAAACTCGTGAGAAAAACCTTTTACTCAAAATAAAATTTTTATTTCTTATAACAGTGTTAAAATTCCCTATACAAAAAAACCCAGTCACCCCCCCTCCCCCAACACTAATCTAGTACCTATAGTCACACCACATTAAATCCTGTAAATTAGTTTACTTTACAATGTTCCTTTTGCTGCAGAGAAAGTAGCGACGCAGCCACACAAGAGGATATATCTCGGGGAATCACTCCCTGTGACTCCCGATCGTCTTCTTAAATTTTCTTACCTCCTGCCAACCCTTTATAAGACCATTTTTATCTACTCGTATTACTTCTGCACTGAAACAATTCGCATTTTATAATAGGTTTTAAGAAAATTAATTAATTTAGGCTGCTGAAAAAATAATTTAGTTTTTAGCCCAGGGGTGATTTCCAGCAAGAAGAAAATTTCGGAACGTCACAAAAAAAAAAAAAAATAAAAAAAAAATCGGAAAAATTTACTCCATAAATAAAAAAAAAGTGAATAAAAAATCCACCCAGAATACATTCGTATATATAATGCAGGGGTGTCCACCCCCCTCAGGGCGATGGCGCACGCGCTAAAAAGCTGCGGAGTCCCGTCAAATCGATGATCCCCCCCCTCAAAAAAAAAATATCGGCCAAAACCCCTAAAAATTTTGATGACGCAGTGTGCGCCGTAACCAAACCCTGATATATATATATATATATATATATGAAGTTCTAATCAAAAACATTAAATGAAAATTCTGTAATTTTTATGCAAAAAATATTTTCCCTGGAAGCATCAGTGTTAAGTGTTTTTAAAGTACTAAATATTTTGCTTGGCTCAAAGTAGAAAGAAAAGCACAGATATTAGCCACCAAAAAACTCTTAAGAATATAAACTGAAACATGTTCAGAAAACTGATTTTTCTTTTTTTTAATTTTCCGAAATATCGGAAAATTTCCGATCAGAATCAGCCATGTTTTAGCCCTCACCTACTCTCTTTCATCGCGGAGTATGTTTCTCACATTTAAGAAATGATGTATTAGGTGATAAGTACTTCCTTCTGACTTAAAGAGGCATTTGCACTAATTAGAGAAGAAAAGAAAAGAAGAAAAAAAAAAAAACATTGGCACTTAAATTTGTTTTTGGTTTAAAGTTATTTTCAGCCGCCTTATAAAGGGTTAAGAAGTCATGCATGTCTTCCCTCCCCCACGTCATAAGTGATAGCCCAAGCATTCGAATACTTTTGCGAGAACACTTACAAGCAGGTCCTAGTTAAAAAACTGCAAATACGGGACAGCAGGGCGCGCACTGAAAGGGGTTTGGGGTTGTCCGGATACTGAATGTCCAATATCCGACCGGTTTTCCGGAATGTCAATTTTCATTTTGGAAATTTAATTAATTAGCATGTTTTGAAAACATATGTGAAGTAAGAGCGTTACTTTTTTGAAAGATATGGGTAAAAAATTCATAGAGTTTATAGGTTTGATGTGTAAAAGCCGGAAATCCAGTATGGACCCGTCACACACTGATGTTCACCGGATACATAGCGAAATCAATATGCTGACAAAAATACGGACTTTTACCGTTCCGTATTTAAGTTCCCGGGAACGCTGGACAATTTCTCAAAATACGGGACTGTCCCGGACAATTCGGGACGTTTGGCAACCCTGCTTACAAGCATTATTTCGCAATTCAATTACACGAATAGCGATTTTACGGATTGCTCCACCAGTGTAGAAGGCCGGCAGGGGCCGTGGTAGCCTAGTAGTTAGCACGTCGGACTTCCACCTGGAAGGTCGCGCGTTCGATACCCACTGCAAACCACCATGTATACTTGGGGATATGTGCATGTAAAATCCGTAGACCCCACTACCTCTCCCCGTGCGTAAGCAATCCTAAGGCCTCGGCTAATAGGTAGGGGTCTGGTGGAGAAAAGTGTAGAAGGCCGGAACGAGAGAGTTTCGAACTAAGAATAGTTTCGAACCTTTGTTATTCAGGATCAGTTTCCAGAATAAAATTTCTTGCTCCTAACTAAGAATAATTAAAGTCTGATCTTTTGGTACTTTGTTGATAAGGCTTTCAGCCAATCATATTTCTTAACTCGTTGGAATGTTTGAATTTCTTTTATTTAAGAACTCAAGTGGCCCACTTCTGGCGCTGCTACCGTAATTTATCTACACTCTAAAACTACCACTAACTTAATTTTTAAATTTTTTAAACAGAAATTTCTAGCTGAAGTGCTGAATTTAAAGATTTCAAAATTGTAATCTAACTTATTACGCTCTTACTTAAAGTAATTTCTCTTTTCAGTAGTACTAAACTATCAAAGCTGAGAACGCTTTTTTATTTAATACTTGTAATGCAGTGGATTGAAATTCAAATTCGTCAGAAAAACATTTTATTCAAAAATAAAATTTTTATTTCTTATAACAGTTTTAAAATTCCCTATACGACAAAAATACGGACTTTTACAGTCCCGTATTGAAGTTCCCGGGAACGCTGGACAATTTCTCAAACTACGGGACTGTCCCGGACAGTCCGGGACGTTTGGCAACCCTGCTTACAAGCATTATTTGTCTCTTCAATTACACGAAATAGCGATTTTACCGATTGCGATTTTATCGGAGGGGCCGGAACGAGAGAGCATAGAAATCGCGGAAAAACCTTTTCTGCATTCTGATCCATTATTCTTTTTCGCCTCTTTACTCCGTATTATCGATTTTTTACTGGTGGCCAGATGTCTGTCGCCTATCCTAGCAGACTACTGTCTGCCCACGCACAGGGATCTGCTGTTGATAAGCAACAGAAAGTGAAAAGGTATAATAGAGTAATGTCTATACATTTCGAACATGCATCCCCACGTAGCCAAACTGGCGCCCATAAACGACCCTTGAATCTGGCGTCATGAGGATCATGGGCATAAAAGAATACGTGCATTCATGCCTGATTACGCGTATTGATCGCATATACTTGTTTTCCTAACACATCACCGTTTTCTAATAATTACTCGTTAAAAGTAGTTGCACTACTTTAAGGGTAGACCTACAAGACGAAGTGAATTATGCTTTGTGACCATACGCCTGATTTTTTGAGTAGCAAGTCCGTTGTTTCTGAACACTACAATATGTTTATACATTTTCTATTTTACATAAGGAATGACCAAGAACTTATTTAAATCAGAACTACTTTTACCCATAATAAACCAGAGAATAGTTTGAAAAAAAGTTTTTTGTTTCAAATTCGAGATAATTAAAAACATTTCGGTCTTCTTTGCAATATTAAATTATTACGAACAAGAGAAGAAAATCGATTTCAAAAACATCGCATGAATTTAGAATTAATTACCTAGACGTATAACAATAAAACGTTTTTCTATCGGAAAATAAAAATCCAATGTGCGCACCACATTACTTAATTGTACTCTTAAAACGATAAGTCTTTATAACAACTAGAAAAAGAGTGCGTGTAGGCAAGTTAAAAGTTATATTTCCTAATTATTTTTTGAAAATAATTTTTAGTTATGTCACTTTCAGTTTCCTTCACCTATAAAGTATAGAAAATGTAAAGAACGGCTAACGGAACATTTTAGATATTTAAAACCCTTGTTTGTTGACAATCGTTAGAGGAAAGAGTTTTAAAATTCTCGCAAGTGTTTCTAAATGAAGGTTCTACGGGAAGATCGCCAAATTTTGCGTAAATCGACAAAGTGACACTGATTTTGGCTACTTCTAGGTCTATTTTGCATTTAAAAAAATCGTATTGATTCATGTAAAACTGAGCCCTGGGGAGCGCAAACAAAGGGAAAATAAATTCGTTGACTTTCAAATGAAATAATTCTAAAACTACTATTCAAATCTTTGAATGTTTTCCATCTGCGTGGTCGCTGGAAAGTTCTCTATAAGTCAGGAGTGGCCAAGCTCCTTGATAGTCCGAGCCATTTTTCAAAATTTAAAAATTTTCGCAAGCCGCCATTAAATACGTATTTAAAAGGTATGCAAAAAGGTATTAAAGTTTTTTTTACAGAAATTATATTTATTGAAAACATATAAATAAAGTTACAAAATATGTGTATTGAATTTAAATATTAAAAATTAAACACATTTATTTTACTTCTCTTGATAATTCTTTAAAATTTGGTGAATATTTGGGGACAGCACTCCTCAGTTATTCTTTAAGATGCTGGTTAGTTAATACTAATCGGTGTTTGGATTTCACGAATTTTAAAGTGGAATAAAATGATTCACATAAGTACGTTGTTCCGAATATTGAAATAATTCCACAAGCAGCCTTTTTAAATTCAGGATACTTCGATTCTGGTACGAATTTCCAAAATTCAGTAATCAACGTCGACTTATATTTGAATTGTAGAGCTTGATCTTGCATCTCTGTTATTCTAATTCTCCAAATGCTTTTTGGGCATAATTATACTTAAAATGGAAACCTCACCTTGAATTACTCGTATGTTAATTTCAAATGGATTCTGAAAAAAAAAAAAAAAAATCAAGAGACAATTTAAAATATTTCAAGTCTTGAAATATATTTTGGAATTCCATCAATATTCTTTCTTGCTTTTTTATATACTCGTGTGACTGGTTTAATATTGGAACAAATTTTTTTAATTCGAGGAAAATGACAAAATGTTTTATTTTTAATGTCCTTTCGAAAAAGTTGTAATTTAGTTTGAAAATTAAATATACACTGTGAAAGGACAGATATTATTTTATATTTCCCCTGCAATTGTAAATTCAGTGTTTGCAAATGTTCCATGAAATCAGTCATGAAAAGGGAACTCTGGTACATTTATCGAGAGCCAAATAATCCTTTAAAGAGCTGCAGGCTGGCCACCCCTGCTATAAATCATAAGATTTTCAGAGTTTCTCCTTGAATTGTTTTTGACTTGTAAAAGTTTGAAGCGCTCAAGACAGAATTTCTCTAAGCCAGTGGCGGCAGCTCGAATTACTTTTGTTTAGTATAGAGAGATAATTTGTTCGGGGATTTTTTTTTTGTCAAAGGTTATTAAATTTTTTGTAGCATATGTCTTATTTTTAAAAGAGCAAGCTCAATAAATTCAAAAGAATTCGATAGCGAATTTCTAAAATTAAATTGTAGCAGAAGGTCAAATCGGTGTAAAATAGGACGCTCTATGAATCGTATCAAATAGATAGCTCAATCTCTGTGACAGTTACAAGGTCAAATTAAATGATCTATTTTATGATTCACGGGCTTCAATACTGAGATAAATATTCAAAAGATTGCTGCATTTTCGGTAACATAAAAATATCTTTAAACCACAATATTTCTCCTCGCAATCTTCTTCCTGTTTCGCAATTAAAACTTGTTTTTTTTTTTTTTTTTTGTAAAAAGAAATGTAAACGCTTGCTTTATTTAATTCATTCGGAAAAGGAATTATGCTAATTTCTGACCACAGAGGAAGTCGGGTTAAAGATTTAACCGGAAATAATAATAAAGTTCTTCCTCCATGAAGTTTGTTTTCGCTGATTGTTCTAATCACTTTTAACCTTTTCATATTTTTTTTTTTTTTTTTGCAAAGCATTGTTTTCCCAGCAAAAATTCATTTCAGTTTACAAGAAGACAGTAGATGAGTGATTCTCATCCTTTTTTTTTTTTTGGTCGTGGCACACAAAGAAAAAGGTAAGTTTAAAAGTGGTTTACTTGCCCATAATACACTGTGTAAAAGAGTTTATGATAATAATTTTTAACGTAAAATAAAATAATATAACAATATAATGTATACGACAAAAACAGCAGTACGTTTGTTAAGGGACTAATTACAAGGTAATAATAAGAATACTTTCGATGAAAAATTTGAGCTTCATGTTTTTTCATAATTTCAATCATATTTGGTCGTAAAAATGGCAATGCTACTCTCATATCGTCTTCTACATTCAGGGGCGGGGATTAGGAGTTCAACCCCCCCCCCCCCCTCTTGAGCTCAAGTCAAAATTGTCTAGCTGTGTAAATTAGGGAAATAATAGTGCTTTATTACATACTAGAATTTATTTTAGTAGTCTCAGAAAATTAAGAACAACCTTCAAAACAATTCTGCGTACGCCACTGCCTACATTGAGCAGTCTCGATCTGTATTTTTTTTTTTTTTTTCTTTTCTTTTTTTTTTTTTTATGTTGGTTAATACTGAAAATCCGAATTCGCACAAATTAGATGCAGAAAATTGTTCTTATATTTTTAATGCTTTTTTGGCTATCATGAGATAATCGATTTATTTATCATGGGATTCCCTTACTTCTTTTATACATTATTTGATTTAGGGGTGGAGGTGGGGATACTGAGAACACTTGAAATTTCTTCACTTAGGGCAAATATTTCACTATATGAAAAGTCACAGTTATCGAAGATAAAAAGTTAAAAATATCGCATTTAACTTCTGTAAAAACAACAGTTTTCTTTTACAGTGTACTTTAATTTGAACAAACTTTACACTGCAGGTAGGTCCTAACTCGACCATTTCTCACGGGACCATCGGGACCATTCACTTTAAACGATATATGTGTGAAAACGCAATATTCGGGTCAACACAAAACATCACTGACAGAGAAAATTTATGGCAGTAATAAAATACTAGTAAAATATAGAAAATTCTGAGCGCGGAAAATGCATACCTATTGTCAAAAAATTACAAAACAAAATAAATACTTATTTTGTAAGGCTCGACCGATGCATCGGCGCCGATTGTTCAACAAAGTTGCCATCGGCCATCGGCATCGGCGGCAGATGTTAAATTTAGAAAAACATCGGCCCATCGGCCTAAAAAACATCTAAAAGCCGATGCAAGGCCGATGTTTTTCGCAGGGACAACTTTCCAGAAAACATTCTGTCTTTCACTTTCTTTTTTCCTCCATAGATCAATTTCTATTTCCATACAATAACAGGCAGCACATAAGTTTAAAAAAACACAAAAAAATGTCATTCTACAAAAGTATTTGATAAAACTTTCGGAAAATTAGTTTAAGCGATCGCTGCCCGAAAACCTTCATGATTAAAATAGTTCTCTTTGAGCAGAATGCTCGCTGTTAGAATATGTTAAAGTAAAAGTCATAGAGACGTCTTATGAGTGCTATTTGTTTTTCGCACTAGGTTAGTTGCCTCATTTTTGTCGGTTTTTCTTTTAATAATGACTTAGTGCATTAGATGTCGTTGTGCAATAATATTATACCATCTGCTTTTAGTTTGTCATGTTTCTTATTCCGAAATTGTAAACAATAAAAAGTCAACTCAATCAAAGTACGATAATAATTTTAATTTTTACCAGCATAAACTTTCTTCTCTTTGCGGTTTTTTTTTTTTTTTTGCTTCTTCGATCCCACGTGTTACAATCTTGCACGTGTTGCATCTGCTTTTAGTGTGCGGTTGTTCTCATTATTTCATTTTTAGTTTACAACATAGAAAAGATTGGTCAAAAATAAGAAAAAAAATTACAGTATAAATATTTATTGATCGAAATTTTATGTGTCCAAATTCGACTTGCAATTTTTAAAAATTGAATTCTCAAAATGCGAGTTCGCGCGAGAGGATTTAATAACATCTTAATAAAAATGCTAATATTTCTTTATTTTCACAGATTGATCAATGCATATTTTTTTTTCATACTTCGTTTTTTAGTGCTTTTTTTTTTGGCTTCTTTGATGCCACGTGTTAGACAGTTGACAGTTTTGCTGCTATTGTACAACAATCTCGTTGCATCTGCTTTCAGTTTAGGATATTTCTTGTACAACATAGAACATATTGATAAAAAATATGAATCAATTTTTCAGTATAAATGTTTATTGATCGAAATTTTATGTGTCCAAGTTCGACTTGCAATTTTCAAAAATTTAATTCTTTAAAAATGAGTTTGGGATAGAGGGTGGAACAATACCTTAATAAAAATACTACAATCTCATTAATTTCAAAAATTGCCAACGTATATAAATATATATATATATATATTTTATTTTTCAAAATACATCTTAATTTTTATAAACGATCACGTGTTTTCAGAAGATTATTTGTCAACAGAAAACTGCGGGTGCTCAAAATATTGGTTTCTTTCGGTGACCTTACATTGTGCTCATGAAAATATAAAGAACATGTCAAGTATTTCAGTGTAATTTTCAACTCACAAGAAAAAAACCCAATAATATTAGTTCTTAAGACCCACCATTCATTTGCAATGACAAAAAAATCTCACGTCTATGTTTTTAAAGCAATATTCAGTATTTCTTGGTTATGAGCAAGGGATATACTATACAAGGGATAATACTGCGAGCGAATTTTTTAAATATTTTATTTTTATTTCAGAAAAAGAGCTTAAAATAACTTTTTTAATGAAAAATAAACATATAATCGTTCCCGCTTTTCTTTTAAAAATGGGGGGCGGGGGGGGGGGGAGAATTATGAAAAAATCTGAGAGGAGGGGGTTGACAATTTCGTTAAAGATACAAACACACATTATTTGTTTGTCTGTATTATAACATCTGCATTCTTCTGCATGAAAAATAAGAAAATAAAGGCAGCTGCACTTGGCATTTGTGGTGCAGGTGTTATAAAGACAAAATGTTGAAGGAAAGGGAATTAGACCCGATCTGATCCATTAGTTGTTGAGTTTTTTTGCAATGATAAGAAAAAAGAATTAAAAATCCTCTGGTATAGCATTTTTTTTTTTTTTTTTTTAAATCTCCGAATAGTTAAATTACTTTACTAGAATCGCGAGAGATTCTTTTAGTTTTAATTATTATGTAAACTTCCCCCAAACAGTTTTACGGTGCTTGAATAATGCATTTATCTTATATATAAGCGGCTTATTCTGTCTGTCTGTCTGTCTGTCCGCTATAGAATCCCAGCCGTTTTACCGATCGGGACCACATTCGGTACGGTTAATGTTTACGATCCGAGAAACTCATCGCCGCAAAAATAAAAGTTGTGACTCAATTAATTTTTTTTAAATTCATTTTTAAAAAATTTTCAATGATTTTCTTGACCCGTTTTGTTTTATTTTTGCATTGTTGCCGTCGTTTCCAACCATATAATTACAGTTGCCGTGTGAACAAACAAATCAACGCAGTTGCTGTTGTTGTAAAAATGTAACAAATATACTAATAATAATTAAAACGCTTCTCTAGCATATTGAGTGAGGCTTCGCTGTATTTTGAAATTTCCGTTAAAAATTAATGTATGCGCGAATTTAATTTCATCCCTTCTTTCTTTTTAATTGATTTATTTATTGTAATTTTATATTTTTTTTTGTTAGAGTGGCAGCGCTCTTTTTTCCAGTTTCGTTAAAACTTTTGTTTTGAAGAGCATAATAAAATTTTCAATAAGTTCTTTCAACGATAAATATATATTTTTCACAAACGATTTGATTATATAGTGAATAAATATATAGTAGTGTGGTGCAGTAAGCAAAGGGGCTTCCTCGCAGCCTGACCTGGGTCATTCAGTTTGAATGAGCAGACACCTTTGCACAAATCATTTTAATCACAATCTATAATACCTAGAACAGCGGTCATTTCGTATGACCGCCGGACTTACTAGTGCTTTTATAAACATGAAAATAAATAGTAAATGATTTAAATGACATTTTTGACAAGTATTCTACACGTTTTAATGGTTTAAAGCAACTTTTTTTTCCATCGGCCGATGGAAGAGGGGAATAATCGGCAATCGGCCAAAAAATGCCATCGGTCGAGCCCTATTATTTTGTTTCGTAATTTTTTTACAAAATACTGAGTATTATATATCAGTTGAAAGCTTAGATCATCTATTTTAATAGTAGCAGACAAAAATTTTTAATTAGGAATTTTTTTATTAAAAAAAGGCCTTAATACATGTCTGTATCTTTTCTGGAATATTGTTTGATAATTTGATACTCAGTAATCAACAATTTTTCTAAAACATTTTCTACTTAAAATTTTAAAAGTCAGTGTGTTTTGTTGTGCCCCAAATATAGGAGTTTCATAGGCAAGTTTATTTCAAAAAATATCGTTAAAATGTTTGTTTAGGAACAATTAAAAATTCAGTTCACAATTACTTAAAAAAAAGAACTTTTTCCTCTTAGGAAGAAACTTTTTGATGGAAGCTTTCACATTCTCTGTTGACATTATAAGTAGTTAAATACTGAATAAATATAACTTGAAATTTGCATCTGGAACACAGAAAATTCCGTGCTAGCTAATAATGCTTCTAAAATGCGCTTAGTTCTATATTTTGAAATAAACGTAACAAGAACCCAATTTAATTTTTTAAGAATTCAGGGATTGAAAATCTGCCCCAATTGTGCCCGTTTTTAATCCCTTATACATATGATGAAAAAGGTCTTAATTTGGAATTTCTAAAGTTACCAAAAGTAATTAATTGCACTTTTTGTACCCCTCCCCATCCGGCATCGGATATCCAGTATCCGAATGATTTTTTTATTCACAGGTTTCAAGCACCAGTGCCGGACATCCAATACAGATAAGTCACACAAGATCACTGGATGTCCGGTATTCGGGATGAATACCTGATTTACTCCTAATCTTGACCTTGCCCTCCCCCCCCCTCAAAGCAAAATTATGAAATTGTTATTGACCTGACAACAAAACAAAGTTATGATAGAAAAATTCTAATTTGACCTGATACAAAACCGAAAACTCTGATACAAAACTGAGAGTTTTGCCGATACAAAACTTAAATTCTGATTTTCCACCCCCTAATAAATCGTAACAAAATATTGTATTGATTTTTATTTTTGATTCATTACATTCAATGACTCCTTTGAAATCATTTGTTGATTTTAATTTTATTTTTAAAAGACAGAAATTTAAACTTTTTTTTTCGTTTAAACTTTTTTTTTAAATTTCCGATAATTTTTAAGTTGAAAATCAAGTTGGTGTGAATATATTTACAGAAGTTATTAAATTACGATTAAAGAATATCAAAAGGCGGGAGATAGATTTGGTAATTGATGAAAAGGTCTACTCATCACCCCACTGTTTACCTTAGGGTATATTTATATATGAAATTAGAACGGAACAATTAAAGTCGTTCTTAAAGTCAGGCAATGAAGCAAGTTACACTTGGAATGAGTTTCGGAGCGAAATTTGACATTCATGAAATCATTTTCTAAATTATTCGATGAATGAATAATAAAATTAGTTTAATCAACTATTTTTCGGAAAGAAAAAGTTGTTTCAGATTTGTTGTGAGCAATGGTGAGTTTTCCATATTATATAAACTTGTTAGAAGGTATGATTTTCTTGTTCTCTCGCAATTGTTTGCGAGCATATTTCTGAAGAGATAAGTGTCAAGGTATGTTCACCTTGACAGTTTATTCGCAATCAATCAGAAAGCATTATACCTAGAGATCGACATCAAGGTTAAAATCTAAAGACGCGTAGGAAGTCTTCAAAAAAGACACCCACGAGTTTGAAATTAAAAGGATTTTTGAAAGCTGCGATGTGTTATGTTTTTTGAAAATGCTGTTTGATTTTTATATAATTTTGTCTTATTTTTATCTTAAAGTAAGGGTAGGCAAAGTGCGGCTGGCGAGCTGTATGCCGGTTCTTTGGCTACTTGAAAGCAGAACTACTGAATATTCAAATGTATATTTTACATTGAAGTATGTGTGGTGGTGTGGTGTATTGATAATCCAGTAAATTATGTTAAAAAAGTTTATAAATATGGCTTTCGCAAAAAATTTCCCTACCACCATTTATTGGTAAATTGATTCCTTTTTTTCTAAAGTTTGCCAACCGCTATCTTAAATCATTATTGTTTAACCTGGGCTGGGGATCACGTTCAGATGAGGTAAAAGGGGGTCGCAATCTGGCCAAAGTAGTAAGGCTCAGAATCTTTCACACCAAAGGTGACAAAAACAAAAAAGATGTCTTTTCCTGTCTGCGCAACCACAGAGCCTATTTTCGAAGGCGAAAATATGCTCGGCGCTTGCGCAGATGTGCAAAAGACATGTTCTTTTTTTGTCTTTGTCGCCTTTGGTGTGAAACCACCCTCGTATATAGTGTTGTAAAATACCCAGACATTTATAAGTTGAGGCAAATACCCAGATGAACTGCCCAAAATCCACAAATGCTCGTTCATTTATGCGTTTTTTATATAAATACTGATAATTGTCAAACATATTATTATTGATGATTCTTATAAATTACTTAAAACCTGATAAATATAATGTAATTTTTTGCAATCTACTTGTTAGACGTAGTTATTGACATTGACACCTGCAGATATACACAGGGAAACCTGTATAAATTGACCACGCGGTTCTGCAATTTAATGGTCAACTTAGACAGGTGGTCAACTTATAGAGGGTGGAGATTTTTTTTTTTTTTTGTCATTTCGTACACCATGCATTTATTGATTTGGGACTAATTAAAATACAGCTTCACGTATTAACGTTATTTTACAATAGTAATTAGATTTTTTTTTCAATTATCTAAAATATCATTAGAGTAATGTAACCTGAATGTCTAACAATGTATCCTTTTCAACTTTAAAGGTAAAGAACTTAGTTAAAATAAAGATAAATATCTTATTAATTATGTAAGATACTTATATCATAGTAAAGATTTCCTAAAAATACATAATTTTTCAAAATGGCTACATCAGATAGAAGAAAAAAGAAGAAACTTATTTGAAGAATAAAAGAGTGCTCATATTAGTTTTTCGTTTGGTTAAATTAGAAAGAGGTTTAGGCAAACTTTATATTGATGTTTCATCCAACCAGACAAATACTAGTCTGACAACATTATAGCATAAAAAATATCCTGGAGAAGTTATCTAAGTTTTTTTCATCTTTGCAAGAATAGATAAACTAATAAATATAGTTATTTTTAGGCGGTCAAGTTACAAAGGGTTTTTTTTATAATACTCCCATCCAAACTTATCGTACATAAGGGGTCAATATAGACAGGTGGTCAACTTAGGTGGTCAAGTTACAAAGTTTTCCCTACATTGAATAATATAGAGAAAATTCCGTTCCTGACAAAAGTGTCAAACTCAGACAGGTGGCAACTTTACAAAGGTGGTCAACTTTAAAGGTTTTACTGTATATAGTTTTAATGTTTTAGTTTTGGGTAAAATGATTTGCACTTGGGTAACTTGGTATTCCATTATAAATAAACAGGTAACCCCTAACACATATTAGGTTACATACCACCTGATAATAATAGTAATAATAATACTAAAACACAGACACGAATGAATTGAAATTTGGTATTTTTTTTCCTTGGCTTCGTTCTGATTTTTACTGCTGCTCTCTGAGGAAGTAGCTCTGACATTCACATTTGCACATGCCCTAAACATCAAACTCCAGAATTTCCTCTTCATTGGCAATAGGGTTTTCTTAATTTTAGAGCTATTGTGAAAATGACATTGCAAACATCAAAAGTATCTTCCATCTTTTTTAGGGAAGTTTCTAGAGCAATTCCCAATTTACCATCTGAGTTTAGTGGATGCATTTAGTTCTTAGTGGAATTTTACACCTCTGTAAATCGAAAACATGTACACAGATTTCGGAAAAAAATCATGTTTTCCCAAGTCCATAGTACACCTCTGCCAATTTTCAAGAAAACATGAAATGGTAAGATTTCGGCCGCGTTGAATGAGCCACATGTTTTTATGATCAATACTGATAAAATGTAGCAATTTATAATTAGTCTGCGCTTTGTACTTTTATCATTGAAATGTATATTGTAAAATAGCTGTAATGTTATTTATAAGCTATAATACTCATTAAAAATGTCAAAATATAAAATAAAATATATATTTTTATAAATGCCTAGGTTTTGGGCGCTGAAAAATGCTTTGGCCGAATGCCCACATAAATGCCCATAAACAAATACTACTCATATATGAATCATACTTTTACTAAATAAAGCACTTTGAATTGATGTCAGAGGTTACAAAATTTGATATTGCGCAGAGAAAATATTGTAGCAAGGGGATGGCAATGCTTTCTTCTTCTTCTTAATCTACTTCTCATTATTATTTCATTTTAATTTGGAAAGGCTTAGCTTGACTTTTCTTTGTTGAGTAAATTATTATTTTATATAAAATTCATTGTTGAAAAGACTTTGTTGCAACTAAGCAGTAATATTAACCATAATTATAAAGCTTAATAAAATAATTTTTAGAAAAAATAGAACCGACTTCAAATTATAAATTGCGCTAAAAAGTGAAAAATAAATTAATTTAAACAACACCGATGTGACTTTTAAACATAGTTTTAGAAGTCGGTGCAAAATTAGGATAGATAAAATCTTTTGTAATCATGAGTCAATTAAATATATATTTTTTTGCAGAATTAGCAACAGTTCCAATATGAAGTAACAAATGGTGTGATGGTAATTAATTCATCTATCCTAATTTTGCGCCGACTTCTAAAACTATGTTTAAAAGTCACATCAATGTTGTTTAAAGAATTAATTTATTTTTCACTTTTTAGCGCAATTTATAATTTGAAGTCGGTTCTATTTTTTTATAAAAATTATTTTATTTTATTTTTTTAGTGTAAATACATTTTTTATGAAAATACTCTATTTTTAAAAAATCCATGTCAAAGGGCAAACTTTCTTTGAATGGATGGCTCTAAAAACTGATCATTTGTATGATAAATTCCGTGTTTAAGTCGATTTTAGCAAAACGAACAGATTGGATTAATTTTTGCCTCAGAGAAGACTTCAGTCAAACTCTTGCTGTAATGGCTTTGGCTTTTAATATTATAGCCCAATGGCAACAAACACTTTTTTAACAATGACTTTTATATTTATTAATAGTTTTCCCAACAAAGAAAAATCAAACCAAGCCTTTCCAATTAAAATAAAAAATACTTTATTTTTCCCCCGTAACGTTTTTCTAAAAACAAATGTAGTCAAATTGATGTGCGATATTTGAGTTAGACGACCCTCTATTGATTAAAGAAAAAAACATCAAAATCGGTTCATTTAGTCAAAAGTTATGAATGAAAAAATAAAAAAATACTACATTTCCGCCAATAACTTTTTTTCTAATTATCGAATATGGTCAAACGAAAGTACGGGACCTATGGGATACCACCCTCGATTGATTAAAAAAAAATCATGAAAATCGGTTCATCCAGTAAGAAGTTATGAGTGGGGGAAAAAAAAGACATACATACAATATGAATATATAACCTCCTTCTTTTGTGAAGTCGGTTAAAAATGCTTTAAATTACACGGTTTTATTTACACCCCAAACAAAGCTATCGTTGCCATTCGACAAATAATAATTCTGATAATTTCCTCAGAGCTAAAATTATCCATTTTTTTCCGAATTAATGTCCTAACAAATTATAAAATGGATGGAATATTGTATTGTCATCAAAGATAAGCTTGTGTGCAAACTTTGAAGATAATTTATGCAGTAATAGTGGTCGAAAAACGCGTAACTAATTTCCGTGACAAATCAAGTTAAATAAAACCGTGTAAAAACAATTATAATAACAGTTTTGAGTGTAGGCTTCTCTGAAACAAAAATTAAGCTCATTTAATCTTTTCAGTTAGTTTTCCTCAGCCTTTTTTTACTTTGAGGTTTTTTTCGCATGAGCTTCAAGGAAAAAGAAAAAAGATTAACTCATCAAAATAATTTTTGGGATTTTTTTCTTTTTAAAGGATTAAAGTAATTTATTAAGATTTTTTTTCTGGTTTTATTTATAAGTTTTAGTAAAAGTCACAATGTATCTTATTTTGGCTGTAATTCAACCAAATTAAGTACAGCCATGCCGGTTTTTATTGTTTAATTTATAAGCCTTCTCATAAAGCAGAACTACTTAAACTTATACTCCAGATTTAGTTTGATTAAAGAATATTGCTTATATTCAAGTCAGCTTTTTTAAAAATCCTTACAAGAGCTTCATTAAATAACTTTGTAGTTTTACTAACTGCACTTGAACAATATTTACTTTGTGAAAGATTTATATTTTATTGCAGCTAAAAAAAAATATGATATGACTTTGATTTGATTGACCTTCTGAAGCAATAATCATTAGTTCAATTTTAGTTATCGGTCTACTTCTCTTTTCAGTTATCAAAAGTAATTACTTGTATTGAAAGAATATGGCTAAGAAGAAAGCCAAAGGAAAAGTGAAGGAAAAGCAGAAAGGTACAGGGAAGGAAGAGCCCACTGAAAAGCAGCTCTTGACTGCTCAGATTGAAGGGCTGGAGCAAGAACTGCAAATGAACACTGAAAAGTTAAAACTGAAGAAAGCGGAGTTGGAAGACTGGAAGCAGCAGTGGAAGGATGAGATGAAACAGAAAGAAGCCTGTGTGGCTTATCTGAAACGTGTGCTGCAGCGCAAAACAGAAGAATGCCACCATGTACAAGACCAGCTTGAGATGGAGAAAGATTTGAGAGAGTTGATAGAAAGTAGAATTTCGGGTCAATACGACAATGCTGAACGGAGGAGAGAATTTTCGCGGAGTCTTTTTCTGCATCAAAAATTGGAGCTTGAAGGTAATGTTGGAGTTTGGGGTTCTCGTCGGTGTTCTGGTAAAAGTCATTCGACCATTCCAGTTTTGAGCCATTGTCAATTTTGACTTTCAAATCGTAATGAAAAATAGTAAAAAAGATGTCACAGAGTATAGGTGAAAATTAGCGGTCGCCACTCGCCACGTGGCGATTAAAGTAGTTAAAAGTGGAGATTAAAAAATGCATCGTCGATCGTCACTCCTGCACGGTCACATTTTAACATATTCTACTGTAATCGTATTTTTCTACTCCCGCCGTTCGGAATGAATTTTTCTCTATTTTTTGCCATAATTTTTTTTCATAGAAACATGCCAATATTGAACACGTGCTTTGCCGAAAATTTCATGTCGGATTTCAACTTTCAACACCCGGTTATATATTTATATAATTTTTAAAGTTCGAAATAATTTTAGCATGTGCTCATTCAAATCTGCATATTTCTTGTTTTATTTCAAAAATTTATTTATTTTCTATGCAATTTTAGAGTTAGTTTTCAATTCTTATTGGCCACTAACGTATACCGTCCACTTGCTACTAATCAAATTTTCCAATTTTCTCCTATATCAGAGCCCTAACTCCTACTTTAGATTTACTTATCTAACTTCTAAGTTGTGTAATTGATTAATATCATGAAATGTCTAATTTCAAATTTTTCTAATTTCTTTTGAATAGTTCTAATTTCTTTTGTTGACATAAATCCTTGTAGGCAGCGATAGACCCCTGGGAACCCATGCGGACGACTTTGGGACCCACCCTGTTAAATCAAGGACAGTGAACGAGGGCAACATTTAACGCGATAAAATATTTTTATGGTACCTTTTAGTATCATTTCTAGGAATTTATGAGAAGTAACACTGAAATTCACAATTGTCTTCGTCTTCATGCTGGAATACGAAATATAATCTGGAATTCTCCTCCCATTTGATCATTGTAACATGTTTAAAGTTCTATAGGTCATTCAACTCGTCATCCCGGCTCGTACACTTTTCTTGTGTACCTTGTTGCATCCCTCAAACTAAATTATTTCGGAGGTTAAATCCAAGATTTGGGTACGAACAACGCCTTGAGTTTTTGAAAGTGTTAAGCTTTCTATTTTAACCTTCAAAACTATTTTTGATAATGTAGACAATCCCGTCATTATGAATTCTTTTAGGGGGAAGCAAATCGACTGTCTATTAATCGGTATCGACCGATTATCAGCTGCCGATTAATCTGTAATTGATAATCGGCCAATTTGCTTATCGGTGCACCCCTACGTTTCTACCTACGAAAACTTTCTACAGGCATTGACTGAAGAAGAAATTGACTCCATCCTCATCGACACCTCTCTGTTTATGCTGCTTAATCTGCTCACCTCTCACATATGCAGTGCCTTTGCAATGTCAATTTCATGAAAATCCCCCCCTCCCCTATTTGCATTTGTTATAAGTTTTAGCTCAATAGTATGATTCCTACCTATGTTACAATTGCATTCAGGTAACTAGTGGTACACTTTGCGCAGTAAAGATAAAAATATTATTGTCCTAACGCCATTTTTTAACATGTAGGTAAATTATTGCTATTAGAACGACAGCGAGTGGCAAAGGATAGTCAAACTGCGAACTTGCAGAAACTGGAGGAGGCCTTGGAAGCTAAGAATACTGCAGTAAGAGAAAAAACGCGAGAGGAAGAGATTGGTCATGTCAACCGACTTCTGAAAAATCGCGAAACTTTCAAGGATTTATTAGGTGATCTTCGTGCGCAATGGAAGGAAGCCTTTTTGCCCGTATACGCCAAGAGTCACCTGGACGAGAACGTCAGGCTCCGAAGTTTATGCGACGAAACCACGCAGGCCCTTTTAGAAGCTCAAAATGAGAACAGAAGTATCAGGAAGAGCGAAAAGTTTTTGGACCTGGAGAGAGAAATACAAGGCAGCTCTGAGCAACGAGCTGAACATTTGTCTGCGTATTATGAGAAGAAGTTTTCAAGGTAAGTGATAACTATTATCCCTACAACCATCACCAAAGTACATTAAGCACGGGCGACAGACAAAGCCCAAAAATGTTTTTTCATGAGTGGACAAATTTCAACTTTAGAATTAGAAGGGGAAAATTCGAGAAACTGCTTATCCATTGTAAGGTAAAGTGCCCTAAAGCTGACACCCAAAAAAAGGTTCCTAAAGCTGGCACACCCTCAAATAAAAAACATTTAAAGTACATATTATCAATTTAAAAAGCTTTAAGAAGGGAAGGGATTTAAGAAGTGATACCATTCAAAAAGAAAGAAAATATCATTTTAAATTATTTTAGGGAATTGGTAATACTTTAAATGTATTTTTATTTGAGGGTGTCAGCTTTAGGAACCCGTTTTTGGGTGCCAGCTATAGGGCACTTCACCTTATAGAAGATTGATTCACACATATGCGTCCAATGTTGAAGTAGCTCATTTCTTATGAAAATCTATGCAACCTACATCGATTGTCGCGATGAGACTCACATGTCTCTTTGTCAATAATTCTGCGTCATATTTTTTATTGCAAGGACACTACATTGAAGTAGAGGAAGAGAAATCCTATGTCAATTCTGCTAATGCACTAAGGTGTCATTTTCAATCGATCGACTGCACACAAATCCATAGGTCTTGCATTCGGTGATTTCAGTGGTATATTTTAAACTGGAATAGCTTGAAATAGAATTTCGCCAATTTTTCCGGAAATATCAGTAGAAAAACAGAGGGAAAGTGAAGAAGTCTCAGTCAGTCAAATGCACAAACGTTTCATTCAAATCATTTTTACAAAAGGAGGCAGATCTTCGGAATAAATAAGCCTCAAGATAACTTCTGAAATGTACACGTTACAATGATCTTCCAGCTTTCTCCTGTGCTTGAAAAAGATCGTGTTGATCGATTCCATGCACAGAAGAAAGTGCGTTCTATTTAGCTTAAATGTACAGAGTTTCTCAAAGGGATTTCGTTCACCAACGACAATAGTAGTACATCTCAAGATTTTTTAAAAACACGATAATTATTGGTTCAAAATCTGAATAATAATGCTCTTTACTGAAACAAGCTAGCTTTATTATTGACTAGCTGACATGCACGGCGTTGCGCGGGATAAAATTGCATCATTCGCAGGCCAAATGACGCGTGTCCAAAATTCTATTGTAAATGTACAGGGAAAAAATTTCTTAAAAAAATCCAAGTAGGAGAGGGGCAGCAGTCCATAAAAATCCTATTTAGACAGTAAAATTCATTGAAAACCCCGATTGCATTAAAACGAACAGCCTTGAAAAATTCCTTTTAGACCAAAAATTAGTCCATAAAAATCCACATTAAATTGCCAACAAAAGTTTATAGAAATTGAAATTAGAGTAAGGGAAACAGTAACTCAAATGCACAAATGCAGAAAGATAATTGTGCCAAAATGATATCAAGAGCCCGTAAAAATCACAATTGAAATATCGACCACAATACATCTAAAAGTTCCCATCAGAAAAAGAGCTGTATTCTCTGTAAAAATGTCCATCAGATCAAGAACAACTCTCACTGAATATTTCTGCTACAATAAGGAAAACATTCTTTAAAGCCCCTCATTTCAATAAAGACAACTATTCCTAAACATTCCTAATATAATAATGACATTAGTCCCAAAAAAATATCCATTAGAATAAAGACGTCAGTGACTAAATGTGTAATACTGACCATCAAGAGCTACACTGTTCCTAAAATTACCCAGCAGTCCAGCTTAAATTCCCCATCAAAATAAGGACACCGGTTCCTAAAAATCCCACTTGCAAAATCGTCAAAACATTTCCTGAAAATTCAATTGAATAGCACTTTCATAAAATTCGGATAAAAACGAAAGAAAGGAAAGCATTATTTCAAAAGGCAAGTGCTCATTTAAATTACAAAATGTTTAGTACTGAACCAATTCTGGCGTGTGAAATTTAAGTTGATAGAAAGAAATAACTAAACTCTTCCAAATGGCGCCAAATAGACAGTACAAAAATTAAATAAATGTTAGAAAATAAATCACTTGTGTAAAATATGGAATCAATAATCGCTACGTAAAAAAGTTAAAATGAAGCAGAAGATCGCCAAATTGCACTGTAGTAATGGAAGCATTTCGAAATACGCCATGATCCTACAGTGTAAATCACGTATTGAATTAAATGAGAACAATATTACTGATAAGGATTATTTGGCGCGGTTTGGAAAAGTTATGAAGCACAAAATAATATATTGAGAACAATTAAGTGGAAGGAGGCGAGTAAAAAGTTATCACCACTTGGCGAAATTTTAAATTTCATCAAAGATATCGAAGACCTTCCAACCTAGTTTTCATCGAAGAAATAAATATTAAATAGTCAAAAAAGAAAGAAAAAAAAATCAACATTAAAAATCGCATGCAGTTAATAATCCACAAAATATCCATAAAAATAAAATGAATTTTCAGAATTTGTTTCGCTGATGAAGCGGAGACTCTACCATAAGATTTCATGAAATTGTTGAACTGGTACCATAATACTAAATCACGAAAAAACAAAGAAGGATCAACCTCAAGGAGTAATTATAAATCGTCTGCAGTACGCTAAAAAATGAAATGAATTTTTAGAATTTGTTTCGCTCATAAAACGGCATGAATAACGATAAAACAGCATTTTATCAATCTTACGTTAACAAAAATCATCTAGTTGGCGACAAAAGTACTATTTATTTTGGCGAAAACACGCAAATTGAGCAGATAAATTCAGAGGTAAGCCTCGCTTTAAAGTTCGAAAACTACTTTAAATGAATATTGCGCGTGTTCTATTTGTTCTACGAACTTCAAAAAGAGATCATCTTGTGCGGTTTTTTACGGGCATCAATATGCTGCAAAAATCGAAAAGGTGTGACGGTTCTTCGATGAGATATTCCTAAAATTAACAGTTTTGCTTAAATTGGAATAAAAGAAGAACAAATTCGAATTTTCGGAAAAACGCTTCGAGGTGCACGAGGACCTGACCCAAGGTACCTGTAATCAAAATTTCGTACTTCTAGACCGTTCCATCTCGGCAGGAGGCAATCGACAGACAGACAGACACACACACACACACACACACACACACACAAACTTTTGGTTTTATTTATATAGATTCTATTGTGCTAACTCGAATTATACATAACATTTCTCGCCAAAAAAAGCGAAGAATAGCAACCTAATAACTACACTTGACAAAGGATGACTTTGAAACCCATTAATGTTGAGGAAAATTTCAAGGAAGAATATATACTACATTGCGAAAAATTTCGGGGGGGGGGGGGGCGTGGCACCCCCTCTGGATACTGCCTTGCATCTGGGGGTGAAATATTGGATTTATCACTTTGGTAACCTACGACATTATTGTGTTTGGTGACATTCTATACAAAGAAGGCAATCCTAGTGTTTTCCGCCATGTTTGGTCATTTGTTAGTAGACGATGATATATTGTTTTAATGTATAAAATGGACCACTAAAGATTAGAGCTAGGTATTTTGTTAAATTTCAGTGTATTTTATAATTATTTGGAGTATTTAATGTGCAGTTTAGATTAATTACTTTTATTTGTTTATTCAACACATTTTAACTTAACGTTTGTCAATGAAACTTATAAAATAAATAAATAATAAAATAACTATTATTAGAAGAGTTCTTTTCTAATTCGTTTTTAAAATTTAAAATTTTTGAAAAAAAAATCATGTGTTGTAAATTTATATTTTTTTATGTCGCGAGGTAATATAATATGCCGCACAAAATATGCGCTAAATTTATTCTAAAATGTCTGAATTTTTATTATTTTGTATAATTTGGCTAAATTAGTTGTTACATAGCTAACAGTTCATTTAATTTTTAGTATTTACGTGTAAACTTTACATTTTCAGTTGAACTAGTAAAGTACTTTACAAATCATTTATACTCGTACTTCGTTTATTTTTCTTTATGACCAATCATGGCGGCCACGTAGAACAATGCTTCTCTACTATCGACAAGTAAAAACTAAAAAAAATCGCCAATAAATTTTTATCCCTATTCTCACTAGAATTCTAAACAAATAACCTTTTACAATTTTCAATTGTTTCTCTTCTTTTAGTTTGGATTCTCGTATTCAAAAAATGCAGCAAGAGCAATCTGCCGCTATTGAAGCAAAATATTTTGAATTGCTGGCCTCGGAAATTAAGGAAAAAAAGTCAGCTTTGTCAACAGTTCAGGATAAACTTAAGGAGATGAAATTAGTACTCAGAGATCAAGAGGAATATCGGAAGACGATGAAACATCGCTTGGACAAAGTGACAAATCAAAATGGCATTTTAGTGTCGAATATTCTGAGGGCGGAGCAGGTGCTGAAATCCCGGAAAAGTCTTGTCGACGATACAAATTCAGAATCAATTGATTATGAAATTTTACATCAGATCAAAAAGTTCTTTGATTTTGCCGAACAACACGAAAAATTTATAGATAAATAGAAGTTTGAATAGTATGAAATAATATCAGATTATAGTGCATAGGAATACTCAATAAATTTAGGTGGTTTCATATGTTCTCCGTTTGAAGATTTAAAAACTCTCCAAATTTTCGTACACGTTCAAGCTGACTAATTCAGTATAAAAATAAATTGTAAAATAAAAAGGGTAGTTAGCTCAGCGTCTAGTCTTCATTATTCACTATGTAGCATTAAAATGACATACCAAGAAGGAGTTGTTCGAACCATAGGAAAATCGGTAGATGTAATGCTCATTTATTAAAAACGTATCATAGGAAACAGTGTCAAAGAAATTTTATTATATTCAGGAATTACAGCAATGAATCAATAATGAATCATTTTATGCTAACTGGCCTAATTTTTGAAATCATTCCCACTCTATCCTTTCTAATCTTCACAGCGATTATGATTATGCGGCATGTTAAAGATCCCTTCTGCATCTGTTTGACTTGGATACTCTCGGCTAAATTAAATTCCTAGTGTAGTTTCGCATCATTAGAGCTCAGGTGCAGCCAGCTAGGTGGAAATTGAGCGTCAACATTCTCAAGTGGTAATGGCATCCGCCGACAGTGGCGCCACGTGAAAGAAAGGTTTCCAGTTCCTGGGGAATGCACTAGGTCTGAAAATGGTAAGGAACTAATATGCGCAGCTCCATTAAACAAAAAAAATGTCTGTCAATGTCGCGCTATCTTCTCGAACGGCTGGGAGTTAAAAGTCAAGTGAAGCATCAAACAATTTGAAAAGTTCCAAGGAAGCCATTTTGCTTATTCTTATCGCTGTGGGAGTTTAATTAGCGGAGATATTAATTGAAAACGCAATAGATGAATTGCCGTTTTATTTTATTTCACTTCATTTGCATCGTTGCCATTTCAACGATTCAACTGCCCTTTTACCAAATCAAATTCTAATCAACGTTTCTAGCATTTTGAGGCATAGTTGTGTTTGGTTTTCATTAAATTTTATACATAGGAAAAAATTCAAGGATCTGCGGAAAAAAA
Organism: Octonoba sinensis; assembly: GCA_038502835.1. Classification (NCBI taxonomy): domain Eukaryota; kingdom Metazoa; phylum Arthropoda; class Arachnida; order Araneae; family Uloboridae; genus Octonoba; species Octonoba sinensis. The sequence continues at coordinate 76,543,972 of CM076604.1, forward strand.
TAGGAAAAAGTGCGTTAACCCCTTAACACATTTGCCCGTGTCTGACACGGGCGAAAGTTACCGGTAAATTTACACATGCCCGTAGCTCACCCGGGCAATCTTGTATCTCGCATTATTTTATTTTTAATGCCCGTCTGAGATCCGTTTGCACTATGTTTGTATAATAATTTTTTATATACTTTTCACCCCACCGCCCGCTCTCTAGTCACCCTGAAATGGACTGAAATCACAACTGAAATTGCCAAAAACAATTAATTTATACTGCACCTATATACAGTGAAAACCCCGTTATAACGCGGGAGTCGTGGGACATGTTTGGAACCCGCGATATAATGCAACTGTACCGCGGAACCATATTCAAGAAATATACTCGCTCCTGTTGCGCCACTTTTAACTTTATCAATTACTCTTAACTTTTCTTCATTGGATAAATTTTTCTTTTCTTGTTTGCTGTCATTTTATTCGCTGTAATTGCTGTGCAAGAAGCACACTTCTCAACTGAGCGGTTAGTTTATCGAGTGATAGGTTATTCAGATTAAATTTTTCTGCTCTTTGAGACTCCTAAGCTAAAACCATATCAACCGCAACAAAAACTATTGTGTTCTGAGAAAATGTGGGCTTAAAAATCTTGTTAACTTATTAACATGAGATTAAGAAGGGGGATATTTTAAGAAAAAAGTAAATTTGTGTGGAAGTTGAGGAACGGATTTTTCAATGTTTTAAGCCTTTTATACACTCTCACGGACTAGAAAATATGTTTACTTTTCAAAAATAATGTAATAAAATAATGTGTAATAAAATGAACAAAGAAACAAGAGAAGCAAAAAGGCATTGCTGATAAATTTTAAGTGTAGACGATATTTTACGAATCAATTTGCTATGCTTTTCAACGATTGTGCTTGCATTTTTATTTGCACTAGAGTTCGCCCATTTTAACTTTTATGTTTGACATAATAATAAAGCAGCAAGTATGTCTGTCTGTCTCCGGCGTAGGGCCACGACCGCTCGGCGGATTTTCATGAAATTTGGCACGCAATTAATTTGGAACATGGTGGTGTGCACCTGGAAGAGTTTTCTTCTGAAATTCGAATTTGTTCCTTTTTTATTCCAATTTATAGCCCAAAACTGCATAAAATACGGCGTACATAACGCCGCTCTTCAGGAAAGGGTCGAAAGGCAGGCTAAGGCAGGAAATTATAGGCCTGTGAGTCTTACTTCAGTTCTTTGTAAAATTTTTGAAACTCTGATAAAAATAAAAATAGTGAATTTCCTGGAGGCAAATGGAGTGTTGACTGATTTTCAGTATGGTTTTAGGAAGGGTAGGTCCTGTACAACTAATTTGTTGCATTTCTATGACAAGGTTACCATGGCACTAGTTAATAAAAAGTGCGTAGATGTTGTTTACATTGACTTTCAGAAATCGTTTGATAAAGTACCGCATGAAGCTCTTCTTAGCAAACTTGCTTATATTGGTATTGGTGGAAAAACTTTAACTTGGGTTAAAAATTGGCTGACTGGGAGGAAACAGAGTAGTAGTGAAGGGCAATTATTCTCAGTGGATTGATGTTTTGAGTGGTGTTCCACAAGGTTCAGTTTTAGGGCCAATATTATTTATTATTTTTATTAATGATATTACTCAGAGTATTTCGGGGAACATCAATATTTTTGCTGATGATGTCAAAATCATGGGAATTGTGTACACGGAGGAACAAGTCAATCAGTTTCAAGAGGATTTAAATCAAATTTCTAGGTGGGCAATTAAGTGGGGTATGTCTTTTAATATTGGGAAATGTCAAGTGCTTCATTTTGGTCATGGGAATAAACATGCAACCTATTATTTACAAGGTTCCGTCATTAGGGAAGCAGAAGCAGTTGTTGATCTAGGAGTATTGATTAGTCTCGACTTCAAGTCCAGCCAGCAGTGTAGCATAGTAAGTAACAAAGCTAACAGGATGCTTGGGTTTATCAATAAGGCTATTTCGAACAGGTCTAAGGAAGTTGTATTGCCACTATACAGAAGTTTGGTAAGACCTCATTTGGAATATGCTGTTCAGTTTTGGTCTCCGTATCTAAAAAAGGATATTACCTTATTAGAAAGAGTTCAAAGGAAGGCTACTAGATTGATAAGTGGTCTTTCAGACTTAGATTATGAGGTTAGGCTTAAAAGGCTCTATATGTATAGTCTTGAGCAAAGGAGAGTTAGAGGGGACATGATTCAGTTGTTTAAATTCGTTAAAATGGGAAATGTTGATGGACTACATGAACTGAAGTAGAACCTGAGGTAATTGTTTTAAGCTTTTCAAATCTCAGGCTAATCTTGAAATTAGGAAAATTACTACTTCAATAGGGTTATAGACAATTGGAATAGTTTACCAGAAGCGACTGTTAATTGCAGCGGGGTAAAAACGTTTAAGAAATCTCTTGATGTTCATTGGGGACTGCTAAATTGACTAGGACCAGCCTAGCTGGGCCCTAAGCCTGTTGCTGGTCGTCACTTTTGTATTTGTATTTATAAATGGTACTTTTCTATTGAAAGATATTATCGCACCGTTTCGAGATTGATACCAATGAAAAGCCCGTGAAGAACTGTCCCAGGAAGAGTTTTGCCTGCTAAAATTTGAAGCTTTTAAATTAACTAGAATAGAAGTTTGAAGCGTTTTTCTCTGTAGTTCAAAGTTATTTTGTCATGGTAATTAACTTAAATTTTATTTTCCCCAGAGGATTGATAAAGTCTTACTTTTTATTTTATTTTGATTGTTGCCATTCTGTCTTATGTAAATTTACTAAATAAAATTATATTCAGAAATATATTATTGTTTTTAGCATTTTGAGGCGCAGCCGATTTTTATTTCATCTTTTTCTTTTTCTGGCTTCTGGCTTTTTTTCATCTTTTTTTTCCTTCTTTCTTTTTAAGCGATTTAAAATTAAAACTGTAAAAAAAAATAATAAAAAAAAAAAAAAGAAAAGAAAAATCACGTTAAGAAAGCACAAATGAGCCTTAAAGTGCAGACGTATGTTTCGGGCTTGCGTATGTTGATGAAAAGACATCTATCAAAATTGAACAAGAAGTTCCGTCTAGAACTATACGAGCCTACTTTCCCGTATACACCGAATTCAAATTTTTAATCTAGCTACCTCTCTGTCTTTCTCGTTTAGCTTTAGTTCTTAATTGCTTCAAATATACCTTTTTCAACGGTTAATACATATTCATTCAATCATTCATTTGTTAAGTCATTCATGTATTTATTCATTCATCCTTTTGCTTATTCATTTAATCATTCATTAATTCAAAAATATTCTTGAAAATCCCGATCAAAAAATTTCATAGTAAAATAGGCTCGTTAGTTCTGGATGAACTTTCTATTTGTACATGTTCTAAGTCATAAGAGCTTTCCGATAAAGTTTGTTCCAAGCAAATCGGGCCGTTAGATCAGGAATTATATAGGATTGAAATTTCCCCGTAAACGGTATGTTAATTTTTTTTGAACTGTTCAAAAATGAACAAAAATTGTTCAAACCAATATTTCACGCCAAAAGCTTCCTCCAGTAAGCTTGTTCATTGGAACTTGGATCTTGTACCCAGAGTTTACATAATTTGCTTCATTTTCGCCCATAGGCGCTAATGTTAAAATTTTTTGAACTGTTCAAAATTGAACAAAAAAATGTTCAAACCAAAAAGTAAAATATGGAAATGAAATGTCCTCGCCGAGATCTTTCGAATGCAAAAATAATTTTTCGGATCGGACAATTCGTTCAAACGTTATTAGGGGGGACAGACCGACAGACACACTTTTTCCCCATCTCAAAACCCTACTTTCAAATTTTTTATTTTTCACTCTTTATTTAATTACTTAACTTATTTTTGACTTTTCTTGATTTCTAACGATATTTTCTCGATACATTAAGCCTTCTTTCATGATTTATTATTATTTTTTTTTACTTTTACGGGAAAGTAGGCTAAAAAAGGACTCCTTGTACCCCCGAAAAACGCGTCTGCAATGTCTAGTACGTTTTTTTTTGCGTTTGATGGCTTTTATTTTGTTGATTAAACTTTTATAAACTTTAAATCAGTTTGGTCAAATTGCATGTTGGCCGTTTTTTTTTTTTTTTTTTTTTTTAATAGATAAACTGAGTGTTTACGTTCGCCGATACTTATCTGAAAAAGGGCGTAGCGAAAGGGTTAAAACCCTTATGAAGAATTAATAGGTCAATTAGTTTATGAATTAAAAATATACATTAGCCTCGGTGAAATCTGAATATTGCTTTTCGTAGAATGTTTTATCATATACAGGAGTACATGGGTCATTTTCAGTAAAAAAAAAAAACTGATATTTTTACAAATTTTTTGAAAAAGTATATACCAATGAAAATATGAAAATTATATAATTAGGTGAAACCCCCTCCTTCACACACATAATACATACGTGCTATATATATATATTAGCTCAAAAAATATTACAAGTGATTAAATGAAAACAGTCAATGTGCAATTTGATGTGATGACCAGACTGTTATATCACTACTATACAAGTCCATTTTTACCAGAAACATTGCTTTTCATAGTGCAAAATATTTTGCTTCTCACAAGACAGAAAAAAAAGCATATATATTTATTTGTCAAAGAAATATCAAGAATTATTAATTAAAAAATATTCGAAAAACTTTTTCCTTTTTTTTAATTTTCGGTTTTTAAAAATTTTTAAGAAAATTCGGAGAATTTCAGATCAGAATCATCCATACAAGAGCACAGAAGCAATCTCTCTACTAATATTTCCATTTTTTGCCTTTTAAATAAGTAGATTTTGTAACGGAACAAAATTGGAGCGCACTTAAACGTGTAATACCGCCCGTGACACGTCATGAAACATGACGTCATGTTCCTTACCCAATGAAATGTCAGATGAGTAAAAGTGGATGTATTATGTTTAGCCGCCTGTTTTTTATCTGTACATTAGACTACGCGTTTGAATGCTGAAAATCAGTAGTGTTTGTTTTATCTGTGCCTAAAGGTTTTAGGAAACCGGTAAATAACGTTATTATTTCTCAAAAAGTTTTATTTTACTAAACACCTAAAAGCAATTTAAAAAAAAAAAGAAAGAAATTATTAAAAAAAATAAGGGAAAGAGGGCAGGGGAAAAAAGAAGTGTGTCGCGTAAACGCAGCGGAATAAAAGAAGCTAATCATATGGAAATAAAAGAGATAAATAAACACAATTAATTGACTGACAATGAGCAAATAAATTAATTAATTGAATAGAATTTTTAAAAAGTAATAATAAAATTACTCTCTTGAGCAGTAAAAAATTGCACTATCTGTGACTGAATTTATCTCATTTTTAGTGTTTGTTGAATGAAACTAAAAAAAAATAAGGCGTCATACGATTGATTTGCAAGTTCATGAATCCATTTATCCTATCTAAAACTACTGGCCCCAACTTCCTCAGTAATTGAACTTTTCCTGTTAATTTTGTTTAGTTGTTGAATTATATGCATTGTAAAAGAGTTTAAAAAATCAATATGGACTTTTAGCATAGCTACCTTTTCTAAAACTTATAGTATGACATATAATTATCCATTCAAATATAGAAGAGTCAAATGCATTAAGAGATAGCAGCAGCAAAAAAAACAAAAAGAAAAACACTATTATAATAAGTTGCACAATTACATACATTTCTTTTCTAGGTTTAAATAGTTGAAATTTATCACAAAGAGTAAAGAAAATATTGTTGCCAACATTTAAATTTTCCCATTCAATCATATTAACAGCAGTTTAAAATAAAAATCACAGATTGAATTATTTTCATCAAAAATTCATAAAATAAATCGCATTTTTAAAGCTTTTTTCGAATTTTTTTTCTAGACAAATATATGTCTTTCATTTTGAAAAATGCATGTTTTGTCCCCTTCACGTATGATTGATTTGAAAACAATATGCTGTTTTAAAATTTATTTTTAAATTTTATGCCAATAGTTTTTAGTATCTGCAACGAAAACATGCTCATTCTGAAACTACAACTTTCGATTCTCTTCTTCATTTGCGCTGACGTCATAAGATTTGTGACGTAGTAGAATTTAGTCAATGAAACGGCAGATGAGTAAAAGTGGATGCCCTATGTTTAGCCGCCTGTAATATATACATGGATATTGAAATTAAGCTAATACTATTAAGCCAGAGTTGAGGAAACTGCTAATTATTATTTTTGGATCAAGGTAAGCCTTAAGAAATCGAACTAAAAAGCTTATAACTGGCTGTCTTATCGACTTAGAAACTTAGAACTAATATTGTGCAGAAAAATCAGCGCTTTCGATCAATATATTACATTAGTATGTGCAAAGTTTCTTTCACCATCATATTGAAAAATTTGTGTGGAAATTTGCTTGAAATTGGAATGAAAAAAAAACTTGTCGGATTTTTTTCTAATGGGTCTATAAACCTTCATTTTGAACCAGTCTGTCTATTGATGAAAACCACACTAAAATCCGTTGCGCAGTTTAAAAGATCTAAGCGTACATACGGCGGGAAGTGACTTTGTTTTATACTCTTTTAAGAAAGGGAACAGACGGACAGACAACTTGGGCTATTATTATATAGGGGATAATAATATGGTCAGTATTTCACATCCGCCCCCCCCCCCCAACCCCCAAGTACCGGAAGTTGTGTTTTAATTATTTGGCTTTTCCCAGGAGCATCCAAACATAGATACTTGGTTCGAACGGCCCTCACGAACTTCTTGAGATTAAGCTTTTGATTCTCCGTACTGCTTCATATACTAGAAGAAGTGCACAGAGTTTCGCTAAAATTGGTGATGGAATCACTGATCCACGTGGTGTGGAATGACTCCAATGCATTCGCCCACTTTTCATCGTGATGCAAACCGTTCCATAATTTTGCTGTGAATTCTCTAATTCTTTACTTTTACTGTGGTAAATTCAAATTTTTACCCCCCACTATTTTCTGGTCACATTTAGGAGCATAAGTAAAATAAATGTAAGCTTCTCACTTAAAGATCAACAATTTTGTTGTTTCTCTTTCAAAATAAATTCTGTAATGGAATGCTTTTGTAGTATGGAAATTTTTTGAATAGTTCATTTTGGTTTTGCTTTTATTTTCATTTAGTCTGATATTTTTTCGTAGCAACCCCCCCCCCCCCCCACTTAACTGCATTCTTTCCCTTTGAACTTTTATTTTCCTAATGGCAACAGTACTAAATCTGACATTATCTGGCCTTGGAGTTCATTCATAAATGATGTCACGCTTTGAGGGGGGGGGGGGGTCGAGAATTTGTGACAAGGGCAGGGGAGGGGATAACAAGAAGTGTGACATTACACATTTTGGTTTCTTTAAAAATATTTAAAATCAGCAAATTAAGTTTATTTTTAAAGTTTTTTTGATTTTCATAATTTGATTTTAAAGCTTTTGACGATTTTGTATCGTAAATACCGAAGTTGAATAAAGTTTAAATTTACTTCTTGTTAAAAGTTTAAAAGGAAATTTTCTTAAGGCATTTACACTTTTAGGTTAAAATTGCGTGGGTCATTTTTTCGGAATTCGAACGAATAATGTATTTTACTATGCTATACTAGTTGTCTTCTGTGTTGTAAACCTTAGCCTCATCTCATACAAATTAAGTACACATGTAATCATCATTTTTCGCCTACTTTCCCGTAAAAGTTAAAAAGTAATAATAAAGCATGAAAGAAGGCTTAATGTATCACGAAAATATCGTTAGAAATCAAGAAAAGTCAAAAATAAGTTAAGTAATTAAATAAAGATTGAAAAATAAATATTTGAAAGTAGGGTTTTGAGAGGGGGGAAAATGTGTGTCGGTCGGTCTGTCTGTCCCCCTAATAACTATTGAACGAATTGTCCGATTCGAAAAATTCTTTTTGCATTCGAAAGATCTCGGCGAGGACATCTCATTTCCATATACTTTTTGATTTGAACAATTTTTCGTCCAATTTTGAACAGTCCAAAAAATTTTAACATTAGCTCCTATGGGCAAAAATGAAGCAAATGATATAAACTCTGGGCACAAGATCCAAGTTCCTCTACGAGCAAGCTTATTGGAAGAAGCTCTCGGCGTGAAACGTTGATTCGAACACTTTTTGTTCATTTTTGTACACTTCAAAAAAAATTAACATAGCGCCTACGGGGAAATTTCAGTACTATATAAATCCTGGTCTAATGGACCGATTTGCTTGGAACAAACTTTATCGGAAAGCTCTTATAATGTAGAACATGTACAGATAGAAAGTTCATCCAGAACTAACAGGTCTATTTTTCTATGAAATTTTTTGATCGGGATTTTCAAGATTATTTTTGAATTATTGAATGATTACCATATTTTCGGGAGTATGCGCCGCGCATATGAAAAAAAAGTGAAAAAAATTGCCGATACGGCGCTTACAACGGGTGCGGCTCATACGATCTTTTTTTTTAAATTAAAAAAAAAAGAAATTATTTTTCAGAAAAAAAAAACGCTGTCACTAGATGGCACCACATCATTTTTGTTCCATGTGAAGTGCAGGCGGCGACAGTGTCCACGTGCTTCAATGGTGATGTTGACGTCACGATCCGAAAAACCCGTAATTTCGGCTTCGCTACTTTCGTACTAGTTCGCGGACAATTTTCCTACTCTGTCGCATTTCCGTCCGCCGTGTTTGTAGTGGTGAAAAATGATCCGATCGCGAAGTTTTGAATGCAACATAGCGGCTTTGCTTATGTTGCGAGATTAGGCCTCCAGATCGGACGATCGGAGCACGGAAGGCCCTGAACTATGCAGCCTTTTTCAGTCGGACAGCGATTTCGATGGTTAAATCTGCTGTTCTTTTCTGATTAAATCTGCTGTTTTCCATTAGTGGATGCGACCCACTTGTAAAAAGCGAGCCCAACGGCGATGACCACTTAAATAAACGTGGAGCTCCACGGGGAAAAGGGTCCGCGTCCCGCGCTCTGGATAGTTGCATTAGATAACCAACCGATGTCTCCTCCAAGTAAAAATACAAAGGAAGTATTGGTGATTCTTAAAAAAAAGAAAACCTTTTCAATATTCAATTTATTCTTCTTTTATTCACCTAATTGTGCTATAATAACTAAAATTTTGGTATGCGGCGGATACTCCGGGTGCGGCGCATACGCTAAAATTTTTTTTATTGAATGCATATCGCGACTGCGGCGCATACGCAGGGTGCGGCGCATTTTCCCGAAAATACGGTAAATGAATAAGTGAAAGAATGAATGTACAAATGAGTGAATAAAAGTAAAAAAAAAAAAAAAGATGAGCGAATGAATGGAAAAAATCAGTAAATGTGTGAATAAATACACGAATGAGTGAGAAAACTTCTGAATAAATGAATGAATGAATGAGTGAATGAATATGTATTAATCGTTGAAAAAAAGTACATTTGAAGCAATTAAGAACTGAAGCTAAACGAGAAAGAGAGAGAGAGAGAGAGATAACTAGATTATAAATTTGTTGTTAGTTTATACGGGAATATGCTCGTATAGCTCTAGACGGAACTTCTTGTTATTATTATGCTTACAAATGTCATTAAAAGTTCAAAAATAAAATTAGAAACGTGATATGTAACGCAGGGCTTTGTTTCTGAACTGAAAGTATATATGCTTAGGGATCATTCATAAATGATGTCACGCTTCGAGGGGGAGGGGGGTTCCTGAAATTGTGACAAAGTGTGACAAGGGGAGGAGAGGGGGTAACAAGATGTGTGACATCGTGCATTATGCAACATAGCGTGACATGTGACAAAGGGGGGAGGGGGTCCGCTGAAGTGTGACATATTGTGACAAAGGGGGGGTCAAATATATGGGAAAAAAGCGTGACATCATTTATGAACGGCCCCTTATGTAATATAGCGTGACATGTGACAAAGGGAGATAGGAGAGTATGATGAAGTGTGACATTTTGTGACAAAGGGGAGGGTAGGGGGTCAAAAACATTGAGAAAAAAAGCGTGACATCGTTTATGAACGGTCCCTTAATGGAATAAAGGAATTTTTTGCATTTGATTTTTCGTAATTAGCAGCACATTAGTTCCATAATTCCGAACGTTCAATTTCTCATACAATTGTTTTCAATAGCATCGCTCTCTTACGTCTTACCATTAAGTGCGTTTTGTTTTTATTTTCCTCTGAAAATCAAGCATCTTAGGTTTAACAATCTGCTCAACTTCAGGAGACAAATGTGTTTACATAGAGTACATTTCCTTCCGCAGTTCCATCTCTGTCAAAGGAACGAAAATAAAATCCGCATTTCGTCGCCGTTTGTCACAAGAGCAGCGAATTCACGGCTGCCAGAACATCTATTTGCCCGTCTGCACTCACAAATAAGGAAGCATCGAGCTCGTTTTGGAGTGTTTAGAGAAAAAATAGTAATAACAAATGCATACCGAAGATTAAATTGAAAAAAAAAAATTGTTCTTTTGTTTTTCCTGACTTGTTTTTTTGCGGCATCAGTGGCATTTTTTACATTTTCACTTGCTTTAGAAATTTGTTTTTGTGATGGAATATTGGGCATCTTAGAATGTTCTCTCTTTACCAGCTCTACAAGCAAGAACATGTGAGCCTAAACAGAAGTTCAAAGGGAAATAACTTTTAGCAGAGTAATTTTGGCATAGTGATATAAGTGATGTAAAGCAATTAAGTGTCTGAAGAGCACAAAGACAATGGCAGATAAAGGCGGTATGCGCTTTTTTTTAAAATCAAAATCGCATTTGAATTACCAAGCATAAATAATAATAATAATAATAATAATAATAATAATCATTATTTGTGATTTTCGATGGCAACAAAACTAATATTTTGATTGTATGAAAGTAAAATCCGCAACAAAATAGAAAATTATTCCCCTTCATTTGCATATTACCTCTAGTATGCAATAGTGTAGTGGAGACTAAATGTCACTTTTATGCAAACACTAATATTAGTGAGAATGAGAAAATTGACCCTATTTGAAGTACAACTTGGAAAAGTATTCCAAATACGTGTTTCGGTATTGCAAGAAACACCATTATCAAGGACATAGACCAGGAATCGGCAAACTGGGGCGGCTCGCTAGTCCCAGGTGGCTCTTTGGATACTTGTATGCGGCTCTACAGAATCTTCAAAAAATACATTATTTGCATCAAAGTATGTGTGGTAATGTGTACTGATTATTCAGTAAATTACGTTAAAAATGTTTATTAAATTATTTCTATAAATCTTACAAGAAAATCGTGATGTCTTTAATGGTGAAATTGGCTTTTTAACTTTATGTCCCATACATCTTTAACCTCCCCTTTTAACCTCCCATAGATCTTTAAAACTAGACGTAGCTACCAAGTTATCCCTTTTCCTTTACGAGTGACCGGAGAAGCAAAAGACCACGTATAGCCGACTTTCAAATTTCCTCAAATCGGCTTTGTTCAACGTGTTTTGTCTTATCAGCTACATCACGCTCCCTGATCAGTTAGACTTGTGTGCCAAAACGCCCTGCACAGCGGAGATTGTTCGACTGATTCCCGCCTGTGTGCAATCGTCACGCTTACTTGCGGAGTCTAGTTCTTGAAAGTCAATTATCATTGCATATTGTGAACTTCGGGATGAAACAAGTTAACTCGGATTGCTTACGACCTGAAACTCAAATTTACATATTGCTAAAATATTCTTATTTAATAAACACGACGAATTGATAACTTGGTGTTTGCCCCGTTTTCATGCCACTCTTTGTGATCCCGAAAGTCACCGAAGAAAAAACATTCATTGAGATTCTGATAGTCACCAAAGAAAAAAAAAAAATCATTTTATGTGATTCTGCAGTCGACGAAATTAATGAAAAAGAAAAGAAAAAAAAAAGAAATATTAACTCTTCCTATAGTTACAAAAGAAAAAAAAGCAAGCATAAAGTGTGATTCTGAAAGTTGCAGAAGGAAAAACATGGTGCATTAAATCATAAACAAAACTCTTTTATTGAGATTCATTTCATTTACATTGTTATGATTAATTTCATCATATCTAATCCTAGTGCATTCGATGTCACATTTTGACCTAAGCTCCTGATTTCTTTGACTGAACTTAGGCACTGTAGCATTGTGTTACTTGAATAAATAAGGTAAGTGCCAAAATTATCAAGATATGACTCCATAATTAATAATGGCCTCTTCTTGTGGAACAGGATTGTTTGCCCAGACTCATCCGTAGGTTCTTGACGTATCTCTGGGGGCTGCAGTGTGGTGGCAGTTGCAGCAGCAGGAATATTCGAAGATGTCGAAGAACGTTCCGGCGTCAGGGGTAGCAGGGTCCCAGGCCAAAAGCGTGTGGTGGCAGTGGCGGGATTCACAACGTGACGTCATGCCCCTGCGCCCTGTAGGCGTAGGGTAGCCGTAATTGCGACACACATCGTCCGGAATGCTGAGGAAAAAGCAGAAGGGGTAATGTCCGACTGAGATCAGATAAGGCCAAAACTTGAGAGAGTTTACATCTTCTTGGGAAATTCAGTAAAAGGGGGCGTAGATGAGTTGGGTTACTGTATCAGCTGGTACTACAACGGTATCTAAACATTAGAGTGTCTTGAATATCAGAGTGACGTCAATAAACAGTTTTTCTCACTTCGTAAGCGCGACAGCATATTTCGTTCACATTTACCTTGATTGGATCAATCTGGTCTGGACGAAATCCGCTGCCACGATTGCGTAGTGAAAAGAATCTTCGCTATTGTCATTACTCTGATATTCAAGGTACTCTAATTAAACTCAACCACACACAAATAACACCTAATAACTTTTCACTAAGCCCCCAAAAAGAAATAAACTTCTCCATGGTTAGACATCAATGACTAAGAGGTTTTTTCTTTTCTTTTCTTTCTTTCTTTCTTTTTTTTGTAAGCATTTTGAAGTATTTATGCGATAAAAGAAAAATATCGAAGTTTCATTCTTTCCTGCAAGATTGAAATCTTTGAAAAATCAGTTAATTAAAAAGTTAAGTAATTGAAAAAGTGCAATATATAAATATAGTTGTTTTGAGACAAATTTTAGAAAAATAATAATAATAACAATATTAATTATTATTATTATAATAGTTATAATAATAATCATAAAAGCAAGCAACTCCTTTATTGCGCACACCCCTCTTTTATGGATAAATAGTTTGTAGCACTATTGTCATTCATAGAAAGATTTCAATGTAAGTCAGTGTGATGAAATAGTAGATAAAATATTTTGAGGGGTGCTCGAGCCCTGCAGCCAATGGTGTAGTCGCAGGGGGACGGCGTCCCCCTACCTTTTTACTTTAATACAAGCGTCCCCCCAAACTTTTTACATTTTAACACAAGCGTCCCCCCACTTTTCATTTCAATTCCTTATCTTCTTATGTATAAGCGTCCCCCCAACTTTTTTCTCAGGACTACACCACTGCCTGGAGTACGGTGCCCCTTCACAAGATCGGTATTCTACATCAGAAAACCGCTCCTGAAGTAGAGTAACTAGCTTTATATAACAGTCAAGGATTTTGGACAATTCTTGAATGCTTGTAAAATGAGTAACGCGGTAGTTTGTTTCTTCTCACATTATCAGGGTCTATGGATAAAAATAAGTTTCTCAGTGACCTTATTTCACAAGGGCACGTGTTTCCCAAGCACCGGTTTTAACCAGCACAAAACAGGAGAGATAATAGAGAGAACATTGGAAGAAATACACCAATGGAATTCCTCAAGATTTTGGAGGCGCGATAATGAAATTTCATTCATGGAACTGTCAACAACAAACTAACTACGCGGTTAAAATTGTATTATCTGTTAATTTTATCTTTCTTTCCCATGTAACGAGTATTAGTTACTTGCTTTTGTTCACTCCCAGTATTCCAAAAGTCATTTGAGTATTGCACCGAGTTTTGTGAATCACGAAAAATCAAAATTTTGTAAAAAATGTTTTTAAATAAAAATAGATTAGTTTATCAGCTCTATCGCAGTGGAAAGCTGAGTAATAAGGGACAGCAAACTTCAAAAATAATAAAAGCTGTCTTGACCTACTGACTTTCTGCTTTATCGCTGATTTTAATTCATTTGCAGATTGGAAATATTTTATAAACCTTTCTAAACCTATTCCGAAAATTGCAAATACGAGGAACTTTTACATAAATTGTAACTTTTTTGTACGGATTTGAAAATTTTTTGTGGTTGGCAAAGCAAACCTATTTTCTTCATCCCTATTTTAACAAAAAGTTTAAAATTCCACTCCCGTCAGAAGCCTTCTTGTGAAAGACAACTTGAACATTAAAATTAATGAATATTGTTGATGTGTTTGTTCTTTAAAAAGAGTTTTACTTATAGTTTTTATTATTTTATTTCGCTGCCATTTATTTCCCTTGTTTACAACCCACCACGGGAAATAAGAACCACTGTCTTTTAATGCTCCTTAAAAAAATGATGTAATGACCGGATATTGAAAATTTAATACGTTTGTAGAGTGTATTTCGTCTTTATCAAACTGGATGATTTCGATAATTTTTATTAATTCTCATTATTATCGCAGTTATTAAAGTTCCAATTTTAAAAGCGGTTTTTGTAGATGTGGAGGAGGAAAACTTAATTAACGTTAAAAAATAGCAAATTAATTAATGAATAATATATTATTATTTTACTTATTTTACTGTATGGAAGGTTATACTCAGTAACTGAAGTCCCTCCTAATACCTTGTTAAAGCGCTAATGCAGCGCGTATTTATCGGATACCGCCGGCAGGGTGGTACTGGAATCGTATTTCAAAAGTTCGCAGGATCAAACCTGGCCCAAGTCGGCGAATTTTTAAGAAGCAGAAAATCGTCAGCGCCCACGTCGTATGATTATGCGGCATGTGAAAGATCCCTTGAGTATCTGTTTGGCTTGGATACTCTCGGCTAAATTAAATTCTTACTTCAGTTTCGCATCATTTAGAGTTCAGGTGTCGCCATCTAGGGAGAAACTGAGCGTCAAAATTCTCAACGGGTTAATGGCATGCGCAGATGGTGGTGCTACTTGAAAGAATGAATGCCGCTTTTTGGGGAATGCACTCAGTCTGCAAAGGTTAGTGACCATATGCAGCCCCATTAGAGAGAGAAAAAGTTATTGGATATCACTAATTCTTATGGGAAATAAGAGGCCTGAAAAATTTAAAAGGGGGTTAAAAGGATTCTGACTAAACCACTTTGTTATCGATATTAATCCTCTTTTGCAAAACCAGTTCCAAATTCACATCTCTGGAGCGGAGCGTGAAGCGACGAATTTTTACTTGAAGCAAGAGCAGAGTCGCAGCCCGAAACTTTGTCGTGCTCCACAGCTCCCATTTTTTTCATTAAAATCTAATTAAAAGTTAAGAAACGATGTGTTTCGGCATTAAATTTATTAATTGGGTGAACAACGACAAAGAACAAAAGATGACTTTTCATCTGCAAGTAAATTTCATCAATATATAGCTTTTAATTCGCTATCACTAATCATGAATAGAATTATTAAATTGAATGAGAAAATATGATAAGAATTATTCCCGTTAAAACTCTTCGGATCATGGAGTGGAACTGGAATTGAGTTGGAGAAAGTAATTATAAGTCGGAGCGGATCATCAAAAATGTTCTTGCTCCAGTTCCCTGGATAAATCACTTCCATTCGGTTTCGGCGATTGTTTTGCTCGAACTAATGTATGAAAAGGTAATGAAGCACCAATTAAGAAATGACGGTTGCAGCATTGCCGGAAACGAAGCAGAACGAAAATGATAGATTGTGTTTACGTTATTTTGCCTGCAACCGCAACGGAAATATTTACAGCAGAAATTCTAAATAATTATTGCATACATAAACAAGCTGATTAATAGAAGAATTTTCTCAAAAATAAATTGAAACTTTATTCGTAGGTTTCTTCTAAAATGTTTGAGCTGTGATTAAAAAGAATGAGATCAGAAAGAGAATTACGCGTTTTGTGTTTTGCATTTCTTCAAATGAAAAAAGCCAGTTTAAATTTTAAAAAAATCGGATATGAATTATGCAATTCTCTAAACTATAAGTTTCTTGCTTTTGTAATTAAAAAAAAAGAAAGGAAGAAAAAGTTGAAGGCGAGTTAAGTTGCTCCATGGATGGCCGGTTTGTAACGAATCACTTCGTTTCACTGTGAAGCAAAGTAAATTTTAATATTTTATCGTTAAAATGCAGCGTATGAATTCGACTTTTTAATTTTTTATAGAAAAAATTTAAATGAAAACGACTTTTTTCACTGATGTTTTCCACCGAACATATTTGTTTCACACTCACTACCGATGACGAAAGCAATAATAAATGATTGTGGAAGTTCTATAAAAAACAAAGATGCATTTTAATGATCGTAGAATAAGGGAGACACTATCTTACCCTAGCATGCTTTAAATGATAGATTAAACTTACTTAAAAAAATATTTAAAGATTTTTCTGTACAAAATAGACCCGTCATTTAGGGGTAAATTGCCCCCCCCCCCTCGGCTTGGAAAATGTAGTGTATTTATATATATGTACATGTATTCTGTTGCCTTTTTTATGAGATATACATTGAGTTCATACTCTCAGCCCCCACCTTTCTTGGAAAATTTTGAAATGACGATGATACGAAACTTAATAAGTTTTCAGTTTAATGGCTGCTACTTATGTTTGAACATCGATGAAATAAACATAGACATCGAAAGTAACACATTGACATTTTCAAAACATAAATTCCCTATTCATAAGTGATTTTCTTCGATCAAGAAACAAACATTTTCAGAAGAAAAAAAAAAATTAAATTCATTTTGTGTTAGGACAAGTTTTACCTTTTTCAATAAAAAAAAGGAAAATGTTCCAGCTCGCCTTAGGTTGTTTAAAGGCGCAAATGGTAAGCGTTATTCTTTAGACCTACTGACCTGCATGTGGCTTCCAGGTAGCACTGTTCCAAGTTCGGCGGATCTTGCACAATGTATCGCAACTCTCCTTTCACGTTGTACATGTGGTAGGGAGTGCGAAGCAAGTATTGGTTTCCATGACAACGGTCGAATATAGGGGATGATTTCCTACGGAAAAAATTGTCAGTATAAGTATGCAGACGATATAAATGAATTGTATTTGCATATAAAGCAAATAAATTACGAAAGAAAAATACAACACGGGGAGAGGGGGACTATTTTCCTGTAAGGGGAGTCAGCGCACAAAAATGTCGAAAAAAACGAAAAAATTTTCATTGGCTCAAGAAGTAAAATTAAAAATGTTCCCTGAAAGTTTCAGAAAAATTGAAACAATAATTATTAATTTATCACTGATTTTATTACGGTGTAATTTTCCAACTTTTCATTCCGAAGCCGAAACTGTGCTGAATTGCTGAATATAAACGATATATTCATTTTTTAAAGTGCCTGACTACCTTTGAAAGGCAAATTTTGAAAATTTTGATTAACATTTTTCAAATGTGGATTTATTTCTGTATTGTGAACAAAAACATTATCTGAGTGCATAAAAGCTGAATAAATAAATAAATAAATAAATAAAATTATTTCTGGGGGAAAAATTGGTGAAATTTCGTTCAAAAATGACTCATTTTAAAAAACGCATAACTTCATAACAAACTATTATTTTTTCATTTTGTTTGCTTTATCATGTTCATAAATATTCAACTTAGGGTATAGACTACAAGTTTGACATAATATCATTTTTTGAATATTTTACAGTTAATGTTGTAACCGATTTGGCAAAAACGGCAAAATTTTCAATTAAAATTTTTTAGTTTGTCTGTAAAATGTAAAATAATAGTTCAATCAATTAGTTTTTAGTCTATTCCCTAGACACATATATGAGGAGCAAACAATCAAACCATGTTTTCTCCAAAACAAATACAATTAAAGTTACTGGTTTTTCTTTGAACTCCTCATTAACTGGTACAAAAGTATGTTGTTATTTGTAACCAAAACAAGCTTTAAACTTGTCTTGGTTACAAATAACAACATACTTTTGTACTAGTTAATGAGAAGTTCAAAGAAAAACCAGTAACTTTAATTTTATTTATTTATTTATTTATTTATTTTTTGGAGAAAACACGGTTTGACTGCTTGCTCCTCATATATAGAACAACTATGCAAAATTTAAAGAAAATTGAACTAAAATGTTATAAGTTATTGCATTTGAAATAAAAGAAAATAACGAAAATTTATGTTACGAGTTATAAGGCAAAAAAGGCAAGATCATCCTTACATCAGAGCTTATGGCGATCTTTTTAAAATCGCCATATCTTCTATTCTATTTGACGCAGATACAAAATTTAAACGGTTTTAGAAAAATAAAATTGTATTATTTTAGTTTATATAAAAAACAGAATATTGAAATTTTAGTCAAAATTGGTCTAAAAAAAAGTAGTCGGGTACCTTAAAATAAAAAAAGCAAAAAGAAGCAATTTCATCGTAATTGCAAATGAATAAAAAAAAAGTTGCTTGCTTGAAGTTTTGATAAACATATTTCAAGTCGAAAACTTAAAATGCTGTTTTCTCTCGCTTTGTTTTTTACGCATTTCATCTCAATTAAAATGAAAAGGTTTTTTTGGATTTGTGTCTATAATGTGGATTTTTTCTCACCTGTTCCTGAAATTATACATAACAAATTTATGCATTACTTTTATAAAAACTTAAGTATTTTTTCTAAAATCTTTTTGCAGGTTTTTTGAAATTTTGGTTGTTTTTTCTGCGTTACTTCAGTTTTTTTTTTCACAAAAAGTATTTGGCTTATAAAAAGTTCAAAGCATAAAAGTTTTGCTTTATGAGTAATGAATCAATTTCTTAAAAAATGTGAGACTTTACGTCAATATTTTAAAAAGAAGATGCATTTTTAAAAATTTCTAAATTTCGTTTAAAAAATTAAAATTTTCAAATTATATTTAAGAAATCCAGTTTTTTTCAATACTAAATTTCTTATGAAGTATTGGTATAGCATGACGTGAGACAAAAATTGCAAATAAAAACACCATAGAGAAAAAAATGGTCTAATGGTGCCGACTGCCCTTAACCTTGTCATTTTGATAAAATCCTGTTTATCATTCGTGCCATTATAGTGCGCATCGTCAATGCTTTTCTTTTGATAGCATCTAATTAAATATTCAGTTGTTCTGTCAAAAAGTAGCTGAACAAAATTACGAAACGTGGTCTCGCAAATCAGCATTGAAAGGATACGTTTTCATTTGCAACAGCATTGTTCGACTACGTTTCAATCAACTAAAATCAATGCGAAGTTTTCATGGAAACTAATTATATCCATTCGTCACGTGATCAAATTATTTTCTTCTCAATGAAGGTGACAATTACTAAATTTGCGTCAATTGCATAAATTTTTCCTGGTTCGTACAACAAGGTGAAAGTACAAAGCGTATTGTTCTGTCTTCAATGATATTTTTTTAAACAAAAACAGGGAGACGTTCTCAGTTATTATTTAGAAGAGTTTTGCCGCCGCTTTTGCGACTTGTTTACTCTTCAACTTTAGTAGCAGAGAAATATCGCTTCGATTATAGTACACATTCATTGTGCTTGGATAGTTCAGACTTTTTTTGAATACATTATTAAAATCTGACAAACATTTTTTGAAAAAAAAAAAAAAAAAAAAGATTTTTGATGACACAGTAAAATTTTTTTCCTGAAAATACATGAGAATTCACTGGAAATCCTTTATTCAGAGTTTGACGAAAAATTAGAGAATTATAGTCTTTTTAAAAAGGAAATTATAGAGACCAAAGAATTACAAGAAGTTCCGTCTAGAACTATACCAGCTTACTTTTCCGCATACACCAATTGCAAGTTGATAATCTAGCCAAGGCCGTATCCAGAGGGGGGGGGGGGGGGGGACCCGAAACTCCGAAGTTTTTCGCAATGTAGCATATATTCTCCCAGAAACTTTCCTCAACATAAGTGTTTCAAAGTCAGCCCCCCCCCCCCCGAAAAAATTTATGGCTACGGCCTTGAATCTAGCTATCTCTTTCTCTCTCTTTCTCATTTAGCTTTAGTTCTTATTTAATTCAAATATACCTTTTTCAACGGTTTATGCATTCATTCACTCATTCATTTCTTCATTCGCTCATTTATTCATTCATTCATTCAGAAATATCCTTAAACATTCATATCAAAACGAAAATAGGCTCGTTTAGTTCCGGATGAACTTCGTACCTGTGCATGTGCTCTACGTCTTAAAATCTTTCCGATAAAGTTTGTTCCAAGCAAATCTGTCTGTTAAATTGAAATTTCCCCGTAGGCGCTAGTGGTACTTTTTTTTGAACTATTCAAAATTGAACAAGAGTTGTTCAAATCAAAAAATATTTCACGCCAAGACCTCTTTCCAATAATACGCTTGTTCACAGGAACTTGGATCTTATGCCCATAATTTGCTTCATTTTTGCCCATAGACGCTAATGTTAAGATTTTTTGAACTGTTTAAAATTGAACGAAAAATTGTTAAATCAAAAAATAAAATAAGGAAATGAAGTGTTCTCGCCGAGATCTTTCTAATGCAATAAAAAAATTGAATTGGACAATTCCTTCAAAAGTTATTTAGAGGGGAGACAGACCCACACTTTTCTTGTGATGTTGAGACACACATCTCAAGATCCTACTTTCAAATTTTTTATTTTTCAATCTCGATTTAATTACTAATTTTTTACTTTTTTTTTTATTTTTAACGATATTTTTACGATACATTAAGCCTTCTTTCCTTTTTTTTTTTTTTCTACTTTACGGGGAATGCAGGCTAAAAAACAGAACAATTCCCAAATTGACAGCAACGAAATACTCAAGGTAAATGAATAATTTTAATACAAACCGCTACAGTAGTGGAATCATTTTTGCGGAAGCTGAATAACTACTTTTGGTACACAAAGTCGGTAAGTACAGAACTGGAGCCCACGCTGTTGTGATTCCTGTGTCTTTAACCGCTCAGCCAAAGATGTCTGCCGTACGCTAGGCTGCTCACTACAGCTGGAAATAAGCAGTACACCCACGATACATTAGTTTATGATTTTTAAACTGGTAACCACAGATCCTATGTGCCAGTTTTTCGCGAAGCTGTTACCGAAAAACTTGAATCGTTGCTGTGTAACGAGTCTTAACAGATATTTCTCCGTTGTTGTACATAGTGACGGAAAACAAAATTTTTAATGCGAAAGTGCTATCAAGAAACTTGATTATTTGAGTTTAAACAAATTAGTCCTTCGTAAATTTACAAAAACACTCGGTTTCCTTTCTGTATTTTTACAGAAATTTTCTGTGCATCTTTTGAAAATCATTAATCTATAAGCATTCCAGATTCGAAGCATCTGGGAACTTAAATCTGCTGTGTTTACTTATACATCTATTCATAACTTTCTGCTTATTTTTACTAGTCACAGCTGAATCAGCAAAAGAATTGTCTCGAAAAGCAATACATTTTTTGTTATGTTCTTTATGTATAACCGGTTTTATCTTTCAGCTAACTGAAATATATTTCGACTTAAAAGTACCAAAATAATATTAACCCCTTAAAGCACGAGTTTTTTTTTTTTTGGAAAACTAGTATAGTGTAAGTTACTTTTCAATTTCAGGTTGTGGGGGGTGACTAGGGAGCGGGCGGTGGGGTAAAATTTATCTATAGAAAAAAAAAATATACAAACAAAGTGGGAACGGATCTCGGACGGGCATTTAAAATAAAATAACACACGGGCATGCGCAAATTTTCCGGTAACTTTCACCCGTGTCAGACACGGGCAAGTGCGTTAAGGGGTTAACCGGGAGCATATAATAGTAAAGCCTTATTGAAAACTAGTAAATAAGCCATCGCCCACGGTGGGAATCTTATACATCAAAAATACACAGTCGGTTTAATCGGTAATTTAATTCAGATGGGCACTAGTGACAACCGAAAAGTTGTGTAACGATAGTACGCGAGGAATATAATGGCAAAAATTTACCTTTGTTAAGGTAGTGTAACATCCTACATCAAAGTTCCGAACATGCTGAAATTTTCGAAATCCTTGTTAAGTTCTTGACGAAATTTTAAATTCTTATGTAAAAAAAAAGGTTGAATTTTTGGTGAAATTTAAGCAACAACTCAAGTTGTATGATATTTTCCCCAGAAGTTATTCAAAATTAAAGAGAAGAAAAAAGGCGGATATTGACTTCTATCCTCCCCCCCCCCCCCCGATTGATACACTACGCTGTAAAAAAAATCTCCTGGAAATAACGGAAAAAGCACGGCAGCAGAGTAGCCGAAAATATTCCGTTTCTGATAATATTTTCCTGAGATTTGACAGAAGTTCCATTTCTTTTTTCTCCGTTAATCCAAATGAGGTTGTGAAAATACAGCAACCGTAAAACGGAAAAGTTCCGTTTTCGTATATTCAGGACGTGATATTTCCGTTTCTGGAAGGGAAAACTATGTATTGAAGCACTACGGAAATCTTCCGTTAAAATCAGTCAAAAAACACCCTGAAAATTCAGGTTTTTTTTAACAGTGTACTCACATGTAATAGAAATAAAATTTCACGTTAATTTAAAACACAAATGAGCATTAAAACGCAGACATATGTTTCGGGATTGCTTGGAATCCCTTTTTCAATGCGACAGGGAGCTTCTAGATGCAAAACATCCAAATGAAGCAGACAAAACAACAAAAACAAAGCTTATATATCCAAGGAATTAACTGTAAACCTTTTATAGAGGATTTTCTCACTCTTTAATTGATTCTATTCATAACAAACTTTCCAAAAAAACTTCTGGTCCCAATCATGTGGTTTCTAGAAAGAATTTGGTTGTGTTACCATTCTTTCATTCTGTCAGTTTCCGTACTGCTAAAATCCTAAAAAGGTTTCCATTTCAAGTCGTTTTTGCTCCTAGCAACAAACTTTCCTTCTCTTCTCTTAAAGATATCTGTCGATAAAATTAACACTTGGGGTATTTACCAAATTAGTTGCCGTTGCGGCCTTTCTTACATTGGACAGACAAAACGTGCTCTGAAAATTCGGTTAAATGAGCATAAAGGTTATGTACGAAGAGCAAGAGTTAAATAAGTCTAGTGTTGCTCAACATTGTTGGAATTCCAACCACTCCTTTGATTTCAATTCTGGGAAAATTATTCAAAAATGTTCTTCCCCTTTAGAGCTTGACTTTTGGGAAGCTTATCATATAAACAGGAATAGTTCTAATTTGGTTAATGAGTCTCCCTCAACTCCTTATTTTTCACAGGTCTGGCATAAGTTCCTTTAATTTGTTGTTCTTTCTTGGTTTTCTTGTTAGTTTCCCCTTTTTTGTGTCTATTTTTTCCTCCCCCCCCCCCCCTCCTTTACATGTGTAATTTGTTTTGCTTTTTGTTTTGGTATTTTCTGTACTTATTTTATTTCCATTTTTTTCTTTGTATTTTATTTTATTATTTTTGCTTTAATGGTTTCGTTTGTTGCTCTCTTATATTGGTACCTTCCCTGCTACTTCTACTTCCACTTCACACTGCCTTTATTCTCATTGGTTTACAGTTAATTCTTTGGCTATATAAGCTTTGTTTTTGTTGTTTTGTCTGCTTCATTTGGATGTTTTGCATCTAGAAGCTCCCTGTCGCATTGAAAAAGGGATTCCAAGCAATCCCGAAACATATGTATGCGTTTTAATGCTTATTTGTGCTTTAAATTAACGTGAAATTTTATTTCTATTACAGTTTACACGCACAAAGTTAAATTATTATTAAGTGTACTCACATTTCAAATCGGTTGACAGATCTCTCACGCCATGGAAAACTTTACTTTTTTGGTACTGCAATTTGGATCCACTTCGTATCTACTAATAAATGCATTCCGCAACCTTATTTATAACTCACCCACCTTGACAAAGACAAAGATTCTGCAGTTGGATAATGTTGTGAGTTATTTTTTATTGTAATTTAATTTTTCTTAATCCATTTATTTATTATCTCTTAAAATGCATAAAATTAACACTTTTCTAAGGGTACCTTTGAAATGTGATTCCCGCGATACCTAGTAAATAGGCAGGAAAGACAGTTTTACAGAGATTGCTAATGGGGAAATTTAGTCAATGGTTTCTTATTTGGCAGCCTCGGTCGGCAAGATTGGCGATATTGGATCGTTTTTCAACCTTCTTAGTGTTGCGACCTAGTTAAAAACTAAAAAAAAAAAAAAAAAATAGAAATAAAAAGAACCTTCCGGTTCTATGCTACTATGTTTTATGTGTACAACCAAGGCTGAACTGGATCCATTTAACTGCTACTGATACGGTAACGGTTACGATCAAGTTCAATCTTGGTGCAACACTTAAATTTGCAACAATTTACAATAATTTTAAATGCTTTATTTAATAAAAGTATATTTCGTGTATACATTTTATTCATATTATCATTACTATTTCAACAGATCGAGACATCTAGGTTGAGAAACTATGTTCTACACCAGTGATTCACAAACCTTCTGTTCAATTTTTTTACTAAGTACCTCAACATTTAAAATACTTACTCGTATACGTATCTACTATTTCTAGAAAGAATTTGGTTGTGTTACCATCCTTTCATTCTGTCAGTTTCCGTACTGCTAAAATCCTAAAAAGGTTTCCATTTCAAGTCGTTTTTGCTCCTAGCAACAAACTTTCCTTCTCTTCTCTTAAAGATATCTGTCGATAAAATTAACACTTGGGGTATTTACCAAATTAGTTGCCGTTGCGGCCTTTCTTACATTGGACAGACAAAACGTGCTCTGAAAATTCGGTTAAATGAGCATAAAGGTTATGTACGAAGAGCAAGAGTTAAATAAGTCTAGTGTTGCTCAACATTGTTGGAATTCCAACCACTCCTTTGATTTCAATTCTGGGAAAATTATTCAAAAATGTTCTTCCCCTTTAGAGCTTGACTTTTGGGAAGCTTATCATATAAACAGGAATAGTTCTAATTTGGTTAATGAGTCTCCCTCAACTCCTTATTTTTCACAGGTCTGGCATAAGTTCCTTTAATTTGTTGTTCTTTCTTGGTTTTCTTGTTAGTTTCCCCTTTTTTGTGTCTATTTTTTCCTCCCCCCCCCCTCTCCTTTACATGTGTAATTTGTTTTGCTTTTTGTTTTGGTATTTTCTGTACTTATTTTATTTCCATTTTTTTCTTTGTATTTTATTTTATTATTTTTGCTTTAATGGTTTCGTTTGTTGCTCTCTTATATTGGTACCTTCCCTGCTACTTCTACTTCCACTTCACACTGCCTTTATTCTCATTGGTTTACAGTTAATTCTTTGGCTATATAAGCTTTGTTTTTGTTGTTTTGTCTGCTTCATTTGGATGTTTTGCATCTAGAAGCTCCCTGTCGCATTGAAAAAGGGATTCCAAGCAATCCCGAAACATATGTATGCGTTTTAATGCTTATTTGTGCTTTAAATTAACGTGAAATTTTATTTCTATTACAGTTTACACGCACAAAGTTAAATTATTATTAAGTGTACTCACATTTCAAATCGGTTGACAGATCTCTCACGCCATGGAAAACTTTACTTTTTTGGTACTGCAATTTGGATCCACTTCGTATCTACTAATAAATGCATTCCGCAACCTTATTTATAACTCACCCACCTTGACAAAGACAAAGATTCTGCAGTTGGATAATGTTGTGAGTTATTTTTTATTGTAATTTAATTTTTCTTAATCCATTTATTTATTATCTCTTAAAATGCATAAAATTAACACTTTTCTAAGGGTACCTTTGAAATGTGATTCCCGCGATACCTAGTAAATAGGCAGGAAAGACAGTTTTACAGAGATTGCTAATGGGGAAATTTAGTCAATGGTTTCTTATTTGGCAGCCTCGGTCGGCAAGATTGGCGATATTGGATCGTTTTTCAACCTTCTTAGTGTTGCGACCTAGTTAAAAACTAAAAAAAAAAAAAAAAAAATAGAAATAAAAAGAACCTTCCGGTTCTATGCTACTATGTTTTATGTGTACAACCAAGGCTGAACTGGATCCATTTAACTGCTACTGATACGGTAACGGTTACGATCAAGTTCAATCTTGGTGCAACACTTAAATTTGCAACAATTTACAATAATTTTAAATGCTTTATTTAATAAAAGTATATTTCGTGTATACATTTTATTCATATTATCATTACTATTTCAACAGATCGAGACATCTAGGTTGAGAAACTATGTTCTACACCAGTGATTCACAAACCTTCTGTTCAATTTTTTTACTAAGTACCTCAACATTTAAAATACTTACTCGTATACGTATCTACTTACACTTTCGCCAATAGCTGTAAAGTAGTGCATGGGCTATTTCCACTGCTCCCTCTTGGTAGGGACTGGACGTGATGTCGAAGTTCATCACTGTTAGAAACAGTTATGAATTTCAGTTAGCTATTCAACTTATTATTCAGTTATTAATTTAATTAATTACGCTTGAAAGTGAATTTTGTACAACAGCAAGGGATCATTCATAAATGATGTCACGCTTCGAGGGGGGGAGGGGGATTCGGGAAATTGTGACAAAGTGTGACAAGGGGAGGGGAAGGGGTAACAAGAAGTGTGACATCATGCATTATACAACATAGCGTGATGCGTGACAAAGGGGGGCAGGGGGGTCAGCTGAAGTGTGACATATTGTGACAAAGGGGGGGAGGGGGTCAAATATATGGAAAAAAGCGTGTCGTCATATATGAACGGCCCCCAAATTACTCTAAATGTAATTTAAAGGGAGTATTTGCACACACACACAGGGCTAATATGTCACGATCGCAACTGCTAGAAATTCTTTTCGAAAATAACTTTGATACCATATCATGCACTGCCGACTTTTAATTTATTTTTTTTTTTTTTTTGTAATTTTTACGAAAGCGGTCAGCTTTTAAGGTTTTACACTTGCACTCGATTTTTTTACGATCTCCCCTCTTTTTTTACAATCAATTTTAGATTTTGTCGATTTTTAGTAAATTTTAGTGATTTTTAACAAAACTGGAGCGATTTTTACTAAATTTCAGCAATGTTTCGCCAATTTTTATTGATCAAAATGACTTCAATAATAATGAACTTACTTAGACTTATCAATACTGGTTCATTTAAATTTTAATATTGAATGAGAATTAACGTGTTTTTTGTATCTATATGTATTTAATAAGCGGCAATTTTTTCTGGTCATAGAATGGGCCTTTTTTGTTAGCATTCTTCTGAATTTTTGAGAAAAATCTTCCGAGTTCTTACGTCAATAATACGGCAGGTATGCATATTTTAATTAATATTTGAGGGTAATTTTCTCAATCATATTTCTTTTGTAAATGACAACCGTGAATAATTTATTTTCATATTTCATTAATAATGTTATGTTTTACATTTAGAGTGTGTACAACTTGAGCATAAAATATCGTGAGGCGACAATACCGCGTAGCGCGTATTGAACTGACGAACAGAATTCGGTGCACATGCGTAGTAGAGTCAGCGGTTTCGATTTCTAAAATAACAATAATAATAATAACTAGAGTTCGCCCAACAGTCGAAATTCGACCATAATAATTAAATTTAGCATTGAAAAGATTATGCTATTTATTTATAATTATACGTACAATTATTATTCATCAAATTGGCCATTTTAACGTCGAGTTTATTTTGATCATCCTCATTTATAGGTCACGAAGTTTTAATTTAAAAAAATGATTCCTATTAATCAATGAATCAGTAAACGTAGCGCAACATTAGAAATTGGTGAAAAGATTCTAGAAACGGTGGCAAACTACCACGAACTTGATCCATTAAACCTGAGATTTTTGGAATGGATTGGTTAAACCTGAGATTTGGACAAACCGTACTGGAAATTTTAAAGACGGTATGATACCATATTTTCACGGACCACGGAGCCGTTTTGTGCGTTAATCGGTTAAAAAGCATGTTTTCGAGATTATAATGCATCATGTCGTACTTACAACTTGTCATCGAAGTCCTTGTACTTGGAGAAACAGCTGGAATAGTGGAGTCCAAATCGCACTTGACACTCTTCCCTGTCCTCGTGTAACCCATCAGTAACCGGTTGCGGAATCTGTGGTCGTCTGCGTGGCCTCTGGAACGGATAGCCGTCCGCAACTCCGTCATCTTCTTCAGGGTACTGCCCTGGATGTTGAGGACGCTGGTCCCTGCAGCCCCTGACCGCAGCCGCCCCGGTCAGCAGGGGATGATTCGAAAGATAAGTGGCAGCCTCACTCTTTGCCTCCCTCGGCTGAGAATTATTGTCTGTCTCAGTTACCTCCTGAAGGAAACTGGTGCCCATCAAAAGAGACGAAAGCAAAAGGACCTAAAGGAAATGGAGGCTTTCAGCGCAGTACCGAGTTAACAGTACTGTTCTCAAGATTGGATTGGCCTGCGAATATTTCGTGATTTGTTTACCGCGAATTACTTCTGTGTTGAAGCAAGAAACTCTCCTGCCTGTACGAGCCAGTAGAGCTTAAACTTTCTTTTTTTTAAAGGGCTGCTGTTGGTTTCTGATAAGTGCAGACCTAGTGCGTTCCTGAGAGGTTGGTACCACCTCTTCCCGGCATCCATTCTTTCAAGTGGCACCACTATCGGCGGACGCCATTACCACTTGAGAATTTGGACGCTCACTTTCCCCCTAGATGGCGGCACCTGAGCTCTAAATGATGCAAAACTGTTCTAGGAATTTTAATTTAGCCGAGAGTATCCAAGCCAAATATCTACTCAAGGGGTCTTTTACATGCCGCATAATCATACGACATGCGCGCAGACGACTTTCTGCATCTTGAAAATCCACCGACACTGCCAGGGTCGATCCTCTGACCTGGGGCATTAAGAGTCCCGCGCCTTACCACGACGCCACCATGCTGCGTAGTGCTTAAACTCGAGTTTGAAGAAAAATGTGCTGTGCTGCTCCGATAAAATGGACTCTGACCTTCGCAGGCGCGTAGCCAAGGGATGGCTGAAGGGGCTGGAGCCACCCCCGTAATTATTCAACCTCGAAAGCTGGAAATAGATCTATGCATGCTTAGAAAATTTTAGTTGGAAATTAAAGGTTTTTTCTAAATTTGCGAATTGTTCGCGGTGAGCGCGCAGAGAGGGAATTTTCCTCCCGGAGGACACGCAGCTTGTGACAAAGCGTATTGGTCAAGTTTCTCAAAGAAGGCTCTGTCCGCGAGAAACATCATCCCAGAGGAGAGATACGAATACGAATCCTTCTAGGGCCTGGCTGAGGTGTGGGTGATCATGCGACAAGTGACATCACTTACCAGCGTGGATAACTAGTTGAAAAGGTTTAGGGTTTAATTTGATTCCTTGAAAGGCCCAGGATTCCCTATTGTGTGGGGTAGTTGTAAAGGAATAGCTTATTGATCTTGCATGCTTGGATTACCCCATAAACTCTTAATAAAAAGTGTTGAATACTTTACCGATTTTGAGAAATCGTTCAAGTTTTAGCTAATGAAGCCTAGCTGCCAAATTCAACATAGAGGTAAAAACACCTAGAGTGTAAATTTCAAAAGAACCACCCAAAAATAGCCAACAAAACAACTGAAGAATATTATAGAATCACGATTTTTATTTCCTACCTAGATAATCTAATATCGTCACTTAATGAGCGCTTTTTGCGACACAATTTCTACCCTGAGAAACCTTATTCCCCAACACGCTGTTGAAAATAGTTTTCAAGACATAGAATCGTTCATCTCATTCATTCTATGAAGATGATCTTCCTTCATATAAAGATGTGATTAAAGGTGCATGGGGGGATGTGGAAGATGAAGTGGAAGTCTGCCGAATTGTTGCCGAACTCGGCGATTGGGTCCCTTCCTACATTTTGTTTCAAACACTTTACATCCTACCAGTATCAGCAGTTTCAGCTGAGCGAAGTTTCTCAACTTTAAGGAAATTAAAAACTTACCTCAGAAGCACGAATAACGAAAATCGTTTAACTGGCTTGGCTTCATTCAATATACATACACTGTTCAGTTTCAGATGACATGGTAATTAACAGAGTTTTGTTTGAAAAGTAATGTTGAACAAAGACTGTCTTTTGCTCAAATACTATTTTTACACGTACTATTAAATTTTAATTGAAATATAAGTTCTCATTTCTTTATTTTAAAAACCATTTGTTTCAATTAATCAAGGTATTTCTCCTGAATGCAGTTTATGCAAAAAGAGTCAAGATTCCATTTTTTTTTAGTTTGATTGATTTTGATTTGATAGTTATCGTTTTCGAATGTAACATTTATATTTTTTAGCCCTCCCCAAAAAAAAATCCTGGCTACGCCCCTGTGACCTTGAGAGAACTCATTTCCTCTTAATAGGAACATAAATGAGAAGAAGACTTTTATTAGTGATGAGCTGAGTTAGGTTTTGTGTCGCAGTCAAATGAGAGGTAGAATAGTTATTGGCATAGAGTTATCTTACTCTAACTCAGTGATTCCCAAAGTGGTCTATATCGACCCCCAAGGATCGACGACAACCTGCAAGTGCTCCATGTCAAGTGATAATAAAATTGGGGGGTCCATGAAATGAAAATGGGGGTCAACGATAGTGGATCTCATATAAGCTAATAACTCTGCAAAATTTTTAAGCACTCACGAAGAACTTAAGGTACAGTTTAGAAACGGATATCAGCAATTCTGGCTTCAAAAAAACATACCTGTTACTTATCCCGTATTATGGAATATCGCGAGAAAGTTTTTAATTGCTATTCCATCTTCCTGCCGAGTGGAAAGGGGTTTCAGCGCAGTTGCCAATCTCCTAACCAAAAAAAAAAAAGGGAACAGACTGGACATCATTAACCGAGGAGATTTGAGATTAAACCTAACTAAATTGATGAGAAATATTGATAATTTATTATTTAAGGCATCAGGTTCATCCCTCCCACTAAAAGCATTTATTTATTGCTTAGTTATTTTATATAACAGATACTAAATTTTAATTTGATTCGTTTTAATTTGAAGTTAATTAATAATTGTATAAAAGTAACATGTGTTTTTTCTTAAGCTTTTCACACTACACTTCACTACAGTTAGAAATTTAAATCTTTCACAGTGAATAGCACTATACCAGCTGTCAAAAATTCATTTGAAATTGATGAATTTACAAACAATCAATATCAGGTTAGCAGGGGGTCTACCCAAAACCGAAAAACGTGGCAAGGGGTCTACGAAACAAAAAGTTTGGGAACCACTGCTCTAACTCAATTGAACTGTACACTAATGACTATTTTCCCTCTCATTTATTTCCTTACTCCTGGCCGGGGCTCTTTTATACCGGACAGTATGGATGGGAAAGCTGCTGGTCTTCAGAGTTTCTAAACAGCCTTACCAGTCATTCACATTTTACAGCCGTGGAAGCCTAGTCAGGATGTCGGACTTCGAACCGGAAGGTCGGATGTTCAATACTCGACCCGTTAAGCACCCACCAAGTACACTTGGGGATACGTGCATGTAAAATCCGTGGACCACGCCGCGCGCCCGAAGGAGAGCATCCCCAAGGCCTAGTGTTAACAGGGAAGGAGGTTGGAGGAGAAAAGAAAAGTCATTCACATCTTACACAATTATGTTCAAATCCATGAATATGTTTAATAATTTGTATAGTTGTGGTATATTGTGTCAATTAGATTTTTATGATACAAAGTAATATTTACAGCATCTTTTTATATCATATTGACAAATGATATAATAAATGCAAAAAAAAAAAAAAAACCTTAAGATCTTGCTTGTGTGGCTTTTTTCCCCTGCAAACAAATTCGGTGCGAAAAGGTTTTCCACCTCTGAGTCACGAGCCTAAATTTCCGTACATTCTCAACTTCAAATTTTTAATCTAGCTTTTTCTCTCTTTCTTTCTCATTTAGCCTCTAGTTCTTAATTACTTCAAATATACCCTGTAAATGTTAATTTTTATTTAAAAAATATTTAGTGAATCCTTTAAGTATGAATAATGCTTAATTTGAGTTTCATTTGTTCTTTGTTGATAACTTTTCTTGGTCACTTGGATGAGGTTTAAAAGAACCTTCTGAAATTAAACAAAGGCTGAATTAAATCGATTTTTTGATTTTCTTCCACTTTTGACTCAAAACTTGTTATTTCACTTATTAGTTTATTAACGTCTGATAAAGTAACTTTTTTTTTCACTTGTTCTTTTGATACGAAGTGATCACAGAGTAATCATAAATCAGAGACACATCTTAATGTTAATTCCTATGTAGTCAAAAACTGCGTTCAGCGCCCCCACGGCGAAAAACAGGAACTTCTTTTGACGGTTTTGCTGTTACTTTAATTGTTGTCACTCCCCATTCTTGGCTATTATGGTTATTGACGTCACCCCTATAACCATTACTTATTTCTTTTATTTGTGAATAATTGTCAGTAATTTTTAACGGTTTTGGAAAAGTGCTTCTATTACTTTGAAATTTTGCTTCGTATAAATAAAATGCCATTTCTACTAACGACTCTAATTTTCTAATCAACATTTTTTTAAAAATTGATTTCAAAATTCTCTTTAATTTTCTCCCTCCCCCTTTTATAGAATTAAACTGCAAGTAAGATGTATTTCACACTGATGTTTCGTTTGTCGTTTCACAGTCATATTTAAAATAACACTTTCAAAACATATTAATCTATTTCGGAATTCTAAATATTTGTTTGCCCTTTTCTCGTTTTTACTTCGCCTAGCATTATATTTGTCTACTCGGTTTCTTATAATACAGTTTTTTTTTCTTTGATACAGTCTTTTATTCTAGACTTCTAAAACCTATAGCTTTGCATGAATCTCAGAACAGTTTTTAAGATTACCATTTCATTTTATTCAACGTACTTACTGTTCTTTTTGAATTAAAAATGACATTAAATATCATACAATAAGATCTAATTAACAAATCGGGTACTTTTCGATGGCGATGGTTATTGTTATTATTTTTTTTAGACAAATCAATCTACTATATCATTTTTGGGGTGCTGTTGGTGAGGTTTAAATATTTGTCGCAAAAACAAACTCGACAAACTAAACAAATTGATTTAGCAAAAAAAAAAAAAAAAAACTATCGCCAGCCCCCTGAATCGGAAAAACCAAAAATTGGAGCAGAAGTTTAATCATAAAACAATATACATAAAAAAATCTTTATTTAAACTCTATGTAGTAAGTAAGACAAGGTGCACAATTATAAAAATCAATAAAATATATCCTGTTAAAATAAAGTCCAATATAAAAAAGATAAATAAACTAAGCATTAACTTCCAACAGATAAAAATGAAAATGTGGAACATGTTCTAAATAAGTTCAGTTAAATATATTTGGTATCAAGAAATTCTTAAGTTAGATATTATTTTAAAAAGTAATCCTTTCTAAATACCGTAAATAAACTTTAGCGTTGAAAAATATTCCAGAAATGACGAACAATAATGATAAAAGTTAAAAAAAAAAAATCAATCTGAAAGAGCTACGCAAAGCTGCAAATGAGCGAACCGATTCTAAAGACATATGTAATTTCCTTTCAAAACAAAGGTAATATCGTCGTAGAGGAGACATGAGTTAAACTTCAATGCGAACTCTTGTAATTTAGTTCATGTTTTTCCCCGTGGTGCGCTAGTGAAATCGACACTACAAAACCGCTTGAGAGTTGACCCTCTGGTTTATGATTACTCTGTGGAAGTGATGAACTTCTCCATTGCAGCTGCATCTCTTAAAAACTAATTAATTAAATTGTGCAAGAATTACGAAAAATAAATAACGTGCGAATAAAATACTTTTAAGTTTCTTCAGAAACACATTGAACTTAAGTGACATCAGCTGGCTAGTGTTATATATTTCATTAATATTTATTTTTTTCATATTTATTTAATATTATGTGTATTAATTATCGTTTGCAGTTCTTAATATTTAAAATAATTACTTTAACTTCCACTTTTAATGTTACTACTTTTACTTATCGCTTGTCTTTATGTTTTCCTTTTCTTCTCCTTCGAAGAACAAAGAGCAGCAGTTCCTCTGTATGTATATAATGTGTATATTAATGTATTGTAAAAAATAAATGTGGTTACGTGTACGTCAAGATTGCATCAAAGTATTATTCCAAGAGTTTCTACAGTATTTTAACAATACAATTCCACGCAATTACAAGAAAGCTAGTATATCTTCATAATTACTGAGCCGGGAAAATTAATTTTTTTACTTGATTCGGAGTTGTTTCACCTTGGGATGCGGCTTCTAAAAGTTGCGGCGGAATTATCCTGTTCCGTAAAATAAAACTTCGCGGAAGTGGGGGGAAAAGAGGGAGCAAGCTTATTAGCAATATTAATGGGAAAGCCATAGCTCCCGGTCTCGCCTCATGTTTCTCGCCTCTCTAAACAAGTCTTTTCCACTCTCCAGAAAGGCCAAAAATGGTCCCAGACTGTCCAATAGAGCAGTTATTAAAATTCACAGTCGCAAAAACGAAATTTTCACAAAAAATTCTTCTTTAAGAAAATGACGATTTTGTCACGAAATTATTAACTTTCATTCGTGTGAATGTGTAAAAACAATCTCCCTAAAAGCCTAAAAGCGGGCAAGTGTTTAAAGAAAGGGACATCGATACCAATCACTAAAATTAATCCAATCTTCTTTTGGAAATTGGAATGGTCACGCGCTACTCAATTAAAGGTTGCAATTCATATCACATGCTGGTGCTAGACGCAGCAAAGAACAGTTTCTCCATCGTTGTTAGCGCAGCTGTAAAAACTCACAAGTCGTACGTCACAATCTACGCTCTTTTGCCATAAATGTTATCTGTCATAAAGAAAGGTTGAACGATGCACGATTTCGCCATTCATTAATGGCGCCTGTATTTGCATTCTTTCTCTCTGCCTATCTGAGTCTCAAATAATAATAATAAAAAAAAGTGGTAAAAATAATGTTCTTAAAATAACGGACTAGGTAAAAATTTCTATGAAAAAACAAAGCAGTTTTTTTTAAGCTGCCTACTGCATTCATACAAAAAAAAAAAAAAAAATAGTTACGTAAAAATGTCCTTAAAAACAACGGGGCCAAAAATGTTTAATCAAACATTTATTTAGGAACATTTCTTCAAAAAATAGACATCTAGAAAGGTTTTGTCTTGAAATAGCTATTTAGAATTAACAATCATCGTATAGTGTACTGGAAATAGGTAGGGTCAATAGGGGTAATTGTAAATGCTTTTTCAATGTTTTAACTTTTGGTCCTTCCCTACCTCTTGAATGAATTGAGGAATAAAACTGAGCATTGTAGCCAATACTATACTCCTTGTGAGTAAATGTGTACAAAAATTTTGACTTTATGACTACATGTTAGTGAATAAACTTGTGTTTACCTTTACCCCTCTGGGGTAAATACAAACGTAGTTTCTTTCTGCATGAGGTTAATGAAAATAGAAAACCATGTCATACACTGTCTGCTCGGATGCTTAATAAGTTCTGGAGAAATGGTCCTCAATGGTCCTCAACCACATGCGACCCACGGGCCGCATGTGGTCCGCTGAGTTGCGTTCGAGTCCGCTGGAGATCAATTAATGAAAAATATGTCTAAAGCAAATCAAGCTACGCGGTAAATAAATGTATGTAAAATGAGTCCCGCAGTGGATCAGTCGGTTAAGCTTCTCTAGTCTGTTTTTCTGTCGCTCCGCGATATCTTCTCATTTACCAAATTACAAGGTTTTCCCCTCATTTTAAAGCTTATCGTGCCGGCTAATGACTTCTTTTGTACCAACACCCCTGTTTGCTTTTTTTCTATTCTTCTTCATAATGTCCTTTCTACCAAATTAGTGCGGAATTCCGCAGTGGTCGATTAGTAATATTTAATTAATGTCGTCTCAAAAGATTGGAAGTACGATAAACTTAAGTGTTTACAACTGCCCCGAAGTACAAAATATATGGAGTAATTGTAAACACCTAACTTGCACTTGAAAAATAGCAAGAAGGATGAAATTTATAACTAAATGTTTTTAGCGACATTCCATGTGACAAATAAAAATGTTTAAAACCGCTTACTTCACGTTGAGGCTGGAGAGGAAAATCTAAAGGCGCATTTACACCAAAGTTGACAACTTAAAGTTGACAAAACATTGTTTGTAGAAAACTAAAAGTTGCTCTTCTAAAACTATAGAGCAACAAGTGGAAGATGTTTTAGAAGAAAACTAAAAGTTGTTCTTTTCAAACTTAGAGCAACAAGTGGAAAACTAGTTGCCAAAGAATTGGCACCCCGTCACGTCCGGGGCGCGTGGAGGGGGAACAGTTCTCCACTAGTTTCCAACAAGTTGCTAGCGCAAAGCAACAAATCTTCCACATTTAGCTACAAATCTTCAACTTTCTTTAATCTTTACCGATGACACTTCGTGGGAAACCAAAATTTAGTAGAAGATTTGTCTCTCCGCAAGTGGAAGAAAGAAAAAGTTGCTGTATTTTGTAGAAAAAGCAACAAATTACCGCAGCTTGTGGAAAACTTAGTGAAAGAAAGACTTTGGTGTAAACGCGGCTTAAGATACTAAATTTTTTTAGGCAATTTTTTTCTTCGTGCCATTTTTAAACAATGATGACGCCTCCACTGTTGTTTAGAAACATAAAAGTCTTTTTATGTTTTCTCTATGTTGCCAATTTATCACTAACCAGCAGGTAAGATTCCAAAACCACCACAAGTGTATTTATGAAGCTTGTTCACATTTACCCCACGTTTACAATTACCCCAACAGACAACACATTGTTTTTCAATCACTCCAAGAAAAGAAGGTCCAAATCCTACGATTTCAAGCATAAATATGCATAACAATTTGTAGATACCTGTTATGCATTGATACGAGGTTCCGTGTACATTTTTGCGTTAAAACACTACATTACAACTTCTTCACTATCAGCACAAAAACTAAGTTAAAAAAAAAAAAATGATAACGAAAACTAGATAAAATAAAAATAATGATAAGATAACATTACATTCCATTTCAAGACGCATTTTCCGGATCTTAACTTACAATCACAAAAGAACAAAAAATAAGGGTTATAAAAATTCGAATGATTTTGTTATTCCAAATTATTACTACTATTTATACCGTTAACTTATTTTATTACGTTTTCCCCAGTGAACAAGCACACATGTCATTTGGCTATTTGAGCTCGGATGAAAGTTTTTTTCCCTCTATGCTGCTGTTAGTTTCTGCAAGCAGCAAAATTTCGTCTTTCTATCCTACTGTCAATGAATAATAAATAAAAATATATTACTTATAGTTAAAATGCACGAATTGAAACTATTCTAATGCCTCATAAGCGTGCACTTTGTGTGGGTACTTGAAGAACGCGGTTTTTTAGTTTCTTTTGATTTTTTATAGGGGCTTGCCCGACTGTTTGGCCGATTTGGGGAGCATCGTTTTTTAGGGGGTTCATAGAATTTTAGGGGAGATGTGGGAACGCCAGTGCTCTGAGCGAGTGAACGCCCCTACAAAAGCAAATCTAACTGTATAAGGGTTCACAGAAAGATCACATCCCCCAAAAAGGTGAGGAAGATGGATTCGACAATAGTCAAATCTACAAGGGTCCAGCGTATTGTCTGAACATGAAACTGAGGATAACTGCATAAAAAAAAAGTTGGACCTACTATTCTATTAAAACTTACATATTTGACTACTTGTTTGGCTGAAGAACACCATATGGGCGGCATCTCATGGTGCATTATATTTTTTTATTTATTTTCCTATCTATTAGCCATTTGGATTTTTTTTTTGTAATGGGGCTGCGTATGGTCACTAACCTTCGCAGACCTAGTGCATTCCCCGGAAATTCTTTCCGGGGATTTATTCATTCTTTCAAGTAGCACCACTATTGGCGGATGCTATTACCTCTTGAGAATTTTGACGCTCAGTTTCCTCCCAGATGGCGGCACCTAAGCTCTAAATAATCCGAAACTGCACTAG
Source organism: Octonoba sinensis (assembly GCA_038502835.1). Classification (NCBI taxonomy): domain Eukaryota; kingdom Metazoa; phylum Arthropoda; class Arachnida; order Araneae; family Uloboridae; genus Octonoba; species Octonoba sinensis. The sequence continues at coordinate 76,581,842 of CM076604.1, forward strand.
GAATTTAATTTGGCCGAGAGTATCCAAACCAAACGGACACTCAAGGGATTTTTAACATGTCGTGTAATCATGCGACTTGGGCGATGACCATTTTTCTGTATCTTGAAAACCCACCGACTTGGACCAGGTTTGATTCTGCGAACTTGGGCGTACGAGACCAGTGCTTTACCACTACACTCTGCCGACAGCCATTTGGAAGTAGAACCAATGAAAAATCACCTGTACTATCATTTTCAGGAAGAAAAACAATTAATTAATTAATTTTTTTGCTAGATCTTTCTGTGCCAATTGTGCTTAAATATAAATAAAGACACTGTAGTTAGTTTTCCCTTTTAACGTTTATTTAAATCCCCCCCCCCCCCCCGCCGATAGAATAGCTTTATTGGGAAGGCTTGACTAAAGATAAATTCTCGAAGGTTAGGCCTGGATCAAACCGTTCTCTTGTCATATAATGATGTAATATTTTTGACTCTCATAGCACTTAATTCGTCCTACATGGAAATGTTGCTCTTAACTCAAATAAATGAAGTTTGGGTCATTTCATTTCTAATGATTAAAAACAGACTATAGCTACTTCATTGTTATGTTTGTGGTTCAGAATTTTTTTTTGTACCTAAAAAAAAGAGCACTACAAATTAAGACAATAATAATAAATGCTTCATATTCGATTAAAAGTATGCCAATATATATTTTTAGGATTCTTTGTTCCTCAGCATAAATAAGGTAATTTTTATAAAATACATTAAATTCAATCGTAATATAAAAGAGACCAAATGTACTGGGTTTAATAATGGGTTCAAAAACAATGAGAGAGAGAGAGAGATTTTTTTCAAATTTAAAACAGCTATTTCTGAGAAGTGTGCAACAAATTTCACAAAAAATATAGCATTCGTTCGTTATGATAGTCTTAAGAAAAGAGTAGAGTGAAAAACAAAAATAATCCGTTAAAAAAAAAAGAAAGAGAGAGAGAAAGAAAAGGAGAAGATAGACCAGTGTAATAGATATATAATACATATAATATTCCGCTCAAAAGAAATTCCGATCATTTTTGAGGGATCACGCGAAAGACAGGTTTGGTTAAGAATACGTGATAATTGATAAAAATGACCCTCACCAAAATTTAAATGCAGTTGAATAGATATTGGCTAATAAATTATCAATTTTTACATGAATTTGAAAAATGAAGAAATTAAATTCATTCGAAAAGAGATACTCACAAACGTGGCGTTCATGTTAGGTCCGTAAATCTACTGTGTTGGATTACGGAAATTCCAACTTGATTTTATCTAGATAGTGAATGAATATATTCTCACGGCAAAACAAAGCGTCCGCTTAATTAAAAGAAAAGGGGTGCGGATTGTCAACAGATGAGCAAGCATTGAACGGAATTAACCTCAAAACCTGAATAATGGACATTAGAATTAGGATATAGTACCGAACGGAAATTTTTACTTTCCATTGTTGCCATTACGAACAAGGACAATTCTTGTTACGATGTGATTAATTTTGTAAGGAATTCCTGCCAACTAGGTGAACGCGGAAAGCGAAGGTGAATCCTTATTTTCCGAATGTTTTACTTCCGAACAACTTTCTCTTTTGCAGAACTTCCATAGATACCAGCCTCCAAACTGGATAAAAATTTCAGTAGCAATCAAGTTTTCGTAGCAATATTCCGAGCTCTTGTCCAAAATCAGCAGATATATAATTTAGTTTTTTCCCTTAATATAAATTCCGGATTTAAATTTATGATGTTTAACTGACAATATAATGAATAGCTTCGGTGGGAGGTCACTGTAACCTCCCAAAAGTTCTCCTTATTCGAAAGATTTTTTTTACCGATAGGTCAATTTAAAAACAAATATATTACGATCGCTTTGTTTTATTTATTATTTCTTTTAAGTATTAATATTACGAACAACAAACTATATTATAGTGATTACAAAAATACTAAATATTATTTGGTATTTATAATAAGTTATTAACTCTTAACCAGGGTCATATTTTATTTAATTAAACGTAAACTAATCGCATTTCGCAATTCAATAAAATTCGGAAGATTCATTCTGTAAACTAGGAATTTTTCCCCTCCCAAAAAGTTAAATTCGCGATGCCCCTGTGAGTAGTAGTACTATATGTGTATCATAGTTGACATTAATAAATAACTCATTGAAATCTAGGATGCATAAATGTATTTAAATAAAATGGAATCATCTTGTAATGCTGACAGTTAACAATACTTAATGCACTTTCAAATGGTTACCTTATTTGAAGTTAAAATTTTTGCTATTGCGTTACTATCTAGTACAATATAAACATGAAATACAAAGTATAACAAAACGCAAGAAAATATTTAAATTGGTCTTTTTACATCATTCTACATCAAACTGTCTGTATTCGATATTGAAAAGAATAAAATTTAAATATATGTTTTTTTAACTCAACAAAATTTTAAATTAAAACTAATTAATATAAAACGCAATTAAATAAATCACGAAGTAATTTCTGCTCCTAACATTCAATGTTGTTAGTCGTTATTTTAAAAATCAATTTAAGATAATTCTTCTGGATGGTTTTATTCCATCAGCGGTACTAGTGGTCAAATATCAGATTCTGCATTATTACTTTCGAAAAAGCGGTGAGTAAAAATACTCGATCTTTCATACACTATACAGCCAAAAAAATAAATAAATAAATAAATTTTAATTCCTTAAAAAAAAAAAAAACCATAAGCCAGTCGGCATGGTAACAATTCAAATAAAATAAAAAGCAAGCGCTTCATCAATCGTCTGGAGAAAATAAAGTTAACGACCGTGAAAAGATAATCTGGAACTGCAAAGAAAAACGCTTATGTGTAACTTCTTTTCTAGTTAATTTAGAGACTCGGAATTTTAGCACGTAATCTTCCTGGGGTAGTTTTTTACGCGCTTTTCAATGGTATCAAGTTCGAAACAATGCAATAATTTCTTCCTATAGAAAAGAGCCCTTTTATGTAATTTTCGGCTATGAATTGCAATAAAATTAAAAAGGACAAATTTCGCGCCGAATTTAATGAAAATCCGCCGAACGGCCTTGGCCGGACACAGACAGACATACTTGCTGCTTTATTAGCAGAAGGGAATTTATGAGCATTTAAAGGAAATATTTTTTTACCGTGAATGCGCGAAGGACAGCAATTTTTAACTTTCATAGCCCTCATACTCAAGTATATCGCATTCACACATTTTTTTGGATATTAGGGGTTCGCAAGAAAAAAAAAGGCCTGGAACCACTGTTAGAGAGGATTTTACTCCAGACAAACCGACAACTTTTGCACTTCTCTGGCAGGACACGAAGTGCCCCTATGGCTCGCTGGGAGATCTACAGCTTTAAAAGGAAACCGAACCACTAGGACATGACCGGATGAAGTGAAATACCGATTGAGCTTGAGCATCCATGCTCTTGCCAGGATTCGAACCCGGGAACCAAGGCATGGGAGCAACGTGCTTTACCTTCTGATTTCTCGCGGCTGTTCTTTAAATTGCGGAAAATCCAATTCTCGAACTTTTACTGCGACTGTAAAATAAATATGGCGGATACGCGCTTGTTTGCGTAGCGCGTACTTTCCAAGAGTAAAAATTTTCGCTCGTGCTCGATCCATTTCAGAATGATTCTCAGAGGTTTTAAAAAATTAAAAATTTAACTCAACTGGGTTTCAAAACGACTTATAAACCTTTTAAAGATCCCAAAACATAGTAACTCTCTTCCCTCTACAGAAACACAAAGTTCGAATTCTGACCCATGCAAAGTAAACAAACCGAAAACAGGATGAAAGTTATTTCCGGATTCAGTTGTGCGTTAGTTAGGAAGCCGTGTCCCATAAAACGTTGCATTCTTGACACTCGGAAAAGTTTCCTGCATTCTTCGCCGCTATAAAGCCTCAGGAGATCCAAAGCTAAGATTTTCGATTCTTTCTAAGCAGAATTTCAAAATAAACACTTTCAAATTTAAAGACAAAATCGAATAATACATGGATTTTTTAATGGAAAAAGACATCGAGATTGATTCAAGTTTCGAAAAATTAAAGTGTGCCTTTAAAGCGTAGGCAAAAAAAAAAATCGGTTCCAAAAATTTTGAAAAATCCTTTCATTACTTGATTTTACTTATCAGAAAGTTAGCATGTTCTTTTTGTCTTTCTAGATAGATAACGTGCATGTATTACTAAACCGTAAAATGCGAAAAAGTCTCCTCCCTTCCACTGAATTTCAGTCGGTTAAAAATACCGAATATTCGCTCCTAGCCTCGGATTGTCATTCGAAATAAAAAGGAATAGAAGCTGAAATTAAAGAGAAAAAAAAACGATACTAGCATAAAAACGAACCCTTTACAAAAATCGACCATCTACCAGTGGTTCACACTGGGGAAAAATACAAAGTGGGATTTTCCTCCTTGACCAAAATTTTAAGTGGGATTTTTAATATTTAAGTGCAAACAAATTATTTTTTGAGTGGGATTTCAAAAAATATTGCGGGAATCGCGCGAACCCTGCATCTACGTATTTAACGAGTACAAAAATGGGCCTTTACGATCCTAAATTCGTCCTTCATTAAATTTTAGTTTCATTCTTTTCATGTAGAGGGCGTCGTCGGCACTTTTCATCAGTTTTACTGGTTTTACCATTTCTTTCCCGAAATTCTGCAAGATTTAGGAGGGGCTCATTCGATATTTCACAGTAGATCTCCAAACAAAATCCCCTTCCCCTTACATTTAATTATTTTTATTTTATTTAAAAAAAGGAAAATATCGTATCTCAAAAATTTATGAATAAAGTTTTTCGTCATTTTTGCATTACTAATACCTACTGACTGAGAGAATAAAATATGTTTTGAAGGTTTGTTGACATTAACCAAACTCTAGACATTTAAAGATAAACATTTTTCGAGCTACCGAATTTTTCAAAACTATTAGTTAGCAGACAATATTTTTCTCTAGTTCTGTATCAATTTCCAATTTATACCAAGGAAAAATTATAAAAATTGAATTTTAGTTTTAACAAATTGTTTTGAGATTCGTAGCATCTTTTAACACATTGTTGATTGGCTTGTCACTTCAATTTAAACTGTCGGGGACCAACGATTTAAATGCCTTAATAAACACTTTGGGAAATATCACGTAGCCTGAGAAGGACAATACATGCGTAAAACTACGCACTAAGTCAACAATGTAAACTTTTTCCAGCCACAAATTGAAAAGCTTTTTTTTTTCTACTATGAAGATTACACTTCTGCCCAAAATACTGGAAAATGGAAGTATTTTTTGCCCTAGTAGCAACTAGGAATGTTATAACCAGTTCTCTAAAGAGAAAACTAGTCTTTTAGTCAGCTCATCCACTGCCTCAGTAAACGCATCAAAAAAGCAATGAATTTGCTTGATAATTCAACTGGAGTGGATGGAAAACTATTTAAAATATTGAATAAATGACATCAAAGACATCAAAGCAAATTTTTACATTTTATTACAGGAAGGTGTACTTCATCAATAAGTCCAAGCAAGTGAAAAGAGCACTTAGTTACATTATCCAACTTCACTCAGTACTCTTTTGGAGGCCTCTGATGCAACATTTCACCAAAACTGATAAAAAATGACAAACTCGTTTCAATTATATTACATTTGTACAAGCATATAAAATTGTCTAAGGACATGATTGACTATTGAAACAGAAACAATGGAGCATATTTTCCTCAATACTCGATGATATCAGCAAATTTGAAGAGCATTTTCTATAAAACATTTGGGAGTGAAATATTCTCACTCATCTTCAGTTCTATATAGTTGACATAGGAAATTGATCTCAAGGGAAAAAAAGCATTACGTGGATAAATATGGAAATCAGATGAAATGAATACGGAGAAATTTTTCAGCTGATTAAATCATGCGTTACATAATTAAAAAAATGTTTTTTAAAGGTACTAATTATTTGTTCTGGCACTAAAGTACAGCAGTGACAAATGGAATGACGGTACTTTTCTCTTTCAGGGGACTGATTTGCGATGATGGCTAAATTTTCGTCACACCAAATTGGTGTGTTTGCTTTATGTGTGTGTGGGAGTTTAATTTTTTCTCTTTTCACCTGATTAAATTCTAATTTAACACAATCAAGCATTGATATTCTCACTGTTTGGCCAGTTTTTACGATTCTGCAACAGAAAGGTACCCTGGAATAAATACTGCACTAGTGTGTTGAAAGTATTATCTCCAAAAGGTGCAATTTATCCTTTTTTAAGCTGCATTCCAATTGATCTCAAAAGTTCTGGCTTGATATTTTGTGGCATCATTCTACATTTTTCCTGGTCATTAATGCATCTCATTATTTTTTAAATTAGTATTTCCAAAAAATTCCATTCTAAAAAATTAAGTTTTTGCAGAATGAAACTTTTAACAAAAGTTAGCATTCAAATCAAGTGTGCTCATAGTTCCTCATGAGATATACCTTTAAAAGAAAGGGGTTTGTTAAATTGGCTGCACTGATTTAACTTATATGTTTGAACACTTGATTGATTGATAGAAAACCATCATCAAAATAGCAAAGGAATGCCATTAACCTTAAAAAACAAAGATTAAAAAATAAAAAATTTGTGATAAAAAATGATACTGACAACATGGGTGAATTAACAGAGTCTAGAGAAAATAAAGCACAGTATAGCTTTTCTCACATTCAATGAATCAATAAAAATATTTAAATATTGCCAAGTGATACAGACAAATTTACTCCATTTGTTTTTGAGAAAAGAAAGTTGGAACAATATACAATAGGGAAGTTTTGAACTATTAAACGTTCTTCTTTTGACGGTTAACTTTGGTAAAGGCAGTTACAAAACTTTAAAATTCATCATTCAGTCTCAGAAAGGCAATTACTGATTTTTAATCTGATTCATAAAAAATGGGATGAAGCTTAAAGCGACAGACAGCCTCCGACGTCACCCAAAGGTGACAATAATTCAATTTAATTTTATCAAAGTTAAACATTTCAGAAACAATAGGAATGAAATTAAAATTTCCTCATTTGGTGATTCTTTTCTACTGAGAACATTTTATGGTAACCCTGATGCAGTCGATTCAAATTCTACCAGTTATTTTTGGCACGCTGCTTACTGTCGCTAAGTCTCATTGCGTCATCACAGAGTTGTGATGCAGTTGCATATTAGGCGACATACATGCGCATAAAATTGTTTCAGCATCTTTACTGTGCTTAAGCTTTAAAAATTATTTAAACAATGAATATTTAGTAAAGTAAAATCTCTTTGATACTTTATGTTTATACACGTTACAGTATCAATTAAAAATAAAACCAAAAAAAAAAAAATCGAAATCTTCCCTATTGCAACAAGATTATTTAAGCAAAAAGATTTCACTGCATAGTTGGAAAGCTAAAAGAAAGTAAATAGTATATTTCTTGATACAAAGTTTTCAAACAAAAAATTGAAAAATTCCTGTAAAGGAAAATAAAGACATTTATGTGGAAAAATAATAAGATTTAAAAGTGTGGAATAGGGGGGAAAAATATCACAATCATTTTAGACATAAATGTGTTGCAGTTAAATTATATTAGAAATTGCAAAAGTTATTTTTGTTAATTATGTTTAAATCATAAATCTTTAAAAGGCAAGATTTTATAAATATATATTTACATATACAAAATATAACATATATCATCAAGAAATCCAGCATATATCACATGTTCATGTTTGCATTACATATGCTCAACTTAAAAGATGCTCATTCTTCAAAATTTCAAATAATTAAAGAAAAAAGGAAATACTGAACATTCAATTGCAACCTTTTTTACCACACCATGAAAAATTTGACTTGCTAACACATTTCTTAAACTATTTTATACCAACAATTTTTAAATTTGTTAATGTACAAGATCAAAACTTATAAATATGACAGTAATCTTGATCAAGTATTGCTATTTTTAAACTGATTAATAAAAAGGGAATTTTTTTTTTTTTTTTAAAGTGATAATAACACAATACAGTTTCATTATGTTAGGCTTGGCTATCTTCTACAGATGTTCTATTTTGAAGTATGGTTTTAATATAATCAGAAACTTCCAGTAATGTTTGTTTGCAGGAGAAAAATTAGTAACCAAATAGTAATCTTAGGACACAATTCATTTCCAGATTATAACGAATTGTCTTTTAGGACCAACTTATGTACGTACGCATTTAGAAAGGGATTTTGAATATAATTTTACAAATGTTGTCAGGAAAACTTACCACTAAAATTTCATATTCAAAGAAGGCTTTAAAATGAAATGGAATGAAAAATTTTATCAACATCACAAGATGGCAACAAAGATTTGGTGGACGATAATGGAAATAAGAGCTGGGGAATAATGCCAGAATTTGAATACAATAAGGGTGCTTTCACATAAAATGCAACAAAGACAAAAACACACGTCTTTTCCACATCTGCGCAAAGCGCAGAGCATATTTTTGCCATCAAAACAATGCGCCACGCTTGTGTAGGTGGGAAAAGACGTCATTTGTCTTTGTCGCCATCAGTGTGAACGCACCCTAACTCTCTTCCAGACCTTCAGCATTTTCAGATTAGAGAAGTTTTATAATCCTTTTATTATAAAAGCAGGTCTTCAAGTTTTTAAATCAAATATTATATATATGAAAAAAAAACTTAAAATTTTTCTTACAATATGTTTTGCTAAAGCACTTAATTTTAAAGCAACTCATTTTTATTTATGCATTAAAATTACCTTTGGGTTGATTATAGAAAATTACTCGGATAACAAATTTGTACCATTTTCAAATGTCAGGCAAGTTTTTTAGAACAAAATAAATGAGCCACAAAAATAATTATAATAAAAAATGCTTTTTCCCTTGCAGCGGTTGTACTAAAATAACTCTAGAAGACCTGTGTGATATAAATACTGAAATTTTGTCCTAAATATTTTTGTGTAGCCTGTGAAACTTATCATTAGTATACTTGGCATTTTTGTTAACTAAAGATCATTAACTTAATGAATGGCACGTATGTAATTCAGAAAACGTTAAAATTAAGCATTTACTCCCCTCCCCCAAACTTCCTAAAAGAAATTTCCCATAATACATGAGTCATTCATGCAGATAACACCATTCCAACCTACATTTTAAAACATGATGCAAGTAAATACTGATAAAAGGAACAATATCAATTTGTTATTTCCGGGACACTAGAAACATTATATTGGCATCGATTAGCTTTCAAAGTGGCTAATTACAAACCATATCATAATATTCACATAAATATTTTAAGCTATGTACAATAATTTTCATTTAAATTCACAATTAAACCGCATTTCTTCTATAATAAAGATTATGGAATGTGATGAATGGGTGGGATTTCAAACGACAATAAAATGAAAGAATGTTAAATACTAAAAAGGAACTAAACTGCGTAAAAAAATATTACATATAATAATAAATACAACCAAGACGTGAAAACAAAAATTTTGAGTTCATGTTATAACAGCTTTAAAATGATACAACAATTACAAGGACTTGAATCTTATTAAATGTTCAAAGACTTTTAACATTATTAAATAATATTTAAAAATGGTTAAATAATTATATCCATATGCTCTAAAATAAACCAATGTTTCATAAGACTGGTCAGCATAATCAACTTATGGATATTTCCAATCTAAAATCTGAAGATGAATTGACAAAATAAGACTAGAATAAAGGATGTTTTCTAAAATTTAGTTTAAAAACAAATGTATAGAATATTCCAATTTACATAAACCCAAATGTTATAAATCATCTTTATGATATTTTAATGAAAAATAATAGTAATTATAAGTTTTATTACAGCTATAAATATGTTAGGGATCATGTTTTAAATACAATTCACTATGGACATTATCCAATCAGTAGAAACTGATATAACTTTGCACTGTGGGTAACACTTCATGTTAACCATATGATTATTGCATGGTGCAAATTTTTTGTCTCAATACACTGCTAAAAAATTTGAGATAGGAAGAAATTTGAATACATAAACAAGATTAACAGCACTTCTCTGAAATTACAAAATACATTTTTAAGTAAATAAGTAAATATTTTCATTGTAACATTGCAGGGCATAAATTACTCTTTCTTTTGAAATAATCCCAAATAGTCTAAATTTCATGACTACTGGAAAAAATATCCATGAATGGTATAAATAATTAACAAAGAAACTAAAAAAATAATACAAATGATTGTGGACAGCAACAAAAACAACCAATGTTCTTTACACAACAAATTCAAGGAAACACATCCAACTACTTATTTATAAAATCCCTTTTGCTGATCATAAAGATAGACAAACGATTAATCCTTAATAAAACTAACAAAAGAAATAGTAAAACAAAAACTAATTTTCTATGGCTAAAGTATTAAGCAGATTTTGGGCAATATTTTTATTACACAAAAAATCTAGTTTATTTTTTAATTTTTCATTTAACTTAACATAATTTGACAGATTTGTTTCTGTTCAGAATCTTTGCAAACAATTAAGAAAATAAAATAAAGTAAAAAAAACAAAAAAACTAAGAGTTCTTAAGCTATTAAAGCTTAATAATGAGAAAGAGAAACAAACCTAAGGGAATATTTTTTAATACAATAAGCTTCTCTTTATCTCATTAAGCTTGCATCACTTGGAATCTTCGGTGGTGGTTATTACTTTTTTTAGCATGTTGAAATAAATGAGAGCAGAAAATAGTTCTACGAGGATGATTGTGAGTTCATGAAACCATCTGAAAGTGATGCACATAATATTGATGTAAATTTTGAAACTATTATCAAGAAAATTAGTTTTGAAGTTAAAAAAAAAATCTGGTGGATAACTAGAATATATCAGCCCTACGCTTAAAATTGTAAGGACGTTTTTAAATTCATTTTTACTTTACGAGCAAATGCTTTTCAAGTAACATTATGTTTTTAATATTACATCGGCTTTAGCAAACTAAATTTCAGAACAAGAATAATAAAATCTTTTAAAGGGAAAGGAGATTATTTGAATTATTATTGGTTGATGCATTTTATAGACTATTTCCCAAAACTTCAAGTGTTATAAAATATATAAGAAAAATATGATTGGTTGCAAAAACTGAAGTAATATGTTCTGTCAATAACTCCAAACTATATTTTCAACATTTTATACAGTTTCAATTTTTTAGTCATTTTAAAAGGCCATTACACCAACTAAGCACATTTTACCATAGAAAAGGTTTAGAATATTAAAAAACTACGTTTAACTAGATTTGCATAGTTGAGATCACAAAGAGATCTGACTTCTTTTTTATTATTAAGAATAGTCAAATACTACATATAAATAGACTTTAAAAAACTTCAAATATAAAATTTCACGGCATTTTGCATTTGATATCTGTGGCTTTATGATGATGGCTAAATTAAGTACTTAACATGCAATTAGGAACTCTCTGTTTGAGAAAGTGCCACATTTTCATCTTAAGCTATCAATGCAAAAGAAAAAAATATATATAGACACAGCATACCAGGTTAGTTTTTAAAAAAAAAAAAAAAAAAAAAAAAAAGATCAGACATTTTTTAAAAATATAAATTATATATTTCTAATAAAAGGATTTCATTCCAAAAATCATCCCTAATAACCAAAAATTTTAAAATAAAATTTATCATAGAAAAACTATAAATTTTAAGAGTATAGCAGAATACATTACATGACCTTTGTGGCACAATTGTTTAGAGACATTACACGGAATTGTCGCTGGATAAAAATTATAGTGTAATACTTTAAAACTTATTGAGATTTTCTACGAGATCTGCCATTAGCATATTCATCTTGTCGACGATGCCCATTGAAATTTCTTTAATAATATATCAGTTGAAAGAAACTTAGCATTTCAATCAATACACAATTGACAAAACCTACATCCATGCAAATGAGCATGAAATGAACCTAAATGATATTCTTTTGTATTAAGTAGAAACATAGAATTATGTATTTCAACTGAACATGAAAAACTGTACAAGAATCATTAGAAAAAACTTATTACTCTGCTACTTTAAAATCTAAAATTTACTGTACACATTAAAATTTAATATCTACATATTCTATACTTCCAATTGCTTAAAACTTTTGACATATTTTGTAATTCATTATTAAACGAATCTAATTCTTTATGTAAACAAGTACTTTGCTGCAGCAGTGAAACAAAAATTAAAAATTCTTTACTACATACATACACCTGTTGATGGGAAGAAAAACCATTTGAAAAGAAGGGTGCGGTTTGCTCAATAAATAATTAAAAAACAAATAAATAAATCACTTTTCTTGTTGTCGTCTGGTTCAAAATATTCACTTACTAAATAAGGGGAAAATTCCACATGTCTGATGATAAAGGTATAGAAAATTTTATTTAAAAAATTTAACAATTTAAGATACTACAAGGACAATATCTCCAGTAATTTAACTTTTTACGTATTACAAAACAAAAAACATAACGGGGAACAAGGAAAGCAAAAACAGAATTGAAATAAATGATAAATATTGTACTTTGCACTTCAATTTCAATAACTGCAGACAGAAATTAAATGAGGAAAATAATAGAAAAGAGCATCTTCAATTACAGCTATAAAAAAAGTGTACTAATAGACGATAAAACCTAAATTACTGAAAGTTATGGTAGACAAGTATCATTCGAAGGCAGGATACAATACACAAGGGGGAAAACAATTACTACATGATTATTTGAGCAAAGAGCTGTCCCTTTGGGAGGTAAAATAAATCACAGTAAGTGGACTCCTTTGAAGGAACTTTGTACAAAAAATTGTTCTGTACATCACAAGCCACAAATTTACTGACCAGCAGTTGAAAAAAATAGATAACACAGTTTTATAGTTGCCAGTTGATTTCCTCATGTGCCTGATCTAGGCTCCAAACACTGGCTTTTTTGTCGCATCAATCACAAATTGAAAGTAGTCCTATCTAAATGTATAATCTAGATGCGAGCACTAACTTCTTCCGCAAGGCCTCCCCATTTTAAGTAAAATGTTCGAGTCCGCCACTGAATCTTTGGATCAAATAGTGCTACACAGTAATGGTAGAAAGCACCCACTTCACGAAATGTCCAAGCTATTACAAAATCCATTTTGGTGAATGGCAATGCATTGTTCTGAAATGAAAGTGTTATAGAATAAAAATATTAATTAAAACAGTTAAGATACATAATAAGCAGAGCCTACGCTAAGCATTCCGATAAAATTGTAAATTCAGCGAAATAAATTCCGACTTGGCAAAAATATTGCAGAATGGACAACTTTACAAAATTGTCCATTCAAACAAAAAAAATTAAATAAGCAATTGCATTTTGTTAAAAAAATTGTACTTTTTCTTCTGATTGCAGTTTTCTATAGAAAAAAAAAAAAACATAGTTAAAACTTTTTGAAGTTAATGGAATAATAATAAATTTTTTGAAGTTCAGCTAACACTTTAAGAATTTGGCTAACAATTTGAATTCTTAACACAGACCCTGAATAAACATAGTTTAAAGCCAAACTTCTTTACCTGTGGGTTGCGAACCCAATTGTGGCATCGGGATCAGCAGCAGGTGTTGCCAAATTTTTTAGCAATTTTGATATTTTTCAAACTTAGTATAATAATTTTACAATTATTAAGTATTTTTAAGTAGTAAGTATTTATTTAAACTTACCTGTATAACATTTAATAGAATCCAATCTAGAATTAACCAAGCTAAGACATGGACTAAGTATACAACACAAACATCCCACTGGAATAACACATTGAGAGCCCATGCAGCAAAGGCTCCTAACACAATACATTCAGATAATGGTTCAAGCAGTATTGTGTATGGTACCATGGCAAACCTCAATTTGGCCCACCTAAAATAAGAATTAGTTTAAAATCATATGCATAAATTTAGTAAATTGAAAAAAAAAATTTGTCTGCAGGAAAGGGAAACAAAGATAAAGGTAGCTCTATGTCCAAAATTTATGCAAATGATTTGCTTGTAAGGTTTTTACTTTCATTTCAAAAGCAAAATTTTACACAAAAATAAAAATTATATACAAATTAGCATTTCTTCCTTTGTTGATAGATTGCATAACATGTTACGTATCAGAAAGCTGAGAAATTGATCTATTCAATGGGATACAATTATCATTGTATCGTAAATGGAATATTGCATGGAACTCGATTCAGTGGTGCATAATTGCCTTTATACAGTATAGAGTATTGTAAAGTTTATAGAATAGTATATAAAACATTGAAAAAATATTAGTTAGTCAATGTGAGAGGAAAGGGATGACATGCCTAGAAAATAATGTTTGCCGGGAAAATGCCCACTTAGTCCATGGGACTGTCAGAAATATTATTTCCATTCCGTAAAGAAAATTTTCCACCCACACAAAAAAAAAAAAAAAAAAAAAAATGAAATATAGGAGAAAATGGTCGATGGTTACTAAAATATTTTGATAATACTACTCCAAATTTCAATGCCAAAAGTCAATTAGAAACAGCAAAAAAAGTAAAACAAACCTACGCAGTGTATATTTTGTATGGCTTAGTTCAAGTTTCAAGTCTGAATCGATATGAACCACATCAGTTTTGTTAGAACAAAGCAGTGCTTTTACAAAATGTAGTTTAACATATTTTTAAATTAAAAAAGCAGTCTTATTATGCATCATTTTCACAACTTTATTTACGATGTAGTAATTACAATGGTGTAAGCATTACTGAAAGACAGTTTGCTGGAAGCAATTTTCAATTTGAAAGCTATTACACATTAAAATATATGAATTAGAAATGCTATTATATTTTATTACGTTGACGGACACTTGCGTATAGACGCAAGTGTCCGTCAAAGCGAAGTTCACTATGTGGCATGATGGCAATAGCCATGGTGCCGCATAGCATACTTTTGCATAGTGAACTTTTGAGTATCAATTTTCGAACTTCACTTGTTCCTACTGTCCACCAATGCGTTAAAAGAAAGATAAATTGTTACTTTTGGATGTCAATATTTAATTTAAAAATATTTTTATTTCCAAAAGGTAAAGGTATTTTAAAAACTATTCTGTAAGAAAAGCAATGCAAGTAAATACAACATATTCGCAACACATAGTATACTATCTGATCAAATTTTAAAAATTATAATAAATATTTTTTTAAAAAACACCAGAGAGGCTTAAAGGTAAACACAATTACATTTCAAATTGTAATAAAAAATTAGACACTGCTTTGATAAAGGAACGTTAAACTGCCTAATATTCTGTTTAGTGTTGGTTGTATCATCTTTGGGTACTTTATTGCTTACGGCAGCGGAAACCATGCGCACTTTCGAAACGATTGTAGCCTTTCAGTGAGATTTGGTTTGAGCACTTCTTAATCAGTTATTAACAAAACTGCCCTTAATCACTCCGCAACTAACATAAATAACACAGAACATTTCATGCTTCTTTACGTACAGTACCTAACAAAACAGCTTGCTCTTATCAATATTACAATGCTGCATCATCAGGATGTTTACAGACCTAGTGATTCTAAAGGTCCTTTCTGTCCTTGTTTTCTCCCACCCCTTTTGCGTGGCTTCGTCAATATAATTATTGTTTTTCCGTATGTTTTATTGTGCTTTATAAAAAAATTATAATTAATTTTTATCATTTTCATTCTCACTTAATTTTGGGCACACAATAAAATGAAATAGAAAGGTTTATCATTTTTATATGTTTTTGGTTTGATTTTTCTTTTTTTTTTTCCTGACATGAACTTTTGTAATCTCAATACCACTTTCTGTTATAAGTGTAAAATGTAACAATAAATTAAATATTTGACATGGAAAATAAGACGCCTTCCCCTCTTATTTTGTGTTAAGAGTTTATGTTATCTAGTAAAGAAGAATTGCTTGACAAACAGTTATTTCTATGCATGATTTTGTAGTTTTTACTTCAATGAATACTATGAACTTTTCAAATTAGATTTAGGTCATAACAAAATTGATTTATTAGTGTTACCATCATAATAAAAGATGGTAAACATATGGATTTAATTGGAGCAGACATAATTTCAAAAATTTCCAAGGGAAAGGGTTGAGAGATTAATAAATCATAAAATAAAATATTTATAGATATCATTGGAATTGCCATTTGAATTTTATTTGGCCTTAATGTTTTTCTTGTCACTGAACTTTAGGAATGAATTATAAAGCCTTAAGGGTTTCATAAAACATGACAAAAAAAACCCCCAAACTATGGGGAATTTAAGGGTTTTTCGTGGACTCTTAAAACATTATTGTAAGTTTTCTTTTTAAGTACAGTGGAACCGCCATTCGTCCGCCTTGCTATTCGTTCAACTTGTTCAAGTAAAATTCAACTTGCCATTCATATGCTTACCCCACGATTTGGACGGCTCCAGGTGCCAGGTCTTTTCCAGTTTGCCATTTTTAAAGGAAAAAAAAAAAAAAAAAAATCGGGAAATCTTGCTCTTTTTGCTAATTTTGTTTGGAGTTTTGGATTATTAAATTTTAATACCTTTTTCAGATTTTACTGACAATTTTAACTTTCTAAGGGGAGCAGCAAGAGGAAGTGGTTGAGGAACTTTCTTTTTCAGAGGAAGAAAGTAGTAAGGAAAGCATTTCCTTTTGCAGAAATTAAAAAGCTGTGTTATCACTGGGAGAAAACACATAGAGTGGTGGGAAAATGTCATCCTAACACTGCTGTGGTCAACAGGAGCATCAATTTGTTCAACAACAATGTTATTGACCATTTTAGAAAAATTCTGAAAAATCGTCGAAGACAGACAACATTGGACAGGTTTTTAGAGAAAGAAACCCAAGATTCTAATCTCTAGTGCGAAACGACAGAAAAAGAAAGAACAGCAAGGGAGAGAACACCAGAAGGGATGTTACCCGACATTTTTATGACTCCTCTTTCAAACAGTAACGTCAACATTTCTCTTCCTTCTTTCGACTGCATTCCACTTATGCCATGAACTCAACTCGGTACCAGTAAAGTGCAGTTAAATTTTTATTTATATATAATTTCATGTATAGTACTGTACCTTTGTTTTTCATAAGTTTAAATAAGCAACCTGAATGGATTAATCCAATTTATATCGTATCTTATGTGAAAAAATAATTCGCCATTCGTACAACTAGCCATTCAAACTGCCTCCTCGAACAAATTGTGAGGTTCCACTGTATCTGTAAAAACCCTACAACAGGGTGTTTATTTTATTCGATTAACAAAATGTACATCCAAATTATTTAATAATGCGTGAGTGATTGTATTAGCTTAAGGTTTTTGTTGCAACATTATGCTTAAGTTTACAAAATCTATTCTATGACTAATACAAATATTTTGCAACAAATAAGAGGGGAACATTGTGGAGAATGAAGAAGTTAGTCATTAAAATAAAGATGAGAGAAGAATTAAATATTTTAACCTTAACACACAAAAAACATACCTTGAAATACGACCATTAAAATTTTGAATTTCACAAATACCACTATTTTGCCATGCAGGTTGAGAGCTGATTCGTATTGACCAACCTCTGTAAGCAAAAATTAAATAGCAAGCAGGGATTATGAAGTTATACATTAAGAGATATATCTTTTACAAATACAAAAATAAAACTTACAATGTTTTACAGCAATATTTGCAAGGTATCCTCAATGATTTTTTTGTTTGAGATTAATATATTAAACCCAAAGTGGAAAAAGTCAATATTCAGCTAAAAATCAACACCCATTTTAATTTTTGAACACTGCAATTTTACAGCCCAGCACTTCAATTTCGACAGCCATGAAATGGGACTAGCAGCTCATGAGTATTTAAACATAACATTTCTTGAGAAGAAAGATTCTTTCCAACATTTTATCGGCAAAACATTCTTAATGTAATAAACCCAATGGGAGGGGGGAGCAACATTTAGAAAAGTCAATGCTTATTTTAATTTTTGAATACTTCATTTCTAAGAAAATGAAAGGCAAAAAAAAAAAAAAAAAAAAAGCGCTGTATTCATATACTTTAAGCTTACATTCTCTTTTTATTCCCGATTAAAAAAACTCAAGAGCAAGATTTTTGATATCACACTATTCCTCAAAAACATTTGCAAACTAACAATATAAGAGAACGAAAATAAGGTACCATTATATTAATTTTTAAAATAGGGGGGAGAAAAGAAGTACACAGTGAACTACTATTATTAAATTTAAATTAAACTTTTAACATTTTTAGTCATTTAAGAGAGTTTTTTAAAAACACTTAAAACTGAAAGACAACTGAATATGTTTTTCACAATTAAGTTAACATTCAAATGCCTACATGTTAGCTTTTCAAAAAATAATATTATAGTAATATTGCATTATTTAGTAGATATTGAATATACAAAGCTTAATATAGAAACATATTTTACAAACATTGTATAGCAGGAATATGTCATTTCAATATTTGTGGGTTGTAATGATAAGATATAGCTTTTTTGAGAATCTAAAATTTTTTCTTAATGCTATTTTTGGAAGAAATGAGTTTCCTTCTAGAAGTTACATAATTTGGTGTAGATTTTTTAAAAATGTTTTAGTTGCAGGCGGAAATGCATAATAATACATGAACGTGTGAGCAATGGTTGCAGAAAGCTTTCCACTTCTGCAGAAAATTCTTTAGATTACGCACTAAAAAAGATAAATAAATACAATTCCTTTTTTCCCTAAAGTATGTCTCTATCAAGAACGTTCTTCCAACTGTAATTCTGTTAGTAAAGACTCCCTCCTGGTGTTATCTGGTTCCCTTACCTAGCATTAATGCAAAAAACAAAAAATTTGATTTTGTGGATACAATTTCTCAAAAAAGGGCAAAGATGAAAGAGTTGTAAATAAATTATGAGACAAATTGCTTGCAAAAAGTATTTCAATTAGAATTTTGCGTTTGCACAAAGCTTCTCATTTTATACAATTTTGGTAACAAGATGTATTCATCCATTATTAAGACCACAAACCAGGGTTGGAAAAAAACCTGGTTTTTTTTTGAAAAAAAAAAAAAAAAAAAGTTTTTTTGGTTTAAACCAGGTTTTTTTGGTTTATACCGGGGTTATTTGGTCTAAATACGATTTGTAGGCAACACAATTTGACTTTTGGAAAATCATGGAGATTTTAGATCATTAATTGCGAATAAATGTTATTAGTAATAAATTTGCTGATAATTAATTAAATAACTAAGTTAAAACCTTGAATTCTAATTTATTTTTTCAGAAAGTTACCTAGAGTGAAACATGCCTATGTAAAGTGAAACGCATACTTACGGTGCAGCACTTTAGCGGTCAACTTATAGAGAGTGGAGATTTTTTTTTTTGTCATTTCTTACACTATGCGTTTATTTATTTGTGACTAATTAAAATATAGCTTCATGTATTAACTTTACTCTAAAATTAGTAATTGGCTTTTTTTTTTCTCTCGAAATTACTGAAAATATCATTAGATAAATTTAATCTGAATGACTTACAATGTATTCTATACAACTTTAAAATTAAAGCACTTAGTTAAAATAACAATAAATATCTTATTAATTATTTGATGCAAAATATGCATTTGATGGAAAATATTCCCTAAAATTACATATTTTTCGAAATGGCTAAATCAATTAGAAGAAAAAGAAGAATCTTATTTAGAGAACAAAAGAGTGCTCATAGTAGTTTTTTCGGATGGTTAACATACACAGAGACCTAGGCAAACTTTACATTGATGTCTCATCCATCCAGACAAATACTGGTCTAACATTATAGCATAAAAAATATTATCCTGGAGAAGTTTTTTTTCATCTTTTCAAAAATAGATAAACAAATAAATACAGTAATAATTAGGACAGCCAACTTACAAAGGTTTTTTTTCTAATACTCCCACTCAAATTTGGCATACATAAGTGGTCAAGTTACAAAGGTTTCCCTACATTAAATAATATAGGGCTAATTTCGTTCCTGACCAAAAGTGGTCAACATAGGTGGTCAACTTTACAGGTTTTACTGTATTAACATATTACAATACTCAACTTATACAGACCTTTCAGCAAATTATTAAAGAAATAATTATTTTGCAGGTTGAGTTTTAACAAAAGCATATTTTATTAAATCAATAAAAAATAAGCAAAAATGAAAGATATATTAAAAATAATGTGCGTTGATTTTCAGTGTCATTAATATCAACAAATGATTACAAGTCTTTTACTATAGATATATTTTACTTTAAAAGTAAAAAAATCAATCACTTGCGGGATTTAGCAATGATAACCCTTATACAAATCAGCAACATTGGCTTAGAAATTAACACCATTATTTAAATTTTTTTTTAATACAAACTTTATTTTTCCTGATTAAAGGTTAAATATATTTTTTTAAAAATAAGAGAATAATTTTGAAAAAAAAGAAAAAGAAAAATCTGCACTGATTAAAAAAAAGGGTTGTTAATTTACAAATTCAGTAATTCATTATTTATCTAATGCTTTGCTTGAAATTTCTGCATAAATTGAATTTTGCAATTTTTTATAATGTGTAAAATAAATGAAAAAAGTTTTGGTTTTTTTTAAAAAGTGTTATCTGTAACATACATTTGCAAATTGATTATTATGAAGATACTTTATTATTTCTAATATATATTCTTCAACTAAAGGAATTACAATTGCAATATCATTTAATTTTTATAATGACTGAGAAGAGTTTTTCTCAAATTAGCTTTTTCTGAACTAATTTTAGAAAAACCCAAATAGTCTGACATGTAGATAGGAGATGAGAAAAATTTGCACTGATTAAAAAAAAGTTTGTTAATTCACAAATTCATTAATTATCAAGTGTTGTGATTGTAATTTCTGCATAAATTGGATTTTGCAATTTTTAATAATGTGAAAAATAAATGAAAAAAAGATTTGGTTTAAACCAAGTGGTTTTTTTTAAAAAACCTCATCTGATTTAAACCAACCAACCCTGCCACAAACATATTCTGATTACTCAATAGGTTTTAATATTTTATTAAAATTTACCTATCTGTAAAAGATTTGGCAAAAAAGAAGTCTTCTGCTAAATATTGGCCAAAAGCCTTCATCCCTCCAACTTCATCTAACAACTTTTTTCTCATTAAAGCTGACATTCCAGTAGGACAGTTTATACCAAACATGTCTGCTGCAAGATATATTCTGGCATGAGACGTACCAAAATACACCTGCAAATGAAGAATGCCATTAAAAACATGATTTAATCTCAATAAATTTACAAAAAAAACTACACAAGTTGTGTCAAAAAGTATACAAGTTCTTTTTTATATTACATTTAGGGTGAAATAGGGTACATGCAACCCATGGGGCTGGCATAACCACAGCTTTATATACTTTAAATAAGCTGCATATTTGTACGTAAAATCTATTGCATGCATTTGTTTAATCCTTTTTCTTTTATTCTAATTACCCACTAATTGTCAAATCAGACTTGAATTTTTAAAAGTATGAACAAAAAATATATATATTTTTAATTTTATGGCTTATAAATCGCTTATATACACATAGAATCAGATCAGAATCACCCATGGATGTGTTGAATGCCTATGGTGAAATGATGTCATCGAACTATCATATTCTTGGTGGGGTGGGAGGTTCTGTTGAAATATATAAAGCTGTGAAGGGGTCAAAATTCTGGGTGAGCCACTGGTTGGGCATATGCTTTAAATAATACAATGAATTAAAACAGTTACATTTAAGAAAACTTAGCCCATCATAATAAGAAAAGATCCAATGAAATCAGAAGCAAAGTTTCATTATGGTTGCATGAAAATTTAATTGTAAAGTAACTAAGCAATGATTGTATTAACAGACTAATAATTAAGGACCAATCATGGTATTGCAATTCCTAAATAGTAAATTTTAAGTAATGCTCACATATTATACACACCTCAAATTTTATAGTATATATTTACATAATTAAAACATAATATATTATTCACTCTAAGCTCTAAGTTTATTTGGCAGGACACAGGTCCATGCTGCCTTAAATAGAATATGGCTTCTTTTAAAATAAAGAAATACTTTTATTTTTCTTTTATTTATTTACTTCTTTATGCATATTATAAAGCATACTTCGAAAACCAAAAAAAAAAAGGGGGGGGGGGGTAAACAAATTTAAAAATGAGTGTAACCAATTCAATATATACCTTTTCCATGACTGCTGGGAAATTATTTCTATCACATGTAAATGGCATTTGATGCACAAGAGCTACTTTCTCTGTCATTGCACATACCATTTCTAATAATGTATCTTCTTTCACTATAAAAGGACAAAATACTAAGTACAATTTAAGCAAATGAGAAAACTGCTAATAACATTTTTGAATTTAAATTTATGATTCTGAAAAATTGGATGTAAAAAAAAAAATTTAAACAGTATAGAGGTTTATCAATAAAGATAAGTGCAAAAGCTATACTTTGGGTGGGGGTGGGGTGGGGGAGATAGGGATCAGCAGGAGTTTACGCCTAGGACATTAAATTTTAACACAATAGAAAGCATATATACAGGGTTGCCACTCTTCAAAAATTTTTAGACAACTTTTTACCATGCACATAATAGCCAAATCACGTATTTTTTTTTACAAATATGCGAATTTTTTTAAGATGCACATACATACTTGAATGTACCAATATTTTCTTTAAAAGAAGTGGATTATTAAAAGAAATAATGCAATGACATCTAAATAATCATCACAATGTTAAAGAAACTTTATTAAAATGATTTACATGCACTTAATACATCTATTTTGCCCACTTCAGTTTATTATTTCCTGCATCATTCATGGCTTTTGCTGCTTCACTATCTTGCATAATTTTTCGTTTTAATACTGCTTGCAGTCTTTTGTGTCCTTCATCTCCATGCAAAAAGTGCAGAAACGCCAAAATTCAGATTCGCGAATTTTGCGTAATTGATCGAGTGGAGCTTGTTTTAACAAACAAGCACATAATAGCCAAATCACGTATTTTTTTTTACAAATATGCGAATTTTTTTAAGATGCACATACATACTTGAATGTACCAATATTTTCTTTAAAAGAAGTGGATTATTAAAAGAAATAATGCAATGACATCTAAATAATCATCACAATGTTAAAGAAACTTTATTAAAATGATTTACATGCACTTAATACATCTATTTTGCCCACTTCAGTTTATTATTTCCTGCATCATTCATGGCTTTTGCTGCTTCACTATCTTGCATAATTTTTCGTTTTAATACTGCTTGCAGTCTTTTGTGTCCTTCATCTCCATGCAAAAAGTGCAGAAACGCCAAAATTCAGATTCGCGAATTTTGCGTAATTGATCGAGTGGAGCTTGTTTTAACAAAAATAAATCAAATGTAATACTGCAAGAAATTAATGAGCAGCAACAATTAACAAGAAACCTAACTGCAAAAACGAACATTTTACAAAAATCGCTATCGCAAAAATGAAACTATACATTTCTGATTGTCATTGCATTTTTTTTCCCTACATTTTAAATAATTTGTGTCTAAAAATCCGCAGCAAAAACGTTCCCGATATTTCTCTGAAAGTATGGAGGTCGACGCACGAGGTTTTCCATTTATTTGTCTGAAAGTTGGAGGTTCGGCTTACATGCGAATCTACTTATACGCAAATATAAACGGTAAAATTTTGATAAAAATAAAAACATTTTTTATTTATTTACTTCTTAATTAAACCTACAAAATAAGTGAAACGTAAAAAATAGAATTCCCGTAAAGGATGCAGAAAGATTACGCAAAAAGGAACGCATGCGTTTCTTTGCTTGCACATGGAAATTAGGCCTACGTAATTTTTAAAGTATTGCTGCAATTAATCAAGAAATACATATTGTTGCAATTGAAAGGGAAAAAAACAAAATGAAGGTACAATTTAGGGAGATTGAGCAAAAAAATTTCCGGTATTTGTGGAACTCTACCACTCCTGAGATATAAATGAAAAATAAACCTTTTATGACAAGAATTTTTTTCCAATGCAATTAGCAATTGATTCAATAACAATTCGACCAAGAATTAAAACAAAAATCCCATATTTAAAAGCTAAAAATCAAGTGATTGACTTTTAGATGCATGCCAGATTCGTGAATTTTCTGTAAAGTCGATTACATGAACTGTAGCACTCTTTCTCTAAATAGTGAATGCAATAAGGCACAAATTAAATAGGAAAATTTTGTTTATTATTTTAATTCAAAATAAAAGCTCAGCAAAAATCGTAATCGCGAAACTGAACACTTTACGAAAATTCTCAATCGCGAAAACGAAACCTTTTCATTACCAGCAGATTTTTAAGAAACGCATATTTGACTCCGAATTGTTCACCTGTTTCCCTTTACCTAAGCCGCGACAGCGCGAGCTAGCGCCGTTTTCCCACCTTCTCTTCATATAAAAAAAAGCTGAAAGAAAAATGGGGGTCAAAGACGAGCAAAAAATAATTTTGCATATTGATTGTTTACGATGAAAATCTCGCGCCCCGGGGAACGCGCAATATTTTATATTTTTTTTGATTTGCATCCGCATCTCCGATTTTTGCGTATTTGATGCGCGCTATAGTGCGTCGGCGGAATCGCTGCTTACGTCCACTTTCCTTGCTCTTTTTCACAACACGCATGATTTTCTTTGATGTTTTCTTCCTTTTAGGTGAATTAACAAATGCTTCTGCTCCAATTATTACTAGTAATCGGCATCGTCGAAAATATGGAGTAAATTAAAAACAATTTTCAAAAAATTGCCGATATCGGTAATTTAAAATTTTGAAAATACCGAATTTTCGGGATTACAATGCAGAAAAACATCGGAGTTCTGGTGTATAACAGGAATACAATCACCTCTGGTTCATTGTTTTACAATTTTGATAACAATCCCAAGTTGAGGGGTTTGCACTCACATTCAATTTTTCGATCAAGATTTTTTTTAAAGGGTTCGTTTCTTCAAAAGCGATTTTTGTTGATTGTTTGCTTTCGTTCCTTCTTTCTAATTTCAATAACAATTCGAGTTGACAGGGGCCAATATTCAGTATTTTTTCAAGCCAAAATTTTTATTATACAATTTTTTTTTAAACCAATAATATGCGAGACGGAAAGTTCTGTTTGGATCATCGTAAAAAGACGGATTTCCGTCTCCAGGACGGAAGAGTGGCAGCCCTGCATATATAGAGGTAGGAGTAGGTTTCAACTTCCACAATAGTGGAAAATGTGACCCTCAAAAAAAAAAAAAAAAAAAGTGACAAAATAGTGACTAAGTTAGGGAAGAAGATCCTGGTAGATCGCTTTCCGGTTGAACTTTTGCTCTCTCTAACAACATTCGCGACACAAACTTCGCGCACACTTTCCTCATGGCTATGTTTTCTGTCATGATCTCAAAAAGCTGGGTTTGAGAAATGCTCAATTCATCAGCAATCATTCTGATGCTCATCCTATGATCAGTGTTCGGTAAATTATTTACTCGGCGACACATTTTCGTTGGTCTTGCTGGTCAAGGGGGTTCCGGAGTGGTCGTCATCTTCCACTCTTTCCCTACCTTCTCGGAGCAGCTTGTGCCACAAAAAACACCCGATCTGCCCACCATAGCCCTCCTTAATCGTGTCGTGAATCTCTTTGCCTGTTTTACCAAGATTTATACAAAACTTCCTCTTGTGTCGCTGTTCCAGAAAACACTCCACGATTCGCCATGACGAGGCATTTCGACAGTTCACAGTACAAGCGACATGCTCTCTTCAAAGGCCGACAGCTTATTTTCCCCAGTATTCCCAATATCCCCTTCCTCCGATAGCTCACGGGCAGACCCCCTCTAGTCCACCTGTTTTCTTAAGAATAATCCAGTCCTAGTACTTTCAGAACAGACCCTGTATATAATTAGTAAGTCAAATCTAAATAGGTTCTCCCGATTTTATTGCAGAAAGTTTCCTTAAATACTGATTTTAGAAAAGGGTAAAGTTGCATACTTGCAATTAGAAATTATGTAATCCACAACTTATATCCAAAAAAAAAAAAAATCTGACTTTTAAAAATCTATAAATGAAATATTTCTTAGAATATACCCAATACATATTTTTTGGAACATTATTTTAGACATTACTAATTCTTTCTATTCCAGAAAAATGATAAAGCTAGACTAAAATATTTTAGTGTCTGCTAAGCGAGCGAAGCGACCAAAAGAAACTGCGAGAACAGCTCCGAAGCTTGGTGAAAGTTTTAATCAAATAAATAAAAGGGGCTTTCTTTTTTACTAGACTAATCTCTTTTTTTCTTCCTCGAGGGAGAGTAAGGTGGTGTTTCTTTTATGCTTCTAGCACGGACAACATATTGGTAAGTGGAGGGATTGCGGAACTGAGTTGGATGATAAATGAAGGACTTCTCGAGGAGGGGGGCAGAACTCCTCTTTTAGTAAGGGTATTTTTTGGGTGGTTTTTCTTCTAGCCGTAGAGGAATTTTGGTGCATTTTTCGGGGAGGGGGAGAGGGTTCCGGGGATATACTTTCTAGGTATATAAGCATCGGGAGCGCTGTGGCAAAAGGGTGGCACCCTTCTACAGGTGACCTTCTGTAAATTTTTAGCATGGGCATTGCCATGCAGGCACCACTAGTTTAAATATAAAGTAGCATTATTAAAGTTTTAAACTCCAATAACTCTAATTTAATAAAAAAGATTCACTGGGATGTATGAAATGCATTGTTTGATTTAGGACCATTACCAGTGACATAGCTAGACCCTAATTTTGGGTGGGGTGAGTATGATCAGTGCCAGCAGCAAGGCCAAAAAAATATATAGGACATTATCATTAAAAATATAGGACAAATTTAAAACTACTTTAATGCATAAAAAAAGGCCCATTAAACTAAAGTAAGACTTAGTGCATTCATGCTAAGTATATTTATGGAAAACTCAAATAAAAAAATTAAAAATTGAGACGGAGAAATGCGAATTTAGACAAACAGCAGAGTGTCTTTAACCTACTAGAAAGGTTAAAGACAGTTAGCTACCTGCTGCTGAAAGCAAAAAAAAAAAAAAGTGTAGAAAATAAGTAACTTACTTGGTTTTGATTTTGCATACATAATGCTAAATTACTGGTGCTTTCAGTCATTATAGATTTTTTCCCCATCAATGAATGTACATTACCAATTTTCAAATTATTAAATACACATTATTTATAAGAAATTGTATTTTGGAGACTATTTGCTTAAAAATTAAGGAGTGGAAAAAATCTCTGAAGATATGTTTATTTTACTTTTTTTCCCTATGAAATATTTTTATTTCACCAATTGAAAACATAAAGAAATTCTAAAATGTCAGCACAGACATACATTTATATACATTCATACTTGCTAACCTAGGAGAGAAAAAAAAAAATTACAATGACTCCAACCTCCACCCACACACACAGTGAACTAAAATGACATACACAATTTTTTTTAAATGTACATTACAGCAGTATTTGATAAAAATTTATCTTTGAATGCTTGAACAAAATATTTTCTTGCAAAAATATTTTTTTATGATAAATATATGTTCTCTAGATTTTCATTTGACAGCATTGGACGAAACTCGGTTTCACTTTACAGAAATTAAAAAAAAAAAAAAAAAAAAAAAAAAAAAAAAAAAACAAACAATTCTCCCAAATACTATCTTACATCTACACCACAACAACTGAAACAGAATATCATGACCACTTCTAGTGTACACTTAAGAAACAAATTATTCTAAACTAGTAAAAAAAAAAAAAAAAAAAAAATCGCCATTTTTTAATTATATATTGAATGAAAATAGGAAGTAACTTTTTAAATTTATTTTTCAGCAACATATAAGGAGTAAATAACAGGGGGGGGGGGGGACACTAACCCTAAGACAGTGGAGAAGGAGAATGCATTTGAAATTCCATGCAAAAACATTTTTTAAAAAAATATTTTTTAAACAAGGTTATTAATAAGGATGCAATATTAATAATTATAATTAACTCATTTGATCACCAAAATTTTAAAAAAGGGCTAAAATTTGCCATTGCAATTTATTTAAAAAAAAAACTATTTAAAACTAAACAATTTAGTATAGTGCAAATTCTCTACTAAAGAGGCTGAATCGAAAAAAATATCAAAAATAATGGTAAACCAAAAGCTATTGATGTCCAAGAGATAGCATTAGATAGTAAACAAGAACTAGGAAGCTTTACTGAAGCGGATGCTATCGGATTTAAAAAAAAAGGGGGGGCGGACTGACCCTTAAAAGCATATAAAAAACAAAATGCGGAAATTTAACTGCTAATTTGTAAAAGTTTTGCAAATCAAGTATGTACGCATGCTGCTTAGAAATTTTGGAATTAAAAAGAAAAAATAAAATCTTCCAAAATTACGAATTTTCGCGGAACCGAAATTTTGACTTTTCAAAATTTTAAAAAATACCGAACTTTGCCAAAATACAAGAAAAATCACATTTCTGCTACTAACATCGGCAAGTAATTACGATCACACGCGCCATCAATTAGAAAAAAATGAGGCTTTACTTTTTTATTTTAAAAGCGAAAATTACTAAAAACGGGGTAAAATTACGAGTAAACGTAAGATCGGGAGGGGAACGGAGCACGAAGCGCGTGCAGGTGGGGAAAGTCGCAACGATGGGCAGGGTTGCCAGCTTTTCCAGAAAGCAAGCATCCAACTCTTTGTCTCTATGTTTTTCTTTTATTTAATACATAAATATATATAGTATAACTTTAGTTCTTCTTGAACGTTATTTTAAAAGAATCTGTGAATATTTGTTTACGAAGTACAAATAAGAAAAATACTTAAGCAAACAGTGGATTCGTTCAAAAAAGTAGCCTACATTGGGGATGTCTTGCCAAATCAGGCAGTAAATGGTTATTAGTCTTCTGTTGAGCGTGCTTGGCTTACTGCCAAAAATAGGTTTTTCTTTTTTTTGCATCGTCAGTGCTTATCTTTTGCCGCGACTCATAGCTTTTTTTTGTTTGGGAATTTTCCGGCTGCATTTCCAAATCGCGCATTCAATTGTCAGAAAAATAGGACATGTTATAGCTTTCAGTAAATATAGGACAAAATAGGACAATTTTGGAGGAATTTCTCAAAATATAGGAAATATAGGACCGCTGCGAGCACTGTATGATTGCACACAGCAAATTTCACCCCCAAAACCCTTCCTTATCTATGCCAGTGACCATCACAGTCACAATTATGAACCTAAATGTAATATGTTTTTATTTTACAGTTAAAAATTTAATTTTTTCAAGAAAAACTTAGTGTGGCATCAAAAGAATATAGGACATATTTAATCTTTTTCTATACATGCCAAGATGTTCATTAAATGAGGTCAAATACTTTTTTAAATGAGACATACTTACGGAAAATTGCAGCTCATTTAGGCACAACGACCTGATAGGGGGAAATTTACAAAAAGGGAGAAAACAAAATATCAGGACAGTACTAAAAATAAATAGGAGTCACATTTTTAAAAAGCAGCTGAATTTGCAACCCTATGTGACAACGTTAAAAAAACTTTTTTTCCGCACCTGTGTTGTGCAGACATCTTGATACTGAAAAAACATTCACTAAAATATTGGTTCATGCTATTTAGAATAGTTGTGAAACACTATGGGCTTTAATTATGGAACTGAGGTAGGGGGGAGAGAAATAAATCCCAGCACACAATAAATACAGTTAGAAAATTAAATAAATGCAAAATGATTTTTAATCCGCTAAAAAAAAAAAAAGACATAAATCAGATTACTCACAATTGGTTAAAAAATAAAAATTTTATTTTAATGTTTCAATAAAAACATGAACAAAAAAAATTAATAAATAAAACCCCAACTATAGGGCAAATAATGCTTACTTCTGATTCCACTATCTGAGACTAGAATAAGGTCATACTTGGCTGCTTCATAACCTGGATTCATATTATTTATTTTTGGATTAACACCAACTTTAGGAGCTCCTAAAATAAGATTAAAATTATTTCCTTGAATTCAAGCAAAGTCATTGAAACTGAAATCATCTTCAATGTAAATTCATGCTTATTAATGAGCTCTAATCCGTTAACTCGTAACTAGTACAAAGAGAATATATTAAAAGGATTAAAGGAATTAAGGATGAAATTTGTTCTTTTTGTTAGTCAAGATTTTACCAAAGTAACTTTCTTCTTTACATTATTGCATTTGAGATAAATACCTTGATTAATTAAAATGTATTCTGTACAGCTTACTTTTCACATGCTGCAATACTGAATATTATTCTTCTGCAATTAATATTTCACTGGTTTAAATTATAATCTTTCAAATAAGGAAAGTATAATAAGGAGTTCTTTGAGAAATGGGACATGAGCGGCACAAATTTAATTAACTCAGAATGTCATAAGATTTTCATGACATATTACAAAAAGTATGATATTTTCATTTATGAGTGAATTTATTAGATTTAAGTTCGGAAAGACAAGTTTAAATGTGTGTCTAGAATAGTGCAGGGTAGTTAACCCCCTATAAACAGCCAAATCTGACAATAAAAGATAACTAATTTTTGTAGTTAAAAAACACATTTTCACTTTGTGAGTGAGTTATTCTCTAAATTTGGTGGTCTGCCATCTTTGCACTTTCCAAACATTTTACCATGTGATGCAAGTGTACCCATCTTTTCGGGAATGTGCAATCAGGGGCCCTGAACAATGTTACCTGAGCAGAATTAGTTATTTAACCTTTTTGTTGCTATTTCTGTTTATTTTGTTCAGAAATTAATTTAAATAAACAAAAGTAGCCATAATTAGGGCTGCCAACTTTAGAGGAACCTATATAATTCTGAGGAACATTTTACAATTTTGCAGAGCAATTCAATATTGTTATATATTTAAAATATTGAACTGCTTTGCTGGCTAATGTTGTTAATTATTTAAATAATTTAAAACACTAGCATAAAAATATTTTATAACTAGCAAAACATTACTTTGAGTATTAGTGATGACGCTAGACTTTGGAAATTACGGGTCCTGGGAACCCAGATCTTTAAAATTCCTGGCTCCTTTTCCCAATAAGTGGATCCCTGTTCAAAAGTAGCACATCATGGTTTTGATTAATCATGGAGGGGTATGACCCATAATCGCTACGTTGTTTCACTTGAACCTTTTAAGCTCCCCCTCCCGTTTTTGCAGATTTTGGCAAAATTTAAGGGGGGGGGGGGGTGCTTACTCGGCATTTTACGGTAAACAATTACAGACCTGCCAACCTTACAAAATGAAAAAGCAGGAGTAGCAAAAACCAAAAAGCAGGAGAAATTTCTGTGCCTCAAAACCAGATGAATACTAGTATAAAATGATAATTCTTTTGTTCTTATGTGTAAATTACACAAAAATTAATCCACGAGCTATAATGCATATTTTATAAGTTGTTTAGTATTAATTAGAACTAAAAATGAAATACTGATTTATGCTGCTTTTATTCAAGCAACATACTGATTTTTATTTCAGGCTGCTTTGTTTTATTTAAGATCATTTACTACATTATTTCAAATGTCATTGTTAGTCTAACAATTGATTACAGAGGGATACTTAAAAATGTTTTACAAAAACAAATAAATATATTTGAGCAATTATAAGCAGAAGAATAACATTCAGAAGAATGCATGTTGAAATTAAACTTCATTTGAGAGTTTTGATTATTCTTAATCTTTAATAATTAGAATTAGTTTATACAAATGGGAAATAAGTTTCAAAACTAAAACAAAGGATATTGCAAACATTAAATTAAAAATAATAACTTACCAAAAAATATACTAGCATCAATTTCTGGATGTTTTTCAATTAACTTTTTGACAAGCATTATGGAAGGATCACTTTCGTCTTCAATACAAAACAATAATTCATACTAAAAATAATGAAATTAATTTTTAGGGTTACATCAAAATCAACACATATAAAATGGTATTTGCAATTATACTGAAATATAATTTCTAATTTTAAGGCATTTTCAAGACAGTTACAGAAAGAGGCTGAAAGTTTAGAATTTAACAAATTAGTTCCTTCAGACAACCAGTGATGCAAATGGCAAAGTGGTTAGGGAGTATCCCTCAGGGCCATACTAAAGCCAATATCTCTTGACCTATGGGCCCGTAGGTCTCCATGGGGGAGGGGGAATTGATACTTAATTTTAATTAGCACCAGCAAAGTATCCTTACTAAGTATGATACATTTTCTAGTACAAGAGAATTAATGATAATTATGTTGTACAACACTTCTTTACTGAAAAACAAAATACTCGCTGCTTTAAAGAAGAAAAAACTGCGACTAAAAGGAGTACGTTATTAAAAAAATAATCAAATTAACCACTGCAAACACTCTCAAAGCAGAACTGAAAAGAGCAAAAAATGTAACCCTGCACTCTGTGACCAACATTAAATTAGAAAATTTCCAATGTGAAAAACTGGAAAATACTATTCATTCTGCTTATGTTTATTTCATGGTTATAAATGTGAGATTATTTTTTAAAACTACCATCCTAATGTTGCACTTAGTAATGCTTGGTTCGCAGAACATTGGTCTTTGTGTGAGATTGTGTAAAAAAAGTAGGCAATCAGTTATTCTAAATTTGTCATTAAAATACTATTTTAAAATTTATCACTGATAAGTTTTTTTTACTGTTCTTTATAGTGAATGTAGCTAAGGCTACTTTGAAAATACTTTAAGCATAATTCTAGAGATAAAAACAATAACAGAAAATAAATAAATAAATAAATAATTTAATTTTTTCTGAAGCACAACAACAGAGATTATCATCTTTTCTTTTTGCTGATTGAAGTAATTTAGTACTTTTAAGCATATTGCTGCTTAGTTTTAACTAAGTAATACAAATAATTTTTTTAGGCATGCATGGAGCATAATTTCAAATAAGGGGGGGGGGGGAGAATACAAAAAAAGATATGCGGAGGGGCGGCCCATTATCATACAAGGGGTGAAACTCACTCAGAACCAAAAATCCTGAAAAGTTATGAGCATGAAGGTTGATAGGCTAAACAAGGCATAACAAAAATTGCTGACAGACCCCCCCCCCCTCCCCTATTTTCCAAACTTGAAGCTTTTATTCATTGTTTACATTATGTAAACTAGAACAGAAAACAAAAAGTTGCTGAGCATTCTTTCTAAAAAAGAAGCATATTAAATATGTTACTGGAGGAGAGCAATCTCCAATAATACAACTTACATTCATTCAAGATACTAAATTATATTTTGAGCAATCGTCATTTTGAATGTTTACCCAAATTATGGAAATTAATAAAGTTTTGTTTTTTTTTGTAGCCAGAATCGTTTCTAGATATTTAATAAATGGTCAGATATCTATCCGACGCATTCTGGGAGAGTTCAGTCAAGGTTGGTCGTGACCCCTCCCCGTCGATGCGCCCCTGTTTGCGCCTATTTTAAAACAACCATCATTTAAAACAAATGCTACTGTAGGGGAGGCTGGGTACGGTTGTGACAATTTACCTTTTATCGCCTATAATTTTGTTCCTATGCCAGTTTTCTAGAACATATTTATAACATATCGCCGTTCCGGAAGAACAATGACGTGACTGCAAAAATGTGTCAAATGCAAAAAATTTCAAGACAATATCAGAAACACATTCCTTACACAGGAGAACATGGACGTAATTGTAGAACGATTGTTTGTGTCTTCTAGAACAACGAACAATTTTTAGAGAAACAATGATGTAATTGCACCGAGGGGTTGAAATTAAGGTGATTAAATCCTAATACCTGGTAAATGAAATTAAAGTATATATTCTACATAGTTACTCTCAGTATACCATTATTTTCTGTCACTTACACGCTTTTCAATTATAAGTTTTATACAACTGCATATCGTTTTTTTACGCTCCTGTAAAATTGAAGTTTTTGCATTTACGTTGCTGTTCTTCCGGAACAACGTAAAACATATATTAACATTAGTTTTGCCATTGGCGTAGAAACATTAGATAAGATTACATGAAAACATGAATCAACTACAAATATAAATGGGCCTATAGATTGAAAAGAATCCTACTTCAGTAAAATAATTTTAGCATACCTTGCGTAGTTAACAACATACTACTCCAATGTATACTTCTTACGTAATTTTCGTTTAATTAAAATGAAATTAACCCGTTATCCTCAGCACACGAATGGCATTGCTTGGTGTGACCAAAATGGCGGCGCGGTTACAGTAAATGCTTCAAGAAGTTATTCCTATGTTCCATCCTGTTATTCTTACATCCATGATAAAACTAAGAGAGTAAAATACCGAACAAGCACCCCCCTCAACTAGATTGTTATTGAAATTAAAAACAAGGAACAGAAGCAACACAATTAACAAAATTTGCAAAGGCAAAAAACAATTCTTAACTAGCAAAAACAGAAATGGTGATAGGAAAAGCAAGCCCAAATATGTTTTTAAGATTATATTTTCATTCTTTTAAAAATGTTTATTTCTAATTAATGCGCAATTTAAAAAAATAATAAAAAAACTTGTTTTTAAAATAGTGCAAGATATGTAGGTGATTAAGATATTTTATCTTACAAGTACAAAATGTTTGATCCAAAATAAATGAGCTACAAAAAATTAATTTAAAAAATAAAGCAAGGTGTACAGGTTTCTTTGCATCAAAATCAAGGGATTAATTATTCATATTAGGGATGTACCGAGTACTCGGTATATACTTGGTATACCGAATACTCGGTACTCGGCAAGAATTTTACTACTCAGCAAAATTGTAGTTGAGTACTCGGCCATCACCGAGTAGCTGTAAAAATTTCGTAATTTGTTTTAAAGATCACTAGCAGTAGATAAATTTATAACTGATTAGTACAATAATATGCAAATAATAGTTTTTCTACATTTTCTGGAGAAATGAGATTTCTTTTTTCATTATAAATATCTTTTAAAATCTTTTTTATTCACAACTACTCCGTATTCAGTACTCAATACATCCCTAATTCATATGACAGTCAACAAAGAGAACGAAGTCCAAGTTGGCCAAAGATGAATATGAATCACCAGAAAGATGAATCAGCCAAACAGAATAGACTTTCTTTTACATGTGGTTTACAAGATTGCTTTAGTTGCAAAAAAGACCCTTTGTGATTGTTTATTTGTGCTTTTACTTTTACTTTTGTTTTGGTTCATCAGCACTCCTAGGAGGAAAGGATAGGGGAAAGCTCCACTCTAGCACTCTTGCTTTTGAACACAGGTGTGTGTATGCAGTGCATCCTGCTCCATGGATGTGGATGTTCATAATTCGTTGCGTACATCTTTGTCTGCTGGAATTAGAAACCACCTTCTCCATATAGTTGAAAAACCTTGCTTATTTTCAATGAACACGTATCACGTCCAAGCACCGGAATTCTGGGTTACGGAATACCGGGGGTAGCCCCGGAAAAGTTTCACCCTGATCATATTTGGCAACAAGAGGCCTATATCATAAGCTTAACAAAATGTTTCTCATCATCCAAGAGATTTTTTAAAATGTTCTGCTCAGAATATTTTTCTTTTTTTTAGTATTTATTTTTAAAAACAACCTTCGAAAGTGGACCAAGGTGCCTCAAGTACAATGCAGATTCAATGTATGGAGTAGGTCGGACCACATCATACAAAAACTATTCACCTACTTGTCCGTTACAAAATTGGTGATAAATATTAATCAATATGGTAACTAAATTATTTTTTGTAGAAAAACCTGTATTTTAAAATGAAATGTATACATTTTTAAGACCAACAGAATGCGCTAAATTAACTTATTGTATTTAGAAAAACCTCTTTGATTATAGATTTTAAAAAAGTGAACCAAACTTTAACACTAAACCAACAGAGAGGTCAAATAACCACTTTAGGGACTTCAATCATAGTTGTCATTTTTTAAAAACTAATTGCATGACTTTTTTGAAATATATAGCTAACTTTTTGCTCTGAGAATACTCATGCTCCAAAGGTATTTGAGTTTCATATTGTTTTCCAGCAAAAGTTGAGAGTTGCTTGTTTAATGTGACTGTATGAAAGTTCAACAGGCTTAACACAATCTAAAATTGTATATTTCTTCTAAACATCCATAAGAGTAAGAGATTCATCTGTTCTAAAATATACCTGAAGGTTTGCTTGATATAGTACCTTAAAAATCAAAACTACTGGCAAGTGTACACCATACAAGTGGATGGGAATTTGACCAAAGGAATAAGATTCGAAAATGACTTCACATATACGTATATGCAGTATAATTATTATTTTAAAAAGTTTTTTTAAAATCCGTTACTTTATAAAACATGTAACACCGAAATTGTGTAAAACAAGTGCCATGTAAATTGAGGGACAAGTCTACTAAAAACCATTGAGAATTATATACCAACTCTATAAGAACAACAACGATGTCTTACTTTAGGATAATTCATAGTAAAAAAGGACTCCAAGTTTGTAAAGAGATTTTGGTCCACTCCAGTCAAGGGCTTCAGTATGGATACTCCTGGTAAAGGGACTTCAGGTGAGGGTAACTGTGGTTTCTTATGAAGTTTCAATTTACTGAAAAAGTATGTTGAATCATTATAAATTGATAAATAATTTTCGTAAACATTATTAATAAAAAATTTCCACAAAATTTTTCTTTTTAATTTAGTTAGACTCTCTCTCTTTTTTTTAACAAGCTATACATTTTTACAGAACACATTTCTTTAAATTATAGGTCACAACAGAGATATGTATGAAATTAACTTGAACTAAGCACAAATTTTCACTAAAAAATTGTTTAAACCCGTATTACAATAACATTCGATCTAAAGTTCACAAAAGTAAAAACTAATATTTGCATACAATCTTAAAGGGAATATACTCTTTCTGAAATACTCGAATAAAGCATCATCCATTTCTTCAGACAGTGGCTTTCTTCTAGCCTCCTCAAATTTGTTGTCCCATATACATTTGAATTTGCACTTGACAACATACTTTGTGAAGTCTTTGAGAAAATCATATGATTTAATTTCTTACTATTTTAGATATTTGGAAATGAATATACAAGCCAATTGGGTTATAGTTTTGATAATTATCCCTTTACATTGAATATTTAATGCATACTTCTTATATGTTTTTCCTTCACTTGTTGTTTTGTGTCACAGCAGAGAGAGTAAGTAGCATTTAATTTTCAATGCATTTTAAGAATGAAATTAAAATAACAAAACCTTAACACTAAAACCATTGAAACGGTCATTTTGACCACTGTGAAAATTTCAGTTTGTATCAAGCTGTTACTAGCAGGGCTGCCGGATTTTAGCCGGGCCAAAAAAAGCCGGCCAGCTTTTTTTGGTTTAAACCGCTTAAAAAAGGCCGGCCTTTTTTAAAGAAATTTTTAATCATTTTTTTCCCAAAAAATTATTAAATAAAAATTATATTTCTATCATTTAAACAATTAAATTATTACTGCAATAGCAAAATACTTGAAATTAGAATGAAAATTATTCAATAGAATGATACATTTCAGAAATAGCAAAGAGAAAGTGTTCCCTATTAGAAATTTATTTAGATTCAATACAATTTAAACGATTTATTTTCAAAGATTTTTACTAAGAATTCAAAAGTTCACTTGACACTACCATATGAATTTTAAATATTACTAATCCTTTGCCTTAGTCTTTAACTAATAATCTTTAGTATATTTTAAAGCACCTTGATTTTTTTTACTTTTTTCAGAACCTTAACTAGTCCTCTGATCCAAATAAAAATAAAAATGCTATTTGTCAAATAAATTGCATAAAATAAAAGATGCCCATCTTGAAGAAAACCCAGCTGGTCAATGTTAAATTGTACTAGAATGATATTCATCTTTAAAAAATTTAATGTTATGTATATATAACAAAAATTTCCTTACATTAAAGCAAGCCAACTACTCACCACAGACTTCTTTTACATTTTTGCCATGAGTAGTGCTGTAGGTAAAAACTAGTTTAGAAAGTTAATTCGGATTATGTAAGTAGTATTTTGTTAAAGGAAAGAAGGAAAGGAGATACTTCAAATCATCGTTTTTCCTACTCTTCTCGCCTTGAGCAAAAGACTTTTTTGCTTGTAGTGTAAAATATATGATAAAAAAATTAATGAACATAGTTCTTTATTGCAAGTTTCAGTATTCTGAATTATTTTGAAGTAATTAAATTTGTAACATTAAAATATCAATTTTGAGTGAAAAGTATGTATTTGAATCTGTAATAGAATAGCTTCTCATATGTACTAACATAAGGTATTGTGCTCGACTATAGAAGAAGCCGAATTCGATTCCTCTCCCAACCTGGATTTAATTTCCTTCTTTTGTGTTGAAAAAAATTGATTCCGTATAGCTATAATATTGGGCAAGGGTTTAATGAGAGAGTCTCCCGAAATTGCACACACAAACACAAAAATGGTTATCAGTATTGTAAAATGCCTTCAGATTGTGTAACAAAATAATTCTGAATCTAATTTTAAATAAACTCAATTGAATTTGAGCTTCATATTACGCAAATTAACAGTAGCAACACAAATTGACATAGTACAGGTGCAAATAGTAAATAGTATTGTGTCTAATTGAAAAAGGCCAAAAAAGACCGGTCTTTTTTAATAAAAGCCGGCCGGTCTGGCCTTTTTTAAAAAAAGCCGGCTTTTTTGCAGCCCTGGTTACTAGTCATTCAGAATAACTTTGAACCACGATATATCTTTTAGTGTATTTGACTAAAACTAGAAGGTCCAGCACTGCACTAGGCTAAATAGGTTATAAAACCAGTTTTTCTACTCTTATTTTTAAAATTAAGTCAAATATGCCAAAAAACATGACCCTCATCAAAGTTAACCTCCATAGTTCAAAGCTACCCTGAATGACTGATTATAGTGCAACTTTCAGTAGCATCTACTTTCCCTAACCAACTGAACTTGGAAAAAGTCAATGCACTCAAAAGTTGTACTACAACAGGAAGAACTTTGTGAAAACTGATAGTTTTGAAGCTGTCAAAAAGACCATTGGTGGTTTTAGTTTTAAAGCTATAATGGAAAACGTTAATACTTCATGACCATCACAAAACTTTCTCATATTAATAAAGTAAATACTTTAAATACTTAAATAGGTCCACTTCCATGTTGGATTGAATGGTAATGAGATAGTCGATAGTTTGGCCAAGTCTCACTGCTAACACTTTGCCGGACAATGCAAGTCTAACTTTTTCTGAAATCTCCTCTATTAAACGGATGGAATCAAATGCACATGCGATGGTTAAATTTTTTTCGTCAAATCAATTACGCCAATAATGAAGTCATGATGCTTAATGGAAAAATATTTAAACATCACAAACAGCAACCCAAAATGGTATCTGACTTAATGTTTTGCATGTTGATTTGCATTCACATTTGGGTGATTCCACAGTATTTGTAACCTGATATGCTTAAAAATATTTTTCCTGAAATTCAATGGTGTTACATATCAAATTAAAGCTAATTAAATGTAGTTTAGGAATTTGAAACTGTTTTTGTCAAAATGAAGATGAGAAAAGTTTAAATTGCATGAAATATTGAAAAAAAAGGAGCTAAAAAGTTGCGGACATGACAAAACAGATTTTTTTTTTTCTGCCTATACAACATTTAATATTTCTAATTAAACATGATCCATTAAAGCAAATAATGTGTCTGCATAATTATTGAACAATAACACTGCATATTTACCTTTTGAATTTTAACATAGAGTGTTTGCAAAAGAATATGTTGGCGTTTCAATAAAAAAATTTCAAATTTTTTATTATAGTGCTGCTATTAATTTGTACATTTTCTTTAAAATGTTATTTCTTCCATCAATTTACTATGTTATAGCAATGTGTTCCAAGAAAAATTATCATTTTTGCTATTTAATATTTTTTAAAAAATGTTCAAATTGGTCATGTCCGCAACGTTGCAGACATGACGAATTCCAAATATAATAACAAGCCCTATGTTTTACATAAAACTTTAAAGGAAAAAGTTAAGCTGAGTTAAGAAAAACATGAGCTTTCAACTAACTAATTTCCAAACTAATCATTGTTGCCTTTTATTATAACATAATTATCATCATAACTAATGAAACATTAGTTTAAAAATATTTTTGTTTTATAAATATGAATATCACATTCATAAACGAAAGGAAAACATTTAAAAGTTAAGCAGTTTTGTTGGTTATTACATAGAAACACATACAAATCTTAAATATGTTTTTACAATGGGAACAGTTTATGCACATGTTGGTTACATTCAGGTTTATACTTATGATTTTATCTCTAAGCAAGCTGAATTTTTTTAGGAGATGTGTTAGTAAAATTTTGTGTAATATATATTTTATTTATTTAAATGATTTTGATATGCTTAACTAATTTAGTAGTAAATAAAATTTATAGTTTTTGTTGTACATTTTCCCAAAAAAATTATCATGCCACTTACAAGTACAGAACAATCTAGAATTAGGAGGCAGAAGTTGAAAGCAAATGCAGTAAAATATGAAGCTAACAAAGCAGAACAAGGCAAAAAAAAAAAAAAGGAATACAGGCATTCCAATGTTCTCACTGAAGAACATAAAGAGCACATGAGAGTGAACAATAAAGAAGCAAAAAGAAATGCAGGGAGCAGCGCCGGCGCCTAGCCCTTGATCAGGGTAGAGCGAGATTGTCTTTCGGCGCCCTTTGATCGACGCTTTCACTTCACTTAAATTCTACTTTGTTTAATGTAGTAATAATAATCATAAATTTTCAAAAATCAACTTTTAATGCAAATATCAACATTTATTGACATTTTAATATTAAGAAAGCTTTTACTGCTATATAATGAAATTAGTATTTGGTGTGAATTTCAAACAGTCACTAAATAAATCTGTTACCTATGTAGGTATTGTAACAACTAATTAAAAGAAAACATTTCTTATGTCGATCTAGATTTACATTAATCTATAAAGTTTACCTTTCTTGCGTTTGCACTGGCAAATTTTTCAATAAAATTATCTGTAGGTATGGATTGAGCAATATCATTTTCAATTGATAAAATTGCCAGGTTTGACAACTTTTCCTGAGCTAGGGTCGATCTTAGGTAAGTTTTTATCAGTTTAAGTTTTACTAAAACTTCGCTCACCTTTTGCGACACTTACTGAAATAGTTTCTAGTATCCGAAGGGCAGTCCAAGTGTTCGGAAACAAACTGCACCAATTATTTTTGTTCAAGATATTGAGAACTTTTTTTCCATTGTCCTTGGTCTGTGCCTAAGAATTGCTCCAGGCTTATTAGTATTTCTTGAGCCAGATCTGCTCCAGAAATATCGCTGTGTGAATCATGTGTCAAAATATTTTGCAATTTAAACAGGATTGCTTCAATTCAAGCTTATCGACCGGTCGCTTTATATCATATTAGCTGCGACGCCCGGCGTTGCACGGTCTGTCTTAAATTATATATTTGCAAATACAGCGATGCCTCATCAAAATGCTTGAAATGTTGATTATTATTGTATTTGATTTGTTTAACAATGGCAACTGCATTGATTTGTTTGTTCACACGGCAACTGTAACAATTGTTGAAAGGATGCAACAATGCAAATAAAATAAAACGGTCATCATCTAGGTCAAATAAAATTAAAGTTAATTACCCTGAAAAAATAATTTCAAACTGCAGAGAAAAAGGCTTATAACTTCTTTTGTAGTTAATTTAGCAGCTTCCAATTTTAGCCTACAGGACAAAACTCTTTCTAAGATAGTTTTTTACGGTTTTTTCAATGGTATCAAGCTCGAAAGGATGCGATAATTTCTTCCGATAGAAAAGGACTATTTTATGCAATTTTCGGAACTCCGCTCCAATTGATCTTAGCGTGATGATATATAGCCTATAGCCTTCCTCCATAAATGA
Source organism: Octonoba sinensis (assembly GCA_038502835.1). Classification (NCBI taxonomy): domain Eukaryota; kingdom Metazoa; phylum Arthropoda; class Arachnida; order Araneae; family Uloboridae; genus Octonoba; species Octonoba sinensis. The sequence continues at coordinate 76,623,756 of CM076604.1, forward strand.
GCTATCTAACACTGAAAGAATTTTTCAAATCGGACCAGTAGTTCCTGAGATTAGCGCGTTCAAGCAAACAAACTCTACAGCTTTATAATATTAGTATGGATAAGAAACTCCAACTTGCATTAAAATTAGACAGCTGTTCAAAACGTATTTCCAGCGAATTTACAATTGTATCTATCAAAGGATAGAACACAGTGGTCTTAAAATGTTGTTCTGAGTCTATTGGCATTTCATCTTGAGATTCATAGTCAAACATTCTTTTTCGTTTTCGGTTTCTTGTTTTTGAAATACAGGTGGGATTTCAGCTTTTTTCGCAATTTCTTTTGCTATGATTACAGCTGATGCGTAACCAGTATCCCTATACTGCTTAACAAATTGGCAACATTTGTGTAAAAGATTCGTTGCATTTAGCAAGTCTGACGACTCCGATTACATGTATTTGCTAACAACATTTATTTGGTATAGTAAATCATACCAAATCACAAGAGCGACAAAAATTCATATTAATCCATGTGGTGGGCGAGAGACTCGGCTTCTGAAGCAGCAACGGGGTCGTGTAAAAACGGAAGTAATTTAATTATGGACTAGGTTAGGACTAGCCGCTCCAAATAGTCAGATTTAGCTTTAAAAAAGGCAGGGATTTATCTGATCTGGCAACACTGCTCCAGTGCTTCTCAAAAGACGCCATCAAAACTTCTTTTTTTTGCGCTGGAAATTGTTTTTCGCAATAGGCTTTTTGGCGCCCCTTGCCATCTGGCGCCTAGAGCGGCCGCTCCACTGGCTCTACCCCAGATCTGGCACTGGCAGGGAGAAACAGAGACCGAAAGATAGACATAAGTTTGTCTGGATATGTAAGCAGACAGTCTTTGGGCAAAGCTGTAAAGAAACTTAACAGTGTACTGCCAAAATCCCCGTACAAGAAACTTCTTACCCTAACAGATGTTGTACTATCAAAAAATGTTTCCCTTATAAAAAAAGCAAATAATTGAAAATTCAATCAAAATGAAAAGGCTACACAAATTTTGAAATTAGATTCTAAAGCTAGTCGAAGATTAAGAAGTGATAAATTATCAGAAGGTACTGAAACAAAAGTTAAGCAATTTTTTATTAGAGATGCTATTAGCTAGATGTGCCCAAGAAAGAAGGAAGTAATATCAATGAAAACGCCTAGAGGAAGGGAAATATTCCAAAAACGTTACCTAGTCATGAAAGTCGGAAAATAAACACTGAAGTTTAAAGAACATTTCAGTCAATGCAAATCCATGCCTAATACAAAATCATTACATTTTATTCGACCAATAACATACAACTCAGTAGAATTTTCTTTTCTTTCTCCCTTTTCAAGTCCTCAAAATATGCATATCAGGTTACCTTATTTTCTAAGCTACCATCAAAGGAAGATTCTGCACCACTTAATCTGGCTTCAATATCAACTTCCACCAGTTTTGAAGAAGATCAATGGATAGCGGAACTTTTGATGATCATTGGTGGCCTGGACAAATAGTTTCAGTAAACAACAAAAACATGACTCTCAAACATCATTTCAAACCTGTAGCAGAAAACAAATTTGAAAATTTGTAAACGCCACCCACTATAAACCCTCCCCCATTTCCTCTGGAGACATATTTATCTATTTTTGCCAAGCAATCCTTCCCCTGATCATTCTACACGTTTCTTTTCATGAGTCAAAAAGGACTATCAAGATAAATGATGTAATTAGTACACTGTAATGTAATTGTATAACTTATCAGAGAGAGAGAGTGCTTATTTTGAAAATCTACTTTTTATAAGAATTAAGTTTAAAATTAATAATGTGTGAAAATTAATCAACGTATCACAACTTATTAGATATTTAAGCCATGCATGAAAAATATACAATGCAGCAATTGATAATGCTAGTTAAAAGACTAGCATTATCAGTTATTGAAAGCAGGAAAGCAAGCAGTAAACTTTTTGTCATGTCTGCAACGCACTGGCTATTTTAAATTGGGAAAATTTTCCACAAAATTGTTTAATTTTTTTTTTTAATCTTCCAGTTGTCTTTAGGTTAAAATACACTGAAATTGTACCCCAAAGGAAATTTTCATAAATAAATAAAAGTTGGAGAATTTAGCATATATATGAAGACTCGTTCAAAAATGAGAATTTTCTGCGTCATGTCCGCAACGCTGCCACTTTTTCAAAAATACGAGTTTAAATTCATTTTAAAGCTTAAATATGCTTTGCTTTACAAAGAACAATGTATTCTGATTCTTCTAAAAGAAAAAGCATTAATCTAGCTGAATTTTTTACTGTGTTATGACTATTTGAAGTTTGAAAATGTCATGTCCGCAACGTGCGCAATACCGTGAAATCACCCATTTTCAACTTTTCACTAAATTGAAAGTGAGTGTTTGTATTTCTGATTTATTCAATAATAACAGGGTATCCTGGGTGGCACGAAAATTTTTATTTCTATTTTCATTATAGGAGAAGATAGTGCAGAAAGATGAAATTTATATATACTATGTGTTGCAATTGCATAAAATTAAATACCTAACTCAGTTTGGTCAATCAGCCGCATTGGGGAGGGATTATTGCTAATTGAAATATTCAAACAAAACAAACTGTTGTCAAACAGAAAAGTTAAAATATCTAAAAGTTGTTGAAACATTCATGGCTGAACTTCAAAAATTTAAAGAATTAAGGTTGGATTTTGACCGCTAGGCGAACTCTACTTCTGAAAACTGCATCAACTGCCAATAATATTCATCAGAGAGAAATCAAACCATGCACAATGAGAATAAACATTACTCATATTTTTTTTTTTTCATGGCAAATGTAAGGCTAACACAACATAGTTTTTTTCATTGGGTATTTCTTTTTTACTAGGTTTCAATTCAAGATAAGTACATTAGTCAAGATACAAGGCAACCAGTGGTGTACTCGAGGGGGGACGGTGTCCCCCTACCTTTTAATTTTTATACAAGCGTCCCCTCCCCCCCTTGCTCTGAATTTTAACATAAGGGTTCTACTACTTTTTGATGTTCGTATATGTACGCATTTCCGCCATTTTTTCCAGGACTACACCACTGAAGGCAACATAAACAAAGGGATTGATTCATATTTTAAGGGAACAATGCATGCTGGAGCTCAAATTTCGAGATGGATTGCCGCAAAAGTTTGGGCCTGAGTCTCTTCCAAGCAAAAGATTCATTAAAGCATACAATCTACGTGCGTGAAGCGACTCTCATACTTGGTAAGGTGCCATGTGCTTACACTACATGATGATATTTATCTACAAAATGATAAAGCTTTTATTTTTGAATAAACATCATTTTCAATCTAATTTTCAGTATTTCGTTTATAGCACTACTCTAACGAAATGGGCAACCTTCTTGCCTCTTTAACAGGAATCTGAATTTCTTCTTTCAATGTTCTTTTAAGATTACTCACCAAAGGGAGGATGAATATTTTTTTCAGCCAAACTGAAAAAGTTTCATTCCTTCAGGAAAAGAATTGCTTATATATTACGAAAATTATAGCCTCTCTTTCAAAACACTGAACTCAAAATAAAATTGAAATTTGATTAGAATTCAAAATCATTAAATTTTGAATTTTTTTGTAGTTTAATAGAATAAAAGTAGTTATTGTTAAAAATGTTGACCTTTACCTGTAACAGGGTTGGCACGGTTTAAACCAAATGGTTTTTTTAAAAAAACCACATTTATTTTTAAAATATATTATAATAGTTTTGGTATTTTGAATAAAACCTTTTTGTTTATGAATTTCAACTCTCATGAAACATCTCAATTCTACAAGAACATGTAGTATTATTTTCAAACAATTTCCATCCATTCTATGTTCTGAATCAAATAGCCATGGGTAAAGTATTTGGTCTATAGACGGATTTCCGTCACTTTTTTGTTTTTGTAAATTGTTAGATGGAAAAGGACGGAATACTTAGAACTAAAGTATTTTAATACAGATTTAAATGGGCTGTAAATGTTTTTCCGATTTCTTCATTTAAAAGCTTAATATGTGATGATGTTGCTAATTATAGTAAATTTAGTAATTTGTTAAAATAGTTGAGGAATGATTTTTAAAATGTTCGACTTGAGTTCCCACCTTAATTATTAAATATTGTTATTGCTAATATTTATCTATTATCGAGGGTTTGTTGAAATAATTAATTTATACATGCAATGCATAAACAAAATTTCTAGAAAATGCATGTTTTTGGAGTTACGGAAATTTATTTTAACTTCCGTTCTTTGAAATCCTCTTACTTTCACCCATGCAAATAGCTAAATTCACAAAGATTAAATTATAAAAATGTCTGGGTCAGGCAGAAAAAAACATGAAATTTGGATTAATTTTACTGAAATAAAATCAGAGAAGAGGAAAGGTACAGCAGCCGTTTGCAAAATATGCAATAAAGAAATTGAAGGCCAAGGTTCTGCAAATGAAGAAACCCTGACCTGTAACTATTAAAATATTAGCATACACAAAGTTGCAGAAAATAAATATTTCTACTTTTTTCTTCCTTCGAAAAATTTGTGATCCTCTCTGCACTTAAGAGGATTGAGTCTTCTTCACTTTTAATTTTAAATTTAAACCTATGTTTTCTCATTAATTTTTGTTGTTCAGTAAAAATGTTTCAAAGAATACAATGCAGACCTTCATGATTTATTAAGATATTTCGGAGAAATGTACGCTTAAACAGGCTCAACATGCATTTAAAATTACTAATCACATTAAAAGAAAACAATGAAATCCAAGAAAATTAATTTAAAAAATGCATTGCAGAAAACGTCAGTGCAAAATTTATTACAAGGCTAAATTATTTATTTCGGAAGCTTCAAGTGAAAAGTAATGCAAAATATACAAAAATTTTTAAAAACAAATTTCGAAGTAAAAATATTCAATGTAATGTTAATGTTGGAACAGGTTAAAAAAAAAAGAAGAAAAATTATATATATACCCCTTCATAAATGCTCGAAAAAGTTTTTTCGTTTTTGTTTTTTGATGAAATGTTATGATTTTTCAGCATTGTTGTTTTCTCTCTCAATTACAGGAAGATTGCATAGCGAATAGTAATGTTTGGCAGTCCACATAAGATATATAAACATAATATCTGTCAAACATGAAAATGTAACATTATAAATCATTAAAAATATCAATCCCTCCCACCGATGATGATTTTATTTTAAACCGTTCTAATTTCCTCTGTGAGTAAGTACTGATTTTAAAAATAACAAATTTTGTGAGTACAATTGCACTCGGAAGCGAGTGTCAGAGCCTCGCCCACTTTGCTAAGCCTAAATGCCTTACGAAAAGCATTTCCAGTCCTTGTAACCCCATTCGATCAACACCGGTGAGATCAGCTTCCGACCGGCGTGTGCGAGTATACGATAAACAAGGTTCAGAAATAACTTTTAATCCCTCATATAAATAGCACTGAAGTGCTGAATGAAATCCTTACCCATTAAAAATTGCAATAATATGTAAAAGCCAGACAAAACACCATCCACCAAAGAAAAATATTGCAAATCCATATGGAGTATAAAACAGCAGAACCATTTCGGTGTCCCAGCGCCTCCGCTGGTTTTGAGTGAAAGAGGTTGCCAAATCTTCTGTGCGAAACTCAAGCTCTGGATCTGATGAGAGGCACATCCAACTCATTGTAAGTTTGTTCAAATATCGTGGCGGGAAATGAAAATTTTTCTAAATATAATCAATACTTTAACGAGACTAAAGTGGAAAGAAATGCATTATCAAATGAAGAAACTTTAGTATAAGGGTTTCGTAACTTCATTGAAGTTGATTACATATTATTTTTCTAATGCAAGCAAAAAGCTATCTTTAAAAGACCTGCTGAACTGTTCAGACGTCTTTAGATAACTCAGTTTGAGAAAGCAGAAATCGCCTTAGCGGAATGTTTGAATTTTTATTTTATGGGACGGAGCAGCACCGTAATGAGGAAATGAGGTTCAAAAAGATCCCGTGCGGAGCTGGAGAGTTGTAATACGCAGTGGCCAATCCCGATTTTTTGTGTGTGTGTGTGATTGTGAAAAAGGGGGGGGGGGGAGGTTGCTTGGGAAAGGTGTATCAAATTTCTAGTTTTTAAATGGCTTGTTTTAAATTTCGGACGACGGGATCGATCCCAAATTCTGGATGCACCCGTGGTGTGTATGGTTCAGAAGAAAGACCGAAATTTTCAGGGTGAAGCCTTTCTTTACAAGGCTTTTTTAATGAAAGAAAAGAAACTCTGTAACCTCACCTTTTGGTAGCAAACTCTTATCTGCGCCGCTGAAATTTTCAGGGCAAAGTCTCTGTATTCTTATTTTACTAGGCTTTTTTAATGAAAGAAAAGAAACCCTGCAACCTCACCTTTTGGTAGCAAACTCTTGGCTGCGCCGCTGAATGCGCCGAATTTGGACCTAATAACATTAAATAGAAATGAACCCCCAAATGTTCTTTAAAAAGTTCTTACTGAAACTTTCATTCAATCAAATGATTTCCTGTTACCAAAGAAAACCAAATTTTTGAAGTATAAGGAAGATATTTTAAATATGAGGCGTCTTCGAACTATATAACGTACCAACCATATGGAGCAACCATTGCCTCTTTGGGGGGGGGGGGGGCGAGAGGTTCTCCCTCAGATGTATATATATTGCTGCATTGGGATAGACAATATTGCTTAAAACAAGGGAAAACCAATTACTCGGGGAGTTCGCCGACTGGTTGCCGCCTCCAACTAACCAAAACTATCACTGATGGCAAACGACGGACTGTGGTTGTCCTCTGCGCATCATTGTCATTACTTCGCTCGTATATAAATATAGTAAAACTCCGTTATACCGCGTCTCAGTATACCGAGGAATCTGATATACCGCGGTGACTATCATGTCCCCCAACGTTTAAACCAACCTTTATCATTGCCATTTAAAGGTGATTCCTTATTTACCATTGTAAATAAAGCCAGCCCGAGCACACAAATATTCTAGCCAGAGAGCAACCATTCCCCCACCAGACACACTAGCAGATAAAGCCCTATTGTGATAGGTGTGATGTACACCTTTTTCATGCTTTTTCTGTCTTTCAACTAGGGATGTAACGAATAGTGATTTGGCCGAATACCGAATATTCGGCTACTTCTTCCAGGCCGGAGCCGAATACTCGGCCAATGTCTTAGGCCGAATATTAAATTTTCTAGAAAATCGTTGAAATAGAAAGTATTTTTCAAATTTAAAATTATTCACAAAGTCAAGCATCAATTACACACAATCTATGATGTATGATTTAATTCTATTTGTTAAGAACTTAAAACTATTTAAAATTAATGTATGTTCTCTATTGTTTTGAATGTAATAAAACAAAAAATTTCACCTACAAGTGAATAGAAATGACAAGATTTATGGTAGTAAGCATTATTTTACTAATTATTTAATTCAAAAGTTTACTATTGCTTAGTAAACTTTTACCTTGCTCAAAACTGTTTTATGAAGATATGTTAAAAGTTATAAAAGTTAATATTTTAATTTTTTTTTGGGAGGGGGGGATTTTTATACATACCTATTTTTAAAAGATCTATTAAAATTTAATACAGTTAATTGGAATATATTTTTATTTTCAAAAATCCAAATAACTTATGCTATTTTAATATCCATGATATATTCTAGGCTTTTCACATTTCTCTCTTACCTAATATTCACAATAAATCAGTCTACCCAAACAAAGTCTGACTTCCACTTTGTTAATAATAACAAAATTAATCTATCTTATTCTCTATCATAATTAACTATTGCCAGCTTTTGGGAGCAAATGCTATATTATAAAATACAATATTACAACTTTAAAATCTGTTTTTGCTCAATCAAGCCTAAAACAAGGTTTAAAAGAAGTAGTTTTTCTAAATTATTTTTACTTATTAAAACTATATACTAATGTATTCTTTTGCAATAGTTATAATATAATTTTAAATGTTTAAAATCTACTCATTTCTTTATATTTTTACATTTCTACTGCAGCAGAACTATTCGGCCGAATAGTCCATCAGTGTTCGGCCAGGCCGAATTTGACCTTACTCAGTGTTCGACCAGGCCGAATATTCGGCTAGGTGATGAAATGACTATTCGGCCAGACCGAATATTCGGCCAAAGGGCCGAATAGACCGAATACCGAATAGTGGCCGAATATTCGTTACATCCCTACTTTCAACCTAGAACATATAGCTTGATTTCAAAATCGGGTGCAATCGCCCTGACTTGTTTCTAGACAAAAATATGCTATAAGGGGAAGAAAAGTTATGAGTAGATGCAACGAGTATTATTTCGTGAATATGGTTCCGCGGTATAGTTTCACTTAGCGTGCCTTCTAGAGGCACGCTAGTTTCACTATACCACGGTTATGGTATAACGCTGGTGGCAAACATGTTCCCCGACACCCGTGTTTTAACGGGGTTTTATTGTAATATAAAGCAATTTGGGTTTGCAGACCAATCGATGATAATAGAATAACCATCACAAGCAGTTTTCCGATTTACGCCTACTCAGTGCCGTCTCGTGCTAAATCGGGCCATTGGCAGGACCGAATTTAGCTCCTTGCTCCTTGCGGCCGCGGCAAACTTTAATTCTGCTGCTTTTTAACCGACTTCACAAAAGAAGGAGGTTATACATTCATACTGTTGTATGTATGTCGTTTTTTTTTTTTTTGTTTGTTTGTTTGTCCACTCATAACTTCTCACCGGATGAACCGAATTTCATGATTCTTTTTTTAATCGATCGAGGGTGGTTTCCCATAGGTCCCGTACCTTCGTTTGACCATATTCGATAATTAGAAAAAAAAGTTATGGGCAGAAATGTAGTATTTTTTTGTTTTTTCATCCATAACTTTTGACTAAATGAACCGATTTTGATTTTTTTTTTCTTTAATCGGTAGAGGGTCGTCTAACTGAAATATCGCACATCAATTTGACTACGTTTGTTTTATAGAAAAAACATTACGGGTGAAAAATAAGTATTTTTTATTTTAATTGGAAAGGCTTGGTTTGATTTTTCTTTGTTGGGAAATTTATTAATACATATAAAAGTCATTGTTGAAAACATGTTTGTTGTCATGGGCATAAAGAAATTACAGCAATTTAAAGATATTAAAAGAAATTAGAGCAAGAGTTTGACTAAAGGCTTCTCTGTGGCAAAAATTAATCCAATCAGTTTGTTTGCTAAAATCGACTTCAAAAGGGAATTTATCATACAAATGATTAGTTTTTAGTACCATTAATTAATTCAAAGAAGTTTTGCCCTTCGATATAGATTTTTTAAGAAATAGGGTATTTATATAAAAATGTATTTACACTAAAAAGAATAAAATAAAATAATTAACTGACTTCACAAAGGAAGGAGGCTATACATTCGTATTGTATGTATGTCGTTTTTTTTTTGTTTGTTTGTCCACTCATAACTTCGCACCGGATGAACCGATTTTCATGATTTTTTTTTTCAATCGATCAGGGGTGGTTTCCCATAGGTCCCGTACTTTCATTTGACCATATTCAGTAATTATAACAAAAGTAATCTGCAGAAATGTAGTATTTTTTTTGTCTTTTCATCCATAACTTTTGACTAAATGAACCGATTTTGATGATTTTTTCTTTAATCGATAGAGGGTCGTCTAACTCAAATATTGCAAATCAATTTGCCTACATTTGTTTTTTAGAAAAAACGTTACGAGTGAAAAATAAGTATTTTTTTATTTTAATTGGAAAGGCTTGGCTTGATTTTTCTTTGTTGGGAAATCTATTAATAAATATAAAAGCATTGTTAAAAACATGTTTGTTGTCATGGGCTATAATATTAAAAGAAATTACAGCAAGAGTTTGACTGAAGGCTTCTCTGTGGCAAAAATTAATCCAATCAGTTTGTTTGCTAAAATAGACTTCAAAAGGGAATTTATCATGCAAATGATTAGTTTTTAGTGCCATTAATTTAAAGAAGTTTTGCCCTTTGATATGTATTTTTAAAAAAATAGAGTATTTATATACAAAATGTATTTACACTAAAAAGAATAAAATAAAATAATTTTTATAAAAAAACAGAACCGACTTCAAATTAAAAATTGCGCTAAAAAGTAAAAAATAAATTCATTCTTTAAACAACATCGATGTGACTTTTAAACATAGTTTTAGAAGTCGGTGCAAAATTATGAGTCTAACTACCATTATACCATTTGCTACTTCATATTGGAACTGTTGCTAATTCTGCGAAAATATATATATTTGTAATTGGATTCATGATTGCAAAAGATTCTATCTATCCTAATATTGCAACGGCTTCTAAAACTATGTTTAAAAGTCACATCTATGTTGTTTAAAGAATGAATTTATTTTTCACTTTTTATCGCAATTTATAATTTGAAGTCGGTTCTGTTTTTTTTTTTTTTATAAAAATTATTTTATTACCCCTAAGAAAGAAGAAGAATAAGCTGATCTTCCTTGATTTTGCAGACAAAGCTAAAAAAATTGCTTGTAAAAGGTGGGTTCCTCACAGAAAGGTCAACGTTTTATATGTAAGGCTTTCATCTCTCTCCCTCTCTCTTTCTTTATGATGGCAGGGGCAGATATTGGTACAGGACAGGTTAACAATGAACCTTACCTATATATATATGTATGATATTGAAAACATTTTTAAAAAATAACTATAAATAAAGAGCAAAAAAGAAATTTCTTTTTTTTGAGACGCATATAATATGCAAAAAGAAAATTGAGACAGCGTTAAGTTGATAAGATGATTGAACTATGCTCCCTCGATGTGGAAAGTTCGTCAAAAAAATGTTGGGCCAAAAAAAATTTAAAAAACAGTGGTGCCCACCATAGGGGGGGGGGGGGGGGGGTCATGGCTCAGAGTGCGTCAATGTGCTTTTTTTTTGGGGGGGGGGATTAATTTCGGGGACTTGGTCGACTATTTAGCCGATTTCGGGGGTCGTCGTTTTGGGGGATTCCGTAGTTTTTAAGGGAGATATATCATCACTCTGGAAGGGGAGGGGAGTGTAAACAGTAATCGTGCAGAAAAGAAAAAAATAACAATTTAGTTAAAAAAACACAGAATCTAACCTTTAATGTACCATTCAGAAAAGTATTTGGCTAAATGCACTGAATACAACAACTACAAAGCACAAACAAAAAATAATTGCGCTTTTCAAAAAAGATTTTACGTTATTTGATTTAGCTACTCAAAGATCTGCTGGTTTGCGCATATTTTAGTTAATATTTTCAAAAAATGTTTATACTTAACTCTGCTTTTTGCTTTTTATTTAAATTCTTATTACATATGGTCAATTTCTTCTGTTGCGTTGCTTATAGAAGCGTTTGTATCTTCATTTTTGTTAGCTATCGCTTTATATTTATTCCTTACTCAGATCTTAAAAATCCCAACGAAAACATAAATGTGAAAAAAGGGCCAAGTTCAATAGAACGAACGACGTTCGGAGTAGTCGGTGTCAGCGATTAAAGAATTGATATCTAACGGGCGCCGAGTTCTGTAGCAGAACCTTTAATCATAGTTGTAATATTATACAATGTTTTCTTAATTTATTTGAAAACATATTTTTTTATCGGACTTCTAACTTGGGAAGTTTTACTTAAGGTAAATTACATTTAAAAAATTTAAAGCTTTTATTTAAAAAAATTTTAATAGTTGGAAAAATCACATGCCAAGCTATAATAGTTAATTTCTAATTTTCTTCTTATATCGTCTTCCTCAAGGTAATATTCGTTAATTAAAACTTGCCGTTTGATATATATTGCACTATTTCACCCCCATATTGGGGAATTTATGTGGAAATTTGCGTAGAATTGGACTAAAAAACGAGCTACCTGCCAGATTTTTTAAACGGGTCTATAAACCTTCCTCTTGAATCACTCTATCTATTGATGAAAACCGCATTCAAATCCGTTGCGTTGTTTAAGAGATCTAAGCGTACAAACGGTGGGAAGTGATTTTGTTTTATACTTTTTATAATATTTTAAGATAATAATAATAATAATAATAATAATTATTATTATTAAAGAGGATTGTATTTTTTTGATAATAATAATAAGTTTGATACTAATAATAACAATTATTATTATTATTATTTTTTATAAGGTGCCGTTTTAGAAAATTAAACTTTATTCATAGTTTGTTTTCAGGAATGGTAAGAAAGTGCATACAAAGTAAAAGTTGCAGCAGCTGGAAATTAGCTGATGTGTGCAGCCGTCTACTTTGAGTGTTCAGAGGTTCGGCTCTGGCCTTAGGGTAAATACTGTCATGAAGCCTCAATTTGGAATTCCAAAAATAAAGTTACTAAAAAGGTTATATGTGGAAAGTTGTTAAACTACTACAGGATTGAGGATGTAGTCGGACTGATTTGGGATAGAGGGGTCGGACTCGCTTGAAAATAGGCCGAATATTCGCTAAATCTGTAATACATGTTTGTAAAGAAGTTGGGAGTCGGAGTTTTCAAATTCCAAAAGTTTGTAAACGCGTGGAGTTCGGAGTCGGTCGTTTTTCCAACCGACCTGCAGTACTGACTACATGTGTATAGACAGTACAAAGTCCGAAATTCGGTCTTCGGCAATTCTGAATTTCGGACTTTTAAAAAATCTAAATAATTCTTACCATTTTTTTTCATCGTAAAACGAAACTACCTTCGGACTCTCGGCCCACGATATTGTTCACTCGGTACTAATTTCTATCGAGAGCGCGATTTCTATTCTGAAAAAGCAGATATTTTAATAAAAATATTTTAGGTAAATAAAAAAACGCTTAACAGAAGCTTGCTTAGCTTAGTCCCAAGCTTAGCTAAAAATCTTTAATAATGTGTCTTGAAAGCTTTCTTTTCTGTTCAAAGAAACCCAAAATTCAAGAAACGGCAAAACTCTATCTTCATACCATTAAAACTACAATAGGGAAGTTTCGACCCATTAAGCATTCCTGTTTGTCACCTAAATATGGTTAAGAAAATAAAAAGACTTTACAAGTCAACAATGCCAGATTCACTAAACCAATTATTGATTTTTAATTAATTTTTAAAAACCCCTCTCGCAAAAAACCGGGTGAAGCTACGTCACTCTACATGTTTCATTGTACTTTCCGTGGATCTCAACTACTTCGCTTTCTCCTCATCGATATTTATTGTTACATTGAAATCATTACTTCCTTATGGGATCTAGATTTGTAATAGGTCAATCAGCAGCATGCTAAAAGCAACATCAATGATGTTATTTCATTTTATCTAATTTTTAAAGCGAAATTTCTTACTTGGCGACTTTTATTCCTTATGAATATTTTAAAGGAAAACCTGATACAGTTGAAACTACGAGTCTTCTTTGCCGGACATCCCCGGAACTCAAATCTGGGGGTGTCACTCCCATTGTAGCGATTGTAGCCAAATTCTTGCGTCCCCAATTTTCCGCAAAGTGTAACGTACGTGCGCAGAAAATTGTTTCTGAATCGCTGACAGCGTTTGAACTTCAAAAATTATTTGAAAAATAAATACTTATCGGCAGAACAAATTTTTTTTCAAAGATGATGTATGTTTATAGACATCATTCCATTAAATAAATATAAAACCAAAAATCGAAAACTTCCTTACTACCTTCTAAGAACCAGCGAATAAATAAATTTAAAGTACAAAAACCCCAAAATAAAAGCAAAAATCTAAATGAAGAAAAGGGTTCAGAAAGTTAAGGCGATAAATGATCAATGATGAGAAAGAGTTTTACATTATAGTAAGGTTTACATTACAAGAAAATAACATATATTTTGTTTCTTTTCGTTTCGTGGTGCGCATATTTTGATACGTTTTACAAAAAATTAATTAATTTAAAAAAAGTTGCTTGTATGAACTAAAAAAAAGCTGGCTATTAATATAAAGCTACAGCAATTGCCGGATTAGAAGGAAATTTGGCAAAAAATTCAATTAAAAATTCAAATTAGTGGTTTTTTTTCTTCTTCAAATTTCAATTTCAAGATTTGTTTCAACAACAACAACAATAAAGACTTTTTATTTTTAAAAATTTTATATCACCCTGAAGCTAATAAAATCTTAATAAGGCACTGACTTGCAAGTACTACAAAATTTTTGCCGATAAGCAAACTTTTATGTTCAATTCATAAAATAAATTCAAAGAAGCCTAAACTAAACTGAAATACATGAGTTCAAAAACGCTAATTCGTCACAAAAAAATCATTATTTAAAAATGTACTATATTTATTTTTTATGTTTACTTTTGTCATGTTCGAATTTCGTCATATTTTGCACTCTTTTCTCAGAATGGCAATACGATGGAGAGGGGATTACAAGCTGTAATCTTGGTCCTCCGTGAGCACCTATGCGGGGTCCAAATAACACCTCGAACAGGGAAAGAGAAAGTGAGTCGGAAATGATTCGCAAGAGCAATGACAGCCTTCGTCCTCATTATGAAAGGTAGATACGATCGGTTTCCGCCTGTTATGTAGGACGAAAGTGAGCGTCATCATTTAGCACTAATTCCTCCTAAACAGACGTCATGGTCATGCCACTTTCCTCCTCGCCAGAAGATTGCGATAAACGATGAAATGATTCATTCTGCATGCTGAAGACATCGCCTCCGAGGAGAAACTCTTCATTCACTTGTCTTCCACTTCCAGTTTCGTTTGCCTTCACGGGGGACGTGCACCAATTGCGTTACCGAACAATGCGTACGCAATAATGATTTTTATAATTACATTTTAAAGTTCCATTGATCGTGTTGTATCGTAAACACCGATGATGATTAAGATTTAAATTTACATCTTGTTAAAAGTTTAAAAAGAAATTTTTTTATTCATTTGCACTTTCAAGATAAAATTAAATGGGTCATCTTTTCGGCATTTGAACAATTAATTTTATTTTACTGTTCTATACAAATTATCTTTTTTAAACCTTAACCTCATTTTATACAAATTAAGTACACATGTAATCATTATTTTTATTATGCTCATCAATGTCATTAAAAGTTCAAAAATAAAATTACGTGATCTATAACGCAGTGCTTTGTTTCTGAATTGCAAGTACATATTCTTATGCAATATAGCGTGACATGTGACAAAAGGGGGTAGGGGATATGATGAAGTGTGGCATTTTGTGACAAAGGGGAGAGGGGGTCAAATATATTTAAAAACAGAGTATGGTTATATGAACGGTTCCCTCGTCGGGATCGGAAAAAACTTTCTGTGTAGGGTAGCGCGAAAAATCTTTAAAAGAATTGGTGAGGGGTGTTAAAGTTGTCCTTTGAATATTCTACCATGCGTCGACAGGGTGGCGTAGTGGTAAGGCGAAAGTCTCGTACGCCGAAGATTGCAGGTTTGAAACTGGCCCAAGTCGGTGCGTCTTTCAAGGTGCAGAAAATCCTTTGCGCCCATGTCGCATGATTGTGCGGCATGTTAAAGTTCCCTTGAGTATCCGTTTGGCTTGGATACTCTCGGCTAAATTAAATACATAGTGCAAGTCGCATCAAATGAGAGCTCAGTAGCCGCTATCTAGGGGAAACTGAGCGTCCGAATTCTCAGTGGCAATGCCATCCACCGACAGTGGTGCTGCTTGAAAAAATGGATGCCGATTACCGGGGTACGCACTAGGTCTGCAAAGGTAAATGACCATACGCAGCCCCATTAGAAAGGAAAAAAATATATTCTACCATCCATACAAAAAATCTTTTGATATCAGTTAATTTCTTTAGGTGCCCCAAGCGCTTAAATATGTGCTAAAAATTTTCGAATTGAAAATTTTATTTTAAAATCCGGTTAAAGACTTGATTTTATAGGGAAATAAGGATAGGTCTCAATAATCTAAATTAACATGGGCATTTTAAATAAATTAACAATTTTAACACATTTCCCTAGATTATGAAAATGTTTCATGAGTTTTGGGGAGCTTGGGGCATTGTAAGATAGGAATTTACTTCAAATCATAAAGCTGTGTAAACTGATATACAAATTACAAAACGTTCCCACCACGTAACAAAAAAAATTTCATCAAAAAAAAAAAAAAAACATATTTATGCTTTTTAAAATGATTACTTTTTAAATTCCTAAAATTAATAATTTTGGAATTTTGAAAGTTATTAACTTTCCTAAAGTTAATTATTTTAGGAAAATTTTACGTCGTATGTTCTTATATGTGCATATGTGCGTATCTCGCATAACTCAAAACCAGTTAGTCGTAAAAGGTTGACATTTTGCAAGTATAATATGTATACGGTCTAGTTGTGCTCCTCCCCTTTTGGTTACAATCTAATGTTCCAAAAGGGGTGTTTTATGGATTTTGTGTTGTAAATTTCTAGTCGTTTTCCATACGAAAATACTTACCCAAGGGCGTTACTCAAACTAACTCCATAGTTGAGTATATTAGTTCCCATTTGGCGAACAACTTCCGAATATTTCGCCAAATTTGGCGAGTTGGCACCAAAATAGGGAAGCCAAATCCGGTATCAGTTTGGTGATTTATGCCATATTTGGCAACTTTCTCATAGAACTCCCATGTCAAAGCATTTGCAAGAATTTGAATCTTGTAAAACCGTCTTTCCTCCATTGGTTCTCAACAAACTAGTGGGCCTAAGTGTTTAAAATGATCTTCATGCCTCACCCTAAGGCGTGCTTACGTTGTATTTTTTTTTTACCTTTGCAGATTACCCTTTTTGTTATTTTTGTGTTTCATTTTAAGAATTCCCAGGCCAATAAAAAAAAAATAAATTCCATTGACCCTGAAAATGCCATTCTCTATATTTACTATACTGTCTAGGTGTAGGGAAATAAAAGTGAACAAAAAAATTGTTTTAAATATAATGAAACTAAGAAACATAACTTTTAACGTGCGTATGTGAACACGCACCCATTTTTTTAGTTCTTAAAGAAGTATATTACATTTAGTGTAGTACAGTGTAGTACAAGAAAGTCATGTGGTGCACAAGTCAGCTCGTTTTTTTATGTGATTAAAGAAAAGGAACACTGGAGCACAACAAATTTCTCAGCTCCAATTTCGAGTAAAATGTCGTTGCTCCACTGCATTGTGCCTCTGCTCCACTCTCCTCCCCACATCCCTGGTCGTTTTTTCAAGAGTTGTGTTCCTTCACGATCGTTATACCGAATGTAAAACAACATTATATTAAGCGGAAATAAATCCCTTCTCTTCCAAAGGTCATAAAAACGCGAGTTGACTGCATCTTTATCTACTAGTAAGCCCGGCTGTTATACGAAATGACCGCTGTTCTAGATATTATAAATTGTAATTAAAATGATTTGTGCAAAGGTGTCTGCTAATTCAAACTGAATTTACCCAGGTCAGGCGGCGATGACACCCCTTCGCTTACTGCCCCACATTACTATATATTTATTTACTATATAATCTAATTGTTTGTGAAAAATATGTATTTATCATCGAAAGAACTTATTGAAAGTTTTGTTATGCTTTTCAAACAAAAGTTTTAACGAAACTGGGAAAAAAGAGCGCTGCCACTCTAATAAAAAATATATAAAAAGCGCAGACGATAAATAAATAAATTAAAAAGAAAAAAGGGATTGAATTAAATTCGCGTACACATTAATTTTTAATGGAGAATGCAAATGCAGCGAAGCCTCATTCAATATGCTAGAGACGCGTTTTAATTATTATTAGTATATTTGTTACATTTTTTCAACAATGATAACTGCGTTGATTTGTTTGTTCACACGGCAACTGTAATTATATGGTTAGAAACGACGGCAACAATGCAAAAATAAAATAAAAAGGGTCAACAAAATCATTGAAAAATTATGAGCAAATAATTCAAAAAAATAACTAATTGAGTCACAACTTTCATTTTTGCAGTGATGAGTTTCTCGGGTCGTAAACATTAACCGGGCTGAATATGGTCCCGATCGGGTAAAACGGCCTGGGATTCTATAGCGGACATACAGACAGACAGAATAAGCCGCTTATATATAAGAAGATATTTATATAAAGTAACGCATTCCGCACGAAAGCAGGATTACACCGCAAAGAGTTTTTATTGTACAATAATCCCTAATATTTGCTGAGAGTGAAACAGCCTTGCTCCATCACTGCAAAACTCCCTTACGTATGACACGTGTTGATTTTCTTAATGCAAGGTTTCTAAAACTGTTTACGAATTGCAAACTGCGAGGCTGGGGGTAAAACCAACCGCTGCTATTAATACAGTTCTTAGGGGAGGTTGGAATGCAAAACACGGTGATAGGATTCTCTATAAAAGAACTCTCTGCCAAAAAAGAAGCCAAAAGAAAACAAAAGTGAAACAGTACGTCGTGTCTTTGACATAGTTATTCGACCATAACTCTGTTTCACGATTATTAAATAGAAAAGGACATGTGTTTGCTGTCTGATATTTGTTATTTTTCTGGTAAATGCTTCATTGATTTTTCAATATTTATTATTGTGTTTAGCATCAATAATTCTTATGTTATTATAGATCTGATTGCAGTTATAACCTATTTACTGCTTTCGTTTATTTGCACGCGAAGCCCAAATGCCATTATAGCACTTAAAACTTGCACAAAATTGCTTTGAACCTTTCGAAGCGACTTTTTTTTGTTAAATATTGAATTATTATTATTATTGTTTTAACTATAATAATTTTGTAATTAATTTGTTAATTCAACTTTTTTACATAAATTTTAAAAACTAGGGGGGGGGGGGGATACATAAATTGTCAAAAGGGAGGATGACATAATTCTCCCATAGCATAGCATTATATAAACGCTTATAACCCTTGTTCTATTTAACAGATACATGGAGCAAATCTTTTTTTTCCAAGAGAAAAATTAGATTTGTTCCATTTATCTAAGTTAAATAGAGCATGAGTTATAAGCGTTTTTATTTTATCCAAATTTCAATGCTGAATTCGACTTACGTACA
Source organism: Octonoba sinensis (assembly GCA_038502835.1). NCBI lineage: Eukaryota > Metazoa > Arthropoda > Arachnida > Araneae > Uloboridae > Octonoba > Octonoba sinensis. The sequence goes on from CM076604.1 coordinate 76,642,665, forward strand.
CAACTGAATCATTCCTTGGAGTAATTATTTTGCCATATTTTTGATAAGGATGTTTGTAGAAGGGATATAATGTTAATTAGAAACTTTCATACCTATTTTTTCAGGGGCTCCTTAGAAACTGTTGTCATCACTCTAACGACTCCTTTCACGCATATTTTGAGTAAATAAATACAAGGGCCTTTTTTTGCATCTATTTTAAATTAAGGTTGAATACGGGAATACGTTTTCTGTGAAAATAGCCGTTCCTGTATATTTTTTCTAGCAATTGAAAATGTTTTCTATTTGCATAGTGTATCCATATGGCATAGCCCAAATTTTGTTTATTTATATTGTTTATTTCATAACTCAGTCATTTGTCACTCTGCATTTTCGTAAAATGTGGACGAAAATAGAATTGAGATTGTTCAAAATTATTTTTCCTGTTACCTATGTAGTTATTCGAATCACGGATTACCTTATGGGGAAACAGAAATTCATGCATTTTAGGACTAAGATCGCGTGGTTTATTGTCAAAGGCTTAGTTTAATTCTTTGTAAAAATAAGTTTCTAGTCAATAACTCACATTATATTTATTCTAGAGTTTTCAAACAAATTCTGTGGGACGCAGTTATCTTATCATATACAGAATGATATAATGCTTTAGAAATATTATTTATAATTTGAGTTATATATTTTTAAAATTATTGTCAAAAGAAATTTTGAAACTGGAATTTAAAAAAAATCACTCACACACTATTTCGAACTTTTGAATGGAACATGATACGTTACTTTTCAAGGATGGATAGAATTGTATGCTAAATTTCATTCCAATGGTGGTTTTGTATGGCGAACAAACGCACAAACGAACTATTTCAAATATCTAGAGTTTTCTTTGTTAATCGTTCAATCGTTTTCTTTGTAATCGTTGTTAATTTTATTATTACTGTTTTTTTATTGAAATTGATGCCCTAAATTAATTTTCTATTTCAATTTCAATTACTAATTTTAAATATTCTGTCATTTTCAGTGGTATATTGAATTAAAAATACTGATCAAAAAATCTCAAAAATTGCGAAAAAACTAACAAATACTTTGCATAATTTACATAAACCTTAAAAAAAAAAAAAACAAAAAAAACCCGCTAATTTTAGAAAAAATGACAAAAAAAAAAAAAACATATTTATGCTTTTCTAATAACTGCTAATTTTTATGCTAACAGTAGACGGTAGCAGTATGGTTTTAAATGTCGTTTTCTTCGTATGTTTAACACGTTTCAAAATAGCGTTTTCTTATTTGGAAATGAAAACCATTTTAAAACGAGTCAAACAAGTTCTAAGAAGCTTTCATTGCTCGTCGTTTTGATAAGCGATTTTCATAATTCTGTTGTTTCAAAACAAGTTTTGACTGAACACCTGTTTCAACTTGTGAGACAGACAGATTCACTTGCATTTCGGGCTTATTACACAATTTGCGCTATGGGATTTCTAAATACACTCAGAAACACAAGCGACAGGATGACACTATCGTGTTACATATTTATACAACATTTTGGCAAACCGACTAATTAACCCATTCATATTCAGGAATTTTTTTCTCCTCCAAATTGCTGGAAATACTTCGTTTGTTGTCACAAACACTTCATGATAACTGAGCTAGGACGATAGTAATGAACTGGAAAGAAGCACATTGTTAGAAATATCAGTCAGATTTGATTCATGGGTAATTAAAATGGAAGTTTAGGCTGAAATTTGAGTCCCTAATCTTTCCAGAACAGGAAATTAGTCACTCATTGACTCATTATCGCTCAACTGCCACCCGAGAACTTATTAAACATTTGTTCTTTCATGTAATCTTATCTATTGTAAGTGTATATGCGTCAACTAGGACTAGCAACAGCGTGGGATGAGAATAAGGAAATAATCATTAATAAGAAATTTTGTTAATTAATCCAAAACAACTGGCATTTGCAATATACCGGTATTCGGTATTTTTACTTCCTTGTACAAAGTACACTGTTAAAAATTTCCGTAAGGAAATATTAAAATAACCGTTTATTTGATTGTTATTTTACCATATTTAATTACAACAGTTGAATAACCATTAAAAAGATGGTACTCAAACCGCTGATTGTGAAAAAAATCGTTTATTCTCTGTTTATCCTAAAGAACGTTTAACTAACCGTAATTTTCAAGCGCTCAATAAAAATCTAGCCTCCAACTTGGTTGCGAAACCTTACCGGTCGTACGTTGTTCTTAAAATATGAACAAAGATTCATCAGTTCAAATCTGCATGTGTATATAAAAAAAGAAGAAAAAAAAAGTGGTTTAAGCAGTGGCTACTAAATAGAAACACATACACACATAAATCAAACATTGGAGACATCGGATTCCCAAACTGTTTGCGAATGATTTGAGCTGCTGAAGCTTGTTTGTATTTTAATTTTTTGCAGCAAATAAAATGATTTTCGTTAATATACACTAAATTTTAGACCAAAAATGACTTTGGATCCAATCAAAAACTGAATTCTCAATTTTAAGGCAGTTTGCCTGTTGTAAAAAAAGATTTATTGATAAATAAATGGCCGCTTTACGTGGTGTAGATAGCCAAATAACTAGAGCGCAAGGCTGGTATGCCATACAACGCAGGGGACGTTTTTTATATTCTTAGGTAGAACAGCGCGGCTATCGGCGTTTTTTATATTTTTAGAAAGGAAGATTAAGATGATTTTTCAATTGCAAATAAATTGTCTATAGTTAAATTATAATTTTTTGTTTCAGCCATAAGTCAAATTATTAACTTGAAGAAATATAGATGATAATAATATGATTCCTATTAAAACTAATTTGGAGCTCGGTGTTGGGCTGGAGCAAATATTAGAGGTCGGAACCGGAGCAATTCAAAAATTTTGTTGCTGCAGTTCCCTAACGCCCCCAGTTAGCGATTCTGCAGTACTTGAAGAGCGGCAACTGACTATCCTACTTTCAAGTGAGATGGTATAACGATTGCATTATTACAGGAGCAAAATGCAACAATGAAATCGTTTCGACTCATTGTAAAAAGTGAGTCGAAAGAAAGGAAAGAAATGCTAGTTTGAGGTGAGAAATTTTTTCCATTTATTGAGAAAAAGGAAGAAAAATGAGTGAATAAGATAAAATTACATTACAGACATTAAATTACAGATAAAAAGAAAAGAAAAAACTTTTTTTTCGAGCTATCGAAAGTTTAAGTTATCGAAATTCGAATTATACAGACATTAATTCTGTCTTATAAAATTATTATGCAAAGTAGTCAACAATAAAAAAAGAAAAATGTGTTTTATTTATGGGTCATTCCATACATATCAAGTGATCCAAGAAATTTTACTTCGCCTTTTTTTATTTCTTTCAAATTTTGGCTCATCAACTGTACCCCTCAAGGTAATTAAAAATCCTAATTTTCAGATTTTTATCTTATTTAGTTTTTTAGTTATCAAGCTTTGATTTTGTAAAAAACTTACATTTTACATGCATGCTTCAACACAACACAGGCCATAACTCATCAACAAATAGAGATAAAAAGTTCGAGTAAAAAGCATTTTGAAGTATATGGAATGCAGTTTCATATGATGGGCATCATAACAAATTTTATAAAAAATTTAAACTTTAAAAAAATGACCTTAAAATTTAAATTTTAAATTTCTCGAAAAGCGCATAATGAATTTTTAAAAAATTAAAAAATATATTTTAGTGCATTTTATCTTTGTCTATGCAAAATTTCAACTTAGGGACTCATTGGGATCATATTTTCCCGAATTTTCAAAAATATTCGATTTACCCAAAAATGACTATTTTTGTGATTCAAGCTATTTTAACATGATGGTTCCTTAAAGGCGATGATTTAGTTAGCCTTCTAAACACATCTATGCATGAGTGAACAAGCATGACCATGTCTGTGCATTAAATGAACAAGTTCAAAATTTATTTTGGGGTTGTGCAACAAATACATGCACATTTTTGTCTCATCATAGCTATTTTAAAGTATTGTTTCCAAATTATTCAGTAATTATTTCTAAATGAACAAATTGACTTATTTTATGCATTAATATTTTTTTCCCTGATTAATTGTTTGATTTCAGATACATTTTAATGAGATAATGATATGAGGAGAAAAAAGTATTCAACTAAACTCATCTGAAACGATGATGGAAGGGGCACAACTGCTAGAGTTTGCAGCTTTTGGTTGTTAGTTTTGATTGGCGCTAAGCTAGTATTTGACAAAGCAAGGCAAAAAAAAACCTATGTAGCTTACTCCCCTCTCCCCTGAATAAGTTGTGGGTTACAAATAAAGTTGAAAAAAAAAGGAAGCATTATAAGCAAAGACAAAGCTATTTGTTTTATCTACCTGTATATCCCAACATTTCCATATCTCACCTCCAAAACACAAATAAAAAATAATATAAGAAGGAAGGAAATTTAAAGGAGCTGCAACACAGGTGTTGGAGCTGCTGTGGAATGGCATTTCTATGCTACAGCTCATGGGAAAGGAGTATGTGTTAACTGGGGCGGGACAGTGAAACGTCTTGCTGCCAAAGCAAGCCTTCAAAAACAGCATTCAGATCAAATCTTGACACCAGTTCAACTTTTCAATTGAAGCGTTATAAACATTCCTACAATTCAGTTTTTTATGTAACTGTTCAGGAATGTTCAGAAGAATAGGAGTTATTAAAAGATAGATTTTTAAGAGCACTACGAGTCGAAGGAGCACAGAAGTATCACAGCTTTGTTCCATTCAGTGAACATGAAATTACTACAAAAGTGTGCTCACATAGTAATAACTTTCAGAAACAGAAATTCTTTGCAGAAAGTTCAAATGTATGACAAACCTGAAAGGGTATATTACATGTGAATATGATGAAAGGTGCTGACGGGCTGAAGTAATTTCAGCAGATGGTACTTTTTTCTACTTATACCCATTAATATCTCAATAAAATATATCTGAAATCAAACAATCAGGAAAAAATATTCATAGTGCATAAAATAAGTCAATTTGTTCATTTAAAAATAACTATTGGATAGTTTGAAAACTACTTTAAAATAGCTATGATAAGACAAATGTGTATGTATTTGTTGCCCCCACCCCCCAAATAAATTTTGAACTTGTTCATTTCATGCACAGACATGTCCATGCTTGTTCACTCATGCATAGATGTGTTTAGTAAGCTAACTAAATCATCGCCTTTAAGGAATCATCATGTTAAAATATCTTGAATCACAAAAATGTTTTTTTTTGGTAAATCAAATATTTTTGAAAATTCGAAAAAATATGATCCCATTGAGTCCCCAAGTTGAAATTTTGCATAGACAAAGATAAATGGCACAGAAATATTTGATAATTAAAAAAAAATCATTATACGTTTTTCGAGAAATTTAAAATTTAAATTTTAAAGTCATTTTTTAAAACTTAATATTTTTATAAAATTTAATCATGATGCATATCATATGAAACTTCATTCAATATCCTTCAAAATACTTTTTACTAGAATTTTTTATCTCTATTTGTTGATAAGTTATGGCTTGTTTTGTGTTGAAGCATACATGTAAAAATGTGAGTTTTTTAGAAAATCAAAGCCTGATAACTAAAAAACTAAACGAGATGAAAATCTAAAAATTTGGATTTGTAATTACCTTGAGGGGTACAGTTGAAAAGCCAAATTCGAAAAAAATCAAAGAAGGTGAGGTAATTTTATAAAATCAAATTTTGGATCACTTGACATGGAATAACTCTTATTCCTTTCTTTTCTTTCACTTCATTCCCCTTTCTTTCGTTCTTTTCTTTTTCTTTCTTTTTTCTTTATTGTTATTATTATTATTTTTATTACTATTATAAAGGGAGGAGGGTTTTTCCCCCGACAGGCAAAGGGAAATAACTTATTTTCGAGTTCTCGAAAATTCGAGTTAACGAAGTTTGAATTATCGATACATTAATTTCGCCTAATAAAATTATTCTGCAAAATAGTCAATTTACTTTTTAAAAAATGTATTTTATTTTATATCTTTTCTTTCTTTTCATTCTTTCGTTCTTTTCTCTGTCTTTCTTTTTCCTTTTACTATTATTAAGGGATAATTTTTTTTTCTTCCGACAAGGCTTAAGATTCAGAATATCAAAAACAAAAAAAACAAAAAAAAAAAAAATTAATTAGCTGGGGACAAAAAATTTTTATATATATATATTAAAAATCTCAAGGAGTAAAAAAGAAAAGAAAAAAAATTTAATATTTTTTTTTCTTTTTCATTATAATCCTGGAGATTTCAAATATATACATATATATAGAATAGATTTTTTCCCCATCCCCTGCTTTCATATTTTATCCAAAATACTGTATAGTTTCAAAGCGCACGCATCTGGGAATAAAAGTTTCATTTCGCAATGTCAAACTAACAGCCGGGAATATTCGCTGACTTTTAAAATTTATTCTCATTTGTGTTATAACAAATCTCCATTTTTCTCTATAACACTTAAAAAAGTCTCCTTTTTCTCGCATGTCTTTATTCACATTTATGTAATCCTCTATTCTTATTTTATATCTCTGAGCGTTACTAGTATTTCATGAGTAGCACACGATTCGTATACTATCTTCTATTGACCTCAGCCGCACAAAAGATGAAATTTGTCAAGTCCTTTCTTGTACTATTCCCACACAATTCTTTGTTTCTTTTGTCAACGTTATATGCATACGAACAATACTTCTTTCGCGTTTATACATACTCATCCATCGTCACTACTTTGAAATTGGTGGACATCCTGACGAAGAATTGATCAGTGAAGCTCTCCATTGCATATGCTGATAGGAAAAGTGAAACGTTTTTGTCCGCTTCATGACAAAGAAATTTATAACAGGAAACATAAATTTCTGATGGACAACTGTTAAGAGGAGAAATAAGAAATGCAAGGGAATGATGCTAACATTTCTTTCAGTCGTTCTGTAAGTTAATACATGTAACATATTTTTATTTTGTGGACAATAGTAAACTGAGAACGAGAAAGTGATATTCAGAGAGTGAGTGATAAAAATTGGTTCCTGAATACGATATGGAGATTGACTAAACATGATGAGAGGACTTAATTCTCAAAGTTTCGGGCTCCATCTCGTAGGCAATAAAATCCAAAGAAAAATTAGCGAATGAACTCTGCATGAAAAAATATGATTAAATGCAACATATACATTGTAATTTGTCATCTTTCACCAGAAGTAACTTCAGTTATTTTTATTAATTTTTGAATTAGTAATATCGTTCTCATTTAATTCATTACGTGACTTACACTGCAGCATCATGGGTCATTTGCGTTATGCTTCCATTACCACTAGTGCGATTTGTCGATATTCCGCTTCATTTTAACTTTTTGCGTAGCGGTTTGTGATTGACTTCATATTTTGCTCAAGTGATTTATTTTATAACATTCATTTATTTTCTGTACTGCCTATTTGGCTCCATTTGGACAGAATTCAGTTACCTCTTTCTATCAACTTAGATTTTACATGTCAGTATTCGTTCAGTACCGAACATTTTCTAACTTAAATGTGCATGTTTATTTGCCTTTGGAAATAATGCTTTTCGTTCTTCCGCTTTTTGCCGACTTTTATAAAAAAGCGAATTTATTTGAATTTTCAGGGAATGTTTTGACGATTTTGCGATAGGGATTTTTAAGAACTGTGTCCTTATTCTGATGGGGATTTTAAGATGGACTGTTGGTAATTTTAAGAGCAGCAGCTCTTAAAGGTCTATAATCTAATGGGTATTTTTAGTCATTGACGTCTTTATTGTAATGGAGATTTTTTGGGACTAATGTCCTTATTCTAATAGGGATGTTTAGGAATAGTTGTCTTTACTCAGATGGAGGGCTTAAGGAATGTTTTCTTTATTCTAGCAGAGATTTTCAGGGACCGTTGTTCTGCATCTAATGGACATTTTATAGAGAATACAGTTCTGGTGGGAATTTTTAGGTGTAGTGTTGTCTGCATTGTAATTGGGATTTTTACGGACTCATGATGCGCTTTTGGAACTATTATCCTGATGCATAATGCGTATTCTAGTTTCTGTTGGCCTTATACTAAGAGCGGTTTTTATGAACTGTTAGTGGGATTTTAATGTGGATTTTTATGGACTGTTATTTTTAGTCTAAATGGAATTTTTAGAAGCTGCTGTTTTTAATGTACTAATTGATTTTTAAGGAGTTTTAAAATTTAAATGGGATTTTTAAGGACTGTTGACCGTCTTCTACTGGGATTTTTTAACTAAATTTTTCCTTATACAGTGAAACCTGTGTAAGTTGGCCAATTGCGGTGCAGCACTTTAATGGTCAACTTTAGAGAGGTGGTCAACTTTACAGGTTTTACTGTATATTTACAACAGAATTTTGGACATGTGTCATTTGGCCTGGGTGCAATGTTAATGCAACTCACTTCTGAAATGCTGAAAAAAAAAAAAAAAAACCAGAAACGCCGTTGCAGGACATTCGAGAAAATGCAGAAGTAAACAATGTGCAATAAAAAAGAAATAATTTTTCCTCATGAAAGAACTTCACTCTATTTCTTGCTTTTAAAAAAAGAAAGTTTCGTTCATTTCATTAATGTCTTCCCTTTTTGGAAGTGCATTTAATGACCCCAGAGCTCAGCAAAATCTAGTTTAGGAAACTGAGTAAGGAGGTCAGTGCTCTATAAATAACATATAGTGACAACGTCTCCTCTGAAATGCTACAGAAAAGACCGAATTTTTCACATTCCTGTTTTAGAACAGAGGCTACTAAATTTCTCCCTAATATTGTCCTATTAGAAGTTCATTGATATGAAATCAAGGCTAACCTTTCTTTTTTGTGTTATTTTGTGTTCGGGACAGGGGTCATCCATAAATGATGTCAGGCTTCAAAGGGGGTGGGGGTTCGAGAAATTGTCACAATTTATGACAAGGGGAGGGAGTAACAATAAGTGTGACATTGCACGTTTTGGTTTCTATAAAAACATTTAAAATAAATTGACTCTGACAGAATTATCGATTATTACAGGAGCTTTAAAAACTGTAAAAATTGTATCGTAGTCCAACAAAAGCAGAGAAAGTGATTGCCTTTAGTAAAATACGTCAAAATTAAAATTAACATACAATTTCAAAGAAGAGCAGGAGCTGATCTTCCGTAACATCCCCTGAAAATTAAGTGTCTACTAGACTTTAACAGCAAGTGGAAAAATGTTTCACAAAGTTTATTCGAAGCAATTAGGTTGTATAAAAGTATTAAGAAATTATTATTAAGAAATAGACTTTTAATGTCCACAAAAAAATCCTATTCAGCTGATCATTACTAGACAAAAAAAAAAAAAAAAAAGTGTACATTCAGTTTACCATGTTTATAGGGGGCATTCATAAATGATGCCACGCCTCAAAGGGGGGAGGGAGGTTCGAGAAATCGTGACAGCTTGTGGCAAGGGGAGAGGGTAACAAGAAGCGTGACATTGCACATTTTGGTTTCTATAAAAACATTTAAAATCAATAAATTAAATTTATTTTTTGAAGTTCTTTTGATTTTCATAATTTGATTTCAAAATTTCATTGACCATTTTATATCGTAAACACCGATGCTGATTAGGGTTTAAATTTACTTCTTGTTAAAAGTTTAAAAGGAAATTTCCCTACTTAGGCATTTATACTTTTAAGATAAAATTGCGTGAGTCATTTTTCAGAGTTCGAACGATTAATGTATTTTACTGTTCTACACAAATTATCTTTTGTGTTGTAAGCATTAACCTCATTTTATACAAATTAATTACATATTTAATCATTATTATCATTATGCTCACAAATGTCATTAAAAGTTAAAAAATAAATTTAGAAACGTGATCTATGACGCAGTATTTTGTTTCTGAACTGCAGGATACATGTTTATGTAATGTAGCGTGACAGGGGGTATGATGAAGTGTGGCATTTTGTGACAAAAGAGGGAGGGGATCAAATGTATTGAAAAAAGTGTGACATCATTTATGAACGGTCCCCTTGACCTACTAATCAGTTTATTCAGATAAAATCGGCATTTTTGACTTTTAGAACTGATATCAGATTCACGAAATCCTTGAGCAGAAAAGATGATAAGTGCATATAAAACGCAGAAATTTATGCGTGAGTGTAAAACATTGAAAAGGAAAAAGGAGATCATGAATTTTTGTAGGCATGTCGTGTGTCGTACTGATTTGCTTACATTTTGGGGATTGTTCATACTGCTCACACGATTGCCTCTCCTGTGTCCGAAGATCACTGCGACGTCAGCACGATGCGTTATCTTCACCCTGTTTGCAAATTCAGATAGAATCGGCATTTTTTGAGTTATTCAATTCATTTGACGTGCAAAAACTTTGAGTCAAAAATAAAGTTCATTTTGCGGATACGCTATATAGTATTTCATTATGTACATATTTGGATCATTCTCTCTCTCTCTCTTTCTCTTGATAGATATAAATGTATATATATTTATACAGTAGTACCTCCCTTAAGGGACACCTCTAATTGAGAGACATTTTTCTGGTCCCAGTCCCTTTGAATAGGGACCACAATGTATTTACCTCTGGATAAGGGACACTCTATTTAAGGGACATTCAACGATAAAAGTTTCAAAAATTAAAGTTACAGAAAAGCAGAGGCGTAGCTAGGGTTATCAGCTCCCGGAGACAACTGAAGATTTTGCGCCCCCCCCCCCCTGTGCCGCTGGAGGCCCAGGGGCGCCCCTAAAGGGAATTTAAAAAAATGATAAATAGCTCTAAAAAGCAGCCCTTTTAACTTTCATTTTTATTAGCGACCATTCACTTCTAAGGGAAAAATGGGACACTGGCTTTGCAAAATTATTTCTCCGATTTCCCACGCACTTCTGCTCTCTACATTGGTCATTTCCGATATGGTTTGCGGTGCTCTCACTTTTTTGTCGAACAAATTCACATCTCTTCAGTTCAAATAATTTTCTTTTCGCATTTAAAAATAAAATAAATTAACATTAATTTGACGCCCCTCGACGCTGCACCCGGGGACAGCTGCCCCTCCTTGCCCCCACCTAGCTACGCCTCTGATAAAAGAAATATTTACTGGAAGCCGAGGTTTTTTTATTTTTCTTCTAAAAATTAACTTCTGAAAGTGGGTGAGTCCTAGAAGCATTAACGAAGAAACAAGTGTGCATTTTAACGTGCTTGGCATTTACGAATGGTTTCCTCTCTTTGGTACTATAGAATAGATGAGGGGTCAGCCTTGACAGACAGCACCCGGCTGTCAACAAGGTTTTTAGGCAAGGATTGGAAAAAAGCACCCAAAATGCAATTTATACTGTATCCCTCCCCCCTCCTTCCAATTTACATACTGCAAAACAAACCCAACAAATGTATTACTTCAAATAAGTTTCTGTAAGTAACAAAACAGCAAATACAACATTTTTGCTAATTTTTTGATTTTTCGATGGAAAAATTTTAAATTTCAATAGATTTGACTTTTATTTTGTATGCATGAAACATTCATCAGTATTTAAGTTTAAATGTTAACGCGTGTTTATTACTGAATTAAACTAAGTTAATACACTATATGAGTACGCAACAATTTATGAGCCTCCGTGGAAGGGACACCTCTATTTAAGGCACAAAACCTCCAGTCCCCTTAGTGTCCCTTACTGAGAGGTTTCACTGTGTGTGTATATATATATGTGTGTGTGTACAGTAGAGCTCCGATTATCCGAACACGTCGCGGCAGACCCTAGTTCGGATAAGCAAAAGTTCGGATAATTGGACAGACAATTTAAGAGATATTGTGACAATAGAAAAACCTTCACACTTAATCCAGGCTTAGGGCTTGCAGCACCTATTTGTTCTGAAAGAACTACAATGAAATGGTCACTGCGAATGGGAGGTGATGTGAACAGGAATTTTGTGCTTTGATTTTGATTATACCCTCTTTCATCAAGCCTTTTATTCTCTTGTTACTGCTCCCAACGAAACACTTATTTGGGATTCGATTTCACATAATAAAATCTGAAGAGGGGGAAGGTGGATTGAAAAAAATAGGGTGTTTGGATAATTACAAGTTCGGTTAGGATTTTTTTTCCTTAGGTGGGGGAGAAATAGGCTGTTCGGATAATTGGAAGCTCGGATACGGAAAAATAAATAGAGAAATAAGCTGTTCGGATAATTGGAGGTTCAGTTAATTGGAGTTCGGATAATCGGCGCTCTACTGTATTTATATAGTCGGAAAAATTAACTTCATCACCCCACCAACCGAATTGAATTTAACTCGCTACGACGAGCCCACGTTTATTTGCTGTATATGTGTCTTCCATTCTATTTCAATGATGAATCATTTTAAACAGTATTAACCAACCATGATTATTTTTATTGTTTAAATGTATTTCTCACTAATTATTGATCACTCTGTGCTTTGATCAATGTTCTCTGTTATGTGGAAAAACTATCGCTCGATTTATTAATTTATTATTCCATCGTATCGGTTACATACTGTCCATAATGCTAAAGAAGAGCCATGAAAGAATTTGCGCTTGCGTCAATTCTGCTTCGGTTTTATCGAAATAGGGGTGATAGGTTGATATGAGACATTACGTTAAGTGTTTTGTTTTTTCCTTTTCATTTTTCTCCTATATTAAATCAGCCTACCGGGAGTGGGTTTGTGCGGATGTTTTTTTCATTGAAAAAAAAAAAAAAAAAAAAAGGAAGTAAAGTAACATCGAGGAAGAAAAAGAAAAAAAAAAACTATGAGATAAGAAGTGCACGCTTGTGCCCATCCACGAACCTATCACCCCTTTCTAAAATGGAACCGCGTGACCTTGATAGGTCTGCTAAACGAAAATGAACAGTAATAATAATGACTCTACATTGTTTATAAATCAGCCTCCCCTTCACATGTGAAGGAAAAAAAATCTCTAACGTGCCCATTAAACAATAAACATGTCTATTACGTCATTAACGTGCCAATGAAAAATATACAAAAAATACAAGCTCTGCCTCTTATTTTAATTATGTTTGTAAACAACCATTTCAGGTCACATTCATTTTCGAGTTTATTTGCTATTCTCAAGGATATGCCTCAAACTCTCTTATTTTAATTATATATCCTTTTAAGTATTTCCCTGATTTTTTTTTTTTTATTTTTTACATTCTTAAAACAAAATAATTTTTTTTGCTCTACTTTTTTTTTTTTTGAATCACCCATACATATATGTATACACACAATACTTCGATTCACTTCACAAATACACAAGAAACTTCGGGACACGTACAATCGTGTGTGATCCCGGTCTTTTACTTCATTACGCAAATTCACGCTTGCTATTAGATTCGACGAAGCAAGCTTTGCTTAGCGTAAATTTCTAGAGAATTTTTTTATTGCGTTTGGAATCATTAAGGGGAATACTTCTATCAAAATATGACAGGGAAAAAAAAACATTTTTTTTGAATTTGCTTGAAAGCATCGGAAAACAATAACAAAAAAAAAGAGCGGGTGCATAAAATTTCGAAAAGCCAACACACGAAAGTGCTATAAAAGGAAAACGAGTGATGCATTAAATCCTAAAGAACACGGCATAAAATAGATAAATTGCAAAAAACGATTGCCAATATACTGAGTGATAAAATAATAATAAAAAAAAAGGATATGAGCTACTGTTTCCCAGTAAGTGTCCCTTTTTTCGTTCTCATAATTCTTAAAATTATTATTATTGTTTTTTTAATGTTTAAGTAACTCTTAATTGTCTGTACTATCAGAAATGAAGAGATGAAAAAAGGAGAGTTGATCTATGAAAACATCACATTGGAATTTCCAAAGAAAGAGCGAAGGATGGGTTTTTATATTCAAATTAATTGAAAAATTTCACGTTTATTTAATGATTAAACTTTAGAATGACAATGAGTACTGTGACGTTCCAGTTTAGCTTATTGGGGGGCGGGGGGGGGGGGCAGCGTAACCATCAACGGAGAGATATCACTCCACCGATTACCGTCAACAATAGCTGGCTGCACTTTCTTGCATTCATTCCACATGATTGGCATACCTGTCGAAGTGAAAGTCCATGCAAGGAAATGAGCAATGCGCATTAAGAGGCACGGTTTTCAGATCGTTAAGCAGCATTTAACAGATTGTTTCAAAAGTACAAAAAGGACTTAATTCTAAGCGATCACCCCTCCACCTCCTTTCCCCCTCTGACAAGTGCCGTTTTTATTGTGACCTACTTTTCCCCCAATTGTTCTTAATGTTTCGAGACAGTTAATGATTAGTTGAAAACCTAAAGGACCGTGCCAAATGGCTTCAGGTTTTTATTTCTTGGCAATAAAAACGTGTATATTAAGTAACAAAACTTCAGTTTTGGAACACTGTCAAATACACGTCCTTGAACTTTTTGCCCAATTCTGTGTTTCTACCAAAACATTTCAAATTTTCATAAAATCAATCCTTATGTTTGGTATGTTAGAGTGCAGCAAAATTACAACTCTGAGCTTGTGCGTGATATTCTGAAATACAGCCAATGGATTATTTTTGAGAGATTTTCGGTCAAAAAAAAACTAGCCAAAAGTTTCGAAATATTTTTTATTTTACATTAAAAAAAAATCACTTTCAGTTATATGCATGTATACCAGCGTTTTTCAACCTTTCAGTATTCGCGACCCAATGTTGTATCATAATTTTCATCACACCCCCTTACCATAAAATGTATACAACAATAATGTATATTGAGTACTTTGGACTCTATAATAATAATTTAACTTTGTGCAAGTAAACAGTAATAGAATTATAATTTCATGTTAATTTAAAGCTCATTTGTGCTTTAAATTAACGTGAAATTACTTTGGACTCTGTTTTTGAATTATTTTTAACTAACTGCCACAGAGCATATTTTAAGGAATTTTCACTGGGCGACATTGAGGTCTGCTTAGCCTAATATCTATGCCCCCCACCCCTAAAAAATAATTAGCCGTTGAGGTTGCTTGAATTAAATTTTATACATATATACATATTTTAACAATGTTAAACTGTTATTGTGACTTTTTTTACTGATTATACTCGGTTTTTCAAAAAAAAAAAAAAATAGGGAAAAGGTTTTTTTTTTTTTGAAAAAGTCCATCCTACCTGTTTCTGATGAAAATTTCGAGTTTTTCAAGAATCCTTTAAATATCGATTTCTATTTAAGTAATGCACTAAGCCATTGTTTGGGTATTTTTCTTTCTTTTTTTATCGCTCTATAAGTATATCGATTTTAAACCATGCACCCATGTCTTAATCAACTATTATGTTGAAAAAATCTTGAAATTAAAGAAAAATCAAAATTTAATCTCAAAACAATTAAAAATTTTACATGAAATATTATCCAAAATTCTTTATGTTAAATAATAGGACTACTTAAGAAGTGAACATTTTCTTCTGTGGAGAAATAAATTGTTTCAATAGTATTTTTTTGCATTGAAAGAGGTATTCTTTGTAAATCTGAAACACATGCATGAAATGTATTTCTTGCCCTTTGCTTCACAATTTTGTTCTCTCACTAAAATGAAATATACTGTGTAGAGAAGTCAGCAATAAAAATTGGAACAGTGTTAAAGTAGTACAAGTTATTAAGTCACGTAATAAACCTTGTATATAGAAATGTATATGGATGCAAATATTCAAGATTGGTTTCCGTTTCTGCAGGCAGGGTTCACACTAGGCCGCTCGATTGAGCGATTTCCGCAATATTTTTTGAAATCCCGCTATAAAAAAAACTTGATTTGCGCGCTTTACCGCAACCAGCGGACACGCGTTTAAAAGATCGCGAAACTACTATTCTAATCTGTTATTCGATACAATCTAAAAGGAGTATTTTAGTTTTCAACTGCCATCTTATTTCCATTAATGTATAGAAGGATCTAGGAACCCTCTTTATGTTCTAAAATTGATTCGTTTCGAAATTTATGATCGCAAAATATTTAATCTTTTCGGAAAATTAGGATTGAAAAAGAGATGCATATGAAAGTATCAGTGCGCGTTAACATATCGCTTATAGAAATGAACAGTGTCATATCTGAAAAATGGACATTTTTCAAGAGAGGAGTTTGAACGTTTTACAATTTGTTTTATTTAATTACCTTATTTGTTTCAATGATTATTATGATCAATTTTGTTCAGAAAATAGTTATTATTATAGTTTTCTCTCATATGATGGATGTTAATGATGTCAAAAAAATTGGAAATAACTTTAAAATGTAGTTATTACAGTATTGCACCAAAAAAAAAAAAGGGGTTGGCCTCTAGCCTTAATTTTTGAACATTAACTTACGGCAGCATAACCAATATAAAGAGCGCAAAATTCTGAAATTTTTGATATATATATATAAAAGATTTTTTGCAGATATGACACTGTTTATTTCCATAAGCGATATCTCCTATGTCTACTGTCTTTTATTGTGTCATGCTGATGATGGATTAATGTTTCAGCCTGTGTTTAACCAATCATCAAAATATCTATTAAAGTGCCTCGATTATTAGGAAAGTGTAAAAGGTAGAATTCCATATGCACGAATTTTTCAGGTAATTGAGCGCGTAAAAATTCGAGCGCATTTTAAAATATTGAATGTAAGAAAAAAAGTTTCAAGAAATTTAAACAATAAAATTTGAATCCTTTTCACATAGAAAAGAAGTGTTAATTTTCAAAAAACGCAAAACCCAAACTTTCAAAAAAAAAAAAAAAAAATCGCGATGATAAAATGAAATCTTTCGCAAAAATCGCGATTGTGAAAATGAGCCATTCTCCCATAGGAGTACGAAATTTCATTTATTTCAAAATATTCCTTCTGAATTTTCGCCCTCTATTTGAAACAATGCATTTTCTAACTCGCAGGAATCATTTAAGTCGTTATAGACACTGAAGAACCACCACTTTTACAAGTTACAAGAAATGCTGGTTTCTATTCTGTTTTCATATAAAAACATGAATAGATAAAAGGACATATGATCAGAACAAAATAGGTAAAATATTTAATTTTTAGTTTTTTTGGAAATATCACAGAAAGAATTTTGGTTATTTAAGGACCTCTTTCATGCTTTTATAAAGCACCCACTTTTGAGATAGCGAATTTTGTGAAAGATCCGTTTTGTGTGAACCTTATTAATGTGTATTCTTTCCTTGCTGAGCACATATAGATTACATAATCATCTTTTATTACGTAGCAAGTATCAGACAATTTAGTAATACTTTTAAAAACAAAATCAAGAGGAAAAGTTCTCACTTAAATTTTAAAAATCCCACATAACATTTTGGTCAAGGTATGAAATCTCACCTTGTATTTTTCCCTAGGCCATTCGGCTAATAGTAGACGAAAAAATTTCTTCAATTTCAAATTGTATACAATTCGAAACCCTAAGCTTTTTTGTATCAAACAGTTCATTTTTCCAAGGCGTAGCAAAGATTTGACAACGTAATTTTGGGCTATGATGATGACGTTGGAGGAGGGTGAGACAAGCCAGCAGCTCTCTCCCAAAAATTTTGTGGAATTGAAGCCATGAAAACATACTTTCAGTTTGTCTTTGATGACGTAAGAAGAAATGGAAGGTAGGGATTCCCTTCCTAAATTTTTTGAAAAACTTAAATAAATTGTAATCTATCTTTGGAGAGTTAATGAAATGAAGAGTGCGGCTTTCCCTTGAAAAATTTTAAAAACGTTAATTTTCGGTAAGGTGAGGAGTTTTGAGCAAGGCCGTATCCAGAGGGGTGGGGCCCCCTTCCCCCCCCCCCCCGAAAACAAGAAATTTTTCGCAATGTAGCATATATTCTTCCCTGAAACTTTCCTCAATTTAAGTGTTTCAAAGTCAGGGCCCCTCCCCCGAAAAAATTTCTGGCTACGGCCTTGGTTTTGATGGTCCTCCTAAGCAAAAATTTCAAAACTGAAGTATTAAAAACCCAATCTTTAGCTACCTTTGGTAAAATTAGAGGAAGGAATGTGGCTTTCCCCCAAAAATTTTTCACAATTCACAGCCTAAAAATGAAATTTAAGGCTTTGGTAAAGGAAAAAAAAAAAAAAGGTTAGGGTCGGGGTTTTCTCTCGATTTTTTTTTTTTTTTTTCGAGATTAACTAAAAATTTACTGAAATTTTTAGACTGTTTTAGGTGATTCTAGGGCAAGAAAGAATTCGGGGACTTATTCTCGGGAGTCTCTAATGGGCAAATTTAGGATGTTTTTTTAGAAAAGATGGGGACAGGGGTATTGAAGGCCCCGGAAAATTTTCAAAATTGAAATCTTAAAAACGTATTTTTAGATCATCTCTGGTGAAGAAAGTAGGTTCGGAAACTTTGTATGGTACTTTTTCGACCATTGAAGTTCTAAAAATTCAAGTCTATCTTTTTTTCTGTTAATTCCAAGCCGCCTCTCCGTGGTAATTTTTCGAATTTTAAGTTCCAAAAACGCAAATTAGGCTATCTTTGGCGACGTCAAGAAATGCGGCGGTTCTTCCTCAAATATTCCTAAAAAGAAAATTTTAGGCTATCGGAGAAGGCGTGGTGCGTTCCTTACTTTCCGGGGGAATTTTTTTTGAAATTAGCGTCCTAAAAAGTCAATTTTGGTAATGTTTGATAACTTTAAGTATGCGTCAGAAATTTTTGAAACTTATGCATTCACAAAACGTCTTTGCATTGTTAACCCAGAGAAAGTAAAAACTGCAGAAACATTCATGAATATTCGACGGATTGCAACGAAAATGAAAAATTAGTCTTTGTTGAGGAAGAAACGAAATTTAAAGAAAACTATATTTCCTTTCTTTCTTTCTTTCTTTCTTTTTTTTTTTTTTTTTTTGCCGGCACCATCTGCAGTGACTGGGCGACAACATCTCGGCACTGGGCGACATCACTGTCGCCCACTTTCTATCTTATTTTATGCCCTGAACTGCCAAAACAAGAGTAAAAACGAGTAATTTAGTAATAAAACTAGTTTAGTAATAAATTATTATTTGAATTTTGGGCAGGAGTAGAGGATGATTTTTCTACACTAAAGACAAGGGCATTTCGCATTCTATTACCATTTTCAACACATCATACTTTTGCGAAACTGGATTTTCTGCTGTGGCTTCTTTGAAGACAAACTATAGATCTCAGCTAAATATAGAAACAACTGAAGGTAGCTATTTCTAATACTAAGCCTTCCTTCGAAAAACTTTGCTTTGCAAGACAAGCCCAAGGAAGTCACTAATAGTTATTAAATTTGTTTTTCATTTAGTATGTTTTGATTGAGAAAGTTTTAATTTAGTAATTTGTTTTACTTTAATAAGTTATTAAGTATGTCGTAATGTACTTTGTTTTTTATGTGTATGTGTGCTTTCCTTTCATTCAATCAATTTTTTTAAAGTAATATTTTTTCTTGGATATTCTCGCTCCCCCTAGAGGGGCGCTCCCCACAGGTTGAGAATCGCTGATGTATACACATGCACTAACTGTTTTCATCTCTGAAATCACCCCCTCACAGTTCAATGACTTTTCCGGATACCAGATATCCGGTATCGCTGCCTGACGAGTATGCACTGGATATCCGGCAGGGATCCTTGAAACTTGTTCTATGCATGTTTTTAAACACCCCACAGCCTGCATTTTGCATATATTTTGTTTGTAATTTGCATATTATTTCTAAACGTGCTAGTTAATTGAATTTTAATAATCAAATTTGACATGCCGGATAACCGGATATTTCGTGCAATATCCGAATGAGATTGCGCATAGTTAGGAATAAGTCGGATACGGGTACCCGATGCGTACAAAAAAAAAAAAAAAAAAGATCAGAATTTTTCTGATGGCGCAATTTGCGCCATGATCCCCATGGGCACCCTCTGCAGATGACGATGGAATTGCATTTACTTGCCCCCCCCCCCCCTTCTCGTGATCTTTGCGACTCCTTTTATTTTGTAATATTAATGACAAAGTTTACGCAAAAAACTCCGAAATAAACGTGTATAGCCGGCAGGGTGGTGTAGCGGTAAAGGCACTAGCCTCGTACCCCCAAGTTCGCAGGATCAAACCTGGCCCAAGTCGGCGGATTTTTCAAGATGCAGAAAATCGTCAGCGTCCATTTACTATGATTAAGCGGCATCTTAAAGATCCCTTGAGTATATGTTTGGCATTGATACTCACGGCAAAATTAAATTCCTAGTGCAGTTTCGCACCATTTAGAGCTCAGGGGCCGCCATCTAGGGGGAATTTGAGCGTCAAAATTTTCAAAGTGGTAATGGCATCAAAAGTATAGCTACTTGAAAGGATGGATATTGGTTTCCGGGGGAATGCACTAGGTGTGCGAAGGGTTAGTGTCCATTACGCAGCACCATTAGAAAGAAGAAAGGAACAACAAAGAAAAAAAAAATCGTGAAAAGCTCAAAACTCATTCAGGAGGGCAACGACAGCATCAGTGTCTTGACAAAGCAGCGATTTTTAAAGAATGTTGTTATTCATCTGTGGCCACACCATGGCTATTGGTTGAAAGCACATCGAACATGTCATGAACTAAATCCGAATGCAATCTGTAATTTTTAAATTCCTATAAATTTTTTTAACTCTAGTTTCACAAAATGTTAATTTTTACTTTCATAGCTCACTAATTGCTATCCTGTATTTATTTATTGATATATCTGTGCATAAATAGGCAAAGACAAAATAGTTAAGTACTTTTTTTAATAATTTAGTACCTATTGATTAGCTTTAGTGTTATCAATGAAAAATCTATGTATAATTAGGCAAAGACGAAACAGTTAAACAGAATTTTCTTCTATGTTTGTCAACCGATTTTCTATTTTTTTTTTTTTTTTTAAGTAGCTACTGATGAGGAAATCTAGTTGGAAAATAGTTTTTTTCTCCTACTTTCTATGTAGATACAAAGCCTCTTTTTAGAAGTCTTTATTCGTCATACTTTCTTATGATTCTCTACATCTACAATCTACAATATTTGTACAATATTTAATACATTTTTTACTATTTATAATTTATTAGTGAAATGTCAAGAATAAAACAAAAGAGAAAATTCAGTCTCTTCCATGAATGTCAAAGAAAACAAAATTTACTAATCCTTAAGGTGTCGGTTTTTCCATTTCCAAAATATAGATGAGGGGCCGTTCATAAATGATGTCACGCTTTTTTCCCATATATTTGACCCCCCTCCCTCCCTTTGCCACATGTCACGCTAGGTTGCATAATGCAGGATGTCACACTTCTTGTTACCCCCTCCCCTCAGTTGTCACACTTTGTCACAATTTCACGAACCCCCCTCCCTCCTCGAAGCGTGACATCATTTGTATGAATGAATGATCCCTGATAAGTCAGTCAGTTTTGTTTGTTCATTACAATGTCAAACAAAATAAAATGCAATTTAAAGCTAACAATGTCTAATTTAAAGTAAAGTGAAATAGTTAAGTGCGGTGATGCGTTATTTTGCTTCGAATCAACGTTTTGTAATTTTGCTGATTTGCATCAGCGTTTCGAACTCTTAATTAAATTGAAAGTGAAGGTTTTTATATTTCTATTTTAATCAATAATAATAGAGGGACAGGAGAAATTTTATTTCTATATTCTTTACAGGAGAAGGGGTGTAGAAAACTAAAATTTATAAATAATATGTTTTACGCATGCATTAAATTAAATAATCAATTCAGTGGTCAATCAGTCGCAATGAGGAGAGAAAACTAAAACAGAATTAAAACTCAAACAGAACACTAAAATGTCTAAAAGTTGTTTAAACGTTCGAAGCTGAACTTGAAAAAAATTAATGAATTACTGTTGAATTTCGACCATTGGGGGCGCTCTATTTTATTTCAATGTATGTGTACGTTATGTAAATATTCGAAACAATAATTGTCATACACCAGAAAATTCTGTACTTTTAGCGATTTTGTCAAGATATATGATTCAAAATATTATTTTCATTTCGACTGCAAAAGGAAAATACATTCACTGATGCATGTGTTCACCTAAACTATAAAACTAAACCGATACTTAGATCTGCAATACAGTTTTTAATTCAAAAAAAGAAAAAAATACAGTGATTATTAATAGCTAGGCTGGAACTTTTATACGATAGTTTTTTCTCGTTTCTTGATAATGTATATCAAGTTTCCATAGCAACCAGCAGAGAAAAATATGTCGATGGAATATGTTTTCTTCGCGTAGTTTTTATGCTTTCTATTGGTTAGATATCTTTATCACAATCGCTATATTTGATAAGAATTGATAATATTTTTCTGGATGCTATTTTGAAGATTAGTAAATTTAGCTAGAATGTTTTTGAAAACAAAAGCACAGTCAAAATGTCATCTCAAAGTACAGGGCACACGAACTCTCTTATAGTATGCATACGTTTTGTAGATAAAAATATCTTTGATTATCCTCAAAATGTCAGTTCCAAAACATGACAAGATCAGTTTGGCGTAAACGTTGATAGGAGGTTGAAGATAATAATATTTTGCACGATTTTTATCGGAAAAGAGAAATATTCAACATACTAGGGGCTTATATTTCGGAGGGGCCTAATCCAAACGTTTAAGGGAACTTTCAAAATATTAAACTCTTCATTCAAAACAGAATTTATATCAGGAGGGGCCAGAGCCACTTCCGCCCCGTCCTCTCAAATACGCCCAAGCAAAATAAGTTTTGTTACGCAAAATTTGCAGTGGTCTCTCTATCTAACAGAGTAGACCCAAAGTTACCTTCATAATATTTATTTGCATCATCATACTTACACCTACAAAAAGTAAATAAGAGAGAAGATCAGAAAATCGAAAATGTTCAGATCGGAGGTATTGCCAAATCGAATGAATTAATTGCTAAATCCATTTTTAGTTGATCTTGAAGTTCATATAAATGTTTTTATGGTCGAAAGAGTGGTTTGTATATTCAATCTGATAAAGTTGTTATTCTAATATTTTCTTTTAAAGAATTATTAGGAAGTTTATTTTTTCTCACAAGCAAAACAATTTCCTTCTAAACCGTACATGATCTATATGATTTGTTTTTTAGAATGCTTAAATAATGATGCTTATATAAAGGATTCTTATGCTGTAACTTAATTTCTTTCCAGTTCTAATTTAGTAATGCTTTCTGATTCTTCTTGGGCGACAGCTGTAGATTCTAGGAGATCAATTAGTAGATTTATTTGCTGAATTAGTTATACTGTAAAACCTCCAAAGTTGACCACCTCTCCATTGGTACCACCTCTCTATGTTGACCGAAATTTTATAGTTTGAATGGTCACAATGCATTTTCAATGAAGATTTTCCTCTCTATGTTGACCACCTCTATAAGTTGTATGTTGACCATTTTTTAGTAGATTATTTGAACTAAATAACTATAATTTACCGATTTATTCTTTAATTTGCCTTTTCCCCCGTTTGTTCTCTATCTGGTTTCCAGTAATTTCTTTATTAGTCATTTGGCTTATCTGCATCATACAATGAGAGGAAAATGCTGGAGATTGTGCCCAGCCTTCTGTTAAGAAAAATGATATCTAAGCCCTTTGAATGTTTCCATTTCTTGAACTGCATACATTGTCTGAAATTGCTGTAATTTGGAAAAAGGTCAAGGGAGTGGGGGATGTTCGTAGAATTGAACTACACATAATTGGAAAACAACGTGTATCGCTCGCACATTCCGTTCTTTTTTTTATTTCTTCCGAGTTTAGATTTTGCTGCAGAAAAATGCCCGAGCATGCTTAATGGACTTTTTACAGGTACCTAATGAGCAAAAAGTGGACTCAAACAAAACTTGAATCATTCCTTGAAAAATTGTAAAAATGTGATGTACCTTCAGTAAAAGTAAAAATGAGCAAGTACAAAATTTCTCCTTAAAAATACTAAAAACATTTAACGAATTTTCCCTAATATTGTACCCAATTTTTAAAAAATTCCCTAAGTTGCCCACCTCCCTATGTGGACCACTTAGTTACAGTCCCTTAAGTGGTAAACTTATGCAGGTTCTACTGTATATTTTTAGGATGGAGAACGCGTTTAAAAAACTTGAGCAAGAAGCAGTAAGGAATTTGAATTTAGTACTTTATCTGCTACTGCAACTGAAGCACATTGCCTACCTAATATTCTGAACGAAGGCCATTTATGGTTTCCAAAAACGGTTCGCTTAGCTTTTTTTTTTATATTTAGGCTGCTATTTTCTTTCTGAAAATATGCTTATTAATATCAGAACAAAACATATATGGGTAAAATATTGTTGTGGGAACGATTTAATTGAGAAATATTTAGTAATTGTTGTGATGAGAAATATCCTAGTGTAAGTTTTTTTTTTGAAAATGTACTTAATTCAATTTTCCATAATATGGGACGTCATTTATCTTAATTTACATTAAATTAAAGAACACTTCAAAAATGTATTAACAGATGGCACCATTAGTTTCTTCTTTTTAAATACCGTAACATTAAAACCGTAATGCGAAATGTCGTTTTTCCCAAAATATAAATCGCTTGACTTCTCACCACCTCAATTGTAAAATACGAACTAAGGAGAATGAAACTGCTTGTTCACAAAAGCTTTGTTAAAAAACAGACTGAAAGAATTTTTATTACGGTTACTTTTAGCAGTATTACAAAACGAGTGAGATTGTGAAGTGGAGTAATTCGCAATCACCCGATTTATTTGCATGAAACACCAGCTGTTAAACATGTATTTATGTGTGTCTGTGCGTGTATTGTTGTTTCGTTTCGTGATTGATTGAATTGCATTGTGTGATCGTTTCTGTTTATTCTGTTATTCAAGTCCAAATAAAATGTTGTATGTAAGAAAGTTGCTTCATAGAGTTATCTAAAATACTCTACTATCAACAACTAGTATTACAACACATGAAACATTATTTACCATTAATGGAATTCGCTTGTGTGTCGAAATTTGGTGTTTGAAAACTGTGAGGAGCAAGGTGGAATTCTTCAAATTTAAATCAGTTGCTTTTAATGTCGCTTCAATTTAGTCCATTTTACGGTTGAAAATTCTGGTTGGCGCATAATTTATTCCTCACTAAAAAACAAATATTTTTTTAGTTTTCTTCGTTCTGGGAAATTTCTCAGAGTAATGCATTAATGAACGCCTGATTATTTAAGTCAGAAATATTTTAATCTGCAAAAAGTTGAACGTAAAATAAGTAAGTTTTATTTCCAGTTTACAATAATTGTCCTTGCGTTTCGTTTGCTAAGTGAAAAATGAAAAACTGAAAATGGGTTTATATATGCACAGGCAGTGCACTGTTTCAACAACTTCCAATTGATAGCGGTTTCTTTTTATTTTTAATAGCGACATTTCAAACCTCAAGCACATTATTTTTTCCAATATATGAGTTTGCAAAAAAGAGAAATGATTTGTAAAAATGAATTGCATCGAAAATTCCCTGATATGAATTTAAAATCTGAATAAGAAAAAAAAATATGTAACATGTATTTTTCATACACATAAATGTACACTTTATCCCCAGACATTAAACTCTGCAAATTTACATAGTTCTTCGATTCCTAGGGCTGCCATAATTGCCATGACTGGTACCACAGAGTAATTATAGACCAGAGGCTCATCTTTCAAGCCGTAGGGCAAAAACATGAACTTTTTTTTTTCATTTCCAGTGGGGCTGCGGTAGTGGTCCTCAGCCATTGCAGACCTAGTGCGTTCCCCAGTAGTTGGTACCATCTCATTTCAGCGGCACCACAATGAGTGTGGTACCTTCGCCGCATGAGAATTTTGACGTTCAGTTACCACTAGATAGCGGTAGCTGAGCTCTCATTGATGCAATATGCACTTTTCTCCACCAGACCCCTACCTGTTAGCCGAGGCCTTAGGATTGCTTACGCACGGGGAGAGGTAGTGGGGTCTACGGATTTTACATGCACATATCCCCAAGTATACATGGTGGTCTTCAGTGGGTATCGAACGCGCGACCTTCCAGGTGGAAGTCCGACGTGCTAACCACTAGGCTACACGGCCCATGCAATATGCACTAGGAATTTAATTTTGCCGAGAGCATCCAAGCCAAATGTCTACTCAAGGGATCTTTTACATGCCGCATAATCATACGACATGGGCGCAGACGAGTTTCTGCATCTTGGAAATCCACCGACTTGGGCCAGGTTTGAACCCGCGATCTTGGGAGTACGAGGCCTGCTGCCTTTACCACTACACCACCCTGTCGGCAAAAAACATGAACTAAATGGCAGGAGTTCGCATTACAAATTTAATTCATGTGTGCTCAGTGACGATATTATCTTTGTTTTGGAAAGAAAAATGCATATTTCTTTAGAATCAGTTCGTTTATTTGCAGCTTTGTGTAGTTCTTACAAACTGAATTTTCTCTGCACTTTTATTATTTTTGTTCGTTTTTCTCTGGAATATATATTATTTCCAAATTATTAACGTTAAAGTTTATTTACTCTAGTTATAAATCATTATTTTTTAATTACCTAACTTAAGAATTTCTTTAGACCAAATATATTTAACTGAATTTATTTAGAATATGCGCTACATTTTCATCTTTATCAGTTGAAAACAAATGTTTTATTTATTTATTTATTCTTTTTAACATTAGAATTTATTTGAACCGGATATATTTTATTTAGTGGGGCGCTGAATGCAGTTTTTGACTGCATCAGAATTTAGAATTGTAGCATTAAGATGTGCCTCTAGTACGTAAATACTCCAATCTGTGAGTGGATTGGTATGGGATATTTAAGTGCAAAATTAAAATTATTAATGTATTATGATATAGTGCATTTTTATCTGGGCAAGGAGGTACTTAATACCTCTGTTCAGAAAACTGCATTTGCACATTTTTCGACTATTAGTTCATTTTTGTATTTTAGAGTATCTTTATTTTCATTCATATATGGGAGGGCCAAAACGCTGTTTGCTTTCTCTTAAAAAATGTCTCGCACCGGTGCAGAGCAGCGTTTAGGGAGAAAACGGGACTAATAGTAATATAACACTGAGTAGTGAAATATTTTTGCCATACCGTCTGAGGGACGCATAGCAATGGCAACTTTAAAACGGGGGATTTTTCCAAAAAATGACTAAAAGAAATGCTTTAATTTGAAAACAAACTTAACATTTTAAAAGAGAGCGCATGAAATGAATATTTACAAAGAAAAAGAAAGTGTTCCGGCATTTCACAAAATTACTTGATTGCGCTTCATTAGAAAGTAATAATGCTCAATTTAAGAGCATAAGCTAAAAAAAAGTCCTGTAAAATAAATGTGTGTAAAAAATAAAAATAAAAAAAGAATAGTTTTATAAAAGGGGAAATAACCTTTTTAGAGCAACAAAGAATGTCAAATATTATTGAAATAAGTTATTGCTGACCAAAGTTGCATAAAGTAAATTCAGATATTCTACTTCCACTAATTATGTGAAAATTATTTTTAGTAATAGATTTAACCGGTCTTATGTTGTTGTTGTCTAGTCCTCGCGCGTGGCGCGGAAGAATGGGTACGCTGCTCCCGAGTCTAAGGGAGCCTTAAGCCGGATTCACACATACAACCGACGGACGGACGGACAAAATTCGTCCGTGACGGAGAAACGTGAGTTCAATTCACACTACAAAGGTTCTGCGACGGGCCGTGGGTTTCAGCCAATGATTGCAAGGCGTAAGCTCTGTCCATGAACCAATAATGGGGTGCCTTCGTCATTTGACGGCTCTGTATTTAGACATCGATTTCAGAAGCAGACGACGCATTTAATCAATTCGAATTGTCATTCAGTTTCAGCAGCGATTTCATTTCATAAACGTGTCGGGCAGAGATAAATGTTTGTTTAATTTTGAAAAAGAAAATTCTGATTATTTTTAACAAACATAAATAATATCATTACTTCAGCGGTCTTATCAATGAGCTTCGTAAATGACAGAAAATACATAAATTGTAAGTTTTGTACACAGCAATAAGCTTACATTTTCGCAGAATTATTAAGCGTTTTACTAAAGGTAACACACATAATATAAATTCCAGGATTAGGATTAAGCAAAGAATAAAAGATGTTAGATTCATATGCGAGCGTTGGTGCAATTAATTGTAAATAGATATTCAGAAATGATATTGATTTTGTCAGGCGAAAATGATACGCATATCCTTTTCGTTCTTGATTTAAAATCAATGCTAAGAAGAAATTTAAATTTTCTGTTTAGGAAAAAAAATTACATATCTAACAATTACTTTTTAAAAAAGATCAGATCTAGAAATTACAAGATAAAATTGAATTGTTTTTATTTGCACTAGAATTTAATATTTCTTCAAAATGAGCTGTAAATCACTTTATATAATCAAGGAAGTGTGGCATTATTATAACACTTAAATTGCATGTTAGCTTTCCTATTTTTCTCCTAATAAATTGCAAACATGAGACAACTGTTAGAAATCCTAAAAAAAACGCAGTTTACTAAATTGTGACCCCGCTAACTGTAAAAAGCATTTCTAAAATAAGAATATTGTCCCTTGCATTTTGAAACCTGTACAGTAACTACAAAGAGTATAACATATAGATGATACTTTTGCCAATGCGTAAAAAATTGTGCTTTTAACACTAAACATTAATAAGAAATGCAAAATGCTTTTATAAAAGTAATATGCTTATGCTAATAGATACAAATCTCAGAAGAAAAACATTGTCTTTTTATTTTTTTCTTTCAAATAACTCAAAAGTTTGCACATTAAAGTCACAAAACAAAATTTTGAAGGAAGAATTTATTGAAGTACTTAATTATAATACTGAAATCAAAGAACATTACAAAATTTTGATCATTCATAAGTACATATATCAATAATTTGAAGACAATAATGAGCAGAAGAAGTACAATTTCAATATTTCAGCCTGTACAAGTCATCTGTCTTTCCATAACATCTGTAAAAATGAAAAAAAAAGTTAATACTGTGACGTAATCTTTACAAATATAACATATGCAGAAAACATTTTCCACCAAGTTGTTTTCTAGGAATTAAAAAACAGTATTGGAAATATAATTTAAATTCGGTTGCACATGAATTATTAATTTGGCCACAATTTCCAATGAATGAACATGATGATTTGTGAATTTTACAAAAGAAAACTTTGCAAATGTAGTTTTAAGATACAATCACTTTTAGAGTAAGAATTTAAGAACAATTCTAACTAAGTAACTGACTCCATGGCGCAACAGCCCAATAGGGACCATGACCTACCGTGCCCATCCCAACTTTTGAGACCAAGGGCCCTAGGATGCAGAAGCAGATGTTCCGGTCAAGTAATGACCTGACGCAGAATCCCCAGTGTTAGTTCCCAAGTGTGTTTGGTCCTCATTTTATCCACCCCACTAGAGCGATAAAAGGCTGAGTAATCCCTGCCCAACCCGGGAGTCAAACCCCGGACCCGTGGCATGGAAGCACAAAAGGCTTACCTCTCAGCCTCCATTATCATCCCAATGAACAATTTGTTAGTTACAAGTCGATAATAATGAGCCGGTGCTGTGATGTCACCCGGATTGCCCGGCCAAAGATTCTCCCCTAGTTTTGACAATTTATGTTACAAATACACATGTATTATTGAGACCTATATATGGAATGTATGAATTACAATAGTGTCAATTTTTTAGTCTTGCTTTTGGTATAGTTTTTCACTTTCTTGTGCTATGCAATAAATGTGTATTATCAGTCTAAAACTATATGAAATAATACAAGTAAATTTTTGTCCATGAAGCATGCAAAACTGAAGATATGTATATGATTCAAACTGACAATATTGATCATGTGATATGCATAAGATTGAAAAATAAGTAACAATGCAAGAACATAATAAATAACACAAGCATTAAACAATTATGATTTAATGTAACTATATTAAAATCTCACTCCTCCTAGTCTAGGGATAAGGTTGGTTTGGATGTAAAGTTAAGGAGGGTCAATACTCATTAAAAAATGTGCAAGCAAAATATAGAACAAAGAATATTATTTTATTTCATCATAATTTTTGCAAAAAGTGAACCAAAAACAATTCTCCCCAACTACAAGTCTAAAAATGTACTTACATGTATAAAAATACTGAGTAGATGTACCAAATGGTCAGTTGTGCATCTTTAATCAAAAAACTTCAACCTACAGCAATGCCCGTGTCCAAAAATGTTATTTCCCACGTAAAAAAAAAAAAAATGTTAAGAAAGCATGTTGATGATCGTACATGAAGCACCACACACAGCAAGTAATTTACGAGTATTCTGGTATTTATCAGCAGTAGTGCATAGTGCTGGAAAAAAACTTGGGGAATGCTTATAGATACAAGCATAAGTTATCGACATCAAAAGCTCTGAGGGGATGCTTGAGTTAAAAATTTAAAAAAACAAGGGAGGAGAAAAGGGTGTTTTAAAGTAAATATATGGGGGTACACCGTCCTCTTTCGATCACACCTGTGGTTATAGAGACACTGATCGATACAATTGTTATTAACATGAATTCATTAGTTGAGGTGTTAGTTAATATTCTGATACGATAAAACTAAATATTAGATGCCCTTTAATTACATTTGATTTGGCAATGTTTCCAAGTCTGGGTAGCATGGACCCTATAAGTAGGTTTAACCAACAGGTCTAAACCAGAACAAATTAATGATCAACTTGTTACTATTAAATTTTGATGTCGTTAAAGTTTACATTAGTTTTGAAGAAGCAACTCAGGTACTCAGGCTTGCCTGCATGTAACCTCAGCTTGTTTATTGTAGGAACTACGTTTTAATATACCAATAAAGAAACAAATATAAGTTAAAACTTTTTAAACATTTAAGTAGCAAACTAAATTAAAATGCAAAATTTCTTTACAGTCTGACATGAAATCACCTCGAAAAATAACAATGTTAATAAAAATGATTTGTAAACAAAACAAATCTGTTGACAGAGTGATCTTTTAACCTGTAAATTATGAACTGAAAGTAATCTTTCATACAATGGATCTGACTTGCTGACGAAGTTATGTCAATGAATTCAACTGACTGCTAACTAGTTACGTTTATGATATCGGCGATAAGTGCTTTATATTTTTACAAAAGAAATGAATAAATAAATGTCCAGTGCAATAAGCAAAATATTAAATTCGAGCAACAAATAAACATTAATAGGTAAAATTTTCTAAAATAAAAATGCAAATAAAGTAGCGCCGAAACATTACATGCACTTATGCATCTTTTCAAACTCTACGCTTTGCTACTTACTATTATTACATTATTTTTCTCATATCGTGATTAATTAATTAAATTGAAAATAGAAGATGCCAAGAAACAAATTTTAAACGCAGTAATGCGTATTACAACGTAAAATAGCACATTACTCTTAATGCTTTAAAATAAGTGCTGCACAGAAATAGTAATAATTATAAATCACTCACTTGGGCTGCGTTTCCAAATAAACACGACAGACAAAACATGGCCGAAGCTCTCTCTTCTTGCTTCATAATGATTGGCCAAGCAATTCGTCTGTGACGGACAATATCAAATGGATTTGATATTGCCCGTCGACGGACATTCCTGCTCGGTAACCATGACAACGAGGTGAAGCCCCGTTTTTTCCGTCAGATTTCGTCCGTCCGTGGCGCTGTGTGAATCCAGCTTTATAGGCAGAAGCCCGATTTCCGTCCCTTTGAAAGATCTCTTAACTTTTGAACCAGCTCCCAGATGAGAGACCGTCACCTGCGATTGGCACCCCCAGAGGTATCGTTTCATTTGGAGGACATTGGAGCCACGACCTATTTAACGTGCACCAGCTCCCTTTAGCGTACACGGACACCACAGCAACCAGCCGCGAGAGGTTGCCACCCTCCCAAACACTGACCTCAGTCGTTGCTGCTTCACTTTCGGTCTTCTGCGGGAACTGAGCTTCTACCGACTGGTCCACTGCGGGACAACCGGTCTTAACTTAATCAAGTCATAGAAGACAGTTTGTGAAATTAGAGCGTTTTATTTAATTAACTATTACCAGTTGCATTTTTTACAATACATTATTCATTAAAAAATTACTTTTAATGTCATGGTTAAGTGAGAGGAATAAGTTTAGAAATTTTGAAGCTCGTTTTTATACAACAGGTTTTTTTTCGATCGAAAAGAATAAAAATGCTGAATTAATTTTCTTCTCCCAAAAGCCCAAAGTAAACTGATCATTAATTGTATCTTTAATAGCTGTGCCAAGTTAAGCATCAATTTGTTCAGTAAACGAAAATTAAAAAAAGAACAGCGAATGTAGAGGACATTTTTGTTTCATGGAGATTTTTTTTGGTTGAATTTACATAAAGGCGATGCGTCACAACTATTTACCAATGTGAACGAACGGAACAGGAAATTTAATTTGCTCCGCTCTTTGGATTTCCGGGAAAGATCACGAGATGTTTTTCCGTTTACAACTCTCGTTTAAAAGTAATCGCGTTATTCTAACCATAAACCGGTTTTTATGTTGTTGTAGTCTGAGGATCATTCAGAATGTTATGGTGCATTGATGTTTAATGATTCAAACTCAAAAAGCTAAAGGTCAAAGAATTCATTTTTTCACTTTTTCTGTTAAAGGGCTGCGATCAGGATTTATGTTTCGCTGTAAAATTTTTGGAGTTGCGCTCAGACACAACTGCGTATTTTTTATCAAACCTACATTATGTATATTTTATCAAGCGTAACATGCAAATAATTTATTAAACGTAATTACTTATATTCTATGAGATGTCATCTTTGCTGTTATAAAAGTAATACGTTTGTCACGTCGCGATGAAAAAAAAAGAACTATTCGCACTTAAAGTCATGAAATTTGGCACACAGGTAGTCTGAAAGCTGAGAACATGCACCTCGACATCTAAATCATTAAATTCGGTCTAACAACTTATAAAGGAATTTCCAAAAAATTCTTATCTTCCAAACTTGATCTTCATCTTAAAGCTGATAGTTTTCTTAGCAAACTAGCCTACATTGGAATTGGTGCAACATAGCAAGCAACAAAACTAATAGAATACTTGGGTTTATTAATAGATCTATATCTTAGAAGATTTTTAAAATCTGGGGCTAATCTTAAAATTAAGGAAAATTACTACTTTAACAGAGTAGTAGCCTTGTGGAGTATACCAGAAGCAACAGTTACTTGAAAAAATTTTAGGCTCGATGCACTCAGATGATCCGGTTGCGGTCAGGCGCCAACCGCTCGTGTGAGTCAGTTCATTTAACTCAGTGTACTTCTGCGATGGAACTGTCGTGCCTGACCGCAACCGGATTGACCGTGTGCATTTAAGAAGGCTCTTGATCATTGTTGGGGATCAATTAATTGACTAGGAACAGCTTAGCTCAGAGCATGGTGCTGGTTATCACTTTTGTATATTTGTTGGTTTGATATTAATGAAACAAATTAACGCGTGAAAATACAAAATATGTGTTCTTATATTATTCTGAAAAAAAAATATTTTTTACATACATTTTTGTTGAAAATTGTAGTCGCGAAACTGGAAATTAGACTTGCAAAATGTACCTATGGGGTCATTCATAAATGATGTCATGCTGCGAGGGGAAGGGCAGGTTCAAGAAATTGTGACAGCTTGTGACAAGGGAAGTGGAGGGGTAAAAGTGAAAAGTGTGACATTACACATTTTGGTTTCTATAAAAACATTTAAAATCAGTAAATTAAATTTATTTTTTAAGTTTTTTGATTTTCATGATTTGACTTTAAAGTTTCATCAGGCATTTTGAACCGTAAACACCGATGATGATTAAGGTTTAAATTTACCTCTCGTTAAAAGTGTGAAACGAAATTTTTGTAGGCATTCACACTTTTAAGATAAAATAGCTTGGGTCATTTTCTTCAGAATTCGAAGGATTAATATGTTTTACCAGGGGCGGACTGGGAAGAAAATTCGGGTATATTTCAAACAAACCGGCCCTTGGAAGAGCAGGTATTTTGCAGATTGCAGGAACTAAAAATATTGTCAGTAAATATGTCGATATGTATTAAAATATTAAATGTTCACGCGACAGTTATTTTTCTTGTTCAGCATGGAAGTGTAATGATACATAATACTGTATAGGACCCCAAATTCGGAATCCCAAAAGACCCAAAATCTGGAACTTCAAAAAAAAAAAAAATCAGGAAATATTTTGCGCCGTGTTTTTTTTTCTTTTTTTTTTTTGAAATGTGTCATATTAAAAAGAAGAAAAATAAAATGCAATGAACATGTTTAAGATCGGAAATGTGCAGTTTCCAAAACAGTTTTTTCTCGATTTTCTGAAAAGGGTTCGTTTTTGCGATTAGAATTAGAGTGTTATTAATTGTTGCTTTAATTGCGAGTTAATATCTTTAAATTTTGCTTTTTTTATTTCTTGTTGTTTTATTACATTTATTTTTTTAAAATGAGCTCGAATTTTCTCGCGATACAGAACATTCGCGAAATTGAAATTCGGCGCTTCTCGCATTTTCCCGATCGTCTGATCTTTTACTGCAATTAAGTAACTAGAGAATATAAAATCATATCAGAAATTACTGGAATTATTTTCTTTTATTGTTAAGAGATTAAAATAATGTCGGGAAAAGTCTAGGTTTTTCGATGTTTTGCCTACGACTGTAAGCCAACTCCAACTTCGTTTTTTGTGATTATTTCATGACATAGGCGAGTGTATACGATAACCAAAAGCAGTGGCGTAGCCAGACCCGAATTTCGGGGGGAGGGGGCGGTTGTTCTGGAGGAAGGTCGATTTCTCGCAGTTAATTTTACGAAAACAATTGGTCGAATTGATGATTAAAAAAATTATTATAAATGGAGTTTCTAACTTGACTCATTTTAATGTGAAAATTGAAAGGGAAAAAAACATATTTATCGACTTAAAAAAACAATCTGATTTACGTTTTTATATAATTTTCGCTTCAGACGGAATTTAACTAGAACTGAAGCTGTTTCAGGGGAAAATGCAAGAGAAAAATACAATATTATGTTAAAAATTAATCACTGATCAGGTTTACGTGTCTTGGGAAGGAAGGTGATTTAACG
Organism: Octonoba sinensis; assembly: GCA_038502835.1. NCBI lineage: Eukaryota > Metazoa > Arthropoda > Arachnida > Araneae > Uloboridae > Octonoba > Octonoba sinensis. Next base: position 76,677,637 of record CM076604.1, read on the forward strand.
AACAAGACAATTTCTGAATCTCCAGTCTGAGTGAATACAATGAAAAGAATAAAACTGTTAAGTTAATCCAAATGCTTACAAAAATTGCTAATACAGAAAGTTAAATATGCAATAAAACAATAGTACCTTTAACAAAAAACAAAAAAGAGAAAAAAATAATAAAAATAAAACTTACCAAACTTAACGAATTTACAGGAATAACATTTTTCGTCCATAGAACATAGAATTATTTTTAAGCTCAACTGATAACTTTTTCCCCATTATCATTTTTAGCCTACTTTCCCGTCAAAGTTTTAAACAAAATTAATAAAGCAGTTGGCAAAGCAGTAGTTAAAATAAGTGAAGTAATTAAATTAAGACTGAAAATGAAAAATTTGAAGGTAGGCTTTTGAGAAGGAGAAAATGTGTGTCTGTCGGTCTGTCTGCCCCCCCCCCCCCCCAATAACTTTTGAGGGATTTGTCCGATTCGATTATTTTTCAATCGAAGAAGATATCGGCGTGGGCATCTCATTTCTACATTTGACTTTTTGATTTGCCCATTTTTTCGCTTAATTTTGAATAGTTAAAAAAATCTTAACATTAGCGCCTATGGGCAAATTATGTGAACTCTGGGCGTAGGATCCAAGGAGCTCCTATGAAGAAGCTATCAGCGTGAAAGATTTTTTGATTTGAACAACCTTTATTCATTTTCGAACAGTTCAAAAAAATATATATTAACATAACCCCTACGGGGAATTTTCAATCTTATATAAATCATGATCTAACAGACGGATTTGCTTGGAACAAACTTCATCGGAAAAATTTTATGACGTAGAACATGTACAAATACGAAGTTCAATCGGAACTAAGGGAGCCTATTTTCATATGAAATTTTTTCATCGGGATTTCTAAGGATATTTTTGAATGAATAAATGAGTGAATAAATTCTAAAATAAATAAATGAGCGAACGAATGGAAAAATAAATAAATGAGGGAATAAATACATGAATGGAGTGAATGAATGACTGAATAAATGAAAGAATGAATGATGAGTGAATGAATATGCATTAACCGTTGAAAAAGGTATTTGAAGTAATTAGAACTAAAGCTAAATGAGAAAGAGAGATAGCTGGATTATAAGTTTGAAGTTGGTTTTTAACGGAAAGGCCCGTATAGTTCTGGGCGGAACTTCTTGTTAAATAATGCATTAGTACTAAAAGCGGCAAAAATAAAACTACCTTCAGGAAGTGTCTAGTGAAACTAATTCTGATTCAGCAGATTGTACTTCTTCAGAGGACATCAACTTTCTCTTTTTATAACAATCATCATTAATTTTATCTTTCGAATTAAAAAAGCTTGTAATAGGTTTATGCTCGCTTCAATATTGACTCTCATTCAATGCACTTCCCTAAATATATTGGGTTGGAATTCTGGGGGGGAAAATGCGCAGGACGGACCGACCCATCGATGCATAAGGGGTGGAGGTGGTGGATACAGCTTTCACGAGAGGAAAGTGGGTGGGCTCCAGCTCATAGTGAAATATTCATACAACAGCCTACAGGCAAAGTAAACGACCATTGTGGGGGGGGGGGGGGATCATTTAAATTAGAATAGTTTTTGCTTAAAGAACGTGAGAAAATAGCCTTTTTATGGCTACAGTACCATTTGTTAGGGGAGAGGGGAGATTGAGAAAAAGAAACTATCATTTTATCTCCCACTATCTCCCCATCTTCCTGTTCTACGCATCTGTTTCTGTATATGCAGCTGAGGTGTTATTATTGAATGGTCAGTAGGGTTTAGTTGAAAGTGGAGAGCAATTAACGCAATCCCCTGTGGTGCTTGTAAAAGGAAGAAGTCATAAAAGGGTCTTGCTTCCGCTCTGGGCATGAAACGTAGTAGGGGACTGTTGATAAAATTGTTAAACGAAGGAGCATTGAGAACAGTCCTGGGAAAGATTCTAGTTTAGATAAATTTATTGTTATAAGTTCAGATTGCTTGCATTTGAAAGCTATTTCCAGCTTCCTTTTTTTTTATTCTAATAATGTTTCTTTGCTAGTCTTGTGGGTGTCCACTTTGATTTTCTATTTTCTCCAGACTAGAGACCCATATCTAATATTAGTAGGTCTCATAACTGCAAGAGTTGCACTGAATATATTCTAGTTTTAAATTCTACTGCGAATCAAAACCTTCCCGAAAATGCTGCGAAACCAAAGATTTTTCAAAAATTTTCTTGCCACCAGAATTTAATCTCAACTGGAGCATTTCATGATAGTTTAAAAAAATATATATAGTTTGCTTAAAATTAAAAGAAAATCATTAGAACTAATTGCGATAGCAACAAAAAGCCTACATTTAATCGATGTACTATATAAAATCATCAGGTTCGGGCTTGCGAGGTATTTAGGGGAGTGGAAGGAAAGTGGTTCGATTAGGGGTGCAAGTTTGTCACTCCGTGAATTCCCTCGATTTTTAAAGCTTTTCCCTAAAATCTGCGATTTTTAAAAAATACCACGATTTGTGCGCAAATTGTTTAAAATTTGAGACTTATTTTGTTTTTTACTTACAATTTAACGGCAATTTATACTGTTCTGAAATTTTAAAATGTATAACAGATGTACTAAACTTTTAGAAGAGTTCATCAATAGAAAAATAGCTATAAAACTAGTTATAGATAATTCCTCTCATGTTTAGAGGAAGTTTTTGATCCAAAACAATACAAATATTTAAATGTTTTTGACGAAGTTGATAGTTGTTCCATTGTTAACAATAACCCTATGATACCCGTCTCCCAAAATAAGTTACACGTTAAAGGAGGGCAATTCAACTCTGGAAATTCAAGAGAGAAAGTGTTCCAAACCTGTCCAACGTGGTAATCCGATGTTTGTCAGTTCCGTCTAATAGCGCAGATGCTGAACGGTCCTTTTCTACATATAAAAACGTGTTAAGTGATAACGAAGAAGCATTAAAGAAAATAATTTAATCATGTACAATATTTTGTACCAAAATGCTGCACATTTAATTAAATACCTAAATATTGCATAAAATTGAAAATAATAAAATTATTCCTTTTTTATTTAAGAAAATAAATTTAATTGGAGATATTCAAGTTTTTATTACATTATATTTGTGTTCTCGCGAACATTTCGCGCAATTTTGCCGCGAATTTCCGGCTCTTTTTTCTGCGACAAATTTACAACACTAGGTGCGACCTAGTACGACCCTATAACCCAAAGGCCCAAAAATTGTTTTTTTTTTCTTTTTGCATTTTATCGTGCTTTTTTTTTTCAGTGTTCACTCTATTCAATTGTTATTAAAAAACATATTTTTAGAATAGTATAAAGCGTAAAGAGAGTTAAGGTCTCAAAAAAAGTTTGCGGACACCAACATTTCGGTGGGGTCCCTCTAAGTCTCTAAGTGTCTCAGTCAAAATTTCGGGGGTGGGGGGGGGGAGTTATCCCCCCCCCCCTTATTTACGCCAGTGACCAAAAATACTATAAATGAGCAAAATGCTAATAAAAACTTCCAGAGCAAATTATATGAGCTCTGATGCTACTTACTACATTTTTTGAATGAGAGCCCAAAATCCGGAAAATTCCGAAATCTGGAAAGATGGCGGCCCCGAGAGTTCCGATTTTGAGGTCCCATACTGTATATAAATTAGCTGTTTACAGTCGCCTCACTTTAGGGCGTTGCGCAGTGAGACAACTGGCCGGAGAGAAATTCTCTGGGGCCGCCCCTGAGAATTTGCCTCACCTGGATTGAGAAATTCTCAGGGCCCTATTTTGTAACTTGTAGTGATTTAAATATTGTCAGTAAGTATGTAGATATGTATTTGAATAATATTGAGTGTTTACAAGATAGATTAATTTTTCTTATTAACCATAGAGGGCCAATAATACGTAATATGTTAATTAGCTGTTAATAGCTGCCGTCCTTTAGGGTGTTGCGCCGTGAGGCAATCGCCTCGCCGCCTTAGCCCCCCCCCCCCCCCGCCTGCACTGCTCATAATTAAAAACATCAATTTTGCGGCTCTCAAAAGTTAGCATAACAGACGGCCGCCCAGGTTTTCTATATGGACGAGCCGGCCCTGAGAATTTCTCGAGCCAGCCTTGAGAGGCTCGTCCATATAGACGACTTAGGCGGTAGCCTAAAGCGCAAAACTGATGGGAATATTTTTATTTTTAATTTATTTTCAAAATTTAAAAATCAAACATAATCATTTTTGCTCCACGGGCAGCCGTTTAGGTTGTCTATAAGGGACCAGCTGGCCCTGAGAAATTCTGCGCCCTCTCCCTTGTGGCCTAACGGCCAGACCGTAGAGATTTTGCCCCATTGCTGCATTGCACTCTCTGAAGCCCGGGTTACGGCAAAGTTTTGGTCCCCGTTTTTTTATGAACATTGTAAAAGCTGTATACTTTATTAAAAAAAGATAGATATTTTGCGACCGGCCCAGGTTGGACCGCCACCGGGCATTTGCCCGAATGCCCGCATAGCCTGTCCGCCGCTGTGTTTTACTGTTCTATGCCAATTATCTTTTATGTTGCAAACCTTAATCTCACTTTATACAAATTTTGTACGCGCATAAACATTATTATTATTATGCTCACAAATGTCATTAAAAGTTTCAAAAATAAAATTAGATGATTGACAGTGCTACAAGTACTACGTGCTTATGTAATATAGCGTGACATGTGACAAAGGGATATGAAGTGTGACATTTTGTGACAAATGGAGGAGGGGTCAAATACATTGAAAAATGTGTGACATCATTTATGGATGGTGTTTCATCCCTAAGAAAGGTGTAAAAAACCTAACATTGAAACGAAAAATTCAGTCGTCATCTTGCACAACTTTTCCTTTTCCAAACCCAAGGTAAGCGAAAAATCAGCAAAGGTGGCTCGGGAGAAATAGACAAACAATTAGAAAATAAGTAAATAATAAGAGTGTAACAGTGCCACGTGCTTGCAAGGCCGCTCGATTTCATGTTTACTGTCGCGTTACGACCTTGGCACCAAGCAGTAGTACGTGCGTGAAATAGGCGGAATCATGACCACTACGTGTTGAGAAGTACGCCTCCTTCTTTCCGGTGGACGTTCAAAGGCAATGATGAATGTTTGTCCCTGACAGCTTCTTCATTAAACATTAAAAGGATTTTTGTCGTGAGGTTTTGTTCACGATGCCATGCAGATGGTTTTTCGATTATTTTTCAATCGAAGAAGATATCGGCGTGGGCATCTCATTTCTACATTTGACTTTTTGATTTGCCCATTTTTTCGCTTAATTTTGAATAGTTAAAAAAATCTTAACATTAGCGCCTATGGGCAAATTATGTGAACTCTGGGCGTAGGATCCAAGGAGCTCCTATGAAGAAGCTATCAGCGTGAAAGATTTTTTGATTTGAACAACCTTTATTCATTTTCGAACAGTTCAAAAAAATATATATTAACATAACCCCTACGGGGAATTTTCAATCTTATATAAATCATGATCTAACAGACGGATTTGCTTGGAACAAACTTCATCGGAAAAATTTTATGACGTAGAACATGTACAAATACGAAGTTCAATCGGAACTAAGGGAGCCTATTTTCATATGAAATTTTTTCATCGGGATTTCTAAGGATATTTTTGAATGAATAAATGAGTGAATAAATTCTAAAATAAATAAATGAGCGAACGAATGGAAAAATAAATAAATGAGGGAATAAATACATGAATGGAGTGAATGAATGACTGAATAAATGAAAGAATGAATGATGAGTGAATGAATATGCATTAACCGTTGAAAAAGGTATTTGAAGTAATTAGAACTAAAGCTAAATGAGAAAGAGAGATAGCTGGATTATAAGTTTGAAGTTGGTTTTTAACGGAAAGGCCCGTATAGTTCTGGGCGGAACTTCTTGTTAAATAATGCATTAGTACTAAAAGCGGCAAAAATAAAACTACCTTCAGGAAGTGTCTAGTGAAACTAATTCTGATTCAGCAGATTGTACTTCTTCAGAGGACATCAACTTTCTCTTTTTATAACAATCATCATTAATTTTATCTTTCGAATTAAAAAAGCTTGTAATAGGTTTATGCTCGCTTCAATATTGACTCTCATTCAATGCACTTCCCTAAATATATTGGGTTGGAATTCTGGGGGGAAAATGCGCAGGACGGACCGACCCATCGATGCATAAGGGGTGGAGGTGGTGGATACAGCTTTCACGAGAGGAAAGTGGGTGGGCTCCAGCTCATAGTGAAATATTCATACAACAGCCTACAGGCAAAGTAAACGACCATTGTGGGGGGGGGGGGATCATTTAAATTAGAATAGTTTTTGCTTAAAGAACGTGAGAAAATAGCCTTTTTATGGCTACAGTACCATTTGTTAGGGGAGAGGGGAGATTGAGAAAAAGAAACTATCATTTTATCTCCCACTATCTCCCCATCTTCCTGTTCTACGCATCTGTTTCTGTATATGCAGCTGAGGTGTTATTATTGAATGGTCAGTAGGGTTTAGTTGAAAGTGGAGAGCAATTAACGCAATCCCCTGTGGTGCTTGTAAAAGGAAGAAGTCATAAAAGGGTCTTGCTTCCGCTCTGGGCATGAAACGTAGTAGGGGACTGTTGATAAAATTGTTAAACGAAGGAGCATTGAGAACAGTCCTGGGAAAGATTCTAGTTTAGATAAATTTATTGTTATAAGTTCAGATTGCTTGCATTTGAAAGCTATTTCCAGCTTCCTTTTTTTTTATTCTAATAATGTTTCTTTGCTAGTCTTGTGGGTGTCCACTTTGATTTTCTATTTTCTCCAGACTAGAGACCCATATCTAATATTAGTAGGTCTCATAACTGCAAGAGTTGCACTGAATATATTCTAGTTTTAAATTCTACTGCGAATCAAAACCTTCCCGAAAATGCTGCGAAACCAAAGATTTTTCAAAAATTTTCTTGCCACCAGAATTTAATCTCAACTGGAGCATTTCATGATAGTTTAAAAAAATATATATAGTTTGCTTAAAATTAAAAGAAAATCATTAGAACTAATTGCGATAGCAACAAAAAGCCTACATTTAATCGATGTACTATATAAAATCATCAGGTTCGGGCTTGCGAGGTATTTAGGGGAGTGGAAGGAAAGTGGTTCGATTAGGGGTGCAAGTTTGTCACTCCGTGAATTCCCTCGATTTTTAAAGCTTTTCCCTAAAATCTGCGATTTTTAAAAAATACCACGATTTGTGCGCAAATTGTTTAAAATTTGAGACTTATTTTGTTTTTTACTTACAATTTAACGGCAATTTATACTGTTCTGAAATTTTAAAATGTATAACAGATGTACTAAACTTTTAGAAGAGTTCATCAATAGAAAAATAGCTATAAAACTAGTTATAGATAATTCCTCTCATGTTTAGAGGAAGTTTTTGATCCAAAACAATACAAATATTTAAATGTTTTTGACGAAGTTGATAGTTGTTCCATTGTTAACAATAACCCTATGATACCCGTCTCCCAAAATAAGTTACACGTTAAAGGAGGGCAATTCAACTCTGGAAATTCAAGAGAGAAAGTGTTCCAAACCTGTCCAACGTGGTAATCCGATGTTTGTCAGTTCCGTCTAATAGCGCAGATGCTGAACGGTCCTTTTCTACATATAAAAACGTGTTAAGTGATAACGAAAAAGCATTAAAGAAAATAATTTAATCATGTACAATATTTTGTACCAAAATGCTGCACATTTAATTAAATACCTAAATATTGCATAAAATTGAAAATAATAAAATTATTCCTTTTTTATTTAAGAAAATAAATTTAATTGGAGATATTCAAGTTTTTATTACATTATATTTGTGTTCTCGCGAACATTTCGCGCAATTTTGCCGCGAATTTCCGGCTCTTTTTTCTGCGACAAATTTACAACACTAGGTGCGACCTAGTACGACCCTATAACCCAAAGGCCCAAAAATTGTTTTTTTTTTCTTTTTGCATTTTATCGTGCTTTTTTTTTTCAGTGTTCACTCTATTCAATTGTTATTAAAAAACATATTTTTAGAATAGTATAAAGCGTAAAGAGAGTTAAGGTCTCAAAAAAAGTTTGCGGACACCAACATTTCGGTGGGGTCCCACTAAGTCTCTAAGTGTCTCAGTCAAAATTTCGGGGGTGGGGGGGGGGGGAGTTATCCCCCCCCCCCCTTATTTACGCCAGTGACCAAAAATACTATAAATGAGCAAAATGCTAATAAAAACTTCCAGAGCAAATTATATGAGCTCTGATGCTACTTACTACATTTTTTGAATGAGAGCCCAAAATCCGGAAAATTCCGAAATCTGGAAAGATGGCGGCCCCGAGAGTTCCGATTTTGAGGTCCCATACTGTATATAAATTAGCTGTTTACAGTCGCCTCACTTTAGGGCGTTGCGCAGTGAGACAACTGGCCGGAGAGAAATTCTCTGGGGCCGCCCCTGAGAATTTGCCTCACCTGGATTGAGAAATTCTCAGGGCCCTATTTTGTAACTTGTAGTGATTTAAAATATTGTCAGTAAGTATGTAGATATGTATTTGAATAATATTGAGTGTTTACAAGATAGATTAATTTTTCTTATTAACCATAGAGGGCCAATAATACGTAATATGTTAATTAGCTGTTAATAGCTGCCGTCCTTTAGGGTGTTGCGCCGTGAGGCAATCGCCTCGCCGCCTTAGCCCCCCCCCCCCCCCCGCCTGCACTGCTCATAATTAAAAACATCAATTTTGCGGCTCTCAAAAGTTAGCATAACAGACGGCCGCCCAGGTTTTCTATATGGACGAGCCGGCCCTGAGAATTTCTCGAGCCAGCCTTGAGAGGCTCGTCCATATAGACGACTTAGGCGGTAGCCTAAAGCGCAAAACTGATGTATTTTATTTATTTATTTTCAAAATTTAAAAATCAAACATAATCATTTTTGCTCCACGGGCAGCCGTTTAGGTTGTCTATAAGGGACCAGCTGGCCCTGAGAAATTCTGCGCCCTCTCCCTTGTGGCCTAACGGCCAGACCGTAGAGATTTTGCCCCATTGCTGCATTGCACTCTCTGAAGCCCGGGTTACGGCAAAGTTTTGGTCCCCGTTTTTTTATGAACATTGTAAAAGCTGTATACTTTATTAAAAAAAGATAGATATTTTGCGACCGGCCCAGGTTGGACCGGCCCACCGGGCATTTGCCCGAATGCCCGCATAGCCTGTCCGCCGCTGTGTTTTACTGTTCTATGCCAATTATCTTTTATGTTGCAAACCTTAATCTCACTTTATACAAATTTTGTACGCGCATAAACATTATTATTATTATGCTCACAAATGTCATTAAAAGTTTCAAAAATAAAATTAGATGATTGACAGTGCTACAAGTACTACGTGCTTATGTAATATAGCGTGACATGTGACAAAGGGATATGAAGTGTGACATTTTGTGACAAATGGAGGAGGGGTCAAATACATTGAAAAATGTGTGACATCATTTATGGATGGTGTTTCATCCCTAAGAAAGGTGTAAAAAACCTAACATTGAAACGAAAAATTCAGTCGTCATCTTGCACAACTTTTCCTTTTCCAAACCCAAGGTAAGCGAAAAATCAGCAAAGGTGGCTCGGGAGAAATAGACAAACAATTAGAAAATAAGTAAATAATAAGAGTGTAACAGTGCCACGTGCTTGCAAGGCCGCTCGATTTCATGTTTACTGTCGCGTTACGACCTTGGCACCAAGCAGTAGTACGTGCGTGAAATAGGCGGAATCATGACCACTACGTGTTGAGAAGTACGCCTCCTTCTTTCCGGTGGACGTTCAAAGGCAATGATGAATGTTTGTCCCTGACAGCTTCTTCATTAAACATTAAAAGGATTTTTGTCGTGAGGTTTTGTTCACGATGCCATGCAGATGGTTTTTCGTTTGCAACTCTTTTCCCGATATCGATTGGTCGGGTGCAGCTATACTTTATGTAATATTAATAACACTAATGGGACGAAAGGGTCTTCACAGAATTTTCTGGAAAAATTATTATTCGAAAAGCTCATTTACCGAAGTAAAACATAGTGTTTTTATATTTTGTAACGTGTAAAAACGAGTTGTAAAGTTTTTAAATACATATTTTGCTATCATTACTATAATGCTTTTTAAAGCAATTTAAGGAAAGTGATATTTTTTACTTTTCCTATCATCAATGTCTTAAATACAACTTTTCGGAACGCATGTGGGCTATTTTACAGATAGCAAACACAAACAAAATAATTATGCATAAAAAAGAAAAAATAATAATTAAGCAAAAACGAAGGGAAAATAATTTGAAACATGTATTTATAGATGAAGAATGTAGCTCCTGATATGTGTTACATGATTCTCTTCTAAGAATTAGGTAACAATTGTTACTAATTAAACAGCTGGATTAAACTGACCTATCTGTTAATGAACGTAGCAGTTTATCTTTGCAGAGCAAATAATGTATTTTCTCGTCTTCTCTCTCTAATTTATTTATTTATATTTTTTTAAGTAGTACACACAGCTTTTCTCCTTTTTGCTAAAAAATAACGAGTGCAAAAGTGGTCCAATGTGCCCAGTCCTCCTCCCTTACTTACTTCTTCATCTTCATTTTTCCTCCTTTTTTCAAAAAACGGTCTTTTATAGACTAATACGGGTGGATGAAACCTGAAGTTCATCATTTGTCCGATTCGATTATTTTTCAATCGAAGAAGATATCGGCGTGGGCATCTCATTTCTACATTTGACTTTTTGATTTGCCCATTTTTTCGCTTAATTTTGAATAGTTAAAAAAATCTTAACATTAGCGCCTATGGGCAAATTATGTGAACTCTGGGCGTAGGATCCAAGGAGCTCCTATGAAGAAGCTATCAGCGTGAAAGATTTTTTGATTTGAACAACCTTTATTCATTTTCGAACAGTTCAAAAAAATATATATTAACATAACCCCTACGGGGAATTTTCAATCTTATATAAATCATGATCTAACAGACGGATTTGCTTGGAACAAACTTCATCGGAAAAATTTTATGACGTAGAACATGTACAAATACGAAGTTCAATCGGAACTAAGGGAGCCTATTTTCATATGAAATTTTTTCATCGGGATTTCTAAGGATATTTTTGAATGAATAAATGAGTGAATAAATTCTAAAATAAATAAATGAGCGAACGAATGGAAAAATAAATAAATGAGGGAATAAATACATGAATGGAGTGAATGAATGACTGAATAAATGAAAGAATGAATGATGAGTGAATGAATATGCATTAACCGTTGAAAAAGGTATTTGAAGTAATTAGAACTAAAGCTAAATGAGAAAGAGAGATAGCTGGATTATAAGTTTGAAGTTGGTTTTTAACGGAAAGGCCCGTATAGTTCTGGGCGGAACTTCTTGTTAAATAATGCATTAGTACTAAAAGCGGCAAAAATAAAACTACCTTCAGGAAGTGTCTAGTGAAACTAATTCTGATTCAGCAGATTGTACTTCTTCAGAGGACATCAACTTTCTCTTTTTATAACAATCATCATTAATTTTATCTTTCGAATTAAAAAAGCTTGTAATAGGTTTATGCTCGCTTCAATATTGACTCTCATTCAATGCACTTCCCTAAATATATTGGGTTGGAATTCTGGGGGGGAAAATGCGCAGGACGGACCGACCCATCGATGCATAAGGGGTGGAGGTGGTGGATACAGCTTTCACGAGAGGAAAGTGGGTGGGCTCCAGCTCATAGTGAAATATTCATACAACAGCCTACAGGCAAAGTAAACGACCATTGTGGGGGGGGGGGGGATCATTTAAATTAGAATAGTTTTTGCTTAAAGAACGTGAGAAAATAGCCTTTTTATGGCTACAGTACCATTTGTTAGGGGAGAGGGGAGATTGAGAAAAAGAAACTATCATTTTATCTCCCACTATCTCCCCATCTTCCTGTTCTACGCATCTGTTTCTGTATATGCAGCTGAGGTGTTATTATTGAATGGTCAGTAGGGTTTAGTTGAAAGTGGAGAGCAATTAACGCAATCCCCTGTGGTGCTTGTAAAAGGAAGAAGTCATAAAAGGGTCTTGCTTCCGCTCTGGGCATGAAACGTAGTAGGGGACTGTTGATAAAATTGTTAAACGAAGGAGCATTGAGAACAGTCCTGGGAAAGATTCTAGTTTAGATAAATTTATTGTTATAAGTTCAGATTGCTTGCATTTGAAAGCTATTTCCAGCTTCCTTTTTTTTTATTCTAATAATGTTTCTTTGCTAGTCTTGTGGGTGTCCACTTTGATTTTCTATTTTCTCCAGACTAGAGACCCATATCTAATATTAGTAGGTCTCATAACTGCAAGAGTTGCACTGAATATATTCTAGTTTTAAATTCTACTGCGAATCAAAACCTTCCCGAAAATGCTGCGAAACCAAAGATTTTTCAAAAATTTTCTTGCCACCAGAATTTAATCTCAACTGGAGCATTTCATGATAGTTTAAAAAAATATATATAGTTTGCTTAAAATTAAAAGAAAATCATTAGAACTAATTGCGATAGCAACAAAAAGCCTACATTTAATCGATGTACTATATAAAATCATCAGGTTCGGGCTTGCGAGGTATTTAGGGGAGTGGAAGGAAAGTGGTTCGATTAGGGGTGCAAGTTTGTCACTCCGTGAATTCCCTCGATTTTTAAAGCTTTTCCCTAAAATCTGCGATTTTTAAAAAATACCACGATTTGTGCGCAAATTGTTTAAAATTTGAGACTTATTTTGTTTTTTACTTACAATTTAACGGCAATTTATACTGTTCTGAAATTTTAAAATGTATAACAGATGTACTAAACTTTTAGAAGAGTTCATCAATAGAAAAATAGCTATAAAACTAGTTATAGATAATTCCTCTCATGTTTAGAGGAAGTTTTTGATCCAAAACAATACAAATATTTAAATGTTTTTGACGAAGTTGATAGTTGTTCCATTGTTAACAATAACCCTATGATACCCGTCTCCCAAAATAAGTTACACGTTAAAGGAGGGCAATTCAACTCTGGAAATTCAAGAGAGAAAGTGTTCCAAACCTGTCCAACGTGGTAATCCGATGTTTGTCAGTTCCGTCTAATAGCGCAGATGCTGAACGGTCCTTTTCTACATATAAAAACGTGTTAAGTGATAACGAAGAAGCATTAAAGAAAATAATTTAATCATGTACAATATTTTGTACCAAAATGCTGCACATTTAATTAAATACCTAAATATTGCATAAAATTGAAAATAATAAAATTATTCCTTTTTTATTTAAGAAAATAAATTTAATTGGAGATATTCAAGTTTTTATTACATTATATTTGTGTTCTCGCGAACATTTCGCGCAATTTTGCCGCGAATTTCCGGCTCTTTTTTCTGCGACAAATTTACAACACTAGGTGCGACCTAGTACGACCCTATAACCCAAAGGCCCAAAAATTGTTTTTTTTTTCTTTTTGCATTTTATCGTGCTTTTTTTTTTCAGTGTTCACTCTATTCAATTGTTATTAAAAAACATATTTTTAGAATAGTATAAAGCGTAAAGAGAGTTAAGGTCTCAAAAAAAGTTTGCGGACACCAACATTTCGGTGGGGTCCCTCTAAGTCTCTAAGTGTCTCAGTCAAAATTTCGGGGGTGGGGGGGGGGAGTTATCCCCCCCCCCCCTTATTTACGCCAGTGACCAAAAATACTATAAATGAGCAAAATGCTAATAAAAACTTCCAGAGCAAATTATATGAGCTCTGATGCTACTTACTACATTTTTTGAATGAGAGCCCAAAATCCGGAAAATTCCGAAATCTGGAAAGATGGCGGCCCCGAGAGTTCCGATTTTGAGGTCCCATACTGTATATAAATTAGCTGTTTACAGTCGCCTCACTTTAGGGCGTTGCGCAGTGAGACAACTGGCCGGAGAGAAATTCTCTGGGGCCGCCCCTGAGAATTTGCCTCACCTGGATTGAGAAATTCTCAGGGCCCTATTTTGTAACTTGTAGTGATTTAAAATATTGTCAGTAAGTATGTAGATATGTATTTGAATAATATTGAGTGTTTACAAGATAGATTAATTTTTCTTATTAACCATAGAGGGCCAATAATACGTAATATGTTAATTAGCTGTTAATAGCTGCCGTCCTTTAGGGTGTTGCGCCGTGAGGCAATCGCCTCGCCGCCTTAGCCCCCCCCCCCCCCCCGCCTGCACTGCTCATAATTAAAAACATCAATTTTGCGGCTCTCAAAAGTTAGCATAACAGACGGCCGCCCAGGTTTTCTATATGGACGAGCCGGCCCTGAGAATTTCTCGAGCCAGCCTTGAGAGGCTCGTCCATATAGACGACTTAGGCGGTAGCCTAAAGCGCAAAACTGATGTATTTTATTTATTTATTTTCAAAATTTAAAAATCAAACATAATCATTTTTGCTCCACGGGCAGCCGTTTAGGTTGTCTATAAGGGACCAGCTGGCCCTGAGAAATTCTGCGCCCTCTCCCTTGTGGCCTAACGGCCAGACCGTAGAGATTTTGCCCCATTGCTGCATTGCACTCTCTGAAGCCCGGGTTACGGCAAAGTTTTGGTCCCCGTTTTTTTATGAACATTGTAAAAGCTGTATACTTTATTAAAAAAAGATAGATATTTTGCGACCGGCCCAGGTTGGACCGGCCCACCGGGCATTTGCCCGAATGCCCGCATAGCCTGTCCGCCGCTGTGTTTTACTGTTCTATGCCAATTATCTTTTATGTTGCAAACCTTAATCTCACTTTATACAAATTTTGTACGCGCATAAACATTATTATTATTATGCTCACAAATGTCATTAAAAGTTTCAAAAATAAAATTAGATGATTGACAGTGCTACAAGTACTACGTGCTTATGTAATATAGCGTGACATGTGACAAAGGGATATGAAGTGTGACATTTTGTGACAAATGGAGGAGGGGTCAAATACATTGAAAAATGTGTGACATCATTTATGGATGGTGTTTCATCCCTAAGAAAGGTGTAAAAAACCTAACATTGAAACGAAAAATTCAGTCGTCATCTTGCACAACTTTTCCTTTTCCAAACCCAAGGTAAGCGAAAAATCAGCAAAGGTGGCTCGGGAGAAATAGACAAACAATTAGAAAATAAGTAAATAATAAGAGTGTAACAGTGCCACGTGCTTGCAAGGCCGCTCGATTTCATGTTTACTGTCGCGTTACGACCTTGGCACCAAGCAGTAGTACGTGCGTGAAATAGGCGGAATCATGACCACTACGTGTTGAGAAGTACGCCTCCTTCTTTCCGGTGGACGTTCAAAGGCAATGATGAATGTTTGTCCCTGACAGCTTCTTCATTAAACATTAAAAGGATTTTTGTCGTGAGGTTTTGTTCACGATGCCATGCAGATGGTTTTTCGTTTGCAACTCTTTTCCCGATATCGATTGGTCGGGTGCAGCTATACTTTATGTAATATTAATAACACTAATGGGACGAAAGGGTCTTCACAGAATTTTCTGGAAAAATTATTATTCGAAAAGCTCATTTACCGAAGTAAAACATAGTGTTTTTATATTTTGTAACGTGTAAAAACGAGTTGTAAAGTTTTTAAATACATATTTTGCTATCATTACTATAATGCTTTTTAAAGCAATTTAAGGAAAGTGATATTTTTTACTTTTCCTATCATCAATGTCTTAAATACAACTTTTCGGAACGCATGTGGGCTATTTTACAGATAGCAAACACAAACAAAATAATTATGCATAAAAAAGAAAAAATAATAATTAAGCAAAAACGAAGGGAAAATAATTTGAAACATGTATTTATAGATGAAGAATGTAGCTCCTGATATGTGTTACATGATTCTCTTCTAAGAATTAGGTAACAATTGTTACTAATTAAACAGCTGGATTAAACTGACCTATCTGTTAATGAACGTAGCAGTTTATCTTTGCAGAGCAAATAATGTATTTTCTCGTCTTCTCTCTCTAATTTATTTATTTATATTTTTTTAAGTAGTACACACAGCTTTTCTCCTTTTTGCTAAAAAATAACGAGTGCAAAAGTGGTCCAATGTGCCCAGTCCTCCTCCCCTTACTTACTTCTTCATCTTCATTTTTCCTCCTTTTTTCAAAAAACGGTCTTTTATAGACTAATACGGGTGGATGAAACCTGAAGTTCATCTAAAAAGGATTTTTTACAACGTACAAAACATTGCATCATGCCTATTTTCTGAAACATAAATGAGGATGACCAAATTTAGGCTCAAAGGAAAGATCAGAGGTCATTGTTCGCACAGTGGTTATGATTGTGTAACAAGAAGGGTTTTATTCAAAACAGTTATTACCAATCGTTTGTTTATAAAGCAGACCAACTACGCCCCATACCTGCTGGTATAGATCTTCTCGGATCGCTAAACTTGCTTGTTTGGCTCCTAGTTTCGGTCTATAGCCAATAGACTTGGAATTTTATTTGTGTTATCAAGAAAAACAGTCAAAAATCATCCAATGGAATAAGTACAAATTGGATACCAATGGGATAATTTCATCCTTTTGGGTGGAGCACGTGTTCCCTGAGCCTCCTTTAAAATCTACCACTGGATGCATACAAAGCGGACGGAATTGTACGATCAGATTTTGGTTAACATCTCCTGTGGATAGTGGTCGCAGTTAAGAAGACGATTTTTTTAAATGTTATTTCCCATTTTTGAATTTTAATTAATTTATTGTTAAACTACAAGCAAACAATTTTCGTTAGAGTAAATAAAATGTTGACTGAGGATCTTAGAGTGCTATTATTTTAGGATCTTTTCGATCGAAGAAAAACCTGTTGTATAAAACGGACATGAAAATGTCTACAAATTCACTCTCTTCACTTAACTGTGAAGTAAGTATTAAAGGTAATTTTTAGTGCATGTGATACGGTAAAAAATATTACTGTTTGTAGTTCGTTAAATAAAATACTTTATTTCCACAAACCGCTCTCTGCAAATTAATTAGAAGCGCTTTAATGTATTACTAAAAATAATTCTCACATATTTTACCTGAAATAAAATATTTGAACTATGACTATTGAAGTGCAATGTTGCTCAACGTTAATTTATTTCAATAATATTTGACATTCTTTGTCGCCGTATGCATTGTTGTTGCTGTCGTATCCTCGCGCGAAGCGAAGAAGAATGGGTGCGCTGCTCCTGAGTCTAACGGAGCCCTTATAGTCAGGAGTCCGGCTTCCAACCCTTTATACGTGGTCTCCTAATTTTTTGAACCAAGTCCCAGGTGAGAGACCGTCACCTGGGGTTGGCACCCCCAGAGGTATCGTTTCACTTGGAGGACATTGGAGCCACGACCTATTTGACGTGCACCAGCTCCCTTTAGCGTACACGGCCTCACAGGAACCAGCCGCGAGAGGTTGCCACCCTCCCAAACACTGACCTAAGTCGATGTTGCTTCCCTTTCGGTGCTCTACGGGAACCGAGCTTCCGTCTGGTTCACTGCGGGGCGCCGTAAACATTATTTCCCGTTTATAAAAGCTTTATTTTAACTTCTATTTATTTTTTCCTGGAAGATCACATTTATTTTTAGAATATTTTTTCTTTCTTATGCTCCTTAATAAAACGATGTTGAGATTTCTAGTGAAGAGCATGGCAGTTTTGAAAAATGAAGAAACTCAAGTGTGTTGCTTGTTGTTTCTAAGGCAGTAAGTAGGGCCTTTCCGTTAAAAAATCAGCACCACAGCGGTGGAAGTACGACTTGGCTCAAGATGTATTTGGATGACACCAGATGGCACCACCACAAATACGGCACCTTTCTTTTTTGATCTCAAAGAATTCTTCATCCTCGGGTACCCTCAGGACTGTCTCGGAACTTCAGGGTCCACGGAGTTTACATGCACGTATCTCCAAGTGTACAGGTGGGTCTTCAGCGGGTGGGCATCGAACACCAGACCTTCCGGTTGGAAGTTCGACATCGTAACCACTAAGCTACCACGGCCCAAACTCAAGTGTTCCCAACCTGTGGGTCACGAGACATTTCCTATGGGAAAACGCGCTCTATTATTTTGAATAATATTATTAAGTTTTAAAACCATTGCAGGAGTAAAAGTTTTAGCATCATTTTTTCCCCTTTATAACGAGGTAATTACGGCTGAAATAATGTTTTGACTGAGGATTTTTAGCATATTTTTGATTGACAATGTTGATCAAAAAACATTATTGATTTTATGCTCTGTTGTTTGATAGAACTTCTACGTTTGCCGAATTCGTTCGACGTTTCCTAATCATAATTTGCTGGCTATTTACAAAAGAACGAAGAAAATGTTCCATAATAAGATAATGTTTATGTCGCTTTCTACGCTTCATCAGCCATAAAGGACAAGATTTTGTTTACTGTGCTTTCCAGTTTGATGTAATAACTGTTGTCATGGTAATCGAGTAAAAAGAATAGCTCTTGTTAAAAGTAATTCGATGTCTTGAACAAGCCAGTCATGATTCAAACAAGTGAAAACTTTCCTTTCCTTTTTTTTTCCCCTTTATTTTTCATCAAATGAAAAACCGGATTGAAATGAAAACAGCATGTTTAGGAAAACTTAGATCAATCAATCGGTTTCAGTTAAGTGGAGTGGGCATTTAATAAAATAGCATATATTGATATCTCTTTCTTCAAAACTATGAGGGGGAAAAACTACACAAATAGAGTTGAGTAACGGAGGTATAAATCATACAATATTAATTTCACTAACACTGTATTACTTTAAAAAGGAAACAGGGTTAAACACAACTGAGCTTATGTGCAATGTAGATTGAAATTACTGTACTCCTCACAATATTAAATATGGACGCAGTTTTAGAAGCATGTTTTTTAATCGTATGAAACACCACTCAAATGAAACCAGATAGCGCCGCACCAAATACCAAATAAGATTAGGACTGAAGGGGAGGGAAATCTCCAGCTTCCAGTAACCTTGGAGCAGACCCTCCGCTCCGAAGCTCGATATCCTATATCCACTAAGACAGTATTCCCAAACTATGGGTCAACAGTCTTTCATTCATATTGGTAACACTATTTTTTTTCTTGAATTTCAATTAGAACAAATAAGACAACATTGAGTAATTCCACAACTCGCCACTAAGGAATCTGAGCATTATCAACATTTATGCCATCTTTTCTCTAAGACAGCTAAAACGTGGGTCCCAAGATTGGACATTTTTGTTAGATGAGTCGGAGCCCTGTCAACTTTGGGAACCACTGCACTAGGGACTGGGCTACCACGGCCCGTTTTTATCCAGTTTAAGGTGGCTTTCAACCTGTTTAAGTACTATAGAAGCACTTTGAAAATAACGCATATGTTGGAAAGGATCGCTTTAAAGCCTCTTGCAAGTTGGAAGAACGCAAAGCAAACTGACATTCATTTGATAATGAAGATTGCAAATTAGCCTTAGTACATCGCTTTTCTACAAACCAACGCTTTTTGCGCCTTACTTGGAGCTCAGAGTAGCTGCAAATAAAAGTCTAAAAAGTCTATCGCAAAAGAAAAGGAAAAAAAAAAAGAACTGAATGAGGAGTGAGGGTGAGGGAGGACTTCTATTTTGAAGAAAAACTCCTTTTTAAAATATTTTTAAGCAATTTGAAAATTTAAATGATATCTCCTGCAAATTTCATTCTCATTTTTTTCCCTAAATCTCTTTTTTTTCAAAGTATTATATATTTTGCTCTTTTTTAAAAGTTATTTATTTATATTCTTCTTCTTATTATTATTATTATTAATATTCTTCTACGTGCTACTGTATTGCTTTCACAGTTATTTCATTGTTTTATTCATAGTAACTATATGAAAGCAGCGTAGTAACTATAAAAGAACCGGATACCCACGTACCGGATGAAATACGATACGTGTGATATTTTTATGGGCACGAGTGGAGCTTTGGAATGGGAAAACGTGTGTTCGTTTTCAGTACTTTATATTTAATCTAGTTGAAACGTTTTACATTGCGGTTTGCACGATTTCTATTGTTCGGATTTCAATCAATCAAGATCATCCAAGCCATTGAATGCAATCGATTTGAAGTGAAGAAATGTAAGTGGCAAAGAGTCATCCGAGTGGAGATTTTACGTTGATCTCAAATTACTTAAACAAGCAATCTAATTTAATACTCACAGCAACCTTTATTTATATTAAAATAACTATATATTTGGAGATTAAACCATCGCCTACGTCGATGGAAATCTTGTACAATGAAACTGCATTGTCGGGTTTACACATTAATTTCAGATGGGTGCTGGCGACAGCATAGAACATTGTAAAGATAGTTAATATTTTTACAGCTCGCGAACTGTACAGCAATAGTAGCGACGGGACGTTTCCGCTTTACACAAGGCGCAAATCAATTTTCCTTCCAGTGCGAGACATATTGTTAGATGGCTAAATATTGAAAACATATAAAATGGGAAAGTTTGCTTTTGTTTGAATAGCGTTGTAGAAATGGCATAGCACTTTACGTCAAAGTTCCTAAGATAGACAAATTTCCAAACTCCTCCATACTCTTGACAGAATTAGAAGAAAAAAAAAGCCAAAATATATAGGGCTGAACTTCCGATAACTTTTAGGATATAAATCAAGTTTACACGATTATTTTTGCCAAGGCAAAAGTAAAGAGGGGCAAAATACTGATACTGATTTCAAATTGGTCGACGCTTCACTCATACCATGGAAAACTTTACCTTTTTAGCAGAATAGATTTACTAAGGAGCCTGCGTACAAGATAAAATTTCACAGAGGATAATATGATTTTTTTTAATCACGTACTAAAGCTTGCAATATTAAACGGGGGTTAAAATAAATAAATAAATAAAGTTGACTAAAATGGAATTAAATCACAAAAGTTGCTTCTGATATCGCTTAATGTACGAAAATTCAATTTTTCGAAAGAGTACTTTCTTGAAAATCACCACTATTTTAAAATTGTAAAACGTTTCAACTTTTTACATTAAAAAAAATGGAATGCAAGAACTTTTTAATAGCAAAAATGAGCAGGGAAAAATAAGGGTATTTAACACATGGACATAGGAAAAATCGTCATTTTCCTTTTTTCTCTCCCCCCCCCCCCATAAAATTGGTTTTTAGAACAAGAGATCAAAAGTAAATTACTACAATTCAAAGTTCAAAGCTCTTGTATAACCAGATGATATATAGATATTGCCAGGAAAAAATTAGACACAAATATATAAGGATTACAGAAACACGTACAATGGCAGCATTTCTCATAATTTTTGCTAGGACCGCATTTTCCAGTTCAGATTTTGCTGTGATTGCATTGCCCGCGTAATCCTTTCGAAGAATCGCTTTACTATTTAAATCAACAGTTAACAGTAATGTAAGATTTGGACAAATAAGTTCTCTTTCTCACCGTTCACCTTTTCTTTTCCCTGAAATTTGAAATTTTTGATTTATAACCCTTGAAAAAAAAAAAAAACTTTTTTTATTGCATGAACCTCTATATTTTTACCACTAATACTGGTAGACGCATTTTAGGATTTGATTATAGAATGGTTTTTAGGGGATTTTGCTGAAAAGCATTCCATGTAATCTTTCGTTTAATAATATGCAAATCCAGCGGTTAAGATTGCAATGCGTAGAAGGTCTTCAAGTTAAAGAAAGAACTGATGTTATCAGTAAAAGGCTAGCAAAAAGAGAGCTAGTTCAGTAATAGTTATTTTTAGATATCGATGATGCTTAGTTCAGGAGAAAAAGTCGATACGCTAAGAAGTTCTGAATGCTCAGATTATTCTAAGCTTTATCATCATTCTGCTTCAAAACATTTTCAAATCAGCAATGAACTAACAGTCGAGACTGAAATATCTTCAGAAATCAACTTTGTTGGCTATTTTTGTTACATTAAAAATATCTTTAGTTTTACGAATACACAAACCGAAATTTAATCGAATGCGAGAGAAAATACTTAAAATAACGGGAAAAAAATAGTTTTGTTTTGTGAGTCTATAAATATATTTTAAGAGTTACGAAAGCTAAATTTTTATACAGTTCCCTAATCCTATGAGTCATCTGTAGTAAAATATTCTCGACCCCACTAACAACTTAAACAAAATATTTTCACTTTTCTATGACTAAAATTGATTGAGTTGTAAAGCACTGGGAAAGGGGGGTCAATATTTAAAATTGCTATTAGGCGGTCAATTTTAGTCACAAACGTATAACTTTTTTATACCTATGTTATAATGTCAATTTTTCTCCCTAAATAGATAATATAATATTCTTATCTATTTACTAAATAGATAGGAAATGTATTCTTATTTGAGATCAAATTCACTTAAAACTTAACAAATAACAGTTTTTTTAAATAGCCACTATGTTCGTGAAATTTTCTGTCAGTGTTACTTCTGTTATTTCAAAATATTTCGCTAATGTTACTGTTACAATGGATGACTATAATTCTGACATATTTATAGCTTTCATTTTGAACACTTGATCATTTTTGAAGGCTATAACTTAACAGCCCAATTCATTTAACTGAAATGAAGGCAGGTCCGTTACTTCAAAATTTTCCAGGGGGGAGGGTAATATATTTTCAATGCATATAGGTAAAAACAACAAAATACATAAAAACAGTTATAAATTCAATACAGTTTTAAAAGATAGGAGTTGGGGGGGGGGGGGTGTATTGACCGTGTTGTAAAAGGCTGCTCCATACATATTTTTTTAACAGATCTTTTTTTCTTTTTTAGAAAGAATGGGAGCAGGAAGAAGTAGAGCTCAAAAATTTTACCTAAGCGTAACAGAGAAAAGCGCATAAAAATGGTAACATAAAGAGAGAGATTACTATTCATTATTATTATTATTATTATTTATAATGTATAATATAAAAAGAAAATAACTACAAATAATTTACAGAGGACTTTAAATATGCCCAAAATTAGCTATACGTTAAGCAAAATAAATAATAGTAACGAAAAAATAAGTTAAATAAAAAGGTCCAAAATGAATAAAGAATAAATCTAAAAGGGAAAAAACAATGAGACTGGACTCATCTGTGTGGGAAGTCTGGAAGGAAGAAAGAAGTACAAATAGAGTACGAAGACACCAAATCTATAAATAACAACAACAACAACAACAACAACAATAATAATAATAATAATAATAATAATAATAATAATAATAAAAATAATAATAATAATAATAATAATAATAATAATAACAACAACAACAACAACAACAACAAACAACAACAACAACAACAACGACGACAACAACAACAACGACGACGACAACAACAACAACAACAACAACAACAACAACAATAATAATAATAATAATAATAATAATAATAATAATAATAATAATAATAATAATAATATTTTTCATAATAAGACAAGAAAAGAAAATGAAATAAAATAAAGGTCAAAAACTCAACAGTTAATAAAATACAAGTAATTGTATTTATTAGCTAATGCACTCTACATATAGGAGGCAATGCGTTAAGTTAATGAGAGTTTACCAAAAAACTAATAAAAAGGGAAAAAATCAAATATATATCTATTTATATTTATTACTTTCCTCATAATTTAATGAACAAAGAATTGAGCAGAACACTGGTGATTATAAGCGTGATAATAGTTAGTGATGATAATACAAAATATCAGAAAAGAATATTGAAGAAAAAATGGCAGCCCTAGTTTGTTTTTTTTTGGGGGGGGGGGGATTAAAATTCAATGGAGATTAAAACACATTGTCGCTGAAAATAATATGAGTTAATCTTTTTAATAACCATAGTTAAATTTCGTCTTTTTTAAATTTCTTTCTTTTTCTATTAAATCGGGATATGTTTTTGCAACGACAATGCACTTTTAAGTGAACTATCAATTAGTGCTATAGAATTCTATAATTAACTATCAATTTAGTTGCTTCACAATATGATTGAAGTTACAGCGCATTGCATATTATACTGTACTAAAAAAGAATAACTATCATCTTCTTTTTTTTTTTTTTTTCAAATCGATTTTTCATGTCGTCCAAGCTACAATCAAGAAGCAGATTTATTTGGATTTTATTGAACAAATTACATATGTATCTCTAAAGTCTACATTTGACGCATGCACTGTAAATATAGTTTTTCCCTCATAGTGCAAACATTACAGAAAAGTAGAAATTACAGTACTTGCTATTGTTATAACGGCAGCTTTTATTTATCTACAATTTTTTTAAATAATAATGAGAAGCTCTGATATGCAAGATTGCGACTTGATAAATATAACATTGATTCAGAAAAATAAAAATAATCTATGCAAACAAAAAAAAAAAAAATAATAATAATGTGCCAATCTAGTTTTAAACGAGAGAAAATCCGACGTTGTTTCGTTCAATAGAGCAGTATCGCCACCTAGTGAGTCGTAGGAGAACCAAAAAGTCTGGCAAGAAGAAAGAAAATTCAATATTGCATCGAATGCTGCTGCAAAATAAATGTGCAAAGATTTCTAATAACTGTGTAAGTGGAGAACTTATTTAATGTGCAAGAAATTTTAAACAAAAATATTGCACCCAAGTATATTTCACTATAAAACGAAAATCAAAATACAAAAGCAACTCCAAACGAGAAAGTTAAAATTAAGAAAAATTTAAAAAAATATAATACCAGTTATTTTTTTAAAAGGTGAATCTCTTCAAAAAATACACCTATTAATTGAGCTTTTAATTAATTTCTGAATGAAATGTGATTTCTCGCAGCTACTTTTCCTATTAGAATAAATTGTTGAGTATTTTTAGTCACAGATTGTTTACCGCGATGTTTTATCTTGCTATATTCTAATTCTATGTTTCTATTTTTTAAATAATATATATAGAGAGAATAAAAGGGTGCTCTGTCCAAATCAGACAGCAAGTATTGTGTAATTCCTTCAGATTGAAAAGAGAATGAAAAATTAACTATTAAAGAAATAGTAAGAGAATAGGCAATAAAGAAATAATAACAGATTAAACATTGAAGTAATAGGATAATAAATAATGGGGTCATTCATAAATGATGTCACGCTTCAAGGGAGCGAGGGGAGTCCGGGGGGTTCCAGGGGTACCTGGTATCCCCAATTAACCATAGGCGTAATCAGGGGGGGGGGGGGCTCAACCCCAACAACTCTCTCTCTGGTTATAAGGTTACAACCCCCCCCCCCCCATTGGGTATGTACTTATTTAGGCACACAGAAAAATTTCTGGCTGCAGCCTTGCAAAGCGTAATTTTTTTTCCCCTAAGAAAATTAAACACATATGCATATGATTTTTTTTTCCTTTTTCTCTGAAGGGTTGCGATCATGACCAAAGTATGCAGCTCATAATAAAGAAGACTTTTCATCTGGTTATAAGGTTACAATCAACCCCCTTATCACCTTGGGGGGGGGGGGGGGTTAACAGCGAAAGGTGGCTTCAATCACCGTACCACACACAGACAGAGATCCTTTCAATCACTCCAGAGGGTTTTCTTTCCTTCGTGATGTCTTTTTTACCCAAAGGCAGCAATCTGGGAATACAATCGCACAAGTAATAAGTTTCCTGGAAAGTATTCTCTACTGTGATGGAGTCCTAAAGTCCAATCGTCCTAATGGGTTAAACCCTCAAGCCAGGAAGGGATGCTCATTAAGAAACTTAAAGAGCAGTTTGTATTTATTTATGACTTCCTGTCCAAACACCCATTTTGGTAAAATATTTTTTGTAGATTGGAAAACTGATGAACTATATTTGCATTGCATTCTCATTTACAGATGTTCTCTCATCTCTTATATTTTAAATGTTTTGTTTTTCTTATTATGGTCCATCACTGATTGCATTACGACTCTGGAAATCATCCGTTCAACGTTTCCAATCTCACTGCCACGGTTTAATGCTGCATTTTAATTTACAATCAAGTATTATTTATATTTTAGCTAAATTTTTAATTATTTTCGATACATAATAATGTTTGCACTCCAGCGATGGACACGTTCGTCATCCAAAAAGAAAAGAAAATTTGATTCAGACGCTTCCACTTCTGAGGTATGTTTTGCTACAAATTTAACAAATTTTTTAGAAATTTATTGTGGGGATGAGCATTTTTGTAGGGGAATTTCTATTATTTTCTCTAAAATTCGACTATTTCCCGGTTTTAATATTATGAATGCCTGGACATAGAAGATTGCTTAGCGCTAAATATGCTAAATATTGAATTTTCTATTGCGTTTGAATTTAAAAATAAACTAATAGATCTAGTAAGGAATGTTTAATGTTTTTGTGAATCAAGGCCGTATCCAGAGGTTAAGGGGGACCCACGGGCAGCCCCCCAGAAATCTGTATCATTATTCCTCCCTGAAACTTTGCTTTACATAAGTGTGTCGAAGTCTGCCCCCCCCCCCCCCCAAAAAAAATTCTGGATACTGCCTTGGCTCCGGAGCAGGGGGAGCATGTTAAGAATTAGGAAGGGCAGTGTATGCTTCAAAATCATACCCTTTATATATACATATATATACATATATATGATTAGAAATGATGTTAATATGAATTTTTTTACATATATGATAGCTTTTTTATGTATATATAGTAGATGTATGTTTAGATCTTTGGTGAAGTTAGAGGAGTGGGTGTTTGGGGCTTCTGCAACTTAAATTTTTGTAACTGATCTTACATCTATAATGCTTAGGATAACTCTGGAGGCGAGGCTTCGAGGGCTCTCCCCAGGAAACTTTTTGAAATCTTCCTAGCAATGCAATTTCGGGATACTTTGGTGATGAAACAGAAAGGAGTTTGGTTACTCTCCCCCCCCCCCTCCCGAAATTTTTTTCAAAATAAAGTCTTATATCTTTTAAGATACTTTTGGTGTCGCTCGTGATAGTGTTCAATGTCCTTTCCCTGAAAGTAAAGTGTCTTAAAAGCGTAATTTCTCCTTTCTTTCTTTTTTTAAAACTTGTGATGTGAATTTTTTTTGCCGGGGGGGGGGGGGAGGGAGGAGTAGACTTGCTCCAAGGGGGTAGTTCCCCCCCCCCCCGGGAGATGCCTGAAATAAACACGGAGTATATCTTTAGAGACAAGTATTTATGACTAGTAAATTTTCAACTCTTTTACACTTCTTATTGGTGTTTAGTCTGTACATTTTTAGGGTGACCCCCCCCCTTTCACCAACTCTAGTTACGCCTATGCAATTAACTCTCCTACTCTTACATATACTATAGTGTTCGATTTAATTGGGACAAATGGAGAAAACAATTTTTTCGAAAACTTTAGCTTTTAAAGTAGACTGATGCTCTGACTGATATCTTTCTAAATTATTACGAAGTTTAAGTTATACGCTCCTTTAACAGAAATGACCTCTTCAACACTTCTTGACATATACTCCATTGGTGTAGTACACATGTTCTTGACTTCATCGTCATTAAAACACACCAGTACAGCCCTTTTTATCGTTTGTTCTGTTGTCTTGCAATTTACATAAGCTTCTTGGACATAAGTTTGACATAAGTTTTGAATAGGATTTAGGTCTGGTTAATTACCAAGACAATCAACCGCTTTTATTTTATTTTCTCGCACAAAAATCTGTACCGATTTCAAAGTGTGACAAGGGGCTAAGTCAAATTGAAATGTTCCATCAAATTTTGCATGAATGGAACAAACCTACTGTGTAATATTTCTATGTATTTGACAGAATTCAGCATGTCTTTAAGAGGAACTAAGCTTCCAGTGCCATTTGTTGAGAAAAGAACCGAAAACATCACTAGTAATCGCATACCAACTCAGACAAGAAAAACATGTTTGTCCCAATTAATTCGAACAGTATATATATATATATATATGTATATATACATATATATAGCTAATATGAAACTGCCGCTATTTTTCCACATTAGATTTAGTTTTGTACCTCATATAGCTTAAAGGGCACCTTAATGGCAAAGCTTAAAAAGTTTCCTTGGGAGAGCAACTGAAACCCCCACTTTTTGACGACTTTTCTAATCCTGCTGTACCAGTGGTACCCCTCCATTTCTTTTAAGTTTTGCTCATGCTTATGGAACCAACTTCGAAAGGGTTCAAATGTAGTACAGTTCCAAAAAGTAGAAAGTGGAAACAATGGAAATATTTCGGGCCCAGGGGGAAGAAGGGAGAGATGGAAGAAAATTTAGTTGATAAAGTAAGAATATCACATAAACTATATTTTAAGAGAGAAGATTCGGTTCGAGAAATTATTTTACAGATTTGTATGACAGATAATTGAAGGATCTACTCCACATTTTTTAATAATCGAAAGTATTGCTTTCTGAGAATTTTAGTAAATTATGTCACGAAATCTTCCTGTCTTCTGATTCAAATCATTAGATTAAAAAGTAAATAAATGAATAGAAAAGAAGAAAAAAGGTTAAAGAAAAACCCTTATTATTATTATTATTATTATTATTATTATTATTATTATTATTATTATTATTATTATTATTGTAAATTTTAGTACTTCGCATCAAAGAAAATAAGAGACAATTTCCATAATTTGGTTTCTCCAAGAAATTTACTGCTAGAAAAGGGTTTTTTTTAAAAAAAATAAGAGTTTACAAAACTAAGGTAAATGACCCGGTAATGGACACAGTTGACAGTTAAGAAAATTTTCGTACTCTTTTACGTGGCAAAATTTTTTCAAGGCACTTACATCAATATTTGCATATTTAGCTTAATCGCCAACTATTTCTCTAAAAATTAATTACCTATAAAGTGTCATTTGATGAAAAATTAGTATTTTTACATCAAATTTACTAAACGCTTAATTTGTATCTATAGTGGACATTTATAAGACACGTATTTGCATTAGTAGTGGACAGAAATTATTATCATCTATTTTATGCTGCTAACTTGGAGAAATAATTTAAAAAAAAGGCTAAGGGACCATTCATAAATGATGTCACGCTTTTTCCCCATATATTTTCCCCAAATCCCTAACCTTCTTATTGATCGGCTTTAGTAAAGAGCAGCAAATGTGACCGTTGCAGCTTCAGGCAGCTATTAAATATTTTGATCCATGTACTTGCATAGATGCTCCACGCCAACTTTAGGGCTATTAACAAGCACTAGGAATCGTTCGCTATAGGTTCTGATAATTTCATTCAAGTTTAATGCTACATTCTCTTATTTTAGGAGCTTAAAGATCTAAGTGTCCACTACTAGAGCAGTGTCCACTACCTTGGGCCGTGGTAGCCTAGTGGTTAGCACGTCGGACTTCCACCTGGAAGGTCGCGCGTTCGATACCCACTGAAGACCACCATGTATACTTGGGGATATGTGCATGTAAAATCCGTAGACCCCACTACCTCTCCCCGTGCGTAAGCAATCCTAAGGCCTCGGCTAACAGGTAGGGGTCAGGTGGAGAAAAG
Source organism: Octonoba sinensis (assembly GCA_038502835.1). Lineage (NCBI taxonomy): Eukaryota > Metazoa > Arthropoda > Arachnida > Araneae > Uloboridae > Octonoba > Octonoba sinensis. The sequence goes on from CM076604.1 coordinate 76,706,965, forward strand.
TGTCCACTACCTTCTACCTAAGGCTTCGGCTAAAAGGTGCAAGGTTGTCCGATGGAGAAAAGTGTCCACTACCTCCACCTGGAAGGTCGCGCGTTCGATACCCACTGAAGAGCACCATGTATACTTGGGGATATGTGCATGTAAACTCCGTAGACACCACTACCTCTCCCCGTGCGTAAGCAATCCTAAGGCCACGGCTAACAGGTAGGGGTCTGGTGGAGAAAAGTGTCCACTACCCCCTTTAACTTTAGAAATGATGTACTAACAGTTGAAGGGTCCGGGGGTTCCTCCTCCGTGAAAATCTTGAAAACTATATGCAAATTGGTACATTTTGAGGCCTTAGGAGACCCATTTAGAGCTGCAAAAATATTAGGGAAATGAGAAAGCAAACAAAAATTTTTTAAAATGTAAACGATTTTATTCATAAATATACTCATAAAAATGCAAAACAAAATTAGTATTTATTTTTAAATTCAGGGGACAAGACCCCCCTCCCCTCCGTCTTGCCCCCGGGGGGGGGGCTGTCTTGCCCAGTACCAGATCTGGGAGTTTTCCGTGACGGGGCAAATCTTAGAAATCCCGCCCCCTCAATCCAATTATTGTTCATATTTCAAAAACTTTTATGCGCTGGCCAATTTTTGAGGATTTTTCAATTGGGGACCACTGATAAAGCCTTAATACTTTCGTCAATGTTCCCGCGGCTTGGCCCTTTCAGATCAACATTGAGAGGTAGAACCATGTGAAGGGAGCCCTCCCCCCCCTAACTAGAGACATGAAATACTACCAGTTGAAAGGTCTGGGGTTTCTTCCCAGTAAAAATCTTGAAAACTATATACAAACTGGTACATTTTGAGGCCTTAGGAGACCCGCCATTACATTACCCCGCAAAAATATTAGGAAAAAAAGATAGCAAACAAAAACTTTTTAAAATTTAAACGATTTTATACATAAAACTACTCATAAAATTGCAGAACAAAATCAGTACTTATTTTTTAATTCAGGGAGCAAGACCTCCCTGATTGCATGATTGTGCCCCCTACATGATTGTGCGGCATGTTAAAGATTTCTTGAGTATCCGTTTGGCATGGATACTCTCGGCTAAATTAAATACCTAGTGCAATTCGCATCAAATGAGAGCTCAGGTGCCGCCATCTAGGGGGAACTGAGCCTCCAAAATCCAAAAATGGATGCCGATTACCGGGGTACGCACTAGGTCTACAACGGTTAATGACCATACGCAGCCCCATCAAAAGAAAAGAAAAAAAAAAGAAAAATTTGTTTCTATTCTTAGCTACGCAGCGTGAATGTCAAAACTGTTCCGGCGTTTATAAGTCTAAATCTGCTTCTGAAATTTTATTGTAGATGGCACAAGAGCTTAAGTGGTCCTTATGTAGATTTTCACTTTCTTAATAACTTTTTTAAATAATACGAAACATTGCTACTTATTCAACTTTTTAGATCAAGGACATCAACCATGGACATTCAGCCATGGCGATCATCATTTGGTCCTAGCAGACTCAGACTCCCTACGCCATATTTTCTCTAGGTATTTATTTATAATTTTTTCAATTTTTTTTGGATATTTTACTGTTATTATTTATGCGTTTAGTGCAGTACTTTTCTTGCTCATTGAAATTTGTAGTTTTCTCTTTTTTTTTAAGTCAGCTTGCATTCAACTCAACATTGCTTTTCTTTAAAGACAGCATTGCCGGAGATTTGTTTATCTTTTCCCGAGCAGGAAAGCGCTTCGGAAATTCAAACGCGATGGCTGCTGCATATGCGCTGTCTGGTACAAGATGTGCCTCGAAGTGTTTTTTCAGAAAGAAAGGTATGGGAAATTGTAAATTGTTCCAAAGCGTCATAAATGTACCTTGTTTTATGTCATATAATGCAGTTCGCAGCCTTTCATTCGAGCCGAGTGGTCCAAAAGTTGTGACACAGGATATTCCTGGTCCTAAGTCCTTGTCTCTTAAAAAAGAATTAAGCAGTCTCCAAAACCCCGCAACTGTCCAGCTATTTATTAATTATAGTAAATCTGCTGGAAATTACCTTTATGATGCAGACGATAACATATTTCTTGATGTTTATAATCAAATATCGTCTATGCCTCTTGGCTATAATCATCCAGCGCTTTTGGAAGCCGTTAAAGATCCAGCCAACATTGAAGCATTTGTAAATAGACCTGCATTAGGTGTTTTACCTCCGACTAATTTTGTCGAGAAATTGAATGCCAGTTTAATGTCAGTGGCACCTCCTGGCTTAAAAGAAATCCAAACAATGGCATGTGGATCATGTTCCAATGAAAATGCATTTAAAGCTGCATGTTTCTGGTATAAATATAGGGAACGTGGTGGTAAAGCGCCGACCAATGAAGATTTGAATTCGTGCATGATAAATAATGTTCCTGGATCGCCTGCACTTAGCATTTTGTCATTCCATGGCGGTTTTCATGGTCGTACCTTTGGTGCTCTTGCCACGACTCATTCTAAACCAATTCACAAATTAGATGTCCCCTCTTTTGACTGGCCAATAGCTCATTTTCCGAAGTATAAATATCCATTAGAAGACTTCGAAAGAGAAAATGCCGCTGAAGATTCAAAATCTTTAGCTCATGTTGAGGAATTGATTGAGCAATACAAGAAGAAAAGTCCAGTTGCAGGGTTAATTGTGGAGCCCATTCAAGCAGAAGGTGGAGATAATCATGCGTCAGATGACTATTTCAGAAAACTTCGTCAAATTTGTCTTGATAAAGGAGTTGCTTTTATTTGCGATGAAGTACAAACTGGAGGAGGCCCCACAGGAAAATTTTGGGCTCATGAGTATTGGGGCTTAGAGGTTCCACCAGATATAGTTACTTTTAGCAAAAAGATGCTTACTGGGGGATATTTTTATAGGGATGAATTTAGACCTCGTGAAGGATACCGTGTTTTTAACACTTGGTTAGGAGATCCATCTAAAATGGTCTTACTGCAAGCAGTTATAAAAGTCATCAAAGAGCAGAATCTTCTGAAAAACATGGAAACAACTGGAAATCACTTACTAAAAGAAATGAAAAATGTCCAAAAGAAACATTCTGGTAAAATTTTCAATGTGCGTGGTCGAGGGACATTCTTGGCTATGGATTTTCAAACTCCTGAAGCTAGAGATCAAGCTATAAAAGCACTACATAAACGAGGGATTCATTGTGGTGGTAGTGGTTCTAAAACTCTAAGAATTAGAACCGCTTTAATTTTTGAGTCCAAGCATGCAGATATTTTCTTGAACCAATTAGATAAAACTCTAACTGAAGATTTTTAATTTTTTCCTTATTTCTAAAGGCTTCAAAAATATATATTTCATATGAATGTGCAATAGGAATTCAGTCAAATTCTAGATTTTTTTATGAGACCGAAAAATCTTTCCAGATGTCTAAAGATTATAATTTATATTTTTTTACAAAATCTATTAATAGTTATATCCATACACATACATATATGTATATATATATGAAATCTATTTTGAAAAATATTAGAATTAGATTGCCAAATTTTTATATAGTTTAAAAGTTTTACTTTAAATGAGTTTTTCACTTATGTACCTACAATATGTTGAATTTTCTTTTTATTATTCAGTAAAATTTGTTTCATATACATAACATTAGGTAGCATTCAAAATAATTGGCATCATGAGATTTTTAGGGGGAAGAGAGACGTATCAGTCTTTTTTTTTTTTTGAAGGGAATCCAAACTGTTCCTGCGGATGTGCTCTGTAACTTTTGAGGGGGTGTACCAGCACTCTAAGAGAGCACCCCAGTTTAATAATTATTTTATTTTCATTTTGACAATATGTTCTTATTATTTATTCTTAGTTTCATAAATGTAATATAATATGAAAGCAAATTACAATATTGCTTTGTCTAATAAATGATTTCTAGAAAAAACAAATGTTTTAAGAAAAAAATCCCATACACCTTTCTTTAGTCAAGTAGTATAGCTCAGGAATATTAACCTTCATTGTTAATTAAATTGTTTGTTTTTTTACAAAAAAAGAAAAAAAAAACTGAAAATTAGCAAAATTAAACATTTTATTAATTAAGTTTTTTTTTTTTTTGTACAGATCACTGCATTTAAATTGCAATTAGATATAATTAAATTCCCAACTAGTTCTGAAATTTGTTTCAACATTTTATGAAATCTTAAAATTTGTCATTTTATATATTTTTTAAAAATATATTTTGCAAGGTACTTGTTTTCCAGTTATAAAATGTTTTAGAACCCAAAATCTTGTGTCATAAATAGAAGTATAATGAGCTCCTCAGGTAATTGGACTTTTTTAATTACTGAAAATATGCTGTTAATTGCATGTTTCAAACATGATTATGTGTTATAGTATTGATTCATTTGTAATTTGGTTTAGTTTTTACAGAAACAGTGCTGTGCATTTATTGATGAAATGTAAATATACTAATCTAATATACTAACTTGTCTTTAAATAATCATATTTGTTCTGAGCTTAGTTGATTTTATTAATCTCCTGGTTTTAATAGTAAGTTTCAGGGGATAGCGATTCTCTGTGGTAAGATAATTGTAATTCTCTGTTAAAATAATTTTTGATTAATTGTTAATTTTTTTTTAAATTAGTAGCATCTGTAATTCAGTTACTAAGAACTTAAACTGATTTCTCTCTCCAATTTTCTCTAAAGTGTTCCACAAGATCCTACAATCAGGGATGATTGTGTTGCAGAGAATTTTTGTGATTATTAGTCACCCAAGGAATTTAAGGTTTTCATGACCTTAGCAAATTCAATCCATATTTAAAATTGTTTTTCTTCAAAAAAAAAAAAAAAAACGCACATGCACACACAATGAATGAAGCAATAGTGTAACTTTAATTTTTTTAGACCTCCTTCATTAAATTGAACTTTATACTTCCGAAACTTTTGAGGCTCTACGGAACATATTTCAAAGAATAAGGATTCAGCTATGGAAAGATAAGATTGGTTTTTATAGCTGTTTCTATGCCTTGAAAAGATTTTCCCAACAACATTATGTACAGATTAATTTTCAGTATTTTGCCCTATAAAATTTAATTTAGATAACGATAATTTTCATCTTTTATGAGTGCCAACTTAATCTTATTGGTGCATGACAATGTTATAAAGCGCAAAAATAATGTAAAATTATTGGCTAGATAATTTTTATTGATTCTGGTGCCATATGTATAATGCTCTATGTGTAGTTATATATCATATTTTGTACATATATGGATGTTTATATAGCCAGGTGCAGTTTAAAGCAGTGGCAGACTTGGTGGTTGCCAAGGGCTCCCAGTTGAAAAGGAGCCCCTTCGCCATTTAAAATTTTTTTCTTATATTATAGACCCCATGAATTTTAGGATTGCTTTGCGATGGATGATATTTCATGCAAAATTTACAGAATAATAGCTACAAGCGTTGAGTGTATCCATTGCTTTATTATCGTGTATAGAGACAGTAAAATTTTGTGTAGGCATCACACTGATTTGATATTGCTCTGTTTGCAATTGGTAAAACCAGATATTTTGTAGTGAGTGTAGGGGAGAAGGCCTCAGTAAAATTTTGTGTCTGAAATTGGGCTCTGTACGCAAACATATGATTTTAATAAAACTAAAAATTTTCTGTTTGGTGGGACATGTTTGATACTAAATTCTATATTTAAACTATTAACTGTCCAGTGTTTGATTAAAAATTATCGTCATGTTTAAAAATGTTAAGCACGACTTTACATTGAAACCATTTGTAAAATGAAATTAATACTTTTGATATAAAGTTGCAGAGCAATGATCGATGAAGAAGCACATCTAATTCCCCAGCTTTGATATTGAAAAATCCCTTCTCATTGGGGTTTATATTCTAAGTTTTATCTCTGTCCTAGGCAATTACAGCTCATATTACTTCAAATTCAAGATTGAAATACTTGACGTATGAAATTCATTTAAAATACTTGATGTACCCCCCATTGCTGTTTAAAGCAATTTTGCTGCACTTGCTAGTGAAGATGCCTAATTTCACTTATATACGCATGTAAAATCTAGTTTGCTCCATTTTCTATTAATATTAAAACTAAAACTTAAAAAAGAATTTTCATAAAAACAACAACGTTTTTCTTGCGCACTGCAGTTAAATTTTTGTGATTTTTTTTTTGTTGCAGAATTTTCTTCCATGATTTTTTGACAATCGCAGCGCAGCTACGGAATTTTGGTGGCCATTTTCGGAATCGCCATATTTAATTTTATTGTATTGAAAATTCAGAAACTCTTCAGTTCGTGATAAAAGTGGTAGAATATTGCATTGTCATCTGGTTCTGAGCTATATCTAAAGTTTCAGAACAGTAGCTTATCGGGAAATGGTCGAAAAATTTGATTGCAAAATTCCGCAGACAGACAAGAAAGCGAGTTAAGAAAAACGTTGTAAAATGGTGTTATTTACTGTAATTAATTTCTAAATTATTGCTCTTTAGCTTATATTATATTTGAAAATATATTTTAGCTAACAAGAATTTTTATCCGCTCTGTCAGATCACAATCTATACGGATGTCTTCCATTGTTTTATTATGATAGGAAGAGAGGGGCCCCATATTTAATTTAATGCCAGAGACCCGTAAATTTCTTAATACACTCCTGTATATAGCTCTGCAAAAATAGCAAACTTAACTGTAAAAATGTATGTAAAAATGATCTTGGGTGTACAGTATGGTTATGTGATTTAACTTTTAAAATGCCTTACAGCAATGTTAAGAGGGCTTCCTTTGTACAGTGCCTCAAAATTTGAAGTGAGTTTGTACTTGGTTAATTTATTTTGCAGTTAATTTCTCTTTGTCCTAAATTGCAATACTCAAATGTGCTTTAGCATTATGATAAAATGGTCAACTAATATTTGAATATGTTCCCCATTTTTCATGTACAAAATATTGAACATTGACCATGTGTACAAAAACAATGTGTCTCGCCAAGCAAAAAATTGCTTTTAGCATAAAGAAAAAGAAATATAACAACTGAAAAAAAAGAAAAAAAAACCACATAATTGGCATCAAACCATAGCAGCTACAACAATTTGTTGGTAGATGTACTCAGTGTAGTAAAATGGTGTTTGATGAAAAAGTTAAAGTATGATGTGTAAGAGTATGAAATTCCTGGAAGTTGCAGATTCTTTAATGATGTAAAAGGGTTTTTTCTTTGAGGGAAAAGCGTCTCCATTTTCTGGTGCATATTCAGAATTTTGTGGCGGAGGTGTCACTTTTTTTGCTTTTACTCATCCCTCTTAAAAATTTATTCCAAAGGGGAAAAAATATGAAGTTTGTTATTCTTGTAATCTACAATAATACTTCACTTATGGGGGGGGGGGGGAGCAACTGCCACCCCTATATCCGCACCTGTTCATTTTTTTTTTGGATATCTTCTTTTTAATGGATACCCCCACCCTTTATAATTTTACTTTTCCAATGGTTATTTCAGTGTGTAAATTAGATGTTTTAGAGTTATTTGATAAAAGTTTAAAAAGGAAGTAATTGCTAGTTTTTTTACACATGTCATCATTATATTTTATATATATTGTTGTTGAGTGTCGGTAAAGAGAAAACCAACCAACTGTATGTATTTTAAATCCTATTTCCATGAATTATCAGTAATTCTAAAGTGAATTTAATCATTAGTAATATGTGAATGTTAATTAAATTATTTCATATTACATCATTTCAGTAGTTAAAATAATGATTTTTGCAAAATGAAATACTCACTGAAAATTAAATCACTATTTGGAAAATTGCAACTTAATCATTGATTTGTTTCTGTGAAATAAAAAGAAAGTGTCTGACTTTAACATTATTAATTTAAAAAGTTTGCTTTAAACTTCTTTTTTTAATACATAGATCATTTGAATGTCCTCTGTCCTGCCATTTTAATGTTACAAAACTGCCAGTTTCATTTCATTCCATAATTACTTCATTCTACTGCCACAGCAGCTAATATAAGGAAGGAATTAAGGAATGAAATGGACAACAAGCTAACGACTGGGCTTGTGCTATAAAAATTAATATATGTTATGCATGTCAAGCACAATGCAGTGTATTTCTGCAAGAAGATCGATTTATCTTACGAATGTGTTTTTAAGCTTTACAGAAAAAATTTCAGAGAGTTTTATTAACCTTACAATGCATGGTGTAATGTGTAGCCATTTGACATTTTTATTTTGTATTAAAAAAAAACCTGTCATAGTAATAGGGAAAAAATACACTAAAAATAAGGTTTATGCTTTACATTCACTTTTAGTGAAAAAAATTAATAAAATTCCAAAAAGATGCATTGCTTGCTCTAAAATCAGCTTGTAAATGCAACATATTGACAAACATTGTACGGTGAGGTTATCGAGTGAAGCTGTGCTAGGTCCATCATTTCAAGTTTTATGGTAGGGAAAGGGGGAAGGGCAAAAGGTATAAATTTAATTTATATTTTACTCAATGCGAAGAGAAAAAAAGCTTACATGTAACAGGGGTCACGCCAAAATAAATTCGGGTTCGTTTTCGGATATTTCACAAAACTCCAATCAATCAAAACGGACTTTTCACAAAATTTCAGTCAATTAAAATGGACCCTTCACAAAATTCTAAGCTTCCAAATCGTACTTTTCACACCATCATTTATTAAGTAAGTGGAAAATAATAAAATTTTTCATCACTATTTTCAATTTTCACAATTTTTTGATTTTTAACAAAAATCTCTTCGAAATTCACAAAAACACTACCCTATTAAAATGCTCGATCTACTCCTGTATAAGCACACCATATTTCTCAAGTTCGGGGAGGGGGCATTTGCCCCTCCTGAGCCCCCTAAATAACAGACCTAGAAGCTTCACTAAGCGAGGGATTCCTGTACATTCTTTCTTGCAATGAAAATGTTTTTCTGCAACAATTCTATTCGCATAGTGTAGTCATTTGGCACAAATTTTGCTTTTCATGTTCATTCTTGCATAATTTTGCCATTTGGCACACGAATTATTTTTTTTTTATGTTGACAAAAATGGAATTGAGATTTCTAAAATATATTTTTTGTTACGTATTTAAACAGTTATTAGAATCATAGATTTGTTTTATCAGGAAATAAAAAATCATGCATTGTACATTTTAGATTTTTTCCCAAAAGTGTACTAAATGGTGTAGTCGAGGGGAATGCAGGGCCGTAGCCAGAGGGGGGCCAGGTCGGGCGATGCCCGACCTGGAAAATGTTTTGCCCATCCTAGCGTGATTGATTAGACCTTAATTATCTATGGTATTTCTGTTTTTAACTTTTGATTTGTTTAAACGCAAAGTCATATCGGAAAAATCTTGTTCCCATGCACCTTTATCTCTTAATTCAAATTTTAGAAAAAATAAAAAAAATGAACTTTTTCCTTTATTTAGCTCATTTTTTTTCCTGTTTTCAATCTAAACCAGGCACTAATGAAAGGATCATGGGCAGTCCAGGTTTTTACTGTAACATACCGATACATGTTTTACGCTTCAATATCTTACTTTGAATGATCATTCACATTAAAATTATCTTTAAAAAATGTTCACTTTTTTGTGTTATTTCATATATTTTATTAATTTACAAAGACATTCTTAGAATAAGCTATGAAAATTCAATTCTGCCTTTTATAAGTTTTAATCAAGTATTTCTTTTAAGCTCAAATAATTTCAGTATGGAATTAAATTAGTTTTAGTTTCATTAATTAATTGATCTATTAATCAATTAATAAATTAAATAATTGCATTAATTATTAAATATATTATTAATTTAAATTTTAAGAAAACGAACAAAATGGAGCATAAATTCTAACATGTTAGAAGAAAAATGAAAAACTAGTCTGCCCCTCCTGTCCAAAAGTTTGCCCCCCCCCCCCCTGGAGTCAGAGTCTGGCTACAGGCCTGGGGGAATGCCAGATAGTGATGTTACTTTTTTCTTAACTCGAGTGTCTCTCCCCCCCCCCCCTGCTTTTCTCTGCTCCCGTCTGTAAGCATCCCCCGGCTTTTTTTAACCCAGGACTACACCACTGAGTATGCTATAGTTCTGCCATTTATTAAACTATTTTATACTAAACTGAACTGTTTGTGCTGTTTAAAATTTTCACAATTTTTAAGAGGTGGGATTACATGTCCAGGTCTTTTTGTTCCATCTCTACAGGTTAACTCGAACATGACTGATATTGATAATGAGACATTGTAACAATCATATCATATTCTTTTTTTTTACAGTACTTTTTGTTTGCTGTCTTCAAACGTGTGGAAATGTTATATCTTTATTTGTTTCCGTTGTAACTATTATGCTACATGTATTGAGCTGTTACTTTGAATTTTGGTTTATCATATACGTGGGCTGGAATAAAATGCTTTTTGACCATTTTATACTGACCTTTGATTCAATTAGCATTTAAAATTAAGTTTTATTAATTTGATATTGTTTTAGTAGTAAAATATACACAAATTTTTAAACAGGATATGTTGTTAAATATAGTTGATATAGTTTTAAATTTTGTTTTTATTGTATTGATTCTGCCAAAATTTTATTATTTTTGTTAATATTTAACATATTATATAACACTTGCTTGTTCATGTATTATGCTTGTTGTTACAATCAAACCTTGTTAACATATTTGCTCCGGGATGTGTTGTGTTGATATTGTCTGAAATACTTTAAACAGCCAATCAAACTGCCCTGCCGTAAAACAGTTAACAAGGTTTGTTTTTGTTTCTGATCTACACCTGTTGATTACTCATTATGAATTTTATTATAATGTGATTTAGTATGTGTGATTTATTATAGTTTCAGAAAAACACATTTGTATGTTTGAAAATGTAATTTCTTTTCTTTTGTTTCTTTTTGATCATACTTTCTAGAACATTTTAGCTACATGTTAACAAAAATGTACTTTTTTTCCTCTGTAATGAATTTTTTGTCAATTATAACAAAAAAAAAAATAAATAAATAAATAAATGTAATTTTTTTTTATAAACTTGAATGTTTGAAAATACTGGTATTATAGTCGCTTTCAACTTGGACATATTTATCACATTATTTCTTCTTATACGTTAATTTTATGCAATGTTCTAAACTGTAGAACTAAATTTAATGGTAAAAGATGCTGCAATGCTAAAGTATTTGCAAACGAGGATAATAGCTCTATAACTTTATTATAAAGATTCTCTTCCTTTCATTTTTATTGTTTGCATTTTCTTTTTACGTAATGTGTTGTTTCTGTAAAGGTTAGTAAAGCTCTATAATCCATTCGTCTCATCGGGCGGAAAAAGATCGAAGCGGGTTGTGAATGAACGCTTGTTCACTCACAATTTTCTTGTGTGTTGAGCACTTTTCTTTCCTGCACTAATGAAGATGCTCCATTGTAGACTCGAAATAGCTATTTGCTTTACTGTTTTGGAAATTTGTGCTTTATTTACTTTGTATTTTTTACCTTTTACCAATTTGGATACTAGCCTGTATGGCCAGTGGACAGTTTTAATTTTAGCAGTTTTTGCTGTTAGGAGCCACTTTATCCAGGATTTTTATTCCTTATAATATCTGTAAAGTAATCTTGAGCACTATGCTAAAGTTGATTATGGAAGAAAGTATTTATTCACGAGAAGGGTTGCAATATAGCATTCGTTTTAAAATGAAATAGAAATATAGAAAATTTAAAAATGATTGCACCAAACATTAATTCTTGTGAAAGAAATTATTTAAAAGCTTGTACATATAAATTTTGAACAATCAAAAGACATTTAATAATAATAAATCTTTTTGTTGAACAAAAAGTAGCAATTTTAAAAATAAATTGTGAAATGTATTTTGAAATTTATGTATAATCAGAGAAAAAAAGACACTTGTTCGAATTTTAGTATTCTCTCAAATGTTTGGAGGAAGGGAGGACTGACAGATATACATATCCTCATCTCATAACCCCTAACTTTTTTTTATAATACAATGCAATACTTTTAAAAATGAATTTTTAAAATTCTTAAAAATGAGCTTTTAAAATTTTTAAAAGAATTTTGCATTATTATTATGCATCATTATTGCTTTATTTATTTAGCTTTACCTTTGTTTTTATATATATTTTTATGATCCCCCTTTTTTTTTCTTGTTTTCGGAATATAGGTAAATTTAAATGGGCGTCTCTGCTTGGTTTGAAGAATTTTTTCTTTCTAAAAAAAATAGTTCTCTCTAAATAAATATCGTTCTCGCCTTTACCATGATGCTTTGTAATTTGTGGGTAATACATTGGAATTGAATAGAAGCAAGGAAAGCTACAATTCGAAACTATTGGTAGTTAGTCGTAATTTGCGCCTATGAATTTGTTTGCAAAATGGGACTTTTTATCTTCATTTGTGAAATCCAGACCTGTTATTTTGGGAGCTCAGAAGGGAGCAAATGTTTCCACCCAGTTTGAGCAATATGAGGTATATGTGTGTATTTACATGCCATCCTATGTTGAAGAAAATGACATTGACTTACGGCAGTGGTGCCCAGTAGTCATGGCGCACTTTGCACCATTGGAAATGTTAGTAAGGGGGTTGTTGTAAAATTAATTTAAAGTGCTGTTGTAAATTTCCGTTTCCTTTTTTATGTCTTCTTTTTTTATGAAATCGTATTTTGATAAAGGTTACTCTGATTCGTTTCTCTTTTTTTTTGGGGGGGGGGGGAGGTGCACCATCACTTTTGGAGGGAAGGCACTCCTGCTTATTTCTAATGAATTCATTCAGCATGGTTTCTTTTTTGTGGCATACTAAAAATATTTTTTTTAAATCTTGGCCGATCAATCGGCAAAAATTGGCTGATTACCAATTCCTGCCGATTAATCGATGCGTACCCATAACTAGTGCTCGTAAAATTAAAAGGCAGTTCAAATTTAAAGTTATGTTTTTATTTCAATAATCCTATTTTACATTTATACACATAACAGCAATTCACTAACAATGCACAACCAGTATATTTTGTGTCAAGTATATGAACTTGGTTCGTTATTTTACAAAGGGAACTAAGCAATAGTTTCAGTGTTATGTTGAAATAACAATTCTATTATGTTAAACTTACCATCCTTAATTGATCAAGAAAATTAATTTTTATGAATAATTAGGGAGAATTAAATTCAGAGCTTTTTACATATTCACCTTATGTTGCAAACATTTATTAAATTGATGGGCTTCTAATAGACTATAAGGTTTATCAAACTTAAGGGGACTTGGCACCTTTCAAGTGTAGAAAATCGATGAAAATACCGATTTTTCAATTTTTTGCTTAAAATGAGGTTTGACTCTCCTAGTATATCTGAGCGAAGTTTTGAAGCGACACAACCAATATAAATGTAGATAAGAAGTAAGAGAATTCAAATATTTCTGATGTTTTAGTAGGATTTTTTATTCTTTAAACTGCATTTTCTCGGTTTGTGTTTTTTCGCAATATTGTAGTACTTAAAATGCTAAAACTTCTACGTATATTCATGTAGCAACTTGAAATTTCTTTTGTGTGTGTTCAGTATGCTGTGCTTGATAAAATTAGGGATGGATTTTGCTATTTATTTGCAAAAAAAAATTTAAAAATGAAAATGTAACAAAAGTCGCTTTTTTCCGTGTCTACCATCGATGTAACTTAAAAAAAAATTCTCAAAAACTAATTAACTAATAGCAAAACCCATCCCCAAAAAATCGTAAACCATACTATAATAAGTACTTTTAAAAAAATCTGGAAAAAAAGTCAAGAAATGAAAAAGAAGAAGGAAATTTAAAATCGTTAAATTATTTTTAAAAAATTAAATTTAAAAATTTTCTGTTAGTTGAATTTTGATTTTTCACGTGAAAATCATTTTGTTGAACAACAATAGCACTTCATAATATGCAAATGAAATAGGAAAAAGTTCTTAAATAAAAAAAAATGGTCAAAAGGTGCCAAGTCCCCTTAAAAAGAATTGCTAAATTACTGATAAAATTTCCAAATAAATTTCAAAACGCAATTCACTTTTTTTTTTTCAACAAGAGTGGCAATTACGGAAAGAGTTTAGGGAAGTATATTGTTTCTTTGTTTTAAATGTGGCCTTCGAAAAATAATATTTTTGTCTTGCCAAATTAAAGAATACCTTATATTTCGCTCAGTGTAACGTTGTAATAATGTGTCTTTAGTAGTAAATTTGAAGTGCAAAAAATGTACATATTTCATTCTGTTTAAACGAAAGATAACGCTTTAATTTACAATCACACTGATTTAAAAGCGTTCATCTTATTATTAGTAATACTTTTCAAGCAGCTGGTGAAATAATAATATCGCTCATCAATTTAACTGTCCACTATTTTCATTACTTTGCTCTTATGGAAATGCAATACTATCCCCCAACCATGGAACTGAATCAAATTCTTGGTTTCCAATGGCCGTTCGAAGAGTATTAATTCGATCGAATTGATTACAGTTGAACACATTTCATTATCTCACCGTCTCAAAGCTTTTTACTGTTGAGATCGGATGTGACAGGAGCACAAAATGAGAGGAGCGTAATGGAATCTAGAAAGCAGTAGAAATTAAAAATACTGCCAAGTTTTTAGTCTCCTATCCCGAATCTTTTAATGTTATGAAAGGAGAAGCAAAACTAATCTACCTAACACCCAGTTTTAGAAGACTTGCGTAAAAAAAGTGATAAAAGTTAGTGTTCTCAAACAACGTATTGATTAAGTAGTTCTATGAAGATTGTTTTGGGGAGAGAATCTAAATAAAATTATAATTTTGATTCTCGTGTTCACAAACCGTATTGTCTTGCATAAGATGAGAAAAATTAGTTCGGTTATTTTCTTTCATAAGTCGTCAGTGTTTACAACGTTCTTCAAATAATATTAAAATTAGTACTTTATTTTGAATAAAATTCTTTGCCGAATTAAAAAAAAGGGGGGAAGGGTAGTATAGACATTTTCGGCTCTTTATTAATTGGGACTTTTAATTAAATTATTTAAAAATCTCTCATAATTGAAGAGACTTTCAGAAAAATAATTATAGTTATAAAAGTGTAGAGCTTCAGAATTGGAGATACCATTCTATCTGCCGGTGGTCTAGGAGTTGAGATTAACCCTTGAAGAGGGGGGGGGGGGGATGGATTAAGAGTTAAGGAAACTTTTAAGGGCATCTGCGGTATGGAATTAGGAAGCTATAACGCAAAAAATTTACTAGCTCCACAGAAGCGTTCGTTTTTATGAGCCGGGTACCTTTGTTGACCTATGAACGCACGCCTATGGAGACTTAAATAAACTAGCTAAAAAAGTATTTATATGGAAGATTTATGTACACTTTCGTAAGTTCATATGTGCGAGAAGTTAATATTCACTGCTCGTGTGTTTAATATATTGGCTGGAATTGTTGATGGATTTAGCAAAAGCATATAACAAACCCTTTCCATATTTAAAGTGCTCACTTAGAGGTCTCACATATATTTTCACGCATTTAAAATCAGTAAGGTTCACTTAATGGCGAAATTACCGAAGCCGGCCATGTGTTTTCATTTGCTTGCATTTTGAAAATGTTGCAAACGCTTTATAGTTCGTTGGCTAAAAGCGGTGGAAGTCCTTCGGCACAAGCTCTTATGTATGTTTCGATTAATCGGTAGCCGGTTTTACCATTTTGCCCATTGCAATTGCCAGACCGGCAACGTTATCCATGATAAACCACAGAAAGGGTCTGTCCAAGACGACTGAGACATCATTTCTTTGGTTGTTGTCCGCTCCCGACGAAGAGTTGGGGCCTTCTTTTACGTCAACATAAGCTGCATGTGTGACGTTAGTAACATGTAGCCAACCAAAGTTACTAATACCGAAGAGATTTGCATAACCTGGAGTAAATAAGTCAACTAGTCCTAGGTTGAAAAGGGCTTTTGTCAAGTTTCCATGTGTTTGTTTCACACTTATTCGGGGCATCTGGAAGTAAAACAAAATATTACTTTAACATTTAGAAACACATTGGCAATGGCAAATCATTGAGCACATTTTTATTAATACATCCAATACTCGCTAGCTCGAAATCGAAAGGAAGAAATAATAATTTGAGTTAGCGAAAATCCGATAAAAATTATTTTGAAAAAGCAAATATAGTGCTGTATTCGTAATACAAAGTTAAGTATAAAGTAAACATTTATCATACTTCAATTAAGGTATCTATACAGAACAGTTTGGTGGGCATTACTTTTTCTTTTGGCATTAATTGTTTTCCAAAAGAGGAAATAACTTAAAATAACTTTATGGCTTTGTCTGTTCGCAATTCAATAAAATCCTGCATTAAAATAAGTTTGCTTATTCATTAAAAAAAAAAAAAAAAATGTCTTCACTTAAAGTTAGGTAGAGTCCCTAAAACTGCTGTAGAGGATGAATGTGGCAACTGATTATTCAAATTTAAGTTTAAGTAGGATGGCATTATGAAAATCTTAGTTTTGAGGGATTGGAAATGATAAGGAAAAATTGGGGGGGGGGGGGGGGAAGCAAAGAAAAAAATTGAGAGTTCTCGAGAGTAGGAAAGAAAAACTTCAAGATCTAGACTTTTTTTTAAGCGTAAGTGAATTGATTTTTGTTTGTTAGTGTGTTAATTCCTTTAAATTACCAAAAATTTCCTTTTTTTTTTTCTGATAACGTTTTGAGAGCTTCACTTGTGTGTATCATACCGAGAAAATTTCTTCCGTCAAGTGTTTTTTAATCTCTACGAGGACGAACAGCAATCTATTTGCAGCAGACCATAAAAAGAATTTCTTACGAGTTGTCAACTCTTTTCAGCGGTTTGCCCTTTTCAAGTCTTATTCCACGGTTACTAAACAAAGTAGATCCAACTGAAAAAGCTGAATGATTGAAAAGAGACTACATGCGACATCATCCACCCATCCAGAAGGTTAGAAAAAGGGATTCGAAAATGTACTGACCTGAAAGTTGACCCTTTTGACCTGCATTGAATTGATGATGTCGGTCAACCTCTGTGCGCTAATGCGGGTCTCAAGCATCGCCATTCCTTCTGGTTCGTTGGGCAAAAGTGCAACCAGGGAGATGAGACCTCCGCGGAAAGGTACCTCCACGGCGCTACAGTTCAGATATTCGTGCACGCCATACCTGGAAAACATAGCTACATTAATACAATTACTTCCCAATTTACATGCTATCGATATGAAAATTGTAAGTTTCTTTACATGTAAAAAAGACTTTACTACGTTGTGGTTTAGGGATGAACCATTAGATCCGTTGGATGAGCGTTTCCTAGTAGCTGCATTCATTCTTGAGGTAAAAGTGTTATTGAAGTAGGGTTACTCAAAAATGAAATATACTCTGATGCAAAATATGCTTACATACACATTCGCGCACGTACATGTTCTATGCAATCAGACCTTTTGGAGTTTTGTTGCCACTTACCAGCTGGACAAACGTTCGGAGAACGGGGATTGTAAAAAGAGTATCCGATCTTCGACAGAATAAACTATATTACATGACAGGGGCTGAGATCCTAATCATCTAGCAAGTTGACTTCTTGTGCCTCCACACATTACCACTGCCAAAAACACTTGTGTAAGGAGTATTTCGGAGTGGTGTTTATGTCTGCCGTCGTGTTCTCCGATACCTTTTTTTATGCTCAAAACGGGATCCTTTCAATGCCATCTTCAATTTCGGAAACAACTAGCAGGATTGGAATTCCAATAGCTCACTAATTTTCCTTCTCTCTAGATATGGCTCCTTGCAACCGCTCGTTGTTTGCGCAATTGAAAACGATATTGCAAGGACCCTGATTTGAGAGCAGAAGAAACCCAGAACGTGGCTATAATATGATAGTATATGTCGACACGGTTCTATATTATATATTATCATCATGTTAATAATAAATATTTTTCTACTAAAAGTCAGATACCTTGTGGGCAGATTGCGTATATTACACTGCATTACAGATACTACGAAAATTTCATGTCTCTTCATGGTCTGGCAAGTCGCTTGAATACAACATTGTCTGAGATATGCCAAGAAGGCAGCTTTAGGCGTTAATGGTTTCTGAGAATTTATAGATAACCGGTTACATTTACAGCAGAATCCTCTGCAGGGAGAACAATGATAACTCAGTTGACTCTACCTAAAGTGACTATACGTAACGGGCCATACGAATGGGACAATACTGTTTTAAAATATCCTGTCCCTTTATCCCCGAATGCAACCTCTTGACGCCGTAATGTACCGTTTCGTAAAGGCAGTCAATCTATAGTAAAATATTAAAAAAAAAAAAAAAAAAGAAATAGCAAAAAGGTAGAGACTTACACCCACTGGCAATAATTCGTATAATACTAACTTTTGCAAACTATTATGATTAAATATATTTTATATTTTCTCAGAGCTACACGTTAGAAATTTCATCATGAAATTACGGTTAAATTACCGGCAGCAGTCTGTTCATCTAATTCACCGTTAAATTTACGGTTTGGAACATTTTTCTATCTTTACGGGACCTGAACCATATACAATCAGCTTGATTAAAAAGCCGTAACTACAAAAGTTTACGGTTTTATAACCATTTAAAAATGGTATCAAAACAAAATTTTTACCGTTTTCGAGCCATTTCGAGGCGTAAAAACCGTAAACGAAGCGTGCGGGAATCGAACCCGGGTATATGGTACAGCAACCTTGCGCTCTAGTCATTCGCTCATCTACACCACGTAAAGCGGCCGTTTATTTATCAATAAATCTTCTTTTCTTCTATTTCCAACAAACAAACTGCCTTAAAATTGAGATTTCAGTTTTTGATTGGATCCAAATTTATTTTTGGTCTAAATTTACTGTATATTGACTAAAATCATTTTATTTTCTGCAAAAATTAAAATACAAACAAGCTTCTGCAGCTCAAATTATGGGTTCACTCATTCGCAAACAGTTCGGGAATCCGATGTCTCCAATTTTTGATTTCCCGTGTGTATGTGTTTCTATTTAGTAACCACAGCTTAAGCCACTTTTTTTTTCTTCTTTTTTTTATATACACATGCAGATTTGAACTGATAAATTTTTATTCATATTTGAACAACACGTACGACCGGTAAGGTTCCGCAACCAAGATGGACGCCCGATTCTTATTGAGCGCTTGAAAATTACGGTTAGTTAAACGTTCTTTTGGATAAACAGAGAAAAAAGACTGATTTTTCACAATCAGCGGTTTGAGTACCATCTTTTTAATGGTTATTCAACTGTTTTAATTAAATATGGTAAAATAACAATCAAATAAATGGTTATTTTACTATTTTCTTACGGAAATTTTTAGCAGTGTAATACTGCATTCACAGAAATGCTTATTTCTTTTCATCTTTTTTGAATGTGTTGTGGACTAAAGAAAAAGCGTAGTTCGATGAATTATCCCATCCAAAATATATCTTTACGAGCATACACTTTTTAGTGGAGACAAAATGTTGAAATTTTCTGTTAAAATTGGACTTTTTTGAATGCATATGCAAGTTTAGGTAAATAACTGCACAGCAGAAAGAAAGAAAAAAAATCTTTGTCACCTGAGCAAACATGGCTGCAAGCTGCAATAAAATAAGATAGGAAGACAGATAAAGCAAAAACAAAGTTTTAAAGAAAGAAATCAAAGGAGGAGTAATAAAACAAAGTGGAGGATTAAAAATAATAATAAATAAAATTAAAGGGGAGAGGAATATACTTCGAAATGTGCCTAGGAAGTCAATAGTGAAATTAATCCTACCAAAGAACAGGAAACATAATAACGTGACATTGATAAATTAGCTCTTCAAAACCACTGTAAGTGTAAAGCTGTGACGTCGTTCTTTAATATCAGGGAGAAGATTATGTTACTTTTTATGAAGGCATTTTTCTAACATTAGGGAGCATTTTCTCTATATGTAAAGAAAAAAGGGAATATGACTGAAATTCGAATTTTAACAACATTGAGTTCAATGTTGAATTTTTCTCATACATACACATGACGAATGAGAAACATGCAATGGAAATATTAATAATATACTGACCTCCAAAAGTTAAGGTACAACGTGTTTTCTGAAGCTGACCATTTAAAATTGGCAGTAACAGTACAATTTATAGTTTATATGATCGGTAAGAACGAACTTTTAAAGACTTATTGAAAATCAATAGTTTTCACTTTTATTTTATGGAAAATAACAGGTATATATGAGGGAGAGAAATATATGCAAAATATTAAGTGTCGTAATTTCGTGTATAAGTTTTGTTGATTTTTAATTGTTGTTGGAAGTTTCGTTGACAGTATAGTCAGTAAAGACATCTCCCAGACAATGTCTCGTCTGGGAGAAGTAGTTGGCACGATTTGTTAAGGTGGCGGGTAGTCGGATAGGGTTGTCACAGACTGATGCTGATAGACTTCTCAATGTGTCCTGCAGTGTGGTCCAATGACTTTGAGATCAATATCAATCCAAACATTCTGTGTCCAGAAGTTTTCTAGTTCTGTGACCGTTTTCTAGTTCTTTTAGCCTGGAGGCGGAGAACCGCTACTGTGCCGCAGCATGTTGCAGACCACTTTTTAGCATCGGGGAGAAGAATCTTCGCTGCATAGTTGTGTGTCCCACCCCCTTAACGTAGAACAGAGAAGAACCCGCTTAATGTGGGCAAGAGCTTCCTGGATCAAACAGGAATGGGCTTATTCTGTACTCTTTCACAGACAAGTTCACATTCCCACTGGAGAGCGCTTAATGTGGGCAAGAGCTTCCTGGATCGAACAGGAATGGGCTTATTCTGTACTCTTTCACAGACCATTCCCACTGGAGAGCGATTCAGAGCGTCTGTTGATCCGGAAGGAACAACGCACCAGATTCCACAAATCCAACACTGTTGAAAGGCACACTTATAGAAGTGTTGTAATCATGGTTTACGCAGGGATCTCACTTGGTGATCACACTGACCTGCACGTGTCCTATGGTGGGACTCTGACTGGTGTGAACTATCAGGATGATATCCTCGATCCTTATGTCCGTTGCTGGTGCTATTGGTAATGACTTTATTCTGATGGATGCTAATGAAACCTCACCGAGCTGCGATTGTTGATCACTTGTACAGTTTGGAGCGAATGGAATGGCCAACTCATTTTCCATAATCCTATACAACATCTCACGGACTCTCTCCGGCAGACAGCTTGCTTCTAAGCCCTCATCCAATGTCGTTACATGAGCTAAAGCCAGGCTTAAGTGTCTCGTCTACATTTCGGTGTGCGACAACTTAATTGACAGCAAAGTCGATGCCTCCAATCCATTCAAGTTAGGGGTGAACAAATAAATCCCTTTTCGAACCAATTCTTGTAATGTTTCTATAACATTTTGCCACACAAAACTGCCATGTACTGTTTCCTTCAAAAACGGACTTTTCGTCAAGAGTGCTTTATTTTTGGCTATAAATCATTTTTGCATGTAAATTTCATGCAAATTTCAATGACGCATTCAATAAATAACTTTTATGCTTTCCCCCCCCCTCCCCAAATTTGTTGTTTCTACATTCCCTTATTTAAGAATTGGATCTAAAAAGCCAGTTGTACCGTAACTTTGGAGGCCAGTGTAGTTTAAATTCATATGTTAATTGCATATTCCTTTTTGTCATGAATATTTGCGAGAAAAAATTAACATTGAACACAAAATTGAGGGACTTAGAAACAACTTTTTTCTCGGAATCGTTTTTTTAATCACTTACATCCCTTTGCTTCTCACTGCCTTAATTGTGGAAAGTTGAATTTCAAAATTTAGCCCTTTTATCTGACATGGAAAATTTAATAAATCATGAAATCACCAAATGAAATCAAACAACATAGGATGAAATAATTTTTGAATAAAATATAGATGGCTAGTTACATAATAGCAATACATATATTTATTCATTTATTTATATTAAAATTTTGTTTTTTAGTTTATTTATTATTTTTCTTATT
Source organism: Octonoba sinensis (assembly GCA_038502835.1). Classification (NCBI taxonomy): domain Eukaryota; kingdom Metazoa; phylum Arthropoda; class Arachnida; order Araneae; family Uloboridae; genus Octonoba; species Octonoba sinensis. The sequence goes on from CM076604.1 coordinate 76,728,887, forward strand.
AACTGAAACTAGGTTACTATCTAAAATTAATAATAATATTGATAATAATAAATACAATGTAATGCTGCTGATGATAATGCAATAATCTTTAAAAAATTGCATGAAGACACTTATTCCGTGAAACTAATTTTGATAAAGGCTAGTCCAGATTAATGAAGTTATAGATCAGATTCACTCGCATTTATAAAAATTCAGAGTAATTGAAACCTGTGAGTACTTTTATAAAATACAGTGCTAAAAAAAACCTTACACTAAGTTTTAAATATTAAATGAGTTGGACTAAAGAGATGCGGCACCAAATTGAAAACTGATTCATGCTATATGAAATTTCAGCAGTTTTAACGAGCTATGTTTTTTTTTTTTTTTTTTAATTTGAGAGCAACTCTTTTGGTCGTTCCTCCAAAATCATATCGATTGTCTGAATATTCTGACGAAGGAGTTTTGGCTCAACAAAATTTCTAAGACAATTGATTTAGTTTTTTTTATCTTCATTATTTTATAAAAACATGTTGAAAATTTATTTTAAGAGTGATAGTTTCAAAAACAGTACAGTGAAAAAAATTTAGAGTCTGTTTTCAACGCATTAAATCACAATGAAATATTAATCGTTAGAAAAAAAAATTTTCTTCTCCAAGAACAGCATAAACGCATGCAAACTGGTTCCATATTTGTAGAACTGAAATTCGCTGAAGCTGCCCAGTTTTCCATCAATTTTAATTTTTTCAGCGTGAAACGGAGGAAAAATTACCGAATGTTTTGCATTCTGTGTCCGATCCCTATGGAGTTCAATTTTACAACGTACACTGTAAAAATTTTGCGTTAAGTTGCCATAATTTTTGGTGCTACTGAACACGATTTTTGGTGTTCAGTTGGTGTGCAGTTAAAAATTATTCATTTTTGATGTACTTCAAATTTTTTTATGTGGTTGTCTAAAAAATGTATAGACAATATAACGTTTCTTACCACATGAAATTCGTTAACTCAACTACGTATCGAGATAGCTCATTTCTATGAAAATAGGATAAATGAGCAATCGTAATGCATTTTTGATGCGTAGATGAGTTTACGAACATAATATGCTAAAAACCATTCTGCTGTCTGTATTTTTTTAGACAGACACTTAAAAAAAGTTAAAATGCATCACAAAATGAATAATTTTCAACAGTACCCCGACGGTGTTCACTCACGCCAAAAATTTTTACAGTGTAGGTAAATACAATAGTTAAATGCACCAAAGGGTTGGAGCTCGAAACCTGCCTCTCCGTTTCCTGACAAAAGTGAGGGGACAAAAATATTTTTCCATTTTTGAAACAACGAATTAAGAAGTCAGCGGAACTTCAACCTTCATAGATTAAAATCAAAAAGAAATCCTTGAATAATCCGTACTATACAGCAAAGAGCCATAACGTAAAGTGCCCTACAGCAGACGCCCAAAAATCGGTTCCTAAAGCTGACACCATCAAATAAAAAAAAATTATTTTAAGTATTACCAATTTAAAGAGATTAAAGAAGTGATACCATTCAGAACGAAAGAATATATTTTAAATTACTTTAGGGAATTGGTAATACTTTAAATGTTATTTTTTTTTTTAAATTTTAGAGTGTCAGCTTTAGGAACCGTTTTTTGGGTTTCAACGTTAGGGCACTTTACCCTTATCCGATCAAAACATCGAAAAAACATCTTAAAAGTACAACTTTTATAAATGTTCAATATTTTACACGTTTCAAGAATGTTTATTAAAAACAAAATCTAGGTCAATTTTTCCGAGATTTCTAGCAATAAATTTTTGAAAGATTATTAAATGAACCACAGAAACTAAGAAAGTTTTCAGAATAAATTGTTCTGTCGGATTAACTTATCATTTTTTATGTTAAGTGATCATCAGAACCAGACGTTGAAGAGACCTATCTCATTGCTTGTTTTTTCGATAAAATCACAACAAAGGGCTAGTATGTAATTCTACACATGTAAGAAAAACCTTGAAAGATAACTTCCGTAAAAAATGAGATTATTCTACAAACGGACGGGATTTAGAGAAGAAAGTTTTTAAAGCGTATAATAATAACTTTTGCTATGGTGTTTGTTCGAATATTCTATTCGAAGTAAATATTTGAGAGATGATTTCGTCAATAAGATTCCAATTATGGATAATGCTGTCCATAATATTATTCGCAGCCCGTAGAATAGTCAGATATGTTTGGTCACCACATGAAGAAATATTGCGCAGTTAGAATGACGTCATAGCCTTGATAATGAACAAGGTCTCGTGTCAGAAGGAAAATTCACGCGCTTGCGGAAATAAATCAAGCTGTCATGTTCAACTTTTTTTTGATGAGGAAATCTGGAAGCATTAATGAGACAAGAACACAATTAATGCTGGAGAAAAACTGCTTAAGTGTATTTTAAGCGATCAAGGTGGTTGAAAATAAATGTGTTCATTATTGAAAGGCAGGTGCGAACAGTTGTTTTCATTTTTTAGCTTACTTTCTCGCAGAAGTAAAAGTAAAAGATAAAGATAAAGCATGAAAGAAGGCTTAATGTATCGTAAAAATATCGTTAAAAATAAAAAAAGTCAAAAATAAATGAAGTAATTGAGTGAGGATTGAAAAATAAAAAAATTTGAAAGTTGCTTGTTGAGATGGGAAAAATGTGTCTGTCGGTCTGTCTGCCCCCCCCCCCCCCCAATAACTTTTGAAAGGGAATTGTCCGATTGGATTTTTTTTTTTTTTTTGCATTCAAAAGGCCCCGGCGAGGACATCTCATTTCCATACTTTACTTTTCGATTTGCACATTTTTTCGTTCACTTTTGTCCAGTTCAAAAAATCTTAACATTAGCTCTTATATGGGCAAATTATATAAACTCTGGATGTAAAATACAAGTTCCTATGAGCACGCTTATTGGAAAAAGCTGTCGGTGTGAAATATTTTTCGAATTGAACAATTTTTGTTCAAAAAAAAAAAAAAAAAAAAAAAACATAGTGCCTACGGGGAAATTTCAATCCTGTATAAATAATAATCTAACAGACAGATTTGCTTGGAACAAACTTTATCGGAAAGATGTAATGACGTAGAACATATACAGGTGCGAAGTTCTACCAGAACAGAACGAACTTATTTAACTATGATATTTTTGCTCGGAAGCTTTTAGGATATTTTTGAATGAATGAATGATTAAATGAAAAAGTAAAACAACGAATGAATAAATGAGTGAATAAATGATAAAATAAATAAATGAGTGAACGAATGAAAAAATTAATAAATGTGAATAAATACATGAATGATTAAATGAATGAATGAATAAATGAATGACTAAACAAATGAATGAATGAACGAATATATATTAGCCGTTGAAAATAGTATAGTTAAAGTGATTAAGAACTAAAGGATGAATGAGAAACAGAGAGAGATAGTTAGATTATAATTTTGAAATTGGGTGTATAGGCTTGTATAAGTTCTAGACGAAACATCCTGTTTTTAATTTACTGCTACACTGCATTCATTACTACTTCAACTCTGAATATGAATGGTAATTTCAGAACTACATTTGAACTCTAAATTCGAAAGGAAACAGTTTATAATATTGTGGCACAGTACGAAATTTTATGTGGGATAAGGGTAGCTATATATAGCTGATCAAAACCAGCGAAAATTTAATTAAGGAAAATAATTGTAATGAGAGAAAATATCAGGGATGGATATTCTTTGGTTTGCGTCAGATGGATCATTTGTGATCTGATGAGTCACCGTTAAGAGACACAAACTTTCTTTTATGAATCATACATATTTTTTTTGGGGGGGGGGCAGGAAATATGTATCATTCATAAAAGGAAGTACAGTGTATACAGAGTATATCATCGACACTGAAATAACAAGGCAAGTAGTTCGACTACGGAATTTTTTCATTTGGATGCTTCTGCGCATGGCAAGGAAGAACGAATTTATTCGAGTTTTAGGGAAGTTCGTTTTGCAGGTGCATTTATTTAGTACGCGAATCAGAATGTTTTCTTCTCTGTTTGTTGAAAGCAACTAAATTTATGAATTGACATACATCATCAGTTCGGTAAAAGTCGAATATGCTAAATGAACTAGAACGAAAGAAATAACTGCACATCCCTTATACCCGCAGTTCCTCCCTTGAACACGAATGGATTCTTCTTGGCACTCTGCCAGGCAGATCGCTTTGGTTGATGGTGGAACTGTAAGAAATCCTTACCTGACTCTTGCTTTCCTCGCTTCCAGCATGATAAAAGGGCTTTCTCCCGCCCTGCCAACGAATCTGTTTTCCTCCACTTGGGCCATGTTCATGTCAAGAAACCCCCTGAAGTAGACAGCATTCAGCAGCAGTAGATTGGTGGATGGCGATGGCACGTGTGATAGAATCTGTGTCGCCTTCCCCTCCATGTTCCGCTCGAAGAAGACGTTGATGTAGCGAGTACTCTGCTCAGCGTTCATGACGAAGTCTAGTGGATAGATGCTGGTGTTGTAATACCTGTGGACAAATAAATGAAAATGATTCTTGAGGCTCCAAAACGGAGCAATAAATGGAAATCTGAACTAGTGTATCTTGATGGACGTGATTAAAATAAAGTTATACCAGGACCGTTCTTTAGGGGTTTCAGAGGAGGCAATTCACCCCCCCCCCCTGGCTTGGGAAACATAATGTATTTATAAGTATGTTCATGTATTTTGCAATATACATTGAGTTTATACCCTTTGCCCTCCATGGGAAATTTTGAAATGACGGGCCTTAGTGATGAAGTTAAGAAAGGACTGTTCAAGTAAGGATTAATTTTATGCTTTAAGAAAACAAATAAGTCTGCATTGTACAAGGTGCTGCAAAGTATTATTGCTTGCAAAAAAGAAAGACTGCATGCAAAATTTCACTTGCTCGTGCTCGGATATTAAACAAATTACAAGTCTAAAGATAATAATCAAGTACTATGGCTGACTTTTAGGAATGCACGGAGATTCTCTAAATGGTCCTCCAGTTATATTTTAACAATTAATTTCTCATTGACACAAAAGAGAGTATATGTGAAATATGCTAATATTCTAATGAGAAAGACAATGTCGCAATTTTGAAATAAATATATTTTTTACTCTACTACTGTTTACTGTATTTTATGAAGGGGGTCAAGCTGGGTCACTCTGAAGCGCTCTCGCTCCCGTCCTATGGGCTAGTCCACTCCTGATGGATATACGAGGCTAGGACTGGCTATACAGAGTACAGCCCGGGGTCTATTCCCAAACTCGTCCTGTCAAATGTCATACATGGTGTAAATTATGGAAGACAAGTGCATTGTTCATGCCCCCTAGAACTTTTTAAGGACGACGTTGCCATGTAGGGAGGGATTGTTCGTGCTTCGTAACCTTTTCAATTTCTCTCTCATAAAATTTGAACGCATTGAGAGTCTCGGTCTGATGACTTTAGGATTAAGGGGATTGCCAAAACATTTCCTGGAGAACCACTACCAACCTGCCACGGGGTTGAAATCGTGCCTGCGCATTACATCATTCTTCCGAACCATTAAAACAGCTACCATTTGTAGTTTTACTGTTTCGTTTTACGTTAAGTGAAAAGTTGTTGCCTAAAACCGTTTAATAGAATTAAGAACGTCTGTCACGTCGGTGTGCCCTGATGCAGTTTTTAGCAGTTGAACTGTTAACTCCGGCTCACATAGGTGGAGTAAACACGTGGAGAACAATCGTGATAAAATTAAACATGTTATACTACATTGAATATTACGATAATGATGTTTAAAATATGTCACACCTGATTGTGATGCTTGTTGCAGATGAGTTGAAAGGAAAAGGAAGTTATTTTGTGCTTATATATTAAAAACAAGAGTCAAAAGCTTGTACAGGCCAACAACTACGAATTGGTGTATCACGTCCATGAATATTTCATGGAGATCTAATATATTTTGGTAGGGAAATAAGCTATTTTTTTTCAAAGCACCGGACACTATTTCATTTAAAATGCATTGTCTAAAATATCTCGAGTAACATCCCAAGAGAGGAAGAATTAGCGTTTATAATAAAGTATTTGTTTTTTAGGGAACTATCATTAAGTTTGAGTCATTGATTCAAGTAGCTAAAGTTAATACCAAGTTGAGAAATTCATGTAAGGATAACATGAAGAAACTCAAAAACCTGTTTTACTCAACATTTCTGTTAATAAAACCTAATAATGTAACACTTGCATGTCAGTCAGTTGTCAGGTGATAGTAACATCCCTTCGTTTATAATATTTATTGGTTACATCAGGGATAGTTAACCTGGGGCTTCACAACACATTCACTATTTCTAATCATATTTAGATGGATTTTATTTCATTCAAGTATTGCAAAGTACTCTACGCCAAATCAACACTTACCTGTTTAGCAAGAACTGAAATGGATAATGTACAGCAAAGTGTCTCTGAATGTAAATATTATTGATGATCTTCAGTACATTCTCGTCTGCGTTAGACCTCCTGGCGTCAATTACCAAATCCTCGAGGGGAGTAAGATTTAAACCTAGGTGGGCTATCAGATCGTGATAGGCGAGGTGAATCTCTTGTGGGTGCAAGCCCCACAGATACAGGGCCTGTCTGAGTGCCATGGCCGTGCTACCCTCTGCCCCCAAGAGCACCATGGCCAGTGATGATCCGATGCAGAAAGGGCAGAAAGCCACATTTTCGTCGCTGATGTTGAAAGCTCTGTAGAGGTCGAAGCCAAATTGGTTGGTAGAGAAGGCGAGCTTTCGCATACTGAAGGTGACGGTTTGTGAAGCACCTGTTGATGACCCAGTGACGTACTGCGACGTCAGGCACGTCGCTATTAGAAGAACCCACATTGCTGCTTTAGAAAGCACCTGCAATAAAGTGCACAAAAAATATACAGCTCACATTTGAAATTAATACAGTTCAAATTCATAATATCGTTTTCTTTTTTAAACCTGAACCCAACTGTAGTCGCTTCATGCATGTTCAGTGACACACAAATCCTGTGGAATCACAGGCCCTTCTTTTCCCATTTTTGAGGGAGGGGAAGGGAAAGAATATGTACGTAATCTATATTACATTAAACAATAAACATGAGGTAATTATTTAGGCAAGCAAGTAATGTTCTAAGTTTTGATCCCAATTAGTACCGGTAACTTTTCGGATCAGATGTTGTATCTGTGGATTATTATAATAGCATGCGCAGTAGGGATGTAACGAATATTCGGCCACTATTCGGTATTCGGCCCTTTGGCCAAATATTTGGCCTGGCCGAATAGTCATTTCATCACCTAACCGAATATTCGGCCTGGCCGAATATTGATGGACTATTCGGCAGAATAGTTCTGCTGCAGTAAAAGTAAAAAAATGAAGAAATTAGTAGATTTTAAACATTTAAAATTGTATTACAATTATTGCAAAAGAATATATCAGTATATAGTTTTAATAAATAAAAATAATTTAGAAAAAACTACTTTTTTTAAACCTTGTTTTAGGCTTGACTGAGCAAAAACAGATTTTAAAGTTGTAATATTGTATTTTATATTTAGCATTTGCTCCCGAAAGCTGGCAATAGTTAATCATGATGGAGAATCTGAGAAATTTATTTTGTTATTATTAACGAAGTGGAAGTCAGACTTTGTTTGGGTAGATTGATTTATTGTGAATATTGGGAAAGAAATAAATGTGAAAAGCCTAAAATATATGAATATCTAGATAGCATAAGTTATTGGGGTTTTTGAAAATAAAAATATATTCCAGTTAAGTGTATTAAATCTTTTAAAAATAGGTATGCAAAAAAAAAAAAAAAAAAAGAAAAGAAAGAAAAAAAACCCTATAAAATGGAAATATTAACTTTTATAACTTTTAAAATATCTTCATAAAACAGTTTTGAGCGAGGTAAAAGCTCACTAAGCAATAGTAGTTCTTTCATTTGAATTAAATAATTAGTAAAATAGTGCTAATGCTTACTACCATTAAACCTGTCATTTCTATTCCACTTGTGGGTGAAATTTTTAGTTTTATTACATTCAAAACAATAAACTAGAATAATTTTACATAGTTTTAAATTCTTAACAAGCAGAATTAAATAATACATCATAGATTGTGCGTAATTGGTGTTTTACTTTGTGAATACTTTTAAATTCTACAAATTTTCTCTATTACAACGATTTTCTAGAAATTTTAACTTTCGGTAGCCGAATATTTGGTATTCGGCCTGAGATATTGGCCGGATATTCGGCTTCAGCCTATTCGACCTTGAAGAAATGGCCGAATATTCGGCTATTCGGCCAAATCACTATTCGTTACATCCCTAATGCTTAGTGTTTTCATGTTTTACTGTTAAAAATTTCCGTAAGAAAACACTAATACAACCATTTATTTGATTGTTATTTTACCATATTTAATTTCAACAGTTGAAAAACCATTAAAAAGATGGTACTTAAACCGCTGATTGTGAAAAAAATCGTTTATTCTGTTTCTCCTAAAGAACGTTTAACTAACCGTAATTTACAAGCGCCACTAGGTCTCTTAGTCAATAAGAATCGGGCGTCCATCTTGGTTCTGGAACCTTACCGTCGTATGTTGTTGTTAAAATCTGAATAAAGATTTATCAGTTCAAATCTGTATGTGTACATAAAAAAGAAGAAAAAAGTGGCTTAATCAGTGGTTAGGGATCATTCATAAATGATGTCACGCTTCGAGGGGGGAGGGCAGGGGGGTTCGTGAAATTGTGACAAGGGAAGGGGTTAACCAGAAGTGTGACATCATGCATTATGCAACAAAGGGGGAGGGGGGTCAAATATATGAGAAAAAAGCGCTACATCATTTATGAACGGCCCCTTATTAAATAGAAACACACACGTAAATCAAAAATTGGAGACATCAGATTCCCGAACTGTTTGCGAATAAGTGAACCCATAATTTGAGCTGCTGAAGCTTGTTTGTATTTAAATTTTTGCAGCAAAAAAAAAATAAAAAAAAAAAAAGATTTTCGTCAACATACAGTAAATTTAGAACAAAAATGACTTTGGATGCAATCAAAAACTGAAATATCAATTTCAATGCAGTTTGCCGTTTGCCTGTTGGAAAAGAAGATTTCTTAATAAATAAACGGCCGCTATGCGTGATGTTGATGGCCGAATGATTAGAGCGCAAGGTTGGTATATCATACACCCGGGATTCTTCTATTCCCGCACGCTTCGTTTACGGTTTCTACGCCTCGAAATGGTTCAAAAAATGTCAAAACTGAAATTTACAGCGTTAAAACCATTTATAAGTGATTATGAAACCGTAAACTTTTGTATTTACAGCTTTTTAACCAAACTGATTGGAAATAGTTTAGGTCCCGTAAAGACAGAAAAATGTTCCAAACCGTAAATTTAACGGGGAATTAGATGGACAGACTGCTGCCGGCTATTTAACTGTAATTTCATGATGAAATTTCTGACAGTGTATCGTTGTGTTGTTATCTACTCTTATATAGAAGGAATTTCTTTTCTTTAACTGATTCCCAACTAGTAACGGGATACTACTTGTGGATCAAACCCTGCTTTTTAAGTTTTCAGGAAAAATACAAACACATGTTAAATTGAAGTTGCAGTAAAAGAAGTATCCTAAACATTCGTCGAGAGTTCAATGTAGAAGTTTCAGGTGACATAGACAGTTAACTATAATTCCCACCTTCGCAATCAATCAACAAAAATAAGTTGATCCACAACCCTAAAATATTCCCTTATCTAACCCTAGTTTTTCTCCAATTGTTGTTCTTACTTCGTCCATCGTATGTCATAGCTTTCTTCTTTTATTAATGGGTCAGAAACGGTAGTATTAAGCTTTGTGCAAAAAAGCTTACACACATATTAACACAAGCCAGTCATTTCAAAACTTTCTAAGAGGAGGGGCAGAGGGTATTTTTCCTTGTGTAATATACTTAAAAAAACAACAAAATACATGCACATTCGTGAAAAAACATTATATTATCAAAGCCAGGGACTGGGATAATTGCCTCTCCTTATCCCCCCCTTTTGGTACTCTTAGTTTTTCACGTTAGCGAAAATTTGCTCGCGTATACATGAATACTTGCAGCTCCACCATTTGAGGGTGAGAGAATCCACTCTGTGATAGAAGAGCGTTTGTGATAAATATTCCCAAAAATTTGTATAAAAAACCCGTAAATTTAAAATTTTATAGTTACTTCTGAGTCTAACTCAGAAATTTCAAATTCTTTGAAAAGAAAGCTAAAACTTGACTGTATTAAACAAATTCATGACTTCATAATGTATTCAGTCCTGTCTTGTGAGCGAGTGGCTGCTTGGCCCCCATGAAGTAACTCCAGCTCTCCAGCTATTGGTTACTGTGCCCGTTAAATGAAAAAATACAAGTATTTTTACGTGTACAAGTATTTTTACTTGGAAAAATACAAGCAGTAATTTTAGTTAAAATTTAAATCACTTTTTTGGAAAATGATACTTTTAAGTGCACATGTATTTGAATTATCTTGTATAATTTGTTGAAATATATTTTGACTGCATCCTGTACGCTCATTTAACGCAAGAGGTTTCTCTTTCTTGTTTGTATTCCTTGTGTTCATGTGATAAAAAATACACATATTGCGTCTTGACGACAATTTGAAAATCAGTGGGAAGACCTATTGTATGTTCTCGGCTTTTATTGCAAAAAAAAATACTGAGAAATATCAGTTGTCTTGATATTAAAACATTCTGGAAAAGAATTTTGAACTTTGTAGGTCAAGGTGGAGGCATGCTTTTAATCTAAGTACGCCTACGCAAGCTTCTGGCTTATGGCCAATAATGAACGGATTTTAAATGTAGCTGATTTCTCTCTCTCTTTTTTTTTCCTTCTCATTCGATGCCTCTTGAGTGAATTAAAAAGAAAGAGAAAATGTTGTAGCTTCTTTTCTTTTCTTTTTTTAATGTTTATATTATTTTTTTCTTATCTTTATTTGTGAAGTCAATCCTTTATTCAAAGCTAGCTTGTCTTTTTTTTTTTTTTTGGAATTGCTTGAATACTCACTCTACACAGTGCAGTTATACATTTTACAAAAAGACCAAAAAAAAAAAACCTATAGTAAGCGAAAGTATGTCTTGTACTGAAAGTACTGAAAGAGAAAAAAATTTCAAAGGAGCAAGAGATTTCGCAAAAGATTTTTGAGTTTTGCCTTAATGTGTTTTATCTTACTTAGGATTTTATCTGCAAGGCGAGGGACTCACCAACGTGGAGGGGGGAGGGAGGGCGAGGCTGGCTATACAGAGGGGTCTATTTCCGAACTCGTCCTGTATATTATAAATGGTGTAAAGTAGAAAGACAAGCATAATGTTCATGTACCCTGTATACTGGTTCCCACAAGAAGGCCTCGGTTATCCGGTATCCCACTGGTTTTTTAACATCTGAAAGTCGATCCGACCACTGCACGAAACATCCTGATATCCGGTATGTTAAATATGATTTTTAAAATTCAATTAATTAACCTGTTTTGAAAATACATGTAAATTACAAACTGCCTATATATTTTAAAGATGAGGGCGACTCAAATACATTTATAATTTACAGGTTTCTAACATCATAGTCGGATAACCGGTCCGGATCCGATAGACTAGGGACTTCGGATATCCGATATCCTGCAAAAGCACTATCCAGTGCATTCCAAATCCTGACCTTTCTTCTGAGTTTAATCTTCTAGCCAGCTCGGTCACCGAGTTTTTACTAACGTCTAATTTAACCGGTAATCGAATTCTGAAGGAGAAGAATAGTGAAGGGGGTCATTACTACTAGGGATGTCCGCGAGGGGAATGGGATGAAGTGTCATGGGCGCCGATTGCGCCATTGAAATTTTAAAGGGTTTTTACATCTGTTTGGAGGCATCGTTCTTGGAGAAAGGCTCTGCTTTGCTTTTGAGGGGGGGGGGGGGTGCCTCAAAGTTGACACATTTGGTGATACACACTTGATAGTTGACAATTTTTTGGGGGGGACAGGGAGGATGAGCGCTCATTAATATACTATCAGGTGTATTTTGAGGATCCGATCCAATGTGAAATTGGAGTATTTGCGGCCCCAAAATGGTACGAAAAATTGATTAAGTGATAAGGGATCATTTAGTCCCAAAACATGAAATTTCTCTGAAGCCCACCAAACCACCCGAAACGAAGGAAGGTTTTCTCCCTCACCTGAAACTATTTCTTTCGACTTTTCCATCCACTATTTGGAAATTATCACTTAGGGATCATTCATAAATGATGTCATGCTTCGAGGGGGAGGGGGGGGGGGTTCGTGAAATTGTGACAAGGTGTGACAAGGAGAGGGGAGGGGGTAACAAGAAGTGTGACATCATGCATTATGCAACATAGCGGGACGTGTGACAAAGGGGGGGGGGAGGGGGTTCAAATACATGGGAAAAAAGCGTGACGTCAATTATGAACGGCCCCTAAAGTGTAATTTGTAAAGTTTGCGATATCATTATTAAGTTTATTCCAAAATTCCTCTGTTATTTTACTTTCAGATAGGGACCGTTCATGAATGATGTCACGCTTTTTCCCCATATATTTGACCCCCTCCTCCCTTTGTCACAAAATGTCACATTTCAACATACCCCCTCCGCCTTTGTCACATCCCACGCTATGTTGCATAAGCATGATGTCACACTTCTTGTTACCCCTTCCCCTCTCCTTGTCACAATTTCACGAACCCCCCTCCCCACTCGAAGCGTTACATTATTTATGAATGATCCCACAGATAATAGTAGACTTGACACGGAACAAATTTCTACCTTTTGCGAATTCATCGATTATTTTTCCTCAAAACAAAAAACTGAATTTGACATTAATATTTGTGTTTTTACCAATAAAAAAAAAGATGTTTAAAAATTTACAGAAACTGACCTTGGCAGAAAAGTTTCTCGAACTGTCCTTAATTCAGATTTAACTTAAAATTACGAAGTTGTTTAATCTAGAAAACTTTTTTCTACTAATAATATGGGTATGCGTGGGAGGTATATGTTGTTTTTTAAACTGATAGAACTAACATAGTTCTTCGATGGAACCAGAGGGATATTCAAGCAAATAAGCAATATTTAGCAGCTACTACAAATAAGTGTGAATAGATTCTTTCTAAAATTCCCAGCCAAAACGTTTTCCGAAGGGTATATGACATCAAAATATGATTGTGCTCCCAAATCAACCCAAAGCTTAATCGGGTTGAGGTCTATGGATCTGACCATGAGTACATCTCCTAAAACACTTAACGCTGTAATGAAAATTTCACTTAATAAAATCTGATTAAATTTAGTAAATGAAATATCTTTTACTATTCCAGAAACTAAATAAATTTTTTAATGCAGCAATATGAAATCTCATACAGAGTATGGTATATACACCAACAATAACAGTACATAAACTCATAAAGAAGATGAAGAAAATAGTGGATTCGTCCGATGATTTACAGGAGGTTTCCTACACCGAACATGTTCTTGCTTTCTCATCAGGAATAATCACAAGGTTAAGTTGCTAATATCTTTTCACTACCAAACCCCTACCCATTCGTCGAGGCCTTAGGATTGCTTCCGCACGGAGCTGGTGGCCAAGTTGCTAATACCGATGAAAATAATCTTGGGCACATCTTCTAAATCCTTAATTTTGTAAACAGAACTTTGCTAGGTAATTTTCACACTTTCCTAATTTCAATCGTTCCAAGAACAGCCAACTTGAGAAAATTTTAACTATAGAACAACACTAATAATTAAGTATTTTCATGTATATAGGAAGGTGAATGCTTTTAATGTGGTGGTAACTCATGGCAGAATTGAACATCACAGATACAGTATTAAAATACACAAACAAAGCGCTTTTTCGTAAATTATCAGTCAAAAAGATATCCGAAACCCTGCCGTATATCAAAGCTACTTTCGTTTTCCAAAGAATAATCACACAACCTACTCCAGTAACATTTTCAATATCGACGGGCACATAGTCTAAACATTGAGGACCATAACTAAAGGTATCACATGTAGAAACTTAACACTTACCTACTTCGGTAGTTATCAGTTTAAAAAAAATCCTTGTCAACTTCTGAAATCTGTAGCAGAACACCTTTCACTGAACAACACCACTAATACTTAAGTAACTTCAAAGAGAAGATGAGAATCTAGAATAACGGATTTGTGCAGGGCAAAGAACTTTTCTGTCTGTCGTAGTGTTCCATTATTATGCATCGACTCCACCCTCCTTTCTCTGATGGGATATTGTCCGTTATGCTTAGCGTCACAAGACGATGGAACGCGTTACGCCACACATACTTCCGTGTTCCAGCGGTTTTTAATTGTTAGAGGAGAATCTTCTGGAATGGTGTTATTTTTCGCTCCACTTACCCTAGCCCAAGGTGCTAGGGTCTCCATCTTTTTGGATGAAGCCGGGCTCTGAGATGTTTGGGAATTACATGGGTGCCCAACCGTGCCGCCATTGCATGTTCCTGTCGACTCACTTCGACGACATTCTATAAAAAATGAGTAAAAATATCATCGGAATGAATATTTTGCAGGCTCGTCAGACGATTTTTTATGATTGAGTAAAAAAAAGTCTTGTGGAAAAAAAATGTTTCAATATCTTTTCAACGCCTTTCATGAAGAGATGTTACGATTCTTGCTTAAATGAATAAGCGCGGTATTAATAGGCTTATCATAAAGTTTGAAGGCTAATTCGGAGGCTACTTGAAAAGCAGATAATAAGAACAGCAAAACTAAAGTAGTTTTTAAAGTAAAGATAATGCCTTTTTGCTCTCATAAAATAAAATAGTAATAATGCAAAACATATAGTATTAAGAAATTAAGAAAACAAAATTGTAATTGCGTTTTACGTTTAAAAAAATAACCATGTTTACAGCAATGGTATTAATGATCTGTAAAAAATCCCCAGAAGAAAATCAAAGCGTTTCACATTTGACGCAATGGTAAAAGTAATAATGTTTCTGTGTTGACAGGTTAAAAACCTGATATTTCACCAATAAAAAGCACTTACGTACACTATAAATTTTAAAGCTAATTGATAAATAATAATAAACAATATTAATTGTTCGAATTCAGTGAAAATTCCCTTCTTTATTTTGCCTTAAAAGTGTGCCCAATAAAATTTCCTTTTGAAGTTAAACTTTTAACTAGAACTTAATTGAACAGTATCCATGTGTTTGATACACGATGAAGTCAACAAGAATACAAAATAATAATAATAAATAAATATAATAATAATAATAAATAAATAAAATAATAATAATAATAACCGAGTAAATAAATAATGTAAAAATATTTAATCGGCTGATTTTAAAGGTTTTTATTTTAAACAAATGTGCAATGTCTCATTTTTGCTACACCCTCTCTTACCCTCGTCCCAAACTGACAATTTCTCGCAATTTCTTTTCACAATTTTATGTGAAAGTTTTGCTTTTAGACACATTTTCCACAGCATTTTATTCAACTATGGAACTTCTAAGTATCAATAAGCTTACAATTACAATAAGCAATCGAACAGGGCTTAATTTGTATGTGAGCTTACTAGAGTTCTTGTGGTACTTGTCTTTTTAATTTATCAAGAATTTATACTGGGATAGTACCAGTTAGAGTTTTTTGTTGTTCTGACTTAATGTATAATATAAGAACCACACAGCAACTGTAAGTGTTTAATTGCATTGAATGCACTATTTCTTTTCAATGACATTAACTTATATGCGATGACAGATAGCTGATAAAATGTGTTTTTTTTAATTTAGAATTTTTTTATACTTTGATAGGCAGAAAAAGAAAATAAATATTATCTATGACTTTGAAAATAGCCGACTGAATAAATTTATTTATACTTTTTTGAAAAGTGTAATCAATGCCGTGATATTTGAGCATTATGATTTCCGTCTCATAATAATTGAGAGCTCATATTTATTAATGCACTTGCATGAAATTTATAGACGCCTCAAATAGAATTGGCAAGGGAACCAAACAAAATATTGCAAATATAAGCACTCAACCGTTTTTCCCCCTGACCGCTCGCTTTTTGTAGTAGTTTGCTTGAAATTATATGAATCTACAGTTCAACGACGGAAGTTTCGAACGCTTCTGAGCATGGCAGAAGAGAGCGAATCCATTCGACGACACGTTTAGGGAAGTTCGTTTTACAGGTGCATTTATTTAGTACGCGAATCAGAATATTTGCTTCTCTGTTTGTTGAAAGCAACTACATTCATAAACTGGCATATACAATCAGTTGGGAAGAAACCAAGTATGCTAAACGAACAAAAACAGCTCATTCCTAATAACAGCAGTTCCTCCCTTGAACATGAATGGATTCTCCTTGGCACTCTGCCAGGCAGATCGCTTTTTTTGATGGTAGAACTGTATCTGCTTTGTGACGCTAGGAGTCAAAAATGATGTCAAGGGCAACACATAATTGGGTACTGATAGCTATTACTACATATTTATGTATACATGTTATGAATATGTATCATCAGATTTGGACTAAGCAAAGCACAATACATTAAAAGAAATGATTGGTTGTGAGAGAAAATCGAAAAGATGGAGGAATCAAATGGAGGAAATTGCGTCACATTCGAAATCATTTTGAAGCCTTTCTGATTTCTGCTTTCTGATGAAATACCTTTTTAAGATTCCGAAAATTTATTCCAGTAGAGTAACGAAGTCCTAACCAAAGGAGAATAAAAGTTTGATGCAATGTGTTGAATCTATGTGCACTGCCTATTTGTTCAAGAATTTCGTGTTTGCCATGCGAGAGTTCTATTTTCTGAGAAATAATAACAAGAGAAAATAACAGCTCAAAAGCTACTCAGCACAAAAACATTTTAAGTGCCTTAAAATTGAGTGAATCAAAGGTGTGATTTTCTTTGTTAACTATACATGATTCAATACTGTAAGTTCACTTTAAAATCCACCACAGCTCCTATTGATTTTTGCGCATTTATATGATTTTAAAATGTTTTTGAAATCTGTTGTGATTTACTGAAAGAGATATTTATAGGTTGATTAAAGTAAAACAAGATAATGAGGAATGTTTTTGAGTAAAAAAAGAAAAAAGAGAGATAAAACAGAAACACAATTTATTCTTCATGAGCATGTGGATTTTGGGTAATATGGGATTCCCTTCAATTTTAGATTTTGGGTTATATTTTAAGTTTTTAATATAATTATCACATGTGTTTTGCTTAAATATCCATTAATGAGTTTTGTAGTGCATAACTGCACTCTGGCAGACGAAGACTCTGACAGAATTATCGATTATTACAGAAGCTTTAAAAACTTTAAAAATTGTATCGTAGTCCAACAAAACCAGAGAAAGTTATTGCCTTTAGTAAAATACGTCAAAAATAAAATAACATACAATTTCAAAGAAGAGCAGGAGCTGATCTTCCGTAATATCCCATGAAAATTATGTGTCTACTAGATTTTAACCGCAAATGGAAAAATGTTTCACGATGTTTATTCGAAGCAATTAGGCCGTATAAAGGTATTAAGAAATTATTATTAAGAAATAAACATTTAGTGTCCACAAAAATCCTATTCAGCTGATCATTACTAGAAAAAAAAAGTGTACATTCACTTTACCATGTTTATAGGGGTGATTCATAAATGATGTCACGCTTCAAAGGGGGGAGGGGGTTCGAGAAATTGTGACAGCTTGGGGCAAGGGGAGAGGGTGACAAGAAGCGTGACATGAAACATTTTGGTTTTTATAAAAACATTTAAAATCAGGAAATTAAATTTATTTATGAAGTTTTTTTGATTTTCACAATTTGATTTCAAAGTTTCATTGATCATTTTGTATCGTAAGCACCAATGTTGATTAAGGTTTAAATTTACTTGTTAAAAGTTTAAAAGGAAATTTTCTGAAGCATTTATTTACATTTTTAAGTTAAAATTGCTTGGGTCTTATTTTCGGAATTCGAACAATTAATGTATTTTACTGTTCTATACTAATTATCTTTTGTGTTGCAAACCTTAAACTCATTTTATATAAATTAAGCACACATGCGATCATTATTATTATTGTGCTCACAAATGTTATTAAAAGTTCAAAAATAAAATTAAAGACGTGATCTATAACGTAGTGCTTTGTTTCTGAGCCGCAAGTATAGATGCTTATGTAATATAGCGTGACATGTGACGAAAGGGAGTAGGGGAGTATGGTAAAGTGTGACATTTTGTGACAACGAGGGGAGGGAGGTCAAAAAAAATGAAAAAAAAAAATGTGTGGCATCATTTATGAACGGTTCCATAGATTAGGTTGAACATGTTCAAAAATTTGCTTTAGGGAAAAATTAGATTGTAATGAAACAAAGCTATAACGAGTAAGCCATTAATTTTCGTACCTCAACATTTAAGTTAATAGGCGGCGAAATTCACACGCTATTATATTTTATTTCATTCTTTGTTCTTGAGCAAAATAAGCGTTTGATTTCATAAAGCTTCTACTTTATTTTACGACTGTCACTATATTTAAAAGCATGTCCAAAATTAGCCTTCTGTGTACATTATTCACGACTTAGCGAATGTTGCGTACATAATTGAGAAAAACTAGCGACAGGAAATTGCACATCCTTATTAAAAGATATCCGTCATTATCATCTTCTCTCTGTTGTAGTGAATGCAGTCAAAAGTTCGCGAACAAGTCGGTAATAATTTATTATCCTTAAAATTTGAATTACGGTGGGAAGATTACTATTACCTTAACTAAAGAGAATAAATGAGAGATTAAAATTGCGAATATCAATACTTTTATAATAAATTAATGTTGACAAAACTTAATCATAAGGGACCGTTCACAAATGATCTCCCACTTTTTTTGAATATATTTGACCCCCCTCTTCCTTTGTCACAAAATGTCCCACTTCATCACCCCCCCTACTCCCCGTCGTCACATGTCACGCTGTATTACATAAGCATATGTACTTGCAGTTCAGAAACAAAGCACTGCGTTATAGACCATGTTTCTAATTCTATTTTTGAACTTTTAACTACATTTATGAGCATAATAATAATAATGATTACGTATGTGCTTAATTTGGAAAAAATGAGGTGAAGGTTTACAACACAAAAGATAACTAGTCTAGAACACTAAACAATATTAATTGTCCGAATTATGAAAAGTTAAACCACGCATTTTTATCCTAAAAGTGTAAATGCTTAAGCAAATTTCCTTTTAAACGTTTATCAAGAAGTAAATTTGAGCCTTAATCAGCGCATCGTTTACGATACAAAATGATCAATGAAACTTTAAAACTAATTTATGAAAAGCAAAAACACTTCAAAAATAAATTTCATTTGCTGATTTTAAATCTGTTTACAGAAACCAAAATCTATGATGTCCCTTTTCTTGTTACCCCCTCCCCTCCCCTTGTCACAAACGTGCCACAATTTCTCGAGCCTCCCTCCCCCTTGAAGCGTGACATCATTATGAATGACCCCTAACTACTATTTTATAAGAAATAATAAATCACAGTCTAAGATTGAGATCAAAGTTACCTTCATGATTAATCGAATATAATAAGCTTGCTACTATTGTGATTTAAAAAAATTATTACAAATACGATTTATCTAAAGGAATCTATTTTGAAAAAGGAATATAAAGGAATCTATCTATGAAAAGTGGAATTATTGTCGCAATTCAGTTTATTGTTAACAAATTTTCAGTCTCGTTACTAATAATTCTCGATCAGAATTTTGATATATTCTAATATGATTGTTGCAACATATTTCTTCTCCCGACAAAAAATATAGCTGAAGGGAGGAGGGGATAGCTCTAACAGTGAATTAGTGAAAATTAATCACTTTTGTGCAAAATGATTAACTTGTGAACCTAATCCTCATAATTTTTCTAACATAACTCCCCCTCATAAGGCTAAAGACAGATAAGAGAAGGGTGCAGTGCAGTCCAGAACAAAAAAAAAAAAAAAAAAAAAAAAAAAAAAAGAAAGAAAAGGTGTGGCGGGACGCTTACAGATGCAAGTTACTAAAATCAAAAACTGGGGAGACGCGTATATTAACACTTAAAAAGGGAGAAGTGGACGCTTCTGTTAAAATAATAAAAAAGTAGGTTGGTGGGAAGAGCCGTACCTCCTCCACTACAACAAACTGTTGATCAGTGACACGGCACCAGAGTTTAGCTAGGGTGTTTACAGATTTTGACCCGCGACCCGCCCAGTACAGAATGTTCGTAATCACTGTTTTCTAGAACCTCCTATTGCATCTTTGTATATATATATATAACATATATAATAATATAACGTGAATAATATATAAAAAAGCGTGATATCATTTATGGACGACCCCGTATGAAATTTATCAATAAAAATGAATGAATTTTGTAAAATTTGTTTTCCTGCTAGTGCACAGTCAGCGCAGAAAAAATATCGGCCTTGACTGCAAGAGCGTGGTCGTTCCCAACCTTTTTCAAGTCGCGACCCCATTTAAACATCCAGCTCCACGCTTTGGCATGCCTAAGGCTTCGGCTAATAGCTGGGGGTCTGGTGGAGATAAGTTAAATATTCAGCGAAACAATACACGAAATTCGTCAAAAGTTATAGAAATTTGCAGAATTAAATTTGAAGTATTTTTAAGTTTCTCATTGTGATGGTGCAGATAAGTTGAAAAAAATATTATCAATGTGAATATAAAATTTGAAATTAATTAATAAATATCTTCCGGTTCCACGTTTGAGTTTATATGTGAAAAATTAGCCCATTTTAATGCAAAATTTTACATTTAGTAAATTTTTATGTTTCTGCACCTTTTTTTCGCGATGCAGCAGAAAAAGTTGGAAATGATTGGATAAAAATACGTTCAAAATTTAAGATAAATCAATGAATATCTTCCGGCACCACTTTGGCGCTCCAATTTTTCGAAATAGGATACAAGTAGAAATAAGTGAATTTCAAATTTTGTACGTATGCTTCCAATGCTGGTCTACTGCAGTATCTGAAAAACAATTAATTTATTTAAAAAATCATCTTGACGCTTTGTCCGTATGTAGGTTTATTTATTATTTTGTTGTTCCTTTTACATTGGAGTCATTCCATTTCAAATCAGGCAGGCAGGTCTAAAACTTGTCACATGACCCTCACAGATTTTTTTTTTTTAAATTACAGTAGTTACAACTAAGGAACATATAAAATATCCCAAAAAGATTTTGCAAAAAAAAAAAAACTATTTCTCTGGCTTATAAAATTTGGAACAAAATTGGCCGTTTTCAGAAAATCAGCAAAACACTAACTTTTAAAATGGCCTGTGTTTGATAAGTTTTTAACCGATTCATATATTTTTTTTTCTGTAAATAATGAAAAGGATGGTATTTTATTTAGATACTAATTTTAAAAATATAGTTGGCTTTATTGATAAAGACAAAAAAGTGTTTTTGAAGTGAAAAAATTGCATTTTTACCGATTTTGTGATTTTGTTTTCTTATGAAAGAAATTTATTTTTTACGAAACAGAGGTAGCAATCTAAAGTGCTGTTATGGAAGTCTTGTACCAAATTTCATTGTAACCCTAAGATGCATATCCCTTCAGAATTTAAAATTTGAAATTTGAAAATGTTCAAAAATTATAATTTTTGAAGTGTGATTACTCAAAAAGCCATTTATTTAAATCTGAAAATAGGCCCATTTGTTGCACTTGAAGTGCCTAATGAGCTGCTATCAATTATATTGTGTATTTTTGCCCCAGAGATTTTATATGATTTTCCAAAAAGGATCTTTTGTGCGTTTCTCAAAAAAGCCAGAAATTGAAACTTATTCTTATTTAATCATTTTAATATAAGATTTGATCAATTTTTATTAAGAAATATACTACATTGTTACACAATTACTACAGGTAAATTGTACTTAACCTTCTTAGAATTTAAATAGCACCTTGCATAAAGTGTAGCCACCGTGATTTAATGCATGTTATTCTGTTCATTCCAATTACTAGTTTTAAACTTGCTCACTTTACATCAAATATCATTTTACAGCACTGATATACATAGTTTTAAACACATATGTAGTTATGTACTTAAAGCAAAATAAGTAGAATCTAGTTCTTGAATCACCTTCTATTCCTTATTTCTAGAAAAAAAAAAAAAAAGAAAACCATAGGAGGGTACATATGGTGTTATTTTTCTTACTTTCAGCATTACTATATATTGGTTTCGTCCCCCTCTCCGGATTCTCGTGGCTATTTAAATATTTTTTTCTAGATTAGGGATCATTCATAAATGATGCCACGCTTCGAGGGGGGGAGGGGGGTTCGTGAAATTGTGACAAAGTGTGACAAGGAGAGGGGAGGGGTTAACAAGAAGTGTGACATCATGCATTATGCAACATAGCGAGACGCAAAGGGGGGGGGGGAGGGAGGTCCCCTAAAGAGTGACATATTGTGACAAAGGGAGGAGGGGGGGGGGGGGCAAATACACGGGAAAAAAAGCGTGACGTTATTTATGAACGGCCCCTTATCTGTGTACAAATGGTACGATAATGTCCCTAAACCATCGGTGATACATTCGTAATTTTTCCCATCCAATTATTGTGATTAACACGCTCAATAAATTTTCCTATTTAGAAATCATGCATTGAGTTATATTTCTTTAAGAGGCTGGTAGTTTTCTAACTGATTCCATTTCTTGTTTAATCGTGCGTCCCATGTAAGCATTACTATTTTGGGATAGCCAATAATGTTTTGATTGTATTCCTACAATAGATTTTGCATTAAATCACGGTGGCTACACTTTGCGCAAGCCGCAAGGTGCTATTTAAATTCTAAGAAGGTTAAGTACAATTTAGCTGTAGCAATTGCGTAACAATATAGTATATATCCTAATAAAATTGATTAAATCTTATATTAAAATAATTAAATAAGAATAAGTTTCTGGCTTTTTTGAGAAACGCACAAAAGGCCATTTTTGAAAAATCATATAAAATCTCTGGGGCAAAAATACACAATATAATTGATAACAGCTGATTGAGCACTTCAAGGGCAACAAATGAGCATATTTTCCGATTTTTAAGAAATGGCTTTTTTGAAGTAACCACACTTAAAAAATTATAATTTTTGAACATTTTCAAATTTCAAACTTAAAATTCTGAAGGGATATGCCAACTAGATTTTTCAAGCCAACTGGATTTTTAAAATTAGTATCTAAATTAAATACCATCCTTTAAATTATTTAGAGAAAAAAAGTGTTTGAATCGGTTAAAAACTTTTGAAACAGAGGCCATTTTAAAAATGAATGTTTTGCTGATTTTCTGAAAACGGCCAATTTTGCTCCAAATTTTAAAAGTCTGTAACTAGAGAAATATTTTTTTTTGCAAAATCCTTTTGGGATATTTTATACGTCTCTTAGTTGTAACTACTGTAAAAAAAAAAAAAAATTTGTGAGGGTCATGTGACACCCGCTGCCTGATCTGAAATGGAATGGCTCGTTAGCAATTAAAAATTCCGCTATTACAATATTATTTTCGCGAACCACCATTTGGGAAACGCTGATACAGCTGAATAAAAGGAAGCTTATAAGATTGATTTCTTTGGAACTATGCAAAAATAAAATCAAGCAGAAAAACAGGTATTCCAAAGCATCAGTGGCGTAGATAAGGGGGGGGGGGACAACCCCCCCCCCCCCTAAATTTTGACTTAGATACGGGATGGCTTAGATGGGCCCCACCGAAATGTTGGTGTCCGAAAACTTTTTTTGAGCCTTAACTCTCTTTACGCTTTATAGTATTCTAAAAATATTTAATTTTAAAAATAACAATTGATTAGAACACTGCTAAAAAAAAAAAGCGCGATACAAAAAAAAAGACAATTATCGAACCTTTGGGTTGTTGGGTCGTACTAGGTCGTACCAAGGGTTGCAAATTTGTCGCAGAAAAGGGCCCGAAATTAGCGGCAAATTTCGCGAAATGCTCGCGAGAACACAAATATAATGTAATAAAATCTAGGATAACTGCAATGAAATTTATTTTTTAAGTAAGAAAGTACATAAGTGAACAATTTTATTTCTTTCAACTTTATGCAATATTTAGGTACAGAATTTTGGTACTCGCTATGACTTAATACGTTTTTATAAGTAGAGAAGGACCGTTTGGCATAAATATATGTCTGCGTTTTAATGCTCATTTGTGCTTTAAATTAACGTGAAATTATATTTCTATTACTGTTTACTTGCACAAAGTTAAATTATTATTATGAATGTGATTATCTATAACTACTTTTATAGTTATTTTTCTATTGATGAATTTTTCTAAATTTTAGGGAAATCTGTCATACATTTTAATACTTCAGACCAGTATAAATTGTCATTAAAATGTAACTAAAGAACAAAAAAAAAAGTCTTACATTTTAAACAATTTTCGCACAATTTGCAATTTTTTTAAAATCACGGATTTTAGGAAACAGCTTCAAAAATCGAGGCGAAAAACTTGCAGCCGTAGTCGTACCACTTTCCTAGGGGTTTCTCCCCTAAATACCTCCACCACAAACCCCTATTATACACTAGAGATGAGTTTGGGCTCTCTTTTGTAAGTCCGAGCCCGAGTGATACTGTTCGGCGTCAAAGACCGAGCCCTCCCGACACCGAAATTATTTTATAAAGTGTTGTTAATAGATATGGTGCTACATCGGTTAAATGTAGGTTTTCGTTGCTATCGCAATTGGTTCTAATGATTTTTCCTTTAATTTCAAATAAAGAATACAATATATTTTTTAACTATCATCAAATGTTCCAGTTGAGAATAAATTCTAGTGAGCTAAAATGAATGAAAAATGATGTTTGAAAATCTTCGGTTTGGCAGCATTTTCCGGAAGTTTTTGATTCGTAGTCGCTATTCGCAATTTTAACGCTTCATCTGAAGCTTATAAAGTGCTAACACAGAAACTCTGCTCCACCTTAGATATTGCTAAACAGATTCATACAACAACCAAGCTAAAACTCAATATTTTATTGTTAATTGATATTTTATACAAAAATAGATGTCATTCACAAAATCTTCAAAACAAAAAACACCTATCACACACAGGTTCTTTTCTAAAGTCCATGGAATATCATAGACATACACTTAATACACAACATTCACCAATAAAAAAAGCAGCACAATTTCATACAGCAACAACCGAACTGGAGGATAAAAAAATGGCACATCAAAACATTTATGTAGGCACTTATACGTTACTAAATATTAACATAGGATTTGAATACACATTACTATATATGAGGTAGACAAAAAGAACAAACAAATAGAAATTTATTCCAAACAATATTCTTTCGAAAATTAACTGGGGTTCAGTCTGAAATTGTGATAAAATAAATTGATTTGAGAATGAAACTCTGTATCAAAATACAATTATTAAGCTGCAAGATTTTTGAACGATAATCAACCAATGTGAAATCTGCCTTTTTGAGAACAGCACATGCATAACTCAAATACAGGGCATTTAATAGAAGGAAAAAACTAAAACAAACCGCTGATATGTGATCCATTAGGGAACATACCATTCGAGGGAATGAAATAAAATTTTGAAAGCAGGCGTTGTCAAGAATGTGCTCAAGAACACTATATATAGTTATGCAGTAAAACCCTGTTATACTACACTTCAGTATACCGCGGTGACTATCATGTCTCCCGACGTTTAAACCACCCTTTATCATTGCCATTTAAAGGTGATTCCTTAAATAAAGCCAGCCTTAAATAATACCAGCACACAAATATTCTAGCCAAAGAGCACCCATCCCCCCACCAGAGACACTAACACATAAAGCCTATTGTGATAGGCGTGATGTACACCTTTTTCATGCTTTTTCTGTCTTTCAACCTAGAATCTATAACTTGATTTCAAAATCGGGTGCAATCGCCCCCACTTGTTTCTCTTGACATGGGTGGAGCTCAATCTGTCAGGGACTTCAGTTCAATGCTTAACTATACCATTTTCAGAAGTCTAGTTATGCGTGTGTAACTTCTTTTATAGCGCTATCAACCTTCGTATTCCAGATTCTTTAGCATTCCTGAGAAGTAAACATATTCCCCAGTGAGAAGTGCGTTCCTCCCCTTCCAAATCTAATTTTTTCTTAAGACCTCTCCCCCTTCACAATCCCATGTTGATAACAAAGATATTTTTTTAAGCACCTTTTTTCTAGGAACGCAGTTGATTTATAACCTATACCGCGGTTTCACTATACCGCGGTTATGCTGTAAAGCGGGTGCCAAACATGTCCTTTGACACCCGCGTTTTAACGGGGTTTTACTGTATATATGTAAGAAAAACCTCTAATAGAAAGTACATTCAAAATACGTATATATTTATATAGATATTTAGGTTTGACAGATATGATAATGACAAAATTTTGAATTGGCAAAATTAACATTTTGTGACTGAAATGCGATCATCACAATGAAAAATTTAAAGCTCAACTCTTAGCCCAACTAACACAATTGTGGCAATACAGTACTGGATTCAAATTTTTATTTTTTACAACCACCGCTTTGTTCAAAAAACCGAAGGAAGAAGAGAGGTAGTTGTTGACCCATTGTCCAATTCTTATCAAGTTGCCCATTGGAAGCTTTTGTTTTTTTCTCTAAACAAATACAAGGAAGCTGCACTTATAAGTCTCCCTGGCAGATAGCTGTCCCCTAGATGTTCTGCACCAAAGTATTGTACAAAATTAACCAGCAGTATTAAAAGAGGATGGAAGCTATCAAAATATCCATCAATCAGTGCTGTTAATAGAATCAGTTACATATGCAACAAAGGTAACTGCAATGATGTAGAAACTGAACAACAGATATACCTTCATACTTGGTATTTACACCAAGGATGAAATGCTATTCTTGGATCAAGGATGAATAATCCACCTTGGTATTTCTGCCCGAATTCTATAAAGCAAGTATATGATGAATCAATGTTGATCAATTACGTCATTCCAAATTTTTAACAAAAAAAAGTGAAGAACTATCTTCTTCAGAACTTATATAATGCATAAAGAGTCTGATATTCCATCTAATCTGTTGAAATTCCCTTAAAAAAGAAAAGAAATGAAGGACTGAGCTCCCGTAACTTCCAAAACAAATTAAGATGTGTCATTCCTAATTTGTAACCAATAATGCAGGCGAGGGGGATGCCAAGGTACGGTGTCCCCAGCTTTCCTATTTTAGCACTGGTAGCCCCTACTTTTTAAACTTTTAACACAAACATCCTTCCACTTTTTGATTTCAATAACTGAACTCATACTCATATATGTAAACATACTCCAATCTTTTCATCCAGGACTACACTACTGTTCAAAACAGAAATTACCAAATTTGTTACAATTAGCAACACTATTACATATTAAGATTTCAAATGAAGCAATATCTAAAAACATTTTATTTAAACCCATTACATAAATTATTAAGTTCTGAATATTCTACTTTTTACCATGTCATGATTTATAAAAAAAAGACGGTAACATCTGTTGACAGACGTAAAACTTTCACCCATGGCTGTACTACTATGCACAATCTGCCACATATAAAATGTTACTGTATATAAAGAATGACATTTTGAAAATTTATGAACAAAAATGTTTGCTACGCTATTTGTTTTCTTTCTTGTCAAATTACGTTTTACTATGAGGATAACATTTGAATTATAAAATGTTGGGGCAGTCACTGAAAATTTTGAACTTTGTCTATATAACCAACATGGTTCGAGATTAACTCTTCTTTCAAAACATTCTGGATATCATCCCTTTATTTCTATTTGAATGACATGATCACTAGGAGGCCATATATTGGCAAAGATTTTAATCATCACCCTGTACATAAACAAGAGATACCTTACATTGGGCAGTCCCCAACAAAAAAAAGAGAAAAAGCCAGTTATCTTCATTTAAAATAAACAAAACTGCACTAAATATTACGCAATTGACTTTAAAAAAAAGGATAGTAACTGATTTTTGTATTAAATAAGCAAATAAATTCATATATTACATTTTATATCAATCAGTAAAACATAATAGTTTACAAGCATATCTCTTATTCCATCATTTTAAGTGATGTAGTACTTTGATTATTAATTTTTTTAAATATTAAAAATATTAATATAAAATTCTTTGTATGCAATAATTATAATAATTCATTGTAGTAGTACTACTGTCTTTAAAAATACATTGTTGCAATTTTTTAAGTATACATGAGATCTATCTACACACAGAGATTTTTCTTCACATATATCACTTTTCAAAAATGCATAAATAAATCAAATATAAAATATAAACAATAAAAGAAAATAATTAAAAACAAAAGTGACATAAAAAAAAGGGGGAAAACACTAGAATTAAAAAACTATTTTTTACTTTACTTTTCTTTATTTATTTACATATTTTTTGAGAATGAGATACCCATAGATGTTGAGATACCATAGATGAATAGAACATATCAAAAAATTATTAGCAATTTTTAAATCAATCAGAATTCCTGAATTGGAAACATTTTTTCAAACAATTAAAAATTATATGACATATTAAAAAATGAAAAAAAAAAAAAAAAAAAAAAAAACAAAAAAAAAAACTGATTGTTGAAAATGATTTTTTTTGATTACAAAACTCCTGATTTGAGTGACAAGAGAGAAATTTTTAAACACCATTTTGCAATGCATTATTGACATTACTTCACAATCCATTAAAAAGTTTGAACTATATGAGGAACATGAACAAAATGTTTCAGTTTCCCTTATAGCTATAACGCCCACAATATAATGAAAAATTACAAAGAACATTTAAAGAACTGCTACTACTGAGCTTATTTAAAATTAAATAACGCTACTGATGAAGATTATAGAACCTACTTTTTTTGCAGTCGCCACCATTTCAACTTCATAATTTTTAACAGAAATATTTTCCCAACAAGCGAGATCAGCAACATGCAGCGATATAGTGGAAGGGGCACACCAGAGCACGGCATTCTCCATTTTTGTTTGAACGCAGGCATCCCACCACTTTTTAAAATTTGAACACCATTGTCCCCTACTTTTCTATTTTAATAACTTGTGTTCACATCTGTAAGCATACTTCCATCTTTTTCTCCAGATACACCACAGAAAAGAGGGTCCAACTCCCCCCAACTAAACTAAGGAGCTCAAAAGATTAATATTCTTTCATTGCCTGTGTATTTTTTAGAGTAAAAAAAAAATTAAAGAAAGAAAGGGACAAAAAAGGAAAAGAAAAGAAAGGAAATTGTCAGGATAAGGAATTTTTTACATGATATAATAATATTCAATGCAAAACTCCAAATCACACATTCATTAATATAAAAGAATGCTACTTTGATTAATACAAATTTCTGAGTCCTTATTGCATTAAAATAGGGCCAGCAAATTTTAGCTACAAACTGAAAAAGATTTCATAAACTTTTAAAAATTCTGCCAATTAAGAGATAGATTGTTTATTTATTAAGTAAATATACTGTACTTTTCATGCTATAAGATACTTTATTTTTGAAAAAGAAAAAAAAAGTTGAACATTTGAAAGTCTTGTTAGGAGCAG
Organism: Octonoba sinensis; assembly: GCA_038502835.1. Lineage (NCBI taxonomy): Eukaryota > Metazoa > Arthropoda > Arachnida > Araneae > Uloboridae > Octonoba > Octonoba sinensis. The sequence continues at coordinate 76,758,425 of CM076604.1, forward strand.
ATTTGATAAGTTTCTTGCAACAGGAAGGGTATCATGACAGTTTGACAAAAGAAAATTGAGCATTTAATTGTATTTGATTTCTGAAATAGATTAGAATGGATGATCATTTAAAAAATTATTGTCATTAAATTTAAATGCTGATATTGATAAGAAATAAACACATTGATATAAGGGTTAAATAAAACTTGGCTATATTCAAGTGGGTTCAATTAAGGCAAAATAGGTTGAGCGAAACTTATATGTTTCTAAAATAATCCTATTTCTTTTACATGTAGTACTTTCTTAAATTCAGATTAATTTCATAAATATCCACAAAATCAGAAACTAAGCTTAACTTCTGAACATGAGTGTACTTACATTGATGCAGGCTACATAAGGAGATAATGCTTTAATTTTAAGTAGGGAGGGGGAAGAATAATGTTAAAACAAAAAATGTTAGAATGGAATTTTTTTTTTTGGCAATTAAAAAAGTTCACAACAAAATATTTAATTTAAAAATTAATAGTCATGTCTGAATTATGTAATAAAAATATGTAGTGTGTACTTTAAATGATAAAACAAGCATCTCCAATTGCATAACTAATGATGCAATGTAGTTTTAACACTGTTTTTTAACCAATTTTGCACACTTTAAAGGTGTTCTTTTTCGCTTTAATTCACCAGCTGATTGTAGACCAATTAATTTATTATCCAAAATTTTTCTTCTGAATAATGGAGTGGCAGATTTTGAAAATTTACCAAAAGAATAAAGAGCATATTCTAAAGATGAATCAGAAGATAAATTTTCTAAATTTTTCAAAAAAGTCCCAAGGGCAGGTTTGAATGTCTGGGGAGACCTTGATGTTCTTTCTTTTAATTTTGTACAAATCTGATCTAGTAAGTTTAACACTGTTTGAACTTGCTGATTAGGTCTATTGACTACAGCACATGGAGGAGGAGGTGGAGGTGGTGGTGGATGAATAGTTAATAGGGTAGCATGTGGAGAAATTATAGTCTCTGAATTTTGATTTACAACAGTCAAATGCTGATTCAAAGAATTTATTTGAGGAGCTAATGAAATTGATTGATGAGAATTTTGCTCAAGCCGAATTAATAAATTTGATTCAGTCAGCATTGAATCTTGGGAACTTATGACAGAACTATGTTGTTGCAATACATGACTTGTCTGCAACAATGCGTTTGAAGGCATCAGACTATTTGGCGGATTCAATACAGCATTATGAGTCATATCCGAACTATGATTAAGACTCTCGCATGTTCCGTTTTCGTCCAAGAAAAAGTCATTTCCACACGGCTCCAAATCATGAATCGAGATATCAGGAGCACATTCCTGCATGACAGTACCAGTTTTTATTGAAGCTTCAGCAGCATCATTCTCAATTTCTTGTCCAGAAGCTAAGTGGAGTAAGAGATTTTTATCATTAGAAGAATTGGGAAGAACACAATCATAAACTGGAATTGGAAAATTCCTAAAAACAAGCAACTGGTGCTTGCACGGTGCACCTGATTTTCCAATTCTGCATTCACACATACCTAAAGTCACATCTACTTGATATGTTGTGTCCTTAGTGTCATTATGAACTTCATACTCGCTTTCAGTATTCTGTGTAATTGTATAAGCTTCTCTGGGCAATTCTATAAATAAAAATCGTGCCAAACGCACACGGTCTAACCGATTATTTGCTAAATCTATCAGCCTCCTTTCATAGTACGTATCTAATCGGGATAAAAAATCTATTATTTGCAATGTGTTGAAAGTCCGAGTGCGACTCAAAATAGGGTCTTTTAAAATTAGGATTGACGATTCCCAAAATGTCGAAACATCATTCACTCCTGGTAACAAATTGCGTCTATAAATTAAGGACCAGTCGTGTCTATGGTTATAAATATTTTTTACATATTCAAGAAATATTGTATATGATTTAACTAAATTATCACCTATAGTGTAAGCATAATTCATTTCCAACTCTTCAACACTTTGAGAATATAATAGCATTTTTACTTTAGAAAACAACATTGATCGATGATCTTTTTTTATTGCATTTTTTCTGTCCCATAAAAAATTCCACGAAGCTTGCAGAATGTGGGACAAGCAGATGAGTAAATGTGATTTCGGGTAACAAATTTTTAAACTTTGCCGCTCAACTTCATGATCATTAGTAAAGAAAATATCAGGTCCATCACTCTTGTTATAAAAGCATCCTTCTGGAAGAATTTGTTTCCACAATTCTATTGCAGCTTTGAAGCATTCTACATTAACTGAAGTAGAGACAATGCACCCAAGAGGAACAGCACCTATGGAACTATATGTGACGAACAGCAGAATGCGGCAGCTGTTAGGTTCATCCGTATCCCCGTATGCATCGACAAAGACGAGTTCTCCACTTTGTTTTATTAAATTATGAACACGGTGCATAAGAGGTGTACACATGGCCATAACTATGTTATCATCAATTAACTGCATCCCAGCAAATCCTCCACTCTCACAGAACTTGCAAAGCACAGCTTCAAGTTGACTTAACATCTCATTTTTACCTATCACAGAATTTTCTAGCTTTCGTTTCTTTTTATTCTTCTTTTCTGAGTTGACAACTGAAGCATCTTGGCACAGCATTTCTTCACTAAAGGAGTCAATCTGAGAAGCATTGAGAGAAGATGAATTTTCACAACTGCTGAGGGGAGCAAAAACTTTCTTATCAACACCAACATTTGCCGGCAGATCTGCACCTGGATTTTCATCATTCAAAGATTGCTTTCGAATAATTTTATAATAAAGCCTACAAAATAATAAAGCTCAATTAAATGCTATGAAATTATGCATGTAAAAAATAGCTGCAATAAATATCACATTCAACCCATTCATTGTTAACCACTTAAATACCAATTTTAAAAAAAATTATCAGCCAAAAATTTGCTATATTTTATTGTTAATTTGAAACACATTATCTTTTAGCCAAGTTACCTTGGGATAAAGGAAACTGTATGTCACATGCATGCAATCGGCTAAAAGGTAACTTGGCTTTTTGTGATATAAATACAGTGAAACCTCTCTAGCCCACCACCTCCCTAAAAGACCAAAATTTGATGGAACAGAATTTCCCTGCATTCATTTAATGCTTACTTGACCTCCATTAAGCGACCACACTTAAACAGTTCCCCTCTCGAAACGACCACATTTTCTTAAAGGAAAAAAAAACAAACTACTGTCACTTTTATTATTTCTGCATCATTCAATTGCTACAATCAGTAAAAAGCGGTGCTTTAATTTTTGTATCGTTTTCTACTCCCCTGGAGGGACATGTAACCCTACAATCCAGATGTCAATTGTTGGGCATTTTTTCCAGAAAGTCTTCGAGGAAGTTAGCTTTCCCAACAACACGTATGCGTTGAATAACTCCTTCTGGGCAGAAACACATCAGGCCAAACAAACAGGCCTGTCACATTGTCCTCTTGATGAGATAAGGATAGAGTGATATCCCTGTTTTTTTTTCACCGACAAACCCTGGGGTGCGTTGTTCTTACCCCATTTCCCAGAACCCTTGGTGGTGATCGAGCGGTGGGAACACAAGCCTTTTCTTTCAGTAGAGAATTCATTTTGATAACCAACAATCGATATTGAAAGAACATTTTTGCAACGTTTAATAAGTGGCATCTAACAAAAAAGCGATTCTTTACTTACGAAGATAGGATAAAGGAGTGTGAAAGTGGTAAATCCGAAAGGAAAGCGGCAGAAAAATTTAAATGTGGGAAAACTCAAATCCATGACAATTTAAAAAACAAGGAAATGCTCATCAAAGAGTGGGCACAGTCAAAAAGACGAGAAATCAGAAATTTTTTTCTTTTTGTCATTTCACAGGTTATGATGATAAAGGCATTTATTATCTTGATGAATACGGGATAATTTTTTGTGCTTTAACCAACGGAAAGTTTAACAGAAACATCGGAGGGTGCAAAAAAGAGGAGGGGGATCGAAAGAACGCTTAACTTTAGTTTTTTGAGTGAATGCGTTAGGTGAGAAAGAAAAAGCTCTTGTGATCGCAAACTCTTTAAAATCACGTTTATGCTCATTTATTTAATTAATTATTATTTATTTTAGACACTTCTGGAGTATGTTTAACGTTATTATTGAACATTTTCAAGTAACCTCCATTGAGCGACCACCTCCCTGAACGACCACTTTTCAGCGGAACGAGAGGTGGTCGCTTTAGAGAGGTTTCACGGTAGCTAAAATTCCTTATTAACTTTTTTCCAAAATCATCAAGATTAAAAAAACATGAAACATTCAATGTACATTTTAGAAACAAAAAAGCGTACTTTCCATAAATAAACAGAGTTAATGCACAACATTTAGGACTGGCAAGAATGAAATCTTATAATAATGAATATCAATCTGTTTTTCAATTTAGCCCATTATATTTTAAAATCTATTACCATTGAGAAAAATGTTTAAACACTTTGTTACTATTTGCAGAAATTTCAACAATATTAACTATCCGTTTGATATTAACATACATAATAAATTTTGCATTACGTCAGTATTTATAGAATGTCTAACACAACAAAACATCTTGCTTATTTCCCCCACTACAGCAAGGATAATATCCCATTGCACTTAAACATTCACATTTCATGTAAATGGTTATTATAACTCAGCCTTTATATGATACATTTAAAAAATAATTATTCACCATTAATATAATAGTTTTCCAACTTACCTGTAGCAAAATTGAGGATCTGGCAATAAAGCTCGATCATGACAAATTTTTTCAAAATTTTCTCCATGCTCCAACAGTAAATCATATTTATGCATATCTAAAGCTGTAGCTGGATTATGCCCAAGTTTGAATAATGCAAGAATTTTCTCCTTAACTTCAGGGAGTACGCTTCGGTGTTTCAATATTTCGGGGGTCAATATAGCATGGTTGTGACGAAAATCCATCTGAATTACTGAAGGGTAATCAGGCAAATGAGGGTCTTTGGACCTAGAAATATAATATAAAAATTATAACACATACACAAAAAAGGCAGGTCAAATAGATTTACTATACCAGGGGTTGGGGATCGTGCCAGAGGAAATTCAGGTCTGTTTTCGGATTCTACACAAAATTCCAATCAATCAAAACAGATCCTCCACAAAATTTCGAGCTATGAAATCTTACATTTTACAGAATTTTTTATTGAATAAGCAGCAAAAAATAACAAAATTTCTTAATCACTCAAGTATGAATTTTTAATTTTCACAAAAATATTTGATTTTTTACAAAAATGTTTTGAAATTCACAAAAAGTGGACTCTTAAAAATGCTGAATCGACCCCTGTATACACTGCATGTGTTTGCATATTTATTTACGAAAAAAACTTGCATTACAATGACCCAATACGTTTCAACAACTTTTGAGAATGAACAGACTTCCATTTACGATATGTTATTTCACATTGAATGTAACAAGGGATGCAGTGATAAGCAAAGTGGTCGATTACTGATTAATCAGCAGCCAATTACTTGTAATGCTGGTTAATTTTTATACTACAGTATGGGACCCTAATTTCGGAATCCCAAATTCCGGAACTTATTCGAAAAGTTCGGCAGCTGAAAAAAAATATCTTTTGCTTTTTGAGAGAAAAAAAAAAAAATCGGGAAATGTTTTGCATCGTTTTTTTGGAAATAGGTGTTTTAAAGAGAAGGAAAATAAAATATAATGAACATGTTTAAGATCGGAAATGTGCTGTTTTTAAAAACAATATTTCGCGATTTTCTGAAAAGGGTTCGTTTTTGCGATTAGAGTTTTTATAAATTGTTGTTTTAATTCTCAGTTAATATCATTAAATTTTGCTTTTTTTTATTTCTTTAAAGTTCTCTTTTATTTATTTTTTAAAATGAGCTCTAATTTTTCGCGCAATACAGAGCTTTCGCGAAATTGAAAATCCGTGTTTCTCGCATTTTCCCGATAGTTTGATCTTTTACTACAATTTAGTGGCTAGAGAGTATAAAATCCTATCACAATTTGACAGAATTCTTTTCTTTTATTGTTTAATTAAAGAGGTTAAAATCACATCGGGAAAAGTCGAGACGTTTCGATGCTTTGTAAGCCTATGTCGAATGTAAGCCTACTCCAAATTGTTGGGTAGAAACCCATAATTGTATTAATTCTCAGCCCACTAGTATGGTTTGAATGTATTTTAAGTACCTACTTTCTTTTCTGTGGACGGCTTGTAAGCTAACAGGTCTTAGGGTACTCTTCAGGCATTCAAACGACACGCGCCAAGTTTAATGGCGGATGTGATGGGTGTAAACTTTGCCACGATGCAAGCCCGGTGTTGCCAAACCGTGGCAACTTTGTTGGAACGCATGACTTGCGTGGAGAGAAGGTCAACCTCAACGTGTATGTAAATGAGGTTGAAGTAGAAGTTATTAAAAATGACGTCACCATCGCGTCATAGGATTTGGCAAGTATAAAGGGAGGATGGGAGTGTACGGACTTCACTTGATTCACTGGATTCAGTCTCCGACTGGTTTCATTTCAATCGACCTGTTGGTCGTTGCTCCCTGTCATGGAGTTAGTCTCCTTGCCATGAAGCTACTGGATTGGCATTAGATTTTTTGAATGTGGTCGTAATGTTACCCCTTGGTTAAGTTTTAAAATTTTGAAGTGTCTTCTCTCCCCGCTTGTCACGTTCCAGTGCTTGTAAAAATTTTTCAGAACTTGGAGATGTTTTGCTTTTAGAAGAGTGGAGTTTTTATTTTTACATTAGTTTTAAACGGGTTTCTAGTCAGGATGTCAACCATCAAAATATTATTTTATCTTCATAATTGCGTTTTACTGACTTCGAGTTACCGGTGAAATCATCAGTAATTCATACGACTGTGAGTGAAGTTCTTGGACTGTCTACATGCTGACTGCTGGATTCAACTGAACCAGTGTTCGATCCAGTGCAACCACGCTATACCATGGACTAATTCTCAACGGTCGTGAATTTGATGTGCTTATACTCGTGACCAAGTAAAAGACTGATATTTAAATACTGCAATTTGAGAAGTTTTCGAGATGGTTAGTCTGACTAGATATTGTGTTGTTATACCCATCGGATGTTCCTGTGGTAACGTATGTTTACTGTATTATTAAATGTTAAAATAAATCCAAATTTTGTTAAAATTGTTTCTTGTTTACCTCCAACTGACACCACCTCTGACAGCTCATGTTGGGATTTGAATTCAGAATCTTTATTCTAAATTTAAATTAACTTTTTCTTAAAAACCCAACACAAATTTGTTTTTTTTTTTTTTGTGCTAAATTTCGCAACTTATATTCGAATATATACAGTAATAAAAAAGCTATAAATGAGCAAAATGCTAATAAAAAGTCACAGAGCAAATTATATGGGCCCTGATGCTACTTACAATTCTTTTTGAATAAGGACCCAAAATGCGAAAAATCCCGAAATCTGGAAAGATTGCGGCCCGACCGTTCCGCATTTGAGGTCCCATACTGTACTATATTATACTTTTTCTACCTCATTATTCATTTAGTTTAGTATTCAACTTTGCAGAATTAGCTAACAGTTAATTTCGGAAAATTCCCCTATTTTAATATTTCAAAAAGTAATATTATTTTCAGATTTTATTAAAATTCTGTGAACCAGTTTTCTTATTATTGATTGTTAAAAAAATTGTGTTATCTAGATCTGAAATTTCGAACATTCAGAGAGTACTTTTAATTCAGTAGCACTTTTTTTAAGGATCGAAGCCCCTTTATTGAGGATTTTTATTCTTTATAATATCTGTAAAGTAATCTTAAGCACAATTCTACAGCTAGACTATGGAGGAAAGTATTGATACATGAGATACATTGTAGTAAGTTTGCATTTCTACAAAAAGGAAAAAAAAAAGTTTTCTTTTTTAAATCACATTTAACGTCAGTTCTTGTGAAAAAAATTAAAAGCATATAAACTTTAAACAATCAAAAGATTTAATAGTAATAATTTCTTGTTGAAGTAAAGAGTTGCGATTTAGAAAAAACTTTCAAAATGTATGTTGAGATTTATGTGCAAACAGAAGAAAATTGTTTGCATTGGAGTATTCTACAAAAGTTTAGGAGGAAGAGAGGACTGGCAGACATGCATGTCCTTCTCTTATAATGGGTAGCTCCCCCCCTCCTTATAGTATGATGTAATAAATATTTTAAAAAATGAATGCATGAACTTTTAAAAAAAATATTGCTTTGAAAAGTTCAAAATTCAAAAACTTCTGTTGTAAATTTCTATTTTCTTTCTTATATCGTCTATATTTTTCAAAGAAATCATATTTTGAGAAATGTTACTCTGATACCTTTTTCAGTTATGTTTTGGGGGAGGGAGGGAGGAGGTGCACCATCCAGGGTTGGGTTTTGGCTGTCAAAAACTAGTTTTTGACGTGACATAGGTTTAAATCAGGTTTTAACCGGTTTAAACTGTCAAAACCCCCAATACAATTTAAAATAATATAGGAATAATTCAATTTAAAATGAATAATAGAACTGAGCCAGTTGAGAGAGGAATTTTACCATTCAGCGAAATTGGAATATCACATTTTTTGACGCAGAGAAAAGAGAAAATGTTGCCCTTCATTAGAAAAAAATTGACAATCTCTTTTTCAGAAATGGAGCATTCTCTACCCCCACTGTCCATGTGATGAGCATAGAATTCTTTATGCATGACATGCATTCGAGATTTTTACACAGTACTCAAGCAAATTGTTCCTTTTTTTAAAAAAATCAGTTCACTTAAAATTCTATTTAATTTATAAACTAGGCATACATTTTGCTTTTACAGGAATGCAGCTAGAAAATTCACCAGCAGAAATTTTATTGACACAACACAATGCTATTTTATTGTTATAATATTGGAAAATGCCTCAAGACTACAGTCTGTTAGTCCAAAAGTTTAAAATTTCATTCAAGTTTAGAAAATATTAATTTTCAAAGTCACAACGACGATTTTAAACAAACTGTTTTTACTGACTTTGCTCAGTATAAAATTCAAATTTTATTTGAGAGAATAATTCCAACAATAATAAAATAGAAGAAAAATACTTTTTAACATTTTTTATGTTACAAACCTGCTTTTTCGTTCAGTTACTACACGTTTGATAGTAATTCCCATTTTTGCTGGACAATCTGTATTTTTACAAGATTCTTTTTCCCTCACTTTCTCACTTCGAGGACGAGTGTTATGCTGGCATCGTAAATCAACCTGTGTAAAAATGCATGGTTCAATTAGTTTCTGTTCTTGTTAAGCATATAAAGTGTTTTCTATTTTTTTTTTTTTAAACAAATCGAAATTCAAACAACAAAAACACATGCATAAAAAATAATTGATTTTGAAAGAGACAGGGTTTATAACACGATTCTCAAAATCAAACACTTTTTCAAAAAAAAAAAAGCACCCCCAACAAAAACAGAAAAATGTTTAAAAAATTGTAGGAATGAGGGGTTTTAATTAAAATTTTATAGTATTGTGCGAAAAACTTTTAATTAATGCTAAAGTTTATATTTATATAAATTGATAACACTAAAAATGTGCAATTTACAATCATAATTAAAAGACTAAACTGAATGAGATAAAATTAGAAAGAAAAAAAAATGTTTGGATATTTTATTTTCTTTACCTGAATGCAGAGAATTTTCAATTAGTTAATGAAATGTGAATTGTTATCAAAAATATAATTTAGAATACTAGTCCACCCATGCAGAATTCCACACTGTGCACCAAATCATTTTGTGTGCCATTCCATTCTTTAAAAATTTGGGAGAAAGGTCATTATGAAGAAAAATAGAAAAAAGAAAACAGGTGTTGGTGCAAAAGAAGACATGTAATTGAACACACCACTACAGATAACTGTTGCAATCTCTCCCACTATTATTTAGATATTCAAAATAATAACCCTACAATGCGCCGTGTGTTTTTAAACAACACCTCAATTTTCGTTAACTAAGCTCTTGTTTTGTATTATTTTTAACAAGTGGTGCATTCTTTTGTTTTATTTTGTATATAAGACCATATCAGCTAATATCTCCTACATCTTGTAAACTGGGCTCAAGGTTTATCTTTTTTCACAAAATTGACAACCGCAAAAAAAAAGGAAAAAGAAAAAGAAAAAAAAATTGTGCAGTGTACGGTTAAAATAATCGCAATAATAATGATAAATTGTTGTTATTATTAGTATACATAGCATGAAAATACAATAAGGAAACAGTTCCATTATTTAATATATAGTTACTGTTGGTTGGTCTGGCTCTACATTTATAATAGTATAAATGAATGTTGAACGATTGAATACATTTAACACACAGACGCAGCTAAAACTGTCCAATTAGCTACAAGATAAAAACAGAAGTTTCTTGCTTGTTTACATGACAACAGATGACGAGAGCATACACAACACCAATTTGGCATCCATTAAAGGACTTCTTCTCAGATGATTTTAGATCTCAAATTTAAGAGAAGCTGTACATTTTTCGGCCGTGGGTCTATTTTTCGAGTTTGGTCGGTGATTTATCAATTTAATTTATTGATAGCTCTTACAAATTAAAGAGAAAAATTTTGGCCACTTAACTTATTGAGGGCTCTTTCAAATTATGTACATTTTTTTCCTTCCTAATGAAAGTTATTTTCTACTTTGCTGAGCAGACCAATAAAATATATGTAACTTGCTGATGAAGGAAATAATTTTAATGGGAAAAGGAAGATAAATCACTTGACACATATCCATCATTCTCTCTTAAAAAATAGATAACTTTACTTAAGACACACATTTGAATATGAGCAGCAAAATTGCTCCTGAATATTCTTTATTTCAATAAGAACAGTAGTCCCTAAAAACCTCTTTTAGATTAAGAACAGAAATGCCCCAAAATTTTCATTAGATTAAGAGTACAACAGTCCCAAAAAGTCCTAATTAATTTCCTTCTAAATTTCAAAATCCAAACACAATAGAAAAAAAGTGTGCATGATAAAAACCGAAATGTCGTTTAAATTAAAGCTATCAGGAGCTGGACCCGCGAAAAACCAAAATGCCTTCAAACCTACATCAAAATTGCCTGAACCAGCGAAAATGTGTTTACTCAAATGAATACTATTTCACAGTTCAAGAGCGTGGCTTTTGTCAGGAGACTTTTCGATGGGCAGGCTGTTGGCGACATATTTAGAGTCTCATGAAATTTTTGATACGGTAAAATCTCTGTGTGCATTATGTAACAAGTTTGCCCACGACTTAGCTTAGGAGGAGAAGGGGGGGGGGGGAATATATATAAAGAAAACAACAACAACAACAAAAAAAGGCACGGTTTTAACAGAATCAGTTTTGCTTAAAAAGTATATGCATTACAAGAAACAGAGTGCATCTTTAACCCTTTCGGGACGGGCGCCGCAGTCAGCGAACCGCCGCCACCACACGGGGTTCTAGCGGAATGGATTGTCACTTGAGGACAAGAGATTTGCACTGCTAAGCCTAACTTTGGAAAAAAATTAATTTTTTATTCAATTGCTTCAAAAGTTGGTACATTATAAGAAAAACTTGTTGTCAGCTATAAGGATAAATTTTAAAACTTCATCATAATATTTTCCGTAAAAATTCTAGAAAATTAATTTTAGAATGATGAAATTCTTGACTCGCCTCAAAAAGTTATGTATGAAAAATATTTAAAAAAAAAATCACAATGTAGTTCACTCAGCATATAGATACAAATAAAATAATACAAATTATTTTATTACTATCAATAATACAAATTATTTTATTGATATAAATTATCTCTGCTGTCGCCGGAGGCATGCATGCTGCAAATTATGTGTCTGATAGTATGTCAGTATCAGAGTCACTATCACTTTCCAGTTCCTTTGAAAAATCAAAACTATCATCACTATTTGAGTATGAAGCATCCACTAATTGGGTGTATTCCTCTTTTTTAAAATTTAGTTTTCTCTTAGCCGTTTTCATAATAAAGCATTTGTCAAATGATACAAGAAAATCTCCTCTGAGCACTAGCTAAATCGGAATAGAAATGAAGACAAGGAAGCAAACCACTGAATATCTATACATTGACAAAAAAAAGAAATAAAAGTATTTGGAATGATCAGAACCATTTGCATGTGTTTATATCAGCTGATCCAGTTAAAGCTCCAGCTTGTTTATTTTCATTACTCATTGCCACTGCTACTCTGTCTCATAAATCCTTCCCTCCTACCGAACCAAGAAAAAAAGAATAAAAAAATGCTATGGAAATGAAGGTCAACATTCTCCAGTCTCGACTTATTACACCATAACAGTCATAGGGCCCCATCTAGTATCAAAGAGAAATACTAATATTTCATTCCATCTGAAATCCCGTATAAGGTACACCCGTCCTCAAGGCTCTATTAGAACAGCGAGACGTATTCGTCACACCCGGCTGTGAGGTAGCTCTCGCTGGCGGTTCGTATACGTCACACCTGTCCCGAAAGGGTTAAAGAGAAAGTACTGTCTGATAAGTCGCAATGGAAACAGTTAACATAAGTCTCTATCAATCAATCACATTTTCCAAATTCAACTTGGCTGTTCAAAATTAAAAATTCATAAAACAGTGCCATTAACATATTAGTTTAGATATTATCAGCAAAAAGATCAGTAAAAATACCGGAGTCATTAACGTTTTAACATTATGAGGTAGATTTTTCTAATTATAAAGCAACGACTGAATCAAAGTGCACTAAAATTTGGTATACAAGGTTAAATTTATATGCTGATTACAACTTTGTGACAAAGATTGGGGATTGCCATTTGAAATTTTACAGTTGATGCTCATTTTAATATGAAAACGATTCCTTAACAAAATTTTACAGTTGGCATTTTTTACTGTACACATTCTATGTATCTCTAGTGTAAATAGTATTCAAATGAGAAGGAGTGTTTTGTTTTGCTTTCCTGCATTGCTTCCTGACATATAACAATCACACTTAATACGAAGGCATTCAATTATGTGTGTAAAGTAACATCGTTTGATTCAGATTTGTAAAATTTTCTTGAATAAACCTGTACTATCATTGATGTGTAGTTTTTTTTTTTTTAATAGAACATGGTAATAAATCTTCGCAACATTAAAATATAGATAGCAAAAAATAAAGAAATATTGTATTCATAGCAATTAAATGTACTATAAATACTCTTCTGAAGAAGGAAAAAAATAACACAGAAGAAAGGTTTATCTCATCAAAAGCATCACCTTACCTTAAAAACATTTTTAGTCCCACTATGAGGATAAGTTCTTTCTATTCTCATTGTGCATTTTGAATGCATTTGAAAGTCATCAAGCCATTTATGTGCGTACTCTTGATTTTTTCCATTTGTCCTCAGTCGTGTCTTAAAGTTGGAACTGTCTGAATTAAAGTTGCAAACCAAATACTCGTAATCATCGGGCAAAAATGACTGCATATAAAAATTATTAACTTACAAAAAAATATAGATTTATAGATGGAAATACATGCATAGAACAGTGTATTAAAATGTAAATGTATAAAAGTAATCAACAGTAATTTTACTACAAGATTTAGGGGTTTAAAACTATCTGGCAGCAAAATCAACAAATATTTAATTTTAAAATCAACTACAGTAAGATTTTGCTACAACAATATCTTGATACTACAATACATAACTCAGTGATGATAATATTTTGCAGTACCCATGCATCTGCATGCCCAATATAATATAAATCCCCCTCAAATTTTACAATATTTTGAACAGTTTTAAATTCAAAAGTAAAGCAATATTTTTAAAGCAAATGAGTGTTAATGTCAGTTTCTTTGCAATAACCAATTAGCGTCAAATATCGAAAAAAAAGTTTTTTTGTTTTCTCTTCCTAGTGGTGTAGTTGAGGGGGGATGACGTTTCCCTAATTTTTACACGGATGTCCTTACCTTTTTTTAAAAATTTGAAACAAGCATCCCCTTCAATTGATGATTTTAATAACTTATCTTTGCATCAATAAGCATCTCTCCATCTTTACTTCCAGGACTACTCAATTGTCTCTTGCCATGAAAATTTTCTTAAGTGAATGTCTATTTAAATGGTTGAACTTTTACAACTCCTTTCTGCAGTTAGAAAAGAGTGTATTTGAAGCTATTGCCCAATTTCTACTAGTTATGATTTGAACCTTTCTCTTACAAAAATTATTAGAATTTGTGTAGTGTTGCTGTTGTTTCTAATGCCCTTGGATATCTAAGCTCCCCTTCGCAGAGCGACTAGGAATTAAAGCAGTAAGGAGTGCTTTCTGTTTCAAGCTGAGCACCAGTGGCGGAAGTACGACTTGGCTCATAATGTTCTTGGATGGCACCAGATGGCGCCACCACAGATACGCCACCTTCCTTTTCAGACCTATGGGTGAAGGGAAGGGAAACTTTCCGCAACCACCGGCACTCTCGGAACTTCAGGGTCTATGGATTTTACATGCACGTATCCCCAAGTGTACATGGTAAGTCTCCAGTGGCTCAGGTATGGAGCCCGAGATCCTCTGATCCGAAGCTCAACATCCTAACCTCTAGGCTACCATGGCCCTAGAATCGTGTCCTAAACATATCAATCATCAAAGCAGTCATGAGTTAATTTAAAATGCATAGCCTCTCAAAATAGTGATACATGTTTCAATTGTCACAACCAGCAAAATCATAGGTCTCCTTAGTATTGCTGTGTCAAGGCTTTTACATATAGGAACACCTGTTTGGATTGCTAAAAAAAATCAAAAAAGCATTTTGAGCAAGAGATTTACTGTTTTTTGGAGTTTGATCGATAGATACATTATAAAAATTAAGTTTTTACCAGAATGACTGTGAATTTAAGACAATTATTTATTTCATATGGAGTATTTTCCAATTATAAATACATTTTATAACTGAATTTTTAGTTATAGCAATATTATTTTGCAATATGCATGTGTTACATAAAAAATATATTCTAAATGTTACATTATGAATCATCTATGCAAGGTTCTTTATAAATGTGAAGTCATTTTTAATCCTTAGTCCAATTTTCTTATGAATTTTAAATTTTGTGAAAATTCAAAATTTAAGCACACAATGACAAAAAAAAAAACACTATTTGCCACTTGCCAATTGTTTAATAAATAATTCTGTGAAAAGTACGATTTGGTAGCTCAGAATTTTGTGTAGGGTTTGCTTTGATTGATTGAAATTTCGCGCAGGGTCCGTTTTGATTAATTAGAATTTTGTGAAGAGTCTGTTCTGATAAAAAGGAATTTTGTGAAAGGTCCAAATATGGACCAAAATTTTCTCTTGTGCAACCCTTGATAAGGTTTGAATAAATTTGGTGGTTCAATAAATAAGGTTCGAAAAATCTGTGATGCATAATTGAATTACTATTCATTAATAATATTGAACGTACACTGCAGCATAATATACAATGTCCCACTTGATTATTATAGGAACGTAATTTATATCTACTAATCCACCATGTTACTGAACTAGTAAAGTGTCTTCATGGAAAAACTGAGGGAAATATGGCACATGAAAAATGTAAACATTGATGGTAAATCTTAATGTTCTTTAAATTTTTCAGAAAATTCTAGTACAGTCAATCAGAGTAACTTTGGTTCACTATTTCTCTATTTTTAATTGCCCCTGCTCATATTTTGATAAGGTTACTGTATTTACTGGCATAAAACTGAAGAACTCCTAAAGTACATCTTAGTCACCACAAGTTAATAAAAAAATAATAATTATAAAAACAATTTAAAACAAATTATCAACCTGTTTTAAAGTAATCCTTTCATTCAGGATAACTTTAAACCAGTACAGAAAAGTGATTTTAAAAAGGATTATTTTGATAAAAGTATTATAGTTGTGCCCTCTGAAGCATAAAAAAAAAAAAAAAAAAAACCACAATACTAAAGTTTAAAAAGTTTTTTCACAACATTGCAAAATTTCTATAATTTATGATAATGCATAGAACAGCTCCAAGAATTTCAACAACTTCAAACCTACACTGAAAAATAACTTCAAAGCAGTGACTTCAGAATGATTGTATTATACAATTATCTGTGTACAGTGTTGAAAACTTATTTTGTGAAATAAAGAGTAGAAAACTGATTTATAACTTAGCCAGCTGAGTGCAGCTCTGATCTTTCAAGTTTTTTTTAAAGTCAAATATACTAAAAATATGACATGGTGCGAAGTTAAACTCCATGGTTCAAAGTTAACCTGAATGACTGTAGCTCAAAGAATGCAAATAAATATTGTTAGAAAATGCTTTTAAAAAAAAGAAATTATGTTATGACTTTGATTTGACAACATGCTACTTAAATCTAATTAAAACTCGAGCTATTTAATTCTAATAACATTGCTTTGTTTATGCTTCATCTGGAGAGCAAAAATTGCAGGGCTTTTAACTGATAAGTACCAAAAATAGTTGTAAATTTTCATTGTATCATAAAAAAATTGAAAATCATTGCATTATATGAGCCGTTCACTGCACTCTTTAGAAAAGTGCGTACTTCAAATTTAAAAGTTTTCGATTGAGGTGTAGACAGATTGTAAATTTATAGTGAAGTTTTGGTTAAGTACATTCACGTATTCTCTCTACACACGTCAATCAAACACTTTTTAAGCTGAAATAAGGACGTTTTAACAAAGTGGAACTAATAGATTTGTGCATTGAACGGCTCATATGTAGATTTTTTGAAACCCCATTTACAATACGAAAATTCCAAATGTATAAGAACATATAAAAATTTTACCCCCAAAACATGACATTTATTTTAAGAGTTACGGTGAAATTTGAAAATACAAAACATACAAATAAAATATATAAGAATAGCAATTACCCTTAAAATGTTGAAATTCTCAATATCTGGTTTACAAAATTTACATTTCACTATATTTGACATTGTGAAATTTGTCAGCTTTTAAACCCAGAGTAGAAAAAAATTACCGAAAGTTTGCTAACTTTAGAGAAATTTGAGAACATTTTATAAAATTCAGGGTAGTTTCGAAGATTGCAGTTCAACTACATTATGATTAAATAGTCTCCGGTAGTATATTTAAAGAGATCAGAATTATCTCTGATTCTCTGTAATTTTTGTAAACAAGTCGCCATGCTTTTAAACATGCAGAGTTGAGAAGAGCTTTGCTGCGTAACAAAAATTGAAGTAAATAGATCGCTGTTCGCATTCAGACTTGCACTTTTACTTGCTATCGCAGTTGTTTACTTCTGTTTACATCATCTGGTGGGGAAAAAAAGTAATAAAATGAATCTGAATTTCTGAATTAATAACGATAAAAATAGTCTCAATAGGGTCTGAAGGTTTTCTGCTCAATTCAATGTCAATGTCAACGATGAACATTTAATAGTTTTGAGCCGGTTCAATTAGCAATTCAGAAATAAGCGATTAAAGCAGTCTCTTGTTACTAGCATGTGTCATCGTTTTTAATATCTTGATTTTAAGACATTTATATACTCTGTGCGATGTCGTAAAGGATGCTTATTTAAATTAAAGTTAAGTACGTTTCCCGAAGTTGTTAACATGGGATATTCCTCATGACTTCAGCAATATTTTAATGTATGTTTTGCATTATTAATAATATTTGCAAAATGTCATAATGTGATTTTATTGGAATCCTGTTTGTTGCGTTAAGGTTTAAAAAAAGTTGAAGTTCTATATTACGATAATGTTATTATGAGTTGGTGTTTTTAATGCTTTAGCATTCCGAATATTTAAATGCTAAAACCACGTTTTATTGATATTTAAATTCTTTACTTTATTACATATTTGTAAAGAGGTATAATTTAACAAGGTGGGTCAGAGTTATTTCCGATCCAATAAAGCAAATATCCGTTTTGGGAAAAACTATTCAAGGTAGAATTGTAATGATTGGTGAAGGTTTACTGACATTTCAAATGAGTGCTATGCAACCTTCTTTTCTTTGAAAATTAGAATCAAATTTTAAAAAATAAATGTTTTCAGTGATGACTGGAGGGTTGTGCCAGAGGAAATTCAGCAACGTTTTCGGACCCTTCACTATATTCCAATTAATTAAAACAGATCCTTTACAAAATTCCGGGTAACAAAATCATACTTTTTACAGAATTATTTATTAAATAAGCCCCAAAGAATAATGGTAATTTTTTATAACTGTGTTTGAATTTTCACGAAAGTATTTGATTTTTTAAAAATGTTTTTAAAATTCACAAAAAACGTACCCTGCTATAAATGCTGGATCAACTTCTAGATTGTATATTATACCTGGACAAGGCAATTCCTGATTAATTCTAACATAATTATTGATCACTTAGTTTTTTTTAGTAAGCTGGTATTTCAAAAGGTTTACAGAACAGTAATTAGCATGTAATACTTTAGATAAAATAAATCTATACTAACAAGGTAAGATTAAGCAGCTGATAATAGGACTGATTTGAAGAAAAAACATAGAAATGTGGGTTTACCCGGAAAATTTTCTAAGCATTTAAACTATGAAGATTACATTAAAAATTAAATTCTTGTGTACTAGAAGCTGTAAATAAACAAATTACAGCGAAATTTTTCTCATGAGCTTTTATTACCCTTCACAACACCATGAACAGAATTTTAAGCTACCAAATTGAACGTTTCGCAGAATTATTTCTTGAATAAGTGGCAAATAATAATATTTTATCTAACTGTATGTTTTAATTTTGAATTTTCTAATCTAGAAATTAAAAAAAGAAACTACTTAAATAGAATTGTATGCCATTTGGAATAATTCGCAATTTAGTAGAATCAGCTGTTATTTGTATTGTGAATAATGTTAAGAACGCTCTTGATTTTTATTGGGGATTGATAAATTCACCAGGATATGGCTCAGCTTGGCCCAGAACCTCTCTTTGGCATTCAGTTTTTTAAAAGTTTTATTTGATCTGAAGAAGTGCTAGAAACCTTTCCCTGGATAAGAATTCAACTGAATATACATGAT
Organism: Octonoba sinensis; assembly: GCA_038502835.1. NCBI lineage: Eukaryota > Metazoa > Arthropoda > Arachnida > Araneae > Uloboridae > Octonoba > Octonoba sinensis. The sequence continues at coordinate 76,777,391 of CM076604.1, forward strand.
GAGCCTTGTGCTCTTTAACCTATGCCATACCATGGGTCACCCTTCATGAAGTTAAGCAGAATTCAAATTAAAAAAGTGAATTTAAAAATATGTGATTAAGCAGAGAACAGGATGAAAGACTTTTAAAAAAAAATCACAACCTACTGCTTTTTACATGAAGGAAAGGCCCCTTTATAATTGAAGCTACTGGCAGTGCTATTTTGTGATCGTAGCAAAGACAAAGGTGTTTTACTATTTTCTAATATGTGCTTGTTTTTTACCTAACAGAAGGTTATTCTCATATTAGCGATCTTCTATTTTATTCATTGCAAAGGTTTTTGTAATTTTTTTTAAAATTTTAAAAATTATACAAAACAATAAAATTAAGAGCAAACATAATTTTATAATTAATAAAAAATTGGAATTATAACTAAAATTTTTATTTGAATAATGCTAGAATTTATTGATGGAAGGACATATAAAAAGTTTTATTGCGTAACACAAAATATACTACAAAATAAACCTTTTATAAAAGAAAATTTTCCGGAAAAATATAGTGGAAAAGTTTCCACCCCGCATCTCTACCAAAAAATCACTGCTTTTCTTCATGACTTAGTTTTTGCTTCTTTTTGTTTCTTTTCCTTCATAGGTGTAACTAGGGTTGGTGAAAGGGGCGGGGGGCGTCACCCTAAAAATGTACAGACTAAACACCAATAAGAAGTGTAAAAGAATTGAAAATTTACTAGTCATAAATACTTGTCTCCAAAGATATACTCCGTGTTTATTTCAGGCATCTCCCGGGGGGGAGCTACCCCTCGGAGCAAGTCAACTCCTCCCCCCCCCCCCCTGGGCAAAAAATTCAGATCACAAGTTTTAAAAAAAGAAAGAAAAGAGAAATTACGCTTTTAAGACAGTTTACTTTCATAAACACTTTCAGGGAAAGGACATTGAACACTATCACGAGCGACCCCAAAAGTAACTTAAAAGATATAAGACTTTATTTTGAAAAAAATTGTGGGGGGAGAGTAACCAAACTCCTTTCTGTTTCCTTTAACATCACCAAAGTATCCCGAAATTGCATTGATAGGAAGATTTCAAAATGTTTCATGGGGAGAGCCCTCGAACCCTTGCCTCCAGACTTAGCCTAAGCATTATAGATGTAAGACCAGTTAGAAAAATTTAAGTTGCAGAAGTCCCAAATAGCCACTCCCAGGGACGGACTGGGACCCCTAAAAGGGCGGTGGGCCAACTAACCAAAGGGCGGCAAATAGAGGGCATACACACATATATATAGGATGATATCTGCGTGACACATGAGGTTTTAATGCCTCCTTTGGAAAATTTGAACTCCTAATATCAGTCAATCATTCATAACTTCATGGCATAACTTAGCTTGTTTTGCGTGAAATGCTTATGCTGCAGTCTTATTTGAAATTTTGTTTTAACTGGAAAACAGGGGCGACTATTCTAATCTAGGCTTAACTGATGGGATGAATACATAATTTGTAATAAACAAACAAGTTAAATACAAAAATAATTTTAGGATTATGTTAAAATACAAGGTTGTTCTTACTTTTTATGTTTGTTCATTTCTTTCTTCCTTTCTTTTTTAAATAGGTGGAAATAAAATGATTATTAATTAATACAAGAACAAAGGAATCTACAACGAAAGCCAAAATTTATTACTGCACTTTTGAATAATATTTTTCGTTTATTTTCCTTAAAAATAATTCTACTCCTGTTAAAATTATTCTTTAGGCACATTTAAGGCACCACATTTATCATCATCGAGAAAACGAAAATGGAGCAATTTTGTTCAAAGAATCAGGCACCTTAATGAAATACTTAATCTGAGTTATTTCTTGTTTTCTAGAATTTTAACAATAATTGATTTGAGAAGTATTTTTGGCTGGATTTTCGAAGAAAAATTATTTACATAAGAGTGCTTTGTACATAGGAGTATAGCGTAAATCAGAACATACACTGTTTCGAAGAAACCAATTCTAAATAATAATAATTCAAAATTGCTACTTTGTACTGCATATTGTTTTATATATTACTTATTTATGAGAAATGTTCTCATATTATTATTATTATTCAGGAACACTATTCAAAAGACTAAAACTAACAATCGGTTTACATTTAACAATGACAGACTTTACAGTGTCACTGAAATGTTATATTTGAATCTAATGTAAAAATAATATTTATAGTTCGATACTTTTAGTTATTGTTTTTAACGGATTTAAAATATGAAACAAGCAATGTACGTGCAATTAATATTTTGATGTAATCTACAAGTAGGAATAAGAGTAAAACTAATCTACTTTGACCTTAAAAGCCTATTTCTTACATTTTATTAGATAATTGTCCCGCTGTGGACCAGTTGGTAGAAGCTCGGTTCCCGCAGAACACCAAAAGTGAAGCAACACTGACTAAGGTCAGTGTTTGGGACGGTGATAACTTCTCGCCGCAGGTTGATGCGGTTCGTGTACGCTAAAGGGAGCTGGTGCACGTTAAATAGGTCTTGGCTCCAATGTCCTCCAAGTGAAACGATACCTCCGGGGATGTTAATCCCAGGTGACGGTATCTCATCTGGGAGCCGGTTCAAAAAATTAAGAGACCTTTTAAAGGGGCAGCAATCGGACTCCTGCTTACAAGGCCCCGTTAGACTCAGGAGCAGCGTACCCATTCTTCCTCGTCACGCGCTAGGACACAACAACAACATATTAGATAAATTTTTGTCTAACATTTTTAAGTTTCTGTGGCAAGCATTTATTTAGAGTAATGGTTAAGACAGTTTTATTAATGAATAAACAAATGTTTAGCATATTAGTTACGTAAATGACACGTTAAAAATTCGTGTTAATAAATATAATCATATCGATTAATTCTTGTGGAATATAAAATTTGTACAATTTATTTAAAAAAAATAATAATAAAAATTTTCAGGAAAATTTAAATGTTTGATAAAAATCATGATTTTTGAAAAATGATTTACATTACTGATTTGAAACACTTGATTTAAATCACCGATTAAAAACATTTGATTTAAATCAACGATTTAAAACTAACTCCCTGGCATTGCAGCCCATGTTAGACCATGGCCTCCAGTGGCGTAACTAGCGGGGGGCGGTCCGCCCCGGGCGGCACTGTTTCAGGGGGCGGCAAAAAGTCCGGAACGCCTTTCCCAACTGAACGCAATCTTTTTTATCACATTTTTGTTTTGCAAACGGCGAAGGTATTTTTTTCCTTGAAAAGATACCGACAGTTGCATTGCTCCAAAATATCACGAGAACATTAAGGGGCGGGGGCGGACAGGTGGCCACAGGTTGACGTCTAGTTTCGACTTTTTCTGCACCTCTTAGGTATGCTTTTTTTTTTGCTTCCTTGCTATTCTTCTAAATACCCTTATGTAATAAAGTCATTTCCGCATCGAAAACGATATATAAATATTTTGCAATGGGATGTCAAGACATGCAATCTGTGTAATACCCAACAGTACATACTCATGTTATGTCTTTAAACAAACTACTATCTTGAAATGTTGATGAAACTTTTAAGCATCTTCTTTTTATTGAAATGTGGACTAAAATATTTCCCATATTTTCATAATTCGACAACTTTAAATAGACAACAAGACTTATAGTAAACTATTCGAGAAATTTATGTCCATGCCCTGAATCTTCTAAGGTCTGAAAATATAGGCTAAAATTGCATTTTTGGCACTAATATCGATGAATTTTCAGTGAAATTCCTCGATATGGAGGGGTGAAGTGCCTTAATCCCTCCTTTTTCCACTACACTCTTAGAAACGCATGCTCAAATCTCACGAAACTTTCGTCGCATTTGACGAAATGGCTTCGTGAAAAATGCTCCGAGTAAACCTTTCGTCAAATTGGGGAAATCTGTGTGGTAACTTTTTGGAGTAACGTGATCGCGTGAGGAAAGAATCGTTGTAAATGACGAAATTTTCTTAACGATTGAATAATCGTCGAAAATGAGGATTCCATTTTTGAGAGTGTAAAAATAACCTAGAATTACGTGTTTAAGACTTCAATTTCTAAAATTTTCCGAGGGAGAGCCCCCGAACCCCCCTATTTGTGGACAAATATTACCTTCTGGATTTTTATATAGCTTTTTCCCAAATACCCTGACGCAATTATCCAGAAAAAAAGAATGCCGGATGAAAAAATTAGTTGAAATTTATTCAACCTAATGTCTCTGAAAAATATAAATGGTACATTAATTTTAAAATGTCCCTTGGATGTGCGTGTACATAATATAAATATTATATAAATCTGGAATTACCCGTTCGAAAAAAATGTGGTGGTCACCAAACTGTACGTGCTCCCCCTCACCCCTGGCCCCCGCCTCCGCCCAACATCACAAAATAAAACATGTTATAAGGCAGAATGTGGTCAACAAAATTTCATTCAAGTTTTTCAATATTACTTACATGCAATGATTCCTAAATTGTGCGCCGAGGATCTGAGAAATCTTCACAGGGCGCTGCGAGATTTTGCAACAAACTTCAAAAATAATTAGAAGTTTGTTCATTATGAAGCTTTAGAAATAGTTTGCAGTGCCCTATAATAAAAACAAGGGCTATGCAATGCAGGTACACTAGTTTTATTCATTTTCATACGTCACTTATGATTAGTAGAGGTGCCCACCCTTTCAGAGCGTTCGGGCACATCCCTAAGAAACTACCGAGCCCCTCAAAATCGACAACCCAACAAATTGGCCAAAAAGTCGACCTCCCTAGCAAAAAAATCTCAATCTCGCAGTCTGCAACATGACCCCCCCCCCCCCCCCTCTCCCGGTGAGCAAACCTGTGACTAATCTAACTTTTACTTTGGGAAGGGAATCCATATTCCAAAACGGGCGCCTCGCTCGACTAGACCCTTGGGATGTGTTCACGGATCCTTCTAGAACTATATACCATATAACACTTATTATCTTGACTGTCCTCTCACCCCTTCCCCGAGCCTTACCAAAACGCATCCCTGAAACTATACGTGCTAAAGCCGTCACAAATTTGGTTTTGAGTGGGAAAGTCGTTTATCTTTTTTTTAAATCAAGATTTTGTCGTCACGAATTAAAAGCAGATTATTTCATTTTGTTTCTCTTACTGTAAAGCATAAGGGGGGAAAATGTCGCAAAAAATTTTTTTTTTTTTTTGGAGGCGTCTAGATGAAAGGGCGCACCGGGACATGTCCCGGTGGGCCAGTCCACCCCTGGCCACTCCTCTAACTTCACCACAGATCAAAACATACATCTACTATATATACATCAAAAAGCTATCATATATGTAAAAAAATTCATATTAACGTCATTTCTAGTCATATATATCTATATATATGTATATATAAAGGGTATGATTTTGAAGTATGCACTGCCCTTCCTAATTCTTAACATGCTCCCCCTTCTCCGGAGCCAAGGCAGTATCCAGAATATTTTTTCGGGAAGCCCAGACTTCGACACACTTTTGTTAAGCAAAGTTTCAGGGAGGAATATATGATACATTGCAAAAGATTTCTGGAAGGGGGGGGGGGGCAGCCCGTGGGTTCCTCTTCTCCTGTGGATACGACCTTGATTCACAAAAACATTAAGCATTCATTACTAGATCTATTAGTTTATTTTTTAAATCAAACACAATAGAAAATTCAATATTTAGCCCTAAGCAATCTTCTATGTCCAAGCATTCATAATATTAAAACTGGGAAATAGTAGAATTTTAGAGAAAAAAATCCAAATTCCCCTACAAAAATGCTCACCCCCACAGTAAATTTCCAAAAATTTTGTTAAATTTGTAGCAAAACATACCTCAGAAGCGGAAGCGTCTGAATCAAATTTTCTTTTCTTTTTGGATGACGAACGTGTCCATCTCTGGAGTGCAAACATTATTATGTATCGAAAATAATTAAAAATTTAGCTAAAATATAAATAATACTTGATTGTAAATTAAAATGCAGCATTAAACCGTATCAGTGAGATTGGAAACGTTGTACGAATGATTTCTAGAGTCGTAATGCAATCAGTGATGGACCATAATAAGAAAAAAAAAACATTTAAAATATAAGCAATGAGAGAACATCTGTAAATGAGAATGCAATACAAATACAGTTCATCAGTTTTCCAATCGGCTCATCTACAAAAAAGATTTTACCAATATGGGTGTTTGGACAGGAAGTCAAATAAATACAAACTGCTCTTTAAGTTTCTTGATGAGCATCCCTTCCCCGAGGGTTTAACCCATTAGGACAATTGTTGGCTAGGGATCCTTCATTTTCAGACCCAGCGCCTACAACACTAATAAGCCACAACACCGGTTTATCAGAAAACAATACTCCATCACAGTAGAGAATATTTTCCACGAAACTTATTGTGCAATTATATTCCCAAATTGCTGCCCTTGGGCAAAAAAGACATCAAGAAGGAAAGAAAACCCTCTGGAGTGATTGAAAGGATCTCTGTTTGTCTGTGGTGATTGAAGCCACCTTTCGCTGTAAACCCCCCCCCCCCCCCAAGGTGATAAGGGGGTTGATTATAACCAGATGAAAAGTCTTCTTTATTATGAGTTGCATACTTTGGTCATGAGAAAGAGGAAATAAAATCATATGTATATGTTTAATTTTCTTAGGGAAAAAAAATGTGCTTTGCAAGGCCGTAGCCAGAAATTTTTTTGTGTGCCTAAATAAGTAAATACCCAATGGGGGGGGGGGGGTTGAACCCCCCAAAGCCCCCCCTGATTACGCCTATGTTTTCCTTCAATATAAGTTTTAAATGGTTCAAAAATCATAACTGTTTCAAACATCTAAGCTACAAACATGAGAAGGATTGTCTGGTAATCTTGAAAAGGAAAGCTTCTTCTCAAGTAGTAATTCATAGAATTCTTAAGTAATGAATAAGTTTGAAGTTGCTACTATTCTAGATCTTTCAAGAATAATAAGTTTTTTGGCCAAACAGATCACGCCCATGCATAATGAACTTAAACAATGTCCCCCAGGCATATCCTTTTTAACACAGCAAAAATTTTGTAAAATACACAGCTAATTCATTTATATATTTATTTTCAATTTCGAGATCAGTAAGCTTTTTTTTTTTTTTTTTTGTATCTTGTGAGTTAAAAGAAATCTCCATCTTGCTCCACCAACTTAATTCATTCTTTTGTTGTGCAGGAACATAAAAAACACTTTACACATGCACAGTTGTAACCATTAATTTTCAGTCGATGACATGCATTAGTTATTATGTATTGTCATTCTGTGGAGAATTTCTGAAGTGATGGCTAGTATGAACAGTTTATTAACTATTCCATATCTCATGCTAACCAAGTTTATTTCATTTATCTTTTATTTATGAATTAATAATGCAATTCTGATCTAAAAAGTGCCACTGATGTTGGTTGGAGATTGAAAAGTAGTATGTCGAGTAAAAAAGACAAATTAACTAATAAATAAACCTAGAAAGATAGTGTTTTAACAAAAGAAAAATCTTACCATAATGAGTAATATTCATCAATACTTCCATTTGCAGATATGTCAATATTGCAGTAATATTTGAAACTATATATTATCAATACCTTTTTAAAGTTTTCTTTATGAAATTTCACCACTGTGTCCCAGGATTAAAATCTTACAATGGCTGTAAAAAAAAAAAAAGATTGACATTGTAATTTAGTTAATGTTCTTGAATAATATAATGTAAATAAATTTACTGAGAGGTTTATTTATTAATATACATTAGTTTCTTGCTTTAAACTATATTATTTTTCAGTAGATCAGCAGTAACTGAATTTGCTATCTTCGAATGGACGGCGTGCTGCAGCGCCATTTGTCACGTCTTTATGGTAGGGCTCTATATGAACGGCTGTGTGAACGTAAGAAGCAAGTTCGCCAAGAGAGAATATCTGTTGATGGAGAAATTATCAGGTACATATATGTATAGCGGGAACATCATATTATCTTCAGGTTTTTTTAATATCACTTATGATTATAACTTTATTAAGTTTTTAATATACTCTCACTATATTTTTTTGCAAATGTTATTAGTACATCAAGATACTTCTAACTGCGTAACTGATATAGTATATTCTCTGAATATAACAAGAAATCAGTTCAACAAATCAGTGTATCTACTAAACATGTTATTTTTAAATTTTTACTGCAGTTTTTTTTTATTTTAGAGTATATCAAGCTATAGAAAGCCAATGTTGTCAAAGAAATAATAACTAAATTGTTGTTACCGCTGACACTCTGTAGCACGTCAAATATCCCCAAATTAAATAGTAGGATGCAAGTACCATATGTTTCTGAATATAAGCCGATCCATGTATAAGCCGAGAGTGCATTATTCCTTCAAAAATGTACCAAAAATATAAAACTCGTATATAAGCCGAGATAACAATTTGAAGAAAAAAAATAGTTCAAAGAGAATCGCCAAAGGGAGGCGAAACTTTCGGGAAGCAGGTAACACGGATCAAGTATTTTCCAATCAAGGCATTATGAAAGTGAGAAGCTTGTCGCCAACGGCGACATATTGATTTCTGATAACTCTGTCTGAGGCGAGCGCCGAGCACGACCCCCCACATTTCCCTTCTTCATTCATTGCTTTTTGCCCCGCATTTGCTAGTTTGCTTTACTTTTTTTATTGTTTTTATTTAGTTATTTTCTACATTTATATTAGAAGGAGGAGCGGGAATAGAAAGGCATACATAGCCAGTCGCGAGCGGATTATTAGGAGCAAATTTGGCCATTTTGTTTCAGTGATGATTTTACAAAGTCCAGCTGTAAAATATATGTATATTCTTTTAAATAAAACTCTACTTATTTTAAGCTAATTATTTCCTTAATGTAGGAGACATAAATTACATAATTAGAGCTCTTTATTAGTCAATATTTCATGATATATAGACCAACTTTTTTTTTCTAATTGTCGCCCCCCCCCCCCCCCCCCCCCGTTTTAGCTTTCAAAAAAGTTCCAAAAATTCTCGGCTTATACACAGAAATATATGGTACTTGTAATCCACATATCCTGCAAAATATAGCTTTCACCCCCTAAAATGACTCGCCGCCCCGTCTTAAAAAAGAAAGATGCTTTCTTCATGAACTTATCAAAATGCAACATTTTTACTAAGCTGCATCATGTGTCTTACATGATATATATTTTTATAACACTCAAAACTTTTTAATTTTTGAGACCTTGATTGAATAAGACTCGGTGTGCAGCAATGTAAATGTAATACTGTCAAATGCCAAACAAGCGCCACCAATCGAATAAGTGCCACCTCCCCCCAACTTGAATTGTTATTGAAATTATAAAGAAGGAATAAAAGAAATAATTAGTAAAAATTGCCAGCAAGGAACCTTTTACAAAAATTGCTATCACAAAAACAAACTTTTCTTAAATATGAGTTGGAAAATTGCTGATTTACGATCTTAAATTCATTCACTAAATTTTATTTTCATTATTTTCAAAATATTAATTCCCACATACTTCTGTGTTTGAAACGATGCATTTTTAAAACGGCACAAAATATCGTCATAGGGGTGCGTATACACATGCAATAATCTTGAAATTTACAAATTACAATAATAATATTCAATCTGAGCCGAGCAATATTATATATGTATGTGAAGGAGGGAAACTACTCGACCCCTCTCTACAATTGGCTCACGTGTGCCCTCACATGGAGAGCACAGAGAGAGACGAAAAAAGCCGCAGAGACGTTTAGATTGTGATGAATATTCTTTTTTTAAAACTTGGACGTAACCCTAACTTTTAGACGTAATTACACCGGCCTTGACACAGTCATAACACTTATCTGTATTTATGTTTTTGTGTAATTATTTCAAGTGTCCTGTCTTCAATAAACCCGTTTTCATCTGAAATTATTAATGTAGTTCTTGCCTCATAGGGACTACACCTCACACATATATTGGTCATTCAACTCATATTTTTGTTTCAGTTATGCTCCTGATGACTTCAGCCATGTTGGTATGTACATTGCAGCAGATGCTTTGAAGCCAGATCGAAATTACTTTGAAATAGAAATAATTGACAGTGGTGTGAGTGGCAGCATAGCTATTGGGTTAGTCTCTGCTAAACATCCACTGGACCAGTATCCAGGATGGGTATACAATTCAATAGGATATCATGCTGAAGATGGAAGGTAAGATTAACTTCTTTCAAAATAAAATAAATAATTAAATTAAGCTTAGTATAAAAAGAAGAAAGAAATAATGCTCATATTACTAGTGCTTTCTACACTTGCCTATTCATGATTTTCTTCAGAATCCAAAAACAAGCTTTTTGCAAGAGGCTTGCTTGTCTAAATAAATTCTTCACAAACGTCTCAGTCCAACAAAGACTCTTCACAAATACAAATGCTTAGAAGCATTTATTCCAGTTATTCTGACTCAGTACCGGATCTATGGTGGGGCAAGCCAGGGCCCAGGCTCCGGGCGGCACTTCTGGGGGAGGGGGGCGGCGAATTCAACTGTGATGCAAAAAAAAAGAAAAGAAGAAAAGAAAAAAAAATTTGATAAAGGAAATTTAACTTTTGTAAGAGAATTAAAATTCTAATTATGCACTCCGATTTTATCATTGATCGGCTCTCTAAAATTGAGGTTATGGCGCAGCAAATTTCGCTATGTCAAAATATAAAACCCTAAATTTAAAAAAGTCAAGGTTTCTTCCCTTTATAATAGTGAAATACGCATAAATTATGCTATGATCAAATAATACCGAATGGTTTTCTTTTCACAAACTCTCAAAGCATCCTTTTGGGTAGAGGTGGGAGCTTGTAAAGTGTTGTTTGAGAAGGCAAACACGTGGCTCTTCAATATGGGCGTTAGTAAGAAGGAGAGGGGGAGGGGTCCAGCCCTGGTTTAAAAAAATTGGAAAGCCAATTTTTTCTGCATTTTTATAATTATTTTTATGAGCAAAAGCATTTAAATTAAATTTTTTTTTTCCCCTTAAAGTTTTTAAAATCCCAAAAGCGTCTCCTAAGGCCTCAAAATACACCAATCCACATATAGTTTTCAAAATTTTCCCGGGTCAGAATTCATATCTCTTGTTAAGGGGAGCTCTTCATATGGTTCCACTTCCATCCCCAAATGTTGAGCAGAAAGTCCCATGCTGTGGGAACATTAACGAAGGTTCTATCTGTTTATCAGTAGCCGAAAGTGAAAAAATCCTTAAAAATAAAGGACATCGCCTGAAAGTTATATAAAATATTAACAATAATTGCTTGGAGGGGGGCGACATTTTTAAGTTTTGCCACGCCTTGGAAAACTTCAAGATCCGGTACTGTTCCGACTGCCATATAAAGTTCAAACAAATTTCATCTGATGCAGTTTTATAGACTTTAAATTGATAAAAAAATTTAAATGTTATAGAAATTATTTTGTATGGGTAATATCTAATTTGTAACTCCACAGTAAAAATTTAATCAGTTTAGTACTTATAAATTTAAAAAAAAAGAATCTTTCAATGCCAGTCACCCCATCTTTCAATATCTAAGTACCTACACTCACGAACCCTCCAAGATCCCACCTAAAATATAGATTTCTATAGGGAATATACGCTAACACACTTTGCTTTACTGATATTGATTATTCTGAAAAAAGTCGAACATTTTCTAAAGCTTACACTGTGTTAAAAAAAGCATGACTTTAGGAGAAGTGACTAAGAACATCAGTTAGTTAAGAAACACTTTTAAAATAATTGGAATAAGGATTTATTTGATTGACTTTGTTATCAGCTGAAATGAAACAAAGTTATTTATACAATTTCCGACTTGGATTCTCTTTTTCTTAAAAATTAGAAGAATAAAATTAGAATTTAGTTTCTAATTCTATAAATTAGAAACTGCTCCGTTTTCATTTATCAGCATTATTGCAGTAGTTTCAAAATGTTTCTCTCTCTTTTTCATAGCAACTCAACCTTCTATTTCGTTTTCACATGATTTACATTCAGTCTTAGATACTTTTCTTGTAACACTTTTTACCTCATCAAAATGTTACTAACTGGTTTTCTTTCTTTTGACAGCCTAAAACACTTTTTGTTCTCAAATAGTGATTTTTGTTTTAATCAGATATTACAGCAAACATGTTAGCACCTAGATATATGATATGTCCTACTTCTAAAATGAGTCCAGTTGTCGAAAAAAATTTTTAAATTATTTTATAAAATAATCCAAAAAGTCTAAAGTTTTAAGAAGAAAATGTTATTTCTTTTCCTTTTTCCCACTTGCTATTCTCTTTCTTTTTTGGGGGGCAAGGTAGGGGAGATATATTTGATATAAACCATGCTATCCATGCATTATTTAGTGCTTTTAAATTATCATCAAACTTATGTTTCTGTTAGCTTTCCTCTGTTTCTTTCATGTAAATAAGAAAAAAGTAAATAAATTTCATTAATATTTATATTTATAATAACTAATTAATAATGAATCTTTCAATTAATATTTAATTAAGTTGAACTCATAGTTTAAAGTGCAATTGTTCTTCTTCAGTTGAAGCAAAATTCAGGAGTTACACCTAGCTTTTAAATGATTTCTTGCTGAGAAACGCAGATTACTTAACAGAATACACAAGTTAGAAATGGATCAACCTACTCTAGAAAATGTGTTAGTCAATCACATTTTCACTAAAATAATAAAAAATCCACCAAAGAACTTAATGAAGATTTTTAAAAGACCCCTGCTGTTGTTATCTGTATTAATTTAGGTTAGTAGAGCACAACCCACTTCTTTTTTATTTTATTTTTAGGGGGTATACCAATCCTTATATGTATATATACATATTAGGATTGACAATATTAAGTAATGAAACTGATTTATTGAAATAAAAGCTTTTAATATTTAGTGTCGTATCTTTGATCTCAATGTTGAACAGTGTATTTAGTAGTTCAAATAGATAGTTGTATCTATTTTTATTTCATTGTAGACTTTTTCTTTTAGGTTGTACCGAGATGCAGATAAAGGAATGGAATTCGGCCCCAAATGTGATTCAGGAGATCGCATGGGGTGTGGTATAATTTACGATACACCTTCTCAAAATAACAAAAGATATGCCTTTGTATTTTTCACAAAAAATGGAAAAGCTGTAAGTATTTGAAATTTTTAGATGTATTGTATAAGATTATATGTGTGCATGTGTGTACAAACTCAGTTTTATGAATGGGCACATTGGGCATTAGTCATTATGGGGGCAACAAAAGTGTAATATAATAACTAAATTCAAAGTCTTCGTCACTGAAGAGAGAGTCCTAATAGGTAAAATTCGTATATGAATGTTTAGGCTTAGAAATCAAAGTTTAAATTATTATGTAAAGTTATGCCATGACATATGACAGAAACTGGACATGAATTTGAAGTTTCTGTACTGTGATGCATCATTGTGCTGAATTTACATGCATCACAATGTTGAGAAGAAACTGTACAAAAATGAAAGAGTTTGTTTTATGATTTTTTTTTTTTTTTAAAGTGAGATTTAAGAGGTGGATGACTCTTAGAAAATATTCTATATTGTGACAGACATGACACATGTCAAATTTTGAAAACTAGTTTACAATTTTTACAATGAATGAAAAATATTACATTTTTTTACAGTTACAATATGTATTATTTAGTTGTTTTCTATGTTTAAAATTTGTAAAATCTGTGAGCACTTACCAAAATTAGAGAAACAACTGTTTATTTTATTGATAATTCAAAATATAATTAATATAACTGTTTATATTATTATATTAATTTATTTTATGCCAAATATCGGCAGGTTCAAATATGAAAATCCTGTGTTAATTTCAGCTGCAATTTGATACTTTATTTGATGAAAAATTATGTTCTCTTAAATTATATTATCCTATTAAATGTTTTATTGTGATAGGAGGTTAGCCATTGGCTATGTTGAAATTCCTCATTTGTATTTTTTGAAAACATTCAATGTTTCCCCAGTTCTAAAATTAAAGAAAGGTCACCTTTTCATCACTAGGTAACTTGACATTATAATTAGTTTTCTTTAAAAAATAAGCAAAAACAATGATTTTTATGTCCTTGGCATTCTTTTTATTTCTTGGCTATCTGCAAGTCAACTTTTAAAAACACTTCCTTTTATTGCTTGAAATTTAAGATCTCACTTGAACATTTTCATTACCAAGCAAAACCCCTTTATAGCATTTCGGAAGTAAAAGGACATTTTGGGTTAAATTATTTTTGCCTTACTAGCTTCTCTCCTTTGACGTTTTAAACTGTTGCACCTATCAGTGCAAAGCTTTTCTATAACAGTGGCTGAAAATTTCCAGACTAAAGGAAGTTTTATTGTGTTACTGTATGTACTATACATTTCTGCTTCAGGTACTATGAAATGTCATCAGATATAAATTTCAAACAACATATAATGATATAAATACGAAATCAAAAGTGACAACTAGCAGCAGGCTCTGGGCCCAGCTAGGCTAGTCCTAATCAATTTACCAATCCTCAATGTACATCATATCATCTCTCGTAAAACTGTTTTACTCCACTGTGAGTAGCAGTCGCTTCCAGTAAACTATTCCAACTGCCTACAACCTTATTGAAGTAGCAATTTTTTCTCATTTCAAGATTAGCCTGAGATTTGAAAAGCTTAAAACAATGACCTCTGGTTCTACCTTCTTTGCATAAATGTAGCCCATCAACATTTCCCATTTTAATGAATTTAGACAATTGAATCATGTGCCCTCTAACTCTCCTTTGTTCTAGACTATTATACATATTGAGCTTTTTAAGCCTAACCTCATAATCTAGGTCTGAAAGAGCACTTACCAACCTAATAGCCCTCCTTTGAATCCTTTCCAATATGGTAACATCCTTCTTTAGATAACAAGCCCGACACTGAACAGCATACTCCAAATGAGGTCTTACCAAGCTTCAGTATAATGCCAATACAACTTCCTTAAACTTGTTCAAAATAACCTTATTGATAAACCCCAGCATCCTGTTAAGCTTTGCTGCTTACTATGCTGCACTGCGGACTAAACTTCGTCGTGTCTAGTTAATACCCCTAGGTCAACTACTTCTGCTTCACTTAAATGGAACCTTGTAAATGGTAGCTTGCACATTTATTCCCATGACCAAAATGAAGCACTTGACATTTCTCTATATAACAAGACACACCCCATTTAATTGCCCACCTAGAAATTTGATTTTAATCTTCTTGAAGCTGATTGCCTTATTTTTCCTTGTCAACGAGTCTCATGACTTTGACATCCTCCACAAAAATATGGATGTTCCCAGAAATACTCTCACTAATATCCTTAATAAAATTAATAAACAATAAGGGCCCTAAACACATCACTTAAAACATCAATCTACTGAGAATAATTGCCCTATTTGTTGCCTCCCAGTCAGCCAATTTTCAACCCACACTTAAGTTTTTCTGCCAATTCCAATATAAGCAAGTTTGGTAAGAACTGCATGCGGTACTATATCGAACGCTTTTTGGAAATCAGTATAAACAACATCTACACACTTTTTGTTATCTAAAGCCATGGTAATCTTGTCATAGAAATGCAATAAATTAGTTGTGCAGGACCTACCCTGAATAAAAGCAGTCAACACACCATTTGTCTCCAGTCCCTTAAATAAATGATAAGTTAGAACTGAGTGTTATCTCAGTTCTTCCTTAATTTTTCTATAGTCAAAAATGTTTTCAATGAGAAAAAATAAAATCCCAAGAATAGAAAGCGAAGACAACTAATAGGAAATGATAAATGAAGAACTGTTGAAAAAGAAGAAAGAAAAGTGCTAAACCCCATCAGTTTGTATGTTATCCAGCATTTGTCAGTGTTGTCCAAAATTTGAAAAAAATAATCTGTGTCCTTAGAAATGAAGTATGATTGAAAGTTAATATTTTATGCCTTCACTCTTTGCAGCCAATAATACTTTTATACTATACAAATACTCTTTATTTCATTTTTTATATCACATTTGATGATTTAATTATGATGTATACTTATTAGAATGTTTATCTGTTGCCCTTTATTTGTCAAATTTTAAAGTGATTTTTCTCACTTGTCCTTACTACATAACTATTAATGAATTGGCTGCCACCAATTTATGATTTAAGGTTATGTTATAATTTAAATTGCAGCATTCTCAATTGATAACTATAAAATTGTTTTCTCATTGCCAAAGTTCTCTAGTAGACTGTCATAGCATTTATTTTAAAATCATTGTTGTAGCATAAAAGTTCGATTTTTATTATAGATATGGTTAGTAAAATTTTCAAGAAACTGTTTCGCATTCTCTTCCTTTTACTTCAGGTTGGTGCTTCTGTGTATGGAATGCCAACAAGTGTAGTATATCCAGCAGTTGGTCTTCATTCAGCTGGAGGAGAAGTTCGTTTAACGTTAGGAATCAAATGGCTCTCTGATGATGATATGCTTATGTGTGTTGATAGTAATGAAGAAGAGTGGTCTCGACTTCATGATATAAAATTAAATGGAACTGTAAGTATGCTCAGTATGTTGTGTAAAAAAATTTTTTTTAATTTTTAAAGTTTGTATAGAGTTTGATCTGTGGGTTTTCCCCCTTCTTTTCTTTTCAAAAGAAACTAATTTCTTTTAGTGCACCTTGAAAATGTTTTAGTAAGGAGAAGCAACTGAAGCCTTAAACAATTAATGTCTAAGGCTGTTGTCTGCAATCTTTTAAGATTGCTTGCAAGCAAAATGAAATATGTATAACAATTGAAAGGACGCTGCTGCAAATAACTTCCAGATATTCATTGCATCTAATGCAGTTGTATAGAAGGGTTAGGACAAAGATTTTACAGTTTGTTGTTCTAATTTAAACTAATTTTAAATGGAGAATGCAATTAATTATAGTGTCAGAATTACATCAACTACATTATAGTTTGTCAACTTCTTTAGTGCTGCGACCTAGGTTTGCAAGTTTCTTCCAAAGTGGAAAAGTGACTTCAGGAATTATAAGAAACTTATTTTAAGAATTTGCTATATAAGTTTCAATTTTACTCTAAGGAAAAAACAAATAATAAATTAATATTTCTATTTAAGTATGTAAATAACCTAATTTCGTTTTGGCTTTATTTTGGGATATTCATAAAATTTGCATTTAAAATTGTATTATTGCTTCTGTTACTATGTGTTTACTTTTTCATATTATGTGCTGAATTTTATTGCAGGGGTAATTGTGTTCCAGTTATACACCAGAGTTCCGGTATTTTTTTGCATCTTAATATCAGATGCTGAACATCACATGCTGAAGCATAATGTTTTTCTCACTGTGATAGTTCACTATAAAAGGCCTTAACTGTGTGTGTATATGTATATTGATTGATTGATTGATTAATTAATGTTTTTGCATTCTTTACTAAAAATTACCCTTTTTTTTTAATTTAGGTTTTAGAATATGCTGGTAGAGGAAAAAGTATCATTGATGTTGGGTTAGCTCAAGCCAAATATCCTTTAGACACAACTCACCATTATTTTGAAATAGAAATAATGGATCCTGGGGAAAATTGTTACATTGCCATTGGATTAGCTAGAAGAGTAATCGCTTTTTTTTTTTCTTACTTTTATACTGACTGACTAAATTGAGGATAATTATTAATTAATTACATATTTTTCTATCTTATTCTGAATATCTTCTAGCTTTGGCTCTAAAAGTACTACTTTTTATTCAAATAATTGAAAAATACTGTATTAAGTACTAGCTGAAAAAAGTTGCATATGGTATTTCAAGCAATGTATAAAATCTAAGCAAATTTTAATTAAATCTTGAGGAAGAATTGCTGTGTAATGCAAGCTAGTTAATGAAATTTTGAAATGCGTTTTTAGGTAACAACAAATTTCATCTTTAATTTTAATTAAATATGTTTAATTTTGTGTTTTGTTATTAAGTTGACTTAGGTTTGAAAAACTGTGCCAACTATAGTGATTCAAATGAATTCAAAATTTAAAATTTATTCTTTTTAAATATTGTAATTTTGACAATGATTGAAATCTTAATGCAGAGTCATTCCATTTCATACAAGGCAGTTACATCAAAAACATGTCACAGATCCTCACGAAATTCTAGAAAAAAATTACTGCAGTTACAACCATAGAGTTGACATTACATATAGGACAGGAGTAACCTGTTCCTTCTCGAAAAACACACGCCATAGTTCTCCACAAGTAACACGATAAAAAGGGCAATATTTGGCAGTAATTATGAATCATGCACAAAAATTTCTCATCTGCTATTTTCACTCTCCACAGTATTGATGTATTTAAAAATCATTTTTTAAATGGAGAAAGCAAATATGACAGTTGCCCTTACCTGGGAAATAATACAAGACTAGCCTTAGAATAGTTTTCTTGTCACCTGAAGGCTCAACAATTACATACCGTTTTTTTTTTTTCGAATGCAGCAGGCATTTACAGACATTATCCTAATGCCAAACAGAGATCAAGAGATGTAATGATAAAAACATAATTAGGGAAGAAAAACACATAAAATTAAGAAGTTAAATTGTTCAAAGAGTCTCTGGCCTCCCAATATCGGGAGTAGATGCAGCTCTTCACAAGGGCAGAACATTCGAGGAGATGATCAACATCCATCACCGCACCACTGCAGCAGAGGAGGCAGGCAGGACTATCCACTATCCGGAAACGGCAAAGATGAGCATATAGACAATCATGTCTAGTCCTGAGACGGAAGGCAGCTACAGTGCTGCTTCTTGAGCAATCGGGGAGATTGTTTCTCCAAGATTTTTCCTTCGTCCAATCTTTTAGTGATGACATGTGTCTTGTCCTAAGTATTTTGTTGATAACCAATGTGGCGGAATTATAAGTAACCAATTTACGTGGGCCCTGATTAACAAAACAACCTTTTTTGGCCAATTCATCCGTTCTTTCGTTGCCAGGGATACTACAGTGTGATGGCATCCATTGTAAGACAACAGTTTTATATTTTTTACGCATCTCACTTAACAAGGATCTACATAGCATTACGGGCATAGAACTAGGGTCTTGAAAGCAGTTGGCAATGGCCAGAATTGCAGCCTGTGAATCTGAGAAGATGACGGCCTGATTGAAAAGAAGAGGACGAGCATTTAGATGAACTTTGATTGCCTCAACTTCACCATCGAAAGTGGTCTTGGCTGATTACATCATAAGATAAAACAAATAAATAAGAAGAAGCTTGAATTTCTGGTTTTATGAAAAATGCACAAAATGCCACATTTGAAATATCGTATAAAATCTTGTGAGCAAAGATACATAAGTTGATTAATAGCTGCCTACTTATTAAGCATTTAAAGGACATCAAATGAGCAGAGTTTCAGATTTTTTAAAAATGGTATTTTTGAATAATCACAATTCAAAAATTGTAATTTTTCAAAATTGTCGAATTTCAAACTAATTTTTAAGGTGGTATACATCTCAATCTTACAATAAAATATAGTATAAAATTCCATAAGAGCACTTTAGATTGCCGTCTCCATTTTGTTAAAAATAAAAGAAATTCTCAAAGAAAAGAAATCATGAAATCAGTAAAAAAAATTTGTTTTTTTTATCCATAGAGCCAATTAGATTTTCAAAAAATATATCTGAATACAGTTGTATTGTTATTGAAAGAAAAAAAATATTTGAATTGGTTCAATACTTTTGAAATAGTGAACATTTTAAAGTGGAGTGTTGCTGATTTTCTGAAAACTGCCAATTTTGTGCTGAATAATTTTAAGTCTGTAACTGGAAATTCTTTTTTTTTTTTGCAAAATCCTTTTGGGATGTTTTATATATCCCTTAATTGTAACTACTGTAACTTTTTCAAAAAAAAAAAAAAAGAATCTGGGATGGTTATGTAATATGCTCTGCCTGGTCTGAAATGGAATGGCCCTGCATTAATTTATGAGTTTCATTGATTTTAATGTAAAAAAGGCACAAATTTGCAAAAAAAAAACTACTATTATGTTTGTAAATTTCTGCTTTACGTACATTGGAATGAATGAAGTTCATGGAAAGTTAAGTATTTACTTTCTATTAAACACTAACATTTAATTTTAATTTTAATTTTTTTTAGAAATTAATGTATATATATCAGTTTTTGTTAAGTTATGATATGTGTTTATATCAGTGGGATTGTCTACATTTTTAGGACTATCCTAAATACAGGCATCCTGGTTGGAATAAAGGATCTATAGCATATCATGCAGGTAAATGTTTTTAATAATTTAAATGTGTTTGTTTGCATGTTATAATTAATTCAGTTTTTTTTTTTAATTTCTTTATTTGTTTATTTATATAAATTCTTTAGAGTTTTTTTGTAAAAAATTTTACTTGAGATGCAATAAAAGCTCAGATAAAAAACTTTTTGTGATAACACGTGTTTATTTTCAAGCACTGTTTTTTAAATTAGTCTGAAATGCCAAAATATTTTATGTAAATATAACTTAACTATTGATCAGGAAAGACAACCAAAATAATATGACAAAATGTGCATACTTTAAAATAAAAAAGGATATGTGTGTGTGTGTTTTAATAACTTATATACTTTAAGGGGAATGTGAAACCAGTGAAGTCTAATTCCTTTTATTTCTTTCAAAGCTGTGAAAATACAAATTTACCTTAAGTTGCCTTCAAAAATATTCTATCTGCAAATTTATGTTCATTTCTAATTTATGTATCAGGAATTAAATCAACTAGTTGGAATTCATACTTTCTGAGGATACAAAAAATATATTCAAAGTACAGTGAAGCCTGTGTAAGTTGACCACTTGCGGTGTGCACCGCAAGTGGTCAACTTGCCAAGTTAAAGTGCTGCACAGCATTTCAATGGTCAACTGGTAGAGGCTGGAGATTTTTTATTTATTTTTTGTCACTTCTTACACTTTCCCATGTGTTTAACTTACAAAAGAGGTTTATACAAACTTTAATAATGTTTCATCCATCCAGACAAATACTGGTCTGACATTATTACATAAAAAAATATCCTGGAGAAATTATTTGAGTTTTTTTTAATCTTTGTAAAAGTAGATAAACAAATAAATATAGTAATAATTAGATGGTCATCTTACAAAGTGTTTTTTATAATACTCTCACCCAAATTCGGCATACATAAGTGGTCAATATAGACAGGTGGTCAAATTAGGTTGTCAACTTACAAAGATTTCCTTACATTATATGATATAGGGCAATTTCTGTTCTGGACAAAGGTGGTCAACTTTACAGGTTTTACTGTATATTGTTTTTATAATATACCATGTGCTTTTTTCATATTACTTTTGAAATGATAAGATTTTACTGTGTTTGCAACTTTTTTACATTTTGTTGATCTGAATTCAGGAATATTTTTTTCTAGCAAATCTTTAATACATGTAAAATATATTATGTTTAATCATAAAATGGAAAAGAGTAGAATAAAATCACTTGAATAAAAGATTTCCCTTTAAGAAAATATTTCTTTTTGAAGTTTTCCTAAACTCTGTGGTCTGATTCTTAGGAAAGATGCAATAGAATAAATTTTCGTTACTTTTCAAGGTAATATTTAACTATGGTTTTATCTTTTAAAAGAAAAAATGGTTAGTGCTTTTCAGGAACGGATGTTTACCAAACTCAACTTGAATTTTTTGGTATTTACATACAATTACAAAATAAAAATGGATGAGAAACACAGCTGGTATGATATTTTAAACATGTTTGCCTCTCTCTTTCTCTCCACTGTTAGCATACTATTTTTGGGGGAAACTTTATGTTGCATTGCATGCATTGTGTTCCATAATTGTTGTTAAACTTCCAAATCATACCCATAAAGCAAAAAATTCATTCTTTCTCTGAAATCAGTTTACCTGTAACAAAACGAAACACTCACATCTCCTTGTAAGTAGCTCTTTATGTGATGAGTATTAGTTGCACAAAAAGAATTACTTCTCCTTAAATCCTGTAATGAGATGTTTATAGCTCTGTTATTGGAAGATCTACCCCTTGCATTTATTTTTATTGAAATTTGACTATTTTCTGCAGATGATGGGAAAATTTTTGTTGGCAGTGGAGTTGGTGATCCTTTTGGGCCTCGCTGTCATAAAGGTAAGTTGAATTTTTTATTCTTTGTATTTGTGTGACATAACAATTGATCAGTTGAACTAAATACAGGGGTGATTGTATTCCGGGTGTACCTTGGAAATCCAGATTTTTCATAGCCTCCTTTCGTGTTTTAAAAATCCGAGTTTTTAGTCTTCAAAATTGAAAATTTAGCGGATGGGACCAAAAAATGTGCCGAACAGCGATAAACATTCCCTTTGTAGCAACCCTTTGCTCAGCAAGGGTTGTAGCGGTGCCAACCATCTTTGTTCCGAACAGGAACGATGCCACGTGCTTTCGTAGTTACGGATAACTGGACGTTGGCGCCATTTTGGAATTGTTTTTTTTTTTTCGGCGCCAAACCCCGCGATTGGCGATGTTTACATTCCCGATGTAAACATCGCCGAAAGTGTTAATTTTCCCCCGGACTTTATTTTTATTTCTATTTTTAAAAGAATGATTTAAAAAAAACTTGGAGGTTTTTTTTTTGATTTAGTTATTTTTTGGATAGACATCGCAAAAAGTTGAACTCATTTTCTGAGCTTCATTTTTCTTGCATAATAACGCATTTTTACGTCCTTTTCCTGAAATCAGCGATGGACTTCGAGTGTTTTTCTCAACTTCTCATTTTCAAAAGCTGCAGATATTTGACAAATAAATGAAAAAATTATAACACTAAATAGAACAAGTATTTTACTGCAAAAATTTGGCAAAAAATATATAGTTATGGAAAATCCCTATTCCTTATGTTGTACTATAAATTACAATTTATTTGCAAAAAATAAATGAATTAAATTTCAAGGTTTTTTACTTTGTGTCACAATCACCCCTGTAAATAGTATGCCTTTTATGTTATTTAGTACCTAGTTACAAAAAGCATGCACATACCTTGTTCAGAGTATTTTATATAATAAAAAAAATTGCATGTATCTTTCAAAACTTATTATAGTCATTACTTTTAAAACTGATGTCAAAAATAGTAAAAGTTATACGTATATAGACATATATATGTATTATTATTATTTCAATTTTTTTGAAAGAGCACTTGATTGTACCTCAATGACTCCATATATATATATATATATATTGTTGAAATGAAAACCTAATGAGTTAGTTTCTCTTATATACAAGGATGTGTCTCTTCCACAATTTTCTGCTTTTTTTAAGTTAAGTTTTTTTCCTGTAAACTCAAAACTGTTCTGCTGAACCAATTTTTTCCCAAGTGTAAAACTTCTCTCCTGTTTTCAGCACATTCCTTCCGACCTAACTGATCCCTCCTTCAGGCTTATTTTGTTTTCATTTTCTTTGGGGCTCGAAAGCACTGGGTGAAACCTGTTGGTCTTTGTCCCTTTGTAGAATACTTTGTTAGACTGTTATAGCCCTTTACTTCTGCATCGCTATTTGGTTAACCAATAAGATCGCAACTTTATTCTCCAATAAAATCTTTTAATAATTTTTTCTTCTAATTATAGCTAATTACTGAAAATTACTGGTACTTTGCTTTTTCAAATAATGGTTTCATAAAATTGCACAACAACACAAAATACTGGTATCCCGATCACTGGAGCTAACACAACTAAATAGCAGACAGAAGTATTGATGTAACTGTAGGAATATAGAAATATAATCTTTAGCTAGGAGAGATATGGTCATCTCAAACTGGTATAGCCAAAGTTTCATCATCTATTCATTCCTAGCACGGCTACCGAGAGGGGAGTGCAGCAGGGGTAAAAAGACCCAGGGCCTACCACCTCTGAGAAAGGGCCCCCAAGGGGACTGTTTCAGTAAGAGTTGGATGATGGTGGGTGCATATAAATGTATTCTGCCCAGAACATAGTTAAACTCTTGGCGGTCCTGATTTAACAAACTGTTCAGGCATTACCATATATTTTACTTGCAGCACAAATTGCAGCTACAAAATCATTGATGGCATTCAGGGACATACTGTCCAGAAAAATGTCCTAGCAGTTTTGAATGAATTTAGGAATCTGCTAATAACCATTTTATGCACTCATAATATGAATGCATAAAATGGTGCAAGACAAACCAGTTCTTGCTTGTAAAATGATTGCTGATTGGTTTAAATCAAGTGATCGTGTCACTATAGAAAGCAATTTCTATGAGTAGCTATAAACAGAGATGCCACTCTAATCTTAAGGTTTTCAGTAGTAACCTGAATGATTTTCAGTAGTTTTCAGCGCTTATCAGTAGTTTATAATACCGGAGAAATGTGGATGCAAAAACTACTCATTCAACCTAAAAGCAAAATATTTACCTCAGCTGAACCATGGTGGGAACAGAATCCAAGAAAAAAAAAAACCCTGAAACTCCCTGATTGGGCTCCAAAAATTTCCCTCACTTTATAATTAAACTGTGAGTTACACAGCATCATTGCCATGTGTAATGACTGTTTCACAGTGGTGAAACCAGAAAAAATATTTAGGGAGGGTGACACTACTTTTCCAACTGAACTTTGTGCAATTCCCTTTTTTTCAGTGAAGGCTCAGGGGTGATAGTAGTAAGGATTTGCATTTCCTGAACTTTCAAAACAATTTCCTGAACCTCGAATTTTTTTCATAGGTACTGTATTTTCTGGCATATAAGACAAAATGTAATTTATCTAGTTAAAATTTATGAAAACTACTTGATTCTGACAGAAATAGAAAAAAGTACTTATTTTAACATGGGTCGCAATGGAAAATCTGTAAAATATAGGACAACAGGAAAATGGTGCAAAGAGGGGAAACTATTATAATAAATGTGAAATATTAAAATAAATAAAATTTCCTCTAAAAAAATCATCAAAATGATGAAGAAAACATTACGAAAATTATTTATTGCATTTAATAAGACTTCAAGAAATTAAAACCCAAAAGCTCTTTTATTATTGATTCAGAATAAAAGCAAAAATTAACAATCTAACAGCAAACACGAACCCTTTACGAAAATCGCGATCGCAAAAATGAAACTCCACATCATAGCTACAAATTTCCAATTGAGATTACAATTCATCCCCCTTTTAAAAACATTTATGTCTAAAAATTCGCGGCAAAAACGTTCCCGATTTATCTCTGAAAGGTCGACTTACACGCGGGTTTCTGTTTATTTGTCTGAAAGTTGGGGGTTCTGCTTACATGCGAATCGACTTACACGCAAGTATATACGGTAAGATATTGATAAAATAAAAAGGAATTTTATTTACTTACTTTATAATTAAATTTTTAAAAAGGTTAAAATGGAAAAAATACGATTCATGTACAGGATGCAGAAAGATCGCGTAAAGAAAAGAATGCATACGTTTTCTTGCGTGCACGTGGAAAGGCCCACGATATTTTAAAGCATTGCACAAGTCAATTAAGAAATATGCAATGCTTCAATTTAAAGCAAAAAATCCAAAATGAGGGCAGAAAATTTAGGGTCAAGAAGCAAAATAAAATTTCCGGAACTTCAGCAAAAAAAAATCTTGAAATTTCGGGTTTTCCAGAACTCTACCACCCTTGGAGGAGAAAATAACTTAATTTTCTAAATAATATAATCTGCAACCGCTGAAAGTTTTAAATCTAAAGTTTTTTTCTTAAAGAGTGAAGATCATCCCCCCCCCCTCCCATCATTATTTTATACTTATATTACTTTATTTTCTCAAGATGCATATTGTTCCTGCATTGAGTAAAGAAAAGTTTTAAAAATTCCAAATCATCACGTGGGGGGGGGGGGGGGGGAGAAGCAGGGCTCTCTGCGCCCCGACAGAATAATGCACAGAACCAAACCCCAAATTCGGCATGCTGGAGAACGGTGTTAGGCCGAATTTTGCACACAACCAAAAATGGCAGATTCTCGGAAACAAACGCTGACACGTGTTCTTTTATGTAAGATTGCAATGCCTTCTTCTCAAACACAAAAACAGTGACCTTTTTTATTGCTTAATCAGAGAAAGAGCCCTTTCAACCAATAAGAAATCGGCAATCAAGCTGACCACGCGCAACGAAAGGAAATTTTGCCGATGAAACTCCGGACACTTGCCGGTTTAAATAATTTTCCCTGATATTTGGAAAATTTAAATATCCCCTGATATTTTTCAAAACATAAAACTTCCCTGAGAATTCCCTGATTTCCCGGTTATGTTTTCACCCAATAAGATTATTTTGTCAATATAAAATACAAATTTATTTTATAACTGAATTCGTTAATTAATTTAGGACCAAATAGATGATAACCAAACGAGCAAACGATGTACGCAACAAAGAATGCAATAAGCATAGCAATAAGCAACTGCTAATGTTAAAAGACTAAAAGTATGTGTCGTGTCGTGCAAGTCAGCGAAAAAATCCGAACTTTGCCCGAACTCTCTCTCACCGAAGAACAGGGTTGCTGCAAATATTGCTCCATGCTGGGAGAAATTCCGGTTAGAACTGGAATTCTGAGCTTTCTACCATCGCCAATCTCCTATTGTTCGCAGCTCTAAACTACCACGAATCGTCAGTAAGCGTTCGTTTTGGCGACTGTTGGTGAATCTTTTTTTTATATGCGCGCCAAGCGCGAAAAGTTGAACTCGGCTGAAATATTTTATTTTCCGTAGAAAAAAAGCGCTTTCCGTAATCCGTAGTCAACGTTAAATTTTTGTATTTTTCCGTAGATACTACGGAGAATCCGTAGCGTTCGGCATCTCTGTATAAATAGCATACTTTACTGACTTTAAATGGAAATGAACTTTGCCCAGTCCTATGGCCAAGTTAAATTTAAATAAAAACTATTAAGTAATTCATTAGATGTTTCTGGCAATTTCTTCCTCTTTCATTTCTTTTTTTTTTCACTCATAAGACAATGGAAGTTGTCTGCTGCCGAACAGTCAAACCCATCCTGTTATTGAAAATACTCTAAAATCTTGTGTCAAAGTACAATAAGAAATCCTAATATATATTATCACACTAGTCATGCTTTGTGGTTTTTCTAAATCTAATGATTAAATTTGGATGAAATCATATAGATGACATGTACAGGACTGCTTATTGCTTATTGGGCAAATCACCTTGAGACAAGAACTGAACAATATATCTTGAGTGCAATAGCTTGCATAGAAATGCTACCAAAATAATTATTAGATAGTTGAGTAAGTTCTCACTGTTTTCCAACAGATGGCGTTACCCAAACTGATTGTGTTAGTTTATGGCAGTGACGGGCATCTATTTAGGAGTACTATAAGCAAGCTTGATATTCAGTGTATGTATGTTATTTCACAGAAGTGCAAACAACTTTATTTTTCACTGTGTTAAATGTGTCAATATTCGTGCCAAAAAAAGAGTAATTGTGGGGAATTTTACTTCACTGTTTTATTTTTTAAAACTCTGCAGTTGAAGCTCACAGAATTCTTGTTGAGACTTACGACGATCATGCTCTGTCTGAAACAACTTGTAGAGATTGATTTACATGCTTTAAAAGTAATGATTTTGATCTTGAAGACAAAGAACGCTCTGGTGCACTGAAAAAGTTTGAAGATGAACAATTGGAAACACCACTTCATGAAGACTCATGTCAAACGCTAGTTGAACTTTGCAAAATCATTAGAAGTTGATCATTGAAGGAAAAAAGGCCATTATATGAACAGAGGCACGACAAAGTCATTTCGCAGCGTGACAATTCTTCCACATGTGGCAAAACCAGTGAAAACTTACTTGGAACACTTAAAAGGGAAGTCCCACATTCGCTGTATTCACTGGACATTGCCCTTATTGACTACCACTTGTTCCTGTCGATGACACATGACCTAGCTGAGCAGCACTTCCGTTCTTATGAAAATGCCAAAAATTGAGTTGCCTCTTAGATAACTTCAAAAGACGTGTTGTTTTTCTGACGTGGAATTCAAATGTTGCCAGAAAGGTGTTTGGTTGGCTAGCGATGGGACAATACTTTCAGTAACATGTTTTTTAATCTTTTTAAAAAATAAAGCATTAATTTTCACAAAAAACAGCGAGAACCTATTCAACATACCAATAGTTCAGTTAAGTCTTTTATTTGCTACGAGAAATAAGTTATAAATTAACTACTTTTTCTCACAAATTTTGGATTTACAACTACTAGTTAAGTCTGCTGCAAGTAGTAAAAGTATAACTTTTTGTTATTTTTTCTCCTTTTCTTTGTATTTCAAACCATAAATTTATAATATTACATAAGTTAGAATGAAAGAGTAAAAAATGTTTCTTTTCCTAGGTGATGTAATGGGTTGCGGAATCATATTTCCGAGGGATTTTGTGTGTTTTTATGACTGTGATGCTTCTAGTGATAATAGTTCTCCTTTAAATGCAGACTATGATGATCTATCCAATTCACTAAGTGAATCTGAAGATGAAGAATGGTGGAAGGAAAAAGAAAATGTTGAAACAGGTGTCACTGTACAGGTAACCTCCGAGGTATAATATATTATGTAAGTTGTGAGGCAATGGGGACTAATGAAAAATGCAACAACTTTTACATTTTGCACTGGCCAATTCATCCCACAATGTTCAAGTTTTGCTAATAATTTGAAAATTGCAATCTATTTTTTCTTTAATTTTTAAATATTTAATTATTATTATTATTATTTTACACTGAAATTTGAATATTCATTTATTTGACATTTAACTAATTTCCAAAGTCTTGATATATGTGTCCTGTATTTAGATCTTATGTTTTTTTAAAAGTAATATCTGCTTTGGATAGCTTTATTTATTTATTTATTCAATGTAATTATTCATTTCTTTTGCCTTAGATTTTTATAGCAATACACAAAAGCTATAAAGTATGTTTTATTATTTTTGCAACTGACAAGAAGAAAGAGTTAGAAAGGGTAGAAAGTTAGCACCAAAATGTATCAATTTCAACTTTCTGCTATATCTTGTTGCAAAACTGTAAAAATCATTTCTTTTTCATTGAAAGTCTGTTTCTACACAATAAGATATTACAAGCTAATTTTCTTAACCAATTAGTTATGAAAGTAAGATAGATAAATGCAGTAAACAATGTTAAATATTTTTTCTCTA
Source organism: Octonoba sinensis (assembly GCA_038502835.1). Classification (NCBI taxonomy): domain Eukaryota; kingdom Metazoa; phylum Arthropoda; class Arachnida; order Araneae; family Uloboridae; genus Octonoba; species Octonoba sinensis. The sequence continues at coordinate 76,806,454 of CM076604.1, forward strand.
GTATAGAAATGCACCCTCACAGATAAAAGTCAGGCCTTATTTTTGGCTATGTAAGCAAATAATGCTTTTTTGAAATTTCTTTAAAAATGAACATAAATGTGTATATAATTAAAGATTAAAGAAAAAATGTCTTCGTGTACTGGTAGTATAAGTTGGATTACAGATGACTAGTAGGTGATAGGATATAGGTTAACTAGCCCAATAGACAATGGAATAAAATATGTTATTTCTTCCACAAGCGATAATACTTACTATTATTATCCGTTTCCCTTCTTGTAAAGATTTTGGAATCCTCCGTCTGTTCTTAATTAGTAATCTGCATTACTGAATTAAATCATACATGAAATGATAAAATTTTACATATTTATTTAAATAATGCAAATGGCTTTGTAATCCAATAAGCTTTAAAGCTTCATTTGAGGCATTGAGAAGCAAAGGGATGTAAGACCAAAAAACGATTCTGAGAAAAACGCGTTCAAAGTTTGGATCTTATGGGACCTTTAATGTCATTTTTTTTCTGAATCACGTTGAAGGGGAGCACCTGTTAGAGCTATCACTAACATTTCTTGTCACAACATATAATGGTACTTTTCCTATCATTTTCACTGGTTATCTCCACATTTTCAATTTTGTCACTTACACCCCTTTGCTTCTCACTGCCTCATTTCTTCTTCTTTTCCTGTTCTTATTCTCTGAAAGTCTACAAATCACCCTTCTGAATTTTTTCTAATAAGAAAAAATTATTTTCCTCCCTTTATTTTCCTTGAAACGAATTTTTTAATCAAACTGAAATAGATAAAATATAATGGATTTCTTATGTATTTACTACTGTTCATAAAAACACTTTATGATCTGTTGAATAAGTGTATAAATACACCTTTTTCACATGCTTGTTTTATGGATATCGCTTGTAACTTTAGCGTTTTTATTTTGTATTTTATATTTTAGGTATTTTTCACACGTAATGGCAAAACAGTTGGGAAAAAGGAAGTCTGTATTCCGAAAGGTGGTTTTTATCCTACAATTGGTATGTTAAGCAGTGATGAGAAAGTAAAAGTTGATTTGCGTCCTCTGACTGGTTGAAATTATGTTGTTTTAGGGCATGGATTTGGAGATTTTCTATGTCAGCTTTTTGTTGGTGCTTTTTCTACTGTTCACTAAAATATTAATAAACTGAGATGAATGTTACAGTATATATTATGTTATTTTTGATATTTTGGAAGAGCTCAACTGTATGCAATCAATATTTGTGTTAATGAATTAGTTATATCAATGAACCTTTTGAGGCATAAAAAATAATTTTAAGAATGGAATCTGTTTAATCTCTCTTGACTTACTGTGATTTTTACATTTTCTTCGTTTTTTTTTTTTTCTCTCTCAATGAAATGTGATCCCTTTTTGTTCATAACTGGAATACCAAAGCTCATCTTTGTTTAATTAAAGTCTATAAAATGTTAAATTAACAAATCTGATTTTAATTGTTCATACATTTTATGCAATGTATTTAATGAGGGCTTTTTTCCTTTCTTTATTTTGTTTTTTGTTTTTTTTTCTTTTTAAATAGCATGATTTCATTAATACTTTATTAATAATAATTCTTTGAGCTTTGTCCAAATTCTTGAAATGTTTTTTAATTTCATTTTCTTCTATTATTTCCAATAATGAAATAATATGAAGAAAACTGAGAATATTACTATGGTTTCCTGTTTCGTGAAATCTCTTCTATTTCGGCAATTTCTTGGGTTTTCATTGATAAAACCCTTTTCATGAAAATAAATTTCAAGCTCCTGTGAAAAGCATTTTAGAACAGTCGTGATTTAGTAGGGAGACAACAGAGCCTCTTCTACATTTTTAAACTTGGGTCTTGACAACTAACCCTTTTGCCCACCTTATGTCAGTTCTGGCAGAATATTCAATAATTAAAAAATATATGCATATATTTATTTTTTTATGCGACAATTTTCTGGACAAGTAAAATTATGCAAACTGGAAGAATTATGACATTTGTGAATTGGGGTCATTTTAAAAATTTCTTTTACTTTTATGTGTCCATTTTAATTTTAGTTTGTTAAACTTAGTTTAAAAGTGTTCGGCTTTGTTGTAATATTATCTTTAACACTTTGATGATGCTGTTGATATATTATTCATTTTGCAATATTTTTTCTTTTTTCTGTGAAAAAACAAATTTACCTCTATCAAAATTTAATGTAAGACCTATTTGAAACCTTATGTAATTGTGTTTTTTTTTAACCAGCATCCACAAGAAGGAATGTTATCAGTTCATACCGTACGTGTTTTTTTTTCTTTGTTTATCGATAATTTCTCACTGAATGAATCGATTTTGATGATTCTTTTTTTTAATAAATTGAGGGTGGTCTCCCATAGGTCCTGTACCTTCGTTCGACCATACTTGACAATTAGGAAAAAAATATGGGCAGAAAGGTTAGAGATTTTTTTTTTTTACTTTTGACCAAATGAACTGATTTTTTTCCTCAAATTGATAGAGGGTCATCTAACTCAAGTATCACACATCAATTTCCCTACATTTTTGCTTTAGAAACAATGTTATGGGTAAAAGAGGAGTGCTTTTCTTTTAATTGGAAAGTAGGGAATGCAATCCTGTACTGCTTTCTGGTCTGCAGAATTTCATAATCGAAATTTACTAGCCCTGCAGGATTGACAAATTTCAGTTAATTATTCCAGTTAATCTTAAAATTAATTTCAGAGGGAAGCATAGAAAAACAAAAAAAATCACATAAACTTTATGACATTTAATCTTTTGTAAAGACAATAGCAATAGAATTATAAGTATGGTCTTAAAAATGTACTTATAAATGTACAGTTCTATTTTGTTTTGTTAAAAAATAAGAACATAAAGAATCCATGAGTGGTTTCCTAATCGGGATCGAATTTTAGTGGCGAATAGACCTATTGATGAAAAGGCTCTTTCTGACTCTGCTGCTGTTGGTTTTATGGATAACAAATATCCATGCAGGTAAAAAAAACGAAAATAACTTTTGAAACGTTTTTAAAAAAGTGCATTGTAATAAATTTTATTGCACAAATTATTGTTTTTAGTATGGTGAACATAAAATGTTTTTGAAAGTAAAATTTTATCTATATCTACTCTGTTGCTACTTTTTAACCCGATGTAACAAATGTTTTTAAACTTGTGAATATTTTATTATAGTAAAATTAGAAAAATTAACTTTGCTATTTATTGTTTCCTCTTCTCTAAATTTTCCTTGTGTAATTTTTAAATCAGGGATACTAATGTGAATAATTTGACTTTCTATGTTCATGTAAATATATTCTCAATATCTTCTGTGATCTAATATGTTGTGAAAAATCTGCATTTGCTCATTGAATACCATTTCAGTATGTTTTATATTCCTCTTAGAATGATGCTAATTCATTTTGAAAGACTAATCTAGCTTTATTAAGTTTTTGCATGGTTAATCTAAATCTAAAATATCATTATCAACTTTTATTGGGCCATTTGAATTTTGAATTTTGAATTTTTTTTTTTTGGTCTAATGAAAGTTTTTTTTTTTTTGGGGGGGGGGGGGATCTGCATTAAGTTTTTATTTTTCATTTATCAGTTAGTTTCAAATTCAGACACTCTAGATTTCCTTTTGAAGCTGTTTGTTTCTGACATAAATTGTTTAAATGTACTTTTAATATTGTTGTACTTTAATGAAAGCCGAATGTTATTATTTTATTGTTATTTATTGAGTGTGAAAAGTTTAAATTGCTGTGTTAAAGAATATTGTATCATAAAATTACCTCATGATCAGTTATGGAGTTATAAGTAGTGTAGTAGTCAAATTTATTTATGTAATAATAAGGAATTGTAATAAACTGTATTATATGAATGAAACTTTTAGCAATTTGAGCCTTCTACCATCTATGCAGAAGTTTTTAATCCAACTAATTAGTTAATGCTTCAGATATTAATATCATTTACCCTGTTGTTCTTGTCAACTGTGCATAGTGATAAAATATTAATTTTTCACTGAAGCTTGGAAAGTTATTATTGTAAAAGAGTATGTAGATATCTCCAACTGTGTATATTTTGCTACCAGAGAATTTACAATTTGGGAACTTTGCTGCCTATTTCCTGTTCTTTCATGCATAAAATATTTTTATATGTCTTTGATACTCATACATATGCCAAAGTTTTATTTCACAAATTTTCAGTCCTGTGTGTATGTTTTATGTTCGTTGCTTGTTCATTCTGAAGTAGTTTATATTCTGACATGATTTAAATGTTTGTATTTTAAATTAAAGAAACATTTGGGTGTTTTTATATGGTTGAAATAATAAGTGTATTAGTGTTACAATTTACTCCTAATTTCTTGTCTGGATACAATAATTCTGATCCTGACATGTATGTATTCAGCCTTTCTAAAATTCAATGTTATTGCTGTTGTTGTTCCTTTTCACGCTAATTTAGATGTATTGAATGATTTCTTTTGTTAAATATTGTGCACTTAGTCCTTGAACTACACAATATTTGAAGTGTTGTTTTCTACGTTTGAAGAAATCCCAAGGCTGTTGATTTACATGAAGGTTTTTTGTGTATATGTATATATAAACACCTATATGTGGAGGGCTCAGAATACAAGTGAACCAAGTACATAAAATTTTCTTTTTTGTTTTACAGAGGTTTAAAGTTAAAGCTTTATAACAAAATTACCTCTTAAATTTTTTTAAATTATAAATTAAATTTTAAAAGTTCAAAGAGAGACTTGATTCATTATTGCACTGAAATTTTACATAGGTAGTGCATGCTATTGTGCTGTTAACTCGAAAATGCCAAAAAGTACGCTTGGTTCACTTGTATTCTGAACCCCCCCCCCCCCCCCCCGCCATATAATGTTTTATAATTAATGCCTAATATTATCGTTTAATTTATTTTATAAACTCATGCGTTTTAAACACATGAACTTTTTTGTGTAATGTAAAAATTTCATAAATTTACTTGCTTGCAATTTCCCATTTTATGATGTAGAACAACTGAATGTGTCAGCATTTTTGTACAATTTTTTTTTTTTTTTTAAATCCATCATCTCTCTCTTATTTTAAATTAACCTTTTTAGCTAAAACTGAATTAAACTGAATTTTGAATATTGCATTTTTTGAGAAGTATAATTGAAACTGTTTAAAACAATAAGATAGAATTTCACTCAACATAACATTGCATGTGCTAAATAACAAACCTTGAATTTATTAAATTACTTCTTGTGTTGTGTTAAGACTTTTCTTTTTTTTTTTTTTCTGCATCACTTCATGTTAAGTTTCAATTTTTATTACAATATGTGATATATTTAAAATTGATAAAAATGTAATTTAAAATTTTGAAACTTGTATAAAATAAGTTGTTCTCCAGATAGTAGGTGAACATACTGTCCAAAAACATTTTAATGCTTTTTGCGTGTTATTATCTGATATTAATACATGTACTAAGTTGAATTTAAAATTTGTATTTTTTTGTTTCACTTCGTGTTTAAATTTGAGATTATGTGCTAGTGTGAGTTTTCTATTTAAACTATGCATGTTGAACTTTTAAATGTGTAGTGTAACTTCTCTGCATCAACCACTCTTGATTTCTGGCTAAAGTAGTCTCTAATGGAGATTGGTGCCCTTAAGGGGGATTTCCAGATCTGCAGAAAACATTCAGTGTCACTAGAAATTACCCCTTTTTTGACAATGCATGGAAAGAAAAAACTTTGAAACATTATGTGCCTGTATTTAAATAGACAACCAGCCATAATTTTTTATTTTCTATATCAATTATTTCTTACATTATATTTTCTTTCTTCTAAACAGAAGACTGCAAAACATAACTCTTTTTTTTTTTTTTGTTAAACTGCTAGATTTGCCAGTTTGCCTGGTCCAGGGAAAGGTTTTGATGGTCTCTGTTGAAGTTTTTGATTATATCTATGGATAAAATTAGTTGCATATAGGAGTGGTCTTTCAAAGGATTTTCACTATACAACTATTCAAAGTTTCATGATCTCATTATTAAAAATATTCAATGATGTCAGCAATTTAATTTTATATCTTATAATACAAAAAAGTCTCCAGGGAGGAGAAAAAGAAATTTGGGGGAAAGGTTTTTTGTTTCAAAGAGATGGAACAATATATATATATATATATATATATATATATATATATATACAATATTATATATATATATATATATATATATAATACAGTAGAGTCTCGATCATCCAATTTAACATGGACAAAGCTCACCTCGGATAAGCGGACAACTTGGGATTTTCTAAATTGTCGCTTTATAAGGCAATGAAATATAAATTTATTCACAATTTCTTAACATTTTTCTTTACAGTACTAATAAGGCTCAATTCTAGGAGTGTAGAAGAATGGAGAATTAAATTGCTCGTTTTAACAAGTTGTTGAAGGTTTTTGTTTGTGGCATGATAGTTGTATTGCTAGTGTTCTGGTAAAACTCTCCAAGCTCATATTTAGGATTTTGAGAAATAGTCGATTTAAATTTTAAAATCAATATAAGAAATGCTAAAAATCATTTTACAGACCTCTGACTCATACAGTAGATTTATTTAGATAACTTTTAAACTGGTTTATATCATGAAGTATCTAATTTCAAATGTTAATTCACAGGAGTAGTCCATCTTTTTTTTTTTTTTTTTTCTCTCTTCATTTTTTGGCTTGTTGACTTTTACCACAGCACCAACGATGGTGCAATACTAGCCGATAGTGCAATAGTTTTTATTGGTGTCCTCAGAATTGCAATTGTAGTCTCTTCCTTGCTGTTCTGTGTACTTTAGTTAGGCAGAGGAATCGGCACAAGTGAAAGACAAAAGAAAATTTCAAAAAAAAAAAAAAAAATCTTTCATAACTTTAATTTTCTTGTCAGAACGGAAAAATAATTTTTTTGGTTGGCTCGGATAATCAAGACTCCATGTCACTAATTATGTATGTACAGCAATCATAGTTTTTAAATGATTAAATACACATTTAATGTACTTAAACATTAATACATTTACAATCGGGTGCGCAGTTAAAATAATAACCTTTATAACTAGCGATTTTTCAGGCTTCAGCTTTGAATTTATGATCAAAATGAAATTTTAAAACATTTGTAAAAATGGTTTTATTAAATCTTAGTTTAAATCTTAATGGTATAATTTGAGTTCAGTATTTTTCTGAAGCATCTGATTTACATACATGTAAAGTAAATGATTGAAGATCATACATTTTTATATTTGACAGCAAAATGTACGGGTTGGTCTTGACAAATGGGAAATCTAAAAACTTCATTCAAAAATTTAGTAATTGGTAATTACTAAATTGCTCATAATGTGATATGATTTGCTTTTTTAACATATTATATAAATCAGTACTTCATGAGATATTTGAAACATTAAATAATACTGACACTCTGTGATTTTTCATTGAATCGCTTTAATGTTTTTAATATATATTTATGAATTTTTCTTATAAATTAGTCATATGATCTTTTCATCCTAATCCATAAACACCTAAAATGCCAAATATTTTCTTGTCTTTGTTACATATATATTTGTATGCCTAAATAAAATGATATAACTTTATCATGAAAATGAAATATATATTGGATATCCTTTTTTGTAATTTGTAAATAAGAATTGTCCTTCATTGAAATGCATAGTTAAGTCATACATACTAATTGCTTTTTTTTCATCCTCATCAAAAAGGCCCAATCATTACTTTTGATTCAGTTAAGTGCAGCTACATTTCAATAATGGATGCATAATACGTAACAATTCAAAATGTGTCGTAGTTGAAGTCTTAGCCATAATTTTCTTAACCCTCTGACCGCTTATCCCGGGATTTCCACGTGCAGCGAAAATTGCTCCTCCCGCGATTTCCACGGGCATGAGCTTTTTTACGTGTACTTAATATATCAACCCGCTGTTTCATCGTTTAGACTTCAATAATGCAATTTGTGAAGCGTTTAGACTTCAATTAAGGTTTTATTCCAGAAATGGGCTTTAGTTGCATACAGTTTGAGAACTTCATGCTAAAATTGATGCTTTAGAGCGTCTTGTTCTTATAATCAAAAATAATTTAAAAAATCTTTGTTGCAAAAATATATTACTGGTTTAAACTGAAACTGATGTAGATTTTAAATATTAATTAAAAAACTGCATATTTTGATTGAAGCGAATTCACTACAAAAAATTGAGCACTCAGAGGGTTAAGGAGGTGACCAAAGCAAGAATAGTGAATGCTAGGTGCTAGTTATAAATGAAATTGGAATTTTATTCCTTCATTATGTAGAAAGTCATGTGTACAGACTTCCTTTATCATAATATTGTCATAATATAAAATATAGGCTAAAAAGAATTTGCGGAGCTATGAAGTTTTAAATAATTCTCAAAAAAATATTTTAACAAAATTCTCAAGAATTATTATTTTCTTTTTTTTTCCCAATTCACCCTGATATTCATAGTATAGAATTGCATTTTACTTTTACTCCCCCCCCCCCCGTTTTTCCCCTTCCAGAAGCTAAGATTTCATTCTTTATGATAACTTCTCATCTTCATCATTCGGTATTAATTGATGATTATCTTAAATTAAGTTTTATTGCAAAGTGTGTGTTAGAGGATTAATGAAAATGTTATGAAGAAAAGTTTTAGGTTTTTGGTATACTAGTCATTATTTTCAGTAGTCTACTATTTTGCTACTCCTTTTGGTAATACTCCATATGTCTATTAGTTTTGGGAATGTGTAGTTTCTGCATTGAAATATCTTGAAAAATACGTTTTTTCGCTTAGATTTTTTACCGTTTCAATTATAGCTTGGTTATTTTCTTTCTCTTAAAGCATGCTTGAAAATATTTTGTTTTTGGTTTTAGAGGAAAGAAAAGTATGAGTCTGATTTTATCTTTATTTAAAAAATGTTTCAAAAATATTAACGGTTCTTTAAGATGTTCTGTTATTCTCAATGCACATTGTATTTGATGCGTAGTCATTGGAATAATTATTTACGAGTATTAGTTACAGTTATGGTGTCGAATTGTGTATGTTGTAAAAATTTAATTACAATATTAACACATTGACGACAGTAGGAACAAGTGAAGTTCGAAAATTGACACTATATGTTTTTGTAATTTTTAGAATATTAGAAGAATAGTTTTACTCTTTCTACTTAAATAAACTTATTTTTTATTAATTAGCGCCTTTAATTAGGTTGCGGCTATAACCGTCATGTCGCCAGCGGACTCTAGACACTAAGTAATGGGACGATGGTAGCTATAACAGCAAAAATTTTAAAACGTCAATGACAAGTTTAATGACTCAAATAAGCAATTTTCTGCATATTTAAAGTTCACTATGCTCCATGACGGGTATTGCCGTCATGCCGCATAGTGAACTTCGCTTTGACGGCTGCAGACGCAAGTGTCCGTCAACGTGTTAAAATAAGTTCGGTATTTATCGGTTCAAGGGCCGTCATTGGCGATGTGTTTTCCAAGCTGTCGCCAACATGGATTTATCAATTACAAAGTAAGCCTCAACCAATAAAATTGCTTTCGGCGATGTTAAATCTCTCTTGACAAGTTTTCTACGGTCGGACCTTTAATCGCTAAGTACTTTTATTTCTTAATGGTCGTTTTTGTTCATCAATAGAGTGCAAAAATACATTTTTCCAATATTTCCTAATTTGATGTGTACAACAAGTATTTTTTCCTAATATGATTCTTAGATTGTATTTCACAGTAATTTAGTTGGAAAAGAAAAAAATAGGTATTTTAATTGTTGATGCATGATACATCAGATATAATGAATGTGGTTTGTTATTTATGAACTGATTGTATATTTTACCAGAGGGGGAGGAGGTGGTTTTATATATATGCCCTATTGATAATTCAGTGAACTCCTTCAGTGCAATGTTAAATGTAAAAAAAAAAGGTGTCACATAACTTCATTATTGTAAAAAGAAGAAGAGAATTCCATCTATAAATATGTTGTTTACAAAATCTTAAAAATAAATCATGACAATAAACCGTTGCACATGCTGTTCTGTCTTTATGAACAAATTGGAACAAAATAAACAATTTAAGGTACGCGTACCACTAGTGGTACGCGAAGCCTCTCCTGGTAATACGCTTGCACGCAACAAAAAAAAAAAAAAAAAAAAAGAGAGAGAGAGAGAGAAGAAATTGAAGAAGATTAAAACTTAAAAAAACTTAAAATCAAAATAAATAAAATACTGTTTGAATCAGTCAACCGAAAGTGATGTGAGCAGTAGACAAGGTGTAACGCGCAGGGTGGCGAGTGTGGGTACCAGGGCAACGCGACTGCTAGACACTGCGGGACCGTTCATAAATGATGTCACGCTTTTTTCCCACATGTTTGACCCCTCCCCCCTTTGTCACAAAATGTCACACTTCAACGGAACCTCCTCCCCCCTTTGTCACGCGTCACTTATGTTGCATAAGCAGGGATGTCACAATTCTTGTTACCCCCTCCCCTCCCCTTGTCACGATTTCACTCACCCGCCCTCCCCCTCGAAGGGTGACATCATTTATGAATGATCCCTACAGGGAGCCCATTTTCAGTTTTTCAGTTCTGTTCAGAGGCCCCTCCTTATGTTCGACTAATTTTGGCTCTAGGTTAAAAATGAATTCCTGTTATTGTCAAGAAAAGCATTGCTGTTTTTCATTCCGGTCACAATCAATTATCTTTGTGAAACATCCTTTTCCGATATGATTTTTCATTAAAATAAATATATAAGCAAATTAAATGTCGACCCAAATTTCAGATTAAAACTAACTTCTACTGGAATCGTACATCACCTCGCTTGTATATGCCATGCAGCAGCAACCTTCTCGTTAATTATTATTTTTTCTTTTTTTACGTGATAGGTATTTTGCACTTAAAGAGGTATATCGTTTTGGAAGTTTGTTATAAAAATATATTTTATAAATTTCATATATTTTACTTTATTTATACAGCAGTGGTACGCAAATTATTTGCAAAAAAAAATGGTGGTGCGCGAAGAAAAAAGATTGGGAACCACTGATTTAAATGATAAATAAATACAATTCGGCTACATATAAAGTTGAATAGTTTCATTTGTTAGTGTTAGTTACTAAAATTACTTAACATGGATTATTATTCATCAGTTTCCATTTCTGTACGTAACTTCCTGGGCGTTCTCTGGTAAATGTCACCGAGTCCAAAAATTTCGATTTTGAAATAAATACCGTTTCGTGGTCTAGAAATATCTTTCCATAGTATATAGTATTCTATGTAACAGTTTTCCTAGAACTTTTTCTTTTTTTGTAGAAGTAACTATTACTAATGGTAACTATTAAAATACGGGACATTTTAAAAACTAAGTATTTTATGTAAAATTAAAAATTGGTTATGTTATGGAAAACAGAAAAGTTTAGTTCTAATATATCTAAACACAAGAAAGAATTGCGTTTATCTGATGTGTAGTTTTACAAACATTGATCACATTTCTACGTGATTCCATTTTAAAGTGCAACTGAATCTTATGGAATGAGGTCAGTAATATAAGTTAGATTTGTTTGTTTTCCTCCCCTTACTAACGGACGGATGGACGTAAGTCCGTCGTATTATAAACTCGAACTTCGGAAGCAGAAATATTTTAAAATTATTATTATCCTTTTAACTCCTTAAGAAGAGAACTTAAAAGTTTTAATATACCAAGATATAAATTCAGCCTAAAACAAAATTTTGTAAATTCTATCGTATTGATTGCTTAGAAAACAGTTCAGTTCCTGCCGCTTAACATTCATCCCGGATTTGATTTCATTAAGTGGGTGATTCATTTAAAATAAAGTTTTTGTTTCCTATGTACAATTTGAATTGGTTTTAAATAAAAGTGAAAGAAGAAATCTAAAACTCTTGAGTTTATTAAAATGTCCTACCTAACATTAAAACAAGAACCGTCCGACTAGAACTATACGAGCCTCCTTTCCCGTATACTCCAACTTCAAAATCCAGCTATCCCTCTCTTTTTCTCGTTTAGCTTTAGTTCATAACTACTTTTTCAAATGTACTTTTCTCTACCAGACCCTTACCTGTTAGCCGAGGCCTTAGGATTGCTTGCGCACGGGGCGAGGTAGTGGGGTCCACGGATTTTACATGCACGTATCCCCATGTGTACATGGTGGGTCTTCAGCGGGTATCGAACGCGCGACCTTCCAGATGGAAGTCCGACGCTCTGACCACTGGGCTACCACGGCCTTACTTCAATGTACTGTTTTCAACGGTTAACACATATTCATTTACTAATTATACACTTATTTAATAATTTTTTCACCCATTTATTTATTGATTCATGCTTTCACTCATTCATTCATTCAAAAATATCCTTAAAAATCCCGAACAAAAAATTTCAATGAAAATAGGCTCATATAGTTCTGGTTGAACAGCTTTGCGATAAAGTTTGTTCCAAACAAATCCGATGGCAAGATATGGACTTACATAGGATTGAAATTTCCCCGTAGACGCTATGTTATTTTATTTATTTATTTATTTATTTATTTTTTTGAACCGTTCAAAAATGAACAAAAACTTCAAATCAAAAAATATTTTGCGCCGAGAGCTTCTTTTAATAACCTGCTTCGTAGGAACTTGGATCTTATTCCCCGAGGTTACATAATTTGCTTCATGTTTGCCAATAGGCGCTGCTGTTAAGATTTTGTGCACTGTTCAAATCAAAAAGTAAAATATGGAAATGAGATGCCCTCGCCAAGATGTTTCGAATGCAAAAAAAATCTAGTCGGCCCTCAAAAATTACTAAGGGTGGGGGGATAGACACACACATTTTCCCCATCTCAAAACTCTACTTTCAAATTTTTTATTTTTCAACCTTTACTTAACTCCTTCACTTACTTTTGACTCTTCTTTATTTTTAACGATATTTTTACGATACAGTAAGCCTTCTTTCACACTTTATTTTTTATTCTCTTACAGGAAAGTAGGCTAAAAAGCGATCAGACATCAATCGAAAGAATGGTTTGATAATGAATGATAATTGCAATTTTTAAAGAAATGTGTGAAAAGTATAGTTGTAACTTTCGCTACTCCAAAATACGTCAACTATTCTCTATTGAAATCAAATCTCTAATCATGTTCTTTACGTTTCTTATTATTAAATTCTTAAACTTCCACAATGTAGTGTCTTTTCTCTTGTATTTCATATAATTCTTCTTGCAATCTTCTTCCATTAGAGGTGGACATGACGTGCGATAGTGGTGGAGTTGTGCAAATGTTTTGTCAATCGCTGAAATCATACGAATTCCAGGGCGTATCGTCCGTATGGTGTAATGATTAGAGAGAATTAAAGAATAGTTAGTCGAAAAGAAACTTTTTTGAGCAAATCCTGGAGGAGTAAAATTGGCTGATCTGTATACATGTCGTAGCATGTGCATATAGGCTGGAATAGAACTGTCCGAAGCAAAACCAAAAGAATCGAAAAAATAAACATTCGCTACGGAAATGGAAGCCGATCTATAAAGATTTGAATTTTCCAGACTTACATTTCTGAGCAAATTTATCCAAGCATTATGAAATACCGGAACTATTGCTTCATCTAAATCTAAATTTATTACATACTTATGCGAATGAATATTTTTATAGAAACAGTCATTGTAAACTATCATTTCATACCTACGTTTTTGCCACAGCATTGTTTTATCGTGTTTCAACAATATCTCATAAGTATCAAATGGTAGAGTGAAATTTTTTACTACTACTTTCCCTATTTCTGCGTAGCTATTTATTACTTTCCATGTTTTTGGATGCAATTTGCACGCATAAATATTCACAACATCAGCACCAAGAATAAATTGTAGTTCTAGCCACTCTAAAAGGCGGTGGCTTATATCGTGATTAAAATACAGCGGTTTCAAACAAACGACAAAATTCTGCTTCTCGCTGACATCGCCGAAATTAATTTTAAAAATATTTCGAGGTTCTATGCAAGGTTCAGAAACTAAAGATACAGATGTGGGTAATAAACTTGAAGGCAACAGACATGATATCAAAACTGGTTGGTAATACTGACCATTTTTAGCATAATCCCAAGAATTAATCCACATTTCGTTCATCTCCGCTTTTATCACATGAGATTCAGTGTCATTCTGCCAAACTCTGCAGAAAAGTTCTGGCAGTTCCTCAAACACAGCTAAAATTCGAATGAAGGTTTTATTTTCTAACCTTTTGTCAACATAAGCCGAATATACAAAAATAGGCAAGTTCGAATCGAGTCTTTGCCAGTCATTTGTAAACAGCATAGATATGCTACTTGAATTGTGTGTTTGATGGCAGTTTTGAATTGTATTTTCAGATCTTTCATGAAAAACAACAGTGCTTGGAATGACTGCTCTGTACGATAGTAATGATTTTTTAAACTTTTTAGAAAACGAGTTTAGTTTGCTGTTCGTCATTTTATCGCAGTTAAATACTATGAAACATACCGTTAAGATTAATAGCAAGGGCAATATGCCTTTCTTACTCAAGTTGTAAATATTTGAAATCATAATTCTTCTCCACTTTTTAGCTCACTTCCATTACCCCAGGTCGGTGTAGTCCTGAAAATGAGATACAATTTGTTAATTTCGTAAGCAACAAGTAAGGTTTAGTTTTTTTTTTTTTTGCGGAAAAAGAAAAGACATAATGATTCCCTGAAGATGACAGGTTTAATAACAATTAATTCATGATTTGTTTAATAACAGATGATTTTCTTAATTTTTCTTAAAAATTTACGAAGCATGAACCTAGTTTCAGCAGTACCTTTGCTGGTGAAGTCAGGAAGACCCTGCTGGGTACTAATCTCTACTTTCTGTTTCTAATGCTGTTTCGAGAAATGAATGACGAAGGTTACTGCCTGGTACTTTGTCATCGGTCTGATGGGAATTTTCACGAATTTGCTCTCAATCGAACAAACTATATAAGGTCCCCAAGAAGACGTATGTATATTACGAAAATAAATTGAAAGAAGGTTCTTTTGAGATTTTTGAACCTCAACAGTTCAAAGTTTTGTTTTAAAAAAATCAACTACTATAATATAACTACAAAATACAAAAGTGTCGACCAGCATCAGGCTCTGGGCCCAACTAGGCTGATCCTTGTCCAATTCATCAATCCATAATAAACATCAAGAGCCCTCTTAAAACTTTTACTCCACTGCAATAACGGTTGCTTCCGGTAAATCGTTCGAAATGCAAACAAAACCCTGTTGAAGTAGTAAATTTTCCTATTTTTAACATTATTCTGACATTTGAAAAGCTTTAAAAATTTAAAGCATTTTCCATTGTTACCTATTTTAACCTTGACCTCCCCCCCCCCCTCCCGCTAGAGCAATGATTCCCAAAAAAGGCTACAATCCCCCTTTTAATACCCCCTAAAACTTTCAGTGGGTCAGCCTGCACCATGCCCTCCCCCTCTCGTGGGGCATCCCTGGCGTAACTCAGAGAGGAGGGGGATTTACATTATACCAAAAAAAAAAACTTAATACGTTTTCTGCTGGTGGTATATTACATTTACATGTTCGGTCAGATATTTAAGAACAGCGGTCGAAAAAATGCTTCACTTAGCTTTTAGTCTAGACCTAGAGTTTAATTACTTCCCTTTTTTAATGCGGCCGTCGTCATTCAAATTCAAAGAATGAATGAATGCCAAAATTCCGAGTAAATTAACATATCAATGGGAAATTTTAATTTCTTAAATTGAACCGAGGGAAAATGTGATGAAAGATTGTCGTAATTAGTAACTCTCTTAAGAGGAGAGCTTGACTGGCAGCCAAAGTTGCTCTTAATAAAAAATTCGCAGAAACTGAAGCATGAAATTTGATGTAGTAGAATAAAACCGTTAATTATTCTTAAGAGAAGGAATGTTCTACACATTCATCCAAAATCAACCATGCAACTTATGTAATAAAGAGGGTAGGTAAGGGGGGAATCCAAACTAAAAATAAATTGTGTTATTATTTATTTTTTTACTTATTCAATTCCGAAAACAGTTAAACACAAAAAACTACGAATACGTTTACAAATATCTTTTATATTTTTGTGACATATTCTCAAAAGTAAATATAAATTAATTAACTCCAAACTAGAAGTAAGTTGTGTTATTAACTGTTGCACATGCTGTTCTGTCTTTATGAACAAATTGAAACAACATTTTAAATGATAAATGAAAGCAATTCAGCAACAAAAACATATAAAATTGAGTAGTTTCATTTGTTAGTGTTTGTAACAAAAATTACTTAAAATGGATTATTATTCGTCAGTTTCCATTTCTATACGTAACTTCGTGGGCGTTCTCTAGTAAATGTCACCGAGTCAAAAAATTTCGATTTTGAAATAAATACAATTTCGTAGTCTAGAAATATTTTTCTATAGTATTATATAATATTCTATGTGACAGTTTTCCTAGAACTTTTTTTTTGTAGAAGTAACTATTACTAATGGTAACTATTAAAATACGGGACATTTTTTAAACTAATTATTTTATGTAAAATGAAAAATTGTTTATGTTATGGAAACAGTTTAACAAGATAAACTATTAGACAACAGTTTAACAAAAGTTCATTTTACAAAACAGTTTAACAAGAGAAACTACTAATACGTTTATAAATATCTGTTATAATTTTGTGACACATTTTCTAAACAGTATGTTGTACAACAAGACATCATGAAAGTTCTTATACCCATTCAAAATAAAGTTAATGAATTGAACAAATAAAGCTTAAAAAACCCGTACATTTTTGGAAAGCTTACCTTTTGCTATTTTTTAAACGCTATAAGAAAAACATAAATTTTACTTGTAGGGAATTTAAAGATCTCTGCAGTAAAAAAATTGAAAAGTATATTGAACTGCGAGGTGAGGGAGGGGGAGTCACAAATAAATGTCTCTAAGCCACGCGAATATTTCAATCAATCAATTTTCTAAACTTTGATTCCTCCAATTCACGGCTCTATAAAGATTTATACATTCATAATATATGCATAAAAACACACAATATATATATATATATATAATATATATATATATATATGTGTGTGTGTGTGTGTGAGAGAGAGAGAGCTTGTGTGTGTGTCAGATTTCATTCCAAACTTTGAAAATAGTCATTAAATATAAAAAGGACGCAGTGACTTTCAAAAGGGCGGTACATTTTCATGAAAAGGGAATATTTTTTTAAAACACTCTTCGTTATTATTATTATTATTATGATTATTATTTTAATATCATTTGTTGTCAGAGGAGCATAAAATATCTACACTTTTATTTATTTCTTCTTGCCCCTCTTAATTCATTCTTAAATTATTGATAGGAGAACTATATTCTTGACAAAATGTTCTGTAACGTCTCTCATATAAAAGGCAGACCTCATCCTCACTCTTCCCAGCAAAAGTTTCATCACGTGTGCATTTAGGGGAATAACAACATATTATATTGAAGAAAAGTGAAGTTATTTCCGATCATCCTGTATCGTAAAATGGCAGAAATATGCTTTAAATTTCACCAAAGAGTGTATAACTTGCCCATTCAGAATAGCTCTACACATTTTCATAATAGCACGCATATTCAAGAAGTTATAAGCATTTCTTTCTAAAATGCTTGTTTTCTGCCTATAA
Source organism: Octonoba sinensis (assembly GCA_038502835.1). Taxonomy (NCBI): domain Eukaryota; kingdom Metazoa; phylum Arthropoda; class Arachnida; order Araneae; family Uloboridae; genus Octonoba; species Octonoba sinensis. The sequence goes on from CM076604.1 coordinate 76,824,107, forward strand.
TGCGCAGATCTTTGCACGAAAATTTTCCAAACTTACAGAAAAGTTGAGAACATATAAGAGAATCATTATACTGAAATTAGAAATTTAAAAGCTAAAAATTAGAAGAGTTATGAGAATTTAAAGGAATTATTTTTTTAGTGCGCATGCGCGAAGGAAAGCAAATTTTTAGTTCATAATTTATATTACCTAAGTAAACCCATAAAAAAATAGAATTGACTACAGTTCTCGCAGCTTTATAAAATCACATTTGTACTGAAGCATTTGATTTTATTTAGCATCTGATTTTAAAAATCAGAGAGTCAATAAAAGTAAGGTTTATGTTTTCTATGTAACACTGTAATTGGTTCTAGGTATAAAGATGAACAAAAAAAAAAAAAAAAAGAAAGAAATATAATTTAAATAAATAAAATGTATCTGAATGATTGAAATTAATTTAATTAATGTTTTATTTGCATATAATTTTTTAAATACTAATTCATGGCGTTTGGTTTCAAAGAATCACTGATCATCAGTTTAATAATGTTTCACAATGAATAAAATTTACAATAATGTTCCTCAAAGCCGTAGCCAAGGTGTCAAAGAGGCGTATGACTTCGAAATTTTTAACTTAGTCTACAATGCATTACTATTTTTTTTTTTTTTGTGGACAGTTTGATGTTAATTATTGCGGATAAAGAAAATTTTACATAAGTTTGTTTCCATTAAGGCATGAGTTTAACCCTCTGACTGCTAATTTTTTTTTAGCGAATTCGATTCGCTAAAAATTGGTCTACTTTATGCAACTAAAACCATCTCTGGAATAAAACCATAAGTAATGTCGAAATACTTGGGAAATTGCATTAATGACGTTTTAACGATGAAACAGCTGGATGATATTTTAAATACACTTAAAAAGCTCATGCTCGTGGAAATCGCGGGATGAGCAATTTTCGCTACATTTTTACGGTACACGTGGGAATCGCGGGATAAGCAGTCAGAGGGTTAGTGGAAATGAAAAGTACCTGTGGGTCGCGAGGCACTTCTCATGGGGTCACACAATAATTTCTAACTTTAAATCAGAAAACTTCACCGCATAGACAAAATGATTCTTTCTTATACTAAATATCATTTTTAATTATTTTGTGCTAAACGTAGGGGTATGAATTACAAAAATATTATCTAGTGACATGACAGCTTTCGTCACATCACCAGAATAAAATCCCTCAAAAACACTGGAGAGAAAAAGAATTAATATTCAAATAATATAAAAAATATTCAAATGAGGTGCAAAAAAATATGCAAATGATATACAGAAGTTAAATAAATTCAATTAACTTACAGAAATATTGAAATAAAAGCTGTGTCTTTTTCACTCTATGTCGGCAACCAATTCTTTGTTTGAATCCTTCCATTATTTCTCTATAGAGCAGCTACGCGCAACGAGAAAAACGTTCAATTGTGCCATCCGAGCTCAAATACCCATCAATCTTTTGTCAGGATTACCCAAAAACTAATCAGTACTTCCAATGAATTAGGGTCCATTTGTGTACCAAATTTTCTTACATTCCAAGCATTATATTTTCACTTAGAGTGGACTCAAAAAAATGTTAAAGTCAAAATGCAACTCAGTCCAGCTCCACTGTAAATTAGTTTATTTTACAGTGTCCTTGGACATTATAAAATACGTTCACAACATGTACGATTGATTCCTAAACATCGTAAAATAGAACGTATCGTTTTTGCGTCAACATACAAACGCGAAAGTGTGCATACATATATGGTGTCGCTGTCTGATTATTTGTTAAAAATGTGGTTGTGACGTGAAAAGGGTTGGGACCCTCTGCATTAAAACAAAAAACCATTTTCTGTTATCACACTTTTCAATGAATTTGTAAATACAGTTCTACCATCAACCAAAGCGATCTGCCTGACCGAGTGTCCAGAAGAATCCATTTGTGTTCAAGGGAAGAACTGCTGGTATAAGGAAGGTGCCGTTTTTGTTCTCATTCTAGTTCGCTTAGCATACTTCATTTCGTTCGAACTGACTCTATATCCCAGTTTATAAATTTAGTTGTTTTCAACAAACAGCGAAGCAAACATTCTGATTCGCGTACTAAATAAACACACCTGCGAAACGAACTTCCCTAAAACTAGAATGGATTCGCTCTTCGTTCTTTTCTGCCATGCGCAGAAGCGTCCAAATGTCAAAATTCCGTGGTCGAAAAGTAAGAGAAGCGCTGAAATACTAGGGTTGCCAGACATCCACTATTTTCCCATGAAATCTACTATGTTATTTTCAAAGCATAGTAAACATCTTACAGAACAAAAATATTCTTAATTTGTTGTTTTACTAGCAATGAAAATGACAAAAATCAAAATTTTCATCATGAGTTAAAATGTGACGCAATAAGAACATCTGCCTAGTACTTTTGCAATTCGTTGAGGAGTGAGAATATAAAAATAGAAAAAAAAGTCACTGCTACTTTGTTCGACTGTAGTTGCACTTTAACTGATTCCATTAATTACTAACTGACCCAAATAAAGACTTACCTCATCTAACAGCAATATTTTCAAAATAAGCAACTGATTCTGTATGCAGATGTGAAGGCCAAGCTATTTCCTCCATACAAAATTTAATCCAGTATTTTTGATACATTAAACTGGAAATATTAAAGAAATTAATATTGGAAACAAAACATGTGCGACTGCATTGCAGCAGTAAATACGCAAAGCTTGGCGTTTGCGTAGGAAACATTTCCTGTTCCCCCGCAGTTCTTACTCCCACGGATAAGACAGGTTCGAAAATCTCTACTCTTTGACAGTCGCGAAACCACACGTTTTCCTCAAACGATAAATTTAATAATTCTACAACCAACTTCGTAGTTTTCAAGGGGGTTGGGGACAATAATAGATAAATAAATGATAAAATTTGACAAATTTACTAAACCATAGTTTTTTTACCAATTTTATTTTTGAAATTTATTTATATTTTTATTTATTATCATAAGCAAGAAGGCACTTATTTTCTTTTTCTTTATGAAATGTCGTTATTGTTTTGATTCCGCTCACTTTCCCTTTTTCTAGAAGTTATATCCAAAAAGTGCAGCAACGTATTAAAACAAAAAAAGGTTGAAAGTTTCTTTCAACACTGGGAAATCGTCTGTAACTATTGCGCTAAAATATAAAGTTATGTACATTCTTTTGGTGTCCCAGTTATTAAATTATATCTATAAAAACTCTCTATTTTTCTGGGGTTTTCGTTTTCCAAATAAATAAATCTGCTCTAAAATGGAAAGAAATTTTTAAATGCAATTTTTAATTGTATACAATGTGTTTATTAAGAAGTAAGTGCTTATATACCAGAAGAATCTCTGAATCAGCTGTCCAATGAAAGCTTTATCATATAGCAATGTCAGAAACACGTGATCAGTTGGCAAGATATCAAACTGCTTCGAAAATTTTTTAAAAAGTAATTGAATCATAATAATGAAAAATTCAAGAAATTCGAGCAAACATTGAGTATAAAAAATTCAAGGTTTCCAAAAAAAGAATTCTTTTTTTTTTTGCCAATAATAATAAAATTACTTCTGTTATACTTCTATTTCTAAACAGTTTTTCAGTTTTTTTCCCATAAATATTCAAAAGAGAAAAGTCCCTTCGGCGTCCTTCCAGCAGATTAAAATCAGCTGCTACGAGTTGGTTCGCCTAATGAGTAATTTTCTTAACATTTGAAATTTTTCTAGTGACAAATGTAAAAAATTCAGCTTCATGTTTAACTTTTTTTTTTTTTACATTTATACAATGCATTTAAGTATTTTAATGATAAGCAACAAATAAAAATTAAGAAAACATTTTAATCTCAATTTTATTATTTCATATATATATAAATTCATTTTCAGATGAGAAGAAAATATAATCATTTTCTTCTCATCTGAAAATGAATTTAAAATTCATAACGTTTATATAATATATTTAATTTTTCTCTATTAAGAGTGAGCATAGGGTAACATTAGAAAAATTATCAAAATGAAAATTTTACAAATTATTTTTTTTGAAAAATAGATTGTGCTCAGAATTTTGGGGGAGTCATTTTAAAGCACTAATTTAGGGCTATTGCACGAAAAAGGTTTTTTAATTTCTTCACTTAATAATTGATATTTTTTTAAAGATATGTGATGATTATGTAAAAACAACATTTTCACTAGCCTGCGATTTCTTGGAAGATAATGAAAAGTACAGCAATTACAGTTAATAAAGTCACGCATTGATTTTTTAAGATAAAATTATTTTCATGGATGATAGATAAAACTGATTCAGCAATCAAATATTTCTCTGTTGTCAAGAGGGTTGTTCTTTATTTGCTGTAACTGTAAGTTATTTTTATGAGTGATTTATAATTTTTATTGACTCTTCTTGTACTTCCTTCCTGGGACGTGTAATTCAACAAAAACTGGGTACATTTATAAAAAATCGTATGAAACAAAATATACAAAACATTAAAAGAGCACTGATTATCATTATTGAAATATATACCAACATACTATAGTACGTCGACAGGGGTGGCGTAGTGGTAAGGCGCATGCCTCGTACGCCCAAGATCGCGGGTTCAAACCTGGCCCAAGTCGGTGGATTTTCAAGATGCAGAAAAGCGTCAGCGCCCATGTCGTATGATTATGTGGCATGTAAAAGATCCCTTGAGTAGACATTTGGCTTGGATACTCTCGGCTAGATTAAATTCCTAGTGCATATTGCATCAATGAGAGCTCAGGTACCGCCATCTAGGGGTAACTGAACGTCAAAATGCTCATGCGGCGAAGGTACTACACTCATTGTGGTGCCGCTGAAAGAGATGGTACCAATTACTGGGGAACGCACTAGGTCTGCAATGGTTGAGGACCAATACCGCAGCCCCACTGGAAAGGAAAAAAAAAAAACATACTATAGTGCAAAATGCATTGATCTTTACTGCACTTCATCGTGCATTAAATGTGTTGTGAAGTTGCGATATGCTCTTTGAGGACTGGGGACAAAGAACAGTAATGACATTTCACTTACATTTTTTTTTGTTGTTGTTTAAATAATTGAGTTGTAATATCTGATTTATATGCGTTACTATTCTGAGTATTTTGAGCACAAAATATTAAATAATCGAATTAAAAGAACTATTTCAAGAAAAATATAGCCCTAGGGCCAAAAATTCAAAATTTTGAAACCCTTGCATAAGTTGGGGCAAATACCCAAGTAAAATGCTCGGGCCCTTATGCGTTTCTTTTAGAAAAAAATGATAATTGTTACAAGTCAAACATGTCCTTATTGATGTTTGAAAATAATTTGAACCTGGTACATACATTATAATTTTTTGTGACTTGTTTTTTAGAAATAACTGGCAATGATGTCACCTGCAGATATAAAATGGTTTTTTAGTGTTTTGGTTTTGTGTAAAAGGATTTCAATTTGAGTAACATTTGAATTGGTTTTTATATTCCACTATAAACATCATGACATTTAATCCCTAGCTTATGTTAGGTGGTATGCCACCACCATCTAACACTTATATTACACACACACACCCAAATGAATTGAATTTGTTCCCCCCCCCCCCAAAGATTGATCAATTTTTTACTTATTAGTATTGCTGCCCGCAATTAAAGTAGCATAGTCATTCAGATGTACTCAATTCATCAAACTCTTAGCTTTCATCTTCATCTGCAATTGGGTTTTCCTAAATTCAGCTTCTTCAGCTACTTTGGAAATTACATAGAAAACCTCAAAAATATCTATCTTCCCCAAACATTTTATTAAATCTTATTTTGTTTCAAAAATTAACTTTTATCATAATAACTTATGGATGCAAAGCTTCCTTCACAACTGCTAAAGTACAATATCTAAAGTTACATATACACTAGATAATAATTCTTAAAGCTGGGCTTGGCAGTTTTACTTACTTTTAAGAATTATTCAGTTACTTATAATTATTTAGATGCTGTATAGCAGCGGTCGGCAACCTAAATTAGCTGAAGATCTACTTTCCAAGTACAGCAAACGCCAAGATCGACTCAGAGGACGGGGGGGGGGGGGGGGAGTTGATACATATACTATTAATAGGACAAGTTGGGACTGCGCCTGTCTTCAAATAATCAAAATACCTACTTTAAAATTTCAAAAATATTTATGCGTTAACACCGTCAACTCGTATCCAAAAAAAAAAAAAAAAATCTCAGATACTAAAGTATTATTTTTTAAAATTTGATAAAATACTGGTACTTTGTTTTTAAAATAAAATACACGTGTTAAACCTGTTACATATTTTAATTAACTCACCGAGAGCATACCTAATGTGACGACTGACATTCCATATTGTTGGCACGTTTTTTTAGGTCCGACCAGTCCGACGAATGGTTTGACAAATTAATAAGCATTTTCTGAAGAAAAAAAAGTTCCCCTTCTGATCCAAAAGTCATTTGATTTTTTTCCTTTTTCAAAACTATATGTACTGTACCGCGATCGACCGGTCGATCGTGATCGACGGGTTGCCGACCACAGTTGTATAGCAACAACAACTTTTATGAAAATACTTATGATTATTGTATGTTTTATGATTAACACTGATTATTGTTAATTGATTTTTTTTTTCATTTTGTTTTAGCTCGTGCATCAGCTGTTAAAAAAGTAAATAAATAAATAAAATAAAAAGAGTATATTTAAAAAATTTACTGGTATTTTCACGAAGATAATTAAAAATTCACTGAAAAATCGGGCGGCCTGGGGAAAATTTCTGGACAGATCCTTGCTAATTAAAACCATGGAAAAGTTTAAACGGTACAAAATATCTTTGTGCCGATTATAACACTGGAATTAACCAAATGCACACAGCGCTCATCCATCCGTTTTCATGTTTTGTGGTTTCAAGAAACTTTTAGTGTAATTAAATAGAGTCACGCGGAAAGAAAAAAACACATCTTCTAACGCATTTTTACAGTAAATTAGCACCTTTATTTACTCTAGATTCATTCAAATTCACATTAAAGTTTTGTTTTTAAAAAATAAAAAACATATCCTAAATATGTTTAAAACGATTTTTAAAAAAAGAAAAAAAAAGTCTGGTATTACATATAAAAATATTGTAAAATACCAGTTTTTGTGTTATAAAATACCGTTTTATACATTAATTGAGTTTTTGATCAACATCAGTCATCTGATATTCAGAATCGCGCTCTTGGTTGTTGTTGTTTTTTTTTTTTACTGTAAGGTAAAGAAAAAAAAAAAAAACTGATTACGCATAAAAATTCAACTTTCCAATAACTTAACCGTCGAAACTATTTATTTTTAAATCTTAAAGCATCAAAAAGGTTAAACAACAGTAGGATTTAATAGTTACTCGACTTTCAAATTATAAAGGAGTTACGGAATTCACTACTGTTTGCCATTAGTGCTTATGACCTTTCACAGTTTAGCAAACATTGTAACAGGAGATACGGTGCACTTCTTGTAACTTTTCTGCGTCATGACGAAGTAATTGAGTTTTGGACATCGATTTGAACAACAAAACATAATCAACGACCGTAAATCCTCTCTCGACGAAAAGCCAAGTAGCTGAAACAGCTTCCCAAATCTAAGTGCAATATAGAGCGTCATAGATGGAATATTTATTATGGTGAATGCCATTTAGTTTTCTGTATAAAACATTGATTTCGTCTCAGACGAATTTCTGAAGTATTTGGAAACAAAACACATTAATTTTTTACGTAGTGGGGTAGTAAAGCAAAAAGAAATTTCCTTTTTTATAGCCTACTTTCCCGAAAGAGTAAAAAAAAAGAAGGCTTAATATATCGTAAAAATATCGCTAAAAATAAGAAAAAGTCGAAAATAAGTTAAGTAATTAAATAAATATTGAAAAACAAAAATTCGAAAGTAGGGTTTTGAGATGGGGAAATGGTCCCTCCCCTCAATAACTTTTGAAGGAATTGTCCGCTTCAAAAGCTTTTCTTTTTTTGTATTCAAAAGATTTTGGCGCGGACACCTCATTTCCATATTTTACTTCTTGATTTGAGTCGGCAGGGTGGCGTAGTGGTAAGGCGCAGGCCTCGTACGCCCAAGATCGCAGTTTCAAATCTGGCCCAAGTCGGTGGATTTTCAAGATGCAGAAAATCGTCTGCGTCCATGTCGTATGATTATGCGGCATGTTAAAGATCCTTTGAGTATCCATTTGACATGGATACTCTCGGTTAAATTAAATCCCTAGTTCCGTTTGCATCAAAGAGAGCTCAGGTGCCGCCATCTAGGGGGAAACTGAGCGTCAAAAATTTTGCGGCAATGGTACCACACTCATTGTGGTGCCGCTGAAAGAGTTGGTACCAATCTCTGGGGACGCACTAGGTGACTAGGTCTGCAATGGTTGAGGACCAATACTGCAGCCCCAGTAGAAAAAAAAAAAAAAGAAAAACGTGACCTGAACGATTTTTCGTTTAATTTTGAACAGTTTAAAAAATCTTACATGTTATCACCTATTCGCAAAAATGAAGCAAATTATGTAAACTCTGTGCATAAGATCTAAATTCCTTTGAAGATTCTTATTGGTTATTGGAAGAAATTCTCAACAAAAGCATTTTTTGATTTGAACAATTTTTGCTCAGCTTTGAACAGTTGAAAGAAACATTATCGCCTACGGAGAAATTTCAATCCTATATAAATCCTGTTCTAACAGACGGATTTGCTTGGAACAAACTTTATCGAAAAGATGCTATGACGTAGATCATGTATAACTTCAAAGTTCTAATTTCGAAGAACTAATAAGATTTCTTTCTCACGAAACTTTTTTATCTGTATTTTTAAGGATATTCTTAAGGATATTTCCGAATGAATGAATGATTGAGCGAATGAATATGTATAAACCGTTGAAAAGGTATATTTGAAGTAATTAAGAACTAAAGCTAAATGAGAAAAAGACAGGTGGAACCGTTCATAAAAGATGTCACGCTTTTCTCCCATATGTTTGACACCCCTCCTCCCTTTGTCACAAAATGTCACACTTCAACGCACCCCCTTTGTCACCAGTCAAGCTATGTGGGATTAGCAGGATGTCACACTTCTTGTTACCCCCTCCCCTTCCCTTGCCACAATTTCACGAACCCCCCTCGAAGTGTGACAGTATTTATGAATGATCCCTAAGACATTTCAAGTAAAATGCACATTTTGATCGCCTTTGCATTGCTTCAAAATTTAATTTTTTTCATTTAACTTTAATACGTTTCATTCATATAGCAAAAAGTTCCGTCTAGAACTATTCGAGCTTACTTTGGGGCCCGTTCATAAATGATGTCACGCTTCTTTCTTATATATTTGACCACCCTCCCCCCTTTGTCACAATATGTCACACTTCAACTTCCCTCCCCCCTATGTCGCATGTCACGCTATGTTGCATAATGCATGATGTCATACTTCTTGTTACCCTCTCCCCTCCCCTTGACACACTTTATCACAATTTCACGAACCCCCCCCCCCCTTGAAGCGTGACATCATTTATGAATGATCCCTTTCCCGTATACACCAGTGTCAAATTGATAATCTCGCTGTATCTCTATCGGAATCAATTGTGACAAGGAGAGGGGAGGGGTAACAGGAGGTGTGACATCGTGCTTATGCAACATAGCGTGGCGTGTAGCAAAGGGGGAGGGGGGTCAAATAACTGTTTTGTTTTCACTTGACTGATGTTTTTATTCCCCATGGGATTATAATTCACTGTAATTCACTGACGGTACATTTCTCGCCATAAAAAAAGGGATAAATAGCATCCAAACTTCATGTTGAAATTCGGCTGGGGCTTCGGATTTGTTGTGACAAGCAAATAAAAGACGGTTTCATGCTGAGGCTGAAATAGCAACCATAAACAGTTTCCAGGGGTGTTTGCTCTAAGGGCTAGAAAAAGTACAATTTAGCAAAGCTCTCTTTTATACAAATGTGGAAAGTATTTAAATATGAATGTCGTTAATAAAGAAGTAAGTGCTTAAATGTTTCCTTTTTTTCCTCTCTCTTTTTTTTAAAGGAATAAATCTTTAATTGCGAAACGTTTAATTAGTCAAAAAATAAATTTAAAGTGTTTTCTTTCTTTTGCCACTACAAACGACTCGATGATGAAATTACTGGTCAGCTAAACTCTGGAAGAAAAAGAAAAAAAACTGGCGGATTCCCCTCCCCCTCCCCTTTGTCTTTCTCTAATTTCTAGAGCTCATTCACATTTAAATCTTTTCAAATGATTCTTCGATAATTGAAGTTCAGTGAAACTTTTTTTTTTTTTAATATTTCTTACCTTTCATTATTTTAAATTAATTTTTCTGAAAATATGGGATTACTTGTACGGCATTTATAGCACTTTGTTTACACTCATAATTAGCTTTTCCAAACATTTTTTAAATCGATTTCACTTCGGATCGCTTTATTTTAATTTCATTTGTATTACAATTGTTTCAAATTTTTTTGACCTTATATCGACGAGAAAAAAAATATATTTTCGTTTCTATGATTTTCTAATTTTTTTCGTTAGGGTTTTTGAATTAGTTTCAAAATTGAATTGTAGTGCTTTAAGGTAGATTTGTAAATATTGTGTGTGTGTGGGGGGGGGGGGGGATCAGATAATTTTTTTCTCACTTTTGAATGATGATTTTTAACTCATTTTTTAAATGTAAATAGTTTAACAGTAATTAACCAGATAGTTTTAGGAAACATCCAAAAAGTAACATTTTGGAAATTGATACATTTTTTAATCAATTTTACAAATTTGTAAACGACATTTGAAAATAGTTTCTTAGTCTTTTGTTTTCCATTATGCTCCGATTTGTTTTAGAGTACTTAGCATGTACAGTAATATTTCACTTATATGTCATCTCATTTATGCGTCTGTTTCAGTTGCACGTCCATTTTAAAATGTACAGACCAAAAATACAAAAAAATTTATATAATTCTGCTTTTATTGAGAATTTGCTAATTCAGAGATATCTCTCATTCATTCGTCGGTAAAACTTTGACACTGTACATTATATTCCTCTCTTTCTTTTCAAAATAAAAATTCAGTATAAATACAAAATTAACGACCAGAAGCAGGCTCTGGGCCCAGTTAGGCTGGTGCTAGACAATTTATGAATTCCCAATGACGAGAGCCCTCTTAAACCTTTTTGGAGGGCAACCCTTTGCAAGTAACAGTTCCTTTCAGTAAGACATTCTAAATGCCTACCCCCATCGAAGTAGTAACATTTCCTAATTTCAAAATTAGCTTTAGATTTGAAAACCTTAAAAACAATGATCCCTGATTCTGACTTTTGTGCCAAAACGGGGTCCACCTTCCATTTTAATGAATTTAAATAGCAGAATCATATCCCCTTCAACTCTCCTTTGCTGAAGACTATATATATTAAGCTTTTTATGTATACGTAAAAATCTAAATCTGAGAGACCACTTACTCACCTAGGTACCCTTTCCAAAAAGGTAAATATCCTTCTTTACATATTTAGACGAAAACTGAACGATACACGCCCAAATAAGGTCTTACCAAACATCTATATAATGGAAGAACTACTTTAAATTATTCGAAATAGACCTATTGATAAATGCTATAAAAAATGCTTCTGTTCCCGCTTTAACGATTGAACATTTGAATAGAATTAAAAGGATATTTTTAATAATGTGTAGAAGAAACAAACAATCTTCACTTCTGCTTCAAAAAGTTGTAAAATGTGTAAGTTACGTACTTTCCTTTTTTTTTAAAAAAAACTTTTTATGTTTCGCATCTCTTTTTCTGCAAATTCATTCATTAAAATAATACCGCTACTTTTTAAACTATTCATTTACTTTTAAATTGCATTTGATCTGAAATAAAAGTTGAATTTCATTTATACGTCTCCCACAGATGCGTATTTTTTTGGTCGACCACTTGCTCCGACGTATAACTGAAAATTTACTGTAATTTGCCGATATACGAATACCATGATTTCTGAATGACAAAGTTCAACCAAATTAATACATATCTCCATTTAGAAGCTAGGATAAATAACATTTTACGTACTTCAATTTCAATTAAAAGTAACGTCTTTGTAACCAAAATCAGTTTCGATGCATCAGAAATAAACTGAAGTGGATGAAAACTTGTTTTTTTCTTTCAAAATAAACACACACACACATTATATATATATGAGTAACATAATTGTTTTACTAATTTAGCTATCTCATAATCTACATCATTTTTTGGTGTGAAAACGGTAATACATACATATATCATTTATTCCACTGTGGTACATTGTTACATGATAATGAAATTGTTACATAAAAATTCGGTCACTGGTACATGTGCATCGTACCGTCGTAAATTACAACAATGGCACATTGTTCCTTGCCGACTGTACTACTACTGATACATACAGTATACATTAATATTTTATGCACTGATAGATATTACTCTTTATAACGATACATTGCACGCTGATGTGTTACCCACTGACAGATTGTTACATTGCAGCTATGCTTGAAAAAAACTGTGCCTGAATGTATGTTTTATGACAATAATAATAATAATGATAATAAATAAAGAAAAGAAAAAGAAAAAAACATTTTTATGTCTTTCATTATGTATAAAATATATCCTTTAATTGAAAACAGTTCATTTTAGGGGAAGGTGTGATACAATGTAGTACGTGTTTCATATTTTGAGCCGTGTCAATAGAATTCTTTAAAGTACAGAAAACATTATGAAAATAAAACAAAGCCCTTCAAACTATTTTTGATACCTTACTGAATACATGTCATTAAAAAAAAGTAACATGTATTTCCAGTGTTAATCATTTCTGCAGACGATGTACATAGCAACACAGCGTCTCGTTGCCGACGTACCGTGCTACCTACTTGAGAGCACAGCGAAAACGTCTTGTTCTCCCTGCATTGACGCTGCGAAAGTAAAGAAACATCTTTTACAGAATTCACTTACCTTTATTCAGAATTTAGACATAAACAAAAGCTGTCGTCAAGTAGGCGATTTTGCGACAAATTTGGTAAGAAAAAATCTGCAAAAAAAAGAAGAAGAAGAAAAAGGTCGGAAAGGATTTAAAACCTTTTCTATCCTATAATACATTCCAACACATATGAGTGTTGGGATTTATTAAAGATTAATGTAAGAACCACGGAATACAGTTCGACTACGAAATTTTGATAGTTAGACGCTTCTGCGCATGGCAGAAAAGAACGAAGAACGAATCCATTTGAGTTTTAGGGAAGTTTGTTTTGCAGGTGCGTTTATTTAGTAAACGAATCAGAACAGTTGCTTCTCTGTTTGTTGAAAGTAACTAAATTTATAAACTGGCATATAGCATCAGTTCGGGAAAAATGAAGTATGCTAAGAGAACTAGATCGAGAAGACAGAGGCACATCCTTTATACCTGTAGATCCTCCCTTGAACATGAATGGATTCTTCTTGGCATTCTGTCAGCCGACTTGCTTTGGTTGATGGTAGAATTGTACTTGAGAGCACAGCGAAAACGGTTGGTTTTCACTGCATTGACACTGCGCAAGTAAAGAAACATCTTTTACAGAATTCACTCATATTTATTCAGAATTTACACATACATTGCTTCGCGACAAAAAATGTCGTCAAGTTGGCGCTTTTGCGACAAATTTAGCAAGAAAAAATCTTCAAAAAAAAAAGTTAAATTTGAGGAAAAGAAAAGAAAAAGAAAGAAAAAGGCAGGGAAGGATTTAAAACCTTTTCTATCCTATATACATTCCAACACACGTGTGTCTTGGGCTTAAACATCGCTAAAAATCACGGAATAAATATATTTAAATCTAAGACAAATATGCTGCATGCAGTTCATATAATCTTCGCAAATAGTTAATAGTGGGACTTAATAGTTAATAGTTAATAGTAGTAACACTGCAAAATCACGTATTTATAAGTAGCAGAAGGAAAAAGAAGAAAGACTCTTATGTAGTTCGTTAAATAGCCGTACCTCATTGAGAAACTTTCATTTTATTAGAAATTACTATTATTGATGTGTATAATATTTCTCTTAATAGTTCCTTTTTGTTTTGGCACTAAATAAATGTTGAACATAATAACGGATGTATTTTTGCAGATCCCCCTCTGTGAACTATTACCACTTTGGAAGGGGAATGTCGAAAGAGGGCAATGGTAATAGCTCTAACTTAATATTGTGTGCATTGAACTAATGCAAAACTCAGTGAACTTTTAGTAAAGCAGGAGTTCATCGATCAATTTCTATAAATAACTCAATGATCTAAATTGCTACTTTTATTTACAATACGTATACCACAAATCGCACTGCATCTTAAGTGCGTTAGATTGCTATTGAACCAAATTCTTTGTTACTGCTGGAGTCTTCAAGGCTCTATTGCCTTCACCCACTGCGAAAAATCTTGAAAATAACTGAAAAATTCCATGTGCGGAGCAAGTTTAGCAATGAGAAACTGGAGGGAAGGTGTGAGAATCGAACCTCACACAGAGATTGTATTACGTCACAAATATGTTTTTTCATTTTACATGGAACCTTTGGGGAAAAAATTTAATCATTTATGTATTCAGCCAAGTATACACGTTGTGGTTGTCTGTAAAATACGTATGTATTGCTATTGCTTTCGAGTGTGATTAAAATGGGGATTAAATGATTGATACCATTATGGATGATCATTGCGTATTAGGTGCCTCGGTTAAGAATTTATCACTCAGCACACTATAGAACCATTAATAATAGGGAAATACGTCACAATATGCTATTAATGGAAGTAATAATTTTGAATCCGCATCCAAAAAATATGCAATTGTAAGATTTTTAATTTTGAAAAAAAAAAAAATCGTCTACTCAGAGAACTTTCGCCATTTGCTATATTTCTTACTTTTAAGTGTCGAAAAATACTAAATTTTAGGCTTTACAAAGTACCTAAAGAACAAAAACGTTCTTAGTCTATTTTCCAGGTACATGGCAGTATGTAGAACTTTACTCAATACAGAGTTCTGTAAAGCATACATTTACCTGTTCAAAATGAAAATATTAATGAAAATATTTCAGTGTTTAGAGATAGTAAAAAGCTTTTCTATAAAACAGAAGAAGAAAAAAAATAAGAACGTGGTTTGAAAAATTTAAAGAACATTCTGATTGTTGATTTCACAGGTAATAGAATGTCTAAAATAAAGGAAATTGATAAAAATTTGATTCCTTACATAATAAAATATTATTTTAATGCTAATATTTAAAGAAGAAATAACTGTTCCCTTATCTGCACGGTTGACAAGCAGTAAAACTGTATCGAGTTCAAGCAGGTAGCCGTCCATTTTAATTCACTTCACAAGTCTTGCGGAGTAAATGAAATAAGTAAGCGATTTCACAAACTAATATCTTTTACACATATTCTGCTAAATCCCCAAATGGATCACATAAAGACATTTGCATATCGGACCTTGGAAAAGGAGGGAAAGAATCATAAGCTATTAATGAACTGTGGAATGCTGTAATTATTATGCAAAATCATCATAATTGTGCAAAATTCGGATTTAAAATCATAATTCAGAGCTATTTGTATCAATCAAAAAGAACATTTAAAATAACAAGAGTTTTGTGTAAGGATCTGATTTATAATGTGTCAAAATCTTTCGAAAAATGTCCCAGCAGCTTCTGTGCAACTGACATTCACACATTTAATCCTAAATCCTATTAATTAATAACAAGTATTGTGACAGTTACTTTTTATCTAAAAAGAGTTTGTCGATGTAAAAGCAATCAAGCAACATAAAGTTCGCAACTGATCTTTTCGGTCGTCTGCGTTGGGGTAAACAATCATTTTTCAAAGAACAAATTATCCTTAACGATAAGTAAGACTAATAGAAAAAATGCCAACGAAAGAAGGTTAATAGAGCGAGCTATATTAATGGGTTAAGATGTTAAAGAAGGATATTTCGACACTAGTGATTTCATAGAAGAACTGGTGGGTTTCTTAACTTTTATGTTACGCTCGAGAAGAACTAATCAAATAAAATAAGAGAAAATGAAGAGTTTGATATAAAATAGCATGATACGTATAACAGAAGTACACCATCAAGCAATGGAAGTATGTTATGAAATGCTTTTTTCATTCCTTAGTAAAAAGAAAAAAAATTATCACTTAAGTTTGTTTCTGACCAACTAACGTCTTCGCTATCAAGGATTGGAGTTTGGTTTTGATGTCTATAATCTTTGAAAACCGACCCCCCCCCCCTCTTTTATTATGCAAAAAACTAAAAAATATATAAATAAATAAACTCAGTGGCGCGCCAGCCCTTTTGGGGGCCATGGCCTACCGTGCCCATCCCAGTTTTCTAGACCGAGGGCCTTGGGGTGCAGAAGCAGAAGTTTCGAAGGTCGGCCTGACGCGGAACCCACAGTGCTTAGTTCGCAATCTTTTATTAGGGGATCATTCATAAATGATGTCACGCTTCGAGGGGGGAGGGGGATTCGTGAGATTGTGACAAAGTGTGACAATGGAGGGGAGGGGTAACAAGAAGTGTGACATCATGCATTATACAACATAGCGTGACATGTGACAAAGGGGGAGGGGGGTCAAATATATGGGAAAAAAGAGTGACATCATTTATGAACGGCCCCTATGCAAAATCATCATGATTGTGCAAAATTCAGATTTAAAATCATAATGAATAGCTATTTGTACTCCCCTCTCTTTTTTTTCAATGCAACTATGATTATCACAAAAGAATCCTTTAAATGAAAATGTAGGAAGACAATCATTTAAATGAAAACATCAGCACAGAGTAATTTATTCTACAAAGTATACAAATCTGAAAAAATATGACAAGTATAGTTCTGTGCCGAAGGAGCGGAAGGCATATGTAGTCCAGCTTTGTCGCTGGGCATTAGACGGCTTTTGGTAAAGTGGATAAAGCACTGGATTGGCATCGAGGAGATTCACGGGATCAAAAACCCCTTTTACGATCACACTCCCACGGCATCGCAAAGTTCTGAAATATCAGAGGAGCATCAATCGCTGTACAAACGTTCCACTGAGAAAGGGGCAATTTCTTGGTAGTTTTACTTATCTTCCAGAAAATTTGTTGCAAAGAGGAAAATTATAAAGTTTTAGTTGTACATTTATGTAATATTTAATAATGCTTGACTTTCAGGGAAGGGCAATTGGCCTACTGTCCTCTATCCGCTCCTGCCAAACCTCTATTTCATTGAAACGACAAAATCATATTAAAAATGTCATTTTCCTCCTGACCCCAGAAATTTCCTATTCATTTTTTCTAGTGGATAGTTATGACAAAAGAAAAAAGTAGATACTCAGAGTTTTTTTATTGCAAATAAGATATTACTTTTTTTCGCCAACACTCACTGTAAAAAAAATTTGTCCGAAAATGTATGAGAATGTTCTGGGAATCATTTACCCTGAGTCTGACGTAAAATTATAGTTAATTAAAAACAGGAAATTGCAAAGTGTTTAAAAAAGGACATTACTGAGGAAAAAAAACAGAGAACACACTGCAAATTGACAGCAGCATATACTAGGTTGCATCAGCGGCGCCATCTCTGAATACACTGAATTACTATTTCTGATACACAAAGTCATAGATGTGTTCAAAACTTGTACCCACGCTGTTGTGATTTCTGTGCTTTAGACCGCTCGACTAAAGATGTCTCTGAAGTTGAGAGAACTAGCTGCAGATGCTCACTAGAGTGGCTTTTTCACTAGTACTTATGTAACTTAAAAGATCTTTCTATGTAGTTTCACAGTATGCGGAAAAACAAGAATTTTTTTTTAGAAATTCTATCAAGGCTATTTAATTTTGAATAGGTTCTTTGTACATTTACAGAAATACCCAGTTTCCTTTCTGTATTTGGTACTTTTCCATTATCCCGGCGAAAATCTCGCCAAGCAGACTTTTTGGCAACATCACACGCAAAAGATTACCATTGGTGACATTCTGTTTGGCGTTGGTTGCATCATTATTGGCGACTTTATCGGAATAATGGAAAATTACCCTGTATTTTTACAGTGCTTCGATTACATAAAATCGTTCTGAAATCGAAGACTCAATCAGTGTTTTGAATGGTGAAGCTTCTGATTTTTACTACAAGAATGCCAGCCTTTAAAGTGAGTTCAGGATTTATCCGAAAAATTCTCGAGCTGCCACGCGAATGATCGTCGTTTCAAATAATAACCGATCTCAACAGATCGACGTCGGCCCCATACACGTACGTAGTGAGATTAGATCAGTGAGGAATCCTTGCGTGTGCAGCGTCCGTCGTGATAACTTTCTGTTTCCGTTTCCAACACGGACCTTCGTCTTCCGTTTCTGGGTAAATAAACAAAACGAAAAGTATGTTGTTAAAAGCAAAATATGAATTTGGCAATAAAATTTTATGTTATGAAAATATACTTTGGGAAATCCCAGTCAGGTACCTCAAGCATATTAATAGAACATAAGTATATTCCTGATTAATTTTTCGCGAATCAAATAAGGAAAGGGTAGGTGGAAAGGTCGTAATATTAAACAAACCAAGCTGTCTAGTAAGATTTTATTAAATATTGTTACTTTTAGTTTTGTCTTTATAAATTAGGGGGCAAACAAGGACAAGTAGTACATACATTAATGTGTCAGAAAACTAGAGCCAATATTCTTTTTTAAATGCCATATTTGTATTTAGCGCGTCGAATTAATCAGGGTTTCCACACTTTCATTTCAGATACAATTTCATTGTTGTGCAGTATAATAGAATCTGTATCTGCTAATCATCTGTATCTTTCAACAAGTGTAAGTCTATTTTTTTACATTCTGCAAACTATTGTCTTTTTTTTAAAAAAAAGTTAAAGAATAGAGAAGGAAGGGGGTAAAGAAAAGAAAAAGGGAAAAAAAAAAGTGATTGCGAAAGACCGCACGTAAACAGGATAGCAGAAAATCTGGAATACATACAATTTCGATACAAAACCTGTTTTATTATCCTCACATAGAATCATAGGTAAAAAAATTGTTATATGCATTTATTAACCTCTCTATGGAACTTATTTCACCCTTTAAGCAAACAATAACTTCGCATGGGCTAAACCAAGGCTGAACTTGATCCAGTTACTTAACTGTTACGGATTAAGTAACTGGTTAGTTAACTGTTACGTCAAACGTAACAGTTAACTAACTGGATCAAGTTCAGCCTTGGCTAAACATAAGTGATTAATAACAGCATTTGAAAATTACTGCACCAGTGTTGTCATTACTCTTGTAATCATTGTTGTCATTACTGTTGTAACCGTTGTTGATATTATGCGCCTTAAATAAAATTTCCAAACGATTTTTTCTCTTGATTTAATACTTTGTATAAACTGTTTCAAAATGAATTCGTAATTACAAGATGCCAGAAAAATTTACTTTGGTTTTACTTTTGTTACGTTACCTCAATATATGGTCAATGATAATTCGTTTGCATATGTGCAGTAAATGAAACAATATCATATTAAAAATGTCTTTCCATCAATCAGTACTTCGGCTACTAACATCGAGATGTTATTTTTATAAGAAGGAAATGAAAGCTTTTCGTCTTTCTGTGCTATGTTTTTTTTTGGTTCAATTTCATTTTGTGTTTTCAGAAGATTACGTATCCTGTCCAGATATTGGGTCTGCAAAGTTAATGGTATATTCCCAGTCTACTCCATACGGCAATTTATCTGCTGGAATTTATAAAAAACGTAATGCTGAAACTTTAAGTGATTGCGTTGACGCTTGCTGTGTAGATAAAACTTGTAATGTTGCATTTCTTTCCAGCACATGTTATTCAATTCAATGTGATAGTTATAAATCATGTCAGCCATTAAAGAGATCGGGCAAGAAATTTGTGAGCTCGTATATTGTTGTAGTTCGATACCCTGAAAAGAAATATATCCAGGAAAATAAAATAACTGATGGTGATGCTGTTGAAAAGCAATTTCAAGATGAATATCGCAATGATATCGATCTTTCTCAGTTTAACGAAACTGGAGAGCCTCAGATAGGTCAAAACACTTCAACTACAGTATTTTTTGATTTAACAACAACGTATTGCGTGTATGGAATTCATCAGTGTCCGGAATTTGAAGAGTGTGTTCCAAAAATTCAACACACACTGTTTGGAATTTGTCACTGCATAAATGGCTATGAGCGTCAACAAGGAATATGTAAAATGAAGCAATTTGACCTTCAACAAATTAAAACTGCTACAATTTTCTCTATCCAAGCCTTAACACCAGGTGAAAACGTTACGGAAAAAGTAGTGCCTTCCACAACACCACTTATGCAGCAGTTAATAGTTTCAGCTGGTGACAATGTAACACTACACTTACCTGAAAATGAAGTAACTCTTTCAGCCTATGCGTTAAGAAAGCAACCAGATGAAAGTGAAAATTACAAATATGAATGGACTTTGATTTCTCATCCTGAAGGAGATGAAACTGGCACAATGCAAGACCAGAATACTAAAAACTTGAAACTTTCTAAGCTAAGAGCTGGAATCTACACTTTTAAAGTAACTGTATCATCTATTTATGCACTTGGAGAAGCCATGGTTAATGTGACTGTTTTACCTCCTGCGCAGGAAAATAAACCTCCTGTTGCAGTCATTCAGCCTTCTAATGTCACTGTGAAACTTCCAAATAAAGATACTGTTTTAGATGGCTCATTTAGTACTGATGATGACAAGATTGTGAAATATCAGTGGGAAGTTTTAGAAGTGCCTATTGGATATACTGTTCTGCTTAATGAATTACCTACTCTTCAATTGAAGAACTTGATTCCTGGATTTTACCGTTTTAAATTAACAGTTACGGATACCAAAGGAGCATCAAACTTTACTTATGCCAATGTGACAGTTCAAAAGGAAACTGATTATCCACCTACTGCAAATACAAAATCTGAAGTTGTGATATTTTTGCCCCAAAATGAAGTAACACTAAATGGCAACCTTAGCACTGATGATAAGGGTATAAAAAGTTGGGAATGGAAGAAGAGCCCAGATACAGATAAAGCAGTTGATATGGAAGGAACAAATGGCCCATATTTGCACCTCTCTCAGTTGGAAGTAGGAGTTTATAAGTTCATTTTGAAAGTAACTGACACTGCAGATCAAACATCCACTACTGAAGTGCATCTATTTGTAAAGAATGAAAGTAATAGTACTCCTGTAGCTAATGCTGGTAATGATCAGAAGATAACTTTACCTCTACAAGGCCCTGTCATTTTAAATGGCAGTCGTAGCAAGGATGACATCAAAATCTCTAAATGGGAGTGGGAACAAATACAGGGCCCGAAAAATGTTGTTATATCCGATGCTGATGCTGCTGTTGCTAAAGTTAGCGAGCTAATACCTGGCTACTATCAGTTCATGTTAACGGTTTATGATGAAAAAAAAGTTCATTCTTCAGCAATTGTCAATGTTTCTGTGATTCAAGCTGAAAATATGCCACCGAAAGCAAATGCTGGAGGTGATAAAATTATTTATTTACCGTATGATGTTGTAGTAGTGAATGGCAACTCTTCATCTGACGATGTTGAAATTGTGAAATATCAGTGGACACGAGATCCTGAATCATTAGCTGCTGGATACGTTTTAGAAAATTCTGATCGAGCTCCTATCATGAAACTGAGTGGTTTAACGTCCGGACGATATTTATTTCGATTAACAGTATTTGATGCTCAAGGTGCTTCTTCATTTGATACTGCATCTTTAATTGTTAAACCACCCATGAATCTTATTAACCAAGTTGAAATAATGGTAAACGCAGACATTACAACCTTCACCCAAGAGCAAGAAGATGCCCTTTTAAGGCAGATGGAAATTTTATTGCACGATAGGGAACCTGTAAAAATCAATTTAGTAAAACTGGATTCTGATCGACGTAGCAGACGAGTCATTTTTTTGTTTACCGTCGAACGAATCTCAAGTCTTAATAATGGTATCATACCTGGAGTGGATGTTGTGTATCGTCTTAAGCAAAAATTGCGCACCCACAGTTCTTTGCTGGATGTAGAAATTATTTCAGTTGATACAGTTGTATGCCAGAACAAATGTTCCAGCCATGGAGTATGTGATCAGTGTACTAAGCGTTGTGTATGTGATGCATTCTGGACGCAAGATGTCTTTCGTTACAATTTTGGGGATAAAGAAAGTAACTGTGATTGGAGCATTTTATATGTCATCATTGTCTCTTTCGCAATTGTTGTTGCACTAGCTGGGATGCTTTGGAGTACGCTCTGCTACTGCAAGAGAATAAGGTTTCGGAAGCCGTGGAAAAGACATCGCTATACTTTACTGGACGATATCAGCGACCGAGAACTTGAAGGCGGAAAATTTTTCTCGCCATTCAAAAATCAGAAATGTAGCTTGATGCTTTCTGATTCAGGATCAGCTGTTTTTGAAACCCAAGTCATACCGTTAACTGCAAAGTCAAACGCCGTACATGATAACATTGCAAGAGATTCTAACAAAAAAATTTGATAGTATTTTTTAAAAAAATGTGCTTTGTATCATAAAAAAATTTCATTTTAGCTGAATAAGTAAAAATTCATTCCAATAAATGTGCCTAGTGTAAAGTTTGACTCATGTGTAGTTACAGTTTATTTTCGTTGCTTTTTGTATTTTATTATATTTATTGGTATTTGAAAGCAAAAAATTTTCATTAGAAAATTCGATTGCATTGCTGTAATAAAATTAGATATAAACTCTAGCGTAATTATCTTGTTATTTTGTATGCATTAAATGTTCCTATATTTCTCTCCAAATTAAATATACTGGTTGCGTTAATGAAAGACGAACACTTAATTTTTTTTATAGAAAGAAAATTATTAGAAAGAAGTTAAGCTAGTCAAAATAGTCCCTTGAGCACATAATATAGCAATTAAGAACTATTTTAAGAAATTTCGAAATATTTACAATGAATTTTTTTTTTTTTTTTTGCATAGTTTTTAACGTTCTGAATGAAGGTATAACCATTAAAAAAATTTTTAAATGTGCTAATGCTTCGTCATAAAAACTTTTCTTTAATTAAAAAAAAATTAACATTTATTTTTTACAACGTAACTGCAGCTCACTAGTCTTATGATTTTTATTAAAATTTGTTCCTTCTTAATGTCGGAACTTAAAAACTTTTTCTGCATTAAGTTCGAAGCATGTGTATGTATTATTTTTACGATTTATTTATTAATGAAGTTTATTTTCCTGATTCTGCTCAAAGGTTAACGTTTTGAAACTTTCTTTTATCATTTATTAATGTATGTTATAAAAATGATTTCATTGAAACTAAATTAACGAAAGCAGACTATCTTTTTCCATTGGTTGAAAAATATTTCAATTTATTTCATCTTTCGCGTTTAATATTTTTCCTAGAATTCTTTGACCGTCTGTGCCCAATACTACACTTCGATCATCAACCAAAGCCATCTACTTGGCAGAGTGACATGAAAAATCCATTCATGTTCAAGGACGGAACTGGTGGTATAAGGATGGTGCGGCTTTTGTTCTCGTTCTAATTCGTTTAACATACTTTATTTTTTCGATCTGATGCTATATGCCAGTTTATAAATTTAGTTGCTTTCAACAAACAGAGAAACAAACATTCTGATTCTCGTACTAAATAAACGCATTTGCAAAACGGACCTCCCTAAAACTCGAATGGATTCGTTCTTTTCTGCCATGCGCAGAAAAGTCCAAATGTCAGAATTCCGTGGTCGAACTGTAGTTGAGACTAGAATTTTATTTTCAGAATTGAAGCCTTCTAATTTGCGCAAGAACTTCGAACGAAATTCCTCTCGGGCAGTACTTTACGCATTTAAAGCGGTGCAAAAATCGTAAAGATATAGAAGTTCATTTGGTGCAATTTCGTGGTTTTAAAATTAAAATTCGGAAAAATTGGAATTGTTTTCAAATACTGAATCCTTCTCTCCTCTCCTCATGACACTTTCTGGGCATCATAGTTACTCCGTATGAAACAAGATTGCTATACGGAACTCTCACACACTAATTTATTTGCATAGATTTAATCTCACGTAATTGAAGCAGATGAATTACTTCATCTGCTTGAATGTTGGACAATATTGATTGAATAGAGTTACAAGCCTTACTCTAGTCTAGAATATACTTAAACAAATTTTAAAACTATACAGGATTATTCATAATTTCCACCGGAATTTCAAAGCACTGTAGTAAAAAAACTAAGAGGAATACAGCGAAAAGGAATATTCGGAAGAATACAGAAACAATTCAAGTTTTATTTACATAACCTTAAAAGTGTTCCCTTTGCCACGTGATGTAGTTAAATTGCGCGAAAGGTTGTTGACACCATGTTGTCAATAAATTTGACATGACCATGATGAGTAAAATGTTGCAGGAACTGACCTATCGTATTGCTGTATGCTGTGTGACCTAGGGTTCACTCATAGAGCACCTGTAAAGTAAGTAAGTAGTAGCTGAATTGTGCCAGTGTCTTCCAAATGTCTTTTTTTTTGCAGTATTCGTCTTAGTTTTTTTTTAATACACGCTATGAAACCCTGAAGAGAGTTATTAAGAACCCAATGTATTATTATTGGTCTTTTATAATGGTTGTACTACGTACTTTGAAAAAATTGGAACTGGTGATTTTTTCCCCCTTTTCTTTCATTTTTCTTTTTTTACATGTTTTAACATGCTGTAAAAGCGAAAAAATTCCTTTTCAGCAAATTGGAAATTCTGCTTACGAGTAAACTCATATAAAAATGGAACAAATTCGAGATTTTAAAAAACCGGTTCGAGGGACATTAAGACCTGAACTATAGTAGCAATATTTCTTTATTACTAGTCTTTGATCTCTTGAAATGGGCTCGTCGCGAATATAGTAAAATTCCGCTTCATTTTTTCGTGCCGTTTCCTCAGGACGGCACAAATCTGCAGAGGAAGTTGCGAGACTTGTTTGGCGAAAAGAAGTGGGCTAAAAGTTTAAATTGGTTTTGACTCTATTTTGCCATTTTGATGCTTCCTGCTGCTAAATTCTAAACAACTATTTA
The DNA here is from genome assembly GCA_038502835.1 of Octonoba sinensis. Lineage (NCBI taxonomy): Eukaryota > Metazoa > Arthropoda > Arachnida > Araneae > Uloboridae > Octonoba > Octonoba sinensis. The sequence continues at coordinate 76,849,131 of CM076604.1, forward strand.
ATCTCGGGGTTTCTTGACTAGGAACTTTTTCATGTTCACATTGCCCTGGACTTTTAGCTTTTGATACTTATTTAGAACAGTGCATTCTATGCACATTTGCTTTAAAGACACGCCCAGATTTAAAAGAGTCAATGTTCTTGTATACCAAAACTGATTTGCATCACTGGACCTTTGGTTATTTATAATTAGGCTTGCCATACGTCCCGGTTTGACCGGGACAGTCCCGGTATTTTGCTCTCGTACCGGTGTCCCGCCCAGTTTTATCAATGTCCCGGAAACGGCTGTAAGACGTAAAAAGTAATGAATTTATGTTTTTATGAATATTTTATGAAGACATTAAGAATCTTTAAGATGACAGAGCATTAATGAGGGAGCTGCAAGAGCATTGATTGTATGTAAAATAAACATTAAGGTTTTCTTTGCTCTGACTTTTATGAAAAGTCAAGCTTAACAAAGACACCTTGAAAAAAGTACATTCAAGTCGGAAATATGAGTGGGTTGAAAACAAAGAATAACATTGTTAACTTATTAATTGCTTTTTTAGTTTGACAAAAATGTTTTTTTTTTTTTTTTTAATATTTTTTGTAGTTAGACAAAAAGTTGTAATTTAAAAAAAAAAGATTTAGTAATTAGTTGTTCAATTTAACAATTTTATGCAGTATTTTAAACCTTATTTTATTAACACTTCTTTCTAGATGGTAGACCAGCAAAAATTCTCATTAAAAAGCAAAAAAAAAAAAAATCTTTTTAACTAAATTAAGTAGCAAAAATTCCTTTTTTATTTTTAAAAGGTGGGTAGACTAACAATTTAGAGATCCAAATTCCCCACTCCCCCGGCGAGGCTTTAAAAAAACAACTTCTAGTGGGGGGTATTCCATACCCCCCTGACCATACGGTATGCCCATCCTATACTAATGAGTCCTGGTTTCAATAACCAAAAATATGGTAAGCATATTTATAATGCGCCTTTTCGCCCGTTATAACAATTGTTTCAAGGAAAATGTTTCTTTTATGTACAAAAAGATATTGTACAAACCATGTTAAACATATTCTCAAAATTTGCCAATGTGTTCTAGTAAATTAAAACTCTCAAGGTTTTTCAATAGAGAAATTTAAAATGATGAAGAAAAACTGAAACATTAAACATTAATTTTTATTTTAAAATTATTTATTGAATCTTTAAAGCATGAATAATGCTGAATTTGAATTTCATTAGTTTTTTGCTAATAAATTGTCTTGGTCACTTGCATGAGGTTTAAAAGATCCTTCTGGAATTAAATAAAGGCTGAATTAAAACGATTTTTTGATTTTTTTTCATTTTTGAACTAAGAACTTGTTATTTCACTTATTATTTTATTACCTTCTGATAAAGTAACTTTTTTTTCACTTGTTCTTTTGATTCGATGTGATGAAATTTTCCATTGCATTTGCATCTGTTAAAAACTAATTAATTAAATTATGCAAAAATTACGAAAAATAAATAACGTGTTAATAAAATGATTTTAAATTCCTTCAGGAACATATCTCAAATTGAACTTGAAGTGACCCAGTTGCATCGTCAGCTGGCTGGTGTTATATACTTCATTTACATTTATTCTGTTTCATATTTATTTAATATTGTGTTAGTAATAATCGTCTGCAGTTCTTAATATTTAAAATAATTACTTTAACTACCGATAATTTTAATATCACTACTTCTATTTATCGTTTGTCTTTACGTTTTCCTTCCCTTCTCCTTCGAAGTACAAAGAGCAGCAGTTTCACTGTACGTAAGTAATGTGTATATTTAATGTATTGTAAATAATAAATGTAGTTATGTGTACGTCATGATTTCATCAAAATATTATTCCAAGAGTTTCTACAGTATTTTATTTCTACAATTTCACACAACTGCAAGAAAGGTAGTATATCTTCATGATTACTGAGCCGGGAAAAATAATTTTTTATTTGATTTGGGACGACCTATTCATATGTTTTTTTTTGTTTATTTAGACTTCCGACTTTACTGCATTGTCGCCAAAAGAGAATGTTGCGCCAAAAATTAAAATCTTAAGCAACCTTTTCTACTTATTGAAATGGCCCGGCGGAATTGTCCTCTTCCGGTTGAAAACTCTTCGTTTTACTAATATAAAAATTTGATCCTTAACTAGGTTGTTTTATCTGAAATTCGCGATTGGTAGCATTTTTAAAATGTTTTTTCCTAATTTCAAAACAGATTTATTCTTCAAAAACCCCAATAGAATTTAAAAACTAGCAACTAATCAGTAGGAAAACACTCATTCCAAAACCTCAATTTTAAGAAGTCCGTGAAACAGAAACTGAAAGCGAATTTGTAGAAAATGTGATGTTATTTACGTCATTTATTAACAAAAAGCACGTAGAATAACTGGTACAGGAAATAGGGATATCGCCCTTGTTGCGTAGCAGCTGTTGAAGGAATTTTGCCTGTGAGCATCCTTCAGAGAATGTAATTCACTTTATTTCAAAATAAAACATTTGCTACTACCTATTGTTTTTCAAACGCTTCAGAATTTTTAGAATATGTGGTTCATTGCATTCTCAGTTTGATGTTATTTTCCAAAAGTCTAGGATTTCTCAGTGTATGATTAACTTTCACGATGAAGTTTCTGAAAGCATCCGTAGAAGGTAAGATTGCGCATTCTTGCTCTTAAAGCATTGACATTATTTCCTGTTTGTATCATTCAATGAAATATTTTTGGATATTTAATGTAAACTTCATGACAATTTGTGTATTTTATGGCGAAGAAACTTCAAAAGGAAAAAGAAAAAAAAAATAAGGAAATGCTTTTCATCTGAAATATTAAAACAGTATTGCAAGTGCGCCAATTCGTTAAATTTAAAACTTGTTTTGCAAAACATATAAAAGCAACTTATTAATATTTTGACAAAATTTCGCTGTACTTATATGTTTGAGTTACAGATTAAAAAAACAATCATCTGTTTATTAAGGATGAATATTGTGGGGCAGTTTGTATGTAGTTAAAATCGGTCAGGTACAAAATTGAAATTGCTCATGAAAACACAAAAAAGAAAAAAAAAGCATACAACCCTCTCTCAGCTTTCAGCATTAAAGGAAAATAATGACTGATTGGTATGAAAAAGAATTCTGAAATAATCTGTACATAAATAAGCAAAGACTAAACATTTAAATGACGTTTTCTCCTGTTTTGTGAAACAATTTTCTTACTTTTTTAAAATTTAGTGGCAATTGATGAGTTTTAATGTTATCAATGAGAAATTTTGGATTTAGTTAAATTATTTTCCCTACTTTCGACATAGCTTCAAAACCTTTTTCAGAAGTTTTTATTCGCCATATTTTCATATTATTCCTTACATCTACAATATTTGTAAAATACTCAATACCTTTTTTCCTACTTATAATTCAAAGAAGAAAACAAAAGAGAAAGTGTAATCCAATAAATGAATGTCAAAGTAAAATAATACTAATCTTAAGGTATCGGTGGGTCATTTCCAAATGGGCATACATATGCTGTTCCACAGTGAAAGAAGTGATTATACTCAATATATATTAATTTAAACTTTCCATAAATATTATATTTCTGTAGGGGGCACTGCACAGCGTATTTATAATAGAAAAAAATATATTTTACGTATTTTTACCACAAAGTTATAGAGTTTTGAATCTAGTAGATGAAAAAAATAGCTATCCCCTCTTCTCCAATTTATAATTCAGTAACATTTTCCCCACTTTATTTTTCACTACAAAAGGAAAAAAAAAAGGAACATTTCATTGGGTAAATCATCATTATTTTAAATTCCTGTGATTATTCCTGCATTTTTTTTCTTTTTTAATGGATATCTACAAACTATTTTGTCCTTAATTTTTCAAGTTTGTTACCAAGGTAGTTTCATGAAAAAAGGGTTTAAAATTTTACTAACAGATGTCAACACATTTTCAATAAAAGCTTTTATGCTAGTTAAATATTTACCTATTCCCATTTTTTTAACAGTTGAAAAACAACAGTGTAGTGGTGTAAACAATGTCTTAAAGGTAAGTGTTTTTATTCAATGGCAAGTCTGTTACTTAAATTTTTATGTTGAAAATATAAATTCAGGGCTTTCTTTTACTTGAATACTATTTTCTAGTTAACTTTTAAAAGATTTTTCTATATTTCTTAATGATATTAATTAGCACGTAGACTTTGGAAGATATTTCGCTGTTAATGTCAAGTCCGTTACCAGTCAACTCAGTTACGATGTTACTGATAGAGACAAAAGTCTGTAGCTTTGTGTCAAAAATACGTAAATGAAATTTTACTGCATGTGAAATTATAATATTTATAGTCAGTTTAAATTAATACATTTTGAGTATAATCACTTTTTTCACTTTTGGGACAGTATATGCATGCATGTTTTGAAAATGGCCCAAAGTTAATCCATTTCCAATATATATGTATATATAGTAGGGATGTAGCGAATATTCAGCCGAATATTGATAGACTGTATTCGGCTGAATAGTTCTGCTACAGTAGAAATGTAAAATAATAAAGAAATTAGTAGATTTTAAACGTTTAAAATTGCATTATAGTTATTACAAAAGAATATATTAGAATATAGTTTTAATAAATAAAAATATTTTAGAAAAAAAACTGATTTTTTTAAACATTGTTTGACTGAATAAAAATAGATTTTAAAGTTATAATATTGTATTTTAAACTTAGTATTTGCTTCCGAAAGCAGGCAATAGTTAACTATGAGGGAGAATATGAGACTTTTATTTCGTTATTATTAAGAAAGTGGAAGTGAGACTTTGGGCAGACTAATTTAATGTGACTATATAAGAGAGAAATGTGAAATGCCTAGAATATATCATGAATATTAAGACAGCATAATTTATTAGGCTTTTGAATATATTTATATATACACACATATATATATACATATATATTCAAGTTAAATGCATTAAATTTTAATAGATCTTTTAAAAATAGGTATGCAAAAAAAGCCATACAATAAAAATATTAGCTTTTAATAACTTTTAATATATTCATAAAATTATTATGTGCTAGCTAAAATTTCACTAAGCAATAGTATTTTTTTTAATTTGAATTAAATAATTAGCAAAATAATACTAATGCTTTCATTAAAGTCTGTCATTTCTATTCCACTTGTGGGTGAAATTCTCAGTCTTATTGTTTTCAAAACAATGAGAAAAAGTCGTGAATGATAGCTTAATGTGTGGAATTGGTGTTTGACTTTGAGAATACTTTTAAATTTGACAAATACTTTCTATTACAATGATTTTCTAGAAATTTTAGTATTTGGCCTAAAACATTAGCCGTGTATTAAGTATTCGGCTATTCGGCCAAATCATTTTTCGTTACATCCCTAACATATAGATATGTATATATATATATATATATACATGATAAGTTAGTCAGATTGTTTCTCCAGTACAATGTCAAACAAAAGTTTGGTAAGACCTCATTTGGAGTATGCTGTTCACTTTTGGTCTCCTTACTTGAAGAAGGATATTACCTTATTGGAAAGGGTTCAAAGAAGGGCTACTAGGTTGGTAAGTGGTCTTTCAGACTTTGATTATGAGGGCAGGCTTAAAAGGCTCAATATGTATAGTCTTGAGCAAAGGAGAGTCAGAGGGGACATGATTCAGTTGTTTTAATTCATTAAAACGGGAAATGTTGATTTACTACAGCTATGTGCTGAAAGTAGAACCAGAGGTCATTGTTTTAAGCTTTTCAAACCTCAGGCTAATCTTGAAATTAGGAAACATTAATACTTTAATAGGGTTGTAGGCAGTTGGAATAGTTTATCGGAGATAATTGCAGTGGGGTAAAGACTTTTAAGAAAACTCTTGATGTTCATTGGGGGATTGACTAGGACCAGCCTAGCTGGGCCCTGAACCTGTTGCTCGTCACTCATGTATTTGTATTTGTATAAAATAAAATACAATTTGAAGCTAACAACGTCCAATATAATATAATATAAAATGAGGTAATAAGTGCAGTGATGCGTTATTTTGCTTCAAATCAAGGTTTAGTAAGTTCGTTGATTTGCATTGGCGTTTTGAACTCCTGATTGAATTGAAAGTGTTTGTTTATATTTCTACTCTTTTCAAAAATAATAGTGTGGCATGAAAATTTTTATCTCTATTTTCTTTACAAGAGAAGGAGTGCAGAAAGGTAAAATTGATGCATAATATGTATTACAACTGCATCAGCACTCCTCAAAACTTGTAAATCCGTTGAAATTCGAAATGTTCACGAATCCAATACGTATTTCTATACATTGTATATAGAGGAAAGTGAAAATGGATAAAACCTACGAAAAAAATCTTCATTCTTTAATTTTGTGTCTCTTTATATAAATGTCTACGATTTGATTTAGTTTTTTGCTGATAGTTTCTAATTTTTCAAAATTTTCTTGGAAAGAACTACCTGTCTGGGGATCCTCAGACCCCTAGCATTACCAACCTTAGGACTGCTTCGGTATGCCAGGCATAATGTTTGTAACCAATCCATCCCTGTGCTTATAAATGAGGTTGACAACATAGAATTTTTAAATTTGACTTTTGATTTTAATCGCCGTCAGAGCAAATGGTCACAAGGGGTCCTCTACTCCATCCATTCCTCTGTTCGACACGTGGCCTTAGGATTGCCCTCTCCCGGGCACGGGGAAGTGAAATCCGACGAATGCTTCGAGATAGGTTTGCTAGGCGCCAGCGCAGCCTAACTAACTCTTTCTGTGTGAACCTGGCCGTCTTGATAACTCTTATAGTTACAAGGGGTCACATAATGCTACCCCAAAAGGTTGCCATGGCAAGAGAGGTCACCGATAAGATCAGTGTTGCCAATTAACAGGCAAAACATGTTTCACAGATCAAGCGTGGTATTTTTTAATCGGAGAACTTACCCATAGTAATGGATGATTTTGCCATGACATAGGGTTTACTTACAAATTTTGTAAAAAAAAATTGTGAAAAAGATGTGTTCTTATCAGAGCATGTATGTTTTAAACTCTTTAGTTTTTCTTTCTTTTCCTTCCCAATTACAGATTTTTTATATATAGTCGAACCAAATGAAAAAAAAAGAATCTTTTTTCTAAAAGAGAAAGGATAAAGTTATATAGTACATACACACACATTTCAAAATTGGAATGTTTCAGGTATTTCATAGCTTCCCCTCTCCGCTTCGCCACTGCTTCTAATTCTGAATAATTTCCTTGTTCGTCTTTGACCTCTAGACCGAGACGTCGCATCCGAACGAGAGGAGACAGACATCACGATGTGTCTCCTGCAACAATCACCCAGGTATAAACCCTTTCCCCACCTCCTACTTCCTTTATCCCAGCGGAACAATTAACACGCGTCCACTCTCTGCATATTTGACAGACAGAAGAGGACACTGAACTTTTATTTCTGATTTTTGATCTTCCTCGCACTCACGAGGGCTAACGCCCGGGGTCGTGATTGTTGTTTGGCATTTTCACCGTGTGCGCAGATAACATAATTAAGCAGCAGAGGGCAAGAAACACCATCCCCACCCAAACCGTGAGATAAATTATGGAATGTCATTATTACAGCATTTGAGGACATTCTGTATTTGCTTTTTAATCGCCTCCACTGCGACAATAATTAGTATGTTTGCATGAACCGGTGTCTTACTGAGGGGGGATCAAATGCATGGAACTCGCTCGTCAAAGAATGTGGTCTTGCCTCAAGTCGTGCCCAGTTGTTTTATGGCAGCTTCTTCACCTCGTTTATGGTGGACGCAGAGGTAGTTTGGGAATCAGATTGATAATAAAAGTGGACTATAATCCTCATTAATGTTTCTTTCTTTGCTGGAGACTTCTGTAATTTGTGATTTTTGAGGTTATTTAACTCTTGTTGTCATGCCGGTTTCTAGGCATTTTCTATTTCCCGTATAGGTATGCTTCCCGTATATGAATGAAATTCTTCTCGAGTTAGTCAGTGATAGGTGTATATTGACATTAGTAATTACCTTGATATTTATTACTTCAATTAATTAACTATTTCTTCTATCGATTTACACAATGCTTTATGCTAATGGTGGTGAATATTATCAAGCAAATGTGACCTTCAGCAGAAGAAAATACAAATGCATATTCCGCTCACTGTTTTCTTTCATATATTATTGCTAGTCTAACATTTATCCAGTTTTACGTGTTGTCTTAAATTTTCAAAATTGTTTTGATGCTACGAACTGTTTGATTTGGGATGTCACCAAAAAAAAAAAAATTGTTTTTTAAGCCTTGGTTTTTGAGCGAACGTCGCGTTCCATCACCTTGCTCTGGTCACCCTGAAGTTTCATGTTGCGCATGCTCTAGACCTAGAAACGATCCTTAGAACATGCGCTTAGGACATCATGTCTGTGTCTTTGAGATCGAGCTTGACGTTTGCTAAAAAAACCAAGCCTTAAATCATCTCTTCCATTTCTTTCTTTCTGTTTTCATTGAGGGAAAAAAGGACATCTGATATGGATTGCATTTCAACGCAACATTTTGATCCAGTAATAGCTTTTTACCACATTTAGTATCATAAATTTTTATTTAGAGATGACTTGCACGGTTATCAAAATTGATGTGTTTCTTCATGTGTGAAATAAGACATGCCTAAGCAAAACATCAAGTCATCATCGATGTGGCAACTCTCCTATAAATCAGAAAAGTACCCCCAAATTTCAGATTTCTCGCCAAAGGAAATATATAATACATTACTCTTTGCCTGGAATTCTTATAAATATTGGCAAAACAATTTGCTAATAACGTTGTTGGGTGAGATATTTGAGCAACATTACTTCTTGTTTTCTTAACTATGAATGGCTCAAAAAAGATTCTGATATTGTATGTAAGCTGTACGGTAACCTCCCGGCGTTCTCCTCTTCTACACTGAAAAATTCTCATTCAACCTTTCACAGGAAAAATAGTGAATTTTCACTACAATCAACATTTGGTACCAAGTTGAACTATTAGAATGGTGCAGTTTCCCCATGAATGTGAAACTAGGAACCATTATAATGGATTGTAGTATCAAATGGTGGTTACAGCTAAATTTCAACATTTTTTAGTGAAAAGTTGAACTATAATTTTTTACAGTGTAGTATTCAGAGCCAAATTTTTAAATTAGCAGAGTAGCAGTCCAGCGTTTCTGCATAAGTTAGCTTTTTTACCTTTATAAACACTTTTTGGAGGTTTTAGTTGGGTTTTCAAAGTCAAGGTAAGTTAGCTTTTTTTTTTTTTTTTTTTTGGAGGGGAACTCTTCTCTTATCTCAGACAGGCTAACGCCACCTGCGTTAAATTTTAGATCTGCCTATAGGCGGCATGGAGTTAAATCCGGCCTTGCCTAGAATCGTCCTCAACTACAAAATCAATTTTTGTAGTTTCCATTTCATCAAAAATCAGAGCATAATTTCTAAGAAAAAAAATTTTCGGGAGCCCTTATAGTCGTCAGAATTTATTTTCGTATATTTACACCTGATATGTATAAAAGTGTACTTAAAGTTGAAAAAAACCGCACGAGCTAAGCTCCTGTGAACTACCATGCAATTAAGGCCTGATCAAAATTATCTTTAAATAGTTATTGACCATCTTTCCCAATTACAATTTTATTAAAGTAATGTAGAACTGCTTATTGTTTTCAGCTTATTGAAGTTCATGTCCGATGCATCTGATTTTTCACTAATTTTTCATTGTTATTTGAAAATTGAAAGTAGTTTTCCTTTCTGACGATTGTATAAAATCGGAGAAACAGGTATCAAACTCACAAAAATTTCAATCCTCCAATAATAGAACCGTGTTACCTATGTTAATGCTGTTAACAGAGGAGGAAATACATTTGTAGCAAGTTTTACTTCTTTGAGAAGCATTTAATGTGTCAAAAACACATTTATACTTCAATTAATTACTTATTTATTTCGTTATTTACTCGTAAATTCCTTTTTCTCTAACTTGAAAGAGTGACGTATCATACCATTCTTCAATTTCAATCACATGTACAAAATGTTGTATTTCTTTTCGAGCGCCCCCCCCCCCCCCATAAAAGTCGATGTTGACCGAATCCTTACATTATTTCCTTTTTAGACAAGAGAATATTTATAATTGTAGTTTTTTTCTCTTGAATGCAGCTGTCGCTGTGCAAAAAATTTTCGTAGAAACTGAGGAGCAAGAAGCATTTTATTGTAACTTAAATAAGTTGTGAGACTGAAACAAAGTAGTTTGCTAAACATAAAAAGGAAAAATATATATCTGTCCAGATTAAGAGTTTTTGTAGTTTTCTTTTTTTTTTTTTTTTTGGGGGGGGGGGGGGTGAGCAGTCAAAAATTAAGAAATTTTGCTCAAGGTGAGAGGATAAAAATGTACAAATATGATAGAAAATTTTAAAAATAATTTTTGGAAAATAATAGAACCGACTTCAAATTATAAATTGCGCTAAAATTGAAAAACGAATTAATTTTTTAAACATCATCGATACGACTTTTAAAGATAATTTTTGAAGTCGGCGCAAAATTATGAGAGGTTTTGATTCATGATTACTTTTGTAACCAAGAATCAATAACAAATATAAGTGGCCTAGAGTTTGCAACAGTTTAAGTGTAAAATAACGCATGGCGATAGTTAGACTTATAATTTTGCACCGACTTCAAAAATTATATTTAAAAGTTGTATCGATGTTGTTTAAAGAATTTATTTTTAATTTTTTAGCGCAATTTATAATTTGAAGTCGGCTCTATTTTTTTCCGAAATTATTTTATTTTATTCTTTTTAGTGTAAATACATTCTTGTATAAATACTATATTTTTAAAAAATCCATATTAAAGGGGTAACGTTCCTTGAGGTAATGGCACTAAAAGCTAAGCGTTTTTATGATAAAAGTAGATAGAAAAGGACAGTTCTACAACAGCAGGCGGATTGCGGATCGGTCACGCCCCCTTACTCCGCCTGCCACACCTCCTCCCCCTCCCCTCCCCTCAGCCTCCTCCGCCTGCCGAGTGGGGTTGAGTAGTAGGGTTTCCTCGTAGAAGATGACGGGGGTTTTTGAGTTAAGTTGTTTTTCTGACACTGCGTCTAAGTTTAGTTTTTAGGGGATGGCAACACCGATTAATTTTGGTTTTGATTAAATTTATATTTTAGGGAATGGCAATGGTTCTACCATGTGTTGTGGTTTCCATGACAACGTATTTTTACGAGGAGCCTCCTAGTGGCGAAAATAGGAATAATTATTTTTTTGGACTTAGTCGTTTTCCGAAGTTATTTTTGATTTCCAACTTGGGTTTTTCACGAGTGGTAACATTAATTTATTTATTTTTTAATTTCAAGAGTTGAAACGGTCATGCTGTCATCCAGTGAGAGAAATTATTTTTGGACATAGAATATTTTATTTAATTACATCTTCTTTTAGATATTCGGATTAATATACCCCAAACCTTAATGTTGTAAAACCCATTCGATCAAATCATGATTACTATGTTTTTTTTTTTTTTTTCCCCTTGCGTTAGTATCAGACTTAACCGAAGTGTTCTAGTGATAATTAATTAATTATTTCCATCAGAATTAAATTTCACAATTTTTAATCAACTCATAGCACTATTTTAATCTTAATAACGTATAAGTAGTAACTATCTCCTAATTTTGAACATATTTTATTTTTACACTTGTAATTTTTTCCCCAAAATATTAAACCCAGGATTAATTGCGATCTAATCAAACAGCTTCTTGAGAAAGTTTATATTTAATGTGAACCAAACAAATCAATCCTCGAAATTTACAAAATTTAAGTCAAAGTTAATTATAGAAATGTTTAAGACTTAGAAAAATTTTTAAAATCTTTTTTCCTAAAGTATGAAAGACAGAATTAAATGAGAACTTATCAAACAGTTTCTTGAAAAAGTGTGGACTTAATATGCACCAATCAAATCAATCCACACAATTTACTAAATTTTAGTCAATTAAAAGTTTTGTTGAAATATTTGGAACTTAGAAAATGACCATCAATAGGTTTATACATACTAATTTAACAATACTTTTACAAAAAGTGGCGATTTCTTCTATACTTAAACAGGTTTACATCCATTTTACTGTTTTCTATCAATACAAATCAACGAATTTATATCAACTAAGGCTATATTTACATTAGATAATCATCCTTTAATCAATATTATACCACTAGATTTTTTTTCAAAGTTTAAGAGTTTGCATGAAATAGTGGAAGTTAGAGTATGTTCAGCAACTTTATTTCATATAGAATGATAAGCGAATTTTTCGTGCATTTCAATATTTATTTATTTATTTTGTTTTTAATTAATATTTTTTTACACATTTTAACGTTTCAAACGAATACAATCTCAGAAATTATTGTGGTCATATACATCATGATTAAAGAAACTTTAAAAATAGTCAAGCGCATATTGCTAAACTTGTAACTGCGAAGCAATTCAACAACCTGATTGACGTACAATGCAATACATTTAACGAACATTTCAGCTATTCAAAACTTTGTCTTTAACATTTAACGAATTTTTCATTTTTTCAAAGAGTTATTTATTTTCAAAACTCTGTCTTTAACATATTTTTACGATTTACACAGAATAATACAACCGAGAAAAATATTTAACCTAACTATTTACAACACGATTTTCACACACTGAAAAAGTTTATTACTTAAGCACGAAGAAACTTTAAAACTGTTCACACCGCAAATTTCATGCATTGAAAAAGTCTATTACTTATATACAAACTTAGAATCTTTGAAACTAAGATCACATGAATACAACTTAATTTAAATACGGTATTGCTTAAAATCATAGCTACAGAAAAATAAAAAAAAAAGTTTGAAATATTATACTCAAAGACATAAAAAAACACACACAAGACATACCCTCTGCAGAAACTACTATCATTAAAAATAATTAATAACATCTAGAGAATTTCTAGAACTTGGAAGAATGAATGCTAAAAAAGCCTCTTAGAAATAAAGGACAATTTTAGCAGTTCCTCCACCGAGATCCTACTAACCAAAGCAATCGTTGCGAATTTTCAGTTATCCTATACACGAACACAAAAGCAACTAGGCAAAATCTAGCAATACAGTTAGTGAATGAACACAGAGAGAATGCACTTAAAATAATATAATTCACACGTTGAAAATCGAAGAATTTTTTCATGCAATATAGCTATAGTTCAATTATTCAAACTTACATGAGACTAATTTTAACAGAATGCAATCTAAGAAATACTTTAAAGTCGAAATACAAATTATATAAAACATCATGTACTCACAGAGAAGAGAGAGCGTAAATTGTTTCTCCTCCAAACCACAACGTAGAAATGACTCTTCAAACTCTTATCAGCTGACGAAGATAAGGTAGCAATACCTCGTTGGCCGCCCCAATCGAAGAATGACACATGCAAACATGATGCTACAAGCTGAGTAACACTATCGATAAACCAATTTGACTTCAATTGAAGTTTAATATGAATGTAACAGTAAGTCTTAATTTTAAAATATTTCATACATGCAAACATATACATACATATAAATTTAATAATTTACCGAAGACCTCTGTATTTAACTCACCATACTAAGACAGTTTTCCTTAAACACACGTTTTTTCCTAGATATAACCCTTTAATTCATTACTTCCGAGTGAAGAATTTCTTACCTTCAGTATTATAATCAAGCCATACAATACATTTAACAAACGTTTCATTTATTCAAAACTTACTCTAAAACATTTAACGAACGTTTCATCTATTCAAAGAGTTATTTATTTTCAAAACTCAATCTTTAACATATTTTTTTTTTACGACTCACACAGAACTTATAATTTACAAAGATTTTATGATATACAACCGAGAAAAATATTTAACAAAACTATTTCCAACACGAGTCTCATACATTGTAAAGGTTTATTTTCAAAGTTCGAAGAAAACTTAAATGCTATTTACGCTGCAAATTTCATGCTTTGAAAAAGTCTATTACTAACATACAAACTTGGAATCTTTACTTTATTCACACCTTTAATATTATAATCAAGCATATAACACATTAAGCAGACATTTCATCTATTCAATGACTTTCAAAACTTACTCTTAAACATTTAACGAACGTTTCATCTATTTAATGAGTTATTTATTTTCAAAACTCAGTGTTCAACACAATTTTTAAGATTTTCACAGAGTAATACAACCGATAAAAACATTTAACAAAACTATTTCCAATACGAGTTTCATACATTGAAAAGGTTTATTAGCAAAGTTCAAAGAAAACTTTCAAGCTATTTTCGCTGCAAGTTTCATGTTTTGAAAAAGTCTATTACTAACATACAAACTTGAAATCTTTACTTTGTTCACACCTTTAATATTATAATCAAGCACATAACACATTAAACGAACATTTCATCTATTCAAAGACTTTCAAAACTTACTCTTTAACATTTAACGATCATTTCATTTATTCAAGAAGTTATTTATTTTCAAAACTCAATCTTTAACACAATTTTTATAATAAAGATAGGGTTTATGATATACAACCGAGAAAAATATTTATCAAAACTATTTGCAACGCGTCTTTTCCCACATTGAAAAGGTTTATTAGTAAAGTACAAAGAAAACTTTTAAGTTATTTACGTTACAAATTCCGTGTTTTGAAAAAGTCTATTACTGCTTACCTACATACAAAATTGAAATCTTTACTTTGAAACTAAGATTGCAAACAATTTTATACAGAGTTCAAGTTAAATATAGAATTGGTTAAAATCGTAGCAACATAAAGTACAGAATATAAAAAAAGTTAGAAACGTTATACTCAAAGGCTTGCACTACTAACTGAAATAAAGAAACATAGCGTGCAACTACTACTACCAATGCAAAACTTATATTAACCTGCTAAAAACTCCATAAGAAAAGTCAAAGTACTGCGCACAAAACATCAAAACTTAGAGTCATCTAGTAAAACTTAGAACGAATAATGTAAAACTACGAAAATTTTCAAAAATAAAAGTGTTATGCACTTGCAAAATGTAAAAAGTACTGTGTACGAATGTTAAAACTTTAACTAAAACATGAAACGAAGATGTAAAAATATTAAGTATAATATCTTAAAGCAACACTAAAATGTAAAAGTATAACGTACAAAACATCAAAACTTAGATTCATCTAGTAAAACTTAGTATAAAAATGTAAAAGTACTAAGGACAGAACCTCAAATATACATTAATTTGATAAAAGCAAAATGAAAATGTTAAAGTGCAAAAGACAAAACGTCAAACATAGATTAAGATGTTAAAACAATATATCATAAAAATTAAAAAAAAAAAAAAGAAAAAGAAAAAATACTACATACAAACGGTCAAAACTTAGAACTAAAATTTTTTGATAAACCATATAATTTCACATTCGTCTAGAAAAACTTAGAGCGGAAATGTAAAATTATTGAAGTTTACAAAACAAAAGTGTTAAGCATTCACAAGTTATTAACACTTCAAAACGTAAAAAATGATTTCTCTACAAAAACTTGGAATGAAGTCGTAAAATTACTAAGTACAAACTGTTAAAACATCATAAAAATGTCAAAATGACAAGTATACAACAAAACATAGCTTTGGCTCCTGAAATATTAATCAAAAATGTAAAAATTCTAACAACAAAATCCTAAAACTCTGAAAAATTAAAAAACACGCAGTACAAAACAACAAAACATGTAAAAATGTTAAGTATAAAGCTGCAAAACTCAAAACAAAGGTGTAAAAGTAAGAAACTTTTCAAAAGAAAAGTGTTATACACTTGCAAAATGTTAAAACTTAATGCAAAAATGTAAAAATTACTACGTACAAAATGTAAAAATTCTAAGTATATAACGTATTCATCAAGTGAAACTTTGTACGAAAATGTAAAAGTTTAAGTACGAAACTTTAAAAATTTAGATGGATCTACAAAAATTCAAACTAAAATCGTAAAAAGTATGAGTACAAAATGTTCAAACATTCTATAAATGTAAAAAATTTAAGAGTACAAAATACAAAACGTAAAAAAAAAGTTAGAGTTATCTTCTAAAATTTAGACTGAAGTCGAGTGAAATTACTAAGTACGAAATGTTAAAACATCATAAAAATGTCTAAATAACAAGTATAAAGTATCAAAACATAGATTTGTACATTGAAATGCACTACTATTCATCAAGTGAAACTTTGTACGAAATGCACATTTCGTACAAAGTTTCACTTGATGAATACGTTATATACTTAGAATTTTTACATTTTGTACGTAGTAATTTTTACATTTTTGCATTAAGTTTTAACATTTTGCAAGTGTATAACACTTTTCTTTTGAAAAGTTTCTTACTTTTACACCTTTGTTTTGAGTTTTTCTGGGTGAATTTGAGTTTTGCAGCTTTATACTTAACATTTTTACATGTTTTGTTGTTTTGTACTGCGTGTTTTTTAATTTTTCAGAGTTTTAGGATTTTGTTGTTAGAATTTTTACATTTTTGATTAATATTTCAGGAGCCAAAGCTATGTTTTGTTGTATACTTGTCATTTTGACATTTTTATGATGTTTTAACAGTTTGTACTTAGTAATTTTACGACTTCATTCCAAGTTTTTGTAGAGAAATCATTTTTTACGTTTTGAAGTGTTAATAACTTGTGAATGCTTAACACTTTTGTTTTGTAAACTTCAATAATTTTACATTTCCGCTCTAAGTTTTTCTAGACGAATGTGAAATTATATGGTTTATCAAAAAATTTTAGTTCTAAGTTTTGACCGTTTGTATGTAGTATTTTTTCTTTTTCTTTTTTTTTTTTTTAATTTTTATGATATATTGTTTTAACATCTTAATCTATGTTTGACGTTTTGTCTTTTGCACTTTAACATTTTCATTTTGCTTTTATCAAATTAATGTATATTTGAGGTTCTGTCCTTAGTACTTTTACATTTTTATACTAAGTTTTACTAGATGAATCTAAGTTTTGATGTTTTGTACGTTATACTTTTACATTTTAGTGTTGCTTTAAGATATTATACTTAATATTTTTACATCTTCGTTTCATGTTTTAGTTAAAGTTTTAACATTCGTACACAGTACTTTTTACATTTTGCAAGTGCATAACACTTTTATTTTTGAAAATTTTCGTAGTTTTACATTATTCGTTCTAAGTTTTACTAGATGACTCTAAGTTTTGATGTTTTGTGCGCAGTACTTTGACTTTTCTTATGGAGTTTTTAGCAGGTTAATATAAGTTTTGCATTGGTAGTAGTAGTTGCACGCTATGTTTCTTTATTTCAGTTAGTAGTGCAAGCCTTTGAGTATAACGTTTCTAACTTTTTTTATATTCTGTACTTTATGTTGCTACGATTTTAACCAATTCTATATTTAACTTGAACTCTGTATAAAATTGTTTGCAATCTTAGTTTCAAAGTAAAGATTTCAATTTTGTATGTAGGTAAGCAGTAATAGACTTTTTCAAAACACGGAATTTGTAACGTAAATAACTTAAAAGTTTTCTTTGTACTTTACTAATAAACCTTTTCAATGTGGGAAAAGACGCGTTGCAAATAGTTTTGATAAATATTTTTCTCGGTTGTATATCATAAACCCTATCTTTATTATAAAAATTGTGTTAAAGATTGAGTTTTGAAAATAAATAACTTCTTGAATAAATGAAATGATCGTTAAATGTTAAAGAGTAAGTTTTGAAAGTCTTTGAATAGATGAAATGTTCGTTTAATGTGTTATGTGCTTGATTATAATATTAAAGGTGTGAACAAAGTAAAGATTTCAAGTTTGTATGTTAGTAATAGACTTTTTCAAAACATGAAACTTGCAGCGAAAATAGCTTGAAAGTTTTCTTTGAACTTTGCTAATAAACCTTTTCAATGTATGAAACTCGTATTGGAAATAGTTTTGTTAAATGTTTTTATCGGTTGTATTACTCTGTGAAAATCTTAAAAATTGTGTTGAACACTGAGTTTTGAAAATAAATAACTCATTAAATAGATGAAACGTTCGTTAAATGTTTAAGAGTAAGTTTTGAAAGTCATTGAATAGATGAAATGTCTGCTTAATGTGTTATATGCTTGATTATAATATTAAAGGTGTGAATAAAGTAAAGATTCCAAGTTTGTATGTTAGTAATAGACTTTTTCAAAGCATGAAATTTGCAGCGTAAATAGCATTTAAGTTTTCTTCGAACTTTGAAAATAAACCTTTACAATGTATGAGACTCGTGTTGGAAATAGTTTTGTTAAATATTTTTCTCGGTTGTATATCATAAAATCTTTGTAAATTATAAGTTCTGTGTGAGTCGTAAAAAAAAAATATGTTAAAGATTGAGTTTTGAAAATAAATAACTCTTTGAATAGATGAAACGTTCGTTAAATGTTTTAGAGTAAGTTTTGAATAAATGAAACGTTTGTTAAATGTATTGTATGGCTTGATTATAATACTGAAGGTAAGAAATTCTTCACTCGGAAGTAATGAATTAAAGGGTTATATCTAGGAAAAAACGTGTGTTTAAGGAAAACTGTCTTAGTATGGTGAGTTAAATACAGAGGTCTTCGGTAAATTATTAAATTTATATGTATGTATATGTTTGCATGTATGAAATATTTTAAAATTAAGACTTACTGTTACATTCATATTAAACTTCAATTGAAGTCAAATTGGTTTATCGATAGTGTTACTCAGCTTGTAGCATCATGTTTGCATGTGTCATTCTTCGATTGGGGCGGCCAACGAGGTATTGCTACCTTATCTTCGTCAGCTGATAAGAGTTTGAAGAGTCATTTCTACGTTGTGGTTTGGAGGAGAAACAATTTACGCTCTCTCTTCTCTGTGAGTACATGATGTTTTATATAATTTGTATTTCGACTTTAAAGTATTTCTTAGATTGCATTCTGTTAAAATTAGTCTCATGTAAGTTTGAATAATTGAACTATAGCTATATTGCATGAAAAAATTCTTCGATTTTCAACGTGTGAATTATATTATTTCAAGTGCATTCTCTCTGTGTTCATTCACTAACTGTATTGCTAGATTTTGCCTAGTTGCTTTTGTGTTCGTGTATAGGATAACTGAAAATTCGCAACGATTGCTTTGGTTAGTAGGATCTCGGTGGAGGAACTGCTAAAATTGTCCTTTATTTCTAAGAGGCTTTTTTAGCATTCATTCTTCCAAGTTCTAGAAATTCTCTTGATGTTATTAATTATTTTTAATGATAGTAGTTTCTGCAGAGGGTATGTCTTGTGTGTGTTTTTTTATGTCTTTGAGTATAATATTTCAAACTTTTTTTTTTATTTTTCTGTAGCTATGATTTTAAGCAATACCGTATTTAAATTAAGTTGTATTCATGTGATCTTAGTTTCAAAGATTCTAAGTTTGTATATAAGTAATAGACTTTTTCAATGCATGAAATTTGCGGTGTGAACAGTTTTAAAGTTTCTTCGTGCTTAAGTAATAAACTTTTTCAGTGTGTGAAAATCGTGTTGTAAATAGTTAGGTTAAATATTTTTCTCGGTTGTATTATTCTGTGTAAATCGTAAAAATATGTTAAAGACAGAGTTTTGAAAATAAATAACTCTTTGAAAAAAGAAAAATTCGTTAAATGTTAAAGACAAAGTTTTGAATAGCTGAAATGTTCGTTAAATGTATTGCATTGTACGTCAATCAGGTTGTTGAATTGCTTCGCAGTTACAAATTTAGCAATATGTGCTTGACTATTTTTAAAGTTTCTTTAATCATGATGTATATGACCACAATAATTTCTGAGATTGTATTCGTTTGAAACGTTAAAATGTGTAAAAAAATATTAATTAAAAACAAAATAAATAAATAAATATTGAAATGCACGAAAAATTCGCTTATCATTCTATATGAAATAAAGTTGCTGAACATACTCTAACTTCCACTATTTCATGCAAACTCTTAAACTTTGAAAAAAAATCTAGTGGTATAATATTGATTAAAGGATGATTATCTAATGTAAATATAGTCTTAGTTGATATAAATTCGTTGATTTGTATTGATAGAAAACAGTAAAATGGATGTAAACCTGTTTAAGTATAGAAGAAATCGCCACTTTTTGTAAAAGTATTGTTAAATTAGTATGTATAAACCTATTGATGTTCATTTTCTAAGTTCCAAATATTTCAACAAAACTTTTAATTGACTAAAATTTAGTAAAATGTGTGGATTGATTTGATTGGTGCATATTAAGTCCGCACTTTTTCAAGAAACTGTTTGATAAGTTCTCATTTAATTCTGTCTTTCATACTTTAGGAAAAAAGATTTTAAAAATTTTTCTAAGTCTTAAACATTTCTATAATTAACTTTGACTTAAATTTTGTAAATTTCGAGGATTGATTTGTTTGGTTCACATTAAATATAAACTTTCTCAAGAAGCTGTTTGATTGGATCGCAATTAATCCTGGGTTTAATATTTTGGGGAAAAAATTACAAGTGTAAAAATAAAATATGTTCAAAATTAGGAGATAGTTACTACTTATACGTTATTAAGATTAAAATAGTGCTATGAGTTGATTAAAAATTGTGAAATTTAATTCTGATGGAAATAATTAATTAATTATCACTAGAACACTTCGGTTAAGTCTGATACTAACGCAAGGGAAAAAAAAAAAAAACATAGTAATCATGATTTGATCGAATGGGTTTTACAACATTAAGGTTTGGGGTATATTAATCCGAATATCTAAAAGAAGATGTAATTAAATAAAATATTCTATGTCCAAAAATAATTTCTCTCACTGGATGACAGCATGACCGTTTCAACTCTTGAAATTAAAAAATAAATAAATTAATGTTACCACTCGTGAAAAACCCAAGTTGGAAATCAAAAATAACTTCGGAAAACGACTAAGTCCAAAAAAATAATTATTCCTATTTTCGCCACTAGGAGGCTCCTCGTAAAAATACGTTGTCATGGAAACCACAACACATGGTAGAACCATTGCCATTCCCTAAAATATAAATTTAATCAAAACCAAAATTAATCGGTGTTGCCATCCCCTAAAAACTAAACTTAGACGCAGTGTCAGAAAAACAACTTAACTCAAAAACCCCCGTCATCTTCTACGAGGAAACCCTACTACTCAACCCCACTCGGCAGGCGGAGGAGGCTGAGGGGAGGGGAGGGGGAGGAGGTGTGGCAGGCGGAGTAAGGGGGCGTGACCGATCCGCGATCCGCCTGCTGTTGTAGAACTGTCCTTTTCTATCTACTGATAAATTCCGTTTTGAAGTCGATTTTAAAAGGTCACTAGAGCAAACAAACTAATTGGATTTAATTTTTTCTCCGGAGAAGCCTTCAATCAAACTCTTGTCATAATTGTTTTTAACCGACTCCACAAAGGAAGGATTTTATACATTCACATTGTATGTATGTCGTTTTTTTTTTTGTTTGTTTGTTTGTCCACTCATAACTTCTTACCGGATGAACCGATTTTCATGAATTTTTTTTAATCGATCGAGGGTGGTTTCCCATAGGTCCCATACCTTGGTTGACCATATTCGATAATTAGAAAAAAAAATGTGGGCTGAAATGTGGTCATTGTTTTGCTTTTTCATCCATAACTTTTGACTAAATCAACAGATTTTGATTATTTTTTCTTTGATCGATAGAGGGTCATCTAACTCAAATATCGTGCATCAGTTTGACTACATCTGTTTTTTAGAAAAAACGTTATGGGTGAAAAATTAGTATTTTTTCATTTTAATTGGAAAGGGCTAGGCTCGATTTTTCTTTGTTGGAAAAGTTGTTAATAACAAGAAGTTCCGTCTAGAACTATACGAGCCTACTTTCCCGTATACACCAAATTCAAATTTATAATCTAGCTATCTCTTTCTCTCTCTTTATTATTTATCTTTAGTTCTAATTATTGAAAATATACCTTTTTCAACGGATAATACATATTCATTCACTCACTCATTCATTCTTTCATTTATTCAGCCATGCATTTATTCATTCATTCGTTACCTCATTCAAGTGTTTATTCATTCATTTACGCATTCATGTATTTATTCACTCATTTATTTATATTTTCATTTATTCAATAATTTATTCATTCATTCTTTTCCTCATTCATTTATTCATTGATTTATTCTTTCACTCTTTCATTTATTCATTCATTCATTATTTCACTCATTGAGTCACTGAGAAATATCCTTGAAAATCCCGATCAAAAAATTTCATAGCAAAATAGGCTCGTACGTTCTGGATAAACTTTCTATTTCTACATGTTCTACGTTATAAGAGCTTTCCGATAAAGTTTGTTCCAAGCAAATCGGTCCGTTAGATCAGGATTTATATAGGGTTGAAATTTCCCCGTAAGCTCTGTGTTAATTTTTTGAACTGTTCAAAAATGAACAAAAACTGTTCAAATCAATATTTCACGCCGAGAACTCCTTTCAATAAGCTTTCAATAGGAACTTGGCTCTTGTGCCCAGAGTTTACAGAATTTGCTTCAATTTTGTCCATAGGCGCTAATGTTAAAATTTTTTGAACTGTTCAAAATTGAACAAAAAATTGTTCAAATCAAAAAGTGAAATATAGAAATGAGATGTCCTCGCCGAGATCTTTCGAATGCAAAAAGAATTTTTCCAATCGGACAATTCGTTCAAAAGTTATTAGGGGGGGACAGACCGACAGACCGACAGACAGACAGACCGACAGACAGACCGACAGACAGACAGACCGACAGACCGACAGACCGACAGACACACTTTTTCCCCATCTCAATACCCTACTTTCAAATTTTTTATTTTTCAATCTTTATTTAATTACTTCACTTATTTTTGACTTTTCTTGATTTTTAACGATATTTTCACGATACATTAAGCCTTCTTTCATGCTTTATTATTATTTTTTTTTACTTTTACGGGAAAGTAGGCTAAAAATGAAACTCATTGTTAAAAAAGAGTTTGTTGCCATTAAGATGTCACATTAAAAGCAATTATAACAAGAAATAGACTGAAGACTTCTCTGAAGAAGAAATTAAATTCAATCAGTTTGCTTGCTCTAGTGACTCTTTAAAATCGATTTTAAAACGAAATTTATCTTTCAAGCGGTTAGTTTTTAGTGTCATTCCTCAAAGGCTTCCCCTTTGATATGTATGTTATAAAAATAGAGTATTTATATAAAAATGTATTTACACTAAAAAGAATGAAATAAAATAATTTTTGGAAAGAAAATAGAACCGACTTCAAACTATAAATTGCGCTAAAAAGTAAAAAATAATATTATTCTTTAAACAACTTCGATACGACTTATAAACATAATTTTTGAAGTCGGTGCAAAATTATGACGGATTTTGATGCATGATTCCTTTTGTAACTATGAACCAATTACAAATATAAATAGCGTAGAGTTTGAAACAGTTTCAGTGTAAAATAACGCATGGTGTAATTATAATTGGACTGTCATAATTTTGCACCGACTTCAAAAATTATGTTTAAAAGTGGTATCGAAGTTGTTTAAAGAATAATATTATTTTTTACTTTTTAGCGCAATTTATAGTTTGAAGTCGGTTCTATTTTTTTTTCCAAAATTTATTTTATTAATATTACAGGTTAATGGCTACAAACTCTTTTTTAACAATGAGTTTCATGTTTATTAACAATTTTACCAGCAAAGAAAAATCAAACCAAGCCTTTTCAATTAAATAAAAAAATACTTATTTTTCACCCATAACGTTTTTTCTAAAAAACAAATGTAGTCAAACTGAGGTGCAATATTTGAGAAAGAAAAAATCATCAAAATCGGTTATTTAGTAAAAACATATGGATGAAAAAACAAAAAAAAAATGACCACATTTCTGCACATAACGGTTTTTTTAATTATCAAATATGGTCAAACAAAGGTTCGGGACCTATGGGAAACCACCCTCAATCGATTTTTAAAAAATCATGAAAATAGATTCATCCGGTGAGAAGTTATGAGTGGACAAACAAACAAAAAAAAAGAGACATACATAGAGTACGAATGTATAACCTCCTTCCTTTGTGAAGTCGATTAGAAAGGAACGAAATACTAAAAAGAAATAATGATCTTAATTTCACCTTTAATACGTAATTCACTTCAAAATTAGTTTTAAGAGAAAAATTTATTGCGCCCGACTGAGGTTTCTTTTTTCCCCTATAATTTTTATTTATTTATTTATTCATTCATTTTTAACTTGCTCTTCCATTAAAAACTTCGAGAGAAAAAGGTCGCTCACTCAGACTAAGAAATTATGAAATTAGTTTTACAATTTCCTTTGAAAACATGTTAGTTAAGACTCAATGTCGCAATTTGCAGTTCCGAAAAATTCCGTATTTCTTACAATGATTTCATCATGTGTACTTAAAAATGTCTTCAAACATTTCATTGAATATAGTTTAAGAAAAAGTTATATAGCAGGCACATTTTATAAAGCAAAGCAAAAATTTTTCCGCTCACAACAAACTTTGTGCTTTCGAAATTGAATTGTTAGTACTCACAAGTGCTATTTTTACCTGTAAAATGTCTTTGAGGGTCAAACTTAGCTTTCCTACATTTCAATGCGGATGAAAAACATTCAAGCTATTTTTCCCTTCTCGAACAAGAATTTCAACAGCATTCTGCACATCGTGTGATTCTCTGCTGTATCGAATACTTGCACGTGACCATTGAATGGGCCGAATAACAACGCATTGTTGCTCCAGCCTGTCTGGAATTCCGAAAGCAGGCATACGATATGCGAGATCACGGGTTGGGAAAGCTCAGAAGATCGGTTTACCATTCTTTTCTCCTCCTATTCTCACGCGGCATGGGGGTGAAAAGATGCTTATTATTGAGAGTTGGTCAGCGGGAGAAGGCAATGTGTTCTCTATGATAACTATGTCCACACAACACAAAAAAAAAAGATTTCTGCTTTTTTTTTTTTCTTTTTATGAGTTACGGCTCTTTTGCTTGTGGGCGATCTATTTAAATAATTACCACAAAGTCGTGGACCGATGATTATGGTAGCACTCAGAATCAAAAATTTTTACGATATAAATTCGTGAGAATTCGCCGCCTCTGAAGGATAAAAATCGAAAGAGGTAGACGTTTTGACTCGTTTTCTGGAGACGAAAGCTTCACGTACAAAGACTGTTCTACCCCTGGCTCTAAAGTAGCATCTATTCAAATCTTTAAATTGTTTCAATGAAATATTTCAATTTTTCAAAACGTATGTGCCAACAAATGTAAGTGTGTCAACAAAACAAGATGAATGTGACTATTCTGAAGACGGGTTTGTGATGTGCATTTGACATCTATCAGCGAAAGGGTGAAGTGCAAAGACGGTTGTGACATTTTTTAAATGTATTCAAGCGCAATTCAAAAAATATATTCGAAATTCAATGATTAATGTCAAAAATGCTTATTTTTGTGCTCGCAGATAGGAAAATTGCTAAGATAATACAAATATCCTAATTAAATATCCTAATTTCCTCAATTTCACTGTTTCAGTGCAGGTGTCTTTTCAAAAGTAGTCCAAAACCTCTTCAAAGAATTCTTCGAAGCGATTATAATTTCTTACACACTCTGTACTTAGTTTCATTTTGCCCTGGTCAGTCAGGGCAGCTCAAAATGTCTTGCCCCTAAAAACATTAGGACAGTAAAAGTTCAAAATAATAATTGGTAGCTGTAATCAATCACAAGGTAATAAGAGAATTTTTACAAGGATTTTTTATATATATTGTTACTATTAGTAAACAATATATATAAAATTAAATTATTTAAGGATTTTAAAAATGAAAACAATGAAATTTGCACTAGTTTTTAGGATTTATATATATATATATATATATATATATATATATAATTCTTGGGATTTTCCACTAAGTCGTTAGAAAATTTTCTTTATTTATTAGGATTTCCTTTTTACGGCTTTTAAGATTGTTTCCTTAATCAGAAGAGCTTCTTCATTACCCAGTAGAACTTTCCTTTAATTTCAGGAATTTTCTCTTAATTCTTGAGATTGTTTCCTCAGTTATCAGGACTTGGGTTATTCCTAAGTTATCAGGACTTCTTTAGTTTTTTTTCCACTTAGTTTTCAGGATTTTTTCCCTAAGTTTGCGAAACATTTTACATTGGCTCTCTTTCTTTTCTTTATCCTCTTATTAATTTTAAGCGACATCTTTCTAATACAGAGCTTACGCCAGAAATGCAACACTTAAAATGTGAAAGAGTAAAAAAAAGGTTTGTTGCAATATGTATCTCATAGACAAATGATAAATATGCTAATTTACTTTTGAAGAACTTTTTAGTTGAGAGGGAGACGAAAACGTCCATCTGTTTCATACCCATAATGATAGCTAAGAATGCGAACATTTCATGGGGCCATTCGGAAATTAGAATAACATAAGATTGTGGAATTTGGTCGGAATGATTTTGCTATGGAAATTGTGTCCCATAAATCCAACTCCGCTTCTATCCGATGGTCAGTGTTTGCATTGTAACTATGTCAACAAACTGAAATCTGTGCCAAGACCACGGCGTTTCTTCTAGCTAAAGCATCTTAGTAGGAACGATGCCAAGAATTTAAAAGACATCTTCTGAATGAGAAGAGGGAAAAAATATCATATTTTTGGTGCTTTTTAGATGTATCTGGAATGTTTCTAAGGCTTGGGAGAAATAGAAAGGAGAAAACACTTAAAGAATTGGCTTGCATTCCAATTTATTCCATTTTCATTTTTCACGGCTGAGTTTTACCAGGGCTTTGGGAATCAGGCTGCGCCCCGCGGAAGAAAAAATAGTAGCGGATTTGCGATTTTTGGAAAAGAAGTTACGATGAAACCCCACTTATTCCTAGTCGGACTGACCGAGAATAAGTTGCATGTTTTTTTGAAGAGCTTTTTTCGTACAGTTGTCTGAAATCAGTAAATAAATTCCCCCAATACTTAAAATTTTAAGTAAAAGTATTGTTTATCTAAATGAGATATAAATTTTAAAAAAATCTAAAACCCAAAGTTTATTAGTCATTTTTCCACTTTATTACTAATGTATGTATCTTAACTGTCTGCACTGAAAAAATTCGAGTTCAATCTTTCACCAAAAAAATGGTGAAATTTAACTGCAACCAACATTTGGTAAAGTTCTTAGTTTCACTTTCATGGTGAAACTAGGTAAAACTACATCATTATTATGGTTCAACTTAGTACCAAATGTTGTTTGCAGCTAAATTTCACCTTTTTTTTTTTTGGTGAAAGGTTGAACTATAAATTTTACAGTGTATTAATTGTGAGTGCCAGTGGAAATATGCTATATATAGAGAAAAGAGTTACTAACAGATGATGATGAGACTAAGATGAACAGTGCGTATCTGGAAACGAATTTGGCTACGAAATACTATATATAAGGAAATGTAACATTAAGCTATAAAAGAAATTTGCTATAATGAGTGTAATGAATAAGCTCCTTATAAAATAGATTTTTTTAAATGCACTCGGTCTGGGGAAAAAATCCTTTTTGCCAGAAAAGAATCTTAATCAATCTGTTCAGAGCGAAGAAAAGCACAATGCCACAAAAAACAGCTACAGATAAGCGCTCTATACTTTATTTTATTTATTTATTTATTTGAAGCACAGGGTTTTCCTCCTTATTATATAAGATATTATATAAGAAGATGGAAACGAAAAATAATTTAATGAACAGATCAAGAATATAAAATAATTGAATTTGTTTCTGATTTCTGACAAATTTAAGTTTTCACAACCAAGGATTGCAACACTTACATTGCAAAGAGTGATATATGCATTTGATGCGATCTAGTAAAAAGTACAGCAAATATTGTGATATATATATATATATAATTTAACCTCATTCAAAAGTTTTGATTTTATGAAATATACTATCCCAATAATCGTGTTTAAAGTAATAATTTTTATTCAAAATATATATACCCTCTTGAAAGAATAAAATGCTTACGTGAAAACTTCAGTTTTCAAGCTATTTTTGTGCCACCGTTATATTTGTTTGTCTTTCTCCACATTTCTCTCAAAATACAAAACAAAAAGTTAAAATTAATTTTTTCTCTAAGTTACCTTTCTATAAAAAACAAAGATGAGGACCAAACTTTAAAGAGATACGATTTTTAAGTTTAAGCGAAACTAGAATGCGTAAATTTATCAAAATTTTAAAATTACTTCTTTTTCGTCAGTAAAATAAATTTTTAAGACAATTTTTTTTAAAAAATAAATTCCTGTAAAAGAAAGGTTTGCGGCGGGGATAGTGGAACAAGCGAGATGCTATAGTGAGGACAAGTTGTTTTCTCTGCATTGATTGCACGCTAGTGGAGAAACAACTTTTACAGAATTTATTTATTTTCTGTGAGAATAATTATGACTATGGCCTTCTCCATGCATTTGGTGGCCAAGGTCGTGATTTGGCAGCATTTGGCGGTAAAACCTTGATATTTTCAGAAAAGCTTTTTATAACATTCCGAGCCTAAGATACTTGGTGTTGCCTGGATATCTTTTCGGCTACTCCACATAGAGGGTCAATAGCCGGTCAGATCAGATGAGATTGATTAACTTGTATAAGAAAGAAGTTTGCAATAGTCTAAAACAGCGTTTCCCAACCGGTGGTTTGCGAACCCCCTCGAAAATAACTTTGAAACCGCGGAATTTTTAATTTCTATCGTAATGAAAATGACGAAATAATAAATTGACATACATATAGACGGAGCGTAAAAATAATTATTTTATAAATTGTTTTCCAGATAATGTAGAAAAATGTATACTCGCATAGGAAGCATACGTACAGAACTTGGAATACACATATTTCCTCTTTGGCCTGATTTCGAAATTAGGGATTAAAGCGGTACCGGAAGATAGTCATTGATTTATTGATTTAGTTAAATTTTGAACGAATGTTTCACCTATCATTTCCTACTTTTTGCTCTTTAACGTGAAGAAAGAGTGGAAAAAATTAAAATTTATTAAAATGCAAAGTTTTGCATTATTTTCTTTTAATTTTTTAACCGACTCACAAAGGAAGGAGGTTATACATTCATATTGTATGTATGTCGTTTTTTTTTGTTTGTTTGTTTGTCCACTCATAACTTCATAACGGATGAACCGATTTTCATGATTTTTTTTCCAATCGATCGAGGGTGGTTTCCCATAGGTCCCGTACTTTCATTTGACCATATTCGATTTATAGAACAAAAGTAATGGGCAGAAATGTCGTACGTTTTTTGGTTTTTCATTCATAACTTTTGCCTAAATGAACCGATTTTGACGATTTTTTCTGCAATCGATAGAGGGTCGTCTAACTCAAATATCGTACATCAATCTGACTACATTTGTTTTTAAGAAAAAACGTTTCGGGTGAAAAATAAGTATTTTTTATTTTAATTGGAAGGGCTTTGCTTGATTTTCCTTTGTTGGGAAATCTATTAATAAATATAAAAGTCATTGTTTAAAAAGTGTTTGTTGCCATTGACTATAATATTAAAAGCAATTACAGCAAGAGTTTGACTGAAGGCTTCTCCGAGGCAAAAATTTAATCCAACCAGTTTGTTTGCTAAAATCGACTTCAAAACGGAATTTTTCATACAAATGATTAGTTTTTAGTGCCATTTATTTAAAGAAAGTTTGAACTTTGATATGGGTTTTTTTAAAAAATGGAGTATTTATATAGAAAATGTAATTACACTAAAAAGAATAAAATAAAATAATTTTTATAAAAAAATAGAATCGACTTCAAATTATAAATTGCGCTAAAAAGTGAAAAATAAATTAATTTTTTAAACAACATCGGTGTGACTTTTAAACATAGTTTTAGAAGTCGGTGCAAAATAATGATTTTAATTACCATTACACCATTTGCTACTTCATATTGGAACTGTTGATAATTCTGAGAAAAAATATATATTTGTAATTGATTCATGATTGCGAATGATTTTATCTATCCTAACTTTGCACCGACTTCTAAAACTATGTTTAAAAGTCACATCGATGTTGTTTAAAAATTCATTTATTTTTCACTTTTTAGCACAATTTATAATTTGAAGTCGGTTTTTTTTTATAAAAATTATTTTATTATATAGAATCCCCAAAACGAAACGTGAATAGCTTATTGATTAATTTCAAATTTTATATTGACATATATCACACTTTCTTTTAAGTTTATCTGCGTTATAACAATGAGAAACTTGAAAATATGTAAATTTTCATATTTCTCTAAATATCCATAACTTTTGACGAATTTTGTATATTTCAAACAAAAAATGGAATCGAAAGATACCTATTGATTAATTCAAAATTTTTTGCATACATTTCTCGGGCCATTACACAACTTTTTAGTACTATCGGAAAGACAATTCTTAAAAATACTGTTTGCATACATATTTTTTTTTGCCGTATGAATAATTCAAAAAGAACAACTAATAAAAAAGTTATAATTAAAAAAAGTATTCCATTTCATGTAGCTGTTATTTTAGATCTTTGATATTTTATAATCATATTTTCAATTCTTCTTATGAACTGTTGTGCAACATGGAAAATAATTGCTTTTTCACCCGCGACCAACGGCTAAAGAAGAGGTGCGCCATTTTTTTTAGGATTTTAGAGAGGGTTGGCAAGAAGAAAAAGATTAAGAACCACTGGTCTGAAAGATAGAGTACTGAGTTGTTTCACTCCGTGTTTTGTGTAAATATTCTAAATAATCTAGTAGGATTATTTGGTTTTGCAAATAATTTTAAGGGTCGTTGTAAAGTTTTTTGCGTAATTAAAATCCTTTTATTTATACAAGTTCGAATTCTGCTCAAACCATCAGAGAAGTTTTAATACAGCGTTTGTACCGCTAATTAGTAGGTTGCTCAATGGTGCTGTCTGTAACAACTCTTTAATCCTATTTTCCTAAGTATTAATGTTGGGAAGTTGCGAAAGCAAAATGATATTTTAGATCCGAAGATTACTCTCTTAACCAGGGCTCGAAAAATCTTAAAAATTTTACATGCCCTACCGGGCATGCTTATCTAAAAAGTACATGCCCGAATAAAATTTTTACATGCCCAGAAGTTGTTTTATTGCATATTAATGAAAACATTTAAATTTGTCATATATCTTTAATTAAACAAAAAATTAAATTAACAGCTTTATATCTGATTCAAAAATTATTTTAACGTTAATCTAAATCATTACAAAAATTCACTACAAATAAATATTACATAATAAGTCGTTACAAGTCAAAATCTGCAAAATTTAAATTGCATTACCAATTTTATTGTGGACATGCATGTATGTAAACATATCAATTTTGAGATGGTGATTTTTCAATAAAATACGAAATAATAAAGTTTTAGGAAGAAACATTTCATCCCTTACATGCCTGCCGGGCATGTAAGGGATCATTCATAAATGATGTCACGCTTCGAGGGGGGGGGGAGGGGGGTTCGTGAAATTGTGACAAAGTGTGACAAGGGGAGGGGAGGGGGTAACAAGAAGCGTGACATCATGCATTATGCAACATAGCGTGACGCGTGACAAAGGGGGAGAGGGGGGTCAAATATATGGGAAAAAAGCGTGACGTCATTTATGAACTGCCCCTAAAGGTAGAAAATTCATGCCCGATCGGAATTTTTACATGTCGGGCAATGTAATTTTCGAGTCCTGCTCTTAACCCTTATATGTGTTTTAACTATTGTCTAACTGTATGTAATATTTGAGTTTAAAACTCTTACAGTGTGGTCCTATTTCTAATACCAAGACTACACCTCAAAAACAAGGCAAAGAAAGAAAAATGTAATACAGTACCGCATGTCCACTTATACGTTGAAGCAAGGGGCCGACGAAAAAAGGACGCATAAAAAAACAATAAATAAAACTTAACTTTGTTTTAGATTAAATTAAGTTTCAATTTAAAAAAATAGCAGAAAATGTAAAACGGATAGTAACTTAGTTTTGATGAACTAATTTGGTATTAAAAAACTTTGGTAACAAAAATAAAGTTAAATTAAAGGATAAAATATGCATATTTTACATATCTTGCAATTTTTTGACTGTTTTCCCACATTATTCAAGCTAACTTTTTCAACCCATTCAAACATTTTATGCAGAAAAAAACTAACATTATCATTTTGTATAACATTAAGTTTGAATAAAAACCAGAAATTCGAAAAGTGTAGAAGGATGTATGGTGGAAAGATTTGCTGACGAATATTTCCATTTTTTTCTGACAAAATAACTAGAAGTTCCGTTTAGAACTATACGAGCCTACTTTTCGAGTGGGAGGGACGCGTCGCCTGTGCTTCCCGCCACCCCAAAAGATCCGCTAAAAATCTCTCTCTCTTTCTCATTCAGCTCTAGTTCTTAATTACTTCAAATGTACCTTTTTCAACGGTTAATACTACATGTTCATTCACTCACTCATTTATACATTCATTCATGTATTTATTCACTCATTTATAAACCATAGACGCCCTTGAAACTGTCGCATAAGGAAAGTTAAATACCATTAATTTTCCACATACTTGTGATCAGGACTTTTGGGAATTAACGTACAGAATACAGTAATCACATTTTATGCAAACTGAGAGAGACGCATAAGAAGGGACTACTGCATTTTTCTCCCCCTTCCCCCAACAAATCAATCAAATTCAGTACTGGTTCATAGTGGAACGAGAAAATGTGCCTGTTTCAATTGCAACTTTATTGCAAAACAAATAATATGCATTAAATGCTACTACGATTACTTAGATATACTTTTAAGCACTTGTTTCAGAAAATAACATTGAACGCAAGATATGAAAGTAAAACAAAGGAAAACTAATTTCACTTTTCCATCAAGAGATGAAGTTCCAGAAGAGGAACAAAAACCTCACTTTTTCTGATTCTAACAGATGGTAAATTTAATATCAATTCTTATTTCAATCATCGTGAGAGCTACAGATAAAACAAACTGCTTAGAATATCCAGAGCAGTCCATTATTTTTGGCATCATTTCAAATTCAGTTGGTGAAAGTTATATAAAACATATGTGCTTTGGCAAAAATGAAAGAAATGAATCCGTCGAATGACTTCACTTCATTTCAAAAAGCAGGGGTAAAGTTAAACCATAATTCGAATAGCGTATGCTCTGGAAAATAGTGTTTCACTCTTTCACTGTTATATAAACAATGAAGGCTGTCTGGGATAAAATGTAAAACCAATTTGCAATGTTATGGTTGCTGCTCGAAAAAAAAAGAAAGAAAACTATATATTTAAGCAAGCATAACTTCATAATTAGGGCAATAATGAAAATTCAGAGGTTCAAAAAGACTACCTAGGTTATAACTTAGTAGCCCAAAAGTACAAGATGGTAGACTGAATTTAATAAAAACTACATGCGTAAATTCACTTTTTGTACTGTTTTTCAAAAACAAACAATAGTTGCATCAAGAAAAGCTCCCAATGCAATCAATGACAAGTGGATGGCGATAAACAGATCGCGTTAATTCTTTGTAGGGATTCGTAACTTTTTTTTTTCTGACAAAATAACTAGAGGTTCCGTTTAAAACTATACGAGCCTACTTTTCGAGTGGGAGGGACGCGTCGCCTGTGCTTCCCGCCACCCCAAAAGATCCGCTAAAAATCTCTCTCTCTTTCTCATTCAGCTCTAGTTCTTAATTACTTCAAATGTACCTTTTTCAACGGTTAATACTACATGTTCATTCACTCACTCATTTATACATTCATTCATGTATTTATTCACTCATTTATTCTTTTATTCTCTCACTCATTTATTTAATCATTCATTCATTCAAAAATATTCTTAAAAATCCCGATCAAAAAATGTCATTGGAAAATAGACTCGTTCAATTCTGGTTGAACTTCGTATCTGTATATGTTCTACGTCATAACATCTTTCCGATAAAGCTTGTTCGAAGCAAATCCGTCTGTTACACCAGGATGTATATATGATTGCAATTTCCCCGTGATGCTATGTTAGTTTTTTTTTTTTTTTTTAATGTTCAAAAATAGAAAAAAATTGTTCAGATCAAAAAATAATTCACGTCGAGAGCTTCTTGCAATAAGCTTGTTCATAGGAACTTGGATCTTATGCCCAGATTTTATATAATTTGCTTCATTTTTGCCCATAGGCACTAATGCTCAAAACAGTTAAAAATCGAGCGAAAGATTGTTCAAATCAAAAATTAAAATATGGAAATGAGATGTCCTCACCGAGGTCTTTCGAATGCAAGGAAAAAAAAACTTTTGAATCGCACAATTCCCTCAAACGTTGTTGGAGGAGGGATGGAGAGCAACAGAAAGACACACATTTTCCCCCCCCATCTCAAGACGCTACTTTTATTTTTCAATCTTTATTTAGTTACTTCACTTATTTTTGACTTTTCTTTATTTTTAACGATATAGTTAAAAATAAATTACATTACATTAAGCCTTCTTTCATGTGTTTCTTTTTTTTTTTTTTTTTTTTTAATTTTTCTGAAAAGCAGGCCAAAAAGGGCAGTTTTTTAATTTTAAATAAAATTTTGATTAAAAGATCAAAAACAATCGGGCACGTGGAAATTCCGTGCTCCGAATTCGCTCCTTGCCCCACGCTCCGCTCCAAATCTTTTGCTCCCACTAAATTTTCAAACTACATATTTTAAAAATCAACCGTTAACTAAGATCCTTAATCAGAAATAATAGTGGAACATCTCACAGTAGATTAAATATAGCATATTAATTTCACCATAAATGCGAAATATATTTCATATAACCTACACAAAGTATTCTCGGGGAATACTTTGTGAAAAATACCCTCAAAGCGTTAGCGTACAAGCCGGTATTACACGCACACACACACACACTCGCACACACGAATGCACACGTAAAAGATTATTAATAATAATACTTTTATATATATGTGTGTGTGTGTATGTGTAAAGAAGGTACAAATGCAGTTGAATAAATTAAATTAAAACAATTTTAAATTGAGCCCGAAATAAATACTACTAAAAAAGATGAATCTATACTAATATTATAAAGCTTGCTTGAGTTTGTTTGCTTGTACGCGCTAATCTCAGGAACTACTGGTCCGATTTGAAAAATTCTTTCAGTGTTAGATAGCCCATTTATCGAGGAAGGCTATAGGCTATATATCACCACGCTAAGACCAATAGGAGAGAAGCTCCGAAAATTGCATAAAATAGTCCTTTTCTATCGGAAGAAATTATCGCATCCTTTCGAGCTTGATACCATTTAAAAGCCCGTAAAACACTATCTTAGAAAGAGTTTCGTCCTTTGTGCTAAAATTGGAAGCCTCTAAATTAACTAGAAAAGAAGTTATAAGCGTTTTTCTCTGTAGTTTGAAATTATTTTTTCACGGTAATTAACTTTAATTTTATTTGACCCAGATGATGACCGTTTTATTTTATTTGCATTGTTGCATCGTTTCAACAATTGTTGCAGTTGCCATTGTTAAACAAATCAAGTATAATAATAATCAACGTTTCTAGCATTTGGATGAGGCATCGCTTACAGTCCAAAATAAAAGAGAAAAATGGAAATTGTATATTGAACAAAAAACGAAACCAAATAAACAAGTGTGAAAGTCTTGCGCTTTAGATACAAAGAATAAATATACGTAATACATGAAAAAAATTGAAATGTAAATTAAAATTTGAAAAAGTTGAAAATCTACTTTGAGCTGTAGATGTACATCTCGCAGCAATTCTTAGGGTCACTTCGCATCCGTACTCGAGCTGTTATAAAAAGTGCGCAAAATTGTGGGTCGTTGGTTCAAAACCAAAGAAATTTAAAAAAAAAAAAAAAACCGGTTCTATATAAGTATAAAATTTATAAAATAAAAACAGTTTATTTTTCCTCTGTAAAAAAGAAATAAGTAAATTTTTATGCGTGTGTTTCTATTGAAGTATTGCTGCGTGCATTTAGAATAAGCCTATAAAATAACATAAGAAAATTTATAAAATTGAAAAGCACATAAAATATTCTGGAAACTCGATGTGTGCGTCCGACACCAAATAAGCACTACCATTACTCACAGAAATTAACTGTTGGCTAATTCTCTAAAGTTGAAAATTGAAAACGAAAAAGGGGATTGTGATGAAGAAATGAAAAATAACTATCATTATTATTAATTGACCACCGATTAATCTGTATCAGACGATTATCTTCAGCCGCTTAATCGGTAATCTACCAATTTGCTTATCGTTGCATCTCTAATAAAAACCAAACTTACTTCTAATGCATCGGACGATCTTATATTCTTATATACAAATCAGGGCTCGAAAACGGTGGTGTAGTCGAGGGGGGACGCAGGGGGACGGCGTCCAGCGAATTTTTTATTTTAACAAAAGCGTAACAGAGGTTCAAAAAGACTACCTAGGTTATAACTTAGTAGCCCAAAAGTACAAGATGGTAGACTGAATTTAATAAAAACTACATGCGTAAATTCACTTTTTGTACTGTTTTTCAAAAACAAACAATAGTTGCATCAAGAAAAGCTCCCAATGCAATCAATGACAAGTGGATGGCGATAAACAGATCGCGTTAATTCTTTGTAGGGATTCGTAACTTTTTTTTTTCTGACAAAATAACTAGAGGTTCCGTTTAAAACTATACGAGCCTACTTTTCGAGTGGGAGGGACGCGTCGCCTGTGCTTCCCGCCACCCCAAAAGATCCGCTAAAAATCTCTCTCTCTTTCTCATTCAGCTCTAGTTCTTAATTACTTCAAATGTACCTTTTTCAACGGTTAATACTACATGTTCATTCACTCACTCATTTATACATTCATTCATGTATTTATTCACTCATTTATTCTTTTATTCTCTCACTCATTTATTTAATCATTCATTCATTCAAAAATATTCTTAAAAATCCCGATCAAAAAATGTCATTGGAAAATAGACTCGTTCAATTCTGGTTGAACTTCGTATCTGTATATGTTCTACGTCATAACATCTTTCCGATAAAGCTTGTTCGAAGCAAATCCGTCTGTTACACCAGGATGTATATATGATTGCAATTTCCCCGTGATGCTATGTTAGTTTTTTTTTTTTTTTTTTAATGTTCAAAAATAGAAAAAAATTGTTCAGATCAAAAAATAATTCACGTCGAGAGCTTCTTGCAATAAGCTTGTTCATAGGAACTTGGATCTTATGCCCAGATTTTATATAATTTGCTTCATTTTTGCCCATAGGCACTAATGCTCAAAACAGTTAAAAATCGAGCGAAAGATTGTTCAAATCAAAAATTAAAATATGGAAATGAGATGTCCTCACCGAGGTCTTTCGAATGCAAGGAAAAAAAAACTTTTGAATCGCACAATTCCCTCAAACGTTGTTGGAGGAGGGATGGAGAGCAACAGAAAGACACACATTTTCCCCCCCCATCTCAAGACGCTACTTTTATTTTTCAATCTTTATTTAGTTACTTCACTTATTTTTGACTTTTCTTTATTTTTAACGATATAGTTAAAAATAAATTACATTACATTAAGCCTTCTTTCATGTGTTTCTTTTTTTTTTTTTTTTTTTTTAATTTTTCTGAAAAGCAGGCCAAAAAGGGCAGTTTTTTAATTTTAAATAAAATTTTGATTAAAAGATCAAAAACAATCGGGCACGTGGAAATTCCGTGCTCCGAATTCGCTCCTTGCCCCACGCTCCGCTCCAAATCTTTTGCTCCCACTAAATTTTCAAACTACATATTTTAAAAATCAACCGTTAACTAAGATCCTTAATCAGAAATAATAGTGGAACATCTCACAGTAGATTAAATATAGCATATTAATTTCACCATAAATGCGAAATATATTTCATATAACCTACACAAAGTATTCTCGGGGAATACTTTGTGAAAAATACCCTCAAAAATTCCTCTGGCCTCAACTTAAGTTGGCCCCAAAATTTCTATTCAATAAAAGAGCAAAAACATCTTGAGCAATAGAACTAATGCCGAAACGTGCCGAAAAATTCAAGCTGTTTCTTACCAAATGGTAACAAATCTTATCATAAAACACATTTTTCTCCTGCTCTCTAGAGATGACAAATTTATTGGGTAAGACCCTTAAAATGCCCCTTGACTTTTCTAGACGCGCTTTTGCTTGAAGCTTTTCATCCTGGATTTTGAAGATATGGAAGCATTTTCAAGAAGAAATTCACATACTTTTCAAGCTTTTGTTAGCGTACAAGCCGGTATTACACGCACACACACACACACTCGCACACACGAATGCACACGTAAAAGATTATTAATAATAATACTTTTATATATATGTGTGTGTGTGTATGTGTAAAGAAGGTACAAATGCAGTTGAATAAATTAAATTAAAACAATTTTAAATTGAGCCCGAAATAAATACTACTAAAAAAGATGAATCTATACTAATATTATAAAGCTTGCTTGAGTTTGTTTGCTTGTACGCGCTAATCTCAGGAACTACTGGTCCGATTTGAAAAATTCTTTCAGTGTTAGATAGCCCATTTATCGAGGAAGGCTATAGGCTATATATCACCACGCTAAGACCAATAGGAGAGAAGCTCCGAAAATTGCATAAAATAGTCCTTTTCTATCGGAAGAAATTATCGCATCCTTTCGAGCTTGATACCATTTAAAAGCCCGTAAAACACTATCTTAGAAAGAGTTTCGTCCTTTGTGCTAAAATTGGAAGCCTCTAAATTAACTAGAAAAGAAGTTATAAGCGTTTTTCTCTGTAGTTTGAAATTATTTTTTCACGGTAATTAACTTTAATTTTATTTGACCCAGATGATGACCGTTTTATTTTATTTGCATTGTTGCATCGTTTCAACAATTGTTGCAGTTGCCATTGTTAAACAAATCAAGTATAATAATAATCAACGTTTCTAGCATTTGGATGAGGCATCGCTTACAGTCCAAAA
Source organism: Octonoba sinensis (assembly GCA_038502835.1). Taxonomy (NCBI): domain Eukaryota; kingdom Metazoa; phylum Arthropoda; class Arachnida; order Araneae; family Uloboridae; genus Octonoba; species Octonoba sinensis. Next base: position 76,888,006 of record CM076604.1, read on the forward strand.
TAAAAGAGAAAAATGGAAATTGTATATTGAACAAAAAACGAAACCAAATAAACAAGTGTGAAAGTCTTGCGCTTTAGATACAAAGAATAAATATACGTAATACATGAAAAAAATTGAAATGTAAATTAAAATTTGAAAAAGTTGAAAATCTACTTTGAGCTGTAGATGTACATCTCGCAGCAATTCTTAGGGTCACTTCGCATCCGTACTCGAGCTGTTATAAAAAGTGCGCAAAATTGTGGGTCGTTGGTTCAAAACCAAAGAAATTTAAAAAAAAAAAAAAACCGGTTCTATATAAGTATAAAATTTATAAAATAAAAACAGTTTATTTTTCCTCTGTAAAAAAGAAATAAGTAAATTTTTATGCGTGTGTTTCTATTGAAGTATTGCTGCGTGCATTTAGAATAAGCCTATAAAATAACATAAGAAAATTTATAAAATTGAAAAGCACATAAAATATTCTGGAAACTCGATGTGTGCGTCCGACACCAAATAAGCACTACCATTACTCACAGAAATTAACTGTTGGCTAATTCTCTAAAGTTGAAAATTGAAAACGAAAAAGGGGATTGTGATGAAGAAATGAAAAATAACTATCATTATTATTAATTGACCACCGATTAATCTGTATCAGACGATTATCTTCAGCCGCTTAATCGGTAATCTACCAATTTGCTTATCGTTGCATCTCTAATAAAAACCAAACTTACTTCTAATGCATCGGACGATCTTATATTCTTATATACAAATCAGGGCTCGAAAACGGTGGTGTAGTCGAGGGGGGACGCAGGGGGACGGCGTCCAGCGAATTTTTTATTTTAACAAAAGCGTGTCCCCCCCCCCCCCCCCCCAACTTTTTTACAATTCGGGCGTGAATTTTGTACCCTTACATGCCCGACAGGGTATGTAATTTTTTAATCAAATAGTTCTTTCTAAAACTTTATTATTTCGAATTTTATTAAAAAATCACCACATCCTTGTTGTATCTCAACGATAAAATTGGTAATACAATTTAAATTTTGCAAATTTTGGCATGTAACAATATATTATGTATTTATTTGTAATATATTTTTTTAATGATGTTAAAGTTAAAATAATTCCTGATTCAGATATAAAGCTGTTAGCTTAATTTTTTGATTAATTCTACACGACATATTGAAATGTTTTTATTAAGATGCAACAAAACAGCTTCTGTGCATGTAAAAATTTTATTCGGGTATGTATTTTTTAGCCGAACATGCCCGGCAGGGCATGTAAAATTTTAAAGATTTTTCAAATCCTGATACAAATACACTGGTTAAAATATTATTTATTTGGTTTTTGTTTTGCTTAGAAATATACTGAAAATTAATATAAAATATTTTCCTATCCTAATTCTTTGAACTTATTTTATGTCCATATTTATCACGCCCGTCTTTTCAAAATTTTGCAGGGAGGAGGGGTTGCAAAGGGTATAAACTCATCATAATAATTAACATATACGTATAACATATATATTTGGGTGCTTCTTTGAGTACCCCCGAAAATGATGGTCTGACCTTTATGTAAGTATACACTTTTCTTGCATTATTCAGAGAACACTTCATAATTTTATACATCTCACACGGCGCACGTGCATTTCTTTTTTAATTGCCTTTAATTGAATTAAAATAACTTTAATCGCATTTATGCCTGTCCTTCGATTTTTCTGTTCTTAAAAACATCTTCGTTTCATACATACGTTTCCATAAAGTTAGTTTAGTTTCAGCAAATATGAGTAATTCTTTTAGGGTAAGGTCTTCAATTTTCTATAACGTGCAAAATTATATTTATTCTATCCAAATAAAAGTTAAAATGTTTATTTTGCAAAAAAATAATAAATAAATAAATAAATGAATAAAATGGAAAGACATATACAATAATAAATATTTAAATAATAAATGAATAAAATAAAAAAAAAACAATGAAATAAAAAAATAATAATTAATAGATAATAATCAAACAAAACAAAAAAAATGAATGAAGTATAATGTTAGAAAATAAATTTACTTAAAAAACTCATTACCCTATACAGCACAATAAAAATAACATTTCTCACATTCCCCCTAAAGCTAAAAATAGCTTTTTAGAGTAGTAATAATATTGTGACTTGTCATTGAGTGCATTATTGGAAAGAAAAAAGATACTAAGTATTTCTTGTAGTCTTACTTAAGAAATGTAAACTGGAAAAAATAGCTGAAATATTATTACTTAAATTAATCTAAAAGAATCAGTGAAGTTTAAAATCGTCGCTCGAATTAGTCTGCAGGAAAGAAAAATTCATTTCATTTAAAAATGTTAAAATTTTTGTGCTCTCAGTAATTTTTCGCTTCCTTGCATTTACATATATCTCTCTAATTAATTAGCTATGAATTTCCAATAGTTTTTGGAATAAATTCAAGGAAATTAAATGCCCAGATCATAAAATGAACGACTTTTAAAAAAGATTTAAATTAGACTTCCGGTTTTCGGCGGAAGTAGGTGTCATCGCAACAAGCGTCGCCTTCGCAGAAAACGCGGTCAATAAAGGAGTTAACGATATCGATCTGTGAAAGGCGCTGCGTCTATCCGTGTCTGTGACATCATGCGCCATGGCCCATGTGATCATATTTACAATCATGGCAGACATGAGGTGAACACAATGGTCATTAGGTAAACATGCTACTCTTTACTTCTGTTTTCGGTTTATTGGTTTCTTTAACCGTTTGAAATCATGCCATCAGATGTTTTTTATGTTCTAGAAAATCAGTATGTGCAACGATTCGTTTCATTCGTTTGTATTTCGAACGAGAAAAAAACGGAGCTCTCCGATTCAGTGGGATGTAGTCATGTCTAAGTTTTTCAGAAATAAATAATTTTCTTCTGCGTGAAATTGGTGAAGTTTACTAAATTATTCACTCTAGCAGTCCGTATAATACAAATTTGGATTTTTAAACAGTGGGCGTATGAAATGTATGGTAAGTACTTTAAACAAGTGGTTGCTTCTCTTGTAAACAATTCTGCTGCTGTTTAAACGCAAATTCGCTCATTTAAACGGCATAATTATTGTTATTATTAGTAATAAATTTATATTTTATCAAACACTACTTGGGGCTACATTTTATTTGCGATATTTATTGCTTGCAGTTTGTTTGAAGTATGTATAATCTATGATTTACTTACAAATTTTCATCAAAATTTAGTAGCTTTTTTCATGCTTAAAGTGCGAAAATATGGCTTGCAAACTCATTACTTTAAAAATAAATGTGGAAAGATATTTGAAATAAATTTTATTTCATTGTTCAATTTAAAGTTGATAGCAAATATTGCTTGTCTTATTCCCAGCAAAATATTTTAATATGGCAGAAATGAAAAAAAAAAAGAAAGAAAATGATAATAATTAAAAGATATATGTGAGTAGAATAATTATGCATTTGAGGGGGAAGAGATTATTGCAGATTTTCCTATCACTATTATGTATATTGGTTCTCACACATACTGATTTTCTGTACTGCTTAGAATATTAAAGATATTTATATATATATGTATTTTAGTGCACTAATCTTTGAGTTTACATACATACACATATTACATGTAATATTTTATATTGTAGAGACATATAATTCATGGAAAAATTTTAATGGATTATACAGATCTAAAGACAAAATTAAAATAACTAAGTTTGATTTAAATTTTATTACCATTGGTGTAGTGATGGTAGGAAGCGCAGTGTGGCCAAAGTGCCAAATACCGAAGCAGCTTCCACAGCTGTACTACATATTGAGCTTTAAGAGTGAATGCACTATAAATGTATATAATGACATTTATATGTTTCAATGTTCTCAGTTTGATACTACACTTTCTGCTTGCTGTGTATTTTTTAATTAATACCAGAAATTAAGGCATTTATTTTAGCCAGGTATTACCAGAAAAGTAGCTATTTTTCATTTTATACTGCGAGTAAGATGAAGTATCATTTGTTACATTAGAAGCATGTTCTGCAATTGAGTAGATTTTTATAATAACCAACTGATATGATCAAGTAGTAAATCACAGAAAAATCTAATTAGCTATTATATCCTTTAAAACATTATAAAACATATCTATACATTTTTACAATAAAACTTTTGAAATGAGGGTGATTTTTAAACGTAATAGGTCATGCATTTTTTTTTTACTATCCTATGATTTTATTTTTATATTTAATAAGACATTTAGAATTTTGAAATTAATCAATTTTGAAAGTTTCTTTAAAATTAGGCTTTTCCGTTAAAGCAATAAATGAAATCAAAACTTTATATCTTTCACTTTTCCTTCATATTCTTATTATATCAATGTTCGTTTTACATGATAAAGATTATAATACAGACCTTTTCTTTTTAGCACACCTATTTTAAATATGTATACCAAAAGAATTATAATTTATTAATTAAAGTACTTCCTACTTATTATATAGGTAGTTATTTAATACTTCTATTGAATTTTTCAATATCAATTTCAGTTCACCTTTTTGTACCCAAGTTCTTAACATTATGTAGGGGGGGGGGGTGTCCCACATTTTACATGTTACCCACACTGTAGAATTTCTTTATTTTGTTTGTTTCAAAAGGGAGGGAAAAAAAATCTGTCCTGATATTCATATAAATATTAATTAAACATAATGTAATGCTTATGTTAAACTTCACTTGATTATGTTATGTTAAAATTGACTAGGACCAACCTTGTTGGGCCCCGTGCCTGTTGCTGGTTTTCACTTTTGTATTTGTATTTAACTTATTTATTTCTTATCAACTTTCAAAATAATTAGAATTATTATTAATTATTGAATGGTTTGTGGTTACAAGGAACCACAAACCATTGTACATACAAATTATTACTAAAGTAAATATTGAACTTTACTATGTTTTATGATATGGTACAATTGTGCATAACCTAAATGACAATATTTTATATAATAATGATTGAAAAGAATATTCACAACGAAAATTGTTATGGGCCAAATCCGCCAAATCACAGCTTATTATTCAGTTAGGCCGAATCTTCTTCCCATCTGTAGTTGTGTGTACGATTTTTGTATAACATACTATTTTAATAATTTTTAATTAGTATAAGTGTTCCATTTTGTTTAAAAATTTCCTTATAAAATATTTAAAAATGTATCTATTAGTTAATGTTACTCTGTATGTATATTTTCATTTTACTGCAGTAAATGATTATTTTTCCGGTGTTGTAGTACTAACCGTGAAAACTAAATATGTGATTCTAATGAAGTCTAACTTTATTACAAAAGCTGGCTTTTCAATTTGTAATTTCATATTGCATAGAATCATGATAAAATTCAAAATAGCTTACTGAAAATGTACCTTTTATAAATCAGCACACATATAAAAAAAAGACTTTTAATGTATTCCACAAAGCAGAATCTGATGATCATGAAACATGGAGTTGAACATACAACTTTGCTGCGGAGCAGTTGTAAGTAAATTACTTTGTAATTATGGCTGCAACTAGACTGAAAATACCTTGAGACATTTTTAAGAATGCAATCCCTTTTTCTTTTTTGACAGTCCTATGAGAGAAGAGTATAAGTAGTAGCTGGTCTGAAGATTACAGTCTGATTGCTTAGTATTTTATTATGTATTTACCCAAGCTATCATTTCAAAATTTTCAGGCTGCAAAGCATACATATTGTAGTGTATATATATATAATATAAAATAACAAAATAAACGAACGCATAAATATGTATTTCCCAAAACCAGGGAGAGAGGCAATTGCTCCCACCTAACCCACCTAGACGACGAACCTGTGTTTAGCATACAGTCATATTATGCTTGTATATTCTGCAATCAGCCCAAGATCAAATCAGAGAATCTGCTGCAGAGAATGTCTTGATTTGACGAAAATGGTGTTGACATTTTGGCCAAATGCAAATTTTTTGATGTTTTAAACTACATATGTAATTTTTTTTTTGCATTTACAATGATATTGTATTGCAGAAAAGGTGCTATTGCTGCCACTAAGTCAACGTAAAACGTTTTGAAGCATGTAGGTGGAAACCTTCATTTCTTTAAATAATGTTTTATGCTTAATTTTTTTTTATTATTAATTTTTTACACATAGATGGCAAAAATTTTTTCATTTTAGAAAAGAGTGATCTTTTTTTTTTCTTTCTTTTGTCTTTATTTACTTTAAAAATCCATAAAAAAATTTTTTAAGAAAGTAAAAAACACTTTTCCCAAATTTCTAAACATTTCGAATTTTTTATGTGAGTGCCACCAATAGGATCTCTTCTGCACTTTATCTCATTGAAAATGCAATTTTTATTTTTTACAAAGTTTGTTAAAAATAGCATTTAGCCAGAATTTCTAGATTTGCAGCAAATCAAGAAATTTTCCTCCAAATTTCAAATTTTCCCTTTTGTGCCATCATGGCACTTTTGCGTTATCCATCATCAAAAATAGAAACACTTTTTTGTGGTCCATCCTACTGCACCGCCTTGTACATCTGTGATACATTTTAATGGTTTGTTTTTTTTTTTCAATAATGTGTGCTGCTTTTGCTGGTTCAACTCATCAATGACATATGTAGGCAATTATAATTTTAACAAATAATGCATGTTCATAAGCATACATGTAATGCTGGTTAAGCAACTTGGATTGGCATGATCAGTTGGTTCCAGGGTTGGCAAAAATCATGATATTTTCAAAAATATCCGATATTTTGATATATATCTGATGTTTTGGATATATATCCAATATTTTCAAAACTGTCCACTTATTGCTGATGATAAATATTTTCAGATTTATTTAATACAACATACACACCAATACATATTATATACATTATATAAAGGTTATTCTAATATAAAATCGTACCTAATTTTACTTATACAATTATTGTAATAATATTATTATTTTCTTTTTTTAAGCATTTATAACAAGATTTAAGTTAAAGATTTTTCTCTTTCAAAACACAAATTATAAAACCATCTCAGAATGTTTTCATGTTCATTACTAAAGACAAAAGTTCTTTGTTAGTAGAACAAAAGATATCAAATGCACTCTGCTTTTGTTTTCAGCTAATTTTCTTCCGCAATATCAATGATCCAACATATTCGCCGCTAAATGTGCCGGTGAAAGAGCCATTTTTTCTCTTGCTGATAATTTTTCTTTCCCCTCCTTTTATACCTTTTAATTTATCTCTTAAGTTAATCCAATTTTCTAAACATTGTGCAATTTTAGCCTGATCTTTTTGTATTTCATCTAGGGCTTCTGCAATGGGTTTCAGAATGTTCGTATATATTCCGTACAATTAACCATTAGATTCACATCATTTATCAAATTAAAACTATCTTTATCAATTTCATGTTTATGGTCCTGACAGACTTGAACCAGTTTGCTCCTTCATTCTATTTAGAAACTATAATTCAATTTTTAATAGCAATTGGAAATTAAAGTTCTAACTTTTAGACAAAAAGTATGATGCATAATGCTATTTTCAGAATGCTTCACACAAATACAAATATCCCAATATTTTAAAAATAAATATTGGATATATCACAATATATATTGATTGACATATATATTGGCAAACCCTGGTTGGTTCCTTAAAAGATTACTAAACAATGATCCATTATGCAGAGATTCCAATCTTCAGGCATCAGTAGCACTACCATTGGTGTGGTACCTTTGCCGGATGAAAATTTTGATGCACAATTTCTTCATTCTGTTGATTTGAATTTTGCTTTAGAAGTATAATCATATAAAACAATTTTACTCTCCTCCTCTTCCTGTTGCATTCCTTTGCGTTTTGCTATTTGAAATTTTAGTGTTTTAATATGGTATATTTCATGAAGATACTTGGATAACATAATTTTTCTTATTTTTTTAGGGTAATGCATTTCTATACCTACTTAATGTTTGATATTCAAATTAAGCCCAAGAATGCTTCAAAAAGAAAAATAGTTGGATGGAAAAAGCCTAAGTAAGTGCAGTTTATTATCTTATTCTAAATTAAAGGCATGTATTTGTTGTTTGTGTTAAATATTTTTTAAAATTTTGATTTGAATGATTGCAAAACTATAAGTTGAAATTTTAATCAACTCTACTGCAATAGACTATCAATGAGATGCAATGCTTAGTTCTGTCAACATTTTTTTAAGGGTATTAATAAGTACAAAAGCAAATTTTTAAAAAGGCACCTAATTCTGCCTTCTGCTGAAATTTAACCTATCAATATCTTCCATTTAAAAAAATTAAAACAGTCATATCCTCTCTGACTCTTTGTTGTTTCAGAAAATTCATATTCTGGAATCATAATGCACTTATTATGTTTCCTATACTCTGTTTAATCTTAACTTGGCAGTATGTAAAAAGTTACATTAACCAAATAGCAGCTGTTGTTATGGAAACCAAGATTACTCTGAGTCGGGGGATTTCCATTAAGCAAGACTACTTGGCATGGGGAATAAGTGCTTATGCATAAGATACAGGGCTGGTACTTTTCCGGCTGTAGGCCGAAACTCCGGGTATTTTAAGGGTTTTAAGTCCGGAATTCCGGATCTTAAAAAATTATTTCTAACTCTTTTTAGCGCTATCCTTATGTTTTTTGAAAATTTTGCGAAATATTTTAAGTTAATTTGCAAAATGTGATGAAGAATTTTTTATAGGTTTTATCTGTATTTTGTTTGGAACTGTAAGATGGAAGTTATGCAGTTAACAGTGCATTCAGAATGTTCTTCAAAGATTAATAGATCTGTAAATACATAAAAATTTATTCAATTCTTACAAAAGATGTACTTGCATTTTTATGTGACAAATGACGATTCAGAATATAACTTTTCTTTACAAATAGTAATAATACGGTATATATACATATAACATAAACCTTGTTTCAACCTTAAAGATTCCGCAAATTAGTTTCCGGATTTTTTGGGGAGGGCCAGTACCACCCCTGAAGATAGATAAAAGCTTGGTTTTGTGTAAATTATTGGAAATAAAGTTCAAAAATGTTATGTATAGTATAATTTTAGAAAAGTGAATAACTTTAATATTTAGGCCATTCAAAAATTTTAAGATATAAATATCAAAATCAATAGTATATTTTCTTTTAATTTGTGAAGTAGGAAAAAAAATGCTATAAAATGAGCACAACTTTGGAAAAATTGTACCCTGTGTACCAAATTTCATCTTTCTGTGTGTTACGTACATTTTTCTGTGATGTGCATTACAAATAAACAAATATTACCTTCTTTTATTATATGTATAGAACAGATGTGTATGAGTATCATTATCATTTTTACTTTTTAACTTTAATTGCAAAAGGAAACCAGTACATTTCTGCTACTACAAAGATAAGATGTGTGCTTTCCACATGACAAGCACAAAGCATTTGTTGTATTGTTTAACACTCAGTCTGATGTGAAGTTCTGCTTGGAACCTATGCATTTTTATGTATTATGATTTATCTTAAAATTTAACATAATAATTCTGCTTTAACAAAGTTATCCTTTGAGAAGAAAAATGCTCCTTCAAATAATGAGGGGAGGATTTTTGCTCTCTAAAAACATTCTTTGCACAACTTCTGGACACATGCATTTCAGCACGTATTTTATAGATACAGTGGAGTATCGTTTAATAGGACGCTGAAGGGACTATGGAAAAATGTCGTACAAACGATAACATCATATAATTAATTTACCCTTCTATCTAAATGCAAGAATAAAAACCACAATAAAGCGTCTTATAAGTGTATACATTGTATAAAGGATTGTCATATAAATGATATTCTACTGTAGGATAGTTTGTAAAATACATTGTTCTCATCAACAACGTTAAAAAACATTAGTGTTCTTCTTTGGGTCACTGAATTTTCGAAAACACATTTACCAAAATCTTTGTGATTAAAATTTTATTTAGAGACCACACCAACAGAGTTTAATTTTTTTTCTCTTGTAATTTATTATTTTAAAGTTTCTGTATGATTTTGTTAGTTTTCTTTTTGTTATTTAGTTTTCTCAGCACTTATTTATATAAAATGTCCTTTAGAAAACGGTTCATAACGGACAAGCAAAGGATTGTGTCAAGACTAGTATAAACCAAAACACAAAGATGTAAGTTTTATGGAGAACTACTGAAGTCAGTTTATGTGAATTATGCTGCATTTATTTCTGCATTATTGCTTTACTTTCTACTTTTTCTGCAATAATTTTCTTCCCTACTTAATGTTTTTATATTTTCACCCTGCATTTACATCCATTGTTACTATAGGAATATTACATTGTAAATACTCTAAACTGTTAGAAAGAAGTTGAAATATACAACTAGCCTAAAATATGCTTTTAGAAGTAACTAGTAGGTGTGCACATTTATATTCTTAAAATATGCTTTAGCATCTTCTAACTGGCTAGCTTCCTGCAGCTCCTCTTAAGTACCTTAAAACTTTACTTTCAACATTTGTTTTTAAAATCTACTTTATTTAGTTACTCTATCAGATTATATGTATGTTCACAATATTATAACTTTAAAATAATTTTTGAGATTCATTAAGCAATTATAAAAACAAAAATTTCTTTAAGGTTCTAATAGAAAGGTAATCCTGTGTCATTCAGAAAGTTCTGTAGTTTTTCAAAGCAAACTGCAATTTTAACAAGTTATTTTGCTGTTGCTGATAAGGACTGATCTAGAATTATGCATATAGTATCTACATTTGGTCTTCTCTGCTTATGCTGCTTAATTCTCGCTTGTGTTGGGGCTATTTTTGTAGTGCAGTGCTAAAAATAGAAAATCAGAAAAAAATTTCACACCAGGTTCTTCTGCTACAGAAAAGCTAAAAGTACTAGTTAGACCACTTGTAAAATTTATGTTGTATATGTACAGAGGCCTGTTTTAGATGAAAGAGTTTAAAGGTGATTTGAGAAATTTTAGCATATAAATTTCAAGTTTAAAGATGATGCCTGTTCTGAAAGGTCATCTGTAAAGGAGGACCTCTGAAAAGCCTATATTTCATGGTTCAGAAGTGAGTGGAGTGTAACTGGACATTTCAAAGTACTCTGAAAGGCCAGGAGTTCAATTTGGAGATGGTCCAACAACATCTTGATAGCTACTTTCCAAATAAACCTAATGACTTTGAAATGATGAATTTTCACTTGCTATTATAGTGGCAGTATATATAAAATTAAATAAATAAATAAATAAAATAAAGAATGAAAGTTGAAGAGGAAAAGGGTGTGTGTGGTGATGTAATAAGCATTTTTATATGTTTTTGTATTGCTTTATTATCAACAAAAAGTTGCAGAACTTTCTGGAATATTCAATAGATGAATGTATGATAAAATTCTGACTGTTCACCTCCATGATCCCCTTCTTTTTGTACTTTTATTTTGTATCCTCTTAAATGTTTCTAATATAGTAGCGTCTTTGGGTACAATACTCTGTTATTGAATGCTATTTGTTATGAGAGAGCTATTCATAGTTATTTCGGTGTTCTTAGATGAAATTGTTACTGAATTATTGAAATTAGCAGAAGCTATTACATTCTACTGTACATCTAAACTTAACATTGTCCTTTTCCATCGATGCATTGATTTCACATAAAGTTTGATTTCAAAAATACTCGAATGCTGTAAATGCTCAAATGTAGTCTCTTTTTTATTTGTTTTTTATTATAAATAAATAATTATTCATTTATATTTTTTGAGATAGTAATTATATAGATTGGCTCGTTCAGGCTAATTTTAAGTAGCATTCAACTTTCATTGGGAATTCTGGGTTAAATTTTGAATTTGATTTCTGATGCTATCTTTATTTCCTTAATTTGATTAGTATCGAACTGTGTGAAATTGAATGGCGGCAATTTAATTACGATTGAATTTTTGATAAAAGTTAAATATATAAATTGGGTCGACGATATTTTTTTTATATTGATATAGTGCCCAGTCCTAGAAAAGATTTTTAACGTCTCTCTTAGATATTTTATTATTTAACTGATAATCATTTATTCATTTAAGTCTAATTTAATTTCTCGTAAAGTCTAGCTTATGCTTGTATGTATTTAAAAAAATGCAAAAATTACTAATTTCAGAAGGGTTTGGATATATGTTAATTATTTTTTTTCTAAAAGCGTTTTTGTGACACCTTTGATTTCTAGGGCACTAAAGTATTTGTTAATAAATATTTTCAAACAATCTGTATTAACCCTGGCTTCTTTTATTAATGCTTTTCCTTTTTAAGTGTTAATAGCTCTGTTTATTAACAAGCATAATCTCTGGGTTTGGAGTGAAGCCTTATCCATGTGCTTTTCTTACTTTATATCGTTATACTTTAAATTACTTCAATCCTTCTTCTAAAATAGTTTTTATGTTTAATTGTTGAATCTTTTGCAAAAATTTCATTTTTGTATTGTTCTCGGAGTTTTAGTTAAATTTTCAATTATAATAATACCAAATATTAAAAATTTTCTCCATCAGGGTTAAAACGGGATTTAATGCAGTTTCTCGCTTGGCTTCCCTGCTTGGTTTTTGTTGCAAAGATGTGACCAACATGTCGGATAGTAGTGCTCCTATAGAAGTCACAGTTTTGCCAGTACCTGTGGAATCCATGCTGTATTATTACGGCAGTATATCTCGAGAGACAGCTGAATGGATACTCTGGGATCGTGGTTGTCGAGATGGCATGTACTTACTCAGAGAGAGTAACTCGGATTATGTGTTGTCCCTCTGTTTCCAGAAAAGGTAATATCCTGGGAACTACTGTGATATAACCCCCCCTTGGCGACTTTTTCGTTGGCGCCAAGAAATCGTCGCCAACAACAAGATTTTTATGTCGCCAACTTCAAACACAATACAACACTCTTGGCGATGATTATATCGCCAACAATGTTACATCATACACATAGCAAACATGTCAAAAAAAATCACTAAAAAACAGTAAAATACCAAAAATTGCAAATTATATCTTAGACACAATATCAACGCTACTATGTAAAGCACGTACAGCATTTTTCAACAGCAATTCAATACATTAACGGATCGATAATTACTCGAAAAATAGAATTATTTACTTTACAAACACTCAAAGTTGAATAAAAACCCTTTCTTAAAAGAACACGCAATTTATGCCCAACAATAACTACTGCAATGATTCATTATTGAATAAAATGATATGCACTCTTTAATGAAAAACATAATTAAAATATTGCGCAATTCAACGCAAAACGAATGTTTATTAAAGCTGTGGGAATTTTAAAATAAGAGACTCCATTAGAAAATATATAACATTGATCAATTAAAGCACATATTACATCAATCTATTGGAAGCCTACACTAAAACTAGCATAAAAACTAGACAACAAAATTAATGTCATCACTTCAAGTACATTTTGTCTTAAACTATTGGAAACCAACATTAAAAATACCATAAAAGCACTTCGTTGAAAGAACACGCATTTCATGCACAATAATGACTATTGCAATTAATTATCATTACATAAAATGACATGCATTATTCAACGAAAAACATAGTAAAAATATCGCGCAATTCCACAGAAAACTTCAAATACATTTTACATTAAACTAACCGAAACCCACTTTATCAAAACTAGCAACGCCCCTAATTACTACAGCTAATATTTTAGAACAATTGAAAATTCATTGTTTTATAACCTTACAAACACATAACATAAGCAGATAATAAACTAACAAAAATAAAGAACTCACTTTAAACCAGTTGGCTTTTCAATGTTAATCCCAAATAGCATCAAACTTACAATCCAATACGACGAAATGGTCCGAAAATTACCACTTTATTTTTCTTTGCTTTTAGTCACAATTAACCAAACTTATGCACTTATTAACCAAAACAATTTCGTACTTCAGATAGCACAAACTACAAACCACGTTTCCGTCAGATTCGAAAAATGGCGCCTTAACAAACTAATATGAATTCATTTATATCGCCATAATACAAAACAATTGAACCAAATTAATTCACTTTACATTCTTCCTTTATCAACAGGAAATATCTCCACAAACTTTAACGATGAAATTAACTACTAAAAAGCTACCTATTAGTTAAAGAGAACTTTCTAAAAGTCCAACCATCACACTGTAAAAACACCCATTGCATAATCAGGGTTGCCACACATTACCTCAGCCAACATCAATGGCGCTGGGTAAACGAAAAGATATCGCCAACCGAAAATCATTACAAATTGGCGCGCTAGCTCGAATGTCGCCAAGGGGGGATTATATCACAGTAGTACCATATCCTGATAATTTATGAAGAAAGAAAGAAATAAGTATATGCCTATTTAACGCGTGAAAATATCTAAACTCGGTGAAAAAATTAATGTAACTGAAGTTTTGAGTGCATGCAAAAAAAGTTGATAGTAACTTTAATTAGGTGTTAGTCACAATTCATTACGTTTTTAAAGCAAATGTATCTCTTTTAACTTTAATGAAAAACATTAAAAGTTATTCAATATAGGTAATTTATATTAGGGTCCTTTTCTTTATTTTCTTCTTTTTTCCCTTTATTTTTTTATTTATTTATTTCATTTTTTTCATTCAGCTAGAAATTCTTATCAATATTTAAAGCATACAGTTTTAGACATTTGTTGACCAAATAAATGTTCATGAATAATCTTAAGAGACCAAAATAGCAAATGATGACAAAAAAGAATTGTTTTTCTGCTTTTTCTAGTTCTTAGCAATTGCTTCATTTATTATCCACTAAAACTGTATACACATTTAAAAACTTTATAGAGGTCTTTAAAATCATATAAGTTAGTTCATTCTAGTTTTAATAAATTTCTGTTTCAAATTTATTACTTTTCAGACTATTTGCTGTGATTTTCAGCACAATTGGAAAAAAATTACTTTTAAACATTACCAAAGTTGGATAAAAATAATATGAGAGAATTCTTATCTGCATTTTGGCGTTTAAGGTTAAAAAGAAGAAAAGAAGGGAATTTGATGTAAATAAATTTTTATTAAGTTGAATTTGACTGAAAATCAGGTAAAAAATAATTATTCATACTTTAGAAACAGTTGAACAGTTTTTTCCCCAATACTTTGCAAGAGGAAATTTCTCTGTGGGGATGTAAAAAGTTGGTGCATTTCAATATATCAAGGCTATAATAAAATAACAAAAAGTAGAATGGAAAACATTTCCTTTTCATGTTAATGATTCCCCCCCCCCCCCCATTTCAAACTGGCGTGTAACCTGTTTGAAATGGACTGATCAATAACAATAACTACATGATTTTTACATTCTAAATATTTTATTGCATTTTTGGAGTAATATCATGGTCTATCAACATCGATGGAATTAAAGCAAATTTTTGTTTTTTCCCTCATGCATATTTTCTGATATTAATGATTTTTGGTTTTTGTTGTTACCTTTAAATATAAAATACTGTTTGGGGGAGGGAGCAAAAAGTCTGTGGGTAATCAAATGTAAAATAATCTGGGGAACACAAGAAATTTTGTTTTCTGTACAGAGAAACTGTAGGGAAAAGGCAAAGTTTCCTGCCGAGATGTAATGTTTTATTCTGTGGCTTTGACGCAACATAATAAATGTTTGGATGTAATAAACGCCACACAAGAAATATTAGTTATAATATATGCCTCTAATTTCACTCTTACTGTATTAGCTTTTTATGTGTCTGAAAACTTTCTTTTTTCCTTTTTGTTCTGTATTTGCTTACCAATTGAAAACATGTACTTGAGAATTAAGCATGTTACTATAAATCTGTTCGATTACTTCACAGTTACTTTTGACTTACTGTGTCAATAATACCTTTTAGTTGGTGCTTAATTTATAAGAAAAAAAATAGAAATGCCTCTTGTCTTTCAAACTGATTTTTATCCATAAGCAGCCTAAATTCCATAAAATTTGTAAAATGCCAGATTTCACATAGATCTGAAATTAAGTGCAGTAACTCAGCTCCTATGAAATTAGGAGAATAAATAGTTTAGTTATTATTCTCTAATTTTTCCCCTTGTACTCACTGTCTGAAAGTACAATGAGTTTTTCTTTTCTTTTTTTTAACTTTGTTATTGTTATTATGTATTCAACTTATAGCAATCTGTAATATAATTAATATAATCTAAGCAAATTAATATAGTCTCTAATGTTTCTTTTCCTTTCTTTTTTTCTGTTTTGCATTTACTTCATTTACATATATTTCAGTGTGCTACATTACCGTATTAAGAAGCTCAGCAGTGGAGAGGTGGGCCTTTGTGGTGTGCCAAGACAAAAATTTGCTGGTCCTGTAGAGTTAGTTCAAGGTGTTGAAGGTCTTGCTTGTAAACCAACATTACCTTGCAACAAATCCTTAGATTCAGTTCTGCCACTTACACACTGGGGTGTTACTGAAGAAACTGTGAGGAAGGCAATTTTAAAGAAAGCAAAGGAGTGGGGAATAGATGTAAGTTTTCTTTTATTAATTAATTTATTTAATCTAATCCTGTGCTTCATGTTCCTTTACTCCAATATATATATATATATATATATTAAACAAATCTTCAAGTTGTGTGGATAAATAGAAAATTTAGGTAGTGCTTTTAATTCCTATAAAATTTTCATGCACTAGCAGTTATTTCTTGCTTGCTAAAAACTAGCAAATGATTTCTAGTTCTAGAAATATTTAAAGGTGAATCATTCAGGCCATTAAAAACAAAAGTAATTTGTATTGTAATAATAGCTGAATACACTTCTTATGAGCATTTAAAATCCATAATTAAACTCTGAAACATAATTTTTTAAGCACATTTTGCATTTTTGTGTTTAAAAAAGTGTAACAGTCGGACCTCTTTATATCAACGTAGAAATTTGCCAGAAGAAAATATATCGAAATTTCGATACATGTGTAGTAAAGTCTATTCCATACTAACTATAGTCAAGGTTTTGAAGTTAAAATTGCGTGTCACTCGTACAATGATAACTCTGTCATCTTATCAAATATTTATTACATAAAGAATAAACACAATCATGCAGTATTAAACAATTAAGAATGAGGCTTCCGAACAACAAGCGTCGACATACATCGCTACTCCAACAACCGCTAAATTAAACAATTTTAATTAGAGTTCTTTTTTTTTTGGTGAAAGTGAAAGTTATTATTTTTTAGAAGTTGAAGTGCTTAATCGCCACAGTACTCCCCCCCAAGTGCCAAGGGCACTGATGTTACAAGTATTTTCTGTTGAAGCGAACTTGTCTTCCTGAGCGAGTGGTTATTGGGACAGGTTGTACTATGTCTGTGGTTTCATTTCTTGGAACGGGTTGCTGGATGTCGGTGGTTTCATTGCTCATTGGGAGAGCAACAGGGACGTCAGCTAGATTATGCGTTGAGGGCGCACAGTTGCTTGCAGTAGGCAGGTCGTCAGTAGCTAAGGAAAAGCTTGGCTTGAGACGGTCAACACTAATCGTGCTTGGTTTGTTGTTGATTATCAGGGTGAAGTGTTTAGGAGTGCGCTCTATGACTTTGTAGGGGCCATCGTAAGGTGTTTGTAGCGGCTTCTTAACTCCACCGTGCCGAACAAAAACATGGGTGCAGTTGAGTAAACTTGGGTTGATGAAAGGTGTTTGTTTATTATGGGCAGATCCTGGTGTCGGGGAGAGATTTTGCATAATTATCCGGAGTTGTTGTACAAATTCAGATGGTTCTTCACTGGATATCGTGGACGGAGAGAGAAATTCTCCTGGCAGTCGGAGTGTTGAGCCATATACCAGCTCTGCAGTAGTGCACTGGAGATCGTCCTTGAAGGTGGAACGCAATCCCAAAAGCACAAGAGGCAATGTTTCAGTCCATCGATGGTTATGGTAACATTTAAGAGCCTGTTTGAGGGTACGGTGAAGTCTCTCAACCATTCCATTGCTAGCAGGGTGGTATGGGGTTGTTCTTATTTATGCTTAACTCCCAATAGTCGGGAAAGAGAAGCAAAAAGTGTGGATTGAAACTGCCGACCTTGGTCTGTTGTAATGATGGATGGTACCCCAAAACGTGAAATCCAGTGATTCACAATTGCACGTGCCACTGTTTCTGCACATATATCAGTCACGGGTATAGCCTCGGGCCATCTGGTGTATCGGTCGACGCAAGTCATGAGGTAACAGAATCCATCAGAGGGTGGTAATGGACCGACCAAGTCAACATGCACATGGTCGAACCTTCGTGCTGGTTTTAAGAATGGTTGAATAGGGCTGTGAGTGTGCTTGCTTATTTTAGATTTCTGGCAGTCCACACAAGCACGTGACCAAGTAACAACATCCTTAGCCACAGACGGCCACACATAACGGTCCAGTATTAGTCGTTTAGTAGCACGGATACCTGGGTGAGATAAGTTATGGAGAGAATTAAAAATTGGCTTTCTGAAATTGCTTGGTACAAATGGTCTCACCTTATCGTCTGTGATGTCGCACCAAAGTCTCAACGTTGGAGAAATTGGCACGGATTTCAGTTTTAGGGAATGGTTGGTTGTGCCTAAGAGATTTTGTAATTCGGCGTCGGTTTCTTGAGCTTGTGATAAAGATTCAAACTGTATTGGAGTTGGACAAATCTCTTGAATGCGAGACAATGTGTCAGCGACGGCATTATCTTCTCCGGCGATGTATTTGATATTGGTTGAAAATTGTGCAATGAAGTCGAGATGTCTGAGCTGGCGAGGGGAACAGGTGTCAGAATTTTTAGTAAATGCAAAAATTAAGGGACGGTGATCAGTAAAAATTGTGAAGCATTGGCCTTCAAGTGCGTGCCTAAAATGCTTTACAGCAGAGTACATAGCGAGAAGTTCTCGATCATATGTGCTGTACTTGGCTTCGGCAGTCGATAATTTACGAGAAAAGAATGCGAGCGGTTTTGGGCCATTAGGAGATTGTGAATTTAAAACTGCTCCAATAGAAGTGGTTGAGGCGTCGACCATGAGGGCCAGTGGATGCTCAGGTGACTGAAACGTCAATGTTGTGGCATTAATCAAATCGGATTTGCAATTTTCGAATGCAAGAGTCGATTTATCATCCCAAGGCACAGGACGTTTGTCGTTCTTTTTAGAATTTTTCAGAAATTCATTTAAAGACGCTTGCGTTTCTGCGGCTTTTGGCAAGAACCGCCGGTAGAAGTTTAGCATCGCTAAGAAACGTCTCAGCTCAGAAATAGTTTTCGGTTTCGGGAAGTTAATGATGGTCTCAACTTTATCAGGAAGCGGCTTAACGCCTGCAGCAGTTATGAGGCACCCGAGAAATTTTACGGCAGGTTTTCCCAATACACATTTGTCAGGGTTTAATTTTAACCCATGCTTTTTTAACCGTGATAACACCTCGTGCAAATGTTTAGCATGCTCAACGTCTGAGCAAGAAGCTATTAATATGTCATCGAAATAGGGAATACAACAGTCAAGATTGGATAAAACTTGGTGTATATACCTTTGAAAACTTTGCCCTGCGTTCCGCAATCCGAATGGCATAGCAGTGTATTCGAACAAACCAAACGGTGTGGTTACAGCTGTCTTGGGTATATCAGCAGGGTTTATAGGGATCTGGTGGTACGCTCTTGCTAAGTCGAGAGTAGAAAAAATTATTTTTCCATGCAAGCTTTGGGTACAATCCTGGATGTGCGGAACGGGATAGCGGTCAGGCACGGTTGTAGAATTGAGACGACGGTAGTCCCCGCAAGGACGATACTCACCGTTAGGTTTTCTGACAACGTGCAAAGGACTTGCCCAGGGGCTTTTAGATGGTCGGATGATGCCCTGAGCGGATAAATATTCAAATTCTTTTTTAACAGCTTTAAGAATGTCGGGAGCTAGTCGTCTAGGTTTTGAAAATACAGGCGGACCTTTTGTTTCGATATGATGGTAAATTTGATCTTGCTTACTACCTTTCATGGGTTGCGATGGGTTTAATAACTCAGGATACTCACTAAGGATTTTATCCAGTATGCCATCACCAACCAATATAGCGATGTTCGATTCAGGAGAGTTAAGTGAAGGTAGTTGTCCATTAGAGGAAAGTCGAGTATTCGCATCAATAACTCTATGGTTTTTAGCATCAACTAGCAGATTGTAGTGTTTTAAAAAATCTACGCCGATAATAGGTTGTTTAACGTCTGCTACTACAAAGGACCATATAAAATCACGGCGCAAATTCAAATTGATGGTCATGCGCTTTGTTCCATAAGTAGCAATTTTTGTGCCGTTGGCGGCATACAACGTTAAATATTGCGATTTAGAGTGCGGAGCGTACGTTTTAGGAATGACTGATACGTCCGCACCAGTGTCAATTAAAAAGGAAAGTTTAGACTTTGAATCGGCCATTAATATGCGATTAAGGTGGCGGTCAGCATTATGGCCGGTAAGCGATCGCCTTACACGTTTCCCGAATGACGAAAAGATCAAGGAGGGTTGCATTTTTTGGCATTCTCACCAAAATTAATATGATAGAAACATAAACCATTTTCTGGCTCTTTATAGCTTCGATTGCGAGAATTGCTACGGTAGCGAGAGTTATTTCGGTGTCTAGGATTTCTAATGTAATTGTCCCTCCGTGTACTTCGCTCCTGAACTATAGAAGTTAACTGTTTGACTTGCAGGGTTAATTGGTCAATTTGCGCCTGTAGCGCGATATTTTGTGGTGCAATAGAGACTTGTGCAGAATTAATGGATGATTGAGGCGTTAAATCGTGGATTTTATCTGCAATAGATGCGAGTTTCGTTAAATCTTCATTTAACGCTGCCAAAATCGATTGCGTGCTGTTGGGCAGTCGTCCAAGCCAGAGTGATTTAAGCAATGGCTCACCTACGGAATCGCCACCTAGAGCACGCATGCGTATAAGCAATTGTGACGGACGTTGGTCACCGAGCTCTAACCCTTGTAACAATGTCCTTATTTTAGACGACTCGCTTTCTGAGTGTAATTCAACCAAACGTGTTTTTAACTGCTCATATTTGTTGGTTTCGGGAGGTTGCATAATGATATCACTTACCGAGCTTAGTATGTCCGAATCAACAGCTGCCACAACATAATTGAACTTGGTTTCGTCAGTCGTCACATGTGCCAAGGAAAATTGTGCTTCTAAGCGGAGGAACCACAGGCTAGGATTATTCTTCCAAAACGGCGGTGGTTTCACCGCAACGTGAGAAATTTGTGGTTCGTTGAAAATTTGATCTTCAGATGTCGACATTATATATAACTTGAGTTACAAATTTAATTCCATTAGGGATTAACACGTAAAAAAACACACATTAAAGTAGCACTCGAAAAGAAAGTTATCATCAAGGCGACAATTATCATAAACGACATTACAATTTATCATAAGTAAGCAAAGAGAATCTATGTCACTCAACATCGAAAGGCAATGTACCAACTCGTGAATATAAAACCAAATTCATTTAGACAAATAAAATCGTGCGGTAACTTACGCAGCTTAGATATTTTTCGATTGCACTTATCATCGTAAAAGTTCACACGTTCTTTGGTCACCAATGTAGTAAAGTCTATTCCATACTAACTATAGTCAAGGTTTTGAAGTTAAAATTGCGTGTCACTCGTACAATGATAACTCTGTCATCTTATCAAATATTTATTACATAAAGAATAAACACAATCATGCAGTATTAAACAATTAAGAATGAGGCTTCCGAACAACAAGCGTCGACATACATCGCTACTCCAACAACCGCTAAATTAAACAATTTTAATTAGAGTTCTTTTTTTTTGGTGAAAGTGAAAGTTATTATTTTTTAGAAGTTGAAGTGCTTAATCGCCACACATGCGAACACTTAGTTTTATCATAGTTTATCCTAAACATTAAAATTAAAGCTAAAATGAAAGCAAGATAAACAAGTGTACTGTGTGTAAGTATGTATACACATCTATGCTAAAAGAACAAATTGGAAATTTTGTACTGTAATAACTTTATCAGAATAAAAACTAAAATCTAAAAGTTTGTCCATTTTACAAGTACTGCAGTCTAGCCATTTGTGTTAATCTAGTCTATGACTAACAAGTCTGACATAAAAGATTAAAACTTTAAATGCATTTTTTTTTCTTGGTGATCAATAAAATTGCAGTTAATATTTTTAAATTAATTATAAATATATTTTAAAATTTGCATTGAAAATCATAGTAAACCTTGCCTAATATATAAAGTACCTCTTTGCTCTCCACTCTTCTCTCTTTGCAAAGTGTTGATGGCGGATTCATCAGCAAGATGTGCTATCATATCACAAGAAAAGAGAAGTCAAGAAAATAAATTAATTAATTGCAATCATAATTTTCTGGTTATTCAGAATTTTTGTTAATTTGCTCCAATTTCAATTAATAATAACTATTAACCCTTTCGGGACGGGCGCCGCAGTCAGCGAACCACCGCCACAAGACAGGGTTCTAGCAAAATGGATTGTCACTTGAGGACGGGCGATTTGCTCTGCTAAGCCTAACTTTGGAAAACAAATCATAAAAAATTAATTTTTTATTCAATTGCTTCAAAATTTAATACATTATAAGAAAACCTTGTTGTCAGCTGTAAGGATAAATTTTAAAACTTCATCATAATATTTTCCGTAAAAATTCTATAAAATTAATTTTAGAATGATGAAATTCTTGACTCACCTCAAAAAGTTATGTCTGAAAAATATTTTTAAAAAAAATCACAATTTGGTTCACGGAGCATATAGATACAAATAAAATAATACAAATTATTTTATTGATAAAAATTATCTCTGCTGTCGCGGGATGTAGGAGGCATGCATGCTGCAAATTATGTGTCTGATAGTATGTCAGTATCAGAGTCACTATCACTTTCCAGTTCCTTTTGAAATATCAAAACTATCATCACTATTTGAGTATGAAGCATCCACTAATTGGGTGTATTCCTCTTTTTTTAAATTTAGTTTTCTCTTAGCCGTTTTCATAATAAAGCATTTGTCAAATGATACAAGAAAATCTCCTCTGAGCGCTAGCTAAATCGGAATAGAAATGAAGACGAGGAAGCCAGCCACTGAATATCTTCTATACATCGACAAAAAAAGAAATAAAAGTATTTGGAATGATCAGAACTATTTGCATGTGTTTATATCAGCTGATCCAGTTAAAGCTCCAGCTTGTTTATTTTCATTACTCATTGCCACCTCTACTCTGTCATAAATCCTTCCCGCCTACCAAACCAAGAAAAAAAGAATAAAAAAATGCTATGGAAATGAAGGTCAACATTCTCCAGTCTCTCTCGACATATTACACCTCAACAGTCATCGGGCCCCATCTAGTATCAAAGAGAAATACTAATATTTCATTCCATCTGAAATCCGGTATACGGTACACCCGCCCTCAAGGCTCTATTAGAACAGTGAGACGTATTCGTCACACCCAGCTGTGCGGTAGCTCTCGCTGGCGGTTCGTATACGTCACACCCGTCCCGAAAGGGTTAACAAGATTATTTACTGTTTTATGTATCTGAAACGAATCATAAGAGACCATGATATTGCAAAGTTGAATGGACTCTAAATTTGAAGTACTAGTCTTGTAAGAGCTAATTTGTATCTACCTTTGTTATACTAAGTCACACTAATTGATGGATTGGAATGACATTTTGGCACAAAATTCAATCAGTTGCTAAGAAAGGTAATGCACTATGTACCATTCTAAAATTCAAATGAGTGGGATTTTTTTCTATAATTTCAATTTCAAGATTTGTTTTGATAATAAAAAGAATTTTAAAAAATCATCTCATTTCCAAATTTTTTTTTCATTATTCTGAAGTTGATAAAAAAACTATGTTAAGTAAAATTCGTTCAAAAGCTCTAGCATACATGGCATATGGCTCATTGTGCGGAATCTTATTTCTTCTAACAAGAATTAAGCCAAGTCTTGCCTTATTAAGTTAAAGGAAGATTTTATAGAGGATGAATTCCAATAACTCATTGTTGTACAAATTGGCCCATGAGTTTTAATTTATACTTTATTGTTATTTTTTATGACCTGATTTCATATGGTTTAAGATGTATGAGCCAGATATATTTTCTCAATACAGTGGAACCTCTCTGTGCATACACAATTCATTCCAGGAGGCAGTTCGAATGGCGATTTGTTCGAATGGCCCTTGAGAATTGTTCAGAATTTTTCTAAAATGGTCAGTAACATTGTCGTTGAACAAGTTAATGCCACAGCAGTGTTTGGATGCTATTTTTCCACCACTCTATGTGTTTTCTCGCAGGGGTAACACAGCTCTTTAATTTCTGCAAAAGAAATGCTTTCCTTACACTTTCCTCCTCTGAAGAAGAACGTTCTTCAACCACTTCCTCTTGCTGCCCCCTTAGAAAGTTAAAAGTGTCAGTAAAATCTCAAAAAGTATTAAATCGAAAACACCAAATAAATTATTTCCAGACAAGTTCAAAATGAGCATAATTTCTCGATTTTTTTTTTCTTAAAAAAAGCCAAACTGGGAACCCAGCTGGCCCTGGTGCCGTACGAATCGCGGTACAAGTACAAAAGGCGAGTTGAATGTTACTTGAACAAGTTGGACTAATGGTGGGGCTCCACTGTATTATTATGGTAGTGGCAATGCTGGGTAAATTTGCTAGTATCTCGTAAATTTTGAGGTACAGTTTACAATTTCATTCTTTTACACTGGGATATATAGGATTTAGAGAATTATTTATTGGATTTGATGTGTACTTATTAATTACCTGTATTTATTTCTAGGAAGATAAATTGGACACTAGTCTGACAGAAAATTATAGTGATATTAAACTACTCATTACCAAGACTTTACATGAAATTCAACCATGGTTTCATGGTCCTCTTTCACGTGTTGAAGCTGAGCGAAGCATTGAAGAAAGTGGTCATAAAGATGGAAAGTTTCTGTAAGAAAGTTTTTTAAATTCTAATTAAAACTATGGGTTTCTTCATTGAGTTAATTCATGCACCATAAAATGTTTCTTATATTTTACTGACTGTCCCAAGTGGTATTTTACTCTTGCCAAGAATATATTTGAAAAGTAGTGTATTAATGCATTTAAATAGCCAGTCCCCAAAGGAGATTTTATTAAAAGAACAAGACAGTCGATGATGTGTTAAGATTTTCACTTAAATAGTTATTTTTAAATGTAATTGTCTTTTGGAAAGGGGGGATAAATTTTGATTCATGTGCGAAATGAGAACATTTTTGCCTTTTTTTTTTAATTTGTTTTGCTTCATATTTATTGGACGCTTTAGTAAAAAAAATAAATTTTTTTCTTGTTTTTACTTGCAGAGTAAGGGAGCGGGATGACAGCAGTTATGCCTTATGTTTAAGTCATTCTGGTCGTATCAAACATTATAAGATTGATGTCCTACCTTCAGGTGAATTTGCAATCCAGGATGGTCAAAGATTTCCAAGTATCATGGCTGTAAGTTTTTTCCTTCTTAGATTTATTATTATTTCTTTACATATATATATATAATGCATATTTTTTTGGTAAATTTAAATTTTGTTTTATGCATATGATATGGGTATGGAAAAAAATAATGTAAGAAATAAGGAACATTTTGATTTTGAGAAATAAACACACTACACTAATTTTTAGCGTTTACACTCAATTTTTAACACAAAAAGAACTCGCTTTGGAAGTAAAACTTATTAAATTGGTTGGTTCATATGTTTTATGATTTCTTAATTTTTCTTTTTTCTTTTCTTTTTTTTTCTTGCTTAAAAAAAACCTCTGTGGTGAATGAATATTATATAAGTGATTGATATGAATTTAGTGAAGTTTTGTTATTGTAATTTATACAAGAAGTTTGAATAGTTTTAAAATTTTCTAATTTAAGCAGGTTACTAGTTTTAACTAAAGAAGTTGCTGTTTAAAGATGATTTTAAAAGTTTTGTTTTTTAATGCATCATATGTTTTATAATTGCAGAATATTTGAAATTTATCAATTTCTTATGTGATAAAATGGGATTTCCTTCCCGCCCCCCTTATTTCTGGTTTTTTTTTTTTTTAAATAACAATAAAAAAAATAGATGTTGAACCAATGTTGCTGGTTGTCACTTTTGTACTTGTATGATTTGATGAACTCATTTACTGACAATGATTGTTCTTCAATTTCAAAGGGCATTATTTCTCCTTTGATGACAGATTTTTCTTAGTTTTTAGAAACTATCGCTTTTCCATAAAATTGTTCAATTTGTGACTATGTTTTGTAAAATTTTGTGCAAAAGAAATTTTTTAAGAAATTTATAATATGAAGCACAAATTTAATTCTGTATCAAAAAAAAAAAAAAGTCTTCAAATTAGAGAGACATGAAATGTTTTTAAATAATCTTCAAATCTCTAAAAATGCCCAAAAGAGAAAAAGGAACTGGTAAGTGCAACTGTGCAGATGTCACAAGAAAGTAGGCCATAAGTATCAAGCATTCATAATTAACTTCTCTATGTGATATCCAGAGTCCGACAAAAATGCGAAAATCCCAGGAGCCAGGGAAAATTTTTAGGAGCCAGCTATAATATTTCCATTTGTCAACACCTGAAAAGCTAGTCGCCAAGGCATTTTTTTAGCCGGCCGGGCGACCTGGCGCCCGGGATTTTTCGAACCTTGGTGATATCTGTATAAATTACGCCATCTCATATTTCCTTCACATTCAAAAAATGAAAACCCTTCATTTTTCTTTCTTTCTCTCCCCCCCCCCCCCCCCCCACACGCACACTCAAGAACACTACGCACTTAAATGCACTGGTAGTTAACAATACCTGTTAAAATTTATCTTTAAAGTTCGAAACTAAACAAAAAGCAAAATTTTGTGTCTAGGAATTTTTAAGTATAAATGCAAACACTGGGTTCCTACAGAGCATTTTCCCAAATTTTGTTTCCACTCATTTAAGTGCAAATAATTGCTTTCTCTCCATGTTCATAAAATCTCATTTTTTTAAAAAATTTACTGTTGTTGTTATTATTATTACTATTATTATTATTATTACTATATACTGATTATTTTAATATTGTTTTGAAGTTGATAAAAACATGTTTTTACAAAAATTCTGTCATAAAAATAAAATTTCCATGTTTTTTTTAAATTTTATTTTTATTATTTTTTTATGAAAGAATTTTATACTATATTAATTTTTAACATAATAAAATGCAGAACTTGGTTTTACACATTATTCTTATTTTTTCTTTTCTTTAGTGCAACATTTTCTGTTGCTGAAAAGGTTCAATTTTTTTTTATCCAAAATGCACATATGCACTCAAATAGAAAACTGGTTAAGCATGAAGCTTTCATTTTTTTTCTTTTCCCAAGAATCAACAACTTCTGGAAAATATTATGGTCCATGGTCCATATATTTGTGCATGTTTGTTCAAAATTTTTCTTTTATTTTTACAGCTTTTGCTAAATTTATTTCATGAGAAATGACGTTAAAGATTGAGATTTTTTAGGGCATTCATATAGAGGAAATGATTTTTAAATGGCCACTATTTTGTTGATTGGGTGTTTTTCTTGAAAAAAAAAAAAAAAAAACAAAGAATAAAAAGGAAAGTTATTATACCTTGTGAACTATTTTCAAAGTCAGTTGGAAAAAAAATGTAATCTCAGAAATATACATTGTACTGTTTATGTCACGTACAGTCGGGGAATAAAAAACGAAACATTCCTTTATATTTGGACTGTTATGCTAGAGACACATGAAATATGTCATTTTATCAGGAATAACGTACTCTATAAAGTTCTGTTATTAAAAATTTGTTAAGGGGTCGTCTTCATATTAAAATGTGCTTTAACTTTTAAGTTTTGAATGAGACATCCCATTTTTTATGATATATTTGTATTCAGTATCAAAATTTAACTGTCTATACCAATTTTCTTGAAATTTTGTTCACCCATTGCTTTGGAATTAAATTAAGAAAATCACGTCTCATAATGTCAAAAAGTTTTTTTGATATTTTTGCACATAATATCTAAATCATCATGGGTACGGCCAACATTTTTTAATATGTAAATAGGATCTAACCCATCAATAAAAGCATAATTTTCGTGGTCGAAAATATTAATTTAATATTTTTTATGAATTATGAAATTAAATTTTGTAAAAAATATGATCCAAAACCATATTATATTTTGAGGAAAAATCAATCTAGATGAGATGTTATGATGGAATCCAAAATTTCAGCTGAAATATAAGGCTTTCCATTTGAAAATGCAAAGTTAGTACTCATTTTAAGGTGAACATGGCCCCTTATCAAAATTTTATTAAAATAATTTAAAAGAAGACATTAATCGATGACGGATGACACCTTACTTGTGTTTCTAGAGCACAAGATGGCTGAGTAATTTTGAGTGTTTTGTTTCCTTCCCCTGGACTGTACATTTAAATTGATATGGAGAATTTGTAATGTAATATTTTATTTATAGCTTGTTAGCCACTACACATTGTTTAGTGATGGTTTATGGTGTTCTTTGCAAGATCCTTGTGTAGTTCCTCCTCGCAGAGCAAATGATGGCAACAACTCTCAAAATAGAATCAGAAGTACAGAAGGATCTCAATCAGGGGAAAGTAGGAGCAGTGTAACTCATCCCATTAGCTCTAGTGGTGGAACTCTTGAAAGAAGTAAACCATCTAGGCAAAGTCAAGGGACATCAGAAACAGGATCACCACCTTCGAAAGCTAGTCGTTTTTTAAACAGCTTAAATCAGCGCAAACTATTCTCTAAGATCTTTTCCACTGTTGCTCCTCAGTTTTCGTCTCAAACTCTTCCGCAAAATGCAGGTAATCAGAATCCATCCACATCTCGTGTGCGATCGTGCTTGTATCCGTCACTCAGTGATGATAACTTGGAGGGAGGAGATCTCTCACGTGCCATTCATGCCAGGGTTTCTCCTGACTTAATCAGCAATCATCCTTGCACTCCTCCTAACTGCTCCAGAAAAAGTTCCTTATCTTCTGTTGTGAATAATGTTTCTTTTAAGGAAGGGAAAAAAGGAAACATACAAAAAGCCTCAAGTTTTGACTTTTTACCTGCTTTTTTATCTTTATTTATATATGGAGATGGTACTGTAGGTGCTGATAAAAAATCTAAGAAAGAAAGTACTGATGTTACTAGTAGGAAATCCAAAGTTGAGAAGGAAAAGACCAATGAAAATCTTACGAACTGTAATGGGGCAACAATTCACGGCTCTTCTCGAACTTTTACGGAGGATGGTACAAAAGTGCATAAGTCTGCTCCAATACCTGCACCTCGTTTATCTTTGGCTAAGAAAATGTGTAAAAGAAGTGGACCAGTGTATGCAAACCGGGAAGCATTGGCATCTACTGGCCGATCCATCAGTCTTGGTGAAAATGCTTCGAGTCCTTTAATTGAAAGGATTGATTCCAACAAAACAGTTCAAAATGGTTTGCCTATTCCTCAGCCATTCATCCGAAGTGCCTCTTCTCCATCCGTTGTTTCTCATTCGAAGATTAAGCCACAAGCTCCCTCTTTACCTGCTCGATTGTCAACTTCAGAAGGTAGCAGTTGTGAACCTATGATTTCTTGTATAACTGTAATTGATGAAAGTTGTAGGGCTTCTTCACTGAATGGTCAGTTGAATTTGCAAAGCCAATTTCAACCAGTGCCAAAGCCACGGAAGAAGTTTCCCTTCCAAGAAGGCAGGACTGAAACGAGTTGTGAATCTTGTGCCTCAGTAGACAGTAGCACTTCTCCTACTTTAACAGAAATCTCAGAAGTAAGTTATTCCCCCCTTATATATTTTTAGTAAAACTCAATTTAATTGTGAGGAGTATTTTAATTTAATCCTAAATGTAGATAGGTTAATGTGCATAACATACCTAAAATGCCTAATTTTTTGGATGTGATTTCATGCACTTAAAAATTCTCAAATTTATACAAATTTCTCAAATTTATACAAAAATTTATTTTGTTCTATGGGTAATCATGTTCATTTATTTTGATTAGCAAAAATAATAGTTAGAAATACTATCTAAGATAAGTAAAATCAAAATTAAATGGTGTTCCCCCCCTTTTTTTTTTTGTTTTCTATGAAAAGTCTGCATGTTTGGTGTGATAAAATGCTTTATTTTTGCTAATGTTACCTGAGATGTACTTGTAAAGTTAATTCAGTGTTTTAAAGCTTTAAAAAGTTCAAGTACTCTGCAATAACATGTTCACTGTTGAGAGTATGTTTTTAATGCTTATTGATTATAAAAAATAGTCATAGTCCTATGAGGTTTTTTTTTTTTTGCTTATGCTAATATTCAAGGGAAGCTCATAATGTTCAGGTAGGCCCACTCATGGATGAGAAAGGGAACTTAATTCAAAATGATGGGGATATTGCTGATGTACTGAATATTTTTTTTTCCAGTTTATTTAATAGAAACTGTATTTCAATGGTTGTTATCAACGAGACGCAAGCTAACATACGACTTGAGAATTTTGTGTTTTCTAGGAATGATGTGTTGTTTCATTTGAAAAGGATTAAAGCAAATAAGCCTCTAGGGCCTGATAATGTTTACCCTAAAATTTTAGTAGAATGTGCAGAGGAATTAGTGGATGTTCTCTTATCTATTTTCGTATCTTCGTATAACTCGGGGTGAATTGGAAGCTGGCAAACTTAACTCCTACGAGGTACCCTTGGTCCACATTACCTCGGATAACCAAGACTCCTGTATTTTCTGAGTTTCCTACCGCGTTGCTTTCAAATCTCAGGCTAATCTTTTTTTTTCTTTCTACTGGGGCTGCGTATGGTCACTAACCTTTGCAGACATAATTCATTTCCCAGAAATCGGCATCCATTCTTTCTAGTAGCATCACTATCAGCGGATGCCATTACCACTATGAGAATTTTAACGCTCAGTTTCCCCCTAGATGGTGGTACCTGAGCTCTAATGGATGTAAAACTGCACTAGAAATTTAATTTGCCGAGACTATCCTAGCCAAACGGATACTCAAGGGATCTTTAACATGCTGCATAATAATATGACATGGGCGCTGATGATTTTCTGCATCTTGAAAATCCACGGACTTGGGTCAGGTTTGACCCTGCAGACCTGGGCATGCGTGGCCAGTGCCTTACCACTATGCCACCTTTCCAGCAAACCTCAGGCTAATCTTGAAATTAGGAAAAATTACTACTTCAATAGGGTTGTAGGCAGTTGGAATAGTTTACCTACCGAAAAGAACTGTTACTTGTAGCGGGGAAAAAACTTTTAAGAAGGCTCTTGATTTTCATTGGGGATTGCTAAATCGACTAGGATCAGCCTAGCTAAACCCTGTACCTGTTGCTAGTTGTCACTTTTGTATTTGTATAACTAATGTATGAAATATTCCTATTAATGCTTTTATAAACAATCGACTACAAAAGTAACAAACTTCCTACAGCTATCACTTTCATATATTTTTCAGTTTTGTGTGATGGCATTAAAAATATTTTTATTTTTACTTGTAATGCAAATTGTCTCATTTATAACTCTCTACTTCTGTATTTTAAATTTATTTATTTTCTTGAATAAGCATTATGAAGGTAAAATTGATAATTTACTCAGGTATTTATTATTTTGTTTTTAGTACTTAAAAGTGATTAAATAGTCCTTATTTTTTGTGTCAAAAG
Source organism: Octonoba sinensis (assembly GCA_038502835.1). NCBI lineage: Eukaryota > Metazoa > Arthropoda > Arachnida > Araneae > Uloboridae > Octonoba > Octonoba sinensis. The sequence continues at coordinate 76,919,573 of CM076604.1, forward strand.
CTGAATTTCAATCAATCATATTTAACTAAGAGGGGGGAGAGGGATTAAAATCTCTAAAGCTATATTCTGTTTATGTATATGTATATGTACAACTCTATTTTACATTTTTTTTTTTTTTTAAGTTTGGTCAGGAATCATTTAGTGAAGATATTTTCCCAAGTGATATTGCTGCTGATGAAAAAGATAATTCGCAAGATATTTCTACAGCAACCGAGGAGATGAACACTGCCAATGTCATTTCTCCAAGTGCATCTCAAGAAGTGTCTACTACTGCCACATTAGTTGATTGTGAAAATTCTGTCGCCGATATCTTTTCTCACTGCGAACCAGAAAATAATCACCTTCCTTCTCGTGAAGATGGAAGTACTTTGATGCAGGTTGTGAATGAGGCAGTGCTGCCAAGTGATAATTCTGTGTATGTCAGCCTCAGTGGTAGTAGTGATGTAATATGTCTGCTTAGCAATGATGTTCCATCACCGCCGTCTTCCACACCTGCGAATGCGAATCACTGTCCTGAAGGCATTTTAATTGATATTGGTGAGATTTTTTCTGCCTTCTTTTGTATTTGCTCTTTATCTACACTCTTCTTCTCAACTCTCATCAGCACTTAAATAGAATCGTATTAAGAAAAGTCAGAAAGCTTCATTGCATTCAGTTAATTATTATTGGGATTGAGCAATGAGTATCAAAAGGACTACACAGAAAGGTTCCCTCTGGATCTTTTTTGTATCAACCCTTTATAAGGCAGTGGGAAATAATTTCCCATTAACTTTATAAAAAAATTTAAGTGTCTAAAATTAAACTTTTTTTCCATTTCTGATTACAGTAGTCTCTTGGTAATCCGGCACCACTTCACTGGCCCGGCCCTGCCAGTAATCCGGCGTTTCATAAGAAGCTAGTAAATGTGTGGTAGTAGAGTTGAAAACCTGTTTCTGCACAGCTGTTTAGACAATACCACACGACGTAGCTGTTCGTTCCTTCGCTGCATCTATTACTTGGGCAGAAGAAAATGGCGTCTCTGCTCGTGATATTTTAGTGTTGAAACATCTTCAAGAAAACGCATTGAAAATGTCGTTTAAAGGGAAAAAACAATCAAAATTAAACTATTTTATGCCTTCAACTTCAAAGGAATAATGTAAACAACACGGTGTACATTAAAATAAATAATTTGTAAAAGTATTTATATGCGTATTTTTAGTACATTCCAGTAATCCAGCGTTTTTGGTAATCCGGCAGTACCCTGGTCCGATATCTGCCGAATTACCGAGAGAGTACTGTATTTTGAATATCTTTTTAAGGCTGATGGAAGTACTTATCACCTAATAAGTCAATTTTTCTTAATAACAAAGCATACTGTACCGAGAAAAGGAGTGGGTGGCCTAAAAACTTAATATTTTTTTAATAGTCTAATCTAAATGCATATATTCTCTTAAAACCTAGTTATAAAGTACAAATTGTGCAAAATAGATTTTTGTTTTCTCTATGTAACCTGCATTAACTGCGGTTACAATTTTAAATGCAAATATTTGTTTTACTTATTTATTTATTATTTCTAAAAACAAATAATTTAAAATGAGTTGGCATAAGAAATATAATTTTTAGTGATAATATCAGTGATCCTTCATAAATGATGTCGCACTTCAAGAGGGAAGTTGGGGTTCGTGAAATTGTGACAAGGAGAGAGGAGGGGGGAACAACAAGTTTGACATCATGCTTAGGCAACATGGTGTGGCATGTGACAAAAGAGGGAAAGGGGATTAGTTGAAGTGTAACATTTTGTGACAAAGGGGGGTGAGAGGGTCAAATATATGGGAAAATATGACATCATTTATGGATGGCCCATAAGCTCAGTTCTGTATACAGATAAGTAGATGCTCACAATTGGAATTCACAGATAAATAACTATTCCTAAACTGGGGTCTTTTCTTCTTAATCATTCTATTTTACGTTTGAAAGTTCTCAAAACTGAAATCTATTTTTAATTGCTTATCATAATTTTAAAATTCTCAAGAAACATAAATGTAAGTCAATTTCCTGATTTAATGTGATTTAGTGTTATGAGTTTTCATCATAATAATTCTCCACTAAAATTTGTTGTCATAAATATTGTTTTCCAGATAACTATGATAAAAATACATTGTCCAGAGAAGAATCAGATTTGGCTTATCTTACATTAAGACAGTGTCGGAGAGGTCCTTTAAATTTGGATCAAAAATCTATTGATTTAAAGGAAAAAATTGGTGAGTAGTAAAACAGTTGTTTGGTGTTAGTATTGTGTGGTTAAAGAAATGTTATTCAAATTCAAGTGTCAGATTTTGCTACATGTTATAACCAAAACTTGTTATATCTAATAAGTGTATTTTGTTGTGCTCCAAAATTATTGAAATTTGACAACTTCTCTATAAAACTGAAAATCTGCAGGAGTTACTTATTATTATTATTAGAACAATATTTATTTTATATTTTGTTTATTTATTTAATGGAAATTAGTAAAATAGACTATAGTTATTAAGACTTGCACCAATAAACTCAACCATGCCAACCAGGTAGTTTGTTTTCATTAATTTTGAAAATTTAAAAGAAATGAATATACATGTTTTATTTTGAATACATCTTGTATTTGAATTAGATTTCAGCAATTCACTAAATTTTAATGAAACAAACATGGATTTGTCTCAATCATTGTTCAACCAAAAAATTTTGTCATTGTTTTTAAATTTAATAAAAAAAATAATAATGGTATCCTTTGTAAAGCACTTTTATTTTATTTTTGTTTTCTTCTGAAATGTGGCTTTTATTTATTTTTTTTTTTTTAAAGCGGAAAATATTGATATTTTATTCTTTGCTATTAATTTCAATATAAAAGTCCCAAAAACTATTTCTTTCTCTCTCTCTCTCTCTTTTTAAATGATGCATTGTGGGAAAAAACACCTATTTTCTTCGTGTTTTGAATTCTTGGAAGCATATTACTTTCTAAATGCATTTTTTCTTTGCAATATATTTTTTTATTTATGCATATTATACATATATATGTATGTAACAATTTGTTATTTTTATCCTTGAAAAGGTTTAGTCCTTGAAAGCAGGCACAAATCTAGGGTTGGACAAAGTGGGTAATTGCCGCTTGCTCAGGGACGTAAATAGGTTACTTTCCAACAGGGTCAAGAGCAGGCTTTAACGCCCCCCTCCCCCCAACATACAAAAAATGCACACATACACATATATACACGCACCCACATAGTCAATTTAGTGCCCCAAAAATTTGGCGTCCGGGGCACAAGCCCTGTCTGCCCACCATCAAGTATCATCAAAGATTATGAATAATGAACTAAAACTTTATTTATTTATTTTTAGTCCCCCTTTTCTTATTTAGAACAAATTTTCCAGGAGATATTTAAAATGACATATTGTCCTTCCTCAACAAAATTCTGCATCCACGCCTGCTTGAAAGACCTTGAAAAAGTATTTCAAAAAAGAAGTAGGGCTCTTAATCCTTTCTACACCAGATAAGTTTTGAAAGTGTTAATCTTATCAAACTTGTTACTCTTAATCTAAGTTTTATTAGATACATAAGTTAATTGGCATAAATTTTATGATTGGGAAAAAGAGAGTACAAATCCTGGGTTTAACAAGCAAATTTCCGGAGTCCTGTCACCTTCATTATAACCAAGTTTATCTGTATTTCATTATTTTTACCCTCACTACATAAATAATACAAATTAACGACTTGCATTCTAAATTTTTTCTAGCTAAAAGGTTTTAATATATTTTATTTCTTGTTTAGGTTCTGGTATATTTTGTGATGTATTTAGAGGGGTCTTTTCTTCTGGACCATTGGAAGTGCAATTTGCAATAAAAATGCTTAAAAACAACAGTGTGCCTAACCCAAAAGTATGTATTTTACGAAATAATTTTACAGCAGTAAACTCTTTCTATGAGATAGGTTTTATGCTAAAAAGGCCAAGAGTAGACAGTTTTTGCAGCTATTAATAATTGTGAAATGTTTAACTGCATATAACTTGAAACATCTCTCTCTTTTGCTTACTATCGCTTTTACCTTGGATAGAGTTTGCTGCACAATTTTCATAAGGAAAAAACGTAACTTTTTTATATGATATGTAATTTTTTATGATAAATTCTAATTTGCTTAAATATTTTTTTAAGAATGAAATTTTGAAAGAAGCTCAAACAATGATTGCTCTTGATCATCCACACATAGTGAGATTAATTGGTGAGTATTTTTTTTTTTTCCTTGTTGGCAAAGTTATACATGATGATGTTTTTAGAACTGATGTCATGTGTTGCAGTAATTTGTACTGCTCCCCCTCTAAAAATATGATTTTTCCCTTTGATGCATAATCCCGTCTTCAGTGCATTTGTACTAAGCTTGCCTTAGATGCACAATAGTGATGGACATAATCTAGACGTTTGCGTAAAATCACCTGAGGAATTCATTTGATGCTGACATGTTTTCATATGGTTTATTCGATTGTTGATACTTTCCTTGTGAAATTGCTCCAAAGATTCACTCAGTTGCTTAGCATTCTATTTTCAGAGTCCAGTTATTTGACTATGCAAATCTCTTGAATTTTCCCATTATAACCGTCCATGCTCTTTATAACCCCCCCCCCCCCCTCCTTTTTCCGGAGGATTTAAACCAGTTTTGATCTTAGGTAGAATTAGTAACTACATCCTATGGGGGTCATAGTTAAATTATAATATTATTGCTGAAATTTAACTTATTAGAAATGATTACCTTATAGTAACTGTAAATTGCGTCCTACAGTTTTTTTTGCTAATAATTTTGCATAAACAGTATTGTGTTATAGCCTATAACTTCCACAGTTTATAACAGCAATATTGAACTGTAAATTTAATCAGATATCTTATGAGATGTCAATTAGTGCATTCTTAGGGGGGGGGGAAACAGGTTCATTTTTTTGCAAAAACTTCCTGTACCACTGTTCCAATTTCTTTCTATAGAATGAAATGCAAAATTATTCATTTTTATAGATGCAGAGTACTTTATAAATTTATAGAGATTCATTTAATAGGTAATGCCAAGGCCGTATCCAGAGAGAAGACTCATGAGCCCCCCTCCTCCCCCCCCCCCCCCCCCGATTTTTTAAATGCAGCCTAAGTTTCTCCCTGAAACTGTTCTTAATGTAGGTTGTCGAAGACAGCATCCCTCTCCCCCCAACGAAAAAATTTCTTGCATGGCCTTGGGAAATGCCATTATATGTAACGTTCTTATAAGTTGTATAGATCTACTGTGAAGAGACCTAAGTTTTATGTCGGAGGTCTTTGAACGCAAGTTGATTGATTGCTTCTCAACTTCCCCTTTATCAAGTGAAAGCCATTTATGTTCCTTTTACACACCTTATTATTAATTCAACATGATTACTAGGATAGAGTGAAAACTGGTTGAAAAACTCTTTTTATTTTTTCCAAATTATTTTTGGCGCGGGCTAGGAAATTTGTGCTTTAGGTATATTAACATTCCTCAATTTTTGTTATTGAAATCCAGTCATATCTTCCAGTTCCCCATGCTTCCCAAAATATGTTAAAAATTCATTTTTGGATACATATTTTATTAGTATTGTAAACTAATTTTAAATGTTCAGGAATTTTGGAAATTATTAAGGATTCTTTTCTTTTTGTAAAATAAATTCTTTAGTCTTTTTTTTTTTTTTTCGTATTTTTAATTCAAAATTTGCATAAAAATCATTTTTTAACTCATATTTAGGTGCTTTGGGGCACCAAAAGTAATTAATTAAAATCACACATAGCATTGAAACACTAATATATTTAAAAAAAACTTTTGTACCTCATGTCGATTTTTTTTAAAAATCAACATTTTGATTTTTTCGTAATTGTTATCAACATAATAATGAATATTCAATTCTTTTGTACTTACAGGTGTTTCTGAAAGCAGTTCATTCATGTTAGTAACAGAATTAGCCCCTCTTGGTCCCCTTAGCAACTATTTGAGAACTCACAGGTTTGCATACTACTTTTTGTACATTAATTACTTAGTTGATAAATATGACGTATCGATCAGAACCACTTGACATTTTGCATGTTATTGCCTACTCTGAGGTGCCTGGAACTTGTACTTCTGGGAAATGCAAAATGTTCAGTTTACCAAATGAAATGCAAGTACAGTTTAATTTTAATTAACAAATCCTTACCAATTGAAAGTTGGAAATAAATTGTGCATATAAATAAAAATAATACGTTGAGATATATTGATGATTCTCTGTAGTGGTAGTATTAGGTTAAAAAAACAGAAGAAAAAACAGTTATAATACTGTTCTCAAGTTTACCAAATAGTCTGACCAAATTTACCGAATAAGCAAAATGTTTGGGAGGTTACAATAACCTACTGTGTGCATTTTAACAGTAGTATGAAATTTTTCAGTAATGAAAAAAATAACAACATATTTTTCAAATAAAAATTTTAAAAAATGAATACCAAAGTTATGTAATTGATGTTTTACAGGAAATAGAGCAAATATTTGCAAGTTATACCACAAATGCTTAATATGCTTTTCCCTATAATTGGGTATTATTTTAACAGCAAATCTGAGTATAAGGGATCATGAATAAGTATGATGTTGGCTTAAATTTGCACAAAAATACAAGTTTTTCTCAGTGTTTTTTATTTAATTTTATTTCAAAGAATTGGTATAGCAAAACTAAATTTATGAATTACTAAAACTTTTGTTTTACTGTAATAATTCAGTTCTGATTTCGTCTGCTATTGTGTGCTTCTTAAGTACTATTTGTCTTTCACTGTTTTTCAAACTTTATGTTGCTGTAATCTTGATTAATAATGCTTATTCATTAATAAGCATGTAATTAAGAATGCATGTTCAATAATAAATATGTAACATTATTTTTAACGACTAATTTAAGATTTCTGTTTTCTAGGAACATTTATGTGTCGGAGATTCTTATATTAATGCTTCAAGTAGCCTCTGCAATGGAATACTTAGAAAGCAAGCAATTTGTTCATAGAGACTTAGCTGCTAGAAACGTCCTTTTAGTTAATGAAAATTTTGTGAAAATCAGTGACTTTGGAATGTCAAGAGCTTTAGGTCTGGGAAAGGAATATTATCGGGTAAGTTTAGTTCGAATTATATCAGTAATGAGTCTATTCTATTTACAATGTACAGTATACTCACAATATCTCAAACTTCTGATGTCTCAAAAGCCTTGATATGTCGAAAAATTATTTTTCCCTCTAGATATTGGATTCATCTAATGTTAATTTCCATTCTTATGTCCAAGAGTTTTCACTCAAAACCTTGTTATGTCAAATATTGTTTTAAGTAAAAAAACTTGCTGAAAAAGTCACAGTTCCCTGTGTCAAAGCAAACCCAGGTATGTTTCCAACAATCTCTCACACCCTTCATTATTTCTTTGAGGGGTCAGAAACGATTCCACAAAGTCCAACTGGTACCTTGAATGGCAGACAAAGGGAGAAAAACAGGTTCCTTATATGAATGGCATTTTTGTGAGAGGGAGCATGTGGCTGTGCACTATAGTAATTTTGCCAGTCAATTGTCACTTGTTTGTTGCTTAGTGGAATTGTTCGAAATTAACTGCTCAGCAAAGTTAGGCAAAAACGTTAGTGGCAGTCCTGAAACATGTCTGGAATCTCCAGTTATTTAAAAAATGAAAACTTCTCAAGAAAGAAAAACTGTCTATGAGGCAAAAATTGAATGTGTTAACAATTGCAAAAAAGAAAGAAATTTTGGAAGCTGTAAATGAAGTCGGAAAAAAGGTGAAAATGGCAAAGATTTTTAAATTCCAGCATCCGCATTATCAATTATACTGAGAAATAGTAACAGAATTGAGAATACTTTCGAGTACAAAAACGGAACCGCAAAGAAGATTAGAATGGCCGTATATCCCAATTTAAAAGAATGTCTCATAAGATGGTTAAAACAGTGCAGAGATCATAATATCCCTTACGGCAGTACAGTTTACTGTAAAGCTGGGGTGCAAGGAATTCAAGAGCAGCAATGGATGGTTGGAAAACTTCAAGAAACACCGTTACAGAGCCGCCAAGTACTCTGATTTTCTCGGAGTTTACCTGATTTTTTTTACGTACTCCGAAAACGCGATAAGTTGCAGAAAACTCCGATTTTTCAAGCTCCGCAATGTACTTTTCGTTTCAATAAAGAAAAACAAAGTTTTCTTCATCTGAGCAGAGCAAAATTCTGCTCGTTTGTCCCATGTCGCTTCTCTTAAGAACGGACGGAATTCCATATTTTCGGTAATTTTGGAAATTAAAAATTTCGTTTCTGCGAAAATTTGTAATTTTGGAAGACTTCTCTGTTTTTCCCTATGAAAATTTTTGAAAGTAGCTGTGTACATACCTGCCCAATTTTGCAAATTACGAGTAAAATTTACGCAGTTCGTTCATTTTTTGCGTTTTCAAGGGTCTATCCCGATTGTTTACTCATTTCGAAATCCGGTTGCATCCGCTTCGGTAAAACTTCCTAGCTCTCGTTTACTATCGGATTCTTCCTCTTGGACATCAATAATTTTGAGATTACCATTATTTTAAATATTTCTTACGTTTCAGTTTCTGTAGTAAAGGACTTGCACAGACGTCATTTTATCGAAATTTCCGCCGAAAATTTAAGGAATTTTTTAAAAAATGATTTTTTGCCTTTAAGTTTTAGGGATCATGTCAGTTTTTGCTTATCATTGTTAAATATTGCAGTCTCATTAATAATCTTGTTTTAAAAATCCTCAGTGAGTCACATGTCTGATAAGATAAGGTATATTTTTCAAATCACATTTTTACAAAATCTAAGTAATGCCTGCATTTCCCTTTTCCACATACATAAAAGAAATCGTGATTTTTTTTCCCCAGTATATCTGCTTTGCTATGTTATTCAATGTAAAATGTTTTAATTAAATTGAGTTCTTATAATTGGACAGTGAATGGAAAAAAAAAATATTTTAGTAGTTCTATAACATGATGGTAGTATTTAAAAAATATAAAAATATTGCAATTTTTCGTGCTTCTATTTTACCCTCCTGTGCTTCTATTTTTTGCCTCTACTGCTCCTATTTTTCAAGTCTTGAGGTTGGCAGCTCTGCCGTTATATTATTTTTTGAGAGTTGTTTGGTGAAAGTCAATCAGTGAGCAATGAACTTTCTTCAGAATGGATTAAAAATATGCTCAATCTTTTAAAAGATAATTCCCCAAATAACATTTACAATGCTAATGAGGCAGGACTTTTTTTAAAGCACTACTAGACAAAATTAGTTTTCAAAGGAGAAGCGTGTCTTGAAAGATATCAAAAACTGAATTTCTTCACATAACACGTGGATCATCCTGTCACACACAGGGCCAAGATAGCATTTTTAAAAAAATATTTCCAAAAAAATTAATTAATTAATAAAATGAATTTTCAACTACTAAAATTGATGTGTATGTACTTTTGGAGGCTTAGTTGTATGTAATGTAATTGATACTACTTTCAATATAATATTTGTCCTTTTCAAAAGAAAAGAAATCAAATCTTTAACCTCTAATTGAACATTAAAAGTATTTGTTACTGCTACTGTAGTATTTGTTGCTATTACAAGGATCTAAAGCTCAAGTTTTTTGTGGGATGAGGACTCCCCTCCAAACTTTATGTGTGAAAAGGATCACAAAGTTTTGATAGAGAGAGGGAAAATGTTATTTAAATCAACCTTTTATGTATTTCCTCATTCTAAAAACTTGCAATCATTCCTCTCTCCCTCTCTTTAATTTTTTCTATTTTTAGGAAATTCTTATCTATGTTCCAAAGTTTTATAAACCGTTTAAATCACAGCCAGATACAAATTATATTTTTAATAAAGTGGTATAGATACCCCCCCCCCCCCCCCCCACACTTTTTGCAACTTTTTTAGCAGTCCTATTCCATGCCTTTTTTGTTTAGGGCTGTCAATTAACCACAAATGAGTCATTTGATTTCTTTAAATAATGATCCAGTTTCTTTTTTGTGTTTAGAAACTTTGAGAATTAGATTTAGCAAAACAGGTATCTTCTAAGAGAGCATGTGTGTTGCTGTAACTAAAATGCAAACTTGCAGCTTTAAAAAATCTCTTATTACCACACGTTTTTATTCAGCGTATTGAAATAGAACTGAAAGATGGATGTCAAATTTGGTGCCTACCTTAAAATATTTAGACATCAAATTGCATATTTTGATTGCATATTATGAATAATGACTCCTAACTTTGAGCTCTGTTTTTAAAATTCTGAACAACGAATTGTTCATTCAACAAAATTAACTCCTGCAGAATAATTATTTAGTTTTTACATTGATTGTCCTATAAGTGGAATTAAAATTTGGTCGGAATTTACATGTACATTTTTTTCAATAGGCTGAAACTGCTGGGAAATGGCCATTGAAATGGTATGCCCCAGAATGCATTTATTATTTCAAATTTAGTAACAAGTCTGATGTATGGAGTTTCGGCATAACTCTGTGGGAAGCACTCTCTTATGGAGAAAAACCATACAAGGTTTGTAATCAGCTTGTATTATTGTAATTAAACAAAATCTGTAAATAATGTAGGTGCTCTTTAAATATGTATTAAGTTCATAGCTTTTGTAGAGCTCAGAGCAAAATTGAATGTATGATACCTTTCCAGATATATGCATTTAAAAAAGTAAAAATAAAGCATTCAAAGCTATTAATGATATAGCTATTTCATTTTTTAAAAGAAATTTGTACAAGTTAAATCATTTTGTTAAAAAATCCAAGTGAAATGTTATCTCAAACTTTTAAAATCTATTTTGTGAACTTTTTATATTTTGTTATTAAGAGCCTGTTTTTTCCCCAATTTTTATCCTTACAAAGTATCCTTACAATATATTTTGTCCCATTTTGAGACAAATAGCACTTTTTTCATATAAATTGTTCATGCATGTCTTCAACTGTTGTGGTGTGGTTCATACCAGTTTAAAGGGTGAAGGAGGTTATGTCCAAATGTTAAAGTGCAAAACCTACCGAAATATTTTTATTCTAAATTTGTTATTTTTTTAAATTCGAAACCAAGTGAAGAAGACATGACTATCGCTGTTAAGTGAATTAGTGAATTGATATATCCCCCCCCCCTTGTGGTTTTACCTGATTCCCTGAAAAGCTCTTCCGAAAGGGAAAAAATTAAGTTTTAGTTCTTTATTGATATAATTTTTGCTTCCCAGTTTCTAATTTCTAACTAAATTTCTTTCAGGGGATGATTGGTCGAGACATTCTGAGAATGTTTGAGCATAATGAACGGTTAGGAAAACCAGAACTATGTCCTGATTCTGTGTACAGTTTAATGAGGAAATGCTGGCAATATAAGTAAGCTGATTATCCTTTTCAAAGTTAATTTTTTTCTTGATTCAATATTTCAATTGTTATAGCTTTGAATTAAGGGAAGTACAATAATATTTATAATGTTTGGTTCTTTTATTTATTTATTTCTTATTCTTTAATGTCAAAAGTAATTTTACATTTTCCACTAAAAATCTAAGTGTATTTTCCCATGGTCAGGGACCCAAAGCTGGAGCTGGAGGAGCCTTAAAATGTCCCTGGCTCCAGGGCTCCTGTAGTTTTTTCCCCTTAAATCTTTTAAATTTTCTATGTTTAAAATAAAAGTGAAAATTTTTAAGCTTTTTTAATGTCTTAGTGATTCAACAAATACAGATAATGTGTCTGGCTCATGAATTTTATTTAGTTTTGTTTTTGGTTTTAATTGGGTAATATACAGTATTATTTTCATTCTAATATCTAATTACGAATGAAAGTTTCAAAATTAGATATTAGAATGCAAATTTTAAAACTTTTCATGTTCTGATGATGTATCCTGCAGAAATTCAAGAGGCCTGTCCCATTGTAATGGACCCAGTAGTCAAGTTGCTCTATCATCTACTGAAAGATAGCCTCTCTCACACTTATTCAGTTTTAAAGGAACATTTGCATTGCATAGACCTTGTATGCAAGGTGCTGAAGTGCTTTAAAATTGTATGCTGTAATGTTTCTCATTATTCCAATTTATTCTATGGTTTGAAACTATAAACATTAGAGATGGAACAAAGCTTTCGGCCTGGCCAAATAATAAGCTGTGACCCAGCCGATTCGGCCTATAACAATTTATGTTACGAATGTTCTTTTTACACTTGTTATAACATAATACAGTCAGACCTCGATATAAGGTCATCCGCATATAAGGTCACTCCGCATATAAGGTCACTTTTCCAAAGTCCCGGCTCACTGAATAGGAATTCTTTGTTACAGATTATTGGATATATGGTCAAGTTTTAGAAATCGTTATCGCTTATAAGGTCATTTTTATCTGACCACCTTCAGATAATTTCAAGGTCACGCTAATTCAAATGTACGAATTTCTTCTGTGTATATGATCTTTTATTATCGTCATGCAGGCGAGGGAAGCTCTTTTCTAACAAAAGCCTATTTAACTTCCTTACAAGGTAATTACCCCTCTCGAGTTCTAGGAAAAGGTTGCAGCCAACAAACACACCTGGAGAATTTCCACTCCCCAGTTCACAAAGAATTTTCCCCCGCCTTCGCTGCCAGTAATTCCTCGTCCCTGTCCACACTTCTAGGGAGGGGGGAGCTTTCGCCATTCGGACGAGAACAAAGGACAAGTTTTCCCATCTTGTCACATGACCATTTGCTGACCAGACCAGAGGAAAGAATTTCATTCGAACCTTTCTCACTCTTATCGTGTCATCATGTTGGCAAAGAGAAAGACGTTGACTCTATCAGAGAAAAAAAATTGCTGAAGATTTTGAAAATTCAAATTTATCGAAAGCACGTTTTGCCGAAGAACGTGGTATACCACGCACCACCTTAAACAATATTCTGTCTTCTCATCGCAATGGAAATGGGAAAAGAAAAAGGATGCGTTTTTCCCCTTATGAGAAAATTGAAGAAGCCGTTCTCCAATGGATAAAAATGGGCCAATATCATGTTCAGTACTGAAAGAAAAAGCTCTGCAAATATCCACGGAATTGGGAGAACCTGATTTTTTTGCGAGCAATGGATGGATTCAGAGATTTAAAGTATGACATGATTTAACTTTCAAGACAGTGTGTGGTGAAGCTGGAGATGTTGACGAAACTGTTTTAAATGACTGGAAGAAATCTGTGTTAGAAGATGACATTTTGAAACGGTATAAGCCATGCGAGGTATTCAACGTCGACGAATGTGGTCTTTTTTTCCGAGTCTTGCCTGACAAAACTCTCGCATTCAAAAATGAAAAATGTGTAGGTGGCAAAAAAAGTAAAGGAAGACTTACAGTATTTTTAGGGGTCAATATGGAGGATCCGAAAAATTGAGACCTCTTGTTATTGGTAAATTCCAAAAGCCACGTTGCTTTAAAAACGTTAAATCTTTACCCGTGGATTACGACGCTAACAAAAAAGCGTGGATGACCGTCACCATTTGGGAGAAAACAATACGACGTTTAGACAGGCAGTTTGTGAAGAAGAAACGAAAAGTTGTTTTCATAGCAGACAATTGCACAGCTCATATCAATATCCCACAGTTAGCCTTAATTGAGCTTGTTTTCTTGCCTCCTAATGTGACCAGCGTTCTCCAACCATTGGATCAAGGAGTTATTCAAAACCTAAAAGTGAACTATCGTAAGCTCCTCTTGAAGGACCTTATCCTGTCATCGACCAAAAAAAGAAGTTTCACGTTACTGTCTTGGATGCCATTTTTTATGTGTACAAAAGTTGGAACATGGTGTCCACCACATGCATAGCAAATTGTTTTCATCATGCTGGTTTTGTGGATTCTCTGAGTATCGTGGATGACGAAACCGAAGAAGAAGACGATATTCCTCTATCTGTTCTGATGGAAGATCTGAGAAATCATGGCCATGCCATTCAAGGGGAAGAAGAATATGGTTTGATTGATGAGGAAATTGCCACCACTTCTGAAGCTACAATTTCTGAAATTGTTTCACAAGTTTCACAAGTTGTGGACAGTGAAGACAATGACTGATTCTGAGACTGTAGCTGTAACCCAAGCAGAAGCCTTCAATGCAATAAATGTCATACGCCATTTTTTTGCAAACCATGAGGGAGTTGACGAACATTTTGAGAAGTTACAAAATCTAGAAAACATTGTTCGAAAAATGAAACCAAAAACGAGACAGACCTGCATGAATGATTATTTTAAATAAGGTAAGATGTTATGTATGTATATACACTTTGAGGAAATTTATAAACAGCTTTATTTTAAATTAAATTTAAAAAATATAAATATAACTTTCTTTAATTCTTTACTGTTAAAATTTATTGACTTAAATATTTACCAAATAACTGATGTTTTCATTTGCATTACCATTTTTAAAAAATCATAATGTGTATTTACGTGCTTAGTTATGAACTGCTAATGAATCGGTTAAAAGGTCACCCCGCTTATAAGGTCACTTTTGCGATGTCCCTTAGGGTGACCTTATATCGAGGTCTGACTGTATATTGTTTAAAAGTTATGCACCATTGTAGCATATAATAAAGCATAGTAGAAATCTATATTCAACTTAAAAGTTTGTGTGTATAATGGTCTATGTTCCCTTGTAACCATAAACCATTCAGTAATTAATAATATATTTTATTTGATTTGAAAGTTGCTAAGAAATAAATAAGTTACATTGGATTATATTTAGTTAATATTTGTATGAATATCAGAAAAAGGTTTTTCCTCCCTCCCCTTTTGAAGCAAACCAAAGAACGAAGAAATTGCAGTTTGTCCTACTTCTTTTCAAGCAAACAAAAAAGTAAACAAAACGACAACAGTAAACACTCCTAAGTAAAAAAGTAAAATGTGGGATTCTCCCCCCCCCCCCTCTCACCATCACTAAGTTAAGAATTTTTAAAAAGGGGAAATTTAATGGAATTAGTAAGTAACTTATACAATAAGTAGTAAGTACTTCACTTAATAAAAATATAATTTTTTTAGTATGTATTTACAATAGGTATTAAAAATCGTATGTTATAATTCTTATTATGCAAAATGAACATTGATATGAGAATGTGAAAGAAAATTGAAAGATATAAAGTTTTATATATAATTTGTTACTTTAAAGGAAAAGCCTAACTTTTAATTAAATATCTTTTCAAATAAAAAGTTCTGAAATGAAACATACTACCTCTTTTATTAAATATAAATACTAAGACTAGTTAAAATTGCTAGTAAACAAATAATGAATTCAGGGTTATTTTGTAAATGTAACAGGCACATATTATGTTTACAAATTAACCCCAAATTCAAGCATTTTTCCATAAAAACGTATAGATATTGTTTGTAATATTATGGATGTAATATAAAGAGTAGATAATTTCTAATTAAATTATTCCGTGACTTACTATTTGATCATATCAGTTGGTTATACACATCAACTTAATTGTAGAACATGCTTTTAATTTTACATAAAATGCTTCATATTTGCAAAAAAAAGAAAAATGTCTGCTTTTCTGGTACTACCAGTGCAAAGCCAAAAACAATTTCTTAATTGGTGGTATTAATTTAAAAAATGGACAGCAAGCTGAAAGTTGTTTAAAACAATATTGAAAGATCTGGAATATAATATGGTATTACATATATTTATTGTGCATTCAGTCTTAAGGCTGAATATGTACAACAGCCAAAGCTTCGACCATTGGTTGGCTGAAGCTTCAATATTCGGCACTTTGTGGCATCACAAATAAACATTACGGTTTTCTTATTTGCTTTTACAGAAAGCAGGCCTCAATTGGCTTTTAAAACTCAGCGTTGATTAAAAAGTCAACACAAAAAAACTTAATTATGTTTTGAAAACTTAACTGCGTGTATATATATATATAAACAAATAATTTAATGAAAATCATGAATGATGTTCAAGAATATGTTTTTAGCAGAGTTAGTAATTTTTAGTAGTGATCTGTTTTGATTTGTTTATTTCTGTTCCTACCTAGAGCTGAAGACCGACCATCATTCATAGAAGTGTATGAAATGCTGAGAGGCTGTGTAGATTCCAATAAATAAAAAGTGCACTTGGTTCTTCTCAGTGAATTACTGAATCCACAAAGAAATATGCGTCCAGTAAAAATGAAGTGTTACTGGTTTTCTATATCTTCACTCTCAGGAAAATCATTTCACATCTGGCAGTTTCTTTACATCTCACAGACACCGCATTTGAAGACTGTCACTGACATACTTTCATGTTATCATTGTGCAATGTGACTGTAGTCCTAATACTATTTTTGTGGCTTGTACAGTTTTTCATTACATGTGAATGGAATTTCTAACAAAATATTTATTACAGAAGTAATAGTTGTACATATATAAAACTGATGTGGGACAAGTGTCTGGGACATTTGAAATCCACTTCTGCTTTCAATGTGAATGGAATATGTTGATGCTCTCTCTAGTCATTAGAATCAGCCATTTTTTTATATTCTGTGACTGTTCTTTGGAAAATATGTTGATCATAAATTATTTTCAATTATTTCATTGTATATGAATATATATGTTTTTTTATTCAGAAATTAAAAGTGACCAAAAACTTTACTTGTAGTTCTGTTTTGACTTAAATTGGTTTGAAAGTTACACTTTTTAAGTTATTTTTATGGAAGTAAAAAATCACACTAATGACAATCAAAACTTCTTTATAATATTTTACATTATTAACTTTTAAAAAATACACAAACATAACAAAATCTGAATCTTCGATGCAGATTTCATATTAAATAATCTAAATGAAACTGCTAAATTAGAAGAAAGAATGAATGTATTCCATTCATTTTTTCAAGTGTAGAGTCATACTGGGGAGGGGAGGGATTATATACCCATTGTGTAAAAATGGAGCAGCAACATTTGATCTGAATTTTACCTGTAGACATTGTGTTATTATGCTAGTCATAGGCTATAAATGTGAAATTTTTAGATACAGTGAAACCTCTATAAGATGACCACTTTTAAGTTGTAAACTTGCAGTGCAGCATTTTAGTGGTCAACTTGGGCACGGGGTCAACTTATAGAGGGTGGAGATTTATATTTTTTTTTTTTTTGCCACTTCTTACACTATGCATTTATTTATTTGGCTCTAATTAAAGTATAGCTTCATGTATTAACGTTACTTTAAAACAGTAATTATCTTTTTCTTAAAGCAATTATCTAAAATAGCGTTAGAGAAGTGTAACCTGATTTTCAATGTATCCTATACAACTTTAAAAGTAAAAGGACTTAGTTAAAATAAAAATAAATATTTTATTAATTATGTAGCTTACTTAATTGTTAGTAAAGATTTTCGAAAAATACAAACTTTTTCAAAATGACTGCAGCAGATAGAAGAAAAGAAAAGTTAAAGAAGAAAGAGTGCTCATAGTAGTTGTCTCATATGGTTAACTTATAAAGACGTTTAGACAAACTTAATATTGACGTTTCACCCATCCAGACAAATACTGGTCTAACATTATGGCATAAAAAGTATTCTGGAAAAGTTGTTTTAGTTTTTTTTTTTTTTTTTTTTCTGTTGTAAAAATATACAAACGAATACGCAATAATTAGGCAGTCAACTTACAAGGGTTTATTTACAATGCTCCTACCCAAATTTGGCATACATAAATGAACAATATAGACAGGTGGTCAACTTTACATGTTTTACTGTATGTGTTTAATAAAAATAGTCTACCGCAAAACAATATCCATTATGAAAAATTATGTGATAGCATTCTTATTTTGAAATAAATATCAAATTAAAGCAGACTTGAAGAAAAAATTTTTGCTGTTAGCAAATTGAGAATAAATGTATCTCTAAAGCTAAGTCTTAAAAAAAGTAATTGAACTGTTGTTGAAATTATGACATAAAAGCTTCTATAACTGTAACTGCATTAATGAAATTTGTCATGCATTTTTTTGGAAAACCTATTGTAATTATTCTCATAGCAATTGCAAGTAACATTATAAATGCTCGTAATCTGGAATGCCACCCACATTTTTTTCCGAAATTGTGCTTGCTCTAATAGGAATGCGAGTCACATTCGGGCTGAGACTTATTCAGAATTGTAATGGTACATGTTTAAAATTTACTCTGAGGAGGTGTTCAAACCTTTTTTATAAAATGCATGTTTCGTGTAGAGGGTCAAAGATCGCCAATTGCGGAATGGAAAGATGTCTTGAAGTGCTGATTTTGCAAGAATTTAAAAAGACTGTTTTAGTGTTCCATAATGCTTTTTTTTAAATTATTGTTTATTTATTTTTTTAAGTGTTCCTCCTGATTAACAAGGTGTACTTTCTGTTACAATAGTGTATTTAATCACCCAAATAATGTTTCTGAATCTGAAGTGGTGCCAAAGAAAGGAGTTGCTTTTTGCCGAAAATGTCTTTGCCCCTCCCTCATTAGAAGAATAACTTGTTTTCTTTATTGGGGAAACTGTCAATATAAAAATTCTTCAGAAGCCAATATGGTTAAATCAACCTTTTGATGTTTTCCGTTTTTTTTTTTTTTTTTTTTTTTACTTTTTTACTCTCTTTGTCTTTTTTTAGGGGGAAGGGGACTGACCTTATTTGTTAGCAATTCATATCTTGATGCATGATGACTTTGCACATTATTTACGAAAGTTACTCATGTGTAAACAGAATTTTTATTACTGCTTTATATTTCCACTTGCACAGCCTCTTAAAAACTTTCTAGAATTGTAATCAAACGAGCAGTATATTTTTTGAATTTGGTGTTTAACTGGCAATGAACTTTGGATGTAGTGTTCTTATCTTATTTATTGGTTTATTTTATTCTTTTAATTTATTTATTCTTTCTTTTCGTTATTTGCTTTTGTTTTGTAGCAAGGGAAGGTTGTTTTTCTTGCATTGACACTTAACTGGTAGAAGAAAACATGAATAGAATTCATTTATTTTTGTTGAGAACAACTAGCTGCAATTATTCATGGAGAAAACTAGCAATGCAATTGGCTTATGAATCAGAGCTACAATTCTATTTACCATTAATATTTTTTTTTTCCTTTGTAATTTGTTGGAAGTTATTTCACATTGAACTCAAGGTTATGAAAATTTTAATTTTGGATCTAACTCTTTTCCCTTGACCTGGAAGAATTGGCAGCATACAAAGGCAGAACAGCTAGTGTGTTCCTGTGTTTTAACTTTTGATATAATTCAGTCCTGTTTACTTCGTAGTTCTGATTCCAAAAATGGTCTTCATTTTCCCACATCACATAAGGATGCTCTTAAAAATTGCAAATTTTGGAACTTGTAAGAAATCGAAACTTGGCTTTCAAATAGCCTTAAAAAGTTATTTCCTTATAACTAATTAATTTTAAAATTTCATTCATAAAAAATGTTAAGGTAATAGGGAAAAATAAAGGTGATTTTTCGGATTTCAGTGCTGGAAAATGCATAAGAGCCAAATATCAAAACCTAAAACACAGAAGTATCAAGGGCTTGTGTTACCACTGTATATTTCTTCACGAATATTTGTGAACATTGAATTCAGACTCGACTTTTTTGTTTCCTCTGGCATGGAAGAATTAGCAGCATAAAAAGGTGAAACATCTGGTGGCCGCAGACGGATAGTAATTCTTAATAAGAAATTCTATACGTATTATTTTCCTATCAGATGCTACAATTATTACCTTTGCATGTTTCCTTTTATTTTTTAGGAACATTTGAGAAAATTTTAGCATTGAGCTTAAGATCGTGAGAATTGGGATTTCGGACGTAAACATTTATCCCCTGAGATGGAAGATTTAGCAGTATAGAAAAGCAAGACGCCGGTTGCATAGTTGTAAACCCCTTCAGGATAATGTGTCCTTGACATTAACTTAAACGGTGCACCATTTATAATGTGCAAGTAAGGTCATCGAATTTATTTTATTTACTCTTTAGAGCTTTATGTATAATAAGTGTTCAAATTTTTCAAAACGAAGGTGGCAATGGTATAGTAGGATAGTAGGTAACAGTAGTTCTTTGCCTACTTTCCAATTAAGAACTAAAGCTAAATAGGACAGAGAGAGATAGCTAGATTATAAATATAAAGTTGGAATATGCGGGAAAGTAGGAGTTCGAGACAGAATCTATTGTCATTTTTCAAATCTCATTGACTGAACAAAAAATTGAGTGGTAAAAACGCTTATATTTTTAAAAATTGTTCTTCTGACTTAAATGCCCTTTTCAGTAGATAATTTTCAATTGACATAATGTGCAAGTAAGGTTATCGAATTTATTTTATTTACTCTTTAGAGCTTTATGTATAATAAGGGTTCAAATTTTCCAAAAAGAAGTGGGCCATAGCATAGTAGGATAGTAAATAACAATAGTTCTTTGCCTACTACTTTCCCGTAAAAGTAAAAATGTAAACAAATAAAATATGAAAGGAGGCTTATAGGTATCGTAAAAATATCGTTAAAAACAAAGAAAAATCAAAAATAGGTGAAGCAATTAAATAAAGATTGAAAGGTAAAAAATTTGGAAGTAGGGTTTTGAGATGGGGGAAATGTGTGTCGGTCTGTCAGTCCCCCCCCCCCCCCCCCCCCAACCGCCGCTGATAACTTTTAAGGGAATTGTCCGATTCGAAAGTTTGTTTTTTTTTTTTTTTTGCATTCGAAAGATCTCGGCGAGCACATCTCATTTCCATATTTTACTTTACGGTTTGAACAATTTTTCTTTCAATTTTGAACAGTTCAAACAAATTTAACATTAGCGCCTATGGGCAAAAATGAAGCAAATTAAGCAAAGGCACAAGATCCAAGTTCCTATGAGCAAGTTTATTGAAAGAAGCTCTCGGTGTGAAATATTGATTTGAAAAATTTTTCGTTCATTTTTGAGCAGTTAAAAAAAAAAAAACATATCGCCAACAGGGAAATTTCAATCCCATATAAATCCTGATCTAACCGACGGATTTGCTTGGAACAAACTTAATCGGAAAGATGTTACGATGTAGAACAAGTACAGATACGAAGTTCAACAAGAACTAAACGAGCCTATTTTCCTGTGATATTTTTTAATCGGGATTGTTAAGGAATTTTCTCGATGAGTGAATGAATAATTAAATGAGTGAAAGAATGAATGATTGAAGGAATGAATGAATAAATGAAAATATAATTAAATGAAATACAGGGATGAGTAAATAAATGAATGAATGAATATGTATTAACCGTTGAAAAAGGTATAGCAATTAGAAGCAATTAAGAACTAAAGCTAAATAAGAAAGAGCTAGCTAGATTATAAATTTGAATTTGGGTGTATACGGGAAAGTAGGCTCGTATAGTTCTAGACAGAACTTCTTTTTATTTTTCAAATCTCACTGACTGAACAAAAAAAAAAAATTGAGTAGTAAAAACGCTTATATTTTAAAAAATTATTCTGACTTAAATGTCATTTTGCGTAGATAATGTTCAATCGGTGTAATATAAGGATTTAATGCAAGAAAAAATCTTTTCACTCGAATCTATTTTTCGTCACAAAATTAAAATGTTTGGCATCGTGTCCGCTGTACCGGATAACTTACAACTTTTTTATTTATGACTGAAAAGCTAGAAATTCTGTGTTTTTGGTGTGGATAGGTTATAAAACTATGTCTTAAAAGGAAAGGAATTAAAGCCGTTTTTGTTTTTCAAAATTCCGTCAGGAGATGTTAATACGGAATGAATTCTGTAAATGTTGTTTCTCTGTCGGTGCAGCATCAATGCAGGGAAGCAACCTATCCTCGCTACTACGATTGAATCGTTTATTCGAAAAGGCAACACCTCCGTTTTGTAAAAGAAAGAATTCTCTATTATCTTTTATGGCGTAATTAATCAAAAATCGTTTTAATTTACCAATATTGCATTGCTATTACCTACTAAAATAAAATAGTAAAAGATCAGACCCGTAAAGTTTTCCATAAGCCATTTTTTTCTATCTCGTAAAAAAAAAAAAAAATTGTTTTTCAGAGTTGTTACCTTTTCAAAATAAACGATTCAATTGTTACCTTTCGATATTTCTTTGTTTATTTCTGGAATATTTGTGAGAAAATTTTAACACCTTCAACGTAAGGTCATAAAAATTTGAATTTCGGATGCAACCCTTTTCCCCTGAGTTGGAAGAAATAGTAGTTTAGAAAGCAACTGGTAGATGGCAGTTCTTAAGAAAATTTAATAAGTTCAACAAATGTTGTTTCTCTATGAAGAAAGAAACTGTTCTCGCTACTAAAATTATTGTCTTTGCATATTTCTTTTTCTCAAGGAATATTTGTGGGGAAAAAACTAATATTGAGCTCAAGGCTATGAAAATTCGAATTTTGTACTAAATCTTTTTTGGCTAACGAGGAAGAATTAACAGCATAAAAAAGGTAACAAATAGTGGCCGCAGGTGTAGAGTAGCTCTCAATAAAAAAAATTGAAAAAAAAAAACTAATGAATTCTGTAAATGTCGTTTCCCTGTCAGCACAGTGCCATTACAAGGTAAATAACCAGTCCTCTCTACTGCAATTATTACATTTGTATGATTCTTTGTACTCGGAAATATTTGTGAGAAACATTTAACTCAAGACCATGAAAAGTTTTTTTTTTTTTTTTATTTTACTCTTGTTTCCGTGAGTTAAAAAAATTAACATTAGACAAAGGTAATTAAAACAGCTGATGGCTACTTTAGCTGCAACCAAATAACTTAAGGGGGGAAATAGGTGTAAAGACGGTGTATTAAGAGCAATTTTCATGAAATTTTTTTAACATATAAAGAATAAATATATTTTATTGATGTTTTGAGGTTATTTTATAGATATTTTGAAGAACATTTACTGAAATTTTCAAACATTTTTCTTGAAAAATCCCGGAGATATCAGCTGCTGCACACTGTAAGTCACCACCCTGATCGGCAGTTTGCGTACATCCTGGAGGTCACAATTTTTACCTGAAATCAATTCTTTTTTAAATTTACTTTTTTAATACGTGTCTCTTCTTGTTGAACTAAAATCATCACAAAAAAATTTAAATTTTCTACTTTGTTTTAGAATGGGAAAATTAAATACGATTTTTAACCGTTTTTTTTTTTTTTTTTTTTTCTCTTTTACAACAAAAAAAAAAGTAAAAATAAAGATATGCAGATATGCTTCTGATTCTAGTTCAACTAGAGCGTATATATATAAAGAAAATGTGTGCTAAATTTGATGAGGATTGAACAAAAACTCTGCAAGCTAGAGTATACGCAAATTCGAAAAAAGTGGTCGTGGAGGTAAATTTAAGGCAGTAAGGAATCTTTTTTTAAATATATATATACTTACAAATACTAATACTTATCGAAATTTATATCCGAGGTCTCCATTGTTAAAAGAAATAAAGGGACATCTTCTAACGTTCTTCTGTCTCTCTAATACCCTTCAGGGGTATCAGAGAGACAGAACCGCTCTAAAAGAAGCACTCGCTCAAATGTTTATAAACTTTTGAACGATTTGGAATTTTGCTTTGAAATTTTCAGGGTATATTATTGAATAGTTGTAGAATCGATTTATGAAAATTTTTTTTTTTTTTTTTGATTTTTTAAGACCTCTACATGTATTTCCCCCCTTAATACGCAGATGAATTTTGTAAATCTTGTTTCTCTTTCAGAGCAGGCTCAACGCAGAAAAAACAACTTGTCCCAGCTATTAAAATTTATTATTACCTTTTGCATATTTCTTTTTATTCAGGAATATTTGTGAGAATAATTTTATATTCACATCAAGGTTATACAAACTTGGAAATGCGTTTTTCCTTGACATAATAATTAAATTAATAATTACTAGAGTTCACCCAGCGGTCGAAATTTAACCGTAATTCATTAAGTTTTTAAAGTTTAGATTCGAACGTTTAAGCAACTTTTAGACATTCGTTTTCAGCGATAATCGCTCCTCAGTGTGACAGATTGACTACTGAGGCAGCAATTTAATTTAATGAATTTGTAACAGATATTATACATAAATTTTATCTGTCTGCACTCCTTTTCCTGCTCAGAAAATAGTAATAAATATTTTCATGCATGTTTGTCAAGTAATGTGAATAAAGCGGTGCTCATCGTAATTTTGTTTAATTGTTATTGTATAAATTAGAAATACAAACATTTTATTTTCAACTTAATCTAGAGTTCAAAACGCTAATGCAAATCAACAAACTTACGAAACGTTGATTCGAAGCAGAATAGCGCGTCACCGCACTTATTATCTCGTTTTATATTATATCAGACATCGTTGCCTTCAAATTGCATTTTATTTTGTTTGACATTGTACCTGATAAACAATCTGACCGACTTGACAGCTATAAATATTTTGGAAATGGATTTAACTGACACCTTAAAATTAGTATTATTTTGCTGTGACATTCATTTAATGGATTACATTTTCTCTTTTGTTTTGTTCTTGACAATTCTTTTTTGGATTATAAATAGTAACAAGAAGTTCCGTCTAGAACTATACGAGCCTACTTTCCTGTATACACCAAATTCAAATTTATAATCTAGCTATCTCTTTCTCTCTCTTTCTTATTTATCTTTAGTTCTAATTATTGAAAATATACCTTTTTCAACGGATAATACATATTCATTCACTCACTCATTCATTCTTTCATTTATTCAGCCATGCCTTTTTTCATTCATTCGTTACCTCATTCAAGTGTTTATTCATTCATTTACGCATTCATGTATTTATTCACTCATTTATTTATATTTTCATTTATTCAATAATTTATTCATTCATTCTTTTCCTCATTCATTTATTCATTGATTTATTCTTTCACTCTTTTATTTATTCATTCATTCATTATTTCACTCATTGAGTCACTGAGAAATATCCTTGAAAATCCCGATCAAAAAATTTCATAGCAAAATAGGCTCGTAAGTTCTGGATAAACTTTCTATTTCTACATGTTCTACGTTATAAGAGCTTTCCGATAAAGTTTGTTCCAAGCAAATCGGTCCGTTAGATCAGGATTTATATAGGGTTGAAATTTCCCCGTAAGCTCTGTGTTAATTTTTTGAACTGTTCAAAAATGAACAAAAACTGTTCAAATCAATATTTCACGCCGAGAACTCCTTTCAATAAGCTTGCAATAGGAACTTGGCTCTTGTGCCCAGAGTTTACAGAATTTGCTTCAATTTTGTCCATTGGCGCTAATGTTAAAATATTTTGAACTGTTCAAAATTGAACAAAAAATTGTTCAAATCGAAAAGAAAAGATATAGAAATGAGATGTCCTCGCCGAGATCTTTCGAATGCAAAAAGAATTTTTCCAATCGGACAATTCGTTCAAAAGTTATTAGGGGGGGGACAGACCGACAGACACACTTTTTCCCCATCTCAATACCCTACTTTCAAATTTTTTATTTTTCAATTTTTATTTAATTACTTCACTTATTTTTGACTTTTCTTGATTTTTAGCGATATTTTCACGATACATTAAGCCTTCTTTCATGCTTTATTATTATTTTTTTTTACTTTTACGGGAAAGTAGGCTAAAAAAGGTATTGAGTATTGCACAACTATTGTAGATTATAGATGTAATGAATAGTATGAGCAATGAAGTTTTTAAAAAAGGCTTCGAATCTACGTCGAAATGAGAAAAAAATTAAAAAAAAAAAAAAAACTATTTCCAAAATGGTTTTCATCAATAGCGACCTAAAAAAGAAAAGTAAGAAAATCGGCTGACAAATACAGGAGAAAATGGTTCGTAACTTGTGTCTTTTTACCTATTCATCAATAGATTAATTCGTTCACGTTTTGCATTACATAATTTAAATGCACGCAGACTTAGTCGTAACAATCATGAAATTGATACTTCAAATTCATTTAAATACAGTGACACGTACGTTTCTTCCCAGATACATGTGTTTCCCCATGGCGTTTGAGAAATTGTTAATTTCGCGCTTTAAATTGAGTTTGGGCCACCTTTTAAGTGAAAGGCAGCGATCCTGTCTGCCGGAACACATGCTCGGATTGCTAGGTGTCCGATATGAGGGGGTGTATAAATACTACTTCTATCACCCCATTTTACATAATAAATTTATTCTGTATGCTATTTTTCATGAAGAGTCCCGCATTTGGTACTGAGTAGTAGAAAGAAAGGAAAACTTCGAACGTATCTAAGGATCCTTCTAAAGATTAAAATCAGTTTTCAGAAGTTTTTTTTTGGCGAGATTTCTTTTCTGCTATTACCGAAGACCATGATTTTAAAGAGCTGAGAAGCGGTCGCCTTGTTAAATTAATCACAGCTCAATGTCCATTTCAGGGGTGATTCTGATCCGAAACTCTCCGACATTTCCGAATATTTTCAGGAGCCTGTTCCGAAAATTAAAAAAAAAAAAAAAAATTTGGGTTTTTTGAAAAAATTTTAATTTATTAATCTTAAGATTTCTTTGAAGAATAATATTTGTACCTTCGTTTCTTCCATCACACAAGCAAAATATTTTGTAGTTCTTTAAAAAACTTTCAAGACAATATTATAATAACGGTTTCCGAAAAAAAAACGTAGACTCTTGGTATTAATATATTAATATTACATCTTTCTTTTAATTATTACTTAAAGCAATTTTTTTTTTTTTTTTTTTTTTTTTTTTTTTGCGTATGTATTGTGTGTTGGGGGGAGGGGGCATGTTTACCTCAGTACTTTATCCGAAAATTTCTTTTCACTGAGAATCACCCATGGATTATTTCAACATCACGCAAAAATCTCTTGTTGCTTATGATCCTATGCATTTTTTACGCACACTTTCTTAAGTTATTTTTCAAGTGAGCATTATTATGCATTACTGAATAATGAAAGAAGGAAAAATAGGGATTATTCACGAGTAAAATTAAAAATTCGAAATTACAACAGACTTTTATTAAACATTAAATAGAGATACACACAGACAACGAGATTCATAAACACATAATAATAAATAAATAAATCTTTGTTCACAAAGTACTAAAGTGTTTAAAATTAAGTATTAAACTAACTGAAAAACGGCATTATTTCAGCTCTAATAAAAACATGCTTTCATAAGAAAGCAACGATTTGGCTGACATTTGAACTGTCAGAAATAATTACATTTTTTTGTTATTTCTTAACGTTCAGCACAAATAAGTAAAATCGCAATAAGAAATTTTGAAAAAAAAAAAAAAAAAAAAATTCCAAGAAAACTTAGACAATATGTAAACTTAATACAAATAAAAAGATAATAATTACTTTAATTCTTTAGCGAGGCACTGATTTCGTATTTTATATTTTATTAAATAAATAATGTTTTTAGGTTAAATATTTAGTAATTTAATGAAGATTCATTTTGAAAAGTTTGAGTAAAATTGCTGGCAGCCAGTTATTCGGTTTTTGACTGTATTATAAACTTTGACCCTAAAAAATGAATTATTTGATGATAAAATTAAGTTCTAATTTTAAATGAAAGAAATACATTTCGGTTTCACAGAAGATCTCATGTAGTTTCAATGATCAAAGTATAAAACTGTCAGTCCAGCTGACTAATGGGAAATTACTAAAAGCAAAACGATGTTCTTAAAAGATGCAAGGGAAATGTAGCACTAGCTTCAGTTTTTGTGCGTCTTCCTTGTCTCCAAGAGTTCGGCACTAATCCCTGCCATTTCGGCAAGTTTCCTTGCCTCCCTTCTAAGTTCTTGAGATAATAAAGCAGTTTACTCTGCCTATAGGACAATTTTTCAAATTATATCTTTTTGGTCGCACTTATGAGCTCTTTTCTTGGAACCCAGGTGCGTTTCCGCTTTTGAACCCGTCTTCAGATTGGAAAGAAACTGGCTGAAATCCCGAATTTTCGTAGGATGAGCTAAAAGATTTTCCCTGAGCTGGTTGGAATGATACGGAATATGAAGGCTCTGCCTGACTATTTCTTGTAGAGTCAACATTGAAGCTATTCACAGGCTCTGAAGCCGATTTCTGTTGATAAGAATCGGCATTTCTTTCACCTGATGGCATATAAAGAGCAGAGCTGCTCGCTCCGTATTGTTTATTATTATTTGAGCCTCCATGTCCACGGATGCTGCTTCCCGAGCTTGGATTGTAAACTGAAGCAGCTGGACTTGCTCCACTAGCAAAGAGATCTCCATAACCAGCACTGTTAGCACCAGAATTCAGGGAACTGAGAAGACTGCTTGCTGCTGCACTGGATTCATAATCGGATCCGCCATTGCTTGCGCTGTAGAAAGACCCACCATCTGAACTATAAAGTCCACCATTGGCATTACCTAAGGAGAAAAGGCCACTGCTGGAGCCTCCACTTGATCCTTGGTATAAACCGCTACTAGGGCTTCCGCTAGAACCATACATGCCACTACTAGCAGCTGCAAGACTTGCACTGCTGAATAAGCCAGCATTTGATCCTTCGCTTGGTGAAAACATACTGCTTGATCCACCACCTTGGCTGAACAGTCCACTAGATCCTCCAGTGCTAAACAAACCGGATGATCCGCCAGAGCTGAAGAGTCCACTGCTTGGACCACTTGCTGATGAAAAGAGAGAACTTCCAGAACCACCAGGTGAGAAAAGGCTGCTACTTGGTCCTGCACTTCCGCCGTACAAACTGCTGCTGCCGTCTGGGGAACCTCCATAAAAACCAGAGCTGCCGCCTGTGAACTGTCCAGCACTATTACTTTCACTTGCATACAGGGCTCCATTTCCAGCTGAAGCTCCTGAACTGCTAGGGCTGTAACTGACAAAAGAGTTAGCAGCTGCAGCTCCAGGAACTTGACGAGTTGGCGATTGGACGTACTGAGATCCAACTCCATCTGTGGATGCATAGTAGGGTTTGTAATATTTCTGCAGTTGTCTCAGCGGTATAGAAATTGCTTTGTAACTATTGGCTCCCATCATTGTAGGCTTTCCATACTCATCAACTCCATACGAAAGACCGGACATTGAGGGATTATAATAAGGCTTGACATACTGTCTTCGGTTCATGAAAGATTTCACCCAGTGACGAACCTTATCGGTCAAGCCAAAAGAGGGTGGTCTGTATAAATTTCTTAGCATATTTACGTAACTGCCTCCATTGCTTCCACTAGCACTTGCCATCATGGGATATCCTGCAATATTTCCATACACTCCTCCTCCTACGGATGGATAGCTGGACATCAGCTGTTGAGCAATACCTCCTTGGCGGAATTCGGCTTCATCTGTTTCTGTCAAATTGTCCGCAACGTCTTCTGCATTCGTGACCGAGAATGCAAGAGCACATAGTCCAACAGCCAAAAGAATCTGCAATACAGATACATTCCATATTAGAAACATTGGGATTTTCATCAAAATAAACTTAATTTTATATAAAAATGCAACCTTTTTTTTACTTTTCTATAATAATACATAGCTTTTCATGTAGCTATGTATATAAAAAGTATTATATAAAAAGTCGTGTAGTAAGTTCAAGAAAAATGGAAACCTGGAATATTAACAACATTGATTAAAATCTCAAAAGCGGTGATTTGACCGTTCTGGGAAATTTAGTATTAAGGTTACTGAAATCTCTCGAAACGTCCACTTACTTCCGTCATTGTTAAGTCTAAGAAAAAAATAATTTTGTTTTTTTAAGCTTAATAATATTTATATTTATTAGAATAAAAAATACTAAATAAAAATATATATTCAGAATCTCTGCAATATTTTAAATTTTTTGGTGTAAAAATATAATTCCTAGTATTAGTGGTTTTTTAAATAAAAATTTTTTCAATCTCTCCTTAAAAAATCTTGATTGTTCTGTAAAATAGTGTTTAAAGATATATATATATATATATATATAATTATTATTATTATTATTGATTTTTTTTAACTTCTGCAATATCTACGTCTAAAGTTCTCTTCGATAAAATTGTTCCGAAGCTAATCTGCTTTGCAGTTTAGGTGATATGATTGAAGCAAGGGAATGAGACGAAAAATTCCTTTGAAAAAAAAAAAAAAGTTTGCTCGAATCATTTTTTTTCCTCAAAAGGTATTGGGGCGGGGGAATGCTAAACTAATTTTTCCCCAACTCGCAACCCTGCTTTTAAAATGTTTATTAATTGGATCTGATGCACAGATGTACTTCAATAATTTCAAAAGTTTCTTTCTTTCTTTTTCTGTTTTAGATGCTCAGAAAAACTTTGGTGGAAATATTTTTCATTCGATTTACAGTATTTTGAATTCTCGTTTCTTCCCAACGATTCCAAGGCAGCAAGAGTTGACGTGTAAGGCAACCTTTTTAGTTGAATACTGTCCTTTTTGTTTTTCCGCACAAAAACCTGCTTAGGGGAATTGAAAGAAATGAAAGACAGGTAAACTGCAACTCGACGGGCTTTTATTTCTTAGCTTAACATTTAAAAAATATGCTTCGTATTTCGAGTTCCTAAGAAGGAGTGGCGTGCCATCATCGATCCCTATCTAATAATCTTTTGCTTTGCGATGATTGCCTCTTCCCGATATAATAATTGCCCGAGATCGCTTATCACTTTTATCGGAAATCTAGAGCATTTTGAACGGAGGAAAAAAAAAAACATGAATTCCGACACATTCTTTGCCCAGTTTCCACGGGTTTTTGCGTTGGGGCCCACGGGAACAGGCAACCTCGGGGGGTCAAGGTCGTAGTCTGGGATTCCACGAGCATAACTTCCCCAGGTCTGCCCCCAGCCGGAACTGCGGGAGAAGAGGTGAACGACCTACCTTGTCCTTCCGTCCCTCTCTAGGTTACGGTGTCACGGGGACAAGAATCTTGTCCGTTGCCACTCCACCTATATTTACGAGAAATGGTAAGAAATAACACGAGCTTCCGTTGCGGTTTAATTAGCTCGTTTCTATTTCTGAGGCGAGTTCATCGAATCGAAATGCATCTCCGATTTATTCTAGGTGTAAGTTTATTTATTTTGCCCTTACTTTATGAATGATATAAATAGAAGAACTAAAGAGTTGCATCTTTTTAAATTCGAAAATTTCCTGAGAACTAATTTGAGTTTTAAAGGGCATGAAAATTTATGATTTTATGAGTGGTATAAGGTATGACTGAATGTATTTATATTATGTAACAGGAACTTTAGTCAAGAAACACCCCAGGTTTGATTTCTTACCAAACCGAAGTAATGAGCAATAGCAAATTGAATGAGACGAACCTTTTAATAGTAGTAACAGTAATTGAAAAAGCAAAACAGCTTGACATAGTTTTAGATGAGCATTAAAAAATGCTCATCTAAAACTATGAATGTCAAAAATGACAAGTTTAGAATGAGCATTAAAAAATGTTGTTTTCATGTCGTCTGCTACTTTCAAAAATAAGAATAAATGCCGTTTGCTTTTAAGATTCCGAAAAGAAAATGATTCGACTTTAATGTATTAATGAGCTCTTAACTGAAAT
This sequence comes from Octonoba sinensis, assembly GCA_038502835.1. Taxonomy (NCBI): domain Eukaryota; kingdom Metazoa; phylum Arthropoda; class Arachnida; order Araneae; family Uloboridae; genus Octonoba; species Octonoba sinensis. The sequence goes on from CM076604.1 coordinate 76,950,930, forward strand.
TTATTCTACTTATAAAAATACCCAAACACTTGATAATTAGTAGAAACCATATGTTTTTTACAAGCTTCTCTTCGATTTATCGCGATGATGTTTTTCGCTATAATTTATTGAGCCAGAGAAAAACACAGAATTTAGGGTGAATGCTAAACAAAGCTGAAAAAACATTTTAGTAATCAGAAATATTGGGATTCTCAAAAATGAGGGTGTCAAAAAAATAAATGACGGTTGGTACAAATTTACTCGATTCGTTTCCTCCCCTGTCTCTCACTCTCACTTTTTCTTTTTCCTTTTCTTTTCCTTCACAAAAAACCTTCCAACAAAGCTCCCTTTCAAAAAAACAAAAAAACATTACCTTTTTTTTTTTGGCTGTTTCTCTCGACTGAGATGCTTATCAAAAAATTATGTTTATAAATGTCGTACAAAATTATATTTCTAAATGAAAGAAAGCTTTGAGAATTAATCCATTTCAATCTCTGTAGATTTCTAGAATATGCATATGATTTACCTGGGTCTTTTTCGTCAAAGGCTCGCTTGAAGCTTTTTAGGCAATGGTATCCAAATAATAAAAAAAAAAGTACAATTTAAGAAACCCTGATTTCTCACGAGGGTGGGTAAAGCAGTTTCTCTTTAATAAGCAAGGTGACAACATTTAGGCGCAAAAAATGTTCACCTTTATGAAATGTTTTAGAAAAAGAGTTATACATTTTCTAAAGATAATGGTGATTAGCGAATGAAGTAAAAGGGCTATAATCATTTTCCGTCAAAAGATTCTCTTGCGAGAAGAAAACAGAAGAGTTTAAGTTAGAAATGGAACTGCTGAGGGGAAAAAAAATTTTCAAAGGCCGCTGTAGAGGGGGTCGGGGTTTAACTTTCTACAAGAATGAGGGGTATTCTGCCGATGTAAGTTTATGAACTCTTCTACTTTTTTTTAATTATATTAAAAGTATTGGGATAAATGAACGGGAAAAAGTATTGAATTCTAAATGAATATTATAATTCTACTTCATCAACAAAATTAGACTACATTATTTAGTTTAAGGCGAAATAAGCATGTTCTGAGCAATGTAATAACCTGTATTATATTACGCTGTATTGCCGATGTTTCGAAATTAATTTGAGTAATCTGGTTTCAAACTTTCCTAAAATTCGTTACACTCCATCATTCAGAACATTTAAAGAGTTTTCCAGAGGAGGAGCAGGGGCGCGCGGTTTCGAGGTCGCACCGGCCCGAGGGCTCGTCGGCCCTCGTGCCATTCCGTTCCTGAGCCCAAACCCCAGCAACCTGTTTGCTTGCTGGTCAAAATTAACTAAGATGCACTTGAGGAGATGTTTCGGGTCAGTGGTATTTTCACTTTAGTAGTAGGTTCGTGTATGCAAACTAATTTGTTCCTTCTTAAAATGAGGTTACAATTTTTATCTTTTTAAATAAAAATGCATTTGCATAGCTACCTACAACTTGAATCAACCAAAATGTCGTTGTTATTGTTATTTTTAAAGTATATTATTTATTTGCTCGTTTCATGTTTATTTGCATAATTTATATTTGCACGTTATACTTTATTTTCGGACTGCAAGTGGGTCACTTGCAATTATAAAATGGGTTACGCTGGTCATTGCAGGGGTCTTCTTTAAGCGTATTGAGCAATGGAAAAAATACTGAGAGTCAAAAGCCCTAAAAATTTTGTGGCGTTACAATGTTGTGTTCAATGCAACAGTGAAATGAAATAGGTTGTCCTGGAAAAGGAAAAAAGAAGCACTCTTTAATTACTCGGCCATCCTGCGAACAAGGGAAACAAATAATGTGTCAACCGATATCGATTAAAGGCTTTTTTTTAATTATTGAAATAAAATTTGCATAAGGGACCATATTCATATTTAAATAAGCACTAACTTCTGACTGCAATGCCCTATTTTTGACAACACAAATTTGTTCAGAGTGCTCAAATTAGCCAAAATACTAAATTTAATTGCATTATGACCCGTTAGAAGATATTAATAAATTTAGCATTACTATTTTTAACCTTGTTTTTGATATGCTAGTTTACAAGTCCCAAGTTATTTTAAAGAAAAATGACACATATCAGTCGTTATAATACGCCCTTAAACGGCAGCAAAATGTGTTTGCAAGCATAGGAGAAAAACTTCCGAATAGTTTTCAGTAAAATTTTGGATCTTCACAGATTTATTTTTCATCAAAATAAAATGTTGTTTCAGAACAATTTTTTCCCCTTTCAAACTAGAATTTCATAATTCAGAAAAAAAAAATATTTTCAATCACGTAAACTATGCTTGTCTTTTTGGGTTAATTCATGGTTTTAAGGAAAAAAGATAAATAAGACGTGACGTGGTAGCTTATAACGACCTAAACAAAATATCAAAAAACAGTTTAACATTACCAAGTGAACTATTTTCAATTTAATTGTCTAGCAATAGCTGAATCAAATTACACAAAGAGTTTTATACAAGGTTAAATTTTAACGCTAATTATACACGTTATGGTTTTAAAAAATGGTGGGGAGGGGGTTTCCATTTAAAATTTTAACGTTTATGCGCATTTTAATATGAAGACAACTCCTTAACAAAATGTTATGTGATAGGGACGTTTCGACCTATTAAATATTCCTATTTTGACAGCTAAATATAGTTAAGACAATTAAAAAAACTTTAAAACTCATCAACGCCAGAGTCCGAAAACCAATTGTTGATTTTTAATTAATTTTAAAAAATTCCCGCACAAAAAATGGGTGGATCTTAACGCGTCAGCCACTGAAGTCAGTCCATATGTTTCACTGTAGACTTTACGTTGCTCTTATCTAGTTTGGTTTCTTCTCATTGTTATTTTATTGTTACATTGAAATTATTACTTCATTATACAGTCTAGATTCGTAAAAGGTCAATCAAGCATCGTGCAAAAAGTAACATCAATGATGTTATTTCATTTTGTGTAATTTTATAAAGCGAAATTTCTTACTTAGCGACTTTTATCGCTTGCAATAAAAGTCGCGAAGATTTTAATGGCAAAACTGATGCAGTCGAAACATGTTCTACGAGACCTCTTTGGGGCTCCTTCATAAATGATGTCACGCCTCGAGGGGGGAGGGGTTCAAGAAAGTGTTACCGTTTGTGACAAGGGAAGGGGTAACAAGAAGTGTGCCATCATACATTTTGATTTTGATAAAAACATTTAAAATCAGCAAATTAAACTTATTTATGCTAATGTAATATAGCGTGACATGTAACAAAGGGGGGTAGAGGGGTATGTTCAAGTGTGACACTTTGTGGCAAAGGGGGAGGGTGTCAAATATATTGAAAAAAGTGTGACATCATTTATGAACGGTCCCCCGGCGGACATTCCCGGAACTCAAACTGTTGCTCCTATTGTAGCCATAAGATCTTGTGTCACAACTAAAATGTGGCGCACGTGCGCAGGAAATTGTTTTTGCGGGTCTTACTGAACCTTAAAAATTATTTAAAAATAAATATTTCGCAGAACAAAATTTTTTTCCACAAACGATGTTCATAGACGTAATTCGATCAAATAAAAATAAAACCAAAAAATCGAAAACTTCCCTATACACATTTATTCCTGAAAAATTGACTCATTTCATGTGTTTCTAATGTTAATAATATTCAAAGAAGAAAAGTATCGATATATTTATTTGTTTTTTACTTATTTATTCCAATTTTTCAGTTCTGTGACGTATTATTGTTTCACAAATTGAAACCTATGGATAGAAAGTTTTACAGAAATATTTTCAGAAAAGGAAAAGAAATAAAATATCCCTCCCCCCTCCTCTTTTTTTTTTTTTTTTGACCAGAGCTAGTCTGAAATTGCAACGGACTAAATGTTCCTAGAAGGGTATCGAAAGCTCCATTTTCCGCAAGTATGGTTCTTCACTCCTCTTCCACCCCACATCATAATTTCTAGGGGAAATGAATTGTCTTAATAAGAAAGTGGAAGATTGCTAACTGTACAACCGTTCCGAACTTAGGTAAGTCACTTGGAAGAGCATTGGAACGGTTTTTACTAAGGTCTGATGCTCGAACCCAAGTTCCAGTACACTTTTCGCATGTTTTCAGATATTTAACAATACAAATGAATGTAGATAAAGTTTAAAACTTATCGTTTCTACCTTTGTTTTACGAAGTCAGTGATCCAAAAAAAAAAAAAAAAGGACGAACATTTGAGCCAGTTAAAATAAAACGATTGAACATTTCAGAAAAGTTGAATAATTTATCCTATTCCCGAGCCAGTATCGTATTAATAGAACATTTAATACCATACTGGCTCGAGCAGCTACGATTCAGGTTGGCAACGATTCATAGATTTGGTGGTTGGACTCTTGTAGGATTTTCACCAAATTCTCTCCGATTTGTGGATTGATTAGCGGTATAGCGTGCATGTAAAAGCCACTACTCGTCCATCAGACGTGAACAGGCCCCGTTTATGATCTTTTTTGAGAGAAATGTGTCACCCTAGTTGGCCAGGGATGGGATTAACAAGTAGAATAATGTTAATATAATATTGTTCACACTTACAACATGAGTGAATAAGTTTCAGGAGTTAGTGAAAATGATTGTTTTATGAGGTCGTGCGTTCTTTTATTCCAATGCTAACCCATGTTGCGTCAAAAGAAAAGCAACACAATATGAGGATTGAGTATTGTCAATGCAGTCATGTTATTATGATTTGACTAATGAAAACAAAAAAAGGTCCAGTTTTCGAAAGAAATAGCTGTCCAGATTTCGGGTTTTGTGCTGGACGACAGTTAGATGAGTATCCATTGATCATTCATAAATGACCTTCACATCTACGAGCACGTCTTCACTGGACAGGCTATTGCTCTTTAATGCCATAAAAGGTCAACAGAGCCCGTGTTACCAGGCGCCATTTTTTATGAGTAATTTATACCATTATTATTATTATTGCTATTTGTATTATTGGCTCACCCCGCTTACCGTACAACACGAACTGTATTCCGTGTTCTAAGTGTTCCATGGCCTGCTTTCCTTATGAAGCAGCGGGGCCTTACATTAAAATAAAAGAATGTCTAACCACACTAAGCAGTTGTTTCAAATAACTGTCATCGGACATTTCAACAAACTTCCTTTCCAATTAGATTGCAAATTTCTCCTCGGAGGAGCATATTTAGGGTCTGATGAGCACGCGCTTTAAAATCTAAACTCACCAATTGGGGAGAAGAATACAACAAATCCTACAGAAAACCATTTTTTCTAATTGGTGGCAAACAGTGTAAGTACTTCCATGAGAACTAGATGCTTTACTTATGTATTTTTTTATATATGTTAACAATACGTATCTCCATATTAAGTCGTTCTATTGCTCTGAGATTTTAATCGTTTTTTCTCTAAACATATAAATCATATCTACTGAGTGTCGCATTCGTATAACTCAATCTTGGTGCATGTTTTAAACAAGTAAAGTGAATTGTAAATTACAGAATCAGTGTAATTAAAGTAAAAACTGCAAAAAGAATGCAGACGTAAATTTCAAAAATTTTTGCTTTGAAAAAGATTATTTTCTTTTATTTCTGGCTCACAAAGATAAACGTTTAACGTCTTAATGGTTATGAAGTCGTTTAAGTAAGAGATTCAGTTCGATATGAATTTTTAACATTTTAAAATTTTTCACTGGTTTCAATATAAAGTCAAAAAAGTATATAAATAATAACCAGCTTCTGAAAATACGGTATAAAAAGAACATATATAAAGCACAGATTGGTAATAAATAACATTCATATAAAGAAGGCAAAGAAAACAAAAGTTACATAAAAATATGAGTAACTTATATATGAAGGCCTGATTTGAATAGTGGTCTCATTAACAAATGAAAAAAAAAGGAGTTATTTTCATTGTCATGTTCAGACAAGTCACTTCTATCTTATTTCCTAACTGGCACACCTCCAGCATATTTCTATTTCCCACAGAGGTAGTTTAAAGTGGTGTAGTCGAGAGTGGACACAGGGGGACGGTGTCCCCCTACCTTTTTATTTGAATACAAATCTGCCCCCATTGTTTTGGATTTTAATGTAAGTGTACCCCCATTTTTCGATGCTCGTATATGTAAGCGTCCCCCCCCCCCTTTTTTTTTTCTAGGACTACACCACTGGTAGTTTATCAAAAATCGCAACAGTAGAACTCTATGCATTCTTCAGACTTAAAGGCTCTGCACCTCAGATTGAAAAAACATGGAGCTATGCCACTATTCAAGTATTGCCTTCCTATTTAATAAACATATATGCTTCTCTTAATTGTAAATCGTGCATGTAATAGCAAAAAGGGAAAATTATCTCGAAGTCAATTCTTGTTAAATATTACAACCACACACTAGTGCGATCAGAAATTTACTTTGGGAGATGGGGAGGCTCAAAAAAAGTTCTCACGTGCATATATATTACAGAATATAATTGGCAGTGCGGCTTAAAATCAAGGGTTCTTGTTGGTTAACCTCCCCCCCCCCCACACACACACACTTCCCCCCTGCTCCCCTGCTACTATGCGTATTTTAGCAGGAGAGAGAAAGAAAGAAACTTACACCGAATTCGGTTTTCTATGATGATACAGTTCTACCATCAACCAAAGCGATCTGCCCGGCAGACTGCCAAGAAGAATCCATTCATGTTCAAGGGAGGAACTGCTGGTATAAGGAATGTGCCGTGTTTGTTCTCGCTCTCTTTCGTTTAGCATGCTTGATTGCTTCCGAACTGAAGCTATATGCCAGTTTATAAATTTAGTTTCTTTGAAAAAATAGTGAAGCAAACATTCTGATTCTCTTACTAAATAAACTCACCTTCAAAACCAACTTCCCTAAAACTCATGCGCAGAAGGTCCAAATATCAAAATTCCTTGGTCGGACTGTATATTGATGGGTTTCCGTCAAATACCTCTCTGGAATTCGTCAAATAATACAGAATGAAATACTGCTATCTTGAGTACACATGACCGTTGCTGTTACTCACATAATGTACGTGCATCTCATTGTGCGGAACGAAGAAATTACATCGCCTGATGTGAATGAATAATTCAATAGTGTTTTGCAGTTCCAAGATCGAGATAAAAAACTGAGAACCATGATTTAAACTTTGTAATATTTTCAAGTAGTTACTTGATATTGAAATTATTTCCCCAAATACGCATTCTATTTGAAATACAAGATGCATATAGGCAGAATGTCCGTCAGTAACTTTAAAAATTGTAATTGCCTTATTGTCTTTAAGGGGATCTAGGGTATCAATTAGAATAAAGAGAGTTTAAACAAGGTAGCTCTTTAAAGCAAAACTTCCTTTTTTTTTTTTTTTGCAAACGTCACGAGATACGAAACTGTTTTTAAGAAATTCAAAATGACGGGACATTATTGGAGCTTTGAAACAGATGATTAATTGCACGTTTGTAATCCAAATAGATTGCTCCCTGAAAATCCAATCGGCCATTGTTATTTGAACAATAGAATTTAAAAAAGTATATAGTGAATGATTTTGTTCTTCTCTCGAATTATTAATCGTGTACTCAAATTAAAAAATAATAACTAAATAAAGAAATGAATAGATAAATTTCAAAATAATTTACTTTAAAAAAGGTTTAAAGAAGAATAATTATTTCCCCTTTTATGTGGAAACTATGAATAAAAACAATTTACGTGTAGAATTTTCCCCAAAATTACAATTTAATATATATGACCAATAAATGCTTCCTCAAATCCATTTTATTATGTGTTGTACATTACATTAAAAACAACAAATTCATAATTAATGACAATATTTCCACCAAAAGGCGAAAGCACATTAAGTAAGAAAAAAAAGTATTGAGACATGTTCGAGAAATAAAATATTCTAATTTTAAACCTAGGTGTATAGTTTGATTTTGTGGGCTCAACTACCAACATTTTAGTATTGAGAAAAAAAATTTTAAAGGTATTTTTATTATTATTATTATTACATATTGTTTTTAAAAAATAAAAATTAAATTAAAAATTTCGACTTGGGAGTGTTTTTACTATAAGCTACACTAAGAGTAAAATTGTAACTATTTCTCGTCATTATTTTTCAAAATATCAGCACAAATATACATTTTATAAATTCCTCTTTTATATGAAACTATTGTTTAAATTCATGATCTTCTGATGTCTAACTTTCATGTCACAAAAATTTATTCTTAATTTCAGACGATACAGCACAACATATTTAGTTTTTTTTTTTTCTTTCAAAGAAGTTCTGTCACAGAAAGTATTTTTAATTTAATTGGAGAAATGGATTACATCAGCATGCCGTACTATTATTTTTTCTCAATAATACTCCCCCTTCATCATGTATTCCTATTTCACCCTCTCCAAAAAGTTAAGGTTCGACAACAAAAATATTGTAAACTTTTCCTCGCCAGTTCAAAAAGCCTGATCTTTTATTCAAAGCGTAGTACACAAACTCATGAAAACATCAAAAGCATTTGTATTTGTTCAAATTTTAGTAGAAGCCTTGAAAAAAATTTTTAGTGATACTATAAAGTTTGTAACTCAACATTTTGTTCTTTCTATGGAATTGTGAATTCTAAGTTGAATATATATATATATATATATGTCATACAAATAAAACATATTTCTATTCGTGTTTTGTTTCCATAAAATAATAATTCTCAAAAAATAAAATTAAATAATAATACAAGAAAAAATAAAATAAAATTTCTTACCGTAAAGGTGGAATAACCCATCTCCATCCTCTTGTAAGAGATTATTTTTACCTCCTTTCGTACTCGTGTTTCCTCTAGTTCTGCAGTCAAGTTCAATGCCGATTCTTATTTTGTTCCTCCCCAGATCGGAAAGCCTGTTTTTTAAGCCCTCTCAAAGAACCAGGTCGACAAAAAAGGAGGTCAACTCCTAAGTTCCCGGATCGAAAACTACTACAACACTTCTTGTTTACAGAAAGAATGCATTAATGAAGACTCGTAGTGGGAGACGCGGATTTTAAACATGAGATGGAGTATAAAAAGGGCCCAGACGATTTAATAATTGAATGCCATTTTCCATTTCAAATGCTTTTGTAGAACAGAAATGAAAGTTTTTTATGGAAAATTAGGGTCTTTTCTCTAATGGGTAAACAATAATGTTTAGTTTTCTCTCTCTCTCTCTCATATCATAAGTGCATTTGTATTTGCAGACAATGTATTAGTTAAAAAAATTACGTGTACAGTAAACTATGTCTTCCATAACAGGCAAAAAGGGGTTAAGTCAGAAATTCGAATTTTCAGAACCTTGATTCCGTAGTTAAATTCTTATCACAAATATTCATAAAGAAAAAAAGATATATGCAACAGTAAAAATAATTGTGTTTTGTATTCATATGTTAATATCATTTATTTTTCTTCGTGTTTATGAGAAGAATTGAACATCTAACTCAAGATTGAGAACATTCGAATTTCGGACTTTTTCAGTCTCGAGTTTCTCTTCTTTAACTTCTAATTTTTTTTAGGTAACTTCTTTTTCCCTGTCATACAATATATTTATTGAACTCATACTGTGATGAAAATCTGATTTTCTTAGACCACAATTAACAACAAAGAGCTTAAATAACGTCAAGAACTCTGTTATGAAGAATGTTTACTGTACACGGTAATTTCTCTTGAGATTCACAAACATTATATGATTATTACTCGTTTTACTTTTGCCATTTCTTTCGGATAACTATTTTTATTAAAAAATCTTTGTGTATTTTTATGCATATTCCGGATTTGGTTTTGATAAAACTGAAGAATTCTTCAAAAGCCACTAGTAAAGAAGTGTGGAACAGCGAGCTCAAGGCCACATGCAGCTCTTCATTTTTTAAAGCGATTTTTCCAGTCATTTACATGTAAGATCGCTTAAAAAACTGTATATGTTCGATTGCATAAATATGTTCAAATACATTTAATTATGGTTACGGTACATAAGAGCCATTTGATTTCTATGATAAATTACAGTATTTTTTTCAGCATGTGAGTAGACAAGTAGTATAATTAATGCAGAGCAATAACCCTTAAGATCCTGCTTTTGTAAGCTTTTGTCAAATTGCCATAGAGGGGGGGAAAAAAAATAGTGCGAGCTTTCAATGCAAAATTCCCCTACTCCTGAACTTATACGTATTTCCTTCGTGGTATGGAGTATGGTAAAACAAATACAACATTCATATCTTAAATATTCATGAGCTTAAATAGTTTTAAATTTTAAGAAGAGAAAAATTTATCTTAAAATTACATAAATGTACTCTATGAGCCCTACTTACTTTGAGTAGGCAAAGATCGCATTGTTTTCGGGTGATTGCGGTTGATGTTTATGTTAAATAACCATCCCCTATGCATAGGGTGTTGTATATTTTAAGCTTATTTTGGGTTTATGTGATACCTGTGATCCTCTTTCCCAATGGCGCCAGGTTTTGAAAATCAGTGGGCTTGAAGTCCAACTTGGAGAGATGACAAAAAAAGGGTTAAATTTTCTAAATTTAATCTTCTGTTAAAAGTGTGCGTTAGGGGTTTTTTTAACAAAGAATACTTATGGAAGTTATCGAATATTGTATAGCACTTTTTATACAATGATGAATAAGTGCAAATCAAAGTTTCGCATAAAAAGCATAACAATGTTTTAGTCTTGAAAATATAACGGAATTTTAAATTACAGAAACATTATAGTCTAGTATAGATTCCCAAACCTTTCGTGGTTCCCTGTAATATGAATAAGTTCTTTGCAATGCAGGCACAGGAGTTTTATTCATATTTATCTGTTATATGAACTTATGATTAAATAATCACTTTAATTTAGGGGGGCGCTCAGAGAAAACCTTAATTCCATAAAAGCGCCTCGACTCGAAACAGCATGGGAATCAGGCAATTGGTTTGTTCTTTGAATTATGTCGAATTAAGGAAAAATATGTATAAATAAATATGCAAGCTAAAATAAACTGGCAGATTTGTACTAGTTTAAAAATACAAGAGAAAGCAAAAGTTTTAGCCTAAGCACATAAACTTAACATTTTTCCGGGATTTCCCCATTTATTATTTTTGTTTTCTTCTGTTTACATGTAATAAACACTCCCATAATCATTTTGAGGGCTTTTCGAGCACCGAAGCTCCCTCGTCGTTGGCGACCTTGCTTTTCACTACTGGTATTGCACTTAGTGGTATATGCTTTGAAGTAACTCACTTAACTCAATTACCTTTGCAATGTTGTTGCCCGACAGATAGGCGTCGTCTATTGAAGAAATACTTAACCTAAACTCGGAATAAACCAGTTTCTCCTCGCACATTTTCGAGTACATTTTTCGGATAGCATCTCCATTACGGTAGATACATAACTGACCTTTAAAGCGAAACAAAGAATGCGCCAGAGCCCCAGGGGGCACATTTCTTTCGTTAGCGAATGTGCTACAATATGTCACACTAGCTAAATGCTTCAAACTAAAAGGCCGGTTCTGTGATTAGTGATAATTTCGCAATTAAGGTTCCTCTTAAAGAGATTCGACGGACAATTACACATTGGTCCGAGAATTAGCATTTTTTAGACTGTTAATCTTCGCCATTGTTAATCAAATCGGAAGCTACCAGGATATTGCTTCGTTTGTTCCGATTTTAAACAATAGGGGAAGTCATTAAAATTCTCCAGGTTAGCATAATGAGTAGGGTGGAGAGCTGCTTTTTTTTTCTTTTAATTGAAATTTGCATGCATTAGAGGGTATAATCATTGGGATAATACTTCCATTAAACAAAAAAAAAAAAAAAAATCGAACAATATTTTGATCGACCGCAAGAGTGTTAAAATACCAGTAAAGCTTTTTCTCGCTTTTTTCCCCCGTGTGCCAAGTATGTATCATATGCTTCAGAGCATATTTTAAGGAATTTTCACTGGACGACATTAAGGTCTGCTTCCCCTAATGTCCATGCCCCCCTAAAAAAATCATTACCCGTTGAGGTTGTTTGAATTAAATTGTATACATATATTTTAACAATGTTAAACTGTTATTGTGGCTTTTTTTTATTGATTACACTCAGTTTGCAAAAAAAAAAAAAAAGAACAACTTTTATTTTTTGAAAAAGCCAAGCAAACCTGGGTTTTTGATGAAAATTCAGGGCTTTTTCAGGAAACCTTTAAATATCGATTTCTATTTAAGCAATATACTAAGCCATTGTTTGGCTATTTTTTCATTTCATAGCTCTGTATAAGTATATCATTTTGAAATCATGCATCTCTGTCTTAATCAAATATTATGTTAAAAAAAATCTTGAAAAAAAAGAGATAAAATCCAAATTAACCTCTCCACCCTCCATGCAATTATTGTTCACATTTCATAAGCTTTTATAGTATTGGCTATCTTTTTAAAGTTTTTCCATTTGGGGGCCCCTCATAAATCCATAAAAAACGTTCCCAACCGCATTACCGTTTCAGCTCAACATTTGGGAAGTAGAGGCATATGAGTGGTCCCTCCTTAACCGGAAATACTAACAGTTAAAGGAGGTCCGGGAGAATCTCCCCCGGACTATATGCAGATTGGTGCATTTGGAGGCCACAGGCGACGTATTTGGGAGTGCAAAAATTTTAGGAAAAAAAGCAAACCAAACTTTTTACAGTTTAAACGCTTTTACTCATAAAAATGCAGAACAAAATTCGCATTTTGTTTTAAATCCAGGGGGCAGGACCCCCCTCTCCTTCTTACTTACACCCATATCGAAGAGCCCCAAGTCTGCCTACTCAAGCGACATTTACAAGCTCCACCCCAACCCCGTCTCTTCCCAAAAGGATGCTTTGAAAAGTTGTAAAAGAAAAACTATTATATTGTTTGAGCATTGCACAATTTATGTTTCACTATAACAGGGAGGTAAACTTGATTTTCTTTTAAATTAAAATTTTTAAGTTTTGACATGGCACAACTCACTGCCTCCTAAAACTGCCTTTCCAGGAGCAGTTGCCTGCCACAGGAGCCTGCCGATTGATCAACAACGCAACATGTTCAGTATACCTCAATTTTAGAGTCTCCGACAGTTTATGCAAATAAATAATTCTATTAATCGGTTGAAGTATCAAAAACCCAATCTTTAGCTATATTTGATAATTTTAGAGGAAGGAGTGTGGGCTCAATCCTAGAAATTTTCAGAACTGAGAGCCTAAAACGGAAATTTTAGGCTATGGTAAAGTTAGGGGAAAGAAAAGGTTGGGGTCGGGTTTTTCTCCCGATTTTTTTTTTTTTTTTTTTGAAATTGAAGTAAATTTTAGACTGTTTTAGGTGACTCTAGGGGAAGAAAGAATTCGGGGGCTTACTATCGGGAATCTCTAAAAGCAAATTTAGGATATCTTTGATGGCGTTAGGGAAGATGAGGAGAGAGGTATAAAAGGCTCTCCCCTCGGAAAATTTTCAAAACTGAAATCTTAACAAGAAGTTCTGTCTAGAACTAGACGAGACTACTTTTCCGTATACGCTTCCCTCCAACTTTCAATTTATAATCTCGCTATCTCTCTCTTTCTCTTAAGCTTTATTTCTTAATTACCTCAAATATACTTTTTTCATCGGTTAATACACATTCATTCACTCACTCATTCAGTCATTCATTTACTCATCCATGTATTTATCCACTCATTTATTGATAGTTATTTTTTCCTTCCTTCACTCATTTATTTATTTTTTCATTCATTCACTATAATTTATTCATTTCTTCTTTCACTGATTCATTTAATCATTCATTCAAAAATATCGCTAAAAAACCCAAACAAAAAATTTCATAGGAAAATAGACTCGTTTAGTTCTGGTTGAACTTCGTATCTCTACATGTTCAACGTCATAACATCTTTCTGATCAAGTTTGTTTTCCAAGTAAATCCGTCTGTTAGATCAGGATTTATATAGGATTGAAATTTCCTCGTAGGGGCTAATGTGCTTTTTCTTTTTTCTTTTTTTTTTTTTTTTTGAACTGTTCAAAAAAGAAATTGTGAAATCAATATTTCACGCCAAGAGTTTCTTCCAGTAAGCTTGTTCATAGGAACTTGTTTCCTGCGCCCTGAGTTTAAATAATTTGCTTCATTTTTGCCCATTGGCACAAATGTTAAGATTTTTTTAACTGTTCAAAAAATGTTCAAGTCAAAAACTTAAGTATATAAATGAGGTGTCCTCGCCGAGCTCTTTTGAATACAAAAAAAAAATCGTTCGAATCGGAGAATTCCCTCAACAGTTATTAGGGGTACAGACAGACCAACCGACAGACACTTTTTCCGCATCTCAAAACCGAACTTTCAATTTTTTTTATTTTTCAATCTTTATTTAATTACCCCTCTTATTTTTGACTTTTTTTAATTTTTAACGATATTTTTTTCGATACATTTAAGCATGTTTTCATGCTGTATAATTATTGTTTTTTTTTACTTTCAAGGGAAAATGGCTAAAAACGCATTGTTAGATCATTTCTTGTGAAGTTATGTTAAAATAGGTTCGGAAACTTTGTATAGAACTTTTTCGACAAGTTCTAAAAATGCCACTAGCGTATCTCTTTTTTTTCTGTTAATTGCAATTTTTCGAATTTTAAGTTCCTAAAACGCAATTTTAGGTTATCTTTGGTGACGCCAAGGGATGCGACGGCTTTTCCTCAAATATTTCTAAAAAGAAAATTTTAGGCTATAGGAGACGGGGTGGTGGGTTCGTTGGCTTTCCAGCGGATTTTTTGTTTTTTTAAATTAGCGTCCTAAAAAGTCTTTTGACCATGTTTAATACCTTTAAGTATCCGTCAATTTTTTTTTTTTTGAAATTAGTGCATTCAGAAAACATCTTTGCATTGATAACCAGAGAAAGTGGAAACTGAAGAAGCATGCATGAATATATGGCGGATTGCAACGAAAATGAAAAATCAATTTTTGCTAAGGAAGAAACGACACTTTTTAAAAACTATAATGTCTTTCCTATATTTCCTTAAATTTTTTGCCGGCACCATCTGTAATGACTAGGCGACAACATATCGGCACTGGGCGACATTACTGTCGCCCACTTTCTATCTTATTTTATGCTCTGATATGCTTTCTAATACGAGAATACGTTATTAAAGCTTAGTTAAATTGCATTAAAGGAATAATTCTATTAACTATGTTCTGTATAATGTATGTTGTGCATATCGTGTGAAAGACGAAACATTTTTGAATTGCTTAAAATTTGATCTGCCTTGCCGAAGACTAAAATTTTGTAAAGTTTTTCAACAAAAAACAATCATCGTCATCATCATCATCATCATTATTATTTTGTAGTTTTAAGAAACTTTGGAACTCTTGCAGGACATCAAAATATTAATGAAAACTTTTAAAAAATGCTGCAAGAAATATATTTACACGGATAACGGGTGCACAACTTTTGAAAATAACTCCCAAGACAATTTAGTTACCCAAGATTGTACCCCAAGACAGTTTAAATTTAGAAATTCTACGTGTAAACGTTTTTTTTTTTTTAATTTCATCATAAAACGGCAGTAATGAAAGGAAATGTAAACGGAAGCGGTGTCATAAACTGAAGATGTATCACAAAGTTGGAGAGAATTTACTCCAAAGATGAGACTTCTGGTTTGCGATATTAGGCGAGGTATCTATTGAACCCATGTCAAACCATTGTCAACATTTCTGTCGTCAATTCCTGTAAAAGCATCTTTTTTTGCCTCAATTCACAACAAGCTAAAAGATTTAGACATTCAATTGTTCTTACCCTCAGCCTCATTCTAATTGTTATCGTTGTTACTATGAATCTTATGCTGCATTTTTTTTTTTTTTTTTTACACATTCCATTCAATTGTTATTGCAATTTAAGCTTTCAAGAGACAACGGAAACACTAAATTTCTTTCAAATTTGAAACTGTCATTCTCTATATTTAACGTGTTTTATACTTTAAATGAGTAGGTAAGTGTTATATTCTTTGTATATATTTACACTAGCTGCTTCGCCCGGCGTTGCACGGGCTATTTCAAATATTGAGGATTTGACCAGGAAGACAATTTGCAAATATATATTCCACAATAATGCGTACAAAAAATTGCTGCCACAACTGGTTAAAAGACAATAGTAAAACCGATTCGAAAAATATCGCTTCGACTAAATGTCGAACTTCTAAATGATTGTTCAGCCAAACTAATACTTTTTGCTTCTTTAATCTCATGTTCTCTAACAGTGGCACATCGTTTAGATTTTCTGGTCATTTTACTAACATTAGAGAGAAGTTGAGTTGTACTTACCACAGAACATGAGTAAATTTGGAAAATTAATTAAATATTTTTTTTAAGATTAAAAAATTAATAAAAATAGTTAAAGTTATTTCTGGTGAAATTCTGAATCCAACAGTATTTTTCTCCTGTACGTTCAATAGTTCACGCGTTTACTTATTTCAAACATACGCGAACACTAAAGTGAGTTTTAGTTATATCGATAGATAAATTTTTTAAATTAAAGAGTAAACATTCTTATCGCTCTTGTCAGCATTCTAAGGCAAGATTTTAATAAGTTTAGTTCTATTTTAATAATGCATTTCCTAACAAACAGTTCAATTCCAAGCAGAATTTTCTGTTTAATCCATTAAAATACTCAATTTCTCATTTTTAATACGTGTTGTGGTTTGTATTCCTTTAAACGTTCTCTTTTTTCTTCTCACTGAACTTTTCTCTGCGCGGAATCTCTGGCCGAAAACTAACTTTCGTACACTGCACTCACAATTTCCTTTCAGGTTGAGATTTCCCTTTTATTTTGAATAAAAATTCATAAAAAGTTCAAAGGAAGGCTACTAGGTCTCTCTTAGATTTAGTTTATGGTGTTAGGCTTAAACGCTCAGTATGTAGTCTCGAACAACGAAGAGTCAGAGGGGACATGATTTTAAATTTATTGAAATGAAAGATGTTCATGGGCTACGGTTTTGTACAAAAGATAGACCGATTAATCAATGGTCATTGCATCAAATGCATCGAATTAATAATTCGATGTAAGTAATGACTTGATATGACGGTTCGAATTACTTGTAATTTGAATGGTGTAATACTGTAAAAAACTATATAAATTATACAGTAAGCGTTTTATTAATGGAATAGGAATTTTTAAGTAAATAAAGTAAAAATTAATAAAAGGATTAATTAAACAGTTTATGTAAGTACTGTATGAAAATACAGCATTTATACATTTGCATTGGAACACTTGAGAACTGCTTTTTCCAAACGATTTATTTTGTTTTCTAACTGATTCATTCCCATTACCCTGATCCTTTGACTAGTCAATTTTTTACCACAAATGTTCATAAAGAAAGCATATTTTTCTTACTGCATATAACTGAACTTCAAATTTGTATAAAAGAAAAATTGAAGAATTTTCTTCTTTTCTTTAATATTTATAAAATATCCGTAAGTGCCTAATTTTAAACACTTTTCATCTGTTCAAAAATAGCCTTAAAACAATTAAATCAAAAAGTCCTTTCAAGTACACGTTCTGCGTCAGAACTTCTTTTTGATGAGATGTCAAAAGCCAATCTCGCTATTAAATCAGTATTTAAAATAAATTCAAATTTCCTCGTAAAGCCCAATGCTGTTCCTCTTAACTGCTTAAAACTAAACAAAAAATTCTCCAAAGCAGAAAGTGAAGCATGAGAATGAGATATGTTGATCTTTCCTGAACTCTTTGTTTCGGATTATTCCTTCCAAAATCATTAGGATGGAAAGGGGTAACCGATATACATCTCCCCATCTAAGGAGCCTGCTATCATGTTTTTTATTTTTAATATTTATTGACTTAATCAAGTTTAGTTGTTGAATATTTTATAAGATATTAGGCCTTCTTTCATGTTCTTATTCATTTATATTTGTTTTCTTGTTAAAACAAGTTTTGCAACAAAGAACGCTAACGGTGAAACACATGCAATTTTGAAGTTCAAACAGAATATTGCGGCAAAACTAATGATACATTATTAAGTAAAGCATTAAGGAAAATATGAAACTAATTGAATTTTTATTTTGCTCTTTTTCCCAATGAAAACCGAGTCAAGGAAGAAGTTTCATGCTTTGCGCTGTTTCATGCGTTGAGGGTTTTTATTTATTAATTTTTTTCCTGATTAATATTTTAAATTTTGTGTCGTTTATACGACAGATTTGGTAAACATTTATATGGAATATTTTATCCTAATGGTAAAAGACTTTAATAGCTTGAAATAGTCAGCCATGTCCCCCTTCACATAGATCATGGCTCCCCTATTCCCGTATTTTTTCCTGTGGCACTCTAGATATTTTCTATAGCCCCCAAAAGGACTATTTGGCTCCCGTTGGAGAACCTCTGTTAAAAACTAAAACAATTAAGTAAAAAAAAACTTCAGTTCATCATTTATGAATTTTTTTGGCCGGCCATAAATAAAATATAATAAAATAAAATAAAGATTCAGTTCCTTATTTATGATTCTCTCTTTTTTTTTTTTTTTTGAGGGGGGATTTCTGGTAAAATACTGATCATGTTAAGGGGTGAAAACTAAAATGGCGACACCTTATTTTATTTATGTCGAGCGATCATTCTCAAGTTTGATTGTTGAACTTATAATCCCTATATATGTTACCCCGCAGATGTTCTGCGGGGTAACAGCTAGTAATAAATAAATGAACATAACGTTGCATCGTTAGTTCATTTCGAGGCTGAGACTTCGCAAACACACATTTATTGTAATTCTACATGCCACAACGATGATACATAGTTACACGGAGAAAATTACAGCACTCCGAGCATTGTTCTAGAACTCCAACTCTTTTCCCGCTCGACTCTCTGTTGCCATTTCTTTTTATAAAAAAAAAGTGTCAATTAGTTTTTAGTTCCGAGAGTCGCTACAGTCGCTACAAACATTTTAAAATTTATCAATTTAAATGTTGTCGAATCCCTTTTTTACCTATAATACAAAAAAAATAAGGAACAGGAAAGAAAAAGGAAAGAAAAGAGAAAAAAGAAGGAAAAGAAAATTAGGTCAATAAACATACATTCTTGAAATTTCCAATTTTCTTTTTTTTTTCTTTTTTTTTTTTTCAGAATTTCCACATGTAATTTACCTATCCAGTTGCGCAAACAGTAATCATCACTCTTAATTTTTTTTTTCATGGAATAAATAATTGATTATAAATATTTGTTTTTATCGCTTCGAGAATTTGCTTCAAATAAATGTTTTTTTTTTCTTTCATTCTTTTTTCTTTTCACCCCTTCGTTCCACTTAAATTGTTATAGAGTTTTCTTTATGTACATAAAACAAGGTTACAGCCAGACTTTCTTTACGTCTCTGAAACTTCTGCGCTCATTTCAGGTATTATTCATCCAGTGATTCACAAGTTTCACCTTTCTTTTCATTTTGATTTTATTAAGAAGTTTAAAAGTCACATTTGAAAAAAAGAGTACACTAAATAAAAAGTTTCCAGACAAAAACCTGTATTTGGGACAAGCATCACCTGTTACAATTTATGACATTTAATGTAAATAATGTGATTAACTAGGGTATAAAGTAGTTACCAACTCCTTGTAGAACTGCTTTTAGTGCTCAAAAACAGTAACCCCTTTTTATTTCTAGACATAACATTTTAGCATTCAATCTCTTACTGATTTTTTACACTTTTTTTTTTTTTTTTTCATTTTATGTTGAAAAATCAAATAAATAATGTGCATCGATTAAAAAAATCTCCTATGCAATAAGCGAATAATGCGTTGGACTTGTTCTTCCGAGTAACTATTAGTTCTTCAAAACCTTAATTAGTAGAATGCCTTTAAATTTTGCTATGACTACTATTAGTTTTATAAATGTAAATGTAAATATATATACATACATAATATATATATATATATAAATATATATACTAATATTATAAAGCTGTATAGTTTGTTGTTTGAACGCGCTAATCTCAGGAACTACTGGTCCGATTTGAAAAATTCTTTCAGTGTTAGATATATCATTTATCGAGGAAGGCTATAGGCTATATATCATCACGCTAAGACCAATTGGAGCGGAGTTCCGAAAATTGCATAAAATAGTCCTTTTCTATCGGAAGAAATTATCACATCTTTTCGAGCTTGATACCATTGAAAAGCCCGTAAAAAACTACCCTAGAAAGAGTTTTGTCCTCCGTGCTAAAATTGGAAACCTCTAAATTAACTAGAAAAGAAGTTATGAGCGCTTTTCTCTGTAGTTTGAAATTATTTTTTCACGGTAACTATCTTTAATTTTATTTGACCAGATGATCCAAATTTTGTGTTTTTTCTGTTTGTGTTGAAGTATTTTTTTAATATTTTTGAACTTAACGATTAAGGGAACTTTAAAACACAAATTATTTATTTTGAACGGAAGTTTTTTAATTTAGAATTTTTGTGTTTGTGTTTCTTCTCTTTGGATAAGGCTTATGTCGGAATTTTTCAATGCGCCTAGCCAGACAATATCAAAATTTTCACAGACAATAAAAGAAAAGAAAAATTGCTCTCAAGCATTGTAAAAAAACAGAAAGCTCAAGACCAATCAATCAAATTGAGCAGTTTAGATCTTATCATGTGTACAATTATACATTGCGTGTTCTATAATATTATATAAATGTAATCCTTGTGCCATGGAAGTTTCTTTTTATTTCGTATTGGTCGGGTTATGTTTGGTGACGTTGTGCATGTTGAGGCGTTTCTCTTTGGATGTTGATCTCCTACATGTTCATCTGTTGTTTCATCTTCCATGATTTTTGCAGTTTTTGAATCTTCATTGTTTGTACTACTGATATATTTTTTTACATGTGTTAAATTTCTACGGTAGGAAGTTCCACTTGGATCTTGAATTGTTACAGCAATTGTTATCAGACAATCTATATTTTCAGACACTGAAACAACAAGCATTGTGAAATGAAACATATTAGAAATATGTGTTTTTTCTTGCTTTTGTATCAAACCAGACTGAGCCACAGCAACGCGTGGCCGGGTACAGCTAATATACATATATATATATATATAATATACAGTGAAACCTCTGTAAGTTGACCACTAGCGGTGCAGCCCTTTAGTAGTCAACTTAGACAGGTGGTCAGCTTACAAAGGTGGTCAACTTTACAGGTTTTACTGTATATACATACTACACGCTCTTACGTTTTTCACAAGTGAGAAGTTAGAATTTAAAAAAAAATCAGTGGCAGCATTCAATTCGTGTTTGCACGTCAAGTGCACACTTTTAATATCATACCAAAAACATCGTTTTGGTCAGGGACTTCTGCAAGAAGCAGGGCTCAAAAAAATTTTAAAATTTTACGTTCCCTGCCGGGCATGTTCATCGAAAAAATACATGCCCGAACAAAATTTTTACATTCCCAGAAGTTGTTTTATTGCATATTAACGAAAACATTTGAATTTGTTGTATAGCATTAATAAGACAAAACATTTAATTAACAGTTTTATATCTGAATAAAGAATTTTTCCAAAATAATTTTGTTTAGAGTTTTGTTTATAATTTGGCTTGTTAGTTAGTACTTAGAAGTCGAATTGGAAAAAGTAGCAGCTCCAGTTCCCTGATCAAAATTTTTTCATTTATTTAAACGTGTTTAGCAAGTTTTTTTTTAACTGTAAAATGTTTGTGATTAGATTCTTATTATCAATTCACATGATTTGCTGCATAATTTCAATATATACATATAAAATTGAAAAAAAGTATATTAATCACAGTTTTTTTTAATCGTAGTTTGATTTACGTTTGCTATATGCTTAGATCCTTTTAGACCTTTTCTACATTGTTAGATTGTTTAACTAGCCATACTTAAATAGCAGACGATGGACCGCGCTTTTATGGGTTGTCCCGTCATAGTCGTTAACGAAATTTAACAATCCGAGACATAAATTCGTTTCTATGCAGAAACACACTAAAAAGACTTTTTTCCCCTTTTCGAAATTAATTGCAGATTAGATTGACCGCGAAAAAGAACGGTTTTTTAGATATAATTTATCTCAGATCGCCTTTTTAATCACTGATTTAAAAAAATAAGTATTAATGATTTGCAAATATAAACATTCTAATGATGAATTAATTTTCAAGCTAATTGCATAATGCATATTAAGTAAAATAAGATAACCATGGCATTTCATGTTCTTTTCATTTTCCTCCACACATTTTCGTAAATTTTTCCGTTATAGAAAAATATGTAGTAGAATTTTGAAGGAGGTGGGTAATGTCCTTTCTTACAGTCTTGTTGCGCAATTTTATGAAAATCATGTCAAAAAATGAATTTTAACGATATTTTCCACAGAAAGCATTTCAACGCAAAAAGAGGAAAATTATGATTTCGTATAAAATAAAAAATTCTTTTGTATGCGAAAACCCTTTCATTCTTATTCCAACGCTCATATTTTAGGAACATAAATCCTCACTACTGCAATAAATATTGTAAATTTTTTTATAAACCAGCAATATTTCCTACTGTACTCGTAATTTGATTCTGTGCAAAGACATCTTTCAACACAACTTTGAATTTGGTGCTTAATCCTGCACCTACTTATGTTTCAAAAATTGTCTATTTCAAATCAACTAGCGCGTGAAATGGATGCTTCAGGAGGATTTATACTTTTCTTTGAAAACAAAAGCTTTGTTGGCAACAAGTGGACCATGACTATCATTGAGCTGAGAAATTTTTTTAAATATAAAGATGCGATAAACCTATCACAGATGTGGTGAAATGTCTGTGGCCCCGTATACCGATTTATTTTCTACTTTATTTATATTTAAAGCGTATTTCGATCTACAACACAGAAGATTTTGAAAGAGAATGTTAGCAAAGAATTATGTTGATTTTAACATATTTTCTGAGTCCATTTTTAGAATTAGGTTGCATCCTTACTCGATAAAAATTATGAATTTCATATTTCTTTTTTAGTTTTCGATAATTTATAGGGTTTTTTTTTTCAATTAGATTGGCATTAACAGTTTTCACCGTTTTATCTTTTGTGAACCAGTTTTTTCTTTTTCTTTTTTTAAATTGTCTACGAAGAAAACATAAAAATATGATAAATGTAGTAAAATATTTTTGAAGGGATTAAAAATCAAAAAAAAAAAAAAAATAATAATAATAATAATAAAATTTTTTTAAAGGTTTGAGAATGAGACAAGGACTTATAAGTGTTGGTTTGTCTCAAAGAATGAGCGATGCAGAGCACCTCACATATTTCAAGCAAAAATACACTAGAACCGACCGCAGCATAGGCATGAAAATCTTTAAAACAAGCATAAGATAAACAAAATTGAAATACATAATGTTTATATATTGCTTTACTTAAATTTTTGCTGCTTTGCGCATGTTTAAGTGTCTGTTTTTTTCCGCTTTTACATTTTTTTTTTCAAATCTGTCTTACTATATATTATATAGATATAAGACGTAAAACCAATTTTTTAAGCATCTTTCTTTGACAAGCAGCGCTGCCGGAACGGGAGGTTACGGAGGCGAAATTTCAGGGGGCGGAACCCAAAAGGGGCTTGGTATTTAGCGAAAAAGATAAACAAGAGCAAAGGTTTTGTGCAGATGTTAGGCGGGGACCCGCGCGTCAGTACTCTGCTTCGGTACCAGATCAAACCCTCGGTGGTCCCGTTAACGAGGCCGTGGCTGTATGACACATTTCTGGTTTCTATTACCTTATGCATCATGTAGAAAATAATTTTGCTAAATATTAAGTGGTACATTATTGCAGTAAGTAAAATGAAATAAAACAAAGGAATTAACGGAATTCATAATAATTCTGATAAATAATTTCAAGTTTCAGCTGTTTTTGAACATTTTAGAGAAATTGACTTTTCTAGAAGTTAAAATTTTATCGGTTACTTAGCTTATAAGAACACTTTTGTGTAGTCACGGGTGACATTACATGAGATTAGACTGATGTATATTAACAGCCTAGGATTGGAGATATGGATTAAAACTAAGACTTCTGTGTGCGGGGAGGGGGGTAACTACAGACTCCTTAATGGCACTCCAAATTTTCATCTTGAAGTTCTCACTTTTATGCATTAGGAAGGAGTTCATTTTTCCTCCGAAACACGAGAATGCACATTTACTACTTTTTCGTTTAACGTTGATTTCCACATTTATTGAAAAATGTAATGCCTGCATTTTGTTATTTTCTTCGCAAAATACTGATTATAATTAAAGTTTTCTTCATAAGATATTTTTTTTTTTGGGGGGGGAGGGGGGTCTCAATCTCTAACAGTGTAATATTGTCTTATGCTTCTTGAGTCCTTTGAAAATCGTGTAGTCGATGCCAAAATCATGTATTCATCTTTGAATTTCAAAATAATAAATGCAATGTAATTGTTGTAACGTCATTCAAGGAACAGGAATACTTACAACGTTACAGCCAAATAGTAACGATATGAATTAGTGGTTCTCAAGGTTTTTTACGTCGCAACTCAAGTTTTAACAACTTAAAAACCCGCGACTCCATATATGTACACACACTTCCACACACGTATTTCGACACAAAAACGAAACGTTGCTGTTTCTGAATTGGGAAAAATTACTACTTCAGTAGGGTTGTAGGTAGTTAGCATAGTTTACCGGAAACGACTGTTACTTGCAGTGAGGAAAAAACTTTTAAGAAAACTCTTGACGTTCTTTGGGGATGGTTAAATTGACTAGAACCAGACCTGATGGGCCCTGTGTGTGTTGCTGGTCGTAACTTTTGTATTTGTTTTTGCATTGCCCCACTGTAAATCAAATCACTTTTGTATTTGTATTGCAAATTGCATTTTAACTTTGACACTTTGTTTGCCTCCACGTTGAAAATATAATAATCGGAAAAGAACTAAATTTTGTGGACACATGAACACTAACAAGAACTAGTGCTGATTGGGTTTTGGCGGTAACCCTGTCACGACGGATGTCCCAATTGAACGTTTTGCTCGTTACGCGTAACTGCTTTCAAGAAATAAGGAAAGGTTTAAAAAATAGGTATCGCCATGTAATGAAAGAGACACTGCTTTTATTTGAATATTTCTGTAAATTATTTGATTTTATTCAAATTCTGTGTATTATTTGAATAGTTTTCAACACATATTTGAATTGTTTATAATTTTGAATATTTTTCGAACATATCTTATTACATATTTATTTCGAACATGTTTTATTCTAGACGGATGTGACGAAAATTCGAAAACTCACGTCACTAGACAATTTCTTTGTAATTTATGTCCTTAAGTTTAGCACAAAGCAATTCAAAATGATATCTAGTGTTAAAAAAGAGCCATTTTGACTATGTGGTAAAGTTTTTTTAATTCAAAATAAGAAATTATATGGGGACCGTATGAAAAGTGCCTCGCGACCCCATCTGGGGTTAGGACCTACAGGTTGAGAGAGAGCCCCTGTTATATGCGATCAGTGTTGCAATTCACGTGCGAATGCAGGAACCACAGAACTTCTTGACGAATAACACATGGGTGATTCTAGGAGGAAAAAAATTTCGGAACTTCACACAAAATTTTCGGAAAAATATGCGTCATCAATTTAAAATAAAAATTATATACTTAGGTTAACTCGCCTCCCCCACCGGATTTTTGAGATTTTATATATATATATATATATACATATATATATATATATATATATATATATATATATATATATATATATACATATATATATGTGTATATACATAATAAGCTCAAAAATAATACTTCAAATAATTAAATGAAAGGTCTAATAATTAATACCAGAAGACTTTTCGTCCTTTTTTTTTCGGAAAAAGTTATTGCATTGAAAGTTTTTTTTAACCCTCTCGTGCATGGAAACCTCATATGAGGTTACCAGGAAAAAATAAATAAATAAATATTATTTCAACTTATTTTAATCCACAGTTGTAGAATAGTCCAGCATAATGATCAAGTAAACTTTTTAAAAGCTGCAAAAGATGGCTGCACGAGCTGAACAATTCAATTTTAGGACTTAAAAATAGCCATTTTGTTTCAGCACTGTAAGTCAAAAAGCGATACTTGTAGAAGGACTCGTTCTGCACTTTCTTTGAAAATATCGAGTAAGTAAAATTATTTTCTTTTTTTCTGAATCATTTTGATTAAAATAGGTATAAAATGGTCGCATATTAGCAATTTTCTGGTTAATTAAGGCCTTTTCTATTGAGAACCTCAAATGAGGTTACCATGTAGTTGTAGTAGCTAACAACTTCGGCTGCATGCAAACCTCATTTGAGGCTACCAGTACTGTGATTAGCATCAATGCTTAGTCCTACAAAGGCACTATTTTCTAAATCAATGGTACTTTAAATATATAATTATAATAATAAATTATTGTTTATTGTCACACTTTTTGCAATTCATAAACATTAATTGTATGACTAATTATTTTATATTATTATTTATGTATTGGTAGGTCATTTTTCAAAATTGTAATTATAAATTTTCACAAATAATATTGTTAGTAAATTAAACCTGTTTTTATTTTCTTTAATTTGTTGATATGGTTTTCGTTATTTTCTTTTAGCCTTTGTACATTCTATGATAGATGATAGGTTGAGATATAAATATAGCAGACCAAAAAAACGGGTTGAGTCTCAAAAGGAAATGGAAGTAATTATGGATCAACCTTCTGATTCTGTAGATGATCTTTATGAAAATGATGCTGAGATTGATTGCTTTCCAATTCAGAATAATGTGAGAGAGTCATCAAGTGATGGACAAAGATCTGAAACTGTAACAACAGAATCAGATAGTGATAAGGCTGGTAGTGACAAAAAAAAAAAAAAATCAACCCTGCTACGAAAGCTGAAAAGAAAAAAAAGTTTGTAAAAAGAAACAGACGTTGGAGGGCTAACAAAGATAATGATTTCTCAAAAGAACCACCAGAATTTAAACCTGAAAAAGAAAAACAATTTTTTGGAGAAACTCCTTTGGATTATTTTTACAGGCTGATTCCCGACTTTACTTGGAAGAAATGTGCTTAAAAAGTAATTTATATGGAACGTAGAATGGGAAAGAAAGTTTAAAAATTTCTCTTAGTGAAATGAAAGTGTTTCTCGGTATAAATTTAGTAATGACATATGTGAGGTACGCTAGACTTCTTCAGTATTGGAGTACGGTCGGAGACTGACGGCTAGGCATTATAGCAAACTACATGTCTATAAGCAGATTTGAAACAATTAAACGTTATCTTCACTTTTAGGATAACACTAAGATCCCCGTAGATAACAAAGACCGCCTGATACGGTTGCGGCCTTTTTTAGATCTTCTCCATAAAACTTTTCATGAAGCGAGAACTCCAGAAGAATCTCAATCAATTGATGAAATGATGGTACCATTTAAAGGTCGTTCCAACCTAAAGCAGTATACAAAATCAAAACCCAAGCCATGGGGATTCAAAATATGGGTTCGTGCTGGAGTTTCTGGTTATGTTTATTGCTTTGAAATATTTCAAAGAGAAAATGGTAGTAGAAGTCCTCCATCTAAAGAATATGGTGCAGCTGGTGATGTAGTTTTGCGATTGAGCCATGATTTAGCTGGGAGAAATCATACATTGTACTGCGATAACTTATTTACTTCCATTCCCCTTATTAAAGAACTGAAAAAACAAAAAAATAACTTTGTTGGTACAATTCGAGCCAATAGAATGCTAGGCGCAGATGAAAAGTTGAAGGATGCTAAATCTCTTCTGAAAGAAGGAAGGGGGTCATTATCTGTGACTTCTTTTGGGGAAAATATAACTGTGACTCGATGGGTTGATAAAAGCATTGTGCATGTAGTTTCATCATTTGCTGGAGCGCAACCGATGGACAAAGCAAAGCGTTTTTCTCAGACAACCAAATCATTGATCGACATAGCAAGGCCAAATGCAGTACGCATTTACAACCTTCATATGGGAGGTGTCGATTTAATGGATTCCCTTGTGGCACTATATCGTCATTCTCAAAGAAATAGACGGTGGTATATGAGAATATTTTTTCATATGCTGAATGTTGCAGTAGTCAATGCTTGGCTACTTTGGAGAAAAGATGGAAAGGAAAAACATGATTTGCTAGAATTTAAAAGTTGCATAGCATCAAGCCTCATTTACACAGGGAGCTCAATGATACCAAAGAAAAAAGATAGGCCGAGTAACAGTCCTTCTTCTTCCTTCGAGTCGACGATAAAAAAAAGAAAATTATCAAATGTCGCAAAAGAGTTGCGGTTTGATAATGGTAACCACTACCCGAAGAAATCAGAAGGAAAATTTGGCTTAAAATGCAAGAATGGAAGCTGCAAAAGCAAAACGCGATACACTTGTGGCCGCTGTGATGTTTATTTATGACCTGAATGCTTTGAAGAGTTTCACGAAAAATAATTTTTTTTCTTGAAGTGTACCCTTTGTTGCATATAAGCCTCATTTGAGGTTGTGCCTGTAATTTCTTTAAAATTAAAAAAAAAGGAATAATTCTAATTTATTTCCTGTTTTCTGATTGATTCAAAGCTAAATTGTAGGTTAAAATATTTTTTTGATAATTATTTAATAATGCATGCATGAGAGGGTTAAATAGTACAAAATATTTTGCTTGTCGGAAGGTAGAAAGAAAAGCACAGATATTAATTTTTAAAGAAATATTAATATTAAGAAATTAAAAAGCCTTTCTTTTTTTTAATTTTCGGAACAAGTACTCGCAAATTTTCGGAAATATCGGAGAATTTCGGATCAGAATCAGCCATAAAATAACAGAATTGTCACTGTAACCAAGCTCAAAAACAGCTAAGTCATTTTGCCTTGACGAATTGGGGGCCTTCCAACTTGAAGGTCGGAATGATAATCTGACCCTGGATTTAAATCGATAGCTACCAGGGAAGAGAAACGAAAATGCCTCTTCATCAGAAGAGCGATCTCTTCCTTTTTTTCCATAACGTGTGAAAAATCTCCCGCTCGCGCGATGCTTTCTCTGGCGGGTCATGGTTCCGTGGCTATTCGTGTTGGAATGTGGGTCAGATCCGGGTCCCTAATACATCCTGCTCCCCATGTTGTTTTTTAAGAGGAGATTCCACCTCAGTTTTCACTCATGCAGCTTTTTCTGCTCACAGCAGAGAGGGTCTTCCTTTATCGAGCCATTTCGGGGAACCAGTTTCTTTTTTCCGAAGAATGGAAGATAAACGAAAAGCTGCGAGCAAACTCTGATCTGCTTTAAAATGACACACTAACCTTATGGTAAAATTGCTTTATTCCGATGAGGCAACTTCGGTCCACTATTGCTGAAATTCAAATAGGAAATGTATTTTGCTTTGTCTTAATAAGGCAGCAAATTCCTTGTTGGTAATGCTGCCGTTCTAAGCAAGAAAGAAAGTATCTCCAATGTTTGCCATTTTCGGTTTTCCTTTTTATGAGGCCCCTTATACTTGTTTCATGGTACCTTGGAAAGCTAGAAAGCCATAAACAATGACTGGTTTGCCTGGTAGTCGATAAAAAATATACAGTGAAACCCCTCAAATCCGGACTAATTGGGGCTGTAGCCTGTTCGGATTAGCAGAAAACTACCCATAGCATGATAACGAACCCTCGTCACTTCGACAATTAAAGATAAATGATTTCAAGTGATATTTTGTGAGCTTCTATTGTTATGTCATTGTTTTTGCAAAGTTATTAATCTAAAAAAAATTCAATAACCAACTGTTACCGCTTTTCAATCCTGCCTGACATAAGTATGCAGACACATTTACAGTTTGTTAGGTATGCTAGCAGTACTTCTTTGTTAATTTTTCAACTAATTAGATAAAATAAGGTTGTAGTAATTGTTTTATGACAAAATTAATAAGTTCCTCTTTTTTGCGGGTGTTTTTCAAACTTAAATTTGTTAAGAAAAACTAGTTTGGATTTCCCGGGATTTCGGATTTAGGTTCACTGTAGTATCTTGTTTTTGGATATTCAGATACCAATCAATACGGAAATACGGATTGCCTGTAAATACTATGGAATACAACCATAACCAACAGTTTCAATTTTCTACGGACCACTTTAAATAACAAATTTTCTATAGAAAATTAAGTATTTTTTACTTACAGCTTTTGCAAAAGTATAAAAATTACGTTAAAGAATTATTCGGTTCATATAACCAGAGTAATTTTTCAAATTACAAAAAGGAATTTTTTGTAATATTTTTTGGAAAGGAGCGGTTTAAACATTAATTTTTACAATTATAAATTACTGTGATTTATCTTGAATTTTCAGTTAACTACAGCTTTAGCTAAAATATTTGTTGACCAGGAAAAAATAAATAAATAATTACACTTTAACTTTATATCAAATAGTAGCAATCTTTTAAATCATTTTATTTAAATGCATTGGCTTGCTTATGTATCTTTCATTTCAATGAATATATGATAGTGCAAACTCTGATCACACATAGTACTATATTATGTTAAAAACTTTGAATACGATTCCAGAACTTATGTTGGACAAAATATGAACTTTTCGACGTGACTACGTGTAAGAATACAAAACTGGAAATTAGCTTGCTTGTTACGGGGAAAACTTTCTTTTTAGTTTGGCATCTCTAGATGTTTCTCAGTTAAAAGACGCTAAGAACCTTCTATCCTTAAAATTACGAATATGGGACATTAAGTTTTGAAAACACAACCTTCTAACCTTGGTTGACCACACTTCCTCTAATTTCGGGGACAGTCTGACAATTCGGACCTCTTTAATTCGTTGTCTCTCAAATAGTTTAACTACTTAAGGATGCAAAAATTCCCCAAGCACTTGTACTTCTTGTCTAGTTCTCTTGAGTAATGCAGAGGGTGAAGTGATCATAATTGTAAAAAAGACTTATAATCGGATTACAAATAACCATAATATTTGAAAATACTCAGCAAGGGTTCCTCTTCAAAAGAAAATAATTTTACTTAATCTTGCTTGGAACAAAGTTTATTCGGAAAGATGTTATGGCATGTACCGGCATGAAGATCAACCAGAACAAAACGAGCCTATTTTCCTATGAAATTTTTTGAGCACGATTTTTAAGGATATTTCTGAATGAATGAAGAATAAATGAATGAGAGAAAGAGAGATTGAATGAATAAATGAATGTGTGAGAGAATTAATGAATGACAAAATATAAAAAATGAATGACTGAGTAAGGGAATGAATAAATGAATGAGTCAATAAATATGTTGAAAAAGCTATATTTGAAGTAATTTAGAACAAAAGTTAAACGAGAGAGAGAGATAGCTAGGTTATAGATTTGAAGTTGATGTATACTGGAAATTAGGCTCATATATAGCGTTTATTTATTAACTTTTTTTAAAATATAACTGATCTGTTGACTATGCTGCATTTATTAAAATGCAGAAAAAGTTATATTTTATAACATCCTATACATTAAGTTTTATTCTATGAAATAACAGTCAAGAAAATACACAAAGTTATTGAAAAGACAATAATTTACCATTCTGTACAAGTTTACAGTGGCAGTATTATTTTGCTATAAATGACAAATCCATCCGGGAGCTCCTCACAGGGTAGGTTTCAAAAATTCAAGCACCAAATTTTTCATTTTTTTCTAAAGAGCTGCTTGGAAAACTTTGCCCCACTGGGATAGGGCAAAGCAATCGAAAAAGCGAGGAGCTTTTCAAATTTTTTACGTTCCGAAGTTGACACCATTTTACATTGATAAAGAGGTTCGTTGATGATACGAAAGACAAAACGCGACAGCGATTTCCTTCCTTTTTTTTTTTACTAATAGGCTGCTGTCAGCTTCTGCCAATTGCAGACCCAGTGCGTTCCCGAGAAATTGGTATCATCTTTTGCAGCAGCACCACAATGAGTATGGTACCATCACCGCATGAGAATTTTGACGTCCAGTTTCTCCACCTGAAAGGGAGAGCACCCAGACTCTGTTGATGCGAAATTACACTCGGAATTTAATTTAGCCCGAGAGCATCCAACCGCATAATCATCCGACATATGCGCAGACGATTTTCTTCATCTTGAAAATCCACCGACACCGGGAGGCTCGATCCTCTGACCTGGAGCCTGGAGTGTACGAGTCCCACGCGTTGCCACAACGCCACCATGCCAGCATTTCATTGATATTTATGAGTTTATAACGTGCATTTTCTAATCTAATACGAATATGATAAATTTTGTTTCTACCTGTTAGTTACTTACAAATGACGATATATCAGAGAACATATATTTAAACGGAGAGAGCAAATTTTGAAAAGCATTACGATTTATTCCCCGCAAATCCGGGGAAACAAACTATGGTCAAACTAGAACCACCACATTAGTTTATTAGTTTCTATTGATCATTTAACACTTAAAAAGGAATAATCGAAAAAATGTCTGAGCGTTTTGTATTATGCGCATGATAATTCTACTGCGTCATGCTAAGTGTAGGGAGTGAAGGAGAAAATCATAATTTGTAGCTCATGTTAACCGATGCGAACCCGGAAGGGGGGGGGGGGGTCATACAGGACTGAAATCTCTTCCAGAGCTAAATCACAGTTTTTATTTATCCTTTTGTTTTAAACTGCCACTTGTTTCTTTTTATAGTTTTCTCTTTCTTTCTCTCTGGCTGGACAAGTGTGAAAATTTCATTGTTTTTGAAATTATTCCGCGGTAGCGTTAATGCTGCCGCAGCTAGACATTAGATGGCTAGTTAAAATTTTATTAGTATTGTAGCACATTATTCAAGTTATTGTGTTTCCTTGTCGAGTTCAAATTTTAAACTCACACATAATTGTTTTTCTTTTTCTTCAACATATAAACGTAGGTAGGCTAAAAAGTAATGCACACATGCTTATAAAACACAAACAAAAACGGATAGCAAATGTGTAGGGCATCTTATAAAAAAATCCCCTAATAAATCGCCCTTTTTCGAAAAATGTTGAACTACACCTCAATAAATAGCCGAGATCTTTCTGAATTTTTAAGATATTCAACTGAAATGATTTTATGAGTTGCCCTGCGCACTTGGGTTCAAAGTTATGCCAGTAAAAAAAATGCTATCTTTCGCGCATGCGCCAAAAAATTCCTTTAAATGTCCATAAATTATCAAATATTCAACATTTTTCTTTCAAATTTCAGTATAATGCTTCTCTTGTACAATGTCAAGTTTCTAAAGGTTTGGTAAAATTTTGTGAAAAGCGTTGTGAGTTATAAGCCAAAAGCGTGTGAAGGAAATTGTAGAAATGCCTATATCTTCGTGAGTGTAAGCACAATTTTCACGAAAATTCACAACGTAATTGTACGTAGCAATTAAACTATTTCCTAAAATTTACAGCTTAATTCCAGATTTTTACTATGCAGGATCATCCAAAACATTTTTCTCCTATTCAATTTGCTGTCGGTCCCTTAAATGCAACAGCAAATACATTTTTTCTGAAAAGTGTTAACACTGTAAATTAAAACATGACCATATAAGTGAAAAAGGTTTTTTGCATCAGACTGTGTGCTATAAGTATGAAATTACGAAAACTCTACGGTACGTCTGGCCAGGTACTGATACGAACTTTCAATGCTATATTATTAAGAAAGCACCTGCGCTCCCTATAATAAAATTTGGAGGTGTCAAGAAAATACAAAATGATTATGACCTCAGCCTCCTCCACACCAAATGAATTACTCCTGAAAATGGCCAATCTTGGCGACTTTCTGTTTTCTAATACAGTAAAACTCCTCCTAAAGGACACCCCTCAAATGCGGACAGTGTTTAATTCCCACCAGCAAAGCCTTAAAAATAATAAAAATAAAAATTCTTTTGGACCTCTATTACGTACAAATAATGTTTGTGTCTCGTTGGTGTCCGCGATAGAAGAGTTTTACTTTATAACTGAAATAGAACGTTTCGTTATCTGGTATTTTTTTAAAAGACGGTTCAATGAGCGGTCGCGCAATTCACTGGTGTTTTCAATTTCATGATTTAGTTTCAGGACAACAGTAAGAAATAATAACTATTTGTGTAGGGAAAATTGGTTTCTTTCATGGCCATACGTGACTCATCCATTTCAAACTAAATTCCAAAATTCTATGGTTTACATATGTTCAATATATTTAACCATAAAAATGTATCGTGCGCACAAAAAAAAAAAAAAAAGACACAGAAAAGGAACACGCGTGCATGTAGAACTATTACGTCGGTGCCACAAACGATACTTAGAAATAAAGTAAAGGAGACTTTTATTTACCGAAGACGCTACGCCGGATATAGCAGACGATTTTTATGTTCCAGTCGATTGCACTTCAAATAGAGCGAGAAACATTTTGACCTGAAAGCCGCCGCCTACTCGTTTACTTTGTGAAACAAAACCGAAATACAATAGAAAGACGAAGAATAACAGCGATCGAATTTTATTTGACTTGAAAATAAACCATTCAGTTACTCGCTCTGGCATTGGCAAATTGGTGCGTGACGACTGACAACGTAGAAATAGAAACTATATGCGAATTCGAAACTGAAGCGGCAAAGAGAAACCATTAATAAATTTCAAGAATCTCACTTTAAGTACAACTGAATGGTATTGCATCTTTAAAATCCTATTTTTTAAAAGAAATTATTTTTTCATATAAAACTTTTAGTTTTCCTACATCAGAATCAAAATTGCGCACATAATAGTGTTGCAAAACATTTCAACCTTGCAAAAACTTTTTCGTCGACAATAATAATTTCATTAGTATACCAAGACACGGGGCTTAATTAAAGCAGGGGCATACGGGGCAGCTGCCCTGGGCCCCCACATCTGAGGGGGCCCTGAATCGCACCAGAAAAGTATCAAACCACAGCCCAAATCGCAAAATGAAGAAGAGGGTCCCCAAATAAGTTTTTGCCCCGGGCCCCAATTAGGCTAAATCGGGCCCTGTCAAGACAAGAATTTACAAGGGCAAAACTTTTGTAATGCATCCCCAATTCCTTTGCTCCTCAAATTGATTGTCTGATGCCTCTTTCCTGGACTCTCGTGTGAATTATATTTCATGTGTGTGTGTGTGTGCAAGTCTGTCAACAGGGCCGTCGCGAGGACTATTCGGTTCCGGGGGGGGGAGGAGGATGGGTTGATCGCGACGGCCCTGTAGCAAAGTAGAAAATAACTTTCATCAGCAACGAAAACATTGCACATAATTTGAAAGAACCATCAATAAATTAGCTGATTTAATGAGCTGTTAATTAATCATCGACCAAACTATTACAATTAAAGAGCATTGTTATATGATTTGACGATGCTCCTGCTGAATCTTGGCGAGCTTATCATCTATCAAGTTCATTACGTTTCTACAGCATCATAAAACTGAAATGATTGCAAAAAATTTATTTATACATATTTTATTTATTTATTTATTTTTTTGTGATCGAATCCATACTCTAAATGCTAGATTTTTTCCAACTGCCTACCTAGTATTAAAATGTTGCAATTTCAAAGTTTAAATTGGATTTTTACAACTTAAAAAAAAATCATATTACGAAAAAAAAGGGCTCTGTGAGGCATAATTATACAGTTCTTTTTTGCATGCCAAAAATCGTATTGATTCATTTAAAATTGAGCCGTGGGGAGCTCAAACAGACGAAAAATAAGCTCGTTGAACTTCAAATTAACTAATTCGAAAACTACTATTCGAATCTTTATATGTTTTACACGAGCGTGATCGCCAGAAAGTTCTCTATGATTGTAAGAGTTTGAAACGATCAAGCAGAATTTCTCTAAGCCGGAGGTAGACAGTAATATTCAGTAATTTACAGTAATATTTATTTTTTCGTCTGTAATTTGTCCCTGACTTAATTTTGTAGTTGAAAATCCTTAATTCTGTGAAAAACGTAAATTCGGATCTGGGCTTTTTTTTAGGTTTTCTAAATGTCATTTTAATATGCGATGTATAATGTTTTACATGATGCACATTTTTTTTTTTTTTCAAAAGTTTTTTCTAATTGGAGCTTGGAAGGAAGATAGTAATATCTCTACACTGTCGCAGTGTTGTTTTTAAACAACATTTCTATCTTTCGTTCACTATAAGCTCTTGTTTTGTATTATTTTTAACAAGTGGCTTCTTTTTCTTCTTCTTTGTTTTATTTTCTTATTTTGTTTTATTTCGTATGTAAGATCATACTAGTTAATATAGTTTCCCCTAGATCTTGTAAACTGGCCTCAAGGTTCATCTTTTTTTACAAAATCGTAAGACATGTTGATTTTGTAAAAAACAATAATTTCTTAATTTTTGTTTTAAAAATAGTTTTTAATTGCTTGCATAGTTTTAAAATAAAATAAATATAAGTTGCCCGAAAAATGTGAAAAATTATTATTAAGGTGCCTTTTTTACTTGTTGTTTTAACACAACACCCGCAAAAAAAAAAAAAAAAAAAAAATGCTCAGTGTACGGATATTTTTATTCCGTTATTTTTTCCCCCGATTTAATTTTGTGGTTAAAAATCCTGTTTTCTGTGAAACACATAAATTCTGATCTGAGCTGTTTGCTAAATGTTAGTTTAATGTTTAATGAAATAAACTGTAAACATTTGAGCAACAAAAGAAAAATTAACGTAAACTACGCACACATTTTTGGAAAAAATGGCAGACACGTGTTTCGAGGTAGCAAAAGGAGCCTCCTTTTTCAAGAAACTCCCAAGAAAACCAAGCGCAATTCCTTCTTCCAAGAACTAAGAAGAGGCATATACGAATCCCGCTATACAGGATAAGGGATCATTCATAAATGTCATGCTTCGAGGGGGAGGGGGGGTTCGTGAACTTGTGACAAAGTGTGACAAGGGGAGGGAGTAACAAGAAGTGGGACATCCTGCCAGACCCGGACTGGCTCCCTCTGGGGCCCTCGGGCAAGTACTGCGAAAAGGGGCCCCCTAGAGGGGAGAGTCCTTCCCCAGAAAATTTTTGAAAATTATGTGTCTGGAAACCGTTTTTCACCCCTCTTTAGGGGTTTAGTACAACGAAATTTCATGCTATTTTTATTATGTCTCAATTACGTGGAAACTGGAGAAATTATTGTATTAAACTATAAAATACAATGAGAAAGAAAAAAGTCATTGAGTAAGCCAAGCACAAACACAAAATAATAAACCTCTATTTAGTAAATGAACAATGTTGCCTAACTAAAAAACTGCCCTACTGAATGATTTGCAAGCAAAATGAATTATGTTTGTTAAGAATTACTTTTTTGAAAACATACATTATCTTAAAAATCAAACATAGATTTACTCGAATTTAAAACTTAAAAATATTATTAGCTTATACTAAGAATAAAATGAACATTGATTTCATATAAATCACAAGCTTGTTTATCACTCCTTTTATTTTTTTCTGGCTGGAGCAGTTTTTCTACCAAGTTCCAAATGAACGAGTAATTACTTTGTAAGTACTTAACTGGTTAGTGACCAGAAACAAATCAAGCAAAAAGCAGTAGTTTTCAAACTTGAACCGTTGATTGATCAAATTCTTTGCTGCCAATTTTGACTTGTAATTAAAACTTCTAACAGATACATCTTTATAAGACAAAATGATCAAAATACTTTGTGCAAAAATGTAAGTACAAAGAAAAACAACGTGAAAAGCACAAATTTAGATTAAAATTAACGCAAATAGCTATTTCGAAGCTACAAATGGAGCCTCTTCATCAGTGCATAAAAGAAGAAGAAACGCTCAACACACAAGCATGGAAGCTGTGAGTGAACAAGTCAAAAAACAGAGAGACACCGGTATTTATACCAAATGTGTCGGATTAGCGATTGACCAATCAGAGGCCAGGAACAAGGCGGGAACAGATCCCGAAGGAAAAGGCGGGAAACGAATATGTAAATTGCAGGAGAAAACCAAAAAGGGAGAGAAAAATTATAAAAATTATAAAAATTGTTTCCAAATGTCAGGAAAATATGGAGTGCTGGAAAAATCATTTACTACAGAATGAGAATTTTTCCAAATGTGATAAGCTTCCCAAAAATCAAGTTCATAGACAGAAGAGCATTTGCTGATAATTCTAGCAGAAGAAAATTCAAAACAATGATTTAAAGTCCAACAATGCTGGGCAATGGAAGAACGTGCAAGTTCTTTACGCTTAACATAATTTTCATGTTCTTTCAGACGGTGCTTTAAGGCACGTTTAGTCTGACCTATGTAAAACAGACCACATTTGCAAGAAATACTATAAATACCCCAGTTGCTGTGCAAATCAATGGGATACTTCAAATTTGTAAATTTTATTTTATTCACAGGGGAAAATGCAGTATCAAACCCAAACTTCTTCAATATTTTAGCAATTTGCTGACTGATTTTTGGATAAAAAGGTAAAATAATAGTATAAGCAGGCTTGCACTTAGAAACATTGCCAGAAGGTGAAGGCTTAATTAACCTGTTATAAATAGAATCGACGACCTTAGGAGAATAACCACGATCCAAAGCCACAGCCTTAATGTACGAAAGCTCAGCATCCAAAGAGTTAGAAGAGGAACATATCCTCAAAGCACGGAAAACAAGAGCCTTGAAAGAGGCCAACTTATGGTTTGGGGGGTGAGAAGAACATTTATGAGGAGGTAGTGTAACAGCAAAGGGCTTACGAAACACTGAAGTCATAAAATCATCATTACTTTTAGTAATTAAAACGTCCAAGAATGAAAGAGAACTATCAACTTCCATTTCAATAGTGAATTGAATGCAAGGATCAATGGAATTAAGCTTATCAAGTAAATGATCAATATCCACTTGCTTCTGATCAAGCAATACAAAACAATCATCAACATAACGGACATAAAAAGGGAACTTTATGGTTTCGAAAAGTTTAGTCTCAAAATAGTGCATATAAATGTCACTTAAAATAGGGCTTAAAGGATTACCCATAGCTAAACCTTCAGTCATACGAAAGTACACCCCATCAAATACAAACGTATTTTGCTCAAGACAAACACGAGTGAGAGAAATAAGTTCTTCAATCTCAAAACTAGAGAAATGATATTCCTGAAGTCTCAATTTAAGACAATCCAATGCGCCATTAACCGGTACATTGGATTGTCTTAAATTGAGACTTCAGGAATATCATTTCTCTAGTTTTGAGATTGAAGAACTTATTTCTCTCACTCGTGTTTGTCTTGAGCAAAATACGTTTGTATTTGATGGGGTGTACTTTCGTATGACTGAAGGTTTAGCTATGGGTAATCCTTTAAGCCCTATTTTAAGTGACATTTATATGCACTATTTTGAGACTAAACTTTTCGAAACCATAAAGTTCCCTTTTTATGTCCGTTATGTTGATGATTGTTTTGTATTGCTTGATCAGAAGCAAGTGGATATTGATCATTTACTTGATAAGCTTAATTCCATTGATCCTTGCATTCAATTCACTATTGAAATGGAAGTTGATAGTTCTCTTTCATTCTTGGACGTTTTAATTACTAAAAGTAATGATGATTTTATGACTTCAGTGTTTCGTAAGCCCTTTGCTGTTACACTACCTCCTCATAAATGTTCTTCTCACCCCCCAAACCATAAGTTGGCCTCTTTCAAGGCTCTTGTTTTCCGTGCTTTGAGGATATGTTCCTCTTCTAACTCTTTGGATGCTGAGCTTTCGTACATTAAGGCTGTGGCTTTGGATCGTGGTTATTCTCCTAAGGTCGTCGATTCTATTTATAACAGGTTAATTAAGCCTTCACCTTCTGGCAATGTTTCTAAGTGCAAGCCTGCTTATACTATTATTTTACCTTTTTATCCAAAAATCAGTCAGCAAATTGCTAAAATATTGAAGAAGTTTGGGTTTGATACTGCATTTTCCCCTGTGAATAAAATAAAATTTACAAATTTGAAGTATCCCATTGATTTGCACAGCAACTGGGGTATTTATAGTATTTCTTGCAAATGTGGTCTGTTTTACATAGGTCAGACTAAACGTGCCTTAAAGCACCGTCTGAAAGAACATGAAAATTATGTTAAGCGTAAAGAACTTGCACGTTCTTCCATTGCCCAGCATTGTTGGACTTTAATCATTGTTTTGAATTTTCTTCTGCTAGAATTATCAGCAAATGCTCTTCTGTCTATGAACTTGATTTTTGGGAAGCTTATCACATTTGGAAAAATTCTCATTCTGTAGTAAATGATTTTTCCAGCACTCCATATTTTCCTGACATTTGGAAACAATTTTTATAATTTTTATAATTTTTCTCTCCCTTTTTGGTTTTCTCCTGCAATTTACATATTCGTTTCCCGCCTTTTCCTTCGGGATCTGTTCCCGCCTTGTTCCTGGCCTCTGATTGGTCAATCGCTAATCCGACACATTTGGTATAAATACCGGTGTCTCTCTGTTTTTTGACTTGTTCACTCACAGCTTCCATGCTTGTGTGTGGAGCGTTTCTTCTTCTTTTATGCACTGATGAAGAGGCTCCATTTGTAGCTTCGAAATAGCTATTTGCGTTAATTTTAATCTAAATTTGTGCTTTTCACGTTGTTTTTCTTTGTACTTACAGATACATCTTTAATTAAACAGTTATGACATTAACTTATTTTGCTGTATTTTCATCTCCTACACTGCTCAAAAACTCATCAACAATTGCTGAAAGAGTTTTTCTTGTTGCTTGCAATACTTGCTCCACCGTCGACGCTCATATTTTTCCTCCATCTAATTATTGCTCATATTTCGTAAATTTTACGCTCTGGCCATTTTTTAAGGAGTTTTCACTTGGGTGAGGGGGGAACTGACAAACCCATAAAATTTTCAGGCATACAGAAACTGCCAGGTCCTTTCAGCTGAACATTAGGGGGATGATAGCGCTATATGAAGGGTCTCCCCTTAACTGCAGATATGAAATTCAGACAGTTGAAGGGGGGTCCGGGGGATTCTCCCCCAAGGAAACTTTGAAAACTATATGCAAACTGGTGTATTTTGAGGCCTTAAGGAGACGCATTTGGGACTGTAAAAATATTAGGGGGAAAAAAAAGAAGCAAATTAAAACTTTTTAAAGTTTAAACACTTTTACTCATAAAAATGCAGAATAAAATGAGCATTTTTTTAATAATCCGCCTTCTTATTAACGCTCATATCGAAGAAACACGTGCCTACCTTCTCAAACGACACTTGCAACCCCCCCCTTCCTGCCTTTTCCCGAACGGATGCTTTGAAAATTTGTAAAAGAAAAATTAATACATTGTTTGAGCATAGCATGATTTATATTTCACTATTACAAGGTGGAGATAAACCTTGACTTTTTAAAATTCAAAATTTTAAATTTTGGCATTGCGAAATTTTCCGTCCCCTAAAACTGCCTTCACCTAAGGAGCCCTTGTCTGCCATAGGGCCGACTCATCAACGACGCAAGTATTCAGTTTAACTCAATTTTGGAGCTCCCAACAGTTTATACAAATAAATAGTTCAATTAATCGGTTTTAATCGTTAGCAAAATAGCCGATCAATGATCAAATCGGAGCGTCGAACTAGGATTTTAATTCTCTCTTTGCAGAAGTTAAATTTACAAAAATAAATACATTTTTCTTTTTTATTGTATTGTATTTCTTCTTTTTTTTCTGTGAATCACAGTTGAATATGCCCCCACCCAGACGTGCTGCCCGGGCATGCGCCGGTTTGCCCTTTAGATCCGGCGCTGCCTAGCATCCTTGGAAAATTACTTTCTCCATGGTACTTTATAACCAGTCTTGTCCATGATATTGTCTATCTATTCATACATAAATACCGTGTTTTTCAAAGAATAAGAAATTAGATTCACTTTTTATTTTAAAGCAATTTTAAAGAAAAATATAATTTTTAACAATTATTATTATATATTGCAAAAGGCAAAAACTAAAAAAAGATTTTTTACTCCTTAATAAAACCAAACTAAAATCTTCGTCAAGGGCGCAACCAGAAGTTTGGGGACTCCTGGCGGTAAAATAAATATGGGGCCCCCTTAAAATATTCTTGAAAACGTCAATGTGAGTGCCCATTAATTGAATTTCTGTTTTTCATCCATTTCCTATTCTGTACAATTTGAATGAAACATCATTTATTGCAAGGCCCTACCTTTGGTCTACAGTATTGGGGGAAGGAAATTTGAAATAATGAAGGGGCCCTTTTTCAATTCGAGGCCCTCTTGGTTAGCGGCCGCCAAGTCCGCCCACTGATTTTTGTATCTCTTCTTGAAATTGGGTTCTAAGCCGTTATCAAGTCCCTTTACGTTAGCAGCTCCGCAATAGCAAGCAATAATATTTTCGTGAGCGAGCAATATTATTTCATGTTGAGTAGTGCCCCTCTAGTTAGTTTTGACTTTACAAGCTCATACAAAGCAAATCCAATTGGACCGTCGACCACTGTTATGTGTAAAAGTCTTAAAATTTTGTAAGACTGCGATAGTGAAGCATCCTGCTGGAGAAAAGTGTAATGAAGCAGATGCAAAAAGTTATGAAGAAATTAAAGTTCTGGGTAAAAAAAAGTTCGGATAAAAAATTATTTTGTTCCCCTCTTCGTTTGGGGCCCTCGGCGATGGCCGACCTGGCCAGTCCGGGCCTGCAACCTGCTTATGCAACATAGCATGACATGAGACAAAGAGGGATAGGGGGTCCGTACAGGTGACATTTTGTGTTTTTTCCTTGCTGTCAAACATTTTATAGAAAAGAGCGGGGGGGGGGGGGGGATTAATTTATAAGAAATATATATATTTTTTTCTAAACCTTAATTCCGCTTTGATTATGTTAGGCGCAAAATTTAATTGTTCCTTCTAGAACTCCACTTTTATTTCTAAAGTACTACAGATTGAAAAAAAAAAAAGAAAGAAAGAAAGAAAAGAAAAACGCTTAGGTGAAAAACAAATAGTTATGAAAAATTTAAAAACAGCAAGTTAAGACAAATTCATTCAAATTCGAGAAAAAGTTAGAAATCATAATAAACGCATTGAATGGATAAGCGACTAAATGACTTTAAATGTAGCGACTTTTACATTAATAATTATTTTAATCTTAAAAGCTTTTCGAAAGTCTCCATCTCAAGCTGCTGGAACATACAATACATTTTTAGGAAGAAGAATGCAAAATCTTTGTTGCGAGATTTGTTTCGGCGGGGGGGGGGGGGGGGTCCTCCAGCCATTATTTCACATGGGAATGACAGCAACCATAAATACTGCTTTTAGTCATTCATTTTCATCCCTTTTAAAAACTTGCTCGCATTTCCATTATCACTAAATTTAAAATAAGCTTTTTTTTTAAACGCTGGTTTTTAATGCTATACAAATCAACTTAATATTTACAGTTCCTTTATAAAGAAATAATAATTCTTCAAAAATTCAAATCTTATAATTCGTGCTAGTTGTTTTACGTCAAACTTTCGAGACAAATTAAGTTTAAAGATGTTAACTACGAAAATATCTACGAAAGGGAGAAAAGGCTAAATTACCAAAGCTTTCAAATTTCAAGTTATAATTAACTTAAAGTTTTATAAATTTCTCGAAACGTAAAGACTATTTTTGGAACAAGCAAAAATTTAAGATTTCTAGTAATTCATTAGATCTAAATAGATGAACGAACACAAATAAAACTTATGAAGTCTCAAAATATATCGATAATACATATACTCAAAAGATAGAAGAGTTAATGAAAATAATCTGAAGGGCCAAACATAAGTGTATTCCAAAACATATTTTTCATCGAGTTTAACACCCAAGAAAAAGTTACAGTCTGAGAATTGAAAACAAGACGTTTCGTCTAGAACTATACGAGCCTACTTTCCTGTATACGCCAAATTCAAATTTATAAGCCAGTTATCATCCACTCTTTTAGCTTTAGTTCTAAATTACTTCAAATATACCTTTTCTTTCTATGTATCTATTTTTATGTGTGTGTACACTTTTTGGCCACTCTGACCCAAAACGTAACACAGGGAACACAACGAAATTGGTTCACACGTGGACCCTCATGAGCACTACGTCGCTTTCGAATGTGCTTGTTTTCTTCATGTTCATTGTCTTCTATCCTAGCAATACATATTTATTCACTCACCTATTCATTCATTAACTTATTCATTCATTCATTTACTCAATGTATTTTTATATATCATTTATATATATATTTTTAAATTTATTCATTCTTTCACTCACTCACTCATTTATTCATTCAGTCATTCAAAAATATCCTTAAAAATCCCGATCAAAAATTGCAAAGGAAAATAGGCTCGTTTATTTCTGGTTGAACTTCGTATCTGTACATGTTCTATGTCATAACATCTTTCCAATAAA
Organism: Octonoba sinensis; assembly: GCA_038502835.1. Taxonomy (NCBI): domain Eukaryota; kingdom Metazoa; phylum Arthropoda; class Arachnida; order Araneae; family Uloboridae; genus Octonoba; species Octonoba sinensis. Next base: position 76,995,076 of record CM076604.1, read on the forward strand.
ATTTGTTCCAAGCAAATCCGTCTGTTAGAACAAGATTTATATAGGATTGAAATTTCCCCATAGGCACTATGTTTTTTTTTTTTTTTTTTTGAACTGTTCAAAAATGAACAAAATTTGTTGAAATCAAAAAAAAAATGTCACGCCAAGAACTTCTTCCAATAAGCTTGCTCATAGGAACTTGGATCTTACTCCCAGAGTTTACATAATTTGCTACATTTTTGTCCATTAGGCGCTAACATTAAGATTTTTTGAACTGTTCAAAATTGAACGAAAAATTGTTCAAATCAAAAAGTAAAATGAAAAATGGAAATGAGATGTCTTCGCCGAGACCTTTCGAATGCAAAAAAAAAATAAATCGAATCGGACAATTTTCTCAAAATTTATTAGGGGGGATGGACGGCAGACAGATCGACAGACAAACCTATAGACACACATATTCCCCATCTCAAAACACTACTTTACATTTTTTTTTATTTTTCAATCTTTATTTAATTACTTCACTTATTTTTGACTTTTCTTTGTTTTTAACGATATTTTTACGATACCATTAAGCCTTCTTTCATATTTTACTTATTTACTTTTTTACTTTTACGGGAAAGCAGGCTAAAAAGTATCATCGTAGCAACTTATGTCAAATTTGTAACAATGTTTCAACAAATGAAAAAATAAATACTTACACACTTAACTTTTTCCCCACTCTTTCTTTTTTTAATATGTTTGAGAATTTAGACTGAAAGTTTCAAGTAATTTAAAATGTCAAATAAACTAAATATATATACGGATGTTTTTTTAAACGAGACACATACATAACTGACTTTGCTTACTATATTGTCACTGATAAATTACGCGTATAATAAAATCAACTCGTCGTCTATAACTTTTGATTTGACACGCTTTTTAATTTAATCTTTCTCTCTTCCAACCCCCCTTAATTATATTCGATTAAAACTATACATAGATAATAAAAGATGCATAAAAGACCTAAATCAGTAATTCTATGCTATTAGCATTGGAATTTTACAAGAAATCCGCAGGTTTTTAGAAATCTTGATTACAATCCAATTTTTATTTTAAGGCTTTAATGGGAAAAAGGGTGTTTTAATTAATTTACTTACTTAAAATGTCTATTAATAGCCTTAAATGAAAAAAAGTTGATTCCTCTGGCGGATGCAAAAAGATTACGAATTTTGCGCACACGAGAGATGAATCAAAATTTAAGGGAGCTGGGGGCGGGCGTTAAAGCAAATTATTCTTAGAATTATTTTTTAATGCTGTATTGAATTATGAATAATCTTTAAATATTTGGCAGAAAAGCTCTCTGAACTTTCGGACAGTGATGAAGCAAACTCCCATTTTTTCTTATGATTTTTCACCGTTCTAGCTTCCCCCTGAGATTTGTGTTTTTAAGTTATGTTTTTGTAAAATAAAGACAAAACTGATATTTGATTTCATCAAAAATTCTTCTTAATATGAATAAGCATGAAATAGTCATGATTGTCTGGACATTTGAAAATAAAAGAATGTTGGCCAATGTTACAATTCAGTTTTTGTATGTTCTGCAGTCATAATCATACGTTTGATTACAGGCGAAAATATGACTGTGGAAAAAATTACAAACCACTCATGATTTGCTTTGATTTTTTTCTTTTCTTTCTTTTTTTTTTTTGGAAATTGAAATGGTTTATAATTTTCAACTTTTCATGCAACAAAAAGAGCTACAATGATTTTATGTTCACAGACATATTTGTTTCATGCCTCAACACCAGAACACATTGTACTCAGAAAACTTTACAACTGGGCATCACTTGCTGAGGGGCGCACTTTTAATCAGCTGCAGACTTTGATAAATCATAAAACTCATTTACTTTTACAAAAAAGAATTCTGTTGTAGGAAAAACGAAAGAAATTAAATAATAATAATAATAATAATAATAAAACCTTTTTTTCTAATTTTTCAGAAGAAAGAAAAAAAATCTTGTTTCAAGAAAATATTTCATCTCATACCCCTCCCCCCTTCCCCGAACTGAGAGCCATAAATGTGGAACAAAATTAGAAAACATAGTACTACACATAATGATGTATAACCAGAAGAAATAACCAAAATAACTTTTAGGCAGATTTTAAGGAGCTTTTAATTTCAGCATTTTTTTGTACAAGCACTCGTTTTTTAAAAAAATTGAGCAGTTTTTTAATTATTCAGCCATCATGCGTAATATAAAAACAGGAAAGGTGTCTATCGATCAATCAACATCAACTGAAGTCTTTTAAAATTTATTTGAAAAATGGATTGAAAACATAAAAATATTTAATTAAAACTTAACTATGTAAAACGTGTTTTTATTAATGGATTTAGTTCTCAGTTTCATATGAAAGAGTCCTGTGTGATACCAATGGTAGTATAAATATTAGTGCCATTTATCGAAAACCTTTTAACTTAACAAAATGAATTTTTTCTGCATTTAACTGTGAAACAATGGTTCAACCACATTACACAAAAAATTAGTATACAAGGGTGAATTTTGATGTTGATTATGAATCTGGGAAAAACAATTACTGGTTGTTACTTGGAAATTTAAAGTTGATGTTCATTTTAATATGAAGCTCCTTAATAAAAATGCATCAATGGCATTTTATAGAACATATAATTTATGATATATTGAAACATTTCATGAGTATGTTAGGTAAATAGTATTCAAATAAAAACAAGTATTTTTCCCCCCTCCCTGCTGAGACTGTACAAAGCATCTTGTATGTTTTCTATTTTGTCTTAAAACTGTATTTATTTTAAAATTTTTCCCAATTGGGGGCTTCCGAACAAATCAAAGCGTATATCGGTTTTTAACTTCTATATCAACACACATGAATGGATGTAGTTTTTTAAAAAAATTTCAATTGTTCACATTAAATCCATTTTGTCAACTTTTGTACTTTTAAGTAATTAAGATAGTTTTCAACAATTACTTCTCATCTTAATAAAAAATTCAAAAGGAAAATAATTTAAAATAGAACAGGTAGATTTTATCTTTAGAAAGAATTTCGAAATCAGTGATATAAACATATGTATACATTGATAGATTGTAACAATAAACAATGAGTAGTTTTTACCTATGGAGTAATAAATATTTTCAGTTACTTTCTTTTCACGCATGAACTTTTCTTATGTTAATTTAATGCAAAAGATAGGCCATTTTGTTTTTCCCATTTAGTTTTCATTGCTTTGTGAAGCAAGTTTTAAGATTAGCAAACGTTGGGGAAAATGATACATTGTTTGAATGAAAAGGATTTTTAAATGAGAGTTATGATCTATTCAGACCTGCAGCTACACATATTTTTAAAAAGCCACACAGAAAAACTATATACTCTAGATCATCTAATATGATTTATAAGGCTTATGTACAAATTTTATTGCTAATTATGTAGAGAAGCATTAATATGCATAGGAAGTAATAATTCCATAACTTCAGATAATACAGACAGATACTTTATAAAATATCAGGCACTTGGCATAGATGAGCTCAACATTATTCATAAAATACTGTTGTTAATATTATTGCTTCTGAAAAACACATGACTTACTTCACTGATTCAGTTAAGGCAAAATATTGAAACATTTAACACAGACATAACCACACAAAATTACTATGATTAAAAAGCCATTACAATAGCAATTCAAGAATACACTCACAATCACAAATAGAGAAAGACAGTATCAGATCATATTTTTTTCATTTCATTGTTATGCTCTGGCAGAATAATAAAGCTTATCATTTGCTTTCTTTATGAAATAAAAAAGCACTAAAACTACTAGTAAAACTATTTTAGTACACCCTTTCAAAACAAATTAATGTTGAAAATTTAGTGTGACACTGTTAAAACATTTATTTTTTTAAAAATTAATTACATTTAAATAACAAATAACATGATTATAATTAAAACATTCAAACAGTTCTTACACGTCTAGCATAACGCAATTAGATGATAGTCAAAAATAAAAACAATCTTTATAAATAAAATTTATAAATGCAATTTCTTAAACAAACCTTTCTTTCAGACTAGATTGCTTCACACCGGGAAATTTAACTCTAACAACTAATTAATTTGAAAATTCTAAGTAACAATTTAAATATCAACAATAAGATTAATAATTATATATTCTGGAAAATGAAATAATTTTCCAATTTTCTAGGTAAATATGACATGTGGTATAAAGCACAAGTTGTGTAAGACTGGCCCAAAATTTCACTTGGTTTAGAATGAGTTGGAAAAAACATCTATTTTTAGAATCCATTGACTAGAAAATGGCTTTATTTTTTTATCCAAAAATTCTTAATTCTTTAACATGGGGGGGGGGGGGGGGGTTAAGTTTTATCGATAAACCTTTTCTCTTTTGTCCACCAAAAGTAAAATTTGAGTTTTCAGTTGTATTTAATGCAAATCAAAACATGACTCAAGTGCTAAAAAATATTGTCAAGACAATACTATCAATTCAAATTCCAATATTCTAAATCAAATAATAAAACTTTTGGAGTTGTCTTGAAGAAAACATTTTTAAAAAAATGCATAAAATGTTTAAAAAATCCAGATAATATTTTATGCAAAAAAAAAGAAGTGAAATTTGTAGAAAAGGAAATTGTATAGTTTAAGATAATACTATTTATTATGATCACGAATTCAGACTTCAGCAACAAAAAGTACGTTAGGGCACTAAATGCATTCAAACTGGACGTGTTAAATGAGAATATCCAGGAAAATTAGATAATTATAATTTGTTATTTCTCAAAGCTAGTCAGAAAAAACTTTCTTATATTCAGTTTTCAGAAAAAAAGTACTAAAAGCACTCGGAGAAAATTGCATTACTTTTTGAATCAAGGAAGCGGAGAACTTCGAGAAATAAGTAATAGTACATAACTAAAATTAATTAAGTAGTCTTTTACATTCTCCAGATTTAAGAAAACATTACACTTCTGACAAAACAAAAAAGTTATATTAGACTTCCGAAGATTTCAAAGTCTTATACCCTTCCCCCCTCTCAAGAATAATAACTCATTTTCTTATAAATACATTGTTGTATTTTCTATGGAGAGCATGTCCACCTCGTGTAATTAAAATACCGCCATTCCCCAACCCAGCTAAATGCCTTTTTCCTTTTTTTTTTTAAACAGTAACTTATGAATAAAATTAGGCAGTAATCTTCAATTACCCCTAATAATATATTTAACCATTTAACTGCTGCACACATCAATCCACAATGCATATAAAATCAAATTGAAATCAGTAAAACAAATTTACTAATACAATTCTTTGATCTATAGTTTTGAAAGCTAAAACATTTTAAAATTCAACTTTGCAAATCTATCATTCATATAAGGTAGAAAAAGATTCAATAAAATTGCATAACACAGACTCATAATTTTTGGTTTCAAAAAGCTCATAAACGAAAATGTAATAAGAAAATTTCTAACTTTGAATTTTAAAAAATTGTAATGTATAATATAAAATATGCAATACTCTACATTAAGCGCAATTGAATAAAATTTAAATACATAACATTTCTAAATAACTATCGTATTCAGCACAATATAATTTTACAAAGATTTTGTATTAAAAATACATAACATTAAAATGACACAATGAAAACAATTATTTACAACTACATTTAAAAAGTTCAACTGCAACAACATGAATTTTTGCAACAAAAATATTTGTAATAAAAATAACAATTGGCACTAATGATGACTAACATTGAAATAACATAAAGCTTTTACTAAGGTTTTGCTCTGAAATTAAAAACATTTTGAAATAAAATTCAGATATAACACAGTACATTATAGTTTTAGTTAAATTGCTCTTTTACTTTTATTCAAGATGGAGCAACTTACATGTGTAACAATTAATATAAAAGAATCTGTATGATAGACTTTCAAATATTTTAGTTGGAGATAATCATAAATTACATGTAGCTATAATGAAAAATATTTTGGAACCATAAGGCTAAAGGTGTATATATATAGTGCAATAAGGCATGAGTAAGAACAAAAAAATCTTCATTTTTTTCCTCAAATGTATTTAAAGAACTGATAATTAAAATGTCAGAATATATTTATGAGTTATTTTATGTGATACGAGTGTAAAGCATTACAAGTTATTCGAAAGAAAATACTACTACTTTGAAAAATTAAGTTTCAGTATAAGCAAGAATTGGCAATAATAACGAGTGAGATTCTACTTCCAATTTATCTTTAATTTCTTTAAAAGCAAACACAAAGATCATTTAATTAAAAAAGTGGCATTGTGTTGTATAATTTGAAATTTTAAAAGACTACTTGAATCATAAATTTAAAACTGAATCGAGGATTAGGGGGGGGGGGGGGAACCATTAACAGGGTGTGTACAGAATTCCAAAAGTGAAATTTCGTGACTTTTTTGGGTTTTTTTATGAGTTTTTCAAAAATATTGGTAACTGTACAGGACAGTGTGTATTTCAAGCAATATAATGATATTTTCCAAAATTTTCTTTTGAGTAGAATTTATGCCACAGTATATTAAAATTAAAAGTGCTTTTATCAAATATTGAAGGAATCCTTTTTAAAAAATCCTATTTTTGAAGTTGTTTATGAAGTGACAAACTTATTCGAATTTTAACATAAAATCATGCAAAAAATGAAATTGATGTTTTATATCTATCAGAACTAAATTTGCAGCTTTCTAAAATATAAATAATGCAAACAATGTCATTTTGTATAAAATATTTTTAAAACGACACAATTTTTAAACGTTTCTGATATTAACACTGGTTACTTTTCAGAAAAAAAAAAAAGAAGTTCAAGAAAAACTGATTATAAAAGAAACAAATATATGTTCCAATGCACCTCTACATGTTCCAATTATGACGACAACTTGCAATTCTATAATAATGCGGTAAAACGAATTTGCACCTCTACACATTTAGAGAATTGCCGATTCAAGCAATTTCATGCTATTAGGATACATTCAGAGAACTGAAACAACAATCCACTCACACAATCAATCATTTTGAAAAGAAAAAAATAATTGGTGGAGGTTAGCTTTAATTGCACTTTGATCCCATGTACTCAAAGACATAGTGGAGAAAAGGAGGTGGAAAATTTCGGGAAGAAAAGAAATCGTGACTTTTTCAAATTAATGAATTTTTCGGGAATTCCGTGACCTGTAGACACCCCGATTAATTCTGAATCAAAATTAAAAAGCCTATGATCCAACTTATTTTGTCATTATGTATGTTTAAAATATTATTTGGATCAGTATTTCATGACCACAACCAATGACAGAGACTTCACACAAATAAAAATATTTTTTTTTCATTGCAGATACACGGATCACAACAAGAATAGTGATTACGTCAACATATTCAAAATATTTCAAATTCCACATATATAGTATCATCACATGTTGTAGAGAGGCACCCACTTTAGATGACCAATGTATTGTAAAAACATCACAATAAATTATAACAAAAAAAACCTCAGCAAGTATGCCCGACTACAAAACTCAATCTATGAATGTTAAGATAACTTTCCTAACGCAATATATTAAAAACACCTAACTAAAGCTGTACAATACACATTATATACATAAATACATACATAATTTAAAAGAAAGAATTCAATTTACTTAAAGAAAAGATTGCAGGTTGATAAATGAAATTTATGACTAAAGATGGGAAAAAGAATAAGCAAAAGAAACAGGAAAGCTAGCTATTGTGCTTTAGAGTTTAGAATAGCCAAGATTAAAGGTTTTAATTAGGAACAGTAGGAGAAATTAGCCAGGTTCGGCTCTATTTATATAATTTTTAAATTATGAAGTATTTCTCTTTGTCACATTTTTTTTGCTTCTTTACTTTTAAAAGGTAAATAGAAATTCATTGATTAATTTGCACAAATTTCACAATTTGCTGGCTAAACTGTTTTTGATTGTAACAGAAGCTTAAGGTACACTTAGTTATTTTGTGAAGAAATTAAGAATGAGATCAACTATACAAAATATTTGTTTTTTAGTCTCAGAGATAAATCTTCCAAAACCATACAGACATTCAATGTTCTCATTATGATAGCAATACGGTAATTGCGGAGCAAAAGAGATAATTACAAAACAGAGCCGATCCCAAACGGGGAGGAAAACTATGGAGATGGGTTATGAGGAAAATGATAGAGAAAAGTAGAAAAAATAACTAATTGTTCAAACACCGGGCTCAATTTCAACACGATTAAACCGATTTTGCTTCTTTTTAATGTACAACTACATAAATCTATAACTTTAATAACTGTATGTACAAATTCTAAGAAATTCAACAAAAAATATACAGACTAGTGTAAGTTCGCAAAACAAAAATTAAAACAACAAGCATAAAGTTACTGGCAGTTAAGCTTGCCAAAAACAGATTTTAAAATCATGAACATGAGTAACAATTTTTTCTCTGCTGCATTACCAAACAAAAAATCTCAATTTTTATAAAGCACACTAATTATTAATAACCTGAGGTTAAAACAAGTGAAATTTCTCTAAATGCTTTTATATTATTCATAACTAATATATGGCACGAGATAAGTTCTGTGGAAAAGTAGCTTTAAATGTTAAAGACAATATAAAAGGGAATTGATTTCAATTCTAGTAACTGGAGATCAATGCAAATTCTTGAACAATAAATCTTTGAAATTTTAGTAAGAGTTGAGTTTGAAATTTTAAATGAGTGTAATTGCATATACAAGGCCCATATCATCAATTAATATAGATATAGAGTATTAAAATATAGAATTTAAAAGATGAATAAATTTGATAGATGCTTTAGTTTTTAAATTTTCTTATATATGTTAGAGCTACTCCTATGTCGAATAGAAAATTCTTTGAAACACGTTTTTTTTTTAAAGACATGTTCGAAATATATTTCCAATGTTTATAAATGTCTTGATGTGTTATAAATTTAAGTGGAACAAGTGCTAAGAAGGATGTAAGTGTAATGAGTTATCTTAGAGAGTAAAGGAAAAAAGAGTAACTCACTTAAATATAAATTTTAAAACATGAAGAGAATACCTGAGATGATTCTTTTCTGTATCATTATTTAAAACATAATTACATGCAACATATCTTTAGCACCAGGGCAAAAGTTTCAGTAGACAATAGTAAATAATATCCCCATTCTGCATAAAACTCAGTTCTATGCCAGGTTAGGCTTTTATACATTTATCTTTGGCATCTTATATCAGGTCTAACATTGTCCATTCTGGTATCATAATTATTTCGTTGAAAGAAGTGTGTTAAAATAATATTGAATACTTGTGCAAACAGTTAATTTCATGAATAACAGTGTCTCACAGCATAAGAGCTCTGAAAATAACACATCTACATTATTGCTTTTAAAAATCACATTTCCTCTTGAACGTAAAGGCAGGTAACATTTCTACGAAAAAGGTGCTGTACATCACACACAAATGAAACTCATGAATAAATTCCGAAAAATATTTAAGTTCAATTTCATATTAGAAAAAGGGTTGATTTTTAATTAAATTTATACTTTTTATGGAGGAAATCGAGAGAAAACTATTCTACGAGGAAAGAAAGGGCCAATGTAAAGATGCCCTAAATTATTATTTATTATTCAACAAGTATTCCTAAAGTCTAGGAATGATTTTTTTTAATTTTATTTGCCTGAAAGGCAAAAAAATTTAAAATGGTTAACATTAACTCTACTTTCATGAATAACTCTACTTGAAAAATGTAATAGATTCAACAATGTCAAAAGAGACTGAATCAAGAGCACTTATAGTAGTACTTTTTCTTCATAAAATGCACAGAGGCGCCAACACAGCTCAAGGCTAATTAAAAAAAACACATCACAGTGGAAATGCAAAACAAACAGTTCAGCATCTCATTTACAATTTTTTTTTCCATTCAGGCAAAATATTTCAATACATACAAACAGAAATCTTGCAACTCACATCATTAAATTGAACATCCTTTTTTAGTATATTCAGAAGGATGGACAATTTTTAATCACAAAATTGCACAAAGTGCTTGATGTAAGTTAAAGTGTAGTCTAGTAACTTTGAAAAATTTCATATTTCCTTGATGCTCTGAATTTTTACTTTACTCATCTCTATAGGATACGCCTTTTGTATGCTTGGCGCCTCTGAAAATTTAATCTATTCTAAACCTCCTACATTATTTAAATGGCGCTTATCTGTCAGGAGCAAAAAGTGTTAAAAATAAAAATTTTTCTCTTACTTTACTATCAGCGTCTAGTTTTCTAATCTTTACTGTTTCTATAAGTCCTATGCAACTATGTATTAATCGATAGGTAGAGATTTTTGAAAGGCAAGAGGCAATATGAGACGCCTTTCAGTTATTTGACAGTTTAAAAAGTGAGAAAACTCTTATAATCTAATGAATTCATTTTCTAATATCACTAACACACCCAGCCTGTTTTTGTAGAAAAAAGGGGTACTGGTTATTGCTCATTTTTCAAAATTTTAACAATGCTTCTTCGTATTAAAAATATTCGATGTCATGAGAATCATTGTTAGAAATTTTCTTTCTGGAACTTTTTATAAAACAACCATAATGGTATAAAAATGATCAAGGTTTTTTAAATAGATAATTTACAAGAGACTTGATCATTTTCTCCCATGCAGATATCTGTAATTAAAAATCAGAACTATCGTTAAACCTTCTACTTACCTAAAATAGACAAATCATGCGTTACTTAAAATATTGATCTTTCTTTAAAACAATATCCTGTGTCCCTCTACACAGCTGGGTGTGCTGAAATCTACATTAAGTTCTTAAAATGCAAAAACTCTTGAAAAGCTACTGAGGCCCCAGGAAGTTACCATAGTGAAATCTCAATGGGCGGAAGTAAATTGTCTTAGAAATCTTTTAGCTATAAGCAATGAAATGGAAGAGAATTAAGAGCACAAGTACCCCGCACAGGGCAGGATACTTTTTAAGGCATCAAATCCAGTCTTGATGCTCCTTTGTATTTTCTTTCACCTTTGATTGTCTCTGGCACAGACAATTATTCAAAGTCTTGAATACTCTCATACGCTTTTTTTTCTGGCTTTGTACTCTTGTAGATTTTCAAGCATTGACAAAGTCTGTCAACCACTGTTCAGGAGCTGCATGTATATATGTATATGTTTATAGTTTTCTTCAAAAAATTGCAATCACATAAAAACCATTTATCTTGGCAAACCAGCTTAAAAGAATTAAGCAACAATTTTTCCTTAGTAACTTACATTTTCAGGTTTGTTTAAAACATAAAAAAGCGCTAACTTAAGAAGGTTGAGATTTGTTGGGGCTGACGGAGGCACTGTTTCCAGCTGTCTGACTGCTTGCATCAACGCCATCATTGCTATGCACAACTGTGAAATAGCGTTCTAAAAGAACGGGAAAAGACAAAATAAACAATTTGCACACATTGCAATTAAAAATCAACATGATTTCATTAAAGAGCAAATATTTAAAAATGTCAGGTCTAATTATTTTCAGGGAAACAGTTTCCTTTTTTGCTACATAAAAATACAATAATTTAAGCTGTAGTCATGAAACTCTTCTGATCTTCAGCTGCGTTTGAACAATTGGCGACCCTGAGGCATTTCATGCTCGTGGTTTCAGGAACCAGAAAAGTTTTATAATCACATACTGGAAGCTCAACAAACATAGAACTTACATCTTTTTCATCATATATTTTCTCCAATGACTCCCTAACATTTAGCATGAAGTCTTAGAATTATCTTGTGTTGCCGTACAGTGGGCGAGAAGTGGCAGGTTCTTTACATGCTAGGGATCCAGGGCAGATTGTCTGGGCGAAAGACAGCAGTTTTTAAAACTGGACCACATAGGACTTTTGCCTTGTACTGAGAGAATTACTAATCACATTGGAGAATTGCTACAGAAATATAATATTAAGACTGTTTACAAGCCCACATAGAAGCTGCAACGTTTGTTCATTCAGTGAAAAAAAAAACAGGTGTGACCAGGTGTGAACAAAGGTGTGACCAAGATTTCCTGCACCTGTGGTCAAATTTACCTTGCTACCACAATGAGAAGCATTATTGCTATCATAAAAAATCATAAGAAACACAGCTGTCTGAGAAGTTAAGTTCCTGAAAATAAAAACTCAAGTACTTTCTATTATCCTACAATATTTTGTTGCTTCCCCAGTGTAGCTACAGAAATTCATAAACATCTAGATAGCTTTAGCAGAAAATAATATATCTGAAAAGTTAATTTGAACTAATTTGTGCTCTAAAGAGGCCTGAGACATGTGAGACACAACTTTAGCCAGAAACATTCCTGCATAGGATGGATTATGGCCTGTAAGCCTAGAAAGTAATTTTGAAATGGATGCTGGCCATGAAAGTTTTAGTTCATACAAGGCACTCCAAGCGACAAGGGCGAATCCTGCAAAACTGTATTTCAAGAAAAAAACCTCAAAGAAAAAGAAACTAGTTTCAAAGACAAGGAAAAATTGCAATATCAAGCAGGAAGCAAGAAAAACAAAATGGAATGTTGCATTAATACTTTTATTAGAATGAAAATGAGAAACAAAATTCAATTAAAAAAATGCTTTTAATTTGAAAATCTGTAATTAACTATATCAAATTTAAAAATCCATGGAATTACTCTGGGCAAAACTCCATAACATCATCCTCATTTTCTGTAGTTGGCACAATTGAATTATTTTCTGATGCTTGGTGAATGGAATGATTAACTGGTCGAAGAAACACCTATATGGCACATTTGCCCTTGTTCTACACACCACTTATCGAAATTTTGCCATTTCTCATGATTTATGAGCCCAAGTTCTACATCCCAAAGCTTCAGACAGAAAGTGCGAATAAACCATCTTGTTGTATTCCTTAGCTCTTCTATAGCTATGTTTTCTATTGAAAAAAAGGAAGCGACTGTCTCCAGTCCTTTTTCCAACGCAGTACTTAATTTTGTTCAATTATTTTAACCTTTACAAGCTTACATCTCATGTAATTGTGCAATTGAATTTTTGAATTCATCAGTTACTACTACCATTAATATTACAATGTCAAAACCATAATCTATAGCTGAAATAATTCCGATTGGTCGAAAATCATTAATTGAGTTTATTTAATTTCCCCTGCAACACATAATGACGTTAATCACATATTAATCATTACAGCATAGTTTGAAATATTTAAGAAAAAATTTAGTTTCTTTTAGTATAAGTCAGCTTTATAAGGTATATAAAATTATTTTTAACTACCAATTAGAATTGATATGCAGAATGTTAAGAATTTTTCAAGGTCTTAAATGATGTTTTTATCATACAACAGGTTTTAATATAATAACTTCTGGAGAAATTTTAAAGTTTAATGGGCATTTAAGCATCTGTCTATGTCTTAAATGTAAAAGGAAACAAATGTTACGAGTCAAGAATATTTGCTCCACTTAATTCAGAATGACAAAATGTTTTTAAAAAATCATGGCTCTTGTTTCTGATATTGCAGCAGGGAATCCAATTTCTCTGTTTCTTCACTCTTTGCAAATTTCATTACAGAAAAATAATTATTTTTCTAAGTAAGCATGCATTCATGAATTATAAAATAATCTACATGCCTAAAAAAAAGTGTAAAAATATAGTCAACATAGTACAATTACCTTCAATTTCACCATCTGCTTCAATTATATGAGGAGCATCAGCGTCAGCATTTGTTCCGGGCATGAGACCAGCCATCATATTGTAGTCAAGATTTTCATCTAATGTAATGAACGGAGCATTCCATCTGGGAACGGGTGTGGTTCTAGGGGTGGAACGAGGTGTTGTAGCAGGAGATGTGAACATACTTAGATTAGTTGGACTAATCATACCACTCATAGCATTCACAGGACTAATATTTGTGTATGGAAATAGCTGAAAAATAAAACTTATATAGCAATAAGATATAAACACAAAATACATTACATAATTTATAATAGTAGTTTATTTTATGAATATCTATTTCCCTTGTCCACTCTAGTGTAAACCAATAGATCAGGTTGACCAACAAGTTGATCACGGAACTAGTACCAAATCTTTCCGAGGTCGGCTAAGATTTGAAACTGTCTCGCTTACCTATAATCCCTCAAATTTCTCTAGCAATTAAAACATTTTAAAAATGAGCAAGTTTATAAAATGTGAGATAAATTTAACACAGAGTTCTTTATGTGAATTTTTTTGCTTCAAAGGAAATATGGATGTAAAACGTTACAAGATATAAAGCAAAATGTTAGGTTATCTTTGGCAACGTTATAGGAGGGGAGGGTGACCAATAACTCTCCTACATTCATTTTTAAAAATTGACTTTTTAAAACAGCAATTTTAGGTTCTCTTTGATAAAGTTAGGGGATATGGGGGACACATTATGCCCTCTTAAAATTCTTTGCAAATTTAAATTTTGGGAGAGTACTTTTAGGACATTTTTGTGACGTTAGGAGAAAGAGCTCGGAGAGCACTGGAACTTTTCGACATTGAAGTTCAAAAAACGCAATTTTAAGTTGGTATCATTTTTTATTTTTCACTGGCTCTCCCCTGGAATTTTTAAGAAATTGAAATTTCAAAAAACAGATATTCTTTAGTGACGAAGGGAAAAAATGGCTTTTCCAGAAAAATCAATGAAAATAGAGACAGTTCACGGGTTCCCACCTGGAAATTTTTTAAAATGATAGCTAAAGCACCATTCTATAATGTGGAAAAGATGTCAGTAACAGCTCTAACAGTTGCTCCACCCCAATGGGATTTAGAAAAAAATTAACATTAAAGGTCGCAGAAGATCCAAAGTTTATAACATGATTTATTTAGAATAGCTTTTTGGTCACTTACATCCCTTTGCTTCTCACTGCCTCATTTGAAGTCCTAAAAATGCATAGTTTGGATTAGGCTACATTTTGTAAGGTTTGGGGAGAGCAAGGGGTTCAAAGATTTCGATAACTAACTTTTCGAAATAGAACGCAAGTTTAGATAACCTTTGGTGATGTTTGTGGAAGAGGATGCCTGAAGGCTCTCCACTGAAGCCCTGAATTTTAGCCTCTGACATACTTATACAGAACGCAACAGAAATAGTGCTGGCGGGATGACACTCCAGTCTCTCTTTCCAACACCCTGGAAACCATGAGGGGGGGAATGTTGAACACCTGTGTCCCCATTGTAATCAGGCAGCTGTGCTTTTTTGTTCCTGAGAAAGGGCGAAATAGGAAAAGGCAAAAAAGGAAGCTATGGAGCAGGAGTTATCAACTTTTCACATATCCATGCACCAAACTTTTAACACGGGGCAAACAACTAAAAAACTTTTCTACCTTCTTATCCTCATAGTTGGGGTTGACAAAGAAGGAGAGTTTAGACATACTTTGTTTAAGGAAGAAATGCACATATACATTCATTAAAAATAATGTTTTCAGAATAAATATTTTAAAAAATATCATAGCATAATTAAACCAACTTAACTTCCCCTTACCTGGTGAGCTTGGGGATGAATATGAGAAAAATTATTATCGGGCCTTGGCAAGGAAGTGAAGGTGCTGCTCATGGCTCCACGGTTTGTTTGAGAGCCATCAAGGCCATTATTTCCAGCAGGTGCAACTAGTTAATAAAAAAAGAAACCAAATTAAAGTTATTTTTGTTTAGATGAGGGGAAAAACAGTAGCTACAATAAGGCTGTATTTTTTACAAGGAAATCAACATTTCAATTTTTACCATGCATATTGAATAACTACTTTTACTGAAATTAGAAAATCCAAGGTAAACAATATGTGACTAAAAGACACTATCCAAAACAAGATTTATTGTAAGTACAAAGATAAAACAACGTGAAAAAGCACAAATTCAGATTAAAATTAACGCAAATAGCTATTTTGAAGCTACAAATAGAGCCTCTTCATCAGTGCATAAAAGAAGAAAGAAGAAACGCTCAACACACAAGCAAGAAAGCTGTGAGTGAACAAGGCAATAACCAGAGAGACACCGGTATTTATACCAAATGTGTCGGATTAGCGATTGACCAATCAGAGGCCAGGAACAAGGCGGGAACAGAGCCCGAAGAAAAAGGCGGGAAACGAATATGTAAATTGCAGGAGAAAACCAAAAATGGAGAGAAAAAAATTATAAAAATTGTTTCCAAATGTCAGGAAAATATGGAGTGCTGGAAAAATCATTTACTACAGAATGAGAATTTTTCCAAATGTGATAAGCTTCCCAAAAATCAAGTTCATAGACAGAAGAGCATTTGCTGATAATTCTAGCAGAAGAAAATTCAAAACAATGATCTAAAGTCCAACAATGCTGGGCAATGGAAGAACGTGCAAGTTCTTTACGCTTCACATAATTTTCATGTTCTTTCAGACGGTGCTTTAAGGCATGTTTAGTCTGACCTATGTAAAACAGACCACATTTGCAAGAAATACTATAAATACCCCAGTTGTTGTGCAAATCAATGGGATACTTCAAATTTGTAAATTTTATTTTATTCACAGGGGAAAATGCAGTATCAAACCCAAACTTTTTCAATATTTTAGCAATTTGCTATCTGATTTTTGGATAAAAAGGTAAAATAATAGTATAAGCAGGCTTGCACTTAGAAACATTGCCGGAAATTGAAGGCTTAATTAACCTGTTATAAATAGAATCAACGACCTTAGGAGAATAACCACGATCCAAAGCCACAGCCTTAATGTACGAAAGCTCAGCATCCAAAGAGTTAGAAGAGGAACATATATTCAAAGCACGGAAAACAAGAGCCTTGAAAGAGGCCAACTTTTGGTTTGGGGGGTGAGAAGAACATTTGTGAGGAGGTAGTGTAACAGCAAAGGGCTTACGAAACACTGAAGTCATAAAATCGTCATTACTTTTAGTAATTAAAACGTCCAAGAATGAAAGAGAACTATCAACTTCCATTTCAATAGTGAATTGAATGCAAGGATCAATGGAATTAAGTTTATCAAGTTTAGTGCTCTCACTGCTTCTCAAAAGGATTCGATTAGGCATCTCATTGCGAATACTGTGGATTTTAACTTGAAGTTATCTTCAAATACTTTCAGCAAGCATGCTAATAGTTACGTCAAAAACTTGTGCTCTGATCCTGATTTGGTTATCACTAAGGCTGATAAGGGTGGTCAAATTGTTGTTATAGATAAAAGCTCTAAATGATAAATGTAATGATTTACTTAAGGTTGGTCCTTATGTTACATTTCACAAAGACCCCAGCACTATTGAGATAAATTTGATTAGTAAGGCTGTAAAGTCTTCTCCTGTCATTTGCGATTCTTCAAAAAGGTCTTTGATTCCTTCAGTCGCACACTGTGCCACATTTTACGCTCTTCCTAAGGTCCACAAACCTGGTATACCTCTCCGTCCTATTTTCTCCAATATTAATAATGCTTCTTATAAACTTGCTAAACACTTGGTCTCCATCTTTTCTCCTCTTTAGAATGGTAATTCTTTCACTGTCAAAAATTCTGTCGACTTCGTTCATAAGCTTCGTGATTTCAAACCTTTTGGATTAACTATGGCTTCTTTTGATGTAAACTCGCTTTTCACCAATGTGCCGGTTAATGGCGCATTGGATTGTCTTAAATTGAGACTTCAGGAATATCATTTCTCTAGTTTTGAGATTGAAGAACTTATTTCTCTCACTCGTGTTTGTCTTGAGCAAAATACGTTTGTATTTGATGGTGTGTACTTTCGTATGACTGAAGGTTTAGCTATGGGTAATCCTTTAAGCCCTATTTTAAGTGACATTTATATGCACTATTTTGAGACTAAACTTTTCGAAACCATAAAATTTCCTTTTTATGTCCGTTATGTTGATGATTGTTTTGTATTGCTTGATCAGAAGCAAGTGATATTGATCATTTACTTGATAAACTTAATTCCATTGATCCTTGCATTCAATTCACTATTGAAATGGAAGTTGATAGTTCTCTTTCATTCTTGGACGTTTTAATTACTAAAAGTAATGACGATTTTATGACTTCAGTGTTTCGTAAGCCCTTTGCTGTTACACTACCTCCTCACAAATGTTCTTCTCACCCCCCAAACCAAAAGTTGGCCTCTTTCAAGGCTCTTGTTTTCCATGCTTTGAATATATGTTCCTCTTCTAACTCTTTGGATGCTGAGCTTTCGTACATTAAGGCTGTGGCTTTGGATCGTGGTTATTCTCCTAAGGTCGTTGATTCTATTTATAACAGGTTAATTAAGCCTTCAATTTCCGGCAATGTTTCTAAGTGCAAGCCTGCTTATACTATTATTTTACCTTTTTATCCAAAAATTGCTAAAATATTGAAAAAGTTTGGGTTTGATACTGCATTTTCCCCTGTGAATAAAATAAAATTTACAAATTTGAAGTATCCCATTGATTTGCACAACAACTGGGGTATTTATAGTATTTCTTGCAAATGTGGTCTGTTTTACATAGGTCAGACTAAACATGCCTTAAAGCACCGTCTGAAAGAACATGAAAATTATGTTAAGCGTAAAGAACTTGCACGTTCTTCCATTGCCCAGCATTGTTGGACTTTAGATCATTGTTTTGAATTTTCTTCTGCTAGAATTATCAGCAAATGCTCTTCTGTCTATGAACTTGATTTTTGGGAAGCTTATCACATTTGGAAAAATTCTCATTCTGTAGTAAATGATTTTTCCAGCACTCCATATTTTCCTGACATTTGGAAACAATTTTTATAATTTTTTTCTCTCCATTTTTGGTTTTCTCCTGCAATTTACATATTCGTTTCCCGCCTTTTCCTTCGGGCTCTGTTCCCGCCTTGTTCCTGGCCTCTGATTGGTCAATCGCTAATCCGACACATTTGGTATAAATACCGGTGTCTCTCTGGTTATTGCCTTGTTCACTCACAGCTTTCTTGCTTGTGTGTTGAGCGTTTCTTCTTTCTTCTTTTATGCACTGATGAAGAGGCTCCATTTGTAGCTTCGAAATAGCTATTTGCGTTAATTTTAATCTGAATTTGTGTTTTTTCACGTTGTTTTATCTTAGTACTTACATTTTTGCACAAAGTATTTTGATCATTTGTCTTATAAGATTTATTGTAGAACAAGAGACATCTGATGCTCTTAAATGTTGTTGTCGTCTTATTACATTGATGATGGTGTGGAAGATTTTTCACCAGTATGTGATAAGTGACTAAAGGATTAAACTCACAAGAATTTTTGATAGCAGTTACTGATCGAAGATTTGGAATGCTATATTAAGGGGTTTTTTTTGGTTTGTCTCCCAGATGCTGTATATGATTAAGATGGAGTCCTCTCTAGAAGGTCAAATGCACTCAACAGCAGAATTTTGACATGTTCTGCAACAGACCTTCAGTTAACTGTAAATGTACTGTATATGCACAGAATGTTGAGTTGTGATAAACTAACACATAATAAAGTTGAAGTTATTTGGAAAGTCATTCTGAGATCAGTAGCATATACTTCTCTCACACAGCATTCTGAAAAAAAAAGAGAGTTACTTCTTGAAAACGTCTAGGGCTGCTTCCACTGCATTTAAGACAATTCAGTGATTTATCTACGATTCTCAACTTGGTATTAAAATGTCTCTTTTAAGGTACAGTATCATATAACCCTGAAGGCCACCCACCCTTTTTTTGTCCAAAATATAGGCTCGTACATCGGGATGTAGGTCTTAATCAAGGATTTAATGGTGCACTATCATGCCCCTTCCCACTCCAACTGACTGCATGAATAAGTCAATGCTGTATAACATTAAAAAAAAAAAATACGGTTCCACACAAGTGCATAAGTAAAACCAAGTTTGCTTCATATCCTTGCTTATTTCCCTGGTAAAACAATTACAGTGACTCAGGCAAGACCAAACATATTATTACAAATTAAACAGCAATCAATTAAAGTTTTAAAAAAAGAATCCTCACTAGAAGCTAAAACTTTCATAAAGTGTAAGATGAAAATAACCACTTTGTAAACAGCATTAAACATTGCTGTAATATAAGTAGACAAAATGTTTGTCTAGTAAAAAATAACACTGAAACGGTTTTTCAAACAAGCAAAATCATGCTGACACATTAGACAGCTTAAAAGACAGTTAACACAGTAAACTGCTAAGATCAGAGCTTAGAACAGCCAACAGTGTCTTTAGGCTGATATCTTTTGAAGCAAACTTCCACAAAAACATTTTCTTATTTTTTGTTAAAATTACAAATATACATACCAGATGACGTAACTGGAGGTGAAGCTAACTGTTTCCGATTATCTCTAACAACTGAATTTGTGACGGGTGAATTTTCGGAAACAGGAGAACTATTCCTAGGACCAGACTGACTGATATTTGGTGGGCTAGGAGTTGAAGCATTGATGTCAGAAAATGCAGCCAGTTTCCCTAGAAAGAAAAAAATGTAATATATGTTTGATCAAAACTAGATCAATCTTTCTCTTAAGTTGTCAGAGAAATGCTATAAGTTTAAATATATATTTTTTTTAAGTTTGAAAAATCAGTGCAGCAAACAAAAAATTGTCAAATACAAGTGTTTACAAGGAGGGAGCATACTCAGAATAATTTTTTTCTATACACTGAAATTTGTAGAAAATAAAAATATATACTGCTGTGCTAAGCATAAAAGTGACATCTGCATTTGTAAGCAAAATTGAGTTAATCATGAGTGATTATCAATAAAAAAAATTTCTGAACTGAAAACAATATTTTCAGAAAATGTATGCACCACGAATTAAAAATATAAATTATATAATTAGATGACTTTCCATATGCACATAAGCTGGTGCTAATTTTTTTTTTTTTTTTTTTCAACTTGCTATAGCACAGAAAAGTTACAATTGGAATAATATATTAGAATAATATCTTAAAATCCCGCATTAAAAAAATTTATTTCTCGATTTAAAGATTATCTTTTGATTCCTCAAATACTTATGAAACATACAATACTTAAAAAAAAAGTACTATTTCCTAAATTTTTGCAACTTTTAAAAGATAATTTTGAGTCAAGTTTTAACAATTCATAATGACTTTAGCATGAAAATATTTTTGGAAGTACTTCTTGGGTAAAAAAACAATAATTGATTTGAATTTACACTGCCTTTTGAGACATTCCCACTCCCACATATTCATGCCTTTTATTTTTAGTGTGGTTGAGCCTCTTGCTAAGTGGTGCCTGCATCTTAAATTTATGTTTTTTAGAATCTAGGTGTCACTAGTGAATGAATAAATATTACTTATATGATGTTCAAAAAGATTTTACTAGTATTGATATGCTCTATTAAGTTTGTTTAAAAAAATGGATCCACCATTGTTAAAAAAAATTACAAGACAGTGCTTTGAGCATCCTACATTTAGCCACCCAAAAGATTTGCCTACTAATAGGCTTCCTACACATGAAAATGCCCCAATGCAGTTTCCAAGAGAGGTTTGAATTGGCAAGGAAGGTCAACAACATGAAAGTGAGTTCCTCACTTGTTAAGGCTACAATGGCACAAAAAGTAAAATGTGTTTTTGAAAAGACGTCAATCTTGACAGTTTCTTATTAGAGGATTGTTCAACTTATTAATACCTTCAATAATAACTATTGTAATCTTATGAAATACTGCAACAAGACAGGGAATAACCAGAATTCAAAATACAGATTGATAAATTTAAAATAGAAGCAAGAAAATATGATGTCTCTGCCTGTAAGTTTGTGATGAATGTGTTTTGCACTTGTCAGAAGACCCCAGATGTCTGAGAGTGTCTATTTTGCATTAATTATGCATTGAGAAATTAAAAGATTCCCCTAATTGAGCAAGGATTTGTCTACCTGCAGAGGAAACATGGACTAGGAAAAATTGGTACTTTAGATAAAAGAGACAGAAAAGTTGAAAATTAAACTTCAAAGAAAAGGCTACGTCTTAAAACATAAAATTTCCGAGTGCATTCCAGCCGTAAAAGATGACCCTCGTCCATTGGATGAAATACAACCCTGTTGTTCAGTTAACAAGGATAATGATGATAATTACAAGTCAACCTACGCTCGGAGGAGGCCCCTGTGGCAGATAAAGATTAAGTCGAAAACTACAGCATTAAATAGTGATCACTACGGCATATCTGACCGTGGGACTTCTGTGATAGCTTCAAGACATTGGTATAGTAACTGAAACAGATACTTCCAAAGTTGTTGACAGGCATAAAATTAGAAAAAAAAAGTGCTAAAACAGAAGCGATTTACAAAGCAAAGTTTAACAAGACTCCATACGGGTATTAATTTTGATGGAAGAAAAGATATTTTAATACAATGATAGAAAGGAATGAATTAAAGCAATTTTGTCAAACAACGAAGGATAATTAAAGCAATAATTAATAAAAACTCAAAATGCAAAAACAAACCCTTTTCAGAAATCACAATATAAAATATGGAAATCTTTTCATCAGGGTTGGCAGGTTTTTGACATGCGACGGTTTTAACCACGGTTAAAACCGGCTTGACAAAAACCTCCCTGTCAAAAACGTCAAAAAGTGTCAAAAAGTGTCAAAAACCTAATTTGTAAAAGAAATTATCAAAGAAATGATTTAGCGGAATTGGATAGACTTTAATCAATATATTTTAAATAAAACAGCATAATGCATTAAAACTCCCGAGTTAAACTACAAAACTATATTCTTGCTGTAGCACAGCCAGAATCTTTGCCTGAGAGTGATTTTATTGATAAGAATTGTTTCTAAAATTCAATTGTTTTTTAAGTGCACAAACACAGGTTCCTGTTTTCTGATGCTGTAGGAGAGGTTTTAAGTTGTAAAACGCATCATTTGGTGGGGCCTGGCAGTGCATTCTTGAGATATATTCTATTTGTAGAATATTTCATGAACGTGAACCGATAATAGACTATAATGCGACAATTCTTTTAATAGAAATTGTCGAACACTTATTTAATGAATCATGTTATTGTGAATGCATACTTTTAATTACTTTCAGCAATGATGTACAGTTAATAAATCGTTAATTATATTTGTAGTAATTAAAATTGTGTAGGTTTAATCTAATATCTTACAGAAATAAGTTTAGATTTTTAAAATTTTTTATGGATAGAAGCCGAAAGTAATTCATCACAATTGAAATCTAATGACGGTATGTATTTTCCCTAGGATAGTGCATATTCAAAGATGCTTTCCTACCAGTACAAAGAAATATTGACACTAAAACAGCTTTTCTTAATTTCCCCCCAGTATTCTTGTCAAATATGCGAAAAATCCACGCCAGAAAGAAATGATGCAATGATGTACAGTTAATAAATCATTAATTATATTTGTAGTAATTAAAATTGTGTAGGTTTAATCTAATATCTTGCAGAAATAAGTTTAGATTTTAAAAATTTTTTATGGATAGAAGCCGAAAGTAATTCATCACAATTGAAATCTAATGACGGTATGTATTTTCCCTAGGATAGTGCATATTCAAAGATGCTTTCCTACCAGTACAAAGAAATATCGACACTAAAACAGCTTTTCTTAATTTCCCCCCAGTATTCTTGTCAAATATGCAAAAAATCCACGCCAGAAAGAAATACATGTAAAAAATTGAAAATTAAGTCATAAACAAAGAAAAGTATATAAATTAATATCTAATTATAATTCAATGTATACTAAAACTAAGGAACATTATAATAAAACAAAAACAATGCTGTATCTTGCTATTATTAAAGCCTTCTTTTTTTAATTTTTAGCATATTTAAATTGTATTGGGGTTTTTGACGGTTTAAACCTATGTCACGTCAAAAACTAGTTTTTGACGGCTAAAACCCAACCCTGCTTTTCATACACGATTTTGAAAACTGCACATTTTTTATCTTAAACATGTTCATTACATTTTATTTTCCTTCTTTTTAAGATGTTAATTTCCAAAAAACGATGAAAAATACTTCTCAATTCCTCGAAAATTAAAGGCTGTGTTTTTTTTTCATGCGTGAATGTGTGCAGCAGGCAATTTTTTGAAAATGTACCAGAGTTTGGATCTTTCGCATTTTGAGTTTGGGGTCTTATTACTGCATCTCAAACACAAGAATGTTCTAAATGATGTTGCAGAATATAAGAAATAAAAACAGCCCACATGCCTTACATAGAAAAAAGCAGTGAAATTTTTGATAAGCTACCAAGCAACATTTACTATGTATTAACAATTATACTAAGACTTAAAAACTTTAAAATTCACTTCCATAAAACTCATCAAGTTTTGTATATTTAGTATTCTATTAAAGTAATATGAATAATTTTATACTATTAGTTCTAATCCCCAAGGTAGAACACATTTTTGCCTTAGCCGTTCAAAAGTTTCAGTCAAATCGTATCCAATTTAGTGCACCCTTCACATTTTAATTAAATAGTGTTTTAACTTGGATGAGGCCCAATGGCTGAGTTGTAGCCTTTGGTGCTACCATGTCACAGGTCCAGAGTTCGATTTCCGGGCTGGGCAGGGTCGACTCGGCCTTCAGTGGGGTGGATAAAATGAGGACCATACAGGCTGGGGAACTGAAAACTGAAGGTTCCGTATCAGGCCGACCACTTGACCGGAACATATGCTTCTGCACCCCGGGGCCCTCGGTTTTGAAAACTGGGATGGGCACAGTAGGTCATTAGCCCCCAAAACGGCTGTCATGCTACCAAGTTTTTTTTTTTTTTTAACTTCAATACAATTTTTAACCCATTTTCAGCCAATGGTGCGTATACGCACCATTTCAAGAAACATTTTTTTATTGACACTGTGACGTATATTTTTCAGTAATTTTATTTTTCTACTATTTTTAAAGGTTCTGAAGACAAATAAAAAATATTAGTGACTTAATTAGAGCAAGCTCTTTATGCTGAGAAATTTTCAAAAAAAGCTCATTTTTCAACTCGACATGATCATTGACAAATTCTACTTTTTGAAAATATATAACTTATCTATTTGAAGTTAATCATATGTTTTTATAATGACTTTAAGTGGCAGGTTCTGTAAAAAAAATAAAAATAAAATAAATATCATTAAAAAACTTCAAAATTTTTATTGAAATTTAATGGTGCGTTAACGCACCATTGGCCGAAAGCATGAACAAAAAGCAAAAATTGAAAAACCCTTGTTTTTATGCAAATTTTGGCAGGCAATCATCAGAAATGTTTATAAAGAGGAAGGCAGTAAGGTTTGGATTCAAACTTTGGTGTTCGTGCTCATCTGATGGATACCTTTACCAATTCATACCCTATAGAGGTGCTGAGACTAACAGTGATTTACAAAATATGTCATTAGGAACACGTGTGGTTTCGAAATGAGCGTGGTTCCGAAACCTGAAATGCACACAATATTTTTTGATAACTTTTTCTCTTTTTACGCTTTATTCGACATTTTAAAATAAAAAGTTCTTTATTTGGCACAGATCTCGAAAATTGCATATCTGGTTGTATATTGGATGACTCCAAAAATATAAAAAAACATCATGGTTCCTTCGATTTTGCCTTCAACAAAGATGCAGAAATATGTGCAATCAAATAAAACGACAATGCTGGGGTAACGATGGTTACAAATAATGCGACTATTTTGCGTCTTATAAATACCAAACGATACAGTCGCAAAGAAAGAATGTTATGATTTAACAACCGAACGTTATTACGAATTACTATGAACATATGGGAGGTGTTGACCTTCATGACAATGAAACAGCATAAACATTCAAGGTGAAAAATGTTGGTGGCCATTATTTACAAATATCATTGATAGCGAAGTAGTCAATTCATGGAATCTGCATAGAATTTCTACTAACACAAAAAGGGCACTCATAGACCCGATCTCATATAGCAATTGCCCTATTAAAATCTGAATTCAAGAACAATATAGCTGATGAAAATAAACTACAAATGACTCATTCTAATAAAGTGCGTCCATAATCTGCAACTCTACCGAAAGAAATACGGACTGATAGTCGGCCATACCATAAGTGAACATGAAGAAAAAGCCCGTAGACAATGTAAGGTGTGTAAAGCCACATGATTTATCTGTGCCTCGTATGCCGAGTACATTTGCATCCAAAATGTTTTGTAAGTTTTCATAAAAAATATAATATTTCATTATAATACAATTAACATGGTCCTCAAAATTCCATTTCCAGTTTCAACTTTTCGTTCATTGATTCACGCACCATTTCATTTCGCAAATAAAATATTTTTCATGCATGAAACTTCTTTTGTGTCTTAATGGATGTAATTTAAGCATATTTTAATAAAAATAATACCTCATTTAATAAAATTTCTATGCTTGGCCAGAAATGGGTTAAGTTCATTATTTCTTCCCTATTTGCTTTTCATGGAATACAATCTCATGCATATTAACTGTTCCATTTTTAAATTTAAGACTTTGTTTTTCCCATTATGCAGCACATTTGAGCCCCAATTGTCTTTGCATGAAAATTTTATAACTCAGAACCTTGTTATTTTGACATTCAAATCTGTTTTACTTTAAAAATAGTAAACAATTCCAAGCATACCTTTTTAGAAAACAAAAATTTTACCTGTTGACCTAATAATGGCGACTGGCCTTGCCATTGGAGCAGGTGGGGGCGGAGGAAGCATTGGATTTGAGTAAAAGTGGGGTAGTTTGGTTGGACTCTGCGCCTCAGAATCTTGGCTCGTCTGAAAAAATAAAGGTATAATAAATTTTTGCAAAAGAAGGAAAAGTATTCAAAGAGAATTGTACATGAGTGCCACAGGATTTTTTCCATAGCAGGGAGCAAGTGATGGTTTGCAAGGAAATTGTTATCAAATAGCACACCGTAATTAGATACAGGTAATTATTTACATTTATTTCACTATTTTTTAATTTGAACTGTTGTTTTTCTTTTGTCTCAAGTTTTTATTTCTGTGAAAAATAATTGAATGGTGGGACTCTGAAGTTGGAGAATAAATGGCGAACATGGAACAAGCTGGAATTATAATTTAAGTTATGCAGACATACAAATATAAAAAAAGCGCTAATGAGAAATTAATAAACTATTTTTATATGCATCTTATTTGTACATACTTGTGGGCTTGGACCAGAATTCTGAGCTTCTTGGCACACTAAGTTAACAAAATCAGACAGAGTATCACCGTTTTCTTGATACTTTGTAGGAGTAATATAATAGGGACTGGAATGGGATAGAGGACCACTTATGTTTGAAGACTGTGATGTCATATTCATTGCTGAATGTTGTTGCAAACCTAGAGTAAAATTTTAAAACATAACCTTTCAGCAGAGTTCGTGCACATAAGAAATTTCAATGTTTATTAAGAAAAACATACAATTTTTTTTAACAACTACATGAACTTAAATTTTAAAAAAAAAAATAACATCTTACAAGGGAAGACTATTTAGTAAGATTGAGTTAACCACATTTCAAAATTATTTAGAAAACAAACACATGATCAATCCTTAACAAGATAATACTTTCACAGCGATCATTCTTTCAGAATAAACTTACAAACACTACATACTTTTATGTATAATACAGATTCAATATTGATGATACAAGTCTCAAAGAGAAAATAAGCGCTCACAGACATATGAATGAAGAATGAGAAGTAATTGGAAAAGAAAGTGTTTCACCAGTTGAAAATGTATGTTCTGCAAAGATCAGGAAAGAGGCAAGTAAAGACGCAGATCAGAGATAGTTTGTAGCAAGGAAAGACTTGAAAATAGAATGCCACCAACAAGCCACATAAATACAAAGAATTATTATGCACTGAAACTTAACAATAGTCATTCTATGACAATGAGTAAGTAAAATTTAGAGAATTTAAAATTGCGAAGAGAGAAAACAAATAACTGGACACGTTAAATGTCACATTAAATTACAAATTATAACAATTTAAAAGTATGTAGTAGAGGAAGCAGTTCAAAGATTTAAGTTACTGAAGCATATTTAATTTTTTACCCATTCATTTCTTCAAAGTTTTTGAATCTTTAAATAAACAAGTAAAGAGTCTATTTAAAACGCATGGCAAACACTTGAATGCTTTTATTATGGTGCAACAATACCAATAAGAGACAGGCAGGAAAATAGCAGGATAGAAATGTCCCCAAGCATATAATGTTATTGGGACGTGAATAAGAAAAAAAACTGATCAGCACATTTACAAAGCAAAACGCAATTCAAAAACCGACACTCAAAGCTACACAGCAAGCAAAGTGAATGATCTAAAGCACCACCAGGTGAATAATGTGCTCCAAAAATAAACCATCTCTGGACTTACCCTCTTGAATTTTAGAGGCATGAGCAACCTCAGCTGCAGACAAATCAATTTCCTTGGAGGATGCATGTGAGGTCAGAGGTCCACCTGTAATATGTAGAAATCGGCTCGGAACTATAGATTTTTAATTTGTGCAAGGGCTTTGTGCAAGTGAGAAATACATACAGTTATTTGATCCAGATAAGAAGATTCAATTTTTCAGTAAAATGGGAGCAAAGCTCAAAGTTTTAAATGCAAGTTAAACATTATACAAATACATAAAGGTTTTAAATTTTGAGTTGTTGAAATTATTATTGCATTTATATAAAGAAATTATTAATTACAAAGGATGAAAAACGATGAGACTCACTATATTTCTTTGCAAATTTCAGGTACATTTCCATCATCACTGTACAAAGTACGAATGACCTGAACATTCATAAATATCTGCTCAGGAAAAATGAATGGAATTCCATACAGTAAGAGAGCATAAAACAAAAAGGTAATGACTCCAATGAAAACCTCAATTTCTGAAGGAGGAAAATGTTTTTAAAATACCAAGTAAAGGAAAGTAGCAAGTATATACAATAGTATAGCAAAAATAATTAAATGAAACATTTTGTGTAGGTTTGAATGTTGTAAGAATTGAGAAAAAATTGTATGCAGTTAATATTTGGACAAAAAGGAAGAAAAACTACCAACAATTCTCCTATTGGTAAACAGAACTGAAATGACTGCAGCGTAACCTCAATGTAGTAATAGCATATAATGCAAAATAGAAAAAGTTTACCACAAAGAAAAATGATTTCCAATTTTTACTAGTCAAAAATTTCCTAAATATATGCATATACTACAAAATCTGAAATATTAAGTAAGCCTAATGAAAGAAAAGAAAGAAAATTATTTAAAATGCAGATAAATAAGCAAATTTCCCTCATTGAATCAAACTTATCGGAAAAACCCATGTAAATAAGAATAAACTTGGAAAATACATAGTCAATCAGCCAAATTCAAATAAAACGAATGAAATTTTCATTAAAACAATATATTAAGATATTAGATAATATATATTACATAAACATTACTGCAGAAATAATAACCAAATATATAAATAATACTAATATAGAAACTGTAATTGTTACCAGTGCAATTGATCAAACCTCAAGCATTTTTTTTAGTAAAGTAAGCAATTTAACAAAATTTGCAAAATTCAAAAACTATGTACATACTTATTAAGTTACTTTTGCACATTTTTTGAAAGAGGAACAATGTTTTTAGTACAATGTTTAAATCAAGAATTATCCCAAAAGTAACAAAACTTTGCTTGATAATAATTTTTTATGTGATAATAAAAACATATGTTTTAAAATACTTAAGCAGACATAAATGCAATCAAGGATTTTTAAAAAATAC
This sequence comes from Octonoba sinensis, assembly GCA_038502835.1. Lineage (NCBI taxonomy): Eukaryota > Metazoa > Arthropoda > Arachnida > Araneae > Uloboridae > Octonoba > Octonoba sinensis. Next base: position 77,024,712 of record CM076604.1, read on the forward strand.
AACTTTCATTATTGCTAAATAAATAAATGGGAGAGTGGGGTGAAATAAAAAAATAAATAAAATAAAATTTTAAAACAAGAAGTTTGTCCAGAACTAAATGAATTTACTTTTCCATAACCAACTTTTCTAACATCAGTTAATTCCATCTCTCAACTGGCTTACGTTGTAAATTCTTTCAAACATCACACATAAAACTAACTTATGGAAAGAAAATATATGTATTTCACATTTTAAAAAAAGCTATTAGCATACAAACAAATTCATTCACTCAAAATGTTAGGTTTTTATAAATTCCAACGATTATTATTAATTTAATAACATTTTAAATTCATGAATATTTTTTAGTATTGAAGAATATAGTCATAGGAAATACAAACAGCAGAAATGAATTATGTAAGAAAAATTTGCTTTAATATAGAATTTGGAATCTGAATAGGTAAAAAAAATAAATAAACTTATAGAGTAAGAATATATATATGTATATATATGTTACAATGCATCTCCAAAATCGAAGAATGTCGATATTCACCATCTATCAGACCAGTGATTGTCAACATTCTCCAATTTTGGGCATACGCCGTATCATATATATATATATATTTACAGTACTCTACAAAAGCACCAAATTTTAGGTTATTCCATAAGAAAATTATTTAAAAAAAAAATTGCCCAACAATGTAAAATATGGTAAGAAAATACATAATGCAAAAAATAATTACATTCCAATAAATTGTTTACATAAAAGCAAAATTATTTGTAGTTTTTCATTCTGGGTAAAAGTGAAACATTTCTAATTTAACGGATCAATAAATAAACCCTTATCTTTATCTATGTTAAGTTTATGGAGAAATGTATTTCAATTTTAATTAAAAACCTTTTTTTCTAGTTCTCAAAACAAAAAACAAACCATTATTCAAAATCTCTAATTTTCTCAGTGCAATTTAGCGTTTAAATTCCTCGTGCAGATGATGAAGTTTAAATAATGAGCACTTTTATCTCTTTGCTAAACTTATAATAATGTTCTAGAACAAAAGCAAAAATACCCAGTTTCCTACCTTGATCAATATCACTACTCCAAGATGCTTGGCTATGGAGCTGACTTGCACTCTGGCCATAGAAACTGCTGATGTCATTGTGGACTTTGTCAACATCATCTTCGCTGGAGGACATCTTTCTCAGTCTTTTATTGTGGGGTTCTTCTGGACTAGAAGGATGTGGCGTGCCATGATTGTTATGAGGATGCAAGGCAAGAGGAGGACCAGCTCCAGACTGTAATCCTCGATGGTCAGGTGGGGATGAGTAACTGTTACAGTAATACGTAGGGGATTCGATCTTGATCATGTTTAGTGCAGGCTGACAACTACTCGAAGTTTGCAAAATAGATGCTAAAATATAGGGAAAAGGAAAAATTCAACATCATCAAAGGAAAACAAAATCACACAGTCAGTGGTGCAGGTACAGGAGAAGTTTTAGGGTAATATACAGGCATAAAGTTTAATGAAAGAAAGAAAGAAAAAAAGCTTTGGTTAGAATACTTTATAAAACTTTATACTTCAATGACACACAAACAACTTTTTTCTATCAAAACAAATGTCTTTTGAATGTCATTAAAAAGTTCAATTTTTCCTACAATAAACTATGACGTTTATATATATATATATATGTATATATATATTTTTTTTTTTTTTTTTTGTGCTGCAATTTGACGCTTTATGATCCTTATAAAGCTTCCAAAATCAGTTTTAAACAGAAAAAATGATAAAATATACTGCTAAAAAAACAAGTTTGAATTACACAAATCTTTTCCAATTAGCTTATATCATATTCCTTATGTAAACTGATCACATTAATAGAAAATGAAGCACACATAAGTGAAAAACATACATTAAGGAAAAAAAATTTATAAAAACTGGGAAAAAAAATCAAATGAAATTTAATTGCCCAGATCTCACAAATATATCAACTGCTAGTGTCACACAGCAGCAATGATGGCGTACGAAAATTGAATGTACAAGAACAATGATGAAAGGAAAAGTAAAAGGGAAAAAATCTCATATATGCAATCTACAGAGAAAGAAGTAAGTGATTTTACCAACAAAATGAATTATTTGAGATCGCTAATTATCTGGGGTAGCAAACTTGATAGCATAGCAGAATAGATATTTCAAGATTTTCGGGGTTATAAATGTACATCACATTGGAAAAACAAAAAATAAACAAATACTTATACTATATAAATTTGTAAATGTTTTTTTAACTGTTAATTTACATAAATACATTGTGTTTCTGAAGCCAAATGATAAGCCTGTGGAAAAATTGTGTATTTTTTCCTTAAGTAAGATGCTTTCTGTCTCCAGCCATTTTGAGAAAATAATTTTAGTTTTGAAAATGTGTTCATGTCTTTGAAACACATTTCAGTCCCAATTTTTTACACAAAGTATGATTATCAGTTGATTTTTTATAGTGGCATTATCTGGCCATAACACATTGCATAGAGCGATTTTCCTGCAATGCCATTTAAAGCAATTTCTAAAAGACATGAAGAACTATAGCACTGTCTGCTCGTTGAGGACAAGTTGTTTGTTAACAGCAAGATTAAATTAAGCAATGACACAGCAACCAGAACTTTTTATAAAACTAAATTTCTTTAGTCAAATAGATGGGCGTTTCTGCATCAAACACAAATCATTATTGCTAAAACATGAAAAGCAATCGAAAAGTAATCAGACACATTGAAAACATTCATTTACAGCACTTGATAAATAATGCACATAATAAATAAGAAGGAAAAATTTTAAAAACTTCCAAATTGAAATTTTTAAAATAATGTAAGATAAAAAGCTAAAAATAAATAAATAAACAGATAAAAATATAAATTAACTACTATTATAAAACATAGTGGGAGAGAATTACTATTCCTACATAGGAGAAAATTTATCCAATCCAAAACTGGCATTAAGGTACTTTTCGCTCACCTTTGGATAACCTATACAGTTCAGCAGATGTAAAAACACCAGATGGAAAGACGAAATCTGATTCTGCAAAACAAAAAGACCACCCTGAAGTTTCAGTTTGCTCTTTTTGTGCATAAATTGAAATATTAAAATTTATAACTTAACACCAGTTATGGACTGGAGGGAACATCGAAAGATAATAGATTGAATTTCTGTATTTCAAACATACACATTCTACTGTATGTACACATTCAGTGAAATTTTACTAAATGTATCAACTGTTTCATTGAACAAAAAGTAAGCGTAATTGTTAAGGCTCAAAAAAAAAAAAAATTTTTTTAATTCTAAAATTAATTCCTAATATATCTAAGGACATGTATGTAAAGCTATAGAGGCTAATTCTCAATATTTTCAAAAATACAGCACTAAACCAGGTGTCCGGCAGGAATACTAGCGCTCGGACAGCTGGAGCATGTGTCCATCCCCTAGGTTGAATAGTTCAGGACTATGTATGTAAAAAGGTTGAATGGTCGTTCGAATGTGCTTTTTGAGGAAGTTTACTATATGGCGCATGATGCTGATTAGAGTATCATCCCTGTAAGTAATAAAAAATTAACATTTTTCTGCTTGTAAACTTTCAAGTGCGTTTTCTTGAGTTTTTGATTTTATGATTTTTCTAAACTGGCGGGCGTGATTGGGAAAAAACTAGACAACCAATTGAAATGAAACAAGGCTTGTTAACTTCAGTTTTGTTATTCTCTTCTATTTGAACTAAAAAGATTCATGAAAAAAAATCTGAACAACTTTTTTAGCAAATTGAAGTGATTTTTTGTTGGTCCAAAAGACATTTTGTTTTGTTTTTTCAAACCTGAGAAAATTTTTAATTTCACAAATGTTCAGGTTTTTCTTAGTTCATCTAGAACAGCGTTTACCAACCGGTGGTTCGCTAACGCCAAGGGGTGTGCGTGCTATCGAAAGGGGGTACGCGAAAATATTATTGCAATGGCGGAATTTTCAATTGCTAACATAAAAGAAAAAATAAACGAAATGATAAATTTACATGTGTATTAGGACGGGTGTAAAAACGATTTTTTAAAATAAACTTTTCCCGATAATGCGCAAAAGTTTTGGACTGGCATAAGAAACATACGTACAAAATTTTGAATTGCAATTTTTTCCACTATTGTCTGATTTCGAAAATTTCAATCACATAGTAGGATGAAAATAAATTCATTGATTAATTTTAAATTTTGACCGTATATTTCTCTTACTATTTTCCACTTTTATCTTACCATTTTCCCTTTTTTAAGAAAGAGTATGAAATATAGAAATTTACTTAAATGTAAAAGTTATTTTCGGCTAATTTCTCCCAAAGAACCTCAAGCTTAATTGGAGATATTTAATCCTTAATTTTTAATTTTGTAACCACATTTATCACATTTTATTGCAACTGTTTTGCACTTACGAAATGAGAAATGTGAAAATATATGAATTTTTTATATTGTAAATTTCCACAACTTTTGCGAATTTTGAACCGAAAGATATTTATTGATTGACTCAAAATTTTGTACGTATGGTTAGTTCTCATGCCATTCTACAATTTTTTCGCACTACCGGGAAAATATTTTTTTTTCCCGAATAGATATGTTTACTGCCTTATTAATAATTCAAAAAGAACTCCTAATAAAAAATAATAATTTTAAAAAATGCTAACTTTCTTGTAGCGGGTTTTCTGTTTTGGTTTAAAATTAGACAGAAGGGGGTTCGCCGACATTCCTTTGGATCTTAGAAGGAGTTCGCACAGGAGAAAAGGTTGGGAACCACTGATCTAGAAGATAAATGTAAAAAAAATTTTGTTGGTTTTTTTTTGTTTTTTTTTTTTGTTTTAGACAAAAATTATGACCTACATCTTGCCTGCTGATTGGAGCTTGCAATTGCAAGGTGTTGAACAAATGTGTGTGAAAATCGGCTGCATTTGTATATTTTTCTCTTAAAACTGTTTTTTTTACTTATTCAAATATGTAATAAAATGATCTGAAAACTTCGCTTTACTTGCTTTTTTGTTCTGTCTTTAAAAAAACTTTCTTTCTTTTTTTTTTTTTTTGGCCTTCTAAATCAGGCTCCGGCTTAATACCTGTTATGAAGTCAGGGAATTCAAAATATGTAATAAAGAAAATAGAAAGCAATGTTTCTTGTACTAAAAAAGAAAGAAAAAAAAGAAGAAGCTTAGAAGAATTTCGAGAAGAGCAAAATTTTATAATAGCAGAAATTATAAAATGAAAAAAAATTTTTTTTTTACATTAAGTAAAAATTATAGTACTATTTTAACATATTCCAACAAAATTAGTAATGCTAGAAGTTTGGCAGCATGATTTTAACTAATAAATAAGAGAAAAAATGTATGCTCTACAAAACTATAGTATACTATTTAATTAGTAAAGGATATAAAAACAAAAACAAAAAAATGTGCTAACTTTTCTGGGTTTAAAAAAAAAAGCCCTCACTAGAAGTTACATGAAAATAAAATTAAATTAGTCGACAACAATCCCCCCTTTTTCATTCACCAAAGTAATTCTGGTACTTTTCACAAAATTAATATTTTTTTCATTAAATTATAAGAGAAGAAAATATATAACATAAGAAAAGAGAGTTAATACTTTTGAGTAAATTTTTAGTATTTTGAGTATTTTTTATCTTTTGGCATTTTATTAACGACTCCACCGACCTCAACCTAAAATAACAAAAAGAAATCACTTATGTACTTTTAATTTCTATAACTTTGAAAATATTTTTTGACTATATATATATATATATATATATATATATATATATATATATAAAATATATTTTAACTTCGAAGCTTTATTTTTCAATTATTGGACTCATACATATTTAGTAGATCTGTGCCAAATCTTTTGTCAGGATCATAAAAAAATTTTTATTCAGTATTTTTTCTAAACAAAACAAACCAACTTTATGTATTTAGGGGGTTACGGGGGGAGAGCTCAGGAAATATGTAGCAGCCCAACATGAAACACATGTAAAAAAAAAAGAGTGCATATACCCACTTGGCAATAAAATTGAATCCAAAAATTATCTATTTGCTCTTGCTTGAACATTATTAAGGGAAAAAAAACAATTGTTGGAAGTTTTACTATTAAAAAAAAAAAGACTCTAAAATTCTTCTTTTCAGATTAGCTCATTTTTCATAACTATAGAAGAAACTCAGTCTTTGTAAGTGATCAATAAATATATAGCAACAGACAGAAAACTTTTGCTATTCCTACAATATATACACACGGTTTGAAAAGATTCACACATTGCAATAAAATGTACATGTTTTTCAAACACATGCTTAATATATGGAATTATTCCAATTTTTCTGTTTTTTGTAAAAAGAATTAATACGTAATACAATGACAAACCGAATGAATAGAAGCCAAAGTCATAATATTTATACCTGATATGAACATGTATTTATGTTTTCACTACAGTAAAAAGATTAAATACATTTTCTTTATTGAACCATTTTGAAAGTCAGCTGGTTAGTTGGCCACGGAAAAAACTGAACAGCATCCACTTGGATTGTTGTCAATTGGAAACCCTTTCACAACTATATTTGCTATCATGCCAGATCAGCTTACTAAAATTCTTTCCTCTTTGCATAAAAATACATCCTCCATTCACAATTTTTTTAGTGCTCTTTCTAGGGAAATTTTGTCCATTCACAACCTGCAGTAAAAATTCTAACCGTTCTGCATATTAAAACTTATTTTAATTTCATTCTTAACGTTTGTGTGTGTGTGTGAATGTGCATTTTTTTAATAAAAGAAATTAAATGTGTCCACAATATGCATAGTTCCTGAAATTTTACTTTAATAAAAAAACCTACCTCTTTCATCCTCTTTGCTGCTATCACATAAACCATCTCTAATGCCACTTAAAGATTCTGTAAAAAAAAATAATTATAACAATGAACTTTTTAAAAATTTATTTTAAAATTGCCAGACAATTGGGGTACTTCATTTAAAAAACATCCTTATTTATGATCAACTATAGTTAAAAGTTTAACATTTCAGGTTCAAAGGGCAAAAATACATATCAGCATTCAAAAATTGTGATTGTTTAGGGTTAGAAAACTATACATAAAAGTGCAAGTGTAATTGCATGTAAGATATGAATTACAGAAATATATTATTGCATAGAAAAATCAATAATTTCAGCAATACTTAATATCATGAGAGCAAATGTAAATTTCATATTCAACATTTTTGTTTTAAACCTTCAAAATTATACTCATTTAGTATGCACAAGAATAAAATTCATTAAAATCAAGTCAATATTTAACATAATAACAATAAAGAAAAAAAAAAGGGAAATAGGATACACATAAAATTCTTTTCATTTTCTAGTTTACTGCAGTCAAATTTTAGATAACTTTAAGTAGTTTCACTAAAATTTAACAAATTTTGATTCTCTCAAGTTCAATTAATAATTACTTTACTAAAGCATAAGAAAAAAATATTAAATTTTCAATTCAAATTTTCTACAAATATTAGAGTAACTCTAATTGACAGAACTCTCGGTATTTGACAATAACTTCTCCTAATAAGCTTTCAAACTTTATACAATACAGGTCTCTGACTGATCATTGTCATAATGCATAACACTTCACAAAGTTTATTTCTAAGAATGCCAAGCATAAGTACATCTGTTAATACTGGAAAGGTCTTTTGTTGTTATTCCTAAACTGTAAAGGGCCCATAATTTTTATTTCAGCTGAAGTCAAATCTAAAATAGATTACCAAAACATCTATCTTTCTATCTTTTTTGCTCATTTATGGAAATAATAATTTCAAAAAGAATACAATTTTAAAGTAAGTTTTTAAGCACCTTTCCTCTATGTTTTTCCCTAAATTATTAAGAAAACATCTTTACTCAGAGAAAAAACAGCTTCAAAGTTAGTAATGCTTAACCTCTACTTTGTGTACATGAAGAAGACAGGGAAGTAAGTTATTTTTAGATAAAGCATGGTATATTGGATACTTTCCATCCCTTGTAAATCTAAAATAGACTAAGCATCATGTCGGCAGGGTGAATACTTTTTTTAATATTTTTTTCACCAGCTGTGAAAAGGAAAGTCAAGTTGAATAATGTTTTAAAATATGTTTCTAAGTTCACAGGTCCTCTTGTTAACATAGGAAAGATTTCAACTTTTTAAAAAGAATCCTTTAAATCCTTCAAATGCTGAATGTTTCTTTACATTCTGTTCTATAATATGGAAAAATATTATTTTATGTTACTCTCAACAGAGTGAGTTTTACTGATAGAAGAGATTTTTTAAAAATTACTTTTAATTTAGATCAAAAGTAGTAAGCTGATGAAATAATGTAAAAGTTTTAAAATACAGGAAAACAAAAACTGAACTAATTAAAATAAATAAAATTTTGAAGGAATAAAAAAGGTGCAATTTTGTAAATTGCTTTCAATAAAACATGGGAAAAAGTTCTTGTGTATGTTTCTATAGAATTAAATTTCTAATGCAATTAATATTTATAGTATTGTTAAATTATGTAAGCATTACACGATAAATGTTATAATCGTCAATTCTTTTATAACGAAATAGGGTATTTTGTAACCAAATAAATAAATAAATAAAATAATAATGATAACAACAACAAATAATATAAGTAACATAAAAAAATGTTTAATAATGCCACGTATATTTTTATTAAAACAAATTACTTCACTATTCATGTGAAATTTGTAGCAGTTAGGCAGAATTTGAAAAGGTTTTTTTCTTCAGCCCTGAATAATACTGAGGCTGTTATTCAGTGGGCAGTGTTCAGAAAGAAATCAAAGAAAATGGTTAGGGACGGTTTTTTTTTTTTTTTTTTCTCAAACGTGAAGGAGGATTACGATAGAAAAAAAGGAGAGTGTTTTAAAATTTGTCCTATCGGGTTTTCAATAGGGACAAAAAAGCTCTAAGCGTACCAGTTTTATTCATTTTTAAGTTTCTATGCCATTAATCCATTTGATAATGTGCTATATAATTGAGAATTCCTTTTCAAAGGGAGTAAATACTACTCTTGATTGATAATGCACAATAAGCGTTTTAAAAATGCAGAGCAAGCAAGAATGTCAACAAATGAGGTAGAAACTCATATGATCAGTCCTTGCCAATAGGATACATGGTCTGCAAGCAGAGTTGAGTTAGCATATAGTTTAAAAACTCTAAATTTTTATCTGTGAATGCCAGTTTTTAACCTCACAGCCTCAATCCCAAGTTAAAGAGGCTTGTGGTTTCACACATGGGGATAGGTAGATATGAGTGCTAGTAGCATAAGCAACATTATTCTTCAAAAGGTTTTTCACGTATATTTCACCTTAATCTTAGTTATGGTTTGTTTCAGAAAGCACTCAAAAAGTTCTGCTGAAATTTGAAATGAAATTTTTACATCAGAGCCTTTAAAGAAATCATAAAATTCTGTTCCTGGTCAATCTCCAGGCCCAAACTTTGATTTAAGTTATACAGCAATTTATTTATAAATATTACATTTAGTACCATATACTATGCACATGATCCACACTTTTTTTTTTTTTAGTTTTTAGTGCATTTATTAAATTATAGTCAGTTATAGAGGAAATAAATTTTTAAAAAGTTTCAAAAATTAATATATACGATAATAAGAATTACCATGGCTGAGTATAAAATTGGCCAAATACAAGTCAAGTTCTCGGACGGAGACGTTGATGTGGTATGGATTAACACAAAGATTAGGATGGAGGCACTCAGGTGACTTTTCCAGACGCTCTCCATCAGTACTTTCTAAGGGAATAGCTTTAAACAATATCACCATAACCAGGTCCAATCGCCAGACCTGTCAAAAGCAAATAGCAAGGATTTCAGATGAAAAAATAATAGAACAATTAGGTGCACACCCTTCTGCATGAATCGAAGACAAAAGTTAAAAACCAAGACAAATAATGGACAACAATTTTATTGCTCTACTTTTTTTTTTTTTTTTTGGAATCCAAAAATAACTGTTAATACACGGAGGGTAAAAAATCTGCACAACTTGGGAGAAGTGGTTGAGTGGATTTCAGGACACAAAGAAACCAACTGTAAGCTATATCTTAAGATTTTAAAAATACAACAAAAAAACAATAAAAATACAAAATATTCATACATTATTCCACTAGACAAAGAATTAAGACTTAGTTATTTACATTTTTTTACCTACATATTATTTGCAATTAGTACTACTATTTACATTTCGAAAACATTTCTGCAATCAATTGATTGTTTCAAACTTTTTGTTTTCTCGAGCTTGAGTTTCTTCTGTAAATTATAACATTATCTGTGCTTGATCGCTTTCCACTTCTCTTGGATGTAACACTAAACAATTTAACTATTAGTTAGTCAATATCGATCTTTTTGTTCATCCGAGTTGAAGTGTCAAATATAGCTATTTCTTAAGTTTTGCCACCAAAAGCATTTCTTTTTGTTATAAGTAATTGGCATTTGCTTTTTACATGTTAAAAGCATATTTTTAGCTAATTTTTATGTTTCTTATATAGCCATGGGTTATGCTCAATATTAGCATTTTGTTGTAATTGTGCAGCAACCTTTTTGCATCTTATTTCGCTTTACAATATTTCTTATTATTTTCTTATTAGTGCACAATTTGAAGCATATTAAGCAAAAACTTAAAGTTATTTTTAGTATAACGTGGGTATTTGCATGGATTTTTTGTGCAAATTTGACTTCACTGCAAAATTAGTTTTGGACAAAATCAACGGGGATTTTGGACGTTGGCGGATTTTTCGCGCTCAACTGCATTATATGAATGCAAGAATAACATACCTAAATCTTAAGGAGGTCGAAAGAAGAGGCTCCCCTCTTCTTTTGACCTTACCCTTCTTCATTATATTACTGATAAACATAAAGGAGAGAGGATAATATCTACATCATTAAAATTTCCTTCCTCCTAAAGTCATAGTGTACCTTAGTCTTAGTGGGATCTAAATTTTAGGTTATAAACTACAGAAAATGCGCTTATCCTCTCTCTCTCTCTTTTTTTGTGTGGCTTGATATAAGTAAACATGTGTCTGTGCCTGTGCAACATTTAAATGTAGCAACTGCCAAAAAATATATACAGAATCACAAGTCTTTTTAATGCCTCCAAAAAAAAAAAAAACCTTTTCACAAAAATCCTGATCTTAAAAGCTCTTTCTAAGCTTTTGCTGGAATTTTTATTATGTTGGTGTTTCAACGTTAAGCAATGACCTGATTCTGGACAATTTAAAACAGCATCATTTACTACATGATGAGAAGAGATTTAAAAAAATACCATTTAAGGCAAGACCTAGACCATAACTTCAATAGAATCAAAACAGCTTATTTTGAACATAATTTAAGATTTAAAAAAAATAATAAAAATAAGTATTTCTTGATATAAAGTTCCAGAAAGGTGAAAAGTAGTGGAATGACGTACCCAGCATGTTCCAGTCCCATTATATATCTGAAACTTAAGTCAATAAAAATTATCTTCAGAATTCAAGGGGGCAAAAGCATTTGACATATCTTTTAAACGTTTCAATTGAACATGAGAAAACTCAAAACTTTAACTGAATAAGCTGGTAATAAACTTTACATTAATAAAAATTGAGAGTGTAGCATTTAAAGTAGGGGTCTTCAAACTTTTACCGTTGCAGGTCACATCAATAAGTTCATAAAGATAAGCGGGCCACACGTCTGACGAATAAGTAGCGTAGGCGGAAAACTTGGTGAGGAAGTAATAGATTACATTTCATTTTAAGAGGTTTGGGTGGGCTTAGCAATTCCGAAATTGTTCAATATTTTGTGTTTTTGTTCAAAAAATAAAGTTCAATGGAAGATTTTATTTCCACAGGCAGAAGATTAACATTAAAAAACCAATAGAACAAGAATAAAAGGGGGGGGGGGATATTGTTGAGTTCATTGTTTTTTTCAGAAATAGTGTGTGTGGGAAGGAGGATTGCAACACCTAAAGTTTGCCAAAGGCACCGGACACCTTAGTTATGCCACTGCTATGTGCACATATTTGAACATTTACTACTGAAATACATTATTGCTTGAAGTTTCACCTTTACCTTATCAGCTTGTCTGAGGCAGTCTATTCTCCTCATTTTCCCTTTCTGATCTGGATTGCTGAGGACACAACTCACTCGCTTTTTGCCTGTGATTCCTAGGACAAAGTCTTCTCGGCATTCTTGTGTTATGTCCTTTCTTAATTTCCCAAGTAATCGAGAAGCCCATTTCTGCTTTACTTCCGTTCTCTCGTTCTGGAAAGTGAAAATAGAAAATAGTAAACTTTTATGCACAAAAATACATAATGAACTTGCCAAACAATCAACCATGAATTTGATAAAACATTAACAGTTCCTACTCTGCAAGAAAAAAAAATCTTTCCTTTTCTTATCAATTTATTTTATCTAATTGATTTTTTTCAGGTTAATTCTTGATTTTCCAAAATAAGTCGACAGGGTGGCATAGTGGTAAGGCGCAGGTCTCGTATGCCCAAGATCGCAGGTTCAAACCTGGCCCAAATTGGTGGATTTTCAAGATGTAGAAAATCGTCTGCGCCCATGTCTTATGATTATGCGGCATGTAAAAGATCCCTTGAGTAGGTGTTTGGCTTGGATGTTCTCGGCTGAATAAAATTCCTTGTGCAATCTGCATCAACGAGATCTCAGGTGCCGCCATCTAGGGGAAACTGGGCGTCCAAATTCAGTAATAATGGCATCTGCCGATAGTGGTACTACGTGAAAGAATGGATGCCGATTCCCGGGAAATGCACTAGGTCTGCAAAGGTTAGTGACCATATGCAGCCCCATTAGAGAGGAAAAAAAGAGAAAAACTTTCCAAAATCAAGTTTTTGAAATTCAAACAACACTCATATTGTCATATTCTCTTATTACTTATCTATTATGAAAAACTCAAGTTTTGCTCTAAACTAGAGTTTTAATTATTTACTCATTTCATTCTACTTGCATGTAAGTAACTCACATCTTTTGTTTTCTCTAATTATTGCAACTTTACCTTGAACATTCATGAAAAGTATGTATTATGGGACACCTTCGTGGGGGTCATGGGAGTCTAGTTTGACCCCGTCCCTACGGGTGATTCTGAGAAAAAAAAAAAATTCTGAACTTAACATGAAATTTTACGAAAAAGTATGATTACAACTTTGAAATAAAAATTAAGTAATTGGGTGATTATTTAAAGTAGCATATATGTTAAAATACCACTTTGAAAACAAATCAAATATTTATAGGACGCAAATGGATTGTAACGCACGGCACGCTAATTTTCAGTGAAGCACGCGTTCGATGTTGGCATGCTTCCAAATATAAGTCTTTACTTATACCTTGCAGAAATTAAGAAAAATTCAATTGAAATAATAGAAATCTTTGAAAGTTCAAGTAGACTTGCCACAGATTTCGTGTAGGAATTGAAAGAAAAACCGTACTAAGCATTTTGATTAATGCGTGATTGCCGGTAAAGTAGGGAGTGGTGCAGCTAAAAATCTCATTTTCTCACGCAATAAAATATGCAATGAGCGTTTGCAAAGTGATATTAAAGGGTTGCCACGAGTTTTTCTTATAAATCAAAACGCAAAGCTTAATTTTAAAACATTGAGAAATTATTCAGAACAATTTTTAAAAATCGGAGGGAAACACTAAAAAAATGGAAGATCGGGAGATTGGCTGAAAAGTGGTAGTCTCCTTTAATAATTGGGATAGTTGGCGACTCTGAAACAAATCTTAAGATTAATTAATTGAAAATTTTTCGGAAAAACGAAATAATTTTCAAATTTCGGATCAGCTGCTCAAAAATGTACGGAAATTTCGGATCTTGAGTTCCGAATTTTGTTTTTGACACTTCTTTTTCTTCGAATTATAAATAGAAAAAAAATGTATTGAGTATTGTACAAATATTGTAGATATCAGGTGTAAGGAATAGTATGAAACTATGACGAACAAAGACTCCTAAAAAAAGGCTTCTGATCCACGTCGAAAGCAGGAGGTTAAAAATAACTATTTCCAAAAATTTTATCGATAACACTAAAACTCATCAATAGATACTAAATAATGATAATAAAGAAAAGTAAGAAAATCGATTGACAAACAAAAGATAAAATGGTACTTAACTAGATTGTCTTTGCCTATTTATACATAGATTAGCTTATTAAATAGTTTACGGGGCTAAAATGTTGACGGGGAAATGAAAAACCGCGGCTAATGGCGAACCCGCAGTTTCGTCTTCTCTGCTCCGGAAAAACTCAAGTTCCTCCTTGGGAAGCAGAAATGGTGTGAACTCGGAGAGAAAATAAAGAAATGAATCGATGAATATAACACACAATTCTATACGTGTGAGTGTCCTTGATTGTTTAATTACTGACCCATGGAAACAAAGAAATTTTCCGTTACAGAACCTAAAGTTAAAGAAAATGAAAGAAATATTACTTGTAATTCTTCTTTGCACCTTCGTTCCTCTTCCAAACTCATGCGTTTTTCATGTTTCTTAAAGTATTTTCGCTTAGCTGCTTGCAGATTGAACCACGTGTATGAAAAGGCTTTGACATGAGGCAGCAGAGCCTCAATGAATGGATGGAATTCATCCTGGAAAAGAGATGCAACATTGAAAATATGGAGAATTATATATCATTGACATAATTGACATATCCCTTAGTTCTTAAACGGTACTATCCATGCATGGTTTTCGCGAGTGTGCAGAAGTGAGCATGCACGAAGACGGTCGAACAGTGCGGGGGACTTTCCCAATTTAAAATTTCGGTAACTTGCTTCAAAGAAAAATAGGCAAACGAAAAACACATTTATTGTGGTAGCTCAAGTATGGTGCACATGCAGTTTCCAAGCTGGTATGGTACTCTTGTTGTTTCTTTCTAAATGTAGGGAGTTGCGTAAAGCAGCACATACAATCTGTGTTGTCTCAAATGTTTCTTTCAACAATTTTTTGTCATTGTTAAAAGCGCAAGCGTAAATATAATTTTGGGAGTCGATTTACGGGAAAATTTGGAGGTAAAATTTATTGAAGCATCAAGACGAGTGCTACAGCATTAAGATGATATGCTCATCTCATCCCTTTCCCCCTCATATGAAAAATAAAGTTTGAAACGACGGACGATACTGTGGGCTTAAAGGAAAACTGTAAAAATTATTTCGCAGGCATCTAACTTCTACTGTAAATTTAATTATGTAACTTTGAAGTTTCTGTAATTCGTTTACTTCATGAAATAATTAATAGTACCTTTTGTTTTTTCGTTACTACTGAGCATTTAAAAGATTTTAATCAAGCTAAGAGAAATTATCATTAAATATAAACTTTTACTCGAATACTCGATTATATTGCAGTCTACATTTACAAAATATTCAAAGAAAGACCTAACGTAGCAGTTGTCAACTAAGGTTGTCTTTCAGCCACTCTCCCCCCCCCCCCCCCCCATTCCCTTGGAATCTTAAAAGTTTATTTTCCACTGAATAAAGCGGTACAATATTTTTAACTGAGTTAACAAAGTAAGAAAGCT
This sequence comes from Octonoba sinensis, assembly GCA_038502835.1. Classification (NCBI taxonomy): domain Eukaryota; kingdom Metazoa; phylum Arthropoda; class Arachnida; order Araneae; family Uloboridae; genus Octonoba; species Octonoba sinensis. The sequence goes on from CM076604.1 coordinate 77,040,259, forward strand.
ACTAAGATCACTTAGTCAGATTGTTTGATTTTCAAAATCATGTTCTTTCAAAGCTTTTTTATATGCTTTCCTTAATATGACAAGAAAATTATCCTTATTTCATATTGACCAAACGTAAGAATATTCCTAGTCCATTGGGTGGGAATGTCTACAGTTACACTGATGACATGTCAAAAAAAAAATGAAAAATTACTAGTAAACCAATTCTTGTTTTTGCGCTAGTTGAATACTCTTTGAAAATCAGTCCACATTCTCCGCCATTAAGATATGGTTACAGCACTAAAGTTTCTGCAATCGATGAGAGTAAGGAATGACTCCTTTACAAAATTGTTTATTAATTATTTTAAGCTGTATTGCTTTTCTGTATTATTTCATACAAAGGAAACATCACTCGAATCAGTGGAAGAATTCGTAGGGGAAAATCAAATAATAGGATAGAAAAAACGATTTCTAAGATCTGAGGGAGAAAGCAAATGCCAAGCTTTTCTTCTCCTGGTTACATTTACGAACATGAGCAATGCAATATTACCGGGCATGGAGATATCTGCATTTAGATGATAGCTAAATTACATGGGGTTTTAATTAAAACATTCACTTTATCTATTATATAAGCATACTGCACGAATAAAGACTTAGAATTAAAATTGAGCAGTGAAAAGTCATAACAGGATTTTCATCAATTGAATAAAATAGACTTCTTAACCAGGAAGGAGGAGATATTTGTTTGATTACCGCATTTTTCAGAGATATTTGTATAATGGATTAAGCTTAATTTAATGATTTTCATAATTTATTTATTTACCTCTTACGGTTAGTAAGCTATAAACAGTATTAAAAATAAGAAGCATAAAAATTTACAGGCGGGTAATTACTTTCGCCCAAGATAAAATCGTTTGTCGTAAAGTTTCCCCTTTAGCTTTTTTATTTATAAATTTCAAAATTTTATCAGTACTTACCCCCCCCCCCCCACCGTCCCCCGGAAAACTGTTTGGCGGTGAATAGTTGGCGAATTTTCAATTGGTTTTGAATCCATTAGGCGTTTTACCAACGTGTTGCGAAATATTGAAATTAATTCCAATTGAATTAGAATTGAATAAAATTCAAGGGTGTTAAAGGGGTCATTCATAAATGATGTCACGCTTCGAGGGGGGGAGGGGGGTTCTAGAAATTGTGACAGTTTGTGACAAGGGGGAGGGAGGGGGTATTAAGAAGTGTGACATCACCCATTTTGGTTAAAGTAAAAGTATTTAACGTCAGCAAATTATTATCTTTTTTCATTTTAAAATTTGTTTTGTCTTCTTATTGATTTTATATCGATAACATCGATGCTGATTAAGGTATAAATTATCTTCTAGATAGAGGTTAAAAGGAAATCTTGGGTGTTTAGATTTTTAAGACAAAGTAGCGCGTTTCATTTTTACCGACTTCGAACAATCTTAAGAGAAAAAATATCAAAATAAAGTGCTGAACCCAAAATAAGCATCATCTCAACTTTGATTTCCTTTCATAACTATTTTGATAAAATCCACACGTATGAGCGAAAGTATCGAGACAGTACGATACCACCTAATTCTGTTTTTGCACGAACATTTTTACACGAATTGACTCAATACCAATTTAAAGTAAGTAGTATTATTTCATTCATTTTTTAAGCAAGTCGTTTTGATATAACACAAGCTGTCGAATTCAATTTCAAACTTTTCTTTTGCTTAAATTCTAAGATTTAAAAAAAATATTTATGGCGTAGTAGACATCCTTGCTTTTTTTCCTTGTGCATTACAACTACCACACTGGACGAGGTTGCGTAACAGTAGTAAGCAAGGCTTGATAAATACTGAGCATCGACTAGATATTCAGTGCTGGCGCCAAAAAACACAAGGATTATTCTGCAATTCTTTTAAATGAGCTGTCATCACTTGGATGATCTACTTGGTTAGTTGGGGGTATCACTTGGAAGCTGTTTACTGATGCCTGTTTTCTAAATGGATTTATTTAGATATCAAAATGTGCGAAGGGGGAGGGTTTAATTCCGCTATCACCCCCTCCCCCCCCCTCTCTCTTGGGAGCTGGCTCCTTACTCTTTTGCCTGTCGCCTAGATTTTTAGAGAATTTCTCAACTTTTGAGCTCGTGTGGATTTCGAGAAGCTTGATTTTTGTTTAGTCTATAAAAAAATTTTATTGTTGGATTTGATTCCCCCAAGATAGTCTGGCGTTGTTTGTCTAATGGCTTTTGAAATACATGAAGGGGCGGCCCTGTCGGTGAGTTGGCGCTTGCACAAACAGAGACTATTCTTTCCAGAGCTAATTGCTAGTCTAAAATTTTGTACCTATGTTATATACAATACATAACATTATATATATTATAAATTCATGTGAAGAATGAAATGAGAAAGCAGTTCAGTTATGAAAAGTCATTTCGAGGCGGATTTTTCTTATTTTGAAATTTAATCTCTTAAGAGTACTTTGTGTACGTAAAATAAGGAGAACGTTTTAAGAGCAAACTAGATCAAGCTCTAAAATTCCATTGTTTTCAAATCTTCTTTCGTATTAATGTTTTTTTACTATTATATTAAATGAAAATTGTTTTTATTTTAAACCTTAATTTTATTTTACACAAATTAAATAGACAAATACTTATTATTCTTAGGCTCATAAATGTCATAAAAATTCAAAAATAAAATTGTAAATGTGATCTATAACGTAGTGCTTTTTTTCTAAACTGCAAGGGTATATGCTTACGTAATATAGCGTGACATGTGACAAGGGGGGGGAGGGGGTATGCTGAAGTGTGACGCTTTGTGACAAAGAGGGGGGGGGGGGCAAATATATTGAAAAAAAGTGTGACATCATTTATGAACGACCCCAAAGGGTACATTTTCTCATTTTTATATTGTTCTGCATTTTTTAAGTTCAATGGACAAAATGTTAAGTTTAATTTATGGACATCGTTTTCAGTATGAGTAATGGTAAATTTAAATGGAATTAATTTTACTAAGAACGTATATTAGGGATTTTGATGGGGTTTGGAAGAAAGTTCTCCTGAAATTAAACACAGGATATATTACAAAGATTTTTCAATTTACTTTAAGGGTTAACTTTTAAAGTAAAACTTGTGACTTTCTATAATCTGCAAGTTTAACGCCTTCAAAAACAATTTTTCTCTTAAGCGTTTGCTAAGAAAGGGTGAATTTCATCATTAAAAAGTAACCAGCTTCACCGTTTTGTGAAATGGAATAGGATTGGTGCAATCATAGTATTTTATGTGTTTTGTTTTCAAAACAAAGAAAAAATATTACATATACATATACAGCGCTCAAAATCATTGGTGGTCCCAATCACCGCTGATCCCAAACCAATTCGGAATGGACCACTACAAAATAAAACTCATTAATCCGCCCTAACAGAGTGTCATTTCCCAACAATGGCAGCCTTTCACATATTACTTACATTAACCCTCTCGTGCATGGAAACCTCATATGAGGTTACCAGGAAAAAATAAATAAATAAATATTATTTCAACTTATTTTAATCCACAGTTGTAGAATAGTCCAGCATAATGATCAAGTAAACTTTTTAAAAGCAGCAAAAGATGGCTGCACGAGCTGAACAATTCAATTTTAGGACTTAAAAATAGCCATTTTGTTTCAGCACTGTAAGTCAAAAAGCGATACTTGTAGAAGGACTCGTTCTGCACTTACTTTGAAAATATCGAGTAAGTAAAATTATTTCCTTTTTTTCGGAATCATTTTGATTAAAATAGGTATAAAATTGTCGTATATTAGCAATTTTCTGATTAATTAAGGCTTTTTCTATTGAGAACCTCAAATGAGGTTACCATGTAGTTGTGGTAGCTAACAACTTCGGCTGCATGCAAACCTCGTTTGACGCTACCAGTACTGTAATTAGCATCAATGCTTAGTACTACAAAGGCACTATTTTCTAAATCAATGGTACTTTAAATATATAATTATAATAATAAATCATTGTTTATTGTCATACTTTTTGAAATTCATAAACATTAATTGTATGATTAATTATTTCATATTATTATTTATGTTTTGGTAGGTCATTTTTAAAAATTATACTTATAAATTATCACAAATAATATTGTTAGTAAATTAAACCTGTTTTTATTTTCTTTAATTTGCTGATATGGTTTTCGTTATTTTCTTTTAGCCTTTGTACATTCTATGATGGATGATAGGTTGAGATATAAATATGGCAGACCAAAAAAACGGGTTCTGTCTCAAAAGGAAATGGAAGTAATTATGGATCAACCTTCTGATTCTGAAGATGATCTTTATGACAATGATGCTGAGATTGATTGCTTTCCAATTCAGAATAATGTGAGAGAGTCATCAAGTGATGGACAAAGATCTGAAACTGTAACAACAGAATCAGATAGTGATAAGGCTGGTAGCGACAAAAAAAAAAAAAAAAAAATCAACTCTGCTACGAAAGCTCAAAAGAAAAAAAAGTTTGTAAAAAGAAACAGACGTTGGAGGGCTAACAAAGATAATGATTTCTCAAAAGAACCACCAGAATTTAAACCTGAAAAAGAAAAACAATTTTTTGGAGAAACTCCTTTGGATTATTTTTACAGGCTGATTCCCGACTCTTACTTGGAAGAAATATGCTTTCAAAGTAATTTATATGGAACGCAGAATGGGAAAGAAAATTTAAAAATTTCTCTTAGTGAAATGAAAGTGTTTCTCGGTATAAATTTAGTAATGACATATGTGAGGTACGCTAGACTTCGTCAGTATTGGAGTACGGTCGGAGACTTACGGCTAGGCATAGTAGCAAACTACATGTCTATAAGCAGATTTGAAACAATTAAACGTTATCTTCACTTTCAGGATAACACTAAGATCCCCGTAGATAACAAAGACCGCCTGATACGGTTGCGGCCGTTTTTAGATCTTCTACATAAAACTTTTCATGAAGCGAGAACTCCAGAAGAATCTCAATCAGTTGATGAAATGATGGTACCATTTAAAGTTTGTTCCAACCTAAAGCAGTATATAAAATCGAAACCCAAGCCATGGGGATTCAAAATATGGGTTCGTGCTGGAGTTTCTGGTTATGTTTATTGTTTTGAAATATTTCAAGGAGCAAATGGTAGTAGAAGTCCTCCATCTAAAGAATATGGTGCAGCTGGTGATGTAGTTTTGCGATTGAGCCATGATTTAGCTGGGAGAAATCATAAATTGTACTGCGATAACTTATTTACTTCCATTCCCCTTATTGAAGAACTGAAAAAACAAAAAATTTACTTTGTTGGTACAATTCGAGCCAATAGAATGCTAGGCGCAGATGAAAAGTTGAAGGATGCTAAATCTCTTCTGAAAGAAGGAAGGGGGTCAGTATCTGTGACTTCTTCTGGGGAAAATATAACTGTGACTCGATGGGTTGATAAAAGCATTGTGCATGTAGTTTCATCATTTGCTGGAGTGCAACCGATGGACAAAGCAAAGCGTTTTTCTCAGACAACCAAATCATTGATCGACATAGCAAGGCCAAATGCAGTACGCATTTACAATCTTCATATGGGAGGTGTCGATTTAATGGATTCCCTTGTGGCACTATATCGTCATTCTCAAAGAAATAGACGGTGGTATATGAGAATATTTTTTCATATGCTGAATGTTGCAGTAGTCAATGCTTGGCTACTTTGGAGAAAAGATGGAAAGGAAAAACATGATTTGCTAGAATTTAAAAGTTGCATAGCATCAAGCCTCATTTACACAGGGAGCTCAATGATACCAAAGAAAAAAGATAGGCCGAGTAACAGTCCTTCTTCTTCCTTCGAGTCGACGATAAAAAAAAGAAAATTATCAAATGTCGCAAAAGAGTTGCGGTTTGATAATGGTAACCACTACCCGAAGAAATCAGAAGGAAAATGTGGCTTAAAATGCAAGAATGGAAGCTGCAAAAGCAAAACGCGATACACTTGTGGCCGCTGTGATGTTTATTTATGACCTGAATGCTTTGAAGAGTTTCACGAAAAATAATTTTTTTTCTTGAAGTGTACCCTTTGTTGCATATAAGCCTCATTTGAGGTTGTGCCTGTAATTTCTTTAAAATTAAAAAAAAAGGAATAATTCTAATTTATTTCCTGTTTTCTGATTGATTCAAAGCTAAATTGTAGGTTAAAATATTTTTTTGATAATTATTTAATAATGCATGCATGAGAGGGTTAAAGTAAATTTTGCTCCAGTGTAAGGTCTGTTTTAAACGTCCAATTAAGCTACTTTATTCAAAACCAGCGGTACCCGCACAAATGCCGTGTGCCGCCATCTCGCAATGGCGTTGCCCGTGTTAAACGCTTAATTATATACAAAAACATATTTCCAATATTCTCTCCCCCACCCCCCCAAAAAAAAAGAATGCACATTTTAGGCAGAAAAGGGTATTCCAACAATACAACCCCTCCCCCTCCCCAAATCCTCGCACTAAGAGCTTACTGAAATTTCTCCCCCTCCCCCCGAAGGATGTTAATTTCCCAGCCAGAAAACCCGTATTTCAGAAATCCCCTTCAACAACCCAAAAATTACCAGGGCTCATGTTCACCAAAAAGAAAGCAATAACTTCGGTTGAGACTACTTTAAAGCAGTTCCTTTAGTTTCTCAATGAAGTGGTTCCATGTAACCCTAAAGAGAAGAGTCGGAGAATTTTTTCCGCACATTTGTGCTTTGAAACGTAGGATTCAAATAGTCTCACAGCCAGCAGAGAGCTTATGGTCTTTAACAGTTGGGCTGAAAAGTTCGTAGGCTAACATAGAAAAAAAATTTTTTTTTGATACAATTTGATTTGATTATTCAATATAGTTACCTTCAAGGGCGATACAACGATTATAGCGGTCATACAATTTTTCGATACCACTTTTATGGTACAATTTGTCTTTAGCCTCAAAATAGGCCTCAGTTTCGGCGATTACTTCTTCACCAGCGCTAAATTTCTTTCCAGCGAGCATTCTCCCATAATTTTGCCATCGTTTGGATTGACTTGTGACACGGTGCAATGTCCTGAGGAAAAAGGACTTTCTTCTTCTTCTTCAAATGGGGCAGTTTTTTTGCGATTTCGTCCTTCAAACGCTCCAATAACGCTATGTAATAGTCGCTCTTAATGGTTTTTCCCTTTCCAAAGTAGTCGATGAATATTACACCATGCGCATCCCAAAATACTGATGCCGTAACCTTGCCAGCTGACTGTTGCGTCTTTCCACGCTTTGGAGTTGGTTCATCACGTGCAGTCCACTCGGCTGACTGTCGATTGGACTCCGGTGTGAAATGATGGAGTCATGTTACGTCCATTGTAACATATCGACGCATAAAAGCGGGATTATTACGATTAAACAGGTTCAAACGCACCTCAGAATCATCAATTCGCTGTTGTTTTTGGTCGATTGTGAGCTCGCGCGGCACCCACTTTGCACAGAGCTTTCGCATACCCAAATATTCATTCACGATATGTCCAAAACGTTCCTTTGATATCTTTAGATTCTCAGATATCTCGGTATACTTCACTTTACGGTCATCTAAAATTATTGTGTGGCCTTTTTTTTATGTTTTCGTCGGTAACCGCCTCTTTGGGGCGTCCACTGCGTGCATCGTCCTCCGTGCTCATTTCGCCTCGTTTAAACTTCGCAAACCACTTCTCAACGGGTGATTTTCCTGGTGCAGAGTCCGAATAATGTTTATCAAACCAAGTCATGGTTTCAACAGTATATTTTTTCGCTGAAAAGCAATGTTTTATTACCACACGAAATTCCTTTTTATCCATTGTTTTCAAACTAACAAAAGTTGCTTCACTCGAAATTCAGTATCTCACAAACTAATAGTCCGACAGCCGTCAAATTTATACAGGTGTCTTTCGAAGGTTATGGCAAACTAAAAATCATATGGATTTAATACTAGTAGCACCATTTATGTGTCAGCCTACGAACTTTTCAGCCCATCTGTTAATTATCTTCAATTTTATGAATGTTAAAAGTACGCTGATTATTTTTTTCAGGATTTTAGGTACAAGGAGAAATCTCGTCTTTTCCTTGTTTTTAGCACCATTATTTTCATGCCCCGTAAATGCGCAACTTTAAATTTCGATCTTACTTTTAGTTGTGTCAGAAATGCCCATGGAGGGAGGGGGTCCTGTTGCAGACACCGCAATTGGAATTGTTAGAATGGGTGAATGGGTGTTTTAGGGATCTTAGTTTTTCTAGAAGCACCGTTCTGGGAATAGGAGGGGGAAGCCATCGCTCTTGGGGCCGGCGGGGATGGGGGGGGGATGGTACCTCCGTTAAAAATGCGCGTTTTGCGTCAGAATACATTATAATTATCGTCGTCATTTATTGTCAAGAAAGCACATTATTTCTCACAAACGTTTCAAGACATTTGTTTGCTTTCTCTTTCAGAAAAATTTTTAGTTCTTCCATTTTCGTATTTAAATTTTGCCTACCTTTATTACAAAGCTAAAATTGCGTTATTTGCTATTTTTAGAATATAAAGCAAGGCAATAATGTAACATCAATAAGAAAAAAAAATTTTAATTGATACCGTTCAGTTTTTAAGTAAATGGAATTTCATACTTTAGGAAATTACAAAATTAAAAAAAATGTTTTTAAAAATATATATATACGTGCATAGATTTATGTGGTGCCACAGCGAGTTTCTTATATTTGCATCATAATTCATAACTGCATTTCATCTCACATAGAGACTCAGGTTTTAGCGCCCTTTACATTTTTTCTGTTTTCCCATCAAGAAGCGCTATCTCTCCGTTTAAAAAGTTAGGAACAATATGAATTTTAATGAAATATTGGGAGTCAGGCGTAGAAACGCGCCGATATTGCCACGGTATAAATAAGAAATTTCGCGGGCGTATTAGTCACTTTCCATTCTCTGTTTCATTCGGAAACGCCCCAGGGTAGCACATCCGTTTCATAATCAAAAACGTAATGAATGAAAGATTAAAAAAAAAAAGAAAGAAAAAACCCGACCAGGTTTATTAGCAAACAAACCAATCTGTGGCCTTCAAGGGTGGACAAAGGTGAGGAGAGACCAGACAACGGCTGCTATTACATCTGGACCGCAGTAAGGACTACCAGGAACAGCAGAGCGAGCGATGGAACGGGATCCCCAAGGTCGACCGCTGAATCGGTTTCAAATGCGGAAGCTGACGAGAAGGCCAACTGGGTGAGAGTCACGTGACTTGAATATTCGCGCTTTTATACGGTTCCCTGGAAAAGTAGGAGCTGCAACTGACTGACTATACAGTACTATTTCTGGCGAAAAAAAAGAAAGTGCACTCCTTGTACAGGTGAAGAACTTTTTAGACGGGGGGTCGACCCAGCATTTTTCAACAGTCCTTTTTTCATGAATTTTAAAGAGATTTTTGTGATAAATCAAATAATTTTGGGAAAATTGAATATTTTAATATACATTAATGAACATTTTTATGATTATTTAACGCTTTAACAATAAATAATGGTGTGAAAAGTACGATTTGGAAGCTTGGGATTTTGTGAAAGGTCCGTTTTGATTCATTTGAATTTTGTGAAGTGTCCGTTTTGATTCATTGGAATTTTGTGAAGGGGCCCAAAACGGACCCGAATTTCTTCTGGCGCGACCTCTGATAGTGGTCATGTTTGTTTATTTTGAGATACTGGACAGTTGGGTGTTAACAATTCATGGTTCTTGGTTATATAGTGAGTGTTAACAATTCATGGCAGAGATTATTGAGATTCCTACCTCGGTCGGCAGCAAAAATAAGCTGGAGCTATACAAGTTTAAGTTTTTTAAGATAAGATAGAAATGAATTGTGTGAACACTAAAGTCAGGCTAACTCCATTCTTTTAAAAAATGGAATCGAACCACTATTTAAATAAGGCATTCATAAACGGACCGGTTATTTCAAATTTTCCAAAGGATGGAGGGGGAGAAGCAAAGGTTATATACTGAATACATATTAAATTTAAAAAAAAACACACACACACACATAAAACATATATTATCTTCCTCAAATTCAGAGGAATGGCAGACCTCTCCCAACATAAAATATGACAACAAATGATAGTATATCCTCCTGAAACCCGAGCAAAATAAAATACACATATTCTCTCAACTATTAGTTTTTCTGAACAATTGGGCGTTAAAAGTGATGTATTTCAAAAAATTAATAAACTTGAATTTTTAAATTTTTCAGGAGGGCACATCCATTTGAATTTATGTTGAGCTCATAACTACAATAGAACTATGCAATAATTACACAAAAACAGATAAACAAAAATTTTTATTCATTACTTATAACATAAGAAAAAAGATCAAACTTGTATAAAAATCCTAGAACAATATTTAAAAAGAAAATAATAATGTGAAAATCAAAACAATCGCGAGAACGCCGAATTCCAACTTGACTCATGCTCTTTGCCATATTGTAAACAAATAAACTACCGTTTCCGAATTCTCAAAGTTAAAAACTGATTTCCTATTCCTCCTTTATAACTCCAGTCCAGGTTTTGCTTGCTAAAATAAAATCTGTCACAACAGAGAGAAAAAGCAAAACATAAAATTTAATTGGATGCCAGGTCTCAGGAGGATATATATTATGTATGTGTATTCAAACGTGTTTGTGTAAAAGTTGACACTGCAAAATAGTGTCAAACAATCACTATCGATTAATCGACAGTTTTCGTTTATCGAAATCCATCGATTGCCCTTCGCCTTATCAGTAAATGCTAAAAATCTGAATTTAAGGTTAATTTCTTTTAACAGCTTCAATTTTGAATTTATTTAAAAACATATCTCTCTTCGTCAACACACTTTGTACTACTTTTTACTACACTTATTTACATACTTATTTTTCGGTTTTTAAGATAACAAGGCCTGTGACAAATTTATTTAACAAAATTTTATGTAAATAAGTCGGATAGAGTCCAAACTTATTCATCATCAGTTTTTAACAGAAAGTATTACATAATCCCAGGAGCCCCAATATGAATATTATAATGTAATGTTTATTAAAAATATGCACAAAAATTGTCAACAAAACCATTTTCCCATCTTCCCAGTCTAATACATTTCAAGTACTCAAAGGTTTTCATTCATACAAATTGTAGCTGAAGTTGTGCCTAAATTATAACAGGGATTTAAATTAAGCGCTTTAAAAAATTTAAACATAACTACTAAAGTAGAGCCTATAAATTGCATTAAATGTATAATCAAGAAAATCATCTGCCAAATTTTCGATAAAGCAGTTAATTGATAGTTTTATTCAAAATATTACTAATAAAAATAACGAAGAGCTTTTTAATATAGGCGTATACATCATTTCCGGCTTAAATTCCTATATCTTAATCAAATCAACAATCATTCTGACGGATAAACACGTAAACAAATGTTACACGTCCAAAAGGAGGGGGCGGGGATCATTACACATCATTGCTTTTTCTAGCAACCCATTACATTTTAATAGTATTGTTATGATTAAAATAATAACTCACATAAAAGTAACAAACTGGACAGAGTGCCAAAAAAAATTTACAACATTGGCACGCCTGACATAGTTTTGGCACAACTGACCTAAACGTCGTTGTAATTCAGTTTTCCAAAGGGTTCAGGGAACGAAATAATTTAAAGCTCTTCTCAGAAGCTGGTAAGATTTTAACTGTGGTGAACGAAAACGAGAATTTCTTGATGTTTTTTGTTGTTTAACAATATACTGTATTATATTCTGCCAACCCATATTACACGAATTGTTAACTTTTTTTTTGTGAAAACTTGCAGAATTTCGAGAAAAGAGCTAGTTTTTTTTTTTTTGGTTAAAATTAAAATTGTAAATGAAAGAAGCAAAGTTGTTTTTCGTAGTTTTTTTACGCTAGTCAGTTATCAAGTAGATAAGTTGGTTTTATTCCTTACCCATAAATTATGTATTCAAATTAGATTTGCACAAGAGGTGGGACAAATTCTAGCACACCTTAATAGGAAACATTACGAATAAAATACCAATAAAAATCGAATTACGTTTTTTAATTTACTTCGTTTTTGCGCATCCTTTACGTAATTTTGAGAATATATAATAAAATTAAACTCCTATTATTAAAATTACACAACATTTAACACTGAGAAAATAACCGCTTCACTTCTGCAAAAGGAACACAAGTTAATGCTGCAATAGCGTCACTAAAAGCGCATTCGTCGCAAAGACGTGTGCGGGGCTGATATTCAAAACGAATATTTGTTTTCGCAATTTAAATGTTGCGAATTTTCGACAAGAGTGGATATAGTAACAAGATTTGACAAAAGCTCAAGTTTTTCACATATTCCATTTACTGCCTATATTCGCGTACACTTGAAAATACATTAAACATAAAGAGAAATGGGTCGTCAAAAAGAGCTATAGGCTGTATAAAGAGAGAAAAAAAATCTCATAACAAGGTAGCACAAAACTGTGAGCAAATGGCTGCCTCAAAACCTCGAACGGAGCCGTAAGTCAGCTGAAATGGCAAGTATCGCTTATGTAGTCAGTAATGTGAAGAGATTTTATACCAAGTCGGAATAAAAATATTTTACCAGCAGGAGCAGGGGGTAAAAAAACCCTGTCGCGCAGAACCGAACTCACCTTAGCGAAGAGCACGGAGTGCCCGTTTAAAAATAGGCTCAGCTGAAAACAGAGAAACGAAAGAAAAAAAAAACTAGCTTCGTGTCTTCTACTACATCTCTAAAACTCTTCGCAGCGTGTTTGCGGGAGTGAAATTTGATCATCTATGTCGTCTTCAACACTTCGTTAATATCGAAAAGCGAGGAACATTTGCGATTTACAATAGAGAATGTTATACATTTAACAGGAACTCTCAATAAACAACATTTGGTATTTAAACAACCAACACATGAGAACTAATTGGATTTCGTGATTAGATAGGGGGGAGACAACAAAACGCTCACAGCCAAACTAAGAACTCTTATGTAAGTACTTCGGTTCATATTTTATGTTCCAGAAATGTAGGAATTCCTCTTTTCAGGCGGCTCTGTTACGAGAAAAAGAAAAGAAAAGAAAGAAGGCAGTTTGAAACAGAGGTCATGAAAGAAGAAAAAAACAGTTCACCTTTTTTATGTATATGCTGGTATGACGTTTTCTGGATCAGAAATCCTAAGTGTGTTTGAGCGATAACTTAGAATGTTATAATATAATCATCGGGGTTTCGATTTGTTCGCAACCATTGCTTTGATCTATCCATTTCAATAAATTAATCACTATGTGTAGAGAACGCCAATTTGCACACCAGACAAATAAAAATACATTTAAGCAATTTAAAATTTTGAAGAATGATTGAATTAAATGAATCATGTTCGTCCATTCTTTTATTTTGTTTTAGGTCTAATTGAATGAATGAATTAAAAAAACTTAAAACCATATGAATGAAAATCAAAATTATGTACTCAAGTACTAAACATTGACGAACGTACGTTATGAACTGATTGACAAAATTAAATTTAAGTGAAATCAAAGCGTTTTACCTTTCACGCAAAATTAAGAACCTCGGACGATTTTTATACAAATTATTATTCAAATGTGAGTTATTTTCCCCATGCTTTAATTTTTAATATTAAGACTTTTTTTTTTTTTTTTTGCGGAATAAAACGATTAGAAGCTTAATATATTCGGCTTCACATTACGAACTTATTTATAGTATTTTTCAATAACTATTTTTCCTCTTTTTATTTATTTGTTTTACCAAACAGTAGAGTATTTTTATGCTGAAAGAAATTTTGTTAAAATTTAGTTCTAAGTTTTCCCATTATATTGAACAATGTTGTTTGGTTTTTTTCTCAAAATTCTCCGATAAAAAATGGAAATAGTACTTAGATAGAAAATTACTTAGTAAGTAGCCCAAGAGAATGAGAGAATGAATTTGATATCCTTTACGTAACGGGAAATATTTTTTTTTTCTTTTCACTAAAACAGAGAGATTGATTATAATTCGATATTAAATGAGATAAATAGAGAGATCGATTATAATTCGACCGTTAAAAAAAGATACGCTTAAAATAATTAAGAACTTAAATTAAACGAAAGATAGAGAGATCTAGATTCACAAGCTTGACGCATGGGATAAATAAACAAGAAAGTAAGTTCCTATAGTCACAAACGGAACTTCTTGTTACCGTTTGCATGGTCACATTCCATAAAGGAATTACGTCATTACTTTCAGCGGAAATGGAAATTTTCGTCCTTAATAAATTGATTTTTAATCGTATTTTCAAAAGATAGGAAATAATCTTTGAACTGATTTATTTTATTTTATTTTGTACGTGAAAGATAATATAGTACTGAGGAAATATATATATTATATGGAACTTTTATTTCTCTCATACGATGAAGAACTAACGAAAAGAATAAAATTTTCTTGATTTTAAGCCAAGAATCATTGTTACATACAACGCTTACGAAAAATGAACATTTCGAGATGTATTACATAGTACAGAATATTTTCTCTAAAAATCTAAGGAACTATTTTAGTTTATTCATAGAAACACGAGAAAATAAGCGACATGTTTTAAAGTCTACCCGATAAAATGACTTCAAAAAAATCTGTTTAAACAGCAAGGAATAGTGAACATTTCAAGCAGGAAAACAATAAATGTAAAACTTAGCGTTGAAACAGAAATCAAAGATTGGTATGAATTTAGCACTAAATACTTTTCAGAAATGAAAACTCAAACCTCATTTTACAAACAATGCCTCCTAAGTGCAAAAACCACACTCATGAAATTCATAAATTTAAATGTTCTAGAACACCGCTTACTAAACTGCGAGTCCCGACTCAATGGTGAGTCACCAGACAAGCTTCAGTGTGTAGCTATACTCCAATAAATAATTTATGGAGAAGGTCAAACTTTTGTTTTTTTAATTTCACAGAACTTCGTTTTGCGTATTAAATGAATGCAATTCGCAATGAATCATTAGACTTCTGAAATAAAATGTCCGATGATAAACATTCTTTTCTTTAAAATACCAATTTTAAACCCTAAAAACCTCCCGCAACAAGAACATGTGATGTTCATTGGAATCGCGACATGTAAGTGGAATTGTAATGCACATGTAACGTTCACTGGTATACGAAGTTTAAATGAATTTATAATTAAACAAAAACACAAAATGTCCAATTTTTGCTATGTTTTTATATAATTAATCAAAAGTCTAGAAAAAAAAAATAACTGCAAGAATGAAATAGGTAGCTGTAAGCTTAAATTTCTAAAAGTGTATCGAAAATGCTCAAAAGTTTGGGATCCTGTTCCTGCGAATAAGTTAGTTGGAGTATGACAAGATTAAGGATTTCAAATTGTTGCCAAAGGTGGAATTTTTTCGAGAGGAATCTATCTTATGCACAGGCTGTGAGTCGGAAAAACATTCAAACTCGGCTGTGATCTGACTACAAAGATCAGCTACTTTGTCAAGTCTCGATATCTTAAAATATTATTTGTGCTCATTGCTCTATTGTATCTACCACATGCACCCAAAATAACAAGAACTAAATGAATAAACAAACAAAATAAAATTAATTAGATATTAGTACTTAATGAATGTAGAACCATTCATGCTGTCATTTTTGATGAGGAAAACATAAACATGCCAATAATTAACAAGTTCAAATGCTAGCAGGCAAAAAAAAAAAAAAAAAAAATACGTTATCATCGAATGAGATTCGTCAAGTTTATATGTTTAAAGAAACACATAAGTTCAAAATACATACAGTTAAGTATGGCTAAAATATTTTAGCATTCTGTAAGTAGTTTTTGACATAATCTCTGAGCCAACAGGAAAATGCACAAAACGAAATGAAAATAAATATTATATGGCTTCTTAAAAGCTTATCTAGCTATTTCTTTATTTGTTTTTTCAAAAGTAGACACAGCCGTTGAACATTTATAAACGCCCTTTTAACAGTTATTTAACATTTCTCTTAAAAACTTAAAACCTATTTCAAAGCGTTCGGCCCCGAAATTTTCAAAAAGTAGGCATGCTTTGTCATTTAGAAAATTCCAATATTACTTCCGATTAAATATATTCAATTTTTTAAAAATCACGAACATGCAGGTTATAGATTTACAGCGTAAGCAACGGATGGTGAGTGCTTCCTTCACGTCCAGGTTTCGAGCTATTTCAATAGTAGTTTTCGAACGTAACATGCACTAATCCACGTATCAGAACGAGACTAAATAGAAACTCATGATTATCGAGCATCATCTAATGCTTTCCCAGTGCATAAAACTACCTTAAAAATTCAGACTGAATCTTCAAAAGTGACAATAAGGCATCCCTATCGTAAATCTAACATGTTATGTCATACACGAGAATTGTATCCTAATTCGAAAGATAGTACAAACAAACAGCTGGACAGCTTCCAGATACGCGACAGATCTCCACATTTTGGGCTGAATCCAAAGGCCGGAGCGATTCTCTTCACGCATTTTTGAAATTTTAAAGAACGTGACGGGCTACTAGATGCAAACTTGAAGTATTAGAGCAGCTTATTGACGTCAGACGTCTTCCCTCGATCCCTCCTCCTCCTCTCCTGTTTTCCTCCTATCTTCATCTTCAAATTTGATTCAGTATAATATCCATAGAGTCGCTTCACTTAAAATAAAAATGTTCTTTTTTTTCTTTTTTTGGACGAATAACGTTGGTCAATATATGAGTAGAAAATATGAAGATTATTTATTTAGCATTACAAATAAAAACTTTCATTATTCTATCCTCTAGCATAGCTTCTCTTAAAATAAGAATGATTTATTCCCCTTTGACTGAATAATGTTCACACTCAAGATACGTGATGGAGGCAATTCATCGCGTCACGTGACAAAGATGCTCGTTGATTTGTTTACCAAATTTTTAATTGAGTTCTACGTGGAGTTCCCGAAGCAAAATTAGCTATTCTAAAATTAGCCTAGTTTCATAGATTTTCCTTTTATAAACCAAGTAATTTAACTTTAATTTAATCATTATAAAAGAAATTTACTAATTCTTACAATAGTTATAGTGTTTTATTTAGTGGTAATTTTATATAACGTAGAACTTTATTTAGTCCTAGTTTTTAATAAAGTAGAATTTTATTTAGTCTTAGTTTTTAATAAGGTAGAACTCAATTTAGGCCTAGTTTTTAATTAGATTAGTTAAAATTCATGAAAGAAAGTTTTAATTAGTTATAATTTAGGCTTTATAGGCTCCATGGTTAATTCAATAGTTGATAAACCGTTGTATGTAACGGATTTTACCAATTTTTAGCCTACTTTCCCGTAAAAGTAAAAAAAATAATAATAATAAAGCATGAAAGAAGGCTTAATGTATCGTGAAAATATCGTTAGAAATCAAGAAAAGTCAAAAATAAGTTAAGTAAAGATTGAAAAATAAAAAATTTGAAAGTAGGGTTTTGAGATGGGGAAAAAGTGTGTCGGTCGGTCTGTCTGTCCCCCCTAATAACTTTTGAACGAATTGTCCGATTGGAAAAATTCTTTTAGCATTCGAAAGATCTTGGCGAGGACATCTCATTTCCATATTTTACTTTTTGATTTGAACGATTTTTTGTTCAATTTTGAACAGTTCAAAAAATTTTAACATTAGCGCCTATGGGTGAAAATGAAGCAAATTATGTAAACTCTGGGTACAAGATATAAGTTCCCACGAACAAGCTCACTGGAAGAAGTTCTTGGCGTGAAATATTGATTTGAACAACTTTTGTTCATTTTTGAACAGTTCAAAAAAAATTAACATACCGCATACGGGGAAATTTCAATCCTATATAATTTCTGATCTAACGGACCGATTTGCTTAGAACAAACTTTATCGGAAAGCTCTTATGACGTAGAACATGTACAAATAGAAAGTTCATCCAGAACTAACGAGCCTATTTTCCTATGAAATTTTTTGATTGGGATTTTCAAGAATATTTTTTAATTAATGAATGATTAAATGAATAAGCAAAAGAATGAATGAATAAATGAGTGAATAAATACATGAATGACTTAATAAATAATGATTGAATGAATATGTATTAACCGTTGAAAAAGGTATATTTGAAGCAATTAAGAACTAAAGCTAAACGAGAAAGACAGAGAGAGAGATAGCTAGATTATAAATTTGAATTCGGTGTATATGGGAAAGTAGGCTCGTATAGTTCTAGACGGAACTTCTTGTTTTATAATGGAATAAGACGAGCTGTTTCCGGCACTAACTGGAAATAATAGCATGATTACTAAAGTAAAGAAAGGATCATTATTATTTAATGAAAAATTCGTTTCCAAAATCTGTTTCCTCGAACTGTCAGAAAACAATGCATTTTTTTTTAACGTATATCGGCTACTGTCAAAGCTGAAATGAAAAAGAAAGAAGCTTACAGAGCAAAAGTTAGGATTTCAACCGAATGCAAGGTAAGTTTTTGTTATTGTTTATTTATCGTAATTTATTTTGACATTTTTTTGTTTCATAGATTTCAATGCTTATGAAGCTAAGTTCTTAACATTCGTAACATTCATTCGAAATGGATGACCCATATGCAACAGAGTATGACATCTTTTAAAATTCAATAAAATATTCAAACAAAAACGTAATGTTAAACAAGCGAACTCGAAGTAAAGCGATACAACAGCTTCCTTTGTTTACATCGCTTACATCTTTATCACGTGACCTATGACGCTGTATGAATTGCCTCCATTAAAGCAGAAGATATGAATACAGAAATTCCTTGATCCAACGTTCCCGCATCTGTCGCTCTCTAGCTCTCGTGCATGTATAGTCCACGAGCTTGAGTCCCTCAAGGCTTGTAGGTTGAGCCCTACTCGATGGGTTGACGGCATTTGTCGTTTTTCGTTGTATAATAATGTTGTACACAGACATGTAGTTTACACTATTTTTAACAGAACAAAAAACTTTCTTTCACTTTATTTTATACATTTAGTGTGAACACATAAAAAAAGTTGTTTACCATTTAATGCGTTTGCCAATGATTGTACATTTATTGGAAAGGATTACTATCAAATTAATCATTTCAAACTAATATTAGAGTACAGATAGTTGAGATTAATCTTAACATTCGGTCTTTGCTTTAGCCCCTTACCTCTCGCTCCCGTCAAAATCACGGGCAGTAATGTTCCAAAGCGTACCAAACCATTTTAAAAAATCCTCTCCTTAATCCAAAAATTTATTTATTTATTGTCTTACATACTAAATGATAGTATCAAACTACTTATAGAATAATTAGAGAATAAACATTTTTAAAATGTTTTCTGGAAAACAAATTAGCGATTTGCTTTGTTGTTTCTTATCCTATTTGGTAGACAGCAACATCTAGACCAAGTCCATAAGCCTGTGCGTTTTTAAACCCTCCAAAACAGCAGAAGGATTGGAGAACAACTGGGACTTAATGTATCCAATACAGGACAAAACATGGGCAGGAGCAGCCTGATACAGGGTTCCCACTCTCATCTCTACGTCAAATTTAAGGCCTTTTTAGGGCCTTTTCAAGGCCACGTGTAACTTTTTTAGGGCCACATTACATATAACATTTATAATGACTCTTCTTTGAAGAAATAAAAATGATATCATATGTCATGTGAATATAGTCAAATGTTCAACACTGAAATTAACTTTAAAAAAAAATAAGAATTCTGGAAATGACATTAAAACTTTGCTATCACAACTAAGGAACTATTTTTTTTCCTCCAATGGATTTTAATGTACATTTAATGCATCTTTATGCACGATCAATTCATTGTTATGAATAAATGCTTTCCTAAGAATGATGATGAAGCAGCAACATGAAACATCTCGCTGAATTAAATCTTTTACATAAGTCAACTTTTTCAAATTGTATCTTAAATTTAAAGATTTATTCCTATAATAGTTATATTTCCTTCAGAGTTATAAATATTAAGCTTAGCTAACTTTTCAATCTATAAACCACAACCAGATTTTATTTTGCCTCTAACACATAATCTGCAGTGCCGCAGTGTATTATCCAAATAATATGATATGTCTTATGATTATGCCTTTTATACATGTAAATCCATGCAACTAAATATTTTGAAAGAGTAAAAACAACATATATTAAGCAAATTTTGCAAAATATTTTTAGGCTGCAACGAACCCCCTTTTCAATGCAGAAGAAGTGCACTTGTAAAAGCATCCAACTGAAGATGTATCCGTTTATTGCCTTAAATAACTTTATCTGCTCAGAAGTACGACTTAAAATAAGTGTGTCTTTTTCCTCATCAAAACGAGCTTTTAAACCATTATAAAGCAAGCAATAGCTATGTCTTGTATCAATGTTCTTTTTGAAGGCAGATTATTTAAAAAATAATTTAAGCATTGCATTTTAATAAGGCTACAATAATGAATACTAATAGTTATCAACATGATCATCGAAAGTTTGGGTTAAGTTAAAGATAAGGGAAAAACTAGGTATGTTTCTTCCCATTCTTTTTTATTTTTCCCATAACATAAGATTTCTCAAGCAATTTCATGGTATCCTTGATTGCTCTGTGACCACTTAGCTTCTGAGATTATTTGTAAAATTCCAGAACGATCGTAACATTAAATGAAAATTCACTTAGAATAGAAAATCCATACAAGTTTGCCACTGTGCAGGTGTAAAAATATACATATATATATATCAATACATGTAGATTTTCATCCCATTTACCAGTTTTGAAAAATCCATGTCATGAATGAATCATCAGTGTTCCATGACGATGACTTCTGAGTTAGAAAAGGAAGAGGGGAAATAAATTTAAGGCCTCAAAAATAGAAATTAGGGCCTTTGAGAGTTTTTGGAATAAAATAAGGCCTTTTAGGGGCCCCTAAATCAATTTCCAAATTTAAGGCCTTTTTAGGGACTTTTTAAGGCCGTGGGAACCCTGTGATACACATTGCATTTTGGACAATGAGGATAGACTTTAAGACCAGGTCGTTGTGCTCGGGTATGTCCACTTCGCAACCTGGCAAGTGCAGTTTGATCACGTCTATTGCTTTCCCCAAGTAAAGCAGCACCAGGGCGGACACCTTCGTACCACTCGTGTACTGGGGTCAGTCTCCAGGTAGAACTTATGTCTCGTCTTCGCGTTGCAATTTCTGAGAAGGTGAGACATCCATTATGGGGAGAAATCCCACGGCTCCCCTCACGAGCCAGCCCATCAGCGTGCTTTGTTTTTATTTTCGTGAAATTTATGCGACCGTTAAGGGGTTAAGTAAATTACGCTGGACATTTTATATCCCTTCAGCCGCCACAAACAAAAGAAAGGCAATGTTTCAACAAGAAGTTCCGTCTAGAACTATACGAGCCAACTTTCCCGTATACACCGAATTCAAATTTATAATCTAGCTATCTCTCTCTCTCTGTCTTTCTCGTTTAGTTTTAGTTCTTAATTGGTTCAAATATACCTTTTTCAACGGTTAATAGACGTTCAAAGATTCATTTATTAAGTCATTCATGTATTTAGTCACTCATTTATTCGTTCATTCTTTTGCTTATTCATTTAATCATTCATTGATTCAAAAATATTCTTGAAAATCCCGATCAAAAAATTTCATAGGAAAATAGGCTCCTTAGTTCTGGATGTACTTTCTATTTGTACATGTTCTACGTCATAAGAGCTTTCCGCTAAAGTTTGTTCCAAGCAAATCGGTCCGTTAGATCAGGAATTATATAGGATTGAAATTTCCCCGTAGGCGGTATGTTAATTTTTTTTGAACTGTTCAAAAATGAACAAAAATTGTTCAAATCAATATTTCACGCCAAGAACTTCTTCCAGTGAACTTGTTCATGGGAACTTGGATCTTGTACCCAAAGTTTACATAATTTGCTTCATTTTCACCCATAGGCGATAATGTTAAAATTTTTTGAACTGTTCAAAATTGAACAAAAAATTGTTGAAATCAAAAAGTAAAATATGGAAATGAGATGTCCTCGCCGAGATCTTTCGAATGCAAAAAGAATTTTTCGAATCGGACAATTCGTTCAAAAGTAATTAGGAGGGGACAGACCGACAGACACACTTTTTCCCCCCATCTCAAAACCCTACTTTCAAATTTTTTATTTTTCAATCTTTATTTAATTACTTAACTTATTTTTGACTTTTCTTGATTTTTAACGATATTTTCACGATACATTAAGCCTTCTTTCATGCTTTATTATTATTTTTTTTTACTTTTAAGGGAAAGTAGGCTAAAAAATAACAAAAATATGAAAAAATCATGCAACAAAGAGAGCCCAAACGCATCAGCATTCCGACTCCATCGAAAAGCATGCGTTTTATTCTGAACAGTAAAATAACGAAAATGCAAAACTAATATCTTAAGCAGAAATATTATAAAAGTACTAATAGACAAAATATAGTTGAAAATATGACGCAAAAAAATGTACAATAAATGTATTTTAAAATTTTTGACCTATTTTGGGTGTCATATCCAAAAGAATGTTACTTACATGTTTACCTTGGTGAAGCCATGGATAATATATATATATATATTTAAATATATATAATTCACAAAGGAAAAAGTGAAGCTTTACTTGTTGCGAAAAAAAAGAGACGAAGGTGAAGTAAAATTTTGAACTATACAAGAAGTTACAGCGTCAGAAGTGTCCAAGATCTTAAGTCTGAAAAATTGCCATAGCGAAATTTTAGCATTGTGTAGAATATAACTCATTTTCTTACCGTTTCCAAGAGTCTAACAAAAAATAAAAGGAAGTCCCCATCGCTACATTTCTCCTGAAAATCACTGATGGAAAACAAGTAAGGTTGCATTATTGCTACTGTAAGTTTTGCTGAGGGGAAAGGAAATACAAATCCAAAATATGATTGGTGAAGCCGGACTCACGAATGATCGTGGATTTTTTGAAATACCCGGATCGCGAACAAAAAGCCCCGATTTTCTACAGCGCGTAATTCTGAAATCTTAATACACATGTTTGTATGTGTGTGTCGCGCTTTGGCAACAGAAGTGACAAGATTTAAAAAATATGAGTTTGTGAGTTTCTCTATTTCAAAAAAATTTGTAAAATAATATAATCGCAATTTGAAAATAATATTTCAAAAATACTAACGGATGAAATAGAACTAAAATAGCCGAAATAAAAATTATTAATCGGTTTTAATATGTAATACGAGTTCATGAAATTCTTGTTTGTCGATTTGTAGGAATGAATGATTTTTTTAGCTGCGTCACTTCATTAGTGTGTATGTATATGTATTACATTTCTGAAGATGTGAATGCGTGCGCATTTTAAACAAATTGTATTTTGTGCGCAGTGAAATCTTTAAGTACTTGTTTAACTAAGAGTGCTAGGAAATATTATTGAATCTAAATATTTTGAATACCAAACAACGGTGATAGCACACACAAAGCAATGAAGAAGTAAGCAAGCGAGCTAGATAATGTTTTTTTTTTTTTCAAAAATTCAGTTGCTACAAATTAATAAAACAAATTGTTAATGTTCCAAGGGTTAGTTAATGGCTTAGCAACGCATAAAGATTATCAAAGATCAGAGCGAAATAAAAATTCTGATTTCGAAAACAATTTTTAGAGCCATATAAAAAAAGAAAAAGACTACCCGATCATCTTATTGCTTAGAATTTCAGGCAACAAATCATTGTTTTTAATTCCATCTGTAGAAATTAAATGAAATGAAAAACTAAATTGTTATCACATTTGAAGAAATTTTTTCAAAGAAAAGAAAAAGTTTCAAAGCAGCGTTCTAATACCAAGCTCAAAGCTTGTAATAGTTATCAGCAAATGTTCTGTTGGGCAAACTTATGTATTAAGCAAAACGAATGATTTTAAGAGAAGAAATTAATTAATAGAGAACCGTATCTCGGTACTTTATAAAAGCCCTGAATTAAGCGAAACTTTTCTAATATATAGCAGTAATGAAGAAAACAGAAACGATGCACGTGCTAGACATATATGTTTATCACCATATCCCACAACTGGATAATACGATAATTAACTACCTTATATCTAGCATGAAATGTGCAGCAAATAAAGAATATATAATTAATGAAAAACTAGACAAACTATACTTTCAAATTATAAACTTACACTTCAGTATGCATAAAAGAAATATCATTAAAAGAAAATTGTCGATAAGAGTTTATCAATATGCTGAATGTTTCAGGGCGCAAGCAGAATTTCTTCCTGGAGAAAGGGGGGTTTTGTCCTTCCATGTATATGTGTTACTATATTATTATCAGCAGTATGGTTTGAAACCCAGGAAAAACCGAGGGTTCAGGGTGTGAACATCACAATCTCTTCCTGGTATGTTTATTGACTCGTTTCAACTTCGACGCGATTTTCATATGTTATTTATGATGCATCATAACATTTGTGGACTGCAAATATTCTTGGCAGCAAATGGCAAACTGTTTCTTTTGCTTGAAAAATTCCTTCGGTTGTCAGGTGAAAAAAGTATAAGATGAATAAAAAATAAAATAAAATAAATAAAAGATTATAATTTTTACTGGATAAAATAAATCTGGTACACAATCGATATAAGCTCACATTTAAAACACGGCGGAACACAGATAAAATATTTAATAAATGAAGTAAAAGCGTTATCCCTAGCTGAAGAGAAATGTAATACTCCTTCTCCGAGACAAATAGATAAGGAAAATTAAAAATAGCCACATATTCCAATCATCCACACTAGGAATGGTAACGCCTACGAAAAGTCCATCCCCCTAAAACTTAAAAAAGCTTATTCCACCCTTACGTTAACAGAAAAAAAAAACTTCCACAGTAGATGTAAAAAACGTTCCACATTATGAGACCCATCCTTTCACTAACATCACCGGGCACAAGCAGAGGGGAACGAAAAATAAGGAAATAATTCAAGAAAGCAACTTCTCTTCTTCTCGCAGTAGATAAAAAGCGCAGATGAAGTAAAAATAGAAAACAAATATGAACAGCCTGTAAATTAAAAAAAAAAAAACATCATTTCATAATTTCTTTTAATTCCTTTTAAACAGCGGTGTAGTCAGCCTCCAGGGATGCAAGTACAAGAAACAGAAATTTCTGACCATAATTTTTCTCTAAAAACGGATTATGACAAATTTGGGTAATTTACTAACGTGAGATAAGAGAAAGGCGCCACAGAAAGGAAAGTATTAATTTTTCATTGAAATACTGTTCTTATTTTAATGAGACTAAAAAAACGAGCTGGTTTCAAACTTAGCCCGACTTACAAAAAAAAATTTTCGGAATTAGTAAAACTTTTTGAAAGGGAAGATAATTAGGCATAAAGGCACATAGCATTTTTAGAACAAAAATTTGTCCTGGGAAAAATCGATTTTCACGTGTTTTTTCGAAAAGTTTAGATTAATTGTTAAAATAAAAAAAATGAATAACGATGAAAGAAGTAGCATTTTCATAGGGGTATTGTAATTTTACCACGTACATAAACAGCGGTTTGCGGGGTTTTTTTTTTTTTTTTCAAATTGACAAATTGGTTCTTTAACTTGATTACCAGCTCTTAAATAAACTAATATTTCATCAATGAAATCAAATTCAGAGATTTAACGAACTGTCTTATTTACATGGTATAATAAAAATCCTTCCTTTCACATATTTCAAATTCTGCATAATTGTAAACGTAAAGTTTTTAAATGTTCAGCAGAATTTCATGAAAATGTAATCTAAATAATAATCAAGTGAAAAAAAAAACATATACAGGAAGAAATTAACACATTGATTTCATATTTGCACTGCTCATACAGGCTAAGATGTGACGTCACTTTCGTACAGGATGCTACCATTTGCACCGCCAAATGTACTTACTACCCTGGCAAAACGTACTTTTTAATTTATTGTGCGTCAAAACGGTGTAAAAACTTCCTCTTCAAATTTAATCAACCCCCCCCCCCCCCTAAAAAAAAGCAAGTTCTTGACTCTGACACGAGAATGCTTAATTGAAGCTGTAGAATAGGAGTTCACATGGTTAAACTTTGCAAGAAAATGTTAACGGAAAAAGCGTTCAGTAATGCACTAATTATTCTATCATGAAGTCAAAACTTAAAGATTAAAAAATTTATTTGCTTCCTCAGTGCAAAAGTAGGGTAAATTATAGAGTGAGCATTCATAACCAAAATCTCTGCTTTCAGTGCGACTACTGTTTTTTTCCTTTACCAACAAGGAAAAGCGCAGTTTATACTACCATTGTATAGAGCCTGCTTCTACTTTAACACTTCTAAAACTCATCGAGTTTTGTTTTATGGTATTGAATAGAAGGAATACCAATGATTTTATGCTTACCATTTTTTAGTCATTCTTTAATTTTTCGTTTCCTTAGGTAAAAGACATGTACGCTTGTCATTTGCCTCGGCTATCCTAATATTTCAGACCGACTGCGATACAAGCGTACACCATATTCTCTCTCTTTGAATTTTTGAACTTTTTTTTCATTTTATTTATTTATTAATTTTTGCATTTATTTATATTTTTCTGTTGGATTTTTATGACATTCTGTATCATGTCGACTATTTAATTTTTATCTAAGGGGTCATTCATTCATAAATAATATTACGCTTCGAGCGGGAGGGGTTCAAGAAAGTGATTTTGTGATAAGGAGAGGGGTAGCAAGAAGTGTGGCATCATACATATTAATTTCTATAGAAAACATTTAAAATCAAATTAAATTTATTCTTAAAGTTTCTTTGATTTCCATAATCGAATTTTAATGTTTCATTGATTTCATTTTGTATCGAAAACACTGATGCTACTTAAGGTTTAAATTTACTTCTAGTTCTAAGTTTAAAAGGAAATTTTGGGCATTTACACTTTTAGGATAAAATATCGCAGGTCATTTTTTTCAGAATTTGAACAATTAATATTTTTTACTATTAATATTAATTATCTTCCTTGTAGTAAACTTAATCTCATTTTATACAAATTAGGTACACGTATAATCATTATTATTATTATTCTCACAAATGTCACTAAAAATGTCAAAAATAAAATTTAAAATGTGATCTATAACGTAGTGCTTTCTTCCTGAACTGTAGCACTGCAAGTAGATATGCTAATGTGATATAGCGTGACATGTGACAAAGGGGAGCAGGGGGATTTGTTGAAGTGTGATACTTCATGACAAAGGGGGGAGAGGTTCAAATGTATTGAAAAAATGTGTGAAATCATTTATGAACGGTCCCTAAGACTTATGTCTTTCCTCTGACATTTCTCTTTTTTGACAGAAAACAAAAAAAAAATTTCGTTTTTTTTATTTTTTATCATGTTTGATTCTTCGTTCCAATTTTTAATATGCTCATCTTTTCCTTCTATGTCTTTTACTTCGATTACAGGCTTTACATAACAACGTATTACAGCATTCTTCAACAGGAGTTGAAAAGTTCCTCTTTATCAAAGTTTTTAGCATTAGTCTCTAAAATGTAAATTAATTATTGTTGTATTCCTATCGGCAAAAGTTAAAACTTTTCGACATGTCATTGCGTACATGCAAGCGAACCTCTAAAAAAAACTTACAAAACATTCACCTTTAATTTCATTCTACTAAAACTGCAGTTTAGATTTGGTTCGGATTAAGCCCCTGAGTAAAAGAGTTTTTTGAGTTTTGTAATAATTTACGCAATTTTAGGGCAATAAAAGTACCACCGTTGAGTATATCAATGTAATCCATGATGACTATATCAATGTCACGGTTATAATCGGTGAAAAAATGTCACTGACAAGAAAAAAAGGGGGGGGGGAGCAAGTAAGTTTTTTTAGAAGGCCACGGAAACACAAGGTTAATGTAATCGAATTATATTGCAAATTTTTCCATATTAAAACTTAACTCTTTAAAGTTTCTTTTAGCTTTTTGATAAAATATAATTATAGCAAATAAAATATTAACGGGCGGATTATGACGAACAGACTCATGTTTTTCTTTTAAGTAACGATGAACCGAATAGGAGAAAAAAGGTAGTAAACACTTCTTACAACATATGATCGTCTTCCAACAACTTGTTGAACTCAGGGGCCACTCTGCCGAACAGGTGGAATGGCAGAAAAACCGTACGACTTGGCCGATAAGTTTGGCAGCCAACACCATTGTTGCTTGGACGCAACCCAACGGTGCTGACTCAACGCTATCGAAACAAGTGTCAACACCAGCTGGAGGTTATCTACCTTTCCCGTTAAAAAAGCTACGGAAAGTTTCTAAAAATCGAGTGAAAATCTTAACAAAGAACAGAATAAAATTTTGAACAAAAAGTGTTACACATTAACAGCAATGTTTTTTAAAGTAAAATAAAAATTGCATTCAGAATAAAACACAAACTTGCTTTCAAAATGCAGGAGTTTTTTTTTTTTTTTTTTTTTTTTAAATATTAAACGTTTAATACAAAGTCAAGTCGGGAACAAATCTACAACGAAAGTTTTCTTGCATAATACTCTGTCCCATTGGTTTTTTATTGCAACAAGAATAGTCTCAATAAAATTCGAAAGAATTTAGATTAATTCATGCGACATTTACTATCTAAATTAATTTAAGGAAACATTATCAATTTTTGAATTGATAAAAAAATACTCGCTTAAAAAATAATTAATTAAGAAATAAATTTATATTTAAAAAGACACCACAAAGAATTTGTGTCGTATAATCTCTTATTCCACCCCTTCCCTCCTGGTTTAAGAACTTAATAGTCAAGGTTTGAATGAATACTAAAAAAAAAAAAACTTATATTCAGAAAGCGGCAGGAGTTCACCAATATTTTATGCAATTTGTGTAACGATTATATTTTTAAAAAGTGTATGTATAAGGGCGTGTTTTATTGTGACTTAAGTAACTTAAAATTAATTAAAATGCTGTAAATACATGGGGTAATTAGTTTCATTTAAACGAAGTGATATGTCCCATCGTCTGTAATTTTTCTCTAGATATCATTTAGCAATTAAAGCCACAGCTGACAGAGTAAGCTACAAAATATGATTTTGTCTAACTTCAAATCTTAAATGCCCTAACGTATCATTACTTGCTTTCCGCAGTCGTATCATCAGCCACGTTTTTGGACTTATTTTTGCTTCGAGAGATTCGTGATCACTTTAATTGAGGCTCATATTATGGCTATATGCAGAAATTACGACATCTATATCAGGGTCTGAAAACCGTCAAAGTGTAAAGAAAAAAAAATTAAGCGAAAACCTTACATACTTGCTACCTTGAACTAACGCAAATGATCAAATAAAATAGTTTTCTTAAGTATCGTTATTTCCAATTGTACACTTTAAATTAATTTTTCGCATTCTTGCACTGATTTTTTATTCCTATACAATGGCTTGGCTCATCATGACTGAATGCATTGACTATGAATTACAGAGCACTTGAGTTTCCCTCGTTGAAGCTGGAGATGGGGGTTCAGGCTCTTTTAATTCCTCCAAGGAAATGTCCCCAGGGAAACATACTCCAATTTTCCTCATTTCAGACATTAGAGCAAACCATAGACCGATTTCCGAAAACTGCAGTATTAGTAGAGCTAATAATTTTGTTTAATAAGGGAGGAAGAAGAAACACGGAAATATGGGAGAAAAAGCCGAAAGTCGCGGATCCGCGCATGCGTATAAAATCAAGTACAAGCGATAGGAGAGGTATTGAAGTAAAGATAAACTAAAAAGAGTCGCCATATTTTAAGCACGTAGCAAGCATGAAGTGATACGCGAATTGATACGTAAAAAAAAAAAAACAAAAAAAAAATCTTACCCCAGTATCAACTGGAATCATTGTTTCTACAGGATTTCTAATGTCAACGGATGACAAAGAAATTTGGCACGTTGTGACCATCATGGAAATGCTCTGTTATACTTTAAATACTTTTCATAAGAATACTCTATTTTTTCAAATTATGAAAGATCGAATCTCCCTCAGAGCGATTGACGCCAAAACCTATTCAGCGGATGTTGCGATTGAAAATCGCCAGTATACTCATTTGTGCTTGAATCCTTCTTGCGAATCCCTTTGCTTCTTCTCCACGCGAACCCCTGGGGCTTCCAGCCCTCTTATAACGATTAGCGTCAAAAACGAAACAGCAACTGTTCCTAATAAGGGCTCCCATAATACAGAATAGTCAAAAACGCAGAAAACTCAAAAAACGATTTGTCGTTTATTCTCAAATGCAAGGAAGATTCTGCAGATCATTCATTGGTTCTGCAAATTCTCCTCAGAAAGAAATAGCTTGTGATGACACAGCAAAAAGTAATTTATATTATTTTTCTCTAACAATTATAGATGGCAATAATGGGTCGAAGAGATCGTTTAGATAGTCCTAGAGCAGCGGTCGGCCACCAAAATTGATTGAAGATCTACTTTCCAACTTTGGCGCATACCAAGATCGACTCATAGGAGGGGTGCGTATACTATTAATAGGACATGTTGGGACTGCGCCTGTCTTCAAATTGTAGGTTAATTCTTGTCCGATCAAATTTTGATGCTTATAAAATACCTACTTTAAAATTTTTTATATAATGTTATGGTAATCGGTTAACTCACATCAAAGCAATATTTCAGATACTAATATATTATTTCTTTTAAATGTGATAAAATGTTGTAGTTTTTGTTTTGTTTTTTAAAAAGAATGCATGTTAAATGCCGTTACATACTTCAACTTCTCACCCAGAGCTTAGTTAATGTGACGACTGACATTCTATATTATTGGAAAAAAATTTTAGGTCCGGTGAATGGTCTGACAAGTTAATAAACATTTTCTGAAAAAAGAAAAGAAAAAGTTTGCCTTCGAATTGAAAAGTCGTTTGATTTTATTTTTCTTCCCAAAACTATATAAACTGTCTAAAATGCAGTCGCGATCGACCGAAAATGGGCTCGCGATCGACGGGTTGCCGACCACTGTCCTAGAGCATACGTAAAACTAAAAAAAGGTATTCTAAACAAAACTACTTTAGAATTTCCAGAATTCGTTTACCTATTTATTTGACTTTTATTTTGAAACCACCTTTTCAACATTTTATGACAAAAATCAATTGGTAAGTTCGAGTATAACAAGAATTAAAGATAAATTCTAATTTAAAAAATAGTTTGCAAATATTTAAACCTTGGAATACACAATTAATAGCGTTTTGATAAAATAGAAAAATATAATTAATAAATTATGCAATGTTCATAATTTTTGAGGAAAATTAATTCTTTAACTTTTTTTAGGCATTAAAGGCTACGAGACATTAAAAATTTTGATTTACGACATCACGTAACACATCTAAACACAGCTCACTTATTTTGAAAGAGTCTGAATATTTCCCCTCGGTTTCCAAAGGACCGGCGGACATTTTTAAATATTAATTTGTCTCAGAAATCTCAATAAAAATTCACTTTTAATTGATAAAAGTGTATGACCGAGTAAATTTTAAATTTCGATACTATAAATCAAGGGTAAATACATTCCATTGCAAAATAAAAATGTCATAAACACAGCAAGCTCATTAAACTGATGCGGTTCGCCGTGTTATGTTAATTCCCAAATACACAACTGGTAATTTGCGAAACTGCTATTTCTTGTTCGACAAAAACTGCAATTAATCTCTTATGAGAAATTCTGCCTCCATTTAAATGTAATCAATATCATTCTTTTTTCGGAAAAGAGCGCAAACAAAAAAGGATCCTTACACGCAAGCACGAGTATAAATCACTCTTTCGCCGCTTTAATTGTAATTCAGCTACAAATTTAATGACAAGTTGCATACATGCGTTTAAACCATCCTGCCTATAATTATCGCGATAAATACATTACATGCTATATCATGATCAAATTAAACCACGTTCTATTTTTACGCTCCACAAAGTAGTGTGTACTACAAATACTAATTAAACACAATACACCAGGAATATAAGAATAGTGTATAGGACCGTTTTATATTAGAGGAGTTTTTAAGCCGCCGGAAAGAAAGATAAATACAACAAATGAATTCTCAATTAAAATGCAATTTTTACCATGCACTCAAGCATACAACTGAAAATATTTAAGCGGAAAAAATGTTTTTTCTTTCGATGCTACAAAATAAATAAACATTTGATTTATTATTTTGCATTTAAAAAAGGAATTTAGAATATTCTTGCGGAAAAAAGATTCCAGAGAATAGAATGACGTAAAGAAACTACATAGCAAATGTAACTAAAATATTTTACTAAATCCTGAAGATTGATTGCATTAGAACATTTCACCTTCAGAATATTAAATTGAATTATAACTAAAGCTAACCAAAATGTATTACGAAAAGCTTAGCGTTACTCAAATCTCATTCAGAAGAAAAATTATTTTAACCATGTGATGTGACAAATGTATGGATGCACTGAAAATTTGATTGAATCTTGTTACACCCTGCTTTTGGGTTGCTACATCGGATAAGAGCAATTTTGATTGCAATTCCCTATTTAAAAATTGCACAATTGTACTTATTCATCCAAAAGCTGAGAAATATTTCAAAGACTTCATAAAGTGACAGGAAAAATTTAACACTAAAAAATCCTATTAACGATTTAATGAGCAAATGGACATATATTATTCTGAAGAGGATTAAAAAAGAAAGAAAATGAAATTTTACATATCTGTTCGAGTGCTACAAAAAGGTCTTTTACCATGTTTGTTGCACGTTTTCGCAGGCTTTATCCGACATTTAAACTAATGACGACATAAAAGTGATGTATTATTACACGACACTGATTTTTATTACTCTGCTTAAATTTTATTTAATTTTTGAACAACTTTTTTTCACAGGACATAAGACTACAGAATGAAAAGAGACAATCCTGTTATCAGTTTCTTTAACAAATGAGAATAATTTGCTTGCATTCCATGCGAATTGAAATGTACGATTCTGCAAGTAATATGTGGAATATTTTGATAGCAGACGACAAACCCTTACATATAAATGCAACGAAAATGAAAATAATAATTTTTAAAAAAATCGTTTGGTATGCTGTGTGAACATTTTGATTTAGATAGAGAGAAATATTCTTTGAATTTTGGAACGCAAATAAGTTATTCATTGAACGAAATAGGTTTCAAAAGTATTGTCTCGCTCTTGAACAAACGTTAAAACACTTCGTGTGTTAAAGATTCTTTCCAATATTCTACCCATACGTAAAAAAGGAACTGCTGCATGCTATTTTTTTATTTAAAAATTTGCTTTCCTACAGCTACTTTCCTCACAATGTATTAAGGCACTATTTGAATATAATACGCTTTGGCATGAAAGGAGTGCTTGAAGTACAAAAAAAATTAATGGTTGAACAATAAATAAGAGGATTGTCATCTGCCATGGTTTTACATTAGCACTACACTGTTAGAAATTTCATCATGAAATTACGGTTAAATAACCGGCAGCAGTCTGTATCTAATTCACCGTTAAATTTGAGGTTTGGAACATTTTTTTACCTTTACGGGACCTAAACCATTTCCAATCAGCTTGGTTAAAACGCCGTAAAATACAAAAGTTTACAGTTTTATAACCGTTTAAAAATGGTTTCAAAACAAAATGTTTACCGCTTTTGAACCATTTCGAGGCGTAGAATCTTCGAGGTGTAGAAACTGTAAACGAAGCGTGCGGGAATCGAACCCGGGTATACGGTATCCTAACCTTGCGCTCGAGTCATACGGCCATCTACACCACGTAAAGCGGCCGTTTATTTATCAATAAATCTTCTTTTCCAAGAGGCAAAATGCCTAAAAATTGAGATTTCAGTTTTGATTGGATCCAAAGTCATCTTTGGTCTAAATTTACTGTATATTGACGAAAATCATTTTATTTGCTGCAAAAATTAAAATACAAACAAGCTTCAGCAGCTCAAATTATGGGTTCGCTCATTCGCAAGCAGTTCAGGAATCCGATGTCTCCAATGTTTGATTTAGGCGTGCATGTGCTTCTATTTAGTAACCACTGCTTAAGCCACTTTTTTTTTTTCTTCTTTTTCAATATACACATGCAGATTTGATCTGATAAATCTTTATTCATATTTTAACAACAACGTACAGCAGGTAAATTTTCGCAACCAAGATGGACTTCCGATTCTTATTGAGCGCTTGAAAATTACGGCTAGTTAAACGTTCTTTAGGATAAACAGAGAATGAATGTTTTTTTCTTCACAATCAGCGGTTTGAGTACCATCTTTTTAATGGTTATTCAACAGTTGTAATTAAATATGGTAAAATAACAATCAAACAAATGGTTATTTTACTATTTTCTTACGGAAATTTTCAACAGTGTAGCAATCAAGAATAATATGTCTTCAAGATTTTGGTAGCTCTAAAACAGTTTAACAAAATGTTTGACAACCTGCAGTAGAGAACAACCACTTAAAATACTCAATTGCTTTATATTAAATATTTTTTCAGAAGTTAAGTTTTTCTGTGGAAAAAAAAAATAAAAAATATAAAAGGAATATAAAAATATATTTTTTTGTGAATAAAAAGGGTAGGATGATGGAATTCAAATTCAAAGGACTAAGCAACGAAAAAGATATAAGTGATCAGTATTTTAAATTAAATCAGAATTTCAATTTTAAAAAAAATAATATCCATCTTTCTTTTATGCAAGATTTCAAAGGAATTACTGGTAACTAATTATGCATTCGCAATATTTAAAGCATAACAGTACATTCCAATAAAACGCTTTCTCGTAGAAATATTATTTCCCTTTTTAATACAAAATTGCAGATTTCCAATTTGCGTGAGCAAATGATAATGGGGAAAAAATCTTTCCGAGACAATTTATTTTTCAGACAGGGGAAGAACTGTTGGAACTGTTTTGCCGTTTCCTCTGCTTTTTTTGTTGAAGTAATTGATTATTTTCATTTTATTTGCCTCTATTCATCTTTAAATATTTGACTAAATTTTAATTGTTCATTCTTAAAAACCTTTTATTCGCAAGCATTTTTTTCCAAGCAAATATTTGGAAATTTTGGAACAGAATTTTTAACTAAAAGTTTAAACAATCTTCCTATTTCGTCAGGAAAAAAAAACACGTTGGTGCTCTTTTTCCTCCTATTACTTAAATGCACGAAACCGCATAATTTTCCTTAATAGAAATTCGATTATTAAATGAAGAATTCTTCCTTTTTAAAATTGTAACTGCTAAGGGGAAAACATCAAATGAAAGGACTGGAAGTTAAGACGAGCTTTTTAGGAATGTTACTTAAGTGATTTAAAGTCTTTTTTTTTTTTTCTTCTTCTTTTTTTTTTTTATTCCTCAGACATAACATTTCCCCTCCCTCTGCTCCTGATCTTCTTGTCTAAAAGGAACAAATGTGGCTAAATTTCTTATGCATCTTTAAAACAGAAATTTTTTTTTTTTTTTTCCCTCAACAAAACAGTGAAAATTTGTTGAAAATGTTAATTTTTTGTCTAATAATGAGCAAATAAATTCTTGTGTTTCAACTATTTTGAAACTTATAATTTCTACACATATTTTTAAACAGCCCACTGTTTCCAAATACATAGTATAAGTTTGTAATTCACACATACGCACAACATGTATTTTCAAAACATTTCAGTAAATTAAATTTTAAAAATGAAATTCACAAGCAGGGTAACCGGATACTTCGTGCAGTTACCGGATTGGATTCCGGGCTGTCGAATAAAGGGATATCCAATGTCTTCGGTGGGGAACCGGTCTTGTTAGATGGAAAATTTTCGTGATCCTGATTAAGAAATGCGTCAAAAAAAAAAGACATCACCTATTACAATAAGATACTTACCAGAGGCATGCAGTCTGGGCTGGAAAATGAGGAATTACAATTCAGGAGAGTCCCACAGGCTACCATCAGAGGCAATGTTTGTGAAATGGGCATGAAAGATTATCTGCAAAGAAAAGATCGAGTTCAGGAAGCCCGACTTTTACATCCAAAGAAAACTTTATTTTGTAAATTTCACTAATGAATCAAATAAATATATAAAAAACAGTAATCAAAGTTAAACGGTAGTTAAATCATTGAAGTACAGTACAACATCTTTAATACGAGCCCCCGTAATCCGGACATCCACTAAACCGAACGCCGCGAGAGGGAACTAAATCAACGGCCTCCTTTATTCTCTTTCAGGATATCTTCTCAAACCAGAATATCATAATTATAGTGATGGTGAGATTATTTTCCCCATCACCGAGGAAAACGAATTTGAAGGCAGCAATAACGAAGAACAGGCTTTTGATTCGGGACCACCCAATGCTGATGCATTTACTGCATTAGAGTCGGCTATGAACAGGTGGGAAAAACAATCCGAATACTGCTTACTGCAATTGATGATCTTGAAGCAAAATCGAGACTTAGCAGCCAAAAAACGCACTTCATCACTGGTTCAGACAAAAATAAGCGACTTTGTTAAATTTTAAAACTTTGACTAGTTAGCACATTATGCACAGTAGGACAGTACTATACTTTATTGCATGTTTATTGATGCTTTTTTTTTTCTACTGTAATACTGTTTATATGCTACATTTACGATTAATTAAATAAACAATATTTTACACTACAAAGCATTTTTAACTTTTCCTGTAGAACTTATGATTCATTTTAGCCACGTTCTAGCATCTTAGCTGTTATGTACGTACAGTACATGTGAAAAGCATATAATATGTTCTGTAATCAGAACGATTTGATAGTCCGAACTGCCCCCGGTCCCAATTAGTTTCGATTAAAGGAGTTTTACCGAAACTAAAAAAAATCAGAAGACTATATCATTCAACAGAGTGCGCAATTGGTTTGTTTGCACAATGTTACACAACCTCCACTCTGAAATTTTTAGAACAACAATTTCCACTGCATGCTCCGAAGTTTCGTTCCGATAAAATAATAACAAATAAATAGCCAAATAAAATAAGATTCCGTTACAACTATGGTAGAGGAAATGTTGGATGATTGATTTATTAGTATCATGATAGATCGAACTCCTTTGCTGGAGTTCGAGCTGTTAGGCTTACCAAATACCAAGCATGGAGATTTTCCCATGCTTTTTGTAAAAATAAACAAAAACGTTACTCGTCTAACAGTTTAGACAGCATATGCAAAAAATATATATATCTTGTTTCTCAGAGGTGCCCACCGGGGGGGGGGGGGGAACTCGCGCAAACAACGCCATTAAGATTTTAGGGCGAGTTTGTTTCAGGGGCATTTTGGTCAACTGTTTGGCTGATTTGGGGACGGGGGTTTAATGTTTAATTTAGGGGGATTTCGTAGTTTTTAAAGGGATGCGCCATCACTCTGTGGGGCTGGGCACCCCTGTATTTCTACATGTCTTTTCTGGATGTGATGGAATATCTGAAAGGGGACTCAGCAGAAATGAAATTGAAAAACGTCCGAGTTAATAGGATGTCATCCCTGCAAATATTACATAAAATCAACGTTTTTCATAAACGAATAACAGAATAGCGTGAAAGGCTTTCTAAGAACTTACACTGCATCCCTCAAATAAAATTTACTGCACAAATGACGGTATTTACACTAACCAAAAGCAGTAAAAAAAACAAAGCAGTATATTTAAATCGACTAACCCCCGAGTTATTCATAGATAGTTCAGTAGCTGTCTTTTCTTAAATGTATATGTTACCAGTGTGCTATCCTCTATTACTCAACAACTCGGATTTGATTTTTTTAGCTTCGAGGTAACAGCACAAAAGTAAAAATACAACTATTTCAGCTTTTTTATTTAATAATAATAAATGTTTTTATTTTTATTCATTTGTTAATACTTTTCCAGTCATAAACTCGGATTCGTTTGATATTTTATATTCGACATAAAAGCAAAAAAAAAAAGCACGTATTTCAGTTTTCTTTTAATTATTTATGAAGAAAATTACATAAACAATGAACAAACGGTATGTATGTCGGCAGTATGCATTATGATACAGAGGGTTAAAAGTCAAATACTACTAGTGGAAATAGTTCTAAAGTGGGATCATTAGTTAGGCATATTCATGTATAAAATCGTGTATAATTTCAAAACTACGAGTGATAACTTATTTCTTGTTTTATTCGACTAAGCGTAGAGTACAAAACGACGTTCCAGTTGCCTAAATAGCCTCCCCAATCCTTAAAAAAAAACAAGAAGTTCCGTCTAGAACTATACGAGCCTACTTTCCCGTATACACCAAATTCAAATTTATAATCTAGCTATCTCTTTCTCTCTCTTTCTTATTTATCTTTAGTTCTAATTATTGAAAGTATACCTTTTTCAACGGATAATACATATTCATTCACTTACTCATTCATTCTTTCATTTATTCAGCCATGCATTTACTCATTCATTCGTTACCTCATTCAAGTGTTTATTCATTCATTTACGCATTCATGTATTTATTCACTCATTTATTTATATTTTCATTTATTCAATAATTTATTCATTCATTCTTTTCCTCATTCATTTATTCATTGATTTATTCTTTCACCCTTTCATTTATTCATTCATTCATTATTTCACTCATTGAGTCACTGAGAAATATCCTGAAAATCCCGATCAAAAAATTTCATAGCAAAATAGGCTCGTAAGGTCTGGATAAACTTTCTATTTCTACATGTTCTACGTTATAAGAGCTTTCCGATAAAGTTTGTTCCAAGCAAATCGGTCCGTTAGATCAGGATTTATATAGGGTTGAAATTTCCCCGTAAGCTCTGTGTTAATTTTTTGAACTGTTCAAAAATGAACAAAAACTGTTCAAATCAATATTTCACGCCGAGAACTCCTTTCAATAAGCTTGCAATAGGAACTTGGCTCTTGTGCCCAGAGTTTACAGAATTTGCTTCAATTTTGTCCATAGGCGCTAATGTTAAAATTTTTTGAACTGCTCAAAATTGAACAAAAAATTGTTCAAATCAAAAAGTAAAATATAGAAATGAGATGTCCTCGCCGAGATCTTTCGAATGCAAAAAGAATTTTTCCAATCGGACAATTCGTTCAAAAGTTATTAGGGGGGGACAGACCGACAGACACACTTTTTCCCCATCTCAATACCCTACTTTCAAATTTTTTATTTTTCAATCTTTATTTAATTACTTCACTTATTTTTGACTTTTCTTGATTTTTAGCGATATTTTCACGATACATTAAGCCTTCTTTCATGCTTTATTATTATTTTTTTTTACTTTTACGGGAAAGTAGGCTAAAAAAGGTATTGAGTATTGCACAACTATTGTAGATTATAGATGTAATGAATAGAATGAGCAATGAAGTTTTTAAAAAAGGCTTCGAATCTACGTCGAAATGAGAAAAAAATTAAAAAAAAAAAAAAACTATTTCCAAAATGGTTTTCATCAATAGCGACCTAAAAAAGAAAAGTAAGAAAATCGGCTGACAAATACAGGAGAAAATGGTTCGTAACTTGTGTCTTTTTACCTATTCATCAATAGATTAATTCGTTCACGTTTTGCATTACATAATTTAAATGCACGCAGACTTAGTCGTAACAATCATGAAATTGATACTTCAAATTCATTTAAATACAGTGACACGTACGTTTCTTCCCAGATACATGTGTTTCCCCATGGCGTTTGAGAAATTGTTAATTTCGCGCTTTAAATTGAGTTTGGGCCACCTTTTAAGTGAAAGGCAGCGATCCTGTCTGCCGGAACACATGCTCGGATTGCTAGGTGTCCGATATGAGGGGGTGTATAAATACTACTTCTATCACCCCATTTTACATAATAAATTTATTCTGTATGCTATTTTTCATGAAGAGTCCCGCATTTGGTACTGAGTAGTAGAAAGAAAGGAAAACTTCGAACGTATCTAAGGATCCTTCTAAAGATTAAAATCAGTGTCAGAAGTTTTTTTTTGGCGAGATTTCTTTTCTGCTATTACCGAAGACCATGATTTTAAAGAGCTGAGAAGCGGTCGCCTTGTTAAATTAATCACAGCTCAATGTCCATTTCAGGGGTGATTCTGATCCGAAACTCTCCGACATTTCCGAATATTTTCAGGAGCCTGTTCCGAAAATTAAAAAAAAAAAAAATTGGTTTTCTGAAAAAATTTTAATTTATTAATCTTAAGATTTCTTTGAAGAATAATATTTGTACCTTCGTTTCTTCCATCACACAAGCAAAATATTTTGTAGTTCTTTAAAAAACTTTCAAGACAATATTATAATAACGGTTTCCGAATTTTTTGAACTGTTCAAAAATGAACAAAAACTGTTCAAATCAATATTTCACGCCAAGAACTCCTTTCAATAAGCTTGCAATAGGAACTTGGCTCTTGTGCCCAGAGTTTACAGAATTTGCTTCAATTTTGTCCATAGGCGCTAATGTTAAAATTTTTTGAACTGCTCAAAATTGAACAAAAAATTTCTCAAATCAAAAAGTAAAATATAGAAATGAGATGTCCTCGCCGAGATCTTTCGAATGCAAAAAGAATTTTTTGAATCGGACAATTCGTTCAAAAGTTATTAGGGGGGGACAGACCGACAGACAGACAGACAGACAGACAGACAGACAGACAGACCGACAGACACACTTTTTCCCCATCTCAATACCCTTCTTTCAAATTTTTTATTTTTCAATCTTTATTTAATTACTTCACTTATTTTTGACTTTTCTTGATTTTTAACGATATTTTCACGATACATTAAGCCTTCTTTCATGCTTTATTATTATTTTTTTTTACTTTTACGGGAAAGTAGGCTAAAAAGGAGAAAAGTTTAGCAGAAAGTAGGTAGCTTTTCAGATGTCATTAGTGATTGCAACAGCAGTGTACCGCTATACCGGTATTTAGTGTCATTTTGAAATTTGTACAACCGGTGTTTGCTAAGGTAAAATACCAGTATTTTCGGTATTAGTTATAAATAATAAATATTTTTTTCAATTAAAGAGATTTTAACTTTAACTTATTAGATATCTACTGTTAATTTAAAATCAATCATTTGAGGGCAAAATTTGGCTTCAAAAACATGAATTAACAGAGTAACAATGAATAAAAAAATCTGAATAACATAAAAAGATATTTTTATCATTATCTAGTGTGACGCATCATCCCATTTTCGTGCACTTACGTGCCTCATTAAAAAAGAAAACTGGAAGAAACTAACAAGATCAATTAATTAAGTTAATATTTAATTTTCACCAAAACGTTTGTGAAAAGCAAACACACACTTATCTAGATCAACTGGAATAAGTTAAAGATTATGGTAATCTTATAACAGAATTGTCTCTCGAGAACTTACAATAGCGATCAATGAAAAAATACCACAAACAATAATATAAAAGTAACATAAAAAAATTAATTTATGTAAAACCGTTAGATGAGAGACCGAATTATTAGATGAAGGGCTTTGAGAAAAACATTTAGAAAGAATGTGTATCGCGCGTAGTACTACCAACCAGCGTTAGATCTCTCGAAAAAAGCACATTCAACTGAAGAAATGTGTGCACAAAAATACGTTCCAGATTTAATAACAACTCAATAGATGCATTATGTTTCTTACGATCTCATTTTTAGCCTACTTTCCAGTAAAAGTTAAAAAAACA
The DNA here is from genome assembly GCA_038502835.1 of Octonoba sinensis. Lineage (NCBI taxonomy): Eukaryota > Metazoa > Arthropoda > Arachnida > Araneae > Uloboridae > Octonoba > Octonoba sinensis. Next base: position 77,081,753 of record CM076604.1, read on the forward strand.
ATAATAAAGCATGAAAGAAGGCTTAATGTATCATGAAAATATCGTTAGAAATCAAGAAAAGTCAAAAATAAATTAAGTAATTAAATAAAGATTGAAAAATAAAAAATTTGAAAGTAGGGTTTTGAGATGGGGAAAAAGTGTGTCTGTCGGTCTGTCCCCCCCCCCCCCCCCCAATAACTTTTGAACGAATTGTCCGATTCGAAAAATTCTTTTTGCATTCGAAAGATCTCGGTGAGGACATCTTATTTCCATATTTTATTTTTAGATTTGAACAACTTTTTGTTCAATTTTGATCAGTTCAAAAAATTTTAACATTAGCGCCTATGGGCGAAAATGAAGCAAATTATGTAAACTCTGGGTACAAGATCCAAGTTCCAATGAACAAGCTCACTGGAAGAAGTTCTTGGCGTGAAATATTGATTTGAACAATTTTTTTTCATTTTTAAACAGTTCAAAAAAAAAAATTAACATAGTGCCTACGGGGAAATTTCAATCCTATATAAATCCTGATCTAACCGGCCGATTTGCTTGGAACAAACTTTACCGGAAAGCTCTTATGACGTAGAACATGTACAGAAAAAGTTCATCCAGAACTAACGAGCCTATTTTCTTATGAAATTTTTTGATCGGGATTTTCAAGAATATTTTTGAATTAATGAAAGATTAAATGAATAAGCAAAATAATGAATGAAGCTGAAAAAGAATAAAAATTCATTAATTAGATTCATTCCATGAATCCGCATTAAGAATAAAAATTCATTAATGCGGATGTACCGAAAAACAAACCCCACAAGTACATCTGTATTTTAAATTTGAATGCATCAACCTTTTTACAATAAAATTTAATGAATTGACACAGAAATATATTCTTTCAATGAAATGTGTTTCTTATTCTTCATTTTTCATTAATTAATGAAAAAATAACTACTTGTCACGCATATGGAGAATGAATATTTTTTGGGTTCGAAATTCTAGAATGATGAGTAAAGATTTATGTCGGAGTTAACTTTAAAAACTATGGTTAACTAGACTACATATTTGTAAGTTTCAGCATTGAAAAAGGTCGCACACATAAATTAAAAAATTAGTGTTTAAAAACTTTTCAATGATTTTTGTCCGAACAGAAAACCGAACATGAATATTTGAAAAACACAAAATGCATTTTTAACATTAAATAAATATTTATTTAAGGCTCATCATATCAGTAATAACATCTTCTGTAACATCGCTGTTTCACGAAGGCATAAGCTAGAAGGACTTTGAAAATAAATAATCTGGAAACTGTGATAGATATTATTCATTTTATTTTCTATTTATTTCCACGTTTGCCCCTTTGATTTTATACTATTTTAGTAATCCATCCATGTGTGATTCTCCGCGAAAAAAAAAAAAAAGATTTCCGAACTTCACACAAAATTTTCGGAGAAAGTATATGCACTATGAATTTAAAACTAAAAAATATATATAATTAGGTGAACATGACCCTCCCCCTTCAACACATAATACATTCTACATTATATATATATATATATATATATATATATATAAAGCCCAAAAAAAAATTCCTTCAAGTAATGGAAAGTCTATTATTGATACCAGCAGTCATTTTCCTCCAGAAACAATATTGTATTGAAAGCTTTTTAAAGTAGTAGTACAAAATATTTTGCTTGTCTGAAGGTAGAAAGAAGAGCACAGATAATTTTCGTTAACGAAGTCTTAAGGTTAATAAATTTTAAAAAATGTGGACTTTTTTTTTTTTTTCGGAACAGGGTCTTGAAATTTTTCGGAAACGTTGGGGAATTTCCGATGAGAATCACCCATGACTTTCTTACTTATTGTTTTTTTTCCTGCACACGATGTCTCCGGATTTTTAAAAGTGAAATGTCGAGATTTTTTAGTGAAATTTTCGGAATTTTTTCGTTTGGGGATAAACCGGATATTGGATATCCGGTGTCCCCTGTACGACGCATACGTACCGAATTTCCGGCTCTTATGTTCGAAACTTGTAAATTCTATACATATTTTTTTAACATTCCATAGCTTCCAAATACGTAGTAAGTTTAATTCATACATTTTCAAAACATTTTAATTTATTATTAAAGTTTAAAATTAATTTTGACATGCTGAATAACCGGGTAATTCGTGCAGTGGTCGGATCGGATTCCGGATATTTAAAAACCTGTCGGACACCAGCTATCCGATGTCTTCTAGGGGAACCGGTCTCGTTGAAACGGAAAATTTTCGTGACAGTTCGTAATATTCGTTACTTTCGCGACCGATTTCCAAATTCGTGATTGCATATTTTTTTGTATTTTTCTCTTCCTTGATTTCTAATCCGTTTGGGTTACTTTCTTTTTTTTTTTTCTTTTCTTTTTAGACCACATTACCAGCTGAAGTGTAAGTCCCTTCTTTCAAACATAATATGCTCAACTCAAAACTCCAAATGAATCAAAGCACTAAGCACATGCAGTAAAGGGATTAAATATCTTTGAAATGTGTGAATCACCTACAATTGAGATCAGGGCTATATATCTGAGCCCGAGAGCCTAATCAGCATAAGGGACAAAAAACATCTTTCTGTTTTCATCTTCTCACAAAACAGTTGCAATGACATTAAAGCTCGAGATCACGGGGTTATTTTTAAAGGGAAGGTATGAATGCAGAAGTTATTTTCAGACATCCTCTCTCCAGACAGAGCACAACGAATGCGGGCTAAAAATAAAAACCAGAGTCCGCAACGCAGCTAGCATTATCACTCAACTTTGAATGGTAGATTATTTCAATGCTTATCAACATCTTCCAGGTAACAGCTTGTTCTTCATTAAAGGGAACCATGGACTCCCATTTTCGGGAATACCTTCCCCTCTTCCCCCCAAAAGCTAGGTCTTCGTTCTCTTGCATAATGCAAATGTCTGAGCGCTGGAGCCCAAAAGCAATAAGCATTATTTCAAGCTTCAACAACAACAAACCCTCTAAACTAAACAAAATTTCGGAGTGAACTTGCTTTTAATATCTTAAAATTGTTGATAACCTTAAGCAGATTCAGACATCCGCACTGGATAATTGGACACTTAGCTAGCGATCTCAATCACAATAATATTTTGTAATTTATTTATTTTTTTCAAGCTAAAAAGGTAAAAACAAAGAAATTATAATCCCACACTTGAAGGTTGTGTCAAGAAACTGTCCTTTTGGAATGCAAAATAATATAAACTGTTTTAAAGAATCAGTGGCTGAACTAATAAGAAAAGTGTGCTAGTCCCACTACTTAAACCGATTTTGGGCATTGATTTTTAAAAGAGATTCAGTAGTGACAAAAGTAAAAATCGCAGCAGCTCAGTGGTTAACCTCTTAACAGTCGGGTAATTTTCAAGAAAATGGTCATTTAAAGTGCCTATTTTTTATCACTGAAAATTATATAAAAATATGTGTATGAACAATATATATATTCATTTTTTATTTGTTTTTAGCTTAAAATTTTGAACACTCCAGCCCGGAAATATCACGGGAGCGAGAGGGAAAGGGTTAATTCATCAAAACGCAGGACGTGTTTAAATTTCAACTGCACAATAAATGATGCTTTCCGCACCCTTGGAATGGGGAAATTTTGAAAACTCACTGTCTAAAAACTAGTGTGATATTTGAGTACTTGTATAATAATGATAAATTACACTAGTTTTTAAATAGATGAAAATTAGCTAAATTGAAAATTTGCGCTATAAAATTTTACTTTGCAACAGAAAGAGGTCAAAAGATAAGGACAAGGAGTTCAGTAAAAGGCTACTCTCTTATTTAAATGTGCAAATTAAAACCTCATACACCATCAGTTTTTAAAACGCGCTGCCGCACGTTGGTCATAAGAACATTTTTAATTAAGATATTCAAATACATAGTCTTAGCATAGATTAAGAATAACAGTAGACTGCTTATCAGCATGGAATTTTTTTTCCCCATTGAAGTTTTTAAAAAAATCAATGAGCTCGTTGGACACATTTAAAACAATAAATTAGCTGCCTAATTGATAACTATTTGATTTTCATTTTCTTAAAAATAATGATAAAATAAGTTGTGTAGTAATACGGGTGGGTCAGAAGTAATGACCCGGTTTTGGAGGGTTATTAAAAAAAACTAATACAGTTTGAGAGTAAAAACCTTTTTTATTTTGATCTGTATATAATCATATTTTTTTACATTAAGTTTTGAATACCACTTCAGCAAGAGGGCGGCCTTCAGCGGCAATGCACTGATGCAGTTTATTCTTCCACGCAGAGAGCTCGAGTTCGTGTGCATTTCAATATTCCGCGTGTGTTACGGTCCCTAGCGGAAACGTTTTCCTGTAGGATTGTTTAAAGAAGACAGTTTGGAAACATCACCCGCAGACTTTAGCAAAGCTGAAGGACCGAAATACTTTTGAATTGTGCAGAGTTTCCCAAAACTTCAGAAATAGACTACATTAGTGTATTGCCGCTGAAGGCCACCATCTTGATGAAATAGTATTCAAAACTTAATGTAAAAAAAATGGGATTATATACAGATCAAAATAAAAAAAAGTTTAAGTCTCAAACTGTATCTTTTTTTATAACCCTTCAAAACCGGGTCATTACTTCTGATCCACCCTGTATAAGTACATGAAATCATAATTATTACAATCTGAGACAAGAATATCTATTTTTGAAGAGAAGGAAACTGGAAACATATGCAGTGGCTCTAGAAACATAGAAATAAGGCCAGAATGAAAAGTTTAATTCAAAGATTTAGCAATAGAAGCAGTCGATAACTTTGCTGCCAATAATTTGCCGATAATTGTGTGTTTCAAAATGTAATTAATACATTTTGAAACAGAGTTTTACTTAGGAATAATTTTTAAAGGAAATATTCTTCTTTAGAAATTTAGTTTTGTTGTCGGGATTTATTTTTATACTTTGAAGTAATAGGAATTGGCTGTTCTTTAACAAAGACAAGTATTCTGATAATTTTTCTTTTTCTTTGTGTTTTATATGTATACATTTGAACGCTTTATTCACGCCAAGGCCGTAATCCAGAGGGGGGGGGCGACGGGTCCGCCCCCCCCCCCCGAAATCCCGAAAATTTTCAAAATGTAGCATATATTCCTCCTTGAAACTGTCCTCAACATAAGTGTTTCAAAGTCAGCCCCCCCCCCCCCCTCGAAAAAAATTTCTGACTACAGCCTTGATTCACGCGTAGGTACAGTCTTAAATATAGAAATTTATATTCATTTTTAATACATTTTGAAACAGAGTTTTAACATAATAAAACAAAACAAATAAAATAAGTACAAGGAAACTGTCTTCAAAAGGGAGAAAATAATACAAGATATTTCTGCAAATGATTAGTACCTTTTAAAACGAGATGTGTTAATCTACTTATAAGAAGAAAAAAAAATCTTTACTAATCTAACAACAACAGAAATGTAGTGTCACTGAAACATAGTTAAGCAACAAAAAAACTTGATTTTAACCTTCAAGATAACGTTTAAATGTATTTGCACTTTTTATGCTTTCCTAAACAATTACAATTTTACTTTAAACATTGAAACGGGGATTTTTAGTAAGATACTTTGCTCATTGTATATTAGTTCTCAGCATAAAATTATAGTTTCCGAAAAAAATAAAAATTAATAATTAACTTGTATTATGACTTAATTTATAAAGCTCAACAGGAATTATTTTGCAATTAAAAAACAATATTTTCACCTCTCCCTCTTTCCCTCCATCGAATGAAACAAAACGTACTACATGAATTTCTAATCTTTTTCTGCTGTAAGTGCTTTTTTAATTTCCACTGCACTGTTAAAAATGACGTACTTAAAAATGAGAAAATAACCTTCTTATTTTTAATTTTGACTTAAAAATGAGCAAGCGCAGTTCTGTTTTAAGTACCGATGCTTACTTAGAAATTATAGTTACAGAAAGGGCAAGTATTAACAGAGTATTTTATTAGTTTCAAAATTAAGGGACTATTTACCGCACAAGACGTCAGAACGATTCAAGAATATAAGTAGTCAATATCAGGGTTGTAGTGAGTAAAATCAATTGATTTAACTCACTACAACCCTTTTATGATTTACATCAGAGATTTAAATCATAATTTAAATCAAGTGATTTTTTAAATAAGAATCAGTGATTTAAATCAATTTTTGATTTTTTTTTAGAAAAAATACTAATTTTTATGATTTTTAAAGAAAAATACTGATTTATATGATTTTTTTAGACAAAATGTTGATTTTTATCATTAAAAAAAAAAAACTATATCAGTTTTTTCGAAATTATTAAAATATAGATTTTTTTTTATTATAAATTTTACTAAATTCTGGGTGAGTTAAAGTCTTCATTAGACTTTAACTCACTACATGGTAACCTTAATGCATCTGGTCCTCATTAGTACTAATGGTATCTTAGCAACAAGTACATAAGTCTCAAGCAGTGGTATTTTGCTCTAAGGTGGGGATCAGAATTTTTATCAATGAAGCTGAAATTTATGGGGAGATTGGAGCCTTTTTAAAAAGTAAATGTCTTCTTTGATTCAAAAGTAATCGACCTTATGTCCGATTATGAATGATGGAATAGCTTCGTTAAGTTGCCAAAGAATGACATTTTATCAGAGAACATTAAGTTTTTGGACATGCTGACAGTACCTTTGGAAAGGATTTTTTCTACATTTGGAATAATGCACTCAAAACTAAGAAACAGATTGGGGGCTGATAAGGCATCAAAACTGGTATTCTTGATGAAACATCTAAATAATAAAAATGATTAAGCTGTAGTAAACACTTTATGTGATATTTGCCATCTCTGTTTATATATTCAAGAAATTTGTATATACTCAAAAAATTATAATAGTCAACGGAACTTATTTGTATATATTCAAGAAATTATAATACACTTAGTCCAGAAATATAAGCTTTCTCCTCTGTTTCTTGTTGTTCTCTGTTTATTAAGTATACATTTTTTATATAATATAATCAATTAATAATTAATTTTGTATTAGTAATAAATAATTATTTCAACTGAAATAACTTAAAATTCTTTGAAAACATAAATAATTAACTGAATTTGTTACTGCATTTGTGTGCACATACATATTTTGTTGAAAAAAATCCAAAAAACTCCGATTTAAATTTAAAAAAAACTCCGATTTAAATTTAAAAAAATCTGCTATATAATTGAATTTTTCCTCTTCGGTTCGATGTAATCCTGGCGCAGTTTGTTAGAGTATTAGCGTAGAGTCAAGACAGTTTGAGTTCAAACCCCAGTGAGGAAACCTTTTTTTTAGTGGGATATTTTTAGTGGGTAGATTTTTTAAAAATGAGAACGTAACTTTATCATATTTGAAAAAAGGGTTACTTAACAAATAAAAACTCAGTTTTCCAAATCTAAGTCACTTTGACTTAGAGCTATTCCAAGATTGTGATGCTCTTGAAAATAAACTATTTTATCCTAATAACAAGAATTATGATCTTAGAGTGTGTTACAGAAATGAAGTATACAACTGTTAATGAAAATAAATGCTAACACATTAATTGTATATCTTGATTTATTTAAAATTGATTTAATTTTTCCATATAAGAGAGTTATTTTGCCTCAAACCCTGAATTTTACAAATTATATACCCAGGGTAATTATATTACTATACCTACCCCCAACCCCCCAAATAAAAGAAAAAAAAATTGGACTCTACTTTTTAATAACACAATTTTTATATATTAAGGTTTGATACAGTGGCGGATCCAGAGGGGGGGGGGGGGGGCACGGGGGCCCGTGCCCCCTCCAGACGCTTTAGGTAAGGACTAGAAAGAATTGACTTTCTTTTCTTCCTTTACGCTAAAAACGAGGAAAAAGAAACTATTTTGCAGATGGAGCGACAAAACTTCTATTCTATGTGACTTCTATTCTTTCAATTCTATGTGACAAACTGAGATAACCGGGTAATTGCTAAGACAGAAAGAAGCAGACACCTGCAAAATCACTTAGACAGTTGATTTATGCTTACGTTAAATCTTCAATAGACTTGAAGAAGACTCCATTTGACCCCCCCCCCCCCCTAAATTTTCGCGAAAAAGAAGTTATTGGTGATTTTGCGAGCTGAAAATTTCGCGAATTATATATGAACAAAACCAAAAGTTAAAAAAAAGTGCTCAAGAAAATAGGTGCTTTCACAGTATATATTCCTTTATTATATATGTCCAGTTTTTAAAAAAAATGTGTTTTTTTGTATTTAATTAGGGAATAATTAATTAAAATTTTATTGATAATTTAAATTTAATAAATCAATTAAGTTTAATTAAATAATTGATTAAATTATATTTGGAAATTAAAACGGATCACAGTTTCTGGAGTTGTGTCCCCCCCCCCCTCTATTTTGTTTTTAAGCTGAAACCACGCACATCAGCCACATTGTGCCCCCCCCCCCCCCCCAGAATTTTTTTCTGGATCCGCCACTGGTTTGATACAATCGAACACTTAGTTTAGACTTAATTTTAGTCCCTAAAACAGATAGATTACACCGACTCTTTTTTTCAAGCACTCTTGAAGAACAAATAGACAAAGACAATTAATTATACTTGTTAAATTTTTATATCAAAAAGAGAAAAGAAGATTCAAAGAAGGCAAATGCCTTCATAGAAAGAAACTTTACGTTTTAAATAAAACTTTTAATTAATTAGTTTATTTTAATCCTATTTGTGCAGACTTGTATGGCAAAATGAACAGAAACTAAAAATAACATTAAATACTTTCCTTATTTAATGACCCAGTTTTGACATTTAAATATGGTTAAGACAGTTACAAATATTCACCAATGCCAAATTCAGAAAACCAATTAGAGAATTTTAATTTATTGTGTTAAAATCCGATTCGCAAAAAATATTGTGAAACTTAATGCGACATCCTCTGGCATACCTTGCATGTTCCACTGTACACTTTGTGTTGCTCTTAATTAATTTAATTTCTTCTCATATCTATTTTACATTATCAATTTGAAATTATTACACTTCAATATGAAACTGAATTTGTAAGGTGTCAATTAAAGAGCAAACCAAAGAAGACATCAATAATGTTATTTGATTTTTTTTCAGAGTTAAATGTTTCAGAAATTATAGGCATAGGCATAAATCGACAAATTCCTCACTGATTTTAAGGTAGCTCTGATGCAGTTGATTTAAGTTCTTATTTTTGAGCTGCTTACTGATTGCCAAGTTATTGTATCTCGCAGAATCCAGACGCAGTTACATACTAGGCAACGTACTCGAATAGAAAATTGTTTTATAGTATCTTGTTGCACTCTGACTGTAAAAATTACTCAAAAAATAAATACTTAGAGCAGAACAATTTTTTGTTTTTACAGATGATGCTTAAATAATATGTTACTTTAACAAATAAAAATAAATAAAAAAACTTCCCTATTATAAAATTGCATTTGGATTTCAACTTTCCAATAATGGGTTGAGTAAACAGTCATTGAACTTTTTGAAAGTGATAGCAGTAGTGCAGTTTCTGAAATACTGGAAGCATCTGCAATGGTAGTTTTTATATCATTGATAGCTGAGAATTTAAGCTTCATTGTAAAGAACAAATTGAGCAATTTTGTCGAGATTTGGAGATTTGACAGCCGTTGAACATGGAAGACTAACCTGTTAATTTTCTCCATATTTTACTGTTTTGCTTCCATAAAGGAAGATTTGCATCAAGCTTGTGAAGAATCGCATAACGTTTATGGTGGCAATGCTCTACAACAGGGATGCACAAACTTTTTTGGGTGAAGGGCCAACAATTAGAAAGTATCAGGTTTTGGGCCAAAGTAACGTAATGTTTTATTCATAAAAATACAGGGTGTATTTCAGTTTTTATTTAGAAGTAGTATGTACAAATTACATGTATTAATAATTACTACTCTGGAACAGATTATTAAATAAAAGTTTTAAAAAATTAATGTAAATGAATTCAAATAAAATGAGGTATAAGATTTCTAAACAATTAATTGCACAACATTTATATATATCAATGAAATGATAGGTCAAAAAGAGAAATAGTAAAATTTTTTACAAAAATGTGTGCAAATTATGAAAATGAAACAAATGGAAAATATAAAGATAATTTAAACTTAGAAAAACACAACATTATTCGCTAAATTATAACTTTCTGTAAAATTTAGATAACTTTTCTTTGACATTTTATAATGTAAAACTTAAAATATATATTAAGAGTTAAAATGAGAAATTAATTAAAAGTGCGAATATAAATACAGAAGAAATAAACACATATATTAAATAGCAAAATCCAAATGCTATGAGTCTGTACATCACGTTAAACCCTTGCGAATCAGAATTACTACTAGTCAATTTGGCTAGTAGAATTGTTTTTTTAACTAACCATTTACAAAATCTTATTAGTTAAATTGGCATAGTAATATTAAATTTATACATTGCTACATGGACAATAAAAAAAAGTTTAACTGATTCCTTTTTCAAAAATCAACATATCATTATTTTGTTCCATGGCATATAATTAAATTTAAATCCCTTAATCACTAGTTTTCCTGTAGATTAGAAATTGATCTTTGTGAATTAATGTAAAAAACCGTTATTTATTCATTCATTTCCTAAATACATATCAACAATAAACTTTTCCTTAATATATATCAACAATAAAATTTTTAAATTTTGATGATAAATTACACTTTATAAAGTAAAATAATTATTCATATTAATATTATTAATTCTGAAAATTAATGTTTAATTTTTATTCATTCATTACTACTAGTCAATTTGGCTAGTAGAATTGTTTTTTTAACTTACCATTTACAAAATCTTATTAGTTAGGCATAGTAATACAGTACAGAACCTCTTATCCGGGAACCAGAAAAAAAAAAAAAAAATTCGTGAATTTCCTGCCATTTTTGAAAAGTTCGCGCTTTTTTGCCCATTTAGTAAAAATACGATTTTTTTTAAATGCCTTTAAAAATACGCATTTTTAAAGGCATTTCATAACATATTCAGTGTTTATAAGTCGAACGAGTGAGTCTAAAAACGACGTTTTTTTTTAGGGGAGGGGGTCGTCAACTTGCGGATGAAGATTAGAAAAAAAAAATCCAACAATACTTGAGAAAAATCAGACCTTTTCTCTATTTCATTTCAATAATTAAACATGAAAGAAATAAGTAATTAGATTCTTATACATTTATTTAATTGTCTCGTCAGTATTTGAAGGCGCAACAAAAGTCGGATTATACAAAAGTTCGGAAAATTTCTAATACGGCAGATTCGGGAATTTTCCGCAATAGCTGATCGTGTGAAAATTAAACCTCGTTTATTTTTGTTTTATAATTTTTTTTTTTATTTAAGAGATTCAATAAGGTAATAAAAATTTTAAATTGATATTAAGGCAACAAAAATTTCAACTGTGAAAATGAATTCTTTATCAAAATCGAGTTTGCAAAAGCGAAGTCGTTTTACACAAGTATGAAATTTGCGCGTTTCTGCATGTAAACGTGCTTCCTACATTTCGTTTTCCTCCTTTTTGAAATCATTTATTGCTGTAAAAATGATTGATGATCGGATTTTACGAAATTAATAATTTGATAAACAAGATGTCCGAATCGGAAAGCATCCAAATGGTGCTACACCCGAACGATGACAAAGAACAAGTAGCGATGAAGACGAAAATGATGACATTTTGCCTGCTTGTCTAATGATCGTTGCTTTGAATTAACTAAAGAAATTATAGCAAAAATGGGACAAAATTCTTTCATAGACGAAATAAGGCACGTATTTCGTCTAACGCATGTATTTATTTGGCTGTTCGAAAAATCCAGCAATCGAATTTTCAATCATTGTTCTCAAACTTTACATATAGCACAGAACCCGAAGACAATGAAATATTCTACCACTTTTATCATGATTTGATTAGTTTCTGAAGTATTTCCAATAAAATAAAATTAAATATGACGATTAGTTCTGAAAATTGCGACCAAAATTCAGTAGCGGCACTGCGATCGTATTTTTTTACTAAGATTTTTCGTAAGCTTTTTTTTTTCACAATTATTTTTTCTTTCGTATTTTTTTTTATTTTATTATAATTATTCTCTTTTATCAACTATATTAGCGGGCCAACTCAAAAGGCTCGGCGGGCCAATTTCGGCCCGCGGGCCATAGTTTGTGCATCCCTGCGTCTACAAGAACGTTAGGGCCGTGGTAGCCTAATGGTTAGGATGTCGACCTTCGGATCGGAGGATCTCGGATTCAATACCTGAGCCACTGAAGACCCACCATGTACACTTGGGGATACATGCACGTAATATCCATGGACCCTGACATCCCTTGCCTTCCCTTTTAGGTCAAAAAAGGAAGGTGGCATATTTGTGGGGAGCCATCTGGTGTCATCCAAGTACAAATGAGCCAAGTAGTACTTCCACCGTTGTGGTGCTCATCTATAAACAGAAGGCGCTCCTTACTGCCTTAATTCCTAGTCGCTAAAGCGAAGGGGAGCTTGGATATCCAACTGGCATTAGAAACAACAACAACAAATGAAAACGGAACATTAGGACCAAAACTGGATCAAAAAATTCCAAGTAGTTGATTTGAAAGATGTTCCTCAATCAGGAAGGCCTACACAGATTGGTGATGATAAAATAAAGGCATTGATCCAGTCAAATGGTACACAACACAAGAGATTTTCAGAAACATTGAAAATTAATCAAGAAAGTGTTCATGTCCACTTGAAGAAACTGGACCACCTAAGCAAGCTCAATGTTTGGGTTCCTCATGCACTTGCAATATGGTCCTGAGAAGCTAAGAATACAGTACGCTTTTAAAATGAATGATAACTGGTCATGAGAAGCAAATTGTTTACAACAATTTGGTCTGTAACAGTGGTGTAGTCGAGGGTGAACGCAGGGGGACGGCATCCCCCTACCCTTCTTATTTTAAGATAAGCGTACCTCCAAGCTTTTTACATTTTAACATAAGTGTCCCCCCCCCCCCCCACTTTTGATTTCAATTGCTTATCTTATGTATAAGTGTCCCACCAACTTTTTTTTTCAGGGCTACACCACTGGTCTGTTAACTGTTTTGGTCCCTAGATGATGATTCTCCGTCAATAACTACAAATGCAAACTTTATCAGAGGAAGGTTATGCCAGTGATGCAATCGAGGGAAAAGACATAACCTCACTTTTTTTATTCAACGTCAGAGTCCTCCCACCTTTTTAAAATGTTAACACAAGTGACCTCTGCTTTTTAAGTTTGGATCTGTAAGTGTCCCCCACTTTTTCTCCCCAGGACCACACCATTGGCTTATGCTCTCAGAGTGGTGAGATTGAAAGGGCGTAATGTTCTTTGAACTTCAACCAAGAAACAGAACAATCAGTTTGGATGTGTACTGCAGGCAATTGGACAGTTTGAATGAAACTCATCCAGAAACGACACAGAGGGCAAGAATTGTAAAGGAGCAGGGTTCCATCATTGGTGACCAGTCGAAAATTATTGGAGATTTAATTGGATGTGTTGCCCCACCCAACATACTCGCCTGACCTTGCACCATTTGATTTCCACTTGTTACACTTTCTTCAAAACTCCTTATGTGAAATAATGTTAAATTTGGATGAGGCTATAAAGCAACACCTTGTTCAGTTATTCGCAAATGAAGATAGGTCATTTTACAAACGAGGAATAATACAGCTCACCAAACGATGGCAAAAGGTCATTGAACAAAAGGAAACGTATAACAATGACTGACATTACTTTTAAATAAATATATGAATTTGAAAAATTGAGAACAAAATGCAATGACTTATTACTCAACCCAATACATAACAAATTAAACACGAGAACAGTGCATTTTTGTGATATATTTTAAATTAAAAATGGAATTTTGAGGGAATATTTTTGGGAAATTATTATATACGACAATCTTTAATTAATCAATTTTCATAAAATTAAATTTGTAATGCATGACAAACTTCAAAGTAATGTGTGTGAAGTGAAAGCATAGAAAATAACACAAGATTGGTACAACATTTCTTTCTCATTAGGATAGGTTTTCACTGCTCGTATGCTTCAAAATAGTAATGAAATAAATTCATTTCAATGGTAGATTTAGAACAAAAGAGTAGTGCTGCTTTTTTAAAATATAATTGGTAAATTATAAATTTAAAAAATACCTACATTTTCCCCCAGGGAAAATAACAATTTCATAAAATATATGGAATCTATATATATATAAATCTAATGATGGTGTCGCAGGAGCTAATAATAGCAATCAGAAGTGAGTTCGCATCAGCAGTGCAAGCGTTTTATCTTGACAACTGATGTGATTGTTATGCTTGTCTTTTACTTGATTTTTTTAAGCCACTTTTATAATTAAATATTTAGAGTGGCAACACTTTTGGGAATATTTCAATAACTGAGACTCTTGGCACTAGTTTTTTTCTCATGCATTCTTATTTTAAAATTTTTATCGCCAAGGAACACATTGCATTCCTTTCAGCTTTAAAGCGATTTCTTTGTCATGAAATATGAAAACATCGTAAATTCTTCCAGTCATCACCAAGAGCCATAATAATAAAAAAAAGGTTTACAAAGATGAAGAATGAAAGAGAGAAAGAAAAAGGGGGAATAAGAAAAATATTTAATTAAAAAATTTTAACTTTTGGAATGAGAGAATTAAAATCCTATTCAGTGCTCCGACTTGATCATTGATCGGCTATTTTGCTAACGATTAAAACCGATTAATATAATTATTTATTTGTATAAACTGTGGGAAACTCTAAAATTAAGGTTTATTGAATATGTTGCACTGTTGATCAGTAGACCAGCTCCTCTGTGGTAGGCAATGGCTCCCTCCAAGGAAGGCAATTTTGGTGAGCGGCAATTTTGCAATGTCAAAATATAAAAATTTAAATTAAAAACATTTTTTTCCCTTCTGATATTGAAATAGAAATCATTCCATGCTTAAACAATACAACAGTTTTTTTTTTCTCAAATTTTCAAACCATCCTTTTGGTGGGGTGGAGCTAGTGACGTTTGAGAAGGCATACACATGGCTCTTCAATATGAGTGTTAGTAAGAAGGTATACCACAAAACTCCAATTCTTAATTGGTAGCCAATGTCTACTAAAACCCCACAAAATGGTAGCCAGATTTTAAAAAATGGTAGCCAAACTTTTTAAAAAATTGCATAAAATGTGCATTTAAAAAAAACATTAAATTTTAAGTTGCGATATATATGAAATAAAGCACGTTCTTTAAAGCACTAAAAATCTATAAAAAGCACAGAATAACAGAACTGCCACTACAAGCAAATGTGCAAACAACACGAATAATCATAAATATATTAAAATAGGAGATAAAAAAGGATAAATTAAAGAAATTTAATGCATCAATTATTATTACGGTTCAGATTTTTCACAAAAATCTTGTCTAGTACTGAATTTAGAATTTAAGGAATGCTTCCACCACATATTGATAGCATTATATAAATCATAACAAGATATGTCTTATCCATTTCTTTGGATCCGCAGTTTGGCTTGCAAAGTTTTTTTTTGTCATCGGTACGCTATGTTCGTCTAGTGAGTTCTTCATTTCACTCCATACCTTCTTTCAACCTCAGCATTACTCTGTTGCAAGTATTGCAAAGCAGAATGTTGACTATTTTTTTTCATTTCTGTTAAATGCTCTAGTGAATTGCTGCATAATATTTTGAACAAGCAGAGGAAATTTGTTGTGATTTTAAAGTTGGACTGAATTAAAGATTTTAATTCTCTCCACTGTTGTTGAGCTGAAGAGATTTGTCCGGGCTGGAAATAAATCCTTTTGCCTTGACAACTTCAGACACTCCAGCTAATGTAGGGCAAAAAAATACCTTTTCAATTGTTAACAATACCCCCCCCCCCCCCCCCCGATTTCATCCCTGATGATCTTATAGCTAAATTTTTAGTGGTTTAGTGGAAGGGGTTTAGCATTAGGGAATGATAGCCACATGGGCAACTTCAATGAAAATAATGGTTACAAAAACGTGAAAATTGAAATGGTCAAAAAAATGGTCAAAGAAAATTGAATGGTCAAAAATTGGGGGCATTTGGTGACTGATGACCGCAACGTTTGAGCTCTAGGGGAAAGTCTTGATCCCTAAATTAAAAAAGAATTGCAAATTTTGTTCTGCATTTTTACAAGTATTTTTACAGTAAGAGCTAAAATGCCAGAGCAACTTTTAATGATGTTTTCACTTCGTTTTGATGTTTTAAAGAAAGCTTTTTAAAGTGTGCCCTATCCAGTTCTTTTCTTTTCTCCCCTCTTGCTCTTGTACTGGATAAGAGCTTAATTACAAAAGAAAATTGGAAACTGAGCAGCAAAATTGTAAAAATACCAAGAAAACAGAAACACCTAACATTTATCCTAAAAAAATAATACTTGGTTTAGTAAAATTCCATTCCTGTGGGTTAAGCACTGCTGTGCATGTTTTTTCATAACTCTTTCTTGTCAATCAATAGTTTGAAAAGTGTTCAGTCATTTTCCATGATAGCTGTCTCACAGGACTGAGGATTTCTCTATCGATCTTTTGCTCCTGGTCCCAAAGAAACCAAACCAGAAATCAGGTTGCAGAAACCTTTGGAAACTGTTTTTTAATGGATACAGGAGCTATTTGCTATTGTCTATTTTTTCTATGAAGCTGCCGTCAATGAGTGTGACCCCATTCCTACAAGATTCAAGCTTCAGGCAGGATAGAAGCAAACAACAAGCCTGGCTTATGAATGGAATTCAAACAAATTTTTAGACTTTTGTGGGATCACACCAGTCCACATAATCCTCAATTTTATTTTTCAGAATTATTACAACCTGGAAAGATAAGATTACTTTTCCAGATTCTTCTGAAGTGTTTGTAGTATAAAAGTTACTTTCAGCCATTAAACACATTTGCTTCCAGTTGGAGAGAGCTCTCATCTTTCCAAATCTTGAATATCAATAGTACTTTGTTGTTCCCATTGCATGGAAGGCTTGTGTCGGATATCAATTCTTGCCAAGAGCGAATATGTAACTATGAATGTTATGTAACACTGCAATAATGAAATTACGAATATGTTCAGCAACTCATACTTCAAACTGAAATGGGAATGAATGATAGTCTTGGAAAATTTATTACATTCTTTTAAATTTTGAGACAGAATTTCTTAAATATTTTGAAGCCCTTGTTGAATTACTCATAAATATTTTTAGTGAAAGGACTAAATCTAGTGTGAATTCTATTGCTAGATCAGGTCGATGACAATGCCATACAGTTAGCAGTTTATGTCTTTTTTTAATGTTAACGATTTGTCTAACCAAAAGCAATTTTCATTTTGGTTGATTTTAATTTGCAGAAAAGTATAAAAGCATTCGAATTTTCTCCTAAGGCCTCAAAATGCACTAGTTTGCATCTGTTTTCAAAAATTTTCGTGGGAGAGAAACCCCCAGGCCCTCTCTAACTATTAATTGTCAGTATTCTACACCTTAGTTAACAGAGGGGAAGTTCTCTTTATATGACTATACCCCTAACTATTGAGCTCAAAAAAAGATGCCATTAGAGCATTAACAAATTTCTTGGGGTTATCAGGGTCCCCCCCCCCCCCGGGTCGCCAGTGATAAATCCTTAAAAAAAATGGCCTGCATAGAAGTGATGTGAAATATGAACAACTAGATGGAGTGGAGGGGGGAGCATTTTAAACTTTCGCACCCCACGGAAAACTCAAAGATCCGCTACTGTCGATGTCACCAAGGTTGGTCACACCATATTGGTTTGTATTTTATGTAATGCGTACTTTTGCCCTTTTTTTTTCATTTCCATCCGAAAATGAGAGATAAAATACACTAATTTTAACCGAGATGTACAAGTTGTGGATCTGATGGCCTCAAGACATAAAAAAATAAGTTCAATGTCTTGATTGAAGTTAAGAGGGGAAGTTCTCTTTATATGACTATACCCCTAACTATTGAGCTCAAAAAAAGATGACATTAGAGCATTAACAAATTTCTTGGGGTTATCAGGGTCCCCCCCCCCCCCCGCTCGCCAGTGATAAATCCTTAAAAAAAATGGCCTGCATAGAAGTGATGTGAAATATGAACAACTAGATGGAGTGGAGGGGGGAGCATTTTAAACTTTCGCACCCCACGGAAAACTCAAAGATCCGCTACTGTCGATGTCACCAAGGTTGGTCACACCATATTGGTTTGTATTTTATGTAATGCGTACTTTTGCCCTTTTTTTTTCATTTCCATCCGAAAATGAGAGATAAAATACACTAATTTTAACCGAGATGTACAAGTTGTGGATCTGATGGCCTCAAGACATAAAAAAATTAATGAATTAATAATACTCTTATTTTATGTCATTTTGATCAAAATGTGGATTAAATAAACAAATTTCCGCACAAACAAGATAATATTATAGACTGATTTCACAGTTCAACCAAAAAATTACTCCAATAAATGTTCTTACAACATCAAAACATTTAAAATTCCTTAAATTGTTTTTCTTTTCATTCTAAAAGGTAATTTGAAAAAAAGATTCTAAAGATATAAATATAATTAATGATGAGCAATGATTAAATGAATAAGATCCAAACATATGATTACTACAGGAAAAAAAAGCAGACATGCACATTTGCACAGAAAAGTCAGTGCCAGATCTAGGGTAGGGCAAGCTGAGGCCCATGCCCCGGGCGGCACTTCTGGGGGGCGGCAAATTCAACTGTGATGCACAAAAGGAAAAAAAAGGAAGAAGAAGAAGAAAGGAAGGAAGAAAAGAAAAAAGTTTAATTAAGCAAAATTTAACTTTTGGAACAAAATTAAAATCCTAGTTCGGCACTCCGATTTGATCATTGATCAGCTATTTCGCTACCGATTAATAGAATTATTTATTTGTATAAACTGTTGGCAACTCTAAAATTGAAGTTAGGGGGCGGCAAATTTCGCAATGTCAAAATTAAAAAATTTAAATTTTAAAAAGTCAAGGTTTTTCTCCTTGTGAAATACGTATGAATCATGCTGTGCTCAAACAATACAATAGTTTTTCTTTTACAAATTTCAAAGCATCCTTTTATTAAGAGCATTAAGAGGTGGGAGCTTGTAACTGACGTTTGAGAAGGCAGACACGTGACTCTTCGATATGGGCGACAGTAAGAAGAAGGGGAGTGGGTCCTGCCCCCTGGATTTAAAAACAAAATTGCTAATTTTGTTCTGCATTTTTATGAGTAAAAGCGTTTAAATTTAAAAAAAAATTTTGCTTCCTTTTGTCCCTAACAACTTTGCAGTCCCAAATGCATTTCTTCAGGCCTCAAAATGCACCAATTTGCATATAATTTTCAAAATTTTAACGGGTTAGAATTTCCCCCGGACCCCCTATCAACTGTCAGAATTTCATATCTACAGTAATAGGGGGACCCTTCATATGGCTCTACCCAAAAATGTTGAGCTAAAAGGGACATGTCATGAAAACATTAACGAAAGTTTATCAGTGACCTAAAAGTGAAAAATCCTTAAAAAAAAAAAAAGCCCAACGCATAAAAATTATATGAAATATCAACACTGATTGGAGGGAAGGGGGGGAGGCATTTTTAAGTTTTGCCCTGTCTCAGAAAACTTCATGATCTGGCACTGAGAAAAGTACAATTACATTTAAAGTAACTTTCTAAACTAACTTCCAATTAATGACCAATTCTTTTAATTATTTTTAGCTTTAATTACTTTGTACAGTGCTCCCATCTAAATCCTCTCAATAAAAAGCATAAATTTAAAAAATATTTCAATCCAATATTAATTTCCAAGTTCAAGCCAAGTAATAATATGAGTTGATTTGAAAATATTTTTTTACTACCTACAAATCTCTCATGACTTTTTGCCTGTCTCTTACAAAACATACTTTTCATAAAAAAAATCAGTAAATGCCTTAAGAAGAGAGAGAAAGAAACTTTTTGAAACAAAATTTAATCTTTAGAAAAATGTGGAAAACCTACCTTATAAGAATTCCTAAGATAATCTTCAAGACCCATCAATCCTATTGACACCTTAAAGTATGATTTTGTGGGCAAACTATGCAATCCTGTTGAAAATAAATTAAATTTGTATTACAATACGTAACACAAAATGTGCAAAAGGGAAAAAAAACACTGTACTTTTCTATGTCGGGAGGGCTGTCGGTGGTTAAATTTGTTTTCGCCAAATTAAACTACTATACCATTTTGGGTTGATGTTGGCAATGTTTAAATATTTTTCAATTAAGCATCATGGCTTCATCATTGGCATAACTGATTTGGCAAAAAACAATTTAACCATCGCCAGGTCTTCTCCCCCCCCCCCCTCAAAACTGAAAAGTACCAAAAACACTACACTAGTCCCCCCTCAACAAGAACACATAGTAAGCATATAAAGTGCATAAAATTATTTGTAATTTTTAATTTTACCAATAAAAATTTTTTTTCCGAAAGATTAAAATATTAATTTACAATAAATAGGGAAATATAATATATATAAAGTTTTTCACATGAATAACTACACACTATCTATAAAAATGAATAACTTACGAATATCTAAGT
Source organism: Octonoba sinensis (assembly GCA_038502835.1). Lineage (NCBI taxonomy): Eukaryota > Metazoa > Arthropoda > Arachnida > Araneae > Uloboridae > Octonoba > Octonoba sinensis. The sequence continues at coordinate 77,102,332 of CM076604.1, forward strand.
AATTTTATGTATGTAATGATAGACTCTGCAAAACAAACCCTGTGCCATTTTTACCATACACAGAAATATGCACATAAAAATTAATTTCAGTCTCCCAATTTTTATCCCATACTCCTCCTCGCTGTAGATAAACCACCCAAGACAAACTTTCTTACTGATTTCATTCGATTGACATTGTAGGATCTGCCAGTTAGGGCCAGTCTTAAACCAACTGCTCCCAATAGGGCTCTGTGCTTAAGGGGCCTTTACTTAAAATTTTCCAGGAGAGCAAAATTAAAATGTACACGTTTAACAATAGCAAGCCTTCTGCATGGGTACCTCAAAATATGTTTTTGCTCTGCAAAAATTTTATGGTAAAAACAAACTACTCTTTTCATGATCTCTAAACTGGCAAGAGTGTTTAACTCTTTATGTTTTATACAAAATGTTTTTGAAGTATTCATCAAAATCTAATTTATTTTCTTGATGTTTCATTATTATCAGAGCCGTGGAGAGTCAACGTGGGCTCTATGTCAGTTTTGCCCTACTGCACTTGCATCTCAGCCATAGAAGCCTTTTACCATCTGCACTATTCCATTGCCATTTTCCTTTTTTAACCTAAGAGTGAAGGGAAGGGAAATTCTCCACATTCTGATACCCTTAGAAATTCAGGGATCTTACATGCACATAATCCCCAAGTGTACACGGTGGGCATTCAGCGGGTCGAGTATTGAACACCTAATCTTCGAGTTGGAAGTTCAACTTTCCAAACCACTAGGCTACCACGGCTTCAATAAACTCTGTGGAAACATTTGGTAGCTTGAAAGAATACCACTTATGTTCACGACAATACTAATACAAAAAGAAAGGATACCAAATCACTAGCAAAAGGTTTTTTTTAAATACAGTAATTTCATGTCACGCTGCAGTGAGCTGCAACAAATTGGGAGAGGACGCCCCCTAAGTAACTCCCAATCGAGTGCCACAACTCTTAGGGTAGGCTCTGCTGACTGACAAAAGAGCACATAATTTATATTTTGAGAATTATTCAAGCCAATATAACAAACAATAAATGTATCATGGTCTAGTATAAAAATACTGACATGTTACTATCATAAGAATGTGCAGGGCTTCAGAAATTGGAGTACATATTATAACATATTTACATCATCCAAACGCTTCCAAATATAATAGTAAGTTTTTATTAACTAAGTTTTAAAACTCAAATTTGTGCCATGCCAGACTACTGGATCTTTTGTGCAGTGGCTGGATCAGGTTCCAGAGATTTGAATAAATGGTTGGATACCGGATATCCGATGCCTTCCGGATGCTCTACCGGGAGGTATTGTAGCCAGGCCTGCGGTGAAATTTTATAAATTTGCTTTGCCACATGTGTGGTTGATTCCCACTGTACATGTACGCAATGTCTGCCGTTTTCAATCCTCAGGTTGGATCAACGTTTAGTTCTTCTGGCCCAAAACATGATTGGTTCATCGGCAAATGCCACAGTCGTGCAGTCGAGGGAAACGCAGAGGAAAGATCTCTCTGCCTTTTCAGCTTGCATGAGTTGCGTCCCCTCACTTTCAGATTTCAACAACTTATGCTCTTAACCCCTTCCTTCTCACTCCCGTGAAAATGACAGGGTGAGGGCGTGCTCTCTATTTCTCGCGCCTGTGACATTTCCGGGCTGAAGTGTTTAAAATTTCAAAATAAAAAAAATTAAAAATGAATATATATATATATATATATATTGTTCATACACATATTTTTATATAATTTTCAGGGATAAAAAATCCTGTGCAGACTAGAAAATGTTTTGCGGACAGTGTTCGTGTACATTATGTATGCTTGCATAGTGCATATAGGTATGTACGTTGTGTAGGGGAGAGTGTTGTACCTTGGGACGCTTGTATCTTGGAACATTAGCAATTTCTAAAAACCTTATGGCAACATTAACATTTTTTTTATTTCTAATTGTGACCTTAACCAGCAGACAGCATCACAGTAAAAGGCAGCATTAGAAGCACTGAATTGATGACTTGGTGAGAGAAAAAAACTTTCATCACTCAAAAGTAAATATCTTTCTCATTCTAATTTCATTTACTGAAATAGCATTTGTAAAACTATTCTACTGAATTTTAATTGGATATTGAAAAGAAGATTTTTAAATGTTTTGGTTATGAGAAAGTGATGATACTGCATTTTGATTTTATTTAAACCATGTGATGATTGTACCTTGGGACAGTAAACCATGTTGTACCTTGGGACATGTCTCAAGGTACAACATATACATGGTTCTTAATAATTTGGATATATTTTAGTATAAAGAGAGATATTCTAATCAAATGCAGTCTTTCAAATGCAAGAATTGTTAGAATATGATGCTATATTTTAGTTCATTAATGTTACGAATTTGTCAATGTTGTAGTATCCATCAACACTTTCAGACTACATCATTTTACTGTGAAACCAAGCTAGTTATGTTGAAGTAAATAATGACCAAAATAAAGTTTTTGATTTTTCGTATAAAATTGGTTATGTATATGACTGTTGCATGAATCACGAAGTATGTCCCAAGGTACAACAGGGTGTTGTACCTTGGGACAGTTTTCAGTTACTACTTAAAATGGCTGGCATTTTTTTATTTTTAAACTGTTTGAATTTGAAAAAATATATTATAGAGGAGAATGTTGGTGTATTTAAATAGTGTCTTCAGACTTTAAATCAAATTTTAATTTTTGAAGTTAAAAATTAAAATGTGAAAAGTGTCCCAAGGTACAACACTCTCCCCTATACCAGGGGCCCGTCATATGGTGGTCCGGGTTGGGGTACGACTGAACCCCCTGACTTTCAGAAATACAATGTATTTATGCATGTGTATTATGTATTTTGTTGTTTTTTATCTATGCAACTCACTTTTATGATCATTTTCCTGAAAATTAACCAATCGTTAAGGGGTTAATCATCCCCCCCCCCCCCCCCCCACCTTTTTTTCCGGGACTACATCCACTGAAAGGCCTGGTTGCTGTATCTGCTACTGCATATAATCCCTTATTTTATTTGCTAATTCTTTTTGCTTGCAGAATAAAGTTTATGGATATAGGTGACAATATTTTGGTTTAATTATTCCTTAGTTCTGTATTTGCGTTTGATTTTCAATAAACTAAACTTTTGATAAGTCAAATCCTATGGCTTATTGAAATTTCACTACATTTAAAATCAAGTTGAAAACAAATAAACTTTTGATATGGGAAATAAAGTAAGCAGATTTAACTTAGCACACATTAAATCCCTTCTAAAATAACTGAAACATTTACAAAAGGATATGCTTGATGTTGACCTTTTATTTGTTTTTACTTGTATGTTTTTGAAAACTTCGAGCAGAAGTAAAGGAAATTTAGAAAAAAAAAAGAATTTCTTACAAAAATATGGCAAACAATATAATCCAAAAACTGGAAATGAATGATGAAAATGCTTGACTTGGAAAAAACTAAACTTTCTATGAAAATAAAACCATAGCTAAAAAGTTTTCTGCAAAAGTTTATCAACTTTTTAAACAGATTTCCAACCCTTCCATCATCATCCAAAATTCCATTTTCCAAAATTTCCATTTTGAGAAATTTTGTTATAAAAATATCATAGATTTTTTGTATTAATGCTAAGGAAGGGAACAAAACAGAGAAAGTTTCTATCTGGATGATAGCTCTCGATAAAAACTCTCTATAAAGCTGTATTATATGAAAAAAAGTTTCTCCCTTTCTTTCTTTTCCTACTAGTAATGCTAAAAAAATCCTGTGCAGACCAGAAAAACTTTTTAGGGACAGTGTTCGTGTTTATTATGTATGCCTGCGTAATGCATATAGGTATGCACGTTGTGTATACCACAGGCCCGTCATATGGTGGTCGAGGGGGCGGTACAATTGACCCTCCCCCCTGACTTTCAGAAATACAATGTACTTATGCATGTGTATATGTATTTTGTTGTTTTTTATCTATAATATGCATTGAAAACATACACTTTGTGTCTCCCCCTTTTCAGAAAATTTTGAAATGGCAGGCCTGTATTGTCTACGAGTCATTTCACAGTATTTTTGTGTCGGGTACAGGAAATTTTACAGCAAAATTTTGAAGCATTTATACCTTTTTAACTGTAAAAATATTAATGAAAAGTTTTCAAACTTTTTAAGCACATTTTGTACATCTAGAACAACATTACTAGTACAAAACTTTTTTTTTCAATGGGGTTTTATTTAAAAAATATTTTAAAATTTTTACATGCGGGACACTTGCAATGTCCCATACATAAGGAAATTTTTAATATTTTCGGTATTCCTGCCAAGACAAAAGTAACACAAAACGCAACTTATAATACAGCAATACAAATGACATTTTTGCGGATTTTTTTCCCCATTATCTAAATGAGAAGTTGGTACCTACAACTTAGAAATAGTTTAAGGGACTTTATTAATTTTATCGATATAAAAATGAAAATCAGAAAAAAAATCGCAAACATATTTATAGTTACATTAACTGTACGATTTACAAATAAAAAATGTTGAGTATGTTTTAGATTTCGAAAAGAAGGGTGCAATGAACATCAGAAAAAACTGGCTAGGACTTCAGACTCCGGAATTTGAATAAGATTGTTAGCACTAGCAAGGTTCTGAATATTTAATGCTTTACATGACGCATACCTAAAGGATGCTAAATATTTAAACTACATTGAATAAGTAGGGAAAAAGAATGGTACGCACAGAAAAATAATATTCAAGATCGACAAAAAATAGTACTTTTAAAAATACTTTACATAGAAACATTTCTTCACATCACGAAATTTGCTAAAAAAAACTCTTGAACATTAAATTTCAGAAGCAATATACTTTCACACTACCAAAAGTATTTATTTATTCATTTAGGGTTGATCATTGATATTTATTTTTGGTATTTTTTATTGTTAAACAAAATGTAAAATGGGTACTAAATTCAGACGAAATTTCAGCACAATATAAAATTTTACAACAACAAAGTGCATGTTTTGCTTAAATAAGAAATATGAACTATGGTGTATTAGATTTATTATTTATTTTGTGTATTCGATCATAATTTCCATAGTATATTTCACTGTTAAATAAAATATAAACCAGGTAATAAATTTACATCCTTTTAAAAACAATTAAATTTAAAAGAAATTTCCAAAAGAATTAGCATCAGAATTTTAAAAAAAAATTCTAATTAAATTACAATAAATGCTACAATAAGATAATAAAGGATTCAGTGACATGAAAGTTTAGCATAAATATAAAAAAACATTTTTAAAAAAATAGATTTGACTAATATTTGCAAAGATCAGCTGAAATTTTGATACTTTTTAACATATTGCTGAATTGCATCACGTTGAAAAACTTAACCCCTTTGCAGCTGCACTCCATAAAACACTGAAATTATTAACACTTGAAATGCCACAGTTCAAGCTGCAGTAATTTAAATCGTGAGCCGTATGGCTGCATTGTGACACTCCGAACGTGACCTAGTCGTAATATTTATATATGAATCCAAAATTGTAGCAGAAAGAAATCGGGCGTGATCATCTGCTTATTAGCACTGAGCGCGATGCCTTCACCCGTACCCTATTTAGTTAACTTAGCACGATACTGTCAACTCAAGCTGTGTTTGCAAGCATCATCATACACAACAGGGAAACCGAATGCAGTGTTTACAATTACCCTGCAATCGCATGCGGCTCGCAATTCCAAAAAAAAAAAATCGAATCGCTCTCTTTTAGGCTTAGAAATCTCTTTAAAAGTTCCATCACAAATAAATGAGACGAGTGAAAGCTAAATAGAGCTTCCCAACTTTCGCTTTCTCTCCGGGGAAGAACGACGGAGTTTAAAATCCTGCGTCTATTCTAAGCAACCAAGGGAAATCTCTGTACAGCAAATGAAATAAGTTACACTTACCATTCCCTAACTTTGCCTTTTCCTTGCCGATATCCTCCTCATAACGTTAACACTCCTTCTCCTCGGCCGCGACTTAACTTTACTGTGTAGATGTGGGGTTTTTCAATGGAAGAAAATCAATCACCAAATATCGATCGATCCACTAAGGGTTCCCCCTCTTGCGAGCGTGTGCGATCCGGAGGAGGTATATGTTCACAGCTGTGGCGTAGTAAAATATTTTTCCTCTCGTTTGCGATCTTGGCTGGGAGGATCCCGGCGCGCATGTCAATCAAAAGCCCTCAGCCAATCATGAGTCTCAAAAGGAAGCATCCTTTCCTGCCGGTTGAAAAAACCGCCGTTTTTCTCGTGTGCATTTAATTCTGTCGTTCTTTTTTTTTTCTTTTTTTCTGACGTAAAATGAACCCTAAAAGCAAAGTCGTTCTATTTTTACAGAACCCAAAATTCATAAAGAAGAAAAAGATTGCAATTCCTCTTACAAATAATATAGTTAGTATTTCCATCAAAACAAATCCATCGAAATCAAATCCATGGATATCAGAGTTTCGTTTCAAATATATTCTTTATTAATCTAAAAACAAAATGTCAGGCTTATGGTTTAAAATTAACTAATTAAAATTTTGTTAAAATGTTTTGTTATAAATAAAATAATTTTTGGAAAAAAATAGAACCGACTGTAAACTATAAATTGCGCTAAAAAGTAAAAAATAATATTGTTCTTTAAACAACTTCGATACGACTTTTAAACATAATTTTTGAAGTCGGTGCAAAGTTATGATAGTCTAATTATATATTTTATACTGAAACTGTTTCAAACTCTACGCTATTTATATTTGTAATTAGTTCATAGTCACAAAAGGAATCATGCATCAAAATCCATCATAATTTTGCACCGGTTTCAAAAATTATGTTTAAAAGTCATATCGAAGTTGTATAAAGAATAATATTATTTTTTACTTTTTAGCGTAATTTATAGTTTGAAGTCGGTTCTATTTTTTGCCAAAAATTATTTTATTTTATTCTTTTTATTGTGAATGCATTTTTATATAAATACTCTATTTTTAAAACATACATATCAAAGGGGAAACTTTTGAGGGAATGACACTAAAAACTAACCGTTTGTAAGATAAAATTAATTCGTTTTAAAATCGATTTTAAAGAGTTACTAGGGCAAGCAAATTGATTGATTTAATTTCTTCTTCAGAGAAGCCTTCAGTCTACTACTTGTTATAATTGCTTTTAATATTACATCTTAATGGCAACAAACTCTTTTTTAACAATGAGTTTCATTTTTATTAACAACTTTCCCAACAAAGAAAAATCGAGCCTATCCTTTATAATTAAAATGAACAAAAATACTTATTTTTCACCCATAACGTTTTTTCTAAAAAACAGATGTAGTCAAACTGATGTGCGATATTTGAGTTAGACGACCCTCTATCGATCAAAGGAAAAATAATCAAAATCGGTTCATTTGGTCAAAAGTAATGGATGAAAAAAAAAACGACATACATACAGTATGAATGTATAACTTCCTTCCTTTGTGAAGTCGGTTAAAAAGCAAAAAAATTACCACATTTCAGCCCATAACTTTTTTTCTAATCATCAAATATGGTCAAACCAAGGTATGGGACCTATGGGAAACCACCCTCGATCGATTTAAAAAAAATTCATGAAAATCGGCTCATCCGGTAAGAAGTTATAAGTGGACAAACAAACAAACAAAAAAAAAACGACATACATACAATATGAATGTATATTCTCCTTGCTTTGTGAAGTCGGCTAGTTATGTAAAGCAACAAAGAACAAAACTATTTTGGGGGCGTGTTTGTAAGAAGTGGGGAGGTTTTTCTACATTTTTTTTTTTTCTTTCAATAGCATACAGTGCTGAAATTATAAAGAGCAATTAAATATTTGAAAGTCGTACTTGTTGTTTTTTTCATACATTACTTTAGAATTCATTTTGAAAAAATCTACTAAATGGAGAAATTTTTATTGAAAAAAAAAGCAGTTGAAGCAAACTCTAAAACATAAGTTTAATTAAGAAGAACTGTGATGAAACATGAATCAATTTCATTTCTTTAAAAAATTTGCATGTGGATAGCTTGAGCATTTCATACAATTGTTTTTGACCGAATGATTGTTTTTTATCAATAAATGATAAGATGTAATTGAAATGATGTTATTGCCTCTCTTTACTTAAAAGAATTTTGGTTTTAAAATGTGTTTTAGTTTTAATTTTTTCTTCCTCTTCTTCTCTCCAAGTGTTTCTTCAAGGCATCTCTCTCTGGGGGCACTGCCCCCTCGGAGCAAGCCAAGGACAAAGTACGTGTGCACGACCCGTCCTTGTCGTACACCAGAACTTTGTTTAAGTACGTGTGTAAATATTTTAACCTTTTTTCCTTAGTGAGTTAAACGAATTATTTGAAACTACTTTGACTAAAAAGCTACTAGTATTAGATTGCACAAACGGTTTCCCTAATAGTCAGTGCCGGATCTAGACCCCCGCCCTCTCCCTCCCCCCCCCCATAAGCCCCGGGTGGCACTTCTGGGGGCGGAAAATTCGACTGCGCTGCACCAAAAAGAAAAAGAAAAAAAAAAGAGGAGGAGGAAAGCAAGAAAATGAAAGGAAAAAGGAAAAAAATATTTAATTTAAAAAATTGAACTTTTGGAAAGAGAATTAATATTCTAGCTCAGCGCTCCGATTTAATCATTGATCAGCTATTTTGCCAACGATTAAAACCGATAAATAGAATTATTTATTTGTATAAATTATAGGAAATTAAAATTGAGGTATGCTGAATATACTGCGTCGTTGATCAGTCGGCCGGCTCCTGTGGAAGGCAAGGGCTCCTTGCAAAGGGTTAGGGACCGACAAATTTTAATGTCAAAGTTTAAAAGTTTAAATTTAAAGAAGTCAAGATTTTTTCCCCTTGTGATAGTGAAATATAAAGTATGCCATGCTCAAAGATTACAATAGTTTTTCTTTTACAAGTTTTCTAAGCATCCTTCTGGGAAGAGACGGCCGGGGGGGGGGGGGGGGGCTTGCAAGTGTCGTTTGAGAAGACAGACAAGTGGCTGCGGGGGAACTTGCCCCTCCATTAAAATAAAAATGCACATTTTGTTCTGCTTTGTTATGAGTAATTTTATGAGTAAAAGCGTTTAAATTTTAAGAAGTTTTTATTTGCTTTCTTTCCCTAATATTGTTGCAGTCCCAAGTGCAACAAATTTTACAATTTACTCTGCGAAAATTGTATTAGGATTAATGACATACAAATACATGAGAACGAGTTTTCTCCAATATTCTAAAAGGCACATAATCAGTACTTTCATGACTGCTGAAAAATTAACTCACTCTGACAACTGCATTGTTTTCAAGTACATAAATTTTAATTTTAATTTTCATAACAAACAATAGTTGATGAGAAAATAGTTTCAGTATTTTGTCCCAATTTGCAATTAATTTCTCAAAAACTAAATACTATTTTTTTTTCTTTTTGGAGAGTCTCATAAAAAAAGTCTGGCTTCTTAAAGCAGTCATTATGCTTTTTATGCTCCGCAAGGTGAAGAAACTTTTTTGAATTTTGTTAAAGGGGTAAAATCAATTGCAATTTTCCTCTAAGTAATTAATTGAGAATATTTTTTCATATTTTAATAAGGAATGTTAAAATATAAAGATATTGGATATACTATTATTAAAGTGGCGGGAGTAAAGATGGTACCAGTGCACTTCCGACTATCCACGGAATTCGGTGGCCCTTGGTTTCGCAGATAATAAAAATTGCGGATAACCTGTAAATGTTTAAGAATAAAGAATGAAGGATAAATGGGATAAAATTTATTTACATAATACATGAAACGTGATGGTAACAGTAGAAATGTGTAAGTACAGTAAAATTTTATTTATTCATTTCTTTATTTTACGTGCTAAAGGACATAAAATCTATAAAGAAAAAAAATGCACTGACTATGAAGCCAAGGTAAACTGACTTGTACACTAGATTATAAACAGTACCGCATTGTACGGTAAAAAAATGCAAAAATGTTCAGAGTTATGATTTTTTTTGGAAAAGTTGGTTATTTGTGTGTGTGTTTTTCCTTCCGGGAAAGCACTTTTGCTTGCAACTTTGTTCTTTACCTCTCCGTGGTTGGGATAACTTGTTGATCCAATGGGTATACCATCGCAGTAACATTTCTGGTCAGAAATTTCGCAAAAATTAGACCGTGAGAATATTTTAGCACACTGGTGTGTAGATGTGCAAGTGCAATGTGAATCTAAAAACAACTTTTTTTTCTTTTTTGAATTAAATGTTTATGCATTTCAGGAACAAAAATCTTTCACGAACCATTCTTGAAATATTTGTTGGTTCATGCACCCAAGTAGTTTTCCCCCTGGGCGCTCGCGGATATCACGAAACCGGTAAAATTATCCCCTCCCTTCTTGTTTGAACGTCACTGAACACTAAAACACTAATTAAAAGACAGTTCGAATTTTGATTTTCAAAAATTTCCGGCGTAAAGCTACCTTCTCTCCCGATGAATGGAAAGTTGTTGTTCACACATCAATTGCATGCGTTCGCAATTATTCACAGGGCATCTATGCTGTAATTTGGGATAAAATAGAGTATTTATGAACAGGCCCTTACTATTCTGTAAACGTTGTTTCTCCACCAGCACAGTGTTAATGTTGGGAAAACAACATATCCTCGCTTCACTGCCCATTTCGTATATCCCGCGCTCCTTGCAGTTTTACACAAGATAGTTTCAATCTGTCGACGTGCATTGTGCACTGATTTTGGCCTTGTTGTTGCCTCTGGGCTGGAAAATCTGCACCAGATTGCTCCGATTTTCAATGTCTATTATAAAACCACTAAATTTACAATGTCTGCAAGTACAAGATTGTCATTTTAGTACCTCGTGATATTGAAATTGTAATTTAAGAACGAAGAAAAGTAATGGCAGTTAGTGTCCCATTTCATTAGTGAGACTCAGAAAGGGATTCCGGGTTTGATATTTCGACGAAGTATTATTTGAACCGCCACTCAAATGCCATTTAAATTAGTTTTCTACTCTCGTTTCGATCGAAGGTAACTTGTAACTATATTCCTAAACACATTTTCTTCAGTTTTGATTGCATTTAATATAATACAGTACGTTGTTCTGTGAAAGTTTTTTAGTTTAATGTCTTTCATCTAATGCCTTAAAAATGTGATCAATAACTCTTCGTAATAAATAATAATTTTCTGTGGTATAAATATGTCATTCCGAGTAAAATCAAGTGTCACAGTAAGTATGTAAAACGGTATGCTTAATTGCACGTATAAAAAAAAAGTTTAACACCAATAAACATGTTTGTTCCCCATTATGACATTACTTCAACACAATACCCCTCCCCCCCCCCCCTTGCTACAAACCTTTTGCATCTGCTAATCTGTTACAAAAATTGTAAATTGACCTGATACACAACTGAAAATTGTGTTCCAAAAAAGTACGTTTGCCTGATGCAAAACTGCTAGTTCTGATACAAAATTGCGATTTGTGCTGACACTAGCTTGAAATAAACGCGTATTTTTAATTTTCCACCTCTGTGTTGGGAAGTTTTAGCATTGTAATTTTTTTATAGAACCAAATTTCAAAAATTTCCGGTGGACGCTATAGCCACTAGAGAGGGGAAGCGGTTCAGGGACAAAAGTATTCCCAAAAATTCGCTGTTTACAATAACATTCACACTCAATATAAAACAGTAAATCGGGTTAGGAATTTTTTATCAAATACACACACGCTTAAAAATAAATAAAAATAAATTACATCTCTTGTAATGCATTATTTGTTATGCAGTGACATCAGTCCATAAACGGTTTTAGCATCCTGAGGGGGATGTGGGAGGGGGAAAAAAGAGCTAAAATAGATTTGGAAGAGTTTACACTGTTCTTTTTGTTTTAAATGGCAAGGAACAATGTGGTGCACTACCGGCACCTACATAAATATAAGACTTTTCGAATCACTCTTCTACAAAAAGTTTTCGCATATTAAGAAAACTAAATTAATCGTCGTGGTCTTTTTTTATTTATTTATAATCTTTGTGCAACTATTGCGATTCTTAGGACGGCAACCCACCTGCGTTTCATGTGTTAGCAGCGATATTTTTCGCTAATGGAGGCCTTGTATAAAAATAGCTGAAACTGCGTGTGGAGCTTTTGAAAGATTATGAGAGGAATAAGGCGCTAATTCTTATCACACCGAATCCGTTGGTTGATTCTGAGTTTTCTCCAACTACTGTCGTTTTTTTCCCCTTTATACCAGATGCAAACGACGTGCACTTTTAAGAATAACTTTAAAATGTGGTTCTTCGTTTTCTCTACACACGCCGAAGTGTTTATTTTTATGGTCAAGCTCATGCTTACTGTTTAATTAACAAAAACACGCAATACTCTGATGAAAGCAAAGTTTAATTGTAACTTCGGAGTAAATCTTTAGAAAACAAATTCTGAATGTAGGGCCCAAATCAAGTGTCTTAGCTCGTGCAGTGCATTTTTGTATGGATCCTTTCAAGTCATTTTACAATTCTTTAAGTGAAAAAAATATATACATTGTTAAAACATTTTCTTTTCCATAAACCATGCTGCAAGATATAAATTAAGAATAAATTTCAGTTTCATAGTATTAGTAGCACGCAATAATGGATGATTAACTGAAAACTTAATTGCCTCAAACGAGTAGATTAAAAATAAATAAATAACACACAGAATCACAGGAAACACCAAATATTGGAGAACAAAATTTCAAGTCAAAAGGTGGTTAACTTACAACTGACTTCTGATAAAGCTGGTTGGATTCATAAGACGCTACATATAAGAAGTCGAATTAGCGTGTAGTTGCATCGCAGAGCATTGTGTATAGCTAGAAAAGGCATTTAAAAAGAAGTAGGAATTGGAAAATAGAGTAAAATGTAGCGGGTTTCTTTGGAAGCATTAGGTATAATATGTAAAGTACTGTTAATCATATTGCAATGCATTATTTAAAATGTTGCCTGGGAAGAGATTTATTAAACCAAAAAATAGTATCTATGCTCATAGTATCTAGCAAAATCTCATATCAAATGGAACATTGAATTGACTAATGTAAATAAAGGGTTGTACTAATATGATAACCTTCAAGATTTGTGAAAGAATGCTAGATGATTATAAAAAGGAGTAAATTTTTTCACATTATTGCATTAGAATTAAAAATCTTTGTTAACGAACTCCGAACACTAGCAGAATTCAAGGTGGACTCAGAACGTGCAGTCAACCACATGGGTGTGCCAAGTGTGAAAAAACGACTCAAAATTTCATCAAGTGAAGCAACTGTAAAGCAAATTGTTTTTGCCCTGGGCTTTTGCTATTTGGAGGGGTGGGGGGGGGGGGGATATGGCTAGGATTAGTGATAAGCCTGATTTTCCCGGATACCGGATATTTGGTGACTCTTGCGTAACTTTTCCGTACCGGAACCTGTAAATTCTATACCGCATAAGCGGATTTTTTGTGCATGGGATTCCTCCGGATATTTAAAAAAATCGATTGGATACCGGATATTAGATACCTTCTGGAGTGAGGGGGGGGGGACGGTTCCGTTGGTGCGCCTCTGTATACGCATGTACATATACATACAGTTGACGCTCAATTTTACGAACCCTTTTGGACCACGAGACATGTTCGTAAAATCGAGAGCGTCAACTCTCTCTCCCTCTCTCTCTATGTATATATAATCGTTTTTAAATCAAAAATTATATTTTTTTTAATTTACGACGTTGTTGCCATAAATGAGCATTATATAATCAGAACATTTTTCGCAAGTATAATCGTAATAATCGAAATCGCAATCTGCATGTCTGTCGTAATTGTAATCGATTATAATTTTTGTCTGCTGTAATCGTAATTATTTTTTGGTAACGGATAATAATCGGAATCGTAATTGTAGTCTCTCACTTTTTATGTTTGTAATCGAAATCGTAATCGATTATGTTTCACCGTAATTGACTGCAAGCCTCACAGCGATATTACAAATCCTCAATTTTAAAACTTAGGTTCTTTTTAAATGAAATTCGCTAGTAAAAAACCATTCATTTAATTCAATTGCAGCACAAATGTAATCGGATTTTAGGACAATGGATAAATTATTTCCCAATTCTATGATAGGTAACATAATATATTGACATAGGCCGATTTTCTTTGCATAAAACCACGCATATGTATTGATTGATACTAAAGGTAGCTTAGAATAATAATAACAATCGAGAGTAACTGGGAAAAGCATTAAATTATAATACCTTAAGTGATACATTGCAAATTTTTCTTAGGTACTCCTTCCTAACACTAAATTTTCATTTTTTCCGCAGCAATGTCTTTTTGGCTTGTATTTGGCTAGTCATTATTATATGATACCTCTCTATAGAGGTTCCCAAAAACTTTTAAACAATGCGGCCCACTTTTTATGGACTTAATTTATTGCGCCCACATCACCCACGCCCATACATGCGCAATGGCTATGATTGTGTAACAAAAAATGATTTTATTCAAATATGTTTTTAGGCAATAGATTTTAAAATGCATTTGTGCTATCGAGAAAATTAGTTAATGAGAAAACTACAAAATTTCTGTGATCCCTTAGGGAGGGGCAAGTGCCCCCTGGGTCTCTCAAAAAAGCCGTCACTGACTAGCGTAATCAAAATTCATCGTGTGAACTACTATTTAGAACATTCCATGTTCGTTTTTGAGGAGTTGAAGCAGGAACCAAAACTGTATTTTAAAGTTATCATGAATCGAGGGGTGATGCGGATCCCAAACTCGTTCGGGCCGAAACATGATTTGGTGGTTGTATCTGCGTCACTGCATACTTCATTTCTGATAATTTGAGCTCAGCAGATTTATTTTTTGTTAAAGTAAAGAAATATTAGATTTTTTTCAAAATTTATTTACTTATTTATTTTGTTTTAAGTAAATTTACAGACCTTTGGCTTTTGATTTCTGTTAATGTACAGCAGTCTTTGGTATTCATTTTCGGTCAAATTAACGAGTTTATGGTTTCGTCTTGCTGTCAATGAGTAGAGTGTTGGGTCTTTTTGTCTGTTAATTCTGTCTTGCATAAAAATGTTTTACAGCGATCTGGAGCAAAGCGTCGAGCAAGAGCACGGAGTAAGAAGATTTTGCTAGAAACTGGAACGAAAACGGAAACTGGAGCAAAGAAATATGTTGTGTTCCACTCTCCGATTCTTTTAAAAACTTTTTGTCATATAAAAATTAATTAATTAAAAAAAGAGAGTTGCATAATATAAACTATTGAAATAATTCGGAGGACGAAGCGGAGCAGGACCGGAGCCAAAGCAAGCATTTGGAAGTCGGAGAGAGCAGCTGGAGCGGAGCAATTCTAAAAAAGTGGCTGCTCCCGGTTCCTGTCAAAACCTTTTTAATTTTCTATCTTTTTTTTCCATTGCAATTACCAATAAAAGTAGGATTATTTATTATTCTTTTTGTTTTATTTATTTCTTTATTTTAAGTTTAACACGCAGTTAAAAGTAGGACAAAGAAAAATCCATATGTGCTATGAAATCGAATGAAGAATTAATGAAATTTCAAAAATAGTATGACTGACGTGAATAAATCAAAAAGATAATTTATCCTGAAGTAAATTCGTTCCTTTAAAAAAGCATATAGAATAATTTTTAAACCGATCTTCTGAAAACTTTGATCCCGCACTATAGAGAAAATATCGGAAAATAATATCGCGTCGCTTCACTTCAGTTTACTTGACATCCAGGTTTCATGCTTAATGCTTATATCGGAATTTCGATCTGATTCCGTTAACTTGGGAGCAAAGGTTTTTCACGAGAAGCATGTAAAAGGCTTATTTAATTATTTTTCTGCGATTTATTTATCAGCAATGAAAGATATTAATGGTTCTATGTGCTTCTTGAGTTTGGTGAGTACTAGATATTGAATTGGTGGTATTTACAAGAAATCGCTACTTACGTTCTTCAGCTGTCGTGATTTCATTCTTTATTTCTATTTAATTTGATTTTACTCGCGGAACTAGCGCAAGGCAGTAGCAAGAATTTTTTTCTCGGCAGGGGCACTGACTTTGAAGCACTTATGTTGAGGAAAGTTTCAGAGAGTTTAGAGATATATGCTACATTGCGAAAAAAATTCGAGATTTCGGTTGGGGAAGCCCGTGGGCCCACCCCTCTATATACGGCCTTGAACTTGCGGTGCAGGCATGGCAATGTTCTCGCTAAAAGTTTAAAGAACGTCGCCTGCGTTGACATTAACGAAAAAAGATGCGTCCCCTAAAAGAAGCGACCTCATAGAATAGATGAAAAACGTCCAGCTGAAGTTAAAAGGGAAAAGGGGGGCCTTTTAACTTTGTAACTTTGAAACAAATGCAATCTTTTTCAAAACGAGTGCTTATTTTACGCTGCATTCAACCCTTTATTAGTGTTACTCTCTGAACAGAAAGAAAAATCTTATTACATTATCTATAATTCGAAAAAATGGGGGGGGGGGGGAGAGAAAAGAAAGAAAGAGAAGGAGGAGAAGAAAAAATTGATATAAAGAGCAGAAATTTTCATTTTAGTGCAAACCAAAGTCTCTGCTTCTTGGACCTTACTGTGAGTCTTCAAATTCTGAAGGATGAACCTTAATGAAGGATGATAGCTCTTGTCAGAGCTTTTCTCGTGCAGGAGTCCCCATTCCTACCCGAGGTAGTATCAAGAAGGGGACCCTACGCCCTCCCCCTACCCAAAATCCCGAAAATTTTCGTAATAATAATTCTCCCTGAAAATATCCTTAACATAAGTGCGAAAGCTGCCCAAGAGCAACGGCGCATTCGCTCAAAAATCTACGGAACTTCCCCCCTGAAAGCAACACCCTCCTAAAAAACAAAATGGCGCATCGTGTGACATGACTCTCCCCCCCCCCCCTTCTCCCTTTGCATATTCCCCCCTGCTTTCTCTAAATCGTATCGTGACAGAAGACAAAAGTGAGCCTATAGCAAATCGATGACATTATATTTCTGCAATGGAATATGGCAGCGTTTCCCAAACAGGGGTTCGTGTGATGTAGAAAGGGGCTTCGCGAAAATAATATTGCAATGTCGGAATTTTTAATTCCTAACGTAAAAGAAAAACGAAAGAATAAAATTACATCCGGAAAATAGAACAAATTGTAAAAATGCCTTTTTTTAAAGAATAAAATTGTTTTCCGTATAATAAGTCAAAGTTGTGGTCTGGCATAGGAAGCATACCTACAAAATTTGAAATGCACTTATTTCTATTCTACTATTAGTACCTGATTTCCAAAATTTGGACCTCAAAGTGGTATCGAAAGATATTCATTGATTTCTTTTAAATTTTGAGCCCTTGTCTGTTTCTACTATCAAGAGTCGAAAATATTAAAATTTACTAAAACGCAAAGTTTTGTATTATTTTCGGGTAATTTCTTATAAACAAACCCTAAAATAGAACCGGAAGATATGTATTCATTAACTTTAAATTTTGGACTCACATTCATCCAACTTTACTCCGATTTTCCGCTTTACCGCAATGAGAAATTGATATAAATTTCAATATTGTTGTGAATTTCCCAACTTTTGCGTATTTTGTATAGTTCACCCCGAAAGTAGAGCTGAAAGATACTCGTCTTTATTGATTGATTAAAAATTTTGCGTATATTTCTCATGACATTCCACAACATTTTCGCATTACCAGGAAAATAATTTTTAATCATTAATTTATTGGATTGATTAATTTTTTTTAATTATTAATTTAACCTATTAATAATTAAAAAAAAACAGAATGACCTACTTTTAGTTTTTATTTAACTTTGATGTTTTCCAAGTATATTTTCATGAACTATTGTACAACATGAATAATAAATGTGCTATATTAAATTTTATAGTTTTGTTACCCGTTACTAATGACTGCAGAAGGGGGTTCGCCATTATCTTTCGAATCTTAGCAAGGGGTCGCAAGGAAGAAAAGGTTGAGACCACTGGAATATGGAGCATTGTCACTGTTATTTAAAACGCGTCGTATATTCATTGTCAGTAACCAAATTTCCGATGATCAACCTTTTACTTTTGGAATCTAGAGTTTCCCAGAGAGAATTATGCCCATTGATCATTGAAATGCATCAAGATGATGACTAGGGGCGGGGGAGGAAGTTGGTCAATCAATATCTGCAATCCACTCTTTTTTATCATAAGAAATTATAGATAGGAACATATAGCAGCGAAAGAATATTGAAAGTTTTTCTTTTCCCGTTGTACTGATATATTTTTTATGTACTCGTAACTTCTGCAAAAACTAAGATGTAAATATTCAATAATTTCAAACTGGAAGTTTGTGGAAACGATATGCTTTTAATTATTCTTATTTTGGGTTATTGTTGTTTTACTAAAAAAACAAATTATTTTTATCATAATTTTAAACCTTTGTTTATTTTATTTAATCATCGATTCATTTGAGTGAGTGCTTTGAAGTTTTATGCTATTAAAAATAGCCGTTTTGATGCCATCAAAAAAAGTACCGAAAATGAGCGTTTTTTTTTGAATGTTTTCCTAACAATAGTGTCCGGTGTCTTATCGTTTTCTCTCCTTCTCCTGCCCAATTCCGAAACCTTTTTAACTTACTTTCACTGAACAACCGAATTAGTTCGTTAAACGGTGACAAATGTTTGATCGTTCTTTCTTCAGATGCACTCTTTAATTTCCTTTTCTCACCCAAAATATTCAATGAAATGAGTATGGAACGCCAAGAACTTTGTGACCCTTGATGATTCAACGCGATCTTTGGGTGTCGGCCGACTCTTTCTCTTTGAGGCAGAACGCCAGCGCAGGTGACGAGGGCGGCAGACGAGTTTCGCACACCCATTTGCAAACTATCTTCTTTACTTACTTACTTAATACAGAAAAAAACATCAAGAAAACTTTTATAACAACAAGAGGTACAAAGTCATCTTCTGGTTGGTCTCTTATAATTTGTTGGCTAAAGAAAAAACTTGAAACGAAGAACATAAAACTACGACAATTTCTAGTAAAATTTCCAAGGAAAACAAGTGTAAGAAGTTTTAGACATTGAATTAAAAAAAATGCAAAAACACATAAGACCAAACAAATTTCAAAACGAATACGAGGACCGTACTTAATGAGCGCATTAAATCAATAATGACAAAAAGTAAAGTGAAAAGCCGAGAGCAATTTTGGTGAGGTATGTCCCCTAATAATTCATTTAAAGATTGAAGGGGTGAAAATGATCGGGAAGTATAACACGGATGTGATTGAAATTTGCATAATTGGGCCTACACTGTCTCTCTGACACTAGTAGATGATTCATGACAAAAAGAAAAGCAATAATTATATTAATTCTTTTAATTTTGAATTAAAAAACTATTAGCTTTTGTTGTGTTTTTTAAATAAAACATGCATGTGAAATGCAGTTACATTCTTTAGTTAACTCTCACCGAAAGCATAGTTAATGTAACGACTGATATTCCATATTATTGGAAGTTTTTTTAGGTCCGGGTGAAGGTGAATGGTCTATAAACCAACAAACATTTTCTGAAGGGGGAAAAAAATTCGCCTCCTAATTCAAAAGTCATTTGATTTTTTTAAAAAAATATAACTTGGCGAAAATGCTGTCGCGATTGACGGGTAACGGGTGGCCGGCCATTGATTTAGATGATTTAATAACGACCCTCTCTCGTGTTGACAGATTGCGAGTTTTTATTGCTTTATGAAAATAACTTTCACCCATAGGACGATGAGTTCATGAATGAGCTATGATGTTACTTAGATCATAGGCGTAGAATCGGGGAGGCCACAAAGGAGCATATGCCCCTACTTGCTGAGCAGTTATAATCTTTGTAGAAGGCGCGGGTGTTTCTCAGTGCAGTAATCTGAGACCTCACCTCCCCCCCCCCTCCCCAGAAAAATTTAAACAAATAATGTTATACTATAGAAATATATGCGTCGCCATCGAAAAGAATGCGACTGTTTCTGAATAAATAATAAATACAAACAGAAAAAAAGAACCGAAAAAAAAAGGGAGAGATTTTTATGCAGAAGTAGGATGATTAGCCAGAAGCACTTACTAATAGGTTAACTAAATTGAAATTAACACACATCTATTTTTTCTAAACACTAAAATCTATTTTGGTGTCACTCGGAGCGCCTTCCCCCCCCCCCCCCCTCCATAGTGAATCTACTATAGAATAGTATTAATCACATAAAGTAATCGCCTCGAAAAGGCGTCGATGGCTTAAAAACCGGAACATTATGGCGCTAAACAACTTTTTCTCTTTTTTTTTCATAGTGAGCGATCAAACGCCCCCTTGTGGGCGCTGATTTCTGGTTGGTGAATATTTTGTCAATTCTAAGCTGGAAAGCACAACATTAGGACGCAACTATACACAAAATTTCAAAAAATCATTTTCAAAAAATAAATCCCACTGTTTTATTTTTTTATTTTTGCTTTATTAATTTATAAATTATCTATTGAAAATGTTTAAATTTAGGTTTCATTATGTAAAAGTTGTGTATTACCGTAAGATGGACGATGTGGCTCAATAGTTATAGATGAAATTGACAGGAAATCAATATAGGCCTGATAGCTTAAGTGGTAGGGCACTCAGTGCGTAATTGAGGGACATGGGTTCGAGTCCTAGTCCGGACTAATTGATTTTTACTCAATTAATGCTAAAACTCTATTTAACGAACCTTAACGATACTCCTTTTAAATACACGGTTCCTGTAGGATCCATCTGTTATGCTATCTCATAGGAACCGTGCATTTTCCCGGGATAAAAAGTAGTCTATATGTCATTCTCTTACCCCTAAACTACCCCAAAGCAAGAAACCATATAGCTCTCTTATTCCGTGAAAAACAAAAACAAATCTATTCTTCGGGAACCGCACATTTTTAGGGGATAAAAATAGCCTATGTCATTATCTGACCCCCAAACTGATACCAAGCAAAAAGTTATGTCGATCCCCTTGCTCGGTGAAAAAACAAAAACATTTCTATTCCACGGGAACCGTAAATTTTTCAGGGTTAAAAAGTAGCCTATGTGCTATTCATTAAGTAAAAATCAGTTAGTCTGCGGGAGGAGACTCGAACCCATGTCCTTCAGTTACGCTCCAAGTGCTTTACCACCACTTAAGATATCAGCCCGATACTAGATTTTTTTCAATTTCATCTGTAACTACTGAGCCACACTGTCCTTGTAAATCTTACGGTAATGCACCGTTTTTTTTCAATGATATCCTACGGAAACTGCACATGTAGTAGCTATCCGTAGCCTATGTGCTATTCTAGACTACAATCTATCTCTGTACCAAATTTCATCCAAATCCGTTCAGCGGTTTTGGCGTGATTCAGTAATAAACATACATCCAAACTTTCGCATTGAAAAAGTTGTTGTTTCTCATGCCACTTGGATATCCAAGCTCCCCTTCGCAGAGCGACTAGGATTTAAGGCAGTAAGGTGCGCCTTCCGTTTATAGATGAGCACCACAGCGGTGGAAGTACGACTTGGCTCGTTATGTACTTGGATGCCACCAGATGGTGCCTTCACAAATACGCCACCTTTCTTTTTAGGCCTAAGAGTGAAGGGAAGGGAAATTCTCTAACCTCCGGTTCCCTCGGAACTGCCTCAGGACTTCAGGGTCCACGGATTTTACATGTACGTATCCCCAAGTGTACATGGTGGGTTCTCAGCCGCTCGGGTATCGAACCCAAGATCCTCCGATCCAAAGCTCGACATCCTAACCAATAGGCTACCACGAGGCCGTGGTAGCCTAGCGGTTAGAGCGTCGGACTTCCACCTGGAAGGTCGCGCGTTCGATCCCCGCTGAAGACCCACCATGTACACTGGGGGATACGTGCATGTAAAATCAGTGGACCCCACTACCTCACCCCGTGCGCAAGCAGGCCTCGGCTAACAGGTAGGGGTTTGGTAGAGAACGGCCCGCTGATAAAGTAGTAAGATTAACAAGTACCAAGTACGTAAGTCGAAACCACGTAAGTACGTAACATAATCTACGACCACTCGCGTAGGGTCGAGAGCACAACTTTCTGAGCATTTAATCTTTGGAGTATGATGGTACTAATTACTAAAAGTAGTCACCGTGTCTCTCATATTCCCCCCCCCCCCTTTTTTCCAGGATGATCATAAAAATATTTTTAAAACTTTATACGCAAATGGGCCAAGAGAATTATTTATTACCCCAACCCCTCAGCCAAGAGTTCAAAATTCACTTTAGGTTCTTCTTTTTTCTTTTTTTGGATTGGAGACAGCCTCCCTCCCCTCCTTTCCCCTATCGCTACCAAATACCGTTAAATTTCGTCTTCCAAACTTCACTTTCGAAAGGCTCCCGGGTTAGAGAAGCAGGTGCGGTTTTTAAGTGCCAACCCCATGAAAGAATTGCAAATCTGCTCCTGAATTCAAGGCCATATCCAAAGGGGGGGAGGGGCACCCGAAATCCCGAAATTTTTCACAATGTAGCATATATTCCTCCCTGAAACTTTCCTCAACATAAGTGTTTCAAAGTCAGCCCCCCCCCCCCCCCCCAGCCGAAATAAATTTCTGGCTACGGCCCTGCCTGAATTTAAACACAAAATCATATACTACATCTTGTCTTTTGATTTGTTGATAGACAAAATCAACAGGAATTCCTTTTAATCGCTGATCTACGAAGTCTGTCCAAATAGCTATATATATTTATATAAAATTATTCTGGTGTTTCATACTCTTATTACGAGGAATAAGGGTCTCACTATAGTCCCTAGAAGAGAAAAGAGAGCGAAACTTTTTTTTTCTTTCTAATGGGGCTGCGTATGGTCCTTAACCTTTGCAGACCTAGTGCGTACCCAGGTAATCGGCATCCATTTTTTCAAGTAGCACCACTGTCGGTGGGTGCCATTGCCGCTGAGAATTGGACGCTGTTTCCCTAGATGACGGCACCTGAGCTCTCATTTGATGCCAATTGCACTAGGTATTTAATTTAGCCGAGAGTATCCAAGCTCGAATACTCAAGGAATCTTTAACATGCCGCACAATCATGCGACATGGGCGCAGACAATTATCTGCATCTTGAAAATCCCCCGACTTGGGCCAGGTTCGAACCTGCGATCTTGGGCGTACGAGACCTGCGCCTTACCACTACGCCACCCTGTCAACAGTGCCGAAACTTCAATGGCGAAAAATTACACAATAAATGATGCAAAAGTAGAGAGCAATGGGGGTTCTGCCTTCCGCATTGATGAGATTCCGTTTTAATTAGCTTTTAAAAACCAATTCTTGGTTTCTAAGGTGTTTTATTTTGCCTAATTGCAAATTGATAATTAGTAAAACATATATTTTTGAAATTTGAAAAATTTGCCTTGAGTTTAAAAGGATTTTCGTATGTAACTCGTAGATAAATTGCGCCTTTTAAAACTGCTATTATTATTAGTTAAGCCATGTAAAAAATATTTCAATTTGTAGACCACGTACGTACATATGTATTCAGATGTACAAATAAGCATGTATATAAAATACAAATGTGCAAATACAGATGTGCGCAGACACGCGCGTAGGTGCAGGAGTATACACGTGTACATGTGTACACACATACTCAATAGTGTATTATGCGCGCAAGTACATACTCAATAGTGTATTATGCACGCAAGTACATACTCAATAGTGTATTATGCACGCAAGTACATACTCAATAGTGTATTATACACTGTGGCAGGCAAGAACTCTTGAGTGCACATCTAACACACCTTCTACACATGTATACACACATACGTGTGTAAATTTGCACGTACCTATGTTTAAGCATACAGACACGCGTACAACTGTTCGCAAATACATGTCACATATATACGAATGTACAGAATAGTACGTCATGCACCTGTGCTTATATGTACGCTTGTACTTTACTACTGTACAAGTGTGTACAAATGCGCACAGAAGTTATATACGTGCAGAAAGTATGCATAAACGCTATACACTCATATATATATATATATATATATAATAAATATCTGAGTTAAGAATCATTCATTTAACAAAAACGGCTAAAAACGAAAAAATAAATTTAATTCATAAGGGAAAATAAAATAAATTTTAATCATTAGCTATTTTAGTTTGCTTTTAAAAGCCAATTCAATCATATTAAAAATATATCACTTAAAACATGAATATTGTGAATGAAGCGTTCTTTTTTATACGACTTCTTCGTGTTTGTATTGTACTATCGTACTCTAGTTTGTACTAACTATGCAGCGCAGAACACATGAGTCATATGTCGAAATCAACTTTTTTGACCCTCGTGTTTTCTCCTCGGTCAACTCTTCTAGGTACTTCTCTCCACCAGATCCCAACCTTTTAGCCGAAGCCTTAGGATTGCGTGTGCGCGGGGCTGGCGGCCATCGATCGTCTACGTTTGGCGTAATAGCGTAGCGATCGGTTTGCTGGGCGCCAGCCCAGCCTTAATATCGCTTGCTGTTTGAACCTAGCCAGTAGCCCTCCTTGGTATGTGTATTGTAAAGGCATACCAGTTGGGGGTTGTAGAGTTCTCTTCTCTTCTAGGTACTATAGTTTCACTGTAGCCCTTTATATGTGTGCCTACCATAATTTCAAAGACCATCGTTTCAGAGACCATCATTTCAAATTCTTTCCGGAAGGGGATAAATATATTATATTTTAATAAATAATAATAAAATACATAAATATGTAAATTACTTTTCAGAAACTCGGGAGCTGACTAGCTGAACTAATGAACTTGTCTCCCCTCCCTCCGTGAATATTTTATCACGCTACACTTGTGCTTGGACCTAATGATTCCTCACTGTTAGTTTAAGTCATCAAATAAATAAATAAATAAATAAATAAATAACACATAAAAAATTAAAATCAACAGTTAAAAAACATTATAGAAATGTGTTGGTAAAGTTGCAATAAAATGCTATGAATAAAACAAATAAGTTCGCATGTATGTATATTATTTTTTACAGTAAGTTGAAATCTAGGAATAAAGAAAAAAAAAGGATTTTGAAGCTTATTTTCTGCAACTTAACCAAATCAAATACATTTTTAGAATCAATAATAAAAAAGGCCTATTGAATTTACAAGTTAATTTTCTCAATTATAGGTTTGATGCAAAATGTTATCTTTGACTCTAGATCATATATGTAGAATAGAAATAATATAACGTTACAATGTTATATGCTCTGTAATTTGAAGATTTAAAGCATATTTAAAATAATCTATTGTCTATTGTCTTGTTCTACCTGTCAGAGGGGACGATAGTTTATTGAGGCATATATCCATTGAAAAAAAGCAAATAAGCTCGAAAATGTATCTGGTCTGAAATGGCCGAAATATATATATTTTTTTTTCCAATGGGGCTGCGGAATTGGTCCTCAACCACTGCAGACCTAGTGCGTTCCCCAGTAATTGGTCAGCGGCACCACAATGAGTGTAGTACCATCGCCGCATGAGAATTTTGACGTTCAGTTACCACTAGATGACTAATCCATCGCTCTGACTAATTAATTTTCTTGATAGGAGATTCCCATAAATATTTTAAGAAATTATTATAATGACGTTTTTAATTTTCTTAAATTACTTATTTTAAGCAAGCTAGAAGATTTATCGTGAAAGGGGAATATAACGGAAGATAAAAGCTACGAATTTATAGCTGAACTGAAAGTTCTGCTAGTTTTAGAATGCTTAAGATTTTAATAGTCGTTCCTGAACTTGAGTTATACTTTAATATGAAATTATATAAAACTTGGTTGTTCTCATTTTACCTCCATGAATTAATGATTGTGTTCGCACTTTCTGGCTCGAAATATGCATCGTAATCGATATTGCTTTGGCAACGATAGCAAAAGCGAATTGTTTTATTTTTGTTTCCGAAACAGAAACCGGTGTCTTTTTAATTTAAAATTATAATAATCTATTTAAGTAATGGATGACGATTTTGAGTATTATATTACTTTTCCTATAACCGCTGAACCTGTGGTGAAAAAAGAACCAGTTGTCATCCTTTTTGGTTGGGCTGGTTGTGTTGATAGATACTTAGCAAAATATAGTGAAATTTATCAAAAGAAAGGGTAAGAGAAGAAACACACTTACTTAAATGACAGAATTTGCTGTTTTACTTCGCGAAAATTGTTTTGAATTTTAATTTTTTAACTTACCATGTTAATTTTATTTCGTTATTCGTTAATTGTTTTGACCTTTACAGTTAATACTAGTTTATACAAGTGGGATTTTTACTGTTATTTTCTCACTTTTCGACTTGCATGTATTATCTTCTGAGTTCAAAATTATTTACGTTGTAATAATAGCTTTCGGAGCAATGACCCTGTACCCTTTGTATTACAAACATCATGTATAACTGGACTTGCCTGGGGCAATTGGTCTTTTATTAAGAGCAAATACGATCAATTACAAAACATATTCTTATTACTGTAGCTATATTGTGATTTCTTTTCGATTTATTGGTAACCTTATGCTTTTTTATTTTTTACTAGTCATCGCCCTGTATAAATTCGACCGTTATTCATTAGGTAAATTTCAAGTTAGAGCCGCACATTTTCCTATCTCATAGCCAGGGGTGGACTGGCCCACCGGGACATGTCCCGGTGCGCCCTTTCATCTAGATGCCTTCAAAAAAAAAAAAAAAATTCTCTGCGACATTTTCTCCCCTAATAATTTACAGTAAGAGAAATAAAATTAAATAATCTGCTTTTAATCCGTGACGACAAATTCTTGCTTTAAAAGAAATGTAAAAACGACTTTCCCAGGCAAAACCGCATTTGTGGACGCTTTAGGACGTATATGCTTCAGGGCTACATTTTGGTAAGGTTCGGGGGAAGGGGTGAGAGTACAGTGGAGAACATAAGTGTTCTGGTATACGAGGATTCGCGAACACGTCCCAAGGGTCAAGCCGAGGCTCCCGTTTTGGAATATAGATTCCCTTCCCTAAATAAAAGTTTGACCAGACACAGCTTACATCCATGAGTCATAGGGGTGCTCACCAGGAAGGGGGAGGGGGATGTCATGCCACATTTTTTCGCAGGGGGGCTTGGTCCACGTTTTGGCCAATTTGTTTGGTTGTCGATTTTGAGGGGCTCCGCAATAGCTAACCATAAGTAACGTCTGAAAATAAATAACCTGCATTGCACAACCCTCGTTTTTATTATAGATCACTGCGAGGTATTGCTAAAACTTCATAATGAGCAAACTTCTAATTATTTTTGAAGTTTATTGCAAAATTTCGAGGCGCCCTGTGAAGACTTCTCAATTTCTCAGTGCACAGTTTGGGAATCAATAAATAAGTGACATGACACTTCCATTGGTAATAAGTAATAAAAAAAAACAGTTATTATTCCGAAATTGAACTGTTTTTAGATTCTTCTTCAGACAAAACTTATCTCATAGGGCATTTCATTTAATTTAAAAATTTTCCTATATGCAGGGATACAGTGGGGTCGATAAGGCGTTTCCGAACTTTTCTATTCGGTGGAACTCTGTTCTGGTACTTTATTTTGAGTCATATGTGTTTTTATTTAGTTTCAAAATTTGGATTTCGCTTCAAAACAGACTAATTTGACTCAGTTCAAATCTGATTTTAGCTATTTTTATTTTAAGATTGTGTATCTAATTTTAATATAATTTAAATATTGTTTCTATTTTTATTTATTTATATTGATAACCAAAAATAGCACATAATTTTTTATCGCCGCTATCTTAAATGTAAAGTTATTGCATAAATTAATTTCACGCAATTAGAATCACAGGGTTCGTTGATTTAGATCATGTGTTAAATCAGTTATTTAAATTATTTAAAAAAATCATGATTTTTATCAAAAAATTTAAAATTTGCCTGAAATTTGTTGTTATTATTATTTTTTACACAAATTTAATGTTTCACAAGAATCAGTCGATATGATTATTGTACTACATTTGAAATAACTGAAATAAAAGTATTATATTTATTAACGCAAAATTTTTAACGTGTCATTTACGTAACGAATATGCTAAATTATTTTTTTATTCATTAATAAAACTGCCTTAACCATTACTCTAAATAAACTTTTGCCACAGAAACTTTATAATGCTAGAGAAGAAAATTATATAATATAATGTAAGAAATAGGCTTTTAAGAGTCAAAACTCTTACTATACCTACTTTTAACATTACATCAAAATATTAACTGCTTGTTTCATATTTTAAATCCGTTACAAACAATAACTAACAATATCAAACTATAACACTTTTACAATAGATTCAAATATAACTTTTCAGATTTTCCCCTTGTAATAGTAAATATAAATCATGCTATGCTCAAACAATACAATAGTTTTTCTTTTAGAAGTTTTCAAAACTTCCTTTTGGGAAGAGGTGGGGGTGGAAGCTTGTAATTGTCGCTTGAGGAGGCAGACAAGCGGGGGGGGGGGGGGGGGGGCTCTTCGATAGGGGCGTTAGTAAGAAGGCGAGGGGTGCGTCCTGCCCCCAAGATTTAGAAAACAATGCTCATTTTGTTCTGCATTTCTATGAGTATTATTATGAATAAAAGTGTTTAAATTTTAAAAAGTTTTTGTTTGCTTTTTCTTTACTAATATTTTTGCATTCCAAAATGCGTTTCCAAAGGCCTCAAAATGCACTAGTTTGCATATAGTTTTCAAAATTTTCCCAGTGGAGGATTTTTCCCCCTGGATCCCTTTTCGACTAACACAATTTCGTATCTTCAGTTTGGGAGGGACTCATAATATAACTAGCTCTATCATCCTAATGTAGAGCTAAAAGAGCCATGCCGTGGAATTATTAACTATAATTTTATGGGTTTATCAAATGGCCCACAAGTTATAAAACCTCAAAAATGGCCAGCGCATAAAAGTTTGAAAAAGGAACAATACTTGGATGGAGGGGGAGATGTTTTTTTAAGTTTTGCCCCGCCACGGAAAACCCCAAGATCCAGCACTGGGAGAAAACGCCTAATAGTTCTTGTTTTTTTTTTTTTTTTTTTAATAATTCGTCGTGTATAATTTTTCGGACAATTTTATGTGAAGTTTAGAATTATTTTAAACTGAGCATTGCCTATGTTGTGGCCCGCCGATCTTCTCGAGCTAATGGATATGGCCCTCGGACGTAAAAGGTTGAAGACCCCTACCCTGCCTATTATTATAGGCGTGATGTACACATTTTTCACCCTTTTTCTGTTTTTAAACTTAGGATACTATATAGCTTAATTTCAAAATCGGGTGCAATCGCCCCGACTTGTTTCTGTTGACCTGGGTGGAGCTTGATCTGTCAGGGAGTGTTCAGTTACTATGCATTACTTATTACTTTGCTTAACTGTTCCATTTTCAGAAGTCTAGTTATGCATGTGTAACTTCTTTTGTAGCGCTATCAAGGTTTATATTCCATATTCTTTAGCATTCCTCAAAAGTAAACATATTCCCCAGTGAGAAGTGTGTTCCTCCCCTTCCAAAGCTAATTTTTTCCTAAGACCTCCCCCCTTAACAATCCTATATTGATAACGTAAAGATATTTTTAAGCACCTTTTTTCTTGAGTAATTGATAAAGTTTAAAATGATGCAATAAAAGCGAGTATTATTTCGTGAATATGGTTCAACGGTATGATTTCACTATACCGCGGTTATGTTATAACACAAAAGTGCAGTAATGAATTTTTCTTTTCGTTGTTCCTTTGTTATTGTATAAATTAACAATAATTTTATTTTCACCTACTTAAAAAAGAAAGAAAGAAAAAAAAGAATTGAACAAACATAAAAAGTAAGAACAAGGTTGTATTTTAACAGTGGCGGATCCAGGAAAAAATTCGGGGGGGGGGGGGGGGGGCACAATGTGGCTGATGTGCGTGGTTTCAGCTTAAAACAAAATAGAGGGGGGGGGGGGGACACAACTCCAGAAACTGTGATCCGTTTTAATTTCCAAATATAATTTA
Source organism: Octonoba sinensis (assembly GCA_038502835.1). NCBI lineage: Eukaryota > Metazoa > Arthropoda > Arachnida > Araneae > Uloboridae > Octonoba > Octonoba sinensis. The sequence continues at coordinate 77,132,265 of CM076604.1, forward strand.
ATCAATTATTTAATTAAACTTAATTGATTTATTAAATTTAAATTATCAATAAAATTTTAATTAATTATTCCCTAATTAAATACAAAAAAACACATTTTTTTAAAAACTGGACATATATAATAAAGGAATATATACTGTGAAAGCACTTATTTTCTTGAGCACTTTTTTTTAACTTTTGGTTTTGTTCATATATAATTCGTGAAATTTTCAGCTCGCAAAATCACCAATAACTTCTTTTTCGCGAAAATTTAGGGGGGGGGGGGTCAAATGGAGTCTTCTTCAAGTCTATTGAAGATTTAACCAACTGTCAGTTGATTAAATCAACTGTCTAAGTGATTTTGCAGGTGTCTGCTTCTTTCTGTCTTAGCAATTACCCGGTTATCTCAGTTTGTCACATAGAATTGAAAGAATAGAAGTCACATAGAATAGAAGTTTTATCGCTCCATCTGCAAAATAGTTTCTTCTTCCTCGTTTTTAGCGTAAAGGAAGAAAAGAAAGTCAATTCTTTCTAGTCCTTACCTAAAGCGTCTGGAGGGGGCACGGGCCCCCGTGCCCCGCCCCCCCTCTGGATCCGCCACTGTATTTTAATATAATCCTAAAATTTTATTTGTATTTAACTTATCTGAATGAATACATAATTTGTAATAAACAATCAGTTAAGCCTTGTTTCATTGTATAAGTTATACTTCGAACATGAGCAATCACTTTTGACTGAATTTATTTTCAGTATTTTTAGGACTTGCATGGCATGATGACTGATCTCTAACTTGTCCCATTTTGCACTTTATTATTGCAAGGCATTAAAACCTCATGTGTCACGCAGAATTAATTTCATTATTACTACCATTATCATTATTATATTTTTTTTAAGTAAAGGGGGCCGCCCGTTGGTTAGCTGCTCCACCGCCCTTTTAGGGGTCCCAGTCCGTCCCTGCTCATAGCCATTTACTTTAGGACCATTTCACAGTATTTTGTCCAAACGTAGAGTCCACAACATGACACTTTTTTTGTTATAACTACGTAATTTACAGTTTAATTATCACCAAATTTTATTTTCAAATAATGTGTTGAGCACATTATTTGAAAATAAAATTTAGTGATAATTAAACTGTAAATTATGTAGTTATAACAAAAAAAGTGTCATGTTGCGGACTCTACATTTTTAGAAAATACTGTGAAATGGCCCTTTAAAGTTTTGGATTTAAATATATTAATGTAATAAATATTTTAAAAAGGAATGAATGAATGAATTAATAAAACTGATATTTATTCACAAATTATATTTATTTATTTTTGTTTTAGACATATGTATGATATAATAAGCCTTTTTAAATGCTTTTTTTATTTTTTATTCCTTTTTAAAAAAATTACAAAAAAACGTGAAAAAAGTATCTGGTCTTAAATTTTTTTTTCTTCCCTTCTAAAAAAATACTACCATTATATTTGGCACACAGGTGATTCAAGTAAATTATATATATGTAACTTCTCTCACTGGCATAGATAAGGGGGTTGTTTTGGGTATAACCCCCCCCCCCCTGAAATGGTAAAGATTGTCTAGAATTTGACCATTTTTTCTTGTAAAACAATGAAATTAGCTCACTTCTCTTGAAGAAACCCTCCCCCCAAAATCCGGGTCTAGCTATGCCACTGACTTCTCTTTGTATAATATTAACATTTCAAAGTATTTATTTACATAGGCACAATGGTTACATAGTTAGTGTTTTTATTTACATTTAATTTAGTCCTTTTAGTATATGGATTTTCTTTAAAAAATGCGGTTACAGTCAAAATTCACAGAAATTAAGCTTTTTTTATATGTGTTTTTGTTTTTTTTCTCATTACTAAAAAATCAAACAGATCATGCACATTTAATAAATGTCCTGCCTTGTGGGCATTGTCCTGGCCCACATCATTTATATTACATAAGCATATGTGCTTGCAGTTCATAGATAAAGCACTTACGTAATAGTTCACATTTCTAATTTTATTATTGAACTTTTAATGATATTTATGAGCATAACAATAATAATATTATATGTGTATTTAATTTGTAAATGAATTAAGGTTTACAACAAAAAAATAATTAGCATATAATAGTAAAAAATATTAATTTCTTGAATTCTAAAAAAATACCTATGCTAATTTCATCTTAAAAGTGCCTAATAATATTTATTTTTAAACTTTAAACTAATTATTAAAATTTTATAATCAAATTATAAAAATTAAAAAACTTTTAAAACTAAACTTAATTTGGTTATTTTAAATGTTTTTATCAAAACCAAAATGTGTGATGTCACACTTTTTGTTATCCCCGCTTCTCACCTTGTCCCAATTTCTAGATCCTCCTTCCCCCTCAAAGGTTGACATCATTTATGCATGACTCCTTAGAATTGTTTGTAATGTCTCACAGATTGAAGTTACATAAAAAAAAGTCTGATAATTTTTATACAAAGTCTCTTAAGTGGAGTAATATTTACGAGTTTGAGTTCAAATGTCACTCAGATGATTCTGGCCCTATGCCCAATCTCATACTCCCGTGTGCTCAATTTTCATATAAAGGACACAAGGATTTTGCTTCACGTATTAATATATAGATTATTACTGTTTTAAAAATCTGACTATGATCTTATATTTTACAGGTGTACATCAATAAGGTACATAACTTCAACAAATGTGGTATCACCCAGGATTATTGATGAAAAGAAAATATATAATCTTGCTGGAAATGTAATCAATTTATTACTTGACATGAAGTTTGATAAGCATCCAATATTCTTTCATGTTTTCAGTAATGGTGGTGCAACAGTTTATCGTTATGTTAGTGAAATGATGAGAAAGAAACATCCAAATGAATTCCAGGTAACATTCAAGTTTTGTAGTTTACAGGCAAGAATTAATGTTTAGAAATGCTGTAAAATTTTAGCATCCGTTTTTGATCCTATATGTCCTACAAATGCTGTAAAAATGATGTTTATGACTTAATTTAAGATAAAATCGGTAATTTTTAAAAAATTTCAACAGTGGATATTGAGATTGTTGTGTGTGTGTGTGGGGGGGGGGGGGGGGCAGAGCATATACATGTGAAAGGAAAAGCACTAAAATAATATAAAAGAAGAAAACATTTTTTCCCCGAAGGAATCAAAGTTCAAAATTTCCTAGTGATTCTACAAGAATCCAAAACTTGCCATTTTGGCTGTCTTCAACTAAAATGTTTGTTCATAATTAATTGATTTTGTAATCAGCAATATTATCAGTTTTAAAAACATTAAAAAATTATGCATGTGTGTATTAGGGTGGTCCAAAATTTCGAAGGTGAAAATTTTTTCGGTGCTATCCTCCCATTTGGTTCTAATACATTAAAAAATAAATCAGACAAAATTTGAAAACATTTCAATAGTATTAAGAGGTAGCTCAATGCAGATGAAGTTTCCATCATTGCGGAATATAGAGTGTATTGACAAAGGACTAAATTAATCGCAACTAAGCTTGCTATTTTTATTAACAGAAAGTAATTGCATTATAAAAAGGCTATTTTATATACACTACTGACTATAGCCATAAATATATTCTGTAAATATAAACATAAATTATTTCCTGTAAGTGTACTGTAAAGCGGAGGCTAGTTGAGCATAGGGGTAAACTGGGTAATCGAAATTTGTTGTAATTTTCAGATTGTACGCTAACTTATCAACTGGAGGAAAGCAGCGGCCACAAAGGAGGAATTCACAGCATGATCCCTAATGAGGATTTGTCAATAGAGTGACGTATACGCAGGCATTGTTTGTTTTGCTGTGAAGTTAGTTTAAATTCATATTTCTTCTGTATACGTGAATAAATCATCCGTTCTTGACCATGTAAGTTTTAAATCTTCATAAATCTATTACATTTGATATCTAGATAGGATTTGTATATTGAAATGGTCTTTTCATAACCTCACTTTGATCTCAAATACTAGTTAATGCTAGGTGGGCAATAGCTTTTTCTCCTGAAGTTGTTTGAACATACTCAACACAAGGTCCTAGAAAGATCGACAGTTGTCAGCAGAAAGATGGAAAATGCTGCTCTGGCAGAAACTCCAGGAACATTAAAAAAGGAAAAATATAAAAAACTATTAAAGTTAAAAAGCAAAAAAAAAAAGAAACGAGTTTCTAAAAAGTTATTTCTTCAGTCAAGTAAGGAAGGCTTTGAAGATGAGTATGACTGCCTGGATCGACTGCTTATAAAACAAGAATCAACAAGAGCTTGATGTAAAAACAATTGAATTAAATTTGCTGATTAAATTACTGCACTTGGCTCCACTCAAGAGATGATTATCGAGTATTTCTTGAACTGATTTGTATACGTTTCGGCAAAACCCCTGCTTGTGGAATCAGATCTGTAGCACTTGGAGTTATGCATCTTGCTCGATGGGTGTCAAAATCTTGTACTGACTTAAAATATGGATGTTTTCTGCCAGTTCACCATCACTTCAAAAGATGAAACAAGGGATTGCAAAAGACATGTATTTTTGCTTTCTGTGCATATTTAAAAGCTAGGATTACAGCTTCTTTACCTCAAAAAGCCTCATATAATAGTTATAATTCAATGAAATCTTTATTGCTGTAAAAAAGATTAATGACAAATTTAGCAAAACTGCATCAGACAAATTAGGCAGTCACTTTTGGTATTTATCAGAGGATCTTGCAACCTTGGCTCTTTTTGACAATCGAGTAGTAGCTATGAAAGAAGTAAATGAAAAAAGTAATACTGAAAATCATCCCTAGATTATGCTGCAGAATTTTATGGATATCAAATTAATGGACTTTGTAACAAAGTAATCAGCTTCATTATTTAACAGAATGAGTTGACTCGATAGATAAATCCACAAATCTAGGAGCTTCAGGAGGATTTTCACAAAGCACTAAAATTTTTTGAAGGAATCGCAGTTGTTATAATAAATATGCTGAAAGGGTATAACTCTTGCAGAAGAGCTTAATGGGAAAATAATACACACTGACGATCAATTACAATTCTTGTTGCGAGTTGTCGAACATCGTCGAGCTTATCCAGATTGCAAAAAAACAGAGTTTGGAAGGCACTGGCACAATCACATTTATAGTTGTTTTAATATGTTTGTTGCATTATTATTAGTTTCTACTTACAAAATATTGGAGATTTCAATGAAATAAAATTGAACTCTTTTCCTAGCTTGAGTTTTGTTTCTTTTCTTGTTTAGGGTATAACTCGAAAAACGCAGAACTTTGAGGTTGTTGAGCTACCTCTAAATATTAAAATTATGAGCTGAAACTTTGCAATAATTATTTTTTATATAAATGGAACCATTTAAGAGGGTAGCATCAGCAAAAATCAAAATTTTTTTAAAAAGGGCCTTTTTTGGACCACCCTAGTGTGTATGTATTATGCTGATCTTTCATACAATATGTACTCTGTAAGATGTAGGATCAGGGCTGCAAAAAAGACCGGTCTTTATTAACCTTTTTCAATTAGACACAATATTATTTACAATTTGCCGCTATATTATGTCAATTTATGTTGCTGTTGTTTATTTGTGTAAAATGAAGCTCAAATCTTTCTTTTAATGTAGTTTATTTAAAATTAGATTCAGAATTATTTTGTTACATAACCTGAATGTATTTTGCAATACAGAATACCATTTTCAGGTTTGTGTGCTTAATTTTGCGAGACTCTTATTAAACAATTGCCTAACATCATAACTAGTACACAATCATTTTTTTTCAATACAAAAGCAGATGGAAATTAAATCCAGGTTGGGAGAGAGGTATTGAGTTCGGCTTCTTTTATAGTTGAGCACAATACTTTGTCTTAATAAATATGAGAAGCTATTCTATTATAGATTCAAGTACATACTTCTCACTTAAAATTGATTTTAACATTAAGAATTTAATTACTTTAAAATAATTCAGAATACTGAAACTTGCAATAAAGAACTATGTTTATTAATTTTTTTCTAGCATACATTTGACACTATAAACAAAAATATTTTGCTCAAAGTGAGGAAGAGTAAGAAAAACAATTATTTGAAGTATTTCCTTTCCCATTAACAAAATACTTAACATAATCCAAATTAACTAAACTAGTGTTTACCTATACACACTGCTCATGGCAAAAATTTAAAAGAAGTCGCCTGTGATGAGTAGTTGGCTCGCTTTTGTATAAGATAATTTTTTTATATACATAGCATTGAAAATTTTAAAGATAATATCATTCTAGTACAAATTAATATTGACCAGCAGGTCTTCTTCAAGATGGGCATCTTTATTTAATGCAATTTATTTCACAAATAGCTTTTATTTTTATTTGGATCAGAGAACTAAACTAGTTAAGGTTCTGAAAAGGAATAAAAAAAATTAAAGGTGCTTTAAAATATGCAAAAAAATATTATTTGAAGACAAAGGCAAATTATTGGTAATATTTAGTTCATATAGCAATGTCAAGTCAACTTTTGAATTCTCTGTTAAAATCATTGAAAATAAATCGTTTAAATTGTATTGAATCTAAATAAATTTCTAATAAGGAGAACTTTCTTTTTGCTATTTCTGTATAATATATCATTCTATTAAATAATTTTCATTCTTATTTCAAGTATTGTGCTGTTGCAGTAATAATTTAATTGTATAAACAATATAAATATAATTTTTTATTTAATACTTTTTGGGAAAAAATGTAAAAATTTTTGATAAAAGCCGGCCTATTTTAAGAGGTTTAAACCAAAAAAAATGCCGGCCGGCTAAAATCCGGCAGCCCCGAGTGTTATATTCATGGTTTTAAATAGCTAATAATATATTATTATTGGTATAATTATGCACGTTTTATGAAAGTATCAAAATTTTAAAATAATAAATTCTATTGTTTTAGTTTTCATTTATTTAAAAAAAAAATATGCAAGTCGAAAAGAAAAAGATTTATTCTTATTTTACAAATTTTAACTTATGATTTGTTTTACTTGCAGTAGGGTAAAAAGTTTTAAGAATTTTAGAGAGAAAAGTTTTAAGAAGGCTCTTGATCTTAATTAAGGATTGGCCGAGAGCCTGTTGCCACTGCTTATTCCCAAATTCTTTGGAAAAAAAAAACATTTGAATGCACATCCTTAAATATGGAAAATTGTTGTACGATATATTGCTGTTCAAAATTTGTCAGTGTTTTTATCATAATGATTTGAAAGAAAATGCAAATCTTTGTTGTTTTTTTATAACTTATTAACTTATATAGAACTTATAAGTATTAAAAAAAAGTGCAAAAATGTTAAATGTAGTTTTTATAGATAAAAGTGCTCCCCCCCGGCTTGGGCGGGAGGGCGCCGCGCCCTGCCCGCAATTGGATTCGGGAAACGCCCCCTATCTTGCCCTTTTGTTAGTGAAATTGCGCCCTTCTTGTAGAGCTCAAAACTCGCGATCGCCAGTCGCCAAAGGCGACCAATTTTCATGTTTTGGCGACCATTGTTTTCATTGAAGTTGCCAATGTGGCTACCATTTGTGACGTGACCTTTTCCCAAATTCTCTTATCCACTAAAAATTAAATAAAGAAGAAAGAAATAGGAGTTAATTTTTGGGCCACACGGAAATTAGTTTTTCCTCCGATTTTTACCGGAAATTGCTTACCGTATGTTTGAAATTTCAATCCTGTTCCATCCTGGAATTATTTCAATTATCTTGAAAGTTGTAAGATATTTTTTGCATGCACTACCTTAAATCTGCTTATTTGTCGTTTTATTTTAACAATTAAAAAAAGTATAAAGATAGAAACAGCCAAAATGGTGCACGTGCTTCGCCGAAAATTGGATTCTACGTTAGAAATTTTAATCCTTTTGCATCGGGTACAAATTTCAACTATTTTCTAAATTAGAAGATATTTTTCACACATGCTACCCTAAATCTGCTTATTTTGCATTTTATTTTAATAATTTCTGGCTTTATTTATTTGTTAATTTTTTTCCCGAACTATGCCGATATTGAACACGTGTTTCTCGAAAATTGCGTTTATCACTAATTATTCAAAATTATTAAATCACTATTATTGTTTCATTTATTTATTTACTTCAAATTTGATTTTAATATTGACACCTATTTACTTTTTAGAAAATACTAAATTGTGGATAAATAAATTTTTAGAAAATTATTAATTTACCTGGATCCAACTTCTTTAAAAAACAATAAACAATTATTGAAAACTGTTTGCTAAATAAACAATTATTGAAAAGCAATAGTATTATCGCAAATCATAAATAAATAAGGAATTCTTTTCTAATTTAAACAATTTACAAAATTAATAATGATAATAATGATCTCTTTTAGGGCCGATAGTTGCGAGATTTTTCGGGCACTTTTTGAGATTTTGGGGATTTTTTTTTTTTTTCACATCATTTTATGTCTCTTTTTTGGCTTTGGGTAATTTTTTTGTGTGTAGCCTGAAACTTGATTATATTACAACTCTTAAAAACTCTCTATCTCATAAAATTTAGAACAGTACGTTCCCAAACTCTAATAAGAAAATTCTTTTTTTCATCTTTATAAGGGACCCACCCATTTGGGTCAAATATGCATTTATTACATCTGTAGACGTTGAGAAAATGTAAGAATGCTCTTTCAAACAAGAAACTATTTACTATTCAAAATATGAAAAAGCATTTAATAATCCTAATCTAATGGCGCTTTCTAGCTATTTCAAGAAAGAAAAGTTGTAAAATGTAATAAACTTAAGAAGAAAAAGATGGCAACGTGTGAGGAATCTGTATATTAGACATTTCCTTTTTCTCTCCTTATTTTAATAACATTTATTTCAATCTTTAATGAAAATGTATTGTATTAATTTTGCTTCTTTTAAATTTTTTAAAAAATACTATTGTCATTTTAAGCTAAACCATTGCTTTCAATTGGTATTCTTGATTAATTATAATGGCATTTTTTGCAATTTTGCTGTTTTTAGGACATATTAAAAATTTTAAAGGGCATTTTCAATGATCATTTAGGTCATCAAAATCCGGGCTCTAATAATTATTACTGAAGCTTTATTGTATTAAGAAAAATATATTCTTATTTTCTTATTATTCCTCAGAGATGATCAGATCTTCAGAAGTACTGGAATGAACAGAAACTCTCATAAATTAGTAAAAATGTATAACTCAGAAAATCCTTGCTAGATATTTTATTAAATTTAAAATCATTATTGGTTGATGTTGCCTTGAATATACAAGCAGAATTTTTTCATGCTTTTTTCAAATATTGAAAACGATCTTAAAAATGAACATTGTCAAATTAGTTTATATATATTTTTCAATGTTCAGTTTCACTGTGAGGTGAGATGATGTTGATGTTTGACTACAATGTTAAATTATGGCAATAATAAAGTATTAACTACGGGAGGATTCATAAATGATGTCACGCTTCTAGCAGGAAAAGGGGTTCCTGAAATTGTGACAAGGGGGGGGGGGGGAACCAGAAAGTGGCATTCTGCTTGTGCAACATAGCGTAACCTGTGACAATGGGGGAGGGCGGTCCAACATGGAAAAAAGTGTGACATCATTTATGAACGGTCCCTACTTCAAATTACATGTGCCCTTTATTTCGGTAAGATGCCCGAAATTTGGAAAAGTGCCCTTTTTTTACAGTAGCACCCTGCCCTTTTTCAATCCTGGGGGAAGGTCTGTAAGATTATTTAACAGAATTTACTATATTAAATGAATTCGAAAATTCAGTGAATAACCAAAATCTTATGGAGGGGAGAGTAGGATGCACCTTCTCTTTTGTATGAAGGCTTTTGGAGGGCCCCCACCAGGAAGTCACAATTGTTGTCTTATCAGACTCATAATTTCTTCCTATTGCTATTTTTTTCCTTTCCTGCCCAGTTTTTTTTTTCAGTTTTTGTCACAGTCCTGGCAAAAATATCAAGCCTATCTATTACGCATCAGTTCATTTTAACCCTCTAAGTTTTGTTATTGTCGTCTGCCTTGAGGCGGAGTTGGGAATTAGAGGGTTAAAAACTTTGGCAATATGACATGGCTGAGAATATTACTTTAGATTTCATGAATAATTATTTTCTACTTCTTCCTTTCCAGGTAAAAGGATGTATTTTTGATAGCTGTCCTGCAAAGGTGAAAGCCTCTGGATTCATTCGAGCAACTTTAGCGATGACTGAAGGCAATCTTATCACAAAGTACATGATAGCACTTGTGGCTTTATTTCGTGCAACAGTTATTGGAATTTACAGCGCAATGTTAAGTTTCTTCACTGGTAAAATTAATTACTACAGGCTATGGAATGCTCTGATGGAAGAACCCAACATGTGTCCTCAATTGTTCCTTTTCTCCAAAGCAGATGATGTTTGTTGTTGGGATACCATTCAAGAGTTTGCTGATGGCCGTAAAAAAAAGGGAGTTGATGTTAAAGCTGTGGTATTTGAGGAATCTCCTCATGTAAAACACATGGTAACGTATCGAGATGAGTATCTGAAACACATTTATAATTTTATTGATGAGAATTCAAAATTTGAGGAACCATTTAATGAACTAATAGAATAGATAATATTTTGGGAATGATATTGATAATTCTAAAGCTATATTCCCCTCCCCCAACGTTATAACTCTCGGTTCAATATTTATATTTTTGAATTGAGGTAAAATTTGTGTAATGCCATTTTATTGTTTTAAATGTACTAACTTCATTTAGTATCTTATTTATATTTTGCTGTGAAAATGTTACTTAGGTACATAATAGAAACAGCTTTCTCTCGTTAGTAAATTATTTTGTTTTGTTTTCACTGTTGACATTTCTTAAAGTCATTCTGACAAAATGTAACATTGCATGATTATCTACTTACTCATTTTACATTTGTTTGTATTTGTACTTTTCTGTTGAAGATTATGTGTGCAATATAGATCTAAATTACTTATTTATTGCTCTATTTATTTATTTTGGATATGGGTGTTTACAACTTTTATTTATTTTATCACTGCAAGAATGTGATATTTATGTTTTTATGAAGTATTATGTGATGGGACCAGTGATACTGTTGAATGGCACATGTGAAATTATTAAAAATGTTATTTTAATATATTTTTTATTTACTATACTTAATTTTATTGACCAGAACAGCAAAAAGAGAGGAGTAAAGAGCAGCAATCAAAATTGTTGTTTCTTATTTTAAAAAAGATAAAGGTGAAAGAAATTATTTATATGAGGCATTTCTCTAATACAGTAGAGCGCTGATTATTCGATCTGGTTGGGACCAAGGCAGATTCAGCTTTAAAAAAAAATCCAGAAAATTGGCAAACTTGAAAAATTGGCGACAGTAATGTTTTTATGCAAATTCCCTCCTCATGAGAATACCGCAGGGCAAAAGAAGCAATTACCTTCTTCTTCAGAGAATCTAGACATAAAAACAAATTTTCTGGGACTATTTTTAGGGAGGGGGGGGGGGCGCTTCGTCTTTATCCATCTGGTTAATTGGTGCTCTCCTGTAACTGATTATGAAGATCAAATATTATGCAAATTTGCAAGTTTCTCATGGATTTATGTCTATTTTTTTATTTACAAAAATGAATATATTTTCTTTGTTACTGTTCCTTTTTTCATATAAACACAAGATTAAAATATTCAGTGTGGGTTTATTATGTTTAAAGTTATAAAGTTGAAAAGTATGCATTTGCAATTTAAACATTTGGACAAAAATTTTCTTTCCATTTTTTTTAAAATTAATTTTAATAAATGTGTACTAAAATGCTTGTACCAAAATCCAACACTATAATACCTTTTAATGTAGGAAATTATTTCAACCGACACTGCTAAGTGAAAAACTTTAAATGTTTGACTGTTTTAATATGTATATAGTTTTTATGCTAAAACAAAAATATGGGAAAAATGGAAAGTAATAATTGAACAAAAGACTAAAAATTGCCTACTTTTATTTGCAAAAAGATGGAAAAAACTGGTTACTGTCGGCCCACTTAAAAGTAAAACGGATATTGGCGGCACTAATGCATATTGCTCGATATGTGGGAAAAGTTAATATATTAATATATATATATGATTATACTTAATAATCAGTTTTATTTTCTTCAAAACTTTAATTTATCGCACGCCATTTTCATTAGTAGTAGTTTCTTCGAAAATCTTAAATTTATTGCACAAGTTTAAATCTTTTTGTTTCAATGCAATATTTTTCTACTGTTTCCAAACCATAATTAGTGGAAAGGAAAAAAAATCATCAAATAGTTTACAGCATTTTGTTAGTTTCTAAGAAAATGCAGTATACTAGCATAAAAATAGAAATTTCACTATAGACACTACTGCTGCTTGTAATTTCGGGAGTTACTTAAAATTTGATTGATTGATTATGTGCACCAGATCTTAGATTTATTTAAGAATTTTTCATTCTTTTAAGTTGGGAACTTTAACATTGTGTCTATGGACAATATTTTGCTTCCAGAAAGTAGTTTTCCTTTATCCATTATGTGATTAAGTGAAGCCGACAGTATGTAAGTATTGTCCCTCGAATTACTGGCTATGTAGCTCAAATTTTACACTAAATATTTTCAAGTTTCTCAGTTCCAGTTTAACTCCAGAAATATATTTTCTTTATTGCCTACTATTGCTTTTTAAATTTAAACTCATGATTAAAATATTCAATTTAAGTTTTTTTGTGCTTTTAAAGTACACCTAATTCTGTTTTTTACATGATGGAGAGTCCCACAGAAGAATACATTTCAAAAAAAAAAAAAAAAAGACAGTGTAAAAATAGGAAAAACTTTGGGAAATGACAAGGTTTGGTTCTAGATCTAAAAGATTAGCAAAAATAAGTTTTAAAAACACTAATGATTTCCTATGGACATTTCACCTCATCCAGTTGCAAGATGGTGTAAAATTTTATTTCCTTTCAGATTTGTTTATGAGGGAATTATGCGACATCATAGAAATGTTTCAAATTAAGATAATAAATAAAGGCATGGAAAATCTTTAAACTTACAGTTTAGTGACTTTCAGCAAAATTTATGTGAGCACAAATTTCACCATATAAATCCATTTCATTTTGAAATAGACTACATGCTAACTGTCTTCCGCAGATACTGCATGACTACAGTAGATTCAGGCCTCCAAGAGCTTAACAGGCTCTGGGACAAAATACTAACTTGCCCCTACTCCTTATGTAGAAAAGAAAGCAGCCCTATCATACAACTACATGAAACCCAATTACAGAAAATTAATAATTAAGTGTTAAAAGTCGATCTCTCCCTGAGACGTTTCTCGAGATTGAAGTTATAAAAACATAGTCTTTTTCGGCAATCTTGGATTTCATTAAGGGGTTCTGCACTTTCTTCTTTTTCTGTTGCCTTTTTGGCTATCTTTGTTCCCGTTAAGGAGTTCCACACTTGTCCCTTGGCCGTGGCGGCTCATCTATATGTACTGCAGAGCTGCAGCACCCCCCTGTAGTTTTAGATCAAAAACAATAAAAATGAAAATAAAATAAATTACATTTTTAAGTAATGAAAGCATTTTAAAATTTACTATCTGAATGTACGAACATTGGTATCGGCCGCAAATCGATTTATATGAGATATTTTTTACATAATTTGTAGAATCATGTCAATATAGATCATGTTTTTCAATTATTTTCTTTAATATTGTTATTTTATAAACAAAAACAAATTTAATATAAATATTAAATTATGCACATAACATTTAAGGAGTACAGCACTCCCAAATTTTCAAACCATGAGCCGCCACTGCCCTTGGCTATTGTAACCCTAAGGTTCTGGAGCCTCTGTGGATTTTGCTCTCAGTGGTCCTTGGTGGACTAGCATCAAATTCAATAATAAAAATATTTTAGAACATAGCAAGCACACAAGCAACTAGCTGTGCTATCCTTTTATGCACGATCTATGTAATACATAGAAAGAATAGAAATCATCTGTTACACCACTAATAAAACTTGGCTTTGTTAGAATTTTTTGGGGGGAAAAAATAGAAATTGGATTGGATTGCTCTTGTTAAATCAAAAGAAGGACTTGCATAAAAGAAGGATGAAACATTTAAATAAAAATTTGTGTAAAAAAATTTTTGCACAGCAACAGAATTAGGTGTATTAAGTTATTACGGAAAATATATAAATTTGCAATTTATGTTTAAAATATATATTTACTATAATTTTTAATGCAAAAGAGATGAAGGAAAAAGAAAGAAATGAAGAGCAATAATCAAACAAAACAGTAAAAATTGCCCATTTTTATTAAAAAAGATATAGATGAAATTCATCAGTTTAGTTACAGATTTTCTTTATTGCTTAACTTTTTTTTTTCAATTTAAGCACATGATTAAAATATTCTATTTAAATTTTTCATTATTTACAATATTATGTATATGTGGTTGGAAAAAGAAAAAAAAAATGCATCTGCAATTTAAACATTTGCACAAACATTTTGTCTTTCCATGGCCCTTTTGTGTCCTTTTTTAACTAGTTATGTACTTAAATGCTTGGTTGAACAATATAGTAAAAGTTTTTTGTTTTATCATTTGATATATAACAATTTATTCGTATTCTGATGCAAAATAATTTGAAAATTAGATTAAATTTATTATGCTAATGTAATAGCTTTTAAAAGCAATGCATTTTAGTTATTTATTTGTTTTAAAAAATAGTTACAAAATGTGTTTACATTGTAAAGTTTATTTGAGCATCTCAGCCCCATTATTGTATGCAAAATATTTATATAATAAAATATATTGCATGTTGAAATCTGCAATCCTTATTTTCTGTATCCCCTGTCAACAAATACAAATCTGTTTTGAGTAATACAATATTGAAGTTCACTTTCTTCAACTTTTGAGCAGCTGTTTTGTTCAATCTTATGCAAAGTAATTTTGAACAGCTCTGTATTGGTTATTTTTTATTAATTTAATAATTGTTTTATGTTACTAAACTACATGAGCTTAAACAATGTGTAACAATATGATTTTAAGAGTATAATTTCTTATTTAATAACAATTTAGGGGCAAGAGATCAGAGAAACAATTGCTTCAGGTACAGACACCAATTGGTCTACTCATTTTAAACAGAGGTCTCTGGCTCATTTAAAAAAATATTTTAGTCATCTTATTTTACCTAAAAATATGGCAAGCACACACACATAAAAGAAAGAAAAAAAATGAGAAGATGGTGAAAAAATTTTTATGTTTGTAAACGACCATTTCAGGTCACATTTATTTTCAAGTTTATTCGCCATTCTCAAGGATATGCCTCAAACTGTCATCCAATATGACAGGTAGAACAAGACAGCAAAATAGAATATTACAATACAAAGAAGGAAATACACCCAGGGGAAAGTGGGAATCGATCCCATGCCTCTTTCAGTGCACACAGGGAAGCAGTGGAAACTGGGAGGTGGTGAAAATGAAGTTTAAAAATCTTTCTATAGAAAAGAAGTGAAAAACACTTTAAATTATGTTGTGCATGCATCCGAAAACTTTCTATTTTATGTTGACAATAGCAGGTCTGCAGGGCACCTTGCCATTGACTTGATGTTAATGCTGTGGTATTAGGAATAAGCCAACAATTTTTCATCAGCTACTTGCAGGTGTAACTTATCTTCATACCATTGTTACTGGCAATATTATGCATTCTGAATATTGTGGCAATGAAAATGAAGTAAAATAAAAATATGCTAGCTCTTAAAGACTAATAAGTGGTGGGATTTATTGCTACATTAAGGATTACTTAATAACATTAACAAGGTTCAAATGTATTTTCTTGCAATTTTATATACATATGAAACTATAACATACAGTTGTTTCCCATTGATTAATAACAGGAAAATCTATGGTGTAACATGCGAGCGAATGCTACACCAGTGCAGCAAATATGTTTGGTGTTTGCAAATGTGTGGAAACTAGAAATAAGGAAAAACAGAATAGAGCCAAGTATCTCCATTGCAGGGGTAATTCTGATCCAAAAATTGAAAATTATTTGGTTTTGTGAAAATTTTTCTATTAATTAATTTTAAGACTTGTTTGACGATACAGAATTCCCAACTATCCCAATTATTTTACTTTCCCAATGTTTTAAAATCAAGCCTAACGTTTTCATTTATGGGCAAAATCCTTGGCAACCAATAATTTCGCTTCAAAACCATTTACTACATATTTTACTGTGTAAGAAAATGAGATTTTTAGCTGCCCCCTTCCCTCCACCATCGATCACTGATTAATCAAAATGCATGATTGTAAAATTTTCTATAAATTGCACCATGAAATTGACGACAAATTTGCATGTACTTTTAAAGATCTCTGATATTATAATCGAATTTTCTTAATTTCTACAAGGTTTAGGTAAAAACTTATTTGCAAGCATGCCAACATTGAACACGTGCTTCACTGAAAATTAGAGTGCAAGGCATTACAGTCCTTTTGAATCTTATAAACATTTGAATTGTTTTAAAAGTTAGAAGGTATTTTAACATATGTTACCTTAAATAGTCACGTAGTTACATAATTTTTATTTTAAATTTGCATACTTTCTCCAAAAATTTCAGTTCAGAATTTTTTTTTTTTGCACAGAATCACCCATGGTCAGCACATAACTTAAATCTTGTAATTAATGATGCAGCAAACAACATACAAAATATCTGTAGGGGGCCCCAACAAAAACTAAGCCACCAAAGAAAATAATCATAATGATAAGAAAAATTTGCCTGTAATTTTGTTTTGAGACATGCATACTATTCTTACATTTTCCTTGTGTGCTACTTCAATTGCTAAGCATAGAAATAACTGAATTTTGCTTGGAATAAAAAGAACAATCAAAAGTGGAAAAATATTTTTACTCAACTTGGACAGAATGTTTATACAATCAGGTATTTGCTATGAATTCATTTATAATCAATACTAACACATACTGTAACATTTAAAAAATTTATCTAGACAAATGTATATTATAAGCAAACTTTAATTTAAAAAATTGGAAGTTCATAATTTTATGAGAAAACTTTTATTATAGGAGATACATAATGAATTATTCAACCTATTTTTGAAAAATATTCACTTTTCGGAACTAAAAACTTCACATTTTCTTTTGCAATCCAAATTGCTTTATTACCTCTATTTTGTATTTGATATATACAGTGAAACCTGTGGTGTAAGTGGACCACTTGCTATGCATCACTTTAGTGGTCAACTTATAAAGGGTAGATATTTTTTTTTCCATTTCTTACACAATGCATTTACTCATTTGTAACTAATTAAAATATAGCTTCATGTATCAACATTACTTTTAAATAGTAATTAGGTTTTTTTTTCCCACAATTATCTAAAATATAATTAGAGAAATTTAACCTGAATGACATACAGTTTATCTTATAAAACTTTAATAAGTAAAGTACTTAGTTAAAATAAAGATAAATATCTTATTAATCATGTAAGTTATATAATAGTAAAGATTTCCTGAAAATAGATAAATTTTCAAAATGGCTAGGTCAGCTAGAAGAAAAAAAAAAAAAGTTATTTAAATAATAGTAAATCTCCAAAGAATGTTTTAAGTAACAGTTTTGTTTAAAAAAAAAACTAAAATGCAGTAATAGTGGTTGCAAACCGCCTGCCAAATCAAGTCGAAAGGAATGGAATGGATGAGACCGGGAACTAGTTTAGAACTGATGACCCCCAGTGCTACAATCCAACGCTATAACCACCATGCCACAGACTCTGCTACAAATCAAGCTAAATAACAACATTGCATTATCCAAACAAAGCTATCGTTGCCATTCGACAAATAATAATTCTGATAATTTCCTCAGAGCCAAAATTATTAATTTTTTTTCTAATTAACATTATAATAAATTATAAAATGGATGGAATATTGTATTGTCATCAAAGATAAGCTTGTGTGCAAGGTTTGAAGATAATTTATGCAGCAATAATGGTTGAAAACTGCATAACAAACCTCCGTGACAAATCAAGTTAAAAATAAAATCGTGTAATAAAAGAATGCCCATAGTAGTTTTCTTATATGGTTAACACAAAGAGATTTAGGCAAACCTTACATTGATGTTTCATCCATCCAGACAAATACTGCTCTAACATTATAGCAAAAAAAAGATCCTGGAGAATTTATTTTAGTTTTTTTTTTTAATCTTTGGAAAAATAGATAAACAAATAAATATAGAAATAATTAGGTATAGTTGTGCCATCAGGAGATGGCGGGTCAACTAGAACAGGGTACAGAAGACTCCATTTTGCAACAGGTAGAATCAGTGAGAGCGCGTACGCAGATAGGGTTACTTTACGTTTTTGCCTTGGCGAGGACGTGCTCATAGCGATGACTGGTTGCTTGGTGCTTTGTCCCCCCTCCACACTACCCCCCCCCCTCTCCCAAAAAGTACACATAGGTCAGGAGTGCTCACCCCTCCCCCCCTCAGAACGATAGCGCGCCCCCCTAAAAATTTCAATGGCGCAGTGTGTGACATGAAACCCCCTCCAATGGGCAGCCATGCATAAGTTGGTGTTAGAAAACTTCATCAAAAGCTTGCCCTTCTATGTTTGAAAAAATTTTACTTTCTGATAAATCTAAAATTTAGAGTTCTGTTTAAATAATTATAAAAACCTGTTAAACTTTCGTAATTCTTTCCTTGCACTATTACTGGGGCAACAATTATAAAAACTGTGAACTTCTACTATAAACAAATTTTGTGTTGAAATGAAAGAAAAACACGTTTCAATAAAATTGTCTATTTTTTAAAGTTTTTGTAATTTACTGGTCTAATAAAAAATTACGCGCAATTGTAAATTATATATTTTGAGCAAGTGTAAAATAAGTTAATTTTACGTATTTTTTTGACAGAAAATATGTTTTCTTCAAAGAAACCAAAAAAATGCACGTGTATCAACGAACACGCATGGCAAAACCATTACAAAGATATTTTAGATGTAAGATTTTTATCTCGTTTCATAATGTTAATACTATGAATCAAATATTTAGGCTCGCACCTTCCATATACACTGGGTCGCAAGGCCAGGACGGTGCAGAGCCAAAAGCTCTGTCCTTAAAGCAAGAAAGAAAGAAAATAATAAAACCCGAAAGTTTATGACGCTTTTTACTCATAAAAATACAGAACAAAAACAGCATTTAAAAAAAAAAAAGGTTTAGTCTCTTTTTAGAGTATTTAAAAAAAGTCTTTTGAAGAAAAAACCTCCCGATATTCTCTTATATCTCTTATATCAGGAGTGCACCCCCTCCCCTCAGAGTGATGGCGCAACACCCTAAAATCTACCTCCATAATGTAAAAAAAATCTATAAAGTTTAAGTAATAAGCTAGGAAACAGAAAATAATAGCTAAAGTGACACACTTCTGGTACTTTTACCGTAACTACATAAAAATAATTCGGCGAATTTGTATTTTAGCGGCAGAAATGAGCAAGTGCAGAAAAGGCGATAATAAGCCAAATTAAGTAACCCTAATTCGGTTACTTCCCATCTCCACTAATGCGCCGAAATAAACTCTCCCAACCGGTTTTAGCTCGTGTGTCAGACACGCCAACTCGTGGTGCTCAAACTATAGTCAACTTACAAAGGTTTTTTCATAATACTCCCACCCAAATTTGGCGTACATAAGTGGCCAATATAGACAGGTGGTCAAGTTATAAAGGTTTCCCTTCATTATAAAATATAGGGCTAATTCCGTTCCTGACAAAAGTGGTCAATTTAGACAGGTGGTCAGCTTACAAAGGAGGTCAACTTTACAGGTTTTACTGTACTGCTTTTCTTGTTCTATAAACAGAGCTTAACATCTAATGTATTACATAGCATGATATAAAAAAAATCTCCCTAAACATTCCATCTTCTGTTTTACAAGTAACATATTTTCAGCAATTTTACACTTAGTTTAAATTTATAAATGAAAAAATTGATTATTGAACATAGAATCAAAATATATAAAGTTTTTCTGTAAACAATAATACAGGACAATGCAACTCAGTTCTATGTTGGGGAAAAAAAACTAAGCAAAGTTTAATTTTTAAATTTGAATGTTTTAGATAAAGTTTTTAGCTTCCAATTCACCGTACATCATTTTAATACAGAAGGTATTGTTATTTTCAACAGGGCATTAAGAAAATAACAGCCCAAATATAAGTTTTTGCTGAGCTTGAAAAGTGATATTTATGTAGCTTAATAATGGGGTGGTGGCAAGAAAATTAAAACACATAAATAGATGTACAATCAACTCTCCAAAATCCGTAGATACAATGTATATATATGTATATGTATGTGAACTTTAAATGATTTTTTTTACGTATAACTACTTTGTAAAAGTGCAGATTGGTGGTCGCCACTCGCCTACTGGCTATCAAAAAATTTTAAATGGTGACCAAATTTTTCATTGCCGATCGTCGTCACGTTAGCGACCAAAATTGTCTTCATTAACTAGGTCAAGGCGGGAGAACATTTACACCAGTCAATGCAAATATAAAATTTATCCTTCAAAATAGCTTAATATTTTTGTTGAATACAATTTGAATTGTGTACTAATGAAAAAATAATAAGAAATATCGCAAACCGAAAACCGATGCAAAAAGATTGATGTCCAATTACAGCAAAACGCTATTATCGCGCATGACACGTGGCAATCAAAATAAGCTAAAAATACATTGTTTTCAATGTATAAAAGGCAGATGTGAGTTATTGTGAACATTTCAAGTTAAAAAATGCTATTAGGTTTGAAAATATAAGAAATTTCTAATTTTTTCACTGTTTTTAAATTAGTTTTTTTAAACTAAGTTTCACTGTTTAATCGGAAATCACGCGGATTTTAGACGTTCGCGAATTTTGGGTCCGCGGATTTGAGAGAGTTGACTGTAGTACTTTGATTTGCTCTTAAAAAAAAAAGCAATGCCAGTATTATATACAGGGGTATTCAAAATTCCCTTCTCAGTATCAGAAGTATAGACCGGGTCCATCTGCAGAAACCATATCATGCTGATCAGAGCTTGGCAAGAACTGCCATTGATGTATACCATAGAACCAGGGGCGTAGCGTAAGGGGACGCTCGTACGCCGAGCGTCCCCTGAAAATCGGGAGTACTCATCTTTAGGTAGGAAAGTATATTAAAACTAACTTCCTTCAGAAAATTTAACTATTTTTCGTAACAAAATAGCAATGGAAATATCACATTTGCGTTCGCTTTGCCATAAAAGCAAACGCACTCACTCCAAAGCATCGAGCACTTAGGACAAAATAACTTTTAACAGCGACGGAAGGTGGACGCTGATCTCGTTCAGCGTATTAAAAAGCAGGGGAAGAGAGGAGGGAGTGGAAGAAAGAAGGGACTGCGCATGCTCCTTTAGGAAAATCTGTACGTCTCCTGTGCTCTGGCCGACGCTGGCGTACGGACCCTCAAAGCTGGGACTCCTTTCTTAAACGCCGGCCTCTCGAAACAGGAAGAAGCTTAGAATCCCGAGAGTTTCAAATAAAAAAGGTGTCAAATAGTTTTGTCTTGTGTTCACTGTTATAATTACTTTGGGGAAAAAAAAAGAATTCCATGAGAAATGACCGCGTAAGTAATTTTAGCTCACTGGCCATTGAAAAGGCCTTACTGAGGGAACTTTCCAGTGACCCTATTGAAAGACGCATCGCTTGTCTTCGCTTAAAAGAAAAGCGACGAATAGAATTAATGTATAAAGTTGTTTAAAAAGCCTACTCTTCATTTTTTAAATGTAATATCATGAGAATAATGTAAAATAAAGGGTAAGCATACTTTCCTTTATGCATTTTTTTAATGTGATATTTTTTCTGCTTTTACGAACATTCGATTTTGACAAGCTATGTGATAACTATTGACAAGCGATGTGTTGATCCCTTCATTTTCGCTATATAATGCAATGTTCAGAATAGAATAAAAGATTACGGTAATTTCGACTAGATTATTTCAGCGTCCCTTCGTACAAAACATACGCTACGCCACTGCATAGAACCAAAACTTTACACACAGAATACCTAAACAAGAAGTTCTGTCTAAAACTATGCGAGCCTACTTTCCCATATACACAATTTCAATTTATAATCTAGCTATCTCTCTTTATAAATATTTCCCATTCAGCTTTAGTTCTTAATTACTTCAAATATACCTTTTTCAATAGTTAATACAAATTCATTTGTTCACTCATTCATGTATTTATTTACTAATTTATGTGTTTATTCACTTATTTTTTAATTTTTTCATTTGCTCACTCATTCTTTCCTCATTTATGCATACTCATTTGCCTTGTTTTTTTCAATATGCATTATGAATAGCCCTGAATATACATATAAAAGTTTTCTGTGCATAAAAAAAATCTATGTTTTACAGACATAAAAGTGCATTATTTTCTTTTTTTCCCTTTGGTAATGTACGAGCTTTAAAAGTTGGTTTGTATTTGCAATCGGATAAAATTATTTTTAATAATAAGCATAATATATGCTATAGGTTAGTTAACATAAATATTTAACAACATTTATTTTCACATACCAGTTTCTTTTCTTCACATAGTTTTTTCTCCATCAACTATTAGCATATGAATTTCAGAAAATCATAATGTCTGTACCATAATAGATTCGTGAGGGGGGGGGGGGGCAGTAATAAATACTATAATGACTATGTATAAAATAAAGCTCATTAAGCACAATTCACCAAGTTCAATAATAAAATACTAAAGAATATAAAAATATCTCACAACATTTAAAAATATTTTGCCATTTTATCTACCTTTTCGCACTTCCCTTGGAAAAGCTCCCTAAAATAATTGGCACTAATTAAATATATAAAATATCAATTACACATTTAAGTACTTAAAACAAATTCATCATTACCCAATAAGTAATTCATGCTTCAAAGAACATTTAAAGGTTAACAACTTTCGTTCAATGAAAAAAAAAAAAAAAAAAAACAGAAATTGCTAACGTATACACAGCATGTGAATAGTAACTGAATTAATTTACAAGCCTGATTTAGAAGCACTGACACATGCAAATTCTCACACATATTTTTTTTCTTGGTGACAATCTTAAGTATATTGACACAAACAAATGCATACACTCATACATACATATGCTAAGTTCCTTTCCGCTCAAACTTATGACTATAAATAAAGTTAATTATAAATGCATAATTGCATTTCTATACATAATTTATTCTATACATAATATGAGATTACTTAAATAAGTTCAGATTCAAATGTACTTTTCAATGTACATGAACTTTACATGCATAAAAATTTGCAATATAGCTTGCAATTGATTCATTACTCATTTTTACACGCAACCATACAAGTATTTTTCTAGACTTGTAAAAATGCTAATAAAAATGAGATGAGTTACAAAATAAGAACTCATTGTACATGAATTTAAACTTCTTGAACAAAAAACTGAGAAATGAAATTGCAGATGCCTAGAATTATAATAAAAATATGTAAAACGATAGCTGTCACAGTAAGCTGAGCCTTTTCTTTTAGAGCTTTCAGATATGTTACACATGGCAATGTAAAAATGTATGCTAACCCAGAAATTGCTCCACAGTACCTGCAATGAAAATCGAACTATTATACTTTTTGACATTGTAAATTATTTGACAGAAGTTGTAATAGTTGCAAAACATTGAAATATACCTTGTAAATATAAATGTATGAACAGAAATTAATACTTTCAATTTGCTTCCTTTAAACAAACTATTTATGACAAAGAAATATTGTAATGAAACATTACCAATACATATAAATATTCACGACAGGAAAAAGCTATTTCAAAGCTTTAAGAATTGCCATCTTTATAAAAAGGAAACTGCACTAAGTGAGTTCGATTCGTTTTATTCAAATCTATAAGATACTTTTTTAGGGAAACCAAAAGACCTTAATAAAAGCCCAGTTTTGATAAATATGAAACGGCAATAGTAATA
The DNA here is from genome assembly GCA_038502835.1 of Octonoba sinensis. Taxonomy (NCBI): domain Eukaryota; kingdom Metazoa; phylum Arthropoda; class Arachnida; order Araneae; family Uloboridae; genus Octonoba; species Octonoba sinensis. Next base: position 77,156,185 of record CM076604.1, read on the forward strand.
AAGGATGATAAAAATTTTGTTTCTGATGAATTAAGGTTTTATTTCTTTAGATTTTATGTTTAAGGATTAAACATGTATTATTCATTTGATCATATCAATATGTATTATTCATATGATTATAAATAGCATTGAAAAGTAAAAAATAGTCATTCTCTGGACAACATCAATACTATTTTTAAATACAATTTTTGAACGTTGCACATAAATAATAGATAAAATAGGTAGCATTTCTGCATAAATTTGATTAAAATTTTTTTTTGAAACCTTCTTTCTGAGGGGAGGGAGAGATATTTTCAAAGTCAAGGTAGGTACGTTTTCTTTCTCTTTTAAGAGGAATTGTGGGTAAATTTTTAGAATGTATTTGGGTGGCATGGAGCTATATTCAGCACTGTGAAGAGAACTTAATATGTTAATGTATGAGATTAACTAATTATCAATAGTAATTGATAGTAAGTAATTAGTGTTAACTATAAAAAGTAACATTTAAGAAATGAATTGAATAAACAATATAATAAAATACTAATGATGATTCAATTACATATAAAAGTATTAAAAATTTTCATAAGAAATTCATGCACCAGATCAAGATATACAGGTTTCAAGGTATGGAGGTTTTCATTAATATTTTAATTCAGCGATTATGAGTTGTTTAAGCAATGCCTACATTCTTCGTAAAAAGAATAATAATGTAATAAAATTTATTTGTTGTAATACAATTACAAACCTCAATAAAAAATTCTGTTAAGAGATTGACAATTGCTATTTTTCAATTGTTCAACAACTTTTTTTAAATTGCTGATAAAGGGAGTGTTAAACGCAGTTTGCTGTTTACCGCCTTGAAATTCTTCACCTTTAAAAACAACTGTTTCATTTGGTAAGCATAGGTAAAAAAGTCCTGTTTCATTAGCCTTGAACAGGCCCACAGGATCAAAATTTTTCAGGAGAGAAGAGAGTTCATCTGTCACCCATTTCAGTGGCATAACATGTGGGCCCGCGTTGCGGGGAGGCCCAGGCCTTTGGCGGGGCCCATGAACTGTTAAAAGTTTAAATGGTTTTTTGTGGTGCCTGTCTTAATAACTTTGTATGTAATAACAAGGGTATTAATATTAAATTTCTGAAAATCAAAATAGTTAATTCATTACAATTTACAATTTATTTATGTTGCACAAACTTAATCTCCTGTTTCAGCGTAGCGGGGTTTTGAGCTGGTCTGGCCTCACTCGGCGCCGTTTGCCCTTCCTTCTCCTTTTCTCTTGTTGACTCCCTCGTCCAGAAATTTTGAAAACTTTATCAAAATTAATTTGCTTAGGAATAAATCAAGTGAAAAAAATCAAGCAAAAGCTGCAAAAACAAATCTTGAAAAAATTTGAGTTTGTTTTCCAAATTATCCTTCACATATTAATTTTAGAGACAACAAATCTAGCCTTCAAACTTTTTCAAAGAAAAGACGCAGACATATCCAAAGCAGCTACCTTGATTAAAAATGCTGTTAAAACATTGACAGACCTCAGGATAAACTTTAAAACTTCGTTAGAGACAGCTACTGTCATTGCTCAGCAATGGGGCATAACTTGTAAGTTCAAAAGAAAAGAACTGCCAAAGTTAAACACTTTGATAAATCAAATCAGGAGTTGTTTTGAGGGCCTCGGCGAAGTTGCTAGTTTTTCTGAAATTCTTAAGCCTGATTTCTTTTTATCGGTTAATGATGAAGAATTGCACGAAAAAGCAAATCCATTGGCAGTAGAATACAAAGATCTACAAAATGAGTTCCACAATGCACTGCAAATTAAAAACTGTAAAACTGTTTATGATGTAACGTACCGCCATCTAGTTGAAAACTATGGGTTGGCGTGCTGCACACCAAGCCGTGTTTACCGCTTATTTACTTTTTTTTAAAACTCTACCTGTGATAGTTGCGACCAGTGAAAGATCTTTCTCTAAGTTAAAAATCATAATGAACTACTTAAAGAGTACCATGTCCCAAGAGGGACTATATTATGCGTGAAAAATGAAACTGCTCATAGAGTCGACATGCAAGAAGTTGTTGAGAGTTTTGCATCAAACAAAAGCAGACGCTCCAACAAATTTAAGTTAACTTTGTTTTTAATAAATTTGTTTGTTGGAATTGGACATTACTTATTCATTGGACTGGTTCATTTGTTTTATGTGTGATAAATTTAATTCATGTCTTATTAATTAAATAAGAAAAATCTAAAGTGAAAACTTCATTTAGGTTTATTCATTCAACAGTCAAAACTAGTATTGCATACAAAACATTAATGTATGCTTTAAAACTTAAATATTAGCCTGTAGTTACATAAGAAGATTAAATTACAATAATTATAGATTTCTTTACAAAGGAGCATGTGTATTTAGGTAGTGTATCGAATACTATATACTTCGATAGAACTACATAGTACGTCGTACATAATAAAACTTTACATACATAATTCGTCGCAAGTACTTATACTTTTATAGGTTTTTTTATGATGAAGACAGGAGGGGGCCCTAAAAAAATATTTGCGAGGGGACCCTAGCCAAAACTGTTACGCCACTCATCCATTTGTCACGAATGCTTTGTGCTTATTGCTGTGCATTCACAGCACATCTTTCTAAGCACAATGCTGTTTCCACATTTAAAGCTACCCAGCCATTGTTTGATTTTAAGTTGAATTATCCAAGTTTTTTCACCAACCCTCAAGCTTTATATACAGTAAGACCCTGTTATACCTCGCCTAAGTATACCGCGGAATCGGATATACTGCAGTGACTATCATGTCCCCCGACGTTTCAACCACCCTTTATCATTGCCATTTAAAGGTGATTCCTTATTTACGGATTGTAAATAAAGCCAGCCCAAGCAGACAAATATTCTAGCCAATGAGCTCCCATCCCCTTATCACACACACTAATAGATAAAGCCTTATTATGATAGGCCTTTTTCACGCTTTTTCTGTCTTTCAACTTTATAGCTTTATATCAAAATAGGGTGCAATTGTCCTGACTGACTCCGACTTGCTTCTCTTGACATGGGCGGAGCTCAATCTGTCGGAAACTGTTCAGTTCAATGCTTAACCATTCCATTTTCAGAATTAAAAAGTCTCGGAATACAGTTGGTTTATAACCTATCGCTCGATAGACTGATTGCGCAGTTGAGATGTGTGCTTCTTGCACAGCAATTACAGTGAATAAAATGGCAGCAAAGAAGAAAATAAACAATTGTACTATAGAAGAAAAGTTACCAGTAATTGAGAAAGATAAAAATGATGCAACAAAAGCAAATATTATTTTGTGAATATGGTTGCGCGGTATAGTTTCACTATACCATGGTTATGTTATAACGAGGGTGCCAAACATGTCCCCTGATACCCGCGTTTTAATGGGGTTTTACTGTATAGCAAAAGCAATATGCTTACAAAAATTTTTTTTCAAGACACTGTTTGATCATAAAGTCAAACACACGTCTAAAATTGCATCACGTTTAGCTAGTTAATAGTTGAGTTTAATAACCAATGGCATATCTTGACAGCTGATATGATTGTTATGCTTTTCTTTTATTTGATTTCTTTAAACTGCTTTTACAGTTTATAATTGCGACTCTTAGAACAACTTTTTCTCGTGCATTCCTACTTTTAAATATTTTTCACCAAGGAAAGCGTTACATATTTTTAAGCTTTAAAGAGATCCCTTTGTGACCAAATATGAAAAAGTCTTTACACAAACCTTAAAATAAGCAATAAGGGGTTGAGTACTTAATATTTTTCTTGTCGTCACCAAGAATCATGATAACAAAATGTATATGTAAAAATATACTTATATTGCTTTTAGAATTTTCCTTAGGATATGATTTGCTTTACTTTAAATTTTTGAGTGAGCATATTATTTCGTAATTTTATATATAATTTCAACTGTGGGTATTAAGAGCATCATTTGGAACTTTGCCAAGATTTTGATACTGTGCAAAATCTATGCACATATTACAAGATATATATTTTTGATTCTAAAGAGTTGTGTGCAATACAGAACGTTATTTCTGACAGACAACCAATTTTTTCCATAAAGGTACTCTAAAATAGTTTAGTTTGTAATGAGGAAGTGAAACGAGCTCAAACTCACGAAATAATCCAAAAGAGCTAGGTAAGCAGTTCTGGGGGTTGGTGAGCAAGGGGCTGGAGCCCTTAGTATTTAAGAGTTTTTCTTTTTCTTTTTTTCATTCAAAATTTTTAAAGACAAAATATGTCTCTAACCGCCTAGCATTAGGCAAGGAAATTACTCTACTAAGCAGAAACTTATTGTTTAAGGGGAATTTTTTTTTTCTTTTTGGTACCATAAGATTTATTAACTTAGCTGTTATCTTATGTTTAAGCAAAGTTCTGTTAAGCAAGGTCTGGTTGAGCAAGTACTAAGAACACACAAAATGGCACAAAAACAAAGTCTACATACAAGATGTTTAAATTCATTCATGTGTTATTCCTCTTTTCTGATAAATAACCAACTGAGCATAATATATTAAATTGAGAAGAAAGAAATACATATATACATGGTACTTGAGAGCCATAGTATCTTAAGCCCATTTTTGAGTTTTTGCGAGTTTATACTTACCGAAATTATAGGTAAATAGCCTGCATCATTGTATAGACTGCAGGAAGAAAAAGTCATTAAAAAAAAAAAAGTTTGGTGTATAATCCGCATCGTCGCATAACCCGCACCCAGAAGAAAAACAATTATAGGAACGAATCACTCTGTAAGGTACAGTTTATAAGGAAATAATTTTAAATTACAAAACACTTTTAACATTTAAAATAATAAATTTTTAAAAAGTTTACATTTTGTCATATTTTGTTTATACATAGCTACCAAAAGTGCGGCTGCATATCTCTTCATGGACAGGGACCTGTTCCCCGGTCCTCTGGTCCTACTGTTGCGTGGACCCTCCTATTGTAATTTAATTGGTGGGAAGGAAAAGTTAGATTGCTCATCTCTATCCTTTTCCTTGGACTTCTTTTGTTTATGCATTTTACATTTTATTTATAAGAGCAATACAAGAAACAACTTAAGGTTACCTCTCTTTTTTAGGAACCGTGTACACTACTCTCACAATAGTAGAACAGCGTTCTGTAATTGTGAAGCATCAAGAATTAGTTCGGTCATTAGTGGAGGAAAGAGTCGACACTGATTGATACAACTTCACTGATCAGGAAAGGTCTTCCATGATGTTTTCCCCTGCAAGTCCCCTTTTCATAGAATACACCCCTAAGAAAACAATGCAGGAGCCTGAAACCTGGCTGAGTTGTTCATAAAGTTCTTTCATTCCTAGCGCCCAATCCCCAAAAATTGAATCATTGTTTAGAAAGCTACAATTTATTTTTCTACATTTTGCTTTGCAGGAAAATATATTTCGATATTTTTGATTATAGTCGCCTTTTTAATATTTTTTTAATTTAAATTCTGTGTATTGTCCGCATTGTTATATTGCTTGCAGCTGGTAAAAAAAGGATTTTTTTTTTTTTGTAGACAACTTATTGGCTATACACAGATAATTACAGTAAAAGACATACAGAGTAGCTACGACAAAGCCACCTAGCTACATGAGGGTACGAACTTTTAAAGCTCCCATCAGACATCCTTATTCAAAGGTTTGCATGGAGAAGTCTAGTCCTATAGTACTAAAAATGTTTATTTTTAACTTCATTGCAAAAACTCGAAAAATTGACTTAAAATACTATGGTACTCAGGTACAGATACATAATCATTGTTACCTGATAATAGTTCCAACTTTTGGTAAATACACATTAAAAAGAATGCATATTGTTAGCACTACCATGTTCAATGCAAACACATGTTTCCAGCTAAAATGAAAACACATTTATTATGTTTTGAATTTTCTAAATGCAATATGTTCACACCAGCTTAAGTAAAAAAACAGTTGAATTAAATTAAGATGTCAATAGAATCACAAGAAATTTCTGGAAAATTCACGATTGTATAAATTAGAAAGTTTGAATTTATCATTAGCAATTATTCAACTTTTCATGTATTTCTCACTAATACTTAACACTTTACGGTTTTAATAAATTCTTAGTAGTCATTCTAAACACACAATTTAAATTTGTAATTCTTATAATATGAAATTTTTTAAAAATACCATTTATTTTCCTCTTAATCTTTAATTAAGAAGTTATCTTCTTAAAAAGTGTACTTCTTAATCTTTGATTAAGAAATTATCTTCTTAAAAAGGGTACTTCTTAATCTTTAATTAAGAAATAATCTTTTTCTAATGGAATGCTGGCATTTTTATAAGCAATCTGGAATGCTGATATTTTCAAAGGAATTGAATATCATATGATTTGTTTCCAAAAACGTAACTTTTTAACAGCATTGCTCATATTCCTTTCTCCAGAAAAAAAAACTTTTTAAAGTCCTGTGTTGGTTTTTTTTGCATGCTAATATAATAAATGCAGTATTTGCAACAATGATAACTGTTGTCTAAACTTCATCCAAAATAAACAATATTTAATTCTGATTCCACACACAAAATTCTAGATAAAAAAGCATGATTACAAAAAAAAATAAATTACTTGAGATTAATAAAACAGCATTTTCTGGATGCGTGAAAAAGAAAAAAGAAAAGAGTAGATACAATATTACAGGGGTGGCCAACCTGCGGTTCGCGAGCCACTTGCGGCTCTTTGAAGGATTATTTGTGGCTCTCGATAAATGTACCCGAGTTCCCTTTTCATTTTTGTGTTATCATATTTAAAAAAAATATTATCATTCCGTATGTGTTTCAAAAATGTCTTTTAAATTATCGACAACAAATATGAAAGACCAAGTGCAACAGGATAACAAATGTCATTTCCGTCCAAGTCAAGAAGGATATGACTCGTCGAAAACTGCGTGAACGAACATAAACAGTGATGTAATCGTCCACAATTGAGTAACTCCAGACCAGTGTTGCCAACTTAGCATTTTAGATGCTAAATCTAGCCCTTTTCCAGCTTGTTCAGCCCCCAAAAACGAAAATTTAGCACCTCATTTTCCTCGAATTAAAAATTTGTTCCAATATTAAACAAGAAAAACTGAACGAGTATATAAAAAAGCTAGAACGAATATTGATGGAATTCCAAAATAGATTTCAAGACTTGAAATATTTTAAATCGTCTCTTGATTTTTTTCTACATCCATTTGAAATTAACATAATTCAAGGTGAGTCTTCCACTTCCAATATAATTCTGACCCAAAAAGCATCTGGAGAATTATAATTAATAGAGATGCAAGAAGATCAAGCTCTACAATTAAAATATAAGTCGACGTCGATTACTGAATTTTGGAAATTTGAACCAGAATCGAAGTATCCTGAATTAAAAAAAAGGCTGCTTGTCGAATTATTTCAATATTCAGAACAGTGTACTTATGTGAATCTTTATTCCACTTTAAGATTCGTGAAATCCAAACACAGATTAGTATTAACTAACCATGGGCCGTGGTAGCCTAGTGGTTAGCACGTCGGACTTCCACCTGGAAGGTCTCGCGTTCAATACCCACTGAAGACCACCATGTATACTTGGGGATATGTGCATGTAAAATCCGTAGACCCCACTACCTCTCCCCGTGCGTAAGCAATCCTAAGGCCTCGGCTAACAGGTAGGGGTCTGGTGGAGAAAAGTATTAACTAACCAGCATCTCAAAGAATTACTGAGAAGTGCTGTCACCAATTATTTACCAAATTGTAAAAAATTATCAAGAGAGGTAAAATAACAGGGTTGCCACTCATGTTAGACAGTAAAATTCCCCGACTTTTCCAGGTTTTCCAGGCAATTTTAGGAAAAATTCCAGGTTAATCGATGGCAACAAATACTATCAAATGTTAACATAATATACTATGCTTTAGCTGTGAATAAAAACCTACCTTATTATTTCAAAAATGATCATGAAAATTACCAAATTTTAAATGGCTAAGTTGAAATAATCCAAAGTTTACTTACATTTGTTATCAGTAAAAGTTGGAATGCAGTAGAAAATTTTATTACACCTTGAAGCCCAAAGTTTTACATTTTATAGATTTTAGTATTGTCACAAATTGAATAACTTAACTTGTTCAATGAAATTTGGAACATAGCAAAATTTTGCACAGCATAAAAGAACTTCAGGATTCAAATAATTTCAAATCCTCAAATAATATTTATTATCATTCGGAAAGGCAGAAATGCTAATAATTGCTAAACATGGTGGAGAATGCATAAGTTTTATGCTTAGTGTCAATAAGTACTGGCAGTGCTTTAAAAAAATAATAATAAATAATTTTTTTAAAAAAATCATCAAATATATGAGTGCGTATATATATATATAGTTAAACTTACTTTTAATAATTAACTTTTAAATTGCACAAAGCAAGAAATAAAAAATTGAAAAAAGGAGGTGAATTATAAGTTATCAGACAAGTGACTCATTGAGGGAAAAAAAATACTGAAACATCACGACAGAATGTAAGCTTGTTACATAAATAAGAAAATTTACTGGAAGCTGAAGCTGTTTTTCTTCTAAAAATGAACTTCTGAAAGTTGGGATGAGTCCTAGAAGCACGAACAAAGAAACAAGTGTACTTTAAAGTTTCCTTTACAAAACCTACTTGTAAAGGCTTTTCCCTCTTTTGTACTATGGAATACATCTGTGCTCAGCAAGGACAGACAGTACCCGGCTACCAACAATTTTTTATTGGAAAAAGTACACTAAACAATATTTACACTCTATTGCCCAAATCACGTATTTTGAAACAAACCCATCCAACAGATTATTTCAAATAAATTTCTGTAAGCTCCAAAACTCTGCCAATACAACATTTATGCTAAAATTTTAGTTTTTTAATGAAAACATTTTAAATTTCAATAATTTCAACTTATATTTTGTATGCATGAGACATTTTCACACATGTTTATTATTAAAAACTTAGTTAATACACTATATGTGTATGCATCAACCTCTGAAAAATGAACCTCTGAGGAAGGGACACCCCATTTAAGGGACAAAATTTCCAGTCCTATTTTAGTGTCCCTTATTGAGAGGTTTTACTGTATAACAAACATACATTACTATTCAACAGAATTGTCAAACACAAAGCAAAGTTAAGCCATTACTTTAACACTTTAATATAATGGGGTAATTGGGGCTTAATGTCTAACAAAAAAAAGTGCAGAAGTCCTACATTCTTCGAAACTTATATTCATAAAGAATCTGAATTTAGTGCAATCTATAAAAACTAATTCCATTTTTTTAAGGAAATCAACAGGTTTCCAAGCATTAACCTTTTAAACTGAAGTAACTACTTCGTATCTACCAACTATTAAAAATGTTACGACTAAGGCGTGAAGTGGAAAAAAAAAAAGGGTTGCAAAGTACCAAAGCATTATATGAGAAGAACAAGATTATTAATAGACAATATAAACATATTTGTGATTTAAACACAGTACTTTCATTCAGATACTAGCGGTACCCGCACGGCGCTGCTTGTGCTTAATTTTAACCGTACCTAAAAACGCAAGCAAAATTTCATTAGTGTGTTCCGATATATCGCCAATGTCTAACACTGAATTGGATTAATGAACTTCTAAGATCAAAAAGAGGCACTATCAAAAACCATCGGCTTATTTTTTCTCAAACTTAACAATTGTTTTATAATATTGAAAAAATTATCCAACAGAAGATTGCTGAATTTTTTTCATGCATTTTAATTATATATCGAATAAAAACAGAAAGAATTGATAATTTCTTTTGCAACAATATCATAACGAGTACTTGTAAGGAAAAAAACCCTAATGCTAAACACAGCTAAAAGTTTAAAAAACTCATTTTAAATTACACACAAAGGGTGAGACATTTTAGGCCAAAATATTTTTTAAACTAAATTATCAATTAAGGCTGTAATATTTAATAATTATAATAAACTGATATGATCACTAAAACTTAAAATAACTTTCGAAAAATTCCTAAAATTTTCGGCCGAATTTTCAAGTGGGCGTGGCAAAATTACGGCCGTGCAAGTTCTTTACTATTATAGAAGCTGAAACTTAATAAAGATAAAAATAATGGTAAGTTCAAAGTTATTGATGTCCATGAGACAGAATCGAACAGTAAATGCGAACTAGGAAGTGTTACCGAAGCCGATGCAATCGGATTTCGAAATGCAGAAAAAATCGGGACCGACCCTTAAAAGTTCAAAACACGGATAAAATGTATAAATTTTACTGGTAGTTTGTAAAATGTTGGGAGGCTACTTTCAAAGATTTTCATACAAAAAAAAGATAGAGAGCTCTCCAAAGTTAAGGATTTTCGCGGAAACGAAATTCTTAATTTCCAAAAGTACCAAAAATAGGGAATTCCTTCAAAATACCGAAAAATCACATGTCTGCAGGTTTATTCATCTGTTGAGCCATCCTTAAATAATTAACCTTAAATAACACCTGCACTAACAGAAGATGAAATTCCCTGACTTTTCCAGAAATTTCAGTGAAATGTGATTTTCCCTGACCAATTTAGGTCATTTTCATTTTCCCTGACAATTCCAGGTTTTCCCGTTTTTCCCGGTGCGTGGCAACCCTGAATAAATGTGTTTAATTTTTAATATTTAAATTCAATCCACATATTTTGTACTTTTATTTCTACGTTTTCAATAATTATAATTTCTGTAAAAAAATTTTTAATACCGTTTTCGCATACCTTTTAAATACATATTTAATTGTGGCTCGTGAAAAATTTCAAATTTTGAAAAATGGCTCGGACTATCAAGGAGCTTGGCCACCCCTGCAATATTAGATGCATTGTGATAAATAAATGCTTTTCTTTAAAATGTTTATTGCTACGATAAAGCAGCAACTTGTATTTAGTCAATTATCTTTGTTTTTTGACTTTTTATACAATCCAAAACAGTTTGGAAATATTATGGAACTAACTAAAATTGAAACAAAAGTAAAAATAATTAAATTAGCAATTCAGAATTTTATGATATTTGAAAGCTTGAGCCTTAAAAGGAATTTTGTTTATAAATTTTCAAAGTAAAATTCTAATGAAAATAAAAACTTAATTTATTTTCCTTTTTAACAAAACTTAACTAACATTGAAAATCCAATTTCCGTATCAGATGCAAACAGATGGCATTTTTCAAAATGCAGGCATCTGACATCAGAGCATAAAAAAATACATTTTTAGGTAAAATAACTTTACAATTGTATTTTAATAAGACTAGGATGATAAATATTAATAATTACTGATACAATTAGTGAAACTTCAGATAAGTTAAAAATAACAAAAACTTTTTGGAAACATCTCTGATTTTCCAAAAGATAAGAATTTCTTAATAGTTCCATTATTTTTCTGTTCAATAATCATTATCCTAAATAGCTGTGGGAAAGATAATTTTCTGTTAGCTCTTGCTGATGCAATCAGGGAAAAAACAAAGAGATAAAAAAGGAATTGAAAGAAGTGCATAATCTTGTTTCTGATCTCCCCCCCCCCCCTCCCAAAAAAGAAGAGAATTACAGAAAAAAATAAGTACTTTTTATGTATTTAAGAACTTGAAAAGTTAGAAAAAAAACGGATGATTAAAGATCTGTTTAACAAATATGTAGCAGCATTCCTGAAATTTGGTACAAATCTGCAATTTTTACCTTTGTGAAGCTCAAAGTAATTTCCAAATCTAAAAGTATTATGATTACAAATTGCTTGTCTCCTAAATAATCCCCTATTCCTAACCCATGAACAGCACTTCCAAAATCACAACTAGATCCAAATTAGCATCATTCCGAGTCCCATGATCTGAGAAACAGTCACCTATTACTTGCAAAAATTCATCTTTTCTACCATTACTAGGGTAAAAACTATTCCAGTCTATGCCCGGGAAGTTGAAACCCCCCATCATGATGGTGGAGACCTTATCAGACATATGTCTGATAACACAGTACATCTCCTCATCCTGATCCTGGTTAATATTAAGTGATCTAAAAATATTCCCCAAACATAACTTCTTACCCTTATTGCTCAACAGCTCCACCCAAGCCATATCAATATCAATAGCCTTATTATTAATGACCAAATCATTGCAAATAAAAGTTCCTTTAATCTAGAACAAAACCCCTACACCTTTCTTGCCTAAACAGATTGTATCCAGAAACATTCAATACATCTTCGTCATTATCCGTAGTCCAGGTCTCAGTAACTCCAATAACACTCCTTTTCGCCTAAGATAATACTTTTCAATTCTTCTATCTTGTTACTGATACTGCGAGCATTGGTATACAGAATTTTGAGCATGTTCAAATTGCTTATTGTTAACCCATTAAGATGTCTCAACTCACTAGCGTCACAGTGGTCTATTTATTGAGGGGGAGGGGGAGGATTGCCAATTTTTTACTTATCTTCCAAATTTTGCCCAAGAGTAATTGAAACTTGATTATTTCAGCAGTAGTATTTGATTTTTTCTATCGATACGAATTGTGTTAACTATTTACTTATTTTGTGAATTCAATTTGCATCAAAAATTAGATGGGATCTAGAAGTGAAATAGGTTCAGAAAACATTAAAATTAAAAATATTTATTCAAAAAAAAAAATAAATAAATAAAGGTTCCCTTTACTCTGTACAGAATCATTTTTATATTGTTTATAATTAATGATGTATACGGACTTATTTCATTTCTTTTCTGACCCAAAACTATTTCTTTGACTGTCTTTGGTAGAAATAAATTTTTGATTCACTATGTAAGTTTTTTAGTCGGGCAATAGTCACACCAAGTAAGTGAAAGGATTCAATGCAATAGTATTCTTCACATGAAGAAAATTCATGACCTATTGCCGAATTATCATACCGCTTAGAAGGTCTTTTTGCTTGGCAATTTTAAGGGTTCTAGTCCAAGTTCTTCTATTTTTTTGATACAATCATCAAAAAGGGTGGAAAACACAGCATCGTTTTGCATCATTTCCAAGTAATTAACAACTGTTTGAACTGATTTGACCAGTCCAGCTACTGTACTTTTTCTCCTTGGAAGAATTGTGTCCAACGTCACCATCCCCTCTGCAAAACTATTGGTGGACTGTCTCCTCTTCCAAATTATTGGGGATTGGGATGTGTCCCCGAATCCCCATAGGTCGTGACGCCCGTGCTTTAACTTCTTGTGTTATTAAACCCTTACCCACATTGCTTAAACCTTCAGAACAAAAATTATAAACATGATAATGCCTGCTCCCAGTTATAAATCCTCATTCAAAATTATTTTTTGGTTTTGAAGCCTCTAAAATCATATCACAAACCATTGTGACACTCTTTGAACTAAGATGCAGACCATCCTTCACAATTCAATCCCGCTGACAAGAATTCCAAACACTGATAAATCTGATTTCACACTTTTCGCAAAGTCGTTTCAGAAGATTCATTTGTCTAGCCCTCTGATTTGACCAACCCTTTATTCAACCCGAACCTAGGAAGCAAACCAATCACAATGACCTTGGTCGAAAAATTAGATGTGTTGTCCAACAGGCTCTCCTATTCCTCACTAAACTTCTTTGTGCTAAAACCATCATTTGTTCCCACCAACAAAGCAACCAATCTCCCTTTCTAAAAATTTCCCAAAATAATAAATCCACAGTTAATAACGGCCTGGACAACTACACAAAAACAGTACAAGTTCAAACTAAAGATTTTAAAAATAAAAAAAAAAATGAAAAGAAGAAAGATTCTACTATAAAATACCCAAACAAAATAAAAAGTGGGCAAAAAGCTGAAGTTACTCCCAAAATAGTTCACAAAATATGAACATACACCACCTTAACTTGAAAAGCAGTAAAATAAAAACTTATGATGTTTCAACAGTTGTTTTCAATGGTTATGGAAGATTGCTTAATTTTGCAGTGCATATTCATTATGGTTTATGAACCGATGCATTTGGGTTTTAAGTTTTTTTTTTTATATCCGGAGGATTGCAGAATATTTTTTTATTTATTTCATATTTTAAGTAAATTGAATTATTTATTTTAGAAGAAAGACATTCCCCACTGACTCTTGATGTTTTATTATTATCAACATATTAAAAATCAAAAATAAAACAAAGGGACAATTACCTTGGATAAATGGATCCAAAAGCAAAATGCATGATTTGTGCTCTCAAAATGTAGACTATTAAAGGATATAAAGTTAAAACTTGAAAGAGTAAGAATACTCTTGTTATCACAGCTAGGAGATCATTGCTACGAAAATTGTTCAATAAGTTCTGCAATGAAAACACATAAAATTCAATTAATTTCTAATTGAAAAGAGGGATAAACATTTTTTTGACAATAATAATAAAAGTCTATCAAATATGGTTGAATAAAAATAGCATGGTAGGAATACTTAACAGGTTTTCACACTGAAAATCTCCTACTTATGAATTTTTTTTTTTCTCTCTCTTTTTTATTTACATTAAGGTAAGCCGTAATAAATAAATAAAGCAAATAAAATTTTGGAAATAATAAATTGTGTATTGTAACACACATTCATAAACATCTAGTTAATTAAAACACACTGTCAAAGTCTTAACTGCTTTAAAAAATACTTAAATTACTGAGTATCATGGTTTACCCTCAGCCCAAAAGTTCTTTGCTCAAAAGCTAAATTAGAAAAACTGCAATAGAAAAATACTGAGAGAGTTAGACATAAGTATGAGGTTGTATACCCTTGCACATTCACTTTCATTTTCAAACTGAATTTTAAAACTTAGCTACGACATCTTGCAGGAATTAGTAATGCACATATGAAATTTGAAAAGTAAAATTAACTAATAGTTACATTTACTATTGAGAGCACTCAAGTTTAATTCTAACACAGTAGAAGACCAATGTAACAATGATTCCTGGTAGCATACTGCATTAATGCGGAATGTTGTCCCATTTCATAATAAGACAACATAACATGTTCTTTTTCTGAGAGTATAGTTTGTATCATATGCTGCTTTATTCTGTGCTTATCTGAAAAGTTTATACTGTACTTTATTTGAGCTTACAAGGAGGTCCGGTTTTTACCCTCTCCCACCGTTTTCTTTTATGACGAAGCTGAATAATTTATACTTCACCATATTTGCTTCAGCTTTGGATTGAATCAATTTACAGACAGCTAAACAGCTAAAACTCAATTTTAAGTATCTTGTCATGATTTTGCAAGAAAGTTTCTTTTTTTATACTACATTTACTGTAATGCTTTACTAAAAAAGCGCAAATGTTTCGTTTCATTTTTGCAATTTAGATTGTCCTTTCACAATTTGCGAAAAATGCCATCTTAGGCTCTGCTGAGTATATATATGTTTTAACTACATACATACACAATGCTTCAATAAAATTTGTCATGCCAATTACACATATACTCAAGTGAAAAAAGAAGTTAATAAGAGTACTTTTTTCATCTAAAACCATAAGAAATATATTTTATACAGGGTTATGGCAGGAAGAGAGGGGAAGCTGGTGTCTATTTCAAAAAAGAGGAGCACAGCTTGGAGTTCCCTACTTAGGGGCTAAAATTCAAAATTTCAAGTGAAGGGGAGAATCCCCTCCAAGCTTTATCTACGGAGGAGACTGCAGTATTTTAGAAGTGATTACAAAATATTTTTTCTTAAAATATTTTTGCTTACAATATCGGTAAACCGTACGTACAAGTGAAAAAATACGTAAGTTCACGTTTTCACTGAAATTTTTCGAATCTCCCGCGGGTGGAAGAGTCCCGCTTGGTCAATTTTTAAGGAGCGGATACAAGAAATTTGGGTGGAAATGTCACCACGCCATCTTGAATTTTAGCACCGGCAATATCACAAGCTGATGATGCACTTAAAAAATTGCTATAGAAGCTTAATTTTTTATACTCAATTCAAGTTGAGGATGAATATTTGGACTTATCCTATGAATGTGGAGGGGGGGGGGGGACTTATTAGGGCACCAACAGTTCAACAGGTGGCACTGATTTCATATGTCCATGACCATTAAAAAGAAAAATTAGGGGTTTTACAACAAAAATATATTAAGTTTTGAGTAAAGCATCATACTTTCAAGCTTTTATACTTACGTCTTCAATGCAACTTTTATCAAAGGGGAATGTAATGAAGAAAATAACGCCAATAATTAAATATGTAGCACCAACAAGAACATATGCAATGGCTAAATCCCGAGCCTAAAACAAAAAATTTTTTTCATGAAATTAAGATACTATATTATTAATTCAAAAATTAATACTATATTTATAATACACACTAGCTGTTCCCGCGTTACCATAGAAATTTTGATCTGTATGTGTGAGAACTGATGGCCTGATCAAAAGGGCGAATATTTTAAAAGGCGTACTTTTGGGTGGCAGAAGCTCTACACAAAATTAAATGGAGTTGAGGCAACGATGGCTTAAAAACCGGAACATTATGGCGCTATAAAACATTTTGTTTTTAAAGTGAGTGATCAAACGCCCACTTTTGGGGGCCAATTTCTGGGCGGTAAATATTTTGTCAACTCTGGGCTGGAAAGCACAGCATTTAGACGCTATACACTTCAGTCATTTTCTAGGAATAAAAAACGATAACAAACTACACAAACTGTAACTAACCTAAGAACAATGTACTGTACTTAAAAAGCACACAAAAATATAACTAACATATCAATAATCTAATTACAAAAGCAAACAGCTATCCTATTGTTTAAAACTAATAAAGAAGGATAAAATTCACATACATAAATTTAACTGAGATTGCAAATACAGCGATGCCCCATCAAAATGCTAGTAACGTTGATTATTATTATATTTGATTTGTTTAACAATGGCAACTGCATTGATTTGTTTGTTCGCATGGCAACTGTAACAATTGTTAAAAGGATGGAACAATGCAAATAAAATAAAACAGTCATCATTTATGTCAAATAAAATTAAAGTGAATTATAATAGTGTGAAAAAATAATTTCAAACTACAGAGAAAAAAGCTAAAACTTCTTTTCTAGTTAATTTAGAGGCTTCGAATTTTAGCACGTAGCGAAAAACTCTTCCTGAAGTAGTTTTTACGTGCTTTTCAACGGTATCAAGATTGAAAGGATGCAACAATTTCCTTCAATAGAAAAGGTTAAAGGACTATTTTATGCAATTTTTGGCGCTTTGCTCCTATTGGTCTTAGTGTGATGATATATAGCCTATAGCCTTCCTCGATAAATGGGTTATCCAATCCTGAAAGAATTTTTTAAATTAGACCAGTAGTTCCTGAGATTAGCACGTTCAAACAAACAAACTCTTCAACTTTATAATACTAGGATAGATTTGTGGTAATTATATACATTTGTGTCATATACATAGCACCTTATAAAACACGGGATGATCAGCAAAAAAAGGTATTTGAAAACTACATATTGTGGAGAAATTTTGCTTTCCCAGAGTGGAGACAGATAAAGCTATTTGTCATACAGCTGGTGTGCTGGTAGGTAGTGCAAGTTCCCAGACGATTCAGACTGATTGAAATGGCAAGATGCTTAGAAAATTGGCCTCTTGTGGAAGTGTGAGCCGTGGTTCGATTTTTATGGGCAAAGAATGTGTCCGCATCTGACAGAGTGAGTGACATGTTGAGTGAAGGTGTCATCCTCCTGCATGACAATGTCAGGCCTCATACTTCTAAAGCAACGCAGGAGCTGTTGCGACGTTCAGGTGGGAAAACTGGAGTCTAATGGAAATTTGGGACCCCATACAGCCCGGATTTGGCACCCAGCGACCATTTCCTGTTTCTGAGGTTGAAGGAGCACTTATCCAGCAAGCGATTCTCTTCAGACAATGAGGAGAAAATATGTGCCGAGACCTGGCTCAAGGGACAATTACCTGATTTCTACCAAGACGGGTTAAACAAGTTGGTTCTGCGTTCTGATAAATGCCTAAATAGACTTGGTGATTATGTCGAAAAGTGACAGGCATGTATGCTTCTTAATTCCCTTTTGCATTTTCTGTCTATTGTTAATAAATATTTGTTTATTTGATTTGTAACCTTCTTTGTTGATCACCCCTTGTCACTTCATTTGCAAAGAAATTTGAGCAGCAAGTTGATCATCATTGTAAAATTTATATTTATTTATTTATTTTTTAATACTTTTATTATTTTGCACAACATTTGACAACAAAGATTGATTATACTGTTCTTTTTTCTGACCAATATGATGAACTGTATGATAATTTACAATTCTGCTTCCATGAACACTGGTTTGAGTGAAGAATAGTTCTCTGCTATTTTTCAAAAAGTAAATATTATTATTTTGTTTATCATATAAATTATAAAATAACCTTTTATTTGACCCCTCCCCGGAAAAAAAAAACTTTGTCATAATGTTTTTATATAAATATAAATTGTGTAATATGGTGTAAAGAGAATAGTTCCCTGGAATATGTTTTAAGAAATTATTATGTATTTAGTATCGAACAAATATGAATAAAATTGAATTCATTAAAATTTTTTAATTTATTAAGATAGAATGAATAAGCTTAAAAAATAAAGTTAGTAAGGAAATGAATTGAAATGTTTCATAAAGAATCAAAATAGTTCAAAGTTCTAATCATAGTTGATGAACCATTTATGTAATTCTTTTATATGCATAATTGGAAATTGTGTTACAATTTATTTTTGATGTTGACAATATTTTAGAACATAAATAATAAAGTAAATCTTTATTTAAAACAAAAGTAAAAATATTACATACAGTTGCAAGGAAGGTTAGGATTTAAATTGTACATTTAATTTTCCTTAAAGGCATTTTCAAATGATATGGATGGTTTAATGTTAAATAATTCTTATAAAAAGGTAAAAAAGAGGAAAAGGGAGACTGCTTCTTATGCAAAAAGAAGATAAAATATAAAAGCTATACTATTTTAGTATATGTAACAAAGTAGCGTTTTTAGAACTAAAGAAAAAGATAAGACATGCATAAATGTTTGTAAAAATAAGTTTTACTATAACTTGCACTTAATAATTCCCCATTATTCTATAAATATAGGAGAAGCTCTTTGAAAAACATTATTTTCCATGAGAAACTGCCAGGACTTGGTGAAGCATGTCTTGTTTGGTGTATTAATGGAAAGGAAAAAGAAAGAAAAAAAGTTTAAACTGTTTATCTGCTTGAAAATCGTAAAATTTCTCAACTAGTTATAAAAATCTGACAAAAGTTAGAAGAATCTTATCCTGATAAAAATTATTCTTTAATAAAATGAGAAATATGGCCATAAATTATGATAGTCAAAAATAAACATCACAATTTCATATTTCTCAAATGAAGTTTTATTGAAGGTTAGAACAGCTAATAATAATTAATAATAATAATAAAACTCCTTAAACAAAGTTGTTTAACCCACAATTTAGTGAAGTAGATTATTACTGTACTTTAAAAATATATGACTTGTTCACTTACATTATTTTCAGGTTTCTTTTGATTCCTCATGATTGATAAAACACAGTTGTGTATAAAAAAAGACAGGGATAAAGTTCCAACAAGAACAGGAAAAGTAGCTTGAAACACTAAACAAGACAAAGTATCTTATGTAGCATAGAAATTCCAAATGTAATAACAAAGTTAGTTATAAATTCTTTACCAATATACATAGTATTAAAAAAAATTAGAAATGTCCATGTTCTGCTGTCAGTTAAAAGAGTTACTGAGGGGAAAGAATTGCTCTCAGAACTGATAGAAAAAACAACAAAATTTAAAAGCATTTGATAAAATGCATATATTAGGAAATTAAAAAGAGATAAATACATTAGATATCTAATCACCATTTTACAATTGACAAAATATTGTCTCAGCAAAATGGTGTGAACAATAAAACTTAGCTTGGACAGAAATTTATTTAAATTTATGGTACAAAACTATAAGACATAATAACAAATATATTTAAAATACATAAAATATCTACTGAACCTACTTTTAACAGATGCAGTAATTGAAATAACTTCAATTCTTATTTATGAATTTAAAAAAAAAACATTATCATAGTAATTTTGCAAACAACATAAAAGAACATTAATTCTTCTCCTTTTAGTACAAATAATACTTAGTCTACGGTAAATTAACATCAAATATGACAAATAGTATATTTCCCAAAATGGAAAAAAAAAAGAAAAGATAAGAAAAAAAGCAAAATTCATTGTGCTAATTTAAAAATGTGAATAAATATTACAAAGCAAGAAACATTAAATAGAGGCCAAGTGGCTGTGTGGTAGCCTTCTGTGCTACCATGCCACTGGTCTGGGTTTCGATTCCCGGGCTGGGCAGGGTCGACTTAGCCTTTCATCCCTTCAGTGGGGTCGATAAAATGAGGACCAGGCATGCTTGGGCACAAAACATGGGTTCTGCGTCAGGCTACTTGACTGAAATATCTGCTTTTGCATCCCAGGGTCCTCGGTCTCCCTAACTGGTATGGGCACAATAGGATTTGGGCCCTGATCACTGAGTTTAGTTTTGTTTAGAAAAACTAAATTTAATCTTTGAAGCATTTCAACTGTTATGCCAAAAAGTCGTCAAAAGATTGAAAAACTTGTTATTAAAAGAAAAATATTATAAAACAAAAATCTGGATTAAATATTTCTAGGTTCTATCAATGTTGAAAGATGATTAAGTATGATGATGAACGTTTCAGACAAATCAAGTCAGATTTGAAATTTGAGACTGTTGGCATGCATAAGCATAATAAAAGCTAAAACACATATATCTTATGCCTAAAATTGGCAGGTATTGGTACTCGGTTAAAAAGTAAAGATTATAAAGTAAAAGTTTTATTTGCTTTACTATTATATTATATTGTATTATTAGTATCATCATTATTATTTGCAAAACTTAGAATAAAAATCTGGAAAATTTTCTGTTCCTCTCATATATTATCAATCCTTTTTTTTAAATACTAGGGGGTTCCTGTCCCCTGCTTGCTATCACTCATCAATTCCAAAACTGCTTACGCAGCTCCAGATCGCTTCGCTCACTCATTAAACTAAAGTATTTTTGAGTAGCTTTATGAAAAGAATCGGTTCCCTGCCAGAGATAATATTCTATAATGCACACAACTCTTTGGAAGTAAAAATATATATCTTGTAACATAATGTACATAGATTTTACAGTGAAAAGCTTGGGGAGATTCAGAATGCTGCTGTTAAGAAATTGCCAATACATAAAAATAAGCGGCGTCTATTTAAATTCATTCAAGACAATAGCATTGTCAACATCTGCTTTGGCAATATGCTTGCTGAATTTAGGCAAACTTACCATTAACCCATAAGTTCTCAAGTTTATTACATTTCTACGGCTTTGCAAAACTAAAATGGCTGCAGAAGATTTGTTTATGAATGTTTTGAAATCTTGTTGAATTGAGTTGTAATGAGCAAAAACATATCAAAGAAAAATATACCATTGGCAAGAGAAGCTTAGCTAAATGCAATCCTGCTTCTGATTAGATACTATTATTAGCCATTATGATTTCATTGGTTCTTGCGACACTATCATTAGATTTTTATATATATATACAAAATATATATATAGATTACTTAACATTTTAAGAATTATATCAGGAAACAATCTTAAAGAAAGTATTAAATCACATGCACAAAATCAGGAGCTATGCATTTTGTAGTAAGACTTGAGTAGGACTACAATAATTTAGTTTGAGGATTGCTAAAAAGAAAGATAAATAAATGCTTTTTAAAGAAGAGAACAAAAGTGCACAAGTAAACATATAATTCTATTTAAAACACGTAATCATTGACACAATGATTATTTAATAAATGTAACAAATTTGCAAAGAATTAATACTCACAATGAACGAAGTTTGGCGAAGCCTTGTCTACAGTATTAAAATGAACTCCCCATTTGGCACCCTTTGCAATGATGAACATCATCAGGTAGATCACAGATAGTGTACCTATGAATATATGTATAAGATAAGTATCACTCAGGTTCTAACGAACACCATTTGCTTCATAAAAAATATTAAACAATTAGTCCTTATAAGAAAGATGAGTAGTAAATTTAAGTTTATTAATGTAATTGGTATTTGTAATTCATATTGTATTTGTAAATAAATTTGCATATACAGAGGGGTCCAAAAAAATGTATACACTCATTGACAGTGAACCTGCTCAGACAAAAAGACATGCAGCTATGAATCTTGCTTGGTATTGTAGTTCAATAGTTAGTCAACAGATAGCACGGCATTCAAGCATTAGCAGATGCCAGTTCATTACTAATCATGGCGGAAGTGCGATTGTCGCTCGAGTAACGCAAAGTGGTATTGAAGTGGTACTGGAAGTATGAGAACATGGTAGAAGAGTAAAGGCAGTGGCGTAATGCTTACGCACTGAACTCCCCTACATGGTTAACAATCGCTCATATTCGAGATAAATTCGAAAGCAATGGAACTGGGTTCAGTCAGCTGTTGAGCTGCATCGACAATGTTTAGCTGCTAATGGGGGTTACTTTGAACACATGTAATTGTAAGTACATTTTACAATATCAACTAAAAATCTTGTTACAGAACATTGAAATTTAAAAATTACGTTTAAAAAGATATTCACTGTCAGCTAGTGTATACATTTTTTGGACCCCTCTGTGTATATATATATATATATACAGTTGAACTTTCTTAATACAAACACGGTTAATGCGAATTCATGGCTAAAATGAACATTTTGTTCATTAAGTTTGGTTTACTATTTAATTACACTAAATATCTCAAGCATTTTACGAAGTCTAAAATCAAATTTCGGCTAAGACAAACAAAATTTCTGACCTATTCACGAAAAATTTAATGTACCTAAAAAAAAAACCCAATAATAAGGATTTTTTCCAAAATTGTTAAATTTTAAAAGGTAAGTTCACTTTTTCTCAATGTACTAGTAAGATTTAAAAGTGTATGTTAGTAAAAATAAATCATTTGTTTTCACTATTTATGTTACTTTTTATTATAAATAGTAGTAATTATTTTTAAAATATAAACATGTATTTCTAAAACTTTTTTTAACAATTTTACTTATTCACAGTTGTTACGAAAATCAGCTAATACGGACAAATTCGTGAATTTTTGGCATTTCGTATTATGCGAGTTCAACTGTATATATGTATGTAATATAACGTTTACATCAGCACATTATGTTAGTTGAATGTCTGTCTATGAAACAAACATATCAAGCAGACGTGAACAAAATCCATCAATCAGTTGTTCATTTGCAACATCAGTATAGTAAATACACATTCCAAAATAACACGAAGGTGAAACACAACATCAAAGCACTGTACAATACTTACATCTCAAGAATCCCCACGAAATCCCTGCGAATGTGCTTTAAATAATCTCAAGCTGTCCGGTCGCATGATGAAGCAACTATTTTACTATTCGTTCCCTACAACACCATCAAGGTCTCACGTTACATAATTTCTTTCCCCCGCCGTGAGAAAAAGGGACTGGTTTTAGGGAATGTATATAAAGTGCCTACAATTGTCTGTAGGTCATTTTAGTTTTTGTTTTAAAATCGAAACTGAACTTAAAAAGGGATTAAAAGAGTTATTTGTTTTTCAATGTTATATATATATATACATATACACACACACACATATATATATACAAACATATATATACATATGGACTGAGGTAAGGGGTTAAAAGACTCAGACTGATGCTGTTTGAACGAATTTAAGAACATTTAATTAACGAACAGGAACTATGTACAAAATAAAAATTGAATCAACATTTAATCAGAAGGCCACTCCGGCGGTCAACGCGACTTGGCATCACTCTGCTGGCCTCACAAAACGACCAGACGATGAACAAGCTCTCTCTCGCTCTCCGTTGCGGCTCGTTAAAATAATGAGGAATTGCAGCGCATCCTGGCGGAGGCACGGAACTTGACTGATTTGCATCTTTGTAGATTCACTTCCACACTCGGCCATCTACACGGCGAGTGTCCTCACGAGCTAGAAACAAAGCAAAACGAAAAAAAACAAGAACACAGAAAAAGCGAATTGGGGCAAAATAGACATAAAATCGAACAGTTTTGAAGGGAAAAAAATTTAAAAGAACACATGTAATTGAAATTCTGGAAAAAAAACATTTAGCACAAAGCAAGAATAAAAAATTCTTCTAAACCAAAGCAAAACATTTTCCTAAAAGTTCAAAACTTTTAACAAGTCACTGTGGATGTCCACGGCTTCATGTGGTCAGCCGAACTAGAGGTAACATTGGGTCCTTCATGATTGCCGATTTTTTCCACTTCATATCTATCGCTGGGTTTGATTTTTGTGATCTTATAAGGGCCATGAAATCGAGGACGAAGCTTAAGTCCTGTGCCAAACTGAGTTCTTGCTATGGCGACTATGTCACCTAAATTGTGTTGGAGAGCTTTCTTGCGAGGTTTGTTAAAATTTCGCCTGTTTGCCTCTTGTAGTTTGAGAATATTTTCTTTTGCAATAGCTCGCAAATTGTCACGCTGATCTATGAAGGAGTTTACATACTCTTCTTGAAGGAGTTGAAGGATGTGGGAGTCACCCTTATGCTTGAGCGGAACATCGATGAGAAGTTCAAAGGGAGATCTTTTTGTGGCCCTGCTGATGGTGCTGTTTAAAGTGCGCTGAACTGCACCAACATGTTGAAACCATTTCAGCGGATCATTAATGGACAACTTAGACAGAACTGGAATAACAGTTTGTAACATTCGTTCAACTTGGCCATTACCTCTGGGAATTCCGGTTGTTATGTGTATCAGCTCTATGTTCTGATCCTTACAATAGTCATGGAAATCATTTGCAGTGAACGCTGAATCACGATCTGTGATTATCCGTGAAGGATTACCGAAATTTGTCTGTAAAAGAGAAAGCTTCTGAAGAACTTCTGTAGTGGAGGTAGTCTTCACCGGGTAGAGCCACAGGAATTTTGTAAAGGCATCTACAACAGCAAAAATGTGGTTATAGTTCTTGTTAGTGGAAGGTAAAGGTCCAAGAAAATCTAAGTGAAAAGTACCAAACGGCACATCTTCTTTCGGTATGGGATGCAGAAATCCTTCAGCCTTACTGCGTTTTTTATTGATTAGAATGCATTCGACACAATTGACAATAACGTTTTCTATACATTTTATCATGTTCGCAAAATAAAAAGCTTGTTTTAAAACGTTTTCGGTTTTTTCGGCAGAAAAGTGACCCTGTAGATGAGCGTTTCGAACAATTTGTGTTTGCATATCGTGGGGAACTACCAGTAATTCCAAATCATTGTGACATTTATACAAGATATCATTCTTTATAAGAAAATCTGAAGAGGAGTTGGATTGGCAAAGATTCTTTAAAGTGGTGATTTGTTCATCAGTTGCCTGGGCGACAGCGACCTGAGCAGTAACCTCAGAATTTGTAGTTATCAGATACACAGCATAACGGCTGAAAGCATCGACATGAGGCATTAACCTACCAGGACGATGAACAACATCGTATTGGAACTCATCGAGAATGGAGGACCAACGAGCAATCTTAGGGGTAACCTCTTTTTTCTGAAGGGTATTTTGAAAGGCTTGGCAATCAGTTACAATAGTGAATTTGGAATCCAATAAATATGTACGGAATTTTTTAACAGATTCGATTATTGCCAAAACTTCTAAATCATAACTTGAAAGTTTTTCTTGCTGAGGGGTGGTTTTTCGAGACATGTAGTAAATGGGGTAGAAATGTCCATCCACTCCTTGTTGCAATAGAATACTGCCAAACCCATGAGAGCTGGCATCTGTGTGTAGCTCGATTTTAGATCCTTGTTTGAAGATATGTAGAACGGGAGATTTGGACAAAATATCTTTCAATCGCTGAAATGCCTGTCTCTGAGAGTCACCAAAGTGGAAAGAAACGTTTTCACGCAACAGATCAGTTAGTGGTTTAGCAATAAGTGAATATTGATGAATGAATTTTCTAAAGTAGCCGGTTAATCCGAGAAAACTCTGGAGGTGTTTCTTGTCTTTAGGAATGGGAAAGTTTTGTACCGCTGCAGTTTTAGAAGGCGACGGTTGAATTGTGCCATTTTGAATGGCGTAACCGAGGAATTCTATTTTCCTATGTAAGAAAGAGCACTTTTTAAAATTTAGTTCAAGACCATGTTCAGAGGCAACTTTTAAAACAGTCTGAAGTTTCTGGAAAGCTTCGGTCTCAGTTTTTGCAGGGATTATAAAGTCGTCAAGATAGATCACGACTATGTTTTGTGCCATTAATGGACGGAAGATGGCATAAATATATCTTTGAAAAATATTTGGTGAGACACAAAGGCCAAATGGGGCAAATAAAAATTCATATTGCCCATTAGGAACAACAAATGAAGTAAATTTAGTAGAATTGGGGTGTATGGGAACATGAAAAAATCCATTCTTCAAATCTAGTTTAGTGAAGATAGCAGAATTCTCGAGGCGGTCAATAACATCATCTATTAATGGAAAGGGAAATCTATCACGTATTATTTTCTTATTAAGTTTCCGATAATCAACACAAAGTCTATGTGAACCATCTTTCTTCTTACACAAAACGACTGGAGAACTATAGTCAGAACAGCTAGGTTTAATAATACCTTCGTCAAGCCAGTTTTTAATTTGATCATCTACTATTTTTTGCTCGATTTGAGGAAGACGACGCGGTCTATGATGGACGGGAATGTCATCTGACAAAACAATGTTCATCTGAATATCTGGAGATTTTACTTTAGTGTGCTTGTACGAGGTAATTAGTTGTCTAATTTCTGAACGTATTTCACTATTGAGAATGTGTGCTAAATCAGGCAAACTACTATCCTGTATAACACCAGCAAAGCACTCTGGGGAGAAAGACACCGTATGGTCGGAAGATATGTGGGAAGTGGCTTGCACACAGAAATAAACAGGCGCATTATTTGATTTTTCATCTCATTCAAGAAGTCGAATACCCGTTTTGTTCAAAACAAATTCACCCTGTTGTATAACGTTTTGGCCTAAGATGGCATCAACAGAAAGGAGATTGTCTTTTATGACAAATATATCAGAGGCAAAGGTAGACTTCTGTATCTGAAACTGTGTGTTGAAAAATCCTAAAGGTCGGATAATTGTTGATCCTAGCCCAGTAAGTGAAAGTGTGGTGCTCTGTAATAACGGCGCACCTAATTTCTGATGCATTGACTCTCGAAGGAGTGTATATTGGCTTCCCGTATCGACAAGTGCTAGAATTAAGACATTTGATATGATAATCGGAAGAGTCATTGATGTAGAATTTGCAGTAGACAATACTTGATGTACGCGAGCGTCTTCTTGGAGTTCCGGAGCTCTAGTTGATAACTGTCGAGCCTTTTTCGGGCAGTTAGATATTTTATGGCCTAAATTTTTACAATAGAAACAACGGATGTCGGGCTGCGTGCAATTGAAACTTAAATGATTATTTTCTCCGCATTTAAAACATTTACTCGTACTTTGACTATTAGGAAATGTACGTAGCGGCGGTCTATTTTTAAGAGACGCCGTGTTTTGGTCGGGGCTAGACTTGTAAGAAGTAAAAAATCGCCTCGGAAAATCTTGATGTGGCTTATAAGAGCTGTGATGGGTTTTATCCAACTTTTCGTAAATGAGAAGCTTTTGCTTTAATTCTCTAAAATTATTACAACCGTACAGAAAAGTTTTGTTATGAGAATCAGGTAGACCTTGAATAACGTATTGGCATACTGATTTTTCATCAATAGAAGCCTTACTTGCGATTTCTCGCATTTTAATGAGATATTCTATGCAATTTTCATTTTTTCGCATTAGGCGTTCCGAAAGCACTTTATGTACATCGGCGGATGTAAACTTTTGATAAAATTCATCGAGAAAATCTTTTTGAAAGTCTTGCCAGGATGTAACATTAGGGAGAGAATCGAAATATGTCTTAGCTGTACCTTTTATGCAGCGCTTAGCTACGGCCAAAGTTTGGATATCCGATAATTTATACAACTCTGAAACATTTCTGATGGAATTCAGAAAAGAGGTAACAGGGTACATTGAAGCACCGTCAAAAATTTTAACTTCGTCTGCAATGTCCTTAATATTGAGACCAATTCCTATTCCTTGAACAGTTGAGGGCGAGTTACGTTCTGGCGAGTTAAAATTCTGGTATGCGACAGCTCGCTGAGAATGTAACGGTAAAGGAAAAGTAATATTTTGGGAATCCAAATGCACCTGATGTGGAATGTAGCTTTGAGAATTGTTCGAATTTTCTATTTCAGAATTAACGCTTGCCTCGGAAATCTGTTGTTTTAGTTCCGGAATGTTTTTTAAAGCAGCGAAAATATTATCGCACAATACATTAGTATCTGTGCATATCTCAATTTTTAATATGTTAGCGACCTGAATGAGGTCAGCAAGTGAAAAGGATAGCTTCGTTTTTGAGATTTTCTCTGTTAAATCCAAACCAGGAGGAAACCCTGTAAATTCTCGAAGTTTTGAGCGGGTAGTGCGATCATGTGGTGTATTAAACACAGTAGAATTTAACAATTTAATCGCCTTAGTAGGGGCTGATTTTAAAGACAATGCAATTTCAGGAATATCCACAAGTCTTAAAGACATGATGATTGGTAGAATAACTTCTAAACAATTTTCTTCCTACGAAAATACAGTTACAACTTTTTACTCATAATACTGGACATTCAAAAAATTTAAAAAATACTAGATACTCACGGAGTTATGGACAATCCACTTCAAGATGAACACAAACACTAAAACCGCAGAAACTTAAAACACTACTCTTTAAAAACGCTGAATAAATAAAATTAAGCACCTTCCAAATAATGAGGCAAATCACTAGCGATATTCTTCGCATTCGCTTAATTACGAACCACAGAACCTCAGTCTTCACAAGCTTGATTTTCACAGACCAAATTAAGGTAGAATTCCGTTGAATCACAGAACTTGCCAGCAGAAACTCAGAGGTACGCAGACATTAACAAAAGAACTCTAATACACCACTCAGAATAATTTCTTCTCACAAAGCATTAATCCTCGTAATTACGTCGAGCTTGAAACAAAACGAACACTGTTCAGTCAGTCGGAAATTCTGATGATTTGAAAAATCACCGCTGCCACCATATGGACTGAGGTAAGGGGTTAAAAGACTCAGACTGATGCTGTTTGAACGAATTTAAGAACATTTAATTAACGAACAGGAACTATGTACAAAATAAAAATTGAATCAACATTTAATCAGAAGGCCACTCCGGCGGTCAACGCGACTTGGCATCACTCTGCCGGCCTCACAAAACGACCAGAAGATGAACAAGCTCTCTCTCGCTCTCCGTTGTGGCTCGTTAAAATAGTGAGGAATTGCAGCGCATCCTGGCGGAGGCACGGAACTTGACTGATTTGCATCTTTGCAGATTCACTTCCACATACATATATATATATGTATGAAATAGAGAATATATATATAAAAAATTAGTGGGTATGTGAAAAAACAACAATATAGAAGGCTGAACGTGGGAAATCACAAATATAAACATTCAAAATGAAAAAGAGCCTGCCTCTTCATCAGTGGGAGGGAGCAGGAAGCATAACGAAATATTGTCATTGCAGGTTTCTGAGAAATCCCAGCATAGCATGTGAGAAAAAAAATTTTATAACAAAAAATATAAGACTGGGAGTTGCAAGCCAAGTGAATAATCAAAATAATTTGAATAATCAAAATAATTTATCCAGTTATAAAAAGAACAAAAAATTTTTTATTATTAAAAGAAGTTTCGAGTTTACGTGATACTGACTGAGTCAAAATGTAAAAATAGAAAAAAAAACAACATGCTATAGCCGAAATCTCCCCTCCCAGACCTGCAAAGCAATACGATTAAAATATAGCTTCTAAATCTACTCACCTCCCAAGGCAGGACCAGAAAAGGAAGACAACAACAACTAGCCGATACAGAGATACGCCATGTAATGGCTAAGTCCGTCCGTGTCCATGTGGTTGACCTTGACTTTCCGATCTCGCTCACAGACCAACACAATATCCAAAAACTGGCGTTCCAACTGATGGACTTTAGCCAGGAATCTTCATCCCGTGTGTGTCAATGAGGTTCCGTTATGGTTATATAGCAATTGCAAAACGCTATGCCAAAGTTTTAAACGACTTAATGTAAAAATTAATAAAATTCAGCGGATAATTATTAAAGTAAAAAAGGATTGCAGAGAAGGTGAAAACATTTTTATCCAAGTTATATTTGTTGTTGCAGATTTTAAAATACCTGTAAAGTTGACCTGTGATAATATTTATAAAAACTTTTTTATGCTAATTACTATGCCAGTGTGGCATAGTGATGGTATGGAAATTGAAGTCCTTACGTTTATCATATATGTCAATAATTAAATTACTGTTTCTAATGTTCAATGATAAATCCAAAAAGTTAGTTCTGTATGTATTATTATTAGTGGATTTTAAATTTAGACAATTGGGATAAATTTTTTCCAACTCCTCAGCAATATTAAAATTGATAACCAGAATGTCATCAATATATCTGAATGCACGTATTCTATTGTTATATTGCACCACATATTTAAATTCGTAGTAGAATAAAAAAAGGTTTGCGGCAGTGCTAGAGTAATTGGTTCCCATTCCTATATCCTTTATCTGCTTATAAATCAAGTTGTGGAATTTTAAAAAATTATTTTTGAAGCAAAAACTGCATAGATTAAGTGTAAAATCCTTATTCAAGTTAATTTCAGATTCTAGGTGAAAAAAATCGAATAATTTGTCTATTGCATGTACCAGCAGATGAATTGGAATATTGTTGAATAAATTTTCAAAATCATAAGAGTATAAGAGTGTAGGAGGGGAAGCGATTAAGGCTTTTACAACATCCGAGCTGTTGTTGATTGACCAAAAATAGCTGGTGTTGCTGGATTTGCATTCCTTTGCAAAAGCAGCGAAATTCTTGTAAATAGAACTGAATTCTGCGTCTACAGGTTTGTAAAAAGATGTGTTATTCAATTCGGTCATAATTTTCTCTTTATAAAATTGTTTGCATATAATTGCATAGTTGTTGGCAGCTTTATCAACAGGTACAAATATGAATGATTTTTGTATATTTTTTATATAGCTTAAGTCTTTGTTACTTATTTTTTGATATTCAAATTCATCACTATTAAGATGGGTTTTTAAAAAACACTTAAAATCAAGTAGTATGTTATGTTTCCATTCAGAAAAGGCTTCGAAGGGAGTGGTATATGTATATGCGGTTTTTAATATGAAATCATTAATATTGTTTGTGAAATTTATTAAAGCTTTTTTGAAAATTAAACTTTCTATTTAATCTGAACTTTGCGCCGAGTGATAGTAGTTGTCATATTTGGATTCTCAATGAAATTGAGATCTCCAGTTAGGATATGACCGTGACTATTGTCGATATATTTATAGAATTCAGACTTATGTCATAAACAACTAGAATCGTCATTCGGATCTTTGCATGCAAATTGTCTATAGTTATACATAGTTGCGCTGAAAGGTTTGCAGTACTTAAATGTATTTTGAATTTTGCAATTTTTTATAGGGAAAATATTGTAAGCTTTTTTAAAAGAACTGTTAATGTCGAAAAAATTAAATGATTTTTGTTGAAAAAGAGTAACAAAGTATAGCACATTTATGTTATTATTCCGGTTACGAATCTTAAATTGTATCAGATCACAGATTAAATCTTTAAATTGTTTATTTTTGAACTTATATTTTGGAATGCATATGTATATTTTACGTAAGGAATTGAATTTTAATTTAAAAACTTCAGATTTAATTTTAAATACATGTGCATTGTTACAAAAATGTTGTTCCCATTTCCGAAGCCATAATTCCGGAAAAAGGCAATTAAAAACTTTACTATTGATTCTGGAACCTCTTTTACCACGTTTAATTTTCAAAATGTTATTTATTTCATACAGAAGTGCATAGACTTTGTCAATCTTCTCCAATATCATGTTATTCAAACTGGTATTAAGCCCGTAAGGGTAAATGGATCTATTTTTAAAAATGAAGTCATTTTCAGCATGTAATCGTTCTTTATGATCGTTAATATGAGCAAGAATTTCAATAGTTGAAGTGTGAAAAGAATGTGATCTGAAATGTAAAATTTCAAAAGATGGATTAGAACATTTATTGATCTGACTTCTATGTATTATTCTACTACGAATTTAAATATGTGGTGCAATATAACAATAGAATACGTGCATTCAGATACATTGATGACATTCTGGTTATCAATTTTAATATTGCTGAGGAGTTGGAAAAAATTTATCCCAATTGTCTAAATTTAAAATCCACTAATAATAATACATACAGAACTAACTTTTTGGATTTATCATTGAACATTAGAAACAGTAATTTAATTATTGACATATATGATAAACGTAAGGACTTCAATTTCCATACCATCACTATGCCACACTGGCATAGTAATTTGCATAAAAAAGTTTTTATAAATATTATCACAGGTCAACTTTACAGGTATTTTAAAATCTGCAATAACAAATATAACTTGGATAAAAATGTTTTCACCTTCTCTGCAATCCTTTTTTACTTTAATAATTATCCCCTGAATTTTATTAATTTTTACATTAAGTCGTTTAAAACTTTGGCGTAGCGTTTTGCAGTTGCTATATAACCATAACGGAACCTCATTGACACACACGGGATGAAGATTCCTGGCTAAAGTCCATCAGTTGGAACGCCAGTTTTTGGATATTGTGTTGGTCTGTGAGCGAGATCGGAAAGTCAAGGTCAACCACATGGACACGGACGGACTTAGCCATTACATGGCGTATCTCTCTATCGGCTAGTTGTTGTTGTCTTCCTTGTCTGGTCCTGCCTTGGGAGGTGAGTAGATTTAGAAGCTATATTTTAATCGTATTGCTTTGCAGGTCTGGGAGGGGAGATTTCGGCTATAGCATGTTGTTTTTTTTTCTATTTTTACATTTTGACTCAGTCAGTATCACGTAAACTCGAAACTTCTTTTAATAATAAAAAATTTTTTGTTCTTTTTATAACTGGATAAATTATTTTGATTATTGAAATTATTTTGATTATTCACTTGGCTTGCAACTCCCAGTCTTATATTTTTTGTTATAAAAAAATTTTTCTCACATGCTATGCTGGGATTTCTCAGAAACCTGCAATGACAATATTTCGTTATATATGCTTCCTGCTCCCTCCCACTGATGAAGAGGCAGGCTCTTTTTCATTTTGAATGTTTATATTTGTGATTTCCCACGTTCAGCCTTCTATATTGTTGTTTTTTCACATACCCACTAATTTTTTATATATATATATTCTCTATTTCATACATATATTTGCAACTGTTTAAGTGTGCTGCCTCGTGCGCCTTTTCACAGTTTAATTCACTTTATTAATTTTTGATTACATATATATATACATATATATATATACATATACATTTATGTATACATACATATATATATACACACACATATATATATATATATATAAATAAAGTCTTGCAAATATGATATTCAAATTAACGATTATTATTTTTAATAGTATATTACACCTACTTTTAAAACATTATTTAATTTTTTCTCCATAGAGAATATTATTCAAAGATGAAGCATACTCAGTACTTTTTTGAAGCATAATACGGGATTATAGCTTTGCAAGTTTACTGCTTAATGAATATTTTATTAGAACAAAACTGGCCAAAAAGTCATTCAACCATAAATAAGAAAATGATCATAAAACAAAATAGAAAATATTACATTAAATAATGAATTCAGAAATAATGTTTTAAAATATCTAATTTATTCATTAATGATTTTTTAATTATCTGCATTATTTATTTAATTAATTAATTACTGTATTGAATGTACATAATTAAATGAATAAAGTATAAATTTAAATTCATATTTTCAAATTTGCTCACAAAAGTAACAGTAAGAAATTATTCTAAAAAATTAATAACAATAATTATTATTGCAAAATTTTACATGTATGTGTCGAAATAAACTTAAAAGCAATCAGAAATACTAAAAAGTAAAATAAAATAATAATTACCTAAGGCATTTAATTTTGTAAAAAATGTTGGTGATTTTAAACTGACTAAAGGAGCAAAACAAGCTGCAATATAGAAAGGTATGGTTCCATCCATATCCCAGTATTTATAAAATATCTCATTTGTGCTGTTTCCACCATTAAGAACCAACTGCATGTCAAAACTGCCGTTTATAGGAACTGCACTTGGACAATATACTGTGAATAAATGCAGAACAATAAAACTTCAATTTAAAAAAGAAAACTGAATTTGAACATATTTATTGATAAAAATAATTTAACTTTGTGCAAGTAAACAATAATAATAAAATTACACGTTAATTTAAAGCACAAATGAGCAAAAAAAATGCAGACATATGTTTCGGGATTGCTTGGAATCCCTTTTTCAATGCGACAGGGAGCTTCTAGATGCAAAACATCCAAATGAAGCAGACAGAACAAGAAAAACAAAGCTTATATAGCCTAAGAATTATCTGTAAACCAATGAGAATAAAGGCAGCGTGAAGTGTAAGTAGAAGTAGCAGGAAGACACCAATAAGAGAGCAACAAACGAATCCAGTTGAAAGTACAGGAAGTAAAAAGGAATAACAATAAAAATAAAGCAAAAAAGACAACAGCATGCATAAAAATTGCAAAAATAATAAAATAAAATACAAAGAATAAAATTGAAATAAAAATAAGTACAGAAACTACCAAAACAAAATGCAAAACAAAGTACACATGTAAAGGAGGGGGAGGGGAGGGAGGGGGGAAGGAGAAAAATAGACACAAAAAAGGAAAACAACTAGAAAACCTAGAAAAAAAAGGGATTCCAAGCAATCCCGAAACATGTCTGCATTTTTTTTGCTCATTTGTGCTTTAAATTAACGTGTAATTTTATTATTAATATTTATTGATATTTTTAACGAACACTTTAAGACATAAATATTAAACAAAAAGTACTATATTTGGAAAATATATTTTAATGTAGCAGATACATTGTATATTTAGAGGTCGATCCAGCATTTTCAAAAGGGTTTGTTTTTTTGCAAATTTTAAACAAACCTGAATTTTCTCTGGCGCAACCACTGAAATTTATAACAAGTTAATAGAGACCTTCCTTAAAATTTTAACTACACTTGAACAGATCTTACACAAGATTAAGACTTTTCTTTGTTAGTTTGTTTTGCTTTGTTCTTGTTTTTAAGACCCCCTTTATTGCTTTTTTTTTTTTCAAAGTTCATGTAGTTTCTTTAATAAAATCATTTATTTTGCATAACTAGGACATTAATTTGTGTCAAAACTTTTATTCAAAAAATGTCCCAATTTTTTTTTTACAGAATTCGAAGCTAATTTGCACAAGATTCTTAAAACATGATTATAGGAAAAATACTTAAATGGCTCCCTGCAATAAATACAACAAAACTACTCAATAAACTTGTTAATTATATGCTTTTCAGTTCCCTGAAAGTTAAAAATAAAATGAAAAACAAAAAAAATGATGTAATGTTCTGTTACTCATTGTGTAATTCCGTTACTGCTAACCAGGGCTGCCGGATTTTAGCGGGGCCTAAAAAGGCTGGTAGGCTTTTTTTGGTTTAAACTGCTTAAAAAAGGCCGGCTTTTATTTAAAAAAGTATAAACATTTTTTTCAAAAAAAGTATTAAATAAAAAATTATATTTATATCGCTTATATAATTAAATTATTACTGCAATAGCAAAATACTTGAAATAAGAATGAAAATTATATAATAGAACGGCCATTTCACAGTATTTTCTAAAATTGTAGAGTCCGCAACATGACACTTTTTTTGTTATAACTTACGTAATTTACAATTTAATTACCGCTAAATTTTATTTTCAAATAATATGTTGCGGACTCTACGTTTGGACAAAATACTGTTAAATGGCCCAGAATCATACAATACATAAATAGCAAAGAGAAAGTGCTCTTTATTAGAAATTTATTCAGATCAATGCTGGCCAGGCCAAAAAATACCGTCTTTGACTTATACTGACCAGTTTCACCCCCTGGTATATGTATAAATATTTTAATCAGTGTTTAAGAACAATAGTTTTGTTAGAACATTTCGCAAAAGAACGAATCATACAAATTCGCTACTTCGAAAATGGGAATCTGCTTCATTACCTTGATAGCTATTACTAGATTAAATGTTCAGTCTAAACTCAAAGAAGCCAATAGTAAATTAATTACCATCTGAATAGTTGGAATTCAGCATGATGGCATCTTTTCCTCCTGGTTTTAAGGACTCTAATGAAAATCAAAAATAAAAAAATTAAATGTATGCATTGCTTAGATTTTTTGAAAATAAGAATAAGTATTTGAGCAAAGCTTTCTAGACAGAAAACTTGACACATATAAAATTCCAAAACATATCACTACCAGAATTCTTACACTGTTTGAAATCATGAAAAATGCTAAATTTTTAAACAACTTAAGGAATTTACAACAATTTTAATTGTCTTACACCACCATTTTCAGCTTTGTTAGATTGTAAAAAAATAAAGTTAATCACTCAAAGCCAATGGTATAAACATACCTAAAAGCCAGTAAATCAATGATTGCTTTAGTTAAGTACTTTAAATTAAAGGTTTGCAACAGCAAATTAAAAAATTGAGGTGTTTGTCCAACAGCTGAAAAATTTCCAGCATTAGCCTACTTTCCCAAAAAAGTAAAAAAAAAAAGCATGAAAGAAGGCTTACTGTATTGTGAAAATATTGTTAGAAATTTAAAAAAGTCAAAAATAAGTTAAGTAATTAAATAAAGACTGAAAAATGAAAAAGTTGTAAGTAGGGTTTTGAGATGGGGGAAAAAGTGCATCGGTCCGTCTGTCACCCCTAATAACTTTTGAACGAATTGTCCGATTCGAAAAATTC
The DNA here is from genome assembly GCA_038502835.1 of Octonoba sinensis. Lineage (NCBI taxonomy): Eukaryota > Metazoa > Arthropoda > Arachnida > Araneae > Uloboridae > Octonoba > Octonoba sinensis. The sequence goes on from CM076604.1 coordinate 77,193,108, forward strand.
TTTTTGCATTCGAAAGATCCCGGTGAGGACATCCCATTTCCATTTTACTTTTTGATTTGAAAAATTTTTCATTCAATTTTTTCAGTTCAAAAAATTTTAATATTAGCACCTATGGGCAACAAAGCAAAACAAAGCAAAATACGTAAACTTTGGGAGTAAGATCCAAGTTCCTATGAGCAAGCTTACTGGAAGAAGCTTTCGGCATGAAATATTCGGCATGAAATATTGATTTGAACAATTTTTGTTCATTTTTGAACAGTTCAAATAAAAGTTAACGTAGCACCTACGAGGAAATGTTGATCCCATATAAATCCTAATCTAACCAATGGATTTGCTTGGAACAAACTTTATCGGAAAGATGTTACGATGAAGAACATGTACAGATATGAAGCTCAACAACAACTAAACGAGCCTATTTTCCTATGAGATTTTTAAGGATATTTCTCAATGAATGAATGAATAAATGAATGAGTGAAAGAATGAATAAAAATGAATGAGTGAAAAAATGAATGAGTATTGGAAAGCTCTTATAATCTAGAACATATACAGATAGAAAGCTCATTCAGAACATACGAGCCTATTTTCCCATGAAATTTTTTGATTGGGATTTTCAAGAATATTTTTGAACTAATGAATGATTAAATGAATAAGAGAAAGAATGAATGAACAAATGAGTGAATAAATGATAAAACAAAAATAAATGAGGGAATAAATGAGCAGATGAATGAAAATGTATTAACTGTTGAGAAAGACACATTTGAGGCAAATAAGAACTAAAGCTAAACGAGAAAGAGAGAGATAGCTAGATTATAAATTTGAAGCTGGTGTAAACGAGAAAGTAGGCCCGTATAGTTTTAGACGGAACTTCTTGTTTAAAGAATATTTTAATAGTTGCAATGACTCTTGCATACAATATTATGCAATTTTACAAATATATTGTTCTTGTTCCTTTTGGTAGAGTATGATTCAGATTTTCGAGGTATTTATTTATCAGTTATAAATGTAATTATTATATGTTACATTTAAAACAGAAATCTTTACATGGTTTAACCATTGCCAGTAGTTACTGGAAAACAACCTATTCGCTAAATATGTTGTTGTTTGTAATGGGGTTGCATGTTGGTTTCTTACCATTTGCAAACCTAGTGCATTCCTCAGGGACTGGCAACCATTCTTTCATGTGTCTCCGTCACCACTATGGCCGGACGCCATTACCACTTGAGAATTTTGACTCTCATTTTCTCCTTAAATGGTGGCACCTGGGCTCTTACAATGCAAATATATACTAGGAATTTAATTTAGCTGAGAGTATCCAAGCCTAATAGATACTCAAGAGATCTTACAAAATGACCCATAATCATACAACACGGACACTTGATTTTCTGCATCCTGAAATTCCATCGCCTTGGGCCAGGTTCATTCCTGCAACCTTTGGCCGGACGATACCAGAGCCTAACCAGTACACCATCCAACCGGCTGTTCATTAAATATGAGTGAGATCAAATTTGATAGAACTGGTGTTTTTCAAGTAACAACTTTGCTTATTTATAATTAAGAATAATTTTATAATCTTTACTTTTATGACCAATTATAAAATTGTAAAACTTTTGAAACTGTTCTCTGCTAATAACCAACATAAGTTTCAGAAAATTCAATGATATATATTTGACTTAAAACAAAAATTTGCTTTTAGACAATATTACCAATTGTTTTCATTCATACAAATTTCTCTCTATCAAAACTGATTTTAACCCAGAAATTCTCAAAAAACTTTTTGCTTGAAAATATCTGAAATTATTTTTTTAATTATAAATTTCAATTAATAATAATTATAAAAAAAAAAACATTAAGGAATTTTGCATGCAGAAAAAAAAAGAGGAATGCATACAACATTATTTTTTCTAAGCTTTTACGGTTCATGCTTTTTTGGTGCTTCATACCTACACATGTATGTACATAAAGACAGACAACATGAAAAAACCAGTCAAAATTGATTAATGGGTGATTAAAATGTCAACTTAGGATTAAATTTGAGTAGAAATTTTTTTGTGAATTCAATACTTCTTATACTTCGTACAAGGAAATAAAAAAACCTACTTCAAAATGAGCAAAACAGATTAAATTAAAAAATTAAATCTTTGGCACATCTAACAGATTTACTAACAGTTTTTTTTTTTTTTTTTCATGACAACTCTATTTAAAGACTCTTGTGGCAGTAATGCCAGTATGTATTTTGTACAAATTTAAATTCTAACACCACAAGATGATTTTATGGATTTTAGTGACTTGTTTAAATATTTGTTAATTTTTGTATCTAATAAGCCATTTTTAAATAGTAATAAGCAAATGATAACTACTAGGTTGCAACTAACTAAAATAAATAGAAAATTTACAAAGGAAAAATATTATTATTAATGATGAAAAATGCATGCAACAGAAAAAAAGCTTGAAATACATAATAATACTGAATTTTATGTACCATAAGCATATACACCAATAAAGTAAAGAAAATTGGACATCAGAACCCAATAGACAACTGCTCCACCAAGTAGTGGTATCAAAGAAAAAAAAGTAGCAATCCATTCAGCCCATTTGCCTAACAAATGTCTGCAAAGATCAGGAAATTCCACTGCTGTTTTAGGAACATCTAAAAATAAATTTTAAAATCCAAACTTAATAACACAATCAGTTATTCTTGCAAAAATTATGTGTTTCAATTTTAATTTACCCTGTCAGAAGATCTGATTTAATATTTGGTTTGACTTCATTATAATGCTGATGAACGCCTGTAATTTAAAAAATAAATAAATAAAAGTACTCCATGAGGCATGCACAATTTCAAAAGTAAAGACAATAACAATGGAATAATACCAAGAGCAAGTAATCCATGTGCATGTTTAATATTTTTTGTACGATTAGGATGATATACATTACAGATCTGAATGCTTTCAAAATATGGGGTTGGGATGTATCTGTCACAATATCTTTCCAATTTTCTCTATATGTATTCTTTGAACTAATATGAAAGTTGTTAAGGGGGCAATGGGTGTTGATGAACTCTCCTGCTTTGGTGCATCCCTCAAGGAAAACAACAGAAGCGTGCAGAGACTATCAGTAGTACTCCACGGGTTTTGCAATGCATAACAGGTGCATTTCCTTGTTATTTGAGAAATAATCAGTAAAAATCAGACAATATGGGGGTTCATCACAGAACATAAGTGTTGTTCTTTGATTTGAAAAAAAAAAAAGAGAAGATTTTTTTTTTAAAAGAAAAAGCTGTTTTCGTATCCTCTGCCCCGTTTAGTAAAGATTAAATATTTTTACTATTGCAACAAAAAGGTTTGTCTGGTTTTTACATCCCAGAAAAAACCGCCTTAGACAAAAAATTATTTTGTCCCCCTTTTTTATGGAAAATTGGCAATTCGAAATTAAAAATGTAGATTTCAGTAATAATAAAGGAAAGGTGCATACAATGATTTTCCTTATTCAAGAAAAACTTTTATATTAAAATTCACACATGAAATATTGTAACTGTTTATAAAAAAAAAAGAAAAAGAGACTTCTAATTCCTCTAAAAGTTTTTAACTGGAAACATGTTTAAAAAACAACTATATCAATATTAAGTTATAGTGACAATTCACTATTGATCAAACAATATAATTGTTATTCTTTGAAGGGGGAAGAAAAATTTGATTTTTTTTTTAAATATGAAAAAGCGGTTTTAGTATCCACTGCCCCATTTGGCAAAGATTAAAGGTTTTTACTGTGGCAAAACAGGATTGTCTGTTTTTTTTCAATCTGGAACAAACCGTCCTACACAAAATATTATTTTGTCTTATTTTTGTTTATGGAAAATTGGCAGTTTGAAATTAAAATGCAGCTTTTAATAATAATTAAGAAAAGATGCATATAATGATTTTCCTTATTCCAGAAACAACTTTTATACTAAAATATCACACATAATATATTTTAAGCAAAAAAAGAAAAAGAAATTTGTTAATTCCTCTAGATTTTTTAAAAATGGAAACATGTTTAAAAAATATTTATATCAATATTAAGTTATAGTGACAATTCACTATTGATCAAATGACATGATTGTTAAGCAGAGCAATTATAAAATATATAATTTGCAGTAAACTTAAGCTTGTTCATTAGGGTGGTGCGATTTTTTTTTTTTTTTTTTTTTTTATTTGTTATAGTGCAAAAAAAAAAATTGTGATTGGTGAATACTTAAAAAATAACAAATTTTTTTTTGAAATCAAATAATATCTTTCGATCTCGCAATGAGTCTAAATATCCAAAAAAATGACGAACTTAACCCTTTTTTTTTTGAACTTTTTTAAAAGTATTTCTCCACCGTTTTTTAAATGCTTTCTGGAAGAGAAGTTACGATGCACACAACTACAATAAAAAAATATTTTTTGATTTAAAGATTATCTTTTGATTCCCCAAATATTCATGAAACATGCAATGATTAAAAAAAGTACTATTTTCTCAATTTTTGCAGCTTTTAAAAGCTAATTTGAAACAATTTTAATGATCCATAATGACTTTAGCATGAAAATATTTCTTCAAATCTCTATTCAATTCTTTCTATTCAAAATCAGCATTGATAGTTCAATATTAGTCTGCGTAATTGATTTGAATTCATACTGCCTTTTGAGACATTCCCACCTCCATACACTCATGCTACTTATTTTCAGTGCGAGTTTCTCCCACATCCCATTAGAGCCTCTCGCTAAATAGAGTTTGCACCTTAAATTTATTTGATTTTTAGGGTGTACAGCTTGTGAATGAATAACTATACTTTGTATGATGTTCAAAAAGATTTTACTAGTATTGATACGCTCTATTCAGTTTGTCTGAAAAATAGATCTATCAGTCACATACACAACAGGCCCAAGGTCATTTTGTGGACCAATTGAAGATAATCTCAGAGGTTGTGAAAAACTGCTAATAGATTGTACAACTCTAGAAGTGGACAAAAAATGCTTATTCAGAGACCAGATATATCTTATAAATTGGCACACAATCACAAGCAACATAATTTCAAATGATTAGTCAAACCGTTACCCCGGCCCAATCTCGCATTGCAGATGGCTCACTTTTGCAAACAGAGTTGTACATTAATGAAACGAATCTATCAGATGTATTAAAAGATATGTTACCTGCATTTTGAAATGTTACATGCCAGTCTGATTTCAAATAAAGAACTGTCGAAATTTCATGGATGGTTCTATTCATGAGTACAGAACAATTGAAATGTCTCAATACTCGTCTGACAACCTGAAACAAGTAATTGATCCTGTCTTCGAACGAAACTCTGCTTGCCCATCCCAAAACCTATTCGTGGTAATGGTTTCAATGAAAGGAGGGACATGAGGTAGCTAGGACTTAAAAAAGTTTTTAAAGCCGGACTGTTCTCGAAAGGTAAAAAAATTGGGGGGGAAAAACAGGTTTGCTTGAGAAAAAAAAATTAATACAGTCGAACTTGGATAATTCGAAGCTGAAGGGACCACAGCTAAACGAATTACAAAAGGCTAATTTTTGTAGCTTAGTTTAAGGCCCACGAATGCTGATAATGTTCATTCCGTCAAAAACAACATCCATAGTCTTTTCTGGAAAATGTCAAGGCATTAATGTATATAAAATAATTAAACATTGTATTTGTCAACAAAATAAAATGTATTTTGTATGTAATATAAGAGATAAAACTGTAGCATATACATACGACAATAGGAATATATAAGTAGAGTATTACTTTTGCGAAATATTCTTTGCTTATGTACTAAAACTATATAGAAAATAAACCTGCTACAGTTTTTAAAAACATTGAGAAATTTCAGATTACTTCGTTGAATTGAGTCCTTTGATTTTAACAAATACAAAAATATTTTCTACGTATGATCTGACCATTCAAGCAACCAAAAATTAGTCTTGTGTCGAAACATTGTGAAGAGAGAGGGATTAGGCGTGATTCATTGTTAACTATAGTTCCTTTCATGAAGGAACTCTAATCTAATGTTGTTGTTGTTGTTTGTTGTGACTTATCCTCAGTCTGTCTGACGGAGCCAGACAAGACCAATAAGACCATTGACATTTAAGAAGTCCAAAACCAGAAGGGGAGAAGAGTAAAGATCCTCCCTTGAAAGTCCCAAGCAGTCCATGACATGGTCAGGAGATGCCTGTTGACATTGGCATTTACTACATAGGTTGAAGACCTTCCTGTCCTCTCGAAATTCGGTTTCAGGGGTCAATGCAGGAGGTCAATTGTCATGTTCACAACAAGTGGATGATAGGGTAGAATCTTTCACAATAGAAAGCAAGACAGAAATCTCGCTAATCTACCACTTGCTGTGAACAAACAAGTAGGGTAAAATTTTAGCACGCAAAAAGTATTTCAAAGTACTTTTGTTGATTTTGGATGAGAAAAACCTTTGAATTAAAGAAGTTACTTCGATTAATCCAAAAATTTTAACATTGATTTGAATACAAAGTTCAAGGGACCAAGCGAAATCTTCGAATTAAAGACGTTCAAATTATCCAAGTTCTACTGTACATAAGAAAGCAATGTTAATTAACATGAAGGCATAAACTATATTTATGAAAAATTGTAAGAGTATGTAATAGAACAAATAACAAAGTAAATTTAGAGATATTCTTGCAGAACACAATTTGGGTTTAGCATTTTAAATGAAAAAAAAAAAAAGCTTGCTCTCTTCACAATTGCAGTCTGTTACACAATTAATTTTGATTGTACAAATATTTTTTCCCCCTCTGAATCAAAGTAGAAGCTTTTTCAGTAAGAATTACTATGACTTCTTTCAGTAAGTTAATATTAAATTGTTTAATTCATCTTCTTGACTTTGTCACCATTCAACAGCTGATAAACTTTCAATGTAGTTATTTTCAAAATAATACTTCTTCAATGACAAACCTTCTCACAGAATAAATTGTTTTTACAGAACATTGTTTTAGCATATTCAAATTCTGCTTTTTTTTTTTTTTTCATCTGATTCAGTTTAAGTTAATCTTTGGCTTTTGAATCAAATAAGTAAGCGAGTAGATTTGAGTTGATGTGATTATCATCCCACTGAGCTGGTGGCTATTTTTTTCAGTACTTCCTTGTTGTGTTTTTTCTCTTTCTTTTTTTTTCAAATCTTTAAAAATATGTACAACTTCTCCAATTGCTATAAATTATCATCCCAATTTCTTTGTATTTAAATATTGTTTTTGTGCTTATTATTTTCACATTCATAAGAATTGGCCATGCTTTTATAAAACTTTCTAATGTGTTAATAAATGAATTCCACCTATTTAACTAGGCATGACTAATTTCCACATATTTGCATAAAGCATGCATTTGCATTTTGGTTATTTCTGAAAGATTTAATTATATTCAAAACCTACTCTTTAACATTTAGATAGTTTAAGTCATTTGCGAGAAAATTTAATATATGTGGCACACCCATAAGTAGTCATACAAAACTCTTGATTTTTATCTAGCATCATTCTCATCTTTTGAACACTGCTCCATTACTTGCTTACACAAAACGCTTAAAGTTTACCGACATTTTGCAAAGATTTTTATAACCATATTATACAAATAATTTCTAGTATGAGCGGGACCAAATGTGTAAATCAATTTAGAAATTTTTATCACAGAAATAGCAGAAAAAAGTTTGGATTTCTCCAGTAAGAGGGAAAAAAACCTTTGGTTTAAGCCGTGGTTAAAAGCACTTGGTTTTAACCATTACAACCCTCGTTATGATGATTACACTGGAAAAAATATAGATCGAAATGGAGGACATTTTTTCAATTAATATGCGAAATAAATTATGTTCAACATATATAATATATAATATTTTAAAATTTGATTACTTTTACAGTAAAGTATTGTTCAAAAAACTTACTTAATCAACATGTAATTAATTCTTTGTGGATTTATTAAATTATTATTAATGTTCAGTCAATTTTAATTAAATGATTAATAAATAAAACTTCATTACAAATAATGAATTTTCATTTTGTCTATTTCTTCCATTTTGTCCGATTTCCTCTGGTATCTCAGACTTTTAACAAAAAATGCAAGAATAGTTTTGTACTGCACTGCAAAAAAACTCTTCTCTTTTAAAATCATTATTAAAAAAAATATATATTCTTTTGTGTGTATGTGTTAGTAACAAGCTATACATAAAATATTTTTTCATAATAAGTACTCTTTTCATTAACATAGTTCATTATTTTTATTAATTGTGTGGGAAAAGTGTGTAATTGTATCTATAACATACAAATACAGAGGAATTCTGACCTAAATAATTCCATCTTAAATAAGAGCTAGTGAATTAGTCACAACACCAAGGTGATCTAACAAAGGAATAATCCTCTTTGCTCTGTCTAATTGGTTTTTGTTACTACAGAAACAGCCTTGGGAAATGCAATGCACATCCCAATTTCCTCTTGTTTGAAATGGAAGAGGTATGTATGCACAATAGTAACCATAAATGAGACAAAACAGATTTGACCATGCTTTCACTAGATAGACAATAATTACTTTTATATAGCAGCCCCCCCCCCCCCCATATGCTAGCATATTGCAAATATCTCAATTTTTACTCTAAAGCCATGTCTTCCATCATAATCTGCATTTATCTTGGCATTTAAAAATATTTTACATAAAATATTTGTACATGAAATCAAATTTAAGTAAAATAAAAAAAATACTACAATCTACTATAAGTATTATTGACATGTAACATTCACCGCAGAGAATCACATCAAATTATTTTACCTCAAGATGGAAAGAAATTTTTTAAAAACATTAAGAGACTTTTTAGAGAAAAGAAAAGAAAAATAAGCTCACCCTACTCAACAGAATTTCCTTCTGATTCTTTAAGAATTAATTACATGACTAAATAAACAATAAATAAGCTCTTTTTAATTACACTGCTTCTTGAATTCAGATTTAATCCCCTGATTTGAAAGAAAATAATACAAGATCAGAAAGATTTGTATAACTTTTCTTATTTTCATAAATCTAATGAACATTTATTTGCATTTTCCAACTTCTAGATTATATTTTAGAGTTGCCTAACATTTCTATTTACGCATTTCATACATAATGTGTTTGTGTGTGAATTAGCTTATTTTTAATGTCATTTTCAATATTGTAATGCATTTCATATTTGTCATATACATTTTTCAAAAGTGTTACATTTAAAAAATACATATTTTAAATTCTCAGATTTAATGCAATTATCTGTATTTCTGAATGTCCAAACCAATATGCTTCCTTAATTAATGAAATAATTGGAGATTTACCAAATTTAATTTTCAAGGCATTTTACAACAACTTAGCATAAAATATCAAATCATTCATGACTAAAATTATTACTCTCCTATAGCAGTGATAGTGAATATTTTGAGCTCAATATGTTAAAAATTTGAAAAAATACTACCTCAACTTCAGTGCTGCATCACATGTATCCTTATTTTTTGATATTTGCCCCACAGTACAAAAAATGTCTGCTTGTTTCTTTTTTTTTTCTTTCCTTACATTTTTTGTTTCACTTTTATTTTTTAAAATTATTTTTCGATACTTATTTTTAATTTATTTTTAAGAAAAGGTAACAAACTGAAAAAGAATATTTTTTACACAAGAGAAATATGATAAACATAACATTGAAAATGAGACATGAGATATTTGTTTTCCATTAAACAATGCTCAAAACTTAATAGAAAAATATGTGAAAAATTTAAAAATTTTTCCTTTAAGGTTCTAGAAATTAATGATGAGTGTCACTTATGACAGGCATGTCAAAGGTTCCTCACAACTGCTATAGGACAATCGTTGCTATTTATTTTTTCATAATAAAAATAAGTACATAAAAGAGCATTGTGACTTGTAATACCAAACTTTAAAGATGAACATGTTACCTGCAATATGACGTAAGCTGACAATTCTGTATGCTGTATAAAAACAGATGCTACCCATAACGAACATAATAATCATGCCTCCAGCAAAACCAGCCTTTAAATTAAAATAAAAAGCTAATATACATACACACATAAATAATGTTAATTTCAATAATGTATGCAACATATAGAATAAAATTTCTTTCTTAAAATATGTTTTATATTTTACACATAACTTATATATACAGTCAAACCCTGTTAACGCGAACTCGCTTAACGCGAAATGAATGCCATTCCCCATCAGATAATCTAAGAACTAGTGCTAAATTAATCGTTTAAGACGAAATTGATTTGAACAAAATTCCGCTTAAGACGAAAAACAAAATTTTTCAGTTGACAAAAAAATAAAAGAAAAGAAAGGTGAAAAAACATTCTTTGACATGAAATTTTCTTGGAGCTTAGGAAGCTTGAAAATTCTGTTGCACTTAACTTCTAGGAATTCTAAGAAAATAGCGAAACAGGTAAAATGCCTGCAGCTAATCCTTTTTCTGACAGACACTGTACAAGCGTGTTAGTGCGGATCAGTGACGGGAATGAATTGACAAGGGACACCTCTATTAATGGGCATAGATAAGCAATGGACCCTTCCATTAGGGGACAATGGGGTAGAGTTTCAAAAGTGTGTGGGTCAGGAAAACTTCCCAGCCACCTGGTTTTCAAGAGAGTGAGTGTCAATCAAGCATTCTATTCTTGGTTTCCGTTCATTTTACTTGTTTAACATGGTGCTAAACTCGCAATCTATTTCTTGGAAACGAGTTATAAAGAGAACAACTTTGATTACATGCAGAGTAAACGCTAAAGGAAATTTTAGTTTTGAGTTAGTCCTGTGCGGGGTGCAGTTGATTTTTTCGCGTTCGTAATAATGAATCATAAACAGCAATCTTTGACGTTAGAAACGAAGCAAAAGATCTTAAATGAAGTTGAAGATAAATTATTGAAGAAGACAGAGATTGCTGAAAAATATGGAATTGCCAACAGCACTTTACCGCGATCATTAAAAATAAAAATAAGATTGAAGCAGCTTATGCTGTGAATCAGTTTGAGCCAGCAAGGAAGAGAATGAGAACCGGGAAAAATGAAGACGTGGAAGTGGCCCTTTTACGCTGGATCAAAGAGGCCAGGAATCAAAACTTTTAACAGGGGTGATTTTGCAAGAAAAAGCCAAGTTCTTTGGAGAGGCTCTTGGTGTCAGCAATTCCGTTTTCTCAAATGGTTGGCTCTCTAGATTTAAAGAGCGTCATGGGATTGTTTGCAAGAAAATCTGCGGTGAAGAAGCAGCTGTTGATCCGAAAACAGTAAATTCGTTTTTCGCTGAAAAATGACCGGCCTTAAAAGAAGAGTTTTCAACACGAGACATTTTTAATGCAGATGAAACGGGACTTTTTTTCAAGGCACATCCTTCCCGTACGTTGACCATGAAACGAGAAAAGTGCTCCGGTGGAAAATGCAGTAAAGAAAGAATAACTGTTATGGCAGCCTGCAACATGGACGGCAGTGAAAAAATTCCACTCCTTGTCATAGGGAAATCGGCTAAGCCCCGTTGCTTTAAGAAAGTACGAACTTTACCTGTAGACTATGCATTCAGCAAAAAAGCTTGGATGAACAGTGGCATTTTTACTAAGTGGCTGACAAATTTAGATTTGAAATTTCATCATGAAAAGAGGAAAATTTGCCTCATTCTAGACAACGTGCTGCCCATGCAGAAGTTAAAGGACTCAAAGCTATAAAGTGTGAGTTTCTACCGCCCAACACTACAGCGAAAATCCAGCCTTGCGACCAAGGGATTATCAAATGTTTAAAAATGCACTATCGTAGAGAAATGGCCCGCAAAGCTATTGAGTGTTTTGACAATAAAAGGGAATTTTGTATCGATCTATTAGATGCCATGTCTTATTTAAGAAGCGCATGGAGGAGAATAAAACGTTCGACAATACGAAATTGCTTTCGCCATGGAGGGTTTGTAGAAGGATCGGATGAAGCTGTCGAAGAAGAGCAGGATGAAGAAACAACTTCTTCAGTTCTCGAAGAAGCTGCTAAAAGGGACAGTCTCGGCAGTCTTGATTGAAGAATATGTGCAAATTGTTGACGAGGCCTTAACTTCAGATGTAATGACTGATGAAGACATAATTAGAGAATCCCAAAAGGAAAGTGCAACGGAAACTGAAACAGACAAAGAAGAAGATGCCGGATTTTTAATGCAGCAGAAAAATGCCTCACATGCCTTAAATAATTTAGAAGATGTTGATAGCTTTGTAAAGGGATGCTATTTCAAAAAATTGAAGCAAAAATCTATAACAGATTTTTTTAAAAAGTAATCATTTCTCAGGTAAATAAAACTTACTCTTCCATTTTGATAATTGCTGTTTTTAATAGTAGTTTAGTAAATTTCATATAAATTTCCAAATTGAAGTATAAATATCAAATCGTATGTCTATGTGTATATTTTTGCATAAATATACTTTTGGTTCCTATATTTTGTGTATTATGAGAAAAAACACTTTTACTAAATTTTAAATCCTGCAGCCATTGGTTAACGCGAAAAAATTTGGCAGCCCCCTCGACTTCGCGTTAACGAGGTTTGACTGTATATAAGACATATTTGAAAAAAAGTTGAAAAGAAAAATAAAACATTGCCTTCAATATTTTTCTTCCTGCCTCAGTAAAAAAGGGCTCATTGGAATTATTATTTCCCAAGCAATTAGTATCAAAAGAATTTGCAACCCCAAGCCTGCCTTTGATAGCGAAATTACTTTACTCAAAAAAAGACTTTTAAATAATAATTTTTCTCCTACATTTTGAAACAACTATTTTTCAAATATTTCCTTCAACAAACACTTCTCTTTTTTGTAACCAGTTAACTGTTGCCCGTCTAACAATACTTTCCTAAAGCACATTATACGTTGCAAATTTTATTTGCTGTGTGGCAATAGCGCTGGCTGAACAACTTTGCAGGAATACAGATTTAAATTGCTCGGACATGATTTAAACTTCTCTTTATGGACGACAACTTGGAATGAACCGACCAGTTGGACACGGATTTGGTATTTTTAGTCTGATTTTTAGGTAAGAGTGGTTTATTTCAATTATTTGGTAGCGGGTCTGTTGGTGTGTCACTTATTTTAGTCTTAGGACTGTGGCATGGACGAAACCCCACATTTTGTACTTCAATTTTTATTCCTTATGCTTGTTTTGAAGATTTTCTGGCCTATGTTGTTGTCAGCTCTAGTGCGTTTTTGTTTTTGTATGGGATTTGTGAGGTGCTCTGCATCACTCATTCTTTGAGACAAAACAGCACCGATAAGTCCTTGTCTCATTCTCAAACCTTTAAGGAGCGAATATTTCAACATTGCCTGCAGTGCTACCTGGCAAGTAAGCAGAGAAGTAGGTACATGGTCCTGTGATTTCGTCCTGAGTGGAGGTGGGTTGCACTGAGTGTGCTGTAACCTTTTTTAAATCATTGGAACCAGTTGAAGAGGAGTATATGTGGATAACTATTTGTAAATATATTGTAAATACCTTATAAATATATTAAATTTGGATCTTAGTACTGTGCGTGTTATGGGGAATTGCTCGTCAAGAATATGGGAGTCCCCTTAGATGCCAATATTAACCTCCATATAAGTAATATCACGATTACATCAGCACATTATGTTCGTTGAATGTCCGTTTCTGAAGCAATAGTGCCGAAATTCAAGGCATTATCTGTTTATTTGAAGCTTCAACATATTAAATGTATATTCCAAAACAAGAAGGCGAGTGTTATGAATCCCCAGAAATTCCTGAAAAACTGCCATTAAATAATCTTTCTAGCTATATGTCGCGCGAGAATGCAACTGCTTTATGATTGGTTTGTTCTTGCAAAATTTGCTCACGTTACGTAGCTTCTTTCATGCCATGAAGAAAAGGGTAAAGGGAAAATATATAAAGTACCAACAATTGTCTGTAGGTCGCTTTAGTTTTTATGTTTTAAAATCGAAACTGAATTAAAAAAAGGGTTACAAAGAGTTACTTATTTTTAATATTATATATATATAAAAATTAAGAATGCATTCGGAAACCGATATACCACGGTGACTGTCATGTCCCCGGACGTTTAATCTACCCTTTATCATTGTAAATAAAGCCATCCCGAGCAGCACACAAATATTCTAGCCAAAGAGCTCCCATCCCCTCAGACACACTAACAGATAAAGCCCTATTGGGATTGCAGTGATATACACCTTTTTAATGCTTTTCTGTCTTTCAACCTAGAACATATAGCTTAATTTCAAAATCGAGTGCAATCGTCCCGACTAGTTACTCTTGACATGGGCAGAGCTTAGTATGTCAGGGACTGTTCAGTTCAATGCTTAACTATTTCATTTTCAGAAGTCTAGTTATGAGTGTGTAACTTCTTTTATAGCGCTATCAACCTCTGTATTCCAGATTATTAGCATTCCTGAAAAGTGAACATGTTCCCAGTGAGAAGTGCGTTCTTCCCCTTCCAAATCTAATTTTTTCTTAAGAATTTTCCCCCTTCACAATTCCATGTTGATAACCTACAGGTATTTTTAAGCATCTTTTTTCTCGGAACACAGTTGGTTTATAACCTATCGCTCGATAGACTGCGTAGCTGACATGTGTGCTTTTTGCACACATGTCAGCACTTACAGAGAATAAAACACTTACAGAGAATAAAATGGTAGCAAAGAAGAAAAGAAAAAAAAATGCTATAGGGAGAGTAAAGTTACGAGTAATTGATAAAGTTTAAAATGATGCAACAAAAGCGAGTATTTTGTGAATCTGGTTCCGCGGTATAGTTTTACTACACCGTAGTTATGTTATAACGCGGGTGCCGAACATCCTCCGACACTCGCGTTTTAACGAGGTTTTACTGTACTAATGTACTTCCGAATGTACAAAATGTTCTAAAAAATGTTAAAACTTTTCAGTAATATTTTCATAATAAACCAGGCACAAATACTTCAAAATTTTACTGTGAAAAATCCCATACGTAACACATAACTACTGTGAAATGACCCATCTATACATAATATGCATTTGAATTAAATCAAAAATTACCTGTTGAATTGCCCAAGGTATACTAAGCAAAGAAGAACCCATCATAGTGTTCCAAATTGAAAATCTTTTAAAAGAAAAAAAAATATATTTACAATCATTTTACAAAAGCATGCATTTGTTATGAAATAATACAAAAGGCCACTGTGTCACAGATTTAAATGTAAATCAAGTGAACCCAATTGGGTGGAGTATTTTTAAATAGCTTCCCCCCCCCCCCCCTTATCTCAGCCTTGGGTACATATTTAGAATCCGGGTATTTATAGTTTTTGGACAGTTTCACAGCACATAACAATCATTTGTCTTGACTACGGTCTTGAGAATCATATCATATATACGTCCCCTAAAATGTATACAAATATACTCACAACTTTGAATATAACAACCCTAAAAGAAATATCTAAAAAATTATAACTATATCCAGATGAAAAATAAAGAGCTGTTTTTGTTGGCATTGTTGCATGAAAAAATTAATCAAAAGGGATCATATAGTTCACTTTTCAAACTAATAAATATATATTTTTTACATACATTATACAACACATCAAGCTACACTGTCTACAAATTAAGGGAGGATATCTGCCAATTGTAACACTTGGAACTATAATTTAAATTTTGACATAATTTAAATTTTTGTATTTATTGCTCACATTTTCCATCTTTTATATACAGACATTTTAAATGATATGGCACTAAAAATTTTATTTATAATTCATATTTTATTTTGATAAAATCATTCCCTACTATCAAAACAGTTAAAAATAGCAAGTTATTACGAGCTTTATTTAATCATTTCCAAAAGTTCTAAGAAAGAATTTTCTTAAAATTAGCTGAGAAAACCAGATGGAGTAACCACTTATTTTGCTTATAGAGTTTACCATCCCACAAGCAAGTCTGTTCTCCAAAAGTTAGCAGTTAGTGAAGAAGCTGATCTTTCTCAACAAGCAGACTGCTTGATGATCAACATCTTGAAACTTGAAACCCACTGTAAGTGTGAGAGTTGCAATAGAATTTAACACTCATTGAATTTTTATTATTTCCAACGGCAGACGCTACATAAGATCACTGTACAATAAAAACAGTAGGAAAACAAAACACAAAATAGAAAGTATAGGACACAATAAATAAATAAATAAAAAACAGAACAGGAACAGTCATGTAGTGCCGACTCTTAGCCATTTTAACAGGGTACTGCACCCGGCGGCCATTTTCCATCTTTTTTGCGCCCAGTGGCCCCTTACTTCCTTTTTTCAATGCACACTGAGGTCTATCAAACCATACCACATCAGCGGAATGGCCTTTAAAGTCATTCCGCTTAAAAATCTGCCACTTCTGTGAAAAGCAGGAATTGCTTTTCACAGAAGTGGAAGAATCTGAAGTATTAGTATTTATTCTGAAACAAGCATTTTTAGCAGTTTTTATGCAACTCATTCATTTTAAATCGAACACAGTAGTTTGTTTCAACATGTAAAATTAAGGATTCTCAAGCACCCAAAATGTCTTGTACCATGCTCAAAGTGGAATGTTTTAAAAATAGTGCAAGAGTTGCGAAATAAACGTTTAAAAAATAGCATGAGAGTAGGAAATAAACTTTTAAAAAATAAGGCAAATATTATCTAATGGACAAATTTAAGATTAATAACTTGACATTTTCTTTCCCATATTTGATAATGGGCGAATTCACAATGACAATTTTTACAAAGAGTTCACTGGTTTAATAGGGAAAAGTGTTTAGTGTACTACTCCAATTCTATTATTAAAATTCATCAATTGCATTGAAGTTCAGTTTTACATAAGAAAGAAAGTACTGTTTATGAGATTACATTGTAATAAGCATAGTTTTTAAATCAACCTCCGAAATCCAGAATTGCCACGGCCAATTCCGGATTTTCAAGGTTCAGCTGCACACCAAGCTTTAAAATTAACAGATTTTACTAACGTAATGGCACTTTTTACAACTACTATTCAGCATGTTTCTAAGCGTGACTAAGTGCCCTTTTTGAAGAAAACAAAGTGCCCTTTTCAGAGTTTCACCTGGCGGCGCCTTCATACCAGAATCAGCACTAGTCATAGTACAGAATAGTCTATAAACGAAGAAGGTCCCAAGCCCGTGAATAAGTCTCAAAGAGATGTTTTTTAATGACGGGCAATGCCGAAGGTGGACCCTCAGTTAATTCATGATGTAAATTCTAAACTTAAAACAGTTGGAATTAATCATGAAGAAATTTGAGTCTCTTTGCTTTAAAAGGTGAGACACAAGTAAATTATTATTGGTGCAATCAAAATTTATTTGTGGACAAAAATGCATGTAATTATGTAAAATTATAAAGAAAAACATACAAGCATTGAAACATGAATTAAATTCACAAATACCCAGGTATTTATGAATTTAGGGTAAATATCAACACTAATTAAATGAAATGTATAAATTTCAGAAAAAAGCAGTGAAATTTAATTAAAACTACAAGGTAAGCACTATCTGGAAAACAAAACATTAAAAATACCAAATGTAAACAACTATTATCTACTGATAAAAAATAAAAGTGAAACTTGACATTCTTCAGAGATTACAACATGCATTATCTTGATACATTTCTTTATCTCATTTTTAATCTTTTTTTCTCCATATTTTATCTCAAGGATGATCAATGACATACTTCAAGTAGCAAGTTTTAAAAAACTCATAATAATAAACAGGTTCATTTAAAATGTTATGAAGATATTAAGTGATTATTTTGGAATTGATATTCAGATACTGTACAGTTAGAATTATTTCATACTAAATAAAAATTACTCAAAATAGAAAACATGGAATTAAAACATAGGACTTAAAATTCATTAATTACTGAATAGAGCAATTATCTGGACACAGATATGTAATATTGAACTCATAAAAATATCAAAACATACATTGCACTTTATTTAATAAATTAGAAAACACTTATCAAATTTCTGACTTGGTTTTTAGACAAAAAAGATAAAAATGACTTACATAGTGATGATGCTATTTTGCTTTCCAGTAGATTTGATGATTGGAGCAAATGGAAAGAAAAAAGTTGCTGGAACAACATGATCAGGTATACTCTAGAATTAAAAACTATTTTAATTTTCTCTTTTTTTACTATTACAATGAAAATATTATTTCAAAACATTAAATCACTTTGAGCTTACACAGCTAAATGTAGAGTCAGGGCTGGCGCAAAGTAATTTTGCACCCTAGGCAAAGTTGAATGGTGCACCCCTTCCTTCCAAACTTATTATTTTTTATTAAAAGAAACAGTAACAAACAAATATTTAGTATTTTATATATTAATTAAACATTCTTCAAAATTAACACATTTATTCCAAAATTTTGGCCGCTTTGTCCAGCACTTCATCCAGTTGTGCTTCTTTCCTCCCATACAGAGTGTAGAAGGCTCCCGCTGCTGGTTTTATGTCCCGAGATCCATTGGAAATTAGAGAATTTTGAGCAATGACCCCTTCACCCTGGAGGTGGGAGGAGAACATGATTCTAGGTAACTATAGAGAAAGAAGGCATATGCCTTTGGAGTTTGAATGTTTGAAAGTTTTGTCACAGAAAGGGAGTGACCAACTACACATACCGAATCACATCTTTGTCTATTTAAAAAGTTATATAATTAACAACCGAGTTGCTTTAAAAAGGTGGTTGGATTTTTGCACCCCCCCTCAAGGTTTGCCTTAATGGTAGCTCCGGCAGTGTATAGAGTGTAGTGTGTAATACCTGCCAACTTCTAAAAGTCATAAACAAGAAGTTCAGTGCTCAGAAGATGGAAGATTAGGACAAAAATAAAGACTTCTACACTGAAAATGCAATTAAAAGTAACAACAAAGTTGTACAGTAGTCTTCACTTAAGGTGATCATGGTTAATGTTATCAATCGCTTATTGTTATCAAAAAACGTGGTCCTGATTTTCTCTATTCATTTGCATGTTAAAATTATCACTTTTTGTGATCATTACATCATTTAATGTTATCAGTTTTCGGACGCCCTTTTAACTATGACAGAAGCATTCCCAATGTATTCAAAATTTCTTTGGAAAAATTGTACACAATAAACAATTGATGATTTTTTAAATAATGTTTTTTTTTTCTTCATATTTTGAAGGAAATATACAGTAAATAAATAATGTGAGTTAAAAAAAAAATAAACATTTTATTTTGAAACAGTATGAGAGACTTAAATAAGTAAATTTACTTTATTTTATGACTCGTTTATTGTTATCAATGGGTTTTTGTAATCAAAATCATCGTGTCTCAACGTGATCACATTAAGTGGAAACTACTGTATTTTAAGCAAATTTTAAAAAGTAATAATAAAATAATATACAAAATTGAATATTTATCAGGCAATAAAATCATCCTTTTGAAAAAGAAATTATCCATTTTTAAAGAGAACTAAATCACATTTTGTCAAAAAAAAACAAAAAAAAAAGAAGACTAAAAAATGGAATGTAGAGTTCTTAATCTATAGCACAAAACTATTTTTAAAACGAAACTTTCTCTCAGACATTTATGAAAAATACTAGATGTTATAATTAATAAGTGGTAAATACTTGTTTTTAAACATTCAGATGAAAAATATAATTCAAAATATATTGCAATATAATGAACAAAAATGTGTTTCCTGAATTCCTAATTTTATTCAAAATCTTAACTAATAATAGCATATTTTTTAAATCTGCTATACTACACAAGTATTCTAAACTTCAATAAATGTTTAAAATCATAACCAGACCCAAAATTTATTTTTAGATGAGTGGCATCAAACAACATTTTAGTTTCAATAGCAATACTTTGTTAATTTGGTTCAACAAATAAAAATTTAAGAATTTAAATTTGAATCAAAACAATGCATACATATATATAGTTTGCTGTTTTGCCGATTTTTAATGTGCATCATCACCACTGAAAATATCAAATTCTTTGTTCTAGGCCATAGTCGAAGTACTTATTTTTAAAATATCTATTAAAATCTAATGCATTTAACTTGAATATATTTTTATTTTTAAAAACCCCAACAACTTATACTATCTTAATAATCCTGATATATTCTAGGCTTTTCACATTTCTCTCTTACTCAATATTTACAATAAATCAAGCTACCCAAACGAA
The DNA here is from genome assembly GCA_038502835.1 of Octonoba sinensis. NCBI lineage: Eukaryota > Metazoa > Arthropoda > Arachnida > Araneae > Uloboridae > Octonoba > Octonoba sinensis. The sequence goes on from CM076604.1 coordinate 77,213,274, forward strand.
GTCTGAATTCCACTTTCCAATAACAAAATAAAAGTTTCATACTCTTCCCCATAATTAATTGCCAGCTTTAGGGAGTAAATGCTAAGTACAAAATACAATATTATAACTAAAATGTCTAAAAAAAGTAGATTTTTTTTTCTAAATTATTTTTATTTATTAAAATTATATACTAATATATTCTTTTGCAAAAACTATAATACAATTTTAAATGTTTAACATCTATAATTTTTTTTTTTTTTTTTTTTTTTTACATTTCTACTGTAGCAGAACTATTTGTCCGAATAGTCCATCAATATTCGGCCAGGTCGAATTTGATCTTACTGAATATTTGGCTAGGTCTGGAAATTACTATTCGGCCGACTGAATAGTGAGTGGCCGAATATTCATTACATCCCTAATAAAAATAGGAGAAAAGTCAAATGCACTGGGGGAGGATGGTGGGGTGGATCTGCTGATTCACCTCTGATACAGAAAGCAGTAATGAATTTTTACCTGCTCATATGAAGATTGTGTAAATAAAGTTTTAAATTCACTACTTTAATTCTCACTTTCTAGACTGGACACATTCATACTCATTTTGAATATAATTTTCAGGATGAACTATCATTCTAGTTACAATTTTATTAAATCAGAAGACTAATGCCCCAGTGGCATTCACATTTGAAGACACTAGTGAATTGTAATTTTTTTTCTCTCCCATTACTTATTTGATTTAATATGCTTTTATAGCAAGATTAATTGTCTTTTTAACTCAAAAATTTTTTAATAAAATTAATGGGAGATAATAAAATATAAGATGTGTAAAAAACATAAATGACTTCAGTAGAAACTAGTATAACATAACTCCAAAATAATAGAACTGATGTAATTGCAAAATAACAATGTTGCAGCAGAACTATTAGGTACAATTTTCAAAGACGTAAATATTGTACCTGACAATTTTGAAAGACATTGTTTCGTTCTAACTCTCAAATTAAAACATTTTTTATAAGCGTCAATTTAAATTTTTTAACTATTACATTATTATCAGTTTGTCTACTCTTTCCTTTTTTTTTATTTTAAAATTCTTATTTATGCATATTGCATAGCATATTTGGCACATGTTATAATAGTGTATAGTTTTTTTTTTTTAAGTTAACATTTGCAATGATGCTGCTAGACTTTGGAAATTCTGGGTCTCTGGGACACAGGACTTCCAAATTTCCAGCTCCTTTTTTCTAAAAAGTGGGTCCCTATCAAAAAAGCATATCATGGTTTTAAAGATATAAATGAAAAATAACCCTTTTATGACAAGAATTTTTTTTCCAATGCAATTAGCAATTGATTCAATCCTATTTGACCAAGAATTAAAGCAAAAACCCCTACTTCAGTCGTGAGACTAACAGAGGAGGAAAAAATACTGAACGACAACTGAAATGTATCACAACATCACAACAGTATGTCATAAGCTGAATAAAAAACTTTATATTACAAACGTAAATTACTATGCAATAGAGTTATCCAATACAAAGTAAAGTTCAGTCATTACTTTACTCTTTAATATAAAAGAGTAATTGGAGCCTTAATGTCCAACAAAAAAAGTTCAGAAATTCTGCATTCTTTGAAACTTATAATCATATGTAAAGAGTCTAAATTCAGAGCAATCTATGAAAACTAATTCCATTTCTCAAAGAAATAAACAGGTTTCCAAGCATTAACCCCCGTTTGAAACTGAAATAACTGTTTCATCATATCTACCAAATATGAAATATATTAATGAATAAAGTGTGAAGTGAAACATCTAGTGAAGTTAAGAGAAAAAAAGGATTGCAAAGTACCAAACCATTATATGAGAACAAGATTATTAATATGCAAAATATAAACTTGTGATTTAAGAACACAGCACTTTTCTTCAGAAATATGTATAATATTGAACTACTTGATTAATGAACTTCTAAGATTAAGAGACACTATCCAAAAACCTTAGGCTTATTTTTTCCTAAAACTTAACAATTGTTGTAATAATGGAAAAATCACCCAACAGGTAATTGCTGGTTTTTTCATGCTTTTTAATTTTGTGCAGTGGCATATGCAGAATTTTTTCAAGGGTTCATAATTTTCTGAAACTACTAAAAGAAATTCAAGTATATAATAAAGCACTTATATTTAGGGCTCAAGACAGGGTTTAAACCCTTAAACCCCCTCAATGCAATCCCCTTACGTACGCCACTGATGTTGTGTTACATGAAAAATCGTTAATTTACTTTAAGCACTACAATATACAATGAGTGCTTGAAAGGAAAAAAAAACAATGCCAAAGACAACCAAAAATTTAAAAACTCATTTTAAATTACATAAAAAAAGATTTTTTAAAAATAGTACGCTCATAGTTATTAATGAGCAAGAGGCAGAATCGGGAGACATTTTAAGCATTTTTTACTACTAGATTATTAATAAGGCTGTAATATTTAATAATTATAATAAACTGATATGATCACTAAAACTTAGAATAACGTTTAAAAAATTCCTCATATTTTCGGCCGAATTTTCAAGTGGGCATGACAAAATTACGTTCGCGCAAGTTCTTTACTATTATCGAAGCTGAAACTAAGCAAAAAGTAAAGATTTAAAAAATCGCATGCTCAAAGTTATTGATTACCAAGAGGCAGAATCGGACACTAAATGAGAACTAGGAAGTTTCACCAAATACGATGCAATCGGATTTTGCATAAAAAAATCGGGACCGACCCTTGAAAGCTTAAAAAAATGGATAAAATGCATAAATTTTACTTTTAATTTGTGTTTGTAGGTAAGTGTGTGGGCAAGCTACTTTAAAAAGTTTTAATGTAAAAAAGAAGAAGAGAGAGCCTTCAAAAATTAAGGATTTTCACAAAAATGAATTCTTATAATTTTCAAAAATTATTGAAAATAAGGAATTCTGTCAAAATATGAAAAAATCCTATGTCTAATATTTAAAAGCCAAAAATCGAGTGATTGATTTTTGGTCAAATACCGACCGCAATGTCGATTACATGGACAGTAGTATTCTTTCTTTAAATAGTGAATGCAATGAGGCTATAACAAATTAAATCAAATTAAATAGAAAAAACTTTATTGATTATTTTATTTCAAAGTAAAAGCTAGCAAAAATTATAATTGCCAAAATGAACCCTTCATGAAAATTTGCAATCGCAAAAACGAAACCTCTTCACACCCGAGCAATAAGAGAAAGAAAAATGCATATTTCCAAACTTATTAAACATCAGGCTGATTATTTCTTTAAGAATGTTTGGGAATTGAATCCACCTATTGCTCAGTAGAAATCAGTTCTGTTCAGTGCCACATTTTTCCCCTACCTAAGTCGTGGTACAGTGAAGTACATTGGAGGAAACGGGTGAAAAGGAGAACTGGTGCCGTTTCCCTACTCGCTCTTCATATAGAAAAATAAGGGTCAAGAATGTGCAAGAATATTTTTCCATATTGATTTTTTATATACTTCACTAAATTTTTTTCCCCGCAATGATAATTACGCATTCTGGGGGACAAGTAATAATTTTTCTGTTTTTGCATCCATACTGATTTTTGTGTATTTCCTGCATGATAGCCTGTCTATGGCATAACTGCATTGTATGAAAAGATTCCAGCTTTCACACTTGACTTCTAAATTAATTTATCCATGGGTGGATAAATCTGCTTTGAGGATTATGTGTAGCCTCTTTTTCATGAATATTAAATGAAAAGTAGCAAAAACATAAACAGACACATAAATTTATTTAAAGGATAATCAGGACAGGACTTTACTGTATTTCTCACATAAAGTGTAAAATTACTTCCTTTTTTCTCTTCATATCAAATACATATTTTTTAAAACAATAAATGAAAATAGAATTACCAGAGTGTCTATAGATGGATCTGCCAACTTGTTGTAATACCTGTATCGATGATATGTTGCAATACCTTGTGAGCCAGCTTCTCGACGTACACGGGCATTTTTATGAGCAGGAGGATAATGAAATGGAAGTCTACAATATTTTGGAGAAAAAAAAAAGGTTTTCCCATTTCTGTGCAAAGTTAAAATATTAAACAAAAAATATTTCAAAGAGAGAGAGAGAAGAACTTCTAAGTTAACAAAAATGTACATCATCATAATTATTTTTAAATAATAAAACTACAGTTTTTTATACAATATGCATGTTTCAAAAAACTTTTCTGTTTAATTTCATTATGAAGTTAAAAAGAAAAAATATTTTTTCTGTCTGCAACGTTATTAAAATATATTGAAGATGTTTAATATGAAAGTTCCTAATGTTGTGCTTTATGATTCCTAGCCTGAGTGGCACCTGGGGCAGAATTTGAGGTGTCAAGCCCCCCCCCCCCCCCTCCTGGAAGATAAAAAAAAAACTTTGCCTAATTAAAGTTTAAATTAATGTTTTGTAGAATGCATTAAAAAACTGCAAAAATTGTGTAACAATTGCCCTAGATCAACAGTGCACAAATCGGGGGTCCCGACCCATGGAGGCATCACGAGGAAATTTTTGGGGGGCGCCAAATTTACAGAAATTCAAATTTATGGTAAATCTACAATTATTTATTACAAGAACGGACGTATCGGAAGACTTTCGGAAAACATATCAGAAGATTTTCTATTTTGTAAAAGGTTAGAAGAGAGAGCAACTGGAAAGAAAATATTTAAAATTATTACCAAATATTTTGAGGAAAATAACCTTACCTGGACCCACCTTGTTGCGGTTTGCACTGATGGTGCTGCAGCATTAACAGGTAGAGTAACATATGATTAAGAGGATTAATAATGAAAATTGCTCCCATATAGTATTCAACCAGTCCAAGATACATGGACAAGCTCTAGTTGCAAAAAGGCATCAATGAAGAATTGCACAAGATATTAAATAATGTTGTTATTGTAATTAATTACATTAAAAGCAACAGCCTAAGCGTCGTCTCTATTCACTACTCTGTAATGAGATGGGTTCTGTGTATGAGACATTATTACTACATACCGAAGTCAGATCGACTGTCAGACGGCAAAATATTGTGATGTATTTTCGATTTGAGAAACGCAGTTTATATTCTTTTGGTGGAAAAGAAACATATATTGGCACGTTCATTCATTAATGAAGATTGGCTCGGAAAACTCAGTTACACGGTTGATAGTTTTGAAAAGCTGAACGATCTGAATACGAGTCTACAGGGAGAGGGTAAAACATTTTCACGCTAAGCAGTAAAATTGGAGCTTTTAAGAATAAGCTGATACTTTGGCAAGGGCGAATTGAACAAAAACAGCACAGACATGTTTCCGTGCTTGTCATTATTTACTAAAGAAAATAATAGATTTCTTGTTATTTAAAAACATCATCTCCCGTCATTTGATAAAATTGCTTGAGAACTTTACGCAAAGGAACGAAAAATTTCCAGAAAATGAATTAGGTTGGATCTGTGATCCATTTCATTTGATATTATTAATTCCAATATCCCTTTAAATGAAAAAGAACAGTTAATTGATGATTCAAGCGAGGAAACAATGCACATACAATTTAACTTTGACAAAGCCGCATCCAGATATTTCGGGAGGGGGATGGCCCCCTCGAAATTCCGAAATTTTTCGCATTGTAGTACATATTCCTCCCTGAAACTTTCCTTAACATAAGTGTGCTGACTGACGTCATCTCCCCCCCCCCCCTCCCGAAAAATATTTCTGGATACGGCCTTGTCTCTGACTTGCAAAAATTTTGATTATCGATTGGAAACGAATATGCCGATTTGAAAAGAAAGGCAGGCAATCAATATGTTGATTTGGTTTTCAACAGCCTACTCATGTGAAACCGGCTTTTCAAAATTATTTTCTTTTAAAACATTATATCGATCTCGATTGGATTCAGAGAATGATTTACGGCTTGTGATTTCCAATACAGATCCGCACATAGAAGTAATCATGAGCTCTTTTCAAGCATACACCTCACTTTAACTTCTTATGATGTAAAGTTTTAAAAAGTATTTTTTATTAAAATAACTTATACCCCTATGCATTAATAAAGCATTTTTTCATAAAATTATGTGTTGATTCATTAACTGGTTCTTATGATGTTACAACTTTTATAGAATTTTTATAATGGTTTATAAGTTTTCTGCGCTATTTTAAAAAGGCATTATTTCAATTGACGATGTCACGACACTCTTTTAAAAACATGCTGTAAGAACGAATCCAAGAAAGAATTTCAATTTCACTTCGTTGACAAATAAACAAAACGTCTACTGTCTATCCAGGGGTTGCGAAAATTTTTGACACAAAATAGGGGGTCACAAATGAAAATAGTTTGCATACCTAGTGCTGACTCCAGGATGAAAGGGCCGCCAGGGGGAACTCCGAAAAGGGCACCACGTTTTCTTCAAAAAGGGCACCCTTGAGGTGTGCTTTAAATTTTTTATCCCCCCCCCCCCCATAAATTAAAGCGTTTAAAAAAAAAGCTTGCAAGGTTACAAACTTTGTATGTGTACCTCAAAATATAGGTTTTCATTTTGAAAAATATATACGTATATATGTATCACTTATGCACATTTTCATATGTAATCTGCTGCAAAATTATGAACTATGCAACAAAAAAAATTTTAGGTCTTGGTGACATTTCTCCATGACCAAGTTTGGGAAGGGATTACCAAAGTTGCAACAACTCCGGAAAAGACCCCCCACAAAAGTACTCCCAATGTGGCCGTACAAGTCTTGAGGCTGGTTTTGAATATTATTGGCAAGTATTTCAGGTGACGGTAACCAAGGATTTCAAACTTGGTGCCATTTTAAACGTCAATTATAGAGCTTTCAAATTTTTCCTTAATCATTTTGTTTCTAATTGAAACATTTTTTTTTCTTTTTAGAGGAGGGGTGGGGTGGGAACTTTGGAGAAAATAGCTTTTTATTTTTACTCAATATATTTTGTCCTTTTTACCATTAAAAAAGAAATTATATCAGGTGATAAAAAAATGCTGCACAATTAATTATATGCAAGAAAACACTACAATTACATAAGATAATTTTTCACAGGCAAATGGGAGCCACATGCTAGTACAATCTTTACTTCTTTTATTCTTCTATGGGCAAATTTTATGAGAGGAAAATAGTATGCAAATTACGCTTATATTCAACACCTTATTTAATTTCTTAATTTTTTTTCTAATAAAGCCGTAAATTTCGGGAGGTGTAGTCCAAAGTCTTGGAAAGAAATAACTGTATTTAGGCCCAATAAGCATTTTGCTGTTCACTGTTTAGAAAATAATAAGAAATATTGTAAACCTAAAGTAGATGCTAAAAGATTGCTGCCGAATTATACGCAGTTTGCTAGTTAGCATATGACTGTTTCCCCTCGTGCAAAAATTAAAAAGAAAAGAAATGCTTATTTGGCTTTGAAAATAATATTTAACTGTTTTGTCTTAAGTATAAATGTTGCGAAATGACGCCGACACCATTTACTGTTATAGTTTAACATTTTTTTCAGTAGTGGGGCTAAATGCAAAACCCAGAACATTTACACATCATGGAACCCCACATCTGTAATCCCAAAATTAAAAAAATAAAAAAAAAAACGGCTCTTGATTTCAATGAAAAATCAGGAAGCATTTTTTAGTTTTTTTTTGAAATAAACATTTTAAAAACATGAAAAAATGAATTGTAATGAACGTGTTTAAGATAAAAATGTACAGTTTTCATAATCATGTCCGAAAAAGTTTTCATATTTGAGATCGCGATTTCTGAAAAAGGGTTTGTTTTTGCGATTCAGAGTTCTTATTAATTATTGCTTTAATTCTAAGTTAATATTATAACATTTTGCTGTTTTCTATTTTTTGTACTTTTATTATTGTTTTTTAGACCGAGCTCTAAATTTTACGCAATACAGAAAATTCCTAAAATTGAAGTGCGGGCTTTCTTTCATTTTTCCGATAATCTGATCTTTTGTACTTAAAAGACTTTAATAAGTGTCTAGAGCAGGGATGCACAAACTTTGGCCCGCCGAGCCTTTTGAATTGGCCCGCTAATATAGTTGATAAAAAAGGATAATTATAATAAAATTTTTAAAAAATACGAAAGAAAAAATAATTGTAAAAAAAAGCTTACGAAAAATCGTAGTAAAAAAATACGATTGCAACGCCGCTACTGAATTTGTCCCAATTTTCGGAACTAATCGCCATATTTAATTTTATTTTATTGGAAATACTTCAGAAACTAATCAAATCATGATAAAAGTGGTAGAATATTGCATTGTCATCTGGTTCTGAGCTATATGTAAAGTTTCAGAACAATAGTTTATCGGGAAATGGTTGAAAATTCGATTGCTGGATTTTTCGAACAGCCATTGTGTGCGTTAGTTCGTCTATAAAAGAATTTTGTCCCATTCCTGCTATTACTTCTTTAGTTAATTCAAAGCAACGATCGTTAGACATAGCAGGCATGCAAAATGTCATTATTTTCGTCTTCATCGCTATCTTGCTCTTTGTCATCGTTCGGGTGTAGCACCATTTGGATGCTCTCCGAATCGGACATCTTGTTTATCAAACTATTAATTTCGTAAAATCTGATCATCAATCATTTTTACAGTAATAAATGATTTCAAAAAGGAGGAAAATGAAATGTAAGAAGCATGGTTACATGCAGAAACGCGCAAATTTCATACTTGTGTAAAACGACTTCGCTTTTGCGAACTCGATTTTAATAAAGAATTCATTTTCACAGTTGCAATTTTTGTTGCCTTAATATCAATTTTAAATTCTTGTTACCTTATTTCAGCTCTTAAATAAATAAATATATATATATATATATATAACAAAAATAAACGAGGTTTAATTTTCACACGATCAGCTATTGCGGAAAATTCGTGAATCTGCCTTATTAGAAATTTTCGGAACGTTCGATTATTAGTCCGACTTTTGTTGCAATTCGTCTTCGAATACTGACGAGACAATTAAATAAATGTATAAGAATCTAATTACTTATTTCTTTCATGTTTAATTATTGAAATAAAATAGAGAAAAGGTCTGATTTTTCTCAAGTATCATTGGAGATTTTTTTTTCTAATTTTCATCTGCAAGTAAGTTGACGCCCCCCTCCCCTAAAAAAAAGATCGTTTTTAGACTAAATTGTTCGACTTATAAACACTGAATATGTTACTTGTAACGGAAAAATTCGTATTTTTAATAAATGGGCAAAAAAAAAAAAAACGTGAGCTTTTCAAAAATGGAGGAAAATTCACGAAAAAAATTCCCGGTTTTCTGGTTCCCGGATAAGAGGTTCTGTACTGTATTACTATGCCAATTTAACTAATAATATTTTGTAAATGGTTAGTTAAAAAAACAATTCTACTAGCCAAATTGATTAATAGTAATGAATGAATAAAAATTTATTAATTAAACATTAATTTTCAGAAATAATAATATCAATATGAATAATTATTTCACTTTATAAAGTGTAATTTATAATCAAAATTTTTAAAATTTATTGTTGATATATATTTAGGAAAATTTTATTGTTGATATGTATTAAAAAATTAATAAATAAAGAGCGATTTTTTACATTAATTCACAAAGATCAATCTCTAATCTGCAGGAAAACTAGTGATTAAAGGATTAAAATTTAATTATATGCCATGGAACAAAATAATGATATGTTGATTTTTGATAAAGGAATCAGTTTACCTTTTTTTTTCATTGTCCATGTAGCAATGTATAAATTTAATATTACTATGCCAATTTAACTTATAAGATTTTGTAAATGGTTAGTTAAAAAAACAATTCTACCAGCCAAATTGACTAGTAGTAGTAATTCTGAATCACAAGGTTTTAACGTGATGTACAGACTCATAGCATTTGGATTTTGCTATTTAATATATGTGGGTTTATTTCTTCTGTACTTATATTCACACTTTTAATTAATTTTTCATTTTAACTCCATATATATATTTTAAATTTTACATTATAAAATGTCAAAGAAAAATTATCTAAATTATAAAGAAAGTTATAATTTAGAGGATAATGCTGTGCTTTTCTTAACTTAAATTACCTTTTTATTTTCCATTTGTTTCATTTTCATAATTTGCACAAATGTTTGTAAAAAATTTTAGTATTCCTCTTTTTTGCCATTTGACCAATCACTTCATTGATATACATAAATGTAGTGCAATTAATTGTTTAAAAATCTTATACCTCATTTTGTTTGAATTCATCTACATTAATTTTTTAAAACTCTTACTTAATAATCTGTTCCTGAGTACAGTAATTATTAATACATGTAATTTGTACATATTACCTCTAAATAAAAACTGAAATACACCCTGTATTTTTATGAATAAAACATCACGTTACTTTGGCCCCCAACCTGATACTTTCTAATTTTTTGGCCCTTCACCCAAAAAAGTTTGTGCATCCCTGGTCTAGAGCATATAAAATCATGTCCGAATTTGAACAAATTCTTTTCTTGTATTGCTTAATTAATGAGGTTAAAAAAAAAAAAAAAAATGGGAAAAGTCTGGATATTTTGATGTTATGCTACGAACGTAAGTCGACCTTTACTTCATTTTTTGTGCCAAATTTCTCGATTTATAAGCGAGTATATAAACCAGGGATGCACAAACTTTTTTTGGGTGAAGGGCCAAAAAATTAGAAAATATCAGGTTGGGGGCCAAAGTAACGTAATGTTTTATACATAAAAATACAAGGTGTATTTCAGTTTTTATTTAGAGGTAATATGTACAAATTACATGTATTAATAATTACTGTACTCGGGAACAGATTATTAAATGAAAGTTTAAATAAAATAATGTAAATGAATTCAAACAAAATGAGGTGTGATATTTCTAAACAATTAATTGCACAACATTTATGTTTTTGACAATCAATGAAGTGATTGGTCAAATGGCAAAAAAGAGGAATACTAAAATTTTTTACAAAAATTTGTGCAAATTATGAAAATGAAACAAATGGAAAATAAAAAGGTAATTTAAACTTAGAAAAACACAGCATTATTCTCTAAATTATGACTTTCTTTATACTTTAGATAATTTTTCTTTGACATTTTATAATGTAAAATTTAAAATATATATTATGAGTTAAAATGAGAAATTAATTAAAAGTGCGAATATAAATACAGAAGAAATAAACACACATATATTAAATAGCAAAATCCAAATGCTATGAGTCTGTACATGACGTTAAACCCTTGCAATTCAGAATTACTACTAGTCAATTTGGCTGGTAGAATTGTTTTTTTTACTAACCATTTACAAAATCTTATTAGTTAAATTGGCATAGTAATATTAAATTTATACATTGCTACAAGGACAATTTAAAAAAAAGTTAAACTGATTCCTTTATCAAAAACCAACATATTATTTTGTTCCATGGCATATAATTAAATTTAAATCTTTAATCACTAGTTTTCCTGCAGATTAGAAATTGATCTTTGTGAATTAATGTAAAAAATCGGTATTTATTTATTTCCTAAATACATATCAACGATAAAATTTTCCTAAATATATATCAACAATAAAATTTTTAAATTTTGATGATAAATTACACTTTATAAAGTAAAATAATTATTCATATTGATATTATTAATTCTGCAAATTAATGTTTAATTAATAAATTTTTATTCATTCATTACTACTAGTCAATTTGGCTAGTAGAATTGTTTTTTTAGCTAACCATTTGCAAAATCTTATTAGTTAAATTGGCATAGTAATACAGTACAGAACCTCTTATCCGGAAACCAGGAAACCGGGAATTTTTTCGTGAATATTCCCGCCATTTTTGAAAAGTTCGCGTTTTTTTGCCCATTTAGTAAAAATACGATTTTTTTTAAATGCCTTTAAAAATACGCATTTTTCCGTTACAAGTAACATATTCAGTGTTTATAGGTCGAGCAATTTAGTCTAAAAGCGATGTTTTTTTAGGGGAGAGGGGCGTCAACTTACTTGCAGATGAAAATTAGAAATAAGAAAAAATATCCAACGATACTTGAGAAAAATCAGACCTTTTCTCTATATAATTTCAATAATTAAACATGAAAGAAATAAGTAATTAGATTCTTATACATTTATTTAATTGTCTCGTCAGTATTCGAAGACGAATTGCAACAAAAGTCGGACTAATGAACGTTCAGAAAATTTCTAATACGGCAGATTCGCGAATTTTCCGCAATAGCTGATCGTGTGATAATTAAACCTCGTTTATTTTTGTTTTATATATTTTTTTATTTATTTAAGAGCTGAAATAAGGTGATAAGAATTTAAAATTCATATTAAGGCAACAAAAATTGCAACTGTGAAAATGAATTCTTTATTAAAATCGAGTTCGCAAAAGCAAAGTCGTTTTACACAAGTATGAAATTTGCGCGTTTCTGCCATGTAAATATGCTTCTTACATTTCGTTTTCCTCCTTTTTGAAATCATTTATTACTGTAAAAATGATTGATGATCAGATTTTACTAAATTAATAATTTGATAAACAAGTTGTCCGGTTCGGAAAGCATCCAAATGGTGCTACACCCGAACGATGACAAAGAGCAAGATAGCGATGAAATGACATTTTGCCTGCTATGTCTAACGATCGTTGCTTTGAATTAACTAAAGAAATCATAGCAGGAATGGGACAAAATTCTTTTATAGACGAAATAACGCACATAATGGCTTTCGAAAAATCCAGCAATTGAATTTTCGACCATTTCCCGATCCCGATAAGCTATATTGTACTGAAACTTTACATGTAGCTCAGAACCAGATGACAATGCAATATTCTACCACTTTTATCATGATTTGAGTAGTTTCTGAAGTATTTCCAATAAAATGCAATTAAATATGGTGATTAGTTCCGAAAATTGCGACCAAAATTCAGTAGCGGCGTTGCGATCGTATTTTTTTACTACGATTTTTCGTAAGCTTTTTTTTTTAGAATTATTTTTTCTTTAGTATTTCATTTTATTTTATTATAATTATTCTTTTTTATCAACTATATTAGCGGGCCAATTCAAAAGGGTCGGCGGCCAGTTTTGGCCCGCGGGCCATAGTTTGTGCATCCCTGATATAAACTATTAAAAAATGCTATTTTAATGAATGAAATGCTAATGGAAAATTATGAGGTCTGATGCTGTTTACAAAATTTGTTGAATCAGGACCCAAAATCTGGAGAGATCGCCGCTCCGAGCGTTCCGGATATCAAGTCCCTAATTATGTTTCAACATAAAAAAAATTTTTTTGCTCGGATTTTTTTTTAATCGGGAGTTTTCCGAACTGCCGCACATCATCGGCAGGTAACGGGCCGCAAGCAGTATATCCTGACTATAAATAGCATATTTTAACTAGCAGATATTCATATTTGTTTGGGGCTATAAACACTTGTAAAGTGAAAAAAAGGCACATGAAGCGTCCCCTTTACTACCCCCAGTTGTTCCAAGAAGCTGAAGGGGAGAAGACAATAATGCTCTGGCATTGTGAGAAAACTAGTGGGGACAAATAAAGGTGGGGGGTATCCTGGATTGAAGTTTTCCTACTGCACTTCCTGCTTTGAAGTCCGTTCGGCCGATGTGTCATGGTCTGAATAGACCACAGGGCGCATAGAAAAGGGAAGAAAGAGGCCGCCGGGCGCAGCGCCCTGCCAAAATGGCTTAGAGTCAGCACTAGTACCACTGCCCTAGATACTTGTCATGTTGTTAATATCCCCTAAGATTTGCAGTCATTTTACCTCAACTTGGGGGGGGAGGGAACGGATTCATTTGCTTTCTAATGGAAATTTTTCCAAGCCTCAATTGGTAAAATGCTGTTTTGTTGATCATACTACGGGTCAAGCCTCCCTTATAAAGTAAGACTAGACCCACTTGCCTACGTCTTAAAAAACAATAAATTTGAGAAAGAAAAAAAACCATTATTCATATAATTATTGTTATTTTCTTGTTACCAATGACCTTTTCTTTGATATGTGCTATGATATGATCGCTTTGCTATTAGAAATGTTTTTAGAAAAGTATTTTTCTGAAAACATGGTTAACACTCCCCAGGTTCCCCTACTTACTAAATCCGTATCATCATCCGTAATCCATGTTTCAGTAATTCCAATAATAACCAATTCCTTACCTACGATAACCTTTTCAATTCCTCCATTGTACTCCTAATACTAAGAGCATTGGTATACAGAATCTTAAGCATGCCCATTTTGTTTGTCTTTAACATTTTATGATGCCTCAAATCACCACTAATAATGTTACTGTTTTACATTTTACCCATTCTTAAAAATGGCATCCCCCAGTCACAGTAAAATGTCCCTCACAGTTTTTTGATTTTGAAACCTCCAAACTCATGTCACTAATCTTAATGACCCCCTAGAACAAAGCTGTAGAACATCTCTTTCTCTAGCAACCCAATTAGGGTGACAAGAACTCCAAATATGAACAAACCTAATTAAATGATTTTTGCAGTTTCTTGAGAATCAGGTTCCTACTTCTAGCTGATATACTTATAATCTATGGTTACTAAATATTTTTAAAATGACAGTTGGAAAATGTTCCACATTTCCTGATACATACTGTCTTAAAATATTTTTATAAATAATACTAGGGTACAAAGTATTAATTGATCAATTTATCATTCTTCAAAAAATATGCCATGTTCTATACATGTCGCAAAATGCAAAAATATCTTTACAAAAATAAAAAGTGAACCTTATATTATTATTGTGAAGAAACTTGTCAAAAACAATCAATTTCCTACTTTTTTTTAAACAAACAAACAAACAAACAAAAAATAGTAAGCTTAAAACTTCTACTTTTATTTATTTATTTCTCTCTCTCTTTCCCCACTTCCAACAAAACGGAGATTTTTTTTTACCTAGAACGTCGTTTGGGGCCATCAGCAGAGCTGTTTGAGTCACTGGATTCCCCGTCTTCATTATTTGATTTAGAGTTGATACTTTCATCAATTTGTAACAAGGGAGTATTTTCATTTGGTTCCATTTTGGCAGTCAGTAGTAATATTGTTATTTTGATGTGATGTTACAATAAAATTCTGCGCTTTTCCATGCGCAGAAAGTTTTTCTTTTATAAACGGTCACAGTTTTTTTTATATATGTCAGATTAAATAATTTCCGGATCGTCCTTATGGCAATTTTATCCCTCTTTTCAGCTTTGTAAATTGCCTTCAACTCTGATTTGTAGTTTTTCCTCGCAGTTACATCTGTTTACCCTCTTTACCTAATACTTTACTTACTTTATTTTTTACTAAATTGAAGGGCTCAAATTGAGGTACAGCCGCTATTATCTTATAAAGGGGTAAAACTTATTAATGGCAACGTATTTTTCTGAATAATAAACAATATGGAGGAAATACGAAAACTTGAATATCTTTCACTCGTCTCAAAAATATGTACTGAATTAGAGAACCATTTGGGAATTAATGACAAAGATTTGGGTTTGTAGCGATTTTATATATTTGCAATATATTTTCTTTTATAGTTTTGATTTTTTCATCTTTGTTGAAAAGCAAACTTATTTGGTAATTCATTTGTTCTGATATAATAGTCGTTGTTATGATATAGTAGTTTAGAGTTATTTTGAACGTTTTTTGCATGTAATTTATTCTTGTTATTTTCCTGCATTGATATAAAGTAAGGAGTGCAGGGAAAATGTTATTAACCTTTAGTGGGCCTTCCTTCCCTTTTTAAGCAATGAAGGTGTTAATGTAGTGAATGTTATTTTCCTTTTACTGAACTCTCTTTGATGATGCTACCGATTGAAAAAGCACATGTAAAAGAATCAAAAGAGGCCTGGGTATAAATTAATCTCGAGTTCTGTATACAAAGCTTAATGTCTTACAAATAATCAATCCAACTGCTTTGAAAAACATCATTTTGGATTGAAACTTGAGAAACGGTAAGATATATTCTCTTACCGAGTTTTGAAATTTCTCTTGCCGCCAAGTCATACGACTTGGTGCCACGCTTTTTTCTCACATTTCCAATTTAAATAATACAAAATTGTCTAGTTGCTTTATTAATCACATCAGGAAAAATTATTCCCTTTCCTCAGTTATCTCGATTTCAGGGGTTACTTAAAATCAAGGTTTGATTTCTTCCAGGACAGGGAAGAAACAGAAAAAATCGGGGATCCAAAACATTTAAAGTCTGTTAAGAAAACAAAAAAATCCGATATTTTATATATTTTTTAAAGATTTTTTTAAAAAACCACAAACCCTGATGCAGACTAGTTTGCTTTTGATTTAAAAGTGTACTTTGTCTTTGGCAGTGTTAGAAATGAGTGGATCATTAGGTGTAATTTAAAACAAAATATTTAATTTTGTTATAAATTTGCAAATTCAGTGTTCAAATTTGTTGCCTAAAATTTTGATTTTCTTTAATCTTCTCTTTCCTTACCCATTGCAATGTGATCTGCAATTGACATGAAGGATTAGAAAGTGTTGTATCTGTCTATTATCGACAGAGGGCGCCTTCGTGAGTGGACCCAAAAATCTGTAACTTGATGATTACTGTGTGTTATGCTAGCCGTCATGTTGATAGGTCATTGTCTCATTAATAAATAGTATCTATATATACTTCGTCAAGACATTATCAAGTGTTTAATTACAGTAATCTAATCCAAGATACTTCAGAAAGAAATGACAAAACATCAATTTTATTGTTTTTAAACATTATCTTTTGCTATTATTCCTATTTAATTATTCTTATTTAGTTTTAATGCTTGATTTATTAAAAATGGCACCACTAAATTTGACGCCTATGAATTTTATGCTTGGTGTTGTGATGTTTCTTCAAATTTTTATTTTTAACACTGCTCTCAGTGCTATTACTTTAGCCATACAAAAGTACCCAAGGATGACCTGCCCCCCAAGATTTATGGTACACCTCTTAAAATTTAGAATACTTCCACTAAAGACTTAGTATCGCCATAATGTAAAAACAACCTTCTTAACCACTTCAATGGTGCAATCTGCACCAGATCAGCCTCATGGACACCCTTGAAAGTACCAGATAATGGAAAAATATTCATCAAAATTCAGATAGCTTCGTGTTTGCATATGTTTGTCTTATAAAAAATATTCTTGTGTATTTTTACCACTAATCATTTAATTGATACAGTTACTGTTGATGAATCCTAATCTAATAATAAGCCCATGAGAAGAACATAAACTGGTTCAATCTTCATAGGTTAAGTACGGGGTGGACTGGTTTCTGAAAAACTTCCCCAGGAATAGTTTGAAAATATGAAATTATGGCTAAGCTGTAGCATGATCCCTTCTTGGCGATATTCAAGCTAGCGCGTGTAATGATTTTCGATTGGCGATATCTTTTCGTTTCTGTGGTAACTGGTGTTGACGTAATATGTGGCAACCCTCAGCAGATGATGCGAAAGGCGTTGGTGCAATGTGATGTTTGTACTTTTAGGAAATATATGTTACCTTAACGTGGACCAATTACAATTAACTTTTGTGGTACAATACGATACTGACATTATGCAAACTATGGTAAACCAATATTTATAATTTTTTTTAATTATTATCATAGAAAAGTAACAAAATATTTGTATTTATTATTGTAACTTACGGGGCTGAGGGGGGGGGGCATTAACAAATTAATTTCTATTTCTTAAAAAGTTTTCGTTCATATCTCAATTTTTAATTTTCGAATCTTTGAAGTGGGAATGCCTTAGTTTGCTTATCACAAATGATCATTCTCATGTTTCTATCTAGCGATCTTTTCTTAAGCCTTTTGGATTTTAAACTTTTTTATAATTTTAAAATGGTTATAGCCCGCATATGTGTTCTGCGGGGGAGCTAGCTTGTTTTTAATGTTCAAAGTTCCTTTTTGCGAGCTCTTTGTTACCAATGAAGTTGCTAACAAAAGGGTTCTACGGCCATTATTCCAGTTCTTTTAACTGCAAACCATTTTAATGAAGTTTTCTGTATTATTGATAGTTGTCTTAGTGCTTATTTTGTTATGTCTCAAAAAAATAAAGAAGTTTACTTTTTGTTACTTTCAGCCGAATTCATAATTGACTTGGCTAACAAAAATGATACTTTTGAAGCATTTAAAAAAGCCTTGTTGCAAAATGGAGCTGAATTTTCTGTAAGTTTTCTTGACTTCTTTAAATTTTACAGTGTAATAATCTTATATGGTTTGTCGCTTTCAAGTTACACTAATATTTATTCTTTTTAGGATTCTTTCATATCTAATTTACTCCGAATTATTCAACAAATGAAACCCAACTCCACACCTTTTGATGATGTTGAAGTGGAGGACAGTAAAGAAAATTCTGAATTGCAAAAACAGAGGGAAAGATTTCCCTGTTTATCTTTACCTGATAATGACAATGTTAGGGTAAGATGTGTTTACATTTTCTATAAAAGTATTTAGGAGTAA
Organism: Octonoba sinensis; assembly: GCA_038502835.1. Classification (NCBI taxonomy): domain Eukaryota; kingdom Metazoa; phylum Arthropoda; class Arachnida; order Araneae; family Uloboridae; genus Octonoba; species Octonoba sinensis. Next base: position 77,231,670 of record CM076604.1, read on the forward strand.
TTTTCTTATAAATGTTTCACTCTAAGCTGAGATTATGTTCTTTGGTTATGTGTGTGGTTTTTGTAACTCAGACAATATATTCATATTGTTTTGTCTTAAATACAACAAGAGATGAAGGTTTTTCATAAAGTTTGAAATGGAAAATTTCACAAACATCTAAATTATAAAGATTTTGTAAAAATAAATTCTTGTTCACTAAAGGCTGCAAATAAACAAACCACGGATAAATTCTTTTCAGAAGCTTTTGTGCTCTTTTGCAAATTTCTGAGCTACCAAATTGCACTTTTATTTCATAAATAAGCGGCAAATAATAATAGCATTTTTAATACTATATGTTTGAAAAATGTAATTTTTTCGATCCGCTATTGCATATTTTGCATTTTTGATGATTTTGAAGCTTTATTAAAAGGTTAATAAAATATTTTTATATTTGTTAAAATCTTAATTTAAACATTTTTAAAGAAATTCTGTATTTGTTTAGAGTGCAAAGTACAATGTTGAATTACTAGTATAATTTTATTTAAGTTTCAGTTTTATTAAATTTTGTAATGCATACATGTTTTGACATTTGCATGAAGAAAAAAAAACACCTTGAAAAAATATGGGTCATTTCAAAGCAGTTTAACACCCGTCATCTCGAATTGTGATAAAACTTGACGTACCTCCTTCTTTCAAGATTTTAAAAATTTCAAGAAAATCCTTTATATAAGTCTTATTTTTTTCAAGTAATCTTTAAAAAGTACAAAATAGGAAATTTTGTACCCCCCCCCCCCCCCCCAAAAAAAAAAAAAAACGGCATTGCCAAAATTCTGAGTTTTTAATGTGTAAAACTAAAATTTAAAAAAATCATTTCCTTAAAAAAAAGGAAAATAAAATAAAAAGAACTAAAACATCCAAAAAAAAAAAAAAAATTGCAAGACTTCTAAAGATTTATATCCCACAGGGTTCCTTGTTAGAACTGGATCTTTTGATGAATGACATTCCTACACTTCTAACAGAACACAATACATACACTATACATAGATGAGATTGCAGTTCCTGGTACTGCGTTACACAAAAATAAATTGTATCAACAGACTAAAAGAACACATCATACTATTTTGTCCAGTCATTAAGATATTTAGAGAGCTTCTCTAAGATAGTATTAAATTAATATAACTAAGATGGTTGAGAAAAATTTAATCATAAAGGGTAACAGTTAATGGCTAAAGTGAAGCTACTTTCTTGGTTAAAGTAAAATTATTTAAACAAAATTGAACTTGAGCAACTTGACTCTGCGGCCTTGATTTTATTGAAAGTTTGTAAATAGTTTTTCAGTTATATTCAAGTAGTTATTTATTTGTTATTTTTTTTTTAAACGCTTTTTATTTTTACAGGCTGTTATAAACCTTTGAACAATGGTTAAAGAAAGGAGAACAAATTTATTAAATTATGAATTGGGGAAAAAATTTGCTTTTGACTTCATCAAAACATATTCATCAGACAAAGAGAAAAATGCTGAAAGTTCTTGAAAAGTTAAAAATCTTAAATACAAATACAAATACAAAAGTGACGACCAGCAACAGGCTCAGGGCCCAGCTAGGCTGCTCGTAGTCGATTTAGCAGTACCCAAAGAACATCAAGAGCTTTCTTAAAAGTTTTTACACCACTGCAATTAACAGTCGCTTGCGGTAAACTATTCCAACTGCCTACAACCCTATTGAAGTAGTTAAACTTAAATTCAGAATTTCTATTAAGAGCAAAGAAAAATCTTACTATTGAGAAAAAAAAGTACTAAAACTTGCCATAATCCATCTCTATTTGGAGGAATCAAATGATTAAATTGTGCAATAGCTATGTCAGTATGAAGAGGATTGCTTAAATTCATATTAAAATACATTCAAGTAATCTTAGAATTTTATGAAAAGTACTAACTGAGTGTATAAATTTATGATTGTGAATTTCGAAAAAGGAACATTAAAGTTTATAATGCATTTTTTTATCCTTTTAGAATATGTTAGATGATGAAGATGAACTTATTGCTATTGAAGGTATAGCACAGTTGGCAGCATTAGCTCCAAGCAAAAGGTAAATAAGTTCATTAATAAGTTTCACTAATAGATAATGTTAATATATAATAATAAATATTACTACTAATATAATAATGTTACTTTTATAAATTTTTTTTTTTTTTTTTTTTTTAGAAGCAAAGGATCTCCTACTCATGTGAAAACTAAAAGAGAACACAAGCATAAAAAAGCAAAAAGTTCTGAACATAAGAGGTATGTTTTAAAATGATTTTAGTGTGTCTGAGTTCTACATAAAACACTTAAAACTAGCCAATGGTTGTACCATAGTGCAAACCCTTACTTTTAATTCATTTTGTGTCAGTGTCTAATGTTTTCACTATCTTTTATAGATATGTTATGTCCAAAAATGGCATGTTATTTGTTTATAAGTTGTCAAAAATAAAATGTTTACACTTTGCTGTTAGAAAGCTGAATTTTGCTTCCATAGGAAGTAATTGTGATGCATGAATAATTTTTGCTTTACCTGCTTATTTTATTTGAAGAAATGTATTGATAGCAAAGCTTTCAGGGTTCCTACTGGCAACTCATTAAAAAAAAACGGCAATTTGCGATTAAAACTGAACTTTGCTGACTATTGAGACTGTTTCATCAAAAAATTGGCTTAAAACAACTGTTTTCACTAATTCAGCAACTTTTGTTTTGAAAAAGCTACTATTTTAAATGAAAAGTGACCCTCTTTTTGAAAGAAGTGTATTGATGTTCAAGGATTGTATTTTGTTGTTTTGTAGCAATAACTTTAATAAAATTATTTTACCTTATTTTTTCTTAATGACGCCTTTTATGTGTGCCCTATATCTGTCTGCACACAAGAACATATGCTTATTACATTGACAACAGCAAGCATTTAATTTGACTTTTCCTAGTTTTTAAATTAAATGAAATTAAAACAATGCAAAATCATGAATAAGGTACCTACTTTTCTTACCATTGCTTTTCAATCCTAGGAGTACTTTTATTTGGTATTTTCTTAACCTTAATTTATAATAAATTCCAAATCAAAGCTGGAATTCAATATTATTAACATTTTGAAATAAAAATGCCTATTTAATTACAAATTATATTTTGGTAAAAACTTGTTGCAAAAATGTTTTTTACATTTGTTGCATATTTGTTTAAGTATAGTCCAAATTTAAACTATTCTCTTTTTTCTTATAGAAAGCATTCCAGGGAGAGGCATAAAAAGAGAAGTTCTAGGTCTAGATCACGTTCGTATTCACCTCCAAAAAAGAAAATGTACAGATATTCTAGATCTAGATCTCAATCTCCCAAAAAAGAAATAAAAAAGAGGCGAAATTCTAGGTCCAGATCACGTTCTTATTCACCTTCAAAGAAGAAAATGTATCGGTATTCCAGATCTAGATCTCGATCGCCCAAAAAAGACTTAAAATACAGACATCATTCTAGGTCCATCTCTCCACAAGAGAAGAAATACTACAATTCTGAAAAGCACCGATATAATGACAAGCGAAAGGAAAAGGAAAAACCAGAACCTCTACCCTTGGAACCTGTAGTTGGAAAAGTAATTTTTAAATTTTGTTAAAATTTTATCTATGTTTATATTATTAATTATTATATTATTAATTATTATTTCTGTTATCTTTTAATGTAACAGAAGTTAAAAGTTATTTTTTAAGTAAAGGGAAGAAATCTCTGCAAGCTTTAAATATGGAGAAGGTTACACGTTTTTTGTTAGGGAGAAAAAAATGGCAATATTATTGGAATACTTTAATTTTTCATTTATTTTTGCATTCAAAAACTTCTTGTTTGATGTCTTGTTTCTCTTTTATTTATTTTTTCATTAATAATACTTTATTTTTGCTGTAGAAATTTTACAAGCCACAGCACACCAAATTATGAGTAAGTTTGGTGTGGTGTCTTCTTTACACAAGTTTTACTAATATATTCCCAAATTTGATGCCAATATAAAGATGCCAAATCTAGTGTCAGTTTGGTGATGTGTACAGTATTTGACAATATTCCAGCAGAACCATATTAAAGCATTTGTAAGAATTACATCTTGTAAAACTTTTTTCTACCATAGTTTGCAATAAACTAGGGGGTGTAAGTATAATTAAAATGTTTGTCTTATCACGCATATGTTACATTAGTACCATACTTTTGTCCCAGTATTACAAAGTTCCATTAGTTACTTTTATTGCAATTATTGATTTAGGCGCTTACAAAAGCATTTAGTTTCTTTTTGCTGGAAAAGTGCTATTCTCCGGATTCACTATACACTTTATAAATGCAGGAAAGCGTCTTAAATATTTTTAAAAGACTAGATTTAATCCACTTCCTACTGCTCATTCTACAGATGCAAATTTTAGCAAAATTCTGTTTTTCTACATCACATGCATACTAAATAACATGTAAATTCAAAAAAATATTGTTTAATAGACATACATCTGATTTCTTTTTTTTTTTTTCAATAATTACATAGATGCATTGAACTCCTCTTTTACTGATTTTTAAATCAAATGCATTCTTCTGTCTTTTTTAGATATACAATGGAAAAGTTACAAATATAATGCAGTTTGGTTGCTTCGTTCAGTTAGAAAGTCTGAGAAAACGTTGGGAGGGTTTGGTTCATATATCACAGGTATATTTCAGGTTTTTCTTTTATTAAGTGCTCTAAAATTATTTACATTTATATTAATGTAAACTTATGCAGAATATATTTGTATTTAAATATAGTTTCATCTCACTATTTATTTTATGTTTTATTAATATTACTAATATTTTAATTGTGGAAAAGTAAACTCGACTTATATTCACCATCACCTAATGTTGAAAAGTAAAAAAAATTAAATGGCCAATCTATTGCAGCGTTACGTGAAACACAATTAGAATGAATTGCTATGCAAATCACCTAGTATATATGTTTTGGAGTTATAAGGACTCCCTTCATTATCTATTGTTGTCATATGGTTGTTTTTTCCACTAAAAAAGTGCTTTCAATTTGTGACAAAAGCCGAATTTTCATAGTGTTAAATAAAATAATTAGAGACAAATTTCAATGTAAATTACACAGTGCACATGTTGTAGAGTTATAAGAAGCCCCTTCATCAGCTAGTGTTGTCTTATATAGCTGTTTTGCCATTGGAAAAGTGCTCTTGTAACTCCCTAACTTGTTCCGATTTGCATTTCAATTTGTGTCTAATATTAGTTGTTTTACTTCAAGGTAATCCATTTCACTTCAAATTTTTGCTTTTTTCTCCCAAACTGAACTTTAATAGATTAAATAGTTGTTTGACAAGTTAAACAATAACAAAGAAACAACTCTTCAATGGTATTCTGATGTTAGTGTATCCTTACACATCATAATTAGAGGAAATTTACCATATAAATAAAAAATATATTTTTGTATCTCCTTAGACATTTATTTTGTGAGTTCACTTAATTTTAATCATTGTTAAAATTTTGGCATTAATTACCTTGGTTTGTGTGATCTGTGACAGGAACCGGCTAGAATCTATTCCAGCAGCATAAATCATTTAAGACCATTGCTTTCCTATATTGTTACATTTGAGTGATTAAATATCCTATTTGTGGATACTGAAATAGCAATCATTAGATGAAAGACAACTCATGAAAGAATAATGAATATACAGTGTCATCGCTTGGGAATTTTATTCAGCCTCGGAGGCCTATACACAGCAATGTTTTTACCTTTTTTCTGCAGCACTAGCAGGGTTGAAATTAATAGGGTTTTATTCTTTATTTTTTTTTTTTTTTTTTTTTGTACTTTGCATGCAATCAATTTCTTTAACTCTCTTTTATTGCTTGTGCCCTCTTCTTCTAATATTTCTCAATTTTGAGAATTAGGTTCTGGGACAATACCCAATAGCAATGTTTGCATAACACTAAACTATGCATTGGATATTGAACATAGTTTCTTTATGATGTATAAAACACACATACATGGAATATTACCATATTACAGTGGATGGGATACTATACCAATACCTCCACACAATCGTAAACTATCTTAGGCTCAAAATTTTCTTTAAAATTTGTGTTCAATAAATAAGAAAATAATAATATTTTGCTTTTTGTGTTATTCTTACTTTAATTACCTATAACTCTAGTAGTGTTTATTTTGTTTCGCTTTCTATTATTGATATCATAATGTTAATTTTACTTTTTTGTAAAGCTGCTTACAATGTTTTTATTGCAGTAATATTCATCATGTTGCTTTATTTTTATTTAAACTACTTTGAATATAAAATAGTTCTTCCTTTTAAAAGTAATAAATCTAACATGTTATTTGCAATTTACTTAATTGAAATTCAATAACTTGTTAGAGACTCATTATTTTGCTTTTAATTAGCTTCGACGAGAAGGTAGAGTTACAAGTGTTGGTGATGTTGTACAAAAGGGCCAAAGAGTTAAAGTAAAAGTGTTGTCATTTACTGGGCAGAAAACCAGTTTATCAATGAAAGTGAGTGAATGATAGATTTTATTTAAACTTGTAATATCTTCTAACAGACTTTAAACTTTTAATATCTTCTATTAATCTTTAATTTTTTGTAACCATATGATCACTAGTTTTCTGTTGTGTTGTTTGTGCTTTTATTATTTATCACTCTTCAAATGCCATACATGATAAACAATATGAGCTATATTTTCATCAAGACATTCTGAGAATATGTTATGTGTCTAGAGTTGCAGGGTGGGGGGAAGGACTCCTCATTAAGTTTTTGTTTTGTGTAACATAATGCTAATAAAAGCTTCATCCACCCCCTTGTTCTTTCTTTAAAAAACCTATATATGTTCATACCTCTTTTTATTATGTTTTGTTTATGTATAATTTGGTTATTTGGGTATAAAAAGCCATAGAAATGTATCTTCTTTCTTGTCCCTTCCTCTGCTTTGTTGGCTGGAATAATAGTCTTGAACTTTCCAAACCATTAAGAAAAAGACTTCAACATTGTTCCAGTGTATGTAAATATGAAATGTAAATTATAAAAATATATAGACGCTCTCATATCTTCTGTTGTTTTTTCTTATTTTTTTATTTAAAACATTGTTTTTCACAAAAAGGTAATATTTGCCTGCAGTACCCTGTTAAAAATAGTTCTAAAACTGATTTTACCCACCTTGCATCCAAATTTTAATATTTAATTGTTCTTTTTTGAATTATTTTTCATGAATAGTTTGCCCATAGCATAACTGCATGATACTTATACAAAAAGTACAGTGCATGATCTAAAAGAACAACTAGTTTTATTCAAATAATGTTTGTTTTTAACTTACAAGGTAATTTACAAAGTTTTAAGCCTGTTTGCCAAAAAAAAAAAAAAATAAATAAATAAATAAACTTTTAAAATGAAAATAACACATCTTGTATTCCAAATTTTAATTTTTATTACCTGTCAAGTTAGGAACAATGATTCCCAGATTTCATATAGCTGTTTAATCATTTCAAGCCATTAGACAACCAATTCTTTCAACAGTCTCGAACATGAGACTTAAAACTTTTTTTGACTGAAATATCCAAAGGCTGGAACATTTTTCTCCAACCTCCTGATATTACTGACAGACTTGCTTTAATTGTTGTATTTTTGGCTTTCAACTTTACCTTTTCTTGCAAATGAGCTGTCATAAAAATGCACCTGATTGCGCAGGTATTGCCCGCAGATAGTAAAAAAGGAGTTGTTTTTGTAGATAACCCACCGGCTGTAGACGAATAATACAGTAAAACTTGGATAATTCGAAGCTGAAGGGACCACAGCTAAACTTCGAATTATCCAAAACTTCGAATTACAAAAGTTCAATTTTTGTAGCTAAATTTAATTCCCACGAATGCCCGATAATATTTATTCTGTCATAAACAACGCCAATAATATTTTCTGGAAAATTTCAAGGCACTAATGTATATAAAATAATTAAACATTGTGTTTGTCAACAATAAAATTTATTTTGTATATAGTATAAAAGATAAAATTATAGCATATACATACGAAATTAGGAATATATAAGAAGAGTATTACTTTTACCAAATATTCTTTGGTTATTTAAAATTATATAACAAATTATCTTCTAGTTTTAAAAAAATGAGAAATTTTGGATTGACTCGCTGAATTGAGTCTTGATTTTAACAAAGACAAAAAATATTTTATACGCATGATTTGACCATTCGCGATTCGCACAACCAATAATCAGTCACATGTCGAAACATTGTGAAGAGAGAGATCTTTGGCGGTGATTCACTGTTAACTAGAGTTCCCTTCTTAAAGGAACTCTACTGTTAACCAGTGAAGTGTAAAAGAGTACCTGAAGGATGTTTGGTCTCGGGGGTTAATGCAGGAGGTCAGTTGTCACATTCCAAACAGGTGGATGAAAAGGATATTATCTGTCACAATAGAAAGCAAGACAAAAATCTCGCAAATGTAAGATTTTTGCACACAAAAAAGTATTTCAACGTACTTTTGTTGATTTGAATGAGGAGACGAACTAGAGAAATTGAACTTCGAATTATCCAAAAATTTTAACATTGATTTGAATACAAAGTGCAAGGGACCAAACAAAATCTTCAAATTAAGGAAAAATTCGAATTAAAGACGTTCGAATTATCCAAGTTCTACTGTAACAGTAATCTCAAATGAAGTTGAGAGAGTGGAATGCTGCATACTGCTGGAAGCGCAGAATTTTTTTTGCATTGTTAAAAGAAAGGGAGTCCCTTCTAACCCTGAAACACAAGGTTGCAATACTTTTGCAATTTCAGACTTTCATACGTAGGATTTGATGCACAAATAGCATTGCGCAGTTTGCCTGATGGATCTAAAAATCAACTTTTTAAAGAAGCAAGAACATTTTTTCTTGTCCTCCGAAAAAGATTGAGAATAAAATCGCCATTGTGTAAAAAAACTGAAAGATATACCTTGCTTATCTTATCACCATATGTGAGGAATCAACCAGCCAATTTGACCCAATGTACCTTCTTGAGCATTGTATTTTTGTAGCAAACAATTTAATAAATGATTCTATTCCATTCATTAATTAGTTTTCATCATGAAAGTCCACCTTTAAAAATACCCTAGACTTAATATACAACACTTATGGTTTTGATTTAATTAATTTTTATTTTACCACTCTTTTCCAAATAGCCTATATTTCAATTGTGATGCAAACTGACATTTTGCTCTTTAGTAAAAGTGTTGTGGGTTTGCTATAGTTTTCCTTTTTTTAACTAATTTCTTGTGAAGTACAGTTTAATAAAATTAATTTTCTTGGGAAATGATTTTTAAAAGATTGCATTAGGCATAATATTCGTCATTAAAATAAAGTAACTTTAATCCTTTTATTTATTGTACTTATCTTTAAGTACCTTTTAATGTTTCTTCTTTTTTTCTGGCCCCTTTCCTTTTGCTTTCACGTAAATGAACTCAAAATAATGTGGCTAATTTTCCACCCCTCTTCTTTTGCAAAGTATGAGGCATAGCAATCAACAAGATTCATATTTGTGAGACAATTTAAAAAGTTTTTTTAAATTTTCTATTTCTTTGTTTTTTATTGAATTTTAATCAAAGCCACTTAAACCCATTCTGAATAAGTTGCATAAACTGTATACTTACAAAAAATACGAATTTTATTACACTTGTTTTATGATGTTTTTTAAAAATTCCTAACAGCACACTACATGATTGCATATATGTACATGATAGCTTGAACTTTCAACAATAATTTATAATTCAGAATAAATTTGATAAGATATTGCATAAAATGGTTTCATTTTCGTAGAGACATTTCAAGTGTATAAGCCATTTAATTGCACAGAGTTTTATCATGGATGTTTGTATATTTTTGTATACTTATTATTCCAGCTGCATGAGTTTTATAGCAGAATTCATAACTTTTTTTTTCATATTAGGATGTTGATCAATACACGGGTGAGGATTTAAATCCATCTGTTGCTTGCAAAACTGAGCCATCTAGAAAATTGGCTCAGGATATTTTGAGAAATCCTGATAAACCATCAAGTTTCCCACTGATTTCCAAAATAGATGATAGTAATGTGGACACAAGAAGACATGTTCAGCGCATTTCATCTCCAGAAAGATGGGAAATAAAACAAGTAAGTACTTTTTCTCTTCATGTTATTAGTTTTTTAATACAATATTGATTATTAATGGATGAAATTAACACTGTAAATATTAAAAATTAAATTGCTTGTGATCTGCAGTATGTAAATGCATTCTTAACTTTTAATAAGGTAACTTGGGGGGGGGGGCATACAGCATTAGCCTAGCTACACATACACAAGCTTTGCTATTTCCAAAAAAAAAAAAAAAAACCCTAAATAAATCAGTCAATTAAATCAAATAACACATAAAAAATTAAATAATTGAAATAAAATTATGAAATGGAGATGCAAAAGTTTCTCATAAAGTTAACAAAATGAATTAACTTAACAGTACTTTCATTGGCAATTTGGCAATTCTAGGTAAAATTTTGAATTTAATTGCCGATGCTAGCTGAAATTTCGTTATAAGTGGAATATATAAATCGGTTCGGCGATATTATCTTTAAATCGATATCCGGTTTTATATCGATAGAGCGCCCAGTCCTAGTTAATAATGTAGTTTCCCTATTAAAATCATCTGAACATAGCCCTCAAAATAATTTTTATGAGTGGCTTCACTTCATTAAAACAATATGAAATTAGATTCAAACTTCAAATTAACACTTTAAGTGCAAGCATATTTATTTTGAAGTTTAAAGGATATTGCTCCATGTCCATGAGTTTAGCATTTTCCCTTGCCACATTTCATCTGGTTTGTTTCTTGAAGCTGACTTTCGGGCTCAGCTTTTTGATCATGGAAACGGAAGGATTAAATTAATTCCAGACCAATGATTAAAAATCGGAGGAGTGTCCTAAGTGAGAGAAATGAATAACCTATTATTTTACAAAAATAAATATATTTGTTTCACTTTAATCCTATAAAAACATTTAAAATTTGAAAAACATTAACATAACTGAAAAATATTGAATGCCCTCAAATAAATACTTTGAATCCCTATATTTCTACACAGAAAATATCTTCATGAAAATTGAAAAATACAAACTTCACAAAAAAAAAGCTTCTATCAAAAGGTTCTTGAAAAGTTCGGACCAGGAGACATGGTAGGTAGTCGAAGTGTTCTCACAGTGGAGCGTCAGCTGTTGTATTTCCCCAAAATACCAGAAATCCACGCCTTGGGATTATTTCCACGTAAGACCAAGCACCAGGATAGTCCAACATAAGTGACTTAGTTAAATTTTGAAAACCTTCTTGACTCAGGACCTATACATTTAAAAACACCATTTCCCCGACTTTTCTTCAGTCCTTAAGACAAAAATTGTCTACCGTAGAACACCTTTGGCCGCTCCTCACCATAAACTCATCAAAATGGTTTATTTCATCGTCCGATTTCATGAGCGGGGAGCCTGTTAACAACGGTCAAGAACATCAGCACGAGCAGAGCAATGGGAAAGGAAATCTCACTGAGCGAACACCCGTCATCTCCTTTTATACTCGCTGAGTTGTGCCATATGCTTCACTACTGTTCGCTTATGCTGCTTTTCTTGACGTTCAGAACGTCAGCAGTGAAAGCACGGCGTTTGACGGTGACTTCCGAATTCAGCAGCATAGGAGTCGGCAACTTAACATTTGCTGCACATGGGAGATTAAACTGTGATGGGAATAGGCGGACATTATGACAAATATTCTAAAGGTACTCTTTCAGATTGAGGAAAAATAATCCACAAACCCATCAAGGACCAGTACCACCAAGGTAGGAATTGCACTCAATTTACTTTACGGTGTTCAAGAACATCCTTAAATTGAACACAGCTTAGTTGCTTGCATGTGCGATTGAGGACCGCAGTGCTTTAAGTAACTGAGGTACCTTAGCTATTTCTTTATTTCTTTTATTTTATCTTTTATTCAATGTTTTGGGATTTAATTAAAAATTTAATTACTGAATTCGAATGTTGCCAATGCACAAATTCAGTAACTAAATTTTTAATTAAATCAGAAAACATCAAATAAAAGATAAAATAATATAAATAAAGAATTTTGTGAATGATAATATAAAAACTTTGAGAAAAAAGTGGTACAATACCATATAGATAATTATTTTCTTATGTGGTAACACCTTTTATGTCTTATTTTATCTTTTATTTCATGTCTATAGAAGTTGCAGTCAATATTTTTTACTTTCTTCCTTTTTTCAATGTTTTGATGCATTGCTATTCTAAGCTTATAATTAAATTAATTTTTATGCACATTTTACTACTTTTAAACAAGTAATTTTTAAATTTCAGTATATACAAATGTATTTTTTCTACATTTATATATATCTATATATATATGTAGTATATACATTCATTCACAAATTAATGCTTGAAGTTATTAAAAAAATGTAGTTGTCTCAATGTGCCCCATACTTAAGTCAATGATGTCCCAATATACCCCTTGAATGGAGCATATTAAGATAGTTTGAAACAACTTTGTTTATTATTATTTTAATTTATTTACATTTTAAAGTCATAGTAGAATGCTGATTTAATATTTGAGATGATTAGTAAGATCACATCCAAAGTAAAGCAAACAATTAATCATTTAAAAAATCTATTCAGTTAAAAAAAAAAAAAAAAGAAAAAAAAAATTCTAAAAATTGTCACAATTTTGGTTTTGAGCTTCAAAATCCCCTAACATTGTTTCAAAAACTGAAAAGGACAGGTTTTTAAATAATCTAGAAGTTTTTTTATTTGAGACCTGGTTTAGTCTCATTTTAATGCATCTATCTTTCTTATTCTTTCCAATAGTATGCAATATTATATCAAATTTAGGATTTAAAGAAAAATTCTTAAAATTAAATTAAAAATTATAAACAAATTTCTCACAAAGTATATATAAAATTTTTCAAATAAATTCTATGAATATTTTGCAGTGTTGTAAATCACAGAAATAATTGTAAATCTGGATTAATAACGGCTTCTTTGTTTAAAAAATCGAAAATGTCATTATTAGCATTGACATCAATTCTAATTATGATTTTTTTTCTTTCTTTTTTTTTTTTTTTTGCTTAGATGCTTGCAGCTAATTGTATTGATCAATCAGAATTGCCTGATTTCGATGAGACTACTGGCTTACTTCCTAAAGAGGAGGATGATGGTATGATTTTAGTTGCATGTAGAATAAATAATTTATGATCTAATGCATGTTTTCATGGTAGTCATACTACAATATAAGTAATACATCTCCTTAATTATTTATTTACTATAGTGATAATTTCTAGAATATTTGTAGTTTACTATTAAGCTTTAATTTTGATAGCAGGTTTGGTGCTTGAGTAATTCAAGTGCATATATATATAGCCACAGGTGTAGATAAGGGGGGGGGGTTTGGGGGATAAACCCCCCTGAAAGGGTGAAGATTGTCTAAAATTTGACCAATATTTCCTGTCAAGCAATGAAATTAGCTCATTCTCTCAACCCCCCCCCCCTGAAATGGTAAAGATTGTCTAGAATTTGGCCAATTTTCCCTATAAAGCAATGAAATTAGCAAGCTTCTCCCGAAGAAACCCCCCTCTAATATCTGGATCAAACTGCGCCACTGTATCTAGCAACCCTTGTAATATTCATACATAATGAGTAATGAATGTTTACTTATTGTACAGTAGTAAAGGTAAGTAAACAATGTTATGATGCACAAAACTGCAAAATGTGTTACATGTGCATATTTCATGAATACAGCAGTGCAGTTTGCTAGACAGCACAATGTGGACCAACGCCATTCTTTGAAGATCTTTTTTTCTGTGACTTTTTATTCATCTTAGATCCCTAGTTGAAAGAATAGTTCAACTCTACTGAATCCTCCATCTAATTCAAGGGTCTACTACTCGTTCCAATTCCAAAAGCTTTAAATTGCAGTGTTTCTTAAGTAATGTCATCTTGCATTCTGACCACATGGGCCATCTAATTTGTTCCTCTTATTTTTGTGTTTTTTATGATGTCATCTTTATATATTTTACGTAGTTTAAAATTATATCTCCTTCTCTGGTTATGATTCATTTACCCTACCACGAATACTTTATAGCATTTTTCTTTCGAAACTTGCAGTTTGATTTTTTTCCAGTTTAGTTATTGTCCAAGATGCTAAAGCATATTTTAAAACACATTTTACAATATCTCTGTAAATGAAGAATTTTCTGTCAGCAAAAGCAACAAAAATGCACTCAAATGAATGTCATTGCAATCCTTAGACCATTGTTGAAGAGAAATGAACAAACAAGAAAAAGGGAAGAAACAAGCAAGAGATAAGATTATTGCAATACATTTTTGTTTAAGATGTGAAGATTGTGTCACAAGCAGAAAGGTTAAATAGAAGACAAAGCAGAAACTAAGTATATTGTATACGATCAAAGTTTGTCTCCTTTGTTAATAGGTGGCATTTTTTTTTTCTAAAGGAACATGATTAAAACTTTAATACTAGAAATATAAAGTTTCAGATCATATAGGTAAGTACTGTCACAAATTAACTTTACATTTTAATTTTGGAACCAAAACCAAAATACACAGGCTGCACCTTGTGTTCTCTGCATCACTTGTGATTATTCAATCTAGTAAATTGTCAATTAATAAGTCACCCATAGGGAAAACATACTATCGCCATCACATGTAATGGTACAGATTTCAATTTTGATCAATAAGGGGTAGAATCATAAAATTACTGGAGAAATATTGTGGGATGGAAAAGAACCATCAATGTGATGCTAAGTGTCAAAATATATATTGAACTGCAGAATATCAGAAAATACTTCATAATATTATCATAAAAGGTAGCAAAGTGCAACTTATTTTTTTAAGAGAACCGCAAATGATACTCCTAGTTGTCTCGTTTTAGCCAGAAAAGGATGGTTTTTTGATAGCCTGATGGGATAAGATAGAGTAAAGCAAACTTTATTTTCAATCAAGGAATGAAAACTATCAAATATTATTTGTTAGTACAGAAAAGCCTCTCATCCACTACAGTAGAGCCTCGATTATCCGAGGTAATGTGGACCGAGAGTACCTCGGATAATCGAAAACTCGGATAACACGGACTATGTCCAAATTGAGGGGAAACATGGGTTGAAATGAATGAAAATGTCGTCAAAGATGTAAAAAAAAAGACATTTACCGTACATATTAGGAAATGAAAAAATGACGTTACATACATACAAATATCTAATTTTATATATACACGTTAGTAGAGTACATGTTCTAGTTAAAGCTGTTTCTTGAAGAAGTTAATGCATATATATTGTTTTCTGTTTAACAAAACTCGTTCGCTTCTTTGCCGCTTTTTTACGCAATTGTTGTAGCTGATAGCGCCGCCATCGGCAGCCAAAAAATTTTCAGGGCTCCCACGGCTGCGCCAAACTGCGCCTAAACGATTTTTCTGCTACATGCTGCTACAAAATGCGTTTTTTTGGAAAAATTGCGCCAAATCGCGATTTTCGGGAAAAAAATCGAAACAAATTTAGATATTATATTTTTTTCACCTTAAAATCGGCATTATTCGTTACATTTTTCCTTTAGTCAACTAATTTTTTACGTTTGAAGCAGTTTATTAATGAATATTAGCTCTACCCTCTCTTAAGAACATCAAGTGTGGATGAGAAAATTGAGCAGAATGAGTGATGTATCCCACGCTTGTATAAGAAACAGTGAGACGATTTCTCATATTTTGTAGTATTATAGAGAGAAAAATAATTCCTCTTATCACTATTTATGGTCAATATTTTATTTAGTAAATTTTTATTGAAATAGATAAAAAAAAGTTTAAAATTTCATAGGACGTGGAAAAAATAAACTGAGGAAAAACTCATTGCACTTTGTGTTTTCTATTCTAATGTTTAGGAAATACTAATCAATGTGAAAAATCAATAACAGAACAGATGTTAAAAAGATTATTGCTCCATTATAGCAATTCGTAAAAATTCCTTAAGCCTACTTTCCACGTGCAAGCAAAGGAGTGCATACGTTCTACAATCTTTTTGCATCCGCTACAAAAATCGGATTTTTTTTTCATTTCAACTATTTATAATGTTCCTTTTCAAAGTAAATAAATGAAATGTATTTTTATTTTAAATAAAAACATTGTTTGAAAATATATATTTGTTCCCGAAAGTGTTTAGAGATAGACTTTCAAACGCTGTAAAGTTAAACATTGAATTGCAGCTTTTTTTCTTTTCTCATTACTCTTTAAGCTCTATAATCTATATCATATAACCACAAGCAATTAAAAAAGACAAATATAAAGAACAAAATAAGTTAAAAAATTAGTTAAGTTAGGAAATTTAAAAAAAGCATGTATATCTTAATGAATTGATGATCTTTAGCAAATATGTTAAGCAATATTATTTGAAGAAATATAAATTTTGTTGTGGGTGAACGACCTCATAAAAGTACTCTTGCTTAAAGTTTCAATTTTTTAACTAGATTTGAAAGCTATGAAATTATCATGCATTTTCTCTTTCTTTTAATTCAATTTAG
The DNA here is from genome assembly GCA_038502835.1 of Octonoba sinensis. Taxonomy (NCBI): domain Eukaryota; kingdom Metazoa; phylum Arthropoda; class Arachnida; order Araneae; family Uloboridae; genus Octonoba; species Octonoba sinensis. The sequence goes on from CM076604.1 coordinate 77,248,266, forward strand.
TTTCTTTCAGCATCCAATTGCTGTAACCCTAGGACTCTTAAAATTTAATTGTAACTATTACACAATTTTTGAAAGATGTAAAGATAAATTGTTAGAAAAAAAATCATTAGACAATAAATCATCAACCTATAATAAGAAATACATTTTGCCTTTCTATTATAGAACTGAAAAATATAATTTGGTTCTTGAATTTTCTTGCTGCAAAATTATGAAACCCAACAATTTACTTTTGGTGCCATTAATTACTTCCAAGGCATCTAAGTGAGCATTTAGGATTGAAATTTAAAGGAATATTTCTTAACCAGAAAAATAATAAATATTACTGCAGGTAGAAAGTAGGATAGAGTTCAAATATATTTTTTGATAAAATATGAAATTATATTTAATTGATTCAAAATTTTACTGTTACTATAATCACAATGGTTATACCTAAATAAGTACTATTTAAAAAACAAATTTTAATCAATGATAAATAGTTTTAAATAGTTTAACCTTCATATTAAATAGTTTTAAATAGTTTAACCTTCATATTAGTTAGTTTTTGCTTATTTTCTTGTAAGAATAGTGTTTTAGCTATTAAACGAAAAAGAGAGAATGTAATGATTTTTGAAAAGAAGAAAATTTTAAGCTTTCTTCTAGCTATTCTTAATCATTAGAAGAAGAAGGAAAAAAAAAAAAACTACAGAACATTTATTTAAATAATCTGTTTCTTGAGAAAAGTATTGAAAAACACCTTTATGAGGGTAATAGGTTTAATTAGTCTTACTTTTTGAATAGGTTATGAATAATTTCTTATAAGAAATATAAAAATAATCCAGTTTTTGAAATAATCTAATTCAGTTTTTGAAGGATGACTGACATTTACATTTCCTATCATTTTGAAGACTTGAAACTGCTCTTACCCTTGATGTATGAAAATGACATTGCTTTAAAACAGCCATTTAATATTTAAAAAATAAAGAAAAAAACCCTCCAAAAATGATACAAATTTGATATTTTCGGCTCCTAAGCTGATACAAAAGTCTATTTCTTTTGCTCCAAACTGATACAAAAGTTAAATTCTTCTGCTCCAAACTGATACAAAAAGTACATTTTACCTGCTCCGAAAGCTGCTACAAATTGTGTTAAGGCGGTGGGAGCCCTGAATTTTTTTTTCAAGGGAAAATGTACCTTGGTTAACCCAGAACTCGGTTAATCGGGGCTCGGATAACAGAGGTTCTACTATACTTATTTTTCCAAAGTGTTCAAAAGACAACTTTGGCTGACATCTCAATTGTGTCAGCCAAAGTTTTTCCTTTTTCTTTAAGGCTGACATCTCAATTGTATGCTATCTGACGAGTAAAGAGCAAAGTGAACTGTATAATTAATTATGAAATTTATTTTGGCTAAATAACTGTATACATCTGTATGTTTGCTAGTTGCTCAGAAGAGCTCTAAAAGAACATGTGTACTTAATGAGTCTTGTAGTTACACTGAACATTTCTGCAACTCACCACAAGAGGGAGAGTGGCACTTGTGCAGACACTCTCAAGTTTTTTTTTTTTTTTTGAGAGGGTTTGGGCACCAGGAAGAATCGTCGGACACTCCTAAAATTTTAAGGGTAAAATGTACACAGGAAACTTATCCAAACTGTTATTATTCAGTGTAAAAATTCAGCTTTTCATTGTACCCTAATATACAGCCTGTCACTTTTCTGAAAATTTTTAACAATGCCCCCAGAAATTTTATCTTATATTGTCGTAAGTTTTATTTGTTTAATAAGTTTAATAGCATTCCATAATCAGTCATTGTGTCTCAAAGAAAAATTTCCATTGGTAGTGTTAAAATCAGCTGTAAAATCTATGAATAGATTATGTACTTCAATGTTAAATCCCATTGTATTCTCTTAAATTTGGAGCTGACAGAATATCTGGTGCAGTCAGTTTCAAGCTCATGAAAAGTGCTACTTTCAGTGCAAAAAAAAAAAAAAGTCTTGTAACCTCAAAACTTATGTGTGCATTATACTTTGTAATTTTGTGCGTCATAACATCGCTCTTGTCTACTTTATTATAATTTAAAAAATTGTTAATATTCAGATATTTTACTTACAAACTTTTGTGTTTTATTTGTGTTAGAAATATGCAATTAGTATTCATTCATTAAATGTAAATTAGAATTTTTCATGCTGTTTCAAGTTTGACTACTGGAAACTTTAAGTTGTAAGAAAAATTTCCTGGGTTCTAGCTTGCATTAATAATGCAAACTCTACAAAAATTGGATTAATTTTCATATATTTTCCCCAGCACATACAATGAAGCTTAAAACAAATGCACTAACTGAGCTAAGGGACTATTCATAAATGATGTCATGCTTTTTTCCTATATATTCCCCCCCCCCCTCCCCCCTTTGTCACGCTATGTTGTATAAGCTTGATGTCAAACTTCTTCTTACCCCCTCCCTTCCCCTTGTCACAATTTCACGAACCTCCCTCCCCCTCGAAGCTTGACATCTTTATAAATGATCCCTAAGCATAGTTGCAGTAATATGTAATTTTTTTTTTAATATAAAAATATATTGTCTATGCAAGAGATTGTTCTCAATTATACACCAAAATAAAGCTCAATAAAATTGTAATGAGTCTTTTATGAGATTAGTTTATGGTTTCACATGTACAATTGTTCATTAAATTTTGTTATATTTTTGAGCACTTAAAAGGGTTATAAGTTATGATGTAAACATCTTATATCACATTTTATTCCCTTTATTTTTTTTCTCACTGTTTTCAGTTAATATTCTTTTATTTCATCATCGGAAATGGTTTTTTAGTATACGATTTTTAAAAAATTTTATTTCTATATTTGAAGGTTATGCTGATTAATTTAATCATTTCACATTTTAAATTTGAGACATTTAATAAAATGTTCGTCTTTTATAGATGAAGATATTGAAATTGAATTAGTAGAGGATGAACCTGCATTTTTAACTGGACATGGCCGTGCAAACATGCAAGATTTAAGTCCTGTTAGAATAATGAAGGTAAGTTTATTTGCTTAAGTATATATATATATATTTTTTTCATTTCAGATCTTCAAATGAAATGAAAGAGACATTTTGCTTAATGTAGGTGAAGTTGAGTTGAAAATGCTTATTCCCCTCTTTAAGAAAGAGATTTTTGAACCTTTATTATTTGGTGAAAAATATTCACATCTCTGGTGTCACGTCTCCCTCCTCCAAACTATAAATTACAGGGTTCATGTAGTCCTTAGAAAGTCCTTGCTGTTCATTTTCATTTTTAAGGTCTTAAAAAAGTCGGTTTTTTTTTTTTTTTTTTTCATTTGCTTATTTTTTCTGTTGGTTCTATCAAGTCTCAGTATTTTCTTTTCGTACTTTCCAGTAGAAACAACTTTTTATCACAAGTGCCAAACAATGCCGGGGCCGGTAGCAATCGTTGCCGTGATGGCCCCACACGGGGCCGTCCTGGCATAGTTCGTTATTGCTTACCTCTTCATAAGTCATGAGGTTGTCGAAGAGCATCAGCCTCCAACAAAGGACTCTGATACTCTTAAAAAACCTACAGAAATGATGTGCCTATTTTTGCTGATTATTTTATCTTTTTTATTATGGCTATTATTATTTACTCATTCCAGCTGTACAATTATAATTGCATAGTTAATAATTTATTACATTGCTGAAATGAAACTATTTTTATTTGAAACTATGTTTCTTTTTGTTTGAGTAGAATCCTGATGGCTCTTTGGCACAAGCAGCCATGATGCAATCTGCATTGGCAAAAGAAAGGCGTGAGCAAAAGCAGCAACAAAGAGAAGCAGAAATGGATTCCATTCCAGCTGGTTTAAATAAGCATTGGATTGATCCATTGCCAGATGGTAAATGCTGTTGCTAATTTATTGTTTAAAATAAAACCAGTGCATCCTTAGAATTTTTTTACCCCCCTTAATGTTTTTGTAGATATTGCAAAAGTTAATTTCAAATTTAGAAAAGCTCTTGAAGTTATCAAAGTGTAAAAAAAGAAGATGGGGGCATTTTTTAATCGTGTATGTACTCCTTAAAATACTTGAATTAATGTGCCAAGAAATGTTCTTTTAGCGTTTTGTTTTTACTAACTAACATTTTGTTAAAATAAATGTTGCAACATAAATGTTATTAAGATAAATATTTTTCCATTTCACAATGGCATGTTTTCTAATATTAAATTTGTAATTTAAATGCATTGCTTTCTTAATGGATTTTTAGGAACAAAAAGTATTAACATTCAATAATGGTGTCACTATATGTGGGTCAAAGTACTATGACAAATAAAAGTAATATTTGTATATATCTTCAACGAAAAGAAACAGATTGATTGGAAAATCATTTTAAATATCACATTGTATATAGTCTTACCTTTTGTTAAAAATTCTCTGCATATTAATTCTCTTTTTCTCCACACACACACATTTATATACTGTTAGTTTGGGGGCATCTGCACTACTGCAGCATTGTCCCTTCAATCAAACAATATTTGATCTATGAAGTAGTTTATCAATAAATATTAGGCTCTACCATGTCTTAACTCTTTCGTACCTAACGGGACACATACGTCCCAAGCAAATTTTTAAAAAAAGTCTTTAGGGACAGAAACGCTTCTCTGTCTAATGGGAGACTTTCCTACCAGTCCTGCCAACCGCGCACTAAAATAATGTGCACGATGTGTCGCATTGTGCATTGATTGTTTCAAACCATACCATTCACAATTAAATTTTTATGACTAGAAAATCATTGGTTTTCTTTACAAAATTACTCATTGAAGACTACTGGGAAACATATGTCCCAGTTGTCAGGACTGATGGGACATATATGTCCTAGTCCTAAATCAGTGTTTAAAATCTTGCTAAAAATAGAACATCTTAGTTTTAGCATTCTAGTGTGCCCTACTCATAGTTTATGCTACCAAAATTGTTCTATTGTAGAGAAAAAAAAAGCTGCAAAAAAGTTAAAAACATCAAATAAGGCTGAGAAAATTGAGATGAATAAGTAATGTATCCCACGCTTGTAGCAGAAAAAGTGAGACGATTTCTAATATTTTGTAATATTATAGAGAGAAAAATCATTCCTTTTATCACTACTTTGTTTTTAAAATATTTTATTTTGCAACATTTTCTTAAAATTGGACAAAAAGTTTTGCAATTTCATGGAATGGAAAAAATATATACTATTAGCATATATATATATATATATTAGGGTTTTCCTTCAGTGCACTTTGTATTTTCTGATGTTTAGGAAATACTAATCAATGTGAAAAATCAATAACAGAAGAGATGTTAAAAATATTGCTGCTCCATTGTAACATTCTTTAAAGTTCCTTAAGCCTATTTTCTGAGTGCAAATAAAGAAACGCATACGATCCGCAATCGTTTTGCATTCACCACAAAAATCGGATTGTTTTCATTTCAACCATTTATAATGTTTCTTTTCAAAATAAATACATAAAATTTTTAATTTAATTAAGAACTTAGTTTGAAAAAATATATATATTTATTCCTGAAAGTGTTTAGAGGTGGGCTTTCAAATGCTGTAAAATAAGACATTGAATTGCCACTTTTTTATTTTCTCTTTATTCTTTATGTTCTGAAATCCATAACGTATAACCTCAAGCAATTAAAACACAATGAACATAAATATAAAGAACTAAATATGAAAAAAAAGTTACTGTTGACCCAGAAAAGTCATTAAATTTAAAAAAAAAAAAAATGAAGGTTTCTACATTTGCACCAGATTTTGCTTCAGATAGTGATAATTATTTTGAAAGGAAAAAAACAACATGTATATCTTAATGAATTGATGATCTTCTTAAGTAACCATGTTCAGCTATAAGGTTTGAAGAAATGAAAATTTTAGTTTGGATGAATGACCTCATAAAAGTATTCCTGCGTAAAGTTTCAATTTCTTTTTAGATTTGAAAGTTATGAAATTATCATGTATTTCCTTTTTCTTTTAATTCAATCTAGCTTCTTTTGGAAACCAATTGCTGTAATCCTAGAGCTCCTGAAATTTGTAACTATTACACAATTTTTGTAAGATGTAAAAATTAATTATTGGAAAAAGTAAATAAATCATTAGACATTAAATGATTTGCATATAATAAGAAATACATTTTGCCTTTCTATTATAGAACTGAAAAATATAATTTGAAACTTTAATTTCCTTACAGCAAAATTATGGAAAGCATGAATTTACTTTTGGTGTCATTAATTAGCTCCAAAGCATCTAAATGAGGGTTAGGATTGAAATTTAAAGAAATATTTCTTAACCAGAAAAACAATGAATACTACTGCAGGTAGCAAATCAGATAGACTTCGAAATTTTTAAAAATAAAATATGAAATCCTATTCAATTTGCTCAAAATTTTATTTAAAACTTTTTAAAATTAATGAGAAAAAATTTAATTGAACCTTTCTTATTACTTTGTTTTTGATTGTGTTCTTGAAAGAAAAGAGTTTTAGCTATTAAAAGAAAGGAACTTCTCTAGTGGAATACATGGTTTAGAAAAAAAAAGAAGAGAAATTTCAAGCTGTCTTCCTGCTATAGCATTTCTTTAACTATTAGAACATTAGGAGAAGAAGAAACTTTTTTTAATAATCTCTTTTTTGAGAGAAGTTTTTTGTGAAACACATTTATAATAGCTATAGGTTTAGTTAGTCTTACTCATTGACTCCATTGTGAATAGTATCTTTTGAAATATAAAAATAATCAACAAATCTAGTTTTTGAAGGATTACTGCCTTTTACATTTGAATCAGTTATTTGAGAAACCCCATAAGTCACATTTTTGGCAAAAATGAGTTTTTGTAAAAAATTTATTGGCTATGGTGAAGATCCATCGTTTGATAGCGAAACCACATCAGCCCTGGCTGTATAAAGCAGTCTGGAGGGGAAAAGAATATTACTAAGTCAGTGAGTTAGTGTTTGCACGCTAAGAAGGCTAGTGTACATGCATCGCGATGTAAATAAGCACAACCCAATGCATTCTCGAATATCTCAGAAACTAACCATTGTTTTCAACAGGCTCGGGGACCTCCACTTGGTGCGGACTGGGTCATGCTAAATCTCCACCGCTCCGCTCCCGGCGGATGTTAGGCTCACTTTGTAGTGAGACAGCGGGACAGTAGAGCAAGTAAGCAACACTCACCAGTCCGGTCTCTATGGCTATTTCTGGCTGTTAAGCTGTCTGATGAGAGTTTGTGGGGAGTTCAAAGGAGGATTGTACTGTGGCCGCACCCTGGGATGGGGTAGTCTGCAAAACCTAACAGTACATGCAGTATGGCCGTAGTTGCGTTGGGTACCTCTCTTCCCTGATAAACTCAACTTCCCTCATGTGCAGTTAAGATTTACGTAGACACCCGCGTTGTATTATGTCATAGATAATAATATTTAACTTATTGCCCCAATTACTTTTATATCATTTATTTTAAGATAATTCATGCACTTAGCATCCAATTACACCATATTTTGCACACAAAAAAAAATTTTATCGCACCTTTTTATGTACCTTGAGAAACCCCATAAGTCAACAAAATTTTAAATTCAATACAAATTCATGTATATGTAATCCAGGTTAATGAAGAATATGCACAGTGTATTTGACCTAGTACTAACGATTAAGACGGGGAAAATATGCATCACAAGTCATTATCAACTTTTATTCAGTTTTTTTTTTTTTTTTTCAATTTTCCAAAAGTTGCTGAAGTGTGACTTAGGGGTTTCTCAAATAACTGATTCATTTCCTATCATTTCATAGACGTGAAACTGCTCTTAGCCTTTACATATGAATATATATTGCTTTAAAACAGCCATTTAATTTTTAGGGGGAAAAAATCCTCCAAAAATATTACAAAGTTGATATTTTCTGCTCCAAGACTGATACAAAAGCTATTTTTTTCTGCTCCAAACTGATACAAAAGCCCATTTTTTCTCCTCTTAACTGATACAAAAGCTCATTTTTATCTGCTCCAAAATCTGATACGAACTCTGAGTCCGGTAGAAGCGCTGCACATTATAAATATGAATTGTATTCATTATTATCATAATTTATTTTCTTCTGGATGATCCGCAACGCAACCATTTTATCTTCCTTGTAGTATTTTCCACTGGGTTGTTGACATTACACTAGCCCAGTGCTAATTTATCCAACCAAACTATCATAATTTCTGTATTTATAATGTGCCCGCTTTTTTATGTAATTGGGCTAGGAATCAAGACTTGTGAGTTCAACGTATTTTTCAAATGTTGTCAGCTTTTATTCTAACTTACTTTGCAAATAAGGTAATTAGCGAAAGCTCAGTTTCGTACAATTTACTAAATGCTTAGCATTTCGGGGCAGTCACAACTTTTTTGCAAAGACAACAGGAATATGAAACTGTTGCTTAATGTTTTCGATATATATATATATATATATATATATATATATCATTACTCAAATAGCAATTTAAAATCTAATATGTTTATCTTGAGAAGTTAAGCAAATTAAAACCCTTTCATACAAAGAAACACATACTTCTTGCACTGAAAATTTTCTTGCTGGAGTTTAATATAGATATAGCAAATTCCCTTTAATCCTTGCTGCTTTTCAAAATGGCCCACCACCGTACCCACACTAACATTTAAAAGTCAATGCCTATACTTTATTGAAACTTATTTGATTGAGAATATTCTTGCTTGTTCCTTTTCACATATTTATTTCTCTCTTTAATTAAACATTTTCATTTGTTTTCTTTTGCTGTGATGCTACACTATAATGTGTTTCTTTGTAGCTGAAGGAAGAACATTGGCTGCGAATATGCGAGGCATTAGTTTATCTACTCAAGATTTGCCAGAATGGAAGAAGCACATCACTGGTGGGTCAAAGGCATCTTATGGGAAAAAGACTCAAATGAGCATTTTGGAACAGAGACAAAGTTTACCAATTTATAAACTGAAGGATGATTTAATTAAGGTATGCTATTATACAGAAATATCTGGCATAAATATGCACTAGTGCACTAAATATAGTTTAAACTATTATTTTTACAAAATGAATTTTTAATGGTTGTGTTCATAGTGAACTCAATTATAATGAGCACTTGGATTTAAGAAACAAATTTGCTCAGCTCCTTCACCACCCTCGTTATAACCGAGTTCAAGTTTGATTGCTCTACATATAAATGGTTTATTGATACATATTCATTCGTTCATTCAGGGGTCATGAAAAGTCCTGCGGGGAAAAATAAATGAATTTCAGACCTGGAAAAGTTATGGAAAATTAATATTTTTATTGAAAGTAATGGAAATCTATTTTAATTCGTGAAAAAATTGTCTTTGTGCTAAAACAAGTACTGATTAAACATTTTCTTTTTTAACGAGAAAAAAAAGAAAACGCTATCCTATATTTCTGCTATAGATGCTAAAAGCTCACATTCCATTCCAAATTGTCTTTGCTGGCGAAAGCGCCATGTTTGGTCAGCACATAGTACCTTCATAGTGATTTAGATAATTGCCTTCTTTTTTTCTTTCTTATAGTCGTTTTAGTTCAATAACAACAATTAAATTTTTAAATCCTCAATTGAACTGGAAAATTTAAGCCAATCAACCAACGCTTCCATTATTTTTCCCTTCGACCAAACATCGAGGGCTACTTATAATTATAGTCGGCAGGTTTGGTCCTTCTCAAAGATAGAAGTAAATAGGACACCAACTATTTTGAGAAACAGGATTATATGTTCATTGCTGTAGAAACTATTTGAAACAGTGCAAAGTGTGATAAAAAGCATTATTTATTTATTAAATTCTTTATATTGTACATATTTTTTATTTTTCAAATCCACTTTGTTTTGTATTCTTATATGCTAAAAAATGACTATCTCCTTCTTTTCCCCCCAGGGTTTTTTATCAATCCGATTCTTTTCTTTTCGGGAGAAAAAGTTTTTTCTTTTTTTTTTTCTTGAATTCTTGGATAGTATTGCTAAATTGCATGGTTTTTCTTTATTTTTTTTAGTAGTAATTCTTTAAAAATGAGGACCATATTTTTTTTTTAATAGTAATTCTTTAAAAATGAGGACCATATTATTTTTTTAATAGTAATTCTTTAAAAATGAGGACCATTTTATTTTTTAACAGCAATTCTTAAAAATGAGGACCATATTATTTTTTAATAGTAACTCTTTAAAAATGAGGACCATATTATTTTTTAATAGTAATTCTTTAAAAATGAGCACCATATTATTTTTTTTTAATAGTAATTCTTTCAAAGGAGTACCAAGCATGCTTGGGAACACTTGGGGGTTCCGCGTCAGGCCGACCACTTGACCAGAAAATCAGCGTCTGTATCCCAAGGCTCTCGATCTCGAAATCTGGGATCGATACAGTATGTTGCAATACTGAGTTTAGTTTTTTTCGCTTTTGATTCGTTAAAATATAATATTTATGTTGTAAGTGTTGAGATAAACTTTTCCATCAACAAGAAATATTGGATTTTAATGTACTTTTTTTTAAAAAATGTTAAGATTAAACTGCTAAAAACTGTATAACAAGGTCATGTAAATTTTTATGAAATCATGAAGCAGTCATAGATTTTTTTTTTGTACTCTAGAGTGCCATTAAGATTATATTTATAAACAACCTGCTTAGAAGGGGGGGGGGAGAGGCAAATCATAGAAATTTCAGCAATTATATTTGATTGAAACTAAAGACCCCTCATGCTGAAATATTTATTTTATTTTACACTAAGTTGTACTTAATTTGTTCATGACTGATACACAAAACATATCCAAAATAACTCTGAAAAACAAACTTTCTGCAGTTCTGAACCTGTGAAGGCAGTGGGAAATTCAAATGTGATGAAAATCAATTAAATAGCAGTATTTTTAAATCTGTCTTTTAATGTAATTTTCAGGTGTTTTACAAGCGTTTCTGCTGTAAGCTTTAGAACAATTTTAAACTTCCTTGTGTCAAATCATCGCTTAATTTTTTTATTTCAAATTTTGTTCTGCTATTATTTATTGCAATTAGTTTTTTTACTGAATAATGTTACGTTATTTGTAGGCTGTAACTGATAATCAAATACTAATTGTAATTGGAGAGACTGGTTCTGGAAAAACTACACAAATGACTCAATACCTTTCAGAAGCTGGATTTACCGCTAGAGGTAAAATTGGGTGCACTCAGCCACGTCGAGTTGCTGCTATGTCGGTTGCAAAAAGAGTTGCAGAAGAATTTGGTTGTAGATTAGGTCAAGAAGTATGTATTCTATTGTTTTTATAATAAGACTTCCCTTAATCTTTTTTTTAAATAATTTTTTTACTTGAACTATATTTTTTATTTGTTTTTAGGTTGGTTATACTATACGTTTTGAAGACTGCACAAGCCCTGAAACTATTATAAAGTACATGACAGATGGTATGCTTCTTCGAGAATGCTTGGTTGATCCCGATCTGAAAGGTTATGCTGTTGTGATGCTTGATGAAGCACATGAAAGAACAATTCATACTGATGTTTTGTTTGGTCTGTTAAAAAATGTAAGTTCTTGCAAAAATATCTCCACATCAATTTTTCTATCAAAAATTTTTGTTGTATTTGCATTATATTGTTTCTAAATCAGATACAGTTATTCTATTAAAAATAAAAAAATGTTTAGAAAAACTTCTGCAAACAAAGGCGTACGATAGGTGTATCAATGTAAAAATCAAAACAATTAATTCAGTTTCAAAACAACTTATAATGCCTTTTAAGTAAAGAGAAATCATGCATTCAAAAAGGTAAAAAAAAATGGGGCGAAATGTGATATGAAATGTTACAAGATTAATCTGTAATATCAAGGAGAAAAATTAATTTTTGACTTAACAAGGTTTTTAAGATATTGAGAGTATACTGTACAAACATTAAACTCCAGCTTTTTTATATGCTTCAGTCAAAGTTAACTGTGAGGAATAGAATAGGTGAAAAATCTGACAGTTGCAGATTTGATGTCTATTACGCTTTCATCTGAAGAAAAATTTAAATGAAATACAATATGTTATTGTAATATTCTTTATTGAAAAAAGTAGCTCAATGCAATAACTCTTCCCTCTCAGTTTGAATGGTGAAAATATAAATTGCACTTGTTGTATTTGTTCTATTGTTTTCCATTACATATTGCCATATCTATATTTCATGATTAGCCTAAAGTGTAAAAGAGATTTTTTTATGTGCGCAGTTGTGATTTTGTTTAGTTTATCAATTTTAATTCATTATTGTTGAACAAATATTCTGGAGACACAACTAACAAGTGTTTGTTCTTTATGTAGGCTGTAAAAAGAAGACCTGAATTAAAGCTTATAGTGACTTCTGCTACATTGGATGCTGTAAAATTTTCACAGTATTTTTTTGAAGCTGTAAGTTTTTGACATTTCTTGTAAAACATTTGCTTAATTTGCTAAGCTTACTAGTATTTGTTTGATATGCATACTAACCTTTACTTTCTAAGCATTCCTAGTAAGATACCCAAAGATGAAATAGATGTGTTTGTTAACCAGGGCCAAATGGGCATTACTGCATCATTAAATTTCTCTGCAGTACCTCAATTCCAAACAATTTAAAGTTCTCATATCTGTACCCCACTTACCTTAGGGTTTATGTCTGCATAATAGCAGAGCCAAAATTGTTGCTAAGTTATTAACTAATGTTTCCAAAATCATGTACATATATGACAAATTTGTCACCTAAAATTTTATATTGATGTATTTGCTATTTACCATTTATGTTTTTTTAAAAAATGAAATCAAATGAGGCATTTAAAAAATATATTGCAAAAAAAAAAAATTCTTTCAAAAATTAATTCCAAAAATATTTTACAAGCTTCTAACCCAATTTGCATTTTTACTTTGATAAATTTTGTTAATACTGTGAAGTGTAGATTGTTTGATCTGAATTTATGCAGAAAGGTTCAGCAGATCTTTCTGTTTATTCCTTTCCGAAAAGTTTTTAAATGGAAAAATGAAAAAAAGGAGACTCATTTGATAATGGCATAAAATAATTTTTTAAAACCTTCTTGAAGATATATCTTGCTGAACTTCTTTGACTTAGATTTATTAAGATTAAATTTAAGTAAAAGCAACATATAGATACACATCATTTACCATACATACTCATGTATAGGTCAACTCATATATAAGTCAATCTGTTAACTTTATAAGCAAATATTGGAAAAAAAATAATAATTTTCATCTATCAGTAGAGTCATATTTATATTAAAACTTTTTTTCTTTGAATTCTTTTATATCATCACTAATCAACATGGCATATTCAAAGCTGTGGACAATGGTAATAGAAAAACTGCCAGATTCTCAATCAACTTAAGGTGACCGACTACCTTCTGAACAAATTTTTTTAAAAAATGCAATTTCTGCACATGTTTTATACTTTTTTAGTTAAATAATGATTTATGAACATAAAAATACTTTTAAAAAATCCACATGTAGTGTAGTTTCTGAATAAATGGGTAAAATGAGGAAAATTTTATCAAAACGATTAACACTGTAAAAGAAAAAATATCATTGTAATATTAATTATTTTCAGCCATTAGCTACAAATAACAATGATCTTCAAAATGAACTAAAATGAGAGAGAAATAATAAAATTTATGAAAATTACAAGGAAAAATGTATGCTAATGCATCCTTTTTCCGAATTTTTAACGTGCAATCCGCATAAAAACCCTTGTAAATGAAAAAATATTTTATTTACATTTAAAATTGTAGTTCATATGATAGCTGATACTATTTAAAACAAACACTGAAAATTTTGTGAGAATACATTGATTATGTTTTCAGATATCATGATAATGGTAAATGGGTTTTGCAAAAAAATAACTTTCGAGAAAATTGCAGTTGAAAGTTACAGTTCGTTCAAAAACAAGCTGGAATTACATGAGGAGTAGCAGACGATATGTTTTATAATAGCAATAACTTTTTTTCTAAAGCACATAGAAAAAAAAGAAAAACAGTTTTGGAAAGAGAAAAGTTCAAAGTATTAGAAACGGGAATAAAAAAATTTTCATCCGTGAGGTCAAAAATCGATGTTTTTAAGGTAGTCGGTCACCTTAACATTATGAATACTCAGATTGTAGTCAGTAATCAACAATTTTTTAAGTTTCAATTACATTTAATTTTCCAACTGAAAGAAAGGAAGCTTTTAGAATTGGGAAACTTCGTAAAAAATTATTTATCATCTTTAAAGATCTTGAACTTTAAGGACTGTGCAGGTATACTCACTTTTACATAAGTCACCTACCCGCATTCATGCTAGAAATGTCACATAAAAACACTGCTCTTTTAAAGGTTCTTTTTTTAATTTAAATAAAATTGAAAAAAAAAAAATCTTTATGTTTTCCTTTCTTTCTACCTAGCCAATATTTACTATACCCGGACGTACTTATCCTGTAGAAATCTTGTATACTAAAGAACCAGAAAATGATTATTTGGATGCATCTCTTATTACTGTCATGCAGATACACCTTACAGAACCTCCAGGTAAGAAATTTTCTTTTTCCGTAACTTGTTTTTACTGCATTAACTTTTTATCTGATTGTCTTTCTTACCTTTTGGTTTTTCTTTTTCTTTGTTTAATATGTTTCTTGCATGTGTGGTACGACAAGAAACATTTAATGAGCTGTATCATTGATTTAAGGTTGAAAGCTTTACTATGAGGGTACATGATGAGCTTTCTAAACAATATTGTTTTTATTCCTTTAGCCAACTGCTTAAGTAATGTATATTATATGTTTGTGTGTGTGTGTGTATTTTTCTTTCAGTTTTTCTGTTTTAGGCTTTTATTGGAAACAAAAAATAGACTATGCAGATATTTCAGTTGTGAATTTATTTTTTTATAATATTGAAATTTTCTGGAAAATTAAGAACATTAAATTCAAAATAACAAAATGAACTGCATATTATGCCCCCTTTCATCATCATCACTGTTTCTTCCATTTCTTTTCCGAAACAAAGACAAAAAGCAACCTGAACAAGTGACTCACAATAACTCTTCTAAATGCTTCAAATTAAGGTACTGAAGATAAATCTTTTTCTGACCACTTCAGAAAAAAATTATCAGTGGTCTACGTTTATATGTCTGCATTATGAAATTTATAGTCATATGTTATCTTAATGTTAAGTATTCCAGATTTTCATTCATTGATTTGCTGATATTTTTACTTACTTTTAATCTTGTATTTTCCCAGGAACTTACCAAAGTACAACTGATTTTGTTTTAAATGGGTTAACGGTTTAAACAGTACTTGTATTTCTTGTGAGCTTAATATTAAAGTTCCTGATAAATTGCTATATATATGTACATTTAACTTTTAGGAGATATTTTGTTATTTCTTACTGGACAAGAGGAAATTGACACAGCTTGTGAAATTCTATATGAAAGAATGAAGTCACTGGGACCTGAAGTTCCTGAGCTTATAATTTTACCTGTTTATTCTGCATTGCCTAGTGAAATGCAGACAAGGATTTTTGAGCCTGCCCCACCTGGTTCAAGAAAGGTTTGTATACCAAATAATTCAAATACCAAAATATTTCATTATTATAACTGAAATGTTTTAACATTGAACATAAAATACCTTTATTAAAGAAATAGTTACATCCTATGTGTTTTTTTTAGAGATCTCCTTTTTAAATGAGTTGAAGATTGACACATGAAACAGTTAAGGTTTCTTACAGTCACATTTTAGATGCACTTGGTTTAGCTATAAATTAATTCAAAGATTTTATCTGTTATAATTAAAAGTCACCATCTAACAAAACTAAACTTTTTGACTGAAATCCTTTGTTGTTGCAAATCATGCAGTTTCTAAAAAAATCTTGACTTGAAAAGTTAAAGTGTGCTCTATATTCTTGTATAATGTTGTGTTTCTAATAATTAAAATGGCCTAAATTTCTTAATTTTTATGTATTTCCTAATAATGCCTTTATTAGATCTATACTGTAAACTATAACATTCAAAATATTAACAATATTTGGATTTTTTTTTAATTGTGAAACTCCTTTGTACTTATTTCTTTAAATTAATTTTAGTTAAAAATTAAAACACTTAATTTTTGTTCAAGAATAACGAAATTGATAAGATCAATAGTTTTAAAATATAAATTGCAAAAACTATTGCATTGACTTGTTTTGAGGTTACAAGGAACTTTATTAAAAAACATTTTAGGCTTCTAACACTAAGCAGCAGTCATGAAAAATGGCTCTTTATTGGCCATTGCTTAACATTGGATGTTCAAAATTTTTTCAGCATGGATGGAACCTCCTTTTAGTCCTGAGACATATGTATGCAATTTTTTCTTTTTTTTCTTTCCAAAATTTGTGCTTTAATAATATACATTTTACACTTATATTTTATTTATTCAATTATTGTTATTAATATCAATTCTTTAACTAATTTATTTATTATTATTATTATTTTGCTATTGTTTTCTGCATTCCATCCTTTTTTATGTAATTTTCGCACATCAAATCTCCTGCTATTCCTGGGCATTCAAATAAAATTTGTAGTCTTTTACTGGGTAGTAAAGCAATTTTAAGGTATTAAAAACACACTCACTTACCTTATTTTTGACACAAAATAACCTATTACTTTATATTAATAAAACAGCAAAAAATTTAAATTAACTGCATACAGTAATTTAATGTATTTTTTTTCTCCTAAAGTCAACTAAAAAATTAAATAAAGCGAAATTCTTTCAAATCCAATGGGAAACAATGAATTCAAAATGATTTATACAGAAAAAATATAAGTATTTACAATGAAATTTAATAGTTTGTTAAAGCACATTTTATAAAATTAACTCAAGGCGCCTGCTTCCCTTTTCTGCAAATCTGTCAATAGTTTTTTCAATGTTGATGTCAAGTTCTGTATGCACATGAAGAAGACAAAGTCCAACAAGCCGGGTTTCTCCCATTCTTGACCTTAACCATGTCTTAACTCTTTGTAGAGTTGAAAACGACCTCTCAGATGTAGTCACACTAACTAAAAAAAGTTTACAACTTTGAAAAATGCTGAAGTTTGGTTTAAAGAAACAAAAATCATTGCAAAAGTAATTTTTTGTTAATGTTCTCCTAAACAAAGATTTTGATTTTAGATTAATTTACTTTTGAATATTTAATAACACTATATTTTAAAAATATATGATACACTAAAACATTTCCAGAGGTAATAAAAATTAAAAGCAATAAACATTTTAAAAACATTTATTTTGCAAGATAATCTTAAGAAAATGTTTTTTTTTACCCTTATAGATGTTTATAAAGCATCGGGGTTTATCAGATAATGCTAGTTTAAAAGAAATTGGAAATTGTCGTACCTCTTATATTTAACTACACCGGGCAACAATTTTTGACAAAGTTCGTGTATCCAAATTGATAACGCCCAATTCTTAATGAATTCAACAAGCTGAACATGAATATCACCATGAAAACTGTGTTTTGGCTCTTGTTTCTGAGATGCAGGGGTGCAAAGCTATAATGTACTTAATGCTTTAATGTCACTTTTGTTAAAATTTGAAAGAATAAACTGATTTATTGTGCATTATAATAAGTAATATTTAATTTTTAGATGTCCCTATGCATATACGAGTTAATAAAATGTGTAATAAAATAACCACTTTGAGAAAAAAACAAAAGAATTTTTTTAAATGAACAAATATCATAGGTAAAATGCAAGGATTTTTTCTCAATATTTCATTTGTCCATTTGCCAGTGTAATACCACACAGAAAGTGTTTCACAACTCTTTTATTATCTGTTTAAGTAACATCAGACAGTACATAACAGCCTGGTGTATTTTTTGATTAAAAGAGTAGGTGTTTTGCTCCCTCCTCAGTGCAGTACTTGACTTTGTGGAAGACTGAGCTTTTATATTTATGTGTAGTCATTTTATAATTTCATTTGCAGCAATGTCGCGAAAATGCATTAATGATCCCAATAACGTTTGTTACGTTTGCGATAACGTAACATTTGATTCGCAGAAAAAGCGCATTACTGACGCAATCAGGAAGGCATCTTTCCTCTATTTTGGTTGTAAAATAGGCAAGCAAGATAAAAAATTGGCACCCCACATGTGCTGTATCACCTGTGCAACAACATTTTCTCTGTGGGTGACTGGTATAAGAAAAAAGTATGCCATTTGCTGCTCTCATGTTTTGGAGAGAGCAAAGCAATCATGTAAAACGAAACGATTTCATCAATAAACTTTGTAAGACTCTACTTTATGTTGTTACTTTTGTTATGTACACATTTATTATGTACTATAGGTATTGGTAAGACTGGTATGTATTAGTACATTGTGTTGCTACATTTCTTTATAAATTAAATTGGAAACAAGACATACAATGCACTATTACTGCATTCTTTTACCCCGATCATACAAAGTAATATCTCAACATAACAAAAAAACTAGAGCCAAATTCCCTTTTTTATTGCCATATTCATGATTAGCAAGATAAATTTATAAATATTTGGGCACTTTCATTCAAGATACATTTTCATTGTTGACCAGTGTTATTCATTCTTTAAACAAATTTAACTTAATCTAGTATATAATTATTTAAATTAACTAACCTAGAAGAGTAGCCAATATTTCTAAAAGACTGAATGTAGGAAATATTTCGCTGTTACATCGGTCCAAAACTTCCAAGACTTCTGGTAGTTTGGCTCCATTTTTATTTTCCTCATTCCACATTTTCCGCCATTAATCAATTTCACCCTCAAGCAAATACATATTCGTAGTTTCATCTTCACAGCCTATTATAAACAAAAACTTTTTAAAACCTTTCTTTAAATTTTCTTCCTTTTCTTCATTCAAGTCGATCAGATTGGCAGGAATTAATCCGCTCAAACCAAAACATTTCAAGCTATTTACATCCAGTCTTTGCTTTAAATCATTAATTACACTTATCCAGAACAGGCATGTACACAGACCTTCAAAAGTAATCCAAGACGCTTCCTGGATAGTTAGCCCTTTTAGTGTTTCTCTGCAAGCCTGGGCAACTTCAAGCATACATCCGTTTCTTCAGGCCAACCTTTGTGCCTTTTTGAAAATGCTGTCAAATTCACCTTCTGCAACTAATCTCTTTTTTTCGAGGGTGGAAACTATTTTCTACAGCCTTGGCTGCCTCAATGCCGTGCAAAGATGGAGTTTGGAGAAGTCGGATAAGGGGCAAAGTGATTTTCAAGACGTCTATTAAAGATAAAATTGACACAACAAATTCTGATATGCATATTGCATTTAATAAAGACGAAGCAAATGATGAGGTCTCGTTGTCTATTCAATTGAAATTGATGTCAATGCTTCGATAATATCACCAAAATTCGCCTTGAATTTCATCGCAACTTTGTGGCGCTCCACCCACCTTGTTTCATACAAGCTGCTGAGTGTTGCCTTCGACATTCTATTTCTCTTAGCATGCATGTTGAAGAAAGAAATAACACTTTTCATCACTCCAACAGCATTCCTAATACATGAAACTTTAATCCATGCTGATAGCGAATTGTTAAGGCAGTACAGCACTTTTTGAATTTCAGTCAAACACATCTTACTGTGTTTTTAGCAACTTTTTGAATTTCAGTCACTGCTCCAACACTTTCTGAAAGCATGACACTGCAACTGTCAGTGCCAATGCCCTCACAGTTGTTGGGATCCAGGAAAAGTTCTTGAAGCAATTTCAGCACAATTTGCCCTAAAGCCTCTTAAGTAAGGCGTTGTTCTTCCCGCTTGGTGTCATCGTCATTTAAATTTGTAATACTATCATACGCGTCAATGAATTGAATAAAGTCTTCCCCTTTTTAGCCTACTTTCCCGTAAAAGTTTAAAAAATAATAATAAAGCATGAAAGAAGGCTTAATGTATTGTGAAAATATCATTAGAAATCCAAAAAAGTCAAAAATAAGTTAAGTAATTAAATAAAGATTGAAAAATAAAAAATTTGAAAGTAGGGTATTCAGATGGGGGAAAAACTGTCTGTTGGTCTGTCTGTCGGTCTGTCCCCCCTAATAACTTTTGAACGAATTGTCCGATTCGAAAAGTTCTTTTTGCATTCGAAAGATCACGGCGAGGACATCTCATTTCCGTATTTTACTCTTTGATTTGAACAATTTTTTGTTTAATTTTGAACAGTTCAAAAATTTTTAACATTAGCGCCTATGGGCGAAAATGAAGCAAATTATGTAAACTCTGGGTACAAGATCTAAGTTCCAATGAAAAAGCTCACTGGAAGCAGTTCTTGGCGTGAAATATTGATTTGAACAATTTTTGTTCATTTTTGAACAGTTCAAAAAAAATTAACATAGCGCCTACGGGGAAATTTCAATCCTATATAAATCCTGATCTAACGGACCGATTTGCTTGGAACAAACTTTATCGGAAAACTCTTATGACGTATAACATGTACAGATAGAAAGTTCACCCAGAACTTACAAGCCTATTTTCCTATGAAATTTTTTGATCGAGATTTTCAAGAATATTTTTGAATTCATGAATGATAAATCAATAAGCAAAGGAATGAATTAATAACTGGGTGAATAAATGCATGAATGACTGAATAAATGAATGATTGAATGAATATGTATTAACCGTTGACAAAGGTATACCTGAAGCAATTAAGAACTTAAGCTAAACAAGAAAGAGAGAGAGAGAGATAGCTAGAATATAAATTTGAAGTGGTGTATACGGGAAAGTAGGCTCGTATAGTTCTAGACGGAACTTCTTGTTGTTTGTTAAAAAGGTATCTTATATTAAAAGATAATAGCTCCGTATGAGAAATGTATTTAGTCTCGTCAAATATAACTGCATAAAACTTAGACTTTTTTATATTGCTGATTAAGGTTTCTTTAATTTCATCTGCACAGCATTCAATTATTTGATTCTGAGTTGTATTACTTATATATATCACTCTGTACGAAGCTGTTTTTAAATGTTCTTCAAGTTTTAAATTGCCTGATGATACCTTGAATCTTAGTAATTCTCTGAAGTTTTCTTCATTATTGAGTCCACCTTCTTCATCTGGTGGTACATCATCTCTATGCCCACTCAGAGGTATATTCTGTCGTCCCAAGAACAATGTAGATTCAATTATTGGCCACAGTCGCTCTCTGTTTTCTTTTAATTGCTTGAAACATTGAGAATTCACTTGATTTAAGACAGATGTTTCAGGATTATGATAATTTTTTAGCAAATCATGGCCAGCTTGGACACACACTTTATGGTATCCTGTTTCTTCATGACTCTGTAAGTGTCCGTCCTTACCTAACAACTTAGCAAAACACCCCGACCTTCCATAGCTATTTCCTAATGGCAGTGATGACGATCTAAGTTCTGGCTGCTTGCCGGACATGTATATTCAAACAGATATGGAAAGAGGTATTTTTTAATCTGTAAGGGGAAATACTTGCTGATAGTATTTAACAATCTGTTCAAAAAAATTTTGGGGTTGATAATTTGGTTTTTGATTTTATTATTCAGGAAAAAAAATCGGAATTTTTCTCGGGGGGGGGGGGGGGGGGCATAGCCCTCATGACCCCCTCTCTGGACCTACGCTTGCAGGAAGGTGATATAAGGAAGAAATTGCTTCCTTGACTTGTCACTCTTGGGTCATGATTTTCTCCATTAATTACCTCAGGCATAATGAGACGATCCACAAACACTAAAAAATTAGCTACAAACCAATAACCATTTATCTCCTAATTCTTTACTGGAAACCGAAAATGATAAATAGAATTTTAAACATTAAGGCGAAGATTAATTACAATGATAGAATTATTTAAAAACCAGCTATCACGAGAAAGACATTAGTTCAAAACATGTCTAAATAAATAATAATCTTTTGATACTTCAAAATTTGATGCTTTTTCCTGCAAAAAAAGCTCTATTTACCATTGCATAGAAAATGAAGGAGAACTATTATTTCTAATTATGCTTTTTCAGCAGAAGCAACTTTGAATTGTCAGAACAAAATTCACTGAAAGAATAAATAATAATGTTAAGCTTATCTGTCCTAAATCCAATTTTTTTATAAAATAGAAATTCATAAAATGAAACAACTTTAGAACTTGCTCATGCAATTTGTATGAAATTTTCTGTATAATATATTTTAATCTGCACAATTCATGTTTCTGAAATTTTTAAAAGTGTTTTTTATCAGCAATACAATTGAACTATTCCAGAGATGTACTGTAATGTGGAATGGTGTTTCATTAACTGTACAAGATTTCTGCTTGTAATGATTTAATTAAGTTGTTTTTCCCATATCATGTTTCACAAGTTGGTTTTGAATTTGGGTTACTTGTGAATAAAACCAGAAAACTTCACAAGTTCACTTAAAATATTTGATCGTTCTGTAATTAATACACAAATATTTTATTTTTACTTTTACTTGTTTTAGGTTGTCATTGCCACTAATATTGCAGAAACTTCATTAACCATAGATGGGATTTATTATGTTGTTGATCCAGGCTTTGTCAAACAAAATGTTTATAATTCGAAAACTGGGATGGATTCCTTAGTTGTAACTCCCATTTCTCAGGTATGTTTTCTTTTATTTAAAAGCCTTGGCTTTCAGTATTCCGATTGCTTATCATAAGAGTGAAAACAATTGTAAAAAATAAGTGTGCACAATTAAAGCACAAATGAGCTTTAATTACGTGCAATTATTTTTTAGTTTACTTGTTCACAAAGTTCCTTTATTATATTAGTGAATGCAATGTATGATCAAGGCTCATATGGGACAAGGGTAAAACATGTAACTAATTACATTTATGGAATGTTACAGTTAACATTTGAGGAATTTTAGTGACATATTTTCTATTTGTAATATTAAGATATTTATACTTTAATGCAATTTTTAAATTTGGCTAGCATTTTTTTTTTTTTTTTTTTTTTGCAGAAATATAATTAGTTTATTTTTTACCTATCTAGTTTATTCTCTTACAAAATATTTCAGTGTTGTTTGGTTGTGTACTGGGCCATCGAGCATGTGTCAGGTATGGTTGATTCATGGTGAACGGTTTGGCAACGGAGTATTGCAGAGGGGATGATGTTGTATGGTTAAGATGCAAATACAATGAGGAGGGGCACTGACAAAAGTGCTATTTGGCCCACCTCGGCACTAAACGGCCCTGGTTGAGTGGAGCAAACGTTATGCTTTCAAAAGTGAAACCATTTTTTAAATTTCAGGCACAAGCCAAACAAAGAGCTGGACGAGCCGGAAGAACTGGACCTGGCAAATGCTACAGACTTTATACAGAAAGATCCTATCGAGATGAGATGTTGACTACTCCAGTGCCTGAGATTCAAAGAACAAATCTTGCTTCCACAGTTTTACAACTTAAAGCTATGGGTATTAACGATTTGTTGTCTTTTGATTTTATGGACGCACCACCGCCAGAGGTAAATTTTAATACTATACATTGAAAATTAATTTTGTGATTGATTGCATCAAGAACTTGATATCTTACATGCTTTAATTCTCTGTAATCATCAGCATTATAAAATGCCACTTTTAAATCTTATGCATAGTGTTTAAAAACAAGTGTAAATTTTATTAATGGATTGAAGATTTAAAAAAATGTTGCTACAACTTACTTTTCAATAAAAGAAAATCAGATTCTTTCTAATGTTTCGAACTTTTTAAAAAATTCATAAAATACAATAATTCTGCTGAACATCAAGGAAGCTTTTGCCCACTTGAAAGTTTACAGGAAGCAACTGTTAATTGCAGTGGGGTAAAAATATTTAAGAGGACTCTTGATGTTCATTGGGGATTGTTAAATTGACTAGGACCAACCTAGCTGGGCCCTGTGCCTGTTGCTGGTCGTCACTTTTTATTTGTATTGTATTTGTATTTGTATAATATCAAATACCCTTAGCATTGTCAATATGCTTATTACTTGCAGATTCTTTGTTGCTGTATTTAGTTTCTTCAATAAAAAGCTAGTTCTGGTTAAATAATTGCTGTTTATCCTCTTGTGTTGGCAACTATCACATTGTATTCATGCAAAATGAAAAATTTAGTACTTCACTGTTCGAATTAATCCAGATTCTTCTATTAAAATGGTTTTTTTTTATAAAAAAAATGTTCTTAATAAATTAAAAAATTAAATACTTACTTTTTTCGACATATATTGGATATGAAGGAATTTTAGGAAATTTTCCAAGTTGAAATTTTTGCATAGAATTTTGATCTTTAGAAGTTCAACTGTAGCTATAAATTCACCATTCAAGGATGCTTACCAAAAAAAAAAGAAGTGTTTTCTGCAGTTTTGGAACATTTTATATCCAAATTGACATTTATTGTTTTCTTGATTTAAGGAGGGGGAAATCAAACTATGTTATTATTTGGATTTAATAAGTTTTCCATTAATGAAACGTAAAACTATTACATTTTAAATATAATAAAGCATCATTTATGCAACAATTATATTTATATAACATTTTACTGTGGTCTTAATTCTTGAATCTTGCTAGAAGGGTAAATCATTTATACAGTGTTATCATACATGCTCCGTTTTTCGGTAGTCCTTTCAGCATCATATGAAATTTTGCTAAACAGTATATATATTATTTTACTACGATGATTGTTGAATTTGTGTTGTATGTCAAAGGAGACATCGTTTTTGAGCTGCAAACCAACATGGATGACGCAAAGCTATATTATTTACCTTTAGTTAGTATCAAGGGTGCTTTTATTCCAGTAATTTTGTGCCTCAAAATCAATATTCCAGTTTTCAAGAAAATAGTTTTGCAAATTTACATTAAAATATTAAATGTCTGTCAGATCTTTTAATTTTATGCCCAATATTTTTCCTGTTTTTGAAATAGTGGAATTTTTTCAATACCTGTTATATTCCTTTACTTCCTTATATTTATTTTATTAAACTAACATTGGTTTTATCTTATTATGAAGCTGTGTTACAGATGTATACAATCAAATTTTGTTTACGAGAGCTTGTCCTAACAGTTGCATACCTGTCAATCTCTTACAATAAGGATTTAGAAGACTTTTCTCAAAGATTTAGAAGAATTTTTTAAAAAATGAATAGTAAATCATTTTTTGACAAAAAAAAACAACACCATTTACTAACTACAAATTAAAAAACTTATTCTATAAATAATCCATCCACTTAAGTCCACTGGCATTAGATAAGGGGGTAGTTTTGGGGATACCCCCCCCCTGAAATGGTAAAGATTGTCTAGAATTTGAGCAATTTTTCTTTTAAAACAATGAAATTAGCTCACTTCTCCCGAAGAACGCCCCCCCCCCCCCCTAAATCCCCGGGCCTAGCTACGTCACTGCTTAAGTCTAAGTATTTTAGTTATGAAAATAATGCTTTATAAATGTCATAAAGCCAAACTTATGAGGTTACTAAAAACAGCATTAATGAATTTACAGTTTCTTCCCCCACCCCCATCTTTAGCCTATTTAGCCTTTGCTGAAAAATTGTCTATCATAATATTATATCTTTATCAACATTACCAGTTACAATACTTTCTACAGTTTTTCTAAAGGGGAGAAACAAAACATGAAATTTTTTTTTGCTTGACACTAAAGATTCATTCATTCTCAACAGTATTGTCTGTATGGAATTGATAGTATAGGACATGGTTTTTGATAGGAATAACATATGGTTGTTTGGTGAAAATCTTTTGAATTATACTAAAAATTGTCAAAATCCCAAATTTATTGAGAGAAAAAATTGCTAGCGTAAAATCATAAGCTGACAAATTTTAGAATTAATTATGAAAAAATCTTTTAAGTTGCCAGGTATGCAACTGCATAGAGACAATCTGAACAGATTTTTTTGTTGTTTGTTGTTTACTTTCATATCAATGTTCAGGTTATATACATAAAAATATTCATACTTTGGAATTGCCTGCATTTCATTCAATAAGTTCAAATATGTGTTTCTTTTCTTAGTCACTCATTATGGCCCTAGAACAGCTACATTCTCTAAGTGCTTTAGATGATGAAGGCTTACTTACAAGGTTAGGCAGAAGGGTAAGGTTGCCTTTTCTTTATATATGTTACTGTTGTAAAAGCTCGAAGTTTGGTAAATCCTAGGTTTTACCAGTAAAACCTAGCTTCTACAAAAGTGTCTTAATAAAAGTCCATAGAATGCTTTAATTTGATTCCACTTCGGCTTTTACCAAACCTTTGCAGCGAAACCAAGAAGTTACCAACATTTACCAGTAACAGCCTGAAATGGATTGCTTGTGATAGGATTTTCCATTTGTAGATATATTGTATGCAGTATGTCTCAGGAAAGGTTAAAACACACTTTAATTTCTTTTTATTGGTAATATAAATTGTTAAAGTGAACAGAATAAGATATTATATAAGAATATGTTGATTGGAACTGTCTTACAATTATTTTTCAAAGAGTTAAAATAAATAAAAATAAAGAAAATCAATGGAGTATTCATACGTTTCACATATAAGATCCCAATGTGAAAAATCTGAACTGATGCACAATTCTTACGATAGCTACTGAAAAGTTTTCAACAATAAAAGAATAATTTTAGCAATAGCTCAAAAAATAAAATTGAAGATGAGATGAAATTGAAGAATTAATCAGAAGAAAAAACTAAAAATTTAAATTAAGAAAGTTTTAAAAAATGAAAAGTATTGTGATGGAGTGTGTGTGCACAGACATATTCAAGGTTGATTTAAATCCCTCATTTCTGGCTTTTACTCAAAGGCGTTAGTAACTCCTAGGTTTTACCGTAAAAGCTTGGCAAAAGCACGAAAGGAAATCATATTCTTCTGTTTTCTACCAAGACACTTTAGTAAGAGCTAGGTTTTAATGGTAAAACCTAGTCTTTAACAAATCATGGGGCTTTATCATATACAGTCAGACCTTGATATTAGGTCACGCCTTGGAACTTTCCGAAAATGACCTTTTAAGCAGGGTGACCTTATAACCGATTCATACACATTTAATATTCAATGAAGCATGACTTTAAAAAAGTGACCTTATATGCGGTGTGACCTTACATGCGGGGGACCGTATATCTAGGTCTGACTACATATTTGTATTTGAAAAAAATGTTTTAACTTTTAAGAACAATTCCTTTTTCTGTAATGCCACCCCCCTTCCCCCCCCCCCCCCCGTTTTCTTTATTTTTCTTTTATTTATTAACTTCATATTAGAAACATTTTTATGCATCTGTATTTCAGTATTTTCCAGTTTATGTATTTGTATTGTTTTTGTATTTAAAAAAAACTATGGTTTCTGTTTTTTTTTCTTTTTTTCAAAAATTAGATTAACGAAAGACTGCATTAGCTCATTGTTTTGCCATTATAAGAATTGCAATGAATATTCTGATGTTCTTTTCTTGGCTTATTAATTGGTTTCTATTAATTAGTTCTCCAATCTATTTTTTGACTAAAGAACAGCTTACTTTCAACTCTAAATGCTTATTTCAATTTAATAATTATTATACTAATATATGTAAGCATAATTTCTATATTTTTTCAAATGTTGCTAGCAGTATAAATATAAGCTACTGGTGGAAGGAAAATGAAAACACTAGTAAATGCTTTTTTAAATGCGTGTGTGTGTTAGATATTGTTATTGTTTCAAAATATCACTTGTCTTCTTCTGATCTGTAAATTAATTAAAATTAGCTATTTGTTGTAACTTTTTATGTACCAAGATTTGTGTGTGTAAGAACTCCCCTTCAGTTCCATGGGTGGATTTTGGGGATGTATGAGGACTCTTCACCCCCCAGTCATTTTGAAATAACATTTAATCTACTTTATAAAAATGGTGCAATTTACAATTACAGTAAGCTTAAAAATACTTGCCCCCCCCCCCCCCCTACCCCAGAATCCAAGTCTTACATCTGCCCATGTTCAGTTCTTACAAAAATATACTTTTTCCACATTAGTGGAAATTGCATAATCGGGGAAATCTCATGTCCTGGAAAATACAGTAGAAGTATAATTTGAACATCTTTAATTTGAAGATTTTGTTTAGTCCCTTGAACTTAGTATTCAAATCAATGTTAAAATTTTTGAATAATTCGAAGTTCAACTTCTTCAATTCGAAGGTTTTTCTCATCTGAAATCGACAAAAGTACGTTGAAATACTTTTTTGTATGCAAAAATCTTACCTTACTTGTTTGTTTGTAGTAAAGCGTAGATTCGCGAGATTTTTTCCTTGCTTTCTATTGTGACAGATACTATATTTTTCATCCACCTGTTTGGAATGTGACAACTGACCTCCTGCATTGACCCCCGAGACTGAACATCCTTCAGGTACTCTCTTACACTTCACTGGTTAACAGTAGAGTTCCTTTATGAAGTGAACTCTAGTTAACAGTGAACCCCCGCCTAATCCCTCTCTCTTCACAATGTTTCGACATGTGACTGATTATTTGTTGCGCGAATCACGAATGGTCAAATCATGCGTATAAAATATTTTTTGTTTTTGTTAAAATCAAAAGACTCAATTCAGACAGCCAATCCAAAATTTCTCAATTTTTTTAAACAGTAGAAGGTAATTTGTTATATAATTTAAGTACTTAACCAAAGAATATTTCATAAAAGTAATACTCTTCTTATATATTAATTATTTCGTATGTATATGCTATAATTTATCTTTTGTATTATGTGCGAAATAAATTTTATTTTGTTGACAAATACAATGTTTAATTATTTTATATACATTAGTGCCTTAAAATTTTCCAGAAAATATTTTTGACCTTGATTTTGACAGAATAAATATTATTGGGCATTCGTGGGCCTTAAATTAAGCTACAAAAATTAGACTTCTGTAATTCGAAGTTTTGGATAATTCGAAGTTTAGCTGTGGTCCCTTCAGCTTCGAATTATCTAAGTTCTACTGTAACAGGAAATAAGCAGGGGTATTCAAAGTTTTCCCAAACATCAGGGAAAATTATCATTTTCAATCACCAAACAGGCTTGGTCTGAAGTTTTCTTTCGTCAAGCATGCTCAGCTCGATTACCAATTGCTTATTAATTGATAGCGCCTTTTCTCCATTGGAGCAACAAAAGCAACTTTTGTTACCTTTTTTGTCTATGGGTTAAGAAAACATTGCGATTTTGTCTAAAATAAACACGTATCTCCATTGATGCTTCTGAGAATCCTTCAATTTTGGTTGTGTTTTGAAATTCAGCGTAACGCTGATGCAGAGCGTACTGAATTTGGGTTTTAGGGCTGTACATAATACTGTGGAAGAGCAATAAGGGGAGAGGCATAGAGGGTCCATGCCCCCCGCCCCAGAGTCATTTGGATTTTTTTTTTAAATATGATTTACTCAAGAAGAGAAAAATATGCATCTTGGAGGAAAAAATTTTTTATCAAGAAAGCAATAAATACTGATGGCAAGCAATTAAAGTGGCAAGGCATTAAATAAAGATGGCATCTAATTCTTGAAAAAAACGTAAGATTTAAAATTCTCAATTGAAGATTATATTACTCAGAAAATTAAGTTATTTTCTCTTTTCTTTCATTCCGTCTCCCCCCCCCCCCCTCCCGCAAAGAATAATCCTAGTCGCACCATTGTGATACTGTCATTATATATGACAATGATACTGTGTAAACTGTCATAATTAAAATGATAACATCAGGGAAATTTTTGTAGCTCAATCATGGACAATCGGGGATTTTTTTTCGAATTCTGTTATCAATTTTTTTATTTTTCCTTTGGCAAAGTATTAAATGATGAAATAAATTGCTCTTTATTCTCTGTTGTACCTGCAAAGTTGTTAACTATTGTTGTTAAAAATGTATTGTTCTGCAACTGCTTAGTCCTGTATTTTTTAAAATTCTATCTTGTATGCTTTATGTTTCCCTGCAAACATGCTTTCTACATTCAACAAATATAAAACACTGCTGTCTCTGTGTTTTGAATGTCATATCACCTACATGAGTTTTTGTAGTTACAACAAAAACTAAAGTTATTGCACAAGTTTTACCCTCTATAAACTAAGTGCATTGTGGTTCTTTAACTATCTGATATTTTAGATTACAGTTTAAAAAAAAAATTAATTAATTAAAATAAGTACGTAAAATTATATATAATATCTTTTTTAATTCATTTTTATAACTAATTGGGTAAAAAAAATGTTTTTCAAAGTTTCAAAGTCTTTTAAATATTTCATTATCTATCAATTCTTTAATTTGACAATTTTTGCCTATTTTCAGATGGCTGAATTTCCAATGGAGCCCAATCTTTCAAAAATGCTTATAATGTCTGTTCATCTAGGCTGCAGTGAAGAAATTCTTACAATTGTATCTATGTTGTCTGTTCAAAATGTGTTTTATCGACCCAAGGTGAAATTTATTTTGCATTCATACAAAACTTTAACATTTTAATCTAAACATATTTGTGTACGTAAATGTTCTAATTTCTTGTGTTTGAATATTTCTATCCATCATTCATTAATTTACTATGAGAATTGAAGTTGTATATTCAGTATTAATGTTTTGTTAAATTTTTTTCTTTATGTTCTTGAAGAATCGTAAAATAATGCTGTACTTAAAATTTAGCTTATAAAAAGCAGTGGCTGTTTGTGTGTATGTGTGTTTGTGTAAAGATTTATTTTGTTTTTATACTTGTGTTAATCATTATGTCATGTTTTTATACTTTGTGTTAATCATTAATCATTATCAATTGTGAAATAATCTTTGGGAAATTTTAAACTAGGCAAGAGAAGGAATAGCTAGTTTTACAAATTTGATGTTTGTAAAATGAGAAACGATGCTCGCTTCTTCTGGAAGAACTTGTTTTACCTTGCAATTATGTGCTTAAATTTTGAAAAGAATGTATTTATTTATTTGTTTCTTTTAAGATTCTTTGCTTACTTGCTTACTTACTTTAAATGTGAATTTATATTTCTGAAATTACAGTTGTATAATTATAAACTAAATTATAGTTATTCTATATTTGATCAACATTGTGTGGTTTCAGATTTTTTATTAATATTAATGAATTAGAAGAGTTTCACAAAGAAAAAAAGAAATGTTGAACATGTATTTAGTTACTTCCTCTGTTTCTTCTGTTCCATTAAAAAAAGTAATATTTAGCAATTATCTAGTTTCATTTTGAAGAACATGTATGTATATTTTATGGCTATTCTTTTATTTTGTTGCTAATTTACTCTTTTTTTCGTAGGATAAACAAGCACTAGCAGATCAAAAGAAAGCAAAATTTAATCAAGCTGAAGGCGACCATCTGACTTTGTTAGCTGTATATAACTCATGGAAAAATAATAAATTTTCCAACGCATGGTGCTATGAAAATTTTGTACAGATAAGAACACTTAAACGTGCGCAAGATGTGCGTAAACAGCTCTTAGGAATTATGGACAGGTAATAATTGCCTGTTTTCACTCAAAAATAGTATTACTTGTTGTGATGCTTCTTTACACTTAACAAAACCAAAATTAAAATGATTAGAGAAAGAAAAGTATTTGCAATATACTATTTTTTTTTTTTGTAACTTTGTACAGTCAGATTTATATAACTCAAAGTCTCAAGGGTCCAGCTAAAAACTTCAAACAATCGGAAGTTCCCCTTCTAGCTTCCTCAAAAGTCATTAAGCTTGTGAATACAGTTAAACTGACTTGTACACAATTTTAGAAATTTCTAGGTATTGTTGTAAAATATTTGATGCATCTCATGTTTGCTGATTAATCGGAATTGATGTGTAGACTCTTTGCTGTCATCTTCCTGAATGTGGGCTCTCCACAAATAGCTTGTACAAACTCTTTGTTGTACATAGAGAAAATTCCATCTCCAAAGGGTACAAGAAAAGGATACCGCTTCCAACCCCCCCCCCCCCCTCCGAAAAAGCTGGTGAGCCAGGCAGGCTTAAGGGAAAATGTTTTCCTATTTTGCAGAATTTTTATTGGTGAATTGAAAAAGATATTTTCTTAAAAATTTCGATTTGAAAGGTGTACACTTTGAAATGTCTAGATAATTTTGTATTTTAAAATACTGAAATGTCTTGGGACTTAATGAAAACTTCAAGATAAGAAATATTCAAATTATAGGACTTAGAGGTATTGTGAGTTTACTGTAGTAGTAAATCCCAAAACATTTGGTCATGCCTTTTGGAAATGCATAGAATCTTTATTCCTAGCAAAAACTATACTGAAGCTATTAATTTATGTCTACTTTGTTCTTACAAGTAAACAAAAAGCAATGTCCCCTCTAACATAGTCCTTTTCTTTTCTTTTTTTAAAAATACTGTTATGATCAATCATAAGATATTTGTGCATTACAAGCTGAGAATCAATTATTAGCAGCATATAGTAGGATCAATTTATCTTCAAATGTTGGTATGTGCAATTATTTAGCCATACACACAGTTTCATCTGTTGTTGTGAGGAACAGTTCAATGGTAATTTTTAGTTTAAGTGTGCAAAATATGTGCCATCATTTATTATTTTGTTTTAGATAGCTCAGTCAATAAATTTGTTATGTTTTGCTTACTAAATAATTTTAAATGAGCAGTTTGATAATTTTCATAAAAAATGATGTCTTAAACAATCCTTCTAAAAGTGCAGAGTACTCATAGCTGGCAAAGTGAGTGCAAGTAGGAAAACTGACAAAGGATAAAATCAACCAATGTTTATTGGTAATAGCACATTACATTAAATTAAACTTAAAAACGTGGATTAACTAAAACATTATCACAAACAAACAAAAATTTCGAATGAGGCTACCGGAAAAACAGCTAACAGATTCTTAGATGCTAATAGTAAAACATCGAATTAAAAAACCAAATACCGAGCATAGCAGCTATCTGCCGATACTCCCAGCCTTAAAAAGACAGGCTCCCAGATCGAGCAACGCAGTAATCAAACAAGCAATCAAGTTAGTCGAGTGTCAAGACACACGCTTATATACCCACTCCCCTGCCAGATCCTCCAAGCCTACCCGGAAGGTCGGGCGTTCGATACCCACTGAAGACCACCATGTATACTTGGGGATATGTGCATGTAAAATCCGTAGACCCCACTACCTCTCCCCGTGCGTAAGCAATCCTAAGGCCTCGGCTAACAGGTAGGGGTCTGGTGGTGAAAAGATCCTCCAAGCCTCATACTACTTATGTTAATTTGGTGGTCTGAAACATTAGAGAATGGAGATGTGTCATCACAGACATTGCTTCTTATGTTTGGTCACATGACATAGCTCCAAACAATCAACGTAAAGTTTGTACGCGTCAGCGGAAAATTCCCATTAAAAGTATTAAGTCGTTTAAGTTCAAGAATCTTATAAGGGATAAGTAGTGAGAAATTCTGGCTGCCAGCGAATGCGCCATAAAATGCTTTATTGTAAATATAAGTTAAGGAAACACCACAGTGCTTCAAAAAATATTTCCTCAGCATCTTCTAGCATAGTATGGCAATTAGTTTGAAGTCTATTGCAGTGATGCAAGTGCTGCTCCAATTTTGCTGAACTACACCAGTTGAGGAGTCCTGCGCCGTTGTGCTCCCCAATTTATTTTTGGCCAAAATTGTGCTCGAGTACACTAAAATGGATATTTTTCTAGCAAGTGGATATTTTTCTAGCAAAAGTAACATTACTCAAATTGCTATGGGAACAATTGAATGCATTGTCAGAGAAAACGGAATCAAGTGAACAAGTGATTTTTTTTTTTTTTTTTCATGTGTCGTACAAAGTCTATTAAGCTGCAAGGAAGTTATTTCATACAATTTCTTTTTTATTTATGATTTATTTATTTTGAAGGGAAAATTGCATAATGAATGGGAGCATCCAAGTTGTGTATTTAGTGCAACCAAAAAAAGTGTCCTTTTTTTTTCAGTTAAGGGAAGTTAAACTATGGGAACTATCTGAAGAGCTTTCGGTTACATAAATAAAATTTAGATGAGCTTTTACTGGGTAAAAGTGCTTTCTACTTCTACTTGTCAAGATGAGGGAAGAAACTAGAAGAATTAGGTACACTTTAGCGCTCTAATACGTTTTCAGTTCCGTAACACTGTTACAAACTGATTGGTTTTTCTCATAACATTAGCATTAATTCTGTCCAAACTTCAGTTTTGCCACTTACATGCATTGCTTTCAAGTGCCTCAATTCAGCATAGAATTCATGTCCAAATATATGTATAGAGATATATGGAATGTATCTCTTCTTCCCCCTTCTTTCGGACGTAACAAAATTTTACCATGAGTATTTCATACGTAGCTGTTTTCCATCAAGAACTTTGCATTCTCCAGGTTGGCAGTTAGGCTACATTACTCACTAATGTCTCAGTTAAAAAACGAAAATTGGTTGATTTTGCATATTTCTGAAATGTATTGACAGTGCTGCAGAAACTTCTTTTTTTTTTTTTTTTTTTTTTTCATGTCAGGAAAATGTCAGTAAATTTCTAAAAAAGGAAATCACTAGCACATCTGTGTCAAATAGTCACAGTGCAAAATAGTCATTTTGTTTGACTTATCTATGCTCATTAACTCATAACTTATTATTTTTTTTAAATAAGCCTTTCTTCCTTGTGTGAATACTTTTGATAACAAATTTTGACCTAGTAAAAAAAAATTTTTTTTTAAAGCATTAATGTTGACCTTTTTTGTAGGGTTCGTTGATTTAAATTACAATTTAAATCGAGTGATTTTTTTTAAAAGAATCTTTTTTAAATTTTTTTCCTAAAAATTGATTTTAGTGTCAGAAAGTGTTCTAAACATAAAATATGTTGGATTTACAACCTCTATTTCAAGCAAAACTTCATAGGTCCTTTCCGTGTGTGTGTGTGTGTGTGTAACAGGGGCGGTCTCAAAGGGGCGGAAGTTGGACTCCTGCCTATAAGGGTTCCATTACACTCAGAGGCAGCACACTCATTCTTCCTTACTTCGTGCGAGGACACGACGACAACAACAACCATGTTCCATAACAGCTTAAGGGGGTTTTTCCTTGCGAATATTCTTTTTTCATTTTAGAAATTTTCAACTAAGATGTTTGATTAAAACAAAAAGATCCAGTTTTTAGTTTGTGGTTTGCATATAATTTTACTAAATGAATAAGTTAAAAAATATTTCTGGTTATTTCATTTATAAAATAGAAAAATGATTAAAGTGCATCAATGAAAAATTAAACGCACACAATTTTTTGGGTTTTTTTTTTTTCAGCTTTCAACAGCAAAAGAATTCAGATTAAATTTGTTCATTTTTTCTGTAGAGTACTATTATTCCTGGTAGGATTAAATTTCAATTGAATCATGCGTTTCATTAAAATTTGTTTATCTATAATTTTTATTAAAAAATATTTACTACCATGAAAATATGTTAAAATGTGTTTTTACATAATTTTTAATGTGTGGTATTATTTTTATAATTAAAAGTTTTTAAGTTCTGTTTGAAAAAATCTGATTAAAATAAAAATAATATGTTTTAAATTTAAAAAATCCTAAACCCTGCTTACTCTTGCCCCTATTCTATAGTAGAAAAAATCTGCAACTGAAATTCTTTTAAAATATGTATAAACCCAAACAATAACATAGTATGATGTGTTAAATGTACATGATAATAATATGCTTAATTTTTATAGGCATAAGTTGGATGTTGTTTCATGCGGAAAAACTACTGCTAGAGTTCAAAAAACTATATGCAGTGGATTTTTTAGAAATTCTGCTAAGAAAGACCCTCAAGAAGGTTATCGAACATTAGTTGACGGCCAGGTGGTGTACATTCATCCATCAAGTGCTCTTTTCAACCGGCAGCCTGAATGGTAAGATTTTTTTTTAATATATTATTAAAAATTCAAAATAATTTCCTCCCTTAGTTAAATTTTACTTTTGCAGTAACATACGAAAGTGATGATTTGCCCTTTTCCAAATGTAGTAATATAACAACTATAGAACAGAATTAAAATGTTATTGTTCACATTGCTGTTTCAACTCAGTCAGCCAATCAGCAAAAATCTAGTCTGAATCGATATAAAATAATGCCGTCAAGCTTCAACCATGAGGAAAAAATAAGGATAAAAAATGGATTCCAAAACGATACAAAACAGAGAAAAGACAATAAGCAATGAAGAAAATTTTCAATGTACTGTTTTTATATTTAATACTATAGCTATTTAATATTGTTACATTCTAAAACTCTTAGTAAACTTCAAATTTTTTTTATTCCTATATTTTTTCCAATGTTTGCAGATTAAATTTTAAATCAACTGACTTGTGAAAAAAATAATCATCAAAAGTTCATTTAGTATCACTATTTTAGCTATCAATGTGTGGTAATTTTTTTTTTTTTTTTTCTTGAAAGTCATTTTCCACTTGTATGGAAGTTGAAACCTGCTCCTAACCCTCTATGACTTAGCTTAGACCTCAAGTCTCAGTGGTGAAAAGGTTAAGTATGTGAAAGTTCAACAAAATTGGTTAATATTAAGGGGTTGCACACTTTAAGCATTTTTTATTGCAAATATGTGAAACTTCTGATTTTTCAGTATTTTATACTAATGGACTTCTCCTGGATTCTTTATTTCTTCCATCTTTTACAGGTAATAAACTTTAAAATTGTTAAAAAAATTAAACACTAAAAGCAAAATTGGGGGCACTAAACGATTGAATTCAAGAACTGAAAGGGAATAAAATGGTTTTTCACATTTTGTCAGACTCATATTTGCTCAAAGAATTTGTAAATCTATGGGCTCGAAAGAACGATTTGGATATGCTACAGGTCCTGAGCGTTTACCCTGATGTAAATGTCAAAAAACTGCTCTTATAGTTTCTAAGAGACACCTTTGGTACCTCAGAAACAAACTTAGGATTGTTTTTGTTGTTATTTTCATACGAATGTATTACTGGGGCTTATAGGGAAAATGTGATTAAAATTTTAAAAATAAAATATGCTAAGGAACAGAAAATGAAATGATTACAGGGTAAAAACTTATTTTTTGAAGGGAAGGAACTTATCCATTTTTTCCGTCACAAATAAAACATGCGCTTTGAGTTTTCAGGATCCACAATGCAGGGCTGCCACCAAAACGAAAACTCTGCAGTTTCATGCGTCAAAACGAAGATGTTTTGCG
This sequence comes from Octonoba sinensis, assembly GCA_038502835.1. NCBI lineage: Eukaryota > Metazoa > Arthropoda > Arachnida > Araneae > Uloboridae > Octonoba > Octonoba sinensis. The sequence continues at coordinate 77,285,328 of CM076604.1, forward strand.
GAAACTGAACCAAATGGAAGAAATACTTCTAATCTAGCGTTTTTTTACATTTCAAAATCCAACTGCATCCGCTTCAGTAAAACAATCTAATTTTTTTTGCTACATATTTCGACCACAGATGTCAATATTTTTGTGGACACGATTATTTTCATCTTCCTTTTTTTGTACTGGAGGACTTGTTATCTTTCTGCACCCATTCGGAAATTGTAATTGAGGTGTATTCTGAGTTCATTCAAACCGACACTTTGTAAGAACTAATATTAATTTTTAGCCGGATGGTGTTAGAGTCTGCAAAGAAGGGAATCCTATACAGGAGATATGGGCTACAGTTGGGAAATTTGTGAGTTACCACAATTCAGTGTTTTTAGACACTTTATTTAGTCTTTCTTAAAATCTTGGCAATCGTGTTTCAGTTATTGTGCTTGTTAAATATTGCAGAGCCTTATTAATGTTATACTTCAAAAAATAGCAACTCAAAAGAATTTTTGTTTTTCCACTTTTTATATATTTTCATATATCAGGGGCGATTGTATTCCGGGTGTACCCCGGAAATCCAGGCTTTTCATATCCTCCTTCCATGCTTTAAAAATCGGAATTTTTAGTCTTCAAAATTGAAAATTTAGTGGATAGGAACAAAAAATATCCCGAAAAGTGATAAACATTCCCTTTGTAGCAACCCTTTACACAGCAAGGGTTGTAACGGCGCCAACCATCTTTGTTCCGAACACAAACGATACCACACGTTCCACGTGCTTTCTTTGTTACGGATAACTGGGCTTTGGCGTCATTTTGGATTTTTTTTCCCCTCCCCAAACCCCGGGGTTGACGATGTTTATTCCTGATGTAAACATCGCCAAAAATGGTAATTTTTTCCAAACTTTATTTTTATTTTTAAAAGAACGATAAAAAAAAACTTGGAGTTGTTTTGGATTTAGTTATTTTTCCGATAAACATTGCAAAAAGTTGAGCTCATTTTCCGAACTTCATTTTTGTTTGCATAATAACTCGTTTTTACGTCCTTTTCCTGAAATTGGCGCTGGACTTTAAGTTATTTTCTCAACTTTTATTTTAAAAGTTGGAGATATTTGGCAAATAAATGAAAAAATAATAACTCTAAATAGAAAAAGCGTTTCACTGCAAAAATTTTGCAAAAAATATATAGCCATGAGAAATTCCTATTCATTATATTTTACTATAAATTATTTTTTTCTTATTAGTTAGAAGTAGGTAAGTAAAATATAAATTTTAATTTCAAAAGTGATTTTAAACATGCCATTGTAACTATATGTGTATAAAAGCTGTTGTATAATTTATGGTGCATAAAAAGTGATACCAACTTTTTGCATAAAAAATTATCAGGGTTTTTTACTTTGTGTCGCAATCACCCCTGATATATTTTAAAATGCACTTATATGCTCTTTAGTAACAAAATTTTTTCTTTCATGTCAAGTACTCATACTATATTTTTATTAAAAAAAAATAATAACCAAAAAGATTAAGGGACTTTCTAATCTAGCAAACAAAAGGTTATAATCTAAACTGAGAAAAATATTTTACAAACAGTCCATGGGAAAAGCTATGCATAGCAAACAGCTTTTTAGCTCAATCAATAGTAAATTTAACTAATAATGAATGAGAGTGATTTATATATATGACATCCATTTAATAGCTGCAACTGCTTTTTGTTATTACTTTTTTTAATATCCTTCCTTAAGATAAATTTTATTCCAAAAGAATGTAAAAAAAGATTAAACATATATTTTTTTAATTCCCAAAGAACAAAAAATATAAAAACAGATTGGATTAATAATCTTACATGACTCTTCTTTAAAGCTTTTTTTTTTTTTTTAACGCATGAAGTGTTCTTAATTTTTTCCTAAGTGTTCCTAATTTTGGTCTCCTAGGGTGGCAGGTATGACAATGTGACAAAATAGTGCAGTGATTCTCTATTAAGCCAGGTGAATTCTTGAGGTGGTCAATGATACGGCAGAAAGAGCAATTTCTGTGTTAGAAAAGTTTAACGAGGCCCAGTGGCTGGAGTGGTAGCCTTCCATGCTACCATGCCATAGATCGGGGGTTCGATTCTCAGGCTGCACAGGGTCGACTCAGCCTTTCATTGCTTCAGTGGAGTCGATAAAATGAGGACCGAGCATGCTTGGGAACTAAATACTAGGGGTTCTGCATCAGGCCGACCACCTGCTTCTGCACCCCAGGGCTTGAAAACTGGGATGGACACACTAGGCCAGTAGGTTGTCGTGCCACTAAGTTGTTTTTTTTTTTTTTTTTTAAGAAAAGTTTCATGAATTGGTGGGGACCTACAACAGAAATATTTCTTGTTGAAGGTCGTTGAGCAGCACAGAAAAATCAACACAAAGAGCAGAAAAGAGGGAATTTCTTCCTTCAAAAAAATTGATTGATATAACATATATTGCTTATCATAACACCTGTTAATCTTAGTCACTCATTTTAATATTATTTTAATTCTGAGATTTCAAGTTTTCCTAACGTTAACATATCTTTTTTTTTTTTTTTGCCTAATTTTACATAACTGATCAAGTTGTACAACCTCCAAATATTATCCAATCTTCTTGAACTTGGTGTATATACTTTTTGCATCATATGGGCATAATCAAAGTCTGCAAATATTGTATTTTGTTTTTTACCATACAAATGTAACATCCTAATGCTCAATTACAAAAATTGAAATCATAATCGAGAAAAATGTCACAAATGCGTCCTGAAAATACAAATGCCCCAAACTGAAACATAATTAACTTATGTATGAGACATAATGTTGTCACACTTTTCCATGAGTAAAATGCGTTTTTATTGGTAATAATTGTTTTGAAAATTACAGGGTGGTTTACCATGAGCTTGTACAGACCACCAAGGAATATATGAGAGAGGTAACGACTATTGATCCAAAATGGCTTGTTGAATTTGCCCCTGCTTTTTATAAATTTGCTGATCCAACCAAGTTGAGTAAGCACAAGAAACAGTTACGACTTGAACCTCTGTATAACAAATATGAAGAACCTAATGCCTGGAGGATATCACGTGTGAGAAGAAGGAGAAACTAATTTTATTAATTATTTATTATAAAAAAATGTACATACTTTTGTATTAAAGATGTTTTTATTATACAATATGTTTGTATTCTTTTTAAGCTTTTGGCTCTCTGCCAATTTCTGCTTTTAAAACAATATCTGACTGATGTTCTTTCAAAAACTGAAGATGGTAGGTAAGGGAAAAGAGGAAAAACTGATTAAAAATAGATGAACTTATGTTTCAATTATTTGAGCAATGCGAAAAATGTCTGAATTACAACGATCTTGTTTCTTAGATCACATATCCAGAACTCTAAGACAGTCTATAAATACATCATTGAAGACATATATAACTTTATTTGTGATCTTGTAGGAAAAACTTTGCCTCTCCGGGAAAAAAAAAACATTTTGCAATAAAATTTGAAGCTTGTAGAACTGATTGCTGATTATTTTTTATATCTTTGCGAAAACTAAAGGTATATAGACAGGGCAGCCAAGATTTTTTTTTTGGGAAGTGCTTGTGGTGGTGTAGCCAGTATTTTCTCTGGGAAGGAAAGGGTGTGTTTTATCCTTACATGTACATATTTCTATAATAGGATTGGCAATATAGTTTAAAACCAAGGGTTCTTGGACATTCAGCCCTAAATCTCCTCTGGTTGCACTTGTGGATGGACATGGATAGAGTTGCCTTTTTTTATGAAAATGATATAACAACATTGCTTAATTAATTTGCTGGGTAAACAAATTTTAGATTTTCTATTGGAATTTCACATTGAGTACAATATGGTTGTAAAATAAAATTCGAATTAAGGATAAATACCTTATTAGTGATGTTAGTAATAAATATTATTTGACCTATTAAAAAAGTGAAATTCTTCAAAGTCATTCAACAGCTTTTTGGCCACCAGGGGGCCAAGTATTGCATGCCAGTGTTTTTGCTCCTGCTGAAATTAAGTATCTTTTATGTATTTTTGGATATTTTCTGTTTAATTACTTGTATATTTGTTGCAATTTATTATGTAATTAGTATGTTTTAATTTTGTGAGACTGAAACTCATTCTATTAGCTTTTTTGGGGTGTAATTCAATTTTTTCGGTTAAGCCTAACCATGTGGTGGTTGTGTACATTTTGTAAGTCCTGGGGAACAGCCTGGTTTGTTGTTTACTGTAGTTATTTGTGTTTTTAATCAGAGTAGTAGCTTAAATTTGCTGATTTGTGTATTATATTGCTTTCTTGATTGTTTGCATTCGATTTATTGTTTGCATTAGATTTATTTTAGTTATATGTTTAATGAAGGAAATTAAAAATGGTAATGGGAGTTGGTAGATTAGCTGTGATAGGTGTGAGATGTTTAGTAAATTGGAGGGAAACGCTAATACAGCTACAGAGCAGGAATATATTTGCACAAAATGTGCGGAACTATTAGGGTTACGTGTCAAGGTGGTAGCATTGGAAGCCCAATTAGTTAGAAATAACTTGGATGAAAATTCTATAAAAGAGGTGGGAACTTCTTGTGATGGGCTTGTTGGGGAGAGTGAGGTTGCAAGAGAAGGATCTAGTATGGGGAAAGGTAGAACTGTAGACATAAAAACAGAGGGTGTTATTTTTAAGGGATTCTATGGTACGCGGGATAGGTAATGTGGTCGGGAGAACGAGGCGCAAGGTGGCTAGGTGCTGTTTACCAGGGGCTCGGGTGAAGGATGTTAATAAGGTTGTGGAGAAAAAGGGAATATTTAAGAAGGGAGATTCAGTTACTCTGTGGGTGGGGACTAACGACATCGGTAACAGCACAAACGAGGAGTTTGTTAAGGATTGGGAGAACCTGTTGGAGAAAGCAACTAACTTTTCGACAGATGTCCAGGTATTTGGTTTGCTTCCCAGGTATGGGGTGCATAGAGGCTGGTTAAATCAGCAGGCTAGGAGCATGAACCTGATTCTTAAGAAACTTTGCATAAAGCATTCAATCAGGTTCATTGATGTTTGGAGTTCTTGTCAGCGTGATTGGGTTGCGAGGGATGGTCTGCATCTTATTTCTAGAGGTGTAGTTAAGGTTAGCGATATGATTTTAGAAGCTTCAGAATCAAAAAACTAATTTTGGATGGGGGTTTGGAGAATGTCATGGTGTTGACTTCTGTTCTGGAGGTTTTAAAAATGAGGGTAAAATACTAAGCAATAGTAACATTAATAGTAGTGATTTGAGGCATCATAAAATGTTTAAGATAAGCAAAATGGGCATGCTCAGGTTTCTAGATAAAAAAGGGGGGAAGTATCAGGAACAAGATGGACGAGTTAAAAAGTGTTATCGCAGGTGAGGAGTTGGATATTATTGGAATTATAGAAACATGGGTTACTGATGATGATAAGGATCTAGTGAGCATTGCTGGGTATAATTTGTTTAGGGAAGACAGGCTGGGTAAGAAAGGTGGAGGGGTGTTATTCTATATTAAAGACACTTTTATTTGCAATGAATTGGTCATTAATAATAAGCCTAAGGATATTGAAATGGTCTGGGTGGAGTTGCTGAGCAATAAGGGTAAGAAGTTACATTTGGGGAATATTTACAGGCCGCCTAATGTTAGGATCAAGACGAGGAGATGTATAGTGTTATTAGGGACATGTCTGGTAAGGGCTCGGTCATCATGATGGGGGATTTCAATTTCCCGGGCATAGACTGGAATAGGTTTTACACTAGCAATGGTAGGGAAGAAGATTTTCTGAAAGTGATTGGTGACTGTTTTTTGGATCAAGTTGTTACCCAGAGGACTAGGCATAGTGCTGTTTTGGATCTAGTTTTTTGTGATGTCGGAAGTTCTGTTCAGGGGTTGAGTATAGGGGAACATATTGGAGATAGTGATCACAATACTATTAGATTAAGGCCAGCTTTGATGCTCACAAAGGTGAAAATTTCAGATTTGTACCCAACTTCAGGAATGTTGATCATGTTGCACTTAGGCAGGGTTTGAAAGAGGTTTTTTCTTCTGGGTTGGAGAATAGTGAAGCTGATCTTCAGTGGGAAGCATTTAAGGGGAAATTGGAGAAAACAGTGATGGATTATGTTCCTTTTAGAAAGAAAGGGGATTTCACCAAAATTTGGCCCATGTGGTTCTCTAGGGAGATGAAAGAAGCTCTCAATTATAAGCAGGCCACTTTTCGGCGACTTAAAGAAACTGGGTGCCATGCTGACAGGATTTTGTATTGTGAAGCTAGACGTACTTTCAAGTATTTGGTACGGAGTAAGAAAAGGGAATTGCAGCAAAAGCTTGCAGATAACATCGAAAGGAATCCTAAGAAATTTTTTGCTTATGCTAATTCAGGGAAAGCTCGTAATGCTCAGGTAGGCCCACTAGTGGATGAGAACAGGAGCTTGATTCAAAATGAGGGGGATATTGCTGATATTCTAAATAATTTTTTTTCCAGTGTATTTAACAGAAACTGTATCTCAACAGTTGACATAAACGATACGCAAGCTAATACACAGCTTGAGGATTTTGTATTTTCTAGGTATGATGTGTTGTTTCACTTGAAAAAGATTAAAGCAAATAAGGCTCCAGGACCTGATAATGTTTATCCAAAAATTTTAGTAGAATGTGCAGAGGAATTAGTGGATGTTGTCTTGACTATTTTCATATCTTCATATAACTCGGGGACTGTGCGAGGGGATTGGAAGCTGGCAAACATAACGCCGCTCTTCAAGAAAGGGTCTAAAACTAAGGCAGGAAATTATAGGCCTGTGAGTCTTACTTCAGTTCTTTGTAAAATTTTTGAAACTCTGATAAAAATCAAATTAGTGAATTTCCTGGAGGCAAATGGAGTGTTGACTGATTTTCAGTATGGTTTTAGGCCTGTACAACTAATTTGTTTTATTTCTATGACAAGGTTACCATGGCATTAGATAATAAAAAGTGCATAGATGTTGTTTACATTGACTTTCAGAAAGCGTTTGATAAAGTACCGCATGAAGCTCTTCTTAGCAAAGTTGCTTATATTGGTATTGGTGGAAAAACTTTAATTTGGGTTAAGAATTGGCTGACTGGGAGGAAACAGAGAGTAGTAGTGAAGGGCAATTATTCTCAGTGGATTGATATTTTGAGTGGGGTTCCACAAGGTTCAGTTTTAGGGCCAATATTATTTATTATTTTTATTAATGATATTACTCAGAGTATTTCTGGGAACATCAATATTTTTGCTGATGATGTCAAAATCATGGGAATTGTGGACACGGAGGAACAAGTCAATCAGTTTCAAGAGGATTTAAATCAAATTTCTAGGTGGGCAATTAAGTGGGGTATGTCTTTTAACATTGGGAAATGTCAAGTGCTTCATTTTGGTCGTGGGAATAAACAAGCAACCTATTATTTACAAGGTTCCGTCATTAGGGAAGCAGAAGCAGTTGTTGATCTAGGAGTATTGATTAGTCTCGACTTCAAGTCCAGCCAGCAGTGTAGCCTAGTAAGTAACAAAGCTAACAGGATGCTTGGGTTTATCAATAAGGCTATTTCGAACAGGTCTAAAGAAGTTGTATTGCCACTATACAGAAGTTTGGTAAGACCTCATTTGGAATATGCTGTTCAGTTTTGGTCTCCGTACCTAAAAAAGGATATTACCTTATTGGAAAGGGTTCAAAGGAGGGCTACTAGATTGGTAAGTGGTCTTTCAGACTTAGATTATGAGGTTAGGCTTAAAAGGCTCAATATGTATAGTCTTGAGCAAAGGAGGGTTAGAGGGGACATGATTCAGTTGTTTAAATTCATTAAAATGGGAAATGTTGAAAGACTGCAGCTATGTGCTGAAAGTAGAACCAGAGGTCATTGTTTTAAGCTTTTCAAATCTCAGGCTAATCTTGAAATTAGGAAAAATTACTACTTCAATAGGATTATAGGCAATTGGAATAGTTTACCAGAAGCGACTGTTAATTGCAGAGGGGTAAAAACGTTTTAAGAAATCTCTTGATGTTCATTGGGGACTGCTAAATTGACTATGACCAGCCTAGCTGGGCCCTGAGCCTGTTGCTGGTCGTCACTTTTGTATTCGTATTTATTTGTATTTGTTAAAAATAAAAACGAATGCATAATGACTTTACTAAAAATTGATTTATTTTAACTAATTTTAATAACAGTTTTGTGGCAGCAAAGTCATCAGAATACATAAAAATGTATGAACAATTATTTTCTTTTAAAATAAAAAGTTATTCAAGCAAAAATATTGAGTAAAAAATAAAACTATGATGTAAAATAACAACATTAGTAAACAATTAGATATAAGTAACAACTTTGGGAAATAAGAACACACCTGACAAGTTCTCAAACCTTGACCGAATTTTCTTGAGAAGCAAACAAACTCAAAAAAATAAACTCTTAAAAGATTATCCTTTTTAAAGAAATGTATTTACAATGTTTGTTGTGTAAAATAATGGGAAAAAAAGGGTATGGGAACTTTTCCTAGAATGAGGACACAACTTTAAGAATCTTCAAGAAGTAGTAGATATAAAAACCGCTTGTGTTTAAATTTTTATAGCATTCTGAAAGATTCAGTATTTTGTTTTTTAATTAGAGCACTAAAATTAACCTTGCCTTTTCACTGTTAGCAAAACAATCAATGAAATCATCATTGGAATTATTAATTTTTATAGCTAAAAGCAGTAAACCTACATTGCGCTTCCAATGTGTGCTTCATAAAACACCCTTTCAATATGGAAAAACTTCTCTCTACAAATGCAGTTAGAGACTGGAAGTACAGCCATGATTTTTGAAAAGCATATAGTGATGCTGAGATACTTCTTTCTGTAAGGTATTTCTAAAGCTCTCTGCTTGCAAGGAGTGATAAGCATCCGAACATTCGTCCAGTGGGTCCACATGTAAACCTTTAAAATCTAAATGGAACTATTTTGTGTGTCTTTAATTTGTGAGCAATCAAGAATTAATAAAACACAAGAAAGCTGACAATTCAGTTTTGTCCTACTAGCTTCATGTAACATCATTTTTTCACTTATCTGCTAAGTTTCTTCCTTCCGGGGGAAATGGAAATGCTTGCAGATAAGCTGTGCTGCTGTGAACAAACGGCCCGATTGATTTTTGAGGTCGGGCACCTTATGTCTGTCCATTGACTCCGGCCAATTGTGTTTTTCTGATGGATTGAATTGTGTTTTTCTGATGGTCTATACCCAGACAACCACTGATATCTCTGAGACATCCAAAAAACATCCTGGATATCTGCTGGATATGTTGGATATCTCACAGACATCCACATATCTCAAAATCCTGGATTTGGATCTCCTGATATCCCTGAGATATCCAGATAGTAACGTGTTTTGGATATAGATATTGGGACATCCTGTGGATATCCAAAAACATCCAAGTCATGGATTTGGATTTCTGGATACCCCTGAGATATCCAGAATGTGACATGTTTGGGATATAGACATTTGGACATCCTATGGATATCCAGACTGTGACATGTTTGGGATATAGACATTTGGCAGCCTATGGATATCCAGACTGTTACATGTATAAGATATAGATATTTGGATATCCTGTGGATGACTGTGAGATATCCTCCATGGATATCTCAGGTATGTCCAATTCATATCCCTGAGATGTTATTTGACTTTTGGATACTGTTAGGCTTATTTATATTCACTCTGCTGCTCAAAATTGTTATATTTAGAGATTTCGTGGTTAATTAAGGTAAATAGTTTTTCATAATTTTTTCTATTAAAACTGTGTGCTGAACTGAAAAAATTAACTGTAATTTTGATCAACTCACTTTCCATGGTTTTTGGTGCATAGCTCAAAAGATCAAATAATATTGCTGCAATGCAATCGCATTGCTGGTGAGCGGTGTAGTCGGATCAGATTTTGTTGTTTGTATTAATATATTTTATATATTTTTGTGTTATATTATGCTTATGATTATTGAAAGTAGTTCAGTTTTTTAATGATTATTATTTAATTACTTGATTTAATTGCTTTGTCATAATTCCAGGGACATAATATTTTCTATTTTTACTTGCAGGGATATATAATTCATCAGTATTTTTAATCTCACGCGTGTAATTAATCCGTATTTTTAATTTCACCCATGTAGCTTTTATCATTTTAATTTCAGGGATATAATTTGTTTGTATTTTTAATTTCTGGTATATAATTTATCTGTATTTTAAATTTCAGGTGTATAATTTATCTGTATTTTTAACTTCTGGTATATAATTGCTCTGTTTTTTTAATTTCAGGCATATGTAGTTTTTAACAGTGTATTTCATTTCATGTAAATTATTTCTACTGAATTCAGTAAGATTTGCTGGATAAAGCAATTTTCATGTCTTAAACTTGTCGTTTGGGTGAGGCAAGCAATTTTATTCTTTACAATTGGGATACAATTTAGAAGTTCATTCTTATTGGGTCTATTGTGTGATTATTGCTATTTGTCATTAGTTTGTGGGAAAATCATGCCTAAAACTAAAGTAAACAAGTGATTGCATTGGATAACTTATAAGAAAGTTAATGAATCTGTAACTGATGTGTCTATTATTGATTAGCAATCAACATCTAGTAATTTGACTGAGCAATATCATGATTGTAGTTCTAATGAAGCGTCAGGTTTTCCTTCTGATAGCTCGTATGAAAGTTCTGATAGGGAACTTTGCTTAGTGTCCGACTCTGTGTGAGGAAAGTTCTCGAAACCGTGTGTGTGAACAAAATATAAATTTGCTGAAAGACTCGTCTAACTGGTCAGTTGAGAATAACATATCTCATACTGCAATTAATGGTTTATTAAAAACACTTAAGAAATATCTATTTGGGTCTGATTTACCAAGCGATGCACGGGGACTATTGCAAACCGCTAGGTCTGTAGCAATTAAAAGTGTCTCGTCTGGTATTTATCGCCACTTTGGTATTGAAAACGGAATAAAAAATATCATTCAAAATATTAAAGGTACAGTTCTAACACAATCAACAATTGAATTACTGGTAAATGTTGATGTATTTCCTATAGTTAAAAGTTCCAACAGTCAGTTATGGCCAATTTTAGGTCCGTTAAGCTATACTGTGAATTTTCCTTGTGTGTTCTCCATTGGTGTATTCCATTCCTATGAAAAACTGAAAAATCGTAATGAGTTTTTAAGTGATTTTGTGTGTGAAATGAAACATCTAATCGAAAATGGTATATCTATTGATGATAAAATGTGTAACATACATCTTAAAGGAATAATTTGTGATGCACCTGCTCGAGCTTTTGTATTATGCATTAAAAGCCATTCTGGGTATTTGAGTTGTAACAAATGTTTTGAAACTGGTATATTTTATAAAAATAGAATTTGCTTTCCTAATGTTAATTTCACTGAAAGAACTGATGTTGATTTTAGAAATAGGGATCCTGATGATGAACATCATAAATATGATTCTATACTGTTGGAGATAGATACTTTTTGCCTTGTTTCACATGTTCCATATGAGTATATGCATTTGATATGTTTAGGGGTCATGAAAAAGTTAATTAAGCTGTGGTTGAAAGATGATTTAAAATTTAGACTTGCTAATAATCAGGTAGAAAGTGTGTCAAAACAACTAGTAGAACTTAAAAACTTATTTCCCTAATGATTTCGCCCGAAAACCTCGTTCTTTAAAAGAATTTGAACGTTGGAAAGGAACAGAGTTTCGTCTGTTTTTGTTATACACTGGGCCAGTAGTTTTGTCAAATGTTTTACGTAAAGATCTGTATGAGCATTTTCTGCTTATGCATTGTGCAGTTAAAGTATTAGTTACTGAGCCTAACAGAGAGATGGTATCATATGCTCAGGCTTGGTTAAAGTGTTTTGTCCAAAGTTTTATACTCCTATATGGTAAACAACATGTATCTCACAATGTTCATGGGTTATTGCATCTTTGTAAAGATGTGGAACATTTTGGCGCTCTAGACAATTTTAGTGCGTTTCAGCTTGAAAATTTTATGAAAAAGTTCATATGACTTGAACTCTCGAGTTTATTCTTTTAGCAACAAACAACTTTGCCCCTATCGCCAAAACATTTGGTGATGGGCAGTGGTGTAGTCCTGAACAAAAAATGTTGGGGGGACGCTCATACATACGAAGATAAGCAATTGAAATAAAAAAGTGGGAGACGCTTATGTTAAAATGTAAAATGTTTGGGGGGACGCTTGTATTAAAATAAAAAAGTAGGGGGACGCCGTCCCCCCTCGACTACACCACTGGTGATGGGGATGTTTTACCGGTTAAGTTACCAGTAAAAAATATAGAGGAACTGCAATGCTTAGAAGGTGCGCTTTTGAAGCCAGAGATTTTCAATTATTTGGTATGCATTAGTTTCTTTTAAACCAAGGCTTTCAGTGTATCTTGAATTAATTTTCTATGAATTTTTATAGATTAACTTTACGTCAAACTGTGGGGGCGTAACTGTACTCCACTGTAAAGCGGATCATGAGAAAACTCCTGACAGATGTAGTGGCACAGGAGTTCAGCTGGATGGGAGCGAAAGGAAAGGGTGTATTTTATAAGCTGCAGCTGACAAGAGTGATATTTGGTACTAATTTATATGTATCAAATAATATAAATAATTTATATACATTAAAAATGAATACATAACTGTTGGATATACAATTATCATTAAAGTATTTTGAGCTTTATCTGTAGTGCTCTGATTTGTTTTCAAGTTTTTGTGAATGTAGCCGATAGTCAAGGATTGTTTGAATAATTTTCCTTGAAGTATGAAATAATGAAGTCATGATTTTATTGTGAAAACCTTGTAACAGCTACACATGTTCTGGAAGGAGAGGGGTGTGAAAATACATGTTCATTGTTTGGCTTTCTTGATTATCAAACAAAGTTTTTGATTTTGTTTACCAAATTTCTTGTTGAGTAAATTCTCAGTAATTTTTCACTTGTTAATTAAATTGCTATTGAAATGTAGTTTGCTATTTTATTTTTCTTATTTATTTAAATTCTGCCTTGCTACAGGTGTTTTTTTTTTTTTTTCTGGTTAACAATCAACATTTTGTATTTAAATAAGTTTTTTTTTCTTTATCCATGTGCAGGTGTATATTTTGTGCGTAAATTGGACAAATGAGAAAATTCCTTTTACATTGTTATGAAGAGAAATTTGTTCTATGTGTAAAAATTCATTCTTGAAAATTAATTTTTTAAAATGCAACTAGACGGAATGAAACAGTAAGAAATGCTGCAATGGATGCAGCAGTGAAAACTGCAATAAAAAATTGGCTTCGCCATGCGAAAGCACGCCATATGAGAGTGGCTGCAGAAAATTCTGCCAACTCCCCATCCCTTTTGGGCAATACTATTGTGTAAATAAATCTATTTTGTATAAAATAATCTATTTTGTATAAAATAATCTATTTTGTAATGTCTTCTGTATATCATTTTTGTGCCTTTTTAAAATAAAACAAAAAAAAACGACTTATTTGTTCAGTTTATTTTTTTGTCTCGGAGAACAGCAGCCTACTCTTAATCATCTTTAAGTCAAAAGTAATACATTTTTGAGAAAAAATAATCCTCGTATTGCTCATTGAATACCACTTGTTTCTAATGAAATGTCCAGAGTTACATCAGTAAATTCAATCATAATTATATCTGAATTATACTGTACACAATTAAAAAGGAGTAAAGTTTAAATTAGTATGAAAATCGTGAATGTATGAAAATTGCGAGTAATTTTAAGTACTCGAAATTAATGCTCTAAATGGATGTAAAATTTTAAAAACTTGTCTCATCTTTCAGAAGTAGTTTTATGAAGGAATATTTTTTATATTTTTTAAGTACTCTGTTTTTTTTTATGAGCTATTTAATACGGGTTCACAGAAAAAGATAAAAATGTTTTGTCAATACTATATAATTTTTGTTACATTTCTTGCTTATATATAAAATATCAAAATGTGCTAAAGATTTATTGCATATGCATGATGTGTATTGACCTGTAGCCTAATATATATCTCTAGTATTGAATATTCATTAAAAATTTTAATTGCTTAGTCATATTTTCCTAAAATAAAGATTTGAAAAGAAATTATAAATATTTTCAAAAGTAGTTATAGGAAAATAATGGCTATGTAATTATAATTTGTAATGGAGTAATTTACATTGCTGAAATATATGTTATGCTATGGGCTTTGTACTCTTTTTCCATATGTAATAAATCTGTAGCATATTCTGATGTTTTATAAATACCTATAAACCATTCATTTGAGACCTCCTATGGATATCCAAGCTATATCCCAATATCCAAGAGATGGATGTCTCTTGGATATCCTAGAGATAACCTTAGGACGTTAAGATGTCTATGGGATATCTGTTGGATGTTTTCAGGATATCTATGAGATATCCTGGATATCCATGGGATATCTAATACACGTCGCGATATCGCGACGTCTCAGGGAGATCCAATAGCTGCAACCTTTTTGACGTTCTGTGGATATTCAGCAGATATGTGGATGTCTCAGGGATATCTCATGGATGTGGTTATATCTACTCATCTTATCCAAGAGATATCCTATGGATGTAATTTGGAGATTCATGGCTATCTGGGTATGTGTCCCAGCGGAGTTTTGAGCCTACTCTTGATTATTAATCCTGCTTGAAGAGAGCAAACTGCAAATATTGCGTACATTTGGTTGAAACAAGGTTGGTCCAACCATCGTCTCTCAACACATCTATGAAGCAGGTCGCACCCCTAGCTTCAGTTGATGAATGGGGGGAAAAAGATTATCTAAATGGTATACTATGGTATTATAATCCGAGCTGCGTAGGAGAAAATGATGAGGACAAAATCTTAAGTTCCCGACCCTGGGGATGGGGGGTGTCAGTCAAAGGTAGAGGTTTCTGTGTGGGAGTTGGTGAAGTGGCCACAAAGTGGCGTTTCGTCCCAGGGCTATAAGTTAAATGTGGCCAGTTGTTGTAATGGGTATACAACTAGGCTATAATATTGAAAGATATCAATTATTAATTACCAAGGACCTTTCGAAAACCATGTTTTTGTTTCCAATGAAACAATTCACCTGCAAAATATTATGACTTAGTATAAATTTTTTTCCTAAGATTGTTCATATGCATGATGCATCAATTTTTTTATAAATAAAAGATGATTTTCTAAGTTTATTCTTTATTACGACCATTTCAGGTTGCATCCATTTTCGAGTTTATTCGGTGTTTACAATGGATATGCCTTAAACTCCCGTCTAATATCACAGATAGAACAAAACAATGCGATAGAATATTATACAGAACAAGGAGAGGGAAATTACAATACACCCAGAGGACACAGAACATTGCTGCGCGCAGGCAGGCACTAGAAACAACCACTTAGACCGCTCAGGCACTAAGGCGCCATCTTCAAAATTCCTTATGGTATTACTATAGGAACCCACATTTAGTCAATTTAGCTCCCCTAAAATAATTTGGCGCCCGGGGCATGCGCCCCGTCTGCCCCCCTCTAGTTACGTCCCTGCTTGTAATATACAAGTTTCCTGTTCAAAAAAGTCGGAAAAACTGCTTTACAAGTAACAAGTTTGTACCTATAAGTGACAATTCCTAACATCCTTCATTTGTTAAAACGAGCATATATCTAAATATTTCAGATTATTTAACTGTTCATTCGATTTTTCAAATTTAAATTTCCAAATATGAGCAACTTAATTCCGTGTATTGTTCATATATGTTATTGTAGATGTCTCTTTTGTTAATATTTCATCTTGCTCATATATAGCAAGAATGGAGCTTTTATATGAAAGAGGCTACTTGTAATGAAAACATGAATTCATTGAGTCATTTTAAACCTTATTTTGTGTCAAAGATATATTACTCTAGGTTATAATTGATAGTTCTGAGAATAATTATAATTTGTTTTGTAAATGAGCATTTCAGGTCACATTTATTTTAGAGTTTATTTGCTATTCTCAAGGATATACCTCAAACTCTCGTCCAATATGACAGATAGAACAAAACAGTACTACAGAATATTACAATACAAAGAAGGAAATACACCCACGGGAATGTGAGAATTGAACCCATGTCTCTTTCACTGTACGCAGGCAGGCAGCGGAAACTGTTCTAAGACCGCTCAGTAACACTAAAGTTAGTAATGTAGCTCAATGGTCTACTTATGCCGAAGCGGAGAGTCCTTTTTAGCGATAGTCTTTTTACCAACTTTGCCCCAAATGTAATTTATAGCAGCCAAAAGTGCTCTGTTTGTAGCTCCATAGTAGCAAAGATGCTCAAAACAAGATCTCAAAATTATTCTGTTATCGAACTTGAAACTATTTTACATCAAATAGAATTGAGACCTGGACTTGTATCTGGAAAAGGAGGAACTAGCTACAAAACTGTTGAGGAGCAAAAATTAGCTTGGCAAGAGATTGCGGATGCTGTCAATGCTCTCGGTAATGTATTATAAAAGTTATCAACATATCTTATTACATCTATTTTAATATGCATCTTTTATTCTTACGATGAATGAAGTTGTTTTAAAAATTATGTTAAATATTTGAAAAATATATTTATTTCCTTTTTAAGAGTTAAGGCATTTTTAAAGTTTTCCAAGTGATTTTTTATGTGCTTAATTTTTAAACAAAGTGAAATACACCCTCAAGGTAACCTTAACTTTTTCTTTTCTCGGAATTGCATTTTTCAACTTTAAGGTCAAAATCTTCGAATTTTAGAGCCATTTCCAAAGTCCCTACACCCAAAGTTTAATGTATTCAAAGATCCTTGTTTTGGGGAGGGGGATTAAAAAGCTTTGAAATAAGGTAATTTGTCTGGACATTATGGTGGTCTAGTAGTTTAATTTGATAGATAAATGGTGTCAAATAAAATATGGATCTCTTAAATATAGAAGATAAGGGGAGGATAGTGTTTTCAAACGGAAATTCTGAGTTACAATTACGACTAATGACCTCAATTTTTCCTACACTCTTTAATTCAAAATTAAGTATTAGCATGGGAAACATTATGTATATGTATACATATATATTAGTGCTGATTCCAGAATGAAAAGGCCGCCAAAGGTAACTCTGAAAGGGCACTCTTGAGTCGTGCATAAAAAAATATATTCTTTAAACTGGTTTAGAATTGCCAATAAATAGATGCAAAAAATACAAAGTGGTTTCATGCGTCTCAAAGATTTGGGGTGACAATGACTGAGGATTGTGCGATTTCAAACCTCAATCATTGAGCTTTCAAGTGGAGAAAGGGAGGAGATGGGAACTTTGGAAAAAATAGCTTTGTATTTTGGCTCAATATGCTTTGTAATTTTACCATTTAAGAAATATGGTGTTAAAGACTACTTCACAATTATATGAAAGAAAATGCTGACATAATATAAGAATTTTTCACATGAAAATGGAGAGGCCACATGGTAGTACAGTGATCCACAAACTATTGATAGCTTGCCAGGTACTTTTTGATAGCTTGAGGCCGCGTTCAGGTGGTTATTCTGCACATTGTTACACAACAATTGATAGTTGATTTTCAAAATTCCGTCTATGTTTGCATTGAATAGCGTGTGGCTCGAAAATAATTTATAAAATTTTAAAGATTTTTAGTAAAAACTTTACAAGCAATATTTCCTAGCATTTGATTTTTAGTTTGTAGCTGCAATTCTCATCACATTTTACAATTTGCAACCAAATATAAGTTGCGAACATATATTTTCTTTACAATACAAAAATCATAGCAGTGAAAAACGCTTGCTTCAGAAAACTGCGGCTATAAAACATTTCAAGTTATTGGCGTAAATGTATGGTTTTTTGACTTACAGAAGAAAAGTCTTAGTAATAATAAATGATTAAATGTATAATTTTCACTTAATTTTAACTACTCACTGAATTTTTGACTTCAGTTTACATTAAATAGTTGTTTCAATTATAGCACTTATAAAATAGTAAAAAATATATAAATCCATAATAATACCTTTTGCCGGCAAAAAAGCCAACAATGGAAAATTTTCAATCACTGACCAGGCAAAAGCAGACTTTTCAACTCTCCTTCTTTTAGAAGGAGACTCCTGCTTTTTTCTGTTCAATCTGCTGCCTCCTATCACCCTAGGAATTTCTGCTTTTTAAGAAAACAAAAATTACCTTATTCAGTTTCATTCATCTTTTCGTGGCAAAAACTTAAGGACTGTTAATGTTTATGTCAATTTTTGTGTTCATAAGGTTTTTACTGGCTGCAGTTGTATAGCACAAATTTTTAGTATAGTGTTTGTGCATTTCATGACTACTATTTAATAATCGCAGAAAAAAATATATATAGTGTAACCTGTGTAAGTTGAATACTTGCGGTGCAGCACTTTAGTGGTCAACTTATGGAGGGTGAAGGGCTAATTTTGTTCCTGACAAAAGTGGTCAACTTTGCAGGTTTTCTGTATATTATTTTGTTGTAAAATATTTTAAAGTATCCCTCTGTAATCAATTGTTACAGTAACGAAAGACATTTGAAATAATGTAGTAAATGATCTTTAAAAACAACAACAGCATAAATCAGTATTTTATTTTTAGTTTTAAATTATCTGAACTAACAAATCACATTTGAAATAGTGTAGTAAATGATCTTAAAAAATAAAAACAGAACAAATCCGTATTTTTTTTGTAATCCTAAACTATCTTTTAAAAATGTATAACTTATAAATTAGGTGTTTTTTATCTTGTAGATTAATTTTTATGTAATCTATATCTAAGAACAAAACATTTATCAGTTTTATACTATCATTTATTTGGTTCTGAGGTGCGGAAATTTCTCCTGCATTTTGGTTTTGTTTCTCCTACTTTTTGATAAATGTGGTTTTTTTTAATTTAAAAATATATATTTTTATAATTAATTCAATCACTCATTTGTTCCTGTTGAAGTTAATTAAATTTGCATAATTTCTTTTAGATATGGCACCAAAAAGATCAGCATGTGAAATAAAAAGAAAATGGGCTGATTTCAAAAGTAGAGTAAAATCCAAAGTTGGAAAAAGTACTTTGAGGCAAAATATTACTGAAGAAGAAACTACTAGCTTAACCGCTACTTGTTTAAGGTTAACCCCACATGAAGAAAGGGCATTAAAATTAATTTCAACTACTTCTGCCCCAACTGCTGAAGCTGCCTCAGATTTAGACAAATCAAACTTGGATATCAAGTCGCAAAAGACACAGGTAGTATATTTATTTTAAGTTTCTATCCAAGAAAAATGTGCCTTAATAAAACAAATTGCTAATTAGGATGTTAAATTACAGAGCATGAAGGCTTCAAATAATGAAAATGTAGTGATAGTGCACTGTAAACCTGTGGCAAGTAAGTGTCCGGTCGTTTTTATTCAGTAGTATGATAAATAGCTTGTAACCTAATTTGATAATCAAATGATTACTTTTCAGATGATGAAGCAACAAAATCTACTCGCCCTGGCTTTGACATAACAGACAAGGTAATAGTTTAAGTATCATATTTCTGTAGTCTGCTGAGTTAGATTACTATGCAAGATTTTTAGCATTATCCTTGAATAAATGTATAAATTTTTCTTATTGAACAAATAAAATTAAAAAGAAGCAAAAATTCTTGTAAATGAATGGTGCTAATACCTTTATATATATAATAGAAAAAAAACTTCACAATCATACAAGTTATTAATTCTCAAACTAACTCATTTTCTAAATGAATGGAACACTATACTAACAAAGATTGTTAACCAGCAGTGCAAAAGCATGACATTCTGTATTAGGGATGTAACGAATAGCAATTTGACTAAATACGGAATATTCACCCATATTTTCTTGTCCAAAGCCGAATAATAAAACCGAATGATGCACGGCCAAATAATAAAACTTCTCAAAATTTATTATCCTTGAAAGTATGTTAAAATTAAAAAATAATCGCAAAATCAAATACTCTGTAACTTTCGAACACTAACAAAATTAGGTGGTATGTTGCACCAAAAAATGGTGCCAGTTCTCTTGACTACAAATGATGGTTCTTACTTTTACTATAATTTGGTATGCTCTTTTGTTACGCTTAAAAATATATTTTACTGTTATTCTAAAGATGGTAAGGAAATGTATCAGGTTCTACCTCTAGGGCAAATGTGGAATAGCTTTACAAAATCACAGTATTTCGTAAACACTTACTTAAAACTTGCGTTTGCGTATTATAACAAACAGTATACATCTTTTGTCTTTAAAACACTTTAATATTTCTTTTTATTGCTTCGTGAACCTTAGTCTGTAAAAAAAAAAAAAAGTCAAAAATAATCAGGGCTTAATTTGCATGGAAGATCAGATTTTAAACTATTTTTTGTATGCTTTTAATTAGGTTTGTTTAAAGTTTTTAAACCATCCTAATGTATTTTCTCTATTGCTTTGAATGCAATAAAACTGATAATTCCATATTTCGTAAACTTTTATTTTGCTTGAAAGTTTTACCTAGATATTTAAAAATTGTTTTTATACTTACACATACAAAGTTAACTGATCTATTGTGTATTAAAATTTAACTCCAATAGCAGGGGTGAAACTCTTCAAAAATTTTTAGACTGAACATTTCACCATGCACATAATAGCCAAATCATGTAATTTTTTTACAAATATGCGGATTTTTTTAAAGATACATGCATATTGTAATGTACCAATACTTCCTTCAAAAAAGCTGAAAATTCTTGCTTTCTGATGTAAAAATATCATTCAATATATTTAACCAAACAGTTTCGCAGGGAGAGAAAAAGAAGCGCACAATATATTTTAATCTTTCAGCAGTGATGCCGTTAGACTTCGAAAACTGGAACTATAACATTCCGACATTTGAAGGGGGTTCAGATTCTCCCCCGGGAAAATTTTGAAAACTATATGCAAAATAATGCATTTTGAGGCCTTTGGAGACTTATTTGGGATTGCAGAAGTATTAGGGAAAAAAAAAAAAACAAGCGTAATAGAAACATTTTTAAAATTTAAACGCTTTTACTCATAAAAATGCAGTACAAAATTGGCATTTTTCTTTTATCTAGGGGGCAGGACCCCACATTTTTTCTAACGCCCATATCGAAGAGCCCTGTGTCTGCCTTCTCGAATGACACTTACAAGCTCGCCATTCTCTTCCCAAAAGGATGCTTTGAAAATTTGTAAAAGAAAAACTATTGGTACCATTTGAGCATAGCATACGGTATTTCATGATTACAAGGGGGGAGGGACCTTCACTTTTTAAAATTTAAATTCTAAAATTTTGACATTGCGAAATTTTTTGCCCCCTACTTAAAATTTTAGAGTTTCCAACAGTAAATACAAATAAATAATTATATTCATTGGTTTTAATCGTTAGAAAATAGCTGATCAATCATCAAATCGGAGCGCCGAACTGGGATTTTAATTTTCTTCCAAAAGTTAAATTCTCTTAATTAATTATTTTTCTTTTCTTTCTTTCTTCTTCTTCGCCTTTTTTATTTTGTGCATCACAGCTGATTTTGCCGCCCTAGATCCGGCACTGCATGTCATGGTTTTAAAGATATCAGGGGTGGTAGCAGTAAAGATTTGCATTTCCTGAATTTCAAAAAAAATTTCCAGAACCTTGATTCTTTTTAATAGGTACTAAGGTACTGTAATGTCAGACATATAAGACGAAATGTGATTGTACTTTTAAGGTTGTACTTTATGAAAAATACTGGGATCAAACAGAAATAAATAAACTACTTATTTTAACTAGGGGTCGCAATGGAAAATGTAGAAAATATAGGACAAACAGAAAAATAGTTTTAAAAAATTGTGTACTAGTTTAATAAAATGTGTGGATTATTAAACGAAATAATGCAATAACATCTAAATAATCATCAAAATGTTAAAGAAACGTTATTAAAATTAATTAAATGCATTTAATACATCTATTTTGCCCACTTTAGTTTATTAATTCCTGCATCATTCACGGCTTTTGCTGCTTCATTGCATAATTTTTCGTTTTAATACTGCTTGCAGTCTTTTGTGTCCTTCATCTTCTAAGCAAAAAGTGCAGAAAAGACAAAATTCGGATTCGCGAATTTTGCGTAATTGACCGAGTGGAGCTTGTTTTAACAAAAATAAATTAAATGTAATATTGCAAGAAATTAAAGCACAGAAACTTATTTTTATTAATTCAGAATAAAAGCAACAATTAACAAGGGACATAACTGCAAAAACAAACCCTTTACAAAAATCACAATCGCAAATTGAAAGTATACATTTCCGATTGTCATTGCATTCCATTTCCCTTCATTTTAAATAATTTGTGTCTAAAAATCCGCAGCAAAAACGTTCCCGATATTTCTCTGAAATTATGTAGGTCGGCACGAGGGTTTCCGTTTATTTGTCTGAAAGGTGGAGGTTCGGCTTACATGCGAATCTACTTATACGCAAGTATAAACGGTAAAATTTTGATAAAAATAAGAACATTTTTTATTTGTTTTCTTCTTAATTAAACCTACAAAATAAGTGTAATGAAAAAAATACGATTCCCGTAAAGGATGCAAAAAGATTACGCAAAAAGGAACGCATGCGTTTCTTTGCTTGCACATGGAAATTAGGCCTACGTAATTTTTAAGGTATTGCTCCATTTAACCAAGAAATACATATGGTTGCAATTGAAAAGGAAAAAAAAATTAAATGAGGGTAAACAATTTAGGGAGATTGAGGAAAACAATTTCCGGTATTTGTGGAACTCTACCATTCCTGAGATATAAATGAAAAATAAACCTTTTATGACAAGAAATTTTTTTCCAATGCAATTAGCAATTGATTCAATAACAATTCGACCAAGAATTAAAACAAAAATCCCATATTTAAAAGCTAAAAATCAAGTCATTGACTTTTAGACAAATGCCAGATTAGCGAATTTTCCGCAATGCAGATTACTTGAACTGTGCAGCATTCTTTCTCTAAATAGTGAATGCAATAAGGCACAAATTAAATAAAAAAATTTTGTTTATTATTTTAATTCAAAATAAAAAGTCAGCAAAAATCGCAATGGCAAAAACGAAAACTTTACGAAAATTCTCAATCGCGAAAACGAAACCTTTTCACACCAGCAGATTAAAAAAAACGCATATTTCCAAACTCATTAAACATCAGGCTGATTATATGCTTAAAGAAATCTTTGGGCATTGAATCTCCGAATTGTTCACCTGTTTCCCTTACCTAAGCCGCGACAGCGCAAGCTAACGCCGTTTTCCCACTTTCTCTTCATATAAAAAAGCTGCAAGAAAAATGCGGGTCAAAGACGAGCAAAAAGTAATTTTGCGTATCGATTTTTTATATATTTTACTCGATTAATTATTTTTTCTCCCGCGATGAAAATCACGCGTCCCGGGACGCGTAATATATATATTTTTTTCGTGTCCCCGCCTCCGATTTTTTGCGTATTTGACGCGCTATAGCGCGTCTGCGGCATCGCTGCTTACGGCCACTTTCCTTGTTTTTTTCACAAGACACATGATTTTTTTTTAATGTTTTCTTCCTTTTATGTGAATTAATAAATGCTTCTGTTCCAATTATCAATAGTAATCGGCATCGTCGAAAATATGGAGTAAATTAAAAACAATTTTTAAAAAATTGCCGATATCTGTAATTTTTAAAATACCGAATTTACGGTATTACAATGCGGAAAAACACCGTAGTTCTGGTGTTTAACCGGAATACAATCACCTCTGGTTCATTGTTTTATAATTTTGATAACAATCCAAGTTAATGGTTTGTGCTTGCATTCAATTTTTCGATCGAGATTTTTTTAAAGGGTTTGTTTTTTCAAAAGCGATTTTTGTTGGTTTTTATTTTGCTTTCGTCCCTTCTTTCTAATTTCAATAACAATTCAAGTTGACGGGGACGAATATTCAGTATTTTTTCGAGATAAAATTTTTATTTTACAATTTTTTTTAAACCCATAATTTGCAAGACGGAAAGTTCTGTTTGGATCATCGTAAAAAGACGGATTTCCGTCTCCAGGACGGAAGAGTGGCAGCCCTGTTTATTCATGATATGTTCTAGGCTTTCATATTTCTTTCTCTTACTACCTAATATTCACAGCAAACCAGTCTATATCCCCACAAATTCTGCCCTTCCCATTGTTAATAATAGTAACATAAAAATGTCATTTTGTTCATCATGTAGGCAATATTCACAAAAATGCATGTAATGTACGAGGGAGAAGTCAAAACGTAAAGGTACCTTTTAGAAAAGAGGTATTTATTCTAATGATAAAAAACTGAAACATCCATTACTTTTCTACATAACCTCCCTCACTTCAACACACTTTGCCCAATGTTTCACAAGTTTTTTTAATCTGTCTAATTATATAAAAATTCACATAAAATTGAAAAGAAAGAGTTCCTGCAAGCTACCATGCAAATTAAGACCTGGTATCAACCAAAGTACTAAGAAAATATCTATCAAGTACTTTAATAGAAAGAAAAATATATTTTCTACGTATATCTACTATCAAAGTGATAGTAGATATAAAAAAAAAGTTTCGCACCAATTTCTATTATAAAATATGTAGTTCTTTCTTGATATACTGTTATCATCAAAATAAATTTTCCCTTAACTATTTCACTTTTCCCCAAATTTCTAAAAAAAATTTACAATAATAATGGTATTATACATTTTTTTCCAGAGTCAAGCAACTGCATTATCTGATTCATCAGAAAAAAGAACAAATGTTCTTCAACAAAGTAAGTTTTGCAACATTTATTGGTTTAGGCTTTTCATAAGTAAGATATACTACTGTTTTAAATATTGCTTTGAATATGATATGATATTAAGGTACCAAATGACTCTTATTTGCTTTATACAAGTTACAAAATGACAGAAAAACAGCCAAAAGCTATTTTAAAGGCAAATGCCAAAAAAAAAAAAAAAAATAGCTGAAATAAAAACTTTTTTTTGAGTGAAGTCTGGTAAATCTTGTCAGCAACTAGCACAGAATTGTTTCTCACACTATGAGTAACTAAACCAATGCTGCTTTTTGTGACATGTGCGTATTCTTAAGTTTCATTGGAATTAAAAAATAGTATAATTGCTTATCTTTTTAGTTGATTTTTTATTTCATTTAGTTTTCCAACTGTGATTTTATTTTGTTTGCTCAAGTGAGGGAACAATTAATAACATTCAATTTCCATTATTAACAACTTTTGATAAGTTAGCAACATTACAAAGTGTTCAAAATCATATAAAACAAAAATATTTTGTAGAAAATTGAGCCTCAACTTGAATTGAAACTACTTTGTTTTTGAGTTTTTTTTTTTTTTGGTTGCATAAAGTATGATTTGTCACTCTTTCTAAAGAAATGTTTTGCATTTTTTAGTGAGTTCTACCAGGCTGCCATTGTTTCAAAATAAGCGAACTATCACAACTGGATTTATGTACAATTCCCAAAATGCTATACTTACAGAAGTTAAAGAAGTAAAAAAGGAAATCAAAGAACTAAGAGAGTCCATGCGAGAATTGGTCAACATAAAAAAAATAGCTTTGGAATTAAAATGTTTAAAGTATGGTGTACAGTTTAAAGATGTATCACAAGAAGTTTTGTAAGCAATTTTGTTTAAAATTATGTATAGCTATGGGGTCATTCTTAAATGATGTCACGCTTCGAGTGGGGAGCGGGGTTCAAAAAACTGTGACAGTTTGTGACAAGGAGAGGGAAGGAGATAACAAGAAGTGTGACATCATTCATTTTAGTTTCTGTAAAAAGATTGAAAATCAGCAAATTAATTTTATTTTTAAAGTATCTGATTCTATTTTGTATCGAAAACACCAATGCTGATTAAAGTCTAAATTTACTTCTAGTTAAAAATTTAAAAGGAAATCTTCTTAGGCCTTTAACTTTTAAAAAAAATAGCGTGTATAATTTTTTCAGAAATTGAACAATTAATATTTTTACTATTATATACTAATTATCTTTTTTGTTGTAAATCTTAATCTTACTTAATACAAATTAAGTACACAGCATATAATCATTTTCATTGTTATTCTTTCAAATGTCATTGAAAGTAAAAAAATAAAATTAGAAATGCTACAAGTGCTTTTTTTCGGAACTGTTACATGGCAAGTACGTTTACTTATGTATATAGCGTGACACTTTGTGACAAGGGGGAAGGGGATGAAATATATTGGAAAAAAGCATGTCATCATTTATAAACAATCTCTATGTAAATTGCTGATTAAATTAAGTGTATTTGCTTAGATACGTGAGATCTTTAATAAGTATTTGTAAGCCTATTGGCTTCCATGATAACATAATGTGGGTGACGTGTGTCAGTAATTGAATTAAGTATGTTTGTGGTATAGATGAGGGGTTAATGACTCTATTTATTATATTATAATCTTATTTTTGTCACACACACAGGGGTGATTCTGATCCGAAAATTGTAAACCAATTAAGTTTTCCGACTTAATTTTGAATTCGAATGAATTTATCAATTAATTAATCTTAAGATTTGTTTCATGATATAGAGTTTCCAACTATGCCAATTATTAAAGGAGACTACCGCTTTGCAGCCAAACTCCTGTTTTTTAGTTTATTTCTCCCGCTTTGGGAAATTGTTCTTAATAATTTCCCAATGTTTTAAAATTAAGCTTAACATTTGATTTCAGAGCAAAATTCTTTGCAACCAATATTATCATTTTGCAACCGCTAATTGCATATTTCAAGGTGCGAGAAAATAAGATTTTTAGCTGCCGCCTCCCTCGGTACAACATCGATTATACATTAATCAAATTTGTTATTGCAAGATTTTCTTTCAATTGCCTGTGAAATCGGTGACTAATTTGCATGAACTTTTGAAGTTCGTTAATATTTTAATTGCATTTTCTTAATTTCTGTAAGATATAAGTAAAAACTTATATTTTGGAAGCATGCCAACATCGAACACGTGCTTTGCTGAAAGTTAGCGTGCCATGCATTAAGATTCTTTTACATCCTATAAATATTTGATTTGTTTTAAAAATTACCAGGTATTTTAACATATGCTACCTTACATAGTCACCTGTTTAAATAATTTTTATTTTAAAATCGTAATGCATACTTTTTTTGAAAATTTCATGTTAAATTTAGAAAATTTTCTTTTTGCTGAGAATTACCTATACACACACCCCAGCCTGATCTAATGCATATATGTGGTGCCTTTATTTATTTATTACTTCAGAATTATTGTATATATATTTTTTTGAAATTTTAAACTTTGAAAATATTCTGAAAAATTGGCAAAAATCACTTAGCACATGCATGCACTTTGCTATATTAAGATATGGTATTACTTGTTACAAAGCATCTGTGCTGCTGATTGATCATCATGGTCAAACTTTGCTTTTACAAAAAAATATCAGAACTATTTGAACATCTTAAAACCATCATTGGTAAAACATCGACGTAACAAAACTTACTGGACTAGATGCAGTTTGAGCTACCACTATGTATCATTACATTGAGAAGGTATAAATTTTTAATGAAAAAGATTGTTTATGAGAGGTTTGATAAGTTCATGACCCAGAAAAGAATCAAACTAGCAATGCATTTATTTAGTGACAAAATGGGTTAAAATAAGAAAATTTTCTTCCTTTTACTGGTAATTGGAACTACGTTATCATCCTGGAGGGGTGGCTAATAATCTTTACTTTTGAGAAAAAATGGTTGTGTGAAATTTTAAAAGTGTACAGAATATTGTTAATTTGAAAGGCGATTTATATTATACTGTATGCATGTTCATTGTTTTAGAGGGATTTATCATTGTTGTTAAATCATAAAAAAAAACATCCAAGTCCTCAAAAATTTAATATGTATACAAATACATTGTATAATAAAAATATTTTTAATGCAAAACACCTTTAATACAAAAGTATGTACAATTTTTATAATAAATGATTAATAAAATTAGTTTCTCCTTCTTCTCACACGTGATATCCTCCAGGCATTAGGTTCTTCATATTTGTTATACAAAGGCTCAAGTCGTAACTGTTTCTTGTGCTTACTCAACCTGGTTGGATCAGCAAATTTATAAAAAGCAGGGGCAAATTCAACAAGCCATTTTGGATCAATAGTCGTTACCTCTCTCATATATTCCTTGGTAGTCTGTACAAGCTCATGAAAAACCACCCTATAATCATTTAAAAACTTTATTAACATTAAAATTTTATTTTATTCAGGCAAGACCTTTAGTCTCCGTTTAGAAGGTAAATATCAAAGCAAAAGAACTTTTCAAAGTAGGCATAAAAGTGAACAAGATTTTAATAAGGAAAAAATTGAGCTTAGAAACAAACTTCACTTTACAAATAGTTTATATTATGGAGATTTTCTTCTAGCTTGAATTACAGATAAGTTTGTTCTTATTTATGAATGATATGAATTTATGGCACAAAAAATACAGAACAATATAGCAATATTTATTACATTTAAAAATTTAAGAAAACAGACCAACTACAGTCGGTTTCACCTTAAGTGGGTAACATTTTACTAGTTGGAATAAACATTATCATTAGTGCCAACTTCAGGTGAAATAAACTTGACTGAAAGCGATATCTAGTATCTCCTTTCTTTCAAAAAAGAAAAAGTTTGTATTCTCTAGCCAAAACTTATGAAAAAGTAATATTTGGACTTTCCTTGCACTTAAGTTATAATTTGTATAAAATGTAAAAATATGGTTTTTCTGACTTCTCCCATTGAAATACATACATTTCTTTAAAAATATGCTTATAAAGGGCTAAAGGAAACACTCAAAAAGATAGCAGGTTGCATCAAAAGGACAACGGGGTGTACTCGTATAGGTAGCAGCGTGCATCAAAAGGACAACTGGGTGCTACACCCTGCAAAAACACGCTAGAGTCACCCTTACAATACTTTAAGAGCATTCCAGAGAAGGCGCTGGGGCACTTGAGTTAGAAGGCGGATGGGTTGTTGGGCCAGTCCGCTTCTGATTCTAACAAAGGTAAACTTTAACATATTTTTTCTGCTTAACCATCAAAGAGTATATGATAGCTCAAAAAATTTTAATCTGTCATTACATCAAATGCTTAGTAAATCTCTCCATTTTATTTTTTTTTTTTGGATTTTCTCTCTGAAAATTTAAAATTTCCACTTCATTAAAATTTTCTGCAAATACAAACTTAAGATGGAGTAAATTACTAGGGCATCTACTTTTAGCCATATACAAAGTAATCACTCACTTCAACACTGAACTATAGTAATCTCTCACTCATACATCTCTTTCAGTTGTACTTCGCTTTTCAATTCAATCCAGTAATCAACATAGCTGTATAAGTAATTAGCGAATTTTCTAGGCAATGAGACGTGAATGAGTGCTAAAACAACATTACGGCTTAAATTATGAACTTTGATTTTTTTTTACTTTCTTCTATATCCAATATATAAAATAAAGTATTGGATTCGATAAAAATTTTGAACTTCAAAGAATTTACACATGTTGAGGTGAACCCATTTTGAACATTTTTAGAAAATGTCTGTCTGTTTTTATTTTTGGGGGGGAGGGGGGGGACTGCAACTCAAAAAGTAATGCATGGAATCAAACAGAATTTGGTGCAGACATGGACTGTGATCGGAACTGGTGCTGATTAGTTGTTGGCACGAATCCATCTGAAGAGGACAGAGCAATGGGACATTTTTTTCGATTAGCGAGAGTGCTATATCTCAAGTAATGGAAGAATTCAAACACAATTTCGTAATTTCGTATACAAGTGGACCTCAATAGGAACAGGTGTTGATCACATTTTGGTGCTATTCGCTCCAAGGGGGGGGGGGGGGACAATAAAACATTTAATTAGTTTTTTGTGGACGCAGAAACTCAAGACCTAATGCATTGAATTAAATGAAATATGGTGCATAAATAAATCTTAATAGGAAGTGGTGTTGATTAAATTGTGGTGCCATTCGCTCCTATCCTTTGTATATCTTAAGAAAATATACCTAAATGGGAAAAGGTGTTAATTATATTCTGGTGCCAATGGACTTTTTTTTTTGTATACACACCTTTTTTTGTATCTACACCTTAACAAATAAAGTTTTTTGCCAATATTTTTAGCATTTTGAAGCTTCGCTGGTAGTACAAACCTTATTTATTAGTTTATCTTGGTTTAAAATTCTTTTTATACAATTTATTTTTATTATTATTTTCTTTCAATAAGGATTTGTATTATAATAAAGATGTTTGGCGAGTGGTAATATTCACATGGAGTATGTAGAAGAAAGTTCCGTGATGGCCATAACAGACTAGTTTTTGTTTTTGATCCAATGGATACAAAATTTCCATTAATATAGGTTATGGCTTAATATGCTAGTTTGTCAATAATAATAGTTTAACTTTAATTTGAGCAATAGAGAATTCTTTAGAGATGACTAACCAGAGCCAAATTTTAATAAAGGGAAAAGTTATTTAAACTTTTTAATAACTTAAAAAAAATATTACCATTCAGGCTGCTGGTGGAAAAGGGCACTTGAAGGATGGATGTATACCTCTTGGCCATCAACTAATGTTCTATAACCTTCTTGAGGGTCTTTCTTAGCACAGTTTCTAAAATACGCACTGCATACAGCTTTTTGAACTCGAACAATAGTCTTCCCACAAGAAACAACATCCAGTTTATGCCTATAAAAATTAATTAATGTCACACAATATATAAATACATTATTATCATGTACATTTACATATTCTCAAGCTATGTCATTGTTAGACATAAATATATCAAACTTTTAAGCACGAAAAGCTCCAGTCATATTGGATCCCATTAAAGTTATCAGTGCACTATTCCCACTACAACAACAGATGAAACTGCATTTGCCAAAATAACTCCATGCTCCATGTCACCTTTATCTGTGACAAATTGGAAACTCCTACCATACGCTGCACATAATTGGTTCTTAGCTTTTAATTCACAAAAATGTAACTTGTGATTGGCAGCAAATGTGTTAAAAAACAAGAAAATGCAATATGTCATTATGTTAAAAAAGGGGGGTGAAATTTTGTTTAATGGTTAGTTTTAAGAAACAACATATGTCAAGTGTTTGGTTTCAGTTTTGTTTTGGTTAAGAATAAAGATTCTATATGTTTCTAAACAGCATGTCAAATCTTTTGGTTCTTATTACTGCAAAAGCAAGGAAAAAAGAAAAGTACACTAAGTGGAAAGAATAATTGCACCACATAACAATTTTTGAGCAAAAAAGGGTTATTTACTACCTGTCCATAATTCCCAAGAGCTGTTTGCGCACATCTTGCGCACGTTTAAGTGTTCTTAGCTGTACAAAATTTTCATAGCACCATGCATTGGAAAATTTATTATTTTTCCAAGAGTTATATACAGCTAACAAAGTCAGATGGTCGCCTTCAGCTTGATTAAATTTTGCTTTCTTTTGATCTGCTTGTGCTTGTTTATCCTACAAAACAACAATAATGTAATAAAAATTATAACTCTCCATGAAACAATACAGTCGAACCTCAATATAAGATTATCCCTCGGAATTTCGCAAAAATTTTAACTGTAGTGGGGGGGGGGGGGGGGGGTGACCTTATGAATGATTCATATACATGGATTTCAAGAGCACAATGCTTTGTAAAATTTAATGTTTAAAAATAACAAAATAACAGTTTGTAAAGTTAGGTGAAACAATTGAAATTAATAAGAAATTATGAAATCATTTTTTTTAATGTAAAGTTGTTCACAAATATTATCAAGCAAAGTACTCATAAACAACTTGCATTACTTAAAATAATCCATAATACAAGACTCAATGGTTTCATTTTTTTAACAA
The DNA here is from genome assembly GCA_038502835.1 of Octonoba sinensis. NCBI lineage: Eukaryota > Metazoa > Arthropoda > Arachnida > Araneae > Uloboridae > Octonoba > Octonoba sinensis. Next base: position 77,317,131 of record CM076604.1, read on the forward strand.
TGTTTTCTAAGTATTTTATGAAAATTTTCTCCAGCTCCCTCATGGATTGTAAAAACACAATATGACCTTTTGATTGTGTCAGTGTTTCTGTTACCCTCAGTGTCTACTGCATTGGTAGCTAAGACTTGTGAAACAATTTCGGAAATTGAAACATTAGAAGCAATACCATGCTAATTTCTGAGAATTGAATCTGCACAAAAATCTCTCAAAAGCAAGTCAGCCAAAAGCGACCTTATAACGATTACGGTATTTAATAGGTGACGATATATCCAATAATCCGTAACATAGAATTTCTATTCAATGAATTCTAAAGACCTGCATACAAGGGCTTTAGAAAAGTTACCTTGTATGTAGGGCAACCTAATATACAGGAGACCGAATATTGAGGTCTGACTACTTGTTTCAAAGAATGACATAAGAACATTGCTTCTTCACAATTAAACTTTCAAATGAAACAGAAGAAATCAGTGTTTCTTCTTATTGATCACAAAAGATGACACATTTTTGTAGGTGCCATAAACAAATTAAAAGAAATTAAACTAGGAGTTTGGAGTTTATTTTTGAAATACAAAATTTTGGTCAAGTTTTTCCAGTGACTCCAACATCCAATTGTGAGGCTACTACGAAATTTTGATGCTTTGAGAAATCCTATTGGGCCAGCACTGGAACCTCAAATGAAGAAATTATAGTTCTAATTTTTAAAGATTTTTGAGAAAGTACCTTAAATAAGAAAATATCACAAAATTTGATAAATTACATTGAAGTTCAAAACAAATAGTCTTAACAACATCATTTTTTTTTCAAGCTGCTTTGATTTTCCTTTACAATTATTGAATATCTATTAAAGCTATGCTATGAAAAAAATGTGCAAAACATAACCAAGAAAGGGACAAAACATAAAATATAAAATGTCCAGATTAAATTTTTAAAATGGCTGTTCGAGGTCTATTAAATCACATATAGTATTAATTCTATGTCAAATCTCATATACAATACATTTTATATTAGCCTAAATATAGTGCCTAGAAGCGATAGCGTGTTGACTGAGGCGAAAAAACGGGGGACTGGTATAAAAGGACATTTCATTCACAATATTTATGTTTTTAAGTGATATATTCCTAATAATTTCAATTTTCAAAAAAATAATATTTGCTGCTCTTATAATGTTGTTATATAGTGTATTTAATTTACATTCATATATATATACATTGTACAAAGGGCTCTCCACCAAAACCGATGAAAATCATAAAATATTCTGAGATATATTTAAAGCAAAAAATACGTCGTTCTTTTAGAAAATGCTTATGCTCTAGAAAGTTCTTTAAACAAGCATGACTCTAGGAAAATAAAACTGTATGTTCGGTTATAACTGATAGAAGTTACAAAATTAACCAGACCTTCTATAGTTCAAAATAATATACAATAATGCATGAGAAAGGTTTTTTTTAAATTATTTTTTTTAAGTAAAATGTCACGTTTGTTAGATAAACTAAGGTAAGAAAGTTATATACAGAGGAACCTTGGTAGCTCGACACGTGGATAAGTCGACTATCTCGGTAAGTCGACATTTTTTCTCCTAATGGTTGGCCCAATGCTAATTTCAATGGGCGAAAAACTCTCTAACTTGACACACAATTTCTAGGAACCCCTGTAAGTCGACCTCCATTTTGTATTCTTTTTAAATTTTTCTTTCGGTATTTTTCCACGGTGTACAATTCCTTGAATTTTACAGTGATGTTTCTTCGTCAATAAATCATTTTCTGGAAAGTATTCCTGGAAGATTCCCCTTGTACCCTGGGGAGCCTCACTATTTGTGAGGAATGCGTGAATGTTGACTCTGAACTGACCGCTTCAGGACCTCTAGAAGACAGAGATATCTTGGAAGCTATAAACCAAACTGCAAATCCGTTAAATACTGAAAACGGATCAAGTGCGGACAAAGATGACCAAGTTGCACCTCCGTCCATAAAAATATATCTTATTTCCATGAGAGAGATGAAAATAAATATTATTTAATAAAAAAGTTACTTAAAATAAAAATTTACTGATATTTTGTTTTTAACAGTAGTAAAAAAGATATATGCATAGAAAAAGTAAAACTAATTGCCTACTCTGCCTATTTAGAAATTTGGCCCTCTATACAATAAAGAATTTTCTCAAAAATTTTGAATTAAATTTTAGATTGAATGCACAAGAAATTATTTTACCTTTGGTCGATAAAACACATTTTGAACAGACAGCATAGATACAATTGTTAAAATTTCCTCACTGCAGCCTAGATGAACAGATATAATGAGCATTTTTGCAAGATTGGGCTCCATCGGAAATTCAACAATCTAAACATATTCAAATTAAAGGAAATGAAATATTTAAAAGAATATAAAACTTCTAAAAACAATATTTTTTGTTTTCTATGAATCAGTCATAAAAATGAAGGAAAAAAGGATATATAATTTTATTTATTTATTTTTTAACCTAAAGAAAATTTTAATCTAAATTGCTTGATATTTAAGGAACAAAAACTACTTTTAGTTTATAGAGGGTAAAAGTTATGCGGAAACTTTTCTTTTTGCTATACTGCAATACGAAATCATGTAGGCGACATGATATTTAAAACATAGAGACAATAGAGTTTTGTATTTGTTGGATGAAGAAATACTTGCACAGAAATAAATAGAGCACATACAATGGGGGGCACAACACTGTACTATTGATGTATTAGTCCTTAGGGTTGTTTGATTTAAACTAAACTTTTTTATTTTTCAAGTGGTTTTATTCAATTTACACATTATTCAAAAATGCAACATAAAAGAAAACTGAAGAAACAAATTTGTAATGTAATGTTTTTTTTAAATCAGAACAACTTTCCAGTAAACAACTTTTCTATGTATTTTCTTACATTTTCTTGAGCAACAATAGAGTCGGACTGAATTGTCTGTGCAAAAGAAAAAAAAAAAGATTTTAAATTTTGTCAAAAAAAAAAATATATATATATATTAATAATATTCTTTATTTTCTATACTGATAGTTTTTTTTTTTGCTGGGGTGCGAAATATAGTAAAAGAAATCATCTCATATGAAAAATCATCTCATATGAATGGAGAAAGTCATTTGTGGAAGTTGAACTTATGTAAATAAAAGCTTCCTCTGTAGTGCTGAAAAAATATTTCTAATATTTAAATTGGTACAGTTTTTTTTATTTATTATTATTTCTTAATTTTTAATGGACTGTGTACCATATTGGTTCTTAACCATTGCAGACTTCCCAGATATTGGTACGAATGCCGCTAGAGAATTTCGACGTCCAGTTTTATCACCTGGAACGGTGAGCACTCGGACTCTACTGATGCAAAATTGCACAATGAATTTAATTTAGCTAAGAGTATCCAAGATAAGTGTCTGCTTCAGGGATCTTTTACTTGTGTATAATCATACAAGGACGCAGATGATTTTCTGCATCTTTAAAATCCACCGAAAATGCCCGGCTTGATTTTATGACCAGGTGCGTACAAGTCCTGCGCCTTACCATGATGCCACTGTGCCAGCTCAATTGGTCAAAATATTAAATAAATTAACATTAGAAAAAGCTTCAAAATTTGTCTTCTTAATTATTTTTTTTTTTTTAACGTAAAATGCACTTAGTTAACTTTATTATTTAAAGTAAAATAAATTTATTTCATAAAACTTTTCTCCTTAAATATATTTATCCAAAAACAATCTGGTTGGCCTCAATAATAATCAGGATGCATCTTTTTTAATGAGGGATATGAACATAAGGATTTTTTATCTTTTAAAGTAAATACATATGAAATTGACTTGGGCTATAAGGTTCCCATTTGGATGTTACTAGTTGGGTCGTTATATCAATGGTCACTGTACAAAATGAATCAGTACAATACAAATTGATTCCTTTTCATAAGTTTAGTTAAAATGTTACTTTCAAATGACTCAGTGCACATACAATATGGGCATTTTTATATTAAATAAAAGTTTTGAATTTAAATGCATTACAAATAATAATCAAGAGATACAATGTACTGTTCTTAAAATTTGATGAGAATAATGACTTCATGTCATAATTTGAAATAATTGCATTATTAAAATTAAAAAAAAAATAAATTATGCAAGAAGGGTTTATAAATAAAAGATAATTCCAGGTAACTTGAAATTATAGAACAATTTACTTGAAAACAACATAAAAATTTAAAATGCATTTTAAATATAAGAATGCTCATCATGTAGACCATAAGAGGGGCAGGGAGAGGGGTTTTCGATTTTTTTTATAAAAAGGTTAACTGTTTTTCTTTTCTTTGTGTTAGATAAATGCAACATTCTAAGTTAGCTAAGTTAGCTCATCTGGTAACAGTTATGTAGGTCGCGCTTTACCAATTCTTGATCTAATCAAAAATAACATTATCTCGTATGGAAGTGAATTGGTTTTCTTTCAATGGTCGTTATGATGCAAGTCAACTACTGTGTAATAATTTTAAATAGTAACTTAACTTTTCTTTGGTAAAAAATATTGCACGATATTGCAGGGGCATTCTAAAAGTAAAGAACATTTCTCTCTCTAGACATGTTTGTTTATTCAAAGTAATGAAATCAAACTTCTTCTAGAGCATTCTTTGATATCTATCTATTTTTCCATGCAGTCTTCATTCAGATTGAAACATTTATCATAGTGCTCTACCAGTTCTCCTAGGCCTTCTGCATACTCACTTGCCAACACGTTTTCGTCAACTCTGTTGATGGAGGATTTGCTTTAGCAATGACCTGAAAAGTTTTTGGACATCTGCCTCATACACTCCCAAGTGATTACTTTCTTTTCTCCCACTTTTTAGGCGAAATTTTTCAAGTGGAAGGATTTTTCAGGCAAAAATCACAATGGGAATGCTGACAAATTGAAAGAGAAACTTAGTAACTGGTTCAAAAACTTGGCAGCAAGTGACTATACAGAAGGCATAGGAAAACTGGTAGAGCGCAATGATAAATGTCTCAATCTGAATAAAGAGTGAAGACAGCATGGAAAAATAAATAAGAATAAAGGTATGTTCTAAAAAAAGGTTTGTTTCATTATCTTGAATGAACATGTCTAGAGAAAAAAATTCTTTACTTTTAGACCGACCCACATATTCTTCTGGAAACTAATTATGTAACCAGCAAGCCAAGAATGATTTAGCATTGAAATTGTCAAGGTAACTCTTATGCTAAACAAAGATATTTTTTCTTTTCTGCATTTTTGCAATGTATTGTTAAATAAATAAATAAATCATCGGAAATACAATTTTGAACTTCTGTACTAAATTATGATACTAGCTTTAAATTTATAATTTGAATACATAATACAAATTTACAAGCATAAAAACAATTACAAGCAAATAAAATTTCTTTATATAGTTAAATAATTATTTAAAAAAAGGATTATTATTTTATATTTTTTAATGAAAAGAAAAAAAATGTACCCTTCTTCCCAACCTTGTAAGTAAGCCTTCATCATCTAATGCACTTAAAGAATGTAACTGCTCTAGAGCCATAATGAGTGCCTAGATTAGGGGAGAAATATAAATTTGAATATTATTAAGTACAGGAAATCCTTCCAGAAATGGGAATTGGGAATATTTTTAAGTATTAGAACCAATCTCATGAAGATGATTGCACAGAACAAAACATCTCTTTATATTAAATTTAAGCAATTATCAAAATAAGCTTATGTAGACAAGATTTGATTGCGTATATTTTTTAACATATACAAAAATGCTATTTATACAATAAAAATAATTTACACAGAAAAAAGACATAGCAAGAGAAAAAATTTACCAAGCATTTGAATCAAAATCCTAGGTTTCATAAATTGTTCCGCATGAAAAAAAAAAAAAAGAAACGTGATGATAGTTATAATAATCTTCAAATTTAAAATGCAAGAAATTTTCATAAATCTGGTTTTTTTTCTTCTCTTTGTTCAACAAAGCAATAAAATCTTTCGACTTTATAAAAATATTTTCTTTCGAAAACAACAGAATTACAATTAAGTACTTATTTAAAAGTAAATAATATAAAAGGCAGCATTAACAGTACAAAATAGCAATATAAAATTTGAAACATGTTTCAAGGTAATGTGGAACCCTTTGTCTCTCAATGCACAAAGACATGAGCTTAAGCATATGTTTAATGTTAACATATTTTTAAAGAAAGTGATTTTACATGAACAAGTTGAAATATATAAAAATTCAATAGTCTAGAGATCTTTTAAAGTTCATGAAAATTATACCTAGCTAAAAGAAAAAAACTTATAAAACTTGAAATATATGAAAAAAACTTGAAATATATGAAAATTCAATAGTACTAGAGATCTTTAAAAGTTCATGAAAATTATACCTAGCTAAAAGAAAAAAACTTTTTGTAAAATGAAAAATATTGCAATGTTTGTATGACATCGTACATTTCAGCGAAGCACACGTCTAATTTATCAAAGTCCAGTAAAGTACTGGTTTATTTATGCCTTTATTCTATTAGTGGGAGGTTAAAAAAACAACAACAAGGAAAACAAAATCTGAAAGTCTGCAGGTTTTCAATAAGTATGAGTGGTAGCCAGTAATTTAGAGGATTGAAGTTCCTTCAACCCACTAAATTTGTTAGTTTTTAAATACAAATTTAAGTGAAATCTTCCAAGATATTAATTTTGATTACTTCAGAGATCAGTGAGATAGGAGGGAACATTTGCAGACAAACACTTCTACTTGTAATCATTTCAAAGCAACACCGACCACCAATCCATACTGCTTCCCAAAGCTTCTTTTGGGTGGTGGAGGAAGGCCAGAGAGAGAGCATAAGGGAGGAAGAGGGGGGGGGGGGGAGTTTTTGGTGAAGTAAATGCAATTACGTAGCGACAAGTTAGAATCATCCTGAAGTGAAAAAAGAAGAAGATACACAGAATTGGCACAGGCATAGCACAATTTAAGAGGATCTCTTATCAGGGATGTTAGTGGCTAAAAAGAAAAAAAAGCTGAAATTTAACATCAATAAATAGTTCATCAGAAATCCTTCTAAAAAGAAACTTTTAGCACACCTAAGCATTTTTAGGTAGTATAGTATTTTAATATAAAATCAATTTTATTAATATTTTGCTTATTAATAAAAATATTAGGTTAAAAAAAAACACCAAGACCAATTTGAACACTAGAGATAGCTCAGATTGAAGATATTTATTTTAATAACTCTTTGATAAATATCAATTAGTCTGGGTTTTAAAAATATTATATAAAATTCTTAAATACATCAACATTCAATCATGTGGAACTAGCAGGCAAAACTAACAGCAGCATAATTGGCAAATGAAAAAAATGGAAAAGAAACAAATGGAATTACAAGCATAAACATCAATTATTTGTTATGTTTTTTAACTGTGGCCCACAGATTTTTCTTTGTTTTTAAATTGTGCATCTTCCAGAAATCTGAGAGACCTTTTATGTTAATTTTATTATTGGAGAAAGCAAGGAAGGTATTGATTTTTAGCTGTCTGAGAAATATAAATTACCATCTTGGTTTTAAAAATTTTAAGATGCATACACATTCGAATAATACGCACATTAACAGTGACAAATTTTGAAATGAAAATCTGAACTCATAAGCAAAATAAATAAACAGCAACAAGATTCGATAAATGTAAAATGTGTAAACTGAGCCTTATATTTGGCAAACCATGAATTTTATAAATGCTTATACAAAATTGCTGATCTGTGCAGAATAAAATTGTATGTAGATTGATTATCCATTTTAAATATTTAAAATTGTTTATAAAGTATATGCAACACTGGCATAGGTAGAAATTTTCAAAGGGAAGGGGAGTAGACAATAAAAATCAATTGGAACAATTTTTATAAAATGTAATAAAATTGCAGGAGTCGAAATTTAAAACTCTATAATACTGAATCTACAAATAAATATATTAATAGGCAATGCTGAATGCTAGGAGTATTTGATAATGTACAATAGGAATTTCGAGTAGACAAAAATTTTCTTGATGTTCAGTGAAATTAATGTATTAATATTTTATCAATTCTTATAAAAAGTTTGATAAACAACAATATTCTTATTGTCTTCTGTTGAAAAGGTTTTTTAAAGGTATGTTCAATCCTTATATAAAAGCTACATTTGTTTGTAAACACTATGCGTAAAATTTAAAAGATACATTTTACAATACTGATGATCGCAGAAGGAAATTATGCAAGGGTTTTCATAGTTAATTTTTAATGTATGTATTAAAATTTACCTCTGCAGGTGGTGCATCCATAAAATCAAAAGACAACAAATTGTCAATACCCATGGCTTTAAGTTGCAAAACTGTGGAAGCAAGATTTGTTCTTTGAATCTCGGGCACTGGAGTAGTCAACATCTCATCTCGATAGGATCTTTCTGTATAAAGTCTGTAGCATTTGCCAGGTCCAGTTCTGCCGGCTCGTCCAGCTCTTTGTTTGGCTTGTGCCTGAAATTTAAAAATTGATTTCACTTCTGATGCATAATATTTGCTCCATGCTAACTAACACTGAAATATTTTGTCAGAGAATAAATGAGATGAGTAAAAAATAACCTAATTGAAAAAAAAAATAATTTTCTTTTAAATAAAAATTTTTCTAGCCAAGTTTAAAAATATGCATTAAACATTAAATATCTCTTGATATTATAAAGAGAATGCCACCATAATTTGAATAAGGTTCCTTAAATGTTAACACTATTACACACTTTACCTCCCATACGAGCCTTGAACGTATATTGTGTTCAGCTGCATAATAAGCATTAGAAATACTGAAAGACAGCTTTCTAAACTAAAGAAAGTGTACCTGTGAAATAGGAGTTACAACTAACGAATCCATTCCAGTTTTCGAATTATAAACATTTTGTTTGACAAAACCAGGATCAACTACATAATAGATTCCATCTATGGTTAATGAGGTTTCTGCAATATTAGTAGCAATGACAACCTATAATAAATGAAAGAATCTCCATATTAGTCATAAAAATAGTGAAACATTTTAAGATCTATAAATTACCAAAAAAATCAAGTAAAAAACACAATATTGTTGTAATAATGATGTAATTATCATATTAAGTCAGTTTAAAAGATAACTTGTTTTTTGACTTTATTCACAAGCATTTTAGACTCAAAGAAACTAGTATAACATGAATGAAAAATAATGTCTTAAAGCATTCATTAATCAATTTATAGCTAAATATAATGCATCAAAAGCATGTTATTGGTCATTTAATAAAAATACATTTCCTATTCAAAGCTAAAACAGTTCAGTAATAATCAAGAGACATTTTGGTGTAAATAATATGAACCTTTCTAGAACCAGGTGGAGTAGGCTCAAATATCCTTGTCTGTATTTCACTAGGCAATGCAGAATAAACAGGCAAAATTATAAGCTCAGGAACTTCAGGCCCCAATGATTTCATTCTTTCATATAGAATTTCAAAAGGGCTGTGTCAATTTCTTCTTGTCCAGTTAGAAATAACAAAATATCACCTAGAAGTTAAAATATATACAATAATACAACATACATAATAATGATTATATATAAAATATTGGAATATAAAATTCACAAGAAAAGAAGAAGCAATGTTTAAACCAATATTTCACTTAATAGGAAAAACGAAATAGCTCAAAATGCTAGAATACACAGTAGCATTTTGGTATGTTCCTAGAAAATACAACGCAAAAAAAAAAAAAAAAAAAGATGAATGAATGAGTAAATAAATGCAATACTCAATACAGTCGAACCTCATTATCGCAACACCCTGCAGACTTTCTCAAAGTGTCGTCATAAGCGGAGCGACGTTTCAACCGGAAATACTTCAAAACACAATTTAAGAACATATAATGCATTTAATTGCTTATATTAATTAATTTACATTTTAAATTAGATTCAATTACCGTCATTTTGTATTATTTCATAAATCAGAGCAAAAACATTAAGAAAAGATAACTTGCTTTTTATTTCGCACAAAAATTTTCTCCAATAAGGATTTGCTTACTTTTTGATTTACAATTTAAAATTTTGTGCGCTCCAAGTAAAACGATAAGCCTTTCTTTATTTTTTTTCCTCCAGAGCAAAGACCTGATTGAAACACAAACTTCTTTCTGGAAGCATTCCAAAAAAAGTGCGGTTTCGTCTAAATTAAAGACATCACATGGAGCATCTCGCTCTAACAATCTCAGCAAAGATGATTTTTTTTCCAGCACTCAATTTCTGTTAGGATTACTGAGGCTGCTTCTCTGCAAATTCTTTTAAATGATAAAGTGTAGTGGTCTTTGAAACGATCTATCCATCCATTACTGGCCACAAAATGTTCAATTCCAAAGTCTTTCGCTATTTCCAAAGCTTTTTCTTTCAAAATAAACCCTGATATTGGAACATTATTTGTTCTTGCAAAACGAAACCATTTTAAAAGTGCTTCTTCAATGTCTTGAAAATTAGACTTTCAAAGTTTTTCCTTTTATTCCCATCTTTCTGAAACAGAATTTCTAATTTTTTCTTTTGCAGCAAGAATTGTGATAAAAGTCGTTCTTGTGTGGAATGATTTTACTTCTTGTGAAAGCTGCCTTATACATGTTGGAATGTTTATATTCTTCTATTAAATTGTTCTTAAGCTCCAACAAAAATGAAGAAATTTTGAGCATAGCAATTTGTATGGTAAAAACAAATGAACTTCTTCTTGGGTCTAACATAAGCCAGAAACCACATCAAAGATCTAAAACTTTACTTTGAGTAACAAGAAAGAATCAGGGTCACTTTTAATGTAAACAGTGAAAGTGCCCAAAACTACGCGTGCACATTTGGCATACTTTTCTACTTCACTTCTTTATCCTGTTAGCATGTGCAATCGTATTTTCACTTTCAATGGAAGTTGAAACTGTGTTCTATACTGCAGCACATTAAGTGATTTCTCTATATCAGCGAGGAACCAATTGTAAAACCCCTTTATTTTAGACCACTATCTGACTGTACTGTGAAAGCAATTTTCTTTTTTTGAACAAAGAAAGATGCTCTCTAACAAATTGCCAGTCTAAAAGAATGATTATGGCACGCATTTTCAAAAGCTCATTTACAATGACCATTCAACTTCAACTGCAATTGAGTAGCCATAATGATTCTCCCCAGCCGTCTTACTAAACGATTTCTGACTGGAAATTAAAATCTGTGTAGGTCCCTGGAACTTCAAAAACAAAATTTGAGTTTCAAAATGGATGCTTTCTTTCTCCTTGTCCCTTTTATCCTTTTCTGAAGTACTGCTGAGTAGAGATTTAATCCTACGAGCAATGTGAATGAAACTTGTCACTCTTTTCTTCCGACTATCAATGTTGACAATTGTAAAAATTTTTCTGCGCTTCAAATCCCTAATTCAAAGAAGTTCAAGTAAACCTGTAGCGAAACTTTATCTTTCTACCTGTTGCTTCAAAATCTTCTGTGCACACCTTGATGGCTCGTGATTGTTAGGTTTGAGGGGGCTGGGGATGTTCTCAACTATAGGTTGGTAACACTTGTCACTAATCCATTTTTCAGGAATTTTAGGATAAACTTTTCATGAAATCTTCATTATTTTACTGGTAGGTTTCAGTTAAAAAATAAAATCGAGCCTGTTTTAATAATTTGAAGTGTCGACATAAAGGGAGTGGCACAATAAAGTAGTGTCATAAATTGCGGAGTTATTTAACATTAAAATTGTAGGTTGCAAGTTCGGGACTTTGAAAAAATGACGTGATACCTGCAGTGACATGTCATATGGGTGTCATGAAAACGAGGTTAGACTGTATTAAGATAACTAATCTTATGACAACAGCAGTGCATCAATTCTTCACACTTGTGACTCAATATAACATTTTTGCTGATATGGTAAGAAAAAGATCTATACTTAGCAGTTAAGAACAACTTTTTAATTCATTTAAAGCAGTTAGAAGAGCAATTTTGGTTCATTAGTTGTGTATGGTAGAGCGGGGATAATTGAGCGATTTTTTTCACGTTATCAGTCACAACTTCTAAACAGTAAGCTTAGAAGATAAGACTCAAAATTGCTTGGAATGTGGTCTGATAGATTGGTAATGTATTCCTTTCTAAAAATCTAATAGAACATTTTCCTCTAATAAGTTTGGTAGTGTTCGGCAGTAGATAACTACTAGTGGCAATTACTAGTTGTACCTACTTTTGTTTTGAACTAGTCAACTATTAGTTAAACTAATTTTGTTTTGAACTAGTTACAACTACTTTCAAAATTCCAACTACTTTTTTAAAAAAAAATTCTTTTTAATATATTTTTTGAAAAAAAAAAAAACTATTTTTTAACCATTAAATTATTAAAATTTTTAGCTTATGAATATTACTCAGACAAATTTATTTTTACAAAAAATCAGGCATGGGAGTAACTGCCCACGTAATAGATCCGAATTCACTAAAAAAACTTTCCTATACTTTAACTTGTCATAGGTTCACTGGATCTCATAATTACTTAAGTATTGGCCCAATGCTTTCTTAAATCTACCAAGAATTTCCAACAACTGACTCCGTTAAAGACTGCATAATGGACAATGCCACCAACTTTTCAAACGCCTTCAGAATCTTTGGGAAAGTGGAAGATGAGAACGGTGAAAATGAGGAAGAGGCTGATGACAATGAGATTGCAGTTATTTCTATTGTCTAGTATAGAACCTCAAAATCAAAACAATCTGCCAGATGATGAGGACCTTGAAGAATTTACATTTCCTCCTCATAAAAAGTGTGCAAACCATACTTGAAATCTTTTGGCTACTGTGGCTGCTATGAATGCAAGGAATAATAGTAAACATTACAAAGAGGCTTTACGACAAGGGGATGACCAAGTACAGGCACTGTCCAATGCTGTGCACCAAAGCTCCAAAAACAACGATGCTGGTGAAAAAATTACTGGCACTACCTTTATTAATCCCACTGAAACTCGCTAGTTGTCAGACTACTATGCCATTAAATGTGTCCTTCCATTAATAAAGGCTCTTTTAGCTGGACTCAAAAACAGATTTTAGGAAGTTCTGACACCGAAGGAATACCGTTTGGCTTCACTTTTATTGTCAAAATATAAGCAATATGTTTTACCAGAATGCTATAAAGAAAGAACTGTATGCAGCAGTCAAAAATTTCTTGGACATTCAAGGTGCTACAGAACAAATAACAGTAGCCTCTCACGAACAAGACGGCCCTCTGTTCGGTTATTTATCTGCAGCGAGAGACACTTCACCACCTGTTCAACAGTTAAAAAGTGAAATTTCAGAGGAAATTGATTCGTATTTGCGTTGTGCGGACACATCCCTTGCCATGCTTCATCAAATTCAGGCTGTAAAAAAGCTTTTTTGTTTTGTAACTGTACTCTACCAAGTAGCACAGCCGTAGAGAGGTTATTTTCTGCTGCTGGATAAATTCTTGTCCCAAGAGCAATGGCAAATCTAGGGGTAGGGGTGGGGGCGATCGCCTCCCCTTTGGGCTGATTCAAAACAATACTACGTCGATACGACTCCTAAGTGAGTTTTAATGTATTTCGAAGACCCCCCCAAGAGAAGAACCCCAAGACTTCCAAAATCTCCCCCCCCCCCCAAGATCTTCTAGATCCGCCCTTGCCCAAGATGATGTAGGAAAAATTGCTATTTCTTAAGAACATAAATTATTAACTTTATTAAACAAATACATATATTAAAATAAAAGTTTAAATTTAGAGAAAAAGGTTTTGTCTTTATTCATATTCTATTTATATGTTAATTATTCAGTGTTATTTGGAAATATTCAATTGTTGAATGTTTTACAGGAATTTCTTTAAAATTGTTTTAATGATCAAAAATAATATTGAGTTGATTTATTAGGATTAACTATTAGATGGAAATCCAAATGTGAATTACACTTTAATTAACTACTTTTGGAGAACAGTTACCTACTAGGTACAACTACTCTCAGAAAAAAGTAGTTATTTACTAGTTTAACTATCTAGTAGTTGGTAGTTAACTACTTTTTGACGAGTAGTTGCTGAACACTAAAATTTGGTTAAAAAAGCTACAGTCCGTTTATGGAAAAAGGTCAAACCTGGATGATGCTCAACCTATCATATAGGTGAGGTAAGTTGAGCAAGGGAATGAGGCAAATTCCTCAATTAGAAAACCAAGCCGTACAATGCTGTGAATGTTTACTCGACATGATATAAAACTGAAATTTTACAATCAACTTTTCATTTATAATCTCTAAGTGGTATAGCAGCGAAAGAGGAACAATCCATTTTTTCAAACATTAAACATTAAAATATAATCAGTATAGAGAAAACACTTCATACGATTAATTTTTTGAATAGACTCAATTTTTCTACTACTCATACTTTTAGTTATGTGATGATCAATTGGGTTTAAATATTAAAAAAGACGTTAATGTGACATAGGAAACTAATCATTGTTGTCACTGTCAAGTATGACGTTGTGCCCATTTCTTGTAAATTTATAATTGAATACATTTTCCTCCTGGTAAACTTTCACAGCAAACTGCGCACGAGCAGTACTAGTCGTATTCATTCTTCTCTTCACTTGATTGAAGATTTTATTTTTTTGCGAAGTAGTTCTTTTTTTATGTTTTTGCTTTTCTTTTTAACTTTATCAATTCTTTTTAATATTATTCCTCTTGTAATGAATTTTGTCTGAAGTATTTGTCAAAATTACAGCTTTCCTTTTTATTCTGAAAACTGCCTGTCTTCCATGGAGTTGTCTTCAGGTATGGTCATGAGGGTTTTACTATGAAATTTCATGTGTGCAATGCATCTTGCTTCATTTGTAATTTTTGTGTTTAGGTGGCGGCGGGACTTTTCTTAACACCATAGTAATTATTTTTAAAAAAATTATTAGGATCTGTGCAGAAGGACTGAGGTGACATGACCATGTTATGTGCGATGGTCAGGGTTGCAAAACATTGGATATTTATGATAATATACAAAATATATATTGATGATGTATATCACAGATGCTTTCAGGCAAAACTATTAAAAACTACGTTTATTAAACATGATACATTATATACACCAGAATATTATAAAATCAGTTAATTACTAATTAAACCTCACTTAGTCAGTGAAAATTCCCTTGCATTTATAAAAATATTAATATATCAAGATTTTTAATGATTATGACTTTACTATAGGTTCATATAAATGTGTACCCTTTATGTTGTCTGCTGTACATTTTATTTAACATAAACATCTTATGTAACCAATGTAAATTAGTTAATCAGAATGAAAAAATATCAATTGTGCTATACTGACACATACTCCTTAATTTCGGTATGAAACCATAATTGTAGAAATATAACAAATTGTAGAAATATAATAATTTCTATTAATATTGATTGGTGTCAGGTGTAATATCAGAAATTAATGTAAAGAAAAGGACTCTAAACTATGAGTTTAATGTGCTGTTTGTCTGATGAATGAGTCAAGTCAACTTAAAAGAGAGAATTCCTATCTTTGTGGATTTTCCGATTCTCTGTCTCATCATCTTGCTCAGTGCTCATCCCTATAAATCTAGTACCATTAAGCTTTCTCTTACATAATTTTATTTTCTCATTATTTCATTAACTTAGAAGTGAGTCCATAACATACTCTAAGATGAATTTGTATTTTAACATACATCATGACATATATCAGCTTATAAATATGATATATATCTGCCACCGCTGGCAGTAGTGGTGGGACTTTCCCTAAAACCAGTGGTGTAGTCCTGGAAAAAAAGGTGGGGGGACGCTTTCAAAATGTTTCCAGGAGGGGGGGGGGGCGACGGACCCAGGTCCCCCCCCCAAATTCCCGAAAATTTTCGCAATGTAGCATATATTCCTCCCTGAAACTTTCCTCAACGTTAGTGTTTCAAAGTCAGCCCCCCCCCCCTCCCCCGAAAAAAATTTCTGGCTACGGCCTTGGGGTAAGCTACATAGTTTTTTTTTTGTCTTGCTTTGTCTAATGGATGCTAATAAGCGCAAATCAAGACTAACAACCAAAAGTTGTAAAATCAGGCCAGCTGTGCCCCTCCCTCACTATTTCAGATGAATGTAATTCAATACTTTTTTCCCTTCATATCATTAATATATCATTAAAATATGTCTGAAAACAAAGAATAAGTCTGAAAGAAATTATTATTAATGCATAAAATAAGTCAATTTGTTCATTTTTAAATAGTTATTGAATTATTTGTAAACAATATTTTAAAATAGGGAGCTATGATATGACAAAAATGTGCATGTATTTGTTGCCCCCCTCCCCCCAAATAAATTTTGGGGGGATAAATATAGATGTGTTTAGCAGACTAACTAAATCATCGCCTTTAAGGAACCATCGTCTTAAAATAGCTTGAATCACAAAAACGTTCATTTTTTGGTGTAAATCAAATTACATTCAAAAGGTTGAAAAAATATGATCCCATTGAGATCCCAAGTTGAAATTTTGCATAAACGATGATAAAATAGACAGAAATATGTGAGAATATTTTGAAAATTTTCCATTATACGTTTTTCGAGAAATTTAAATTTTAAGGTCATTTTTTTAAATTTAAAATTTTAATAAAATTAGTCATGATGCATATCATTTGAAACGGCATTCATTATGCTTTTTATTAGAACTTTTTATTTCTATTTGTTGACGAGCCAGTTTTGTGTTGAAGCATACCATGAGTTTTTTACAAAATCAAAGTCTGATAACTAAGAAACAAAACAGGATAAAAATCTAAAAATTTGGATTTTTAATTTTCTTGAGAGATACAGCTAATAAGCCAAATTTGAAGAAAATAAAAAAAGGTGAGTTCAATTTTTTCTCAGATTTTGGATTACTTGAATGGAATGACCCTTAAGTCACTTCCATTTTTCCCCTGTTATTTCTCCTATGCCGGTATTGAATTGGAGAAATAACGGAAAAAATGGAAGCTACTTATATGAGTTTTGGGAAGCGAAAAGTTTATTAAAAAAAAAAAAAAATGAGCGTCGTTTCCCGACATTCAACAAGCGCGGCATTTGATCAATCAGGAGTGGAGGTCAATGCCCCCCCCCCCTTGAATTTTAGAAATGCATTGTATTTATACGTCTGATTATGTATTTTGTTTTTTTCCTATAATATGCATTGAATATATACCGTCGTAAAATTTTGGAATGACTGGCCATTCAGTCTAGGTTTGTCTTTTGGTGGCAAAAAGGGCGACAATCCAGGCAGTGCTCCCCACTGAAGAATGAACTCTACATGTATCTTGTAAAAATAAAATACTTATATTACAAAATTTCAATTTTTGTAGCTATTGAAGTGCTTAAAAACAATGTATTAAAACACCATATGTTATGATATTTCTACCTTGATTAATTGAAATAATAATTTTTAAATAATAACAATATTAACTTAAAAACAACTTCACATTCCTTTTGTTTCACATATTCATAAATATGTAACTTTTTTTAACCCTTTAATAGGGCAGTGATTAAAGTATACTTCACACATAATTCACCAACTTAAAAATTTATAGTAAACTATTTTAGCGAGTGGGGAGGTAAAACGCATTGTATTTTTAATGACCAATATGAATTTTATTTTTTGGTCTATATTTTAAAAAAATATATTGATCTACCATTACTAAAAGGAAACCAGAAATTTAGGACCAGCCTTATAAAGAGTTAAGATGTGATTTTTAGGAATATAGCAAGTTACACATTACAACTCTAATAGTTATTAAGTGACTCATAATAAACTATTTTCTAAGTGTAATTATTTCTATTCTTTTCATTATACAGGGTGGTAAAAATTACTGAGCAGAAATCATGTTTGAAAAAAAAACAAAAAAAAAGGAGAGAGAGAGAGAGACAACACAATGGGAGGTATCATGTTATCAAATCAGGGTTCGTACGCTTTTGGCAAAACCAAAAATAAGGACTTTTTAAGGACCTACAAAAAAATATTAAGGACCTCACAATTTTTTCGAAATATACAAACTGTTATCTTTATTTCAAAAGGGAGCATTATTGAAAGAGGAAATTGATTTAACATCATATTTTTATTAAGAACACAACACAAACTTTTATGGGGCTCTCTTTGGCTTGTTACTTTTCTAATGTCCAATACAGTCAGGGAGTTAAATAATTATTGGAGCTAGTAATAAGAAGCTCACAACACAAGTATTAATCATATATAAGCAAATTATCATGATATGAAAAAATATCAAAAATGGTTAGTGCTATAAAATGCAAGTCAAATAAAAAACAATTTAAATAAAAAAGAATGTTAAAGAAAACGCTGCCCTTTGTCTTAAGAACTTGTGCTTAATTTAGATTTTTTTTTTTTTTTTCATTTTACTTAACTTATGCTGCCAGCATCTCAATTTCGGCTTACTTGAATTTTTATCTCTGCCATAAATAATTTTTTAAAAGAATTTAGAAGCGCTTGCAAAAATTCAGAAAAAACTTATTCAACTTCAGAAAAATATTTCATTTTGAAAACAAGATAAAAATTAAAAATGGGGTTATTCGCTTAAAACTTTGTACGTTACCCTCAAATAGTAACTACCAAAATTTAACTAAAATAAAGTTTCAAAAAATTGAACAATTTTCTTAAATAAAAAATATAACAAGCAGACGACTACAAGCTGCAAATACTAAAACAACTGTCAACTTTTTAAATAATTGATATATTTACAGGATGCAAAAAGATAGAAGTCTCAAAAGCTGCGTTCCATTTTCGGCGCAGCACGTGCTAGATGTTTGCAAGTTTTCGAAAAATAGGTTTTTACATTTTCGCGTTATAAGTTATGAAAATGTATGTAAATTAATACATGTCTTTTTAAAAATTTTCTTGTTTTGTAGTTCAATCCCTTTAGATAAAAATACTTGTACATCAACTTGAATAATCGATCTTTTTGCAAAAAATCGAATTTTCGAAGTTCACAAATACAAACAGAAAAAGTAGGGGAAAACGGAGCATTTGGCAACTACCATGTATATGTTTAAGAAGAGGTCGATTCCTTCAATTTACTGCAAATTAAGAAATTTCACGAGATACAAATTTTGATTAACGCAGCAAATATCCATCATCTCCCACACAACAAAACCCCACAGCGAACGATCGCGAAGCCAGATCGGTCGATAAAAATTTACTAAATATTAAAACATTGCTTTAAAACAAATTTTCGATACGGGAATTTATTTAATCTAAAAAAAAAAAAAAACAATGGGGGAACAAACTGTTTAGCGAAAGATCAGCTGAAAAGCGATCGGGGGAGTTGGCAACTCGGCGCTAATTATAGTGTAAGACGTAAGAAAAATGTTAATAAAAATAAATCATTATTTTACCTTTAACAGTATAAATAAGTGATAATCGTACAAACGATTGGTCAAACGCAAAAAAAGCTGAAAGGTTTTTTTTTTTTTTTTGCCTACATATTAGTTAAATGTATCTCTTTTATTGAAATAGATGTCAACAACATGCTTCTTCAAAGTATTCCCCCTCCCCTTTAAATTTAAAAAAAGTTTCAAACGCAATATTTATTTACTGATTTCTTGCTAAGAGCTGCTCCTACTTGCCTTATAGATAATTGTTTAGAATGTAGATGATTTTGTAACAATTTTCATGCAAAAAAATATTATTTACTTTGCAAATAAACTTAATAAATAGTATCGAATCCCAATTTTGATATCCCGAAATTCGGCCCTTTTTCGAAAAAATTCCCGCCTTTTGTTTATTTATTAAATTTTTTCCCCTCGAGTCCTTAAAAGTCCGTTTTTCAAATTTTATTCATTTTTCATTTCTTTATTTAAAACAAAATGAGGGAACTTGTGTGATTTATTTTTCTGTGGTCTTAAATGGTGCCCAGTTACTGGGCGTGGTGCTTTGATTCGACTTGTCTACTAATATTTTTCTTTTTTTTAAGATGTAGCTCGATTTCCTTTTTCATACAATTGCAGGAGATAGCAAATTGGAAGCTGCCATGTGGCTGGGTACAAGTTTATTTTAACTGAATTGGGTGGCATAATTTGAAGCATTTTATCAAAATCCATGAATATTTTTTTTTTTTTTGTAAAAATATGTAACACATCAATTATTTACACCTTTTCAAAAAAAAAAAGTTACTTCTTTATTTACCAGTTGAGAAAGCACAGCAATTTGAAGTAAAAATGCGTTGATGTTATGTCAATCCGCCATTTTGGGTCTGTCCGAAAGCCGCGATAGTACCGGTCCCGAGCAAACTAAATTTGAGGTTCGATTAAATAGTTGAAATGAAAGAAGTTTGATTCGTGTGAGGAATACAAAAGATTGCAAACAAATGAAGCGCATGGCTGCCTTCTTATTTTAACAAAAAAAAAAATAAAATAAAAAATAAGGACTTTGGACTTTTTAAGGCCTTAAAAATGAAAATGAACATTAAGGACTTTCTAAGGACCTTTAAGGACCGTACGAACCCTGCAAATGATTATGTTTCATTAGATTAACTTCCGCAACACAATTCAAACATGAAAACTTTTCCTTATATTCTTTATTTTGCTCCTTTTTTTTCAAACATGTAATGTGCCCAATAATTTTGGACCACCCTTCACACTGTACGTAAAAATACCGAAGCGCAAAATTACAAATATATATATATGTATAATACGGTGTGAAAAAAAAGCATGTAATATATATTTTGTTTTGAAAACAATAATTTAACTTTAATCAAATGCTCAATTTCAGAGGTAAAAACTGTTAAACTGAAAAAAACGTCAAAACCTTTTATTATTCAAATTTGAAGAACTATACAGTTCGTCAACAAACAATGTTAATAATTAAATTAAAAACATAAATGAAATCTTATACAAATTATTCTCAGTGGTTTTTACTATTTTCGGGTAACATAAGGATACTTGATGCATTGGGGAGAAAGAAATTAGTTTTGTTTTGAATTAAAATTAGAGATCAATTTGTGTATTTTATTTGCATAACATCATAGACATCAATAGGCGCCGAACCCACGAGGGCAACCAAATGCAGTGTCGTTGGATCTGTTCATTCCTTAGAAATTTGCTAGGAGGCCAATAGGAGCTAACTTTTACCAAGGCCGTAGCCAGAATTTTTTTCGGGGGGGGGGGGGGGGGGACACCCTGACTTTGAAACACTCATGTCGAGAAAAGTTTCAGGGATATGCTACATTGTGAAAATTTTCGGGGGGGGGGGGGAGAGACGTGGGCTGTGCTCCCCCCCCCCTGGATACGGCCTTGACTTTCACCATATTTCTAGGTGTGCGTATTTATTTCATGCTGAGGAGAAAGAGTTTGAGAAATTTTAAAAAATTTAATTAAAATACAAGATTTCAATGCAAAAACTTTAAAAAAAGTAATTTATTTTTATTTTAACTAACTTCAAATTTATTTTTTCAGCTTTTCATGTTTCACTTATTTAAAGACTTAGTCAAGAAGAAGGAAAGAAACTTCAAATTGAAAAAAAAACACAAACCAAAATTCAAACTACTCAATCTTATTAAAATTCGGAGCGAGAAGAAAATGAATTATATTTCAGTTTAATTTTATAATCGAAAACTATTAAACATGAGTGCATAAATCATAAAAAAGTACTTACAATTCACTTTGATTGGATGCTTCATCTCTTGTTTCAGTTCATAACTCCGTACTAGTATTTCTGCGTTTGGAAAAAACGTTTCCAACAGATTTTGTCGCTTAAATCTTTTCCTTCTTTCTTTTCCCCCCTGCTTTTTGAGAAATTGCTTGTTCGATCTATAACGAGTGATCAATGGATAGAGTAGCGTACCACTACCAGGACAGACAGATTATATTTTCGTGCGTTATGTCAGTCACTTTTAGAATTTAGTTTGCAAGAGATGTCGTTCAGCAGGTGTAGACGTATGTGCAAAAAAGCAGATAATCGGCTGGGGACCAATTGTACCCTATTAAAAGCGTTTGCCCCCCACAGATAATTGCTTGTATCATCCATCCAGGAAGTATTAATACCGCCTGTGATGACACAGCAATAACCCTAAAGAGCCGTCAGTCATTGTCGTCTTGACCCTTGTAGATTGGTTTCCGAGAGCAATTTAAACAGACCCGCATCTCCAGACTTTTTCTACGAATCTGTTTTCTTTTTTTAGGCTTGGGGGAGGGGGTTCGGTCGAAACCGACGATCACAAAGAACGAAAACAATTATCTTGAAGGGACCGTAGGACAGTATGGTTTATTTGTCTCAAAGGGGTTTCTGGTCGGGTGATTGAAGCCTTGTAGCCCTGGGCAAGCAGCAACTACTTGATGAACTGCGGCAACATGTGGGGTCACGACAGAGAAAAGCTATTCGGCGGTTCCCAATCATGTAGATGGTTTCAATTAGCAGGCAATAGCAAAGTTTGTTAACAATAGGAAATAAATGGAAAAGCGTGGGACTGAGAAAAATCAGTTTGCTTTTGCTTCATTCCAGTCTTATTGAGTTTTTTTCTGACTGAAAATATAGGCCTTTTATGTGGTTATAATTTTTTTTTTAGTTTTATATAAAATTGTCTTTGAAAAAAAACAAAATTAAAAAAAAAAAAAAACCCTGAAGTACTTTTTGGATTTTTCGGGCCTGATAATCACCGAAAACGAAAAAAAAAAGCTGAATAAATTGAAAGTAATAAAGGCATTTTAAAATGAATTTACACCGCAATTTTGTGCCATGCCATAACAGGATTTTGCTCAGATAATCATTTGTAATACAAACATTTTTTTACATTAATTTGGTTTTGAAATTGTTTAACTAAGAGCGTAATGCATAAAGTTTGAATATGCAAAAGGCTTGAAGCGATGACGAGAAAACAAATGATTGTGAAAGAAAATGTTTAATATGCTTGTAGGTTCGATATTGCATACCGAAAGGAAAGCTACTTTTTTTTAAGGAGAAGTCTAGGGGGGACGAAAGAGGACGTTCATTGTCACCCAACTTTTTTACTCTAATAATATCAACGTCTCACTGTTTTGTAAAAAAAAAAAAAAAATCAGTACAAGCAGTGTAAATATTTTTATTTAAAAACTTATGATACTTGAAACCTCCCCCCCCCCCCCCGCCCGCACACCTATTTCCTAGGCAGGCCAGCACAGCTGAAACTAATTCTCTGAATTTATGTAGTTCCCGTTTACTCATTAACGCGCTTATTTTGACGAGTAATATTAACCTGCAATTGTTAATTGTTGTTTGAGAGAATCAGGGAATTTTTTTTCACGAATTTAAAGTAGAAGTAGCAAGCATCCTTTATGTATAGCTTTAAAAGCTTCTGTTTATTTCATAAAGCTGTTAATTTACTAATGAGTGACTATTTTGAATATTAAATAAGCTAGGAAGCTTAGCGTCCCCTCGCGTCCGCCCTGGAAATTAAAGGTGAGGGGACGCTTGAGTGAAAATAAAGAGGTGGGGGGACGCCGTCCCCCCTCGACTACACCACTGCCTAAAACTACAATAATTATTTTAAAAGTGCTTCAAGGATCCATGCAGAAGAATTGTTGTCGCCATTTAAATATGTGACATAATTTTTCCTCCACCAACAAGAAATAACTCAGCATTAGAGAGAGCCCGTGCAAAGACATGCCATGGAGTTAGCAAAATTACTCAGTGTTTCACTGCATTATATTATTACGGTCAATCAGTTTTGTTTTTTGGTTTGCACATTCACTAATTTTTTTAAATCACTATTTTTAGTTTGATAATAATGTTTTTTGTTTGCTTATTGAAATACTTTTATTATTTTATTTTTTAACGCTTCGTACTAACAAAGATCATTTCAACTTTTGAGATTTTCTTCTAATTTTCTGATAAGTACAGACTCATGTTATTGGCACAAATTCCTCTAGTGACCTAAATGCTTTCACAGCTTAAGAGAATATCCAAACAGTTCAATGGAGGAGAACAAAAATCTTTTACGGAGGATATAGGCAGCAAAGCTCCATGGTTTCTAAATATCAGAAGAGGTTAGTAATAATATCTAGAAACCATGCAGTTGAGGGAAAATTTTATGATGGATTGATTATACAGTACAGAACCTCTTATCCGGGATGCTTGGGACCATCGCTGTCCCGCATAACTGAATTTCCCGGTTTTTTGGATCGCTGAAAAATTCCGATATTCGGAGGTTTATCAAACCCAACTTGCAATAACAAATGGTAATAATACTTCAAAATAAGTAGAAATATTAAAGAAATACCATATGGGACCCCAAACTCGGAATCCCAAAATCCAGAAAAAAAAAAAAAAAAAAGCTTTTGTTTTTTGAAGAATTATCTGGAAATATTTTGCAAAATTTTTCCTTTTAGAAATAGGCATTTTAAAAAGAAGGAAAATAAAATGTAATGAACATGTTTTTGTTTAAAATCGAAAATGTGTAGTTTTCAAAAAAGTTATTTCGTGATTTTCTAAAAAGAGTTCGTTTTTGCGATTAGTTTTTATTAAATGTAAAGATTTTTGTTCCATTCCTGCAATAAGTGTGTTGTTACCAGTGCAACGTTGAAAATTAAATGAGTTAAAATTTATTCGCGGCACAAATTTGTGTTGTTACACCCCCCCCCCCCCCCAGTTGGAATTAAGATTTCGTTTATTTAATTTCCCAGAAAATTTTGAATAGACCGAAATAGTGGTTGCACATAATAATGTTTTTAATCGCGAAGTGCCACAATAATTCCCCAGATCAACGACTACCTTGAATGCGTTTACAGATTGGCATGAAAAGAAAAAAAATTTTACTTACCCCTTGTGGATGGCGTGTTGATCATGAAAAGAAAACTTAACAAGTTTTAACAAATAACAAAGAATTTTATTTATGGAGGAACTGGCTGCATTTTTACTCTTATAAAATAAAGAAAATAGGTGATCACCTGCACAATTACTATATTAGATTAGACTGTTTGACATCGAATTTTTTTTTTTATTACAAATTGCATTTGAGCATCCTCAGACGGTACAAAAAAACTACTGATCCATTTTTGCTGTAAGAGATCGTCCATGACTTAAAATCAATAAAAAAAAGTTCAAAAAAAATACTGAGATGAAAAGAAAAAAACAAAACAAAAGGCAGGCCTTCAGCCGATGATTGAGTTGGATGGCATGACGATCAGGTAGGCGTAATATTAGCAATGATGGTCTCAAGGCGCATCCTTTTGCGAAAAAGTTGAAGAGAAAAATATGCGTGCAAAAACTTTTACTTGAAGTATGACTTATAAACTTATGATGAGTAAAGCATCGAGGGCTTTAATGATGAGGACCTCCTGGCTCCGAGAAAAAAAGATTGCAGTGGCGGGCATCGCTCCCGTTTTACTGGTGCAGCTGCGTCCTCTCATGGGTTTCGCCAGACTTTTGCTGGTAATAATTGTTGCCAGAATTTGAAATATTTGCAGATTACTTTTTTAAGACATAACGTGTGGCTCACACGGTGTCAGGGGAAGGCAGGATCGAAAGCCCCATATCGGCGGTCCTCGGCCATTATTTCAAAGAAAAGGAAATCGATACGCCGGCAACCTATCGGCACGGCAATCTCGGCAAGAGTGATTCGCAAATTCGCACCTCTCCCACTTTCTCCTCACGCAATTTCTCCGATGGCAACGGCGCACGTCACGTGCGCCAATGAGAGCGCAGGAGGAATTTCAGCGGGAACCAATCGAAGCGTGACTCGTGAATCGTGAACCAAAACCACTTCCATAGCGTCGGCATGACGCATCGAAAACAACCTGATAAGATCTTCAAGACAGGATGTTCAAAGATGGACGACAATTTCGTTGAAAACAAGATGGCTATTTGGTAAAAAAATGGTAATTTGGAAAAAGGAATGAAAAATATTTATATTAAAAAAAGTTTAGCATGGTAAAAGAATTTACGAATCGGTAATTAAAATAAGCAAAATTTTGATGTTAAAAGAATTTAGTGCCGAACATACCGATTTCGTGAAAAATAAAATAATTTGGAATAATTTAATTGAAAGGAAGCATTACATAAAAAATTAAATGATAAAAAAGTTTGGAGAAATAAAAATAAATTAATTAATAATGAAAAAAAAAATTTACAATAGAAAAAATGTGATGCAATATCACAATAAGTTCTTTAGTTAATTCAATGCAACGTTAGTTATATTTAGCAGGAAAAATCATTATTTTCGTCTTCATCGCTATCTTGCTCTTTGTCATCGTTCGGGAGGAATAATTTCTGAATCGGACATCTTTATCTGCATCGTCGATGTTGGTTTCTATTAAAAGATGCCGTCCCAGCCACATTCTAGAACATAGGCGTAACTAGGGTTGGGGAAAGGGGGGGGGTCACCCTAAAAATGTACAGACTAAACACCAATAAGCAGTGCACAAGAGTTCAAAATTTACTAGTCATCAATACTTGTCATTACAGATATAATCCGTGTTTATTTCAGGCATCTCTCGGGGGGGGGGGGGGGCTACTCCCTCGGAGCAAGTCAACTCCCCCCCCCCCCCATCGGCGAAAAAAATCAGATCACATTTTTTAAAAAAAGAAAGAAAAGAGAAATTACGCTTTTAAGACATCTTAAGGCCTAATATTGAATTATGAGTTGTGCTAGTATTGCTGCTGAAAAGAATGTGTATTTTCATATTTACAATCTGTTCTTAGTCCGAAATGCGTGTTTTTTTGAGTTGTGCCACTATTGCAGCCCATGAGAACCAATCAATTCAGATCTTTTTTGTTCAATGTACATTTATGATTAGGCTAAGTAAAAGTGTAATTTTGTCACGGTATTTTTCACCTTCGCAATGTTATTGTAAACGCTCTATGGGACCATTCATAAACAGTGTCACACTTTCCTTCAATATATTTGAGCCCCTCCCCCCCCCCCCTTTGTCACAAAATCACACTCTCCAACACACCCCTATCCCCTTTGCCACGTGTCACGCTATATTACATGAACACATGTACTTGCAGTGTTGCAGTTCAGAAATAAAGTACTTACGTTAAAGAATCACATTTTTAGTTTTATTTTTTAACTTTTAACGACATTTGTGGGCATAACAATAAATGATAATGATTACACGTGGACTTAAATAGCATAAAATTAGATTAAGGTTAAAACAGAAAAAAGATAATTAGTGCATAATAGTGAAAAATAATTAATTGACTTCTGAAAAATGACCCGCACTTATTTATTTTAAAAGTAAATACAGTAAAACCTGCCACATCCGGATCAATGTGGCGACCGACCGGTCCGGATATGAAAAAATCCGGATATCAAGACCATTTCAAAATATGTAGCTGTAAACAGGACTAAGATTATGCTGAACCACATAGACGTTAAAAATAATTAATTTTGATGTGCTTCTTTTGTATACTTCATGTACACTAACAGGCAATAAATAAATTATAATTATAATTCTTTCGCCCGTCGCACAGTTCGAAAGAAATAGTACCTTGACTTTTGCTTACTCAAAAATATTTTTTCCGCGGGCCGTCCGGATATGGGGAGGTCCGGATGTGGCAGGTTTTACTGTACCTAAGAAGAGTTTCTTTTAAAATTTTAACTAGAAGTGACTTCAAACCTTAATAAGCATCCGTATTTTCAATATAAAATGAAATCAATGAAACTTTTAAAATCAAATTATGAAAATAAAAAAATATCAAAAATAAGTTTAATCTGCTGGTTTTTTACACGTTTTTATAGAAATCAAAATGTGTAATGTCATACTTCTTGTTATCCCCCCTTGTCACAATTTCTTGACCCCCCCCCCCAGCCGCCCCACTCGAAGTAGTGTGACATCATCCCCTATGAAGTTAAAAAACGAAAAAAGGAGGATTAATAAGCAGTTTCTCAGCATGGGAGGAAGAAATAAAAAGTTGAAACTAAAATTGCAAAAAAAAAAAAAGAGGAGGGGGCAGCTAAAATATTATTTCGAAAAAATTACATAAAAATAACCATACCTTTCCTGCTTCAGGGTTTCTTCCCAAAATAGGACAAAATACTTTCACCTTTTCTTTTACTCATAATCAAAATTTGTGCGCAGGCGAGCAAAGGAAACTTTTGCAAGACCACAAGAACCCACTAAATTCCCAACTGCCAAGGTCAATCAAGGTCTCTGTTTTATTGTGCAAAATGGTTGGGAAAAAAAGAGAATATGATTCGAGGAGAGGCATCCGCAAAGGGGCAAGAGCCCTCCCCCCGCCCCCCTTGTCGGAAGCGTTTCTATGTTGATTCGATTTTACGAATTGCTAGTTTAAAAAAGAAAATAAAAGAACTAAGATTTGTTCCAGCAATAACAGCACAAACATCCATATCCCGCAATCGTAGAAGCAGGGGTCCATTAGGCATTAGCTTACTTCCGCAATATGGGTAGCTAGAGTGTCGCCATTTCCACGCATGTAACCTTCGGCAAGGATGGACAAAGCACCAAACTGTTGTACCAGGGTTCGCGCTAGGCCGCGCGATTCCCGCAATATTTTTTGAAATCCCACTCAAAAAAAATTTTTTTTAGGCTTGAACTTTAAAAATCCCACTTAAAATTTTGGTCAAGGATGAAAATCCCACCTTGTATTTTTCCCCAGTGTGAACCCTGGTTGTACGTATATTTATGGCAGATGTGGTTCCATGAGGCTCGCATTTTGCGAAAAAAGGATCACTATATTTCCTGTTTTTGTGTGGTCGGGTGATTAGAACCATATGCAGTCCTTAGGCAAGGAATCAATCCATTATCTGTTGAAGACACGCGGGACCTATCGTCTGGAAAATTGAGAGAAAAAAGGGTCTTTTTTTGAGTTCTGGTTTGTAGGCCCTAGATGTTTGAAGCGCCGTCTTGTCGTTTCCCCATTTGTAAAACAGAGGACCCCCCCTCCCGCTCCCAAACAGGTTGGTTCAAAGAACAAAATCTAATCATTATTTTTTTTTGTTTAATTTTCTTTTCAGACAGGTTAAAAATTTCGAAAGTATTTCGGGGGGAGGGGGGGCTCGGGTCCGTTGCCTCCCCCCCTTGCTTACGGCTTTGCCTACAACACCAGTTTATCAGAAAACAAACCTCCATCAAAGAGGAGAATATTTCCCAGGAAACTGGTGTGATTGTGTTCCCAAATTGCTGCCTTTGGGTAAAAAAGACATCAAGAAGGTAAGAAAACCATCTGGAGTGATTGAAAGGATCTCTGCTGTCTGTCTGTGTGTGTGTGGTACGGTGATTGAAGCCACCTTTCGCTGTAAAATTCCTAAAGGTGATAAGGGGGTTGATTATAACCAGATGAAAAGTCCTCTGTAATATGAGCTACGTACTTTGGTCATGATCACCCTTCAGAAAGAGGAAATAAAATCATATGCATATGTGTTTATTTTTCTTAGGGAAAAAATAGATATGTGTTTGCAAGGCGTAGCCAGAATTTTTTTTGTGTGCCTAATATATGTGCCTAAATAACTAAATACAAAATAGGGGGGGGGGGGTTGAATCCCCAAAACCCTCCCCTGGTTACGCCTATGGCAGAAGTCACTTAAAATTATGTTTATAATCCTTTAATATTACTGTTATTAAACTGAAAAGGTAAGTTAGGGAAGGAAAATGCTACGCATTTTGATACTAAATGAGTGATGCATGAATCTGAATTTTTCAACTGCAGAAACTGAAGCACATGGCTCTCACAGCACATTGGTAAAAAAGAAAAGAAAGACATTGCACATCTGTAACTATTTTGCTATTTTCTTTAAAGCTATAGACGATACAAAAGGCTATCCGGTTGCGTCTTAAACCCCCCCCCCCCCTTCCAGTTTTACATCCCTCGGTTTTCTCGGAATTTTAGAACCAAAAGAAATAGCAACCCCTCCACCAATTCCGAGAAACTCCAGTTCAACTTTGGCTACAAGTGCAGACTCGCCCCTAAATGACGATTGACAGATGCATCCCCCCTTATCACATGCATCCCCCTTATCACGTGACTCTCCGTTTCAGTTTCAGTTTCTCACGAATGTGAATGTTGAAAATAAAATTAAAGAGGGCACTGAGTGGCACTCTGTTGCAGTGTTGCCAATTTAGCACTTTTGGTGCTAAATCTACCGCTTTTTCAGCTCGTCCAGCCTTGAAAAATAACATTTAGCACCTAGCTCTAAATTTAGCACCATACGAAACGGCTGTCATATGTTTATGTATGATGCATTTTTTCTATTTTTCCTTTCCTTTGGCCCCTTATCGAACATTTTAACCCAAATGACCGACGTCTTATGCATTTTACATGCTATTCTTGCCGAGCACGAAGTGGATCACTGGGGGACCGACTACTTTCAGTTCTAAACCATTAGGACCACAATAATTTTCAGAATACAGTATTTAAATATCTTAACATTGTATTAAAAAATAAATGCTTCCAAACATAACTAATGACTTTATCTACGTATAGGACAAGGAAGTACATGGCGCATGAAATGGATCTGCCCATTAAACGATTTTGGGTGATTTCAAGTGGTTGTCCGATTTTTGAGGGGGTCATAGTTTCTGGGGGGGCTCTGTAGCTTTTTCGAAGGTGCGCCATCGCTCTGCGCAGGACACCTTTACAGGCTTTAAGAATGAGTTTTTTAAAAATTAGTAAAAACTTCATTTACATCGAAATAGTACGTATCTGCCTTTTTTGAAATAGGTGGCGTCACTGATTTTAGCACCTATCAGCCAAATATATTTGAAATCTAGCACTTTTTTTAGTTTGATTTAGCACCGATTCCTCATGACCAGTTGGCAACACTGCTCTGTTGCGTATATAAGATAAGAAGAAATGTAGAAGAATGCTTCTTTTGGTGTTAGTTCAGTCTTGAATAAATGTTTGTGTTGTTGTTTGCAAACGTCTCTGTGTGATTTTTTCATATACGCACCACGCATCTGGTAAATGCAGGCCCATTGATGATGAATTTCTGAAACAATGATTTTAACGTTGTGATTTCAACATATTTGGTACCCTCGGCGGGACAGGTGCGTATTTTTTTGAACTGAACTAAGAAAATTAGAACCAATAGAGCCAACCTTAGCTTCCAATTGATTCTGAATTATTACGATGTTTGAATTAAGGTTTGAATTTAATGAACTATTTTGAATTGATAATTTTTGTTTCGAACTTTAAGAATTAGAATTTTTGGAATTTAGAATTTTTGTTTCGAATTGAGACTTATTGGAACTGACCCTCATTCGATTTGGACTTTAAATTTGAATTTAAAGTATTGATTTAGAACTAAAAATGGAGCTTAATACTTTGAAGACTGCAAGAAAAGGATTTAGAACGGCATTTACGAACACTGCAAAGAAAATTGAAGCTGAATTAGCTAAAGAAATGAAAAATTTGAAAACGCTTAAGATTTTGCAATTTCAACTAGGTGACAAATTTCGAAGACTTAAAGAATGCCAAAATTCTATTTCGGAGAATCTTTAAATGAGTGCCGATGGCGAAATTGAATATTGTAAAGATTTTGAAGAAGCTGAAGGATACAGAGATCGGTTTCTGGAACTCGGTGCTAAAATTGATTCTGAGTTGCGAATGTCTGTTTTTCCGGATGAAAATAAAGAAACGAGAAGATTTAAACTGCCTAAAATTGAACTTAAGAAATTTTCGGGTGAAGCTAAGGACTATTTGACATTTTGGAGTCAGTTTCAAAAGATCCACGATGATAAAACGATAGCTGATGAAGACAAAATGCAGTATTTACTGCAAGCCATGGAACCTAAATCGAAGGCAGAAAGGTTAGTACTTAGTTTTCCGGCAACGGCGGCAAATTATTCTAAAGCGATTGAACAGTTATGTGAGCGTTTTGGACGTGAAGACTTATTAGTACAAGTTTATGTACGCGACTTATTGAGCCTTGTGATGAAGAATGCTGCAACTGGAAGAGCTAAAACGGATTTACCTGTTCTATATGATGAACTTGAAAGTAAATTGTGGGCCCTTGATAGTTTAGGAAGAACGCAAGAATAATATGGCGATTTTTTAACCCCTTTAGTGGAAAGTTCTTTGCCAAAAGATGTATTAGTGGCATGGGAAAGAAGCAGAAATCACGACTCTACTGAAAATGAATCTAGAACTCTAAAACAACTGATGAACTTTCTGCGTCAGGAGGTGAAAGGAGAGGAAATGGTTCTACTAGCTCGAACTGGCTTCTCTTTCCATCAAAATCAACGAAAAAAGGACTTTCATCTCGAAAAACAAAGATCTACTGATGCGGTAACAGAGTCAGCCCTGGTAAGCCTTGATAATTCAGGTAAGCGAATATGTGTGTCAAATTGTATTTTTTGTGAGAAATCCCATCCCAGTGAAAAAAGTTTTTCCGCGAGAAAAATGTCATTACCTGAAAAACAGCAGATATTGTTAAAAAAGGGTGCAAGCTTTTCTTGCTTGAAAAAAGCTAACCATTTAAGTAGATTTTGTAATGTAAAAAATCAGTTAAATTGTTCCAATTGTAAAAGTAATCATTTTGATATAATGTGTTCTAAAGTAAAAGATAAGGATCAAAAGGTTATTTCAAAAGAAAACTCTCTTTCTAATTGCAATAAAAGTGAGACTGTGTATTTGCAAACCCTTTGCGGTTTTATTCGATATCAAGGGCGCGAAAAAATAATAAGAATTGCATTTGATTCCGGATCACAAAGCAGTTATGTTAGCAAAAAGATGGTGCGAAAGCTCAGAGCCGTGCCTATACGACGTGAGACAGTAGTTCACGCGTTATTCGGGGGAGAAGAAACTAAACCAAGACAACATGAGGTGTTTTCTTTTGAAGTCGGTAATCTGAGGCGGAATTTTGTTGGTTCTTTCGAAGTACTGTCAGAGGAAAAAATTTGCAGTTTTATTCCAAAGATTGAAGATAGAGAAATTTTGAATGAACTAAAAGAAAAAAAAATAGATTTTTCAGATTCCTTCAGAGAGGAAACAGAAATTGACCTTTTAATTGGTTCGGATAGAATAGGAAAATTATTAACTGGAAATTCTGTAGAATTATCGTCGGGTTTAATGGCTATCGAAACGAAATTGGGTTGGGTAGTGTTTGGAAAACGGAATTCGGACGAAGGAAAACATTTAAAAACTTTTTCAATGCATTCAATGAAAATACCTATAAATCAATTATGGGAACTGGAAACTTTGGGAATTTCTGATCCAAACCAAATTGAGAAAAATGAAACCGAGCTGAATTTGCGTGATTTTAATGAGAAATTAAAGATTCTTCCCGATGGAAGATATGAAGTGGAATTACCTTGGAAAAATAATTCGGCGAATTTACCCACAAATAAAGAATCAGTGTGGAAAAGACACAAGGGAATGGTCAATAAATTAAGTTGTGGGGAATTTTTTACTGATTATCAGAAGGTATTTGATGATTGGGAAAAATTAGATATTATTGAGCGTGTACCTGAAGAAGAATTAAATAATGACTGCCATTTTTTGCCTCATAGGCCCGTAATAAAATTACATAGCTCAACTACAAAGATAAGGCCAGTCTTTGACGCTTCCTTTTCAGAAAGGGGAAAACCCTCTTTGAATGAATGTCTATATCGAGGGGTCAATCTTATTGAATTAATACCCGATATTATAGATCATTTCCGAACTTATCCTATCGGGATAGTTGCGGATATCGAAAAAGCGTTTTTAATGCTGTCTGTATCACCAAAAGATAGGGATTACCTCAGATTTTTTTTACCATGCAAAGGAGAACAATTAATATATAGACATTGTCGCGTTGTGTTTGGGGTCTCTTCCATCCCCTTTTTTATTGAATGCTTCTATAATACACCTTTTAGAGAATTCTCCTCCTCAATATAAAGATATAGCTCTAAGACTGAAAAATGCTTTTTATGTTGACAATTTAGTTTCTGGTGTATTTCATGGAAGTGAACAAGAAAGTTTTATTGAAGAAGCTAAAGGTATAATGTCAAATGGATGTTTTAACTTACGTTGGTTTGAAAGTAATGTGGCTGGGAAAAATGTTGACAAACACTCGGGAGAAACTTCTGTTTTGGGAGCAATTTCGGATTTGGACCATGATACTCTAAAGTGTTGCACAAATATTGATACCTTGACATGTGATACAAAAATTACAAAAAGATTAATTTTGGGGATTCTGCAGACAATTTTTGATCCCATTGGTTTGTTAACACCTGCCATGTTGCTTCCAAAATTTTTATTGCAAGGTATGTGGAAATTGAAAATTGGATGGGACGATGAATTGTCCACTAAGGATGTAAATATATTTATCAATTGGTGTAAAGAACTGTGTATTTTAAAAGATGTCGCTTTGTCTCGTTATATGATAATTAATGATACGTCTGAATTTCATGTATTTGTAGATGCATCCAAAGGGGCCTATGCTGCGTGCGTCTTTGTAAGATCAATACATAATTCAGAGGTTAAAATTAATCTTGTTCGAGCCAAGTCTAGAGTATCACCCTTGAAACCCTTAAGTATTCCTCGTTTAGAATTAATGGCGTGCTGTATCGGCTCTAGACTTGTAAAATCGATTACTAATGCTTTAAATTTACCAGATATAAAGGTTACCTTTTGGACGGATTCCACAACGGCGCTTTGGTGGATTAATGAACGGGGTAATTGGTCCGTTTTTGTAGAAAATAGAATTAAAGAAATTCGAGATTTAACGCGGGGTCATTTGTGGAAACACGTACCAGGTAAAATGAATATTGCTGATGTATTATCTCGTGGATGTTCCCCCAAGCAAAATGCTTATTAATCGTAGGTGGGAAGGCCCTTTGTGGTTAAGAGAAAAACCTGAGAACTGGCCTATTGGGGACAGTCTTTGTTCATGTAATGAGGTAGAATTGGAAAGAAGAAAGACGAAAGTCGTGAATATTGATCTATCAAATGACGCACCCCCTTGGCATCAATGTAAATTTTCAAGTTATGATAAGATGATAAGAGTATTGGCGTGGGTGTTTAGATTCGTAAGAAATTGCAAAGGTAGTAATGAAAAAAATAAGGACTCTAAACTTTCACAGTTAGAAATTGAAAATTCTGAAAAGAATGTAATTCGGTTAGTCCAAAAATATTATTTGGCGCTTTCTAAATCTTCACATTATATTGAAACACTCTTAGATGATGAAGGTATTTCGAGAGTAAAAACGAGGATCTTGAATAGAGATGATAATAAATCTTTTTTGTACCCAATACTCTTACCAGAGAAATGTGAAATTACTAGGCTCCTTATTAGAAATGTGCATACCAAAAATTGTCATGCTGGGATTCAAATGATGCTATGTTTGTTGCAAGAAAATCTTTGGATAGTTAGAGCTAGAAAAGCCATAAAAAATGTATTTAACATAATTTGTAAGAGGTTTAAAGTTAAAGCCATGTCTTGTGAACCAGCTCCTCTACCACCCGATCGGGTTTCGGATTGTGCGCCGTTCCAAATTCTAGGAATTGATTTGGCAGGTCCTTTGTTTTTGAAAAATGATGGCAAGGTGTGGATAGCACTGTTCACGTGTGCGGTGTATCGGGCTATTCACTTGGAACTTGTAAATTCTCTTTCTTCAGATTCTTTTCTCATGGCACTCCGTCGGTTTATTTCTCGACGCGGACGGCCTAGAACAATTTATTGTGATAACGGGACCAATTTTAGAGGGGCATATAATGAATGATCTTGCAAAATTGAATTGGGATAAAATTTTAAAGGAAGTGAGAATTGAGAAAATTCGTTGGAAATTCATTCCCCCTACCGCAAGTTGGTGCGGACTATAAAAGAATTGTTGAAACGCACTTTAGGGAAATCTGTATTATCTTACGAAGAACTCTATACTATAATTTGTCATTGTGAGTCCATAATTAATTGTCGACCCTTAACTTATGTCTCCGAAGACCCGCAAGAATTGATACCTCTGACACCTGCAATGTTCCTTATCGAGAATAGAAGTTCCAATGGTGAGGATATTGATGAGTTAAATTTCTTGAATTTTAATAAAAGAATTAAATATAGAAGTAAATTGCTAAAAGATTTACGACAACGCTTCAGGAAGGAATATCTTAGTCAACTGGTGCAAAAATATAATGAAAAACAATACCGTGAGCCCATTGTTGGAGAGGTTGTGTTAGTTGGAGACGACAGCAAAAAACGTTTATTTTGGCCCTTAGCAAAAATTATCGAGGTAGTTCCGGGACGCGATGGAAAGATTCGTACGGTGAAACTTAAAACTCAGCATGGCTCATTTTTACGACCAATTCAGCGAATTTTTCCTTTAGAGTTACAGGCAAATGAAAAAAGCGAATTTTCCGATAGGAAACTGAGTGCAGAGGAATCTAATTCTTGCGCTGATTGTAAAATTGAAGGTGGATCAGCACCTGATAACTTAGTGTTGAAAAGATACACATCCTCTGGTAGATGTGTAAGAGTTCCGAAAAGACTTGACTTGTTCAACAATGTCTTTTACAAGCTTGAGACTCATTCCGAGTCTCAAGGGGGGGAGGATGTTGAAAATAAAATTAAAGAGGGCGCTGAGTGGCACTCTGTTGCGTATATAAGATAAGAAGAAATGTAGAAGAATGCTTCTCTTGGTGTTAGTTCAGTCTTGAATAAATGTTTGTGTTGTTGTTTGCAAACGTCTCTGTGTGATTTTTTCATATACGCACCACGCATCTGGTAGATGCAGGCCCATCGATGATGAATTTCTGAAACAATGATTTTAACGTTGTGATTTCAACAGTGAACTAGTGGTGGACCGTGCTCCAGGCCCCGAGAGTCTTGCCCGTTCTTCTCCTTCAACGTCCATATCCACGAGTTTGTCCAAGGAAAGAGATGAGGGGAATTCTACAGCTTGTCTCCTATGTTGTTCACACGAAGTTAAAAAAAAAAAAAAAAAAAAATTCCAAGCCCACAACCCGATTAACTTGACATAATTTCCACCAAGTCGAGGAGCAAAAATGAATAAATAACTAAATACCCAATGGGGGGGGGGGGGGGGACCCCCAACCCCCCCCCCCCCCTGGTTACGCCCTTGTTCTAGAATACTCCCGAAGCTCAATTTGGAGATACTTTTCTTTTAAGAAGCATGTTTACATGCAGAAACACGCAAATTTCATACTTGTGTGCAATGAGTTTGGTTTGCGAACTTGATTTTATAAAGAATTCAATTTCACGGTCGCAATTTTTGTTGCCTTAATATCAACTTTAAATTCTTATTACCCTATTGTAGCTCCTAAATAAATCTAAAAAATTATAAAACAAAACTAAAAACTTATAAAACGTGCTCTAATTTTCAGACGATCAGCTATTACGGAAAATTCGAGAATCTGTGGTATTGGAAATTTCTCGAACTTTTATATAGTGCGACTTTTGTGGCAATTCGTCTTCAAATACTCACCAGACAATTAAATAAATGCATAAGAATCTAAATACCTATTTCTTCTGTGTTTAATTATTGAAATAAAATAGCAAAAGTGTCGGGTTTTCTCAAGTTTTGTTGGAGAAATTTTTTTTTCAAATTTTCTTCTGCAAGTAAATTTACGCTCCCTCCCCTAAAAA
The DNA here is from genome assembly GCA_038502835.1 of Octonoba sinensis. Classification (NCBI taxonomy): domain Eukaryota; kingdom Metazoa; phylum Arthropoda; class Arachnida; order Araneae; family Uloboridae; genus Octonoba; species Octonoba sinensis. Next base: position 77,354,608 of record CM076604.1, read on the forward strand.
AACATCGTTTTTAGACTAAATTATGCGCCTTATAAACACAGAATATGTTACTTGTAAGGAAAAAATGCGTATTTTTAAAGGTATTTCCAAAAAATACGTATTTTTATTTAATGGGCAAAAAAAACACGAACTTTTTAAAAATGGCGGGAAATTGACGAAAGAACTTCCGGTTTTCTGGTTTTTGGTTCCCAGATAAGTGGTTCTGTACTGTATATGATGTCCCCCCGGATATCGCATATTACTACTTTGATCTAATAAGTAGCTGTGGTTTATTTATATTCTCTAATGTTTTACTCACACACAAAGTTAACCACTAAAGGTAAACATTTTATTTTCATATTGCTCTAGGTGTTTGAAACATGAAAACATGAAGCTTTTTTAAAAAAAACTTTTTTGTATATTTTCACAGCGGTAGGCAATTGATGATGTACAATATTATACAGAAAGTTCACACATCTGTAATATATCTTTGACAGTTTATGGCTGTCAAATGTTGTAACAACATTTAAATAATGAAAATATATATTAAATGTTTCTTTGTCATACCACACAAGCAACAAGTAAATTATTCAGGCAAAACCAAATGCAATAAAACTGAGTTGCCGAAAAAGAAAATTTCTTACCTGGTGGTTCTGTGAGGTGTATCTGCATAACAGTAATAAGAGATGCATCTAAGTAATCATTCTCTGGTTCTTTAGTGTATAAAATTTCTACAGGATAAGTACGTCCAGGAATAGTAAATATTGGCTATGTAAAAAGAGAACAATCATAAAGGCATTAAATTTCAAGTTTGGTCATAATGTACAAAACATGAAATTTTATGAAAACCAAAAAAATGTATAAAAGAAACAATACATAATAACTTGCTTTTAATAACTGAAATATGCAACAAAACTTTTAAAACACAAAGCCGGACTTTTTTTTTCTAAGTTGTAAATAAATATATAAATAGAAATACAAAATGGCACAAGTCTATGACTTTCTGCATAATGTGATATCCATTAATTAAAGAATAACTTAATAAACAACAGCTTTTTTTTAAACATTTTTTTAAACTAAGTGATGAAGATATTTGACAGCTAAGTATTAACACGAGACACTTGAGTTGTTTTAAATAGATGACAAAGAAATAATTTAAAAGGATGCAGTAGTAAAATTTTGTCTCTTGAAGACAGTCTTGGGTATGCCACTAGGAATGCCTAGGAAGGAAAGGCTATTATATATATAAATGAAACTTTATTAAACGAAATATAGTAAATATTTTACTAGAAATGCCAAACACTTACAGCTTCAAAAAAATACTGTGAAAACTTGACAGCATCCAATGTAGCAGAAGTCACTATAAGCTTCAATTCAGGTCTTTTTTTTACAGCCTATATAAAGAGCAAACAATTGTTAGTTATGTATCTGTCAAAATATTAGCTCAACAATAATAAATTAAAGTTTAAGAAACTAAATAAAATTTCCCATGCACATATTAAAAAAATCCCTCACACACTTTAGACAAAATAAAAAAAAACAGCCATAACATGTATTTGAAAACAACAACAAATAAAACATCTGCAGTTTATTTAAAAAAAAAAAAAAAGGTAAAGTAGTGTAACGATGCGAGAGTGGCTGTGAAGCGTTGGGGGTCGAACCGAGATCGTTTTGGTGGTAGCCTCATTCTTTACCGCTTTCCCAAAAAGCGTGTCCACTGGGCAGGGGCAATGATGGCTATTTGATGGACTGACTCGCACCGCTACATTAGAAAGCATCAAGTAGTTGCTTTTCAATAAATACTCTTTACAGGGTTGCTACTCACACAGCAGAATGAAATTCCCCAACTTTTCTCGGTTTTCAGGAATATTTTAACAAAAAATCCAGTCTTAATTCCACGTCATCATACCAAGCAAAAAACATTCATTTGCCCCCAAAATATTGTTCAAAACAATAGCAAGAATGGCTAACCTTAAAATAATTTCTGAAAAACTTTGAAACAGTAATCAGCCAAGTGATATAATTGAACAAACATTTCCATAAAGAAAAACTAGCCAAAATGTTTTTTTTTTTAAATGTCTAATAACTCAGTTTCTTAATGAAAAAATTGATTGCTGACAAAATTTTTGAGAGAAAGATAAAAAAAAAACTGCATTAATTACCCAGTGTAAAAATTTGAATAACAATAATAAAATGTGAGTTACTTTTAACTATTTAAAAGTTAAACTTACTTTTAACTATTTAAAAGTTAAACTTAAGAGTGGAAAAAAAAAATTCTGGTCAAATCCATCTGGTTGAATCAGGTTGCATAAATCTCCACAGGTCCCTCTGAGTGTTGTATTTTGAGTGGAGCCAAAGATTTAATGTCCTTATTTATATTGGACTTCCGGTGTCAGTGCTTCAAATGTTGGCTAAAATTCCCAGACTTTTCCAGATTTTTTTAAAAATATTAAAATTTCCTCATCTTTTCCCTCAATTTTTAAATTCTCTGACTTTTCCAGGTTTTCCCTGTCTTCCAGGTAGAATAGCAACCCTCTATTTAGGGGTCACACCAGAAGAGATTCAGGTCCATTTTCGGAAACTTCACAAAATTCTAATTAATCAACAAGGACCCTTCACAAAATTCAAATCAATCAAAACAGACCTTTCACAAAATTCCAACCTTCCAAGTCGTAATTTTTGCACCATTATTTATTATGAAAGTGGCAAATAATAAAATTTTTCATCAGCACATGTTTAAGTTTTCAATTTTTACAAAATTATTTGCTTTTTCACAAAAATCTCTTTAAAATTCACAAAACACGGACCCTGTTAAAACTGCTGGAAAGCCCCCTGCTATTGCAATAACATTCTGATTTTTTAAAAAACTTTTCTTTTACATAAAAGTACAAAAAGGCATTGGTACAGACTTTCCATTCCACCCCAGCTAATAATTACAATTAAAATTTAATGTTGAAATATTTGAATGATTTAATGTGTGTTATTCGAATGAAAAAAATTTGATTAAAAAAAAAAAAAACATTTTGTGACACTCATTATGTTTTGCTGAATGCAAAGGATGATCATATGGTCACTCAATTCTTAACATTTATTTCTATGTTGTTTAGGAAATTTTGGTAACAATACATACATTTTGGCATATTTAAAATACTACATTTTTCAACATGGGAGCATTTTTAAAAGTTCCGTATTAAAAGGTTAATAGAAATATTTCTATTTTAAAATTCATTTAGCATTTGACATATTTTAAATAGCAAAAGCTCAGAGCATTTTAATTTTTACCATACTGCCCTCCTAAGATGAAGTGCATATTTTTTTTTCCCTTAAAAAAAATTCCTTTTTCATCTAAGAGCCTTTTACTAGACTTACAATATAATTATAACCATATTAGAAGACCCATACTGGAAATAAATAATGTAAGTATTAATACATACAATAAAAATGCGTAAATATTAAAAGTTGTGCAGAACATACATTCATAAATATGCTCATGGCCAAAGTTGAGATATGCTTTTCTCACTTAGGAGGTCAGTATATATAATATTCTAAACACTAGAAACACAACAATATCATTCATATTTTGATGCTGAAAATATGTTTTAATAGAATGACTGACTATATTTAAATAATTTAATAATGAAAAATGCTACAAAAATTTTAGATAGAGAAAAATTCATATGGAAAAATATTTTCACAAACTTACATTTTTTAAAAGACCAAACAAAACATCTGTATTAATTGTTCTTTCATGAGCTTCATCTAGCATTACAACAGCATAACCTTTTAGATCAAGGTCTACTAAACATTCACGAAGAAGCATACCTTCTGTCATATATTTGATAATTGTTTCAGTGCTTCTACAATCTTCAAATCGAACGGTATATCCAATCTAAGAAAACAAAAAAGTTTTAAGCAAAATGCAAAAAAAAAAAAACCCACATCATTATATAAACAATAAAATACATACTTCTTGACCTAATCTGCATCCAAACTCTTCTGCAACTCTTTTTGCAATAGATATAGCAGCAACTCGACGTGGCTGTGTGCACCCAATTTTACCTCTAGCAGTATATCCAGCCTCTGAAAGGTATTGAGTAATTTGTGTAGTTTTTCCAGAACCAGTCTCTCCAATTACAATTAGTATTTGATTATCTGTTACAGCCTACAAATAACGTAACATTATTTATTAAGAAAACTAATTTAAATAAATAATCACAAGAAAACCTGGCTGAAAAAGTAAAGTTAGGGTTTCACACAAGACAGTTTATTGCCAAATAACCAAAAATTCACATCTAACCAGTACCCCATAAGATAAAATATTTTTGAGCTTGTAAGTGTACCATTAATATTTATGTGCAATTCGTGCCCAAATGACACTTTTTCTGTACTAGCCTTATCGAAAATGAAAAAGGGAAGTTTTTTTCCATCTACCTCACTTTGTAGAAATGAAAAACTTCTAAGAAAACATGGATATATACTTTTGTTGACTAGTGTAGGGTTAGAGAAACTATTTAAAAACCAAAACATTTTTGGGTATGAGATGTTTGTAAGTCTTGTTATCAAAAATGGACTATCTAGTCAGACCTCAAAAAAAGTCACCCCTCGGAACTTTGCGAAAGTGACCTCATAACGAATACACATGCCTTTGTTGATAAATTATTGAATAGTATTATTCTTTGTGTCATTTAATGCGTTTAAAAATCCAATTAGTTTTAATCAAGGATTATTTTTTATCAGTTGAACCAATTAAATAAATAATCACAAGAAAACCTGACTAAAAAAGTAAAGTTAGGGTTTCACACAAGGAAGTTTATTGCCAAATAACTAAAAATTCCCCTCTAACCAGTACCCTATAAGATAAAATATTTTTGGGTTTGTAACTGTACCATTAATATTTATGTGCAATTCGTGCCCAAATGACACTTTTTCTGTACTAGCCTTATCGAAAATGGAAAATGTAGACATGAAAAACTTCCAAGAAAACATGGATATTCACTTTTGTTGACTAGTGTAGAGTTAGAGAAACTATTTTAAAACCAAAACATTTTTGGATATGAGATATATGTAGGTCTTGCTATCAGAAATGGACTATCTAGTCAGACCTCAAAATAAAGTCACCCCTCGGAACTTCGCGAAAGTGACCTCATAACCAATACACATGCCTTCGTTGATAAATTATTGAATAGTATTATTCTTTGTAACATTTAATGCGTTCAAAAACATCCATGTACTTTTAATCAGGGATTGTTTTTAATCAGTTGAACCAATTAAAATTAAAGAAATTAATAAGCAATTATGAAATCTTTTTTCTTACAAATTTTACTTTGAAGTAAGGTTGTGCAGTCTTCAAATATGCTCTATCAAAGTACTGATGAACAACTTATATTACTTAAAATAATCCATAATGCAGCACTTTTAATTTTGGTTTTTTGGCATTTGGTTCTTTAGCTCCCTCATAGAATGTAAAAACATACCTTATGACATTGAATGTTCTGAGCCTTTCTGATTGTGCCACCGCTTCACTTTCAATATCACTGACATTATCCTCATCTTTGTAATCTAACAAAACTTGCGAAACAATTTTGGAAATGGAAGCTTGAGAAGAGGTAGGAATACCTCAAAAAATTTCTTGGAATGGAATCAGTATTGCACTGAAATCTTCCAATGCAAGTCAGATAAACGTGACCTTATAAGCAATTACAGTATTTAAGCCTGACCATATATTCGATAATCCATAACATAAAATTCTTGTTCTATGAGCCAGGACCAGGGCCGACAGAAGGCTGAGAGGAACTTCCCTTCAGGCACAACGTGCTTAAGGGTGGCAGCTATTAAAGCTTAGTTAATTTATTACGTAGTATTAAGCTTTTAATGAATTAGAAAGAAAATCTGTCCTACAGATACTTAAATGCATGCGTACATATTTAGTGGATATATTGTTAGTACTTACACTTTACAAAATATAAATAAATGGGGCACAGAATATTTTGTTGCCTCATGGCACCGCTTATACTATACATGCGCCTGGGCTTTAGAAAAGTTACCTAATATTCAGGGTAACCTTATATTGAGGTCTGACTTCTCAATATCTATAAAATGAAAAAAAAAAACTTATTTTTTCCTTCCTTCAATCTTTTTTCAACTTCATTTACATCACATATAAAAAGAAATTTTCTACTTTAATGGTTTTATCATCAACTTCTAAAATACAAAGTATAAACGAATATTTCTTTGTATTACTTATTATTTCTTGAGTACTTTATTTTATGCATGGAAACAAACTGCACCAAAATCATGCAGAAAACATTTAAATGTTCACGTCTATTACCATACTATTTAAAATAGAAATTAGATTAGATTAGGATTCAAAACATTTGTTAAATTTTGATGAATTTGTGTTATTGTGGTGGTGCAAAAGTAAGTGAGTAATTTATATAGAGATATGAAAAAGCAAGATGTTGAAGACAAATTTATAAAAATATGGAAATATACAAGGAAGTCCAGTGGCTGAGTGGTGGCCTTCCGCGCTACCCTGCCACAGGTCCGGGGTTCGATTCCCAGGCTGGGCAGAGTAGACTCAGCCTTTCATCCTTTCATTGGGGTGGATAAAATGAGGACCAAGCTTAACACTGGAGGTTCCACGTCAGGTCGACCACTTAACTGAAACTTCTGCTACTGCACCCCAGGACCCTCGGTCTTGAAAACTGGGATGAACACAGTAGGCCATGGCCCCCAAAAGGACTGGCGTGCCACTGAGTTTAGTTTAGTTTTCTAGGAAATATACAAAGGGTTAAAATAGTCAAATAACACTGCTATTTTTTCCCTCCTAAAAATGTGTGATCCTCTTCATACATAAAGATTGGCAGGGAATTTTTCCTTCGCTTCAACATTTGAATTTGAGTTCTTGAGATGTACTTTAAAAAAGTGGTTGAGTCGAGCAATGAGTACTTTTACAGAATAAATGTAAAAGAATTATCATTTATTTCATGATAAAAAGTTAGTACACAAATAATAAATAATTTGAAAAATGCTTATAGATGCGTGATATTATCAAACAAAAATAAGTAAGGTGTTCATATAGAATAGCATACCTTAAGCAAATCATCCTTTAATTTGTAAATTGGCAAACTTTGTCTCTGTTCCAAAATGCTCATTTGAGTTTTTTCTCCCATAAGATGCTTTTGCACCACCAGTGATGTGCTTCTTCCATTCGGGCAAATTTTGTGTAGATAAATTAATGCCTCGCATATTTACAGCTAATGTTCTTCCTTCAACTAGAAATAAATGTACTACAATGTAGCATCATAGCAAAACAAAACAAATCAAAATAATGATGAAAGCTAATGAGAAATAAGCAGTGGCGTAGTTTAGTAGGGGCGGCCTGCCCCGGTGTCACTCGGCCACGACAGGGTAAACAATAAACCTTTCAAAGATCCATATAATGAAACAAGTGCCTTAAACTGGATATTTTTTTGATAACATTTTCTTTTCTATTTTTAACTAAGCAAAGTGTTTCCTTACAAAAAGGTATTTATAGTGGTTTTTAACTGCTAAACACACCATTGCTGTCAGCAAATACTTTAAATATTCTAACGCCCATGATACAAATGGTATTTTTTTCTTCTTTTTGGAAAAATAACATTAAAATGCATGTTTTATGTTTACATGATTTGGGGGAGGGAGAGACACCATCAATACCCACCCTGGGGGGTATTGATAGGGCTATACCTATGGTGCTTGACCTATGCTAGCTACGCCACTGGAAATAAGCATGTAAAAAGAAGAAGCTTAAGTTTTTAGGCTGCTCTTCTTTGCATTGAAGGCTAATGAAAGTAAAATAATCAATTCACAATATTCAAGTAAAATATCGTATTTCAGAACAGATATAGTTTAAAAAATACTCAGTACAATTGGACATGAGTATGTATTTTAGTAAAACTGTAATTAGCTTACATTGAGCTTTGTAAGAAGATTTTCAATTAAATGTAAACTGTAGGTGTTGAATTTTAAAACTTCAAGGAGGGGTGCAATGGCCATCTTGAAATGCAATTCGATTTAGGTGAAATTACTAGTAGTTTGCAGTAAAAAAAATATTAACGCAAAAAGTTATTCATGAAGAAAGTGAAAAATGAACTTATTTCATATGAAAGGGTTTAAATTTTAAAGCTTATAAAATCATCACCAGGTCTCAAAATAAGCGAACTAAAACTCTAAAATGCTGCTTTTCTAATGATAATTAAGTGAAAACATTTAGCTTTAGCTTAGAACTCCTGTTGTCTTTGAAAAAAACGTGAAATCACCCAAAACACATCAAAATCCACTATGACTGACCCTATTGGGTAATCTTACTCTACTGAGCTTATTTGCCTGCCACTTTGTAATATTGTAAGAAACTGAGTTTCAGCTAATTAATTGCACTGTTTAAAATATTCACTATAAAGCCAGAATACATGTATTTTAAAAATTCATTTCATTTATGAATGTGAAAGCTGTCAAGACTTTCAGTCAAAACATTACACTATTTAATTTGATAAAAACAAGTTTCTCAATTTTTTGAATGCAAAAATATGTTAAAGTCTAGATCAAAAATTTTACTCCTAAGTTTACTAGCTCAATGAAGCAAAATTTAGATGGAATAGAGATTAGTATTTAGGGGGTAAAAAAAGAAAACCTGAGAAATGCCTAAAAATAATTATCTAAATCATGTTTCTGTTGCAACCTCTATTTAAAAAAAGAAAAAATATATTTTACAGCAGAAACAAAATTTTAAAAGAATATTTTTCAGCAGTTTACTTTTAAGGAGTTAAAATGCATGATTAAAGACATTGTATCTCTCCACCATTTATTAGTATTTACAATTTAAGAGTTTTTGAAATACAGTGAAGCCTTGGTTATCCGAGCTCCAACTAACCGAGTTCCTGGTTAACCAAGGTAAATTTGCCCTTGAAAAAAAAACAAAAAAACAACATTTTGGGGGCCGATGGCGGCGATTGGGTGATATTTTCTGGTGATATAAAGACCTAGAACAACAGTCAGAGACAACTTCAACAGCCCTTTTACAGCTACAACCATTTCGTAAAATGGCAGCAAAGCGAGCGAGTTCCATGAAACAGAAAACAAATATATATATATATATATATACTATATACATAGACTGCTTTTCAAGAGACAACTTAAACTGGAACTGTACTCTACTGATGTGTACATATAAAATTTTTGTACGTAACGTCATTTTTTCATTTCATAATATTTACTGTAAATGCCCTTTTTTTGACACCTTTGACGACATTTTCATTCATTTCGACTCATGTTTCCCAATGGATTTGGACAGAATCCGTGTTATCCAAGTTTTCGATTATCCGAGGTACCCTCGGTCCACATTACCTCTGATAATCGAGGCTCTGATGTATTCTACAAAATATTGCTTTAAAATATTAATTATGCGCTGGTTTCATTTTAAATATTAAATTAGAGACAGCATTTACCATCTGGTAATGGATCAATCCAATGCTTATTTAAATCGGATGGTATAGAATCCATTTCTGCTTCTCTTTGTTGATGTTTTTGCTCCCTTCTTTCTTTTGCCAATGCAGATTGCATCATAGCTGCTTGTGCCAAAGAGCCATCAGGATTCTACTCAAATAACAGAAATAACATTTTATTTCAGCACACTGCAAAATTATTTGTTATGTATTTATAACTTCATAACATGAATCAGGTGGGGGAGGGGGGATTTAAATCTTAGCTAAAATAAGAAGTATTGCTGTAAGAAAAGGACCAAGTTACAGGATTATGAATGCATTTTAAAAATACTATTGGACATAAGTGCTGTCAGACCAGTGGCCATGACTGCTATCTTATTATTTAGGAGTAAGTCAAACATTTTCCCCACAGAGTTATTTTGTTGCTAACAACCGATTATCTTTGTAAAACTGATTTAGTTTGAGAATAGTTTATTTATTTATTTGTTAAGGGATAAATAGATCATTCTGAAATGCACAAAAAATTAATATGGCATAAAGTTAATCACATAAAATGATTTAATAAAGGAATACAAGCATGAAAGAGAGCACAAATTGGCTGTTGTTTGTTTTTGCGATCAAGATTTTTATGAAAGACCCTTTTTTTAGAATGATTTATTTCTTTAGTTGATTCTGGTTTGAGACCATATCAGGTCAAATATACTTAAGCAACTGAAATATTACAATACATGTTTTGTTTGAAATGAATATGGGCTTGTTGTGCTGACTTGTATTTTGTATTTAAAAAGTAGCTAAAAAAAATTTTTCCCCCTATACTACATTAATGTTTGAAGAAAGCATACTTCGTAGTAATCTGTCTGTTAATTCAATTGTATAATATTCTTGTAGTGTTTTCTCATAACTTTGTATAAAGGTTTTCCGCTTTGTTAAATGTTTTCTTCTTTAAAAAATAATTAATTATTTTTTATTCAATGTAAAAATCACAAGGTTTTTAGCATTCAGCAATGTGAATCTGACTTCATTCATCAATTCAGTTTTGTCTTGTAGTTCCTTTAAAGAGATCATGCTTAAAAAAACTAAATTGAGCAACAAAACTTCAGCGACATTCTAAAATTTAAAAATTTGTGACAATATTAAAAATTTTGTTATGTTCAAAGCATGTGACACTACCAAAGCATTTTTATCTAGGCACATACAAAATAAAAAAACACTAAGTAAATACAATATGATTTTACCATCAACTTTACCATTCTATATAAGCTAATTTGCATCTTGACACATGTCAAGATGCAAATTAGCTTATATAGAATGGTAAAGTTGAAAGTCTTCTTATAAACTGCTATTAAATTTAATTTTATACCTAAAGTATGAAAGAAATTAATTAAAACTATTTTGAAAAGTATTAATGATGCATTGCAAAGAGCCATCTATTGCAAATATCGACCAGGAATAACCAGGTACAGCCTCTGTGCTCCCCCCAGCTAAACAATTCAAATCAATTTATTAGTCCCCAGTGAAGAACAAGAGCCCTCTTAAAACTATTCACCGCAGTATACACAACAGCTCAATTTTGTTATCTCTTATTTTATTTGAGCTTTGCTTTTTTCCATTTTGATCTTAAAACTGGAATGTTATTGTAGAAAATGTGTGTAAAAGCTGTCAATATATTATTGCATAAACATTGAAAAATTAACTCATCAAAATAACACATTTTTCTTGAATGTTTTTAAAGGCTCTTGTTAGAGTAACAGTAACAGAGATAACATTTCAAGATACTGACTTTTAGTAATAGTTGATAAAGTTAGAAATGTCTTTACCAAAATCTGGTATAATAGCAAAACAATGAAGCTTTCATAAAAATATTTCCATGTCCTCAAAAATATCAAGTATCAAAGAGAGCAAAGTGTGGTGGTCATTTCTTTTCAAATTTAGACTAGATTTATTTATTCTAATGTGTAACTAAATGTAACGTATGTTTACATTCACACTTGGATCAGATCAATTCCCAGAAAGCATACTGAATGGTCTAATAAAAGATCTAACTGGTACATCCACACATACCAATTGGTCAAATTAGAACTTGAATTGGACTAAAATGTCAACTCTTGTATGCTATCTTTTGAACTTTAGCTTTGTAGGAGAAATATTTGATACACTTAAGGTGTTTAAAAATGCTTTTTGAAACCTTAAAGTACAATAATGTAGAACATTTCGTTGACAACCAACTCTCACTGTGTTTAGATGTGGGAGGATTTGGATAACAGAACACCAGATAGCGGAGTTATTTTTTAAATTTTAATCTGTATTCAAAATTATCTTTTACAAACATCATCTGACATTGTAAATTTGCAGGTTTGAAGATTTGCAAATAAGATTACAAAAACAGTCTAGGCAAATGAACTCACTTTCATTATTCTAATAGGACTTAAATCTTGTATTTTTCCACGACCACGCCCAGTTAAAAATGGAGGTTCATCCTCTACTAATTCAATTTCTATGTCTCCATCTATAAAGGATAAAAAAAAAATTACTGTAGGCACCAATGTATCAGCTAAACTCACATAAATGGCACATCCAAAATTATGTTCACGTTGAGAGGAAAAATTACAGAAGCACTGCACCTCGTGTATGAGAAAGATTGTGGATCCTCAGTGAAGAAATATAGTATACTATACATTACACAATAATTCAGTTATATTTGCAAGCAATATTAAAATATCAAACTTAACTTTATTGTTTATAACATAGAGAATTAATAAAAACAAAAGAAATCAATGAAATATTATTTCAAAATTTTCAGAACCATTACCAACAGATGTGAAAAAAATGCTGCCATAAGATTTCATCACCTTTAAGTTTTCAATTCAACTTTTTTCCGTGCCCCTTTTTACTGTCTTAAATCAGAAGGAAAACATAGCATCTAATTCTTAAGAGTATTATCAGAATACAGATAAGATCTACTTTTGAGGTAAGGACAATAACTGGAAGAAAATCGAGTTATAAATATGGAAGAAAATACAACAAAATGTTCTTGATAGTATCAATGAAAATGTTGGAGAAGGAGATAGAGCTTTGAATGCTTGAACTACATAAAGAAAGCAAACAACCTTACATCATACAATACATAAAATATAGAAATTCTGCTCAGAGAATTTGTTTTGAATTTCTACAAAATAATAATTAAATAAATAAATACTTATGTCAGTTGAAATACTGTAAAAATACATATTTCTTTTACACACAAAATATTTTTGAATCATTAAATTAAATGCTGTTGAAAATATCTTGCACTGAAAATACTGAGAATATTAAAACTAATAATATTAAGGGGGGGGGGGTCACATTTAACAATTGCATTAATTCGTGTGAAAATATGAGAAAATCATAAAAGAATCCCAGAAACATTTTTCAAGGACTATATTATGTTTTGTAAAATGCCAAGAGTGAAAGAAAATATTATAAGAGATAGAATTAATGTTAAAATGCACAATTCAAATGACCAAAATGATCAAAAGTTAATTCAATTATTAACTATCCTATTTCGTAGTATATATTATAGATAACTAACTAATTCACGCCCATGCAAAAGTTCTTACCACTTGGCAGGTATACTACAAATTATTTAGCAGAAGATGAAAAGGAAGAAATTATATGCTTTCAGCATTTTCTAAATACGTTTCATAAATAGAAGTGTACTGTCATTGTCACAAAAAATATTTTTTCTTCATATTTGAAGAAAGAAAAATATGAAGAAAAAATATTTTTCAGGAAGATTAAGTGATATAAATTGAGAAAATAACAGAACGCAAAAAAAAAAAGCTTGCAGGCTATCCAAATAGGATTTCTTACTGTCGTTTTCAAGTGCTTCTAATGAAAAATCATTTAATGCTTTAAAAAAAAGTAAAAAAACTATTGTTGTTTTCACAAGACCATGTGAGGTACTTTAGCATTATAGCATATGGAAAATGATACTTTAAAGCAGAGCGTAATTTGCATAAGGGCTCTTGAGAGCTCAGCGCCAGCACTTTTCAATTTTAACTATATTTTCACATATTAGATGGAACTCAAACTATTTCATAAAAGTAAGTTCTTGTAGCTGTTTTGCTAAAAATGAAGCCCTGGTTTGAAAAATATCAAATACAACAAATTTCTTGTGACCTTAGCTTCCATTAAACTTCTTTAAGTACTGAATCACAAAACGTTTTTTTCTAATGTTTTGCACAAATGACGAGAAACAAACCCCTATTAGAAGTGCTCCAGGATCGCAGTTATACCTCCTTAAAGCCATAAGAAAGATCATGCACAATGGATTCGAAGCGGCTTACAATCATGATGAAAAATGACACCATGGAAGGAAAAATGCAAACTAGAATAGATTAAATCATAGGTTTTCAACGTGGGCAATAACGCCCCCTTGTAGGCGTTTAAGACTTTCAGGGGGCAGTAAAAGACCTAGAGAAAACTAGGGGGCGTTGAGATGACACGGAGGGGCCTGGGAAGATTAATTAAATATTGTCTAAAATAGACTAAACACGCTGATTATGTACTAACAAAAGTATTAGGTTTATGGTCGATTGTTCAACAATTTCTGATAGCATTCCCATCTTCATATTTAGCTGAACGTGGCTATAGTACTGTAGCAACATTGGTAACCAAGAAGAGAAATCGGCTCCATAGTACTGAATACGGCTTATGATTGTTTTTAAGTAAAATCGAGCCTGATATTAGCAAACTAATTCAAATGCATCAAATTCAATCTTCTCATTAGTTAAGTTACGAATTCAATGTCTGAAAATTTTAATAAAAATACTTTTCAATATAAGTAAGCGTAAATCTTGATTGCTCTCATTAAAATAGTCTTACTTAAAAACAGAAATAGGATAGGGTTTTATCCTATCTACGAATAAAATGTATAATATTACACATTAAAAAATATATTCGTGGGAGTAGCTATTTCAAATTCGCAAGTAAAAAATGGGGAGGGGGGGGGGTGCGCTTTAGGAAAAAATGTTCTCAAAGTGGGCGGTGGGTAAAAAAAGGTTGAGAACCTATGGATTAAATGAATAATTTTGCATAATTAAACTGTTCATAATGAAAAGAAAGATTTCTTTTAGAGACTTTTGATGAAAATGTTAAAGTGATTGTCTTCAGAAAGATCATGGTCAAAAAAGCCCATTTACACTACCTTATTTCCCCCCCCCCCCCTCATATGATAAATACCAAGTGTCTTAATATATAGAGAACAATATTAACAGCAAATTGTTAATATCTAGAAAATTAATAATTGTTCTGTTGCTCACGGCATGAATGCCATTAAACATGCATTGGACCACAGATTATTCAATAACTAAAATCATACCATCATTACTATCATCTCTAAGTAGTAAACCTGTAGATTTGTCAAAGTCAGGCAATTCAGACTGATCGATACAATTAGCTGCCAGCATCTATATAAAAAAATTAAGGAAACATTATCAAAATGGGGCAAGCTTGGAAAAGAAAATAATGCTCAGATAGCTATTAGAGACATTTAAGAATGGTAACCAGTATGAGGGAAAAAATACGAAGTACCTAATATTAAGTACCTAAATAAATAATTATTACTATAACATAAATATATAAAATTACTCATATATATTTAGATCAAAAATATTTTGGGTATTAATATCAGATGATTACTAATAGAAAAATTACATTTCATTTGTTATAATAAATAAATATTTTACTTTAAAAATAAAAACTTCTAAAATGAAAAAAAAGAAGAAAAAGAAAGGTACTTACTTGTTTTATGTCCCACCTTTCGGGGGATGAAATGCGATGAACATGTCTTTTTGTGTCTACATTATTGCCATCTGTTTTAGACATTAATGAAAACCTTGATGGCTTATCAGGATTTCTAAGAATATCCTGCCCTATTTTTTTAGATGGCTCAGTTTTGCAAACAACAGATGGGTTTAAATCTTCTCCTGTGTAATTATCAACATCCTAATATGGAGAAAAAAGTTATTAATTCTATTATTAAACTTATACAGCTTAAATTTAATAAGGATACAAGATTCAATGACATAATGTGCATTTAAGTGGTTTATTCACTTGGAAGTCTCCATAAAAATGCAAGCATTTGATGCAGCATTTTAATAAAATTTTATCCAAATTATTGCACTTGGTGTGAATACTCAAACTTTCTTTCAAAACTTGAACACTTTTGCTAGTAAAGTAAATTTTCTCTATAGGGGACTTGGCAGACACCAGTGGAACAAAAATATTTGTCTATGATGGACCATTATCCCTTCAAAAGGACCCATTATTTGCTAAGAAAGTAATTCAAAGCTGATAAAATTTTTAAAAGTTATAGCAGAGGTTTATTCAAGTAAACAACACAATAACTGATTCAAAAATACAACAGTATAAAAATACCACCTAAAGCCGTAATAAAGTAAAGTTGACTAGATTTTATATTTTTACCAAAAACTAAACTATCGGGAATTTCGCGAAGTCGGTGCAGCTCAAGAAAACTATCTCTAATAAAAATATCCTAAGATATACGATCCACATCACCGGGTAAAGGCGTCGACTTCCCGTTCGCTCCCCTCAGCGAACGTAACAAAGGAAGTACTAATAGGATTGAGAGACTGAAATGAAAGAGCACTAGGCTTAAATACCCGAAGGTGATTTGTGTATGGCGATTCGCCGCGGAGCACGTGTACGCACATGCGTTGATGACACGTGAAGGTCATTCGAGAAACTTCTTGATCGGGGAAAAGGTAACGCCCTCAAGTGGCGGATTCAGCGAACTAATCAATTCGGCAAAAAGTTGAGCGTCGGGAGGTACGTCGTAACTAAGCTGACGTTTACTGTTTACAAGGTTAAAAGGCTTAAACCTAAATAAAGAAGTAAGTTAATAACATATACTTTACTTTTAAATTAAGTGGTGAGAATTAAAAATAACATTTCCTATCAGTCTATAATAGAAGGGCGACCATATTTTTTTTTGCAGAGGGGAAGGGGGGGACGGGATGGTAGCAAAGGATTAAACACTATCCACCTAAGAGGGGCGTATGCTACAAAGAATTTTATTGTATATACAAGGGTCACGCCAGTGGAAATTCGGGTCCGTTTTTGGGACCCTTCATAAAATTCAAATCAATCGAAACAGACCCTTCACAAAATTCAAATCAATCAAAACGGACTCTTCAAAAAATTCCAAGTTTCTAAATTGTGTTTTTCACACCATAAAAAGGGGCAAATAATAATAAAGTTTTACATCACTATATGTTTAAATTTTCAATTTTCACAAAATTGTTTGCTTTTTCACAAAAATCTCTTCAAAATTCACAAAAAACGAACCCTGTTAAATGTTGCAAAATTTGAAGATTCTAAATCGTACTTTTTACACCATTATTTATTATGAAGTGTCAAATAATAAATTTTTCATCACTATATGTTTAAATTTTCAATTTTTCCAAAATTATTTGTTTTTTCACAAAAATCTTTTTAAAACTCTCAAAAAATGGATGTTGAAAAATGCTGGATTGACCCCTGCCCTGATACCATAAACATATATCAAAAAGCACCAGTAGCATGTTGAAAAATCAGCTGCATTATTTTGAGTTTATTTGATTCACAGCCAAAAGAGCGCTGGGAGCAAGAAAAAAGAAACTAAAACATATCCAAAATGTAGGAATTGATAAAAAGCTTCATGTAATCAAACAATATTGCTACTTGCTTCTCCTTACCAAAACATTGCAATCCCTCCACATTTAAAACTTGCAGCAGATTTTGCATTCTACTAAAAAAATTTAACTCTATCACTTGTGACATTATTAAAAAGAAATGGAAAAAAACAGAAACCAAAAGTAAAAATTACTTTTCCAATTACTGATTCTAAAGGTTGAGGTTCTGGCTTTTCCTTTTCGTTTCGTTTGACATAACAGTCAAAATTATAAGAGCACTTCTTTTCTTGTTTAGATATAGATCTTGAACAATGTCTCTTTTTTATTATTTTTTGCGGGGAGTGCGATTTAGATCTAGAGTATCTACAGATTTTTTTCCTTGAAGGTGAATATGAATGTGATCTAGAACTGGAAATTCTTCTGTGCCTCTCCCTGGAATGATCTCTAAAAGAAAAATGTTTATTGTAAACTCTAAACTATACTTAAACAATAAAATCACAAGCATAGAAAACATTTTTGCAACAAATTTTAGTAAAATAAAATCTGTTATTCAAAAAGGCTTTATAAACTTTAATTCAAAATATAGCTACATTGATTAGAATATAAGCTTCTATTTATATTTGACACTGGAAAATATCAAATAAAAGCGATTGAAGGGCAATGGCAAAAACTAAAAAAGTATCTTTTTCCTAATTTTGTATTACTTTCATTCAGTTAATTTTAAATAAAAAAAAATTTGGAAAAAAAAAATAGAACCGACCTTAATTACACCA
The DNA here is from genome assembly GCA_038502835.1 of Octonoba sinensis. Classification (NCBI taxonomy): domain Eukaryota; kingdom Metazoa; phylum Arthropoda; class Arachnida; order Araneae; family Uloboridae; genus Octonoba; species Octonoba sinensis. The sequence goes on from CM076604.1 coordinate 77,372,515, forward strand.
CTGACCAAATTAAAATTGAAAAATAAATTCATTTTTTAAACAATATTGATACGTCTTTTCTACGTGACAATCTAATTACATCATGCTTTACTTCAGTCAGCTGTTGTAAACTTTGGGCTATTTATGTTTGTAATTGCTTCACCATTACAAAAGATTTTATCTATCATAATTTTTGAAGTCGAATCAAAATTTTGATAATTTTGATTCAACTTCAAAAATTATGTTTAAATGTGCTATTGATGTTATTTAAAGAATGAATTTATTTTTCATGCAATTTTAATTTTGAAGTAAGTTCCCTTTTTTTTTCGATTTTTTTAAATTTTTTATTTTCTTCTTTTTAGTGTAAATACATTTTGCATATGAATACTCTATTTTTTTTAAAGAAAAAACATATCAAATGGCACACTTATATTGAGTGACTCCTTGAAAACCAATCATTTGTATGATAAATTACATTTTCCAACTGAGCTTAAAATGTCCAGCACGGACAAGTCTTAAAACAGACTGAAAAAGTTTAATTTTTGTTTCAGAGAAACCTTCAAACAAACTCTTATTATGATTGCTTTTAATATTACTGCTTAACGGCAGGAAACTCTTTTTAACATTGAGTTTAATATTTATTACCTAATAATTTACTTAACAAAGAAATATCAAGGCAAGCTTTTCTAATAAAAAGAAAAATATTTATTTTTCATTCATCATGTTCTTTTTAAAGAGCAATTGTAGTCAAATCGATGTACATTAATAAATTAGAAAGCCCTGTATTGATTAAAAAAATACAATTAAAATCAGTTCATTTAATCAAAAGTTATAGATGAAAAAACAAAAAATGACTATATTTCCATCTATAACTTTTTATTCAAATTACCGAATATGGTCAAACAGAAGTACGGGACCTATGGGAAACCAACCTGGATTGATTGAAAGAAAATTACAATAAAACCTGCAAAGTTGACCACGTGTCTAAGTTGACCACTTTTGTTAGGAACGGAATTAGCCCTATATTATGTGATGTAGAGAAACCTTTGTAACCTGACCATTAGGGTGGTGCTTTTTTTTCGAAGTTTTTAATTTTCAACCTCTTACCCTCTAAATTTGTTCCATTATACCAAAAAGTGATTCTGATAAAATTTTATCACCAGCAAACAATATTTAGAGGTAGCTCAAAGAGGGTAAAGTTTCATAATTGAACGAGATTTTGCGATTTTTTGAATTTTCAAGCAAGATAAAAATGATTTGCCATTATGTTTAATTTATGTAATTATATTAAAAAGTAACTTCTATATGAATAAGTAAAAATTAAACATTTGTAAATTGCAAAGCTATCATAAAGTAGTTTTCTGAATAAAATATACAGTATTCAAGTGTACCTCATAGGTGGCAACAACTGTCTGAACGTCTGATTGCCAAACTTATGGAGCCACTGAGCAATAATACCTTTTCCAAATTTTACTATGTGTTATTCTCCCCCCCCCCCCATACCCATAGTAAAGAAAGACAGGACAAAAAAAAAGTAAGAAACTTTTAAATTCTCAGTTATGTATTTATATATGCCAGAATGAGACGAAAGGGCTACTATATTGGCAGTTACTGCTTTTTCATGGATTTATGCCAAAAAAAAGAATTTCCCATTTTCCTTCTGAGCCATAAACTTTCAATGCAAATATTGACAAAATATGGAAAATCCACTAACAATTGTTTGTGTAATTATGTGCATATTAACCACCTGAGTATGACCGCAATCTACCGAATATTTCCTCGAATTGAGTTAATTGTTGCTTGCGATTTACGGTTTGTTAACGACTGGTCTAAACTAGGGATGTAACGAATAGTGATTTGGCCGAATAGCCGAATACCGAATATTCTGCCACTGCTTCCAGACCGAAGCCAAATATTCGGCCATTTCTTCTAGGCCAAATAGGCCGAAGCCGAATATTCGGCCAATGTCTTAGGCCGAATACTGAATATTCGGCTGCCGAATATTAAAATTTCTAGAAAATTGTTGTATAGAAAGAATTTGTCAAATTTAATAATAATTCAAAGTCAAACACCATTTACACACAATCTATGATGAACGATTTAATTATGTTATTTAAGAATTTAAAAATATTTAAAATTAATCAATTTTCTCTATTGTTTTGTATGTAATAAAACTAAGAATTTCACTTAAAAGTGGAATAAAAATGACAGGTTTTATGGTAGTAAACATTAGCATTATTTTACTAATCATTTCATTCAAATGAAAGAATTACTACTGCTTAGTGAACCTTGCTCAAAACTGATTTATGTTAGATATTTTAAAAGTTATAAAAGTTAATATTTTTATTTTATAGGGTTTTTACATACCTATTTTTAAAAGATCTATTAAAATTTAATACACTTAACTGGAATATATTTTTATTTTCAAAAACCCCAATAACTTACGCTATCTAAATATTCATGAATCATGATATATTCTAGGCTTTCTACATTTCTTTCTTGCTCAATATTCACAATAAATCAGTCTACCCAAACAAAGTCTGACTTTCACTTTGTTAATAATAATAAAATTATTTTCTCATATATCATAATTAACTATTGCCAGCTTTTGGGAGCAAATGATAAATATAAATTACAATATTACAACTTTAAAACCTGTTTTTGTTCGGTCAAGCCTAAAAAAAGGTTTAAAAAAAGTAGTTTTTCCAAATTATTTTCATTTATTAAAACTATATACTAACGTAGTCTTCTGCAATAATTATAATACAATTTTAAATGTTTAAAATCTACTACGAATTGCTCTATTTTTTCACATTTCTACTGTGACAGAGCTATTCGGCTGAATAGTCCATCAATATTCGGCCAGGCCGAATTTGACCTTACCCAGTATTCGGCCAGGCCGGATATTCGGCTAGGTGATGATATGACTATTCGGCCAGGCCGAATGCCGAATAGTGGCCAAATATTCGTTACATCCCTAGTCTAAACTACAAGTATGGAACAATTTTGCTCTGAAATGACACAGTGAACTTGGCAGGTGAAAGGTTACACAAATACAATTTGAAAGCATTAGACAGGAAAAAAAACTAAATATTGCTTCAATAGCACTATTGAATCCCAACTGCATTATATCTAAGTGAGTTAGACCAAACAAAATATTTATATGACTATTTTATATATTTATAGTATTTATAATATAGATGCTGCTTGATTTCGAGGCAGTGCAATGAGCAAACGAGATAGTTTCGATGTAATTTGTGAAGAATAAATAATGCGTGGTTTGAGTTTGATGAATTGGGTAAATCTGAATCTCTCAGCAACTTTCTTTGAGGGCAGCAGTAACAATAAAAATAAAACTTGATGAAGCTAAGGGGAAAAAATAACCTTCAATTCATTTGTGTGTTCTTTTTTAGTACTAATATTATCTGGTAATGGCATGCCGCCTAATATTTGCTGCTAGCTTGTGTATGTTACACATAGGATATCAGCTAATCCCAAGCAGCAAATTTAATGTGTCTCCTTTCAAAGTCAAATGGTTCCACACCCATGGTTTAGACCAGCAATCATCAAACAGTAAAATGCCAACTACAAGTAACTCGTAAGGAAATCTTTAGTAGATTGCAGTGGTACACATGTGGTTAATTAGCACATAATTACACCAACAACTGTTGATTTTCCATATTTTGTTAATATAGCTCATGGCTCAGACAGAAAATAAAGAATATTTTGCTGGCATAAATATATAGTACATGAAAAGTGTAGCTGCCCACTCGCATATATAAATATCAGAATTGAAAGGTTCCTAACTTTTTTGTCCTGTCTTTTTCTTTCTTTACTATGGTGTGGGGGGGGGGGGGGCGTAAGAATAACTCATAAGTAAAATTTAGAAGAGGTATTATTGCTCAGTGGCTCAATAAGTTTGGCGATCACTCCTTTAGACAGTTGTTGCCACCTATGAGGTACACTTGAATACTGTATTTTTTATTAAGAAAACTATTTCATTATAGCTATACAATGTACAAATGTTTAATTTTTATTGATTCATAGAAAAGTTACTTTTTAATATAATTAAATAAATTAAATATAATTGCAAATCATTATTTTTATCTTGCTTAAAAATTCAAAAAATCACAAAATCTCGTTCAATTATGAAACTTTACCCACTTTGAGCTACCTCTAAATATTGTTTGCTGGTGATAAAATTTTATCAGAATCATTTTTTGGAACAAATAATGGTGGAACAAATATGGAACAAATTTAGAGGGTAAGAGGTTGAAAATTCAAAACTTTGAAAAATAAGCACCACTCTACTGACCATGTATCTTGACCAGCTGTGCATGTTCACCACTTATATACACCAAATTTGGGTGGGAGTATTACCCTTTGTAAGTTGACCGCCAAATTATTACCATGATATTCATTTATTTAATAACAATAACTTTTCCAGGATATTCTTTTATGCTATAATGTTATACCAGTACGCGTCTGCACTGCACGGACAAAACAGTAACTATAAAGCTTGTCTAAAACTTTTTCTAACTTAACCAATGGGAAAACAGAATGCATATTCTGCTAACCTTAAAATAAATTTCTTTATTTTTGTTTTATCTGAGATAGACATTTTGAAGAATTATGTATTTTTAGGAAATTTTTTACCATCAAATAAACAACTTACATAATTAAAAAGATGTTTACCTTTACTTTAGCTAAGTACTTTAATTTTAAAGTTGTATGATACATTATGAGACATTAGTTCATTTTATAAACATTTTATTGATGAACATACTATATCACAAAAGGCAGTTAAAAAAAGAAGATAGTGAACAAGTTAAGCACAAAAATGATGCAAAACTAAGAATTTGTATTAGGTAACAAATATTATTACCTTGTTTCAATATTTCTGTACTTGATTGATTTATTTATTTACTTATTTATTGGAGGGAGAAAGCTTGCTGTTTTGCATAACAGCACCTTTTCTTAGTTCTATTATGGTTTCACTACTTTTAACTAATTCCCTAAACAGAAAGAAGACTCAGAACATAACACACTTGCAGAGTTTTATCAATTTTGGTTTAATAAAATGTTTTGAAAGTATACCTCTTATGCACGAAACTTTTTGTTTCTTTGTGTTTGTGTTCCTTTCTAATTTTTTCTTCTTGGCTCCTAAAATAAATGCAATAATAATAAATAAATAAGCTTTAAATTTAAAATACTGAACATATTTAAAAAATCAGAAATAATCTGTTCCATTTGATGATAGTAGGAAATATTTTATTAAAACATGTTACATTGGCTAAATGTATTTACTTTTGGGCTGCAGCTCCTGCTTCAAATTGAGCTATAGCTTCATCAACTATGAGTTGATCTCCATCATTTAGCTTATTCGCATCTTCATCATTTAATGTTTTCTGTAAAAATAAGAACTCCTATCAAATTTCAATATTCATTTTAAAAATAAAAACGAAAAATTTAAACGCAGTCAGATTTTTTTTATTTATTATGATTTGAATAATTTTTATACAAATTAAAAGGACAATGTTGATGTTGACATTGCTATGTTACAACTTAGAAAGTTGACTGTTCCTTAAACAGATGGATTAACATGGACTAAAATTCAAAATTTCAAGTGAAAGGGAGACTCTCCTCCAAGTTATATATATGAAGAGAATTGAAATATTTTGGAAGGAAGAAAATTCTTGCTACTTTTCCTTGTTCATAGTTTTAAAAACAATCCAAGTTTTGGGGTACATCCGTATATACGGCATTTTTTAGTGCATATATATATACAGTAGACTCTCGATCAGCCGGGATGGTCGGGAAATGCCTCCTCCTGGTTAAGCAAAATCCCGGATAAATGAATTTATACAAATTTTCATGGAACATTAAGAAAATTGAGAGAAAATGGTTATATGATGAGGTTTTCATTGTTTGTCTTTTACACATTCCTTTTGGACTATCTGAATTTACAGAAAATGCGAGTAATTTTTGTTTATTTTTAATAATGTCTCGCACAGTTTGATCACTAATCTCATATTCACGCATTAATGATTTCACTGTATGTCCATTTTCTGATTTATTAATTATTTCCAGCTTTTGATTTATACTAAGAACGACACTTTTGTGTTTCAACATCTTAATACTACGAACAGAACGTATAACACATGTGAATCTAAACAGCACTAATAGTGCAATGATTGATGAATCATCTCATGACCACACATTCCAGAACGGGAGAAAATACCCGACATAGGAGCTGGGTCATGTGACTAACTAGTTAAGAAAAGAAGAGTCCACTTGCGAAAATAGGAAAGATCGTTAGTGAAAGGGGGAACTTTGAAACCTGTCTTGGCACCTGAATGGGACAGGCGATCAAGTGAAAGCCTGATTCCCCCCCCCCCCCCCCAAGAAAAGCTACCTTCTCTGAGGAACAATCCATTTTTTCAGCTGCTGTTGGTCAAGACCAGTCTCATCAACTGAACGAGTCCATTACAGAATGAAGGTTCAGAAGAAAGCACTCTTCCAGCACATTTCCGTATTCAGCTCTTTTTTTTTGAGCCGTCCCGGATAATCCGATCCCGGTTAATCGTGAGTCTACTGTATATATATATATATATTACGTAAGAATGATGGGTAATTTGAGCATTGAAATACGAAAAGTTTCTTAGCACCCCCCCCCCCCCCCCATAAAACTACACATATGGTTGCCCATTTTTGGGAATAAATCTTTCTTCCAATTTTGAGCCTTTTTATTTGAAAAAATGTTTGGCCTTATGTATGGGTACATACTGTAAAATACATAGAAAAAGAAATAACAAAAAATACTTTTCAAGGAAATGTAAACACATGTTACCTTAAGACTGTCATAATTACGCAAAGCTAAACATAGAACTCTTTCCTTTTCATCGTGCAATCTGGAGTTTGCTCTACAATCATCACCAAAAGATGTGGAAGCAGGTTTCATTTGTTGAATAATTCGAAGTAAGTTTGACATGAAAGAATCCTTCAGAGAATAAATATTTGGATTACGATACAAATTACGTAAGGTTGCACTGAAGATACATTTTAAAATTTGAGGAATTCAAGAAAACTTACAGAAAATTCAGCTCCATTTTGCAACAAGGATTTCTTGAATGCTTCAAAAGTATCATTTTTTCCAGCCAAGTCAATTATGAATTCAGCTAAAAAAGAAAAATAAATAAGTATGTTTAGATTTACTATTGTTATTAAAATTTTTAAAAAAGGGTGGCGGGAGTCAGAGGAAGTGAGGCGCTTCCCACACTGTGCAACAGCCTAAGGGCCAAGAGCTATTAAGAGCTAATTAATTTATTATGTAGTATTATGTGTCTAATGAATAACAAAAATGAAAATCGGTCCATATTATTACTTAATATTTATTAAATGCAGAGTCCTTACACAAAGGTGCGCATCAGGGGCAGATTGCGCTACTGAAATTTTTAGATGTAGAGGGTCTCCTTTGGTGAGCAAACATAAAATTAGGAAGAGGTGATTGTTGATTTCACGAGTTAGCTGGAGTACGACAAGCTGGTCGATAAATAGCTCAACTGGAAACCCAGACCATTTTGTACAGCAACCCTTCCGCTTCAGCACCAAAACCTATCGAGAGCCATTCGCTTTGCAATCTGATCGTGTGGCGAAGAATTGGCAATAATGTGATAAATGGAATTTATTAATTTTTTTTTATTTGTTACCAAATTTTAATGTTTTTTTTTTTTTAAATTAGTTGATTCATTTACAAAGTTTATATTTACAAAGGATATAAATAAAGTTCTGTGTATTATCTAGAGCATTTGGGTTTTGCTTTTATTTTTGTTGTCCTTTAGCTGAAGTAACTATAATTAAGGGTTGTGTTATTTTAATCAAATAACTAGAATAATCTTTCTTTTATGCATTTTTGTTAGAATTAACATTAAAATTATCACTATAGTGCACACTTATGTTTAAACAACTAATGTTAGAGGATGTCCCATAACGGCCAGTCTTTATTATTTGTTATGTTCGGCAGGCTTGTTGAAAAAAAGTTTTTGTATTAGATTCACTAACTAACTAACTCCCTGGCATTACAGCTCATGTTGGACTATGGCCTCCAAAACAATTTATTATATTCACAGTATTTATTAATTCTTAACAATAATGTTTTTCTAAATTTTTTAATCTGTTGTCGAATTTGAAAGGCATTTGATTTTTATTTGGTAGTTTTTGTGGAGTAAACCATGTTGAAAAAACAGTGGAAACAACCACATTGAAAAAAAAGATGGGGCACAATGATGAGAAGATAGGTCCACGCCCTGGACATGGTTAGCAATGATGTATCAAAGTCTTATTCAGACCACATTTAAACCACTCTTTATCACTGCCATTTAAAGGTGATTCCTTTAATTTAGCATAGTAAAAAAATCCAGCCAACAAAGTTTCTTCCGAATAGTAAACAAATATTGCAACCAAAGAACTCTCTCCCCCCCCCCCCCTCACAGTAACAGATATAAAGCCCTGTTTGTGAGGCCTGATATACACCTTTTTCCCGCTTTTTGACATTATAATGTAATTTTCAAAACAGGTGCAATCACTTTGGCTTGTTTCTCTGGACACGGGCGGAGCTCAAACTGTCAGGAAACTGTAGAATTCAATGCTTAACTACTTTCTGTTTTCAGAAATTTAAACATGTTTGTGTAACTTCGTTTTATAGTGTTATCTACCTTTATATTCAAGATTCTTTAAAGTCCTTGAAAAGTAAACATATTCTCTAGTCCAAGTGAGTGTATAAAGGCTTAAAACAATGTTTCTTTGAAAAGTGCATTCCTCCCCTTCCACACAAATCTACTTTTTTTCTTAAAATGTCAAAATGTGTTTCATAATCCCATGTTGATAACTTAATGAGATTTTTTAACCCCCATTTTCTCAGAACACAATTGGTTTCCTTGCAGTTAATATGGTTTGTAGCTTAGGAGATCTCAAAGAGCAGAAAACTTTAATCTGAATATCCTATCAATCAATAGACTAATTGCTCAGTTGAGAAGTGTGCTTCTTGCACCGCAATTACAGCACATAAAATAACAATTTTCTTGAACAAAAAATAAACAATTAAAGAAAAGTTACGAGTAATTGAGAAATTTAAAAGTGGTGCAAAAGGAGAGAGTAAATTTCGTGAACATGGCTCCGCGGCAGTTTCACTATACCTCAGTTATGTTAAAGCGCGGGTGACAAAAATTTCCACCAACAACCGCGTTTGAACAGGGTTTTCATTCAAAAACTCAATTAATAACTTAATTTTATATTTTAAAAAAGGAACTTTGAAATATAGCTTGTCTAAACATTTCTAAAGGATTGTTTTGCCAGTGTATATTGTCATGACACGAATATAACAAGTTGGATGCAATACTGCCTTTTCAATATATCTAGTCATGTCAAGGTATACACAATATTACAAGTGTAAACTAATTGCAAGGATATTACAGACAGGTTGACACATCAATGTACTTTGTCATGGCAAGATTTATGCAATGCTTTCATTTCAACCTATCTTGCTAACACATTTTTTTTTTGTTTTTGTTTATTTGCATACATTGACGCAAATATTGTGGCAATCCACTGACAATCAAATGAAGTAACATGTAAAGATTTCGACAATCTTAAAGCAATATTTCTGTACTAACGTGCAATCTTGCTTCAATTGATTTTGCTAGCTGGGATATCATCTACCACTAACAAATGACCAAACATGTCAAAAAACACTAGGTTTGGAATCGATGTATGGAACGCCATTAACAGTGAGGTACGCAAGGTGGTAGGGGTTTAACCCCCCTCCCCATGAGCCCAAAATAATAGTGCTTTATTACATATTTGAATTTCTTTTAGTAATTTCAGAACATTATTACCCCCCCCCCCCCCCCGTTGAAAAAATTCCGTGTACGCCACTGGCCACTAAACGCAATAAAGTCTAGGTTACCAAATAGAGAAATCCAATATCTCACCCATGGCACCCCTTTTCTACACTTTACCCGGATATTTTCAAAATTTCCATACAGATTGCAAATGAGAGAGATAAACTTTTCACCCATGAACTTGCCTATTAACTAACTCAGTGACACGACAGCCCATTGTCAGCCATGGCCTACTGTGGCCCATGCCAGCGTTCAAGGCCGAGGCCCCTGGGGTGCAGAAGCAGGATTCCGGTCAAATAGTCGGCCTGACACGGCATTAAAAGTATTAGTTCCCAAGCATGCTTGGTCCTCATTTTATCGACCCCACTAAAGAGATGAAAGGCTGAGTCGCCCCTGCCCAGCTCGGAAATCGAACCCCAGACCAGTGGCGTGGTAGCACGAAGGCTACCACTGAACATGGCTATGACAAAAGGTTAATGTTATTTTATATCAACGTCAGAAGGTGATTATCAATATTGTTAAATGTGTTAAGAAGTTATGATGACTTATTTGTTATCACAAAAATTGAGTTCTTATGTAACGAAAAAGAATTAAAAATGAAAATGAAAAGAAATTGAAAATATTTCAATGCACAACAAACCTAAATCTTTGTCATTGATTCCCAAGTGATTTTCTAATTCAGTACAAATTTTTGAAACGAGAGAAAGATATTCTAGTTTTCGCATTTCCTCCATATTGTTTGTCTGTTTACTAACATAACACCACGGAGTAAAAAGAAGGAGACGAATCTCTATAGTAAAAGTTTGTCCGGACGATTCCAGTAGCGCTAGATGGCGCGCATGTAAAATGTCTTGCCATGAGGGTGATTCGCAACATAATTTAGTGTTGCAAATAGGGCATTCGCAAATGACGTCACGCTGGAGGACAAGCAATCGCTGATGATGATGATGACAGCTAAACTTCTACCTTCGTTCGGCTTCGATGCGATCTTTCACCACGTTGCGTTACAATTATTTTGCTCTTTCCGTTACAATATTTATGTTTAATTAACTTGTTTTGCATTTTTTGTTGTTTTTATGTAGTCTGTTTTGTTTGCTTTACTTTTCTCTTTTATTAATTTTGTTGTTTGATTTGTTTTTAAATTGTTTCATTGTTTTTAGTTGACATTGTTTATTCATTATTGTTAATTGTTTTTGTTTTTTTCATTGATTTTGTTTCTTTATTTTTCTTTTTTGGTTAAAAGTAATGCCCGATATCCAATATGTATACGTCTTATAAGAAACAAATCCGATGTATTAGTGAAAGATCGCGAAATTTCACTTCGAAAATCTGTAAACATCCTGAATGTACATTATTTCCCGTACTTTACGTTTCCCCGTATGTTACGTTTTTTTATTCAGTCCATTGGGAAAGTTAAATCGGCTTTTCATGTGTACATTTTCCATCTTTCTACTGCCTAAATGTTCCTACTGATTAAATAGATTTTAATATTTTGTTTCTTCAAAGCAGCATCCACAAATTTATCCATACTTTGTTTATCTGTTTCCCTTTTTGAAGTTAGTTTCTCTAATTTATTACTATTACAAAATTCAGAAATGTATGTTAGCAAAATTTAAAGCTAAGATACAGGATATTAGCGATTTTCTGAATATTCTCTACATGCACTGAAACATTATACTAAACATAATAGAAACATTCACCAGATTTCAAACTATGTTATGCATTACCTTTCTAGAAGTCTGCAGAAGAATAAAAAACTTTTTTTATTATCTCATTCTTATGTACTGGGCTAATATTTGTTTCAGTTTTCAGATTGCTCGTTAAGTTAGATTAACTTTTTTTCCTCACTAAAGTTAATTTCATAAAATTAACAGAATTTTCCCAAAATAAATCATACTTCGGCAAAAAGTAATCATTTTTTACATTTAAAAAAATTAAAATTCACTTGGAAAAAAAAAAAAGGCTGCCGCAAAAAATTATGATAGACCTTGTACGCCAAATTAATTTTACTCATCTTTCCAGTCACCACATGCATGTTTGCTATTTTCTTGACAAAAACATCTCACACCCATCCACAAGAAAATTGACTAAATGCTAGCAGGCTTTTATAAGCTTTAAACTCCTCATATGTATATGCACCGACACCATAAACTTAAGTAATTTACAAGGTCTATGTAAGTCAAGTCCGCCAAATCAGACACATTAACTGAAAGTTCATTTTTACTTAATTAATATGGGTTCTCATTGTCGATGATCTTGATTTTTTTCGATAAATCTTTGTTTAGCTTCATTATCAAGGCTTTTGCAATGTTCAGAATACATTTTAAACCTAGGAAAAGGATAATGCAGTAATTTTGCATTAGCATCAACAGGCAACACACATTTGGATTGTGTCAAGCATAAGGGGCTTCCTCTCCCTCTTAAAGTATTCATTATATATAACTACAAAATGATTAAATAACATTTCTTTCTATTTTCATTCAATAAAAAATTAAAAACAAGTGAAAAACATAGGATTCTTTTTTCAAATACCATTAAAAAATCGTTAAATTTGACAAACAAATAAATCTAATGCCTTAACTGTTTGACATTTTATCAAATATTACTGAATAAATAATCACGGATACTAAAAAAAACTATATTTTTTTATCAAAAATATTGTTCTGTTATGCATGGAATTGCTCACTAGCTAGTGTGCAAGTACATCATACAAAAGTGAGCATAAAATAATCACTTGTCATACTTCATTTAAAATAACCAATCATGTGGGTAACGGTATTTTATGTGCAGTGGGAAATTTGTTCATTAGTGTATATTTTTATTGAACTGGAACAGGGGGCAATTGTTAAAATTTTTGGTTCCGTCTAATTTTTACATTAGTAAAAATGCATAGCTAATTAATTGGACATTTACAAAAAATACTAGATGAGCAAATGGATAAGAGGGAATGACCAAGGAAGGAAACACATTACAGGGATGCAGGTGTATCAATAATGGTTAAAAGGAAGTTCGAAGGCTTTTTGGGATAATTCTATTTTAGGTACTGAAAATGCTAAGCGTCTACATAGAACATAACAATCATTCGAGGCATTGATTTTGGAGACCACGATTACAGGGATATACATTACATCAATAAGTAATACACTACCACCCTGCCTCAGTCGTTCCAACTGTTGGGTTTTAAAAAAACTAAATTGCTGGTTTTCTATGTTCCTTTAGATCACCTCTTTTTTTTTTCAGAAGTGGAAAATTTTAAAGCATTTGATTATTTTAAAGAAAAGTTTCATTCTGCAAAATGTCTTAGTAGAAGTCATCTTCATAACTTACCAGCATTTTAAGACTAACAAATGTATTAAGGACCAACCAGACAGTGCAGCACCTGATATTTCTGAGGATACTAAAAAGGATGAAAGGAAAGAATTTTTTAATATGGTTAGAGGGTTTTAGATGATTAGAAAATTCATATTTGAGCAATTAGACTTGGAAAAAAAAATGGTTAGACTATATTTAAGGGTGCCCCTTGATTTTCGCCAAGCTGGGTGTTGCAAAGCTGCAAACACAGTGATGTAGTCGAGGGGAGATGACGTCCCCCTACCTTTTTATTTTAATACAAGCGTCCCCTCAATCGTTTTACATTTTAAGATAAGCGTTCCCCACTTTTTGATTTCAATTGTATCAAGCATCTCCCCAACTTTTTTTTCAGGACTACACTACTGTGTAAATAGAAATGGCGCCAAACAAAAGCCTTAAGTACATCTTTACGGTAGCGGATTTAGGCTTAGGCCCGTGAGACCTGGGCCTAAGGTGGCAAATTTCGAGGGGCGCCAAAATTTTTAAAACAACTGAAATTGAAAATCAATTGGGTTTTCTGTAAGCTGTAAGACCAAACTTTAAAGTTTATTTTATTGCGCGCTCTTACTATCTAAACATAGTATCATTTTGAGGGAAGAATTTCTTCGTTAAAAGTTAATCAGGCTAAAAAGGGCGCCATATCGTCTCGGGCCTAGGGCGCCCTCAAACCTAAATCCGTTACTGTATCTTTACCACTAAAACACTGAAAGAAATGATGAATTTGCAAAGGTGTGTGGCTGCAGTATCTGCTTTAATTTATATTCTAGAAAATAGTGCCAAAATTACAGGATTAACTGGTATTCAACTGAGGATTGATTTTAAAGCAAACTCCACTTAGATTCGTGTTTCCGAAATTATTAAAACAAGTATTCAAGTCGTTGAAATTACTAGACCTGTACCTCCCCTTGCAAGACCAACTGAAACAAAACCTGCCGTCTTTCAGCATTCCAAATTATTAAATGTTGTTCTAACATTGTGTTTGTGCTGCCTTGTAAAATAAAAGCAGCTGCTTTACAGCAATACAAAAATATGTGCAAGCCTATGTTTACACTTGATGGGATAATATCCTAAAAGTCTATCAAAAACGCATGCCGTAATAAGTAAAGGGCAAACGTAATCAAAAGACCATTGGGATTTTTTTCCTCCATTCTTTTCAATCAAAAAGTACAATTTGTATAAACATAATCAAGTTACGAAATAGAAATCAAAGCATATACAATTAAAATGCAACATATGCATGTTGAAACAGTGTATCACTAAAGACATGCTATAAAATACAAATGCATATGTCAGAAAAAAAAAAAAAACATGTTGCATAGAATACCATTTACTAAACAGTTAAAAACAAATTCTAAAACATGTATTTGGGAAATTTAAAATGTCCAAAACAGTCTTTCTGACATGAAATATACTGCATTAGATTTCGGTGATTTAGACAATTGGAAAAGTTCCCTTTAATATTGATGCACGCCTTTATGGGATCCATTTGAAAAGTGCACTATTATACAAATATTTGTTAATTACACCAAAAACCACGAATAAATGACTAAGTTCCCTTTTTATATCTCGTTCTAATGTACGGGGTTAATTTCTTTTTTCAGTTTTATGCTAATTTAAGATTTTTAACTATTTTCTCACTAAAGTTAATTTCATAAAATTAACAGTTCTCCAAAAATAAAATACCATTTTGCACTTCAGGAATTAAAATTCACCAAAAAAAGAGCAGCAGTAAAGTATTTTGGACAGATTCTGCATGCTTTAGCATGCAGACTATTTCTCACCTTTACATAGTCACCACACACATATTTGCTATTTTCTTGGCGAAAACATTTGAAATTCATAAATGAGAAAACTGCTAGAACGCTTGCAGGCTTTTATATGCTATTTATTCATCAGAAGAATATGCACTAACAACGTAAAATAAGTTATTGACATATCTATGTAAGTCAAGTGCGGAAAATCCGATACGTTAGTTGAAAGTTCATTTTTACATAATAAACACAGGTTTTTATTGTTGATGATCTTGATTTTTTCAATATATAATCCCTCAGCTTCATTGTTGAGGCTTTCGCAATACGCAGAAGACATTTTAAAATTAAAAAAAGGATGAAAATATAACTCTGCATCAACAAACTGCATGCTACATATGCGGCGAACCGAAGTTGCTTGTCCTCCAGCAGCTGTTCCAGGTTCCGTTGCTATGCAAAAATGACGTCATTGCGAATGCCCTATAAAATTATTTAAAAGGGTTTTTTAAGAGTATTTTAATCGATATAGTCAATTTTTGAGAAGCTGGTTATAGGATCATGGACTACTTTTAGATTCAGAATGTGTTTGTGATTTCTTTTTATTATATTTGGTTCATTTTATTTTAGTTCGATGGTTTCGGTTTGCGACTGATGGTTTCGTTTTGCTACGGATGGTTTCGGTTTGCTGTGATTGTAACTAGAGATGCAAAAAGCCCGTAAATTTTCGGGAAGAAACTGGGAAATTTGGGAACATTGGGAATTTTGACATGTTTTCAGTCTTAAAATATTGTTACAGAACATATAACATTGTAACGCTATATTATTTTTATTTTAGATACATGACCAAGCGTCAAACATAACATTTTATATCAAATGTATAATTGAGAAAATTAACTAGTAAATTCAATAGGCTTTTTTATTGCAGTATTATTGATTCTAAAAATTTATTTGATTTGGTTGCTTTCCAGAAAATAAGATTAACCTTCAAAATATTTTTTTTTCTTTACTCGTTGATTTAAATTATTATAAGCAATAATATATCTGTTTTATTCATAGCATTTTATTACAACTTTAACGACACAGTTGAAGGGGTAATTTTTTGACAAGAAACACTGTTTAAAGCACTATTATACATTTCAACAATTTTTTTTAAAGGCAGGTTTTAAATATTTTTATGTGTTATTTTGTTTTTTATTAATGACTTAAACAACTATGAAGTTTCACAATGGGGCCGTTCATAAATGACGTCACGCTTTTTTCCCATATATTTGACCCCCTACCCCCCTTTGTCACAATATGTCACACTTCAGCGGACCCCTTCCCCCCCCTTTTGTCATGCGTCACGCTATGTTGCATAATGCATGATGTTACAATTCTTGTTACCCCTCCCCTCCCCTTGTCACACTTTGTCACAATTTCACGAAACTCCCTCCCCCCCTCGAAGCGTGACATCATTTATGAATGATCCCTATGTAAATAAAAAATATTAACAACTTCCTTTTTTTCATTCTCAACAGAAACATTTTTTACAGGTACCAACATTACGAAATAAATATGTTGTCTGTTTTAAAATGCTTTAACAGTAATGTTGGGGAAAATAATTCTATTATAATGAAAATTTCATAAAAATGTATTTATTTTTGATGTGTTAAAATTACTATTTCAAAAAAAAAAAAAAAAACGATCCCAGTTTTTAGAAATTTGAAACTTCCCGATATTGCTTTAAATTCTCGGGAGGGGGGGGGGGCGGTTTTTCCGAAAATAAAGTAGGCGTTTAGCCATCTTTGCAAAGCTAATTGTAACTTTAATTTAACTAAAAACGGTTTCAACTTTAATGTAAAGTTAAGTAAAAAACATGTCCATTAAATGTGATAACGCACGCCTCCCCAAAAGCTGTGGACCCTCCCTCTCCAAGGCGTAACAAAGTCAGTTCCCCCCCCCCCCCCACACACAAAAAAATATGCGAGCTCCAGTGGTGGTGGGTATTGTGCAAACCGCACGCCATTGTTTTTAAGGGGATTGTTTTAGGTGTCTTTGCTTCTTTTAAGGGGTGGGGGAGGCTTCTTTTTTTCAGGGGTGAACAATTGGGTTGTAAGTATATATTTATTAGGGGTGCCCTTTGGGGTCATGGCACAGATTGCTCCATTAAAATTTTATAGGGGTCGTTTTGGCTTTGTTGAATTTTGAAGGGAACATCGTTTTGGGGGATGCACCATCCTCTTGGAGCGGAAATGGTATATACATAAATATATAGTATATATCAAGGGCGCACACGAAAGGAAGGAGGGGGACATGTTGCCGATTGCTCCATAGAAAATTTTAAGGGGTTGTTTACGAAGGGTAAAGGTGAGCCGAATTTTGAGAGGGGTCATCGTTTGGGGGGAATGCACCGCGAAGGCCGTATCCAGACAGGGGCCCTCGGGCCCCCCGGCCAACGAAATCCAACGAAAAGGGTCCCCCGCGTAGTGACGCCACTGATATGTATATATATATATATATATATGTTTTTAGATTGGGTTTTTATGGGGTCCTTTTCTAGGAGTTTAGGGATCTTCCAAATGATGTCACGCTTCGGGGGGGGGGGGGTCGTGAAATTGGGACAAGGGGACGGGAGGGGGTAAAAATAAGTGGGATATCATGCTTATGCAACATAGCGTAGCATATGGGACAAAGGGAGGAGGGGTATGTTGAAGTGTGACATTTTGTGACAAAGGGGGGGAGCGGGTCAAATACATGGGAAAATAGCGTGACGTCATTTATGGACGGCCCCTTAGCAGAATTTTGAAAAAGGTCATCGCTCATAGGTGCGGGCGCCATTACTCTGGGGAGGGGAGGGGAGGGGGCATCACCTCAATATATTTATATATAAAAAAGCATGTGTGTGTGTGTGTGGTGTGTTGGAAGCCGCTCAAAAACATTTACATTATTGAAGTTTATGAACTAACTGATTCCAGATTATTAAGAGTATAAATAATGAAGTACAGTAAGCGTTAGATAAAAGAAACGACGTGCGGAGTTCAAAAATCGGGGGCCCAACAGACCCGTTGTGTTAGGGCGATAAATTGCACCTCCCCCCTCACTTGGAAAATAATTTAATGTATTTCTACGTATGTACATGTATTTTGTGTTGTTTTAATGCAACGTACAATGTGTTTTTACTTCCCTCCACTTAGGAGGGTCGAGATGGGGAGAGTGCCCCCTGGCCCCGACATTTTCCTCGCGTTCATTATGGCACGAATACCAGCTGACCGTCTGCTACCCCTCTTTTAATCCTAAATTATCTAGTCACTAGCTAATTACAGTGATTTTTTACGAAAGCAAAAAATGCATTAAATAAGATACTAAAATAACCTTCTGATTATATGTTTAACTTATAATAAAATGCAATAAAATATTGCAAATAATAATTTCAATTGTTGGAACAACGAGAGACTAATGCGTGCCCGAACGCCCGAACCGCCTGGCCGCTGCCGCCAAAACGAGCTGATTTTCCGCTACCTTTCTCCGAATACTCGGGCTCAAACGAAATTTCTCTTTCCCTACTTGATCAAACGGCAAGACATTTTACTCTAGCGCCATCTGACGGCAGTGAAAAAATCGCGCCATGTTTTCGGCCCGTTCCCCGCTTAGTTGAGGCTCCTTCCTTTTAGACTCCCTGCATAACACCAATCAAAAAAATACGTTGCCACTAAATTTTATCCTTCTGCTAAAGGCTTTACCAAAATATAAAAAGATGTTACCAATTTTTCATTTTTACGAGACTTCAAGGGGAGTGTGTCTGTATTGTTATAAACTTATTATTTTTTTCCATTTTCAGAATGTACACATCATCTGAATTAGAACACTTATTACGAAGAAGATGAGAAGGAACGCTCCTGCGGACGCTCTTAACTGCTCAGTTGTTGCTGCGATGGCTGCAATGTTTCTGTAGTTGTGGATGCAACTTGAAGCGATCTTTAAGTTTTGGTTTTGACGTAAAATCGTAAACATGCTCAGCTCTATATCTGGCTAATTGTTTAAAAATTTCAATGAACAACTGTTTTGATTAAAGAAAAAAATATCTTTTAGAAATATTTTATTCTTTCAGTGAGCACTGTGTTCCATTCTCGCTTTATTACCAAATTCAGGTTCAGAATGCAGAATATTAGGCGAACTGCGAATTATTCAATGGACGAAATTGAAACAATTGTATATCACATGGAATTGCGCCCGGATTTAGTTTCTGGAAAATTAGGCGTGGAATATAAAACAATTGTAGAACAAAAAGAAGCTTGGCAAGAAATTGCAGACGCTGTTAACGCAATTAGTAAGTATTTCATAGCAGTGCACGTAAGTTATGGTCGTAAATATAGCCGGAAAATAGTTTAAAGTCAACATGCTATTCAGAATGTTTTGAGGTTTCAGACCCTTTTTCAAAAAATTGATAAAAGTTATTTTTTTATGATTTTTTAATATTTTTTTTTGTTTATTAATTTAAAAACAACTTCAGTGCAGAAGTGTTCAGGGATTTAATCTAAGCAAGTGTTATTAGGATGTGTCGCCATCTGTTGGTATATTATAATATTTTTCTAATCTGTTTATATTATTTAAGAATTTAACGTTAGTATCCTTTTAATGACCTTTCTAGTGGAATTAAATTTAGCCCTAATATAGTGTCTTACATAAAAATTGTTACATGCATCATTTCTAAAGGAAAGAAGGTGGTCATTTTTTTAATGCAGAACAAATTTAGAAAAATAAAAGAAAGAATGTTAAATCTCACATTATTCTAATCTGAAAAAACTGTAGGAATCATGAGATAAATTACAAAAGCTAAATAACAAAATATTATTGAAAACAAGTGCTTCTGTTTGTTAGTTCTATTCAGCTTCTTAGCTTCTCCACGGAAGTATCATTCATTATTTGTGACCAACTTATTTGTTACTTGTTTAAATGCTAATTTCTGTTTTCATAATAATATTGTTTTCCCTATTTATTTATTACTTTCGTTTTTTTGCAATTAATAAGTTCATTGTATTGATTTTTTAAACATACCTAGTTTTTGCTTCTTAGAGTTTACCCCATTCTGAAAAGCAGACATCTCCCTTCATTGCTCCTATAATGATCTAATTTAAGACATGCACACACAACCAAAAATGTTCAAAATCTTGCCTGTGTAATGAATAAAAAGCAGCATGTGCTTGAAAAAGTTTTGTGTGCACTCACTGATCAATAATTTGTGTTATGTCGAAATGGAATAGAGTCTATAATTATAATTACAATCTAAGCAATGTGCAATTTTTGTGGCATATAAACTATTTGTAAAAATAATGTAGTCAGCTGTCATTGAATTGAAGAGGATCTTGCAAAAGCATACATCTGATTAATAAATTAACTTTGTGCACAAGTAAACTAATAAAAATTTTCGTGTTTAAATTATGTGTACCTTTCTCTCTTTATATTATCTGATTTTTTTTATATTTTACATCAGATATGCAACTTTAAGTTTCAATATATTTATAAAAATTTTTTAAATAAAATAGTATAAAGTTTTTGATAATATAATTAATATTTAGATACAGATCAAGTTCGAAATCCCCTAGAAATCAAAAGGAAATGGCAAGATTTCAAATACAGAGTGAAGGCTAAAGTTGAAAAAATAACACAAAATGAAAATGTGGCTGAGGAAGGAACTCCTCTGCATTTTAGATTAACCCCATTGGAAGAGAGAGTGCTCACACTGCTAGCAACGGCTTATCCTAAAAGTTTAGCTGGATTAAATTTGGGTTCCTTATTACAAAAGACACAGGTATAGTATGTATTGGTATTCCCAACTTTTCAAATCCATAGTCCCCTTTAGGGTTGGATCTTAGGAGAGTCTATCCCATTGGCGAGGTTGGCGATGGGTATACCATCTCGGTAATCCTGATTTGATCGTAACCCTACTTGTATCGTTCTATGAGATGGACGCCAAATTGGTGGTTTTGAAAGGGAGTGGGCTTTTCTATGATTTTACCATATTTAGTCCTAAAAACCATAAGGTTTTTAACATGCTTTTCATGTTTTTGCCATGGATCAGTTTTAAATAGCAGGCGTGAGTTTCTTGAACTAAGCTAGAATACAATTGAGGCAGCTAGAGGCAAGTAGATTGAAGACCAGGCAGCCTGGGCGAATGCTCAGGGCTTTGGGTGATAACAATGAGGGTCTCTTAAAAGTGTTTTGCACAGGAGAGCAAAAAGACTAGGACCACTACTACCTAGAAGCAATATAAGGGTGTAAGTGAAAATGTTGAGAAATAGCCGATAACTATTTCAAATATTAGGGAAGGCAGCATTCCTTGTTCTGGCTGGAGATGTTAGTGAAAGTCCTAACTAGGGATATAACGAATATTTGGCCACTATGTGGTGTTCAGCCCTTTGGCTAAATAATCATTTCATGACCTGGCTGAATACTCAGTAAGATAAAATTCGGTCTGACCATATATTGATTCACTATTTAGCCAAATAATTCTGCTACAGTAGGAAAAGCAAAATAAAATAATTTTTGAAAAAAAAAAAATAGAACCAACTTCAAATTATAAATAACACTAAAAAGTGAAAAATAAATTAATTCTTTAAACAACATCAATACGACTTTTAAACATAATTTTTGACATCGGCGCAAAATTGATAGATTTCGATTTACGATAAGTTTTGTAACCATAAATCAATTACAAATATAAATAGCCCAGTGTATGCAACAGTTTCAATGCAAAATAATGCATGGTGTAGTGATAATTGAACTGTCATAATTTTGGACCAACTTCAAAAATTATGTTTAAAAGTCGTATTGATGTTGTTAAAGAATTACTAATTTATTTTTCACTTTTTAGCCCAATTTATAATTTGAAGTTGGTTCTATTTTTTCAAAAATTATTTTATTTCATTCTTTTTAGTATAAATACATTTTTACATAAATTATTTTTAACAAATCCATATCAAAAGGGAAACCTTCTTTAAGAGAATGGCACTAAAAACTAACTGTTTGTATGAGAAAATTCCGTTTTGAAATAGATCAATTTTATAGAGCAAACTGATTCTATTTAATTTTTTCTTCGGTGAAGCCTTTAATCAAACTCTTGTTATAACTGCTTTTAATATTACTGCTAAATGGCTACAAACTCTTTTTTACCAGTGAGTTTCATGTTTATTTACTTACAAAGAAAAATCAAACCAAGCCTTTCCAGTTAAGATTTAAAAATATCTATTTTTCAACCAATATGTTTTTACAAAAAAATAAATGTAGTCTTATTGATATGCGATATTGGAGTTAGATGACCCTCTATCGATTAAAGAAAAAATCATGAAAATTGGTTCATTTAGTAAAACAAAAAACAAAAAAAAAGATCAAGTTTCTGCCCATAACTTTTTTTATAATTATCAAATATGTCAAACAAAGGTATGGGACCTATGGGAAACCACCCTCGATTGATTAAAAATTATCATGAAAATCGGTTCATCCGGTGAGAAGTTATGAGTGAACAAACAAACAGAAAAAATGACATACATACAGTACGAATGTATAACCTCCTTCCTTTGTAAAATTGGTTAAAAAAAATAAAGAAATTAGTACATTTTAAACATTTAAAATTGTGTTATATTTATTGCAAAATAAGACATTTATATAGTTTTAATAAATAAAAATAATTTAAAAAAAAACTGCTTTTTTTTAGACATTGTTTTTAGATTTGACTGGTTAAAAATAGATTTTAAAGTTATAATGTTGTATTTTATACTTAGCATTTGCTCCCAAAAGCTGGTAATAGTTAATTATTGTGACTTTTATTTTGTTATTATTAACAACGTGTAAGTCACACTTTGTTTGGGTAGACTGATTTATTGTGAATATTAGGTAAGAGAAGCGTGAAAAGCCTAAAATATATCATGAATATTAAGATAGCATAAGTTATTGGTGTTTTTGAAAATAAAAATATATTCCAGCCAAATGCATTAAATTTTAATAGATCTTTTAAAAATTGGTATAAAAAAATCCGTAAAATAAAAATATTAACTTTTGTAACCTTTAAAATATTTTCATAACACTATTTTGAGTAAGGTAACAGTTCACTAAACAATATTATTTCTTTAATTAAAAAATTAGTAAAATAATGCTCATGCTTATATTAAAACCTGTAGTTTCTAATTCACTTATGGGTGTAAGTCTGTTTTATTGCATTCAAAACAATGCAGAAAATACACTAATTTTAGATAGTTTTCAATTGTTACCAAACAGGAATTAAATCATGCATCATAGATTAATGTAAAATTGGTCTTTGACTTTGTGAATACTTTAAAATTTGACAAATACTTTCTATTATAATGATTTTCTAGAAATTTTGAATTTGGCAGCCAAATATTTGATATTCAACCCAAGACATTGATGGAAATAGCTGAATATTTGACTTTGGCCTGGAAGAAATGTCCGAATATTCGTTATTAAGCTATTAGGCCAAATTGCTATGCCTTAGATCCCCAATCCTAACAGGTGCTGCTACACTACGTGATTTTGGAAAAAATTAACATTAGGACTCCCATATGATTCAAAATTTGATTGTGTTTTACTCAGAGTTGTTTTTTTTTTTTTTTTTTTGTCACGCACATCCTTTTTGCTTATTGCTGCATTAATTTTATTTCTTGCATATATGCAGGGTGCAGCAAAAAAACATGGGCAAACATTTTTTAGGATAACTCTATTAACTGAAAGAAATTTAGCAAAACAATAATTAATAACAATAACATGAAATGTTAGCAATAATATACTCAGCCGGTTTTGAAATGGCCTCCTCTGGCAGTGATACACAGGTCCAAACGTGGCTTGAAATTTTCAGCAATGGGCTGCAGCTCTTCCAGTGACAATTGGTCTTATTCTCGTTGCAGCGACTGCTTCAGCAACTTCATTTTTTTGTGGGACTTAGCAGGCCCTGGCTTCCAGAATGGACCACTTGCTGTAGTCCATCGGATTAAGATCCGACAAGTAGGGCCAACACCCTCTGTATAGAAAGCCTAAGCACTGGGTTATTTCATCATGGGCTGGCGGCTGATGAAACAGATAGCAAAAAATGTTTCCTCTTAAGAGAAGAACTTTGAAAATAAGATACCACTAGCTTAAATAAAGAAACAGTCATATATTTAAGAGAACCTTAATTAGTCGTTCCAGTGTCTATTGTTTTTCCGAATGCATTGTCTTGTTTTAACAACTTATCGATATCGTCATGTGGGGAAAACCTTGCGCTCACTGTTTTCCTGTACATATTGTCCAAAATTATTGGTACGTGAGAAGCAATCAATCAAGGTCTATGATATATTTGACTAAAATATTAAAAACCGGAGCTTACATAACGAATATAAAAGATTACTGTGTCAAATACATAGACGTTTATTCCCATTACTATAATTAGCATTAGATTTAAAAATATCATCCCTTCCGTCTCTCCCCTTGTTGTTTTCTTGTTTTTTCTTTTCCTGTCCTGTTATTGTCCAACTTTGATTTAAGATAGTTGGAGTATGGTATCATAACAAAATTTAATTTTTTCCCCCTGTGGTATGTGGGGCTAAAATTTTGTAGGTGTTTTGTCTTACCTTGCCTCATTAAATTATAAATCCACATACCTGAAATTGTTCTTTTTTCCAAATTACTTTTACATTTTCTTTCATTTTCTGTCACTTGAATGTTGAATCTTTTGATTTAATAATTAATAAATTGGAACAAAGATCTTGAGATGCATTTTTGTAACTTTAATCATACTTTTTATTGAAATTAATAGCATTGTTATTTATCCCTATAAGTTTATGATGTTTTGGTTTCCTATTTTTTTAATTTCATTTTATTTTGATCAATTTAGTTTGTCAGTTTAGTTTATCAGAAAAAATTAAATAAATAAAGAGATCATATAATGTATTTTTATTTATTCAACACTGCTTCACTGGGCTTTTTTTAAAAGGTTCTATAATATTTGTCCCTGACTAACTACCAAAATTCATGTCATAGCAGTGGTCGATCTAGCATTTTTTAACAGGATTTGTGAAATTTAAAGAGATTTTTGGGTAAAATCAAATACTTTTCTGAACATTGAAAATTTAAATATATAGTAATGCAAATTTTTATTCTTTATCGCTTTTATAATAAATAATGGTGTAAAAAGTACAATTTGGAAGCTTAGAATTTTGTGAAGGGTCCATTTTGATTGATTTAAATTTTCTAAAGAGTCCATTTTGATTGATTTAAATTTTGTGAAGGGTCCATTTTGATTGATTTGAATTTTGTGAAGGGTCCATTTTGATTGATTTGAATTTTGTGAAGGGTCCATTTTGATAATTTTAAATTTTGTGAACGGTCTGTTTCGATAAATTGGAATTTTGTGAAGGGTCCAAAAACGGACCCGAATTCCCTCTGGCATAACCCCTGCATAGGCAGTAAGTAGTTAGTGCCCTGCATGTACTTCTAGCATTTATCTAAAGAGAGATGAGCTGATAGTCGGCAATGGTGACTAATATTTGAATTTTATATTGAAGCACATTTTAAAAATTGTGTTAGAAGGTTTTTTTAATACTTAGTTTAGAAGTTTTACAGACAAATTGTGTACTATTAATTATACATACATACAAAATCTGTCTGTATTCAATGTTATTATATACTTATTATTCATTTAGAAAATGTATCACAAAACTAATAAGAAGGAGTTTTCTTTTTATGTTTATAATTGGAAAGTACTTTATATTTTTGGAACTTTCATGTATTGGTTTCTCTTGAGGGGCATTGAACAGTTTGTAAAATAACAAATACATTTCTTCAGTAAATTGTAAAAAAAAAAAAAAAATTAAATTATTTGCTGATAAACATTGCCAATGCATTAAGCAGTTTAGTATTCTGAAGTAGGACCAAAATAAACAAAAAGAAATTTGTCATGTTTTCCAGGGTGAAAAAGAATCGGATGATAGAGAAGAGAAGTCAATCAATAGTAAGTGTTCTTCTTTTAAGGACGGTATTTAAGTTTATTTAATTGCATTATTAGTTTATTGATGTCTGTCTTGCAATAATAATAAAGAAAATGTATTATTATTATTAATTTTATTTTATTTTTTCAGTTGAACAAGATAACATAAACAGTGCAGTTCATCGTCTAGACTCCAATAAAGAAAAGGTGATTCTTTTTCCATATCTTTATTGATTTTATTTCTCTTTGTATGTACTCTGAAGAAATATACATAATGTGTGTGTATATTGTGATGATGACACATAACATGAATCGAAGTGTGATTTTTCAAGATTAATATAGTAGAAAAAATACACTACATATTTATTCTATGCTTTAAATCCTGATTAATCAATAGTTTATAAACAGGAAATTATATACTTACAGTGGAGGAAAGGAAAATAAGACTTACTTGCAGGTTGATTTACAGGTTATCTAACATTTTTTCTCCAGCTTTTACAAAAAAGCTGGGACATTAATGAATTTTTAAAGATGGGCTTTATTTATGAAATAAATGAAATAATTTATTCAAAAAAAAATTATGCTGCATGTCAGAAATAAATATATTTTGTACTCTATAATAAAATATTACATTAAAAAACATTTTTAAAAACACAAAGTTAAAAAATTTTGCGATAATGGGCATTTTTAAAATTTGTCAATTGGTTGATCAAAAATAAAATTCTGGCTTACTGGATTCCAGATAAGAGGTTACATGCTGTATATACTTATTATATATTTGAGAGAGACAACTATATAGAGTTATCAATAACAGTTACAGTAGTAAAGGCATTGTACTTTATTTTTTGTATACAATCTTCATTGATTCTCAAGAGATCATGTTCAATTAAGTTTAGACTGTGCTAGCATTTAATGATTCCATGAAATTCAAAGTTTGATTCAGCAAAGTTAGATTTTTCCCCTCCCAAAAATAAGTTTGGGGTGCCCCTTCTTTTAGTTTTAGCTTGTAGATTTCATATCCTTCCTATTAATTTTTATTATTATTTGTACCGACAAAAATTGAATTTGAAATTCAAGAGGTTATCGTCATGAATCTGAACCTCAAGAATGTTTTGTACAATGTCATAACAGATTTCACAACTGACGTTTGCAAATCAACATTGATGGAATCATATTTCAAGATTTTTTCAATTGGTTCATCTTCTTCAAGTAAAATTTCTATTTCTGTGGTAGGATTTTGTCTACTGATGTTGCAAGTTTTACACCAGTTAAGAGATCTTGTTGACCTAATAACCAAAAACTTTAAATGATATGGATTGAAATGAAAAGTTTGATATGATATAAAGTAAATAAATAAAAGTATCTGAAGCTTTGATTTTTAGAAGCACCAATATTGATTGTATTATGTGGTGATTTTATAATGATTTTATATTGATTTGAATATCTTCCTTTAAATTTAATTTTATTAAAGGGCTGTTTTTATTAAGCTGTAATTTCAATAGCAATGTTTACTTATTTGAGAGGCAAGGAGCTTCTTATTCTGCCATTAACCTGTAAAATGTATTTATGCACTGCCTAGCATAGAAAATGCAATACCATAAGGAGTTGTTAATAAAAAAAAATTTAATTTTGGGAAATGTGCGACTGAAGAAGTTATGCAGATGACCTGAATTTCATCACATGATTATAGGGCAGGGTAAAGGGGAGGAAACAACAGATGAACCAACAATCACGGATCTCTAATTTTATTTGAAGATAAAATTTTATTTTATGCAATATGATTTTGATATTTCCTTTGTCTAGGTCAATACCTCAATGCTCAGGTAATCCTTTTGTGTGTGGATATGTGTGTAGAGTCGGTGTGTGTTTATGTCATGTTTGATCATTTTGCATAAATTTAGTTAGTATAATCAATGTAAGTTCTTAATTTGATAAATATGTGAAGCTGAACTACAATTTTGTGATAAATTAATCGTTCCCAAAGTAATGAGAGGTATTATATACTATTTTTAGAATCCAGCAAACTCATCAAATTTAAAATCAACAGAAAGAGATTCTGATGCCATTCCAAGAGGGAGTAAGTATTTTATGGCTGCACTGCTTTTCAAATTCTCCTTTTGTTTGCAATTTGTTTTCTTAAGCTGAGGCTTTTAGATTATTAAGTTCACTTTTTATTATTACTTTCTTTGTATTTTTCTCACTTGAAAAGAATGTATAAGTTGAGCAAGATTTGTTTATAAATTGTGCTTAACCTTAGTCATCAATTTTTCACTTTTTGTCAGGCATCTCACACTTCACTCATTCTTTAGGGTTTTAACTTTTTTAATAGTAGTCACTTTTTAGTTTCCCTTTCATTTTGAATGTTTCTCTTTTCCAAGAAGAGAAAAAAAACTAACTAATATATATATATATATACAGTATGAAACCTCAAATCCAGAACTCTTGGGGCCGCAATCTCCGGATTTCGGATTGTGGGTCTTCATTCAAAAATTTTTGTAAGTAACATCAGAGCCCATGTAATTTGCTCTGGAAGTGTTTATTAGCATTTTGCTCATTTATAGCAGTTTTTATTGTCACCTATAAGTTGCAAAATTTTAGCACAAAAAACGAAGTTTCAGTCGGTTTACATTTGAGGCAAATCATCAAAAAATCTAGACTTTGCCCGATATTATTTTAACCCCATTAATTAAACAATAAAAGAAAAGAATTCCATCAAGTTCTGATATAATTTTATATTCTCTAGCCACTTAATTGTAGTAAAAAAATAAGATTACCATCAAAATGAGAGAAATGCAGAATTTTTATTTCGTGAATGTTCTGTATCGTGCAAAAATTAGAGCTCATTTTAAAAAATAAATATAATAAAACTACAAAAAATATTAAATGCAAAATTTAACGATGTTAACTGAGAATTGAAACAACAATTAATAAAAATTCTAATACCTTTTTGAAAACTGCACATTTCGAATCTTAAACAGGTTCATTACATTTTATTTTGCTTCTTTTAGAAAAAAGGTGCAAAATATTTCCTGATTTTTATTCAAAAAACAAAAGCTGCTTTTCTTTTTCAACTGCCGATTTTTTTTGAAAAAGTTCTGGATTTCAGGATTCCGAACCCGTGGTCCCATACTGTATATTAGGGATGTAGCGAATATTCGGCCCTTTGGCTGAATATTCGGCCTGGCCGAATATTGATGGACTATTCAGCCTAATTGTTCTGCTGCAGTAAAAATGAAAAAAATAAAGAAATTAGTATATTTTAGACATTTAAATTGTATTATAATTATTGCAAAATTATACATTAGTATATAATTTTAATAAATAAAAATAATTTAGAAAAGTCCAGAACATAAAATCATTAACTTTTAAAATATCTTCATAAAACGATTTTGAGCAAGGTAAATGTTCACTAGACAACAGTATTTCTTTAATTTGAATTAAATAATTAGTAAATAAAACCTGTCATTTCTATTCCACTTGTGGATGAATTTCTTAGTTTTATTACACTCAAAACAATAGAGAAAATAGATTCATTTTAATAGTTTTAAATTCTTAACAAACAGAATAAAATCATACATTGTGTGTAATTGGTGTTTGACTTTGTGAATAATTTTAAATTTGACAAATACTTTCTATTACAACAATTTTCTAGAAATTTTAATATTCGGCTGCTGAATATTTAATATTCGACCTAAGTCATTGGCCGAATATTCGGCTTCGGCCTATTCGGCTTAGAAAAAATGTCTGAATGTTCGGCTTCGGCCTGGAAGAAATGGCCAAATATTCGGCATTCGGCTATTTGGCCAAATCACTATTCGTTGCATCCCTAATTATATACCGTAAAATC
The DNA here is from genome assembly GCA_038502835.1 of Octonoba sinensis. Classification (NCBI taxonomy): domain Eukaryota; kingdom Metazoa; phylum Arthropoda; class Arachnida; order Araneae; family Uloboridae; genus Octonoba; species Octonoba sinensis. Next base: position 77,402,290 of record CM076604.1, read on the forward strand.
CCGAAAGTAACCCCCCTCTTTTTAAAAACCAAACTGGCAAATTTCAGATAGGGGGGTTATAATCGAGATTTTCGAAAAAAATTATTTAAAAAAAATGTTTTTAGTATTAATTAAGAGCATCTACTGAAGATAAATAGTAAGTATAACCCATTTAAAATTATTTTAAATAATATAAAACAAGATTCAAAAAATAAATAAACAAAAATCTGTTGTTCCGTTCCGGAAGGACATAAAGCTCCCTCTAGCGAGTTTTATTGAAAGGACTCTCAGAACGCTGCTGGACACCAATGCTTCAGCACTTATCTCAATCCAAATCCACCCGTTGCAAGCGGTGGCAATTATCATTGATTATTTATGTTGTGTGATTATTGTGTTTTTATGTCAAATAAGAAAGTAATTAAAAAATATACAGTCCACTAATTCGACGACCAAACTCCTAACATTTTATGGTCAGCAGCGCCGGAGCGCTCTTATGGAAAAGTTAAACTGATCAAAGGGCACCGTGATAGGCGCCATAACTCGGTTAGAACAATTCCTGGCAGAGGATAAAGCTACTAATGTCAGCATACTTGAAGTAAAGTTGAAGAAGACGGAAAACCTTCGAAATAAATTGGAGGAAATTCGAGATCAATATTTTGATCTTCCAGATGTTAAGGCCGAACAGCTTAAAGAAATTGAGACAGATATAGATAGTGCCAATGATCGTCTCGAAGAAATAGAGGTAAGCCTTAAGCTTTTATTAACCTCTTTAAAAGCTGAATCAAGTTCATCTGTTATTAATGAAACTCCAAATGAAGTGAAAGCGAAAGTACGTTTACCAGAAATTCCACTTCCTTCATTTACGGGAGCTTATTGTGATTTTGCTAACTTTAAAACTCAATTTACAAATTTAATTATTAAAAATGACCAATTAGATGAGTCTCAAAAGTTATTTTATTTGAAGGCTTCTTTAAAAGGAGACTGTAAGCAATTAGAGTCATCTGATGACACATTTGATTCTTTATTTCAAGCACTGATACATAGATATGAAAATAAAAGGATCTTGGTTGATTCTCATATTTCCGCAATTCTTAATTATGAGAAAATTCAGCATGAATCGCCTAAAGAATTACGCAGTTTTATTGACTGTATCAATAAAAATATTCGTGCTTTAAAGATATTAGAATATAATCAAAACAATTTATCAGAAGCTGTGTTCATAAATATCATTCTCCAGAAATTGGATAAAGAGACTGTAAAACAATTTGAATTAGCTATACAAACAACAAATGTTCCAACTTTCGATTTCGTAATATCGTTCATGGAAAAACGCTGTGTTGTGTTAGAGAGTATGTCACGAACATATGCTGCAATTCAAACTAAACAAAAGAATTCCCCATCCAATTACACAATAAATAAATCTAAAGCTTTAGTTCTTAACTCTAATAAAAATAACAACGCGAAGCCATGTATTCTGTGTAAACTCCATCATCCTTTGTTTAGGTGCTTTACTTTTCAAAATATGAGCATTAATAGCAGAAAAGATTTTGTTAATAAAAATAAGTTGTGCAAAAATTGTATTCAATTTCACATAGGAGCCTGTAATTCAAAGTTTAATTGCCGCATATGCCGTCAAGCAGGTCATATCAAGCAGGTCATAATTCATTGCTTTGCGAAATAAACAGCTCCGAGAAAAACCCAAATAATGAAGATGATTCATCAAAAGAAACTCATCCTGTTACTTCTGATTTGCAAAACAAGGAAGTACTGGCGCCAACTCCGTCTGCGACGAATCGAATCGTACTAGTCTTTTGATTAATAAAAAAGATTGCATTTTGTTGAATACAGCTTCTATCTTGATCAGAGATTCCAACGGAAATAAAATTGAATTACGATGTATTTTAGATAACGGATCAACAATAAATGCGATTAGTCAGAATGCTTGTAATAAACTGAATTTACCGACAAAGCCTTTCAAGGGTAGTATTTCAGGAATTAATGGCTCAGCTCAACAAATAAAACACATTTTAAATGCAGAAATATTTAATAAATTTGGAACATTTTCACAAAGTATAGAATTTTCTGTTCTTCCAAGAATTACCAGTTATGTCCCTGCTACTAAATTAGACATTTCTAATTTATCTATCCCTAGTTATATAGACTTAGCAGACAGTAATTTTCATGTCCCTTCAGAAGTAGATGCTTTATTAGGCAGCGAATTATTTTTTAATATTTTAAGGGGCGAACAAATTCGTCTTGCAAATGGAAAGTGTATTTTACAAAATACAGACTTTGGATATATTGTTACGGGATCACTGCCCCAAAATAATACCCAGAATTATTGTTGTTTATTATTGAATGAAACAATTTTAGATAATACTCTTAAAAGATTTTTTGAGATTGAATCATTACCTGGGGATAACGAAGAATTCATTAAGGGGGAGGAAGAATTATTTTGTGAAGAACACTTTAGAAGCACGTATAAACGCGATAAGACTGGGAGGTTTATAGTGCAACTACCAATGAAACCTAAGGCAGAATTATTATTAAGCTCTTCCAAAGAAAATGCAGTTAAGAGACTAAATAGCTTGTGGGCCAGGTTAGACAAAAATAAGACTATGGCCAATTTATACAGAGAATTTATGGAAGAATATGAACATTTGGGTCATATGACTGAAGCTAAGACTCAAAACACGGAAAATGTTTCTTATTTTATTCCCCATCATGCGGTGTACAAACCAGAAAAGATTTCTACTCCACTCCGGGTTGTGTTTAACGCAAGTGCAAGCACATCAACCGGCCATTCTCTTAACTCTGTTTTGTTAAACGGGGGTACAATTCCACAAGACCTATTTTCAATTGTAGCTAGATTTCGAAAACACAAATATGCCTTTTGTGCTGATATAAAGAAGATGTATAGGCAAATAATTGTTGATTCTTCTCAAAGAGATTTACAAAAAATTGTTTGGAAACCGAGTAAAGATGCTCCAATCAAAATATTTGATTTATGTACTGTGACATACGGCACAGTCTGTGCACCGTTTCTAGCAACGCGTTGCTTGAAGGCTCTTGCTGAAGAAGAAAATATTCATTGCCCTTTAGCAGCAGAAGTTATATGCACAGATATGTACATGGATGATTGTTTGTCAGGTACGCCCACCATAGAAAAAGCTCGAGAATTACAATCTCAATTGATCCAAATTTTACAACCAGGGGGCATGGAGCTACATAAATGGGTATCAAATCACCCGGAATTAATGCAAGATACAGATATATCTAAATACACTTTTAACGAACATTCACAATTACAACAAGTAGCTGTAAAGGCTTTGGGTATGCTCTGGAAACCACTGACTGATAATTTTGTTTTCAAAATTAATATCAATCCCAAGGACACGTATTCTAAAAGAGAGGTCTTATTTGAAATTGCCAAAATTTATGACCCTTTAGGTCTAATTGGCCCTGTTCTCACGAAAGTGAAATTATTCATGCAATTTTTATGGCATTTAAAACTTGACTGGAATAAACAGTTACCTCCAAACTCTCTTCGAGAGTGGCAACAATTTTTGTTTAATTTAACGGAAGTAAACGACCTTGTTATTCCAAGATATGTATTGGCTGACAATATTCATAAGTTAGAGCTGCATGGATTCTCAGACGCTTCTGGCAGGGCATATGGAGCAGCATTATATTTAAGATGCATTTCAAAGACTGGACAGTTTAATTCGAGACTTCTGTGCAGCAAGTCTAGAGTTTCCCCTCTAAAGCCAGTCACCATTCCTAGATTGGAATTATCTGCCGCTTTACTGTTAGCCAGACTAGTCAAAAGACTTCTCCCAACTCTGCAGTTACGCTTTGATAATATATTTTTATGGACAGACTCCTCCATTGTGCTTTCTTGGATTAATACGCCTCCTCATAAGCTAAAGACTTTCGTTGCTAACAGGGTGACAGAGATACAGTCTTTTTCTGATAATTGCTATTGGAACCATGCATCCTCCAAGAACAATCCGTCCGATATTATTTACAGAGGTGCTTATGTCAAGGATCTAGTTAACAATGACTTATGGTGGTGTGGTCCAGACTTTTTAAAGCAAGAAATTTCATTCCCTAGGGAACTTCCTGTATGCACTGACCTTGATTATGAACTAGAGCTGAAATCAGATACCAGTTTAGTTATCTCTCACGCCAGTGACTTTTGGGATAAATTATTTAATTGTACTAACAATTTTATGAAATTAATTCGTATATGTAGTTTTATTTTCAGATTCATTAATAATACCCTTAATAAAGGGACAAAAACTTCCAAGGAATTAAAATTTAGTGAGGAAATTTTGGTGGGAAATTTGTGTGATTATTGTGTTTTTATGTCAAATTAAAAAGTAATTTAAAAATATACAGTCCACTAATTCGACGACCAAACTCCTAACATCTGTCTTATAATTTTCTAATAGGAAATTGATCGCATGGGGATGGCATCTTTAAATGAAGAAAGAATTTAGCACTTAAGTTAGCAGAAATCCCTATAATTTAAATTTAAAACTCATAAAACGCAAATTAGGCATGTTCGGGGCAAGCGCTACATTGGTATTTCGTAATGTGCCGAGTTTCAAAACACGACCAAAAATGGCGGACTTACACGATCAAAGATGGCGGCTAATGAACAAATCAACGCAAAGAAAGAATTTAGCACTTAAGTTAGCAGAAATCCCTATAATTTAAATTTAAAACTCATAAAACGCAAATTTGGCATGTTCGAGGCCAGCGCTATATCGGTATTTCGTAATGCGTCGAATTTCAAAACACGACCAAAAATGACGGACTCACAAGATCAAAGATGGCGGCTAATGAACGAATTAACGCCGAGTACATGAAATTTATTTTTAAGCATATAGACCTTGAATATTTATGAATAAATAAACAAATAAAATAAAACACAAAATACAAAAAGAAATTGGACATATTTAATTTTTATCATAAGAAAATAATACAAAATTTGTTTTAAAATCGTCAGCCATTTGGGGAGGGGGGTTATATTCTGGAATATGGAATGATTCCACTTTCGGCGCGAAAGGGGGGGGGGGTTACATTCGATGGGGGGCTACTTTCGGGATTTTACGGTATATAATGTTTTAAAAACTTTACAAGATATGTGCAAAATATTGGAATATTGGTTCCATTTTTCTCCTCCTCCCCTGCTCCAGTCTAAATGAATTTTGATGCATTGGTGCCTTTTCTTTCTGTTTGCTCAGATGTTTTACAAAGTAAACTTGTCTTGCTAAATAGTTGACTAAACTCATTGTAGCATTGAATTACTATGGAAACTAATAATGGCATTTCTTTGGGCCTTGTTTGTACTTTGAGAAACAGTATGTATAATAATTCCAAATTTATAATGGTTGTTAATCATTATTATTATTATCATTATATTTTTGGTTGTAGAGAAATGTGCCGAAAAATTGACAAAAACATAAATTCTAAACGGTACTAAAATTTCAGTAAAAAAAACTTGCAATCATGATTCTAAAATACTTAGTAACTCATGAGCATTCTATGAGAAAAAAGATTAATGTTTTTTTATTGATGATTTATACAAGATTCTCTTCCTATTTCATTTTAGCAAGCACTGAAAGAGTGAGACTTTTTCGAAAGAGGAGAGCCATGATGAATGGACTTTTGAATTCAAATTTCAATTCTCAGAACATTCTGATTGGAGAGATAAAAGAACTAAAAAATGAAATTAAGAAATTAAGAGAGTGTGTTCAAGACTTAGTTAACCTCAAGAAGACAAGTCTGGAATTAAAATGCTTAAAATATGGTGTACAAATTGAAGATTTATGATAACTCATTTGTCACATCAATGTATATATCAGTATAAAATGTGTCCACATACAAAGCTGTTTTAGTATTCAGTGTTATTGCAAGGTTTTTAGTCAAAGATGAAAATTTTTGAATGTCTGGTAAACTGATCTTGATTTCATATACTCGCCACATAGCTTTATCATGAGCAGTTTTAAGTGTGAGAAAATGGCAGATCTTTTTTCAAGCATTTTGTTCAGATATGCAAGTAGAATCAGAATTCATTTAACTTGAGGTATTAAAAATGTTGAATCTGTTTCTTCTTTCGCATGGTTAATTTAAGTTTGAAGCTGTGAGATTGAACGCAGATGTGTGAAACGATTAAAAAGGGTTGTATGAAAAATTTGAAAGAGTTTTAATCATTGTAAGTCAAGTACAAACACTCAAACCATTACAGCAAACTGATTTCTTGCACACAGTGCAGTCCCTTATTGTGTAAAACTATAATCACAAGAATTTTCTATTTTTTGAAAAATCAAAGTTTTAAAAAATCTGAGGTGATGTCAGCTGTAATTACCTCAGATTTTTGAGATTCTACTGTTATGTGTATATATTTCATTTTGTTACAGGAAATAGCATTTCAAAAAATTGATTTAACTAATACTTTTCTCCACCAGACCCCTACCTGTTAGCCGAGGCCTTAGGATTGCTTACGCACGGGGAGAGGTAGTGGGGTCTAGGGATTTTACATGCACATATCCCCAAGTATACATGGTGGTCTTCAGTGGGTATCAAACGCGCGACCTTCCGGGTGGAAGTCCAACGTGCTAACCACTAGGCTACCACGGCCCCGATTTAACTAATACTGTAATTAATTCTTCTCTCTCTTTTTTGTACTAATTTGAATTTTAAATATGTCGTAAACTTTGAACATTAAATAATTCCGAAATAGACTAATTACACTTGTTTTCGCAATATATACTATCTCTTTATATTATGACTAGCATACCCACATGGAATTACCCATGCTGAATTTTAAAAACTTTGCCTGTGGCATTGCCTCTAGTATTCGAAAAATGTTGTCTGCCTATTTATCAAAAAAAAAAAAAAAACCTTAGATATTGTCAACACTTGAAAAAAAATCAGTTAAGAAAACTTGGGAATTCCGCTAGTATTGTCAGATTTGTCACCAATGGGTAAGTAAAACTGCTGAATTGTGGCGTAGCGTCATTTGTTGCATTATATTTCATCTGGAATGAGTCTTGCTGAGTATCTTGATTCCAAGATTGCAGTTTGATTCCAAGATTGCAATCATTACAATATCACATTAAAGTTTTTTACTGCTCATGTTGAAGCAGTGTTGCTAACTAGCAGTGTTGCTAACTGTTGTCTTGCTAACATAAAAATAAGTTTTATAGTGAAATGAAGCTGCACTAGCAGGGGTAACATATGGTGTTATGATAATGAGACTGTCCATGCTAATAGTAGATAAACTGCAATTTTCAGCGAAATCCAATGGGTAGTTTTGAGATTAGCAATGTCATACACACCAAGGTCCTGTTTTTATATGGTTTTATTTACCTTGACTGGTCACGGAATTTTGTTAGGCGGTTTTCGACCACTATTACTGCATAAATTATCTTCAAACTTTGCACATAAGCTTATCTTCAATGACAATACAATAATCCATCCATTTTATAATTTTTTATAACGTTAATTAGGGAAAAAATTAATAATTTTGGCTCTGAGGAAATTATCAGAATTATCATTTATCATTTGGCAACAATAGTTTTGTTTGGATAATGCAACAATGTTTTGAATTTAAATAAAACCATGTAACTTAAAACATTTTTGGCGATTTAATATTTATATATATATATACATATATAGATTATTCCTGACAATATTCATTTACTACTGTACTACACAAAAAAGTCGCCTAGGAAAAGACTGAACATCCAGCAAATCACAGACACCCTAAACGTGTCCACATTTGTGGTACATGTGATAGTGGCCGAGGATCTGCAAGTGCGCAAGGTCTGCATGGAGCCTGTGCCAATTTCCTGACCCAGAGCAACATCCAGGGGGTCCCCCAGCCCCCCTTACAGTCCCAACTAGGCTCAGTGGGACTTTTTTTTAGTTCCGACTAAAGAGAGAACTGAAAGGAAAGTATTGGGAGTCTGAAAAATATCCAAAAGCATGTTACAATGTTCCTAAGCGACATTCCTGTCAAGGAGTTTCAGGGTGCCTTCCAAGCATGACATACGAGGTGTGATTGGAAAGTTTTAAGAATGGGCTTGTAATTTCACAACGGCGGTACTTCATGATACTGTGATGCATGTCCTTCAAAGTTGTCCCCTTCTGATTGAACACACCGACCCCAACAGTGTTTCCACCTTTGGAAACATTTCTGGAAATTTTTTTTTCTCTAATGTGTTAAGCACGCTCGCCGGATTCGCCTGGGTGTCTTCAATCGAGTTGAATTGCTTCCCTTTCAGTGAAAATTTCAGTTTAGGAAACAGGTAAAAGAAATTTTGACCAAATTTAACATTCCTGTGCTTAAACAACCGCCCTATTCCCCTGATATAGCCCCTGCGGACTCCTACCTGTTTATTAAACTGAAATTTTCACTGTCAAATCAAATGGCTTCCCCTTCAGTGAAATTTTCAGTTTAGGAGACAGGTAGAAGTACGCAGGGTCTATATCAGGGGAATAGGGCAGTTGTGGAAGCACAGGAATGTTAAATTTGGTGAAAATTTCTTCTACCTGTTTCCTAAACTGAAATTTTCACTGAAAGGGAAGCGATTTGACTCGATTGAAGACATCCAGGGGAATCCGGCAAGCGTCCTTCACACACTGGAGAAAAAAATTTTCCAGGAATGTTTCAAAAAATGGAAGCACCATTGGAGTCGGTGTGTTCAGTCAGAAGGGGACTATTTTGAAGGAGATGCATCACAGTAGCATGTAAGTACAGCCATTGTGAAATTACAAGCCCATTCTTAAAATTTTCCAATCATACCTCGTATATATCTCTGCAAGAGTATTGATGTTAGGGGAGAGTATTTGGAAGAATTTAGCCATTTGTACCAGTGCAATCAATAAATCTATATCCCCTCCCCCCCCAAATGTGCATTACTTTTATAATGTACCCTGGATATGATTGGTGCGTACTTTGCTGTATATAATCTTTCTGCATAATTTACAAGAAACTAATTTCTTTCATTTCAACTGTTTATTGAGTTTCATTACAAAGTAACTTAATAAAATTATTCTTTTATTTCCCTTTTATACTGAAAATGAATATAACTCAAAACACTATAGTTATAATCAATTTAAAAGGCATTAAACACAAAAATGGAAAGCTTAATTTTTGAAAATTATGGGGAGGTTTAAAGAAGCAGACTTTTAACTTTTTAGAAAACTCAACAATTAGCTTTTTGGTGAATTAATAATGTTATGTGATATTTTTGAAGAGAGAAAGATTTTTGTAAAGACAATAAAAGAATAATAAACAACAATCAATAAAATAAATAAATGCATCAAACTTAAAAATTAATTTTTGTTTCTGAATTAAAAAATTAAAATCATTGTAATGTTTTAAATAAATATTTAATCATTCTTTTAACTGTTACATAGTAATTATTGAAAATATCTTGTCCAAGTTCGGATTATTATAAGTTTTAAGTAAATAATTTTAATTTAAAAACAACTTGCTACTAAAGATTACAAATTGGATAGCTCGAAAATTAGCCATTGATTCTTTGTTGCTTGTAAACTACAATTTCATTTTTTGGATTTGAGATAATGACAAAAAATAAAATACACATAAAAAAATTTCCAACTTATTATTATTTTTTAAATGATTTAATTATTTATTCTTTAACCCTCTATCACTCAGATTTTTTCGTTTTTTTGAATTAAAGATTAATACCAAGAAAAAAGGAAAAGTGTTCATACATTTTAAGATTATTTTTTTTAAACTTTTTATTACAAATGTATTATTATTTTTTACTACTATTACTAAAGAAAATTGTAAAAACAGTGTCAGATCAAACTGTTTGTTGCTTACACTATGATACAGAAGTTTTACAGTATTTTCAGTATAAATAACTTAGATGGAATGTCAAATTTTAGTATTTCACGTGAAATTTTCTATTACTTCAATAGTGATAGATAATCCTTGAACTAGTACAAAAAAGATTTAAAAAGTAGCATTTGCAAAATAAATTCTATTAAATGTTGAAATTTCTGCCAATTTGAATGAATGTTTATTACACTTTAAAAAAAGTAACAATTTGAGAAAGAAAGTAATTTATTTAAAATTAATTTTTGTCTCTCTCACACTCTTAGCCATTCATAGGTTTTGGAAAAGGTATTTATAAGCATAATTACAGGTATAAAAATTCTTATTTTTTTATAATCTATGAATTATTTTAAAATTCTATTTATGCAGGTTTTTTTGAGAGATCCCAAAACTGCTCTTTTTCAAGTTATATTCAGTTTTAGTAAAAACACACACACGAAAAGTACATTTTAATGGACACATATTTTGGTCACATTTTTCACTATTTTGAAGACTCTAAAGTGCACCACCTAGCCCTGTCTTTAACAAATACAGGTTAGGTACTGTACTTTATTACTGTACCTTCCAAAAAAATTAAAATGTGTTTAAGAGGATTTTCATGTATTAAGAGGAGGAAAAATTATAGTCAAAATAATCTAAAATTGGCTTTATGTCTGCAAGCTCTTGTACCCTATTTTTCTAATGCATTTAATTCTTAATTTTTAAAATTACAATCTATGAAATTCTGTTTCGTTGCAATCTATATCACTAAATCCTAACATAAAGAATTTTTTTTTCCAGCTAACATTAATAAAGTCGGAAATAGTTCTATTTTCCAATCATAGATAGCGCCATGATCGTTCTAACATCAAACAAAAAGCATGTTGTCGTTCCAAAAAATATTTGTTACCATTCACGAATTCAAATTGCAAAATTTAAAATCGCAAATACGCCGAAGTTTGAATCTAATTCTAATGTGTTTCGCTAGATGGCAGCACGAGCGTTTCAAACTTATGAACTCTATCGTCGCCATTCCAGAAACTACAAATTATGGTTGCCACGGAACCCACAACACATGGTGTTGCCATTCTTGAAACCGAAACTAAAACTCAGTTGCCTCCGCTCCGACCAAACTAAATCAAGCGAAAAACAACTCCACTCCCCTCATAAAAGGTTACGACGTCAGCAGCAGGACCCCTACTACTCTGGACAGCTCGGCAGGCGGAAGAGCCTTGCCCCTCCCTCCGCTTGCTGGCGTAGAACTCTCAATATTATACTACTAGTGACATTGGCTGAAAAGTATAATGTGACCTAGATTTAGCATAAAATGCCATCTGATTGATTGAAAACTAACTAGAGTCTTATTTAGCAGTAAAATTTGCTACTTTTTCGTTTTTATGTCATAGAAAGAGGCGACAGATTGGCATAAAGGCGCAAGCCTTGTATTCCCAAGTACGCAGGCTCAAACCTGGCCTGAGTCGGTGGATTTTCAAGATGCAGAAAATCACCCACGTTGTATGATTATGCGGCATGTAAAAGATCCCGTGAGTATAGACATTTTGCTTGGATGCTCTCGGCTAAATTAAATTCCTAGTGCAATTTCGCATTAACAAAGTCCGGGTGCTCGGCTTTTCCGGTGGAGAAACCGGACGTCAAAATTCTCATGCGGCGATATGGTACCCCACTCATTGTGGTGCCACTGAAAGAGATGGTACCAGTCCCTCGGGAACGCACTAGGTCTGCAATTGGCAAAAGCCAACAGCAGCCCATTAGAAATTTAAAAACATATATCGTAAAAAGAATATTACTATTAAAGCACTTCGCGCTGTATATTTTGATTTTTGCTTGATTATAACGACATTTTTTTGAAATTTCGGATGTGTAGGTGTTAAAATGATTTTAAAAACAACCTATAGTACCCCTCCGCACGCCTCAGATGTTGCAGAACCCCCCCCCCCCCCACCCTTTATATGCCTCCTTAAGCAAGTAATAATTTATAAAATGTTATATATAAATAATCTGATATCCAAACTGTGACAATATCAAGTCACTTTCGGAATCAAACAGTCAGCGTTTTAATAATAATAAACGAATGGAGATAGTTATGACCCCAAAAGTACATTTTCTACACTATTAATACAAAATTAATTATAATAATTGAGATTATTTCCTCTTTGAATTTAATCAGAGTCACAATTTCTCTAAACAACCAAATTTAACATGATTAATATTGCGCCAAAATCTCTCTTATGTGTTGTATCAATCGTGAATGCAAACTTAATAACATATTCATGAATCATTTTATTGAAGTATAAAATGAAACCGCCTGTTACTGTATTAAAATAAAAGAGGGAAAAGAAAAACATCGGCATAACGCAAGAAACGAAACCATCAAACCCTCGCTAGTTCCACCTATTGTGATGTCAGAGGCAACGCAGCTCCACCCACAGAGTAGCTCCACCTATTCTAGTGAGGTCAGAGGCAAGATCGTAGCAAAATTATCCATTCGTATCGTAGAAGTATGTTTTGATTATGTGATGTGATTGCTTTAAATAATTTCTTTGAATCTGTTTAAAATTTTTTGTCGTATTTAATGAGATATTTTAAGACATGAATTCTGTAAGTCGTCCAGTGTCGGAAATAATAAAAAATCGTGATGTTGAGGAACCTAAGAAACGTAGCAGAGAAGATTGGCGTAAAGCTAAAGAGTTGGAAGAGGCTAGAAAAGCTGGAAATGCTCCTGCCGCAGTAGACGAAGATGGAAAGTTAGTAATTGGATTTAAATATAATGTATTTATTATTTTTACTCATTGCTAATGCTATTATATTATGTTGTTACATATGGCTTTTTTGTAAGTATGATAGTTTACGTATCACATGCGAGCAAGGATAGACAACATATTCTACAAGGGAATAAAATGAGAACAAGAACAAGTTAACAAAGGAAAAGAAACTGTGAGAGTAAAAATGAATATGACAGAAATAGTCTTTACAAAGAGTTCATGAAAGTTCTGGCATTGCAATGCCGTTTGTCACGTTCTTGAAACTCTACCCAGTTCTGGGCATATGAGAAGACGATCGGCATTCATGATGCCCGAGTTACATATTTGACATGTACTGGATGGGAAGATTCCTATTTTATTACGATGTTCTGCTATGCAATCATGGGTAGTTTCAGTCTAAAAGTTACCACAGCCTATTTACAGAGTTTATTACAAGACAACTTCCAAATGTCTTGGATGTTAGCCCAGGGTTTACCTATTGATTTGGTAGCCTGCTCAGATTTAAGAGCAATTATTATTTCCCCAAAAATCTGTTTTTTGAGTGTCTCTAGAAGAATTAGTTTATTGTTCTGTGGCTTTAAGTGTCCCTTTCTTGGCCAGTGAGTCTGCTTTTTTTTTGCCCTTGACTCCTACATGTGAAGGAAGCCATTGAAAGTGATTATTTTGTTATTTTTAAAAAGAAAGTTAAAGGTTTGTCACATTTCTAAGATCAGCTGGGTTTCTGTGTCATGGTTTATAGCTACAGCATGAATTGCTGCTACAGAATAACTGCTTTGGAGAAACAATTGATCTGTTTACCGAGATTTTATCAAGCTAGTAAGATCTTTGCACCAAAATTTGACATGAACTGACCTGCTGAAGCTCATTTTAGAAAAGAGTCTGCTGTATATACACCAGCACCACAACTGTCTTGTATTTTTGAGCCATTAGTATATATTCTCATCCATTCTGGTTCAGGTTATTGTTCGTGTAACATGCATAACGTGTTTGCTTTTAGTATTGTGGCAGTATTTTTTTCATGCCTGTATCATTAATATCTAGCTAGAAATTGTTGTGGATATATTTAAGGGGATTAAACAGAATTTTGTTACAATTCATTGATTTGTTTTCATGTAATTCTTGGAGTAATTTCTCACAAGCTTCTAGGGGGAAAATTTGGATCTTCAGAGTGCTTGGTTTGCATTCATTCATCCACTGAGCTTTATGTGAAGCCTTTAATTTGATGAATGTACCGACTACCCCGGGAGCAGAAAGTGCTTAAAAGTGCGACGTACGGCGCAGAACAAACGAGATCTCTGCAGAACATTTCATCCTTAAGAAGAAGAGGGGAAAAAACACGAGCACAAACGCAAAAGAATAAAAACAAAAAAACAAAAACGATATGTTCTGCAGAACAACTGACAAAAGAATGTTTATATATTCCAATGGTGCACCACCTGGCCATAGTTGTTAAAAGCAGCCAATGTCACAATGTATGGGCCAAATTTTTATAAACATTTTGTAAACAGTACATCTGCATTAATGTCGCAGTATCCAACTTCAAAAGTCATTGACAGAATTGCAAATTCTGAATGTATGTATGCCTTGATTTTAAATAAATAATTTAATATGTTTTGTCAAAAATGAGTAATAAATATTCTACTAGTTAATTAATATTCTTATATCTATTTTGTGTTGTACTGTGGTCCATCAAATTTTTGACAACATGCCTGCAGAACATTTGGAACTGTTTGAAGTCATGTTGCAGAACACTGAATATAATTCTGCTCCTGAGCCGACTACTTGTTTCACTTGATTTCAGTGGCAATTGAAGGATTAGAGGTGTATCTTTGCATAAAGCTGTAACTGGGGTTGTTTTCACCATTCCTGATGGTCCAAAGAGCTTTGGTTTGGCCCTCTCCAAAAAGTCAATCTTCCCTTGCGTGGAAGAAACTAATACTTCACGTGCATATTTAAGAATAGGTTGAATATAAGTGTTGTAAGTTTCACTTAGCCCTTTAAGCATTTGCAACGTCAAATTCAGTTGCCCAGTGCTGTATCTAAAAGCATGTGCAAGGTAATATTCTGCCATCAAATTTCAAAATCATGAAGAAAAGAATGTAGCTATTCTTCACTCTTTTAGATACATTACTGGGCAACAGAATTTTACGTCGCAAATGCTTAAAGGGTTAAGGAAGACTGAGAGCTTCCCCATTTAGCAGTGGCTAGTCTTTTTATAATAGAGGTTCTTTTTTCAACTTTTCCTATAACAAATAACAATAAGTACATGATTGCTAAAGTTTAATTTGTTGAACCACTACAACTAAGTAAGTGGTACATGTACTTTTTTGAAGGGTTGTCTATTTTTAATTCAAAGTTTGCATTTAAATGCCTGAGAGAGAAGAACTGGTATATTGTTTTATTTTTATTTATAATCATGTTGTTTTTTTTTTAGACCTGCTCTCTAGGACTTCAAGTGCTTGGTTCATTATTGTTTCGGGAGTTTTCTTTTTTTTTTCTTCATAATTCCTAGAATTTTCTGTTTTTATCCAAATCATAACATTGTCAGCAAACATACGAACATTTATACCTTTAATGCTCTTTAGCTGAGTTAACAAATCATTTTATGCAGAACCTCTTTTACAGAAATTTAATAATTCTCTTAAATTATTCATTTCTTTTAACTAAAAAGAAAAGGAGAAAATGCTTTCACTTTCCCCCTGCCAGAGGTTGAGCAGGTGGCTTACCAGTGGTGAGACAATAATCTTTTTACTGCTTCCCTCCTCTGAGCCTGAATTTTGTTCGAGTTTGATAAAACTTCTCGGGCCATATTTCGAACCAGAAGCTGCAGCAACGTATAATTGGTAGGTACCAATTATACGTTATTGGTAGGTACCAAAATCATAGAATGAGGTACCTCATTCTATGGCTTAGTTTGGTTTCATTTGCAACTTTACAGTTACTTCTACTGTAAAAGTATTCTGATGTTTTAATAAGGTTTACATGTGCTAAATTGATTATTTTTTCCTTTCAGAGACATTAACCCACATTTACCTCAGTATATCTCAACTGCTCCCTGGTATTTTGGTGCTAAAACTGCTACATTGAAACATCAGAGACCACAACCTGATAAGCAGAAAGAATTCAGTAAAATTAGTGATGAATATGTTCGTGGCTTAAAGGTATTTTTTCTTTTTAATTTTACTTTTGTTTAATATGTTCGTGTTCTGCTCAGTGGTGTAGTCGAGAGGGAACGCAGGGGGACGGCGTCCCCCTACCTTTTTATTTTAATACAAGCGTTCCCTTACATTTTTTAAAATTTTAAAACATAAGCATCCCCTCACTTTTTATTTCAATTCTTGATCTTCGTATGCATAAGCGTCCCCCAACTTTTTTTCAGGACTACACCACTGGTTCTTCTTCATAACTTTAGTATTGAGAGACACATTATACAAGTCTTACATTACTAACAATATGAACCAGGGTGTGAAAAACGTCATGTTTCTTTTAAATAAAAAATATTGTACTTATTTGATTTTTTTTTTAAAATTTAAGTAACTTTTTTTATTTGGGCGTGATTAATTCTATTAATCTATTAACATTATATGGTATTATACCAGACCTTCCCCTAGGATTGAAAAAGGGCAGGGTGCTTCTGTAAAAAAAAAGGGCACTTTTCCAAATTTAGGGCATCTTACCGAAATAAAGGACACTTGTAATTTGAAGTAGGGACCGCCCTCCCCCATTGTCACATGTTACGCTATGTTGCACAAGCGGAATGTCACACTTCCTGTTGCCCCTCCCTCCCCTTGTCACACTTTGTCACAATTTCAGTAACCCCCCTTCCCCTCTAGAAGCGTGACATCATTTATGAATCCTCCCCTAGTAATACTTTATTATTGCCATAATTTAACATTTTAGTCAAACATCAACATCATCACAGTGAAACTGAACATTGAAAAATATCTATATACTAATTTGACAATATTCATTTTTAAGATCGTTTTCAATATTTGAAGTAAAGCATGAAAAAAATCTGCTTGTAGATTCAAGGCAACATCAACCAATAATGATTTTAAATTCAATAAAATATCTAGCAAGGATTTTCTGAGTTATACATTTTTACTAATTTATGAGAGTGTTTCTGTTCATTCCAGTACCTCTGAAGATCTGATCACCTCTGAGGAATAATAAGAAAATTAGAATGTATCTTCTTAATACAATAAAGCTTCAGTAATAATAATTAGAGCCCAGATTTTGATGACCTAAATGATCACTGAAAACGCCCTTTAAAATTTTTAATATGTCCTAAAAACAGCAAAATTGCAAAAAATGCCATTATAATTAATCAAGAATACCAATTGAAAGCAATGGTTTAGCTTAAAATGACAATAGTATTTTTTTTTTTTAATTTAAAAGAAGCAAAATTAATACAATACATTTTCATTAAAGATTGAAATAAATGTTAATGAGGAGAGAAAAAGAAAATGTCTAATATATGGATTCCTCACACGTTGCCCTCTTTTTTCCCACAAGTTTTATTACATTTTAAATTTTTTCTTTCTTGAAATAACTAGAAAGCACCATTAGATTGGGATTATTAAATGCTTTTACATATTTTGAATAGTCAATAGTTTCTTGTTTCAAAGAGCATTCTTATATTTTGGTTAGTTTTCTCAACGTCTACAGATGTAATAAATGCATATTTGACCGAAATGGGTCCCTTATAAAGATGAAAAAGAGAATTTTCTTATTAGTCTTTGGGAACCTACTGTTCGAAATTTTATGAGATAGGTAGTTTTTAAGAGTTGCAATATAATCAAGCACAGAATCATTGGAAGCGTTTCAGGCTACACACAAAAAATTACCCAAAGCCAAGAAAGAGACATAAAATGATGTGAAAAAAGAATCCCCAAAATCTCAAAAAGTGCCCGAAAAATCTCGCAACTGTCGGCCCTAAAAGAGATCATTATTAATTGTGTAAAATGTTTAAACTAAAAAAAAAAATTCCTTATTTATTTTATGATTTGTGACAATACTACTTCTTTTCAATAATTGTTTATTGTTTTTTAAAGAAGTTGGATCCAGGTAAATTAACAATTTTCTAAAAATTTCTTATTTATCCACAATTTAGTATTTTCTAAAAAGTAAATAGCTGTCAATACTAAATTCAAATTTGAAGTAAATAAATAAATCAGGGTTAGCTACCCGCCCGGGTACCCAAAAAAACCCGGGCGGTTTTTTTTTAAAAAAGCCCACTTAAAAAAACCCGCCCAACTACCCAAAAAAACCCACTTTTTAAAAATTGTTGTAAAAACACATACAGTTTGTGAAAAAGTAATTAGTTAGATAGTAAAAAGATAAATCCAAACTATAGTCCAACTATATAATAAAGTAAATAAAATTTTCTTTCAACTAGTATATTTAATTCTCAATCTCAATACACAGCTGTGATTAAAAGTAGTAACAAATACAAATACCATACTTAAATTTCCAAATCTGAATCAAAGTCGTCTACATATTCTTTTAATTCTTCCTTATTAAGAAATCTGTGCACTTTTACTAATTTTTTAACCTTTTCACAACCCAATCTGTTACGCAATTTCGACCATATCAATCCAAAGGTGGAAAACACTCGTTCTATTGATGCTGAATGAGCTGGGCAACTAGTCAGATCACTCAAAAAGTTACATAAAGCTTTAACATTCTCATTTGTAGACCTTTTTTCCAAAATACTCCACCACTGGGACGAACTAAAGCTCTTTATTACATCATCCGCAAACATTGATTGTGGATACACTTTTTTATCTTTAATTTTAAAAGCTAAAAATGGTACAAGCCATTCAGGGTGTTTGTCTGTCAACCAAGACTCAGCTTCATTTTCTTGATGAGAAGATAAGCGTCTTCCTGCATATTTAGGATTCATTAAATTTGCCAGGTAATGAATTGGTGAAATAGCTTCACCCATCCTACGTTCAATATTGTCTTTATGCACTTGAAGATCAGCACATTCTATTAGATCTAGCCAAAGTTCCACCGAATCCGAAATATTCGTACTTTCAGCTTGCATGCGATCAAATATTTTTCCTATAAATGTCAACTGTTTTTGCATATGCAAAACATTTTTGTACATAAGTACATTTTCCAAAATTCGAGTAATACTTTCTGGAATTTCAGAGGATTTCTCTTGTAGTATTTCTACATATTTAGGATAATTTTTAACAAAAGTGTTTAAACAGTCAAGCTGGGAATTCCAGCGTGTAGCATTTGGGATCTGTGGCATTAAACCCCCTTTTTCTTTCAGCCATCCATGAGGCTGGTGGTGATTGCGAAAAAACTTATTAACTTCAATAACATGTCCAAGGATTGTCTTATTTGAAATTTCATTTACCAGCAAATTTATGTAATGGGCTGAGCAGCCATATGTTATTATTTTATGCCTTTGCTCTAAAATTTCTCTCATTTTTACCATTTTGTTCTCATTGTCAGTACATATAGCAAAAATATTAATTCCAAACTTCTTCTGACAATAATCTATATTTTCTGTTGCAATTTGTGCACAGTATGTAGCCGTTTTCTTGTTGCTTTCACATTCTGTAGCATTTAAAAAAAAAAGAAGTTTCTCCTGTGTGAATAGATGTGGCAATAACTGCTTCATTTTTAACATTTGTCCACCCATCTATCAACAAAGTAAAGCTATTACTAATGTGGCCTTGTATTTCCATTTTAATTAAATCATCAACTTCTGACGATGCTTCGTCTAACAATTTTCCACTTAAATCTGCACTGCTAGGACCAGAATATCCAGGACGTAGTGCTTTCATCATTTCTTTATATTCATTGCTTGATGCAACATTAAAGGCAATATTATTCGAATAAAAAAACTTGGCAACTTTCAAATCCAAGTTGCATTTTTGGCTATTGGTTGTTTTAATTGTATAATCAGACAATATTTTTTGTCGTTTAAACAAAGCTGTTGCTGTTGATATTTCACTGCTGCCTCTTTTCTCACAATTAGCTTCAGAAGTAGAAGTAGATGCATTTCCCAATTCCAATGAAGTAATACTTGCATTGTTTTGTAACTGGATTGGAGTGGAATTTGTACATCTTTTTGAGCACTTATTAAGATGAATCTTTATTCTTTCAATTTTAGCACTTACTTCTGTCCCACAATGATTACATTTAACTTTGTTTTTGCTAGAAGGAACTATGCTGACTTCTGTCCATTCAGGAGCACCTTTTCTACCACTACCCAGTGGCATTATAAAATAATTCCAAATAAAATCACAAACAGAAACAAACAATATTTACTGTAAGTAAGAGATGAGAATCAACTTAACTAAATGAGTTATCAACCTTCAAACAATGATCAGTTACTTGGATAAGCTAGTCAGCCAATGAAAAGTACTGGTTCAAAACAGGTTTACAGCTGCTAGAACTGGTTTAAACAAGTTCTTTTGCTTTGTTACTGGAAACTAGTTTAAACAGGTTTTTCCTTTAATTTTTTTAAGAGCTTGTTTTAATATGAAAATAAATATTATTATTTAATAACTTTCTTGAATTTATTTAATAATTAAATTATTTAAATTTAAATAAATAGTACAAACTTATTATTTTTATTCTAAAATAGACTTTATTCAATATAATGCTGCATGGTTTTTAAAATATGAAAAGAAATTAAACCCAAAAAAAAACTGGGTTTTTTTTTACTGACTGTAGTATATTTACACATTAAATACAAGCTACTGTTAAAAATTGAGCTTTCCCAAAACTCTTGCACATTTTTGTCACCAGTACTAATAGATCAAGATAGGATTTTGGCTGCTAGAACTGGTTCAAATATGTTCTTTTGCTGAAAAAAAAAAAGTATATTTAAAAAAACCCAAAAAAGCCCGGGTTTTTTTGGGTTATTTTAATAAAACCCAAAAAAAACCCATGTGGGCTGGGCTTTTTTGAAAAAACCCGGGTTTTTTTAAACCCTGAAATAAATGAAACAATAGTAGTGATTTAATAATCGTGAATAATTAGTGATAAACGCAATTTTCGACAAACACGTGTTCAATATCGGCACAGTTCAAAAAAAAAAAAGTCAAACTATTAAAATAAAATGCAAAATAAGTAGATTTAGAGTAGCATGTGTGAAAAATATCTTCTAATTTAGAAAATAATTGAAATTTGTACCCGATGCAAAAGGATTAAAATCTCTAACGTAGAATCCAATTTTCGGCGAAGGTCGTGTTTCTATATTTATACTTTTTTTTCTTTTTTAATTGTTAAAATGAAACGACCAATGAGCAGATTTAAGGTAGTGCATGCAAAAAGTATCTTACAACTTTCAAGATAATTGAAATAATCCCAGGATGGAAAAAGATTGAAATTTCAATCACGGTAAGCAATTTCCGGTAAAAATCGGTGGAAAAACTAGTTTCTGTATGGCCCAAAACTTAACTCCTATTTCTTTCCTTATTTAATTTGAAGTAGACAAGAGAATTTGGGAAAAGGTCACGTGTCAAGATAAAAGTTCGGGAAAGGCTTTTAGCATTTGCAAATGGTAGCCACATTGGCGACTTCAATGAAAACAATGGTCGCCTTTGGCGACTGGCGATTGCGAGTTTTGAGCACTACAAGAAGGGCGCAATTTCACTAACAAAAGGGCAAGATGGGCGCGTTTCCCGAATCCAAGGGCGAGCAGGGCGGGGCGCCCTCCCGCCCAAGCCTGGGGGAAGCACTGTTATACATTGTTATATAAATTAGAAGGATGCTGTAAAAACAAAAAGGTCAATTTTTCTTTCAAAATAATATTACATACTTTTTTTATGAATATTGCCTACTTGTTTCAACAAATGTTCATTATGATGGACAATATGACACTTTTATTTTGTGTTTGTTAACAAAGGGAGTATGGACTTTGTGGGGATAGACTGATTTGTTGTACAAATATTAGGTATGGGAGAAATGTAGAAAGCCTAGAACATATCATGAATAAGCTAATTTACATTATTAGGGTGAAATGCATTAAGCTACAATGAATTTTGAGAAATTTCAATATTCAGCCAAAATTTTTATAACGGCCACCAAATATTGGCTTTGGTCAAGAAGAAATGGTTGAATATTCGGCTTTGGAGAAATGGCTGAATATTATGTATTCGTCCAAACCACTAACTATTTGTTACATCCTTACTTTCTAGGAGAGTTTTCAGCTCTAAAGGAATGACTTGCTTTCATATTATTAATTGAAAATTAATCAACCTACTGAATAGCTTCCATTTAATGATTTTCTCAAATTAGCAAAGGATTCACAAGTCTGGATTGAATTTTATGAGCCTTATGTCTCCCCAATTCAACAATATCATTGATTGAACAATAATAACAGCCTGTAGATAGTCTTTAAATTGAGGTTATCAACAAACTGCTTGTTGCCGGACAACTGATGATTACTTAGTCAATAGTCATTCGTAAAGCAGTTATAAAATATCTTACATGTAGAGAAATAAAGTTTGCCTTTGCTCTGGGGATTAATATTTTTGTATGCAAATATGAAAATTATGGTTCTTACTAGCTAAATTATTTTAAAATTGTTGTTTTAGTTCTCATCACATTAGATTGTAGTTGGTCATATTTTTGAGTTATGTGATTTGTGTGACCATTCAAGTTAAAGACATAAAGTATCATTTTAAAATTTTTGTAGGCTGATGTGAATATTAATGATCATTTTTCTTTTTGGCTTCTTATTTTTATAAAATGCTTTTTTAATAAAATTTTTCACAGTATTATTAGCTTTTTAACTGGTGGTTGAACCTTAAAAGGCTAATCGGAATAATCGTTTCATACTGAGATGAGTAGTGTGGTAACCCACTAGCTGAATTTAATAAAATTGATTTGTATTTAATGAACATGTTTCTTTGCAGGGTTCAATATGTGTGAAATACAGAGATGGTGCTTGTGAAAATTGTGGAGCAATGGGTCATAGAAAGAAAGATTGCCTAGAGGTAAAATAAATGTTCATATTCTGATCCTTTGTTAGTGACAAATTCCAAATCTTAAGTTTAAGAAAAAGTTTGCAAGTATCAAATAAACTGAACAACTAGGCCTGAATCTGTATGCTCTCACACAGATGTTGCAAGGAGGGAGCGGGAAGGCGGTACTTATGCGGATTTTGGGTTGCCAGATTTGAGAGAGTTTAATGTATGTAAAATTATAGCTTTATAGCATTTTGATATAAAGTGACTCTGTTTAATATTTTTTAAGCCTGAATTGGATTCATATAATTAAATGCAAGACTAATGATCAAAATGCTTTGTGCTAGAATATGAGTACAAAGATAAAACAACGTAAAAAAGCAAATTGTCAGAACAAGTAAAGCGAATAGCTATTTCAACGCTACAATGGAGCCTCTTCATCAATGCAGAAAAGAAGTGCTCAACACACACCTAGAAAGTTGTGAGTGTACCCTGTTCACTCACAACTTACTAGGTGTGTGTGACAATTTGTGCTTTTTTACATTGTTTTATCTTTTTAGCCATATAACAAAATAGTTGAAATAATTATGCATAAAAATTATATTTTTGGTTTTAAAAATTATTTTACTATATCACTAGCTGCGACGCCCGGTGTTACACGGTCTATCTTAAATTATATATTGCAAATACAGCGATGCCTCATTAAAATGCTAGAAATGTTGATTATTATATTTTTGATTTATTTAACAATGGCAACTGGGTCATCATCCGGGTCAAATAAAAGTCAATTACCGTGAAAAAATAATTTCAAACTACAGAGAAAAACGCTTACAACTCCTTTCCTAGTTAATTTAGAGGCTTCCAATTTTAGCACAAAGGACAAAACTCTTTCTAGGATAGTTTTTTGCGGGCTTTTCAATGGTATCAAGCTCGAAAGGATGCGGCAATTTTTTCCGATAGAAAAGGACAGTTTTATGCACTTTTTTGGCGATCCGTTTCTATTGGTCTTAGTGTGATGTTATATAGCTTATAGCCTTTCTCTATAAATGGGCTATCTAACACTGAAAGAATTTTTCAAATCGGACCAGTAGTTCCTAAGATTAGCGCGTTCAAGCAAACAAACTCTTCAGCTTTATAATAGTAGTATAGATTATCATGCATTTATTGTATGATGCGCTCCCCAATAATTGATGATTTTTTTTTTTCTTTTGCTTTCAAATCTTAATTGAAGACTGAAAAATTATTTCATTCCATATGCTTATTTTCGTCCATATACTTCCATTTCTTTTATTTTTTTTTCTCTCTACAGCTATTGTACCAGAGAAAATTCTATTTACATTTATGCACCAACTGTCATATACAGTAGACGCTGCTTAATGTGATCACATCGGGACGAACGTGATTTGATAACAATAACCGATTGATTGCAGCACACGAAAAAAAATTAAAGCTAAAAAAATGATTTTTTTACATACGTATTAAAATAAAAATTATTTTAAATTAGGAGTTGTTGCTGTAAAACTTTATAGGAGTCATTCGGAAGAGTATGTTCTCCCTCTTTTTCCAGCGGTGGAACCATCCTTCTGTGGCTACGAAGTTTCCTTTACCCAATTTTCCAGCTAAATCTTCAGCTTGTTGGCGCAAAATTGGACCATTAACACGAGCGTCCCTTTCACGAAAGTTTGTGAACCAGAGTTTTATTGCAGATTCAACCTCTCTGTCTTTTCCATCTCGATTTCTTTTACAATTCAGATTTTCGTTCAAAGTGCACTTTTTTTCAATATCTTCACGATTTTTTAAAATTTCGCACAAAAGCCGCTGCGAAACATTCAATTGAACAGCAGCATTCCTTTGGCTCATTTTCGGCAATTTATCGTAACGATTTAAAATGCCGACCTTTTCTTTCACAGTAAGATCTCTCCGTTTCCTTTCCATTATAAAAAACAAATCAGGTTACGTACAAACTGTATGAACTATGGTAAAGGGAAAATTTATGCTGATCTTCTTCTGCATGCGTTTGCGCGTGGCAGTTCCAAGATCATGTGGCAAGATCACGTGGCATACCCGAAACAATGTTCTCTTTTGAAGGTCACTGGCAGGTCTTCTTTTCTCTTTATTTAAGGATTTCGGGGAATTTGAAATGTCACCGTTGGGACTTGGTAAAGGCGTCTCAAAGAAGAATGCCCTCATTGTGTTCCGTATCTCCCCCCCCTCCTAATAACAGGTGTTTAAAAGATAATATACGAGCCCCGTTTGGACTTTTGGTAAGTTTCAGGAAACACTTTAAAAAAAAAAAATTTTCCTTCTTGTTTTTATTGATTTCAGGAAAATAAAATTTACATATAAACTGATAACAATAAACGAACATTTGATTACAATAAACGATGATTTTTCAATGTATTTTGATATAAGCGGACGGGACTAAGCGATTTTGATAACATTAAACGATTGATAACATTAACCGTAATCACATTAAGCGGCGTCTACTGTACTTGCAAAATTATCCAGCATTGCCTGCTACAATAATTATATTGAGAAAATATGTCAGTCCCATGCATGTTACACAACATGAAACCTGGTAGCTCAAAATTAAAATTAAGATTAAACTAAAATTCACAAGCTCATTTTTACAATGATTTATTGGAACTTATTCTCTTCAAAATCTTCATTTGACAGGAATGGCTTTCTCAATCCTCCTCAGCTTCAGAATGTTATAAACAATTTTGTAAAAGGATTTTTTTTAAATTTTTTTGTTGTCAAAATTTTTTTTGAAATTGGAATGAAAGAAACACTAATTCGTATTTTCAAGTGGATGCATTATCTTTCTTTAGAAGTAACTGAATTTTATGCCAAATTTCATTCGAAGCTGTCAGTTGGTGTGACTTTGTACGGTGAACATACAAACACACTCACAAACAAGTTCTTTTATATATCGTAGGGTGAGTACTACAACTAGGTACAGTACCGAACCCCGAATTCAAGATCCCAAAATTCGGAAAATCCTAAAATTCGGCACTTTTCCAAAAAAAAAAATTTTTCCTGGAAAATATTCTAAGAAGTTGTCAAAACAACAAATGCCAATATATTTTCATTCAAATAGAAGCGATCCTGCCGATATTTTGCTAAATTACAGAAGCTAAACTTAGTAGGAGACCGAGCTAGTTCCTGAGAACCCTTCTCCTAAACCATGTTGAAAAGCGAAAATAAGGTTTCTTGGACAGGAAGAGGGGATTGCAATGTCTATTCATCAATTTATCAACACTTCTGCTTTCACGATGAAGCAAGGTCACGTGCGTACGAACTTGGTACTACAGCGATGAAGATCTTATCTTAGACCCTACAGTTTATGGTCTAAGATGAAGATGCAGTGGCTCCTGAGGGAGAGGTGAACTCAAGGATGAAATTCCAGCTCTCCCCTTCTTTCCCTTGGAGCTAATTTGCCAATGGTTACTCATAACGCGGCCTGGAAAACCTTCAAAGTCCTTGAATTAAATAACTTTTTTTCAACTCCTTGAAAGTCCTGGAAATCGGAATAATGTACAAAAATATCTAGAAAGTCCTTAATTTTCTCATTTTTACTATTTCCTTGCAACTTATCAACAAGAAAATTCACCTTTTTTCAAATTCCTACCTGCAGACATGTGATTTTTCCGTATTTTGACGGAGTTTCGTAGTTTTGGTAATTTTGGAAAGTAAAAATTTCGCTTCCGCAAAAATATGTAATTTGGATTTCTTTTTCTCTATTTTTTTTTACCCTATGAACATTTTTAAAAGTAGCCTCCGTACATTCCTGTGAAGTTTCACAAATTACGAGTAAAATTTACACATTCGATTCGTTTTTGGCGCTTTTAAGTGTCAATTCCGATTTTTTTTTTAAGCTCTTCGAAATCTGGTTGCATCGGCTTCGGCAAAACTTCCTAGTTCTCGTTTAGTATCGGATTCTTCCCCTTAGACATCAATAAATTTGAGCTTATCATTTTTTTTTAATCTTTCCCAAATTTCAGCTTCAGTAAAGGACTTTCAGAAACGTCATTTTGCCACGCCCAATATAAATGTCGCCGATAATCGAGGAATTTTTAGCTTTTAAGTTTTAGTGATACATCTGGTGATTGTAATTATTAAATATTAGAACCTTATTAAAAATCTGTTTTAAAGATTTTTTTGCCAAAAATGTTTCGTTTTTTAAATTGTTTTTGCTTTTATTTTTTTGCATGTAATTTAAAATGTGTTTAAATTTTAGATCGTCTTTAGCCATTAGGGTCCCTCCCCCCTTTCAAGTATTCATTTTACATTGTTACAAAATAAATAAATATTTCTTTCTATTTTAACTCAATATACGAGGGTTGTCTCAAAAGTAAGCTACTACTATTTTTTTTTTTTAAATAATGCCCAGAATTTGTTTAAAAGGTTATATTTGTGAAACTACATATATTAGTTATTTTTCTACGTAATTTCCTTGAATTTCAATACATTTTTGGTATTGTGGTAAAAAATTTTTTAATCCAGCGTCATACCATTCTGCCGCCAAACTGGTTAGCCATGTCTGAACTTCTTCTTTGAGATTTTCTTCGTTTGCGAAGCGTCTTCCCTCAAGGTGTTCTTTCAGCTGTGGAAACAGATGAAAGTCGCTTGGAGCGAGATCAGGGGAGTATGGTGGGTGTCCGAAAACATCCCATCGAAACTCTTCAAGCAGGTCTTGAGTTTGACGAGCAGAGTGTGGACGAGCGTTGTCAAGGAACAGAAACACTTTTTTCGTCAATTTTCCCTCCTTTTGTTCTGGATCGCCCTCCTGAGTTTTTTTAACACCTCACAATAGCGTTCAGCTGTTATCGTAGTCCCACGTGGTAGGTAGTCGATCAGCAATATCCCCTTCGAATCCCAGAAGACCGTCGCCATAACCTTCCTAGCTGATTCCACAACTTTCGCCTTTTTTGGAGTTTGCTCGTCCTTCCCTTTCCACGCCATGCTTTGTCTTTTGGTTTCAGGCGTCCAGTAATGGATCCAAGTTTCATCCCCGGTCACAATTCGGTCGAATAGGCCATCTCCTTCATCCTCAAAAAACTGCAGAAATTGACGAGCAGCATCAACTTTCTGCTCTTTGTGGTGGTCTGAAAGGAGCCGTGGAACCCACCTTGCACACACTTTGGACAGATGCAGATCATCAGAAATGATTCGGTGAAGCGATGCACGGCTAATTTCAACATTAGGCGGGAGTTGTGAATGAATTTCGTCGAGCGTAAGGCGACGATCGGTGTCGGCGACTCTTCGGACATCTTCGACAATGTTCGGGGCCCGTGAAGTGGATGGGCGGCCGCTTCGTTGTTCGTCGGGTATTGTTATCCTGCCTTCATTCAATAAATGATTGGCGCCAACGAGAAACCATTGGCCTCGACATAACGTTCTCACCGTACACACTGCTCAACTCACGGTGAATTTCAGTTGCATTTTTATTTTTTGCCGTTAAAAAACTAATCACACTGCGTACTTCTCAATTGGCGGTAGGAGTAAGTGGTAGCTCCATAGTGGCTTGATCGCAACTGACAAATGGGTCATGGCGGCCGCTTAGGAATTTTACAGTGCTGCCACCACACCCGGACGAAAGTTCCCTGCGAATCCCAGACGTTTCCTGCCTACCGCGCAGGGTATAAAGAAATAGTGTAACTTACTTTTGAGACAACCCTCATACAGGGTTGCCAAGTGCTCCGGAATTCGCGGAGCAGCTCCGCGCGAGTGTGAAAAATCCGCAACTCCGCACGTTATATTAATTGCCCCGGAAATCTATCTGCATCCGTTGTAAAGCAAAAATGCCACAAGAAATCAAAAATATTGTCTAAAGAGTAAAATTTTTCAAAGTTATTTATTTATTCGTATTTTTTATTCGAAACAATATTCTTCAACTACTTTCGTTTAACGGCGCCAGTGAAAAATTCCCTACGATTGCCTGGATAACGACTTTTCCCCTACGTGAATTTCCCTTCAGAAAGGAGTAAAATCACCCTCGCGTACCTTCACGACGCGAATCTTTTCAGCAAATAGGAAGACAGTAGCAGTAGAATGACGTCAGATTCTGAAGAAAAGCAGCCAATGATATTTATACAGAAGTAAGGTTGTTTCCTGCGACTAGCCATTTTTGTTTTGTAGTTGTGTTTGCGCTGTAGTGAGTGTGAGTGTGTTTACCGGCTTTGCTTCGCACGTGCTGTTTTGCAAATTCATATTGTATGGTATTTGATATTAGTTTTACGATTTTTTAATTTTTGCTTTCCGAAAATGGATCGCAAGCGATCTCATAATCAAACATTTAAATCGGAATATGAAAATGCATGGCCGGTCTTAAAACGATCCAAGTTATCGGATACACATGCATATTGTAGTGTTTGCAATACTGATTTAAAAATTGCTCATGGCGGAAAAAGTGATTGCCGTCGGCACGTCGAAGGATCCCGGCATTTGACTAATGCTAAATTGAATGCTAAATTTACGAAATTTCTTGTGGAACACAATTGTTCTTTATCTATATCGGATCATTTTACTAAATTGATCAAAGAAATGTGTCCAGACTCTCAAATAGCAAAAAATTATTCCTGCGCTCGTACTAAAACTACAAGCATTGTAAAGAGTTTCGCAAAAACATCTCAAGAAGAGATAATTGATAATCTTAAAGTAATAAATTTTCCTTGGCTACCGACGGTAGCAATACAACTACATCGCAGAAAATATATCCCCTTGTAGTGACTTTTAGAGATGAAAATTTGAAGAAGATTGTTACATCTGTTTTGTCCTTGCCTCAATTAGAAATAGATTCAACAGGCAAAAATATCTTTGAACTCTTGGACTGCGAACTTAAAAAACTTGGCCTCTCCTGGGAAAACTGTGTTGCATTTTGTGCAGACAATGCATCTGTTATGCTGGGACATTACAAAGGGGTGAGTTCATTTGTGATTAAAGAAAATGATAAAGTTTTTGTTCATGGCTGTGTGTGTCATTTGATACATTTAGCTGCACAGCATGCTGCACGTGAAATAAAGGGATTTGATGTTGAAGATTTTTTAGTGAATGTCTATTATTATTTGAAAAAAAGCACTAAAAGATTGCAACTTCTTAAAATGTGCCAGGAACTCACAGAAGTGGAAAACCACAAAATAACAAAATATGGGTCTACACGTTGGCTATCAATGGGAGCTGTAATCACTCGTTTTTTAGAGCAATGGGAAGCTTTAAAAAAGTTTTTTTGCGAAGAAGAGGATGGAAGTTCATCCACTTTTTTTAGATTAAAAGAGCAGTTTGAGGATCCAATGACGAAACTGTACTTGTTATTTCTGCATTCTATTATACCAGTGTTTAACAAGATTAATTGCTTATTTCAGAACGAAGCTCCAATGGTGCATGTTTTTTACAGTAGCATTGAAAATTTTTTTAAGGAACTTTTGGCACGCTTTATTAATCCCACGGCATTTTTCGAAAGTTTTTTTCGAAATAGATTTTTCAAATAAAAAATTTCAAAAGAGTGATGAAAATCTTGTAATCGGCGCTGAAACTCGCCAGCTACTTAATAGTGTAGGAGGAGCAAAAGAAAAAATTCTATGTGAATGTTCGCAACTATTTTAAAAAGGCATGCTCTTATGTATTAAAAAAGTTTCCATACAATGAAGGAATATTTCAACATGCTGAGATTGCGGATGTTAGAAAGAGGGCTTCAGCCAAACTTTCTTCTTTACACTTCTTTTTTGATTTTTTTGGCTATCAATTTCAGGAGAGAGACTCTATTGAAGGTGAATTTTTACTTTATCAAATTGATACTCTCACAGATGATATCATCAATTCTAAAAGAATTGATGAAGCATGGTTTAAGATAGGAGACATTTTAGATGAAAATGGTTCGACTAAATATAAACTTTTGCCTAAGTTCATCCACAATATTTTATTGATACCTCATAGCAATGCTGCTTGTGAAAGGGTTTTTAGCTTAATAAGAAACAATGTCACTGATAATCGAAATAATTTAAAAATAGAAACGCTGGAGGCTATAATTATTGAGAAATGTAAGCCTACCCGTAATGTATGCTATGAAACCAAGTTTTCTGCAGAAGAACTTTCAAAAGTGAAAAAAGCAACACAATTAGCTCTCAGATCTTAACTTTTTTTTTATCTCTCTCAGGTTGTATTTTGAAACAGCATTCAGTAATTTTTGATGAAAATTTGTTCATTAAAAAAAACTTAATTTATGATAATCTAGTATTTAAATTTTGTGTCACCTGCAACTATGTATTTTACCTAATTTTGAAAACTGCACTTAATAAAATGTTTGTTATTTTTGCTTCTACCTATTGCGCATTTTAGCAATTAAATGTCTTAGTAAAATTTATATTTATTTTACACGTTGCTCCTGAAGAACTTCAAAAACTCCTCATATTTTAAGTTATTGCTCCTCAGGTCACTGAAAAAGAGTTGGCAACCCTGCTCATATATAAAAACGTGTAAAAAATGCCTCACACCTAATTTTGAAGTTATTTCATTTCATTAAAATTTTAATAGTTATCAAGTATGAAATAGTTGTTTCAGTTTAAGGAGTTATTGCTCAGAAATATGCTTATTTCTTTAAAAAATGCCATGCCACTTCCACGCCTTAGTTTGGTTAGACATAATGCCCCAATCATTTTTTTTATATTAAAGTAATGAGTTGACTTGCTTAGTATTTAATAACTCTATTGCATAGTAATTTATGCTTGTAATATACTTTTTAATAAGCTTTTACAAAGCATTTTGTCGTGATTTTTCAGTATTTTTTTTTTCTTAGTGAGGCACATGTCTGACCTGACAAGCAATAAAGTTATGGCTCGTTACATACACAACCGATACAACACATAAATCTAATTAATGTGCGATCTGATAAATTTTTATAGTATTGAATATGAAGTTATTTTATTACAGTTAGGGCGCTCTAAATTAAATAGTATTAAAGAAATCTTTCCGGCTTGTAATGGAACTTGTATTCGAAGTGGTTAGCTGTACTTCATTTGAAACACTTGATTTTGGCTATGAAGAGTACTGGAAAGTGCTTGATTTTTACTCAGAGCATAGTGTACGCACCCTGGGTTACTCTTTTTTCTTTGGAGGGGAGGGGGGAGGAAGGGGTGATCAATTCGGACATAGGAGGTATGCTAATGAGCGTTGGTACTTTCATATGCATCTTTTTTTCGATCTTTGTTTTATGGAAAGATTAATTTCTTGCGATCGTAAATTCTGAAACGAATTCATTATAGAACATAAATAAAATGCCCTTTTGGAGAAGAAGATTATTTTAAAAAGTGTATGCATTCCACCTTTTTGTTCTAAGGTCAACATTAGAAATAACTGGTTCTTTAGTGGTTTGAATTTGTTTTACTATAAATACAAACCTTTGCAGTGACCAAGGGATTCCCTTTTTCCACTCCTTTTTTTGGATTTTCTCCTCTGTGAATAGAATGAAAGAAGATGTCTGCATTCAGAAAGGGCTTAAATTGTCCAATAATCCCAAAAAATGCAGAAGTTGTCAATCTTTCCCCCATCTTATTATATATGATAAATAGGGCTCCTAGATTCTTCTTTTCATTAATGAGGATAAGATGGCAGTTGAAAACCAACATACTCTATTTAGTTTGTATTGAATTATCAGTTTAGAATAGTTTCTTTTCGCGATGTTTTGAACGAGTGTCCGCTAGTTGCGGGAACAGTGGGCAAACGAACTTTTTTTGAGCAGGATTTCAAAAAATATTGCGGGATTTGCTCAGCTTAGCGCGAACCCTGCTTATTTATTTAGCAGTTGAGAAAACTGCAATTTGATGGAAATTGCGTATGTTTAGTGTTGTATGCTTAAGTCTGCCATATTTGGTCCCGCAAATCCGCCATTTTGGATCGGATTCCGAAACTCGGCAAATTCCGAAATTCGGCATGGCCAAGCATGCCGAATTTGGGGTTTGGTACTGTAACTACAAATTTGGCGAAATCTGGGTAAGTGCACAGATAAATCCCATTAGGTGTGGTCCACACCATACTACAACTAGGTATCTGTTGTAGACATTTTACAGGAGTTATTTAGAGTTTTTAAAACTATATAAGTTGATGATCAGAAAAAATGTTCCAGGACTGTTTTTCGTCAATTCTTACAAAATTGTGGTCAAAACGAGACATAAATACTTCTAATTAAATATAATCCAGAAATGGTAGTAAAATAACTTTTAGTTTAGTTCCCACAATCTTCCAAAATCTTAACAAAACTTTAATTTGCCTTTTTCTCGAAACAGCTGAATTGTAGTTACCTAGTTGTAGTATTGACCCCACGATGTATCGACATAATATGTACAAGATTTTCCCCCCTCTCTCTCTTTTCCAATAGTTGTATTGGTAAAAATTTGGTTTCTGAATTTAATACGACAACAATTTGTACATTAATGTAAAATAGCAAAATATATGTTATCAGTGAATCAGTTGAATGTGTTAGGTGCCTACTAGAGAAAAAATTATTTTATGCATTTCAATTTTTGTATGTCTATTTAAAAAATATTTTAAAATTAAATTTTAGAGGCCTCGCAAAGTTGGTGCTAAATTTTCCCAGCAGTCGTTAGCACCTGATGAGATCCTTCCGCCCAAACTGATGTTAGACTATGATGGAAAGAGAGATCGTTGGAATGGTTATGACCCAGCTAATTATCAGACAATAGTTGATGAATTCTCAAAAGTAGAAGAGGTATCGTAATGACTCATGTCATTCCTATTTGTCTTATTAAATTCAGTTTTGATTGTTAGCAAACTCTAATTTTGGAATTTTAATAATGTGGTTAGAATTACATGTTTGACATGAAATCATATGGAAAGTTTTTGTGATTACTAAATGTTTCACATGAAAAATTCTCTGAAAAGCAGCGGTGTGTTCAAGTGTGTACCCCCACTTTTTAATTTCAACTGAAGTGTCACCACGTTATATTTTTTTAAATTTTAATACAATGGCATTTTGTCTTTTTTATATTAGCATCTGTAATCGACCCCTGCCCACTTTCCCCCCAGAACTACATCACTGCTAAAAGGAGTAAAAATATGAGCTCAAAGTAGCATTTCTGTAGGCAATGTTCTCAGTAAATTATTTGAAATCATTATTCTGAACATTGTGAAAGTGCTAAATGTTGCAGATTATTTTTATGGTTTGTTATATAATCAGATATGATAAAGTATATTCTTTTCCTAATTTAAATTTTTTTCAATGATCCTATCTCTTCTTGGTTTAAATAAATTGGGGTATTGCTTCCTGTATTAAACTGTAAGTAAAGGTTTAAATGATAAACTAAAACAATTTTGAAAATTATTTTTTAAATTTTTAAATCATATATAACAAGTATTTTCCCTTTTCTTTCTTTTCCTCTTTAAATCACTATTCTTCTTGGGTGATTGCTAAAAATTTAATAATTACAGAATTGTACTGAAGCAAACAACTTTTAACTGAAACCTGAAGGAAGTAATTAAATTGTAACAATAGCAGTATATTTTTGTTTAGGAAATAAAATTAATGAATCACAAACTTATTGCAATCAAACATTAAAGATTGTCAGACATCTCTGCCTGTATCTGTTATTGCCTGGGTTGCAAATAACACTGTTTTTTTTTTTTTTTTTTTTTTCAAAATGTACCATGTATTTTTAAAGAAAATTTTATTTTTTTAAATCTGAGCATGGAAATGAATATAGGCACAATATTTTATAATCAGTAATAAAAGTTTGACTTCACGCTGAAAATTAATTTAGTTTTGTGTATTTATTAAGTCTAAAAATGCATTTACTTCAGACAGTTCTGCAAAATCTGATGTTGAACTTTAGAGGTGGGAGGGAGAGGTGGGGAGTGATTCAACATTTTTAATAGCCTCGGAATTTGAAGAGCGATTAAAATTTAAAATGAATTTTGGTTTATATGTGATTGCATAAAAATTATACTAAAGTATTTAGAGTAAAACCCACCTGTTTTTTTTTTGAGGGGGGGGGGGGGGGCAAAATCAAGTCAATTCTGATTTTTTTTCACATAAGTTTTGCATTCTGAAACTAATATATATATGTCAATTACCAAATTAAATTGGGCTTTTTTTCATAAATGTAAACTTTAATGATCCATAACAATTAAGATGGTGGTATTATGGAAAATAACTAAATAAATATGTCAATAAATAAATAAAAGTTAATGGCTAATAATAAATAACTGAAACAATATGGCAGAAAAATGCTGCGAGAACATTTTTTTTCTGAAAAGTTACCGACTTAATCATTTTACAAAATTTTGGTGCAGTATTTATTAGTAAAAAATTAAATTTTCTCTTCTCCTCCCCCTTTATTTTGCACCCTTCATCCTTGTTCTCTTGCCTCTCAGAAATAATCACAAAATTATGCTTTTTATTAGATGTGAACAATTGCTCACACAACTTTTTAAAGTGTTGTCATGGTTCTGTGTAAAAGATTTATTTTACATTCTTGCTTCTTTTAGGCAAAACGTCTTCTGAAAGAAGAAAAATTAAAACAAGATTACATGACTGGGGAAGCAAATCAGAGTAAGGAGCAGGTATAGTGTTAATTTCCTTACTTATTTATTTACAGCATAACTTTGATTTTAAGCTACTTGATTTAACAATTTCCTCAAATTAACAACAGATTTTACAATTCTAGATTGACTTTAATGAACGTTTTGTTCCCTCGATTTAAGGTTATCTTTCATTCATACCTGCAAAATTTACATGCAGTAAAACCTGTAAGCTGACCACCTGTCTAAGTTGACCACTTTTGTCAGAAACAGAATAAGCCCTAAATTATATAATGTAGGAAAACCTTTAAAAACTTGACCACTTAATTTGAATACCTGTCTATATTGACCACTTATAAGTGCCAAATTTGGTGGGAGTATTATAAAAAACCCTTTCTAAGTTGACCATCTAATTACTACTATATTTATTTGTTTATTTATTTTTTCAAAGATTTAAAAAACTAAAATAACTTCTCCAGGGTATTTTTTATACTATAATTTCCGACCAGTTTTTGTCTGGATGGATGGAATATCAATGTAAAGTTTGCTTAAACCTCTTTTTAAGTTAACCATATGGGAAAACTACTATGAACAGTCTTTTATTCTTGGAATAAGTTTCCTTTTTCCTCCTATCTGATGTAGCCATTTTTAAAAATTATGTATTTTTAGGAAATCTTTGCTATCATTTAACTAAATTACATGATTAATAAGATATTTATCTTTATTTTAACTAAATACTTTACTTTTAAAGTTGTATAGGATTCATAGTAAGTCATCCAAATTAAATTTCTCTAAGGATATTTTAGATAATTGTGAAAAAGAAAACCCTAATTACTACTAAAAAGTTATGTTAATGCATGAAGCTATCTTTTAATTAGTTACAAATGAATAAATACATAGCATAAGAAACAACAACGAAAAAAATCTCCACCTTCCTGACCACCTGTCTAAGTTGACCACTAAAGTGCTGTACCACAAGTGGTCCACTTGCACAGGTTTGTATTTGAGTTTTCTTTTCTTTTTTAATGCTTTTTGTGTCATTTCTGCTTCATTTACAGATTTCGAAATCTGATCGCAGCTTCTCCTAAGAAAGCTATTCTGTTCTGCTCATTACTGTTTTTTATTTTATTCCATCTCTTAAACATCAATACTTTTGTGGTCTCCATTATTTTTAGCTCTTGTTTTATCTTCTCTAGTAAAGTATTTCTTCACCATTTTTCCACATCCGCTTGAAGCTTTTAATTGTTTAACTCAAATATTTAAAAATGAAGGGTACAAAGCTCCTTAATGTTTAGTTCTTACAGTATTTTTAATGTATTTGGTCTATTTCAATAATATTTGTTTCTTTCCTTGAATTTCACATGCATTTTAAACCTGCACAATGCTGACCACATCAGCTAGTGCTGTATATAATCTATATATTTGTAATAATGTATAATCTGTATATAATCTATATTATTTTTGTTTTAAATTTTGATTTACTGATCTTTTGTTTTTGCCTGAAATTCTTTGTGATGCTATTTTTAAGGTTTTTGGTGGGAGGGGGCACTATTTGTTAAACACAGACTATTTCTGAAGGAAATGTTAAACACCTTTTTAATTAATACTTTACATCAGTAGCATTATTAGCATAAAGAATTTTTGTTTGTGTTCAGCCTTTAAATTAATTATTTTTAATGCCTTTCTGTGCTACATTTTTTTATTTGTTACTTGGCGTAATGTTGTAGCAATAGAATTCTTTTTTAGTCTGAGAATTTGATTCTAGCTCATGTGTATGTTAGAAAATATAAAAAATATATCAAGTTGATTCCAGTATTTTTTGTGATATATTAATCAAATATTTTGCATTAATTTGTTCTCTGTGTATGTACTTTTTTCATACACATAAAACGAACTGTGTTGATCAAATTGTCTCTTTTTACTTGTGTTTATTATCAAATTATTATTATTATGGAGTAAATTTCTTGCTAATCCTTTTAGGTTGGGGATGCTGACTTGGATGATGACGATGATGAAGAAAAATATGCAGATAATGCAGATATGCCTGGTACAAAAGTGGACAGCAAACAAAGAATAACAGTGAGAAATCTCAGAATTCGAGAAGACACAGCAAAAGTAATCTCATTTTGTAAAATTTTGAGAAATTAATTTGTATCTTTAAAAACATATTTCATTATTCAAGAAAGAAAGTTTCATTTTCGGGTAATTCCACACCAAATCAACCAATGGGCAAAATTTCATGTATTTGAATTTTGTTTATTTTTGGCTCAAATGGAGTATTTGTGTGACAGATGAAGAAAATACTAAGTTTTGGGTTTTTTTAGTCATTTGTTTTCCACGTATCAATTTTTTAAATTTTGACATCCGTATATTTTACATTATTCAATAATCTTTAGACCACTGTAATTAAAAAACTATTTGACCTAAAAGATAAAAGTTGTACTGTTTTATTCAGTATTTTATGAGGTTTTATAATATATATAACATGGCCAAGACTTTTTCTTTTCCAAAGAAAAAATTTACAATTTTTTTTTAATTTTAAAATTTAAAGTTTCAATTTTGTTGCAAAAAAAAAAAAAACTATTTTACTTAGATTTTTTAGCAACATGCAAAATATTATGATGGTACTACTGTGGTATCATAAAGGGAAAAAAATATTCCCTTCCACATTTGTATTCATGCATGCATTCATGTTAGCTCAATTACCATAATTCTGATCAAATTGGTTATTGATGTTTTTTTAAAGGAAAAAAGAAATCATTTAAAAATAACTATCATAAAACATTTTACTTGCATTAGTTAAATACACAATTTTTCAAACACAGTATTTTTAAACACTTTTGAAATAAAAATCCTAGTCCCAGTCATGTTTTGGGGTGTCAGGAAATACATTATACATCGGTAAAGGAACCAACAGGTTTCAAGTTAGCAATTATTTTTGTAGAAATTTTTTATCCATTCTTTGTTTTTCATGGTGGTTTTAATCAGTAGAGCATTGGTGGTTCTGATCTAAAATCTCCAAACATTTTAGAAAACCTGTTTCAAAAAGTAGTATTGAAAAAAAAATTCCGAAAACTTTTAATTTATTAATCTATTATCTATCTATAATAATCTATAATCTAATTTATTAATGTAATTTATCTATCTAACTATTAACGAATTTTATCAGTGCTTTACATTCTACCTTGAGACAAACAAAATATTTAGTACTTTAAAAAACTTACAATAATGTTTCTATTAAAAAACTGATTTCTGGTATTAGTATTAAAGTATTTTCATTAAATCAATTTTTTTTTCCAGTTTATATGTATTGTGTGAGGGGGCAGAGGGTCATATAATTATATAATTTTTATTCTAAATTTGTGGGGCATACTTTTTCCGAAAATTTTGTGTAAATAGGTTGGTCATTTCAGAATTTTCCAGGTGGGGGGAGAGTATATATATATTCAACGCATATTATCGGTAAAGAAACAACGAAATACAGAAACAAGTGTAAAAATACATTGTATTCCTAAAAATCAGGGGAGGAACGATTGATTCCCGTGGATCGCCCAAGTGAAAGTTCAGAATTTTTTTTATACTGAGAATCACCCATGCAGTAGGGGTGACCTTATATCGAGGTCTGACTGTTGTTTGATTCAAAAATAATCTAAACATTTCAAAAAAAAAAAGTGTTATAACAATAAAAAAAATTGTGTTAGTAATGGATTTACTAATTGTGGTACTCTTTTCAAAACATGAATAAGAATGAAAAGCAATTGTAAAAAGTGGTCATGATTAGACATTTTTTAAATGGTAGATTCAAAACACTGAAATTCGGGATATTTTCAACTATTATTCTATTGTAGTAGAGTCCAGAAAAGGCGTCACTCGATGGCCCGACAGTCCGGATAACTTGGCCACACCATGGCAAGGGGGACACTTTACAAAAAAGTAGCCAATTTTTGCCAAGTTGGCTCGTTAATTTTCCTTATAGACAGCTTTATGCCTTCAAAGTAAAGTAATTCTATGAAATCTGTCTTGTCAGGTAAATTACTGTACACTACGTATTCATTAATTTTTAGTATAATTAGCCTTTCTAGGCTCTATGCTTTCATAAAGTAGGTACTTTTTTTTTTAGTTTACGGTATTTGGGCATTTTATTCTCTGCTGTATTCTCAAGCAAATAATGCATACAAGTACAGACAGTACTGTATTTTTAAGGAAAGGTTAGTACGTATACTTTTTAACCCTGTGCCCAACTCAATAACTCAGTATTTTCAAACTCGCCCCCCCCCCCCCCTCGATCCGCGCCAGACCAAGTTTTCCATATTTTACTGTATGCCATTTTCAAAAAAATTTCTTTGATTCCACATAAAGGTAGAATCATATTCATGATCAATTCTTTTTTAACAAATTAATCAAAATATGAGACTTGGGTTTAAATATTAAATAATTTATCATTATTGATAAATCTGGTAGTGTTATTTTGTATTATGTGTAAAGGTGTTGTTTAAAATACTTTAAATCATAATTATACAGATAAATTAACCAATGTGGTGAGTCATTTTTTTGGTTTATACAAAACAAAACATTTCTTTTACTGCAGTTTATATTGGGGTTTTAGGAACATAACTTGACATTCTTATACATTTATAGATTATTTTTTCATTCTTTGTTAGAAATAATGCAACCTTTTTTTTTACAGTACTTGAGAAATCTTGATCCAAATTCAGCTTATTATGACCCCAAAACAAGAGCTATGCGTGATAATCCTTACAAAACTATAGGAATAAACCCTGATGAGTAAGTTGTAAATTTGTATACTACATAATAAAGCAAAAATCACAATAATAGTTAGTCTTTTATGTGACAATGCATATAAAGGGAATATCTCTGGGTTTTTGTAGAATAGCTCCAAATGCAGTAGAACCTCAACCCGTCTTAAAGGCATTTTTTATTTTCCTGTATGTATTGTCTTGTGTAACTGCCACATCCCGAATGCTATCTAAATAATGGAAAATTTTACATTGTTATCCACAACTTCAATTGCAGTGTTCATACGTGTCCTACTTTTTCATATTTCTTCCTCTTTCCTAATAATTTTCATAATGTCCTACTTTTTTATACAACTTTTTCCTCATCTTTTAAAATTTTCCTACTTCTTCGTGCTCATCTTGATTGTTTTCCCACTTCCTAAAAATTATAAATATCTAGACTCTCCGTCCTCTCAACTAAAAAGGATCCAGATTTTATGTTCATTTTGATATGTATACAGCCACTTATCAAAATTTTATTCCAATACTTTAAGATAAGACATTAATCAATGACGTTTGACCTCTTATTTGTATTTTTAGAGCTTGCCATGCCTAAGTAGTTTTTAGGGTTTCATTTTCCCCCGACTGTACTGGCATAAAGTTTGCTCCCCTCCCTTTTTCAGAGGGGGAAAAAACCTGGAAAATATTGGCGTAAAAAAAATGCATATGAGGTGATTTCCTATTTTTTAAAAGTTTTTTGGGAAAATATTTCGTTTTTACTTTTTTTGTCGGCTTTGTTTTCGTGATAACAATTTTTGTTCAAGTAATCAAAAATGTAATTGCAAAATGAACCTAACAAAAACTTCATAATGTTTTTATTATGAATTACAAAACTTGAAATTTTTGCTTTTTCAAATTGTGACTCCATCAACACCACAAAACCCCAGAATTCTGGCTCTTCTCATACTTTCTGGGTAATGAATCTTTTACTGTAACTCTTTAATTAATAGTCATGTGATTTAAATTTTATTAGAATGTGTTAAATATTTATTTCTTTGCTGTTTAGTCAACAGACTTGAACTTAAAGAATAGTGTTCACCCTTAAATCTGAGAGAAATATTCAAATTTTTAAGTTGCACCAAAATGTTTTTCATCGTATTGCCATGCGTATAGGTCATCCCCTCCTCCAAATTTGTGCTTTGTTTTTTTTTCTCTACTAAATTTTTCTACTTAAATTTGAGAATGTAATATTTTAAATTTTGAATTATGCAGAAAAAAAACAACAGTATGTAGGGTCGGATAATGAATGGACACCAAATTTTTATAAGAAAAATTAAAGTAAAATTTTAACGTAATTATGCACTATATTGAGGAAATGCCTCCGATAAATACACGCAATTGGAAAATTGTCTGCGCTTTTTTAACTAAATGGAAGTTAAATACTAACAAAAAAGAACTTCTGGTTACGTGAAATATAGATGATCTTTTACTGTGTTAATGCCTTCGACTTGTCAAGAAGAGGGAAGAAACTGGAAGTATTATTTACACTTTGGAGTCCTAATGCATTTCCAATTCCATAACTTTAATACTTCAATAAAACTAATATTTTTTGTTGGATGTGAGCTTAGCAATTGCCTTTTTTGTGTGTGTTCATTCTGCCAACAAGCCTGGAAAGCACATTTACAGGTGTTTTTGTCTGTATTTTGAATTTCTAATTTGTTAAGGAAAAATTCATATTTTTGTTCCTACTTTTTCTTTTCAAATCTCAGTATGGACCCTGCAATTGCCTTTGTGCCTAGCTCTTTAATACAAGAATTGAAGATCTTATTTTTGTCGTGGTCTATCTCCATGTTTGTTTATTTTGAGATAAAGAGCGTCAAAGTCCAGTGAGTGCTAAAAGTGACATAAGAGCGAGGTTAACTTTTTTTTTTTTTTTTTAAAGTAAATTGGTTTTGGATCACTGTTTAACTACAGCCTTCAGTTATTGTATTTTTAAAAAGTTGATTCCGTTAAAAGTTACTTTTTTCCTAATTATTTTTATTTTATAATTTGTAATTAAAAACATCATAATTTTAAAATAATTGTGTGTGAACATATCATTCTTCATTTATACTTTTCAGATTGGATTATGCTGGTGATAATTTCATTCGGTACACTGGAGATACATCAAAACACAGCAAGACACAGTGTATGTATTTTGGCATTGAGATTGTTTTCTTTTGTTCATATTTAGTGTCATTGGGATTTTAATTCAGGGCAGTTTGTCCAAATTTGCTTAGGTAGGTAAGTAGGTACTGTGAATGGTTTGTTATGATCCTTTTTTATTCATACTGGGGTCATTTTTGTCCTACTTCCCATTTCCCAACTGCATAATAAATGAAACCTGTATGCATCTTTAGCCTTTTCCAAATGGGGAGGTGGGTACTGAAAAAGCCTTTCTGTATGGAAAAAAAACCACTTTGTACTGTCCCCCATGAAAGAACAATGCTAATGTTCTTGATGGACTCACCGCAAAGTCTGAAAGGCTCCTATTTATCTCCAGTATAATAAACGGGACCCTGGTAGCCTAATGGTTAGGATGTCTGACTTTCAACTGGGAAGGTCGAGTGTTTGACACCCGACCCGCGGAAGACCCATGATGTACACTTGGGGATACGTGCATGTAAAATCCGTGGCCCCGCTGCCCCCACAACCTTGCCCCCAGGGGAGAGCATCCCCAAGGCCTAGTGCTAACAAGGAAATAGGTTAGAGGAGAGAATTACAACTAACCATGCCCATGTTAAGTGCTGCAAAACTCTTGGGGTGTATTGAGGGCACTTCTGTTGTTTACCTTAAGGCAGGAGTCAAAGCAGGGGCGTTGATCACCTCTTAACAAGTTTCATATTAGTTCAGATCTTGAGAAAATGGAGAAAATCGCTGCCACAGAATCCTCCCAGCCGTATAGAATAGGTTAACTGCCAATATCATGTCTAAATGGAATCTGAAAATAATTTAATATGGGGTACTATAAGTTCTTTGATGTGATATGTTTTCTACTGAAAAAATTCATTTTGCTATTTCCTTTTAGGCACTTTCTTACAAGGGCTCTAAATAAAGTAATGGCAACATGGGTATAACTCGAATTTTAATGACTTGACAAGTACAGTTGCATTACATTCCTTCTACCTAATCACCAGCAAAGTGTATCACCTTTTCCCAAATGTCGGAAAGCCTTTGGAGGCCACTGGCGAGGTATTGATCGTTGAAGTGGGCGACGGAGCGGCCTACTGTGCTGAGTACAGCTGAAACGTCATGAATTCGGTGGCTTCGGAGGGTCCCTTCAGAGGAGTTCTGATATGGCAGTGCGTTTTCATCACAGGCTTCACGTAATCCTTAAAAACATTCTGTTG
The DNA here is from genome assembly GCA_038502835.1 of Octonoba sinensis. Classification (NCBI taxonomy): domain Eukaryota; kingdom Metazoa; phylum Arthropoda; class Arachnida; order Araneae; family Uloboridae; genus Octonoba; species Octonoba sinensis. Next base: position 77,445,508 of record CM076604.1, read on the forward strand.
CAGTTTTGTCACGAGCAACCTCGATTTTAAACCATGACCGTTGATCACCTTTTGAAAAGATGCTTTAGGGCGGTAGAAACGAAAGTCTTCACTTGAATGCCTTGTAGCAACTACCATTCTAACTAGATCAACTGATTTTTACACTACAAATTGGCAACAGCGCCACCTCGCCACTCCCGCTTCCTATTTGCACATGCCCACTCTTCTGCGTGTTGCTCTATTAAGTTGCCACTATTTAAGTTACAGCCCTCGTATATTAATTTTGCAATCATTGCACCAAGTTTCACTTTCTTATCTTAAATTCTTTTTTCAAGTAAATTTATATTTATGCATAGAAAAGTTTTAACTTAACAAGCCTGTATTATTGCATATTTTGTTATATTTTATGAAATAATTTTTCATTTGCTTAAAAATTTAATTGCATTCAATTAGTGTTTGCATGGCAAGCCTATGAAAAAGGAGTTGAAGTGAATTTACTTGCTGAACCAACAAAAGCTGAATTGTTACATCAGGAATTTGACGTGAAGAAAGAAGAAGTGAAAGAAAGTATTAAAGGAGGCATTGTAGAAAAATATGGAGGGGAAGAATACTTAAAAGCCCCACCTAAAGAACTCATATTTGCTCAGACAGTAAGTGTCTTTCAAAAAATATTATTTTACACCTTTATTTCCAAAGTTGATTATATGATGTAATGCATAAAGGCTCTTCTATACAATAAATTTAAAGATTGCTATTAAGAATTGTCAAAAACAGACCTTTCAGGATACTAACATTTTTTAGCATGCAATATACTTAATGGTCTAAATTCATTCATAATATCATTTGCATATAATTACTTTCATGTTCTAATATATCTTCTATATTTTTGCTTTATTTTATTTTCTTTCATCTATTTCAGTAAACTTTATGGTTAAATTTCATGTACTTAATCAGACTTATACAAAAACACACTCTAAAATAAATTCTGGCTGGCCCTTTCTGTGTTTGAGATACATGTATTTTAGTACCGTATTTGTCACATAAGTATTAAAATAATCAGTGGGTTAAATGTTGATGCATTTAATTATCCGTAATTAATCCTCATTTCATTGCATCATAAGTTTAAATGTTGAACTGTAGCAATGTCATTCTATACTTTTAAGCTAAGTATTTCTTGCTGTTCTGCAAGATTTTTGCTTTGGGGAATAGTCCGCTGCTATCAACTGAGTTAAACTGTTAAACTCAGTATTGTTTCTTTGTCAAAACTGGACCTGAGTTGACAGGCTTAAACTGTCATCAAATTACAATATCCAACTAAAAGTAGATGATCTGTAGTTAAAAGAAATTTCTCTCTAGAAGTTTTAAAAACTGAAAAGTTGGCCCAGATTCCAGTGGTGTAGTCCTGAAAAGAAAGTTGGGGGGGACGCTTATGTTAAAATGAAAAAAATTTGGGGGGATGCTTGTATTCAAATAAAAAGGTAGGGGGACACCGTCCCCTCGCGTCCCTCTCGACTACACCACTGCCTGATTCTAAGATCTGTCACTTCACAGACTTAATATGCCTTGTATTGTGGGAGAGAGAAAGTGGCTGCCCTTTTTAACAGTTGACTCCATATTGATTAATTGTTTTTATGCAAGGTCTGGCTCTTGTTGCAAGCTTTATTCCTTCTACTCTCCTTTTGGAAGATAGAAAACAACACTTGATGCAGAGATTGCCACTATACATGTGGCTTTATCTGAAGTTGGAGGCCACTTTAGGAATTTCTCAGGTCATCACACCAGAATTCTAGGGCCATCCTCCTTAACATTTCTTTTCAGTAACCTAACTAAATCACAAAGATACCATACAGTGTATACAGTATTGCAACATTCATTTGATAAAGAAGGTGGCAAAATTTAGTCACGTATCTGATATTTGGATTATTCCTATGCCACTGAACAGTTCATTAGAGAGGTCTTTTGGAAAGATATCAGGGAAGTAAACAAAGATAACCAATGAATAGGAACATTTTTAAGTATTTGTTACTGACCAATTTTAAGGATTAATTATTCATTCATTACTAAGATTAGAGGGTGGCGACAGAACTGTAAAATCAGAGAAATGTCAGGGAATTCTCATGTTTTGGAAAAAGTAGCGAAAAGGCAGGGAAATTTGCAAAAATGTCTGAAAATCGGGCAATTTTTTCTTTGATTTTGATTTATGCCAAAATTCTAGCAATCTTTTCTGTAATCATTGATATTAATCAATGTTTCTTTATTAAAATTCAATTCTAAAATTATTTTACACAAAAAAGTTCTTTTATTTGCCGTTTTTCATACATTTGTTGCACACATATCTAAAAATTACTAAATTTACTAATCGTTTTGCATCAGTGATGGGAACTGGACTTTTCAAAATATCAATATTTCTTATGCTTTGTTAAAAATTAAACAAATAGAATTTCTTTTTATTTTCGTTGAAACTTTAAATTGAAATTTTTAATCAAAATTTCGTGAATCTTGATCATAAGTGCACTTTCAAATGTCAGATAATATCTCTAGTTTTATTTTGCATCAAATTTCTAATGCATGCATAATTCTTCAGACTGCTTAAAACACTTGAAATAAAGAATGAAACTGTTAAATAATATGTTTAAATTTGAAGAAGTTAGAAAACAAAAATCATAAACTATGAAAAAGTTTTGGTTTTATCATGGCGTTAAAATATTTTCTATTGCACACATTCATTCATCATTTTCATTGATTCTGTGCAGGAAGAACATGTTAAATATCAGCAATTTATCGCAAATAAATAAATAGAAAATAAATTTTAAAAAAATTATTTCAATTCCTATGTCGTAGGTCTGTTAATTCTTGGAATAAAATCTCATGCTGTAGATTAAGGAATTTACTTATTTCATGTGTACAGTTCAATTTTTTATCATACTAGCATTAATCCTGAAATGTTTGATCTTTGATCAAAAGTCTTTTCTGGAGTTCCTAATAGAAATATGGTATTTCCTAATAGAATTAAATGCTTTTTTAATCTTTAAAAAATGCATAATTTTCTTAATAAAATTAGGTATTTCAAAAAAAAAAAAAAAAGAAAGTTATGCATGTTCATTTTTCTTTCAAGCGATTTCTCTTTCAACCTATCAAATATTCATTATTTATGTTGAATAGCATAAAATTCAATTAAATAGAAGCAAAATTAAGAGAAATGCTTTGTTTGTTGAACATTAAATTGCTGACAAGTAACGAGTGATTTTTTAACCACTTATTACCTGTTCAAATAACTAGTGGTTAAAATTTTTCAATTAATTTGTGTTCATCTGTGTTTTGAATAGGTTTGCTTTTTATCTTTTGTGTGTATATGAATATTTTGTATATTATATATATATAATATACAAAATATTCAATCAGGGAAATTTTCTGAAATATCTCTGGAAATCGTGTGTTTAGAGGTGTTGTAAACTCTTTTGTAGTAATATGAAATCTATTTTATTTGAAATTTTTGATAAGCGTAAAAATAATATTGTATGTTACATTGTTTTTTGTTCAGTAACTATAGTTCCATGTTTGAAAATCTTTCAGGAACATTATGTTGAATATTCAAGACAAGGACAAGTTCTGAAAGGAAATGAAAAACCAGTTGTAAGATCAAAATATGAAGAAGATATTTATATAAACAACCATAAAGTAAGTTCTAAAGAAAAATTAATGTCAGTTTACTCTATCTAATAGAAAACCAACTTCACTTGACAACTGCAAGAACCAGCTTGAGTAGTAAAGTAGCTCTGAATCGTAATTAAATTGAAATATGTATAACATATGCCAATTTTATGGATAAGGTGTAAATTTTAGATTTTTGCTGTTTTTTTTTTTCAGTTACGCTTCATTGAAAATCCATTTTCTTCCACTTCTATACAACTTGCTTTGCTTCTCATAACTATGATATGTTTACTATCGCTTAGACATAGGTACAGCGCTGCAAAATATTATAATCTTTATATAAATATAATATCGGAAATTTATGATAAACAGTCAATTTGCGATAACTTGAAGTCGGATCACTCGAATATTAGCATAAGTTGAGTTTTTAATCAGACCCAGACCCCTTTCCCTTCATTTCCATGTATTAATGATTCTCCACATCTCGATGTTTATTTCCTTCAACAATGACACTCGAAATTTGAAAGCTAAAAGAGCAGAACTATCTTATCCTACAATTAACAAAGTTAGAAATTCTTTAACTTCTGTGGCAGTGCCATCAATATAGATTCTGGAAGTTGCATCAAAAAGGATTTGTGCGGAAAACAATGAACAATCTTGAAAAATGTTTCATTCAAGATTGATGTGCGTGAAGCTTTGAGATTGCTTTCCAGTGCTTGGAATAATGAGATGTATGAAACAACAATGCGGAATTGTTTTGAAAAGTATGACTTCTTTAAAGGAATACACCACAGCAAGTTGGTGATTACTGATTATTGAAGAAATAGAATGAAAGCACTCGGACTGTATGAATTTGATGTAAACAACAAGGTTTACTGTGATGTTTCTGATTTAGTGATTGTACAACACATGGACGAAAACTATGAAACTGCTACTGGAGGAGAAGCATTAGAGACGCCGGTCCCAAAAGTGTATCAGGAGCACACGCTTCTCTTGAAGTTCTACAGAACTAGAGAGTAGACCGAGAGGAGACTGCAGTATTTATGCACTTGCTAAAGCTTGAGAATTTACTGTTTTAAGAGTCACAAAAAAGGTCTATTGTCGCTTAAAATGACTGATTATTTTAGGAAAATGTGGTATTCAAATAAAAAGTAAGATTTACTTTAATTGTCTTATTATTAACATTTTTAATTAAATGGTATATACAGTGAAAAACCGTTTATACGTTTTTCAAGGGACTAAGGGGAAAAAAAGGTTTGTCCCTTGAAAAACGTCCCTGTCCATTTATGTAATGAAAAACAAAACAGTAATTCAAATGTAGTAACATCACTTTAATTTGACCAGTTTTCAGATGGAACAAAATGTTCAGGTTCGACATTTTCATTAGGAATGACATGTACTGAAGTGAAAAACCCACCAAGAGCGAAGCAGTTTCTTATTGTTTTTGGTAAAACATTTTCCCAATCCATCATTATAAAATTCATAACTTTCAGGATTTCGATGTTCATTTTTTCGAATTCTCCGTTGTCTAAAGTAGCAATAGCTGTTTGCACTAAAAATGTCCGTCAATATTGTTTAAGGGATCTTAAGACTCCTAAATCCAGCGGCTGCAGTTTACTGGTACAATTTGCAGGGAGAAACTTGACAGTTATGTTTTTTAGACATAACAGTTATATTTTATCTGTGAATTTGGGGTATTCGCATTCTTCCAGGGTATTTCTTTTGTTCATTTAGGCTGTTGAGTGATGATCATAATAAGTGGTCACGGCAGGTGTGGGTCAAGGCCACATGCAATTTTCAAAAATGGACAGTCGCCAGCGTAGAATCTGAGGTTAAATTGTGAGTTTCCTCTTTATGACTTGGGGAAAAAAAACGTGTAACTGAAATTTGCAATTTCAGGAAAACGTATAAACTTAATTATTTAACATTAATTTGTATGGGATTTCGCCGGGGCCATTCAAAAAAACGTGTAAACGGTGCTCCACTGTATTCTGTTAGAAAGTATATAATTTTTTCAATTATCAGCATATTTATTGATATATTGGAAAATTTTCGCTACTAAAATGTTAAAAACTGAAACTACCAGTAAGTCGAAACTTCCACACTAAGTCGAAGTTTTTTCGGTCCCTTTAGATTCGCGTTAGCAAGAAATGACTGCATATTGGATATATATCTATGATATATATCACAGATGTTCTTATGCTGACTGTTAAAACTATGTTAAATATATGACATTATACAGGATTTTAGTCTAAAATCACTTAGGCAGTAAATTTGCTTGTATTTAGAAAAAAGATTAATAAAACAAGATTTTTATTATGATTAAGATTGAAGAGAAGATGTTAAAGAGGACTATTTACATTTCCTGCATGTGAAATCCATTTTTTCTTTAAATGCATACCTGTAATGTGCCAAAATCCTTTTGTAGAAATCCGTTTTTTCTTTAAATGCATACTTGTAATAGTCAAAATCCTTTTGTAAAGTATTGTGTGAATTAAAATTACATCCTTCATTGATTTAGTGCTTAAAATCTTTAGTCAAAATGATTTTTTAATCATTTATAATTACAATGCAACAATTACATTTATTATTCTAAGATGAAGTTTTAAATCTGAAATCACATTTAATATGACTTCTGGGATTCCATTATAGTTTACAAGAAGTTAAGATATAGCATATTCATCTATTGACTTTACATTCAGTTCAGAAATAGCCTGCCTGCTATAGAACGTAACATCCATTTTATCCTGTTATATAATATATTTAATTTTTTTGTAACAGTAAAATTTGCCTGGGTTTTTATTGAAAGGTTCTGATAAATTTCTGGCATTTCTTGCAATGTTTTATTTAACTAATTTTTACTTAAACTAATGTACATAATAGATTCACAGCATTTTACTACTATTATTGGCAGGTTATTAAAAGAAGTCTCAGGTGAATAAAAAGGGGGATGAGATAAACAGGTGTTCTGTTCGTCCTTGATTTTCCCTTCTTTTCACAAGTTTTTATTACCTTGTTATTGTGCTGACCAAAACTCTGATCGAGAGAATATTTTCAATTCTGTGTGCTAAATCATAAAAAAAAGGAAAATGAAAAAGATAGAGGTGTTTAGATAATTGGAGTTTGGATACAGCAGTGGTGCTCTACTGTGTGTGTATATGTATGTAATGTATATATGTATATATATATATACATATATACATATATATATGCAGAGGTGTCCCAAAAATGTATACACTAGTTGACAGTGAATATCTTTATTTTAAACGTAGTCTTTAAATTTCAATGTTCTGTAACAAGATTTTTAATTGATATTGTAGAATGAATGTACTTACAATTACATAATTCCCCTTGCTTACATAATTCCCCTTGCTTACAGAACACTGAAATTTAAAAATTATGTTTAAAGTAAAGATATTCGCTGTCAACTAGTGTATACATTTTTTTTACCCCTCTGTATATAATTATGTGTATATATATATATATGTAAATGAAATAAATTATGCATGTAGAATAACCTTAATTTTATTTCCAAAACCATTTTGGGTTGACTTTTTTTATCCTGACCCTCCCTCTTTCTCCCCTCAATTTTTGTTACAAAAAAAATTGCATTAGATTTCATGCAAAAGTAATTTTAGGCAGCTACACAATTAATTAAACACAAATAAATTCAACTGTTGGGATTTTCATTAAAAAATAATGTTCTGAACTAATGACATAACTTTCTTTTGCTAAAATCTAATAGTATTACCCACATTGTTTCTTAGAAAGTTGAATAAAATGTTCTATGCTTTCCCAATAGTTTGGCTTACTTCCTTGAACTGGTCATTATTTCTTACAAAAGTTATGCAAAGCCACCCCAGGAAATAAGCCACCCCAGTCAGTTGATGGTATCCAAATGTTGCATGTACAATTTTTACACATTTGATTTTTAAAAATAAAATAAGAATTATGTCCTCTGTTCAACTTTTCTTGTTTTACTGTCTTATGTATTCCAATTTTAGTGTTAACTAATGTTTTTTTTTTTTTTACGTGCAGTCTGTTTGGGGCTCTTTTTGGCATGATTTTCGATGGGGTTACAAGTGTTGCCGGTCTTTTATAAAAAATTCATATTGCACTGGAAGTGCTGGTATTGAAGCAGTTCAAGAAGTAAGTGCATTTATATTTCTTATAAAGTTTACTATATGGCTTTCATAAAATTAGAAATTTTGTTTTCAAATGCTCGTTACAACCTAATTTTATTCTTTTTATTTCAGTTGTAATTAAGTATTGCTTAATTATGATATGTTGGTACCACATTACAAAGCTTAATATGTTGCTTAAAGAAACATTAAATTTAATTCATGGTTATGTAACATGTCAGTTACTATATTTTGGAGCTTTAATCATTTAAATGTTTTCAGAAAATATATTATACAGATCATTTTTATGTATTTGCTTAATTGGTATTTCAAAATTTCTGCTAATATATCTACGAAAACTACAATCAAGTGTCTAGCAAAATGTGTGGAGTATTTTTTATTATTACATTATTTATTGTACTTATTTTAAAACTACTTTTGTTTCAACTACTCTTCATAATCATAAAAACAAGATTAAAAACAGACAAAACAATAAGAATTGCCAACAGATATCGGTGTTACAAGAAAATCCTTTTCCAGTGCAGTAGCAATGAACTTGACTTATGTATAAAAAGACATTGGATGAAAGGCTAGCATCTTTTGTTGCAAAGTTTTCCATGCATCGTAATCATGCACTTTTGGTGATAACTTTATGCAAGTAAAATTTGCAGTCTCTATTATTGATTTGTAATTATACATTCCTGATTCTTGGATAATCTTAAATTTAATTTTATTTATTTAGGAGACATGTTTGCTGTTCAGTTTACATAAACTATAAAATCAGATAAATTATTTAATATTGATATTTATAATCATACTAATTGCATTAGAACTAAGACACTTTGTAACAATAAGAAAGTAAAAAAAACTTCCATTAATAGAATAATTTAACAACCACTCATCCATGCTACTAAAGATTTTTCTTGATGATGGTGTTGAACGCTCCCTGTGTTGTTACACCCCCCCCCCCCCCAGTTGGAATTAAGATTTCGTTTATTTAATGTTTTTAGAATTTAATTTCCCAAAATTTGGATTAGGCCGAAATAGTGGTTGCACATAATTAGGTTTTTAATTGCGAAGTGCCACAATAATTTCCCAGATCAACGACTACCTTGAAATGCTTTTAATTTAGGAATGAAAAGAGGAAAGATTCGACTTACCCATTAATTGCTGGTGTGTAGATCGTTGTTAGAAAAACATAACAAAAATTTAAAGAAAAATAACAAGGAATTTATTTTGGAGGAACATTCTGCATACTACACTCACATATTATAAAAAAAACTATTAGGTGATCACCAAAAAGATAAAAAGTACATTACTATTGTCCAAATACTGAATGCATTACTCTTTATCAAAAAAAAATGAACATAGGGATAATTTTGTATATCTTAACCTGGCGTACAGTTGCCATTATTGAAGGGTGGTGTATAAAAAGCTGATGTTCACATAATGAAACTTTTGTAGAAAACAAAGGCTTGCAAGCCGAACGAAGGTGAAAACTCAATGGAAATCATCGCTGGTTAGCATCCTCAGGGATACTTTGTAGACATGCGAATGAGACTGATGTTTCAGCTCCTATTCAAAAATCACAAGCCGCTCGGTTCGGATACATTGCCAGGCGACGTCACCCTGGATCGGGACTCGCTAGGTGGAAAAAGGTTGGGGCACCGATGAAAAAGTCGAGATTCTGGTGAGGTTGGATAAAATTTAAAACATGATTAAAAAATTTGTGGTTCGGCGACAGCTATGCGCCAGCATCCATCCATGTCTCCAACAATATCGCTCGCGCTCGGGAGCGCGCTGGGCCGATGACTCTACGGCACGGATCTCACAGCGATTGTAATTCGTTTTCCGTCACTTTCTCTTCACACAATTTCTCAGATGGCAACGGCGCACGTCATGTGCGCCAATGAGAGCGCAGGAGGAATTTCGGCGGGAACCAATCGAAGCGTGACTCGTGAATCGTGAACCAAAACCTCTTTAACAGCGTCGCGTGACGCATCAAAAACAACCTGATAAAATCTTCAAGACAGGATGTTCAAAGATGGACGACAATTTCGTTGAAAACAAGATGGCTATTTGGTAAAAAAAATGGTAATTTGGAAAAAGGAATGAAAAAGATTTATATTTAAAAAAAAGCTTAGCATGGTAAAAAAATAACGAATCGGTAATTAAAATAAGCGAAATTTTGATGTTAAAAGAATTTAGTGCCAAAAATACAGATTTCGTGAAAAATAAAATAATTTGGAATAATTTAATTGAAAGGAAGTATTACATAAAAAAATTAAATGATAAAAAGTTTAGAAAAATAAAAATAACTTAATTAATAATGAAAAAAAATATTTTAAATAGAAAAAAATGTGATGCAATATCACACTCCCTTCAATCAATCAATCAATCTGAGCCTTTTTATCTTCCTTAATCTCAGTTGAATAACTTCTGGGGATACCAACATACGAACTCAAGTTGTGCCTTAAAATTAATCAGAAATTTAGCCCAATTTTTTGTTTATAAAGTTCAGAATTCTGCCAAGAACTTCAAAAATTTTGAAAATTTTACCATCTTCACAACTTTAACACATGAAATTGCTCCATATTTACACCGCTCTTCTAACAAAGGTAAACTTTTACCAATAATTTCTTTCCATCATTTAGCCATACAGGAAAACATAATATCACAAACAAAATTACAAAATTTTGATCTATTGTTACATCCAAGTTTTTAGGAAGTATCTTCATTTGTATGTGTATATTTTGTGTAATACATAGTTAACTATTTTAGAGAATTTCAAGGTTTCCTAAATAAGCCAAATTTTTCTACTGTTGCCAAAAATAGTACTGTCTCGTGCTGGAAGGCAAATAAATGAAAGGTGGAAATTTAAACTTTCTTGTATATATATATATATATATATTTGTTATTTAATTACTCACAAATATATTTGAAAAATCTATCCAGTTATGAAATCATTCAAAAAAAAAAAAACCTGATAACTAATTATTTGAATATGAAATCCTTTGAAAGACTTAATCTAGTGAATCATTAAAAATAATTGCTGAATAGTTAAACAATCCATTACACCTGAGTCACTCAATGTTCAATCATTTGCGGATGCAAATCTCTCCATTTTACTTTAAAGCCATCTATAGTGTTCATGAGTTCTTCAAACAAGTCTTACCGGTAAGCCAGTACTGGTAAATCACATGACATGTATTTTATTAAACTCAAGGGTCCTTTTCAATCAGTATATTAATTGTGGTTATTAGATTTGCATGACATGAAATAATATTTATCGAAGTTTTTCTTATCTATTTTAAAATAATAAATGCAGAATAATAATCCTTAATACTCTGTTTGCGTGACTTTATAACTAACCACCAAATGCAATGCCCTTTTTCAGTGCAAAAAGGTTTCTCACCCCTGGCTTAAACATTCCAATTAGTCATGTTTCACTTATGAAATTTATGGGGAAGTGCTTAAAATGTTAATTTTTATGAGCAGCATTTGTAGTGTTGTTTTTATCATTTTAGGCATCATCTCTAATAAGTAGCAAAGTGGAAAAAGAAGATAATATTTATGAATCTTCACTCAGTGACAAGGGTTCTGATGAATCAAAGGCTTCTTCACATGCTGTAAGTCATAATACTCAGCTTTTGTTTCTCTGAACAATAGTTACAGTGAGATTTGGATAATGAATTTAAAAATAGAAAGCATTAGTACACTGAGCATTTGTTTCTTTTTCAGAATTTTTCCACCTGTTATATAAAATATTTTAATGGTTTATTATTATGGATTTTATTTTATTTTTATATTTATTTGATTTAAACCAACTATTGTATTTGTAATTCCTTCATGTAATGTGAGTCTGAAATAAAAAACATGAAGTTAATTTCATTACGCGAAAAAATAAGAGATTTTCTTAACAGAATTTAATATAATCTGACAAAAAAAAAATCTAAGTTAAAAAATTCCATAATGCTTGAAAATACCTTGTTAACTTTTTACTGTATCAATAGCTTCTTTTTATTAGGGATGAAATGGATATCCGGCTTATCCGGCTAATCTTTAAGTATCCAATCCTACTAGATATCTGGGGTAGTTTTAAAAATTCAGTCAGCATTTAGTCTACCAATTTTGGTCAGTAAAGTTGGTATTTTCAACCTTCTAAGCAGTTTTACCCCCTGATATTGCATTAATAGTTTAACTTCAGCAAACACTTTAACATGTTGTTTGCTTTTATTTCTGATGTTATACATCAGTTAATGTACAGATTTTTCCTAATCTTTTTTCATTTAAATTAAAATTTCTATGAATAGAGCTATTATATTAGGAGGGAAATCTTTGGACATGATACTTACACTAATTGCATTGTAGCAAAAAAGGATTTTTACTAAGTGTGGTAGTTAAAAGCCCAACTCATTGATTTTTAAATCCAGAAAAAAAATATTTTTGCTTACATGTTGCTAAGTTTTCAATAGCTGCCTATTGATAATCATTGTTTTAGCATATCATATTTCCCCCCTTTCTTCTACACTAATTTTGCTTAAGATTGTTTTAAACAATGAGTACATTTGTATTTTAACCTCTTTGTATGACAGCCGAAAGCAACATTTATATTTTACATTAAAGTTATATCATGCAGTAATATGCCCTAGTTATACAAAAAATCAGTGAAATGATTTTTTTAAATTTTTTTGTACAGATATAACATGACTGTATTTTATAACTTAGTTCTTTGATTGTTAAAACATTTTGATTAACAAGTAAGAAAATTAACATGTCAGCTAAGAAGTAATTGCAATAGTAGAAATCAATTTGTCTCTTCATATGTGTGTGTGTTTGGCTTTATTAGGAATTTTAGAAGCATATAATGGCAGGTTTGCAATTTCAGTTTATAATTATTGCAAAATGTCTCCTTATATTTTAGGTTAAAAAGAACAAAAAGAAGAAGAAAAAGAAGAAGAAGCATGCATCTTCAAGTTCTGATGATTCAGATGCTGAAAAGGAAAAGAAGCTTAAGAAGGTATGTTTTCAGTTTGGCTATTTTCTTTTTCGAATTCTAATGCATTATAATATATTTTACTTTACAATTAAATATACATTATCCCCCCCCCCCCTTCATTTTTGCAAGTACCCTTTGTGAACTCTCATTTTTAATCATTTACCTTTGTATTCACGTTAGGCATGTGTTGTAATTGTTTCTTTTTCTTAGTTTTGTTTTTTGCAAGCTGTTTTAAATTTTAGCAAAGAAAATACATGACATGCACTTTCTTTAAATCTGTTTTCTTCTTTTTCCTTTCTTTTTTATGCGGTTAGACTAAAAAAGATAATAAGTTTAAGCTTAGCTTTAAATACATTTTTAAAAATAGATTTAAAAGAATGTCCATGACTGAACAGCATAATGTAATTTGCATCTGCAAAGGTATCATTTTGATTGATTTAAAGTTGTGCATCAAAAATACTCATTTGAGAAATTGCTATTTTTCTGTTCATATTTACCAAGTAAGATTGCATTTTGCATTAAAAATGTTGGTTTTTCTTAATTGGTTTTTTTTTTTTTTGGCAATTCAGCAGCATTTTGTATGTTTTTTGTTACAATTAAACATTGATTTATCTTCTTTTTTTAAAAAACTTCATTTCATTCATTTATTTGTTTATCTTTTCAAGGCTTTGAAAGCTGAAGAAGCTTCTCAAAAAGAAGCTGATCGTTTACTTGCCATGGATGAACGAAAACGTCCATACAATAGCATGTATGAAGTAAAAGCTCCTACTGAAGAAGAAATGGAAGCTTATTTCATCAAAAGAAACAGGCCAGATGATCCAATGGCAGGGTTTCTCTGAAATGAACTGTATGCAAATTGTTCGTTGTAAATACTGTGTAAATATATGCAAGCAAAGAATTAAAATTGTTTTTATTTTAATGTAGTTGTAAATATTGTTTCGCTTCTTACGATTCTTTTAAATCTCTAGCAAAATTGCATAACATGTGCCTCCACAGTTTTGAAAAACAATAAAGAAATTCATCATAATTTTATTAACATAATTTTCTTGCATAATATGCAGAAGTTTATTCATACTTTAAAATTTATAAGTTGAAATTTCTCAATTCTAAATGCAGTAAATCCATATTTATTCTCCAAATAAAATGATAAAAAGTGGTTACTGTGTTTATTAAAAAGTATCACATTAAAGCAGTACATTAAATTTTTTTTGTTTTCAAGTTTAACAATGTTGAATATTTACAAACATGTTGAATTATGTAACAAGACAAGAAACATTTGGAGCCTTACTTTCTTTCCGAAAAACAACCAATAATGCCAATAACCTTTTTTATATCATGCTCATCAATTACAATTGGGACTATTTTCAGGTAAAATACACATTTTATGTCACACATGACAGCTAATATTTCATTTAAAATATAATAATTAAAAAAGGTACCAAACAAAAATGTCTTGCTTAAGGAAAAAAAAATTCCATTACCTCTTTTAGTTATGTTTTTATCAAATATAGTATATATGCCTTGCTTTTCATGGAAACGTTTTTGCTAAAATAAGAATAATTTCTTTTCTCTTTTAATTATTACTAGGCTCTCTCATAGGCTTTAAAAACCCCTCAAAAAGCTTTTAAATTGTAACACTTTGTCCCCTAAAGATCAGTTAAATTTTCATTTTGGCCCAGGAAAAGGCCTTAATTTGTCTTGGGAAAACTAATAACTTCAGCATGATTTGTTTACAGATGGCAGTAGGGAAAAAGCTCTTTTCCCCCTCATAAATATGTGTATAAATTTCATGAGAATTTAAGATCATTGTAAGAAATTTTAGTTCCAATCATATCTACAGGGAACATTTTTCAAAATTATTTTATAATGACTATTATCATTATTCTCCTTGTTTTAAAGAGAAAATAACTTAAGATTTTTTAAAACAATTTCAAACTCGCTCAAACTTATTCCAATATTTGACTTAATTAACCAGGGTTCGCACGGTCCTTACAAGTCCTTATAAACTCCTTACATTCTGGTACTCCTTAATAAGGACCCTTATAGTCCTTATTTTTCATTTACAGTCCTTTTTTTTCGTAAAAGTTCATCGTCATTGCAGCAAAAAATACGTAATCCTAATTTCCACGTACAAGCAAAGAAACGAATGCGTTCCTTTCTTTGCGTAATCGTTTTGCATCCTTTACAAGAATCATATTGTTTTCCTTTCAATTATTTTTTAAGTTTAATTATGAAGTAAACAAATAAAATTTATTTTTATTTTTACGAAAATCTTACCGTATATACTTGCGTATTATCCATTCGCATGTAAACCAAACCCCTAACTTTCAGACAAACAAACGGAAACCCGCTTGTAAGTAGACTTCCCTACTTTCAAAGAAAAATAGGGAACGTTTTTGCAGCAGATTTTTAGATATTACAAATGTTTTAAAAAGAAGAGAAATGAAATGTAATTACAATCGAAAACGTATAGTTTGATTTTTGCGATCGCGATTTTTGTAAAGGGTCCGTTTTTCAGTTATGTTTTTTTTTAATGGTTGCTTTTATTCTGAAATAGTAAAAATAAGTTTTTGCGCTTTAACTTCTTCAGACATGTGATTTTTTCGTATTTTGACTGAATTCCGTATTTTCGATAATGTTTGAGATTAAGAATTTAGTTTCCGCGAAAAATCCATGATTTTGGAAAACTATCTTTCTTTTTTTGCTATGCAAATCTTTGAAAGTAACGCGCTAACATACATACCTAACAACTTTTACAAATTAGGAGTAAAATTTACGCATTTTGTCGGTTTTTTGCACTTTCAAGTTTCGGTCCCGATTTTTATGCATTTCGAAGTCCGATGTCATCGGCTTCGGTGAAACGTCCTAGTTCTCAGTTACTGTCCGATTCTGCCTCGTGGGTATCAATAATTTTGCGCTGACCATTATTTTTTATCTTTATTAAGTTCTAGTTTCTGTAGTAAAGAGCTTACATCGATGTAATTTTGCCACGCCCACTTAAAAATTCGCCCGAAAATATAAGAGTTTTTTCGAAAGTTATTTTACGTATTAGTGATTATATCTGTTAATTGTAATTATTATATATTAAAACCTTATTAATAATCTAGTTAACAAAATGTTTTTGTCTAAACTGTCCCCCCCCCCCCTTTTATGTAATTTTATAAGTTTTTTTTAAAAATTTTGCGGTGTTTAGCATTAGAGGTTTTTCCTTTCAAGTACTCATTATAATATTGTTGCAAAATAAATTTGCAGTTCTTTCTGCTTTCATTCATAATTAAAAAGCATGAAAAAAAATCAGCAATCTTCTATTTGGGGATTTTTTCAATATTATAAAATAATTGTTAAGTTTGAGAAAAAATAAGACTAAGGTTTTTGATAGTGCTTCTTCTTGATCTTAGAAGCTCATTAATCCAGTTACAATTTTCTGCGCTTTTTGCATAGTTAGGTGATAATAGGTGAAGGAAGGAAGACTACAAGCAGGATTAAAACAAAAAATTATTCTATTTATTGAAGTAACAAAACCCATAACTGATGCAGAAAATAACTACTTTTATCCATTTCTGTCGTATTCAAATATTTTTCGTAAATTCCAACCTAGTAAATCATATTTCAAAGTTGGAAGAAAATTGATCTCCTACATGAAGTGGTTATAACTGAGGAAAGGAGAAGGTCAGTGGCGTCCTCCAGAATAAAATATGAGCAGCATCTAACAGAACAAAGGCAGTAGTAACAGTCTGCCTCTGCCAAAATGAAACCAAAAAGAATAATTGATGACATACATTTTTTAAAGCAAAAGAAAAGGTGTATTCAAAAGGAGAAATCCGAGTTAGCAAATATAGCAGAGGATTTGGTTGAAAAAGCAGAAGCAGCAAAAGATGTTCAATTGTTTATAAAATCTAATAGTTACAGAAAAAGATGAGAGGAAAAATGCCAGGAAATTAATTAATGTAGGAAAATAGATGAAAAGAAGAAAAAGATGGACTCTTAATTGAAAAGTTTTTGTTCAATTCTTATGCTTTCAATAATTTTCATTTTTAGTTTTTCAATTTGTAAACGCCTTAAAGTTAGTGATACTTCATATGGGATAGAAATAATTAGCTATTGATTTCTCTTCCTTTAACACTAGATTTACCGGGCCGTTTTCAACCATTTCTAAACTTTCATTTTACATCAAGTTGCTACTAATTATAATAAAACTTTCAGTCACTTTAACTTGTCCTACATTAGGAAAGGCCAATGCAATTGAAAGTTGCACTATAATTAGTAACAAATTATGTTAAATGGAAGCTTCGAAACAGTCGAAATGACTGGTTTGGTAAATCTAGTAACAAAATTATTTTGAAATTATAGCAACTATGTCTTGTAATTAATGTTGAGAAATGTGATGTTTATATGAATATTTACTTTTTATGATAAATATCACTAAAACATTTACATAAACTTTATTTTGCTAGTGCAAATTTACTTCTGCTAAAATTATAACAGCAATGGTATCAATATCCTTTCACAAATAACAAAGTTTTCTTTTCACTCAAGCTAAAACGTTTTCATAGTATAATGAGAATCAAATATTATATTTCTTCATAATTTTGATTTGTTCATGATCATGAGAAAATGGCAATCTCAACATCCCACAAATTAAAAAATGTAATGGAAAAATAATGTATTGTTTATAAGTATCATACTTAATTTTATAAAATTATAAATTACTCTTAATTCTGTGATTTTCATTACTTGCCTGTCAGCTCAAAAGAAAGGATCTCGCTATCATTTACAACACAATTAAAACCTACACACTTGTATTTTTTTAATAGTTTTCAAGTAACATTAATGTAAGTATTTTTAATAATACTACTATAAATTTTATGTAATATTGTTTCCATTTGTATGTAAAGAAGAAATATATGATTGTAAGGAGAAGGAAGATTTTCTCATTATTTTTGTTTTTAAATTCTTTATAGTCATAATTCTTTTTCCCATTTGTTTAACTGGTTTATGCATATTTTTTTTGTAGAATAATCAGTTTTAAATTTTTCAATATTTTGCATTTACCACAAGCTTTTTAGAAGTGAGTCAAGGGAGTGTCTAAGATACAATTAATAAGAGTTCTATGCAGAGTTCATAGCTTGGTAAAAATACATCATGATAAGTTTATAAATGTCACAATATATGTTCGCTAACACTGCTTATTTTCTACCTTGACAAAGTTCTTACAAAGTCCTTATAAAGTCCTTATTTTTTATTAAGCAAATCTTGTATGAACCCTGTTAACGAAACTAATAGTGCCCATAAGTACACGCGCGATGCAGGAAGTAATTAACCAGGGTTTCAAGTGTTGCCCATTTTGCTCCGAAACAATGTACGCATTATCACTCATAAACGACAATTTTTTCTTCGCAGAATCATGCTTTTGTTAAAAAACAAATACCGCGCATAACGTTTCTGCTGCTCCCGAAAAAGCCACGAAATTGAAAAACGATCCCGAAAGTCCCGGAAATGCAACGATTTGTACGATGGGGTGCTTTTTGGAAAAAATTATTGTATTTTTGTTCTGATTTGAATTGTAGTACTGTCTACTGTTTAAAAAATAAGTAATTTTTAAGACCAATAATATAGATGTTAAAAGATTGCTACTTAATTACTGCAATGTTTTAACATTACTTGAGCCTACTTTCCACATGCGCGCGAAAGAACGCACACGTACTTTTCTTTGCCCAATCTTTCTTCATATCGTTAGCAAGAATCGGACTTTTTTCTCTTCAGCTATTTATTAAGTTTTTGATAAGGTAAATAAAGAAAATTTATATTTATTTTAATTAAAACTTTAGTTTAAAAATATAAACGCAATTCCGAGATTGTTTAAGAAGGTGTATCAAATCCTATAAAATTAAATATTGAATCACAGTTTCTTTATGTGTCGGTTTTATTCAATTTATAGGTTGTAACACAGTTGTTGCAATCGGCTCAGAAAAAAGATTTTACATAAAAATAAAGAATTAAATTTTGTGAAAATTAAGTTTGGTTTTAAAAAGGTAAAAGAAAAACAGTAGTTTTTAACCGTGCAAGATTTAATTCTGTTATTTGATCACAGAGATAATCATTTTCGAAGGAAAAAAAATTCTGAAGATTGCAACCTAATATTCTTGTTAAGAAAAACTAAAAATTAATACAATTGATTTTATATTAAAATAACTGTACTACCTGAAAATGCTTAGATTGTGTTAAAAGTGTATTTTTAACCGACTTCACAATACATGGGTTCGTACTGTATGTATATCGTTTTTTTTTTTTTTTTGTTTGTTTGTTTGCTTGCTTGTTTGTTTGTTTGTCCACTCATAACTTCTCACCGGATGAACCGATTTTCATGATTTTTTTTGATCGATCGAGGGTGGTTTCCCATAGGTTCCGTACCTTTGTCTTTGAACATCTTCGATAATTAGAAAAAAAGTGATGAGCAGAAATGTGGTCACGTTTTTGTTTTCCGTCCATAACTTTTTACTAAATGAACAGATTTTGATGGTTTTTTCTGTAATCGATAGAAGGTCGTCTAACTCAAATATCGTACATCAGTTTGACTACATTTTCTTTTTAGAAAAAAAAAAACGTTATGGGTTAAAAATAAGTATTTGTTTTATTTTAATTGGAAAGACTTGGCTTAATTTTTCATTGTTGGGAAAATTAATAATAAACATGAAACTCATTGTTAAAAAAGAGTTTGTTGCCATTAAGCTGTAATATCAAAAGTAATTGTAACAAGAGTTTGACTGAAGGCTTCTCTGAAGAAAAAATGAAATCCAATCAGTTTATTTGCGCTAACTAGTGACCTTTTAAAATCGATTTCAAAACGGAATTTATCATACAAACGATTAGTTTTTAGTGCCATTCCATCAAAGAAGGATTACCCTTTGATGTGGATTTTTTTTTAAATAGAGTATTTATTTAAGAGTGTATTAACACTAAAGAGAATAAAATAAAATAATTTTTGAAAAAAAAAAAAATAGAACCGACTTCAAATTATAAATTGCGCTAAAAAGTGAAAAACAAATTAATTCTTTAAACAACATCGATACAATTTTTAAACATAATTTTTGAAGTCGGTGCAAAGTTATGACAGTCTAATTATTATTACACCATGCGTTATTTTATATTGAAACTGTTGCAAACTCTAGGCCATTTCTATTTGTAATTGATTCATGATTATAAAAGTTATCATGAATCAAAATCCATCATAATTTTGCACCGGCTTCAAAATTATGTTTAAAAGTCGTATCGATGCTGTTTAAAGAATTAATTTATTTCTCACTTTTTACGATATTTATAATTTGAAGTCGGTTCTATTTTTTCCAAAAATTATTTTTTAGTATCGTTTTCATGTGTTATTTATTCACGTTGAATTCCAGCTCTTTCCCTTTTTAGCTACTAACATCCCTGAAAACGGTGCGAGACATTTAGGAGCTAAATATTTTTCATTTGTTTAAGTGCAAATGGAACTATTCGATCTGAAATGAATGAACTGCCAAAAAAAGAAAGAAAGAAAGAAAGGGGGCAAGGGGTAAAGGTCTCTTTGCATCAAAATCAAAAGATCCATTATTCACATGACATTCAACAATTCGACAAAAGTTCGAGATGGAGAAGGGAGAAGGAGGAATCGAATGAACATTATTTTAATGCGTTCCTTGCAAACTCTCTAAGCTACAAAAAAGTTGTTTCGTACGATTGTTTTTTTATGATTTGTTTATTTTGAAGAAAAAATCGCACAATGTATGGGAGAATCCGAGCTGCGTATTATGTGCTGTCCAAAAAAAAAGTTTTCTTTTTTAAAAATTAAATCCAATCGGAAGAGCTTCCAATGTAAGATGAATCCAATTTAGATGAGTTTTTACTGAGTTAATGCTTTCTACTTGCCAAGAAGGGGGAAGAAACTAGAAGAATTATGTACACTTTAAAGCTCTAATTCGTTTTCAATTCCATAACTTTAATATTTCAAGAAAACTAATATTTTTCGTGTTTTTTTTTTTTTTTCAATTGCCTATTTTTTGTGTGTATTTGTTCTGTAAACAAACTTGGTAAGTACCTTTGTAGGTGTTTTCGTCTGTATTTTGAATTCCCACTTTTTAATGAAAAAATCCTACTCTTTTCTCCAATCTTAGTACGGACCTTGAGTTCAATAATTTATTGATAGCTTTTTACTGCTTAACTTATATTAACATATTTGACATGAGGTGACATTTCATAAATATCTTGCATTCATAAATGTCTGGATCTTTACTCAAAGTTATATCTTATGCGTTGCCTTAAGTAGCCTTAAAGAGCCCTTCAATTTTGTTTGAAAGTTTTGAGTAGGAACTCTGTAAGTATTATGTTTTTAATGAAATGTAGATGCCACGTACATAAAATGTCTCATTTTTCATGGAATGGTTCAGTTGCATTTGTCATTAAAAAGGCTGACTGTTATTACTTTTTTGCGGCTTTCTCCTTGATATTTTGAGCCAACTACAATCGCTTGTAAAATTTTGCTCAAATACGCTACGTTTCGCTTGAGTTTTCTTACAAGTGAAAATGAAATGTGGATTGTTGTGCTTTTTTCTATGCACGATTTATTGATTAAACGTGCTACAAAATAGTTTTTTTCATGTAAAATATTTTATAGATTGTTCAAAAAGAAATCTAACGATTTTTCTTTTGATTTAGAACATAGTTATACTTCCTGCAGGTTGAGGAATTTGTCACTTTTGTCAAATTTCTGATTGAAGCCACTTTTATCAACACTTCTTGAATTGTATTTTCAAGAAAATTAAAAATACAGAATACATTAAAATTACATTGAAAGAAAAATTTCAGAGAGGCAATTTATTACAGATTTAACTAATAGATGCATACATTCATTCATTTTCCTGATCAAATTAGGCATGGAATATAAACTCTAAAGCATGGAATATAAACTCTAAAAAAGTATACTCAGTGGTGTAGTGTTGGATCAAAATTTTAGGGGGCATACGTTTACACTTGCAACGCTAAGAATTATGTGAAAATTAAAAGAGTGGGGATGCTGAAGTGCAGAAGCATAGCTAGAGATTTAGGCACCTATGGCCGCCAACAGGAGCGTAGCAATTTAAAAATAATGGGGGGAGGGGGGGGGGTCGCAAACAATTTCATTTCCAAATGCTCAAAATTATTTCCAAGAAAAACCAATTAACAATTAAAAATTAATTAGTATTCACTCATTATTATTAATATTAATTACAAAAAATCACTAATAAATTAATATTTTTATAGATGATTAAAATAAATTCATATTTTTCACAAAATAACTGAAATCCTTATGCAGTATTATTTCTAATGTGGGGGGGGGGGCATGAGCCCCCTGAGCCCCCCTTCCTACGCGCCTCATCCTAATGACCAAGTAAATAAGTCATGACGTTATGTTTTGGGCGTTTATAAAGATAAATCCATTACGTTATGGTTAGGCACTTTTCTAATCTTCCCCAGAAATCCAAAACCTAAAAGATGTTCGAAATGGCTTGAACCGAAGAGTATAGGTATTAGACCTTACTAAAACCATTTTTATACCATAATGCATAGTACAGGGATTCCTAAAAGAATTAGCGCAAGTTTGAAGACTTTTTAAATGTGCCAAGCTTACAATTGAAAATTCCTCAAAATAATTAATGCTAGTATCCGCGATTATGGTTGTCAAAGCAAAAATATGCGTACGGTGTACGTATATTTTTATTTTTTAACATTTTCAGATTTAAAAGTTTGGAAAATTATCGTATCATTAAGATGACACGTTACATTCTATGAAAGAGGAAGAATGAGCACAAAGTTTCTTTTTCTATTCATAAATCATAAAAAAAATTCTCATAGATGGGACTGATTTCTTTTATCAATATGGTTATTACCACAGGCAATTCTGGGTAATTATATACAAATTGTTAACGCGCAAGAATAAAATTTTGTTTATTTTTATACAAATACAAAAGTGGCAACCAGCATAGCAGACTCTCGGCCCAGCTAGGCTGGTCCTAGCCAATTTACCAATCCCCCAACTCATCAAGAGCCGTCTTTTCCCCAAAATTTTCCCCACTGCAACTAACATTTGCTTCCGGTAAACTATTCCAACTGCTTATACTAACCTAGTAGCCCTCTTTTGAACCGTTTCTAATAAAGTAATATCCTTCTTTAGATAAGGAGGCCAGAACTAAACAGCGCACACTCCAAATGACGTCTTATCAAACTTCTGTATAATAGCAATACAACTTCCTTAGACTTGTTTGAAATAGCCTTATTGATAAACCCAAGCATCCTGTTAGCTTTGTTACTTACTATGCTTCACTGCTAACTAAACTTGAAGTCGTGACTAATCAATACTCCCAGATCAACAACTGCATCTGCTTCACTAATAACGGAACCTTGTAACTAATAGGTTGCATGTTTACTCCCATGACCAAAATGAAGCACTTGACATTTCCCTACATTGAAAGACATATCCCACTTAATTGCCCCACCTAGAAACTTGATTTAAGTCCTCCTGAAGTTGACTGATTGGTTCTTCCGTGTCAACAATTCCTATGACTTTGATATCATCCTCAAAAATATCAATGTTCCCTGAAACTCTCACTGATATCTTTAATAAAAATAATAAAAAATACAGGCCCTAAAACTGAACTTTGTGGATTACCACTTCTTGGTTTCCTCCCAGTCAGTCAATTTTTAATCCAAATTGAAGTTTTCCCACCAATTTCAATTATAAGCAAGTTTGCTAGAAGAAGAGCTTCGTGCGGTACTTTATCGAACACTACTACTAGAGTTCGACCGTATACATTAAATTTTTCAAGTTCAGCCTCGAACGTTTAAACAACTTTTTGACATTGCAGTTTTTATGTTTGGCAACAGTTTATTCTGTTTAAATATTTCAATTAGCGATAATCTCTCTCAGTGCAGGTCCGACATTTCAAAATTTTCTGGGGGGGGGGGGGGGGATGCAAAAGGTCATTGCATATTATAGGTAAAAAACAACAAAACGCATAAACACATGCATATACATATTTTTTTCTAAAAGTCGGGGGGGGGGGGGGGGCAATTGACCCTTTTGATCACCCAAATAACGGGTCTGCCTTAGTGCGATTGGTTGAGCACTGAGTTAGTTATTTAATTTAATGCATTTTTAACACGTATTATGCACTGATTTTATCTTTCTGCCCTCCTTCTCCCGTAAAGAAAACAGAAATAAAAATTTCCATGCCGCCCTATTATTATTGAATAAATTAAAAATACAAACACTCACTTTCAATTTAATCAGGAGTGATTCTAATCCGAAATTCTCCGACATTTCCGAAAATTTTCGAGAACCTGTTCCGAAATTTTTTTAATCTTAAGATTTCTTTGACGAATAATATTTGCGCTTTGTCTATTCATTCAAGCAAAATGTTTTGTACTACTTTAAAAAACTCTCAATAAAAAAACTTTTGTCGAAAAAAAGGAGACTCATTTTTATCAATATATATGTATACAAGTATATATTGTGTCGAGGAAGGGTATTCGGATTTTAATTTTTAGTTGACAGGGCATATCTTTTCCGAAGTTTTTGCATGATGTTCCGAAATTTTTTTTCGCAGAGAATCACTCATGCAGGAGTTCAAAGTGCTAATGCAAATCAACAAACCTACGAAACGTTGATTCGAAGCGAAGTAACGTGTCACCGCACTTAATATCTCCTTTATATCATAGTAGACATTATTAGCTTAATATTGTATTTTATTTCATTTGACGTTGTACTGGGCAAACAATCTGATTGACTTATCATATGTGCATATTTTGGAAACCGATTAACTGACACATTAAGATTAGTATTATTTTGCTTTCGCATTCTTTTAATGAATTATATTTTCCTCCTTTATTTTTGGTTCTTGACATTTCTTCTTCTTTGAATTATAAAAAATAAAAAAATGTATTGAGCACTGTATAAATATTGTAGATGGTAAATATGGTATTAGTATGAATGTATGATGAATGAAGACTTCTAAAAAAAAAGGCTTTTTACGTCAAAAGGAAGAAAAAAAACTATTTTCAACTTTTTTTTAATCGAAAACACTAAATCTCATCATTACCTAATAAATAAAAGAAAAAGTAAGAAAATTGATTGACAAATAGAGGAGATAATGGTACTTAATCCTAACACTGCGTCGTGTTGTTTTTAAACAACACCTCCATTTTTCGTTCACTAAGCTTTTATTTTGTAATATTCTTTTAACATGTGGCGCATTCTTTCGTTTCATTTTGTATGTGTGATCATATTAGTTAATATAGTTTCTCCTAGATCTTGTAAACTGAAATCAAAGTTCATTTTTTATCGCAAAATCGTAAGACATGTTGATTTCGTAAAAAACACTAACTTCTTAATTTTTTACAAATTTTAAGCAGCAATTTTATTTTAAAAAATAGTGTCTAATTGCTTACATAGTTTTAAAATAAAATAAATATAAGTTGTCCGAAAAATTTCGGGCAAAATGTATATTAAGGCACCTGTTTTACTTGCTGTTTTAAAACAACACCGTGCATTCGGGGGCAATTTTTATGCTCCTGCATTATTCGCAGTATAAACAAGAACAGGTTCACAAGTTTTCTATTTCACTTTATTTAGTGTATCTTTTAGAAGATTATTGCTAAATATTTCACAAATTAGCTTAAAGTGGTCGATTAAAATTTTGTTTAAAATCAATTCACGCTCAACCAAAGAAGAAACGAACATTATCGCATAGACCCCCTACAGATGTTAGGTTTCTTGTTTAAAATCTTTTAGTGAAATTATTATTAAACTTTATTGGTAACCAAAGTAAAAACTTGCACATGTAACTAATAATTATTAGTTACATCTGCAAATTTTTACTTTAATAAATTGTATAAATTTATAAATAATAATAAAATAAATTATTTTAATAAATTTTCATATTTTAGTGCTATTTTATGATTATAATGCATTCCTATTTATTACTGATTTGGTTTCATTTGTTAAAATGATTATATAAAAAAATTATTATTGTCACCCCTAAATACGCAGTGTTGTTTTTAAACAACATGCCAATTTTTCTCAAATTCTACTTTTCCGAATTAAATTAGAATTTTTTTAGTATTTTTCCAACTTATAACTAGCACAAACAAACACAAAAAAAAAAAAAAAAAAATCCAAAAAAAAATAAAAAAAAAAAAAAAAAAAAAAACAATTGCGCAGTGTAGGGTTAATTATGTTGTCCTTCCCTATCTATACATAAAAGATGGGGGTCGTTCGTAAATGATCTCACATTTTTTTTCAATATATTTAACCCCCCCCCCCTCCCCTCTCTGTCACAAAGTGTCACACTTCAGAATACCCCCCCTCCCCCCCCCCCTTTGTCACATGTCATGCTATATTACATAAGCATAAATACTTGCAGTTCAGAAACAAAGCACTACGTTACAGATCACATTTACAATTTTATTTTTGAACTTTTATGACATTTATGAATGAGCACAACAATAATAATTATATGTCTATTTAATTTGTGTAAAATAAAATTTAGGTTTAAAAAAAAAAAAAAAAAAAAAAAGCATATAATATAATAATAAAAAAATATTAATACAAAAGAACAATTGAAAACTATGGAATTTTAGAGCTTGATATAGTTTGCTCTAAAGCGTTATCCTTATTTTATGTACGCAAAGTACTCTTAAGAGATTAAATTTCAAAATAACAAAACCCCGCCTCGAAATGAATTTTACATAATTAAATGGCATTTCTGGCAATCATGCTTTTTTTTACTTGAATAAGCTTTTATATACGCTTGAAATAAGGTTCGATATGCCTTATCTTTATCCATTTTGAAGGTGAAAGAAAACTGAGCAATGATTAAAGGTACGAAATTTTAGACTAGCAATTAGCAATGGGTGATGTCACACTTCTTGATTCCCCTTCCCCCCTGTCACAAACTCACAATTTCTAGAACCCCCCTCCCCCCTCGAAGTGTGCCATCATTTATGAATGACTCCATGATGACTTTCGGAATAAAAACAACAAAAGAAAATTGTCCTACCAATTGCTTTTAGGTTTAAAAAAATGTTTATTACTTAAAAACATAGGAAAGGAACTCTTGCTAAGTTATACAAGATTTTTTTCAATTGCAGATCTTCAATTTACAACAAGTTCTTTTCTTTTTCTTTGGCTCGAGAAAGAACAAGCGGAAATTATCCGAATGATTACTGTTGACTTCGTTTCGGAGTGGAACATTTTTGGAAGACGTTAATTTCATTGTAACTCCAAAACGTGTAGGCGATTTTCATGCTCATATTAATGTGCATGCTACTATTTACTGGGGGTGTTTGTTATGCACATTTAGCTCGTTTTATGTTTAACTGTCAATCGATCGAGAAATATGGTCTCCAAAATTCGCAAGCCTGTTTACTCGGGAAAGGTAAGGTTCTCTGAATTCTTGCATTTAATTCATAGGATATGGGATTAGTTGCATCGAATTTGGGCCATTCTTTTTGCTTCACTTCCTCCAAAGGATGCCTATTAAGAAAAAGTGAAATCCAATTTTAAATTATGGCGTTTCTATTACATATCC
Organism: Octonoba sinensis; assembly: GCA_038502835.1. Classification (NCBI taxonomy): domain Eukaryota; kingdom Metazoa; phylum Arthropoda; class Arachnida; order Araneae; family Uloboridae; genus Octonoba; species Octonoba sinensis. The sequence goes on from CM076604.1 coordinate 77,472,858, forward strand.
AAAATTTCATATTGTTATGCAATGCAAAGGAAGGTTTAAACTATTTTTCGTTGTTTACGTCATCTGTTTTATTTCAGGTATTTTTTCTAAAAAAAACCTTCCTCCAGCTAAAACCAATATTTACTTACTATATTTGAACTTTCATCTTTTCTCCTTGCTTTTTTCGAATCCATCTAGTGAAGTAATTGCTTACCTTTTATTTGACCACAGCCAGACATTAGAGACTATTTGTGTGAAAAACAGCATCCGAATTTAGTGCACAGTTTTTCCAATAGGAATTCAGATACGTTACAAAGTTATAGGGACTCTTGAATAAAAATGAGGCTCTAAAAAGTGTAGTTCTATCTATTACATGAATGTATTTACATAATTTCATGTTTACATCCCTGTGTAGTATTTAGTAAAAAGAAATCTTAAAGAAACATGTCGGCAATTTTTACTCAAAGTTGTTCCTAAATCGTTTTTTACCATATCCAATTTCTGTTCTAGAAGTGATTATGTTCCGGTTATAAACCGGAAGTCCGGGATTGTTCCGCGGTTTAACCCTCTAACTGCTTATCCCGCGATTTCCACGTGCAACGTAAAATGTAGCGAAAATTCCTGATCCCGCAATTTCCACGGGCAAGAGCTTTTTACTTGTGTATTTAAAATATTATCCCGCTGTTTCATCGTTCAAACGTCAGTAATGCAATTTCTCAAGTATTCGGACAGAAATTAGTCTTATCGCAGAGATGACTTTAGTTGCATAAAGCAGACCAATATTATGCCTTCAGAACATGTTCCTATGATCCAAAATAACAATTAAAAAAATCTTTGTTGCAAAAATAGATTACTGAGTGAAACTCCAAATCATATGTAGATTTCAAATATGTAATTAAAAAAATACGAATATTTTTAATCGAATTCGCTAAAAAAAATTGAGCTGTCAGAGGGTTAATACCGGAATTTCGGTATCTGCGAAATTTCAGAAATTTGCAAAAAAAGTTCCGAAAATCGGGGAATTTTTTAATTTTTTTTTTCAAATTTCCTCTAACGATCATGTCTGTAATGCTTAATATTGGTCATCGTATCCCTATAAAATGTAATTCTAAAATAATATTAAAATAAAATCATTCCTTTAAAATATCACGAAGAAATTGTTATTATTATTATTATTATTATTATTATTATTTTTGTTGTTGTTGTCATTGTTATTGTTATTGCTGTTATTATTATTATTATTATTGTTATTGTTCTTATTATTGTTATTATTATTGTTCTTGTTGTTGTTGTTGTTGTGTACCTTCGCTATGAAAAACTTGAAATTTTTTCCCTTGCACATCTGTTGTGGAAATAGGAAATTTTTAACTTATGGTGTTTATTAGGCTTTACGAGAAGGCAATGATTAATTATTGCTGCATACACTATTTAATAGGACATGTTGGAAATGCGCTTGTCTTCAAATTGTATGTTAATTCTTATCAGAACAAGTTTTGATGTTCATAAAATACCTACTTTAAAATTTCTAAAATAACGCTATGGTAACCCCGTTAACTAGCATCAACACAATATTTCAGACACTAATATATTATTTCTTTTAAATTTGATAAAATACTGTTAGTTTTTTATTTCGTTTTGTTTTTTAACTGAAACACGCATGTGAAATACCGTTACATACTTCCATTAACTCTCACCGAGAGCTTGGTTAAATGTGACGACTGACATTCGATATTATTGGCCATTTCTTTTTTTTTTTTTATTTCCGGCGAATGGTCTGACCAACTAATAAACATTTTTTGAAAAAGAAAAAAAAGTTCGCCTTCGAAATCTAACGGCGTGTCATTTATTTCATTTTTTTTTCTTTTCAAAACTATATGAACTGTCTAAAATGCTGACGCGATAGACCGAAAATGGGCTAGCGGTCGACGGGTTGCCGACCATTGCTTTAACTGTTCTATTCTTTACCGGAAATGTTTATCAGAATACTCTTTTTTTATTGCATCTTTTCCTTTTTAAACAAGAAGTTCCGTCTGGAACTATACGAGCCTACTTTTCCGTATACACTGAGTTCAAATTTATGATCTAGCTATCTCTCTCTGTCTTTCTCGTTTAGCTTTAGTTCTTCATTGCTTCAAATATACCTTTTTCAACGGTTAATACATATTCATTCAATCATTATTTATTAAGTCATTCATGTATTTATTCACTCATGTATTCATTCATTCTTTTGCTTATTCATTTAATCATTCATTAATTCAAAAATATTCTTGAAAATCCCGATCAAAAAATTTCATAGGAAAATAGGCTCGTTAGTTCTGGATGAACTTTCTATTTTTACATGTTCTACGTCATAAGAGCTTTCCGATAAGGTTTGTTCCAAGCAAATCGGTCCGTTAGATCAGAAATTATATAGGATTGAAATTTCCCCGTAGGCGGTATGTTAATTTTTTTTGAACTTCAAAAATGAGCAAAAATTGTTCAAATCAATATTTCACGCCAAGAACTTCTTCCAGTGAGCTTGTTCATGGGAACTTATATCTTGTACCCAGAGTTTACATAATTTGCTTCATTTTCACCCATAGGCGCTAATGTTAAAATTTTTTGAACTGTTCAAAATTGAACAAAAAATTGTTCAAATCAAAAAGTTAAATATGGAAATGAGATGTGCTCGCCGAGATCTTTCGAATGCAAAAAGAATTTTTCGGATCGGACAATTCGTTCAAAAGTTATTAGGGGGGACAGACCGACAGACAGACCGACAGACACACTTTTTCCCCATCTCAATACCCTACTTTCAAATTTTTTATTCTTCAATCTTTATTTAATTACTTAACTTATTTTTGACTTTTCTTGATTTCTAACGATATTTTCACGATACATTAAGCCTTCTTTCATGCTTTATTATTATTATTTTTTACTTTTACGGGAAAGTAGGCTAAAAAACTAGTCGACCGGTGCGGAATTCCGCATTTTATGCTATGAATATTTAATGTAATAAATAATTTTAATAGTATATTTTCTACTATTTTTAATTTACTGCATGAAAATAAACACACCAAATAAAATATAAAAGAGCCCTTTTTAAATTCAGTTTATCAAAAATCAACGATCCAGCAAAACAATTAATTGGAGAAAACGTAAACGAAATGCGGGACTCGACCCATGGGTGTTGGGTATACCTGCCTTGCGCTCCTAACCACTCTGCCACTCGGCGTCTAACCAGCAAACACAACACCAACTTGGCATCCATTTAAGGACCTCTTAAATGATTTTAAACTTCAAATTTAAGAAAATCGGTACATTTTTAGACCGCGTGTCTATTTTTCCGGTGTAGCGGTTAAGGAAAGCTTTAAAGTGGTGCTTCATTCATGAAATTTGATGAAGTATTAAGGAAGTCATGGCGTACCGACCAAAAAAAGGCTTTGAGAAATAGTATATATGATGATAACAAAAATCGGTATAAAGGCTAACGTTTCATTAAAAACCCCTGTGCAGTATTTTAATTTGATTTAAAAAAAAGAAGAAGAAAAATAATAATAATTAAAAAAAAAAAAAAATCGGCTTCTCCTCAAAATGATAAAAACCGCAAGAATTAAATTTTAATTCCTTAAAAAAAGAAGAGGATCATAAGCCAGTCGGCACGGTAACAATTCAAATAAAATTAAAGTTAATTACCGTGAAAAAATAATTTCGAACTAGAGAAAAACGCTCATAACTTCTTTTCTAGTTAATTTACAGACTTCGAATTTTAGCACGTAGCAGGAAACTCTTTCTGAAGTAGTTTTTTACACGCTTTTCAATGGTATCAAGCTCGAAAGGATGCGACAATTTCTTCCCATAGAAAAGGATTACTTTATGTAATTTTCGGCATTCGGTATATATATATATATATTTTTTTGTATATTTCCGGAAAATTGTATATTGTATATTTTTCCGGTGTAGCGGTTTAGGAAAGCTTTAAAATGTTGCCTCATTCATGAAATTTGATGAAGTATTAAGGAAGTTAGGGTGTACCGACCAAAAAAAGGCTTTCAGAAATAATATATGTGATAAGTTTAGAACACACATGCCCCTAAATGTTTGCTTTTTGCATTCCCAGAGTTACTCACGAACAATTATCTAAAACAAATAGATTAATAAATAATAACAGCATTGAAAAGTATGAATTTGTAATTTATGGTAAGTTTTTAATCATCTGCAATAAACTAATATACTACAATAAAAGTTCATGCTTTTCAATGCTGTTTTTATTTATATATTTATTTATCTCTTTTTTTTTTTTTTGATAAAATATTCGTGAAATTTGTAGTCTTCATTGTATATACTACTTGACTACAAAAAAAGCAAACAGTTAGGGGCATTTGCGTTCCAAACTAATAAAATTAAAAAGTCTAATTCAATCAGTTATAAAATTAAAAATATTAATAAAAAAATAAAAATTTCATTTTTTTAAAAACCAAGTCTGGAATTTAATTATATGCAGCAACGAATATGCCATTTTCATAAATATTGCTGGTAACAAATTGGCCAATTAAGGAGTATACTAGACTTTCGTTCAATCAATTAACAATGCGGGAAAATCAACATAGGAAAGGAAAAATTACAGTTACCCGTACACTACACGGGCAAACCAGTTAAGGAGTTAAACGGTATAGAAAAAAAATGTCTAAAATCTCTTTTTTTTTTACAAATTTCCTAACACCACCAAAGAAAGCTCTAAATTGCGTAAATTGCCTTTTTAGAACTTGGGAAAAATTTGCAGAGGAGAGCCTTTGACCAGGGCCTTATGTACCATTAGGCCCGTGAGCCCCGGGCCTAGGGCCCCCATTTTGAGGGGGCCCCCTAATTTAGGTTATTATTATTTTTTCGTAATTAAAATTTTAAATTACAAAATGGAATTCATTTAAAACTCGAAAAAAACTCATGTAAGTTCTCAAAATTCTATTTTTTCAATGAGTTAAATGTATTGAATTTTTCACAAGCAAATTAAGGAATATTTTGACTGTTTTTAATGTTTTATAAAGTTGCCATGTATGTATCTTGTGTTATGTTAGTGTGCAAAGAATAGAAAAACATGCTTGTGAACCTTTCTACACCTTAAATTTTAAATGTTTGATATAGTTTAAAAACAAGTTTAGTGGAGTTATTTAAGTGTAACCTGTATGTTGAATATATTTTTCGAAATAGTTTAGTGTTAACCTAAGTGGAAAACCATCTACATGCCAAGTTTTACAAACACATACTGAATGTTATGTTTAAAAAAATTTTGTTGCGTGAGGGGCCCCCAAACAGGAGTTGTACCCATAGTGATTCAAAATGTAAATCGGGCCCTGCCTTTGACACCCCCTCCCTGAAATACTAATTAAAGTTCCGACTTTTTTTGCCTTTCAAGTTATTTTTTAAAAACTGATTATTGATTAACAACAAAAATGAATTTCATTTCTCACTCAAGTTCCCCGGGACGCGGGACGATAAAGTGCGGAACCATTCCGTAAAATCCGGGACGTTTGCCAACACTGCTTATGACTGCACTTCTTTTATCCCGATTCCCTTATAACTTTGTGTAATATGCAAAGCGCCAAAAATGCTTAAAACTTTGCGCAGTGTGCGCCATGAACCCCTCTTTGTATATTTTTTTCCTAAGAGGTCAAAGTCATAAGGAGAATATTTGCAAATATCACTATGTGTCAAAATTTAAGGGTGAGGGACTAACTCAAGCTTTCGTGCATCCTCCCCTTAAATATTACTCTTTTCGATTTGGAGTTGAAAATGTGAAACTTTGTGTATGCAGGATGCAAGACGGGTCTGGGTGCCTAACGTGGCCCCAGCCAAATTTCTTCTCACTTTAAAATTTAACACTGAGGGGGGCTAGTGGCAGCGCTTTGTGACACGCCCTCCTTTTTAAATCGCCAATAACTTCTTTCGGTTTGGGATGCAAAACGTTAAATTTTGTGTATGGGGTGCATAACGAGGGTTGTTGAAAAAATTTCCGCAGTTCAAAATTTAGTGGTAAGGCAGCTAACTTAAGCTTACGTTATTACCCCCTCCCCCCCGAATTAAATCGCCTTCTACTTTTTTCGGATTAGGGTGGAAAACACGAAACTTGGGTACAAAACGGGTGCACAACGTAGATATTTTTACTTTTCGAATATGCTTCGTTGGGCATCTTAATCGACTTGCGAGAAGGCAGTTTCTTCCCGCCCTGCCATTACTCATCTTACCCAGCATCTTCTCTTTGGTTCTGAACTTGTTTATTATTGTCCTAACTTATTTGCAACAGCTTGTCGGTTTATTTCATTACAAATGTATTGTATTTTGAAAATATTTAATGAAAGAGCAAAAACCTCTGATCGTAGTCGGGTAATTTCTTATTAAGTCGAAAAGTCCAAAAACTACAAACGAAACACATAAAAAACGCATTTGAGTCGTTACTACGTGCAGAACAATTCGCAGTGAGCTTCATTACTTATCACCTGAGTGTCCAAATGCGTTTGAACAAACGATTCTATCCGTAAAGGAGAAAATCCCGAGTTCGTCATCTCACCCTACTGTCCCCTATATTATCTACACTTACCAGGCTCACACATAATGATTCCTCTTGATTGCTCAAGTTCAATGTCCTCTGTCTTCTCACTTTTATTGTTGATCACACTTATTAAGCTAAGTTCCTCCTTTTCCGCCAAGACTGCAAAACATATAGATCAAATAAAATTTAAGTACATACCCATATCGTGCGAAAGACACCCATTTGTGAATCAAGTCTTCGCTAAATCTTCCATCTTCAGGCGTATATTGTTGAACATCTTTTATAGGACCTCCGAAGGTGAACGGAATATCATCAAAGTGGGTTACCCCAATCCATTCAGCATTTCGATTACTGAGGGATTGGTGCGTAAACCAGTAAGCGTAAGCCTTGTTTAGTTTTTCAGCTAAATAAAGCGTTGGGCAATTGAATGAATAATCTCCGAATGAATCTGATATGGCTGTAGCAATTGAAATCGAGTCTCCTGGTTGTATGTTCTTTAAGTAGAAATTATAAACATTTTCAGCTGGAACATTTGGTGCCATTTGGAATAGAGCTTGAATGATGGGAAGGGCTGTGTCGATGTCTAATTTTGGATTTTGAAATAGAGGGAATAGGTCCGGCATGATGTAATTCAGGAAAATTGAGCCTTCGTTCTTAACCGTTCCTATTAATACGTCAAAATCCATTTGCTCCTTCTCGAAAGTTTTTATTGGGTGGTTTGGGAGAAAATCGTTGCCTATAGATGGCATAAAGAAGAAAGGAAGTTTCGACGTAAATTTATCTTCTGCTTTCGCAAGATCTGTTGGGTCTTTCTTTTGCAAGCAAGACACAAGCAGGTCTTTAACAATTCCATCCACCTTTTCAGGAGCGCATCCCACCAACCGTGCAAAAATCTCGGCTTTCGTCTTAGATTGCTCTATACTGTCCGAAAATAAAGGCTGATAAACAGTTCCACTTTGTAAAATCGCGCGGTGAAATAATTTTCGCGAAAGCGGAGATATCATGTGCATGCTGACAGACAGAGAACCAGCACTTTCTCCCATTAGAGTTATACTTTTTGAATCACCACGAAAATATTTGATGTTGTTCTTAATCCACTTCAGCGCTAAAACTTGATCGAACAGTCCCATATTTCCTTCTGCATCTTCGGTACCAACGTTAAGAAATCCAAACACCCCTACTCTATAGTTGATCGATACTACTACAACATTCCCAAGGGTTGCTATAGTGCTTCCATCGTAAACATCTAAATCCGTTGAACCAGAATAAAATCCTCCACCATGAATCCAAACAATTACAGGAAGGTCATCTGTAGTTTTGTTGCATGCTTTTGCTGGTGACCATATATTGAGAAACAGGCAGTCTTCACTTGGAGAAGTGGTCGGTACCCAGTTAAATTTTCTGCTGGAGTATTGCATACATGGAGGGGGCAGTTGGGTAGCATCAAGTATTCCTTGCCAAGGTTTGACTGGCTCTGATAGTTTAAATCTCTTTTCATATAAAGGCGGCTCTGCAAAAGGAATGCCAAGAAATGCAGCAATTGTGGTATCGAACAACTTTATGTTTTTACCAATGATAGAGCCAGTTGAAGTTTTTACTAATGGTCCTGCATTTTGGAAATATGAATTACTCTTGCAATTAGATCCAATAGCAACTCCAAAAAGAAAAAGTAAAAGAGAGAAACCTGAAGAAAAAAAAAAGGAGCATTCATGAACTGTAATCCATTTTCTTATGTGTACACTGTTAAAAATTATGTGCTTAAAAATAATAACATGTGCAGCTTTTCTTTTTCTTTAAGAGAAAATGAGTAAAGCGCTGTTCTCAGTTTTAAATACTGATACTTACTTCGAAATGCTTACAGAAAGGAAAAATATTATTTACTTTTACTGAAATAAATTGAAAATTTATGCAGCAGCTTTATGTTCATAATTAATATAAGGCTTAACGATTACTTCTTCAAAACACTGGTATTTGTATCAAAACTAAGGAACTATTTACCATACGAGACGTCAGAATGATTCAAAAATTTGAGTAGTCAATTCATCTCTACAAAGCACGAACTGCGTTCTGTTTCGTTTCCTTTCAAGGTAAAGATTGAAATTGGAAGTGCAATAAATTAAGTAGAATGTTATCTCGAAAATGAGGGAGAGCATCGTATTAGTTTCGAAAATAAGAATTTCGGAAACAAGCACAGTGTAACGTACGGTTGGGAGCTATATAATCCAACTTTCCACCTGTCCATTGGATGTCGTTTGGCAAAGCTTTAGATTGCCAACACGACGGCCTTGGGTTCTGTACCAGCTGTCAGTATCGAAGGCGGTCCACAACTCCCAACGACACATGCTCCACATATGCTGTATCATTTATTAGTAGAGTGTTATCTCGAAATTAGTAAAAATCTGATTATTTATGAGAATAAGAACCTCAATATTCTATCAAAAGTCAATCTCACCATCATATTAGGCTTTTATCGGATCTCTTACCAAGCGTTTAAAATGAATACCCTTGTAGTGACAAATAATTCTCAGCAGTATAAAAATTCTTCCCCTATCACGAAAGTTAATCAGAAACCGCACAACGTTGTTCAGGGTTGAAAACAGCAATAAAACTTTTAGATTTACTGCAGAAACACGCTGCATGATGTCACTTTACGGAATTCTGCACTAAGCTCAAATTTTAATTTGGGTAATAAGCAGGAGCGTAGCAATTTAAAAATTATGGGAGGGGCTCAAACAATTTCATTTCCAAATGCTCAAAATTATTTCCAAGAAAAACCAATTAACAATTAAAAAGTAATTAGTATTCACTCATTATTATTAATATTAATTTTAAAAAATCACTAATAAATGAATATTTTTATTTTTCATTAAAATTTAATGACATATGGCATTAAATTTAAAATTTCCTTATTTCTAATGGGGGGCTTAAGCCCCCTGAGCCCCTCCTTTTCCATAAGAATCAGCGACAATTGGCTATTGCTGTACTAAAAGTGTGTGTTTGTGGTATGAGTTACTGATTCTGTAAAACAACGACATTGTGAACAAAATCGGACAGGCTTCTGAGATAAACGATTCTACGCCAGTCGTAATAAAATGGTGCTATGGTTAAGACGCTAACATCGCAGATTTATCAGGAGGAAATGGTGTCATAGATCAATTAACAAATCATGGTCCATTGAGCGAAAGTTAATTTTTAGTGATGAAATTAGAATTGCTATAATGATCAAGTGATTGGCAACACGAGGGCATGAAAATTGAATTATACAGAACTTTTGACGTAAGCTGTAAGTTTACGACTAACTTTTTGTTTCTGTAACAACTGGGATGAAATCAGCCTCGAGTGCTTTCACACCAAAATATTTTTTCTCCCTTGAAAAAGATTGTTGCTATGGCTATCAAACTAACAGTGACGACGTACGCCTTCGATAACGCGATCAACCAATCACTGTCGATTGGAGGAAAGTCCCTTTTAATGACGTAATAAAAAATACCTAGCAGTCAAAGCGATTAGTAAGCTATGTAGAACCAATAGCCGCGTTCACATGGCACTTTTGTAACCCGCAAATCCCCTCTCCAATTCCGAAAAAACCCGTTTGGAAAAAACCCGGTTCACATGAGAAAAGAGGTTTTGTCTCGGAAAGCGGTTTTACCCATCATCCTTTGCGCACTGTTTACAATTTTTACGCATGCTATTGCCGTTTTCTTGCTTTCGCTTTTCTGAATGTTACAGTTTAAAACAAATTCTAGGGAAAGACTCGGCTGAGGATGTTTTAGACCTGATTTTTTGAAAAAAATAATTGCATTCACGATTTAAAAATTACATATAATTGCTTTTGTTTAACATGTTTACATTGTTTTGTTAATGCTTTTTTGTAAGAGCTGAAATCTAGTATACGAAATGATGTATCTTTTGAAAATTAAGATTTTGCATTATAAAAAATGCATCTTTCTTAAAGAAAAAGGAAAGAGGTGTTCTAAGTAAATTAAGAGCATGAAAGATCGTTGCTTTTTTCTTACGATTCAGGAATATTTACAAACATTTTGCTCATAATATCTTAAAAGCAAACAAGGTTGCTAAGGGCAAACTGATTAACCAGAATATTGCCAATTGCATACATACGCTACATCTAGCAATCAATATCAAGACATTTTATTTTATGTACAGGTGGTGGTTATGCATCGTTTATGAGACATTTGAATATTAATTCCAAATATAGAATTAATTATGACACCCAAATGACTTATCAACAAATATAATCAGACAACAAATAAAGTTCATGATGTATTTGAAAAATAGAAATGATCAAGATTCAAGCTACGTGTGTTCTTATTAAAACCAAAAATGCAACGTTATGTATTTGTTTTTTTATTGCAGGGAGTGTAACTGAATTAAATGGAGAATTGTTATCTTAAATAAAGGGGGAAAGACCGTTCAAAGCTCTGCATTTTCATATATATATATATATATGTGTGTGTGTTAAAGATGCAACGAATGTTCGGCCACTATTCGGTATTCGGCCTGCTAAAATAGACGTTTCTTGATTTAGCCGAATATTCGGTCTTTCCGAATACTGATCATTATTCGGCCAAATAGTTCTGCTACGGTAGAAATGTACAAAAATAAAGAAATTGGTAGATTTTAAGCATTTAAAATTGCATTATAGTTATTGTAAAAGAACACATTAGTACATAATTTTAATAAATAAAAATTAATTTATAAAAAACTACTTTTTTTAAACATTGCTTTTAGGTTTGATACAGTTACAATATTGTATTTTATACTTAGCATTTGCTCACAAATGCTGGCAATAGTTAATTATGATGAAGAATGTGAGACTTTTATTTTGTTTAGTAGCACAGTGGAAGGCAGACTTTGTGTGAGTAAACTGATTTATTGTGAATATTGGGTAAGATAGCAATGGGAAAAGCCTAGAACATATCATGAATATTAAGATAGCATAAGTTATTGGGCTTTTTAAATTAAAAAAATATATTCCAGTTAAATGCATTAAATTTTAATAGATCTTCTAAAAATAGGTATGTAAAAAGCCATAAAATAAAAATATACTTTTATAGCTTTTAAAATATCTTCATTAAATTATTTGGAGCAAGGTAAACATTCTAAACAATAGTATTCCTCTAATTTGAATTTAGAAATTAGTAAAATAATGCTAATGCTTACCAATTTTATTGCATTCAAAACAATACAGAAAATACATTAATTTTAGGTAGTTCTGGATTCTTAAAGAGAATTAAATCATACATCATAGATTATTGTGTGAAATTGGTGTTTTACTTGGTGAGTACTTTTAAAATTTAGAAAATACTTTCTATTACCACGATTTTCTAGAAATTTTAATATTCGGCTTCGGCCTAGGAGAAATTGCCGAATATTCAGATAATTATTATATTCTATTTTTTTAACCGACTTCACAAAGGAGGAGGTTATATATTCATACCGTATGGATATCGGTTTTTTGTTTGTCCACCCATAACATCTCACAGGATGAGCCGATTTTCAAGATTTTGATTTTTTTTTAATCCATCGAGGGTGGTTGCTCAAACGGAATTTATCATTCAAATGACTAGTTTTTAGTGCCATTCACTCAAAGAAGGTTTGCCTTTTGATATGGATTTTTTAAAAATAGAGTATTTATGTAAACAATGGGTTTACACCAAAAATTATAAAATAAAGTCCCTTTCGGAAAAAAATAGAACCGACTGCAAATTATAAATTGCGTTAAAAAGTGAAAACTAATTTAATTCTTTAAACAACATCGATACGATTTTTAAACATAACTTTTGAAGTCGGTGCAAAATCATGATAGGTTTTGATTCATGATTACTTTTGTAATCATGAATAAATTACAAATATAAATGGCCCAGAGTTTATAACAGTTTCAATGTAAAGTAACACGTGACGTAATGGTAATTAGGTAATTGTGCGCAGGCTTCAAAAGTTATATTTAAAAATCGTATCGGTGTTGTTAAAGAATTAATTTATTTTTCACTTTTTAGTGCAATTTATAATTTAAAGTCGGTTCTATTTTTTACAAAAATTATTTTATTTTGATGTACATTATTTATGTATAAGTAATTTTGAAAATCTCAATTACTTACGGTTAGTTTTATTTATAAACACCACAGGGTTGTGTAAGAAAAACCTGATATGGCACAGCCAACAAAATTATGCCTACATATTAATCGCATGCATGTGTCGTTTCAAAATAAAAGATACGTTTTTAAAAGTTTAAACCTTTATGTATTTCTTACTCCTTAGTTTTAAAGACATTTAAGGACATGAACTAATAAAAATGAACAAACCGATGTCACTATGATGAGTACGACAAATTATTTCTGCGTTTCAAGATAAGAAATTACTTTTTCAATAATGAATGAAAAAATAAAAGTAACAATACTCTTCTACCTTAGTACTAACATGTATGGAAACGTACAAGATCATAGGATTTTTCATCTTAATTTTTCTTAAATTTATTACATCTAGAGATGACAAAAGATATACACAAAATTGAAAAATAAACATAGAAAAAATTACAAGTAAGAAATAATTTTTATTGCTGTACTTTTGGCCTATTTCATTTAAAATCCTCAAGTTGCGCACACCATACGAAACGCGCGAACTGTCAATCAAAAGGTAACTCGTGGGGAATCGAGAGTGCTGCGCGAATGGCATGCTGGGTAGAAACCCCGCAAAAATCCTGCTCTTGGGCAGGAGGCAACTAGACCCACCATTTACCCGGTAAAAAACCGGAATGCGGTGATAAGCAGGGTACAAGCGGGTTATAAGAGTGCCATGTGAACGCGGCTAATGAAATGCGCTGAAAGATTTCGCCGCTGCTGCTTGTTGTTTTTGTGGTTGGCCTGTATGATATGCACCTAGGTGCATTCCTAGGCGTGCCCCCTTTCCTCCGGATACAACCTTGGTGCATTCATACCTACTGCAACGGCGAGGAGCGACAACGAAAGATTTCCGCTGGTGTCACAAGTTCTACATAATTTAGTAACCCCAACCTCTTGTTGACTGATTGACAATTTTTAAAAAATTTCGTCATTGAACACGCTTTCCATGATTTTTTGATTGTGCTCAGCAACAACTACAAGCTCGCTGTTAGTTTGATAACCAAAGCATCAGTCTATTATGACAGACGCAAAATGTCTCCGTAGCCGTTGGTGTGCCCTAAGAGTAAAAAATGCCATAAAAATTCGACTCTCACGGTACATTAGATTATTGTGTTATGTATACGTCAAGGGTAAGCAGTATGCAGAAATGAGTAAATTAAAAAAATTGGAAAGTGGTACCACACAGAACGGTAGCAACTACGACGATTGGAAACATATATCCTTCATCATCGTTTGGCTGTGAGTGATACAGTTATTCCGAGTGGATGTAACGAATAGTGATTTGGCCAAATTTTTAGCCGAATACCGAATATTCGGCCATATCTTCCAGACCGAAGCCGAATATTCGGCCATTTCACTAGGCCGAAGCAGAATATTCGGCAGTTGTCTTAAGCCGAAGCCGAATTTTCGGCCATTGTCTTAGGCCGAATACCGAATATTCGGCAGCCGAATATTTGTTCATTTATATTAGTTCATTTTTTAAAAATTTCTAGAAAATCATTGTAATAGAAAGAAGTTGTCAAATTTAAAAGTATTAACAACGTCAAACACCAGTTCTACACACCGATCTATGATGTGTGAGTTGATTCTGCATTTTAAGTCCAAAACTATCTAAAATGAATATACGTATTTTCTGTATTGTTTTGAATGCAATAAAACTGAGAATTTCACCCACAAGTGGAATAGAATTGACAGGTTTTAATGTAAGCACTTGCAGAATTTTACTAATTATTTAATTCAAATTAAAGAAATACTATTGCTTAGTGTTATTTTACCTTGTTCAAAAAAGTTTCACGAAGATATTTTAAAAGTAATAAAAGTTAATATTTTTATTCTATGGGGTTTTTACATACCTATTTTAATAAGATCTATTACAATTTAATGCATTTAACTGAAATATATTTTTATTTTCAAACCCCCTATAACTTATGCTATCTTAAAATTCATGATATAATCTAGGATTTTCGCATTTCTCTCTTACCCAATATTCACAATAAATCAGTCTACCCAAACAAAGTCTGACTTCCACTTTGTTAATAATAAAAATAAAAGTATCATAGTCTCCATCATAATTAACTATTGTCAGCTTTTGCGAGCAAATGCTTTGTATTAAATACAATATTCAAACTTTAAAATCTGTTTTTGTTCAGTCAAATTTAAAAGCAATGTTTAAAAAAAGTAGTGTTTTCTAAATTATACTTATTTATTAAAACTATATACTAATACGTTATTTTGCAATAACTATAATACAATTTTAAATTTTAAAAATCTACTAAGTTATTTATTTTTTTACATTTCAACTGTAGCAAAACTATTCGGATAGACCGAAGATTCGGCTTAGTCATGAAATGATTCCTACAGCCAGGCCGAATACCGAATAATGGCCCAATATTCGTTACACCCCTAGTTACTACATCACATTTGATTCGCCTTTCCACAAGTTCATAAACTGAAAAAAAAAAAAGCTTCTCGAAAAAGAGAACAAAAGCAGGGGAGGAAGGAAAAGCACCAAAATAACTCACGGCTGATTTGCGTAACAATAAAATTCTCATCGCCGTGTGGTAGACCTCCATGAATGTTTTCCGTTTTAAATTTATGCTACATGAACAAAAGGATGAAAAGCATGCATTAAATATGGTAGCAAAAGTGATTTTGTAAAATTTGGAATACGTAAAGATATTTCGTCGCGAAGGGGCATTTGATTATTTATTTCACTTCAGTGCTTCAAATTAATATTTTCCCACGTTCAATTTTTTTAATGAGTGCATAGGCAAAGCTGAAAACATTACTGCATGAAAATTGAATCAAGGGTAAAATGAAAGAATGCAAAAAAATATTGAAAATGCGCTGTGGAGGGGGAGAAAAATATTCCAATTTTGAAATTTTCACTTTGTATCCATATTTTTCCTCTTTATGATAAAAAATGAAAACGATTTTTTAAAACGGTAAATGGCACTATTATACTTCATTGTAGGAAAAAAGTTGCACCCAAATAAAAAAAAAAATTTCAATGCGAAAAAAAAAATAGCATTGCGTCGCAGAGGTGACACTGGATTTTCCAGTTGAAATACGGAATTCATTTATTACGAATATTTTTTAGCAGCTGGATATAATTTTAGTTATCAAATTAAACAATTAGCATATTTCACGTTGCCATTAAGTATAAATGTAATTAATTTTCATCAACTCATTTCTGTAATCACTAAAGCAAGTTTTAGTTCTTACAAACTAAACAATATACGTTGCGATTCTGATGTTATGCCTCTTTATGTTGAATGTTTTGCCTAATTATTTATGCGGTTAAACCATCTTTGTTTAAATGATGGTTTGATCAAAAAAAAAAAAGCGTACCCAATTGTGCTCTTCCTTTTTAGAAACGGAAAACGTTTTGGTTTTTAACATCTTTTCAAAAATAAAACTTCAACATTAACTTTATCAATGAAGTAAATTTGAGCTACTCAAAGACTGAAATACCCTTGGATTTGTTGTATTAACCCCATAACGCATTTGCCCGTGTCTGACACGGGCGAAAGTTACCGGCAAATTTGCATATGCCCGTGTCTCACACGGGCGATCTTGTATCTCCCGTCATTTTATTTCTAATGCATCTCTGAGATCCGTTTGCACTTTGTTTGTACAAATTTTTTTTATATAACTTTTACTCCACCCCCCGCTCTCTAGTCACCCCCTACAACTGAAATTGCCAAAAGCAATTTATGCTATACCTATATAGTATTCAGTTTCTATCAAAAAAAAAACCCGATTATTTTTTACCAGTTTTTTCGAAAAAAACTCGTGTTTTAAGGGGTTAATTTCAACGTTTCGCCGGCAAGGTGGAGGAGCGGTAAGGCACTGGTCTCGTACGCCTACGTTCGCAAACCTGGCCCAAGTCGGTGGATTTTTAAGATGCAAAAAATCGTCAGCGCCCATGTCGTATGATGATGCGGCATGTTAAAATCGCTTGAGTGTCTGTTTGGCTAGGATACTCTCGGCTAAATTAAATTCCTAATGTAGTTTTGCATCATTTAGAGCTCAAGTGCCTCCATCTATGGGAAAACTTACAGTCTTGAGCAAAGGAGAGTCAGAGGGGACATGATTCAGTTGTTTAAATTCATTAAAACGGGAAATGTTGATGGACTACAGCTATGTGATGAAAGTAGAACCAGAGGTCATTGTTTTAAACTTTTCAAATCTCAGGCTAATCTTGAAATTAGGAAAAACTACTACTTCAATTGGGTTGTAGGCAGTTGGAATAGTTTACCGGAAGCGACTGTTAATTGCAGTGGGGTAAAAACTTTTAAGAAAGCTCTTGATGTTCATTGGGGACTGCTAAATTAACTAGGCCCAGCCTAGCTGGGCCCTGAGCCTGTTGCTGGTCGTCACTTTTGTATTTGTATTTGTATTTGTATATATTTAAATAACTAAGTTCCTCTCCTTTTTTTTCCTTTATGTGTTACATGTAGAGCTGAATCTAACATAAAATTCTTCCTATATTCTTTTGATCTTCGTGTGACTGTTTTTGGCACATAAGCAGGGTTACCCAAATTTAAGAACTCAAAATATGGGACGGCTGGGATGCATTGACGGGGGGAGGGAGACATATACAGTGGTACCTCCCTTAAGGGACACCTCCGAAAAAGGGACACCTCTAATTAAGGGACACTTTTTCTGGTCCCAGTCCCTTTGAATAGGGACTGCAATGTATTTACCTCTGAATAAAGGACACTCTATTTAAGGGACATTCTTAGAGAAAAATTTCCAAAATTCAAGTTATATAGATAAGAAAATTTACTGGAAGCTGATGCTTTTTTTCTTCTAAAAATGAACTTCTGAAAGTTGGGATGAGTCCTAGAAGCATGAACAAAGAAACAAGTCAAGTGTACTTTAAAGTTCCCTTTACAAAACCTACTTGTAAAGGCTTTTCCTTCTTTTGTACTATGGAATACATGTGTGTTCAGCAAGGACAGACAGTACCCAGCTACCAACATTTTTTTATGCAAGAATTGAAAAAAGTACCCTAAACATAATTTACACTGTATTGCCCAAACTACGTATTTTGAAACAAATCCATCTAAGAGATTACTTGAAATAAATTTCTGTAAGCTCCAAAACTCTGCCAATACAACATTTATGCTAAAATTTTAGTTTTTCATTGAAAACATTTTTAATTTATATAATTTCTACCTATATTTTGTATGCATGAGACATTTTCAGCATTTAAGCTTAAATGGTAACACATGTTTATTAGTAAAAAGTTAAACTTAGTTAATACACTATATGTGTACGCATTAGTTTATGAACCTCCGAGGAAGGGACACCTCTATTTAAGGGACAAAATTTCCAGTCCTCTTAGTGTCCCTTATTGAGAGGTTTTACTGTAATTGGAACAGAACCTCCCTAGCGTGCTAGTTCCAGTTCCCTGAGAAACCTTCGGGTAGAGCAGGGCATGGGAGGCTTCATTGGGTACCCCCAGGAGGCATAGGAGATCCGGTCGACTGGTTTTTTAAGTATCCAGAATCGGATCCAGCTACTGAACGATTCGGTTTTTCGGCATGTTAATTTTGATTTTTAAAATTTAATTAATTAGCATATTTGGAAAATATATTTAGGTTAAACACTTGTTTCGATTTGGAACTGTGGGATATTTGAAAATGTACAGGGTTCACGGATTACAAAAATCAGAACCGGAAATCCGGTACGCTCCCTCCACACAATAGTCTCATCCGATATCCGACAAAATCAATGTCCTGCAAGGATATGGGGTTTTGAAGTCTCGCATCGAAGATCCCTGGGACGCGGGACAATTTCTCAAAATACTCGTCCGGCAAAATTCGAGACGTTTAACATCCCGGCACATAACAAAAAAAATTGTCAAAAAATTTTAACACTTTTCAGAAATAAAAACAAATACATGAACTTTAGGCATTTTTAGACTGTAACTAAGAATTTTTAGAACTAGAAATAATTACGCAGATGTAGTAGATCAAAAATGATAAATTGCGCAACAGTTTGCCTAAACATTGCCATACAGTTTAAGACAGGGGCTCACAAATGTAAAAGGAAGGGGAAACCTGCACTTTATTAATGTCACCTGGGACCAACATTATCATCTAATAATTGTGAAAGAATTTTTTTTTATTTGTCACTGTGAATAATGTATAGTAAATGCAATAAAAACAGAAATAGTTGTCCCATCCGCAACGATTTTTCTTTTGCAGTATTAAAGATTTAAATTATTGACTGTTCCAATTGATTTATATGATTACGCTTATATTTGATGAATATAAGGTTAAATGTTTTTCAAATCGTACTCAATCTGAAAAAAAAAAAAAAGCTTTAAAATCGTTCTACAGGAGAAGTAAAACTTCTATGTTGTTCCAAAGAATTAATTTCACTTCCCCCCCCCCCCCTCCATTTAAGATCTAAGCTATTTCATTATGTCATAAAGATGTGGGTAACGTTATTTGAAAAAAAAAAAAAATGCATGAAATCTTTTTTCTGATTTAAATGGTATTTTTCGGCCTGTCCCCTCCGCAACGCTTTTCTCCTCAAATTGTAGCTTTAACTCTAAATTTCTATCGTTTAAAAATAAAATAATTGTTTTTGTTGGTATTTTTGAGTAACTTTGTAGAATGTATAGATTCTAAATATATATATATATATATTTTGAATGTTTGAAGGATATTTATTTTTTAGTGCCTTAGGACCCTGGTTTCGCCCAAACTGCTTCCTTATGTTCCAATTTATGCCTATATGTCACGGAATGGTGTGCGATTTTAAAGCTCATTTTTTAACTCGAAGTAATGTACGTTCGACACAAACACTTCAAATAAATTTCTAAATAAATTTTGTCTTGAACTTGAAGCATCATAGGGATACTTAACAATGGTGTAGTGGATTGGCGAATCCGGGGGGGGGGGGGGAGGACACGGGTAGCAGGTTTCCCCAGAGAAAAACTGAATTTATTATTATTTTATATACATATACACAAACCCTAATAGTTTTTAATCTTCTTTCTTTTTAATATGACAACATTGCTTTTTTTCCTTGGATACTTTCGGCTAAATTAAATTCCTAGTTTAGTTTCGCATCATCAGAGACTAGGTGCTTCACTTCCTAATGAAGAAACTAGGCGTCAAAATTCTCATGTTGCAATGGCATCAGCCAATTGTGGTGCTAATTGAACAATTGGATGCCTGTCCCTGGGTAATGCACTAAGTCTGCAAAGGTTAATAACTAATATGGAGCCCCGTTAGAAAAAAAAAAATCCCGCTTTCATACACTAAAATTTTTAGGAAAATTCTAAGGTAAAAAGTACTTGCACCCATTTTCCCGGAACTATCTACCTCAAAAATTACGGTAGAAAACAGTTTATCTTAAATTGTACAATAAAACTTACGGAAAACTTTTCTCTTATCGTCAGTAAAAATAAATCCTACGGTAAAAATAGCAGCATGAATGTCAGTACTTTTTATCGTAAATTTTCATGATTTCTTCTTTAGTTACCTCATTCTAAAAGGTGAACACATATAAATAATGTAAAAATGTCGTCACTTTAAAACTATTTATCATTAAATTAAAATATTTATCAAATAAAATAAAATATATGAAGTACATAAAATATATTTTAATAGGTACTTCTAAAACACGTTAGAAATACGTCTTTAAGTACAAAATATATGTAAAAAGAAATGAAAAAACGAAATTAATGAGAAGGTTGCTGCTACATGGCAGATACAAGCAAGGTGATATCTGATTCAGCAGAAGTTAGTTTTAACCTCAAATTTGGGTCGACATTTAATTTGTTTCAATATTTATTTTTTATAAATATTATATTAGAAAAAGCAGTTTCATAAAGATTATTGAGCTGCTGTTGTGTGCGGAATTAAAAACAGCAATGCTTTTCTTGAAAATAAGGAAAATTCATTTTTAACTTTGAGCAAAAATTCTGCCAACTAATTGAGAAAATTCAATCCGCCTGAACGCACACCACCTGGAGAGGCTGCGCGTACCACTAGTGGTACGGGTACCACAGTTTGGGAACTGCTGGCATAGAGCATAGGATACAATCATACTTTTAATAAACAAACTCATAAACAGCTTGTAAAATACGTGAAAATTAAACGTAGAGATAATATTGCTGCTATACTTTGTGGCAATAATATTTTACTAAAGGGGCAAGAAGAAAAGGGGTGTAAGCGAGAAAATTTTGAGATAAATAGTGCAAATTATAGAGAAAACTCTATTCTATATTGTGGCAAGAGATGGAAAGGGTAGCCCTAACAGGTGCTGCCCCCAACATGATATAGGAAATTAAAATAGCATTAAAGATCCAAACATTGAACCCATTTTTCTCGGAATCGTTTTTTGGTCATTTTGCTTCCCTTTGCTTCTCACTGCCTTAAGTGAAAGTTAACCAAAGCCTGTAAATCGGGCTTTGTTATGCGTGCGGAATCTGAACGGAAAAGCTAATTTACGCATTGCATCAATGAAAAATTGGCTCAAATTACGCATTTGTATCAATGTATAAATATTTATTGACTAATCAGAAAAATGTGAAATAAACCTCAAATGAAAGTTAACTTTAGCCTGTAAAGTCGGGTTTTGCTTTGCGCGCTGAATCTGAACAGGAAAGCTTATTTACGCATTTCATGAATGTAAAATTGGAGCAAATTACGCATTTGCATCAATGTAAAAATATTTGTTGAATATTCAAAAAAATGTTAAATAAACCTCAGATGAAAGTTAATCTAAGCCTGTAAATGGGGCTTTGCTTTGCACGCGGAATCTGAACGGAAAAGCCCATTATTTACGCATTGCATCAATCGTAGATTTCGGTCTATGAGGAGGGGGGGGGGGGGGCTGAAACCGTCGAAATTTTGTGTCGTTGTGACATCTCTAAATTTTACTGGAGTGAACGAAGGTGTTTTATTAAACTATTTGTGCCTACTGACCCAAAAATGGGACGGCTCTTAAAATGGTTGTGATTTCCATCATTATGATTTTTTTTGGGGTGGGGGAGAGAAGCAACTCTTTACAGCTTTTTTTTTTTTTTTTCAAACAGAGAATTACAATTTTAGTGTTCACAGATAATTACGAGATAGAGAGTAATTGTTTTAGTTTTACGCTGTTTCACGATACGCAGGAAGTAAAGGTAGTTCACGAAAATTATTTTATGCTACATCTGAATAATTTGGTATTGTGCTTGGGCTTAAATACTTTCCGAAACACGTATTTTCCGAAAATTGTTTTGTTTTGAAGGAAAATTTTTTTTCCCAATTCAAACGTCTCCAGCATGGCACGATAGGCATATGCGCGTAGAGCATGAGTTTCTGAGAGTGAATATTGTTTTATACATTAATAATGATATAAATAAAGTAATGCTACATTCCCCCTTTCCATTAGTTATTGAACAATTTATCTGATGACTGTTTATGCAATATGTGTTCATTTACTACACTCAATTTTTTTGTGTGTGTTGTTTTTTTTGCAAGGAACAGTTGCGCAAGCAACAGATTCCCTTTTTTTCTTTTAATACCAAAACACGAACAATGATAATTTTTTTTGGAAAAGTAGAAATATTCTCCAGCTAACGTAAAAGGGAAAAAAAGGAAGAAAAAAAAAAAGGAAAGAAACGATCTTAAAAATGCAATAAAAAAACAGAAAAAATCAAAAGTATGGATAAGATTTCCCTTTCCACAAAAAAGGAAATTCCTTCCTTAAGTGATTAAAAAAAAAGAAAAACAAAGGAAAGAAAGAAAGAACAGAAAAATAATGCCCTTTTAAAATTCAGGCAACTAAGAAACAAAAACAGCAAAAACAAAAATACTTACGGAATAAAGCCTTTAAATATTTTTCTATTTGCACCATTATTTCCAGAGCAGCGGATGCGCGAAATTTTGAAAAATGTTCCGGTGGCTTTAGATCTGTTTAGTATATGCCACAATATAAAAGAGAAGGAAAAAAGTTTCTCGCTCCGAGTGGGCGGTTCACAAAAACGAATGAAACCCGCTTAGCCATTCAGATAACGCTTCTGCTCATACGTCACTACGACGTAGTAGCCTATCCCAGGATCGACATCCGGTTTCGAGACCTTGATTGTAGAAGAACACGTGCGAACGGGGATCGTTTGTTTTGGAAAATTAGTGACAATCAATTTTACAAGGAAATTTTTGTTTCTCATCTACATAAGTTGATAATTCTTCTACATGGCGGTTGGAATATTTTAGACACTTCTAGAGTGTCTTTTACTACCTTTTGTTTTTATTCTCTTTTTAAGGTTTTCCTTTATCGAGTTATAAGTTATTAATTTGCTAGACACCAGTAAAAGAACTCGAGGTCATTGTTTATTACAAAGTTTACAAAACAGCGAAGAAAAAATAAGGAAAAATTCATAGGTACCGGCTCGACGACACGTGCACTCCTAGAAGTGACATTGCACTCCATCTCGCGCTGCTTTTCTCGAAAAGAATCAACAGATATTTTCATTTCAACGAGATATAACAGTGCCCAATCGAGAGGGGGGGGGGGAGCCTGTGCCCATGCTCCGGGTGGCACTTTTTGGGGGCGATAAATTCAACTGTGATGCACAAGAAAAAAAGAAGAGGAAGAAGGAAGGAAGAAAAAAAGAAAATAAAATAAAAAGGAAAAAAATATTTAATTAACAAATTTCAACTTTTGGAAAGAGAGAATTAAAGTCCTAGTTCGGCTCTCGGAACAACATTGATATACTGTTTTGCTAACGATTAAAATCGATTAATTTAATTATTTATTTGTAAAAACTGTTGGAAACTCTAAAATTGAGCTATACTGAATATGTTGCGTCGTTGATCAGTCAGCCGGCTTCTGTGGCAGGCAAGGGCTCCTTGGAAAGTAGTTTTAGGGGGCGGGAAATTTTGCAATGTCAAAATTTAAAAATTTTAATTTAAAAAACTCAAGGTTTTTTCCCTTTGTAATAGTGAAATATAAATCATGCTATGCTCAAACAATACCAATAGTTTTTCTTTTACAAATTTTTAAAGCATCCGTTCGGCAAGAGACGGGAAGGGGCTTATAAGTGTCGCTTGAAAAGGCAGACGAGTGGCTCTTCGATTTGGGCGTTATTAAGAAAGGGTTCTGCCTCTTGGATTTAAAAAAAGGCCAATTTTGCTCTGCATTTTTATGAGTAAAAGCGTTTAAAATTTAAAAAGTTTTTGTTTGCTATTTTTTTCTAATGTTTTTGCAATCCCGAATGCATCTCTTGAGGCCTCAAAATGCACTAGGTCAAATATAGTTTTCAAAACTTTCTTGGGGGAAAATCCCCCGGATCCCCTTTAACTGTCAGAATTTCATATCTCCGGTTAAGGAGGGACCCTTCATATGGCTCATCCTCCTAAGGTTGAGCTGAAAGGGCCATGCCGTGGGAACATTAACGAAAGTTTTATGGGTTTATCAGTCGCCCCCCTGTAAAAAATCCTCAAAAAAAAAAAAGGACAACGCAAAAAGTTATATGAAATATGAACAATAATTGGATGGAACAGGAAGGCGGCATTTTTAAGGTTTACCCCGCCACTGAAAACTCCAAGATCCGATAATAAGATATAATATTTTCTATTATTGAAAAATATATACATATTAGGCATCCGCTTTTCTTAGCCTAATGTGCCATAAAAGTTTTTAAAAAAAGACTATGAAAGAAAGCTTAATGTATCGTAAAAATGTAGTTTAAAATAAAAAAAGTCAAAAATAAGTGAAGTAATTAAATAAAAATTGAAAAATAAAAAAATTGAAAGCAGGTTTCGAGATGGGGGAAATGTGTGTCTAGGTCTGACTGTCGGTCTGTCTGCCCTCCCCCACCCCCCTAATAAACTTTTGAGGGAATTGTCCGATTCGAAGGATTTTTTTTGCATTCAAAAGATCTCGATGAGAACACCTCATTTCCTTATTTTCTTTTTTGATTTGAGCGAACAATTTTTCATTCAATTTTGAACAGTTCAAAAAATCCAAACATTAACGCCTATGAGGAAATGTGTAGCTAATTATATACCCTGGACATATGATATAAGTTCCATCGAACAAGCTTACTGGAAGGAACTCTCGATGTAACATGTGAGAAATTAAAAAAAAAAAAAAAATGCAGAACTAAATTAGAAATAAAAGCCAGATATATATATATTTTTAAGTACACTGGAAAATGCTTTATTTAACAACAATACAAGACAATTAAATGTGCAACAGCGATGAGAATTTATCTCTGTATATTTTATCAGTTTAGGTTAAGGAATCATTATCACATCTTATCGCTTTAAACATGTGTCTAAATATTTAGAGAGTAAAAATCCCGGTGACATCATCTTGATAAGATCATCATCTCAATAAAGACGATTACAAGTTCATCGACTTTATCTAACCCAGTTTTTATTCCTTTCAGAGCAGAAAGCAAAAATTTTCTTTTTTAAAAAAATGTGACAACTTAGTGTGTTATGAAATCCTATGAATGATAAAGCAATCTGTAGTAATAACCACTCGTGAAAATATTGTTTTCCAACAGGCTCGTCATTTGGGGGATCGCGGGGGAGGGTCAATTGCCCCCTCCCCTGACTTTTAGGAATGCAATGTATTTGTACATATGATTACGTATTTTGTTGTTTTTTACCAAAAATTTATATTTAATATATACCCCTGTTGCTCCCACCATTGAAGATTTTAAGGGGTTGTTTGGGGGGCACCATTCTTGGGAGGAACTCCGTAGCTTTTAGGGGGGTGTGCCATCTCTCGTAGGAAGGTCACTGCCAAAACTTTTGTGTGTGTAACCTCATTTAGAACGAGTTTTAAAATCTAAGCAAATTTATTTTAAGGGAAGTTTTTCGGTAATTTAAAAAATTGACGATGTTTTTGATTGGCTCCTGCCTAAGTATAGGATTTTCTCTCCGCCTTGACGGTGTAAATAAAATAGCAGAAAACTCAAAAATGAGCATGAAAATAAACGTCAAAAGAGAGCACGGATTAGCAATTAAGTGTCTTTTAAAGTGCATTTCCATGTTCATTGATTGATTTAGAGTCACTAAAAAATAAGTTTTAGACTTTTTTCGTCATGACTGAACGAAAATAATTCATCAGAAGTTTATAACTTCATTTTTGAGTAAATGCCGTTTTATTTCTGGATTTGTTTTGGTATGCTATGTTGAACCACATAGGGACCGTTCATAAATGCTGTCACGCTTTTTTCCCACATACTTGACCCCCTCCCCCCTTTGTCACAAAATGTCACACTTCAACGGACCCCCTTCCTTATTATCACACGTCATGCTATGTTGCATAAGCAGGGATGTCACACTTCTTGTTACCCTCCTCCCCTCCCCTTATATTATTATTCACAACACAAAACTAAATTACGAAATGATGGAACGTCAACAACGGCAGCTACAGTTCATTTGGTTAATTAACGTGACATCTCCCTTTTTTTTTTGTAAATTCATAAGTCAAGTTTACTAGGTTTTTTAATCTGTCTTCCAGAACGAGTTCTAGGAGTAGTACTATTCGGAATAGAGTGTCTTTGGGTAAGAGTCGGACGATTTAACCGATGTTTGTGATCCAGTGTGTACGGCATCATCTACTTCATTGTCAGACATCTTAGGAATGGGAGATTTAACCGCGTCAGACTCGTTTGCACCAATGTCAGACATCTTATTAGGAATGAGAGCTTTAACCACATCAGAATCGTCTGCTTCATTGTCAGACATCTTAGGAAAGGAAACTTTAACCGAATCAGACTCGTCTGCTTCATTGTCAGACACCTGAGTAGATGTTTTCTCGTGTGACAGTTCGACACTCTTGTCGGGAGTCTGCTCCGATGAACTTTGGTGATATTATTGTGTCGGAGAAACCATGAGTGTCTTTTGTAAGTCGCTTCTTCTGGTGTCTTAAACGATGTACGATCTAGGACCAGCAGCTAGGGAAAATTACTTCTGCCGGACTCCAGTTTCGGTGTCCTTTGCAGAAGCAGACTTTTTCTCCTATATTAATTGGCGTCTTCGGTTTTGAGCCTCGATCCCTATAAACTTTATCTTTCAATCTTAAAGCTCGAATGTTTTCTTGAACATCTTTAATGTATTATTTGTGGCTTCAAGAGTTTTCGGCTAATTGGTAGAGTTCCTTTCGTTCTACGCCCCATTAATCGTTGAGCAGGCGATCCTAGATTTTTCCGCGGTGTATTTCTGTTATTGAGTAATGCCAAAGATATGTCAGAGCCATCAGCAGCACATTTTGTAATGATATTTTTAGCTTCCTGGTAGTGTTCGGCAGTAGTTAACTAAAAGTAGTTAACTACTACTTTTAGTTAAACATCCTTAGTCTTACGCCAACTAAAAGTAGTTAACTACTACTAGTGGCGACTACTAGTTAACTAGCAGTTAACTACTAGTTGTAACTACTTTTGTTTTGAACTAGTTGACTGTTAGATAAACTACTTTTTTCCCAACTACTAGTTACAGCTTCTTTCAAATTTCCAACTACTTTCGAAAGATTAATTTTTAAAATTTATTTTTTGAAAAAAAAAAAAAACCTTTTTTAAACATTAAATTATTTAAATTTTTAGCTTATGAGTATTTCTCACACAAATGTATTTTTTAATGCGAAGTTTAAAATTTGGGGGATTTTTTTTAGAATTTAACGACTTTTTGTGTCGTATTTAGCGACTTTCTGGCGAGAAAGTTTGTTGAGAGAGAAATATTCAATCTTAGGATTTTTTTACGGGTATTTCTTTAAAAGTGTTTTAATCATTAAAAATAATATTGAGTTGAATTATTTTAGGATTAAATATTTAAGAACAAACTTAAAAATGTAAATTCAAATGAATTATACTTAAAAGTAGGTAACTAGTAGTTAACTACTTTTGGAGAATAGTTAACTACTAGTTACAACTAGTCTTAGAAAAAGTAGTTAACTACTAGTTGTATCTAGTTTTGTTTAGACTAGTTAGTAATTGGTAGTTAACTCCTTTTTGACGAGTAGTTGCCGAACACTACTTTCTGAACGTATCTCTCTGCCAGACCGTTAGATCTCTTGTGTTCGGGACTCGAGACTTGAATTTCAAAATTCCAATTCTCAGCAAACTGATAAAATTCTTTCGAATTGAGTACCGCCATCTGCGCACAAAATTTCAGAAACACCATGATTGGCAAACCAATGTTTCATAACTTTGATTATCGTGCTGGTCTGCTGGTAGATAAACTACCCAGAACACAAAAATCAAAATAGCCAGAATAGCTGTCGGCTACTATTAGATAATCTTTCTTGTTGAGATGAAATAAATCTTTCGCCACAAGTTACCATTGTCTCTCAGGTATTTTGTTTAAGATAATTGGCTCTTCCAGATTATTCTCTTTGGCGTCGTTGACACTTTCCATTGCTTCACATATTTAGAAACATCTCGGCTCATGCCAAACCAGTATACATTTTCGATTTTCTCTTGCTCTGTTCAATGAGCGCTCAATTCCTAAATGTCCCAGATGAATAGTTTCCAAAGTTGGTTTTTTAAGCGAAAGAGGTATAACTACCCGATCACCTCTGAATAGAATTCCTTCATAACTAGAAAATTCATCCTTGAATGTCCAATACTTTCTTAAACAATTAGGAGCGTTGTTTATATATGCTCTGACCAGCCTTTTAAAACTACTTCAGACAATTATGATAACTCCTCATAAAGTGGCGTAGATAAGGTGGTAGTTTTGGGGATAAAACCCCCCTAAAATGGTGAAGATCGTCTGGAATTTAACTAATTTTTCTTGTACATGAAATTAGCTCAATTCTCCCGAAGAACCCCTTCCCCCCTAAAATCTGGGTCTAGCTACGCTACTGTCCTCATCAGTTTTAATTGCTTGTATTAGTTCCTTCGTTCTAGCATTAATCATTAGAACTATGATATGAACTTCCATTTGCAGTTCAGGCATCTCCGTTGTCTTGTTTTGATGGAGTATCGCGGCTTAACATGTCGGCTATAAACATTTCAGTACCCTTTTTGTATACCACATTATTTCTATAAGGCACTATATCAAACATAATTCTCTTTAGTCGTGGTGGTGCGCAGGGCAAGAGTTTCTGTGGCGGCAGCTCCATGAGAATTGAGCTACCTTCCAAGCCTCTGGAGCCAAACTTGAATCCTCGTGTATTTTAGAAAACTGACTCCAAAATGCAAGCCCATCTAAAACCTCGCCACTGAACTTCTTAATTCAAACAAAAGCAACTTAAAATTTCGTTTCAATGTACAGGATATTTGATCTTCACCAATATAATTAATGCTAGTCTCAGGCTTCATCTTAATAAGAAGACTTATTTTCTGAAATCTAGCAATATAGTCATCAACTACACTAGTTTCAGTTTCCAAATCAACAGCTGCAGTTTTATTCTCTTCGAGGGCTCTAATTAAAATTTCTTCATTTAAGGGAACCAGTTCGTTAAAGCGTTCACTTAGAAGTTAATATTTTGCCAAAATTCCGCAATTATCTGCAGCATTTAAGTCCTTATTCTTAAAATATTCGTCAATACAATTTATAACCGCGTAAAAGCAGTTATAATCACTTAACTTCTCTTTATCAAACTGTCCATCTTTAAAATACTATTTCTGATACAGTTCTAAGTCACAAATTGTGATTTACTTTCAAAATATTACGTGGTCTCTGTTGAGCGTATCTTGAGTAGTAGTGTCCTGCTCAATACATTTTGCAAATCTCAGCACTACCATGTCCTGCCACGGACACCATATGTTGCACTCATGCCTCAGATAAATATAACTAAAAATATTACCCCCTTAAACCCCGAGTTTTCTCTGAAGAACTAGTATAGTGTAAGATATTCTTTGCAATTTCAGGTTGTGGGGGTGACTAGGGAGCTGGGGGTGAGGTAAAAGTTACATAAACAAAATATATTATGCAAACAAAGGGTAAACGGATCTCAGATGGGCATTAGAAATAAAATAACGCACGGGCATGGGCAAACTTTCCGGTAACTTTCGTACGTGTCAGACACGGTTAATAAAATTGCATGCTCCTTTTCAATGAACGCAAGAGATTTGATATCGTAGCTCACATCATTTTATTTAATGTTCCAAAAGCCTTGTCTCCATATAAAAATAATTAACTGTTGACAAACCACAATAGATAAAAGCAAAGATATTAAAGATCTGAATAATTAAAGACATAAAAGTAAACTCAACAATAGATGTCCCATTTTTAGGAAAGAAATAAAAGGTCGCATCATGTGCACCACAAACATATTTTAAATAAATTATTCACTGATTTCCTAGTCTTATGGTTCGGTAAAACGATATTGCTTGTCCTTTAAATTTAAAAATAATTTGAAAAACGCAAACGAAACTTTCCTGGGAAACCAATTCTGAAAGGCATTTACGTGACCAGAATGTGTATTTTATTATGACGTGTGAAATTATGAGCATAGAAATAGCAACGTTACAACGCACATACATGCAAATATGAAATTATTCTGAAAATTGCAATCAGATTCGTACTTGAATGAAATTTTGCTGTTTTGATAATATCGTGTGTGAAATTATTTTCAAAATGGCATTTTGATTTGCATTTTATTCCAATTTTCTTGCTTTAATATTGTCGTGATCTATGTTGTGGAGAAAAAAGACGTTGAATTATAATAGAAGTTCTTTCTGCAAAAGTTCAAACATTTTCTGAGACTTATGACGCTGTGTTCAATTTCAAACGCAGAGAACGTTTTCACATAAGGGGATGGTAATGGGGAGAGGGCAAATATCGCGTGTTTATCTATAAGTTAAATCAAGATACAGTGATACCTCGAGATACGAGTGCCCTGACATACGAGAGATTTGAGATACGAGCGCTGTCGAGCAGCGAAGTTTTGTCTTGAAATACGAGCGATATTTGAGATACGAGCAGGGCCGGCCCGGCCCTATCAATGTGCAAAATGTGCAAAATACAAGGGCGCCAGCATCTTGGGGGCGCCTCAGCGTCAGAGCAAAAAGGAAAAAAAAACAATAATCCCTGTTTCACACAATTAATTCAACAATTCTAGTTGTTTTAACGTAGGCAGACCCAATGATAGTGACTCCTCCCAGATACTCCATCTTTCAAGTGAAAGAACTTAGCGTGAAAATTCACTTGTGGCGTTAGTACTACAGCCTCTGTGGTGCTCGATAGAGATGGTTAGATGGTACCAATCCCTGTGAAACGCACGAGGTCTGCAATTACGAGAAGAAAACAGCAGCCCATTAGAACGAAGAAATAAGTTATTTGCTTCATGTATGTAATTCTTAAAGTCTTTAAAATAATTGAAAATGCAGTAAAATTATGCACAATTGAATTTATAGTATTTTAGTTTGTATGATGAAAGAGGGCTAGGGGCGACTATTTTTAAAAAGTCCAAAGGCGCCGAATACCGTCGGGCCGGCCCTGGCGAGGAACGCCAGCTGCGATGCCACGGCCCACCCAGTTTACTGCGCCTGCGCAGTAAATTGCTTTGAGATACGAGCAAATTGACATAGGAGCAAGGTTACGGAACGAATTAAACTCGTATTTTGAGGTATCACTGTTCTGTTAAGTATTTGATTGTTCTTTTTTTTTTAATTAGGATTAAATATATGAAGCTTTGGGTTAAAGTCTTTAATTAGATCACAAGTCAAATATAAAAATATTAGAATATGTTCTTATTTATTTATTTATTCAGTGTTTAAGTTAAATAGTTTAAGTATTTCAAGTAAAACGGATGCAGCAAAACCTCATTTTAAAAAGTAATAAAACCAAAATTGGAAAAATGTTCGGCTTTTAGAGATTTCCAGTCTTTGGATGCCCGGGTTTTCAAGGTTCAACTACATCAAGTGGCACACGGAGCACTTGGAAATGATAAGTCGTAATTTAACAGGCACATTAGACATTAATCGAAAAAATTTCGACATTTCAGTTCCCGCAGAACACCGAAAGAAAAGCAACATCGACTTAGGTCAGTGATTAGGAGGGTGACAACATCTTGCGGATAGTTCCTGTGGGCCGTGTATGCAAAAAGGATCTGATGCACGTTAAATAGGTCGTGGCTCCAAAATCCTCCAAGTAAAACGATACCTCTGGGGGTGCCAATCCCAGGTGACGGTCTCTCATCTGAGACCTGTTTCAAAATTAAGAGAACACAAAATTTGAGGTCAAGTCAGTCTTCAGCCCTCGTGGTTCCTCGCTCTAAAATGAAGCTGCGTATCACCCTAAGCCAGTAGATTATTGATCTTCTCGACCTGGTAGTGGGTTTTCCTATGCCAGGGGGATTTGTAAAAACAACAACAAGTTCGCCATTCCTACTGTAGGCGTTATTGCTTAAGTTTTTGCGTTGCAATCCATTGGCAAAATTACTAAAACATTTCCTTTATTCCTTGAAAGAAATAATTTACACACTTCCCATAACCCTTGATAATTTATTCTTCTTTGGACAAAAGCGTATCCAGGGCCAAGGCCGTATCCAGAGGGGAGGGGGTATGGGCCCGCCCCCGCCCCGAAATTTTTCGCAATGTAGCATATATTCCTCCCTGAAACTTTCCTTAACATAAGTGTTTCAAAGTCAGCCCCCCCCAGAAAAAAAATTCTTGCTACGGCCTTGTCCAGGGCCCGATCACGGCAAAGTGATGCCCAGATCCTGGTTAAAGTTGGTGCCCTTCAGTCGAAAATGAATGTATTTTTGCAGTTTATTAAGCTCATTTTTATAAGTCTAGACACACGGCAGTATGTCCGCCAAGTTCGTCAGCCAAATTCAGAAATGGAGACACACCTTAATCCCTAGGATATCAAATTTCATTGATGTACCTCTTATGGTTATGGAATTTTTAAGGTCAGAAAAGTGTCATTTTTATCACTGACTCACTCATCAAAAACCTAACCTACTTCTAGGGGACTTAGAAACTTGAAACTTGGTATCAAGGTAGGCAATTTGGCATATATAAAGGAAAAAATCCGAAACTTCTAAAAATTACATAATCTTCGAAGTTACTAGCATACTCATAAGTAGCATCATACCTAACGACTTCAAACGGCAGCCATATTTTTCTGCCGTTAACATAAACAATATACGCTCTCGCGCTAGAAGGAAAATAATTGATGCATTGAAATTCACTTTCCGCTTTAATTTTTCTACTTAAGGCTAAACTCAAGCTGAGTACAAAGAATCCAGTGCATTGATTATACAGAACTTTTCAACGTTTTAAATAAAAGATTATTTATAATAGCATTCAATAAATTAAGTAAAGATGGACTTACGGACTTATTACGGAGAAATGTAATAAACAAACGAAAAAAATCTTAAATAAATAATAGCGACAATTTAGCTTGGTTTAATTTAATATAACTTATCATCAATATTAAAACACAAATTTTAGCTTTTCAAAAATTAATGATATCGCAACAAAACATAAATGTGAAAAAAGGACCAAGTTCGATAAAACCAAAACGGCCTTCGGAGTAGACGGTGCCAGCGATAAAAGAATTGATATCAAACGGGTGCCAAGTTCCATAGCAGACCCTTTAATCATAGCTGTAAGAGTGTACAATGTTCTTTAATTTATTTAAAAACATTTTTTTATCGGATCTCTAACTTGGCAAGTTTTAATTAAGATAAGTTGCGTTCAAGAAGACGATAAGAAGACAATTAGAAATTAACTATAATAGCTTGCCACATGATTTTATTAGCTATTAAAACTTTCTAATTGAATGAGTTAAACTTTTTGAATGTAATTTACCTTAATTAACACTTACCAAGTTAGGAGTCCGATAAATTAAAGAACATTGTACACTCTTACAGCTATGATTAAACGATAGATATGGAACTTGGCACCCGTTACATATCAATTCTTTTATCGCTGGCACCGACTACTCCGAGGGCCGTTTTTGTTTTATCGAACTTGGCCCCCTTTTCACATTTATGCTTTGTTGGGCTTTGAATTTCTCCTACCCCGCCCCATGGTAAAATCGCTATAATGTGACATCTGCTGTAAAATATTTAAATAAATAAAAAAAAAAAACTTTTTCAAAAAAGGAAAAAAAATGAAGAAATTTTCTCTATTTTGGAGCCGCTAAAATTTGATGCGCAGGTCCACGGACGGGTGGGATCATGCGTTAATCACACCATGAGCGCATCTCATTCCATAGAACTTTAAATTTGAGTATGTTTTCACAAACATCTTCTTCATTTTACTTTATTTAGCGATCCGGTTCAATATTTACATTACAGGTTTTACAATACTTGCCATGACTCTGAAATTGTATTATTGAAGATCATACTGATGAATCATCCCGCCATCTACAAATTGACACACTTTTAGAATTTTTCTCCTCCAAAACAAGGTCTGTTCTATATGCGCCACGACGTTGATGGAGGATATGAGACTCATAAAAACCAAATGGGGTATAAGTAACAAAAAATAACATTTTGAGATTAGTGCAAATAAAAGGAGACGCAGCAATCTGTTTTGTGGCAAAAGGTGTTAAGAGTAGCCTTGACAGGTTCTACAGCCTGTTGCTAGCACTACTTGTGTTATTCCAACTGGTACGTGTGGTACGGAGGAAGTTCGAACATCAGCCCTTCCTGAATATCAGAAAGCAAAATGTTCAACGATGCAGGATGAGTATGAGTGCAGAACGTATTAGTGAAGTCTGGTATTTATAATGTATAAAGTACAAAATCTCAAGCCCGGAATCCAAAAATTCCGAATTTCAGGTTTTTCCGAATTTTAGATCATTCACTTTTTGCTTGTCACGATACTAATCTACTATTTACTCTAGCTCTTCTAATATCTTCATTGCTACCACATATTTTTATAGTACATTAAAAGTACGGAAAACTTCCATCATAATACAAAAAATTTTGCTTACAAATCTTTAAGATTTTTACGCAACATTTTAGGTAGTTACACCAAATATGAACGTTTTAACGCACTGCTCATAAACTTGGATTTCTCGACAGTAAATTTTTCTATCATTTTGCAAACAGACATCAGTTCTTGTCCCAAAATAGTTCTCTTTGAATCCATTGATAATATCATTCAACGAATTGAAGAGTTTTTCTACTAGCATCTTTTCACAAGAAAAAAAAAGACGGTGTTACATTTGAAGGATCCGTGGCAATAACTGAATGACAGCGGAGATAAGCGCTAAGAAAGCGAAAGTAGCAGGTATGTAGGTTCGGAAAGTGTATATAGCGCAAGACAGCATAGGAAATATTATTCGGAAAAAAAATTCAAATGATATTTCTCAAAACGTCAGGAGCTTGGAGAACCGCGAAATTCAGAAGCTCGGATTTTTGAGACGTTGTACTGTGTAAAAAACTAGATCGATCCGATTGCCCAAAAGATCAGTTTCATATCTACTCAAGTGGAGTAGTGCCCTCCTTAAAAAAGCCTCATAGGTCGATAACATTCTCAGGGTCAATAGAAATAGGAAACACCATTGAGAAGCGGTTCGGTCCGGATTTGATAATAATATACTATCGCATATAATTTAAGAACACCCAGCAGTGAACGTGAATGGCCTACTTTATGCCAAAGGACTTTCACCCTCAGACAGCCTCATCACTTCTGAAAATGTTGCGAAGTTCAACTTCTTTTTATTATTTTACGGTTTGGTTAGATGTCTTTCTTTTTTTTAGCCTACTTTGCCGTAAAAGTAAAAAATAATAATAATAAAGCATGAAAGAAGGCTTAATGTATCGAGAAAATATCGTTAGAAATCAAGAAAAGTCAAAAATAAGTTAAGTAATTAAATAAAGATTGAAAAATAAAAAATTTGAATGTAGGGTTTTGAGATGGGGAACAAGTGTGTCTGTCGGTCTGTCTGTCTGTCGGTCTGTCCCCCCCCCCCCCTAATAACTTTTAAACGAATTGTCCGATCCGAAAAATTCTTTTTGCATTCGAAAGATCTCGGCGAGCACATCTCATTTCCATCCACCTGACTGGGAGAAAACAAAGAGTAGTAGTGAAGGGCAATTATTCTCAGTGGATTGATGTTTTGAGTGGGGTTCCACAAGGTTCAGTTCTAGGGCCAATATTATTTATTATTTTTATTAATGATATTACTCAGAGTATTTCTGGGAACATCAATATTTTTGCTGATGATGTCAAAATAATGGGAATTGTGGACACGGAGGAACAAGTCAATCAGTTTCAAGAGGATTTGAATCAAATTTCTAGGTGGGCAATTAAGTGGGGTATGTCTTTTAATATTGGGAAATGTCAAGTGCTTCATTTTGGTCATGGGAATAAACATGCAACCTATTATTTACAAGGTTCTGTCATTAGGGAAGCAGAAGCAGTTGTTGATCTAGGAGTATTGATTAGTCATGACTTCAA
The DNA here is from genome assembly GCA_038502835.1 of Octonoba sinensis. Lineage (NCBI taxonomy): Eukaryota > Metazoa > Arthropoda > Arachnida > Araneae > Uloboridae > Octonoba > Octonoba sinensis. The sequence goes on from CM076604.1 coordinate 77,508,844, forward strand.
GTCCAGTCAGCAGTGTAGCATAGTAAGTAACAAAGCTAACAGGATGCTTGGGTTTATCAATAAGGCTATTTCGAACAGGTCTAGGGAAGTTGTATTGCCATTATACAGAAGTTTGGTAAGACCTCATTTGGAGTATGCTGTTCAGTTTTGGTCTCCGTACCTAAAAAAGGATATTACCTTATTGGAAAGGATTCAAAGGAGGGCTACAAGATTGGTAAGTGGTCTTTCAGACTTAGATTATGAGGTTAGGCTTAAAAGGCTCAATATGTATAGTCTTGAGCAAAGGAGAGTCAGAGGGGACATGATTCAGTTGTTTAAATTCATTAAAACGGGAAATGTTGATGGACTACAGCTATGTGCTGAAAGTAGAACCAGAGGTCATTGTTTTAAACTTTTCAAATCTCTGGCTAATCTTGAAATTAGGAAAAACTACTACTTCAATAGGGTTGTGGGCAGTTGGAATAGTTGACCGGAAGCGACTGTTAATTGCAGTGGGGTAAAAACTTTTAAGAAAGCTCTTGATGTTCATTGGGGACTGCTAAATTAACTAGGACCAGCCTAGCTGGGCCCTGAGCCTGTTGCTGGTCGTCACTTTTGTATTTGTATTTGTATTTGTATTTATATTTTACTTTTTGATTTGAAAAATTTTTTGTTCAATTTTGAACAGTTCAAAAAATTTTAACATTAGCGCCTATGGGTGAAAATGAAGCAAATTACGTAAACTCTGGGTACAAGATATAAGTTCCCATGAACAAGCTCACTGGAAGAAGCTCTTGGCGTGAAATATTGATTTGAACAATTTTTGCTCATTTTTGAACAGTTCAAAAAAAAATTAACATACCGCCTACGGGGAAATTTCAATCCTATATAATTCCTGATCTAACGGCCCGATTTGCTTGGAACAAACTTTATCGGAAAGCTCTTATGATGGAGAACATGTACAAATAGAAATTTCATCCAGAACTAACGAGCTTATTTTACTATGAAATTTTTTGATCGGGATTTTCAAGAATATTTTTGAATTAATGAATGATTAAATGAATAAGCAAAAGAATGAATGAATAAATACATGAATGACTTAACAAATGAATGATTGAATGAATATGTATTAACCGTTGAAAAAGGTATATTTGAAGCAATTAAGAAGAAGCTAAACGAGAAAAACAGAGAGAGAGGTAGCTAGATTATAAATGTGAATTCGGTGTATACGGGAAAGTAGGCTCGTATAGTTCTAGACGGAACTTCTTGTTTAGCCTACTTTCCCGTAAAAGTAAAAAAAATAATAATAAAGCATGAAAGAAGGCTTAATGTATCGTGAAAATATCGTTAGAAATCAAGAAAAGTCAAAAATAAATTAAGTAATTAAATAAAGATTGAAAAATAAAAAAATTGAAAGTAGGGTTTTGAGATGGGGAAAAAGTGTGTCTGTCGGTCTGTCTGTCTGTCTGTCGGTCTGTCCCCCCCTAATAACTTTTAAACGAATTGTCCGATTCGAAAAATTCTTTTTGCATTCGAAAGATCTCGGTGAGGACATCTAATTTCCATATTTTATTTTTTGATTTGAACAATTTTTTGTTCAATTTTTAACAGTTCAAAAAATTTTAACATTAGCGCCTATGGGCGAAAATGAAGCAAATTATGTAAACTTTGGGTACAAGATCCAAGCTACAAGCTCACTGGAAGAAGTTCTTGGCGTGAAATATTGATTTGAACAATTTTTGTTCAATTTGAACAGTTCAAAAAGAATTAACATACCGCCTACGGGGAAATTTCAATCCTATATAAATCCTGATCTAACGGGCCGATTTGCATTTAACAAACTTTATCGGAAAGCTCTTATGACGTAGAACATGTACAGATAAAAAGTTCATCCAGAACTAACGAGCCTATTTTCTTATGAAATTTTTTGATCCGGATTTTCAAGAATATTTTTGAATTAATGAAAGATTAAATGAATAAGCAAAATAATGAATGAATAAATGAGTGAATAAATGCATGAATGACTGAATAAATGAATGATTGAACGAATCTGTATTAACCGTTGAAAAAGGCATATTTGAAGCGATTAAGAACTAAAGCTAAACGAGAAAGAGAGAGAGATAGCTAGATTATAAATTTGAAGCTGGTGTATACGGGAAAGTAGGCTCGTATAGTTCTAGACGGAACTTCTTGTTTTTACTTCAATTAAATGAAGTTCAATTCCCTGAACTTGATAAATAGAATTAGTGGCCAATTTGACCTGTCTTGTCTCTAGTCGTGTAAGATATTTTGTTCTCATCGGTGTTATCCGTCAGTGCTGCTATCTGAATTATTATACTGGGACGTGCGCAAATTATTGATGCATCATAAAAATTGACAAATTGACTTGAGTCAATTCAAATTATTTCATCTGAACAATTATATTTTTTATACTTTCCAAACTTGTTCTACTCTAGTCCGATGTGCAAGAACAGAAATGATATCTACAGCTGAGCTTAAAATGAGAACTGATGATCAAAGTTTTACACCTTCGTGTAATACTTAATTTGTAAATAATGTCCCTTTATTTTTACTTATTTATTTACTATTTCCCACTCATATGACCACAAAACATTGTACAAATATTTAGGCAAAACAAATGACAAAGAACCACTTCGGTTCTTTTCACTCAATTTTGCTTAAATTTGCACATATGACTTCTGTGCTTACCCGGAGGTAGCGGCTTTAGTATTCTTTTCATGTGCTGCCATCATGAAAAAGGAAATAAAGAGAAAAAGAATAAATTCAAATATATCTGCTATGTTCATCGGTGTTCAAGTTCAATTTACGAAATGTAAATGTAAAAGCTAAACAATCATAAATGAAAATGCTTTTATTCCTACTCATATCCTATATATCACAAACAAGGAAGAATTCCCGCAACATTTGGCGCTGGCGTATGGGTTTATCTTATTACGGTATTAAATCTTAAATTGATTATTACTAAGATATTAAATCTATAGGTAATGTATTGAAAACAACAGTGGAGCAGTTGGGGGGGGGGGGGCAGTGGATATAGCTGAAGGTAAAGGCATAGTATCTATAGCCACAGGATCATAGGTAGTACTAAAGACCTACATCAACCAGGCTTGAGTTTTGGTCAATCAGGCCGGCACTACGCGGTAAAATTTTTTTGTAAAATTGCAGAAAGGAAATGAGTATTTTTGTAAATTTAAGATCAAATAATCAAGTTTCTTGACAACAATTTCTCAATAAAATTCTCTTTTTCCAGCACTCTGTACAACTACAGAGAACCATCTGTTAACTTGCATAAATACTTGTTAAAAATCCACGAATCAAGTTTATCGGTAATTTGTGGTTATCAGTTTGAGAAGGTCAAGAAATACATAATATATTGTTGGCGTGTGGTTTATTTTTAGCTCTAGTAAGGAGCCTAGAACTCGGCACCGAGTCCTCCCAACTCCCAGAGGCAGCTAAGGCCGAACGTTCTGATGATGCACGAGAATCACGATCGCGTAGGCTCAAGTTCTGAACTCACCTTCAACTTCATGTACCAGAAATAGTAATTCAGTATAAAAACAGATGGCGTTGCTACTGCGGCATAGTGCATGTTGCGGTCAATTTACAATTTTTTGTTTTTTATTCTCTAACTTTCTTTTTTCAAAAGCCTTTAGTTTCCTGGTTTTAATTCTCTGTAATTTTACGTCAGACTCCACATAAATGATTTCCAGGAGATTCTCATGTTTTTTGGGCATTTTTTAAGAATGTACTCTCAAATTTAGAGTCGTCTTTTCCTATGGGTACTCGTGGCCCAGTCCTTAAGGCATTGGCCACCAGCTCTGCGCAAGCAATCCTAAGGCTTCGGCAAACAGGTAGGCGTCTGGTGGAGTCTGGTCCTTAAGGCATGAGCAAATTTAGGGCCCTAGAAATATTTTGAAAATAAAAATATTCACACACACATAAAACTGCAATTCAAAAATTAAATTTGTAATTCAATTACACATTTATTCATACAAAAATTAAAAAAAAAAAAAAAAAACTATCAATATTTTTTGTGACACTGCGCAGCCATAAATTCGGCTTTTGTCAGCTCACGTCTTTTCCTGAGCTCGCGTTTTTTACTTCCTTGTATAAAGTAAAGGAAAATTGACATCGTGAAAAATTTCTTCAACAAATTTCAACCTAAATTTTCGGTTTTAATCACTATCCCGCAACCGAAATATTCGTTAATCACCCTCCCCAGTAGTTGATTTTAACGAACTTTTGCAGAGAAATCTGTGCATACATATACGAACCACTGCCGTAGATAAGGGGGTGGTGTTGGGAATATACCCCCCCCCCCCTGCAATGGTAAGGATTGTCAAGAATTTGCCCAATTTTTCTTGTAAAAGGATGAAATTAGCTGACTTCTCCCCAAGAACCCCCCCTAAAATCCGGGTCTAGCTACGCCACTGATACGAATGTATGTATGTGCGTACCACACGCATAATATGCGTATCTAATAGAACTCAAAAACGGTGAGTGGTATGTTTGAATTTTGTATGTAGATAGATAGTGTACACCCAACATCTAGTTGTGCACCTCTTTTTCTGATGGTTACAATCGAATGTGCCACACAGGCTCTTTACACGTTTTTTTATTAGCCTACTTTCCCATAATAATAATAATAATAATAACAAGAAGTTCCGCCTAGAACTACATGAGCCTACTTTCCCGTATACACCCAACTTCAAATTTAAAATCTAGTTATCTCTCTCTCTTTTTGTCATTTAGCTTTAGTTCTTAATTACTTCAAATATACCTTTTTCAACGGTTAATACATATTTATTCCCTCATTCCTGCATATATTCACTCATTTATTTATTTTTTCATTTATTCATTCACTTTTTCATCCAGAAATATACTTAAAAATCCAGACCAAAACGTTTCGTGGGAAGATAGGTTCGTTTAGTTCTGGATGAACTTCCTATCTGTACATGTTCTACCTCATGAGTTTTCCAATAAAGTTTGTTCCAAGAAAATCCGTCCGTTAGATCAGGATTTATATAAGATTCAAATTTCCCCGTAGGCGCTGTTATTTTATTTATTTATTTTTTGAATTGTTCAAAATTGAACTAAAATTGTTCAAATCAAAAAATATTTCAAGCCGAGAGCTCTTTTAATAAGTTTGTCTGAGGGAATTTGGGTCGTGTGTACAGGTTTATGTAATTTGTTTTTAATTTCCCTAATAGCGCTGTTAAAATTTTTTAAACCGTCGAAAATTGGCAAAAAATTGTTCAAATCAAAAAATAAAACACAGAAATGAGACGTCCTCGCCGAGATCTTTTGGGGAAAAAAAAAAAAAAAATTCAAATCGGACAATTCCCGTAAAAGTTAGGGGGGGGGGGGATACAGACAGAACGACACACATTTTCCCCTCTCAAAACCCTACTTTCAGATTTTTATTTTTCAAACTTTATTTACTTACATCACTTATTTTTGACTGTTTTTTAACGATATTTTTACGATACATTAAGCCTTCTTTCACACGTTATTATTATTATTATTTTACTTTTACGGGAAAGTAGGCTAAAAAGTATGAACGAAGGGCTTAATTTTTTGCGAAAATCTCGTTAAAGATAAAGAAAAGTCAAAAATAAGTGAAGTGTGAAGTAATAAAATACAGATTGAAAAATAAAAAAATTTAAAGCAGGGTTTTGAGATGGGGCAAATATGTGTCTGTTCCCCACCCTCTCCCCTAACTTTTGAGGGAGTTGTCCGAATCGAAAGATCTTCGAAATATTTTCTTATTTGATCAATTTTGAACAGTACAAAAAAATTTAACATTTGCGCCTAACTTTTTTTGAGTGGGATTTCAGAAAATATTGCGGGAATCGCGCAATCACGCGAACCCTGGTTAAGGATATTTCTGAATGAATGAATGTATAAATAAAGTGAAAGAATAAATGATTATATTAGTGAAGAATGCAGGAGTAAATGAGAGAATGAATGAATAAACAAACGAATGAATGAATACGGTATATTTGAAGTAATTAAGCTAAAGGAGAAAGAGATACAGACTTTATATATTTTTTGTTTGTGTATACGGGGAAGTTGGCTCGTATGTTAGCTCATTAGTCGTCGAGACGAAACTTCTCGTGTTATACTTCCAAGTCGCTTGCATAAAACTCTTTGTAGCTATTCTCGAAAGTATCAAGCAAGCTCAATAGTTAAATTAGCAACTCACAACTTGCCAATATCTCGCTAAATATGACACCAATGGCAAATTCAGTGTCAGTTTAGAGATGTTTGTGATATTTGGCGAGTTTTTTTTGGAGGCAACTTCATGTTAAAGCATTGGAGAAAATCCAAGAATTTCATATGGTACGCACATAAGATTTTTCACACTGGAAAAAGGGTTTTCTAGAACTTAAAAAACGTGTCTGCAGTTTTTTGTTGCTATTTTGAGCTTTTAACGTTAGTTAATTTTTATTTTTAACTTGCGCTTTCGCTATTTTACATAAACTGAAACTCATAATTAAAATTCAAGTGGAAACCAAAGCTGTAATACATCAATTTTATTTAATAACATATATAATAGTATAATACATTCATATTTACAAAACACAACTCTTATATTTAGTAATATTTTAACGAATAGATCAAGTACACTAATGACCGTGTTCATGGAACATACATGGATAGCCCAAGAACTATATAAGTAGAACTGTTGTAAAATTAAAAAAAAAAAAAAAAATGTGAGCATTAGAAATAAAAGTAACAAAATGGTAAAATCAGCAAAATCTTACATTTTATAAAAGACGTAATATATTATCGCTGATGTGAAAAGCACACGTAGTAGTTGTAAAAACGTAAAATTCTGGCAGGTAAATTTGACAAACAGGATAGTGGTTTGATTTACATTAAGGAAACTAAAAAGTTAATGGTTATTTTCTCTATATAACCAACGGTGCCATGGTTTATTCATGGCAGTGCCTGATTACAAGAGAATGCAGGGAGCATTCAGAAGGGATTTTTTGTAACTTTTATAGTTTCGTAAACTTTATTCAATAATTTTTCATCCTTGTTTAACCCTCCGTCAAGGCGCGAATCTGTCAGATGCATAAATAAAATAGGTAGATAGGTGCTAATTTTTGTATTACTTCAGTAACAATCAGTTATTTTTGATTGGCAGGCAGTATGCTAGTTTCATTAACAAATACTGCACCTTATGTCAATATATTACGTCTAAAATGCGATCATAGCTATTTTATTTATGCATCTGACAGATTCGCGCGCCTAACGGAGGGTTAATGAAAAGAGTTAAGAAAATTTTAAAATATGATACATTCATCACAACGAGGTTATTTTTTCTAAATCAACATTTTCAAAAAATATTATTAAAATTCAAGTTTTAGAGGGATAATTCTAGTCAGAGACCATGTCAAAAAAGTTTTTTTTTTTTTTCATTTTACAGTTGAAACCAAGGAAAAGCATCGACTGTCAAAAGCCTTTCACCCCTAATTTTTGCAGTTGTTAACCAAATTGTTTGCTTTTTCTACTTTACAATCAATAACTACGTGAGTTAAATGTTGCGTAGTTTTTCTCTTTCACAATAGATTTGCATATTTTTTCATTTATTGATAGCCAGGAAAGATGATTTAATAATATTCTAAGTGCTTAACTGTATAACTGAATGTGCAGGTTCTGATAATTATACAGCCTTAGAAAGAGCAAAATTAAATTTCTTATATATATTTTTTAAAAGTGCTTCCAATTTCCTTTACACAATTGAAAGTTTTGAAAATTTGTCTTGATTTCTCAAGAGTTTGAATTTTGGATTTGATGGGTTTTTCTATTTACCTCCTCATATATTAAATATATAATCATTCATTAGACATTTTATTATATCTGAATTGTCATTTGAATGCTTATAATATAAAACAATACCAAAAGGTAAGATTTTCATAAATTCAGTATACCATTTTTTGTGACTCTTTTGAGCATGTGATGATTCAACGACATTTTCATTCATTACAGTTCACTTTCATCACATTTTCAAAATGGGGCCCTCTGCATCCGACATATAACGCTTTTAATTTTAAATCAATTTTTTTTAGGTGTCACTAAAAGCAACATTGTTATAAATGAGTTTTTTTTCTATATTATACTCAAGAGAATTAAATCAATTTTAAAACAGTAGATGGAATTAAAAAAGCCATATTTGACAGGTTTTACGGAGAATAAGTGATAATATAGTTCACCTCGGTTGTAACAACACTGAAGGAGCTACAGTGCTTGGGATGTTAAACCTGAGGTGGTGCTTTAAACAAATTAGATTTTAAAGTTTACATATCAAATGATATTGTAATACAATAGAAATATCTTTCCAGTATGACATAAAAACTTTCATCTATAACCATATAAGCAAATTGCCTCACCACAGTTCTTGTCTGTATCACTATTTTGTGACAGTGTTTTATTTCATGACTGACCTCAGAGTCCATTATTTTTTCTCTCGTTTGCCAACTATCGTCCATAGTTTATCATGTATAAAAAGCTAAATTTCCATTAATAAATTTGTTGAAACCTAGTAACAGGCAATGAGCAGTACAGATTGAGGGCCCTGTTTTTTTTTTTTTTTTTTTTTTTCAGTTACAATTGCAGGTGGTGGGACGACATTAACAATTTTAGAGCACTACAACTTTGTTTTGAAACTAAGTTCTTAGGATTTTACTTGATTCACGGCCGAATCAAAAATGAAAATGCGGAAAAAAATTACATTAAAACCTAGGTCAGTATTTAAAGTATGATATTGAAAATAAAGTGTTTAACATTTTAAATGGGGAACAGCAGAGGTCAACGATTTATTGACATTATAACAAAGGTGTCACTAAAAGCGACGTTGTTATAAATGAGTTTTCTTCTACGTTATACTCGAGAGAATTTTAGCAATGCCCAAAGCGCTCTTTTTTTTAGTGCATGTAAAATTGATTTATATGTTGTCTTGAAGAATATTTCATGAGGTTCGTAAAAGTTATTTAAATTTGTCAGCTAAATAGTGATAACCATGTATCTATGTTCTTCAAACTTAACTAGGACTTTATATATAATAAATTACAAATAAACTATAAAAAACTAAATCAGTAAGAATTATTTAATCATAAATTTTACAATAACATGTTGAGTTATTTACACTTTTTACAATAATGACTAGATTCAAACATAACGTTTGAAATTTAACATTATGTGTTTGAATTATAAACAGAAGAATAACATGGTAATAGAAATAAAATTTCACGTTAAATTAAAGCACAAATGAGCATTAAAACGCAGACATATGTTTCGGGATCGCTTGGAATCCCTTTTTCAATGCGACAGGGAGCTTCTAGATGCAAAACATCCAAATGAAGCAGACAGAACAACAAAAACAAAGCTTATATAGCCTAAGAATTAACTGTAAACCAATGAGAATAAAGGCAGTGTGAAGTGGAAGTAGAAGTAGTATTAAAGGCACCAATAAGAGAGCAACAAACATTATGTCTGCGTTTTAATGCTCATTTGTGCTTTAATTTAACGTGAAATTTTATTTCTATTACTTTGCACAAAGTTTAATCATTACTAACATGGTAATATTTTTAACCATCACAAGTTTTAGTACAAAAAAAGGACTTTGTGTTCGAGAAATGTACAAATACAATCCTAAACCGTGCAGGGGCGACAAAGCCGTATCCAGAGGGGGGCCCTCCCCCCCCCCGAAATACCAAAATTTCCCCCAATGTAACATATATTCCTCCCTAAAGCTTTTCTCAACATAAGTGTTCCAAAGTTAGGGTTTCCCCCGAAAAAAATTTCTGGCTACAGCCTTGAGGGGCGGACTGGCTCTCCTAATAGGGCGTCAATCTTCACTTCCTGCAGGGCGCTCGTTGTGTGTGGGGGGGGGGGGGGGTTATCACCCTCTCTTTCAAAAAGATGAAGTTCATATTCACTAATAGAAAACTTTTAAAAAGTAAAATTTGAACACTTAATTTGCACTTAAATTATAATTTTTGTAGAACGTAAAAGTATGGTTTTCTAACTTCTCCCATACATTAAAAAAAAAAGGCTTATCAAGGGCAAACGGATACAACTGGGTGCTGCATCCTACAAAAAGCCCTAGAGTCACCATTATAACACTTTAAGAGCATTCCAGAGAGAGATGCTGGGCTGCATGGGTTCTATTCTGTAGAAAGTCAATGGAGAATTGGGCCAGACCGCCCCTGCATACACGTTAGTGAAACATTCATAAAAAATTATATCTTAAAACTTACTTGAAGTTTATCCTAAAATATGTTTGAGCACATATGTACTTTAAAAGCAAAATAATAAAGGTTGTATAAGCTGTGCTCGGTTGTTTAAAATAATATTATATATTCAACATATTTCCAGATGAATCATACAGATATAGTTTTGTCGACCCTGAAATGTACTTAAGATCAGTTACATTAAATTCTGCTTTGAAAGGTCTTTTAATTTTTTGCTTCACAAGAACAATCTGAAAGTTAATATTTGACAGTTCTATCTTAACTCCAATTGTGAGAAAATGTTTCTTGCTTTTTAAATTTCATCTTATAAGTGAAAAAAACTTGTTAAACTTTTGAATTAAATCCAAAATTCATCTGCAAGATTGATTCAGCATGTAAAAGCTTCAAAAATGAAATTTAATATTCATAGTCAAAAGAATATATATACACATGTCCATATGTATATATGCAATGCTTTAAGAGTTATACAACATAACTAATGTTCACAAATTCGATTCCTTAATGATTTAATTATAAAAAAAAACTACAGTCGCGCTCGTTTGTAGCAAAGTTGTATATAGCGAATTTACGGTCATAATGTAATAATTTGAATTCCCCCTTGTTTTGACGCGTACTATTTGTTATTTTTATAACAAAATTTAACAAAAGTTTCATCAGGTTCTATCGATTTCGTTATATATGGACGAGACTATTAATTACACATATTTTTTCAAGAAGAAATTTACCTGCACAATTTTTCATATTTTGTATAGATCGTGAAAGATTTCTTTCTAGTAATCATTTCCTAGTTGAAAAAAAAAACTTTAATAGCTCCTTAAGTTTCCGTTCAGAAAGATCACCCCCCCCCTTTTCAAGGAATTCCCTGTTTATATTACATGCATAACTAAATTTATACATGAAGATTGAAGACTTAAACTTCTATTTTGTCTTTTTAAAACACAAACCTTGGGCCTTTAACTGCATTATGGCTAGTTGTAAACATATCAAATTCGCAGTTATAAATCTTGTATTGCAAGAAATGGAAAGAGATAATAACACTTAGACATTCACTTTATCGCAAAAATGTAAAAATCATTAAGTCTTACAAATATAACAATTCAAAAATTCTAATACTGAATATTTTGCAGTAAATGCCAATAATAAAGACCTCAGGATTATACACAAAATAACCTTCTTTTTGTTAAATCTATTGCTTCTAATTTTAAGTCAATTACAAATTTCGATTCAGATAAAAGATTTTGCATGGCAGTAAAATGGAATGAAATTAAGTTCTTTATATTTAATGAATATTTTACAGCAATTTTATACAATTATTGCACAGATTTGACATTTTTGCAGAAAATGAACATGCAAACTTTGGTTGTTGGTAATCGCAATTTTAATGCACACTGTGCAAGAAAAATCCAGGGAAAAAATTCTTTGAATCAAACAGGTCAATAGATTGTGCTAGAACATAAAACTACAATGCATCACACAAAGAAAATACAAGAAGGAAAACAAAAGAAGGCTATCTCACACGTTTAAACGAATTCACACAAGAACACTATCTGTTATGACAAAAATACTTTTTATTTTGTACTTTGAATACTAAGGTTCAAATGTTTTGTTTAACCAACATTATGAAATACTTGAACTTTATCATAAAAATATGTACAACAGTAACAAAAAATATTCCTCAAAATGAATAAAATTATTTCCAACGCATAAATGCACAGGACCACTATATTTGACGAAATGCCATAATGGGGTGAGGACAAAATCTGTCCAAACTGAAAAAAAAAAAAAAAAAACAGAAAGTAATTTATGCATACAATAGTGATGCAACATTGGCATATCCTTTATGTATCTTTTTTAAATTTCAACATTTTTTTTTTCTTGATAACATTCAGAGCTTAGAATGCTTCAGTTTTTAAGAAAACAATAATACAATACTTTTCTGTTTCCAACACTTTTCAACACATTAGTTCAAATTATGACTGAACAATTAAACAAGACACAGGATTTTTTCTTTTTTTGACCAATTCACAAGTTTTTATGGACACTATTCAGTCACAGAAAGTTTTCTAAATATATAAAGGAAAGAAACCTTCACTACAATTTACACTGCAGATGAAATTAAACTAGGGTTTTCTATAAATAATAAATACATTTTCTCGGTTCATTCTGAGATATAAAAGAAAATCAAGTTTCGCAAGTCAAGTAAATAAAAGGCCTCATGTTATATAAACATAACAATTTTTAATTAGCACAGGAGCTAAATTTGAAAGTATGATGTTGGGATTCCAACAAAAATTTCTCAGTTCATTTCACCGAAAACAGTGCAAGCCAATAGACACCTGCCTATGGAATATTCGGCAAAGTCCAATTAGCATGAATGCGTAAGTAACGTCACTTGCATGGTGATGGTAATGCTGCTCCATTTTCGTTGCTCAATGTGGACACTAAAGGGTTGGCATCATCATCCATTCTGAAATTCAACCCACAAGGGTCAGTTAGTAACCACGTGATGCAAAAATGTTTTTATGTCACAAACGATGGGAGACGTTGAACGCTTATTTTTTTTTTTTTTTTGAAAACTTGATTTGATCACAAATTTATTTAAAATAACAATTTCTTCTTACTTCATACAGTTTCCACTCATTAGTTGCTTATTGAAATAAGACCTTTTATGCACCTGTTTGCTGAATAATATGAGGCTTTTTTACTCTATTTTAGATAACACGAAAAGGAGCATGCTCTTGTTAGAAACCATAGTTGCCTTTGCTTGACAATCAATTCAAAGTTATTTAAAATAGAAGTGGAAAATGTTTCCAAACTATGCCCATACATCCCTCTTGAAAACTCATTACATTTAATTGTGAAGATATAGAGTTTTCAAGAACAAAATTTCTAATATTTTTTCCAAATTAAGTTGCTTTTTAAAACATAGATGATTTTATAGTAGTTTGAAGAAGTCAGGGCATTTTTCAACCAAATAAAAATTTCTATTTCTCATTTAAATGTATTAAATGCATCATACATTTAAAAGAAAATAAATCAATAAGAACTCTTAATTTTCAAAAAATTTATAATTCAAATTTGATTTTTTCTAATTTTAAAATTTTCTCTTATAGAAAGGTTGCTTAAACGATTTTTTACTTAAAACTTTGGTGATCTTTTTTCTCTTTGAACTTTGAGATTCTCATGATGTATAAATACCCAATTGCCATAGATCATTCATAACAGAATTGTAATTTTATTGCTTTGAAAATCGTTCTTTTTCATGTCAAAAGGTGATTAAAAACTAAAATACTTGTTCCTAACAACATTGCTGTTTGAACACAAATGTTTTGTTACTTTATTTCTTACAACATGCAAAATTTTAATTATGTATAAATAAGATACAGAAAGTTGTGCAAAGTTACAACATTTTTTTCCTTGCAGTGGAAAAAGTGCAAAGAAATGCAAATCCAATTGTGCTTGCTCATATTCAATATAAGTCTCTATCAATGGACAACCAATAATTGGTTATCTATCACTAGTGAAATAGAGAAGTTTTTACCCCCTATAATTTGCCACCGCAATAGAGGAATTTTGTTAAGCAGCTTGAACTGATTGACAAGTTGTTTATGGTTCAAAACATGAGTGAAAAACCTAAAGCTGTCAACTTTTTTTTAAAAGCCTTTAGGTGAATAATAAGGCATTTTTAAGGACACTTCATTTTTTCAAAGCAAATAAGGCTTTTTTAAGGAGTATGGTAACCCTGTTCATAGAGCAGTAAACAAACCATAGTTCTCTCAGTGAAAATAATTGTTAATAATAAAATATATGACAGCCAATAAGTAAGTTCAAGGGAGTCTTAAATGAATTATATGGAATCAATCACTTATGCTGAAATAAATGATAAAGCATTAGGAAAGAATATTAATAATTTTTCTGTTAAAATTTTAAAACAGCAGCTTAGTTTAAAGAAGATATAATTACAGTAGAACTATGTTAATTTAATTAATTCTGATACCAAAAATAATAATAATAATAATAATAATATGTGAAACCCAGAAAATTTGAGAATATAATGGTTTTTATTGAAACAAAAACATCTTTAATAGAGCGAAGGTGAACATTATTATCTTTTTTTTTTTTTTTTTTTTGAGCTAAAATAGTATAACATCTTAAAATATAATGTTGATCTCAGTTTGAATCTTGTTCCCTTTTCAGATTTAAAATTCGCTGCTTTTGCAAGATCTTAATACACATGTTTTGAATTGCTTTTATTTACATCAACTGGATTTTACTTTTAAAAAAAAATTAAGAATTCATTTGAAACTTTGCAATGAAATGACGTATGCAAAAATTTTAATCCTTATGAATTAAGTCAAATATTACTTAAACTAAAAGTGCTCTTACAAATCTTTATATCTTTTGATATCAGCCTTTTGATTTCACCTAAAGGTCACTCAGTTCAAAACTGCCGCTTTGAGGTACTGCCACAATTTAAACTTTCAAATTGTTACAAAAAATAGTAAAATTCATTAATTAAAGTCTCCTAACACTTGCAGTAGGATTACTGATGCAACTTTAAATTGTATAGTTTGTTTATGTCTTGAAATAATTAACTGTAAATTTCAATCAACTGCAGTAGTTCAACTTTTCTTTTTTAGTGAACTTGATGACTTTTAGCTGATGATGCACACCTACCACTATATTCAATTATTTTAGAATTAATTTTGGACAATGCTCCACATCTTTCAGTCTCACTCATTTACAGTAAATATACTTATAGCTCATATATTTTTCAATAATGCTTTTTTGTAACTTTTCACAAATTATTAATATGCATTTTTAAAAAATGGTTAAAAAACTTTTTCAAAGATACTTACTACAGGACATTCAACTTAAATACAAAATAATAATTTTTTCAGTGTTTGATCTATTCCTTAAACTCACTAATTTTATTTCCAAAAATTACTTGGCACTTTGAGAGGCACATACAATTCTAATTCAAAATTTGTCTTTATTTTTAAAATGTCTTTCACAAAAGTATGTTCGAAGAAGGAGGTATCTCAGGGCATTATAATCTTGTTTAGCATAATAAATCCAATGATAACACACACAAATAGTTTTTCACATAATTAGCATCAAATATTATGCTTATTAATTTTGTCAAGTTGTCTTTGTCTGCTATTATATTTTGAAGATAAATAGCATTTAAAGTTTAAAATACATTCAATCAAAGCCAGAGTTAAGGGAAAACATTTGAAATTGAGGAACAGTTAGGGCTCTAAAGTTTTCTAAATCAACCTGAGAAATGAAATTTAAAACAAATAGTAAGCAATCAATCAACCATAAGCCATTTATTCTGCATTCATAATTATGCGCAATCAGGCTTGTTTAAATACAAAATCTTAAGATTGATATCTTATTTAAAAACAGTGCTGTACATTTAGGAATAAATTTCCAAAAGTTTTACTTTACAACGCAAACAGAGAACTATCAGCATCATCTTTATCCATTTGTCTCCTATTATTTATAACACTTGCTTGATTTGAGGATGCTGTTGCTCCTGGGACAGAGGGTAGGTTTGATAATCTATCAGAAGGGGTTGATCTATCCCCAACAAATCTTGAAAAGTCTAAAAGAAAAAAATTAAACTGAATTGATTTTACAATATTTTTATACCTTGTCTAAAAAGTAAGGAAAATTTTTCTTTTTCTGTGAAAAATAAAAATAAGATAATAAACATTGATCAAAGCACAAAATTGCAATCTGATCAATGCGTTTTGCTGGTGTCCTTGCATGCATTAGCTCATATCTTCTTGCACTGAACAAAGAATTCCTTGTAAGTCTGAAACAACTAAATGCCAATTTTATCCATAATTATGAGCTTAAAATATTGTTTATTATTTTATTTTCATTGTCTATGTAGTATGAAGATTTTTTTTAAAATCTAGAACATTTGTATGTTCTTTCAAATCACATATCCTAAATGCAACTTTTATTGTAATTAAGAGCTTAAATTCTTTAATCATGGCCTTATTTAAACTGATGAATGTGTCAGTTGAAAAACATAACTGAAAATATAAAGTCTGACTAAGAGGTTGGATTAAAGGTTGGTAATGATGTACACATGATTTTAACAATGCAGAATTAGAGTATTCATAATACTTATGGATTCCCTTTATTTGTGTCTGATACTTTCAGAAAGAGTACAACTTTCTTGTAAAAAAAATCTCATATAAAATGTTCTTATAATTTCCCTTTCTTTAAATAATGCAATAAAACCATGTTATTTTAGCTATTTCTTTTAATTATTAAAAATATCTTACCATTGCTCGGCTGACTATCATTTGATGTTGCATTACTTGCAGCCTACAAAATACATATAACATTAAAAATAGGAAAAATTAAAATTTAATTACAAAAAAAAACTGCTCATTAAAATGTATTAAATCACAGAACAGAAACACTAACTGTCAAATATCACGTCATGAATGTAATAGTATGGTACTTTCAGAACATATCTTTTGTGTTTTTCTCACTAAATTTATATAAGACTTTTTTTAAAAGAAAAAAAATGTTAAAGAATGTGCATTAAATTGTAATTAAATTAATACAACCAATAATGAGTGATAATATAGAATATTATTTAATAAGAAAACAACTGATGCATAAAAAACAAATAAAAAAAATAAGAATAATACACATCATAAATTATTTATGTTAATAAGTTAAACAGGCATAATATAAACTAGCTACACAATTAAAAGATGATTAAAAAGAACTACCATGTTCATATTTCCTTTATTTACTGCAAAAGAAGCAAGACCTCCTTCTATTTGGTCTAGGTTTGTATTATCTGAGTAACTGCTTCCTCTGAAATACAAAAATGTAGATTTTTAAAATATAAATGATCATAAATATGAAAATATCAAAGTCTTGCATTCTGGAATGCAAAAACTGTTTAAATCTTATGGTCTACTGAGACAATTTGACCCAAAATCAATTTTAATCCCTATTCTTTCACTAGTAATGCAATTTGAAAATCTGGTCAATTGTAATAATGGCATTTTAAATTGTCTCTAACTAATCAACTTTTGTTTTAAGAAATAAGGTTTGAAACAAAAGGTTCTAAAGTTCTATAGCAACACTTGCTTGAAGTATTTAACAGCAAATGGTTTCTGAAATGTTTTATCAGCAGTTAGAAAATGTAATGTAAAACAATCATATAAATATTTCACAAGCAACACAATTCTGAGAAATTAAATGTTCCAAAGAATACTTAGAGTAAAAATTTATATTACTTATGTGGTTGCTTTTGTTGGGTCTTATTATTTGAGGCTTTATAATCATAAGCATTCACACAGCTTTAAAGTAAAGAAATGCGGCTGTAAGCAGTAATAATATGAAATTGGTTTAGAGTAAAATGGCATTTAAACTGTAGGAATTATAACTGCATATAAAAATTTTGTTAGTTAGGTCACTGTGGTACAAAACGCAACACATGTAATCTTGTTTGGGAGGGTAATATGAGGCCCCTAAAAGCAAAGAAAATATATATATTTCTCACTACAAAATATATATATATTTTTAAACAGTCAACTCTCTGAAATTCGCACTGCTTGGGACCAAGGGTTGTGCGGAGTTTGGATTTTTGCGGATTTCGGGTCATTGATCTGTTTAGGCATCTTGTGAGGTTATAATGCTGTATTCTTCTTTTTACTCAATACTTAGAAAATGTTTTTTGATAAACCCCTAATTATAAATGCATGAACATATAAATAATATTGATAGAAAAGATTTATAAAAATTAAATACAACAGATATATACATGTGAACTTTGGATGAAATTTTTTTATTCAACTAGTTTGTAAAGGTGTGGAGGCGGTTTGCTACTCGCCAACTGGGTACCAAAAAATTTTAAATAGCAACTAAAAATTTCATTGCTGATCACCATGTTGGTAACCAAAATTGTCTCCATTAACTGGATCAAGGACAACGAAGAGGTTACTACATTTGCACGGTAAAGTGGCCGCGAATATCAAATTTATGCAGAAATGGCTGAATACGATTTGAATAATGTGCTAATGGAAAAATAGTAAGAAATATCGCAAACCGAAAACAGATGCAAAAAGATTGATGCCCAATTACAGCAAAGAGCTTATATTGAGCATGACACGTGGCTGTAAAAAGAACATAAAAATAAGCTAAAAACACATTGTTTTCAACGTATAAAAGACAGATGTAAATTATCGAGAACATTTCAAGTTGAAAAAAATGCGTTTAGCTTTGACAATTTAAGAAATTTCCAGTTTTTTTCAAAATGGCACCACAACAATTATCTTCGATCCTCATGCCAGTGATTAATTCTAAAACAATTACCACACTCAAAATAAAAATATTATTTTGAAAACTGAAAGTTATTTTAAGATATGTTACCCAAAGTCAAATCATTTCATTTCTTGTTTAAAGATTGTATTTATTTTTTAAAAATAAGTATATTGTTTAAGACAAATGATCAAAATACTTTGTGCAAAAATGTAAGTACAAAGATAAAACAACGTGAAAAAGCACAAATTCATTTGTGCTTTTTCACGTTGTTTTATCTTTGTACTTACAAGTATATTGTTTATTTTACTGTTGGTCTTAGTACTTATTCTTAGAGTAAACATCAAATTTTAAATTAATAGACACTTTAGTTATTTATTAAATTAAAGAACATGTATTATGCCACTCCAGTTTGAAAATTCTCTTCAACTTTTAACTGGAAGTTTCACTGTTTAAATCGGCAATCTTACGCAGATGTTAGATCCATGAATTTGAGAGAGTTGACTGTATTACCAAAAAACATTGTATAAGAGAAATATTGTTCTTAATTAAGATTTCTCTTTCTAAATCAAAACTGTATCTGCCTCTGAGGATAAAGGAGGGAGACAGGCATAAAGAGCCATATTTTTTTTTATATTTATAAATTAATTTATATTTTGATAGCAGTTTTTTAACAGTTTTGGTTAAAATATCTGATGCCTTAAAAATTTCGGTTTGAATTACATAAGCATTTAATTAATCATGAACTACAGAAATTACTAGTAACATTGAACAAAACTTAAAAGTAATAATAAATTGACTTGCTTTGTTTTACTGGATTCAAAAGAAGTGTTCCTCGACTGGGCAAACATATCAAATTCGTCTGTAACAGAACTGTTTTTTACCTCTTCTTTTGAAGAAGTGAAATCTCCGTTAGCTGTATCCATTGGCTGTAATTCTGAAAATGTGTGTAAATAAATAAATTTATATATATAATGTTTAATTCAAACATCTTGTACTCTATTTAAATTATTGTTAAAATTTTTGGAAAATACGTAATTCAACTTCTTTTATTCAAAGTTTTCTTTTTCGTCCGAAATAATTTTCAAGAGTTCAATTCAGAATGAGGCAATGTAGGTTCAAGAGTTTTTAGTGATGATGTGAATGACATTTTTTTTAAAAATTACACGAAGGAAAGTTATTGAATTTCTGCGCAAAAAGTATATTTATTACAGAAAAACATCCACTTGTTTCAATTACTAACAAATTAATAATTAACTGCTAATGGGATTAAAAAAAATTTTTTGCTGAGTCATGCATACAAATTTTAAACCATATCATCAACATATCTGTGCACAAATGTAGTTTGCAAAATATTTACTATAATCAGAATGGGAAGTAAATTATAAACTTACAATTGGAGAAACATAAGCCTCATACATATGCTTGAAATGCTTCAAGCATATATGAGTAATACAGTAAGCAGTCCAATATTATAATTATTTGAAAAACTACTTTCTAAAGGATAATATTAAATTCTGACCATATAAAATTTGAACTATTCGAATTCAGTTTTAGTATTTAATTCCACATGGGATTTATTTAAAATTCATTTCAATTCTATATTTTGATTTAATTTATTTAAATGACAATGAAATTAAGCACCTCACAAGTCCTTGAAACTCATAACTGACATTGCTGTCTTATTTTAGTTGTTAGATATTTTAAATATTCATGTTTAAAATGACATTTAATATCAAGAACATAACTTACTTAAATTAGACAACTGAGAAGAAGTTTTATCCAAATCTTCATTTGATTCACCAAAATCAATTAAAGGTTTATCTATCGGATTCTAAAAGTATAAAATAACAGAAGAAATGTCTTATTTATTTCAAAAACAATATAGATAGCTATATATATATTAGATTAGGCCCGTCATTTCAAAATTTTACAGGTTAGGGCAAAGGGTATATTTTCAAAGCATATTATAGGTTTTAAGCATATAAAAACATGTATGAATGCAATCTAGTTGCAAAAGTAAAGAGGCTGGTCAATCCCCCCCCCCCCCCGATCACCCAAATGATGGGCCTGGATTAGATACACATAGATAAGTAAACTTCACACTTTAGATCAAGTTTCATTTGAGTCCTACGTAAAATCAATTTCTAACCAAAGAAATGTGTACAGAAACACTAGGTTCTTGAAACTTATAAATGCATAAACAGTCTAAAACTCTATCTAATCTGTTAAAAGACAAAAAAAAAAAAAGTGCAGAAGCTAAGCTTCTATGAGCTCTCATATAAATTAAGCCGTGCATAAAATTTTTGTACAATATTGGTTTCCTATGCCCGCCCCCTTTTTTACTTATTTCACTTTAATTTGGAATTAATACACTATATATATATATATATATATATATTTAATTAAAAATTAAAAAAATATACACAATAAAATAAAATCTTTAAAAGTATTTAAAATGCTACAAACCATGTATACTGCCTATGAACACTTGATTCACTATTAATTAAAATTTTGCCCTGGATTCTTTCAAGTTACAGTTACACAAAAAAGGAAAAACTGTTATTTACAATAGAAACAATAAAATATGATTCTGTCAAACAGCAGTTCCAAAAATTCCATCATTAAAAAGTAAATAAATAAAAAAATTGGAATGGGGGAGGAAAAGAAAAGAGATTAAAAAAAACATACCTCATCAATTGGCTTTTGAGCTGGCACGTCTAAAGATGCTAAGAGTGTTGAGCGTTTCTTCTCATATCTATCATACCTCAGGAACAGATTATTCAGTTCATCATTAATTCGAAGCAAATCATCTTTTGAAATGAGCAAATAAAAGTAACGTATAATATAAACATCAAACCAAACTAAAATAACACATTACTTCTGTTTCATATAATGAGAATTTTAACAATAGAAATGTTGCAGGAAATCTTACTATATAAGCAGAGAACATCATGCTTATAAATTTTTGATTAATAAATAAAAATACATGAATAAAAACATGACTAAAATAATGCATCTGTTAATTTTCTACTATATTAACTGATGAGAACATTGTTAAAACAGATCAGGGGTAGCCATTACCAGATGTATGGAAGAAACAATAAACAGTGGCATTTTGTGAGAAACATGATATTTTTAAAACTTATAAAGTCTTTATCGTTGTAATAACTATTTTAAGTGTTTCGAACAATTCATAATCAGCTTCCACATGCTGAAAATATTTTTAACTCATTCGTTTGTTGCTTCAATGCCACGTGTTGAGCATAATATTAGTGTTTTGCTGCAATCGTGCAGTAATCTTTCAGCATCTGCTTTCAGTCTATGATATTTCTTATTTTATCAATAGTTTCCAATACAAAGAATATTGAGCAAATATTTAATGCTATTTTTAGTATAAATATGATTCTTTTATTACATTGATCAGCATGTGGTAATAATGCATAATAATAATTAAACATATATGCCATGCATATTATCTCGAGAAATTTTTTACAACATTGCAAAAGATACTACCTGTGGATTATACTCTAAAAAATTCAGTAATTTTTGTGAATAAAATTACAAAATAAAAAAAAATCGTCCAGTTTTAAGAGGTTTCCATATTTTGGAAGTCCAGATTCTCGAGGTTGTACTGTATAAGCGAAAGTACCATTATACTCCAGATATATTACAATCATTGTCACCATTACAAAATATGATTGATAAAAAAGTAAACTAAAAAAGAGGAAAAACTGAACACCAAATGATAAAGGAGAGAATGAATAAAATAAAATAAACAATTGTAAATACTTTATGCCTAAGCTACACTAGAAGGAACCAATATACCAAAAACAGAAAAATTAATTTCAAAAGGATGCAGATGTGGAACATGTAACTGAAGAATGTAAAAAAAAAAAGAATTATGAATCACTAATACTTAAACATCAATAAATTAGCAGTTCTTTGCCCTAAGACTAGTTTGATCAGCTGGAGTTTAATTAGTTGTGGTTCATTAAACTTTATTTCATCATTTACTTATTTATTTGATTTTCCAATTACATATTACAGTGTTTGCATTTGCATCAAAATGATCTAAAGCAAAAGTTTATCTTGGTTGAATGTGTCTAAGATCAGCCTTACTCAACCTTATTTCTCTCGAGCCTCACACATGACATGACAATTATTACAGACAGACTACTAAAAAATTGATGCATATTATAAGCAAATCATTCTTTGACAATTTTGCTGCTCCAAAATTCCTCTTATTGCTTGCAAAAAGAAAAAAAAAGTGCCTCTTCAAGGTGTACCTGTTCAGAAATAACTTTACATCACTATTTGTCAAGCTTTTGACTGCCCTTACTGGATCGTGGCCATCCACAAAAGCTTGATGGGAAACAAATTGAATATGGCTGCCTTAGACAAAGCATAGAACATAGAAAATGATATTCACACCACACGAGAAATATTTTTAATACATACTTGTAACTTCTTCAACACCTATTTTGTCAATTAGATCAACAATTCTGTTTTGCATAGCATAACAAGTTTTTTGTAATTCCTTAAAAGGAAAGAAAAAAAAACAATTAGGAGAAAAAGATCAATTGCCTATATGTTACAAATTATGAATTGTATTTTTAATGTAAGGGGTCGACAACCTTTAGATCAATAAAGTTTAGCAAGGATGCTCACACTTACTTGCACACTTACTTTTGATAGTACTTAATTGATACTGTAAATTAGATTTAAAATCAATACAATTAAGTTATTTAAGATTTTTAATCTCATAAACAATGCAAATTGTAAGTTGCAAAGTAAAATAATTAAAAACTAAAAATTTTGAGATTGCATGCTTTGAAGCTAATCTTTCAAAACAATTTTATCCCCAACTATTGAGACAAACCTGTTATTTCATGACAAAATGAATACAGTAAAACCCCGCAAATCCGAACTAATTGAGGCTGTAGCCTAGGGTGTTTAAAAAAAACCAAAATGTCTCAAATGTTAGCTCTGGTGCGTTTTTTCCATGATACAGACACACCTAATGCCAAATACGAAATTTCAAAATTTTTGGTCAACTCTAACCCTTGCCTCAAGCGCCCCGAAGTTCTCAAATTTTCTCCAAATTAGCATTTTTTAATGAGCGTCTTATAATTATATGGGTCATTCCATGTCAACTGGACCAAGTTTCAAAATCCTCCCCACTCGAACATCTCCAATTTCGATAAAAAAGTTTCTGCTAGGTATAAAACTAAGTTAGTCAAATTTTTGACCTTGAAAGTAAAAACTCATGTAGCAAAGGGCGCCTTTTAAGTTTAGGACCAAAATTATCTAAACATGCAGCGGTTTTCAAAAATGGCCAATTTTGATTATTTTTGAATCATTACATCTGAGGGGGAACATAATGAATTTTCTTCGTTCAACTTTCATTAGATAGAGGAAAACTTCCTCTACCAAATTTGAAATTTTTAAAAAGGTGTTTTTTCGTAAGTCAGAGGAAAAATGGTTCAAATTTGAGTTAAAACCATGGTAATATGTGTGCATTTTTCGGTTCAATCTTGCTTTTTTGGAGTTTTATTTAGCATTTAAAAGGAACGGAACTTGCGTTGGGTCCTGCAGGGCCCACGCATACTCAATATTATTTGAAAAAATGGACTCATCTTTGGAAGATGAGAGTCCAACTTTGGCTGGTAAAATTTCGACCAAAACACATTCTAATACTGAAAAATTGATTTGTATTTTTGCTCAATATGCTTTATGTTGTTAATTATTAATAAAAGAACTAGAAATATTGTAAAATCAAAGCAGGTGCAAAAAGATCGCCGTGCAATTGCAGTAATACGCTCTTAATGTTCCTTGAGGAACAGTAAGAGCGTTCGGAGAGAAAAAGGGAGTCTTTAGGAGGGGATTGGAGATAAAAATTTTAGGCAAGGATATTTGGGAAGTATTATTAAAGCTTTGTAACACATTTTAGAACATAATTTATTGCTTTTTGATTTTAAAAATAATTATTATATAACTATAAGACGCTCATAAAAAAAAATGCTATTTTGGGGAAAACTTGAGAACTTTGAGGCGTTTGAGGTAAGGGTTATAGATGACCGAAAATTTGAAATTTCGTACTTGGCATAAGATACGTCTGTATCATGGGAAAAACGCACCAGAGCTAACATTTGAGACATTTTGGTTTTTTTGAAACACCCTACTGTAGCCTGTTTGGTTTTCAGTTTGTTCGGATTAGCCGAAAACTATTCATAACACAATAAACAAACCCTCATTACAGTATACAGCTTCAAATTGAGCGAGGCAGGTTGGTTTGGCTCACCACGAGCGACCTTCCAAGTAGAAGTCCGACGCTCTAACCACTAGGTTACCTTGGCTTTATGTGACTTATACTGATGCTGAATCTGCTCTTGACATCACATTGCACTTCATACAACAACACGCAGCAGCCAGGCCAAGCAATGTCATATTTATACAACGCTGGCATGCAATTGCCTCTGCTGGAAGGTTTTCGTCACTACAACAATTGAAGACAACTGACTTCAAGTGAAATTGATATTTTGTGAATTTGTATTGTTATAGTAATTGTTTTATAAATTTAATAAGCAATATTTTAAAATTATTTTGCTATGAAAAATTAAATAAGCTTCTCTTTTTTTGCGTGTTTTTTAAAAATTGAAATTTGTTAAAAAAAAAGAAAGAAAAAAACTCATTTGGATTTCCTGGGACTTCGGATGTTTGGGTTTCGGATTTGTGGGGTTTTACTGTATTGAAGAGCAAACCTGTAACTTCCCATTTCAAACAATTTGTTTAAAACAAATGTCAAAAGTGAATTTAGTTTCTAATTGGTGAGAAACCAGAACAAAAGCAAAACTAATGTACGCAAGGTGCATGCAAGTGTGCAATGAAGTAAATGGATACAAGCCAAACTACAGAAATTTGCTGTTTAGTTTGATTTAAATTCATGTATAGAGACATCACATCATTTTTTCCAGATTAACACCTTTCGTGTAATGCAATGATAGTGAAAATGAAAATGAATGCTATTAGATTGTTTCCTATGGGACTACTCAAAGCAGCAGAAAATAGTCTACTTCAATCTAGGAAAAAGAAAAACTTACTCATATTTGAAATACTGATCTATTTCAATTTTGTAAGTCATATGATAATGGTTTTATGCAGTCAGAAACAATCTTTGTAATAAGATATTAAATAAAAAGTTCAACTTTTGTTCAGAAATAGTTAATAAAAAATAATAATATAATTAAAGCACAAATATCCAAATTATTGCAGACATATGTTTTGGAAATAAAATTTGGCGTGTTTTTGAATTTCTTTGATTCTGAAGCTCACTACTCTGCAAAATTCCCTTTTTATCATAATAACCTTTTTCAGTTTAGAAATACATACAATCCACCATCAATAATAGTAGCCATATATATTTTATATTTCAAACCATTTTACTTTAATTTTGAATAATACATGCAATTTTACAGATGGCAAAAAGAGATCCCTTTTGCAGATAGCAGAATTGTTTCTAGTCTGCATGGAGCAGTTCATTATAATATCAGTGATTTTCATTCATACTAATTGAATAGAAAATTGTGCATGGAAGAAAAAAAAGTGTGTGGTGGGAGGGGGAGTCAAATGCAACAAAAAATTATTTCCTTTTCTGGCCAGATGAAAATACCAAGTTCTCTAAAAGAAAACAATAATGTTAAACCTCTCTCATTATCTCTCAAGGGCTTTTTGTATCAGATGATTACAATGCTAAGGAATCATGAACCAAGATTATTTTTACTGTTCTACAAAATACACGAGTACTTAAAATGTTTTCAAAAATGATGATTTTAGGCAATGAAAGTAGTTTTGCAACTGCGCTGCCACAAAATAGAGATATGGAGTTAATAGTATTCGGCTGCACCAAGAGAGTAATATTATTAGGTTGTTTCAAAAATTTTGTCCCTTTTCATGAGTCTACTTGAAACTGTAATATCTCAGTGAATATTTATTGAATTTAATCGCAATAAGTACCATTTGAACCAGTGCACTTTTGCCAACGTAACATAAGGGTGATTAATTCTGTCGGCATAAAAATTGGGTGCTCGGGATTTGATGAAGTCGACAAAGGCCGAATTTGCTAGGTCCTGATTTGCAAAGGTTCTACCAGTTAGAAAGTAATCGAAGTGCTTAAAAAGATGGTAGTTGGTTGGCGAGAGGTCTGGGGAGCATGGTGGGTGCGGCAGAACTTCAACGAAAAATTCTTTTAATTTTCAGACGGAGATTTGCGAGAGGAGAGGCTGGGCGTTGTCGTGGAGCAGGATCAGACCTCTTCTGTTAACCAGTGCTGACTGCTGCTGGGAGAATTTTCGGTACATTTCATCGATTTCCTCACAATAGGACTCTGCTGTGATGATATGACCTGGTTGCAGAAAGTTATAGTGAATCACACCAGTCACTGACCACCATACAGTAACCATGATCTTTTTTTTTGGTGGGATTTCGCCTTTGGGAAGTGCCTGGGTGGCTCATCGGTGTCCCACTACTGTCCTGAACATTTCCTACTGTCATAAAGAATACACTTTTCATCACACGCAATGTGTTCTTAACTCATAGACAAAAAAAGTGACTTTTTTTGTTGATTAATCACAGAAAGGGAGCTTTCAACCAATGGGAAATCAGCAGTCGAGCTGAGCATGCGCAGCAAAAAGAAATTCCGCAAAGGAAACTTTGGACGCTTGCCCAGTTTGGATATTGAAAACGAGAATTTTCCCGATTTTTGAGGAAACTTTAAATATCCCCTGATTATTCTCCAACATAAAAATTCCCTGATTTCCCGGTTGTGTTTCCACCCTGTACTTAACCTGGAAAGTATGATAAATATCAAAAATGCACTCTCACATTAAGGGAATTTAAGGGAAGATTTTCGGTGACATTTTAAATCTGAAATGTAAAAAATAGTAACTAAATAGAATGCATAAAAGGAACTCAAAATATTATGTAAACATTCCTTAGAGTGAAAAGAACAATTAAAATACTTATTCCCCTGTGGAATTGCGAGACATTTTCGGGACTATTCGGTGAAACATTGGACATTGATTTTGCCAGCCATTGGATATCTGGTGTCCCATCTATGAGGTATACGTACTTGATATCTGATATGTAAGATGTTTGAAATTTGGAAATTCTATACATATTTTTTAATATCCTATAGCTTCCAACTACGTAGTGTTTGTATTGCAATTCACATATTTTTCAAAACATTTTGATTAAATTTAAAAAAAATCAAATTTGACTGCCAGCTAAAGGATATTTCATGCAGTGGCCGGATTGGATTCCGAATATTTAAAAACCTATTGGATATCCGCTGGCGTGGACTGTTGTCACTGGACAGATAATTTTTGTGACCAGCTAAAGGATATTTCATGCAGTGGCCGGATTGGATTCCAAATATTTAAAAACCTATTGGATATCCGCTGGCGTGGACTGTTGTCACTGGACAGATAATTTTTGTGACTTTTGTGACCTGTTGATACCCTGTTTAAGTTACTAATTCAACTAGATTGATATTTCAACACAAGAAACTGAAAAGTTGAAATGAACACATCCGCCAAATTCTTGTTTCATATCAATAAAGCACTAAAGAACTTACTTGCAACAAGTCTAAGTCTTGTGGATGCTCTTTGCCAGGCGTAAGTTCTGTAAGCATTTCCCCAAAAACTTTCATGTTTCCTTGAACAATATCTAGTTCACTACGTAACTTAGCCAGCTGATCAGAATTTAAACTGATAGGACCAGTAGCTTGGCGAGGCAAAACATCTGGCATGGGATTTGGATGAACTTGTTGTGATGGATTCTGAAAATTTATTACATATAGAAGATGAAAATTTTTATTAAAGAAATTTTAAAAAGTTAAAAAAATTTCAAAAAAGCAAAAGCTCTTTTCTATAATGATCACAAAATAATGATGATAATTTTGCAATATAACACTTCAAAGTGTATAAACATATCAATAGGGTATGAGAAAATTCTTTTACATAAAAAATCATGGAAATTAAATCACAGCAATTCCTACTTTATTTAACCAGTAAACCTGAAGGTATATTATTGGCACAAAATACCAAGTACAAAGTATTAAAAATGTAAATAAATTACTAACAAAAAGGGACAACTCAGTACAGCTAAAAAAAATCTATAATGAATAATTTTCATAAAACGTATATGCATCTTACCTGCATTGCTTGCAATATTTGATCTGGTGGATGAGATGCAGGAGACGTGCTAAGAGGAACACTCTGCAATAAAATAGGGTTATAAATCAGTCGGAAGAATGCAAGTTAGAACTTAAATAAATATGAAACAATTCATAATCTTACACGCTGAGGAGTATGAATTGGTGCCATTGTATCCAAATCTGTCATTGGAAACTCAATTCCTTTTTGTTTCAAGTCATGGTAAACTTGAACAACACCTTGCATTTCTGGGTTATTTTGAAATGCATCAGCCCAACTCTATGCAAGATAAAATGCATTACTAATCACATTGTATCTGTAAAAATAACAATGCTTTTAATACAAATGGAAAGCAATCATACCTGAATCAGGCTTAAAATTTTCTCTTGGACAGCTGTAGGAGGATCATTTTTAGGCCCAATTAATTTAACTAATTCAAGAGTAAAATCTTTTTGGCTTATAAGTAGATGAAACCTTCTTCCACAATTTTTAACACATGTTTCTAACACCTACATGAAATAATAATAATAATAATAATAATAAAAGATGTGCAATTAAAAGCATTAAAAATTTAATCCACAACATTACCTATGTTTTTGGTTCAATGAAATTATGAAAAGGAAATATAACATAAAATTTTGCTACAGTGATCTCTTACTTATGCGGGGTCACAGGGGCCCGCGGCAGAAACGCGCATACGTGAAAAACGCGCATAAATGAAAAGCGCGCCAAAGTGGAAAACCAAAAAAGGGAGCTAAGAGCAAACATCAGTTTAGTGTGGACAATAATTGTTAAGTAATATATTATGCATTAGTTGTAGTGAAAAATGGGAAGACAGACGCCCATAGCGTCAAAGAAGCTAAGTTTTCTCACTATTGTTCAACCGTGCCTTCATTCACACTTGCCTTTTCCTTGGCAAGATCCATATAGAAAACTCTTTGACAATTGTGCAGCCCTCGCACTTAAGGAGCTCAACATTAATAGGGATGTTCAAGGCACGAGCTTCTTTGAACCATAGTAACAAAACGCTTCGAACTTTCCACCTTGAATCCTACTTTTTTTTGACTGGATTCCATTCTTTATTAGCCATAATTATTGCCTCCCGATTTTTAAAAGTGCCCCTTAATGTCGATTCAGGGATATACAAATTGCTTAGCTAAAGCTATTTTTGATGTGCTGGGATTTCCTTCGAATTTTTGGATAACCTCCATTTTAAACGAAAGGGAGAAGTGCCTTCTTTTTACCATTTTAAAAAGCAACGTGATGCATACTGTACTCTTCTTGGACGGAACACAAACGCAACTTTTGCCGACGTCCGTCAATCTCAAGTACACCCGTAGCCCCACGTTTAATCCTCTGTATACCTTAAGGGGAATGTTTTCTTGGAATCTTAGTAACAGGGGAAAGAGGAGATAACGAATTCCTAGAAGCAAAACAAAAAAGGGTGAAATACTTCTGATAAGAAACACCCGACTTGAGGAAGTGATTTTGAGCTGAAAAATTTTTTTGACGTGCATAAGTGAGAGCTGCTTTTTTAGCTCTGTGCATAAATGAATAAGAGATAACATGGTTTCCTATATCGCTGGACGGGACCGTAGGAAAAACGCGCATAATCGAGAGCGCGTATAAGTGAGAGATCACTGTACTTAGTGAATTTACACTTACAGGGTTCACACTGGGGAAAAATAAAAGGTGGGATTTTCCTCCTTGATCAAAATTTTAAGTGGGATTTTTAAAGTTTAAGCCCAAAAAAAATTTTTTTTGAGTGGGATTTCAAAAAATATTGCTGGAATCGCGCGAACCCTGCACTTAATATGTTTTGACTGCACAAATTTTAAAAGATAAAACAATGTTAATAAAGCATAAAATTTTCAAAAAATTCCAGACAAGTGTTTCAGAGTTACAAAGGAGCTTTTTTCAATGCAAAGAAATGAGGTCAAACGTTCAACACTTGCCTGCAATTTTTTGCTAAGTGCTCAAATTTTCTGCATTTACGAGGTTTATGTACTTCAATGGTTCCCCTCAAATGAAACATCTAACACGATTGGTGTTTAAATTTTATTGGAATTGTCTAAATTTTATTAGAGTTAATAACATGTATCTATAAGTATCAAATAAATTTATTTACTTTAGTTTAGCAATTATTAAAATAAATGATAGAAGGACATCATTAATGTGAGAATGTGAGATTTGAAAAAACGTTGCAGCATAGTTTTAGAAATTTGTGTTTTAATATTGTTATCTACTTTTATTTTATCCATAACTATATTTAAACTTTCAAGAAAACATATATTCAGTTTTTTACTTCACTTTATGTTTTAAGTAGAGCATTTATGTCAACACATACAAAAAAGGAAAGCAGAAGAGGGAGGGGAACTGAAAAAGAGATAATGGAGGAATTCTTACCAAAAATAATTGTCTGAAAATAAAAGGCCATAAAGATTTTTACACCAGGGATATTTTATTATGCTACACTACAGGGCTCGAAAATTATATTGCCCAACATGCCCGGGGCATGCAAAAATACCGATCAGACCTGAATCTTCTACTCTTACATGCCCGGTAGGGCATGTAAATTTTTTTAATCAAATAATTTTTCCCAAAACTTTATTAAGATTTAATTTAGACTTGTGACGACTATTATGCAATATTTATTTGTAATATAATATTTTAATGATTTATATTAGAGTCATTCCATTTCAAATCAGGCAGGCAGGTCTGAAACTTGTCACATGACCCTCACAGATTTTTTTGAAAAAATTACAGTAGTTACAACTAAGGGACATATAAAATATCCCAAAAGGATTTTGCAAAAAAAAATTTATTTCTGTAGTTACGGACGTTTAAAATTTGGGACAAAGTTGGCCATTTTCAGAAAATCAGCAAAACACTCACCTTTAAAATGGCTACTGTTTCAAAAGTTTTTAACCGATTCGAATAATTTTTTTTTCTATAAATAATGAAGGGATGGTATTTTATTAAGACACTAATTTTAAAAATTTAGTTGGCTTCATTGATAAAGAAAAAAACGTGTTTCTGAAGTGAAAAAATAGTGTTTGTTCCAACTTCATGATTTTTTTTTTCTCATGAAAGAAATTTATTTTTGATAAAACAGAGGTGGCGATCTAAAGTGCTGTTACGGAAATTTTGTATCAAATTTTATTGTAAGCATGGGATGCATATCCTCTCAGAATTTAAATTTTGAAATTTGAAAATGTTCAAAAATTACGATTTTTGAAGTGTGATTACTCAAAAAAGCCATTTTTTTTAAATCTGAAAATCTGCTCATTTGTTGCCCTTAAAGTGCTTAATGAGCTACTATCAATTATATTGTGTATTTTTGCCCCAGATATTTTATATGATTTTTCAAAAATGGCTTTTTGTGCGTTTCTCAAAAAAGCCAGAAATTCAAATTCGTTCTTATTTAATCCCTTAAATATAATATTTAATCAATATTTATTAAGAAATATACTGCATTGTTACACAATTACTAGAGATAAATTGTACTTAACCTTCTTAGAACTTAAATAGCTCCTAGCACAAAGCGTAGCTACTGTGATTTAACGCATGTTATTCTGTTCAATCTAATTACTAGTTTCAAACTCACACGCTTTATATCAAATACCAAGCAACAGCAAATGTAAAATTTATTGTAGGAATACAATCAAAACATTATTGGCTATCCTAAAATACTGCTAAATAGTAAAAATCCCCAAAATAGTAATGCTTACATGGGACGCACGAGCAAACAAGAAGTGGAAAACAGTTAGAAAACTAACAGCCTCTTAAACAAATATAACTCAATGCATGATTTCTAAATAGGAAAATTTATTGAAAGTGTGAATGAGAATTATTGAATAGGGCAAATTAAGAACGTATCACCGATGGTTTAGGGACACTATCGAATAATTTGTACACAGATACTCTAGAACAAATATTTCAATAGCCAGAATATAATACCACAAGAAATATAACACCATCTGAACCCTCGTATTCTTTGCATTTTTTTGGTAATAACGTGTAGAAGATGATTCAAGGACTTGATTCTACTTATTTTGCTTTAAGTACATAATTTCATATGCGTTTAAAACTATGTATATCAGTGCTGTAACATATTTGATGTAAAGTGTGCAAGTTTAAAACTAGTAATTGGAATGAACACAATAACATGCATTATATCACAGTAGCTACGCTTTGTGCTAGGAGCTATTTAAGTTCTAAGAAGGTTAAGTACAATTTATCTGCAGTAATTGTGTAACAATGCTGTATATTTCTTAATAAATATTGATTAAATATTATATTAAAGTGATTAAATAAGAACAAATTTGAATTTCTGGCTTTTTTGAGAAACGCACAAAAGGCCATTTTTGAAAAATCATATAAAATATCTGGGGCAAAAATACACAATATAATTGATAGCAGCTCATTAAGCACTTTAAGGGCAACAAATGAGCAGATTTTCAGATTTTTAAAAAGTGGCTTTTTTGAGTAATCACACTTCAAAAATCCTAATTTTTGAATATTTTCAAATTTCAAAATTTAAATTCTGAGAGGATATGCATCTCATGCTTACAATAAAATTTGATACAAAACTTCCACAACAGCACATTAGATCGCCACCTCTGTTTTGTCAAAAATAAATTTCTTTCATAAGAAAAAAAAATCATGAAGTCGGAACAAATACTATTTTTTCACTTCAGAAACACATTTTTTTCGTTATTAATGAAGCCAACTAAATTTTTAAAATTAGTGTCTAAATAAAATACCATCCCTTTATTATTTATAGAAAAAAAATCATTCGAATCGGTTAAAAACTTTTGAAACAGTGGCCATTTTAAAAGTGAGTGTCTTGATGATTTTCTGAAAACGGCCAACTTTGTCCCAAATTTTAAACATCTGTAACTAGAGAAATATTTTTTTTTTCCAAAATCCTTTTGGGATATTTTATAAGTCCTTTAGTTGAAACTACTGTAATTTTTTCAAAAAAATCGGTGAGGGTCATGTGACACCCTCTGCCTGATCTGAAATGGAATGGCTCATTAGCGTTAAAATAATTCTTGATTCAGATATAAAGCTGTTAACTTAATTTTTTGTCTGATTAATGCTATACAACAAATTCAAATATTTTTATTAATTTGCAATAAAACAATTTCTGGGTATGTAAACAGTTAAAGATTTTTCGAGCTCTGCTTCATTATTATTATTTCTCTAAAAAATTATTTTGTGTATTCATTAAGTACAGTCATTTATTGAAAGCTTTAACTTGGCAACAAAAACAAGGGCATTGATACAGTTTTAAAATTCTGTATTGTGCTGTTGAATGGTTTCTAATAGCATTTGAACAGCAGAGAATAAATTGGAAGATTTAAAAATATTCACGCAGTCATGCAGAACACACTTGACCATACAGTTTAATATAAGTTTTAATTGATTTTTAAACAAACTTACAGTTAAAGTGTATAAGACTACAGTGTAATTTTTTCCAGTATTTTGCTGCAATCTTTTTTTAATAGCTTTAACAGCATCTTTTGGACTGAAATACAAAAAATTAAATTTTTAAAAATAGTATTATATTATCAGAGCACAAATAATAAATTTAACCTAAACAAATAACAATTATGTAATTTGAGATATTTACCCTTCATCTGTTTCATTTATTAAATCACAGATTTCCATATTTAAGGCCCAATTTTCAGATGGTAATGATGCATCTGTGGCTTGCTCTAAGGAATTAAAAATAAAAATTAAAAGAAAAAATTATAGTATTTATCAATCTTTCTTAATTTCAAAAATGTCTTTTATGATTATAAAAATAATAACAATGATTAAAGTGTCTTAATAATGAATGCTACAAATGTTATAATGATAAAACTATTGCTTAAAAATATATATTTCAAATACTTCAATGTGGACAATAGAACTATCTGCTGTAATCGATGTGAAAATAACAATGACATAACAAGTAAAAGTAATTATGATAGCTTGAATCAATATCATATACGCAGAATAAAATAAAATATTAGATTAAATAAATAATATTTGGATTAATTTCAAAAGATTTAAAATAAAAATATGCTACATCTAAGTTTATCTACTATTACTTATAGAAAACTACAGAAACCTAAATTAAAATGTTTCAGTTTTGATACATTCATTGTTTGAAAATGCCAACATGTTTTTATTAAAATTCAAAGACAGACAATATTTTAAAGAAAGTTAACAATTTGTTTTATCTTTGAGAAGGGGAGAAGTAGAATGATCTGATGTGTATGTACGTGCAGCTGTTTATTACTTGGGTCTCTGAAAGCCAAGACAGGCCTCCTGTCAGTTTTGTCGCCCCCTTCTCTATTATGGTTCCATCTTAGCCATAGACATTTTAGGCTCTGCACTGACATCCCTTCAAGACGGCCCTGTAATCACTGCCACTATATATGACAGTAACTGGATGAACAAATCCATTTCAAAGGGAATTGGGTGGATTACAAGCAGGGCTGGGTTTTTGCCGGCAGAAAATGGTTTCTGCTGTGCCAGTGGCAGAAAGTGGTTATAACCGGTTTTAACCGGCAGAAACTGGCAATAACTGGCACAAACACATTTTGTGACATTATCTGAGAATTTTTTAGTAGTATTAAATTCCCAAAGTACATTTTATTCAGAATAAATAACAAATAAAAATATTGTGGATAGTTTTAATTAAAAAATAAATTTGTATTAGAAAATGAGTAATGTCGTCTTTAAAAACGAATACTGGTAAAAATGAAGATTTTTTAAATTTAGTAACTTTTGCATCCACAATAATGACATTGCCAGCAAAGAAATGCTGGTCTTGAAAGAATATTTTAAAGCTTTTCCTTCATTCAGAACAAATTAAGAAACAGTCTGGGTTCAGAAAGGTTAGCAAAATTAGTCGTATGCTATGAAATGTTCTGTGTAAAAAGTGATAGAATATTTGAGTTCCAGTGGTAATTTCGCAAAATAATTGTTAGAGATATTTCATTTTAAAAACTTTCTCTGATATTTTATGTGCTTCAATTATTTACTGATATATTTTTCTCAAGCACCATTTCTATTTGTACATAATAGATAATCTTAAAGTTATTGCCATTGCATTGTATTATTTATTTAAAAATACTCTGAAAAGTGATTTGTTAAAATATCATAGAATTTTTTGTAATTTTTTTACCTTTAAATAGAAATTCAACTGTAAACAATAATATTAATAGTTAAACTTGTACAGCATCAGATTACCATTATGATTTTTTTTTTTCAAGTGAAAGAAAATTAGTATTAATTAAACAACATATATTTATATGATCATTTTGAAACTTTCTGCTACTTTGGATAACATTCATTATCTTTAGTTTTAATTTTTAACCTAATTGTTTACACATCAAATACATCTGTGAATTATTAATCGTGGATTAAAGTTCTTACTAGTAATAATTTCTTAGTTTCTGCCAGTTTTTGCCATTTACTGGCAGAAACTAGTTTCTGCCATGCCGGTTTAAACCGGTTATAACCACTGGTTTTAACCACCCCGGCAGAAACTTGCCAGCCTTGATTACAAGTGCATCTTATTAAGACTGGACCAATGCATCGGCACTATCTATTAAAAAAAATAGCCATTTGCATTGGTGACCGATGTCAACTTCAAAAAAACATCTAAATGCCCATATTTTCCACTGAGACAACTCCCCACAAAAAATATAGTCTCGAACATTATTTTTTCTCCATAGCTAAGTTTCCATACAATAACAAGCAGCGCTGCAGTGAAGAACGGGTTTCTCTCGCACGGGGGACTGGACACTTTCTATTCTGGGTTGTTGGGGTCAGTTTACTGTTGCTCTAATCTGGGAGGGACATGCTCATACTAGCAACCTATTCTCCATGTAATTAACTAAGTCTTCCTCATCCTCATACATAAGATTGTTCCTCAAGTGTGTTAGTTCTTTGTAATTCTGTAGAATCTTGATTTTCTAACCGAATATAAACGAAACGCACCATGAACTCTTTGGATAGCAAAATTACATTGGACGTCCATGAACCAGAGTTATTGTTCAGGTTTTATTTTCACTTTTAATTATTATGTGGACTTGCCCCAAACATGCTGCAGTTGAACCTTGAAAAGCCAGAATCAGCGGCACCGTGATGGTTCTGTATTTTGAAGGTTGATTAAGAAACATTGTTTATAACAATGTAATATCATAAACAATGCAATTTTTTTATGTAAACACAAACTACAATGCAATTTAAGAATTAAATAATAGAATTGGAATAATACAGTGGTGTAGTCCTGGAAAAAGAGGAGGGGGACACTTCTGTTAAAATTTTAAAAATTGGGAGGATGCTTGTGTGAAAATAAAAAAGTAGGGCAACGCATCCCCATTTGACTACACCACTAATAATACACTATTATGAAATTGCACATAAAACCACAGCGAACTTTTTATAAAAATTGCCATCATGAAATCGGCCATTCTCAAATACGAGAACGTAAATTGCAAGTTATTAATCTTAAATTCGTCCCTTAGATATTATTTTCATTCTTTTTTAAACATTTCCAACTTTTGCACTACCTTAAAACAAAGCATTTTGACAAATGAATCACCAAACCAGGTGCGCTTCATGCATGTGCCTTACAAAGTCGCTTAGCCGATGTTTTCATTTCTTGTATTGTTTATTCTTTATTTATTCAGTTTTGTATTAACTATACTAGCTAGTATAAAATATTAGCCTGATCGGGAAATCGTCCATTTTTCCCCCCTAGATACACAAAAGTGATTTTTGGTACTTTTCATTCCAAAGTAGAAAGAAATTAAACTTGAAAGGATATTTTTCCACAAGAGAAACACAGGTGTTGCACCAGCATTCAAATATTTTTCGAGGTTGATGGGTCGACGCATTTCTGAAGTTAACATCGGTGACTGATAGTGATGGCTAGTTTTTTTTATCCATCGGCGCTGATGGATAGGTTGAGCTGTGATATTTGTTTATCTGGTGCTCAATTTAAAAAGTTGAACTGCAGTTCACAAGAAATGTTAAAATTTGAAGCAAGTCTCTTTTTGAAAAAAAAATAATAAAACTGAAATCGGCAAAATGTGCAGATTTTCAAGGTTCTACCTGTATTAATGTTTTAATAAATATATTTAAAAAGGAATGATTTAAATGATATATAAATTTTTTGAAAAACATTCTGCATCTTTAATGGTTTAAAGTGACTTTTTGCCAATTTTTGAATTTTTTCCTTTTCCATTGGCATGAGATGATGGAAAAGGAAAATAATCGGCATCGGCTAAAAATGCCATCGGTCAAGCCCTACATTTTGTATTGCTAAGCATGCAAAGTTTGACCTTTGGAGCATTGCATAGTATCATTTTCTCTTGAATGAATATTCACTTTACAATTTTTCTTTTCTTTTCTATTTTAGCAATTTTTCCACTTAGTGCCTTCTGAAGCCATATACTTCCCAGGGGTTAAGGTGTGTGTGTATGTTAATCAGTTTAATACAAACAAATGAAGGGTCCACTGGAAAAATGACCTAAGTCCCATCCTACTTTTTGAAATTTGCTTTATGTTTTATTCAATTATTTTATAATATAAATGTTAATTTTAACTATATGAGCCTACTTTTCCGTAACATCCAAATTCAAATTTATAATACATGCATTTATAATACATACATTTATATTCATTTAGAATACATAATTTATAATAAATTATAAAGCAAAGTTCAAAAAGTAGTATGTGACTTAGGTCGTTTTTCAGTGGACCCTTCAAATTCTTTTACATTATTTGAAACTTTTACCTTAAAAACTACATACCTATTTTTTGTCCGACAGGAGTATTTAATGGATTGCCTCCTAGAGTAGCAAGAAGACCTGCCATATCTATTAAATAAATATAAATAAATATATATTCATCATAAAAATACACAACGAGTTGCAAAAGAGACTTCCCTACTCATGAATATGCTTACAATTATTAATTAGCAAGGAAGGAATCATTTGATCTTTCTGATACAGCCAATAAGCAATTGCAACGATATTATTTGTTATCTCATAGGCACCCCTTTATACACAAAGACAAGGTACTACTTTGATATAATCCCCCCTTGGCGACATTCGAGCTAGCGCGCCAATTTGTAATGATTTTCGGTTGGCGATATCTTTTCGTTTACCCAGCGCCATCGATGTTGGCTGAGGTAATGTGTGGCAACCCTGATTATGCAATGGGTGTTTTTAGAGTGTGATGGTTGGACCTTTAGAAAGTTCTCTTTAACTAATAGGTAGATTTTTAGTAGTTAATTTCATCGTTAAAGTTTGTGGAGATATTTCCTGTTGATAAAGGAAGAATGTAAAGTGTTAAAGTGAATTAATTTAGTTCAATTGTTTTGTATTATGGCGAGATAAATGAATTCATATTAGTTTGTTAAAACGCCATTTTTCGAATCTGACGGAAACGTGGTTTGTAGTTCGTGCTATCTGAAGTACGAAATTGTTTTGGTTGATAAGTGCATAAGTTTGGTTAATTGTGACTAAAAGCAAAGAAAAATAAAGTGGTAATTTTCAGACCATTTCGTCGTATTGGATTGTAAGTTTGATGCTATTTGGGATTAACATTGAAAAGCCAACTGGTTTGAAGTGAGTTCTTTATTTTTGTTAGTTTATTATCTGCTTATGTTATGTGTTTGTAAGGTTATAAAACAATGAATTTTCAATTGTTCTAAAATATTAGCTGTAGTAATTAGGGGCGTTGTTAGTTTTGATAAAGTGGGTTTCCGTTAGTTTAATGTAAAATGTATTTGAAGTTTTCCGTGCAATTGCGCGATATTTTTACTATGTTTTTCGTTGAATAATGCATGTCATTTTATGTAATGATAATTAATTGCAATAGTCATTATTGTGCATGAAGTGCGTGTTCTTTCAACGAAGTGTTTTTATGGTATTTTTAATGTTGGTTTCCAATAGTTTAAGACAAAATGTACTTGAAGTGATGACCGTTATTAATTTTGTTGTCTAGTTTTTATGCTAGTTTTAGTGTAGGCTTCCAATAGATTGATGTAATATGTGCTTTAATTGATCAATGTTATATATTTTCTAATGGAGTCTCTTATTTTAAAATTCCCACAGCTTTAATAAACATTCGTTTTGCGTTGAATTGCGCGATATTTTAATTATGTTTTTCATTAAAGAGTGCATATCATTTTATTCAATAATGAATCATTGCAGTAGTTATTATTGGGCATAAATTGCGTGTTCTTTAAAGAAAGGGTTTTTATTCAACTTTGAGTGTTTGTAAAGTAAATAATTCTATTTTTCGAGTAATTACCGATCCGTTAATGTATTGAATTGCTGTTGAAAAATGCTGTACGTGCTTTACATAGTAGCGTTGATATTGTGTCTAAGATATAATTTGCAATTTTTGGTATTTTACTGTTTTTTAGTGATTTTTCTTGACATGTTTGCTATGTGTATGATGTAACATTGTTGGCGATATAATCATCGCCAAGAGTGTTGTATTGTGTTTGAAGTTGGCGACATAAAAATCTTGTTGTTGGCGACGGTTTCTTGGCGCCAACGAAAAAGTCGCCAAGGGGGGGTTATATCACAGTAGTTCCAAAGACAATACAAACAGGAAAATGATAGATGTAGGAATGATGGATCGAGGTTCTACTGCATCATAGTAATACAGTCAAACCTCGTTAACGCGAAGTCGAGGGGGCTGCCAAATTTTTTCGCGTGAACCGATGGCTGCAGTATTTGAAATTTAGTAAAAGTGTTTTTTCTCATGATACACAAAATATAGGAACCAAAAGTATATTTATGCAAAAATGCACATATATACACATAGACATACGATTTGATATTTATACTTCGATTTGGAAATTTATATGAAATTTACTAAACTACTATTAAAAACAGCAATTATCAAAATAGAAGAGTAAGTTTTATTTACCTGAGAAATGATTACTTTAAAAAAAAATCTGTTATGGATTTTTGCTTCAATTTTTTGAAATAGCATCCCTTTACAAAGCTATCAACCTCTTCTAAATTATTTAAGGCATGTGAGGCATTATCCTGCTGCATTAAAAATCGTTGCATAGTTTGTAATGCTGCCGTAGCTTCGTTCACCGTGATAAGATTTTGGGCTTCCGGATCAGCATCTTCTTCTTCTTCGTCTGTTTCAGTTTCCTTTGCACTTTTCTTTTGGGATTCTCTAATTATGTCTTCATCTGTCATTACATCTGAAGTTAAGGCCTCGTCATCAATTTGCACATATTCTTCAAACAAGACTGCCGAGACTATGTCCCTTTTAGCAGCTTATTCGAGAACTGAAAAAGTTGTTTCAACATCCTGCTCTTCTTCGACAGCTTCATCCGATCCTTCTACAAACCCTCCATGGTGAAAGCAATTTCGTATTGTCGAACGTTTTATTCTCCTCCATGCGCTTCTTAAATTAGACATGGCATCTAATAGATCGATACAAAATTCCCTTTTATTGTCAAAACACTCAATATCTTTGCGGACCATTTCTCTACGACAGTGCACTTTTAAACATTTGATAATCCCTTGGTCGCAAAGCTGGATTTTCGCTGTAGTGTTGGGCGGTAAAAACACACTTTATAGCTTTGAGTCCTTAAACTTCTACATGGGCAGCACAGTTGTCTAGAATGAGGCAAATTTTCCTCTTTTCACGATAAAATTTCAAATCTAAATTTGTCAGGCACTTTGTAAACAGGCCACTGTTCATCCAAGCTTTTTTGCTGAATGCATAGTCTACAGGCAAAGTTCGTACTTTCTTGAAGCAACGGGGCTTAGCCGATTTCCCTATGACAAGGAGTGGAATTTTTTCACTGCCGTCCATGTTGCAGGCTACCATAACAGTTATTCTTTCTTTACTGCATTTTCCACCGGAGCACTTTTCCCCTTTCATGGTCA
This sequence comes from Octonoba sinensis, assembly GCA_038502835.1. Classification (NCBI taxonomy): domain Eukaryota; kingdom Metazoa; phylum Arthropoda; class Arachnida; order Araneae; family Uloboridae; genus Octonoba; species Octonoba sinensis. The sequence goes on from CM076604.1 coordinate 77,550,562, forward strand.
ACGTACGGGAAGGATGTGCCTTAAAAAAAGTTCCGTTTCATCTGCATTAAAAATGTCTCGTGTCTCTTCTTTTAGGGCTGGCCATTTTTCAGCGAAAAACGAATTTACTGTTTTCGGATTAACAAATGCTTCTTCGCCGCAGATTTTTTGCAAACAATCCCAGGACGCTCTTTAAATCTAGAGAGCCAACCCTTTGAGAAAACGGAATCGCTGACACCAAGAGCCTCTCCAAAGAACTTGGCTTTTTCTTGCAAAATCACCCCTGTTAAAATGATGTTTTGATTCCTGGCCTCTTTAATCCAGCGTAAAAGGGCCACTTCCACGTCTTCATTTTTTCCGGTTCTCATTCTCTCCCTTGCTGGCTCAAACTGATTCACAGCATAAGCTGCTTCAATCTTATTTTTATTTTTAATGACCGTGGATAAAGTGCTGTTGGCAATTCCATATTTTGCAGCAATCTCTGTCTTCTTCAATAATTTATCTTCAACTTCATTTAAGATCTTTTGCTTCGTTTCTAACGTCAAAGATTGCTGTTTATGATTCATTATTACGAATGCGAAAAAATCAACTGCACCCCGCACAGGGCTAACTCAAAACTAAAATTTTCTTCAGCGTTTACTCTGCATGTAACCAAAGCCGTTCTCTATAACTCATTTCCAAGAAATAGATTGAGAGTTTAGCACCATGTTAAACGAATGAAATGAACGGAAAGAAGAATAGAATGCTTGATTGACACTCCCCCTCTTGAAAACCAGGTGGCTGGGAAGTCTTCCTGACCCACACACTTTTGAAACTCTACCCCATTGTCCCATAATGGAAGTGTCCATTGCTTATCTATGCCCATTAATAGAGGTGTCTCTTGTCAATTCATTCCCGTCACTGATCCGCACTAACACGCTTGTACAGTGTCTGTCAGAAAAAGAATTAGCGTGTGAGCTGCAGGCATTTTACCTGTTTCGCTATTTTCTTAGAATTCCTAGAAGTTAATAAGCGCAACAGAATTTTCAAGCTTCCTAAGCTCCAAGAAACTTTCATGTCAAAGAATGTTTTTTCACCTTTCTTTTCTTTTATTTTTTTGTCAACTGAAAAATTTTGTTTTTCGTCTTAAGCGGAATTTTGTTCAAATCAATTTCGTCTTAAACGATTAATTTAGCACTAGTTCTTAGAGTATCTGATGGGGAATGGCGTTCATTTCGCGTTAAGCGAGTTCGCGTTAACGGGGTTTGACTGTAATATAAGATGTCACCAAATTTTGCCTGGTTGCAAAAAAAAGAGTAAATAACATTTTTTTTAACCTTTTCTTTATTTGCAAGTATACATTATATGAGTTTTAAATGTGTAAGTAAAGTGTTGAGGTTGAGCCTAGAGAGGCTTTGTGATTTACAAAAGCGACAAAAATTTTAAAGTGGAAAATCCATTTCAAGATTTAAAATTTAATTTAGAACTCCATGACAGGATAACCTGGGAGCCTTGGACAATTTATTCTTCCTAGCCCAATTCAAATAACAAGTTTGTTCATACAATAATTATAGTACAGAGGAATTGAATGAAATGTTGCCTTCTTGGAAGACTTCTAAAGGTGGCTGACCTACATTTGCATAAGAGAAAATCAGGAGAACCTCAACAAGTTATTCAATGAGGGTTACACAAAATAGCACAAGTCACTTCCTTGTTTCTCAAAATGACAGGTTCAAGACTGGTACCATGTTGCTCTGAGTTGAGTGTGCTGGCATCGAGTCCTTTTATAATTAGTGAAAACATAATATTAAATTACCTATTGCTACTCAAGGCTGCTAAGAGGTTAACTGGGCCAGGAAGTAAAACACTGACATGTAAGTCTGCCTCTTAATGCTTGCGCCAGAAACTTCTCTTGATGGTTATCTTTTTTTTTCAGGTGCAGGGATTTGGGTAATTAACCCTTTCATGGCCGACCCGTATCTATATATTTTATATAATCCTTTCTTAAACACTTGCGGCAGATACATATCTGTATCTTACATAGGAGAATAGAATACAATAGGTAACTCAATAACAGTTCAAAGCCTTTTTAGTTAGATTCTTTTAAGCATCTCTACAGCCTTTCCTGGCCATACATTTTGAGAAAGAACTTCCAGCAATATTTTTGGCACAGTAGAATAAACTCTACTGCAAATCATATCAGATACATCATGTAATAGACATTTTTACAATCAATTACATATGAAACTGCAATATAAAAATAATACGAAGGAAAAAAAAACATTGTAAATTAAAGTTATTTCTCAACGCAAAATATAAACACTCGGTAACTTTTGAGATTAAGTTTCATGTACTATAAATTTAACCAACGAATAAGCTGAGAGTAAATCATTCATCCGTGCGTTTTGGAAAGTTTTGATAGTAATTTCCTACCGTTGCAGGAAAATTGTGCAATTTAAACATCACATTAACTTTAATTAACATTACTTGTAATTTAAGAAATCGATCCATATTGAAATGCTACGCGTTACTCTGAATTACTTAAAAAGATCCTTTACCTGCCTAATCGTGACAGTATCTGGAAGCAAACGTATTATTAAAATGCTTTAATAAGTATCATTAAAGAGACACCAAAACATAGTGAATTAGTTCTTCGTGATAAACATCGCTCTCTTCGTACGCCCGAAACTGATTACAAATAAAAAATTTCTTCACTTCACTTTATGATATAAAGTCAGGTGCTGTATGAGGAGTGGAGGAAGTTCCGCGTATATCAACGCGTGATTTTCATTCTTATGAACTCTTCTTTTTATGCATAAAAGGAGTCTTTTCAGAGTTTTTCCCTCATAAATGTTCAAAACAATGAATAATTCTTTGTTTTTAATCGTGTTTTTCAGATTTTAAGCATATGTGGCGGTACGATTTGACACCTTCAAAAGCTATCTTCTGTCCTGGCTATTAGGGTACCTTTTGGCAAAGCATGGAAGCACTGGCTTACCATCAAGAAGGTCCGAGGTTCTGGCCCTGCCTCCGGCAGACAACCTCCTCCACCATCACCTCCGTGTCCTCACCACTGAGCTATATGAGAGAAATCTGGAGTGAGGACTCCCTATGCTTCAACAGGGCAGCTTGCGAGCCGACGCGCATGAATACAGTGCTCGAGCCATCAAGGCAAAACATCGCTGACTTCCCATTGTGGAAGCATTGGCTCGTATGGTGTATTGTTGCAAATTTCGGTTTAATTTATCATAGTTTATCAAAAAATTTTATTTTCGTCATTTAGCAATACGCTTGCATCCTGTTGTGCAAAGGGATGCAAAAATAAATTCGTGCAACTTAAAAGAAAACGGTGTTAAAGCTCATTTTGATGGCGAATTGCCTATTTAAACTTTAAATGCCTTGTTCTCGTATTCTATCTTTGAATGGCTTTTTTTCACAGAAATTTAATTACTATGCCCATAATGTACACAAAATTGTTTTTGGATGAATAAAGTTTACCTTAAATCATAATATTACAACTTAATTACATTGCTGAAAAACTTTTTCTTTTAGCATTATAGCCTAAATATTTCTCCTGTTTTCTCGATAGTCAAACCTTATTACGTAATATTTTATTATAAGTGAAAATATCAGTTACACAAATAGTTAAATCATGTACCTTTTTTGCTTTTATCTTAATTTGCTAGTTAATGGAAATTTCAATAATAATTTTGATGTTTTTGAATTAACTTTTCATTTGAGTAAAATTTTGATTTTTGCGTGTGTTAATTTTTATTTTGTCAAATTGTGGCTGTTTTTAAAAAACATTTATTTTATTATTTATTTATTATTTTATTACGAAATTAACATCTACACTCAAAGATTTTTAATGAGTTCATAAAGCTTTGAATTGCACCACTTTTCCCCTGTAAATATACTGATCAGCTGAAATTTTTATTTGTGCATGATTTAAAAAATCATGATAAATACTATTATGATCATGTTTTTTTGTTACTAAATTAACATCTGCACTCAAAGAGTTTTAATGTGCTTATAAAATTTTGAATTACAGCACACACTTTTTCCCAGCAGATGCACTGATCAGCTATATTTTTAATTAGTGCATGGTTAAAAAAACAAGTAGTATTTCTTTATTATTCTTATTTACAGTTAATATCCATAAATGAAATGTTCCATTAGTGAGAAATATTTAACTTTGTCATAGGCAAGCAAACTTGTAAAATATAAAATTTATAAATGCTTATACATTTCAGATTCATCTCAAAATGACATGCTCCATTCCAGTTATTTGAAAACTTTTTTTAATAAAAATGTTATCCTATAATATCTCCAAAAAATGACTTCTTTCTTCTTATTTTAAGTGCTTCTTCTTTTTAATTTGTATTATGTTTAAGTGCAATATCGAAGTGCAAGAACTCTAAAAACGCATTTATCGTTTTTGGGAATAAAAGTCGCTATATTGATGTTGTTCGAAGCTGCTCACTGAAACTTCTTATGAGATTTATAATTTAACTGTGTAAAGTATTTATTCATCAGTAGTCAAGGAGAGTAAATCAATTAATCAGGGTGTCTTACTGTCTAAATAAACATTTTTTAAACCTGCCATAGTCGCACACTCCCACATAGCATTCAAAGATAATAAAAAGTGTCGCAAAATGTTTTTTATCGTGAAAAAATGGATGAATAATTGTTCTAAAATGCTATGAGAAATTTTAAATTATTATATGTCAGGCATTAGAATAAATTTTTTTAGAAAAATCGGAAAAGAATTAAGAGCTCGAGAGCTGTTTAAAGTTAGCCGTTTTATCATTGCGCGAATTGGTAGTTTGCGCGTTTTGCCTTGATGGCTGAAAAGGGTGTGAAGCGGTTCGACCGCCCAGTCCTCGCTCCAGGTTTCTCTTATTTAGCTCAGTGGTCCTCACACGTCGACCGCCACATTTGGTGACCCGGCAATTACACGCAACGAATGGAGACCCAATCACCACATAGATGGCGCCACGAGAACACTCGCACTCATCCGCCCGACCGAGGCGCTCGACCACAAGCTCTCATCAGCGCCCGACCGCGGATAAGAGCCTGTGGCGATTAAGCACTTCAACTTCTAAAAAATAATAACTTTCACTTTCACCAAAAAAAAGAACTCTAATTAAAATTTTTTAATTTAGCGGTTGTTGGAGTAGCGATGTATGTCGACGCTTGTTGTTCGGAAGCCTCATTCTTAATTGTTTAATACTGCATGATTGTGTTTATTTTTTATGTAATAAATATTTGATAAGATGACAGAGTTATCATTGTACGAGTGACACGCAATTTTAACTTCAAAACCTTGACTATAGTTAGTATGGAATAGACTTAACTACATTGGTGACCAAAGAACGTGTGAACTTTTACGATGATAAGTGCAATCGAAAAATATCTAAGCTGCGTAAGTTACCGCACGATTTTATTTGTCTAAATGAATTTGATTTTATATTCACGAGTTGGTACATTGCCTTTCGATGTTGAGTGACATAGATTCTCTTTGCATACTTATGATAAATTGTAATGTCGTTTATGATAATTGTCGCCTTGATGATAACTTTCTTTTTGAGTGCTACTTTAATGTGTGTTTTTTTTACGTGTTAATCCCTAATGGAATTAAATTTGTAACTCAAGTTATATATAATGTCGACATCTGAAGATCAAATTTTCAACGAACCACAAATTTCTCACGTTGCGGTGAAACCACCGCCGTTTTGGAAGAATAATCCTAGCCTGTGGTTCCTCCGCTTAGAAGCACAATTTTCCTTGGCACATGTGACGACTGACGAAACCAAGTTCAATTATGTTGTGGCAGCTGTTGATTCGGACATACTAAGCTCCGTAAGTGATATCATTATGCGACCTCCCGAAACCAACAAATATGAGCAGTTAAAAACACGTTTGGTTGAATTACACTCAGAAAGCGAGTCGTCTAAAATAAGGACATTGTTACAAGGGTTAGAGCTCGGTGACCAACGTCCGTCACAATTGCTTATACGCATGCGTGCTCTAGGTGGCGATTCCGTAGGTGAGCCATTGCTTAAATCACTCTGGCTTGGACGACTGCCCAACAGCACGCAATCGATTTTGGCAGCGTTAAATGAAGATTTAACGAAACTCGCATCTATTGCAGATAAAATCCACGATTTAACGCCTCAATCGTCCATTAATTCTGCACAAGTCTCTATTGCACCACAAAATATCGCGCTACAGGCGCAAATTGACCAATTAACCCTGCAAGTCAAACAGTTAACTTCTATAGTTCAGGAGCGAAGTACACGGAGGGACAATTACATTAGAAATCCTAGACACCGAAATAACTCTCGCTACCGTAGCAATTCTCGCAATCGAAGCTATAAAGAGCCAGAAAATGGTTTATGTTTCTATCATATTAATTTTGGTGAGAATGCCAAAAAATGCAACCCTCCTTGCTCTTTTCGTCATTCGGGAAACGTGTAAGGCGATCGCTTACCGGCCATAATGCTGACCGCCACCTTAATCGCATATTAATGGCCGATTCAAAGTCTAAACTTTCCTTTTTAATTGACACTGGTGCGGACGTATCAGTCATTCCTAAAACGTACGCTCCGCACTCTAAATCGCAATATTTAACGTTGTATGCCGCCAACGGCACAAAAATTGCTACTTATGGAACAAAGCGCATGACCATCAATTTGAATTTGCGCCGTGATTTTATATGGTCCTTTGTAGTAGCAGACGTTAAACAACCTATTATCGGCGTAGATTTTTTAAAACACTACAATCTGCTAGTTGATGCTAAAAACCATAGAGTTATTGATGCGAATACTCGACTTTCCTCTAATGGACAACTACCTTCACTTAACTCTCCTGAATCGAACATCGCTATATTGGTTGGTGATGGCATACTGGATAAAATCCTTAGTGAGTATCCTGAGTTATTAAACCCATCGCAACCCATGAAAGGTAGTAAGCAAGATCAAATTTACCATCATATCGAAACAAAAGGTCCGCCTGTATTTTCAAAACCTAGACGACTAGCTCCCGACATTCTTAAAGCTGTTAAAAAAGAATTTGAATATTTATCCGCTCAGGGCATCATCCGACCATCTAAAAGCCCCTGGGCAAGTCCTGAAAACCTAACGGTTGTCAGAAAACCTAACGGTGAGTATCGTCCTTGCGGTGACTACCGTCGTCTCAATTCTACAACCGTGCCTGACCGCTATCCCGTTCCGCACATCCAGGATTGTACCCAAAGCTTGCATGGAAAAATAATTTTTTCTACTCTCGACTTAGCAAGAGCGTACCACCAGATCCCTATAAACCCTGCTGATATACCCAAGACAGCTGTAACCACACCGTTTGGTTTGTTCGAATACACTGCTATGCCATTCGGATTGCGGAACGCAGGGCAAAGTTTTCAAAGGTATATACACCAAGTTTTATCCAATCTTGACTGTTGTATTCCCTATTTCGATGACATATTAATAGCTTCTTGCTCAGATGTTGAGCATGCTAAACATTTGCACGAGGTGTTATCCCGGTTAAAAAAGCATGGGTTAAAATTAAACCCTGACAAATGTGTATTGGGAAAACCTGCCGTAAAATTTCTCGGGTGCCTCATAACTGCTGCAGGCGTTAAGCCGCTTCCTGATAAAGTTGAGACCATCATTAACTTCCCGAAACCGAAAACTATTTCTGAGCTGAGACGTTTCTTAGCGATGCTAAACTTCTACCGGCGGTTCTTGCCAAAAGCCGCAGAAACGCAAGCGTCTTTAAATGAATTTCTGAAAAATTCTAAAAAGAACGACAAACGTCCTGTGCCTTGGGATGATAAATCGACTCTTGCATTCGAAAATTGCAAATCCGATTTGATTAATGCCACAACATTGACGTTTCAGTCACCTGAGCATCCACTGGCCCTCATGGTCGACGCCTCAACCACTTCTATTGGAGCAGTTTTAAATTCCCAGTCTCCTAATGGCCCAAAACCGCTCGCATTCTTTTCTCGTAAATTATCGACTGCCGAAGCCAAGTACAGCACATATGATCGAGAACTTCTCGCTATGTACTCTGCTGTAAAGCATTTTAGGCACGCACTTGAAGGCCAATGCTTCACAATTTTTACTGATCACCGTCCCTTAATTTTTGCATTTACTAAAAATTCTGACACCTGTTCCCCTCGCCAGCTCAGACATCTCGACTTCATTGCACAATTTTCAACCAATATCAAATACATCGCCGGAGAAGATAATGTCGTCGCTGACACATTGTCTCGCATTCAAGAGATTTGTCCAACTCCAATACAGTTTGAATCTTTATCACAAGCTCAAGAAACCGACGCCGAATTACAAAATCTCTTAGGCACAACCAACCATTCCCTAAAACTGAAATCCGTGCCAATTTCTCCAACGTTGAGACTTTGGTGCGACATCACAGACGATAAGGTGAGACCATTTGTACCAAGCAATTTCAGAAAGCCAATTTTTAATTCTCTCCATAACTTATCTCACCCAGGTATCCGTGCTACTAAACGACTAATACTGGACCGTTATGTGTGGCCGTCTGTGGCTAAGGATGTTGTTACTTGGTCACGTGCTTGTGTGGACTGCCAGAAATCTAAAATAAGCAAGCACACTAACAGCCCTATTCAACCATTCTTAAAACCAGCACGAAGGTTCGACCATGTGCATGTCGACTTGGTCGGTCCATTACCACCCTCTGATGGATTCTCTTACCTCATGACTTGCGTCGACCGATACACCAGATGGCCCGAGGCTATACCCGTGACTGATATATGTGCTGAAACAGTGGCACGTGCAATTGTGAATCACTGGATTTCACGTTTTGGGGTACCATCCATCATTACAACAGACCAAGGTCGGCAGTTTCAATCCACACTTTTTGCTTCTCTTTCCCGACTATTGGGAGTTAAGCATATAAGAACAACCCCATACCACCCTGCTAGCAATGGAATGGTCGAGAGACTTCACCGTACCCTCAAACAGGCTCTTAAATGTTACCATAACCATCGATGGACTGAAACATTGCCTCTTGTGCTTTTGGGATTGCGTTCCACCTTCAAGGACGATCTCCAGTGCACTACTGCAGAGCTGGTATATGGCTCAACACTCCGACTGCCAGGAGAATTTCTCTCTCCGTCCACGATATCCAGTGAAGAACCATCTGAATTTGTACAACAACTCCGGATAATTATGCAAAATCTCTCCCCGACACCAGGATCTGCCCATAATAAACAAACACCTTTCATCAACCCAAGTTTACTCAACTGCACCCATGTTTTTGTTCGGCACGGTGGAGTTAAGAAGCCGCTACAAACACCTTACGATGGCCCCTACAAAGTCATAGAGCGCACTCCTAAACACTTCACCCTGATAATCAACAACAAACCAAGCACGATTAGTGTTGACCGTCTCAAGCCAAGCTTTTCCTTAGCTACTGACGACCTGCCTACTGCAAGCAACTGTGCGCCCTCAACGCATAATCTAGCTGACGTCCCTGTTGCTCTCCCAATGAGCAATGAAACCACCGACATCCAGCAACCCGTTCCAAGAAATGAAACCACAGACATAGTACAACCTGTCCCAATAACCACTCGCTCAGGAAGACAAGTTCGCTTCAACAGAAAATACTTGTAACATCAGTGCCCTTGGCACTTGGGGGGGAGTACTGTGGCGATTAAGCACTTCAACTTCTAAAAAATAATAACTTTCACTTTCACCAAAAAAAAGAACTCTAATTAAAATTTTTTAATTTAGCGGTTGTTGGAGTAGCGATGTATGTCGACGCTTGTTGTTCGGAAGCCTCATTCTTAATTGTTTAATACTGCATGATTGTGTTTATTTTTTATGTAATAAATATTTGATAAGATGACAGAGTTATCATTGTACGAGTGACACGCAATTTTAACTTCAAAACCTTGACTATAGTTAGTATGGAATAGACTTTACTACAAGCCTAACAATCTCGCCAGAACGCCTGGCACTGGCGCACCCATCTATAGTTGGTATTACAGTGGCTAGAATAGATAGTGTGCCGTTCGCCATTGTCCTCCAGTGCTTTTTCTGTACCCGAAAGTAAGCCTCCACTAGATGGCGCTCTATCCGACAGCGAGGTAAGTTCGAGCCCGCCGAAAGACGGCTTCGGGGCCAGCTGCTGCGATTAAAGGCCCTGTGTACCAAAAGTCTTTCGATTAGCCGATTGTCATTTAGAAAGTTACAAGTGACACTGAAGCACTAACATGAATTGATTGCTGTTAACTACTTCCGGATTAGTTTTTCCCCTAAGGAAGCAGGAAATGAAATAAATATCTCCCTCATTCGTACTTTGATATAGTATACGAACAACTTTCATTTTTTAATTCTATAAAATAAATAAACGAAGAGGAACTTATGCCCATTTTTGGTCTTTGTAACTTTATGCGTGATAAATCGATTTAATTCTGACCACCTCAAAGAAAACAATGAAAAAATATTTGCATTAATGAAGAAGAAATGTAATATCAAAATGAAATTGTTCTTGTTATAACAACAAAATAAATTTAAAGCTAAGCTTTTTGCTTTGGTTCAAGATTTTTTTTAGTATTTGTTTCTATTTTGGTTTAGTATGTAACTGAAACTTGACCAACATTTCGTGTATCATAATGTGACAAAGGTACCCACCAGAGGGGGCGGGGATTCCACCATTGGGGGGGGGGGGGTTCAGTTTTTTAACAAAATTCTACAGTTGTCTGGAACTACAAAAAGTTTTAAAAGATGTGACTCAAAAATTAAATTTTATATATGAAACACTATTGACGTTAAAGAAGAAGAAATGTTATATCAAAATGAAATTGTTCTTGTCATAACAACAAAATAAATTTAAAGCTAAGCTTTTTGCTTTGGTTCAAGATTTTTTTTATTATTTGTTTCTATTTTGGTTTAGTATGTAACTGAAACTTGACCATTATTTTGTGTATCATAATGTGACAAAGGTACCCACAAGAGGGGGCGGGGGATTTGGGTGGGGGGGGTTCAGTTTTTTTAACAAAATTCTACATTTGTCTGGAACTACAAAAAGTTTTAAAAGATGTGACTCAAAAATTAAATTTTATATATGAAACACTATTGACGTTAAAGAAGAAGAAATGTTATATCAAAATGAAATTGTTCTTGTCATAACAACAAAATAAATTTAAAGCTAAGCTTTTTGCTTTGGTTCAAGATTTTTTTTATTATTTGTTTCTATTTTGGTTTAGTATGTAACTGAAACTTGACCAACATTTTGTGTATCATAATGTGACGAAGGTACCCACAAGAGGGGGCGGGGGATTTGGGTGGGGGGGTTCAGTTTTTTTAACAAAATTCTACATTTGTCTGGAACTACAAACAGTTTTAAAAGATGTGACTCAAAAATTAAATTTTATATATGAAACAATATTGACGTTAAAGAAGAAGAAATGTAATATCAAAATGAAATTGTGCTTGTCATAACAACAAAAAAAAATTTAAGGCTAAGCTTTTTGCTTTGGTTCAAGATTTTTTTTATTATTTGTTTCTACTTTGGTTTTGTATGTAATTGAAATTTGACCAAAACTTTGTGCATTATAATGTGTTTTTAAATAAATGAAAATTTAAAAAAAAAAATTAAATCTATATTTAAAAAAAAAAAAATCTAACACAAAATTTTAAGCATGCAGTTCATTTAAAAAATGACACTGCAAGTGTTTATTTTTTTTTAAAATATGCATCAGATTGCAATGTGCTTTGTAAAAAACTTATGTGATAGTAATTATTGTTAATTTTTATTTATTTACTTATGTTAAAATATAGTACATAGACATATAGCCTTTCTTTTTTTTAGGTAATATGAGCATAATAATGCAATTATTTTCAACAGCTCATTTACACTATATTGGACTAAAAACCCCTTGTCTTTAAAATGTATAACAATATTCTCTTAACAAAATACATGGTTTTCACTTAAGACTGCTTCCGAAAACTAAATAAAAACATTTTTTATGCTTGTGTTCACCTAAACGACAGCCGTCTATTTATTGCTCAAAATTCTTTTCTAGAACAGGTGATTGAATATTTTTTTAAAAATCACATATTTTTTGCACCTCCTTTTTTTAGTACTGAAAAAAGTGCGAAAACTAAGGCGAGTAAATGATTCTTTAATAACGCTCGCTCAGCTAATCACAGTTACCTCGCTGTCGATGCTAGCGCCACCTACTGGTGGCTTAGTTTCGTTTTCAACATTTTCACGCCGAACGGCACACTAGGTATTCTAGCCACTGTAGTTGGTATCGTTCACTCCTCACCTCCATACTGTCGTTCACTCGTTCACTGGAGGGGGAGTATATGTGGCGGTACGATTTGACACCTTCAAAAGCTATCTTCTGTCCTGGCTATTAGGCACCTTTTGGCAAAGCATGGAAGCACTGGCTTACCATCAAGAAGGTCCGAGGTTCTGGCCCTGCCTCCGGCAGACAACCTCCTCCACCATGTCACCTCCATGGCCTGTCGTCGTCGTCCGCCACACATATATTGCATACGTGTGTGAAGTATTTTGTTGTTTTCTACCTATATTGTTCATTAAATGTATACCTTTTGCCCCTCTTCCTTTGGGAAAACTTCAAAATTTCAATCCCTGTTTAATTCTCTTTTATACGCAGCATTTATTAAATGCACGGCAAGAGTTTTAGTACTCAACGTAAAGCTTGAAAGAAGATAAAAATAGTGGGCATTCAATACTGTTATTTGCAGAGTCGTTTTTAGTCTGCAGCGTTTTATCTTTGTTTCTAGCTGCTATGACCCTTTATAGACCGCTCAGACATTGCCCCAGCTTTATTATATGAATCGCATGGTTTTTGTTTCGCGGGTATTTACATTTAGTATTCTGTATTAATAAATGATAATAACAGCGCTTAATTTAATCGCGATTCGATCGTTGATTGCCTAACCAAATAACACCCAAATTGTTAACTTCGCTTTAAGGAGTTCAACAGTTTAAACAATCATACGCAGCCCATGATTTCACTTTAATTAAGTTTTAACAAAACAAAGTCGAAGTTTAAATTAACTCTACTTTGGCTCTATTGACGAACGCAGAAGTTTGCCCCAAAATTCGGAACCCACTGTATCCTTCCGCTAGATAAAGTAATAAATCCTATTCTTGAACTTCGGCTAGTAATATAATTCAGTGCCATGATTTTTTGCAGTACTTCACTATCATTCATCTCAACTCGTACCCAATTCGTACCCCAACTCGTACCCAATTCTAATGCATTTTTTCTGCCCACACACAGAAATGACATATTACCAAACACATAAAAACACTTTATTTCTACCAACACTTTTTAAAAATATTCACCAGTGAAATTAAACCCTTGTTGCAGTTTGGAATATCTTCTACTGTCTAAAAGGCTAAAATTCTCCTAGTAGTAAGGATATTTTTTCAGTTGCACTCTCTAAAAGCATAAACAGATTAAGAGCAAATAAAGTATAAAAACAGAAGAGTGCAAGCTGAACTGTAGGGGAAGAACAATGAAATTTACTGGATAAAATTTTAACTTCAATGACTTTTTTTTTTTCATGTATGCACACATTAGTACATTATCAAGAGAAAATTCCTAATTTCTTTGTCAGCTTCAGATCACCAGTAAAATGCATGATGCAGAATTTTAAAACATCTGCACCAGGGCTAAAATTCAACTAGAACTTCACATTTCTTAGTTCGCAATGACTCTCTAAAAAAAAAAAAAATAATAAAATCCATGAGAAGCGAATAAAATATAAACATTTGATTCAAACTATTGGACAAATTTAGAGCTCTAAAACATCAATTTTGTTAAAAATTCAACATATACCTATTGCTTAGGAATTAAAGAATAAATGAAAAATATTGTTCACTACGAACGTTATATTGAGCTGAAATTAGATTGATACATTTTGAAATTACTTTGGTTCTAAGTATTAAGGCATCGTTGCAAAAAGATACCTATCTAATTTTAAGCTTTAGTCATTCTCTGATTAAAGTTTACACCACATAATAGGGTGCAAAGTATTCAAATCGCAGCTAATATGCTTTATTCAGCAGGATATTTGAAATTGCATTACACTTAAAACACTACGGAAGAAACTGCACTTATATTCAAGAGAACATTCTATATGTACAGGATTTAGCAGAAAAGTTACATTTCTATGATATTTACGATTTGAATACAATTCCTGGTTATACAAACAAAAAAATCCTGGAATATATACCAGAACAAGAAACAAACTTGAACAATAAGATGGAAAAGAAAAGAATCATCTTTAAAACTGGATCGCCTGATTGATTAAATACACATTAATTGAAGAAAAGATTTTAACAACAAAACCTACTTCAGGTATCTTAATTACACAAAAGAACACGTGCAGAGGAATAAATCCTTTCTCCATGATTGAAGCAAGAAAAAGGTTAATATAAGATAGCAGTAAGTTTGGCGATAATTGATTTGGCGAGTTTGTTCCTAGCGCATGCGCATAGCATAGGGGAAATTTAAGAATTCAGACGCTCGTTACCTTGATAGTCCGTTTTCGTTGCCAAACTTTACTTCCTTATACCCTGTTCGCACTGGGAAGTTAATCCGGACTAAAAAGTTTAGGGAGTGAAGTTTGGCAACGAAAACGGACTAAACCTCCTTTCCAAGTGGATCAACTTAGTCCACTTTGTGAAAGAGGATCAAGATCCGTGATCGCGATTTGGGAAACAAAATGTCGTCTGCGAAAAACATAATTTTTACTGATAATTGAATCAAATTGTTGATAGAAATCAGGATGAATGAATAAATCAACTTCAAGACGAAAAGAAATCGTTAAATGACAAAATTTGTGAGGAAATGGCCGTTTCATCGTAACCCTACGGAAATAAATATAAAAGCTTGACGAGGAAATTCAGGTTTGAAATATATTTTTATACTGTTGTATTAACTCTTCTTGTATTGAAAAAGTCCGCCTTTTTTTGCGTTATGGTCATGTTCATGTTATTTTACTCAATTTCGTTCGGTTAAACATTTTACAGTTCGGAGACGAATGATAATAAATATCCAGATACAAAAGCTTTTGAGTATTTGTTTAATTGTACTATTCTATATTCTTTGTCATGTTGTACTAATGGCATTTGAACTTTTTCTCTTCAAAATGAGAAAACATTTGATGATTAGATATATTTTCCTTCATTTGGGTGTTTAAAAATAGCACTTGTGAACGCGAACATGAAATGTTTACAAGTGAATTGCAAAAACTTTCTTTTGCTATACTCTTTTTTAACTCTAAATGTGCTGAATTTGTTTTAAAATATTTCATTCTACATGGAAGAAAAAATGAAGCAAAGAGTAACTGCCAGTTCTCCATCAACATGGTCATATTATGACAATATCATTCTCGAGTTTCATAAGACAGTTGCAGAAGAGAACTATACTGCAAAGGCTACCGTGAATTATGTTATCCAAGAGTTTACATTTGGCTTTTCAGTGTTGTTCATCACATAAGTAACCTTTTTAAAATTAAAAATAAACTTGTTGGACTTGTTTTTCTTTTGACAATAAGATTATAATATGCCTCATTCCTGTTTGGCATTCGAATGAGAGATTAGTGTAGGAAAATCATGTAATAAGAAAATTTATAATCCTTACTACCTTTCCTTGGAAGTGTTGTATTGTCTAAAGCTACGGCTTCGAAAGATCAATCGAGTGGATTTTGTGCTAAATAAGCGTTTAAGTTCACTAAATTTTGTGACGAAGGTTTTATTCATTATTCGCTTGTTAAGTTCACTAAATTTTGTGACGAAGGTTTTATTTATTATTCGCTTGTTAATCACCTGGTTTTTTTTTTTTTCGGAAAGCCCGAAAGAAAAAGGTGTTGACACACTAGCTTCCACTTTCAAGTAAGTGTTATTTGTATGCAAACCAGCATATTGTTTATTCCTTATTTATGATAAAAACTTTGTTGCAAGTTAAATCCCATAATGACCATGATTCTTGATTTTCTCGTTATTTTTAAAAAAACATGAAGTTGCTTTGAATTGAAATTATAAAAGAATGAGTAAATGACTCTTTGATTCCTCCTCAAACTTTTTTTTAAAATTACAGTTGTGTTTTATGATTTCATTATTTTCATCACTCACTTTAATTTCTAGTCAATTTTTAATGTTTGCTTATTGCAATTATTATTATGAACCTATTATTAAAATGCTACTATTTGTCCGGTAACATGCAGTAAAACTCCTAACGGACATCCCTTTTAGCTGATCAGTTTTTATCCCCCCCCCCCCCCCCCCCCCAGCAAGGCATTGCGTGTTAAAAACCTCCTTGCGTGTGGACACAGACAAATATTTTTGTCCCGTAGGTGTTCGCTATAGAGAAGTTTTCCTGTACTATAATGAAAATAATGTTTGGTTTATTATTTCAGCTTATTATTATTAGCTGTTATAAAGATGGAACCGAGTTAATTCCCTTACAGGAAGCCCCCCCCCCCCCCTTTGGGTTGATTGGCCCCAATAACACTCTGTATTTCAGTATTGGTTTGTTTCATGCAGTGTGAATTATGATGAAGTAAACATTTCACTTTATTTCTTTATCAACATCATGTACATAATGTCCTTGTATTTTTAATACTATTCATTGGTGATATACATAAAAAAAAATTTTTGTTTTCAAGTCGGCTTCAAACTTTTGATTATGAATTTAACAAGTTTGTGCTGTGTAAGTTTAGAAGTACGGATTAAAACAAAATGGATAGCAAAAGAATGTGCTAGTAACATTTAAATCTACACATTCTGTTGTTGATCTTTTTTGTGAGTTGAGACACATCTGAATTTATTCCGATATTCTGGATTTTTGTTGTTTCTTATTAGTATTCCAATGTTAACCACTGTTTCATAACATAATAATCAGGTAGTTGTGGCATTATATGTTTGTTCCTATAAAATTGTCTTGGTTGTTTAAAACAATATGAGTTTACTTGGTTTGTTACAATATAAGCATCTTTTGCTCTTTAAAGATAATGAATTCTGCTTAGTTTAACTAGATACAAAATCATCCCATCATAGTATTTAGAAAAAGATCAAGAATACCTTCATCTACCCGTGAGTGGAAAATGATGATAAAAAATTGCACTATTGTACATTTAAATGAACTAGATTGTGTTAAAAAATCTTTACAAATGACTAATTCCTATCATTAACAAGTAGGAAAGGGGGAGGCTCAGGGGGCTTAAGCCCCTCCCATTAGAAATCATACTGCATAAGGATTTCGGTTACTTTGTGAAAACTATGAATTTATTTTAATGATCAATAAAAATACTCATTTATTAGTGATTTTTTGTGATTAATATTAATAATAATGAGTGGATACTAATTACTTTTTAATTGGTTTTTCTTGGAAATGATTTTGAAGATTTGGAAATAAAATTGTTTGAGCCTCTCCCATGATTTTTGAAGTGCTACGCTCCTGATCATTAATATCTAATATTAAAACAGAAATATGCAATTTATACATATGCATAGTGATCATATTTTTATTCATTGTTTCCATTTAAAATTTACAATGTTCCTGTATTGCAATTGCAAAAATAAAAATATATAGTTGTTTAATGATTTATGGATTTATAAGTGGCAAAACAATACTGTATTGTAATTGTATCAATAAAATGTTTGAAACTTGAGAGCAATCCGTGTTGTATGAAATTGAAACTTGGGAGCTTTTTTTCTGTTCTAAATATACAGAGTTCATTCCTGCTTGTTGTATTGAAAGCTTGTGATACATGTTACAAAATAGAAGTGAAGATTCTTGTGAGTGAAATATGGCGCCCTTTTTCTTTCGTACTAGTATATATATGTAAACATATATATACATATATGTGTGTATAAAATAATGAAAATAATAACAATAATAATAAGAAATCTAATTCAAGTATAAATTAAACATATGCTAGCATTAAAAAAAGTTTATTAAAACCTTTTTGTTAGATATTTCAGATTTTAGTACTAGCCTGATTAATTATTTTAACAAAGAAATCTACACTCAAAAGGGCACTATGTTTAGATAGTAAGAGCGCAATGAAATAAACTTTAAAATTTAGTCTTACAGTTTACAGAAAATCCCATCGATTTTTGATTTTAGTCTTAAAAACTTTGGCGCCCCTCATAATTTGCCGCCCTAGGCCCGCGCCTCACGGGCCTAAGCCTAAATCCGCTACTGCTTCTTAGGGGGGCAGATTTTGCTCCTAAATTGCAGAGAATTCGTGTATCTCTTCTAAAAATTTATTAAGTTTCATCATTTTAAACAAATCAAGTTGGTCAAGATCCCTGCCTGTGAGCGTCCACATGGATTAAACATTTATAATACAATGTGTGAGTCGGTGATTACATCATGAAATTGAAGATGATAGGGCTGTGTGTTACGGTTTGGTGTGAAATAGTTATCATGTATATATTGTTCAAGAAAAATGCAAATGTTCTTTTCTTTATTATTGGTTCTGCTCTCTGGAATAACATTTTGTATTTAGAAACCGTGCTGAGCTGGCGTAACTACTAGTTCTTAATAAATATGAGAACTAAAAATCACTGAATCTGTACTCACAATAACACAGATGCAAAACATGTCCCCCATATGATGGGGTCTTTCTGTTTTTGGTTTAAACCAAAACTTCAAATGAAATAAAAGCTTTTTTTTTTAAAAAGAAAAGTTTACAAATAAGTTCTATGTATTTCCAATTGTGAAGTACTTATAACTTTTTTTTGTGCTGTAAATCAAACTATGAGTTCATTTTAAACTTTAGTAGGGAAAATGGTAAAGTTTAAAAATGGAGTTTAAGCATGAGTTTAAGAACCTATACCATAATACAGCTAAAACTGCCATATCTTGTCTTTGAAGAAAAGAAACTGCTTTTCTTAAAAGAAGAAATTTGTTAAAATCGAATTATAGAAAAGGGAAGTGAATTGGAACATTTGCTTAATTTTTGTGTTGATAACAGTAGTAAAATCAGAAAGAGGAATTTGTGTGGATGTACTAATGGTAGAGTTCAAATAAAAATAAGTCATTTGAAATTTCTGCTAAGTTTGAGTCAAAAAAAAATTATGCTTATATAACTATCACACTGAACATACTACTTGATCAGAATCTCAAACACAGATTTAAAATAGCAATATTTCTAAATTTTTAATTAAAAAATATTAAATGTTGGAATTTGAAATACTTTACTGCAAACAATCGTGTAAAAAATATTTAATGATGCTTTCAGGAATTTTTTAATTTCGAATTCTACTATCTGTAAACATATTCACGTCAATAATACCGCTAAATTTGTAGGTTTTATTTCTTGTTCTAAATCTAATACTTCATTTTATAGCTAATATCGCTGCACGAATGTGCTTATTTCATAAGTTTTAAAATCTATTCAAAAGTGTGCCATTAAAAAATGGAAAAAAAAGCGGAAAAGTAATCAAAATTCTGTGAATCACGTTGTCATTAAATGAAAAAATCAAAATAAACACTGTCCGCGAATCTGATGACGTCACCCCAAGCCTCGAAACCAAAACGTTTTCGAGGCTATTTAATCTCATTTGCAGACTCTCTAGTGCGAACCGTTTAAAAATATTCGATCCGGATTTACTGATCCCTAATCTTTTTAACCCGGATTAACTTCTCAGTGCGAACGGGGTATAAACGTTTTAGTCCGGATTAACTTCTCAGTGCGAACAGGGTTTCAGCGTCACGGGAGTGGTGAATGGTTCCTTCTGATGTCAGAGCAGTGGGTGGAGCTATCTGTTGGGGTGTAACTTGCGTTGGAGTACTTCTCATTTTTTACTCGGTGATTCATTTATCTCCTCGTTTTTTTTTTTTCTGTTATTCTGGCTTGATATTAAAGTTTTTACATGCTCTAAATGATAATTTGAAAATTATAAAATTAAAAATATTCAAATGAGAAAAAAAACGCTTTAGTATAAAATTCAAAAAATTCTGCTGAATTCCAAGACCGTTAGGTGAGGGTGGGGGACCCGACTACTGCCTTGGATTTAGCAGCCTGGGGGAGATCTACGGCCAGGGGTCTGATCCCTCCCCTCCGGTTTTTTGAAGTTCTACATACTATAAAATACAATTGTAAAATTAGAAAATTTAAAGTATTACAACGAGAAAAAACGCATTTGTAGAAAATTCAGTTAGTATTTCTACTTGATTCTAAGTCGCAGCCAGTGGGGAGTAATGGGAAAGATCTCCCCCCTCCCCCCAATTTTCTGAAACTTTACGTGCTATAAATGACAATTCGAAAATTAGAACATCAAAAATATTCTGATAAGCAAAAAACTTTCAACATGAACCATTCCTGAATACGGCTTTGAATAAATGGTTTCTTGCATTTCTACCTTCAAGAAGTAATGAAAAACATTATTCAACTTTTAAGTATAATTCATTTGAATTTCCATTATAAAGCTTATTCTTAAATATTTAATCCTAATAATTCAACTCAATATTATTTTTAATCATTAAAACAATTTAAAAGAAATTCCTATAAAACATTCAAAGATTGAATATTGGTAAATAACACTGAACATGCAATACATAAATAGAATATGAATAAAGACAAAACTTTTTTCTCTAAATTTAAACTTTTATTTTAATGTATGTATTTGTTTAATAAAGTTAATAATTTATGTTTTTAAGAAATGCATGGGATTAGAGTAGAGGTAAAGCGTCCCTGTAATGAAGATTTGGTCTTTAAATGAAACTTTATGGTACATGTGCTGGTGCAGGCGCCATTTATTGATTATATTAGAAAAGCTTTTCCTAATTTGTGTAAATACTGCAATAAATATTATGATTTTTTTATGAGTACTTTCACCTTATATAACATAATAAAGTTGTGTGAGTAATATTCATAAGTTAAAAATTTTAATAATTTAATGTCTAAAAAATAGTTTTTTTTTAGATTTAAAAAAACAAAAAATTCGAAAGTGTTGGAGTTTTGAAAGTAGTTGTAACTAGTAGTTGGGAAAAAAAGTAGTTTAACTAATAGTTAACTAGTTTAAAACAAAAGTAGTTACAACTAGTAGTTGCCACTAGTAGTTAACTACTAACTACTGCCGAACACTAGAAATGTAAAAAGGCAATTATTTTGGATAACAAAGCCACATTAAATGTAATATTTTATAGTTTAGGTATTCTAGTAAAACTTCTTCAATAGAAAATGTAATGTTTCCATGAAATAAAAAAGCAGGACTGGAGGGGTGGGGAAAAGAAAAAAAAATTGTTCATAACATACACACATAAAAAGGAACTCTTTTACTTCAATTAGCAGAAATGAAAAAAGTGCACTTAGAATTGCTAATGCATTCATTTATTAAATTCCATGTTCTAATTTAAATTATATTTTCCGTGATACACAAATTTGCAAAACTGAACGTTATTGCTGTCGTATTTGTTAATTGTATTTACTCCTGTAACCACAAGCATCGTATTTAGCTTTAATTGCTTTCATTATACTTTTTTTAATTCAGGGTATATGAATCGTCAATTCATTCATGGACAATAAAAGGATGCTAATTTTCTTAAGAGCAAATATTGGTATTCTTTACCTCTCCTGCTCTCATTTTTCATTGTGATGATGCTTCTATTTATCAAAAGTTGAGACACGAGGAATATGGCGCACAAGTTTTGCAAAAGATTGCAGCAACATATTTCGAAGCTGCAAGGAGCCTGCCGAAGGAATAAGCTTCCAATAGGGAAGCATCCAACTGAAGTCAGTTATTGAATGTTTTGGCTTCAGTTTAATGTTTTTCAACTAGAAGCTCACTTCTTCTGAATTGAAAAAGAAGTTCCTTGCAACCTCAAAACACGTGTCTGCAATTTTCAGCAAAATTTGTGCGCAACCTACCTCGTATTTTACTTTTTGATTTGCAGCACAAAGGTTTACAACTTTTTGTTTGCTTCTATTTATATATTTAAATTATTTTGAAGTATTATTCCACCTTCGCATTAACAAAAGTAATCTGTCTTTGACAGAAGACGAGAAGACACTCGTCTACGTGTGTCTGCTTCATCAATATTGGATTATTATTTCTTGATACTCTTTCGTAATTATTTATTTTCATGTGGAGAATATTTTGCACACCTTTATTAGGCACACCTTTTTGTAATGAACGAAACAGTCTCGAAATTGAAAATGTGCTTGATCAAAAAAATAATGATATTTTTATTGTGTAAGCTTAAATTGAATACTTTAAATACCTGATGTTCGACATTAAGCACATATTCTACGGTCTATTAACTCATTTGGTGTATTCATATCTGTGATGATCGAAAAGAGTTTTGAAATTGAAAATGTGTGTGATTGTAATAAATAAGGAAATTTTTGTTGCGTAAATTTAGACATAACACTTTACGTACCTGATGTTTTATATTATGTATAAATTCTAAGATTACCGTGCAGTCATTCATTTATTTACATGCTCTTTTATAGATTAAAATACTTCTCATGCCACGATCTTCTAATTAACCGCCCCCCGCCCCCACGCTATATCTCACATTTTATTGTTTCTCCCCAATTTTATTTTAGTTCACTCAAATGATGGGGCGACACGAAATGGATCAAAACAGTTAAAATTAATTAGTCGCTGTGTGCGTCTGTGTGTCTCCTCCCCCATTCAAAATTCTTCATTTGTTTTTGCTCTTATTATCTTATACAGTAGATGCCGCTTTATGTGATCAACGTTAATGTTATCAGTCGTTTAGTGTGGCTTTGTGGCCACCAGCCCCGTGCGCAAGCGATCCTAAGGCCTCGGCTAAGAGGTCGGGTGGAGATAATCAATGGTTTGTAATCAAAACATCGCTTATTGTTATCAAGTCACAGAGATTACTTTTCTTAAATCAGCAAAAACTAGGGAAAAATAAACTATTTTTTCCTGTTTGTAAATTATATTTTTAAATTACTGGTCAGAAAAGGTATTTTTCTGCTCAGATGACGAAGGCGCTTCGAATTTTGTGTCGATGTGTGCAGAAAAAAGACGCCGAATTCGTGAAATTCGCAGAAAATCAATAATGAGTAATTTTCTTTTAAGACAAAAATTTACTGACTCTTATTAAATTGTTCTTGTTACAATTATTTGTCGCAAAATACCTATTTGTTTATGTGCAAAATACGAATTTTTCCAGCAATAAGATTTTAATTATCACTCAGTTATAAAACTTTAATTATTATAAGTTTATTATTATCACTCAGTTATTGTTATAAAATCATTTTCATCTCAATGTGATCCCTAAATGTATAAATATATCTTATATGAAGCACCTAAGAAGCAAAGGGATGTAAGTGACAACATTGAAAATTTTGAGATACTTAGTGGAAATGATAGGGAAAGCACCATTCTATACTGTGGCAAGAGATATTAGTGATAGCTCTAACAGGGGTTCCGCCCCAAGGTGATTTAGAAAAAAATTAACATTGAAGGCACCAGGAAATCCAAACTGCGAACGCGTCGTTATGCTCGGAATCATTTTTTGGTCACTTATTACATTCCTTTGCTTCTCACTGCCTTATATCATGTTCTGAACTTAGTCCAGGAAAACAGATATAAAAAAGCAGTTGGAGAAAGGGCTTTTTTTCTTTGTGATTCTTTCAGTAGATTAGAGCATCAATGTCAACTAAAATCAAAATAATTTGATCATGAGTTTCTTTCATTTTTTTAATTTTGTTAGTACATTTTTTAAGTACATTAACCTTTCAACCTTCTATGAATAAATCAGTTGCCTATTCCCTTTAATGGGATTTTTCTGCAATGTGTATTTAATGGCGATGATTGACATCTTCAAAACACGTTTCAAACAAGACTGAATTGGCGAAGTTTGTATCTAATATTTATCAGGGCCCACCAAGGAGGACCAATAAGGCAGACTGCGACAATGAGATGGGGGGGGGGGGAGGCTTGGTGGGACTTGGCTGCCTGTTTGGCCGATTTGGGGAGGTCATCGCTTTGGGGGGGGGGGGTCCGTTAATTTGTTTCTGAGGGGAGTGCGCCCTCGCTCTTGGGAACCTGGTATCTGAGTACAAAAGCACTTAACTTGGACAATCATGGACGAGATATCAGTTTCATAGGACAAATGATCGAAAATTCTTTGTGCAAGGAAAATACGACGTAAATAAAGCACAAGTAGTCAGAACAAATAATGCAAATAGCTACTTCTAGGCTACAACGTAGCCTCTTCATCATAGCAAGAAAGAAGTGCTCAACATACAACTAGAAAGTTGTGAGTTATTAGCAAAGCAACAGCCAGAAAGATAGCCGGTATTTAAAACAAATGGGTAGATCAGAAAATTAACCGATAAGAACAAGGACAAGGAATGAAGAAGACCAATCAGAGGCCAATAAATATGAAAAAGGGAGGATAGAAGGAAACACTAATAAGGAAAAAAGAAAATATATAAAAACGTTTCTAAATATCAGGAAAAAAATTAAGTACTGAAAAAATTGTTTACTGAAGAAAATAATTTTTATTTGTTCTAACAGTCTCCGCCTTATTATTTACGTTATTTTTTTCTTTGTACTCACATTTTAGCACAAAGAATTTTTGATCATTTGTCGTATTAAAATGATATCTCGTCCATGATATTGTCTAAGTGTTAATTTCAGCCATTATGTAATTCCTTTGCAAAAATACACGAGACGTTTAAATATTTGCAGTAAATATCTTTCTAGAAATTTAATCGCCTTTCCAAAAGAAAACAAGAAGTTCCGTCTAGAACTATACGAGCCTACTTTCCCGTATACACCGAATTCAAATTTATAATCTAGCTATCTCTCTTTCTCGTTTAGTTTTAGTTCTTAATTGCTTCAAATATACCTTTTTCAACAGTTAATAGATATTCATTCAATCATTCATTTATTAAGTTATCCATGTATTTATTCACTCAGCTATTAATTCATTCCTTTGCTTATTGATTTAATCATTCATTAATTCAAAAATATTCTTGAAAATCTCGATCAAAAAATTTCATAGGAAAATAGGTTCGTAAGTTCTGGGTGAACTTTCTATCTGTACATGTTCTACGTCATAAGAGTTTTCCGATAAAGTTTGTTCCAAGCAAATCGGTCCGTTAGATCAGGATTTATATAGGATTGAAATTTCCCCGTAGGCGCTATGTTAATTTTTTTTGAACTGTTCAAAAATGAACAAAAATTGTTCAAATCAATATTTCACGATAAGAACTTCTTCCAGTGAGCTTGTTCATGGGAACTTGGATCTTGTACCCAAAGTTTACCTAGTTTGCTTCATTTTCACCCATAGGCGATAATGTTAAAATTCTTTGAACTGTTCAAAATTGAAAAAAAAATTGTTCAAATCAAAAAGTAAAATATGGAAATGAGATGTCCTCGCCGAGATCTTTCGAATGCAAAAAGAATTTTTCGAATCAGACAATTCGTTCAAAAGTTATTAGGGGGTGACAGACCGACAGACAGACATACGTTTTCCCCATCTCAAAACCCTACTTTCAAATTTTTTATTTTTCAATCTTTATTTAATGACTTGACTTATTTTTGACTTTTCTTGATTTTTAACGATATTTTCAAGATACATTAAGCCTCAGTATAGCATAAAAAAATTATAAAAAAAAAAAAAAAAAAACCTACAGCTGTTTCGAAGCTTGTTAACTCAAACGCATTATAATGCAAAGAA
This sequence comes from Octonoba sinensis, assembly GCA_038502835.1. Lineage (NCBI taxonomy): Eukaryota > Metazoa > Arthropoda > Arachnida > Araneae > Uloboridae > Octonoba > Octonoba sinensis. The sequence goes on from CM076604.1 coordinate 77,576,234, forward strand.
AACATATAATGCTCATTTGATAGTTTTGGAATTGAGTGCACTTTGTAGATTGACATCGGAATCAAAGGTTCAACCTACATCTTAAATAATAATAATAGCTAAATGAGATTTTTTTTACCCCAAAATTGCATTATCTTCACTGTTACATTAATCTACATTGTTTCCTTTCTTGAATTTAAGACTCGCAATTTTTCAAAACAAGCAAATGTAGCATGATTGTTTTTGCGTCAAAATGTGTATACATCGTTAATGCAAAATTGATAGTATATCCATAAATTATTTCATTGAAATATAAAATGATACCACCTTGTACTCCGAAAACTTAAAATAAAAACTGAAACCATGTTTTACTTAATTTATTAAAATTAAAGACTAAAAAAAAGAAAGAAAAAACGAAAGTAAGATTAAAAGAGAAAAGAAAAGCATCGGCACAAACGGCGAGAAGCGAAACATCAAGCAGAGGTGATAATGCAGCTCCACCCATTATTGTGATGTCAGAGGCAATGTAACTCCACCTATTCTAGTGACGTTAGTTGTCGACCGTTGCAAAATTATCCGTTCGTATAAGGACTAACCGCCGTGTTTACTATTATGCCTGGAAAAACTAAAATTATACCTCCGCCTCCTGCTAATTCGTGTCAACCTGGTGTTGCGAAGTCTTTATTGTACAATGGCTCAAAATTTCAGGGTCATCAGAAAAGTAAAGGAAATTGCTATGACGTTGAAGTGGTACTCCAAGTAAGGATGCTCAAAAGTTTTGTTGTGTCACTTATTTAAAATGGCACGAATGTTTATTCTGATTTTATCAAAAATATACCCTCAACTTTTCAACTTATACAATCTATCTATACAAGCTCTTCAAAACATTTTAATTTTTAGCAAATATGAGCTATTTATAGTTTTTAAACAAAAACGTCAATGCATATTATAGTACTCAGTACATGAGTTTATATATTAGTGCTGCTGTAATTTTTATGCTGTTAATTATGTTCATCATCCTAATTAACGGATCTTAAATTCTCGCGATAAACAAAGTCCAAATCACTTTCAGGCTTTTTTTTTACTCCAACCTTAGTTAAAACTACACTATAAGTTTAATTAAATCACCTACTTTTGGGTTTTCAATGTAAGTTTATCTAAACGTTCCTTCCAAACTTTCTTGTATAAAGTTTAAAAATGTCACATAATTAAAGTTGTAACCACCGATTTGATTTTCATTCTAAAAATTGTAGTCGTCCCTCTTATTATACTTGAGTTTTTGGTGAAGCATTTTAACCATGCAATTTTTCTGTATACTGGCTTCATTTTTATGCTCTCTGCTTGGGACAAAGAAGGTCCTTGAACTTCAAAACATTTGTTTCATATACACTTTAGCCAGGGTTTGTTGATTTAAATTATGATTTTAAAAGCAATTTTAAATCAAGTGATATATTTTTTGAACCATTAATTTAAATCATTTTGAACATTTTTCTTAAAAGTTGATTTTAAGTGTTAGAAACTTTTGCTTTAAACATAAAATGTGTTGCATTTACAACCTCTATTTCAAGCAAAACTTCAAAGATCCCTCGGCCTCTGTGTTTGTATAGCATATTTTATAACTTTAGAACTAATTATTATTTTTTAAAATTTTTACAATATTATTCTTATTTGTTGATATTCTTATTTCTAACGTTTCCCTAGATTTTTTTATTTTAACTCAAGTGTATGATAGTAATAATTATTTATAACATAACTTTCTAAATTAAAATTGAATAACGCTCCTATGTTAAAGCACCTTTTTTGTAATGCACCATTAATGCTGTATTACATTTTACATTTCCTATTCGCAACTATTCTTACTGAAATACTGATATTTCACGAATGCCAAGAATAATGTAATATTCTCAATTATTCTGACGTATTTTTCAGTTGTAATCCTTTATGTTCTATATTACGAAATTACTTTTAAATCATATGATATAAATGTATGGATTTGCCATTTAAAACATTATTATCTGATAAACTAAAAGATTATAATTTGATTTATTTTTTGGTCTCTTTTAAAGCATGTTGATGAAGAGAATGCCTATCTTTGTGGATATCTGAAAATAAAAGGCTTGACAGAAGAATATCCCACTCTGACAACATTTTTTGATGGAGAAATAATTAGTAAAAAATATCCGTTTTTAACACGGAAATGGGATGCTGATGAGGAAGTTGACAAGAAGCATTGGGTAAGTGATTTCTATTTTTCAATACTTATTTTTAAAAGCATTTCTGTTTTAACTTGTAAAGTGTTGGTGTGGTAGAATTTTTGTTTTAGTACGTGTGGATTATTTTAATTCGATTAATAATGCATTCTAGAACAAATGTTCTAGGTAGAGCACTATGGCATTTTGAAACAGTATTGAACATTTGTGCCCTTCTGACCTCCAAAATAATAAGTCTGGATGTCATACTTGAAGGTAAAAATTCGTAGGGGCAAATTATGACTAACTACAAGTAGTTTCGAATGGTAGCTCTTCTTGCCTCCATTCCATTCAACGTATTAGTACCCACTCCCAATATTCAAAATTTGCAAAGTGTCATAAAGGGTCAACACATATGTTTTAGAAAGAAAGCTCTTAAAATCAGCAGGTGCCCTTTTAAATTTGCCTAAGTTTCCAAAAAAGAGAAAAATATATCTAAAAACTAAAGTAATCAAAGAAAGGAATAATAATGCATAATAATAAAACAAAATTCTTTTAAAGAGTTAATGTATTTAGTTTAAAAAATATTTATTGCATTGCATTTATAAGGAGACAGAGTCCCTGTTTTTTAATTTTTTTTTATTTTAACACAAGTGTTCCCCAACATTTTAAAAATTTCAACATAGCCATCTACTCTTTCAATCAAAAACTTAAAAGCCCCACCTTATTTTCCAGGACTACCATCCCACTGCCCCGCTTTCCCTATTTTTTTGAGAGAATACTCAAATTCAAACAATTTCCTTTCTTTCGCTGTTTATACATAAGTTTCAACAACATATATTTTGCGACTTACTTTTAAAGTTGCTACTTTTGCATTCAACAAAAAATTTATTATATATATTTTGATTGTTTAAAATTGTTATCTACATGCTTTTAATTTCTTTCACAAGAATTGATATTTCATGATTTTTTTAATATCTGTTTTTCTAGTTAATATAAAAAAGAAATTTACAATATTGTAACGTTTCTCATGTATCAATACTCTCCTCTATAGTTTAGCTTTAGCAAAATTCTTATGGTTACTTTACAGATTTTATAAAGAATAAAAACTCATGGATAAAGTGACTTCTCATACTAAAAATAGTGGTATGAAAATTAAAAGCCTTTTGAGGGACACTGACAGAGCAGGAGCGGGGTTGTATTGTCACCTTTTCTCCTTTTATCTAACAACTGGAAAATGCACAACTGCTTTTGATGGTGATGTTGCTGCTATTCAAGTAGCCTTTGCGCAACTGCATTGCCACCTAAATAGTTTCGTAAGAGCTGTTATATTCTGTGATTCAAAAGTAGCAATTCTGGCAATAAACTCTCTTTCTGCTCCTGCCTCCTCTAACACCCTTGACTGTAAGAAACTCCTGAAGAGTCTGTCTAAGTACTCTAAAGAAGTCGCCTTGCAGTGGATCCCTGGACACTGCGGTATAACAGGAAAAGAAATAGCGGACCAGCTTGCAAAAAAGGGAGCTTCTATCATACAAACATCAAAGAAAGCTGTCCCTTATACTAGTGCCAAGCGTATCATCAAGAGAAAGATGAATGATCTCACGCTACATCAATACGCTGAGAGAAATTCTAATAAGATCTGGGGGAATAAACTCGGGGATCTTCCCATGTGGCCAAGACATAAAGCAGTAGCTGAGTTTCGTCTGGCCGCAGGACATGACTGCCTCTTAAAACATCTACATCGAATCCATGTTGTTCAGGTCCCCTTCTGCCTTCTGCACACTCTGTGATCTTCTGGAGGACATGGATGCTGGCCACATTCTCCGCTGCCCGGCACTTGGTGATTCCTAGCTGAGTGACCGCTACTGGCGCGCTAGGGAGCTTTTAGGTTCATAGACTTTTCTCGCCACATTATTATGTTTATTTGTTTTTGTTCTTGTTCCTTTTGCCTTGTGGTGTAGAGATCTTTTGTAACCTTGCCATTAGAAATAAAAAAAAAAGAAAAAAATTAAAAGTGTACTGGGTACTATCTAAATAGGCCTGGTTAACAGAATGTGATTTTATTAACAATCAATAAGAAAATTTGTACACAGCATTTGAATAAAGTCTGAAAATATTACTTTACAAAATACGAAAATTGCGGAAAATAAACTGTTACTCACAGAAATTAACTGTAAGCTGATTCTGAAGAGTTAAAAATTATAAGCAAAAAAAAAAAAAAAGAGAGATGGAGAACTAGTAGTACTCAGAAAAAGTATCATTATAAATTGGTAACCACTAATCGGCTAATTTGCTTATCGGTGCATCCCTATTATATATACAGTAAAACTCCTTCTAACACACTCCTCTTAGGCGGACAGTTTTTTATTCTCCGCAAGCAACGCATTGAGCCTAAAACAGCCCTCTTTTGCGGACACCCTTCTATTATGAACAGATATTTTTGTCCCACTAGCACCTGCTATAGAGGAGTTTTACTGCACTGCATTATACAATTATACATATATGTGTATTTGTTCATAAATTTTATTAACTTTAAACGTTTGGAGTATAATATCAGTATTTTAATATTACTGCCTTTATTTCAGAACAAATTTCACTCATTTTACCAGTATGCCAAATGTTTCAATTCAGATAGTTTTGATTATGATGAATTGAAAAACACAGATTATGTTTTCATGAGATGGAAAGTGAGTAACTACTTTATATGCTTCTTATTTTTACAATATAATGAGTGTTAAGAGCATGTTGTTCTTTATTTTTAATAGATTTTCTTAAAGAGCCTCAAAACTTCTGGATTTCATTTCCATTGCATAATTTCAGACTTTTGTGCCTAGGGTTTGTTGATTGCAGGGGTGAAAAATCTGCGCGAATTTCAATTCCTGATACATCTGATACAAAAAGGCTTAGATTTGTTATTTCTGCCCAAACTGAGCCAAAGTTGCAATTTTTTTACACTTGTTAGAAATTAAGTACAGTATTTGGTTGGCTGACAAAGCAAATTTAAATGGCATCAGAATATGTAAATCAAATAGTCTGAAGATAATGAAAGCATTGATGAAGAATGACTATTAATAGTTTCAAACTAAAAAAGTCTTAGGCTTAGTTAAGAATATTTAATCATCTGTCTTGAAAGCATACATTCCCAAAAACTTCACACCATTAACCATTCAGAACTCACACCATGAGCAAAATGCTCACACCAAGAAGAAAAAAGTATATCTGGTATTCTACTTCATAGACAAATGTGCTGCTCTGTCTAACTTCTCCTCGTAACCTTCTTTTGCTGTCCCAATGTGTTTCAGAATAATGAAGTTTTCGTTTGATTATCGCCAAGGTCGTTGGCTTGGCGAAGCAGGCAAGTGTGAGTGTTTCTCATTGTGCGAGATCTGGTGAAACTTTTTTTTTTTTTGAATGTGAGTGATTTTCTTATCAAGCTAGTGCTTGCGTGATTTACCAAAAATTATTTTATTGTTTTTTAAAATCAAATATTAAACCAGGTATGTAGCTAAATGGACTAAAATTTTTAATGAATAAATAAATTACATTGTATAGTTATTGAATCATTTAAATTCTTTTGTACTGAGATATTGCTTTTATTTTCAAGGATGACTTACTTCCTAAGGAAGGTAGTTGGTTCAAATGGCTCTTGCTAAAAATGCTTCTGATAAAACTTATAAGAAAGACATACGTAGTTTGCAAAAACAAAGCTTTCTTAATTTTCATAAGGAACATTTTGTACCTCCCAAATGAAAAGTACCTAAGTTGTGCGACGTAACATTTCATGAAAACAATACACCCTTTGATATATTTTGAATAATATTTAGGGTAACATATAGTGTTTAGAAGGATTAAAAAGGCTTTTTTGTTTTTACTACTATTTTTGGTGGGAAATGGGTAGTGTGAAAAAAATGCTCACTCACGAGTTCTCAAGTTACTCATTTTGACACGAGCTCTGAAGGATTAAAACTACAATGACCTTGTAAGAACCATCAAATAAACCCAAAATTAGATTTTTGAAAACAATTACCCATTTTTTTGTGTAATTCTTCAAATCACTTTAGATTAATAGTTGCAATGAATATTTTAAATTAATATTCAAATTTCATTGTCTTTTAACCCACTTGCCAGCAATCTGAAGTAGATTGGGTCCTCTCTGTAGAGCTTAAATTTGAATGTGCATGGATGATTCAACCTTCAAAGAAGGATAATAATTATATTCATTCTTCCATTCCTTGATGTCTAGTATGAATTCATGTTCCTTTAAAATCAACGGTTATAACAAATCTATATGACTGTTTTGATTTTTATGTTATTTTTCTTTTTAAATAATCTATTTATTAAATAATCTATAACCTATAATCTAATGTAATTTAGGAGCATTTTCTTGTACCTGATCACACAATAAAAGATATTAGTGGTGCATCGTTTGCTGGATTTTACTACATTTGTTTCCAGAAATCTACATCAACTATTGAGGGTTATTATTATCACCGAAGCTCTGAATGGTAACTATTTTATCTTATTTTTGTCATATTTTAAGGGTGATTGTGTTCCAGTTATATAAGAATTTTGGTATCTTGTGCTGCATATTTTTTTTTTTTTTTTACTTTTATTTTTAACTAACTTCAAATTTTTGGCAATCATATTGCCTTCATTTTAAAAAATAATCTTTTGTATCTACTAGCTATGAAAAATGGATTTTTGTTTTTGATGCTTATTAAGATTTGTTAAAAAAAGGCTAACAATTAAAAAAAAATTCTTTTCATTAAAATCTTAGTTTGAGAAATTTTTAAACAAAATTCTGTGCTCATTCAGAGTGTTAATTTTCAAATCTCAAAAGTTATGATATGAAAAACTAAATTGTATGTTTAATTTGTCATTAAGCTTAGTATATGCATAATTTCTCTAAAATAGTTAAAATGAAAAACACTGATAAAAGTTAAAAATTTGAGAGAAAAATTAAACCTTAAGTTTTTGATTGTTCCCCTTCTTGCTCTCAGAATTTCATTAATCAAGTAGTTCAATATTATATATCTAAATAAAAGATCAACTATCAAATGTATAAATAACAGGTACAGTTGTCATATTTGTGTACAGATAATTTTGTTCTCTTAGCTATTTCTTTATTCATCCAGTGTCAAGCTTATTCTCTCCTTAAGGCAGTAGCCTGCTTTAGAAGGCCAAAAAGAAGCGTTTTTTTAGGAATTTTTTCAGGACAGAAAAAAAAGCAAGTCTAGTGAAGATTTCAGATCATTTTATTACATATTTGAACAAGTAAAAAAAAAAATGAAGACAAAAATATTCAAATGCAGCCGATTTTTATACACATTTGTGCAACGCCTTGCAATTGCGGTCTCCGATCGGCGGGAAAGATGGCGCTCGTAATTTTCGTCTGAAACAAAAGTGTTTTTAATTTTCATATATTTATCTTCTATTTAAACTAAAAAAAACCCGAAAATTTGAAAAATTAAAAATTTTTTTCAGGTTTGGAAATAAAAGTCGTCTTTTTTACAACAAAAAAATCATTTCAACTTGCTAAAAAAGTTGTTCAGGATTTTTTTTTCATGAATTTTTTTAGTTCAAATAGAAGAGAATAAAAACTGAAGCTGACAAGCTTTGTTTCATTTTGTTTGGTTGTCTAGTTTTCTCGCAATCAACAAACCAGTTTAGAAAAAACTTAAAAACAGAAACTCGAGAAAACGCGCTTGAAAGTTTACGATCGGGAAAAGGTTAATTTTCTATTACTTACAGTGATGATACGCTAATCAGCTATTCCTGCGCCATACACCAAATCGTTATAATCGAATATATCGTTATAATCTGTATTACAACTTGAGTCGGTACTTCTACAAATTCAAAATATTATTTCGAACGACCTTTGACCTTTTTCACATACATAGTTCGGAGCTGTTCGAAAGAGGGGACGGCGCGCGCTCCAGCTGCCCGAGTGCTCGTACACCTGCTCGACATCTGGCCACCTTTAGGGCTGTACTTTTAAAAATATTGAGAATTAGCCTCTATAACTTTGCATGCATATTCTTAGATATATTAGGAATCGATTTAAGCAATAAAAAAAATTTCGTTTTTTTTTAGCCTTCTAAAGCAGGCTTCGGCCTTAAGCAGTACTTAGCCCATGCTTCAATCTTTTATGCTCTTCATGTAATGTTTTGTACTTCCTAATCCTCTTTTTCACTGCATTAAGTTGACCTTACTTCACTGCATTAAGTAACCTTTTTATTGCTTAAAAAATCGCATTGAATTTCTACGAATTGGACTGAATTCAGATTATTTGTAAAATTAACTTTGAAACATAAATTCCAATCAAAGCCCCAAAGAATTTGTGTAGTACAGTGCAACGTTGAAAATTGAGTTGAAATTTATTCGCGGCACAAATTTATGTTGTTACACCCCCCTCCCCCCCCCAGTTGGAATTGAGATTTCATTTATTTTATGTTTTTAGAATTTAATTTCCCAGAAATTTAGATTAGGCCGAAATAATGGTTGCACATAATAGTTTTTAATCGCGAAGTGCCACAATAATTCCCCAGATCAACGACTACCTTGAAATGCTTTTAATTTGAGAATGAAAAGAGGAAAGATTCGACTTACCCATTAGTTGCTGGTGTGTAGATTGTTGTAAAAAAAATACGTAACAACAATTTTACAGAAAAAATATCAAGGAATTTATTTTGGAGGGTCACATATTATAAAAAAAACTATTAGGTGATCACCAAAAAGATAAAAATATTTTACTATGGTTCAAAAACTGAATGCATTAATTACTCATTATAAAAAATGAACATAGGGATAATTTTGCACATCTTGACCTGGCGTACAGTTGCCATTATTGAAAGGTGGTAAATAAAAAGCGGATGTTCAGATGATGAAACTTTTATAGAAGATAAAGGCTTGGAAGCCGAACGAAGGTGAAAATTCAATCGCAATCATCGCTGGTTAGGATCCTCAGGGATACTTTGTAGCCATGCGAATGAGACTGATGTTTCATCTCTGATTCAACAACCACAAGCCGCTCGGCTTGGATATCATAATGATGCGACGTCACCCAGGATCGGGAGTCGCTAGGCGGAAAAAGGTTGGGGCATCGATGAAGGAGTCAAGGTTCTGTGAGATTGGATAAAATTTAAATAAATTTAAAACATGACAACTTGGCTACAGCTACGCGCCAGCATCCATCCATGTCTCCGACAATATCGCTCGCGTTACAGGAGCACACAGGGCCAATGAGTCTACGGCACGGATCTCACAGCGATTCTCTATCGTTTTTCGTCACTTTCTCCTCACGCAATTTCTCCGATGGCAACGCCGCACGTGACGTGCGCCAATGAGAGCGCAGGAGGAATTTCGGCGGGAACCAATCAAGCGTGACTCGCGAATTCTGAACCAAAACCAACAGATAAGTATCACTCTGACGCTGCGAAAACAACCTGATAAGATCTTCAAGACAGGATGTTCGAAGATGGACGACAATTTCGTTGAAAACAAGATGGCTATTTGGTAAAAAAAGGTGGTAATTTGGAAAAATGAATTAAAAAGATTTATTAAAAAAAGCTTAGCATGGTAAAAAAAATTTACGAATCGGTAATTAAAACAAGCGAAATTTTGATGTAAAAGAATTTAGTGCCAAAAAAAATACCGATTTCGTGAAAAATAAAATAATTTGGAATAATTTAATTGAAAGGAAGCATGACATAAAAAATTAAATGATAAAAAAAGTTTAGAGAAATAAAAATAAATTAATTAATAATGAAAAAAAATAATTACAATAGAAAAAATGTGATGCAATATCACAGAATTTTTTTTTTTTTTTGTTAGACATCAAACCCTGATTGTTATCTATTTGTATTAAAGTAATGACTTGACTTTGCTTTGTATTTAATAATTCTATTGTATATTACTTTTTGTTTGTAGTCAAAGCTTTCTTTATTAAGCTTACAATTATGTCGTGACGCCGTGATATTTCAGTATTTTTTCCCCTTCACTGAGTCACATGTCTGTATTAGTTTTGTTATCTTTCAGGTACCAGTCCCTCACCTTAACTCATGTACCAGAGCATAGCATACAGATTTATGAATTTCGATAATCATGAAAAATTCAGATCGCTGTGATTTTCAGTTATGTTCTGCTATCTGCCAAAAATCTTCCTGTATATTGTTTTATTCTGAACTTTGTAAATATGTAACTTTGATCATGAAGCAAAAGTGATAACTGACTTGCTTTCAGCGGCATGCAATTTCTTGTTTTTGCTGCAGACTAACTCTTCCTGGTGTTTACTTTTTCTGTTGCATAATGTGTATTTTTAATTGTTATTTTAAAAAATTGCACTGGGTCTCACTCTATGTACATAAAGGAGAAAACAGTTGGGTTTGTTATTGTTTAAATTTTTTAAAAGATAATTCCATCTTTCTTATATAAATTGCTTTTTTTAAGCCCAGTAACTTTGAAGCATTCTTGATGTTTTATGGAATTTTACTTATTTTTGAGAAATGTTTTATAATTTAACGGAGTACGCATTTTTCATTGTCTAGCTTAAGACTAAGTATACCATAAATTTTACACGTAATTAGTTATTGTTGCTCATTGATTCGAATGGAGGAAAATTGGTTTCAAAAGCTAGGTTGGTTCTATGTTTTAAACTTTGTCAGCAGTTATTGTAGTGCACTGTGGCATAGGAAAAGTGGGTCCCCACAGGTCTGAACCCCCCTCCCCCCTTTAGTTGGAGGTTAAGGAATCCTCAGTCAAATTTCAAGTATGCTATATTATTCTGAGAGCGATTCCTATTTTGTTAATGTCAATATTTGTTAGGGACTGTTAAGCCCCTTTCTTCTTCCCTTCTGCAAGAAATTCTGGTTGTGCCACTGGTATCATTGACAGTTATATACAGGGTGTGTTCTGAAAGTAGTAGAACTCATTAAAAAAAAAAAAAAAAACTTATTCATTTGAATAGTACAAAGGATTAGAAGTTTTCAAAGTATTACCCTTCTGCATTGACACACTGCTGCCAACAAGTTTTCCAGTGTTTGTATGGCTCCAGGAACGCCTGGACTGGAATGCTATTTATCTCCCTCGTCACGGCCTGCTGAACTGCTTCTACTGAGCCGTGATGATCCCCTGAGTGTCGATTTTATTGTCAGGAATAGAAAAAAGTCTGGGGGAGCCAAGTCGGGGGAAAAAGATCCTGGTAGATCGCTTTCCGGTTGACTTTTTGCTCCTCTGACAACACTAGTAGCAAAAAGTTCAAGCACTTTCCTCATGTCTAAGTTTTCTGTCACGATCTCAAAATGTTGAGTTTGAGAAATGCTCAATTCATCAGCAATCTTTCTGATACTCATCCTATGATCACGGTTCGGTAAATTATTCACTTAGTTACAGTTTCTTTGATCTTGCTGGTCGAAAGGGTAAAGATGGGAATGGTCAGAAAAAAACGGAAATTTTGGGGTGAAAACTTTTTTTTTTTCGTTTTTTTCCCGAAGAGGTTTGTTTCCACCCGGAAAAATTTAAAATTTTGAAATTTCTAGCATAAAATAATACATTCAGAAATTTATAATAGTTACATTTAAATGTTTTTTCTTTAAATATTTTATACTTTTAAATCTTTTTAAAAAAATATTCTGTATATTTAAATATAACATAACACAAAGTTTCCTTTTTGTAAGAGAAAAAATGACAAGAGATATTTAATTTCAAAGCTTGAAATTCTTTCGCATTTTCTTGGACTTTGTTAAGGGATGGGTTAAAAAACCTGAATGAAGTGTTCATTGAACAATGAATAGAATGAATACTTCATTGAAAATTTTTAACCAACCCCGTAGCCTTTGTCGTCTTCCACTCTTTCCCTACCTTCTTGGAACAGCTTGTGCCGCTCAAAAACACCTGATCTGCCCACCGTAGCCCTCCTTAATCATGTCGTGAATCTTCTTGCCTGTTCTACCAAGCTTTACACAAAACTTCATTGTGTGTCGCTGTTCCAGAAAATGCTCCATGATTCTCCGTGATGAGACGTTTCAACAGGTGTCGCAGTACAAGCGACCTCTCTTCATCGGCCGACACCCGGATGCTGATTTTTCCCAGGGTTCCCAATATCCCCCTCTGATAGTGCAAGGGCAGACCCCTTTTAGTCCAGCCGTTCTCTTAGGAAAAAACCAGTTCTACTTTTTTCAGAACAGACCCTGTAATTTATGATATATAACATGATAATGTTTCCATAATTGTATCATGATACATATTCATCTGCCAAATTTATATTATTTAAGGTATAAGCACTTAAAATTCATTTTAGATTATACCATTGACTCATCTTTAAGTTAATGAAATGATGTAATGGAACTAGATTTATAGTGATAAGCAGAATCATGGTGAGACTGAGAATCAGAAAAAATCCAGAATGATAATGATTCCCTCCAGGGTTTAAGCTAGAAAAAAAATTCTTTAGCAAAAAAGCTAAAACGGGAAGCAAAATGCTAAAATGTAAATTTACATCTAAAAGAAAGATATTTGCAATATTTAAAAATAATAACAATACGAATAAAAAAAATAGGAAACTCAACTGTGCAATAAACTATTAAATCTATTTTTTTTTTCGAAACACTTAGGTTTAGAATTTACAATTTTTCTTTCTTTCAATAAGAGAGGTCCATTTTTCAAAAGCTTTTTTGAAATTGAAATATTTTCTTTCTGGTCCTTCAATTTTTATCATCAGAAGGTTATTTACATTGGGTACATTTATCCGATTTCTGATGTCCGTTTTTATCAGGTTTAATGCACTGAAGCCCCTTTCAATCTGCTGTGTGAAGTGGGATGCACAAGGCATACTCTAGAAGGGAGCAAATGATAGGATATTCAACTGACATTTCATTAACGAATGCTAACTGAACCAGCTCTTTTAAACTCATTCCTTTGCACCTTTTTAACATAATATATTTAAACATATCCCACTCGGCTAACAATTCAGATGAATTGAGTCCCTTCAATTCGGATATCTCATTCATTTCCTTTTTGCCATATATCTCCAGCTCACCGGGTGTACTTGGTAGATTACAAGGCAATAAAACATTAAAAATTGAAATTTTTTCCATGTCACCCAACCTATCTTTAACATGTGTGGTTGTCTAACTATCTTAACTATCTCTAACAATTTAAAAAATTTTCCATTAAGTCTTTAAATTTTTCTCTTTGTTTTTTATTATCTGTTACAATATAAGATTCATACTCAAAATTTTCACTGTTGGGAACATTTTTGGGAATTTTGTCCAGGAAATCCATGAAATTTGTACCTGTTTTGTTTTTCATCATTTCTAAATTTTGTACACATGCTTGTGCTAGTTCAAAGTCCAAATTCTGCTTTTGAAAAGCTAAAATTAAATTTATTAATGCAAAACATTACATCATTTAACATTGCAGTAGTAGCAATAAACATAAAGGATGACATTTGTTTTAGTAACCCTTGAGCTACAGGTCGTTTGTCTTCTGCAAAAGCAGAAATAAGAGCAGACCAGTTAGAGTCGATATTTAAGCTACTGTTTCCAAGAGATAACCACCTGGTTGGTGCTAATTTTAATATTTTAGTTTCCTTTTTGTCCAGAGTATTTTGCATTTCTTTTAAGCGCTTTGTATTTATTGGAGACTTTTCAAAGTATGAATGTACACGCTTCAAAATGTCTTGGTATTTCACCAAGTAAGGAAATTCAGCAGCAGCCTGGCTTGAAGCAAGTGCCAGTCTATGTGCAACACAATGCACTGACAGAAGGTGGGTATTACGTCTTTTAAGACGAGTAGCCACACCAGCTCTAACTCCCCTCATTACTGAAGGACCATCTGTTGCTAGAGAGGAGCATTTAGATATGTCAATGCTCAACTGTTCCAGTGTTTTAACCGCACAAGAATATATATCACTGGCAGAAGCCCCATCAATTTCTACTAAACACAAATAATGAGTAAATATTTTACCTTTGTAAGCAAATCTGACATATGATTAGACTCTATTCAATTGAAACGTCGGTACATTCATCTATCATTATTGAAAACCATTTTGAATTCTTTATCTTTTCAATAATTTCTTGTATCAATAATGCCATAGCTAATTCAATGTCCCGTATTGAGTCGTAGCTTTCATAAGTTGTGCTGGAATTCACATTTAGAATGTGCAAGTGCAGAACAACCCAATTCTATGCACAAATCCTTCAAGGAGCTGAACTTTTTAGTTGCTAAATCTTCTTTCGCTTGCAAATAAATATGTTTCATGGCCGATATGATAGATTCCTCAGCTTTAGCACATGATGCTACAACTGACTTTTGCCATGCCTTACTTTCATTGATAGATTTGGCTTCCATAGCATGCTTGTGATCAACGCTGCTCTCATGTTTTTTCAAGGTATCCGCTTTAAAAATAAGATGTCCTGTAATACAAATTTTTTGAAACATGAAAAATTATTAACTTGTTCTAAAAAATTTAATAAGCTACAAATTAAGGCAATCTACTTTTAATTTTATAATTATTTGAAACAGCAAATATTTATGTTCTGACCATTTTTATAACAATCATATTCTAATTACTAAATACAATAATTCTGAAATACTTAAAAAAATAAAATTTCAATGCATTGTCAGTATATATGCTTATAGTCAAATTTTCCTTGCATGAAAATAAGAATTAATTTCACATATTAATTACTTAAGCAAACTATAAAATGTGATTATTACAAAGTTAACAATTTAAATAAAAAATGTAATAAGATTGGTTAGTTATTTAGTTGGGAGCGCTACCGTCTGTTTTATGCCACGCAAGGGCTAATTAGACCGGGACCTACTGCTTTCAGCCACGATTCCGAACGGCCGCAAACATTCATGCCTACGCGGGATTCGAACCTGCAGAGTTAGAACCGAAGGCCAGCGCCTTAACCATCCAGCCTTCTTCTGGCATAATGAGATTGGAAAATTAAAAAATAAAGAAATAAATAAAATAAGTTTTGCCAAACATTTAAAATTATGCCAATCCTTAAAAAGAACTGCATATATTTCGGATAATATGGATTTTACAGATGGTGACCGTCGAAATCGGACACAGGTCCGTGTTAAGCAGGCTTGCACCGTACATGGGCAGCCTTAGTACCTTTTTTTAAAAAAAATATTGAATCGGTTAAAAAAGATTTCTCTAAAGAAATATACTTTTTAAAATGTTTTAAAAGTTTTGCAGCAGTTAATTTAATTTGTATTAAATTCAATTAATTTTAGTAATAAATTTAACAATTAAATAAATGTAATATGTATTTAAATTTAAAAAAGGGATGTCAAAGGCGGTCACATTCAGGGCTCCCACGGCTGCCCCAAAAAACTGCGCCAAAACGATTTTTCTGCTGCATAGAAAATTTGCTACATTTTTTTGGAAAATATGCGCCAAATCGCGATTTTTGGGGAAAAAAATCGAAAAAATTTTAGATATTATATTTTTTTCAGCTTAAGATCGGCATCATTCTTTTCGTTTTTCCTTTAGTCAACTAATTTTTTACCTTTGAAGCAGTTTATTAATGAATATTAGCTCTACTCTCTCTTAAGAACATCAAATATGGATGAGAAAATTGAGCAGAATGAGTGATGGTATCCCACGCTTGTAGAAGAAACAGTGAGACGATTTCTAATATTTTGTAATATTATAGAGAAAAATCATTCCTCTTATCACTATTTCTGTTAAACATTTCATTTAGTAACTTTTTCTTGAAATAGATAAAAAAAGTTTACAATTTCATGAAACGTGGAAAAAAAAACTTAGCGTTTTTCCTCAGTGCTCTTTGTGTTTTCTAATGTTTAGGAAATGCTAATCAATGTGAAAAATCAATAACAGAACAGATGTTAAAAAGATTGCTGCTCCATTATAACAATTCTTTAAAATTCCTTAAGCTTACTTTCCACGTGTAAGCAAAGGAGCGCATACGTTCTACAATCTTTTTGCATCTGCTGTAAAAATCGGATTTTTTTTTCATTTTAACTGTTTATAACGATTCTTCTCAAAGTAAATAAATAAAATGTATTTTTATTTTAAATAAAAACATTGTTTGAAAATATATATTTGTTCTTGAAAGTGTTTGGAGGTAGACTTTCAAACGCTGTAAAATTAAACATTGAATTGGAATTGCAGCTTTTTTTCTTTTCTCATTATTCTTTAAGCTCTGTAAATCTATATCATATAACCACAAGCAATTAAAAAACATAAATATAAAGAACAAAATAAGTAAAAAAATTACAGCTAAGTTAGAAAATCATTAAAAAAGCATGTACGTATATCATCTTAATGAATTGATGATCTTTGGCAAATATGTTAAGCAAATATTATTAGCAGAAATAGAAATTTTGTTATGGATGAACAACCTCATAAAAGTACTCAAGTTTCAATTTTTAAACTAGATTTGAAAGTTAAGAAATTACCATGCATTTCCTTTTTCTTTTAATTCAATTTAGTTTCTTTCGGCATCCAATTGCTGTAACCCTAGGACTCGTAAAATTTAATTGTAATTATTACACAATTTTTCCAAGATGTAAAGATAAATTGTTGGGGGGAAAATCATTAGATATTAAATTATCAACCTATAATAAAAAATACATTTTCCCTTTCTATTATAGAACTGAAAAATATAATTTGATTCTTGAATTTTCTTGCTGCAAAATTATGAAACTCAGCAATTTACTTTTAGTTTTATTAATTACTTCCAGAGCATCTAAGTGAGTATTTAGGATTGAAATTTAAAGGAATATTTCTTAATCAGAAAAATAATGAATATTACTGCAGGTAGAAAATAGGATCAACTTTAAGTATATTTTTTTGATAAAATATGAAATTATATTTAATTCATTCAAAAATTTATTGTTACTATAATCACAATGGTTATACCTAAATAAGTACCATTTAAAAAACAAATTTTAATTAATGATAAATAGTTTAAAACAGTTGAACCTTTCATATTAGTTAGTTTTTGCTTATTTTCTTGAAAGAATAGTGTTTTAGCTATTAAACAAAAAAGAGAGAATGCAATGATTTTTTAAAAGAAGAAAATTTTAAGCTTTCTTCCAGCTGCTCTTAACTATTAGAAGAAGAAAAAACAAAACATTTTTTAAAATAATCCTTTTCTTGAAAAAAGTATTGAAAAACCTTTATAAGGGTTATAATTTTAATTAGTCTTACTTTTTGAATAGGTTTTGAAAATTTTCTTAAAAAATATAAAAATAATCCAGTGTTTGAAATAATCTAATACAATTTTTGAAAGATGTCTGATCTTTACATTTCATATCATTTTGAAGACTTGAAACTGCTCTTACCCTTGATGTATGAAAATAACATTGCTTTAAAACAGCCATTTAATAGTTAAAAAATAAAGAAAAGTCCTCCAAAAATGGTACAAAGTTGATATTTTCAGCTCCTAGACTGATACAAAAGTAGATTTCTTCTGCTCCAAACTGATACAAAAATTAAATTCTTCTGCTCCAAACTGATACAGAAAGGACATTTTACCTGCTCCGAAAGTTGCTACAAATTGGGTTAAGGCGGTGGGTTATTGGTCACCTCTGTTATTAACAAGTAAAAAAACGAGTCTTACTCTGGTAGAAAGAAAATTTTCTGATTAAAAAGAAAGAAATTAGCTTACAATTAACGATTTTATACTAGTATTTTCACAAAACAGAGCTAAGAACAAAAAATAAAATTTGACTTACCGTTATCAGTTCCGAGAATTCTTTTTCTTGGCCATTACGCAAAATTTGCATTTAAATAGTGGAGATTTCTCTTTAGTCCATTCCACTTCAAGCCATTTGTAAAGTGAGCACCATTTTAGTACAAGATTTGGAGAAGGCAAATCTAATTTAATTCTTTTTGTCTGGCTATTTTCAACTGCGTTCGTATCAGAATCGCAATTCTTTCATTTATTTATTAGATATTTATCCATTACGTAATGTGTTGATGCATCAGAAAAGGAAAACGCAAAAACAATTAACAATCACCGACACCCGAGAAAAAAACAAAACAAGAGCCGTGTGCATTTCATAGGACGCTCACCTGCATAAAAAATGGATTCGCCCAAATCAGATAACTCCATAGACAGCCGGGGCAGTTTGGAGACGCTAGTATTTCTATACGATCACACATTCTTTCATTAGTAAAAATAGAAACACCTGCTTTTAACCTTTCACCTCCCCTGTCACGTGCTTCCCCCGAACGTCAATCCCAAAAGAGAAAAAAAAAGAGGTGGGTGGGTTGCGGAGGGTACGCTTTCATTGATTGCTGACAATTGCTTTTTAACAAAACCAATTTTTTTTCCCCCAATTTGTAAGCGACCTAAATGCCACTGAAACCTTGGTGCATTTTTGCGAAAACGGGCGTAATTTCTTTCGCATTCTGAATTTTTCTTTCGCATTTTGCGAAAAAAGCGACCGTAGCTTAAACCCTAATTCTCTCTTTTCAGCTAACTTTGACTTGCTCATCAGAAAAGTAACATACTAAACTGATTGTAAAAATCCTTTTTGTTAATTAATTTTCTAATATGAAATGACACAAATCAACATCAATACTATTTTTTACTGTTACATTTTTGTAATATGTTATCCGTTATTACACAATGTTCCTCATAATGAAGATCAAATTTTCATTGATTACATAAGATGTAATAGGTAAATAAATTGTGCCACAGACAACAGGAGTACACATTTGTATAAACTTTGTTTTCTATTTTAAGTGCTAATTATTAAAAATTTTGATGTATTAATATTTCCTTGAATGCAAGCAAAATTTTATTGATAGGTGACTTCATGAACCTAACTAATAATTTTAACTCATTTGATAATAATCTGGTTAATATAATATCATGCAATTATCTAAACAGATTTTAAGTAGTTTGCATGGAAGAATCTGATATGTATCGTAAATATCCGAGATTTTGATATTTATATAAATATCATATTTTTCCAATGCTGGCCATTGGATTGAAATTTGACCGAGCGTCCCTTAACCTCCAACTAAAGTGGGGTCCAGACCTGGGCACACCACCTTTCCCATGCTACAGTGCACTACAATAACTGATGACAAACTTTAAAACATAAAAGCCACCCAGCTTTTGAAACCAATTTTCCTCCATTCAAATCATGTGTTGCCATTGTTGGCAAATATGAAAAAAATAGTACTAGACTGAAAATCAACCTGTTAATCAAATGCGCGAAACATGTCTGCATTTTAATGCTAAAGCATTTATATGTAAAAACTTAAAAGTTTGAGCCCACATTTACTGCACTTAATTCAAAAGATTTCTTATGCTTCTTGCTTAAGTAAGTTTTATTTTCCTGAAGAGTTAATTTTTCGACATTTAGAAATGTTTAAAATCTCAGTCCGAACATTTGATGCAGTGTTTAATGTTGTAAACCTTCTGCTATGCCATTTTTGTTTTTATTTTTTGCAGAATCAATTAATGTTATTATTTTAAATTCTGCCTGTTGGATTACATGGCTTCAAAATGCATGCACAAAATCACAGTGAAAGTCAACTTATATATTTTTATTTTAGTCAACTTTAAACTTTGAATTGAAGATATTTATACTTTTGAGGATATATAGGCTCTAAAAATCCAAAGTTGTTTGTATAGTTTTTTGGTTTTTATAGAATCATTAATTTATTTTAAATCTATGTAAATTTTAAAAAACATAAATTAAAAGTACTAGGAAAGTGACAACATTTGAATTTTCAATAACTGTAATAAGCAACTTTGTTTACTGATTTCTGCATTATTTATTGCCACAGCTTTGCTAAATTGCTTTTTTGGTTTAGAGAACTTATCTATTGCATTTGTAATTGCGTACGTTTATATAGCTGTTTGTATGTTAATATTATTTATTTTGTAAAGAAAAATATAAGATATACTATGCAATGTAAAGTTTAATGAAAATGGGTGTATATATGAATATGTCTCTGCTTAAGCAAGGAATGTTTGTATAGTATTGAATATTTTATGAAATTTGTTTACATTATGTACTATGTTAAACAAAAGACTAAAATTTTTGTTTTGTTTTTTTCTGCTTTTAATTTAACAATGAAATTTTCTTTTGGTGTGAAATTTCATTTTAAAATAGTTTAAAAAATATTCCAGGGCTTTTGAAAACCCTTTTTCATATTGTGAGACTTACATTTGGAATATACTAATTTGCATAGTTTCCATTTTCTCTAAAAGGACACAGAGCTCCTTACTTTTTTTTCCGTAGGCCTTCTCTACGGCAAAAAAAAAAAAAAAAGAGAGAAAGTTTGGAATACTATTTTCATCGAGTCAGACCAAAACTTTAACTGCAGTACTATTATTATCAAAAAGTCAACAACCAAATGTTTTAGTTGGGTGTTAAAGGTATATTTTTTTATTGGGTTAAAATGTTGCTTCAAATTTTGTGCATGTTAATAAAATTTTATTTGCAAAAAAAATTTAATATTTTTAAGCTCTAACAAGAAAAGATTGCACTAACATTACATATTTATAGTGAAATAGCAAAAGTAATATATCATGTTTTAGGATGCCAAATAAATTTTATGGGATCATTAATGCACTTTGCATTAAATATTTAAATCTGTTTGTGGGAAACATTATGAGATATGGCTAAAATGATAATATTTTTGAACTCTCCTCCCCCATTCTTTACCAAACATTCTCACACAAATCTACAGTATATTAAATATTATATGCATATGATTTAATTGTGTCAAATTCATATTTGTAACTGCATGTTAAATTGATTTTGATGTACTTTCAGAAGACAAAGAATTGATTATATTTTTTCATTAAAAAGTCGCATCAACTATTTGTCTAAAGATTGAAGATCTTGCACCCATGATGGATAATAAAAAGATAAAAATCTATGTAATCTATCCTTGGGGTGCTCAGCTCCTCAGAGTGGCCACCCCCTAAAAAGCTACGGAACCCCCAAATCAGCCATACAGTCAACCAGGCCCCCTTCCCAAAAGCCTCCTTCCCTAAAAATTTCAATGCTGCAGTCCGCAGCCCTGTCTATTCTTAATCGATAAAAACTTGAGGCGGTCCTAACGTCTTAACCACTACCAAGTATCTGGCTGCAAAATATAACTTCCTACAATTACTATTTCCATTTTTTCTTCAGTGTTGCGAGGTAAAACTGAAAGATTTTAAATGTATTTCATATGCAAACTGTGTTTTTAAATCCCCCTCCCCCCCCCCCATTCAGATTCTTTTACATCATTCATATTTCTATAATTCATTCATGTTATTCTACCCTAATTTATTGACTTTCATAAATCATTATTTTTATATGCATGTAAAAACCAAGAATTGGTATAAACCTTGTTAAAATAAAAATTAGGTAGATAACTTATTCCATAATATGGAATTAATTGATTATGTATAAATAACAAGTACAGTTGTTGCTCAATTTTAGTAACCTCTCATTTATGAACACTCACAATTTTACAAACAGTTTCCAAAAGGCTATGGAGAAAAATGCCTTTCAATCTTATAAACTCTCGATAACAATAAAAAAGAAAATGTTAGAAAAAAAAAAAAAGCCGCACAAAAAATTGGAAATAGCCGATAGGTGTCTCTACTTTTCCTCTGTCTTTAATCCAGTTGTAATTGGGATATTGGCTATTTAAAATTTAAATTGCTGCTTTAACTGCTTTTAAAAAATTTATTTCTGCTTTGTCTTTTAACAATGGTGTATTGCTGCGTTTCTCACTGTACTTCGGAAAAGAAAAAGGCCCGAAATATAGTGGAATTTCTTTTCACGAATGTCCAAGAGATAGCATACTTGGTACACAATGGATCACAAACATATCTAAAGTCTAGACTAAAAGCGTATTTAATAAATTGATTTTCTAAAATTATATTTTTCAGTGCTTATTTTATGCATTCTATTAGATATATTTAACCTAAGTTATTCGCAGTTTTTTAATAATTACACCTACACGAATCAACTGATGATGAAATGAAAACAATCTAAACATTTCAAAATAGATCGTATGTAGTATTAAATTTCTATTGTTTGCTTAAATATTTTTTGATGCATTCGTCTATTATAATAATGACAACTTTAAAAATGTTTGCATTCGCTTCTGATCAAAGAGCAGATGTAGGTTCACTTTTTAATTTATTTGGCAATCCAATCCTATGTAATGAATAAGTAACAAATTTTAAAAATATGTTATTTTTTATTTTCTTTAAAATCTGCATTAATATGCATACACGCAAAGGGTGTATTCTATTCGGAGTTGTGGTGATTAAAATCCATAAAATTAATTAAAATAATTAGGAGAATAAATGAAAAAATTGCGAAAAATGGTTTAATTAAAAAAAAAAAAAGTTTTGATGACAAATACTGGTAATTCCTTGTTGATACGAATTTAAAAAAAGTAAATATATAAACATATCTGGCTTGGTTAATAAATTATTCACCTTTTTAAATGTAATTAATATTTGATATATTTTAATGTTTCAAATTTTGGAACATTGATTTCTTTTCTTTTTTTTCCCCAATCCTTTGTTTCTTGAAAAACAAGTAAAAAAAAAAAGTTTTTGTTATGAGTAGTGTTAAGAAATTCTTTGAAACATTTAGTTGTAATATAGTTGAGTTTCTTCTTTAAAATTTCATAAAAAGTTCGTTTTATTATTTCTTTCTGCATTTTTTAGCACTAAGCTCTTTGTCATATTTGAAGACAGAGTAAAAAGAAGTTCGTGGCATTTTTAAATATCTTAATAATTTATTTATTTTTCACATGAAAATTCCTACCTTTTCAGCTTTCATAACCGCTAAATTGTCAGCTTTTCCGAATTAAACTGGACAGCTAATCCCTTAAATTTCGGTTTCACCGCCAAAAATACCAATAGATGGCGACACATTTCTTCTGTATTCGGGCCCATGAGTTAAATTCGGGCGGGCGGACGAAAATGAAGTCACGCTTGGAAGGGGTTTCAAGAAGTGCGACATCCTGCATTATGCAACATTGCGTGATATGGGGGGGGGGGGGGGGGGGTTAGGGTCAAAAATATAGAAAAAACCGTGGCATCTTTTATGAACGGTCCCAAATCTCGTCGAAACTTCGCTATTGAGCGGGTCATATCCTATTATGAAGTGGGTCTTGATCAAAGGCATATTTTGTCTGCGTAATAAAGCTTCCAAGTTAATTAAAAATTAGAGCAATAATTATAAATGTTTTTAAAAATAATTCTTTACCGCAGTTAGCGTATTAATTCCTTTTTCACAAACGAAATAATTAACAAGTTATGTATATCATTCAAAAAATCCTTTTTTTTTTTTCTGCACAAATATGTTTTAGTTTGTAAGTTAATTAGGACATGAATTATATGCGTCTCTATATAAGAATTCTCTGCAGTAATTATAGCTTCATTTCCCCCCCCCCCCCTGCCCCGACATCTTGCGTTGATAAAAATACTTTAATTTTTCATTTTATTTGCTGCCGTTTTTTATTTCCGGCAGCCCGCAGCAGACGATCCATTTTGGGGGGGGGGGGGGGGAGGCTTGGAGAATTTCTTTTTAAACTGAATGCAGGGTGTGTTGGCGGGGGCAGGGGGAATATATCTTCTAGATCCTAAAACAAAGGTCCTTTTCTGGAGCGTATATTTGTAACACGGGGAATGGTAAACGAAATATATATTTTTTGAATGAAATCGGCATTTTCGGGGGGAGTACGATTGCTCGCAGGTAATTTAATCATCACAATTTCAGGGGAGGGGGTGTCCCCTGTAGATAATTATGTACACCACGTATATTTTGCTCTAATCAGTTCGTTTTACGTACAATCTACAAAAGGCATCTTTTCAGTTTTTTCTCTTATAACTGTTCTAAACAAATAACAATGTTATTTAGTAGTTCAAAATTTTATTTTTAATCGTGTTTTGCTGATTTTAAACCTAATGTGCACCGAATCAGAAAATCGGGGAAAATTCGTACTTTTTTCTTTTATCCCCTTTTGATCACCGCTCTGGAAATAAATTGTTCAGTCTGTATGAAGTCTAAGCATATGTTCATAATACATAACCTCAATCATTAACATTGACTGCCTGAGGTAAACTCTCGCACAACGGGTCTTCTACAGTTTTCTGTGAGTACTGCCTTTTTGCCGATAGCTGGCAGTATTGTGTTTCCTCTACAATTATAATCTATGTAGCGGCAACCCAACGTGTTCATAAAGTTCGAGCATGACTGTCATGGCGGAAGAGAGCGATTTGAATCCCACTGAAGATTCTAAAATCTCAGATAACAGTAATGCAACAACTTTTGAAAACGGAATGGAAGACGAACCGAATTTTAGTGATCCAGAGGACTACGTTGACGATATTTCTGATGAAGGTGACAGTTCTTTCATTGCATCAAATTAAATTGTATTTGTTATGAGTTTCAATTGAAGTCGTGACACATTTTTAACCCTATTTACCAGATGCTATTCTTTACTTTTTGTTCAAATTCCACACCTTTTTTTTAAATAAAAATTTGGGTAAAATTAAGTGCTTTTACGAGGAATAGGTATCGGTTCATCTACTTTCTTTAGTGGTTGTGAATTTAATTATTTTGGTGTTTTCGATGTTTTTCTTTAAGAATGAAGAGTACCATTGCATTAAATTTATATTAATGCTCATTATTACTTTATTCGTTCTTATTCAAAACATAAAATAGGACATTAAATCTTATTTATGAAAATAATTTTTAGTTTTAATACTATCTGCTTAGTTAGCTGAGCTAACATATCTAACCCTCAGTTGTTTACAAAATTTTTTTTGGGCCTTTTGCGCTTAATTTTTTGTTGTAAACAGTCTTAAGGTATTTAAAAAGATTGAATAAACAAGCTTAAATTTATAATTTATTGAATCTGATGATTTTTTTTTCTCTTGTAAATCTGATTTAATTAAATTGCTTTCCTTTACATTCAGCTGCAGCTATGCCTTATGTATTCCTATCCATTCTAAATTAAGTTTTCATCAGTCAGTCGAATCGCATTTCACAGAAATTTTATGTAATTTTGATGAGTTGTATTATATAAGAATGTAGTAACAAAAACAGAATGGAAAAGCAGTGTCTGATTATATTCGCATTCTTCAGCTATATACAAATTCGAAACAGAAATATACGTTTTGACAAGTTTCAATGATTAATTTCTATTTTCAATTAAAACAATTTTTTAGCACTCGGTAGATAATTGTCATAATATAGTCTTTGTGTCTGTAGATAATTGTAATATGACCTCTCTTATCTATCAAGTTAAAAACTTTGTCTGTGTCCGTAATTCTTGTTCTTAAAGCAAAATATGTACATGTATTTTGTTAGTACGTGGTAAAATTATTTCCACTATTTTTCAAGAGAAAAAAAAATTGATTATGAATTAAAAGGTAGATGTTGTTGGGTCATTCCATGTCAAATCAGTACATCTGTCAAATCAGTAGACTTCCATATATGAACTAAGTTAACTTTAACCTACTTTAGTAGGGGGGATGCTTGTATTAAAATTAAAAAAACGGGGGTGGGGACGCTTTTGTTAAATTAAAGTCTGGGTATGCTGTCTCTCTTCGTCTCATCTGGACATCAGCTTCTTTGCTATAAGTGACTCATATTTTACTGTTGATATTCAGATTGTTTCCAAATACATTTACAATGAATTGGGTAATTATTGTGGGTTTTTTCTCTCGAAAATCGTGACAGGAATCGATTTTCTTATTAAGAAACCAAATTATTAGATCATTAAAAAAATCAATTTTTTAAAGTACCTAGTTTTGCTTTATCGAAGTGTTTGTTTTCACAGGGCTGAATAATGCTTCAAAGTTAGTTAGAAATTATTTTAAGGTTAGCAATCCCTGCTATATTTGAATTTGAATTGAAGTACATTTATTTTCTAGTTCGTGTGCTTAGTCTCGGGACTCGCTTATGAACTGTCGTCCAATATGACAGATAGCACAAGACAATTAATGAAAGATTTTATTACATCACAAAGAGACGAAGTAACAGATGTACACCCAGGGCAAGGTGGGAATCGAACCCACGACCTCGTTACTGCGTGCAAGCAGCGGGTGGAAACTGGTACTAAGACTACTCGTCCACCGAGGCCCCTTCCTGTCATAAATCTAAAAAGAATAATTTGGGGAAAATGTATGTTTTTTGAATGATATGATACTGGGGAGTTAAGACTGGGATTTTTTAAAAGTGTCTGAGAAACCTGGAAAAGTTGGAGAATTTCATTCTGCTGTTTGAGTAGCAACCCTGTATTTCTTTTAATTTAACAAATATTAATTTTTTTCCCGTCACAGAACATTTAGGATGCCTCATGTAATTTTAAGGCATAACATTTTTAAAAATAAATGCTCACATTCCGTTTTAAAGTTTTATTTTTGTTATAATGTAATAAATATTGTAAAAATGTTTGTTTTTTTTGTAAGGTGTATTAGATTAGACTTGTACTTTATGCTACAACAAACTTTATTTTTTCACAGAATTGTTAAGCGATTTGTTAAAAAATAAGCCCCAGGAAAGCGATGGAGTTGAATCTGTCATAATTGTTGATGGTGTCCCAAAAGTTGGACCTGAAAGAGTGGAGAAACTAAAAAATGTACTTCATAAGCTCTATTCAAATTTTGGCAAAATTGTAACGGTTGATTATCCTTTGGATGAAAATGGAATCACTAAGGGGTATGTTATTTCATTACATTGTATAAACTTTTCTGAAAACATTCAATGTTAATTTATTTTCTAAGTCTTCATGAAAGTTTTATATTTTAAATCTTGATAAAATTATTTCTGCAGTTTATTAATGTGAGGAAAGTTTTGTATTGGGACCAGTGTAACCAGCAATTGATAATACAATCAAAAATTAGTAAAATACAGTGGAACCCCGCCATTCGTCCACCTCGCTATTAGTCCAACTTGTTCAAGTAAAATTCAACTCGCCATTTGTACTTATCCGACGATTCGTATGGCGCCAAGATCCAGCTGGGTTGCCAGTTTGACTTTTTTAAGAAAAAAATCTAGAAATTATGCTCATTTTGAACTAGTTTAGAAATAATTTGTTTGGCATTTTGGGTTTTTTTTTATTAATTTTAATACTTTTTGAGATTTTATTAACAATTTTAACTTTCTAAGGGGGCAGCAAGAAAAAATGGTAGATGAACTTTCTTCTTCAGAGGAGGAAAGTAGTAAGGAGAGCATTCCCATTGCAGAAATTAAAGAGCTGTGTTACCCCTGCGAGAAAACACAGAGTGATGGAAAAATGGCATCCCAACACTGCTGTGGTCACTAGCATTAACTTTTTCAACAACAATGTTATTGACCATTTTAGAAAAATTCTGAACAATGGTCGAAGGCAGACAACATTGGACAGGTTTTTAGAGAAAGAAACCCAAGATTCTTCTAGTGCAAAAAGACAGAAAAAAGAAAGAACAGCAGAAAGGGAGAAAACACCTGAAGTGATATTACCTGATGTTTTAATGGAAGGGGACTCCTCTTCCAACCATTTCTCTTCCTCCTCTCAACATTCCACTTATGCCATCAGCTCACCTCAGTACAAGCAAAGTGCAGTTAAATTTTTATTTATCTATAATTTCATGTACAGTACTGTACATTTGTTTTTCATAGGTTTAAATAAGCAACCATCTGTGGGTCTGGAACAGATTATTCCAATTTACATTGTATTTTATGTGAACAAATAATTCGCCATTCGTACAACTCACTATTCAAACTGCTTCCTGGAACGAATTGTGTACAAATGGCAAGGGTTCCACTGTAATTATTACTAAGCACAAGCATTACCATTATGACCTCTTATGTAATTCATGTAGATAAAAAATTCAAGTAAACACATACAGTCAAACCTAGTTAACGCGAAGTCGAGGGGGCTGCCAAATTTTTTCGCGTTAACCGATGGCTGCAGGATTTAAAATTTAGTAAAAGTGTTTTTTCTCATGATACACAACACAAAATAGGAACCAAAAGTATATTCATCATAAAAATACACAACAAGTTGCAAAAGAGACTTCCCTACTCATGAATATGCTTACAATTATTAATTAGCAAGGAAGGGATCATTTGATCTTTCTGATACAGCCAATAAGCAATTGCATTTTGATATTATTTGTTATCTCATAGGCACCCCTTTATACACAAAGACAATACAAACAGGAAAATGATAGATGTAGGAATCATGGATCGAGGTTCTAATGCATTATAGTAATACAGTCAAACCTCGTTAACGCGAAGTCGAGGGGGCTGCCAAATTTTTTCGCATGAACCGATGGCTGCAGTATTTGAAATTTAGTAAAAGTGTTTTTTCTCATGATACACAAAATATAGGAACCAAAAGTATATTTGCAAAAATGCACACATATACACATAGACATACGATTTGATATTTATACTTCGATTTGGAAATTTATATGAAATTTACTAAACTACTATTAAAAGCAGCAATTATCAAAATAGAAGAGTAAGTTTTATTTACCTGAGAAATGATTACTTTAAAAAAAATCTGTTATGGTTTTTTGCTTCAATTTTTTGAAATAGCATCCCTTTACAAAGCTATCAACCTCTTCTAAATTATTTAAGGCATGTGAGGCATTATCCTGCTGCATTAAAAATCGTTGCATAGTTTGTAATGCTGCCGTAGCTTCGTTCACCGTGATAAGATTTTGGGCTTCCGGATCAGCATCTTCTTCTTCGTCTGTTTCAGTTTCCTTTGCACTTTTCTTTTGGGATTCTCTAATTATGTCTTCATCTGTCATTACATCTGAAGTTAAGGCCTCGTCATCAATTTGACTATTCTTCAAACAAGACTGCCGAGACTATGTCCCTTTTAGCAGCTTCTTCGAGAACTGAAAAAGTTGTTTCTACATCCTGCTCTTCTTCGACAGCTTCATCCGATCCTTCTACAAACCCTCCATGGCGAAAGCAATTTCGTATTGTCGAACGTTTTATTCTCCTCCATGCGCTTCTTAAATTAGACATGGCATCTAATAGATCGATACAAAATTCCCTTTTATTGTCAAAACACTCAATAGCTTTGCGAACCATTTCTCTACGACAGTGCACTTTTAAACATTTGATAATCCCTTGGTCGCAAAGCTGGATTTTCGCTGTAGTGTTGGGCGGTAGAAACATGCACTTTATAGCTTTGAGTCCTTTAACTTCTACATGGGCAGCACAGTTGTTTAGAATGAGGCAAATTTTCCTCTTTTCACGATGAAATTTCAAATCTAAATTTGTCAGCCACTTAGTAAAAATGCCACTGTTCATCCAAGCTTTTTTGCTGAATGCATAATCTGCTAAGTACTTTCTTGAAGCAACGGGGCTTAGCCGATTTCCCTATGACAAGGAGTGGAATTTTTTCACTGCCGTCCATGTTGCAGGCTACTATAACAGTTATTCTTTCTTTACTGCATTTTCCACTGGAGCACTTTTCCCCTTTCATGGTCAACGTACGGGACGGATGTGCCTTGAAAAAAAGTCCCGTATCATCTGCATTAAAAATGTCTCGTGTTTCTTCTTTTAGGAGTGGCCATTTTTCAGCGAAAAACGAATTTACTGTTTTCGGATTAACAGCTGCTTCTTCACCGCAGATTTTTTTTGCAAACAATCCCATGACGCTCTTTAAATCTAGAGAGCCAACCCTTTGAGAAAACAGAATCGCTGACACCAAGAGCCTCTCCAAAGAACTTGGCTTTTTCTTGCAAAATCACCCCTGTTAAAATGATGTTTTGATTCCTGGCCTCTTTAATCCAGCGTAAAAGGGCCACTTCCACGTCTTCATTTTTCCCGGTTCTCATTCTCTCCCTTGCTGGCTCAAACTGATTCACAGCATAAGCTGCTTCAATCTTATTTTTATTTTTAATGACCGTGGATAAAGTGCTGTTGGCAATTCCATATTTTGCAGCAATCTCTGTCTTCAATAATTTATCTTCAACTTCATTTAAGATCTTTTGCTTCGTTTCTAACGTCAAAGTTTGCTGTTTATGATTCATTATTATGAATGCGAAAAAATCAACTGCACCCCGCACAGGGCTAACTCAAAACTAAAATTTTCTTCAGCGTTTACTCTGCATGTAACCAAAGCCGTTCTCTATAACTCATTTCCAAGAAATAGATTGAGAGTTTAGCACCATGTTAAACGAATGAAATGAACGGAAAGAAGAATAGAATGCTTGATTGACACTCCCCCTCTTGAAAACCAGGTGGCTGGGAAGTCTTCCTGACCCACACACTTTTGAAACTCTACCCCATTGTCCCATAATGGAAGTGTCCATTGCTTATCTATGCCCATTAATAGAGGTGTCTCTTGTCAATTCATTTCACTGATCCGCACTAACACGCTTGTACAGTGTCTGTCAGAAAAAGAATTAGCGTGTGAGCTGCAGGCATTTTACCTGTTTCGCTATTTTCTTAGAATTCCTAGAAGTTAATAAGCGCAACAGAATTTTCAAGCTTCCTAAGCTCCAAGAAACTTTCATGTCAAAGAATGTTTTTTCACCTTTCTTTTCTTTTATTTTTTTGTCAACTGAAAAATTTTGTTTTTCGTCTTAAGCGGAATTTTGTTCAAATCAATTTCGTCTTAAACGATTAATTTAGCACTAGTTCTTAGATTATCTGACGGGGAATGGCATTCATTTCGCGTTAAGGGGGTTTGACTGTATTCACTATTTATTGTTTATTCTAATTTCTTGTGTGATTAAGGATATTTTAAAGACTTATATTACTACATAAAGAAAATTTTAAAAAACCATTTGCTCAACCAGAACTGAATATTCAGCAAATTGGTCAAATGTTAAATATTTGTACAATTGCATTTCCTGTTATTTCTAAATGGTCTGCAAATATTTTATAGACCAACAAGAAAAAAAAAAGTATATTGAAAGCATCACAGAGATATGAATGTTTTTCTGTACTTTTTAAATTAACTAAGTACTTTTTAAATTGTACATATGTTAATACGTACAATTTAAAAAGTACTTAGTGTACGTATAGTGTATACGTAAATAGTACGTATGTCATTCATATTTTATTGAAATACATGGTTTTTTAGATATGTCTTCTTCGAATTTGCTTCTCCAGAAAATGCTATTGAAGCTGTGAAGTCAACAAATGGTTACAAGTTAGACAAACATCATGTGTTTGAAGTAAATCTTTTCACTGACTTTGAAAAGTAAGTCTTCATTTCTTTCTGAAGTGTGTCGCACATATGTTTTATATTAGGCATACTTCTAAAGCTGCAGTTTTTTTTAGAGGTAAAAGTAATATGACAATAATTCTTTCCACCACTGAGTTCTGTTAATACAAGTTCAAGGAACTGGAAATAATTTCTGGTAAAATAATTAAAAAAAGCTAAATCCCTCATTAGAGAGGATCCACCTAAAAAGAAAAAACTTACTCTTACGTTTTGTCTTGATGGATATTTTGTCCTAAAAATAGATAATTATGGAGTCCCTTTCCTTGTTCTTCAGTTTCAATTTGATACTGCATAGTCAACATTTAAAAGCATAAAATAATTGCAATGAGCTATTTTAATTTTTCAGTAAAGGCACATTTCCGTTTCATAGAGAGCCGGCCCTGGACAGGTTTCACTGTTTAGATTGCTAGCTGCTTCGCCGGCCATTGCACAAGCTATCTCAAATATTGTTAATTTTTGTTTATTTTACCCTTATTCCATGTGATGAACTGCAGAAAAAACTTTTTGCTGATGATAAATCTTTTTTAAAAAAAAAAAAGGAAAACCGCAAAAGAATTAATTTTTTGGTATTATAGGGTATTTGCCTTAGAATAAATGCCCTAAATTTGGAAACGACCTCTTTTTTTACAGTAGCACCCTGCCCTTTTTGAATCCTGAGGGAAACTCTGCTTAAATTCTAATCAAATGTTACAAAATTCAGTGTACACCACTGAAGTGGGAGCGTGTTTTAACAATGAGCATCTCCCAATTTTTTGAATTTTAGCATGAGCATTCCCCATTTTTTGATGTTTGTATATGTCTGCATCCCCCAGCTTTTTTCTCCAGGACTTCACCACTGTCAGTGTGGTTCAAAGAAAATATTACAGCAAGGGAGGCCGCAAGACTTTTTATGTATGTTTTTGGCTTTTAAGGGGGTCGCCATTCTCAAAAAGGTTGAAGCGATAATCTCATATATTAGGTTTTTGTATGTAAAAGGCAAAGTATTGCAAAGAAGATGCAAACATCGTTCCTCAAATTCAAATTTTTTTGACTTTGTCATCATAGGCTTCGACAAAATCAGCATTGACATCTTATCCAGGATCAGAATCTTCAGAAGACACTGGTACCAAATGTGTCAATTTTCAGGGTATGGGGATGGGTTTATCATTTTTGAAAGATTTTTTGTGTGAAAGTTGGGGTTGGGGAGGGGACTTATACGCGTGTATATAAGTAAATTAAAAAAAAAAAAACATTATTTTGTATGTTGATATGTTTGTTTTGTTAATGCAGCTATATTATAATATGGCTTTCCAGATAACCACTATTAAACAGGTGAATATAGTAAATTTTTCTTTTTGAAATTAGTTATAAAATACTAATATCTTTTTTGGTAGATATGAAAATATTCCAGATGAGTGGGAGCCCCCAACACCTCAACCATATGTTGATCATGTAAGTTTCGGTTTTCTCTTTCATATATTTAGTTTAATATTTAACTATTTAGAAGCTCCATGTCCTCAAAATTTTAAGTCATATTTATTATTAATTGTTCTTAAAAAGTAATTCTAATATTAGTTGGAGTAGAAATAATTTTCAGACATTTTTCTTATCTTTGTTATTTTCGGCCAGAGCCTGCTTTAGAAGGCCGAAAAAAAGTTGTTTTTTTTTTTTTTTTTTTTTTTTTGGAATCCTTTTTGGGACAGAAAAAAAAAGCAAGTCTAGCAAAGTTTTCAGATCATTTTATTACAAATTTGAACAAATAAAAAAAATATTCAAATTCAGCCGATTTTTATACTCATTCGTGCAATACCTTGCAATTGCAGTTTCCAATTGGCAGGCAAGATAATTTTCGTCTGAAACGAAAGAACCCAAATTTTTTTTAATTTTCATATCAGTTTATCTTAGATACACTAAGGAAAATCCGAAAATTTGAAATTAAATTTTTTTTTTTCAAGTTCAAAAAAAAAAAAAGTGCTTTTTGGAACAACAAAATCATTTCAACTTGCTAAAAAAGTTGTTCAGAATTTTACTTTCATGCATTTTTTAGTTCAAATATAAGAGAATACAAAACTGAAGCTAACAGGTCTTGTTTCATTTTGATTGGTCGTCGAGTTTTCCCGCAATCACGCCCGCCAGTTAAAAAAAATCATAAAAACGAAAGCTTGAGAAAACTTTCTTGAAAGTTTATGATTGGAAAAATATTAATTTTCTATTACTTACAGTGAGGATATGCTAATCAGCTATTTCTGCACCATATAGGAAATCTTCAACTTCTTAAAAAAACTCGTTTGAACGACCGTTGAACCTTTTCACATACATGGTTCGGAGCTATTCAACCAAGGGGACTGGTGCGCTCCAGCTGCCTGAGTATGCCTGCTCGACACCTGGCTACGTTTAGTGCTGTATTTTTGAAAATTTTGAGAATTAGCCTCTATAACTTTACATATATATTCTCAGATATAGTAAGAATAGATTTTAGCAATAAAAAGAAAATAGTTTTTTTGAGCAGTTGAGAAATAAAGCAGGCCCGGCCTTAAAACAAAGATAAGAAAGCTGACTGCAACTATGTCCAAAATCCATAATTTCATCCATCAAAGGAATAGATTTGTTTCATTTAAGACATTTAATAATGTAATCATGTAACCTTTTTGCATTCGTAGGAAAACTTTTTTTTGCAAATATTATGAAAACTGTTCTTGAAACCACTTAGCCAGGTATAAAACTACAGATTTTACTCTTATGCGCTATTATTATGTATTTTACCTATCGTTAGTTTTAGTTATGTAAAATATTAATTGATAAGTTATTTCATTTTATTTATTTTTCAACTTTAAAGTATTTGAATTTGTTACAAATTATTCATTCACAAATGCATGTTCTTGCTTTTTTTCACCTTTTTCTCTCTAAAATTCCATTGAATTCCACTAGTTTAAGGGGAAGCTTTTGAATAGAATTTCCATGCAATTCTTAAATTTAATTAATAATCTGTCTCTAAGTAGGAGTAAACAGTCAACAAGCATAAAACCCTTTCTTGAGGTTATTAAGAAATACTAATTAATGCATGATATTTATTTCTATTTAATGATTTGTGTATGTTCATGGCATAATGTCAAAATTCCATTCCTAGGGCAATTTGAGGTATTGGTTGCAAGAGCCGGATGCTTGTGATCAATATAGTGTAATGTATGATGGTGGTGCAAAAACAGCTATATACTTAAATTCTAATCCTGAACCTACTCTTCTGCAAGAAAGAGAGGTATGTTTTTGAATTTTTTTGAAAATCAATATTGATATTTTGATGATTATAAAATTTTAAGTGTATTATGGATATTAATTTACCAGAAAATGATTTAAGAAATACAATTTGAGGGAATATTGGGCTGTTTATAATAATAGACTGTTGCAGTAGTTTTATGTAGCATTCAAGTAATGTAATATTCTCTAATAATTATTTTATATAGTATTTAATTTCTTGAGTGAGATAAATCCAGATAAAAAATGAAACAGAATTTAGTTAAGTTTATATGAATAATCGCCAACTGTGCCCTTCTGTTCATGGACGCAAGCCCTTTCCGGATTGTTCAGACAGTTTCCTGTCTTGATGAAATCATCGGGACTACGCCTGAGTGGAAAGAAAAACTCGACAGTTTATTTAAATTTTTACTTTGAAAAAATAAATATGAAATCGAATTTTTAATTCGGTTTCAGAAGTACTTATTCGAACCATCGCGTCCCTTTCTTTAACAGTGATTAATTTGTTATTAGTGTAGTTTTATCACGGTTTCTCTGAAGTTCGATGATATTGAAGGTGAACATTCCAACATTAGTGTAAAAATAAACGGGAATTGAAACAAGATTTTTTTGTGAATTCTTGGAAGAGGAAGACAGAATCTTGGCGGCCGTTTTGGTTTCTTTTTACAAAAAATAAATAACCTAAAAAATTACTTAAAAGATAATTTATTTTAAAATGCTTTTCTTGGGCCAAACAGCCAGTTCATCCCAAATTTATCACACTTGTGCCGACCTTAGGCATTGTGGTTCGGTTAGCAGAAAACAAATTTTTGCATTTCTGCAATTTTTTGGCCCTCCTCTCTTTCCACCCTCGATCTCTGCATCAATCGAAGTTCATGATTCGCAAATTTCTTATAGACTTGCAGCAAAAAAAAAAAATCAACGTTAATGCGGCAATATGTGAATTTATGTTAGTTTAAGACCTCCAGAACTTTGCATTTTCGATTTCCCCCTTTAATTGTTGAAACCATTCCAGGAATAGAATAAATGAAGAAAAGAACTTAATACTTTTGACACAAACTTCAATAAATTAAACAATTACTTTGTAAGAAATTTTTTCTTACAAATTCTAATTTAAAAAAGTTTTGAGTTATTTTGAAATTTAAATATTTTTCACTAAAATTTAAAGAATATCTGAAGGTATTTTTCATAGTTTAGGTAAGTCCATATCAAATCAACCAATAAAAAAAATGTTTAAGGTCAATGTTTTAGATTGTAATGGTTTTTTGGCTCTTTGGTTATATTTACTTCCAAGATTAAAAGCTGAACTTTTGAATTTTTTCAACAATTCCTTTCAAAGTTATAAATTTTAAAAGTTCTGACAAGGTCTAAAATTTTGGCTTGTTCAGTAATCTTTAAATCGATGTAATTAAAAAACTATTTGACCTAGAAAGATAAAACTCGTACTGTTTTGTCCACCGAAGTGTGACATATTGTGACAAAGGGGGGGAGGGGGGGGGGTCAAATATATGGGAAAAAAGCGTGACGTCGTTCATGAGCGGCCTTATATAGCAATACATATCTTTTGCAATCCCTTTTCATCTAATGAAGTGATGGTGAACTGGCAGAAAACATCCATATTTAAAGTCGGTACAAGATTTGGACACCCATTGAGCAAGATGCATAACTCCAAGTGATTAAACAAGCAGGGCTTTTGCCGAAATGTTCTTAAAATCAAATCAAGAAATACTAGATAATCATTGCTTGAGTAAGAGCCATGCAGTTTATTTGTCAGCAAATTTAATTCAATTGTTTTTACATTAGCCACTTGTTGATTCTTGTTTTATAAGCAGTCTATC
The DNA here is from genome assembly GCA_038502835.1 of Octonoba sinensis. Taxonomy (NCBI): domain Eukaryota; kingdom Metazoa; phylum Arthropoda; class Arachnida; order Araneae; family Uloboridae; genus Octonoba; species Octonoba sinensis. Next base: position 77,612,686 of record CM076604.1, read on the forward strand.
CAGGCAGTCATACTCATCTTCAAAGCCTTCCTTACTTGACTGAAGAAATAAATTTTTAAAAACTCGTTTCTTTTCTTTTGCTTTTTAACTTTAATAGTTTTTTTATATTTTTCCTCTTTTAATGCATTTTTTTCCTCTGGAGTTTCTGCCAGAGCAGCATTTTTCATCTTTGTGCTGGTAACTGTCTATCTTTCTTGGACCTTCTGTTGAGTATGTTCAAACAACTTCAGGAGAAAAAGCTATTGTCCAACTAGCATTAACTAGTATTTGAGACCAAATAAGTGAGGTTATGAAAAGACCATTTTAATATACAAATCCTTTCTAGATATCAAATGTAATAGATTTATGAAGATTTAAAACTTCCATGGTCAAGAACGGATGATTCATTGACGTATACAGAAGAAATATGAATTTAAACTAACTTCACAGCAAAACAAACAAAGCCTGCATATACGTCACTCGATTGACAAATCGTCATTAGAGATCGTGCTGTGAATTACTCCTTTGTGGCCGCTTCTTTCCTCCAGTTGATAAGTTAGCGTACAATGTGAAATTTTCGAGATATTTCAATTGCCCAGTTTACCCCTTATGCTCAACTAGCCTCCGCTTTACACTACACTTACAGGAAATATTTTTATGTTTATATTTACAGAATATATTTATGGCTACAGTTAGTAGTGTATATGAAATATCCTTTTTATAATGCAATTACGTTCTGTTAATAAAAATAGTAAGCTTAGTTGAGATTAATTTAGTCCTTTGTCAATACACTCTCTATTCTGCTATGATGGAAACTTCATCTGCATTGAGCTACCTCTTAATATTATTGAAATGTTTTCAAATTTTGCCTGATTTATTTTCTAATGTATTGGAACCAAATGGGAGGGTAGCACCGGAAAAATTTTCACCTTCGAAATTTTGGACCACCCTACACTGCAGGGGTCGCGTCGAAGGAAATTCAGGTCTGTTTTCAAACCCTTCACAAAATTCCAATTCATCAAAACGGACTCTTCGCGAAATTCCAATAATCAAAATGGAGCTTTCACAAAATTCAGAGCTACCAAATTGCACTTTTTATAGAATTATTATTAAATAAGCTGGCCAGCAATAATAAAGTTTTTTTATGACTATACGTTTAAATTTTCAAAAAAATCTTTAAAATTCACAAAAATCGAACCTTGTTAAAAATGTTAGATTGACACCCTGGAGAAGAGTTTAGAAAGGGTACATAGGGGTGCTGCACTAGGCTGAGATCTTGTTCCCCAAAATTTCCTTTATTTTTAGAAATATTTCACAAGCATGCCTCACTGAAAGGCTTTAGAAAAGTATTAACGTTTTCCTAAGAAGACCATAAAAAGAAAGGCCATAGCAATTATTCTAAAGGAAGACTATAGGGTGTTTCCTTATTTAATTATTTTAAAGAAATCCTATTTTAAACTTTTTTTTTTGACAATGGGTACTTAACATTATGAAAGTCATGGAAGGGGGCAAAGATGTCGAAACTTTGGGAAGCACTGCCCTATGAAATTGGTTAATTTTGTTACAGTAAGGCTTTGTTGAGTTTTTAATTTAGCTGCTGATCTTTTGTATGCTGTTGTGAATGTTTTATATTTTTTTCTTTGTTTGTTTGCATTTTACTATCAGGGTTCACACTAGGGAAAAATACAAGGTGGGATTTCCCACCTTGACCAAAATTTTAAGTGGGATTTTCAAAATTTAAGTGGGAACTTTTCTTTTTGTTTTTCACTTTAAAAATATTACTAAATTGTCCGATCATGATCTATAACGAACTATGTAATAAAAGATGCTTATCTAAGCTATTCTCAGGCAAAGAAAGAATAAACATCAACAAGGTTCACACAAAACGGATCCTTCACAAAATTAGAGATCGCAAAAATGGGTGCTTTATAAAATGTTAAGCATGAAAAAGATCCTCTGATATTTTAGAAATTTAACCAAAATTCTTTGTGTGATTTTTACAAAATCCTAAAAATTAATAATATTTCCTCTATTTTTTCTGATCATATGTCAATTTATCTATTGATTTTTTTTTCAATGAAAACAGTATGCTTTAGAAACCAGCATTCTTTTGTGACTAAGGAAGATTCCCTTTGTCCACTCCTTTTTTTTTTTTTTTTAATTTTGTTTTCTGAATAGAATGAATGAAGAGAAGTCTACATTCACAAAGGGCTTACATTGTTCAAGGAATGAAGAAGTTGTCAATCTTCCCCCCATGCTATTATATATGATAAATAGGGTTCCTAGATTCTTCTTTTCATTAATGACGATCAGATGGCAGTTGAAAACTAACATACTCCATTTAGTTTGTATTTAATTATCAGTTTAGAATAGCAGTTTCGTTTCACGATGTTTTGTACGCGTGTCCGCTAGTTGCGGGAACAGCGCGCAGACGAACTTTTTTTGCGTGGGATTTCAAAAGATACTGCGGGAATCGCGCGATCGCGCAGCCTAGCGCGAACCCTGACTATATAGTATATTTTTTATGTTTTGACCTTAGACCTTACAATTACACTGATTTATTTTACAGTCATGGACAGAAACATATGTCGAGTGGTCTCCTCTAGGTACCTACTTAGCAACATTTCATCCACGAGGTGTTGCCCTTTGGGTTGGTGAAACATTTGATCAGTTCATGAAGTTCAGTCACAACAATGTCCAGTGCATTAGTTTTTCTCCTTGTGAAAAGTAATTTTTAGCTTTACATTTGTTTCATTATCATTTTTGAATGTATTTTTATGCCCTTTTAAAACAGATCATAAGTAATTAAAATTCATTTGGATTTTTATTAAGTTACATTCATAGAAACAATATGGCATGTTAATCAATATGCAAAAACACGCTTTAAGCTATTTTCACAACAATAAATTTTTTAAATAATGATAAAGAAATTTTAATACGAATGCATGACTTGAATGAAACTTAACCCTACCAGGAATAATAGCACACTCATTACGGAGAAAATGAACACATTTAATCTGAATTATTTTGCTGTTGAAAGCTGTAAAAAGTAACAATAGTGTGTACTTAATTTTTACATTGGTGTACTTCCATCATTTTTCTATTATAAATGAAAAAGCCTGAAATGTTTTAACCCATTTAGTAAAATCATATGCTCGCACTATTACTAAAAGCTGAAACTTTGTTTTAATCACGTATCTTTATTGAAAACTTTTATGATAAAAAAATATTTTAGGAAAAAAACCTTAAGCTATTATGGGACATAGATGAAACTTTAAGGATACATATTCTAAATTTTAACAATTGTTGTTTTAAACACTATCATTCTGAATTATTTATTGTGTGGCATTTATTAAATTGATCTAATATACTATTTTTAAGATAAAAAAACTCGGAATGGTTCATGATTATTATGAATTCTAATTTGCATGGTTGAATGAATGATGCTTTGCTGTTAAGATGCTTGAAGAATAAGTGTGATATTGTAGAATTTAAAAAATAGTTATTAGTTTTTAACTTATGAAATATGTTATGCACAGAGACAGATGGAGCTAGGAAGTTTTGTTTGAAACAGTGGTTGTAATTGCAACATGTTTCATTTTTACAACATTTCCTAGCATTGTAAAATCAATGATTTTTTTTGAAAAAAAAATCACTTGATTTAAATCAACGAACCCTGCATGAGACGTTTATGATTCGTATCTCTACCGTTAATAATTGTTATTGAAACTTTGAGAAAGTGATGAAGTTTACTCTAATAAGAAAGTTACCTTTAAATTGTTTTTATAATTAGAGGCAAATCTTTAGAGTAGACAGCTGCCGAAGGCAGCAACTTTTATTTTTCATACATTTTTGTAGTGTTACGCTTGAAAGCAAATATGTATAGGTAAAGTTTTATTTTCTATAACAACATTTGTATTCTTTTCTTCATGTAGTATATTTTTGATCTATACATTAAAGTAAAGGTATATTTTTAAAGGGTCCTTTGTCCCCACTTAATAACCTGCCCTGGTCTGCTGTTTGCCTTGTCATCTCAATAAATAAATGCAGTCAACGCTCGTTATAACGACCACACATTATAAAGACCATTCCATTATAATGACCAGTGGTAAAAGTTCCAACTTTATTCCTATGAACTCTATGGTTATTGGCTTTCGGTATAATAATCGTTCTGTATCTCCTAATCCAATACAGCGACTGCATTCAGTGGACACTATTTCTGGTATTTTTCCAAATAGAGCATGTTCATAAACTTAACTTGAAATGACCTTGATTATCGTTTACGGACTGCATGGAGTCTTCAGTGTTCAGTTCAACTTTGACAGGGGGGATTATCACTGATCATAGTACGTAAAGAATAAAGGGTGAGGAAACGTGGAATTTTGGGGTTTCTTAGGAAAACGGGTTGACATATGTAGTGGTAGTTTGTTGTTTGCATCACGTGGTTTTCCAAGGGTCAATTCTCCAAAATAAAAGGAGACTTGCTATCCGTGCCATGTGTCATGCCACCTCGGAAGTTCTGCTTCCAGACATGTGTATGTAATTTTTTTCCCTATATTTTCTGTTTTAAAATCTGCTTAGTGTTTTGGACTGATAATTTTTTAAAATTCCAATGATCAAAAATAATTTGAGCATTTAGTTGGAATCTTTGAAAAATTACCAATTTTAATGGAACTATTGAACATGCAATGATGCATGTATATTTCTTTAAGAAAATTCTACCTCTTACAGCGACCACTCGTTATAAATACCTTTTTCTGTGGGACGCAGATGGTCATTATATTGAGCATCGACTGTATAAATAAAAAATGCAAAAAAGTCTTACTTTTCGTGTAAGCTTGATCTTTTAAATAGCGGAATGTTCCTTTTAAATATTTAAATTAAATTCTCAAAGCCAACATAAGTTTTTCTTCTTTTGAGGGGGATAGCTGATTTTTGGTTGGCTTGTGGGTAACATGGAGCTAAATTTGACCTTGTAATGTTTGCAACTTGATTGGGCAGTTTTTATATTATTGATATTAAAAAAATTAATTCAGTCTTTGCTTTTATGTAGACAAGGGTCAAAATATGTATCGAACAAGTCCTTGAAAATTTTCAGTTAGGCCATTGAAAAGTCCTAGATTTTTATTTCTTTATATAAAGTAAAGGAAGTGCAGTTGAACTTTGTATTCAAATCAATGTTAAAATTTTTGGATAATTCGAAGTTCAACTTCTTTAATTTAAAGATTTTTCTCATCCAAAGTTTGCAAAAGTACGATGAAATATTTTTTGTCTGCTAAAATTTTACCCTACTTGTTTGTTCACAGCAAATGGTAGATTAGCAAGATTTCTGTATTGTTTTCTATTGTGAAAGATTCTACCTTATCATCCACTTGTTAGGAACATGACAATTGACCTCTTGCATTCACCCCTGAGACTGAAAGTCCTTCTGGTACTCTTTTAATCACTTCACTGGTTAACATTAGAGTTCCTTTATGAAAGGAACTCTAGTTAACAGTGAATCACGCTTAATCCCCCTTTCTTCAATATGTTTCGACACATGAATGATTGGTGGTTGCTCGAATGGTCAGATCATACGTAGAAAATATTTTTCTTATTTGTTAAAATCAAAAGACTCAATTTAGCGAATCAATCCGAAATTTCTCATTTTTAAAAAAAAACTGTAGCAGGTAATTTTTTTATATAATTTTAATACTTAGCCAAAGAATATTTCGTAAAAGTAATACTCTACTTATATATTCCTATTTTTGTATAGTTTTAGCTTTATATTATCTACAAAATAAATTTTATTTTATTGACGAATACAATGCTTAATTATTTTATGTACATTAATGCCTTAACATTTTCCAGAAAAGATTATTGACGTGGTTTTTGACGAAAAAATATTATCGGCATTTGTAGGCCTTAAACTGAGCTACAAAAATTAGACTTCTGCAATTCAAAGTTTTGGATAATATGAATTTTAGCTGTGGTCCCTTGAGCTTCAAATTTTCCAAGTTCGACTGTATTGTATTTGAAAAATTTTCCATCCAATGGTTCGCCTAAATTTTGATTTTAATAACAAATTAATGAATTTTGTCCAGTCCTTTACAGAATGTCTGTATGTATGTACATACTTGCTTACATATCGACTAGCAAAATATACATTTTTACCACCCAATTTTGTTTTGACGATTTTTGTCGTTACCTCTGTATGTGTGTATGTATGTATCTTGCCTAATGCAATAACGATTGGCCATAGATGCTTGAAGTTTCATATGTAGAATTTCTTAAACTATCTTGTAAAACTCTTTCCGTGATAGATTTTCTATCATCAAAAGTTTTAAGCATTTAAAATGTTTCCTCCTCAGCATGAGGTAGGTAGATATTTTATTTTTGCTCCATCTATAGATTGTTTAATTATTGTTGTTTAAATTTCAGATAACATGCACTGATAAAAAAAAAATTGAATTCTTCAGCTCTGAAAATGGCATAAATCTCTACATTTACTGATCTTTATAAGCATCGAGAAATGAATAAAATAATAATTTGTGGGAAAAAAGAATAATGAATATAAGAAATAGAACTTTTAACTGTATATGAGTGCATGCACTTATTCTTCGATTTGTTAAAAAGTATATCATTTAATAGGATTATGAGGAAATTTTGTGGTGCACACCAGATTTTATTTTTCTGAGAAATAAGTGGGAATCCAGTTTTAACTTGCATGCTTCTCATATTCATGGTCATTTTATTTTATGTTGTTTGACGCTCATTGTAGATATCACCCACAATTTAAAAATGAGAATTATTTTTGTTATAGGTATTTAGTTACATTTAGCAGTATTCCAGAATCAAGAGATGATCCACATTGTGTTATGATTTGGGAAATTAGGACTGGCATCAAAAAACGAAGTTTTCATGCTGAATCTCATCCTCTCTCAACCTGGCCTATGTTCAAGTACATATTCTGTTTTTGAATCAAATTATTTTATAGCTTATTTTTTCTGCGGTGTAATTAAAATTTCTACTGCAATACATTCTTATAGTATTTTAAAGTTTCTGTAGCAAGTTGTTCTTCAACGCTATTCCGACTATTATTTATCTTTTAAATTTTAAATTTAAAAGATAAATAATAGTCGGAATTTTAAAGAATAAAGGGAATTCTATGCAGGGCATAGCTTCTTCTTCCCTATCTTTAAGCTCATCACTTCAATATAGGAATAGGTCATGTACCCACAGAGGCGTAGCTAGGGTTGTCAGCGCCCGGGGACGACTGAAGATTTTGCGCGCCCCTCGTGCCGCTGGGAGCCTAGAGGCGCCCCTAAAGGAAATTAAAAAAATATATGTACTTGCTAAATGGTAAATAGCTCTGAAAAGCAGCCCTTTTAACTTTCATTTTTATTAGCGACCATTCACTTTTAAGGGAAAAATGCGACACTTTGCCTTTGCAAAATTATTTGCCTGATTTCCCACGCACTCCTGTGCTATATTGGTCATTCCACTTTTTTGTGGAATTCACACCTCTTCAAATCAAATAATTTTTCTTTTCGAATTTAAAAATAGAATAAATTTGCATTAATTTGGCGCCCGGGGACAGCTGTCCCTCCTTGCCCCCCTCTAGCCACGCCTCTGTGCACCCAACAAACTAAAAGTTAACATTTGTTAAAAAATAAATAAAATTATATTAAACATTAAATAAATGAATAAATAAAAACTAAAAGACATTGAAAATTTCCTTACTTTTTTTTTTGAAGTTGTATTAGAACTTTTATATTGTAAATGAAAAAGTAAATAAATAATTCTAAAATAAAATGGGAACCTGTGCATTCTAAAATACTCCCCCCCCCCATTAAATATAATTATTTTTCTGATTGTCCTTTCCGAAGGATCGAAATATCTTTAGTCTTGGTCACTTCACCTAACTTGTGCCCATGGTTCTTTCATTAAACTTTTATTTCATGAATTGAAGCTAAATTGCTTGCTTTATCAATAACACTGTGCAACACGAAAAATGTCCTTTGGGTGAAAATGTCTTGTTTCATATGTATTTTTGGCTGAGAATTACGAATCTGCAATTATTTTTTGCCTATCACGTACCATTTTCCCAAAATTCCACATTTTAGCTTTTTACGTATTTTCTGGATAAACGTGCATATTTTCGTAATTTATCGACTTAATTTATTATAAATCATATCTTTCTCATTGACAGTGAGATCGTTGCCATTCTAGAGACCTTTTTAATGAATTTGGGTTACTTTAGCGACATTTTTGGCAACAAAAGCTTTATCTACTTCTCGAAGTTTCGAGTCTTTTACAAGACGACAAAAACATTTTGTAGACTATTTTGCGGAGAAGAAAAAATAGTATGCTGCTGTGATGAGAATGTAGCATTTCAAGCATTAGGACATGAGCACAATTCAGCAGAGTGGCACTTGTTTATCAGTGCTCTTCCATCTCAGTATTGTTTTCCTATTCATTCCTGTAGCATATTCTGCAAACACAAAGGAAATTTCAAAATTTTGAATGGCAAAAGCATATTAAATTAGCCACTTGTAAATCTACAATGTGCAGTTTTCCCACAATTGTATATTAAACTTGGCTTATGGAAATATTTGTAAAGCTCTGGACAAACTTTCTTGCATTTCAGGAAAAAATATAAAAAATTAAGTGAGGCAAAACTAAAAGAAAGGATTTTTATTGGCCCAGAACTTAAGGAAGTCCTTTCGTAATGAAGAGTGTGAAAACAAACAGTGAGAAGCCGAAAAATCTGCCTGGCTGGCCTTTAAATCAGTGTGCTCATGTTTCCTTGGAAATGAGAAAGCTGAAAATTACGAAAATCTTTTTGGCGACATGATAAAATGCTTTTGTATTATTAGGTTGCTATATTTCATTAAAACTACACTTTTTGGACTCCCATATGGACTTCTCTCCTCAAAACCTTGGCATAATTAATGATGAGAATGGGGAAAGGTCTCATCAGGATATCTGTGTTTTAAAAGCGTTTCAGCAGTTGATAGAATGGAAGTATACAAATTGAATATTGCTAATCTGTTATCAGGGCACACCAACAGATGCCCACAAGATTAAACGGCCAAAAAAAATCTTTTTGTGTTTGTGTTTACAATAAGTAAACCACAGTTACATTCTTCTATAACCAAATTGAATAAATATGAGAAGTGGGTCTCCAGCAAAAACGGTATGTGATGGACAATTTTGGTTTGGATATTTGAATTAAGCACCTTTTGTTTGTATAGAATCACATAGTTCCATTTAAAGGACAAAAAAACAGTTCAAATTTGTTGCACAGTGTAATTTGCTCCGATACGACATGGAAATAGAATGTCATACAGCAGGTTTGCTTTCATGTACTGTATTAAGGCATCTACAGATCATGAAAAGGTCCCCAATTTGGAAATTAAACACAAAAGTTACGAATTGCTCATAAAAATTTTCCATTCAACAAGACTGGTCCCCCCCCCCCCCAGTCAGATGTCTGTTATCCGACCGATTTTAAATATTCGGCCACTACATAAAATACCCGATTATCTCTCATGTCAAATTTGATTTTTAAAATTTAATTAAAATGTTGTAAAAATATATGCGAATTACGAACTTACTATTTATTAAGATGCTGTGGAATGTTTACAAATATGTATAGAATTTACAAGTTTCTAACATCAGAGTGGAATATCCAATGTCCATCAGAGTCAATAACCATGTCACTGAATGGCCCCAAAAATATCATGAAATTTCACTTTTAAAAATCTGTAGACACCTGCATACTTGACTGTTGTCAAATTTAAAGCGTTTTGAGTTAGTAAATCATAACTATGATCACAACTTCTACATATGTTTCTTTATCTTATACATATAAGTAGAAGTTCTACATGTAAGTTTCTTTATCTTATACATAATGTATAAGATCAAGAAGCATATGTATTTCCTTGGAGACATCTAGATTTCAGTACAACATATTAGACATATCACTATGATCTAAGTTTACTTGTTTATACGATATATTTTGAGAGTTAAATAGTTTTCCTACAGCTTGATTTTCATTTCTCTCATAATATAAATTTTTCTCTTTTCAGTTCTCAAAGATATGATTCTAATATTTTATTGTACAAAATCTATTTGTTTGATTTAGTAATACTAAACCTACCAGGGCAGTCAAATGACTGCTTTTTAAGCTTCAATCAAAATTGTTAAATTCCAGGTTTCCATGTTTCTTTAACGTACTGCATAACTTTTTTATATATATAATAGCTACTTAAGTAGCTATATATTATGAAATAAGTCGTGCAATAATAGGAATTTAACAATTTTGATTCAAGTCTCGAAAGCGGTCATTTGACTGCTCTGGTAGTTTTAGTGTTAATAAACTCAGTTTGGTAAGAATTCAAATTAACAATATGAATTCATGTATGTTTTCAGATGGAGTCATGATGATAAATTCTTTGCTAAAGCTGGTAAAGATATGCTTAGCATTTATGAAACTCCTGTAAGTTCTATTTTAAAAGTTAAAGTTCTTTGTTACAGCAATCTTTAAAGTTTGATAATTGATATTAATTTTATTTCTTCTATTTAGTCTTTTGGTTTGCTGGGGAAAAAAAGTATAAAAATTTCTGGAATTAAGTAAGTATTTGTATTTCTTTAAACAAAAATCAAATACTTCTAACTTTTAATAAACTTTTTTTGTATAGCTCTACATTAATTGCTGTAAATTTCTCTACATTAAATTTTCAAAACAACATTTTTCATAAAGTATTTAAAGAAAATATAAAAACTTTCTTCTGCTGAATTTAGATTAGTTTTCATTTAAGGTATATTGTTACACTTCATTTTCCAAAGATTTTAAAACAATTTATAAATAAGCAATGCTTTGTTTTATTGGATCTCCCCCATTTTCTTCATTGATTTTTATGTTATAGTTTTAAGAGAGAAAATGTGTACTTGCTGTATTGTGAATTGTGCGATAGATAATTATTTTCAAGGAATGCAGTGAATAGGTTGGGTAAAGTGTACAACTTTGGAACATTTGTCTTTCTAAAAATGTATGAAAAGACATGGTTGTTTTTTTCAAAACTAAAATTTACCATACCAGCAAGAAAAGTACGAAAAAAACTAGTTAATATGAGCAAAACCAACTCTCTTCAATTTAAATATTACAAAACACTATGTATATGGAATGAAAATATCCAACTTGGAACAAAGACTAGGTGTGATAGTCAAATTTTCAGTTATTGTGCAGTGGTTAGCAGACAATTATGTTAGCACTTTATCTAGGATTTTTGCTTTTCATGAAAGCAATATTGGCATATAAAACCTATGAAACACCCTATATATGTATGTTTATATAATATGGATGGGGGGGGGGGGAGACATAAATGGTGATCTCAACTCAAAACCCGGCCCTTCACGAAAGGATTGGCATTTTTCTTTATATGCATTCGGTCCCTTTGGTCAGACCTAGATAAAATGTGATTGAGCTTTGTGAACTCAAATAATTTCTTTAACAATTTTCTGCAGAAAATGCTGTTCGCTCGCAAATTATATGTTGCAGCCAAGAGCAAAAATGTAATGTTATGTGAGTGGGGGAGGGGGGGGGTCACTATGTTACCAGTATGGTTGTTTATATTATAATTAATAGATGTGTCAGTTTCAAATGTTAACAGAATCTATTGCCACACAATCAACAAAATCTAGACATGGTACCAAAAGAAAACTGGATAAATATTTAAAAAGGTATGCTAGATGGCATTTTATTATGTTAATTATATTAGAAATTAATTTGAGGTAGATAAATTATTTTGCTTTTTCTTCAGTAAACACGATAGAATTATGAGTCTAATATTTTATGTTTACTTTTGATATACACTTTAGTGTATAATTTAGTAACTCATAGTGAAAAGCAAAAAGTGTATATAATATGCATTTATCACTTCTGATAGGATTTATTTAACCACTTAATGCATTTGCCCATGCCCGTGTGTTTTATTTCTAATGCCTGTCTGATATCTGTTTACATTTTGTTTGTATAATATATTTTTTCTATGTAACTTATACCCCATCCCCCGCTTCCTTAGTCACTCCCCACAACCTGGAATTGTGAAGAATAACTTACACTATACTAGTTTTTCAGAAAAAAACTCATGCTTTAAGGGGTTAATTTTATCAGTGGCTGTCGCATTTTTTAATTTACTCCATGTGGTAAAAATTGAATATTTCCAAGACAGTAAACACTGGTTTTTCTCTTTATATTTACCAAATGCTGTTAAAAAGTCAATATGAAAACAATTTCATGCTGATAGAGTATGATAATTAGATTTGCACGTATATTTTTATCAACGATTTTCTGAGGTAGTGGCACATTGTTTCTAAAAATTCTCTTTAATTGTTCTGAATTAGTACTTCAACAATTCTAATTTTTGTTGATTCATTGTTAAGTTATCAAAAGCAAAACTTTTCTCTTCAGAAATTTTTCTTGGTCTCCTACTCAAAATATTGTTGCATATTGGGTTGCTGAAGAGAAGGATGTGCCTGCCAGAGTGACGTTGCTTGAAATTCCGAGTAGAACTGAACTTAGAGCAAAAAACCTTTTCAGTGTAGCTGATTGTATGATGCATTGGCAAAAATCAGGTGGTTTCTTGTGTGTTAAAGTCGATAGGTACACTAAAGCAAAAAAAGAGAAAAATGAATGGAAATACAGTGTGAGTATTTTTGATTTTGGAAGTTTAACCCAGTTCTTTATTATCAACTTATTATAGTGCTTCATTAGGGCTCTTCAATTAAAATTCCCTTGATTACAATCATAATTAAAATCATAATTTAAAACTACTGATTGAAAAAATGTGTTGATTAAAGTCATTTTTAAAAACATTTATGAATATTTTAAATTGGAATGTGTGTGTGCAGTTTAAAATATGTTGTATTTATAACTTTTAGTTTCCAAAGCTATATAGGTAGGTCTATGTGGTGCAATGTGCGTGTAAAAGATTTAAGTAGTTAAGAATTTTTAAAAATCTTACATCATTGCTTTTTATGCTGTCGGAATTGAAATAGACTGAGCTAAGTACAGGCTATCCGTTCTTGAAAGTTATGGAAAATCAGGGAAAGGTCATGCATTTCAATTTTAATTGAAATCTCATGGGAAATAATGATTTTCAGTGAAAAATTCTTAAAAATCATGAAAATTGTAAGTTTATCATGGATTTTGGGCTCTGGCATTTGTAAAATTCCAAAACGCAGGTTTCTTCATTTCGATAAAATTCACCATATTCAAGGCTGCAAACTGCCATTATTTATTTCTTTTGCAAAAATGCTATTTTTCCGAAATTTGTGCTGAATTTTTTATTTTGACAATCTTCTCTCCTAGTATCAAAGTAAGGTTTTTGCTGATAAAAACCTGGGAAATATTCTTAACCCCATTTCATTTAAGGGCAGGTAGCAGTTTATTGTTTTCAACTAGAGATTGCGCGAGAGTTTTAATAACAGTAGTTATGAACTTTGCTGATATTACTTGTACACACTTGCAGCAATATGCTTTATAAGGGTGTTATTACAATATTTATGTTTACAACTGGTAAGGACATTAAAATTGATTGCTTGTTCATGAATTCTATATTTGTATCTCTTTTTTTTTTGTACGAAACTTGATTTGACTTTGGTCTTCAGGTTTTTAATTTTTATGTTGGCAAATGAACATAATCCAGTGCATACCATATCTTTGCTTTAATTAATTCTATTATATGCAAAAGAATAGTTTTTAAAAGGTAACTTAAAAGAAGAATGCTAAAAATTGTTACATATTTGTTTTTTTACCTTTTTATTTTAGGGAATGTATTATAATTTTGAAATATTTCATATGCGTGAGAAACAAATTCCTGTCGACAGTGCTGAAATTAAAGGTATTTTTCATTAATTTAAAAAATGCACTAGTGTTTCAACTGGGTCACTTAAAAGTGTTACAGAGTTATTGCTTTTTCAGAAAACATAACTGCTTTTGCATGGGAGCCTGTTGGAAATAAATTTGCTGTCATTCATGGAGATAATCCTCATATAAATGTCAGTTTTTATGGAATAAAACCAGGTGGAACAGTCAGCTTATTAAGTAAGGTATTTGTCTTCTTTTGCAATTAAAAATATTTTGGAAAGATAATGCATTTATTATTATTATTTTTTGTTTGTAGAAAAGTTTGAAAGGAAACAATGTAATCGTCTCTTTTGGTCTCCTAATGGTCAATTCATTGTGTTAGCGGGATTAAGAACGTGAGTATCTTTAGCAATAAGAATTTATTGTGTACAGATTGTAGGCATATTCTCTTAACATTGCATTGTTAAAGAAACAATTTTATATTTTAGAATGAGTGGGAGCTTAGAATTCATAGATACTTCTGATTTCACCATCATGGCACAAAATGAACATTTCATGGCTACCGATATTGAATGGGATCCAACTGGTCGATACGTGGTCTCTGGTATCAGTTGGTGGATGCATAAGGTAACTGTTACTTTTGTATGGTTATTTCATGTTCCTCTCTTATACTTTTTTTTTTGAAAATATTTCAGTAAATTTTCTTTTGCATTAAAACTTTTGACTAAAATTAAAATTCATTATCCGAGGCACATAATCTATACATGTAAATAAAATAAAGAGTTTGTGTGAGTGTATGTTTATGGCATTGCATCCTAGGAAAAAAGTAAGGCCTAGAAGCATGGAAATTGGTACACAGGTGTAGTTTTTGATGAAGTTGTGCACAGAGTTTTTTATAAATTTATTTTCAAAAAAAAAATAATAATAATGGTGTTGTCATTTTTAGCACTTTTTACCCCAGACCCCCTAATTAATTGCTTGTGAGTTGTGACTTAGTATAATACAAGCAGGCATTGAAGTGCCACTTGTATGAAAAAGGAGATGGCATTAAAAGTGAAAATAGTGTCTAGCTGGATCGGCTAGTGTCTAGAAAAGATTTTATTTTATCATTTTAAGCAAAAAGTAAATAAATGCATGGCTATCACATGCAAGCATCATGCAGCCTTGTGTTAATATTTTAAACTTTTTTTCATTAATAACCTTATCTGAATTATTTTAAAGTTGATCTCTTGCAGGTAGACAATGCATTTTGGATGTGGACATTCCAAGGTAGACTATTACGGAAGTATGATTTAGAAAGATTTTGCCAACTTCTATGGAGACCTAGGCCACCAACGTTGCTGTCAGAAGAAAAAATTAAAGTATGATAACCCTTTTTTTCTGTTAATTTTTTCATCAGGCGAGTTTCATTGGTTTTAAATGAAGCTGTATTGCTGACTCTAGAATAAAAGAGGCGCAAAGCAAAACTCTGAAAAGCACTCTTGAATTATTCTCATTATGAAATTTAAAAACTGGTTTAGAATTTTAGATTAGCAGTACAAAGCAGTTTCATGCATCTTTATATTAAGTGATAGTATTTGCTCTGGGTGACACCCAAAATGAATTCGAGTTTTTGAAAAAATACGTATACAGTCGAATCTCGTTTTCACGACACCCGGATGACACGTCACTTTTTCAAAGTCCTAATCTTGCAACCTATAATTTTAATGTTAAATAACTCCGCAATTCCCAACACTACTTTATTGTGCTACTCCATTTATGATGACACTTGAAATTGTTAAAACGGGCTCGATTTAATTTTTTAAACTGAAACCTTTCAGTAAAATTATAAAGATTTCTCAAAAAGTTTTTCCTAAAATTTCTGAAAATGGATTAAGTGACAAGTGTTATCTAACCTATAGTCGAGAAAATGCCAGCCCCCTTGAATCTAACAATTGCGAGCCAGCAGGGCATGCACAGAAGGTTTGACAGCGACAGGTGGAAAGATAAAATTGCATTGCAGGTTTACCTGAACTTCTTCGAATTAGGGATTCGAGATTTTTACAATTGTCAACATTGACAGTCACAAGAAAAGAATGACAAGTTTCATTTGCGTTGCTCGTAGGATTAACTCCCTACTCGGCAGTACTTCAGGAAAGGATAAACGGACAAGTAGAATTAAAGCATCCATTTTGAAACTCGACTTTTGTTTCTGAAATTCCAGGGACCTACACAGATTTTAATTTCCAGTCACTTAGAGTTTAGGAAGACAGGGCAGGGGAGAACCACTATGGCTATACAACTGCTGTTGAAGTGCAATGGTCATTGTAAAGGAGGTTTTAAAAATTCGTGCAATAATCCCTCTTTTAGACTGGCAATTTGATAGAAAGCATCTTTTGAAATCACAATGTTAAAATCATTGTTTCAGAAATTCATCATCAATGGGCCTGCATCTACCAGATGCGTGGTGCGTATATGAAAAACATCACACAGAGACGTTTGAAAACATAACATCACAAACCTTTATTCAAGACTGAACTAACATCAAAAGAAAGCGAGCTTCTACATTTATTCTTACCTTATGTACGTAACAGAGTGGCACGCAGCCCCTTCTTTAATTTTATTTTCAACATCCTCCCCCCCGAGACTCGGAATGAGTCAAGATTGTAAAAGACATTGTTGAACAAGTCGAGTCTTTTCGGAACTCTTACACATCTACCAGAGGATGTGTATCTTTTCAACACTAAATTATCAGGTGCTGATCCACCTTCAATTTTACAATCAGCGCAAGAATTAGATTCCTCTGCACTCAGTTTCCTATCGGAAAATTCGCTTTTTTCATCTGCCTGTAACTCTAAAGAAAAAATTCGCTGAATTAGTCGTAAAAAGGGTCCATGCTGAGTTTTAAGTTTCACCGTACGAATCTTTCCATCGCGTCCCGGAATTACCTCGATAATTTTTGCTAAGGGCCAAAATAAACGTTTTTTACTGTCGTCTCCAACAATGGGCTCACAATATTGTTTTTCATTATATTTTTGCACTAGTTGACTAAGATATTCCTTTCTGAAACGCTGTCGTAAATCCTTTAACAAAATTCTTCTATATTTAATTCTTTTATTAAATTTCAAGAAATTTAACTCATCAATATCCTCAACATTAGAACTTCTATTCTCGATAAGGAACATTGCAGGTCTTCACAGACATAAGTTAAGGGTAGACAATTAATTATGGACTCGCAATGACAAATTATAGTATAGAGTTCGTCGTAAGATAATACAGATTTTCCTCTAGAAATAAACCAACGGAGTGCCATGAGAAAAGAATCTGAAGAAAGAGAATTTACAAGTTCCAAGTGAATAGCCCGATACACTGCGCAGGTGAACAGCGCTATCCACACCTTGCCTTCATCTTTCAAAAACATAGGTTCTGCCAAATCAATTCCTAGAATTTGGAATGGCGTACAATCTGAAACCCGGTCAGGTGGCAAAGGAGTTGGTTCACAAGACATGGCTTTAACTTTAAATCTCTTACAAATTATACAATGAAAAAGAACATTTTTTATGGCTTTTCTAGCTCTAACTATCCAAAAATTTTCTCGCAACAAACATAGCATCATTTGAATCCCAGCATGACAATTTTTGTTATGCACATTTCTAATAAGGAGCCTAGTAAATTCACATTTTTCTGGTAAGAGTATTGGGTACAAAAAAGATTTATTATCATCTCTGTTTAAGATCCTCGTTTTTACTCTCGAAATATCTTCATCATCTAAGAGTGTTTCAATATAATGTGAAGATTTAGGATGCACCAAATAATATTTCTGGACTAACCGAATTACTTTCTTTTCAGAATTTTCAATTTCTAACTGTGAAAGTTTAGAGTCCTTAATTTTTTCATTACTACCTTTGCAATTTCTTACGAATCTAAACACCCACGCCAATACTCTTATCACCTTATCATAACTTGAAAATTTACGTTGGTGCCAAGGGGGTGCATCATTTGATAGATCAATATTCACGACTTTCGTTTTTCTTCTTTCCAATTCTACCTCAACAGATGAACAGAGACTTTCCCCAATGGGCCAGTTCTCGGGTTTTTCTCTTACCCACAAAGGGCCTTCCCACCAACGATTAAGAAGCATTTGCTTGGGGGAACATCCACGAGATAATACATCAGCAATATTCATTTTACCTGGTACGTGTTTCCACAAATGACTCCGCATTAAGTCTCGAATTCCCTTAATTCTATTTTCTACAAAAATGGACCAATTACCCCGTTCATTAATCCACCAAAGTGCAGTTGCGGAATCCGTCCAAAAGGTAACCTTTATATCTGGTAAATTTAAAGCATTAGTAATCGATTTTACAAGTCTAGAGCCGATACAGCACGCGATTAATTCTAAACGAGGAATACTTAAGGGTTTCAAGGGTGCTACTCTAGACTTGGCTCGAACAAGATTAATTTTAACCTCTGAACTATGTATTGATCTTACAAAGACACACGCAGCATAGGCCCCTTTGGATGCAACTATAAATACATGAAATTTAGACGTATCATTAACTATCATGTAACGAGACAAAGCAACATCTTTTAAAATACACAGTTCTTTACACCAATTGACAAATATATTTACATCTTTAGTGGGCAATTCATCGTCCCATCCAATTTTAAATTTCCACATACCTTGTAATAAAAATTTTGGAAGCAACATGGCAGGTGTTAACAAACCAATGTGATCAAAAATTGTCTGCAGAATTCCCAAAATTAATCTTTTTGTAATTTTCGTATCACATGTCAAGGTATCAATATTTGTGCAACATTTTAGAGTATCATGGTCCAAACCCCAAATTACTACCATAACAGAAGTTTCTCCCGAGTGTTTGTCAACATTTTTCTCAGCCACATTACTTTCAAAACAACGTAAGTTAAAACATCCATTTGACATTATACCTTTAGCCGCTTCAATAAAACTTTCTTGTTCACTTCCATGAAATACACTAGAAACTAAATTGTCAACATAAAAAGCATTTTTCAGTCTTAGAGCTATATCTTTATATTGAGGAGATGAATTCTCTAAAAGGTGTATTATAGAAGCATTCAATAAAAAGGGGCTGGCAGAGACCCCAAACACAACGCGACAATGTCTATATATTAATTGTTCTCCTTTGAATGGTAAAAAAAATCTAAGGTAATCCCTATCTTTTGGGGAAACAGATAGCATTAAAAGTGCTTTTTTGATATCCGCAACTATCCCGATGGGATAAGTTCGGAAACAATCTATAATATCGGGTATTAATTCAATAAGATTGACCCCTCGATATAGACTTTATTCAAAGAGGGCTTTCCCCTTTCCGAAAAGGAAGAGTCAAAGACCGGCCTTATCTTTGTAGTCGAGCTATGTAATTTTATTACGGGCCTATGAGGCAAAAAATGGCAGTCATTATTTAATTCTTCAGGTACACGCTCAATAATATCTAATTTTTCCCAATCACCAAATACCTTCTGATAATCAGTAAAAAATTCTCCACAACTTAATTTATTGACCATTCCCTTGTGTCTTTTCCACACTGATTCTTTATTTGTGGGTAAATTCGCCGAATTATTTTTCCAAGGTAATTCCACTTCATATCTTCCATCGGGAAGAATCTTTAATTTCTCATTAAAATCACGTAAATTCAGCTCGGTTTCATTTTTTTCAATTTGGATTGGATCAGAAATTCCCAAAGTTTCCAGTTCCCATAGTTGATATCTAGGTATTTTTATTGAATGCCTTGAAAAAGTTTTTAAATGTTTTCCTTCGTCCGAATACCGTTTTCCAAACACCATCCAACCCAATTTCGTTTTGATAACCATTAAACCCGATGATAATTCTACAGAATTTCCAGTTAATAATTTTCTTATTGTATCCAACCCAATTAAAAGGTCATTTTCTGTTTCCTTTCTGAAGGAATCGAAAAAATCTATTTTCTTTTCTTTTAGTTCATTCAAAATTTCTCTATCTTCAATCTTTGGAATGAAACCGCAAATTTTTTCCCCTGACAGTACTTCGAAAGAACCAACAAAATTCCGCCTCAGATTACCGACTTCGAAAGAAAACACCTCATGTTGTCTTGGTTTAGTTTCTTCTCCCCCGAATAGCGCTTGAACCACTGTCTCCCGTCGTATAGGCAAGGCTCTGAGCTTTCGCACCATCTTTTTGCTAACGTAACCTGCTTTGTGATCCGGAATCAAATGCAATTCTTATTATTTTTTCGCGGCCGTGATATCGAATAAAACCGCAGAGGGTTTGCAAATACGGTTTCATTTTTGTTGCAATTAGAAAGAGAATTTTCTTTTGAAATAACCTTTTGATCCTTATCTTTTACTTTAGAACATATTATATCAAAATGATTATTTTTACAATTGGAACAATGTAACTGATTTTTTACATTACAAAATCTACTTAAATGGTTAGCTTTTTTCTAGCAAGAAAAGCATGCACCCTTTTTTAACAATATTTGCTGTTTTTCAGCTAATGACATTTTTCTCGCAGAAAAACATTTTTCACTGGGATGGATGGGATTTCTCACAAAAAATACAATTTGACACACATATTCGCTTACCTGAATTATCAAGGCTTACCAGGGCTGACGCTGTTACCGCATCAGTAAATTTTTGTTTTTCGAGATGAAAGTCCTTTTTTCGTTGATTCTGATGGGAAGAGAAGCCCAGTTCGAGCTAGTAGAACCATTTCCTCTCCTTTCACCTCCTGACGCAGAAAATTCATCAGTTGTTTTAGGGTTCTAGATTCATTTTTAGTAGAGTTGTGATTTCTGCTTCTTTCCCATGCCACTAATACATCTTCTGGCAAAGAACTTTCCACTAAAGGGGTTAAAAAATCGCCATATTTTTCTTGCGTTCTTCGTAAACTATCAAGGGCCCGCAATTTACTTTCAAGTATATCATATAGAACAGGTAAATCCGTTTTAGCTCTTCCAGTTGCAGCATTCTTCATCACAAGGCTCAATAAGTCACGTACATAAATTTGTACTAATAAGTCTTCACGTCCAAAACGCTCACGTAACTGTTCAATTGCTTTAGAATAATTTGCCGCCGTTGCCGGAAAACTAAGTACTAACCTTTCTGCCTTCGATTTAGGTTCCATGGCTTGCAGTAAATACTGCATTTTGTCTTCATCAGCTATCGTTTTAACATCGTGGATCTTTTGAAACCGACTCCAAAACGTCAACTAGTCCTTAGCTTCACCCGAAAATTTCTTAAGTTCAATTTTAGGCAGTTTAAATCTTCTCGTTTCTTAATTTTCATTCGTAAGAACAGATATACGCAACTCAGAATCAATTTGAGCACCGAGTTCCAGAAATTGATCTCTATATCCTACAGCCTCTTCAAAATCTTTACTATATTCAACTTCGCCATCGGCAATTATTAAAAGCTTCTCCGAAATAGAATTTTGGCTTTCTTCAAGTCTTCAAAATTTGTCACCTAGTTGAAATTGCAAAATCGTAAGCGTTTTCAAATCTTTCATTTCCTTAGCTAATTCAGCTTCAATTTTCTTTGCAGTGTTCATAAATGCCGTTCTCAATCCTTTTCTTGCAGTCTTCAAAGTATTAAGTTCCATTTTTAGTTCTAAATCAATACTTTAAATTCAAATTTAAAGTCCAAATCAAATGAGGGTCAGTTTCAATAAGTCTCAATTCGAAACAAAAGTTCTAAATTCCAAAAATTCTAATTCTTAAAGTTCAAAACAAAAGTTCTCAATTCAAAACACTTCAAGGAAGTTCATTAAATTCAAATCTTAATTCAAACATCGTAATTCAAAACTCAATTGGAAACTAAGGTTGGCTCTATTGGTTCTAATATTCTTAGTTCAGTTCAAAAAAATACGCACTTATCTCGCCGAGGGTACCAAATATGTTGAAATCACAATGTTAAAATCATTGTTTCAGAAATTCATCATCAATGGGCCTGCATCTACCAGATGCGTGGTGCGTATATATGAAAAACATCACACAGAGACGTTTGACAACATAACATCACAAACCTTTATTCAAGACTGAACTAACACGAAAGGAAAGCGAGCTTCTACATTTATTCTTACCTTATATACGTAACAGAGTGGCATGCAGCGCCCTCTTTAATTTTATTTTCAACAGCATCTTTCTTTGTTTGAAAACTTCCAAATAAAACAGGCGTTGCATTGCATTGATGTTGTAGAAATTTGCATGCCTTATGAAATTATGTAAATAATTTTTAAAAATATGTATTCTGTTTTTGATGGATTACTTTCATAAATAGTAACTTCATACTTTTCAAAAAATTCATTTATGGAAATTAAAACCATAAATTTGTATTCCAAAGGAGAAAATTTTCTACCCTCCTACAGCTCCAAGACAAGTCGGCATTATCCTTTGGCATTCTGTTCTTGTATCATTTTCTAATTTTTTTTGATGGGTGTAAAGGGATGTTTCAAACTTGTAAACATTATTATTTTGAACATTTGTTATTATTATTATTATTTTGAACTGGATTCATTATTTCCTTTTTTTCCTCCTTTTACCGACATCCAAGATTTGAACTAGTAACCTTTTTATTTTACAGGAAATAAAGAAAAATTTGAAAAAATACAGTGCACAGTTTGATATTAAGGATCGAATGTCATTGTCTAAAGCTTCCAAAGTAAGTGTTTTCAATTTTGAATAACTTTATTTAAAAGAAAATTTCATTCAAAGATTTATATTATTTTTCTTAAATGTGTCACAACCTATTACTTTGCTTCAAAAACATTTATGTTTGTCGCATTTTCTCATGAAATCTTATACAGTTGAACTCGCTTAATATGAAATGCCAAAAATTCGCCATTTCGTTCGTATTAGCTGTTATTTGTAACGACCACAAATAAGCAAAATTGAACAAGAAAAAAGTATTAGACATGGTATGTTTATATTTTAAAAATAATTACTATCTAAGAATGATTTGAAGATAGAGGGTTTGATCCCTGAACAGACCACCTGTCCGAAAGTCAACACGTGCATGAGCTTTATTCTCTACCCAGAAAGATTCAACTCATATGATTCGAAATACGTAATTGATGATTTACAAATGACTCAAAATAATCAACAATTTTCTTTTAAAAAATTATATGCAATCGAGAAATTTTTTCGTGAATAGATCGGAAATTTTGTTTGCCTTAGCCGAATATTGTGCCTTCTTAATATGCGTGAGATATTTAATGTAATTAAATAGTAAACCAAAGTTAATGAACAAAGTGTTTGTTTTAGCCGTGATTTCGTATTAACAGTGTTTGTTTGTATTACGAAAGTTCAACTGTGTGTATTGAGTAGTAAATACTATTGGCTGATATCAGTGGTTTTTGTTTGCACTGCTGCCATTAAACAAAAGTAGAAAATTACTAGCAGCAGAGGATAAAATGCTGTTATAACAGATCAAATATACACTAAAGGAAAATTGCAACACCAAGAAGGAGTTGTGCTAGACAAACGAAATTTGGCAAGCGTATTTGCATGTATGAAAGATGACATCTGTTCAAATTTTGCTGCAGACTCATAAGAGAGGCCCTATCACCCCACTAGGAAGATGAAAATCAATTCTGCTTTAAATGAGTGGCCTAAAGTTTGAGCATTGTTTATTGTTTAGATTTGACATAGTGAGTTGATTTTACAGGGTTGAAACACAACCCGGAAATTTGGGATTTCTCGGGGAAGTTTTCTGTTCTGAAAAATATCAAAATAGCATCCAGCCCGTAAGATACAATGCATGCACGTTTACATTCTTACATTAAATTTTCTATGGGTTATACTAGAGTTCCTTTATAAAAACATAGTCTTTAGAGTAACGACAAATCGGGGGAAAGCTGCCTTCGGACGAAAAACAGGGTTGCCGCCGAGTGCAAGGTTGTCTTCATACTCGCTCAAGGATTTCCGCTAAACGATAATCGTAAACGGGAAATTTTCTCTACTTGAAAGCAAAATTTCTGTTTGAATTAAAAACTACTTTTTTCGTAAGCCCCACAAACGTTTTCTAAAATTATCTTTGGTCTCAAGGAGTCCAGGATAGTTCGCAGCTTTAAATTACGTTATGTTAAATATGAGAACATGGAAATTGTTACTCTTTAATTGATTCAAAAACAAATAATGATATTTATAAATTTATTATTTTCTATATAATTTCTTGGATTTTTAATTCTGAAAGTATTTTTCTTTTATTTTTTCTTCTTCTTCTTTTTTTTTGTGTGTGTGTGTGTTGATAATATTGCATTCATAAATCTCTAAAGGATTACTCGTTTTTTCCATTTCTTGGGAAAAATAACAGAAAATTTAAAGCAGTAATGCTAGAAATATGTGAATGGTAAAATAATGAATTGGTAAAAAAATTGCAATTATTATTTAATCAGTGATATTTTTATATAAAACTCGTTATGTAAAAGTTATGTTAAAAAATGTTCTGAGAAGAAAAAAAAATGTACTTAGAGACCGTTCATAAATGCACGCATTTTTTTTTTTTTGATATATTTGACCCCCTCCCCCCTTTGTCACGCTATGTTGTATAAGCCTGATGTCACACTTCTTGTAACCCACCCCTCTCGAAGCGTGACATCATTTATGA
The DNA here is from genome assembly GCA_038502835.1 of Octonoba sinensis. Classification (NCBI taxonomy): domain Eukaryota; kingdom Metazoa; phylum Arthropoda; class Arachnida; order Araneae; family Uloboridae; genus Octonoba; species Octonoba sinensis. The sequence goes on from CM076604.1 coordinate 77,637,122, forward strand.
ATGATCCCTTATGTGAAAAAATAAATTTCCCCATGAAGGTATTCATTAAATTAAAGCCAAATACGGAAAACTTTCTCCGAGGCTGAATTCAGCTCCGTATATGTGCCCCCCCCCCCCCCCCCCTCGTAACTCCCTAACTTCAAGAAATTTAGTAGGAAAATGAAGATGCCATTATAGAACATTTTTGAAATTGATAATTGGTTTCGAAGGGAAGTAAAACTTGGCCTCCTACACAGCTACCTACCCTGCCCATTTTAAAATTCAGCAGAATAAGCCGCTTATATATAAGAAAATTCAGTTGTAACTGACTGACAAGAATGCGTGGAAGCGGCCGATATGTTTACATTTCACTAGTCGCCAAGCATAAGCAAATCACGCCAAGTCGAAGATACAAAGTATTTGTTAAAATAACTTAACTTTACTAAATTTAAACCCTTTCTTAATATTAAAGCGATGTTTTTTAATTACTTTAGGATACTGGCTATTTACTAGGGAAAATGACAATTAGGGCCAAAAATAGCAGGTCAACATGAAATATTAGCATTAAGAAAGCATGCGTTTATTTTAACAAAGAAATAATTAAATAAATAGGAGCATATGGCCCAAAATAAAGCTACATTCCTATATTTTAAACATTTTAGATCAATAATAAAATAATTTTAAAAATGTATTTGCGTTTTATTTTACGGATTCCCATGTTTTTTCATGGCATGTAATCGTCTCCACATCAAAGCTATGGGACGAAAGAAGGCACTGCCTTGGGCGGAGGGTTCAAACCTTCCACCAATAGGAAAATGATACCGCTTTGACGCTACTCTCGCCTAGCATACAGGGACTCTAGGTTATACCAGTTATTAATGTACAAGCATTTTACATTTGAAATTCTTGCATTTATATTAACCAGCTTTGCCACGCACCTCGAAAATATGGAAAAACTTGGAATTGTCAGGATAACCAAAAATGATCAGGGGAACCCACAAATTTCTGCAATTTCTGGAAAAGTCCATGAATGTCTTCCATTTTCTGAAACTTATGTTAGTTTGGCCTCATTAATTGCCAAGGACGAGTAAATCAGCAAACTTTTTGCAGTGTTATTCTTTCCACTTTGCCAGAATACTTGCATCATAATACTAGCTTCCTCCTCTTATCTTCTCAACAGATTTCTCCCATTTTGGGTTTTACCACCATGTAACATTTTAATATCTATATTATTGTAAATATTCAAAAATGCTTCAGCTTTAGAAATTGCTGAAAATTTTTGATAAATTATTTTGTTTCATTTTATATTTTATAAATTATATCGGTGTGATAATGTTAAAAATTTGATATCTTTCAAAAGTAATATTTGGATTGTTTTTCTTCCAGGAAATTGTGGAAAAAAGGAGAAAATTAATGGATGACTTCAGAAGCATTTGCCAGAAAAGGATAGATGAATTTCACAGTAAAAAGAGGTTGCGGTTAGAGCTACGAAATGGTAAATTATCAATGTGTTATATTTGGATTCTTTATTGTTATAGTTTTCATGTAATATTTTGGGTTAAAAGAAAGTAGCATATAATATACTGCAATCATTCAGTTAAGATTAATTTAAATCCAATTGCTTAGGGCTTATTTAATTTGAAACTGCCCAAAGTTAAAAGAACCTTTTCATGTGCTAATACCAGAACATTCTTTTAATTTAGTCCAAATATTCTTCTTTTCAAAATGGCAAGCCCTGCCTTGTTTTTTCTTCAATTGAAATGATTTTCCATGAACTCACAATTACCCCTTAAGACTGGGGCTTTAGGAGGAGCTCAGGACACAGAAAAATGCTCTTTAAACCCGGCTGCTTGCTAAAACTGGATTGAAGCTTTGTACAAAAAATGAAATGCATAAAGATTAATTTATGTAAATTGTTGCTAAAAATCTTTGAGGAATGTAAATATTTTTATCTACAGTTTAGTGTTTGACTGACCAAAATTTACCTTCACTTAATTATCTGTGTAAAGCACTTTTATAATTTTTGAAGCAATGGATATCCGCTATAAAATACAGATATGGATATTTCATCATCTGTGACGTCCAATGCAAGTGATTTAAGGGACAAAGACAAGATGGACTTAGTAAATATTGAATTTAAGACTCTTTGGTCTCTTGGTGGTGTGCCATATGGCTTTAAATACTACCAGTACAGCTTACAATTCTTTTGGGCCTAATAATGATATTTTTATCATTCTAGAAAGGTACTTAAGATTCTTTTGAGTCAAAGAAGTTTTTCTAAATTCTTGGTTGAAAATGGATTTGCATTTTGGGAGCATAATAAATATGACTTTGGGTTTTGAGAAGAATTATTTTATTATATGTTTTCAGCACCTGTTAATAGAATACCCCAACTTTTAAAGGGATATTACTGTGTGTTGTTCTTAGAAAAATTATAGTACTTCTGAGTTTTAAAAAATTGTAGATCTTTGTGAACTTTTGTCTTCTTTTCATTCATAAAATTATTTTCAGATCACTATAGTCACTAGGTTTTGTAAGAATACAAAAGATTTGGAAACATGTTTTGTAACAATAGATTTTTTTATGGTGCCTGATCAGACGTTCATTTTGACTGTTTCAGAACTTTCATATTGCACCAATTTGTTACTAATTATAGTACAACTCTTAGTTGCCTGGCCTTTTTCTCATTTACAATATTATTACTTATTTAGAGTAATAATAGTAAATAAGTCCATTACAAAAGCAGGACAAGTCGATGCAACTGAAAGTAGTACCGTACTTTCAAACTGAAAGTTTCGAAAGGATAAAAAAACGGCTTGGAGGTTCTATTGTGTTGAAACAAAAATATACCATGTATAAATATTTTTATATTTTAATTTCAATGATTTTGTAACATTTTAATGAAGTGATTAATTTACATTGTTAAAAAATGTTAGACAGATATAAAAAAATAAATTCACTCAAACGTACATTTGAAATTTGCAGGTTTTAAATTATGTAGAATCTAAGCAGGTAATGGGGAGGGGGAGTGGTGGTCTCTGTTCTTGTCTTCCTTTTTTATGTGTTAAATTGTATGCCATCTTATAAACAATATATTTGTCTGCTCTTATCATCTGGTACAAAATTCATAAAAGTTGATTTGACAAAAATTTTATTCTTAAAGGTGTTGATACTGATGAACTTGATGCTGAAGCTGGAAATTTAGAAGAAGAAGTTGTAGAATTCCTTGTAAAAGAAGAAATAATTCCTCTAGAAGAGGACTAGTGTGTGAACAAATTTTAGGATTCTTCAATAAAAATTACCTGATTTTAAAAAAAGATTGCATTTTGTGCTGGGATATATATATATGACTATGAAAACAAAATGTTAAACTTCTTACTATAATATAAAATATTTTTCTTGATTTAAAGAAAAACTAAAATGTCAGCAGGTCTACCATTAATGTTAGTTTTTTGACAATCAAAAGTTTTTCATTTTTAAAGCTATGCAATATATTCTATGCATTCGAAACTTTTCTAGAGACTTTTAAATTGTTTTCTAAAAACTAAAAGATTTCAGCTTGAATCGTCAAATTCTTCCGAGAAGTTTAAAATTTTTTAAACTAATTTTTTTATTTGTGGTATCTTTGCTGTATATAAATCTGAATTATATTGTCAGAATGTGACACTGTATAGATATTTTCATGAAAAATAAATTTTTTTGACTTTTAAGTGAAGTATATCATATATAAATTATTTTAAGTATGCAATAGAAATAATTTGTTTGCTTTTATTTATCTATTTTTATTTAATACAATTGATTAAAAAAAGCAGGCACAAACAGTTTCATAGAGAAATAGTTGAGTAATATTGTACATTCAGTTACCATGTAATCTCTTTTTGTTTCACCATTGCCTATGGCTCTATTTCACGTTAACTCGAAATCCTTGCAAACAGTTAAGAAATGCAGGGGTGGCAGAAATCCTTTTTTGTCACTAAAGTGCTCCTTTTTTTCTCCTAATGGCACAACTTATTTTTTGATTGTCTTGAACGTTGTTTTCTCTGCAATTTCAATTCGCATTGTATGATTCCTTTTTTCAACGTCAACTGGATAACCAATCACAAACATTTTTATAAATTTCGCTGAAAATGACTTCCCATGTTTGAGATTTCAATCCCTTTGCATCTTTCGAATTTTCTTATTGTTTGGAAGTTATTTTAACATGTTCTATCTTAGATTAGCTCCATTTTATTCTTTATTTAAATAATTAATTTAGTTTACTTTTTATTAATTAATGTTTTTCTATTACTATTTATATTACATTTTTATTAAATAAGCTTTTAATTTTTTCGTTTGTTTTCTAAATTTATTTTAGTAAGTTAAAAGCATTATTTTTATTTATTTTTATAATAAAAAATTATCCAACAGTTGTCAGCAACTTAGAGCATATGAAGATCTTTGAAACATTAATGCATTAATTTGGATGACTTTGAAAAGTATTGATAGCTAAAAGACCACAGCTAATGTGTCTCATTACATTGAGAATACTTCCAGCTACTTAGTAGAGCTGCTAAGTAGCATGGCTCTTAGCAAGTTTGGATGCATTGTGTACATTGAACATGCAATATATAGACTTGGTTTGAATACAATATATACATTGAGAATGCCCCATTCTCAATTCAGGGGTGATTGTGATCCGATTATTCACTGGAATTCCTGGATTTTTTGGCGTCCTAATACCATACCAGAAATTCCGCACTCTCAAAATTTCAACTATTCAAAAATTACCGAAACTTGGCAATTTTTTCATTGTTTTTAAATTCCTTCAAATTTCCACGATAACACCAGTTTTATTACTATTGATCATTATACCAGTATTAAAATGCCATTCTAATGTTATTCTACTTGTAGAAAATCTTTTATTTTCTATCTATATTTTAATGCCCTCATTCAAAAAAAATACTATCTTGCATCCGCTGTTAGAATTGGAAAATTTTCACTCGATAGTCATTAAAAATTGTTAAAAGGCAAATAAAAAAACAAATCACTTTTATTTTTAGTAAAATCTTAATTTCGTTTAAAAATTTTTAAATCGTTATCTTGTTATAAGTGTGATTTCTCAATTGTTAAAAAGTTGAATGCTGAATTCAGGTTTATTTTTATTTGTGTCAATTATTTAATTTTTTGTAATTTATGCAAATCTCCAATCGTTCAAAAAATTTAAATAAATAAGGAATAAAACATAAATTTTTAAAAATTCTATTTGAAAAATCAGAATCTGTGACTATGCACAAGTTGCTGTTTCATCATAGCAATAATCATTTTAAGTTAAAGCATATTCATCACAATGCATGAATAGGGTCATTTAATAATTTTCTCAAATTCATGTTAACCATAAAGATTCATCTAGCACACATCTTTATTAATAAGTGTTAAGTCTTGGAATCAGTCCTCATTGCGTAGATTAAAAGATTTGCTTAGTACATCCAATTACATTATTCTCCATATTTAATAGTAAATGCAATCTTCAAACTTTTTTTTTTCTTTAAAACTACTGAAAAAGGATTTTTGAATTTAGTTCCTTCTTTTATAAAAGATACAAAGTGTTTAGGGCTATATTAAAACAGAACTATATGTCACTGTTTATTAAAAGTAACAAAAGTTACACCCCCCTTTTCTTACTCTTAAAAAGTGCAGGTATTTTTTCTTTAACTTATGCATTCTTCATATGTAGCTGTGAAAGAAGTTGAGGGGAAAACTGGGGGTTGAGCTCTTGAAAAAGCTCCAGAAAATGAAAAAAGAGAAGAAAATAAAAGCAAAAGGTAAAATTAGTAATGAATTAAAGAAATTAATCTAAAAAATGTAAAATTTACAAAGATACCTGTTCAAATCTATTTAACATAAGGTAATCGGCGATTAAAAATCCCTGAAGTTTAATGATAAGAGTATTTACTTCTAACCAGTGGTCGGCAACCCGTCAATTGCGATCGACCGGTCGATCAGAAGCGCATTTTGGTTAATCACGACAGCATTTTGGACAGTTTCTATGTTCTTTTTTTGGGGGTGGTGGGGATCTTTCTTTTTTGTCAGAAAATGTTTCTTAATTTATCAGACCATTCGCCGTACCTAAAAAAAACTTGCCAATAATATGAAATGTCAGTCGTCACATTAAATATGCTCTCGGTGAGATTATTGAAGTATGTAACGGCATTTCACATGTGTTTTATTTATAAAACAGAGCAAAAGCTACTATTGTTTTGATGCGAATTAACGGTGCTAAGGTAACATTATTTTAGAAACTTTAAAATAGGTATTTTATAAATATCAAAACTTGTTTGGAGAAGAATTAACGTACAATTCGGAGATAGGCACAGTCCCAACATGTCCTATTAATTGAGTATCCCCCCCCCCCCCCCTACGGTCTTCTGAATCGATCTTGGGTGTTCACCGAACTTGAAAAGTAGGTCTTTTGTCAATTTTGGTTGCCAACCGCTTACTTCTACGATGCTTGAAACATCAGTAGTAAAGTAAATAAAGAATATGTTAAGACAAAGCACTTACAAAAAGTTTCAGTTTAAACAAAAAGGAAGATTATTGTTTATTTCCATATGTGATTTTTTTTTCTTGCTTTTTTGCATGCTACTTGATTAGGAGCATTACCTGCACGCAGACAGCCTACTACATCGCATATATGTTTATATATTTCTCTCTCTCTCTCTATTAAGTTTTCAAATCTTGATCATAACTTCTTGAATTTTTCATTTGCGCTGAAACAGGGACTTAAAAATTCAGGGCGGGATGGCAGGATTACATCCCAAATTTTTCAGATCCCGGACAAAAATAGACAGGTCGGGAAACTCCCGTCCATGGAATATTAGCAAAATTTAGTCCTAAACGAATTTTATTATTCAGTTTTTATAGAAGTTACTAGCTTTTCCCGTCACTTCATTTCGAAATTTTGATGTGTATGTGTCAGAACTGACAGCCTGATCAAAATATGATCAATATTATAAAAGGCGACCGTTTAGGCGTTGCATTTTGGATGGACAGACGGGCTAAACAAAATTAAACGGCGTTGAAGCGACGATGGCTTAAAAACCGGAGCATTATGGCGCCATACAACTTTTTTTTTTTTTTTTTTTTAAGTGAGCGATCAAATGCCCTTTGTAGGCGCTGATTTCTGAGCGGTAAATATGTTGTTAATTCTGGCTGGAAAGCACAGCACTAGAACGCAACTATACACTACTACGCAGAACCGAATTAAGACAGTCGGGGTCCCAAAGCACAACATTTTGAGGTCCCCTATGGGTACGGAAAATAAAAATACTGGGTATAATGTATAAAGTTCAATAAGCTTGGGGACCCAAGGCCACGGCCTAGTTGGCCTTTTCGGTGATCAGGCACTGCTACTACGGTCGTTTTCAAAAAATAAAGTAATATAAATATAACAAATTATAACTAATCTATAGAACAATTTTACCCTTTAAGAACACAAAAATGCAACTATACTAACTACAATTTAATTACAAAAGCAAACAGCTAACCAAAAAACAATTTATTTACAATGTGTACCTAAATTAAAACAAAATAGCAAATGAATAAATCAAAATTAAGTTCGTATTTATTGATCGTTACATAAAACTGCCTAATTGTAGCATGGCGTCAAATGTTGTGTTATTTTTCATCTGGAATGAGTGTTGTCGATGATCTAGATTGCAAGAATACAATATCAAATTAATTTTAGTTTTCGCTCATGTTGAACTGTTGTCTCGTGAACAGAAAAATAAGTTGTAGTATAATGAAATGAAGTTGCGCTTTTTAGAAATGAAGCTGCACTAGCGGTACCCGCACGGCGAGGCACGTGCTAAGCGTTTAGTAAGCGTAGCCTGCGGCGTTAAAAGAGTTTAAAAGACGTCGGCATTGTCTGTATTAAGCGATTAAGAAGCGTTGTCTGCCAATAATTAAGTGATACTGTGAACCATACCTTAAATACGTATGTACAATTACGTTAGTAGTTCCGATTTAGAGCCAGGGACTAAGTAAAAAAGTCATTGTAGCGTGTCGTTATTCGTCACGTTGTCTGAACTTAAGAATAAACAATACGGGCGTTCCTTAATTATTTGATTGCGAGACTGCAGTTACAGTATAACACTCATTAATAACTGTTAGACAGTCATTAATGAGTATTGTTATGTGATGGACTATTGTTAAATTAAAGCAATCGTTAAATTGGGAAGACAGAACTTTCTTTAAGTTCAATCCCGAATTTAAAACTTATTGCTAACTTGAGGAAAACGTTAAATCGAAGATATTCTTTGTTATTGTTTTTCCGCTGAAAATTGAGCTGATATCTCGCTAATTTAGAAAAATAAGTTTAAGAAAATGAAGCTGGCGCTATTTACGCGTGGTTGAAGAAGCCGTTAAATACAGTGAAACTCTTATAACGCCATCAAGGCACTGGAATATTTTTGACGCTATAGGCGATCGTTATTACTATTTATTGTTGAGTGAATGGACTTGAATTTATTGTCATTACAACAAATTTGTCGCTATAAACGATCTCACTATAACCGAGTTCAACTGTAATAATTTGGGCCGAGGAAAGCCTTAAGATATCGAACAAAAAAAGCTTGTAACTTGTGTTCATATTGACGTAGAAACTTCGCACAAATTCCATCTTGTGCAGAAAAATCAACGCTTTCGAATGATATATATTACTATGTGCAAGGTGTTTTTCACCCCCATGTTGGGAAATTTATGTGGAAATTTTGCGTAAAATTGGGATTAAAAAGAACTACTTGTCGGATTTTTTCTAACGGGTCTATAAATCTTCTCCGTGTTAATAGAAACACTTTGTGAAATTTGCAGCTAAAGATAATTTTGTTTTGAGATTATTGTTTTAACTTAAAACGTATTTGAAGTATTTCTGAATTTAAGTCAAACAAGAGAGAGGTATTACAAACTTAATATTATTGTATAGGAAAGTAGGTTCATTTAGTTCTGAAGGAATGTCATTTATCTAAAAAGGGTCTTTCTGGGAACAGGCCTGTACTGCGAATGCCCTGTCAGAAATCAGGCCCTTATTTATGACTGAACACTGAAAAGAAAAGAACTATTAAAATATTGATTTGTAAAATGGCTTTCGAGGGAACTGCAGATTAACCATTTTGCTTATCATGGGAGCTCCATTTTAAAGCCGCAATTTAACGCTTTGCTATTTAACATTTTGGAAGTAAATGTTAAGTTTCCCATCAGAATGTAAATTTAGTCTTTTAAATGGCTTTTAGCGTCCAGGGAAAATTAAGCTCTTTACACCTTTTCAAGTCATGAGTTACCTATTCAGGTAGCCAGGAGTACAGTTTTGAAGTGGTAAGCATAATTCAAGTTAATGATGATGGGTTTTCTTCCAGAGAAAATTATGAGTGCTTTTGGTGGGAAATGATGTACTTAGAGCAAAATCCTTCAAATGAATTATTGAATTATGAGGTGAATAAAGATAAAGGTAATAGAAATAGAGAAAATTATTTATTTTTTAATGAAATTTCCTATTTTCCTTTGTTGTTACTTGTAACAAAAGGGGGGGGGGGGTGAAGAAAAGGGAAACTCGCTATGTAAGGTAAATGAATGCACCAGTTAGTGAGTTAGTGGACCACTTAAGGGTATTTCCTCAGTTATCATCAAAAACGGTTTGTCTTAGAATGCTGAAATTATGTACCTGCAAACTTGAATGCTTGGAATAGTTAATTGTTGTAAAAACAATTGCTTATAATTGTAAGAAGAATAGTTTCAAGCGATAATTGTAAAAATAATTATTCCAAGTGCTCTAATTGTCATACAGATGTTGAACAAATTCCTGCCCCCTTCCCCCCAAGAGAGAGAGAGAGAAGTTTTGTACGTGTTTTCCAATGGTACCAAATTCTAAGTAATGTGATAATTCTTTCGTGAAGAAAACAGTAGTCTTTTGAGTTAAAAATTGAAATTCGAACAGTTTGGAACTTTCTTAACGTTTGAAAACCCCCTTATGATCATCTCCGTTTGTACCAAATATGGTGAAGATCCCACATAACCTATTTGTATAGGGGACATACAGGAATAAACACGCAGTTTTTTATTTATATAAGCTATACTATACATAAGTTGTATATGAACCAATTAAAAGTGCTCTTATATGAATTTAGATAATTTCGGGTGAAATCTATTCATAACTAATGATACAAAATCGATCGGTGTACGAAAACGTAGACGCGTTTAGTTCCAGACGAACTTATACAAAAGGTATTAGAACAAGGTGAACTTTGTGGTTTTCAAGGTTATAAAATGGAATAAATCGCAATAATCAATTTACGTGAGATAATATTTTGCCGCAAAGTATACAATCAAAACAAGAAAAATGCTTAAAATAAGTACAATACTTTAAAAAATAATAATAACGTAATTAGCACTACAAAAAAAGTATTAGAGCAACAAAGAGAAACATGGAATTTACAACGTAATGTCGGTAAACTTTCAAGATTACTTTTACATGCGTCAAGGTTACGTTAAGGAGCCTTCGTTCACTTAATAACAACTAGTTTAAATAGCCTACATACAAGTTTCCTGTCATAGGATTCAAAGCAAAAAAAAGAGAAAGATTCCATTGAAAAAAGAGAACGGATTGTTCATCTGCAACATAGTCGAAAAAAACTCGGTGAAATTTCATGATGTATAATTAAGTGTAATTCATAATATTCTTCAAAGGAAAGAAGGGATTTGTGTTGTGGATAACAAAGGAAGAGGAAGACCACAAATGATTAACCCCTTAAGGATCGGTTAATTTTCAAGAAAATGGTCATAAAAGTGCCTAGTTTTTTATTCCTGAAAATTGTATAAAAATATGTGTATGAACAATATATATATTCACTTTAAATTTTTGATTTGTTTTTATTTTAAAATTTTAAACACTCCAGCCCGGAAATATCACGGGAGCGAGAAATAGAGAGCGAAACCTCACCCCGGTCGATTTCACGGGAGCGAGAAGGAAGGGGTTAAAGATAATCTAAAAAATCTGAGAAGAAGGGCAAGGATGCTGACCGCAAATATGGATTCAATATCAGGAGGGATTGTAACATCTCAGATTGTAAGAAATGTTTTGCATTACGTTAATAGAAAGGCAAGACAGCCAAGGGATCATTCATAAATGATGTCACGCTTCGAGGAGGGAGTAACAAGAAGTGTGACATCATGCTTATGCAACATAGCGTGACATTTGACAAAGGGGGTAGGGGGTCCGTTGAGGTATGACATTTTGTGACAAAGGGGGTGTTCAAATATATGTGAAAAAAGCGTGACATCATTTATAAACGGTCCCCAAGGAAGAAACCATTGATTTCAGAAATCAACATTTGAAATAGGTGGTTCTAATACTCCTCATTCGACATACATGACATACATACCCAAACGTGTTAGAACATAGAAGTTATTTAGTTTCAAAATCCATTTTTCATCGGTTGGGCTTTACAAATAAAGAAAAATTAATTTCTTCATGTTCCCTTTCATTTTAATATTTCTTTCCCATTTCGTTCATAGAATGGAGAATAAATGTTATTCAGATATGACATTCTATTTCCAGCAAATTGCTGAAAGTAAGCAATTCAGATTTATTTCATAAAATAAAAGTTCAATGAAAATACTCATATTAATATGAGAAACATGTTAAAATAACGAAATCCGAAAACGAAAGCACAATTATTACAAATGAGGGAATCTGAGAAGGATCTAAGAGGCAAAAATTTTTAAAAATCTAAGAATAATGATATGTTATGTGATGATAATCTGTTGATTTCTTTTTTCCACATCCAGCTGAAACCTTGCACACAATTTTTTTTCTTTCTTTCTAACGTGGCTTCTTATGGTCTCTAACCTTTGGAGACCTAGAGCATTTCCGACATCCATTCTTTCAAGTTGCACCGCTATCGGCGAATGCCATTACCACTTCAGAATTTTGACGCTCTGGTTCCCCCTAGATGACGGCACTTGCGCTCTAAATGATGCGAAACTGCACTAGGAATTTTTATTAAGCCGTAGAGTATCCAAACCAAACAGATACTCAAGGGATCTTTAACATGCCACATAATCATACCACATGGGCGCTGACGTTTGTCTGCATCTTGAAAATCCATCGACTGGAGCCAGGTTTGATCCTGCGAACTTGGGCGTACGAGGCTAGTGCCTTACCACCACGCCACCCTGCCGGCTTGTAAACAATTCTTGATGTGGCAAAACAAAATCAATCACCTTTGCCTTTAAGCTTACCAGTATTTCAATCATACCTAAGCCTTCGGCTAAAAGGTGCAAGGGTGTTCGATGGAGAAAAGTATTTCAATCACGCTTGTTTAAAAACTTCCATCTCCCTTTCGTGGAACGATAAAATTTGTTCATGGATAGATTTTAAGTAAGGATTCAGCTTCAGCTGTCTTGTTTTTTGTAGACTTTTTATTTTTCATTATTTTTCCATTCTATTTGTTTAGGGGCTATCGCGGTGGCGTAAGCAGAATTTTTTCAAGGGGTCATAATTTTCTGAAACTACTAAAAGAAATTCGAGCATATAATAAAGCACTATTATTTAGGGCTCAAGGAGGGGAGGCGTTTAATCCCTAACCCCCCTTTCGTACGCCACTGGGCTATCGCTCCACTAACTCCTCCCTTGGATCTCATTTGTTGGGAGGGCTTTGTTGCGATCGCCTTAATCCCCTTTGTGGATCCGCCACTGACCTGGATCCTATAGACATCTTTGGCATCAACTAGTTGAGAAAATGCTAAAAAAGCACACCAACAAGCAAATTATGTTGGAAACAACTTTCCCAGGATTTGTAGGGCACCATGACCTCAAAAATCACCAATAATTTAGTAAAATCTGTGTCGAGGTGTATACAGTTTGACCTCGGAATTTCGACACTTGGATGCTTCTGCGCATGGCAGAAAAGAACGAATCCATTCGAGTTTTAGGAAAGTTCGCTTTGCAGGTGCGTTTATTTAGCACATGAAATCAGAATGTTTGCTTTTGTGTTTGTTGAAAGCAACTAAATTTATAAACTGCAAATAACATCAGTTCGGAAGAAATCAAGTATGCTAAACGAACTAGGACGAGAACAAAACCAGCACATTCCTTATACCAGCGGTTGCTCCCTTGAACACGAATCGATTCTTCTTGGAACTCTGCCAGGCTGGTTGATGGAAGAACTGTAGATGCAATAATTGAAGCTACTGCATATTAAATGTTAACTTCTAGTTACCTGTATTTTATTTTTTACTTGATTTCACATTCAAACCTTTTGCACTACTACTTTTTTCTGCAATATAAATTGTCATTTTTATTTTTTTAAAAAGTTCTATTAATTTTAAATATTTATTTGTCACAAAATAAGATAGTTTTGTAAAAACATTGCATAATATAAATCTTTTCTTCACATTATTTCATTTTATTGCTTCGAAAACTGCAATTTCCAGTGTTCCAATACTTTTTTTGTCAACTGTAGCTGCTATAAATTCGTTAACTGATTGAAAAAAAGAAAAACCTTGTGCTTTAGAAAATTAATTTTGAATAAAAACACGTTTCCTTTTTCTTTCTAGCTCTAAAAGTTTGATCGTAAATCTCGAATTTATATAGTCAATATTTCAAGAATTCCTCATCTCAATCTTGTTTCATGGTGACGTTTTATGTTCCTGAAGCAGCTTACGAACACGCTTTGCTGAACCACAAAAATCTAATGGTTTTCTTATACCATGTACACACGTATATCAGAAAGTCTGCTTTACTACCTGTCTGAAGCTAGAAATGTACCTAATATGTATTGTCTCAAGGACAGGAATATGTATTGTCTCAAGTTCGTTTTCTTTGCTTGAAATATTTATTCAGGACGAACGTTTACGAGTTCGGTGTTTCTTCGGCCACTATCGCTGCGGTTCGCTCGATTACTTTTTAGAAAATGAAGGCAAATTTATGTGGTTCTCAAATTAAATTCAAACGGTTTCGAACTTTTTTTTTCTTCACTAACATTTGCAGACGTAGTGCCTTTCCCCGGAAACCGGTATCCATTCTTTCAAGCAGCACCACTGTTGGAAACTTGAGAATTTTGACGCTCAGTTTCCCCTAGATGCCGGCACCTGAGCTCTAGTTGATGCGAAACTGCACGAGGAATTTAATTTAACCGAGAGTATCCAAGTCAAACAGATACTCAAGGGGTCTTTGACATGCCGCATAGTCATACGACATGGGCGCTGACAATTTTTTGCATCTTAAAAATTCACCGGCTTGGGCCGAGTTTGATCCTGCGAACCTGGGCGTACGAGGCCAGTGAATAACCTCTACGCGACCCAGCCGGCGGGTTTCGAACTTTTAAAATTTGAAAACTTCTTTACGACAAACTCTGAGTACCAAAGTACCTCCATATCAAATTTGATGAAGATGTGACGTAAGCTGTAGATTTGTATATCGAACATACACCCACGTTTGTTTATTCAGATTATAACTATGATTTCTTTTCCTTTATTAGTGTATTAAGTATATTATAAAACTCACGATGCAGAAGAACGTAATTTTAATAGCAGAAGAACTTGATTTAAAAATTACTTTAGTTTTTCTTTTAACACAACTCTTTTTGGAAATGTTGTGAAGTTATTTCACCGTTTTCTTTATTTTCTGCGTAATCAGGAAAGATAGATGTTTGAAGTTTTCTGTTCGAAATCCACTTTTGTAAAATAGCATCCTGAGCCTATCCTGAATTATTCTAAGGAAGATTGGCTTTTGAAACAATTGCTGGGGAAAGAAAATCCCACCAAGATTTACGTCAACCGTCACTACGTTCTAGAAAAGTAAGGAAATTCTGTGGTTAGTGAGACGAAAGTTTCAGTCTTTTCTGCCCTACTTCCAACGCTTTAGAACTGTTATTATCTAAGTGGTTTAGTAGTGAATAAAACTTTAAAGAAAATGAAACCTGTTCTTGATTTACAATAAAAATAAATAATGGAGAGAGTTGAAAAAAGTCAAGCTTAAAATTCTCTTAAAGCAATTTAATATGTAAAGATTAATAATAACTGTGCGTGTGTCAGGGATGTAATTCTTCCGTGGATCAGTGATTTTCTGTTTTTTAGCCTACTTTCAGGTAAAAGTAAAAAGAAGGCTTAGTCTATTGTAAAAATATCGTTAAAAGTCAAGAAAAGTACAAAATAAGTAAAGTAATTAAATAAAGATTTAAAAATAAGAAAATGAAAGTAGGCTTAAGAAGTGGGGAAAACGTGTGTCTGTCCTCTCCTGATAATTTTTCAGGGAATTGTCCGATTCAAAAGATTTCTCAATGTTTATGCGCAGTATCTATATAATTATTTAATTTTTTTTCGTCCGGATGTAGTAAGATGGATATTAAATTATAATAAATAAAAACTAAAGAAACAATTCTGTATATAAAGGGCTACCAAGAAGAAGTTCTCGAAGGCATTGGAGCAAAAATTTAAAATATACTTGCTTAAAAATATACTCAAATTCGTTCTCGTTCATGAATCAGACATGAGTTTTGGTGTGTGCGAGGAAAATATTTCTTGCCCAAAAGATTGTTGAGCACGTTTCCTTTTTTTATGGCTTCCAGTTTTTTTCAACTGCAACAGATCTGAGATAATCAGATAACTTAAATACAGCAATGAAATATTTAAGGGATACGTCAGTTTGGGAAACGGGGAGTCTTCGTTGGAAAGATGTTTTTAAACTTTCGACAAAAAAAAGTTTCTATTCTCAGAAGAAATATTTTTTATGAATTTTTTCGCAGTGCATTTCTTCTCAGATACGTTTAGAAATTGAATTTGAGATTGAAATGTTCTACGATAAAGCAAAATTCAATACATATATAATTTCTTGTCATCAATTAGGGGTTGTAACAAAAATATTGGTACAATATTCAGTATTTGTGTTTTAATGCATGGTCAGATTTTTAAAAAAATTAAAATAAAAAGGAAAAAAAAAGTCAGTGAAATTTTCTTTATTGCTGAACAACTAAATATCAAATACAGAATGCCTTTAATTTAAGCACAGGTTAAGGATTTACCAAGGAAAAAAGTTTAGAATAAGTAATACTAAAATTCCTTTCCCACCCCACTTTTTAAAAAATTTTATTTAGCCGACCTGATTGCCGAGCTGCAGGTGTAACTATACTTAAAAATAACAGAGACACCTCCACTATTGCCACTTCGCACATGAATATTGTATCTCAAAATTCACAATCATTAGGATTGAATATATCATCAATAGGAGAAATTTGTGTAGCGAAATGTGAATATAGAGAACGGACAAGAAATTGTAGTGGTAGCGATTTATATTTCACCTAATCAAAATATAAAGAAAACCATCCAATTCATTCATCAAAATTTACTGATCAATACTGAAGCCGGATCTGCTCTTCTCAATGAAAACTTTCATAGATTGCCAATGATTCTGAGTGGAGATTTCAATGTTGATTTCTCAAAAGACACATCCAAGCCTCTAGTGGATTTTTTGAAATCAACATTAAATTTGAATATGTCAAATGATCCGAATGAAAGTACGACGAAATATGGAACAACAATTGACGTAGTTTTTCTTAGATATTTAGAAAATAGAGTTCATTCAAAAATATTCATTTCATATTTCAGTTACCATAAACTTATAGTTTCATTTTTAGAGTATGATGATGCAGATGAAGGCCACTCCGGGCAAAATTCACTAGAGTAATTTATACACAATTACAATTAAGTACATTATAAATTTTATTACTTTGTCAATATAGAACGCAAAAAAACTTGTATTTCGTATTATTAATTTTTTTCTTGTTGAAGTTTTCACTTCTGTCCTGTGGTCTTAAGCACACACAATCTTTGTTTTGAATAAGTTTAATCTGCAGAATTCACAACTTTTCTGCAGTATGGAAAATTCATCTTTGAAGAGGGCCGGGCGCGAAATTGTGACAAAGTGTGACAAGGGGAGGGGAGGCGTAACAAGAAGTGTGACATCATGTTTATGTAACAAAGTGTGGCATGTGACAAATGGGGGTAGGGGGTCCGCTGAAGTGTGAAAAAGGGGGTAGGGGGTTCAAATATCTGGGAAAAAAACGTGACATCATTTATGAACGGCCCCTATTACGATTTGAAAAAAGAAAAAGTTTGCATTTTTTCGGCCTACCCTGTTTTATTCCCGTTTCAATTACGCTGCATTACTGTAAATCGGTTTTTTATTGCGTGAGTATACTATCCAAGGAAAAAAAACCATATAACTACTACACCGTAAAGTTGGCCGAAAAACTACATATTATTTTTTTCGCGTCAAAACTCTGCGGAAAAATTGCAAATTGGGGTGATTGAATTTTTCAAAATGTAGGCAAGTTTTATATATAAACCGATTTTTTTTTTCTTCTTTGGGTTTAGTTAAAATTTAACAACAATATTATTTTAATTGCACGTAATTGTTAACTTGTTGTGTGAGTTAGCTAATCAAAGCCATGCTATGGTCACGAGTAATATAAAGATTAGTGTTCGGCAGTAGTTAACTAGAAGTAGTTAACTACTATTGGCAACTACTAGTTAACTAGTAGTTAACTACTAGTTGTAACTACTTTTGTTTTGAACTAGTTAACTACTAGTTAAACTACTTTTTTCCCAACTACTAGTTACAACTACTTTAAAAATTCCAACTACTTTCGGAAAAAAAATTTTAAAGCTATTTTTCGAAAAAAAAACAAACTATTTTTTAAACATTAAGTTATTTAAATTTTTAGCTTATGAATATTACTCACACAAATGTATTTTTTATATTATGTTATATAATGAAAAAGTACTCATAAAAAAATCATAATATTTATTGCAGTATTTACGCAAATTAGAAAAAGGTTTCTAATATAATCAATAAATAGCGCCCGCACCAGCACAATGAAGTTTCATTTAAAGACCAAATCTTCATTATGGGCAGTGGTGTAGTCGAGGGGGGACGGCGTCCCCCAACCTTTTTATTTTAATACAAGCGTCCCCCCAAAACTTTTAGCATTTTAACATAAACGTCTTCCCTCCCCACTTTTGATTTCAATTGCTTATCTTCTTCAGGACTACACCACTGATTATGGGGAAGCTTTACATCTACTCTAGTACCATGCATACGTGTGGGATACCATAAAACACAAAAAGAAAGAAAAAGTACTGATTTTTAAAATTTTCTTTTTAGACAAAATATTGATTTTTACGATTAAAAAAACTATTTATATCAGCTTCTTCCAAATTATTAAAATGTAGATATCTTTTTATTATAAATTTTAATATATTCTGGGAGTGGATCAGTCGGTAGAAGCTCGGTTCTCGCAGAGTACCGAAAGCGAAGCAACATTGACTGAGGTCAGTGTTTGGGAGGGTGACAACCTCTCGTGGCTGTTTGTTGTGGTCCGTGTACGCTAAAGGGAGCTGGTGCACGTTAAACAGGTAGTGGCTCCAATGTCCTCCAAGTGAAGCGATACCTCTGGGGGTGCCAAGCCCAGGTAACGGTCTCTCATCTGGGAGCTGGTCCAAAACATTAAGATACCTTTCAAAGGGGCGGAAATCCGACTCCTGCCTACATGGGCCCCGTTAAACTCAGGAACAGCGTACCCATTCTTCCTCGCTACGCGCGAGGACACGGCGACAACAAGAACAATACATTCTGAGTCCAAGTAATTCATTAGAATTTTAACTCACTATATGGTAGCCTTAATGCCTCTAGTTCTCTAGGGAAAGGTGGAATAGCTTCGTTAAGGTGTCAAAGTATGGCATTTTATCAGAGAACATTAAGCTCTTGATGTTCATTGGGGATTGTTAAATTGACTAGGACCAGCCTAGCTGGGCCCTGTGCCTGTCGTCACTTTTGTATTTGTATAAGTTTTTGGACATGCTGACTACAGCATAAGCATCAACAGAACCTTTGGAAAGGATTATTTCTACGTTTGGAATAGTGCACTCAAAATCTAGAAACAGATTGGGGGTTGATAAGGCATCAAAATTGGTATTCTCGATGAAACATCTAAATAGTAAAAATGATTAAGCTGTAGTGAACATTTTATGTGATATTTGCCATCTCTGTTTATATATTGAAGAAATTTGTATATACTCAAAACATACAAGTCCAGTCAGCTTATTTGTATATATTCAAGAAATTATAATACATTTAGTCCAGAAATATAAGTTTTCTCTTCTGTTTCTTGATGTTCTCTGTTTAATAAGCATACATTTCTTATATAATATTATTAATTAATAACTTTGAACTAGTAATAAATAATTATTTCAACTGAAATAGCTTAAAATTCTTTGAAGGCATAACCAATTAGCTGAATTTGCTACGGTATTTCTGTGCGCACACATATTTTGCTTAAAAAATCCAAAAAATCTGATTTAAATTTTAAAAAATCCTATTTTTTTATTTAAAAAAAGTAATTAAAAAAAATCACCACTCCTGCCTTTAACACAATCTGAAAGAATATAATCTTAAGACTAAAGCATGCGTGTTACAAAGATATTTTGTTAATGAATGTTGTCTTTATTCATATTCACTTTATATATTAATTGTTCAGTGTTACTTGGAAATATTCAATATTTAAATGTTTTACATGAATTTCTTTAAAATTGTTTTAATGATTAAAAATAATATTGAGTTGAGTTATTAGGATTAAATATTTAAGAACAAGCTTAAAAATGGAAATTCAAATAAATTGTACTTAAAAGTAGTTAACTACTTTTGGAGAACAGTTAACTACTAGTTGCAACTAGTTTTGTTTAGAGTAGTTAGTAGTTGGTAGTTAACTACTTTTTGACGAGTAGTTGCCGAACACTAATAAAGACTAACGCGGTATTTCCCAAACTGTGGGTCGCAGCGCATAGTTTGGGAAATAACTCGTTAGTTGCGTTTGGAACAGAAAAGAATTTGGGTTAGAAATACCGCGCTTGGAACATTCGCTCGCGACCCACTGGTGGGTCGCGAGCGAATGTTGAGTGGGCCCTCGCCACTGTACACATGAATTAAAAAATATAGGAAGTCCGCGAATAAAAGTAACTAAAGTTGAAGTTGATGCTAAAACTTTAATGAAGAGAAATAAGAAACAAATACATCCTTCCCATTGAAATAACTTAGTAAAAAAATCCCTGCAGGTGTAAGTATTTAAGTAATAAAAATAATTATTTAACTTGTGTTTCTTATTTCAACCGTCTTTTATTTATATTGGTAACACTAAAAAAAAAAAAAAAAATCAGAAAACAAATAAGACAGCATTAAGTAGTTCCACAACTCGCCACTAGGGGATCTGAGCGTTACCAATATTAAAACATTATAAACACTAAAACAGCTAAGAAGTGGGTCCCAAGATTGGAAATTTTTCTCAGATTGGTTGGAGCCCAGTCAACTTTGGTAACCACTGGACTAACGTAATAATATTTTTCAGAAAATATTTCAAGCAATGTCAAAAGATCAGGTGACCCACGATCTACCAATCACACAGCGAATAAATCACAAAATTGCTCTCATAATAGAGAGATAGCAAACAGTTCTTCTCATTTTCTTCTTTTAAGACTGGATAAAGATTGATATTCTGCAGTACATTTTTTCACCATTGCCAGTTGCATCTATACTAAATAATACTCAGCAACCCGGAATTGCAACGTTTTCCGATATCCGATATCACATCCGTTATTTTTGTGATTTATCGTCCTTGCGGCTAATGCTGCAGCTTAAACAGCTCTTTAAGGTGCGTGGAACTGTAACATTCCTTATTATATCTAGATTTTAGGAAAAAGAAAGGGTTTGAAGCAAGTTTTAAGAGTTTTTATCGATTGATTGTGAAACACGCATTTGCCTGCTTCCCCCCCCCCCCCTGAGGTTTTTTTTTTTTTTTCTTTTGAACTGATCACGAAATTTTGCTAGTTGGACGCTTCTGCGCTTGGCAGAAAAGAACGTATCCATTCGAGTTTTAGGGACTATGTTTTCCACATGCATTTATTTAGTACGCGAATCAGAATGTTTGCTTCTCTGTTTGTTGAAAGCAACTAAATTTATAAACTAGCATATAGCATCAGTTCGGATGAAAAGAAGTATGCTAAAGGAACTTGAACGAGAAGATAGAGGCACATCCTTTATACCAGCAGTTCCTCCCTTGGACATGAATGGATTTTTCTTGGCACTCTGCCAGCCGGCTTGCTTTGGTTAACGGTAGAACTGTAAGTACGTGTTGTCTTGGATTGGAAAAAGACGCACTACTGCATTGAATTAGAATGAGTTAAAATTAACAATTACTTATTTCCTGATATAAACACACAGGTTACATAAATAAACCCACTGTAGGAGTTAAGGGTCTGTAAACTGATTTCGTAACGTTTTGAAATTGTAAACTGATACTTTATATCAGTTTACACTTTCAAATCGTTACTTTATATCAGTTTAATATCGAAATCAGTTTAATATCGTTACTTTATATCGGTTTTAATCGAAATACTTTATATCAGTTTACACTATCAATATATTGGAAATATTTAAAAATTGCTCTAAGTAAAAAATGAATTTAATCTTTAAACCTATTCAATACGATATTTAAATACTGTCGGCCCCGCTTAAAGGAATACCGTCGGTTCCAGGATATTTTATTCGATTAAGCGGGGTATTCGATTATGCGGGGAAATTTTCTTTGCCTTACAGAACTGATAATATTGCCACGAAACGTAATAATAAATCAGTACATCTCATTAAAAGAAGTTATTAATGTTAGTGTTTAAAAAGTTTTTTTTTAAATAAGATAAATAAAAATAAAATAATTAAATACTTTTATTATATAGTATTTTTAAATTTCAAATTTAATGGACATGGGGAGGTGTTGCTGAAAGATCAACTTAAAAATTAAAAAATTTTTTTTAATTATTTATTTATTTTTGAAGTTTAATCAATTTTGCTATCAAAAGTATTTCAAAAGCAGACCAGTATTATTGGATTATCCGGGTAAATTATTCCATTCAACGGGGATCTTTAACATTGCGTCTATGAGGAAATATTCGGTTCCGGAAGATTTTATTCTTTTAAGCGGGGTATTCCTTTATCCGTTACCCGATTAAGCGGGGCAGACAGTATAATTTTTGAAGTCGGTGCAAAATTATGATAGATAAATTTTTTTTATTGTAATCATGAACCAATTTCAAATATGAATAACCCAAAATTCTTAGATGAAGTATTGCATGGTGTAAAGCTAATTAGACTGTAATATTTTTTTACCGACTTCAGAAATTATGTTTAAAACTCGTATAGATGTTGTTTAAAGAACGAATGTTTGTTTTTTTTTGCTTTTTAGAGCAATTTTTAATTGTTCTGCTTAGAAGTTTTGAAGTCGGTTCTATATTTTGTCCCAAAAGTTATTTTGTTTTGATTTTTTTCAGTGTAAATACATTTATTTGCCACACGAATACTCTATAATAATATATGTATGTATATATCTCTATATATAAATCTACATATGTATATATATAAATTCCTTATCACAGTGTTTGACCGCGATGCACTCCGACACTACTCAACCGATTTTGATTTCTTTTTCGTTTTGATGGAGTTGTTCAGACATAGGATATAGGATAGGTTAGAAAAAAAAAACCTAGGGGTAGTTTTTTGTTTTATTCCAATTTTGCGCAAGTTTCCGCATAATTTTCCCAATATGGTGGTGATAGAACCTTGCATATATAAATATAATATATCGATCGAAAGCGCTGATTTTTCTGCAGAAGATAAAATTTGTTCGAAGTTTCTAAGTCAGTATTTCCCAAACTATGGGTCGCGAGCGAATATTGAGTGATCCCTCGCCATTGTACACATGAATTAAAAAATATAGGAAGTCTGCGAATAAAAGTAACTAAAATTGAAGTTGATGCTAAAACTTTAATGAACAGAAATAAGAAACAAATACATCCTTCCCATCAAAATAACTTATTAAAAAAAACCATGCAGGTGTTAGTATTTAAGTAATAAAAAAAAATAATTTGTGTTTCTTACTTCAAGTCTTTCATTCATATCGGTAACACTAAAAAAAATATTTCAATTAGAACAAATAAGACAGCATTAAGTAGTTCTACAACTCGCCACTAACCAATATTTATGCCCTCTTTTCTCTAAGACAGCTAAAAGGTGGGTCACAAGATTGAAAATTTTTGCTAGATGGGTCAGAGCTCAGTCAACTTTGGGAACCACTGTTCTAAGTCAATAAGAACCCAAGTTATAAGCTCTTTAGTTCGTTTTCTTAAGGCTTGCATTGACCCCAAAATAATAATTAGCAGTTTTCTCAACTCAACTCCGGGTGAATAGTGTTAGCTTAATTATTAGTCAATATAAAACTCATTTTCAAAATAGAGAGACATTAGTTTGGTTTTCAGTGGAAAAAGAATAATACAGCATATCTTCCATTTAACGTTTTTCTCAAATTGGCAATGGATTTTAAATTCGAGATTGAACTTGATAAAAGTTCTGTGTCACCGATTTAACTACTTCCTTGATTTCTCAATAGCTTTTAAATAAATACTGCCAGGAAAAGAAACGCGTATGGTTTATTCTAGATTTCAAATAACGTGGTGAATGACGACACGTTACAATTTGACTTTTTTAATCAGTCGTTGGTGATTAATCGGAACATATTAGCGAAATTCTGCATACGTTTTTTAGTATGGTTTACAGTATCACTTAATTGTAGGCAGACGACGCTTTTTTAACCTTTTAATACAGGCAATGCCGACGCTTTTTAAGCTCTTTGCATAGGCTACGCAGCAGACGACGTTTACTAAACGCCTTAGAACGTACATAACCATGCGAGTACCGCTAGCGAAGTTTCATCCCATTATGAAACTCATTTTTTTGTTAGCGAGACAACAGTTCAACACAACCGGAAAATAAAATCTTAACAAAACATGAATGTGAAAAAAGGGCCAAGTTCGATAGAACAAAAACGGCCTTCGGAATAGTCGGTGTCAGCGATAAAATAATTGATATCTAACGGGTGCCAAGTTCCATAGCAGATCCCTTAATCATAGCTGTAAGAGTACAATGTTCTTTAATTTATTTAAAAACATTTTTTTAAATCGGATTCCTAACTTGGCAAGTTTTAATTAAGGTAAATTACATTAAAAAAATTTAACTTCTTCAATTAGAAATTTTTAATAGTTAGTAAAATCATCTGGCAAGCTATTATAGTTAATTTCTAATTGTCTTCTTATCGTCTTCTTGAACGTAACTTATATTAATTAAAACTTGCCAAGTTAAGAATCCGATAAAAAAAGTTTTTAAATAAATGAAAGAACATTGTACTCTTAAAGCTATGATTAAGGGATCTGCTATGGAACTTGGCACCCGTTAGATATCCATTATTTTATCGTGACACCGACTATTCCGAAGGCCGTTTTTGTTCTATCGAACTTGGCCCTTTTTTCACATTTATGTTTTGTTGGGGTATCATTAATTTTTGAAAAGCTAAAATGTGTGTTTTTATATTGACGGTAAGTTATACTAAATTAAACCAAGCTAAATAGTAGCTATTAATTATTTAAGATTTTTTTCGTTTGTTTACATTTCTCCGTAATAAGTCTGTAAATCCATCTTTACTTAATTAATCTTTTTTTTTAAACGTTGAAAAGTTCTGTATAACTACTACCAATGGATTCTTTGTACTCAGCTTGAGTTTTAGCCTTAAGGCGAAAAATTAAAGCGGAAAGTGAATTTCAATGCATCAATTATTTTCCTTCTAGCGCGAGAGCGTATATTGTTTATGTTAACGGCAGAAAAATATGGCTGCTGTTTGAAGTTCTTAGGTATGATGCTACTTATGAGTATGGTAGTAACTTCGAAGATAATGTAATTTTTTGAAGTTTCGGATTTTTTCCTTTATATGTGCCAAATTGTCTACCTTGATACCAAGTTTCAAGTTTCTAAGTCACTTAGAAGTGGGTTAGGTTTTTGATGAGTGAGTCAGTGATAAAAATGACACTTTTTAGACTTTAATAATTCCCTAACCATAAGAGATACCTCAATGAAATTTGATATTTCAGGGGTTAAGGAGATTTCTATTAGACGTACAAAATTTCAAGTATGTAGGTTTAATAGTTTTTGCGTAATGATGGAGTCAAAAGTAGCTCGAAATGGTTCGGGTAAATATACACATTGGCCGGTGTCGCCGTATCTGAATTTGGCTGACTTTCTGAACTTGGCGGACACACTGCCGTGTGTCTAGATTAATGTGATACCATTGCTCGATCCAGCATTTTTGAACAGGGTTCGTTTGTTGTGAATTTTAAAGATAATTTTGTGAAAAGTCAAATAATGTTTTGAAATCGAAAATTTAAACATATAGTGATGAAAAATTTTATTATCTGCCGCTTTTATAATAAATAATGGTGTGAAAAGCACGATTTGGAAGCTTGGAATTTTGTGAAGGGTCCGTTTTGATTGATTTGAATTTTGTGAAGAGTCCGTTTTGGTTAATTTGAATTTTTTGAAGCGTCCGAAAACGAAACCGAATTTCCTCTGGCGAGACCCCTGGGTATTGCAATTTCATTCTTGCAATCAATCTAAGATCATCGCCAAGACTCATTCCAGATGAAAAATAAAGCAAAAAATGACGCCGTGCTACAATTTGGCAGTTTAAAGTACCCTTTGGTCGTAAATCTGACCCTACTGACGGAATTGTTCCCAAGTTTTCTTAACTGATCCTTTCATATGTTATATTATTTTTTCAATCGTTGACAACGTCTGTTTTTTTTTTTTTTTTTGACGAATAGAAAGACGACGTTTTTCAAGCACTACAAGCTTGATGCCGCAAGCGATATTTTTTATACTCTTACGAAGGACAGCACTGCATGCGATGTTTTTTATATTCTTAAGCTAGAACAGCGCGTAAGGCGACGTTTTTTACATTCTCATGAAGGACATCGCGGCAGGCGACGTTTTTTATACTCCTAGCAAGGACAGAGCCGCAGGCGACGTTTTAAAAATTTATCACGGGCAATGCCGCGCGGGGACCGATAGTATATATATGTATTAAAGTGTTAAAGGGCACACCCACTTTGAGTGACTGGCACTGAAAACTAATCATTTGTATGATAGATTCCGTTTTAAAGTTGATTTAAAAATGTCACTAGAGCAAACGAACTGAATGACTTTAATTTTTCTTTCAGAGAAGTGTTCAATCAAAACTTTTTTCTTAAATGCATTCACTATAACTGCTTAATGGCAACAAATTCTTTTTTACAATGAGTTTTATTTTTATTAACAATTTAGTCAACAGAAAAATATCAAGCTAAGCTTCTCCAATTATAAAAAAAAATACAAATTTTTCCCACGAAGTACGATATTTAAGTCAGATCGCCCTCTATCGATTTTGAAAAAAAAAAAAAAAAAAAAGAATCATCAAATTCGGTTCGTTTAGGCAAAAGTTTTGGATGATAAACAAAAAACTTACTAACCTTCCACCCATAACTTTTTTTTTCTAATTATCGAATATGATCAAACGAAGGTACGGGACCTATAGAAGACCCTCCTCGATCGATTAAAAAAAAAAAAGAATAATCAAAATCGTTTCATTCGGCAAAAAGTTATTCATAGACAAAAACAAATAAAAAAAACAACAACCTTACAATGAATTGAGAACCGTCCTCCTTTTGAAAGTCGGTTAAAAAAGCACAGTTGGGAGAAAAGCAGAAACAAAGTAAAAAAAAAAAGTGAAATAAATACCTAAACGGGTAATCTTTTAAAATTCCTAAAACAACCCCAAACATCAGTTACAAAGCCATTACTATAACAGAAGAATTTTGTATAACTCAAACCTGGTCCTCTGGGGTAAGTAATTTTTAAGGATTGAAATAAAAACTGCCAATCAATAAGCAAATCGCGTGATAGGGGAATGTTGATTAAGTTATGTGAAACCATTGACACAAGCAGAAATTCTAGAACTAAGTTTCTTTTAAAATAGTGTAAAATCAGCATTGCAATGGTTTGAGCAATAAATAATTCCATTTACTCTCGATTAGGAACAAAATTTTGATGCTCAAATTTATTTCATATTTAAGTGCTTATAAAATAATAACTAATATTGCATTTTTAAGTATTATGTACTGTGTCAGCCATTCTGAATGAGTTGTCTTTTTTTAATAAATCCTTAAACTCTGTGTCGTTTAGTCGTAAAGAAGAACAACTAAGCATTTAAATAAATGTTATGGAAAACAAAATATCCCATGATGTAACTGCCTCGGAGGTTATTACAAAATAGATCAACAATGCTTTTGAAAGACAGATATATATCTTTACAAGAACTTACAGTAAGGCAAAAAAAAAAAAAAAAAAACCTCAAAGGATGTCAAAATAGGACGGGCTATAGTTCTTTGTTCTGTTTGTTTTTGCGAAACCTTAAAAGAGATAAGTCAGCAGAATAAGCATACTACACTCGGAAATGGAGTTAAGAGCTTTCTAAACAAGTAGTACTTTCTTCAGATTCTTCGAATTTTTGTTTTCTTTTTATTCCCTATAAAAGAATTTCAGAAATATTTTTCTGAAGCTTTGTTCTAAGAGTGTATATCTAGTCGAGTTTTTTGAAAAACGTACTATAGGAAATAATGTAGGATTTTGCTTAAATTTTTGTTCAATATTCAGATTTCGCTGTTTTTATGAAGTTTTATCCTAAAAATATGCGTGCATTCTTTTTTTATTTAATTACTTTTTCATTTCATTTTTTTTTTTTTTTTGGTGTTGAAGTTTTAAATTTACAATTATCAAAAAGAATAATGGCCGACCTATAATGCTTTTATTTGTGGGTTTACTTACGTTGACTTCATTTTACTTAATTGTGCCCTTTTTGCCTTTTGATATTGCGTTCTTTAAAAGCTTTTCTTAGGAGAAATAACTAAATGTTATGCTTCCTTACATGCTGAAAATTACTTGCGTCTTTAATCGAATTCTGCACTTCGTACTTTGATAAACTCGCTTAAAGCGCCCATCTTTTCACCATTAACTTCCGAGTGTGAATACGGGCATTGTAATTGAAGTTTTTTTTCAACAAAGAACAAATGAATATTGTTAGGGGTTCGTCGCACCTTAAGCCAATGACTAACTCCTTGAACATACAGAGCAATTTATTTGCACTATGTGCAGATTTATGCACACAAAAATATCTCACATCACCGTAGAAGCAACGGTAATCTGGTATTTACTTCCCAAAATACGACCTAATTTCTTAACAATATCATACTTCGCATAAGTACTACTTTTTAGCACTATGGCTCCGCTAAGGATTGTTGCATTTCTGTGACAAAGTTTACTATACTACGACAAAAAGTGTGTAGATTCTTTTCATATTGACTTCCAGAAATACGTTCAGTTAAGTACCGCATGCCGCTCTTAGCAAATTTGCTTGTATGGTATTGGTGGAAAACCTTTAATTTGGGTGAAAAACTGGCCAACTGGGAGGGTAGATTAATATTTTAAGCGGTGTTCCACAAGTTTTTAGGGCCGTTACTATTTGTCATTTCTATGATAGATATCAATGAAAGTATTTCTGAGAACATCAATAATTTTGCTGATGATGTCAAAGTCACTCTCTCAAAAATGGAATCCTCATTTTCGACGATTCTTCAATCGTCAAGAAAACTTCGTCATTTACAACGATTCCTTCCTCGCGCGATCACGTGACTTTAAAAATGTATTACACAAATTTCGGCAATTTGACGAAAGATTTACTCGGAGCATTTTTCACGAAGCCATTTCGTCAAATACGACGAAAGTTTCGTGAGATTTGAGCATGCGTTTCTGGAAGTGCATGGGAATTGTTGACACAGAAGAACAAGTCAATCAGCTTCAAGAGGATTTAAATCAAATTTCTAGGTGGGCATTTAAGTGGTATGTCTTTTAATGTAGGTAAATTTTAAGTGCTTCATTTTGCTCATGGGAATAAACGTGAAAGCTATTGTTTACAAGGTTAACTTATTAGTGAAGCAGAAGCAGTTGTTGATCTAGAAGTATTGATTAGTCACAACTTCAAGTTTAGTCAGCAGTGCAGCAACGTAGGCAACAAAGCTAACAGGATGCTTGGGTTTATCAATAAGGCTATTTCGAACAAGTCTAAGGAATTTGTATTGCCATTTTAGAGAATACGAAAAGAGTTTATTACGGAAATAGGATTTAAAGGATGGACATTTTAAAACTAAAATTTGAAGTAATCATGTTACACTCAAGTTACTATGTCTCCGCATTTTGACTGCGATACTGCAATAAATGCATTTTGGCAGTTGTGAATATAGTAACTTTCTGTGATATTTAACAAATGATTATAGTAAGATTCAGAAGGAAATAATGTACGGAAAGTTTAGAAAAATTACTGAAATTCAATAATAATGTACAACATAGAATACAGAGAAAACACGCAAGAAGCGTTGAAATGCGGCAACTGGTTATTAAATTGACTTGCTCGCAATTTTCCTAAATGGCTACACCTCCCTGGCTGTATTACCTTTTTGCTCACTTCAATACATTTTGTTATATGATTGCATTTTTTTTTCTTTTGTCTTCTGCTATAAATAGTGCAAAAAGGAATGACATTTTTTTTTTTTTTTTATAGTTGATGATATTTTACAATATTCCTCTTAGTTCCTCTATCCGAAATAAATATTAAAAGCTGAAGGAACTAAAATATTCAGTTTCTTCTTAAATTCCAATAAAGAAGTTGGAAACTCCCAGAAAGTGGCTCAAATTATAACAAAAGTGTTGCTTTCAAAAGTTGTTTTCCCATGCATTAGAAAACTGCCACTTTTTCTAAGCGGTATTCTCAATGTATGAGGGCAGCTTGACAGTGATTAAAGAGTGTCTTCAGCATCTTAAAACTAACAAAACACCTCTTTTCAGAGGTCATCTATAAAGCTATTTGACATCATCCCTTATATATTTAGGTTGTCCGGTGCGAGCAAAAACTAACATATTTTCCGACATGGCAGGGAATTAAGGAAGATTTATTGCTCCGAAATTACATCAGCTTCCATTCATCGTCCATTTCATCTTGTTAAAACAGTTTTAGTGATCATCAATTCAATTTTGAGGCCACAGCCTCACTCTGCGATAAGAATGTCTTTTCAGTATTTTTGAGGGAAATGCTTAAGGAAACAATACTTTTATAAAAAGAAAATTTTTACAAAAGAATGGCATTTTTAAAATAAAAAATAGTCATAATAATTAGAATGAACAAAATTATGAATTAATTATTGTAGAGGATTTATGGTAAGTTCTATTGACTATATTGACCGGGGGGAGGAACAAATATGAAAATTAACGAATGAAAAAATGTCTTGGCTGCCCCAGTTTTTTAAAATAATTATTATGTACATTTTACAGAATAAAATAAAACAAATTTAGCATATGAAATATCCTGAAAGAATGAACTATTGGTGATGGGTCGGTGCATTGCTAAAGGGAATGTTGGAATGTCAATATTGGAATTTTCTAGGAATATTCAGTCATATGAAACACTGAGATGGGTTATGAAACCACTATAGTGTTAAACTTTACAGATGACAGACTGCACATCTATGTACGAGGAAGTGCTGTTTGCCGTAATTGACTTCACGCTTCAAGGGGGGGAAGGGCGTTCAAGAAATTGTGAGAAGGGGTGGGGAGGGGTAATAAAAAGTGTGACATCACACATTTTAGTTTCTATATAAACATTTAAAATCAGCAAATTAAATTTATTTAAAAAGTCTTTTTGATTTTCCTTATAATATTTTAAAGTTTTATTGATTTCAATTTGTATCGGAAACATCGATGTTGATTAATGTTTAACTTTACTTCTATTTAAAAGTTTTAAAGAAAATTTTCTCAAGCATTTACTCTTTTGAGACAAAATGGCGCGGGTCATTTTTTCAGAATTTGAATCATTAATTTTTTTAATCTTATATTCTGATTATCTTTTTGTTGTTGTAAATCTTCATCTCATTTTATACAAATTAAGTCTACACGTAATCATTGTTACTATTATGCACGCCAATGCCATTAAAAGTTCAAAAATAAAATTAGAAATGTGATCTAAAACGTAAGTGCTTTATGTTTCTGAACTGCAACACTGCAAGCACATATGCTTTTTGTAATCTAGCGTGACATGTGGCAAAGGGTCGTAGGGGTCTGTTGAAGTGTGACATTTTGTAACAAAGGGGGGGGGGAGAAGAGGGGGCTCAAATACATTGAAAACAGAGTGGGACGATATCATTTATGAACGGTCCCTAAATGAATCAGACCTTCGACTTTCATTATTTTACTGTTGGAATTTTCTTGGCGAAAAAAAGATTTGTTTTATTTCAGCAACTGTGAAGTCTCTTTCTGGATTGGACAAAAATTTCAGACAAAAGCTTTCCAAAGATTTATTTTTACTGTATTAGAAATCGAAGAAAAAGACGCACTCGTTGAAATCAGCAATGTAAGGTTTAATCTTTTAATAGAAGACTACAAATCTAATTTAATATTCATTTGAGAGACATGGCCCTCTGGGATATAATAAAAGATTGTCCGAACAGGTGAACAAAAAAAAAAAAAAAAATCACAAAACTGCATTTAGTTTTGGATATTAGAAGGATTAACAAGAATGCATTTCTATTTTGAGAAAAAAAGAAAATACATTGATAAGAGAGAGATATGCGATATTGCACAATATATCCCAGGATACCCTTTTCAGTAATCACGTTAAAGAAATTTTTTTTATGGTAGAAGGCATGGGGGGGGGGGGGGATGTTTACAGAAAAATCCGTGTATTTTTTACCAAACAGGTTTTTCGCAGTACTTTTTGCCATAAAAATTTAATAGATGCTACCAGCTACATTTTGGCTACTGCTGCATTCACGCCAATGGCAATGGGGACATTTTGCGTCTGTTGTAATAGGCTGTTGTTATTATCAAACTGACAGCTACGATTTATTTTTTCCATAGCGTAATCGACAGATCACGTTCATGTAGGTGAAAGTCACTCTTAATGAGGTAGTAAAAAATGCCAATCAGTCAATACGAGGGCGTTGTTATTGCATTGTGTAGAACCAATGAAATGTTTCGTTGCTATTGTCCGTCGCTGTGCCGTTCGCTCACGGCTAGCGCCGTGAATGAACTATGCATAAAAGTCTTTACTCTATTATTTAGATATTACGCAAAATGTTGTATTCACACCTGCCTTCTTCCTATTTTTCATTGGTCCACATTAATATACAGTGGCCGAGCGGTCTTAGAACCAATTTACGCTGCCTGCCTGCGTGCAGTGAAAGAGACGTGGGTTCGATTCCCACTTTCCCCTAGGAAGTGTATTTAATTCTTTGTGTTGTAATTCTGTTGCACTGTCTTGTTCTATCTGTCATACTGGACGAGAGTTTGAGGCATATCCTTGAGAATACCAAATAAACTCGAATATTTATGTGACCTGAAATGGTCGTTAACAAACATACAAACAAACATTAATATACTTTTAACCTTACTCACAAACCTTAAGTGGTGTTCATGCAGAACTTTTTTTCGCAGTACCTGTTGTGCCATTCATATTAGATACAGAATTTCGCCTGCATCTCCATTCATGATCTTCGTGTATATATGTATATTTTAATAGCATTTGGATTTTCCTCTGTATGACTTGTTGTAGCTTTTGATAGCTTGTTGTGGTTCTGCATCCTAGACATGGTTAAGGATTGCATGGAGATTTTTCTTAACTTTCTTTGGTTTTTAAGAAAGCATGCATTGTTCCTATTATACTAATTTTTATTCAAACAAAAAATTATAGATTCCATTCATAGTAAATATTTCATACGTTTTTTAATTATGCGCTATGAATAACATTGTTTGAATGCTAAAATTTTAATTATTACTATTAATCTCATTTTCTATTATGTATGGTGTTTGGTATAATACTACAGTAAAAGTGTTTGTTAAAGATGTTAAATATGATTTTAAAATAAGGTATATCATGTTTTTTGTATGCATTTAGCTGTATATTTGTTCAAAACATGTTCTGAGAGGTTTTAAGTGCATATACAAAAGTTGCAGTTCAAATTATAAACTAAAATGAAAACTTCAGGTTCTAAAGCTTTTATGAACAATTGATGTGTCAAAACAATAAAACACTTTTACTATCTCAACACAAAATACACATTCATATATATCTATATATCTATCTATCTATCTATATATCTATATATATATATATATATATATATATATATATATATATATATATATATATAGGAAGACAGATATGAAAAAATTTAAAACGGAAAAATAAACACTTATTTCAACACAGA
Organism: Octonoba sinensis; assembly: GCA_038502835.1. NCBI lineage: Eukaryota > Metazoa > Arthropoda > Arachnida > Araneae > Uloboridae > Octonoba > Octonoba sinensis. Next base: position 77,670,404 of record CM076604.1, read on the forward strand.
AATCCAAAGAAATGTAGTAAACTATTTTTGAAAGATTTACAAATCATATTTTTTTTTAAAGTTTGAGAATGAGACAAGGACTCTTCAGTGTTGGTTTGTCTCAGAGAATGAGCGATACAGAGCACCTCACAAATCCCAAGCAAAAACACACTAGAGCCGACATCAATATAGGCCAGAAAATCATCAAAACAAGCATAAATAATTGAAATACAAATTGTGGGGTGTCGTCCATGCCACAGTCCTGATACCAAAATCAGTGATACACCAACAGACCTGCTAAAAAAATTATTAAAATAAACCACTCTTACTTAAAAAATTCGAGTAAAAAAACCAAATCTTTGTCCCACTGGTCTGTTCGTTCCAAGTCGTCATCCATAAAGCGAAGTTTAAATCATATCCGAGAATCAAAACCATAAACGTACCGAGTCGTCCAGCCAGCGCTGTTGCAAAACCTCAAATAAAATTCGAAACATATAATGTGCTTTAGAAAAGTATTGTAATATGGGCAACATTTAACTGGTTACAAAAAAGCGAAGTGTTCGTCGAAGGAAATATTTGAAAAATAGTAGTTTAAAAATGCAGGAGGAAAACTATTATTTAAAAGTCTTTTTTTAAGTAAAGCAATTTCGCTATCAAAGGCAGGCTTGATGTTGCAAATTCTTTTAATCCCAATCGCTTGGGAAATAATAATTCCAATGAGCACTTTTTTACTGAGGCAGGAACAAAAATATTGAAGGCTATTGCCCGTGAAATTAAATTCGCGGCGTTTATCTTAGATGGAGGTAAAACAATCCGTCCCAATTTCTATTTGATGCCCAGGAAGTTGTGAACAAGATTATTGTGGATAGTATTTTTAGGTGTGAGGCAAAAAGAATAAATAGTTTTGCCGAGTTGAAGAAAATTATGGTGGTTTATACAGATGAAGTCGTCGCTATTACGGCAGTAAATAGGTGTAAAGGAATTATTTAAACAGATATTTTTTCAAAGCATAATAAAAACAAATTGACTAATGTGGAGCTAAAATTGCTAAAAACTGCAATTCCATTGACTTGTTGGAACAGGTCAATGGTTTTTCTGACAGAAATGTTTTTTCAGAAAATTTGTTTTGACATCAGTGAATTGGTTGTAACTTTCTTGCACCAAATGAAGTAAAACAGTACCAGCATTACGTATCATTGCATATGAAGCATTTTTAAAAATATTTAAAAAGAAAATTTTAACTCCAGTTTGCTGCAATAAATACTTAATTAAAGCACAAATACAGGCTTAACTTGAACACGAAAACAAATAAAAACAATGAACTAAAGCAAAGAAACTAACAAAAGTATCTTCTTTATTTAAAAGAACAGAAAATCTTTGAAAAATAACTCTATACAAAACTTATCCATATGATTTGGAAGGAAATCTAAGATTACCCTACTTTTTTCTTTGTGTGGGAGAACAGAAAATGTGGAATTGAGGAAACACTGCTTGTTTGTAGAAAAAGTTCTAGCCTTCCATTTTCAAATGACCCGAATTTATTTTACGGACTTATCATTTTGAACATAACAAGAAGGCAAACAAAGGATTATCTGTAACTAAAGTATATTTTCAGTTTGGGTGGCCCTTTTGGGCGGAATGCTTGTTAGGTTTTGTGAGAATCTCTCAACTTGAAACTAGTTGTAATCTTTCTTGACTTTCAGTAAAATGGTACTATCGTATAGAATGCCCCAAAAAAACTGGCAAGAGGATATTTATAAAAAGAAATCAAAATCTTCAAAGAACTACAATTTTGTCAACTTATTCATACAATTATATACATATATACATCTATATATAACAGAAATGTAGTAAAATATTTTTGAAAAGTTTATAAATAAAAAAAGAATTCAAGTTTGAGAATGAAGCAACAGCGCTTGCTGGACGACTCGGCACCCTGTCCGAAAATCAAAGCCATAAAGGCTTTGATTTTCGGACATGATTTAAACTTCGCTTTATGGATGACGACTTAGAACGAACAGACCAGTGGGACATAAATTGTTTTTTTACTCGGATTTTTTTTAGGTAAGAGTGGTTTATTTTAATTATTTTGGTAGCGGATCAGTTGGTGTGTCACTTGTTTTAGTCTCGGGACTGCGGCATGAACGAAATCCCACATTTTGTGTTTCAATTTTTATTTTTTATGCTTTTTTGATGATTTTTTGGCCTACGTTGCTGTCAGCTCTAGTGTGTTTTGCTTGGGATTTGTGTGGTGCTTTGCATCGCTCATTCTTACAAACTTACACTGAAGAATCCTTGTCTCATTCTCAAACTTAAAAAAAAAATTTTGATTTGTAAACCTTTCAAAAATATTTTACCACCATTTTTGTTATATATTGCTTTACTTAAATTGTTTAGGTGATAAATTTTTATTTTTCCGTTTTATTTTTTATTATTATTATTTTTTTTTTTTTTCAAATCTGTCTTCCTATATATATGGGTCATTCCGCAGAAAGTGGTCCTATGTGACTCAAAATTCAAATTTGTCGCCATATTAAAAGTGAAACATATTTGGAATCCTACTGGAATCTGTGCATTTTCCGAACATTGTGATATTTTTTTAATATTAAGCAATGTTTCTTAAAATTTTGACAATAAGTGTAACATGCTGATATTTTTCATTTATTGCACTTTTTTCTAATGCGTATTTTCATAGGCATATGAGAGTATAAAATATCATTAAAATAATTATTAATACGATACATCACTGTTTCTTTTTAACTTTCATATAAAATTTTGAATTTTTACCTACCTACATTTGTTATTTATTAAAAGTTACTTGATGAAGGTAAGATAATTACTGAGTAACACAAAGTTATAAATTTGTTGACATTTTTTAAAAACTTTATTTTATAAATTAAGATAATTAGTATTTTTCAGGGAAAAACTTTAATATTTTTAATCATCATTAATTATTTTTCAATAATTAATGTTGTCAATAGTAACTCACGTAACGAAATATTACGCGTGTTACCGTTACGTGCGTTTTACCAATGTCCTAGTATTATGTCCCAGTTTGTTACAAAAATTATCAAAATGTGCTCAAATGGTAATTTTATTTTGAACTTATTAAAATGTAAGAGATTTGGTTTCTTAAATGGTTATAGAGCTAACTCAGCACAACTTCATTCATATGACTTATTTTCCCCCCTATTCTTGGAAATTAATATTTTAGATTTTTTCTTATTCTTGAAAATCAAAAATCATTCTCAGTGTCAAAAAAAAAAAAAAAAAAAGCAGTGATTTGTACATAAATTTTTGTCGAGGGAAAAATGTGTTGACTTTCATTGGCAGATCCAAATCATTAGTTGGAAACAAAGTGCCAAGTCAAGGCAATAGCAGCATTGTTGTACGAAGCTCTGAAGATTTAGCAAAATTAGCCAATCCAATTAATTCCTGCTACAACTATTTTGGGACTCTATTCAATCCATGGAAAAATGTAAGTGTTATCCACGGCATAAAATCTATGCGTGTGATGCAAGTACCTCCTGATCAGGCTGCAAAACTATAATCCACAAACATTCAATTTTTGCTAGAATTTCCCTTTCATATTCTAGATTTACGGCCAATTAATAATTGAAGTTCCGAAATTAATTAATTGAAGTTCCGAATAACAGTTGGTGGTGCTCAACTAAGTATAAATGTATTTCAGATTATAACAACTGTTATTGTAATTGTCAAGTTGTGAACCGTTGCTGAACGGAAGTGTTTTATCTTGGATATAATATAAACAAATGGCCAAAAAAATGTGGGGTGTGGCTGTATCATGGACACGGCCGTGTGTTGTATATGAATTCGTTTATGTAACGGTTATGTTATGGTTATATTTTTTAAATAAAATATTTTCATTTATGTATTTAGAATAAAAGCAAAGAAACAAATAATTATTGTGCTACGCTATAACTTTATTATTTATAGGTCTGTGATACGAAAAGTACGACACAAATGGCATACAAGATTTTGACAAACGTCGTAGTGAAACGCGCACTAGTTGCTGCCCAATGTGTCTGCATAATCGACGATCGTACACAATCTATGCCTATACAGTTCGTTGTCAATGTAGAAGTGATTTCATCATCCACTTGCATAATTTCAACCGCCCCAGCTGCAGATGCACTTTTTTCTCCACCAGACCCCTACCTGTTAGCCGAGGCCTTAGGATTGCTTACGCACGGGGAGAGGTAGTGGGGTCTACGGATTTTACATGCACATATCCCCAAGTATACATGGTGGTCTTCAGTGGGTATCGAACGCGCGACCTTCCAGGTGGAAGTCCGACGTGCTAACCACTAGGCTACCACGGCCCTAGCTGCAGATGCACTGGCACCGTCGTTGATCCGCACGCCGCATTCATTCTTTTACGTTTTCGGCACTGCTTGACTCGGTCATATGATGTTTTATTATTACCATTCGATTGTTCTTGAGAAGCCCTTTCCAGCCGTATACGATCTCTGTATTTCGTTTCGTCTCTCGTCCTTTCGACGCGTATAAGCCGACATTATCTATATATTTTTGATATATCTTTATTCTAACACCATATTATATTCACTGTCATACTTTAAACTAATGTTTTATATACAATCGATAGATTTTGACTACAGCTGATGATTAAAATTTAAACGAACATTGTAGCTTCTCCGAGCCAAAAGCTCTACTAATTGCAAATCTCGATACGCAGCAAAATAACCTCAAAATGGCGACGCTTCCCCCTCCACAACGCGCGATGATTCACTGTTCTCGCTTGTCGCAATGAATTCTTTGATCCTTTAGTTATCCAGTGGTATAATTTAATTTTGGGTGTTGAGGATAGATTCGAAACTACAACGCGAAACTGTATCCCCCGATTTCGTTACCATTAGATTTTTTGGGATTGCCCACGTATGGTAGCAAATTTAACCCTTTATAAGGCAGTGGGAAGTATGCTTCCCACCTAATTCATCAAGTTATAGATGTTTATAGCAAGTTATTTTACACTTTCTGATTGGTAGAATGTTTCAAAGAAGTTGGGAAGCATATTTACCATCACATGCATCAATATTCCCATATTAGAACATTCCCCCACCCCCAGAGGGGCAGGGGGTATAAAAAATCATGTTAATCTTATTTAATGTCCTATATGAATTTCTTCTTTGAAACGAACCAAAATCCGGAAAAAATTTTCATATATGGATGCTACAAAAAATGGCCTTATAAAGGGTTAAAGACGTATTCTCGTCAAAAACGCAAATAAAAATCTGAAAATACAATATTTCCGGAAAAAAGTGGGAAAAGACACTGTTCCGCACCCTCCTGTGTGAAGTGAAGAAATCTTGTCTACAACGCCCTCTTGCTAGGAGCCCCACTTTCAGTAAAATGTTCATTGGGGGCCTCAGTGGCTGAGCGGTGCCTCCCTGCGCGGAGAGAAAGAGGCGTGGGTTCGATTCCCACCTTGCCCGGGGTGTTGCCCTTTGTATATTAAAATCTGTTGTGCTGTCTTGTTCTATCTGTCATATTAGACGAGAGTTTGAAGCATATCCTTGAGAATAGCAAATAAACTCGAATACTTATGTGACCTGAAATGGTCGTAAACCAAACAAACAAACAAACAAATGTTCGTTGTCTTTCGAATAGGACGGACCTATCGTGCGTCTGTTCGCCAAAAACTTCGTTTCGTGAGTATTGTACACCAGTTTATTCACTTTTAATTGAGACAGCGCACATGAATTCGATGGAATAGAAAATTCATTGGACAGCTCGCGGACTAAATTGTGAATTCTGACTGATGACTTTCGAGTTTTGAGTGTTAGCAAAATGGCCGATCCAGATTTGACAGTGTTGAATCGGAGAAAAGGTAATGTGAAAGCAAGAATTACGAAATTAAAACCTGTAGTTTTAAAAGAAGACAGCAATGAAGCTGAGTTCAATTCTCGATTAGAAACTGTGGAAACTGTGACAGAATCTTTCGAACAGTTAAAGGGCGATTATTATGAAACTGCGTCAGAAAAACAAATTAAGGATATCGAAGTGAACCTTACCGCCATTGATTATGACCTTCAAGAATTAAGGGTAAGTCTAACTACTAGGGCTCGACCGATGGCATTTTTTGGCCGATGGGCCGATGCCGATTGTTGGCCGATTGTTCCAAGATCGGCCGATGGCCGATGGCCGATTATTTTGCTCTTCCATCGGCCGATGGCCGATGCCGATGGCCGATGGAAAAACTTCCCTTTAAACCACGTGTAGAATGCTTGTCAAAAATGTCATTTAAATCATTTATTTATTTTTATGTTTATAAAAACATAAATGCCTTATTCAAGCACCATAAAAGACTCCGGGGGAAGTTTACATGATACAGTAACTTTGAAAGTTCGGACATTTTTCCGATTTCAGTTTTATTAATTTTTTTTTAAAGAGACTTGCTTAAAATTGCAACATTTCATGTGAAATGCAGTTAAACATCTTTAACTGAGCAATAAATAAATAAATATAAGGGCTCGACCGATGCACCAGTGCCGATAGTTAAAAAATCTAGCCATCGCCACCGGCATTCTTCGGAAACTTCGGAAAAACTTTGGCCTATCGACCTTGAATAACATCTAAATGCCGATGCAATGCCTATGTTTTCCGTATGGAAAAATATCTTCCAGACTTTAATTTATTTTTACTTCAGAATGAAAAGTACCAAAAATCACTTTCCTGTATCTAGAAAAAAAACAGAACAATTTCCCGATCGCGATATTATTTTTCGATCTTATATTCCCCTCATCCGTTACTTTTCACATATACTAATAGTAATACTAGTAAATACAAAACTGAATAAATGTAGAATAAACAATCAGAAGAAAACAAACATCAGCTAAAGCGACCTTGTAAGGCACGTGCACGAAGCAAAGATTGGTTCCGATTATTCATCGTTTTAACTCCGTTTTTTAGTTCATGGTAGAGTTTTACATGAATCCCTTGATTTTGATGCAGAGGAACTAGAACATTTAGTATTCTTTTTTTATGAAACTCATTCATTTTTAAACAAGTGCAGTATTTTGTTTGAATTAAAGATTCCTGAGCGCCCAAAATGTCGCGTTGTTTTAAAATAGCGTGAGAGTTGGACATAAGGAATTAAAAAAGAAAAAAAATAATTTTTATTACGTACGGTTAGACCAGAGATGCACGACGCGTTTTTAGTTACCAGTTTGTTTAAAGTAGGGATTTGATACTGGTAAAAAAAAAAAAAAAAAAAAAAAACCTTTTTTTTCTTTTTTTTTTTTTTTCAATTTACTCCTTGGCTACCAGTTTTTTGCAAGACAAAATACCAGGGGTCAAAACGGACGAATTTAAAATTAATAACGTGCAGGTTTCGTTCTCGTATTTGAGGATGGTCGATTTCACAACGGCAGTTTGTATAAAAAGCAGTGTTGCGTTTCAAATTGAACCCTCCAACCCGATTCAAAATACCCTCCCATAACCGACAATTTTTTATATGTGGCGCTACCTTCTGCGAAAACAATGTAACTGTTCAAAATTCCTGAGACTCGAATTTGCTTAAATTATATGTCTACCTTTTTAACGCTATTTTTAAACACAAAATTAGTTCAATTTTGCAATATATTTGAAATCTTTTCTTTTTTATCAAATTTTAAAAAAGTTCTCACGGTGACGAAACCAGGTTTATTCTGGGAAGAGAGGGCTCTGGAGTCTCAAGGGTTTAAACTGCAATTCTTTTTACACAAATTAATGTCGACAGTTATTGCTGCACGCCATTGCATCCACTGAGCTAAATAATAAGAGAAACCTGGAGCGAGGACTGGGCGGTCGAACCGCTTCACACCCTTTTCAGCCATCAAGGCAAAACGCGCAAACTACCAATTCGCGCAATGATAAAACGGCTAACTTTAAAGAGCTCTCGAGCTCTTAATTCTTTTCCGATTTTTCTAAAAAAATTTATTCTAATGCCTGACATATAATAATTTAAAATTTCTCATAGCCTTTTAGAACAATTATTCATACATTTTTTCACGATAAAAAACATTTTGCGACACTTTTTATTATTTTTGAATGCTATGTGGGAGTGTGCGACTATGGCAGGTTTAAAAAATGTTTATTTAGACAGTAAGACACCCTGATTAATTGATTTACTCTCCTTGACTACTGATGAATGAATACTTTACACAGTTAAATTATAAATCTCATAAGAAGTTTCAGTGAGCAGCTTCGAACAGCATCAATATAGCTACTTTTATTCCCAAAAACGATAAATGCGTTTTTAGAGTTCTTGCACTTCGATATTGCACTTAAACATAATACAATTAAAAAAGAAGAAGCACTTAAAATAAGATGAAAGAAGTCATTTTTTGGAGATATTATAGGATAACATTTTTATTAAAAAAAGTTTGCAAATAACTGGAATGGAGCATGTCATTTTGAGATGAATCTGAAATGTATAAGCATTTAAAAATTTTATATTTTACAAGTTTGCTTGCCTATGACAAAGTTAAATATTTCTCACTAATGGAACATTTCATTTATGGATATTAAATGTAAATAAGAATAATAAAGAAATACTACTTATTTTTTTAACCATGCACTAATTAAAAATATAGCTGATCAGTGCATCTGCTGGGAAAATGTGTGTGCTGTAATTCAAAGTTTTATAAGCACATTAAAACTCTGTGAGTGCAGATGTTAATTTAGTAACAAAAAAACATGATCATAATAGTATTTATCATGATTTTTTAAATCATGCACAAATAAAAATTTCAGCTGATCAGTATATTTACAGGGGAAAAGTGCTGCAATTCAAAGCTTTATGAACTCATTAAAAATCTTTGAGTGTAGATGTTAATTTAGTAATAAAATAATAAATAAATAATAAAATAAATGTTTTTAAAAAACAGCCACAATTTGACAAAATAAAAATTAACACACGCATTGTGTAACTGATATTTTCACTTATAATAAAATATTACGTAATAAGGTTTGACTATCGAGAAAACAGGAGAAATATTTAGGCTATAATGCTAAAAGAAAAAGTTTTTCAGCAATGTAATTAAGTTGTAATATTATGATTTAAGGTAAACTTTATTCATCCAAAAACAATTTTGTGTACATTATGGGCATAGTAATTAAATTTCTGTGAAAAAAAGCCATTCAAAGATAGAATACGAGAACAAGGCATTTAAAGTTTAAATAGGCACTTCGCCATCAAAATGAGCTTTAACACCGTTTTCTTTTAAGTTTCACGAATTTGTTTTTACATCCCTTTGCACAATAGGATGCAAACGTATTGCTAAATGACGAAAATAAAATTTTTTGATAAACTATGATAAATTAAACCGAAATTTGTAACAATACACCATACGAGCCAATGCTTCCACAATGGGAAGTCAGCGATGTTTTGCCTTGATGGCTCGAGCACTGTATTTATGCGCGTCGGCTCGCAAGCTGCCCTGTTGAAGCATGGGGAGTCCTCACTCCAGATTTCTCTCATTTAGCTCAGTGATTGCATCACGGAATTTTAGGACACAAGAACTATACACATGAACGATTGTGCTTCGTTTGCAAATCTACGGATCCCAACCGTTATGGCAATTTGTTCAAAAAAAAAACCAAATAAGCATGCAATATGTAATCTTGATAATACTAGTAATTATTATAAAAAAAACCAGTAAATAGTAGCGAGCATGCCGAAAGAAGATTAAGAATGAGTAACAATTTAATTATTATGATTGTTGTTGTCATTCTCGTTCTATGTGGAATTATTTTTTTCTTTCAATAACTTGTTATAAGAACTGGGATCCTCAATTTTTGTGTCGTGCGTTTACGAAAATAACTCACAGCAAAAATTAAGTTGGTTTCTTTTATTTTTCACTTATTTATTTACACATGAATAGTTAATCTATAGCGGTTGGGATCCGTAAAAATGCATTTTAATAGTAAACGGTGTGCTGATTGATTAAATGCTACAAACATACCAACAATATCACAAAAGCATCCAACTTTAAGCCAAAAAAAAAAACACATTTTGTAACAGCATTCCCGCAGATATTTTTCTTGCTGAAGAAACATCAATATTTCTTTCCCTCTTCTATTCTTCTTCTTTTGCTATATGTGCGAGAATTATTCTTAGAATAATTCTCGCTGACTCGGAACAAAAGAGCGAATTCTGTAGAATCGTCGAATGAAGTCACAGAACAAGATATCCGACTGCTTTTCCGAGTATTCCCTCCGAATGTCTATTAACTCCAGCACGAAAATTGGGCATGTTGGGCATAAATAGGCAACCGGATAATAAGAGCCTGAGCTGATATAAAATAAGCGACACCCATTTGTTATCAAAACGGTGTAAAACAAAATTTGGCATAGTTCTAAAATTAAAAATAGTATTTGTTTTTTAAAAATCTTTAAAACTTCTGTTGTAAAAAACTAAAATATTTATGAAATCTCCCAAAAACTATTAAGGAGCCAAAAGAAAGCCAGGAAGACATGCAAATTATTCCAAAATCCAAATGTTTCGTATTTATCTTAAAAATAGCCAAATTAGCAACCCTGGCTCCCCCATGATGGCGAAAACTGTTTTTAACTGCTGTGCTTCCTCTTATTGTATGGAAATAGAAAACTAGCTATGGAGGAGGAAGACAGTTAAAGACAGAATGTTTTGTGGAAAGTTGTATCAAGTTTTGTGGAAAGTTGGAAAACATCGGCCTGGCATCGGCTTTTAGATGTTTTTTAAGGCCGATGGGCCGATGTTTTTCTGAATTTAACATCGGTCGCCGATGCCGATGGCCGATGGCAAGTTTTTTGAACAATCGGCGCCGATGCATCGGCGAGGCCGATGCATCGGTCGAGCCTTACTAACTACCTTTATAAAAAAAAAAAGAAGATAGTAAGTCGGCTAGTAACGTAGATTTGAGTGTTTTCGCGACGAATGACAGCGTAGCAATTAAGATAGTAAAAATACCTTTACCACTTTTTTATGGTAATTTCGAAGATTGAAGTTCTTTTATATGTCAATTTAAGAATCCGTGAAAAGGACAATCCGTGCTTGACGGAAAATCAAAGAGGGAACCTGTGCATGCCACCAGAGCACAGTGTGAAAACGATGTCAAAGATAAAGGTAACCATTTCTTCCCAGAAAATTCCTTTACCTATCACTCTCCTTTTCTTGATTAATCGGGATTGTATAATTTGCATTTGTTTAGCCAAGTGCGAATCCTTTCTGTACTAAAAGGTATCCAGAAATGGTTGTTTTTTTTCTCCTTGGGCAGTAAACATCTGTCTCTTTCATTCAATGGGCGTTAGAATCAATACAAAAAGAACAAGTGAAATGTCAACTCTGGTTTGAGTAGAATCATTCTGCAGGGATGTAAGTTGGGGAGTGGGAGCAGAATTGCTGCAGATTTTAACTGCAGCATATTGAGAAGAAAGGAAAACATTTCTATTCGATGGCTTTGTTTAGTGGGGGAAAAGGGCTTTAGTCAGAAATGCAATAGTTTTTACTTTCGAGAACTCAAATTTAAAAATTTCGGAGACATAGAAAAAGCGCGATGTATCCAAATGCGCGATATTACGCGGCGCGATATAGCGAGGTGTTGCTGTATTTACGTGCCTCTCTAAAGGCACAAGCAGTACACATCGAAACTGCAGATGATAGTTATAGTCCGCTTTTGAAAGCACTTGAGCAAATATATGAAAACAAAAGAATTATTATAGATACACATATTAAAAATATAATTAATTACCAGAATTTAACGTCAGAATCGGGAAGGGGCTTACGCAGTTTTTTAGATTGTATTAAGAAAAATATTAGAGCCTTAAAATTGTTAACTTTGAAGGGGATAAATTGTCAAACGTTCTGTATATGAATGTTATACTTCAAAAATTAGATCAGGAAACTAGAAAGTTCTATGAATCAACGTTAACAAGTAATAAAGTGCTAGACTTTGATGTATTTTTAGAGTTTCTAGGGAGACGTTGTCAAATTCTGGATAGAATTAGTCTTATAGTACCGTTTATTAATAAGCAGAAGCAAGTTTCGATGAATAAAGGTAAAACCTTTTTAAACATGAATACGTCGTCAAATCCTTGCACTTTTTGCAAATTGCCTAATCATTCTCTTTATAAGTGCAGTATTTTTCAAAATATGAAGGTTTCGGATCGATTTAATGATGTAAAAAGGCAAAAATGGAGTCTTTCCTGTTTGAAAGGTTCCTATCAAGTAAAACAATGCTCGTCAAAGTATAAATGTCAGGTATGTTCGAGCAAACTGCATCATACCTTATTACACATTTTCGAACCGCAAGCTCCCCAAATCGCAGTCGATTACAGCGTCATGCCAGTTGGGGACCGAAAGAGAGAAAATGGACGAGTCGTTACTTTAAGTGGAATTCTCGAACTGTTTAGTTTCGAAAAGGAAAAATACTTCGCTGCCGACAGCGATTGTTTGTGTTTAGAACGGGGATGGTCACTATCTACGATGTAGAGCTTTATTGGATACCGGCTCGCAATTGAACTTCGTAACGCAGCGATTCTCAACCCGTGGGGCGCGAGCACACGAGAATGGGGGGCGCGAGAATATCCAAGAGAAAACATTACTTTAAAAAATTGATTAACTGACTGAAAGGAAAGCACACATACACATAGAAAACAAAATACTTTTCGACGTATTTAATAACTTATTAAAGTAAAACAAATTACTAAATTAAAACTTTCTTAATCAAAACATACTAAATTAAAAACAAATTTAATAATTATTAGTAACTTCCTTGGGCCGGTCTCTTAAAGCAAAGTTTTTCGAATTAAGGCTTACTATTAGAAATTGCCACCCTCAGTTGTTTGTATATTTAGCCGAGATCTATAGTTTGTCTTCAAAGAAGCCACAGCAGAAAATCCAGTTTCACAGAAGTTGTTGAGGATGTTGTAAAAGGTAATAGAATGCGAAATGACCTTGCTTTTAGTGCAGAAAAATCATCCTCTACCCTTGCCCAAAATTCAAATAGTGATTTATAGCTCAATTAATTTTATTACTAAAATTATTTGTTTTTACTCTTCTTTTGGAAGTTAGTTAAAAATAATTCAAAAATGGAATTAGCACTCATATACATTATTGTTGTATACATTTTATGGTAGGGGGTGGGGGCGCGATGAAAATTATGATAGAAAATTGGGCCGCGAATACTGAAAGGTTGAGAAACGCTGTCGTAACGACTAAAACCGCAAATAAATTAGAAAAAACAAAGAAAAAACAAGTGTTTTAATACCTGGACTAGGAGAAATATCATTGACTGTTAATCGAAAAATAAGTACGTTAGTTTCGAACAACTGCGGAAGTTTTTCGCAAGATGTAAAGCTATTATTTGTGCCGTCCGTTACAAATTTGACTCCAGTATATACATTGACATAACTGAAATAAATGTACCATCTCACTTACAACTTGCTGATCCTGAATTTAACCTCTCAGAAGAAATTGAATTACTCATAGGCTGTGATTTATTTTTTGATATATTGAAACCTAATAAGTTTAGATCCTCATATGGGAAATTACTTTTCCAAGAAACTGTTTTTGGATATATTGTTACGGGAAAAACAAATTCTTGGACACCAAGCCTTTATTGCGGTTTGAATACATGTTTTGAAAATATAGATAGGATATTACAAACCTTTTGGGAAACAGAAACCATTAATGACTTGGATGTACAATTAAGTAAGGAAGAACAAATTTGCGAAACCCACTTTTTGTGTTTCCAGAGAATGATGATTTTGACGAAGTAGATGTCTCAACAATTCACTCTGTTTTACTTTCTAAACCAAGTTAAAGCAAGGGTCAAGTTTTCCTTCCAACTTTGAGCCGCACCATAGGTTAAAATAAATTAGTTTTATTAACCGACTTCACAAAGGAAGGAAGTTATACATTTATATTGTATGTATGTCGTTTTTTTTTTTTTTCAAATCTATCGTGGGTGGTTCCCATAGGTCCCACACCTTAGTTTGATCGTATTCGATAATTAGAAAAAAAATTATGAACAGAAATGTGGTTATTTTTTTGCTTTTTCATCCATAACCTTTGAAGGAACCGATTTTGATGATTTTTTCTTTAATCGATAGAGGGTCGTCTACCTCAAATATCGCACATCAATTTGACTACATTTGCTTTTTAGAAAAACGTTACGGGTGAAAAATAAGTGTTTTTTCATTTTAATTGAAAAGACCAAATTTTTGGCTTGATTTTTCTTTGTTTGGAAAATTGTTAATAAATATAACACTCATTGTTTAAAAAGTTTTTGTTGCCATTGTGCTATAATAAATGCAATTACAGCAAGATTTTGACTGAAGGCTTCTCTGTGGCAAAAATTAATCCAATCAGTTTGTTTGCTAAAATTGACTTCGAAAGGGAATTTATCATACAAATGATTCGTTTTTAGTGCCATTCATTCAAAGAAGGTTTGCCCTTTGATATGGGTTTTTTTAAAATAGAGTATTCACATAAAAAATGTATTTACACTAAAAAGAATAAAATAAAATAACCTTTATAAAAAACAGAACCGACTTCAAATTATAAATTGCGCTAAAAAGTGAAAAATAAATTAATTCCTTAAACAACATCGATGTGACTTTTAAACATAGTTTTAGAAGTCGGTGCAAAATTATGAGCCTAATTACCATTACACCATGTGCTACTTCATATTTGAACTGTTGCTAATTCTGGGTTATTTATATTTGTAATTGATTCATGCTTGCAAAAGATTTTATCTATCCTGATATTGCACCGACTTCTAAAACTATGTTTCAAAGTCACATAGATGTTGTTTAAAGAATTAATTTATTTTTCACTTTTTAGCGCAATTTATAATTTGAAGTCGGTTCTATTTTTTCCAAAAAATATTTTATGTTAATTACAAATAAATGTATCTTTTGGTGAAATATTCGGGATTATTTTCTTGAATAATTCACAGCTCGTAACACAGGTAACGTTCTGGTAACCCACGTAGTGCGCCTATTTCACCAATTTTAAAATATTTATTAAAAGAATAAAAATTACTAAAAACATACTTGATAAGGTATCTTTTCCATGAAAAACATTTTTTATCCTATTCATACATACCTCACAGAAAAATATTTTTATATTCAATGTTTTGAATATGTTGAATTATAAAGGGTAACACACGTAATAAAAGAATCGCCCATATATCAAATACCAGCCAAGTGTGTGTATATATATATATACACACACACACATTGCAATTTGTTTGGCCAACAACGTAGAACTATTGAAGTTGCTACATTTATTTGATGTATTGCAATGTCGCTTCGAGAAACATGTGAATTCTGCTATTGGTTTCGATTCAGCCGCTCACGCATCTTATGCGTTAATTGAAACCTTAAACATTCGAATGGAATGTTTGGGAGGGAAATGTTTGAGAGTAAACTTTGGGCCGATTTCGTTAGAAGTTTGGTTTGGAAATGAGTACATGGAGACGAATAAGCCACATACTCTCTTCGAATTCTGGAAGTAGATTTACAATACAAGAAAGTCCTTCTAGAATATCTGTTCATGTTTTAATTAAATATACCCTAACTAATTTATTCCGGAGCACACTTTGGTTTAATCAACACTGCTCAAACGGATTCAATTAGTACGTGAAATACAAAATAATATGCAGAAATTTTCAGTTTCTAAAACATTTTAGGTTCTATTGATAAATTTAATTTTATGTATTTGAATCGCATAAAATATTACAAGTTTCAGACAAAATACTAAATTTCATTTTTGTACTCGCGTACCAGGATCCACGGTTACCAGGGTCATCAGAAGCCAAAGGGTTACGCAAGGCTCTTGATTTTAGTAGCTCTCTCTAAAGTTAAAAAAAAAAAAAAAAAAAAAAAAAAAAAAAAAAAAAAAAAAAGAAAACCCCTTGGTAACTTTATTTTTGATCAACAATGTGGTCTTATTAACCGCCTCCTAAAAGGAGGGGGTTATCAATTCATACTGTATGTATGTTTTTGTTTTGTTTCGTTTTTTGTTTGTTTATCCATCGATAACTTCTCACTGGATGAACGGTTTGGTTTTTGATGATTCCTTTTTAATCGATCAAGGGTCGTCCCCCATACGTGTCATTCCTTCGTTTGACCGTAATCGGTAATTTTAGAAAAAGTTATGGGGATCATTCATAAATGATGTCACGCTTCAAGGGGGGGGGAGGGGGGGGGGTCGTGAAATTGTGACAAAGTGTGACAAGGGGAGGGGAGGGGTAACAAGAAGTGTGATATCATGCATTGTGCAACATAGCGTGACATGTGACAAAGGGGGGAGGGGGTCAAATATTTGGGAAAAAAGCGGGACATTTATGGCCCCATGGGAGAAAATCTAGTTATTTTTTTATTTCATTCATAACTTTCTAAATGAGCAAGTTTTAATGATTTTTTTTTTTAATCGATAGAAGATCATCTAATTTAAGTACCGTACATCGATTTGACTACAATTCTTCTTTAAAAAGGAAATTATGGATGAAAATTAAGTATTTTTCTTTTAATTGCTTAAAGGTTTGGCTTGATATGTCTTTGTTGAGTAGTTATGTATTTAGTAAATATAAAACTCATTGTTGAGAAGAGTTTGCTGCCACTAAGCACTAATATTAAAAGCAATTATAATGAGTTTGAGTGAAGACTTCTTTGAAACAAAAATTAAATTCTTTCAGTTAATATGTTAATTTAGACCTTTTAAAATCAACTTCAAAACATAATTTATCATACAAGTTAGTTTTTAGTTCCAGTTATTCAAAGTTGGTGTGTCCTTTGATATGTTTTTTTACTTTCGGAAGAAAGTATTGGATTCGTGAAAATTTTCGAATTACTCGGATTTACACGTTTTGGGGTGTGCGAAACTTTTGAACATTTTCGGAAAATGTCTGTCTGTACGTCTGTATGTGTACTTTTCTGTGGCCGCTGCAATTTAAATAGTAATGCATGGAATCGAACAAAATTTGGCGCACACATGGACCCTGATGGGAACTGTTGCTGGTTAGTTTTTGGTGCTTGTCAAATCGAAGGGGGTTGAAGAATTTTCTCGATTAGCGTGAGCGTTATATCTCAAGAAGTCAAGGCAGAATTGAAACAAAATTTGGCATGGAAGTGGGCCTCTATGGGAACAGATGCTGATTATATTTTGGCGCCATTCGCTCCAATGGGGCGTGGAGCAGTCGAACTTTATATGAGCTTTTTGTGTGTGCTGTAACTCAAAGCGTAATGCATACATAGCATTAAATAAGATTCTGTACACGTATACATCCTTATTGGAAGTGGTGTTGATTACATTTTGGCGCCATTCGCTCCAAGGGGAAAGAGCAATCGAACGCTTTTCTTACTAAACATATATCCGAAGAGTCCAACAATTCAAACAAAATTGTATGTGTACCTCAATGGAGAAAGGTGTTAATTATACTGTGGCACCAACCGCGCCAAGAGAGCAGAGACTTTGTTTCGTAGTGTTGCCATTTCGCTTACAAGTTAATAAATAAAATTTTTATTAATAGTTTTAGCAAGTTTTTTATTAATACTCTCCGCCGCTACGTTTTAGCAAATGGAATCTTTTAAATCCTTTCCCGTTGGAAGCCTTCTTGTCATAGCCCGAAGAATTGGTAAAACTCGTGTCAAGATGGTTTTTATTTTTTTGATATTATTAAACTTTTTCATAATTATTTTACTTTTATATAATTAAAATAACATTTATTAATTGTTTGTTCATTATTGGATATTAGAGGAGACATATAACTGAGCAATGTAATTATTAATAAAATGCTGTTGATATAAAACGCACAAAATATATTCCATGAATTCTGAAATTTGGTATTGCTCGTATTCAATATGAAACACAGATTTCAATCGCTATTACATTTCGAATTAAAAAAAAGGTTTTTTTTTTCACGGCACTTCTATATATAAGGTAAATGACCCGGTAGTGGACACTTAGATCTTTAAGCTCCTAAAATAAGCGAATGTAACATTAAACTTGAATGAAATTATCAGAACCTATAGCGAACGATTCCTAGTGCTGGTTAATAGAACTAAAGTTGGCGCGGAGCATCTATGCGAGTACATGGATCATAATATTTAATAGCTGCCTCCACAACGGTCACCTTTGCTGCTCTTTACTAAAGCCGATCAATAAGAAGGTTAGGAATTTGGGGAAAATATATGAAAAAAAAGCGTGACATCATTTATGGACGGTCCCTTAGTCATTTTTAAAATTATTTCTCCAAGATAACAGAATAAAATGGATGATATTCATTTCTGTCCCCTACTAATGCAAATACGTGTCTCATAAATGTCCACTATAGATACAAGTTAATCATTTAGTAAATTTGACGTAAAAATCCTAATTTTTCATCAAATGACATTTTATAGGTAATTAATTTTTAGAGAAATAGTTGGCGATTAAGTTAAATATGCAAATATTGATGTAAGTCCGTTGAAAAAATTTTGCCACGTAAAAGAGCACGAAATTTTTCTTAACTGCGTCCACTACCGGGTCATTTACCTTATATATAGTTTAAAACAATCTTTAATCTGCTACCGCGAGTTAAACGATGAAGGAACCTGTTAAATTTTATGCGATTCAAATGCATAAAATTAAATTAATCAATATAACCTAAAAAGTTTTAGAAACTGAATTTCTGCACGTTATGTTGTATTTCACATACTAATTGAATTCGTTCGAGCAATGTTTATTAAACCAAATTCGCAAATATATACATTGGATAAACTTCTAATAAGCAACATCTAAGAATGAACCTACACAAAGGGCAGATAAATAAATGCTCAAATCTTTCCTTCTAGATCCTACATTTTTATACACACCCCTTTAACAACATTCTTATCGATATAGTATCTCATAAAGACAATTACGAAGAAAGATTATTTGCCGAAAACAGATTTTTATTTCAAAAACAAATGCCTTTACCCTTACGGACGCAATATGGAGCTAAACAATTCAAATGTCTCCATTATTTCAGATGTTTATAGTGTTTTTCATGAATTTAATGATTCTGTTAAAATCAACAGAGGCAAAAGGGGATCACACAAAAACTATACCACTTTAAAAAATATCTTTGATAATGTATTTTGGTTAAAAGCACTTGGAAAACTACTTGATCAACAACCTAAATAATTTTCACGTTAAAAACACTGTTTCCGTGCTTAAGTTTCATACATTACGTTATTATTTTAACAAAAAACTTTCAATACAAAATTCATATTTACAAAACTTTGGATCATTTTAAATTATTTTTTCGTTCAAAAATATTAAAATAAGGTAACTTACCGGTACTATCACGGACATATAATAACTGGTAGCCTAAACATTATTAGAAACAAAAATATCAAACAGCTTCTTTCATTCGGCACCAAATTCAGACTTAACTATAAAATCAAACCTGATAATGCCTTAAACATCTTTAAAGATAATTAACGTAATTTCATATAGCATGTAACATATAAATAGTGTATGTCTTTAGAAGAATTTTTTGAATGAAAACATTATTTGGAAAAGGCCTTTATGTTTTTCATTAGATGACAACTTAATAACAACTGTTATTCTTATCATAAATGCAATGAAAAAGATTTAGATTTTATTAAAATATTTAAAGATAACTCTGCATTTGTCCTGATAAGTTTTTGAATACTATTAAAGTAGGTAGCAAAATCATTTCATGTTCAATTCTCAGAAGTTTAACATAAAACTGGGTTTGTTTTCTTTAAGGAAAAGCACATACGAGTATTCCTACAAAAATAACTTTTCACTATTAAAAGAATTACTAAAATCATAAATGATTTGAATAAAAGAATTCTCTTTAAAATACCTTATCTTACTTTAGAAACGCATTTTTTCAAAGGGAATCTTCTCCGTTTCTTTCTTCACAAGAAAAGCTTTCATAAAAGAAAAATTATTTCAAAGAAATTCTTGTACATTTCTTTTTTCCTGTGAAATAAGTAAGCAAAAAATATGATCAAAAGTGGATTTTAATAATAGTTCTAAGAAATCGTTCCTCCAGGGAGGACAAAGAAAATTTTCCTTACAATTGAATGAAGTCAAGAATTTTGCATGAGACTACAAAGTGTAGATTCAAAAATATGGTTAAAATGAAATATATTAAAAATGAATATTCTTTTTGCAGAGTAAATGTCAGTGATGCTATTACGAAGACGTTTCTTTATAACGGGAAATCGTTTGGTTCCAGTTCAACTATTCGCTGTAGAGAAAATTTCGTCAAGAGATTCTTGCTGTTCTTTAACTAAATATTACATACATTCTATTAAGTGTTATTATGGCTTTCAATTAAAATGCTGTAATAGGTATACATCGTAATTTCTTAAAAATTATTCTAATTCATATTGCATGAATAAAATGTTCAAAAAGGAAGACAATTCACTAACTAAGAGAATAATCTGTACTAGTATGCACTTATCTTTATTTCACTTAAAAAATTCTTTTAACATTGCTTTGTGATCAAATTGTTTACTCAAAAATTATCAATCTTCTACAAAAATAACAAAAGTAGTAAAGGTAAATGTCGGAAAATATATGTTGTAGGGAGATAACTACTGTGTTATATAGAGAGTTTTTAGAATGTTATTAAACAGTCCCAATAAAATTTTCGTTATTGGGAGAAATTTGCTGTAGGGGGAAAAACTGGGGAACTGAAAAGGACAATTAATTTTATCGCTTTTAAAAAAATATTAAAAATGCGAATATGACAATTTTTATGAATGCTAATTCATCTTTGATAAATTCTTAATAACTGGGAAGAATACGTCATACATTTGAAGCTCCTCAAATCAAAAGAATACGGTAAAATGTACCAAAAGCATGCCTTACATTGACATTTTTTTCTAAGAAAAGTAAGTAATTTTAATTTTTAACGGCTTCACAAAGGAAGGAGTTTATACATTCATATTGTATGTATGCCCTTTTTTTTTTGTTTGTTCACTCATAACTTCTTACCGGATGAACCGATTTTCATGATTTTTTTAAAATCTATCGTGGGTGGTTTCCCATAGGTCCCATACCTTAGTTTGATCATATTCGATTATTAGAAAAAAAGTTATGGACAGAAATGTAGTCATTTTTTTGCTTTTTCATCCATAACTTTTGATTAAATGAACCGATTTTGATGATTTTTTCTTTAATCGATAGAGGGTCGTCTAACTCAAATATCGCACATCAGTTTGACTACATTTGCTTTTCAGAAAAAACGGTATGGGAGAAAAGTAGGTAGTTTTTCATTTTAATTGAAAAGGCTGAGCTTGATTTTTCTTTGTTGGGAAAATTGTTAATAAACATGAAACTCATTGTTAAAAAAGAGTTTGTTGCCATTAAGATGGTAATATTAAAAGCAATTATAACAAGAAATAGACTGAAGGCTTCTCTGAAGAAGAAATTAAATCCAATCAGTTTGTTTGCTCTAGTGACCCTTTAAAACCGATTTCAAAGCGAAATTTTTCATACAAACGTTTTTAGTGTCATTCCCTCAAAGAAGGTTTCCCTTTGATATGTATTTTTTAAAAATAGAGTATTTATATAAAAATGTACACTAAAAAAGAATAAAATAAAATAATTTTTGGGAAAAAATAGAACCGACTTCAAACTATAAATTGCGCTAAAAAGTAAGAAATAAAATTATTCTTTAAACAACTTTGATACGACTTTTAAACTTAACTTTTGAAGTTGGTGCAAAATTATGATAGATTATGATGCATGATTCCTTTTGTAACTATGAATCAATTACGAATATAAATGGTGTAAAGTTTGCAACAGTTTCAATGTAAAATAACGCATAGCGTAATGATAATTAAACTGTCATAATTAAAAAAAATTTTTATTATAGAAATTTTTTCTCATTGTTACCAAACTCGAAGAACAATAGCTTTAGAGACAGTGATTAAAGAATTAGCGTAAGAAATCCGCCTTTTTAAAGCGAAGCACTCTTTTTCTACTCATCAGTAAAGCTTCTGGACAATAACTGTTGTTTTGAAACAATCTTTCTTCTTTTCCGTCATACTCTTTCATTTATTAGGGGCATCTTCAAAACGTTGCTTGATTTTAAAAATTTGAAGAGGATTATCGCAATATCTACAGAACATAATAATTTTTTTTTCAAGTGTAAATCAGTGCTGAAAATGGTCTTTTTTTATTTATGGAGTATTTAAAAAAAATCTTTTATTGAATAACTAACTGTAAAACCGAATAAACTTATATTTTATGCGCTATGTCTTTCCAGATTTTTTTTTTTTTTACGCTGTTCTGATTCACATGAAAATTAGAAGCGAATATAGTTTCTTCTTCACTAGCTCACATGAAAAAGAGAATATCAGTGCAGTACCGTCGAACTAGGTAGAACACATAATTTTATTAACAAACAAGTTATAGGTGAAATTGAGCAATAAAAATTTCAATTGCATATAAAAAAATTACATAGTCAATAGATTTTTGCTATTTTGATTAGGGTCAGGTGAGGGAAAATGGGTCAGTTTATAGCTATTTTCACATTCAAAGTTTCATAGCAACAAAATCAGAAACATTTCCCATTTCTTTTCAATTGCATGTTAACATTGACTTCTTTAGATCAATTTTACGTGATTTTAATATTTATTTTTAATTATGAAACAGTTCAACTGAGCTTATAAAGTTGTGACCTATTTTACGCCGTCCTGGGGTAAAATGGGTCATAATCCAAAATAATGCTGGAAAAAGTTATTTATTACTTTGGAATTGGAAAAAATGTGTAAGTAACATATTTAGCAAGATTTTGAATTATGATGACATTGAAATGTAAAAATACATTGTTCTCGATAGTTACATATTGTTTCACGTAACACTTCACCAACATCACTTCTCTCTACCGCATAAACCTGATCTTTTTTAGGGAAAACATTAAAACAAAATAATTTCAATAAAATAAACAACATACATTGTTTAAATTTAGGAACTTGCTGCAGTTAGGCACAACAGAGTAAATAATAATAAAAAAATGAATAAAACGATCTAATCCTAACCATGACCCATTTTACCCCATCCATGAAAAACTGATGTAAAAAAGAAAATATTTAATATTTTTCTTAACTGCTCAGCTGAAATTGTTCTCCAAAGTTTCTTAGTGACGTAATCCTTTAAATTTGGGCTGTTATTTGATAAAATACAGAGCTTTTAAGAAATTGGTAAACCATGTGTTAAGCACACCATCATCCAAAGTTAACAAAAAAAAAAATTGTGTTGCCATATTTAAGAACCTTACTTTTTTTAGATTGAAAAATGTTGCCAACACATAGAAAAATAACATTAAAAATATTGGTCTAAAATTTTCAATTTCAAGTTCTATTATTTTGGGTTTTTATAAAGTGACCCATTTTACCCCATGTCCCAGTTTACCCCATCCTTCTCTATAAGATGAGTTAAAGTGTATATTATTTCTTAACAATATCATTGACGTGGGCGGTCGTATTTCTAGCGTTCCTTTTAATTTAAAGGTTCACCATCTTTGTCGAAGCTACGCTTTTAATTTTAATCCAATTAATTTTATTCTTTTTTAAAAATCTTCTGACAGAGCGGAAATGAAGTGAAAGAACAAGTTTATCTTTTTTCTGTTTTCTGATAGTTTCATTCCAAATTACTGCTTTATTAAATTATTCTTTTCCACTTTAAATACAATCCAGTTTTATTTATTTGTTTATCTTCGGTCCATCGACATATATACGCAGAATTAACTTACAAACGTATAATCAAATAATCAGTTTTTGGTCCTAATTAGTTATATATTTAATTAGGAGAATAATATGGATATCAAATACTCTTCTCACATTTCAAGAGCAAGGGGAGGTCTTCTAAATAATGAAATTTTCTATGCTACAATTCATATGACAGAACTCGTTATTGAATAACAATTTAGTTCCTCAATATAAATTGCATTGGAAAGAGAATTAATTACTAGTGAGATATTATTCCAACTTTCTCCTCTAAAATTCACAGCGAATTCAATATGAAGCCATGAAAATAAATTGTCATTTATTATAACTAGCTATGCTGAAGTATGTTCATAAATTATTCCATTACGATGAAAGAGAATGCGGATTAATTGCATAGAATGCTTTTCGAGAGCAATATTTTACTTCTACAGACAATTTCATTCATGTCTTTAAATTTCTGAGCAAAGCGCAGTGTGGTAATTGAAAAAAAGTTTTTCTGTTTTTTTTGCATGCAAAATAGATTAGATGTAACTTTTTAGCATATTTTATACCTATAAAAATTGGGCAGCAATTCAATTTTTTTTGCATTCCAAATTTGTTTCTTTCAGAATTTCTAGCATTTTCTTTTTTAACAACATAAGTAACTCTATAATTATTCAAAAACCTATATAAACTTAATGTAAGGGAGCATTTATTACTTTTTTTATAACCCTGATGTTAGGTAAGTAATGTTTTGATATTAGATTTCTTAGATTCGCGAGCACGCGCTTGTGTGTGTACAGAAATCAGGTCTTGAAAAATGTTTAAAATTTAACATGCCCTGCCAGGCACGTTTGTCTAAAAAATACATGCCCGAGCAAAATTTTTACATGCCCAGAAGTTATTTTATTGCATATTAATAAAAACATTTGAATTTGTCGTATAGCATTAATCAAACAAAAAATTAAACTCTCAGCCCTATATTTATATATATTACAAATAAATATTATATATTACAAATAAACATATTACTATATATTACAAATAAATATTATATAATGAGTCGTTACAAGTCATAATTAGAAAAATTTTATTTGTATTACCAATTTTATTGTTGACATGCATGTCCGTCAACGTGTCAGTTTTGAGCTCCAGTAAGGATGCGGTTATTTTACAATAAAATGCAAAATAATAAAGTATTGCAAAGAAGTACTTGATTAAAAAGTTACATGTTCTGCCGGGCGTGTAAGAGTAGAAGATTCATGACCGATCAGAATTTTTACATGCCCCGGGCATGTCGGGCAATATAATTTTCTAGCTCTGGGTAGAAATACTAACGTGAGTCAACACATGCTTAACCCTTTCGCGCCTAACGGGACACATACGTCCCAAGCAAATTTTAAAAAAAGTCTTTTCGGACATCCAAAACATCACGAAGCTTACTCAATGTTGGTGACCATCTGCCAGTAAGAAGTAAAACACGACGGCGGTGCCGTAAATATGCGCAACAAAAGAAGGAATCGCGCACTAAAATAATGTGCACGATGTCTAATGTCCCATTGTGCATTGATTGTTTCAAACCATACCATTCATAATTAAATTTTTATGACTAGAAAATCATTGGTCTTCTTATTACTTTTTCATTGGACAAAATTACTCATTGAAGACTACTGGGACACATATGTCCCAGTTGTCAGGACTGATGGGACATATATGTCCCGGTCCTAAATCAGTGTTTAAAATCTTACTAAAAATATTTTAATTTTAGCATTCTAGTGTGCCCTAATCATAGTTTATGCTACCAAAATTGTTCTATTGTAAAAAAAAACTCGTCGCGAAAGGGTTAAATGGAAGTTTATGTAGTCAACTGTTTGAAAAGATAAATTACATTCTGTGCGATTTGTTGCAAATTTCTAGTCTGGGCCTGTGAACAACATAAACAAGGTTAAAAGAGTGAATGTCTAGCAGCTCACAGGATAAGAGACGTGATTTCCCTACCCTAACAACGGACAAAATGTTGGTTATTGGCGCCATATAAGTACTATTTACGATTTTTTAGCCTACTTTCCCGTAAAAGTAAAAAAAAAAAAAAAAATATATATATATATTAAAGCATGAAAGAAGGCTTAATGTACCGAAAAATATCGCTAAATATGAAGAGAAGTCCTAAAATAAGTGAAGTAATTAAAGATTGAAAAATAAAAAATTTTTAGCCTACTTTCCCGTAAAAGTAAAAAAAAAAAAATATTAAAGCATGAAAGAAGGCTTAATGTACCGAAAAATATCGTTGAATATGAAGAGAAGTCCTAAAATAAGTGAAGTAATTAAATAAAGATTGAAAAATAAAAAATTTGAAAGTAGGGTTTTGAGATGGGGAAAAAGTGTGTCTGTCGGTCTGTCGGTCTGTCTGTCGGTCTGTCCCCCCCCCCTAATAACTTTTGAACGAATAGTCCGATTCGAAAAATTCTTTTTGCATTCGAAAGATCTCGGCAAGGACATCTCATTTCCATATTTTACTTTTTGATCTGAACAATATTTCGTTCAATTTTGAACAGTTCAAAAAAATTTACTATTAGCTCCTATGGGCAAAAGAGAAGCAAATTATGTAAACTCTGGGCATAAGAGTCGAGTTCTTATGAACAAGATTACTAAAAAGTTCTCGAAGGAAAATATTTTTTGAGGTGAACAATTTTTGTTCATTTTTGAACAGTTCAAAAAAATTAACGGTACTTTTTCCTTTATCCCGGCGCAGGCGATACAGTCGCCAATAATGATTCAACGAACGCCAAACGGAATACCTCCGCGCTGGTAACCGTTTGCGTGTTTTGTTGCCTTGGCGAGATTTGCGCCGGGATAAAGGAATTCATTTTGAAACAGTTCAAAAAAAAAAAAAAAAAAAGAGATTAACATGAGCGCCTACGGGGAAATTCAATCCTCTATAAATCATGATCTAACAGACCGATTTGCTTGGAACAAAATTTATCGGAAAGATGTTTGGCCGTAGAACATGTACAGATACGAAGTTCAACCAAAAGGGAACGAACCTATTTTCTTATGAAATTTTTTGATCGGGATTTTTAACGATATTTTCGAATGAATGAATGATTAAATGAATGAGTGATGGAATAAACGAATAAATGAGTGAATAAATCAGTGAATAAATAATAAAATAGATAAATGAATGTATGAAGTGAAACATAAATGAGTGAATAAATACTTAAATGAGAAAAATGAATGAATAAATAAACGAATGACTGAATAAATGAAAGAATGAGTGAGTGAATGAATATGTATTAACCGTTGAAAAAGGCATATTTGAAGTAATTAAGAACTAAAGTTAAATGAGGAAGAGGGAGAGAGAGAGAGAGAGAGAGTTAGCTAGATTATAAATTTCAAGTTGGTAAATACGGGAAAGTAAGCTCGTATAGTTCTAGACGGAACTTCTTGTTAAATATCGTTTTTGTATAAAAAGAAGACATAGCAAGTAAGTAAATAAATATACAACACAAAACTCAAATATTAGATTTTAAGAAATTATTTTGCTACACAGCGTAACAGCTGAAAATGCAAGTACAATCGCAGTTTTTATTTTAATGAGGATCTAAAATTAAGGGTCAATTTCAGGTTTCAAAATTTTACTGCGAAATTATGCATAAATATAAAACATATAACTAACGCTACATTCTAAATATCCAACTTCTGGCGTTTTTTTCTTCTAGCAAAAAACTAATACATTATTTACACACTAAATTGTCGATTGGAAAAAGATGATTTAACTTTTTGACTCACCTTTGTAGTACCATATAGTATATTTCTATTCTCTATTTTTTGTTTTATAGTTTTATAGTCCATGATCCTTGCTTGAGTTGTAGCTACATAACAATAATACTATAATCGTATTTTTCTCCGCTCAAAATAACAATACTTCCAACAACGTAATATAGTTTAAAGCCAATGAGCCAAACGATTTTGCTTGGAGGGAAAAGAGTTTTTATCTCTTTCTCCAACGCTGGGAACGATTTATATTATCTATATATTTAACCACTTGCGCTGGTAGAAAATTCACGACGCGTGTACCAGAACGGTCCAGTGTAACTCGCTGGACCGTTATTATATAACTAGTAAGCCCGGCGGTCATACGAAATGACCGCTGTTCTAGATATTATAAATTGTAATTAAAATGATTTGTGCAAAGGTGTCTTCTAATTCAAACTGAATTACCCAGGTCAGGCGGCGAAGACGTCCCTTTGCTTACTGCCCCAAACTACTATACATTTATTTACTATATAATCAAATTGTTTGTGGGAAATATATATTTATCATCGAAGGAACTTATTGAAAATTTTATTATGCTTTTCAAAACAAAAGTGCTGCCACCCTAATAAGAACGATAAATAAGTTAAAAAGAAAGAAAGGATTAAATTAAATTCGCTTCTACATTATTTTTAACGGAGATTACAAGTACAGCGAAGCCTCACTCAATATGCTAGAGAAACGTTTTGATTATTATTAGTATATTTGTTACATTTGTTACAACAATGGCAACTGCATTGATTTGTTTGTTCACACGGCAACTGTAATTATGTGGTTGGAAACGATGGCAACAATGCAAAAATAAAATAAAACGGGTCAGAAAAATCATTGAAAAATTGAAAAAAAAAACTAATTGAGTCACAACCTTTATTTTTGCGGCAATGAGTTTCTCGGGTCGTAAACATTAATCGTGCCGAATGTGGTCCAGATCGGTAAAACGGCCTGGGAGCGGACAGACAGATCGACAGACATAATGAGCTGCTTATATATAAGATGAGCTCAGATTTTCTAAACTATTTGCGACCTAGTACTTTTAATAGTTTTTTGAAAGGAACATAGAGCGTCGATTGATTATAAAATTATACAAGTATAAATATTAAATTCATCTATTGATAATCTATGCGAAATGCAAAAGTGCCTGGCGATTCTGTTACAAAAGCATGACGACGTGAGTGACACGTCTTTCCAGTGCAAGTGACTTAAACGCTTATGTGTGGCGGAAAAAGGGACTTTATTTATTTCTCCTTATTGACAAGGAGCTATCGTATATTTAATGATTTGTTTGTAAAGTAATAGGGAAATATCAATGTATGCCATATCAATTTACATGAGAATGTCTATGTGCAAAAGCTTCATTGAGTGGCCAAACAGACCCGGCACAGGTATAAGTGCGCCATGAGACAAAAAATATTCTGCGCCCCTATTATATGTATTGTGTAGTGTAGAGACTAAAAATATTGTTGGTAAATATGTACATATGTATTTAAATAATATTAAGTATCCACAGGACAGACCTTTTTTCTTATTCATAATAGAAGTATAAGAGTACACGTAATATATTAGCTGTTAATAGCTGCCTCCCTTAAGGGCGTTGTGCCGTGAGGCAAGCGCCTCGCCGCCTCAGGCTCCCGCTGACCCTGTGGCCAAAAAAAAAAAAAAAAAAAAAAGGGGGGGGGGGGGTAATTTTTTGTTTTGTAACAATAGATTTGTTCCAAACAAAAACCGACGAACTTCTGCTGGGCATGAACGTCTGTTTCGCTTTGTGGAATAAAACGGGAAAGAAAGTACAGTAGAATCTCGATCCATCGTTTTCCCGAATTTGTTCGTCTTGTTTTAGTGGTTTAACAGCACTGACTTGTTTTTGGTGACCCGCATGTGTCGTTTTCCTGTACATATTGTCCAAAATGAATCATCATCCCATGAGAAACGATCGATGGAGGTTCTAGTGTATTTTGTTCTAAAACAGCGGTTCTAAAAAGAATAGTTTTCTTCTGGATAAAATCGATAAACAATGTCCAAGTTCAACTCTTGAATCCAGTGAATGTAAATTTATGTAAACGGCCTCTGTCTACAGTTTCTAATGGCATCTGCATTCGATAGTTATTGCGTCACTTAACAAGTGCGTTCCATTTCAAATTGAAATTAATACTGAAATACTTTTACTCGCTTTAAAATCCGAACTGCTTGGGCTTAGTTATAGCTAGACAGAGTGAGAGAGAACAGAATTTCTCTTGATTTAATTGAGCGATTTCCTTCCTTCCCTTGAGTTTAAGCTCAATTTGCTTTGATGTAGAAATATTCTAAGAACTATTTTAACTATATTGACATCATCAAAACTACGCATCTTTTTCTTCTTTTCAAACATTTTTTAAGAAATTATGTTTTTATATAAAAACAAGTTTTCTATTTGCAGTACAAATCTCACATAGTTATGTAAAAAAAGTTAATAAAATATTTAAAATTAATGAAGTTTTCAAAACACTCGAAATTTGCTTCTTAGTTTGGTATATTTTAGCTCTCGATAAATTCGGGTTAGTCAAATAAAACAACTCTTGCGGGCCTGATAAGTTTTTAACGAACCACCGGGAATTAAAATTAATATAATAAGAACAGTTTTTAAAGTTTATGATAAAATTTTCTCACAACACAAAAATTGAGGTTTTAGTTTTCTATTGAAGAAAGTACCTTATAGTGCATTTGCTTTATTCTGCAATAAAATAAAACTCCCTTTTATTATTCATAGTAAATGAAATCACACAAAAATGTGCGGTTTGAAGATATGTACGGGAATGTCGAGTGCATTTTTAATTTTTCTTCCATTTTTTGGACTCTATATATTCAGTGGAACATCGTCTATATGATGTCGAAGGGACTAATGAAAAGCGTATAAATGATAACGGCGTATCGATAGATTCACACTTCTGGCTAAATCCAAGAATTGGGAACACACTAAAGCGTCATACAAATACAAAAGTGACAAGCAGCAACAGGCTCAGGGCCCAGCTAGGTTGGTCCTAGTCAATTTAGCAGTCCCCAATGAACATCAGGAGCTTTCAGTTTTTACCCCACTGCAATTAACAGTCGCTTCCGGTAAACTATTCCAACTGCCTACAACCCTATTGAAGTAGTAATTTTTCCTAATTTCAAGATGAGCCTGAGATTTGAAAAGCGTAAAACAATGACCTCTGGTTCTACTTTCAGCACATAGCTGTAGTCCATCAACATTTCCCATTTTAATGAATTTAAACAACTGAATCACGTCCCCTTTAACTCTCCTTTGCTCAAGACGATACATATTGAGCCAATTTAAGCCTAACCTCATAATCTAAGTCTGAAAGACCACTTACCAATCTTGTAGCTCTCCTTTGAACCCTTTCCATAAGGCAATATCCTTTTTTAGGTACGGAGACCAAAACTGAGCAGCATATTCCAAATGAGGTCTTACCAAACTTCTGTATAATGGCAATATAACTTTCTTAGACCTGTTAAAGTCCAAAAGTCATATAAACGATGTTTCGCTATATATATATATATCATAAGCATGCGCTTGAGAGTCAGTTATGGAACCGTGGTAACCCCCTTAAACTCATAGAAACTACTGTTAATACAATACTGATATTTTTAGCGTTTTCAATTCACTTTTTCCATGCATATGGTGTCTCAAAAAATGCTTCACTCTTCTTAATTCTTCAAAATAGTAGCATCTCCTACCGTAATCTAAACCCCTTGACACTCGAAACAATGGTACCCCAATACTAAAACTCCGGACACGCTTATAAACACACTTACATTAGCTCAATTACGTCCCAGGGATTCATGATTTCTAGGAGAAAACAACTATCGCATTAATTGTATGAATTTCTTTGAGTAAAATAATTCTGAAGAATATTGTTAATGAGCGCAAGTGTCGCCGCGTTGCCAAACCCCGTTAACAAACTTTTCTTAAGCCTTTTACGAGCTCTTACTGGACAAGGTAAATTGCCATACTTAAAGACTGACGAATGGAACAACTCGCTTGTGTAAGGTACTAGGAATGCCAAAGAGCTTTGAAGTGCAGAATTCTATTCGGAACAAACAATTTAAAAGATAATGCACTAATGAACGAACTCATTAGTTCGTTCATTTATTTCCGCAAACTTAAAGCCGATTAACTATCATGTGCATTAGACGAAGACAATTGGTTTATTTGCGCTCTTTAATTAAAATAATTAAGTAAATAAATAAGGATAGGTAAATAGAGCTTTTTAGTAGGAAACTAACATGTGGCAAGGAAATATTAGGCTATGAAAAACTTTTCATACGAAAAATTTCAATAACTAGTACATTCCATTTAAAAACAACACGTTTTGAATTATTTGACAAAATGTATATTGTGAACTTCTTTGTTTAATTAAACCTTATACCAAATTTTAAAGTACTTAAAATAGATTTTTACTTCGTGAAAATTAATTCATTTCAAGTTTTCAATTGATATTTACTAACTTGCCATCATATACTACTCCAGAAGTAGCTTTGGCTCGCAATAATATCATGGAGGGGTACAATTGAAAAAAAAAAAAAAAAAAAAGCACAAAGTAATTTTTATGACGATATATTTTGATCTGCAAAAATATGAAAGAAGATTTACAATTTTACTTGCTTTGGAATTTTTTTATTCCTTCTACCTTTTCTAAATTCGAGAGATTTAATACTCTTAAATATATTTGTGCAGTAAATATATTTTTATTTCAATTTTCAGTATAGTACTTCACTTGTATGCTGTAAACTTTTCTAAACATTTGATAACATTTTGTGAAAAACTTTGCATGTTATAACCCGAAAACGCGTGAAGCAAATTGGAGAAATGCCTACATCTTCGTGAGTATAAGTACAATTTTAACAAAAATACACAGCATAATTGTACATGGTAATTAAACTACTTTCTGAAATTTACAGCCTATTCCCAGCTTTTTACGATACAGGATCATACAAAATAGTTTTCTCCTTTTTCAACTTGTTGACGCTACCCTAAATGCAAGAGCGAATAAATTTTTATTGGAAAAAATGCACATTGCTTATTAAAACATAACTAAATAAGTCACAAAAAGTTCCGTCTAGAACTATATGAGCATACTTTCCCATAGGCACCAACATGAAATTTCTAATCTCTCGTTCCCATATAGCTTTAGTTCTTAATTGCTTCAAATATACCCTTTTCGACGGTTAATACCTATTCCTTCATTCCTTTAACGCATTAATGCCTACCGTCCCTTTTTAGGACAATCTGAAAAGTACGTCTGAAATACCCAAAAATAAACATTTCAAGAGAAATTTCTTTTAATGTATTCCTAATCTTAAAATAACTGGTTAGCAATACATTAAAACAATTTTTTGTTGAAATGTTTATTGTTGGGTGCATCAGACGTACTTTTCAGATTGTCCCTAAAAAGGGACGGTAGGCATTAATGAGTTAATTCATCCATTCATTCACTCAATTAGGTACTTATTCAGTCACTCATTCATTCACCCATTCATTCATTCATTCATTCATTCATTCATCCAGAAATATCCTTGAAAATCCAGATTCAAAAACATTAAGGTAAATGCACCATTAGAGGATAGTAGAACTAGATCGTTTAGCTTTTTTAGGTTCTAATAAAAAACTAATTTTCAGCTTCAATTATTTTTTTGACTATTATGTTACAAATTCATCGTATTATCCGTTGATATAACAAACCTGGACATTTTAGTAAAATTAAAACTCCTAAATTAATAATTTTATGTCATAGTAATATGTACTAGTGGCGAATAGTGAAAAAATTTGGTGTACAGGCGTATAGCTAACCCAGAAGCGGATAGTGGAGTAATTGACGAAAAAGAACCACTTTACCACCATAAAACCTTTTGATTTATTTCAAACGGAACAATAAGATAAATATATATAATAGATAAGATACAAAAAATAACATAATATGGTTTAAATATTGTTTTACTTAAGTACCTAAGCATCACATTAATTTCGATCACAGATTTGTTTCTCATCACAAAAAACTTGTTCAGGGATAAGTGTGGTAGTTCTAAACATAAATTTCATGCTTTTAGAACCTTCACACTACTTTCATTATCGGTTCCTGGGTCTTCATTTTCAGAAGAAGATGATGAAGGTAATTTTCTTTTTCGGGGTTTTACCCTTCGCTTATTGGTGATTTTGCTCGTTTCCCTTTTTTTTTTTTCCTAACTCTTTTTTTTTTTTTTTTCTTTTTAAATTCTTCTGTGTTTCAACTTCAATTTTCTTTTTTCCCCTCTCCTCAGCTCTCTTATGTTTAGCATTTTCCATTTCCAACTTTTTGTTTATTTTTTTGTATTGTACTCACGCCAACGTTCAGACGTCAAAACGCTAGGAAAAATCTCACGTCTACGTTTATTTTTCACTTCTTGTCTATCTGGGCAAAATAAAGCCCGTTTAAACGGAGAGGGTATATTAGCAGAAGTGGTCTGTAAAGGAGTTTCCTGGCCAGATGGTGCACAAAGTTGCGGAATACTTTCTTCCTTCCGTTTGGTGTCTTGTTGCAAATGTTCTCGGCCCATTATTTTGGTAGTCATCGCTCTTCATGCCTCATACAGCGATTGATCCTCTAGTTGGCCTTGCCAGGTTGAGGTAGTGTCTTTAAAAGATTCGACTTTCTCGAGTCCTATGATATCTTGAACTAAAAGAGCAATCTTTGTATCATTAATTTGCTCATCTTGTGAACTCTTCTCTCTGATCTCTTCAATGGAAACATTCTTGCCATTCTCTTCAATGGGAACATTCTTGCCGGTAAGAGTATTAAGTACATCTTCTGGATTCCAGGGAACTAGCCCACATTTTCTAAATCCATTTTGAATTGTAGAAGATGTAATTTTTTCAAGTGCTAGTTTTAATAAAGGGGAGAAATCCTTTTTCTTCAAAATCGGTTTTGAATTTATATTTTCTAACCTCCACTTGTGAACTTTCTCTTGCCACTTTCGTTTTAGAGATCTAAATACTGCAACATCCATAGGTTGTAATATGTGAGTAGCGTTAGGCAGGAGTGCCACTAAAATTATACCATTTTTATTGCAAAACTCACTTGTATGCAAAGTAAGGTGGGAAGCATGTCCGTCTATAAACAATATTATGGGCAGTGGTATTTTCGCTCCCAATGAGCCATGGGTGAAATACGTTGGTGATAAACTCAAAAAATAAAGTACCATTCATCCAACCGCTCTCAGATTTGCCAATGCCCCAAAACGGTGGAATACTTTCAGCAATATCTGTAGGTATACGTTAATACCTGAAGACCACTAATGGTGGATCCAGAATCCCGGCAGCATTAGCTGTCACCAATACTGTAATGCATTCCTTCTCGTCTGCATTAATTTGTTGGTAGACGGTTTTGTCTCCGTTATTTGCCAATACTTTTGAACCTTTAAGATTCAAGAAAAAGGCACTTTCATCACCATTAAACACACGGTTAGGGTCTGAAAGTATGTGGCCTAAATTGTTTTCCTTCAGGTAGTTAAAAACTGAAGAGGAACATTCTAATATTAGCTGGTTTGTAATGGACGCCCTTGATATTGTCAAATTTTGAGCCACCCTTTGAGAAATATTCGGAGAGCGTTTCAAAAATGACTGAAACCATTTTCGTCCTGGTCGGTTCTCATTAAAAATTGTAGTACGACCCATGTCGGTGAGTAAGCGTTGGACGCTGTCCAAAAGTTCAGTTTTTGAGACAGGGAAACCTGCCTTAGATATAGCTATTATCCAATTTTGAAGATGTTGCTCTTCTTGTTTGGTCAAAACTGTATCCGGCCCCATCCGCCTTTCAACCGGCCTTTTTCCTTTAACTTTGTAATATAGGCTAGATAAAGGGACACCATTTTCTTTGGCAGCTGCAGCGATGGGTTTCCCTCTCGAAACCTCGCCAAGTTCTTTTAACATATTCTCCTCCGGGTACTTTAATATTCTCGGAGCCATTATTATTATCAATCTACAAGAAATGTAAACGAAGGTCGTCAGTTGTTCTTTAAGTACTAATACAAAAGTAAATTAGAAAAATGACAAAGTCTGATAGCACAAAATGCATATCACAACAAAATTTTCAAGATAGAAAGAAAGCTCTAGTAGCGGATATAAATAACACCAATAGAGGATACCTCTATCCGCCTTTGGTTTCTTCACTGTAGAAGGAAAAGGAATGGCACTGGCATTAGTTAAATTAAATTTCGGAAAATATAACGCCAAAAAAAAAAGATCCATTGTACACAAAAATTTAATCACCCAATAGCAGATAAGGGTATCCTCTTTTGGTAAAAGCTATGAAATCCGTATCCAGTAGCGGATATACATTTAAATCAACTTAAAATCAAGAGATAAAAAAGAAGAGACTTAGAAATGTATTTAAAATATATTTGAAAAACAAACGGCCAAAAGATTACCAAGATATAGAAAGAAACATGAGTGAAATACCTTATTTCTCAGTACACCTCTTGTTAGCCAACCACAGATAGAAATGGGCGGGCAGTGACTAGCGGGAAACCTAAAACTGTGAATCTCGTGTTTAACCCTCTTGCTACGTAGGTACACTCTCCCGGATTTGTGATCAAACTGTGGAATAAGGCTAGTTTATTATTTTTTTGGGGCGCCACCTAGCTAGGGAAAAAGTTTTATTGTCTTCATTTTTCGAAGACGTTATCCGCTTTTGGTGTAGTATCCGCTATAGATGCACTTACCTTAATGAGAGAATAGGCTTTTTTACTTCTGGATGAACTTGATATCTGTACATATCCCACGTCATAAAATCCTTCCGGTAAAGTTTGTTCTAAGCAAATTCGTCTTTTAGATCAGGAGTTACATAGAATTGAAATTTCCCCCTTGGCGTTAATGTTAAAAAAATTTAAATTCAGATTTGAACAAAAATTGTTCAAATTTATAAAAAAAGAAACACATCGAGAGCTTTTAATAAGCTTGTTCAAAGGTACTTGAATCTTATGTCTTGGGTTTATGCAATTTGCTTCATATTTCCCCATACGAGCTAATGTTAAAAAATTCCAAATTTAGCGAAAAATTTTCAAAAAAGAAACGGCAATGTTTTAATGTTGAAATTTGACTCTGAGGGGGTGCTCGTTCCAAGCTTGTTCAAAGTGAATTGGATCTAATCTCAAGGGTTTATACAGTTTGCTTCAAATTTCCCCATACGCACTATTTTAAATTTTTTTGAACTGTTCAAATTGCACTTAAAATTGTTCAAGTCAAAAAAAAAAAAAAAATATAGAAATGAGACATCTACGCCAATATCTTTCGAATGCAAAAAAAAAAAGAGAAACCTTTTTGAATGGGACAATTCCCTCAAAAGTTATTGGGAAGGTGGAGGTGGGAGGGGGGGGGGGGGAGAGAAACAGACCGACCAGACACACATTTTCCCCATTTCAAAACCCTACTTTGAAATTTAAAATTTTTCAACCTTAATTTTATTACTTCACTTATTTTTAATTATATTTTTACGATATATTAAGCTTTCTTTCATACTTTTTGTTTTGCTTTTAAGGGAAAGTTGGTTAAAAACGGGTTTTGCGTCAGACTGAGTGTTAAGTATAAAAGAACGAAAACTGCAGTGTGTCTTATAATTTGGCCAGGGACTATATATAATATGTATTTATATATATACACGTATGTATATATAAATAGATAGTATAATAAAAAACTTATTAAATTAGAAAAAATAATGGTTTAGTTAAAGTTGTCTCAATATACCGTTTTCTCCTATTATACAGAGCAATTCGTAATTCTCTCCGGGGTTTTTAAAAGCAGCTGTAAAAAAAATTACGACGAATACACCAAGCACGAATCTTCTACTAAGTATAAAACAATCAATATTTCTGTCCCTCAGAGCCATGGTATCTCAAGTGCAGTTTTCAAGCTTTTGCGATCAAGCTAAAAAAAAAAAAATTTTTACTCATATAAGACTAGACTTTTTCGTGCGATGTCCAATGGGAGCTTTAAAAGTTCGAAACCCTCATGTAGCTAGTGGCTTTGTCGTCGATACTCTGTATGTCCATTAAGTGTAAACTCGCAAAAACTTGAAAAATGGACTTAAGATGCAATGACTCTCAGGTACAGATTTTATAGTAACATCTTTGAATGGCTGAGCTTCCGAAGATGGTGTACCTCGCCAAACTCACTGGGTATAAAGCTTTTTTTGCAGTGTGATTTAACAGAAGTGCGCAAAAGGACCACAAGTGCATTTGTGTTGCGTGTCAGTACCTTTGATAGTCCATACCATGCCATGCTCAATAAAGCTTGACAGAAACTCGATTGATATATGCCATGTGACCAAGTTTTCACGTATAGAATATCTGTAAGGTTTATAAATAAATCTTGAATTGTGTCTATATTTTGTACGATAGTTCTTTTTTGCTGTATTTGCCTTATTTTTTTACTACAGTCTTATGAAATCTCGGAAAGAACTGTGAATAGCCTTGTATAGTTTAGGGTAGTATTTTGAATGTCTTTGATTCTAAGTATTAAAATGGAAATTTCAAATAATTTTCAACCTATTTCCTTCCATAATTTAAAATAGTTTACTACAGATAACATCAGAATAAAGTTTTATTAAGGGATGAAAAAAATCTACACTATACAGTATTAACAGGCCAGGCTCGTAAAAGGGAAAATATGTTCATATAGTTCTAGACGGAACTTCCTGTTTAGCCTGCTTTTCCGTAAAAGTAAAAAAAAAAAAAAGCATGAAAGAAGGCCTAAATTATCGCAAAAATATCGTTAAAGAAAAGTAAAAAATGAGTGAAGTAATTAAAGAAAGATTGAAAGTAGGGTTTTGAGATGGGGGGGGGGGGGGAATGTGCGTCTGTCGGTCTGTCTGTCCCCCCAACCCCCATAATAACAGAAGTGATAAATTGCTCATTATATCAATTCATACATTTAATTTTTATACCTCTGAGGAGAACACATTTAAGGTTCACGTTTCTCATTCGCAGCTCTTGAGAGAATTTTACGATTCAGAAAGCTCTTTTTTTTTTTTGCATTCGAAAGATATCGGTGCAAACGTCTCCTTTCTATATTTTATTTTTTGATTTGAACAATTTTTCGTTGAATTTTGAACAGTTAGAAAAAATGTTAACATCATCGCGTACGGGGAAATATGAAGCAAATTGTACAAACCCTGGA
This sequence comes from Octonoba sinensis, assembly GCA_038502835.1. Classification (NCBI taxonomy): domain Eukaryota; kingdom Metazoa; phylum Arthropoda; class Arachnida; order Araneae; family Uloboridae; genus Octonoba; species Octonoba sinensis. The sequence continues at coordinate 77,709,102 of CM076604.1, forward strand.
GATTAGATCCAAGTTACCTTGAACAAACAAGAACCATTGATCAATTTAAATTTTTTTAAATAAGACAAAAATGTGAAAAGCAGTTTGAATGACATTTTAGTTTGGATTTAATTGAATGAAATTGGCACTGTTTCAAATTTCATTACAATACATTTTAAAATAAAAGTTTACATATGCTACGTTCCCTTGATTCATTAGATATGATTAGACTCATAAACTTCAGTCTCTTTCATGCTTAAAACGTGTATTTAAATTCCTCAAACGATAAAATTTGCAACGTAGTCTGACATCAGTTAAAAAACATACTTATTTCCGAAAATGCAGCTGGCTAGAAGATTAACTTAATTATGATACACGAATTTAGGACTCTGCAATTACCGCATTTTATGAATTTCTTAGAGAAAAATCATTTGGAAGAACATGAGCAAAGGTATATCTTCTAACTATTTTACAGTATTTCCTAAAGATATTGAAAGATCTTATCGTGTAAACTAAATTGCGATCTTGTTTAATACTAAAGCTGGAAAGAGTTGTAAAATTTACAATTTGAATCGAGAAAAGTAGTTCAAGCTTTTAACGATTTGTTGCATTTATTCAAAACGAACGAGATTCAATTAACTTCCCAGTGAAATCGAGAAACATACTTCTATATTTTTCTTTGAATAACGCACAATTTAACAGTACTTAAGTTCACCCAACCGTAAAAATTCGTCCGTAATAATTGAATTTAGCATTGAAAAAATTAGGGATCCTTCATAAATGATGTCACGGTTCGAGGGAGAGCTCGTGAAATTGTGACAAGAAGAGGGTATTTAACAAGAAGCTAGTGTGACATCATGCTTATGCAACATAGCGTGGCATGTGACAAAGGGGGGAGGGGGTCCGTTGAAGTGTGACATTTTGTGATAAATGTGGGGAGGGGCGTCAAATATATGGGAGAAAAGCGTGACATCATTCATCGACGGTCCCTTATGATCTTTATATAATTATATAAGTATTGTTCATCATTTGTTCATCATTACTTAAAGCACATGTATTGAAAATCATTGTCATAGGCCAATTGCGCTCATAAATGTAGCCGCTTGTACTACTGCCAATTTCGTACTAAGTTGAGTGACATTTGAATTATACTTAAATGTTTGCTTCCATACACTATTCTCATTTTTGATTTCATTGTTTCAGAAAAGCTTTCCCTCAGACTCTTATTATGTAATTGCTTAATGGCAACAAACTCTTTTTAACAGTGGTTTTTATATTTATTACCTAATAATTTACTTAACGGAGACATGTTGCCATCTGCTATCTATAACAATGTAACATTACAAGTATAAATGAGGCTTGCCTAACAAAAAAAAAAGGGAAAATATAACTAATAAAAACTGTACTGAAAGTTTTTTAATTGATATCACTAAAACTCGTCAATAGTTACTAAACAAAAAAAAAAAAAAAAAAAAAAAATCGGTTGAAAAAAACAGAGGATAAAATGGTTCTTAACTGTTCTGTCTCTGCCTATTTATATATAGATAAGGGATAACTTCACCTACAACCAAAAATTTGGAATCAAGAGAAAAAAATAAAAAGAAAAAGGCGTAAGGGAAGAAAGAAGAAAAACCTGTGTAAGATCAAATAAGTGCACATTTTGTATATTTATTTTTATTAGACATTTTATCATTCCGCATCAAATCAACCATCTCATCTCATATTCCATCATACCCACTATTAATTTCATATCTTCTCCGGTCAAAAATAGACAAAGCATATTTTAAAATTTTCTGAACATGGACATCTCAGAAACTAATACTTACGTGTTCAATAGCAGCACTTGTCAGGTGAAGTTACAGATATTTTGAATAAAATAATTCTTTCTAGTTTTAAATGAAAAAAGCTTTCACGCACGGCATAAAATGCTTCTTTTTCCATGGAATAACCTTATTATTTTTGTCTTTATGAGAAAAAACAAATCAAATTGGAATAAATATTATTTATTCATTGTGAGTTGTAGTATCTTCACAAAGAATAGAACATCGTCGTGAGTGATTTGTCTGGAAAAAAAATGTAATTCGATAAGATCATGAATTTCTCACCCAAATTGAGTTTCATATATTTTCGTGACGAAAAAAGAGATAGCATATTTTAAAGGCGTAACCTAACTTTGCAATACGTTTAAAATTTATTGGATGGAAAAATAGTAAAAAACATATTTTTTTTATCCCTGACATTGTAAGCTTGGTAAAAGATAATGCAAGATTGTAGACACATACGCACACGAAATTTTATTTTATAGTTAAGAATAAGTAATATTGAAAAAATAATTTTAACTTAATTCCTACTTAGGGACCGTCCATAAATGATGTCACGGTTCTCTCCCATATATTTGACGCCCCTCCCCGCATTTGTCACAAAATGTCACACTTCAACATACTGGGGGGTAATCCGTGAAGGCCCAGATGCTATATACGGTACGGCTGTGGTTAGCGTTTCGTACCCCTTCCCTCTTTGTCACATGCCACGCTATGTTGCATAAGCATGATGTCACCCTTCTCGTTACCCCCTCCCTCCCCATGTCACAATTCGTCACAATTTCACAAACCCCCTTCCCCCTCGAAGCTTGACATGAATAATCCCTTAAGTCAAAAACGTGTCAGCTAATTGAAAGGATTACAAAAATCGCTTTTACCTTACTTTCAGAGTTAATATATCTGTACGCAACATTCCAAAATTATTGCCAAAGAATCAGTTTTGCGTGTTAGCATAAGCAGAAAAGGAATCAACTAAAGAATCAAGTTTCGGGTGCTAAATTCTTTAAAAATAGTGACCTATGGCTTCAATATTTGTAATGTAATCCATATAAAACTATAATTAATGAATTAAATTTTTATCCGTGTTAGTATAAGCAGAATGGGAATCAACGAGTTTTTCTAAATAATCAAATTTCGTGTGACAAATTCTTTAAAAATTGGGAAATATGGCTTCAGTATTTGTAATGGAATCCATATAAAACTAAAATTAATTAATTAAATATTTTTTTCGTATTAGCATAAGCAGAATGGAAATCAAGGACTTCTTTTAAAGAATCAAATTTCGTGCGCTAAATGCTTTAAAAATAGTGTCGTGTTTCTTCAGTATTTCTAATGGAATCCATATAAAACTAAAAGTAATAACAGTTAAATTTAATTAATGAATTAATATTTGAAAAAACTATTAACATCAAGTGTCGTCCACTACAAGTTTAAAAAATGTATTTGAACTTGAGTGAATGAATCAAAAGTATTTTATTAACGACTGAAAATTTGAACAAGATATAGGGAGAGTGTGAACTAACAGTAGGAATTGAATTGCAAGCATTGAGTAAGCTTTTTACGCTGAACTCTAAAACAGTAAAATAAATTAAATTAGTAACGTTTCCTGTACAAAAAAAGAAAAGGAAGAAAAGGAAAAAAAGAAAAATAAAGGCAGAAATTCTATTGTTTACCTTTTTTCTATTGCAGAAACTTATCGTTTATTTTATGGTGCTACTTTGACTATTGATACAACACAATTTTAAGTGTTACACGTTATCTTTATCGAAAACTTTACCAGACTTAATATGTTAACTTAGAAAACTGAACATAAAATAATAGAATCAACGATACAGACACGCAATTTACATTCTTGGGAGTGTAGAAAAGGGGATTTGTATTTCTAAGACACGCTCTGCTGGCTACCATCTCTGAGAAGGTACGTAGTCAGTTAGTCGTATATGGAATGAATGACGCGATCTCTTTCACTGCAAATTAGTTTGTTTCAAAGGTTAACAGCCTGAAGAGTTTGAATTGAAGATAATAACGTGAATAAAACTAGTTGAGACCGAAATTTGAAAGATAAATTCATCTTTTAATCCCAGAATTTGAAGATAATTAGTGTAACCATGAGACTTATTTTTCAGTGGAACAAAAATGAAGCTAAAAGGTCAAGAAAATAGTACTTGATGAGTTAAAGCTAGGAAAATCAACGTTTCCTTTGAATTACAAATTCATTTTAAAAGTATTTTCAACTGCATTGCTAAAGGTTGAGAAGTTTGAAAATAATGGGTTTCAATTTATAAAAGATTTTTTTTCCGCTAAAATTTCAAAACAATTTTGAATTTACTGTAAAAAATATAAATTGCTTTAGATCAGCGTTTTCCAACAGGTGGTTCGCGAACCCCCAGGGGTTCGCGTGGTGTAGAAAAGGGGTTCGCGAAAATAATATTGCAATGGCGGAATTTTTAATTGCTAACTTAAAAGAAAAAAAAGTGAATAATAAATTTACGTAAATAATTAGAACAAAGTGTAAAAAAGATTTTTGTTCGTAAACGTGTAAAAGTTGAGGACTGGCATAGGAAGCATACGTACAAAGTTTGAAATGCAATTATTTCTATTGTTACTTGATTTCAAAAGTTTGAATCTCAAAGTGGTAGATCGAAAGATTGCTAAATAGATTTATTTTAAATTTTGAATATATGTTTCTCCTATCATTTTCCACTTTTTCCTCGCTAGCACCAGTAAAGAGTCGAAAATATTAAAAAATTTTACAATATTTTCGGCTGATTTCTCCTATACCCTAAAGTGGAACCGAAAGATTTTAATTGATTGATTTTTAATTTTGTACTCACATTGATCGCACTTTATTCCAACTTTTGCGAATTTTGTTTATTTCAACCCAAAAAAGGAACCGTACGATGTTTATTGATCGATTCAAAATTTCGTAAAGATATCAGGAAAGTAACTTTAAAGATATTTTTTGAGTGCATATGTTCACTGTCCTATTAATAATTCAAAAAGAACAAATAATAAAAAAATAATTTTAGTTTTCACTTAAACTTAGATTTTGCAATTATATTTTCATTTCTCGTTATGAACTGTTGTAGCAACATGGAAAGTAATGTGCTTAGCAAATTTTAAAGTTTAATTATTAGCAGTTTCTAATGGCCACCGAAGGGGGTTCGCTATTTTCTTTCGGATCTCAAAATGGGTTCGCAAGGTAAAAAAGGTTGGGAACCACTGTTTTATAGTTATAGAATATTTCGTTGTCTGATGTTATTAGAATCAAATTTATAGCATATATTCAAAATTGACATACCAATGACGAAGTCGTCAAATAATCATTTCTATCCTTTTATTTCTGCATTCGATGTGGCAACGATGAAACCATTGTTCAAAACGTAAAGCTCAAGAGACCGACCGTAAATAATGAATCCTTGAGCAAGGAATTGAATGGAGAGAGTGAATTGTCCGCAATCGATTTCTCAGCTGAGGTAATGTTTGCGGAATGATCATTTCACCGAGAAATATTGCATTTCACCTCGATGGTTCTTTCTCTCTAATAAATATGCTGATATATTTTTGGTGTTAAGGCAAACAGAAACTCCTATTAAAGTATTAATAAAGTATTGGAAATAAATAGGAGCCGTTCAATGAACTTTATCTTTTGTTTCTTTGAAATAATATCTGAGTTCGGAGCTCTTAAAATAGTGCAAGGTTTTACTATAGGATGTCCCACAATTTTCTATAATTTAATTTTTATAATCAGATTAAAATCATTGACAAAACTTTAATATTAAGTAAAAGCTTGGGGTGCTTTTCTGTTTATATTTTTATAATAATCCTACATTAGCAATAGCTATCAAAAGAAAGCTTTAAAAAAAATTGGGATCAAACGCTCCAATCTTCTTTTTTAATATTGAAGCTAATAATTAGGTCAATGATTTTGTTCTTATTATTTTAAGCTCATTCAAAAAGTAAAGTTCTTTGTAGTTGTAGGACATCCTATCGCTACTGAATATATCTGTTGTATTAAAAAATTACATTTCCTTTTTATTTCATATCGTTTCAAAAGTGTCATTTTGTCTTGTTTCTTTAAACTATAATTTTATTTCCCATACAAATACACATTTATATTTCCACCTTATAAAACTTAAAATCGTCTCAAGAGCTTTTTTGATTTTCCTGACCATCGTTTTCCCTCTATTTTATACGTTTATACTTTTAAGTTAAAAATAGAAATATATGTAAATATTTTCCTTATGAATATATCCTTCCTTCAAACAATTTCTTGAAGGAAAATATTCCGAAGTTCATTCTAGATTAAGTAAATATGAGGATGCCTTGAAGTTTATGAGCGTTTACTTGAAAACTCAAGTCATATAAATAAGAAAATTCGCCGTTTTCTTAAAGCATCCATTTACTTCCAGCAAATAACTCGAGTTTTGAGGGAAGTCTATTTCGATTTACGCCGAGCTTAATGTTCTTTAGTGAGGAAATATTCCTTTGGAAGTGAGATCATTTAGGTAACCCAAAAAGTTCGCACACAAAATCAATAAATTTTCTGCCACCCTTCATTTTGAAAAGGAAATATTCGTGAATAATTTAACGGTAATTTGAGAGAAATTTATTTCAATGTAAATCGTATTTTATCGGTTTATCTTTTATTTACTAAATTATTCAAAAAAGATCTGCATTATAACGAATAAAAACTTACTTTAGTTCAGTTGAATGAATTGCTTAACTGTTATAAAAAAATAAACAAACGTAATTTTAATTTTAATCACTGGAAAAGAAATGTTTTTTTTTTCCATTGTGAAACATAAATGTTAAAATGAATTAGCAAAAATAAAAATTTTGACTGAAGTGCAATAAATGTAATTTGTGGCAGAAGCATCTTACCAAAAAGATGTATATTCAGGGGCGGACTGGGAAGAAAATTCGGCCTGGGCGTATCACAAACAGACTGGCCCTCGTGGGGGGAGGCTCTACTAAGAAAAGGAAAATGAACGCTAATCAGATATTATGCACTCCTTTATTATGACCTTATTTATGCCTCATTTATGGTAGTGGTTCCGTTCAACCCTCCAAATGACATCCTTCTATCATAGGAGCATCAAGGAGGGCCAGCTTCACACAGCAAGAGTTAGTTAGGCTCGGCTGGCGCCCTGCAAACCTGTCTCGGAGCGGTAATGAGCGTTCGTCGAACTTCACTTCCATGTGCTGAGGGGAGGGCAAGCCTAAGGCCACGTGCTAACAGGGGAGAGGGATGAAGTAGAGAACTCCCTTCCCTCCCGAAAATGTTTGAAATTTACTCAATGACAACAGCGAGTTTTAATAGCATTTAAAAAAGAATTTTGGCTTTCAGAATTGCAGTAATTTCATGAAAAGAGGTAGAGTTGAAGAATAAACATGAAAAATTATGCACTCATCGTATTCTTTGTGTATTGAGAGTGCTACAATCAGTAGGTTAACATCAAGTAAAAATTAGTTCTAGTTATGAAAAAGTTAAAAGAATTGTTTATGGTTCTGGTTTCCAGTACTACAACATACAAATAATAACAGGTTTTGAAGGCCATTTAGTGTTTTAAAAGTGATTTTAAAAAGGGACTCTTATTTGCTACATCATCTATTAGATTTTTCATGTCAACCTCTAGTCTTTTTCTTACGACATTTACATAAGTGATTCCAATTTGTCTTGAGTTAAATTGCTTCTTAATCTGTTTTAAATATGCTTTGAAATAGAAAAACTTTTTCACAACCTACTTGTGAGAAAGACAAACTTAACAAATATTTAAGAAAGTAAGTCCATGTCAAATCAACCAATAACAAAATAATTTTTAAGGTCAGTATTTTATATTGTAATGATTTTTTGCCTGTTTATTATACTTACTTTGAAGATGAAAAAACTTAAGTTTTGAAATTTTTCAAAAATGTCTTCTAAAGTTAGAAATTTTTGAAGTTTTGACAAAATTATAAATTTTGCTTTGTCTGATCATCTTTAGACGGCTGTAATTAAAAAACTATTTGACCTAAATAGATGAAACTTGTACTGTTTTGTTTAGTATTTTATGGGGTTTTATAAAATATATAGCATGACGCAGATAATTTTTTTGAAAAAAATGTTTTGCAAACAAAAAATTTATAAAATTTAAAATAATTCAAAATCGAAATTTTTAATTGTACTTAACTTCTTTTTAGCAATATGTATGCAATATTTCAGGATGGTGTTCCTGTGGTATCATGATGAAAAAAAAATTTCTCTTTGAACATTTACATTCATGAAGAGAAATTTTTTTGTCATCATAATACCACAGGAATACCATCTTGAAATTTTGCATACATGTTGCTAAAAAGAAGCTAAGTACAATAATTTTTTTTCAAAAAAATTAAAAATTTGATTTTGAATTATATTAAATTTTATAAATTTTTTGTTTGCAAAACAAAATTTTTTTTTTTTAAAAATAGCTGTGTCATGTTATATATTTTAATAAACCTCATAAAATACTTAACAAAACAGTACAAGTTATATTTTTTTAGGTCAGATATTTTTTTAATAACAGCTGTCTTAAAGGTTCATGAATATGTAAAATTTATGATTTCATCAAAATTTGAAAAATTTATAACTCAAAAACGAATGAATAAAAAATACCGAAACTTGGTATTTTTCATCTATCATATGAATACTCCATTTGAGCCAAAAATTAATGAAATACAAAGACGCAAGGTTTTGACCACTGGTTGATTTGACATGGAATTACCTAAAGACAGTCCAATAATCCCATAAGAACCTGTCAGTAAATTATAATGACTCAGATGTTTATATCAACAAATGCAACCAAGTCCAATAATCCCATAAGAACCTGTCAGTAAATTATAATGACTCAGATGTTTATAACAACAAATGCAACAATTATTGCAGAATTTTCAAAATTTAGATTTTACATTGACTTCATCCCCAAATTCCTCTTGCTCTGCTTCCTCTTCTTCACCGTTGCTATGTTCTTCCATTTCCAGAACGCATTCTTCAAATGTGGAAGCTTTTATTTTTTCCCAGGCGTGCGCTAAGTGAAGAAACTGTTTTTTAATGTTGTAAATACTGCCTTTAGGGCCTCAGACTCCCGCCATCCCAATTCAAAATTAAAATAATAATAATAATAAATAAATAAATTTTGCAGCCTCCAAAATTTTCCACCTTAGTCTTCCGACTAGTTGGTTGTCTATATAGAAGAGCTGGCCATGAGAAATTATCAGGCTTGGCTTGAGAAATTTTCCGGGCCGTATTTTGTAGATTGCAGGAACTAAAAATATTGTCAGTAAATATGAAGATATGTATTAAAATATTAAATGTTCACTGTACAGTTATTTTTCTTATTCATCATAGAGGTGTAATGATACATAATATATTAATTCGCTGTTAATAGTTGCCGCACTTTAGGGTGTTGCGCAGTGGGGCAATTGGCCGAGACAACTGGCCGCGAGAAATTTTCTGGGCCGCCTTGAGGATTTCTCAGGGCTGGCCCTGCGAATATCTCACGCCGGCCTTGAGAATTTGCATCGCCACCTTAGCCTCCCTCGCCGACACTACTCAAAATTTAAAGAAAAAAAAAACCATCAATTTTAAAAGTTTGCAACCCAGGCGGCCGCCTACAGGTTTTCTATCTGGACGAATCGGCCATGAGAATTTCTCAAACAGGCCCCGAGAGCTCGTCCATATAGACAGCTTAGACGGTAGCCAAAAGCGCAAAACATATGTATTTTATTTATTTATTAATTTTCAAAATTAAAAAAATTTGTACAATTAATTTGCAGTCCCTAAAATCTTGGGCCTGAGACAGCCGTTGGGCCAGGTTGTCTATACCGACCAGCCGGCCCTGAAAAATTCTGCCCCCCCCCCCCATGTGGCCCGACGGCCAGCCCCTGGAGATTTTGTCCTATATGGGCACCAATATTGCACTCTTTGGTCACCGTTTTTTTTATTAACATTGTAAAATCAGTGTATTTCATAAAACAAAATTTGCGACCGGCCCACCGGGCAATTGCCCGAATGCCCACATAGCCAGTCTGCCGCTGTGTATATTCATACCTGTGACTTAACACGGACAGTTTGACCAAAGAATTTTGGCAAAAATGTTTGAGAAACCTTCACTTAAACTTTGATCTGAAGGAGGTCGAAAGTATTATTCTTCTGTTCGTTGACATCGACTCAACTGTTCGGCGGCAAGGACTGGAAAGCCAATTATTCGAAGGATACTTTGAACGTTCTCCTTTTGTTTCTCTGCAAACCTTTGCTTTGGAATGGTATATTATTGCTTTATTACCTCGGATGAAAAAGATACTTTGTTACAGTTCGACCAAGGAATTTTGACATATGGACGCTTCTGCGCATGGCAGAAAAGAACGAATCCATTCGAGTTTTAGGGAAGTTCGTTTCGCAGGTGCGTTTATTTAGTACGGAATCACAATGTTTGCTTTTCTGCTTGTTGAAAGCAACTGAATTTATAAACTCTCACATTACATCAGTTCGGAAGAAATCAAGTATGCTAAACGAATTAGAACTCATACAAAAACTATACGTTCCTTCCCAGCAGTTCCTCCCTTGAACATGAATGGATTCTTTTTGCCACTCTGCCAGGCAGATTGTTGGTTGATGGTAGAACTGTTAACTATTCAAATAATTTGAAAAATACTTTTAAAATATACTCAAGGGTTTTAATGTTATCCCTTTCTTTGTGTTTTTACGTGTTTTTGCAAATCATTTTCAACAAGATAGTCAGTTTTATTTATTTATTTATTTATACCTCATCAATCACCACCGTCCTACCCTGACGAGAGTTAAACCAGATGTGGTGATTGAGAGGAAAGAACAGAAAAATAACAGAAAAGAAACTGGGTGTCACAGATCATGTGATGTTACTTATACAAATTTTGAAAAAATAGAAAATAGAGTACAAACTTTAAAAAAAAAAAAAAAAAAAAAAACCCATACACAGTAAATAGCAAACAGCAACAATAATAATAAAAAATGACATAAATATGATAAGCAATTAAATAAGAAAGATTTCAGAGCTGCGAATGAAAGTCCGTAATAATTTCAATAGGACTTTCATTCGCAGCTCTGAAATCTTTCTTATTTAATTTGCTCATCATATTTATGTCATTTTTTATTATTATTGTTGCTGTTTGCTATTTACTGTGTGTGGGGGTTTTTTTTTTTTTCTTCTATTTTTTCAAAATTTGTTAGTCAGTTTAAAGCTTTTCTTTTATTTCGGTTACAATTTTCTTTGTATGCTAAAATTTTTCTTTTATAACAATGAATCAAGTTAAATGCTTAACCCCCTTAAAACACGGATTTTTTTCCCTAAAAAACTAGTATAGTGTAAATTATTCTTTGCAATTTCAGGTTGTGAAGGGTGACTAGGTTGCGGGGGGGGGGGGGGAGGGTAAAAGTTACACAGAAAACATATATTATACAAGCAAAGTGCAACGGATCTCAGATGGGCATTAGAAATAAACTAACGCAAGGGCATGAGCAAACTTTCCGGTAACATCCGAGCGTGTCAGACGCGGGCAAATGCAAGGGCTCGAAAAATCTTTAAAATTTTACCTGCCGGGCATGTTTGTCTAAAAAATATATGCCCGAACAAAATTTTTACATGCCCAGAAGTTGTTTTATAAAATATCAATAAAAACATTTGAGTATGTCGTATAGCATTGATCAGACACAAAATTATTTTAACAGCTTTATATCTGAATCAAGAATTATTTTAACGTTAATCGAGATCATTAAAAGATTACATTACAAACGAAATATTACATAACAAGTCGGTTACAAGTTAAACATTGCAAAATTAAATTGTGTAACCAATTTTATTGTTGACATGCAAGTCCGTTAACGAGTTAATTTTGAACTCCAGTAAGGATCCGGCGATTTTTCAATAAAATACCAAAATATAAAGTAAGGTAAATGACCCGGTAGTGGACGCAGTTAAGAAAATTTTCGCACTCTTTTACATGGCAAAATTTTTTCAAGGGACTTACATCAATATTTGCATATTTAGCTTAATCGCCAACTATTTCTCTAAAAATTAATTACCTATAAAATGTCATTTGATGAAAAATTAGGATTTTTACGTGACATTTACTAAACGCTTAATTTGTATCTATAGTGGACATTTATAAGACACGTATTTGCATCAGTAGTGGACAGAAATTAATATCTCTATTGGAGAAATAATTTTAAAAATGACTAAGGAACTATTCATAAATGATGTCACGCTTTTTTCCCCATGTATTTTCCCCAAATCCCTAACCTTCTTGTTGATCGGCTTTAGTAGAGAGCAGCAATTGTGACCGCTGTAGAAGCAGCTATTAAATATTATGATCCATGTACCTGCATAGATGCTCCACGCCAACTTTAGTTCCATTAATCAGCACTAGGAATCGTTCGCTATAAGTTCTGATAATTCCATTCAAGTTCAATGTTACATTCGCTTATTTTAGGAGCTTAAAGATCTAAGTGTCCACTACTAGAGCAGTGCGTAAGCAATCCTAAGGCCTCGGCTAACAGGTAGGGGTCTGGTGGAGAAAAGTGTCCACTACCGGGTCATTTACCTTTTTCGGAAAGAAATATTTGATTAAAAAATTACATGACCTGCCGGGCATGTAAGGGTAGAAGATTCGTGCCCGATCGGAATTTTTACATGACCCGGTCATGTCGGGCAATATAATTTTCGAGCCCTGGCAAATGCGTTAAGTGATTAAACTTTGATATAAGTACTCAATTTAAAATTCGGGTTTTGTAGATTGATGGATGCGGAAAGCGAAAAGTTTTCTACTGTACTTTCTACCTACAAAATAAAAGCTTGTTCCAAATAGTTAGATGTGATTAGGAGTGTCCCTAATATTTCTGCGTCTTCAAGCACTATTTACGAAGGTTCCTGTGGTGTACTAACTGTAACCGAGAGAGTTGGAAGAAGGGAGAGAAAAACTTAAGAACAATAGAGTTATAAAACTTATGTGTTGTCTTGTTTAACTTGTGCTTGTGTCAAATGATGTTTGTCCAATTGTGTCTGAATAAAGGTGATTTATTTATGTCTTTGTTTTTTAAAGTAATGTTCTACTCAAATTATAAAATAAAGTCCTTATAGTTCCCATCCCAAGAAAAACAAACAAAAAAGCATGAAACATTATCTCCCGCCTTACTGTAATGCTATGTGGTAGATACGGCAAAAAAAGTTTTATATTGATTTGCATGCTGTCAATACTTCAAATGCTTGTGAATAAAGCTAAGCAGGATTGCCTTTATTTAAAGAGTGCTTTAGCAATAAAAAGTTAGACCAATTATAGAGAAGAGACCGAGTTTTTCTACATTTTTGTTTCAAGACTGCTTCGGGTCCAATCTTTATTGAAGTACTTCAAAATATTTTATTATGGTCTCTGGTTGTTACATAGTAAAAATATTCGATGAGAAGTCAAGTTGTAAGTTATTTGGCGCAAAAAACATGCAGCATAATTGAGTTTTATAATGCAATAATAATTTATTGGAAAATGTTTCCTGTAAAGAAGGATGACATTTATTTCTCACTTTGAGTGAAATCGGTTCTGTCAGACCGAAATAGCCAAACATCAAATAACGCATCAGAAGCGAAGATAGAAGTTATTCTCGAAACATTTTTTTGGTACACAGACTAGTGTTTCCACATAGATCTTGGAACAAAAATATCGGTTGAGTTGGCTCCCCTAATATAGTGATTTTAGTAAAAATATGATAACGAATGCAGACATTGAAAGATATTCTACACACAGGGCTGGTTCGTGGCGCAAGCGGTCTGTGTAACTGCTCTATGCAGGAGGCCAAATCTCAAATTTCAAATCATTAAATTGAAGTCAATCTTCACTTAATTTTAAAATTCATTTTCTTAACTAAAGCCTGGAAATTTATCATAAGATAACCGTTCTTTATATGCTCCTCTTAGAGTAAAAATAATAATGAATATTCTTTTCAAACTAAAAGTCCCATGCATTACATTTTAAAATTCAGCAAAATATCTGCGGGTTTGTTCTAAAATTTTTACATTTAAAATACTTTTAAAGCAATTCTTTGAGAGTCATCCAGTATTTTATTCATTGAATAAAGCACACACTTGAATTAGCTGCTCCTTATCGTGGAAAACATTTTTCACTAAATCAAAAATCAAACGCATTAAGGTTTCTAAGAAATGGGTGCGTAGATCGCGTGCAAAAAGCTACACTTCTAAAACTCATATTTTTAAAATGAAACTTTAATACTAGGTTCAGATTTACTACAATGCTGAATGATGAGCAGTGCAACGCTGTTTGTTCACAGATCCACAGAGGAATCCAAACAGTAGCGATTTCCAAAAAGTAATTGATAAACCTTCAGAAAATAACAAAAACGCTGATAAATTTATTCTTTCAATATTTTATTCTGTTTGTGCATGTTCGAAACTTTGAATCATTTTCCTTCTACTGAGAGCTACAACCATCAAACATAGAATTTGCGAAAGTATTAAAAATCCTCAAAACATCCTCCAGGTAGATAGAAGGAAGTAATGAACTCGTATTTTATTGCAATTTCCTCAATGGATATCTTATTGAATTTCTTTCATTCTTGAAATGTGGCTTAAAATCTCTTCGCTGAAAGTTCTTTCTCCTCTTCCGAAATGATTTGTTACTATATTAGAAAGCTATTTTCGTTTCCAAAATACAAATATTTGGGAATTTTTTTTAGGAGAAGAGTAAGTTCAAAAAATATAAATCCTGTTTCTGCTGGAAGGTAAAAGATTTTAAAACTGAAAACACATTTCTTTCACCGCTTCGATTAATTTTTATTTTTTTATTTTTTGCCTTAGAAATAAAAAGTTAAGCTTTAACAGTTGTTGGGATGCATTAAATGCTACTTCTGAGGTAAAAGCTATTTTTTTCGTATTTTTACGAATTGATTAGCGTAATTGATAGGCGTAAAGACAACCCCTTAAAAAAATCTTACAAAAGTGGACAGGTTTCTAAAATGTTCCATTGGTTGGATCAGAGAAATGTATCTGTGAAGCTTTGAAGATTATGTAGTCGATCCTTTTTATGAAGAGAAATACTTTAATGAACTGCTGTTCGCTCTCTTACAACTTTTTTCTTTCTTTCTGATGGGGCTGCGTATGGTCATTAACCTTTGCAGACCTAGTGCATTCTCCGGGAACCGGCATCCACTTTCAAGTAGCACCCCTATTGGCGGATGCCATTACCGCTTGAGAATTTTGGCGCTCAGTTTCCCCCTAGAGGGCTGCACCTGAGCTCTAAATGATACAAAACTGCACTAGGAATTTTATCTAGTATCCAAGCCAAACAGATACTCAATTGATCTTTAACATGCCGCGTAATCATACGGCATGGGCACTGACGATTTTTTGCATCTTGAAAATCCACCGGCTAGGTTTGATCCTGCGAACTTGGGCATACGAGGCCAGCGCCTTACCCCTACGCCACCCTGCGGGCCAGTTCCTTGTATAAGGTGATTTCAATTTCTAGGTTTAATTATTAATTCACTTATTTATTATGTATGCATTTATTTTATACTTTCATTTATTTATTACTTCCTAAGTTCGCACTTTTACATTTGCTTTGTTGCAGCCACACGGCATTTCTCACCAGAGGATTTTATCCCAATACAATTTGACTTACTCCGTATTTACATTTTCCTACGAAATACAAAGCAAAGTGTTTGTTAATAATCGTTTGTTTCCTTTTTACAGATTTCGTATTTCAATAAATATTAAAGCAAAGAAATTTTGGAGCCCTGTGATTGAATTGGATGGCGATCATATTGGGAAGGTTAAAAGACATCTTCAAAAAACTAATTCAATATTTTAAAATAAGAAATCTGCAGTTCTGTATTTTAACAGGAAAGATATTCCATTTTTCATGAACATAGTTTCAACTTTATGAGTGAGTGGTAAAACCTAAACTTGCGGCCACTTCTTCTTATTGTGTTTTGGAGATTTTCTTTTAAGAATACAAGATACTTTTAAGATACATTCTGTTTTCACATTATTATTATTTTTTTCCCCGTACAACGCCGGATAATTTTGCTAATTACTGATAAAAATCCCATCATATAAACTTACCATTAAGTTTCCATTTTTGAAATGGCATCATGAAAATAAATTCTTTGATTATGATTACAGAGAATATTAGTGCAACAAAACTCTCAGCAGTGAAAAGCCAATTTGAAAACTAAACTACTCTTACGATCAAGCTTACGAAGACGTTACTGCCGCAGTGAATATTTCACACTTATACTTGTTGGGCACTCCAGTTCCCTTCAAGACAGTTAAAATTAATGATATCTTCTCTCTCTTTCTGAATACATTCTGCGATCCACAGGAATAAATGTTCACATTTAAAAGACTTTTATTAGCATATATGCATTTTTTGCAAGGTAAGAAACATTAATGAAAAGTTTATAGGCTATTACATCTTCTTGTGGAGTAAATTTTTCTATGGCTGCGTCCTATGAAAATGACTGAATTGCATTTTATTTGAAACTATAACGGTATGTTTTGTTTTAAATGAGCGTATCATGTTTCGAAGGAATGCAACTTTTTTTTTTGTTTTGTTTTAAACTAATTTTATGTGACTGAATTGCTTTTCATTTTAAACAAGAATAGTTCATGTTCCCATCTATGTAGTTTGTAACGTTTGAACAAAATAATTTTCGCTTTAGCGATATATAAATAGTATTGCAAAATCTACAGCGTAGTTTATGATAATATTTTCTTTACTTCAAAAAATGGGGAAGTGAACTTTCACCATATATTTGAAAGTTAACTGAATTGTTTTCAAGGATAAATTTAATATATTAAAATTACAGCCAAAATGAAGCAAAATACACTTAATTAATTAGGATTTTAATAGCAAAATGTATGTCAGTTATCATTCCAACGATCTTCACCTGATATTTCTCCCATGTCAAAGAAAAGGGGAATTTTAATTGTGGTAGCTTCGATAAGTTGGTTTTTATGCAACGACACTAACAAGGAGCTGTCTTCCAAGCCAGGAAAAAAGAGGTTAAGTCTAAAGTTTTAAAATTTTGAATTCAGTATTAGTATTTTTTAATTCATAAAGAAAACGAAATATGCAATGGTAAAAATAATTATAGTAGGGAGAACGTATAGTTTTCCCTACATCGGTATTGCACTGACAGGGAAACACCATTTACAGAAATCTATTGTGGATGTTTATTTCTCTCATTTTTATTAAGAACATTTTTTTTTTTATTAAGAACAACCAACCGCCTGCTACCATCAGCTATTTAACACTTTTTATAATGCTACCGAGCCTAGGAAAAGAGGGGAAGTTCCACATACCTATTTTCAAAATTTTGTACTCAGTGAAATTTTTCTCACATATGTTTATAAAGAAAAAAAATGCAATGATAAAAGGGAACTGTAGTGGAGAGGACTGGTAGTTTTCCCTACTTTGGCATTGCACTGACAGAGAAGCACTATTTACAGAATCCACCATGAGACCATTTTTTTCCTCCATGGTGTTTTTATTTACAATTTTTGTCTTATGTGATCTTATATCACTTCATAAGAAATTTAATATTTCAAAAAATGGATTTTTAAAATGTAATTTGAAAATTTTAATTTTTAAAACGAAATTTAGCAATTTTTAAATATGCATCTTCTTTTTCAAAAATTGGTGTAAAGTCGCAAAATTTTTTTATTGATTCATTACTTTTAAAGCAAGACTTTTATGCTTTAGTTTTTTTTTATAAGTCAAATACCTTTTGAGAAAAAAATAAAAACTAAAAAAAATAACACAGAAAAAACAACGAAAAATTGAAACAAATCTAGAAAAAGAAAGAAAAAAAAACTACTTAAGTTATCATAAAAGTAAAGCATAAATTCGTTATGCATAGTTTCAGGTTTTTTATTTGATAGTAAAGATTTCCTAAAAATACATAATTGTTCAGAATGTCTAATCTCAGATAAAACAAAAAAGAAGAAATTTATTTAAAGAATAACAGAATGCTCATAGCTGTTTTCCCGTTCGTTAAGTTAGAAAGAGGTTTAGACAAGCTTTAAGATTACTGTTCCATCCAAGGCCGTATCCAAAGGGGGAGCCCACGGGACACGCAAAAGACAAAGCGAGAGAAAACAGCATTTTAAGCTTTAGGCTTGCAGTATCTTGATCAAAATCTCAAGTAAGGAATTATTTTTGTCAGTTTCAGGCACGATGAAATTGCTTCTTCTCGCTTATTTTTTTTCAAATATATATATATATATATATATATATATATATATGTGTGTGTGTGTGTGTAGCAAGTTGTTAAGTATATGAAATTGTCAAAGCTTGTGCCAGGCGCAAATGCAGCACTATACAGCAAACTTTAATATATTGAAATATAGAAATAATGAAACGAAATGAAAGTTCCGGGACATGTAAACAAACTTAAACGAACATTAACGAAACGTATAAATTGCCTGTACAAAGTATAAAAAGTCAAAAAAAGAAACAAAAACAAATAACTCTCCTCATTAGTGAGCGGGGAGCATAACGTATACATTGGAAACCAAGAAAAATAGTCCTACAGGTTTCGGAATGTGTCGCAGAAATGGCATGTAAAAGGAAGCATTATGGATAAAATGAAGCGACAATGCTACTCAAGAATTCAATTGAAAATAACTAAAAGGAAACATAGCGGACATAACGCAAAAAGCTTAAATTCAAAAATTAAACTGACGTAAAACATGCCACCAATGCAACACACCCGCCCATACCTGCAGGACGTTGGCTCGTAGCAACGATTATACTCACCTACACCCAGAGATTAAAGGTCCAAAGATGCGACGAAAAGCAGAAAACACGAATATTTTCATTGTAGTTCCGTATCCGAAAACTCCTGATCAAACATTCGTGTCAGACATCATTCGCTGCAACACATCCAGGTTGAGGCCTTCCATAGAATTTCAGAGGATTTAGCCACGACCCTTCATAACATTAGCAGCGAACAGTGTCGCCAGTACGTCAGCAAGCACGTTCGTCGTACATGCGCACAGCACTCTTGAATAAATTAACGTAGTATTTAATGAATTCTAGTGGAAAAAGGTTATTATAATACAGATTTGCGGCATTAATGAAAATTTGTTTATTTAGATAGAAATTATTGTTGCAGATTTTTGAAAATCTGTTTAATTGATTTATAATGACATTAACAAAAATTCTTTTATTTAAATTACTGTGCCAATGCGGCATTTGAATAGTAGAAAAATTAAAGTCTTTACGTTTGTCGTAAAGATCGAGAATTAGTTTGTCAGTTTTAATATTTATACAGATAGCTAAAAAATTAGCACTGGTTTCAGTATTATTGGTTTTGTTTAATTTAAGGCATTTTGGGTATATATTATAGTGGATATTGCAAAAATTTTTGAATAGATTATTAGAATGTCATCTATGTATCTGTAAATCTGCAATTTTTTATTATAATTGCTCACAAAGTTATATTCATAAAAGAACAAGAATAAGTTAGCGGCGGTACTGGAATAGTTAGTTCCCATGCCGATACCGTAAATTTGTTTGAAGATATTGTTTTGGAATAAAATGTAGTTGTTATTGAAACAGAAATGGCACAGATTTATGAAATCACTTTTATCTATTTTAAGTTCAAGTTGTTTTTTAAGATACTGAAGTCTAGATGGGTATTGCTGTAGTAAAACAAATTATTTAATTCGTCGTTGATTTTTTGTGTGTAGAAGGTTTTACAGATCATTGTATAATTATTAAATGCTTTGTCTACAAGGACAAAGACGAATTTATCCTGTAATTGTTTAATGTAATCGAAATCTTTTTTGCTGACTTTGTGATATAGGAAAGAATTGTTGTTTAGTTTCGAATTAGTAAAAGGTTTAAAAGTTTTTTACTTAAAAAACAAATTTTCTGCAGCACACAAAAAATTCAACACTCTATTTGCGAAAAATTTCAGCACGTCTAATAATTCTAGACTGCCTTTCTTATTTCTTACTCCCAAATTTCATAAAAATCCAATTAAATTCCGCTTCATCTGCAGTACAAGTAATAGTATTAGTAAACATTTCAACAAAAGACTTCAACAGTTTTTAAAAGCTATTTATAATTCCATCAAAAATAAATTTAAACACACCAGCTATTTCTGGATTATCGATAACAGCTTTGAAATTATTCCTAAATTACGTTATTCTGTGCCTACTATGCTTCAAACATTTGACTTTGAAAACCTGTTTTGCAATATTCCAATTGATAATCTGTATGAAGTTATCGAAAAACTTTTTGATACTTTTTGCATAGAACTTGAACTTAAAATAGATAAATGTGATTTCATAAATCTGTGCCATTTCTGTTTTAATAACAACTACATTTTATTCCAAAACAATATCTTCAAACAAATTTACGGTATCGGCATGGGAACTAACTATTCCAGTACCGCCGCTAACTTATTCTTGTTCTTTTATGAATATAACTTTGTGATCAATTATAATAAAAAATTGCAGATTTACAGATACATAGATGACATTCTAATAATAGATTCAAAAATTTTTGCAATATCCACTATAATATATACCCAAAATGCCTTAAATTAAACAAAACCAATAATACTGAAACCAGTGCTAATTTTTTAGCTATCTGTATAAATATTAAAACTGACAAACTAATTCTCGATCTTTACGACAAACGTAAAGACTTTTATTTTTCTACTATTCAAATGCCGCATTGGCACAGTAATTTAAATAAAAGAATTTTTGTTAATGTCATTATAAATCAATTAAACAGATTTTCAAAAATCTGCAACAATAATTTCTATCTAAATAAACAAATTTTCATTAATGCCGCAAATCTGTATTATAATAACCTTTTTCCACTAGAATTCATTAAATACTATGTTAATTTATTCAAGAGTGCTGTGCGCATGTACGACGAACGTGCTTGCTGACGTACTGGCGACACTGTTCGCTGCTAATGTTATGAAGGGTCGTGGCTAAAGTCCTCTGAAATTCTATGGAAGGCCTCAACCTGGATGTGTTGCAGCGAATGATGTCTGACACGAATGTTTGATCAGGAGTTTTCGGATACGGAACTCAATGAAAATATTCGTGCTTTCTGCTTTTCGTCGCATCTTTGGACCTTTCATCTCTGGGTGTAGGTGAGTATAATCGTTGCTACGAGCCAACGTCCTGCAGGTATGGGCGGGTGTGTTGCATTGGTGGCATGTTTTACGTCAGTTTAATTTTTGAATTTAAGCTTTTTGTGTTATGTCCGCTATGTTTCCTTTTAGTTATTTTCAATTCAATTCTTGAGTAGCATTGTCGCTTCATTTTATCCATAATGCTTCCTTTTACATGCCATTTCTGCGACACATTTCGAAACCTGTAGGACTATTTTTCTTGGTTTCCAATGTATACGTTATGCTCCCCGCCCACTAATGAGGAGAGTTATTTGTTTTTGTTCATTTTTTTGACTTTTTTTTTTTGACTTTTATACGTTTCGTTAATGTTTGTTTAAGTTTGTTTACATTTCCCGGAACTTTCATTTCTTTTCATTCTTTCTATATTTCAATATATATATATATATATGGCTTATATTCAGCAGTTTTGTTTTTGGAATGAAAAGGTGGTAAATCACACTGGTAATAATATCAACCATAAATCAAATTAATATTGCTTTAATTTTTCTAAAACTTTCAGCGAACATTTTTAAAGATTTATTTTACTACTTAAGCCACTAAAAATATTTTCGTTTTTTTCAACATTTTTGGGTGCTGACTCCTTTTAAGAACAACTATCCGCTTGTGTCCATCAGCTATTTCGCACTTTTACGCGGCGAAGCCAGGGAAAAAGAAGTTAAGTAGAAAATTCGAATTTTCAAATCCTGTCAAACTTTCTCACAAATATTTATGAAGAATAAGACGTTTCGTCTAGAACTATGCGACCCTACTTTCCCGTATACACCCAACACCAAATTTATAATCTAGCTATCTCTATTTCTTTCTCACTTAGCTTTAGTTCTTAATTATTTGAAGTATACTTTGTTCAGCGGTTAATACATTTTCATTCACATATTCACTCACTAAATCATTTCTTCATTCAAGTATTTAGTCATTCATTTATTTATTTACTCATTTATTTATTTATTTATATATTCATTCATTTATTCAGAAATGTCCTTAAAAATCCAGATCAAAAACGTTCATGGGAATTAGGCTCGTTTAGTTCTGTATGAACTTCGTATCTGTACATTTTCTACGTCACAAGTCTTTTCGATAAAGTTGGTTCCAAGCAAATCCGAGTCCATTTGTTCCAAGCAATGCTTGATATATAAGGACCAGACCTCTGCCTTGACTTCATTTTCACTCTGAAGAAGCCTGAAACATGTCAGGCGAAACTGCAGTCAGAAACATCTTGGTTGCATCATGGCCTATAAGCCCGGAAAATATTACGTTTGGTAAACAAGAGTTGGCTAATTTCGTCCGCCTTTATATTTTGCTGACAATTGTTAAGATGGCCAATAACATAAGGTTTACAGTAAAAGTATTCTAACAGAAAAAAAATATCGAATAAATTGTATAAATGGAGTTATGTAAAAAAGTTTCAATATGCTCCCTCTTCTATATTTTACGCATTTGTGATTGCATAACGGTGAATTTTTTTTATGCATTACTTAAACACGATTTGTGTGTTTATAATGCAATTCGGATTACATTTCGTCGTAAATTTATCATTCTGAAGAGATTCAAAGCAAAAATAAAACTTACACAAGTTGTAAAAACTGTTCAAGCAAAACGGAATTCTTCATACTCTACCTTTCAGTACACGTATTCCAAAAAAAAAAAAAAAAAAGGAACTTGCAATATCAAGTTTCAGAATTTACTACCCTAAAATAAAATGAAAATTTTCTAAACTCCACCATGCTCAACTCTTTAGATCAAACATTGCACTGGTGGTTTTATGAGAAAGAAGATGGCATTCGCATTTTATGAAAACCTAAATGAAAAATGTCTCCAAAGACGAGCGCAAGCTTTTCCGACATAAATAACGTTATAAAATATCAATAAGAGCTGCAATATACTAAAGAGTAGTATGTCATGTCTAAACGTAGACTTTTTTTTTTTTCATTTCATAATGCTTACTTCAAAGATATTTTGTCCAAAGAAAATAACATGGGATGACTTTTACAGAGTATTATATTTTTTTCAATATGGTCTTAGAACGTTAAGCAGTTAAAATTCGAAAATGATTGGGTTTTTCAAGTAAAAAAGTAAAAGAACTATGCGAGCATATAAGTGTATTTTTCGGTAAAAATGTTGCCTCATTTGTTATTGTTATAATAATAGTTTTTATTATTACTATTTCATTATCATTATTACTCTTTCAAACGGCAATGAACTACCATTTTTTCTAAATCCTGATCTAGGAGTCATTGAAAAAAAAATGTATTTCTACACTTGAGTCATAATTGCAGATTCATTTAAAAAAGTGTATTTATGGTTTAAACCGGAAAAAAAAGAAAAGAAGAAAAACGTTTTTCTTTATTTTCAACGTGTTTGAGCATAAAAAATGAATGCTTTTGGAAATTATTGTAAAATTTCATGAGTTGTTAAATAATCAGAAAGTGCAATTGTAATAAGCACACACATCTACACATTGACACACACACATACCTATAGATCTTATAAGCGGCTTATTCTGTCTGTCTGTTCGCTATAGAATCCCAGGCACTTGTTCCGATCGGGACCACATTCGGCACGGTTATTGTTTACGACCCGAGAAACTCATCGCAGCAAAATTAAAAGTTGTGACTCAATTAGTTTTTTTAATTAATTTTAAAAAAAATTTTCAATGATTTTTCTTTTTGATCCGTTTTGTTTTATTTTTGCATTGTTGCCGTCGTTTCCAACCATATAATTACAATTGCCGTGTGAACAAACAAATCAATGCAGTTGCCATTGTTGTAACAAATGTAACAAATATACTAATAATAGTCAAAAACTTTCTCGAGCATATTGAGTGAGGCTTCTCTGTATTTGCAATCTAGGTTAAAAATTAATATATACGAGAATTTAATTTAATCCTTTCTTTCTTTTTAATATATTTATTTATCGTCTGCGCTTTTTATATTTTTCTTATCAGAGTGGCAGCGATTTTTTCCCAGTTTTGTTAAAACTTTTGTTTTGAAAAGCATAATAAAATTTTGACTAAGTTCTTTCGATGATAAATATATAGCAGTGTGGGGCAGTAAGCAAAGGGGCGTAAAAGTTCATTCAAAAGAAAGAAAATATTTCATAAACTATTTTAATTTCCATTTCTGATTTTGTCTTGTTTATTATTGTTAACTTTCAAAATCTTTATTTTAAAGGGGAAAATAAAACAATTATAGTTTTAAAAAGTTTAAAAGCATTGTCATTTTCATGTACGAATGGTAGAATTTTCTTTGCTTAAGGCATTGTTAACATTATTGATTGACAGATGTGGTGTTCTACAAAAATAGTTAACAGTATATCATGGCGGATAGCAAATAGTGTGAGCTTGTACACTGTAAAAAAAAAATTGTCCGAAAATTCATGACATTCTTCCGGAAATCGTTTATCCGGAGTCTAACGTAAAATTTCAGAGTTGAAAGCAAGTTCTTAAAAAAAGAAAATATAGAGAATACGAAACAGACAACATTCATTAAATTGATTGCAACAGTACATTGTTAACAAAAATCCTGAATTTTCAGATTGTTTTGGACTGATTTTAACAAAAGATTTCCGTAGTGCTTCAAAACATGGTTTTTCCTTCCAAAAATGGAAATATCACGTACCTCACGATCCAGAAAATACGAGAACGGAACTTTTCCGTTTTACGGTTGCTGTATTTAAATGGATCAACGGAGAAAAAAGGAATGAAACTTCTTTCAAGTCTCGGCAAAATATTATCAGAAACGGAATGTTTCCAGCAACTTCCTGCCGGTACTTTTTCGTTATTTTCAAGAGATTTTTTACAGTGTAGTGGCGCTATCTTTGAGTACGCTGAATTACTATTTCTAGTACACAAATTCGAAGGTGAGTTCAGTTGAGCTCACGCTGCTCTGATTCCTGTGCCTTAAGCCGCGCGGCCTATGATGCCTCCGGAGTAGGGAAGGCTGGCGGCTGAGGGATAGCAGACTGCTTGCTAGAACTAAAGATAATTTATACGCCAACAATATATAATGCATTTTTGACATTTTAAAAAAATTTTTTGAAGTGGTAGTTACAGACCTTTGGTATTTTTTCTATGTAGTTGTTTACAGCGTTTTAAACTGGTAGTTACTGATCAAAAGTCTCGGTTTTATGTAACTTAACAAATCTTTCGCTGTAGTTTTAAGAATAACTTTGTCTGTAGTAAACAAGAACTTTATTAAGAATCTGTTATCAAGAAACTTGATTATTTCATTTAAAACAAGTTCTTCGTAAATTAAAAAAAAAACACTCAGTTTCCCTTCTGTATTTTCAAAGGAATTTTTAACAGTGTAGACAATACGAGTAAACTGGTACTTACAACAATTGTTGATTTTATTCACAACTAGCTGACGTGCCTAGCGTTGCTAGGGCTACCTTAAACATTGCATCATTCCCTGGCGGGGAAAAGAAATGCAGTCAGGTGGCACATGTCCAACATTTAGCCGTAGATAAATAAGGAGCAATTAAAAAAAATTCCATTAGAAGATAGGAAGTGGTCCGTAAAAATCTGCATTAGAACAGTAAAACTTCTCATTTCATATATTCTTATTAAACAAAACCCATTAGACTACTGAAAAGAGTTCTTAAATATTGTCAACAGTTCATCCCAGGATCCCAATCAGAATGACAATGGCTCCTAAATATCCACTTTCAACACGGTTAACATTCTCTAAAAACCTGAATTACAATATGAACAAAACTATAAATAAAATGGTGTTTTAATGAGAAAAATAGATATTAAACCAGAAAAAAAAAGAAAAGAGGAAGTAATCAAAGCAAATTTTAAAAAGTTAAATTAATATGTACATTTAAGTTAACAAATTTTAAGCCTTTAACCAGTACTGACACAAAAAATATAGTTTGAAGGAAAAGAGAAGTATATATAGTCTGAACGGCGCCAGTTAGAGTAAAAGTCGCGTGTAACAGTAAAAAGTTCAACACTGCAAAAGTTGCCAAAAGAAGATTTTTTCAGTTTAAAAAAATGGCGCAAAGTACATGGATTTCCTATTTGAACATAAAATGCAGCCTAACCACTGCAAAAAGCGCTTGTGTACTATAGATCAAATGCACCATGATCTTATAGCGTAAATCACATATTGAATTTAATCAGAAGAATTTCATCAATAAGGATATTTGGCGCCGTTTCGCAAATGTAAAAAACAATTAACAGCACTTGAAAAAAGTTATGAACAAAACGGCTAGAAATTTTTTATGTTCTCAGTTTAATCCAAAAGAATTTCATTAATTTTTCGTTAGCAGATATGAGGCGGTGAGAAGCAAAGGGATGTAAGTGACTAAAGTATCATTTTGAGTAAAACCCATTTGAAGTTTAATTCCTGTACTAAATTCTAGAGGTTATTCATGCAAATATTTTCTTTATTTTCGAGTCCTATGTGTATGTGTTAGTTTAAGTATGAAGTGTGAAGTGTTTCTGCTGATTAGATTTGGCGTAGGATTTTTTTTAAAAAATAGCTTATTTTTACTTACACCCCTTTGCTTCCAACTAGTTAACTTACACCCCTTTGCCATTAAATGAAAAACATGTCTTGTTCATTTTGCTAATTTACACAGTAATAAAGATAATTTATTGGGCTCTGTATAAACTTTATTAAAAACTGCATAATATAAATTTTGAGTAATTATATTTATCAACAAACTAAAAATCATTGCCATTAGACAAATTGCCGCATCAAAACATGCCAAAAATAAAATCTGCAGACGATTTAAGCCTTGTTTTTATTATTATTATTTAACAATTCGGAATTCTTTTTCTATTTTTAATTCTTTCTCTCCGCTTTAAGTTTCGTAAATAGATCGTCTGCATTGCGTATTTAAACTAACTGAAAAATCAAATAATTTTATTTAGAGGCAAACGGATGAAGGTGCACTTGCATTCCTTTGCCACCAAACGGAATGCAGCTTTTATTTAGTAATTTTTTTAAACCATGCTTTTTTGCTGTATCTGTCAAAGCTACCAGTAAACTCTCTTTCCCGTAAAACAGAAGGGTGTTTAATTTATCATTGGCACTAGGTATCTCAAAATTTTCATTTTGGTCACTTACACACCTTTCCTTCTAAGTGCCTGATATTGCCTTTTGGTGACAAAATGCCTCTTTATTTTGGAGACAAAATGTCTATTTTGGCAAAAATACTCAAATTGAGCAGATAAATTAAGAGCTGAGCCTCGTTTTAAAATTCGAACACTACTGAAAACGAATATTGCCTGCACTCTATTCTTTCTACGAATTTAGCATAAATACTATCTTATGCAGTTTTTTTGCGGGCATTAGTACGCTGCAAAAATAGAAAAGGTATGATCTTTTTCGACGAGATATTTACAAATTTGTATTTTCTCTTGAAATTGGAATAAAAAAATAACAAATACGAATTTAAGGAAAAACGCTTCGAGGTGCACCGCAAAAGTGCTCTGAGGTACTTAAAACTAAAATTTCGTAGTTCTGGAGCTGTTCATCTGACGAAGAGGCTACACACACATACACTGCACGCAAATTCTATTTTATTTATATAGATTTAGCTCAAGGAGTTTTTGATCATTTTTTATATATAACATCAGGAATGTTACTAAATTCATTATAAATCAAGCTCTTTTTGAAAACTAATTGTTTTCTAAACTGATGTCTAACCATTGATCCCATTTGTTTTGTAAAAGGATGGACTTTAATTTTTGAATGTAATCATTTATCAACTTTTAATTTCATTAAAATTTGAAACATTTTGCAAAAGTAGAGGTAAACGCGAAAGAGAATTTGATGAACCAGCAGGTAGCAATACAGCTGGTAATAG
Organism: Octonoba sinensis; assembly: GCA_038502835.1. Lineage (NCBI taxonomy): Eukaryota > Metazoa > Arthropoda > Arachnida > Araneae > Uloboridae > Octonoba > Octonoba sinensis. The sequence continues at coordinate 77,736,939 of CM076604.1, forward strand.
GTTGGGATAAAAAAAAACCAAAAAGATCTTTTTTAAAATCATAGTAAAACTCAACTCGATCATTCAAAATGGGAAATTTAAAAAATAAAAGTAAAAAACAAGAACTGCATTAACAAAACACTCCTGTTTGCATATTCTTTTGTTGTATAAGCAGGGAATTATTTGAGAGGAAAGTGTTGCAATGAATAATTCATTGTAGAAGCAAAGAAGCAGATTAACTATGAAAAGATTCGTCAGTCAAATTTATCGCTGCAAGAGCTTGGCAAACATATCGCTATTTGCCAAATCGTTATACTGATGAGGTTTTTTTTTTCTTCCTCTCTTTCCTTTTACGACCGCATAGATTATTCATTCTGAATGTGGTCCCGAATTCGGTGAACTATTTAAAGTATTTACGAAACAAAAATTGTTTCAAGACTCCTACAATAGTGTTCAAACCATGCAAATTTCAACGTTTAGGGAAACTTTTTCTTGCCTACAAATCACTTTGTTTTACTATGTTTGCTTATGCGTGTCCTAATTTTATTTTATCATTAAACCCGGATAATTTAGTACGATTTTATATTTATCAAAACAATAAGTGGTTTTGTAAGTCTACAATACTTTTTCAATTCATTCTTTCAAATGTAATCTTAGCAATAGCAAATGAAAATATCTTATAAGAAATGATGTCCAATGATAAACATTATGAAATATAAATTATTGCATGAAATTGTTGCAACTACACATTAAATATCTAATCACAGGACTTTTATATTAAAATTTCTGCTCTGTATGTTTCATTTCTAAAGATTCCCTTTTCACCAAAAAATTGATTGCACCAAGAATTGATGTGATTTTTTAAATACAAATACAAATGTGACGACCAGCAACAGGCTCAGGGCCCAGCTAGGCTGGTCCTAGTTAATTTAGCAGTCCCCAATGAACATCAAGAGCTTTCTTAAATGTTTTTACCCCACTGCAATTAACAGTCGCTTCCGGTAAACTATTCCAACTGCCAACAACCCTATTGAAGTAGTAATTTTTCCTCATTTCAAGATTAGCCTGAGGTTTGAAAAGCTTAAAACAATGACCTCTGGTTCTACTTTCCGCACATAGCTGTAATCCATCAACATTTACCATTTTAATGAATTTAAACAACTGAATCATGCCCCCTTTGCTGAAGACTATACATATTGAGCCTTTTAAGCCTAACCTCATTATCTAAGTCTGAAAGACCACTTACCAATCTTGTAACCCTTTCTATAAAGATAATAATATCCTTTTTTAGGTACGGAGACCAAAAGTGGACAGCATACTCCAAAGTTGCCACTATACTACTAAGTTGGAAAAAAAAACCGCAATTTAAACTTCGAAACTGCATCATTTTAATACCAAGTAGGCAGCATTCTTAACCCGTAATGTCAATATGAAATTATAAAAAAATTTTGAAAAAAAAAAAAAAAAAGTGTTAGTTACAGTAAGGATTATTCATTTGTTCACAAACAACAAAGTTAAAAAAAATATTCATAAGCAAAAATTTTTTGCAAGCGTTTTAGTCTCACGAAACCGTAGAAAAGCAATGAACTTGTGGTACTTATTGTATCAGTGGCGTAGCTAAGTGGAGGCCCTCCCCAGGTGTCACCCATTCAGGGGTGACGTCCAATCACAACGGAGAAAAAATTGAACTTTTTAAAGTTCCACAGAATAAAAAAAACCTTAAATTGGATTTTTTTGGGTCACTTTCTTTTTTATTTTGAACTGAACAAAGTGTTTCCGTTAAAAAATGTATTCGCAGTATTTTTTTACCGCTAGTCATCACCGTTGCCGTCAACAAATACTTTAAATATTATGAGGCCCATGATACGAATGGTGTTTTTCTTTTTCAAAGCTGCGATTTTAATATATTTTTTTTTGGGGGGGGGGGGTTCCATGGGGTGACACCATCACTACCCGCCCCAGGTGTCACCCATGCTACTAGCTACGCCACTTTATTGGATAACGATAAGCTCGCCAAGATTCAGGAAGAACATCGCTAAATCAGATGTCAACGATGCTATTTTCTTGAAATATTTTAATCGATGCCGCTTGTTTTTATGTATCGTTAATTTAATAGCTGCTCATTATATCATTCTATTTATTTATTACTCTTCCCAATTCTGCACCACTTTGTATTGCAAGATACTCGCTGTGATGTAGATTATCAGCATTGCCTACTAAAATTTGAAATTTGCAAAGAGGGAAGACATTCTCAATCGGGACAAAATTCTTCGACCGCCTCAATTGGGAACGACTGAAACGGGACATCCTCTCCATAAACAAAAAAGCAAGAGGGGAAAATGCATCAAAAATTTAATAACAGCTCATTATATTATTCAATGTGGTATTGAACCATACGAACTTTGCGATATTTTGACTTTCGTTGTGACTGTGATGAAGGTTATTGGCTACGTTACTACGAACTACGTTGATCAAAATTTGGAACTTGCTGATGAAGGAATTTATTATATAATGCAGCGCTCATAATATTTCTGTTAATGCATGGAGGAAAGAACAGCATCCAAATGAAACTTGGGAAGAAATTACTCAAAGGATATCAGCTAGAAATGAGACAGATAAGCTAAATAAAACCGAAATTCCGTCAAAGCAACGTCAAGATAGTCGCACTGAAATCGTGTTAACTCCATAAAATGTTCGGAACATCATGGAAGACTTTTTAGGAGGTATGACAGAGGTGCCCGATCTTTGCTGGAAGACTTTCGGATATGAAGGTTTTTGGGGACATTCGGAATCTCACCAAGCTTCTGACACTGTGTAAAATCTATGTACATTATCTTAGAAGATATATGTCAATTTTTGATTCCAAAGAGTTGTGTGCCATACAGAACGTTATTTCTTACAAAGAACCAATTTTTTTTTTCACGAAACTACTCCAAAATAGTTTCGTTTGTATTGAGCGAGCGAAACGAGCTCAAACTTGCGATCCGATCCGAAGGAGCTGCGTGAGCAATTCTGGGGGTTGGTGAACCCTCTAGTATTTGTAACGTTGTGGTTTGAATATTTCATTGAAGTAGTACTCAATTCTTTTGTATATTTTTTTTCTTGTGAAACATTTAGCCTGAAAAGGCTTTAATTTCAATAAAGAATTAACGAATACGTGTTCCGTTTTTAGCCTACTTTCCCGTAAAAGTAAAAAAATAATAATAAAGCTTGAAAGAAGGCTTAATGTATCGTGAAAATATCGTTAGAAATCAAGGAAACTCAAAAATAAGTTACGTAATTAAATAAAGATTGAAAAATAAAAAATGTGAAAGTAGGGTTTTGAGATGGGGGAAAAAGGCTGTCTGGCTGTTTGTCGGCCTGTCCCCCCCCCCCTAATAACTTTTGAACGAATTGTCCGATTCGAAAAATTCTTTTTGCATTCGAAAGATATCGGCGAGAACATATCATTTCTATATTTTACTTTTTGATTTAAAATTTTTTTTTTTGTTCAATTTTGAACAGTTCAAAAATTTTTAACATTAGCCCCTATGGGCGAAAATGAAGCAAATTATGTAAACTCTGGGTACAAGATCCAAGTTCCACTGAACAAGCTCACTGGAAGAAGTTCTTGGCGTGAAATATTGATTTGAACAACTTTTGTTCATTTTTGAGCAGTTCAAAAAAAGAAAAAAAAAAGAAATTAACATAGCGCCTACGGAGAAATTTCAATCCTATATAAATCCTGATCTAACGGACCGATTTGCTTAGAAAAAACTTTATCGGAAAGCTCTTATGACGTAGAACATGTACAGATAGAAAGTTCATCCAGAACAAACGAGCCGAATTTTCTATTAAATTTTTTGATCGGGTTCAAGAATATTTTTGAATTAATGAATGATTAAATGAATACGCAAAAGAATGAATGAATGAGTGAATAAATACACGAATGACTGAATAAATGAATGATTGAATGAATATGTATTAACCGTTGAAAAAGGTATATTTGAAGCAATTAAGAACTAAAGCTAAACGAGAGAGAGAGATAGCTAGATTATAAATTTGAAGCTGGTGCATACGGGAAAGTAGGCTCGTACAGTTCTAGACGGAACTTCTTGTTTTTTTTCAACGAATTATTGCTGACTTTTTTTTAACAAAAACTATACCGATGAAAAGCATTCCAAGCAGGAAAATGAATAACAAAAATATTAACTTTGGTTGTTTACTAGTATCAATTCTCGTGAGCTACATTTTGTTCCACAGAAAAGAATTGTTCTTTGTTCCCTGCCGTTAAAGCTGGATAAAATTTGAATATCTTGGGCAAACACACGACCTTCATAAATTCGACACACTGTAAACAGTTGTACTCCAAACTTTCGTAGATTTCAAAAGAGTTTGTTCATTAAAATTTCACTGACGTTATCCGAATTTGAAATGCAGTAAGTACTTTCTTCAAGGAAACGTATTGCACATTTCTATTTGAATGTAAATTTTCATCACAAACATTGCGGAGTTTCGGGAACTTGCAATGCATTTTAATCGCATAAGCAAAGTGGTGATGAAAAGCACTAATCTTTTGCTGCATCTCGTACGTAACTTCATTCCTTAATAAACAGTTGAAATCGCAGCGGAAGAAATTTATACTCTTGGGTTTAATGCGGAGAGTAGTATTGCGTGTAGTTTTAGAAAGGTCAGAGTCAATACAAATATTTCTTCTTTTAAACACTTTGTTTCTAATGCGAAACGAAACAGACACTCTTGTAAAGGTTTCACTTTATATAAATGTGAGGGAGGATCAGAAAGAAGAAAAAAAAGAAGAATTAATGAATTACTAAAGCAAAAAATCCAAAAAATATCCCTTGCCAATGGTAACAATTAATAGGAAAATATGTGGTTTGCTATATGATTTAATTAATTGTAGTGGCCCCAAGACGGCGTTAGAATCTGAATTTTGATGTATTTAGTAGTGTTGGGCAACTACTCGTCAAAAAGTAGTTAACTACAAACTACTAACTACTCTAAACAAAACTAGTTGCAACTAGTAGTTAACTACTTTTTTCTGAGAGTAGTTGTAACTAGTAGTTAACTGTCTCCAAAAGTAGTTAACTACTTTTAAGTATAATTCATTCGAATTTCTATTTTTAAGCTTGTTTTTAAATATTTAATCCTAATAATTCAACTTTAATCCTAATAATTCAACTCAATAATATTTTTAATCATTATAACATTTTTAAAGAAATTCCTGTAAAACATTCAAAGATTGAATATTTCCAAATAACACTGAACAATAATTATATAAAGAGAATATGAATAAGGACAAAACCTTTTTCTCTAAATTTAAACTTTAAGTTTAATATGTATTTGTTTAATAAAGTTATTAATTTTTGTTTTTAAGAAGTAACAATTTTTCAGCAGTTGTTGTAAAATGAAGGGGTTTACACTTAATATCAATTTAAAATTCTCCCTCTGCCCAACCAGCATTCATTAACAAAATATCCTTGTAATGCACATGCTTTAGAATTTAGATTATATTCTTTCAAATTGTGAAGGCAGGGATGCTATTTTTTTTTATTTGAAAAAAATATATTAAAAATAGTATTTTTTAAATTTAAATCAGATTTTTTGGATTTTTTAAAGCAAAATATGTATGCGCACACAAATACAGTAACAAATTCAGTTAATTATTTATGTCTTCAAAGAATTTTAAGATCTTTCAGTTGAAATAATTATATACTACTAGTTCCAAATTACTTATTAATTAATTATATTATATAAAAATGTATGCTTAATAAACAGAGAACAACAAGAAACAAAAGAGAAAGCCTATATTTCTGGACTAAGTGTATTATAATTTCTTGAATATATACAAATAAGTTGACTGGACTATTATAATTTTTTGAGTATATACAAATTTCTTGAATATATAAACAGAGATGGCAAATATCACATAAAATGTTTACTACAGCTTAATCATTTTTATTATTTAGATGTTTCATCAAGAATACCAGTTTTGATGCCTTATCAACCCCCAATCTGTTTCTTACTTTTGAGTGCACTATTCCAAATGTAGAAAAAATCTTTTCCAAAGGTCTGTTGATGCTTTTGCTGTAGTCAGCATGTCCAAAAGCTTAATGCTCTATGATAAAATGTCATTCTTTGACACCGAAGCTATTCCACTTTTCCCTAGAGGACCAGGGATCCTACCACGAAGGTCCCGTCAACTACTCGTGACGTCTAGTTCTCCCTCACGGAATCCGAGATACGCCGAGAAAATAGTCGGTTGAGCCAATTCGACCCTACCACGACGGTCTCGAGTGACCATTTTCTCCCTTGCTCTCGCGTCTCGGAAGTGAAAAGCGGTTGACCAATTAAATGATAGCTGCGTCAACGGTGTTTTCGCTTGCCTTTTCGGAAATATTTGTACGTGCGCGCTCGCTCGCTGCCCCGCTGTTACATCGAGGAAAAAATATTAATTTTTAATTATTTTAGATGCAATGGAGAGCAAGCCTGCGAAACGATCTCTGATATATCTAAAGATAGCATTTTATTTGTATAAATTATCAATTAGAGTGCGTCAAAGATTGCAAAAATGTTTTTATCAAGTCTTAATACCACGGAAAAATTACAATTTCGGGCGATTAAAAAGGCGTGAAAAGACTCAAAATTAGGTAACAAAAGGTCTAAAAGCAGCAGAAGGAACAATTTTTTAAAGAATTATGTCCAATCTGTAGTTAGATGGCAAAAATGCAATACTCACTTTTTTAAAGCAAATGATATAATTACATACTCGGGGTCTTGGGGACATTTTAATGAAATTTATAAGGTAGCAAGGTATAATATAAGGTATAATATACTATAAGGTAGCCGTAACGTAAATAAATTACCCGATTTTACATCGTGCAGAAAAATTTGAAATTGTTCGCCTCTAAAATTAGCAAAATCTCAGATCACATTTTACCATCTGACTACAGAAATATTCATAACAGCCTAAAGTAAATTGATATTAAACATTTAAATTTGTATCGAATAAGGAGGGAAAATTAATCTGGGAAATTGTTTGTAACGGCTGTGATCTAATTCATTTCTAATTCGCACATTAAATAAACCGCATCATCTAGCTGCTGTTAGTGATGCAAGAAGCTTATTATAATTATATTATTCATAATTTTATTTAAATATGTTGCTGTGCTTTGCTACATGAGTCATTATTTTTTTTCCTTGAAGGAGCATCGAAAAACTGAATTTCAAGAGATATCCCCCCATGAGGAAACTCATGATTTGGAAACAATAGAAAATTTTAAAATTAGAACATTTGCAGCAGAGAATAAAAAAATAATGTAAGTGCAACATGGAAATAATTTTGATATATGAAGATCGAAAATTGCCATAAGCAAGTCTGAACATAGCCCGGGAGGGGGGGGGGGGGACAGCTCCTGATTCTAAAAATAGCATTTTATGCTATAAATTAGCTATGACTTTTTAAACTCAAAATTTTAGAGCTAGCACGGAGCATAAAACTCTTATCAACTCGGTATGTTGTTAATCCGACAAAAAGGTATTTAACTATCTTAATTATATATTTCATTATAATTGTATTACTCGACATTATTTCAGTTTCTTTTTCCTAGAAGAAATACGGGGAGAACTAAATTTCTAAAAAGGAATAACCGCCCCCTCCCCTCCTTCCGTCGATGCAAAGCACATATTTTGAAAACAATAGAAAGTTTTCAAATTAGAACATATAACACGGGTCATAAGAATGTACTTTATATGCGATATAGAAAAAATCAAAATCGTTTAACATTGAAGCTGAATAAGCAGTTTCAAAATGAAGGCGTGTACTCAACCCCCCCCCCCCCCCCCACTCAAATTGTGCGGCGGGTGATTTGAAAACTATTTATAAAGTGCTAGATCATTTGGAAGGGATTATGAAAATGCACTTCTATTGCAATATAAAAATATTAAAAAGTTTAAAAGTTCCAAGCTAGTTTGAGCAAAGATTTTAATATCGAAGTGGGAAAGAGGGAGGTCTTTTATAATCCTAAAGTTACCAATTTATTTTTATAAATTCAATTTATCTATTAAGATTTTGCATAACATAGCACGTACACCGATACTACTTGATTCTATTAAAAATTGAACGAAAAGTATTACTTACAGCAGAAAACACCTTAAACGATAGAGAAATAAATTTGTGAATGAATATAAATGTTGGAACCTAATCAAATTTGGTATTTTTGATGAATTTCAGTACGACGAATGCGAGGTTTTTTTTTTTTGTAAAATATAGGAAATATTAAAATCAAATCATCGACTGATCAATCAAACAGCTCATTTAATAGACACCACAGCTTCTTTTCATCTTTTAACTTTATAAGCATTGCGGCACTCAATTCAATTAGTGCATTGATTCTCGTTAATGAATACGTTTTGTTGTTCGAAAATAATAAAACTTCATTCAAAAATCATTTTTTCGTTGTTGCATATAAATAAATCTTTTAATTTCAAAATACAAAATTCTTACTAGTAAATAAATTTTGATACGTAGATCTATATTACGCTATCAGTTCTTGTATAAGGCAATAATCAGTATTTCCGCTGCATTCAAGATTCAATTTTCCTCCGCAAAATTCAAAAATCGCGTGAATAGCAAAACTACTCGCTGCCGACAATGCGAACGCACCCGCGGCGACAAGTTTTCGGGAGCACTAGTCGGCAGCCAGACCCTTCCCGTGAGCTTCGTAGTAGTGTTTACTTGCGGATCCCGGAATGTGACGTCACGCGGGGAGAAAAACTGGTTTTTCGTCTAGCGACTTTGTTTCCGACAGGATTCCGAGACCTTCGTGGTAGGGTCCCAGATGCATTAAGGCTACCATATAGTGAGTTAAAATTCTAATGAATTACTTGAACCCATAATATATTAAAATCTATAATAAAAAAATATCTGTATTTTAATAATTAGGAATAAGCTGATATAAATAGTTTTTTTTAGTCATAAAAATCAATAGGGTCAAGTGGGGTAAAATGGGTCAATTTTAGGTATTTTCATATTTAAAGTTTCATAGCAACAAAAGCAGAAACATTTCCCATTTCTTTTCAATTGCATCCTAACATTGAACTCCTTTAGATCAATTTTATGCCATTTTGATATTTATTTTTTAATTATGAAATAATTTAACTGAGCTTATAAAATTGTAACCTGATTTACTCCATCGTGGGGTAAAATGGGTCAAAAAGCAAAATAATGCTAAAAACAGTTATTTATTACTTTGAAGTTGAAAAAAAACGTAAGTAATATATTTAGCAACATTTTGAATTATAATTACATTGAAATTTTAAAATAATATTGTTCTAGATTGGTTCACATAACACTTCAACAACATCACTTCTCTCTAGCATATCAACATAATCCTTTTTAGGGAAAACATTCAGAAATTTTTTTCAAAATTTCATTTCAATAAAATAAACAACGTACACTGTAAAAATTTAGGAATTTTCTGCAGTGAGGTGCAGCAGAATAAAGTTTAAAACAATTATAGAAAAGCACTAGCTAAGCCTAACCATGACCCATTTTACCCCATCCAAGAAAAACAGGTGTAAAAAATTCAATATTTAATTATTTTTTGTACATGCTCGGCTGTAATTGTTCTCCAAAGTTTCTTTGTGCGGAAATCCTTTAAATTTGGGCTGTTATTTGATAAAATATAGAGATTTTCAGAAGTTGGTAAACCATGTGTTTAGCACACTATCATCTAAAAATTACAAAAATATTTTTTTTTGTGTTGCCATATTTAAGAACCCAACTTTTTTAGAATGAAAAATGTTTCCAACACATTGAAATATAACATAAAAAATATTGGTCTAAAAATTTCAATTTCAAGTTCTATTATTTTGAGATTTTTCTCAAGAGACCCATTTTACACCATGACCCATTTTACCCCATCCTACCCTATTTTGTCTAAAAGAGAATCTTAAAAATCAGTTTTTTCTTTAAAAAATCATAAAAATCAGTATTTTTTTCCTAAAAGGAAAATCATAAAAATCAGTATTTTTTTCTAAAAAGAAAATCATAAAAATCCGTATTTTCTTCTAAAAAAATCCTAAAATTCAGTATTTTTTCTTTCTTTTTGTTTTTTATGGTAGCTCAAACGCATGCATGGTACTGGAGTAGAGGTGAAGCTTCCCCATAATGAAGATTTGGTTTTTAAATGAAACGTCATCTTGCACGTACTGGTGTAGGCGCCCGTTATTGACTATATTAGAAATCTTTTCCTAATTTGCGTAAATACTGCAAAAAATATTGATTTTTTATGAATACTTTTTCATTATATAACATAATATTAAAAATACATTTGTGTGAGTAATATTCATAAGCTAAAACTTTAAATAATTTAATGTTTAAAAAATAGTTTTTTTTTTTTTTCAAAAAATAGTTTAAAAAAATTTATTTTCGAAAGTAGTTGGAATTTTGAAAGTAGTTGTAACTAGTAGTTGGGAAAAAAGTAGTTTAACTAGTAGTTAACTACTTCAAAATAAAAATAGTTACAACTAGTAGTTAACTACTAGTTAACTAGTAGTTGCCACTAGTAGTTAACTACTTCTAGTTAACTACTGCCGAACACTAGTATTTAGAATTACTCATGAAATTATTCTTTTTTTCTATTCTAACTTATAACGACCAATTTATATTATAACATGTGCGTTGATTTTTCAATAAACTGCTTTATTTGATTATACAGTTTATGCCTTAGAACAATTTCAAACGTTCTGAGTAACGTTTCAGAGAAAGGACAATGTTTTAGGTAGAAAATCATATTTTAAAATAAGCTGCATGTTTCAGATTGAGCTATATAACTTACCTGGAAAATTTGAGGGATTCGTTGTCATCTGCTTATCTAGACGAGCCACCGTACTTTCCTCCTCACTTTGACCGAGGAATAAGATATAACGTGAAGGCGACGCTTTAATTTCGTTCATTCAGCTTCGTCCAATGTTTTTTTGTCTTTTATGTTAAGTTTTTTTTTAAGGCTGGAAATGCTCGCTGATCAGCTGTATTGCACGTCCCGCTACCTCTTCTTAACAGAAATTGGTTTTTGCTGACGGGCACGTGACCTCCTCTTGATCCGAATCTTCCTGCTACCGACTTCGTCCAGTTGCGGTGTCTAGTTCTCTAATATCTATGGCAATAACCGTCTAACAGCATGAGAAAAAACTGATCTCAGCGAAGTATCTAAGTTTTCCCCTTCGTTGATGTTTCCTTTTAAATGCAGGATCACTTTTACACGCATAACTTAAAACAATTATAACAAACATAACATTAGGCAGAAATATCATTTTATTGGATAAATTATCTTCAATTAGAGTCAAATGATACACAATTCAATATTACACAGTTCATAGCAATGTGTCACAAAGCTGTTGATTTTAAAGGAGTAACAATACTAAAAATGTTGAGAAACGATGGGTTAAAGAACCCAGCCCTGTATTAAGGAACAGTAGTTTAGAAACTTAAATAGTATAATAGTTGTGGAATTAAATGAAAATTCAGCTATCAAATAGTTGAATATTGATATGTCTGTGATAAAAAGTATACATTGGAATTATAAAAACTAAAGACAATAAAGAAAAGCAAAGTATTATTTACATTTTATTGGCAACATGATTTTTTTAAATATAAAATCCAAGTACATGTCATCAAGAAACATGATGTAAAAAATAAGATCACCCAAAGATATGAAGGTCACAAGGAAAAAAAAAAGGAACATATTTAGTGTAAAGATTACATTAATTTTCACAATCATATTTATCACAGATAAAATACAAACGAGTACAGAATTAAACAGCAGTACCACACATATGTAATCGATATCACCTATACAAATTTCTACAACATCTAGGATATTTTCCGTTTAGAAGATTTTTAGAGACAGAATAATGGTGGTCAAGAGTATAACGTTGAAATAGCACCAAAGGGTGTGAAAGGTATAGCAGCCGAAAACTGCTTTACAGTCATGTAAATAAACTCATAAAATATTACTTCAGTAGCAATTGTGCGGTAAAGTTTTGGGTTTGGGTTATTATATTTCCGTAAAATCTTCGGAAATTTCAACGAAGAGAGGTAGGGGGGGGGGGGAGTCTATCCTTGTCAGAGGACTATTCAGATATCTGATGTTCTCATACATACGACAGGTATATGAACAGGCCCGTTATTGAAGGGCTCAGGAGGGAAACAATAAGCCTCCCCCCTGACTTGCGAAATAAAATGTATTTATATACTTGAGTATATTTTCATCATCGAGTTTAAAACCTTTGCTCAACCCCCCACCCCTCCCCACTGCCCTGGAAATATTTGAGATGATGGCCTACTTTTGAAGAATATCATCAGATGTCGGACTTCTGTTTTGACATAATTATTCATTACACAGAGCTTTAAGATAAATGCTTTCAGCACTCACTATTTTTTACTTGGAACTTGTACGCTGCAAAAATTTTGGTGTTAGTAAACACCATCTTTGGTGTTCAGTTGGTGTAAAGTTGAAAATTATTCACTTTTTGATGTATTTTAAATTTTTTAAGTGTCTGCCTAAGAAAACACAGACAGCAGAATGTTTTTTTTTTATCATATGATGTTCGTTGACTCATCTACGCATCAAAAATTCGTTACGACTGCTCATTTATCCAATTTTCATAGAAATGAGCAATGGAGGCAATTCTAGCAACGTCATTGGTCACGTGGCAGCGATGAAAGCAATGTAAACAAAGGAAGCCGTAGCATCGTTGTACTTCGAGCTCGAGAAATCAAATTAAAAACTAGGCCTAAATAAAGTTCTACATTACATAAAATTAACACTAAATAAAACACTATCACTATTGTAATAATTAATAAATTTCTTTTATAATGATTAAATGTAAATACTGGGTTATAATCAGAAAAAGCTGTGAAAATAATCTAATTTTAAGATAACTAATTTTTCCTAGTGAACTCCACGTAGAAATCAATTGAAAATTCCAGTAAACAAAGAGCGGATATCACGTGACAACGGTGATCGCTCATGAGTCCCTCTAGCTGTGAATTGCCTCCATTTGAATGAAATTTCGACACGTAACGAAGTAAATACATTTCATGTGCTAAGAAACATTAGACTGTCTATATTTTTAGACAGACACATCAAATTTTTAAGTACATCAAAAATTGAATAATTTTCAACTTTACACCAACTGAACACCAAAAATCGTGTTCAATAACACCAAAAACGGTGGCAACTTAACGCAAAATTTTTAGTGTCGGATAGAAAAAATATTTTGTCAGTCAACATCTTTGCTGTTATGAGCAGCATTGACCAGAGCGTGTTATTAAAGGCGTTTGAACGTGTGCCGTATGACAAAAGACGCACAGGCACGTGAAGTAGTATGCCCCTTGAAACTTGGTGAATGTCTGCACGTGTTTATGGCATCACTCATTTTTGTAGATCATATCACCGTTCCGGAAGAACAGTGACGTAAATGCAAAAACTTCAATTTTACAGGAGAGTAAAAAAAAAAAAAAAACGATTTGCAGTTGTATAAAACGTATAATTGGAAAGGGTGTAAGTGACAGAAAATAATGGCATATTGAGAGTAACTATGTAGGATATATACTTTACTTTCATTTACCAGGGATTAGGGGAATCACCCTAATTTCAACCCTTAAGTGCAGTTACGTCATTGCTTCTCTAAAAGTTGTTTCTCTAAAACTTGTTCGTTGTTCTAGAAGACACAAACTGTCGTTCTACGGTTACGTCCATATTCCCGTGTGTGAGGGATGTGTTTCTGATATTGTCCATGGAATCATTTGCATTTGACACATTTTTGCAGTTACGTCATTGTTCTTCCGGAACGGCGATATGCTACTAAGTGAAATATTTAGAAACTCGGTGAATCGCTTATGCTAGCCCTATATTCTCCTATATCAGAACATGATTTCGAGTCTAAGATTATAGTTTTAGATACATTGCACAAGATATTCTGGTCTAAAAAGAAAAATTTAGAACAAAATGGAGAAATTGGTTTCAGATTTGGTTTTGAACGAAGGAAAATTAGTGCGCAGAACTTTAGAACCATGTGTCCAAAAGAGCTTCCAGGCATCTTTTATTTTCTACAAATATGAAATTTAAAATTTTCAACCTGGTATTTTAGCCTCGTGCAATTATAATCCCGGCTTCGAATTCAGGATGATAAAAATTAGCTGGCTATGTCGGTTATTCAAGAATCAAGTAAAAAGACCAATAAGCTGCATTCAGAATGAGGAAGAGGAGTGGGAATGTGACACGAGACACCTTGTCAATACAAAGAGCCCACTGTTGGTGCCGGTTTGGTCGGAAGGTAATTGATGACAGCCGGGACTTGTTGCCATTAGGAAGCTGCTGAGAAGAGTCTTCTCTGTTCTAAAAAAAAGACAGGTAACCATAGTTTTCAGACTTATTTCGTCACAAAAATATTTTTTGAATAAATCACAAATGTGTAGAAGAAAATCTAGTGTTAGTAGACATTCTTGGGGGGGGGGGGGGGACCTGAGGAAAGTCCACAATAGTGACGGCGTATATACCTTCATATTCTTTTATGCCTTCACATTTTCAAAAATATTTTTTTAAATCAAATTATTATCCTGATTTTTTGTTTCGAGGTTTAAAACTTATATCCACAATTTCTTCTTAGCAAGATATAATATTCAAAATGCGCTTTGTTGTTCAAGTTTTGTTTTGACACCTCAACAAAAATGTGGGGATAGTACGGATTGTATGGCAGTGCACATAAGACTTTTCTGCCCCTTCGGCTCTGTTACACTTTAAAAACTTAAGCGAAACCAAAGCCTTTTTTTTTTCACTGTCACAGTGAGTCAAGTTCTTAGTTTAAGCACAGTTCAGTGCGAAAACTACGAGTTTGACGGCCTTAAACTAAAGATTTGACTGTATATTTTCTTCTGCTGAACTTTCCACAGATTTTTAAAAACGAAAGTGGAACTAACATTTTCCTTTCACTGTCAGAAAGCAAAGTTTATAGTTTATATACTGTTTACTATGAATGAATGGCAGTAAACAGAAGACTTAGCTGTACTCTGTGCTTGGCTAAAGGCTTACAAAGAATGACACACATCAGACTTACCAACAACTTGGTTGCCACGACTCTAAATACATAAGATGAATGATTCATATCAAACTTACCAACAACTTGGTCACTACGACAGCATCATTCGGCAGCACTTTCTCGACAGTACACAGATCCTGGTGTCCTCCATCGCCAGCTTCTCCCATCAGGATGTTGACGAGAGCATACTCCATGAGTGAGGCAAATACGAAGACGGTGCACGACGACATGAAGATGTCGATGGCTTTGATATAGGAGACAGGGGGCAGGGATTTCTGAGACTGCGCGTGCTGTGTGGACAGGGTGAGCAGAGAGGTGACGCAGAGGGTGACCCTGGCAGGAACTGCCTCGGCCTTGATCCAGAAGGAGATCCACGACATGATGACGATCAGACAGGTCGGGATGTAGGTGTGGAACAAGTAGTAGCCCAACCGGCGCTTCAAGCGGAATGATACCTCGATGCAAGTGAAGTTGCCTGTTTGGTTAAAAGGACGTCTCAAATGAGCAGAATTTATGAAGAATGAAAACATCTATATTTTGGTATAGTGCAGGTCTGACAAGTTGGCGTTGTGGTAAGGGGTGGGCTTCGTACGCCCAAGTTAGCGGGGTCAATCGTTGGATTTTAAAGATGCATAAAATTGTCGTATGATTATGAGATCCCTTGCTTGTCTAGTTGGCTTGGAAAGTCTCGGCAGTGCGATTGAAAAAAGCCCAGGTATTCCTTTTTTCAGGTGAAGAAACTGGGGGTTAAAATTCACTTGTATTGCTATGGTATCACACCCACTGTGGTGCTTCTGAAAGAGTTGATATCTAACCCTGAGGAACGCACTACGTCACTCAACTGGCAATTGCCAACAGCAGCCCATTAGAAAGAAAAAAACAATATTTTGGCTTAGTGAAAAGCTTTCTAGGATGTATACCAGGCTTTTATTAACATGGAAGAGTACAAGATTAGACCACGATTTTGCAGCCAAATCAGTTGTCTGATTTCTGAGCTGTTTTTCGTTTCCTTTTTTTCTTCTCTTTTCTTTCCTTCTTTTCTCTCTTTAAAAAAGGTAAACATTTGCAAATTAGCGCATTGGCAAGAGTATGTTATTGCATAGGGCGAAACGTTTTAGGAAATTATACTGTTGTGAAGTTGAAGAGGAAAAGCGAAGAAACTGCAGTATTTCTCGGGACGGCACGCACTTACTTGTCAAAGGAAATATATGCATAGGGATGACTTTTGTATGCTTAAAAAAATAAGTAATCTTTTGCCAGCCCTTAGGTGCAAACAAACAAACGTTATGTATTGTTCATAATTTTTTTGTAGAGCCATGAAAGAATTTGCGCATGCGTCAGGTCGGCTTCGATTTTATCGAAATAGGGGTGATAGGTTGATATGAGACATTACGATGAGTATTTTGTTTTTTCCTTTACTTTTTTCCCCTATATTAATTCAGCCTAACGGGCGTGGGTTTGCGCGGATGTTTTTTTTTTTTTTTTTTCATTGGTTTATTTTTTTTTATTTCCCTTTCTAAGCGGATCTTGGAAAATTATATAAAACTTTTCAGCAATGCTGCCGCGATGCATTTTCTTAATAAATAATTTCAACTTGAACTTCAAATATTTATTATTTTTTTAATGGTGCGAACTGAAACCCCGGAAATTTTACTGACCTGTTTTGGATGAGTTACCGGAGTATCAGTGGCTCAACCAGAAGGAGGCATAATGGGGACCCGTGCCC
Organism: Octonoba sinensis; assembly: GCA_038502835.1. Classification (NCBI taxonomy): domain Eukaryota; kingdom Metazoa; phylum Arthropoda; class Arachnida; order Araneae; family Uloboridae; genus Octonoba; species Octonoba sinensis. Next base: position 77,753,746 of record CM076604.1, read on the forward strand.
CTCGCTCTGACAATGATGGTTTGAAATCTTTTCAAAACTGTTCTTATTTACTCAAGAGAATAGATCTGGAGTGGATCAGTGGATCAACGAGATTTTGCTTGGAAACTGAAATGGAGCATGAGCAAAGAAGTTTATTGTGCTTCACTGATCGATTTTTTAAAAAAATTATTTAAATTTTTTATTAGACAATCAAATTACTTAACTTAAAAAAAGGAGATTAATAATACAATCTGCTTAATTTGTTTGGAGCACGGCGCAGCGCGAACCTGGAGTAGTGCCGGATCAAATATTTATAAGTTGGAGCGGAGTGACTCAATAATGTGGGCTGCTCCAGATCCCTGATCAGCGGTCCCCCTCCTCCCAAGGTCGTATCCAGAGGGGGAGGGGGCACAGCCCCCCCCCTCCCCGAAATCTAAATTTTTTTTCGCAATTTAGCAAATATTCCTCCCTGAAACTTTCCTCAGCAAAAGTGTTTCAAAGTCTGCCCCTACCCCCCCCCCCCCCCCAAAAAATTTTCTGGCTACGGCCTTGCGCTCCTCCTATCCAGTTCAATGACTTTCCGTGTACTGTATTCTCAATATCCCTTTGCCTAACGAACATATACCGAAACACCGGCTCTAATTTTTGAAGCCTGTAAATTCTGTGCATATTTTTAATACCAAAACCGTACAGCCCACAGCTTGCAAATACGTAGTAGGGGAGAGCGGGGCTATACCGTACACAAAAGGGGGATTCGTCGATGCATAGCAAATTACAAAGTAAAGGTTATATGGACAAAAGCAATATATAATTTGATTATTCGGCTACTGATCATACATAAACATTTTGGAACTATTCCACTTTTTACTTATAAAAATTGGTGATTAAAAAAAAGTTACCTTGTACGAAATAGCCTCGTGGGTCGGGACCATACCGTACAGTAGAAGGGGCTATACCGTACAGTTTAAAAACCATCTGTTTAGGTAAGTAATGATTGTAATGCAATAGATTACTGTACAAAAACTTTTTATTACTTAAAAGGTCGTACCTAAGAAACTGTGTATTACAATTGTAAAATTTTAGAACAAATTACAATCCAAAAAAAATCAGGTTAACTTTAATAAAAAAGTTCTAAGATTTCATTACAAACCTTAAAGTGAGCAGAAAAAAGGTCACACCTTAAGCAATGCACATAAATCACAAATGTAGTTGTCTGCAGACTCCGCAGCACTGCAAGCTGAATGGAATGGCCTGAACATGAGCAGCACCTGTACCACAGCTCTTTCTTTGTCTTTGCCGAAATCGCTGCACAAAATGCAAACATCTTTGGATCCTGAAGCTTCTCTTGTGAACCCTTTATCAAGAAATGACTTCATTGGGTTCACATCATCTAAATAATCGTCTTCGACAATTTCTTTCATATCAGGAAGTTCGTCTTCTGATGATGAATTATCAAATTTGATGTCTCCCCTGCTTTTAGATTTTGCAGATACTTTTGTTTTAGAAATTGTTTTCTTGGGTTTAGGATTCGCTTTGTTTTTACTTTTGAGTCCCATGTTCACCTGTGTTGAATTTTTCTGCCCTACCTTTTCAGCTTTTATCTTTCCCTGCAGTTGTTGAATTTTTTCCTTCAGCTCTTTTACTTTAGTTGACTCTTCCAGTTGTGACTTTTTATACTTAGCAAGTCATAATTTTCTTATAACTATGAAAAAATTGTTAGGAAGAAATATAAAACTTTAACATTTTTGGTAGGCCTACTTTCCTCGTAAGTTACCATCGATATAGGTATCTTGCCATAGCAAGCCATTTGGGGCTAAACCGTACACTTCTGTACGATTTAGCCCCAATCTGTGTGAGCCCTCGTGGAAATATATTAAAATAACCTTAAATTGTATCACTTAACCAATCATCGCTAACAACCAAAAGAGAGCTTAAGAGAAGTAGTTTATTATGATCTTACAGTTACTGGCATACAAGGAAAGATTCTTCACTTACCTTTTATTTAGTACTGGACGAAAATTAGAAGAAAAAGAGTAAAAACAGGTTTTTTTTACTGAGACACTGATACTCATACGCATAGCAAAACGATATCTTTACTGTGAACTTGCGCGATCTGCCGCTAAACTGCAGCACTTGACGGGATCGTCTAGCTTGAAATCTACGCCAAAAAAATGGGCGTACGGTTTAGCCCCGCTGTCCCCTAAGTTCGTAATTTAGATACGTTTTCAAATCATGCTAGTTGACTAAGTTTTAGTAATCAAATTTCGCATTCCGGATTGCCGGATATTTCGTACAATGGCAGAGTCAAATTCCAGTTATTTAAAAATTTGTCGAATATCAGAAATACAGCAAATAATTATCTTCCGAAAAAAAAAATTTTTCCTCAAAAATTCTGATAGCGCAAATGTGCAATTTGATCCTCCCCCGCGGGGACTACTGTCCCTGCTCAAGAGAAAGTATGGAAGCGTGAAAGTTATTTTATTCAATAAAGCATTAAATTGTGGTCAAGGGAAGGGGTGGAAGGGTTTTAATTCCTTTAAAATATGAGAATTTTAAGATATGAGAAATTTAAAGGGGTTGCAGATTATTACTCTCAAAAATTTACATTATTTTCCCTTCTTTTTCGCCTTTCCCCAACTACAATAAAAACATCCTTATGGGGAAAAATAGGCACAACCCCCCCCCCCCAAAAAAACAAGGATCAGGGGCGGAGTGTAGAGCAGGAGCACGGAGCAGTTAAGTAACGAAATTTTGCTCCAACTTGGAGCGTAGCAGGAGCAAAGAAATTTGTTGCGCTCCAGCACTCCATTTTTTTCTCACTTTTTACTTTTTTATCACATTAAAAAAATAATAACTTTTTAAAAAATGATAAAAGATATTATCTATTAAAATTACTCGGAGCATGAAGCAAAGAAACTCAAAATCCCTGCTAAAACTTTTTTGGTAGCGCCAGGCATTTAAACTCATCACACGAAACAGACTAAAAAAAATAAATAAATAGGAAATTAAAGTACCAACATCGAGAAAGAAAAAGAAAAAAAAACTATGAGATAAGAAGTACACGTTTCTGCCCATCCACTAACCCAGGGGTCTCCAAACTACGGCCCGCGGGCCACATCCGGCCCGCGGACAGATTTTGTCCTGCCCGCGGAGAGCTAGCTAATGGCATCTGGCAAAAAAGTAATCATATTTTACACCACTAGTGGACTGATTCAACTTTTTACCACCGGCAACAATTAATGATAATATGGTTTTGGCCCTTGGAATTTACTGGAGTAATCAATATGGCCCTAAGGCTGGAAAGTTTGGAGACCCCTGCACTAACCTATCACCCCTTTCTGAAGTGGAACCGCGCGACTTTGATAGGTCTGCGAAACTAAAACGAACAGTACGTATCAACCACACAAGAACTCTTCCATTATATATTGCAGTGATATTCGATATTGACTCGTTACTACCGTATTTTTTTAACGCTCATACTAATGATTTCCCCAATATTAAAAAATGAATTTAAATTTCTTAGAAGGCTTAGCATTTTGTTGAACTCTTATACTCCAAAAGTCTCGTGCAATATTTTTCATTATACATAACTTCTTCAAAAAAAAAAAAAAAAAAAGGAACAAGAAGTTCCGTCTAGAAACGAGCCTACTTTCCCGTATACACCAGCTTCAAATTTATATTCTAGCTAACTCTCTATCTCTCTTTCTCGTTTAGCTCAAGTTCTTAATTGCTTCAGATATACCTTTTTCAACGGTAAATACATATTCATTCAATCATTCATTTATTCAGTTATTCATGTATTTATTCACTCAGCTATTAATTACATCAGCCTTTGCTTATTGATTTAATCATTCATTAATTCAAAAATATTCTTGAAAATCTCGATCAAAAAATTTCATAGGAAAATAGGTTCGTAAGTTCTGGGTGAACTTTCTATCTGTACATGTTCTACGTCATAAGAGTTTTCCGATAAAGTTTGTTCCAAGCAAATCGGTCCGTTAGATCAGGATTTATATAGGATTGAAATTTCCCCGTAGGCGCTATGTTAATTTTTTTTGAACTGTTCAAAAATGAACAAAAATTGTTCAAATCAATATTTCACGATAAGAACTTCTTCCAGTGAGCTTGTTCATTGGAACTTGGATCTTGTACCCAGAGTTTACATAATTTGCTTCATTTTCGCCCATAGTCGCTAATGTTAAAATTTTTTGACCTGTTCAAAATTAAGCAAAAAATTGTTCAAATCAAAAAGTAAAATATGAAAATCAGATGTCCTCGCCGTGATCTTTCGAATGCAAAAAGAATTTTTCGAATCGGACAATTCGTTCAAAAGTTATTAGGGGGGGGGGGGGGACAGACCGACAGACAGACAGACCGACAGACACACTTTTCCCCCCATCTCAATACCCTACTTTCAAATTTTTTATTTTTCAATCTTTATTTAATTACTTAACTTATTTTTGACTTTTCTTGATTTCTAATGATATTTTCACGGTACATTAAGCCTTCTTTCATGCTTTATTATTATTATTTTTAATTTTATGGGAAAGTAGGCTAAAAAGGCTTGTTTGTTTTAATTTTATTATAAAATGTACACCATGGATGTTATGAATGAATTTTAATATTTAGAGAATTTTTAACAGTACGTAATGGAACTCTTAACTGCTCAGCGGTCCAAATTTTCCCCACTTAAAAAAACACTCAACTTGAGCAGATGTTCCTGGCTAAAGCAACGCAATCTCAACTATTTTGGAAATACAAGTGCATGAAATAACGCAATGTGTCTAAAATTTAAAACAAAATTCTTTTCAGACATAACATTCTCAAAAGCCCGGACAACTACTTAGGACAGCACTAAAAATCTAGGGCTGTTCGGGATATTCCCGGCATATGGTAAGCCCATGTAAATGCACCATTTGCAATTTGGTAAGGCATTTATTAATTTATTGCAGTAAAACCCCGTTATACCGCGCCTCAGTATATCGCGGAATCGGATATACCGCGGTGACTATCATGTCTCCCATGTTTAAATATCCCTTTATTATTGCTATTTGAAGGTGATTCCTTATTTACCATTGCAAATAAAGCCAGCCCGAGTGCACAAATATTCTAGCCTAAGAGCCCCCATCCAGCCACCCACAGCGCTATCAACCTTTGTATCCAGATTCTTTAGCATTCCGGAAAAGTAATCATATTCTCCAGTGTATGCAGGTTTAAAGCTTTGTTTTTTTTTTTTTTTTTGAGAAGTGCGCTCCTCGCCTTCCAAATCTAATATTTCTCTAAGACATCTCCCCCTTCACAATCCCATGTTGATAAAATAGTTAAGAGATTTTTAAGCCCCTTTTTTCTCGGAACACAGTTGGTTTATAACCTATCACTTGATAGACTGATTGCACTGTTGAGATGTGTGCTTCTTGCACAGTAATTACAGTGAATAAAATGGCAGCAAAGAAGAAAAGAAAAGATTATACTATAGAAGAAAAGTTACGAGTAATTGATCAAGTTAAAAATGATGCAGCAAAAGGGAGTATTATTTCATAAATATGGTTCCACAGTAGGGGAGAGTGTTGTACCTTGGGACGCTTGTACCTTGGGACATTGGTAATTTCTAAAAACCTATTGGCAACATTAACATTTTTTTTATTTCTAATTGTGACCTTAACCGGCAGATAGCATCACAGTAAAAGGCAGCATTAGAAGCACTGAATTGATGACTTGGTGAGAGAAAGAATGTTTCATCACTCAAAAGTAAATATCTTTCTCATTCTAATTTCATTTACTGAAATAGCATTTGTAAAACTATTCTACTGAATTTTAATTGGATATTGAACAGAAGATTTTTAAATGTTTTGGTTATGAGAAAGTGATGATACTGCATTTTGATTGACCACCATTTTGATTTTATTTAAACCATGTGATGATTGTATTTTGGGACAGTAAGCCGTGTTGTACCTTGGGACATGTCTCAAGCTACATCATACACATGATTCTTAATAATTTGGATATATTTTAGTATAAAGAGAGATATTCTAATCAAATGTAGTCTTTCAAATACAAGAATTGTTAGAATATGATGCTATATTTTAGTTTAATGATGTTACGAGTTTGTCAATGTTGTAGTATCCATCAACACTTTCAGACTACATCATTTTACTGTGAAACCAAGCTAGAAGGTTGCTATAATGAAAATCCTAACTTGGCCACATTTGGCGCATGATTTTTCGTATAAAATTGGTTATGTATATGACTGTTGTATGAATCACGAAGTATGTCCCAAGGTACAAAACAGGGTGTTGTACCTTGGGACAGTTTTCAGTTACTACTTAAAATGGCTGGCATTTTTTATTTTTAAACTGTTTGAATTTGAAAAAATATATTATAGAGGAGAATGTTGGTGTATTTAAATAGTGTCTTCAGACTTTAAATCTAATTTTAGTTTTTGAAGTTAAAAATTAAAATGTGAAAAGTGTCCCAAGGTACAACACTCTCCCCTATAGTTTCACTATACCGCGGTTATGCTATAACGCGGGTGCCAAAGATGTTCCCCGACACCCGCGTTTTAACGGGTTTTTACTGTATTTGATTTTGCTGTTACTTTCCTATTTTCACTAATAAATGTACGTTCGACTGTAAGCCTGAAGATGCAGGGGGTATCTTAAACTTTAACAACCGCTCACATACCTGCGTCAAATTTTTCTTTTACTTTTCTGTATTTTTTTTAATAAAGTTTTTCTTCAAATGCCCTATTTGTTAATGTATGCAACTATGGTATCTATTGTATAACTGAACATATAGGAGGTCTCTTAAACTTTAACAACCTTTCACATCGCTCTATAAAATTAAGTCAAAATAAACGAAAGCATTAAATAAATGAGATAATTTTTAAAAAGTCACCTTTGCCACTATACATAAAAATTGTTTCTAACTCTCAATGTGAAATTTCTTCCAGTTGTGAGCATTGGAAGCACGCAGTGGCCATTAATTATATACAACGTCGGATCATCACGGCATAATAGGACGAGAGACATGTGCTTTTATCAGAGTAATAATGGAGCATTCAACTTGTGTAAAGATACTCTTCAAGTCATTAGTGGCATGTAATCATTGTGTTCAACAAAGCCACCAAGTTGTTTGGAAATTCCACGATAACGGATAATGCGGAGAAAATCCCGTTAACGAGTTCCGATCCTCGTTTAGTAGCTGTCTTTAATGAAGGACATCGAAATTAAGTGACTCTCGAAACAGCAAACGAAAAAAGAAGCACTTGCTATCTTTGATCGTAAACTGAATTTTACTGCTTTGGAACAAGGGCAGCATTACTAGGGAATTTAAGGTTCTGGAAAACGTAATGGAAGAAGTTCCTAAAAACAAATTTCAAGTAGAAACCGAAACTTTAGTATATTAGTACAACGTTTACTTAGCTAAGGGTTCCGCGAGGCATCGTTAAAGATTCTATAAGAAATCTATGTACTGGAATGTAATATTTTCTCTAAAGTAAAAAAATAGAACTGTTAATAACTTTATTCTGAGTTTCCAAAAGGGTGTCTCAATTTTAATACCATACGTTATTTATGTTAATTCTTCGAAAGAAAAAAAAATTGATAAAACGCAATATGTTTTCAGTTATAATAAGAAATAGAAATCTACGGTTAAAACCAATTTTATTATGTTTATTGCAAAATTATTTTAAAAACTAATGCATACGCTAAAGCTTCTATAACAAATTCATGAAATTTTTTATTTCTGCTTTCAACAATATATTAGTGGAGCACTTACGTGTGCTATGAAGCAAAAGATCAGCAATACCCTCCATGAAATATACCAATTTTTATGCACAGAATGATTTTTTAGGTAAAACCATTATGTTTTCGAATTAAAAAGAATGGTGTAAAAATAATAAATATAATCTTGCAAACCTATTTCTTGCTTCATAACAAGTCTTAAAATGAGCGCTGAATATCGTTGAATAGTATTGTTACGAAATTAGGGGCATAGACATTGTTTCTCGCCAAATTTGGTGACTTTCCGATCATGATAGATATTTGCTAGAATTTTCCGGATTATTCGTCACTTATTCCGAGATTTATATAAATAGCTCTGGATAGAAGATATAAGCAGGTCAGTTCAGTTCACTCCAGTTTTAGTCTTTTGGCGAGTGCATGACAGTCTGAGCATAATCTCACTCGATGTAGTACCGGCCATCAGAATTTACAAAAATGCTATGTATTGAATGGAAAGCGAACAGTTTCCCATATTAGCCGCTTGGAACGCTTCTAACAGTTCTTTACCATAATAATGTGTCAACGTAACCTTGACGACGAGAGTTTTAGAATGATGTTGCTTATATTTACCTATAGACATAAGATCTATGTATTTATTACGCTAACTACAATCGCGATGGATTGTGAAAGTAGCTCGAATTATGGATTAACAACCCGTTTTCTTAACAAGCTCAGTGAATTTTCTTGATTTAGAACTTGCAAAAAGTGTTAGTTTATAGTACTGTGTTTATTTTTTCTGGTAATTATATTTTTTTCGAAAACATAGTTTATTTTCTTGTGATTAGAGCACCCAATTTTGCACAATCGCCAAACTTGGCGATCTTTAATAGCTGCTAGTTAAATTTTTTCATTTTTTATTCATTATTAAAGACAGGAACATTCTACTTATTGATTAATAAAATTCAATGTTTTTAAGCCTTTATTTACACTGTTTAAGATTTTAATTTTTAAGAGAATTCTATCTTTAAAAATATCGGAAAATTGACAAGTGAAATTCCATATGATGCATGTAACCTTTTAAGAGACTACATTCATTTTACATTGAATTGTTTTCTCTAAGAATTTTACACAAAATATCAGGAGAGTTTTCTTTTTTTTTTTTTAATTTATGTGCGAAAAATTCTCTACGCACGATCTTTGAAAGGCATGTTGACTATTTAGTTTGTTCCATGTGAATGCAATTTTTTTCATTGTAATGTGTAACTTTTTTTTTGCAAAGTTTTAGTAAATAAGATGAATTTTATATTATTGTTAAGAGTTATGGAAATGCAGTCTCTTACGCAAATTATTATATTTGATTAGTCGTTTTCTCATTGTTTTAGAATTGAAGTCGTCGTCAAACGACATAATTATCTGCGCAAAATACCAAACAATAACACGTTCAAGAATAGATAACCAACACTCACTCTCAAATGGACCTGAGAAAGCTCCCCTATCGGCACATAGAGGAAATAGCTAGTTTTCCATCATTTTTAGCGATTGTGACGGCCGGTATACATCGAGTGAGGCCATGATCCGAGCCATTGTGCTGTAAGCTTCTTGCTTGATTCTATTCGTATTTGAGAAGAAAATACGGGTTTTACGGTGATAGGTGAACTTATTTTTGTGTTCTTAAAATATGTATATAGTATAAATAACTTGTAAATAAATTTCTCTGTATGTTCGAACCAGTAACAATATACAGATATGATTTCTTTCAATATCTTGACAACATTTTAAGAAATCAGGTTTTTAGTTAAAATAAATAAATAAACCCTGAAAATCGTAGCTTTTTAGAAATTGAAGAAATAAGTTTTAAAATGAACGGAAATTTTTTTGTACAAGTTGTACAACCTCAAAATTGACTATACTTGTAAGTGGCTTCATGTTTACTTAATTTTGATTTTCTTTTAGCCTTTAGTACTTACTCCTCAGTTCGATTTGCTGTTGTGAATTTTGAGGTAGGCACAACATACTTTAAGACATTTAGGCAGTTACATATGCATATTCAAGCAGTTTTCTTTTAAGCGAGTCAATATGGTACTAAAGAGCAAAACGTTTATGAATTTTATCACCTTAATACTGTTTCACAAAATGAGGTTGTTTTTCTGTATTCATTTTCATTTTTTGATAAAATAACTGACCATAAAAACATATTTTGAAGAAATATTAGTACTGAATCCATCTGTATGCGAAAACTGTTGAAGTAATTTTTGAAGAGCATTACGTAGTATAACTGGAATTAGGATTTGTATGCGAGTTTTATGATGGCTTCGTTCTCTCTGAATTATTTGAGTTATATTAAATTATAACTTGAATTTATGTAGTTATTTTTTACGAAGTCAGAAAACAACTATTATTGTATAATGCGTCGTAAAAAATTTTTAATTGATTAATTTTTTATTTTACTGGGTCAATGACTGACGTAAAAAAGGCATTTAAACAACTTTTGTTTTTTTTTTTTTTTTGAACGTCGAGATATACAGATGCGCATGTAAATTTTAAAACATTAACATTTCCATTTAGTAATTTAACTTTAATAAAATTATAACATAAATAGTTGACGAAAATTAGATTAACTAAATTATTAAGCAGATAATTTTCTTTCATAATATGTATTGGATAACAATTGAGAACTAACACTTACTTATGTTAGTTTTATTAATTAATTAATTAATTTATCATTATTATTATTTGCATTAAGCCATTCACGAAAGCAATTTGTAAAATTCTTGTAGACTATTAGCGAATGACAATAATAACGGGCTTATATGAATTTTATATTATCAGTCTCACAAAATAATTTGAGTTTTGTCAAATTGTTGTCGAACCAAACAACAAAATTAAGTGAGCAAACTTGAGAAATCAACCTCAAGCAACCTTAAATAATAGGAAATCCTTTACTACTCAACAAAATAAATAAATAAAGAAATTGAAACATTCGAGTTTACGCTGAGTCATATTTTGTACTGACACAAGAATAAGAAGTATACCATAAAAATACATCAAGAAAAATGCAATTACAAGATGGGATGACATATTTATTTAGTAGCCAATCAAGGGAAGCAATTTTTGTTTTCGTCATTTCTCGCAATGTAGAGATTGTTTATATGCATTGGGAGTTATTCCAGAGTGTTGCAATTTTCTACTTTCCGTTTGGCTTGAGGAAAAAGTCGTGGATTTTTTCACTTTCTTATATGTCACAGACTGTTCCATTTGTTATGTGTAGTTTATTTTAAGGGCCATTTCACGGTATTTTCTCCAAACGTAGAGTCCGCAACATGACACTTTTTTTCTTATAACTACGTAATTTACAGTTTAATTATCACTAAATTTTATTTTCAAGTAATGTGTTCAACACATTATTTGAAAATAAAATTACTCCACTATAAAGTATCTGAGGGGGTATAAAATAAATGCTTCTGTTATCGCTTTACTTTCATTTAGTTCTCTCACCTGTGGAATACTCTTGAGTGCAGTCACCGAGTTTAGTTTCAACAAGGTTATGTTGTGGCAGCTCAATCGACTCGTCCACCACCAGAGGCACGTCTTTTTCCCAGTCGAACACCAGGTCGTCTGTTGTGTAAGACACTGAAACATAACTTCAGTGCATTAAACGTTGCTAAATGTTTTATAGAATTACAAGTTGGTCACATTTCATTTGAATGCTTTGACTTCTTTGTGTTTATTTGATTTCAACGAGTTAGATGCAACTGCATACTCTTGATACTAAAACTGGGTCTCTTAGTCGCAGTTTATACTCAGTATAGATTATTTTTTATGACATGGATTTAATACGAGGGTGAGTGAAATGAAAACCGCAAAACTGCCGTAGAAAATCTAAAGCCTTTCTTATTACGATCAGACCTGGGTACGCATGCGCGTGGACTCTCCTGCCATTAGACCCGGGTCACCCCCAATTGCGATCAGACCCGGGTTGGCATACGCGGAGACTCTCCCGCCATTAACGGCAAGGCACCCGAGGTGCCTTGCATAGCCTCGGCACGTCTTCCAAATTTTTGAGACGCGCTACTAAATTTCATACACTATTCGTACATCTGAGTCTAATAAACATGCAGCCTCATACTGTGCCAAAATGCGTCGATGAACTATCAGTACCGTGTCTTAACTGTGTAGAAAACGGATATACTCCATCAGAGGGACCACCATGTTAGAAATTCCCATATCGCGCTTCTGGATCACATGGGGTCGTTGGAACAATTCCAGATGGGACGGGCGGGTCCACGCCGGATATGAGAGTAATAATAAGAGAGGTTTCAGCTTTCCCTGTAGCGGTTAACCCTCGAATTTTTTGTGCTGGCATTGGTTGTGAAAACTTCAGTCCTTATGTAACCCATTTCGATCTTCTAAAATATCAAAGAAGGCAGTTGCGTAGAGCTTCGAATTTTACTTTTTATACGTTTTCTTTTTTTTTTCTTTTGATTTTTATTTTTCCCTTTAATTTTGATCATTAATTTAAAAAAAAAAAAGTTTTATGTTCATCCACTTCATGAAGATGAGCTGTTTTCAAATGGTTTTAGGTGAAACACTTAATAATCTGCTGTAGACAAAAATGAAGGGTCGGCGAGTCCCTTTCTATTTTCTACAATTCCTACTTTTAAAAAATGTCCTATAATGCCTTATCTTTATCTATTTATTTTTTTTTTAACGTATGTCCTGAATTTCTTACAATTTATGGAATCTTACGATGTCTACCAATTGCAGAACATGTTGGACAATTCCAAGCCCTCTAATATTTACCCCGTCATCGCACTAAATAACATAGGTAAATAAAATAGTATAAAAAGTCAGCATTTTTGCGTAAGTTTCATTTTTTAATTTTGGCAACACTCGTTTTAGAGGCTTTAGTTGCGTTTTCAGCATCAGAGAAGGTTCACTCGTTCGCTTCTATTTTTTTTAAGGAAAAGCGGGCGGCAGCTTTGAAGTCTGTCTATGGGCGGCATGGAGCTGAATTCGGCTCGCTATATAACGAAAGCATCGAGTTTCTAAGTAAAAAGGCGACTAAACGGTAGGGTTACACAAAATAGGGGCAATCTGGGACGTTTCCAGAATCACTTGGCTATAGAAATACATTAAACATTATTTTTATGGGTTTTTATTCAAAGTTATAAAGAATTAGCTGTAGGTCAAATTGTGGTTATTACAACATGATGAGCGAGCATTTTAAAAACGAAAATATAAAGGCCTACTCACGGCTTTCTATTTTCATTGTGCAAGTTTGCGTGTCATGTGGATAAGATTCGAACTTCATGGCACAAGAGAGAAGAAGGGTCAACCTACGGAAATAGCAAATTATAACATCAGTTTCAAACAATGTTACATTCTGAAACATAAAGTTGAGTGTCGGTTTAATAAAAAAAATTATGTAACATTTTTCATGCAATCAAGGAGACTGCTAATTGTTTTCTTTGATCTATCAGAATGATCTCATAAAATGACGACAATTTGGCGATAACTTGGTAATATATCGCCTTGGCGATAGAGTCGGGGCCAAAAATGAGATGCCAAATCTTATATCAGTTGGTGATATTGATGATATTTGGCGATATTCCCATACAAATTAATGATAAATATTGGTGATATTTTTATCGTCGTTGTTATTGTTCTTGTAATTTCTAGTTTCAGACGACAATAAAAACGTTCAATTTCTGTAAGTTTATGTAGGAGAGTGTCATTATTTATGCCTATAACGCAGCACTTTTAAATAAAGGAATGTATGTTTCTTCAAGGTGCTATTTTAGTTTTGTTTATTACATGCAAGTTTTAGAAGTAAATATTTGTCGCCGAGTAAAATTTCATGTTCAAGCCATATAGAGTGAGATCCTAGTCACCCCAGACTTACGTGATTTTAGGAAAGATGAAATTTTTAGGATCGGTAGTACAACATAAACTTAAAAAGAAATGGATACTCGCGAAGCTGAAAGCGTAAGATCAATAAGCGTAAGCTCAAAGAAACAAAAAACAATCCTAGATTACGAAAATGTTTAATTTGTCAGGAAAAAAAACCAATCTTTTGTCTTCAGAAATTTAGCCACAGTAAGTTGAAAATTTTAGAGGGTTTGAAACTCCTTGGGGAGGCTATCAGAATGTGAGAGTAAAGAAAAATCTTTTTTTAAGTCCACCCACATGTTTAATCTGATAACCACAATGCGTTTTGTTTTGTCTCTTTTTTTTTTTTTTTTTGCAGATAGAAAAGTAAAAATAACAGAATTAAAATGGAAAAAACACAAATTTTCTTCGGTTCAATACATCTCTCAATCAGGAGGAAACATTTAGAATTCTTTAAAGAACATTGTACGGTTACAAAGTGACAAGTAGTTTTGTATGATTACAAGTTTAACGAGTCAATTACGATTTAAGTATGAAATATAATTTTCGGCATATATCCTCTACGATTTGTTCTGCAGCCCTTTACTTTCTTCGTAAGACTTTAATCATCTTTTCACACTGTTGCACATCGATGTGTTTCATAAAACAGTCTATTTGCCCAATTTTAGCCTACTTTCACGTAAAAGAAAAAAAAATAATAATAAAGCATGAAAGAAATCTTAATGTATCGTGAAAATATCGTTAGAAATCAAGAAAAGTCAAAAATAAGTTAAGTAATTAAATAAAGATTGAAAAATAAAAAATTTGAAAGTAGGGTTTTGAGATGGGGAAAAAGTGTGTCGGTCGGTCTGTCTGTCTGTCTGTCTGTCGGTCTGTCCCCCCCCCCCCTAATAACTTTTGAACGAATTGTCCGATTCGAAAAATTCTTTGTGCATTCGAAAGATCTCGGCGAGGACATCCCATTTCTATATTTTACTTTTTGATTTGAACAATTTTTCGTTCAATTTTGAACAGTTCAAAAAAAATTTAACATTAGCGCCTATGGGCGAAAATGAAGCAAATTATCTAAACTCTGGGTACAAGATCCATATTCAAATGAACAAGCTTACTGGAAGAAGCGCTTGGCGTGAAATATCAATTTGAACATTTTTTGTTCATTTTTGAACAGTTCAAAAAATTAACATATCGCTTACGGGGAAATTTCAATCCTATATAAATCCTGATCTAACGGACCAATTTGCTTGGAACAAACTTTATCGGAAAGCTCTTATAACGTAGAACATGTACAAATAGAAAGTTCTTCCAGAACTAACGAGCCTAATTTCCTATGAAATTTTTTTATCGGAATTTTTAAGGATATTTCTCAGTGAATAAATGAATGAGTGAAAGAATGAATCAATGAATAAATGAATGAGGAAAAGAATGAATAAATGATTGAATAAATACATGAATGAGTAAATGAATGAATAAACATTTGAATCAGTAAACGAATGAATGCATAAATGAATGGCTGAATAAAGGAAAAAATGAATGCGTGAACGAATATGTATTGTCCGTTGAAAAAGGTATATTTGAAAAAATTAAGAACTAAAGATAAATGAGAAAGAGAGAGAAAGAGATAGCTAGACTATAAATTTGAATTTGGTGTATACGGGAAAATAGGCTCGTATAGTTCTAGACGGAACTTCTTGATATAAAACAGATCGTGGCTCTGCGTAGGTCTTGCACTTTTCGGGGGTTCCTTAATTTAACAGACTTTTTGATTTCAAACAAAATACAGAAGAATTTAATCACAATTTTTCTAAAAGCTCAAGTCCCATCTGGCTCTGCTCACTATTGCCAGAGAGGAGTCAAACTGGTGAGGAGACTGAGAGAACTTCCACCTGGCATACAAAACATGTGACTCAGAGCAAACGTGGCTAGGTACGGGCGCTTTCACTCCAAAGCGACAGAGACAATATTTCTATCTTTTTTCATCTACGCAAGCGCAGAGCATATTTTTGACTTCAAATGTATGCTCTGCGGTTGCGCAGATGAGAATAGACAGGAATATTGCCTTTGTAGCCTTTTGTGTGAATCCCAGTTACCGAACGCAACAGCAACATACGACGGAGACGAAATATTTCAGAGCATGTCATTGGTTCTACCCAATTTCACCACGCCCTCGCTTTGACTGATTGATATCTTTTATTGCGTTATTAAGAGGGACTTTCCCCCAGCCCACAGTGATTGGTTTATTGCGTGATCGAAAGCATGCTTCATCGCTGTTAGTTTAAAAACCATAGTAACATTCTGTTACGACGGAGACAAAATGCATCCGTCGCCTTTGATTCAGTTGAAACATTTATCCACGATAGTAATGTAAAAATATTTGCACTTTGTCATTATGTATTGTTATTTTTCTTTTTTTTTTTTAACAAATGTTAAACGCCAAATGTGGCTCTTTTTTTTAGGCATTTTGTACTACGACTATTAGATTGATTCGTTTTTGATTCTACTTCACACTTACTTTACCATGTAAAGAATCGTATTGTCACTGTACAACCAAATGTAGTGGTTGGGTATTGTCATTTCTTGAAAAGTGACCTTCTTCGCATTCTTAAAAAAAGAATCCGGCCTCCACATCCTTTTCAACCAGCTGATGGGAAGGAGACGATATTTCGTGGTCATGTTTTCTGGCAGCAAGAGCCTGTGATCTTTCCAACTCTGAGACATAAAAATGTCAGCTACATAAGTCTAAAATATAAATTTAATTGCATCAGAATACAAAACTGCCAATTGAAACTAAACAGCAAAACCAAGGAGTAATTTCACAAATAAGTAGTCAAATATGTTATGACGAACTAAAATTTAAAGTAGGAGGCCACTCATAAATGATGCTGCGCTGTTTTTCAGTATAGTTGAACCCCTTCCAACCTTTTGTCACAAAATTTCACACTTCAACATACCCCCTACCCCCCTTGTCACATGTCATATTGTATTACATCTATATATATATTTCACTTAACGTGGACCAGTTACGATTAAATTTTGCGGTACGATACAATACTGACATCATGCAAACTATGGTAAAGCGATTTTTAAAAATTTGTTTAATGGTTACCATAGAAGAGTAACATAATATTTGTATTTATTATCGCAACCTAAGGGGCTTTAACAAATTTATTTCTATTTCTAAAATGCATTTTCATTCATAACTCAATTTTTAATTTCCGATTCTTTGGAGTGGCAACACCTTAGTTTGTTTATATCGAGCATGTGTATATCTAGCGATCTTTTCTTGAGCCTTTCGAATTTAAAAGCGTTTTTTACGATTTTAAAATAGTTAATTTTTGGTCCGTAGATGTTCTACCGAGATCAGCTAGTAAGTATCTATATATTTGAAGTTCAGAAAAAAAGCACCACGTTATTAATCCCATTTGCAATATTATTTTTGAACTTTTAATGACATTTTTGAGAAAAGCAATAACTAATTACACGTTTATTTAATCAGGATAAAATTCGATTAAGCTTCGCAACAAAACACGTAATTAGTATGTAATCGTAAAAAATATTAGTTGTCCGAATTCTCTAACAATTTCCAGTGCTATTTTGTCTTAAAAGTCTAAATGCCCAAGAAGATTTCCTTTTAAATTTAAACTTTTATATAAAAGTTAATTTAAACCTTCATCAGCAACAATGTTTTCGATACAAAATAAAGTCAGAGAAACAACCCCCCCCCCCCCAAATCAAAACGAATATAAAAATATATTAGATGTGTTGATTTTAAATATTTTAATTTTTACTAAATTGGGGGATGTCACATTTCTTGCTACCCCCCTCTCCCTGTCACAAAGGATCAACATTTATCGTTAATATGTGTAATTTTATTTTATATTTTCAATAAATACTATAAAAAGGATAAGTGCATCGAAGAACACGAACAGTGAAACAAAATAACGATTTTTACCAATATATTAAAAGAGCTACAACGACGGTCTATTATGTAACTTTTTATGGACTCAAAAATTGAAAATTTTACTTAGTATCTCATATAGGCTGACGAATTATTTGCTTATATTTGTCAGTGGCAAGCATCTTTCTGGTCGAATACTTGTTGTCTCTGACAAAAATATCCGTTCGTTGTACGGAAATCTATGTGAAGTGTGCAGAAACGTTGGTTTGTTTGTTTGTTTACGACCATTTCAGGTCACATAAATATTCGAGTTTATTTGCTATTCTCAAGGATATGCCTCTAACTCTCGTCTAATATGACAGATAGAACAAGACAGCACAACAGATTTTAACATACAAAGAAGGAAATACACCCAGGGAAAAGTGGGAATCGAACCCACGCCTCTTTCACTTCGCTCAGGGAGGCACCGGAACCAGCCGATTAGACCGCTCAGCCACTGAGGCCCCAGAAACGTTGGTTTCGTAACTTCTGTTCGAACTTCCTGTTATAAGTTAAATTCTCTAAGCGTGGCATCACACACGGCAATCGAAGGGGAAACTTCTGTATAGATATGCGTCCCAGGTGATTCGTGCTATTTTTGTTGGAACTTCTAACATAATTTTTTTCATTTTATCTACTTTCAGATAGAGAAAATGTGTTCTATTTAGTGTTTCTTTTAGCGATCTTTCAACTAAAGGAAAAACTATAATGTAAGAAAAGCATGAATGGAATTTTTCTTGCTTCTGAGATGCCTCTGAAAAATCCCAATTGTGAGTGTCACTCACGAAAGATGGATCTTTTCACTCTTAGTGTTTCGGAAAAAGAAGAGGAATATTTCAGTCTGAGACTTAAAATTTCTAGCTTTAAATTCCGCATTTTAGAAATGAGAGACTGTTAAAAAATACAAAGGTAATTCAATAATTTATGTATTTTTAAATGTTATGTAAAAAATACTGTGACCTTTTGTTATAAAACGTGTTTTTTTATCGTAAAAAACAGTGAGACTGCTTATTTAAGGATTTGTTTTGCTTGCTACCTATTTTACCCGTATTAGGGGACGTTCATAAATGATGATGTCGCTTTTTTTGCAATATATTTGACCCCTTTCCCCTTCGTCAGAAAATCTCACACTTCAACATATCCCGTTACCTCTCCCCCCCCCCCCCGTCTTGTCACATGTCACGCTATGTTACATAAGCATATGTACTTGCATTTCAGAAACAAAGCACTACGTTATAGATCACAATTTCTACTTTTATTTTTGAACTTTTTATAACATTTGTGGGCATGAATAAAATGAGATTAAGGTTTACAACAAAAAACATAATTATTATATAATTGTAAAAAAATAGTAGTTGTTCGAATTCTCAAAAAATTATTTGTGCTGTTTTGTCTTAGAGGTGTAAATGCCCAAGAAGATTTCCTTTTAAACTTAAACTTTTAACTAGAAGTTAGTTTAAGCCTTAATCAGCATTAAAATCTTCGATGCAAAATAAAATCAATAATGAAAAAAAAAAAAAACAAATAAATATATGAAATACTTAATCTGCTGATCCTAAATATTTTTATTTTAACCAATATGTGTGATGCCACACTTCTTGCTATCGCCACCCCTCCCCTTGTCACAAATTGTTACAGCATCTCGAACGGGGGGTTCAGGGGAGAGGGGCTCCCCTCCCCTCTTCGAAGCGTGACATCATTCCTAAATGATCCCTTATTCGTAGGGCTCGACCGATGGCATTTTTTGGCCGATGGGCCGATGCCGATTGTTGGCCGATTGTTCCAAGATCGGCCGATGGCCGATGGCCGATTATTTCGCTCTTCCATCGGCCGATGGCCGATGGAAAAAGTTCCCTTTAAACCACGTGTAGAATGCTTGTCAAAAATGTCATTTAAATCATTTATTTATTTTTATGTTTATAAAAACATAAATGCCTTATTCAAGCACCATAAAAGACTTTGGGGGAAGTTTACATGATACAGTAACTTTGAAAGTTCGGACATTTTTCCGATTTCAGTTTTATTAATATTTTTTTTAAAGAGACTTGCTTAAAATTGCAACATTTCATGTGAAATGCAGTTAAACATCTTTAACTGAGCAATAAATAAATAAATATAAGGGCTCGACCGATGCACCAGTGCCGATAGTTAAAAAATCTAGCCATCGCTACCGGCATTCTTCGGAAACTTCGGAAAAACTTTGGCCTATCGACCTTGAATAACATCTAAATGCCGATGCAATGGCTATGTTTTCCGTATGGAAAAATATCTTCCAGACTTTAATTTATTTTTACTTCAGAATGAAAAGTACCAAAAATCACTTTCCTGTATCTAGAAAAAAAACAGGACAATTTCCCGATCGCGATATTATTTTTCGATCTTATATTCCCCTAATCCGTTACTTTTCAGATATACTAATAGTAATACTAGTAAATACAAAACTGAATAAATGTAGAATAAACAATCAGAAGAAAACAAACATCAGCTAAAGCGACCTTGTAAGGCACGTGCACGAAGCAAAGATTGGTTCCGATTATTCATCGTTTTAACTCCGTTTTTTAGTTCATGGTAGAGTTTTACATGAATCCCTTGATTTTGATGCAGAGGAACTAGAACATTTAGTATTCTTTTTTTATGAAACTCATTCATTTTTAAACGAGTGCAGTATTTTGTTTGAATTAAAGATTCCTGAGCGCCCAAAATGTCGCGTTGTTTTAAAATAGTGTGAGAGCTGGACATAAGGAATTAAAATAGAAAAAAAATAATTTTTATTACGTACAGTTAGACCAGAGATGCACGACGCGTTTTTAGCTACCAGTTTGTTTAAAGTTGGGATTCGATACTGGTAAAGAAAATAAAAAAACTTTTTTTTTTTTTTTTCAATTTGCGCCTTGGCTACCAGTTTTTTGCAAGACAAAATACCAGGGGTCAAAACGGACGAATTTAAAATTAATAACGTGCAGTTTTCGTTCTCGTATTTGAGAATGGTCGATTTCACAACGGCAGTTTGTATAAAAAGCAGTGTTGCGTTTCAAATTGAACCCTCCAACCCGATTCAAAATACCCTCCCATAACCGACAATTTTTTATATGTGGCGCTACCTTCTGCGAAAACAATGTAACTGTTCAAAATTCCTGAGACTCGAATTAGCTTAAATTATATGTCTACCTTTTTAACGCTATTTTTAAACACAAAATTAGTTCAATTTTGCAATATTTTGGAAATCTTTTCTTTTTTATCAAATTTTAAAAAAGTTCTCACGGTAACGAAACCACGTTTATTCTGGGAAGAGAGGGCTCTGGAGTCTCAAGGGTTTAAACTGCAATTCTTTTTACACAAATTAATGTCGACAGTTATTGCTGCACGCCATTGCATCCACTGAGCTAAATAAGAGAAACCTGGAGCGAGGACTGGGCGGTCGAACCGCTTCACACCCTTTTCAGCCATCAAGGCAAAACGCGCAAACTACCAATTCGCGCAATGATAAAACGGCTAACTTTAAAGAGCTCTCGAGCTCTTAATTCTTTTCCGATTTTTCTAAAAAAATTTATTCTAATGCCTGACATATAATAATTTAAAATTTCTCATAGCATTTTAGAACAATTATTCATACATTTTTTCACGATAAAAAACATTTTGCGACACTTTTTATTATCTTTGAATGCTATATGGGAGTGTGCGACTATGGCAGGTTTAAAAAATGTTTATTTAGACAGGAAGACACCCTGATTAATTGATCTACTCTCCTTGACTACTGATGAATAAATACTTTACACAGTTAAATTATAAATCTCATAAGAAGTTTCAGTGGGGGGAGCAGCTTCGAACAGCATCAATATAGCGACTTTTATTCCCAAAAACGATAAATGCGTTTTTAGAGTTCTTACAATTCGATATTGCACTTCAACATAATACAATTAAAAAAGAAGAAGCACTTTAAATAAGAAGAAAGAAGTCATTTTTTGGAGATATTATAGGATAACATTTTTATTAAAAAAAGTTTGCAAATAACTGGAATGGAGCATGTCATTTTGAGATGAATCTGAAATGTATAAGCATTTAAAAATTTTATATTTTACAAGTTTGCTTGACTATGACCAAGTTAAATATTTCTCACTAATGGAACATTTCATTTATGGATATTAAATGTAAATAAGAATAATAAAGAAATACTACTTATTTTTTTAACCATGCACTAATTAAAAATATAGCTGATCAGTGCATCTGCTGGGGAAAAGTGTGTGCTGTAATTCAAAGTTTTATAAGCACATTAAAACTCTTTGAGTGCAGATGTTAATTTAGTAACAAAAAAACATGCTCATAATAATATTTATCATGATTTTTTAAATCATGCACAAATAAAAATTTCAGCTGATCAGTATATTTACAGGGGAAAAGTGCTGCAATTCAAAGCTTTATGAACTCATTAAAAATCTTTGAGTGTAGATGTTAATTTAGTAATAAAATAATAAATAAATAATAAAATAAATGTTTTTTAAAAACAGCCACAATTTGACAAAATAAAAATTAACACACGCAAAAATCAAAATTTTACTCAAATGAAAAGTTAATTCAAAAACATCAAAATTATTATTGAAATTTTCATTAACTAGCAAATTAAGATAAAAGCAAAAAAGGTACATGATTTAACTATTTGTGTAACTGATATTTTCACTTATAATAAAATATTACGTAATAAGGTTTGACTATCGAGAAAACAGGAGAAATATTTAGGCTATAATGCTAAAAGAAAAAGTTTTTCAGCAATGTAATTAAGTTGTAATATTATGATTTAAGGTAAACTTTATTCATCCAAAAAACAATTTTGTGTACATTATGGGCATAGTAATTAAATTTCTGTGAAAAAAAGCCATTCAAAGATAGAATACGAGAACAAGGCATATAAAGTTTAAATAGGCAATTCGCCATCAAAATGAGCTTTAACACCGTTTTCTTTTAAGTTTCACGAATTTATTTTTACATCCCTTTGCACAACAGGATGCAAACGTATTGCTAAATGACGAAAATAAAATTTTTTTGATAAACTATGATAAATTAAACCGAAATTTGTAACAATACACCATACGAGCCAATGCTTCCACAATGGGAAGTCAGCGATGTTTTGCCTTGATGGCTCGAGCACTGTATTTATGCGCGTCGGCTCGCAAGCTGCCCTGTTGAAGCATGGGGAGTCCTCACTCCAGATTTCTCTCATTTAGCTCAGTGATTGCATCACGGAATTTTAGGACACAAGAACTATACACATGAACGATTGTGCTTCGTTTGCAAATCTACGGATCCCAACCGTTATGGCAATTTGTTCCAGAAAAAAACGAAATACGCATGCAATATGTAAGTGGATCTTGATAATACTAGTAATTATTATTAAAAAAACCAGTAAATAGTAGCGAGCATGCCGAAAGAAGATAAGGAATGAGTAACAATTTAATTATTATGATTGTTGTTGTCATTCTCGTTCTCGCATTTGTGGAATTATTTTTTTCTTTCAATAACTTGTTATAAGAACTGGGATCCTCAATTTTTTGTGTCGTGCGTTTACGAAAATAACTCACAGCAAAAATTAAGTTGGTTTCTTTTATTTTTCACTTATTTATTTACACATGAATAGTTAATCTATAGCGGTTGGGATCCGTAAAAATGTATTTTAATAGTAAACGGTGTGCTGATTGATTAAATGCTACAAACATACCAACAATATCACAAAAGCATCCAACTTTAAGCAAAAAAAAAAAAACACATTTTGTAGCAGCATTCCTGCAGATATTTTTCTTGCTGAAGAAACATCAATATTTCTTTCCCTCTTCTGTTCTTCTTCTTTTACTATATGTGTGAGAATTATTCTTAGAATAATTCTCGCTGACTCGGAACAAAAGAGCGAATTCTGTAGAATCGTCGAATGAAGTCACAGAACAAGATATCCAACTGCTTTTCCGAGTATTCCCTCCTAATATCTATTAACTCCAGCACGAAAATTGGGCATGTTGGGCATAAATAGGCAACCGGATAATAAGAGCCTGAGCTGATATAAAATAAGCGACACCCATTTGTTATCAAAACGGTGTAAAACAAAATTTGGCATAGTTCTAAAATTAAAAATAGTATTTGTTTTTTAAAAATCTTTAAAACTTCTGTTGTAAAAAGCTAAAATATTTATAAAATCTCCCAAAAACTATTAAGGAGCCAAAAGAAAGCCAGGAAGCCATGCAAATTACTCCAAAAGCCAAATGTTTCGTATTTATCTTAAAAATAGCCAAATTAGCAACCCTGGCTCCCCCATGATGGCGAAAACTGTTTTTAACTGCTGTGCTGCCTCTTATTGTATGGAAATAGAAAACTAGCTATGGAGGAGGAAGACAGTTAAAGACAGAATGTTTTGTGGAAAGTTGGAAAACATCGGCCTGGCATCGGCTTTTAGATGTTTTTTAAGGCCGATGGGCCGATGTTTTTCTGAATTTAACATCGGCCGCCGATGCCGATGGCCGATGGCAAGTTTGTTGAACAATCGGCGCCGATGCATCGGCGAGGCCGATGCATCGGTCGAGCCTTACTTATTCGGATTTTCAATTATCCGGATTGCCTTTGGTCTTAGTTAGTCCGGATAAACGAAGTTGTACTGCATTTCAAGAAACATTATAAACACACCATACAAAAAAAAAAAAAAAAAAAAACACACACACAATACACAGATTGAAATTATAGCTGAAACTAACATATTACATAGCAGTCGGCTAGGTGACAGCTAGTTCTACGGAGGCTAACATAATTTTCTTCAAAAATTATAAAGCGTCAGCTATCTATTGAGAACATGAGTGTGCCAAAGGTGTGTTCGCACAAATATATTTCTTTCCTAACTAAAAAACTAGCTGTAGATCTAATAAACTAGCAAAAGATACCAAAATATATTTACCATGGAGCCTTCATCTATTGTATCTATGCTTAATACGGTAACATGAAAGCGGACAACTGTGGCCTTTCCTGGAAGAAAATATATAAAATATACATAGAAGTTGCTGCAGAATAGCAATTAATTGCTTGTTATATAAATTTTCATTTCTATTCTATGCTTAATTTTCGTAAGCAATCATGGTAACAGCATCATTAGGAATTTCAAACCTAACTGTATCAGCTGAGTTTCGTAATATTATAAAGTCCATTTATTTAGGAAGTTAATTGCTATGATCGGCATAGCTGTTAGACCTTTTATTTGAAAATCTAAAGCCCTTTAGTTTAGAGTATTTGATACTATTGTGTTATACGACATTATTATATTACTATAGTCTCCTTTTTTTCATAACTCGTTACTACAGCTAACACGTAAAGGGTACATAACCTTTTCTTCAATGCAGTAGTTTTATTTTCACATAGGAGTAAGCCGGTAAATTTTTCCGTCCTTAAGCTTCGAATATTTAGTATAAAATATAAAACAATAAATAAA
The DNA here is from genome assembly GCA_038502835.1 of Octonoba sinensis. Classification (NCBI taxonomy): domain Eukaryota; kingdom Metazoa; phylum Arthropoda; class Arachnida; order Araneae; family Uloboridae; genus Octonoba; species Octonoba sinensis. The sequence goes on from CM076604.1 coordinate 77,778,725, forward strand.
TAATAATAATAATAATAATTTTAAAAAATAAGAATCAAATCGAATGAAAAATGTGACATAAAAGAAATGTCAGGAATAAATCTTGCAATGAACGGTGCTTTAAAGAGCTTATTTTATATATAGTTATTACAGTCAAAAAAGTTTAAAATAAATTTTGATAATTCTTAATGACTAATAAATAAAACTTTTAAAAACTCACCTTTTTCTTTAGGTGGCTGCAAGTTATCGTAGGCTTTTAGATTATCAGGTAAAATGGTATCAAATTCTAAGCTCTGCAGTCTAAAATAAAATAAAACTCTCATCAAAACAATCACGACTCATATTTTTACGAAAACACTCATGAAAATCAACAAATAAATACTAGAGTTCTACCAACAGTCGAAATTCGACCGTAATAATTATATGTAGCCTTGAAACCATTATGCTATTTATATACTAACTAGCGGAACCCCCTCGGGGTTGCCCGTGCAAAATTTTAAAAACGTCGCCTGCTGCGATGTCCTCGATAAGAATGCAAAAAACGTCGGCATTGCCTGTATTAAGAGATTAAAAAAGCGTCGTCGGCCTATAATGAAAGGATATTGTAAACCATTCCTAAAAAGCGTATGCACAATTTCGTTAGTATGTTCCGATTTATTAAAACGACTAATTAAAAACTTGAAATCTAGGATAAACCATATGTATTCCTTTTCCTGGAGATATTTATTTAAATGCTATTGCTAAATCAAGAAAATCGTCGAATCGGGGAGATAGAACTTTTATCAAGTTCAATCTCGAATTTGAAACCCATTGCTAATTTGAGAAAAACGTTAAATCGACAATATGCTTTATTATTGTTTCTCCGCTGAACACTAAACTGATGTTTCTGTATTTCGAAAAAAAGATTTTATATTGAAATTAAGCTAACACTATTCACCCGGAGGTGAGGAGACTGCTAATTATTATTTTTGGATCAAGGTAAGCCTTAAGAAATCGGAGTAAAAGCTCTTTGAGTCATCTTGTGCTGAAAAATCAGCGCTTTCGATCGGTATATTATATTAATATATGCAAGGTTTTTTCACTCCCATACTGGGGAATTTACGTAGAAATTTGCGTAAAATTGGAATAAAAAAAGGATCTACCTGTCGGATTTTTTTTCTAACGGATCTATAAATTTTCTTGAATAAATCTTTCTATTGATGAAAACCGGATTTAAATCCGTTGCTTAGTTTAAAAGATCTGAGCGTACAGACGCCGGAAGCGACTTTGCTTTATACTCTTTTAAGATTATGTTGTTATATATTCATCAAATTTGGCGATTATAGCGTCGAGTATATTTCGATCATTCTCACTTGAAGCAAACGTATTCTAAATTGTTGTTGCCGTAGGTCTGCCAATTATGTTGAGTGACAGTTGAATAAATCTTAAATTGTTTGCTTCCACACACTATTCTTCTTTTTCAGTCTATTCTTTCAGCGAAGCCTTCACTCAAACTTTTACTACAATTGCTTTTAATATTACTCCTTAATAGCCACAAACTCTTTTTAACAATGAGTTTCATAACCAGAGGAGAGAATGATTCTTAACTGTTGTCTATTTATATATGGATAATAGAGTAGGTTGACGAGTATGTTTGCATGTTCGCTATACAAATCTACACCTATTGACGGATTGGAACGAAATTTCTCCCAAAATTCAATCTTCTTTCGGGAAAAGTAACTCACGGATCCGCGTTATAAAAATTCAATTTAGTGTTCTTTATTTTATTTTTTCATTTTTTTTTAAATTTCAATTACAAGCTTTGTTTTGGCAATACAAATATAAATAATCATCTCATTTTCCAAAACTGTATATCAGTCTGAAGCTGATGAAAAATTACATCAGATAGAAATTCTTCGAAAACTCTACAATAAATGTAACATGAGTCTAGAATACTATGTATTCTAAGGACAATTAAACTAAGCCTTATTTTTAAATGAAGATTCTGGGGAGATTGAATTTCAAGAATTTATTGTTGTAAAAATAATACCGTGAGTTTTAATTTAAATTTAATTAAATTTTCAACCTGGTTTCATGCTGTTTAACATGTATGGGGCTGAGATATTTCCTGAAAATTATTTTTTGCTGTGGACATGTGCTTATCCAAGGCTGAACTTGGTCGTAAGTTAAACAGTAAACTGGTTCAAGTTCAGCCTAGGCTTATCGTAATTTTAAAAAAATGTAGCGCTACTTCCGGTAATACTATTGCGTTCAGCGATTGTAGGAAGCAAGTCCCCCTTTTACGTAGTAGACAAATAGGTAAAGCTCGACCGATGCATCGGCGCCGATGGTTCAACAAAGTTCCAACGGCCATCGGCAACGGCGGCCGATGTTAACTTTAGAAAAACATCGGCCTTAAAAAACATCTAAAAGCCGATGCAAGGCCGATGTTTTCCGTAGGGACAACTTTCCAGAAATCATTCAGTCTTTAAACTTCTTTTTTTTCCTTCCATAGCTAGATTTCTAGTTCCATACAATAATAGGTAACACATCAGATAAAAAGCACAAAAATAATGTCATTCTACAAAATATTTAATAAAAAAATCGGAAAAATAGTTTAAGCGATCGCTGCCCGAAAACGTATTAAAATTATTTCTCTTTCAATAGACTGCTCCCAAAATAGAATATGTTAAAGTAAAAGCAATAGAGGCGTCTTATAAGTGCTATTTGTTTTTCGTACTATGTTATTTTTTTTTATAGCTGACTCATTTTTGTTCGTCTTTCGTTTAATAATGACGTATTGCATTGTGCAATAATCCTATAACCATCTGCTTTTAGTTTGTCATGATACTTATTATTCCGAAATTGTAACAACACAAAGTCAACTCAAATCAAAGTACGACAATAATTTTATTGTTTACCCACATAAACTTTTTTTCTCGTAGCGTTTTTTTTTTTTTTTTTGCTTCTTCGATGTCACGTGTTACAGTTTTTCTGCAATTTTGCAGCAATCTTGTTGCATCTGCTTTTAGTGTGCGGTTATTCTCATTATTTTATTTTTAGTTTACAGCATAGAACAGATTGATCAAAAATAAGAAACAATTTTCCAGTATAAATGTTTATTGATCGAAATTTCATGTGTCCGAGTTCGACTTGCAATTCTCAAAAGGAGAGTTCGCGCGACAGGATGGAATAACATCTTAATAAAAATGCTAAAATTTCCTTCTGTTCAAAGATGAATGCATATTTTTTTTTTCAAAATACATCTTAATTTTTTTATACGGTAATTATTTAAATTTTTCTCTTGTAAACTTCGTTCTTTTAGCGTATTTTTTTTTTTTTTTGGCTTCTTCGATGCCACATGTTAGACAGTTGACAGTTTTTCTGTGTACATTTTTTTCTGTTCTATTGTACAATAATCTCGCTGCATCTGCTTTCAGTTTAGAATATTTCTTGTTATTTTATTATTAGTTTACAACAGTGGCGTAGTTAGACCCGGATTGGGGGGGGGGGGGGGGTTCTTCGGGTGAAAGCCAATTTCCTTGTTTAACAAGAAAAATTGGTCAAATTCTAGACAGTCTTGACCATTTCAGGGTGTTGTTTTATTCCCATAACTACCCCCTTATCTACGCCAGTGATTTGCAACATAAAACACATTAATAAAAAAGATGAATAAATTTTTCAGTATAAATTTATTGATCGAAATTTTGTGTGTCTAAGTTGTAATTTTCAAAAATGTAATTCTTAAAAAACGAGTTCGCGTGACAGGATGAAATAATATCTTAATAAAAATGCTATAATTTCTTTATTTTCAAATATTGACAATGTATATTTTTGTTTCAAAATGCATCTTAACTTTTATAATCAATCACGTTGTTTTGAGAAGATTATTTGTCAACAGAAAACTGCTGGTGCTCAAAATATTTCTCACGTTACAAAATGTTAGTTTAATTCAGTGATCTTACATTGTGCTCATAAAAATATAAAGAGTATGTCAAGTATTTCAGTGTAATTTTCCATTCACAAGAAAGAAAGCTAATAAAATTGGTTCTTAAGACTTCCCCAAACCCCATCATTCATTTGTAATGACAAAAGAATCTCACTCTATGTTGTTAAAGCAATATTCAGTATTTCATGGCTATGAACAAGGGACGGGGTGGGGGGGGGGGGAGGGGGCGAGCGAAACTCTTTAATAATTTATTTTGATTTCATAAAAAGAGCTATTTTTAGTTAAAATAACTTTTATAATTGGAAACAAAAAACATTGAATCGTTCCCACTTTTCTTTTAAAAACGGGGAAAAAATTATGAAAATAATCCGAGGGGGGTTGACAATTTTGTTAAAGATACTAACCCACATTATTTGTCAGTCAGTATTATAACATCTGCATTCCTCCCCTTACAAAAAAAAAATAGAAAATAAAGGCAGCTGCACTTGGCATTTTCAGTACTGGTGTTATAAGAAGAAAATGTTGGAGGAAAGGGAAGGAGACTCGGTTCGATCTAATAATTGTTGAGTTTTGTTGCAAAGATAAAAGAATTGAAAATCCTCTGATATAGCTATTTTTTTTAACCGGTAAATAGTTTAATTACTTCACTAGAATTGCGAGTGATTCTTTTAGTTTTAATTATTTTGTAAACTTCCCCAAACAGTCTTTTACTGTGCTTGAATAATACATTGTTTTTATAAGCATAAAAAAATAAATGATTTAAATGACATTTATGACAAGCATTCTACACGTTTTACTGATTTAAAACGAATTTTTTCCATCGGCCATCGGCCGATGGAAAAGGAAAATAATCGGCCAACAATCGACATCGTTCCATCGGCCAAAAAATGCCATCGGTCGAGCCCTACAAATATGCTACTCGTTATTCATCTAAATGGAGACTAGAGATGTATTTAACATAGAAATGTATAATGAAAGGCGTAAAACAAACTTTTCTACCAGTGGAGAAACGTATCCCTCTCCACAGCAAAATCTACAGTCTGAAACTTACATCTAGATGGGTTTTCTTCAAAAATATTAGATTTAGTTATCAGGTAACAATCAGGTGCCATCAGGTCCACGGCTGCCTTGAAGACGATAACACCGTGAGAAGTTTTTCTAAGAAAAGAATATCGATGACGTGGTAACTTCAATTTCGCATATTGACACGTAATGAGGGGAAGTTCTACAACTATTTTCTAATTAACCTACTCCAAGTTGAATTTTATAAACTCATGTTTGTGAAAATTGCAACACCATGAAGGAATCGTCATAATTGAATGAAATTTAATACACAGTTGAGTGGTAGTGGTACAAATAAATGATTAAATTTTCAAAGCAAACAAACAATAACAAGAGATCGGAATCAGTATTTTGGTTAGCCACCACACGCCGCAATAAGTGCTGATACACGACGTGGCATGGACTCAAACAAATTTTGAATGTCTGCCTGAGGAAGAGCATTCCATATTGTTTGTATGCGTACCCAAAGTCCGTCTACAGAAGCAACAGGACGAGGATCACGAGCGGGACGCCAAACAACGAAATCTCACACATGTGCAATTGGCGACATATCCGGGGAATACGCATTCCAAGGAAGAAGCTGTACCTGCTGCGTTGCAAAGAAGGATTGAACAGTCCTAGCAATATGAGGGCGGGCATTGTCCTGTTGAAATACAGCACCTAGCAAGCTTTGAAGGAAGGGAACAGCTTGGGGGTGTAGAACTTCACTGATGTACCGGTTGCTGTTCAGATTGCCCACAATTCGTACCAATTGAGATCGTCCATGATAGGCTATGGCGCCCCAGACCATAACTCCGGGTGTTCGTCCACTGTGGCGTTCGATAATGCACTCCGGAAGGTGGCGTTCACCGGCATAGCGTCTGACACGAATGCGGCCATCATGGTACCACAAATTAAAGCGGGATTCGTCAAAAAACACGACATGCTGCCAATCAGCACTCCAGTCTCTATGCTGATTGGCCCATTGTAGCCGCAGGCGGCGATGGTTTAGCGTGAGCGGGATCCTGTATAAAGGAGTCCTTGCGCGCAGTCCACGCTGCAGCAGACGTCTACGAATTGATGAAGCACACAATGAAACACCTGTAGCTATTGACCACTGTGCTGCCAATTGTCTAGAAGAAGCTGTACGGTCCTTCCGCGCCATGCGGACCCGGTGTCTATCATCGCGAATTGACGTAACATTTCGGGGTCCACTCCCGGATTTCCGAGTTGTCCGACCCTCGTCCGTCCACTGCTTCCAAACACGCATCACTGTGCTGCTGTTACGCTGCACACGAGTGGCTACTGCACGATACGACAATCCAGCTTCACGAAGGCCGATGATTCTCCCCCGTTCAAACTGTAAGTTGTTCAAATCTCGCTCTCTTTCGTCGAAGAGGCATAAGTAAAGATTGAGCTAACGTTTACCACTAGCAGATAACCACCGATAACCATACACGCCTCGCTACAGCCGTCTATTTATACGGATCCATCCGTCGTTCAGAGGGCGCTGCTCAGCATACACATGCGCTACGGATTTGAAATTCTAATCATTTGCATATCATGCGCTACTTTGCATTTCCTGAAAATTTCAGCTCACTCGCGTAAGTCCTTCATGGTGTTGCAATTTTCACAAACATGAGTTTAGGTCTAATCTCTTTCGACTTTGTTCAGCCAATTCTTTAATAATTGTTTAGGTTATAAGCATGAAGTTTTTAATATTTTCATTTGCCCGGTCTCCTTAACTATATTTGATAATTTTTTTTGTTGTTGTTGTTTCAAATACCACTTGGATAGCTCGACTTCGCATAGAGACCAGGAATTAAGGCAGTAAGGAGCGCCTTCCGTTTATGGATGAGCACTACAGCGGGGGAAGTAAGACTTGGCTCATTATGTATTTGAATGGCGCCCCAAAATGTACGCCAATTTCCTTTTTTTGACCTAAGAGTGAAGGAAAGGGAAATTCTCCACCCTAAGGTACCCTCGGAACTGCCTCGGGACTTAAGAGTCCACGCATTTTACATGCACGTATCCCTGCGTGTACAAGGCGGGTCTTTACTGGGTCGGGTACAGAACACCCAATCTTCCAGTTGGCAGACCGTCATCCTAACCACAGGGCTACTACTGCCCCCAAAATTTTTTGATAAATATATTATTTAAGTGTACGTAAATTTTGAAAAGGCTAATACGCAATATGTAATACCTATACAATATCTTTTATTTTTTTATTTATTATTTTACATGATGGTATCTGAACTCCCTGTACTCCCTGTTTATATTTGATAAAATCTCACATTTGAATACTAGTAAGCCTCCCGATCATGCGAAATGACCGCTGTTCTAGATATCATAAATATACAATTCTCCCAGTAACCGGAAATGCACATCCAATCAAAGAGATATTTATTTATCAGGTAGAACAATAACGTTTGATAGATAAATAGTAAACATATAATGATTTCGGAAAAAATATTCTTATCGAAAAAAAAAGTGTAAGTTATAATAATCTGTAAAATAAAAATATTATTTACTATATAATCAAATTGTTTCGGAAAAATATTTATTTATATCCAACAATAATCATCGTCAAAACAATAATTTTAACGAAACTGGAAAAAAGAACGCTGCCACTTTAATATATATAAAAAGCGCAGACGATAAATAAATTAAAACAAAGAAAGAAGAATTAAATTAAATTCACGTTTACATTAATTTTTAACGGAGATTGCAAATCTAGCGATGCCTCACTCAAGATGCTAGAGAAATGTTGTGATTATATTAGTATATTTGATATGTGTTACAACAATGGCAACTGCATTACAGTTACGCAAGCAACCAATAAGCTATCGGCGACAGACACTCAAGTCGCTTATATATAAGATTAATGTCTATATGAAAGTTCCATACATTAATTTAATACTGATTGTATACACGTGTGAAGAATAGCGTCAAGAATAACTCGAAAGAAATATGTACACTGAAAGAAGTTTCAATGCAAATTTTATTTAAAAGAAATATTCAACTAAAAAGAAAACATTTTTAAACAATGCCTCATGACTAACACAAATATATTGAAGATATCTAACAAATAATTTACTTAGGAAAGTTATGCAAATTAGTGCTGAAAGAACTACTTATTATTGTGCCTGTATTACTTATATTCGTTTATTCAAAGAACATTTCTGTTTTCATAGAACAATTAAATGAAAACACTCTTCTTGGAATATTTATAAGGAATTTTTTCTTTTCCTTTTTTCTTTTTAAAATTTTCTAGGCCTATGTTTTGCGCTGTATTACAGAAGGGCATCTTGACAAATATTTACCCTACTTTTTCCCTACTTTAATTAAATCTCTTTGTTCATAAAAAAAAAAAAGAAAATAATTCAACATGTTTTTTTTCCATTTGCATATTTTTTATCTTGCATCGGAAGAAAACTTTTACATATGCTATAAATGCATTTTTTAAATTGAAAAAATGATTTTACAATATAATCTCTTTTAGAAGCGGTGCAAAAAGGCTTTAAAAATGGAGTGGACGTTAATAATAATAACCAAAAATTATGGTAATCATAAACAGATTATTTGTGCTTTGCGGCATTACTGTTTTATTTTGCGCTGAGATTTTTCAATGAAGTAGATTTACGTAGGATATGAACAATAAAATAGTATTTAGAGGAAATATTTTGTGAGGAAACGGAAGAATATTTATCTTGATTTTCGTGAAATGACTGGTTTTAAAAAGTATTTTTATAGATTGTATGAATTTAAACCTTATTGAATTAAATTAAAAAAACTGTCTGGGCTACTGTAAGTATTTTGCTAACGCATAAAAGTGAATCTACATGTTTGTATCTTAGTCACGCAGAAAAGGAGGGAACTTCTTTAAGCCATAGCATAGCTTATTATAATTTCAAAAATTTCAAATTTAGAGCTAATCGGACGTCTTTATCATTTTTAAGTACAGTATAGCCTCGGTTATCGGTGCCCCGTATAACCGAGTTCCGGGTTAACCGAGGTACATTTGCCCCTGAAAAAAAAGTTTTTTAGCGACCGATGGCGGCGTCACCAGCTACGACAGTTACGTAAAACGGCAGCAAAGAAGCGAGCGAGTTCCTTTAACCAGAAAACAATATGTATGCATGAACTTTTTCAAGAAACAACTTTAACTGGAACATGTACTCTACTGATGTGTACATGTAAAATTAGATATTTGTATGTATGTAACGTCATTTTTTCATTTCATAATATGTACGATAAATGTCTTTTTTTTTTTACATCTTTGACGACATTTTCATTCATTTCAACCCATGTTTCCCTCCCGATTTGGACACAGTCTGTGTTATCCGAGTTTTCGATTATCCGAGGTACCCTCGGTCCACATTACCTCGGATAATCGAGGCTCTACTGTACTTCAAAGGTCTGTTAAAACATACACAACCATGATAAACACAAAAGTCATGTTTACATCCAAGCACAAACTGAGAAATAGGTAATTTAGACCTTTGAATATTTGCTTAATTAATCGATTTTTAACTTTATACTTATACGTCATGTTTGCAACTGACCTTAAAAGGGAGGTAAAATGAACTACAAGGAGCCTCCCGGTGACAATAACTCAAGTTTGTTAAAAAATGCAGGTACTACCTTTGGGTCTAGCTCGGCAGTAGGTAATATTGTCTATGAAAGCTAAGATACTTTTTTATAATTGTTTACTTACGCTGATATTTCAGAATAGAGTATGACTTGAAATAGCCAGAACAAAGATGATATCTGGATTTCAGTATTTGACATGTTTCCTTTGAGCACTGATTTAAGATTTCATTTCAGAAATGGTAGCCTGAAAAAATAAAAGAATTTAGTATTTTCATGAAAACAAGCAGCACTTAAATTATTACAAAAAAAAAAGAAAAAAAAAGACTCATAAAATAGTTTTACAAAAGGTATCTGTAGCACGTTTTTGTGAAATTTTAGTAATAAGACTCGATGGAGGTACTGAGCTTGGTTTTGATGCGGTTAACGCATACCAGTAATTTATTACAGGCAAGCGCAACTCCAACAGGAATCATCAATTCAATCGGAAACTGGTTTTCCTATCAGCTTCTACCAACAGTTGCTTCAAACTGCTTGTGTGCTATAGACATTCGCAGTTGCGCGGATTAGGAGCAATTATCTCCACTAGAAAAAAAGTGCTTCTAAAACGTTTGCTTTTAAGGCAAGTTAAGCAAAGACCAATCATGAAGCTGGAATTTCGTGACGTCAAACCAGCTTTCCAGTAAACATTTAGTTCAGATTTGAAGAGTGGCGACTGAAGAATGAATCTTAAAAACTAGAGTGCGATTTTGCAATTACACATTTTTTTTTTTTTTTAGAAATCTCTAAAACAAAATTAATTTTTTAGTTAATCAGTTAAATTATACTTTTTAAAACCAGTCATTCAAAGTAGGTGTGCCTATTCGTATGTTTTTTACAGAGTATTTATATTAAAAATGTATTTACGTTAAAAAGAATATTTTTTTTTCTGGGGGGAGGGGGGAATAGAACCGACTTCAAACTAAAGATTGAACTAAAAAGTTAAAAATATAAGCATTAAAAGCATTAAGCAACATCGATATGACTTTTAAATATAATTTTAGAAGTTGGGGTTAAAATTATGAGACATAAAACTTTTTTTAATTATGAATCAACACAAATATAAATGGCCCAGATAACTGACAGAATTTAGTTTTGTTTTCAGAGAAGCCTACACTCAAACCCTTTTTATAATCTCATTTAATATTACTGCTTAACAGCAACAAACTCTTTTTTAACAATGCGCTTTACATTTATGAAAATAAGTTTTATAATGAAATTAAGCTAACATTATTCTTAAGAAGTTGAGGAAAATGCTCAAAACTATTTTTGGGTCAAGGTAAGCCTTAAGAAAAAAAAAAAAAAAGGTTATAACTCGCGTTTTTTTCGACTTCTTGTGCAGAAAAATCGGTGCTTTCGATCGATGTAGTATCTTAATAAGTATAAGGTTTTTTCACCCCCATATTGGGGAATTTATGTGGAAATTTGCGTGAAATTGGAATAAAAAAAGTACTACATCTCGGATTTTTCTCTAACGGTTCTATATAAACCTACTCCGTGCTGATAGAGACAAACTGAAATTTTCAGCGAGATTCGACAAATTGGTTTCGGTATTAGCGGTTACATACACACCAAGGTCCTGTTTTATGTATATACTAGCTGTACCCGGCCACACGTTGCTGTGGCTCCGTATGGTTCGATGGAAAAGCAAGAAAAAGCACATATGTTTCATTTGACATTGCTTGTTGTTTCATTGTCTGAAAATATAGATTGTCTGGTTTACCCCTTCTATAACACGCAATTTATAACTGTACACATGAGAAAATCTAAACTGCTCACCTTGATTTGATTGAGCTTTATTTTTTTTCACAATGCTTGAGGGCAATTTTTTTTTGTTCCATTGTCGGTGAAGATTTTGATATTGTCTGGCTCAGCACATTGAAAAATTCCAACATAAGCCTTATCCAAACAGAAGAAACACAAACACAAAAATTCTAAATTAAAAAATTGCCGTTCAAAATAAATAATTTGTGTTTTAAAGTTCCCTTAATCGTCAAGTTCAAAAATAATTAAAAAATACTTCAAAATTTTAACATCAGAATGAAAATAGCTTAATGAAACTGTTAACATTCAAAATAAGTAATCTTTGTTTTAAAGTTCCATTTAACCTTTGAGTGCAAAAATACTAACAAATGCTTCAATACAAACGGAAAAAACAATAAAATAATTTTTGGAGAAAATAGAACCGACTGTAAACTATAAATTGCGCTGAAAAGTAAAAAATAACATTTTTTTTTAAACAACTTCGATACGACTTTTAAATATAATTTTTGAAGTCGGTGCAAAATTATGACGTTATTTTACACTGAAACTGTTGCAAACTCTACGCTATTTATATTTGTAATTGGTTCATAGTTACAAAAGGAATCATGCATCAAAATCCATTATAATTTTGCACCGACTTCAAAAATTATATTTAAAAGTCGTATCGTTGTTTAAAGAATAATGTTATTTTTTACTTTTCAGCGCAATTTATAGTTTGAAGTCGGTTCTATTTTTTTCAAAAATTATTTTATTTTATTATTTTTAGTGTAAGTACATTTTTATATAAATACTCTATTTTTAGGACATACATATCGAAGGGGAAACATTTGAGGGAATGACACTAAAAACTAACCTCTTGTAAGATAAATTTCGTTTTAAAACCGATTTTAAAGGGTCACTGGAGCAAGCAAACTGATTGGCTTTAATTTCATCTTCAGAGAAGCCTTCAGTCTATTTCTTGTTATAATTGCTTTTAATGTAACAATGAGTTTCATTTATATTAACAACTTTCCCAATAAAGACAAATCGAGCCTAGCCTTTCCATATAAATGAAAAAATACATATTTTTCACCCACAACGTTTTTTCTAAAAAAAAAACAGATGTAGTCAAACTGATGCGCGATATTTGAGTTAGACGACCCTCTATCGATCAAAGAAAAAATAATCAAAATCGGTTCATTTAGTCAAAAGTTATGGATGAAAAAGAAAAAATTTACCACATTTCAGTCCCTTACTTTTTTTCTAATTATCGAATATGGTCAAACCAAGGTATGGGACCTATGGGAAACCACCCTCGATCGATTTTAAAAAAAATCATGAAAATCGGTTCATCCGGTAAGAAGTCATGAGTGGACAAAAAAAAAATAATAATAAAATAAAATAAAACGACATATATACAATACGAGTGTATAACCTCCTTCCTTTGTGAAGTCGGTTAAAAATAATTTTAAATCAAAATGAAAATAGCTGAATTAAACTGTTGCTGTTCAAAATAAGTAGTCTTTGTTTTAAAGTTCCCCTTAATCTTCGAGTGCAAAAATACTAACAAATACTTCAATACAAACAGAAAAAATTATTAAATCAAAATGAAAATAGCTGTACCCTGCCAATTGTTGCAAGTGGCTCATTCTCCATAATAAAACATTAAAAAACGAAATAATTTAATCAAAGTTGCAATAAATTAAAAGTGATATATAAAAACACATGTTCTGATAAAATTTCAAAGCAATTGGTGAAGTACTTACGGATATTTGAGGTTAAGAACCAAGGCTGAACTTGATCGTAACCGTAAACTGACTCACGTTCAGCCTTGTATGAACAATTTTTGCACTTACATTTTTATTTATATAGCTTATATTACCCGGAGTTGAGGAAACTGCTAATTATTATTTTTGGATCAAGGTAAGCCTTAAGAAATCGAACTAAAAAGCTTATAACTGGCCTTCTTTTTAACTTAAAAACTTCGAACAAATTCCATCTTGTGCAGAAAAATCAGCGCTTTCGATTGATATATTACATTAATATGTGCAAGGTTTTTTTCACCCCCATAATGGGAAATTTATGTTGAAATTTGCTTAAAATTGGAATAAAAAAGAAACTACTTGACGGATTTTTTTTCTAACGGGTCTATAAACCATCCTCTTGAATTGCTCTGTCTACTGGCAAAATTTCAAAGCAATCGGTGAAGTACTTTCGGAGATTTGCGGCTCGCACAAAAGAACACTTACATTTTTATTTATATAGATAAATAGGTTGATTTATTAATAATTTCTCCAACAAAGAAATAGCAAGCCAAGCCTTTCCAAGTAAAAGTAAAATACTTATTTTTCACCCATAACGTTTTTTCTAAAGAACAAATATACTCCAATTGATGTGCGATATTTGAATTAGACGATCCTCTATCGAATAAAAAAAAATCATCGAAATCGGTTCATTTAGTCAAAAATTATGAATGAAAAACAAACAAAAGAAATCACAACATTTCTGCCCATAACTGTTTCGAATTATCGAAATTTGGTCAAACAAAGCACGGGACCTATGGGAGACCCCCCTCGATCGATTTAAAAGAGAATTACCAAAATCAGTTCATCCAGTTAGATGCAATCGATGAACAAACAAACAAGCAAAACATACAGACTGTTTAAACTGACAACCTTTTCCTTTGTAGGGAGTCGGTTAATAAATACATAACTGATCTGGAATAATTTAATGTTTGTACAGTATCAGTTTTATGAGAGTCAAGTTTGCTTTATTTACACTTAAAGCATTTCTTTCTTTAAAATTTACTTACATTGTTACATATTTCACGAATTAGTCTTATAGTCATGCGAAGTATAGCAGTCTTTTGTTCGTGTAGCGATGATTAAAAATTTTAGTTTTTTTTCAATAAACAAAACTTATAATTCCTCTTAGAGATTATTTTTCAGTTTTTCTTAGTTTCGTTTCGAAAAAACTTGGAAAACTTAATGGGGAAATTGGGGGGCAAAGTGAAATAGATGAGATAAATTGCAAAATGAACAAACCTTAAAAATTATTTTGAAAATAACAGTACCTAAAAAGAGAACTATTAATTTTAAAATAGAACTTGCATTTAAATATTTTAAATATTATTTTTCTACGTAGGCAGTAAATTTGTACGCTAAAGTAAAAGTGAAAAATTATAACTTTACACCATGCAAAGTGAAAAATTGAAATATTTTCCTAATGAAATACCATTTTATGGGATAATTAACCTTTTGCATTCGTAAGTCGTCACATGGTAGCTTAAATACCATGTAATGTCAAAATAAGGAGTGCAGTGGGTTAAAAATACTTTTTATTAAACACGAATAACTTAATGTATGTGTGATTGATAAAACGAGCGAATGCATAAATGAACTAATGAATGTAAAAAAAAATATTTATTGAATGAACGAATGAAAAACTACTAAATGAGCAGATAAATAAATTAATAGTTAAATGAATGAATAAATTAACAACAAATTCAGTAATGGGAGGAACGATGTAGGGACAAAGTGAAATAAAATACTTCGCTTCATACATATTGGTCTTAATCACTGTAGATGCGTTGTAGTACCAACGTTTTCAGCGGCTGCATTTGACAAATAGTGCTAAGCATGTAAAATCAAAGCAAGCCTAACATTAATATTCAAAATGATAATAGCAATTTTATCATCTTATATATAAGCGCCTTATTCTGTCTGTCTGTCCGCTATAGGATACCTGGCCGTTTTACCGATCAGGACCACATTCGGCACGGTTGATGTTTAAGAGAGAAACTCATCGCTGCAAAAATGAAAGTTGTGACTCAATTAATTTTTTTTTTAATTAATTTTTAAAAAATTTTCAATGTTTTTTTTTTTTTTTTTTAATCCGTTTTATTTTATTTTTGCATTGTTGCCCTCCTTTCCAACCATGTTTTTTTTTCAGTTTCCGTGTGAACTAACAAATCAATGCAGTTGACATTGTTATTGTAACAAATATACTAAAAAAATCGAAACGATTATCTAGCATATTGAGTGAGGCTTCGCTGTATTTGCTATCTCCGTTAAAAATTAATGTATGCGCGAATTTAATTTAATCCTTTCTTTCTTTTTAATTTATTTATTTATTGTCTGCGCTTTGGTAAAATCCTAGGAGAGCCCACCCCGTTTCAAAACCGCCAATTTGGCGTCCACCTCGCAGAACGATAAAACAGGGTTACGATCAAATCAGGATTACCAAGATGGTGTACTCATCGCCAACAGCGCCAACGGGGTGGGCTCTCTTAATAAGATCCTAATAAGATCCAACCATAAATCTATAGTAGTGGGGGGCAGTAAGCATAGGGGCGTCCTCGCCGCCTGACCTGGGTAATTCAGTTTGAATTAGCAGACACCTTTGCGCGAATCATTTTAATTACAATTTATAATATCTAGAACAGCGGTCATTCCGTATGACCGCCGAGCTTACTAGTTGTATAATAACGAAAAACATTTTTGCCTTAACACGAAGCCTTACAATATGAGCATCAAATTTTGAAAATGGCTTATATTATCATATAGCTTGATCTTTCGAGTTAACTATTTTTTGATTGGAATTAACTACATGTTATGTAACATAGTTAAAATGTTACTAAATAGGTGGCCCTGCCAACGCAGTAAATATTCTACCACTTACCATGTTCCCCTAACTCAATTTGTTTGGATGTATGTTATAGTTAGTACCGCTATTCGGAATCAAATTTTTGCTTTCGCTATAACAAGATTAAAATCGACCCCACTGCAAAAAGGCTCGTAACTAAACAAACCTTTGAAGCCAAAATAATTCTCATTATTTTGCCCTAACTCATTGCTTTCCAGAATATCCATTTCTGGTATAAATAGAATCGTAAAATGTGCACCGTTGATAATGCATATAAAAGTAGAACGGAAAGAGAATCTTTCAACAACGCAACAAACAGCACTTACCCTCTTCTTTACTATAAAATGCGGATCTTGCTTAAGAAACAATATCTCCACTGAGAATTCTTTGTTTCAAGTCCTCATTAGCTAAAAAGAACAATGAACGAAAATGGCTCAAAGGAGGAAAAAAGAAAAAGAGAAATTAGAAAGGGAATATTCCCCTTTGGTGGAAAACGGCAAGTTTCTGCGCTTTTAAACACCCGAAACTTATTGTAATCCGAAGAATTCGTGGTTTGAAAGTATTTATTGATTACTTCTAAAATTTTCTGGGAAAAGTATTTTCCTTCGATGCGTAAGGGGTTTCACTTAATTATTCTATTTTGGTAAACATCTCAAAACTGAACTCTAGGGTGAAGCGAAAAATCGAAATGTGGATAAAAGAATCGGCATGGAATGGTTATCTTTTAAACATACGTACTAACATACAATGAATATTTCCCTTTTCAATTCAAGTCTACCGGTGCCCCAAGTAACTTAGATGCAAGCTTAAAATCGATTTTCAAGTGAACTTTGAATTAAAAATTAAAAAAGAGAGAGGGCGAGAGAGAGATATATTAAACAGTACATTTTGCAGACTAAAAAATTTTTGTCCGAATATACGTGAGAATCTCCAGGAAATCATTTATCCGGAGTCTGACGAAAAATTACAGAGAACCAAAAACAAGAAACTACGAAGCCTTTCAAAAAGTAAATTACAGAGAATGTAAAAGAGAGACTCTGTAAAATATCAGCAACAGTTAAAGTGCCTTAGACCCTCGGTGAAAGTTACCCAGGGCTAGGCTGCTCATTAAAGCTAAAATTACGTTGTACACTAACAATGTAACATACATTTCTTGAACATTTTTCAAATAACATTCAAGCTAACCTC
Organism: Octonoba sinensis; assembly: GCA_038502835.1. Classification (NCBI taxonomy): domain Eukaryota; kingdom Metazoa; phylum Arthropoda; class Arachnida; order Araneae; family Uloboridae; genus Octonoba; species Octonoba sinensis. The sequence continues at coordinate 77,795,877 of CM076604.1, forward strand.
ACAGTCTCAAGTTGCTCAGTTTTACGTAATTCATCAAATCTTTCTCCTCTCTAAAGCGGCACTGAGTGTGGAAAAACTAGAATTTCACTGAGCAACTGTTATCAATAATCTTGATTATTTGATTTCAAACAAGTTCTCCGTTAAATTTACAGAAACATTCAGTTTGTTTTCTGTACTTTTACGGAATGTTTTAGTGTGTGACGAACACTTTCAGTGAGGTGACGAAACGCGAGTCGACACGAATTGTCTACCCCCAAAATACACATATTTTATGATAACGCTCCCAAAATACAAATATTTTATGATAAAGCAAAACGTAGGTATATCTGCCGATCTACTTTTAAAAATAAAATAAAAACTATTTGCCACTTTTCCCACCTCCCTCACTCGAAGGATAGTTTCACGCAAATCACAGCATAAATGCAATGAATGATTGCAAGCACTTGCGACTGATTTGTGAACAATTCCCATAAGAAATAGATCTTTTCCAAAAAACTGTTGAAATGCACCTCAATAAATTGCCGATATCTTTCTGAATTTTCAAGATATTCAACTGAAATTTTTTATGAGTTGTGCTGTACACTTGAGTTTGAAATGACTGTTAGAAATTGCTGTGTTTTGCACATGCGCAGTAAAAAAATAATTCTTTTAAATGCTCATAATTTATCAAATATTCAACATTTTCATTTCAATTTTCAGTATAACTCTTCCTTTGAATGCTGTCAAGTTTTCTGAAAGTTTGGTAATGTTTTGTGAAACACTTTGCGTGTTATAAGTCAAAAACATGTGAAGAAAATTGGAGAAATACCTACATCTTTGTGAGTATAAGTACAATTTTTACGCAAATGCACAGAATAATTGTTCATGGCAGCCATATTATATTCTGATATTTACAGATTATTCCCAGATTTTTGCGATGCGTAATCATCCAAAACATTTCTGTCCTTTTTTAATTTGTTCACGGACCCCTAAATGCAAAATAGCGATGAATTTTTACTGGAAAGTGTGAACATTATATATTAAAACATGGCCAAATTTGTAAAAAATGGTTTTTTGAATCAGACAGAGTGTTAAGTATGAAATTACGAAAATTCTGTAGTCTATAGTGGGCTTATTAATTTGGCAAGGGACTGTATGACTGTCAAAAACTTTCGCTGTGGCCGCTAGATGAGGTTATCTTTGCGTACAAGCAATTTTGTTATTCGCCTAATGGAGAAGTCTTTTAAAGTTATTATGTCTGGTGTACATAAAAGGGCAGAATGTATTTGTGCGAGTGTGGCGTGAGTCACAGGAAAACGGTAGGCTCTAGAAACATGAAATTTGGTACCCAGGTGTGATTTTCGTCCGAGTTGAGTATCTCGCAGCTCAATTTTTGGTAAAAATTTTTAATTATTTATTTCATCTGATTTCTAGGAATAAAAAGCGCTGACAGCTATCAGATTTATTCGTAATTAACAAACATCATATTGCTGAATTTTGCAACAATGCCTTAAAAATGCCAGAATTCTGCAAAATGCAATTATGCTATTAAATGAAAGAATTCTTAGAGGATTTTTTTTAAATGCATTCTTCGAAGCTTGTGTTGTATGTGCCAAAGACGCCACTGCTGCAAGCAAGTAATGAAATATAACGTTCATGTAGGTCGAGATGCGCATCCCAGGAAAGCGGTAAGGACAAAAATTGATGAAGTTTGGTATACCGATGTAGTTTTTGCGGCAGTTGTGCATCTCAAAGCTCAATTTGTGATACATTAATTTTTTTAATGCATTAATTATTTTATTCAATTTTTTCAAAAAAAAATTAGGTTGCTCTCTACAGAAATTTTATATAGTGGCGCTTACGGCGCACAAAATCATTGGGATTTATTATCTATTAAAACATTATCGACAATTAATAAACCAGCAAAAGATCTTCAAATAGCAAAGGTATAATCGAAATGTTACGTAGTTTTTCACTTATACAGCCATACTTATATAGTTACTTCACTATGCCAATTAAAATTTGAGATTGCGTTCTGGACAGATTTGCAAAAGAATCTTTTGGGGGTGCTCGCAGTTTTATGATTGGAGTGTTAAGAAACGATGAAGAAGTGTGTTGCAGTTTTGATACGGGAAAGTCTTGAAAAGTATTTCAGGAAAAACGAATGCAATTTAATTTTCAAATCTGACAGTTTAGAGGGAGTGAGAGAAAACGCATTAAATATTGATTTAGGTCGATGAAAGCCTCAGTGAATCGAATAAAATATCTTATAGCTCTCTTATTAAAAATTTAAAAATTTCAAACAAATTCCTTATACTGGAGTAAAATCATGACTTTTGATTGATACATAAAATGTGCGATTAATTTTTTCGTTCCATATAAGGGATTTCTGTGAAAATTCTGCTGCAAATTTTAATAACATAGGAACAAACGAATATACAAAAATTCGCTAAAAGGTGCATATCCCCAATATCCAAAGGACCTTTGTGTCGAATTTGGTAGCTTTCATTTCAACGATCTATTCAGTAGCCTTCCAACACACACACAAATAGATACACTAACCTTCTACTTTCTCATTTTTTGCGATTTATACATTTTTACACCTACTGGAAGGTTAGTCGACGCAATACGGCCCACAGCACGGTTAAAATATTACAGGGTTGGTCTACACTCCGATACAGACGGTATTTAGTAACAGGAATTACGCGATATTGATAATGAAAACCAATAGATATAGTCGTACAGAATGAATAGTTCAGAAAGCACGTGATAATGTTAATGGTCTATTTTGGAAAGGTCCGAATTGGTTGAAAGCCTCAAAAAGAAATGCAATTCGAGCAAATATCACGTGAGCTGTTGCAAAAAACTTTAACCACGAAAAATCTTTGCTAAGGGAATAATCTGACATGTTAGGTACTGTAGGAATACTCCGTGAGGGAGCACCTGGAACCCTCATTTTCTGGGCGTAATTTAAGCCTCTAGACCTCCCGGGTACCGCGGTATTTCCAATTCTAGCTATGTGCACGCTTATGTGGCAACATATCGTCGGTGTTCAGGTATAAATCACCGAAGTTTGTTTTGAAATTTTATCTGTTTAAGCTTTCAAATCGTTTGAATAATAGTAAAAACCATTGCTAGCTCTTACAGTCGGTTGCTTACGTAAGTTTTAAATTGTGACGTTAATTTGCAACTATGGAATAACTAATTACAAATTCTTAGGCGTTGCAGCCCTTTTTTTTTTCTTGTTGACTTTTACCAAAATCGCTATAGCGGCAAAGTGGATATATTTCTGCAATTCCAAAAAAATTAGATTTCTTCTCATCTAAGCAGGTTCTATGCCATATAATTATTGCAACGCATGTGGTGTTCATGTATGAACGTATACGAGTAATGTTTGTAGGATGCAGATCAAAATTGGTTTTTGAAAAATTCATCAAAATTTAAGTGATCCACGTTTTGGCTACTTCCCCCTAGCTGTGTTACCTTCAAACTTTAAAAAGTTATATATATATATATTACTTGCTGGTTTTCGCAAGTTTTACCTTCCAACTTCAAATTATTTTACTTTTATTTTTCATATCCCCATTTTTAGCCTACTTTCCCGTAAAAGTAAAAAATAAATAAATAAAGCAAGAAAGAAGGCTTAATGTATCGTAAAAATATCGTTAAAAATAAAGAAAAGTCAAAAAAAAAAGTGAAGTAATTAAATAAAGATTGAAAAATAAAAAATTTGAAAGTAGGGTTTTGAGATTGGGAAACTGTGTGTCTGTCGGTCTGTCCCCCCCTAATAACTTTTGAACGAATTGTCCGATTGGAAAAATTCTTTTTGCATTCGAAAGATCTCGGCAAGGACATCTCATTTCCATATTTTACTTTTTGATTTGAACAATTTTTTGTTAAATTTTGAACAGTTCAAAAAATTTTAACATTAGTGCCTATGGACAAAATTGAAGCAAATTATGTAAACTGTGGGCACAAGACCCAAGTTCCTATTGCAAGCTTATTGGAAGGAGTTCTCGGCGTGAAATATTGATTTGAACAGTTTTTGTTCATTTTTGAACAGTTCAAAAAAAAAAAAAACTGCGGCATTTTTCCATTATTCCGGCGCAGGCGATAAAGTCGCCAATACTGATGCAACTAACGCCAAATGTAATATCGTCGTTGTTATCCTTTTGCGTGTTCCGTCGCCAAAAATTTTGCTCAGCGAGATTTGCGCCTTGATAATGAAAAGGTACCAAATTAACGTTAGCGCAAATGGGAAATTTCAATCCCATATAAATCCTGATCTAAACGACGGATTGGGTCGCAACAAACTTTATCAGTAAGACATTACGCTGTAGAACATGTACTGATACGAAGTTCAACAAGAACTGAACAAGCCTGTTTTCCTATGAAATTTTTGATCGGGATTTTTAAGGGCATTTCCCCCCCCCCCCCCCAAAAAAAAATGATGAATGAATGAGTGAAAGAATGAATGATTGAATCGATGAAAGAGTGAATGAATTAATGAATGAATAAATGAATGAGTGAAAGAACGAATGAATAAATAAATGAGTGAATACATGATAAAGTAATTAAATGAGTGAATGAATGAAAAAATAAATAAACGAGTGATAACTACATGAATGAGTAAAAAAAATGACTGAATAATTGAAAGAATGAATGACTGAGTGAATGAATATGTATTATCCGTTGAAAAAAGTATATTTGAAGTTATTAAGAACTAAAGCTAAATGTGAAAGAGAGAGAAAGTGATAGCTATATTATAAATTTGAAGTTAGGTGTATACGGGAAAGTAGGCTCGTATAGTTCTAGACGGAACTTCTTGTTCTCTTTGATATTCTAAATATTTTTGTTTTCAAAAAGATTTCCTCCAGATGTTTTGTCATGTGCATGTGGGAAGGAGGATTTCCATCCATGATGCAAACCACGAAGATAGATTTAGTCAGTTCGTTTAAAGAATACAACAAATCCTCCCCTTAAGATTCCATGGTTTCATATTAAATTTAGAACGATCTTACATTCGCAACTGTTATTGTGAAAGATTTTTCCTTTATTGCAAAAAATAAATGCATTTAATCGGATATACTGCCCTTTCTAGCAACATTCGTCCTCTCATTCGCTCTCTCCGTCGTTTTATATATCGCCGTTTCGGAAGAACAGTGACGTAACTACAAAAATGTCAAATGCAAATAATTCCATAGACAATATCAGAAACACATCCCTTACACAGGGGAACATGGACATAATTGTAGAATGACAGTTTGTGTCTTCTAGAACAACGAACAATTTTTAGAGAAACAATGACGTAACTTCACTTAGGGGTTTAAATTAGGGTGATTAAATCCTAGTCCCTGGTCATGGCTGCCTGCGATCATATAGCGGCTATCCAGACACAGCGCCAGAACAAAGGAATAAGCGTTCAAACGATAGTTATTTTTTTCCTCACTGGTGCGCTGCAAGCATGTACTAGTTTTGTATGGAAATACATTACGAAAGCATTGTTTTTGCCGGGTTTGCAGCAAGCATCATGAAAATTTCTTTTTTGGTAAATTTTTAGTTCATGCATTACTGATCGGAAATATGTCTCCCGATGTTTAATTGTGTCTAACATATATATATATTTTTTAAAGAAATTTTTCATCGTAAATGAAAGAAAACGACAGAAAGCAGTAGAGTGTTTTTTTCTAAGCATTAAATTATTGAATGCATACATTTTATAATTGTAGGGATTGTCTAAATTCACGTTTGGTTTATATGCATATATTTTATTTGTTTTTTCACTCCATGTCACCTATTCAATTATTCTGCAAATAGAAATCGTGAGTTTGATGCTTTAGATGATATTTTGAACCAGTGAGGGCTGACATTTGCATTTTCCCCTTATGTCTCGAACTTTACTGGTTTTATTTATTTGTACTTCAGGTTATTAATAAGAAAACAAACGTCATTATAGCCCAAATTTCAGAAAACATATTTTGGGACAAGAGGAATTATTTTATCAATGAATAGAGTTGTACGCATCTGGATGCAAGTAATTCGAGTGATTTACACTGACTTGGATTACTTACATTTTTTAGGTCAAATCTTTACGCATTGATAAAGGGGTTCCTTTTAATTCCAAAACATGTGTATGGAGTAATTTTTGCAACTTGCGCTATAAGAACGTTGGTCCGCTCATTACTTTTTTACCACTCAAAAGTAAACTTTGAACTTCATATTAGGTCTAAATTATGCTTTTAAATATTTTTTTTTCTTGTTCTGAGACGTTTAAATTTCTTATGCTTGTATAGAATGATAAAGTTAAAAGTGGAATGAGTGAGAGAGAATCTATATTATAAATCTAGTAATGTACCTTTTTAAAATTAAACTCGCGCTACATGAACAGGGGTTACAATTGAAATATCTAAAAGGAAGGGAGACTTCCCTCTAAGATTTGTTGTTGATTCTCCACGCGTTCATGAGTACACCCATTTTTTACACCATAGAGTCTTAAAACGTAGAAAAGTAAATAAACTATCTAAGGGAGCGTTCATAAAGGATGTCACGCTCTTTTCCGATACATTTGACCCCCTCCCCCCCCCCTTTGTCACATGTCACACTATGTTGTATAAGCCTGATGTCACACTTCTTGTTACCCCCTCCCCTCCCCTTGTTACACTTTGTTACAATTTCACGAACCCCCCCCCCCCCCTTCGAAGCGTGACATCATTTATGAATGATCCCTAAAGCGTATTTCTGATTTCTAATTTAAAAGTGGGGGAAAATTAATTTAAGAAAGGATTTAATTAAAATCAGGTTACAGAAAATCAGAGAATCCGAAAGCTTTTGGTAGATTTCATCGAAGAAATGCCGGTTGCAAAGTCTTGGTATTAAAAATTGAGAATATTCAGTGTAGTCCGTAAAAAAGGAAAAAGAGGTGAGAGGGGGGAGGCTTACAGATAAGAGCATAAGTAATTGTAATGAAATAGTGGTGGAGGAGGGGGCTTTGGAAAAGTGGAGGGACGATCGTGTAAAACAAAAAAGTTTTTGGACGGTCTTGCCTCCCCCCCCCCCCCCCGACTGAGAATACCCATTGCTTTTTGTAGTCAAGGAGTATATCATCTAAATAAAAATGTTTAAAGGGATATTTAAAGAAAAATTGCTCTTATCCAGGGGTGTCCACGAGGGAAATTCATGGCGCAGACTGCGCCATTAAATTTTTTGATGAAATTTTTGACACCCCCTGGGGGGCATGTTTCCATCGTGTTTTAGCCCTTTTGGGTGATTGTCTTTTTTGGGGGACTTCGTACCAATTAGTATGCACCATCTTGCTTAGGGGGTTGGCACCCATGTATTGTCAGTTACAAGTTTTAAAAATAATCTTGATAACTCTGAACTGCATATAATTAAGCGTTTTAAGTAATTATTGTTAATTTCTCATTTATTGTACTTAATTGTAATATTTGAAAATATTTCCCCTTGATGGTTTATTTTATTGAATCGTTTTCTTTTACAAAGGCCTAATCTTTGACCTTTCTTACTTAATATTTTAAGATTTTATTCTTAATATTTAACTAGTGTAATTGCTTTAGATGAGACCAGCAAAAAAAAAATCGCTACTCTTACATGATAATCCATTTGTTTAAGTTAACTAAAGTCAGCTATACTATACAATGCAATATTAGATATTAGTATTATGCTATTAGTCTGTCAATAACAGTAAAAAATTGTTGCATTAATCATTTACTTAATTACATAATTGTTCAACTAATCTTTATTTGTTAAGTCACTTCACACCCTAACTGTTCCACTTTCCTGTAATAATTAAATTTACAATAAATGGAATTAAAACAATTCAATTAACTCAAATATTGAAAATAACTTTATTAATCATAATCTATGTCATTTTTCTTTTAACTGCTGTTATTTAATAGTATTAACATGAATGTATTGAAAATTGCTTTATAATAAAGCAACTAATAACCATTTAAAGACTATTCACTACGGCTTTCAAAAACCTGCTAGCCAATTTATTTGTGCTACACAATGTGAAAGGATAAATGTATTTCAGAAAATTATGCGCAATTATTGTCGTTCAAAATAAAAATAAATCTGAAAGCATAATATGATCAGCCAATTGCGAAGAAAATTTTCTCTGTGTTCATTATATATAAAAGTATACGTATATATGAAAAGTTATATCTTAACGAGCAGCTTCAAAGTCTGCATGTGCTACTACCAAAAAAACGATATTTTTTATTTTTTCCTCTGTATTAAAAACGTTTTAATGGCAAATACATAATCCTGCAACGTATTTTAATAGTTACTTTTGCCCTCAACACTTAAATGTTTATCTTTCTAGAAATTCAAGCCTTTAACGCGATGATATTGCAATGGTTAGACCTTTAAATCCTCACTTTTAAGTACATGCTAACAGCGCCAATTGACTGAAGTGGTGGCAAAAAATGTAAGTTCTGCTTGCACGCACTTTTTCGCCCGTTTGGACAGCCGCTATATGATCGCAGGCAGCCATGCCCTGGTAAATCAAAGTAAAGTATATATCCTACATAGTTACTCTCAATATACCATTATTTTCTGTCACTTATTATACATTTTTTACAACTGCAAATCGTTTATTTACTCTCCTGTAAAATTGAAGTTTTTGCATTTACGTCACTGTTCTTCCGGAACGGCGATATATAGATAGATGGTGCCACTGCGGCCAATAACTCAGAATTTTCTTCCCACTAAAGCACTTCAGAAACGTATGGTACAGCGTTCCATATTACCGCCGAATCTTTTCTCGCCCCATGCAGCGGGGAAAATAGCCTCTCCGTTTATCCATCGGTCAAAGAGAAATGTTCTCCGTGAATAAAAGAAATAAGAGGATTTGAAGAAGAGTTTTCTCTGCCCCGAACATAACGGGAATAGATCTCCCGAGAACAAGAGCCATTACCGGAATCGATTGAAGACTAAACCGTCTCTCATACCTAACGCCAAACTGGACACGACACATCGAGGTCAGAAACTGATCCGGGTAGTCTTCAAAGCAACGGGCCATTCGAACTTAAATTGCACAAAGATCAGAGCCCCAGTTACGACAGATGAGACCCTGTGCCAACTAATTAGAGCGGAGATATTTTACTGAATTTTCCATTAATATTTTGCACACTGAAGCATGAAACCCTCGAAAATAAGTCATTTTGATTTTGGCAAAGTTAGTTTGTCAGTCAGTGTTTCTCTTCGATCCATTTTTTAGTCCATAATGTATAACTGACCTGTGCGTCACACATTGGAGTAAAATGGGTCACTTGATAAAAAACTCAAAATAATAGAACTTGAAATTGAAATTTTTAAACGAATATTTTTTATGCTATATTTCAATGTGTTGGCAACATTTTTCATTCTAAAACAAGTTAGGTTCTTAAATATGGCAACACAAAAAAAATATTTTTGTAATTTTTGGATGATAGTGTGCTAAACACATGGTTTACCAACTTCTGAAAATCTCTATATTTTATCAAATAACAACCCAAATTTAAAGGATTTCCGCACAAAGAAACTTTGGAGAGCAATTACAGCCGAGCATGCAAAAAAAAAAAATTAAATATTGAATTTTTTACACCAGTTTTTCTTAGATGGGGTAAAATGGGTCATAATTAGGCTTAGCTAGTTCTATTCTATTATTGTTTTAAAATTTACTCTGTTGCACCTCACTGCAGAAAATTCCTAAATTTAAACAGTGTATGTTGTTTATTTTATTGAAATTAAATTTAAAGAAATTTTTTTGAATGTTTTCCCTAAAAAAGATCATGTTAATGTTAAAAAATGACATAAAATTGATCTGAAGGAGTTCAATGTTAAGATGCAATTGAAAAGAAATAGGAAATGTTTCTGGTTTTGTTGCTATGAAACTTTAAATATGAAAATAGCTAAAAATTGACCCATTTTACCCCACCTGACCCTATAACAATGAATAAATTCTGTTTTGTTCAATGCTTAAATAGAGATTTCCCACTAAAAATATATTTATTAAACTCTATCTAGAAGTTTTATCTTTGTTAATTTCGTACTCTAACTAGACGGACGGATTAATTACTGAGACAATTTATTACACCGAGGACCTAGGGCAAAGCAAAATGATGAAACCCCGTTCTTTTCACAACGTGGCCTCTCACTTATTATTACGTAATAATATAACTTTAATTTATTGAAAGTCAAACGTGCAGCGAAACCATCCAATGCAGTAAGAAATGTACCGGGGGGGGGGGGGGAGAAACATTCCTTCGTATTTTGACTCTATTTTCACCAGAGAACAGAAAATGTGTCACTTTATCAGTAATTATGTGCTTTATGAAATTATGTAATTAGAATTTTTTAAGGGGTCGTCTGCATATTGCAATGAGCTAAAATTTTCAATCACAAACCCCTCTTTTTTTTATGAAATATTTGTATTCAGTATCAAAACTTAACCATGCATACCAACTTTCATGAAATTCCGCTCACCCACTGCTTCGGAATTAAAGTGAGGAAAACACGTCTCGTAATGTTGAAAATATTTCTGATATTTTTGCATATAATGTCTGAACGACCATGGGTATGGCAAAGATTGTTTTTTTATATATAAAAATATGAGTTAACCCAATTGTGAAAAGGTTGTTTCCATGATCGAAAATATTAAATTACTATTTGTTGTGAGTGATGAAAATAATTTTTGAAAAAATTATGATCGGAAACTATTAAATTTTAATAAAAAATCAATCTTTATGAGCTTTCATGAAGGCATCCAAAGTTTCACAAAATATGCAGCAGTTTTTATGTTACACTTAAAAATTCATTTTACTGCCGTTTAAGGGACCGTGTAGCTGAACCTGATGGCCGAAAACTGAAATTACGAGAATTGTGAAATAAAGTAGAAAACCTTTGTGCTACAAATCAAATTATGAAACGCATCCGTAAAAGACGTTTATTCTGTAAATAATGCGAAAAATTACTTCATTGTGCTTCGCTAGATTCATTTTCGTTGCTTGATAAACATGTACCTTAAAAGTATTAATTTCAATATAGGGACGGCCTCCAAAACTTTTTTTTTTGGTAATATCTCCTGTTCTAATGAACGGCATGCAATCAAATTTAGTATTCAGACGAATTTGAACACGCTGAACTCATTTCAGATTAGTACATTTTAATATGAATATGACGCTTTATCTAAATGTTTATTCCAGTAATTTAAAAGAAGATATTCATCGATGATGAATGACTCCTTGCTTGTAATTATAGAATGCATGATGGGAGTAATTTTGAATGTTTTGTTCCCACTTCGCCCCCCCCCCCCACTGTACATGAAAGGAAAAAAAGGAAACAAATGTTTAGGGAATTTTGAACATTATTTCTGAAAGTCTGTGCATAGAAAATATCAATACCAACAGAAATATTTTAAATTGTTACGTAATTCGAAAAACTTACACAATGTGTAATTATTTACATTACCATATATACGTACTTTTTTAAAACGAAATACGCTGAAATGCCTTGTATTATAATTGTGATGTATTTAATTGTGCATGATTTATTTATTATATAATGGGAATTTCATTAAGAAGAAGTGAATAAAATATAAGAAGCAATTGAAGTAATATTTGTGAAGTACACTTTAATCATTTTAGCTGTGATATCTACGAAGAAAGTAAAAAACTGTTGCTAGTCTTTTAACTTCGCTAAGCCAAGTTGGTGTTTAAAACCGATAAACCTGTTCAAGTCGCGTGTATGTATATTGGCTGCTGGTTTAAGGGGACTCTGCAATAAAAATCGGTAAAAATCTCGATTTTAGTTTTTTTGCTCCAAATTATACTTTATATATTAGAGAACGTTTGTGCAAAGTTTCAAAGCCTTACGTACACTCTAAGATATCTTATTTTTGGTTTTATATACTTTTTTTACCTAACCAAAAAGTTTAAATGGCTTTTTCTCAGCTTTGCTTTTTTGCATACTATGTGATAGTTAAAAAGCTGAGGCTTTTCAAATATGTATCTATTCACTTGAAATTTTTATTGCGTGTTCCAAATGTTCAACTAAATGTAACCTAGTATGAAATTTTTGATGAATTTATTAGAAATTATTTTAATGCAATTTAACTTTAAAAAAGCTTGAAATACCGAGATTTTTCTTAGATTTTTCAGTCTTAAATTTTTTTTTCAAGAACTAATAAAGACATCAAAAATTCTATACTACAAAGTGAGGAATATAGTTTGTTCTTTCTCGTAAAAAACATCCAGGCAAAAATCTCCCATTTAAAAAAAAGAGTAGCGTTTTTAAAAAATTTTAAATTTTGTAAATTTTTTTAAATTTTGAATATTTTGGACTCTTTTTTTTTTTTTTTTTTAATGTTTTTTTTCTATAACAAATCAAGTTAGATTCATAAACATACATTACCAGTCATTACACCTTGAATTGTGTTCAATTTGAGAAGGTGGATTTTTAGGTGCCAAGTCCCCTTAAAAGAGCAGTATAAAAGTGCATTAGAAAATAAAAATTCTTATCAGTGATGAAATAAATCAGATAAAAAGCCTACTTTTATGCACGTTTACAAAGTTTAACAAAAATGGAAAGGCGCCATAACATGATCTTGCAAGGCTATCCCGTAAAAAATGTGTTTGGGGGGGGGGGGGTAAAAAGACTTAAAATATGAGCCCCTCATTAATCAGGGGCTAAGATTGGCACCCCTGCTTGCACTCAGATTAAATCGTGCTCTGCATAATACTTTTTCATATTATTCAAATCAAATGTGTTATTTTCTATGTTAATTTTGACGTGATAATTTTGAATACAGCCTAATGGCAATGAACTATTGAAAAAACATAATCTGTACGCATTACCTACTATGAAAAATTGGAATTTCAAAGACCGAGAAAAAAAATAATGAGGAGTTCAAATAAATGAGCTAACAAAATTAAAAAATATATATTTGATTTTTCCGGTAATAAAATTAATACTTCAAAGAGATATGAATTGAACGGGTGATGACATTTTAAACTGGAAGCATCTGTAAAGCAAAAAAACGTAATAAGAGGTTTTTTTTTTTGGTTAAAAAAAGGAGCGGGGAGGGGGAGAAAAAAGGGGGATTAAAAAATTGGGTGTTATTGCCCACATACTGTTCCCCACAAAACAATGCTCTTTTTTTTCTGTCTGTAATGGGAAATAAATGCAGATAAAATCTAATGTCCTGCAAACTTAACATATACAAGTAACTTGTATTGTCAAAGCTATCTCTATTTACTAAACACAGTATATAACTGCGAGATAAAACTTGGCGCTTCACATCGAATTTCCAATATTAAAGGTACTTCGTAACTGAAAAAAATTGAGCAGCTCTATAATAGATGATTGTTTGCAATGGACCATAAAGGCAGCTAATTTTTAAAAATTGCAAAAGATAACGTTACCCATTTTAATCGTTGCCAAAGAAATAAACAAATACATAAAATAAAAAATTTAAAGCAAAATAAAATAAAGATAAAAAATAAATAACTAATTGAATTTAAAATTATAAAAAACCACAACTCAACAAATCATTTATTAAAAATCAAATCGCTTGCAGCTCTTTCTTTTGAGTGAAAATTAATGTGCTCCGATTTTATTAAATTAACCAATGAAAATTGTGCCTTCAGCGATGTTAAATTAAAGGAAGAATGTTTTTGTTTTTTATAAATAACTTTTTTCTATTTCTGGAAGCATATGTAAAACTAAAAATAAGTTCAGATTTTTTGCGGTTTTCTCTATTTCTTGGTGCCAAAAAATAATTTTTAGTGCTGGAGGAATTTTGTCCAAAAAAATATCCTTAACGCTTTCAAATCGGGAAAAACAAAAAACCCTTTTCTGTACGTCTTTTACGTCAAAAGCTCTCTTCGAAGAAGTGTGTTCGAAGTAAATTTGACCTTTAGCTCAAAATGCTTTTATGCTTCAGACCTCTATATATCTTCAAATTTCCCCATAGGCGCTAACGTCAAATCTTTCTGAACGATCCAAAATTGAACGGAAAAAAGTTCAATCAAAATATTATGAATTATGGGAATGGGAGATTCTTGCAGGATCTTTCGAACAACGTTTAGTTCGAACCGAAATATTCCTTCAAATGATATTAGGGGATGGAGGAAGGGGGAGAACAGAACCGAAAGACAGACACATTTCTCCATCTAGTAACCCTATACTTCCGAGTATTTTATTTTTCAATCTTCATTAAATTGAGTAGTTTGTTTATTGTTAAGATTATTTTATTTTTTACTTTTACGATACATTGAACCTTCTTTCTTTTCTTTTTACTTTTACGGGAAAGTAGGCTTAAAATGGCAGACGCTTTTGTAAACGGATAAACCTCATTCTGAAAAAGTAGTTATTTTTTATCTCTAATCAAATCACTTTACAAAACTAGTTTGTTTATTACTTCATGTAGTTTATTAATTTTTTAAAATAATTTATTTATTTATGTATCGAAGGGTAAAATAGTATCAAGCTTCAATTTTCGAAAAGAGTTTAAAATACTGCATTTGCTCAGTTAATTTATATGCGGTCCCTGTCCAAGGCTATAGACGCACTAGTTTTCGTAATTTTATAGGGTCAGTTGGGGTATTTGTAAATATGGGGTAATTGTAAACAAGCTTCATAACTACACTTGTGGTGGTTTTGAAAACTTAACTGCTGGTGTGTGATGAATTGGCAACATAGGGAAGACACTGAAAGAGTTTTGTAAGTTCCGAAACATTTGTGGAGGCGTCACCATTGTTTGAAAATGACACAGTGAAAAAAGTTGTTCAACAAAATTTAGTGATCTTACATTTTCGTCTCCAGCTCATCTGCAAACGCGATGTAAGTGGTTTCAGCCATTTTTATTTGTCATATGGAATGTTGCTAAAAGTATTTAGTCATGAATTTCATCATCCCTGTTATTTTTCATCTGCAAGTCAGGTGTTTACAATTACCCCATATATTTAGTACTCTGGGGTAATTGTAAACACTTAAATTTATCCTATTTCCAATATTCTGGGGGGAAAATAAGTATTATATTTTGATGCAAATTACACTTTTGTGTCTATTTTACATAACTTTTGTTGTTGTTGCTAATGCCACCTGGAAATCCAGGACCCCCTTGCAAGGAGACCATGAATTAAGAAAACTCCTACTGATTATTAATGAGCTCCGCTAGAATGAAGTACACTTGACTCAGAGGGCTTAATGATTTTGTACCAGCTCTCAGATGAGAGATCGTCCCCTAGGTTGGTCCCTCAGCGAAAATTATTTCGAACTTGGTTTGCATTTGAAGCGACGATGTATTTCACGTGCACAGCTCCCTTTAGCGCACTCGGTTTCAGAATAATCAGTCGCGGGAGGTGGCCACCTTCCCAAGCGTTGACCCCGGCCAGTTGTGCTTCACTTTCGGTGCTCTGTGGGATCCAAGCTTAACCGACTGATCCACTGTGGGACAAATTTTACATAAATTTGTCGCATTACTTTATTTTTTGCAAGATATTTCTCGTTAAATGATCTTAGCCGACTCATAACATAACTCAGCGGACCACAGACGGCCGCAGATTGAGAGCCTTTGCTCCGGAGCTTCTTAAGCCCTCAAGCACACTATGTATGAAACAATTTTCCATTTGCATCAACCTTATTCGAAAATAAATCACTGTTTACAATTACCCCAGATCTCTGGGGTAGTTGTAAACACGAACTCATTTGCTAACAAATAGTCATAAAGTCAAAAATTTTGCACACATTTACTCACAAGAAATACAGTAGTGGCTACAATGCTCACAATTTTAGCTCTGAATTCATTCAAGAGGTAGGGAAGGATCAAAATCTAAAACATTGAAAAAGCGTTTACAGTTACCCCAACTGACCCTGCTTTACTCTCAGTCTGATGCAACATCCCGATTTTTTACTTATTTGGTCAAGTTTTCCTATACTATGTTCACACTTTCCAGTAAAAATTCATTCGCTCTTGCATTTAGGAGACCGTCAACAAATTGAAAAGGAGAAAAATATTTTAGACATCGCAAAAAGCTGGGAATAAGCTGTAAATTTCACAATATAATGTGATTGCCCATGTTCAATAATTCTGTGTTTCTCCAATTTTCTTCACACATTTTTTATTTTTAACACGCAAAGTGTTTCACAAAATATTTCCAAACTTTTAGAAAACTTGACAGCCTACAAGTGAAATATTATACTAAAAATAGGAATAAAAATTTTAAGTATTTGATAAATTATGGACGTTTAAAGGAATAAATTTTTTACTGCTCATGCGCCAAAAATAGCAACTTCTAACAGTCATTCAACACCCAAGTATGCAGGGCAATTCGTAAAAAACTTTCAGTAGAATATCCAGAAAGATATCGGAAGTGTGAACACTTCCCAGTAAAATTTCATTTGCTCTTGCATAATTGAAAAAGGAGAAAAATGTTTTGAATGATCCTGCATCGTAAAAAGCCATTTGGAAAAATTTATGAACAGTTAGTAATTCTTCCCAAATGCTCAATTTTTATCACAAATCACAGCATAAATGCACTGAATGTTTGCAAGCACTTGCGACTAATTTATGAATTTCCCCTCAAGAAATAGCTCTTTTCCAGAAAATGTTGAAATACACCTCAATAAATTGCCAATATCTTCCTGAATTTTCAAAATATTCAACTGAAATTTTTTATGAGTTGGCCTGTGTACTCGGGTTTGTAATGACTGTTAGAAGCCGCTATTTTTCGAGCATGCGCAGTAAAAACTAACTAATTAAAATGCCAATAATTTATCAAATATTCAACATTGTTGCGTAAATTTTCGGTATAATGCTTCACCTGTATGCTGTCAAGTTTTCTGAAAATTTGGAAATATTTTACAAGCAAAAAACGTGTGAAGGAAATTGGAGCAATGCCTATAGCCTATATCTTAGTGAATACATTGTTTACGAAAATGCACAAAATAATTGCACGTGCCAATCAAAGTATTTTCTGAAGTTTACAGCTTATTCCCAGCGCTTTACGATGCAGGATCATACTGCTTTTTCAATTTGTTGAAGGTCCCCTAAGTGCAAGGGTGAATGAATTTATACAGGAAAGTGAACATCGTATGTTAGTACATGACCAAATAAGTAAAAAACGGGTTTTTGCATCAGACTGAATGTTAAGTATGAAATCACGAAAACTTTATTGTGAGTCTATTAATTTGCCAGGAAAATGTATATGTACATGTTAAGAAACCTATACTAAAGTTTTTTAGATACTAAGAAGAAAATTTCATTGTTCGGAAAGAAAGCTAATAAATGAATTATTGACAGATGATATGAACTATTTATTATCTTTTGCAGTTTTTGTACTTTGTGCATATAAATTGTGCATATAAAATTGTCACTATGTCACGTCTGCGCTACCTGGTGTGACTTCAACCTAAATTTAGCAAACATAGGACTTACTATCCAGAAAAAATATTGTGGAACTAATATACTTCTTGTTAGCAAAGAAAGGGGTGGGAAGGGCGAAACAGTCTTCGATTCTAAAATGAGTAGACTTGATTTCCCAAACATTCTCACATTATCGTGACGGTATCACTAGAAACATTCAGAGAATCTGTTTGCTTTTTGGGATGATTTATAAGTAAAAACCTCAGCTATTTCAATGAACTGCAAGTGAAACATTAACTACTCTTAGCGCTGCACCTGGAAAACATACACGAAATATCATCTTGTCAATCTGCAAAATTTTTACTCAAAGTTAATTACTTAATTTTATGTAAATGAGGGCGTGTGATTAACGTGTAAAAAGTTGAACAAAATGTTACATTCGTCACATACCTTAATTTATCCCAAACCAATAAACATTTCTTACAAAAAGTTACTTAAAGGTAATAATTGCTATTTCTGTATCTACTACAATATCATTAAAGTTACAACAACTTTTAGTGTGCAACTAACTCTCACTGCAAAGTCTATAAAAATAACCGACTTTCTTTACTAAAGTGTTACGTTAGTCCCGATGAAATGACCCAGATATCCCTTGGCTGTGTGATGAAAAAACTTTTTATATTTTTGCATTTTTTTCGAAACCCTCTCGCTGTTTTTAAAAAACAATATTTTACACATGTTGCCGTGCGGGTCGAACGCATAAAAATTTCAACGAGGTTGAAATGGTTATTTCCAGTGGAAAAACTGACAATTTTCAATTTTGAAAGAATTTGCTTTGCAATTTTTCAAAAAGTGTAAAGCATGTAAGCTACGCAATTTTTATTTGATTTTGATTTTACTTGTATTCGCATCATTACTGACCGACAAATTAATTTATTGAACTTGCTAATGGAACTGAATGCAGCATTAGATATTCGGTCCAAAGCAATCTAAATTTGAACATTTTAAACAATGAATATGGTATAATGTTAATTTACAATAAAGTAAACTTATAAATATAAAAATAAAATAATGAAATGTTTTGATACTTACAGTTTGATGCAATTTAAGTATAAATTTCTTTATTTCTCTTCAAAGGAACACTAACAATATGAACGCGCTCTTTTCTAAATTTACTCTTATCTCTCTACCCATCACTCAGTTCCCAATCCTTTCTACCAGGTCGGGGCTTTTTTTCTCATTTTCCAATAATCTCTACAACTGCAGCACGGGACTACGAGTCGAATCGGAGTCCTGCCGAGACTGTCCGGCACATGCAGAAGCTTTCGCGCTTCTATTTTCGCCACCACGTGCTCCTGACAGTCACCGTATGGTTGCTGTCGGTGGCGCCACCGATAAGCACCTTGGTTTTTACCCCCTCCCTTCTCCCCATAACATTGCTCCGTATGCTCTTCTCGTCATTCATTTATTCTATGATCTGTTAAGCTTATAGGTTAGTTCGTGAAATATGCTAAATTCGAGCATATGATAAGTTACTTCGAGTGGATCAAATCGTTGTTTCCCCAGCGGAAAAAAATTCGCTATTCACAAGGATTAATGGACTATGAACATATCTCGATATTTTCACCGTCCCGTATTTATGATATGGATTTGAAAGAGCCATTCGTTTAATTGTGAATACTATATCTTATATATAAGCGGCTTATTTTGTCTGTCTGTCCGCTATAGCATCCCAGGCCGTTTTACCGATCGGGACCACATTTGGCACGGTTAATGTTTACGACCCGAGAAACTCATCGCTGCAAAAATGAAAGTTGTGACTCAATTAGTTTTTTTTTAATTTTTTTTTTTTTGTTGTTCATGATTTTTTTGACCCGTTTTATTTTATTTTTGCATTGTTGCCCTCATTTCCAACCATATAATTACAGTTGCCGTGTGAACAAACAAATCAATGCAGTTGCCATTGTTATTGTAACAAATATACTAATAATAAACGAAACGTTTATCTAGCATATTGAGTGAGGCTTCGCTGTATTTGCAATCTTCGTTAAAAATTAATGTATACGCGAATTACGACCTCGCAGAACGATAAAACAGGGTTACGATCAAATCAGGATTACCAAGATGATGTACTCATCGCCAACCGGGCCAATGGGGTGAGCTCTCCTAATAAGATCCAACCATAAATCTTTAGTAGCGGGGGGCAGTAAGCGAAGGAGCGTCCTCTCCGCCTGACCTGGGTAATTCAGTTTGAATTAGCAGACACCTTTGCACAAATCATTTTAATTACAATTTATAATATCTAGAACAGCGGTCGTTTCGTATGACCGCCGGGCTTACTAGTTATATTATATTTGATTATTAATTAAGAAAGTATGTGTACTGTTCGTTTGCGAAAGCAGCGCCTATAGCTGGCGGACGATTCTTTTCCGCCAAAGAGCGATGCGCTGAGATGGACACTTTCCGGGGTTATAGTTTTGGAGCGCATTTGTCGTTTTTCTGTAGTTGATATGTTCTATTTCTGATATGAATCTTTAGCGCAATATAAGAAAAGACAAGGAACACAGCTGTAATTTTTTTCTTCATAAAAAAAGTAAGCAATTATCATTTATATCGTTTTTTCACTCATATTTCCATCCAAACGAAGTAAGCCTGACGAAGGCGCAAAAGTGAAGGCATTTTCTAACAAAATCGGACAGTAGCTTTATTATTATTTTTCTTTTGATAATCTTGGAATAATTCTTATCTCAACTTTCTTACGCAAGAAAAGCTTAGTACATTTCGTTCTCTTGAAATATTACTATTTTATTTAAAGATCTATATATACAGTTATATATATATTTATAATTACTTACATGCTAAGAGTTTCGTTATAAACACGTTCGATTTGGCTAAGAACAAATAACAGAAACATCAATTAACTACCAGGATTTTTTAAGGCAATTATTAAATCTGAAAATTAATTAGTTAATTAGACAGTACTCAAAAAGTATTATTTATGTTATTTTGCATCATCATATTAAACTTCAGGACGGTACAATGAATATTAAAGAAGAAAATATTTAAGGTATTCGCCTAACGTAAGGGGTTTAAAGGGTACGAAACAAATATTTAGAGCGACGGTCATTGCCAAAAAACGATTTTTTTGACATTTGCTTACAGTTTAATCCCGGAGTTTTGACATTTGGACGCGTCTGCGGATGGCAGAAAAGAACGAATTCATTCGAATTTTAGGGAAGTTCAATTTGCCGCGTTTATTTCGTACGCAAATCAGAATGTTTGCTTCTGAGCAACTAAATTTATAGACTGGCACATAGCATCAGTTCGGAAGGAATCGAGTATATTAAAGGAATTAGAACGAGAACAAAAACGGCTCATTCCTTATACCAGCAGTTCCCCCCTTGAACACGAATGGATCCTTCTTGGCAATCTGCCAGGCAATGATGCCAGTTGATGGTAGAATCGTACCTCGCTTATGAGAGCAGGATGATTGTATGCAAATCCCTTTATACGAAATAAATACAGTAACCCCTTACTTATACGTCGCCTCAATTGAGACGTATGTGAGACGTAAATGAGAGAGATGCATAAATGAAATTCAACTTTAGTTTAAAGAGAAATACTATATAAAAAAACGTAGAACGAATAACGTAAGAATCACCCTAATTTCCTTTTAATGAATTAATTTTTACAGCCGAGAAAGATGTTTACATACATAAAGCTAACATAAAACAAAATTTACGTACCTTACATGATTTACAAAATATATTAAAAATAAAGATTTTTTTTTCACATTATTTTAAATGACCTTTTCTTAACTTTTATTTTCTTTCTTTCTTTTTTTTTTTAGATTAGTTTAAAATAACCCTTTAAATCTTATTTTCATTTGCTCATGCATTAGAGCAGGAACATCCAAATTTTATATAAGATAATTTTTGAAAAACAAAAGTTTTGAAAACGATAGAGAGGAAAAGAAAGTATACTGTCAAAATTCTAATGAGATAATGCAAAGGTAGTAAAGATGACCCTCTTTCAAAAAGTATAATATCTATATTTTCAAAAAGAAAGTTATTATACATACCCATTTTAACACATTTAATTACGAATCCTAGAATTTAGGTTGAAAATAATCCATAATAGTGCATTGTTTTTTAGTTTTGGAGTGCAAATAGAATGCAGCATCTATACCATGATTGAAATCCTTTGCAAGGGTTTTTCCTAGTCTTTATGGGAAAAGGGAAAGAAAAAAGTCTTTCACTATTTGTAAGTTGTTCCGTCCAATAAGAGTACAGAACTCGTGATAGGGATTGCGAACGAAATCTTCTTTAGATTCGAAGTGTTGGAGCTTTGTTGCGTTTTAAAATGGCAAAAAGAACGAACTTGCAGTTCAATTCTGGAAGCGAACGAACTTTCTCACGCCTTGATGAACTCGAATAGACTCCTCTTGAAAATTCTCAAAAACAATGTTCGATTGTAATTTATTTCGTGAGAAAGTACTAATTAACTTAACAACGTGGATTAGCTTTAAAAAAAGTACCAAAGGTAAAATATTACTAATTTAGAACTTTTTCTTCCTTTTTTTTAGTTTCGATGGAAAACGTAAAATGCGGGAAATGCGATAAATGACAAACTTAGTATCCGGTTTACCTTAACATTAATTAGGATACGTAAAAACTGGAACTGATTTAAAAAAGAAACGTAAAATTCGGGAAAAACGTAGACTGGGGGGACGTTAAATCGGGGTTTCACTGGGTAACTGCGAGATACCTCTGAAAGTGACGCTTATTTCCAGCCCTCTAAAACCGAATCTCTACTACCGAAGCTTACCTCTGTCGCTCGCTGCGTTTCAAGTTATCGAAGAGAAAAATATAAATAGTTTATTTACTCAAAACAGCTCAAATTTAAATATGCCAGTGAATATACTTTAAGAAGCAGGAAAGCAAGGTAAAATTATTTATTAACAGGTTATCGTGGAAGACAAACAATCGAATCTAATGCATTTTCCTTCATCACTTTCCTGGTGCAAGTTCAAAAGCCCCGTCTGAAACTGCCATTAGCTTGAGTAAATGAAAGCTTCTTTGGGGCTTCTATAGCTTCCCTACTATTTCCCCCCGCGGGTATTGGTAAAATTTGCATAACTGCCTTAACTTTACGTTAGAGAATTTTTCAATAAATGATCTGCACGCTTAATACACTGATTTGTCCATTAAGTAAATTAACTTACTCGCATTACGTCAGTCCGTAAAGCTTCATAAACCCATTAATGCGTCTCTAAGGAAATATAACATAAGAATCGCTGCATATTTCATTTAAGCCCAATCAATAAAATATTATTCAATTCATTTTAAATTACATGCAAGAGTGACTTTAAAATATGAGTTTTTGGGGAGATTATCCTTTGAGAGCACCAATGTATGTTTAAAACGAAGAAAAGAAAAAATAGTCGATTTTGTTTTGCAAGGATAATTCTTCGAATTTTTGCCGTTCAGTATCTAATAATAGGGTACACATTGCTTACCTTCGTTTGATAATTTTGTTCATTGCTTGTTAATTGCTTTTATTTATTTCTTTATTGTTTTGATTGATTTATTTTTTAAAACTATTTTACATAATTTAATGATTTTTTTATTAATTGCTTATGTTTGAATTTCGTATTTCCTTACAAAAAAAACCTTAATGCTTTTCTTTTCTTTTTTCTTTAACGTATAATAAATTTTTGCACAACTAATCCACTGTCTGCAATGTAAATGATATTTACAAACAGCTCTTTGAAACTTCTTCAATGTATGATAAGGACACTACTTATATAAAAAGAACCAGCAGTGATGAGCAAAACAAAATAGAGATGCACGTATTCCCTGTTTAAGAAAATTGTATTTGTACTTTGACTCCATTGCTTAGTAGTTATATTTATATTCAAGAAAAAAACACCTGCATGGAAAATTTAAACGTTTTATTTAAAATTTTAATTTTAAATTTTTGTCTTAAATATTTTTTTTACGTAGTTATAATTTTTAGTGAATTATATAAAAGAAACTGGTCATATTCGGCACCCATCTGGGAATCTTTTCAAAGTGATTTAGTTTTTCTTTATTTTCTAGAAAATGTTCATATATCGTTCCGCACACTGGTGCTAAAACCATACTATACCATTTTTTATTATAATTTCTCATTGTCCTAAATTGTTGATACCGCACACAAATGCTTCAAAGACATTATGGTACTTTATTCGATACGTAATTCAATTCCGTTTGAAACTCGAGCTTGTCTGGATGGGCCACTCAACAGATTGCGTTTTTGTCTCGGGAAACGACATTTTCAATAAATGAGTCTTTATGTATCGCTCTTATGTATCGCTATTATGAGCAACATTCGACAGTAAAAAAATAATAATAAATAAATTTAGAGCTAAAATAAATAAAACAAATTTGAGTAGCTGCAAGAGTTTTTGTTGTAAACTTATTCTTTCTTTTTTTTTTTTTTTTTTTTTAATAGAAAATGAGTTCAGATCTCTCTTTTTCTTTCTAACATATACCACACACGTATACATAGAAAACTGTAGTTATTAATTTGAAATGAGAAAGGAAAGGGAAAAACTGTCTGGAAGTGGGGTTGAACCCTTGACCTTTGGTTATTTTCACAAAACTCTAATAATGATGGGAAAAATGTAATTTTTCGAAAATAGGATAACAGCACAAGAAATGTCGAAATTTTCTGAAAGTGTGGTGGTATATTTCAATGTCGGCAATTATCGAAAACAGAGAACCCTTTTTTTTTCCCTTTCTTCACAATAAATGCTGAAAAATGGAAAGTATGTCTTTTAAAGTATCAACTTTTAAACTATTAAATTCATTTTTGTACAATAAAATTTAAATTTATAGTAAACTGATTATTATTGAGCACTTGGGATGACGAGCAAATTGTCTCTCCCCGCCTTCCTCGTTATGAACGAATTCGACTGCAGTATCGCTTTTACGTGTACATGTATTTTAATTGGTAGAATTACGAAATCAGCTAGAGAGCAGAAGATCGTTAGAAACTTGATAAGCTCCACGATTCGAGAAACCTACTATTTGTTCTCAAGTGAAACTCAATTGCTTCAAAAATGGAAATTTAAAAGCGCACAACTAAGTTTCAATATAAATTATTAAGAAAATTAAAAATTTATAATAAAATTTACAAAAATACGAAAAACAGACGTTAATAATTAATCAATGTCAAGGCATGAACAAGAATCCAAAATAATTAAAACACAAAATCGGCTGTTTTAATACTTTAATATTGAAATTTGACAGTGATTTATGATATTTAATAAAGATCCTTAATGGTTATTGATCTGAAAAATATTTAATCTTTCATGTTTCTGTCGTGTTATATACAAATATCCACTGATGCATTTAAAAAAGTGAATATCGCGCTTTTATGGAACCTTACAAAAATAAGTATTTCAGCACGTGAAGCGCCAAATGCTTTTCACCCAACTCGTTTTTCGAGTTTATTTTAAACCGTTCCCGATGGTGGTTTGCATTCAAGTTCGTGTGCAAGACTCCTTTCAATAAATCTAAATTTCCAAAGGAAATCTGGATTTGCTCTTTACAAAGAGTAAATATAGAATTTCCTCCCACAAGAAATATTTTTGAATGGGCGAAATAAAATTCAAAAGTAAAATCGCATAAGAATGGGACGCACAAAATACATTCAACACTTACTTTGTGGAAATATAAGCTGTTAATGCTTGAAATATAACCTTTTGATATGGAATGTAAATCAGGTAGACCAGAGAAAACCTCCATAAAGAAGTTTTAACTAAAACGAGCTTAAGTATTGTTGACAATAAAATTATTAGTTTCCAGCGTTTTAGAGCATAATTGTGCAAAAAAATATGCTGGCACGTGTTTCTCAGTTGCAAGAAGCCTCTTTAGCGTTGAAAAGGGTGTGAGTTTCGGAAAATTATTCCGAAATTCGTGTGAGTTTCGGAATAAATGGAATTATTTACACACGAATATCTTGGTTTTTTTAATAATAATAATAAAGGAGTTCCTTGTTACGTCTGAAACAGGTGTCAACAAATACATTTTTTTTTTTTTTTTTTTTGCACATTTGCGCTTTAAAACGTTGCTAAAAATCTTATAACTAGCTTACTGATAAAGTATTTTTGTCACCGAAATGAAACACAGAAACCATCTATTTCTTTTTAATGCTGACCATATGGAAAAAAATTAAACGAAAGCCAATGACTTCATTTTCTAGTTTCACAGTGCTTTCTGCTTCTGCTGATCGTATTTTGAAGATAAAAAATTTATATCTTTCATTTCATTTTTGTTTTGTTTAGTCAATGAATGCAAAATGCAGTACATCATCAGTGAACTAGAATTTCTAGTTATTTAATTAATGTTTAATGGTATAAGTAAGCGTTTCCCAACCGGTGGTTCGCAAACCCCCTGGGGTTAACAGTACAGATACGAAGTTCAACCAGAACTAAACGAGCCTATTTTCCTATGAATTTTTTTCTATCTGGATTTTTATAGACATTTCTGAATGAAGAAATGAGTAAATGAATTAATGAATGAATGAGTGAATGAGTGAATGATTACTAATAATAATTATCTTTTTTTTACTTTGCGGATTGAAATATCCGCGTCTCCAATTTTTTAAGGCTGGAATTTTTTACTCCAAAGCTGTAAAACGCTTTTCCTACCAATAAGCACAATAATGTATCTCAAAAGGATGTGGGTAAAATTTGCCGACTGTCACTTGGTGATTTATTGATACACTTGATGTCAATGACAAAAACACTTGATGTTTTATTGAAATTGATTGTTACTATTAGTTGACTAATATATTCATGATACCAAGAATCCTGAACCCCTAGCGCACTCATTTAGAAGATGATCCTCCTGTTTTTGCAAATTTAATCTTAAATCCAGTTCTTTCACCCTAAACAAATAAAATAACAACATGGACATGATATGGAGAAACGTCTGGTTTCTCTATGATAACGCTAGTTTACCGCTAGCACCTTCTAAATATCACCTGGGGTAATCCCACTTTGATTGCGCATTTGCATAATTGAGGGGAATTTACTTACATCCGGCGCTATGGTGTAGTGCATACATCTATTGATATCAGCATGCGATAACCTGACTATTACAGTAAAGCTATTACCGCTACCAGGTAATATTGGCGGACATTATTATAGTGGATGTAATTCATCTTTTGAGAATTTTCCTTTGAAGTTTACTATCAATGACGGAAATTTCAGTACTTATTAAAGCATTTTCTTAAACTCTGAAAGGAAGAAAGGGTTTTTAATTCAAAAACTTTACTGCAATATTGTTATGACAAACTTTAGTATTTTCTTGGCATTTACTTATTGCACTAGTACTACTAAAGCACTCTTTCTTACTTTTTTCTTTTCCTTTTATTTTATTTTATTTTTTTTTTGTATTTCTTACGGCATTTTATGCTCAATTTTTTACTTTACGAAACATTTTTGTAAATGCTGTAGTGATCAGGGCCTTATTTACATTAGACCCGTGAAGCCCGGTACTATCCCCCTAATTTTGGTTATTATTATTATTATTATTTTTTTGTAATTTAAAATTTTTTAGAAAAATATTTAAAAATAGCATCTTTCAAAAACAAACTGTTAGTGTTCTGTGGCTTCACAGAAAATTTGTATTATTAAACTATTTTAAAACCACAAGGAATTTTCGCTTTGGGGGCCCCCAAATTTTGGTCTGACAGTTTGAAATTTGAAAAACAAAATCGATTTTGCACTTTGGGGTCCCCCAGATTTTATTCAAACATTTTGTAATTTAAAAACAAAATCATTTTGCACGTTGGGGGCTCCCAAATGCTAGTCTGACTCTTTGACATTCGAAAAACAAATTAGTTTTTGCGTTTTGGGGGCCCCCAAATTTTGGTGTGACTTTCAAGCTTTACAAACACATACTGAATGTTATGTTTAAAAAATTTTTGTTGCATGAGGGGCCCCCAAACATGAGTTGTGCCTATAGTGATTCAAAATGTAAATCGGGTCCTCGTAGTGATACTTTCTTAGTCAAAAGATAGTTGCTATTAAAAATAATAACATTTAACGACTAAGTTGTTTACAGACATAATATTAGTGTAAAGTACAACACAACCTGAACGAGTCTCTAGAGGACAATTACTCTCAACCATAGTGCCACGACACTTAAGCATGCCTTCAGATTCTTGAAGAGCATCGCAACTGAAATGTACTTAGTACAGTCTTGCACTGGAAACCAGAAGTAAATAACTATGGTTTTGTTCCATAACTGTTGGTTGTCTCTTGGTTTTGTTTTATGAATTCATCTCATGTCTTTGTCCTGTTCTTGGAGACAATTGGTTCCTTAGTTAAGGTTTAATTGCTATTACAAGAGTTCTAATCGACCTACGAAACTTGAATAAATGTTGTCTTTACATGGGATTTCGTTAATTTTTTTAAAAAACTTTCTTTTTTTTTCTTATTTTTACTTTTTAATTATTTTTATTTGTTTTAGTTATTTTAGAATCGTATTATTTATTTTCATCCTTAATGTTGTAAAATTTGAAATGATCAGCGGATTTCTTTTTCCTTTAACAGTCAGAAAAATTTCAAAAGAAGTAGTAAATTCCGAATTTTTTTTTAAACGATTTTTTAAAGGAACTGTTGACAACAATCCTTCGAGGAGATGACAAAAATTTTTACCAAATCTCGTTAGAACATATACGTTCTGATTTATCGATGTATATGTTAGAAAATCGGTGCTTGGATATGGTAATAAATTCCGCTCGTTTAGAGTGGACAGCCTTCCTGTTAATTTTTGCTTTTATACTCCTTTATTTGTGTTCTCAATTTTACTTCTGTAATTATTTTCACGAGAAAACTGACTAAAAACTGATAATTTGGAAAAACTGCCTAAAAGTTCAAAAAAAAAAACACTAATATTACCATTTAAAATAAGTTTTAAAGTTTTTGCTCTTTTTTCATAAACAAAAACTAGTTTTTGCTTCCATTTGTTTGTCTAAAGAACATATTCAAAAAATTGTTTTCAACTCAACAGTTAAAAACAATAATAACAATAATAGATTAATAAATAAATAAAAATTAATAAATATCAAAAGTAGCAATTTAACCACACTTCCCCAAAAATTTGCGCCGAATCATGAAATAACTTACAAAAACACATTTTTATCATTTAATAGAAATAAAAATTGTTTTAACCTTCAACATATTTTTTAAAAAAAAGAAACACTTTTCATCCAAAACTTCCAGTGGCCTTCCTTAAGAACTTGTAAACCACAGGACATGTTTCAAAATTAAAACATCCTTCTCCGGGCGGAGTGGTGGCTTAAAAGGTACGTTTTTGGTTACTGAAATTGAATCACATAGAATATTTCATGTTTATTTATTCATGGTTGCGTCAAAACCTTTGAAGAATTCAGGAGGTTTTTTCTTACTTGAATTTAGTGCAAAGTTTGTTTATTGTTGCTCATAAAAATAATCTTGACTTTTGGAACTAGTTTGGTCTTCTGGGAAATGTTAAGGCTCTCATTGTTGACTCATGATGCATACCACTAAGTCAAGAGCATAGTTTCAAATTTAATTTAATTGGTTGTAAAAATAAAGACTGTTATTGTTGAACAAATATATTTCAAAAAATTACACTGTTAAAAATTTCCGTAAGGAAATAGTAAAATAACCATTTATTTGACTGTTATTTTACCATATTTAATTACAACAGTTGAATAACCATTAAAAAGATGGTCCCCAAACCGCTGATTGTAAAAAAAATCATTTATTCTCTGTTTTTATTAAAGAACGTTTAACTAACCGTAATTTTCAAGCGCTCAATAAGAATCTTCCATAAGGCGTCCATCTTCGTTGCGCAACCTTCCCGGTCGTACGTAGTTGTTACAATATGAATAAAGATTTATCAGTTCAAATATGCATGTGTATATAATAAAAGAAGAAAAAAATGGCTTAAGCAGTGGTTTCTAAATAGAAACACATACACACGTTAATCAAAAATTGGAGACATCGGATTCCCGAACTGTCTGCAAATGAGCGAACCCATAACTTGAGCTGCTGAAGCTTGTTTGCATTTTAATTTTTGCCGCAAATAAAATGATTTTCGTCAATATACAGTAAATTTAGACCAAAAATGACTTTGGATCCAATCAAAAACTGGAATCTCAATTTTAAGTCGGTTTGCCTGTTTGAAAAGAAGATTTATTGATAAATAAACAGCCGCTTTACGTGGTGTAGTTGGCCGAATGACGAGAGTGCAAGGTTGGTATACCCTACACCAGGGTTCGATTCCCGCACGTTTCGTTTACGGATTCTAGGCCTCGAAATGGTTCAAAAGCGGTAAAAATTTTGCTTTGAAACCATTCTTAAATGATTATAAAACCGTAAGCTTTTGTATATACGGCCTTTAAACCAAGCTGATTGGAAATGGTTTAGGTCCAGTAAAAATAGAAAATTGTTCCAAACTGTAAATTTAACGGTGAATTAGATGGACAGACTGCTGCCGGTTATTTAACCGTAATTTTATGATGAAATTTCTTTTAGTGTACTAGAAGGCGGGAGGGTGCAGCGATCATGAGTTCTTTGAGATGGACAAAATTTTCCTTCCATAGGATAATTTTTCTGCATCCAAAAAAAAGTAGAAAAGGAATTTGAAAATATTAAATAAATTTCGGTTTTAAGACTTTATAAGCATTATCATATATTACTATATTCTCAAGAAGATAATTTGGAGTATCGCATAGGTAAGGGGTATTAACTGTAAATAAATACATAATTAACACTAGATTTATCAGACCAGTCATTTTGACTGTTTCGAAGCTTCCATTTTGCGAATCTGTTACTAACTATAGTGTAACTTTCAATTAATTGCATTGGCTTTTCTTATTACACGGCAAGTAGGACGAGTTAATGTGACTGAAAATTGGTAGCAGCTTGGTGTGAAATGAAAGTTTAAAAATGGTTGAAAACGGCCTGGTGAATCTAATGTTAAACTAATAATACCAGGTGTAAAACGAAATACTTGCAAAAGTAATGGTACGCATTACCTCAATATAAGTGTTGCTAAAAAATATTAATATTGATACATTATTTCTTATGCGAACTTTGAGAGAGCACACTAGGTGTACGGTATAAATGTACTTTGAATAAATTTAACGCAAGATTTTCTTTTTTTCTTTTCTTTTCTTTTCTTTTTTGACTGATGGCATCAGCACCTGAATTCCAAAATCTCTACACTCGAATAAACCCAGAGTTGGGGCCTCGGTGGCCGAGCGGTCTTAGTTACCAGTTTCCGCCCGCTGCTTGCGCGCAGTAACGAGGTCGTGTGTTCGATTCCCACCTTGCCCTGGGTATATTCTTGTAATTTCCTTCCTTGTATTGTAATAAACTATCGTACTGTCCTGTGCTATCTGTAATATGGGACGATAGTTTCAGGCATATCCATTGAGAAAAGCAAATAAACTCGAAAATATATGTGACCTGAAATGGTTCTAAAACAAACACACAAACCCAGAGTTACGTTTCTATCTTCTAAAGCTCATTGTGTAGTGTTCACGAAATGAGACGCCTTAATGCCTCAACTCTAGTGTATTGCTACCAAATCCCTCCAAAGTAGTACATAGAATCGAGCGAAATTTGGACATGATGAACACGATGGGAAGTGATGCTGATTAGTTAATGGCCCACATTCACTTCAAGGGATGGCGCAATTGAACATTTTTCTCGTTTCGTGAGACTGCTAAATCTCATAAATTAGCGGAAGAATTTAAAAAATGATGTATATATGACCTCTACGGGGACAAGTGCTGATTAAATTGTATTAAATTTTGGCGCCAATCGTTCTGAGGGAAGTGGAGCAATCGAATGTTTTTCTTCTTAAGCTTGCCTGCCATACATCAGAAATTAATGCAAGGTTTTAAGCAAAAACAGATGTGCCTCAATGGGAACAAGTGTTAATTCGTTTTTGGTGCCAATCGCTCTAATGGACAATCACGCAATCGAATGTTTTCTCCCTAAGCGTCTCACGAAGTAATGGAAGAACTGAAACAAGCACGGATATACAGTAGACGCTCGATATAACGACCATCTGTATCCCACAGGAAAAGGTCTTTATAACAGGTGGTCGCTGTAAGAGGTGAAATTTTCTTTAAAAAATATACATGCATTATGCATATTCATTATTTAAATGAAAATTGGTAGTTTTTAAAAGATTCCAACAAAATTATTTTTTATCATTGAAATTAAAACATATATATATCAGTGCAAAATATCATAACAAAATATTAAACAGATTTTAAAGTAGAAAATATAGGGGGGGGGGGGAATGACATTCACATTTCTGGAAGCAGAACTTCCGAGCTGACATGACACCTGGTATGGTCGCTGTATTGGATTAGACGATTCAGAACGGTCGCTATACCGAAAGCAAATTTACATAGAGTCCATAGGGATAAAATTGGGACTTCTAACACTGGTTGTTATAATAAATGGTCTTTATAATGTATGGTCGTTATAAAGAGCGTTGACTGTATATGTAGACCTCATTGGAAATAGATACTTATTTGCACCAGTCCCCCACCTTTTAGCCGAAACCTTGAGATTGCTTACGCACGGAGTTGGTGGCCATGGAAATAGGTACTGATTAATTTTTGGCGCGAATAGCTCCAATGTAACGCTGCGTTTTGATAATTTGAGAAATAAGATGTCGAACAATGTTTCGTGATGTACTTTTTTTTAACTTGAATTTTCCCATTATCCCTCTTTGGATCTTGCACTAGAGTGTGTAAAACTAAGGTCGGATATGGCCAAAAATCTTCCCGCCGCATGATATGAAACTCACTCTGTCATTCACAGGTATTTTTACATTTATTTTGGGTTACTTGAATCGTCTGATCGTTTAAATATGTTCAGTGTTAGTACTCTTTCTTATTTTGCTCCAAGACATTTCTTTACATACAATTCATTAAATATATTTTAGTCTTTTACTATACAAAACTATTTTCTATGAGCAAAAATTTTCCATTTGATCTGTTTCCGGAATCCATTTTTTTGTGTAATCTCCTCCTTCTTCAAAAAACATTTTTGATTTCAACATGGTGATATAAGCTAATTTACAATTTTGTCGTCCAAGCTTTTTTTCTTTCATTCTTTCTTTCTAATGGAGCTGCGTCTGGTCACTAACCTTTGCCGACCTAGTGCATTCCCCAGAAATCGGCATCCATTCCTTCAAGTAGCACCACTGCCTGCGGATGCCATTATTATTTGAAAAATTTCGACTTTCAGTTTCTCCCTAGATGGCGGCACCTGAGCTCTAACTGATGCGAAACTGCACCAGGAGTTTAGCAAGCCAAATGGATACTGAAGAGATATTTAACATGCCGGATAATCATGGGCTCTAACGCTTTTCTGCATTTTGAAAATCCATCGATTTAGGCCAGGTTTGATCCTGCGAACTTGGGCGTACGAAGCCAGTGCCTTACCACTACGCCACCCTGCCGGCTATCATCCAAGCTTATTTTGAACGCTACTCTGCCCGCTATTGTCTAAACTTAACAAATAAATCAAATGAAGTTTAACTTGCTCAGCCACGCTGCTTGCAGACATTTTTTGAGTTATGACAAATTACAGAAACTCAGATGACTTTTGACTCAGAAATTAAAAACAAGCTCTACATTACTTTTGCTCTGTATGGAACTAACCTGAAAAACAGCCACGACGAAACTTGACTAATCTTATGGACGGGTAATTATTTCTGAAACATTAGAATTCGCTCCTAGTAGATTAGATATGCGTCCTCACGTGTTGAAAGCAGCATATACGCTTCAAAATATGTAATTCAACGTGGAAAACTTTTTTTCATAGAAATTCAATCCTACAAAATGCACTCCAATCACAGAAAAATATTGTATACTTCATTTTTAACCAAAAGAAATTCTTCAATGCAAAATCTCAACTTCTAGATTTAAAATTATTTTACTGGTATGAGTTACGTTTTGACAGTCAACTACGGAAATTTGTTCTATATGCCTCAACCTTAATAGAGCTTCTTCAATATAAGAAGACCTGCATGCATAAAACATGAAGTGGTCGAGAAATCTAAAAATATGTTATAGAGAAGATATGTTTGGCAGTGCAGTCAACATTTTCGCAACTTATACCTCCGGCTTTTTCATGTATCAAACTCGAGAGCACGAGAGAAAAATGATTCCCTACATTTCTGAAATTCCTACCATTCAGGTGTATTTCTCCTTCTGAAAAAGATGCACATCGTTCAATGAAAAGTTGTTCAATTTAAGGCAACATTTTCAAATAGTCAATAAATAGCAATCTAGCCTGTAGAGATGTGGTAACTTCTTCAAGGAAATTATAAACGCACCTCTTTTTTTAACCGACTTCACAAAGGAAGGAGGTTATACATTCATACTGTATGTATGTCGGTTTTTTTTTTTTGTCCACTCATAACTTTTTACCGGATGAACCGATTTTCATGATTTTTTTTTAATCGATCGAAGGTGGTTTCCCGTAGGTCCCATAACTTGGTTTCACAATATTCTATAAATAGAAAAAAAGTTATAGGCTGAAATGTGGTCATTTTTTTGCTTTTTCATTCATAACTTTTAACTAAATGAACCGATTTTGATTACTTTTTCTTTGGACGATAGAGGGTCGTCTAACCCAAATATCGCACATCAATTTGACTACATCTGCTTTTTAGAAAAAATGTTATGGGTGAAAAATAAGTTTTTTCATTTTAATTGGAAAGGCTAGGTTTGATTTTTCTTTGTTGGGAAAACTGTTGATAAACAGGAAACTCATTGTTAAAAAAGAGTGTTGCCATTAAGATGTAATATTAAAAGCAATTATAACAAGAAATAGACTGAAAGCTTCTCTGAAGAAGAAAGACCCTTTAAAATCGAGTTCAAAACGAAATTTATCATACAAACGGTTAGTTTTTAGTGTCATTCCCTGAAAGCAGGTTTCCCCTTTGATATGTATGTTTTAAAGATAGAGTATTTATTTAAAACTGTACCTACACTAAAAAGAATAAAATAAAATAATTTTTGGAAAAAAAAATAGAACCGACTTCAAATTATAAATTGCGCTAAAAAGTAAAAAATAAAATTATTCTTTAAACAACTTTGATACGACTTTTAAACATAATTTTTGAAGTCGGTGCAAAATTATGATGAATTTTGATGCATGATTCCTTTTGTAACTATGAACCAATTGCAAATATAAATAGCGTAGAGTTTGCAACAGTTTCAATGTAAAATACTGCATGGCGTAGTTATAGTTAGACTGTCATAATTGTGCACCGACTTCAAAAATTATGTTTAAAAATCGTATCGAAGTTGTTTAAAGAATAATTTTATTTTTTACTTTTTAGCGCAATTTATAGTTTGAAGTCGGTTCTATTTTTTTCCAAAAAATTTTATTAATGACTTTATTTATTTCTTTATTTTTCTTACATAATAATCTGAGAGTTAAATAAATCCTAAAATAATTCTTTTTGTTTATTTTTGTTTCAATTTTATTTTTATTTTACTTCAATTATTTATTTGTTTTTAACAGTGGCATCAGGTATCACATTAAACTTCTACCTCCATGAAAATTCTTTGACGTATATAAAACATTGGATCTATTTTAAGGTACACATTTATTCAAATTGAATCACTTTAACTTCAATCTCAGAAATAGCTCCCAAAAATAAAAATTTCCAGTGTTGTTAGAATTAGTCCTTAAATGCATAAATGCATGCTTATATGTGATGGATTACGTCTAAGGTATTATTTGCGGTCCGAAATGCCATCAAATGAAACTTTGGAACACATATCGTGAAATCGCTTCTTAGAAATCAAATCTTCTGGAATACATCGCCTTCAAAACCTATTTGACTGCAGGATATTCATGAATAATTTAAGTATAAATGTGTTTTTAGTTTTCTGGCTGGAAGCATTTTAGAATGACATGGAACCACAAATCATGGAACACATTTTATACAAAAAGAACTTTTCCTTCCGCCTCTCAAATCATTCTGCAATGAACTAAATAACTTCAATTTTCTAAAAAACGCAAGTTTATTGCTTTTAACAATTATTTGCGTTTTGGTATTAAAAGCGAGCTTTTATACGCAAAAAGGCTTTTAAAAAATAATATATCCATTTGTCGTCCGAGAGAAATTTTATGGTTTAAACTTCAACTATTTTTAAATAAAAGTATGTTTGTAAACGTTATACTATGTGAAACTGAGTACAAATTTTAAAATTATGTTTGTAAACCGTGTTATATTTATAAAATATTATTATTACATTAAAACCTAACGATAAGCGAAAAACTCGAAAACCTTCTAACAGATTAAATTGTATACTGTTTCTTTTATCAACTTGGGTGCTTTAATTATATGTTCGTAGAATGCTGCTTATGCATGAAAAACACGTCATGTTCTTAAAATGCACCTTGCAATCAAATTCACACATTTTAAAATGTTCTCTCATACACATGCTTTTGTTGAAACACGATAAAAGCTACAAAATGTCCTATGTAAAAATATTTGATCGTAGCAAATGTCGCACTATCTTAAAATCATAAATAAGGTTTTGAAAAAATAATATTGTTTGTCATCTACTTATAGACTTTTTATTTTTTCCTTAAGCAAAAATTATTTTAAAATCGCGTTTAATAACTTTGAAGACACAATAAAGGGTGACACACCAAACGTATAAGGTTTGATATTTATCTGTATATATTCAAACTCTATTCAACTACGCCAAAATATTACCTCATTGTGAATTCTGAAGACTTTTCACAAACATAAGTTTCTAAACTGGTTCTGCAGTGAACTCCTAACTATTGTTTCAAATTATGCAAATTTCATGACTGCATTGCATTAAGCAAGTGGAATGATTTAAAGTGGTACAAATTTCAAGAAGTTTCCAGAACTGTGCATTTGGAATTTCATTTAAATTCTAGCTGGGCATTTCATGAAATCATGCGATAAAATTTCATGAAATCATGCGATAAAATTTCATAATACAGCGTAACAATGAAAGTCATAATTATATCGCACCTCTAGTGGAAGACTGCAAGTGGGCCACAATTCAAAACCGATTCCTTTCTCAGAAGAGGCATTAGAAAACTTTAAAATCTAGTATTCTTTATAATTCACATACACCTTGGCTTGAATAACGTTTCGTATTGTTATACTCCTGGAGCGTTGGCTTTGTGCGCAGGGTGTCATCCTTTTGGGGACACCCAAAAGGGGCTTAAGATTTTATGAAAAATAGATGAACTGGGTCTTGCATTTTCCACCATTATATTTTAAATGTAAATAATCTATTAGTAGTATTTAATCTATTAATTCTAAATATTTAAGGATGTTATTTAGCAGGGGATCTTAATCTTTTTGAAGGGGGGAGGGGTATTGTGCTTCGGGAAGAGGAGCTCAGCAGCTTTTGAGGGATTGTACTATCGCTCTTGGGCTGTCAGGCGCGGATAAAGGGGAAATGCAAAGGGGGGGGGGAGCAGTTGCTCCACATTAAGAGTCAAGTATTAGTAACACTTATATGAATAAAAAACTAAAACTTTATAACTTTTCCCCTCTGGAACAAACTTTCCGGACGACAAGTAAAATCACAAAAAATTGCCCCCTTCTCAGCAAAATCCCGTTTCCAAGCCTGACATTGTTGAACCAAAACGCTTCCGAGATCCCGAAATATATATATATATATATTGTCCTACCTAAGGACTTCCATTCAGTAAAACCGTAACAAAATAATTATCACAATAACCAATCGGGCCACACAATTCTCAAACTCCGAAACTCTCCAGACCGAAACTACAACACACTCAACTTCTGGCCTTCTTAGAAAACCTCGCGAACCACACAACATGAGCAGTCAAGAATATTCCAGCAAAAACCAGGATCATCTATCATGATCGGAAAGTCGCCAAACTTGGTGAAAAACTGAATTTGGTGAAGACTCGACAAATTTGGCGGCAAAAGTTAGTCGCCAAAAATGAAGACTCACCAATTTCTCACCAAACCAATAGAAGTTTATAGCTCCCCGTTTTAGAAATACATTTCAATACAAATTGAAAATTAAATACTCCCGTTCCCACTGACACAACATATTAAATCAACTTTATAGAGATATTTTACTGAATATACTGATTAGTAGCGTTTAGGAAAGAAAAAGAAATTTTTTACGTGTGGTGAAATCGTACGGATTTTTTTTTCCCCCAATAATTACAGCAGATTTTAGGCCCATTTTCAAAGCTGCTTCCGTCTGCTTTGTATTTGCATTTGCTTGATACTTTGATAGCGTTTATTTTCTGTATAAACTATTTTAAAATCTCAGAACCAAAACTGTATATACAAGTACACTAACATTATGTACTGAACTCACCACTGAAATTTTATTTTTGAAAAAGTGAACATCGTTTATTTAATAAAATGCGTTACTTCAGTTTGCTTCGGACAGTTCTCTAAAAGAACGCAAAATTTTCCTGCATAAAATATTTCTGTCGTAATACTTTACTCTGAAGTAATACTCTGTAGTTTGTGAAATCGCAGCAGTTCAAAAAATGTACTATTAAGAAACTTTGACAGGATTAATAGACTAGAAAGATTTCGTGACTTAAAAATTTATGCTTTCCTGTGAAATAACTTCCTATTTATTCTAAGAAAAGTGCATGTAGGAAAGAAAATCGTAAATGCATTACAATTCCGAATATTTATTGTCTAACATTCAAAAGTTTTCACTAAAAGCAGCTACATGAAGTCGTTTAGAAGTGAAATTTTCTTCTTCCAGGAGCTGCACTGTACTTGTTAGACCATGGTGAACTATATTTTAGGGAAGTTCCATGATCACATGATTTTTCCCGTTCCATCGACTTAGAATGAAACCGCAGTGAACTGCTTTGCTTATTGTTCGTCTGCTTATTTTTCTCAACGTTTGTAACAAGTTTTTGGTCCAATCCTTGAATGCTCAGAAATTGTATTCATGTAAGTATATTAAGTTCGTTAGTTGTGGTTATTAATTGTTAAATAGGGTAAGACTTCAGAATTTCTCGGGTGTCCATGAAAAGGCCAATTTCGCAAAAAATATGTTCAAACGGCAATTCGTCACTTGAGGAATTTGGAGGGCACGATTTCCCCCTCCTCCCTGAAAAATTTTGAAATGCCGGGCCTCTCAAATAGCTACTGATTTCAAGAGAATGAACAAGTGGAGTATTTCCAACAAAGGTAAAAATACGTCGCCATTTAGGAGCAAAAAATCACAGAAGCGTTATTCTTGTTTTAGAAGATGTTGTTGGGGAAAATGGACATTTTTCCAGCCCAAAATTAACTTTCTTGCT
Organism: Octonoba sinensis; assembly: GCA_038502835.1. Lineage (NCBI taxonomy): Eukaryota > Metazoa > Arthropoda > Arachnida > Araneae > Uloboridae > Octonoba > Octonoba sinensis. The sequence continues at coordinate 77,834,618 of CM076604.1, forward strand.
TTCTAATGGGGCTGCAATATTGACCTACCACCATTTTCAGACCTTGTGCATTACCAACCCTATATCAGCAACTGACCCTATCTATCGGTGACTCACATAAAAATTTTCATCTCAGATTTCTATCCAGAGGGGAAACAGATGCTCTGTAGGTGCGAATTTTGCACGAAAATTTAATTTAGCCTAGGAGCAGTGGTTCCCTACCTTTTTTTCCTTGCGAACCCCTCCTAATATGATCCGAAAGAAAATGACGAGCCAACCCCCTTTTGTAGTAATTAGTAACTGTTAACAAAACTATAAAATTTATTAGCACATTGATTTTCCATATTGCACAATAGTTCATGACAAAAAATAAAAATATGATTCCAAAGCATCTAAGTTTGAATAAAAACTAAAATTACTTTTTTGTTATTTGTTCTTTTTGAATTATTAATAAGGCAGTACACACATGTATTCGCAAAAAATAGCTTTAAAAATTATTTTCCCGATAGTACGAAAAAACTGTGGAAGGGTGTGAGAAGTATACGTATGAAATTTTGAATCAATCAATGAATATCGTTTGGTTCAACTTTCGGGTTGAAATATACAAAATTTGTAAAAGCTGGAATGAGACATGATAAATGTGCGAGTAGACGAAAATTGAAATTAATAAATAAACACCTTTTGGTTCCACTTTGGGGTCTGTATATGAGAAATTAGCCGAAAATAATACAAAATTTTACATTTTAGTACATTTTTGTATTTTTGCCTCCTTGTGCTAGTGAGGAAAAAGTGGGAAATGGTAGGAGAAACACATATTCAAAATTTAAAATAAATCAATGAATATCTTCCGATACCACTTTGAGATTCAAATTTTCGAAATCAGGTAATAGAAATATGTGCATCTTAGGATTTTGTACGCATACTCACTGCCAGTCCACAACTTTTAGGCATTATCGGGAAAAGAATTTATTTTTAAAAATTCCCTTTTATACTCTATCCTAATAGGCATGCAAATTTAATATTTCTTTTTTCCCTGGGATGCGGAGTTGGAGTCGGGTTGATTTTGGGGCATAGGAGTCAGAGCCTCTTAAAAACGAATCGTCTCCGAAGGGTGTTTTTTTTTTTTTTTTTTTGCTGACACTCTATACAAAATGTGTTTGCGTTTTTCATTACACTTGTGTCGCTTTTGCATCATTTTAAAGGCTCATTCTTTATTATTATTAATATCTATTATTATTATTTACATTTTATTTCTTCATAATTTGGTGTTTTTCTTGGATTGACTGAATTATTAGTTAAATAATGAATCATTCAACTTGTTGAACTTACAGGTTTTTTTTATAGAAAAGGTAAATTTGGTATAAATGCTTTCGTATTTTTGTCACATCTATTACGTATTTTATATTATGTATAAAAAAAACACTTCAATGGGAGTAGGTGATTCTCAGAAAATAAATTTTCAATTAAAAAAATAAATTAACTAATTAAATCTTCAAACTAATTTATTTTTTGTTTTAGTATCCTTTATAGACCCTTATTAATATTTTACAGAGAGCAATATAATGCATTGATGTTTGCTTTAGAAAATTAAAAATGAAAATTTATAAAATTTTCAACTTCTTTCAAACGAACAAGATATTTCGTGCAGTGTATCGGGTTCCAGATTTAAAAAAAAAAAAAAATTCGGTCGGATAACAACGCCTTCTAACGCGAGCTCCCCCACCCGCTTCGGTGTGCTCCTGCATGGCTTAATTTCTTATTGGTTGATAAAAAGCCAGGAAAGTGACAGCATAAAAACTATTTAAATTTTCTTCAGATAGATCTTCGAGTGACATAATAACATTACTTATTGACATAAAAACGTATATTTTAAAAACATTTTAGAAATCATTTTTTGTGAATATTTCATCGTTTAAAGTACAAGAAATTATTTAGAGCAAAATGGTATAGTGCAGTATTCTGCCGTGGGCAGGTAAACGGCAGTATCTACAAATTTTTCGATTTTCGTTTTTTTTTTTTTTTTTTTGCATTTTTGTAATCTATATTACTTCAAGTTTATTGTACTAACATGTTTATTTGGTTTACACTACAAATAAACCATTTTTTTTTCAGTGGCAATTAGCAGTAACTGCTTTTAACGCTACCTTATGCAGGTAATCGGCAGTATGTACATACTGCTCTTTACCTTCCCACAAGCGTTGGAAGCGCCTGAAATGGATGTAAGCGCTGTAGATGGTCGAAAAATTTCCCTTGTTTCCTATTCAGTGTCAGAAAACTCGGAGCAATAGAACTCCCGTCTACGTCAACCTGTAGCCAAAATCCCATGCGGGCAGATGAAGAGTCGCTTCTTAATGCAAAAAATTGTGAGTAGCTTATAAAAAAAGAAGCGGTGCCGAACTCAGACTGAACGTATTGCTAGAGACGCAGAAAAGCTACAGCTGCGGTCTCCTTGCAATGCAGATACTTGCCAGCTGAACTGCTGCAAAACAATTTCCCTTGAAGAAAGAAGGAAAATTCATGAGGACTTCACACGGATGAGAAGCACGGCCACGAGAAAAAATGTTTGGTCTTACAGAGAATTCAAAAAGAAGCAAAAAAAAGGAAGACCACTGAACGATCCGACGTAAAAATTCTATTAGGTATTCCTTCCAAATATCTACCGGAACCTGCCGTGTTTGCAAAGTTTTCTCTCTAAACGCAGTCGGATTCCACCCGAAAAATGAGAAATGATTACGACGGCGATTAGGACATCTGAATTCGACTTGATTTCACCACGTCCCTCGCAACGCGGCCGCCAAACTCCCCCGAACAAAATTGAGAGGGAGCCTATATGGAGCCACATTTTGTCATTCAATCCATGCACAAGCAATTATAGGAGGGAACTCACTCCGAAACAAATTTATCTTCCGAGCGAACTTACAGTAAACTCCATGAACAAGGATTATAAGGAAAAGCATACGGAAAATCCCTGCAGTTACTAGATTTACCTAAAGGAGGTAACTAAAATAGACATTAGTTTTGCCAAACTCGGAGGGGAGCACTGCTCCACATGTTTAGAATATGAACGTCAAAACCATAGTAACCATGCCATCCATTCCGACTGCTTTGTATGTAAGTCATGGGGTACTCATCTGCAAAAACCAAAGATCCTCGGGATCGTTACAAGGTTGATGCTGAAAATTCTTTACAAAATTCTCACCCATATCACGTCATTCGCAGCGTCGACTTGCAGTAGGTCATAATGTTACCCCGAGTACCTGGTCACAAATCAGTCTGCTTTACGAAAAGGATTGTAGTTTTTCATGAGACTTTCGCTGCAGTTGTAGATCAAAGGAAGAATCAAAATGTATCCAACACAAAGAGGAACTGATCTGGAATGAAGCTGTGGCTGGGCGAAGTGCCGAAGAAATTGCCTCCTCCTACGCCAAGGCCTTATAACTAGAGAGAGACAGCAAAACGGTCGTCTACTGGCTGGACAATTGTACGGCGCCAAATAACAATTGGTGCCTATTTACCACCATGACTGCCATGGTAAACAGCAAGAAGAGAAGCGCAGAGACAATTCCCTTCTGATATTTTGAACCCGGGCAGACTTTCATGAGCGCTGATTCCATTCACCATGGCGTGGAACAGGAGACGAGGAGGTAATGTTTTTGATTTCCACGACTTTGAAGAAGTTGTGGTTTCCTCCAACAGCAGGAAGATGACTGTTATCAACATGACTATTATCAACATGAATTTATTGGACTTTCTGGACTTCCCTGCCGGACAATCCCAATGGAAACTGAAGTCCAAGGACAGAGCGTACTTAGACGACATAATAAATCGTCAAAGTTGAGTTCCGCCGAGGTTCTCGGAATCTCTTCTACAAAGAGGATCATAAACAGCGTCGGTTCAAACAATTCGACTTAAAAACACGACATTATTCAGAAATTGTGCCCTTTAATGCCAGAGAATCGAAGAGCCTTATGGGAGACACTTCCAGTCAATGATAAATCAGAAGATTGATTAGATGAGTAAAAAAATCTTTTCAAGAAGTTTTTTATTTTTCAGTGATTAATTTAACTTAAAATTTCTGGATTCTGAAAAGGCTTTTGTTATAACTATGCCCATTTACTTAGGCGAATGTTTCTGGTATTAGACGTTATGCAATCATTGCAATTTTAAATTTATATCAAGTTGATATGTGTCTTTTTGGCACTGCACATATAATTTACTTACATTTTTTTATATTGCTACTTATTATTTTATATTATTATTTATTTATGTTAAATATATGAAATAGATGTATGAAATTTATGTTTTTTATATAATAAAATATATTATGGTTTGTCGTTGTATGTTTTATATCATTTTTTATTTATATTAAATTTTTATCCAGTGGTTTCATAGTATTTATTTAAATGTCATTAATAAAATAAAAATGCATACACTCTTCGTAATAATATTTTTCGCAATAACCTATCTATTTTGAATCATATGCGCTTCGTAATGCTTAACTACTGCGCATTTAATTAAGAAATGTGCAGTTACTGCTAACTGCCAGCCAGCTGTATATGACAATTACTACTGAGAACGGAAGGTAAACGGCAGTAACTGCTTTTACAATCTATAGGAATGCAAAATCAAAATGAAACCTACGGCGAAAAAAATATCTCAATGTCAACACATAAAATCACTTTACTTCAAATTTCAGTGTTTTATTGTTATTTGTGGGAATTCAAAAACGCGTTTCTTCAAATATCTCGAAAACTCATTTTGTGTAGATACTGCCGTTGACCTGCCCACGGCAGTATTCCCCAAACTATGGGTCGCGACCCACTGGTGGATCGCGAGCGAATATTGAGTGATCCCTCGCAACTGTACACATGAATTTAAAAAAATAGGAAGTCTGCGAATAAAAGTAACTAAAGTTGAAGTTGAAGCTAAAACTTTAATGAAGAGAAATAAGAAACAAATATATTCTTCCCATTAAAATAATGTTGTTAAAAACCTTGCAGGTGTAGGTATTTAAGCAATAAAAAAATTATTTAAGTTGTGTTTCTTACTTTAACAGTCTTTCATTCATATTGGTAACACCAAAAACATTTTTTTTAACTCAATTAGAACAAATAAGACAGCATTAAGTAGTTCCACAACTCGCCGCTAGGGGATCTGAGCATTACCAATATTTATACCCTCTTTTCTCTAAGACAGCTGAGAAGTGGGTCCCAAGATTAGAAATTTTTGTTAGATGGTTAGGAGCCCAGTCAACTTTGGGAACCACTGGTATAGTGTAGTTTGAACCTATAGCAACATTATTCCAAACATCGCAAGCGACATGCCAGGAAGGAACATAATTTTGAAATTTAACCACATTTTAAAAATATAATTTGTCCCCATCAGTGTAAAATCATTTTAAAATGTTAATAAAAATAATGCTATTAATGAAATCATTTTTTAAATATATATTTATTTATATATATATATGTTACCGTTAAAGTGAAAAATCCCTTGTTTCATAGGATAACTAGATATTTCATGAAATAACTTGACAAGTCAGTTAAAGTAAATGAGATTATCGAAGTCTTTGATTTAACTAAATATTCTATAGAGTAAGGATTACTGGATCGGGGTTAAAACATGAAATACGGCACTCGGAATTTCTTTGAATCGATTCTAGCTGCTTTTAGTCAGTTTTGAACCGCTTATAGCTGATTTGCAATGACGTATGTGTGCGTAAGCTTCATTCCGTTGCTTTTACAAGTAGAATTTAGACTGTGTATTTATGTTTGCTTTTGACATTTTAGATTATTAACAAATAATTTTGTAACCTGTTTTCAAGCAACGACGTTTTCATTATAATTTATCAATTAATTATCCGCAATTGGAGTAAAGTGCATGTTTCGAGAGATTTTAGCTATACATCATCAATTAATTTGTGAAATTAATTTTGAAATTGTTTTTTGTTTCACTTTAGCGGTCTATCATTAGTTATTTCGTAGAATAACCAGGTAAAGTATGAAATTTTTCATTTATTGCACTGTGCAACAATTTTGAACTTTTTTTTTGTCCTTTAGATGAAATTATGTGATTCTATATAAACCAAAGGTGCTTGCTTCAAATACCCAAACCAAAATGGTCCATCACGTAGCGTTTTTGCTGGAGACCCACTTCTCGTATTTATACAATTTGGTTATAGAAGAATGTAACTCAGGCTTACTTATTGAAAACACAAACGCTAAAATGATTTTTTTGGCCAATTCTTCTTGTGGGCATCTATTGGTCTTCCCTGATAACAGTTTAGCAATATTCAATTCGTATACTTCCATTCTATCGAGCACTAAAATGCTTTTCAAACAGAGATGTCCTGATGAAACCTTTCCCCATGCTCAATCATTAATTGCCACCAAGGTTTTGAGAAATAAAGTCCATATGGGAGCCCAGAAAGTGTAGTTTTAATGAAATATAGCAACCTAATAATACAAAAGCATTTTATCATGTCACCAGCAAGATTTTTGTAGTTTTGAGCTTTCTCCATTTCCAAGGAAACTTGAGCGCACTGATTTAAAGAACAGTAAAGATGATTTTTCGGCTTCTGACTGTTTCTTTTCATACTTTTCATCATGAAAGGACTTCTTTAAGTTGTGAGCCAATAAAAATCGTTTCTTTTACATTTGCCTCACTTAAATTTTTGAATTTGTTCCTGAAATGCAAGGAAGCCACTCATTCTCTGTCCAGAGCTTTTACAAATATTTCGATAAACCAAGTTTAATGTGCAATTGTGGAAAGAAGGTATATTGTAGATCATCATGGGCTCATTTGATATGCTTTTGCCCCTTGTTATTTTGTAATTTTGAAATTTCCTTTGTGTTTTCAGAATATGCTACAGGAATGAATAGTGAAAAAAATTACTTAGATGGAGGAGCACTGGTAAACAAGCGCCTCTCTGCTGAATTGTGCTCATGTCCTAATGTTTGAAATAGTACTTTCACATCACAGCAGCATACCATTTTTTCTTGCTCCGTAAAATAGTCTACAAAATGCCTTTGTCGTCTTGTAAAAGACTCAAAAGTTCGAGAAGTAGATATATCTTTTGTTGCCAAAAACGTCGCTAAAGTAACCCAACTTTATTAAAAAGGTCTATAGAATGGCAACGATCTCACTATCAATTAGAAAGATATAATTTATAATAAATTAATTCGATAAATTACAAAAATATACACATTTATCCAGAAAATACGTAAAACGCTAAAATGTGGAATTTTGCGAAAATGGTACGTGATAGGCGAAATATAATTGCAGATTCGTAATTTTCAGCCAAAAATACATAAGAAACACATTTTCATCCAAAGGACATTTTTCATGTTGCACAGTGTTATCTACTATAACTGACTTGTCTAAGTTACTTCATGGAATGCCTAGTGTTATTCTATGAAATAACTAAACTACACACTTTAACGGAAACTTATATGTGGAATCTTATTAGAGTGGCAATACTTTCTCATCTTTCGTGAGAATCATGCATATATATAGATACATTCTATATATACACATATATATTTGGGAGGGCGTTGTAGTCAGAGTCTTTCAAATTCCGGATTCGTTCATTTTTCCAACCGATTCCACCGCCCAGGTTTTTCTTTTACGTTAGCAATTAAAAATTCTGCCATTGCAATATTATTTTTGCGATTTTCTTTTCTGCACCACACGAGCCCTTGGGGGTTCGCGAACTACCAGTTGAGAAACGCTTGCTTAGAGTATCCACACCAGCTTTACACTTAAGGGATCTTTCATATGCTGCATAATCATACGCGACTGTCGGTTTTCTTCATCTTGAAAATCCATCAACTTCGGCCAGTTTCGAACCCGAAAACTTGGGCACAAGACGGCTGTGCCAAAAAAAGTTAGCAGGTAAGACAAAAGATGTTGGACGAAGGCGATTGGACGAAACTGGATTCCTGGCTTCACGTGATCTCTTATCACTTAGTCGATCTCGAAGTGATGAGGAAAGCACAGTAGCTCCGTCTAAATCTTAAAGATGTTGCTGTGAAAAATGCTTTAAGAGGAGACATCATCTTTACGCAGCTACAAAAGGCAAAATTTTGTCGTTTCTCGATTATTCATATATTCTATCATTTTTACTTCATATGAATCAAATTTTTCCTATTAAGTTTACACATGTAGTTTATTAGACTCACCTAATCGGTTTTATGATTCTAAGAAAAAATATTATTTATAAATTTAATTTTGGTTGAGCTTTATGAAATTTTCACATACACGTTGATGCACTGCGCGCAGCCTACAACAAATATATATTTGCAAATTTTGTTTTTTGTGATCAGAAAAAAGTACTTAACATTTTACACTTAGTTAAAATTTTATGTATTAGAAAATATTTGTTTATTGACAATAATAACATGAAAAATAGTAATTTGATGCAAAAAAAATCATATTAAGTGCACTTGAACAGCTAAAATTAATTTTTTAATAATTAAAGACAAGAAAATAGGTGCATTTTTTTTAGGAATATAACAATATAACTTACCCAAAAATTTCAAATCAATATCTGGTGAAGTTTTTTTTTTTTTTTACTAGTGCGCGCAAGGGTCAAATCACTATTCTGCGAAAAACACGTTTAAAGTTGAAAGTTCAAAATTTTAATTCGTAGTGTTTTTTGTATAGCACGAAAGTCACTTAAAAATCTCTAGCTGCACACATAACTCCCTCCTCTTCTTCTACTGCCATTTCTTTGGCTATTTTTGCCCGCTTTCTGGCTCTGCGAGTTTACAAAGTGGACAACTCAGCTTTGATTTCCGCAGATTGAATGCGGCGAAGATCTGCTTAGCAAAGAATATAGAATTATAGCCAATTCTGTAACCAAGTGCATTCATAGCAGAAGCTAAGCTGTAATAAAGCTGCTCATGCGAAAAATCATTATTAAAAAATGGAGTTCTTATTCAATATATATATATATATATATATATATAATAAGACAAACTGATTAAGCAATAACCAAGTGTCACAGCTGCAAATAGAAATGTGAACAAACAACAGCTGGTTCATTTAAAACCTAAGATTATCGAATTTTGCTGCCGAGCTGCTTCCTTTATTGAACAGTTTTGAAGGTTCTAGTTTGAATATTTTGTTGCGGTTTATTTTAAATGATTAAAAAAGGTCAGTAGTTTCTAAAAATGCAAAGAAAAAAATTGATTTTTTGATGTTGAAAAGGTTTTTTACTACCCCTTTAAACAAACTCTTTTGTTGTTCCGAGGAATTCTATATTTCCTAGGGAGAATAAAATGCGCTTCCTTTAAGCAAGAGAGCAACAAAAATTTGTATAAGTTTTAAAGCACTTTTGATACACGTGTTGAATTAACACTAACTTTTTTTTTTCACCGCTTAAAAACAAATGTATGCGAAAAAAAGAATTAATTGCAAGTTTGCTCCTCAAAGTACTTTGTTTCACAAAGCATACCATTAATTTGAGTTTAAATTACTATAAAATATTTTCAGGAAATCTTTAAATATGAAATACAAATCAAGGTGAAGAAATTTTTAACCGATCGCAGAAACTATAGAGCTTTTTAAGATGATGCTAATCACTGTAAACTGGAAATTCGCTGCTTCTCAATCTAACAATGAAGACACAAGCTTTCATTTAGACACATTAAGAGAGACCATACGCCTGATTTGATTTGCTTGTCCAAATGGATTATTTACTCATTTATTTTCTGAAAGCTTGTTCAGCAGTCTGAGAATTCTGTCAACATGAATTTTCGAGCGCAAACTTGTTTGTCGAGATAAATCGAAAAGGTTAACGAGTTATCGATTTCTAAACAATTGAGCTACTTCGACCGCTTTTAATCAATTTCTAACACGCTGCATGGGCTCTGAATATTGATAAAATGTAATTTCCAACAATTACATCTTTCCATTATTCTATTCAGTATCCTTCCATTTGCAAAAGAAGCAGTTTTAGAAACTCCAACTCAACTCTTTCGAGCTTAACGTCGTTGCCAATAAAATGCTCCTAGTTTTCGTGAAAAAATTCTGTTAAGGAGCTAATTTGCTATAAGCGTTCTATTGGCGTTATTTATTTCCTACCACAAAGATATATCAGTACAAGAAAATGGGAACTCAGTAATAGCAGAAATTTACTTAAACGCTTGAGATAAAACTATATATGGGCCTACAATAATCAATTCAAAGATGAGGCCATTTTGAAAATCCTACAATAAAAAAACGCGTTTAGATACTTCTCTAACTAAATAACCGTATTGCGAGATTTTAAAAATCTTTCTTTCATTTTGTGGGGAAAATGATGTTAATTATTTCCTTCCTCACAAATGTACATAGTTGTGCTTCGTAATTGATATTTACATTCTCTAATTTTTACTTGGCTCACGTTTTGCAGAAAATGTGACCTCCTAAAGGTTTCGAAGCATTTGGTATTTTGCTTGTTTTTATTTCTTTTTTTAGTTAATAGTGTAGCTTTAAAGATATGTCTCTTCACAAAATTTAAAATCGATCTAAAAACATATTTTCCGTTTTATCTTTTTTGATAATTAATAATCGGTACATCAAAAGCTAGAGCTGAAAACATGAAATCCGGATTTTCTCAATAACATTATTGTTGCAATTTTTGCTAGCAAACGTATTTTTAAATGCTTAGGTGAGAAATTTGCTACACCTGAAGCTTAAAAACAACTAGTATGTAGGAAAATAATGCATTTCAAATAAAAGCTCTAAAATAATCTTTCATTTTAGCGATTCTATTTTTGAATCAACTTTGTTTGGCTTGAGTTTTATCTTGCCCATTTTTGTTCTGCTATTATAGTCGAAAAGCAATTACGTTTCAATCAGGGCCGGCGCTAGGCTGAGGCAATGAGGCCCCCGCCTCAGGGCGCGCCGTTCTTAGGGGCGCATTGGCCATAAATATTGACTGCATCCTGCATCTTTATAAGTAATAAAATAATTTTTGAGAAAAAAAAAAAGAACCGACTTCAAAGCAGAACAACTATAAAATTGCGCTCAAAAGTAAAAAATAAATTAATTCTTTAAAAAACATCGCTGTGACTTTTAAACATAGTTTTAGAAGTCGGTTCAAAATTAAGATAGATAAAATCTTTTGTAATGATTAATCAATTACAAATATAAATTAACATCAGGGAATTAGCAACAGTGCCAAAATGAAGTAACACATGGTGTATAGGTAATTAGACCCATAATTTTGTACCGATTTCTAAAACTATGTTTAAAAGTCACATCGATGTTTCTTAAAGAATTAATTTATTTTTTACTTTTCAGCTCAATTTTATAGTTGTTCTGCTTTGAAGTCGGTTCTTTTTTTTTCTCAAAAATTATTTTATTTTATTCCTTTTAGTAAAAATATTTTTTCAATAAATACTTTATTTTTCAAAAAATCCATATCAAAGGGCAAATCTTCTTTGAATGAATGGCTCTAAAAACTAATCATTTGTATGATAATTCCCGTTTAGAAGTCGATTTTAGCAAACAAACTGATTGGATGTAATTTTTGCTTTAGAGAAGCCTTCAGTCAAACTGTTGCTACAATTGCTTTTAATAATACAGCTCAAAGGCAACAAACTCTTTTTATTTAACAATGACTTTTATATTATTAATAGTTTTCCTCAACAAAGAAAAATCAAACCAAGCCTTTAAAATTAAAATAAAAAAATACTTAAATTTCACCCGTAACGTTTTTTCTAAAAACAAATGTAGTCAAATTGATGTGCGATATTTGAGTTAGACGGCCCTTTATCTCTAAAGAAAAAGTCATCAAAATCGGTTCATTTAGTCAAAAGTTATGGATGAAAAACCAAAAAAATGACCCTATTTATGTCCATAACTTTTTTTCCAATTATCGAATATGGTCAAACGAAGGTACGGGACCTATGGGAAACTACCCCCGATCGATCTTTAAAAAAAATCATGAAAATCGGCTCATCCGGTGATAAGTTATGAGTGGACAAAAAAAAACGACATACATACAATATGAATGTATAACCTCCTTTCTTTGTGAAGTCGGTTAAAAAACAACAGTTTTTATTTCAAAAAAATTAAAAACCGATATTACGTTTGTTTTTATGCGGTTTTTGGCCTCTGGACTATTAAAAACCGATTTTTCTCATTCTTGTACCACCTTGTCGCGGTGGATGGGCTCTCTTCTATACTAAGAATGCCACAACTTCCGAATGTTCTAGCAATGATTTTTCTAAGTAATTAAACTATACTGTAATTGAACAGTAGAATTGGTTAACTCTAAAACTCAATAGCTGCCCCAGCTGGGCTTCAAAGTTAGTGGTAGTCAAGCCTATCTATTTTATGACGAGCAAAACGCAATTTATTGCTTTTTCTTTTTTATTTACTTTCCCTTATTCAGTCCATTCTGATCAGCGATTACTTTAATTCAGCTTTTTGAAAGTTAAAATATGTATTATTAAAGTTTGTATCGATCATTTTTAATCTATATATCTTCATAATATATAGTAGGGGCTGAAAAAAGTTTTTTGGCTCAGGGCGCCATTCGTGCTAGCGCCGGCCCTGGTTTCAATTAATGAAAGCAAACGTTTTCTTTAAAATCGATAAGTAATCCAACTATTTGAATTTTTTTAGTTATGAATTATACATTTAACATCATATCTTCAGCTCAAACACTTCGTTAAAAATTGGAACAATATGTATGTTCATATTCATCTGCATCACAAAATCACAAATCATTATTTTCTACCAAGAAAAATAAATAGATTTTCTTAAAATAAGAAGTTAATACATTCAATAACCATTATTTTCTCATTAAAATCACAAACTGAACCCAACCTGGTTCACATAATTCTTTAACAGGAAATCTTCAACATGAGACATTAGCGTAATGAAATCTACGCTCGCGATCGAACTGAAGAGCTTAGGAATTGGCGGAGATGTTTCCCGAGACGATGATTCATTTGTATCTGAAACTTTCTTTGACTAATGGGTATTTTCTTCTTAACCATAAGAGGAACTATTGATGAAGCAAACAAGGGAGGGTCTTGGAAAGGTTTGAAGATGCTTCCATTAATCAGTGTCCTTTTCCAAGTATCCAGAATTAATTCTCGCTTCTAAGAACATTATCAACATTAGAAGGGATGAGTTTCGGCTATGTATTAATATTTATCAAGAATTATTTAGGCGCGATACGCTTAAGTTCTGAGTATGAACATAAAAATACTAAAGTTCATTATTTTAATACAATTATTTTTATATGATGCTTATGAAAAAAACACAAAAATGCCACTTTTGTTAAGAATTTTGCTCAAATGTCAATCAATATGGTTTGCGCTTTCTCGTTATGGACAACATTTTCAGTTTACCACGGATTACGGAAAATTCCAAATTTTCTACAGAAAACTAAGTAATTTTACTTAGTAAAAGTTCAGAAATCTGATATTTGATCATTGATGAAACAAATGCATGTGTAAGGATTATGTAAATATCAAAAACAGAAATTACAACGTGATTTCGTTTGAATTTCATCATGATAATTACAGTTCTTTAACTAAAATTCTTTTGCGGAAAAAAAATTTCATGAAGCTTTCCGATGCCATACACTGTTAAAAAAAACCTGAATTTTCAGTGTGTGTTTTGACTGATTTTAACGGAAGATTTCCGTAGTGCTTCAATACAGGGTTTTTCCTTCCAAAAACGGAAATATCACGTCCTGAATATACGAGAACGGATTTTTTTCGTTTTACGGTTGCTGTATTTTCACAACCTGATTTGAATCAACGGAGAAAAAATAAATGGAACTTCTGTCAAACCTTGGAAAAATATTATCAGAAACGGAATATTTCCGGCAACTCTGCTGCCGTACATTTTTCGTTATTTTCAAGAGATTTTTTTTTACTTTGTATACAGACCATTTGTTTTAATGAAATCTTAAGAACCTAATTTAAATATTTTATTATACCTTGTATTTTTCATATTTATGTAATTAAATATAGTAACACCTTAACAAATATTTGAATTTCAAATGATTTAGCTCCTTTGCAAGAGTATTAAAGGTTGTTAAATGTCTTGTAGCATTACATTACAATTATGTCATAACAGATTATTGGTCTAACCATGGCTGCCTGCGATCATATAGCGGCTGTTCAAACGGGAGAAAAAGTGCGTGCAAGCAGAACTTACATTTTCTGCCACTTCAGTCAATTGGCGCGGTTAGCATGACCTTAAAAGCGAGGATTTAAAGGACTAACCATAGCAATATCATCGCGTTAAAGGCTTGAATTTCAAGACAGATAAACATCTAAGCGTTGAGGGCAAAAGTAACTATCAAAATACGTTGCAGGGTTATGTATTTGCCATTAAACCGTTTTTAACACAGAAGAAAAAATAAAAAGACCGTTTTTTTGGTAGTAACACATGCAGACTTTGAAGCTGCTCGTTAAGATGTTAAGATACAACTTTTCTTACATACGTATACTTTTATATATAATGAACACAGAGAAAATTCTCTTCGCAATTGGCTGATCATATTATGCTTTCAGATTTATTTATTAACCGACTTCACAAAGGAAGGAGGTTATACATTCATATTGTATGTATGTCGTTTTTTTTTGTTTGTTTGTTTGTTTGTTTGTTTGTTTGTTTGTTCACTCATAACTTCTCACCGGATGAACCAATCTTCATTATTTTTTTTAAGCGATCGAGGGTGGTTTTCCATAGGTCCCGTACCTTTGTTTGACCATATTCGATAATTAGAAAAAAAGTTATGTGCAGAAATAGGGTTTTTTTTTGGTTTTTCATCCATAACTTTTGACTGTGAACCGATTTTGATGACGTTTTCTTTAAAAGATAGAGGGCTGTCTAACTCAAATATCGCACATCACTTTGACTACATTTGCTTCTTAGAAAAAACGTTACGGGTGAAAAATAAGTATTTTTTATTTTAATTGGAAAGGCTTGACTTGATTTTTCTTTGTTGGGAAAACTATTAATAAATATAAAACTCATTGTTAAAAAAGTTTTTGTTGCCATTGTGCAATAATAATAAATGCAATTGCAGCAAGATTTTGAGTGAAGGCTTCTCTGAGGCAAAAATTAAATCCAATCAGTTTGTTTGCTAAAGTCAAAACGGAATTTTTTATACAAATTATTAGGTTTTAGTGCCATTTATTCAAAGAAGGCTTGCCCTTTGATATGGATTTGTTTTTAAAAAAAGAGTATTTATATAGAAAGTGTATTTACACTAAAAAGAATAAAATAAAATAATTTTTATAAAAAAATAGAACCGACTTCAAATTATGAATAGCGCTAAAAAGTGAAAAATAAATTAATTTTTTAAACAACATCGATGTGACTTTTAAACATAGTTTTATAAGTCGGTGCAAAATTATGAGTCTAATTACAATTACACCATGTGCTACTTCATATTGGAACTGTTATATATATATATATATAATTCTGGGAAAATATATATATTTGTAATTGATTCATGATCACAAAAGATTTTATCTATCCTAATTTTGCACCGACTTCTAAAACTATGTTTAAAAGTCACATCGATGTTGTTTAAAAAATTAATTTATTTTTCACTTTTTTTGCGCAATTCAGAATTTGAAGTCGGTTCTATTTTTTTATAAAAGTTATTTTATTTATTTTTTTGAACGACAATAATTGCGCATAATTTTATAAAATAAATTTATCCTCTCATATTGTGTAGCACAAATAAATTGGCTGGCAGGTTTTTGAAAGCCGTATTGAATAGTCTTTAAATGGTTATTAGTTACTTTATTATTAAGCAATTTTCAATACATTCATGTTAATACTATTAAATAACAGCAGTTAAAAGAAAAATGCCATAGGTTATGATTAATAAAGTTATTTTAAATATATATGTTAATTATTTCAATTCCATTTATTGTAAATTTAATTATTTCAGGAAAGTGGAACAGTTAGGTTATGAAGTGACTTAACAAATAAAGATCAGTTGAACAATTATGTAATTAAGTAAATGATTAATGCAACAATTTTTTATTGTTATTGACAGACTAATCTATATAAATAACAAGAAGTTCCGTCTAGAACTATGCGAGCCTACTTTCCCGTATACACCAAATTCAAATTTATAATCTAGCTATCTCTTTCTCTCTCTTTCTTATTTATCTTTAATTCTTAATTATTTCAATTATACCAGTAAACGGATAATACATATTCATTCCATCACTCATTCATTCTTTCATTTATTCAGCCATTTATTCATTCATTCGTTACCTCATTCAAGTGTTTATTCATTCATTTACGCATTCATGTATTTATTCACTCATTTATTTATATTTTCATTTATTCACTAATTTATTCATTCATTCATTCTTTTCCTCATTCATTTATTTATTGATTTATTCTTTCACTCTTTCATTTATTCATTCATTCATTATTTCACTCATTGAGTCATTGAGAAATATTCTTGAAAATCCCGAACAAAAAATTTCATAGCAAAATAGGCTCGTAAGTTCTGGATGAACTTTCTATTTCTACATGTTCTACGTTATAAGAGCTTTCCAATAAAGTTTGTTCCAAGCAAATCGGTCCGTTAGATCAGGATTTATATAGGGTTGAAATTCCCCCTTAAGCTCTGTGTTAATTTTTGAACTGTTCAAAAATGAACAAAAAGTGTTCAAATAAATATTTCACACCAAGATCTTCCTCCAGCAAGCTTGTTCATTGGAACTTGGATCTTGTACCTAGAGTTTGCATAAATTGCTTCATTTTCGCCCATAGGCGCTAATGTTAAATTTTTTTGAACTGTTCAAAATTGAACGAAAAATAAATATGGAAATGAGATGTCCTCGCCGAGATCTTTCGAATGCAAAACGAATTTTTCGAATCGGACAATTCGTTCAGAAGTTATTAGGGACAGACAGACAGACCTACAGACAGACAGACCGACCGACCGACAGACAGACAGACAGACAGACCGACCGACAGACAGACAGACAGACAGACAGACTGACAGACCGACCGACACACACTTTCCCCATCTCAAAACCCTACTTTCAAATTTTTTATTTTTCAATATTTATTTAATTACTTCACTTTTTCTTGACTTTTCTTTATTTTTAACGATACTTTCACGATACATTAAGCCTTCTTTCATGCTTTATTAGCCTACTTTCCCGTAAAAGTAAAAAAATATATATTAAAGCCTGAAAGAAGGCTTAATGTACCGAAAAATATCGTTAAATATGAAGAGAAGTCAAAAATAAGTGAAGTAATTAAACAAAGATTGAAAAATAAAAAATTTGAAAATAGGGTTTTGAGATGGGGGGAAAAAGTGTGTCGGTCGGTCATTCTGTCAGTCGGTCTGTCCCCCCCCCCCCCTCTAATAACTTTTGAACGAATAGTCCGATTCGAAAAATTCTTTGTGCATTCGAAAGATCTCGGCAAGGACATCTCATTTCCATATTTTACTTTTTGATTTGAACAATATTTCGTTCAATTTCGAACAGTTCAAAAAAATTTAACATTACGCCTATGGGCAAAAGTGAAGCAAATTATGTAAACTCTGGGCATAAGAGTCGAGTTCTTATGAACAAGATTACTAAAAAGTTCTCGAAGGGAAATATTTTTTGAGTTGAACAATTTTTGTTCATTTTTGAACAGTTCAAAAAAATTAACGGTATTTTTTCCTTTATCCCGGCGCAGGCGATAAAATCGCCAATAATGATTCAACGAACGCAAACGGAATACCTCCGCTGGTAACCGTTTGCGTGTTTTGTTACCTTGGCGAGATTTGCGCCGGGATAAAGGAATTCATTTTGAAACAGTTCAAAAAAAAAAAAAAAGAAATTAACATTAGCGCCTACGGGGAAACTCAATCCTTTATAAATCATGATCTAACAGACCGATTTGCTTGGAACAAAATTTATCGGAAAGATGTTTGGCCGTAGAACATGTACAGATACGAAGTTCAACCAGAACGGAACGAGCCTATTTTCTTATGAAATTTTTTGATCGGGGTTTTTAACGATATTTTCGAATGAATGAATGATTAAATGAATGAGCGATGGAATAAACGAATAAATGAGTGAATCAATCAGTGAATAAATAATAAAATACATAAATGAATGTATGAAGTGACAAATAAATAAATGAGTGAATAAATACATAAATGAGAAAAATGAATGAATAAATGAACGAATGACTAAATAAATGAAAGAATGAGTGAGTGAATGAATATGTATTAACCGTTGAAAAAGGCATATTTGAAGTAATTAAGAACTAAAGTTAAATGAGGAAGAGAGAGAGAGAGAGAGAGTTAGCTAGATTATAAATTTCAAGTTGGTGAATACGGGAAAGTAGGCTCGTATAGTTCTGGACGGGACTTCTTGTTCTTATTATTTTTACTTTTACGGGAAAGTAGGCTAAAAATGTAAGTGTTCGTTTGTGCGAGCCGCAAATCTCCGAAAGTACTTGACCGATTGGTTTGAAATTTTGCCAGTAGACAGAGTGATTCAAGCGGATGGTTTATAGACCCGTTAGAAAAAAATCCGACAGGTAGTACCTTTTTTATTCCAATTTAAGGCAAAATTTCTACATTAATTTCCCATTATGGGGGTGAAGAAAATCTTGCACATATTAATATAATATATCGATCGAAAGCGCTGATTTTTCTGCATAAAATGGAATTTGTTCGAAGTTTCTAAGTCAAAAAGAACGCCAGTTATAAGCTTTTTAGTTCGATTTATTAAGGCTTACCTTGATCCAAAAATAATAATTAGTAGTTTCCTCAACACCGGGTTACATAAGCTATGTAAATAAAAATGTAAGTGTTTGTTTGTTCATACATGGCTGAACGTGATCCAGTTTACGGTTACGATCAAGTTCAGCCTTGGTTCCTAACCTCAAATCTCCGTAAGTACTTCGATTGCTTTGAAATTTTATCAGAACATGTGTTTTATTATATTGCTTTTAATTTATTTCAAATTTGATTTAAATATTTCGGTTTTTAATGTTTTATTAAGGAGAATGAGCCACTGCAACTATTGGCAGGGTACAGCTATTTTCATTTTGATTTAATAATTTTTTCTGTTTGTATTGAAGTATTTGTTAGTATTTTCGCACTCGAAGATTAAGGGGAACTTTAAAACAAAGACTACTTATTTTGAATAGCAACAGTTTAATTCAGCTATTTTCATTTTGATTTAAAATTTTTTTAACCGACTTCACAAAGGAAGGAGGTTATACACTCATAGGCCTTTTTTTTTTTTTTTTCTTCTCTTTTTTTTTTTTTTTTTTGTTTGTCCACTCATGACTTCTTAACGGATGAACCGATTTTCATGATTTTTTTTAAGATCGATCGAGGGTGGTTTCCCATAGGTCCCATACCTTGATTTGACCATATTCGATAATTAGAAAAAAAAGTAAGGGACTGAAATGTGGTAATTTTTTTGCTTTTTCGTCCATAACTTTTGACTAAATGAACCGATTTTGATTATTTTTTCTTTGATCGATAGAGGGTCGTCTAACTCAAATATCGCGCATCAGTTTGACTACATCTGTTTTTTTTTTAGAGAAAACGTTGTGGGTGAAAAATATGTATTTTTTCATTTTAATTGGAAAGGCTAGACTCGATTTGTCTTTGTTGGGAAAGCTGTTAATAAAAATGAAACTCATTGTTACATTAAAAGCAATTATAACAAGAAATAGACTGAAGGCTTCTCTGAAGAAGAAATTAAAGCCAATCAGTTTGCTTGTTCCAGTGACCCTTTAAAATCGGTTTTAAAACGAAATTTATTTTACAAACGGTTAGTTTTTAGTGTCATTAATTCAAATGTTTCCCCTTTCATATGTATGTCTTAAAAATAGAGTATTTATATAAAAATGTATTTACGCTAAAAATAATAAAATAAAATAATTTTTGGAAAAAATAGAACCTACTTCAAACTATAAATTGCGCTGAAAAGTAAAAAATAACATTATTCTTTAAACAACTTCGATACGACTTTTAAATATAATTTTTGAAGTCGGTGCAAAATTATAATGGATTTTGATGCATGATTCCTTTTGTAACTATGAACCAATTACAAATATAAATAGCGTACAGTTTGCAACAGTTTCAGTGTAAGATAACGCATGATGTAATTATAATTAGACTGTCATAATTTTGCACCGACTTCAAAAATTATATTTAAAAGTCGTCTCGAAGTTGTTTAAAGAATAATGTTATTTTTTACTTTTCAGCGCAATTTATAGTTTATAGTCGGTTCTATTTTCTCCAAAAAATTATTTTGTTGATTTTTCCGTTTGTATTGAAGTATTTGTTAGTATTTTTGCACTCAAAGATTAAATGAAACTTTAAAACAAAGATTACTTATTTTGAATGTTAACAGTTTCATTTAGCTATTTTCATTCTGATGTTAAAATTTTGAAGTATTTTTTAATTATTTTTGAATTTGACGATTAAGGGAACTTTAAAACACAGATTCTTTATTTTGAACGGCAATTTTTTTAATTTAGAACTTTTGTGTTTGTGTTTCTTTTGTTTGGATAAGGCTTATGTTGGAATTTTTCAATGTGCTGAGCCAGACAATATCAAAATCTTCACCGACAATGGAACGAAAAAAAATTGCCCGCAAGCATTGTGAAAAAAAAATAAAGCTCAAGACCAATCAATCAAATTGAGCAGTTTAGATTTTCTCATGTGTACAGTTATAAATTGTGTGTTCTAGAATGGGTAAACCAGACAATCTATATTTTCAGACAATCAAACAACAAGCATTGTCAAATGAAACATATTTGTGCTTTTTCTTGCTTTTCCATCGAACCATACTGAGCCACAGCAACGCGTGGCCGGGTACAGCTAAAAAGCGCAAAATGACATAGATTATGATTAATAAAGTTATTTTTAATATTTGTGTTAATTGAATTATTTCAATTCCATTTATTGTAAATTTAATTACAACAGGAAAGTGGAACAGTTACACTGTGAAGTGACTTAACAAATAAAGATTAGTTGAACAATTATGTAATTAAGTAAATGATTAATGCAAAATTTTTTTATTGTTATTGACAGACTAATAGCATAATACTAATAACTAATACTGCATTGTTTAGAATAGTTGACTTCAGTTAACTTCAACAGATGGATTATCATATAAGAGTGGCGACCTTTTTTTTTTTACTGATCTCATCTAAAGCAATTACACTAGTTAAATATTTAAAATAAAATCCTAAAATATTAAGTAAGAAAGGTCAAAGATTAGGCCTTTGTAAAAGAAAACGCTGCAATAAAATAAACAATCAAGGGGAAATATTTTCAAATATTACAATTAAGTACAATAAATGAGAAATTAAAAATAATTACTTAAAAACGCTTCATTATATGCAGTTCAGAGTTATCAAGATTATTATTTAAACTTGTAACTGACAATATATGGGTGTAGGTGCCAACCCCCTAACCAAGATCGTGCATTCTAATAGATACGAAGTCCCCTAAAAAAGACAACTCCCCAAAAGGGCTAAAACTCAATGAAAGCATGCCCCCCTGTCCAGGCTGTCCAGGGGGTGTCAAAATTTTCATTAAAAAATTTAATGGCGCAGTCTACGCCACGAACTTCCCTCGTGGACACCCCTGGATAAGAGCAATTTTTCTTTAAATGTCCCTTTAAACATTTTTATTTAGATGACACTCCTTGGCATCAAAAAGCAATGAGTATTCTCAGTCGGGGGGGGGGGGGGGAGAACCGCCCGCCTACTTTTTTATTTTACACGATCGTCCCTCCACTTTTCAAAAGCCCCCTCCCCACCACTGTTTAATTACAATAGCTTATGCTCTTATCTAAAAGCCTCCCCCCTCCCACCTCTTTTTTTCTTTTTCTCTTTACTTCACTGAATATTCTCAATTTTTAATACCAAGACTTTGCAACCGGCATTTCTTCGATAAAATCCACCAAAAGTCTTCGGCTGATTTTCTGTAACCTGATTTTCCTTAAATCCTTTCTTAAATTAAATTTTCCCCACTTTTAAATTAGAAATCAGAAACACGCTTTAGGGGTCCTTCATAAATGATGTCACGTTTCGAGGGGGGAGGGGGGTTCGTGAAATTTTGAAAAAGTGTGATAAGGGGGGAGGGGGTAACAAAAAGTGTGACATCAGGCTTATACAACATAGCGTGACATGTGACAAAGGGGGGAAGGGGATCCGTTGAATTGTGACATTTTGTGACAAAGGGGGGAGGGGGTCAAATATATCGGAAAAGAGCGTGACATCATTTATGAATGGTCCCTTAAATAGTTTATTTACTTTTCTATGTTTTAAGACTCTGTGGTGTAAAAAATGGGTGTACTCATGAACGCGTGGAGAATCAGAAACAAATGTTAGAGGGAAATCTCCCTTCCTTTTAGATATTGCAATTATAACCCCTGTTCGTGAAACCCGCGAGTTTAATTTTAAAAAGGTACATTACTAGATTTGTAATATAGATTCTCTCTCTCATTCCACTTAGAAGTTTATCATTATATACAAGCATAAGAAATTTAAACTTCTTAGAAAAAAAAAAAAATATTTAAAAGCATAATCTAGACATAATATGAAGTTCAAAGTTTACTTTTGAGTGGAAAAAATTAATGAGCGGACCAACGTTCTTATAGCGCGTTGCAAAAATTACTCCATACACATGTTTTGGATTTAAAAGGAACCCCTTTATCAATGCGTAAAGAATTGACCTAAAAAATGTAAGTAATCTAAGTAAGTATAAATCACTCGAATTACTTGCATCCAGATGCATACAACTCTATTCATTGATAAAAGGATTCCTCTTGTCCCGAAATATATTTTCTGAAGTTTGGGCTATAATGACGTTTGTTTATTTAGCAACAATTTTTTTATTATTATTATTTTATTATTGGTTCTTCTTGAATGATTTTTAGGGCAGTAAAAAATATGTATTCCTAAGAAATTTAAAAAAAGATTTTCCCGATATATTACACTTCCCGGTTGAAATATACAAAATTCGAATAAAGTGTGATAAAGAAAAGTCCAAATTTAAAAATAATGACTAAATATCTCTGGGTTCCACTTTAGGGTCTGTAAAGTGAAAAATTAGCGAAAAATGCAAAATTTTACATGTTATGTAGTGAATTTTCATATTGCCGACTCCTTCTTCGCTCTTGCGAGGAAAAAGCGGGAAATGGTAGGATAAAAATACGTTCTAAAATGTAAAATAAATCGATAAATACCTGTATATTTCGGTACAAATTTGTGATCCAAATTGGTACCGAAATGATAGATTTGTTGTGATCCAAATTAGAAATCAGGCCAAAGGTTGAAATAAGTGCATTTCAAATTTTGTATGTATGTTTCCTGTACCAGTCCACTACTTTTCTGCATTATCTGGAAAACACTTTCTACACACCTAGATTCCTCAAACAGTTTTATACATTTTTATTGGACTTATGTCGCCTTTTTATATGCTTATTTAAATATTAAGGTGCTTAAAATATTTAAACTTTAACTTGAAACTTTTCTTGTTTTACAATTATGTCATAACAAATTCTAACTTGCAAATATTTATTGGGAAATTGTTAACGTAAAATTACGAAGTAATTTACATAAAGAAAAAACGGAAGTAAGGGGGAAAAAAAGGAAAGAAAGGAAAGAAAGGAAAAGAAACAGCAACTGAAATTTTAATCATCTTGAATGCTTGAGCTCAAATGAGGAAATATAATGCAATAATAACTAAAAACTAACTATCAACATTTTTTCTTTTACTTAACTGAAAGAACTGCTTCTTAAAAGAACTGCCTACTTAAAAGAACTGCTTCATAGCTAACTTGGAATTTTAATGATTTGTATATAAATATTCTTAGAAATTTTAGTTTATTAATAATAAATTGTCAAGTTACTAATGATTGCCAGCTTTTTTTAAGTGCGTGAATTAAAAATTTTAAAGGAAATGAAGCTTCATTTCTTTTCATTCCAAATATATTAAAGGGATGACACTCTTTCAAAATGTATCAAAATTTCACTTTTCTTAATCGTTTTAGAACGTCTTAGAGTTTAGTAATTTTAAAATTTTTGAATTTTGCCCACTTCCCCCCTCCTGTAAATGTTACAACGAACTAAACAAGACTGGTTTTCCAACATTGTGCAATGATTTCATCAATCTTGAATTCTCTCTCGCCCATTCAACTTTACAAAAAAACCTTTATGAGAAAATATTGCTGCGTTTTCATTGTGATTTCGAATAACTAGCTATATTTGTTGTAGCAAAATAGTTTTAACGCATATTAATGCATGCGTTTAGAAACATTATGTGTCATTTATTTTATTTTAAGAAAGTATTTTGGAATTTACGATTATATACAGGGTTACGGATGGTTTTCTGTTTTTCTTTTTAATTATTGTCTTTTAGTTATTGTGTAAAGTATCATATCGAACGTATCCCCCTGCTTTTTTTCTTGGTATGCTTATTTTCAAGCCTGATATTAGGTATACGTCAGTTGAGTGCCGTTGCCCCCGCTCCCCGTCCCCCCAACAACGGGAATCCTGGTTTCGCCCTTTGTGCGGGCAGGGAGGCAAGAAGCAATGGAAAACGTTTTACAGGATTATGAAAAACGTGCTGTTAAATATGATCAAACAAACATAATATATGTATTTATTCATAATTTTTAAGTGCAGGTTTTCCCAGAAATTATATCAAGTTTCTTGGATGCATTTCACACATGACAAGATCTTTATTTACCGGAAAATATGGTACAAATAACATTATAACAGTGTCTTTAAACACAAAGAACGCGATATTTGTATGTTCACAATGCAATTCTTAAATTATTTTAACAGAGGCCTACTAATGTATTGGGAGTTGGGGTGCTTATGTTTTATTATAATTGTACACTGTCTACCACCATAAAGTTATTCAAAAATAATAAAAACTGAAACTTATGTTTATGTGAGCAGGAAGTTGTAAAAACAATGACTGTTTAAATTAGTTCAAAAATTGGTGAATCCATTTGATTATTTTATTGTGCATTGTTGCGATCTCCGAATACCAAAAAAAGACAAAAGAAAAAAAAAGAAGAAAAAAATCTTGTCACATTTTGTGGGTTTGTATTATCCATGACGCCCCTCAAAACACAGAACATGAACATGCAATGGTAGGGAACCGCTCCATTCAATTATTTATCTTTTTTTTTTTCTTATAATGTTTATCTTTCAAATCGCCTACTTAGTTGCTCTTCTTTTCATTTCTTCATTAAACTGTACGTCACAGATATTTTCTTTTCTTTTTTTTTTTTTTTTTTTTTTTTTTTTTTTGCAGCGAAGTTTTTACTGGGATTGAACATTTCTCCTAAAATGCATTTAAACGTTTTAGAAAGTGAATAAAAAAAGCTTTTTTTCAGCGTTGCTTGGGAAATTTCTTACTAGATATTGTCTCTTTTTTGTTTGTTTACTTCATTTATTTATTCATGTATTTTTATTTTTTATTTTTATTTTATCTGTAATACTTATTTATTTTTTTATTATTTTGCTTTCAAAAAAAAAAAAATATATATATATATATATATATTACTGAAAACTAACACGTACAATTAATACATTCTGGTTTATATCTTTCATTAAATTCTAATCATTTGTTGAGAGAAAATTATTTTCCATTCATCTAACTTGTCTTTTGCTTTCAAAACATTAGCCAACACGAGATTGAAACGAAATTTTAGCGTGTAAATTGCTATGAAAGCTGAAAATTTGGCAAAAAGTTAAGAAATCTAATTACAGGGTTTTCACCGGACGACTTTTCTCAAAAACCATTTCATTTTTGGTAAAGCGAAAATTCTTTGCCCCTTTTAATTAATTTTCTTTTCTCTTTTGAGTTCTCTCATTTTTAAATTGTTTTTGCGCTCTCATTTTCATAAGCATGCACAAAGAGCGTAATTGAAGAGCTAAAAGTTTTCTTTAAAACTTGCAAAAGAACCATTTTTTAAATACTTGGAAAAAGTTCAAGTTAAAATATTTTACTTCAAGGTTTTGACTCGCAGGTTAAAAGTATGTAAAAGTAAATTCGTAAGACATTTTTCAGAATTCTTTTTAATTTACTTATTCCTTTGTTTCTTTCTTCACTTTAGTTGTGAAAAATTGCTTATTGTTTAAAAAATGAATTACAGAAAATTGCTTTAAATACTTATTTAACAAACATAAAAAACAAAAAGATTTCAAGCATTTTTTCAAAATGTGTGAAATCCTTCAGTAGTTCAAAAAATTACTTTTGAGCAGTTAACTATCCTACCTACCATTATAACGTGACGGCTGACGGATATATAATAATCAGTGGCGTTCCTAGCTGGGGTGTCACCTGGAGATGTTGTGCATGGTGTCACCCCCCCCCCCCCCCCCCACACACACACAGAAAGTTGTTGCGTTGTATAAAGTAATAAACTTGTAGCATTGCAGTTTATATTATTTTCAGTAGTGGAAAAAAAAGCCGGAAAAAAACTTTACGAATTATATTTTATTTATTTAGTCTAACGTTTAGTTTGCTACAATTATTTCCTGTTTTCGTTGAAATAGCGTTAGTAAAATTTTATAATTCAAGTATGTATGTATTCTTCAAAAACTCTTTACCTCATTTTAGGGGTCACGCCCCAATACCCTCAAAAAGGGGGTCATTCGGGTCTGCCCCCCCCCCCGTAGTGACGCTACTGTATGTATATATATATTAACATATAGGAAAATAAATTGAAAAAAAGCAAAATCGGAAAAATAAACACTTATCACCTAAACATGCGCAAAGCAGCAATAATTTAAGTAAAGAAATATATATCAGAAATGTAACAAAACATTTTGAAAGGTTTAGTCTCAGCACTGTGACATGGACGAAACTCCACATTTTGTATTTCAATTTTTATTTTTTATGATTGTTTTGATGATTTTCTGACCCTTATTGCTGTCGGCTCCAGTGTGTCTTTGCTTGAGATTTGTGAGGTGCTCTGCATCGCTCATTCTTTGAGATAAATCAACACTGAAGAGTCCTTGTCTCATTCTCAAACGTTAATTTTTTTTATTATTATTATTTGTAAACCTTTACTATATAAAATATTTTACTACATTCCTGTTATATATCTATCTATCTATATATATATATATATGCATGAATACACTCATACACGCTTACATATATGTGTATATATATGATTTTGTGTTCTGTGTGTTCACGAACATTGTCTGTTTATGCATTTCGACACTTCTGCTCTTTACATGAAAATGAGTAAATGAATTTACCCTGCAGTTCTATTAAAAATTTTTTTAACCTAAATCATATAATATGTCATTTCAGCAATTATTTATTCCTCTTCTTTTTTTTTACATTTGGGTCTATGATAACTAAGCAAATTTTAGCAGAGGGAAAAATTGCAAAATTAAATCTTTAGTATTAAGACAATTTCTGTCGTTTCAGTTTTTATATTGAATGCATTTTTCTTTCCACAGCTTTAGAGCGTTGGAATGAAAATATGTTGGTTAACTGTACAACACACACATACATATATAGATATATTGTACCTATATAAAATTCCTGCATTGCATTTCATACGCAGAAAATAACTAAAATTATTTACCCTTTTCATAACAACAGTTTTGGTCACTTACGTATACCTGTAAAATTGTATTTGCATCTGTCTGACGAGTATTTTCACAGTGTTTTGAAAATAAGTTTTAACAACGACTGTAAAGCTTCTGAAACCTGAAACATATGGGCAAAGTTTTCATTTAGCATCACACTGAGATCATTCTCACGGTTTTACTCACTTGCAATACGTTGTGTGGAGCGCGGGACGACTTCAAGCTTTCTACTTATACAAATTTAAGAAGTTCCTCCTCCATCTCTATCTATTAAAATAGTTTCCAAATTTTTGCAGTCCTCCACAATTACAGAAGAACTGATATATTTAAGTTCCAAATTCATATATATATCAACGGTATACAAGAGAAACTGACCAAGTCAAAATTTTGGGAAATTAAGTTTAACTGACCGTCGACAGGGTGGCGTAGTGGTAAGACGCAGGTCTCGTATGCCCAAGATCGCAGGTTCAAACCTGGCCCAAGTCGGTGGATTTTCAAGACGCAGAAAATGGTCTGCGTCCATGTCGTATGATTATGCGGCACGTTAAAGATCCCTTGAGTATCCTTTGGCATGGATACTCCCGGCTAAATTAAATCCCTAGTGCATATTGCATCAACGAGAGCTCAGGTGCTCCATCTAGGGGAAACTAAGCGTCAAAAGAAATTGTAGCAATGGTACCACACTCATTGCGGTGCCGCTGAAAGAGTTGGTACCAATATCTGGGGACGCACTAGGTCTGCGATGGTTGGTGACCAATACTGCAGCCCCATTAGAAAGAAAGAAAAAAGTTTAACTGACCAAGAGCCGTCCAAGGCGAGTTCTTTTTAGGAAAAATTGACCAAGTCAATGACACTACTAGAAAGTGATGTTTTCTTACAGCCAACAAAATGACTATATTCTACAGACACAATTATTTACAGCTTGACTCAATTTCCTAAAGTTTTCACTTGGTCAGTTAACATTATTAAAAACAAATAACTCTTTCCAACACCTTTTTAACTTCAGTTTTGATTTTAAAACACAAAAAATAAAGGGACCTACAGACAATTGTAGGCACTTTATAGATTTCCCCTTTCCATTCCCCTTTTCTCATGGCGCGAAAGAAATTATATAACTTGAGACCCAAATATTTTTTTCAGAACCGGCGAATCAAAAAAGACTTGCGGTATCAGCTGACGGATGAGAGCTCAAAAAATTATACAGTAGCTACTCGTTGTATCGCGCTTGTCGGGGGACAGCTAAAAAGCGCGATATAATCAATGCCGTTAGAAATAAGTCGAAACGTGCAAGTAAACTGAGTGAATCTGTACATGCCACCAGAGCATGGTGTGAAAACGATGTGAAAGCATTTTCTTCCCAGAAAATTGCTTTACCTATCACTCTCCTTTTCTTGGTTAAGGGGAATGTATAAGTATAATTTGGATTTGTCTAGTGAGAATCCTTTCTGTACTAAAAGGTATCCAGAAATGGGTGTATTTTTTCTCCTTTGACAGTAAACATCTGTCCGTTTCATTTATTAATGGGAATTAGGATCAATAGAAAAAGAACAAGTAAAACGTCAACTGGTCTGAGTAGAACCATTCTGCAGGCATGTAAATTGTGGAGTGGGAGGAGAATTGCTGCAGATTTTAACTCCAGCAAATTCACAAGAAGGGAAAACCTTCCTGTTCGATGGCTTTGGTGGCGGAAAAGGCTTTAGAAATGCAATACTTTTACTTTCGAGAACTCAAACTTAAAATTTTCGAAGACATAAAAAAGTGCGATATATCCGAATGAGCGATATAACGAGGGATTACTGCATAAGGAAGGAAAAGCAAATTTTGTTGGGATTTGCGTGATTCGTAAGATGTACTTGATGTAAATAGTGTAGATAGATTTTGTATTGTCATTGTCATATTGTGAGTTGGAATGTGTTCATTTACAATGTAGAAGCTGCAAATAAAAGAAGTATTAATTGAATACAACTGACTTTGCGTTTTGACAGACATTCGACTAAATGAAGTTGTGATATACTGATGTTACATATATATATATATGATGCACCTATGATTTGATGACTGGTGGGTATCTTGGCGAACTCTCCTGATCTATGGGAAAAGAAGTCTCCTTTCTTCTGGACTTTTTTTTTTTAATATAAGAACTAGTGTTTTTTAAAGTGCAGTGTTACCAGGAATCGGTCACAAATGAGCTTGCAATCATTCAGTGCAATATTATGAACAAGCCTTCTCCATTCACGGATGGTAAGGAATTCCTTCACAAATGCTCAGTTTTTTATCTGAATGAGTGCAAACTCATGCGACTGGTTTGTGCATGTGCAACGAGGAACAGCTTGAATTTTCAAGATATTCAACTCAACTGATTTTCTTTATGAATTCCATGCACACTTGGGTTTGAAAGTATGACAGTTGAAATTTGATATCGTTCGCACACGCACAGTAAAAAATTAATTTGTTTAAATGTCTACAATTTATCAAATATTTAAAATATTTAATATGCTGTCTCTGAAAGTTTGGTAACGTTTTGTAAAATACTTTGCGTATTATAAGCCAAAAACGTGTAATGATAAATAGGAGCAATGCCAATATATCTTCATTAGTATAAGTACAATTTTTACGAAATTATGCGCAGAATAGTTGCGCATGACAATTTAACTATTTCCTGAAATTTACAACTTATTCCCAGCTTTTTACGATGTAGAATCATTTTAAACATTTTTCTCTTTTTTCAATTTGTTGATGGTCCCCTAAGTGCAAGATCTACTGAATTTTTACTAGAAAGTGAAAATTAAATATCACATTGTAAATTAAAACATTACCAAATAAGTAAAAAACGAATTTTCGCATTAAACTGAGTGTTAAACATGAAAATGCGAAAACTCCATTGTACGTCTATAATTTGGACAGGGACAGGGACCTGATTTTTCTTGGGGGGTTGACTTCGACACGCTTAGGTTAAGGAAAGTTACAGGGAGAAATATATGCTACATTGCGAAAATTTGTTTGTTTCGTTTTTTTGTTCGTATGCCAGGTATGTTTTTGTACAAGTTCACATTCACAGCCTTTGCCGGATTTTCACCTTTGTTTCTATTTATCGAAAAGGAGAAACCTAGAGCTTTAATCTCTCTTCACCATTTTCGCGTTTTATGCCGAATGTAATATAGTGTAATCTAATCTTTTTATTTTATTATTTTTGTTTTTACTAGGAAGTAATTACACGTGATAGGTAATGTAGATATCTTTAGAGCTAACTTAATTGTAGATTTTTGAGATCGTTAACAATGTTTCCACCCTCAAACATTTTTAAAGCTTTTGGTTCCCGAACGTTAAATGTTTTAAGAAATGTTAGAAATGTTCACACTACTTTCAGGACTGATTCACTGACCTCAATTAAATTTACATCTGAACATGATGAATTGCGGAAAACTGTTAATAAAGTAAGAGTTTTTTTTCTCCCTCAATGACAGCCTTTATAACTGCTCTTATTGATTTCATAATAGCCTGGTTTCAGCAATATATTTTATATTCCTTAATTTTTAGATAATTGAAAAGGATATAAATCCTTTTGTTGATCAGTGGGAAAAAGAAAATACATATCCTGCTAAAGATGTTTTTAAAAAGCTTGGAGATGCTGGTCTACTTGGAATAACTAGGCCAACTGGTAAGTCTCTTCCTTCCTCCTATTTTGCTTGTAATTTTTATATTTCAATGAAATAAAAGTTTTTCCCTTTATTTTCAAAAAATAAATATTACAATTTATTTATTAGAAGTCATTTTCATTTATACAATGTATTCATGTTTTGCTCGTGTGATTAGAAAAAAATGCAGAACAAAATTCAATCATCCCCTGAGAAAGCTAATGCATAAAATTTAAATAAGTTCTTCTTTTAAATTTTGATTTCAAAATTCGTTTAAAAAATTAAAAATAGAAAAAAATTCTTTCATTTTTTAAAAAGTTCATTCTGAAGCTGACAAATATTCTATGTCGGATAGAATTAGTTTAAAAACTCTAGAATAACTAGAAAATTAGTTATTGCCCAGAATCATATTTCTTCTAACAAGGATTATTCTAAGCCTATTGTTGAACGAAGATTTTCGACTGAAGTTGCAATAATTCCTTAAGTTATTTTTTTGCAACCAGGTTGTGATGGTTCAGATTAGCGGTCGCCACTCGCCAACTGGCTACCAAAACGTTTTAAATGGCGACCAAAAATTTCATTGCCGATCGCCACGTTGGCGACCAGGTTGCACCAGATCGCTATATTTGTACCAAAATATTATTTATTCTAAAAAATAGCTTAATGTTTTTGCTTAATACACTTTAACTTATGTGCTAAGGAGAAAATAATAAAAAATATCTAAAACCGGAAACAGATGCAAAAAGATTGCAGCACGATTGCGGCAAAACGCTAATATCGCGCGTGACACATGTCGATTGAAGAAATATAAAACTAAGCTAAAAATGCAATGTTTTCAACATAGAAAAGGTAAACGCAAATTATTTTTATCATTTAAATTAAAAGAATTGTTTTAGCATTGAAAATGTGAGAAATATCAAAATCCGCAAAATGGCGCCTTTAGTAATTTTTCTCAATCCTCAAGGCGGTAATTGATTCCAAACCAATTATCACATTCAGATGAAAAATATTGCATTGCAAGGTTGTAAGTGATTTTAAATCATGGTATCCAGAAGCAGAAATTTTATTTTTTATTAAATTTACTTTTAAAACTTGATACTGATTATTTTATTTTTGGCCTGTAGTATTTATTTTGGGGAAAGTGCTAAGTTTTAAATAAATTAGCACTTTATTGCATAATTAAACAAGATTGCCCCCTTCCCCCCATATTTTGCCTTGCTTGACTTTAATATTTGCTAAAGTCAATACAGGAGGAAATATATATTGCTTAAAATATTTTTTTTAAAACAAATTACACAAACTTGATGTCAGATAGAATTAGCTTTAATGGTCAGAAAATAGCTAGCATTTCACTAATACTATAAACTCATAGTGCCAATAAAACTTGTTAGCTGGTGGCTCAAGGTGCAAAGATTTTGCAGCCTGAATCTGAATGACAGATTTTTGTTTAATGTTATTTATATGTACTAAAATTTTTAACTTTTAAAACAAATTCTTGTTGCTCTTATTTTTTCACTAAATTTTAGATTCCTTTGACTGCTTTTGTAATATTAAATTCCCCTGTGTTTCCAATAATTGTAATTTTAAAAACAATTTTTGACTTGAAGTTTAACACTGATATTTACCATACAAAAATTTAAATGCATAATAAGCATTTAATTGTTGAATGTTGAAATAGAGAAATCTTTTTCTTTATTTTCACTTTATTTTGGTATCAAAAGGGGTACTCTCCTAGAAGTCTAAAATTTTAATACTACAGTGCAAAAGTTGAGACGGGAATAAATATGTAGTATATTACTTCAAATAATTTTTGAAAAATCTTGAATTAGAAACTAAAAGCAAAATTGAAAATTGAATTTAATGGTTGATCTCATCAATGCTATAAACTCGTGGTGGCAGGTATTAATTAAAAATTTGTAACTCAAGGTTGGAGCCTGAGTCGGTGGATTTTCAAGATGCAGAAAATTGTCTGCACCCATGTCATATGATTATGCGGCATGTAAAAAATCCCTTGAGTAGATATTTGGCTTGGATGCTCTCGGCTAAATTAAATTCCTTATGCAATTTCGCATCAACAGAGTCCGGGTGCTCTGCCTTTCCAGTGGAGAAACCGGACGTCAAAATTATCATGCGGCAATGGTACCACACTCATCGTGGTGCCACTGAAAGAGATGGTACCAATCTCTCGGGAAGGCACTAAGTCTGCAATTGGCTGAAGCCTCCAGCAGCCCTTTAGAAAAAAAAAAAGGTTGCAGACTAAATCTGAATGAAAGATTGTTGTTAAACGTTATTCAAATTATACTCTGATTTTTAATTTGAAAACAAATTTTTTGTTTTGATGAATTTCTTTTTTGATTAAACTTGACTTTTTTTGTTTTGTGATGTTGAACATCCTTCTTAAAAAATAATTTATATTAACAAACAAAATTCATTTATTAATAGTTCCTGTTTGAATTTTAACAGGTATTTTTGACATTACTATGACGCTTTATGTAATGATTGGTTCTACATATCAATCGTGTAACTAGCGACTAACAGACCCTCGTAACTGAGGAGGGGACACAGAAGATTAAGGGACACTTGGGGGGGGGGGGGGTCAAGTTTCAAGTACATAATTTAAGACTGAGGAGGTGCAATATTTCATGCAAAAGAGGGAGGTGCTGCAAAGATGTCATATTACACCACAGCTGCATCATAGATCTTAATTACTGATGACAATTTAAAAACATTTCTTTTTTCTATTTTAACAAAAAGGGATGGGGGGAAACAAACTTTGATTAAAAGTGACTTCACTATTAAAATTTTGTAATATACACTTATACATTGTGTATAACTTAAAATTAACCATTATCAAATAATAAACTTTTTTATATATCAGACATTTAGCTTCGTGCACAGGTGGCAAGATAATTTACAAATTTGATCTTGTGGCTACCTAATATTTTAGTTTTGCTAACCAAAGAAAAATCCTGGTCAAAAATGCACTTGATATGATTAGGAAATATTCTGCAATTGAAATAAATTTATATTTCAGAAAATTCTTTTTTCTCATAAGTACATGAAAACTTTTGTTGATGTGATTGTCTTAAAATACTATTTATTCATTATTAGCAAAGCATGATAAAAAAAATTTCTCTTAAGAAGTGTTTGTAAGTGAATGAAAAATAACGACATTAAATTTCAAATTATGATAAAATATTAAAATTAAATAAACCAAGTTAATTTTACTTATATTAATGTATGTGATTGAAAAACTAAAATTGTTTTTCTTTGCATTTCCCGTTATTTTAGATAAAATCCAAAAACTGCATTAAACGAGTAAATTAATGTTGTGGCTACCAAACATTTGGAGTGGCTACCAAAGTTTTTTGGGTTAGTAGCCACTGGCTACCAAAAAAAAATCCCAGTCTACACCATTACCAGGTTGCCTGTTGTATAACATATGTGGAATTCATCAGTTAGTATTACTATTGTAGTGGGTAGGCCTGGATAGAGGGGTGTGGTAGTTGGAGGGGGGGCAATTACCCCTCGCCCCAAAGTTGAATATAATTAAAAACTGTATGAATAATAAACTAAAACTTTATAATTTTTCCCTTATTGAGCAAATGTTCCAGGAAATGGGTGAAATCACAAAAAAAAAAAAAAAAATGCCTTCCCTCAGCAATCTTGTATCTACGCCTTATAGCGGACGACACTAGATTTACTAAGTCTACATAAATCTATAAGTCTATTTACTTATATTTTCTAAATCTATATCTAAGCTTAAAGCCTGAAAAGTGGTCACCTGTCATTCTGTAAGGACTGGCTGCTCCTCACATTGGTGCTTTTTTTTTTTTTAAATTCCGAGCTTTATTTTATTTGAAAGATTAACTCTAGAATTGATTCATTAATAGTGGTTTCTGAATGAGCAATTATATTGTCAACGTTTTTGCTTTTGTAATCAAACATTTTTAAGTTTAGTGTTAATAAAAATAAAATGAAAAAAGAATGTTTCAATCACAAATTTGTATTAAAGAGTGCAGACAAGTGTTTAAGAGCACAAGAATACAAAAAGATGGTAGCTTATAGATGCACTCATTTTTAGCCTACTTTCCCGTAAAAGTAAAAAAAAATAATAATAAAGCATGAAAGAAGGCTTAATGTATCGTGAAAATATCGTTAAAAATCAAGAAAAGTCAAAAATAAGTGAAGTAATTAAATAAAGATTGAAAAATAAAAAATTTGAAAGTAGGGTATTGAGATGGGGAAAAAGTGTGTCTGTCGGTCTGTCTGTCTGTCTGTTGGTCTGTCCCCCCCTAATAACTTTTGAACGAATTGTCCGATTGGAAAAATTCTTTTTGCATTCGAAAGATCTCGGCGAGGACATCTCATTTCTATATTTTACTTTTTGATTTGAACAATTTTTTGTTCAATTTTGAACAGTTCAAAAAATTTTAACATTAGCGCCTATGGACAAAATTGAAGCAAATTCTGTAAACTCTGGGCACAAGAGCCAAGTTCCTATTGCAAGCTTATTGAAAGGAGTTCTTGGCGTGAAATATTGATTTGAACAGTTTTTGTTCATTTTTGAACAGTTCAAAAAATTAACACAGAGCTTATGGGGAAATTTCAACCCTATATAAATCCTGATCTAACGGACCGATTTGCTTGGAACAAACTTTATCGGAAAGCTCTTATAACGTAGAACATGTAGAAATAGAAAGTTTATCCAGAACTTACGAGCCTATTTTGCTATGAAATTTTTTGATCGGGTTTTTCAAGAATATTTCTCAGTGACTCAATGAGTGAAATAATGAATGAATGAATAAATGAAAGAGTGAAAGAATAAATCAATGAATAAATGAATGAGGAAAAGAATGAATGAATAAATTATTGAATAAATGAAAATATAAATAAATGAGTGAATAAATACATGAATGCGTAAATGAATGAATAAACACTTGAATGAGGTAACGAATGAATGAATAAATGCATGGCTGAATAAATGAAAGAATGGATGAGTGAGTGAATGAATATGTATTATCCGTTGAAAAAGGTATATTTTCAATAATTAGAACTAAAGATAAATAAGAAAGAGAGAGAAAGAGATAGCTAGATTATAAATTTGAATTTGGTGTATACGGGAAAGTAGGCTCGTATAGTTCTAGACGGAACTTCTTGTTTTAACTGAAAAGGACTTTCTTGACATTAAATTATTGGCAGTAGCCAGATGTTGCAATTTTTCCAGCAGGTTGTCGAATCTTAAATTATGTGAAGAGAAAGGAGCATAATCTATAAATATATTACTTTTTTTAATATTTAATTGTAGAACAGTATGTAGACTAATGGTTCAGATTAGCGGTCGCCACTCGCCAACTGGCTACCAAAATGTTTTAAATGGCGACCAAAAATTTCATTGCCAATCGCCATGTTGGCGACCAGGTTCGCGTCAGATCGCTATATTTGTACCAAATATTTTATTTATTCTAAAAAATTACTTAATATTTTTGATTAATACACTTTTATTTATGTGCTAAGGAGAAAATAATAACAAATATCTGCAATCGGAAACAGATGCAAAAAGATTGCAGTACAATTACGGCAAAACGCTATTATCGCGCATGACACATGGCTATCGAAGAAACATAAAACTAGGCTAAAAATAAAATGTTTTCAACATATGAAAGGTAAATGCAAATTATTTTTAACATTTAAATTAAAAGAGCTTCTTCTAGCATTGAAAATTTGAGAAATATCAAAATCCGCAAAATGGCGCCTTTAATAATTTTTCCCGATCAAATCCGCAAAATAACGCGTTTAATAATTGTTCCCGATCCTCAGTGCGGTAATTGATTAGAAAACAATTATCACACTCAGTATATTATAAAAAAATTTTTGTAAAATATATAAATATGTATAGCAAAATATTATATTGCAAGTGGTAAGTGATTTTAAGTCATGGTACCAAAAGCAGCAATTATATTTTTTATTCAATTTTTAAAACTTGATACTGATTAATTTATTTTTGGCCTGTAGTATTTATTTTTGGGAAAGCTCTAAGTTTTAAATGAATTAACACTTAATTGCATAATTTTCAAGACAAGATTTTTTTTCATATTTTGCTTGACTTTAATGTTTGCTAAAGTCAACACAGGAGTAAATATATATTGCTTAAAATATTTTTAAAAAAAAAGAACGAATGACACAAACTTGATGCAAGATTGAATTAAATTTAATGGTCAAAAAATAGCTAGCATTTCACTAATACCATGAACTCGCAGTTGCAGCTGTCAATTAAAACTTGATAGCAGGTAGCTCAAGATGCAAAGTTTTTGCAGCCTGAATCTGAGTGACATATTTAGTTCAATGTTCTTCAAATGTACTCAAATTTTAACTTTTAAAACAAATTCTTGTTACTCTTATTTTTTCACTAAATGTGAGATTTCTTTGCCTGTTTTTGTAAATATTAAATGCCTTGTGTTCCAAATTATCTTAATTTAAAAACATTTTTAACCGACTTCACAAAGGAAGGAGGTTATACATTCGTACTGTATGTATGTTGTTTTCTTTTTTTTTTTTTTTTTTTTTTTTGTTTGTTTGTCCACTCATAACTTCGCACCGAATTAACCGATTTTCATGATTTTTTTTTCAATCGATCAAGGGTGGTTTCCCATAGGTCCCGTTTTTTCGTTTGACCCGATTCGATAATTTAAAAAAAAGTTATGGGCAGAAAGATAGTAATTTTTTGGTGTTTTCATCCATAACTTTTGACTAAATGAACCGATTTTTATAATTTTTTCTTTAATTGATAGGGGTTGTCTAGCTCAATTATCGCACATCAATTTGACTACATTTGTTTTTTAGAAAAAACGTTACGGGTGAAAAATTTAGCATTTTGTATTTTAATTGGAAAGGCTTGGCTTGATTTTTTCTTTGTTGGGGAAAACTATTAATAAATATAAAAGTCATTGTTAAAAAAAGATTTTGTTGTCATTGAGCTGTAATATTAAAAGCAATTATATCAGCAGCAGTGCTTCCCCCAGGCTTGGGCGGGAGGGCGCCGCGCCCTGCCCGCCCTTGGATTCGGGAAACGCGCCCATCTTGCCCTTTTGTTAGTGAAATTGCGCCCTTCTTGTAGAGCTCAAAACTCGCGATCGCCACTCGCCAAAGGCGACCATTGTTTTCATTGAAGTCGCCAATGTGGCTACCCATTTGCTAATCCTAAAACCCTTTCCCGAACTTTTATCTTGACTCGTGACCTTTTCCTAAATTCTCTTGTCCACTAAAAATTAAATAAAGAAAGAAATATTAGTTAATTTTTGGGACACACGGAAACTAGTTTTTTCTCCGATTTTTACCGGAAATTGCTTACCGTGTTTGAAATTTCAATCTCTTTTCATCCTGGAATTATTCCAATTATCTTGAAAGTTGTAAGATAGTTTTTGCATGCACTACCTTAAATCTGCTTATTTGTCGTTTCATTTTAACAATTAAAAAAGAAAAAAAGTATAAAGATAGAAACAGCCAAAATCGTGCACGTGCTTCGCCGAAAATTGGATTCTACGTTAGAGATTTAATCCGTTTGCATCGGGTACAAATTTCAATTATTTTCTAAATTAGAAGATATTTTTCACATATGCTACCCTAAATCTGCTTATTTTGCATTTCATTTTAATAGTTTCTGGCTTTTTTTTTTTTTTGAACTGTGCCGATATTGAACACGTGTTTGTCGAAAATTGCGTTTATCACTAATTATTCACCATTATTAAATCACTATTATTGTTTCATTTATTTATTTACTTCAAAGTTGATTTTAGTATTGACAGCTATTTACTTTTTAGAAAATACTACATTGTGGCTAAATAAGAAATTTTTATATATAGAAAATTTAATTTACCTGGAACTTCTTTAAAAAACAATAAACAATTATTGAAAACTGTTTGCTACATAAACAATTATTGAAAAGTAGTATTATCACAAATCATAAAATAAATAAGGATTTTTTTTTAGTTTAAACATTTTACAAAATTAATAATGATAATAATGATCTCTTTTAGGGCCGTCAGTTGTGAGATTTTTCTGGCACTTTTTGAGATTTTGGGGTTTCTTTTTTGTCACATCATTTTATGTCTCATTTTTGGCTTTGGGTAATTTTTTGTGTGTAGCCTGAAACTTTTCCAATGATTCTGTGCTTGATTATATTGCAACTCTTAAAAACCCTCTATCTCATAAAATTTAGAACAGTAGGTTCCCAAAGATTAATAAGAAAATTCTTTTTTTCATCTTTATAAGGGACCCATTTGGGTCAAATATGCATTTATTACATCTGTAGACGTTGAGAAGACTAACCAAAATATAAGAATGCTCTTTCAAACAAGAAACTATTTACTATTCAAAATATGAAAAAGCATTTAATAATCCCAATCTAATGGTGCTTTCTAGTTATTTCAAGAAAGAAAAGTTTTAAAATGTAATAAAACTTGCAGGAAAAAAGATGGCTACGTGTGAGGAATCCATATATTAGACATTTCCTTTTTCTCTCCTTATTTTAATAATAATTTATTTCAATCTTTAATGAAAATGTATTGTATTAATTTTGCTTCTTTTAAATTAAAAAAAAAATACTATTGTCATTTTAAGCTAAACCTTTGTTTTCAATTGGTATTCTTGATTAATTATAATGGCATTTTTTGCAATTTTGCTGTTTTTAGGACATATTAAAAACTTTAAAGGGCGTTTTCAGTGGTCGTTTAGGTCATCAAAATCCGGGCTCTAATTATTATTACTGAAGCTTTATTATATTAAGAAAAGATATTTTCTTATTATTCCTCAGAGGTGATCAGATCTTCAGAAGTACTGGAATGAACAGAAACACTCTCATAAATTAGTAAAAATGTATAACTCGGAAAATCCTTGCTAGATATTTTATTGAATTTAAAATCATTATTGGTTGATATTGCCTTGAATATACAAGCAGAATTTTTTCATGCTTTACTTGAAATATTGAAAACGATCTTAAAAATGAATATTGTCAAATTAGTTTATATATCTTTTTCAATGTTCAGTTTCACTGTGATGATGTTGATGTTTGACTAAAATGTTAAATTATGGCAATAATAAAGTAATTACTACGGGAGAATTCATAAATGATGTCGTGCTTCTAGGGGGAAGGGGGGTTCATGAAATTGTGACAAAGTGTGACGAGGGGAGGGGTAACAGGAACTGTGACATTCTGCTTGTGTAACATAGCGTAACATGTGACAATGGGGGAGGGCAGTCTAACATGGAAAAAAGTGTGACATCATTTATGAACGGTCTCTACTTCAAATTAAATGTGCCCTTTTTTCGGTAAAATGCCCTAAATTTGGAAAAGTGCCCTTTTTTTTACAGTAGCACCCTGCCCTTTTTCAATCCTGGGGGAAGATCTGTCAGCAGTTTGACTGAAGGCTTCTCTGAGGGAAAAATTAAATCCAATCAGTTTGTTTGCTAAAATCGACTTCTAAACGGAATTTATGATACAAATGATTAGTTTTTAGTGCCATTCATTCAAAGAAGGTTTGCCCTTTGATATGGATTTTTTGAAAAATAAAGTAAAGTATTTATATAAAAAATATTTACACTAAAAAGAATAAAATAAAATAATTTTTAAGAAAGAAATAGAACCGACTTCAAAGCGGTGCAATTATAAATTGCACTAAAAAGTAAAAAATAAATTCATTCTTTTAAACAACATCGATGTGACTTTTAAACATAGTTTTAGAAGTCGGTGCAAAATAAGGATAGATAAAATCTTTTTTAATGTTTAATCAATTTTGAACACAAAAGGACCGGCCCAGAATTAGCAACAGTTCTAAGATGAAGTAACACATGGTGTAGTGATAATTAGACTCTTAATTTGCACCGACTTATAAAACTATGTTTAAAAGTCACATCGATGTTGTTTAAAAGAATGAATTTATTTTTTACTTTTTAGCGCAATTTATAATTGCACCGCTTTGAAGCCGGTTCTATTTTTTTCTCAAAAATTATTTTATTCACTTTAAGTTCAACACTGATATTTACCATACAAAAATTTAAATGCATAATAAGCATTTAATTGTTGGGTTAAAATAGATGTACCTTTTTTATATTTTGACTTGATTTTGGTATCAACAGGGATACCCTCCTATAATCGATTGCATTCTCACCCCCCACCCCCACATACAGAAAGAAAACTATGGAGCCCAAAGAACAATGACCACATAAAAGCTAAGAGAACCCCTGAAAACAATCCCCTAAAAAATTCTATTCAATACCCCAGTGCAAAAGTTGAGACTGATGTAAATATGTAGTATACCACTTTTAAAATAATTTTTAAAAAATCTTGAATTTGAAACTAAAAGCAAAATTGAAAATTAAATTTAATGGTTGATATAAAGTTTTATGTAATGATTAGTTCTGCATATCAGTCGTGTAACTAGCGACTTGCAGACTCCGTAACTGAGGAGGGAGGCGCAGGAGGTTAAGGGACACTTGATTTAGTTTCAAGTACATAATTTATGACTGAGGGGATGCAATATATGCCAAGTGGGAGGTGTTGCACTGCTGCATAATTAATCTGAATTACATATGACAATTTAAAAACATTTCCTTTTTTAATAAAAATACTTCAACAAAAAGGGATGGGGGAAACAAACTTTGATTAAAAGCGACTTTACTATTAAAATTTTGTAATATACACTATACATTTTGTATTATTACTTAAGATTAACCATTATCAAATAAACTTCTTTATATATCAGGCACATTGCTTCCTGCACAGGTGGCAAGATTATTTATGAATTTAATTTTGCGGCAACCAAAGTTTTTAATTTAGTAGCCATTGGCCAACCAAAGAAAAATCCCAGTCTACACCATTAGTATTTACTGCACTTGATGTGATTAGGGAATATTCCCTGAGAAAATTATTTTTTCTCATTAGTACATGAAAACTTTTATTGATATGATTAATGTTTTTAAAATACTATTTATTCATTATCAGGAAAGCATGATAAAAAAAAATTTTGGGCAAACACATTTTTCAAGTTAGTTTTAAAAGAATTTTCTCTTAAGAAATGTTTGTAAGTGAATGTAAAAAAGACATTAAATTTCAAATTGTGATAAAACATCAAAATTAAATGAACCAAGTTAATTTTACTTATGTTAATGTGATGTGACTGGTAAACTAAAATTGTTGTTTTTTTTTCTGTTGTATTTCCCATTAGTTGAGATAAAATCAAAAAAACTGCATTAAACGAGTAAATTAATGTTGTGACTACCAAAAATTTGAAGTGGCTACCAAAAAAATGTCCCAGTCTACACCATTAATGTAGACATATTATATTTTTAACTTTGTTCAAAATATTCCCATTGCAATTTTCCAAATCCCCTAATCCATATTGTGCGCAGAAGCAATTTTCTTACTTTTATATCTTCTGTCCCTATCACTTCTGGCCAATTATTTGTGTAATATATAGTTTAAGCTGTCTAAACAAGCACCTCAATGAACAGTCATCTCTTGAAATGACCAATTGATAGATAGGGGTAAGGAGCATCCACTCCTGTAATGTGCATTTTAAAAATGTAAAGTATTGAATTTTAAGAATTACTTGAGTTTTTATACCTGTTGGAAATAATGTGTCCCTGAGATCTGGATGTAATAGTGAAAGTGACTGAAAAACTATTTTTTGTCTCGGAGAAAAAAATTGAGGTGTTTGTTTAGTGTGTTTGGTTGTTTCTGAGAACAAAAATGTCCTGTTTCACACACAGAACGTTTGAAGAATATTCATAGAAATTTCTTTCAAAAGAATATGCAATAATACACAAAATTCTGTATCTAATGAATGTGCATTTCTTTTCAGAATATGGAGGTTTAGGATTAGATTATTCATTTACAGTTGCCTTCTTTGAAGAACTGAGTAATATAAATTGTGGTGGAGTGCCTATGAGCATTGCTGTTCACACAGATATGTCTACTCCTGCTTTAACAAGGTATAAATCATTCTTTTCTACAAGAGCTCCCAAAATATTTTTTTCACTTTTAAACTCATTTGGACTTATGCATTATATACTATTGAAATTTCTAATAACTTTTTCATTTTTTGTACACATGTTGATCATTGTTTAAATTTTTAATTTATATGAATTTACACTGAATTCCCGATCATCTGTGTATGAGTTATATGGTTTTGGGTTTATCCAAGAAGTTTGAAAAACACTTGCTCATCCAGTTTTTATTAATATTTTACACTTTATTCCAAATTGAATTTTTCTGGCTTTAATTTTGTCAACATATCTCAAATCTCTTCAGAGCAGAATCATTTGTGTTCTTAAAGAGAAATCAGGAAAATTGTCAACTAGCAAAATCCTGCACGTTCTACAACATGCAAATATCAGAAACTATTTCTTTTGTAAAAATATGATTGAAGTGAAGGAAGTTTATTTTGATCAAAATTTGCATAGTTAAACTCCATACAATATAAAACAAACATATAGTTTTGAGAGAAATGAGTATTTTTGTGTATGTAAAGTGTTAATGTAGCATAGCATAATTAATGAACCACATATTTTTTTTCTCCTCAAAGTGGGACATCTAATTTTTGGTAATGGTAGAAAATAAATAAAATAAAAATTATAAAATAAGAAATGTACGTATCTTTATGATTTGTAGTTATTAATGAAGAAAAACAGGAATTATCAGTTGTAAATAAAGAATTTATATGATCTTATATTACTCTGAAGAATAATTTTTTTTCAGTATATTTGGTGTCATTTTCAAATAAGAATGAAATTCTTGGCAGGAGATCTTAAAATTTCCTTTGATGATAACATTGCTTTCACTAGTAAATTCTTTAAACTTATACATAAAAAATAAGAACCTTACTCTAGTTGTATTAGAACTGGGTAAATAGAAATATATATGTGTAATGATACTGCTAAAGTTTCTGTAATTCAAACTATTTTCCAGTATGTTCTCTAGGTTGCTCTATTGTAGAAAATGAGGCATTTTGACCTCTGAAAACTGTGTTTGGGACGCCAGTCCCGGCTACCTAAAAATGAGATTGTCCATCAGAAACAGAATTGTAGTCACTCATGGATTTATCCAGGGGGAGGATATTGGGATGTATCCACTCCCCCCCCCCTCCAAGGGAACCACAACCCTCTAATGATACTGTTTAAGCATAGGGGTATGAAAGAGGACCACGTCCGCACAGCAAGAGAGTTAGTTAGGCTGGGTTGGCACCTAGCTAA
The DNA here is from genome assembly GCA_038502835.1 of Octonoba sinensis. NCBI lineage: Eukaryota > Metazoa > Arthropoda > Arachnida > Araneae > Uloboridae > Octonoba > Octonoba sinensis. Next base: position 77,879,077 of record CM076604.1, read on the forward strand.
CCTATCTCTGAGCGGTAATGAGCATTCGTTGGGCTGCACTTCCCCATGTCTGGGGCAGAGCAACCCTAAGGCCACGTGCTAACAGGGGAGGGATGGAGTAGAGTACTCACCCCTTCCAAGAAGAAGTGCTGATATCTTTAAAAAAATCATTTAAAAAACAGATATTAATCAATGGCTCACAAAGCAGTATTCCATCCCCCCTACCGCAACCCCCTAAAAAGTTCTTAGTAGTATGCCACTGCTGTAATTATTTTGTACAGTTCAAACTCTACTGCTTAATATCAGAAAATTTATACTACTTATATAAAAATAAATGTTCTTTAAATAAATAATAAAACAGCATTACTGAAAGAAAACTTGATTTCTCGGAGCTGAAGTGTTTTCAACATAACATTTCAGTTATATTACTAGAGGTTCTGAGAGTTGAAATGACGTAAATCTTATTGCTGTTTATGTGCACATGCTTACAAAGATAATTTTTCTATAAAATAACATCAGAAAAGAAATTCCTCTGTCATTATTTGTACATCACGGTATAGCCATTTGATTTCTCTAGACAGACCGTCTCTCGATTAATACTACGTAAACAGCAGTATCTTTTATGAATTAAAAAACACCAATGCTTCTCAATTTTGTGAACTTGAATGAATGGGAATATGAAATGTGAAATATTCTGAACTTGTTTTATGAATTTTGTGTGTGTTTAACTTTGCTCTTTGTGAATCCATAAGAAATATTTATAATATTATTTGGAATAAATTGTTAGATTGGAATATTTCTTTGGGATGGATGGAATACTTGTAATGTTATACTGCTGAGTAAAATATATTTTTTTAAAACAGAAATCGCAAGAATTTTCTGTGATAAAATTGTTAATAAATTTTAATAATGGACATGCCTTTGGTGGATCACTATTATTGATGTTCATTTATGATCATTTATTCATATAATTTTAGATTTGGAAGTGAAGAGCTAAAAGAAGAGTTTTTAAAACCTTCTATAGCTGGAGACAGAGTGTCATGTGTTGGTATCAGTGAAGTTCACTGTGGGTCTGATGTTGCTAGTAAGTTGTTTTCTTCACTTTAACGTATTTCATTGCTGCAGAATTTGAAATAGTAGTTGTTAAGAACATAGTAACTAAATTATTAAGCTTTAAGTAAACATAATTTAGTATAATAAGCAATTTTTGGCTTTAGTTATTATTCCTAAAAATGCAGTTTTAGGTTTACTTTGGCTATGTTAGAAAAGAAAGGGGGTTGGGGGATCTGTCCCTGACATTTTTCGAAACTTTCGCTCTAAAAACGCAACGTTCATCAAATATTTAGGCCGTTAGGGGAAGAAGACTCTATTCCGAAATATTTTCAAACCTGAAGTGCTAAATACTGTAGTTTTAGGCTATCTTAGGTGATGATATATGAGAGGGAGGACGAGGTTACAATTCTCCCCTTCCCCTCTAGCTCCTCAAAAATTGATGTCCTGAAAAAGTAATTTTGGGCTATCTATGATAACATTAAGTGATAACAGGGGTCAAGGCTCCTTCGAGAATTTTTGTACAAAACTGATGTTAATTTTAGACCACCTTTGTGAAATTTAGAGAAGGACAAACACAGAGACCCTCTTTGAGAAATTTACTGAAATTGAAATTTTAAACTATTTCTTATGACAATAGGGAGGAGGGCTGGGGGGGGGGGGGGTTCAAAGGCTCATCTTTCCATGTCCGTTCTGACAAGTTTTGTTGTGCTGTCTTGTATGTCCGTCTATATGTGCGCTTGTGTACATTCATATCTTGCATAACTCAGAAATGGTTAGTTGTAGAAAGTAAAATTTTGTATGATGATTCTGTAGAGCAGTGATGCATCTAGTTGTGTACCTCCCCTATATGTTGCAGTCAGATATTCCAAAAGGGGGGAAATTCTTGCAAATTTCAGGTCGTTAAGGTATTTTATCGAGGCATCACTCACTCCATTTCGATTGCTAATTTGGAAACCTTTTGACGACATATTGAGAATATCTTGCCAAAATTTGAGAGGCCAAATCTACAGTTTGGTGATATTGGCATTATTCTTATAAACTCCCAAGTTGAAGCATTTTCATGAATTCTATTTTATAAAGTTGCTTTACTACATTGGTGTGCTAACGCTGGGAGTGTAAGTATTTGAAATTTTCTTCTCATCACCCTTACCAATATTTATAATGTGTTAATGTTCCTTTTAAGCATACTACTTAGTTATTGTTATTTTAATTTCAGATCCGAAATGTCCGAAAATTTTGGAGAGACTGTTCTGAAAATTAAAAAAAAAAGATGTGGAAGAGGTAAAAAAAGAAAGAAAAAGGAAAAAATAAGAAAAAAAATCGGTTTACAAAAAAGTTTTAATTTGTTAATCTTAAAATTTCTTTGATGAATAATATCTGCTTTTTTCCTACTTTGGGATAAGAAAAATATTTAATACTACTTTAAAAAAACAATACTGCTTTAGGAAAAAAATAACTTCCAGGATTAATATTACAGTAGTTTTATTTAAGCACTTTATTTTTTTTTCTTTATTTACTTATTTATTTTTATTTATTTTTTGAGCTTATATATTCATACAGGAGAGAATGGCTGAAGGAGAGAATTTAATATAATTTTACATTTGTGGTGCATATGTTTTCTGAAAATTTTGTACGTAGTTCAGAAATATTTTTTGTTCTGAGAATCACCCATGTTTCAGATTTAAGATACCAATAAAAGCATTAAGTTTCTTTAAGTTTCAAAGCGCCAGGGCCGTAGCCAGAAATTTTTTTCGGGGGGGGGGGGCCTGACTTTGAAGCACTAGTGTAGAGGAAAGTTTCAGGGAGTTAAATAAATAAAAGCCATAAACATAATGCTACATTGCGAAAAAATTTGGGATTTGGGGGAGGGGGGGCGTCGCCCCCCCCCCCCCCAACCTGAAATCCCCAAAATTTTCTTTATATGGTTGACTCTTTATATTGCCTTGGAAAATGCCAATCTGTATATTTTATTTCTCATTACAAGTAGTAATGTGGCTGAGAATTTATTAAAGTTCAAAAAAAAAAAGAGAATAATAAGAAGGATTTAACAAGTCTAACTTCTACCGAGGTATATCAGACTCCTATTTTTTTGGTTGTTAAAAAGTATGTATAGTTTAATATGTGTACAAGGAAGTCATGTGGTGTACACATCAGATTTTTTTTCTAAAAAAATAATGATTTCTCATTTATACACAAATTAACATATAAGGGGCACGCTTTGCTTTATGCTCAACAGCGTTGCAGCTGGTTCTGATTTGGTAATAAATAGTACATTTTACCATAGGAAATTGTAATTATTTCTTCTCACTTTTTTTCATAGGCATATCAACAAAGGCTGTGAGAAAAGGTGATGATTTGATTATTAACGGAGGAAAAATGTGGATAACAAATGGACTACAAGCTGACTGGATGTGTATGCTTGCTAATACAAGTGATGGAAAACCGCATAAGAACAAATCCCTTATTTGTGTGCCTTTAAATTTACCAGGTATTTTTCAAAAAATTAATGACAGTAATTGTGTTTTGATTAAATGATTAGTTTCTTTACAAGGCATCAGTGAAGCAATATTTGTAATAATATTTATTATGTGCTATGGTATTACATAGTTTTATGCTATGCATAAATATCCATCATTTTTAACTTTTGTAAAAAGGTTAAAGAAATTATTTTAACAACATTGAATTGCCATTATATGTTTATGTATGAATTGTATCAAATTAGGCATGTAACTAGTGGGAAGTAATTGTATTCATGCTTGGCTTGAAGTTCCTAATAAAATACTACTCTGAAATATCCTCATCGCAATAATAAATATCCTGATCTGTAATTCATGAAGTTTTTGGATTTTCCTCAACTCTGTTATGTTTCCCACATATTGCTGTGTTAAAATAATGCAGTCACTTGTTACGTGTTTACTAAAATATTTGTGTGTCGGAAAGAGATTTGAGCATCTTCTCTTTTTTTTGGTTGGAATACAACTTTTGTTAAATTAGTATTGAGATTAGTATTGCATCACATTTAAGACGGAGAAACAACATCTTAATCACTGCGTAAAGGAAAAGTTCCGTAGTGGGTCTCATTTGCAAATCGCTTTGTAAGGTCAGAGTTTACCGATAATATTGTGTTATACTTTAAATAATAAGAAGTGTGCTTACCAGTCTGTCAGAATACGATAGAGGCAGAATCGTTGCCTATCGAGAGTATGGATTATCATTCCATGATATTGCTCGCTGCACTGGTCAAAACCCAACCACTGTCATGCCAATATGGAATCACTGAATGACCTGCAAAATCATCTGTTAAGCCTCCAATGACTTATGCTCGAGAAGATAGAGGTATTGTGAGGTCGGATCTGCAACACCGTATATCCACACCATGGACTATTTGTCAGGAAATGGGTATGTTTGCAGCACGCCCAGTATCCACACATTCGGTGCGACAACATTTGTAGCATCCTGGACTGTCAGCATGTGGACCATTACTTCGGCTTCCCTTGACAATATAGCATAGAGAGAGATGGCAACTCTGGTGTGGCAAACGACACAGCTGGATACAGGTGTGGCACAATGCTGTCTTTATATATGAGTCCTGGTTCTGCGTGCAGTAGTCTGTTGGCTGTATACCTGCTCAAGGCTCCATGGAGACAGCTTGTTGCCAGCTTGCATTCGATACCGGCTGTGGAGCCGTGCCTTTATTTTGATTATAATGTTAACTGTGCCCGCGTTATTGTTGGATCACCAAGAGAAGAACTGCAACCATAGCAGAGAGAAGACTTTTTTACATGTACGATTTGGCCTGGTTCTAGTAGAAGAGACTTTGACGCGTGAAGGAAGCGGCATGAAGGAATGGTGGCTCAGCTATCAATCAGGATTTTGAGGAATGAGAGTTTGCCAAGCCAATAGAGTTTTTTTAATTAATCGTGGCTCCCACTCCACGTGCCGTACTGGTTGTTGGTGTTCCTTTATAATAAAGTCTTTTTATTCCATTTTTGTGTTCATTACCGAAGGCTCTACATTTGTGTCAAACCAGTGTTAGAATCTCTACCTATAAGTGAGTTGACGAATGGTTATTGTTCCTCTCACCGTAAATGTGCATTTCACCACTATATGTTATTGACTAATTTTCTGGCCAATTTAGCCTAGGTGTTGGTCTTGGCTTTTTCCTTGAACTAAACGCCACACCGGCATAGGGGCCCTGCACCTAGTGTGATGGTTTGGGCAGCCGTTGGGTACACGATACAAACACCTCTTATTCTCATCAACAGTAATTTGAGTACAGATTGGCACACTTCTGACATCTTATGTCCAGGGGTTGTGCTTATCTTTAAGGCCTGTGAGGTCATCTTCAAACAAGATAATGCAGGACCACATGTTGCACATTATGTTCTGACCTTCCTCGATAGATTGGATATAGTATCGTTTCCCTGGCTTGTGCGGTCTCCAGAGTTGTACCCCATGGGAAACATCTGGTCATGAGAGACTTGCCCGTCAACCCTTTCAACTATGGCTGATGAAGTGTGGCATAGCCTTGCAGCAGCATGGACTGAGTTGCTTGTTTCAGTAATACAAGACCAGTTTTACTCACTGCATTTCTGGGTAAGGGTCGCTTTAGGTGCTTGGGGTGGCAGCTGTTTCTGCTAATTTTACACCCCTGTGATTCCCCAAACTGCTTAAAAATTTAAACATTTTGTCTTCATGCTGTACTGTTCATGTAGGATTTTTTTTTTTTTTGCTTTTTTCCTACCCTATTGCAATGTCACTGGCCTGCAGTGTAATTTTTTAATTTTATTTTGGAATAGAGCTATAGCTATGTATTCTTTTTTAAATTAAATGTATCTTTCATTGTGTTTCTGTTGTGTATTTAATAGGCATAACAGTTCAACCAATTCATAAACTTGGAACTTGCAGTTCAGATACTGGACAATTTTTCTTTGAAGATGTTCGAGTACCAGCCAAAAATATCATTGGTGAAGAAGGAATGGGCTTTATATATCAAATGTTGCAGTTTCAAGAGGAAAGAATGGCTGCAGTTATTGGTGGTAAAACAGTAATTTGTATTTATTTTTTGGGCTAATATTTTTGTAAAACAATTATTATATTTAATTTAAAATAATTTAGATATAGTAGTGTATTTTATTAACCTGTTCACTATAGGGATGAGACCATAGTTGTCCCAGAGAAAATTTTTTTTTTTGTTCTAATCCTGCTATTATAAATAAGGAATTCTTGGGAAATTTTCCTATCACATTTAAAAATTGGTCGTATACTAGACATTTAAAATTCTGTCGGATAACGGAAATTTTAAAATTGGTTGGATTACGGATATTTGAAAATCTGTCAGATGCCAGAAATTTAAAAATTTGGTCAGATTCTGGTTATTTAAAGTATTGGTCAGATTACGGATAGTTGAAATGCGGTCAAATGCTAGGTGTTTGAAAAATGCGTCAGATACCAGATGTTTAAAAATTGGTCAAACACCAGAATTTTAAAAGGTGGTCGAATCAGATATTTAAAAATATGTCGAATACCAAATATTTAAAGATCCCTCAAGTACCTATTATACAAATTCGGTCAAATTCTTGATAGTTAAAATCAGCCGAATTCTGGATATTTGAAAATCGATCCAATAACGCATATATAAAAATCAGTCCCACATGTCATGTTCAAGAATTATTCGGACTCATTATATATACAAATCAGTCATATACCAGCTACTCCAGAATTACGCAGACGACTCCGATTCAAAAATCGGTCGGATTCCAGATATTTAAAAATCCGCCAGAAACAGATCATTCAAAAATTGTCCGAATACTTAAAAAATCGACTGAATTTCGGCTATATTTGCAATTAGTTGGATACTGGATATTTAAAAATTGGTCGGATACCAGATACTTAAAAAATTGGTCTTATTCTGGATATTTGAAATTAGTAATAAATTGGATAACTGATATTTAAAAATCGGTCAGATGCCAATTATTTGAGTATCGGTCGGATTATGAATATTTTAATTATTCAGAAATCGGTCGGATTAGATATTTTAAAATCATTCAGATATTCGGTATTCATAATTTGTTCCTACACTGGATTTCTGAAAATGGGGCGGATGTTGGATGTATTTACGAGGGTCATTTTTTAAGTAAGAACCGATTGCGCATCGTGTTTGTGCATCCAGTCAGGTGACGTCAGTTCAAGGTCAGCAACTCTTGGCCGGTCCCCCACTATATCGCCATTAAGTTTCACGTCTCTGCCACTGCTGGTTGTACTGCGTACTTTGTCGTCATGTCTATCAGTAATGCCGCCGATTGTGAAGTGCGTGTCTTTATTCGGTTTTTGAATGCAAAAAACGTTCGTAAGAACAAAAATGCAACTGGACTTGTCACTGGAAAGTACTGAATCATCCGCCTTGCAGTCTAGACTTGGCACCATCAGACTTTCATCTCTTTCCAAAACGTAAGGCCTTTCTGTTCGGTTTGAGAATCGGACCGAACTAGCAGAGTGCTAATAAAGTGAAAAACTAGCCAGGTTCCATTATGTAATTGCTTTAGTTAAATAACAAACATAGCAAGTAAAAGTGAAAAAAAATTTTATTGAAAAACAAATGTAAAAATATATAACATGATTAATATTTAACAAAATAACTGGGTTATTGAAGAGTATTTAATTTCTGAATAAATTATAGCAGCAGAAGGCTAATTGGGAAGCTCAAAAATATTTAACCAGGTTTATCAATTCCAACATGTCAAATGTATGACAGTATAAAAAACTTTAAGTCACAATTAATTTGAGTATAATTTAAAAGAAAACTAAGCTCAAATTTCCAAAAATATTTTTAACATACCCCGGGCACATATTGGGGAGACAGCACGAGAGTGAATTTCACCATTTCACGGCACGAAAAAGGATAAAAAATCAGGTTGTCACCGGGCAATTGAAGTACAGTTTAAACTATTTCATCATTTAAAAAAAATATTATCCAAAAGGATGAACCGCCAGCTTGAGAAAGTTATTTCTTAAAACATAAAAGGGCCATCTACTTGATGTTCAAACTAAAAGAAATCCATCGTTCCGACCGAAAGGTCAACGTGTGCAAGCAAAGCTCTCGTGCTATTCACCGGGTTTTATAGCTCTCTACCGATCGAGCAAATGCCCCCATATCGGTCCAATTGCGTGAGCTGGCGTGCGCATGCGCAGTGAGTTGACTACGTCAAAATACCGTCACTGGCAGCCGCTTGCACGTCTTGGGACATGCGTAATGGAAAGCGCGGGAGAGAAGGAAACTTCTCGATGTACACATTACTAAAGTGCCGGGAGACATTGGTAAATACCATTTATTTCTAACACTTTCCCAGTGGGAAGCGTTTGGAAAAGGATGACATGCTTAAAGAAACAGCAGCGAACTGGTTTAATAATCAGGCGGCAAGTTCTTCGATGAAGGGATCCAAAAGCTGGTACCACGGCTTGACAAATGCTTGAATGTTGATGACGACTATGTTGAAAAGTGAAAAAATGTTCATATTTTAGTTTTTGATACAATTTGTGTTATTAAATAAAGCTTCTTTTACTCCATTACAAAACAGTTCTTACTTAAAAAATGACCCTCGTAAATATTAGTTAGATTAAACATCAGAGCGGATATCTGGTAAGAATCAGTCGGACAAGGGACACCGGATGTCCGGCAAAATCAATATCTGATGCATCTCAAATCCTGATCTTGGTTACGCACCCCTTTCCAAAGCAAAATCCACTGAAACTTTATCAAAATCTTAGGTGTTTCTTCAATGGGTAATTTTGTGTGCATTCACTGGGTAGAGGTGTTCATTCATGGGGTTGTTGTACCACTTTTTATTTAAATATCTAAAACAAGCTGAAATAGTACTATTTAAGCTCTCCAGATTTTTCTAGATAATTAGATACATCAATAAAAACATTTTTAGTGTCATGACCAAATGTTAGGTTTTCAATTTATTATAAATTTTTAAAAATGAAATTGTCCTTAAGTGTTCCTTCAGTGGTCAGAGCGAGCAAAACTGGTAATGTTTTATTAAATATATTATAAGTTATTCAATTATTTTTTAGAATACTGCAATTTAGAACAAATTGGATTTCAATCATCTTTATTTATACACAAATAAAAATATTTAAAACAAAATGTACTTTTTACAAAATTTGTTTTTGTAATTTTGTGTAAAATCGGGAGAGAAAACTTACGAATTTTCTCAAATAATAACAATAATAATAAAATTGTAACTGTGCAATTTGTGTTGTATGATTTTTTCCCCTCAGAGGTTGTTTCTTCACAAAGAACAGAAATAGTTTTGTTTTTGTTCTTTGGAGGAGAAAAGGAGGATGCGGAATACCACCAAGCCTAAGGCAATTTCAGAAAATGTTTCTTATTAAGCCATAAAATAATTTTTCGATCAACAGATATCATGCATAAACATTTTATCTTTACTATGTAAAGCAACGATAAGAAAAACAATAAGTCTCTGCAGGGGTCATTGGATCCTCCCTGGATCCACCCTTTTCTCAGGGAAAAGTAGCTTCAACACCTTAATCGTTTATAGCACCTTTTAATTGACTTAGTTTTCAGTCCACTTATCTCTTTACCACAACGTTTGTAATGTCTTTTTGTTTTCCATGTAAATAACCCTTTGAAAAAGTTGCAATTATTTTATACTTAAAATGTTTGTAAGTTTTTCAAAGGGTTAATTACATGCAAAATTTGTCTCATCTTATTCTCCTTTCAGATTATTTTGCACAAAAGTACAAATCGTCAAAAAAAGATTGATTTAATTATTTTTTAATTTATATCAAATTTCTTAAGGTCTTCCACCCCCCCCCCCCCCCCCCCCGCCATATAGTTCTTAACAGAGTTTTAAAATACCTCATTTTTATCTAAGAGAGAGAAAGGAAACTTTGTGATGAATTTTTGTAAACAGTATTATTATGAATTATTATTAATTCTTTATGAATTATTATGACGACTTCCATATTTATTTTCACTTTTTTATATTTCTCATTTATGTATCTTGCTTTAATCAAATTATTGATGATTTTCATGCTTCTAAATTTTTTCAACTAATCTTTATTAACTAAAAATTCATTACTAATCTTGGTCTTTTTTTTTTTTTTAGTTCCCACAAGATTATCAAGTCTTATTGAAGAAACAATTGCATATTGCAGAGATAGGAAAGCATTTGGTCAGTCAATTATAAACTTCCAGGTAATACACTACACACTGGCTGAATTGCAGACAGAAGTTGAAGCTCTTAGGTCTTTAATTTACAGGGCAGCTGGTAAGTTTAGTTTTTAAGGGTGTCTGAAATGTATGGAATAAAAATAGTGACTATTATTTGTGTAGATAAGGGGACCCGTCTAGAATTTGGCCAATTGTTCTTGTAAAACTGGAATTAGCCAATCAGAATTTTTAGCTTACTTCCTCCGAAGAAGCCCCCCCCCCCCCCCCCAAAAAAAAAAAAAAAAAAATAGGGTCTAGATATGCCACTGATGACTATATTAGCAATGCATCTTACAATGAAATGTTATTTATGTTAAGTGAATAAGTTTTATGTATTTCTTATAAGAAAACTTAAAGGTTGAATAGGGAAGATATAAAGCAATAAAAATAATAGTAAAACTTTTATCACAAAAATTCAATACAACACAAATACAGTTTTTACTAAAAAAAATTTAAAAAAAAAAAGATTTGCCTCTGACACTTGTGCCCATCTTATGCTTTTCATTTACACTTGAAATCAATTACTGCAAACTGATCATCAATGATATTCTTTTGAGTTACACATATTTAACAATTGGTGAATAATTTGTACTAAAGCTAACTTTACTAACTAAAAGATACTAACCAAAATATTATTAAATTGAAGCGATAAGTTTCCTTTGCAGCCTTTTGCGCAGTTTTGTGCTTTGAGACACAGTATTTCTTTTTCCCAGCTTTCTTAGAGTTTTTTTCCCCTTGCAGTTAAGCCAAATGTATGTGTGTGTGAGGTATTTGAGGTTTTTGTACCTCTGTGTATTGTTTACTCTCTTGTAGTGTTTACTCTCTTGTAGTGTTTCTTCAGTTCCTTGATCCCCCCCACTACTTCCTTAGTACCTTTTCTTTTACTTTTAAGTGTTGGTTACTTATTTAATTCTTTTAATTCTTTGCATTAAACCTAGCTTACTAGTGGGAATTATTTTGCTAAATTTTGGTTATGTACTTTAAATTTTTAATTTTTTTTAATACCTCTAGGTGATCTTTATCTAATGAGGTAAAAAGTGGTAATGAAGGTTGGTGGGTCTGCTGTGACATGTGTGATGCTTTAGGGAAGCATCATATAAAGAGATTGTTAATAGCCTAAATTTGAAATCACTTTAGGGGTTCTATATGATGGAGGTACTAATAAGAACAAAAGACAAGGAATGAAGAAGACCGATCAGAGGACAGGAACATGAAAAAGGAAGGAAATGGTGGGAAATGAACGAGGAAAGGAAAGGAAAATTATAAAAAGGTCAGGAAAAAAATAGAGTACTAGAATTTCTCTAAATGTGATAAGCTTCCCAAAAATAAAGGTCATAGATTGAAGAGCATTATCTGATAATTCTAGCAGAAGAAAATTCAAAACAACAATCAAAAGTCCAACCATGCTGAGCGATAGAGAAACACGCAAGTTCTTTGCATTTAACCTAATTTTCATGTTCTTTCAGAATGTGTTTTAAGGCACCTTTAATCTGACCTATGTAAGAAAGACCTCATTTACAAGAAATAATGTAAATACTTCAGTTGCGTTATTGGTCTTCTTCATTCCTTGCCTTATGTTCCTATTACTTAATCCCTAATCTAGTGTTCGGCAACTACTCGTCAAAAAGTAGTCAACTACCAACTACTAACTACTCTAAACAAAACTAGTTGCAACTAGTAGTTAACTACATTTTTCTGAGACTAGTTGTAACTAGTAGTTAACTGTTCTCCAAAAGTAGTTTACTAGTTAACTACTTTTAAGTATAATTAATTTGAATTTCCATTTTTAAGCTTGTTCTTAAATATTTCATCCTAATAATTCAACTCAATATTATTTTTAATCATTAAAACAATTTTAAAGAAATTCCTGTAAAACATTCAAAGATTAACACTGAACAATTAACATATAAAGAGAATATGAATAAAGCCAAAACCTTTTTCTCTAAATTTAAACTTTTATTTTAATATGTATTTGTTTAATAAATGTAATAATTTATGTTTTTAAAAAATAAAAATTTTTCAGCAGTTGGTGTAAAATGAAGGGTACTTTATATCAATTACCTTAATATCAATTTAAAATTCTCCTTCTCCCATTTATTAACAAAATATCTTAGTAATGTGCATGCTTTATAATTAAGATTATATTATTTCAAATAGTGTTGAAGGCAGGGTTGGTAATTTCTTTTATTAAAAAAAATTTTTAAAATAGTATTTTTTTTATTTAAATCAGATTTTTTGGATGTTTTAAAGCAAAATATGTATGCACACACAAATACAGTAACAAATTCAGTTAATTATTTATGTCTTAATTTTAAGATATTTCAGTTGAAATAATTATTTATTACTAGTTCAAAATTAATTATTAATTAATTATATTATATAAAAATGTATGCTTAATAAACAGAGAACAACAAGAAACAGAAGAGAAAGCTTATATTTCTGGACTAAATGTATTATAATTTCTTGAATATATACCAATAAGTTAACTGGACTGTTAAAATTTTTTGAGTATATACAAATTTCTTGAATATATAAACAGAGATGGCAATTATCACATAAAATGTTTACTACAGCTTAATCATTTTTACTATTTAGATATTTCATCAAGAATACCAGTTTTGATGCCTTATCAACCCCCAGTCTGTTTCTTAATTTTGAGTGCACTATTCCAAATGTAGAAAAAATTCTTTCCAAAGGTGCTGTTGAAGCTTTTGCTGTAGTCAGCATGTCCAAAAACTTAATGTTCTCTGTTAAAATGACATTCTTTGACACCTTAACGAAGATATTACACCTTTCCCTAGAGAACCACATGCATTAAGGCTACCATATAGTGAGTTAAAATTCTAATGAATTACTTAAACAGAGAATATAGTAAAATTTATAATAAAAAATCTATAGTTTAATAATTTAGAATAAGCTGATTATTTTTTAAATCATAAAAAATCAGTTGTTTTTTTAATTTAAATCATAAAAATCAATATTTTTTTCTAAAAAGATAATCATAAAAATCAGTATTTTCTTCTAAAAAAATCCTAAGAATCAGGATTTTTTTATTAAAGAATTCTTTCTTTTTGTGTTTTATGGTATCCCAAACGCACGTATGGTACTGGGGTAGAGGTAAAGCTTCCCCATAATGAAAATTTGGTCTTTAACTGAAACTTCATTGTGCATGTGCTATCTATTGACTCTATTAGAAAGCTTTTTCTAATTTGCATAAATACTGCAATAAATATTATGATTTTTTATGAGTACTTTTTCCTTATATAACATAATATAAAAAATACATTTGTGTGAGCAATATTCATATGCTAAAAATTTAAATATTTAATGTTTAAAAAGCTATTTTTTTTTTCAAAAAATAGATTTGAAAATTTCTTTTTCGAAAGTAGTTGGAATTTTGAAAATAGTTGTAACTAGTAGTTGGGAAAAAAGTAGTTGAACTAGTAGTTAACTAGTTCAAAACAAAAGTAGTTACAACTAGTAGTTAACTACTTCTAGTTGTAACTACTTCTAGTTAACTACTGCTGAACACTACCCTAATCCAACACTACCCTAATCCAAAATACATTTTATTTATACCAAAAATGTCTTTCTGGTTCTTGCCTGTTTACTCAGAGCTTCCTAGTTGTGGGTTGAGCACTTCTTTTCTGCACTGATGAAGAGGCTCCATTTTAGCTTCGAAATAGCTAATTGTGGTATTTTTCCTGACAATTTGTTTTTTTACGTTTTATCTTTGTAGTCATATTTTAACACAAATCGTTTTAAATATTTGTCTTTTGATTAAGATGAGGTTATAAATAATCTTACTAATTTAATTTGTAGTGGCCATGATGGACGGTCAGGATGTTACTCTGCTTGCTTCAATGGCTAAATTGAAAGCTGGTCGCCTGTCTCGTGAAGTAACTGATAAGTGTCTTCAATTCTGGGGAGGTATGGGATACACATCAGATGTCAGAATTAGCAGAGCGTTCCGTGATGCCAGACTCATATCTATTGCAGGTGGAAGTGATGAAGTAATGCTTGGAATTATTTCCAAATATATGGGAATTTTGCCAAAAGCAAAGTAACTTCAGCTTACTCCAAAACAAGAATTTCAAAAATATTTTCGTGCAATAAATTTAAGCTAAATCACAGCAATTTTTTGAAGAAAATCAATATATGAATATTTTTTTAGATTTCAGTTCTAAGAATACATCTGTATGTAAATAAGATGTAAATAAAATATTTTCTGTATTTTTAAAATAGTGTTAAAAGTGTAATTTAAAAAAAAGCTGCAGGAATATATACATTGTTAGATAAATTAAATTTTTTAGTTTCCAAAATTCTATAAAGAATAATGAAACATTATATTTACAAGCGTGTTTGAAAATAAAAATAAATGGTGTGTCAAAAAGAATGAACTGAATTTGAACTGTAAGAAACATACAAAGCAATGGAACAAAGTGCCAAAAACAGAAAGTACTAAACCTTCCTCAGTGGCATTATAAATGTTCATGAATTCCTTTTGGGTGAATGAATTCCTAACAGGTAGAATTCCTTTTTTTTTACTTGTCAGCTCATAGTAATAATTCATTTAAGCTTTGTAGTAGGAGTATGAAATTAGGTCATCATTTTCTATCTCAACATGATGGGTTTTTTTGGTTTGTTTCTATGATTTTTTTTATTTTAAATATTCCACAAAATTTAACGTTTCAATTGTAAATTAAAAAAAAAAAAACTTGAAATGAAAATTTTTCCGAATAATTTCCTTTACAAAAAGATGTTCTCAAAGTGAATGCTGTTCTTCGAACAATTCAGACAATTTTATTAGCACTTTCAGGGTTCATACGCTCCTAAAAAACCTGGAATTTTCAGAGAAAATGACAGTTCAGCGAAAAGTTGAAGAATTTTTTAATTTAATCACAAAGCCGTGAAAAGTAGGGGAGCTTTGTGCAATCCATACCTATCGATTCTTCTGACTGGCGTTAGACTTCCGAATTTCAAACTCATTTTCTGAAATAAAACTTTATCAGACAAAATTGCAGAATGAAAAAATTTATTAAATATATATATAATATTTTTCATACATGTGTATCCATATTTACAAAATTTACAAACAACTTATTTTCAAACAAAGAAATCTGCTGAAGATGTGCAGCATTGTCTACGCAAATACTTTTAATACAATGAAATTATGAACGTTGATTAAAAGTTCATATCTAGAAAGAGCATTTTATCTAAAAAATGATCTTCAGGAATAAATACTGAAATAAAATTTTAACACATAAAACATTAAAAAAATAAAATACTCATCTAGTGCGTATACATATTGAAAATCAAAATATGAGTCTACATGTTTATTTCTTAAGTGTGCACATAAATCCTATTTTTTGAACATGGCCAGCATGTCATAGTTTGGCTTTAAAAAAGAAAATTTGTTTTATTGTTCCAATGTTTATAATATAGAGAGAACTTCTCTTATATTTCTTACACTTGTTCTTATCAAAAACTGTGAAAAATATTCATTTTGAGTATTAATATCTGTTGTATGTTCATCATTTATCATATTCTTAACATAATTTGATCTTTCAATATCGATCCACCGATGAAACATGGCCTCGATGTCATCAACTTCATCAGGACTTTCAATAACTTTAGTAATACCCCACAAGAAGCATTCCAACACAACTTTAGTTTGTGACAAAGAAATTGCCTTTTCTTCTGACAGTATTGAAATAACTGCTTGGTAAACCCTTCTAGTCATTGTTGAAGAAAATTTTAGTGAAGAGATGGATTGAAAGTCTTCTGCAGACTGAATTTTGAGCATTTGGAAAAGTAACAACAAAGCATATTGACATAATGAAATTCTGTTAGAATCGGATGAGTAGTCGTTTTCATCATAGCAACTGTCATATAAAAATATGAGAGTATAATATCTATCTAATGTCGTCTTAGCTAATATCAGATTTTGAAAACTAGTATCCATTGATTCAATACCTTGAGCTTGGAGAGATTTTAATGACTGTATGAGTTGTAGAATTATGAAACACAGCTCTTTTTCATTTTCTTCGGTTAAGGATTCTGGTAAATTTTCAGTAAAGCATTCAATTGTTGTTATGTTTGAATGGCTAAGTACTAAAACTCTTGCTTGCATGGAATCCAATTCTCCATCACAAGAATTTTCTAATAAGTCACTTGGTATAAAATCAACGAATTGACCTAAAACTGGGTACTTGAAATCTAAGCCATCTTGAAATCTATTCTGTTGCTGCTGAATTGTGATCTAAAAATAAAACAAAAAGAAAACTTTAGTTTTAAAATAAATGACACATTAGTTGTATATACAGTAAACATCAGAGGAAAGATAATTCAACAAATATACAAAAAATTTTTAACTTGACAGCATCAAATAATACTCTACAATCTTTTGTACAGTAATCCCTCAAACAATCACAGGGATTGCAATTTGGGAAAATCTCATGAATGTTAAAACAATTTTCCTACAGTAAAACAAAAGCTAGACAAATAAAATTTTAATTAAAACAAAGCATTAAAGAAAATATTTATCATTTATGTATTAATGAGGGGCTAAAATTCAAATTTTCAAGTGGAGGGGAGACTCCTCTCCAAGCTTTATATACGGAGGGGATTGCAATTTTTGTGAAAAGATAAAAAAATATTTTTCTTCTAATAATATTGGAAAATATACATACAAGTGAAAAAAAGTGAGTTTTTGCTGAATTTTTTTGAATCTTGCACAGGCAGGAGAGTCCCGCTATATGTTCTAATCATTTGCAGTTTAATAATATAAACTAAATGTTTAGTCTGCGAAGCATAAAGTCTTTAAAAATGAATTACTTTACTGATATAACTTAAAAGTTAGGTTGCAGAAAAGTGCTAATAAGAACTCGCCAATATATAACATAACATTGTAAGGAAACCATCTTTAACCCTTATTCTTAAGAAGTAGCATATTGCTACCTGGGGTTTTCCCCTATTTTCTATTTGTTAAGCGACGTCAGTGAGTATGTTGCATTATTTGCTAGCCCTTATGCTTGTAAAGTAGCATATATGCTACTTTATGAGAATAAAGGTTAAGTACTTTTAATCTGTATTGCATTTAAGCTCAGTTGTGTTTAATGATGTTTAATTTTTAAAATAACATCAGTGAAATTAATATTTAACTAACATCTGCCTCAGGGCTTAGTTTCTAACAAAAGAAGTGGACACCTATAGCCTAAAAAATTATTTTTAATGAGAAATTGTCTGAATTAACCTCTAATAAGAAAATATTAACAGAAAATTGAAAAGAAGCAAAGGAGCTAAGCTCTGCGAGTTCCTATACAAATTAAGCCCGAGTCTACCTCATAAATTAACTTGAATTTTTAAAGAGTAATGAATATTAAGCCTAATACTATGACCACTTCACCCCATTTTACTTAAATTACTGTAAAAAAAATAAATCTAGATTAACTGTTTGTGAGAAAGTATTCTTAAGATCTGCAAAGCTTTCTGCTCAGTCAATTTGCCATAAATTCTTTTAAACAAAATCTCAGAGAGAAGTTAAAATAATTGTTAAATTATTTTGAAATTTTTGAAACTTGTTCCAATTTCAAAATGTTGTATAATCACACAAATTGACTGTTTTCTTCAGCTAAAGAGTTGAAATTAATGAAATTTTGAATGTATAATTCAATTCTTAGTTGTTGAAAGCTAAAGCAAAAAAAAATACACAAATTCTATTATTTATTTCAAAGCTATAGCTTTTTATTTGCTGTATGACCACTTTACTCTTTTTTTTGGCTATACACACATAACAATTACACAGATATGAATGTTATAGAAATTAAGAACAAAAACCAAACAATATTGATACATGTAATTAATAAATTAAAATCTAATCATATACATACTACTAGTGTAACAGAATATTTTTTGTGATTAGGCATGGTTGCATGATAAGCTATTTTTTCACCAAAAGCAAACACTGATGAAGGTTGACTAGCATCTATTTCAAAGTCACTCCACTGAAATTTCATTCTGCAAAACACAGATAAGAAATCTTTCCTCCTGTTTAAAGCCTGCAAAGATCAGAGCAAAAAATAATGCCTAACAATTTTTCTTTTACTAGAAAACATAATTATTTTTAATTATTTTAAATTACATGAAACATGTTGACACTGTTTGACTAAGGCATTGTTAATAAATGCTGTCACGCTTTGAGAAGGTGGGGGGGGGGGGGGGTAGAAATAGTAACAGTTTGTGTCAAAGGCAAAGCACAGGGTAGCAAGAAGCAAGACATCACACATTAAAATAAAGACATTTAGAATTAACTGATTAAATATTTTTACATTATTTATTTTTATTTTCTCATTTTTCTGTATTCTCATTAATTTCATTTTGTAACAAAAGTATTGATGCAAATTAAGGTTTTAATAAACTTCTAGCTAAAATTTTAAATTTCAAAGGAAATCTTGGCCATTTATGCACTAAGACAAAATAGCGTGGGTCCTTTTTACAGAATTTGAACAATTAATATTATATACTAATTATGTTTTTTGTTGTAAACCTTTAATGTCTCCTTTTATACAAATTAAGCACACACATAACCATTTTTATTATTATGCTCATAAGTTTCCTTGAAACACATTAAGTTCAAAAATAAAATTGAAAATGATCTCTAACATAGTGCTTTGTTTTTGAACTGCAAGTATGTATGCTTATGTATCAAGTGCGTGACATATGACAAGGTGGTTTGTTAAAGTGTGACATTTTGACATGGGTGAGGGTGTCAAATATATTGAAAAAAAAGTATGACATTTATAACCAGCCCCTAATATAGGTTTTTGATGAAAGAGGTATTTTACTAAGTTTAATCCTATTTCACATGCACAAACCCTTTTAGCAAGTTTTAAACACTGATAAAATAGTATTTATAAACAATTTAGTGCAAGAACATTAGTAGTTGTAGTCCTAATTGTTTTTGAAAAGCAATTTTTTGACATGTATATTTGGATTGATGTGATTACAAAAGAAAACTGGTTTTAGATGATGATCTGTAAAAAAGGAAAAACTTCTGTATTTCCACAGTTAGCAAAAAAATCAGTTATTTTCAAAACTCATATATCTGGTATTGCTTCTCATTCAGCAAATTGTCGTACAGTAATTATTTACTTGTATGGCAACTAAGATCAAGTTGCAATTTTTTAAAAAATTATAATTTATGGGAAGTAATTTACTTGCTGTCAAGGCCTAAAGTCAACATGTGTCTAGCTCCCACCAGTTTAAAACTATTAAAACATAAGCCAATGCTTTATTTTTCTGAAATTGAAACTGGTATTTCAGTGTAGTTTGTTTTATTGCTATCAAGTATTTAATGTTATTAATATGTTCGAGTTCTAATGTAATCGCTTTAAACAGCCACATGGCTACTATGTACACAAATATTTTTAAGTGCCACTAACAAACTTTTTTATGATAGAATTATTTGTAACAGAAAGAATTATTATTAAAAACTGAAAATTTAATGTTAATCAGCACACATTAAGTTTCAAATATTATGTTATTAAATTGTAACCTTTTTAACAGAAGTGAAAGAGTTTTATACCTGATTAACAAGCTTCATAAGCAACTCCTTATTTGATGAGCTCAATACCAAGTAACTGTCTTCTAAAGTCTTCCATGGCTTTGGGTTTCTAACAAAGTTCACAGATATTGGTTTAGAATAGATAGGAGGTGGCTTGGCTGGAGCCTTGGTTACAGGAGGACGTTTAGCTTGTGCAGGCAGACACAACTTCTCTTCCACCTCATTGGATTTGGTTGAAGATATTGTAATAGAAGTAGAAGGTCTTTGTTCAGGATTCAATAAACAACTTGAATTCTCCAACTTTTTATTTACAATTAAAAAGGTTTGCAGTTCTTTGTTTTCCTGGAATTTATCAAAATATAAATCTTGTAAAAATGTTATTTAATCACAGCCAATTATATTTCAGATTTGAAAAAAAAAAACCGACTGTATAAAAGTAAATAACTAGAAACTTATCATCTAAGGTACATGGTTATCATAGGAGAAAAGGAAGATATATTAGAAATAAAGTTATTACAAATAAACACACAAACTAAATAAAATCCTCAACAACAATAAGGGAAAACACTTAAAGAATCCCCCCTCTTGCTTCCTCACTGTTGGTTTACTGAGGTGTCTGCATTTGTAAGGGTATTGGTTATATAATTCACTCAAATTGGATGTGACATTTATCTTTTTAACCAGTGAATCGAGATTAGATTTGGATTTCCAATTATTCATTAAATCATTCCTAAAATATTTCTGTAATGGCCCATGTATAGGAATTTTTGAGCAAAACTCTTTTCAAATGTTTACATACAACGAATTTAAGTAATATTTTATTGTCTTCAATATTTAAAGACAATCTATTTCCAGTTAGAATACGCCCCATTAAATTAAAAGCTTGTAGCTGAATGCTTATTGCAGCATAAAAACAGGGTTTTGTGACTATTTGAAAGTAGATTTGTACATTTTTACCTCAAAATTGCGATACTTCTGTCCAAAACTGAACCAGACTTGTCTTTAAAAAAATAACAGAAAAGTATAGACTTGATAGCACCTAAATTTTTTTACAGAATAACTAAATATTTTATTCCTATCAACAAAATATTTCAATCTTACTTAACATGGTATGTAAACAATTAAATACATTGGTTAAATTGCAACTTTTCATATTTCTTATTATGCATGGTTATTCAGAAAAAAATAAATACCATTAAAGTTTCACTAGAATTGAGCACTGCTGCATCATCAGACCTGGAATTCTTTTCCAATTCCAAACTTTCTTCACTGATTTCTTTTTTTACCTAAATAAATGAGAGAAAAAGTGACTTTTTAAAACTTGTTATCAAATCAATTTGACAAAGTAAAATTTGTTAAAGGAATAAAACTACTTTTAAGGAAAAACTGAAATTTGTGCTTTCATCGGCTTTTAATAAACACTTCATAGTAATATAATTTAATTTTTAATATTTATATATTCATCATTATTATTATTATTTTCATGTAAAGTTTCCTACCCTTTTCCTACCTGCATTAGTGCACCTTTAAGTGTTTTTATGCATATCTTATTAATTAATTTTATATCACTTACAAATTCAGCTGCGTGACTCTTTTTATGAATCGAGAAACTTAAATATTAGCCAAATAAAAATTACTTCTCAAACAATTTTATTTTCATAATGAGCCGGTATGTTGAGAAATTGGTTGTACTAATAACTTTGGATTATAAAATTAAAAGGTCAAGAACCTCAAATTTACTTTATAGAAAGGGAAAATGAATAACTTGTTACTATGATACATTTATTTATTTATTTCTAAATAACTGTACATAAAGTAAAAATATATCTAGTTTATCTTTTGATTTTATTAATTTTATGAATATGGTCAAAAACAAGTTAATGTCAGGCAGGAAAAAAGTATATAAACAATGCATCTAAGAGCTGCAGATATTCAAATGTACTGCAATAACATTGAACATAATTAGCGATAGCAAAAAACATTTAACATTGCATGAACTAGAAAAAATTTACTGAAAATTTTTTTCAATTTATTTGCATTTTTCTCATATACATAATAACAGGCACGTTGATTCAAACATTTTTTGATTGTCACAGAAATCTTTAATTTTACCAATGCGAATTTAAAACAATATTAGTTTTGAAAATCAGAAGGAAGAGAATTATTGCTCCCAATAAAGGGCACAGTCAGAAGAAAACAAGGTTGTACATTTCTTCATTGACCCGGTCTAAACTTCCTTCACCTTTCCTATGTATACAGAACATACATGAAGTTTAAAAGAAGAAAAGAACTTAGGCTTAATCAATTTTTGAAAAATCTGGACAGTAAAAAAGGGCAAATTTGTTTTAAATCATTAAGATTTATTATCTTTCTGTAAGTTTTCAAAGCAAATTTTGCTTACTCTTGGCTTTACAAATAAAATTGACATGATTCAAAAAGTGACATAAATGCTATGGAATCTTATTACAAAAAAGAATCAACAACATAAATGTAACTAAGATGTTGTCTTAAATTATAAAATATACTACTGTATTTTTCCAGCTTTGAAATAACAATTAATAAATGGCTTAACAGCTGTGAAAACTAACTTTTTGAAAAAAAAAAAATTCTAGTATTAATGTGTACTAACAAATGAGTTGCATGAGTAATTTTTATTCATTACTTGAAATACCGTTTTTTAATAAAATGCCTAGTTGAATATCCATACGCTGAAATATTAAGTTTAAAAAAATTGTAACTAAAAATAAACTATAGCCAATCAGATTTAAATGGCTTTTAAATGAGTCTAAATTAGGAAGAATAAAAAAGAAAATATTTAGAAAGAAGTTGGTACAGACAAACCACACCATTTTAAGGAAAAATCAGCCACTGGCTATTCTTACTGTTGTAACTAGTGCCTCTTAAATTTTGTAAAAAATTTAATCCAGAAAAAAAATTACAGCCAAAAGATGATAATGGAACAGGAACTAAGAAAAAACAGAATTAATCATTATTATACATTTTGTTTGTGTAAATATATACCCCCCCCCCCCTCCTGAAATCAATGAGGCAATGATCAGTGAGATCAATGCTTTATTTGATCTAACTTATTATTTCATATACTCATACATTTGTTCTTGCATGTCTACATATTGTAATTAAAATTAATTTTAAGTATCACTTTGAAGCAAATAGTCACATAACTTCTTTTTATAAACAACTTCTATTTTGATAAGAGCTATGGATTAATAACATTAAAAAAAACTTCCAGCAACAGAATCTCTAATATCGAAAGGATGCAATCAATAACAAAAGTTTCTAAAGGTCTACAACTAACTATATTTCTCCCTTTATTTCTTCTTGGAATAAAATGAGATGAATATTATGAAGATAGGTTAGAAATTACTTTTCTCTGGTAAGTCAGTATTGTCTATTAAAGAAAAAATAGCCATTCATTGCAAAGTATTAAATGAACAAATACAGGAAAACCTAAATACAACAATACCTAGGGAACCAATATAAAAATCGCAAGAGAGAGATATATAGTTATACTGAGCGCAATATACTTTTCAATTCAAAGTAAATTATGGCTGGTTTTATATATTTATGATACAGTGATAAGACTTTTCTTACCTTATCAAACTGTTAATAATTAAGAAAACCATTGTTTTATAGAGGTTTAAAACTATAAAGGATATTGTTAAATTGAAGAGCAATTTACATTAGATTGTATGAAAACTCAAAGGGACTACAAAACTTTTATGGTTCTTAGAGGGACAAATTGTTGCATGGGATGTTTTTGTAGCAAGGTTTTACTGTACATAAATGCTGTTGTGGACTAAATGCCAGAAAAGAAAAAGAAAGACTTTCTTTTCATTTAGCTATAGTTTTAGAAAAGTCATTTCAAACGAACTGTTAAAACTGTTGCATGCATCATGATTGAAAATGAGAAAAAAGATTTTACATAATACACAAATATTACATGCAACTGAGTAAAAGCTTGATAATATTTATCAATAAAAAAAGGAAAGGATTTCAGGGAAGAAGGTATGTTCCTCCTTGTTGTAATTCTTAATGTAACAAGAATAAAAAAGTAATCAACTAAAAAGGAACCAAATTTCAAAAGCAACATCATGCTTTTAAGCAAAATTAAATTCTTAAATTTTACACAAGTTTCACATTTTTTCAAGTGTTAAATGTATATGTCAGCATTAACAGGAACTGTTTCACATTTTAATTACATTAAAAATAAATAATGTAGTTTGCATGTAATCATGTCAGTGTAATTAGAACAAAGTGTTAAAGGAAAAGCATACTGGTGTGTTTAATTATTAAAAATCTTTTATTTTAATTTATTCATTCATTTTATAGTTAGAACTTCAAAATCATATCGTATTTCTTCTGTTGTACTCAAAATGTAAACTGATCATTTATTAAATTTGTAAGAGAGGTTCATGTTTTTTCTAAACTTTTTTTTTTTTTTGTTACTTTCAATCACTCATTTTGCACATAAATAAAAAATAAGTGAATAAAGACAAAAATACTCTTTGCCACTGTAACTGACAAATTTATGTCAGCATAGACCTCTACATTTACTATTAAAGTATACAATAAATACATGTATACAATATATATATATATATACATTTCAATTTTTACACTTAAAAATAGAAAACTAAGGAAGTCATGCTAAATTGCCTTAAGTTCTTGTACAAGAAAAGAATTTCAATATTTTAACAGTAAGAAAAAACAGTAAATATTATTCTAAGACAGCAAGTGAAACTAGCATACCAGATCTTTATCATGGGTTTTGACACTACTCATTTGTACACTAAATGTAGCAGAATTGTAACTGCCAGAGCTTGCAACATCGCAATGCAAAATTTCTGTTGAAGAGATAGAAATAGCCTCTGTAGAAATAACAGTAGATTTAGGTACATGGGAACTTGATGAGAACTTCTGATCTTCTGTAAAACAAAAGATACAATTTAGTAGCTTCCTTAAACATATCAAAGTTAAATATTTCACTTTAAAAAAAATTCAAGTCTTTAGCATACAAAAAAAGTTTGTAAGCCTTTTTGTTTCATACAGGGAAAACACTTATGTCACCTAAAGTGGAATATATTATGGTTTTACAAAAATTGAGCTGATTGTTGCTTTTTCACAAAAACTACAATCAATGCAAAGATGATCTAGAGACATGGCAGTGTGTCAGCCAAGTTCAGAAATGGTGACGCAGGTATATTTATTCAAACCATTTCTCGCTACTTTTGACCTCTTCTGCGATATTGCATATCACATTTTTCTTCATTTTTAATTATATTTCTCATTTTAATTATTTTTATTATTTCTAAAGTTTTTTAAAACATTTTTCAAACGTAAAAACTTAAAAAGTAATGGTTTGTTTGTTTGTTTTTTCTCCTTATATCGATAGAATATTTAGTACATGTTTATCTTGCCTAAGTTTCTCTAAATTTCTTATTATTTAAAATTTGGATATTTTTGGCATAGATTCTTTTATTTTTTGTAAATTCTATTTTCCATAAAAGCTCGCATATTTCAACATATGATTCGTTAAATTTAGAATTTTTTAATGAAGTAAAGCCCCTTTTTTTAAACAGGAGTTTTGGCATTTTTTGTCTTTGCTTCTTCAGCAGATGACGTAGAAGATGGTTATCAGATTGTTTTCGTGGTTTGCATGCCTAATGTTTTGATTCGCTACCGTAAGACCTCCAGCAATCTCAGTGGTCCATGTTGCAAGCGAGGTTTCCATCCACGATGAGATTTGGTGCGCCTTTTGAAAATCTAGCGTCATCTATGTGGTATTTTTCGTGAACAGCAGATGTGCAGTGTGCTACTCCCGTGATTGATGAAAATGGCCAGCAATGAGGAGGATCTCATCCCGGCTCCTCCAAGTTGAGGGACATGAAAGGAAAGCCATAAGATCATGCATGTTTTTTACTTTTTAGGCAAGAATTTGTGTAGTCCAGCATAGATGTAGATGCCCCCCTGTCTTCATTGCAGTGCCATCACCAGATAGGTAGAGATGCCAACTTTCTTTCGTGCCATAGGAGCCAGGAGGCTCATAACCGTTTTTCTTTCATCTATTTTTTTCTAAATCATTCCATGCAACGCTTACTTTTTAACCATGTCAACAAATTCAATGCTCCTTTAACTTACCTAGTGAGATATGCCAAGATGATGCAGATGTACTCCATCTAAGTCATATCCGATTGTAAAGGTCGACATGTTTGGTCACCACATAGAATATCCATTGGCTTGAAAGGTCAATTCGACTCCACGCATGTATAGAATGTTTTTTTTTTTTTTTTCTTTTTTAATTAAGTTTTCGGATCTGTCCTCAAACAAATAATATTCCAACGACTTTTTTTTTTTTTTGTTTGGTCATCAACCTGTAAACTCGATCGCCATGTGCTAATGTAAAATAAATAATGCTTCTTTTTTTTGTCAAAATTAACTATGTAACGTTGTAAACCCTTTTCAACCTTTTAGGTGATCACCTTAAATTTTTCCCTTTTGAGAGTGTATTCTTATATACTTATGCGAACCTCCAAATAAATCTTTTAATTTATTTTTAGTTTGATCAAGTTTTCATTAATTTTTTAACAAAAGAACTCCAAATGGGTAAGTCATATTCCTTCCTTTTCTTATGCATTCAAGGTAGTCGCTGGCCTGAGCAATACTGTGACAAAATGCAAATTAAATGTTTTAATTATGCATTTCTACTATTTTGATCAACAAACACATATTTTTGTAACGACACGATTTTGATAATTATTAAAAATTGTGACTTTATCTTTTTAATTTGGTGCCTCATTATTTTTATGATAAATTTTAATGTTTTGTACAAACTTGTTTTTTATTGGGGGGAAAATTAAAACATTAGGGGGGGTAACACCATATATTTTCACCTATCTTAAACTATAACACAATAAATTAGTGCGATGATTTTTCATCAACACCATAAATTGGTGCCATTAAATTAATTAATACCATAAATTGGAGCCATGTAAAACTAATAAATAATCAACATGATAAATTGGCAACTATCAAATTCATTACTACCATACCGTCATTACCCTTAAGCTGTTCGACCTACATACTTGTAAATTTGTAAGTCTAAAAGACATCCCTTGAACCCCTAGAATATCAAATTTCATTTATATACCTCTTATAGTGGAATTATTAAGGTCTGAAAAGTGTCATTTTTATCAGACTGGCTCACTCATCAAAAACATAACACGTTCACATCGCTGCGTACCACTATAGACTGTCTCATTGGGCGCCATCAGATAAAGCGCAGCATGAAGTCAAGTGACACCTCGCAGCAGAAAACATGAAAATCGGCCCCAGCGTGAACATGTTAAACCACTTCTATGACTTAGAGACTTGAAACTTAACATCAAAGTAGATCATTAAGCACATACGAAAAAATGCAAAACATCAAACAATTACATTATTATCAATGTGACTGGCATACTTATAACTAGCATCATAACTCACAAGTTCAAGCAGCAGTCACATTTTCCTGCCATTGACAAAAACAATACCCCCCGGAAGGAAAGTAATTGATACATGGAAATTCACTTTCTGCTTTTTTACCACTCTTTTTTTAGGGTGAACTTGCACAAAAATAAATTTACATCATGGCTTTTTAAAATTTTCGATTGCTTTTACCAATTATAACTGAGCCGCCTGGAAAGTTTAGTGGAATGCAGGAGGCCTGCGGCCATCGAGTTGAGGATGGCAACTCGAAACAATCAAACCAAGTGCAATTTTACAGCTTTAACCCTTTAAGCATTTGCGACGCAGAATTCTGTTGCCCAGTTATGTATCTAAAAGTGCGTGAAAGGTAATATTCTGCCATCAAACTCCAAAAGCATGAAGAAAGGACCTTGCGCTTTTCGAACAGATGCCTTCAGCAAAAGCTGCTCAAGAATGTAGCTATTCTCGCGCTTTTAGGTACCTTACAAGGCAACAGAATTTTACGTCGCAAACGCTTACAGGGTTAAAACAGTGCAAAACTCAAAATAGTACAGAAATTCATTTGCATGGACAACTGCAATTTTATAGAATAAAAGTTGAACTGTCAAGAACTTCTCTAAATTTCGGGGGGGGGGGGGGGGAAGCTATGTTTGGGTGCAAAAGTACTCTTGTAACAATTTTCATAAAGATCCAAAGCAAAATGTACAATTTGTATCAAAATCAATCTGCATCAAAAACTTACAATTACATACACACTCTGCCTTGTATAGATTAAAATACATAAATAGTTAAACATACAATTTTTATGTAATAAAATAAAAAACACTTATGAATTATAAAAATGTTCAATAAAACGCAAATGTAAAATACCAATATTTCAACAATAATGGAGATAATATATGAATCGTATGTCGTAATAATGACTAAATTAGTCTTACCAAAATTACATTCTACTTTCGTTGCACTTGTCTTGCACTGTCTTTTAGGAGCTTGCGGTTTGCAAGGTGAATGTGAAATTACATCACTATCTAGGCTTTCAACACTGGCCACTGGAAACTGAACATTTCAGAAAATATTAATTTATGTTTTATAACTATAATATAATTTTATTTTCTTTTACATAAAGAAGGGATTTCTTAGAAAACAAATAACTGGAAATAAATTATAGGGCTTCATCAATAAATTAGAAAAAGCTCTAAAATATTTTGGTCTTTAATACAGCTTGTGAAACACTAAATTAATCATTCATTATTGTTTTAAATCTAGAATATTACTTCAATATAAATTACAAAACAAATACTGTCGAAAATACAGAATCTAAATGATAATCTGTATACACAGATAAAAACCCCCTGAAATGGTAAAGATTGTCTAGAATTTGACCAATTATTCTTGCAAAACAACGAAATTTGCCGACTTCTCCCGAAGAAACCCCCCCCAAAATCCAGGTCTAAGAGGAGTCACCTTCCATAAAAACACCAGGTAACGTCCCTTCAGGTGTTTTCTCCCTTTCTGCTGTTTCCCTTTTTTCATCTTTTTGTACTAGAAGAATCTTGGGTTTCTTTCTCTAAAATCCTGTCCAATGTTGTCTGCTTTTGCCAATTTTTCTAAAATAGTCAATAACATTGTCATTGGACAAGTTGAGGCTTCTGTTGACCACAGCAGTAATTAGGATGCCATGTTTCCACCACTCTCTGTTTTCTCCCAGTGGTAACACAGCTCATTCAATAACAGGAGAAGTAATAATAAACAAAGTTTTGGTTCCTACCTTGTAAGTTCCATCTGAATTACGAGACACTTTGTTCCCAGGCAATAAAGAATGTGCTCTTGGTGGAGGTGGTGGTTTAGGTGGGCGATGCGTTGTTCCATTCTTGGAGGAAGTACTTGAATTAGAAGAACTAGCTTGGCATGAATCAACAGATGAGCGAGAGGGTGTAGGAGAAGTAGTGGAATAATTACTCTCCTCTTTCAGATGTTGATTGTCATTCTGAAAAATCACAAAAAGTCCAGTAACAAACATCTCGAAAAGAATATAGCACAATTTTTTTTTAATATTTTCTATTGTAACACTGCAAAATATATTTTATAATCCTTACAAATTGTGTAAAAAAACTCTGTACTATTCTTATTGATATTTTAGGCTTTTCTTTAGTAAATAAGATGTTTCCTTGTTATTCATTCAAATAAAAAAAATACACATTCAAACACAAATAGAATTACAAAAGAGACGACCAGCTACGCTGGTCCTAGTCAATTTAACAATTCCCAATGAACATCAAAAGCTTTCTTAAAGTTTTTACCTCCCTGCAAGTAAACTATTCCAACTACCTACAACCCTGTTGAAGTAGGTAGTATTTTTTCCTAATTTCAAAATTAGACAGATTTGACAAGCTTAAAACAATGAGCTCTGGTTCTACTTCCAGCTCATAACTGTAGCCCATCAACATTTTCCATTTTAATGAGTTTAAACAACTGAATCGTGTCCCCTCTAACTTTCCTTTGCTCAAGACTATACATATAATACTACACATAATTGATAAACATCATGCTGTAAAGTCATCATTGTACAATCAATATCTAAAAAAAAGATCAATTCTTTTTATTTAATTATTCAATATCAATACTTTAGATAAACTAATAAATATAGAATAGGTATTTCCACTTGTAGATACAAAAATTATACATCAATATATTTAATACGCTTGCCAAATTTCTTGCATGAAAAGCCAATTATAAACATATAAAAAGTTAACATAAAAAAATTAACAAATAGCAAAAATCAATTTTAAAAACTCTTTGCAAAGCATAAAAACCTAACTGTTTTAAAAATAACAACAGATGTGATATAAACCCCATTATTAATTTTTCCATGGTGCTAAAAAATACTAGCAAGAATAAAATATAGTCAATGTGTCTAAATGCAGAGATGCCAACTAATACAAATTAGAGATCTCTTCAGGTTCACTTTCATAAGCCAAAGACCACCCAAGCTCAAGTGACCTTGTTTTGTGTCAAAGTGTGAGCCTGCCAGAGCCTTAGAAGATTTCGTGCATTGTAAGTGCCAGATGATTCAAATGTGTCCTGCATTAAATATATACGCAATTCGAATTTGTTTTAATCGTGTTTAAATCGAAATGTTTTTTATTTTATTGTTAACAAAGATAACTTTTTTATTTATAACTAATAAGATAATACAGTGAAAGCTGAAACCAGATTAGCAAAAAAAGAAAGAGCCAAACATTGTATTTAAATACACCAATAATAACTACGGGAAGAAAATTTATCTCTTCCTGGTCATTTAAACTACTCCAATCAAACAAATATAATGTTTTTTCATAAGTTCCTCTGGTGTAATTAATGGGAATTATCGTGATGTACTGGTCATTTCTGGAAATGTCCCCCGGCTAAAGCAAGAATCTATTCCCATGCTTTGGGATAGCAACTGATGCAAACATTTTTTTTTCCCTTCCAAAGCATTGAAGAAAATATTTACAATGAGCCTGAGCTCTCCCAAGCCCGAGAATAACTTGAAATGATAGAGCCTGTGTCATGCAGTCTTATATTACATCTGCATGGTCTCATAAGTTAGAATCTAACTTGCTTAGCCCTGGAATGACATATTTATGCCAAATGGTTCAACTTGTTGTACATGCTCCATATTACAAGTTGTTACATCAAAATTGGAGGCAGCTTCAGTTGATTTTTGCCATCTTTTCTTACTGATGTCAGACAATTATTTTCTCCGTTTAGTATAGCGGTTTTTAAGCTGTCTGTATCTGTATAATATAAGATACATTTATCTTTATCAAAAATAGGTATAAAAAATATCTAGAATTATTATAAACCTTAAAAGAATGTATAAATAGAACGTAAGAAGAGCGAGCATTGAACGAACTTTATCAACATTATTTCAATTTGGTGCCATTTATAAACAAATAAAGATTTCCGCCTCAGCTACAGTTAAAAACAGCTTCGTCTAACTTGAATTTCATAAAGTATCATAGAAAACAAAATTATAGAGGCTATGTCAAAATTAATTTTTCTGAAAATTTGATTATCCTTTATGTACACTGTTATGTTTGATTCTATACATTGTGATTTTTTTTCTTCATATAAGATAGCAAAAAAAATTAATAAGTTCTTCACTTACTTTTTTTTTTTCAAAAATAAATTTTAAATTTATGAAAGCGTCTACTAGATGGCAGCACTAATCAATGACAAAGCACAATGTTTGAGAAATGACGTCATTAGACTTCTGCACTAAGGATAGGAATCGCTCGTTTTCGAATTGCGAAGCAAAATTGTTTGTATAGAATAAGTGATGTTCTCTTTGAATTGAATTGTGTTTCGTTTCGAGTTGTACTTTTAAAAGTAAGTAAAACCGTACTAAGTATCCAAAGTAAATCTTTATTCGCCGGACATTCACTGCAAGTAAATAATTTGCAGTTAATAGTCTCGTAAATTTTGCAATTTGTTCTTAAAATCCATCTCTTTTCCTGTTTTTTTTTTTTTTTTTTTTTTTTTTTTTTTTTTGTACACTACATATATTCACGATCTCTTTCACAAAAAATTATCGTCAATTCACGCTTTAAAATATGGCACTATAATTAATGTTCTAAAACATGTTAAATATTTATGTAAGTATAATTTCACATATTTTATGCTTTTAGATTGTATATACTGTAGAATTTGGTTGTGTTAGGTAACTTATTTTTACTTTTTTCAATCACCAACGTATAAAAATATTAGTTGCGAGGGAAAATATATAATACCTACTCATTAGTACTAAACATTGGTATATGCTTATTGGTACTAAACTTGTATGGAAACTGGGTTTTGAACTTGTTTCAATTAACATTTAAAATAGTTTGAGATTCTTCTGATACATAGTATAAAATTCCTGCACAATACTTGCATTTGATTAGAGAAAATTAATTGCAGTTACTTGAAATTTTGTAGAAATACTGAGCTCATGGGCATGCACACATATTTAGAATGAGGGGGGGTGCACTCTATTGTGGTCATGGGGATCTTAATTATCTCCAAAAGGCGGGGGCACTAGGTGCTCCCTCGCTGAAAATTTTAAAGAATCAGCCTAAAAAAAGCATTTTAAGCTGTCTGAGTTATAGAATTAGTAGTCCAAAAACATTGCCAGTTTTGCATTTAGCATTCAATACTAATGGCACATATGGCTTAGCTATTGTAAATTTGGCAGTTATTGTAAATGCTTTTATACAGTATAAACATTTGGGGGCACAAGGCGGGGTAGAAATATTTCTTCATTACAGAGAGGTGTCCACAAAAGAGTTTTCTAGGCTCAATGGTTTGCTGGGAAGAATTTAAAACTCAGGCAGGAGGAGTTTACTGTATATAGTAAGAAATGATGGAAGCACAGTCTGGCCAAGCCTTTGGCCGACTAGACTTCCGAAGCCTTTGCCACCGGTTGGCCGGGGACAGCCTTTCACATCCTTTCATATCCTCAAAAATCATCAAAGTTATATTTTTGGAAGTTCATCTTTGGTAAAATTTTAGCGTCGTCAATGATATCCTAATATGCATTTTATAACTTGAATGTTAAAAAAAAATTCAGAAAAAGTCTAGAAACTCCTCATATTTCTAACGTCATCAATGGACACTAATTTAGAACTGTAGAAAAGTATTGAAATCACTGCATTGACATTGTATTACTTGAAATATTGCATTTTGAGAAGAACTGTCGTAATGTTTAAAAATTTGCTTGATCAACTACTCATTCTCTGGCATTATGATAATCTTCAAAACAATTTTTTTATTACCACTAATTAATTATAATGGCATTTTGAAAAATTATCTGAAGGGATTGGCCTTTAATTGTCTTAATATGTACAAGTGTATTGTACTTTTTCATTCGATGTAATTAAGAATATTTTTCATATTTTTAAAAATATTAACTGTTGTGAAGTGATCTTAAAAACCGTGAAACAAGCTTATAAGTTTTTTATTATGCAACATTTTACGATGAACTACTTTTTACACCTGGTGCCCCTGCCAGAAATTATTCCTGGATCCGTCCCTGCTAGGAAAGCAGAAATGCCATAGCTGTTCAACAACCAATGTATGGTTATGTTTAGTGAGTTAAATGAGTGACAAACTTCCTTGTTGCCCTAGAGCAGCATTTCCCAACCTTTTTTTCCTTATGAACCCCCTTCTGTAGTTGTTAGCAACTTCTAGCCAAAATATGAAATTTTCTAACATATTTTCCATATGCACAATAGTTCAAAACATCTAAGTTTAAATAAATACTAAAATTACTTTTTATGATTTGTTCTTTTTGAATTATTAATACTGCTGTAAAGATATGTATTCGCAAAAAATATAGTTAAAAATGATTTTTCTGATAGTGCGAAAAAGTTATGGAACAGTGCGAGAAAAATATGTACAAATTTTTAAATTAATGAATATCGCTCGGTTCCACTTTCGGGTTGAAATATGCAAAATTCTTGAAATTTTTAAATAAAGTGATAAATGTAAGTACAAAATTAAAAATTAATGAATGAATTTTCTTCCGGTTGCACTTTGAGGTTTGTATATGAAAAATTAGCCAAAATAATGCTAAATTTTTCATTTTAATAAACTTTCATATATGACTTTTTTTTTTTGCAAGAAAAAAGAAAAGCATTTGTTTTGAATTTAAAATAAATCAATGAATTTTTGCTACAACTTTTAGATATTATCTAGCAGTAGAAATAAGTACATTTCAAATTTTGTACCTATGCTTCCTCTCAATCCACAACTTTTACGCAATATCAAAAAAAAAATTTTTACACACCATCCCAATTCCGTCATTGCAATATTATTTTCGAGAACCCCTCTGGTTTCATGAACCACCGGTTGGAAAACGCTGCCCTAGAGTGACAAGGTCATTTAAAAAACATATAGCCCTTAGTTTGAATGTCATTGAATTAAGGTGAGCTTTTGGATTTTAAAAGAATTATCGAAAAATTCTGGTTTTAATTGGGTAAATGATGAACTCGGGGTTCACACTGGGGAAAAATACAAGGTGGGATTTCTCACCTTGACCGAAATTTCAAGTGGGAACTTTTCTGTTTGTTTTTCTCTTTAAAAGTATTACTAAATTGTCCGATCATGATCCAATACAAACTATGTAATAAAAGATGATTATCTAAGCTATGCTCGGCAAAGAAAGAATAAACGTCAACAAGGCTCACGCAAAATTCGCGATCGCGAAAATGGGTGCTTTATAAAATGTTAAGCATGAAAAAGATCCTCTGGTATTTTGGTTATTTAACCAAAATTCTTTTGTGTGATTTTTACAAAAAAATCCTAAAAATTAGTTTAATATTTCCTCTATTTTTTTTCTGATCATATGTCATTTTATCTATTGATGTTTTGCAATGAAAACAGTACATTTTAGAAACCAGCATTCTTTTTTAACCTTGTAACCAAGGAAGATTCCCTTTTTCCACTCCTTTTTTTGATTTTGTCCTCTGTGAATAGAATAAATGAAGATAAAGTCTGCATTCACAAACTGTCCAAATCGTACAATAATCCCAAAAAATGAAGAAGTTGTCAATCTTTCTCCCATATTATAATTCATGATAAATAGGGTTCCAAGATTCTTCTTTTCATTAATGGGGTTAAGATTGCAGTTGAAAACTTATAGACTCCATTTAGTTTGTATTGAATTATCAGTTTAGAATAGTCGTTTCGTTTCGCGATGTTTTGAACGCGTGTCCGTTTAGTTACGGGAATGGAGCGCAAGCCAACTTTTTTTGAGTGGGATTTCAAAAAATACTGCTGGAATCGCGAGGCCTAGATGAACACATGACTTTCGTTTGACTCTTTTAGGTTCTATTGGATTAATTCGTGAAAGCTGAAACAATTACTGAAAGAGCAATTAAAAATTGTTTTAAGAAGGCAAGGTTGTTTGATGCTGTTACGCACTCATAAGTGATTCCTATAACATTCAATTAATCAATTAAAGAATATTTTTTCTTTATTTTTAATCTTTATATCAGGGTCTGTTGATTTAAATCATTATTAAAATTGCGATTTAAATCAAATAATTTTTTAAAATAATTTATTTAAATCATTATTTATTTTTAAATAGATTTTAGTGTTAGAAAGTGTTGATTCAAACATACATCATGTAGCATTTACAGCCTCTATTTCAAGAAAAACATAGTTCCCTATGTGTGTGTATTCCTTATATATTTTTGTGTGTGTTTTACTTTAGAACTAATTATTTAAATTTTACAATATTATTCTTACTCTTTAGATGTCTTAACATCAAAGCATAATTTATTGTGCAATTCATGATCCACTTAATTTGTTTTTAATTTTAATAATAGTATTTTAGTTCCGCTAAAAAAATACCACACAAATAATTCAGGGTGATAGTGTTTAGAACAAAGGTGTTTAGAATTTGGAATAGGTATCCTTAGGGATGTTTCATCCATGTACCATAAGAGCTTAAGGTGTTTTTTTTTTTTTTTTTTCCCCTTGGAAAATATTTTTTCATCTTAGAAATTTTCAAAAGATATCTGATTAAAACGTTAAAGTTTCAGTTTTTAGTAATGGAGGGAACATATGATTAACTAAATAGGTAAGTTAAAATATATTTCAAGTTATTTCATTTGTAAAATAGAAAAACGATTAAAGTGCGCTCAATGTAAAATTAATTGCATGATTTTTTCCCAGCTTTCAACAGGAAAAGAATTTAGATAAAATTTGTTTTCTGTACTTAGGATGTATTGTTATTCCTGGTGGGGTTAAATTTCATTTGAATTATGCCCACATTCGTATTAAAAATTTGTCAATCTTTATTATTGTTTAAAAATATGTAGTGCAGTGAAAATAGCTCAAAATTTATTTTTCCATAATGTCTAAAAAGTCATATTATTTTTATAAGTTTAACATAATAAGCATCCAATGTCTTTTAGGTCAGTTTTAAAAAAATCCGATTTAAATTTTTAAAATCCGATTTTTTATATATTTTTTAAAAAGTCAAAAAAAAAAAATCACGTTTTGGTCGTCAGAATATAAAAATGAAGAGAAGTTTTAACTAAATACAGGGATGAGTTTTTTCCCCGCTTTCTAAAATTTTAGAAAAGCAAAAGATTCCGTTTTTTCTATTTCCTACAAAGAAATTTTTTGTTGCCGCCTATCTTTTTTATTCTACGGGAAAAGCAAAGCACACACATCCGAACATTCTTCCACGGAACCACAAATTTCCGTTTTTTTTTAACCGATTTTCATTAATTTCCGCGATTTTTTTTTTTTTTTTTTGTTAGTAAGCCTCCCAGTTCATTTCTTTTATCTTTTTTCGTATGTATCTCAAGCTAATTTATATTATATTTTTTCCGCGCTATTATCGATCATTATTTTTTCTCGTTTTTGGTTCTAGTATTTGCAGATTTGTGTTAATAATCTGCAACATTCGACCTGATTAACCAAGATTTGTTATTTGACCTGGCGTTGATTTTGAACATTTATGCCATATTGTCTTTTTATTATGCTGTAAAGAAACATTTTTAAAAATGAAAGTGTCAGCTAGAAACTTGTTAACGGCCCAGAAATAAAGGTAAAATGATCGCAGGGTATTCACTCATAGTTTGTAAGATTGTAAGGAAAGCTGATGCTCACTATTAATTCAATATGAAATATTGAAAGTGCCCCAAAAAATACAAATTTCCTTGAAAAGTTTTCATTGATTTGTTTATATCAACCCAATATTACCAACACATTTCAATAATAAGAGAGGTTACTTATTTTTAAAAGTTCGATTCAGCAAAAAGAAGAACAAATTGTTACAATCTGGCTCATACAAAAGTGTTTCCAAACTTCTGCATAGCCAGTAAATAAAATCTAAAATAAATTTTAAGTCTTTCAGCAGAAAGAACACACATTTTTTGTCACAGAAACTTTTCATAAAGATGAGCTGCTCATTTATATGACTTATTTGAAACTTGAAGAACAAATAGAAAAGTTAAAGAGATGTATCCCGTAAGATTGTTTTTGACTGAAATTAGGATTTAGAACATTAATGCTCAAAGTACATTACCATTGGAAAGCGCATTACCACCACTGGACACTGAGATGTCACGTCTCAGCAAGTTAAAAAAAAAATCCTCTTCTAGAAAATGATGTTAAAATTAATATGAAACTTGCTAAACAACTATTTAATAGAATTGTTTGGATCTGTTTAGTAGGAAAATTAGCCACATGTGAACTAAGGAGCTCAGCTGCATAATTTATTCAATTAAATGTACACAGCATTTACTGTTGATGCTGTGGAACAACTTTCAAGCCATTTCCTTGTCCAAAGTCTTCATTGCGGCCAAGAAAAACTCCAAAACTAAACAAGCCTATTTTTTCATTTTTTTTTTTTGGGGGGGGGGGGGGTCTTCGATTTTTAAG
Source organism: Octonoba sinensis (assembly GCA_038502835.1). Classification (NCBI taxonomy): domain Eukaryota; kingdom Metazoa; phylum Arthropoda; class Arachnida; order Araneae; family Uloboridae; genus Octonoba; species Octonoba sinensis. Next base: position 77,916,816 of record CM076604.1, read on the forward strand.
GATATTTATGAATGAATGAATAAATACATGAGTAAGTGATTGAAAAAATGAATGATTGAATGAATATGTAATGACTGTTGAAAAAGGTAAATTTGGAAATTAAGAACTAAAGCTAAATTGGAAAGAGAAAGATTAATTATAAATTAAATGTTGCTCTATATGGGAAAGTAGGCTCGTATAGTTCTAGCCAAACTCCCCCCCCCCCTCCCCTTATAGTTGAACAAAAAGGGAAAAATATATTTTAGTTTCAATTTTCAAATATTAATCATAAAATTACCTCTTGAGGAATCCTAGGTTGAATGTATTCATAGTTGACTTCCAATTTTGAGTCTTGGGTTGGAACTAATGTGTCTGAATAATAGCTGCCATAATCACTAGAGATGCTATTTCTGAATGACAAATCATCTGTACTGGATGTGAAAGACGTTACTGACCCTGTGTTAATTGAATCAAATCCTGGATTTACCGTGACTGATTTAATTTCTAAATCCATTGGATGTATTATTTCCAGTTTAGCTCTTGGTTTTTCAAAATGGTCATTGTATTTCCAAGCTTTGGGATTTGGACAGTTAGGATCGAATGTGGCAGGTGTTTCTGATTCTTTTCCAATTTTGAGTAGTTTCTTTATGGAAAATTTTTTCCTTGCTCTTGCACCATCTTCTGCGTAATTGATGGCCAGTTGTTTACATTTAGAATACTGAGTTAAGAGAAAAGAACTTTTGGAGGTTTTCGGATATTTTGGCGGTTGTTCATCCGTCAAGCTGTATCCATTCAAATTCCACGAGGCATATCCTGTTTCTGTATCTTGAGAAGAATTCGAAGTTGTGGAAGATGCTGATGAGAAAGTTGCAATTTCTCCCTTAAAGCTAGAGAAGGAATGGCTTATTACAGGGGACGAATTTTTATCTGCACAACTTGGGGGATCTTCTAAAGGTGGATCTGGAATTTTAGGAGGAAGTGGCGCTTGACGCTTCATATTTCCATTGCAGTGGCGAACTTGTTCCAATTCCATTGCAAGGGCTGCTAATTTAGATTCCCGAACAGGAACAGATTTCATTGTCTGTTCATTTTCTTGTATTTTTGAGTCTATATTCACTTCATGATAGATATTGCTTTCAGCATAATGATCTATCAAAGATGACGACTGTGGTTCTTCAATTACAGAAGAATAGTATTCACCCTGAACAATATCGCTTTCTGATTTTCTTTTGTTGATATAATTAAAATTGTCGTAATTACATTTATTGTTTGAGTTATTTTCATGCTCTTTCAAAACCGAGTCCGATGACTGTTTGGACGGTTTTGCTGGAATTTTAGGTTTTGGTTTGTAATGTGCTTGATCCGATTTATCACATTCATATTCAATTTTTTTCACTTTCTTTTCATCACTAATGTCCTCTGTCTCAGACTCCTTCTCCATACTTTTTTCACCGTTAACAATGACGTTTATCGATATTTGACTTTTGCGAAGTTCATCGGATGATGATGACGATGATGAATCACTCCTAGAAATGAACAGGTCAGATGCAGGACCATAGATAGCACTTGGTTTCGATGCTACATTATTATTCGAAGTAATTCCATGTAAGAAAGAAGCACGGGGCTCTACGTTTAGAGGGACATTGTCCGTCGAATAATCTGCATGTTCCTCATCACAGCCATCCTCTTGAACAGGGTGAATTGTGTCGTTTTGGTCGAATTTTTCATCTATCGAATTCATTTCTTCACTGTGCTCGGTGTTTTCTTCCTTCATTTGCTGCCTGTTTGTGAGAGAAGTGTTGATGGCCTGAAGTATTTGGCCCGGAAGATTGCTCTCCGGCCACTCATTGCTACCTGACTGCTGCTCAGGTGAGCTCCGTTCCTGCCAAGTGTTCTCTTCGGCCGCGTCGGAAAACATCTCTGTCTTTTTCTCCCCATCAGCCGGAGAGCTCTGAAGATCGGGCAGCGCTCCATTTATGAACCCCGAGTTATTTTTAGTCCCTACTTCCGAGACTGACATCTTAACAAATGTAACCTCTCCCGCGCTTGTTGCCGCTTGGTTCGTTTTATCGCTTTTGATTGCGACGTTTATTGAGTCGCCATTTATTTTTGAATGAGCAGTTTGATTCGCCTTTATTTCCGCTGGATTAATGCTATCCGAAACGGTATTTTTCGGCTCACTTGTTCCACATTCTTTGACTTCATGTCCCGTTTTCACGCTGTCGGATTCGGTTTTATCGCCCTCGACTTGTGCATTATTTTCTAACGAAGGCTGTTCTTCAGTTTCTCCATTGTTTTCATGTTTAGGTTTTGCAGGTATCGTGGCCCTCGTTTCGTGTGAACCCCTGTCAATCTTCGACATTTGACTGACGTTGGCGCTTCTCCTCAGGATTTTACCTCCTAGTTTTCGATCACCGTTACCTGTTTTACGAGCTTCCTCTTCGTTTCGAGTATTCGCGCATTCTTTCTTTAGTAGCAAGTTCGCGTTGTCAGAGTTGAATTCCGTATTCTCTTTGGTCATCTTCGAAAAAATTTTATCGTCTTCTGTTTCATCCATGCTGTCACAGACGTTTTCGCATTCACCGTCTGATGAAGCCATTTCCCATTCTAGTTCTTCTGGGCTAAAATCTCTTCCTCCATATCCAATGATCAGTGGTTCTTCTTCTTTAAAACCAACATTACTACCCCGTCTTGACTGTTGACCGTTAGTTGGCACAGAAGAAACCGTTTTCTTTAGTATACCATGTAGCGCACCATTCTGAATTGATTGCTGCATATCCAAACTGTTACATTTCGAAAATTTTGTTTGCGTACGTACTATTTTCTTTTCAGGTGCTTTCCCATTTGAAATTTCACCAATTTTTTCACTTATGCTATTGTTCTGAGCGTTTTTAGTTCTACATTTAATTTCACTGTCGTGATGTTCATCTTCACTGCATTTGTTATTTATGCCATTTTGAATTGCAAAAATACTTTCATTTTTGAATCCATTTTTGAGAACAGAGTTTGTTTTGGTAGTTTTTGAAATATTTTCACAGTCTGTTGCTTTGCCTTTCGTCAAACTTTTGTCTTTTACTGCTGTTTTCGGCAGATTGTATCCATTACATTCTGAAGCCCTTTTTTTCTCTGTTCCATTCTGGGCTTTGTTAATTGTGAGAAGACGTCCTTGGAAACCTTTCTCAAGATTGAACGGTTGCGCGTTTTTACCATTTTTCTCATTTATTAAGGATTTCCATGTAGTATGAGGATTTGCGTTGCTCCTGGGATACACTGTACTTGCCTGAGATACGTATCTGCTGTTCAAGCCATCACTGTGAACCGTATCGTCTTCCACAATCTCTGTATTTTCATGATCCCCTACCGACTTGAAGCAATTCGAACATAGGTCTTTTTTCCACGCATTTTGGACAAAATTTTGGCAAATAACAGACATTTTGTTGTTCTAACTCTTTTCCATCATAATCGTTCCAATTTCATGTATTCTCTCTTGGTTTCCTGTAGAAAAAAAAATCTTAATTTATTTCTGAAGTTTGAAGATGCAAAAATTTCTAGATTTTAAATTCTATACATATATTTCTTTATTTTTGCTCTTATACTCGAACTTTTCTTTCTTAATTGTTACATTTATAACCGTAATAAAAGAATGAGGTAATTTAAAGAAAAAAAAGAGCGTGAAAAAGGGATAAAGTGGAGAGGAGTTAAGTTTATCGCAACACAGTGCATATGGGTCATTCTACAGAAAACCTGCAATTTGACTACATAAAGTTTCAAAGTAAAAAAATCAAGATAAACTCTTCAAAAAAATTTGAAGGTAGGCTTATGATATGTATATATCTATAACATCTGTCGCACAGATCAACTCCGTTTTGATTTTGTGAAAAAAAAATAAGAATTTAGCAGTCCACAGAAGTGATATCGCTGAAAACATACAATTTTTGATGGGGGGGGGGGGGGAAGACAGCGAGTTTATGCAAAAAAATTTTGGTATTTAATAATCAGACAAAATTTATTGACATATACCAGTAATCCAGTTGTTCTATGACAAAAAAATAAAGTAAATAAAAAATATAGACAAAACAAATTTTGTAACAAACTTACACTACTAACTACGGAAATTTATTCTAAGTTTGGGAATGGTGTTAAATCATCCTCAAATATATAACAACCTCTTCTGTTTCTGGTTGGAAACTTTAAAATATTAATTACGTTTTTCCTATCAACTATTTCAACCTGTTGAGGAAAAGAAAAACTTTATTTCCAGACCTCCTTAAAAAGTTCACTTTGCACTCAGTCTGATGCTCTTCTGTAACAACTCCTATATAATGCTGCTTAAAAATTTTATTTCCTTCAAAGCAGACAATCGCATATTTATTTTCCAATGCTTCAAGTTCCTATAAATTGGAGCACATACATCAGCTACAACTATGGCTTGTGACAGTCCACAGAAGTGACATATCACCTTCTGTGGATAGATTTTTTTTACTATTTATTTTTCCTAATTTCTAAAATTTTTCAATTGTAACTCAGAAAACATTGTATTTTTACATGTTAAATAAAAAAATAAGCAATGTTAATAATAATTTTCATTTTATTGTTTTGTGACTTAAAATGGTAAGGTTTGAAAGCCGTTGTTCTTTATTCTTATTTTTGGTAATGATTGTTTATTTTTTGTTTTCCTTTTGAACATTTCGGATTGCTTTTGGGTTTTTCATTGGGTAACTGGTTTTTACTTGTTTCTGTGTTACAATATTAGGCGGGCATTTTGTCGGATACAGATGTTTTTGTATTCGCAAGCTCTCATCGTTTTTGCGTTATAAAAAGGAATTCCTTGTGATTCCGAAACACGTGTCTGCAATATCATTACAGTTTTTTGCTTAAAATGTTATCTTATTTACACTATTGAAAATTTTCCTAATTCATTTTTGACGAGCTTTGATTGTATATGAATGATTTCTATTATTTTCCTTGTAACACTACATTTTTATTTTAGGCCATGGGGCGCATCCGATGTCTAGAGCTTCAATTCAACTTAATAAAGGGGCAATTAAAGTGCAAAGAAGATTGTGTTGTCGTTGCATTGCACTGCATCCTTATTAATGAAGGGCTCCAGTGCGTCGGAACTGGCGACACCTGGTTGAACGAGCTGAACTACAGCGAGTTGTTACCATCAGATTGGAATTCAAATGAAGAAGTCTACACCTTGCGATATGCAAATGCCGGAACTAACTGTCGATATTTACTGAAAGTCGTAAAAGCTGGACATTCTATGCATGTCAACGTGGCCTTGAACGAAACAAAATCGGCCACCATGTCTGTCAAGGTCGACCAGATAGTGAGCGATAGTTTTAGTGATTATTCCACAGCTTTTTTCGAACTGGATACCCTAGTGAAAAACTTTAAGGACAGCATCATGTCAAAGTTGCATCCTAAAGACGAAGAAAAAAAAGAGGGAAGATCAGGTAGTCCGAGGCACATAAGAGTCCAAAAAGTTGAGGATCCGACTCCGCCACCCTCCATACCTAATCCAGATCTCGAGCCCCGTAGTTCACCACGCCCTTTCTTTCCTAGAATTGGTGGGCAAGACTTGGATCCTTTTGGAAGAGCACAAGGTGGTATGCTGTTGGATCCCAGCAGCTTCGGTGTTCCTGCCCGTCCCTCTCTCTCCGATTTTGGGGTCGGTGGTCGTGGGGGGTTACCAAGAGGAGCTGTGCCTCCTGGAAGTAGATTCGATCCTATCGGACCACCGATGCCCGGAGGATTTCGTTTCGATCCCAATCCTGATCACTTTCGGCCTCCCGATAACGATGATTACTTCATGTAATTAGCGACTTAAAGGAATGATGACTTCTATTCACTATTTTTTGAACCGATGTTGACTTCTGCAAACATGATTGTTAAAAGTTTATTGTATGGTTAATTTGATAATAAATATTTTGAAAATGCAAAACACCAGGTGTTTTACGTGTAAGTATATTCTACACTTTACCCATTCACTTCCCAAAATTATGCCCAGAAAAAGGGCGCCTGGTGAAATTATTTTATTGGTAGTATTATTTTTAGTGACTAATAAAAGAATGTGGGAAATGTTAAAATTTCAACCTTTGAAGTGTTAAACTGATATCAATGATGTGTATTTTAAACATACTCTCTCCCAAGCAACTTCAATGACGCTACCTTATAATCCTCTTTGCTTATTTTTGTTTTTAATGTCAGGTAGTTCATGCAGTGCCTTGTGCATTTTGGCTTAACATATATATATTAATAAGAAATAAAATGTTTTATTTTGTGAAAAATAACGACGTTAGATTCGCAATTAGCAACAAAATTGCTGTTTTTAGCCTACTTTCCCGTAAAAGTAAAAAAAAATAATAATAAAGCATGAAAGAAGGCTTAATGTATCGTGAAAATATCGTTAAAAATCAAGAAAAGTCAAAAATAAGTGAAGTAATTAAATAAAGATTGAAAAATAAAAAATTTGAAAGTAGGGTATTGAGATGGGGAAAAAGTGTGTCTGTCGGTCTGTCCCCCCCTAATAACTTTTGAACGAATTGTCCGATTGGAAAAATTCTTTTTGCATTCGAAAGATCTCGGCGAGGACATCTCATTTCTCTATTTTACTTTTTGATTTGAACAAATTTTTGTTCAATTTTGAACAGTTCAAAAAATTTTAACATTAGCGCCTATGGACAAAATTGAAGCAAATTCTGTAAACTCTGGGCACAAGAGCCAAGTTCCTATTGCAAGCTTATTGAAAGGAGTTCTCGGCGTGAAATATTGATTTGAACAGTTTTTGTTCATTTTTCAACAGTTCAAAAAATTAACACAGAGCTTACGGGGAAATTTCAACCCTATATAAATCCTGATCGAACGGACCGATTTGCTTGGAACAAACTTTATCGGAAAGCTCTTATAACGTAGAACATGTAGAAATAGAAAGTTTATCCAGAACTTACGAGCCTATTTTGCTATGAAATTTTTTGATCGGGATTTTCAAGGATATTTCTCAGACTCAATGAGTGAAATAATGAATGAATGAATAAATGAAAGAGTGAAAGAATAAATCAATGAATAAATGAATGAGGAAAAGAATGAATGAATAAATGAAAATATAAATAAATGAGTGAATAAATACATGAATGCGTAAATGAATGAATAAACACTTGAATGAGGTAACGAATGAATGAATAAATGCATTGCTGAATAAATGAAAGAATGAATGAGTGAGTGAATGAATATGTATTATCCGTTGAAAAAGGTATGTTTTCAATAATTAGAACTAAAGATAAATAAGAAAGAGATAGCTAGATTATAAATTTGAATTTGGTGTATACGGGAAAGTAGGCTCGTATAGTTCTAGACGGAACTTCTTGTTCATCCTGCAATGCAAGTTCACTTGCACTGAAAAAAAAAAAAAAAATTCTTGTAACAACGAAATACGTATTTAACGAAATATAATATAATATATAATAACGAAATATAATTTTAATTGCTTTTTCTACACCAAAAGTTGATTTTTTTTTAAATTTATAGCCTAATGTTGCCAGTAGTGTATCATGCATTTTACAGTAGTGTACTACACGATGATCTCTGTTTCGATTGAAAACTCGTGTTAAAGTAAAACGTTTCATCCTTGGCGACAAAAAAATTCCGTTTTCAGTATTTTCCACCACTTAAATTTTCTTTGTAATGTTGGGCGAAAGAAGGCATAAGCTAGCAGGTGTCAGAAATGTTGAAGGTCGGCCAAGTAACACCTCCACAGGATTCTCTCTTGGCTGGATCAACGCCAACAAAGATTTCTTACCCAGTGTTAAGACATAGAGCAATACGGAAGGATATTTGTACTAGCTTTTTTTTATGAATTGAATTTTAAATGGATTTTGACGTGAACACTTGTAATGCTAGGAGATTTAAAAATAGATGACCGTAATTAAGCGCATTAGTATGTATTAAAATTGCAGGACACGCGTTTCGAAGCTTTATAGGATCACTTTATCAATGAATTGAGGGTATTATTTAAAACTTTTTAAAAAATGCATAAAATACCAAAAATAGTTTTTCCCAGCAGAGAAGAATAACAATTACATTCTTCGCTCAAAAACTTGTTCTTAAACAAGTTTGAGTGCCTAAAACTGTTCTCAATAATAAAATAAGTTGTTCTTAGAAATAATTATGGGAGTTTTTATGTACAATTCTGAAGTAAATGAAATTTTTAAGAATATTCTTAAATACTAGTCGTGTTTAGTTATAATTCATTTTTCATTATTGTTTGAATAGTAGGATTTAAAAAATAGGGCTTGGGGGGGGGGGGGGGGTTCCGTACCATCTTTAAATTTTTGAGTCATTTTCTTCGTAGCATACATTAAAAAAATCGTTTTAATATTTAATCACTTAATTGATAAGCATTTACTCAACTTGGGAATTTTCTCAATCGACCAAAGTCAAACCTTGTTCATAGAAAATTCTAAATGGTCATAAGCTGGGATCTAGAGCAGCCACTTTTTCGCTTTGTTCCGCTCCGACTTATAAATGCTTGCTCCATGCTTCGAATAATTTTAATAGATTTTATTTTCTCTCTCTTTTTTTAAATTATATATGTATACTGTGAAACCTGTGTAAGTTGACCGCTTGCGGTGCAGCACATAGTGGTCAAATTAAAGAGGGTGGATATTTTTTCTTTTTCCATCTTTTACATTATACATTTATTCATTTGTAACTAATCAAAATATAGCTTCATGTATTACTTTAAAATAGTAATTAGCTGATTTTTTTCGCAATTATCTAAAATATCATTAGAGAAATTTACCTGACTTACAGTGTATCCTATACGACTTTAAAAGTAAAGTACTTAGTTAAAATAAAAATTAATATCTGAGTTAATTATGTAAGTTACTTGTATAAGGGTAAAGATTTCCTAAAATTACATAATTTTCCAAAATGGCTGCATCAGATAGAAGAAACTTATAAAGAATAAAAGAGTGCTCATAGTAGTTTTCCCATATGGTTTACTTACAAAAGTTTAGGCAAACTTAATAGTGGTGTTTCTTCCATCCAGACAAATACTGGTTTAACATTATAGCATCCTGGAGAAGTTATTTTAGTTTTTTTTTGCTTTTATCTTTGCAAAAATATATAAATAAATGCAGATATAATTAGGCTGTCAACTTACAAACTGTGTTTCATGATACTCTAACCCAAATTTGGCGTACATAAGTGGTCAATTTACAAAAGTTTCTCTACATTATATTGCCGTTCCGGAAGAACAGTGACGTAAATGCAAAAACTTCAATTTTACAGGAGAGTGAAAAAACGATGTGCAGTTGTATAAAACTTATAGTAATTGAAAAGGGTGTAAGTGACAGAAAAAACTGGGATAATTAGAGTACGTAGGATATATACTTTACTTTCATTTACCAGGGATTTGGATTTGATCACAATAATATTTCAACCCCTAAGTGCAGTTACGTCGTTGTTACTCTAAAAATTGTTCGTTGTTTTAGAAGGCACAAACTTGTAATTGTTAGTTCATCCATGTTCCCCTGTGTAAGGGATGTGTTTCTGCTATTGTATATGGACTTATTTGCATTTGACAAATTTTTGCAGTTACGTCATTGTTCTTCCGGACCGGCGATATACTATAGGGTTAATTCCTGACAGAAGTGGTCAACTTAGACAGCTGGTCAGCTTACAAAGGTGGTCAAAGCAACGAAGCACAACAAACGTCTTTGCTTCGGCTCCGCTCCCCCCCCCCCCCCCGATTATAATTGGTAAATTTGTTGAAAAATGATGGGATTTACAGACTTGGACAATGATGGTTAAATAATTTTATACTACTAATCGTGTAACTAATGCAAATTATTTTGAAGATATGTTAATACACGGCCGATGCGTTGCGGTTCCCTGGAACTTAGACGGAAGGGTTTCACAATTTCAACGAAAAGTTGGGAAACGCTGCATTTGACAAACATAAGCATATGATAGCAGATCTGTAAACGACTTTATTTCATAAGCCATCCCCAAAAAGGCACCTAAAGATTTTTTATTTGTTTAAATTAGTTATTTTATTATTTTTATCTTAATTACTATTATAAATGCGAACGTTTTGGCGTATGTGTGTTACTCAATCACGCCAGAACGGCTGAAAGGATCTGGATGAAATTTAGCACAGAGACAGATTATAGTCTAGAATAGCACATAGGCTACTTTTTATCCGGGAAAAATGTACGGTTCTTGTGTGGTTAAGCAGTAAGAATTTGGTTCTTTACGCTCTGCCACTAGATGGCGCTTTACGGTGAGTTTTAAGTTTTCTAAATCGCGCTATTAAAATTTTTTTTTGCAAAGAATGACATTCCAAGCAATTTTTATATGAACTTTTCTCAGTTGGGGATATATTTGTTCATTGCCGCCCCGAACTGCAGCGCCCAAAAATACGCCTTTTGTAATATTTGCCCAAATTGATCGCATTTTGATCAGGCCACACACGAAATTTCCACGCGAAATAGCGGGCAACAGCTAGTTTTCAATAAAACAGCCCTAAAGGCCCTAAAGACGTATGTATTTCTAATTTATAGATGTTTTATCTTCATTTTATTAACCATGCTTCAATAGGAACCGAGTTAACGAGTTATTATAAAGCAAATCAACTAGGGTCATTCAAAGGTTTTTATTAGACGTCATAAATTCAAGTGGTTAAAGTAGTAGTTGCATAATTCATCGAAAATGTATGTCTGTATTGAATGGGGAAAAATACATCCCATCGGTAAACTGAAACCACAGAGAGGTCATTGTAATTATTCCTGCAAACCCTCATCTCAGATTTATGCGGGAAAGCAAGCGCGAAACAAAACAATAGAACAATGATGGATGCCAACATTGTACCGTGGGGAAATGAAAGTAATGCTTATTGGGCGGAATTGAATGCCTGTTTCCGTCACTTTTAGCTAGTTGATATGGAATTTCTCTCCTTCTGTGTTGATGCTTTTTGGATGCCAGAGTTGAAAAGAAAGTTTTGGGGGATATTGTTATCTTCAGAAGTCTTATACTGGTTTTCACTTCATTTATAATGTAATAAAAAAAAAAGACAACTCTTGTTGTTTGATGCTCAGACGGATCTATAGCCCTTACAAACCTGAAATTTGGTACACAGGTAGTTAGAAATATCAAACGATGCACTTCCAAAGCTTTTTTTTCTCTCTCTCCTCCCCCCCCCCCCTTTCGGTCGATGCAACCGATCAGAAAATTGAAGAGTAATCTTCCAAAAAAAAAAATTCAGTCATTGCATGAAAAAAAAAAAGAAAAAAGCCGTACGAGGTGTTAATAATAAAGCAATTGCATTCTGCACCTGATGTGCTCTCTAAATACCACATTCATTCATCAGTGTATTAAGTGTCTTTTGCATATCGTGCAAAAAATTTTTGAGCGATGTATACGAGCAGCTACTAGTTTCAAAAACGATCTAAGCGGGAAAAATTAAGATTTTAACAGCATTCATGACAGGACTGTTCAGACAAGACGATACGTGGGGATCGTTCATGAATGAAGTTGCACTGTTCAATTTATTTGGCCCCTTTCCCCGTTTGTCCCAAATTGTCACACTTCAACATCCCCCCCCCCTTTCCTGTCACAAATCACGTTCTTTTACATAAGCATAAGAACGTGCAGTTCAGAAACCAAAGCACAACGTTATAGTGCTTTGTTTCGATTTTAGTTTTGAACTTTTAATGGAGAGCTTAAAAATAACAATGATGAATATATGTGGACTTAATTTGTTTAAAATGAAAGAAAGGTCTACAACAAAAAATATAATTTGGTATATAATAGTAAAAAATATTAATTCTTCGAGTTCTGCAGAAATTACCTGCGCTATTTTGTCTTAAAATGTAAATGCCCAAGAAGATTTTCTTCTAACTTTAAACTTTTAACTAGAAGTTAATTTCAACCTTAATCAGCATCGATTTTTTTCGATACAAAATGAAATCAATGAGATTGCAAAACAAAAAAATAAATGAATTATGTAAAATATTTAATACTCTGATTTTATATGTTTTTGTTTTAACCAAAATGTGTGATGTCACACTTCTTGCTATCCCTTCGTCACCAAACTGTCACGAATTCCAGAACTTCCTCCCCTTTCAAAGGCAGACATTTAAAGGACCCCTTACAGCAGCGTTTCTCAACCTTTCAGTATTCGCGGCCCAGTTTTCAATCATAATTTTCATTGCGCTCCCCCCCCCCCCCCAACTTACAATAAAATGTATACAACAATAATGTACATTGAGTACTTTGGATTCTGTTTCTAAATTATTTTTAAATAACTGTAAAAAAAACAAGAGTAAAAGCGAGTAATTTAGTAATAAATCACTATTTGAATTTATAAGTAGGAGTAGAGGATGATTTTTCTGGACTAAAAACAAGGGCATTTCACATTCCATTACCATTTTCAACATCCTACTTTTGTGAAACTGGATTTTCTGCTGTTGCCTCTTTGAAGGCAAACTATACATCTTGGCTAAATATAGAAACAGAACTGAGAATGGCTATTTCTAATATTAAGCCTTCCTTCGAAAAACTTTGCTTTGCAAGACAGGCCCGAGGAAATCACTAATAACAATTAAATTTGTTTTTAATTTAGTATGTTTTGATTCAGTAAGTTGTTGTACTTTAAGAAGTTAATATAAATATGTCGGAATGTATTTTGTTTTCTATGTGTATGTGTGCTTTTCTTTCAGTCAGTTAATCAATTTTTTAAAATAATAATTTCTCTTTGATACTCTTGCACCCCCCTTTTAGTGTGCTCGCGACCCCCTAAGGGGGCGCGCCCCACAGGTTGAGAATCGCTGCCTTACAGGAAAGCTAAAGATGCGGGAACGATTGATTTCCCTTTTTTAGCCTACTTTCCCGTAAAAGTACAAAATAAATAAAGTGAAAGAAGACTTAATGTATCGTAAAAATATCTTTAAAAATAAAGAAAAGTTAAAAATAGGTGAAGTAATGAAATAAAGATTGAAAAATAAAAAGTATGAAGGTAGGCTTTTTGAGATGGGGAAAATGTGTGTCTGTCGGTCGGTCTGTCCCCCCCCCCTCCCCCCCAATAACTTTTTAGGGAATTGTTCGATTCGAAAGTTTTTTTTTTTGCATTCGAAAGATCTCGTCGAGGAGAACTCCTTTCTATATTTTACTTTTTGATTTGATCAATTTTTCGTTCATTTTTGAGCAGTCCAATAAATCTTAACATTAGCGCCTACGGACAAAAATGAAGCAAATTATGTAAACTCTGGGTATAAGACCCAAGTTCCTATGAATAAAGTTAATGGAAAAAGTTCTCGGCGTGAATATTTTTCGACTTTAAGAATTTTTGTTCGTTTTCGAATAGTTCAAAAAAAATTAACATAGCACCTGCGGGGAAATTTCAATCCTATTTAAATCCTGATCTAACCGACGGATTTGCTTGGAGCAAACTTTATCGGAAAGATGTTAGGCCATAGAACATGTACAGATACGAAGTTCAAGCAGAACTAAACGAGCCTATTTTCCTATGAATTTTTTTGATAGGGAATTTTAAGGAAATTTCTGAATGATGAATGATTATGCATGACTGACTAAATGAATGTGTAGAAGAACGCATGAATGAATAAATGAATGAGTGAAAGAATGCATGAATGAATAAATGAATAGATATTAACCGTTGAAGAGGGTATTTTCGAAGTAATTAAGAACTAAAGCTAAAGGAGAAAGAGAGTGAGAGATAGTTAGATTACAAATTTAAAGTTGAGAGTAGACGAGAAAATAAGCTCGTATAGTTCTAGACTTAACTACTTGTTTTTTTTTTTTTTTTCCTGTTGGGAAAGACTTACGAACATAGCATATGACCTATAAAAACAATATGTGAGGCACAAAATTCATTTTATCTAAATGAAGCAGTTCTAAATAATTTTTTTATTTAAAACTTTAAAGATTTTAATTTGCAAATGTTTATTTTACAAAAGATCATGTACTGAGAAAAGATAAAACTCAGCACTCAAATGTTTAAAAATTGTTACAGCTTCATTAAACAAACTTTTTATTTACTATTTTCACCATCCATGCCAAAAGAAAACAATACCAGGAATATCCTTATTTTCGAACTGCTAATACTGCATTATTCCAACCGCAGATGAGGAAGATATTATGTTACAGATGGTTTAATTCCTTTGTTATGATAACATTTCAACAAAACTATAAACAACAAGTGTTCGTGTTAGTTATGTGCTATTGATATGTCAAACTACTGCAGAGTAAGAGATTTCAAATCTGATACTTGTTAGAGATAAATTATAATTAGTTTGAATATCTTAGAAAAGAGCGGAGATGACCTACTTAAGCAGGTTCAAAGAATTTATTCTACAAAGAACAAGTGATTATGAGCTAAATCATTTATAGTTGTATATATTATTTTTCCTCCTTGAATAACAATTGGTATTCAGTGTAGAATGAAAGCGATATATGGCCTAATAATACAAATAAAAAAAAAAACGAAATAAAAAGTCAAATAAAAAAACGAAAGATAAAAATACATTAATGGTCGTAACAATGTTCACCGTGAAATGCGATTGAATCCTAAGGAGCTATAAATGAAAATGGAGAAATTTGTATACAGTGCCCATTCGTTATATAGTATCACTAGTTTGAGTGTATCGCACTTTTTTTTCTTTTGTTTTCCATACATTAAAAAAAAAGAAAAACATTACAAAAAACCCATTGATTTAAAAGGTAAAACTCAGCGTTAATAAAACAATTTTCTAAAAATTTGTGACACGTGTTTTGAGGTTTTTCAATACCAAAGAAGTGAGCTTTTAGATAAAAACTATACGCCTGAAGGCTTCAGGCTTCAGACAGACGGAGAGAAGTTGCTGTAATTATTAAGACTGTTGCCACAAAACATTGTTAAAGTAGTTAGGAATCAGTTTTCTCCAAAAGGATTATTAAATTCACGCAAGTGTGATGATAAACTAGCGACTATTGGCAGTAACGTTTGTTATTTTATTTGTAGATACAAAAGATTTTAATATTACTAAAAACATGAACAAGAACTACGAGTGTGAGCTCGCTTAAAGAAATGGAGCATTAAATTTAAACTATTTTTTGACAAATTATTTAGTTTCACCACAAAATAGCTCCATTGGAGGAGAGAAAACAAGAGAAAGGATGATCAATCAAAGTAAGAAAAAGAAAACAGCAACTCACACTTAAGTGCAATCTGCATTTAAGTAAGTTGAGATAACTAAGGAAAGACTGAATTAAGAAAGGAATAAACATAGACGAATTCAGTGAAACTGCCTGATGCTTTTGTTAAACTAAATCACATTTCCATTTTGAAGTTCCCAATTATTGCTAGAGAGCAAGTATATTATCCAATTCCACCTGCTCCTCCTCTCTTGATTGCGTAGTTTTTTTTTTTTTTTTGTTTTTCTGAAGAAAAAAAAAGTTTTATAAATGCCTTATCGAGAAAAGAAAATTATTCCCAACAACACTGGTCTACAGTGGTTGGCTAACAACAACCAAATTATTATTTTTATTATTAATTCATATTGTTATTTAAATACCTGCAAGTAAAAAAGCTCCATCAGGTCACATTTTTGTGTCACAAAACTGTCTTCTGGTACCCTACAATCCCGCCGTATCTAGTTATTTATGGCATCCCATTATGTAAACATTCTTTGTTGACTGTAGTTGTGTGTTTTTACATTACCGTTCAGGTTGAAAATGACAAATTTTGAGCGTTGACGTTGCAAAACAATATCCTATAAGTTGTGTTACATGTGTGGACGGTTTATTTTAAAATCTCAAGGTAGGCACTTAACATAAAAGGGGAATATGGCTTATTTCTTGTACTTTGGGTGCAAAGTTGGTGATCAAGATACAAACTGGGTTCCTCTTGTTTCTCAGCATGGGGTTCTGGTAAGTATAAAGTGGAAGGGACGTTTGAAAGGATGTGAAAAATGATCCCGCGCGTCGATCAAATAAACAATAAATTCACGAATCCGAAATTCGGCGTTTCCCCTACTTTTGTGTAGTCGGGCGTTTACTGTAATTAATCTTTAATTAACGATCAGAAAATATAAAGATATAGTATTAGAACGCGTCAGCAGGTGTGGCCCCGAGCATCTATTTTTGGGAGGGGAAATTCTTCATTTACCGAATGAAACTCCAAATTTCCCAAACCATAAAAAGCGAGCAGTTTAAACTTAATTCAATGAAACATGATCGATGGAGAATAAATTAATAATTGATATCTACACAAAATTAAAATCATGGCTTATTTGCCAATATTGAAACTACATATGTAGTTGTCACTGTGATATATATGAAAACAAAAATAGTTACAATAACGATGGTAATATTGTTTCCCATTTTACTAAATAGTCCGACAAAATTGACAGAATGAGGAAAAACACCCTCTTCTCCTAAGTGTGAGGGAACAAAATTTTGGAAATTTTGTTTTATTTTTTTTCTCAAAATGTATGGTAAAAAATTGCTTAGAAAACACAGTTTGTGTTTCTAGTTAAATCAAACTAATTAAGCATTTTAGATGTACTTAAATAAGCTTTTTGCTCGTGTTCATGCCTTAAGCCTCATAAAATAATTTTCAATAATATTTGTATTTTTTTCGATCTAGACAAATTTTTTTCATAATGTAAGGTAAAGTGCCCAACAGCTGACACCCAAAAATCGGTTCCTAAAGCTGACACCCCTCAAATGAAAATGCATTTAAGGTATTACCAAAAATAATTTAAAATGAGATTTTCTTCCTTTTTGAATGGTATCACTTCTTAAATCTCTTTAAATTGGTAATACTTTAAATGTTTTTTTTTTATTTGAGGGTGCCAGCTTTAGAACAATTTACCTTACTTGTTTCTTTAAATTGAAAAGCTTTCGAGTGTATGGATCGCAGTGACATATCACCGCGTGATAGAAAAGGTCCTAAGTTAGAAAAACATATTATATTTTGCAGATTACCAAAATTAAAAATCAGTTTTAAACTTATTGAATGATCTGGGCTTTCTACCTACGTTCTATAGCAATTGAAATTTAATGCTAAAATTGCAAAAACAATTGAAACAAAACTAAAGCAACAAGAAGATAAAATCTTAAAAAGTAAATATATAAATACTTGCATAATTTTGTAACCTTAACTTAATAGTTCGACACTGGAGTTAGCCACGGTTATTTGCTTTCCTATACACACTTAAATCTGATTATAGACGCAAGGCAAAAATTTTCATTCTACTCACGTACATCAAAATTGCAGCACGTGCGGAAAGCTGTATGTGGGATAAATCTACTCGATATTTCCGCTAATTTCCATTGAAAAATAGAAAGTAATCGAAAGGAAATACCTTTGATAAATTTTCTGAAACTGTGCGCAGGGCAGTGAATAGTAAAATATAGTCTGACTCTAAACAATAAGAACACTATTTTGCTGCATTAGCTACTTTGAATCTAAAGGGTCATTCCTAAATAATGTCACGCTTCGAGGGTGGAGGGGGGCTCGAGAAACTGTGACAGTGTATGACATTGGGAATGGAGGGCTTTACCAGAAGTGTGACATTAAACATTTTGATTTCTATAAAAATATTTAAAATGAGCAAAGTAAATTTATTTTTAAAGATTTTTAAAATTTTCATTTGGTTTTAAATTAGTTAAAATTTGCTTTTAAAGTTTCATTCATCATTTTGCATTGTAAACACCGATGCTGATTAAGGTTTAAGTGTAACCTCTTCATTCCAAGTGTACCCATTGGGTACATTTTAAAATAGTTTATTAACTACTGTTTGTGCAATTTGAAAGCTAAAACACTCACTTGTTTTTGAAATTAAACAACAGATAGTTTACTTCGTTTTAAACATGGAAATTGGGCATTAATTATTATTTAAACTAATTATTAATTAAAATTAATTTTGTTTTTTTTTTAGTTATTTTGTTTTGTAATCATTTTTTAAATCAGAGAACCAAAAAATTGCGTCAAACTTGCTTGTGCTTCGTTCTGGGGTCTGAAGAAGTTAATTCTTGTTAAAGGGATAAAAAGGAAATTTTCTTAAGATAAAATTGCGTGGGTCATTTTTTCAGAATTCGAATTAATGTATTTTACTGCTTTATACTAATTATCTTTTGTGCTGTAAACCTTAACCTCATTTTATACAAATTAAGTACACATGTAATTATTATTATTATGTTCACAAATATCATTACAAGCTCAAAAATAAATCTATATCGCAGTGCTTTGTTTCTGAACTGCAAGTACAAATGCTTATGTGATATCGTGTGACATGTGACAAAAGGGGGTATGATGAAGTGTGACATTTTGTGACAAAGAGGGGAGAGGGTCAAATATATTCAAAAAATGTCACATAATTTATGAACGGTCCCTAAGCCACAATTTTTATTCTGAACTAAAAAACTAAACTCGGTGGAGCGCCAGCCATTTTGCGGGGCATGGTCTACTGTGCCCATCCCAATTTTCAAGACCGAGGGCCCTGGGGTGCAAAAGTAGATGTTCCGGTCAAGTGGTCGGCCTGACGCGGAACCCCCAGTGTTTTAGTTTCCAAGCAAACTTGGTCTAATGAGCTTTAAGAAATAGGTGATAATATTCGAAAACTCGAAACTCCAGCTTTCTTTTTCTTTTGAAAAATTACTGTGCATTGCGAAATTGAAATAGTTATTGCATAAAACAGAAGCGGTTTATCTTTTTGCAGTACAAGACTTCAAAATCAAATATTTCTTAAAATGGACCTACATCCTTTTTGCAGCAAACCCTTCAATCATCAAATGCTGCCAAAACAAACATTTAAAACTGAAACTTTAAAATTAAATGGAATGTGCCACGGTCATTACCAACAATCTCGCTAAAGAAGTAATCTCACTAGTTGTGTGAAAAGAACTTAAAATTTTCAGTCGAAGAATCGATACAATTGAAATCATAAGCACGATGTTATTGATTTTCGTAACTACATGACACCGAATTTCAAAACAGGAAAGCGTGTCACGGTGACAGGCTATCCCTTTCTTCGAGTTATCATTTAATGAGAGTGACGACAGCAAGCCATCACGCGAATTGCGGCTTTACATATCAGCCATGAGATCAGTGGCGACCTACCTGACCAAGAATAGAAGAACCAAGACCACGACTAAGCAAGCGTGAAGGAAAACACAAACGTCGTCTGCTTCCATTCAAACAAACATCTCTGAAATTGATTAGAGATAGAGAGTTCAGGAACATTCACAAAACGTAGAAGCGGCAATTGGTTCTGATTATGGCCCTATTGACGGAATCTGGAACAATTATAACCGCATTAAAATGTGCCTTAGTTTTATTTTATTGCTTCACAGAGTAAACTCATGTAAGCTTTTTGGAAAATGGGGCGGGGACAGTATTCAAACGAAATTTGTTTTAATGGCAACACCTGAGAAATAAAAAGTTTTCATTTTGTGCGAAATAAATAAATAAAAAGTAACGTTAAAATCACAAAATAGGGTTTTTCGCTGCATGCCTTAGTATCTGTAAGCTCACTTGGTTTTTTTTTTTTGCATTGAAAAGGGGCTCCGTGTAAATCCGAAACATGTGTACACTATTAATATTGTTATTTGTGCTTTAAACGTTGTTTATATTTTATTTTTACAGTACACACCTGATATGCAGCTTATAAACAACGAACAAAATTGAAATAAAAACCGACTACTACAAAAAAATTTAATGTTAAATTTTTTTGGAACAATTTGCCACTTAAAAAAAAGGAGAATTAACTTGTACATTTACGCAGTCGAACCTGTCTATTCCGAACTTTAGCATGATCAAATACAATGGCGCATTTGGTGTCACTCAAGTGAATTTCCCTCTGAAACATCTCTGCATATGAAAATTTCGACAACGGACTCCTTAAGCACATTTGTGATAAATTCCATTTACCAGCAACACAAATTGCAATTCAGACAACTTTATATCAAGTTTCCTTGATGGCAGAAAATGCATTCTGCTTAGGATTACCACATGGAGGGCTCCAGGATACTCCCATTACCTGGCGAACTCTTGGGAAAAGGATACCTAATATGAAACTAGAAATATTTATGCATATTAGGTTTAGTATTTTAATACCTCATATGGCAAAAAACTGCTTCTTTAGCGCGTAAAGCTTCAAATTTTTCCTTGGGAGAGCAACTGAAACCCCATACTTTCTGGCGAAACTCCTGGTGCAGTACTCCTATTTCTTAAGTTTTGTTCAAGCTTATGAGGATCACCCTTATTAAGGTCTTCGACATCCACGTAAATTTTTGCTAGGTCTGAAATCAGTAATATTTATGCGTATTAGATTTAGGATTTTAATACCTCATGTGCTCAAAACTGCTTCTTCAGTGCGTAAAGCTTCAAATTTTTTCTTAGGAAAGCAACCCCAACTTTCTGTCGAAATTCTTGGTGCAGTACTTCTATTTCTTAAGTGTTGCGCAAGCTTATTCGAATCACTCTTATTAAGGTCTTCGACATCCACGTAAATTTTGGCTCGGTCTCCAAAAAATCAAACGACATCATAAGGTAATGGTTCGTAAAGTCATGTTCTGCCATCAACCGTGTTCAAACTTCAAAACTATCTCACGGAATTATATAGAGAATATACATTCGCGTGACGAATGGTTCTCCGCCTAATCCAGCAACCATCAAAATCCACGATTGGAATTCGATGATGAGAACTACCATGATTCACCAACCACTCATTCTAGGTCAAATTTCTAAAAAAAGGATTCTTTGTCTCTCCGAGAAAAAAGTAAGTCTTTTTCCGATGTGCGTGAGATGGAGTTTCTCATTAATCAGTTTTCTTTCATGTTCGACAAGGGAGTGGAAGAAATCGAAGAAAGAAACACCTCGTCGAAGACGGGGATTCTTTTGTTTTTGTTTTCTCTTGGAGTAGGTCAGTGTCGCAGATTCTGCGATACGATTAGCTTTGCTAATGAGAATGGATTATGAATGAAAGGGGTTATTTTCCAACGTGATGTTCTGGGTCATGTCAATGTCAAAGGCGAGGCCTAATTTGGGACTACCGGGCTCCTCTTGAAAAAGAATCCACTGTTAAGATTTGTTGATAAACGTCTGGGGTTAATGTTATTATGAAAGAATTTTTCACTTAAACAGAAATTCTTACTCGCCCTCGGCATTCATCGAATGTTTATCTGCTAGTTTAAAATAACAGATATCGGTCATTTTGAGTACGAGGATTTCTTCAGTGATTTCAAACATGAAGATTAGATGACAAACATCTTACTCAAGAGATTTAGCAAGCTAAATAAAACTTGGAATTCTGTCAAGTTATACGGAATTTCGATTAGCTGTTTCTCTGCAATACACATTCTTAGACGAACTTTGCGAACGACAGCGAGTTTGCTGAAGTTAAAGTTTAGGAAAAACTTGTAGAGTTGTTGTAATTGTTATCATTTTATATACTTTTGTTTCCAACAAAGAAAATTCTTTATCATTTTTGATGTTTTTTTTTCTTTTTAGTGTAAAAAATATCAAGTAATTCAAGAGGTGATATTTTTGAGGCTTCCATCATACTGACTTAATCTTCCGCACATCCCTGGGGACATCTTTTATATGAATGCACCCTACTTTCTTCGTCTACAAACACGATCAAACATGTGACATATACAGATCCTTTACTCCTTCATTTCAGAGACGGAAAAGATTTTTCTATTCTTTTCTCAGCAATTAGTTTAGATCAGTGGTTCCCAACTTTTTTCACGTCGCGATCCCATTTTGAACAACAACAACAAAAAAAAAAAAAAGTGACCCCACATTTGTACACACACAGACAAGTATTTTCACACAAACATTTGTTTTTGATTCCAACCCCACTGTAAATGAGTTTATTTTATAATGTCCAAGGATTGTAAAATAAGCTAATTTACAGTGGAGTTGACTGAAAGCTTTTTTTACTTTGATACTTTTTGTGCCCACTCTAACTGAAAATATAATACTTGGAATGGAACTAAATTTGGTATACACATGGACCCTAATGAGAAGTAGTGCTGATTCGTTGTTAGAGGAAATCCCGTCAAGAAAGACGACTTAATTAAACGTTTTTTCTCGTTACGTGCCAGTAACGGTTTCAAATAAAAGTTGGTTGTCGCCATATAATGAAAGAGATAATGCTTTTTTAAAAATATTTTTTGTGCATTATTTGAATATTTCTCTATATTATTTGTATATCTTTCGTACATTTCTTCCTTTCTAAATATTTTGATGGATTTTATTATGGTCGAATATATCTGAAATCGTCACTTTGCAAGACACTTTCTTTGTAAATTATGCCTTAACACAAAATAATTTAAAATAAAATGATATTGGGACAGTTTTTTGGAAATTAGAAATATTATATGGCCACCCCATTTCAGGTCGCAACACAC
The DNA here is from genome assembly GCA_038502835.1 of Octonoba sinensis. Classification (NCBI taxonomy): domain Eukaryota; kingdom Metazoa; phylum Arthropoda; class Arachnida; order Araneae; family Uloboridae; genus Octonoba; species Octonoba sinensis. Next base: position 77,939,220 of record CM076604.1, read on the forward strand.
AGGTTGGGAACCTCTGGTTTAAATGGGTTGTTTTCCCCGTTTTATGATGAAAAAAAATGCCCTAAGATTTTTTTTTTTTAAATTTAATTTTAAGTTTAGAACGTCTATGATATTATGATAATAGAATTTTCCTGAAATATTTCACCTTCAAAAAAAAAAAAAAGAAAGAAAGAAAGAATCTTGGAGATTCCATGTGTACTTCTGTACCTTCTATGGATACTTCATTGTTTCACGGTTTAATGTCTAAATTTAACAAGAAGTTCCGTCTAGAACTATACGAGCCTACTTTCCCGTATACACCAAATTCAAATTTATAATCTAGCTATCTCTTTCTCTCTCTTTCTTATTTATCTTTAGTTCTAATTATTGAAAATATACCTTTTTCAACGGATAATACATATTCATTCACTCACTCATTCATTCTTTCATTTATTCAGCCATGCATTTATTCATTCATTCGTTACCTTATTCAAGTGTTTATTCATTCATTTACGCATTCATGTATTTATTCACTCATTTATTTATATTTTCATTTATTCAATAATTTATTCATTCATTCTTTTCCTCATTCATTTATTCATTGATTTATTCTTTCACTCTTTCATTTATTCATTCATTCATTATTTCACTCATTGAGTCACTGAGAAATATCCTTGAAAATCCCGATCAAAAAATTTCATAGCAAAATAGGCTCGTAAGTTCTGGATAAATTTTCTATTTCTACATGTTCTACGTTATAAGAGCTTTCCGATAAAGTTTGTTCCAAGCAAATAGGTCCGTTAGATCAGGATTTATATAGGGTTGAAATTTCCCCGTAAGCGCTATGTTAATTTTTTGAACTGTTCAAAAATGAACAAAAATTGTTCAAATTGATATTTCACGCCAAGAGATTCTTCCAGTAAGCTTGTTCATTAGAACATGGATCTTGTACCCAGAGTTTACATAATTTGCCTCATTTTCGCCCATAGGCGCTAATGTTAAATTTTTTTGAACTGTTCAAAATTGAACAAAAAAATGTTCAAATCAAAAAGTAAAATATAGAAATGAGATGTCCTCGACGAGATCTTTCGAATGCAAAAAGAATTTTTCCAATCGGACAATTCGTTCAAAAGTTATTAGGGGGGGACAGACCGACAGACAGACAGACAGACCGACCAGACAGACAGACAGACAGACAGACCGACAGACCGACAGACACACTTTTTCCCCATCTCAATACCCTACTTTCAAATTTTTTATTTTTCAATCTTTATTTAATTACTTCACTCATTTTTGACTTTTCTTGATTTTTAACGATATTTTCACGATACATTAAGCCTTCTTTCATTCTTTATTATTATTTTTTTTTACTTTTACGGGAAAGTAGGCTAAAAAAGAAAGCAAGGGCCTTGTATACTCTTCAAAACTTATATTCATGCTTAAATAAACTGAAATTGTCTAGCCTGCAAAAATTCATCGAAAAAGAAAAGTGCAGGAGTTGAGCTGATGTGAAGCCCCATATCAATTAAGCAATGATACTTTTGTAATTGAATTCACTAATTTCCAGCTTAGTGAAATTAAAAACGCTTTTTAAATATTCCATGTATACTTTTACAATTTCATATCCATAAATGTTTCAATTTTATTTATAAACGATAAAATCTCAATAATTAGTATGGTAAAATGATATAAGTAGTAAGTTACTGATTTGAGCATTAAATATGCATTTAACTGATTTGAAGAATTTTATAATGTAATTATGTAATACATATTTTTATAATACTCAGAACTTTTTATCATTTTTTAACTTGTGGAACTAATTTTATTAGGACCCAGACTTATAAAAATGCCTGTGCTCTTCGGGTCAAGGTTGAACCAGACGCAACCTTGTATAGTACATAGCCTTTACTCTCTCTCCCCTGAAAAAGTTTAAAATATCGTGGATACCTTCCTGCTAAAACATCTACCCTACATGCGAAGATAATTCATACATGAAAATAACACAGAAGCTAAAAAAATCGAAGCAATGAACAGACCAAACATACAATTCTGATCCCAATCAGCGAAATCATTTTCCACATCTTCTCCATCCCCCACGCGCGTATTCAGAACTTTCTCTCGGAAACATGGAACGTGATTCGTTCGAAGCATGCCCAGTGACCAAGATCCATAACTAATCTTCTCAGTGGGGTGGAGGGGATCCTTGGGAAGAGAAAAGAGACGCATTGTTGCCACATCTCGTGGGTTTTTAGCTTGGCTAGCTCCCCCGATCGTTCGCCGTGTCCCATTTTCTTATGTTTCACATGAGTTCCGACCGATGAGGCCAAGGACCGACTGTTTAACAATCTGGCTTCTTCCTATTTCAGTGGTATGTCTTTATGAAGGCCTTTAAACAAAAGACATCGTGTGGATCTAGTTCGACATAATGATTTTTCATTTGAACAGTTTAGCTTTTTGCACAAGCCAAATGTCTCAATCAACGTGAAATAAAACCTACTTTGAAGCACTGAATTATATAATAAACTAGAGTGCTGTATGAGTGGTTTGTTGAACGTCTGCTTGAACCGAAAAATACGACAATCAAAACAGTATTTCAAAACTTTTTTCAAATCACGAAACCTTTGGAAAGCAGACTGTCTTAATGACGACACTATTTTGGGATTTTATCTTATATCACAGTCCAAACTATTAACTCCTACTAAGGATAGCAAATCCTTAAAACCCCCAACATGAAGTCCCTAAAAGTTGTTAAAACAAAATAACATCACCAAAAATAAATAAAGAAAGAATATCGAATGAAACAAAGTAGTTATTGAAAATCGTCTGCTACCGGCTAGTAATCCTCAAAATGTGCATAAAAATAAAATGAATCCGTAGAATATTATTCCCTAATAAAACGGCATTAATAAAAAGAGTATAAATTAGTACCCTTATCAATCGTCTGTAGTCAATTTCTCCTGCGATAAAACCTCAAAATCTGCTTTAAAACATAAAACTCCGTTCTTAGCTAACTTAAAGGTTGAAACAAATTCTATATTATGTGGAAAATTCGATTGGTATAAAATGTGTAAACATGTATGACTTACTTCGCCTTAGAATCAACAAATTTATGTATTTGTTTAAGAGTAGAATTTAAAAAAATTGATTTTGGTAAAAACGCTGCGAGGTGCATCAGGGTTTGACACAGATATAACCTATAACCAATATTTCATCCTTCTAGATCAGTGGTTGGCAACCCGTCGATCGCAAGCCTATTTTTAGTCGTTCGCGACAGCATTTTGGACAGTTTATAGTTAAAAAAAAATAAATCGAATAACTTTTGAATTGGAGGGCGAGTTTATTATTTTTTCCTTCAGAAAATGCTTATTAGTTTGTCAGACTATTCACCGGACCTAAAATAACTTCCAATAATATGGATTGTCAGTCGTTACTTTAACTATGCTCCTGGTGAGAGTTAATTCAAGAATGTAACTACATTTCACATGTGTGTTTTAGTTTAAAAACAAAACAAAAACTACCAGCTTTTTTATCAAATTCGAAAGAAATAATATATTTGTATTGTTTTGATGCGAGTTGACGGTGTTTTAGCAAACCATTATTTTAGAAATTTTAAAGTACGTGTTTTATAAGATTATTTACTTTATATTATTATAAGATTATTTATTTATCATTTATTATATATTTATTTTAGAAATTTTAAAGTACGTGTTTTATAAGCATCAGAACTTGTTCTGCCAGGAAATAACATACAATTTGAACACAAGCGCAATCCCAACATACCCTGGTAATAATGTATATCCCCCCCCCCCGGTCCTCTGAGTCGATTTTGGTGTTCGCCGAACTTGGAAAGTAGATCTTCAGTCAGTTTAGGTTGCCGATCGCTGTTCTAGACCTTTTCATTTGTCCAGGAGGCAACCGACACGTACGCACACAAACTCTGCTTTATTAATATAGATTATTATGAAATGATCAACTTTAAGACAGTTACTGTGAATTGCAGTAGAGCGTAACCTTTTGAATTTGTGATGAGGATGTCAATCATAAGTCAAATTTACAAATTTATATTCCTTTCGGCATAAAAGAAAACAAAAGAATTAATTTTTGGTGTTTACTTTTTTGTAAATGACCACGATAAGAGTATAATTTTTCAATGTAATCTTATCATGATAGTCCACAAGTACTTAAATATACAGCGAGTAAAGCTCTAAAAAGAGCAAAGCATAAGCCAAAAAAGATAAAAACAACATAAAAAGGTATCATAAAGCTCTATATCTGACTGAAATGATTAGGGTCTGGTGGGGTAAAATGGATGCAAAAACACCAGTTTTAAAGTTTGCATTTCGTTTACAGAAACACCAATTTTAAAGTTTGCATTTCATGTACAAAAAAACTTACATGAAAAAAAAGTTTTTTCAATAGATTATTCACATTACATTTCTAGCTAAATCTATTTTCAGGAATATTAATTGCAATTTTAACATAATTGCAACACATCTTTAAACAGCTGTTTTTATATCGATTTTACCCCATGGGGTGGGGTAAAATTAGCACACCAAGGGGTAAAATAGGTAATGCTTAATATTGGCTTTAAAAAATTGCGTAACGCAGACATAAATGCCATGGGGGATTCTGGTCCGAAAATGGTCTGAAAAATTTCCGAAAATTTTTGAGAACTTGATCCGAAAAATGAAAATTAGTTTGGTTTTCTGAAACTTTTCCAGTTAATTAACCTTAAGATTTGTTCGAGGCTACAGAGTTGCCAACTGTCCCAATTATTAAAGCAGACTACCGCTTTGCAGCCAATCTCCCGATCTTCCGTTTTTTGGTTTATTTCTCCCGATTTTTTAAAATTGTTCTTAATAATTTCCCAATGTATTAAAATGGAGCTTAACAGTTTGATTTATGAGCAAAATTCTTGGCAACCAATATTATCGCTTCGCAACCGTTCATTGCATATTTTGCTATAGGAGAAAATGAGATTTTTAGCTCCCCTCCCCCCCCCCCCTCTCCTTCACCCTCAAACACGCATTAATAAAAATGCGTTATTGCGAGATTTTCTTTCAATTGCACAGTGAAATCGGTCACAAATTTGCATAAAACTTTAAAGATCTCTATATTTTAATTGAATTTTCTTAATTTCTACAAGGTATAAATAAAAGTTATATTTTCGAAGGAAGCATGCAACATGGAACACGTTCTTCGCTGAAAATGAGCGTGCTTTGCGTTACAATACTTTTGCATCCTATAAATATTTGAATTGTTTTAAAAGTTAGAAGGTGTTGTAACCTCTTCAGACCCCAGAACTAAACACAAGTAATTTTGACACCATTTTTTGGTTCTTTGATTTAAAAAATGACTACAAAACAAAATAACTAAAAAAATATTTTTTAATTTTAATTAATAATTAGTTTAAATAATAATTAATGCCCGATTTCCATGAATAAAACGAAGTAAGCTACCTGTTGATTCATTTAAAAAAGAACTGTTTTAGCTTTCAAATTGTACAAACAGTATTTTAAAATGCACCCAATTGTACACGTGGAATGAAGAGGTGCTACCTTAAATATTCAAATAATTACATAAGTTTTATTTCAAATTCGTAATGCGTACTTTTTCCGAAAATTTCATGTTAGTTCAGAAAATTTTTTTTTTGCTCAGAATCACCCATGATAAATGCAGAAAACTTTGTATAAAAATTACACAGGTAGGATTCATGACACAATATATGGATTTTTAACTCAAATTTATGAGGTCCTCAACTGCCAGAGACTGGGTTCAGTAAAATTTTAACTATTTGTGAAGCTTTCACTTCATCAACGGCATCTCCTTCTGGGAAAATATAAATGATGCCCATTCCAGACTTTTTCAGGTCCTTGTCCGTTAGAAATTCATTCCTAACTTTCAATTATTCGGCAGAAATACATTTTTTCTTTTGCTTTTTTTTTTTTTGACAACCTGTTTGTATTAGTGTTTTAGGCTTTCTTTGTTCTATTTTGCTTGTACCACCTTTTTTTCTTTCAAAATTTCAAGCCCAATGAGGATGTGGTTTCTTGTTGGTAAAAGATTCTTTAGAATCTCTTCATAAAAACTGAAACAAGTACACATTAGTTTTGAGTATTAGTCCTGGAAATTTTCAATTGACTAAAATAACGTCATTCAAATTCAAATAAGACTGATTTCAATCTAAATAAATTAAATAGTTGACTATGACTAAAGTAAATGAATAACTTGTATAGTCGACTAAAAAAAGATTAATTTAGATCAGATTGATTTAGATCAGACTAAATTATTCAGATTATTTTAGTCAAATTGAACTCGATATGACTAAATTTAATCAGATTGAATTAATTTCAATCGGTTTCAATTTGATTTAGCGTCAGTTGGTGTAATTGTAAACATGGGGTAAATGTTAACAAGCTTCGTAACTTCACTTGTGCTGGTTCAGAAAACTTAACTGCTGGTGAGTGATGAATTAGCGACATAAGGAAGACATTGAAGGAGTTTCGTATGTTTTCTGTTAGAAAGTAACTAGTGACGAAAGTTTTGTTAATTTTAGCATTTGGCAAAGTACAACAGTTAGGTTGGCTTTGTTTCTCGTGATTTAAGAAAAATAAGATTTTCGTGGGTGTACTTGGCAACCGGTATAGTCTAGTTCGTCATTCTTTCAGCTTTTTATTTCAACGAAAGCTCCCGAAATGGGATTATGAATACTGTAGGCAATTTTTTCAGTCTATTTTCGGGCATTAAATGAGAAAATTTACGAATGATTACCATAAAAAGATTACCACACAAAATGTCGCAATCGCACCTTCAGTGCTCCAGTTCAATAGGGGTTTACTCAAAGAAAGTCAAAAGAGCATTAAAAAATGCAGTTAAGTTTGTCTTTTATAATGGCATGTCTTTATTTACATTACTTTTAAGTTTATTTATTATCTTTCTTCTAATAATTTCGTGTGTTCTATAATAAGATGTTTTTTGCTTTTGTGCACTTGGACTAATCTGGTTTTGTTGAATTTAATTGTTTTCGTTTGTGTATAGATGTTGTATGGCTTTTGCCATGGTGCATGTTGTATATTGATTTAGTAATAAAAAAACATTACTTTTAAGTTGTTTGAGATAATTCAAATTGTATCAGGAATTGAATAAGATACTTCATAATTACTTCACAAAATTGTCATTCATTTAAAACTCTCACAAAACAACATAGCAATCTAAAACGATATTTAACATCAGATAAACGCCAGTTAAAAACAAAACGAGATTATGGTGAAAAATTTTAAACTCCTCTTTTCCGAAAGTTGTCGATGTGGAGTTATGGCCCGCTTTTAAAAAAGCGCTGCTCGTGAGAATTGCGGCGCCGTAAATACTAGATTCCGAGCTAGCCTCCGATAGCACATGGTATATAAAAGCATTATCATCAACATCATCCCGTAAGCCCCCCCCCCCCCCCCCCGAGCACTATCATCCCGTAAAAGTTGAAAGACAGAAGGCTTATTATTAATGTATCGTAAAATTATCGTCAATAAAAGGTAAAAATTAATTAGGAAATTAAACAAATATTGATAAATAAAAAAATTAAAAGTAGGGTTTTGAGATGGGAAAGGTGTGTCTCTTGGTCTGTCTGTCTACCCCTAATAACTTTTAAAAGAATTTTCCAATTCGAAAAATTCGATTTTTTCTTTTTTGCATTCGAAAGATCTCAACGAGGACATCTCATTTCAATTTTTTACTTTTTGATTTGAACCATTTTTCATTCATTTTGAACAGTTCAAAAAATCTTCCCATTAGCGCTTGTGAGCAAAAATGAAGCAAATTATGTAAACTCTGTGCATAAGATCCAAGTTTCTTTGAACAAGTTACTGTGCATAAGATTCAAGTTCCTTTGAACAAGTTAAGCGTTCAATGGGAAACGTTTTTCGATTTGAACAATTTTTGTTCAATTCTGAACAGTTCACGACAAAAATTTAACATTAGCGCCTATGGGGAAACTTCTGCCCTATATAAATCCTGTCCTAACAGACGGATTTGCTTGGAACAAACTTTATCGAAAAGTTGTTATGACGTAAAACATGTACTGATATGAAGTTCAGCCAGAATTAAAAGATACGTCTAAATGAATGCTTGAATAAATGAATGAGTGAAAGAATGAATGAGTAAGTGAATGAATATGAATTAACCATTGCACATGATATATTATAAGTAATTAAGAACTAAAGCTAAATGAGAAAGATCGAGAGAGATAGCGAGATTATCAATTTGATGTTGGTGTATACGGGAAAGTAGGCTCGTATAGTTCTAGACAGACCTTTTTGTTTCATTCAAAAAAGTGATTTGCTGAATTATTTCGGGGCTCTCAAAAAACATTACTATGGTATATCGCCTCAAATAGGAGAAAAAAAAAAAAACATGTTTCATACTAATACCCTTTTTATACCTATGCCAGAAAACCCCTGCAGATTGCGGTTTTCTCATTGTACAAAAGTGTTTATTATTTCACTGTAATTTATCGATTTCAAATAGAACAAATGCACTATATGGATATGTTTAAAATAGAGCATCTTCAATCTTAGCACGAAAAGATACTAATACTTACAACATGAAGATATTTTTATTGGATGCGATATTTCGCTTATAGAAATGAACAGTGTCATATCTGCAAAATGGACATTTTTCAGGAGAGGAGTTTGAACGTTTTACAATTTATTTTATTTAATTACCTTATTTGTTTCAATGATTATTATAATCGATTTTGTTCAGAAAATAGTTAATGTTCTAGTTTTCTCTCACATGATGGATGTTAATGATGTCAAAAAAATTAAAAATAACTATAAAAAGTAGTTATTACAGTATTGCACCAAAACAATAAAGTTGGCCTGTAGCCTTAACTTTTGAACATTTTCTCACGGCAGTATTCCCAATATAAAGAGCTCAAAAATCTGAACATTTTGATATAAAAACCAAAAAAAAAAAAAACAAACGATTATTTGCAGATATGACACTGTTCATTTCTATAAGCGATTTATTACAAGCTATGGCTAGCATTGGCTACTTGAATGGGCGTGTTCGGAAGTCGAAACTGAACAATCGAAGGAAATAGCAACAATGTCACGGAAAGTAAACGGAAGTCCAAGTCGGCCCCTTGCGATGGCGGAATTTGCTGTTCCTTATATGATTTCAAAATCTCCGTTTCAATTATAATTTGGATGACAGTGTTATTTAAAACTCTACAGAAGTTGTAGATGCTTCAAGAAATTGAATTCAAGACTTATGCATACAAAACGCAAACTTCAAGGGCGATTAAATATTCATTCAGGACTTCTATTCACACGTATTTTTTTTTTGAAGTATCACGAAAAGTATTTTTAATAGATAAAAATTAATCCAACTATTGTAAAATATTTTATAAAAAGGGGGGAAGCTAAGTCACAAATATCGTCCGAAAATGCATCGCATAAACGTATTTGAATGCCCAACACAGTAATACGTCCAATCTAATTTGGTAAAAATATACACACCGTGGAATTTAAGAGTTACATTTGCAGGAAATGTTGCTTTTGCAAGAGTAACGCAAAACGTTATAAAAATATACATTAATTATTTGTAAACATGAAAAAAAAATCCCCCCCCCCCCCCTCGCCATCAAACACGTATATATATTATTTTCATTGGAAATTTGTGTCTTATAATCCTAATGTTTTCTTTTTTTATATATCTTCATTCGGAACAAACATAACAGGCTTAATTTTCATGGGAGCTCAGAATCTGTACTTAATTTTCATTTTCAAGAATCTTTATAGGGGATGAAATTCACACTTATGCTAGACTATTTGTGCATGTGAATAGCTTTGAAAAATATTGGGTTCGTGGTTTTTTTTTTTTTTTTTGGTTTTTTTCTTTTTTTGGTTAGAAATTTAAGCTTTGGGATACAAATTCAATCTTTTATAAAACACATTGCTGTGCTTTCTACTGTGGCATTCAATATAGTTCATCATACTAACTCAAGAAAAAACAATGGTATACAGCGAACATACAAACATGCATGTACTCAAACGAGCAGTTTTATAAAAAATAGGACTATGAGATTAGGATAATTCGTATCTGTACCTCCCCCACCCCTTTAAGTATTATCTGGGAAGTACAATACGATTCCAACAAAGCATATTTTGTTCGAAAGATCTTCGCAGCCTGGACTGGACATCTCTTAGATACCTCGTTCCCGCGCTTCCTTTTTTGACTTTATAGTTTTTTTATTCAATTTTTAACAGTTAATAAAAAAAAAAACACCAAACAATATCGCCTACAGGGAAATTTTTGTCCTATGTTTATCCCAATCTAACGGGCAGATTTGCTTCGAACACACTTTAGCGGAAAGAAATTTTGAGGCAGAACATGTATTCTTTCTTGAGTTGTGAAAAATTTTCTTTCCTTGATAATCTTGTCTAAAAAGGTTTTATCAATAAAGCTACGCAGGGCTTTAGTTGGGTAAGAAAGCGTCGAAAACGTATGTGAAATTCTATAGTGCGTTTTTATTTAGTTATATAGTTTAGTTATCTATCAAAAAACGTTTCCCATTGAACGCTTAACTTGTTCAAAGGAACTTGAATCTTATGCACAGTAACTTGTTCAAAATAATTTTAAATGATCTCGAGAAAGATTCTATTTCTTCACTCAGACACAATTAAGAATGTATTCATCGTTGACCTGAGCACATTGTAATCTACCTACCAGCGATTAAGTTATGATACCATTGTCATGCGTTGTCACCGCATGATGTGCCGATGAACCACAAAGTCACTAAAACCACATAGCTTCGCGTTGCTTGGCTGCAAAGTATGCAAGTGAAGTGCAAGTATGCAAAAATTTTACCTAAGGATATGCTCCAAATTTTTCAGACAAATATTTATCCCCAATCTGAATAAACACAGCTTTTTGTTTCAAGAAGCAGGGCAACCGCTGTGAGTAAAAATCAAACTAAATTTCTCCTTGGACTCGGAATTGACAAAAGCAAGACGTTAATGGTGCGGAATAACTCAATGCGTTATTTTCGAACAAAAAGAACAGAAAAAGATTTTATTTCTGATAAATGATAATTAAATTGTCATTATTTATATTTATTTATTTATTTTATTTTTTGTGGCAATGATTAAAAAGTGAAAATTTATTTTGGAAAAGAAGGATTGTAATTTCAGCATAATCTGTTTAAAATTAGGGCTCTTTTAAAGTATGACAAGTGTTCTCATTTGTTTTCAAACTCTGAAATGGATAGCACTAAGAGGAATTTTGTTGTATTTCAATTCTATACTTTGTTTTCCCCACGTCAACGCTTACATATAGATATATTGGGCACAGGTGGGGAAGCGCTTGAATTTAAAATGTGTCTATGAGAAATAGAGAAAAAAACTAATCGTTGAAACAAGCAGCCTAACAGTTTTAAAGAATGTGTTTGGTATCGTTGCCGTTTTTACACAAAATAATACTTTTTTGGGGGCCTCGGTGGCCGAGCGGTCTTAGTACCAGTTTCCACCCGCTGCTTGCGCGCAGTAACGAGGTCGTGGGTTCGATTCCCACCTTGCCCTGGGTGTATTTCTGTTATTTCCTCTCTTTGTGATGTAATAAAATTTTTCATGTATTGTCTTGTGCTATCTGTCATATTGGACGACAGTTCATAAGCGAGTCCCGAGACTAAGCACACGAACTGGAAAATAAATGTACTTCAATCAATCAATCAATTAATACTTTTCTTTTTGCATGAAATATTGTAAAATGGGTACATTTTAAATAATTATTGCAGTAATTAACATTCAATATACATACTGACTCTAAAATAATATTTTGGAGAGGTATTAAAGCACGGACAGTAGGGCTCCATGAAATTTTGTCAAATAGGTTCCGTGGCGGTGAAAAGCAGGGAACTGAAGCAACAACATTTTGACTCGCTCCGCTCCGATTTCTAAGTATTTACTCCAACTCTACTCCAGCTCCTCGCTGCGCTCCAAATAATTTTAAAACGAATCGCATTCAGGATATTTATTTAATTTATGTGTGATATCAAGTCAAGTTATTTATAGTCAATTTAGGTTGAAGGTGAAAAATTATGCTTCGCTCTGCGTCGTTGTTCCCTCAAATTAATTTTGATGTAAAAACGTCGTTTTTAACATTTTAATAAAATTTTCTTTTGAAAAAAGCGGAGGAGTGGAGCACGAAAAATTTTGGTTCTCAGTGGCTCCGCTGCTTCAAACAAAAATTTGTAGTTCCTCTGCTCCGCTGAACATCTGTGGAAGGTTGGGAAATGCTGCTTTAGAAGGCTCAATTTATTTGATTGTTATTCATTTTTAAATTACAAAAATATTTTTTTAAGTAAAAATTTAATTACTAAATGACCTTAGAACCCAAAACAGAAATCTCCCGATGTCATCCCCCCTTTACAGATTCACAAATAATATACCAAAAAAAAAGGCGTACCTTTTCATTCGTATCCCGGCATCCTCTACACACGTACAGTATCCAAGAGCAACGATAAACACAATGCACGTGGAGACAGCAAAACAGACGCACGCGCTAATCGCGCAAAATCGGTTGTGGAGACCTCTGTGTAAAGAGAACGCGCGGCGGCTGCATATCGTCACACCTGACGGCACATCGATGTTACCTCGACTGACCGGTTGCTATGTAAACGGTAGGGAGGGGGATAACCGAATACCCCTCTTCACTTTTCATTCTCAACTGGAGCGAAGCTGAGCGTATTTTTAGTTCCTATAAAAATGGCTATTAGGGCGTAAAGCTGAAGGTAATTAATTAAATTTTTTTAATGGATGGACGCATCCGAATTTCATTCATATTGGGGAAAATTTAGAAATGCGGGAAGAAATTGAGCGAAAGTAGTTAAGTCATTTCCTTAAAGCATATTCTTTAAAGAATTGTTAATATTTTCATGTTCTGCAAAAAAAGATAAGCAAAAAGGAATATGCCCGATTGTCATTAAGTGAAAAAAAAAAAAAAAAAACGTACTGAATGCAATAAAAAGCAAATATACTCGCCAGTAACTTATTTATCCTTTAGATTTTAAGGCTTCACGTTTTATAAATTTTCAGTAGTCTCAGAACTTTAATTAGGAACGCCGTAGATATAAGGTTTACGGTTGAAAAGAATGAAAAAATAAATGTACTAGGAAATTTTAAAAAGATAAACTAAAGTCGATCTCAGTTATAACGATATCGGACGGTTCGAGGTATTTATGACGGTAAAATTGAGTTGATGTTATAAACAAGGCCGAATTAATCAAATTACGTACAGTAACACAGTAAAAGTACTCCACCGATAAGACGTTAAGAACGTACATACAACCTTTTTTCCTCACTAATGTTAACATCTTTCTCTGATTTTATAGAATTGCCATACGATTTTTAGAGTGCTCATAGCTTCTGGTGGATGGGTTCCCAACCTGTGGGTTACTGCCCCAAATAGGGTCACGGAGAACTTGTCATAGGTTCGCCATATAACCTCTAATTTTAAATAAAAAAAACTCTACCATGCAGAAAAAATGGATCTTTCTTATACTAATTATCATTTGAACTATTGTGTGTCAAATTTAAGGGCATAAATTACAAACAAATTGTTTAGTGACCTGACACATTTTGTTATATCCGACCAGATTAAAATTCATCAAAAATATTTAAAAGAAAGAAATGTATGAAAACATTCAAATAATGTCTTTCTAATGGGGCTGCGTATGGTCACTAACCTTTGCAGACCTAGTGCATTCCTCGGAAACCGGGCATTCGGTCTTACAAGTTGCACTACTATCGGCGGATGCCATTACCACTTGAGAATTTTGACTCTCAGTTTCCCCCTGGATGGCAGCACCCGAGCTCTAAATGATGCGAAACTACGCTAGGAATTATATTTATCCGAGAGTATTCAAGCCAAACAAATATTCAAGGGATCTTTAACATGCAGCAACACATAATCATGCGACATGGGGGCTGACGATTTTTCTGCATCTTGAAAATCCACCGCCTTGGTCAGCCAAGGCCGTAGCCAGAATTTTTTTCGGATGACTTTGAAACACTTATGTTAAGGAAGGTTTCAGGGAGCAATATATGCTACATTGCAAAAAGATTCGAGATTTCGGGGGAGGGGGGGGTCCGTGGGCCCCCGCTCTGGATACGGCCTTGGGGTCAGCTTTGATCCAGCGAACTTGGGGGTACGAGGCCAGTAATTTACCACTACGCCATTCTACTGGCATTCAAATAATATAGAAAAATATTCAAATGATGTGCAGAACTTTGAATAAATGCAGATAATTTACAGAGATATTCAAGTAGCAGCAGTACCTCTTTCATTATGTGGCTTCAACCAGTTTGGGGCCGTTCATAAATGACGTCACGCTTTTTTCCCATATATTTGACCCCCTCCCCCCTTTGTCGCAATATGTCACACTTCAGTGGATCCCCCTCCCGCCCCCCTTTGTCACGCGTCACGCTATGTTGCATAATGCATGATACCCCCTCCCCTCCCCTTGTCACACTTTGTCACAATTTCACGAACTCCCCTCCCCCCTCGAAGAGCGACATCATTTATGAATGGTCCCTTTTCGTTTGAATCCTTCCGTTATCTCTTGAGAGCAATTCCCCACCCATGTCCTGTACTAAATTTAGTTCCATTCCAAGTATTAATCTTCGAGTTAGAGTGGACACAGGAAAGTGTCAAACTAAAAATGCAATCTTTCAGTCTAACTCTGCTGTTATTTGTTTATTTTAATTTTTACAAAGTCATGTACATTATAAATTAAACACATTTACAGTGGAGTTGGATTCAAACACAACTTCGGAATCTAACGTATCATTTTTGTGTCAAAGTGCTTGTACGAAATTGTGCTTTTCATCATGTGAGTGCTTTACATATATGGGTCGCGCATTGCTTTGTTGTTAAAAAAGGGGTCGCGACGTGAAAAAGATTGGGAACCGCTGTTCTAGTCACTGGCGTAGATAAGGGGGAAGTTTTGGGGATAACCCCCCCCCCCTCCCCTGAAATGGCGAAGATTGTCTGGAATTTAACCAATTTTTCTTGTAAAACCATGAAATTAGCTCATTTCTCTCAAGAAACACCCCCTAAAATTTGGGTCTAGCTACGCTACTGGTTCCAGTACGTTATTTCTTCTCTGGTTTGCCAAATGTCGTCCACAGTTTCACATCACGATATGTTGCTGACTGATTAAATGTCTAGTATTAAATTAGATCCAGAATACGGATAATGAACATCATAGGTTTAGGTCTACGTCCATCATCACGTTGGAAGTTTCAACGTGATGATGGATAAGTTTAATTAATAGTTTCAAGATGGATTAATAGTTTCAACTTGAAACTATTAACCGTTGGAGGACGGAGATAATAGAGAACTCTGGAGGCTCTTACTATTTTCTTACAGCCTAAGTTCTTATAATTTTACTTGAATAACGATAAAATCAAAGCTGAATTCGTAGAAGAAATGACATTAAAACGGAGGTCTTCTTTTAAAGTATGATGTTAAAAGCGAGGGATTAAACGTTATTTTCAATCAGGATCTGCTTGTACCATGTATTTTTTTTTTTTTTTTTCACTATGAATTCTGTACTTGGAAGTCATAGTATCGTTGTCCATTCTTGTTGTGATGAAGTTAAAAAATAGAAATTTTTAGTACTCTAAGGCTAGACTTTTTCGTGCGAACGAGGCGAAGATTCTACGCCTCGAAATGGTTCAAAAACGGTAACAATTTTGTTTTGAGACCATTTTTAAATGGTTATAAAACCGTAAACTTTTGTATATACGGCTTTTTAACCAAGCTGATTGGAAATGGTTTAGGTCCCGAAAAGATAGAAAAATGTTCCAAACTGTAAATTTAACGGTGAATTAGATGGAAAGACCGCTGCCGGTTATTTAACCGTAATTTCATGATGAAATTTCTAACAGTGTACTAGAAGGCGGGAGGGTGCCAGCAATCATGAGTTCTTTGAGATGGGCAAAATTTTCCTTCCATAGGATATTTTTTCTGCATCCAAAAAAAAATTAGAAAAGGAATTTGAAAATATTAAATAAATTTCGGTTTTAAGACT
The DNA here is from genome assembly GCA_038502835.1 of Octonoba sinensis. Lineage (NCBI taxonomy): Eukaryota > Metazoa > Arthropoda > Arachnida > Araneae > Uloboridae > Octonoba > Octonoba sinensis. Next base: position 77,955,289 of record CM076604.1, read on the forward strand.
GTATAAACATTATCATATATTACTATATACTCAAGAAGATAATTTGGAATATCGAATAGGTAAGGGGTATTACCTGTAAATAAATACATAATTAACACTAGATTTACCAGACTAGTCCTTTTGACTGTTTCGAAGCTTCTTATTTTACATAATTTGTTACTAATTACAGTGCAACTTTCAATTGCATTGGCTTTTCCTAATACACGGTAAGTAGAACAAGTTAATGTGACTGAACGTTTTATTATAATTAGTAGCAACTTAGTGTAAAATGAAGGTTTTGAAATGGTTGAAAACGGCAACGGTAAATTTAGTGTTAAAAGTTCGGAACCCTTATGTAGCTATTGGTTTAGTGTGTCTATTGGTCTGTATGTCTATTAAGTGTAAACTCGCAAAAACTGGTAAAATAGACTTAAAATAGTATTGGTACAGAATTACTTCTATCCTTACTATTATTATTTTGCAACGATTCAAAAGGAAAATATTTTTCTCTTGGGATAAGGTATTGTAAATTCTATACAATCTGCCTTTGTAAAGTATTGAACGTTAATTGCTCTTACTGTACTTTATTTTGCTATCTTTTGAGACTTAAAATTTTATTTTCTTGGAAGGGATTTTTTTTTTTTTTTTTTGAGGTGTTTTAATTCCTTTGCATAATTTCTTTCTCCCATTTTTTCACGCTTGCATATTAGGGAGAGGGGGAATTCGCAATTTTAAATAAATCTATCCCAAAAAACCTTAATTGGAATTTAACTCGTGATCCCGCGGCTTAAACCGACTCTGACCTCCCAATTGCTCTAAAACGCCGGCTCATTTTAATTAGTATACTTCGTAATTACAGGATATGCATTAAGTTCTTTTATTCAATTTTTGTTTTTTTTTCCTTTTAAATAACACGAATACTTTTTACTCGTTTGACACTCTGTTAAATTACTGCAAACATTTTGCTTTTACATATGCATACATACCAATTCTAATGGCTTCTCTGGAACTTCTCTTCTTACGTTAACTTGATCTTCATGTTTTCACGAATAACCACTTAGCACCTGCTCTTGATACCGAATCAACAGGTAGACATCACATCAGCGTGAAAATTTTTACAGCTTTATAAATAGCGTACACAAATATTTTGTAACTTTTTCTCGCAACAGCTAAACCAAGCGTGGAGTACAAATCCCGCCCTTTTCTTTTTGAAATAAATTAGCTTGCACGCACTCATCTCTAAAAAAAGACGTTGAATTCTGTTATTCTGCTGTACAATGTTCTTTCTGCTAATGTCCTGTATTGTTTTCGATTTCGATGATTTCCTTCTTCCTGATTGTAAACAAGTACTTTAGAGTTGCTTGAAAGTCGCTCTTTAAAGACAACGACTTATTACAGTGAAAGTTTCAGCATTTTCTTCCCACTCTGTTATTTCTAGATAAAGAACATTTAAATTTGTTCAAATCCCAGTTAGTTTTGGCCTGTGGTTATTGGTAGTTTTTTGTTTGAGTTTCTGTCTTTAAGATACTTTTTCGAATTACGCTGGGATTTGAGGATTTACTATTTGAAAAATTATTTTAAATTAAAGTGATTTTTTAACTGAGGCTTAGCATAAGAAAAATCACACTCGTAACCAACAAAGAATTCGAAAAAGCTTATGTGTATGTATGGGTATATACATCACATATATATATATATATTTTTTTTTTTTGTTTAAAAATTTAACCAACTACTAAAAAACCCCATTTGAATTTTCTATATTGAGAATGGTTAATTGTAGTAGTATGGGGCCGTTCATAAATGACGTCACGCTCTTTTTTCATTTTTTTGACCCCCCTCCCCCCCTTTGTCACGCGTCACGCTATGTTGCATAATGCATGATGTCACACCTCTTGTTACCCCCTCCCCTCCCCTTGTCACACTTTGTCACAATTTCACGAATCCCCCTTCCCCCCTCGAAGCGTGACATCATTTATGAATGATCCCTATTCAGCGCTGACACTCGGTAGCTATTGTTAAGAATTTCTTCCTTCAGGGAAAAATGGTCACCAATTATTTCTCTTCATTCCAATACATATACATTAGAATTCTAACCGGTAGTTGTTGTGCCATACAACATTTGAAGAGATTGAGAAGCATTTGGGTTGAAATTGAAATGCATTAACTCTATTAAAAAATTCATACACTGACTTGTGATCTCAACTGCTTATAATTCAGTTGATTCAGCCTCATGTTGACCTATTTTTAAAAAAAATTTGCAGATTGATTCTTTCAGAAAGAACCATATGCTATTTTTCTTATTGGCAAACTTACATTCCAAGGAGTTGCAAGTGAACCCTCATGGTCACCGAATTATGAAAAAAAATAGAAAAACAAAATTTTCTGTTATTTTAATGTGTTTAAAATTCTGCCAGAAATCATACGCAAAAAAAAAAAAAAAATTTAAGTTGTCCTTCCGGACTTTTTTTTTTTTTTTACAAGCCTTATATGAGGGTTACGATACTTTAGCGTTAAGTGAAAACGGATGCATGGTCATTGCATCAATATAATTAGAAAAACAATAACATTTTCTATCTATAAATTGTTTTATTCTTGTATAGCCTATCTTTAAAATAATTATCAAAAGGTATGTAGGTAAAACCCGCAATTTACAAATTTTAAAAATAATTGTATAATTGATTGAATAATGACAGCTAATTATAAATTAATGATCCTTGTAGTCATTTTAAGACCTCATAGGCGTTATTCATGAATAGGAGGTGTCATCGAGCAATACATAAATATAAAAAAATTTGCAGTTTTTTAAAACCAAAATATCACAGTTTGAAGTAGGAGCTACGTGAGGGGCAGGCATACGAGAGTGTTAAGTTGGAAAATAACAAAATATGGTCGTTCTTCTCTTTTGCATGATTGTTACAATGGAAAAAAGCCCTCGTACAGTTTTTTTTTCTTTCTAATGGGGCTACAGTATTGGTCATCAACCATTGCAGACCTAGTGCGTCCCCAGATATTGGTACCAGCTCTTTCAGCAGCACCTCAATGAGTGTGGTACCATTGTCGCAATTTTTTTGACGCTTCGTTTCCCCTAGATGGAGCACCTGAGCTCTCGTTGATGCAATCTGCACTAGGAATTTAATTTAGCCGAGAGTATCCAAGCCAACCGGATACTCAAGGGGTCTTTAACATGCCGCATAATCATACGACGTGGACGCAGACGATTTTCTGCATCTTGAAAATCCACCGACTTGGGTCAGGTTTGAACCTGGGATCTTGAGCATGCGAGACCTGCGTCTTACAACTACGCCAGCCAGTCGACAGCCCTGGTACAGTTCGACCTCGAAATTTTGACAGTTGACGCTTCTGCGCATGGCAGAAAAGAACGAATCCATTCTAGTGTTAGGGAAATTCGTTTTGCAGGTGCGTTTATTTAGTGCGCGAATCAGAATGTTTGCTTCTCTGTTGAAAGTACAATTAATAAACTGGCATTTAGCCTCAGTTCGGAAGAAAAAAAGTATGCTAAAGTAACTAGAACGAGAAGGCAGAGGCAGATTCTTTATACCAGCGGTTCCTCTCCGGAACATGAATGCATTCTTCTTGGCATTCTGCCAATCCGGCTTGCTTTGATTAATGGTAGAATACTCTATTGGAGTTCTCTGAAAGTAGAGAGATGAGTCGCTTGGTTCTTTGCACTCGTAGATTGGTTAGTGCTCATATAAAATCTAACTACTTTTACTTAGGGATCATTCATAAATGATGTCACGCTTCGGAGGGTTCGGTTCATGAAATTGTGACAAACCGTGACAAGGGGAGGAGAGGGGGAACAAGAAGCGTGACATCATGCTTATGCAACATATAGCGTGACGTGTGACAGAGGGGGGAAGTGTGACATTTTGTGACAAAGGAGGGATCAGATATATGAGAAAAAAGCGTGATGTCATTTATGAACTGTCCCTTAAGGCAGTAAAGTTTAACCCAATTGTCACAAATGTACATCAAATCAGGAGGCTTCATCGAATTATATTCTAGCTGGTATGGGACTGGATACATTCGATTTATTGGTTGACTTTTTCGGGACTTTTTTAGTGTAAATGACTTTACTTAATGTATTTCCTAGTAGAACTTTGCGTGGATTATGAGGAATAGAGGCAACAAGTATGATATAAAATGCAAAATTGGGTAAAACTTAAATAAATACAGACTTTCTGAATTTATTTAAGTTCTTTCTTATATTAAAAAAGCACATCCCAGTCAACTAATATTGAAAAAAAGGGGGCGAAGCACGAGTTAATACTATCTTACATAAGTTTTCTGTCAAAACTACTAATAATAATGCAGTACTTTTCTTTAAGTGTTTCAAGATAAATTCCCTTAACAATAATAGAATTTTTGGAATTGACCCATGAAAAAACATATCCCTTCAAAATTTGTTGGTAGCTTTTAAAACGGCAAATGCAAAAGAAAAGAGTGCGATTCAGACAATGCAAGTTTTGGACTCATGAGGAGTGCACAGCACTCTCCGCACAATAAGTTGTATTTGAGACCGACTGTAACTCTGAAGATGATATTTATTCGTAGGATGAACATTACGCAAAGTTAATGGTTTATTTATTATTTTTATGTCTGTATAATTCAGAATTTGATGTCTGCACTTCGAAGATCATGCAGGATATCAAGAATGGAAGAATAAGAAATAAAAGCAATTAGAAATAATGAAGGTAAGGAAGAGCATACGGAATATTTATCTACCTTCCACCCGCTACCTGATGATTATTGTGACGACTCCCTTTCAAGTCATATGATACTCGAGGTGACATCAGAAAATATTTAACACTTCGTTAACACCACTCATTAGCGGAATACCAGCATTAAAAGTCCGAATTAAGAGGTAGACAGGAATGCCGCTGCATTCCCGCTGCTCTTCCAAAACCCTTCCATCATATATAATAAACCACGGAAGCAGTTAATCTCGTTTTATTTTTATTTATTTTTCCTTATTTTGTCCCCTCCTTGGTGAATGACCTTCCCCCCCAAACACGAAATCTTCCCCTCGGAAGAATCCGAATTCCGAGGTCAGATGGAATGAGTTTTTGTTTATTTATTTATTCGGGTTTTGCTTTGGACCTGCGGCGCTGAACCCCTTTCTGCTCGCTAGGTCATTGAAAGTCGGGGTTAAAAAGATATGGAAGAAGAAGAAAAAGTAGCCTGTTGCGGTACGTTCAAGCAACGGCTGGCTTGGAAAGAACAAAAATCTGACGAAAAGATGGATTTATTTTCAAAAGCTGTCGGGATTTGTTTTGGGAGAAGTAATCCTTTATTTCTGCACTGCCATAGCTTAGGATTACGAACTTATCGGGATTAGTAATTTTGTTTTTTATACGGTTATTGACACTTCGGAGAATAGAAGATTAAAGTCATTATAAGATCAATATGTTTAATATTTTCATCTTTTGAAAACTTCTTAAATATCCTACTTTCGAAAAAAACATCCTATGTAAAGCACATGAATACAAATAGCTACAAATCCTTAAATGAATGGCCTTAAGTCGTATGCTTGTACCGATAGTTTGGAGAAAGTTAGGACTGTTTAAATTGAGAAAACTTTCCCATAAAAAATGGAATTACTCGTAAAAGCAATCGTTGTCATGAAAGTTAATTTTATCATGCTATATTTCAAGAATTCGATCGGGGGTGGGGAGGGGGAATCATTATCCAATTGCTGAAAAAAGCGCTGTAAAAAATTTTTAGTTATAAAAAATGATAAACGAAATATTTCATCTTCTACTAGACGGCCTGAGAGCATAGCATTTTTCCTACACAAAACCTTTTACAATGAAACAGTTTAAGAACAAATATTTTATATATAAATTACACTGTACATAATACTACAAAAGACTAGTTAATACTTCCATTGAAATATAGTTCTTCTAGTTAAAACATTGTTTAAAATGTTTTGAAATAGGTGTTAAAAATATTTCTATTCCTTTATTTATTAAAAATATTTCTGTAAATAAAAAAAGATATTATTGTTTTTGACTACCATCCCCAGTATACCCCGTAAGGGCCGTGGTAGCCTAGTGGTTAGCACGTCGGACTTCCACCCGGAAGGTCGCGCGTTCGATACCCACTGAAGACCACCATGTATACTTGGGGATATGTGCATGTAAAATCCGTAGACCCCACTACCTCTCCCCGTGCGTAAGCAATCCTAAGGTCTCGGCTAACAGGTAGGGGTCTGGTGGAGAAAAGTATACCCCCGTAACTTTTCTTCCACAAAACTATAACAGAAACTTTTCTAGTCTAGTTTTTACCAAAAAATCATGTTTGAATATGAAGAAGAGTATTTTATTGAGAATACTTTTCGGGAAATCAAAACACCGAACAATCTGCTTGTGCGGGGAAAAGGAATGAGAATTCTTCATATAAGTTCATAAATTTGGGAAATAGAACAGCTTAAGTGACAATCATTCGTTATTTGTTGAAAATATTTCTATTTTTTCACTTATTTAAAACATATTTATGAATAAAGAACATCATAAACACGATATCATTGTTCTTCATTACTATACCCAGTATTCTCCCTTAACTTTTTTACAAAGTTATCACTAAAACTTTTCTAATCAGTAGTTTTTTTACCAAAAAGACCATGATTTAATATGAAGAAGAACATTATGAAGAATACTTTTCGAAGAATCGAAACACTGAATAAATCTGTTTATGTGAAGAAAAGAAATACGAACATTTCCTGTAAGTTCATAAATTTCGGAAATCGAACAAACTCGAGTTACAATCACTCTTATTATATACAAAACATGCACTTAAAACTTCTGAAAAATAAAAATAAATATGAATTAAATTGTTTCACTTACCTCTACTAAAGAAATAACATTACAGAGCTATTTTGTCCAGTTTATATCCTGCAACAAAATTAAAATATTCTTAGCAAAATCCACGCGATTTTGTAGAAAATTTTCATATAAAATTAAATTTGAACAGAAAATATTTACTTGAGTCCATTCCATTTCAAATCAGGCAGGCAGGTCTAAACCCTGTCACATGACCCTCACAGATTAGTTTTAAAAAATTACAGTAGTACAACTAAGGGACATAAAATATCCCAAAAGGACTTTTCAAAAAAAAAAAAAATTATTTCTCTAGTTACCGACTTTTAAAATTTGAGACATAAATTCTTTGAGGCCGTTTCAGAAAACCGGCAAAACATTTACTTTTAAAATGGCCACTGTTTCAAAAGTTTTTAACCGATTCGAATATTTTTTTCTATAAATAGTTAAGGGATGGTAGTTTATTTAGACACTAATTTCAAAAATCTTGTTGGCTTTACTGCTAAAGAAAAAAAAAGTGTTTTTGACGTGAAAATTTTGCATTTTTACTAATTTTATTTTTTTTTTTATTATGAAAAAAAAAATACTTTTGAAAAACCAGAGGTGGCAATCTAAAGTACTTTTATGGAAGTTTTGTATCAAATTTCATTGTAAGCCTGAGATGCATACCCCCTCAGAATTTAAAGTTTGAAATTTGAAAACGTTCAAAAATTGCAATTTTTGAAGTGTGATTACTCAAAACAGCTGTTTTTTAAAAATCTGAAAATCTGCTCATTTGATGCCCTTGAAGTGTTTAATGATCTGCTATCAATTATATTGTGTATTTTTGCCTCAAAGATTTTATATGATTTTTCAAAAATGGCCTTTTGTGCGTTTCTCAAAAAAGCCAGAAATTCAAACTTGTTCTTATTTAATCATTTTAATATAAGAGTTAATCAATTTTTATTGAGAAATATACTATATTGTTACACTATTACTGCAGCTAAATTGTACTTAACCTTTTTAGAATTTAAATAGCACCTTGCACAAAGTGTAGCCACCGTGATTTAATGCATGTTATTCTGTTCATCCCAATTACTTGTTTGAAACTCACACGCTTTACATCAAATACTTACAGCTTTCCCCTGTCTAATACTAGTATTGGTTTACTTAATCATGAAATATTTTTGCTGATTAACCCCTTAATGCATTTGCACGTGTCTGACACGGGCGAAAGAAACCAGCAAATTTGTAGATGCCCGTGTCTGACACGAGCGATCTTGTTGTTGTTGTCGAGTCCTCGCGCGTTACAAGGAAGAATGGGTAAGCTGCTCCTGGGTTTAACGGGGCCCTTATAGGCAGGAGTCCGATTTCTGCCCCTTTTTGTAAGGTTTCTTAATTTTTGAATTAGCTCCCAGATGAGAGACCGTCACCTGGGATTGGCACCCCCAGAGGTATCGTTTCACTTGGAGGACATTGGAGCCACGACCTATTTATCGTGCACCAGCTCCCTTTAGCGTACACGGACACCACAGCAACCAGCCGCGAGAGGTTGTCACCCTCCCAAACACTGACCTCAGTCACTGTTGCTTCACTTTCGGTGTTCAACGGGAACCGAGCTTCTATCGACTGGTACACTGTGGGACGGGCGATCTTGTATCATGCGTTATTTTATTTATAATGCCCGTCTGAGATCCGTCTACACTTTGTATGTATAATAATTTTTTATATAACTTTTAGCCCCCCCCCCCGCCCCCACTCTCTAGTCACCCCCTACAACTTAAATTGCCAAAAACAACTTATACTATACCTATATATTCATTTGCTCTCCAAAAAATAAACTCGATTCTTTTTTACTAGTTTTTCCGAAAAAAGAGCTTCAAGGGGTTAAAAAAGCATGAAAACAGTGATTTTTTTTTTTTAATACAAAAAAAAAGGGAAATGTCTATATTATTTCATACGGAATCAAATCCTACTAAAGCTACCGGAAGTATAATTCTACTTTCTGAAACGAGCTGTATATTTACTGTTAGGATCTTTCTCTATTTTATCTGACGTACGCTTTTTCCAGTAAAATAAAATATTACTAATTTTTGGAAAAGAAGTCTTCTGTTTTTTCTTTGCAAAACAGAAGAAAAAAAAATCAATATTGAAAATTTAGCGTTTGTCTTTAGCCAGCACTCATTTTACAATTTCCGTTTATTCGGCAATCCTTGATGTTGTTCTTTGAAATAAATCTTCAATGCGTCAAGTAACAATATCCTGTGTTACTGAGCGTATCTGCTAGGAGACGTTTATGTTAACGGGAAGAAAATTTCGCTTAAAAATGTTTAAGAAACCTTCACTTAAACTTTGATCTGAAGGAGGTCGAAGGTGTAATTCCTCTGCACGTTGACAAGAGGACACATCGACTCAATTGTTCGGCGACAAGGACTCCAGAAGCTAACCTTCCTCATGTGTCAGATATTGGAAAACAAATTATTCGAAGGATACTTTGAACGTTCTCCTTTTGTTTTTCTGCAAACCTTTGCTTTGGAATGGTATATTATTGCTTTATTACCTCGGATGAAAAAGATACTTTTTAACAGTTCGACCACAGAATGTTGACATTTGGACGCTTCTGCGCATGGCAAAAAAGAACGAATACATTCGAGTTTTAGGGTAGTTCGTTTTGCAGGTGCATTTATTTAGTACGCGAATCAGAATGTTTGCTTCTCTGTTTGTTGAAAGCAACTAAATTTATAACCTGGCATATAGTATCAATTCGGAATAAATCAAGAATGCTAAACGAACTAAAACGAGAACAAATACGGCATTTTCCTTATACCAGCAGTCCTCCCTTGAACATGAATGGATTTTTCTTGGCACTCTGCCAGGCAAATCGCTTTGTTTGATGGTAAAACTGTACTTGAACGGGGCTTAATTTGTATAGAAGCTCACGGTAGCTCGCCGGAGGATTTTTCCTTTCAGTGAATTTTTACGTATTAGATGGAATTATTGGTTGTTTACGTATTACAGTTCTACCATCAATCAAAGCAATCTTTCTGAAAAAGTTCCAAGAAAAATACATTCATGCTCAAGGGGAGGAACTGCTGGTATAAGGAATGTGCCTTTTTTGTTTTAGTTCGTTTACCCGTACTTGATTTCTTCCGAACTAAACGCTATGTGCCAGTTTATAACTTTAGTTGCTTTCAACAAACAAAGAAGCGAACAATTTGATTCGCGTATTAAATAAACGCACCTGCAAAACGAACTTCCCTAAAAGTAGAATGGATTCGTTTTTTTCTGCTATGCGCAGAAGCGTCCATATGTCAAAATTCCGTGGTCGCACTGCAATCCTTTATCTATTGCATTACGATCTGCAGCAATTTTTTTTTTTTTCACGTATTCCTTTCTTTTTTTTAAGGGGATGATAATTTACTACTTCTCCGGAGCAATCTGAGCAGAATGGCAGTTGAAAACGCAACATCTTCTTGAAAACTGTCTTCTTTCCTCGCTAAATTACTCTTTGTAGAGCCTTTGCTAAAATGTAGCCTGTAAAAGTGGAACTAAAAGAGAGTTCCGGCAAAGTACCGTCAGAATATTCGTAAGAATGGTTACTGAATGGATTTTTAAAGGGAGTTGTACTTATAAGTACCGTCAGTAGATAAAGGGTTCACGTAGTTCTGAAGAGCATAGGGACTAGGCGCGGATATAGGATTTTACTGAGGAAAGCAATTTCTTTATAATTTCACCAATCTCCCGGAAAATTTGTTCTGAAGAAGGAAAATTATATAGTTTTAGTTCGTTATCCCACTTAAGAGCTAGCCGGCATCCCCTCACCAAGAACGATGCCCCCCAGAATTAAAGACTGAAACCCATAAAAACTTCATTGGCGAAAACTGCGACATGCGTTTTTTGAGGTTTTTATCATAAGCACAGTTACTCAAAAGTATCAAGTTTTTGCTTCATTATACAACACAGACGGTAACGATAATGTAAAAGGTAGTTGAACTCCTCTATAATCACATATCAAGTTACGAATCTGCTCGAAGTAGTCGAAGTGACCAGGTTTATTTACTCAGCCGTTTAGAAAACAATTCGGCTTCTAAAAATATTTTTCTTCAAAGAAACGGTTTTCTTTTGTTTCGGACGGGAAAAAAAAGGCTCATGAAATAAATGGTTCTCCGACTGCAAATCGTCAACAAAAGAACCTACAAATGTGGGTCAATTAAGATGGGAGTATTCTTTCTTCTTGAAGGCGGGTCTATTTCCTTTAGTCGAAAGGAACGCTCCTGATAAAGCAAGTTATTTGTACTAACAGGCATGAAATGCAATCTATAGATCAAGATTAATCGGGCAATAAAGAGATATTGCTTTTAAGATGTAAACATCTTAAAGGCAGAATCAAAATTGTTTTTTCTGACAGTAGGTAATGGCGTGTTTAATGTTCAGATATTTTTCTTGCTCGTTTTATCTCATTTTCATTGTTATTATTATAGCATCTCTTCCATATTAATAAAGCAAAAAAATTGTCTGTAAGCGACGGTCGCCAGCAGGCCTGATGAAAAAGGCTAGAAAAACGAATTTTTGGTTTACAGGTGCAGCACCAATTCGAGTCTACGACAACTTATCAGAACTAACTGTACAACACTTTACTAGGGGGAGGTCTCTCAACTTCACGGTAGTACTGTGTATAACGGTTTATCCAATTTAACGAGAGTTTTTCAAAAGACCGAGCGATTGCTTCGAATTATCAAGAGCTACAAATTATCATGAGTCAAGTTATCAAAAGGCGACTGTATGTAGATTTATACACTATTCGCATTTCTATAAAAAATTGACAACTTATCTTGCATAAATGGAATATTGTCTCCCTTCCCCACCAAGGATCTCGAGTGGAGCGTGGAGCGACAGCGCGCAGCAGGGACCAAGAAATTTGTTGTACTCTGCTCCATCTCTTTTTTTCCCACCAATTTTTCTATTTCTTCTTTTTTTTTTTTTAAGGAGGCGGTACGTGGTTAATTTTTTTCCACCACACAGTGCATATATAACATTACATATTTATTGATACAAAAATAATTTATTTGCAACTTTAATTCTTTATCGCAAGAGGGCAGGGTGGCTAGTGGTAAGGCACTGGCCTCGAACTCCCACGTTCGTAGGATCAAACTTGGCCCGAGTCGGTAGATTTTCAAGATGCAGAAAACCGACAGCGCCCATGTCGTATGATTATGCGGCATGTTAAAGATCCCTTGAGTATCCGTTTGGCGTGGATACTCTCGGCTAAAATAAATTCCTAGTGCAGTTTGCATCAATGAGAGCTCGGGGGCTTCCATTTAGGGGGAAACTAAGCGTCAAAAAATTGCGGCAATGGGACCACATCCATTGTGGTGCCGCTGAAAGAGTTGGTACCAATCTCTGGGAACGCATTTGGTCTGCAATGATTTATAATCAGTACTACGCCGTTCATTAGAAATATTTTTTACAAATCCTTATCGCATACATAACTATTAATAAATTAACATAAAAAGGGGATAAAAAAATAATGTGATTCCTATTAAAACCATTCGGAGTCCTGGGTGGAGCCTGAGCAAGGACTAAGAAGCTAGAGTATTACTGGAGTGGAACGAATAACTCGTAAAAAATGACTGCTCCATATCCCAGATAATTTAAATTTAAATGATGCTTTTTGATGCTGATGAAAAACCTGTAATCAAAACAAGATATATCAATATTTACAAATAATGTTTTATCAAGAAAATCTCATAACGGATTGAAATTTCCTATTCTTATCTACGAAATGTTCAAAAAGTTACGGTGTTAAAAAGTAGGAAAAAAAGACATTTAAAACAAATACTGAACTCTGTAAGAGATTAGAATAATGGGTTGGGAACAACAAATGATCTTATCTTACATTAGATTACAACTTAAAATGTATTTCAAATTCTGCAGTCACACGTTTAAGAGATAAAATAACCGCAGGAGATAAAAAATAGTTTGAATGCGTGAAAAAATGCATGACCGTTTCCACAGTAGTCGCCTACACTAACAACTTCTGCGGTTATTGTTAGCTTTTTAAACTTGTGGATAGAATGTTGCTTCGTCTAAGAATGAATGACACAGCTTACGGCAGTTGAATAAGAACAACAGATACTCCATGTTAATGCTTCCGTATCATTTAACTTTCATAGTACACCATCGCTATGTTAATTTGCGGCGCGGTTTGACATTGAAAGATGGAGTGAAAAGGATTGTGTTTGGATTATTGTTGATTTTTTTTTTCTGTTTTCTATAAATGTCTCAAAATATTAACAATGTGGCATTTTTGTGCAGAAACCTTAGAATTTTCTCATAATTAAATATTTGCGCAATTTCATATCAGCAGTCAACCTATCTGACCACAGTTAAAAGATTTATTTAACAAGCTATAAAATACAAGAACTTCATACAGAGCAGAACTTTTCATCGCTTAAAATAAATTACAAATTTTATTTTTATGCAAAATAAAATTAATTCTGTGCGTACAAATGACATGAAATTCGTTCTTTTGCAAATTTTTAGGTATTATGTCTTAGAAAATTCTAACTGTCCAAGCTTTTTTAAAAATTAGCATTTATAATAATGATGTATAGCGTAAGTGTTTTAAATAAGTAAGATCACAAACGCAGGAAAAGTAAAGGAACAATTGAATTACAACAAAAATATCACCAATATAAAATTTCGAATTGAAAAAAAAAAAAAAATGGATAAGATAAGAATTATTTTACACAATATGTTTTCACAGGTAAAAGCACAACATCATGAAACTCCGATCAATTAGTTTGTTTCTGTTAATAATAAAGTAGTAAGTATGTCTATGCGTGTATGTCCGGCGTAAGGCCAAGACCGTTCTGCCGATTTACAAAAAAAACGACAAGAAATTAGTTTGGAACATGAAGGTGTGCACCTCGAAGAATTTTTTCTGAAATTCGAATTTTTCGAACTTATAGCTGAAAATAGCATAAAATATAAGAAGAAATTCTCACATCGTTTTCGGTTTTGGTACCATTGAAAAGCCGGTAAAAAACTGTCCAGAAAGAGTTTTGCTCTCGTGTTAAAATTCGAAGCCTCTAAGTTAACTAGAAAAGAAGTTATACGCGTTTTTGATTTTTTGAAACTGATTCCTTTTTCAATCGTAGTGCTTTGGGTTCTTTAATAATTAACCGGGTCTAAATAAGAAAGAGTCTTTCCTATTAAGACTTAAACCGGGTATGGCAAACCTTTCTGGATTAGTGTGACAGTTAAATCACGGTTTATTATTTTCAGATGTCCAGTGCGCCACTTGTTATTTTTCATTTTAAAAATCAGCTTAAAAGGTCATCCATTTTTCAGAGCGGCTGCTAGCTTGGAAGTTTTTTTTTTCTCTCTTACTTTCTTTTAAAATGTTTTCAGTGAATTTGAGTGAATAAAATTAATTTAATATGCATCTGTGGGCGGATTTTAAAAAACTATTAGTTTTAATCACTGGCGTAACTTGACTTGTTTGCACTTTCCGCAATAAAAAATATTGCGCCCCCTCAGTCGTAAATTGCATACTTGATACAGATTCCCTTAATCTCCTGGCCCCCTCCCCTCCCTCTCGGAGTGTCCGCGGGTCGGTAGTTACGTCATTGGTTATGCGTTTGATGTCAGAAATGTTATTTTAAATAAAATATTTCATACCATTTCACATTGTATGTTTACTGTACCATTTGAAAGTAATGTTTTAAAACACATTTTAAGAGAAAAGCATTCGAATATTATAATCGCTTTATTTGATACAGCGACCTTTTGATATAACGACCCAAATAATGAAGTCCGGATGGGGCTGACATAACACGAGTCGACTCTATTTCCAAGTGCTACAAATAACTGGCATTGCTTCTATAAGTTCATTTCGAAAACCATTTCCTGTATTTACTTTCAATGAGATTTTTTTGCCGAATGAAAGAATCAAATGACGCTTTTTTCTACAAGTTATGCAGAAAATGAAAAGCACCCGATTGCGATTAATAAAGATGAAGCATATTTAATTTCTCATCAAACAAAAAAAGAAAAAGCTCGTTGCATGTCACTTGTAGGCCTCAAAGACCGTCAACTGTCGTCAAGGCAATTCTAAGATAACTTATTAGCTAAATCTAGCGACAGAAAAAAAGTTCCGATCCTTCTGACTTAAAGAGTGTTACTCCAAGGTCTAAGGCTGGAGTAAGGTCTAACACTGCACAATATATTTTTTAACAAGCTCTTTTCTTCTTGATACAAATCAAGATTTTTTTATGAGTTCGTGGTATGAGCTTTGATACGATCCTTTGTGATGCACTAATTTGTGTGCCCTATTGCAGCAACATACCTGCAGTATTTGGAAAATTAATATGTAATGTATGTAGTACACTTTACTACATAACTATTGCAGTGTAGTAAATGTTTATTTTTCAGTAGGTATATCTAGCGTCACTCTCAGAAATAGAACTCTCATTTTTGACGATTCTTCAATCGTCAAGAAAATGTCGTCATTTATAACGATTCTTTCCTCACGCAATCACGTGACTTTAAAAAGTTCCTACACAAATTTCGCCAATTTGACGAAAGGTTTACCTGCAACATTTTTCACGAAGCCATTTCGTCAAATGCGACGACAGTTTCGTGAGATTTGAGTATGCATTTCTGAGAGTGATGGTATAGTAAAAAACTGAACTAAAAATGTGTTCATAAAAATGAAATGCAAGCACCAGAAAATAATTCCATCAGAAAACGTTATTTCTATACACCAGATAAATAAAGTTTCGAGTTAAATTTCTTTTTCGTCAAAAAAAAAAAAATTAAACGAAAAACACTGACTATCCTAGATTTTCAATCTTTTCATGATTTGCTAGCCACAAAGGCGGTCAGGTGGCCCTTAGTACATTTATTGTTAGTTCATTTCATTAAATAAATATATATATTAAAAAAAAGAAATAAACTTTACCTGTCTGTGTGGTCTCCCCCGCCCCCATGTAAAAGCTTTGAGCTGTGAAGAAAATTAAATTTATTTTGAAAAAGCAGAGATTCCCAAACTTTTAAACATAAATTACGATTCACTTTTTGGGAACCCAAAAGTCAATCCACAGTAACCCCACGCCCCGGAACTTTTTCCAGTTTTTCTTTCTTTTTTTTTTTTTTTCGCAGTTGCAATTGTAAATGGAAAAATTTCATTACGTTTCTACTGTTTAATGAAACTGAAATATTTGCAAAAAAACTGTTTATGAATATTTTAAAACCTTTTGTGTTTTTTAACCTTAACTTTAAGATTTTTTTTTTTAAATTTTTGTTTAATTTTTTATTGACATTACGGATTAAGAGTGATGCCTACCTAGTATTAAAATGTTGCAGTTTCGAAGTTTAAATCGGATTTTTTGAACTCAAAAAGGGCTCTGTTAGGCGTAAATATATATTTCTCTCTCTTTTATTGATTTATTTAAAACTGAGCCCTGAGGAGCGTAAACGAGGGCTCAAGCTCATTACGTTTCTACTGCTCCGTAAAATTGAAATGCTTGCAAAAAAATTTATTTCTTCATATTTTTAACTTTTTCAGTATAGAGAGATTGTTTGCGAGGTCTGTAATACAGTCTTCATTGTCTATACTCTGTAATTGCAAAAAGCAAACATTTAGTGATACTTGAGCTCGACACTTCTAAAATAAAAAATGTTTAAATTCATAATACAGTAAAACCCCGTTAAAACGCGGGTGTGGGGGACATGTTTGGTACTCGGGTTATAACATAACCGCGGTATAGTGAAACTATACCGCGGGACCATATTCATGAAAATAATACTCGCTTTTGTTGCTTCATTTTTATCAATTACTCATAACTTTTCTTCTAACTATAGTATGTTTTTTTCTTTTCTTTGCTGCCATTTTATTCAATGTAATTGCTGTGCGAGAAGCACACATCTCGGCTGCGCAATCATTCTTTCGAGCGATAAGTTATAAGCCAACTGTGTTCCGAGAAAAAATGTGCTTAAAAATCTCTTTGTTATCAACATGGAATTTAAAAACTTAGATTTGGAAGTGGAGGACCGTACTTCTCACTGGTTAATATGTTTACTTTTCAGGAATGCTAAAGAATTTGGAATACAAAGGTTGATAGTACTATAAAAGAAGTTACACACGCATATCTAATCTTCTGAAAATGGAATAGTTAAGCATTGAACTGAACAGTCGCTGACAGATTGAGCTCCGCCCATGTTAAGAGAAACAAGTCAGGGCGATTGCACCCAATTTTGAAATCAAGCTATATGTTCTAGGTTGAAAGTCAGAAAAAGCACGAAAAAGGTGTACATCACGCCTATCACAATAGGGCTTTATCTGTTGGTGTGTCTGGTGGGGGATGGGTGCTCTTTGGCTAGAATATTTGTGTGCTCGGGCTGGCTTTATTTACTATGGTAAATATGGAATCACTTTTAAATGACAATGGTAAAGAGTGGTTTAAACGTCGGGGGACATGATAGTGACCGCAGTATATCCGATTCCGCGGTATATTGAGGCACCGTATAACGGGGTTTTACTGTATATCAAAAGTAAAAAAAATCCCTTGTTTTACTTTTACACTAAACTTGGAGTTTAGGTGCAACAACAACAAAAAAAATCATGAACTCTTCAGCAAAAAGAAGTGACGACTTAAGGGGTTAATACTGAATACATTCTTTCAATCAATTAAGAATATGGGCAAATCAAAACAAGAAAGGAGAAAACATCGGTGACTGTTTGCTATAATGGAAAATCAGGTGTGTCCAACTATTAGTACCCAGTACACCGTACTGGCAAAGCACTCAAAGGGTTAACCATAAGACTTAAAACGTCTCTAGAATGTTGCAACCCACTTTGTAGAATGCAGCAGGGCGGCTAACTTGTGTGTCATTAAGATCGATTTTATACGTAAGCAATGTGTCGCGATCACGCTTTATGTGGCGATCACCCTTTATGTGTTAACAATGTATCTCGATCTACCTTAAAAAAAATTCGTTTGTTGACTCCCCCCCCCCCCCCACTCATCAGGATGGACAATAATAAAATATTTTTACAACACTCTTTAGCAGTATATTTTTAAAAGTACGTATAAAAGAAAACTATAATTAATTTTCGTTTTTCTAACATAAAAACGAAAAATAAAATTGTAGCTGTGTAACGAAGCTAACGTGCAATAAAAAACTACTTGACTGCAGATCCTCTTGAATCGTTCCATTATCTATTGGTCGATTGCGGTAGAAGTGTTGGCCACCCCTGGAATATACGATTTCTAAACAACAAAAGTAATTGTTCACTTCTGAAAAGCGCGATTTATGTAGAATTTGGCTTATCGGCCGGAAGTTTAACACATTCATCGTGGTAATGCACGTGCCCTTTTTTTTCCATTCCCGTGAAACTTTTATGAGAACATAATAATAGTTTTTTCTGAAGTTTAATATAAATTAATTGGTTTTAAGGGATCCTAAAAAGCCGGCAGCGTGGTGTAGTGTTGAGGCACTGGCATCGAACCCAAGTTCGCTGCATCAAACTCGGCCCAAGTCGGTGAATTTTCAAAATGCAGAAAATCGTCAGCGCCCATGTCGTATGATTATGCGGTATGTTGAAGATCCCTTGAGTATCTGTTAGGATACTCTCGGCTAAATTGAATTCCTAGTGCAGTTTCGCATCATTTAAAGCTCCGGAACCGCTATCTAGGGAGGAACGAAGGGTCAAAATTCTCAAGTGGTAGTGGCATCCGCCGATAGTGGCGCTACTTGAAAGAATGGGTGCCGGTTTTGGGGGAATGCACTAGGTCTGCAAAGGTTAGTGACCACATGCAACCTGATTAGAAAGAAAGAAAGGGATCATAAACAACGTAAAATCTCTGATGGATTTATGGTGATAATATTTACATGGGGGAACTACTTTAAACTTCCTCATGCCCTCTCCAAAAATAATTCCTGGATCCACCTCCGATGGACACGATGCAACAGCACAGAAATATATTCTGTAGATGTCAAATTACCTCGTTGCAAACGCATAGAAATATGATCTTCGAAAACGAGATATTAGGTCGTTCACAAATGATGTCACACTTCAAGGGGGTAGAGAGGATCGAGAAATTATGACGAGGGGAGGGAGTAGCAAGCAGTGGGACATAACACATTTTTGATAAAATAAAATCATTTAAAATCAGCAGATTAAACAATTGATTAAAGTTAAAATTAACTTCTAGTTAAAAGTTTAGGTTTGGAAGGAACTCATCTTGATCGTTTATTTTTAACCCTTTATCTACTGCGTTATGATCTGCAGTAATTTTTTTACATAGATAGTTTGTCTGGGTTTGACACTGGAAATTAAGGGATTTACATAAATAAAATGCTCAGTCTATAAGAATTTATTTCTTTACAACTAATAAGTGCCACAGAGTATTTTAACTGTGAAATTAATTACATACACTTTTTAATCAAAATATTTCGTCAAATTGTTTTCTAAGTTCTTAACTAACACATTAAAAAAGAATCTGAGTTAATTCGAGAATTTTACCACGTTTCTGGAACGAAACCCTAAAAAGAGGAGCAATCTGAACAAAATGGCAGTCCAAAACACCGCATCTGTTTCAAAACTATCTTCCTTTCCTCGCTAAAATACTCTTTATAGAACCTTTGCTGATATGTATCCAGAAAATATGAAATTCAAAGAGTGTTCCTGCAAAGTATTATCAGAATAATGGTAAAAATGGTTGCTTGATGGAATTTATAGAGAATGGTACTTATAAATACCGCCAGTAGATAAAGGGTTAAGACAAAATAGCGCGAGTTGTTTTTTACAGAATTCGAACTAATTAGGTTTTTTATTGCAGATCTTACTCATTTTATACAGATTAAGTATATATATAATCATTATTATTGTTAAGGTCACAATGTCATTAAAACAGATAAAGTTCAAAAATAAAATAGGAAATGGGATCTGTAACGAAGTGTTTTATTATGCTTTTGTAATAGTAAAGGGAGTGACATGTGACAAGGGGAGATATTTTGAATTGTGAGATTTTGTGATAAAGGGGGAGGAGAGTCAAATGTGCTGAAAAAAATGCGGACCGCCCCTATCTCTTCCTAGCGATGGAAGTGTTATTAAAATTTGCGCAAATCCAACATTTGCCTGCTGTCCTTCCAGAACTCTGGCATCGGTTTCTCTTTCGCAGCATCAATTACTGGAAAGACAACGTCCGTAACGCGCCGCTGACTCCGAGAATGAAGATCTGCCTCCCACAACAATGTGTCTGCGACAGTCGGAGTGTGACGTCCCCGAAGCTGTGTTCCCACGAAAGATGAGAAAGTGAAATGGATCAGGATGAGCCATTTGTTGTGAATGGAATTCCGATGTGATACTCAGATGTGGAGTACCGCACGAGACGACGATGCACAGATTTCTCAACAGCGGTTACGGAGGAGTAGCAATAGAAACTCCAATTATCTGATTAGCCCTTTGGGTACATTTGACGAATGAGACTCGTCGTCTGTTTACCTGGGTAAAGTTACGGTGTACGAGTCTGATTCGTCAGCTGAATTTTAGATGCAGGAGTTGATGTTTAAAAAAGTGGAGATCACATACATATACGTCGCACTTGGGATACCCTGATCAAAAAAAAAGTGGGGATCCATATGCCAGCAGCTCCTTGTGCAGGCAATCCTAAGGCCTCGTCTAACAGGTAGGAGTTTGGTGGAGAAGAGTGGGGATCCATATAACGAGAAAATAAATCCGTCCCACAGGCATAAAAAGCTTCAAATAATTCAGTACTCAAATGGGTAAGGAGAAGCGAAAAGGATTTTAATTATAAATTTTTTATAGATAGTTAATTGTGATGTTCACGAAGACATGAAAAGTTGTGTTAAATTTTTAATTTTTTTTTTCAAAAAATATAAATAATATGTATCAGTAAAATAATAAATTAACTTTCTAAGTAATACTAATAGTTGATAAGTAAACTGTAAATAAAAAATAATTTCACGTTAAGAAAGCACAAATTAGCAACAAAATGCAGACATATGTTTCGGGATTTCTTGGAATCCCTTTTTCAATGCGACAGGGAACTTCTTGCAAAACATCCAAATGAAGCAGACTAAACAACAAAAACAAGGCTTATATAGCCTAAGAATCATATGAGAATAAAGGCGGGGTGAAGTGGAAGTAGAAGTAGAACAATTTAACCAAGAATTTACATCATCTGAACACGATTTTTGGTGTTCATTTGGTGCAAATTATTCATTTTTGATGTACTTTAAATTTTTTTATGTGGTTGTCTAAAAAAATATAGACATTATAACGTTTCTTACCTCATGAAATTTGTTAAATCCATTATGTATTGAAGTTTCAATGCGATTGATCATTTCTATGAAAATAGGATAAATGAGCAATCATAATGAATTTTGATGCGTAGATAAGTTAACGAACATTATATGCTATAAAAACATTCTGCTGTATTCATTTCTTTAGACCAGTATTTCCCAAACTATGGATCGCGAGCGAATATTGAGACGGCCCGTATTATGTGGCTGCTGTATACATAAATTAAAATAATAGGAATTCTATAAATAAAAGTAACTAACGTCGAAGTTGATGCTAAAACTGTAATGAAGAGAAATAAGAAACAAATCCATCCTTCCCATTGAAGTAACTTTGTAAAACAATAAAAACTTGCAGGTGTAGGTATTTAGCCCCTTAAGGATCGGTTAATTTTCCAGAAAACGGACATAAAAGTGCCTATTTTTTTATCTCTGAAAATTATATAAAAATATGTGTATGGACGAAAAATATATACATTTTTAATTTTTGATTTGTTTTTATTTTCAAATTTTAAAAACTCCAGCCCGTAAATATCACGGGAGCGAGAAATAGAGCGCGAAACCTCACCCCGTCATTTTTACGGGAGCGAGAGGGAAGGGGTTAAGTAATAAAAAAATGTATTTAAGTTGTGTTTCTTATTTCTAGTCTTTCATACATATTGGTAACAGTTATGAAATATTTTTTATTTCTATTAGAACAAATATGAGAGCATTAAATAGTTCCACGACTCGCGACTAGGGAATCTGAGCATTACCAATATTGATGCCCTCTTTTCTCTAAGACTGATAAGAGGTGGGTCCCAAGATTGGAAATTTTTGTTAGATGGGTCGGAGCCCACTCAACTGTGGGAACCACTGCTTTAGACAAACACTTTAAAGAATTTAGAATACATCAAAAACTGAATGACTTTCAACTTTACACTAACTGAACACAAAAAATGGTGTTCGGCAACACCAAAAATTTTGACAGTGTAGAAGATCATGTGAAAAAACCCATAGCCAACGAAATTTTATTTTATTTATTTCTATTTTCACTGCAGAATGTAATAACTGCCAGCATCCGTCATCAAGTGACCATGTGCTGCTTTGCCCGTTCAAATACAGCTACTTTATGACGTGGCTTCAAACAAGGCAATCTGCTGGACCTTTTATGATTTTTCACGCATTAATTTTTATCACCTCTATAACTGCTTATTTATTGACCTCGGAGATAAACTGCAATGCTTTGCGTTAGTTAAATTTTCAATAGAGCAGTTTGAATATATGATCTTAATGTGCTCTAATTTTGAAATGCTTATGATTTCCGTTGTCATGCGTAATATTTAACCGGTAATCACAGCCGTTGTATATTTATAAATAATCATAATTATAGTTGTGAGTAAAGTATTCTAATCATTCCTTACAAATTTCAAGGTTTATTAAGTATGCCCTCGCAGAAACATTTTGAAATGGCTGTCATAAAAAAAAGGCTTTCAGAGTTGAAGCAAAATATTTGCGGAAACAACTCGCCATTCCAGTCACATACACAGCAGTCTTTCTCCCGCATGTTTAGCATGAAAACAGAAGAGTTGAAGAAGAAATAATAAAGCTGCAGCTAAAGATGGAAGCAATAGAGGGAGAGCCCAAAGGTACAAAAAAGCCTTGTTCATTTCATTAACAACATGAACTAGGAACACGTGAACATCCTCGGGGAAAAGGTAAAGACTCACTCTTTTTAAGTCCAGAAAGATTCTTCTTCTTTTTCGGTTTTCTGGGTAAAAGAAATTATTATTATTTTTTTTTTTAAGGTTGTCCTCAAGTATAGAAGGAAAAATAACCTTGTTGCTCTCGATAAAACTCAGTACACTTCGAGCACGGAATTTTGACGTATGGACGCTTATGCGCATGGCAGAAAAGAATGAATCCATTCGAATTTTAGGAAAGTTCGTTTTGCAGGTGCGTTTATTTAGTACGTGAATCAGAATGTTTGCTTCCTTTATTTGAAAGCAACTAACTTTACCTAGCACATAACATCAGTTCGAAAGAAATGAAGTATGCTAAGTTAACTAGAACGAGAACAAAAACGGTACATTCCTTATACCAGCAGTTCCCCCTTGAATATGAATGGATTCTTCTTGGTACTCGGCTAGGCAGATCACTTTGGTTGACGTAGAATTGTATAGATATTCTGTGTTTGTATGCGAGGAATACTGACTTTCTTAACTTCATATATTGCGAGTAAAGTACTAAGGAGAATAACTGGTATGCATAAAACAGCAGGTTATATTTGTATGTAAAAATAAAGTAGAATATAAACTAGAACAGACTCATTCCTTTTTTTTTGGGGGGGGGGGGGGTTCGGGATGGAGAGTAAAGGGAAAAAAAAGATAAGTTAGGGAAATTGTTTTGAAACCTTCACTCGGGGGGGGGGGGGGTATAACAGGGGAGTATAACAGAGTAAAACGATGAAGCACGACTGAATGTTTCTGTCAAAGTCAGGGGGTAGCAAGAAATTCAAAAGGATGTTTAGACCAGTGGTTCCCAACCTGTAGAGGCACTTCTCATGGGATTGCCACATAAGTTCTAATTTTAAATTTAGTAAGCTTTAAAGCGTTGAGCCATCCCTATTGACGCGATTACCATCAACAACTAATCAACACTACATTAGGGTCCATGTGTCTAATAAATTTAGTTCCAATCCATGCATTTCATTTTTAATGAGAGTGGACATAAGTGTTTTAAAGTAAAAATGCCCTCTTCCAGTCTAACCCCGCTGTAAATTTGTTTATTTTACAGTGTCCTTGGACATTGTAAAATAAACAAATTTACCACGGGCTGGATTTCGGAGCCAGCTTGAAACAGTGATGTCGAACTTTTTTCTATGGTGTGCCAGTTAAATTACGGCTCAATGGAACGTTTTTCCGGTTACGCGCGTAATTGCTCTCAAGAAATGATGGAAGGATTCAAACAAAAATTGGTTGTTGTCATATAATGAAAGATACATCTCTTTTCTTTGAATATTTCTGTAAGTTATTTAAATTTGTTCAAATTCTGTACATCATTTGGATATTTTTCGTGTTTTATTTGAACATGTATCTTATTTGAATATTTTTATACATTTCTTTCGTTTAGATATTTTGATGGATTTCATTCTGGTCGGATATGCCGAAAATTGACATTTTTCACAGGACAACTTTTAGTAATTTATGCTCTTAAGTTTAGCACACAATAATTCAAAATTATGTTTAGCATAAGAAAGAGTTATTCTGTCTGCGTAAAGTTCGTTTTTATTTCAGATGTCCAGTGCGCCACTTGTTATCTTTATTTTTAAAAATCATCTTTGAAGATCATCTAATTTCACAAAGCGGCCGCTAATTTTGGAAGCCGGTTTCTTTCCTTTCTTTTAGTTTTTTTTTTTTTTTTTGAAATATTTTCGGTGAATTTGAGTGAATAAAATTAACTTAACATGCACCTGTGGGTGGGCCATAAGTTCGCCCTCTCTGGCTTTTAATCGAATTTATCGTTTTTGTGTCAAAATACTTGTGACAAAGTATGTGTTCACATATGGGGTCGCGTGTTGCTATTTTTTTTAAATTGTGTTCGCGACGTGAAAAAGTTTGGGTTCCTCTGGTTTAGACTAAGAATAGTGAGCTCGGATGTCTAGGGGTATAATCAAAAGCAATCAGTATTTTATTTTTGAAGAGATGAATTTTACGGCAACGTTTCTTCCACATCACAAAATATTGTCTAAGATTGAGGGAGGAGAGGGATTTGTTCTTAATGGCCCTTCCTTTGGATGCGCCTCTGTATGAAAATGCTCAGATGATGAAGGTGATTTTTTTTTTAAAGCAGAAGGAAGAAGAGAAAGGAAAACCTTAATTTTCATTACAAGAGTTTAATTTTTGAGCTTTAAGGAAGGGAGTTCAAACGCAAGGACCACCCCTCCTTGCTTACGCCACTTTTTCTGAGGCAATTTCTTGCATATCAATATTAATTTTAAGTAGCATAGATACCTATGTCTGTAAGATAAAGTAGTTAACAGTGTTAAAAATAGATCGCACGCAAAGAACCTGCAACTCAGGCTCCAGTAGTCAAAGCAATTGCAATGGAACTCCTCAAGAGCTAAACTTGCTCCAGATATCTATTGAATCTTCACCTAGTGGGATTCCTTTTGGACTCTTTCCTTTCTATACCTAGTAAGTAATGAGTTTTTTCGCTTTCCTCTCCCAGAAAACACTCAACGACGTCCTGAAGAGCAGTCGTGCTTGACTGAACGGAGCTAATTTATTCCGAAGGAAGCAGAAGGTTTAAAAACCTTTTAAAACCCTTGGCGAGTAGCGATTTAAAGTTGAAGTAATTTTGGACGATCTCTCAAAAGCAAAAAAAGGGAGTGGCTTCGTGCACCACTACGATCAGCCAATCGTAACTAACCAGTAAGAAGTCAACACGTTTTTTAGAAATGGCAAAAATTTGAGAAAATGATAATTATTGATTACTTTTTATTGCACCAGAATATACTGACGAAATTTTAAAACGTGATAAAGCTTCTAAATACATAAATTCGACCTTCGTTATCGATTAATAAATAATATTTTCACAAAAAAAAAAATTTAGCGTTGTAATTGGAATACTCAAAGTTTGCCTTCTACGCATGAAATACAAGTAGAAAATTATAAATATCCAAAGCAAAAAACAGCCGTTTTAAGTCATGTTCCCCCGGACCCAAAACGATAAGTTGAGACTTCACTCAGTGCAAATTGAAGCCAAAATTTTGAAAATTCTACTAAATAGTTATATACCGTTGACAGTTTTCTCACCAAAATGTGATCATTCGAACAAAAAATTACCAAAAATTCTATAAAAAGTAAAAATTTTTAATTAGAGGTAGTAAGCTAAATCAAGGTTTTAATTATAACTAAATGTAAAAATCTTACGTCTAAATCCTGTATTTTTTGTTAAGAGCAAAAAAAAAAAAAAAAAATAACTTGCTTACCTTATTACTAACAAGGAGAGAATAATAATAGATAAAATAATTGTTATACATTTCATTGATATTTATTTTATTTCATATTTTCTATTTATTAATTATTGTCTGCAGCTCTTAATATTTAGAACAGTTACTTTAACTTCCAATACTTATATACGACTACTTCTCTCTTTTACTTATAGTTTGTCGATTACATTTCCTTCCCTTCTCCTTCGAAAGAGAACTTCTCCTTGTACTTCGCTTTCGCAGTCCAAGGAGTAGCAGTTCTGCTGTGTGTATATAATGTGTATATTAATGTACTGTAAATAATAAATGTAGTTATATGTTTGTCAGGACTACATCCAAGTATTATTTCAAGAATGCCTACAGTATTTTAACACATTGACAGACACTTGCGTCTATAGCCGTCAAAGCGAAGTTCAATATGCGGCAATAGCCGTCATGCCGCATAGTGAACTTTAAATATATTGCAAAAAATTGCTTATTTGAGCCATTAAACCTGTCATTTACGTTTTTAAATTTTTGCTGTTAGAGCCGCCATCGTCCCATTACTTACCGTCTAGAGTCGGCTGGCGCCGTGGGGATCATTCATAAATGCTGTCACGCTTCGAGGGGGGGAGGGGGGAGGGAAATTGTGACAAAGTGTGACAAGGGGAGGGGAGGGGGTAACAAGAAGTGTGACATCACGCATTATGCAACATTGCGTGACGCGTGACAAAGGGGGGAGGGGGGTTCGCTGAAGTGTGACATATTGTGAGTAAGGGGGGAGGGGGGGTCAAATATATGGGAAAAAAGCGTGACGTCATTTATGAACGGCCCCATGACGGTTATAGCCGCAACCTAATTAAAGGTGCTGATTTAATCAAAATTAAGTTTATTTAGGCAGAAAGAGTAGAACTATACTTCTAATATTCTAAAAATTACAAAAACATATAGAGTCGAACTTTACTTGTTCCTACTGTCCGTCAATGTGTTAACAATACAATTCCACGCAACTACAGGAACAATAATAAAACATGCTTGCCTATTCTGAGAACTGTTTGTCCGTGTTGACATCTCTGAAAATGGTTGGAGCGATTTAAGTTCTCTTACAAGTAAGAACTTACATTTATCAATACGAGTAGATTTGTAAGAAGTATAAACTGAGGCTTAAAATTATATTAAAAAGAAAGACTAGTACTACGATTCATAGGGCCGTGGTAGCCTAGTGGTTAGCACGTCGGACTTCCACCTGGAAGGTCGCGCGTTCGATACCCACTGAAGACCACCATACTTGGGGATATGTGCATGTAAAATCCGTAGACCCCACTACCTCTCCCCGTGCGTAAGCAATCCTAAGGCCTCGGCTAACAGGTAGGGATCTGGTGGAGAAAAGTACTACGATTCACAGAAGATGAAAACACCCGCCTGGCGCTACAAAGAGTTGTTTTATTTGCCATCAGTTGTACTAAATAATTACACGCCATGCTGTGCACAAACATGGCGGCCGACAATTATATTACCATTTCGCACGGTCGCCTCCCAGGGAAACTTCAAACTCCAGTGACGCAATGAGCCCATTTCTGAAACAATTTCTGATAGGGGAGGGGGGTTGAGAGGAACACCGAAGTGGTTTGTCGAGCCGGTTCGGTAATTTTCGGTAAGAGAACGTTCAACTTCGCCTGATTTAACCGAGTGTTGCGAAAGGGAGGTTGCAAGTTTTCAAGGATAAAAAGAAGTCCACTGCCTTAATGATCGCCCCAAGTCAGGTAACTGATAGCCATTCTACTACAGTAATTTGAAATCCTGATCAAATAGCTCATCTCGAAAATAAAAAAACGATCTTGAAGAATAAGGCAAGTTTTGAAACTGTGCCTATACGGGTGATGCAGGCCCGTCATTTCAAATTTTGTCCAGGAGGGGAGGGGGTGGGGCAAAGCGTATATGCGCTTTATCTAAAATATTAAAGAAAGGAAAAAATACATACACATTCGAAAAAAAAAAACCACTTTATATTCTCAAATTCGGAAGGGAGCGGTTGCCTTGTGACCCTCTTAAGGCCCCTCCCGTCCTGGGTTCGAGGGCGTGTTTAAAATGAATAAATGTTCAAATACGATTTAAACATTCTATGGTTGAGATTTGATATAATTGTTAGCTTTTCCAATTAATAGAATTAAATATAACTCTTAACTAAACATCAAGTTTGAAATTGATTTCCTTCATGCATTTATGATTTACTGTATTTAAGTAATAGCAGGGACCAGGACCCATATCATTCAATGGGAACTGTTAATAGATATTATAAAAGGCATTATTTGCTTTTTTTTTAGTTATTCTTTCTTCAGATTCATGCTTAAAATATTTCGGAATAAACAACTATATTCGCTATACACAACAATAAAATATGTCCCCGCCAGACGATCTGGAAACGAGCCACGTAATAAATGAAGAGAGCCATGATCCCCCTTTCTGCCAAATGTTGTTAGAAAACAGAGCATACACAATTTTTCTAACAAAATTTGGTGAAAAGGGGTCGACCAAATTTTGTTAAAATATTTTCGGTTCAACCACGATTATAATAAGCATTTAAGGGCTATAAATATTAATAAATGAGTTGTTTTAGCAACAAATTAATATTAAATTGAGGAATTCGTTTTAATGATGGAAAAGAATTGCTGGGATGAATTCCATTAAAATAATTTAGAAAAAGATCCTTGGTTTTGCGTTCATTGGGGTACTTACCAATATTTTGATTCCTTTACAACAAGTAAAATGATTGCCACAAATCACTTTAGCTGTACATTTTAAATGATTTACAAAACTTTCATTCTTTTCTAAAAATTTCGCATTTATACTTAATGTCTTCAAAATTTTGTCTCAAAGCTGCAAGCAATCAGTCTCAAAGTTCTAAAACAATGCATTTCAATGACTGTAGGACTTTTCATCTCAAAATTATAAAGAATTCAAAAAGTAATTATTTTAAAGTAAGCAACGTTCTATGCTTTAGCGTAGTCCCAGGAACTGGCAAATGAACTTTCATCAATGCAGTATATTAATTTCACTAAAAACACAATCTACATTACGTCCTGTTACAGCTATAATTTCAAACAGTTTTTTAAGCTACCATCGTTAATGACCCCATGCTCTTAGAAGATTCTGCGGAAAACTCTGTCCTTAATTGTAATATCAAAACAGCAAAAAAAAAAAAAAAACAGTAAACCCGATCAACGTTATATTTACGTTGCACGCTTTTAGCATGGGAATTTCTCGAAGCGCAATGCATGATATTCATCTGACGGTGCGAAAATTGTGACATTATCCATGCTAAGTGATAAAGATGAAAGCTACAGCAAAGCCTTGGGCTTATATTTATATTGTTACAAGTGTGCTAACTGTAATTGTACATTGGAATGCGCGTTGTACATAGTTGGATTATGAGTTTAAGATGGTCGCTATTAAATGTTGTGTTTAGTCTTGAACAGTGCTTATTTAATTATTGATATCGCACACAGCAACAAAAACGTCCGTAGTATCCCATAACTACACATAGCGTTAGGAGTAAACTACACTTCGCGCATCTGCGAAACTTGTGACATGGTACTCAGCGATAACACAGTGCTTCTTGTGACAAAATAGAGGACAAAAATAGAGGAAGCTGCATTTCCGCAGTGCCTTTTACAGGAGTCGCCCCCTGAAACTCACCTCCTTTGTACTGAAAAAAGGGTTTCTCATAACCTCCAAACACGTGTATGCAATTTTTTCCTAAACTTGCATAATTTACGCTGCATTTACGTTAATTTTTATTTAACTGTTGAGTGAATCATTTCCATTAAACAGCAGCAACGTACCGCTCAACTCGAGTGTCTGATTTTTTGGAAAAGAAAGAACGCGGATAATTTAAACAGAATTGAGATCGCCGCCGTTGTTAAACGCTATTATATTTGAAAGCAATATCGTGTAAATAGGTTTTGCATATGGTGTTACTTGCTTGTTTTTTTACGTAAAATAAATGATTAGTTTTGAGGTTTAGCTTTGAGTCACTGTGAAAGAATCTGATTGTCACACGTAATTCCGTGACATTCATGCACGGAACTTGGACAGTTGTTCACTCCAAATAGTCTGTATTTTATTTTTGATTTCACATTTTTTCTAGAGTTTAAATACATTTACCGATTAGCTTCTCAACGCTAATAAAACTTTTTCTACGTGATATTTCTTGCAACAAGCTTAAATTCTGATACGAAGAGAAATTATTATGCAACATTCAAAATTGAGATTTAAAACCCTCAAAATCATACTTCAGTCAAATTACTTGATAAATTTTCGGATTATTTAAGTTTTAAAAAAATGGACCAAATTACCGAAAATGATTTCTTCAACCTTGAGCAAAGTTTTCAACATGCAAACGACATTCCCATCAGAGTGTGGAAAGCAGAACTAACTTATCGGTCGGTGGCTTTTCGATGAGAATGTTCGACTTCTACCTCAGCTGAATGCTCAGTTGGAAACTCATTCGTATGCGAAGGAAGAACATATTTCCTTCGAAATGTGCGACCATTCGGAACCATTCGAAGTGTGAATGAATTGAAGTGATTGCTTCTGAAGGAAAAATGAAAACATAATTTTCACTTTCATATGCAACTTTCCATAAATATACATATTCTATTAAAGTAATAATTCTATTCGATCTATAAAATTAACGTTTCCATAAATAATTGTACACTTCCTTTAGTGAGTAAAGTTAAAGTATTTAGCAATGAAATGTGTCCTTCTTACGTTTCATTTGGCATGAACACCAGAATAATTTTTTTTCCTTCGAATGGGCTGCAGTATTGGTCCTCAACCATTGCAGATCTAGTGCGTTCCCAGAGATTGGTACCAACTCTTTCAGAGGCACCCCAATGAGTGTGGTTCCATTGACGCAACTTTTTGATACTCAGTTTGAACACCAGAATATTATGAAACTGAAATGAAGCTTTCACTGTAAAAAAATATTTACATCAATTTTCGTTGATTGAAACTATTTGGCTAGACTTTATTTGCATTCGAGCTCAGCTCCTGTATTATTTTTTTCAATTTTATGTGAGTACTTACATACAGCCAAACCCCTGTCATAACAAGAATGAAGGGACAGAGAATTTGCTCTTAAAATTGATATCTTATGCTACAAAATTGTTTGCTAGTTAAATCATATCTTATTGTATATAAAGATGAATTAAATAGCAATATGACACTATTACAAAGAGGCGCTGTCTATTTTTCACCATTTATTTATTCGAAAAAAGGAGAAAAAAAAAGGTGTCTGTGCTTGTTTGGGTTATTTTTTCACTTCCTTTCGGAAAACATTCTACGTGTGCCCTTCCGTAAAAATATATGAAAAGTTAAACTAAAGCGTTGATCGTGCGCCAACGAAATTAGAGTTTAGTAATGAAAAGATAAAATGTTTTTTAAATATTTCAGCTCTATCAAAAACCTCTAAGTTTCGTTACTAACAATGATCATCATATTTAAGTGATTCATTTGACTTCCTAGTAAAAAATTAAATGAATTGAATTTGGAAAGAAACTTGCGAGGCGTGACCTGACGTTCAACCGGCCGAAACCAGTCTAAGGAAGATTACTTTTCGCGGAAAATGAAAAGAAAGTTGCCTTAATACCTGTGAATCGCATCAGCTTCTTAAATAATTATTCATTCTTAAAATATGTAATACGTTTGGCCAAACTCGTGCTCACTTTTCCTTTTCAAAAATGACATAAGAAAATTGTGCAAAAACATCTCAGAACAAGAATCGCTTGTAAAATAGAAAAATATTTTCCGCAAAGCAAAATCATATTTTTCATTAAAATTTTAATGCATTACATTTCACAATATCTGTATAGCAGTAAACTTGTTGATATTCTCCTTATTTCAACTATTTTCTAATTTTCTCAATAACCATTTTATGAAAATAGAAACACACAAAATGAAATATTCTACTATGCTAAATGCATAGGTAGTCCCCCCTCCTTAGGAAGGGGAGGAAGACTCCCCCCCTCAAAAAATCAGACGATGTCAACTAATATGTTATATAGAAGCCACTTAAGTGTCTGTTTGTCGCCGATAGCTTATTCTGAATTTCTTACTCCGAGAAAACTGCATTGTACTGCCATCTACACAATTGTTTACTCTAATGAAAACGACTGATAATCAAAACATTTCTCTAGCATTTTGTGTGAGGCATCGCTAGATTTGCTATCTCCGTTACAAATTAATGTAAAAGGAATTTAATTAAATCCTTCTTTCGTTGTTTTAATTTATTTATTGTCTGCGCTTTATATATATATATTAAAGTGGTAGCACTTTTTTCCAGTTCCGTTAAAACTATTGTTTTGACGGTGATTATGTTGGATATAAATAAATATTTTCCACAAACAATTTCATCATATACTAAATATTTTTATTTTAAAGACTATTATAACTTATATGTTTTTGTTTTCGGTAATAATATTTTTTGCTGAGATTATTATATGATTATTATTTATTCATTAAACTTTACTGTTCTACCTGATAAATACCTCTTTGATTTGATGTGCATTTCCGGTTACTGGGAGAGTTGTACATTTATAATATCTAGAACAGCGGTCATTTCGTATGACCGCCGGGTTTACTAGTCTATCTATAAATAGGCAAAGACAAAACAATTCAGAACCATTTTCTCCTGTTTTCCAACCGATTTTTCTTACTTTTCTTGTTTAGTTGCTTTGTCGAGTGTTAGTCATATCAATTAAAAAATTTTGGAAACAGTTTATTATTAGTGAACAATCCCCAGTTTTCTTTGTCAGGCAAGCCTCATTTATAATTGTAATGTTATACTGTTATAGATAGCGGATGACAGCATGTCTTCGTTGAGTAAATTTTTAGGTAGTAAATGTAAAACTCATTGCTAAAAAAAGTTTGTTGCCACTAAGCAGCAATATTAAAAGCAATTACAATAAGAGTTTGAGCGAAGGCTTCTATGAAACAATGAAAATGAAATATGAGAATAGTGTATGGAAGCAAACATTTAAGTTTTATTCAACTGCCACTCAACTTATTACGAAATCGGCAGAAGTACAAGCGGTTACATTTATGAGCGCATTTGGCCCTGCGGAGACAATGGTTTACAATACGTTTGCTTTAAGGGGGGAAATACGTGTAAATGTCTCAAAAAATTTAAAAAAAAAATTTCTTCATAAATCGATTATACAACTATTCAGTAATATACCCTGAAAATTTCAAAGCAACATTCCAAGTCGTTTAAAAGTTATAAGCATTTGAGCGAGCGCCCCTTTTGGAGCAGTTGAGCAGGTAGTCCTCCCAACCTGAAGGGTATTCGAGAAAGTTAGCAGATGTATTTATTTTTTTTTAACCATTGAGACCTTGGAACGAAATTTCCATAAGTATTAGTATCTATAAGTATAAAATAATTGATTCATTACTGCCTTAAATTTCTAACTTCAATACCACTCTTCTTTACCAACGCGTTTTTCTCGAAACAACATTTTTCGAATTTGCGTTCACTCTAGCTCGCAGAGTTTTTGATCAGTCCTTATCAAATTTAGCACACATTTTCTTTATATGTACACGCTTTAGTTGAACAAGAATCATAAACATATCTTTATTTTTACTTTTTTTACTGTAAAAAAAGAACGGTTAAAAATCGCACTTAATTTTCCTTTTCCAAAAAAAATAGAAATTTTCAATTTTTTGTGATGATTTTAATTTAACTAGAAGAGACACTTATAAAAAAAGTAGATTAAGAGAAAAATGATTTCAGATAAAAATTGGGACCTCCAGGATGTACGCAAACTGCCGACCCGGGTGGCGACTTACAGTGTGCAGCAACCGATATTCCCCGGATTTTTCAAGAAAAATGTTTGAAAATTTGCGTAAATGCTCTCCAATATATCTATAAAATAACCACAAAATTTCAATAAAATTCCACAAAATTTCAATATATTTATTCTTTATACGTTAAAAAAATTCATGAAAATTGCTCTTACTACACAGTTTTACACATATCTCCTCCTCCCCCCCTTAAGTTCGGATGATCAAAATAAACTCGACGTTATAGCCGCCGAATCTGATGAATAATACTTACATAACTACTAGCTATACGCGGCCACGCGTTGCTGTGGCTCAGTCTGGTTCGATGGAAAAGCAAGAAAAAGCACATATTTCTAATATGTTTCATTTGACATTGCTAGTTCATTGTCTGAAAATATAGATTGTCTGGTTTACCCATTCTAGAACGAGCAATATATAATTGTACACATAAGAAGATCTAAATTGCTCAATTTGGTTGATTGATCTTGAGCTTTATGTTTTTTCACAATGCTTGACGGCAATTTTTTTTTTTTTTGGTCCATTGTCTGTGAAGGTTTTGATATTGTCCGGCTCGGCACATTGAAAAATTCCAACCTTTGCCTTATCCAAACAGAAGAAACACAAACACAAAAATTCTACATTAAAAATTGCCGTTAAAAATAAATATTCTGTGTTTTAAAGTTCCTTAATCGTTAAGTTCAAAAATATTTAAAAAATACTTCAATACAAACAGAAAAAACACAAAAATTAAAAATCAGAATGAAAATAGCTAAATGAAACTGTCAACATTCAAAATTAGTAATCTTTGTTTTAAAGTTTCCCTTAATTTTCGAATGCAAAAATACTTCAATACAAACAGAAAAGATATTAAATCAAAATGAAAGTAGCTGTACCCTACCAATAGTTGCAGTGGCTCATTCTCCTTAATAAAACATTAAAAAACGAAATAATTAAATCAAAATTGAACTAAATTAAAAGTGGTATATAAAAACAAATGTTCTGATAAAATTACGAAGCAATCGGTGAAATACTTACGTTCAGCCTTGTATGAACAAACGAACACTTACATTTTTATTTATATAGCTTATATTACCCGGAGTTGAGGAAACTGCTAATTATTATTTTTGGATCAAGGTAAGCCTTAAGAAAACGAACTAAAAAGCTTATAACTGGCGTTCTTGTTGACTTAGAAATTTCGAACAAATTCCATCTTGTGTAGAAAAAATAGCGCTTTCGATCGATATATTATATTAATATGTGCAAGGTTTTTTTCACTCCCATATTGGGGAATTTATGTGGAAATTTGCGTAAAATTGGAATAAAAAAAGGAACTACCTGTCGGATTTTTTTTCTAACGGGTCTATAAACCTTCCCCTTGAACCACTCTGTCTACTGGCAAAAATTTCAAAGCAATCGGTGAAGTACTTTCGGAGATTTGCGGTTATGAACAAACGAACACCTACATTTTTAACCGACTTCACAAAGGAAGGAGGTTATACATTCAGATTGTATGTATGTCGTTTTTTTTTTTTTTGTTTGTTTGTTTGTCCACTCATAACTTCTTACCGGATGAACCGATTTTCATGAATTTTTTTTTAATCGATCGAGGGTGGTTTCCCATAGGTCCCATACCTTGGTTGACCATATTCGAAAATTAGAAAAAAAAATATGGGCTGAAATGTGGTCATTTTTTTTGTTTTTCATCCATAACTTTTGACTAAAAGAACCAATTTTGATTATTTTTTCTTTGATCGATAGAGGGTCGTCTAACTCAAATATCGCACATCAGTTTGACTACATCTGTTTTTTAGAAAAAACGTTATGGGTGAAAAATAAGTATTTTTTCATTTTAATTGGAAAGGCTAGGCTTGATTTTTCTTCGTTAAGAAAGTTGTTAATAAAAATGAAACTCATTGTTAAAAAAGAGTTAGTTGCCATTAAGATGTCATATCAAAAGCAATTATAACAAGAAATACACTGAAGGCTTCTTTGAAGAAGAAATTACATCCAATCAGTTTGCTTGCTCTAGTGACTCTTTAAAACGAAATTTATCACATAAACGGTTAGTTTTTAGTGACATTCCCTCAAAGGCTTCCCCTTTGATATGTATGTTTTAAAACTAGAGTATTTATATAAAATTGTATTTACACTAAAAAGAATGAAATAAAATAATTTTTGGAAAAAAAATAGAACCGACTTCAAACTATAAATTGCGCTAAAAAGTAAAAAATAATATTATTCTTTAAACAACTTCGATACGACTTTTAAACATAATTTTTGAAGTCGGTGCAAAATTATGATGGATTTTGATGCATGATTGCTTTTGTAACTATGAACCAGTTACAAATATAAATAGCGTAGAGTTTGCAACAGTTTCAGTGTAAAATAAGACATGGTGTAATTATAATTAGACTGTCATAATTTTGCACCGACTTCAAAAATTATGTTTAAAAGTCGTATCGAAGTTGTTTAAACAATAATATTATTTTTTACTTTTTAGCGCAATTTATAGTTTGAAGTCGGTTCTATTTTTTTTCAAAAATTATTTTATTACTTATATAGATAAAAATAGCATAGTGTTTTCAATGTTTATTTTAGCTATTGCGGTCGAATTTCAACTGTTGGAAGAATTCTAGTTTAATCAAATTTACTAGGAAAAGTAAAAACTCGAAGAAACTTTTGGCACTACGGAGGGGAGCGAAGGAAGCGCTCCGCCCAGGTCCTTTTTGGGGTGTTTGGGAGTTGACACCCAAAATGATAAGAGTTATTAAAAAATACATTTACTTGAATCATAAAATTTTACTGATGCTATTTCAACGTAAAAACTGAAAATAATGTAGTTTACTGAAAGTTACACAAAATAAAATGGAATGTCCTAAGATTTTTTTTTTGCACAACATATAACTACAACTTTATACAACACAACAATGTTTTTTATTGGAGGGAAGGGGTGACGCCCCAAATTACCACCCCGGGTTGGTTATATGTATAAAATTAGTATTTCTAAAAAATACTGAAAACTCGCCGCATCAAATATGAGGAAAAAAAACTTAATTAAGCACAAATCAACGAGGAGCTAAAGTAAAAAGCTTTTTCAAGGCTGCAATATTTTTATCAGGGTAAAACAATTCAACAGAAAAGTAGCAAGTCACAATCTCGCTGTTGTGCTTTCAGCTGTTAAAGAGGCTGCCCTGTAGCCTTAAAACAAATGTATCCAATAAATCTTTGGCGAATTATGTCTTACTTACATTGGTTATTAATTTCGTATATTTGAGGATATTCCTTGAAAAAGGTCATTTTATAAAGAGGCGTTTCAAAGATCCTGAATTCACGCAAGTTTCTATTTTCGTGATCTCGAATTTTATAAAGAGTCGTTCAGGCACATATAAAACAGGCTTCAAAAAACTGTCTGGAAGAACTACGTAATGAAGAATTTCCCTCAGCTTATTTATTTCTTTAAAAAGACACCTAACAGAATTAATTATATCATATTCAGGAATTCTGGTATTAAGTTTTTCGAAAAATGAGTTTTCTTTGAAATACTTAAAATTCTGTAAATTACATTAGAATTTCAAAGATGTTATTAATCTTTATAATAATTCTTTTTTCAAGCAATACGTAAAATACGTATACGTTAAAATAATAATAAATAAATATACGTATACGTTAGCAATACGTAAAATAGCTTAAACTTAAACAGTTACTCTCTCAAGCCCCAATGTTTAACACAGGCGTTGATACAGGATTTTGCTGACGAGCGAGCAGCTTTGCAATTTCACCTAATTTTCGGAAACAGTTTTCTATTGGGGGAAAATTACAAAAATGTAGAACCGTAATTCACATAACCTGGAAAAATATTTAACTCTCGAGAAGAGAGAGGGCACATTCTCCCATTGCCTCCCCGTGAATCCGCGCCGGGGTTGACATCGCTAAAACCAAATTGTGACTAATTACCTAAAGTCATCGTATCAGCTATAGAAGCACAACATAACACAAAATGGCGCGATAACTTGCACCCGTTGCGTGTCAAATTCTGTCTATCCTATATTATGGTGATCAAATTTTAGACGTTGAAAAGCGATCTGTCATGGGAAACGCTATTGTAAGCACTTTGGTCGGAAGCACGACAAGTTATTTTTCAATATCTAAGTACTTTTAGGATGTCGCCAACAAAAGTTAAACTTTTTGAACAACTCCGATCCAGTCACTCGAAGCGTAACCGGTGAATGACATTTGTGGGACGAACGGATTTACTCCGTTATTCAATCCTAAACCGATTCTCCGATTTCATTCACGAAAGCGATCCACGCGAAAACGAGCACTCCACTGGTTCCGCATTCAGAGGAGCGCCGAAAAAATTTCACCTGTCCAAATTTGTGAAATATGAGCGATATTTGTTTGGAGAAACGTCTGTCTATTATTCTCTACGTTTCCTCGGAAGTAATCTTCCTAATGGACTCCAAGTTTTTTTTTCTCTTCCAGTGGAAAGTATTGAATGATTTACTTTTGTTTGATTCCATACGTAGAACTGTTTCCGTGTTTCCCATTGTAGAGCTCTGAGTAGATAAAAACTTCTACTGCATTTCACTTACTCAGAGTAGGATTAATTTTTTGATCTCACTGAAGTACTCTAATCTCAACTATATGGATTTTCCATTCCCTGGAACACTTCGTTTTTAAAAACTATGAAGAACTTCCATGCATTACTTCCAAGGGGGTATAGATATGTTTTGTTCAATGTAGACATTCTGCATAAACAATCTGATTCTATAAAAATCTCTATTGATACTTTAAACAGGATCCATTGATTTTATATAGAATCATCGCAGATTCTGCAAACTATTACTACTTATGAAATGTAAGGAAAATCTCCACAGCCTACATGGATTTTTTAAATAAATTCTTTGAACATTCTCCTCAAATTCTAGTAATGCTCTGAGGGACTCGCCTTTGCCTATTTATACAAAAAATTAAGATGATTTATCAAGAGTTTAAGGAAGGTAAAAGCTAGGTAGAAAGCTTTATATCCTAGTTAATAAAGGGTATAACAAGTAAGGGCGCAATCAGGAAAAAGGTTTCGGGTTTAAAACCCCTCCCAGAACCAATGATTTTAAGCCATGTTCTTGCATGTTAAGTATGTAAGGATCAGAAACCCCTCCTAGAGGAAAATTCTGGTTGCACCACTGTCTATTGGTAAACAAACATTTTAGAGCAGATGACTCCCGCGCTGAGGGCCCCGGCTCATGTAACCCTTACCAGTACTTGTTATTTTTAACCGCTACCGCAGTAAAATTGTTTTTCAGTATCTTCTGTTGGAAAGTTCTTATAAATTTAATTTATGCGATAAATAATAATCTGAAAAAATTGGAGCAGTCATTATTGTTCCAGCTTTGCTCCGTGCACCGATCTATTTTTTAAAATAAGGCTCATATTATTTATAGTTTTTATTTGTTTGATTTATTAATAGGTATATGATTTTTTTTTTTTAATTTCAGAAATATGCAGAAAGGAAATAATTTCATTCCTTAATATAGTGCGAGCTCATCATGATCAACACATATTCAATAACCAATAAACTAACAGACAAAGATTTAAAAGAAAAAAGCCTTATTGGTTTATTTTTAAATTTTCGAATAAAATTATAGAAAAAATGTATAATTAACCAAAATATCGGAGCAGTGAAGCACAACAAATTTCTTTGCTCCTGCTCTTCTCCGGTTTCGAGCAATTTTCGTTGCTCCGTGCAACGATTCCAGTCTCTTTATAATCAGGGATCTGGAGGCAGAGCTTGAAGCAGGAGCGTGAAGGTAACCATCAATGGAGCAACGAAATTTTGCTCAAGCTGAAGCGGAGCCGGCGCAAAGAAATTTGTTGTTCTCCAATGCCCAACTTATTTTTTTTAATCATTTTAATATTTTAACGTAAAAAAAATAAAATAAAAAAAAAAGAATCTAAAAATTATCCGGAGCAAGTATTTAAAATTCGGAACGGAGCAATCAAGAAAGTGGCTGCTCCAGATCCCCGTTAATAATCTCTAGTATTTTTCAAAACAGCCTGTAAATCAACTTCGAATATTTCGCTCGTCCTCCGCCCATCCAATGATATAGTGTATTCTTTTTTTGCAGGTCAGTGACAGGAAAAATGCTCAGTGAATGTCGTGTACGGGTATTTCTGTGCTTTTTGCTGAAGAGTTAATTGGACGCAATTGCGGTTAAAGAGAACAAGGGCCAGAACAAATGTGAGAGGAAGTGGTGAAAGTGAAGATTACTGACAAAAGGTCTGTCGCTTGAATCGGATTTGCCAATAGGAAGATCTGTTCGTAGTCAAGTTATAAAAGTTTATCAAGGGCCTGTACAGTTTTTTTTTTTTTTTTTTTTTGGAGTTGTTTCAACTGCATGAAAAAAAGCTGTTAGTTATTTCATTGTATTTCAGTTTTATGAAAAAATAGTAAATTTTTTTCTCGTTAAATTAATGATATAGGTTCAGGTGGGATAAAGTGGACATACGGTAAATAAAAAGCTATAGCTTTGAAATAAATAAAGGAATTGGTTTAATTTTTTTATTTTAGCTTTTAATAATTAAAAATTAAATTTTACATACAAAATTATATAACAGTAAAGCACCGCAAATTCGAACCCCGAAAATCCGAAATCCCGGAAAATCCGAACAAGTTTTTTTTAAAAACAAATTTAAATTTGAAAAACACATGCAAGAAAGAGAAACTTATTTATTTTGTCACTACAAAACAATTAAAAACTATTACTTATTAAATTTATAAAACAATTACTATAATACAAACTCACAAAATATCAATTTCACTTGAAGTCAGTTATCTTGAATTGTTGACGTGACGAAAATCTTCCAG
This sequence comes from Octonoba sinensis, assembly GCA_038502835.1. Classification (NCBI taxonomy): domain Eukaryota; kingdom Metazoa; phylum Arthropoda; class Arachnida; order Araneae; family Uloboridae; genus Octonoba; species Octonoba sinensis. The sequence continues at coordinate 77,996,072 of CM076604.1, forward strand.
CGGAGGCAATTGCGCGCCAGCGTCGCATAAACATGACGTCGTTTGGCGCGGCTGCTGCGCGTTGTTCTACGAAGCGCAATGCGATGTCAAGAGTAGAGGCAGCATCAGTATGAGTCACATGTAGACCGTGGTAGCCTAGTGGTTAGAGCATCGGACTTCCAAATGGAAGGTCGCGTGTTCGATACCCGCTGAAGACCCACCATGTACACTTGGGGATACGTGCATGTAAAATCCGTGGACCCCAGTACCTCGCCTAGTGCGCAAGCAATCCTAAGGCCTCGGGTAACAGGTAGGGGTCTTGTGGAGAAAAGTATAAGTCACATAAGGCTATGGTAGCCTAGTGGTTAGAGCGTCGGACTTCCACCTGGAAGATCGCTCGTGGCGAGCCAAACCAACCTGCCTCGCTCAATGTTAGCCCTTATTCTCATAAAGTAGCATATATGCTATTTTATGAGAATCAGGGGTAGCAAATAACAATGCAAAATACGCGCTGACGTCACTTAACAAATAGAGTAGTAGGGGAAAACCCCAGGTAGCATACATGCTACTTTATGAGAATAAGGGTTAAGTCCTGTACCGTAACAAGGATTCGTTTATTGTGTTATGAATTGTTTTCGGCTAATCCGAACAAATTGAAATCCGAACAAGCTGCAGCCCCAATTAGTTCGGATTTGCGGGGTTTTACTCTAATAGCAACTCTTTAGGTGGCGAAAGCCCTCGATTTGTGTGTTTATACAACACTTGGAAATTGAAACAACTCTTAACTTCTCTCTGACATTTTGTTTTAAAGAATTTGTAGCAAATGGACGGTGCAGGTAGTTTTACACACATCTCAAAAATACTTCCTCACTAACTGCGAAGCTAGATTTACTTCATATATTATTTTACAGTAGTTTAAGTAAGATGGGGTAAAGTGGACATAGTATTAGGCTTAGCGTGCACCGATGTTCTAAAATTACTTTAGGTTAATTTATGTGGTAGACCAAGGATTGAACTTTCATAGGAATTGACAGGGGCTCAGTTTCCATATTTATTTTCAATTTTTAACAATTAGAGGGAATTTAAGCTATTTACGCAAGAAAAGAAATTTTGAAGACTACAGTGCTCGCACTTCTTTTGTTAGAAATTAACAGACAGTTGTCAGTTACACTTTAACTAATTTCACTAATACTGCTTCACTAATACTGTATTATATTTTTTTAGAAAATAACTTTTAAATTTACTTTTTATAAAACTGGAACTAACACAACTGAGCTCAAATGCAATAGAGACTGAAATTACTATAATACAGTCTTCTTACAATGGTGTGTTTAGTATTGCAAAATTTTTAGAAGCACTTTTTAATCGAAGAATTTTCAAGTATCAATGATTCATTTATAAACAGATTTATTATAAGTATTAAGTTGTAAATGTTTAGAACTAGCAGTGCTTCGAACAGGAACAATACATGAAAGATAGAGAATCAAAAATAGCTAGGTTTAAATATGTATTTTTCTCAAATTGATTTTTAATAAGCTATAATTATCCATAACTCTTTTATTAGCACTTTTTATCTTAATACGTTATTTAAGTAATTTAGTCATCAATTAAAAGCTATTTTAAATTTTTTCACGGAAAATTTTGAATTTCATATTTATGTTTTATTAAATATATTGAGTTAAAGGACAGACTTAAAATCTAATAGTCAGGGATTAAAACCCAAGAATACCTACTATTATGTATCCTAACATGTTTTGGTAAATAACTTCGTTTTAAGACCATATATGCAGTAGCTGAAGAGACTGAAGTACCTTACGAGACGTTACGAAGATGAGGCTAACTTTTGACCACAATAGAGGACATAATTAAATTCAGTTGAGGGAAATAAAGTTGTCTTCGTTTTAAAATGAAACTTTGTTGAGCGTTTTGAAGTATTATGATTATTAATACCTTTATATATATATATTTTTTTTTTTCAACTAGGACCACTTTACCCCATGCACTACTCACTTTACCCCACCCCATGGGGTAAAGTGGTCAAACATACATCCCAGAAAGAAGGCGTCATAAAATTATTTTACTTAATTATTTTCTGCTCAAAATTTAATGCAATCTGTTCTTTAATATAATGTAATGTTAACTAACAAGCAAAAAATCTGAAGGTTTTGAACAAATTCTTATATTTATTGGCAAAGGAAGTTGAAAAACATTGATTTTATGACCATTTTACCCCACCTGACCCTACACGATAAAAATCGCAAAATGCCCTGGAAATTATAAATTGGCGCAAATGCACAAAATCCATGAAAGAGAGGCTGGGCATTTCTTCTTCTTTAAAGTATAAGTAAAAGAAAATATATCGAGTATTGTAGAAATATTGTAGATTTTAGGTGTAAGAAGTAGTATGAAAGAATGACGAATAAAGATTTCCAAAAAAAAAAAGGCTTCGAATCTACGTAGAAAGTAGGAGAGAAAAAAACTAGCTATTTTCAAAAAAAAAATTATCATTGATTGCACTAAAACTCGTCAATTACTACTAAAAAAGTAAGAAGATCGGTTGACAATCAAAGAAAATGGTACTTCACTGTTTTGTCTTTGCCTGTATACATAGATTTAAGAAAATTTATCAATAGTTTAAGGAATGTTAAAAGCCAGAAAGAAAATTTATTTTTAACTAAATGTGTGTTTACATAAATGTATATACGTTTTAAACGGGATAACTTAAAAGGATGGCAAAATAAACGGTTACTGTGATAGATTTTTAAATTTCTCGCAAATTATTATTAGTAATTGTACTTTATCACTTGATTGCACTTTAGTAAACTAATTGCATTTAAAATATCAATGCTTAAACCTTACAATGGAATTACAAGGAGCCTCGTGATGCCGTAAAATGTCAAATCTACTTTCTCGTAATCACTCTGAAATCATAATTAAAACGTTCATATGTTGCTGGTTGCCAGCGAATTACACGATGGGTACGTAGGATATTAGAAAATACAAGTTTCCACTCAATAAATGTTTTCCATATTATAAATTATTTACTTCTTTTCTGATTCTCTGCGTGTATTTTTTAAAAATTATTTTGTAAAAATATTGAAATAAAAAAAAATCGGGAAAAACTCTTCCAACGAAAATTAAACGGTCATGAAAGCCTGTTGTTCAACAAGCATAGATAAAATTGCACTGCCAATTAAACGAAACAAATTTTGCTGCTTAAAGAAATGAAATAAAGCATATCTTAATGTAGTAGAAACCACTTCAAACGGACACTATTTTAGGAGTAAATTACATTGATAGAGCTTTGATTGAACACTATTTTTTGGGAGCAAAAACTGAGGATTCGAGAGTTAAACGATTAACTGTCGGGTAGTTGAAATTTGAAACAAATTATACGAGTAATTAAGAAAGTAAACTAATTTAAACATTTCTGTACAATTTGGCTTTTCACTCTATATAAAAATTTCTAGGCTTTATAGCAAAAAAAAAGTTTATTTTCTTTTCTCTTTTTTTTATTCTTTTCTTTTGCTTTTTTAGCTGTTTTTTTTTTTTTTTTTTTTTTCACTATTTCCTTATTTGTTCCGAACTACTGAAAAATTCAGAAACTTCAGCTGTTAGTTTTCAAATGTTCTTAGAATGTCCGTTAATGCTTAGCGTCAGTGTCATTCTCTTCAGTTGAGAGGAAGGAAAATTTGAAGTTTTAATTTTTCAAAAATATTAATAATATTAATGATAAAATAGGTGTACTGATCTTTTTACTGATTAGTGTCAGATTACGGATAAATTTGATGCGGATAAAACCCAATTTAATTGCATCTTGAAACAAAAGTGCATTTTTCAGAGGAATGGTCGTTAAATAGATGCAAAGAGAAGAAAAATAATTTTCAGATAAATGATAAACTTGCGGCTGTTTCTGGAGAGCGGCCAGGCCTCGATACTTTAGATTGAACATTTTTTCCCATTGAGTGGTATCGGAACAAAAAATAAAAGGGGATAACTACCATCATCATGTATGATAATTGGGTTATGAATAAGAATTTTGTACGAAAGTTTTTTCATACACTTTTTTTAAAAATTACTTAGCTAAAAAGTTATTCCGATGAAAAAAGTGCATAATATAAATATGGTTGTACTGATAGACAATTTTAAAAACCAAAACTTGAAAGTCCCTCTATTACGTACATTCCTCTATTACCGACAAATATTTTTGTTCCACTGATGTCTGCTATGACCCGTTGTCACGCATGTTTGCTGAAACGTGGGTGATGACTGAGAGATAAGGAGATGCTGGCTGTTTTTGAAAGAAAAGTATTCCATAGCGTTTTAGGAGGTTTGAAATGAAATTGCACCTGGTGAAGAAGAACGAATTCAGAGATCTATAAGATGTACAAGGAGCCAGACATTGTAAATTCATTTATGTCCAAAGATTCAAATGGGCAGATAACGGGAGTAGAGTCCCACGCCTGTTGGCATTACTGAAAACGAGATGACTGATGCCTTGGCAAAATAAGCAAGACAATTAAACACCATTAACCCCTTAACGGTCGGGTAATTTTCAAGAAAACGGTCATAAAAGTGTCTATTTTTTTATCCCTGAAATTTATATAAAAATATGTGTATGGACAATATATATATTCATTTTTAATTTTTGATTTGTTTTTATTTTGAAATTTTAAACAGTCCAGCCCGAACATGTCACGGGAGCGAGAGAAACAGAAGGCGAAACCTCAGCCCGTCACGTTCATGGGAACGAGTGGGAAGGGGTTAAAGTTACTCATGTCACTCACAGCGATATCAATTCAGTGGCTAAGATAAAACTAAATCGTAGGAAAATCAAAATCAGACTCCAAATCCATGAAATCAGTACCAATAGACCTCTCATCAGCACACTAACAAAACTCTGGACAGGACACTTCAGGGGAATGAAGATTCATAAAGACGGGACAAGGGACGTACAACCTCTGCAATATAACTGCCCAGACATAGAACTAACCCCCAAACATATTTTCAACTGCCCCGCTATTCGACGCAACTGCAGCAAATAAGTAACAGTTCGTGGGAGGACACGTCCGTGGGAGGATGCTTATACGAAGAAAATAGCCTTCAAATCGCAGATGCTGTATGTACGACTTTCGGTCTTATTTAAAATTATTCTCTATCCATGACACGACACCAACCAACCAACGTGAGTAGAATAAAGGGTGACCGAGCCAACAAGAGGATCATCGAGGGCAAACCATCAGGAACACGAAAAAGGGGAAGACCATCAAGGATTCCATGGATCGACTGCCTCGAAGCAGATTAAAAATTCTTAACATTAAAATTTGGAAGAGTCTATCCGAGAAGAATGGAACCTGGAACTCTATTCTGAGGAAGTTTATGGTCCACCCTGGGCTGGCGCGCCAATGAAGAAGATACCTCCTATAGAGTTTTACTGTACTAATATAACTATCAGCAGGAAAATACTAATGTAAATGTAAGAGTAACACACTGAAAAAAGAGAGAGAGAAAAACGAGAGTTTATCATGTACTTTTCAGTAACCGCAGATACTTTAACGGAAGAAACTCAATGGCTTCAGTGTTTAGTCTAAGTTGATTCTAAGAAACTTCTGAAGACTTCTCAGCCTTTACTGGAAGCGGAGCAGGAAGCAGGATAACATTATGCACACCTGGCGTTTGTATAACTGGCGAGGAGGATCCTTGTTAATAGTCAATCAAAAAATGCTGGTGTTTCAAAAAGAACGAAACGTTTCCAAGGTAAATTTTTGAAACACATTAGCGAAAGTCATTAAAATGCTTTAAAAGTTAATTTTTGGAGCGATGCTTTTGTCGAGTTGAAAACTGGTAGAGAATATATTTTTTACTTTCTACGGTGTCATATCATTCTGCATAAAGTTTGAAATAGAATATAAAGTTTTCAGTATTTTTCAAGAGCAAAAAAAAAAAAAAAAAGAATAAAATGTTCTACTTTGAATGCTTTATTGATGGCTTAGCCTATGAAGAATAAAATCAAGTTAAGTGAAAAATTTAAGAGAGTAGTTATAAAATTATGTTTTATTAATTAACAAAAGGTAACTGCGCGTATGATGACGATACGATATTAAGCGTAGGATTTTTCGCCGTATCGTTTGAGCATGTCAAAGAAGCATCGATCCAATACAAAAGTTTCGTCGAAAAAAAATGCCGTTATTGTATAAAATATTTTTATTCAATAAAGCCATTAGAAAAAATATGACGAGATTCGAAATCCGTTGAAAAAAATGTAATACATATTTCCGTTTTGTAGTGTTATATTTTGCACTTCATTTATTAAGAAGAGAGCGGGACGTTTACCTTAGTGTAGAAGTAATTATTGAACAAATCAACCTTGTAAGAACATATATTGCAAAAAAAAAAAGAATTGCATAAACGTGTTTTAGGGTTACAAAAAAGCTCTTCTTCATTGCAAAACAATTTTGAGTTTCCAGATGCTACTTAGGTTTATTATCCGGAAGCACAAAATAAGGTAAGCAAGACAAAATCGAAACCAAAGTTAGCAAAATCAGTTGTTAGATGGCCAGTCAATGGTAACAGATTTAGCAGAGCGAACTGGCCAATCAGATAAGAGTGTGGAAACAAAAACTTTCATATTATTCCTGAAAACATGCGTCACTCAGCTCTTAGGGAAGATGGAGAAATGAGAGAAGGATGAAAGAATATTCCAATTAATTCAGCTAAACTAAAAACATCGCATTGAGAATGCGATGTAATTAGGTAACGCAGCGATACTTAACCTGCGGCCCACGGATCGCATGTGATCCGCCGAAGTTTCATGGTATAGCCCGGTAAATACAATGAGAAAACCTTCAACAAACCGTTATATAAATTTATTTTTGTGCAAACACACCCAAAATTAGAACTTTTTTCCTTTTGCGAGCAACAGCAGTTTTTGATTGTCCCTGAAAGAGTGCGTTGTTTAATCAATTCAACGACATTATCGAAGCACATTGATTTTCATTCGTTTTTTATTTTGCGCCATAGGTGCAATAGTTGCTATATGTATGTAGCTTGATAAGAAAGAAAGAAAAAGACAAAATTAAACAGAAAATCAAAAGAAAAAAATCTAAAATTCAACAAAGGCAAACTGAGGCATATGAAAGTAGAAAATAGTAGGTTCGAAACAAACTAGTACAAAAACTAGCAGAGGCGCACCAAACAGGGGGGCTGGCGTGAAGGAAGAGGACCGTTACCCCCCCCTTCCCCCCCCCCCCCCCAGAAAGGCGGATATCTGATGTGGTGTTCGTCAGATTTTTAAATATCCAGAAATATCCAGAATTGCTAAGTTACTACCCATTAGAAAATCGTAGAACAGGGGTGGCCAACCTGTGGCTCGCAAGCCACATGTGGCTCTTTGAAGGGTTATTTGTGGCTCTCGACTCAACGAGTATATAAAAGAGCTAGAAGGAATATCGATAGAATTCCAAAATAGATTTCAAGATTTGAAATATTTTAAATCGTCTCTTGGTTTTTTTCTGAATACATTTGAAATTAACATAATTGAAGGTGAGTTTTCCATTTACAATATAATTATGACATAAAAAGCATGCGAAGAATTAGAATTAATAGAGATGCAAGAAGATCAAGTTGTACAATTAAAATATAAGTCGACGTCGATTATTGAATTTTGGAAATTTGTTCTAGAATCGAATTTGTATCCTGAATTTAAAAAGGCTGCTTGCCAAATTATTTCAATGTTCCGAACAACGTACTTATGTGAATCATTTTAATCCACTTTAAAATTCGTGAAATAAAAACACCGATCAGTATTAACTAACCACCATCTCAAAGAATTACTGAGAAGGGCTGCCACCAATTATTCACCAAATTTTAAAGCACTATCAAGAGAAGTAAAATAAATATGTTTAATGTTTCATATTTAAATTCAATACACATATTTTGTACTTTTATTTATATGTTTTCAATAAATATAATTTCTGTAAAAAAATATTTTTAATACCTATTTTTCATACCTTTTAAATACGTATTTAACTGCGGATCGTGAAAAATTTCAAATTTCGAAAAATGGCTCGGACTATCAAGGAGCTTGGCCACCCCTGTCGTAGAATGTCCAAAAATGTGCATAGAATTTATAGGTTTCAAACATCAAAGCCGGAATTCCGCTACGGATGTGTCAGACAAAGGGCACCGAATTCTGACCTTGCACCCCCCCCCCCCCAAGCAAAATCCTGCAAGCGCTACTATAAAACTAGTCAAAATCGAACTACAAATTAAGCAAAATTAACATCATTGTATAACAGTCATTAGTACACTAAAAATCGAGAGTGAATCAGAATTGAAGTAAATAAATAAAGTAAATCCAATCACACAAAATTAATATTCACAAAGATCCTTCAAAACCATCCATTTGGTAGATAACCTTGATCAGAAGAGTACTTGCAGTAGTGGAGAGACGGACAAAAAAGAAAGTTTAGGACGGGTGTTTTGAGTATGCACATCTGTGAAGTTGCAAACATTAAGTCATCTGATATCGTGACTTCGAGGTCGCGCTGGAACTCCTGCAGTTACGCATAACTCAAAACTTCAGTGTGTTGCGTTCTCTAAAAGCGTTTCCCTTTTGAAACCTTTCCTGTGTTAGAAGTACTGTCATAGACTCAACTTTTCGCAGGTCATGCGAGAGTAGACCGTAAAGCATAATGTTTGTTATTTGTTATTGAAGGGAAACAAGCAGAGATTAAGCATCATTTAGAAAGGTGACTCATTACCTTTCTATTTTTATTTATTTGTATACTTTTTCGTTTACCACCTGAGTGACCTTGGTATATTTAACGACTAAAACTCACTGATCTGCAGAGGAGCGTTTAGTAAGGAAATTTACCCGCTATTATTCGCGACGTTATTAGTTTAATTTCATTCAAAAACTTAAAAATAATCAAACGAGTATTTTTTCGCCTCAATTTTTTTTTTAATTTATTGAATATGTTGATGGTCGTGATAAGATCACACGGTTTTAATTATTTCGTTCCTTAATATTTCTCCTATTTCACAATTTTTTCGTGTATACCTATAAATAGATTAAATAAAAATTCTAAATAATACGAGTCTTGCTAAAAACATTCGGAATACGGAGCAGAACTGGAGCAGGTGTTTAGAAGTTGGAGTGGAGCAACGAAAAAAATGACTTCCAGTTCCCAGGTAAAACTCACCACATTCTTGAATTTCTAATGCCGCAGTGGACCAGTCGGTAGAAGCTCGGTTCCCGCAGAACAACGAAAGCGAAGCAACATCGACCGAGGTCAGTGTTTGGGAGGGTGACAACCTCTCGCGGTTGGTTGCTGTGGACCGTGGCTCCATTGTCCTCCGAGTAAAACGATACCTCTGGGGGTGTGAACCACAGGTGACGGTCTCTCATCTCGGAGCTGGTTCAAAAAATTAAGAGACCACATAAAAAGGGGCGGAAGTCAGACTCCTGCCTATAAGTGACCAACTTGAATTTCTTGGATGAAATGGCGGGAACTTAAATTTCTCATGGAGTTCAAAATGTGGGATTTGAAAATAAAATCAAACTAGGCGGTTACGAAATTACAAAGGGCGTAGTAAAAAATGTTTGATTTTAACTCAAATAATCGGGCATCTTCAGCACTGATATTTGGCTAAAGAAACTGAGCAGGAAGTGTCCCTATGGATAACCGGGAGACCCAAATGGTTTCCGAACCACCAGGATATGCTCGGAAGAAGTACTATATCGATCAATAACATCCATGCCCTTGGAGGTCGGGATTCAAACCCGAGCATTCGGCGTGGGAACCGCCTTATCGGCCGACAATGTTAATGGGTGGCGAATCAAATGTTATAATTTTGTAAAAGAAATATTGTCAATACTGCAGAATACATTTTAACTCCTCTTCTTCATTTAACACGCTGACTGCCAGCGATGTTTGCAGTTTATGGAGCTCTTAACGATAGTTTAATTTAATCACATCATTTTGCTCAAAACATCTTATTAAGCAAAAAATTACAAACTTTCTATAAATGTATTGAAAAATGGAAATAATTCGGCAACAACGAGACAACTTGCAGTTTGGTCTTACAAGAAGTTCACCTACTACGAGTTATGTCGTAGGTTGGCATTCGACGTGTTAAAACGATTTTAAAAGTGACAGTGGTGGAAAAACTGCTGAAATCTGCAAGGTTTTGTAGCGCAGACTAGAATGCCGGGCTGTAAAAGAGAAAAAAGAACGAAAGAAAGAAGAATAAAGAAAGAACGAAAATAAATGTAATAAAAATGTGTATCTAAAATTGTACAACATTGTATGTACATTAATTTTTGTTTTAAAGGGTAAAGAAATGGTTACTAAAATTAATCAGCTGATCAGCCTTCGGATAGCTTCGCTCGCTCATTACAAACTAAACTATTTTAGAGTAGCTTTATGGAAAGAACCAATTCTCTGTCAGAAATAACGCTATATATTGTACACAACTCTTTGGAATCAAAAATACATATCTTGTAACATAATGTACATAGATTTTACACAGTGTCAGAATCTTGGCGAGACTCCGAATGTCGCTATTAATACCGACAATTGAAAATATAGTAGTAGATAAAGTTATGCTCACTCCGGAAATTTGAAGTAAAGAGAATCGTATGCTGAGGACAAAATTCGAAATTGTAACAGTAATATACTTATATTTTGGGGCACACGTTTTATTTACTGTTATGACTCTTGGCGAAGACGGGAAGAATTTGAGTATTCACCCCTTTATTGCGGTGACAAAGAAATCGCTTTAAAGTTAAAAGCAATATAAAGATTTCCTTGGCAAAACTTTTTTAAAAAATGCTGGGAAAAAGTTAGTGCCAAGAGTCTCGGATATTGCAATATTGGCAAAAGTGTTGCCACTCCATATATTTTACTGCAAAAGTAGTTTGGATAAATCAAATAAAAGAAAAGCATAACAATCGTGTCAGTTGTCAAGAAACGCCATTGTTTGCATTTTAAATGCCTGTGTACCTATGGTCGATTTCGCTACTGATTAGCTGCTGTTATTAGTCATCCCAATTTAATTGGTTTCCTCGACACAACCATTAGGTTTATATATATATATATATGAGGCACCCGCACGGCCACGCCCTTGTTAAAAAGTGAAGAGAAGTTGGTTCGCCATTATATATAACACTGGTATTTTTCTTGGTGTAAATAATATGTTATTTTCTTAATATGTACAGCATTCCACAGAATTAGAAAATAGCTGCCCTGCGATCCTATATATTTAAGCAACTTAACTTTTTTATAACAAAAACACACGCGTAAAAAAAGAAAGAAAAAATGAACAATAAAAAAAACGCGTTCAGTTTATTTAGTTCAAGTACCCACTCAAAGAGCACGATTATAAGGCATAACAGTTACAATTCATGCATTTTAAGTATAATTAATTAAGTTAAAAAATATTTTTATCTATTATTCATATACCGTAAGACAAAAACGAAATTTCGTTGAAACTATCAGCAGCATGGAGGAAAAAACTTTCATCCGAGCTCAAATAGTCAAATGACATGTGCTAATTCACTGGGAAAAACATAATATAAAAATATGAATAGTAATAATAATACGTAATAATACCTGTCAAAATAAGAAAATCAAAGCAAAGTTATTGATCGCCTCTGAGCCGCAGGAAAATGAATTTTAAATCGTTTAAAAAGAAAGAACCAAAAGCAAAAGAAAGAAAAAACTCTTTCTGGGCCAGTATTTTACGGACTTTTCAATGGTACTATATATTGTCATAATATTCTACCAAAATATTGTCACATGGTAATGCGAAAAATTAATAGTAGTTTTTCTCCTGCTGTGTCTCTATTAGGCTACTATTTCATCTTTAACGACACAAAGCTTTTTAAGATAAGGGGGCCGTTCATAAATGACGTCAAGCTTTTTCCCCATATATTTGACCCCCTCCCCCCTGTGTCACGCGTCATGCTATGTTGCATAATGCCTGATGTCACACTTCTTGTTACCCCCTCCCCATGTCACACTTTGTCACAATTTCACGAACCCCCCTCCCCCCTCGAAGCGTGACATCATTTATGAATGATCCCAAGCACATTATACGAAAGTTTAAAGCTAAAAGGCGATCACTTTACAAAAATTTAAAGTCAATTGAACTTTACCCAATTTATCCTTTACAAATGGAATTACGGAAATCTACACAAATGATTACAAACTTGGAATCTATGTTAAATTAATCGACTTTTAAACAAAATTAAAGCAACAAATTTTCTAAAACGTTAGAATAGAATTCTTTGTTTTGCAACTTCAATGCAATTTTTTTTTTAACTGAGAAAAAAGTTCCTATAACCTAAAACTAAAGGTTATGCAAAGAAAAATCAGTGACATTTATTAAAAAATATGAAAAAGAAGTTGTTTAAATATGTAAGTGATACATTACCCTTACTGTCAAGAAACTAATCGTTTATACATTTGGTTTTTCAGTGGAAAACGAAAGTCAAGACAAGACAGAACGTTACAACGGAACACAGTGAATCAAGATTCGATGCAACATTACTATCTTTAGTTTTTATCGATCTTATTCTAACATCATAAACTTAAAGTCACGCACTTTGAACTGCTATTCAAAATACATACTAACACAAAAATGCTAACACAAAAAAGAATTCTTTTTAACTTTTCCAAGAAACATTTTGGAATGTGTTTTTACTTTACGCTGATACTTAAAAAAAATAAAAAGAAATGAAAAATAAAAAGCAAAAAACATTTGGACGAAAGAGACTCCTTTTGAGTAATTAAAATCAAAACATACATTTTAATCTTAAGTTAATATATATATATATATATATATATATATATATATATATATAAAAATTACACACACACACATGTGTGTGAGTGTAAAATATTAAAATTATATCTAGTTCCTTACGTAAGAGAAAAGCCGGCAAGATGGAATTTCCAAGATACAGAAAATCGTCTGTGTCCATTTCATACTCTCGGCTAAAATTAAATTCCATATCACCACTAGCGTATTCAAGATTTTTTTTTTTTTTTGGTGGAAGGCGAAGAGGCTACGGTCAGGATTAAGGATACCTCGGATATTGATTTTACCGGATATTGGATACCCGCTGTCTCTTTTCTGACGGATCGTCCGGGATATTCAGCTCTGATGTTTAAAACCTGTACATACTATGCTTATTTTTAAACAGACCACAGCTTTCAAATAAATAGTAAGTGTGTAATCTACTCTATTAATTCATATATTTTTTCCAAACCTGCCAATTAATTAAATTTTAAAAATCAAATATAACATATCGGCTAACCGGATCCTTCGTGCAGTAGTCTAATCGGATTCCGGATGTTTAAAATAGGTTGGGTACCTGATATCCGATAATTTATTAGAAGTCCTTAAAAAGTGTTAAATGTTATACGCACTTATAAAGTATATTTAATAACAAATAGACAATAAAAATGACTAGGCATGTTCATTTCGATTTAAAAACATTAACTATCGCACTGCTCTTTTATGTAGCATGTCGGAAAATCATAGCCTTTGTCAACAATGAGCATTTTTTCTGATAAAAAAATCAGTTTGGAAGAATTTCATTTTATTCTAAAGATCGCGTAATTCAAGGGATGTTATTGAGCTAAGATGCACTCAGTCGAGTTGTTTTCGGAGCTCTAAAAAAGGGAAAGGATATATAATGATCATGCAAATATGTTTTTGATGGGAGGCAGGCTCGTCCATTCAAAATTTCTCATGAGGGCAAAAGATATGTGTATTCAAATAATATGCGTAAAAAAAAGAGCGAAATAGATACATGCAGGTAGGATAAATTATATTTCTGAAAGCCACGGGGTGAGAAAAGGGGGGAGGGAGAGACAGTTTCCACTAAGTAGCGACCCGGGTGGAGGAATGGTTTAAATTTAGAAACATACTGATCTTACCAAAATTTTGAAAACTTTCAAGCAGTTCTAAGTGACACAATTTACAATTTTTTTTTTTTTTTTTTGCGCAACCGTATTAAAAATATAAATACGTTATTATACTTCAGCGATACAAAACATATTGCTTCGATTTTCCGCACTTGAATTTTTGTAAGTTTAAAATTTGTATTACGTTGTGTGTCTTGGAATGTAACCCTTTAACCGACGGCATTATTGTACAAAGAAATCAAAGAAACAAAAATACACCTATTATTTTAAAATTTTGTGAACGTGTATCAATTAAACTTCGATATTTCAGTTTCTAATCAAACTATATTAGTTTTTTATAATATTTTTGTAATAATAAAAGTTTAGTTCATAAATTAATAATGCATCGACAAAGTCAAATCGGAGTTTGGACATGAAGTATCACACACCTAGAAGAAACACCGTCATAACTCAACAAAACAACTTTGGAACAGAGAAAATGAGTTAATTTTGTATCAGCAGTAAATTATGAAGTGGTTATTTAAAACTTAGTATCAACTTTTCGGTTATAACATCGTTACAAATACCATGTTTTACGGACTACCATAAGGCGCATTTTTTTTTCTTCGAAAAGTTATTAGAATATTCAGTCGCGTCATATACTTTAGTTTGATATTAAAGGTCCTGCCTGTTGTAAAATTTCCGTCAGTCTTAAAAATGTCAGGGAGAATAAAATTCAGAAGATGACTTTCCGGGATTTAAAAAGTCAGTTCGACTTTATAAACTTGTACATTATTATGGCTTTATAATCTAATAGTAAATATTTAAAATTTCTTCCAGAAAAATTGCTTAAAAATTAAGCTGCATCCTATAGTCCATAAATATGGTATTCTTAAACAATCTCCTTTTATTTGTAAGATAAGGTTCCCTGAGTACTCAGAACTCAGACTTCTTGAGGTGTGCAAATATTTTTCCAGAAGTATGATGTGATCATCAATTAAGGAACCAAAACGAAAAAATAAATAAAAAATAAATAAAAAAAAAATGTGTTGCTCAAAGTTAACATAGCCAGCTACATATTAAGAGTACTCAAATAATTTATTTAATTTTTGTTAAAAACATTTGTAATCACTTACGGAGAATTGTAGTCAAAACAAGTAGGGGGACTCTCGCGTTAAAATAAAATAGTAGGGGACGCCGTCTCCCCTCCACTACACCACTGATTGTAAGGCCATTTATTTAATTAGTGGCGAGAATTTTTAAATTAAAAAGAAATGCTTTCGTTTAAAAGAAAAAAAATGCGACAAAAGTTTTTGTAAAAATTAACCAAGTACCATTTCAACAGGTTAAAAATCTGTAAGCTAATCGTTTAAAAATATTAACAAACACTAATTGCGGCAATTGCAACTTAGTAAAACACATGCTTAAACAACATAAATATCGCTGCATATCTATCATATTTTTAAATCACTTACCTGAATGTAATAAAGAATGAGTCGATAGCTCGAATCCAGAAAATTACGCTTTTGTACGGAAACTTGTCCCAAAATGCGGATGCAAATTTTTCAAGAAAAAAGAAGGGGTAGATTCCAAACAGATAAAACAAACCCGTTCTACGAACACAACTCGGAAACCCGCACGGATTCGAAGTGATCTGTCGCTCGGAGCAGGCGGATTCAAAATTTCTTTTTTGCCATTCATAGCAGCATCAGAAAAGAAGATTTCGACGTCATGCCCAGAAGGTGGCGCTGACGGAGCGGTCAAGTTCTTCACGATCCAGAAAGTCACAAAGGTGAGCTAAGGAGCAGACATATTTGGACCTTCCAAAGCTAAATTAAATCTTTTTTAATTTGAATAACATCATTGAAACCAGGCAGTTTTTATTTCCTTAGGCTTTTTTTTAAGTGATAGGTGGGTGAAATTGCTAAGAAAGGACTACCCCCCCCCCCCCTCTTCCAGCAAAATCCTGTATCCGCACCTGATGGAAATGCTTTTATTTAAATAAAAACGGGAATATTAACCGAAATAAATGTAAAGTAATATTTATGAAAGACATCAGATACAGTTTTTAAATCTGTAACTTTAATGTGCGTATATTAATTAGCAGATTTGCAGTTAAAACGTTATTGATAAGTTAAGTGTAATAGTTTCGGTATTAAGAAATGCATTGAAAGAAAAAAAAATTGCGTGCACGTGTTTTGAGGTTGCAAGGAGCGCCTTCTCCAAATGCACAAAAGATTTTTAACTTCTAGCGGTCAACAGTCATCAAAACAGCTATAGAAGACTGCTAAAATAGGGGTCCGTAGCAGGGTTGCCAAATGTCCCGGATTTTCCGGGACAGTCCCGAAATTTGAGAAATTTTTCTGCCTTGCCTGGGGAGATTTGTGCCATTGAGCTAGCGGGGAATTGGCACTCCTCATTTAAGACAATTAAGAACTAATGCTAAATGAGAAAGAAATAGCTAAATTATAAATTCGATGTTCATGTATACGGGCAGACCCGCGCCGTCCATATGTGCAAGATCGGGCGGCGCACGGCGGTGCCGCGTCTTAAAGCAGGCGGGCCGCCAAATCAAAAAGCGCATTTTAGAAAAAGCGCAATAAAACAAGAAAACCTCTCAATAAAACCAAAAACCCACCCTCAATAAAATCCAAAACACCTTAGCTTGCTTTTACGGGAAAAACCGGGGTTTTTTTTTTTTTTCAACTTTCGTTCAGTAGGAATTCGCACGAAAGTGCGGAGAAGGCTTGGCACGGGCCTGTACACGGGAAAGTAGGTTTGTTCTAGACGGAATTTCTTGTTTATCTTTAGCAAGCAATTGCGGCCTGGTTTGGTTCTGAAAAAAAAAAAAAAAAAAACCGTTCAATGGACAAATGCAGGACTATTATCATAACAAAAGCGCACTAATTTATACTTGCATTAATTTTTATATTGTCAGTCATGTGCATGTATACATAAATTACCTGCATATATTCTTACTAGTGCGTGTTTACAATAAAAATTACTGACCCGAGAGAAAAACAAAAATTTTGAATACAACTGTTTTAAGCTATCAACAGACGTAAAAGATGACGAATTAGACGATACTTTAGAAGTGCACTATGAGTATGGAAAGTTTTTCTGTAAATTACTTAAATACTTGTCATTAAATAGTACTTCATATTTAAAACATTATTATTTAATCGAAACATAGTAAACTGTATTGAATAAAAATATATTGAACTGAAACTTTTTGCTCGATTACTGAACTTAATAACTAAATGTGCAGTCGTGTGTTCTGTCACATATTAACCAGTAATTGCTAATATTAATACTGGGTTATAAAACTGCTATACATTATTATATTTGCTCATGATACCACTTTTGTTGCACAAAATGCGGAATTTATCGTAATATGTAGCAAATAACATAAATTCCAGTGAAACAGATATAATTCGCTAAGCAAAATCAAAGTTTCATTCATGAAACTAATTACTATGATTACGGACACAAGCTTCACAACAAGCAAGAAATAACTATAAAATAAAGTTATATAGAAACTAAGTATAGTTTGTGAAGAGGCTAAAATTCAGGGAATGATGGCGAGATTCCAGAGGAAAATTCTTAGAACTGCCTTTGAAAATACCCCGGCTGGAAGACTATACCGCCGACAGAAGCCCTTTCATTTAAGCCCATACTTAATGAGTGCATGGACGTTTAAAACACATATTAAAGTGGAAGACATTCAGATAATTTAGTGGAATAATCAGTTATTAAATAATTTAGATAAAGTTGTAGAAAACAGAGTAAGAAATCAATTCTCTTTCTTTATTACTTAAGAAGGTAGGTTGGAACTCTTTTAGCACGATGAACGAAACGTAAGACTAATGACCAAACATGTCCGTGCCTTGGCATTTCTAGTCCGATCTAACCTGAAGACTTCCTCAGGTTTCTATATTCACTGTCTCGATGGATGGAGATGTCTGATGTTTTATTTTTCGTCCGTATTCTCTGATTGCGGTTCAATGATGACGTCACAGCTCGTAGCTTCTGTGACCAGGTAGGGTGAGCTCACAAGTGGCCCGTTCTAGGAAGCGGGTTTCTGTGCAATTCTCACAAACGTGATTCGAAGAAGTTTTGTGAGACCACTCCTAAAAAAGAGTAATGGCCATAAAAAAACATCCATTCATCTTTTCTTTGATCAGTGAGATAATTTCAATCTTGATGCTCTTGGTCGAGCTTAATAGATCGTAGATCGTATGAGTGAAGAAAAGCAGCTACATAATGTACTTCCATCCTACGAGGTCAAGTACAAAAATAACGAAAAAAGAAAAAGAAAGCAACATCACACCCAAACCCGTTCTTTAAATTTTAATATTTAATTTTTCTTATACGTGAATTAGTTGTAAGTTTTCGCTATAATAGCTCAAGATAAAATTTGCATCCATAAGGGACCGTTCATAAATGATATCACGCTTTTTTTCCACATATTTTACCCCCTCCCCCCTTTGTCACAAAATGTCACACTTCAACGGACCCCCCTCCCCCCTTTGTCACATGTCACGCTATGTTACATGATCATTGATGTCACACTTCTTGTTACCTCTTCCCCTCATCTTGTCACATTTTGTCACAATTTTATGAACCCCTCTCCCCCTCGAAGCGTGACATCATTTATGAATGATCCCACATGAATTCTGTTGAATATGTTTATACGTTTCTGTTTCTGGAATATTCAAAGCATTCAGCAACGCTTAGTCATTACAGCGCAGCATATTACTCAATACGGACAGTGTTAAATTGGAGGGGGGAGGCAAAGGAATCCCAAACAGAAGGAATGCTTACATTAGTTTTGGGTTTCACATGAGCACTGCATGCCTAACGCCTTTTGAATAGCAAAGAGCTTCAAAAGCGCAGCTGATACAATAGGAGAAATACGCGAAAAACCAGGTAGTAGTCACCAAGGAGGGAAAGCACTTGATGCGGTCTCTGTACTTAAAATCAAAGAATGAATTGATAAGTGAAATAAACAGACTCAGTACTTTTATTCTTTTTAATGTTCGCATTGTTCTACTATTCTTCAGTTTCAAAAGCATTTTAATTAAGCTAAACCAATAAATAATGCGAGTATCTAAAGACCAAATGCCCAACAGAAATCGGCAAGATAAACAATAAAAAATTTACCTTTTGTGAGAAAAAGAATAAAATGAAATAAAAAAAACAAGTTTTTAAACGAAATTAAATTTAAAAAATCATGAAAAAAGTTTAAAAAGCTCATCTCAAGGTCCACCGTCATCTTAATGCGGTGCTTTTGATCAGCAGCATGGGAGCAAAGGCAATTTTTATGATAAAAATTAGATCTACATAGTTTTGTTACTTGTTCTTATAAGTGGGAAGGATAGTAAAATTTAGCAAAATTTCGGGAATATTTTTTCTGCATTCTGCATAAATAATACGAAATGTTACTACTGTTGCTACAACTTCAAATTCTAAACCTAACGCTTTGTCTTAAATCTACAATTAACTGCTTACTTTCATCAATATATTCTTCTTCATATGACATATTTTCTAACTTATTAGTGCTTGCTCTCAAATTCACCCTTTTTCAGCCCACTTTCCCATAAAAGTTTTTAAAAATGAAAAAAGTAAGAATGAAAGAAGGCTTAATGTATCATAAAAATATCGTTAAAAATAAGAAAGTTAAAAACAAGTTAAGTAATTATATAAATATTGAAAAATAAAAAAGTTGAAAGTAGGATTTTGAGATGGGGAATCGGTCTGTCTCCCCCCCCCCCCTTTTAATAACTTTTCAAGGAATTCTCCGACTCAAAGATTTTTTTTTTTGCATTTGAAAGATTTCGGCGAGGACATCTCATTTCCATATTTTACTTCTTTATTTGAACAATTTTTGTTCAATTTTGAACAGTTCAAAAAATTTCACCATTAGCACCTACGGAGAAATATGAATCAAAGTATATAAAGCCTGGATTTAAGATCCGTGTTCCTGTGAACAAGCGTATTGGAAGGAGCTCCTGGCGTGAAAAAATTTTTATTGGAACAATTTTTGTTAAATATTGAACTGTTCAAAAAGAATTGAACATTAGCGCCTACGGGGAAATTTCAATCCTATATGAATCCTGTTCCAACAGACGGAATTGCTAGGAACAAACTTCATAGAAAAGATGTTAGGACGTAGATCGTGTACAGGTATGAAATTCATCCAGAACTAAACGAGCCTCTTTTCCCACTAAACTTTTTGATTTGGATTTTTAAGGAGTTGAGTAAGCGAATGAATATGTATAAACCGTTGAAAAAAGTATATTTGAAGTAATTTAACAACTCAAGCTAAATGAGAAAGAGAGAGAGAAAGATCAGCTAGCTTATCAATTTGATATTTGTGTAAAAGTAAGATCATATAGCTCTAGCCAAAATTTCTTGTTTCTCTTTTTATTATTTTATTATTTTTTTATTTTTTATGAAGAACATTCTCCACGAACAGATGTTCAGTCCCTGGCCTATTCGGTATAGAAAAATGGCTTTTTGTGGACTTTGCATTTTCTTACACTTTTCTAGGGGTTCTCGTGGTCTACGTCCAAGTAAAATACCACACCTCTCTCCAGTAAAAATTCCTTCGCTTTTGCATTTAGGGGAAAAGAGAAAAATGTTTTGGCTGATCCTGCATCGTAAAAAGCAGGGAATAAGCTGTAAATTTTCGAAAATAGTTTAATTGCCATGTACAATTGTTCTGTGCATTTTCGTAAAAATTGTACTTATACTCACAATGACATAGGCATTTCTCCAATATGCTTTACACATTTTTGGTTTATAAAACACATCGCTTTTCACAAAACGCTATCAAACTTTCAGAAAACTTGACAGCAAACAAGTGAAGAGTTATACTGAACTTTGAAATAAAAGTATTGAATATCTGATAAATTATGGACACTTAAAGAAATTAATTTTTACCGTGCATGCTCGAAAGACAGCATTTTTTACCTGCAATAATTTAAATCCCAAGTACACAGGGAAACTCACAAAAAAATTCAGTTGAATATCTTGAAAATTCAGAAATATATCGGCAATTTGGTGAGGGGCATTTCAACATTTGTTGGAAAAGAGCGATTCCTTAGATGATGCTCACAAATTAGTCGCAAATGCTTGGAATCATTCAGTGCATTTATGCTGTGATTGTGTGATTTGTGATAAAAATTGAATTTTTGTGAACAAACGGTCTCCATCCATGTTCTTGGTAAGGATGGTAAGGAATTCTTTCCAAATACTCAATTCTTATCACAAATCACAGCATAGTTACGCAGGATGAGTGCAATCTCGGACGAATGATTTGTGAACAATCCCTTAGGAAATGGCTCTTTTCCAACAAATGTTGACATACACCTCACTAAATTGCCGATATCTTTCTGAATTTTCAAGATATTTACCTGATTTTTTTTAATGAATTGCCTTGTATACTTGGGATTGGAATTATTGCAGTTGAACATGCTCTTTCGTGCATGTGTAGTAAAAAAATAATACCTTTAAATGTCCACAACTTATCAGACATTCAATATTTTTATTTAAAATTTCAATATAATACTTCTCTTGTTTTCTGTCAAGTTTCCTGAAAGTTTGGTAACATTTTGGGAAAAGCTTAGCGTTTTATGAACCACAAGCGTATAAAGCAAAGTGGAGAAATGCCCACGTCTTCCTGAATACTATAAGTACATTTTTTACGAAAATACACAGAATAGTTGTACATGGCAATTAAATAATTTTCTGAAATTTACAGCTCATTCCTAGCTAGCGTTTTACGATGAAAGACCCTCAAATCAGTTTTCCCTTTTTTCAATTTGTTGATTGTCCCCTAAATGCAAGATTAAAACATAACCAAATAAGTAAAAACCGGATTTCCGTATTAAACGGATTGCTAACGATGAAAATACGAAAAATCCGTAGTGCGTCTGTTAATTTGGCCAGGGACTGTACTGCGTTTACACATCATGGGGTGATAAACATGGGCAGCCTCTTTTATGAATTGCTCCGTTGAAACGCTGCTCCAACTTCTATTTACAAAGCTCCGAATAGTTTTTAATAGGAATTTTACTGTCAAAATAGACTTATGGTAAAGATGAGCAAAACTGATGATTATTGCCACTAACATACTGCGGTTCATATTGACTCTATGTAATATAAGAACTCCTCCTCTTTACCGCTTTTTTCTCAACAAGAATAAATGAACTCCCTCAAAGTCAGGCACCATCTCATCAGAGCCATACTACGCATGAAAAGTGATACAGCATAAATCTCGCTTTAGTTTCGAACCAATAGGAAAAGCTCTTTTAATGTTGTAATGAATATATAAATTTAACAGCCGCGTTATTATTCTCCTAAAAGAAATACGCTATCGATGTATTCTACCGAATAAGATGTATTTTCAAAGTTAGGTCCAATCAAAAAAGAAAAGGTTATTTTAAGTTAAATTATGGCCAAAAGCCATTTTCAGGACAAGAGTCGTACGAATAAATGTAGGAAATAAAGATAGCACATTGAAGGGATATTCAGGCAAGATGAAACTTCCAATACATCGCACATCAACCGTGAAAAAAGAATTCTAAAATATATTTGTTAAATAAGTAGAACGTGACTG
Source organism: Octonoba sinensis (assembly GCA_038502835.1). NCBI lineage: Eukaryota > Metazoa > Arthropoda > Arachnida > Araneae > Uloboridae > Octonoba > Octonoba sinensis. Next base: position 78,018,590 of record CM076604.1, read on the forward strand.
GTCACACGAAATGAAGCTCTGAGCGGTACAATGTGTTCCTGAGCCATTCCATTTCAGATCAGGCACAGGGTGTCACATGACCCTCACCGATCTTTTTTGAAAAAAATACAGTAGTTACAACTGAGGGACATATAAAATATCCCAAAAGGATTTTCAAAAAAAAAAAAATTATTTCTCTAGTTACAGACGTTTAAAATTTGGGACGAAGTTGGTCGTTTTCAGAAAATCAGCAAAACACTCACTTTTAAAATGGCCACTGTTTCAAACGTTTTTAACCGATTCGAATGATTTTTTTTCTATAAATAATGAAGGGATGGTATTTTATTTAGACACTAATTTTAAAAATTTAGTTGGCTTCATTGATAAAGAAAAAAAAAGTGTTTCTGAAGTGAAAAAATAGTGTTTGTTCCGACTTCATGAATTTTTTTTCTTATGAAAGAAATTTATTTTTGACAAAACAGAGGTGGCGATCTAAAGTGCTGTTATGGAAGTTTTGTATCAAATTTTATTGTAAGCCTGAGATGCATATCCTCTCAGAATTTAAATTTTGAAATTTGAAAATGTTCAAAAATTACGATTTTTGAAGTGTGATTACTCAAAAAGCCATTTTTTAAAAATCTGAAAATCTGCTCATTTGTTGCCCTTAAAGTGCTTAATGAGCTGCTATCAATTATATTGCGTATTTTTGCCCCAGATATTTTATATGATTTTTCAAAAATGGCCTTTTGTGAGTTTCTCAAAAAAGCCAGAAATTCAAACTCGTTCTTATATAATCACTTTAATATAATATTTAATCAATATTTATTAAGAAATTTTCTGTATTGTTACACAATTACTACAGATAAATTGTACTTAACCTTCTTAGATTTTAAATAGTTCCTAGCTCAAAGCGTAGCTACTGTGATTTAATGCATGTTATTGTGTTCAATCCAATTACTAGTTTTAAACTCGCACACTTCACATCAAATATATGTTACAGCACTGATATACATAGTTTTAAACGCATATGAAATTATGTACTTAAAGCAAAATAAGTAGAATCAAGTTCTTGAATCATCTTCTACTCGTTATTACCAAAAAAAGGCAAAGACTAGGAGGGTTCATATGGTGTTATATTTCTTATGGTATTATATTCTGGCTATTGAAATATTTGTTCTAGATTACCTGTGTACAAATTATTCGATAGTGTCCCTAAACTATCGGTGATACATTCTTAATTTGCCACATTCAATAATTCTCATTCACTCTTTCAATAAATTTTCCTATTTAGGAATCATGCATTGTTTAGTTATATTTGTTTAAGAGGCTGTTAGTTTTCTAACTGTTTTCCACTTCTTGTTTGCTCGTACGTCCCATGTAACAAGCATTACTATTTTAGAAATTTTTACTATTTAGCAGTATTGTAGGATAGCCAATAATGTTTTGATTGTATTCCTACAATAAATTTTACATTTGCTGTTGCTTGGTATTTGATATAAAGCGTGTGAGTTTGAAACTAGTAATTGGATTGAACAGAATAACATGCATTAAATCACAGTAGCTACGCTTTGTGCTAGGAGCTATTTAAGTTCTAAGAAGGTTAAGTACAATTTATTTGTAGTAATTGTGTAAGAATACAGTATATTTCTTAATAAATATTGATTAAATATTATATTAAAGTGATTAAATAAGAACGAGTTTGAATTTCTGGCTTTTTTGAGAAACGCACAAAAGGCCATTTTTGAAAAATCATATAAAATATTTGGGGCAAAAATACACAATATAATTGATAGCAGCTCATTAAGCACTTTAAGGGCAATAAATGAGCAGATTTTTAGATTTTTAAAAAATGGCTTTTTTGAGTAATCACACTTCAAAAATCGTATTTTTGAATAATTTCAAAATTCAAATTCTGAGAGGATATGCATCTCATGCTTACAATAAAATTTGATACAAAACTTCCAGAACAGCACTTTAGATCGCCACCTCTGTTTTGTCAAAAATAAATTTCTTTCATAAGGAAAAAAAATCATGAAGTTGGAACAAACACTATTTTTTCACTTCAGAAACATTTTTTTTTCCTTTATCAATGAAGCCAACTAAATTTTTTAAATTAGTGTCTAAATAAAATACCATCCCTTCATTATTTATAGAAAAAAAATCATTCGAATCGGTTAAAAACTTTTGAAACAGTGGCCATTTTAAAAGTGAGTGTTTTGCTGATTTTCTGAAAACGGCCAACTTTGTCCCAAATTTTAAACGTCTGTAACTAGAGAATTAAATTTTTTATTTGCAAAATCCTTTTGGGATATTTTATATGTCCCTTAGTTGTAATTACTGCAATATTTTCAAAAAAATCTGTGAGGGTTATGTGACAAGTTTCGGACCTGCCTGCCTGATTTGAAATGGAATGACTCTCCTATATTTTAGCAGTATTCGGGCTATTAAGAAAAAATAAAATTTTCAAACATTCTTCATATATGAGTGCCATAATATGATAATCTAGATCTACTTACAATTTGTGAAAATGAAATTTCCGAGCTCCGTAGATTGAAAGAAATTCTGTAAAATTTCACTCGATAAAAATTCAATCAAATTGACATAATGTAGTAAGGTATTTAACCTAACGTAGTAGGGGGCACGGTCCGCCTCGAGTGATACCCTTTTGAGGGTGAAACCTAAAACAGATTTAAGGGTTTCCTAACGGGCAGGGCCGGCACTATCAATGTGCAAAGTGTGCAAAATACAAAGGCGCAGCATCTTAGGGGCGCCTCAGCGTCAGAGCAAAAAAAAAAACAAATATCCCTGTTTCACACAATTAATTCAACAATTCTAGTTGTCTTGACATAGGCAGACCCAATGATAGTGACCCCTGAGTATCTGAGTATTCTCTCAGATACTCAGAAATAAGTTATTTGTTTCATGTATGTAATTATTAAAGTTGTTTAAATAATTGAAAACCGAATAAAATTATACACAATTGAATTTTTAGTATTTTAGTTTGCATGATGAAAGAGGGCTAAGGGCGACTATTTTTATAAAGTCCAGGGGAGCCGAATACCGTTGCGACTGAACTCCCTCGAGGTCAGGCACCATCTCATCAGAGCCATACTACGCATGAAAAGTGATACAGCATAAATCTCGCTTTAGCTGCGAACCAATAGGACTTTCACGTAGAAAAAAGCTCTTTTAATGTTGTAATAAATATATATAAATTTAACAGCCGCGTTATTATTATCCTAAACGAAATATGCTTTCGATTTATTCTACCGAATAAGATGTATTTTGAAAGTTAGGTCCAATCAAAAAAGAAAACGCTATTTCAAGTTAAATTGCTAACGGCCGGATTGCTAACGGGAATCCGGAGCAGAGTAACTAGATTTTGTTCGAAACTGGTGCTCCACTACTCCGACTTTTTTTTTCTTTTAATTTTTTGTCACATAAAATATAATTTTTTGAGTTCAATAAATGCTTTCCAAATATTTCAAATTAAGAAAATTAAATGTAAGAATGTTAATTTTTTAGAAATCTTTTTACTGGCATATTATAACAAAGAGGACTTTGATACCGAAATATCCTGGGTACAAAAATATATTTCTGACACTTATTGATCAGTGTTTCTTAAAAGTTTCAGAAAAAAAAAAAAATATGATAAGCCATCTTTTTCCATTTTTTACATTTGGCTAAATTCTTAAGGTGATTTTTTAAATTTCCCATGTAAAAATATAGTAAAACATTAATTCAATTTATTTAAACACTGGATTTACATCCCTCATCTAAAAAGATTCAAATTGGCCATAGAATTGTTGAATTTGAACCATTTTTTCTCATCTTACTGCAATTTTCATAGTAGTGGCAAATCTAAGATGGCCGAAATTTGGTAAAAATGACCATTTTTCAAATGTCCATGTCTCGACTCATAATGGACAAAATGTTTTACAAATTGATATTTGCGGGTTTCAACGCCATTTGTTCCAGTGGTAATTTTTTTAAATTAAAATCATTTACTATGCAGCAACAAATTTTTCCAATATTGGTATATGGAATAACCCTATTACAATCTATATAAATAAAAATGTAAGTGTTCGTTTGTGCAAGCCGCAAATCTCCGAAAGTACTTGACCGATTGGTTTGAAATTTTGACAGTTAACAGAGTGATTCAAGCGGATGGTTTATAGACAAAAAATCCGACAGGTAGTTCCTTTTTTATTCCAATTTAAGGCAAAATTTCTACATTAATTTCATATTATGGGGGTGAAAAAAACCTTGCACATATTAATATAATATATCGATCGAAAGCACTGATTTTACTGCATAAAATGGAATTTGTTCGAAGTTTCTAAGTCAAAAAGAACGCCAGTTATAAGCTTTTTAGTTCGATTTCTTAAGGCTTACCTTGATCCAAAAATAATAATTAGCAGTTTCCTCAACACCGGGTAATATAAGCTATATAAATAAAAATGTAAGTATTTGTTTGTTCATACAAGGCTGAACGCACTGAGCTAAATATAGGATACCTGGAGCGAGGACTGGGCGGTCCGAACCGCATCACACCCTTTTCAGCCATCAAGGCAAAAGACGCGAGCTTCCTATCCGCGTAATGGTAAAACGGCTAGTTTTAAAAAGTTCTCAAGCTCTTAATTCTTTTCCGAATCTTTTAATTATTTTTTATTTTGATTCCTGAAACAAAATAATTTTCAATTTCAAGTAGCATTCTACCGTAAATATTCGTGTATTTAAATAAAAAACCATCGCATAATGTGTAATAAAACATTATGCGATCGTTGTAGGAAACTTCTTTTAATGCTATGTGGCCCTGTAGCAGGTTTAAATAATACTTATTTAAACTAGAGATGACCCTGATTTACCCAGTTTATTTTCCTTATCCACTAAAAATATATTTTATACAGTTAAATAATATAAATCTCATAGGACGAATTTTTAGAGAGCTCTTTCATACAAAAAAATTTCGCATATAATAATGTTATTGACAGAAGTAGGAAATGCGTTTTTGAGATTTTTTTAGATTAAAATGTTATCTTGATAATAAACACTGTGATCTGTAAACAATTAAGGCACCCGATCCTTTAATAGTATCGCTATGGCTCACAAAGCTAGCCTGCCCTATGCTTTTATGCATTGTGTTGAATAATAAGTTAATCATTATGTAATGGAATTGCAGTATGGGACCGTTCATAAATGACGTCACGCTTTTTCCCATATATTTGACCCCCCTCCCCCCTTTGTCACACTTCAGCGGAACCCCCTCCCCCCCCCCTTTGTCACGCATCAGGCTATGTTGCATAATGTCACACTTCCTGTTACCCCCTCCCCCCTCGAAGCGTGACATCATTTATGAATGATCCCTATAAACGATTTCAAACAATCATTAAAGGGGTTTTTTTTTCTTTTTTTTTTGCAATGGAACCACAGAAAATAGGCTAAGAAATAAGCATTTAACGTCAAACTTCAAAATTAGTATTTTATGTTTTGAGACCTTCAAGCTACTACTTTTAGGAAATGCAATTGCAGCATACTCTTTAAAGCAATAACTTCGCGACTACTTATTGTTTTCTCTTGAATGTGAAACCAAAAAAGTGATTAAAAAATCACTTCACATTTAAAAGATACCCTTATGTATGTGGGGGGGGGGGGGGTATTGTTTGTAATTGTCCCAAGTATAAGCGCAATTAATAACCCTTAAAAATTATGACTTCTAAAACTTAAATGAATATACTTTATCTTCATATACACGAAGAAAGCAAATGTAGGCTTTGTTTTGAGGAGAAAAGAAAAGTGCTGGAGGGTGTTTGTTAAACAATAAAAACATACTTAATGTACTAAGAAATATTTATTTACAAAATTTGTCATTGTTAGCAATCAATCACTAAATATTGAAGAATACAATTTGCATTATTTGGAAATTCAAAATTTTGTCTTAGTATTTTGTGTAAAACCAAGTACCCTTTTGTGAAAAAAGATACATTTTAAAAACAATAGTATACAGAACAATTTGCCTCACGCAAATTAAAAAGTAAAAGTACAACTTACAACACACACAAAATCCGAATTTTCAACTAAAATTATTTTAGAAAACCATATGAGAAATAAAACTGCATTTAAGAATGTTATTCAAGTCGAGTAAGTAGTAGCACTACAGAAAGAATAAAAACTGTATCAATCATTTATGATTGCAAAGTAGCACACAGTTTAAGCAGTGTGAAACACAAATGTGCAGGAATGTCATTTAATAAAGTATAAAAAATAATCAAAAAAAAATTTTTTTTTAATGAACAGAACAATTTGATAGAATAATTAATATAATATTTCAACTTGCCTAAAATTTCTAAAAAATGTTTGATTAAAGTAAAATTATAAACATTGCTTAAAATAATTTATTATAAAGCATGTAACTTAGATATCAAAAACTAATAAAAAGGGCTAACAACTCATGCTAAGGGGGAAAAATCTTTTTTAATGCAAACAATTTATTTAATTGTTGCATATCTATACTCATATTTTTTCTTCCAAATTAAAGTGCATGTATACCGAATTCGAATTCAGAAAACACGTAAAAGAATCTATGCACATAGAGCATATATCAAGAACGTTGAGTAAATTGTTGACTTAATTTCCAGCAAATTTTATCAGTTGAACAGTTTTTAGTTTAATAAAAACTTCCTAAATTATACGTTTATTAGAAAATAGTGCTAGAAAATGAAATGAAAAATTCTCTGTGTTAAATACAGAAATGCTGAATCTGATTTTAACAAGTTCATACCAAAGTCTCAAATAAAAAAATGAATACTAGATTTATTAACTAAAAAAAAAAAGTTGAAAAAAAAAATCACAATTTCAAATGTATAAAACGATACTAACATCACAAAAGAAGTACACATAGATTTGTGTGGGGGCGGGGGAGACTGCCCACTCAGAAATAAGTGTAATTGAGTCTTAAAGCAACCTAATGGGCATTAAAGATATCTAAATAAAAAGAAACATTTCAGAAAATTTAGAAATTAAATATGGTGCATTCCAATGAGACAAAAAAAAAAATAAAAAAATTTAAAATCTGCTTCAAGTATGTAAGGGTCATTCCACAGCATTTGTGTTACATACAGGACATTTATGACAAAATATGTCCCATACATCACAAAATTTTAATATTAAAAAAAAAAAACTATTGGTCCAATTGAAAAGGAATTCTATACTAATGCTGCTCTAGGTGTACACAATTTACTAAACACAATTGAAAGCTTTTCATTCACATTTATAATAAGAAAAATATAAATACTCCAAAATTTTTTTGTAAAATGTCCCATACGTAGCACAAAAGTACTGTGGAATTACTTATAATCAAGTTTAATAGTGTTAAAATGAACAACACGGAATAAAACATTTACATTTTTAAACAAAATTAATTTGGATAATTTTTGTCTTACTGTTGTTTGATTTAAATGTATTTGACTCAGATTGAACCTTGAAGCTTCCGACTTTAAGCGTAATGTAACAAATATATTTATAATTAGAGACATTAGCTGGGTTTCATGAAGCTCTTCACATTTAAATTCGTTTTCGATTGGATGAGCAAATTTAATATTTTCATCAGTCAGATAATTTATTACAATAATTTTCAATTTATGATTTACATCATTTACATTCCTCATTTTATGGTCTTCTATTAGTACTTTAAAGGCTTTCTCAGCAGCACATACTATTTTGTAAACAACAAAAGAAGGCATTTTTAAGCCTCCTCTTGACACAAATGAAGTAAAACTTCTTGGGTTACGGGTGGACAATATGTAATTGTGATCACAATTGGTGATAAGCATATAGATACATGATTTACAAGTAACTTTATTTATAATACATTTAACTATGTATCCACTAATATAATATAGAATATTTTCATGATATTCAGATAGCATTTTACTATTCAGACATTTTGCATACATGTCTAACAACATGCCATCCTTTTCGGACACTTCAATTTCTTTGATTGACCTTTTTGGAGATCTAAATTCCAAAATGGAAGGAAATGTAGTGTCATTTTCAACAACATTAGCATTTTTTGCCGAGATGTTACCCGCAAGCAGCAATTTTCGCAAAGATTGGCGAAATTGACAGACATTTGGGTTATTATTATAACCACCACAGGCTCTTATGCTATTAAAAAATAACTCAATATGGTCCTGTGATAGTTTGTATGATAACACATATTTAAAAGGATGCTGTGGATGTTCCAGTAATTTGATGGCAAGAGAGTGTACAGATTTAATCGTTACCACAAAACCTAGTGCAAACATTTTGCGCTGACACTTGAAAACTGTAATGTCATCAACTTTCAAATTTTCAATGTATGAAATTGTTTGCTGGAACACACCTTCCCACCATTGCCTATTTTTGAGAGATAATGCTGCTTTATAGCCACGTGAAAAAGGGTTTCGTGAATTTAGCATGTCAAAGATTCTGTCAAAAACACGCAGATACTCAATGGTGGCTTCTGCGCCAGTGAACCAAGGATCTTTTACAGCCATAAGAAACTCCATGGCATCACTAGTGCCTGAGCTTAAAGTCTGTACAGCTAAGGAAACATTCATTTTCTTATTTTTAAAATTTATATGCGCACTAGACAGCTTGTTGGCAAATTTTAATCCAACATCAGTTTGCCTCTTATCCAAGGCCTCCAAGTAACTCCAGCATACCTGCCCACTATTAGAAGATAATATCTTTTTGTCAGCTAAGACATTTCTGGCCAATTTTATCATGTGGCAGGGGTCAAAAATTGCATAAACAGGCAATCTTGTATTAGGATGGGGGAAATAATTTACGATATCTTTCGAAGACTGCATATTGCATAATTTACATCCCAACATTTCAAAAGCCCGCATGTTAGTAGAAAGTCCATCACAAGTAATGGAACAAATTTCAACCCCTACAAAAAATAACTTTGTTAAGCATACTTTTATCAATTGACTTAGTACATCAGCACTGATCTTATCAATAAAGAAGTATGCCACTGGAAATTTTAATTTAGTTGTCAATGAAACAACTAAAAAGACCAATGCTTCTGAGGCTAAACATTGGTCTTTTGAATCTGTCATGCCGCAGCATTCAACATAACCAGAATACTTATTTCTATGCTTGTCCCAAATTATTTGCTTCCTTATTGACATTGAGTCAATAATTAAGCAAAATTGCATTTTATGTGACAGGTTTTTGTCCAATCTTTTAATATATGTAAAAGATTCCTCCATAAAACCTGGATAACAATTAACATTGCTCACCCAAGCTCTTAACTGAGCAGGATGAGGTAAACATATTTTTTTCCGTAAAAATGCATACGATCGAGGGGAATAAAAATAAAGAGTTAATGCAAATTCCTTCATGGATGAGGAATATCTTCTGCCATTAGGTTTTGCAGCACTATTTTTTATTCCATTCGTTATCAAATCAAAAGGAACTTGGCCATAAGTTTCTTTTAACATGTCAGCTGTCTCTTCGGACATTTTACAATGCTTTTTGCTCATACTCAACAATGACTCCAAGTTGGTGATTTTTTTATCTCTTCGCCTCAACTTTTGCTGCAAAAGTTTTACCTTCCTTTGAAGTTTCAACTTTGTTGGGCTAGCTACTTTTACTCTCTCTGAGCCTTGGCCGGCATCCAGCTGTAGTGCTTGAAAAGAAGAAGTATTTGGAGAAAGTGCTGGTATACAGGGTGCGGTGCTGACTTTAGCATTCTCATCATCTACATGTGACACATCAGTTGCCCCTACAGCAGATATAGGCTGAAAGAAATGAGATTTTAAATCAATAACATCCATGTACGAAATTCAAATCTTAGCTGATGTGAATCTAAATTATTTGAATTTGTATAAATAAGTATGCATTTGTGAGGATTCAGTTAAAAAAACTTCCATTTAGCTACATGAGCAGTTCATGAAAAGTAAATAACATGTTAGCAAAAATGCTTTTAAGTTTAAATCAAAGCATAGTTAATGTTAAATTTTAAATCATGGTTGGGTTTTTGTTGTTAAAAGTGTTTAAATTACATTTTAACTGTATTAAACCATCAGAACAGGTCAATCATTTCAAAATTATCCAAGAAGGGGGACGAAAGGAATATACTAAATGCATATTATAGGTGAAAAACAACAAAATACATAAACGCATACAGAAAGATTGTATTTCTAAAAGTTGGGGGAGGGCGTTTGACCCCTGCTGATTGCCCAAATGATGAGCCATCATCAAAACCCCAAAATTTCAAGTCAAAGCCAAAAGTATTTTAAACATAGTATGCAATAAAAAGTAATAAACTACTTTTCATTGTATTCTAGGTAATTAAAGTAATTAAAGTAATTAAATGCTATGTAACTAAAAATTCTCAACTACTTTTAATTATATTCTAACCAATTCAAGTAACCATCAATTACTTTTATTTATATTTTAGTACTTAGTAAATAATTAGCTTTTAAACATAGAATACAATTATTAGTACATCTCAGAATCCAATGAAATAAAAGTAATAACAAAAAGGAATTCAACAAGTGAAATTGTGTAATACCATAATCTGGGAGGATAAATAATTGTTAAGTTCATCAGGGATGCCCCCAGATCAATGGCAATTAACTAAACAGTTGACCAACCCCTTCCCCCCAAAAAATTGATGGTGCTGACTGTGCCATGAACCCCCCCCCCCCCCCCCCCCCGAGTTCTTATGTAACATAAGAAACTATTACTTTACTTACATGCAAAGAATTCTTAGTTATTATTCTTCGTTTTTTTTTTTTGAGGCTTCTGCAAATGATGTGGGAAGTTGAATATAGTAGGTACTGCATCAACTTTTAAATATGCTTGGTGTGATGTTCGGTATGAATCTTCACTGAAATGCTCACCACAAATCACAGATGATTTTGACGGTTTCCAATTTTTTCTCTTAGTAGCTGAAACCCATTTAGACAGTAGCTCAGGATCTTTAAATGGGAAACTGAAAAATTAAATAATTAAATAAATCTAAAGGAAATGGAGAAAATAAGGACAAATAAAAAAGGAAAAAACAACAAGGTGGATATCACTTCTTAAAACAAAAGGTTATTGCTGCAGATTAATAAATTTTAACATGAAATAACATCAGCTATAATTACAAATGTAGCAAAGAAATAAACATGTGGAATCTTATTTGTGATTAATACAACACAATGACCTACACTTATGTACATTGTACATAACTGTAGGTAATTGCTTTATATTAATATGTATAATCATTGTACATACTATACAAAAATTTACGAAAAACAAGATGCAAAACCTTTGCATCTTACACTTTGACAATGCACTGAAACATAATACAAATGACAAGAAAAAAAAACATTTAAAAAATTTTCTTTTTTTGATTTTTTTTTGGAGATAGTAAATGATTACATTTTTATTAAGAAAGTTTGCAAATAACTATACAATAGAACATATCATATAAATATAAATCTGAAGCATATAAGTTATAACCATTTTATGTTTTACCTGTTATGCTTACAAATTTGCTTACCTATTACAAATTTAACCTGCATTTATGGAAAACTTCTCTTATGGACAATTGCATTACATTTTAAAAATATTGCACAACATCTTACATAATAATTTAAAAAATAACCTAACATACTTTCATAATAAATATGTAATAATATACTACTTCTGATTTTAATCATGCACAAATATAAAAATTTAGCTGATCAGTATTTGTTAAGTGCTGTAATACAAAGTTTTATAAATTCTTTAAAAACCTCTGAGAGTAGATGATTAATTTAGTAAAAAGATAAACACTACATTTTGGTCAAAATTAAAATTAATACATGCAAAAATCAAAATTTTACACAAAAGTGAAAATTTAATAAACAAAACCAAAATTATACTCATATTTTCATTTGGTAGCAAATTAAGATAAAAATTTAAAAAGATGCATGACTTAGCTATTTGTAAAACTGATGTTTTTTTATAATAAAATGCTATTAATCATTATTGTTAATTTTGGAAAAACAGGTCAAATAAATAACTAATGATAAAGAATTACCTTTTAAAAGTTTTTCAGCAACGTAATTAAAGGCTGTAACACTTTTTATGCTACGTTAGTTTCGAAATAAAACGTTATTAGCAGATAAACGATCGGGTACATGACATGTAAAAAGGGTTTAAAATTTCTAAATAGCGGCGTCAAACAATGGAATAGAACTAAACACTTAAAGTTTATAAGTACTAGTGCTTAAGAATTACATTTTAAAAGTATTCCAGCAACGTAATCAACGGATGTAACATTTTTTATGCAACGTTAGTCTTAAAGTAAAACGTTACTAGCAGATAAAATTGCTAAATATCGGCATCGAAAAATTGAATAGAACAAATCATTTAAAGTTTAAATAGCCAACTCACCTGTGAAATGGTACTCGAACACCGTTTTCTTTCAGCTTTCCGAATCTATTTGTGCATCCAAATGCACAGCACGATGCAACCATGTTGCTAAATGATCAGAGTCAAAAATTTTGATGGATTATTATTAATTAATTCGAAATTTACTACAATGCAACATACTAACCAATGCCCTAAGGCAGCAATGTTTTGCCTTGATGGCTCGAGCACTGTATTCATGCGCGTCGGCTCGCGAACTGCCCTGTTGAAGCATGGGGAGTCCTCGCTCCAGGTATCCTATATTTAGCTCAGTGGCTGAACGTGACCCAGTTTACGGTTACGATCAAGTTCAGCCTTGGTTCCTAACCTCAAATCTCCGTAAATACTTCGATTGCTTTGAAATTTTATCAGAACATGTGTTTTAATGTATCGCTTTTAATTTATTTTAACTTTGATTTAAATATTTCGGTTTTTAATGTTTTATTAAGGAGAATGAGCCACTGCAACTATTGGCAGGGTACAGCTATTTTCATTTTGATTTAATAATTTTTTCTGTTTGTATTGAAGTATTTGTTAGTATTTTTGCACTCGAAGATTAAGGGGAACTTGAAAACAAAGACTACTTATTTTGAATAGCAACAGTTTAATTCAGCTATTTTCATTTTGATTTAAAATTTTTTTAACCGACTTCACAAAGGAAGGAGGTTATACACTCATATTGTACGTATGTCGTTTTTTTTTTTTTTTTTTTTTTTTTTTTTTTTTTTCCACTCATAACTTTTTACCGGATGAACCGATTTTCATGAATTTTTTTTTAATCGATCGAGGGTGGTTTCCCATAGGTCCCATACCTTGGTTTGACCATATTCGATAATTAGAAAAAAAAAGTAAGGGACTGAAACGTGGTAATTTTTTTGCTTTTTCATCCATAACTTTTGACTAAATGAACCGATTTTGATTATTTTTTCTTTGATCGATAGAGGGTCGTCTAACTCAAATATCGCGCATCAGTTTGACTACATCTGTTTTTATTTTAGAAAAAACGTTATGGGTGAAAAACCTGTATTTTTTCATTTTAATTGCAAAGGCTAGGCTCGATTTGTCTTGGTTGGGAAAGTTGTTAATAAAAATGAAACTCATTGTTTAAATTAAATCCAATCAGTCTGCTTGCTCCAGTTACCCTTTAAAATCGGTTTTAAAACAAAATTTATCTTACAAACGGTTAGTTTTTAGTGTCATTCTCTCAAATATTTCCCCTTTGATATGTATGTCTTAAAAATAGAGTATTTATATAAAAATGTATTTACACTGAAAATAATAAAATAAAATAATTTTTGGAAAAAATAGAACCGACTTCAAACTATAAATTGCGTTTAAAAGTAAAAAAAACATTATTCTTTAAAAAACTTCGATACGACTTTTAAATATAATTTTTGAAGTCGGTGCAAAATTATAATGGGTTTTGAAAAGCATGATTCCTTTTGTAATTGTCCCAAGTATAAGCGCAATTAATAACCCTTAAAAATTATGACTTCTAAAACTTAAATGAATATACTTTATCTTCATATACACGAAGAAAGCAAATGTAGGCTTTGTTTTGAGGAGAAAAGAAAAGTGCTGGAGGGTGTTTGTTAAACAATAAAAACATACTTAATGTACTAAGAAATATTTATTTACAAAATTTGTCATTGTTAGCAATCAATCACTAAATATTGAAGAATACAATTTGCATTATTTGGAAATTCAAAATTTTGTCTTAGTATTTTGTGTAAAACCAAGTACCCTTTTGTGAAAAAAGATACATTTTAAAAACAATAGTATACAGAACAATTTGCCTCACGCAAATTAAAAAGTAAAAGTACAACTTACAACACACACAAAATCCGAATTTTCAACTAAAATTATTTTAGAAAACCATATGAGAAATAAAACTGCATTTAAGAATGTTATTCAAGTCGAGTAAGTAGTAGCACTACAGAAAGAATAAAAACTGTATCAATCATTTATGATTGCAAAGTAGCACACAGTTTAAGCAGTGTGAAACACAAATGTGCAGGAATGTCATTTAATAAAGTATAAAAAATAATCAAAAAAAAATTTTTTTTTAATGAACAGAACAATTTGATAGAATAATTAATATAATATTTCAACTTGCCTAAAATTTCTAAAAAATGTTTGATTAAAGTAAAATTATAAACATTGCTTAAAATAATTTATTATAAAGCATGTAACTTAGATATCAAAAACTAATAAAAAGGGCTAACAACTCATGCTAAGGGGGAAAAATCTTTTTTAATGCAAACAATTTATTTAATTGTTGCATATCTATACTCATATTTTTTCTTCCAAATTAAAGTGCATGTATACCGAATTCGAATTCAGAAAACACGTAAAAGAATCTATGCACATAGAGCATATATCAAGAACGTTGAGTAAATTGTTGACTTAATTTCCAGCAAATTTTATCAGTTGAACAGTTTTTAGTTTAATAAAAACTTCCTAAATTATACGTTTATTAGAAAATAGTGCTAGAAAATGAAATGAAAAATTCTCTGTGTTAAATACAGAAATGCTGAATCTGATTTTAACAAGTTCATACCAAAGTCTCAAATAAAAAAATGAATACTAGATTTATTAACTAAAAAAAAAAAGTTGAAAAAAAAAATCACAATTTCAAATGTATAAAACGATACTAACATCACAAAAGAAGTACACATAGATTTGTGTGGGGGCGGGGGAGACTGCCCACTCAGAAATAAGTGTAATTGAGTCTTAAAGCAACCTAATGGGCATTAAAGATATCTAAATAAAAAGAAACATTTCAGAAAATTTAGAAATTAAATATGGTGCATTCCAATGAGACAAAAAAAAAATAAAATAAATTTAAAATCTGCTTCAAGTATGTAAGGGTCATTCCACAGCATTTGTGTTACATACAGGACATTTATGACAAAATATGTCCCATACATCACAAAATTTTAATATTAAAAAAAAAAAACTATTGGTCCAATTGAAAAGGAATTCTATACTAATGCTGCTCTAGGTGTACACAATTTACTAAACACAATTGAAAGCTTTTCATTCACATTTATAATAAGAAAAATATAAATACTCCAAAATTTTTTTGTAAAATGTCCCATACGTAGCACAAAAGTACTGTGGAATTACTTATAATCAAGTTTAATAGTGTTAAAATGAACAACACGGAATAAAACATTTACATTTTTAAACAAAATTAATTTGGATAATTTTTGTCTTACTGTTGTTTGATTTAAATGTATTTGACTCAGATTGAACCTTGAAGCTTCCGACTTTAAGCGTAATGTAACAAATATATTTATAATTAGAGACATTAGCTGGGTTTCATGAAGCTCTTCACATTTAAATTCGTTTTCGATTGGATGAGCAAATTTAATATTTTCATCAGTCAGATAATTTATTACAATAATTTTCAATTTATGATTTACATCATTTACATTCCTCATTTTATGGTCTTCTATTAGTACTTTAAAGGCTTTCTCAGCAGCACATACTATTTTGTAAACAACAAAAGAAGGCATTTTTAAGCCTCCTCTTGACACAAATGAAGTAAAACTTCTTGGGTTACGGGTGGACAATATGTAATTGTGATCACAATTGGTGATAAGCATATAGATACATGATTTACAAGTAACTTTATTTATAATACATTTAACTATGTATCCACTAATATAATATAGAATATTTTCATGATATTCAGATAGCATTTTACTATTCAGACATTTTGCATACATGTCTAACAACATGCCATCCTTTTCGGACACTTCAATTTCTTTGATTGACCTTTTTGGAGATCTAAATTCCAAAATGGAAGGAAATGTAGTGTCATTTTCAACAACATTAGCATTTTTTGCCGAGATGTTACCTGCAAGCAGCAATTTTCGCAAAGATTGGCGAAATTGACAGACATTTGGGTTATTATTATAACCACCACAGGCTCTTATGCTATTAAAAAATAACTCAATATGGTCCTGTGATAGTTTGTATGATAACACATATTTAAAAGGATGCTGTGGATGTTCCAGTAATTTGATGGCAAGAGAGTGTACAGATTTAATCGTTACCACAAAACCTAGTGCAAACATTTTGCGCTGACACTTGAAAACTGTAATGTCATCAACTTTCAAATTTTCAATGTATGAAATTGTTTGCTGGAACACACCTTCCCACCATTGCCTATTTTTGAGAGATAATGCTGCTTTATAGCCACGTGAAAAAGGGTTTCGTGAATTTAGCATGTCAAAGATTCTGTCAAAAACACGCAGATACTCAATGGTGGCTTCTGCGCCAGTGAACCAAGGATCTTTTACAGCCATAAGAAACTCCATGGCATCACTAGTGCCTGAGCTTAAAGTCTGTACAGCTAAGGAAACATTCATTTTCTTATTTTTAAAATTTATATGCGCACTAGACAGCTTGTTGGCAAATTTTAATCCAACATCAGTTTGCCTCTTATCCAAGGCCTCCAAGTAACTCCAGCATACCTGCCCACTATTAGAAGATAATATCTTTTTGTCAGCTAAGACATTTCTGGCCAATTTTATCATGTGGCAGGGGTCAAAAATTGCATAAACAGGCAATCTTGTATTAGGATGGGGGAAATAATTTACGATATCTTTCGAAGACTGCATATTGCATAATTTACATCCCAACATTTCAAAAGCCCGCATGTTAGTAGAAAGTCCATCACAAGTAATGGAACAAATTTCAACCCCTACAAAAAATAACTTTGTTAAGCATACTTTTATCAATTGACTTAGTACATCAGCACTGATCTTATCAATAAAGAAGTATGCCACTGGAAATTTTAATTTAGTTGTCAATGAAACAACTAAAAAGACCAATGCTTCTGAGGCTAAACATTGGTCTTTTGAATCTGTCATGCCGCAGCATTCAACATAACCAGAATACTTATTTCTATGCTTGTCCCAAATTATTTGCTTCCTTATTGACATCTAGTCAATAATTAAGCAAAATTGCATTTTATGTGACAGGTTTTTGTCCAATCTTTTAATATATGTAAAAGATTCCTCCATAAAACCTGGATAACAATTAACATTGCTCACCCAAGCTCTTAACTGAGCAGGATGAGGTAAACATATTTTTTTCCTTAAAAATGCATACGATCGAGGGGAATAAAAATAAAGAGTTAATGCAAATTCCTTCATGGATGAGGAATATCTTCTGCCATTAGGTTTTGCAGCACTATTTTTTATTCCATTCGTTATCAAATCAAAAGGAACTTGGCCATAAGTTTCTTTTAACATGTCAGCTGTCTCTTCGGACATTTTACAATGCTTTTTGCTCATACTCAACAATGACTCCAAGTTGGTTAATTTTTTTATCTCTTCGCCTCAACTTTTGCTGCAAAAGTTTTACCTTCCTTTGAAGTTTCAACTTTGTTGGGCTAGCTACTTTTACTCTCTCTGAGCCTTGGCCGGCATCCAGCTGTAGTGCTTGAAAAGAAGAAGTATTTGGAGAAAGTGCTGGTATACAGGGTGCGGTGCTGACTTTAGCATTCTCATCATCTACATGTGACACATCAGTTGCCCCTACAGCAGATATAGGCTGAAAGAAATGAGATTTTAAATCAATAACATCCATGTACGAAATTCAAATCATAGCTGATGTGAATCTAAATTATTTGAATTTGTATAAATAAGTATGCATTTGTGAGGATTCAGTTAAAAAAACTTCCATTTAGCTACATGAGCAGTTCATGAAAAGTAAATAACATGTTAGCAAAAATGCTTTTAAGTTTAAATCAAAGCATAGTTAATGTTAAATTTTAAATCATGGTTGGGTTTTTGTTGTTAAAAGTGTTTAAATTACATTTTAACTGTATTAAACCATCAGAACAGGTCAATCATTTCAAAATTATCCAAGAAGGGGGACGAAAGGAATATACTAAATGCATATTATAGGTGAAAAACAACAAAATACATAAACGCATACAGAAAGATTGTATTTCTAAAAGTTGGGGGAGGGCGTTTGACCCCTGCTGATTGCCCAAATGATGAGCCATCATCAAAACCCCAAAATTTCAAGTCAAAGCCAAAAGTATTTTAAACATAGTATGCAATAAAAAGTAATAAACTACTTTTCATTGTATTCTAGGTAATTAAAGTAATTAAAGTAATTAAATGCTATGTAACTAAAAATTCTCAACTACTTTTAATTATATTCTAACCAATTCAAGTAACCATCAATTACTTTTATTTATATTTTAGTACTTAGTAAATAATTAGCTTTTAAACATAGAATACAATTATTAGTACATCTCAGAATCCAATGAAATAAAAGTAATAACAAAAAGGAATTCAACAAGTGAAATTGTGTAATACCATAATCTGGGAGGATAAATAATTGTTAAGTTCATCAGGGATGCCCCCAGATCAATGGCAATTAACTAAACAGTTGACCAACCCCTTCCCCCCAAAAAATTGATGGTGCTGACTGTGCCATGAACCCCCCCCCCCCCCCCACCCCCCGAGTTCTTATGTAACATAAGAAACTATTACTTTACTTACATGCAAAGAATTCTTAGTTATTATTCTTCGTTTTTTTTTTTGAGGCTTCTGCAAATGATGTGGGAAGTTGAATATAGTAGGTACTGCATCAACTTTTAAATATGCTTGGTGTGATGTTTGGTATGAATCTTCACTGGAATGCTCACCACAAATCACAGATGATTTTGACGGTTTCCAATTTTTTCTCTTAGTAGCTGAAACCCATTTAGACAGTAGCTCAGGATCTTTAAATGGGAAACTGAAAAATTAAATAATTAAATAAATCTAAAGGAAATGGAGAAAATAAGGACAAATAAAAAAGGAAAAAACAACAAGGTGGATATCACTTCTTAAAACAAAAGGTTATTGCTGCAGATTAATAAATTTTAACATGAAATAACATCAGCTATAATTACAAATGTAGCAAAGAAATAAACATGTGGAATCTTATTTGTGATTAATACAACACAATGACCTACACTTATGTACATTGTACATAACTGTAGGTAATTGCTTTATATTAATATGTATAATCATTGTACATACTATACAAAAATTTACGAAAAACAAGATGCAAAACCTTTGCATCTTACACTTTGACAATGCACTGAAACATAATACAAATGACAAGAAAAAAAAACATTTAAAAAATTTTCTTTTTTTGATTTTTTTTTGGAGATAGTAAATGATTACATTTTTATTAAGAAAGTTTGCAAATAACTATACAATAGAACATATCATATAAATATAAATCTGAAGCATATAAGTTATAACCATTTTATGTTTTACCTGTTATGCTTACAAATTTGCTTACCTATTACAAATTTAACCTGCATTTATGGAAAACTTCTCTTATGGACAATTGCATTACATTTTAAAAATATTGCACAACATCTTACATAATAATTTAAAAAATAACCTAACATACTTTCATAATAAATATGTAATAATATACTACTTCTGATTTTAATCATGCACAAATATAAAAATTTAGCTGATCAGTATTTGTTAAGTGCTGTAATACAAAGTTTTATAAATTCTTTAAAAACCTCTGAGAGTAGATGATTAATTTAGTAAAAAGATAAACACTACATTTTGGTCAAAATTAAAATTAATACATGCAAAAATCAAAATTTTACACAAAAGTGAAAATTTAATAAACAAAACCAAAATTATACTCATATTTTCATTTGGTAGCAAATTAAGATAAAAATTTAAAAAGATGCATGACTTAGCTATTTGTAAAACTGATGTTTTTTTATAATAAAATGCTATTAATCATTATTGTTAATTTTGGAAAAACAGGTCAAATAAATAACTAATGATAAAGAATTACCTTTTAAAAGTTTTTCAGCAACGTAATTAAAGGCTGTAACACTTTTTATGCTACGTTAGTTTCGAAATAAAACGTTATTAGCAGATAAACGATCGGGTACATGACATGTATAAAGGTAAAATTTCTAAATAGCGGCGTCAAACAATGGAATAGAACTAAACACTTAAAGTTTATAAGTACTAGTGCTTAAGAATTACATTTTAAAAGTATTCCAGCAACGTAATCAACGGATGTAACATTTTTTATGCAACGTTAGTCTTAAAGTAAAACGTTACTAGCAGATAAAATTGCTAAATATCGGCATCGAAAAATTGAATAGAACAAATCATTTAAAGTTTAAATAGCCAACTCACCTGTGAAATGGTACTCGAACACCGTTTTCTTTCAGCTTTCCGAATCTATTTGTGCATCCAAATGCACAGCACGATGCAACCATGTTGCTAAATGATCAGAGTCAAAAATTTTGATGGATTATTATTAATTAATTCGAAATTTACTACAATGCAACATACTAACCAATGCTAAGGCAGCAATGTTTTGCCTTGATGGCTCGAGCACTGTATTCATGCGCGTCGGCTCGCGAACTGCCCTGTTGAAGCATGGGGAGTCCTCGCTCCAGGTATCCTATATTTAGCTCAGTGGCTGAACGTGACCCAGTTTACGGTTACGATCAAGTTCAGCCTTGGTTCCTAACCTCAAATCTCCGTAAATACTTCGATTGCTTTGAAATTTTATCAGAACATGTGTTTTAATGTATCGCTTTTAATTTATTTTAACTTTGATTTAAATATTTCGGTTTTTAATGTTTTATTAAGGAGAATGAGCCACTGCAACTATTGGCAGGGTACAGCTATTTTCATTTTGATTTAATAATTTTTTCTGTTTGTATTGAAGTATTTGTTAGTATTTTTGCACTCGAAGATTAAGGGGAACTTGAAAACAAAGACTACTTATTTTGAATAGCAACAGTTTAATTCAGCTATTTTCATTTTGATTTAAAATTTTTTTAACCGACTTCACAAAGGAAGGAGGTTATACACTCATATTGTACGTATGTCGTTTTTTTTTTTTTTTTTTTTTTTTTTTTGTCCACTCATAACTTTTTACCGGATGAACCGATTTTCATGAATTTTTTTTTAATCGATCGAGGGTGGTTTCCCATAGGTCCCATACCTTGGTTTGACCATATTCGATAATTAGAAAAAAAAAGTAAGGGACTGAAACGTGGTAATTTTTTTGCTTTTTCATCCATAACTTTTGACTAAATGAACCGATTTTGATTATTTTTTCTTTGATCGATAGAGGGTCGTCTAACTCAAATATCGCGCATCAGTTTGACTACATCTGTTTTTATTTTAGAAAAAACGTTATGGGTGAAAAACCTGTATTTTTTCATTTTAATTGCAAAGGCTAGGCTCGATTTGTCTTGGTTGGGAAAGTTGTTAATAAAAATGAAACTCATTGTTGAAATTAAATCCAATCAGTCTGCTTGCTCCAGTTACCCTTTAAAATCGGTTTTAAAACAAAATTTATCTTACAAACGGTTAGTTTTTAGTGTCATTCTCTCAAATATTTCCCCTTTGATATGTATGTCTTAAAAATAGAGTATTTATATAAAAATGTATTTACACTAAAAATAATAAAATAAAATAATTTTTGGAAAAAATAGAACCGACTTCAAACTATAAATTGCGCTGAAAAGTAAAAAATAACATTATTCTTTAAACAACTTCGATACGACTTTTAAATATAATTTTTGAAGTCGGTGCAAAATTATAATGGATTTTGATGCATGATTCCTTTTGTAACTATGAACCAATTACAAATATAAATAGCGTAGAGTTTGCAACAGTTTCAGTGTAAAATAAGGCATGGTGTAATTATAATTAGACTGTCATAATTTTGCACCGACTTCAAAAATTATATTTAAAAGTCGTATCGAAGTTGTTTAAAGAGTAATGTTGTTTTTTACTTTTCAACGCAATTTATAGTTTGAAGTCGGTTCCATTTTTTTCCAAAAATTATTTTATTGTTTTTCCGTTTGTATTCCGTATTTGTTCCGTTTGTTTCCCGTATTTGTTAGTATTTTTGCACTCAAAAATTAAATGGAACTTTAAAACAAAGATTACTTATTTTGAATGTTAACAGTTTCATTTAGCTATTTTCATTCTGATGCTAGAATTTTGAAGTATTTTTTAATTATTTTTGAACTTGACGATTAAGGGAACTTTAAAACACAGATTATTTATTTTGAACGGCAATTTTTTAATTTAGAATTTTTGTGTTTATGTTTCTTCTGTTTGGATACGGCTTATGTTGGAATTTTTCAATGTGCCGAGCCAGACAATATCAAAATCTTCACCGACAATGGAACAAAAAAAAAAAAAAAAAATTGCCCGCAAGCATTGTGAAAAAAAATAAAGCTCAAGACCAATCAATCAAATTGAGCAGTTTAGATTTTCTCATGTGTACAGTTATAAATTGCGTGTTCTAGAATGGGTAAACCAGACAATCTATATTTTCAGACAACGAAACAACAAGCATTGTCAAATGAAACATATATGTGTTTTTTCTTGCTTTTGCTTTTCCGAACCATACTGAGCCACAGCAACGCGTGGCCGGGTACAGCTAGTATATATATATATATATATATATTCAGACAGGAGACTCACTGAGGAAAAAATACTGAAATATCACGGCATCACGACAAAACGTTGTAAGCTTAATAAAAATCTTATATTACTAACTTAAATTAAGAATTATCAAATGCAAAGCAAAGTCAAGCCATTACTTTAATATAAAAGAGTAATTGGGGCTTAATGCCTAATAAAAAAAGAGCAGAAGTCCTACATTCTTCGAACCTTATATTCATACGTAAAGAGTCGCTCTGAATTCAGTGCAATTTATAAAAACTGATTGCATTTTTTTAAAAAAATAAATACGTTTCCGAGCATTAATTTTAAAAACTGAAAAACCTACTTCATGCCTAACAACTATTAAAAGTGTTAATAAATAAGGTGTAAAGTGAAAAATCTCGTGCAGTGGAGAAAAAAAAAGGGGGATTGCAAAGTACCAAAGCTTTATATGGGAAGAGCAAGATTATTAATACAAAATAAACATACTTGAGGTTTAAACACACAATTGTTGATCTTTTATTTCAATATATGTATAATATTGAACTACTTAAAATTCTAAGATCAAGAGGAGGCACAATAGATTTATTTTTTTCTCAAATTTAACAACACTTTTATACTTGGAAAAATCACCAACAGACAATTGCTGAAATCTATCACCTTTTTTAATTATATTGAATGAAAATAGAAATAATTGTTATTATATTTATTTTGTTGCAATACAAAATGAGTACTTGAAAGAAAAGTAGAATCAGATAGTAAATAAGAACTAGGAAGTTTTTCCGAAGCCGATGCCATCGGATTTTGAAATGCGTAAAAAATCGGGACCGACCCTTGAAAGTGCAAAAAAAAACGGAAAAATAGGTGAATTTAACTCGTAATTTGTAAAAGTTGATTAAAATTATTGATTTTACATTATTACTCTTGTTATTTCACTTATGCTTAGCTTTGAGAAACAATTTTTCACTTGGAAAATAGAAAATTGTCGTAGGGTTTCCTTTAAATTCATAAATTTAAAACATATGGTTAAACCAGAAAACCAACCAATGGAAAAGATATATATCTACCCACCATAATACTCTCTCTTTACACACTTCTTTTATAAAAATGCTCATCAATGATCGTTAAGATCACGCATCTGCCACAGGATAATGCTAATGCTTTACCCACTCATCTCTCATCAGTGTTCGCGCAAGGTCAGTCACAACTGCGCTTTCTTTTTGTTCCGTTCTTTTGTGGAAACGGAACCCAAGCATTCGTGAAGGTCTCCTTCCTCCTCATGAATGGATGGAAGAACGGAATAAAATTATACAACGTGAAACTTAGGAAAGGTGCGCAGCACACATGATACCATCTTTAAAAAATAAATATAAGCGGAAACATTCTTGTATTTTTTCTGTCAGAAACCGCTTTTTATTGTGTGTCTGCCGGCACACGCTGAAAACGGAGGGATAAAGTGCGCTGAAATGCAGCTTAGAAAAGTGTTTGGAACTATACAGGGACATCTAAGTATATCGTATTTTACGGACTATAAATAAACTTAAATTTTAAGCAGTTTTCCCGAAAAATAACATTTTAACATCCGCAAAAAAACTGGAAAGTCAGAGTGAAAAAAACGTTTTCGTCAGTTTATAAAATCAAACTGACCTTTAAAATGCCACAAAATCATCATATGAACTCCTTTTGCTCCTTTTTTGTCGTTGTCCATTTTTAAAACGATTTCGAGCACAAAATATTTTTCGAAGACAAAAGGGCGTCTTATAGTGCAGGGGTTCTTAACCTTTTTTTTACTTGCGGCCCCCTTATGGTCGCCAAATTTTTCCGTTTCCCCCCTCATATACATGTGCGTATTTTTTATTCATTTGTATGTGTGCGTGTATTTGTTATTAATTTATGCATGGGTCACGCATAAAAATAAATAAAACTGCCTGTTAATTTATAAAAAAATCTACACTAGAAAATAACAACACAAAAAGATACACTTGACTAATTCACATTCAACAAAATCAAGAGTGTTAAAAAAATTGTAAGGAAATTTGCGTCAGAGAAAGAAAAAGCTCTTTTTTCAATTCAAGAAAACGAAGCTACGTGACAAAACAAGCAAAATAGTACTCTGGGATCCAGGGCCGGCCCCATAAGTGTGCAAAGTGTGCGAAGTACAAGGGCGCCAGCGCCTTGAGGGCGCCTTTCCGAAAAAATGTATAAATAAATAGTTAAAAATAAGTAAATAAATAAAATCATTTTTCCAGCAAAAATTGTAAAAACCGTTCCCTTTTTTTTTTTTTTTTTGGAGGGCACTTTCAAAAAGGATAAAAATTTTAAAGACATTCCCGTAACCTTCCTATCTCTGTTATTTCCTGTATTGTGGATAATTTCTCGATACTTGTCCATGTCGGCAGATTGGCGGCTTTTATATAATATTTTTTTTATCTTGAACATTTGAAAGTCTTAAAATACCTTAGGTAAGTTTTACCGCAAGCATTCAGCGGGGGTGACTATTTCGTAAAATTGCTAGTTTCGATTTTTTATATTTTTTTCAGTTTTTCATGCCTATATTTACAATGCATTACGTACTAGAGCTGGAACCTAGTCGTATAATATTTTTCGAATTTCATATATTTTTATATTAAAAGAAAAAGTTTTAAAATTATTTTTGGATTGTTTATTAAAAGTCTTTATACTAAAATTATTTTTGATTTCTGTCATTTGATTACATTGGAGCAAACCTTAACATTACAGTGTCAAACATCCGAGTTGTTAATATCTTTTGACATAAAATAATTTCTCAATTTTTCTCAATATTTCAATTTTGTTTATTTTTTGAATATTTGCGATTATAATTAAGTAATATCGTAGAGGTGATTGTGTTCTAGTTATATAGCCTAATTTCGGTCTTTATTCGTTTACTGGAATCCTGGCATCGTTGGTTTATTTTCCCATCTTCGTTTAAAAATCGTTAATTTTTACTTATTCCAAATTTTTGGCGATCATGTAGTTAAATGTTAATATTGGTGTTTTAATGTAAAAATCGGTGACTGCATGTTTCATCAAAGTTTTAAGGACACAGTCACCCCCGCGCTGCATCTTACGGTTTCAGTCACCCTAATTATGTAATTAAAATTATTTAAATGGTATATGTATTTTTAAATTTGGGGGCAACTAGTGAATATGAGTTGATTATTTTTATTTGAATATGTCGGTGCACAGCATATGTCGGGCGGTTAATTTTTTAGAGATTAAGGGGACACAGAACCTTTGAAATAAGAATGTTCTTTTTTTTAAATTTTTCACTGTAGTTTGACTTATTTTAACATTCATTTTGCACACCTTGGTTAAATTTTAAATATTAAGACAAGTAAAAATATTTTTGACTGACAAATTTTCAAAATAATAGAAAAATTATGAAAAATATGAAAAACACAAAAATTGACCCTTGCGTCTGAATTTTTCAGCAATTTACTTACAACTTTTTATGCAGTTTCGTATGGGTGTTAAATTTTTTTGCATTACTTTTTATGAAGCAATTATTTAAAAACTTTTTATACTGGTTTAATTGTAGAGAAAAGAAACATTTTTTGAAAAACTATGCTGAAACTTAAAACAAAGAAAAAAACCAAACACTTATACGATTAAATAGCAACTGTTAGCCAGAAAATATATATATTATTTTTACGCATCTATTTATGCAGTTTGGATGAAATTTCTGACGCAAGACTCGTACTTTGTGTTTTTCATATTTTCTCCTATTTTTTAATAGATATTTTTTTTTCTTTTAGTCACTAAAATTTTCTCTTGGTACAGTATTTCAAATTTAGCCAAAATATTTATAACTACTGCTAAAATAAGTCCAATTGCAGTGGAAAAAAATATTTTTTTTTTAATTTTAAAAGAAAACAGAAAAATCAAGGGGGAAAAGGACCTTTTATCTCTAAGATCCTGTGTCCCCTTAAACCCTATACTAACAAAAAAACTCTCTATTATTTATTCATTGCTATGTGTCAGGCCGCAGAAAGCTTGCGATTCGAGGGACTATGGGGTTGAAAGAAGAATTAAATTTGCTTTTTATCCTTCAAATTAGGAACCGTAATATTGCGACTCTTAAATAAAAATTTTGAATTTTTTGGCCCACCCTTATGTTTGTATTTTGTGTTAAAATCTTTAAAAAAATTGTAATATTTATATTTATCACCCCCACCTTGATTTAGGTAAAATCTGTCACGTAAATTTAGTAATCTAGAATTAACCAAAACTACTCACGAAATAAACACAATCGTACTGCGATGAAAACGTTTATGATAATAGTTTTGCTTTAAGCTATTTTAAAACCACAACTCCCTTCTTAACTTTGTAGGCGCCTATAAATGCCTCAGAAGATCAAATTAATGTCAGTTTCCTAAGTTGTTTTTTCTGCATAGTTAATAATGGTAAAATGTCGTTAAATAATTAAAATTCCATAAATTAAGTAAAATTGAAGCACATAATGAAATTCTTTAATATTTTAAAATACATGTTTCGAAAGCGTAAGGAAATTAAATAGTAATTTGAATTTCGGTTTTTTTGTTTTCGATGTAATTTTTATTATTGATACGTGTTTTAATGTTTTTACATGTAAATGTTTCTAAAATTAATGATTATGCAATAATTAATAGTAATATTAAAAATAATTATTAATAATATATATATTCATATAGTTGGAGCAATAATCTCTAACGTTGCGTGTGGTGAAGAGGAGGTTTAGAGCGCTAATTTGATTTGTCCAAGGGCGCCGTATACCATCGGGCCGGCCCTGCTGGGATCGTATTCTAACTGGATCTTTATAGTGAAATAATAATTTACTAAGTGCTTCCGAGAAAATTTGACACATTGAAGCCTAAAAAACTAAGAAAACCACATCAAGTAATCATGGAAAAAAAGAGCCGAATCTTTACATCATTAACAAAATAGAGGATTCAGCAGTGGAACGCTCCCAAAGCAAAATTCCCGAAAATAAGAGAATTTCTTTATAATTTTCCTTGAATTAAATTAAAGGTGCACTTGAATTTTTTTTTTTTTTTTTTTCACCTTTGCTTGTTCAGAGGATTTTCGAGTTTCTTCAATGAGAGTTTTGAAAGCTGTTTATTTTACCACAATATAGGAAAACACATTGACAGTTGATCTTGTAAATAGCATCAAGAATGAAGGATGATCAAAATTATATGGTACTCGTATGTGAAAGTTTTCCATATTAAGCTATAATCCCCTTCCGAGGTCTATGGCTCCTCTAATTTCATATTTTTTCCTGTGACCCCCTAGATTTTTTCTGTGGCCTCTAAGAGGGCTGTATGCTTCCATTGAGAAACCCTGTTATAATGCATCAAATAAGGTAAATGGATAAATAATAAATTCTTTATGTAGCATATAAAGATACCATTTGCGTTACTTTTCTTTTTTCATTTCGACAGCATTTATATAAAAGTTTTTTTCTTTAACGCATCACAGAATACCAGAATCTATGAGCTAATCGTCCACTTTCAAGTTTTTTTCGTTTTGCTATTGACAGGCACATTCAACTGCAATGAGTTCAAATGTTTGACTCTATTTGCAGAATGATTCAATAAAATCGAACCGTTTCGCGGAAAAGGATGTTATCGTAGAGGGCTTCAATTTTTGCTCAGAAAATGCCTTTAAAGTTTGATGCAGATATAGAGATTTAAGCACTACGTGTGAGCTACGTTCAAGAAAAAGTGACATGTGGTGATAGAAAGTGAGGCGTGCCGATAAGCAGGAGTTTAGAAAGAATTAGCAAGGGAAAGAAAAGAGGGAATAGAAGTGCACCTAACTTATGCACGCACGCTAGAAGTTATCGTGCGTGCATGAGTTATATGCACGCACGATGAGTATATTTTTTTGAATTTTTAATTTCAGCATGTAAAGGTGATTGAGCACGAACATGAAGTTAATTTACCACCCGAGTAATCAGCTCACAAAAAAGTTTAATGATAAGATTAAACAGAATGTGGAAAGGACAACCAGTGCTCACAACCCGCATTTTAAAAGATGAATGCATTAAACACATAAAATTTTGATTTGGAGACAAAAATACCTTGACAAACTATTACTATCCATATACTTGGTAAGGGATTGTTAAAATACTCATTTTTACCACAAATCTCAGAGAGGTCCCTGAATGATTGCGAACAAATGACACATGTGACTTATTTGTGAATCCCTTACTACAGTAAACTCCCGATTATCCACTGACGGATTATCCGCTTTGCGGATTATCCAGATTTTTTTTTTTTTTTTTTTTTTTGCGACGATTTACGGGATGTAGAAAAATAAACACAATACGCGTTTTTCTTTCATGATTAACGAATACAAAATCTATTTTTAGAGCAACAATCTGGTTGTTCAATTTTCTTTCAACTCCCTTCCCCCGCTACCCCTTCATAATTGCGCAGATTAGGACCTATCTCTAGGAGTCTTAGGGGCCGTTCATAAATGATGTCACGCTTTTTCCCCATATATTTGACCCCCTCCCCCCCTCTGTCACAATATGTCACACTTCAGCGGACCCCCTAACCCCCCTTTGTCACGCTATGTTGCATAATGCATGATGTCACACTTCTTGTTACCCCCTCCCCTCCCCTTGTCACAATTTCACGAACCCCCCTCCCCCCCTCGAAGCGTGACATCATTTATGAATGATCCCTTAGTGCAGATCACCGAAACCTGCGCAATAGACGAATATGCGGTTTGTCCAGTTGTCACAACTATCTCTGTAAGTATGTACTATTATATTATGATTCTTAAAAATAGTTTGAATGCGTTTGTGCGTTGATGTTTGTCATTTTTCTGCTATTTTGCGGATTATCCGCGAAATTCGCTTATCCGGGGTCATCGCGCCACCCTATTCCGCGGATAATCGGGAGTTTACTGTATCAATCTTTTTGTTCCCGACAATCATTCAAATACAACTCACTAAGTTGTCAATATCTTTTTGAATTTTCACGATATTCAGCTGAAATTTTTTTCAGAGTGGGCCATGTATGCTTGGGTATTGAAAGAAATTCTTATAACTTGGTAGATATGTGCTAGTTTTATGAAAATGTATAGAGTTATTGTATATAGCAAATAAACTCTTTCATGAAATTTCAACTTATTTTGAAACTTTTACGACAGAAGATGATCGAAAAGTCTCTTTCTTCAATTTTTTGATGGTCCCCTAAATACACGTGTGATGAAACTTTAACTGGAAAGTGTAAAATGAAGCATGTCTTTTATGTGACAGAAATTGCAGAACATTTTATGTATTTCTTTAGAAATATGAAAAAAATTCCAAAATTGAAATTGGCTGGTCGGTGGTTTTCGGACGGTGACTTACAGTGTAGATTAATTTTATTACAAGTTTTTTTTTCTGTAAATTTTTTCGTCAGTGCCTTGTGAATTGAAATTTATTCAATCATTTCTCCTTTATTGTTGAAATTATTCCTCAGTTATCTTTTATACAATTTGTCTCAGTTACTTTATGCAGGATTTCTTCAATTAGCTAGCTTGAGAAGTCAATACTTTTAAGAGTTTTACAGCAGTTTTCTTTCAGGAAGAAAATTTATATTTTACTATTTCAATAACTGGCAGATATAATAACACCATTTATATCCAATTCAACTTTAAGACACAAAAACAAACATGTTTAATTTCATTTTTTGGTGTTGAAAACGGATTTTTTATGTTTTTGAAACAGGGTATATCAATGTATTTCGGATAGGAAAACATGGATATAAGTACAACAAGAAGTTCCATCTAGAACTATACGAGCCTACTTTCCCGTATACACCAAATTCAAATTTATAATCTAGCTATCTCTTTCTCCTTTAGCTTTAGTTCTTAATTATTTCAAATATACCTTTTTCAACGGATAATACATATTCATTCACTCATTCATTCTTTCCTTTATTCAGACATTCATTCATTCATTCGTTTACTCATTCATGTCTTTATTCATTTATTTACTCATTCATATATTTATTCCCTCATTTATTCATTCTTTTCCTCATTCATCTATTCATTGATTCATTCTTTCACTCCTTCATTTATTTATTAATTCATGCTTTCACTCATTCATTTATTCATTGAGAAATATCCTTAAAAATCCCGACAAAATTTTTTTATAGGAAAATAGGCTCGTTAGTTCTGGGTGAACTTTCTATTTGCACATGTTCTACGTTATAAGAGCTTTCCGATAAAGTTTGTTCCAAGCAAATCGGTCCGTTAGGTCAGGATTTATATAGGATTGAAATTTCCCCGTAAGCGCTATGTTAATTTTTTGAACTGTTCAAATTGATATTTCACGCCAAGAGATTCTTCCAGTAAGCTTGTTCATTGGAACATGGATCTTGTACCCAGAGTTTACATCATTTGCTTCATTTTCGCCCATAGGGGCTAATGTTAAATTTTTTTGAACTGTTCAAAATTGAACGAAAAAGTGTTCAAATCAAAAAGTAAAATATGGAAATGAGATGTCCTCGCCGAGATCTTTCGAATGCAAAAAGAATTTTTCGAATCGGACTATTCGTTCAAAAGTTATTAGGGGGGGACAGACCGACAGACACACATTTTCCCCATCTCAAAACCCTACTTTCAAATTTTTTATTTTTCAATCTTTATTTAATTACTTCACTTTTTTTTTACTTTTCTTTATTTTTAACGATATTTTCCCGATACATTAAGCCTTCTTTCATGCTTTATAATTATTTTTTTTACTTTTACGGGAAAGTAGGCTAAAAAGTGGAAAATCCCTGATCTGTGGAAGACTTTTAGTGCTAAACAATAACACGATGGCCTAGAAGAAAAACCTTGTATCTCAAAACAAAAAACCTTAAATATTTTTTATACCTTATTAGACAGATAAGCTTGTATCTCCCAATACTTGCGTGTTGTAAAAAAATAATTTTACACGTGCTTTGATGGAATATAACTAATTTATGCACTGATTTCGGAATAAGTATCATTACTTTTAAAAAATTGGTATTTTTTTTGCTTCTAATGTAAAGTTCGTCTTTTTTTGAGATACAAAGTTTTCATTCTAGGTTATCGAAATGATGTGAATGTAACACACACAAAAGCTTTGTTTTTATTATTGTTTTTTGAAAACATATGGCAACGTTAGAAATAGGTTGCAAAAAGAGGTAAATTTCTATACTTCCATGAGCCTTTTTTGCCTAAAAAAAGAAGTAAATTCCAAAAAGAAAGAAAGAATAATGTTTCATACTGAAAACATACATAATAAAATTTAAAATAATTCAGTTTAAAAAGAAAAAATATTCAGGAAAAGAATCATTCAAACTCTGAAATTGCCAGAAAAATTAAGTGATCAAGAAATATTAGACATATTCACAGGTACCTATAGAATGAACTGGAATTTAAATTCACTAACAAATATTATAAATAAATAAAAATCGCACAATTGCACTTAACTATTAAACTCTTTTATTATCAATATAAATATGTATTTACAAATAACTTATGAATCAAACTTTGGTAGCTTAAACATTCCGGCAGAATACACAAGCTGTCGATCCCTAACTTTTTTCTCTAAAAACTGTTTCATGTCTTGTATGGAACATTCATTTGTGCTTGTACCTTGCACAGCAAACATCCTTAACATGCTATGAATGCGTTCCAAAGGCAACGAATCCATGTTTGTTAACATTCCAACAATGAAAGACCAAAATCTCTGCAAAAATATTTACAAAATATATATAAATTAATATTTTATACATTTTTATGAAGAAATACAGTTGAAACAACTACTTAATTATTTTCAAAACTTAAACTGTATCTGTAAGTCTTACTTAAAGAACATTTTTTACTAATGGAATTGCTTATACTATAAATCACATTCACTAATTCATTTAAGAAATCAACATAAAAAATTGTGAAGTTACAGGATAAGTTTTAGGTAACAATTTCTCACATGGTTCATGGTTTAAAAAAAATAAATAAATAAATCGGACTTTTAAAAATTTAAAGCAGATTTTTTGAATTTTAATCTGATCATTTTTATCTTTTTGAACAAACCTTAACAATTTTGCATATATATTATGTTACACTCGCAAAAAAAAAATTATATAACATGTCAAACATTATGAAAAAACTCATTTTAAGCTATTTTCACAGCAGTAGACATTTTTTAATAATAATATAGCTAAACAAATTTCAATACAAATGCCTGATTCAAATGAAATTCAACCCTACCAAGAATAATAGTACACTCTACTTACAGAAAAAATGAACAAATTTAATCTGAATTCTTTTGCTGCTGAAAACTGCAAAAAAATTAAACAATTGTGTGCGCTTGAATCATTTTTCTATTTTATAAATGAAATAACTTGAAATATTTTTTAACTTACTAATCATAAAATCATATGCTCACTCCATTACTAAAAACTGAAAACTTTTTGTTTATTCAAATATCTTTATTGAAAATTTACAAGAAGAAAAAGTATTTCACAAGGAAAAAAAAACCTTAAGCTATTATGGAACATGGATGAAACATTTTTAAGGATATGTATTCTAAATTCTAAACAATGTTGTTTTAAACACTATCGTTCTGGATTATTTATCGCGTGATGCTCAGTAAATCAATCTAAAATACTATTATTAAAATTGAATGGTTGAATGAATTATGCTTTGCTATTAAGATGTCTGAAGAATAAGAACAATATTGCATTATTAAAAAAATAATAACAATTAGTTCTAAATTTATGAAATATGTTATACACACACACAGAGACAGAGGGACCTTTGAAGATTTGAATGAAATAAAGGTTGCAAATACAACACATTCTATCTTTAAGAAAACACTATCTAACATTAAATCCATTTTTTGGAAAAAATTTCAAAAATGATTTAAATCAATGATTTAAAAAAAAAAACATTTGATTTCAATGAAGCTGATTTAAATCAACGAACTCTGCACTAAACCAAAAGAAATGTATAATTACGTCACATGTCGAAAATAAAGAATATTAAAACCACTATACATTTTAACTCTATGCATGTAAAATTATTATGAGATGAGGAAAATACTTAAGATGCACATCATTATTCAAGGAAAATTATTTAAACATAAAAATAATTGACATTACTTTAGCATAACTGATTGATTTAACTTAGAATTCCAAAACCGCTAACTTAATTTAGATAATTTATTTCCAATAGTCAGCAGAATACAAGCTGTATGAATAAATTATGTGACTGCATATATTAAGAAAATTGTGCTTAGTAAAATTATGCTGTAACTTGCAATATCTAAACAATTAGTTATTGTCACACCATATATTAATGGCTCTTAATTATAATCAAGCCTCAGAAGTTGATGAACTACGAAATTTCTAAAACATACTCTAGAAATGCACAAAAAGTGCCATTTAAATTGAAAAAAAAAAAAAAAAAAATATTCCTAAAATTTAAAAAAGAAAAAAAAAAACACACAACACTGGACTAAATAAAAATAATAAATAAACAATTCCAAGCAGTTTTCAACATATTTCTTTTTAAACCATATTCACAATATTTATCAGTATATTATTTAAAAATCTGTCAAATGGCTTTATTTAAATCATTATTACAATAATAACTTAATAACTTAAGAATTCGTGCTTTATTAGAATGTTACTGCTCATTGAAAAAAAAAGACATAATATATATATATATATTTTTTTTTTTGATAACTTGAGAATATGTGTTTTACTAGAATGTTACTGATCATTCAAAAAAAAAAAGACATAACATTTTTTGAAACTAAGATTTTGAACAAAAATATATTCTGAAAAGTTCAAAATAAATGTGTCATTAGCAACTTTATGGAACTAAATTAGAATGCACTAAACTTGAGCTATTTTGTCCATAAAATTAAATCTTGTTTCCTTTCGAACTGGTGTGGGTATAGTACCGGGAGGACGGCAGCAAATTACTGAACACAGGGGCACACAATGTTTTAAATTAGGACCGCCTATACTACCTGTTATAATCTTGTAGTTTAAAAATAAACAAGAAGTTCCGTCTAGAACTATACGAGCCTACTTTCCCGTATACACCCAACTTCAAATTTATAATATAGCTATCACTTTCTCTCTCTTTCACATTTAACTTTAGTTCTTAATTACTTCAAATATACTTTTTTCAACGGATAATACATATTCATTCACTCAGTCATTCATTCTTTCATTTATCAGCAATTCATTTACTCATTCATGTAGTTATCACTCGTTTATTTATTTTTTCATTCATTCACTCATTTAATTTCTTTATCATGTATTCACTCATTTATTCATTCATTCGTTCTTTCACTCATTTATTCATTCATTCATTAATTCTTTCACTCTTTCATCGATTCAATCATTCATTCTTTCACTCATTCAGTCATTCATTTATTTATTTATTGAGAAATGCCCTTAAAAATCCCGATCAAAAATTTCATAGAAAACAGGCTTGTTCAGTTCTTGTTGAACTTCATATCAGTACATGTTCTACAGCGTAATATCTTTCCGATAAAGTTTGTGGCGAGCCAATCCGTCGTTTAGATCAGGATTTATATGGGATTGAAATTTCCCGTAGGCGCTAATGTTAAATTGGTACCTTTTCATTATCAAGGCGCAAATCTCGCCGAGCAAAATTTTTGGCGACGGAACATGCAAAAGGATAACAGCGACGATATTCCGTTTGGTGTTAGTTGCATCATTATTGGCGACTTTATCGCCTGCGCTGGAATAATGGAAAAATGCCGCAAATTTGTTTTTTTGAACTGTTCAAAAATGAACAAAAACTGTTCAAATCAATATTTCACGCCGAGAACTTCTTCCAATAAGCTTGCAATAGGAACTTGGGTCTTGTGCCCAGAGTTTACATAATTTGCTTCAATTTTGTCCATAGGCGCTAATGTTAAAATTTTTTGAACTGTTCAAAATTGAACAAAAAATTGTTCAAATCAAAAAGTAAAATATGGAAATGAGATGTCCTTGCCGAGATCTTTCGAATGCAAAAAGAATTTTTCAAATCGGACAATTCGTTCAAAAGTTATTAGGGGACAGACCGACAGACACACATTTTCCCCATCTCAAAACCCTACTTTCAAATTTTTTATTTTTCAATCTTTATTTAATTACTTCACTTTTTTTTTACTTTTCTTCATTTTTAACGATATTTTTA
Organism: Octonoba sinensis; assembly: GCA_038502835.1. Taxonomy (NCBI): domain Eukaryota; kingdom Metazoa; phylum Arthropoda; class Arachnida; order Araneae; family Uloboridae; genus Octonoba; species Octonoba sinensis. Next base: position 78,054,673 of record CM076604.1, read on the forward strand.
CGATACATTAAGCCTTCTTTCATGCTTTATTTTATTTTATTTTTTACTTTTACGGGAAAGTAGGCTAAAAATAAATTGAATATTTGATACCTGAAGTTCTTCCTCTTTCATTTCTTGTGAAGACGCAGTCACAGATTCTTCTTCCTCTTCAATCATGAGAACTGAATCTTGATTAGTAGTGTTCTGATCTTCTGTTAGAACAAAGACATCCGTTTCTTCTTCGTACAAAATACCGTGGCTCTGCCAGAATGTTATTTTACGTCGCAGTACTGATGCTTGCAATTGTATTTCTGTACTTAATTCATTTATACTCCAGCGAGCTAGTAAAATAATTATTCATAGGTAACAGATATAAACAGGGAGTGAAACAAATTGTTATGGCATTTTGCCTTATGTCTAATGAAGATTTAAAATTAGTACAATGGATCATACTTTTGAAGAAATAAATTATGACTTAAGGGTATGGATAAAATGTGAGAATTGCCCGTAACCGTTAATGATAGCTGAAGTGGAACACTCAGCTTCTAATACTTCTAATAATTAATGTAGAATCTGTGGAAAATTGAGCACATCAAACTTGCTTGTAAATGAGTGATGATTTCAAAGACTTCTTAAAAAACAACTTACATTTAGTAGAATTTTTTAAAAACAATTACAAAATTTGAAAAATAACTAACAGAAGCCAACCTAATAAATATTGCAAAATGACTAGCATTGCTCACTTAATTTTCAATAGCTAATGCTACATCAGAAAAAGTAAAAGCTCAAAGGAGCCCTCAAAGTCATTTGCCACCAGGTGAGCTCCAATTTTAAAAAAAAAAAAAAAGGTTTTTATTCTTTCTTCTCAAAATATTCCAGACAATTCCATCAAAAGATGATGATACAAAAGGAATTCTTCTGAAAATGTATTTTTCAACTCTTTCAGACAATCAATCATATATTCTTCTCCATCTTGCGGTAAAAATAGTGATTTTTTTTCTGACCTATTCTTGTGAATGTGAGGTCGGAAAACAGCTTAATGTTTACAGTTCTATTATTTGGAAAATTGTTCTCTTTTAATGGATTCCAGGCTTCATGAGGATCCTCGAAGTTCTCGATAATATTGAGAAAGTCATCTCCAACATGTAAGGAGAGTACAGCAATCGCAGACTGCTTTCTTGCTTTATATTTAGCAATGTTTTTAGCCCCGACTCCTGCCTCAGCATTCATCACAGATTTCTCTTCCTTGTCAGTGACAACGCCCCAACTATTTCTGTCGATCAAAACAAATTTCATGTCACTGCTCCATGATGAGTAGCTGTCATCTTTTAACTTTTCCATGATGCTGATTTAATACGCCATCATTCTATCAAAAAGTCCTGGACAATCTTCAGGCCCTTCCAAATAAAATACTCTGGAACATGTCTTGAAGCGCAGTCTTCAAATATACAAGCAGGGCGAAAATACTCAAAGTTCTCAGTCGCCCATAACAGTAAATAGAAGCCAACTGTTTCTCTTCGATTATCAAGATGTACAATACTACTGTAATAAAAATTAAGAATGCATGATAGTGAAGAGGAGAGGATGCTCTAAATTTCTGAAAAAGTTGCAAATTCCTTTTAATTAAGGTCAACATTTTTCTTGTAAACCTTCCGAATTAGCAGAGTGGGGATTTCACGACGTATTTTGTTAACTTAAAAGAGTTCTAAGCATCTTAAAATTACTTTTGTCTGTAAAGAGTCTAAGGAGCAAGCTATTTGCACTTATATATATATACACACAGTGAAACCTCCCTAAAGCGACCACCTCTTGTTCCGGCGAAAAGCAGTCATTCAGGGAGGTGGTTGATTAATGTCTTTCTGTAAATCAATATTGGCCAATATTCAAGGTACCATCTGTTTATTTGAGGCTTCAACATGGAAAATATACATTCCAAACAAAGCAAGAAGACAACACAAAACATCAATTCATTTTATCGTATTATTCATTATATTTAAAACACAAAAACTAAACTGACCTACAGACAATTGTAGGCACTTTATATACGTTCCCTTAAAACGGTCCATTTTTCTCAGGGCAGGAAAGAGCTTATGTAGCATGAGTGAAAGCTGGTTTCGCAGAGATCATCCAATAGAAAAAGATGTGCAGGGCCATGTGACAGAAACCTCGAAAGATTATTTAAGGAAGAAACAACTTATTTTTGGGACTTGTAGGGATTTAGTGAGATTAGTAAGAAGTAAATATGTAGTATAGACTTTGATGTTTTGTGCTCGTCTTCGTGTTATTTTGGACTGGGTATTTACCATGTTGAAGCTACAAAAAAAATACAAAAAAAAAAAAAAAGCAACAACAGATGATTCATTGAATTTCTGCTATGATTGCTTCATAGACGAACATTAGACTTAAAAAAAAGAGCTGCTTGTAAGCTGGATGAATCATATATATATATATATATACTAAAGCATAAAAAGTAAAATGAATGTAAATACTAACGTTTTTCTTGAAAATGCCATAAAATTGTAGCATGGACTGGTGTCACTGATACATTCAGAGTTCTGCCTTTCAATTCAATGCATAAGTCTACATTCCCCAAGTGAGGTTTCCATACAAGTGTTCGATTTCCCTTCAGTGATTCAAAAGCCTTAGTATACTTCTTCAGATGCTCCCAAATGTATTCAGGGAGCTTAATTTTTTCTTCTTTGAAGGAAGGCCAGAACTGAGCTGATAAGATCATGGTATTCACAGGAAAATCCTAAATATTTAAAAAGTATTTTTTAACTTAAATAAAAGTAAATCATTTGAAACATTATAGATATTACATATCGGGGGAAAAAAACTGACGGGACATTACATGATTTTTCAGCATGCATATTAAACTTACTAGTCATTACCCACAACTTCGTTCACATAGGGAAAATTTTTATGTGTATGTGTGAGAACTGATGGCCTGATCAAAATGCGATCAATGTAGGCATTCGCCTACATTGATTATGAAAGGCGTCCTATTGGACGCTTGGGTGGCAGAAGTCCTAAACAAAATTAAATGGCCTTGAAGCATTGATGGCTTAAAAACTGGAACATTATGGCAAAAAAAAACTTTTTTTCTCTTCAAAGTGAGTGATCAAACGGGCCCTCTTATGGGTGCTGATTTTTGGGTGGAAAATATTGTGTCAATTCTGGGCTGGAAAGCACAGCATTAGGAAGCAGCTATACATAACAGGTGTTTTCAAAGAATAAATAACAATTTCTTTTTTTAACTTTATTCAATTAATTTATAAATTTCTATTGAAAACGTTTAAATTTAGGTTTCATTATATAAAAATGGTGCATTACTGTAAGATGAACAGTGTGGCTCTAGTTATACATGAAATTGAAATTGATTATTCTACAGACTTCTAATTGCTAGACAATTCCACTTAGTTCTCAAAATTTGACAGAAAACAAAATAATTCAAAACAAATAATTTTTCTACATGTATTTAAAATACATTTAAAACATACTCCACTTTCATAATTCTTTGATTCAGATGAATTCAAATGGGCATTCAAACGCTTGGAATCTGCAATGTCTCTCAGCATTACTTCACAAGAATGCAACTGAGATTCACCAAACCTCAGTTTCAACAGCTCTAAGTACCGAATTTCGCGCTCAGTATTATAGGAGAAAGTTGTCAGGATTCTATCGGCCAGCAGACTCCTGTATTCATTTACGAACAGCTCCTTACTTCCATAAATGTTAACTAAGATGCCAATAATGTCAGAGGAGCGTTGACATTCTGTGGATTTTGCTAAAAATACGCAAGAAAAAATATTTCTATTATTTTTCTCAATAAAAGTTTCATATATTATTACAATAACTAGATTTCAGGGACCATTATATACATATACCACATAAAAAGCAATTTGTGCACTTAGCATTGACAAAATTGGTTGTACTAAAATATGTTAAATTATATAGTAAATAATTAAATTTTGACTATTGAAACTTTCTTTTTTTTTTTGCAATTTTTATATATTATTTACTTTTAAAAAGCATTTCTTACTCACTTTCACGATGGCAGAAATATTTCAAGGTAACAGATATATTACGGTTAAAAAGACAAATAGTGCAAACCTAAATTAAAACAAAAAATAGAGACAGGCTAACCTTTAGATATTATTTATCTAGCCTGTTTCTTGTTGCTATGCGATATCTTCCTTTATCAAATTCCATAATTTACTCCTCATTTTAAAGCTTTTCGTGCCAGCTAATGACGAAAAATAGGACCATGGTCTAAAAATGTACCGCTTCTCTTAAATTTGAAATTTAAAATCATCTAAGAAGAGGTTCTTTAATGGACGTCAAATTGCTGTTGTGTGAGTTGGTTAGAGGCCGAGTGGTTAGAGCGCAAGGTTGGAAAACCCACACCCATGGTTTGAGTCCCGTGTTTTGTTTACGTTCTCTCCAATTAATTATTTTGCTGGACCGTTGATTTTTGATAAACCAAATGTAAAAGGGCCCTTTTATATTTTATTTGGTGTTTTTATTTTCAGGCAGTAAATTAAATATTCATTGCATAAAATAACTTTTTGGAATGAATTCATCGAACATACTCTATTATTATTAATTTATTAGCTGCTAAATTTAAAACATTTTATGTGAGAACAAGATATTCTTTCTGAATAGCCGTACCTGACAGGATTCCTGCCCCAGCAGTGCAGTCCTGGATATATATATATATTTATATACCCTCATATTAGCTTATTGTCTTACCAACTTTTAAGCTTTTAAAAATTATTTATTTATTATTTATACTATTTGCAATTTAAGGGCAGCATTTTTTGTTCCACCTGTTTCCTGGACCCAGAAAAAAAAAAAAGACCGAGTTGAGTAGAAATTACTTTATTTAATTAATTATTTTAAATTCATCTATATATATTATTTCTCTAGCCTGTTTTTCTGTCTCTCCATGAGATCTTCCTTATTCTTTTATCAAATTCCAAGATTTACCCCTCATTTTAAAGCTTATTGTGCCGGCTAATGACGAAAAATAGACCCATGGTCTCAAAATTTAACACTGCTCTGAAATTTGACACTTAAAATTATCTACAAAGACGTCTTTTAATGGATGCCAAATGGGTCTTGTGTATGATGGCGCCCTCTGTTATCAAGTAAACAAACAAAAAACTCTTCTGTTTTTATTGTGTAGCAATTTGGATAGTTTTAGCTGCGTCTGTGTATAAACTTGTGCAATCGTTAGGCTCTACACATTCATTTATATTATGAATGTGTAATCAACTAACAGTAACTATATTTTAAGTAATGGAACTTTTTCGTTAGTGTATTTAATGCAATGAATACTACTAATAAAAATAATTATCATTATTATTGTGATTATTTTATTATTTTGAATATCTCAATAATAGTGGGGGGAAATTGTAACAGCTATTTGTACTGACGTGTATTCCATGTCTTCTTTTGTACCAACACCCTTTTGCTTTTTTCTATTCTTCATAATGTCCTTTCTTCCAAATTAGTGCGGAAATCTGCACGGGTCGCCCAGTTAACCTCTTAATTGCCACATTCATGTCAAGAACAACCTGTCAATTTCAAGAAATGGTCATGTTCCATATTAACAGCCATCCAAGCTAAGTTGAATGAAGCTGGAGTAATTGTACATGCAGTTACAACTTTAAAAGAAAGGTATTTGCAAGGACACATAAACACATTAGCTACTAAGAGATTATATGTTAATTTAAGGCCTAAAAGCCCTGTGGCAGTTAAGGTGTTAAATTAAAACAGAAACACTATTTTAGAAATAACTTTAAAAAAACAGTTTTAAAAAAATAATTGAAGTATACTCAAATCACTTGAAAAAAAAAAGCTTGTGCTTCCCTGAAAAGGCTGTATCACTACATAAAAAGTTTTAAATAAATGTAAGTTTCATGATACTTCTGCCAGTAGCAGGCCTGCTGTCCCCCAAAATGTAGAAACAAGTAGCAGTAGTATCTTTTCCTGATGATCATGTTAAACCAAATGCAAACACAATAAATAGCATTGAAAGTGTTTCTTAAAAGAAAAAGTGAATAAATAACCTTTTAGGAAAGAGTACTTGAAGGGGGTTTATTTTAAGAAAAAGCTAAAAGACATTTTTCGCCAGGTATGTTCAGATGACATGCACTGAAGTAATATTTATGTCCTAAATATTAACTTAAAGTCATCAAGATCTTTGGAATATTCTGTTTTTATACTAACACTAAAAAGTACTTAGCATAACATTTTGCGCATTTAACTTTAATAATGAGGTATTTTGTTCAATCTGCTACAAAATGAATTTTTTCTCATAACAAATAGAAATCAAAAAGTTGTAACATCTTGCTGATTTTCTTCTAAAAAGATGAGCTTCCAAAAAACAATTTTCCTATTCGCATTAGCACAAAATTTATTATCTGTGAAATTTTACAATTTTGAGAAGTATTGGGACATTCAGGGTTTTGATGAAGAAAACCACACTGAACATTTTAAAAAAATCTTACATATTCATACACATTACAAAAAAAAAAAAAAAAAGAAGTTTTTCACGTCTAGATTTACTTCCTCATAAAAATAAGATAAATATATGGGTGATTCTACAAAAGTGGGAAAAGTTTGTGTTCCATACAGATATTTTTGTTATGTTTTGTATCCTAAAGATTTTTTTTTTCTTTAGTACTGTAATTCTAATATTTAACTATGCCAAAATTTAAATTTTTAAGCCACTAAAAATAAATTTTTTCAGTGAAACGTCATCCATGTGCCCTATACTGTACGAAAGTTTTTTTATTTTCTAAAAACTTCGCACATGAAATGGTTCGTGATTGCAGCTTCATTTTTTCTGTAATTAAATATATTTGTGTTAAGAACATTAATCATAAAAAAATCAGAACATTGTGAAAATACATCTCAAAAAATAAATGTAAAAGTTGTCCTAAGACTTTTGGTTATACACATGGCTAAAAACTTTTTCCCTCAGAAATTTTTTTACAAAAAATGGCAACTCAACTGGAAAAGATGCATTTTAGTTTGCTCATTCAGACTGCAGTTGCATTTTTCTATTCCTGAAGTACTTTTTTGATTTGTAACAATTTTAACTTCATTTTCAAGGTAAGTGTTTTTAATCCCCTTCATTAACATAACCTCTAGAAAGCAACTAAAATGTAAGCATAAACAAATTTTGATAATGTACAGCAATAAATCTTACAATTCGAAGTTCCTGATAGAAATTGATCTGACACAGCACAAGTAACTTGTTGAGAAAATATTAATTGCATTTTTGTCTTCCATGTGCTCTTTTATCAAATGCCATCGATATGCCTTTAATCATATGTCAAACACATGCCTTTCATTAAATGAGAGACGATCAAGATAAGTTGACTAATTCCACATTGGTTATGTGTATGTGTCTTACATTCCTTTTGAATAATGAATTATTTTATGGAATATAAAATTAACTAATAATGATTGTTTATGTTACTTGAACGCGATTACTGTACGCTTTGAGGAATCATTTCCGATCATTTCTTTTATGTGTAAAAACCATCATTTGATTTATTAATTATTATTCGAAAATAATAATAATGACTGCACATTATTAACCAATCAATATCCTAATTCACATGTTAAAAAAATACCACTAATAATGACCATTAAATCACTAGCATATCTATTATGTCATTCAGACAATGCACGAAAAGCACAAATACAAAAATACATAAAATACAAATAACGAGTATCTGCTAATGTCTCATTTTAAATACTTAACCTTTGAAGAATTTTTCTAATTTTTTTCAAATTTTTAAATATTATTACTTTGTTTGAAAAACCCAGACTTTTCCGTATTTGTAAAATCACCCATATATAATTACATTTCAAATGACAAAAAGCTTATTCTTTTTATTTAAAAAACTGGAAAGGGGGAGGAAGAAAAAATAAAAACGAAAAAAAAATTAAAACACAGAAATATTCAAATGAGCAAAACATACTTGGATCAGCATCTATAGGATCAGGACACCATTTCTCCCAATCATCTGCTTCTTCTTCATGAGAATAATTATCCTCCAGTTTCAAAGGAACTCCTTTCATAAGCTCACAGGCAAGCTCACCACAACTATCTTCTCTAAGGCTTGATATGATGCACCTGACAGTATCATCACGTGATCTACAAAATTTAAACCATTAATGTCAAAGTTATTTATATTGGCATTCTGTAACACGCCAATCAAGATTTTACAAAACACTCATTGCAAAATGTTTACCAGTTTAATGAAAAATGAAAAACCAAACTGATTAGAAAAAATATGGAAAACACTCAACAAAGATGATTAGCTAAAAATAGTAAAACATTTACATTCCAAAGCAAGACACACATTATAAGTTCAAGAATCAAAATTTAAAATAAAAAACTAATAGCTTTGTCCCCTACCTCTTCCCACACTACAGCAATTGCAATCTTCTTAATAAAATATTGAAGCTCTTAAATAGAAATGATCAATGAATTTGAATTTTGAAAGTATGTTTGACTCTCTATAAAATTCCAATAAAAAGCAAAATAAAAAGGAATGAAAATTAACTTAACACTGAAACTCCTTTGTTAACAGAGACAACCCATTGATTTTAATCTTAAAAAAGGTCTTGACAACCTTTATAATGTTAACATTAAAAATGTTATCCTTCAAAACCATACCTTTATCCATAAAGTTTACTGAATAAATTCAAAATTTAATTTCTTATTCAGGTGAAATTGTTATATTTCACCTGAATAAGAAATTAAAGTCTGATGGAGAAAATTTTCTCCATCAGACTTAAAAAAAAAAAAAAAAAGAAAAACTTTTTTTTTAAAATGTAATTGTTAAAGTCAGGGAAATGACTCACTTCAAATATTTACAGACAGGCTCGCTTACAACTTGTAAAACTACTCCTGTATGATCAAGAACTCTCAAAGCTTTGATTGCTGATATATAGGCTGTTAAAATATCAGCTGTATTCACACCTAGAATGAAGACAAAAAGTTAAACATTGGTGATAAATATTTTCAATAAAACAATTTTCAGATTTTTGTCTCATATGAAACACTCCCACATCCCTCTTAAAATACAATGAAATCATGATCATGGTACAGACTGTACTGTTGAAATTTTAGGAGGGGGGGGGGAGAGATTTGTTTTCAGCAGGTTCTAGATGGGGTTTTTTTTGGGGGGGGGGCATTTTTCTTGGAGGGATCCATAGCTTTTGGAAGAAGGTGTGTCATCGCTTTTAGGGGGTGGGCATCACTGATAAAATCATCCTTCAAACTACTTTGCTAAGGTGCACTGCACAGTAGATTCAATGAGTAGAATTTCACAGAAAGAATTTTTTTTTTTTTTTAACAAAAATTTTCCATGGTTTTTTTATGCAGTAGATTCTAATATGAAGCCCAGTGGCTGTATAATAACATTTCCCTCTACCATGCCACAGGCCGACTCAGCCCCCCATCCCTTAAGTGGGTTGATAAAAAGAGGACTTTTCTCCACCAGACCCCTACCTGTTAGCCGAGGCCTTAGGATTGCTTACGCACAGGGAGAGGTAGTGGGGTCTACGGATTTTACATGCACATATCCCCAAGTATACATGGTGGTCAGGGATGCACCGAGTACTCGGTATATACTCGGTGTACCAAGTACTCGGCCAATTTGCCGAGTACACAGCCATTACCGAGTAGTTGTAAAAATTTCCTCATTTTTTAAAAGTTTGCTTATAGTAGATAAATTTGTAACTGATTAGTACAATAATATGCAAATATAAATATGTAATATGAAATAATTAAAAAAAAATATGAAGTATATAAAATATTTTTACACAGCTTATATTTTGGTAAAGTTCATATGCTAATTCGACTATTTTTTCCACTTTCTATACTTTGTTTGCCACTTTTTAAGCTGTATGAGTAGCGTCCAACATGTTTGATTTAACAAATCGGTGAAACATGTCAGAAACTCATATGTTATGCCCTGTAAATCTTTTTGGATGCCTGATGAAGAAAAGATTGTCTTTTCATCTAAACCTTTTAAATGGATTAATTTGTGGTAGCTGAATATATTACATATATATATATATATATATATATATATATATATATATATATATTTTTATAATATATATATATATAATATATATATATATATACAATTCTAAATGAAAATCAAAATCTAGCTACATAAAAGCTCGAATTGTAAAAGTGGAAAAAAAAAAAAGACTTTAAAGTAAAGAAATTATCAGCAAGAAAAAGGAAATACACAAAATTCTATCAAATACAAATATTTTAATAATTAATATCAAATTCAATATGTCGTAAATAATGGTGTAAAAATACACCATAATAATTTTGTATCTTAGGTTTTAAAAATAGAATTACATATAAAAAATATCACTTTATTATTAACTAGAAAAAATTAAAAAATGAAAAGAAAGTAAATATAGTGTCAATATAGACTTTTTCCTTGGGTGCGGGGAGGGGGGGGGGGAGGAGAAGATTATGAGACATTTTACATTATTGAATGAAATTTTACCACAACCAATAATCATTTTTGATAAACTGATTTTTATAAAGAGTTATAATGGTTTAAAGAATTCTATTTTGGAATTCTTACATTCAATTTCTTTCATTAGTTTATATATATTATGTAGTTAAAATGTATGTTTTCATTTTAATATATACAAAATTCTTCATGTGCACATCAATACTCTTTTTTTATTCACAACTACTCGGTACTCGGCACTCGGTCAAAGTGCTACTCGGTACATCCCTAAAGAGGACCGAGCGTAATTGGGAACTAAACACTGGGGATTCCGTGTCAGGCCGACCACTTGATCAGAACATCTGTTTCTGCATCCCAGGGCCCTCAGTCTCATAAGCTGAGATGGGCACAGAAGGGGCTGGCCATGGGTTCTTGAATCGCTAAATGTAGTTTTAGATTCTAATATGTTTTTGAATGATTTTCTTTTCATTTCATTAACATCCAAGAGATGTTGGGAAATGAAATCCAAAGAGATATTGGGAATGATTTGTGATTTTATGTATCCTATTTTGGGAAATGATAAACTTGCACATGAGTAAAGTATATCTAATCATCAATAGGAATATTATAAGGGTTTTATAAATAAAACATCCCACCTTGATTCTTCTTTTTTTGTCTTTCATTCTTTTCTTAGAAAATTATTTTCAACAAAAGGTTCAAAACTTGGATTTTCAAGCTTGCAACAGTAAAAGCTTTCTTTCACACAAAGGTTAAGAGTTTTGTTTTCAGTATCAAAATGATATTAACATAATTTAGGCACAGTTAATTTAAATAAATTTGACAGTAACTGACAGAAATGTATTTAATTCTGAATATAGTTGACCCTGTTTATAATGAAATTGAAAAAAGCAAAACACAAGACATAGCAATGTTTTTCAATGTTTAATTTTGTTACAAGAAAGTTCAAACTGCATTTAAAAAAAAGTGTCATAATAATAAACATTTAAAGTTTTACCTGGGTGTAGAAGTCTAGTTTCAAGTGAAGTTTTGAGAGTTGTAATAAGTTTTGGTCGCAAATTAGTCAATGCCAAACATTCCTTTAAATCCAATAGAGCATTCTGAGATTCAGGAAATTCAATTATAATATCAAATAGTTGTTTCATCCGCACTTCGGCATATGCCTCATGTAGAATATTGACTAATCTTTCCTGGAAATGAAAGAGACAAGTGGGTTTATGAGGGAAAACACACTGAGGAAGGCTTGGCTGCTATTATGTACATTTGTATCACATAAATTGGACAAAACAAGGATTGAAAACTTATTAGACAAACTTATTCTCACTTTTACGGCTATAACTCATTTCTGAAAGTATACTACAGAGAATTATTTGATATATATTTGAGTCAATTGTTCATTTGCAATTTCTTGTTGCTTTTTGCATTTTAAGTTCAGCTGTTTGCTCTGATCAAGTGTTGCATGTTCATAAATAGAAAATTAGTTTGATTTCATTGAAAAAAGAAAACTGATTTTTTTTTTTTCAAATATGAAATTTACAAAATATATATATATATAGGAAGACAAATTTGAAAAATAGTAAAAACGGAAAAAATAAACGCTTATCACCTAATCATGTGCAAAGCAGCAAAAATTTAAGTAAAGCAATAGATAACAGAAAAGTAGTAAAATATATTTGAAAGGTTTACAAATCAAATTTTTTTTAAGGTTTGAGAATGAGACAAGGACTTATCAGTGTTGGTTTGTCTCAAAGAATGATCAATGCAGAGCACCTTATAAATCCCAAGCAAAAACACACTAGAGCCGACAGCAGTATAGGCCTGAAAATCTTCAAAACACGCACAAAAAACAAAAATTGAAATACAAAATGTGGGGTTTCTTCCATGCCACAGTCCTAAGACGAAAATAAGTGACATACCAACAGAACGGCTCCCAAAATAATTAAAATGAACCATTATTACCTAAGAATCCGAGTAAAAATACCAAATCCCTGTCCAACCGGTCAGTTTGTTCCAAGTTGCCATCCATAAAGAGAAGTTTAAATTAGGTCTAAGAAATTCAAATCCGTTTTCGTGCAAAATCGTCTAGCCGTTCTGTTTTGGCAAACAGAACGGCTTAGATGAATAAACATCAAATAAAATTTAGAAAAGTATTGTCATACAGGCAACAGTTTAACTGGTTATAAAAAAGCGAAGTGTACGTCGAAGGAAATATTTTTAAAATGCAGGAGAAAAATTATTTAAAAGTTTTTTTTTTATGTAAAGCAATTTTGCTATCAAAGGCAGGCTTGGTGTTGCAAATTCTTTTGATCCTAATCGCTTGGGATATAATAATTCCAATGAGCACTTTTTTACTGAGGCAGGAAGAAAAATTTTGATGGCTATTGACGGTTTTAATTATTTTATTTTTTTGTTTTGTAAACCTTTCAAAAATATTTTTCTACTTTTCTGTTATATATATATACTAGCTGCGACGCTCGGCGTTGCATGGTCTATCTTAAAATATATTTTGCAAATACAGCGATGCCTCATCAACATGCTAGAAACATTGACTATTAATATATTTTATTTGTTTAACAATGGCAACTGCATTGATTTGTTTGTTCACAGGGCATCTGTAACAATTGTTGATCTGTAACAATTGTTGAAATGCAAATAAAATAAAATGGTCATCATCAGAGTCAAATAAAATTAAAGTTGATTACCGTGAAAAAATACTTTCAAACTATAGAGAAAAATGCTCATAACTTCTTTTCTATTTAATTTAGAGGCTTCCAACTTTAGCACGAAGGACAGAACTCTTTCTAGGATAGTTTTTTACCTGCTTTTCAATGGTATCAAGCTCGAAAGGATGCGATAATTTCTTCCGATTGAAAGGACTTTTTTATGCAATTTTCGACGCTCCGCTCCGAATAGTCTTAGCATGATGATATATAGCCTATAGCCTTCCTCAATAAATGAGCTATCTAACACTGAAAGAATTTTTCAAATCGGACCACTAGTTCCTGAGATCAGCGCGTTCAAGCAAACAAACTCTACAGCTTTATAATATTAGTTAAGATGGGAAGTTTTATTCATTTTTTGATTTTTGAGGCAGTATAATAAATGAGTTAGGGTAAAACTTAAAACAATCAGATTCTTATAAAATTAGCACTAAGACAGAATAAAATAAGCATTTTAAAAAATAAAAATTATTTTCAAGTGAAAATTATACAGTTGTAAAAAGTACCTACATCCAAAAAAAAAAAAAAATGATTATAAAGTATCATCCATAAGATCAATTTTAATGTTTATTTGTCACATGAGTTTTAATTTAAACAACTACTATATCTTCATTTAACAATTAAAAAAATTGTTATTACAACAGTATAAAATATAAACATGGGATTAAAAATTTTATTAAAGCATTGATTAAATTTTCTTGGTAATGCAGCATAAACAAATGATTGGGGGGGACAGGGCAGCTGAGAGCAAAAATACTGACATATGTGCTCCCACCTAAATATCTCTTTGACTGTGATCCCTAACTGTGCAAGATTTTTTTTTCTTTTGATGGCACTTGTTTCCAAAATATTCGTTATTATTATTATTATTATTATTATTATTATTACTTGGGAATTGCTTCTTTCTAGAAAATTGGTTGTGGGGAATGCATTTTCGAGCACAAATTTTTGGCACAATTGCTTTTCCCTTAGGCAGTCATGAATCATGTATCAATGTCAAGCACAGTGAATCTTACTGAGAAGAAAGACATACATGGTGGTCTCATAGCACTTCATAGATAAATTGTTGAATGCATGCTTCTTTGTCCGCAGTGGGGCATAAAAAAATCTTTTTAAGAAAGAGAAAGTGGATTTGTTTTGGTGGAGGATAACCAATGGAAAAATTAGTTTCACAAAGCAAATCTTTCCAAACATGAAGAGAAGTATTGACAGTGTCAGAAATTTGAATAATTTTGAATCAGTGGTTGGTTAAACTTTTAATTTTCATGTTTTGATTAAAATATAATATTCTATAAACATAAATTGTTGTATGTGAATCTCAAATTTCATGATAGCATATTTACAAATTATGTATTATTAACTTACTTTAAAGAATTTTAACTTTAAATAACATTGAATATTAGAATCTCCAAGTATCATTGCAATTTTCAATGTACCCTAGCTTTAAATTTTTGTTTTTAAATGCAGGGAGGATCATCTCTTTTTCCCACATGGGGAGGGGGAAAGAATCCCAAAACGTTCCATGATTTTTTTCATTGAACATGTTTTAGAATACATATTTTTGATCTTTTTCATAAAAGCAATGATCATTTTAAATCTGCCTCTCATGTTGAAAATTCAGAATTTTGACAATATCTTTTTTTTGAAGAAAAAATTCAAAATTTCTATTTTAAATCTACTTAATATATTAATTTTTCTTGAAAGTATCAAAGTCTTAACGCTTAATGCAAAATGTTTCAAAAAAGATTATAACATTAATTACCAAGAAACTTTTTTTTTTTTTTTTTTTGCATAAGCACCAACTGCCAGTTTTGAGACGCACAAGCTCACTTTGTGCGTCTCAAAACTGGCAAAAGATAAAAAATCACAAAATTTCAAAAGGCTTTAAAATAAAAATACATTGAGATATGATGAATAAAGAGGAGGGGGGGGGGTAAGTATAACCATAAAGAAGGAACTGGACAAAGTTTCATCAGAATCCAAAATGATTGTTGGTTGATATTGGGGTGTGGTTGAACTGATGTGGAATGGACTCATATGCAATTGAGTAAGAGCTACTTATTGTGCTATTTTAATGACAAAAATAATTTGTTAAGGATGAAAATAAATGGAAAAGAAATTCATAAAAAGTACTTACCTTGTACTTTTCCAATCGATCAACTGGTTTTGTGCCATCTGTGTACTGATAAAAGATAGAGCAGAACCAGTCCACAATGTCAGATGTAATCCACTAAAGCAAATAATAACAATAAAAGTATAAATTAGAGAAGTTCAAAAAAGTCTCTAAAGAATTTTTAAATACAGAAAGAAACTCGTGATACCTAAAATGAAGAATGAATCCTAGAAATGAATACACATACATGCACAGAAAAAAAAAAAAGAGGGGATTTTTATTTATTTTTTCTTGTAGTTACCACAATTGTCAGATTTTTGGAAAGTAAATGTTTTGCCAATGGATAACTAGTATACCAGTTGTCTGTGTTAAGGTTTTGACCAGTGTTGTACAGAGGCTCAACAAGTCTTTTAACAACATCAATCGGCTTGAACTGTTTTTTCGGTATTTTTACCACAGTAGATTTCCATAGAAGATGTATAAAAAGTTCTTGCATTGACAAGTGCAAAGATTTTTATCCCATATTTCGCAGGTTTCTTCGGTATTATTGCCTAAAGGCACATCGGCCCCGAAATGGCTCCAGTTTCTCGCCAATAGTCACATATTTTCCTAGAGTGTAATTTTTCTTGCAATTTGCATTGAAAACTTCAAAAATGTCAATTATTGCAGCCAGTTTCTCATTTTTTCCCTTGAATCTCTCATATGTATATCGTTGAAATGTAAACACCTCATCAAAAATAGAAAACAGTTAT
The DNA here is from genome assembly GCA_038502835.1 of Octonoba sinensis. Classification (NCBI taxonomy): domain Eukaryota; kingdom Metazoa; phylum Arthropoda; class Arachnida; order Araneae; family Uloboridae; genus Octonoba; species Octonoba sinensis. Next base: position 78,070,766 of record CM076604.1, read on the forward strand.
ATGGCATTACACAACGAAATCTCGAGATTCCAGTTCCGTCAGTTGCCCATAAGTCTCTCACATTGAGAAGACCTGCATTGAGAAGATTTGTGAAGACCTGCTATAATAACCTAATCAAAGCTTTGATTTCAACTTTTCAGGAAGATGAGTAATTATATTTCCAGCTGGTGTACAAATATTAGTTTGAAATGTTGTTTTGTTTCATAGTTTCTTTGTCTCTTCTGACAAAAATATCGTCTATTATAGGTTCATCTATATCTTCACTTCCAGAAAATTCACTTTTGCTATTATGATCACTAAAGTTTTCTTTGTCGCTAAAACATTCATCTTCTGAAATAACATCCTCATCACTTTCCACATCTTCTACTAATTTGCAGAGGCACTCCATCTCTTGCTCGTATGGAGTAGGCATTTTTTTCCAGAATACTATTGGAATTGCGAAAAGCAATAAAAAATAATAAACCCCCTTTTTTGAAAAAGGGCTATCTGATCACTTCCAACAGTATGCTTGTACAGAAAAAAATCGTCACTAGCGTTAAGGTTGATGGAAGCTGCTTCCTTGTCACAAACATTTTCGAAATTCTTCGAATAAATGTATTGGAACTAATCCGAACACCTGTTCCCTTCTGAGAATTTCACTGACGTCAGGACTCCCCCTCGATTGGGGTCAAAAACGATCCCATTCTCAGAAAACCCCTTAGTTTACAGGTATTGAAAGAAATTAATGAAATTTCAGCAACACCCACTTGTCAGTCACAAACACAAAGACCGCTACTAAAAGGTTGATTCCTTTATCTGTCAATGAAACTATAAGAAATGGAAGAAAAAACTGCTGAGGCGCACAAGCTCTCGCGAGTTAATAACATTAACTATTATCATCCAATGCTCTAAAATTTTATTACTTGTTAGACCATTTCTCATACTAAAATGAAATTGCAACTTAAAAATCAAAATATAAAAAATTGTTAATATTTTAATGTTTAAGCATCTTATGTTTATAAATCATTGCAATGCAAAACAAAATCAGAACGTTACAGTTAATAACAAAAAACAAAAATACTGATGTCAATAAAAATAATTGCATTAAATGTTTAAACTAATTACCTGATTTAATTTATCCAGAAGAGGAGTTTCAAAATTTCCTTTACAAACATCTTGTATGTGCTTTTTTACTATATCTTGAGCAACGTTAATTGGTACATCACCAATTACAGTTTCAAAAAAATGTAGCTCATATCTGTGAAAGAAGAAAAAATTCTATATTTAAAAAAATAAAAAAATGTATTTATAAATATCCTTAAACATTCTATTTTCTTATGTAGGACTTAAAAAGTAAAAAATCTGATACAAGTTTGGAGGAAAAAATGCTTTACTTGCTGCTACAAAAAATATTAAGAAAAGAGTGTCTCAAAAAATCATAATTTTTTTAAAGGTCTATGCCAGCGCTCTATTTAAAACAAAGAAATCCTTGTTGAAACTGTTTAATACTACAATAGTCTAAACTTTTGACTCCAGTGCATATATTTTGTCCATTTTTCAATACATCGGTTATATAGATATATCCATTTGTACCCCAGTTTGCCAGGGTGATTCTTGGTCACCCAGAGAATTATTGGTCACTGATATTCTTAAGTAATTCAGAAGTTTCTTGTATTCATTTTAGTCTAAACATTACTAGATCTTAGTTGTTAGGTATATATTAGTATTAATGTCCACTTCATTAACTTATTTTTTAAGGATAAATTATTATTTTTTGAAAAACCTTACTCCTTTATTCTAATAGAAGATTAATTATGGTACATATGCGTATAAAAAATATTAAAATATTTTTTACACGCACAATATATTACAAATACAAATATTTTTAAGCTATTTTCTGCTATAAGTATAATCAGAATTATGTTTAGTTTTACTTTAACAAGAGTTTTATTTACTTTAAATGTGACCAGAACATTCAAGATAAAGCTTCAGCAAAAGAAGCAAGAAATTGGAGCTAAAGATTTTTAAAAAATTAGTGTCAAGAAAAATTCTAATGGCAAAAATATTAAAGCTATACAGATGTCTCACCATCAGAAAAGGCTGCCTTTTGAGGCATCAGATGAGGAGCTAGAAAGATCTGTTATTGAGAAGAATAACAGTCTTAATATATTCGAATTGAACAATTACAAAAAACTGCAACGTTACAAAAGGAAGAAATACTTGGAGATATTGCTCATGCACTTCAAGAACCAAAATATTTTGGCATGTATTATGACATACCTTTTTTACATTCAGAAAAATTATAAAAAATATAAATGAGAAAAATGTCGAGATAAAATTCTCGAAAAAGGTGCAGGTAATTTCCGATGGTTGAAGCAAGACACGTTAGCCCTCTGCATGCATTTATTTATTTGTGTTATAAAAAAAAATTTCATAGGCTAGAAACTAATTTAGTATTCCGGGATTGTTGTGTAATAATTTATTTTTGGAAATTTTGTCTTGTATAGTCAAATATTTGTGTTTTTGTATGAAGACGTTTTATGCTTTTTTGCCATATTTATTCAATATAATAATCATGGCAAAACTGAATATTCAAAATTCATTCATAAGGAATAAGAAGCTGTAAAATAATATCAAACTTCCCAGTAAGGTAATACACGCTTCAAAATAACTAAACAGAATTTGATTTGAAACTGAGATTTTATCTTCTTTCTTGAATCCTCCATGGACTCCCAAAGAGCTCTTAATCTTTTAACTATCTTGAATACCCTATGAAACTATTTGTGGTTTCCTAGAATTGCTTGGAGTCTATAGATGAGGCGACATGCAAATTGCAGCACAAAAAAACGAATCTGTATAAAAATTTGAAGCAAAAATTTATGTCGGCTCATATGAGGCTTTCATGCATGAGAGGGTTAGAAATTGTTATCCTAAAATATATATTTCACGAAGCAGTGACTTTAAAAGGAAATAATCCATTTGTTGTGGACACTAGTGCCATTAAAAATGCCTACAAACTTCATAAGAAGTGCTGTCAATACTCATGGATTTAGTTGTTTAAATATAAGTATGTTTCGAAATACGGCATAAAATATTGATCTTTTCTTTATTATTAATTTTTTTTAAAAATTTGAGAGGTAGAAAATAATCACTGCAATGTTTACAATGAAAATACACTAAATAAAGATAATGTGCCACATTAATTTACTTCTGACATTCATTACTTTTCTCCACCAGACCCCTACCTGTTAGCCGAGGCCTTAGGATTGCTTACGCACGGGGGGAGGTAGTAGGGTCTACGGATTTTACTTGCACATATCCCCAAGTATACATGGTGGTCTTCAGTGGGTATCGAACGCGCGACCTTCCAGGTGGAAGTCCGACGTGCTAACCACTAGGCTACCACGGCACTTGACATTCATTACTACAAAAACAAGGTGTGACCAATATTTACCCCGATGCCGCTTGGTCTTAATTATTGGACACTTAATTAGGTCAATTAAACAAAGTGTACATTAATTATTGATTAAGTGAATATACAACAATAGATAACACATTATGTAAGCTTGCTCCATGCCAAATTTAGTAATATTATCTATTAAACTTCTGGAGACATTCAGATATTATCGTTTTTTGACCAAGAATTACCAGTATGACCCTATCATGAATTTTTCTGCACAGTACAACCTCTTAGCATACCTTTTTCAGGTTCCTTTTTCTTTTCTTTTTTTTTCTTTTTTGAGATTCTTTTAATGCATCTAATGTTCTAAAGTTCATACATTAATATTAGTAGTACAGTGGTGACTATTTCAAAAGCAGAATGCTCTAAATAAGAGAGATTTAACTATAACCACCACAAATATACATTAGAAGTGGAAATCCCTTGAATGAAACAGGTTGTACTGATTACTATTTCTTATGAATGATAAATATGACTTTCTTTAGAAATATCAGAACTTACAGCCTCTGGATTGTAGTGGAAAAAGTCTTTGAAAAATCCTTACAGCCGCATTCACCATCTACAGCATTTTCACAATAAGGTTCAGTACCTTTTTCTGTAACTAAAATGGAAATTGTAATATTGAAACAATAAAATTTACAAACAATTCTAAAATAGACACAGTTATATTTTAGTAAAGCTTTACAGGGTTCCCACTGGGGAAAAATACAAGGTGGGATTTTCCTTCTTGACCAAAATTTTAAGTGGGATTTTTAAAGTTTAAGCTCAAAAAAAATTTTTTTTTTTTTTTTGAATGGGATTTCAAAAAATATTGCGGGAATCGCGCGATCGCGTGGCCTAGCGCGAACCCTGCTTTACCTATTGAACATTTACACGTTGAGGATGGCGTGTACCACCAGTGGCTCACATGGGAATAGTTTATCTGGCAGCATGTACCACTGGTGGCTCATACACGAATGGTGCATCTGGGGGTGTGTACCAACTACAGTCTTATAACACAGTTTTGTTAGATGAAAAAACTTCATGTCGTTAAAAATAACTTTTTCACTGAAAAGTTGAAAAGCTTATTTTCACAGGCAACAAAAATCTGTGCCATCCTCAATGTGTTAAGCTTTTAAAATAATGATATAAAAGCAATCTATAAGCTTTTGTACCTAAGAGCCATAGTATCTCAAGTCCATTTTTCGAGTTTGCACTTAATAGACTTACAAAGTAATGACGACAAAGCCACTAACTACATGAGGGTTCCAAACTTTTTAAGCACCCATCAGACAGCTTTGTTCTAAAGTATGCACAGAAAAGTATTCTTATAGCATTAAAAATGTTTATTTTTTACTTCATCGCAAAAACCAGAAAAATTAACTAAAGATACTATGGCAATCAAGCAAATCCAAAATTTTAGATTTGCTCGATTATCTTGATTAACTATTAAGCTTTTAAAAAATGATTCAAATATAAATTTACATAATCAGTGGGTTTATGAATTTCACGCACATTTACACCAAAAAGATCAAAAATTTAAAAAAAAATTTTTTTTAGCATTAAATTTCCAGATTATTGATGTCAATAATCAAAATGAAATATCTAAATATTGAATTAAATTCAGTTTAAAATCAAGTCTTTTTTTAAATGTACACATCATCACCTGTTATAATGCAATGTAATCTTTATCCTAATCTTAATACTATTATAAATGCGAAAGTTTGTTTGCTTCATCCCGCCAAAATGGTCAAATAGATCTGGGTGAAATTTAGCACAGAGATAGATTATAGTCTGGAATAGCACATAGGAAACTTTTTATCCCGGAAAAAAGTACGTTTTTCCGTGAGATATCATGATATAAAAATGATGCATTACAGAAAGCTGGATGGTGTGGCTCAATAGTTATAGATGATTTGAAAGAAAAAGCGATATTGGACAGGTACCTAAAGTGATAGAGCACTCGGTGCATAACTGAGGGACCCGGGTTCGAGTCCCAGTACATACTAATTGATTTTTGCTCAATTAATAGCCCATAGGCTACCATTTATCCCGGAAAAATTAACGGTTCCCGTAGGATAGAATTGTTTTCAGAGTAAGGGATCAACATGATTTTTTCTCTTGTGGTAGTTAAGGCGCAGAGAATGACATAGGCTACTTCTTATTGCGGAAAAATACAGTTTCTTCGGGATAGCATAACAATTGCATCCTAGAGGAACCGTGTATTTAAAAGGAGATTCGTTAAAATTCGCTAAATAGAGTTTTAGCATTAATTAAGTAAAAACCAGTTAGTCCATACTGGGACTCGAACCCAGGTCCCTCAGTTATGTGCTGAGCAGTGGTGTAGTCGAGAGGGGACAGCATTCTCCTACTTTTTAATTTTAACACTAGCGTCCTCTCACTTGCTTTAAATTTTAACAAAAGTGTTCCCTCACTTTTTGATGTTCATATAGGTAAACGTCGCCCCAACATTTTTCCAGGACTACACCACTGATACCGATTGCTCTACCACTTAAGCTATCAGGCTTATACTGATCTCTTTTCAATTTCATCTATAACTACAGAGCCACGAACAATAATGTACCATTTTTATAAAATGACATTTTTATATTACCTAAATTAAACCTTTTCAATAGATAATTTATAAATTATTTGAGTGAAAAAAAAAGTTAGTTATTATTTAAAATCGACCATTGCGTATAATTGCGTCCTAATGTTGTGCTTTCTAGCCCAGAATTGACAAAATAAAATATTTGCCCCACAGAAATCAGCACCTACAACGGGGCTCTTGATCGCACACTTTGAAGAAGAACAAAAAGTTGTTTAGTGGTCAAAAGTTGTTAGTTAGTCAATGTTTCGGTTTTTCAGCCATTGACGTCTCGACGCAGTTTAATGTTGCTTAGGACTTCTGTCCTAAATGCAGCGACCAAAAGGATGCCTTTTATAATGTTCGCCCATATTGATCACATTTGAATGAGACCGTCAGTTATCACAGATTCACATCAAAATTTCCACACGAACGAAGTCGTGTGCAGCAACTAGTGTATAATCTAACTTCCATGATTTCCTTCAAGCACTTTTATTAGTTACTAGAACAGCTTGCAAAAATTTTGATAACATTAAATGTGAGCATAACCTAAATAAATTCTAATGCAAATGTAGTACAAATGTGCTTAGAAAAAACATACATATGACTCAGACTAAAGAGTAGTACTTTCTTCAGCACAAGAAAATGGAGCTATGCAGTAAAAAAATGTTGCACACAATTTTATTTGAAATAACTGCAGACCGTTATAAAAAAATTAGCAGATTTTTTTTTTTTTAAATCATCAGAAAAGGGCAATCAATAAAAGTTTTTGAAAACCTATAAAAGTAATAAAATGTAACACATTAAATTCCAAAATGGCCTAGAATAGGTTTGGGATTAGCACTTTAACTACAAAAGTGAATCAGCAGGAGCGATCCAGCATTATTTCACAGGGTCTAATTTTTGTGAATTTTAAAATGATTTTTCTGAAAAATCTAATAATTTTGTGAAAATACAAAGTTAGAGCATATAAATAATAAAAAATTTTATAATTATTTGCAGCTCATTTAATAAAGAATTCTGTAAAAAGTAAGGTTTGGAAGCTTGGAATTTTGTGAAGGATTTGAAATGTCCATCCCACTATAACCTAAAAAATGCACACAAATATTTTTTAAATTCCTGCAAACATTACCCTTCTTTTAAAAAAATGAAAATTATACTTTTATGCATTGCAAAAAACCGTTTTAATTGCACTCTGATTCAAGAACAGTTACAGAACATTGCACACCATGATCAGTGTTCTGTTACCATTACAAATGATAATGACAAGATCAAAAAAAAATTGCTGAGTTATGAAATAAAATTTAACAATCATACAAGTTTTGAAGCAGCAAATAACAGTGCAGGCAAAAACGAAAAAAGAGTGCCCATCCCCATCAAAAGATGGTGCATGCCTTCAAACAGTGGTGTAGATCTGGAAAAAAAGATGTGGGGATGTTACAAGCATAAGTTATTGAAATCAAAAAAAAGGGCGAGGAGATGTTTACACTTAGGTTCAAAGAAAGTGGATAGATGCTTGCATTAAAGTGAAAAAGTAGGGGGCTGACTACCCCTACTTGACGGTTCTCTGATAGTTGGATTCTGGAATGTTCTTCAGGGCAGGAGTAAGCTTCTCCAGGTTCGAGCTAGGACGCGCAATGGCGCGATTCCTGCAGTATTTTTTGAAATCCCACTCAAAAAAAAAAAATTCGTTTGCGCGCCGCTCTTGCAACTAGCGGACACTAATAACTTCTAACAAATAAATTACATTAAATACATTTATCAGGTTTGAAATACTTCCAATTATCAATAAGAATTTGCTTGCCGGTTGAACAATAATCAGTATTTCTGCAAAAAACGGATAAATGCCTGGGCATTTTACAACACTAAATGAGACCCAGATCAGAAAATAGTAAACATTCATAAGCTGATATTTTTTTAAACACATCTATATTATATTACCTTTCAAATATGACCTTAAAATGATTTAATTTCAGTTAAACATGTCTCTCCTGTACATCCTTGCTGATAACAGATAACTCATTGTATTTCATGTGATTTTCAAACATAATTTTATATAACTAAATAGAGCATAATTTACCTTTTGGAATCCTCCTTTGACATTCATAAACTTTAAAAGAATGCTCAAAAAAATCCACCAGCACAGCTCTGAAATCAACTGGCCATTTAGCAAATGTGAGAGATCTCGCTGTAGAAAGCACTTCTTGCTTGATAACTGGTTCGTCACTTTGTACGGATAAAATATTAGAAGGTAAAGCCTGAAATTTTAGGTTGTCTTGTAAAATTTGCAACTCATCAATTGCAAGATAATAAGCTTTTAAGTGATCATACATATAATCTAAAGCTTCTGGAAATTTTTGATATTTTCCAACAGTAGAATTTCCAAAACGATCCCAAAAATTGGGAATTATGTTTTCATGTAGATCATCTTTAAATGATGCCAAAAAATATTCTTTAATTATATGTGACATGCCATGCCTATGCAGATATGAAAGAGCCGAAGTGAATTCCTCAGGGTTGCATGATCTTCTGGCCTGAATAGGAAAAATGACTAAAATTAATTATATGCATGCTTCAAACTGGACTGAACAAAAAAATAAATACAAAATAAAATAAAATAGATTTGAACCTGTTAAATCTTGCAGTCATTTAAAATAGTGACGTGGGAAGGGCAAATGCCCACAGCGTTGGACATTTATGTGGGCATTTGCCTAAAGCATTTTTAAGCACCAAAATCTGGGCATTTACAAAAATATGTTTTATTTTTAATTTTGACATTTTAAATGAATATTACAGCTTATAAATAACATTGCAGTTATTTTACATAAAACATTCCATTGATATAAAGGGCTTACAAATTGCTACATTTTCATCAGTATTGATCATAAAACTTGAGGTAATTTTCTATCAATGCAACACAGGGCTAAAATCTCACCATCTCATATTTTTTTTTTTTTTTTGAAAAATAACATAGACTTGGGGAAAATGTAAAATTTTTTCCGAAGTTTTTATTTGTTTTTGATTTACAGAGGTGTAAAATTCCACCAAGAACAGAAGATGGCAAATTGGGAATTGCTCAAAAAACTTCCTTAAAGAAGAAGGAAGATATACTTTTGATATTTGCAATGTAATTTTTACAATGGCTCAAAAATTCAGAAAACCCATTTGCAAATGAAAATTAAATTCTAGAGCTTGATGAATTGGGCATGGGCAAATCTGAATATCAAAGGCACTTCCTCAGAGAGCAGCAATAACAATTAGATAAATCCAATGAAAAAAATAACCATTTTCAATTCATTTGTTTGTGTGTTTTAATTTTATCATTATTATTGTTAAGTGGCAGTGGTATGCAACCTAGTATATGTTAAGGGTTTGCTGTTAACCTATTTATAACAGAATATCAAAACCAATGCAAATGTTACTCGAGCTAAAATTATTTTAACCAAAACATAAAAACATCTTATCTGTTTGGATTCATTGATATCTTCAGGTGGAAATGTTAATAACTACTGCTTGCAAATAAATTACAAAAAGTTACATTATATTTATCAGGTTTGGAGTATTTCCTACAATTAATAAGAATTTGTTTCTTAAACAATAATCTATATTTCAATTAAAAAAACTCATAAATGCCCAGGCATTTAAACTGGGCATTTGCTCCAATTTATAAATGCCTGGGCATTTTACAACACTAATTCAAAATTTTCCTAACTAACATAGGCATAATTTCTATATCAAATGAACTACTAAAATGTCCCTTTTAGGCCTGTCGTTAAAATTTTTGCTAGTTTCTTTTTGTAAAGAGGAGAAAAAGACCAATTTTTGAAATTTGTTTTATAACATTGATACTTTGTTTTGAAACTTTTTAAGAAGAAAACATAAATTACCTACTGAATTTACAGCTACTAATTAAATCTTTCATAAATCTATAACAAATAAGGCTCTTATTTTATACTTTTTCACGGCCTTGAAAAGAACAGTCAAGCAGGTAACATTTTGAAACAAGCAGTTCTTTAATAGTATGCTTGATGACTCGTTTTGGATACATGGTCTGCTATAATGGACATGAGCAAAGCAATAAGAATATTTAGATGTACCGGTAACACCGATTTATTCTTATTGCTCTGGTTTTGCATCAAGTTACTTTTCGCTGTTGGTTTCCTAACGAATTATCCAAATTTAAGGCCATAATTTCAAATTTTGTTGTAAGAAAACAAAACAATACACACACGTATAAATACATTGTTTTTTAAAGGCAAATGGATCAACTCTTTTGACCCCCCCCCCCCTTTATAAATGATGGGTCTGTTTAAAATATATGTAGGATTTTTTTTTCTTTTTTTTTATATAAACGTTAATTTTTTTAGAGTAATTGAATGCAGGTTGGCGGTAGGCTATAATAGCCGATTCTAAACAGTACTTAAAAGTACAAAATAATTTGCATCATAGCAAAATAAAAGAGCATAAAAATTTAATATGTACTTCCAAACTAAAATAAATACCTCATTATCGGGGCCCAGATATGTTGTAACAACATTCCATGCTAAACCGAGATTTTCGATCTCCATTAACAACTGTATCAACAAATTTGTACCTGGAAGAGTTTCAGAAGAAACAAATTCTATAAACTGCAAAACCAGATTTCGATATTTCTATTTATTGCATTAATCATACCAAGAGATTCAAGAACTCACTGACATACAGTTTAATAGATTTGTTTACTGTTTATATTTCAGCGCACAAGGATAGAAGATAATTTGCAAGAGGCATCTATGCTATCTGTCATCAAAAGGGCGTGTCTAATATATTGAGCTGCCCTATTGGAGACCTGGATGAGGCTTTCAGAAAACTAAACCAATCGGAGCAATCTTAAGGAAGGATTTATTCTATTTTCAATACAATGTGCAGATCTAGTTTTGTAGAATTTCGTAATTTCAGTTACTTTATTCCTTTTTTTTTAAAATAATAATAATAATTAGAATTTAGTAAGTGTTAATTGCACTTTCGCTTATGAATATTCCAAATAAAAATCGACTTATTAATAAAGTCATAGCTTTTCGGGTCTACATGCGCAAAACTTATATCTTCTGCCCGTCGGCTGCGTAGTCACAACAATGAAGTCATTCCTTTATTGGCGTTATATATAATTTGGCGGGTGTTCGAAGTATACAGCAAATAAAATTTTTTATGTATGGTTTGGGTAGCTATACAAAATTTGCGGCCCACGGGCCGCGTGCATTGCGCAAAACTGTAGTAGGTGCATCGGTAAAGATTCAAAGACTGAAAAAACTTGAGATGCCATGATGTAAACACCACTTAAATATAAATAAATAAACCTTGTATAAATGTAAATATTGGCCCTTAGAGTCCAGAATTGATTACCTATCTTTTTTTCAGATATTAAAAAATTTATCCCTATCTTTTGTTTTAAAACACCTATTTATTTCCCTTTATTGATGCTGTGAGATTAGATGATGTTAAGGATATTTTTAAGATAAGAGTACATTCTCACCTTTATTTTGTTTATTTATTTATTAGTTTCTTGCAGTGATGTAGTTGAAGGGGGACAGCTTCCCCCTACCTTTTTACTTTAAGGTAAGCGTTCACCCACTTGTTTTGAATTTTAAGACAAGCGTACCCCCACGTTTTGATGACTACACCACTGGTTTCTTGTACATTATATATTTATACAAGTAGATATACCCATGTAAGTTCTTAGGTAAACTTAAATAAACTTGTGTTGCTTCTTTAAAATGAAAATGTTAAGATTGTGTTTTTTTTTTACAAAACAGGTGAACAACTTCATCTTTCGATTTCAAAATGAGTATGTATTTTGACATTACAGAACATCAGCTGCCCATAATATATTCATCACATTACAATATACATTTCATGGGATTAGAAAAACTGCATCCTTTTGATTCTGCCAAGTGGGGCAAAATTTATCACTTGTTGGAAGGTAAATATCTGAAAATTATATGGTTATTTATATTGCAAAATAATTTTTTTTTTCATTTGGCACTAATGGAAAATTAAATCTGAATTAGCAGTTTCGACCAACTAAATAATTGTAAGGGAAAAAGTTAAGCAACTTTTGCATTTAAGAAAAATGATGTACCTTACAGAAATATCTCCAACCAAAAAAGTTTGGGGAAATTGAAAGGCCTTCTCAAGATTGCACAAATTCATGTGTTTGTGAAGGAAGGTTTTTCGTTTTTTTGGCAAAAAATGGCCTTGTTTTTTCTTTTCGTTTAATTTAATAAAAATTGTTGAAGATATTTTCGGTAAGTATCTGCATAAATAAAGCAAAATAAAATTATTAAATGTTTTTAAATGCAAGCAACTGTTTCAAGGCTAAACAGTGAGTCTTGTGGCTGACATGGTCATCAAGAGCAAAAGAAGGCTCACCGGTAAAATATTGACATGCTGGGCCCCTATCATGACAACATTGGGCCCCAGGACATGAGACTGTAAGACCCTTCCATTGGTGTAGACCAGAGGGGGAGGAGGGGGTTGGGGATAGAATCCCCCCTGAAATGGTGAAGATGTTATAGAATGACCAATTTTACTTATAAAACAATGAAACTAGCTAGCTTCTCCCAAAGAAACCACCCTTGAAATCCAGATCTAGCTTTGCTACTGATCCCGTCCCTCCATACACTTGATTATTACACAGCTCACATAAAAGAGCTGAGTCTTAAAAGTTTTAAAAGCCAGACAGTCTGTTTTTGAAAGGTAAAAACATCAGACATTTTATCGTTCCATCCCTAAATTTTAAAGACCTAATTTACAGAGTTTATTGACTGGAGCAGAGAAAAGTTATCTTCTCCACCTCTTCTTCAGAAACTTAGTAACAGAGACATTGAATCTTTTGTAGAATCAGGAGCTACACCAGACTTAATTTTAAAAAAAAACTCCCCTGCCATATGCAAATCATTAAGTGATTGAAGTAAGTTGACCACTTGCGGTGCAGCACTTTAGTGGTCAACTTATAGAAAAAAATTTTCTTTTTGTCATTTCTTACATTATATATATTTATTCATATGTAGCTAGTTAAAATATATCTCCACGTATCAACATTACTGGAAAACAGTAATTAGCTTTTTTTTGCACAATTATCTAAAACATCATTAGAGAAATTTAACCTGAATGACTTACAGTGCATCCTATGCAACTTTAAACGTAAAGTATACCTAGTTAAAATAAAGATAAATATCTTATTAATCATGTAAGTTATCCATATGATAGTAAAGGCTTCCTAAAAATATATAATTTTCATGATGGCTACATCAGATAGAAGGAAAATGAAGAAACTTATTTAAAGAATAAATGAATGCTCATAGTAGTGTTCTGATATAGTTAACTTACAATGAACTTTTGGCCAACTTTACATTGATGTTTCATCCATCCAGACGAATACTGGTCTAGTATTTATAGCATAAAAAACATCCTGGAGAAGTTATTTTAGTTGTTTTTATCCCTTGCAAAAACAGATAAGCAAATAAATATACAAATAATTAGGCGGTTAACTTATAAAGGGAGTTTTATAATACTCCCACCCAAATTTCGCGTGCATAAATGGTCAATATAGACAGGTCAAGTTACAAAGGTTTCCCTTCATTATAAAACATAGGGCTGATTACGTTCCTGACAAAAATGGTTAACTTAGACAGGTTTTACTGTATTTGACATAGCTGAAGATATCTTTACAATACATAACAAATTATTTTTCATACATAGTACATATAGTGAATTTTGCAACATTTTGATTCAATGGAAATGGGGCGAAAATACGAGCAAAAGTTTTGAAAAATCACAAAGAGTCTTTGAAATTTGTCCATTTTGCAAACATTTTAGTTTGTTGTGGAGTCGGAAGATACTATCCAACTTCAATATATTTTTTTTTTTTTGTTATTTAAGTATTCACCAATTGTAACTTTTTCACACTGTAGCGACTCAAAAAAAAAAAAAAAAAAGTTCCGCTCTATGCTAGTAGTCATGGCCCCCACACAGAGTGCTATGTTTTACCAGAGCAGTGAAGCCCCAGATGAAAAAAGTATGAAAAATATTTATACGGTAAATCCTCTCTTAACCGGCTCTGCATTAACTGGCCTTCGCTTTATCCATAGTTTTGTACCTTGGGCCACGTTGTTGCCTTGTACAAAGGTTAGATCCATCACTCTAGATACAAAACAAGTATATTTTTTGTTTTTATTTTATTGATAAAGTTTTTGAAATAAATATAGGTAAATGAGGCCTTTGTTATCTAAATTCTTTTGGTTAAGTAAGTTATTCCTTTAAAAAATGTATACTGTTTAATTGTTTAAACGTAGGAAGTGTATATTTTTAACTGAAATTTCCGAAATGCTTGACTTATGAAGATTAAATTATTGTTATGCAGGATTATTATTTTGTTTGTAAAAATTTGAAAAATTATTGAATATGTATAGCTATAATCTTTATTAAAGCAAAAGTGTAATTCGAATTAAGGTTTCAGCACCGTTTTATTTAAATTTTCAGATTTTCATTTTTTGTTATTTCTGAATTGTGAATTTCTTATTTAATAAAATTTCTCTTTATGAGTAACTACAAACTTTTACTTATTTGTTTTGATGCCTAGAAATCCTGATGGAATAAAAGTCTAAACTTAATGGAGATAATGCGACTACAGAACAACACTGCATGGCACATTGCTTTTTGTAAGAAGACTAGTGTTGGGATTTTGAATAAGTTCTCTTTTTGGGAAAATTAATGCTTTATTTAAAAAAATTATTAAAAAACATATTACTAAAAATACTGCATCCATCGCTAGCCACTATTTTCCCCATCTTTCTGGCAGCATTTGAATTCCACATCAGAAAAACAACACTTCTTTTTAAGCTATCTAAGAGTCAACCCAATTTTTGGCATCTTCATAAGAGCGGAAGTGCTACTCAGCCAGGCCATGTGTCATGGGTCGGAACAAATGGTAGTCGGAATGAATACAGCAGGCCGGGTAGGTCTCCCCACTTAAGCGTTTCCTAGTGGGTTTTCCTGTTTTGCCACATGTCACTGAGTGTTCTCATGCTTCAAAATGAGCTTGTCGTATCTCTACTCCTATAGCAGCCGTTTTTGATGATGAACTCCAAATGATTCGGCAAGCTCAGCTACCATTCGACATGGCTTTTAATGAAGTAATGCTTCCAATTGCTGTCTTCAAAGTTTTTCAGAGCGTTTTTTATTTTCCGGATCAAAATCATTATTTTTAAAGCGTCTGAACAAATCTGTACAAGTTGTTTCAGACAGAGCATGATTGCCGTAAGTCTCACCAAGAATTTTGTGAGCTTCTACTGCAGTTTTTTTTTTTTTTTTTTTAAAGAAAACTGCACTAAAATTCCCTGCAAATATTTTTTGGCACAAAATGGGACATATTCAACGCATTGAAAAATAAGATTGTTTGCACTTCCACGAAATGACATACACTGAATTTAAAGCATGCTTACAGAACTTGTAAGCAGATATGTCACTATCATAAACTGAAGCAATCAGTTCCGGTAACGCCGTTTGTTGGAAAACAGCGAGAACTTATTCAACTATCCTGTACTAAAAATACAGAAATAAATTGTACATATTCAATCAGATGTGCTGTTTATATGCTGTTTACTAAGGGTGCAAAAAGTGTTCTTATTTCTATCTTATATCTCATTGTTGCATGCAATTTGCCTTTCGGTTTGTCAAGAATACATGTAAAAAAATTTGCTTTTGCAAAAGCCAAGGTAAAGAAATATCCTGCATCCTAAAATGTAAATGTTGAGGCTGGGTGATCAATGGTATTTGGATTTCATGAAAAGAGGGCCTTCAAAACACTTTATTATGTATAATTGTATATTATGTATATAATTCTTTTTCCTTTTTTAGAAGCAAAACTTTTAACAAAAGAGACTGTTGTGGAGCCAAATGAAGCAAGTGATGATGTTTTAATGGTGGTTCACCCAGACACATACTTAAAAAAACTGAAGGTATCCTCTGTACTTTAATAGCGTATTATGCTAAGAATTAATTTATACAATACCAGGTATATTTCTTTCTAAAACTTTTATTTGGCATAATTCATAGCCAGAACTTTTGGAATTTACTAGAAGGCTTACTCAATTTCTAAATTGTTTTGGAAAGTTTGAGTAACAATTTCTAAATGGTTACTTTATGTATACAGTCAAACCTCATTAATTCAAACACGCTTAAAACCAATTACTGCTAAGACGAACTACATTTGCAATCCCTGTCCTAATGTATTAACAAATAATGCTATTTTCTTTGTTTAAGACGAAAACACGCTTAATTCGAACTATCGGATAAGTCAAACTCTTATTTGGGGTCCCTACCGTTCGAACTTCAATTCAATACAAAACAAATAAAAGTCATTTTTCACTTTTACCAAACAGCGAATCTGTGCACGTCTTCCGTTCAGTTATTACATCTTTAGCAGAAGTGTCTGTTGCCCTAACCACTGCTCCGGCTGCCAGTTTCTCTTAGCAAAGGATAATTCATCAGAATGTTTGTAAACAATTTAGATGCCATTAAAGACTTCTGGAGCAATTGTTCAGAAAAGAGTAGGAAACAATTATCTGCGATAATTTTAAAAGATTTTCACTAGATGTGTAATTTTAGTTAATAAACATTTAAAGTTGTTATATTAGGGACTTAAATCAACCATTGTGTACTGAAAGATAGAGTGAAATTTATCTTTTGCTTTCTAAAAAAAGGATCTCATTTTTTTTCCGATAAAACGAACTACGGTTAAGACGAATTCATTTTAAAAGTCCCTTTGGGTTCGTTTTAATGAGGTTCGACTATATAACTAGTAGGCAGAGTAAGAAAAAATTTTATATGGTGTTTGAACTCCTTGGTTGTGTGCACGTCCGAGACAACTAAAAACCCAATTCGAACTACCATGAAATAAAAAATTTAGTGCTCTTCAGAACCAGTAGCAGATCATCCTCAATTAAGTTATAGAATACATCTTCAAATAATAAACTAAAGGATTACATTTATTATGTAACTTTTATAAAATGTGAGAACATTTAGAAAAGGCATTCCATGGTCAATATTAACGGATCAGTCACACTATCTTCATTAACCTAATTGTGCAGGTGGTTTAGTCCTGGAAAAAAAGCTGGGGGAACGCTTACATATATGAACATCAAAAAGTGGGCGTACTCTTATGTTCAAAACAAGTGGAGGAATGCTTGTGTTAAAATAAAAAGGTAGGGGGACACTGTCCCCCTGTGACCCCACTGGACTACAGCACTGAATAGTGCTTTGTGTTAAAAAAGGAAGAGAAGAGAAAGAAAACAGTAGTTTTGTAAATAAAAAAAAGCAAATTTCTATGCATTGGCATTTCTAGAAAGGGCACTTGATATTATAGTGAACAGTTTCTGGCATTGGAATTCTAAATTTGTCTGTTTATAAGGTAGCTTGGGTTGTTTATCTCCTGGGATGTGATTCGTTTTTGGGCGAATCGAGCCAGTGGAAAGTTTGACTTGATTTTGCAAGACTGATTTAATTGCAGTCTTGGGTAAAACTGGGTAAATGATTAAGATCTATGCACATACCTATATTCTAACTGGAAATTGAAAGTTACTTTACTTCTATATGCCCCATGTAGAATCTTCTCACAGAGCCAGCCCACCAAATAAAAATTTGTATTTAATTACATCATAAAAATTCATACATGAATTATAGTTTAAAATTATACTATAAAACATTACATAAAATTATGCTAATGTTTGCAAAAAATTGAGCATTTTTGAACTGTTGCACCGAAATTGATCTTTTTATCGACTTTGCTACAGTTAGACAAAATTAATTCAATCGGGAGAAAAATAAGATGATGTTGATTATTCATCACACTCCCAAAAGGTCGGTAAAGAGGCAAAATACTTTACAATAGAATTAAAGACAGAAACCTTGATACATCTTTCATGTGACAAACAAGAAACAAGCGAGTTAGAAATTTTCTCTTAAAAAGCATTTAAAGAAACTTTTGGCCATTATTTTGGAATAAGAGCTTCGAATTAAAAAAATTGAACTTGAAATTATGCAATTGAACTTGAAAATTGAATTATGCAAAAATTTAACAGTGACTGGGTACATCCAACATTTTTAACAATGTTCCATTTTTGTGAAAATCTAAATAATTTTGTGAAAATTCAAAATTTACACATAATGTAATGAAAAACATTATTATTGTTATTTAATAAATAATGCTATGAAAAGCAAGATTTGGTAACTCAGAATTTTGTGAAGGGTTTGTTTTGATTGATTAGAATTTTGTGAAATGTCCGTTTAGGTTGGTTAGAGTTTTGTGAATTGTCCAAAACTGGACCCGAATTTTCTCCAGCAGGACCCCTGATCAATTTAAACGCAAAGTTCAGCCAAGAAAAAATTTTAAATTATGGAAAAATTCAAATTTACAAAGTTTCACACGGTATCATAGTATGTATCACATAATATATATATATATATATTATGTGTTGCATTGTTTTAAATGATTATAGTTTCATTTTGCATGTCTATAGAACAGTTAACTTAAGGGCACTTTTCTTCCCTAGTGGAGTGTTAATGTAGCTCGCATTACAGAAGTTCCTTGTGTATCAGCTTTGCCTAACAATTTGGTTCAAAGAAAAGTTTTAAGACCTTTTCGTTATCAAACAGGTGGAACAATTCTGGTAAGTGCATGATATTTTTTAATGTGCTGAATTTTAAAATATATTTATTTAATTATAACATTTTAATCATCTAGTCTCTCTCTGGGTCTTCACCTTAATCTATGGGTCTTTTTGCTAGTTATTGTAATGAGCTCCCTTTCCCCACATTGCAAATTCTTTCTTCTTTTTTTTTTTTAATTTTTAATTCCCTCTATTTACGTATCTCTAAATATTTTTTTTTTTTCTTACTTTACCTTTATATCAGCAATGTTTAAACTGTAGCTTAGGGACTGCATGTAACACTGAAGTGTATGTGCTCTGATAGAGGTAGTCAAAAACTTGACAAGAACCTTATTTTTACCGAGGGTATGCTACCTAAATATAAAGCACTTATTCTTTGTTTTTGCAAGAAATTAGCTTGGTATAAGCCCAAAAAGGGCTATTTATAATAAAAATTCAATGATACTATCAGAGAAACACACAGTAATTAATGTCATTGTTTTTTATATTGTGTGGAATAGCTGAAATGTTACGTAGGCTGCTGAGAAAAAAAAGGGTACCACTACTCTGAATTATTCTCCGTGTATGTTTATATTAGTAATTTGCAATTACCTCATACTAAGTAAGATACTTAGATAAAAAAGTACGGAATTAATTTTATTGCTAACAAAGGAAGAATAATCATCACTTTCTGTACTGCTTTAGAAAAACTTTAATGCTCTCAATATGAGTTTTTTTTTTTTTTTTTTTGAACAATTTTTGTTAATTTTTTAACAATTAATTTAAAAAAAATAATCATTACTGCTACGGGGGAATTTCAATCCTATATAAATCCTGATCTAACAGAGAGATTTGCTTGGAACAAACTTTATCGAAAAGATGCTATGACATAAAACATGTACATACATGAAATTCAAACAGAACTGAATGAACCTATTTTCCTATGAAATTTTTGGATTGGGATTTTTAAGGATATTTCTGAATGGAAAAAATGAATAAATAAATGAGGGAAAGAATAAATGGGTGAAAGAATGAATGAATAAATGAGTGAGTAAATGAAAAAATAATTAAATGAGTGAGTAAATGAATGAATGAATGAATGAGTGAATGAATGAATGAGTGAATGAATGTGTATTAATTGTTGAAAAGGTATATTTGAAGTAATTAAGAACAAAAGCTAAATGAGAAAGAGAGAGAAATATATCTAGATTATAAATTTGAAGTCGGTCTCTGCAAGAAAGCAGGCTCGTATAGGTTTTAGATGGAACTTCTTGTTTTTAATTAGAAATTAGGGGCATATATAGGTATTTATTTTGAAAGGTGTGGGGTGTCCAGCCAAATATTAAGAGGCATTTACAAATTTCAGTTTCAAAGTCTTCATTCAAAATAGGTAGCTTAGAATTTGGAGCTGGGTTGAACCCCTGTCCTGCTCTTAAATGTACTCTCGCTTAGCATCAAATATTTGCTCGCGATGTTAATGGAAGAAGGGAACGTATGTCAATTTGTGCACTGTCAACAGTGTCTTTACTATGATCAATTTATTATTAAATGTGTTATGTATGCTACTAGGTATTTTATAGGACTTATCCAATCAATTTCCATTTGTTATAAATATTTACAAGACAACACAGAGTAAAAAAAAAAAAAGTTTTTGAAAAAGGATGTTTATTGGAACATATAAAAAAGGTAAACATTACAAATTTTTGTAGGATGCTGGTCAATATATCGACCAGAATCCTATAAAGGGTAAATTCTTTAATGCACTTACTCTGCAAACTCTTTTTAAATTTAAAATTCAAAATGATAAATTCAAAAAGAAAAGAAAACTTGAAAAAATTTGAACACTCTAATCTTTGCAGAGAAGAAATGTTGAATAACATGAAAAGAATTTTACAACCATAATGTGTATTCAGTAATATGTGGTATATTTACTGAAATGGGAAATCCCTGCTTGTCGATATGAGTTTTGTTTCCCTTGTGGCGTTTGGTTTATAAGGTTTCACTAATTACCTTTTTTTCTTGAACTATTCTCTAGGCACTATTCTGTTTCAAAAAGCTGTAAAAAAGGTGCTAAATTATTACCGTAAAAAACCACTAAGCTATTATTGACCACCAGTGGTGCTGAGTTAATTATTGTAAACGTAACACGATTATGAGTTCAAGTGCTATGTGCAGAGAGAAAAGAAATATTCGCAAATCATATTTGTGTGAGTTTATGTGGTGACAAATGGATTAAAAAAATTTTCTTCTATGTTGGATGGTTAAAAATTTTACAACTTCTGTAGATTAATAAATCAAGATTAGGATCTAAATTTCAGATTTTTGCTTTATTTTGTGTTTAGTGTTTGATTTGGTGGGGAAAAATAAACCATTACCAATGGCCGTCAAAACTAAATAATACATCTGTGAGCTTGTTTTTTGGTTAAAACCACGACTTAATTTAAAATTTTATTTTCTAAATAGGCTGGAAAATTAGCTCTTGAAAAAGGATGGGCTTTAAATCTCGGTGGTGGCTTTCATCACTGCTCTGCTGAACGAGGCGGCGGCTTTTGTGCCTATGCTGATATAACATTATGCATCAAATTTCTTTTTAATCATTTTGATGTCAGTAAAGTAATGATTGTTGATCTGGATGCGCATCAGGTCAGTTATTACTGCTCAAAACATACATTATTTCCTTATGTGTAATTCATGTTTCAGAAAGTGAGATTTTTAGTTTTCCTTTTTAAAAGAAATTCTGCAAAATTCTGCTTTGTGCTCTTACAAGTCCATAATTATACAATGAAAATTTTATGAATTATAGGGAAATTTCTGGTGAAAATACTGATGTAAAACATTTATGGATTTAAGTGTTAGTTTTGGAATTATTTAATTTGAAAATTGGAATTATATAATTTATGGTGCATAAAAAGTGATACCGACTTTTTTGCATAAAAAAACTTCAGGGTTTTTTTACTTTGTGTCGCAATCACCCCTGTTATATGTATGGGATTTATGTTATGTTTTGTTTAATTGTTTTATTTATAGGGAAATGGCCATGAAAGAGACTTTATGAGGAATGAACAAGTTTATATCTTGGATGTGTATAACAAAGGAATCTACCCTCATGATGAATATGCTAAAGGTATTGTTTTTCGATAGAAAATATGTGAAGTCATACATTTTTTCACTTGTCTAGAACAAAATTGAAATAGTGGTATAATATCCTCAATTTAAAACATTTTATCTAAAATAACAAAGCTTTAAATGTATTCATATTTTTGAATCAAAGGTTCAATTTTCAGTGCAAACCAGTGACAATTTGTTCATAAAATGCATTCTTGTAGTAGAAAAAGGAATTTTATGTATGAAATGAATTTTGTACCGTGATGAATGAGCAAATAAAGGGAAAAATTTATTAAATGGGAAGCATCAACTGCTGGTTATTTCTATATTAAATGAAAACTCTTATTAAAGTAAATAATTTTATTATAGAAATAATCAAGCAAATTAATAAATGTGCTAATCAAATTATCCATAAATATTTAATGTAAACATTTTGCCTTTCTTGAAATTTTCTTGTTTCCGTCTTTGAACTATATTTCAAGTATAGCAAAACACCACCACTTCTGTTAACCACTTTTAGAACTGACCATTTTTGTGATCACAGATTTTGTACTTTTATTTTGAAAAAAAAACTGTTCACAATTTGGACATTTTGACACCAAAATAACTTTTAATCTAATTTTTAAATAATTAACTTAGGTGCAATAAGAAAAAAAGTGGAACTGAGACATATGACAGAAGATGAAGAATATTTAGAAAAAGTTTCAAGGTAAAGTAAAAAAATTTTTTTGTAATGTTACAAAATTACTGACTGAAGTTCAGATAATGAAGACATAGTGAGAGAAGGTTGGGGCACAGTAAACCACTTTTACACTTTTATTTATTTTTTAACAAAAAGGAAAAAATCAATGTATTTGAAAAAAAGAACAAGCTTTCTGTAAATCTTGACTGTCATGTGCTAATGTTTTACAACAATATTTGGAATAAATTATGAATCAAAAAATTAATTGCCTGAACTCATAAAGTGGACTACTGTGCTACTGCATCTGTGTAGAGTGGATCAATATTTGTTATTTGTTCGGTAGTGCTGGACCAATGTCATTTTTTGGCTGATGGGCCGATGCCAATTGTTCAAAGATGGCCGATTGCCGATTATTTTTCTTTCCCATCACATTTGTGCACATGCTTTTTACTGGTAGCGCCAGAAAAGCAGATATTTTTCATTTTTTACTGCAAATATGAACTATTATTCCTAATATTAAATGCATGTTCTGCATTTAAGTTGATGTTTATGTCCAACTGATATGTTCAAATATCATATCAATATCATATTATCACCAACTGATATGATCAAATAGTAAATCACAGAATAATCTAAGCAAAAATTATCTACAGTGGAACCCCACTATTTGTACACAATTTGTTCCAGGAGGCAGTTCGAATGGCAAGTTGTACGAAGGGCGCATTGTTTTTTCACTTAAGATACTACGTAAATTGGATTAATCCGTTCCAGACCCACCAGATAGTTGCTTATTTAAACCCATGAAAAACAAATGTACAATACTGTACATGAAATTAAGGAAAAAAAAATATTTAACTGCACTTTGCTTGTACTGAGGGGAGCTGATGGCATAAGTGGTATGTTGAGTGGAGGAAGAGAAATGGTTGGAAGAGCAGTCCCCTTCTGTAAAAACATCAGGTAACATCCCTTCAGGTGTTTTCTCCCTTTCTGCTGTTCTTTCTTTTTTCTGTCTGCCTTTGACGATTGTTCAGAATTTTTCTAAAATGGTCAATAACATTGTTGCTGAACAAGTTAACGCTGTTGACCACAGCAGTGTTGGGAGTCCATTTTTCCACCACTCTCTGTATTTTCTCGCAGGGGTAACACAGTTCTTTAATTTCTGCAAAGGAAATGCTTTCCTTACTACTTTCTCCCCTGAAGAAGAAAGTTCTTCAATCACTTCCTCTTGCCTCTCCCTTAGAATTAAAATTGTGAGTAAAATCTCAAAAAATATTAAAACTGAAATAAAATGCAAAACTCCAAACAAATTATTTCCAAACGAATTCAAAGTGAGCATGCTTTCTCGATTCTTTTCTTAAAAAAAGCCAAACTGGCAACCCAGCTGGCCCCTGGCGCCGTACGAATCGCGGGACAAGTACGAATGGAGAGTTGAATTTTACTTGAACAAGTTGAACAAATAGCGAGTTGTACAAATAGCTATGCGGGCGAATGGCGGGGTTTCACTGTATGTCCATAATATTATATAGTAGCATGCATTCTTTCTTTACAAGCCATTTTAATGAAACCTTACTATTTATATTTAATAAAATATTTAGTACGTTTAATTTTGAAACTTTTTCACTTAAAATTAGGCTTTTCCTTTTTAAAGTAACAAATGAAACCAAAACTTTGTATTCTTAATTTTTTTTCTTATTCTTATATTAATATTTATTTTGCACGATAGGAATTATAACACAAACCTTTCCTTTTTAGTACATATTTTAAACAATTACTAAAAAGGCTGAATCACAGCTAATTGTATTTAAAATTCTAGAATAGAAATCAAATTTCAATGATTTTGTTTAAGCAAGTTGACTGATATTGCTAACTGATAAAATATTTGAAATTCTAATTTTGTTTTATTTGTGTACTTTAATTTAAAGTACTTCTTTTCATCCATTAAATAGGAGTCTCACAGACGCTTTGGAAGAATTTAATCCTCAGTTTATTTTATACAATGCTGGAACAGATATCCTTAAAGGAGATCCTCTTGGATGCTTATCTATAACACCTCAGGTATCATCTTGTTATTTATTTGTCCTATAAACAACCAAAATCAGCCCTCATTTAGACATAAGATTTGGTAGCACCTTGATTAGGCTTTTCTCCTGCTTGTTTTGTTTAAATTCATTTTGCATTTAATTATCTTGAGTGCATTTAATTATATGTGACTGGCAACACATTGGTTAAACTTTCTTTTCTTTCTACTTTGTTTAACTTAATTTTGTATTGCCTGAAGTACTTTTATCTACCCAAAATCTATCCACTTACTTTTTTATTTTAACACAAGGACCCCCTTGTTTTGAATTTTAACATGAGCGTACCCCAACTTTTTAATTTTCATGTATGTAAATTCCCCCCCCCCCCTCCCCCTCGCCCCGCAACCACCACCACCTTTTTTCCCCAGTACTACACTACTGTTACGTATTACAACTTATATTCTAAATAATATTAGTTACTGTAAAGGCCCTTATTTTCGTGAGCCCGTCGTAATCGTGAAAATTTAAGCCTCGTGAAATACTTTTTTTTCCGCCTCAAATAATAAAGAATCAGAAATTTTTCACTTACCCAAAATTTAATGATTTATTGCAGTTACAAACTTTTTCTTGACAACTTTCTTTATTATAACTATTTTTTGAATAATATACAACTATTTCTCGAATATAAAACAATAAAATTAATAGAAGGCAGCTCATTCACTTACAATATTTATACCAGCTTCTTTGAAGCCATTCAAAATTATCTCATGTTTGGCTTCAATACCACTAAATACGCTCGCAAGCCAAGAAACGTGAATCGGTTTTAGTTGTGATATTATTAAGTCCACAGATTCTTTTTTCTCTAGAAATTGAGGCTCATTAGAATACCACTCAATAAACTCATTCTTGAGCAAGCGCTTGAACTCGCCATTTACAGTTAAGTCCAAAGGTTGGGGGCTCTCCTGTGTAGGGAGCGGGCACAAAAACTGGAAGTTCAGTTAGAAAAAGAAGATCTTGGTGTGCCTTAAAAACATCGAACAATGCTATACCAGGTTGTTCTGGAACTAGCCTAAGCAGCTCTCCCTGCTTTCGTAATAAGGTACAAGAATATTCTCGATGTATTGAATCATTGTGTCAGTATTACTCCAGTGCGAATCGGTGTGCCTCACGTCCCAGTCAAAAAGAAAAAAAAAACTGACAAAAGGAAGTTTCTTAAAATGTTTTATGCAAAAGATGTACTTTTGGAATTTTTCAACTTTCTGAACTTTACTTAGGTACTTTTGGAATTTTTCAACTTTTGTTTCTGTTCATATAAAAATTCGCGAAATTTTCAGCTAACGAAATCATTCATATATTCATTTTCGCGAAAATTACTGCCCACGAAAATAAGGGCCTTTGCAGTATTTTACGTACATATCATTGATAAAAGTGTTACAAATTCCTACTTTTTTATGTCTTGATCATAAATCAGGGGTCAATTTTCAGCATTTTTAACAGGGTCCTGTTTTTGTGAATTTTAAAAAGATTTTTGTGAAAAATCAAATAATTTTGTGAAAATTAAATATTACTGATTCCTGCATAACATATTGCTAAATTTTATTTTCTGGTTTTAGGGCATTATACAAAGAGATGAAATTGTTTTTCAAGCTGCTGTCACAAGAAAAATTCCAATTGTTTTTGTTACTAGTGGTGGATATCAGAAATGCACTGCACGAATTATTGCAGATTCTATTATTAATTTGAAAACTAAGAATTTTCTTGTTTAACTTTATTTCGCATGTTAATGTATGATAAGGGATGTAACTTTGAAATGAAAATTTGATTCCCCTTTGATATTTTAATCTATTTTGAATTCAATATAAATATATAAATGGATTGAATTATATGTATACATCTACCTGTTAAAATTAACAGAGAAAGAGTAGGAAAATGTTTAGTATTTAAAGAAGGAAAAGTAGAAATTATTTATTTTCACAATTTTAATTAAATAAAGAGTATATGTGTGTGTGCTTGTGTGTCTGTCATCGTCTGCAGGCCAGACGAAGAGACTGCAGGAGATAGTAATGAGTGATGATATGTGAAGAGTATAGCAGAAGATAAAAGAGAAATTAAGATGTCTTCCTATATTGTGGAAGCAATAGTGACTATTGTGAATTATGACTTTTAAAGTGACCAAATGAAAAAAAAAAGAATTTTGTGTGTGGGTTGAAAGCTTTTGATTCCCAAAAGAATGTTATTCAAAAACTTGCAATTTGCTCTGATCTATTATTCAACCCGTCAAAAAAAAATGGAAAAACAGAAAGAAATTTCTGATGGATTATTTATTGTTGGAGGCTTGTTAAAAGTGTTTATTTAAAGTGACAGAATGTTTTTCCAATATTTCTTCAAGAAAAGCTGCCAGTATATCAAAATTATTTCGTAGGACCAAAACATGCTTGATTAATGAAACTTAGTTCACAAATTTGCTTTTCCTATGATTTCTTTATTATATTCATACTTATATAATGAATAAATTATTGATATAAGTAACCTTGATTTTATGTCAATAGCTGTAGAATAGTTTGCTTTAAATGTGAAGCTATTTTCTGACATTTTGATATCATGAACCATCATAATGTGCTGACTTCATGAGGTGTTACAAAATGTGTCTATTGTACATATAATTGTGTAATACTAGCTTTAATCATATTCATAATACTTCTATTATCTATAGTGATGGCACAAAACGCAGTTTGGCCTAAGCTTCGGCAACCCTCTGGCTGCTGTTGACGTATTGAGCTTTAAGACTGACTGAACAATTCATTTATATAATATCATATTATACTCCATATCTTTCAATATTCTTAAACAACTTTCAGCTTACTGTGCATTTCTTACATTAATACCACCAATTCAGGCTTTTTTTTTTTTTTTTTTGCTTTGCTCTGGTAGCGCCAGAAAAGCAGATATTTTCCCCTTTTTACTGCAAATACGAATTATTATTCATAATATTAAATGCATGTTCTGCATTTAAGTTGATATTTCTAATAACCAACTGATATGATTAAATAGTAACTCACAGAATAATCTAATCAAAAATTAGCTATTTTTTATAGTATATCCGTAATATTATATAGTAGATATCTAAAATTTTTGAGTTTAGGGTTAAGCGGTCATTCATAAATGACGTCACGCTTCGAGGAGGGAGGAGGATTCGTGAAATTGTGACAAAGTGACAGGGGAGGGGGGGTAACACGAAGTGTGACATTCTGCTTATGCAACATAGCATGACATGTGACAAAGGGGAGAGGGGGGTCAAATATATGAAACATGACATCATTTATGAACGGTCCCTAACTTGTAAATGTAATTCACTTAAAAAATTTTAAACTAAAAGTTAGGCTTTCCCTTTTTAAAGTAACAAATGAAACCAAAACTTTATATCTTTAATTTTTTTTTCATATTCTTATATTGATGTTTATTTTGCATGATAAGAATTATAACATAGACCTTTTCGTTTTAGTACCTATTTTCCATACTTACTAAAAAGGCTGAATCACAGCTAATTATTCAGCTGGGTCGCAACTTCGTGCATCTCTAATTATCTATGTGTACAGAGTATTTCAGTATAACAATCCAGAACTCCTATGAGGGGTAAGGTTTGCAACTCAAACCTGACGAGTAGGAATCACATAGCGTTACAGGGTCGGAATGCCTCCCTGATGTGGTGGAGGGAATTCTATTGTAGTTCAACAGAACAAAAGGGATAACGTTCGAGTTGCCAACAGGGTGTATTATACATGGTTAAATCAATATTTGAATCGGATTTTTAAAAAAATCATTGATTAAAAGCTAATGCTTCATTAAAAAATGAAGGAGACTAAAATGTTAAGGGATTAACAACCAACCTTATTGTTTCCACATTGCTGTTCACAATAAATACAGAAATTAATTTGGGGTTGAAGAGGCAGCTAAATTTGTTTTATTCAACACATTGACCAGGGGTAATTGCGATACAAAGTAAAAAACCCTGAAAATTTTTTATGCAAAAAGTCTGTATCATTTTTTATGCACCAGAAATTATACGACAGCTGCCGTTATAACTATACACATATAGTTATAACAGCATGTCTAAAATAACTTTTGAAATTAAAATTTATATTTTACTTACCTACTTCTAACTAATAAAAAAAAATTAATTATTTATTTTTTGTATTGATTCTTTATATTTATAAATTGTAATTTATAGTAATACATAATGAATAGGAATTTCCCATGACTATATATTTTTTGCCAAATTTTTGCAGTGAAATACTTTTTCTATTTAGAGTTATTATTAATTTTTTCATTTATTTGTCAAGTATCTGCAACTTTTAAAATAAAAGTTGAGAAAATAACTCGAATTCTAGCGCCGATTTCAGGAAAAGGATGTAAAAATGCGTTATTATTCCCAAAAAATGAAGTTTGAAAAATGAGTTCAACTTTTTGCAATGTTTCGGAAAAATAACTAAATTTTAAAAAAAAAACTTCAAGTGTTATTTTCTCTTTCTTTTAAAAATAAAAATCAAGTCCGAAAAAAAAATTACCTCTTTTGGCGATGTTGACTTCGGGAATGTAAACATTGGCGCCGAAAAAAAAAATCCAAAATTGCACCAACACCCAATTCTCCGTAACAACAAAAGCACGTGGGACATTGTATCGTTCGTGTTCGGAACAAAGATGGTTGGCTCCGTTACAACCCTTGTTGCATAAAGGATTGCTGCAAAAGGAATGTTTATCGCTTTTTGCCACATTTTTTGTTCCCATCCGCTAAATTTTCAATTTTGAAGACTGAAAACTCCACTTTTTAAAACACAAAAGGAGGATATGAAAAACCCGGATTTCCGGGGTACATCCGGAAACCAATCACGCCTGGTTGACATCCGACACGCTGACTGCCAGCATTGTTTGTAGTTTACGAACCCCCAGACGATAGTTTGTTTTAATTACAACATATGGTACAAAACATTTTCTTATGTAAAAAATTACTATCTATAAATGTATTGAAAAATGAAAAAAAGTCTGCAACAACGAGACAACTTGTAATTTGGTCTCTCAACACGTTCACCTACTACGAGTTATCTCGTAAGTTGGCCGTCAACGTGTTAAGTCGCTTATTGGGAAAGAGAATTAAGAAAACATTTAACTGTATTCAAGGTCAAGGTTGGAGGGATTCCCTCCAAAAAAGAAAACACATTTTGCATGTAAACTGTATGTAGAATCCCAAATAATATTGCTATTTTCTACTTTTTTATCAATTTGAAACATATTCTGTTTTAAATGAATGCAAATCCTATTTAAATTTATAACATCAAATAGATCTTACTTTTTAGTTTTAAAAAAAAGTGAATTTTTTCCGCACCCTGATGTTGATTTCCAGCAGAATGCCCTCTACCTTCACTGCCTTGCGGAGGCGGGCAAGTTAATGGAGAGTCTGAAATGCCTTGCCCACCTCCACTAGGTATTTGAAGCTCTCCATTGCTATACTATTCAGAGTCTTACCTTTCCTTAAAGTTCTGAAAAGTCGTAGAAACAACTCTGTGTTGTATAATATATATATACTCGCACATGTACACAATACAGTGAAATCCTGTTGCAACAAACTCCAAGGGACTGGGAAAATATTTTTTGTAATGGAATATTCTCTATAATGAAAG
The DNA here is from genome assembly GCA_038502835.1 of Octonoba sinensis. Taxonomy (NCBI): domain Eukaryota; kingdom Metazoa; phylum Arthropoda; class Arachnida; order Araneae; family Uloboridae; genus Octonoba; species Octonoba sinensis. The sequence goes on from CM076604.1 coordinate 78,100,937, forward strand.
GTACCTTATCTTGATGGCATTTAAAACGGGATTTGCATTTTTTCATTATAAGGGATTTTTCGTGGTATCGGTATTAATTGTAGCAAGCTTTCATTGTATATGGTTTTGCAAATGCAATCAAACATCTTTAATGTAACAAATTCTTAACATTTTAAATAAAGAGTTTACTTTCATTTTTTGAATATTTTACATATGTTGTACTGAATAAAATATACTTTTAAAAGTATGAACTAATTTTTTGTTCCTTAAGAGATGTTACTGATAAATTTAACTTCATATCAATAAAATGATGTTTTGTGAAAGATATACTGGAATTATTTTTTCTTCATTTGGTAAAAATTATGCACTTTTTTTTTTTTTGCTGTTACAAGTAGACATAAATGGCAAAAAGGTTAGTGTTTCCAAAAGAAAAAAAATGAATGAAAAGTGTAGACACTTCATTAGTTGCTATGTACATTTCAGAAACATGTTTTTAAGACATATTTGAAATTTTGCTAAGTTTCACCATTCTTATAATTTTCTAAGATTCTTAAATTTTATAACATTAGGTAATGTTTCTTTTAATTTAAATTTCTAAACAAATCTTGGTTTTGTATGACTTATCGAAATGCATTTTTATATGCATAGTATAATTTTTATTGTTCTATTTATGTATAATTACTTATATAAGCTAAATCAATTTTATCAGGATACAAAAAACTTTCCTTTGTTATTGTATTTTGATGGTGTTTTCACTATAAATATATCTCAAAAGATAAAAAAGAACCAATTTTTCCACTTCAATAATTTTGCATATATTTTCCTCAATCCCAGTAGTTTTGAGGTAGTGAGATTCAAGTTGTTTATAAAATAAAAATTATTAGTGCCCTGCTGATTATGTAAAATATTTTGTTTTAAAATATAAGCAAAGAATGTCATTTTAGCATTGCAAGAAAAACATAGTTATAATATATTTTTAACAGTCTTATATTCTAAACATAGGTTATAATTATTCAACAAATCAACAAGTGAAATTGGTGCTATAATGTACATGAAAAATATTTTGTTTCAAATTATACATAAATTATGGAGTTACATAATTTTATAGAGAAAACAGCATTATTATATAAAATATTAAATGAATAACTTACTGGCATAACCTTCTATACAAAAAGTGATCAAATATACTTTATTAAAATGTACTTTATACATACTTAAATAATAATATAAGAATAACAATATAAAATATTGTTATTTATTTAAATAATTTCAATTAATTTGTAATAACGCATTTTTTGTAACTGAAATATTCAAATACGTTTTCTCAATAGTAATTGTGAAATAATGAACAATTTAATTTATATAATTGCTAGAATACCTATCTTATCATTGATTATTCAAGTATATAAAAATTCCTAAAAAGAGTATACTTATAAGTCCTGTGTTTATAAAAGAATAATGCCTCAATTTTGAATCTAAATTAGTTTCATAATGATGAAGTATTTCTTCTATATTTAAATCTAATGAATTGTTTACATCATGTTCAGTTTTATAAATTTTTAGATTTATTAAATTCTGCAGATTCTTAACAGTTTCATTCAGTACTTCATGCTGCAATTTCACTGCCGATACTAAATCTTTCATTTTTGCATCACCCTCAAATAGGTTTGACGTGTTTTTATCTACTAAAAACATTGAATTTATTTTGTCCATTGCCTTTTGAAGCTCCACCACTTGGCTTAAGATGTCGTTAGCAAAACTTTTTATGTCTTTTCTATGGCGCCAATTGTTGATACTTGATCCAAGTATTCCCAAAACGCCTCCTATAATTCCAGTAATAAGAGAAAGATATTTATTTTTTTCTCTGTAAGTTCTTTCTTGATCCTGACTGTTATTTATTGCTAAGGCTAATGTTGTTTGCTGTTCCTTTTCAGTTAGATCATACAAGGAAAAAACATCCTGCAAACGTTTTTGTTCCTTCAGAAGTTCACGAACCTAAGAAAAAGCAAAATATTTAAGAGCTCAATATTTTTTTGTATTGGATACATTTATAATAATTTTTAGTTTGAAGTTTGAGAACCAAATAAGTGAATCATATATTACATAAATAATACTGAAAATTCAATCTAAAAGCAATTACATTTAGTCTTCGAAAGTATTAAGCAAAATTTAATGAAATTTCATGCATGTTATGCTCATATATCATGCAAAACATTTTAAAATTTATAATTAAATAGTTTAACATTTGATTTTTGTACCAAGTTTATGCTCTAACATTCTGGAAATTTGAAAAATAGTTTATTTTTCCAATGCTATGCAATATAGCAACATTTCTTAATTTCTTTGATGCACGGAACCTTTTTTAAGATTGACTTCTACCGTGAACCCGTTTTCTTCATTAGTATTGTATGAATGAATAATTTGCAACAAAAATGTCAACTGCGTTACTTAACTTTTGTTTTCTAAAAACAGTGGAAAAAATTAGTAGTCAAGAGAAAAGGCATTTAAATGACTTCAAATATAATATTCAAACAAGGATTAAAAAATTTAACTTTCAATAAGATAAGTGGTACTGCCTTTTTATCATCTCAAATGTACTTAATATTAGTCTTTATGAATGTACATTGACGTTGGGCTGAGCGTCTGATTCAGCATTTGAATGAATGTTGATGTCAGGTTGAGTGTCTGATACAGTATTTTTATTCTTTATCAACACATAAATTGATATCTTCATTTTGCACAAATATGTGGCTTGCAAGTGGAAAACATGATGGCACTGTCTTTAGTGACAATGGGGATAAAATATTCATCTTTTAAACTACTCCAAAATTCCACAGCTGAAGACATTAATTAATTATTGTCGCAAGGAGGGAGGATGCATCGTGTTTCGGTTCATCTACTGACAGAGTTGAAAATCTTGCATTGACCAATCGTTTAACCCTCAGTTCATTTTCATATTTACATTACTTTTCATTCAAAAAATACTGATTAAAAGTTTCACTCAAATCTCTGAGGTGCTGAAATTTTTTTGAATGAATGTCCCTCCTATTTAAAAGTCACTGTGTGTGTTTTTCTTCTAATCTGCTTTGTTTTAACTGTTGGAAATAAATCAAAGTATTTGGAATGCGTACAAATTTTACCTTTGTTTTTAAAGGAAATTTTTTTCGTCAGCAGTGCTTTCTTGATCTGAAGGGTCCTAATTATGTTCATTGTTTTTTGTGAAAACAATGCTTAAATAAATAATTCTTATTCCTGTAGAATAGTTGACTTTTCAAGGCAAAATGAGGTATACAATCGAGGCTTCCCTGTGATGTACCCTGAATGCCAACTCTGCTATATCAAGACTTCATATTTAAAAACTGAATTACTGGAAGGCTCCTCGTAGTAAAAGAGGCATAAGGCCTCGTCGAAATTGTATTGCTCTTTCAATGACCTTCTTGAATGTGATGAAGAGAAAGCCTACAAGTTTTATGAAATCCTTGCGGAACCTCAGGGTTCCACAGAACACAATTAGTACTGTAATATCAAAATGTTTCTAGCAACACTTTACAAATTCGAGAACTCATATTATTGAAGCTTACTTTTTTGTGAATGAAAACAAACACATAAAATTTTAATATTTAGAACTGAAATCATCCAAACAAAATTAACTGGATCAACAAAATCTTAATAGACTAATGTTCCAAAATCGAAATGCAGTAGAGATCTGTGGTAATTGAGGTACCTCCTCGGACTTATGAAAATTCAGATTATCCGAAAAATAAAAAAATACTAAGGATTGTAATTTTATACAGCAGAAGAACCTCAATTATATCTCTGAAACACCTGTTTGATGGAAAGTTCTGATGCTGTATTGGCCTTGATAAGTCATTTAATTTACATTTTAGCATTAAAAAAAAATAATGATCATTTTTTTTCACATGCACTTTTAACTGTTTCAAATGCGTTTCATCTTTTTATAGCTTTAAACAGTTATAACAGACCTAAATTTTTTCCACTTATTTTTAACACACAGCTTACAATGAATAATTACTTTCAGCTGTATTGCCTAAGACAAGGAATATGGAATACGACTAAGGTGCAAACTTTAGCGAGGGAATTGATGCATAGTTTGGTTATACAGAGCAGATCAACAATATTTTAGAAAACACAAGTGACTTTTGAAGAAGAAAACCAAATAGCTGAACAAAAATTTCAAATCCCTGTTAATGCAAATCTTAGTTCCATGCTAGTTCCCTGAATGTCTTTAAGTGGAGTGGAGTTAAGGATGTAACTCAGAAGTGGTAAAAATGATATGGAGAAAAGAAAAAACTACATTGCTGACAAAAAAATTTGATTTTTTTGACACCTCAAATCAAATGGAACTTCGAACTTCCAAGACTCAAATTTTCAAGACTACTAGACAAACATCCAATGAAAGACATTTTCAGAAACAGCTTGGATAGCAATGAAAATGATGGAATAAATTAAATTATAAAAACAAAGTAAGGGAGCAAAAAATTTTTATTTTCATCCTATTTTTTCCCTTGGTGGAAACTTCCTTCACCAACTAATTCGATTCTAGATATAGCCTTTTCATCTGAGCTAAAATCTATAATACAATAAGTTCAATTTACTTCAGACACATTAATAGATGCTGATCTAATTATGTGGCTCTCTTAATTGAATGAAGTAGTAGTAAATTTTTAAAAGATAATATCAAAACAAATTAAAAGAGCTGCCATCTAAGCATTTATGCTGAATGCTTTTTAAAGGAGCGAGACGTAACTTTTAGTGAAATTGTATACAAAATATAAAACCACAGTAATATTGCTCTAAATTCTCCAACCTACAAGATTAAGTTTTCTGTTGGTAGTAATTTCTGTATTAAAATGATTACATTTGCCAGTAAAATGGGACTCATGGACTTTTTCTTTTCATTAGCACAACAATTATTACATTCTATGAAATATAGGAAATTGCAAAAAAAAAAAAAAAAAACGAGGAAAAGCTTTGAAATTTAGTTACCTTCATGTTTCAATTCAATCCAATACTTACTTGTCTGGCATGAAATTGAAATCAGATAATTCTAGCCCTTAATAAAAATATAAAAAATCCTAGTACAAAATTATGCTGTTTCAAGATAAAAAAGAAACCAAGTAAATTCTAAAGTGTGAATGGGAGAATATAAAAGAGTTTAAAATAAATTTATCTCTAAAAAAGATTAAACCACTAGAATACAAATCTGGATATATCAACCAGATTTCCTAAAACAGAATTGCTCCTGAGTTTTGACAAATATAATGTAAAATAAACCAGGGGTTAATCCAGGTTTCTTTTTTAGGGTCCCATTTTTATGTAAAATAAAAATATTTTTGTAAAGGAAATGATATGACCATGGAAATGTTTCGAAAAATTATTTGATGCAATAATTTTAAAAAATTAATCTATGCTTTTCTATGCAATAAAAGTTTGTAAAAGGGCTTTTTTTAGTTTGAATTTTGTGCAGAGGCTATTATTGTGAATTTGAATTTTGTGAAGGAGCCTTTTTCATGAACTTGAATTTTGTGAAAGGTCCTCTTTTTATGAACTAGAATTTTGTAAAAGGGCAGCGAAACGGCTCCAATTTTCACTTGGATCGGACCCTGTAAACCAGGGATGCACAAACTATGGCCCGCGGGCCAAAATTGGCCCGCCGACCCTTTTGAATTGGCCCGCTAATATAGTTGATAAAAAAGAATAATTATAATAAAATAAAATAAAATACTAAAGAAAAAAATAATTCTAAAAAAAAGCTTACGAAAAATCGTAGTAAAAAAATACTATCGCAACGCCGCTACTGAATTTTGGTCGCAATTTTCGGAACTAATCGCCATATTTAATTGCATTTTATTGGAAATACTTCAGAAACTACTCAAATCACGATAAAAGTGGTAGAATATTGCATTGTCATCTGGTTCTGAGCTCTATGTAAAGTTTCAGAACAATATAGCTTATCGGGAAATGGTCGAAAATTCAATTGCTGGATTTTTCGAACAGCCATTATGTGCGTTATTTCGTCTATAAAAGAATTTTGTCCCATTCCTGCTATGATTTGTTTAGTTAATTCAAAGCAACGATCGTTAGACATAGCAGGCAAAATGTCATTATTTGCGTCTTCATCGCTATCTTGCTCTTTGTCATCGCTCGGGTGTAGCACCCTTTGGATGCTTTCCGAACCGGACATCTTGTTTATCAAATTATTAATTTCTTAAAATCTGATTATCAATCTTTTTTACAGTAATAAATGATTTTAAAAAGGAGGAAAACGAAATGTAAGAAGCATGTTTACATGCAGAAACACGCAAATTTCATACTTGTTTAAAACGACTTCGCTTTTGCGAACTCGATTTTAATAAAGAATTTATTTTCACAGTTGCAATTTTTGTTGCCTTGATATCAATTTTAAATTCTTATTACCTTATTTCAGCTCTTAAATAAATAAAAAAATACATATAACAAAAATAAACGAGGTTTAATTTTCCCACGATCAGCTATTGCGGAAAATTCGCGAATCTGCCGTATTAGAAATTTTCCGAACTTACTTCTAGTCCGACTTTTGTTGCAATTCGTCTTCGAATACTGACGAGACAAATAAATGTATAAGAATCTAATTACTTATTTCTTTCATGTTTAATTATTGAAATTATATAGAGAAAAGGTCTGATTTTTCTCAAGTATTGTTGGATATTTTTTCTTATTTCTAATTTTCATCTGCAAGTAAGTTGACGCCCCCTCCCCTAAAAAAACATCGCTTTTAGACTAAATTGTTCGACCTTATAAACACTGAATATGTTACTTGTAAAGGAAAAATGCGTATTTTTAAAGGCATTTAAAAAAAAATCGTATTTTTACTAAATGGGCAAAGAAACGCGAACTTTTCAAAAATGGCGGGAAAATTCACGAAAAAATTCCCGGTTTCCTGGTTTCCGGATAAGAGGTTCTGTATTGTATTACTATGCCAATTTAACTAATAAGATTTTGTAAATGGTTAGCTAAAAAAACAATTCTACTAGCCAAATTGACTAGTAGTAATGAATGAATAAAAATTGATTAATTAAACATTAATTTTTCAGAATTAATAATATCAATATGAATAATTATTTTACTTTATAAAGTGTAATTTATCATCAAAATTTAAAAATTTTATTGTTGATATATATTTAGGAAAATTTTATCGTTGATATGTATTTAGGAAAATTTTATTGTTGATATGTATTTAGGAAATGAATAAATAAATAACGATTTTTTACATTAATTCACAAAGATCAATTTCTAATCTGCAGGAAAACTAGGATTTAAATTTAATTATATGCCATGGAACGAAATATGTTGATTTTTGATAAAGGAATCAGTTTAACTTTTTTTTTAATTGTCCATGTAGCAATGTATAAATTTAATATTACTGTGCCCATTTAACTAATAAGATTTTGTAAATGGTTAGTTAAAAAAACAATTCTACCAGCCAAATTGATTAGTAGTAATTCTGAATTGCAAGGGTTTAACGTCATGTACAGACTCATAGCATTTGGATTTTGCTATTTAATATATGTGTTTATTTCTTCTGTATTTATATTCGCACTTTTAATTAATTTCTCATTTTAACTCTTAATATATGGAGGGGTCAGAGCAACAATAAACCAAGTCCAAAATTTAGATTTTTTTAGTTTCCTATGGTAACGTGTGTCTAAAATTGAGTTTTATTCAGTGCAATATCAAACCAAGTCCAAAGTACAATAATTCGCCACCAGAATGCGTTAATTTGTTTATGCTCTGACAGACTGCAACAAAGTTTCAGAGCAACAACCAACCAAGTCCAATTTTTTAAGGTTATGTTGATCTATCTTCTGTTTGGGTTGTTTTAAAATGAGTTCTGACAGTGATTGGAGTCCAGGAAGCGATGAAGGTAAGGCTTATAACATTTATTACAACATATAAGTTAAGAATTATTATTAGTTTATAGTATATTAGTTGAAGAGTTTTTAAGTACAAAAGAACTGGAAGAAAATGTAGATTACCAAAAAAAAGGAACTGACCGGGAACCTGTCAATTGGTTAAACATAAGATGGATCAGACTTGTTAAAGGAGAACCTTTCACTGTGTTCTTCAAACACTCATTATGTAAAGAAGAACCTTTTAGACAGTTGGATTTAAAGCAGTATGCTCCAACAAAACAAAGAAAAGATTCAAAAATAAAAAAGGGATTACACTTACAATCACTTGTTGAAGTACAACAGAGCCCTCTATATCCAAACCGTAGACTGGTCACACAAGCAAAAAAAGGTGACATGCAGTCTATTTTCCCTTACATACCCCCCACCCACCACCGATACTTCAAGAACTTACCAGTTGAAGTTACTACAAAAAGAAGAAATTTGGAAGTAAATGAGGAAGTTAATGAGGACAATGATGAAATCTTTTACCTGTAACTACCCGTATCTTTTATCTGTATGAGTGTTCCGTAATAAATAAGAATTTTAAATTTGACTGTTCATTAATTGAATCTATTATCCTCTGCCACTATGACAATGTAATAAATTATTATATTTTCACCTTGAAAATGCAATATAATAGAGTTTTTTTGTCAAATTTAAGTTTTGTGGAGTTGGTTGGATATTGCAAAGCCAAGAGCTGAAAAACGTTCAGTGCAACATCCAACCAAGTCCACAAAAAAAAAGTTTGCTTGTTAATTTTAAAAAATCCATTATTCCCAATAACAATTTTCTTGAACTAAAATTTTTCTATGGATTTCAACTACTTAAGTAAAAAAAAAATATTTCATAGATCAAAGGGTGTAAAAGTTATGAATTTTTAACTTTAACTCAATTTTTCTCAGCTGTTACTTTTTTGGACTTGGTTGGTTGTTGCTCTGACCCCTCCATATATTTTAAATTTTACATTATAAAATGTCAAAGAAAAATTATTTAAAGTATAAAGAAAGTTATAATTTAGAGAATAATGCTGTGTTTTTCTAAGTTTAAATTACCTTTTTATTTTCCATTTGTTTCATTTTCATAATTTGCACATTTTTATAAAACATTTTAGTATTCCTCTTTTTTGCCATTTGACCAATCACTTCATTGATTATCAAAAACATAAATGTTGTGCAATTAATTGTTTAGAAATCTCACACCTCATTTTGTTTGAATTCATTTACATTATTTTTTAAAAACTTTCATTTAATAATCTGTTCCCGAGTACAGTAATTATTAATACATGTAATTTGTACATATTACCTCTAAATAAAAACTGAAATACACCCTGTATTTTTATGAACAAAACATTACGTTACTTTGGCCCCCAACCTGATACTTTCTAAGTTTTTGGCCCTTCACCCAAAAAAGTTTGTGCATCCCTGCTGTAAACTAAATTTAGATTAGTGCGTACCACTTTACAACTTATGTAGACAGGAGTATTTTTGAATTATGTAGTTAGTTTTCAAGATAAACTTTGGAAAATGTTCTGCACTAATAAAACGCGGTAGCGAGCACTCCCTTTCTCACCTCATTTTTTCTCATTAAACATCTCTTTAATTATTGGTTCCAAAACTTTGAAAAAAATGGTACTCATCTGTAGTATGGCTGATGATGAAGACAACCTACCTGTGTAACTACAGATATATACATATCATCTCCCATTGATGTTTTATGTAGTATGTCTTGCATCTCTTGTAATTTCTTCTGAACAATAAAAATTTCCTCTTGAACTCGTCTTCTCTTTTCCTGGGTAATTTGTACTTTATTTTGATGCTATATAAAAAAAAGTTTTTTTTATATGTATGAACTCCCATTCAGAATGATTTTTTTAAATACACAAAAGCAAAAATGAATACATAAAAAGTACCTTCTTCTACAGTCAGGGCTGCCAAAAGCTTAACCAGGTACTGGAGCAAAATACTGACATACAAACCCCATCCAAATCTAAACAATAATCTAACAGCTTGACTTTTTTTTCTCAGGGTGCTGGACAACAAAAATTTCTCCCCTGCTACCCTCTCCTCTTGGCATCCCTAAATATCTGAAACAGCTTACTTTTTGTAATTTTTAGTGCCTAAGTAGTTTGGGCTAAGCTTTTATTTATTAATTTGAAAAAATTATAAAGATACACTAAAAATAACTGAAGAGTAAGCAGTTCATATTCTTGCAGCTAGCAATTTAGGTAGGCAGAAGTAAAATCATGTTAAAAAATTGAATAAATTGAGAAATTGAAAGATTTGATGTCGCTATTTATAAGTTTACTTGTGGGGTATAAATATTATGTCAGTCAAAAAGCAGTTGGCTCTGGTGACAAGCCAGGACAATGACTTTAGAACTCTAAACTTTTTTTTAACATAATTATTAAGAATTTTTCTGTTTTGTACTGCATTTATAGGTTGGTCTGAAATACAGCAAAGTAGAAAATTGTTTCTAACTTTTATTGCTTTCCTTTTTTAACTGTTACATGGCAAAGACATGTGCTTTGCCTGCTTAGTGAAAATGACCCAATGCATAATATGTGTGTATCTATTACTTTTTTTGTCCAAAAAACAGCATAATTAAGCAATATAAGGTTTTAAGATAAGCTTCTGTTTGCAGAGCTTAATGGTTTACTTAAATTTAAAATATGTGATAATTTGTAACCTCTGTTGCAAGACAATATATTGTAACTAAACAACTTAATAAAAAATAATAATCTATGAAAACCCCTACCTACTAGTTTTATTGGATGTTCTTTGTCAGGTTTATATTGCATGTTGACCAAAACAGGTACAAGATAAATGAGTGATGTATTCAACATTTAACCTCTGTTATCAAATTTTCTATTTGAAACTTTTTGAGAAAATAAAAAGTGCACATTGTTGTACCAAAGATTTCTATTAAGCATCATTTAGCCACTTATTGAGCATATTAATAGAATGGATAGGAGGATAGAATCCATCCCGGAATTATGGGGGAAAGCCCACATAATTTTTAGAACTGAATTACTTGATCATTACAGAGAGGTTACATACATGTATTTAATTTAGAGAGTTTTTCCATCTTACACTGTTCGTTTACTACATCATTTCTCAACCTTTTTAGCACTATGAACCCTTTTTTAACCGAAATATATATATATAAAGCCTTACGACTTACTATACTGATAAAATAGAGCTTTTGATGTTTTAATAGTAGAACGTAGCAAGGAAATGAATTTTTCTCCTTTTTTTTTTCACCCTTAAAGAATAAATTGAATTAAAAAGCGAATGAAAGATAGAAGAAGACTTCACACTGAAATCGTATTCCCAGAATGTGGCTTAAAAATAGAAACGAAAACAGTTAAATCGGAGTGTTTGGCAACTGTGCGAATACCTGAAATACCATTTTCATCTATCTTTAAAATTGCTCGCAATTGCACTTTAATAAGAAACACAACATTCTTAAACATATCCTTACTTCCAACACTTTTTCATGCATTTCTGACAGTCTAGTTATTCCAAACAAGTCTTCGTATGTTTTCATCCAAATTTTTACTTTCTTTTCCAAACTCTCTTCAATTGTGTTTTTTGGTTTGAGTATTCGAGGTTCTGAGCAGTAGAGTGACGATACATTGATTTGAACGCACTTGAGAGATTTAATTGATTTCGCAAACGATCGTATCCTGTTCAATATTAAAAGCATGCTATTAGATGGTCCGATACGAATGGAAAAATACTGATTACAACTATTTGTTGTTTGTTTACACGAAGAGAACACCGTGCAGTTTGCGGTTAAAAGTCCTCTCAAACTTTTTAGCTTTTGGAGGTAACGCCGACAAAAATGAAAAAAAAAATTCCATAGTTCACTTCTATAAGAAGGCGTTATCTTTTAGTAAAGAAAATAATAAAACTTATTTCTTGTTGTGAATTTTTTTTATTCCGTTTTTCAATAAGTTTCGGTGGCTGGTTATTCGTTTGCTCAAACGGATGAAGGGCATTCAATGTAGGAAAAATCCACGGTGGAAAATGTCAGGCAACCCTGTGATTGGCGAATAACTGAACGGTATTGGCAAGAAAACAGCAACTTATAGGACGAGGAGGGCGAGATATGCACAAAAACTAAACATTCAGGTGGAAAGGTTGCCATTGCCTTTGGCTACTAATTAAAAGAAAACCGAGGGAGGTAAATTTGTTGGGAGATAAGATGTGCAATATCTTTCTTTTCTTTTTTACAATGTGCTGTAAGTGGCAGGCCCCGTCATTACAAAATTTTGCAGGGGAAGAGCAAAGGGTATAAACTCAATGTTTGTATATACGCATCAAATTTTGGAAATGGCTTGTATTATCTTGCAGTTTGAAGCGCGAAAGTGTGAATTACTGTAAGACGCGTACGTAATTTTTACCGAGGCAAATTTGCCCATATAACTGTAGTAAAGTCTATTCCATACTAACTATAGTCAAGGTTTTGAAGTTAAAATTGCGTGTCACTCGTACAATGATAACTCTGTCATCTTATCAAATATTTATTACATAAAGAATAAACACAATCATGCAGTATTAAACAATTAAGAATGAGGCTTCCGAACAACAAGCGTCGACATACATCGCTACTCCAACAACCGCTAAATTAAACAATTTTAATTAGAGTTCTTTTTTTTGGTGAAAGTGAAAGTTATTATTTTTTAGAAGTTGAAGTGCTTAATCGCCACAGTACTCCCCCCCAAGTGCCAAGGGCACTGATGTTACAAGTATTTTCTGTTGAAGCGAACTTGTCTTCCTGAGCGAGTGGTTATTGGGACAGGTTGTACTATGTCTGTGGTTTCATTTCTTGGAACGGGTTGCTGGATGTCGGTGGTTTCATTGCTCATTGGGAGAGCAACAGGGACGTCAGCTAGATTATGCGTTGAGGGCGCACAGTTGCTTGCAGTAGGCAGGTCGTCAGTAGCTAAGGAAAAGCTTGGCTTGAGACGGTCAACACTAATCGTGCTTGGTTTGTTGTTGATTATCAGGGTGAAGTGTTTAGGAGTGCGCTCTATGACTTTGTAGGGGCCATCGTAAGGTGTTTGTAGCGGCTTCTTAACTCCACCGTGCCGAACAAAAACATGGGTGCAGTTGAGTAAACTTGGGTTGATGAAAGGTGTTTGTTTATTATGGGCAGATCCTGGTGTCGGGGAGAGATTTTGCATAATTATCCGGAGTTGTTGTACAAATTCAGATGGTTCTTCACTGGATATCGTGGACGGAGAGAGAAATTCTCCTGGCAGTCGGAGTGTTGAGCCATATACCAGCTCTGCAGTAGTGCACTGGAGATCGTCCTTGAAGGTGGAACGCAATCCCAAAAGCACAAGAGGCAATGTTTCAGTCCATCGATGGTTATGGTAACATTTAAGAGCCTGTTTGAGGGTACGGTGAAGTCTCTCGACCATTCCATTGCTAGCAGGGTGGTATGGGGTTGTTCTTATATGCTTAACTCCCAATAGTCGGGAAAGAGAAGCAAAAAGTGTGGATTGAAACTGCCGACCTTGGTCTGTTGTAATGATGGATGGTACCCCAAAACGTGAAATCCAGTGATTCACAATTGCACGTGCCACTGTTTCAGCACATATATCAGTCACGGGTATAGCCTCGGGCCATCTGGTGTATCGGTCGACGCAAGTCATGAGGTAAGAGAATCCATCAGAGGGTGGTAATGGACCGACCAAGTCAACATGCACATGGTCGAACCTTCGTGCTGGTTTTAAGAATGGTTGAATAGGGCTGTGAGTGTGCTTGCTTATTTTAGATTTCTGGCAGTCCACACAAGCACGTGACCAAGTAACAACATCCTTAGCCACAGACGGCCACACATAACGGTCCAGTATTAGTCGTTTAGTAGCACGGATACCTGGGTGAGATAAGTTATGGAGAGAATTAAAAATTGGCTTTCTGAAATTGCTTGGTACAAATGGTCTCACCTTATCGTCTGTGATGTCGCACCAAAGTCTCAACGTTGGAGAAATTGGCACGGATTTCAGTTTTAGGGAATGGTTGGTTGTGCCTAAGAGATTTTGTAATTCGGCGTCGGTTTCTTGAGCTTGTGATAAAGATTCAAACTGTATTGGAGTTGGACAAATCTCTTGAATGCGAGACAATGTGTCAGCGACGACATTATCTTCTCCGGCGATGTATTTGATATTGGTTGAAAATTGTGCAATGAAGTCGAGATGTCTGAGCTGGCGAGGGGAACAGGTGTCAGAATTTTTAGTAAATGCAAAAATTAAGGGACGGTGATCAGTAAAAATTGTGAAGCATTGGCCTTCAAGTGCGTGCCTAAAATGCTTTACAGCAGAGTACATAGCGAGAAGTTCTCGATCATATGTGCTGTACTTGGCTTCGGCAGTCGATAATTTACGAGAAAAGAATGCGAGCGGTTTTGGGCCATTAGGAGACTGGGAATTTAAAACTGCTCCAATAGAAGTGGTTGAGGCGTCGACCATGAGGGCCAGTGGATGCTCAGGTGACTGAAACGTCAATGTTGTGGCATTAATCAAATCGGATTTGCAATTTTCGAATGCAAGAGTCGATTTATCATCCCAAGGCACAGGACGTTTGTCGTTCTTTTTAGAATTTTTCAGAAATTCATTTAAAGACGCTTGCGTTTCTGCGGCTTTTGGCAAAAACCGCCGGTAGAAGTTTAGCATCGCTAAGAAACGTCTCAGCTCAGAAATAGTTTTCGGTTTCGGGAAGTTAATGATGGTCTCAACTTTATCAGGAAGCGGCTTAACGCCTGCAGCAGTTATGAGGCACCCGAGAAATTTTACGGCAGGTTTTCCCAATACACATTTGTCAGGGTTTAATTTTAACCCATGCTTTTTTAACCGTGATAACACCTCGTGCAAATGTTTAGCATGCTCAACATCTGAGCAAGAAGCTATTAATATGTCATCGAAATAGGGAATACAACAGTCAAGATTGGATAAAACTTGGTGTATATACCTTTGAAAACTTTGCCCTGCGTTCCGCAATCCGAATGGCATAGCAGTGTATTCGAACAAACCAAACGGTGTGGTTACAGCTGTCTTGGGTATATCAGCAGGGTTTATAGGGATCTGGTGGTACGCTCTTGCTAAGTCGAGAGTAGAAAAAATTATTTTTCCATGCAAGCTTTGGGTACAATCCTGGATGTGCGGAACGGGATAGCGGTCAGGCACGGTTGTAGAATTGAGACGACGGTAGTCACCGCAAGGACGATACTCACCGTTAGGTTTTCTGACAACGTGCAAAGGACTTGCCCAGGGGCTTTTAGATGGTCGGATGATGCCCTGAGCGGATAAATATTCAAATTCTTTTTTAACAGCTTTAAGAATGTCGGGAGCTAGTCGTCTAGGTTTTGAAAATACAGGCGGACCTTTTGTTTCGATATGATGGTAAATTTGATCTTGCTTACTACCTTTCATGGGTTGCGATGGGTTTAATAACTCAGGATACTCACTAAGGATTTTATCCAGTATGCCATCACCAACCAATATAGCGATGTTCGATTCAGGAGAGTTAAGTGAAGGTAGTTGTCCATTAGAGGAAAGTCGAGTATTCGCATCAATAACTCTATGGTTTTTAGCATCAACTAGCAGATTGTAGTGTTTTAAAAAATCTACGCCGATAATAGGTTGTTTACTGTCTGCTACTACAAAGGACCATATAAAATCACGGCGCAAATTCAAATTGATGGTCATGCGCTTTGTTCCATAAGTAGCAATTTTTGTGCCGTTGGCGGCATACAACGTTAAATATTGCGATTTAGAGTGCGGAGCGTACGTTTTAGGAATGACTGATACGTCCGCACCAGTGTCAATTAAAAAGGAAAGTTTAGACTTTGAATCGGCCATTAATATGCGATTAAGGTGGCGGTCAGCATTATGGCCGGTAAGCGATCGCCTTACACGTTTCCCGAATGACGAAAAGAGCAAGGAGGGTTGCATTTTTTGGCATTCTCACCAAAATTAATATGATAGAAACATAAACCATTTTCTGGCTCTTTATAGCTTCGATTGCGAGAATTGCTACGGTAGCGAGAGTTATTTCGGTGTCTAGGATTTCTAATGTAATTGTCCCTCCGTGTACTTCGCTCCTGAACTATAGAAGTTAACTGTTTGACTTGCAGGGTTAATTGGTCAATTTGCGCCTGTAGCGCGATATTTTGTGGTGCAATAGAGACTTGTGCAGAATTAATGGACGATTGAGGCGTTAAATCGTGGATTTTATCTGCAATAGATGCGAGTTTCGTTAAATCTTCATTTAACGCTGCCAAAATCGATTGCGTGCTGTTGGGCAGTCGTCCAAGCCAGAGTGATTTAAGCAATGGCTCACCTACGGAATCGCCACCTAGAGCACGCATGCGTATAAGCAATTGTGACGGACGTTGGTCACCGAGCTCTAACCCTTGTAACAATGTCCTTATTTTAGACGACTCGCTTTCTGAGTGTAATTCAACCAAACGTGTTTTTAACTGCTCATATTTGTTGGTTTCGGGAGGTCGCATAATGATATCACTTACGGAGCTTAGTATGTCCGAATCAACAGCTGCCACAACATAATTGAACTTGGTTTCGTCAGTCGTCACATGTGCCAAGGAAAATTGTGCTTCTAAGCGGAGGAACCACAGGCTAGGATTATTCTTCCAAAACGGCGGTGGTTTCACCGCAACGTGAGAAATTTGTGGTTCGTTGAAAATTTGATCTTCAGATGTCAACATTATATATAACTTGAGTTACAAATTTAATTCCATTAGGGATTAACACGTAAAAAAACACACATTAAAGTAGCACTCAAAAAGAAAGTTATCATCAAGGCGACAATTATCATAAACGACATTACAATTTATCATAAGTAAGCAAAGAGAATCTATGTCACTCAACATCGAAAGGCAATGTACCAACTCGTGAATATAAAACCAAATTCATTTAGACAAATAAAATCGTGCGGTAACTTACGCAGCTTAGATATTTTTCGATTGCACTTATCATCGTAAAAGTTCACACGTTCTTTGGTCACCAATGTAGTAAAGTCTATTCCATACTAACTATAGTCAAGGTTTTGAAGTTAAAATTGCGTGTCACTCGTACAATGATAACTCTGTCATCTTATCAAATATTTATTACATAAAGAATAAACACAATCATGCAGTATTAAACAATTAAGAATGAGGCTTCCGAACAACAAGCGTCGACATACATCGCTACTCCAACAACCGCTAAATTAAACAATTTTAATTAGAGTTCTTTTTTTTGGTGAAAGTGAAAGTTATTATTTTTTAGAAGTTGAAGTGCTTAATCGCCACATAACCATAAGCAAAAGGGAGGAAAGGAAGAAAAAAATTCCATAAATATATTTTTTGATCGCTTTTAGTTTGAACTTTTGTCGATAAAATAGCCAACATAGCAACCTATGCTTATCAATGAACCAATCAGATATCTAGAATCGATATTTTATTTTTATCTTCGTGCGAAGCTTCGTGCTCTCCACCTTACTTGACTCTGTTTTGACGAAATTTGAATGTCTGCAAATACTGATATTAAATTCTTTTAGGTACTACTTTCTTAGGCATTACTTTCGATTTAAATTTCGATCGAACGCACCGAGAAAACTTTTGCTTTTCTGTTTGATGACTTTCGAAGATGGTTACTCTGGCAGGTGGAATGGAATCCGATTTTTCAGACAGTGATTGTGACATTGTATTTTCGAGTAAAGATTCATCTAAAACTGAAGTACGGAACTTAATTGCGGACAGTTTAAACAATATTTCTAATGGCGCTGTAAAAACTGTAAGTCTCTCTGACATTATTTTATTTTTCTTTCAAATTTTAAAACTTTCTTGTTAAATTTTAAAATAGATGATGCAAAGTCTTTGTCCTGTTATCCTCAATTACCTGTTTGATGATACATACGACACTCCGTTTGAAGTTTTTAATGTAATCATCTAGAACCTACTCTATATTAATATAGGCATTGTGTAGATACATTATAGAAGAATATATTTCTGGCTAACTTATGAGTTAATGGAGTCCTGTAAAGCTAAATCCTTCGCAAACGATGACTGTCCCTCCTCCTGAAAGGATTTAGACAGAGTCCCTCATGGTCAGGGAAATCTTGGAGTACTTTAGGAAAGTGAAAGAAGGTTGTGAACTCACAGGAATGCCATCCTATGGTTCTTGAGGAGCTATCTCCTTGACATGGTAACTCTGGAGCTGCTCGACCACTCGGTGGTTAATGCAGAATCAGACTAATAAAAATGTTATTTAATCATTCCCACTATGTTTTGAAAATATGAAATAAATATGAAAATTCTTTAATTTCTATTAGTGGAGTTCATCTACATTCTTAGATGTGTATTAAATGCTGGACGTCCAAAATAATATTTTTTATGATACAAATATGAAGCAATGTATACTAATAGCTCTATATTGCATTTCTTCTTTTCTCCCTATTTTACTAACACTCACTACTAAGAAAATTTACTCCGTTTTTTAAGTGTTTTTTCATTCTTGAAACATAAGTCCCCGGTAGCAAATATCTCGCAGCATGGCGCCAATTGCTGAAGATTTATCTTGAAGCTTGCAGGTTTATTAGCCACCATACAATATTTTTTTATATAAATGCGAGCGAGAAAAAAGGTTTTTTTTAAATGATTATTTTTTTCCCCCACGATAAATAATCACCCTTTTCTTCTAATTGTAAGGGCGAAAGATTCCCTTTCTTTCACAAACTGAAGAATATCAATCTCCCAGAGTACTTGGTCATCACGAACATGTATAGGTGAAAGTTAGAAATTTTGTTTAGTAGCCAGTGGCCGATGGACTCGGTTTTGTTAGTGGCCACTTTTTAAAATTGCTAACAAAAATGGAAAACTAGCTCTAAAATTAAAAATTAATAAATGAACTTTGTGCTAATTAAACTGTAATAAAAATTAATTTCACGTTAAGGAAGTAAATTAGCATTAAAACATAGACATATGTTTTGGGATTGCTTGGAATCCCTTTTTCAATGTGACAGGGAGCTTCTAGATGCAAAACATCCATTTTAATACTAATTTGCTTTCTTAACGTGAAATTATTTTTTATTATAGCTCTAAAATTGTTTAGAAAATGAACAAGCTATTGAAATAAAATAAGAAATATGCAGATTTGAATTAGCATATGCTAAAATGTTTTTGAACTTTTAAAAGTACTTAAGTATACACAGGATGTTGAAGGATTGAAACTTAAAATATGTATCTTGAAATTTCCGGAGAAGCACGTGTTCAATATTGCATGTTTCCAAGGGGGGGAAAAGGGCATTTGCTCATAACGAAAAAAAAACAATGACAGTAGAATGTGCTAAAACGTGACCGTGCTGCAGTTGCAATCGATGATAAATTTTTCAATCTCTCCACTTTTGTTACTTTAATCGCCACATGGCATGTGGCGACTGCTAGTTTTCATCTATACTGACACGGCCTCCATTATTTATAAATTGAATAATTATAATGTATATAGTTGTTGTTTGCATGTGTTATTGTTATATATCAACTATTTTAAAATGTATAGTTTTGCTATTTTTTATGATTGTAAATTTGGTTCGACATCATTTGATGCCGCAGATAAATTTTGACTTCTGAAAGTTGTGCTGCAGATTGATACAGAAAATTCTGCTACTGGGCATACGTCTAAAAGTTCAATGCCCAAGTGCCATAAAGTTCTTTCATTTATAATTTTATTGCTAGAAGGACAAATAGATGAAATATTCAAATGTCAGGAAAAAATGTAAAGCTTTCCATTCCATTAAAGTACTTTTTGTAGCAGAGCTTCCCACGCACCATTGCAAAAATATCATTCATTATCTACCTCCCCAGATGTTTCCTATGGCCCATTCCATGAGGTAATGAAATAAGGGTCAAGCATTTATCACATATACCATACAGGGTTCGTACGGTCCTTAAAGGTCCTTAGAAAGTCCTTAATGTTCATTTTCATTTTTAAGGCCTTAAAAAGTCCTTAAATAGTCCTTATTTTTTATTCCGTGCTTTTTTTTTTTAGCTAAGAAGGTACCCATGAGCTCTATTTGTTTTGTATTCTTCACAAGAATCGAACTTCTTTCATTTCAACTGCTTAATCGAACCTCAAATTTGGTTTGCTCGGGTCCGGTACTATTGCGGCTTTCGGACAGACCCAAAACGGCGGATTGACAGGATAAAAAATGGCGGACTTACATAAACATCATCGCATTTCTACTACAAATTTCAGTGCTTTCTCAACTGGTAAATAAATAATTAACTCGTTTTTTTAAATTTTTTTGAAAAGTTATAAGTATATTGATGTGTTATATATTTTGACAAAAAGAAAATGTTCATGGATTTTGATAAAATGCTTCAAACTACAACACCCAATTCAGTTAAAATGAACTTGTACGAACCCACATGGCAGCTCCCAATTTTCTATTTCCTGCAATTGTATGAAAAAGAAAATCGAGCTACATCTAAAAAAAATTTAAATATTAGTAAGAGAAGTCAAATAAAAACACAAGCATTTGTACAAAATGCAATGGTGCCCAGTAACTGAGCACCATTTAAGACCACAGAAAAATAAATCGCACAAGTTCCCTCATTTTGCTTTTAAAAGAAAAAAGAAAAAGGAATAAAATTTGAAAAACGGACATTTACGGACTCGAGGGGAAAATTTTTTATGAATAAACAAAAATCGGGAATTTTCAAAAAAGAGCCGAATTTCGGGATTTCAAATTTGGGATTCGAAACTATTTATTAAATTTAGTTTCAAAGTAAATATAAATATTTTTAAGCATGAAAATTGTTAATACATCATCTACATTCTAAACAATTATCAATAAAGCAGATGGGAGCAGCTCTTAACGAGTAATCTGTAAATAAATATTGCTTTTGAAACTTTTTTTTTAATTTAAGGGGCGGGGGGGGGGGGGGGGTTAATACTTCGAAGATGCATATTGTTGACATCTAGCTCAATAAAAGGGGTACATTTAACTAATATGTAGGCAAAAAAAAAAAACTTTCAGCTTTTTTTGCGTTTTGACCAATCAATCGCATTGTATGATTATCGTTTCTTCATGCTGTAATCAGCGGCGAGTTACCAACTCTTCCGATCGCTTTTTAGCTGATCTTTCAATAAACAGTTTGTTCTCCTATTGTTTTTTTAAATCAAATCAAATATATATATCTAAAAAATTAATTTGTTTTAAAGTAATGTTTTAATATTTAATAAATTTTTATGAAGCAATTTGACTTCGCGATCGTTCGCTGTGGGGTTTTGTTGTGTGGGAGATGATGGATATTTGCTGTGTTAATCAACATTTGTAGCTCGTGAAATTTCTTAATTTGCAGTAAATTGAAGGAATCGACCCCTTCTTAAACCTATACACCGTAGTTACCAAATGCTTCGTTTTCCCCCTAGTTTTTTTTTTTTGTGAACTTCGAAAATTCGATTTTTTGCAAAAAGATTCGATTTTTCAAGCTGATGTACAAGTATTTTTATCTAAAGGGATTGTACTACAAAAGAAGAAAATTTTTGAAGAAACTTTTTAAAAAGACATGTATTAATTTACATGAATTTTCATAACTTATAACGTGAAAATGTAAAAGCCTATTTTTCGGAAACTTGCTAACATCTAGCATTGCACGCAGCTTTTGAGACTTCTACCTTTTTGCATCCTGTAAATATATCAATTATTTAAAAAGTTGACAGTTGCTTTAGTATTTGCAGCCTGTAGTCTGTTTGTTTTATTTTTTATTTAAAAATATTGTTCAATTTTTTGAAACTTTATTTTAGTTAAATTTTGGTAGTTACTATTTGAGAGTAATGTACAAAGTTTTAAGCCAATAAGCTCCATTTTTTATTTGTATGTTGTTTCCAAAATGAAATATTTTTCTCAAGTTGAAAAAGTTTTTTCAGAATTTTTGTAAGCTCTTCTAAATAATTTAAAAAAAAATTTTTTTTGTCAGAGATAAAAATTTAAGTAATCCTAAATTGAGATGCTGGCAACATGAGTTAAGTAAAATGAAAAAAAAAAAAATTCTAAATTAAACACAACTTCTCAAGACTAAGTGCAGCGTTTTCTTTAACAATCTTTTTTATTTAAATTGTTTTTCATTTAACTTGTATTTTATAGCATTAACCATTTTTGATAATTTTTCACTTGCTTATATATGATTAATACTTGTGCTGTGTGTTTCTTATTACTAGCTCCAATAATTATTTAACTCCCTGACTGTATTGAACATCCGAAAAGCAACAAGACAAAGAGAGCTCCATAAAAGTGTTTGTGTTGTGTTCCTAATAAAAATGCGATGTTAAATCAATTTCCTCTTTCAATAATGCTTCCTTTTGAAATAAACATAACAGTTTGTATATTGCGAAAAATTTGTGAGGTCCTTAAAATTTTTTGTAGGTCCTTAAAAAGTCCTTAGAAAGTCCTTATTTTTGGTTTTGCCAAAAGCGTACGAACCCTGTCATAAATTTTATCAAATTAATTTTTAAATACGAAATTTAGATAAGGAAAACTATATCTCAATGTATTTCTGCAATATGCAGATAATTTTGAATCGGTGAATCCTCCTTCATCTTGCCTTCATAATTGTTTCGCGCCACTTTTTAGTTAGGGTAAAAACAGAAAATGCGAATTTTGTTGAATATTGTGCAGTTAATTTCCAAAGATCTTTTAAATTTGATTTTTTTTTTTTTTGCGTCTTTTAACATATCAAATAAAAAATGTTTTTGCAAGAGTTTCTCCATTACCAAATTTTACTTTCTGTTCATTTTATGAACTTTTGTTAGTAGAACTGTGGGAGGGTTAATGTCGTTCCGATTAATCATTCCTAAGAAGCAGCATCTTGTCTATATTTTATTTTTGTGTAGATTTTACTTGTATGGTACGTTTATGTTGTTTTGTTATTTTTTTTAAACATATTCAACTTGATAGAGAAAATGGTGAAATTTTTTACAACTGTTTTTATCACTGCTATAGACAAATGTACCAGTGAGTAGGGGTTGATTCAAATCATTACAGAGTTTTATTTATTTTTTTTAATGATTTTTCTGTTTAAAAGTTGTTTTAAACATAAAATATGTTGCACTTTCAACCTCTCTTTCAAGCAAAACTTCATTAGCCCTAAAGGTCAAGATTCACGGTCTCCACTCGCCACGTGGCGACCTTGTTTGAAATAATGGCGATTCAAAAAATTAAGAGCGATCGCCACCTTTCCTTTTTTCAATTTTTAAAGTAAATCCTTCCTTTTCAAATACATCTATAGCAGATGCACAAACTTGGCCCGCGGGCCAAAATTGGCCCGACGAGCCTTTTGAATTGGCCCGCTAATACAGTTGATAAAAAAGAATAATTATAATAAATTTAAAAAAAAAATACGAAAAAAAAAAAAAAAAAAAAAAAAAAAAAAGCTTACGAAAAATCGCAGTAAAAAAATTTCGAAAAATCGCAGTAAAAAACGCAACACCGCTACTGAATTTCGGTCGCAATTTTCGGAACTAATCACCATATTTAATTTTATTTTATTGGAAATACTTCAGAAACTAATCAAATCATGATAAAAGTGGTAGAATATTGCATTGCCATCTGGTTCCGAGCTATATGTAAAGTTTCAGAACATTAGCTTATCGGGAAATGGTCGAAAATTCGATTGCGGGATTTTTCGAACAGCCATTATGTGCGTTATTTCGTCTATAAAAGAATTTTGTCCCATTCCTGCTATGATTTCTTTAGTTAATTCAAGATAACGATCGTTACGACATAGCAGGCAAAATGTCATTATTTTCGTCTTCATTGTTATCTTGCTCTTTTTCATCGTTCGGGTGTAGCACCACTTGGATGCTTTCCGAAGCGGACATCTTGTTTATCAAATTATTAATTTCTTAAAACCTGATTATCAATCTTTTTTACAGTAATAAATGATTTTAAAAAGGAGGAAAACGAAATGTAAGAAGCATGTTTACATGCAGAAACACGCAAATTTCATACTTGTTTAAAACGACTTCGCTTTTGCGAACTCGATTTTAATAAAGAATTTATTTTCACAGTTGCAATTTTTGTTGCCTTGATATCAATTTTAAATTCTTATTACCTTATTTCAGCTCTTAAATAAATAAAAAAATATATATAACAAAAATAAACGAGGTTTAATTTTCCCACGATCAGCTATTGCGGAAAATTCGCGAATCTGCCGTATTAGAAATTTTCTGAACGTTCATTAGTCCGACTTTTGTTTCAATTCGTCTTCGAATACTGACGAGACAATTAAATAAATGTATAAGAATCTAATTACTTACTTCTTTCATGTTTAATATTGAAATAAAATAGAGAAAAGGTCTGATTTTTCTCAAGTATCGTTGGAGATTTTTTTTTTTTTTTTTTCTAATTTTCATCTGCAAGGTAAGTTGACGCCCCTCTCCCCTAAAAAAACATCGTTTTTAGACTAAATCGTTCGACTTATAAACACTGAATATGTTACTTGTAACGGAAAAATGCGTATTTTTAAAGGCATTTAAAAAAAATCGTATTGTTACTAAATGGGTAAAAAAACGCGAACTTTTTAAAAATGGCAGGAAATTCACGCAAAAATTCCCGGTTTCTGGTTCCCGGATAAGAGATTCTGTACTGTATTACTATGCCAATTTAACTAATAAGATTTTGTTAATGGTTAGTTAAAAAAAAACAATTCTACTAGCCAAATTGACTAGTAGTAATGAATGAATAAAAATTTATTAATTAAACATTAATTTTCAGAATTAATAATCTCAATATGAGTAATTATTTTATTTTATAAAGTGTAACTTATAATCAAAATTTAAAAATTTTATTGTTGATATACATTTAGGAAAATTTTATTGTTGATATGTATTTAACGATTTTTTACATTAATTCAAAAAGATCAATTTCTAATCTGCAGGAAAACTAGTGATTAAAGGATTAAAATTTAATTATATGCCATGGAACAAAATAATGATATGTTGATTTTTGATAAAGGAATCAGTTTAACTTTTTTTATTGTCCATGTAGCAATGTATAAATTTAATATTACTATGCCAATTTAACTAATAAGATTTTGTAAATTGTTAGTTAAAAAAACAATTCTACCAGCCAAATTGACTAGTAGTAACTCTGAATCGCAAGAGTTTAACGTGATGTACAGACTCACAGCATTTGGATTTTGCTATTCTTATATATAAGCGCCTTATTCTGTCTATCTGTCCGCGATAGGATCCTAAGCCGTTTTACCGATCGGGACCACATTCGGCACGGTTAATGTTTACGACCCAAGAAACGCATCGCCGCAAAAATGAAAGTTGTGACTCAATTAAGTTTTTTTTAATTAATTTTTTTAAATTTTTCAATGCTTTTTTTGACCCGTTTTATTTTATTTTTGCATTGTTGCTGTCGTTTCCAACAGTATAATTACAGTTGCCGTGTGAACAAACAAATCAATGCAGTTGCCATTTAACAAATGTAACAAATATATTAATAATAATCAAAACGTTCATCTAGCATATTGAGTGAGGCTTCGATGTATTTGCAATTTCCGTTAAAAATTAATGTATGCGCGAATTTAATTTCAATCCCTTCTTTCTTTTTAATTGATTTATTTATTGTCTGCGCTTTTTATATTTTTTTTTTATTAGAGTGGCAGCGCTCTTTTTCCCGGTTTCGTTGAAACTTTTGTTTTCAAGAGCATAATAAAATTTTCAATAAGTTCTTTCGACGATAAATATATATTTTTCACAAACAATTTGATTATATAGTAAACAAATATGTAGTAGTGTGGGGCAGTATGCAAAGGGACGTCCTCGCTGCCTGACCTGGGTAATTCAATTTGAATTAGCAGACACCTTTGCCCAAATCACTTTAATTACAATTTATAATATCTAGAACAGCGGTCATTTCGTATGACTGCCGGGCGTACTAGTTAATATATATGTGTGTTAATTTCTTCTGTATTTATATTCGCACTTTTAATTAATTTCTCATTTTAACTCTTAATATAAGTTTTAAATTTTACATTATAAAATGTCAAAGAAAAATTATCTAAATTATAAAGAAAGTTATAATTTAGAGAATAATATAATGCTATGTTTTTCTAAGTTTAAATTAGCTTTTTATTTTCCATTTGTTTCATTAATTTGCACAAATTTTTGTAAAAAATTTTAGTATTCCTCTTTTTTGCCATTTGACCAATCACTTCATTGATGTATATAAATGTTGTGCAATTAATTATTAAGGGATCTTATACCTCATTTTGTTTGAATTCATTTACATTATTTTTTCAAAACTTTTATTTAATAATCTGTTTCCTAGTACAGTAATTATTAATTCATGTAATTTGTACATATTGCCTCTAAATAAAAACTGAAATACACCCTGTATTTTTATGAATAAAACATTACGTTACTTTGGCCCCTAACCTGATACTTTCTAATTTTTTGGCCCTCCACCCAAAAAAGTTTGTGCATCCCCTGTCTATAGAATTTACAACATTTGCTTCTTTCATTCTTTCATGCACACAAGCACAATAAAAATGCATCAATTCGGCATTCAAGTAGCCGAATTTCGGCCGATAATCTTCATTTCCCCCTTCACAAGAAAAAAAATGGCGAAAACGTTTCCCGATTGCGCTGTGTGTGGTTTTTTTTTTTTTTTTAAATCCTTCTCTCTGCCATATAAATCTTTTAAATACAGTGGGAAACAATCTAAATCTTGATTTTTTTTTCTCATAGCCGTATCACTTGCATTTCAGATCGGCCATTTTCGCAAAAACTTATAAAACATAAGTGTCGCTCCATTTTGAAAATGGTGTGAAAGTTTGAAAAAATGTTTTGAAATGAATGAAAATAAAATGTACTAAACAAATTTAGAACTGGAAATATACATTTTTTTTATAATTGTGTTCGAAAATGGTCCGTATTTATGATCGCTGTTTTTTGTAAAAGGTTCGTTTCTGTAATTGGGATTTTTGTTATATG
This sequence comes from Octonoba sinensis, assembly GCA_038502835.1. Classification (NCBI taxonomy): domain Eukaryota; kingdom Metazoa; phylum Arthropoda; class Arachnida; order Araneae; family Uloboridae; genus Octonoba; species Octonoba sinensis. The sequence continues at coordinate 78,127,880 of CM076604.1, forward strand.
TTGCTTCTATTATTAACAAAAATTTTACATTTCAATCTTTTGTACTGTATAACATTCAACACAAAAAACTAAATCGCAAAAATTCATATTTCCTTAATTTACCATCGCCAACGAATCTAGTTTTTTCTTTTTCCAATTTGAAAGTCATAAGATTTTTTTTTTTTTTGTAAACTTAATAATTTTGACAAATTGTTATGTTTTCTTCACTGAAAGTAAGACACATAAGGAATTGCGGCGGAGTGGGGGCATGTCCCCCCCCCCCCCGCTTCGCATAGGTCGCACCAAGTTAATCAAGTTTAGTGGCCACTTCCAAAATTTCTGAGTCTTGACCTTTAATAATAGAAATTTTCAATAAAGATGTCTCTGGTTAAAACAAAAAGTTTCAGTTTTTACCAATGGAGTGAACATATGATTTTATAAAATGAGTAAGTTAAATCAAATTTGAAGTTGTGATTTGATTTATAAAATATAAAAATGATTTAAAGTACCGCAATTATCGGTAAATTACCCGCATCGTATAATCCGCAGGAAGAAAAATTCTTCTAAAAAAATCAAGTTTGGTGTATAACCTGCACCCAAAGCAAAAGAAATTACATGATCAAATCACTCTGTAAGATACACTGCTGTAAGGAAACAATTTTAAATTACAAAACACTTTTAACATTTAAAATTATAAAAAGTTTACACTTTATACCATATTTTGTTTATACAGTGACCTCTGCTGCGGTCCTACCCTCCTAATTTGATTTAATTGGTGTGGAGGGAAAGGCTCCCCTGACAGCTAGATTGCTTATCTCTAACAACTCTCATAATACAGTAAAACCTCGTTAAGTAGTCACTCAAGGAACCAAATATTTTTGACCACTTAAGGGGAGCGGGAAATTAAAGAAGAAAAAAAAAACCGCCCAGAAATCGGTGAGAAAAGCAATATCTTCGGAAATCAATACCTATAAATTAGTAGAAAATTGAAAAGGAATAAGACGGGGGAAACATTTGCAGGGCTCCAACGGCTGCTCCAGTTGCGCAAAACTGCGCCAAAACGATTTTTCTGCTACATGCTGCTACAAAATGTGTTTTTCCGCAAAATTTGCGCCAAATAGCAATTTTTGGGAAAGAAATCGAAAAAATTTTAGATATTATATTTTTTTAACCTTAAAATCGACATCATTCGATGCATTTTTCCTTTAGTCAACTAATTTTTTACCTTTGAAGCAGTTTATTAATGAATATTAACTCTACCCTCTCTAGAACATCAAATATGAATGAGAAACTTGAGCAGAATGAGTGATGTATCTCACGCTTGTAGAAGAAACAGTGATACGATTTCTAATATTTTGTAGTATTATAGAGAGAAAAATCATTCCTCTTATCACTATTTATGTTGAACATTTTTTTTAGTAAGTTTTTCTTGAAATAGATAAAAAAGTTTAATTTCATGTAACGTGAAAAAAAAAAAAAAAAAAACCTTAGCGTGTTTCCTCAGTGCACTTTGCTTTCTAATGTTTAGGAAATACTAATCAATGTGAAAAATCAATAACAGAACAGATGTTAAAAAGATTGCTGCTCCCTTATAACAATTTTTTCAAATTCCTTAAGCCTACTTTCCACGTGCAAGCAAAGGAGCGCATAATACGTTCTACAATCTTTTTGCATCCCCTTACAAAAATCGGATTTTTTTCATTTCAATTATTTATAATGTTTCTTCTCAAAGTAAATAAATAAAATGTATATTTATTTTAAATAAAAACATTGTTTGAAAATATATATTTGTTCCCGAAAGTGTTTAGAGGTAGACTCAAACGTTATAAAATTAAGCATTGAATTTCAGCCTTTTTTCTTTTCTCATTACTCTCTAAGCTTTGTAATCTATATCATATAACCACAAGCAATTCAAAAACATAAAACATAAATATAAAGAACAAAATAAGTAAAAAAATTAGTTAAGTTAGAAAATCATTAAAGAAAACATGTATATCTTAATGAATTGATGATCTTTAGCAAATATGTTAAGCAATATTATTAGAAGAAATAGAAATTTGGTTGTAGATGAACGACCTCATAAAAGTACACTTGCTTAAAGTTTCAATTTTTTAACTAGATTTGAAAGTTATGAAATTATCACGCATTTCCTCTTTTAATTCAATTTAGTTTCTTTCAGCATCCAATTGCTTGAAATTTAATTGTAACTATTACACAATTTTTGGAAGATGTAAAGGTATTTACTTGGAAAAAAAAATAAATAATTCATTAGACATTAAATTATCAACATATAATAAGAAATACATTTTGCCTTTCTATTATAGAACTAATTTGGTTCTTGAATTTTCTTGCTACAAAATTATGAAACTCAGCAATTTAATTTTAGTGCCATTAATTACTTCCAAAGCATCTAAGTGAGCATTTAGGATTGAAATTTAAAGGAATATTTTTTAATCAGAAAAATGATAAATATTACTGCAGGTAGAAAATAGGATCGACTTCAGATATATTTTTTGATAAAATATGAAATTATATTTAATTCATTCAAAATTTTACTATTACTATAATCACAATGATTATAAACCTAAATAAGTACCATTTAAAAAACAAATTTTAATGAATGATAAAGAGTTTAAAATAGTTGAACCTTTCATATTAGTTAGTTTTTGCTTATTTTCTTGAAAGAATAGTGTTTTAGCTATTAAACAAAAAAGAGAGAATGCAATGATTTTTGAAAAGAAGAAAATTTTAAGCTTTCTTCCAGCTATTCTTAACTATTAGAAGAAGAAGAAAACAACAAAACATCCTTTTAAATAATCTGTTTCGTGAGAAGAGTATTGAAAAACACCCTTATATTATAGGTTTAATTAGTCTTACTTTTTGAATAGGTTATGAATAATTTCTTGAGAAATATAAAAATAATCCAGTTTTTGAAGGATGACTGACGGTTACATTTCCAATCATTTTGAAGACTTGAAACTGCTCTTACCCTTGATGTATGAAAATGACATTGCTTTAAAACAGCCATTTAATATTTAAAAACTAAAGAAAAAAATCCTCCAAAAATGGTACAAATTTGATATTTTCGGCTTTTAAACTGATACAAAAATCGATTTCTTTTGCTCCAAATTGATACAAAAGTTAAATTCTTCTGCTCCAAACTGATACAAAAGTTAAATTCTTCTGCTCCAAACTGATACAAAAAGGACATTTTACCTGCTCCGAAAGCTGCTACAAATTGTGTTACGGTGGGTGGGGGGGGGGGGGGGGGGGATGCATTTGATTTTTCGAAAAGTGCAATCAAGTCTTTTTTTTCTTTAAAAGATAAAGAAGTTTTCATTTTCCTGACATAATCAAATCAACCACAAAGCTGCAAGAGAAAAAATAAGGAGCTTACTCGCTGAAGTCACATAAAAAGTCACACTCAAAAGCGATCAAAAATATTCAAGCAAACATCTACACTAGGCAGAGTCGCAGCAAGAAGTATGCTTTGAATGATCTGCAGCGAGGATCGAGATTTCAAGCAGGGCCAGGACTGCAAGAATCGAATTCCCACAAGGAGCGGAATGCAGCAATAGAGAGCTACTGTCCCTTATTGAAAACTGTGAGATGATTTTCAATAATTTTTCAATGTACCTGGGGGAATTTTTTTAAATGCACCTGGAATCCTGGCCACATGGCCGAGTTTAAAATTCGGCTTTTCCCCTTGGGGGCCGTTCATAAATGATGTCACGCTTTTTTCCCACATATTTGACCCCCATCCCCCCTTTGTCACAATCTGTCACACTTCAGCGGACCCCCCCCCTTCCCCCCCCCCTTTGTCACATGTCACGCTATGTTGCATAATGCATGATGTCACACTTCTGGTTACCCCCTCCCCTCCCCTTGTCGCACTTTGTCACAATTTCACGAACCCCCCTCCCCCCCTCGAAGCGTGACATCATTTATGAATGATCCTTTGTCCTCTCATTGTACTGTATAGTTGCTAATCCTCTCTCCCTGTGAGTAATAATGTGAAAAACACTTTCTACCCTTTTCTTCTACTTCTGAAGCCAGTGCCGGATCTAGGGTGGGGCAAGCCGGGGCCCATGCCCCGGGCGGCACTTCTGGGGGGGGGGGGGCAAATTCAACTGTGGTGCACAAAAGGAAAATACAATACAATAGTTTTTCTTTTAACAAATTTCAAAGCATCCTTTTATTAAGAGGTGGGAGCTTGTAACTGACGTTTGAAAAGGCAGACACGTGACTCTTCGATATGGGCGTTAGTAAAAAGAAGGGGAGTGGGTTTTGCCCCCTAGATTTAAAAAAAAATGCCAATTTTGTTCTGCATTTTTATGAGTAAAAGTGTTTAAATTTTTAGAAAAAATTTGTTTCCTTTTTTTTCCTAATAATTTTGCAGTCCCAAATGCATCTTTTCAGGCCTCAAAATGCATCAATTTGCATATAATTTTCAAAATTTTCAACTGTCAAAATTTCATATCTACAGTAAAGGGGGGACCATCATATGGCTCTACCCCCTAATGTTGAGCTAAAACGGACATGTCGTGAGATCATTAACTAAAGTTTATCAGTGATCCGAAAATGAAAAATCCTCATAAAAAAAAAAAAAGGCCAAACACATAAAAATTATGTGCAATATCAATAATGATTGAATGGAAATGGGTCGGCGGCATGTTTATATTTTGCCCCGTCCCGGAAAACTCCAAGATCCGATACTGTCTGAAGCAATTACATTCTTTTCTAATTGTCCCTCATATCACCTGTCGCTTTCTAATCCTCTACACATGAACAGAGCTTTTCAACTGAGATTTGGGTTTAAGAAAATGACCTTCACACAGCATTTCTACGAAGTCCGATGCTAGTATTTTCCAAGATCCGATAAGAAAGAAGAACTTTAGAAATAATAATTATTATTTTTTAAATTCTGTGTATTGCCCGCAGATAGTACAAAAGGGAGTTTTTTTTTTTTTTTTTTTTTTTTTTTTTTTTTGTAGATAACCTCTCGGGCTATACACAGATAATTTACTGTACTCTCAATGTAAAATTGAAAGCACATAGCTGTTTGACTTTTTCAGCTTTTAACAACAAAAAAATTCAGATTAAATTTGTTCATTTTTTCTTTACTCAGGCATGAGATTCTTCCGACTTTTGTCGGAATTTCCCGGAATTTCCGACTTTTCCTAAATTTGAAACTTCCGATTTATATCAGTAAAAAAAAAAATCTATCTTTTACCTTTTTTTGACAACGGAAAAAAAAAAAAAATTCGCCAAGCGGGACATATCTCGCTGGCGACCAAAAATTTCAATGCCGATCGCCACGTTGGCAACCAGGTTGCGCAAGATCGCTATATTTGTACCAAATGTTATATTTATTGAAAATAATAAGAAATATCTGAAACCGGAAGCAGATGCAAAAAGATTGCAGCACAATTGCGCAAAACGCTAATATCGCGCATGACACATGGCTTATCGAAGAAACATAAAACTAAGCTAAAAATACAATGTTTTCATTATATAAAAAGTAAAGGTAAATTGTTTTTTTTTTTTTTTCTTTTTTCATTTAAATTAAAAGAAATGCTTTTAGCATTGAAAATTTAAGAAAAATCCGCCAAATGGCGCCTTTAATAATTTTTCCCGATCCAAGTGATTTTAAGTCACGGTAGCCAAAGGCGGCAAATTTATTTTTAAAACTTGATACTTATTGTTTTATTTTTTACCTGGAAGAATTTATTTTTGGAAAGCGCTAAGTTTCAAATGAATTAACACTTAATTGCATAATTAAAAAATACATTTTTTTCATACTTTGACGATTTTAGTATTTGCTAAAGTCAATACAGGAGTAAATATATATTGTTTAAAATAATTTAAAAAAAAACGAATCGCACAAACTTTTGATGCAAGATTGAATTAAATTTAATGGTCAGAAAATAGCTAGCATTTCTCTAATACACTTGTACATCAAAAACTTTAAATCAGTAAGTAAATGTTTTATGAATATGTTGCACTAAAATTATTATAATGTGTGTATGTATCATCATGCATTATTGTAATGTATTTATGAGAAGTAATTACATTTTTTTATTTTATTTTTAAAAATAAAAAAGGTAATTACTATTTTGTGATGTACCTGAGTGATCTAGTTTTTATACATTTTTCTTGTGTGAAATATGGTTCCTCGCGCATTTTTTTTTTTAGCAAAATCTTTTTAAAGCAATTTTTTTAGCTTTTTTTAAAAGCAAAATTTGAACTTGCGCCTGTTTTCAGACTTTTTATTTTTAACCCGCTCTCATGCCTGTGCTTACAGTATACTCTAGAGCAGTGTTTCCCAAACTGTGGGTCGCGAGCGAATATTGAGTGGGCCCTCGCTACTCTACACATGAGTTTGAAAAAAATGGGAAGTCTGCGAATAAAAGTAACTAAAGTTGAAGTTGATGCTAAAACTTTATCGAAGAGAAATAAGAAGCAAATACCCATCCCATTGAAATAACTTTAAAAAAACCTTGCAGGTGTAGATATTTAAGTAATAAAAAATAATAATTTAAGTTGTGTTTCTTACTTCAACAGTCTTTCATTCCTAATGGTAACACTATTTTTTTTTTTCAATTAGAACAAATAACACAGCATTAAGCAGTTCCATCACTCTCCACTAGGGGATCTGAACACTACCAATATTTATGCCCTCTTTTCTCTAAGACAGCTAAGAGGTGGGTCCCAAGATTGGAAATTTTTGCTGGATGGGTCGGAGCCCAGTCAACTTTGGGAATCACTGCTCTAGAGCAGGGATGCACAAACTATGGCCCGCGGGCCAAAATTGGCCCGATAATACAGTTTATAAAAAAGAATAATTATAATAAAATTTTTAAAAAAATACGAAAGAAAAAATAATTGTAAAAAAAGGTTACGAAAAATCGTAGTTAAAAAACTACCGCTACTGAATTTTGGTCGCAATTTTCGGAACTAATCGCCATATTTAATTTAATTTTATTGGAAATACTTCACAAACTAAACAAATCATGATAAAAGTGGTAGAATATTGCATTGTCATCTGGTTCTGAGCTATATGTAAAATTTCAGAACAATAGTTTATCGGAAAATGGTCGAAAATTCAATTGCTGGATTTTTCAAACAGCCATTATGTGCGTCTATAAAAGAATTTTGCCCCATTCCTGCTATGATTTCTTTAGTTGATTCAAAGCAACGATCGTTAGACATAGCAGGCAAAATGTCATTATTTTCGTCTTCATCGCTATCTTGCTGGTTTTCATCGTTCGGGTGTAGCATCATTTGTTGGATGCTTTCCGAATCGGAAATCTTGTTTATCAAATTCTTAATTTCGTAAAATCTGATCATCAATCATTTTTACAGTAATAAATGATTTCAAAAAGGAGGAAAACGAATTGTAAGAAGCATGTTTACATGCAGAAACGCATTACTAAAACGTATTAATTTCATACTTGTGTAAAACGACTTCGCTTTTGGGAACTCGATTTTAATAAAGAATTCATTTTTACAGTTGCAATTTTTGTTGCCTTAATATCAATTTTAAATTCTTATTACTTTATTTCAGCTCTTAAATAAATAAAAAATACATAAAACAAAAATAAACGAGATTTAAATTTTCACACGATCAGCTATTGCGGAAAATTCGCGAATCTGCGGTATTAGAAATTTTCTGAATGTTCATTAGTCCGACTTTTGTTGCAATTCGTCTTCGAATACTGACGAGACAATTAAATAAATGTATAAGAATCTAATTACTTATTTCTTTCATGTTTAATTATTGAAATAAAATAGAGAAAAGGTCTGATTTTTCTCAAGTATCGTTGGAGATTTTTTTTTCTAATTTTCATCTGCAAGTAAGTTGACGCCTCCCTCCCCTAAAAAAACATCGTTTTTAGACTAAATTGTTCGACTTATAAACACTGATTGTGTTACTTGTAACGGAAAAATGCGTATTTTTAAAGGCTTTTAAAAAAATTCGTATTTTTACTAAATGGGCAAAAAAACGCGAACTTTTCAAAAATGGCGGGAAATTCACGAAAAAATTCCCGGTTTTCTGGTTCCCGGATAAGAGGTTCTATACTGTAATACTATGCCAATTAAACTAATAAGATTTTGTAAATGGTTAGTTAAAAAAACAATTCTACCAGCCAAATTGACTAGTAACTCTGAATCGCAAGGGTTTAACGAGATGTACAGACTCATAGCATTTGGATTTTGCTATTTAATATATGTGTGTTTATTTCTTCTGTATTTATATTCGCACTTTTAATTAATATCTCATTTTAACTCTTAATATATATTTTAAATTTTACATTATAAAATGTCAAAGAAAAATTATCTAAAGTATAAAGAAAGTTATAATTTAGAGAATAATGCTGTGTTTTTCTTTCCTTTTTATTTTCCATTTGTTTCCTTTTCATAATTTGCACACATTTTTGTAAAAAATTTTAGTATTCCGTTTTTTTGCCATTTGACCAATCACTTCATTGATATATATAAATGTTGTGCAATTAACTGTTTAGAAATCTTATACCTCATTTTGTTTGAATTCATTTACATTATTTTTAAAAAACTTTTATTTAATAATCTGTTCCCGAGTAGAGTAATCATTAATACATGTAATTTGTACATATTACCTCTAAATAAAAACTGAAATACACCCTGTATTTTTATGAATAAAACATTACGTTACTTTGGCCCCCAAACTAATACTTTCTAATTTTTTGGCCCTTCACCCCAAAAAGTTTGTGCATCCCTGCTCTAGAGTATTTATCTTGAAGCTTGCAGATTGACTCATGTCAAAAAGTATTATTCTGGTTGGGTGAAACCTCATTTGAGTCATGAATTTGTATTAAAAATTTGTTCATCTTTATTATTATTATTAAAAAATATTTACTGCAGTGAAAATAGCTTAAAATGTATTTTTGCATAATGTTTAACATTTTACATTATTTTTATAAGTGTAACATAGGGGCCGTTCATAAATTATGTCACGCTTTTTTTCCATATATTTGACCCCCTTCCCCCATTGTCACAATGTGTCACTCTTCAGCAGATCCCCTCCCCTTGTCACACTTTGTCACAATTTTACGAACCCCCACCCCCACTCGAAGCGTGACATCATTTATGTATGATCCCATAGTAAATATCCAAAGCCTTTTAAAGTCTGTTTAAAAAAGTTTTTTTTTAATCAATTTAAATTAAAAAAACGATTTAACAAAAAAAATCTTATTTAAATTTTAAAAAACTCGATTTTTTTAAACAAATAAAAAAAGTCAACCCTGCCAGTGAGTGGCAAAATTGTATCAATCAACACAGACTTGGGGAAGAATAGTTTGAAAATAATTCTTCAAAACTTGAATGAAAATGTGTGCAACAATCTTTTGTTTCCTTCTTTATGTCTTCTTATTTTTTTATATATCGTATTGTTATAACATTGTATATTTGATGTGCTCTTTTTATGCATAAGGGATGGAAATTCGGCAATTCTAAAAATTGAATTATCGATCTCGAGATACAGGATTATCGATATTGTTTTAATTTAAAATGTATGTTAGCAATTCCGTGCTTATAGCTTTATTGTAAGTTCTGACAAAATAGCACAGGATGGAAACACAACCGGGAAATCAGGGAATTCTCTGGGAAGTTTATATTTTGGAAAATATCAGGGAATAGTCAGGGGATACTTAAGGTTTCTCCAAATATTAGGGAGAATTACGGTTTTCAGTATCCAAACCGGCAAGCGACTGGAGTTTCGTTTGCGGAATTTCCTTTCGTTGCGCAAGGTCAGTTCGATTGCCGATTTCGCATTGATTGAAAGCGCCCTTTCTCCGATTAAGCAACAAAAAGAAGTAAATTTTTTTGTCTGACTTAAGAAGACAGAACAGTTTTACTGTTTTACGTAAAAAGACGCGTTGATGCATCCGAGAACCCGCCATTTTTGGTCGTGTTCCAAAATTCGGACTAACACCGCTTTCCAACGTGCCAAATTTGGAGTTCGGTATTTTGCATGATACTGCCGTGGCGCAACAAGGGGGGCACAGAGAGCCCCATCGATCGTCTGTGAGCCGCAGGAAAAGCATTTTAAGTCATTTAAAGAAAGGAATTAAAAGCCAAAAAAAGGAAAAGATAAATTAAAAACCGGCTGCGCCTTAAAATGCTAAAAAAACATTGTGCATCGAATTTTATTTAGCAAAAATAGCAACAATTCAAATAAAATACAAAGCAAACGTTTATCAGTCGTCTGGGGAAAATAAAATTTAAGTTAATTACTGTAAAAAAAAATAATTTTAAAACTACAGCGGAAAACGCTTTTCGCGTTCATTTAGAGGCGTCGGATTTTAGCACGAAGAGCAAAACTCTTTTTGGGACAGTTTTTACGGGCTTTTCAGTAATACTAAGCTCGAAACGATACGATAAATTCTTCCTATAGAAACGAACCATTTTATGCAACTTTCGGCTGTAAATTGGAATAAAAAGAACAAATTCAAATTTCAGGGAAAACATTTTGAGGTGCACATCTCCATCCCCATGTTCCAAATTAATTTTGTACTAAATTTCATGAAAATCGGTCGAACGGTCTTGGCCCTACGCCGGATATAGACACACACCCATACTTGCGGCTTTATTATTACCGTAATTATCTGTGTATAGCCCGCGGGCTATCTATGAAAAAACTCATTTTTTTCCTACCTGCGGGCAACACAACGATGCGGGCTATACACGGAACTTTTTTTTTTTTTTTAAAGTACTAAATAAATAAAAGACAACTACGGTTCAAAACATCAAAATCTATTCTCCCGCGAAACAAAACGTAGAGAAATAAATCGTAACTTTCGAGACGATGATCCAATTTCACCCTTTTGCCGTCAGGTTTCAGGTTCAAAAATCCAATGATAAAAGCAAGTCTGTCGGTGATACCAGGGGGACTGACAAAAATTCTCCACCCTTTGGACATTTCAGTAAACAAAAGCTTCAAATCTCATGTCCGACATCGATGAGAGAATTGGATGTCTAATGGACTGCACAGCTACACCAAATCCGGGAAAATGAAACGCGTTACATATGCCGAAATTGCTAGGTGGATTAAGGACTCTTGGGACGCGGTTTCAATTTCTACGATTAAAGCTGGATTTCAAAAAGCTGAAATAACTGACGATTTCAGAAGTTATGAAGATCTTGAAACCAGCAGTGAATCAGATATTGATGATCGAATTCCAATTCGCAATTTGCCAGAGGACCTAATGGAACTTTTTAATTCTGATACAGAAGAATATGATTTCGATGGCCCTGTATAAGCAAAATATGGTAAAATGAAAACTTTTTTTTAATCTTGTTATTGTGTAAAGTATTTTGTAATTTAAAATTAATTACTTACATTAAATAATTCCCTATACCGTACATAGTGATTTGTTTATGTTTTAGTTTTGGGTGCGGGTATACAACGATGCCGGCTATACACCGAACATGATTTTTTTAGAATGAATTTTTCTTCCTGTGGACTATACAAGGATGCGGGCTATATACCGATAATTACGGTAGTAGAAACTAGCTGTACCCGCATGGCTATGCCCGTGTTAAAAAATGAAAAGACCAGTCGGTTCGCCATTGTGTACATAGTGGTGGTAACTTTTTTAAGTGTAAATTATGTTATTTTATTAAAATGTATAGCATTCCACATAATTAAAAATATCCGCCCACGGCAATCAACCAGCGATCCTACACATTTAAGCATTTTTTTTTACAAAACATACACAATAAAAGAGGACAAAAGAAAGAAAGAAACGAAACGAAACAAAACAAAAAATAAAATATTTAAGAGAAACCGCATTTTGTTTGTTTAGTTCAAGTACCCACACAAAAAGGACGATTATAATCCATTAGAATAGTTTTTAATAATAAGATAGTTTTTTTGTATATAATAGTTTTTTAGTATAATAGTTTTTAATAATAGATAAAAATTTAATTACTAGGCCGTCCCTAATAATTAAATTTTTAGTATAATTAATTTTTATCTATTATTCATTGACATTAAAACAGAAAGACGAAAGTTTGTATCTTGCAGAAACAAACAGCAGCAAGCCAAGCTTTGAAAGCGGAAAAAAAACTTTCATCCGAGCTCAAATAGGAAAATAACATATGTGCTAATTCAAGGGAGAAAATAATATATATATATATTTATAAATAGTAAAATAATAAGTTGGAATGACAAAAATCTCTATAAAGGATAACATTTCTTCTATAAAAAACCCTGTGCAGTATTTTAATTCGTTAAAAAAAAAAAAAAGAATAATCAAAATCTTAAAAAAAAATTAATTAATTAATTAAAAATCGGCTGCTCCTCAAAATGATAAAAACCGCAAGAAATAAAATTTAACTAGGCGTGCCGCCCGGCGTTGCACGGGGCATCTCAAATGTTGCGTCGTGAAGATTTTGCCCCCCCCCCCCCCCCGCTCCATGCCCCTGGGGGCCCAGGGGTGCCCCTAGAAGAGAATTTTAAAAACTTTTATGCTTCCTTAATGATAAATAGCTCTAAAAACAGCCCTTTTAACGGCAAAATGGGACACTTTGACTTCGCAAAATTATTTGTCTTTTTTTTTTTTTCTCAAGTGACCTTTCCCGGGTTCTCTGGGCGTGCGATTTTTTTTTTATCTCTGTGCTCACAGAAAATGCCCCTAGACCAGAGAGTCATCACGGGTCCGTTCCCTAAAAAAAGATCCCTACTGCAACTCAAAAGTTAGTGCTACATTGGTCATTCCCGATATGATTTTTGGTGCTCCCACCTTTTTGGCGAAGATATTCACACCTGTTCAGTTCAAACAATTTTCTTTTCACATTTAAAAATAGAATAAATTAACGTTAATTAGGCGCCCCTTGACGCTGCGTTCGGAGACAGCTGTCCCTCCTTGCCCCCATCTAAGCTACGCGTCTGATTCGGAGACCACAAATACAAACTTTTGTTCATTCTCAGAGAGTATTTTTACAACTTTTTTCTTTGTTTATTAAATGTCAGCGCAAGGGATTATTTCGTAATTTTTCTTGGCTCTCGACGCTCGATTTCTTTATGCCAAAGCTGGGAGTATGAATGAATTTGCTCTGCAACATTTCTTTACGTAAAGGTCAGACAGTACGGAAGGAGTTTCAAAGGATTTACCGCTTCTTGTTCCGGGCTTTCTTGTACACGCATGAGCACTCTTTCTCTCTGTTCTATTTCTTTTTCGTCGAAGATTACGTCTACTCGGGAGCTTCGGGCGACAATCCAACATTCTTCAAGATCCCTGAATGTTTATATTTTGAAGCATTACACATTTACAAATTTTTTTCTAAAGTAATTAAGAATCACAAAATGTATTTGAGTAGTTTTTCGTATCCGGAAACATGAAGATTTTTTCTTACCTTCACAAAAAAATCTTTAATGTCGTAACGTTTCTTCAAAGATTTATATTCCATGGCATAAAGGCCGTCTTTAATAATTAGGGATGTAACGAATAGTGATTTGGCCGAATACCGAACATTCGGCGGCAGAATATTAAAATTACTAGAAAATCGTTGTAATAGAAAGTATTTGTTAGATTTGAAATTATACAAAGTCAAAAAAGCAAATTACACACAATCTATGATGCATGATTTAATTCTGTTTATTAAGAATGTAAAACTATTAAACATTGATCTAGTTTCTATATTGTTTTGAATGTAATAAAACTAAGAATTTCACCCACAAGTGAAATAGAAATGACAGGTTTTATGGTACTAAGCATTAGCATTAGTTTACTAATTATTTAATTTAAATTAAAGAACTACCATTGCTTAGTGAACGTTTACCTTGCTCAAAACTGTTTTATGAAGATATTTTTAAAAATTTAAAAGTTAATATTTTTATTTTAGCCAGCAATTATGGGGCTTTTTACATACCTATTTTTAAAAGATCTATTACAATTTAATACACTTGACTGGAATATATTTTTATTTTCAAAAACCTCAATAACTTATGCTATCTAAATATTCATGATATAACATTTCTCTCTTACTCAATATTCACAATAAATCAGTCTACGCCAAACAAAGTTTGTCTTCCACTTTGTTAATAATAACAAAATAAATTTCTCATTTTCTCCATCATAATTAACTATTGCCAGCTTTTGGGAACAAATGCTAAATATAAAATACAATGTTACAACTTTAAAATCTGTTTTTGCTCAGTCAAGCCTAAAACAAGGTTTAAATAAAGTAGTTTTTTTTATAAATTATTTTTATTTATTAAAGCTATATACTAATGTATTCTTTTGCAATAATTATAATACAATTTTAAATGTTTAAAATCTACTAATTTCTTTATTTTTTATACATTTCTACTGCAGCAGAACTATTCGAACGAATAGTCCATCAATATTCGGCCAGGCCGAATTTGACTTTACCCAGTATTCGGCCAGGCCGAATATTCGGCTAGGTGATGAAATGACTATTAGGCCAGGCCGAATATCCGGCCAAAGAGCCGAATACCGAATAGTGGCCGAAATTTCTTTACATCCCTACTAATAATGCCATCGCTACTGGAACAATTGTTCCGCCAACTACCCCTTCATAGAAAGGAAAAAAATGCTTTACTTGGAATAAGGTACCTGCATATGCCTTAGCTACTTTTGTCAGGACATTCTTTTTACTGTAAATGAATAATTCATGTAATTTTGTGGAACTTCATGCCGATTTGGCTAAGGGGTTGATTGCTGACTGTTGTTAAATCTAAGAATATGAAACAAACTACGCCTTTTAGGTCGACATTGCACTATCGTAAGCATTGAATGTTTCAGCAGGGGTGCAGCGAAAGGGGGGGGGGGGCGGAGGGGTTAAACCCCCAACTCAAAACCCTTGGTTTTAAGTTATATCGTCAGTCCTAGTACTGTAATCCTGTCCTGTTGTGAATCTCGTGTATTGAAATGCGCGATCTTTTAGCATCCGTCAGGAATATCCCAGCAAAAATCTTACCAGAAATTCTGTGGATATTGGATGCGATGACTCTGTGTGTGTGTGTGTGTGTTTTTTTTTTTTTTTTTGTTAAGTGTGTGAGGAAGTTAAACGAACCTACTATTATACATACCATCAGGGGTCGCAGACGTCCTATATTTCGTGTATTTCCTACATTTTTGAAAAAATATATAAAACATCGTATATTTTCAAACTTGTCCTATATTATTCTTGTTTGTTTTGAAATTCATGCTCAAAGAACCATAGCCGCAACCTCGCCGGCTGTCGTAAAGCGGCCATTTTTGGTCGTGTAAATCGTGTTCTGAGATGCGGCAAAATTCCGCAAGTACGGGACAGCGTTGGTCCCAAGCATGCCAATTTCGAGTTCGATACTGTATTTAATTTAAATCAGTATACAGTTTACTGCTAGCCTAAGTGCTAAATCCTTCCTTCAATAAAAGATAGCAACCCCTTCCTGTGTTATAATGTCTGTTAGAAAATTATAACACAGATTTTTGTTTCTCTATAAATTTTATAATTCTTGTTTTATATTAAATGTTTTTAGATTTTTTTTAAGTAGTTGATACTTGTTATTTATTTTCTGTAGAAGCTCTTAATTAATACTAAAAAAAATTTCCCCCCCGAAAATATTGATTATAACCATCAAACCGACAAATTTCGGATTGGGGGGGGGGGGGCCCAATCCGAAATTTGTCGGTTTGATTTTGATTTAAAAAAAGGGACTTGGACTTTCGGAAGATTACAGTATATATAATGGACTCTTTTAGAGCTTTGGTGTAGTTTTTCTTCTCTTAGAAATGTCACTTGATCAGATATTAAAAATAAATTTAAATAACGTGAAGAAAACACATGACTAGTTTAGTAAATGGTTTTATATAAAATATTTTTTTTATTACCATTTAAGAGAAAAATGTTCTCAAATATTTATTAATTACAACTAATTAATATTTATGCATTGCTGATGTTGCAATACAAATTGATTAGATTAGACCCCTTTAGCTTTAACATACTTCTGGATAGTTTTAGACACTTTTGGACAGTTTTAAAAACCGCCTGTTTGTCCAAAATCCCAACCGTGATTAAAGATATTGAAGCAGCTAAAGCCATTATTGATGCAGAAAATAATAAACTTATATGTGCAAAAGCGATGGATTAAACACATATAAATAATTTTAATAATGTTTTTTCAGCCTTCAGATGATTATTTAGATGTAGTTGTATCATTTCTTTTAATAATCCACACATTATTAAAATACATATTTTTTATACCACTTTTCAGTTGTCCTACATTTTGTACAAAAAATTCCTGTATTTTTTTATTTTCCCAATGACTCCTGGCTCTATCATCCTACTAAAAATAGAATTTATACGTCATTAGGATTTAAAACGATTGTTTAGTTTTGAACTTTTGTAATTTTATTACATCATTTTCATTTATTTACTTCATACTGGATTAATTTCCCTACTTATGATCCTTAATAATTCATGAAGGGCCGTGTCAACCCAGTGGTTACGATATCGAGCTTCGGAGCGGAGGATCTCGAGTTCGATACCCGAGCCACTGAAAGAGCTACCATGTACACTTGGGGATACGTGCATGTAAAATCTGTGGACCCTGAAGTCCCTGCCTTGGGCCAAGGCAGTTCCGAGGGTACCGGTGGGTGGAGATTTTCACTTCCCTTCACCCATAGCTTTGAAAAGGAAGGTGGCGTATTTGTGGTGGCGCCATCTGGAGTCAGCCAAGTACATTATGAGCGAAGTCGTACTTCTACCGTTAGTGCTCATACTGAAACGGAAGGCGCACCCGACGCTCTGCGACGGGAGCTTGGATATCCAAGTGGTATGAGCAACAACAACAACAATTCACCCAGGCAATTTAACACAAAATAATCAGTACGTTTCTTTTTAAATAAGCACAATTTCATAAAAGCGTTTATTGACAAAAATGATGGATACCCAGTTTGGTAGGAATTGTTTATTCTGAAAATTTATTTTAGCCAAATGTGTAAGAAAAACAATTGTGTGGTGAAGTTGAAAATTAGCATTTGTCAAGCAGACGCTTAACAAATTCCATAATATTATTTATAAAACAATTTTCATTCATAAGCAGGTGATGTCAGCCTGCTTGGGTTCAGTTTCTTAAAAATTATGTTTGGCGAAAAGAATTTCTTCATATATGTGCATATGTGCATCAGTGTATTTTTCTAATTTTTATTTATTTTCAGAATGACTTCATTCCAAGCAATCATTCTAGTGTGACATCGCCGTCAAATTATGTAAATCAGAGATCCCATAGAACAAGTACACGCCGACAATGTATTGATGTGAAGTCTTCACAAATATTGGATGATTTGAGGTATGCAGTTAACCAGGGGAATTTAGAAACTGTGAAAGATATATTATCAAAAGGTATTGATTTTATTATATTCTTTTGTACACATGTCAGAATTCTAATACAGTTGAAACCAGGGTTGGAGTTTGGGACATCTGAAACTGGTTTTGGACAGGGCAAGGGGATTTTACCGGTCAAAACTGTCTAAAAGAGTCCCAAAGTGTCTTAAACTGTCCTAAAGCTAAAGGGGCCTTATCTAATACATATAATTAATCCAATATTAGTAATGCATAAATATTAGCTGTAAATAATAAACATTTAATAATATTTTTCTCTGAAATGTTAATTTGAAAAAAAATATTTTATGTGAAAAAGGTAAAAAAATTGCTAATAACTCTATTTTATAAGGGCTTCCTTTGTAAGAGATAGTAGTGTTGTGCAAAGGAAGTACCAAAGTAATTAATTTAAGTTTCATATATGATTCATAATTGCTATTAAATGCTATTATATATTTAAAAGAATAAAAATTTTTAAAAAATTAAAAAAAATTTTTGTGTGATAATGTGTTACATGGTGTTTTAACAAAACCTTTTTTTAATCTGAGATTGAAGAATAATAAATTGATGATAAAATGTTGACACTTATATTTGAAAACTAGGTCGTTTCGAAAGTTTTGTCCGTTTTTATGAGTCTACTTTAAACTGTAATATCTCAGTGAATATTTATTCAATTTAATCGAAATAAGCGCCATTTGAAACTGCACTTTTGCCAACATAACACAAGTCGATTAATTCCGTCGGCATAAAAATCGGATGTTGGGGATTCGATGAAGTCGACGAAGGCCATTTTTGCTAGGTCCTGATTGGCAAAGGTTCTACCGGTGAGAAAGTTATCGAAGTGCTTAAATCGATGGTAGTTGGTTGGCGAATAGTCTGGGGAGTATTGTGGGTGGGGCAGAACTTCGACGAACAATTCCTTTAATTTTCAGACGGTGATTTGTGAGACGAGAGGCTCGGCGTTGTCGTGGAACAGGATCGGACCTCTTCTGTTGACTGCTGCTGACACAATTTTCGGTATATTTCGTCGATTTCCTCGCAATAGGACTCTGCTGTGATGGTTTGGCCTGGTTGCAGAAAGAAAAAGTGAATCACAACAGCCGCTGATCTCCATACAGTAACCATGATCTTTTTTTTGGTGGGGTTTCGCCTTTGGGAAGTGCCTGGGTGGCTCATCGGTGTCCAACCACAGTCCTGAACGTTTCCTATTGTAGAGAATCCACTTTTCATCATACGCGATGATGCGATCAAAAAAGGATCGTTTTGGTTGCGCAAAAGCAATGAAGAACAAACCTCGAATCGTGACAATCTCTGCCGATCGTTTAAATCGCGGGGCCCCCACTTTTCGAGTTTTTTGACATTTCTAATACGTTTTAAACCATCAGAAACCACATAAAAGCTGACTCCAGTTCTTCCGCCATCCCACGCACCGTTTGTGATGGGTTAGTCTCCACCAGGGTCCTCAAATCCTCGTCCTGGATTACTGTAGATCGACCACTTCGGGGCTCATCTTCGAGGCTAAAATTTCCGGAACGAAATTTCGTAAACCAACGTCGAACAGTGCGTTCATTAACACTATCATTGCCAAATGCCTGGCTAATTTTTCGGGTTGTTTCGGCAGCGCTTTGGCTCAACTTGAATTCATAGAGAAAAATTGGCCGAAAATCGCTTAATGACATCATATAGTAATAGGCTGAAAATAATTATAAGAAAATTAATTAGAAAAGTGATGCCGCTAGATTTCGGAAGCTACGGGTGGGTCCCTGGGACACAAGACTTCCAAATTTACGGGTCCCTTTTTCCAAAAAGTTATTCCCTATCCATAAAATAGTATATCATGGTTTTAAAGATATCTGGGATGGTAGCAGCAAGGATTTGCATTTCCTGAACTTTGATTCTCTTTAATAGGTACTAAGGTACTGTGTTTTCAGGCATATAAGACGAAACTCGGTTTTTAGGGTTATACTTTTTGAAAAATACTTGGATCATATAGAAATTGATAAAAGTACTTATTTTAACAGAGGTGTTACAATGGAAAATGTATAAAATATATAGGACAAACTGAAAAATGGTTTAAAAAATCGTGTACTACTTTAATAACATGGTTGGATTATTAAATGAAATAATAGTACAATAACATGTAAATAATCATCAGAATGATAAAGAAACTTCATTAAAATTATTTACATGCGGTTAATTCAGCTCTTCTACACACTTAAGTTTATTATTTCCTGCATCAATTATGGCTTTTGCTGCTTCAACATCTTGCATAATTTTTCGTTTTAATACTGCTTTCAGTCTTTTGCTTTCTCATCTCCTATGCAAAAAGTGCAGAAAGCGCAGAAGTTCGAATTCGCGAATTTTGTGTAATTGATCGAGTGGAAATTAAAAGCTCGTTTTAAAAAAATAAATCAAGTAATACTACAAGAAATTAAAGCGCAGAAACTTATTTTTATTAATTCAGAATAAAAGCTACAATTAACGAAAAACACAACTGCAAAAATGAACCCTTCACAAAAATCGCTATCGCAAAAATGAAACCACATATTTTCAATTGTAATTACATTTTATTTCCCTTCTTGTTAAATCATTTATGTACAAAAATCCGCGCCAAAAACTTTCAACATTGTTTTTTCTGAAAGTAGGGAAGTCGACCTACACGAAAGTTTCCGTTTTGTCTGAAAATTGGGAGTTCGGCTTGCAAGCGAATCGACTTATACGCAAATATAAATGATAAAGCTTTTGATAAAATAAGAAGAAATTTTATTTGTTCACTTCTTAATTAAACCTAAAACGTAGTTGAAATGAAAAAAAATACGATTCCTGTAAAAGATGCAGAAAGATTACGCAAAGAAAGGAACGCATGCGTTTCTTTGCTTGCACATTAAAATTATTCTTACGTAATTTTAAAGTATTGCTGCAACTAACCAAGAAATACATATTGCTGCAATTGAAAGGGAAAAGACCAAAACGAGGGGAAAATTTGGGGTGATTGAGCAAAAAACTTTCCGAACTTCCGCAAAAAAAATTTCGGTATTTTCGGAGCTCTACCATTTCTGAGATACTAATGAAAAATAAACCTTTTATGACAAGAAATGTTTAAAACCAAAATTCCATAGTTAAAAGCTTAAAGTCAAGTGGTTTATTTTTGGCCAAATGCCAGATTCGCGAATTTTCCGCAATGTCGATGACAGGGACAGTAGCACCCTTTCTTTAAGTAGTGAATGCAATAAGTCTATAACAATCTACATAGGAAAATTTATTGATCATCTTAATTCAAAGTAAAAGCTAAGCAAAAATCGTAATCGCGAAAACGAACCCTTTACGAAAATTCGCAAACGCGAAATCGAAACCTTTTTATACCATATTTAAAAAAAAAAAAAACGCATATTTTCGAACTTATTAAACATTAGGTTGATTATATCCTTAAAGAAATCTTTGGGCATTGAATCTGCGAATTGTTCAGTAGAAATCAGTTCCTTTCGAGAGCCACCTGTTTCCCCTACTTAAGCCGCAATGAAAATTACACATCCTGAGGGACGCATAATAACCTTTTTTTTCGCATTCCACCTCCGATTTTTGCGTATTCGACGTACTATAGCGTGTCCGCGACATTGCTGAACAGGGTTGAAAAAAAAACCGGTTTTTTTTGGTTTAAACCAGGTTTTTTTTCGTTTAAACCGGGTTTTTTTGGTTTAAATAGCATTTGTAGGAAAAACAATTTAACTTTTAGAAAATCATGGAGATTTTAGATCCTTAATTGTAAATAAATGTTATTGATAGTTAATAATTTATTGATAATTAATTAAGTAACTATAAGTTAAAACCTTAAATTTTAATTACCTTATATAGGTGCAGCACTTTAGTCGTCAACTTATAGAGGGTGGAGATTTTTTTTTGTCATTTCTTACACTATGCGTTTATTCATTTGTGACTAATTAAAATATAACATCATGTATTAATGTTACTTTAAAATTAGTAGTTGGCTATTTTTAACAGTTATCTAAAATACCATTAGATAAATTTAATCTGAATGACTTACAATGTATCCTATACAACTTTAAAATTAAAGCACGTAGTTAAAGATAAATGTGTTAGTTGACTTATTTGACTGTAAAGATTCCCTAAAAAAACATAATTTTTCAAAATGACTAGATCAATTAGAAGAAAAAGAAGAAACTTATTTAAAGAACAAAAGAGTGAGGCTCATAGTAGTTTTCTAGAATAGTTAACTTACACAGAGGTTTAATCCATCCAGACAAATACTGGTCTAACATTATAGCATAAAAAATAGTATCCTGGAGAACTTATATAAGTTTTTTTTATCTTTGCAAAAATAGATAAATAAATAAATATACTAATAATGAGGCAGCCAACTTACAAAGGGTTTTTTATAATACTCCCACCCAAATTTGGTAGTCAAGTGGTCAATATAGACAGGTGGTCAAATTACAAAGGTTTTCCTACATTAAATAATATAGGGCTGATTCCGTTTCTGACCAAAAGTGGTCAACTAAGACAGGTGGCCAACTTACAATGGTGGTCAACTTTACAGGTTTTACTGTATTAACACATTATAATACTCTACTTACACAGGCCTTACCGCAAATTATTAAAGAAATAATTATTATGCGGGTTGAGTTTTAACAAATGCATATTTTACTAAATCGATAAAAAATAAGCAAAAATAAACGATACATTAAAAATAATGTGTGTTGATTTACAGTATCAGTAATATCAACAAATGATTACACCATAACACTTATACAAATCAGCAACATTGGCTTAGAAATTATCACTATTACTTTAATTTTATTTTTTTAAATACAATTTTTCCTGATTAAAGAATAAATATATTTTTAAAAAGAAGAGAATAATTTAGGAAAAAAAGAAAAATTTGCAATGATTAAAAAAAAAAGTTTGTTACTTTACACATTCAGTAATTCATGATTTATCTAATGCTGTGCTTGCAATTTCTGCACAAATTGGATTTTGCAATTTTTTATAATGCGAAAAATAAATGAAAAAAGATTTGGTTTCTTAAAAATTGTTATCTGTAACATACATTTGCAAATTGGTTATTATGAAGTTATTTTATTATTTCTAAAATATATTCTTTAACTCCAGGAATTACAATTGCAATATCATTTTAATTTTTATAATGACTGAGAAGAGTTTTTCTCAAATTAGCTTTTTCAGAGCTAATTTTAGAAAAACCCAAATAGTCTGACATAGGAAGTCTGTAAATAAAAGATGAGAAAAATTTGTACTGATTTAAAACAAGTTTGTTAATTTTCAAATTCATTAATTACCCAGTGCTGTGCTTGTAATTTCTGCATAAATTGGATTTTGCAATTTTTAATGATGTGCAAAATTAATGAAAAAAGATTTGGTTTAAACCAAACAACCCTTTTGCTGAATAGCTATTTTCTTGAAAGAAACGCAATGCTAACTTAGTAAAAGTAAACTGACCAGTGTTATTCTTATTCAACTTGTTTGTAACCAAATTAAAATCATCTGCAGGGTGAAAACACAACCGGGAAATCAGGGAGTTCTCAGGGTAGTTTTATGTTCTGGAAAATACCAGAGAATAATCAGGGGATATTAAAAGTTTCCCGAAATAGCTGGAAAAATTCTTGTTTTTAATATTCAAACTGGCAAGCTTCCGGAGTTTCATTTGCGGAATTTGATTTCAATGTGCATGGACAACTCGATTGCTGATTTTGCATTGCTTGAAAGCTCCCTTTCTCCGATTAAGCAACAAAAAGAAGTCAGTTTTTTTCTATGAGTTAAGAAGACATTGCAATTTTTGCCCTAAAATATGTGTCAGCGTTGTTGCTTTCGAGAATCTGCCATTTTTGGTTCTGTAAATCCAGTTTTTGGTCGTGTTCCAAAAATTCCGCTCTTCTGCATGCCGAATTTGGGTTTTGGTACTGTGTATGGAGCACTGAAAGCCCATGCTCCCCCCCCCCCCCCTCAAAGTGATGATTTGGAATTTTTTCCAAAATATTTTCTTTACTCAATAAAAGAGCATCTTGAGAAAATAAAGTTATAAAAGCATAAAATAATGATCACGTGGGTGGGGGGGAGGATCTTTATTCTTAAAAAAAATCTTTTGATTTAAAATTCTGACTATGTTGCAGATTATATTACTTGGAAAATTACGTTATTTCCTCTTCTCTTTCATCCCCTCAAAAAAAAATTAGGAATTGTAGAAAGCTCAGATAGATAAGTACAGTCCCCCCCCCCTTAAATAATTTTTCTGGTTTCACCACTGTGATACTGTCATTATATATTACAATAATGCTGTAGACTGTCTAACTCACAATTAAAATAATAAAATCAGGGAAATTTTTGGAGCAATATCAGGTTATATTGTTTCCACCATGATCTGTATGTATATTTTGTTAAGTTTACTTAAACTTTAATATTAATAAAATGTTACTTTAATACATTTTATTTTTGCTCATAAAATGCAATTTCACTAAAATTATAGTTTTGTGCATTTTTAGACACTTTTAGACACAATCAGGGTTTTAGACAGGACAGTGAAAATCTTGGATTTTTAAAATAGTGTCCGAAACCTTACCAACCCTGGTTGAAACCTGATATTCCTGTCTATAGTGTTCTTTTTGTAAATTTTTGTTTGTAGTTATGCACAATAATTTACATGTGTGCAAACATGGATTAAAAACAACGTTAACAACGTTCCATATTCTAAATTCGCGACTAATGCTGTTCCTTAGTGTCACTATCGCCTGTATTGTCATTTCAACTCTTCAATATATTGCGTCATTTCCCCTTAAAAGCAAGCTAAAGAAAACATACAAATAAATATTTTATTCCAAAGAAATTAAGTAGAGGAATGTTTCATAAAATTATTCAGTTGAATGAATTTCTCATTTTAATTTCTGATATTCATTATTTTATTTTGAGTATTTACATAAATATGTATTCCAACTTTAGAATTAAGAAATTGCAGCTTTTTTTTTTCTTGCACTAAAACAAAATCAGAAACCTTTTCCCCTTCTTTTGACTAAGTTAATTAACCACTTCAAATAGTTAATTATGATTTATGTTTTGTAGGTGAAAGCGATTTTATTGATAATGTAGATATAAATTTATTTTGTATTTTACTGTATGAAGTACTCAAATATATATCTAAGAGTGCCATTTGTGTCTTTGTTACAAGTCACGGTTATGTTATGGCTACAAATACTGCTTATTTTGGAATCATTTTTACACTAATAAATTGTGGAACTCATATGAAAACTTTGCAACATGTCTTTTCCACACCAAAGATAAAATCTTAATTTTTCTGGCAAGTAGGAAAACATTAATTAAGGGAGCAAATGTAAAAAATTAAAATTTCTATGAACTTAGAAATAACTTTAAAAGCAAATATTTTTAGCATATATGCTATCTACCAGTCAAAGCTAGTAAAAGTAATGTCATTAAATACTCAGTCATGTTAGTACCTTGAAATCTACTCATTTTACAACAGTACAAACTCATAACAGTTGTAAAAATATTTGATATCTCTACTCTACTAATAATAAAGTAGCAAGTATGTGTGTTTGTCTGTGTCTGGCATAGGGCCAAGACCGTTCGGCGGATTTTCATGAAATTTGGCATGAAATTAGTTTGGAACATGGAGGTGTGCACCCAGGGTTGGAAATAAACCTGGTATTTTTTGAAAAAACAAAAAAAAAAAACGGTTTTTTTGGTTTAAATAGGATTTGTAGACAAAACAATTTGACTTTTGGAAAATCATGGAGATTTTAGATCATTAATTGTGAATAAATGTTATTAGTAATAAATTTGTTGATAATTAATTAAATAACTAAATTAAAATCTTGAATTTTAATTACCTTATAAATGTAGCTTTTATTTTTTCAGAAAGTTACCTATAGTGAAATGCATACTTACGGTGCAGCACTTTAGTGGTCAACTTATAGAGTGGATTTTTTTTTTTTCTTTCTTGTCATTTCTTACACAATGCATTTATTCATTTATGACTAATTAAAATATAACTTCATGTAAAAACTTTACTTTAAAATTAGTAATTGCCTTTTTTTTGAAATTACCTAAAATATCATTTGATAAATTTAATCTGAATGACTTACAATGTATCCTATACAACTTTAAAATGAAAGCACTTAGTTAAAATAATGATAAATATCTTATTAATTATGTGAGTTACTTATTTAATGGAAAATATTCCCTAAAAATAGTTTTTCGAAATGGCTAAATCAATTAGAAAAAAAAGAAGAACCCTCAAAACAGTGCTCATAGTAGTTTTCTCGGATGCTCAACTTACACAGAGGTTTAGGCAAACTTTATATTGATGTTTTAACCATCCAGACAAATACTGGTCTAACATTATAGCATAAAAAATATTGTCCTGGAGAACTTATTTAAGCTTTTTTTCATCTTTGCAAAAATACATAAACAAATAAATACAGTAATAATT
The DNA here is from genome assembly GCA_038502835.1 of Octonoba sinensis. Classification (NCBI taxonomy): domain Eukaryota; kingdom Metazoa; phylum Arthropoda; class Arachnida; order Araneae; family Uloboridae; genus Octonoba; species Octonoba sinensis. The sequence goes on from CM076604.1 coordinate 78,153,705, forward strand.
AGGACAGCCGACTTACAAAGGTTTTTTTATAATAATCCCACCCAAATTTGGCGTACATACGTGGTCAAGTTACAAAGGTTTTCCTACATTAAATAATATAGGGCTAATTTCGTTACTGACCAAAAGCGGTCAACTTTACAGGTTTTACTGTATTAACATATTACAATACTCTACTTATACAGACCGGGTTGTTAATTTACAAATTCAGTAATTCATTATTTATCTAATGCTGTGCTTGTAATTTATGCATAAATTGGATTTTGCAATTTGTTATAATGTGTAAAACAAATGAAAAAAGTTTTGATTTTTTTTTTTTAAATGTTATCTGTAACATACATTTGCAAATTGGTCATTATGAAGATACTTTGTTATTTCTAATATATATTTTTTAATTCCAGGAATTACAATTTCAATATCATTTAATTTTTATAATGACTGAGAAGAGTTTTTCCCAAATTAGATTTTTTAGAGCTAAGTTTAGAAAAAAATAGTCTGACATGTACATAGGAGATGAGAAAAATGTGCACTAATTAAAAATAGGTTTGTTAGTGTACATATTCATTAATTATCCATTGTTGTGCTTGTAATTTCTTCATAAATTGGATTTTGCAACTTTTATTAATGTGCAAAATAAATGAAAACAGATTTGGTTTAAACCGTGATTTAAACCAACGTGGTTGAAACCAACCAACCCTGGAAATATGTATATTTACTTAAGAAAAATAATTTTAAAAAAAACAGTATTTTAAATTGATATTTCATTATAGATATTTGGATTGATACCATCTTGAAGTCAGGATGGACAAGTCTGATGTATGCGTGTAGTGCTGGTCATCCTGAATTAGTAGAATTTTTACTTCAAGAAAAGGCTAATCCAAATTATCATAAAGGTTAGTTTTCCAAACTTTTCATTATGAATCATGTATATACATAGATCATCTATTTCATTAGCAAGCATTTTCCCCCTTTTGCAAGGAATTTTTTAGAAATTTTTCATGGTTATTTGCAGTTTTTATGACCTTCAAAATCTGTAGTGTTGCTATGGGGAGCGGAGGGGGCGATAGATCCCGATTGACATCCAAAATGAGATAAAGTTTTGACATACACATCTAGTTGTATTGTGTAATTTTATTGATGCTATTTCAACTTATAACTGAATCTAAATGTAGTTTACTGCAAGTTGCACCAAATAAATTAAATAGAATTCATTAAGGTTTTTTTTTTTTTTTTTTTTCCACTACTGAATCTACTGAAGATAATATAAATTACAAAATTACATATCACAAGAACCTTTTATTATTATTATTATTATTATTTTATGGGGGTAATTGCGGCTGGACACCACAAATTACACCCCTGGGGACACCCATATTAGGAATGCCCCTGCTCAAAATGCCTTGTTTTTTTTTCGAAATTGTCAAAATTGTTGAGCCACTGCTTTTGCTTCATGTTAATTCTGCTATTAAGAAAGATTATTAAACTATATTTTTATTAAACCAAACAGTGCTGGATTAGCCCATAAGCAAAATAAGCAGCTGCTTAGGACACCAAGAAATCGAGGGGCACCTCAGAAAAATTTTATTGTCCATGTAAATAGCAAAATTAATTAAATTTCTAAGAATTTTCAAATTTTAGGGTAAAAACGCTTCTTGTAGAAAATATTCTGTCTGATCTTATCAAGTTTATCCTTTATTTTTACTGATGTATATGAACCAATAAAGTTGATCTAAAAACATATCTACACTTCATGAAAGCTTATCAAAGATGTTTTTATGTGTTGGTAAACTCTCTGTCTTTGTCTCATCTATGTACAATTAATTTTCTATGCATTCACCAAATTTAACCCTTAAGTGCCTGATTGTTTAAAATGTTTTTTTAAAAATGCTTTTCGGCTTTTATTTCTAACTAGCTGATGTGCCCGACGTTACGCGGGCTACCTCAAATATTGCATTATCCCGAGAGAGAGAAAAAAGTGATGTGATATAATACATCTCCAATTTTCTGTCTTAAACAAATAGGGATCAGGGGTGAAACTTTTCTTGGGCTACCCCGGAATTCCGGTGCTTGTACGTCATGAGTTACATATGCAAAACTCAATTAACGCAATAGCTCTTTTCGTTTCCATTGGAAATTAGCAAGGTTTTTAGCTATAGGGAGAAGGTGTTTTCAAATTCTAGCAAACAAAGATATGTACGCAACGAACTACGAACGTCGAGCAAGCACGCACGCGTATTCAAAAGCAAGAGCGACCACTATCGGAGCTTCCCACCATCTTCTCCTACACTGTTAGAAATTTTGTCATGAAATTATGGTTAAATAACCGGCATCAGTCTGTCTGTCCATCTAATTCACCGTTAAATTTACGGTTTGGAACATTTTTCTATCTTTACGAGACTAAACCATTTCCAATCAGCTTGGTTAAAAAGCCGTAAATACAAAAGTTTATGCTTTTATAACCATTTAAAAATGGTTTCAAAACGAAATCTTGACTGTTTTTGAACCATTTAGAGGCGTAGAAACCATAAACGAAGTGCTTGGGACTCGAACCCCGGGTGTGTGGTGTACAAGCCTTGCTCGCTATCCACTCGGCCATCTTCATCACGTACAGCAGGTGTTTATGTATCAATAAATCTTCTTTTCCAGCAAGTAATGTGCATTAAAATTGTAATTTTACTTTTTAATTGGATCCGAACTCATTTTTGGTCTAAATTTATTGTATATTGGCAAAAATCATTTTATTTGCTGCAAAAATTAAAATACAAACAAGCTTAAGCAGCTCAAATTATGGGTTCGCTCATTTGCGAACAGTTCGGGAATCTGATGTCTCCAACTTTTGATTGACGTGTGTATGTGTTTCTATTTAGTAACCACTGCTTAAGCAAATTTTTTTTTTCTTCTTTTTTTATATACACATGCAGATTTGAAGTGAATCTTTGAATCTTTATTCATATTTTAACGACAACGTACGACCGGTAAGGTTTTGCAACCAAGATGGACGCCCGATACCGAAATTTTTAACTGTAGGAGTGCTGATGAGCCAAAAAAAAGGAAAAGTTAAAGCGCTATATACGCAACGCAACGCGGATTCGGCCTCAAGAGAATAAACAATCACAAATCATCTTTTATGCAACTAAAGCAATTTGTAAACCACGTGTAAAAAAATACTCTTTTGTTCCGGTGATTCATCTTTCGCCATCTTTGGACTTAGTTTTCATTGTTGAATGCCATATGAATAATTAATCCTTTGATTTAGAGGCAAAGAAACCTTTACACCTTGTTTTTTTTTTTTTTTTTTAATTATTTTTTGTAGCTCATTTATTTCAGATCAAGCATTTTGTACTTGTAAAATAAAAATATCTTAATTGCCTATCTTGCGCTATTTTGAAAGCGAGTTGTTTTTTTTTAAAATTGTGCTCGAATTAGAAATAAACATTTTAAAAAGTGATAATAAAATCTTAAAAATGTATTTGGGATCGCAGTTGCTTATTTTTGAACTATTGCCCACTTTTTCTTTAGCGATTTTTGTTAAGAGTTCGTTTTTCCCTTTGCAAATTTTGTTAATTGTGTTGCTTCTGTTCCTTGTTTATAATTTCAATAGCAATCTAGAGGGAGGGGATATTCAGTAATTTCACCTAAGGGAAACTCAAGGAGAAGAGGAGAGAGCAGTTTGGTATTTTACTCTCCTAGTCTCATGGTAAAAGAACGTTTTTTCTCTTATTTTCTAAACCTTTCGCCGTAAAAATGTTTTGATAACCATTACACATTGGAAGCTTAGATTCTGTACAAAATGTGGAGCAATATTTTTTAGCTAAAAATTCTTCTACTTTGTAGTAATAAACCCATGGATGAATCCGTTGAAAAATAATTTGCAGAAAATTTAATGAAAAGTCCGTTTTAGTTATGGTTATTATATAGTAAAATCAATGATGCAGTGTCTTTTCCACATGGACTGGAAGACATATTCAGACATGTGATTTTTCCGTATTTTGACGGAATTCTGTGTTTTCGGTAATTTTGAAAATTAAGAATTTCGTTTCTGCGAAAATCGTTACTTTTGGAAGGCGTTTTCCTTTTCTTTCTATAAAAGATTTTAAAAGTAACCTGTCAACATACATACTGGCCAACTTTTACAAATTTAGAGTGAAATTTATGCATTTTGTCCATTTATTGCGCTTTCAAGGGTTCGGTCCCGATTTTTAATGCATTTTGAAATCCCAATGGATCGACTTCAGAAACACTTCCTAGTTGTCAGTTACTGTCCGATTCTGCCTCTTAGACATCAGTTACTTATTGAGGTTAATATTTTGTATTGAGGTTCCCTTATTTTTATCTTTATTAAGCTTCAGCTTCTATAGTAAAGAACTTGCACAGACATCATTCTGCCCATAGGCGTAACTAGGGTTGGTGAAAGGGGGGGGTCACACTAAAAATGTACAGACCAAACACCAATAAGAAGTGTAAAAGAGTTGAAAATTTATTAGTCATAAATACTTGTCTCTAAAAATATACTCCGTGTTTATTTCAGGCATCTCCCGGGGGGGGGGGAGCTACCCCCTCGGAGCAAGTCAATTCCTCCCCCTCCCCCTGACAAAAAACCTTCAGATCACAAGTTTTAAAAAAAGAAAGGAAAGAAAAATTACGCGTTTAAGGCACTTTACTTTCAGAAACACTTTCAGGAAAGGACATTGAACACTATCACGAGCGACACCAAAAGTAACTTAAAAGACATGAGACTTTATTTTGGAAAAAAATGGGGGGGGGGGGGGGAGTAACCAAACTCCTTTCTGTTTCCTCTAACATCACCAAAGTATACCAAAATTGCATTGCTAGGAAGATTTCAAAAAGTTTCCTGGGGAGAGCCCTCGAAGCCTTGCCTCCAGAGTTAGCCTAAACATTATAGATGTAAGACCAGTTACAAACATTTAAGTTGCAGAAGCCCCAAATACCCACTCCTCTAACTTCACCAAAGATCTAAACATACATCTACTATATATACATCAAAAAGCTATCATATATGTAAAAAAATTCCTCTTAACATCATTTCTAGTCATATATATCTATATATATGTATATATAAAGGGTATGATTTTGAAGCATGCACTGCCCTTCCTAATTCTTAACTCGCTCCCCCTGCTCCGGAGCCAAGGCAGTATCCAGAATTGTTTTCGGGGGGGCCCAGACTTCGACACACTTATGTTAAGCAAAGTTTCAGGGAGGAATATATGATACATTGCAAAAGATTTCTGGCGGGGGGGGGGGGTGACCCGTGCCCCCCCCCCCTTCCCTTCTGGATACGGCCTTGATTCACAAAAACATTAAACATTCATTACTATTAGTTTATTTTTTAATTCAAATGCAATAGAATATTCAATATTCAGCGCTAAGCAATCTTCTATGTCCAGGCATTCATAATATTAAAACTGGGAAATAGTGGAATTTTAGGGGGGAAAAATCCAAATTCCCCAACAAATATGATCATCCCCACAGTAAATTTCTAAAAATTTTGTTAAATTTGTAGCAAAACATACATCAGAAGTGGAAGCGTCTGAATTGAATTTTCTTTTCTTTTTGGATGACGAACGCGTCCATCGCTGCAGTGCAAACATTATTATGTATCGAAAATAACTAAAAATTTAGCTTAAATATAAATAATACTTGATTGTAAATTAAAGTGCAGCATTAAACCGTAGCAGTGAGATTGGAAACGTTGAACGGATGATTTCCAGAGTCGTAATGCAATCAGTGATGGACCATAATAAGAAAAAAAAAACATTTAAAATATAAGAGATGAGAGAACATCTGTAAATGAGAATGCAATGCAAATACAGTTCATCACTTTTCCAATCGGCTCATCTACAAAAAAGATTTTACCAAAATGGGTGTTTGGACAGGAAGTCATAAATAAATACAAATTGCTCTTTAAGTTTCTTGATCAGCATCACTTCCTGGCTTGAGGGTTTAACCCATTAGGACAATTGTTGGCTAGGGGTCCTTTATTTTCAGACCCCAGCGCCGGGTTATCATAAAACAAAACTCCATCATAGTAGAGAATTTTTTCCACGAAACTTATTACTTGTGCGATTGTATACCTAAATTGCTGCCTTTGGGTAAAAAAGACATCAAGAAGGAAAGAAAACCATCTGGAGTGATTGAAAGGATCTCTGTTTGTGTGTGTGTTGTACGGTGATTGAAGCCACCTTTTGCTGTAAACCCCCCCCCCCCCAGGTGATAAGGGGGTTGATTATAACCAAATGAAAAGTCCTCTTTATTATGAGCTGCATACTTTGGTCATGATCACAACCCTTCACAGAAAGAGGAAATAAAATCATATGCATATGTGTTTAATTTTCTTAGGGAAAAAAAATATGTGCTTTGCAAGGCCGTAGCCAGAAATTTTGTGAGCCTAAATGTGCCTCAATAAGTCAATACCCAAAGGGGGGGGTTTGAACCCCCAAAACCCCCCCCCCCCCTGGTTACGCCTATGATTCTGCCACGCCCACGTGAAAATCCGGCTGAAAATAAGGAATTTTTCGAAAGTTATTTTAAGTTTTAGTGATCATATCAGTTAATTTTAACTATTTTTTATTGCAGCCTTATTAATAATCTAATAAAAAAATTGTTTTGCCTAAAGAGGGGGAGGGGTAAGTCAACGATTTTGTTGTGCCTCGTTTAGCTTATTAACCTTCATGCTCATAACACTTTTCAGGGTTTTTGAGTCTGAGTGAGTTTCACCCCTGAGGGATAAACTTATTTAAAAATTCCCTTTGGAATATGGACTAAAAATTCACATTTGTATATGAAAAATTACCCCCATTAGATTAAGGACAGAAATATCTAAAAAAAATTTAATGCGAGGAAAAATATGTCCCCAAAAATCTGTATTAAAATAATAAAAATTGTCAATTTATGGGGTCCCCATAAAGTGTCTCACTGAAAATTATCAAAGGAAGAGTTCCAATAACAGTTCCTGAATAAGGACAAAAATCTCTTGAAATCTTATTTGAAATAAAGACGACAGTTCCTAAGTCTGCATCTGAAAAAAGATAACAGCTAAAATCCCAACATCAACAACCCCAAGAGTCACCAACAGGTTATAAACAACCTTCCTTAAAAATTCCTATTAATGTCTGAAAAGCCACAATATATTAAATGCACAAATCTGTAAAAGTCAGCGGTGTAGTCCTGGAAAAAACAGCTGGGGGACGCTTGTGTTAAAATTAAAAAATAGGTGTCCCCTGTCCCTCTGCGTCCAAACATGAACACTAAACGTCATCAAAATGAAAACAAATCATTATCACACACAACATACTTAGTAAAACATTGAAAGGAAAACAAGAAATAATGAATATTAATTCATTATTTCTTGTTTTCCTTTCAATGTTTTACACACATACATATAAATATGTGTGCACATATCTTTTTTACTCTATGATTTTATGAATCTGGAATCAATTCCAAAAGTCTAAAGTGCCAATTATATCTGAATTTGCCACGTGAACAAAATCACCGATTGTGACGGCAAAATGAGTCCCTAAATTGCACTAAAAATAGGAAGAAAATTAAATTTGTGTAAGTATGTTGACCCTTTTTATTTTTTTAGCGACAAACTTTAAAGTTTTGAAGTACTAAACGTGCCGACTGCTGTTGATTTTTGCCGATTAGACCTAGTCACTAGGGGGTGAGACAGGGTTCGTTGATTTAAATCAAGAAAATCATTGTTTTTACATTGTTAAAAAGTGTTGTAAAAATGAAATATATTGCAATTACAACAAAAGTTTCAAACAAAACTTCCTAGGTCCATCTGTCTGTGTGCGTAATATATTTCATAAGTTTAGAACTAATTACTAGTTTTTTAATTTTACAATATTACTCTTATTATTCAAGCAACTTAACAGCAAAGCATAATTCATTCAATCATTCAAATTAGAGTTCATAACAATCATGAACCATTCTGTGTTTTTTATCTTAAAAGTAGTATTTTAGATCAATTTAATAAATGCCACACAAATAATTTAGAATGATGATAGTGTTTAAAACAACAATTGTTAGAATTTAGAATAATGTATCCATAAAGTTTCATCCATGTCCCCTGATAGCTTAAGTTTTTTTTGTTTTTTTTTCCTTCTAAAATATTTTTTTGTCATAGAAGTTTTCCATAAAGATATTTGATAAAACAAAATGTTTCAGTTTTTAGAAATGTTTTGAGCGTAGGATTTTACTAAATGGGTAAAAATATTTCAGACTTTTTCATTTATGAAATAAAAAAAAATGATTAATGGTCTTTTTTAAAAAATCCGATTTATTTTATTTTATTTTTTAATCAAAAAGCTCACAAACCCTGGGGGGAGACCCCCCCCCCCCTCCATTAGCAACAGCCCTGGTGTCTGGATTATAAGTACTATAGGGTAAAAATTGAAGTATTTACGGGGCAGGATATAAAGCATTTATTACAAATGTACTTGATGTGAATTAACTATCAATATTTTGTGCTTCTAGTATATTATAAGCCAAATTCATTTCCAGTATTAAAATATTAAAATTCTACATTTGACTCCTAAATTATACTTAATGTGCAGTAATCTCTCGCTTATACATCACCTCTTCTATGTATTTCTTTCCGCTGTTCATTAATTTTTGAAAGTTATTTTACTTGCATTTATGGATCACTTTCAAAGATATCTCTTAGTTGTACAGGAATAAAGTTTTTACACCTAGCTTTTTTTTTTCTTCTTCTTTTTTCTTTTTTTGAAAAATTTTTGTTTTTCAAAAATAATCTTATAACTAGGTGCAGATGAACCTGCTTTAACTCATAAAAATTATGTAAATGAGATTGAAAAAAGTTATTTTAAATTATATGGAAAAATAATCTTCACTGAAAATATTCCAAAAAAATTGCAAAGCAAGTTATTACTTTTTAAAATTTTATTTTGACTTTATTTTTGTTAACATCATTTTTCCACTGGCAAAATCACTTAAAATGAAAATGCTTTTAATTTTTACATTTTTTGTTATTTCTTTACCTTTGAACTTAATTTTATCTGAAACAATGTTGAATTTCATTAATGTCTCTCTCAGTTATGCATCTTTTTTTTTTTTTTTTTTAATTTGATTCCTTGCACTAATATATAACAGAAATGACTAAATTAACAGTTTTGTTTTCTTTTCAACTTCTTTCATACTTTTCTTTTTATTAATTTTTTAATGCTTCTTTTCTTAACAATAGACATGCTGACTCCATTAATGGCTGTGTGTATGTCTAAGAAAAATGAAGAAGACCTTTTAAAATGCTGTTCACTCCTCATAGAATATGGAGCAAATGTGAATGCACATGAAAGGTATTTTTTCTCTTACCATTTAAAAAAGTTCTTTTTTTTCGTGTGTGTGTGTCCACGGAAGGTGGAACGTGAGGACCTCAAAGTGTTTACACACCTATAAACCGAGGAAGCACCATAAACCGAGGGCGTCCTCGGTTTGAACTAACGCTGTTTTCACTATCAGGGGATCTATCTTATGGTAGAAAATTGTTTTTAACAAAATTTAAAATTGTCCTCTGTGCCGGGATTTATATATTGGTTGTGAAGCGTCGAAAAGGCCGTGTGTGAACTCGCGTCCCCGGTTAATTGTGTTATTAATCAACACTTGTGTTAAGTCCTCGGTAGCGCGAGATAAATGTACACATCTTTTTTAGAATGAGATTTTCTTCTACTCATTCGGTTTTTTTTTCATTGATATTTAATGATAAGTTGTAAATTCCTGTGTTCCAAAGCACAAACTTTGATCTGCAATGTTCCGTTATAAGGAAAATCGCTAAAACGAAGGTTTTTTCTTTTATTTTTTTCAAACTGCTTCGAGATTTTCTTTTACGGTTTCTTTTGACTTTTCAATTACATAACCTCAAACAACATGTACAGAAAATAATAGTTGTTATAGGAAATCTCGTTACAGCGAATACCGATACAGAGAAATTTCCGTTACAACGAAAGAAATATTTAGCCAGTTTTAAACTGGACTAAATATTTAGGTTCATTTTTTAACTGGACCCTATAAAATAATGTACATTCTGTTACAATGAACCACTTTGCTGGTCCCTTGGAGTTTGCTATAACGGGATTTTAGTATGTAAATGTAAATAAAAATATTTTAGTCTCAAAAACAGCTAATGCAAAATTCGGTGTAATGAGTTACATTGTTTTCTTTTTTTTATTCTTCTTATTGCTATTATAAATTTTCAGAAGGAGCTGGCATTGCATAAGATTTATAATTTAGCTCTAATATTTCAAAAAAAAAAAAAAGAAAACGCCAATACATTTGTACAAATTTTACTGCAAATTTGTAACAAATAACGTTGAATTTGTTGATTTGTTTTTATAAAATTTTTATACTGGGTCAGAGATCCAAATACAGAGAATACTGATTTTACTGGATATCGGATATTCAATGTCGCTTGTTTGACGGATCCATAACCCGATATCCGAATATAATGTTAGAAACCTGGATCTTTCATACAGTGGCTGAATCAGATTCCGGATATTTAAAAAACTTTCACATACCGGACATCCAATGCCTTTTGGAGGAAGCGTCTTGCTGGTTCCCTCCCCCCTCCCTTCTGTGGAACCCGGTTTGAAGTGCTCTACTTTCAAAAAAAGTAAGTATGTGTACTTACATTTTTAAATTTATTTTTGAATAGGAGAGTCCGGAAAGCCTACTGTTTTGAGTTATATATTTTTTTTTTTTTTTGAAATTGCTGTAATCCACTTCCTTTGATATTTTCTGTATTTTAAATGTTTCAAAGTTTTAATTTGTGTTTATAATTTAAATTTTATTTTATTATTTGTTTGACATTCTGGACATTGCATTTAATTTCGTTTTTTTATGTTTAATTCTTGCTAATTGTTTCTTTAACTGTAGTAGCGAATGATTGTTTGTGCTTCCCGTTCCCTGTGATTAATTTTAAAACCTAGTGAGATCCTATTTAAACTCTGAATAAATACAAGTATATTTCTAATTTTTTTTCTCTCTCTAAGTGTAATTTTTTTTCCCTCTTGTTTCTCTCTCTAAGTAAACAATTAAAGCGAAAAGTTTTAAAAATTCTACTCAATAATTCGAGAGAATTATTAAATTGGTAAATAATTTTAAGGAATATTTGAAATTCAAAGCTGTTTTTTAAATTGCTAATCATGTATCACGAGTGAGTGTTATCTATAGTAACGCAATGTATACATCTAAATGTCAGTTTCATTAATTAATAATAAAAACTGAAATCACTTACGTCTGTTGTTCATAAAGTGTTTCGGTAATCGTGGATATTATTTTTAGTGACTGATTGCACTCTTTTGCCTGAAATACTCTGCAGGAAGAAAAAATATATATATCACTCTCCCTCAACTAGCAATTTTTAATTGTATGATATGTTTATTTATATTTATTTATTTACTTCTATTTATTATAGTTATTGTTATTTTATTTTGTTTATTTATTAATTTATGCATATGTAAGTATATGTATACATTTCTTTATTTTGAACAATCGAAAGTATTTTGTCGAATCCTAAATACTTCATTACTCTAAACAAACCAAATTAAATTTTTGTCAACATTTTTTTTAGGAATCAAATATATTTTAGATATTTTTAAATTATTACAGTTATTTTATGCGAATTAAACATACTTATTTCTTAAAATACATGACAAAAAAAAAGCTTTTGATTGTTTTCGAGTATACTTATTTTAAAATAACTTTTATTAATTGAATTTTATTTTTCCCCCATTCAAGCAACGGTACATAACAAGAAATGAATGGAAAAGAAAGAACTAAGGTGAGTTCAACTTTTACATAACATAAATTAAAATAATGTACTCTAATTTTAATCAAATTTTTCCAAATTTTAAAGCATTTGTGCGAGGGGAAAATGTTGTTCCCATTTTTATTTTTTTAACACCTTTCCAGTTTTGGGATCGTAATGCATGTATGAATTTAACTACCATTTCAAAAGAATTATTTCATTATATGCATCCAAAAGGAGCACGTGTTAATAGAAAACCAACTTTTAAAGATACAGTGATACCTCTCTTAAGGGACACCTCTAGTTAAGGGACAATTTTTCAGGTCCTAGTCTCTTGGAATAGGGACCTCAATGTATTTACCTCTCAATAAGGGACACCCAGGAAAAAAAATTCAAAAATCAATGCATAAATAGGTTAGAAATATTAAATTTATTGGAATTCATGACTCTCTTTTTCTCTTAAAATATAAAAATACCTTGAGTATACAGTAAATTACTGCAAAATGTTTGCTAAAATCTACTTGCAAATGTTTTACTTTTTAGGCAATCACTCTTAACTGACAGCTAGCACATTCCCCAAGCTTTCTATACAAAACTTGAAAATCCACAGGATTGCTTCTGAAACTGAAATTCTCTTGCAAGGCATTTAATTGTCCTGGCAGGAAGAAAGGAAGCTTTTAGGAATAGGGGTGAACAGCTTTACAGCTTGAATAATAGGCCTCTCTACCCCTCCTATTAGTGAATACATGCTTGTCAATCTGGTGTCTTACCCTCAATGGTGCATGCTCATCTTCAAAAGTCTTATCTTAATTTCTGAGAATACATTTGAAAGAGCTTTATAGTTGTGACAGAATGCTCATAGGTGTATTCATCTCTATACAGGTGTCATTAGCTTCTGGGGCAGATGTGTTGGTCAGGAGAGTTTGATAAGGTTTCTTCTGAGAAAAGGGGATAAAGGGTGTATGTATGGAATGTTGTTCACAATCAACCAAAAAGGCAGGAAATGCCATGTTAATTGATTGACCTACTTATTCAGTCCTAAGTAGATAAAATTTAAACAGGGGAGTAGGAAAAGGAGGTATGGTGGCAATGGTGTTCATTTTGCATTAAGGCTCAGTCTCTTCCAGTTGAGTTCTGTTACTGTTAGAACTTTTTTGTTTAGTTATTATTTTTTAAATCCAGTCATGGCTTCAAAAAGAAAAAGATTAACTTTAAAGGAAAAAGTTGAAGTAATAAATGTAGCAGAAAATGAGAAACTGAGTTTGAGAGATTTAAGAGAGAAATTTAAAATAAGCAAAAATCAAGTGAGTAATGTGCTAAAAGAAAAAGAAGAAATAAAGAGACTGTGGATTACAAATTCAAATGAAATTTTGAAAACTGTCAAGTTTAGAAAAACGGAAGGAGCGGAAATTGATCAGATAGTATTCAATTGGTTTTGTGTTATGAGAGGGAAAAACATTCCAGTAAGTGGAGTTCTACTACAAGAAAAGGCGAGAGAAGTTGCTGAAAGTTTGGGATTGCAGAACTTCAAAGCTTCAAATGGTTGGTTGGAGAAATTCAGGTTATGTCATAATGTAACTTTTAAAACTATTTGTGGTGAAGAAAAGTCGGTTGATTTGCAGTGCGTCACTGAATGGATGGGAAAATTGAATGAAATTTGTGAAGGCTATGAAGCTAAGGACATTTTCAATGCTGATGAAACTGGGTTGTTTTTTAGAGTACTTCCAAGCAAAACTTTATGTTTTAAAGGAAAAAAGTGTTCTGGTGGAAAAAGTTCTAAAGAACGGCTAACTGTGTTGCTGTGTTGTAACTTAGAAGGGGAATTTGAAGTGCCTCTAGTAATTGGAAAAAAAACCAAGATGTTTCAAAAACATTAATCCAAAAACCTTATCAGTTCAGTGGTATTTCAACAAAAAGTCATATTGGATGCAGACCTTCCCCTAAGATTGAAAAAGGGCAGGGTGCTTCTGTAAAAAAAAGGGCACTTTTCCAAATTTAGGGCATCTTACCGAAATAAAGGGCACATGTAATTTGAAGTAGGGACCGCCCTCCCCCATTGTCACATGTTACGCTATGTTGCACAAGCAGAATGTCACACTTCCTGTTGCCCCTCCCCTGGTCACACTTTGTCACAATTTCAGGAACCCCCCTTCCCCCCTAGAAGCGTGACATCATTTATGAATCCTCCCCTAGTAATACTTTATTATTGCCATAATATAACATTTTAGTCAAACATCAACATCATCACAGTGAAACTAAACATTGAAAAATATCTATATGCTAATTTGACAGTATTCATTTTTAAGATCATTTTCAATATTTGAAGTAAAGCATGAAAAAAATCTGCTTGTATATTCAAGGCAACATCAACCAATAATGATTTTAAACTCAATAAAATATCTAGCAAATATTTTCTGAGTTATACATTTTTACTAATTTATGAGAGTGTTTCTGTTCATTCCAGTACCTCTGAAGATCTGATCGCCTCTGAGGAATAATAAGAAAATTAGAATGTATCTTTTCTTAATACAATAAAGCTTCAGTAATAATAATTAGAGCCCAGATTTTGATGACCTAAATGATCACTGAAAATGCCCTTTAAAATTTTTAACATGTCCTGAAAACAGCAAAATTGCAAAAAATGCCATTATAATTAATTAAGAATACCAATTGAAAGCAATGGTTTAGCTTAAAATGACAATAGTATTTTTTTTTTTTTTTAATTTAAAAGAAGCAAAATTAATACAATACATTTTCATTTTCATTAAAGATTGAAATAAATGTTAATGAGGAGAGAAAAAGAAAATGTCTAATATATGGATTCCTCACACGTTGCCATCTTTTTTCCCACAAGTTTTATTACATTTTAAAACTTTTCTTTCTTGAAATAACTAGAAAGCACCATTAGATTGGGATTATTAAATGCTTTTACATATTTTGAATAGTAAATAGTTTCTTGTTTCAAAGAGCATTCTTATATTTTGGTTAGTTTTCTCAACGTCTACAGATGTAATAAATGCATATTTGACCCAAATGGGTCCCTTATAAAGATGAAAAAAAGAATTTTCTTATTAGTCTTTGGGAACCTACTGTTCGAAATTTTATGAGATAGGTAGTTTTTAAGAGTTGCAATATAATCAAGCACAGAATCATTGGAAGAGTTTCAGGCTACACACAAAAAAATACCCAAAGCCAAAAAAGAGACATAAAATGACGTGAAGAAAAGAATCTCAAAAAGTGCCCGAAAAATATCGCAACTGTTGGCCCTTAAAGAGATCATTATTAATTTTGTAAAATGTTTAAACTAAAAAAAACATTCCTTATTTATTTTATGATTTGTGACAATACTACTTCTTTTCAATAATTGTTTATTATTTTTTAAAGTTGGATCCAGGTAAATTAGCAATTTTCTAAAAATTTCTTATTTATCCACAATTTAGTATTTTCTAAAAAGTAAATAGCTGTCAATATTAAATTCAAATTTGAAGTAAATAAATAAATGAAACAATAATAGTGATTTAATAATCGTGAATAATTAGTAATAAACGCAATTTTCGACAAACACGTGTTCAAAAAAAAAAAGTCAGAAACTATTAAAATAAAATGCAAAATAAGTAGATTTAGGGTAGCATGTGTGAAAAATATCTTCTAATTTAGAAAATAATTGAAATTTGTACCCGATGCAAAAGGATTAAAATCTCTAACGTAGAATCCAATTTTCGGCGGAGCACGTGCACGATTTTGACTGTTTCTATCTTTATACTTTTTTTCTTTTTTAATTGTTAAAATGAACGACAAATAAGCAGATTTAAGGTAGTGCATGCAAAAAATATCTTACAACTTTCAAGATAATTGAAATAATTCCAGGAGGGAAAAAGATTGAAATTTCAATCACGGTAAGCAATTTCCGGTAAAAATCGGTGGAAAAACTAGTTTCCGTATGGTCCAAAACTTAACTCCTATTTCTTTCTGTATTTAATTTGAAGTAGACAAGAGAATTTAGGAAAAGGTCACGTGTCAAGATAAAAGTCCGGGAAAGGCTATTAGCATTTGCAAATGGTAGCCACATTGGCGACTTCAATGAAAACAATGGTCGCCAAAACGGGAAAATTGGTCGCATTTGGCGACTGGCGATCGCGAGTTTTGAGCACTACAAGAAGGGCGCAATTTCACTAACAAAAGGGCAAGATGGGCGCGTTTCCCGAATCCAAGGGCGGGCAGGGCGCAGCGCCCTCCCGCCCAAGCCTGGGGGAAGCACTGTTGGATGACTCAAAGTATAATGTCAGAATGGCTGATTGCTCTTGATAATAAAATGAGCAAAAAAAAAAAATAGGAAGATTATCCTGTTTCTTGACAATTGTACGGCACACCCACATAATTTAAAACTGCAATCAGTAAAATTGGTGTTCTTTCCCCCAAACTCAACATCTGTATTGCAGCCTTTGGACCAAGGCATTATTCAAAACATTAAAGTTTGATATCGAAAATTGTTTTTACAACATATTATTTCTTAAGCTTCTGGTGAAAACAGCGCTCAGCTGGAAAAATCTGTAAATGTGTTGAATGCAGTCCAGTGGATCACCAAAGCTGTTGCCTCAGTATCCAAAAGTTGTATTCAGCACTGCTTTAAAAAAGCAGGCTTTGAAATCTAAGGGGAAATGATCCGAAATGATAATGTGCACGAAAATGAACTCTCAGAACTTACTAAGCTCACTGGTTGCGATATTCCAATCCAAGAATATTTAGCGATTGATGAAAATTTATGCACTGATGACACTAATCAGGATTTCACTGCTTTTATCTCTACAGTTGTAGATAATACAGCATCGATAGAAAGCTGCCCAGAGGATCCAGAAAGTAGTGATGAAGAAGAACCAGAAGAAAAATCAGATATCAAAAATTATAATGATGCTTTAGCATATCTCAAGCAATTGCAGAAGTTTATATTAAATGCTGGTGATAGTGAAGGACTCTATATGATCAGTGAGTTGAATATACATGTCGAGAAAAAGACTTAAATTACGTGCTACAAAACAAACCCGTGTAACGGATTACTTTTAACTTTAGGTAAGCTACAAAAGTTTCCATTACAAAATTTATGGTGAAATTTAAATTTTTAATGAAAAACATTTTAACATGCAATAATGCCAAATTTTATTTAGTATACAAAATTCAGTAATTGAAGCTTAAATATTAATATGCATTCGTATAAGAAGTAAACTTATTTAATATGCTATATGTAAGTAGTACTTAGTAGTGTACCTCCGAAAAAGGGACACCTCCATTTAAGGGACAAAATGTCCAGTCCCATTAGTGTCCCTTATTGAGAGGTTCTACTGTAATACATAATAATAAAAACAATTATTTTAGAAAGTTTATGTTTTAAAAAGTAAATGATTTTTGAAATTATTTGTTGTACCGTACAAAAGAAATAAAAAAAGGCAGTGGTTATGAAATGAAGATATGCATATTTGTCGACCTCCTCTGCCTCCAAACTTTGATTAAGATTAAGATGTGATTAAGCTTACTTTAGAATAAAAATCCTGGGTAAAGTTACTTCTATTAATGAAAATGGTGCTACTAAATTCAAAAACTCTACTGGCCACTCGCGGCTATTTTAATGTTCGTTCCTTCAGACCTAGTAGATTGTAAATTTTTATAACAAGAATGTGATTTGAGTAACAATAAGAAAACTGGCTCACAGAATTTCAAGAAAATCTGAAAAAAGTGGGGGAGTAAACCATTACTCACAGAAATTAACTATTAGCTAATTCTGTCAATAAAATACAAGAAATTCATGTAAAAAATATGATTTTAAGAAGAATAACTTCTAACGAGTGTACATGACAACTCGCACCAAATTTTAAAAATATATATTATCCAATAAGCATGCACAAAGATGTCATGGGCTGTACACATCTCATTTTTCATATTTTAAAAATCAGGTTTGATTACAAATTAAAATAATAGTTTTAAAAAGTGGAGGGATTCAGCAGTAAGATCTGTGCCAGTATTACTCTGATTTTTATGACATTCTTTCGTTCTAATTTATTTGCAGAATTAGAATTAATGACATTTGAATTAAAAAAATAATCCTTTCTTTCCACTACAACAGGCTGAACAAAAAAAGCAAGCATCACATTTGAGGTCCAGAAAAATATTTCGCACGACAAATCTGAGAGATAACAAAGGAAATATTAAAGAAGTGAAGAAAATCGAAGATAAAAAATTTACAGAAGTGCTGGCAAGAAAATCAACTGAAGAGGAGAAAAATGAAGGAAAAATGACCGAAGCGGAAAAAAAATGAAAAAAAAAAAAGACCGAAGAGGGAAAAAAATAAAGGAAAAACTACCGAAGAGGGAAAAAATGAAGGAAAAATGAGCAAAGAGGAAAAAAATGAAGGGAAAACGACCGAAGAGGAAAAAAAGGAAGGAAAAACGACCAAAGAGGAGAAAAATGAAGGAAACATGACCGAAGAGGAAAAAAATGAAAGAAAAATGACCGAAGCTGATTCGGATGGCGACACAATATGGAAGGCAAGCTCAGAAAGCTCTGATTGGGAGCCATCTTCAGCCTCCAAAGAGAGCTAGAGTGTAAACGATTACTGTTAGTACTGTAGACCAAGCTGGTTAATTTTTCGATTCTATGAGCAGAAAAAAATTAGGCGCTGCTAAAACATCAATTTGCACTCGGACAACCAGTTTCCTCTGTTAATATGTAGGATTTTGTTTTCAGTTTCTCTCCATGCATGTTAGGCCAGTTTTTATTATTGTAATTTAATGATATTCAAATTTTATTCATTCTGTCTCTATTTCAATTAATGATTATACGTTCTTTAGAAGAGCTGTTTCTGTCCTTTGCGTTTTCGCCAATAGAAACTTTTCATTGGGTTCATTCAGATTTTAGCTTTCTACGCCCTCAGACCCTCGACTCCTTTTTCCTTAACTGAATTAGTAACTCGATTCTTTTGATGAGAGTCACATACAGAATTCATTTTGCAGTCTCTGCTCGTTAATTACATCAAAGCGGTGGAAAAGAACCTTGCTGTCTTATGTGCATTTAAATCCCGATTCCGATTTATGAGCTGTTATTTCGTCCCTTTCAACCATTTCCTGTCACGTTAAGTTGCACTTCAGTAGCTATTTATCTACTTAAGTTTTAAAATTTTTATTTTTAAATTTTGTAAGTTTATATTTATGCTGTCAAAAATGCAATGTTCTGGGCAACACATTTTATAAGCATGCGTAAAATATGCATTCTACGCCCTCGGACCCTCGACTCCTTTTTCCTTAACTGAATTAGTAACTCGATTGTTTTGATGAGAGTCACTTGCAGAATTCATTTTGTAGTCTCTGCTCGTTAATAACATCAAAACGGGGAAAAAAAACCTTCCTGCCTTATGTGCATTTAAGTCCTGATTCCGATTTATGAGCTGTTATTTTCTTCCGTTAGACCGTTTCCCGTCTTCCTGTCGCGTTAAGTTGCACTTCAGTAGCTATTTATCTACTTAAGTTTAATCAGATAATAAATTTTGTATTATTATTATTATTGTTTGAACTTCATATTTCAAGTCTTTTTTGTTTTTAAATTTTGTATTATTATTATTATTATTATTTGAACTTCATATTTCAAGTCTTTTTTTATTTTTAAATTTTGTAAGTTTATATTTATGCTGTCAAAAATGCAATGTTCTGGGCAACACATTTTATAAGCATGCGTAAAGTAAGCATTATATTCTTCATCAGACGAAATTGGAATCGTTTCATTGAAAAACAGTTTTCACTATTAGAAGTTAAGAAGCTAGAAACTTCTTGGTGAAGGGAGTCGCAAATTTTGAAAATTCAAATAACGTACTTCATTATGTAATTTTTAAAATCATTTTTCGAAAAGTAAAGCGTCCCCTTCCTCAAAATTTTCAGTGATTACTAAAGCCCGGAATTTTAGGCAATAAAAAAATTCAAAAATAGGCAGGCAAAAAGGCATTTAAAAAGCTTGAAATAGCACTTAAAATTGGAGCAAAATGGTAGTTGGTAATGCCTAAAAGCCCATATAGGTATCCAAGGTATAAAAAAAGTTGCTAGAAGTATCCGGTATACCTACATATTCATTTTACTCGACTGTTGTAGCAATGGTACAAACGAAGTAGACATAATTGCACAAAAAAAAACCTCTCAACTGCATAAGTGTGAAATAAAAATTGAAAACTCATACTTACAATAATATTGTATGCAGATTTATTCTGATGATTGGTTGTTGTTGCACATCACAACTAGATGCTTTTTCAAATTTTCAAAAGAGAAATTTTTGTCTCCTGTCAGTCAATATAGAAAGATCTTTCAACTTCGACAGAGGTTATGGGCATGTACCTAAAACAACTTGCCATGGTAAGAGATATGGTAAGTTTAACTGTAGTATCACCAGAAAGTACTTTTGCAATGTCCTTGATGCATTCAAAGTCTGTATTTGCAGAGATGATGTTTTCCTTATTTTGTCACCAGCTGGTCCAGGCACACACAATAGTTTTTCAATAGTATTGTCGAAAATCTTTAGTGATTCGGACAAAGACATATTTCTTTTTCCCATGTGTTCAATAGCTCCAGGGAGCTTCCCAAAATAAGTTAAAATAAAAGTCAGTTCATTTTTTATTTTAGAACTGCTAAGCAGACTTTTACTTTTTCTTATGGATATTACCTCTTCATCCGAAAAGCTGGTAAGGACTCTAGTAACTTCCTCAAAATTTATGCAGTAGTATGAGACTGCTGAAATCCATGTTCCCCATCTCGTAAGCATTGAGCGAACGAGTTCCCATCAAGCTCTTTGTCTCCCAAACTATCCCTCTGGGCGATAAAAGATGGATTACAAGGTGCCATGCAAGCACGTGGCAATCTCCTTTCTTGTGGGTGTGGCCATCTTTGAAGAAGGCAAAGTTTCATTTCTGTAATCTATTTCTATTCAATCAACACTGTCAACCTCATGGACAGAAAAATCTCGTTCACCTGCCTTGCTCACTCAAGCACTTGTACCCTATCAGCTCAGATGAATAGCCATTGTACTGTAGGAGGAGTGACCACTGCCTCAGAGGGAGAGAGTTGTCCCAAAAGGAATAAAGTCCTAATCTCTATAGATGCATTAAAATACGTCGGATGACAGACAACCATTTCTGTACTTCAAAATTTCTTCATTTTGCGTTTATGCTCAGTCAAAAGCACAAAAAGCTTTGCAGAAAAATTTTTAATTATACAGAAATAGGCATTTATGAACAAAAGGAAAGAAAAAGGCATTTTCAGAAGAAAACTTTTAAAAGGGGCAGAAAAGGGCATTTATGGCATTTTGCCTGAACTTCCGGGTTCTAGTGATTACTGTTGTTCAATATTTCCAATTTTAACCATTAGTTCTGAAAATAATTGCAAAGCATTCACATGCTCTTATGCTTTAGTTTATAAGAGAAATGGATCTTGTTTAAATGAGGGTTGTCAATATACGCCGTTACTAAGAAAAAAAATGAATAAATAAACTTGAACCTTGATGTAACCAAATTTGTCAATTCTTTTTCCTCAGTTAAAAAACATACCGTACACAGCAGTACTGTAATTATAGTTGTTAGTTCATAGCATAAATAAATGACCATAAGAAAGTTTCATAAGTAAACCTGCTATAGGTAGTTGTGCAGGGTTCCCACAGCCTTAAAAAGTCCCTAAAAAGGCCTTAAGGTTAAAAATTGATTAAAGGGCCCCCTAAAAAGGCTGTATTTTCGCCCAACAACTTTTTATAGGCCTTAAATTTATTTTCCCTCTTCCTTATCTTACTCAGGTTGGTTCATTCACCGCATGGGTTTTTGTAAGACTGGTCAATGGGCTGGAAGCAGAATAAGTGTATCATGAAACTGTCTGAAAAATTTTATATTCAGGGAAAAATCAGTAAAATTTGATTTTCACTTTAACTTAACGCATAATTCCAACAATCATGTCGATAGTTATTAAATTCACTATCATAACCTTGTTAAAATTCAATTCTTGAAATAATAACCCCCCCCCCCCCCCCCCCAATCTACATTTTGGAAAATGCAATCTATGGTAAAAGTGTTTTTGTTTGATCGATAATTATTAACTTTTTTAACACGGAGATTAATGAAAATATTCCTGTTTATTTTTATTCAAAACCTATTTCCCCTATTTAAAAGAGGTCTTATTAAAAGTCTGGAAAGTTATTAAAATCATGGAAATTGAAAGTTTATCATGTACTTGGGGCTCTGGAACCTACAATGTAAATTTTCTAAATCGCCGTTTTTTGTTTTTTTTTTTTTTTTCGTTTTCGGAATAGCCACCATATTCAAAGCTGTTTAGTACGTAACAATATTTCTTATGTAAAAAAATTGATTTTCCGCAAATTTTTGCTGAATGTAGTGCAGTACCAATTTACTGCGACTAATAAAGTAATAATTAAATGTCAATTTAGTTTAAATATGTTCACAAAATAGTAAACCATGAGCAGACTCTGTTTTTGGATAAGAACCTTGGGAAGAGTTTATTTTTTGGGTGTGAAAGGTCGATAAGTATGACTCCAGTTTTCTTCTAAATGGACTCTTGAGTTATTATTCAACTAACTGTAAAGCTAATTTTTAATAAATTAACACGCCCTCTGCAGGAAATTACTTGCTTTACTAGCATTTTAACATTTATCATTTTACAATATTTCGATTTTTTTTTTTAAAGACTAAATTGTTTTAATTGCAATTTCAATTTCTACTTTGAGCAATTAATTGCATTTTCAATTTTAACTTGTGAAATTCTCTCTCTCTTTTGGGAACCATTTGCTTAGAGATAGTAAAGTTATTTAAACATACACTAGCTTAGAACGGTTTATTTTCTTTTCCTTTTAATACTTTATTTATTTTCTTGATTTTTTGTGAGCTTGATTAAATTATCAATAAACAGAAAAAAATTTTAAAAAACAGCTTATTCTAAAATAAATTAGGTTAGTAATTCGCTATAGACTAGTAATAGTTATTTAAATTTAGGATTATTTCATCATTGCAAGAAATTTAGCATGTGTATCACTTAAGACATATTTTAAAAAGTATTATTTTGATTAAATTATTTTCTATTGATCAAAATAAATACTTTTTTCTACACGATATTTTTTTTTTTGGGGGGGGGGGGATGAATTCGTTTTAATGTAGTGTATATTTAAAAAAGAAAACATTTGTTCAGTACTTTATTTTGAGAACATGAAATCTGCATATAAATTTTAGATGACCCGTGTGTATGGTTTTATACACAACTGTAAATGACGTGAATCTTATTTTTAGTGTTCAAACAAGATAATGTAAAGTCATAACTGTAGAAGTGAAGAAAAATAAGGTGTTTTAGTTCTCCAATATCTTCTTGTAGTAAAAATACTGTATAATCTTATGATTACACTGGCGTCTCCAAGGGGGGTACGACGGTACGGCCGCACCCCCTGTTCTAGCTTGAAACATAGGGCGCCAAATCCTACATTATTATGTGAGACTTCCCCGAAATTTGAATTTTTTTCCAAAATTGAAAATTGTCAAATCTACTGAAGTTTTCGAAAAAAATGCTAAAAATTGAAATTTTAAAAAGTCTACTAAAAATTTTTAAAAGTTGTCAAATCTACTTTTTAATTAATGTTAAAACTTATCTTTTTCTCTGATGGTAGCACTAACATTTTACGTTTCGCCCAACAAGTTCCCTTTCTCCTCAAAAAAAAAAACTACTGCAGGAGAGGAGAATTTTTCCAAGTCCGTCAACAATAGCCCTGTTTACACATGCAAATGAAATTCTCGGTATTTTTACCGGGACCAGAGAATTTTCCTTGAACGGCTCGGAGAACCAGCTTACATGGCAAGTGATATGCGCTGTATTTTGGCAACGACTCTTAGGAACACTTTTGAATCACGCCCGTGTTAGTGTTTCAGTATTGTCTGTGTGTTATAATTTGTTAGTTGATTTAACTGAACGCCGAGGCGATCGATGAGAGAGAACGCAATGAAAAAAAAAGAAACTCACTATCAGGAGTTGAAAGGGAAAAAGAAAATTCCAAAGAAGTTGCGAAGCTCCGAAGCTTCATGCCTAATTGGAGAAATAAAGCTCCTGAGAAGTGATCCAAGCTTTGGACAGGCAAAAAGGTTTCCAATTCTACTGGAATGTTTAAAGTCTGCTTCAACTGCTGAGTTATAACATACAATCAAATCATGTCTCATCTTTCCTGGCAATTTCTGTATGTACAGCCAGTGTGGAAAGAACTTTCTCCAAACTGGCCCTCGTTAAGACAAAGATAAGGAGCACCATGTCTCAAGAAAGACTTGAAACATTGATCCATATGTGTATTGAGCAGAAACGCTGCAAAAATATCAATATCAGCAAGTGTATTGATAAATTTAAATCTTATGGGCCTTGTAGGCTCCTCCTGTAAATATTGTAAATAAACTCCTTTCTTACTCATAAAAAAATTTCAGTGATTGGTGGGGGGATACGGGGGGGAGGGGGGGTCGGAGTCTAGCTATTCTGAAGTACCCCCTGTTGAAAAACACTGGAGTCACTAGTGTATGATTAAATATATGAATTAAATATCTCTTATGGTTTTCTTGTGTTGTGTAAAAATAAAATCAATTTTGAGCACATGAGAGTTACCAGATTCTCAGAATAAAGTGAAATCTTAGGGGGGTGGAGAGTCAATTGAAAATTACGTTTTCAATAGCACTTGGTCTGTTTCTGGAGTTGTTTGTCCACTGGTGTGAGGCTTTCGTGGTACACTTTTATGTGAGAAAAATGTATGGAACACAACCATATAAACTGAAACGTTCCATGATTGTAGTTTGTTCCAGTTAATAGTTTCAAATGTCTAATAATTTTTTAGAGACTTAAAGTGAGAGGGAAATCTTTTGCGGCACTTTTTATAAATTCAAGATCGTCATTTTATTTTGAATAAAGTTTTAAGTTCGAATGCCAAACATAATCTCAATGAACGACGTTTTTGTTATCCAAACACAGAAATTTCCGAAAAGTATGAAGCATGTACGCATTTTTTCGTCTAATTTTGGAAATTGTGCATAGGTCAGAAAGCAACAGGGGTCGCATTCCCCCTAAAATTCCTAAAATTCCCAAAAATTTTTGCAGCACCTAAAATTCCTAAAATTATACTAAAATTTTGCTCTTGTTCCTAAAAAAATGCTTTTTCTGCTGCTCACTTAAGTGGGACTCGAAGTTTTCCTATATCCCCTACATATTTTTAAAAATTAGGGGAAAACCTCTTATATTATTCTAAATTTTGATAGTTCTGTATTTCTGCTGTAGATACTAAAAACTTCATTGAAAATCGGCTACGCAAGCGCGAGCGCCATGTTTGGTCCGTAGTTAATGCCTTCATTACTGCATTAGCTGAATGCCTTGTTTTATTTTTGTTTTTATTTCAACAATGATTTTAAAATCCTCAATTCTATTGGAAAATGGATATTGTAAGCATTTAACCAATGCTGTCTTACCTCCAATATATTTTTCATTTTCTCTTTGATCGAGCATGGCTGCTACGTGAACAAGGTCGCCATGTTTGGTCATTCACGGAGATGGAAGTAGTAAATAAGACACCAAATGCATAAGTTTTTGGAAGGATTATTGTGTGCTTATTGCAATGAAAACAATGTAAAATAGAATAAAAAATTGTTATTTTTCCGCTTAAAAAAAATTCATGTTTAAAATTTTTTAATTTTTTTTTATTTAAATTTTTTCCCCCTTTATTTCTATTTATTATTATTTTTAATTTTTGGATAATAAGCCTAAACTGCATTTTGCCTTTTTTTCTTCTTTTTTTAAATTTAAATATTTTGCATTTTACAGTTCCTTTTTAAAAAGGCAAGTTCTTTAATTATATTTTTCATGAAGCAAATAATTTAAGTTAGGGTTTTTTCTTTATAAGCATGCTTTTTAGAAAATTCTATTACTGTTCCCCTGGGGAAATAATGCTTAAAACGTTTTTAAATTACAATGAAATATTCTGGAAAATACCCCTCCCACTGAAAAAGTCCTTCTGAAATTTATAACAAAGAGCAAAGACCTTATCTCTTTTACCTAGCTAAAGTTTCACAACAATCAATACAAAAAATATAAAGCTCTGAAAGACAAAAAAATATAGTAATAATAATAAAAATGTCATTAATTAATTTTATGGCAGCAGCAATATGAGAAAATCAACTTCACTTGAAACTCGTATATCAGCCAAGAGCTTTCTTATTTAACATACAGCAACAGGTAAATATTTCTCTTCAATGTTTGTTCTGCTTTAATTAAAACAGTTATTTTAAATTATTAAATATTCACTTTTCTGACCATTTTTTCAGGACTTTAAAGTTTTCAGCCTGGAATAAAATTGCATAATTTCTCCCAAATTTTGCAGGCAGTAAAAGTAATCACTAGCACACTACAGACTGTTGTTGTACGTTTATTAAAATTCAGAATCAAATCACTACAGCACTCTTTTTGGTTTCCATTACATTGTAAAAATCTTGCAATTCATTGTGAGCAATTGAAAGCAAAGCACAATTGTTTAGGCTTGCCTCATTGGTTCATTAAAGAATCCTTAATAATAATATCCTGCGGAATGCTGCTTCCCCTTCAGCAACTGTTATAGGAATTGTGTGAAAGATTCTGTTTATTTCTGAAAGAATTCCTTCAAGTCCTAATTTTAAAATGTTGTTTAAAAAATCTTTGAGCCCTTCCTGTCTTACGCCAATGTTTTTAAACATTGTATTGTGCACATTTGGGTCTTAAATGAAAGTATAAGGGAAAATATTGATTGCACTTACATACTGGTGGCAAGTTGAGAGATAAGTGTGTCTAAATATGCTAAGAGATGTAAAAGTAATAATACAACAACTTGACCGTTTTATATTAAACGGTTTTGATTCATGTATCGAGTCAAACTTCCCATTACTACTCCTATCTACAGGTCATGAAATAAATTCAAAAGTCATTAAACTAGAACTAGATTATGAAATTTAACAATAAATTGCCCCTAAAATTTTCCTAAAATTTTAGGAGAATGTTCCTAAAATTCCCCTAAAATTTTGAAAAACTTGACTACTAACCCTGAAGCAAGTAAATAGAGTCTCCCCCACCTTTCTTTTTAATTTGGAAACTTTTTAGGTACCTAAGCATACAGTTCCTAAAATTGTATGTCATATCTTGAATATATCTTCAACGATCTCGTATTTACCTAAAATTATCATGGGGATGAAGCATTATCAGTTGCAAAATGCATGTTTTATTTTCTCTGATTTCATCAGATACCAAAACATTTTGTACGTGTGTTTAAATGTGTGACACATGGAATCAAGGTTCACCAAAGCAGGCCCATTTGAAAGAACCTACTGTCTCGCTAAAGTGGGGTTTTTCAGAATTTACTGCCTATTGAAAATATTTACCTCAGAAGCAAAATAAATGTTGTACCTCAAATATTTCATTACCAAGACCTGAAATTATCATTTTCTTTTAGGACTATTTTGCTCTTTTATATAGATATTACTTAAATATATTTACAAATAAATGTTGAACAGTCTCAGATTTTTTTTAAATGTTGTTGAATTAGTTCTTTATATATCAAAAACTTAAACTTAACATACATTTCAGTATTAAGTTAAAAAATATATGTGCTAGATTTGAGATCAAAACAAGGATTAATTATTACAACTCCAAAGATTTTGTTTATTTGTTTCTTCTTCTGCTTCTTTTTTTTTTTTGAATTGTTGTAGAAAATATTCTTTGATACGTTGTTACAGTAAAAAATAATAGCAGCTTGGTATAAGCAAAAAAGTTTGGTTTTAAAAAACTACTTGAAATTAGCCAACATCTGTAATAACTGCAGTGTTCCATAAATTAGGTGCCATTCAGAAATGATGTCACGCTTTTTTCACATATATTTGACCCCCCCTCCCCCCGCCCCCCCCCCTTTGTCACAATATGTCACTTTAACGGACCCCCCACTTTGTCACAAGTCACGCAAAGTTGCACAATGCATGATGTCACACTCCTTGTTACCCCCTCCCTTGTCACACTTTGTCACAATTTCACGAACCCCCCTCCCCCCTCGAAGCTTGATATCATTTATGAATGATCCCTTATAACTATACTCGAATATACAATATATTACCTGTGTTTCTATTATTGTATGCAGCATTTATTGACTTAATAACTACTTTTCTCCTCCAACATCCTTCCCTGTCAGCACTAGGCCTTAGGGATGCCCTGTGTCCGGAGGCGAGGTAGTGGGGTCTACGTATTTTACATGCACGTCTCCCCAAGTGTACATGGTGGGTCTTCAGCGGGTATCGAACACGCGACCTTCCAAGTCGGAGATTCTAACCACTAGGTTACCATGTCTTATCTAATAACTACTAGTGAAATAGCCTCCAAATTTTATTTATAACTTCTCCAATAAATTTCATTTTGCTTGGTATTATTCATATTTACCACAAATGCTATCTTCTTCCCCATATCTTCTAAACTTATTTATACATTGTGATAGAACAAAATTGTGAAGCAAAATGCACATATGAATTTAGGAGTTACAAGAAAATATTCTTTTCAATGGGAAAAAAAGGTATTACTCTCACCATTTGTGTCTGCAGAGAAGCAAATGTTAACTTTTTAAATATTCATATCTTAGAAAAAAAAAATTTTTATAATATTTCATGAAAATACTTAATTACTTTTAAACTTAAATTTGCTTTCCCCCTTTTAATTTTAAGGCTGTTTTACATAATTTTCGAGTAAAACATATATATATTATTTAAAAGTTACATAAGAATTTTTAACTTTGTTTTTAGGATCCCTCAAAACCAATTAATCTTCTTTAAAGAGCAGAAAATGAGTAAAAATTATTTAATGGGATATGTACAAATTTCTTTTATTCCTTTTGGGTAGGGTAAGGGCCAACTGCCATATACACCCCTCCAGAAATCCGCCACTGGACATGGTTTCTTGTTCACCAGGGTGTATGTAAGTACTAGGTCTTCGGTCTGCGGTGCGTGTAGACACAGGTCCTCGATCTGCAGTGTGTGTAGACACAGGTCCTCGATCTGCAGTGTGTGTAGACACAGGTCCTCGATCTGCAGTGTGTGTAGACACAGGTCCTCGATCTGCAGTGTGTATAGACACAGGTCCTCGTTCTCCGGTGTGTGTAACTGGGTCCGCACGTGCTTGCCGGTGTGTATAATGTACGGTCATGTCCAATCTTTTAGCTTATTCGTGATTTTTTGGAGGGGTAGGGGTGAGAAGGGGATTGCGCATATATCAAGTGCTTTACTTGCTTAAGCACACGATTTCACCGGGGCACTTGCCTGCTTAAACATTTTTAAAGCATCGCCCCCCCCCCCCCCCCCG
Source organism: Octonoba sinensis (assembly GCA_038502835.1). Lineage (NCBI taxonomy): Eukaryota > Metazoa > Arthropoda > Arachnida > Araneae > Uloboridae > Octonoba > Octonoba sinensis. Next base: position 78,182,883 of record CM076604.1, read on the forward strand.
TGCGGAAACTTAGATGATGCTCAATTTGGGGGGGGGGAGAGACATTTCTCGCTTTCCTGCTATTATGTGTTCAAATGATCACATGCAGTCCGTTGATATTATCAGTGTTATATATACACAAGAGCGCACAGAGGCGGGGGAGGGAACCAGCAAGACCCTTCCCCCAAAAGGCATCAGACGTCCGGTATGTGACTGTTTTTTAAATATCCGGAATATGATTCAGCCACTGCATGAATGATCCAGGTTTGTAACATCATATTCGGATATCGGGGTATGAATCCGTCAAACAAGCGACATTGAATATCTGATATCCGATAAAATCAGTATTCTCTGTATCTAGATTTCTGACCCAGAGGCACTTATATATGAAATACCTATCTTACATTGCTGTCAGGAATGAGAAGCGAGTAAGAATATTCATTTTTTCAAAATTAATTCCTTTTTTATTTGACATTTTAACAATTTATCCCTAAATTTTACTATTAAAATTTCACTTCTTTTGTTCCAATGACACAACTATATCCCAAGCTATACTGTTCAGCAACCACTTGCAATAACTAAAAACACGTTTTAATTTTGCAGACACAGAACGCTGATATAGTCGTGGGTACTGCAATTACTGAAGTTACAACTTGCGTTTTACTTTTCTACTTAAAGTTCAATGTAAAATATTGATGACATTTCCATAGATTTCTATCTATAATCTGAATTTTCATCTATAATGAATGTAATTCATTAACTAAAAAGTATTACTCCACTTTTCTCTCGAGATTTTGCATACCGATTAGAACGCTACTTGTATTCACTTTTTTTCTTTGGGATAATTTGTGTGTGAAAACCATTAAAAAAATAAATATTCATTTGTTAGGGTTAATTCTCTGAGTTTCACCAGAAATTATGAACAAATAACGAAATGAGAGCTAAGTCCTCGTTGCCCGGTGCAAACGCAGTGCGTATGAGGTCCTCGTTTACCTTGAAAAAAAACATGTTCGAAATTTTTTGAAAAATTAAAAAATCGGGGTTCTTGCGCATTAATCTAATGATTAGAAGCACAAAAATCCAAAAAGTATTCCTCTAACATAACGCTTCAGTACGTCCTGGGTGTGACGGTGTAAAAGTAGAGTCCTCGTTTTCCACCTTCCGCCAACATGTGTGGCTTATCTTCTAGTTTTATATGTTGACATCTTCATGTATTTATGTCAGAAATGTAAAATGTTTTCAATACAATTTCCAGAAGCTGTGAAGTAACCATCTGATGTATTCTTAAAATTGGCTTAAATAAATCAATTGGGTATGAATGATATAATTAGCTAAAAATATTATTTTCCTTAATAATGATAAAGATTCAATATAAAATACAATATGCTCTGTTATTTTACTTTAAAAGTCATTAATATATTAAGTACTGTCCAACATTAAGATTTATGATTTCTGGTTTAAAGTTTAACATATATATATATATATATACAGTGGAACCTCGGTAGCTCGACACACGGATAAGTCGAATACCTCGGTAAGTCGACATTTCCTCCCCTAATGGTTGGCCCATTGCTAAGTTCAATGGCCGAAAAACTCTCTAACTCGACACACAATTTCTAGGAACCCCTGTAAGTCGACCTACATTTTGTATTCTTCATAACTTTTTCTTCTGGTATTTTTTCACGGTGTACAATTCTGAGACTTTTACAGTGATATTTCTTCGTCAACAAATCAATTGTTTTCTGGAAAGTGTTCCTGGAAGATTTCCTTTGTACCCTGGGGAGCCTCCCCATTACCCCATTTGTGAGGAATATGTGAATATTGAATCTGAACTGATCACTTCAGGACCTCTAGAAGATAGAGATATTTTAGAAGCTATAAAATCAAATTGCAAATCCGTTAAATGCTGAAAACGGATCAAGTTCGGACGAAGATGACAAAGTTGTCGGTCAGTCTAGGTGCGAAGCATTGAAAACTGAACGAACACAAGAAAAAAAATGAATTGTGAATTAGCAAGCTTAATAGCGTTGAGGAATTTGTTTTCTGTTCAGAGGGAAAAACAAAAAAAAGTAACGTATTTTTTCTAATGAGGTATTCCGATTTGATGTACTATGCTTATATATTTATTTGTAATGTATAACTTTTCAAAATAATAATAATAATTGGGGATAATTTCATTCACTGGAATTGGCTTTTATAACTTGAATGGTTAGTAAATAACAATACAGACCAATATTAGTAATTGATATTACGGAGCCTCGGTAACTTGACACCTGCTTATCTCGACATGTTCTCGTGTTCCCTTGGGGTGTCGAGTTATTGAGGTTTCACTGTATACTATATATATATATATTTCAAGTTTATTATTGGAATATTATAGGCATTTAACAACTCCATTGATGTTTGCTACTAGAGAAGGCTATTTGCAAATAGTGAAGGAGCTTTTAGATCATGGAGCCAAGATAAATGCTCAAGATAATAGAGGAAATACTGTAAGTTTATAAAATTCTGTACTTATTCTTCCAGAGCGTGATTGACCAACCAACAGTAATGATCTCATATAACTCACAATTTAATAACAACAGAAAAAAAATTAACTAAATGGAAAGAAAAATTGGTTTACATTATCAGTTTTATTATCATCTCACTTTACACCTGCCTACAGTGGCTAGAATACCTAGTGTGGCGTTCGGCGCAAAAATGTTGAAAACGAAACTAAACCACCAGTAGGTGGCGCTAGCATCCGTATCGAGGTAGCTGATTAGCAGAGCGAACGTTAAAGAATCATTTACTCGCCTTAGTTTTCGCACTTTTTTCAGTACTAAAAAAGGAGGTGCAAAAAATATGTGAGTGGTTTTTTTAAATATTCAATCTTCTGTTCTAGGGAAGAATTTAGAGCTATAAATAGACGGCTGTCGTTTAGGTGAACACAAGCGTAAAAAATATTTTTATTTAGTTTTCGGAAGCAGTCTGAAATGAAAATCATGTATTTTGTCAAGAGAATATTGTTATACTTTTTAAAGACAAGGGTTTCTTAGTACAATATAGTGTGAATGAGCTGTTGAAGATAATTGCTTTATTATGCTCATATTACCTAAAAAAAGAAAAGATATATGTCTTTGTACTATATTTTAACATAAATAAATAATAAAAATTAACAATAATTACTATCACATAAGTTTTTTAAAAAGCACATTGCAATCTAATGTATATTTAAAAAAATAATAAACACTTTCAATGTTATTTTTTAAATGAACTGCATGCTTAAAATTTTTTGTTAGATTTAAAAAAAAAATACAGATTTAATTTTTTTAAATTTACATTTTTTTAAAAGCACATTATGATGCACAAAGTTTTGGTCAAGTTTCAATTACATAAAAAACCAAAATAGAAACAAATATTAAACAAAATCTTGAACCAAAGCAAAAAGCTTATCTTTAAATTTATTTTGTTATGACAAGCACAATTTCATTTTAATATTACATTTCTTCTTCTTTCATATGTAAAATTTAATTTTTGATTCACATCTTTTAAAACTTTTTATAGTTCCAGACAAATGTAGAATTTTATTCAAAAACTGAAACTCCCCCGAATCCTCTCCCCCCCCCCCCCCCTCTGGTGGGTCACATTATGATACACAAAATTTTGCTCAAGTTTGAATTGCATACTAAACCAAAATAAAAACAAATAATAAACAAAATCTTGAACCAGAGCAAAAAGCTTAGCTTAAAATTGATTTTGTTGTTATGACAAGCACAATTTCATTTTAATATATTACATTTCTTCTTCATTAACGTCAATATTGTTTCATATATAAAATTTAATTTTTGAGTCACATCTTTTAAAAATTTTTATAGTTCCAGACAAATGTAGAATTTTATTCCAAAACTGAACCCCCCCCCCCTAAATTCCCCCTCTGGTGGGTACCTTTCACATTATGATGCATAAAATTTTGGTCAAGTTTCAATTGCATACTAAACCAAAATAGAAACAAATAATAAAGAAAATTTTGAGCCAAAGCAAAAAGCTTAGCTTAAAATTTATTTTGTTGCTATGACAAGCACAATTTCATTTTAATATTACATTTCTTCTTCATTAACATCAATATTGTTTCATATATAAAATTTAATTTTTGTTTCACATCTTTTTAAACTTTTTATAGTTCCAGACAAATGTAGAATTTTATTAAAAAACTGAAACCCCCCGAATCCGCCCGCCCCCTCTGATGGGCACCTTTAGGGCCGTTCATAAATGATGTTACGCTTTTTTCCCATATATTTGACCCCTCCTCCCCTTTGTCACAATATGTCACACTTCAACGGACCCTCCCCCTTGTCACATGTCACGCTGTTTTGCGTAATGCATGATGTCGCATTTCTTGTACCCCCTCCCTTCCCCTTGTCACAATTTCACGAACCCCCCTCCCCTCGAAAGGTGACATCATTTATGAATGATCCCTTTGTCACATTATGATACACAAAATTTTGGTCAAGTTTCAATTACATACTAAACCAAAATAGAAACAAATAATTAACAAAATCTTGAACCAAAGCAAAAAGCTTAGCTTTAAATTTATTTTGTTGTTATGACAAGCACAATTTCATTTTAATGCTACATTTTTTCTTCATTAATGTAAATATTTTTTCATTGTTTTCTTTGAGGTGGTCAGATGATGTATCACACATAAATTTACAAAAACCAAAAATGGGCATTTGTTACAAAATCATTTTCATTTATTTATTTTATAGAATAAAAAAATGAAAGTTGTTCATACTTCAAAGTTCAAATGAGTGAGATATTTATTTCATTTCCTGCTTTAGGAAAAAAACTAATCCGAAAGTAGTTAACAGCAATCAATTCATGTTAGTGCATCAGTGTCACTTGTCACTTTCTAAAATGACAATCGATTAAACGAAAGACTTTTGGTACACAGGGCCTTTAATCGCAGCAGCTGGCCCCAAAGCCGTCTTTGGGCGGGCTCGAACTTACCTCGCTGTTGGATAGAGCGCCATCTAATGGAGGCTTACTTTCGGGTACAGAAAAAGCACTGAAGGACAATGGCGAACAACACAGTATCTATTCTAGCCACTGTACACCTGCCCACATGCATCTTGGGCAATGCAATACATACACACACTTCACACAGCTTAGAAAAAAACTCAAGTTGTTTTCCATTTAAACTGATTCTGCTGCCAATAATTACCAAGAACAAAAATAAAAAAATGTCTAGAGGAACTTCTTGTTTTAAATTTTCTATGCATCAGGGGTTTTGAAACCTATATTTTAAGATAACTATGGAAAGTTTTTAGATTTTAAATGTTTTTTGTACAATATCAAGCTTGAAGTGTATTTCCATGTATAAAGAACCAACTTTTGTTTTTGCAATGTTTTGTTAGCATTTTTGAAGCATAACTTTATTTAATTTGTCTGAAATAGGCACTCTCATGGGCAGCTAAGTGTGGTCATGGACAAATTGCTCGACTTCTATTAGAGAAGGGCGCAGATGTGAAAATTTCCAATAGGATGGGACAGTCACCAATAGATCTTGCATATGATCATGACCATAGTGAGGTACTTTTTATTTGTACGGTGTGTCAACAAAGAACACTAATAGATTTTACTTTGTTCTTCAAAATGCAGTTATTATCTTAAATTTTTGAATAAGTGTTTAGTGTACCATAATTAATAGTGTACCATAATAATACCACCATTATTGATAAATTATTTTCTTTTGCTTATAGTAATTTTCTAATCTCATGCTACGAGATAACATTTTCAGCCACTCCTTATATGTAGTATCTACCCTAAAAAATATTATTATACTGCTGACTCCAGGATGAAAGGGACAGCAGGGGGGGGACGTATATACGTATATATGTATTATTTATGCACGTTTTCATTTGTATTCGGCTGCAAAATTATGAACTTCCCAACAAAAAAAATTTTAGGTCTTGGTGACTTTCTCCACGACTAGGTTTGGGAAGGGTATACCAAAGTTGCAACAAATCAGGAAGGGACCCCCACAAAAGAACTCTCAATATGGCCTGCACAAGTCTCTGTTTATTGTTGACAAGTATTTCAGGGCGTATAGAAAAAGGAAGAAAAAGGACGCCGGTCGCAGCGTCCTGCCAAAATGGCTTAGAGTCAGCACTATATTAATAATGTCATTAAAATCATGTTTTATGGAAAATTATAAGATTCTTGACAATACTGTGCCTACTGATCTTGCTATGAAAGCCAAATCTTAAGGGTTCCTGCTTATGTAAATTAATTTAATTCAGATTTACTGCGGTAAAGTGGTAAACAAGATTTGCCCATCTGATTTGTAGAACTCAAATTGGGTTTTTGTTACATGTAGGTAGCATCCTTGCTCACTAAGGGAGTCATTTTGAAAGAAGATTCAAGCACATATACGCCTAATTTGACTGTCAAAACTTCATCAGGAGATGCTATACATTTTCCAGTATCATTGAGGTAATTAGAAATATTTTTAAATTTTTGAAATGATGTTACTGAACATTTTATTTACTTACTTTATTTATTTATTTCATTTGCAATCACATATTTCATGATTCTAGTCAAGTCACGAATATAAACAATATTTTTTTTTAATTATTGGAATTTTTAAAAATGAAATTACTTAAGTTATCAAAATTTTATATTGATATTGATTTTATAGTTGAGGCTTGGCAACAAAATAAGTTTCCGAAATGATTGATGCATAAAATATTTTAATTCATTCACTGTTTTTTTTTTTTTTTTTTTTTTTTTTTTTTTTAATTAGAGATTCTTTCTGTATCAGAAAAGTCAATTCATCTGAATATCTAGAAAAATTAATAAAATGTATTAATTTTGTGAATATTATATCTATTTATAAATGTTAGTTGGAAGCCTACTCTGAAACATTCTGAAAATAGTACTCCTCCTGAGAGCATTTTTAAACAGCAATTCAACTGAACATGAAATAATCAATTTTATTTCTTATTTTATTAAAACTAATGAGAATTATATAGTTTTTTTTTTTTGCCTGAATAATTTTTGCTAATAATTTAGCAAACTAACACTTAACAAGTTCCTAACTATTAAACATTTCTTCATCATTGAATGTATTCAAACCTAAATCTTTTTCCCCCGCAGAAATTGGGAAAGTAATTTTTGCAAGATTACATAGGTTTTGCAAGTAATGATAGACTTTTAAAGTAACAAGGATTTTTAAAAAAATTACTTAGTTTAAATAGCTTAGTTAGACCTATGAAACACAGTAACGAAAAGTATTAAATGCTTATCCTAGCAAAAAAAAAAAAAAAAGTTGTTAAAGCAGTGAACAGTACTCATAAAAATCAAAGTAAAATGTATTGATATTTGTTAGTGTGCATATTTTATTACCTTTACTCATTTTTCCTTATAGAAATATGTCAAGTTCCAAAACCTTTGTAAAAGTTGGGGAGTTGGCTCTCTTTCTAAGTGGTATTGGTTGTCCGGAGTTGATTCCAGTATTTAATGAACAGCAACTTAATTTTCATGATCTATTAATTATGAATGATGAGGAGTTAGAAAAGGTATTTGCTATTATCTTTTCTTACCATTGTTATCGTTTCGAACTTCCAAATTACAAAAGGCAAAATATTAGAGTTTAAGAAAAATCAAACTGTTCATCTTTTATGGTATCCATTACGTAAAATCCAAGTAATAAATCTTTGGCTACATTTATTTGTTTTTCTTTAACACACACGCACATCACTTTCTAAACTCAGAAAAACTTAAAAGGATGAAATGATATGAATTCAATCAATAAGAATTTTATTAAGGTATGTTTATGTTAAGTTGATTTGTTTCTAAATATTTAATTATATATTAACCTCATACAGCTTTTTTCTCTTATAAATAAATGTTTAGAATATAAATGTTCTTGTTTCAAAGACGTCTGGATTTGTAGAACAGACTTCTAATGTTCAAACTATGATTCCTTTAAATTGTGCAGTAAAATTGCAATAAATATTGCGAAAATTTCAAATTAATTTCATCAAAAAAGCTGGTTAATATCATGTGATAATTTAGTGATCATTAAATCAGAGTAAATGTTAAAATTTGGCCTACATGTAACGATTTAAAATCATGGGTTAAGCTTTTTTTATAGACATGTTTTCAGTGTATAAGTACTTCTTTCCAGCATTATGTACACTTATTGTTATATACTTTTATTTCGTAGGTTGGCATCAAGCAAATAGGTATGAGGAAAAAAGTTCTTGAAGCTTGCAAAGCTGTACATAAAAAAGATTGGGAAAGTTCTAGTTTACCAAACTTACGACAAAAGCAATATATTAGGTAATTACAATTTTTGCTAAAAAGTAAGCTTTGTTTCCCCTTCTTTCTACATTTTTTAAAAATATAATAGAAAGATGACATTAGTTTCTATTTTGAAGAAATGATTGTCTTGTGTGTTCAGATTATATAAATGTAGTTATAGCTGTGAAATATCTTTATATCTCAAAGTACCTTTTCTGCAAAATATATATCTCCTCCTGCTAAGCTAAACCGATTTTCGGTTTTATCTCAAAGGTTTGTTTCCTCTCATTTAATTTCTCATGTTTTCTGTGCACCATCCTATTTTGTTTGCCCAACGATTTGCTTTTTCTTTTCTTTCTTTTTTTTTTAAAGGTTTAATGGATAAATGTTTCTATTTTATTATTCCTCCAATTTAACAGTATAATGATTCTTTTCTTGCTTTATTTTACTGCAATATCCTTTAAAAAACCTAATCTTTATTTATTTTATCATGACCAATATTTGTTCTTTCTTGAAACCAAAAATAGTTTTTGATCAATTAATTACAGGTTTTTATTCGGAAATACAGATATTTAGCAAAAAATTCATTGGGTTCTATACAAAAATCGACACTAGCAGTTAATTATTAAAATTTAATAGTGTAAAAAATATATGTATTTGCAGAACATAAAACATAAATGCAGAAAATGGTAAATATAATTATAGATTTTTTTCCAGTTTTAATTTCTCTATCATTTCTGTATATTTATTTATTTATACAGGGAACAAAAGAGAATATACATTTTTTTCTTTTTAAGAAAATAAGGACTAATCATAAGTAGTAATAATAACTAGGAAATATTCTACAATTAAAATGCCAAAATAATTTATGAGATAATGAAGTGATAGTTACCGACTGTGCACTTATTGTCAAAACTTACTGAAGAAAAATAATGAGACTAAATGGTTTTCATCATGATTATGAAGAATTTGATGCCCACATAGCAAAGAATAAAATAAGAAAATAAAAATGATGTGTATTCCATTAAAATATGAATTTGCATATAACCATAACATTAAATTTCAGAATGAAAAATATCTTAAAATAATAGTATCAGAATAATTTGATGAAAAGAGTGTAGGATAATCCAAATTTAACGAGCCTAGATAACTTATATCAATTAGTTGCTTGTGCATCCGCAATTCTTTAAAATGTATCTGTTCTCAATTTAGTTGCCCTGATGCTGTTGCTATGATGGCCAACATTGCAAAACATTTAAAATATATTTCAAGTTCAATAATATATGTTAGACAACAAATTCAATCACAACCAAGAATTTTGGAACTTTCTCAGGTAAGTGAAATACTTAGTCCTGGTATTTTTTTCCTTCTTAATATTTAGTCTTTTATAAATTTATAGGTTTTGTTGAAAATGCTTTGTTATTTTGTAATGATACTATTTAAGTGTAACTCCTTTTTGTATGACTACAAGGAAAAAACAATGTAAATAAAGCACAAATTGTCAAATTAATAATGCAAATAGATGTTTCGAGGCTACAATGGATAAAGATCTTTTTTTAATGTGTTATTGTTATTTTGCTTGATGCCACCAAAAAATTTACTACAGTGAAACCTCTGAAATCCAAACAAATTGATGCTGAGCTCTGATTGGATTCCCAAAAGTTTGTATTTGCTGGGTGGCCTATTTAAACTCTTGTTATTAGCTCCAAAGGGATCTGAAAGTCTTTGTTTTAAAATAGGGATGCACAAACTTTTTTGGGTGAAGGGCCAAAAAATTAGAAAGTATCAGGTTGGGGGCCAAAGTAACGTAATGTTTTATTCATAAAAATACAGAGTATCTTTCAGTTTTTATTTAGAGGTAATATGTACAAATTACATGTATTAATAATTACTGCACTAGGGAACAGATTATTAAATAACAAGTTTTTAAAAAATAATGTAAATCAATTCAAACAAAATGAGGTACTGAATTCAAACAAAATGAGGTACAGTGAAACCTCGATAATTCGACACCCCAAGGGAACACGAAAATATGTCGAGATAAGCGGGTGTCAAGTTACCGAGGTTCCGTAATATCAATTACTAATATTGGTCTGTATTATTATTTACTTACCATTCAAGTTATAACAGCTTATTCCATAGAATGAAATTATCCCCAATTATTATTATTATTTTGAAAAGTTATATATTACAAATAAATATATATATAAACTTAGTACATCAAATAATAATAACTCATGAGAAAAATTACGTAATTTTTGTTTGTTTTCCCTCTGAATAGAAAACATTAATTCCTCAGCTCTATTAAGCTTGCTAATTTGCAATTTACTTTTTTCTTGTGTTCGTTCAGCTTTCAAGCATTTAACGGATTTGTAGTTTGATTTATAGCTTCTAAAATATCTCTATCTTCTAGAGGTCCTGAAGTGATCAGTTCAGAATCAATATTCACATATTCCTCACAAATGGGGTGTACCCTTGTACCCAGGGAGGATCCCCAGGGTACAAGGGGAATCTTCCAGGAACACTTTCCAGAAAAGAATTGATTTATACACGAAGAAATATCACTGTAAAATTCTCAGAATTGTACACCATGAAAAAATATCGGAAGAAAAAGTTACCAAGAATACAAAATGGAGGTCGACTTACAGGGGTTTCTGGAAATTGTGTGTCGAGTTAGAGAGTTTTTCGCCCATTGAACTTAGCATTAAGCCAGCCATTAAGGGAGGAAATGTCGACTTACCGAGGTAGTCGACTTATCAGCGTGTCGAGCTACCGAGGCTCAACTGTATAAGATTTCTAAATAATAATTGCACAACATTTATATATATGAACGGGAGTGATTAATCAAATGGCAAAAAAGAGGAATACTAAAATTTTTTACAAAAATGTGTGCAAATTATGAAAATGAAACAAATGGAAAATAAAAAGGTAATTTAAACTTGGGAAAACACAGCATTATTCTCTAAATTTTAACTTTCTTTATAATTTAGATAATTTTTCTTTGACATTTTATAATGTAAAATTTAAAATATATATATTTAGACTTAAAATGAGAAATTAATTAAAAGTGCAAATATAAATACAGAAGAAATAAACACATATATTAAATAGCAAAATCCAAATGCTGTGAGTCTGTACATCATGTTAAACCCTTGCGATTCAGAATTACTACTAGTCAATTTGGCTGGTAGAATTTTTTCTTTAACTAACCATATACAAAATATTATTAGATAAATTGGCATAGTAATATTAAATTTATGCATTGCTACATGGACAATAAAAAAAAGTTAAACTGATTCCTTTATAAAAAATCAACATATCATCATTTTGTTCCATGGCATATAATTAAATTTTAATCCTTTAATCACTCGTTTTCTTGCAGATTAGAAATTGATCTTTGTGAATTAATGTAAAAAATCGTTATTTATTTATTCATTTTCTAAATACATATCAACTATAAAATTTTCCTAAATATATATCAACAATAAAATTTTTAAATTTTTATTATAAATTACACTTTATAAAGTAAAATAATTATTCATATTGGGGTTATTAATTTTGAAAACTGATGTTTAATTAATAAATTTTTATTCATTCATTACTACTTGTCAATTTGGCTAGTAGAATTGTTTTTTTAACTAACCATTTACAAAATCTTATTAGTTAAATTGGCATAGTAATACAGTACAGAACCTCTTATCCGGGAACCAGAAAACCGGGAATTTTTTCGTGAATTTCCCGCCATTTTTGAAAAGTTCGTGTTTTTTGCCCATTTAGTAGCAATACAAATTCTTTTAAATGCCTTTAAAAATACGCATTTTTCCGTTACAAGTAACACATTCAGTGTTTATAAGTCGAACAATTTAGTCTAAAAATGATGTTTTTTTAGGGAAGGGAGGCGGCAATTTACTTGCAGATGAAAATTAGAAAAAAAAAATCTCCGATACTTGAGAAAAATCAGACCTTTTCTCTATTTTATTTCAATAATTAAACATGAAAGAAATAAGTAATTGGATTTTTATACATTTATTTAATTGTCTCGTCAGTATTCGAAGACGAATTGCAAGAAAAGTTGACTAACAAACGTTCGGAAAATTTCTAATACGGCAGTTTCGCGAATTTTCAGCAATAGCTGACCGTATGAAAATTAAACCTCGTTTATTTTTGTTTTATATATTTTTTAATTTATTTCAGAGCTGAAACAAGGTAATAAGAATTTAAAATTGATATCAAAGCAACAAAAATTGTAACTGTGAAAAATAATTCTTTATTAAAATCGAGTTCGCAAAAGCAAAGTCGTTTTACACAAGTATGAAATTTGCGCGTTTCTGCATGTAAACATGCTTCTTACATTTCGTTTTCCTCTTTTTTGAAATCATTTATTACTGTAAAAATGATTGATGATCAGCTTTTACGAAATTAATAATTTGGTAAACAAGATGTCCGATTCGGAAAGCATCCAAATGGTGCTACACCCGAACAATGAAAAAGAGCAAGATAGCGATGAAGACGAAAATAATGACATTTTGCCTGCTATGTCTAACGAGTGTTACTTTGAGTTAACTAAAGAAATCATAGCACGAATTGGACAAAATTCTTTTATAGACAAAATAACGCACATAATTGCTGTTCGAAAAATCCAGCAATCGAATTTTCGTCCATTTCCCGATAAGAAACTTTACATATAGCTCAGAACCAGATGACAATGCAATATTCTACCATTTTTATCATGATTTGATTAGTTTCTGAAGTATTTCTAATAAAATTAAATTAAATATGGCGATTAGTTCCAAAAATTACGACCAAAATTTAGTAGTGGCGTTGCGATCCAATTTTTTTACTGCGATTTTTCGTAAGCTTTTTTTTACGATTATTTTTTCTTTCTTTTTTTTTTATTTTATTATAATTATTCTTTTTTATCAACTGTATTAGCGGGCCAATTTTGGCCCGCGGGCCATAGTTTGTGCATCCCTGTTTTAAATTAATGATAAGGCAGTTTTACTCCTGATAAAGTGTGAGTACTTAATATGCCATATAGATTATAGTGGCTGGAATATCGTTGTAAGTATGTATTGTACAGTATAAAAAAGTGCAAAGTGAGTGTACTAACGCTAATGTTTATACTCAGCGATGTTACGTAGGCTGTATGTGTAACGAGCCAGCTTGTTGCGTGGTTGCAAGTGTAGGAAAAAGAGGTGAGGCCACTGACAGCATCCCTGCTGCAAGATTGTGTCATCAAGCCGAATCAGTTGGTTATGTCAATGAAAGATTACTGAATGTCGTTCTACACAATAATCTACAGAGTTATATTATATTGTATAAGCGTTTGCTAAAAGTAGATGTCATTAAAAAAAACAAACTTAGCTTTTGATTTGTAGTTATTGAATTTTCCTTTTTTTAAATCTTAATTTTAGGCCTTCACTTCACAAGCTGTTCGGATTATACGGAATTTCGGGTCTCTAGGGTTTGGATTTCTGAGGTTCCACTGTATTATGTTCTAATCCCTTACTAATGATTCTTAATTTTTTGAAGTATTTTATGTTACACACAGGATTCTGCTAATGTTCATGATCTATTGGATGAAATGGAAGATGGTTTAAAGAATGTCCGGTTTCTAAATGATGAGATGCGATTTTTGAAAATGCACTTGGAAAAAGTAAGAATATTTATAGAAATTATCATACATAATTGTATGATAATTGAAATCATAAAATAAAAATTGAATGTTTGGTTATGTTCTGCAACAGACATTTAGCTGATTGAAAATGTTCTACTAGATTTGCTCTCACAGTGCGTTTGTGATCAACAAAAATAATTTTTATAAAAAAACAGAACCGACTTCAAATTAAAAATTGCACTAAAAAGTAAAAAATAAATTCATTCTTTAAACAACATTGATGTGACTTTTATACAGTTTTAGAAGTCGGTGCAAAATTAGGATAGATAAAATATTTTGTAATCATGAATCAATTACAAATATATATATTTCCGCAGAATTAGCAACAGTTCCAATATGAAGTAGCAAATGGTATAATAGTAATTAGACCCATAATTTTGCACCGACTTCTAAAACTATGTTTAAAAGTCACATCGATGTTGTTTAAAGAATGAATTTATTTTTTACTTTTTAGCCCAATTTTTAATTTGAAGTCGGTTTTGTTTTTTTATAAAAATTATTTTATTTTATTCTTTTTAGTGTAAATACATTTTGTATATAAATACTCTATTTTTTAAAAAATCCATATCAAAGGGCAAAACTTCTTTAAATTAATGGCACTAAAAACTAATCATTTGCATGATAAATTCCCTTTTGAAGTCTATTTTAGCAAACAAACTGATTGGATTAATTTTTGCCACATGGAGGCCTTCAGTCAAACTCTTGCTGTAATTTCTTTTAATATTATAGCCCATGACAACAAACATGTTTTTAACAATGCTTTTATATTTATTAATAGATTTCCCAACAAAGAAAAATCAAGCCAAGCCTTTCCAATTAAAATAAAAAACACTTATTTCTCACTCGTAACATTTTTTCTAAAAAACAAATGTAGGCAAATTGATTTGCAATATTTGAGTTAGACGACCCTCTATCGAGTAAAGAAAAAATCATCAAAATCGGTTCATTTACTCAAAAGTTATGGATGAAAAGACAAAAAAAGTACTACATTTCTGCTCATTACTTTTGTTCTAATTATCGAATATGGTCAAACGAAAGTACGGAACCTACGGGAAACGACCCCTGATCGATTGGAAAAAAAATCATGAAAATCGGTTCATCCGGCACGAAGTTATGAGTGGACAAACAAACAAAAAAAAAAAACGACATACATACAATACGAATGTATAAGGGTGAATATTAGGAAAAGTGCCAAATTGAGTATGAAATATTTCAGTTTTTAAAGATTTTTTAAAATTGATATTTATAGTGCATTTTAATTATAAATTGGCTATAGTTTTTAAAAAAAATTAGGGGCAAGATCAAGTGGAAGAATTACCCCCCTTTTTGAAAGGTTCAATTTCTGTACTGTTACAGATCTGATGCCAATGATACAGAACTGACAATTGTTACAGTTTCTGCCCTTAAGTTGTACAAAATATACTTACCATATTATTTACATAAAATAATATAATATAGAACAAATAAATATGTATGATAATCATTTGTAAATGGTAATGTTGTTGAAATTTTTGCAAAAAATTAGGTATTTTATAAAAATGTTACATTGAAAATTTCGATTCAAAAAGATTTTCAGAAAGTGAAATTATTCTTCTTTATAATAGATCAAGTGTGAAGGGATAGATCTTGAATGAAAACACTAAACGAATAAGGCACTCGTATCTTTAGGGAATATTGTTTATGTTACTTATGTACATAGATTAAACCGGCGTTCGCTTGCCCGCTGCTCTGCTGTACTTCAATTTGCTTGAAGTGTTATCTTGAAATTTCTTAAGGTAAATAGCACGATCAAACAGTTATAATTACATTATGTCACACTTATGTTACAAAACAAAGTAAAAAATGTTTTACGTATTCTTTCCTTTGTAAAAGTATAAAAAGGACCTGAACATAGATTTTGAGCAATTTGAAACAAGGTGAACAGAAAGATTCACAATATCCAGAAATAATGTGCAACTGAATGGTACCAAGAAAAAGAACTTAAGTACAATCTAAATGTTTGACCCATTCCAAATTTAAAGCTAACTAAGTACTACTGTAAAGCATTTTGAATCAATATTTCTATTTAAAGAAAGAAAAAAAAAGGATACTGTGCATAAGAACATAGCTTTTCTTAGCCATGAAATGTAAACATACATCTCTCTGAAGGCAGCTGAAGCAGGAGAGGTCTTGAGTGGCTATTTGTTTCTTTTTTGAAGCATGCCAGATAATTTGATGTTTTTTCATTATACTTGCAATCTGAGGGACATTTTTTCCCCCCTTCAAATTTGCAATGTTTCCTATTTTGTACAGCTTCACTTTTGTTTCATTTTTCTGGATATTTTGTATGAAAGAGAATCAATCATATCTATGCCTCTGGCAACCAAAGTATCCGCCAGTCGCTTAAGGGTTCCACCAACACCATCCATTGCCCCTTTTCCATGGCCTGCTGCAGAAAAGTTCCAGGTACATTTTTCAATTCCAGGACATAAATGTGGTAGAAGTTCAGTCATGTAAAAAAAATTAAAACGGTTTTTGTATTGAGAAGTAGGCCCATCAGACCAAAAGTGTACAGTGTCCACTTTTGATGGAACATTGTTTGGAACCAACTCTTCTAATATTGGTTTCAGATGTGCCCAAACTGCATGAGCTCCATGGTCCAAATTTTCAGACACAGTACAGAAAGATAGATTTTTTACACCATAGTCAGCTTCTGTATTCTTATCAAGATTTTTATTACTATTTTTAAAATATAATATCCCTGTATGTAGGGATAGTTGCTTTTTTGAAGCACCAAAGTGAGCAGCCTGAATTTCACTATAATACTTTAAAGCATAGTTCTCAGAAAAATCAATGTGTAAAACTATTTCATTCGGAGACAAATTCTTTATAAGATGCTTTCTTTGATTATTTTGGTGTTCTATTACAAAAATATGTTTTAGATACACTGGGAGTACGTTGTTTAGTTCCTTTAACAAGGTTTCAGCTCTATTTTGGATAACAATCTTAGATGTAATCATAACTTCCTTCTCTTTCTCTTTCACCTGAGCTATTTTTTTTGTTTTTGTCCATTTTGAATATTTTACTTCACAATTTTTAAATGCATTTGTTTGGTTGACCATTTCTATTTTTTTCTCCTGGCAGTGTCTGCATCTTCGAAACATACAAGCATATGACCTTTTGCAGCATATTGCGTTGCAAATATCTTCGGTGGTGCTTTCTTTAATTATTCCGTGCAAATGTAGCTTTTTTAAAAGTTCTTTTGTATTACAGTGCAGTACACATAAGCATGTTTCTCTGTCTTTCAAAGTAGGCTGAACCACCCAAAACGGACGCAAAAGACAAAATTGTGTATAAGACATAAATATACCAATATTATTTATGTATTTTTTGTGCAAATGTTTCAAGCTATCCAGCAATACCCTTTTTTGCATTTTCTTTCCGCCTCTTGTGATGGTGTCTTTTTTGCCCGGACACATGCGACTGTGCAAATCATCTTCAAGAAACTTCTGAACTGATTTTCTTACTTTAATCAAATTCTTTTGACCTTTGTATGACCTTTTGAGATGCATTTTATTCATTTCTAATACTTTTTTGTAATTTTTGTAGGAAACTAGATTTTTAAGTTGGCCTATCATTCGATATTTTTTTATAATTTTATTTGAAACCAGTACAGCAAATAACTTCCTTTCTCTTTCTGTTTTGCTCTTTTTTTTATTTTCTTCTAGACCTGACATGAATGCAAACTTAAAAAGTAAATTTTTTCTTATTTCTGGTGATACCATTTTTTTCCCAATTAGTTTACGTACTTTAGTAGCAGGGGATAATGAACTTTTCGATTTATTCTTGACTTTTAAACGATATATTTCTTTCCTTAACTTTTCAATTTTCATCTCTTGTTTACGAGATTTAGCAATCGTGGTTTTCAGCTCATACCTCATGGAGCTATAAGTACGTTTTGCTTTTTTTCTGCCAGACTTAATCCGTGGAGATTTTCTACTCTCAATAATAGGTGTTTCTTCCTTTACAGGTGTTTCTTCAGCTTGTTTCAAAGACTTTCGCTTTCTGTAATTGCGGGAATCTTTCTTCCACTGCTTTCTTTTTAGAAGCTGTTCTCTTTTGGAAAGGTTGCATACACTTTTAATTACACCCCTCTCCCTCATTTTCCTTTTACGTTCTCTGTCTTTTTCTCTATCCAGAGCTTTCTTCTCCTCTGACATGTTTTTCCTACATTTCCTGACACGATCACGACAATTTTGTCGCCTTTCCTCTATTTCTTTGGATGTTAGTTTTTTTTTTTAGCTTTTTCTGAGCTTTTCTTTAATTTATTCATGTTTTTGCAAATGCATAATAAACTAAAAGCAAAAAAGGATAATTATTTATTTACACCAGTTTTTATGTTTTAAAGGAAACAATTATTATTTAGAATAGATAATTTTTTGCACAGCCTAGTATTAAAACATAAAGAACAAAATTAGTAACTTATGCCTACAGATAAAATAAGTATATTTCAAAAACATTACAGGTGAATAGTTTTTAAGACATAATAAAATAAAATCATTCTCAAAAGAGTTTTAAAGAATGGAACTGATTTAGGATACCGTATTTTCGAGAGAAGTGCCACGGCAAATATGGGGGAAAAGTTTAAAAAATTGTTAATGCGGAGCTTCTACCGGGCAAAACAGCAATAAAAACGCGTTTTAATAGCGGAAACACATCCTTTTCTTTAAATATCAAAAGGAATATCTTTACATTTTGTTGCTGCGGTAAGTGAAATAATAATAAAAGGGTATAATAAATTTTAATATTTAAAAAAACCGTTAAAACAAGTTATTTTATTTAATTTAATGTTTCTTTGGCAATTAATATTTAAATTTTTAAATTTTGGGTGCGGTGCGCACAACAAAAAAAGCTTTTCTTTAATATAAATTGCGAATGCGGCGCTTACTACTGAAAATACGGTAATCACTTTTTTTAGGTGGGAGGGGGAGAAAGCACAAATGGTTCACATATTTTTGAACGCAATGTTGTGTTTTCAGAAGCCTTGAAAATCAAAGTTCCGAAAATTTATAGAAAAAAGGTCTTATTTCTTCAGAAACTTATATTTTCGGAATTATTCAAATTTAAAAAGTAATTGAAAGTTTGGCTACGATAGTGATGCATTTAAGCTCATCTTATTCTGCAAAAAGCAACTCCTAAACATATAAAAAGAAAAACTAAGAATGAAAAGAAATAGGAAACGCAAGCATAAGTTCGGCAACAAAGAGCTGCTTCATTGTTACAGATCTGATTGTTACAGAACTGACAAATTTCCCTCATTATATTCGCTAAACATCCTTACTTAATAGATTGAAGCCAAAAAGTGCAGCATTCTGTTCAAAACATTCAATTCCTTTTCTCATAGACAAACACAAATTAAAAAATCAATTAATTTGGGTTTTTACTTTCGTTACGGAACTGATCTTTCATTTGGTAGACACAGTAAAATAAAGATTGAAAAAATCTTACCTGTTATTCTGTTGAACTGAAGTTCAAACTTCCAACTGCTACTTGCACGTGGCAAGAATTGGCTCTAGCATACGTAGTTAGTTGGCGCCAAAAAAGTTTTCTTGACCGGAAATAATACATCAGAAGTCCGTGTTACGGATCTGATACGAAAACTTGGGACAAGGATAGATTTTGTTTTTTTTCGATGTACATTTACGTTTTCTAAAACATGAAAGTCAATTATTAAAAATGAACATAAAATACATTGTTTCCGCTGATAGTTGTTTTTCTCGCGATGTTATATAATGCACAGTTTATTTTTAAAGATCGCGATTCGTAACTGGGACACGTTACAGATCTGATTTTGGACATATAAAAAGCTTCTTTTGCCATAAAGTAAAGTAACAACTTGGAAATTTTGCCATGAATTGAATGTAAAACGAAGTTAACACTAGTAAAAAAAATATTTCTTTGGTATTTAATAGAAACTTTTTCAGAAATTTCTCTGGGACTCAAATTGGCACTTTTCCTAATATTCACCCATAACCTCCTTCCTTTGCGAAGTCGGTTAATAAAGTGAAATTATTTAAAATGACAAATGCTTTTCCCTCTCAATGTTCTGAAGAAAGAAAAGCTTTCCTATTGAAAACATCTTGAGTTGCTCCCAATTCGTGTTAAGTCATTCAGTGATTGATCTGCAATTGTGATGCTGTCGATTGTACGTTCCACTCTTTAGCACATTCTTCTTTGAGGTTGTATTCAGAATGCGTTTAGTCGAAAAAAATGCAGAAAAATCTGAGGAATGATCATGGTTTTTGTAAAAATTTCTGTTTTATGTCAAATACTTTGCACTGAGGTAAAAAGTAAGATAAAGTATTACCAGTGGCATAGCTAAGTGGAGCGGTGTGCCCTGGGTACTACCCGTTCAGGTGTGACACCCAGCTACGACGAAAAAAAGGAACCCTTAAAAGCTCCATTTAACAAAGCAAATACCTCAAATTGGATAAAATTTTTTACTAATTTCTTTCTATTTCCAACTTGAAAAACTTTCCTTCCAAAAATATATTCAACGTTTCAACGTGTTTTTTAACTGCTAATCACACAATTGCTATCAACAAACACGTTAAATATTATGATGCCGATGATAAGAATGGCATTCCCGCTACCACCACCCTCCCTTTTTCTGTTTCAAAGTTATGATGATTTTTATTTATTTATTATTTTTTTTACTGTATTACATCGCAATGCGTAATTCGTGCTTACATTTTTTAAAAAAATCTTTTCCATGGGGCGACACCATCAATAACCGCTCCGGGTGTCCCCTTGCTAGCTACGCCAATGTATTACCCAACATATAAAGGAAATGCCTTTTCTTTCTTTTTATTTTTAGCACTTTGTTATAAGCAACCTATAGTAAAGCTCTTTAATTTTACTAAAATGTAAATGTTATTTATGTTACATAGAAGTAAGACCATCAGGATAAATATGCTATATTGTTTTATCTTTTCTTGATCGTTTGTTTTCACTTTACTTACTTATTTATTTAAAAGAAAAACATGCAAAGTCAAGAAAATCAGAACTCTGCATGGAAACATAACTTTTTTTTGGTTATGTGGACACATATCTTTTTCTGAAATAGACATTAGAAAGTGCCAGTTAAGCATTTAAATATGTGTAGGTTATTTGAATTGTTGATGTTTGAGCAAGGAACTTCTTCCCCTTTAAATGATAACTTTTTCTGCCCCATGAGCATCTCTTATAACGGGATTATTTATGCTAATTTCGGAAAATACTTTAAATTAACAGAAGTTTCTCTTATTTTAGGTTCAAGATAAAGTTCAATACATACCAGCTGATTTAATTGTTGAAACTGTGCCTACCGGTACAAAATATAGAAAAATATTTCTTTCGGTAATTGGAATCACTGCAGCTTCAACTCTTATGGTTGGCCTGTTGTGGAAACACAACACATTTAGCAATTTAAATTCAATATTTAAATTTAGAACTCTACCTATAGCATGATATATTGTTTTCATGTTGTATATTTCAAATGTACAAAAGTTTCTTTGTATTGTTTCAAACATTAAATAATATTTGAGAGATTTCCTATATTTATACTCGTAAATTTCAATTATAAATAAATGAACATAATGTAACATGTTTTGAAAGAATAACTTTATCTTTTTTAAGTGTATTTCAAGTTGAAATTTATATTTTTTTGCCAGTAAAAATATTTTTTCAAATGACTTCAAATTGATTCTTACATTGAATTATTTTTATGCCTAGAATACAAGATACTGAAAAATATCGGTGGTATAATCAAAACTGAAATCGGGTATTTTCAAAAATGAAATAACAAAACTATCAAATATCTTTATTGTGCTTTTACAAATGCAAAGGAAAAAATAATACAAAATACATATTGTTTTTCCTCCAATTATGCATAGATAAAATGTTTCTTGGATCAATAGTTCTAAAATGTTCATTGCACAATATAATGCAGTTGAAGCATATTGATAGACAAATTGCTGTAGTCAAATTCCAAAAGTTCAGATACATGTATAGTAAATTGTGCCGCCTGTCTCAACATGTTCTGTCGGTTGAGGCGAATTCTTGAGTCTGTATTTAACTGTAAAATATATAAATTAATACAGAATATTTAAAAATAATTTTATAAAAAGTTAATGTTCCAAAAATTATTGATAAGATAATCTTATAATGCCTATTAACTGTTAAAAAAAATTCGAAATGTTACAAATTAAAAGTCAATGGGCTTTTAATGACCTTAAATCTACTAAATTTATTTTTTAGTAACAAAACACAGGCATACAGTGAAATTTATAACTTTTTTATGTCTGTCAGTGAAATATGGCAAATAATATTTATTTATTTATTTACCTTAAAAGAACTGTTTTAAATATACACAAAGCAGGTTTCTTATACTAATATATTAGTTAAATTTATATTAACTAATCAGTTATACTAACGGATTAGTTAATATAAATTTATCTAATCGGTTAATTTTATAGCTTTTTTGTACCCCTTTGAGAATAAATTTTTCTGGACTTTTTAAAGTTTTCTTTAACAAATAATTTGA
Organism: Octonoba sinensis; assembly: GCA_038502835.1. Classification (NCBI taxonomy): domain Eukaryota; kingdom Metazoa; phylum Arthropoda; class Arachnida; order Araneae; family Uloboridae; genus Octonoba; species Octonoba sinensis. The sequence continues at coordinate 78,205,388 of CM076604.1, forward strand.
AACAATTTTATCAATAATTACTTAATTTTTATCTTTTTCACACCAGTGCAGTATTAAAGATTTTAAGATTCTCATTGGTAATAGGGACCATATATTGGTGACCGATTTTCTCAGTTGTCATAACATGAACGTTGGAGATCCTAGGAATTAATCATCACTAAATTCAAACAAACTGCTTTTAATAGACTGATGATATTTAAAAAAAAAAGGGTCCCCATTTTGTTATACAGTCAAACCTCGTTTAAACGAACCCAATGGGACTTTTTAAATAAATTTGTTTTAATCATAGTGCGTCTTATCCGAAAACCAATGAAATCCTTTTTTTTAGAAAGCAAAAGAGAAATTTCACGCTATTTTCCAGTACACAATGCTCAATTTAGGTCCCTAATGCATATGTAAATCAATGCTACAGCTTTTGAATTTGTCATAAGAAAAAAACAGTTTCTGGTTCTAAAATAAAAAGTTTTAAAAGTAAAAATTCAATATCTTTAAACACTTATTAACTAAAATTACATATCGAGAGAAAATCCTACAAAATTATTGGAGGTATATACCGTATCGTTTTTTTACAAACTCGGTTATTACACATTGTTTCCTACTCTTTTCTGAACAATTGCTCCAGAAGTCTTCAATGACATCTAAATTGTTTAGGCATTCTGCTGAATTATCTTTTTTTTTTCCCTGTTTGGTAAAAGTAAAAAACAATTTTTGTTTGTTTCATATTGAATTGAATTGCGAATGGTAGGGACCACAAATAAGAGTTTGACTTATCCGATAGTTTGAATTATGCATGCTCGGTTTAGGGAAGAAAATAGCATTATTTGTTAATACATTAGGACGAGGATTGCAAACGTAGTTCATCTTAACAGTAATTCATTTTAAGCGTGTTTGAATTAACGAGGTTCGACTGTATTATTAACCAGACCCGTCATTTCAAAATTTTTCAGGGGGCAAAGGGTATATTTTCAATGCATATTGTAGGTAATAAACAACAAAATACATCAAAACATGTATGAATTCAATGTATTTCTAAAAGTCAGGTGGGGATAATTGACCACAACAGATCACCCAAATGACAATCCTGTCATTAACCAAGGTAAACGAGAATTTGGCAATGTTCTTACATGTTGGCAAGCCTGTCTTTGTGGTCCTTAGAAATAATAAGTACTGATTTTAATCATATTCAATTTACTGTATACACTAGAGTCCCGCAAATTCAGCCTGATGTTGACTGTAAGGTGGCCATTGAAAATGCAGGGTTATCGAAAATTTGGTTAAAAAAGAATAAGTACAAGTGTTTTCTCAGAAAATACAATACTTTATATGTAGTTTGCTTGTGAATAGCAAACAATATTTTCAACAGAGAATAAACTGCCCAAAACCCCAGGGGTCGGCGCGAGTCACCTTTTTCACTAAAGTCACTTTTTAAAAATTGGTCACAATTTTCACTTTTTTTAAAAATTTGGTCACTATTTTCACTTTTTTGCCCTTTCTCTGGCAGAGCAACTAAAAAAAGTTTCTTTATCTGTCTATGAGTTAAGAAAACATTGCAATTTTGCAAAAAAAGACGTGTGTCAAGGTTGAAGCTTCCGGCGTATCCGCCATTTTTGGTCGTATTTTGAAATTTGGCATGGCGCCGGCCCGAGTCTGCCGAAGTAAGGTTTGATATTGCAATGTGGTTCAACCAGAAGGGGAGGTCTAGAGGGCCGGTGACCTCTCCCCCATCTGGAATGATGATTTGAATTGTTTTTAATTTTTTTTTGCTTGAGATGAGCAAATACTGAGAAAAAAAAGTTATATTTAAATTAGAAAAGAAAAAAAATAAGACTAAAAATTTTTAGCAGTTGTAGGTTATATCATTTAGAAAATTACCTTTATTTCTCTTTTCTTTCATTCCCCCCCACCCCTCCACTCCCCGAACTAACTGTCACAATCACAAAAGAAAATTTTTGGAGGGGATTTCTCAACGAAAAAGACAATACGCAACGAAAGACAATATGCAACTTGAGAAAATAAAACTATATCTTTATCAAGAAATCATTAAATAATCAGGGTTCACACTGGGGAAAAACACAAGGTGGGATTTCCCACCTTGACCAAAATTATAAGTGGGATTTTTTAAATTTAAGCGCAAACAAATTTTCTTTGAGTGGGATTTCAAGAAATATTGCGGGAATTGCGCAATTGCGTGGCCTAGCGCGAACCCTGATAATGATGGAGGGGAGGGGGAATCTAAATTCACAAAAAAAATATCTTTAGATCTGAAAAATTCTTAGCAGTTGCAGATTATATATATTGCTCAGAAAATTACTTTATGACCTCTTTTTATTTCCATCCCCCCTCCCCCCCCCAAAAAAAGGAATCGCACGAAGTTCAGGTGGGAAAAAAATTCACCCCCCCCCCCCCTCCCGTAAATTATTTTTCTGATTGCCACTCATACTGTCATTATGTATGACAGTGATACCTTGTAACTATCACAACTAAAATTATAAAATCAGGGAAATTTTTGGAGCTCAATCAGGGAATTGTCAGGGATTTTTTTCTTGGATTTTGTTACTACCATGAAATTACAAAAACAGTATCGAATAATCAAACGGTTTGTTTCCTACAATGATACAGAAGATTAGCACAGTATTTTCAGTCTGAATAATTTTGATAAAATATCAAATTTAGATTTATTTCAAGTGAAATTTTCTAATCCTTGAACAAGTATAAAAAATATTTTAAAAGTAGCATTTGCAAAATAAATTTTATTCAATGTTGAACATAAATTAAAATTTGAAATTTCTTCTGATTTGAATAAATATTTATTCATTTATATTTTAAAATAAGTAACAATTTGAGAAAGAAATTAATTTAAAAAAATAACTTTTGTTTCTCTCACTCTTAGCCATTTATGGGTTTTGAAAAAGGTATTTATAAACATAGTTACAGGTATAAAAATTCTTATTTTTGAATAGGCTATTAATTTTTTTTTTTTTTTTGTAAAGTTGGGTAAAAGCTCTATTTATTCAGGTTTAGTTTTCAAAAGATGTCGAAACTTCTCTATTTCAATTTATATTTAGTTTAAATAAAAAAACACACACAAGTTTACATTTTAATGGTCACTATTTTGGTTCCTTTTTTTTACAGCTGTGGCCACTTTTTCCACTATTTTGAAGACTCCAAAGTGAGCCTAGCCCTGAAACCCTTAAAAAGGAAAAGTATCTTATTTATGAAAGCATAGAGTTTTTACTGCATGTCAATTAAAATTAATGAATGCACAATCGTGTACAGTAATTACCTGATACGATAGACCTCGAAAAATACTTGAAGGCATAAACTATCTATAATGAAAAGTAATTAGCTGACTTTGTAAAAACTGCATACTTCAAAAAAAGTACACATGTAGAAAAAAGTTTTACAGAAAATTTTCACCCTACCAGGGTGTGGGCGGGGTAACGGGACTGCTGTATAAGCTTTATCAAAAAGTTTAGTTACCTTATTGCACTCCATTATTTAGTGTTTTACAGCATTATTTGCAGAATCTTTCCATGGTAAAATCTTTGCTGAGATATTTTTGTTTTTGTGATGCACGGATTTAAAGTTATCTAACAAATTCAAATCTTCTCTATCTCCTTGTGCAACAGATTCATGAACTTGAAATTTCTTGTCAAATAATATGTAGGGTAAAGTGACTTGGTTTTCATGACACTTCTCAGAAAAATCTTTTAAAAAGCTACCAACATTAGCTGCAGATTGTAATGTTGGAGGAGGTGTCACTGATTTGCGTTGACAACCTAGTTCTGCAGATCTTGTAGAAGATATTTTACTTGGTTGTGCTTCATATGTTCTAATCCCAGAAGTTCCTGTGTATGACAAACTATTTAGAATCTTGAAAGAACGTTCACTTTTTTGCTTCTCTAATAGTTTTTGCTTAGCCGAGACGAAAAAACTCGAACTTTCACAAGAATTAATCTTTTGCAAATGCCAAGTTCTTGAACTTTTATTTTCTCTATGTACATGATTTGTATAATGTACCAACGGGTCACTTTTAGCAGAACTGCTAGTGGAAGAAGTTTTACAAATTGCATAATCGTTATTGACGTTGGGTTTGGTGACTGAAGACACATTAGCTCTCTGCTGGCTATTGTCATTTCCATCTCCATTTCCATTTATATCAGGAATTGTTCTGATTGAAATATTATCAATGTTGTCCGCATGTTCAATACTTTCATCTTTATTGATGAATGGTAATAAATAATATTTGCATCTTACTTCTTGAGTTTCTTCAGATTTTGAAATATTGCTGTTTGAAGAGGCAGACCTGGAATGCAAAAGATTCGAAAAAGAAAAATTTGAAATTATTTAAATTATACAATATACTGGGCTTAAAAATCACTTTGACTACATAAATAAGCTAAAGGTTCATTTGGGGTAAAATAAAAAAACAACTGAGTTTACAAATTGTAAGAAGTTCGTGTGCATGTTAAATTCAAACAATGAAGTTCATTATAGAAAATATAGTTGATACTGAATGAGCATGAATCAATTCAACTCAATCAGTAAATTTAAACTTTTGTGTTGTGGTTGAGTCATATATGTTGCATTAAAAAGAGCTTTTTTGCAAGCATCATGCTATCAAGATTACAAGCAAATGAAGAAAGGAAACAACTGGCTCATAACAACAACTATGTTTGGGGCTAATGGGGTACTTTAAACGGCAATTAGCCAAATGTGAGAAAGTGTTGAAATTTTCCTATGTTTTCTGTGTAACTGTTTAAAAAGTTAAAAAAATAAAGGAATAGATAAGTAATAATAATAATAAATGCTCACATTTAATAATGATCAAATAAGCATAGTATGTACGGCTAACAGAACCATATTGTAGTGATTTCTATTGGACTTATGCACCCAGTAGCAGAATTTTCTGTATCAAGCTGCAGCACAAGTTTCAGAAGTCCAAATTTATCTGTGGCACCAAATGATGTGGAACCAAATTTACAATCATAAAAATAGCAAACTATGCATTTTAAAATTATTGACATATAACAATAATACATGCAGACAATAAAAGAATACTATAATTACTCAATTTATAAATAAATTAATAAAATCTAAAATTGAATATGCAATTAATGAAAGCTAACAGAAAATGAAGCAAATACAATACAACACAGTTTAATATTTTTGTGAATTGTTTTCTCTAACTTGAAGCATCTAGAATAGAAAAGAATAGAAATAGTCTGAGTTACAATTTAAAAAAAAAAAATTAAGGTGGACAGTTTAACCAGTTTTCTGGAATCCTGAGGACAATGTATGTTTCTTTATTGGTAAATAAATACATAGGTAGAAGGCATATAAAACTTTTACATACATTATCAGTGTGCAAATACATTAAACGATAGTCAAACTTTGTGGCATAAAGTATAGGGCTTGTGCAGTTAACTAATCTTAGTTTTATGACAATATTTAAATATTATTTAGAAAGTAATTTACCTGGGAGTGTCTTGTAGGAAAATAACAATGTGCTTCCTTACATAGTCAGTTAACAATAATTCTGTAACATTTGGACGATTTTCTGGATCAAAACTAAGCATTGAAGAAATAATATCGTACAGGTTTGAAGAATAAAGATCAGATATCAAAGCCAGCTATAAGGGGAAAAAGAACATTAGTAAAATTTTTATATGAGATTGTATTTTTTTTTTATTGATATAATGAGAAAGTTGCAGTAGTCGGATATACGTATTTCAAATTAGCAGACGTATTGTAAATTAAATGTAAAATGTAACGGATAAATTATGAAACTTTTTTAGGTAGTTTTAGTTTTATTATTGTGACAGAAAATAAAATCCAAGTATTTAAAAATTAGTTTGAGCAATATCATATTCATCAATTTCATTTCACAAGGAAGGAACATAGTTCCCTTTTTTAGAGAAATTTTAATTACACCAGTAGCAGGACTGTAAAGAAATAATAGGGCCAAAGTATGTGCAAAAGATTTATTTATTTGATTATTTATTTCTTCTTTGCTTGTTGATTAAACAATAAAAAATTACTCATAAAAAAATGTTAGTGTAATTTTTCGATATTTCTGTTACTATTAGGTCTGTTACTTCAAGGTAACATCATCATCAAATCAACTTATTCTGTAAAAAGTGGTTTACATTACGTTCATTTTCTATCAGTGTATCACTCATTTTAATCTATGATACTGTTTATATCTGTAAAACTATTTTTCTAAAATAATTTTGACATTTTATATGGACCTTTAGTAAGTTCCAAGATTAATGTTGATTATTACAAAAATGCATTTTGGACTTAACATCCTCCAAGATTAATGTTGATTATTACAAAAATGCATTTTGGACTTAACATCCTTTACTAACTTATTTTAAGAAAAATTACCGATGAATTTTTTACGCAATAGATTCTAATATGAATCCCAGTGGCTGAGTGGCAGCCTTCCATACTACCATGCCACAGGTTCGGTGGTCAAATCCTGGGCTCGGCAGGGTCGAATCAGCCCTGCATCCTCTAAGTGGGTCGATAGAATAAGGACCAAGCATTTTTTGGGAACTAAACACTGGATGTTTTTCACAGATGAATACCATCATCATGTTTCATTGGCTTATGAAGTTTGGAAGATAATTTATTTAATGTATGCATTTTTTAAATATTTGTTCACTAAAAAGTTATCTTCAATACGGACAAATGTTTTTGTCCTGTTGATGTTGATTTCAAATTTAACCCACTGGCGGGTCTGGGCCGTGATGTCACGCCATGAGAAATCTTTTTCGAAATGGTCGAAGCCGTGATATTACAGTGCTCTTTTTCCGCGTCAAGATGTTCTGGAGTGTATATTTATTGTGAGATTCTTTCACCTTTTCTCAAACAGGCTCCCTGGTTCATCGGTGGTGTTGATTTTCCACCCATTCCTCATGGTATGATATCACGGCCCAAACCGCCAGTGAGTAAAGAAAAGAGGAACATTTTTAGATCATGCTTAATTAGGGACACAATGAGCTTTAAAATGAGGGGTAAATCATGGAATTTGATAAAGGAATAAGGAAGATCTCGCAGACCAACAGAAAGACAGGCCAGAGAAATAGTATATAAGATAGTAGCGTCACTTTTGGGAGGCGGGGTAGAGGGGATAGCTCTCTCCGGGTGTCATCAAAAATGGATTTAAGAGTTTATGAAAAATATATGTACTGCAATAGGGTTTTTTCGAAAAATCAGTTCCCCTTTTTTTTTTTTTTTCTTTTTTTTTTTGTTCATGTGTGTTTTCACTCTATTTTTTTTTTTTTGTAAATAATAGTTTAGGTGAGAAGGGGTGACACATTCTACATCTGCCCCGGGTGGTAGAAAGCTATGCTATGCCACTGCAGATAAGTTCTTACTTTTTCATTCATATAAACAAAAAGCTGACAGCATCATCACAAATTTTTTTTTAGAATTATATGCATTCAAATAGAAGTAGTAAAAATAAAAATGCTTTCTTTCACCTTTGCTTTCACACATTTCTTCTTCAGCATTACTATGTTATGAGCATCAAATGCATATTTCAGTGCAGCTAATTCATAAATGCAACAACCTAATGCCCAGACATCTGACTGAAAAATAGAAAAATCAAAGTTAAGTGTTTATTGCTAACAATTTATTATTTTATTGTTTTAACAATATTTATGTTTAAAATTATGTTTTATATTGGCATATAATATGTATATACAGTAGAACCTCTTTAAACTGAACCCGTGTAATCAGGGTTGGAAAATCTGTGCCAATTTTCAATTCCTGATATATCCGATACAAAAAGGTGTACAACCGAACTGCCACAAAATTGCACTTTTTGCGATTGAAAACTATGTAAAAAAAATAAATAAAAGGCAAAATTTTTAATGCTTTGAAACACTTTTAGGGCTATGAATTGAGAAAGTATTATGACAACTCCCACTCAAATGTCATTTAGTTTTAAGCTCCTTTCTATTAGTACATTCTCCAGTGCTTTAATTACATTTTCTTTAATTTTAGAAACTGTCAGTAAAGACCTATTTTTTAGAATTGTCAGATCAAACATGAGCTTTGCTGAAAATTGCATGACGTGTTTGAGATTTCAATCCTTTTGCACCCTATAAACATTTCAATTATTTTGTAAGTTGGAAGTTAATTTAACATAAGCTTCCTTAAATTGGTATATTTTATTTTATAGTTTGATTTTTGTTATTTAATTGTTAATAGTTGCTAATTTTTCTCAAAAAAAAATTATCTTTTAAAAAAGGTGCAATTGATACTTTAATTTTTCATTTGTTTTTAAAATAAAGTAATTTGTATGAAGTTGAAACGTTATTTTTGTATTTTAACTTCATTTTAATGTCTGTTAAAGTTCATTCAGTTGTAAATCTATGTTATTTCTGAAAAAATAGAAAATAAGCAGAAGAGTAATTGTAAGACATTTTTATAAAATGTAAAATATTGTCAAATTAAACCCTCCTTTCAGCTCGAAACTTTTGAGGCAGTAAATTAGAAATATAAAAATGCTCTGAAGTCTAAAAATATGAATTGAGGAGAAAATTACTTCAACAATTCATGAAAGTCTTCGGTTGCTATGTATATATATGCACAGTATTAACACTTGAATTTCTATCAGTATTGTTTTTTTTTAACTGTACTATGTTTGACTGTAGCTCATCGTGTGATCAATTTATGATCATGGTTTTTTCCTTTGGCTTGCTGGGAAGGACTATGTTCAAAAACATACTATGTTGTAAAGTAAATAACATTATTTCTTGCCTGATATTCAATTGGGTAGAAGTAACTTATATAAATAACCATTTTTGAGCATTTCAGAAGTGTGTTGTATCAGACCTGACTTACATTGAAAAAAAAAATAATAATAATCAGATAGGTATTACAATATTACATGTTTCCCTTATAGTACTGATTAAACTTTGTGCAAAGTAATAGAAATAAAATTTCACGTTAAATTAAAGCACAAATGAGCATTAAAACGCAGACATATGTTTCGGGATTGCTTGGAATCCCTTTTTCAATGCGACAGGGAGCTTCTAGATGCAAAACATCCAAATGAAGAAATGAAAAAAATCCTTCATTTGGATGTTTTGCATCTAGAAGCTCCCTGTCGCATTGAAAAAGGGATTCCAAGCAATCCCGAAACATATGTCTGCGTTTTAATGCTCATTTGTGCTTTAATTTAACGTGAAATTTTATTTCTATGTTTCCCTTGTTAACCAGACAAAATACCTTGTAGCCTTTCAAACTAATAGATAGGAAATTTTACAAACTATTTTCTTCAACCAGCATTCCTGCTAAAACTGTAAATTTACCTGATGCAAAACTGATAGTAATTCTAATACAAGAGTTCCTACAGAAAAAAATGTAAGTTGACCTGATACAAAACTGGTCTTTTTGCTGATATAAAGTGGATAAAAAACTGAATTTTTGTTTCCCCCCCCCTCCCCTGCTGTAATCCAAATGCCGCTACCGGGAATTGAATCATTGACCACCTTTGTTGATCTTTGTCAGGCTATTCCTGGGTTTGAGCAGCCAGACGTGACTGATGCCACAGAGCGGATCAACAGTGTGAAGGATAATCCAGGATATCATATTTATGGTTAAAATGAGATTCTTTCCACTGTCACCAAGGAAAACGAACTTGAAGACAGCAGTGATGAAGAACAGACTTGATTTGGGATCGTCCTATGCTAATGCGTTTACTGCATTAGAGCCAGCTATGAACTGGTATGAAAAGCAATCCGAATGCTGCTTACTGCAATTGATGGTCTTGAAACAAATTCAAGACTTAGCAGCCAAAAAATACACTTCACCATTGGTGCAGAAAAAAATGAGTTTAAAACTTTGACTAATCAGCACAGTAGTACAGTACTGTACTGTATTGCTTGTTTATTGATATTTTTCTGCCGTAATACTGTTAATATTCTATGTCGACTATTAATTAAATAAACAATTTTTTACACTGCAAAGCCTTTCTCTCTTTTCTGTAACACTTATGATCCATTTTAGCCATGTTTTAGCTATTATGTACTGTACATGTAAAAAGCATAATATGTTCTATAATCTAAATGATTTGATAGTCCAAACTCTCCCCGGTCCCAATTCCAAATTAGTTCGAATTAAAGAGGTTTTACAATGCATAAAAGTTAGGAGCTTTGGGCTTGTAAATGATGAGTTAACCCAGAAAACAAAGAGCAATTTATTTCTAGAACACTATATACATATCATGGATTTCTCATAAAAGCATTTTCGTATAGTATTGGGCTCGCAATTTGCAACATTTTTGCAGAAATGTTGAACACGAGAACCACTAGGGGGTTTGTCCCTGTATCGTCCGTTGCGACATTTAATGGTGGCAGTGATGCATGTCGTTGCTAGAACAAGCATTACATGTGGGGTGAATAGGTTACCATTGCATATTGCAAAATGGCCTAATGATTTATGTATTTTTTTACAAAATGTTGATTACTTGTTTTAGTGTATGAGTTTGAATGAGATTGCAAATGGGCTATTTCTACTAATATGAAAAAATCTTTACCTATGAAAACTTTTAAAAATTGAATTAGTACATATGTTATGCTTGTTTTTTATTTAACTTATTTTCTTAGCGTTGTTTATCATTGGGAAAAACAAATTCTTTTTAGAGAATTTTTTTTTTTAACACTTTTCCTGCTATTTCATTTCTTTTAATGTTAGTTTGATCTAAAATTAAGTTGAATTTCATTTATAAATATATCACTATGTGTCTATTTTGATAAGTCCCTTGCACTGATGTATAAGAGATACAGTACACACATATAAATATATTAGTATTTTTAAGAAGTAAAATTTTTAGGGAAATTAAAGGCACAGTACCTTTTCACTGAAATGTTTCCTAACTTGTGTCTCTGGGCTTAAATAGCATGGTACTCCTATTAGTGTTTTGGCAAGTTCTTCAGTAACTTTCAGTGCTTTTGATATACCGAAATCAGCAATTTTAATGAGATTATTTTTCGTTAAAAAAATATTCTTTGTTTTCAAATCACGATGCAGAATATTTCGATCATGAAGATACTGAAAAAATAATAATAATAATTACATTTAAATTTAATATTTGAATAAGCATAGTCAATCACTTCAGACAACACGATCTCAAATATCAAAAATAAAATATAAAAAGAAAAAGATATGAAATTTTCATCTCGTAAGAAAAGAAAAAAGTTGCTTTAGTGCATATTTTAGACAACAATCTATTTTATTTATTAAAAGAGCGAAAGTATTTGGAAGTGCTTTACAGTAAATGAAAATGGATTTCCCAGTAAAATATGAAATCCAGTAAATTTCAGTAAAGAAGCAATGCACCATAAATGAAAAAGATAATACCATATTTTCCTAAATATAAGGCAATATATTTTTCTGTAGGATATACCTGTATCTATAAAAACTACTCATGTTATATGTGCAGCCTAACATACAGCCTGTGTTGTTGAGTGGGTTTTAGGCCATTTTTACATTTATTGTGATATATTTAATTTTGTTTCTAGCATTACAAAAACTAAAGATTGTCTTCTATTCGGCTAATACGGTATTTGCTTCAAATATTCATAATATTTAATCTTTCAGTAACAATATTTAAACTTGCAGTAACAATTGGATAGATCTGAAAAAGAGAACAAAAAAAAAAAACGTAAACATCTGAAAATACAACAATTATTACCACCAACAACTAACAGATAACAAGAGGAAAAAAATCAAGAATTATGTTTTCAAATATTTGCAAAGCATAAATTGAAAAAAATACATACAAAGTTAAAACATGTTGATACCTTTAGAGCCATACACATTTGAACAAACCAGTGGACTATCTGCTTTTCTTCAATATGTACATCTTTTTGATTTCTTATAAAGGTGAACAAATTTCCACTTTCAAAGAAACACATGACAATGTATAGGCTTCCTTTGCTGTTGTAGAATGAATCTATATAAGTAGCAATATGAGGGTGTTTAAGCGTGGATAACAGTTTAGCATCCGAATGAGCAGTCCTTTGTTCTCTCTTAGGCAAATGGTAGATATCAATTTGTTTCAAAACAAACTGAAAGTATTAAAAAAAGTCAAAAGTTAAAAAATAACACTTTATAAGAATCAGTTCTAAAAAGTTTATATTTCAGACTGTGGGGTAGTCTGCGGGGAGAGTGAAGGAAAGCTTGCAGATGAGAATATATAAAAAGTTAGAGGATACTTAAGTTTTCAAAAAAAGATGGAGGAGAGAGCTTGAGGTAAAATATAAAAATGGGGGAATGCCATCCCATAGGTCCACACTCAATTTATCAGATATGACTTCAGGAAAAACAAATAAGAGATTAAATCGGCAAAATATGTATTCACCATAGTTACATCCATAAAAAAAGCTGTTATTCAACCTTTTACAAACAACAATTTATACTCACTTCTATAGTGATTTAGTATAAACAATTATATTCCATTAATGAAAATCATCCAGCCCTAATCTTTTCAATGCATTTAATTGTCAAAATTCTAGCTTTCAAATAATCATTGCAAACCATATCATTTTTAAATCAACTTTTTCCCCAGGAGGGACAAAATGGCACAATAGCATTTATTAGAAGGAGTCATTAATAAATAGAATGATATAATGAGCTATTAACAAGTTGCCAATACATAAAAATAAGCGGCATCTATTTAAATTCATTCAAGAAAATAGCATTCTTAACATCTGATTTGGTAATGTTTTTCTGAATCTTGACACGTTTACTGTTAACTAAAGTGACTTGGAGTTTATTATGTTTCTACGGCTTTGTTAAACTAAAATGATTACAAAAGATTTATTTATGATTTTTTTTTTTGTCATTGAATGAGTAAATCTTACTCTAAATAATATTTTTTTTCAATTTATTGATGTTACAGTTAACACTAGAACCGCGTAACTTTCGATATACCTAGAACCGCGGAGCGGGTCATTTTGACCCTTGTATTTAAAACCGATAAAAATACACAAGCGCTAAATTTAGTTAACTAAAACACTTTGTTTTTTAATATCTCGGAATTTACATTCAATAAATTATATAAATCAAGAGAAATTACCTTCATTTTCACAAACTGGTATTATTTAAATTTTTTTATCCTCGAGTAAAATAACATGCCTCTTTAACAAAATATGACAAATTTCATGATTTCAATGGGAAAACAGAATAGTATCTACTTTCAATATGTGCAGATAATCGTTTTTAAAAATTAAAAATGCAATTACTTACTTACTAGTTTTACAGATTATAAACTCAAATTTACTGTACGCATTGTTCACAAAACTTAGTAATAAGTTTAGTACATTTTCCACAAATTGGTGCTTTACATTTTGAGCAGATGTCTACAGTTTTATTTTCACACTTCGAGCTGTGACATCTGACTCGTTTACGCTTAATTTGTGAGTGTCCATTGTTTTCATTGGATATTTCATTCTCTTTTTTCCACCTTTTTTTGTCAGGCGAGAACAAACTTTTCTCTCAATTTTTCTACCAAGTCTTGAATAAATTGCCGTCTGCTAATAGATTTTCCAGTTATAGCTTTATATAAAACCCAGGCATTAATTGCAGCAAGGTCCAAAATATTACAAAAAACCTGCACTGGCCACCTTCGAGAAGCAGACTAGACTGTATATTTCCGTAATTAATTCGTTACTTGTTATATTATCCAATAATTACTTCTAATAAAAATGATTATCAGTGGCTTATCAGTAAGACCTCCTGTGCTTTTCACAGGACTACACCAATGAGGGTTATTATTCATAACTTATGATTATTAATAATAATTGCTGGTCAATGTTAATAAAGCCCAAATTTATAACTTTAACTATAACATACAGAAAAACAATTTGTGGGAAAGTGAATTTTTCACCTGTTTTGTGACAAATTGGGGGGTTAAAAGCTTCTTAGCTATTTGCCTGTAACTGACGTTTCTTCAAGGGGAAATATCATGCAAAATAAATCTTCGAACTTAGTATCAAACGAAATCGAACTAAGAAGTACCTTGTAAAAACTTCGTAGTTGAAAGAAATTATTAAATGCTTTACTGAGCCAAAAAGAATAAAACAAAAGAAAATAAGTACCTTTCTTCTAGTTTTGGAACATTTTACAAGCCACACATCACTGAAAGTTCCTTGAGCTATTTGTCGAATAAACTGATAATTCTCCATTTAACAAATGCATTATCGTATACACTACGTACTTATTATACGAACATACTACTTGTCGTACGAATTAAGAAATTTGTCCACACAATTCAACAAAATCTAAAGTGATTAATTTCTTTAAATTGCATATAAACATTTCGAAGAGCTTGAGACAATAAATGTATACTTTTGACAGCGCCTTAACTGCGATCTTACCAAACAAGCAGAATAATCGACCGGTTTGACGTCTGACAGAAAATTTTGTTTACTGCTTTACATTACGCTACATTTGGCCGAAATATGTGCAAATAAGATGAGAGATATAGAAATTAAGTCTCTCCTCTTCGGCTTGCTGTGTTGAAGTTAAAATAAGTTATGAACTTTTTATGGGGGGGGGGGGTAGTAAATGGAAAATTATTTATTATTTTTTATACGTTTCAACTCGCTAAAAACAGGGCTTCAGTGACAGAAATTACTGCACGATCCTACTGAACTACAGGTTTTTTCTGAACGACCAAATTAGAAAAAAAAAAAGAGGAAGAACATTTCCTTTTTCCTTCTTTTCCCATCAGATTCAATATTTACTGAGAGACCCAGAGTTTTCAGGATGTCTTTCTTCAATGATATATTGGGGTTGCGTATAAGGCAGGGGTTCCTCAAAAAACTGTAGGAGCGCGTGATCTTTCCTATGGGTCGTGGCATTTCTAATTTTAAACTACGGACCATGACTTTGCTTTAAAATTTTTGTATGAAAAAAAGTTTTTAGAATCATTTTATTTTCATTTATTAATTACCTCTGCCGTAACGCGTGCAGCGTACTTACATTACATTTATTACTTAAGATACAGTAATCATGCACACAGAGAAAAGCCTTCGCTTGCGCTCTTCCTCTTTAGCGTAAATTTGTGCCAGAAACTAATCAATACCAGTTCCCATTAAGACCATCTCTAGCATAAGTTTTTTCTTTAAATATTTGCGTTGTATTCTGAGATATAGCAGTCACGCTTAAAGAGAGAAACGTTCAATTATGCTACGTCTCATGAAGGAATTACCCCAGTAGCACTGCGATTTTGGCCAATATCGGCTGAACATTGGCCAAACCCGGCAAAGGTCGGGACGTGTCGGTCGTTTTAAGCCGATTTTGGCCAATGCTGCGCAATGTTGGCAACCCGATTGTGCAGAATTAGAAAAACTCTGAAAAACGTTTTTAAAGGACTTTTTGTATTTTATCATAAAAATAAAAGCTGTTCAAAACATTTTCCATTATTTTAAGCGCCTATAGCTTACAATAAAAATCTGTATGGAATTACGCTTCTGGCGATATTGGCCGACCTCGTCCAATGCTGCGCAGTGTTGGCAACCCTAACTAGAGAAACGTTACAAATCGTTTCATTAAACAGCATTTTATATTTTAATACAAAGGTAGAAACAATCAAAGCCATTTGTGGTGATTTAAGCACATATAATTCACGCCAAAGCTTAATTGTATGGAATATACTTCTGCTAGCATTGGCCGATCCCGTTCAATACTGCACAGCGTTGGCAAATTAAGGCTTCACAGAAATTGTGGCGTAAAAAGACATGTTGTATTTTATTGTATAGAGAAAAGCAATCAAAGCCACGTCTGTAACATTTTAAAGCACCTGTTGCTGTATTTATAAAACACGACAAAGAAATTTATTAAATATCACATGCTGCCGACATTGGCCTATCCTATCCAAAACTGTCCAGTATTGGCAACACATAACTATATATGAGAAGGACTAGAAATCCCTTCTTTATAGCATGTTTTGCTTTTTAATGTGTACAAAAGAAGCTCTCAAAAGTAGTTTTGGATATGTTAAACATCTAATAATGCGTGACAGAGGAATGTAAGGAATGTCGCTTGAAGCCGACATTGGCCGACCATACGCAGTATTAGCAAAAAAAATAGAGTCAGAAGGTCTAGAAATTGTTTCCTTAAAGAGTATTTTGCATGTTAATGAGTATATGATGCTTTTTAATTTAGTTTACAGTGTTTACAGTTGTGTGTCAATAAAACACAACTGTAAAGAAATGTATAAGATTACAAGTTTCTGCCAACATTGGCCGATATTATCCAAAACTGGGCATCATTGGCAGAATTAAAAGTACTGCAGAAATCGTTTCCTTAAAGAGTATTTTGTATTTCAATACAAACGTAGAAGCTTTTAGAGTATATAACAGTATTTTAAGCATCTATAATACACGACAAAGAAATGTATCGAATTTCGCTTCTGATCGACATTGGCCGATGCCGTCCATTATAGGTTTGCTAACCAGCTGAGCATTAATTACCATAATAAAAATTATGTGTATGCCGCCGCTTCTTTTCTTTGCATGACGCTTGTATTCGCTTGTATCAGAAAAAATTTTTTTTGTTCTTTCTTTGACATTGCTTTTTTATGAAAATTTAGAAACTATGCAACTAAATTTCTTTCGCTCTTGTTATATGATTTGTTTTTGTGCGGCTGCGGCAAAGAAATTTAATACCTTCATAGCAACCAGCTATCTTTGTTCATCTATTTTTTGCTTATTTATTATAGTAAGTACTGTAATCTATTATTAAAATTTTGACTAATTTTAATAACTTCTGTGTTATTTTAATCTGAATTGTCATTATTGTACATTTAAATGTCTTACTCATCAAGATCGAAATTGATTAAAGGGAAGGTTAAGCGTGATCTTAAAGATCTGCAGCAGGAAATTAAAATTCAGAGGATTTTGCATGGCCCGTCCCATACAGCCAAACTCGTTCAATTTATATCCATATGACGTATTCTGAACCTAGTTGGCTCGTCCATGGATGTGCAGTTTATGTGCAGCGGCTGTACATAGAACGTATTTTCGACCTCTTTTGTTACACCAGCGACCACCCATAGGACGTGCATTTGACGTAGAATGGAGATCGATCGGACGTGCACTGAGAGCGTAAAACAGACGTCGAATATTTCATTGAATAGGACCTCATTATATATTTACTTGTATTATTATTCTTGAGCACAAAACTACGAAATAAATTAATTTTTCTACCCTTTCGAACAACAAAATATTTGTTGCTGCTATTCAATTTTAAATAGAATTAATGTTGAAGCAAAAATAATACTATACCTATGTTAGAATCCATATTCCTCATCGATTGTTATTAAACTAATGTTTTTATGAATTCCAATCCATTCTTACCAATTTTTCTACCAACAAGATCATTCACAGGGGAGAATTTTAATAGCAAACTCTGACTCTGAGCAAATGATCCAATTAGTGATGTAAAAGTAAGAAGGAAATTTGTCCATTTATAAATGCTCTGTCTTCTGAAAATTAGCAAGAAAATAAAAGTACAGTACAAAACCATTGTATATTTAACAATCTTAAGTATGATTTTGAAGGCTTTACATAGCTATTTAAAAAATAAGACATTTTCAGTAGTAAATGGAACACATATTAAAATTAAATAGAAAAGGATACTTTTCTCCAAATTGAATGTTCTTTTAAAATATGTATTAGAGCATTACACTTTGCCGCGGGGGGGGGGATGCACATTAAACTAATTGTGGATATGTGGAAAATGAATAAATTGTTAAAATTGTTGTAAATGAATAAAAAGTTGATTTATTGCTATAAGTATTTAAACTAATAATCAACGTATAATTTAAAAAAATAGATCAGTAAGATGTTCAGCAATAAAAAGTTGATTTATTTCTGTATTTAAACTAATAATCAACATATGATTTTAAAAAATTGTAATATTAGTAATCCTACCAATGAGAAAAATTTAACTTCAAATAAACTATTTTTTTAAAGGAAGTGATAATTATTAAAAATTGCAATTACTTCATTTTTTAAATAGAAATAAAAGAACTATATCACATATGAATTATTAAAAACAGCATATTATATACTATACTTGACTGAACAATATCACATATAAGTTATTAAAAACAGCATATTATACTATACTTGACTTGCGTTCGAGAAAAATTTATAAACATTACGACTAAAATGCACCGATTAATGATGAAATAACTTACTGTGCAACTAAAAGATTCAAACATTTTATTCATCTTCATTAATTTCTTCGGTAACTTAGGATCTTAGAATAAATGATCGATGATTTTCACAGCAAGCACCATGTTTCCAATTTTCAAGTAATATTAGCACGTGCGTAGTACACAGCAGCTGCCACGGTATTTTCTTCTCAGCGTGAAAATATCCCATTGTATATTAACAAAATAGAAAAGTGAAGCACATAAGTCTGAAAAAAAGCTAATTTACTTACATTTTACACAAATAAAACTAATGCTGAACCCAAATCGTACGTTGTCATCTACATATCAAGCGAAGCACAAAATGGCGTACGATCCGATCCGATTTCTTGATTCTTGATGCTTTGCATGAAAGTGTGGCGCTACTATTGCCTTTGTCCCTGAATAGAGCTTAAAAGTACGTCAAAAACATGTCAAAAAGGGACAAAATCTGGCTCATCCCTTTTACGTGCTGAAAAGACGTAATGTTGACATCCATCATGGTTTATTCCAGTTGATGCTCTGATTCGACCTCATATTGACGTCTTTCTTGGCTGCAAGACGTCATATGGATGAAATGGCTGTACTCTGGATGGTAATTGGAGGACAGGGGTTGTATGGGGTCTGCTTCTGCTGGTATTTCTTCAGTGGAATCAACTTCAGCTTTTACTGAAAATATTTCCGAAATTGACCAAAGTTATTCTGAATCTGCAGCTAATGTCGAATCTGCAAGCAATAGCTGCACTGCACATGATTCTCAAGAGATGTCATCTGGTCCAGAGTACTTTCTGAGTTCAGATGGAGAACATGCCAACATAGAACCTTCCGGTTCCACTTTGGGGTCTGTATATAAATTAACAGGAAATAATGCAAAATATTAGTAAATTTTCATACTTCCAACACTTTCTTCGCGAATGGTCGGAGAAATATAGTTCAAAATTTGAAATAAATCGATGAGTATCTTTTGAGATTCAAATTTTCGAAATCAGGTAACGGTAGAAATAAGAGTTTCAAATTTTGTACTTATGATAGTCCACAACTTTCACGCATTTATCGGAAAAAAAGTTATTGAAAAAAATAATTTTCCTTATCTTCCTAATACGTAAGTAAATTTGTTTCGTTTTGTTTTTACGTTGGCAGTTAAATATTCCGCCATTGCAATATTAGTTTCGCGAACCACCAGTTGGGAGACGCTACTCTATATAATGAAACAAATACCTTGAACTGTATTTTTTTGTACCATTTTCAAAGAGGTTTTTTACTGCTAAACACATCATTGCCGTTCAACAAATACATTAAATATTAGAACTCCCAATGATACGAATGGTATTGTTTTCTCTTTTGTTTTTGGTTGGATCCAAGCAGAGCCCACACCTTTGGCGCGAATTATTTTGGTTGACGATGACAGAAAGTGAAAAAAACGGTGCATGTCATTTCTGGCTTGGCGCCTTTTTTCGGTTTGTCGCCAAGGGTGTAGGCTCTTCTAGGATTTGACTTTTTTTTTATCCAAAACAAACTTCGATGCTTTTGTTTTTTCACAGTGGCATTTGTCGTTGAGAAAAAGTGCAGCATTTTAATTTCTCCTGGCACTATTAGTCGCCTAGAAAATCTCTTTATCGTGATTTAGTTTTTACTTCGTTTGGCGGGAGCATATTTGCGCCACTTAGGCTCACGTTTTCATTCTGAAAGCATGAAACACCGAACATTTCGGTGTTAATAAACATAAATTTTATTACTTAAATATCTTGTCGTTACATAAAAGATACCTACAGGCCTAATTTTATAATTCCCAATGTGGGCTTCTGTGACATGTATTCTTATTAAAATATTCCCGAACAGGCACCTCCGGGTGGTTGGCGTATTTTGATGCCAATCCTTAAGAAAGGAGACTCTTCTACGATCCCTTCGCCTGTTATGGGGTTTCGATACACTTCTTTCTTGGGTTCCATGATGTCTTTGAAGATACATCTCGACGAATTCCCACCATCTTTGGCCACAGCTGCTGGACTTGAGAGGGACAAGTTCTCGTCAACTGGTGGATTTATATTCGAGATGGACGCAATGTCGAAGGCATCCTCACTGTTGAGGTGAAGCTCACTGATGGCCGCGCTGGTGGTCGTATAACTCGATTTCTCTGAAGCCGCAGGCGAATGATTTCGTAAATTGCCGATACAGGACCGTACTGGAGTACCAATGCTGAATGTTGACCTCTTCATGATATTTTCGATGCTGATATCTTGGTCTTTTACGACAGCAATCGAAGACGGCTCGGAAATGTGAGGTGTGTCGTTGAGGTTGGTTAACTCTTCTGAAAGGTTGAAAGTGTTGAAAGCTTGGGAAATCCTTTCATTGCGCTCCTTATTTAACTTTGCTTCTCTGTTCCGACTGCTAAAATTCATAATTATAACAATATTATGAATATTAATTCAAACTGTTTTCTCTAAAATCAGTTATACAGATTTTCAGATCAATTTGGAAAATGTTATCTCTGAGCACTGAGAGGTTGTTTGATTGGGAAGAGTGTAGCTATCTGAACAGTAGGAAATGAATGTAGGCTTGTTTTTCTTCCAGACTTCTGAGTGTCATTAGAGGGGGGGGGGGGAATAACCAAATTTTTGGGGAAGTAAATTTTGGAAGCTCTCGGGAATTTTCAAGCAGTTTCGATCAAAGTAAAATTGGTAATTGATTTTTAAAATTTTTTTTACAAAATAATTTAAATTTTGTCTTTAATTGTTGTAACTGCAACTCTGGCTCAACTTGTTGCCAGCTAGAAGATCCTAAACTATAATTGTCTGAGCAGTTTATTTCCCTCGTCTACTATACTAGCACTGCCGGCCTGCAAACTTGCAGGCCCTCTACTGGGCTCTGCCTGATGGTCTTACAGAAATGTCATCAAGACCTAAAATTTCCTTTGTTGAGCTCATATAATTAATTTCTTAAATCGAGCGCAAAATACCAACCAAAACCAGTTTCCACAGAGGCCCAATACAATGCCTTATAGATGCTGAGAGAGAAGAGACAGCGTAAGGAGAATGATAAAAAAGAAATATTATGTTTGTGCCCATCAAGAAACTTTCACCAGTATTTTTTCTATATCTCTATCTTTTAAATTATCAAAGGTGCTAAAACCTAATCAGCAACGGTTCCCAATGAGGTCCACCTATGTAACAATTTTTGTTTAGATGCTTGCATTAATTCTTGAGATATACTATCAGTCACTTTTAACGAGACAAAGGTTCGATTTCACCACTTCTTGTTGATCAATTGTCTCGAAAAACCAATCAGCATAAATTTGATCGGAGACTATTTGTACGTATTATTTCTTTCGATTTTTGATTTAACGCACTCATAAAACCATATGCTGACATACACAGAGAGAGAGGAATTTTGAAAAAATGAATACAATGGGTTCAACACCTAAAACATATAGAACAAGTTAAAAAACAGTTAACAGGAGTACCACTCAAACGATTTTTTGCTCACGAACTTTTCATTCAGAGAATTTTATTAATTATTTCAGAAACATTCATTCTCTATTTCTAATATAGCGAGGTTTAAAAATCTTGTTTGAAATGCTATTATTCGCAAGTAGTTCTTGTTTTTTAGAAGTTTATAAAATATACGTTCCAGGATGCAACACTTATTGAAAGAGTTAGTAAAATTCTTTGTGCAAAGTTCAAGTTTAATAGTCTTTCTAAGTCTAATTGGAGGTGACTGAGATATATCACCCCCGCCCCCCCCCCCCCTAAATTTCCAGCTACAAACCAAATTGGTGTTTTTTCCTATCTTTTGAACTAGTAATCAAGTAATCTTCAAATTTCTCTTTTTTGACTTTTACAGCCCTTTGCATCCGAACGCCACAGTGGAGTGGTATAGTCGAGGGTGGACGCAGAGGGGGACGGTGCCCCCTTACGTTTAATTTTAACACAAGACCAAGATCCCCCCCTTTCTGATGTGCGTATACGTAAGCGTCCCCCCACCTTTTTTTTCCAGGACTACACCACTAGACGCCTCTAATATAGCAGCAATTTATGTGTAGGGGAGAGTGTTGTACCTTGGGACATTGGCACTAAAAACCTATTGGCAACATTAACATTTTTTTTATTTCTAATTGTGACCTTAACCAGCAGATAGCATCACAGTAAAAGGCAGCATTAGAAGCACTGAATTGATGACTTGGTGAGAGAAAGAAATTTTTATCACTCAAAAGTAAATTTCTTTCTCATTCTAATTTCATTTATTGAAATAGCATTTGTAAAACTATTCCACTGAATTTTAATTGGATATTGAATAGAAGATTTTTAAATGTTTTGGTTATGAGAAAGTGATGATACTGCATTTTGATTTTATTTAAACCATGTGATCAGAGGTCGCGCTAGGAATTTTTGTCAAAGAGTGAAACTACTCCTTGGAGGTTTTTGGAGGAGTATTTTATTATCTGGAAGAGTGAAAATAAAATAATAATAATAATAAACACTCTTTACAGATATCCGAGTTCAGAGTGAATACCACTTCTGCTGCGACCTTGACCGAGAGAGTAGCATACATGCAGCTAAATTAACTATTTTCTAAAAATTTCTTATTAATCCAAAATTTAGTATTTTCTAAAAAGTAAATAGCTGTCCATATTAAAATCAAATTTGAGGTATAAATAAATAAATGAAAGTATAATAGTGAATAATAGCGATAAACGCAATTTTCGACAAACACGTGTTCAATATCGGCACAGTTCAAAAAAAAAAAAAAGCCAGAAACTATTAAAATAAAATGCAAAATAAGCAGATTTAGGGCAGCATGTGTGAAAAATATCTTCTACTTTAAAAAATAATTGAAATTTGTACCCGATGCAAAAGGATTAAAATCTCTAACGTAGAATCCAATTTTCGGTGAAGCACGTGCACGATTTTGGCTGTTTCTATTTTGATACTTTTTTTTCTTTTTTAATTGTTAAAATGAAACTACAAATAAGCAGATTTAAGTTTGTGCATGCAAAAAATATCTTACAACTTTCAAGATAATTGAAATAATTGCAGGATGGAAAAGGATTGAAATTTCAAATACGGTAAGCAATTTCCGGTAAAAATCGGAGGAAAAACTGGCTTCCGAGTGGCGCAAAAATTAACCGCTATTTTTTTCTTCTCTATTTAATTTTTACTGGACAGAAGAATTTGGGAAAAGGTCACGTGTCAAGATTAAAGGTCGGGAAAGGGTTTTAGCATTAGTAAACGGTAGCCACATTGGCGACTTCAATGAAAACAATGGTCGCCAAAACAAGTAAATTGGTCGCATTAGGCGACTGGCGACTGCGAGTTTTTATATAATGAAAAATATCTTGCAATACTTAACAAGCTAAAAGTTGTTTAAAAGTAGTAGAGTGTTTTTGTAGAGTGAAAATACGCATTTTTTAAATTTCATTGCGTATTACCGATTTTTAAGGCGTGAAACACGTTTGTAGAGGCGTTAACGCGATCTCTGCATGTGATGATTGTACCTTGGGACAGTAAACCGTGTTGTACCTTGGGACATGTCTCAAGGTACAACATACACAAGGTTCTTAATAATTTGGATATATTTTAGTATAAAGAGAGATATTCTAATCAAATGCAGTCTTTCAAATACAAGAATTGTTAGAATATGATGCTATATTTTAGTTCAATAATGTTACGAATTTGTCAATGTTGTAGTATCCATCAACACTTTCAGACTACATCATTTTACTGTGAAACCAAGCTAGTTATGTTGAAGTAAATAATGACCAAAATAAAGTTTTTGATTTTTCGTATAAAATTGGCTACGTATATGACTTGCATGAATCACGAAGTATGTCCCAAGGTACAACAGGGTTGTTGTTGTACCTTGGGACAGTTTTCAGTTACTACTTAAAATGGCTGGCATTTTTTTATTTTTAAACTGTTTGAATTTGAAAAAATATATTATAGAGGAGAATGTTGGTGTATTTAAATAGCGTCTTCAGACTTTAAATCTAATTTTAATTTTTGAAGTTGAAAATTAAAATGTGAAAAGTGTCCCAAGGTACAACACTCTCCCCTACTATGTTGCATACACAAGAGCAGTTTTGCATGTGAATTTTATGTATCGTTTGGAGTAATGCCTTAGAAGCTTTGCAGTCAGTAACATATCAAAATAGATTGTTTTATTGCTTCTCAGTTTTATTATTTTTTTTCAGCGAAATTTTTAAAAAAAATTCAGCAACTCCGTAGCGCTACTTTTTTCCTTCTGTTAATTTTTTAACCTCGGTTTTTTTTACTCTGTGCCGGGGCACGAAAAAACGGTGAGTTCGTCTAGACCAGCAGTGAGAGTGAGACTAATTTCAGTGTGGCTGTGAAAAACTGAATCATTTGACGGTGACGGTTCATAATGAAGATTCAA